>OU862870.1:103358674-113358674 GCA_917880715.2 Matsumyia berberina | reverse complement strand
GTAATGTTAGATTAGGTTTGACGGCAGATTGCCGGCGCTCGTTGAAATTAAGACCAGATTAAGTTAGCCATTGATGCTATCTTTTGGTTCGATATTATAGGAGCGCACTCCTCACCGGCGCCGTGGTTAGTGGTCAGTGGTTAGTGCGTTGGACTGCTGACCGAGCGGCGTGGGTTCGAGCCCCAGCCAAGAAAAACACCAAACATTTTTCGCGGTACCACCTCTCGTCGGGGAATGACAAGCCTCCCGGAGTATAATTTGTCATGAAAGAGCTTCTCACGTCGCCGTTCGGAGTCGGCAATAAATTGTAGGTCCCTTCCATTCATGCGAAAAATGTAACACGCACAGCATGAATGGTTGCAAGAAGCTAGGCCTTGGCTCATCCCGAGCTGTCGCGCCAGCTATTTTTTTTTTTTACTCCCCACCGGCAGCTAGGCTCTTCCTGGCTGGAAAGTCCGGTTGAAGCAGCTTAATAACGTGATCTATCCGTACAACCCAAATATGGCTAACGAAGAGCAACCCCCAATGATGACAAGAAGAAATAAACTGGCCTCGGATATTGCCAAGCCTTCAACGCGAATGCGTCCTTCGCAGCCAGGCCTAGAGGATGGCAGCATGCGAGCGTCTGATGGTCGGTTTGTCCCGATCGGCGGCTACAAACTTCTCGGCAACAGTCCCGCAAACCAATACGAGGGTCAAAAGGTGGGTGCGCTATGCACCGATGAGGGCATAAGTTGACTTTTGGCTTTTCGATACGATATCGACCGAGAAAAGGCTTATGGAACGTTTTCTCGCTCACAGAAAAGGACCTTGATTTAATTGCGAAGGCTACTAAATACCGGCTAGATATTGTTGGCATATAAAGAGGCTCCAGAACTGTGGACCTAATGGATGGGTGGAGGCTCTTCATGTCACGAGTTGTACCTTCAACGTATTCTCAGGCGGGAGTGGGGATACTTACAAGTCCCAGGCTGCCAGGCAGAGTATTGGAGTGGATACCATTAGGAGGGAGATTTGCGATTTTAAAGTTTAAGCTTGAAAGGTCAACTCTAGCTCTGGTGCAAGTATATGCGTCAAATCTGGAGTCTGAATATGTAGCTTTCTTGGATAAAATAGATGGTGGCCTAAAACAGGTGGCAGATGTGGATTCTTATGTCCTGATGGGTGACTTCAAAGCTCACGGGGGTGTGGCCGTAATGATATGGGGAAGTGTGATTGAGTGGAAAGGTGATCCAAATCAGAACGTGAACGGAGAGATCTGTTAGACTTTTGCTGTCCAAACCGCGTGTACCTTTCCTACCGAAGCGTAAACCAAGGTCGGTAATACGTATACGGTGGGAGAGTTTGCAGAACGATGAGATACGGGAGGAGTTTGCATAACAGGTATCTGAAAGGTTTGAACGAATTCCAACTGTTCCGACAAATGTAGAGGAAGAATGGCAATTGTTCTCAACAGTAGTCATTGCCTTTGTGGAGTGAAGCGACTCGGTGTGGCGGCTGGTGGTAACAAGAGAACTACATGGTTTAAAACACCCGGAGTTCAAGAAGCCATCAGAGAGAAAAAGAAAGCCCTTAAGGTGTGGATTAACTTGGGGAATTCAGCTTCTTCAAACTCAATCCCGAACAGGGCACTGAAGACGGCAGATCTATGGTTTTGAGTAGGGCGGAAAATAGTCTCGACGTAGAGGAGGTGATTTTGGCGATTAAAGTCCTAAAAGTCGGCAAATCTGCTGGTGTGGACGAAATCTGGCCGGAAATGCTGAAGGCCTTGGGGGAAGAGGGATTGAAATGGCTCTCTGTTGTCATTAAAGTGGCCTGCAAATGTGAATGGTAATTTAGATGGCCTGGGAGAATGCTAACCTATCCACTGTTGTTTTGTACACTCTGGAGTGTACTGCAGGAGTATTGGATAGACGGTTCTCTACTGAAGCGTTAAATTGGCACTGTAGGCGTTGGACTTCGCTAAAGATTCGTTCTGTCACCTCTCCTTTTCATTGCGTATATAGATTGGATGTTAAAGCGCAACCGTGGTGAGGAAAGGTTCGGTCATTTGCTTTTTGCTGGTGACTTGGCCATTGTTGACTCCACCCAAATCGAACTCCAGCTCGCACTAGGTCCAATTGAAACAAGTGGAAAAGTTTAATTATCTTGAGGTCCTATTCACGAGTGACGGAAGGAGCAATACTGAGGTATCCTGTACGATTGGTCAGGCTGGAGCAATTTTGAGACAACTTTGTCAATCTGTTATCAGGAGGGCCAAACTTGATTTCGGAGCTAAGCTATCGGTCTTTAATTCAGTATTTGTTCCGACCCTCACCTATGGTCATGAGGTTTAGGTAATGGCCGAAAGAATAATATCGCGGGTACAAGCTGCCGAAATGAGATTTCTTCGTTGTATTGCTGGGGCAACTTGTCGAGATCGAGGAATACCAAAATAGGCGACGTACTAAATGTCAAGAAGGTACATCTTCGAACGGAGAGGTCTGTACTTCGATGGCTGGGCACGTAAAACGTGGCACGCATGCCACCAACTCTACAGTTACCCACAAGAAAATCCAAAGTTATTGTTCTTCCAAGTCATCGTAAGACCATTTATTTGCCAAGTGACAGAAGTTTGGGACATCACTTCGATTAGGTGATATTCTTATAGATCAACCTTCAGACTACTACCGAACACTCCTCAGCTGGAAATGCTAACAGGACTAAACAAGAATAATATATACACTGTAAATAAATGCAACATGACCTTTACATCCGTGTACGAGCTTGTATTATGGAAATTTCTTATTTAAGTTATAAACGGTGATGCCAAACGGTTTTTGATCACCGGTTGAAAGCTTCTGATTTCAATAATTGTACAGTCAATGTAGTAATTTGGGAAACTTTGTACTGTTTACTTTACTGTCTTCCCAGCGACCAGTGCACGAGCAGTAATTTTCATAACCCATCAATTCGACTGCAAAGTGGCCAACTGCACAGCGATGATCATCGTCAATTACAAAGACAATGTGCTAAAATGTTGCAGTTTGGTCAATCACTGGCTAAAAGCTTTCGATATAAGTCGTAATTTTATTAATTCCGTAGTCACGTGTCCATAGTGCAACATTGTGCAACTTGCCACAGTTCTTTTCTGAAGGGCATTCTTGGTAATCCCGATGCTCATTTCGGAAAGTGCATTCGACATGTTCGCATTGTGTCTTGTAGTTTCGCTATGTTGTTCCATTGTTGTGGGACAACTCAGCACAACCATGCCAGAAGCTGTTGTATATGCTCTGACCAGTTCCATTAATAGGAGTGCTAATCGTTTGGATATCGCTACTCAAACGGACTTCAATGAGAATAAAGTAGTTTTTCTGGACCTGCTTGATGGGATTCTGAAGGAGAAGTGGAGTTTTCCAATCCAGCTGAATGTGGACAACGACGGTTATCAATGTGCAGGCGACTACAACCTTTGGTTTGTAGATTCCTATGAGGCTTTTAGGTGAGTTAAATTGACACATATGTAAGTCATCATGATTGCATTACTCCTTTCTAGCCGCTTGCTACCCGCAATACACGCATATAAAGGAAACGGGCCTGTTTTCTACTTCATAGTTTTAAGGATTTCAACTCTCGCAAAATCTGAAAACTTAGTACAGAAAATTTTATCCGACATGTTTCACCTGATGATAGTCAACGTCAACATATTAACAGAGACAGACGCCGACGAAGTGTTGTTTTATACGTTCTTCCCCTATCGGGAATCGGCTTGCCGATCTACAAAGCCTGTCTTACTCAATCGATATGTCAACAAGACAATGGCAAGCGAAAATCTTTTTCCACCAAAGGCGGACAACTTGCACGGATGTCCTGTACGGGTTGCTGCCAAGAACCTGCGTACTTCTATTCAAGTTTACTACAATAACGGCCGCCGCCGATTTAGTGGTTTTGAAGGCGAGGTTCTAAATGGAATTGCTGCTGGAATGAACTGTACCTTTGAAATAGATTTTTCAACAACAAATAGAGATAGTCTTACGAATGAAACCGCAACGGGAAACTATAAGAAGGTGAGTTCAGAGTTCACGGTATTCGGTTTAAACTAAGTAATTGCACACTTTCTATCCTGTATAGCTTTTGGAGGGTCAAGTTGACTTTCTGATCAGTTTTTACCCATATGATGAGTTAAGCGATCTTAAGTTCACAGCATCCGTTCCATACATCTTTACTTACGTTGTGATAGCCATCCACAGTCCACCGTATAAATTCTCGAAATGGGGGTGGCTCTTTGGTACGTTCGATGTCACCGTGTGGATTTGCTTTTGGATATTTTTTGCTGTTGCTGCTGCCGGTTTAGTCATCGCGAAAAGAAATGCAGGGTTGAGGAGGCTTTTCCGTCTGCAAGGCAATCGGTTTGGGATTCTCAACATCGTTGAGATAACGTTGGGTATGTCTGTTAATAATTTGCCATCGATGAACTTTCTTCGATTCTGTTTTATTGTCGCGAGCATGGGCCTATTAGTCCTTCGAACAGGGTACCAGGGCAAGCTGTTTGATTCATACTGCAGAATGGACGCTCCTAAGAGTCCTCAGACAGTTGAAGAACTTGTGGATCAACAATATACAATATATACGAACCAGAAGATCACACCTATTGTTAAGTATTTGAGTGGCTATAGGAATGTTACCATCAGAACAATACAAGGCTTTGACGTCCTTACTAGTGATTCGAAAGAAAAAGTTGCAGTGATTCTTACAATGTCGCATATAATGAGTAACCTCAACCGCACAGAACTCGAGGCTGTGGTTATCAATAAGTTATATCTTCACCACAGTGGTATGTTGTTACAGAAGCACTCAATAATGGCGCCAAAGGTAAATAAAATCCTTTTACGGATGAATAAGGCCGGCCTTACGCAGTATTTGGGAGAAAAGTACCAGTTCACGAGTAATGTTCGCGCTAAGCCAAAGGAAGCCTTCTTACCGAAATCAATAACTTTGAGTCAGTTTCAGTATGCTTTGTACATTTTTGCTTGGATTTATGTGCTTTCTATTTTAGTTTTCATTGTGGAATTGTTAAGCGCAGCTCGATTAAAATTTTAAAATTTTCAAAAGTTCAAGTACAAAAAAGAAATGAAAGGAACATACATATGTACGACGGCATCTTAGGAAATTCTAAGTTAAAGTTTGGGGAGAGGATTTTTGGATTTTTGAAGCACACACTGCAATAAAAGTAAAAACTATGTTTGATTTCAAGTTTTTATGAATATTCTTGTTAAAAATTTAATAAAATACAAAGCGTTCACATTCAAGTTTTAAATTAACACCTTTGGTTGAAAAACGCTATATTGCAATCATGACCGACTCAAAACGAGCGGCTATTGATCTTCACTTAGGAGTCTTCGATCGGTGTGAAAGGTTTGCTCGTTTTTGCCTGGTGACTGTTCCATGCGTCTACTCATTTCTGCCCGCAATTGTAGTATAGAATCTCCTCTCAACCACTTATCGACGTTATCTTTCCAGTTCAGGTTAGATTCAGTGACTATCCCCACATCACTACTTTTAGCTCAATCCCTCTAATTTTTAGACTAACATACCGGTCCAAATTCGTGATTCGAAAAAGTTGCCTTAGTTGATATAAGTCATGATATCTATCCTTGTGTTTAGAATTTGTTTGACCACTAGCAGGTATGAGAGTGGCGAGAGATCTCTTTTTTTTGTCGCTACGTCTCCCAATGACGAAAGTGCCAATAAATGTTGTTATCGGGGCTGACACGGCTGCTATGTGCTATAAAACTGAAGCTTGATGATAAGCATGCACCAGAAAAACTTGTGGGACACCTGGAAATTCTTGGCTTAACCCCAAATTAATTTAGTATTTGGGAAAATTTGGGAACTTGGCCGCATAGCAATGTTTTTGATGGGGTTTAACATTACTGGACATATTCCATGTGGTGAATAAAACAGCAAGATTGTGGGAATGAGAGCTTTAAAATGAATTATGAAATGACAAACAAATAATAAATTTTAAGCAGGCATTGTGGTATGTGGTTCCAAAAAACTTCAAGGATAGTGTTAAGCACCTTGTGGATATTTTAAATAACAAATCTGCTTAGAACCCCAAAAAAAAAAGGTAAACGAGAAAACAAAAAGGACATTTCTGAAGTCCCACAATGCCGCAGGGAAATTAGAAGGACCAAAGCCCAAAAAAAAAAAGATATACGAACACGTGTACGGTAAGACCAACATTTTCGTTGAGTGTTCATAAGCATACGGTCGAGGATAAAGGAAAAGAAATTTCTCCAATTTTCTTTGGGTTGGATTAGAGGATCAAAATTACTGTGACAGGTGTTGGACAAACAAAAAGATTATTCTCATAGAGCTATGATTTAAGGGGTTAGCTTTTCATCTTAAGAAGATAATACGAAGCGTCTGTGGGAAATCCTTCATGCAATGCAGCCTGTCATGCATCAGTGATGGGCTAAGGAATTTCATTACACGGAGTAAAATGTATAAGAATTCTGGAACTGATAACATGAAAGAGAAAAAATATGAGTCCTGAGCATTATTAAAGGACTCAAACACTGAAGTGCAAAGTTAAACTCTTCCACCGTGACTTTTTTACTTATGGCGTCCTGAATTAAAGAAGCTCTCTTTTATATTATAAAGCAAACCGCATTCCAAATCAAGGCTTTGTTAGGTTACTGCAGACCTGAAATGCATTGGAGACGAAAGAGGATGAACATAAAGGCTATACTGGCTTCCTGCATAGTATGAGCAGACGAGGCCGAACGTTTCTGCAGGTAACATTCGTCTACAGTGTCATTTCTCCTCTACTCTGGCTAAGATCGAGAACAAAATTCTGTGAGACTAGACATAGAAAGGGCCAAGGTTATCGCGTATGCGAACTACGTGGTGATACTAGTGCCAGGGATGTATCCTTGGCCTTGGTATTAACCCGAGCAAAACTAAACTGATATTATTAACAACCAAAACCAAAATACCTGACTTCACCCTTCCCCGTCTTAATGGTCAACCACTCACACTATCCTATAGCGCTAGGTATATGAGTATTTTGCTTGACCCAAAATTTAACTGAAAACAAAACATAGAACACAGAGTTAGGAAGGCCTGTGCAGCCTTCTATGTCTCCGGAAAGAAGTGGGAATTTCAATCAATGATAACTTCGTGGATATGGACAGCCATACTACGTCCTATTCTCACTTAAGGGTCACTGGTGATAAAAGCCTACAACCTTATCAAACTTCAAAGGCTCCAAAGAACAGAAAGTAAGGGCACCACGGGCGCATTGAGGTCGGCCCCGACGGATGCCTTCACTGTGCTCTTGCATCTTCTGCATCTCGACAAAAACGTATGCATCGCAGTCAGACTGAAAGAATCTGGGTGCTAGACTGCATGGCTCTATGGCCGCAGCAATATGGACTCGTTACCTAACTAACTAACTAACTAATCTTCAGGAAAAAATTCCATGTGGGATTCCCTACCAGAGAACAGTGGAAGAAAGATGAACTGCGGATCAAAGATCAACTGCGGTGTGGGTGCCGGTGTCTGACAAAATGGTGATCACACGATTTGCGGATGATGTCTGCAAATCGTCCGCAATTGACATGCCTGAAGATAATTGCGGAAAAAAATTTGGTGATCACACGGTTTGAGACATTTTAGGACACATTTTTCTGTAAAACTTGCGCACGTCTGCAAATAATCTGATCGTAGCTTAAGCGGTTAACAAACTCAAGATGGGAGAGTATATCTCATTCTTACAGTATTCTGTCTAGAGTGTGTAGCCGCGTTTTACTATTCTCGCTTTCTGAATTTAGTATTTCCAATTTTTGAATATTTATTATAATTTCTGCAGATTAATTAAATTTGGAACTAAAGATGAACCATGGACCAAAATCATTCAAATTGAGCCGTCAAGTCGTTTATTATCGAAAAATTCATTAGACCCGAAGTGAAATCAAGTTTTTTTTTTCCTATTTTCATCCTCAAATTGGGCACACGGGCTCAATTCAGTGGCATGTAAATTAAAATTAAAAAGTTGTAGTGCTTTGATTTTTAAAAGGCAGCTAGAATGAAAATGTATTTGTTAAGTTCCCATTCCATAGAAATAGAAACGTAGAACCTTTGTACTTCCAGAAGAATTTATAATGCCGCCGACGAACGTAATTAATCACTTCAGCAAACATTGAACATTCGTGTTAGTTGCTAAAGTCGATAAAATTGTTTTCAACATAATATCGTCTGCTGGGTCATTAAAAGTTTTAGCAGATTAAAGTCTACTAACTTGTCAAGGTGGTGGTACGAGTTGCCTCAACTTCAGTGTGTTTGAAACCTTACAGATTCCTCACCTAGAGAAGGCGCGTAGTCAAAGTTTTGCACAATTTAATGTTGAAAAAATGTCATTAAACTATGAGGATTAAAATCAGATAACTGATACAAAAATATGAATATGTGATTTAAGGTCACATTAATTTGGAAACAAGGTGATAAAGAAGAAGTTAAATTACTTAGTGGAGACTAACACTGGACGATTGACAAATTGAAATATTTACACATATTAGAAATGATTGGCATGTACCGAATTTCCAAGCAAGATAAATATGGCTGTGCAGGAATGCCATCGTGTCTGAAAGAACATTTTTTCCCTGAATCGTGGAGACTTCATACAACATGTGCTCGGGGGAAAACAAGCCACCTAAGGAACCATCGTTTTATCCCAAAAAAAAAAAAAAAAAAAACTGCGCCAACTACAGAGGCATTAGTCTTTTTAACATCGCCTACAAGATCTTATCTGCCGTGTTGTGTGAACGCCTGAAGCCGTTCGTCAACAACCTGATCGGTCCATATCAGTGTCGCTTCAGGCCAGGAAAGTCCACCATCGAAGAAATATTCACACAGCGGCAGATTTTGAAGAAAACTTCAAATCGATAACCACCACCTCCTCATCGTTTTTAAGGCCGCGTATGACAGCATCTATAGAGATGAGCTATACAGAGCTATATCTAGTTTGGACATCCCTGCCAAACTCACCCGGTTGTGCAGAATGACGATATAGAATCCAGGCAGCTCCATCAAGGTCGGTCAAGACCTCACCGAGACCTTTGATGTCAAAGAAGGATTTAGACATGGCGACGCGTTGCTCAAATGCTAAAATGACCCTGTATAAGATCTTAATCGTTCCAGACCCGCTATACAGCGTAGTGGCATGGATTCTGTCAAAAACGAATGAGGTTGCTCTTGGCTGTTTTGAGTGATGTTCGGTCCTGTCTGCATAGACGGTGAGCGGAGAAGGAAATACAACGATGAACTGTATGGGCTGTACAGCGATATCCACTTAAACAGAAGAGTGAAGATCGAACGACTGAGGTGGTTGGGTCATGCTGGGCGGTTGTACACCAATGTTCCAACCCGGAAAACCTTCAAATTCAAACTCAAGAAACGGCGCAATAGAGGAAGACCGCGACTCAGGTGGCGCACGCAAGTTGGTTAAGGTCCCCTTCTACTGGAAACTGGAGGCAGCTGGCTAAAGATCGAGACGGCTGGAGATGGTGGTTTGTTGAGGCCCAGGTCCATCCCGGACTGTAGCGCCACCTTAAGTAAGTAAGTAAGTAAACACAGTGCAAAAGATTCTTGAACGAATTGCTCATGGTTGCAATGGAAATAGGAACGTTGTTGGATCTCGATATGCTGGGAGTGTTTCAATATCCAGAATACTCAGCTCAGTTCCTTTACACGCTACCCCTTTTCTATCAAAGGCACTAGCGATGAAGAAAACAAATAGAAAATACAGACTTCGAGCATTAAGCATTTTTCGAACCACCTCGGATGAAGCAGGCTATGTCATTATCTAGTATGAGCCAGCCTATGCCATAGGTGGAATGGTTTCCATTGACATCTTCACGCATTCCAAAGAGCCGGTGTTGACATGAACCATTACGTTGTTGTGGCCAAGTTAAGGTATACTTGCAAATATGCCGAACAACAAAACAATAAGAAAATATCGAGAAGAAGTACAATCGCACAATATCGCTGGAGCATACATATGTATATCCCTCAACCTCTCAAGAGGATCAGGAAACCATTGTCATCACTTTCAAAAAGTCATCTGATGATGGCTGGTTTTCACCGGCCGGTTAAGCCCCTTTGTAAAGAAGCGCTAGAGCGGTGTACAAACTCTGTAAGTAGAAGCAAATAAACGAACACTGGCTTCGGTATCAACTCCAGTGTCCACTAGGCTCGATATCAACTTTCTGGGTAACTGCAGGAGCTCCCAAGATACGAAAGAAACGGAAACTATTAGTCACTTACTCTATTAGATTCCAAATCTATCAAACGTGGACTTCGACACATGGGACTGTTTGGAGAACTAGAAAATCTAACTGAAGTATGATACAACAAATGAACATATGTATGTAGGAACTGAGTGGCTCAACGAAGACCAGCTTACCTAAATCCAAACGTTGGAACTCGGTTCACAAGACAAATAAAAAAACAATGAACTAGTAGAGTTCACAAGTTTTATCAAAACTTAAAAATAAAAATACAATTCTGCTGTCAAGCAAAGTGAACAATTTAATTTTGACATTGTGGTGAAAGCAAGATAGCTTCCGGGCAGCGGAAGTTACTCTCAATTTATGCGAACAAATTGTACAGAATAAAATGAAAAATTTCACAAGCTAGGACTTAAATAAAAAAAATCAAGCAACAAGAGACATTCTAATATTTACTCACCCAACATCCTGAGTATTAATCAGTAGACGTTTTTTTCTTCGTACGTATCACATGATCAAGAAAGTCATCATCATGTTCCTGCAATAGAGGAATAAAAATTTGTTAATTAAGACCAAGACAATTCTAGAGTCTAGAGTCATCCTTTCTAGAGTCAGCCTTTCTAACATGACCTAAAGGGTGTTTCAATAAGAGGTGGAGGATATGCATTTTATGTCGCATTGGTTTTATAAAATTTTATCTTAATTTTAAAAGAATAAAATTCATTATGGAATGGGTCACACTTAACGAACCTTTTAAAAAATTTGCGAGCGAAGACAGAACCAAGGTCACCTGAATAATCGATTAAACGTTCCACATACGCCGCAGTATTTTCGGTTTAGCGATCCGCGATAAGGACTACGAAAAACGAAATTGGCGCATCTATATGCAAACATAAGCAGTCTTCAGCACAAAAATTGATAGCTAGAGTGCCAAGACTTGTAAAAAAAAAAAAAAAAGTAATTGAATGTAAGGATGGGTTTTGCGATGAAAATTTTTCCTTCGAGCACTGAGGGCAGCCTCAAATTTTTGGTCTGCAGTGTACGTATACGTAGCTATAATTGCGATGCAGAAAAAAAAACTCTGCCTATCTCCGCTTTACAAAAACGAGAAATTACTCTTGTAGTTTGACCAAGTAAACAGAGTGACTCCCCAGGGCGGAGTCATCTCTTCTCTACTATGGATCTTGGTGGTGAATAAAATCTTGATGGGACTAGACAGAGAAAGGGCTAAGGTAGTGGCGCACGCGGATGACGTAGTAATCTTAGTGTCAGGAAAGTTTACGGTGATAAGTCAACTCATGGAGAGCACTCTGGATAAGGTAAGCTCCTGGGCCATCAGCTGTGGTCTAGGGGTGAATTCAGATAAAACCGAATTGATGCTCTTTACTACCAAAACCAAAGAACAAGACTTCCCACGCCCCAAACTGAACGGTCAACCAATCACATTATCTTCCAGTGCTAAATACCTGGGCACAGTCCTCGACCCTAAACTAAACTGGAAATTGAATATTGAGCAGCGCGTTAGGAAGGCAAGCATAGCCTTTTACGCCTGCAACCGAACCTTCGGTAAAAAATGGGGACTTCAACCAAAAATGATCCTATGGATGTACACAGCTGTTGTACGCCGGATTCTCTCTTACGGAGCCATAGTCTGGTGGCCCGCTTTAGGTAAAAAATATTACACTAAAAGAATTAAAAAAGTCCAAAGAATGGCAAGTATAGGCATCACAGGCGCACTGAGATCATGCTCAACGAATGCGCTTACCGTCATCCTTCATCTTCTTCCACTTGACCTACATATCAAAGAAACAGTACTGTGCAGCACAGTACGGCTCAGAGAAGCCGGCTGCTGAACCGCAAGACCTTACGCTCATAGTAAAGTACTGGAAACAATACCAAACGAATTGGTCGCGCCCTCGACTGACTACTTAACTCCCAATTTAAACTTCACTAAATGTTTTTCAGTTAGGTTTCCAACCAGGGCGGACTGGAAAAACGGAAAAGTGATCAAAGATTTTGATACGACTATTTTCACGGACGGCTCGAAAATGGACTGCGGTGTTGGCGCAGGCATTTTCTCAGAGAAACTGAATATGTCAAAATCCTTCCGACTTCCGAATTTTGTCAGTATCTTTCAGGCAGAGCTCCTTGATATCCGACAAGCCTGCCGTGTGCTGAAAAATTCTCCAACACCTATCTACAACACCGCCGTCTTCATTGACAGTCAAGCCGCTATCAAAGCTCGGTCACTACATCATCAAAGCTGGTAAAGCAATGCCAGGAAGAGTTAAATCAGCTGGGAGTCCAGTGCAGGGTCACTCTCACCTGGGTCCCAGGTCATAGTAAAATTGACGGCAACGAAAAAGCCGACAACCTGGCCAGGCGGGGATCAGCCCTTAACGTCTCACTGGCGGAAGTTGTTAATATCCCGCTAGGAGCCGTTAAGGGCAATATTCATCATCACTTTCTGAAAACGGCCAACCAAGTGTGGAACAGGCTTAGGAACTGCGCTATATCGAGGAAGACCTGGCCCGGTTAAGACAAACAGAAGACAAACGAGCTACTAAGCAGATCAAGACAAGATATTGCGAGAATTGTATCCGCTAGTACGGGCCTCTGGCCAGTTGGAGACCACGCATAGGTATTCCCCACAAAACTTTCTGCCGCAGTTGCAAGGATAGCAGCGAAAAGGAATCTCTGAATCATTTCTTGTGCAAGTGTCCGGCCCTAGCGAGGGTCAGACAGCGCACTCTGGGCAAAGCCTTCTTCGATGACCTCAAAGATATTTCTAGGAAAAAAATTAGTGAACTAATCCTGTTCCTTAACTCCACAGGTTGGATTTAAATATCTGCGTCTATATATCTACAACGCCCACAAACAACCAGGTCAAATGAGTTGTGGTATCAAAACGGCGTATCCAGCGCTAATTGGGTTCTTAGAACCGCCACCACTACCTACCTACCTACCTACTCTTGCCAATTGCCGTTTATTTGCGCTGAGAAGGAACTTAACTAACAAAGCCATCTCACGAACAAGTTAAGTGACAAAATCCAGCTGTTCCGCCCTTCGAACCTACGCCGAAGAAACGGCGCAGTTGAGGAATAAATCGAGTCAGCGGGCGCATGCAAGAGGTAAACCAATAATTGAGCTGACTGAAGAAGCTCGTTGGATGAGATACAAGTCTAATCCAGACTGCAACGCCATCTTAACTTTACTTTTGTTTCTCAAAACGTTTTGGAAAAAAGATTCAACGCTGGAAAACATAGTTTTGATGCACAGAATTTTGGCGAGAAGTAGTAGAAGTAGTTTTTCTCATATTTTTCTCTCGTTTATCATCGCAGTGGGGAAGTTCACGTAAAAAGGTGAAAAGTCTGTTCACAGCCAAGGACCAAAATACCATTATTGACATCTATAGGGTGTTAGATATCCCATTTTAATACATCAACAGGTTAGAAATGAGAGGGGAGGAGCTAAAGAAATTCTGAAGCAATTTCTTTACCAATACCATTCCCCAGTTACAATATTCCTCAAATCGACGCACAAACTTATGGCCGACAAAATTATTCTTCATCCTCAGAATTCAGATCACAACTGTTGGGCTACTCAATACACTCTAGCAGGCAAACTCTTTGTTTTGGGTATAAGAAACATTTCACCATGAAATGTTGAGACTTCAACAAGGAAACTCGTGTAACAGTTTCACCCTCCCTTTCAACGTGTCGTACACTATTAAATGACGAAATTTAACAAAAGAAAAACATTTCCAGTTCCACTGTCAAATCCATTTAAACTTCTCCCGTAAACCGCTATGGCAGGGACACAAGATGATTTTCCTTCTCGAAATTAATTCAAATTTCGTGTTTCCCACCTCAGTTAAAGTTTCACGCCAGCCCAACGTCATGACGAGAAATTAGTTGAAAGCAAGTTCAAGTGGGATCAGAGGAAGGGTTATCGTTAATAAAAATTATATAATTCGGTTTCCTGACACTTTGAGCCTTTACTCAATCGACATCGTCCCACATAATCCTCGAGTGGCACCCTCCTCCGACTTAATACCACCGCGAGTGAGCAAACAAAACAAGGAACTTTCCTCGTTATCTCCGGGGGAAAATGTGTCAAAGCGTCGCCTCTGGCAATCGATTTTAAAATTAGGATTTCAAATTATAATTAATCGCATCCGACCTCATCGCTCTGTACTATCGTTGTCCGTGTGAGCGGGGGAAAGGATTACTCCATCATCAGTTCTTGAAACCTCAACACACAAAAGAGTGAAAAATTCTCGTTAAGTAGCTAAAGTGGGTGCAGCTGAAGAAGACCCCATGGCCTGGCCAACTGGTCCTCGCCGCGTTCACTCAATTCGTCCCGGAGAGAAGCGAATTAAAAATCGCGAAACGGGGAAAAACAGTTTAAAGTAGAAAATCTCCGATGTTTACCTTGAGATAATGAGGGAAATTTGCTCTGGTTACCGTGCAATGGAAGCGCAGAATTTAATTTATGAAAGGGTTGGGTGGGGTGTTTGCCGTTTTACCGCCTTCGCCGGAAGATTTAATTAATTTGTTTGAAATGGAAATGAACTGCTTTTCATATTAAATCGCCGCTTGGCTTGGGGCGGAAAAAACATGAGTGTGTAAGGAGTCGGAGATTGTGGTTAAGCACCGGGGGCAATATGAGTGGAGTTCGAGTCATGTATATAGTGGAGGGTTGATAGGAAGCAGGAAATTGGTCAATTGCCAAAAAACTTGGGGTGGAGTTCAAACAGCGGTTGATTGAGCAGGCAAGAAAGTTGTAGAGCTTGTGTAGACATTTAATATTTGAACAGATGTCGGGGAACGTGTATGTTAATTTTTTTTTATTTTGAGAAGTAAAGAACAAACATTTTGGGGGCTTGTTCACGAAGTTTGTTACTCTCGAAACCTTTTGAGGGTTTTACCCCCCACTTTGTGCTGAGTTTGGGATGGACTTTTGTCCTTGATTACGGAAATGAAGGTTCAATCCTTCTGTCTGTTTTTGATGCTTGGGACTTTTTCCCCATAAACCTTGGAGTGGTATGAGGGTAACAGGGACTTTGTGTCCTTAAAAATAACAGATTTCACAGATGATCTCAACGTAGAGATGAAAACGAAAAGGGTAGACTTTAAGCATGCATCGGACATTATCGAAAAACGCTTGGGAATGGGCGGTCGTAGTTGCTGTTCTCTGAGTAGTCCTAAGTTTATTAAGATTGCTTCAGTTTAACAGGAGGATTTTCAATGATTTTACTGAGCACAACGGAAAGTGTCATTGACCGAAAGTGTTCTATGGTTTTTTCATAAGGAATGATTTGAGTTTTTCACTATGTCGCCTAAACCTCTGTAACAATTTTGTCCATGATCATTAGCAGTTTTTCTTTGCGTTAATGATGTCAAGCGTTCCATCGCGACGTGGTTTGCAACCCTAGGTATCCACTCATTTATATTCACAGGACTCCTGGAGAGCATTGCATTACCACTCCTGTCGACGCTGATTTTTCAATGTCGTCGTCACATTATTGGCATTTTTTGTACGCAGTTGCAGCAGATGGAAGCTTAGGTCTCACATGTCTCCTTCTGATTTATGCCTTGAAGTTGGGGATGACTTTGAATATCCATCTACCCAAGCAAGAGTGGGGTCACCTCTACACCCTTCCTGCTGATCTACTACAAAAAAATAGTTAGCCCAACAGCTCGGGATGAGCCAAGGCCTAACTTCTCGCAACCATTTATGTTGTGCGGGCTGTGTTTTTCGCACGAATGGAAGGGACCCACAATTTATTGCCGACTCTGAACGGCGAATTGAGTAGCTTTTCATGACAGGTTGTACTACCTGAGGTTTATCATTCTCCAACGAGAGGTGATGTCAATGTTCGGTGGACATGGTTGGAGCTTGAACGCACGCAGCTCCTAGCAGAGCAGTCTAACGCACTAACTGCTGAGCCATATCGACCTGTTGATCTACGAGGTATACCCCCTGAGGTTATTTCGCAAAAAGGTAGATTATTGCCATCCCGATCACCATATACGGTGATCAGTATAGTTTCCCTGGTTTGTCTGCTGTTGATGAGTAAAACTTTCGTCTTCTCTTCTATGACTTGTAGGATGCCAGCGAATTTCGAGATGCCTCTCTACAATCGTGCTCCAATTTCTTCAATAGTTTGACTATCACTACAATAGTTACATACATATGTATGTACATATGTCATGTGGTCAGTCGTCGTACATGTTGCAGGTGACGTTCTATTGCCTCGTCATACTTGGCGTTGTACAACAGCATCTAACTTTAGAACTCGCCACCATATAGAGGGTTGGTGCCCATAAGATGTTTTTCTAGTTTCCAAAAAGCATTTTCCACGTCCATTTTGCAGTTTCAATACGACAGCATTGATAGTGACAGAATCAGAGGACGTCCACAAAGAAGAGTTCTATCTCCATTAATGTGGCACCTGGTGGTAGATGAGCTCCTGCAAAAGCTAGAAAAAATCGGCATAAACTGCCAAGGAAATGCGAATGACATTGTCATTATAGCTAGAGGAAAATTCGAAGACACCCTTAGAAAAATAATACAAAGAGGGCTATGAGTCACTCAAGAATGATGTATATCAGTGGGATTCACGATGGTACCATTCACTAGGAAGAGGCAACTAAGGCACATGCAACCGATCCAATCAGGTGGAACCACAATTGTCTTAAACACGCATGATATGCAGACAAATCTTGGGGATGTAAACCAGCAATGCTGAAGTTGATGCAGGGCGGCAGGACGATTCAAGCTAAGTTCAGCAAAGAAAATCCTGTAAAGACTGCAGAGACTAGGATGCATCTGCATCATAGGAGCAATGAAAAGCTTTTCCACCGCTGCAATACAGATTATCCTGGGACTTTTCCCCCTTCACATTGTGCTGGAAAGGGTCGCAAAGGAAACTGTAAAATAGAATTGTAAAACGACGTAGTACATTAACACCATTAAACTGTACGACGACAGTTCTAAAATACACACGGGCACCGGGGTGGGAGTATACGCCCAGTATTTTTCAAGCAGAGATGATGTGCCAAAATCAGAAGATGTGCCAAAATCAGCCTCAATAGTAAGTATCACGAGCAAAACATCAAGATACTATAAGACAGCCAGGCACTGAGTTCCTATGAAATCAGATCTAAACTGGTTTACGAGCATCTGGAAAAGATAAACAGACTGGGCCATAACACTGAAGTCACACTCTACTCGGTACCAGGTCATGTAGGAGTAGAGGGAAATGATGCAGCCGATGAACTGAGAAAGAAATGGACAGAAACACCATTCGTTGGACCCGATCCATTCCGCGGACTGGGCCGGATCGCATCCAAGAGGAACTGCAAAGAAAGGATGAATGCAAAAGGCTGTGGGATGCACTCCCAGGACTAAGGCAAATGAAGGAGCAAAGCCTCGCTAAGCAATAACAAAAACCAGCTTCGCATTATAATGGACCATTGCAGACTAAGCGGTGCCAAGGAGACTCCATCACACCTCGTTCTGGAAGAGCACACCTGGGAGCGTACACTTTCAATGAAACTGATCTCCCATCGTTGGACCCAATCCAGATACTCCGATTTCTCGAAGCGAATGGATTGGAGGAGGTGTTATAGGTCAAGACACACCGACCAACATGAGTTCGGGGGAGCATAATAGATCTCTATAGATCGCAGTGGATACACCCCCCAACTTTTAACATCTAGTGGCACATTAATGTCTTTGTCGATCGCGTACTCCAGTTTGTGGCTTACAAAACGTTCCAGTATATTTCCCTTGCAATGATGAGCCTTGCGCTGATTTGTTCTTTTTAGGTTATGCGACCAGGTTTTTCTTTTTCCACTCGTGTGGATATACTCCTTGGTTGCATTCTCCCGTGTCTTCTCCTTTCATTCCATGATTGGCAATGCGCTTGTGAACAAATGCACTATGCTCTACCCACGTCTATAACAGATTTCTTTACATTAACGAACTCTCAAGCTTTATTTCGATGAGTCTTGAAATTAAGTCATCGCCATTAGATTCCCACGTACAACCCAGGAAAGTTGAACTTCCACCCAATCGCACCACAAATCGCACAAATACGAGTATATCCACTTAACCGAACAAGAATCCTACGTAGGCTTCCATATGGCAGATATATTTGTTCCTCAGTATTCAACAAGTCGAAAATCCCTCCATCCAAATTCGCTTACCCGAGGAAATGTCAATTGATTTAAGTCACGATTTACGGCCTACTCAGAGTAGTCGCTCTCCGTAATTTATCGACGCAATAAAACCAAAAAAAGCGATTATCGCCTCCCACACCCATTAAAACGCCTCTGACTCGAAGTGGAACAATCAAAATGTTTACTATCAATGTGCCCATCTTTGGTTATTTGGCGAATTTCTATCCAATGAGGCATAACTTTTGCAATAAAATTTTGAAGACAAATTTCCCCGAAGGACAAACGCTTCTCCAACAGACGATGAAGTGACAATTACAAGGATGCCAGGCTGTCCTTTGATGGTAGAAAAATGATGCACAGAACAATTGGATGAGTAATAACGTTTCGGTATACTTGCCATGGTTCAGTGGTAATCAGGTACTGTTAACGCGATGGATGACGTTAAAGAAATTTGGGTATGGGTATGGGTCTTGGACGTTGTTACCGCTTTAACATTTTCTAAACGGAATTTTTAATTTTAATTCTGACCATGAGTTGAATTGTCCTACATAAAGGTAAAGTCGATGCAGAAGTATCTTACCACGATATCATCTTTCATAATTATTCATCCTGGCAACACTGGTCATCGATAGCGTTTCAGGGCTTTTCTATACACGCTACCGATTTCCTGAAATCGTTAAAAAACTTTTAATAACAACAATTTTGTTGTTCTTCGCAGTGAAACTTTGAAGATAAGGATAACGATTCTGTGATAAACAGGATAACTCCCTAGCTGATGTGGGGTAGAAAGTTTTTTTTTGTACGTGTGCGTGTGTAGAGAAAAGGCAATTGGAAAAAGGAAAGCATGGAATGGGATGAAACTGGGTGAAGCGAAAACTCAGAATTCAAGTTACAGAAGCAACAGGCTGTCATTGTGATTTATACTTTGAAACTGCAAAAAATTTAATAACTGAGTTTCCACGTAATCCTTGGGGTTACGTGGTTCTAGTGGTCTGTGGAAAATCAATAACGGCGGTCATAAGTCTTCTGTTGGTGGCACAACTTGCGATGCGAGGAATCAAATACAATAATGTACCTATACCAGATCTAATCTTGGACAAATCGGTTCGCAGGTATTGTTCAGTCATTTTGTTGTGGCACTTGGGTTGCCGTGGCTCAGTGGTTAGTGCGTTCGACTGATGTGCGAGCGGCGTGGGGTCAAGTCACAGGCAGAACATTTTTCGTGGCACCACCTCTCGTCGGGAAATGACAAGCCTCCGGGAGTATAATTTGTCATGAGAGAGTTTCTCAATTCGCCGTTCGGAGTCCGCAATAAATTGTAAGTCCCTTTCATTCGTGTGAAAAATTAACACGAAAAACATGAATGGTTGCGAGAAGCTAGGCTGACAATTGGCGCCAGGTTTGGAAAACATTTTACATACTTTAGTCTCCGAGCAGGCACCATTCAGGATTTTACAAAATGCCTGCTTAAAAGGGTATTTGGTAAGGGCGGCTACAAGTAATAGAATAATGTTACAATGTTGAGCACAGCCACGTAACTACATCATATCAGCTTGAAGCCAATTACTCTGGATAGGACTGTAACCAATTTTTTTTCGAAGAATTCCCAATCATACAGCATTTTGTGACAGCCCAACTTGATTCTGATCCTACTCATCTTATCTGCTTTATACTGCGAGTAGTAGCCGGAATGTACAGCGTGAGTACAACATTTGACTCCCCCCAAACTGAATGGTCAGCCACTCTCAATATCTTAGGAACGGTTCTTGACCAAAAACTGAGGTGAAAAAATTTAACAGCGAATCACAGAGCGCAAGTATAGCTGTTTAAGCCTGTAACAAAACTATCGGTAAAAAAAAAAAAATGGGGACCTCATCCCAAAATGGCCTTATGCATGATCATAGCCGGCCCACCCCAAGAAAGTAATCCAATATTGGAAGAATTAAAAAAGCCCAAAGAAAGGTAAGCATAGGCAGCAAAGACGAGCTGAGATCCTGTCTTATAGGCAACCTGACTGTAATCATACATCTAATACCACTTGACCTACACATTAAAGAAATAACACTCTGTCCTGTACTCCGGCTCAGGAAATTAGATGCTGGACCGTAAAGCTCTACGGTCATCTCAAAGTCCTTGAGATGATACCAAATGAGTTGGTTGCGTCCTTGACTGACTATTTATTTCCCAAGCTAAGCTTTAGGAAATTATTTTCAGCAAGGCTCTCAAACAGGGCAGACTGGGAGAACTCTGAAGTTAGCGCAGGCATCTCCTATGACCAACTGAATGAGCAATGTGCGGAAAAGTGGCAGAGAATGATGCTCAAAAATGATGCTTGCCGGTCAACGCGTGGCCAAAACCATATGATTTCATATGTCTGAATTGTGCCACTCTGCCGGTTTGCCGCTTGCCATTCATTGCATGGTATTGGCCTAAAGATCTTTGCCTGAGTTTTAAGTCAAGTCGAGCTTTTAATTATCCGCGATGCCTGTTACGCGCTGAACCATTCTCCAACACCTATCCACAACATTGCTATCGAGCCCAGCCAAGATATTGATTCGGTCACTAAATCCTCAAAAGCTGGTAGAGCAATGCCAGAAAGAACTGAACCAATTGGGTGTTCATACTAGAGAAAGTATCATCTGAGTTCCAGGATACAGTAAATTCGAGGATTACCAGACGAATGGCTCAATGGCAGAAAAGGTCAACAATTCGCTAGGAGCTGTTAGCTCTTTTGAAGTTGGCCAACTAAGGGTGGAATAGACTTACTAAATGCGTCATATCAAGAAAGATTTGGGCGACACATCGAAAACAAACGGGCTACTGAGCATAAGTGCTGAACTCTTCTGTGGCTTCCTAGATTCTTCAGACTTCACATTATAGGCGACAATCCCTTCTTTTGACGGACTGTGCCTAATTAGTTGCTGGCTTACAGTGATGAAACACCTAAGACAATGCACCACCAACAACCTCTCAGATGCAAGTACTGCCGTTGCAACTTCTATGGTTTATTGGGAGTGATCTCTCTTTCAGGAATCTGACTCAATATTAAAAACCTCTAATAACCTGAGTCTCTCCACTGGTCAAGAGAATTCTTCCGCCGTACTAGAGCTTTTATCCGCTTAGCAATAAAGCAATAAATAGCTGGCGCGACAGCTTGAGATGAGCCAAGGCCGAGCTTCTTGTAACCACTCATGTTATGCGTGGAACATTTTTCCCACGAATGGAAGGTACCTACAATTTATTGTCGACTCCGAACGGCGAATTGAGAAGCTTTTTCATTACAAATTTCACTCCCGAAGGTTTGGCCTTCTCCGACGAGAGGTGAAATGCGAAAATTGTTCGGCGGACATGAGTGCACAAATCACAGAGTTAGCCGACTAATCACCATTTTCGAGCATAATCGGTGAATCCGCTCTGTCAAGCCAGTTTATGTATGTAGGTAAATGAAGCGTCTCAACAAAGTATTAAACTTGTCAGGGGGTCAGAACCGATGCACCTATGCATGTTGTTGATAATCAAAATCTTCAGATTATCTACGATGTTCACCTGATACAATACTGTGACTTTAAGGAAGACATACTGTATGTCACATACATAAACCCTCAAAATATCCTTCAAATTCAACTTCTGTATTTTCCATCCCACCGTCGTCACCAGCATTGGAAGCAAAATATCTCTCCAGGTTCTCACAGGGTTACACAAACAAAAAAAAAAAACATAAATATTCCTGTCCTAGTCCTAAGGGAGCACATCAATCGTTCTGCTCGTTTCAATATTTCAATATTAAAAGTCCGGTAAACACCAACTGGCACATCCAATGATCGTACAAAACAAAGCAGAAAAAATGCGTCCTTCGTGTTCCGGACCAACTGCCACACGTTCAATATCTCAGTAGGTGAAGGTTTGCATCCCACATATCTCCGTACACGCCGTTATTCCTGCAAAATTAATGCACTTCACCTTTGAGAGAGAACTCTACCGGAGGCTAAACAAATGTCCCATGTGTCCCGGACTGGTTGGTTCATCGTAAATACCATTATTGGTAGTCATGCTCCGTGGTACGAAACGTGCACCATCCACTGATGCAATAAGGTAAACAGAATACACCCAACTGACAGCTGTGCCAATACACGGCAAATGTAATCCTATGTCATGTTGCATGGAGATGCATATTACGTTCATTAGTACCGTTACTACGCAGCATCTCGGTTAGATTTGGTTTCATTGCGTTGCGATGTACCTTTGCTGGTTTTCAAAATTTAAAGAGGTTAACCATGGTTTTCTGTTAAGCCAACAGTAGGGCTTAATTATTTTAACTCAGCAAACATCCTAAATCAGATACACATTCTCACACCCTCCAGGAATATTCCACACATGCCGCAGTGAGCCGTGAGGCGGGAAAACCCGATTTCCTAACATGTGTGCCTTGGAGCAACATAAATACCTCAACGAAAACCATAAATTAGGGCTTAATAAACCCGAACGAATGATACGGGCAAATGCCAGGACTCGCAGGAATTTCATCTCTCTACGAAATTGCCTTAGAGAGCGAGTAGAGTTGTTAGGTACTCTCGTGTATGTTCATGGAGATTATCGACTGCTGGTGGAAATTTTATTGGTTTCGACCAGCACGACGTAGTCTGTGCCATGAAGTTATGTTATGAGTTCCAAGGCATCCCTATTACATGCGGATACTAATGTTCGGAAAAATATGACGGCACACGTACATGCTAGATAGTGGTTTGGGAAACTGAAGGCAGTGAAAGTTTATAGAAAACATACATCTTGCGTAAATTGTATACGTAATGAAATTGCGAACAGACCCTTATAGGTTATGGTGTGACTTACTCGTATGGCCAAAGCTTTAATCGATGACTTTTAAAACATAATTTCGCAAAAGCGGTGCAAACCTTCTTCTGAGTCCAGATTCTTCGATGACACCGGGAACGGCCATATCCACGAAAAGTTCCTCGCAAAGGTGTTTGATGAAAGGAAGGACGTGATCCTAGAGGTCTAAACATACACAAATCCGCTGGTCCAGATGATATTCCACCCATCGTTCTGAAGAGGTTTTCTTCCACGCTACGGAAAAAACAAGTTGTTCCGAAACAACCACGAGCCTCGGATACGGAGGATTTTACTGTTGACGACCCTGGCATACGAAACAAGGACAACGACCTTCGGATCCGCACGTGGAATGTTAGGTCCCTTAACAGACTACGTGCAGCCGAACAACTAGCGGAGGCCCTAGACTGCTGCAAAGCAGACTTCACCGCCCTCCAAGAAGTGCGGTGCGATGGGCCGGGCAAAAAGAGGATGGAAAACTGCGATATCTATTACGGCGATTGTTACCGACAACAAAAGCAGCGCCTATTTGGGTGTGGATTCGTAATTGGAGGCAGACTTAGGCAAGAAGTCTTAAGCTTCAGGTATGTGAGCGAACGCCTCATTACAATCCGCATCAAGGCTAAATTTGCCAACATAAGCCTAATATGCGCGCAAGCCCCCACAGAGGAGAAAGACGACGACACCAAAGACAGATTCTACGAGCTCCTGGACAAGACATACGAACAGTGCCCTAGTTATGGCATTAAGATTTTCCTAGGCGATTTTAACGCAAAGCTAGGAAGAGAGGGCATCTTTGGTAATACTGTCGGAATGCACAGCTTACACGACACCACCTCCGATAACGGATTTAGGCTGATCGACTTTGCTGCGGGGCGGAACGTTGTCGTAGCTAGTACGCGGTTCCCACATCTCGATATCCACAAAGGAACATGGAGATCTCCTGATCAATCAACCGTCAACCAGATTGACCACATTGCGATCGACGCAAGGCACTCCTCCAGTATCATGGATGTCCGAACGTTCCGAGGGGCCAACATTGACTCGGACCACTACCTTGTTGTAGCCAAGGTACGACTGCGGATATCCCGAACACCGCCAAAACAAGGGAATACTGTGAGGAAATTTGACGTCGGACGGCTGCAATCGCAAGAGATCGCCAAATCCTTTTCCGATCGAGTCTCTCTCAATCTCTCAAGAGGTCCTATGCCGCCAGCATCAAGTATTGAAGACCAGTGGCAACATTGCCAAAAAGCGATCAGAGATGCCGCCTCTGATGTGCTGGGTTTCACACGGCCACCACAACGAAATCCCTGGTTTGACGACGAGTGCCGGCAAGCACATGCAGCGAAACAAGAGGCTTACAAAGCGGCGCTGCATAGAAAGACCAGAGCTGCCCGCGAGCTCTACGGGCAGAAGAGGAGAGACGAGCACCTGCTTTTCAGGAGGAAAAAGAAAGAGCATGAGAAGCGCGCGATCGAGGAGATAGAGGGATGTTATAGCAGGAATGAGGTTCGAAAGTTCTACCAAAGGGTAAAAAGAACCTGTCAAGGTTACAGAGCCCGAACCGAGGCCTGCAAGGATGAACAAGGGAACATCGTAGTAGAATCGCAGTCGATGCTGAGGATATGGAAGAACTACTTCTGCAGACTGTTTAACGGCGACGACGAATCAAATCCCGCTGTCAGGCAGAATGAACCATTCAACCTGGATGACGAAGACCAACAATTCCGTCCACCCGACCTGGACGAGGTGAAGAAAGCCATTTCGAAGCTTAAGTCCAACAAAGCTGCTGGAGCTGACGGCCTAGCTGCCGAGCTGTTCAAAGCAGCAGGCGATGACTTTGTAAGGAGCATGCACCAACTCATACCTAAAATATGGTCGGAGGAAAGTATGCCCGATGAATGGAACCTCAGCATTGTTTGCCCGATCCTCAAGAAATGAGACCCTCTGAACTGCGCCAACTACAGAGGCATCAGTCTTCTTAACATCGCTTACAAGATCTTATCTGCCGTGTTGTGTGAACGCCTGAAGCGGTTCGTCAATAACCTGATCGGTCCATATCAGTGTGGCCTCAGGCCAGGAAAGTCCACCATCGATCAAATATTCACACTGCGGCAGATCTTGGAAAAAACCCAGGAACTTCAAATCGATACCCACCACCTTTTCATCGATTTTAAGGCCACATATGACAGCATCTATAGAGACGAGTTATACAGAGCCATGTCTAGTTTTGGCATCCCTGCCAAACTCGTCCGTCTGTGCAGGATGACGATGGAGAATGCACGCTGCTCCATCAAGGTCGGTTAAGACCTCACCGAGACCTTTGATGTCAAAAAAGGATTTCGACAAGGCGACGCGCTGTCATGCAAAACTCACGCGCCAACACCAGAGGCACAATCTTTCAAATGTCCATCCATTTACTCATATATAGTGACAACATTGACGTAATCGGAAAAACGTAGCGTGATTTCACTGGCGCGTTCGTGAGTATTGAGCAGGAGGCGGCGAAGATGCGGTTAGCGGTCAATAAGGGCAAGACCAAGTATACCGATGTTTCGGACAGAATGTCACTATAGACAGTTACAACTTTGAGGAAGTTAAGGACTTTTTCTACCTAGGCGCCGCTATCAATTCAGACAAGGACACCAGCACTGAGATGAAACGAAGAATAACTCTTGCCAATAACTGTTTCTTTGGGCTAAGAAGACAATTGACTAGCAAAGCCCTCTCTCAAACAACTAAAGTGTCCCTTTATAAGACCTTAATCGTCCCAGTCCTGCTTTATGGCGCAGAGGCATGGATTCTGTCAAAAGCGGATAATGTTGTTCTTCTTCGGTCCCGTCGGCTTAGACGGTGAGTGGAGGAGGAGTTACAGCGACGAACTCTACGGGCTGTACAACGACATCGGCTTAGTCAGAAGAGTGAAGGTCCAACGACTGAGATGGCTGCGTCATATAGAGAGGATGGACACCAATGCTCCGGTCCCGAAAATCATCTAATTTACACCCCAGGGATGGCGCAGTAGAGGAATACCGCGACTCAGGCAGCCCACGCAAGTGGAAGAGAACCTTAATCAACTTTTCGTGCGAAACTGGAGGTCGCTGACTAAAGATCGAGCTGGCTGGATACGCTTGGTGGCCTAGGTCCACCTCGGACAGGAGCGTCACCTTAAGTAAGTAAGTAACCTACAGGCTGCGCCTAAAGTACGATGAGACAGCTGCACATAACAGAAGACGAATTCAAACCAACCGAGACTTTGAAAGATGACTTAATCTACATATAACAGGACCAATTTATTTTTCTTTCTTTTTTTCTATGCTGCTACAATGGATCCGTGTATCTGGAAAGGCATCGCAAATTGCAAAAACATGTACAGACATTTTAACAGTTTATGTTTCCTACGGGACCTAATCGAAAATGTTTGTCAAAGTCGATTCACCAAAAGAAACTTTTCTGGAAAGCTATCACTCCTAAGGTTTTGTCCATCAATGCTGTTTAAGAATTCAAGTAAGTTACCGACCCACCACCACCACCACCTCTCTGTTTCTTATCAAATAAGTTGAACTAACTTCGACAGCAAATTTCCACACACGACAAAGTTTAACTTTTAGTGCACACACAACTATAACCCCCGAACAGACCGGTACTCGAACCCGACAAAGTTTTGATTTATTGAGGTGCACTTCCTCCTTCGGTGTTAGAATAACACCTCTGGTAAGGAGATTGTTTGCAGTACCTTATTGAATGGAACGCATGGTACACCATGCACAGAAATCTAATTAGAATTTTGCATTTTGTTTTTACTCACCACAGAGTGAATGGAAGCATTCGTCCTTGTCGGTATGGTATGAGGTGGTCTGTTGCAACTTTGATAGAAGAAAGTAGAGAATGTGACTTCCTTTGCGAAGATGGGATTTCCAATAAGAGATGTGACTTAATCCAAATAAATGAGGATATGTATTCAAAGGTCCTTGTGTGCTTATTTGTGTTTTAACTACAGAGGAAAGTAAGCAACTAGATAGCTTTCGCAGAGAAAATGCTGGTTAAGACCCGGCATAATCCACTGGCTATATACACTGTACAGCCATAATTAGGCCCCTTCTGTGTCTGGTCTGGTCTGATGGCCGGCCACAGAAAAAGCCACAAACCTTGAGACGCTCACAAAAAACTAACGATTAACATCAGTACAACGAGCTCTATAAGATCGAACCCGACAGCAGCCATCGAAACGATACCTTCACTCCTACCGCTCAACCTATACCCTAAAAAATTGGCAGTAAAAAGCGACTGCAAGCATCTAGCTGAAAACAAAAACTGTATGCGATCAAGCATATCCTGACATCGAACTCCGTTTTTCTAGCAAGGAAAACTTGGGACTAAGCAATGGTCAATATATTTTCATCGACGGACGGCTCAAAAATGAATGAATGGATGGACTCCGAAATATACTCAGAAGAACCCGCCATTGCCCGATAAATCTTTCCAATCAAGCCAGTGTGTTCCATAACCCCGAGAAGAAATATCGACATATTCATCGATAGCCAGGCCGCCATCAAAGCGGTGTCAGCCAGCTTAGGATCCTAATCTCAAGATCTAGTGTATCATTCTGTTGGGTCGATGGCAATGAAAAGGCCGATGAACTGGCAAGAAAGTCATCGAAACTGAACTAAATAATGGTCGATCAGACGGTTCTGACCCCTAGCAAGAGATACACTTGGACTTGTCGAAGCTTGCCGATTAGTGGAGCATATTTCCGTCATGTCGCATATCAAAAAAGATGTGGCTAAAACA
Source organism: Matsumyia berberina (assembly GCA_917880715.2). Taxonomy (NCBI): domain Eukaryota; kingdom Metazoa; phylum Arthropoda; class Insecta; order Diptera; family Syrphidae; genus Matsumyia; species Matsumyia berberina. The sequence goes on along the minus strand of OU862870.1, from coordinate 113,330,575 downwards.
CAAAAAAAGAAAAACAAAGGAAGCATGTAGTGATCAGGATCCTTACAGGCCAAAACCTACTGGCGGTCCATCGTAGGAGAATGCGACTAAGCACAACCGACCTCTGCAGATGATATGGCGATGTAGACGTGGAGGAGGACACGACGCACTTTCTCTGCGACTGCCCAAACCTCAGTAGAACCAGAAAGTCGACCCTAGGCGCTTACTTCTTTAGTCACCCAGGCCAACTCTTTACCATGCCACCGAAGGCCATCCTAAGATTTATACTGAATTCAGGTCGGCTTAGGGGGCTAATAACGATCAATAAGTAATCTATTCTCGCTTAGCAACAATGAATATAGGATCCCACAACGGGGAACACAGTGGATCCTTGAAGATCCGACTGAGGCGGCGTCTAACATCAAGCTGCCACCCCTTTAACTTTATCTAGCACCCGTGGATAACATTTGATGAGTTCATGAACAAAGAAGACTTCTCGCTTCTCATTCAGGAAGATGAAACTCTATCGAATGCCTATTTACACATCAGAAATATTTTTTCCTCGAAGAGCTTTGGGCCACTGTGATTCTGCGGTTGCTGGGTTGGATTGCTGTACGAGGTACGTAGGTTCGACTCCCAACAATATTTCGTGAAATTGTTTTTATCTCTGGAAACTGATTTTTTTTTTATATACATATGTAGATGCGCTGATGACTTCCTAAAAGTAGCAGAAGTCCAAATCTCCGAAGATATTAAGGGGCAACTGATCTAATATTGCTCAGTTGGAAACTAAAATCCTTATCCTTTTCATTTTTAACTTTTACTTCAGCCTTGAAGGACACCCCATTTGAAGTGAGAATCCCCATCTAAGTAATAAAGGATTTGAAACATTAAAAAGGATAAAGCAGAATCCATCTCAAACAATTCCTTCTCTCAGCGGTCGAACAATGAAGGGCATTTCAAAAGGGGGAAAACAAATTGAGAATAATGAAATACGATACCGTTGTGGAACGAAAAGAAAAAAAAATCCTTTCCAGCTAATTAGGAAAATTTTCAAGGAAATCTACTGATAATTTTCAGTTCATTAGGAGGATTTGCGGAGGTGTGGTGCGCATTCCGTGGAACGGTGTTGGCAAATGTCAAGGATTTAATTGTTTTACCCAAAACTCGGATTTGGCTGTTTATTAAAAATTCTTAACTTTTGTAATTAGCAAGAGATCGGAATTTTGGACACGAAATCCTTTTGATGAATTAACAGCGGTATTTCGTTGATAGCGAGAAGGATTGGGGCTCTCGAATATTGAACGTGGATTTGATGAATTTTGACGGAAGTTGTTCAATTTGATTTGGATTATTTTTTATCCGCATTATTGGACGGTTACGGTTTGAGAGTTGAGCTCTCCCAGAGGGATTACGGAGAATTTTATAGCGTTTTTTGAGAGCATGGGGTATTTAAATTCAAATTGAATACATAGGGTATGACCATCCATAAGTCTACATCAACCTGCCTGTAGCATCAGCAACGAATACATCCAGTGCCTTCTGATGGTCGATGATGACCAAGAGGAAAAAATTATTCACCCGTTACAGTTAATTATCACTTACCCAGGCTGGGCATACGGTACTCAAGGCTTTATTTCTCCCCCAAGGAAAAATTAAAATGCAAATATCAACTTCAATTAAAAAAACATCAATTGTGCGTCCAGCCAACAATAAAGGATGGGAAACGACCACAACGTCCATTTATAATATTTATATTGTGGATGGAATGTACATATATATGCACATATGTATGTTGGATATCTTTCTAGTGCACTGATGAATTGATTAAAATTTTTCCACCCTTTTCCCGGAAATCATTTGACTTCTGCGAGCAGCAAACGGTCAAATTAAATTGTAAATTGGTACCTCAATTTTGAACTTTTGTAACTTTTATTACTATTTCATTAGTTTCAAACAAAAATTGTAAATTTTCAAACAAGCGTTAAATTAATAATGATTAAAAACAGGGTGCGGTTTGTCCTTGCACCCTCTCTGCACATTTATTTATTGTTGTGATTTTTTTGCTTGTAACGAGTTTCTGCCTAAAAATTCACCAACTTTCATCCTCATTAATTTTGCTTATAGATAGATGCTTCCGTGCGCTAGAGCAGGTTTCTGGTATTCACAATCTTTTGGTCCCCAATGGACTGATAGCCGACATATAAAATTGATTGATTTTCAGCGGGCTTAAATCTTTGTTTTGGGCGTCCAATCTTTGTTTTGTTATGTTGTTTATAAGCAAAAGAATTAAGAAGGCCACGGTGGTCTTCTACTCTTGCAGTAGAACATTCGGGAAAATCTGGGGACCAAGTCCTTAAAATATCCTATAGATGTACACGGCTATTGTGAGGCCTATCCCTACCTATGGCAGCGTTGTGTGGTGACAAACTGCTACCAAAACCACCAACCTCAAGGCCATCACAGTAATACAGAGGCGTGTATAGCAAATACTAGAACCACGCCAACAGCAGGACTACAGACTATTCTCAACCTGCTTCCACAAACAGACACCTGCGGTCAGAAATACCCTTAGACACTGATTAAACGGTGCCCAACATAGACTTCAAAACCCCATTCTCTTGCTCATTCCTAAGCAGAGAAGAATGGACGAGGGGAACAATACCAAGCACGCAAAGCAAAGCCATCTATATTGATGGGTCCAAAATAAACATTGGCGGGGGCAGAACTGTTTTCAGAAAAACTTAGCCTGTTTAAATCAGACCATAGTAGCGCTTTCCAGGCGCAGGTCTTAGGAGCGACAATTGGTGTCCGTGAGACTACGATGAAGGTAATAAAGGGTTTTTCGATAGGGACGCTACAAAAGTAGAGCGACAGGGACAGCAAACGACGCCATATTTTTCTTGCGGTTTTTTGACATTTCTCTTCAGTAAGGTTTGCCATTTCATGATGGAAAGATATACGAGCCAACAACGAGTCGAAATTATTGAAATTTACTACCGAAATTCGGAGTCAGTGGCCTTAACGTTAAGAGCGCTAATCATCTTCAGCGATGAGGCTCATTTCTGGCTGGATGGCTTCGTCAATAAACAAAATATGCGGTATTGGTCAGGCAGCAATCCACACGTACTCCATGAGTCATCATTGCATCCCGAAAAAATTACGGTTTGGTGTGGTTTATGGGCCGGCGGCGTCATTGGGCCGTACTTCTTCCGTGATGATCAAGACCGGCACGTTACTGTGAATGGGGATCGCTACCGTTCAATGATAACCGAATATTTTTGGCCCCAATTGGATGATATGGACTTGGAGGACATGTGGTTCTAACAGGACGGCGCCACAAGCCACACAGCGAATGTCACAATCAATTTATTGGAAACCAAGTTTGGAGAACGTGTTATCTCACGAAATGGTCCAGTCGCTTGGCCGCCTCGGTCGTGCGATTTGACGCCGTTAGACTATTTCCTGTGGGGCTACGTCAAGTCTATGGTCTATGCCAACAAGCCAGCGACGATTGATGAACTTCGTACGAATATCGAACGTGAAATTGCAGCAGTATCGGCCGATTTATGCTTGAAAACCTTCGAAAATTGGGTTTAGCGTCTGGACTTCTGCAAGCGTGCCCGTGGTGGCCATGCAAAAGAAATCGAGTTCCATACATAATGGCATCGAACGTACTTTCACAGGAATAAAGAATTTCATTGATATACAAAACCGTTTTTGTTTTATTTAAAAAAAAACTTTTGTAGCGCTCTTATTGAAAAACCCTGTATATGATATCACCCACGTGATGATATCACCTTTTTCATCGACAGCCAGGCAGCACTAAAAATGATTTCTGAAGAGCTTAGTTCTCTTGCCACACAGCATGAGATAAAACTATGCTGGGTCTCTGGACACGAGCACATACAAGGAAATGAGAAAGCTGATAAATTGGCAAGAAAAGGATCTGCGCTAGACCTAGAGCAGGCTGATCAGTCAGTGAAAGTCCCGTCATGTAAACTCAAACATGAAGCATGGATCAGGATTCTAGCGGAAGCGAATGAAAGATGAAGCTCTTTCGACTTCTGTAAAATAACTAGAAAACTATGGTCAAGGTGCCAGAACTAATATTCTTATGCAAAAGGACAGGAAAACCCTCTCCATCCTTATTGGAGTAATTACATGTCATAATACTCGTTTCCATATGAAAAAACAAGGACCTTTGCAAGGGCTGCGGAGACGACGAGGTTAATGAGGACACAACCCACTTTCTCTCCCACTGCACAGGTCTTTTCCACCTCAGACATAAATCCTTTGGAAGGGACTTTTCCAGGATACCGAAGAACTAAGTGACGTACCTATCAGCGATATCTGAAGGTTTATTAAGGCTTCAAGATTGTCTGAAACCCTGAGGCAATAGGAGAGTGCTATGGGTATTGCTCCACGAGCAAGGGGTACCTTTCCCTCACAAAAATTGGCATCACAATGGGTCTCTACTTATTGACCCCTCGTCAACCCATCTATCTAATCTAACCTAATTTATCTTGTTCATCCTAGATGACTTGATTGGCATGACTAGTGATCTATGGGGATTTCGTCCTTCGGATAAATTATGAACCCAGTTTTACTGAAATTTTTGTAATCAGAGGAGCGAGCTTGAGCCGCAGAATCTTTACAAAGAAGAAAGACCAACGTAGTATGAGACTTGAGATGTGTACTCACATCAATATACTTACTGCAAAGGCTTGACATACACCAAAAAATAGGACTGTCTACAGTTTCACCTTGAACTACATCATGATACTGCCAACAATATCACCTAACACACTACATCGCCCATATCGGGCAGAGGTAATAAAAAACCAAAGTTGGCAACCACTCAGTTAAGGCCAATCTATAGGTAGCGATCGTCAATACAGAAAACTCGATCACAGGCTAAGTAGCGACCAATGGAGGCAGGTGGAGTTGCCTATACTCGACGGAGTAAACGAAGCAATCGTTAAAAACCAGGAAGCTATTCCTTTCCTTGAACAGCTCACCAACTTCAAAGGTTTTAAGAAACTGGCATACGAAAACGAATCCACGCTAAAATGGCTTTAGCCCTTTGTGACTAACATGCAGGTTCCATGGGAAAATGGCGATATTCGACTTGTTTAAAAGAAGGACATGTAAGAATCCTGATACCTGGCCTACATATCTCCAGAGAGAGGATAAAACGAAACTTTCGGCACCTCAACCTCAAGCTCTCCAGTGGGAGGTTCTAGAAGTGAATATCACAATGGGTCTGAATTGACCTGAGTGTGGCGATTTTTTTTTCTTATTTTCGCCTGAACAGTTACCTAACTTAAAATCAAAATGGATAACCACGCTTTGGACTGATACTCTGTAAATGATTATTGGGTATCGACTCCTGACCATGATTGGATCCTGTAATGTTAGAACCCTCTTTGATTTGCGAAATGTAGATCCCCAGAATGTCAGATTAATTTAATTTGAGGGAGAGTTCACGTGGTATAAGATTGATATTTTGGGATTGAGTCAGCCTGTACAGTAATCGGTAAAATTTCATTGCAGGATAAAAAATTAATATTTTCCAGGGTTATGCACCGATTAATGCCATGACTGAGGACGAAAAGGACAATTTTTCTACAATTTAACAATTTAATTCTAACGTTCAAGAGAATTGCTAGACAGAATGCCGATCTGCGTCCTATGAAGCATTAATTTTAATCAAAAGATTTTAACAGAGACGCGATGTCTCCATGATCTGATGCTGCTTTGGCTGTTGCTTGGTTTTGCTCTTATACATACATGAACACAAGTCGATTCACTTTAACACCGACGTTTCAAAAACTAGCGACGGTGTGGGTGGTGGAGTTTTTTTTCCGACAGGCTTAATCTCAGCCTAGCGTTCCGTTTTCCAAATCATTGTAGCGTGTTTCAAGCGGAAATCATTGCGATTTTGGTTCAATGACTATGGAGGAGATCTCTCCGAGATCCATGTGGTATCACAACGTACCCCCCATGGGTCTAAGTGTGTTGGTGGTAGCTAGCAACTACTTCAACCTAACCTATTTTATGTCGCTTCGTCTTCAATTGTCGTAAAATAACTCTATCTCCCTAGCTTTGTGAGCTCCTACACACAAAAAATAAGTAAATCTGTCTGGAGCATTGTAGAATAAAACAGAACTTTGTAGGTCATTTTTATAGCTCAATCGTGTAATAATAATGCCGCCCATCAAAATTAAAATCCCGGGTGACTCCTGCTCCTGCCGTTGGCCCGATCAGCTGTCAGCTTAATTGACTGCTCTTTTCTTGCACAAAGAACTTTTAGAATTTTGTTAATTAAAAACTTTAACGCGGAAAATATTATCAAACGAAAAACAAGTCTGCATTTAGTGCGCTGCCAAATTCTTTAACTTTAATCCTTGGGAAAACCACAGCCCGTAACCGCATCTATTTTCATTAAACTGAAAGTTTTCTATCATCTCTTTCAGTCTTTTCCCTTTTTTTGGTTATGGCTCCCACAATTGAATCACGTGAAAGGATATGCGAAATTAATTTTCAACCCATACCGCAGGCTTATCCTGATGTAATCCTTAACCGGAAAATAACTTTCATCCCGGATGTTCGCCTTTACTACGGATTATTATCTCTGCGCCAGGACAAAGTGAATGTGTATACATTTGGGCTTCTGCCAGCTGTGCTTCGTCACCTGCTTATCGTGGCTTTACCCCTTTTAAACAGTTTTATTGCGATTTTATTACAACGCACACCACAGCCGCCTCTTTTATGTCAATGTGGGCTGAAAATTTACTGTCTGCTGGTACTCACGCTTTTGACGTAAATTCTAGGCGACACTTTTGTGAATTTTCAAATTGAAAATGATTCAAATTTATGACTGAAGATGTGTGATTTGAGAATTTGACACGCAAAGTTATCGCTTTATGTCGTTAAGCTAAGGGTGTTGAATTCAACTTGGCTAGGAATTTCGTAGGGGTGTGCGTATGCGTGTGTCACTGAACTGTGGAAGAAGTGGAAGGAACTTGAATTTGATGATGCCAGGACTGACCTTTGGTGGCGGTGGTTTATTTTTGAGACATTATTAGTTGTATGGCGTATTTCTGATAGATACTGAATATTTTTTGATAAAGGGGTTGAAGATAAACAATGCATAAAGCAAAAGCCATCAGCTTCGGAAAAAAATCATCGGATCAAACATCGATGGCCAACTGGCAAAGAAAGTAGAGAGTTTTTAATATTTTGGAGTTTTAAACTGAATTTGGAACTGAGGTCACCTGAAAAATCAGTCAAAATGTTCCACATACGCCACAGTATTTTGGGTTAAGCGATCCACGATGAGCTATACTCAGACGGAGAGTTGCGCACTTTTACGCAACTGAAGGGATCCATTGATAAATGCCATGTTCGAAGCTTTAAACTTTGCAGAAGCGAGTGAAGTTTGAACTGAGGTCACCTGAAAAATCAATTTAAATATTCAACATATATGTATGTATGGCTATTCACAATTCTGATTACTGTGGCATATGTTGAATATTTCAACAGATTTTTCAGGTGACCTCAGTTCAAAAACATCAAGTCTTAAACTGGCAGAGCACAGAAGGAAGCAGTGCTAATAAGTAGCAGGACAAAGGTGGAACGTTTTACTATACAGGTCGGTGAGCAAACCATCGGGTCTAGTCCACACATTTAGTATCTGGGAATGCTATTGTTCTAGAGGCTTAACTTTAGAGAGCACATGATGAACACAGGCGAGAGAGCATCTCGGGCAGTAGCGGCTCTGTCGAGATTAATGCCAAACGTAGGAGGACCCAAACAGCCAATTCAAAACCTGCTAGCAACGGTCAGTAAGTCGATCTTTATGTACGCGTCCCCCATATGGGCATCTGCGACCGATTGGGAGATGTACATAACCTACTTCTGTGAAAATACAAGTGATCCACCAAAAATTTATGTAAGCAAGTTAACTGAATCAAATCTTGCTGTTAGGCCATAGGCTGTTAGACCATTCAACTTGAATGATGAAGACCATTTCCGTCCACCTGATCTAGATAAAGTGAAGATACCCATATCTAAGTTTAAGTCCAACAAAATTGCTGGAGCTAATAGCCTGGCTGGCGAACTGTTCAAAGCGTCAGGCGATGACTGGGTAAGAAGCATGCACCTACTTATCTGTAAAATATGGTCGGAGGAAATGAATGGACCATCAGAATTGTTTGCGCGATCATCAAGAAAGGAGACCCTCTGAACTGCGCCAACTACAGAAACATCAGTCTTCTTAAAATCGCCTACAAGACCTTATCTGCCATGTTGTGTGAGCGTCTAAAGCCGTTCGTCAACAATCTGATCGGTTCATATCAGTATGGCTTCAGGCCAAGAAAGTCCACCATCGATAAATCGACATGCACCACATTTTCATCGATTTTAAGCCCGCGTATGACAGCATCTATACAGACAAACAATACAAAGCCATGTCTAGTTTTGGCATCCTTGCCTAAACTCGTTTATTTGTGCAGGATGACGATGGAGAATGCACACTGTTCCATCAAGGTCGATCAAGACCTCACCGAGACGTTTTTTGTCAAAAAAGAATCTAAACAAGGAGACGCACTGAGACGGAGGCGGCGAAGATAAGCTTAGAGGTCAATGAGGACAAGACAAAGTATATCATGTCAACAAGAAAGGACACTCAACACCGACATGTTGGACAGAATGCCACTTTAGAGACACATACGTATAAGTTTGAGGTAGTTAAGGACTTTGTCTACCTAGGCTTCGCTATAATTTCAGACTACGACACTAGCGCTGAGATCAAACGAAGAATAACTCTTGCCTTGCGTACCAAAGAGTACGCAAAGTGGAAGGTGATCTTAACGAACTTGGTGTACGAAACTGGATGCAGCTGGTTGGTTAAGGTCTTGGTCCACCACTGACTGTAGCGCCACCTTAAGTAAGTAAATAATTTCACTGGAGCTGGAAACAACGCAGAGTTCACAACCGAGTGAACAAAGTAGCAGGATTAGGCTTCGCTAGTATCAATTTCTCTACCCAACCCCTAACTATGTTATTATACGAGATTTCTAAAATGTTTGACTTTTGCAGAAATAATTATCGGAATTTTCTATTTATCCATTTGAGCCCTGATCTACTTGTAAGTCTATCGGGATAGCAGGAAGGACATCCTATGTGGATATGCCTTTAAAAAGTGGGACATCGCGTAAAGTAAGATTCTGCAAAATTATTTCTGTCTGATGTTAACAATTGGAAAAATCTACAAAAGAAAGCAGTTTCCCCCTAATGTGGCCCCAGGCATTATTGCCTATGTAATCGTGGATCACAAATACCAGGAAGGTCACTTTACATATTTTATACTTGATGTTCACTTTTATTCCGCCTAGTCTGAATTGAACTTAAATAGCGTACCACCCACGCTGTGGTTTTTTCTAAAGTCCATTGTGACATCTCTTAGAGATCTGTACTATGCACAGGTTCTTTTGAATCCTGGAATATATAATCAGCTTATGTAAAATGTATGACCATCAGTCATTTATTCAAAGCCACCCACACTGCAAACCACTCTATTGGGGGTTTTTTCATGTCAGCGTCTTTCATAGGGACCCACCCTTCCACAAATGGACTTATATTATTCCGTTTGACATATTTTTTGTCTAATTTTCGTCCTTTTCCTCTTTGATGTTTTAAATCGTGACTGTCGCCCACAAGAAAAGGTACATATCGCCAAATAAAATCTCTTTCTTTAAACACAACAAGATATTCAGAATTAAAAAAGAAAAAAACTAAAGGAAATCAAAAAAACAGTTAATATCATATTTCAGTTCCTTTACAATGATTTTTATACCGCGATAGCAATCAGAGTTACGACCTTGTGTATCCCCGCAACGGTGATAAGCTGTGGAATGTTTAATTCCCACAACAAAAAAATGCCATAGGAACGTTATTACTTTCGTTGTCACCACGTAGTCCTTGTGCTAATTCCCAGGTGCGAATAAGTGAAGGGACAACCAGATGAATACTAACGCCGCAAAATAAGGAAAAATTAAAGGAACACGGCTGACGACAACGACCACCCCACTGAGCATAAGGATAAAGATTGCTTTAGCACGGCATTTTCGCGAGGTAAATAGGTTTTAATAATAAAGTAAGCTTACTGTCCTTTTATGCATGGGGTGACATGGGACGTAGCAAGGAAGTAATGTGTATAGCGTGTCCCTTCCAAGGTCAAGTAAATTTAATATTTAATATTCTAATATGCATCCCACCGTTAATCTTCTTGACCTCCTGTCAGTAGGTCACCAGGTGCTAGGCCTTAAATTTTGAGTTGAGACATTAAATTCACTACCGTGTTCATAAATGCGTTTACTGTCTGAATACGTGGCTAGAATGTAAAACAAAGGAGATTTGAATTTAAGGAATCCTTGTCAGTCGCTCATTATAGTAGTTTTCTTTAGGACAAAACATGAGCGGACAAGGTTGATCGTGCTCTCAAACCGAGTATCAAGCATCCGAAGAACCTAAATAATTGCATTGTCCGCAGAGCTTGGACACTTTTGGTTCTCCGACCGAACAGTGCTCTTTTTGAATATGTACATATGAAGTTAACGCTCAGATAGAAATGATGACCAAGCAAGGGGCACGATTGGTCTTTTGGTGTAGGATGACTAGCTTGCTCATATTCGTATGATGAATACAGCAAGAAACACCTGGGAAGCTCTGACAAACTACCATGAGAAAAACACGCTTACAAACAAAGTCTTCTTAACGCGATCCATTTCTTCGCTGAAGTTGGAGGAAGGTGATAGTGGCAAATTGCACATTAATCGTATGCAAGACATTTTTGTTAAGCTACGAGATGTTGGAGAAGAAGCGGTGTCGGACAAATGGAATGCTGGTATATTACTCAGCAGTTTGTTGGAGAGCTATGGTCGAACGGGAAACTCACATCCATTGGAAAGTAATGAAAAGTATAGAAAAATGATTGGACGTTTACCCTAGCTTTCAGTAAATACAAGAACTTACATTTCTGCAAGCATTACAATTTTTGGTTTAAAAGACATCGCCACCAAAGAAGTAGGACTGGCTTCAAATAAAACGCGTTGTTAAATATTCAAAAGCTACAGCCAAAATGAAGTTTAAGTTATGCGGATGCCATATGGGCAGATGACAAGGTAGGTAGGTAGGTAAGGTGGCTTTCAATACGAGACACAGACACAGGTAGGCCAAGGAAGGCCCTTTGTGATACCCCGGTGCCACTCCGGCTTCTGAAACCTTTTGGAGCTCTTGATAAAGCTGAGGATACTTTTGATATCAGATAGATAGAGTTTCCTTCTTTGGGACAGGGCAGGGATAGTGCAGAGAAAATGGAGAATCGTTTTCTAGTCCTCCTCATCCCTGCAGCTCCTGCAAAAGTCATTTGCGAAGAGGCCCTTCCTTTTTGGCATGAAAGCCAATAGGACAGTGACCGGTGAGGACACAAATAATGATGCTAATGAGCGACCTTTTAAGCAAGATGAAACTTTTAGACAGAGTGAGGCTTAACAAAGGCCATATCTCTCTGGAGGTGCGGCATGTGGTGCCGTTCCTTCATCTTTGGTTTATTAGCATGTAGCGAGTGGAATACTTAGATTCCTCCGTTATGGTATGATCTCTAGATTAGTACCACGTTTGGCGAGTTCCTTACTTACAATTACCTGGAATGTCCATACGACATAAGATAGCTTTTGATGTATGTATACGTTACTGATTCTACAGATTTTATAGCAGCCTGGATATCGGTAAAAATTGCGATGTCCTTGCGGGATACTACATTATGGCAAAGCCAGGATAAGGCTTCGCTGATCGCCATAATTTCCGCCTGAAAAACAATACAATGGTCGGGGAGACGGAAGGAGATGCTCAAGTTGAGCACTTAGGAGGAAACACTACCACCCACTTCGTTCTCGGTTTTGGAACCGTCGGTGTAGAATTGAACGTCTATGGCATCATCATTCTCCCACTCCACTCGGGAGGGGATTGACGTCCGAAAGTTGAGGTTGAATTTCAACTTAGACGGTGTATACTCGGTGTTTTCCGGGATGAATGTTAAGGGATCCACGATCGACGATTTGCCAATATACATAGTTGTTTGACCATTGAGAGGGGGCCTTCAGTCTAAGGACTGCGCTAGCAGCTGACTGCTTGCCAAAAAATATCCAAGGAAATCAGATGTAGGAGCAAGTCAAGTGCCGCGGATAGGGTGGTTCTTAGTGTTCCGCTAATGCATATGCAAGCTGATCTTTGGGCAGATGACAAAGTACAACGCACGTCGAACAACGGTCACATTTTCTACATAGAGGTACTATCACTTGGTCTTGTCATAAGCAAAGCTGTGTTGCATCATCTTCTTGTGAAGTAAATACATTTCACTTGCAGACGCAGTTAAAGAGGCCAAATGATTACGACAATTGCTGCAAGACCTGCACATGACTATGGATTTACCTACAACTATCTTCGAGGATAATCAGAGCTATCTTTAATTGGCGAATGATGACAAGTTTTCGTATAAGGCAAAACATATTGACACAAAGAAAAAGATGGTCAAAAATCCCATTAAAAGGGGCATAACTAAATGTGAATACTGTCCAACTGAAGAGATGGTTGTAGATTTTCTTACGAAACCTTTATCTGTAACTAAACATGAGTATCAACATTGAGTGAGCGAGGAGGAGTGTTGAATATAAACATATGAAGTTAACGCTCACTCTATATGTATAATCTACTATATTATTTTATTTATTTACATAGTACGAATTATTCGTGAGTTCATAATTCATTTTTTAATTAATTTAATTTATTTTTTAATTCTTTGTCTTCGCATAAGGACGTTACTGGAAATAAATCATTAGCTCTTTGTGTGCATCATGACTTACTACTTTATGACGGAGTTCTCGACAGTAGTGGAGGGGTAAATAAGTTTATGTCAGCTAAGGTATTGCCAGGATGTTTGAGATATTTTAACCTCCCAGACTTTTACTAAGTTAAAGCTTTAAACGTGCAGGTTGGTTTAAACAAAATCGTGCGATTATCAATTTTCTCAGCTGCTCATTATTCCAAAGACCTTCTCTATACCTTTTTCGGAGTAGAAGAATAAATGTACAATATTACCGAGAACACCCCACTCCAATAGACACCTCCTACGAAGTCATCTCATCAAGAATCCGTGTGAATCCCTTTTTGCACAATATGCACACAGGAGCATGTACTTCATGTACCCCTCTGGCAATAAAGTTTGTCCTAAATTATTATCTCCACTTGAAGACCATTAAAATCACGTGTGCGTTACTTTTTTTCTTTTTTAAAAGAAAACATTACTCATGATTTAACGCCAAAACGAAATGTTTTTCATAAATCACTTCCGGCTAATAAAACAGCTTGGAATATGACATTAATGTTTGTTGTTTTAAATTTTCCACTTTGCTTATTTTTTCAGTAGTTATACGGGACTCGAGCCATCGTAAGACGAGTAAGGATGCGAGAATAACAAGGAACAGACTCGGTATGCCTGCTGAAAGAACAGAAAATAATAAATTACCCGCTACCGGTAGATGAAGGAATAACAACAGGCACAGGAAATAAACAAGTCTGTCCGGAGGATATTTTTGAAAAAACAAAGTTATGGACTATTGGGTCTTAATTATAACTATACAGGGTGCCACAAGTTTGTTTATTTCAAGTTGGAAAACCAATTGGGTAGACAGAAAAAAGTCTAAGGGGAAGGAGGGAATGGGTTTGATCTCACCAACCCACTAGTTTTGATCTTAGAAAATAGATACCAAATTTGACAGCATCTACAGTCGACTTATCCTAGCAAAGATTTGGGATTTACAAATCAATGTTAACAATGCTTACTCAGTCAAATAAATACCCACTCTGGTTACACAGTATTGACAGTATGGTTGCTTCTCGCAACCATTCATGTTGTGCGTGTTACATTTTTCGCACGAATGGAAGGGACCTACAATTCATTGCCGACTCCGAACGGCGAATTGAGAAGCTTTTTCATGACAGATTATACTCCCCGAATGCTTGTCATTCCCCGACGAGAGGTGATGCTGCGAAAAATGTTCGGTGGATATGGCTGGGGCTTGAACCCATGCCACTCGGTCAGCAGACCAACGCACTAACAACTGAGCCACAGCGACCACTTGCACGAATGGAAGAGACCTACAATTTACCGCTGAGTCCCAATGGCAAATTGAAGAGCTCTTTCTTGACAAATTAAATGTTCGGTGGACTGGGGCTTGAACTCAGGCATCTCGTTTAGCAGTCCAACGCACTAACCACTAATCAACGGCAACCACACCATCTTACATTACCGAAACTGAAAAACGATTTTCGATTCTCGGTACGTGTATCAATCCTTAGAACGACCACATACTTGAAGTCGCCAAAAAATTCAGAGAAATATCTTCGTATTCTCAGACGGCGTAAAAAATACTCTGATTTAGACACTCATGCGCACAAACCTCGTGTACAACACTTACATCTGGTCTGGTCCATCAAAAGCTCTCTTGTACCTCCTGGATAGAATGGACAGACATGATGATTGCTAGGTCAATGTGTGAATGTCTTGCCTTCGCCGGCAGAAGACTGAGACACCTGCCTAAATAGGCTTAATTTCACGGTGGGCCTACCCACAATATCAGGGCCCAGGAAAAGGGCTGGCCGACGCTCCAGGGGAGTACGAGTACTCTCCTAGTGCAACACGCTATTGAGAAGGATTAACCCAATAGCAGTCGCAGAAGTAAGCCATTGATGGGATTAGCTTTATTTGTGGTATCAGCCGTTTGGTTTGACGGTTTTAACGTCACTGCCAATGACGGGCATTTTAGTCGCCTCTTATGACAGGCATGCCTACCTCGGATTTATTCTAACCCCTACCCCGAAGGAGGTCCTTAACCAACAAGCGTCTCTAGCCAGCTTAAACCTTAGCCAGCTGCCTCAAGTTTCACACGCCAAGTTGGTTAAGGTCCTCTTCTACTTGCGTGCGCCAGCTGAGTCGCGGTCATCCTCTACTGCGCCGACCCTCGGGTGTGGATTTAAAGATTTTTCAGGCCGAAGCATTGGTGTCCATCCGCTATACATGACCCAGACACCTCACTCGTTGGACCTTGACTTTTCTGGCTAAGTCAATGTCTCTTTACAGCCCGTACAGTTCATCATTGCATCTCCTCCTCCATTCAACATTTATACAGCCGGGACCGAATGTCACCCGAAGAATTTTTCTCTCGAAACAGCCAAGAAAAACCTCATCCGTTTTTGACAGACTCAATGCCTCTGCGCCATAGAGAAGGACTGGGCAGATCAAGGTCTTATAGAGGGTTACTTTGGTCATTAGCTTTGCTAGTCAACTGCCTTCTTAGCCCAAAGAAACAGTTATTGGTAAGAGTTATTCTTCGTTTGATCTCAGCGCGCCTGTTGTTGTCTGAATTTATAGCAGAGCCTAGGTAGACAAAGTCCTTAACTACCTCAAAGTTGTATCTGTCTATAGTGACGTTCTGTCCGACACGTCAGTGTTGAGTATCCTTTCTTGTCGTATATATTTACATATACATGGTCATATACATCTCAATACTCACGAACGCGCCAGTGACATCACGCTGCGTTCTTTCCCTTTTTTTGTTAATATCGTCGGCGTATCCGAGTAATTGGACGGACTTTTGAAAAATTGTGCCTCTGGTGCTGACGCGTGAGTTTTGCGCTATTCTTTCAAGAACGCTAAATTTTTGACATCGAAGGTCTCGGTGAGGTCTTGACCGACCTTGGTGGAGTTGCACAAATGGAGGAGTTTGGCAGGGATGCCAAAACTAGACATGGCTCTGTATAGTTCGTCTCTATAGATGCTGTCATACGCGGCCTTAAAAGACATAACCCTGACTGTATAGTGTCAGGGCTTGAAGAGTTGATCGAGCTGATAATGATTATGACATCAGGGTATAGAAATGACAAACTCTAAAAATGTTCTCAGTTAGCTTGGTCACCACCCTCGAATGCCATTAAAACCACCAAACATCATACATGATGGATGGCAACCATTGTACCTCGCTCGCGCTGTGTGAAAACATCATAAAGGTATTCAGAATTCCTTGATGCGCGAGTAAATGATAAAAAAAACAATGTGTATCATATGTGGTTCAGGCAATATTTATAATTTCTTAATTAGTCCAAAAACTACGAGTCCAAATACTCGTTGCAATCTCACTCCGTAATTTGCCCTGGCAAATATTATTTTTCAAACAATGCGTTGATTTTAATTTCATATTCAAAAAGTGTGTTTACAACGAAGGGTGCTGGAATAAAATATCTATAATTTCGTGTAAATAATTCGAGTTTCGAATTTCATGTTTCACGGGTTTCAAAACAATAGAGTGCTTGCGTATCATCTATCCTTTCAATAAAAACAATTGGTTTTGTTGATAAAAACAAATAAAGTACAAATAGGTACACATACGCATCTGTCTATATATTGTTGTATGGCTGCTTAAAAAAGAAAATAATTATTATTGTAGCTCTAGCGTTTGTATCCTTAATTAAATTTCATGGGAATGCTTGACTGAATTGTGCGGTTGTTGTATGGTTTCGTATATTAAATTCTACAAACTTAAGTATCACAGATATTCGGTACTTGTATCTCGTATTTGTTTGACGAGCGACTAATGAAATTTAAATTGAATACTGTTTTCAAAAGCGAAAGAGCAAATAGAGTTTTCAATCGAGATGTGTGTTCACTTTGTTTGTTTGTTTGTGAGTGCTTTTGTAACTAGTTGAATATGGGTTGCCCGTAAAATGAATACAAGGCACAATGGGTACTTGACAGTTCAATCGAATATTTACCACATACGTATAGTCTTCCAGTTAAAATTCAAATTTTGATTGTGTTTAATTCCTTAAGACCAATTCCATGCATAAAGTAAGGAGATTGAGAGAAATCACAATTTTCACTGATGGGCCGCTAGATGGCAGAGCAGAAGAAGGTGTCTTCATGGAAGAAAGTAATCTAGCCCGCCTACTTAGCCTAGGGACAAGAACCTCAGTGTATCAAGTAGTGATCTGGCTCTGATCAGTACATGAGGATCAGGCTAGCAAATTCTGACTGGATAATCAGATCAGGCAAATGAGTCAGACTTTAATTCAGTCATCACTGGCGGGTCTCCAAAAACTTAAGGCATGTCCAGCCTAGAATGAATTGACGCTGTATTGGACTAATGGTCATTTAGGAAACAAAGGAAATGGTTGTATGCCCGACCACCATGGTATTGTAGGTAATGAAACTGCGAATGAGATGGCTAAGCTCAGTTCGGCCTTCGCGTTCTTGGGACCGGCACCCTTCTGTGGTCACAGCCTTGTTAAACAACTGGGAACAATAACTTCGCCTAGCCCATCGGGAAAATGTCCCCGGGCATAGGCAAGACAAGAGGCTTATAAGGCCCTTTTCCTACAAGGAAATTATGAACCTTAACAGGAACAAGATGAGAAAGTTAGTGGACTTCCTTACAGGTCACTGCGGCCTAAGATATCATCTCAACAAACCTAACCTTTGTTCAGATATAAAGCGTCAGTTCTGTTTGGAAGAGGAAGAAGCGTCTGAGCACATTTTCTGCAAATGTCCGGCGCTATACTGGCTACGTAGACGAATGTTTCATAGCGAATTCTGTTCGTTAGCGGACTTTAGAAACTCGTCACCTTCATTGGGGAGGTATTAGACTCATTAGCCTTAGTAGACCGCAGATACAATAGATCTTGCTAGGTCGAACTGTCAGCCACAAGAGCGGGTTTTATAATAAAAAAAAAATTGAGAAGGTAGAGATTCTAGTGAAGCAGTGGCCAACCTTCGATTGGAGGCCCGCGCTGTTTACTGCAATAGGTAGATCGATAAGGGACGTGATTCATAAATAGGCCACGAATAAACACTCAATGAGGTGAGTTAACGAGGCAAAGTTCAGACCAGTCAAAATGGCGATAAAAGTGTCTGCTGGTAGCATCAAAAGAGAAACTTCAGAGGTCACCTTAACAACATGGGGCTGGTGGAAGGTGACAATTTCAGATCATGCCTTGGGGAAGTGGAGAAAGCGGTGCGTAAACTGAACCAATGTCTATGTTTCTTTGCCTAGCAGAAGATGTGGAATTTTGGACTGTACTTGGATGGACAGGTTAAATCTCAGTCAACCTGATGCTGATTCTTCGCTTTCCAGACTATCTGCTACCTGTTTTTCTTAAGGTCCGTTTGCTCAGGATTTGACTTCACTTGGATATTGTCCTATTTTATCGCATGATCCTACTATCTAGTGCCGTGATTCCTGCTGAGATGGATTAATAATCTCCCAAAGAAATCTTTTGCTATTCTAATTCAGGTGCGAATCGCGACATGCGATAAGCTGTGCCGGGCCAGCATCAATTCAAAACACCCTCTATTCAAGGCTCTCTTGTGTTTCCCTATAAGGGTAAGTTACTCTTCTCAAACCAAACCTCTTAAGCTCCCACGTACTGCTATACGATAAACAATTGAATCTAATAGGTCATCTAGACTGACATGACATTTGATTTGACGTTTCATCTTTATTATTGCATGCGTCCCCGGATTAAATGTCAAATGAAGTGACGATGCTGTAGTTTACGGCTTTTGCTTTGTTGAACAAGATTGATATTCTGGTGGACTTTGAGTTACACGTACTTATTGTCATACAACTGTCATATTTCTACTATGTGACAGTTTTAAGGTGGGTGCTTAGCTTTGGTAGACATCACTATTCCCACGCAGTTTATACAACAAAAATAACCGAAAACACATCCAAGATGTTCAACATAACGTTGGACAAAAGTTTTCCCACCCCCATCACTCCATCAAATCAGTCAGTGCCAAGATACCACCACCTATCGACTCAAATATCTAACATCTTATGTGCATATGTATATGACTAGACTACACACATACCTACCGACATCGCATATCACTTTTACGACTTTGGCATGAGCTTCATTTCTATTCCCATGAAAACCAAAGCATAATTAATGTCAGTGTCAGGATCCTTGTAGGACTTCTGCCATCAAAATCTACCCCCTAGGTCAAGAAGTTCTTTGGCAGTTATTCGATACACATCGCTCATTAGGAGCCACTGCAGTGACAGAATGGATGAGATGGCCTAAGAAAATCGAAGTGAGCCAGAAGCTACGAGTAGTTGGTAGTATGCGGATATATGAAGGATATGCCGAAAGTTATTAAATAAATAGTTCGGATTGAATTGGAGTACATCATGGGGTGTGTTTTGTAAATTATTCAATCAGTAGGATGTTGCACGAAGTGGCCTAGTGAAATAGTAATGAATTCGGATCGGCAGGAAATTGTAAAAGGAATCACGTGTAATGAACACCTGTACCGTAAGGAAATTTTACGCAACTGGTGCAGAGAGTTTCTAAAAAAAATGCAAGGCTTTCTCTAGGAAACCTATGAGGGATCAAAACTCACCTTAGAGATATTAGTAAGATATTCACAGATGACATTTGTAGTCATTCCGTTCTAATTAAACAGAATCAAATGGAAATGTCCTTCAGAAAGGAAACCCTCTTAACTGCGCCAATTACAGAGGGATCAGTCTTGTTAACATCGCGAACTACATCTCATCAAGAGTTTTGTGTGAACACATGAAGCCGTTCGTCAACAACATGACCAGTTTATATCAGGGTGGTTTCAGGCCAGGAAAGTCCACCACCGATCAAATATTCACACTGCGGCACATCTTGGAGAAAATCCAGGAACCTCAAATCAATACCCACCACCTTTAAATGAGCTATACAGAGCGATGTCTAGTTTTGACATCGCTGCCAAACTCGTCCGTTTGTACAGGATGACGATAACGATGGAGAATGCACGCTGCTCCATTAAAGTCGGCAAAGACTTCACCGACACCTTTTATGTCAAAAAAGGATTTATACAAAGCGACGTGTTGTCATGCGACTTCTTCAACATCGTTCTTGAAAGAATAGTGCACCAGAGACACAATCTTTCAAAATTTCGTTCAATTATTTGCATACGCCGACGATATTGACATAAGAACACAGCGTGATGTCACTGGTGCGTTCGTGAGTAATGAGACGGAGGTGGCGAAGATGGGTTTAGGGGTCAATGAGGGCAAGACAAAGTATATCATGTCAACAAGAAAGTACACTCAACACCGACGTCTCGGACAAAACGTTACGACAGTTATAACTTTGAGGTAGTTAAGGGCTTTGTCTACCTTGGCTCCGCCATCAATTCAGACAACGACGCCAGCGCTGAGATCGAACGAAGAATTGTTCTTGCCAATCGCTGCTTCTTTGGGCTAAGATGTCAGTTGAGAAGCAAAGCCCTCTCTCGAACGACTAAAATGAGCCTTTAAAAGACCTTAGTCGGCATGTACTCTGTCAAAAGCGGATGAGGTTGCTCTTGGCTTTTTTCGAGAGGAAAATTCTTCGGGTGATTTTCGGTCTCGTCTGCATAAACGGTGAGTGGAGGAGGAGATACAACGACGAACTGTACAGGCTGTACAGCGACATCGACTGAGCCAGAAGGGTGAAGCTTCAACGAGGTATTTGGGTCATATAGAGCAGATGGACACACTGGAGATGGACTGGAGACGCTTGTTGGACCAGAGTCATTTTACGACTATTGTTTTGGCGGCCCTTGTCACTGGTAGTCCGTTCTAAAAATATTTGGCTGATTCTCAAATGGCTCATGGTTGCAGTTTCTTGTTCTAGAAGATCAAGGGGTAGCAGATATAAGGTAGGTTAGGTTGGGGTAGAGAGGCTGTCGACATAGCCGACACAGTTAGATTGTTTGTGATGCCTCAGGATTGAAGAGGAATTTGTCTTCCTAATCGTGGAATCAATGGAAGCTTTTAATGAACCGAACTAGGTCGCCAAGTTTGTCAAAAAAGAAGGCAGGACAGGTACAGCAAAGATGGAGGTTTATCTCCGCCTCTTCCTCGTCCCTGCAACTTTTGCAAAAGTCATTTGCAGGAACATCCAGGTCGGTCCGACATGCCGTCTACTTGGCGAAATAAGTCTCTCGAAGCGCTTTTGGTCTATTGAAGTCCAATTTTCTCTGCTAGTTTGGCAGGTGGTGCCATTTGACCACCTCAGATTTCCTTTCCTAATTGCATCCAGCTTTAATTTCAGTTTGCATGTATCTAGTTGCGAGTTCATCGGTCTTGCATTATCCTGGAATGCCCCCGTGTCCTCGTACTCAGCAAAGGAGTATGTGGAATTGCTCTGTCATCTCTACAAGAGACGAGCGGCAATCTAGAATTGTTTTGGATGTTACAGAGACTGATTCTAGCGACTTTATGGGGTCCTGGCTGTATGGAAAATGTTAATATCACGAGTAGATATTACACTCCACCTCAGCCAAGATAGGGCTCCTTTTTTCGCCATGATCTTAGCCTGGAATACGCAACAATGCTCTTTAAAGTTTATGTACAGGGTCATCCAATTCGTTGTCCGGATTTGTCATCTCTGCTTCAATTACATACGTCAAATCGAACTGTCACCCGAGACTGTAAATGTATAGTTTAAAGTTCGCCATTTTACAATATGGATCGTTTAACAATTGCAGAACGTGGTAAAATTTTAAAAACCTACTACAAAAAGAGTCATTCTATAGTAGCTACGTTTCTCGCATTACGAACAGATTATGGTCGATATAACCGTCCATCTGAGCGTATTATAGGCAAGAATGTAAAAAAATTCGAAGCGACTGGCTCTGTTACAGATTTCTTAAGGCCTATCCATCACCGAAATGCACGGTCTACAGAAAATATGGCTGGTGGTGTCATTGGTCCATACTTCTTCGAAAATGAGGAAGGTGTAACCATCACCGTCAATGCTCATCGCTATAGCCAAATATTAACGGAATCGAAGATATGGATCTGGAAGACATGTGGTTTCAGCAAGACGGTGCCACATCTCACATAACATATATTAAAATAAAAAATTTATCGAAATCGAAATCATAAATGTGTTTTATTTAAATTTACTTTCGGAACCACAAAATGGATGAGCCTTTACAATCGCGTCTATGCGCTCTTGGACTGTGTCGTATCAGGTACTACACCCTTACGATAGCAATGCAAGGGCATTTAACCGGAAGAGTCCATGATTGCTTCTCCAAATTGTTGATACCAAAACTCACTTTTGCTTTCCCGATTCGGCTGCACACATCTAATTTGGTTCCGTCACCGACTAATACTCCCAGATAATTGAAAGTCCTGTATTTCTTTGTCTTTTTGTTTTTAATTCATTAAAGCACATGTACATACATATGTATTCGTAAATGACTCCAGTTTATTTTTCGGATCCTTTCTTCCCAGTTCCTGATTCCATTTCCCCAAAGGGGATATATTTTAAGAACAAATCTTTATTTATCAGTTTAATCAATGACCTGTAAAGTGCTCCCGAAGACGAGCTCATTATTTTTAACTTTTTTGCGCTTCATGTTGTTATGAACGAAACGATTGTAAGAAATTAATGGACCGTCCAGTGCTTACAACTCTCTACCATGCATCGGAGACTTCTTTTTCAGAAACGCTCTTGATAGTCGATAAAGTAAGATATACACTGACTAGACTGCACATACATGTAGTACGTACAATCTGAGAGAAAAATATGTCCAACAATTCCCAAGGGATGTGTAATAAAGTAAGAAAAATATTTGCTTTTGCACACCCTCTTCAACGAGATAGTGTCAACGAATTGGTTAAATTTAATAAGCTTCACACGCTGCCCTTTTCTTGTGGCCTCTTAACAAATTGTCCTTTAAAAGGACTAACAAAAGAACCTATCTTCTGTAACAAGTGGTAACCTTTACCCTCGAACTCAAGGGTTGAAAAAGTTATTTTCAAGCATTTTGCCGACCTTAAAATTCAAATTCAAAATTCCTTAAATTTCCTTAAACACTTGACGGTCCGATGAAAATTTAAAATATTCACAAACTCCTGAGGGGGGAACACTCATTATAAATGGCATAATCCTTAATGTTAAATGAGTTAGGCTTCGCCAGTGGATCGGCTTTAAGTTGTTCCTAAGGTTTTCGTTTATCCTCGCGATAAATAATAATTGATTGCCTATCTAAGCAGGAAAGGGCTTGGGAAAATTTCGTTTGCGCTCCTTAATATTAATTATGGTCGCCTACTTATAATTGAAAATGATTGATGTTTTGAAAATCACGAAGGCGTTCCTACTTTATTTCCACCAATAGTAGAAATTACTCAAAATTTTATATTTAGATCGATTTCGGTTTATATTCATCCCTTCTTTGACTTAACTCGTTCATTTATATATAGAAAATGAGGTTTTGTTGCTGAAGGACTAATCAAACTACAGTCCAAGTCACTAGTGCTATAGAATTTAAGTCATCTTACCACAATCAGCCACTACGAAGAAATGTTTCTACTTAACTTAGACTGGTCCCAGGAAATAGGAATGTTCCAGGCAACTGCAGGGCGGACAAGTTGGCAAAAGGAGGAGCAGGACGTCATCTCCCCGACAACCTAGGAGAACCTTCTGCCCCTATCGAACCGATCAAATTCCTCCTTGATACCGGTGCCAGGAAATTAACAAAAAATAGGTGGAATAACATCAGTACTTGTCTCTTGTCAAAACAAATCTGGCCCAAACCCGATTTAAAAAAGACGGAGAGACTTTTATCCACTAACCGGAAAAACTTAGGTTCCACTACAGGGGTCCTTACCGAATACTCCTTGATAGGCAGACATGCACTCAGATTTGGGGGTCCTAACCAATGACTTCTGTAGAAGCTGTAGAGATGAAGAGGAGGAGGAAACCACTACCAAGAAGGAAAGCCCTCGGAAAATACTTCGAGTTGGAAGGGGGTTAATCCATGTAAAGGACGTTGAAGGTCAAGAATGTTGAGTGTCAAGTTGGCTAAGTTATGATAAAAAATTATTACTACTTAGGCATGTAATTAGTCAGTGCATAAGCTGAAGTTCAGCGAATCAAAGCACACCAAACTTGCAACAAAATGCAGATAAAAGTTTAATAGGTTTACACGTAACCCTAACATACATTGCATCATCGTTCAATAATGCAACTTTGGCTTCAAATGCATTGAAATGCAAACCTGTGGACGACACCACTTAGCCGGAAGCAATTCCTGTGATTCATCAGCACGACACCGAAATTACACTCCTTCCACAGCGATGGTCGAGTCTTATCATTAGGCTGTGGGCAATGCTGAAGCTATCAACCTATTTATCCGTTAAAAGCTTTCAATAGAGAGTCATACTTTCATCAATTCTATGCTAACACTTTTGTTGTAATTTGTGCAACTTTGTGCAACTCGTGTTAGAATTGCTGTCTGAGACGTGTCCTTACCAGTTCCAGTGTTCACTTAGAGAAGTACAATCGTCATGTTTGCATTGTGTCTAGTGACTCTGCTAAGATTCTCCGGCATTCTGGGGCAACTCAACCCCGTGTTGCCAGAAGCTGTTATACACGCCTTGGCTAGTTCTTTCAATAAAAGTACAAGTCTACTGGACATTGACACCCAAGCGAACTTTGATGAAAATAAAATAATTTTCCTCGACATTCTTGACGAGGTACTGACCGAGGAGTGGAGTTTCCAAATTAAGCTGGATGTGGGCAACGAGGGCTACCAATATGCAGATAACTTCAACCTTTGGTTCATAGATGGTTATGAAGCTTTTCGGTAAGTTGCGTTGAGTTTCACAGCTAACAAGTCGTGGGATTAATTCATCTCCTCAGGCATTTGCTTCCGACAATCCCAGCTCATGACGGAGACGAACCACTATTTTTCTTCATCGTTCTGAAGCTAACGACATTCGACGACTCTCACAAACTGATGAGGCAAATGTTTTCCGATTTGTTAGCCTTGATGGTTGTTAACGTCAACATCGTGATAGAGACAAACACTGGGGAAGTCCTCTTCTATTCCATCTTCCCATATCAGGAGTCTGAATGTCGTTCTACGACGCCTGTATTAGTCAGCCGGTACGCTAACAAGACGATGACAAGTGACGATCTTTTCCCACCAAAAACGGATAACATGCATGGATGTCCCATTAGGATTGTGGCCAAGAATATGCGACCCTCCATCCACGTACACCACAATACGGGACGTCGTGAATTCAAAGGTATGGAAGGCGAAGTTCTAAGTGAAATTGCAAACCGAATGAACTCTACACTCCAAGCTTCTTTATCGGGAGCATTGAATGCTGTGGAACTCTATCCGAATGGAACCGCAGCAAAAAACTGCAAAAAGGTTAGTTCAGAGTTTACGGTTCCCAGTGCAATATATTAACAGTTTATCTTGTACAGCTTTTGGAAGGAAACGCCGACACCATGATTGGTCTTTACGTACATGACTCTTTGATGAACGATTTGTTCACAGCGTCCGTTCCATATATTTACACTCAACTGGTTATTGTCATGGCAAGTCCACCCTACAATTTAGCGAAATGGGGATGGGTGTTTGGCACCTTCGACACAACTGTTTGGGTTTGCATCTGCACGCTTCTGATTGTAGCTGCCGGCGCTTTAGTTTTTGCGCAAAACAACGCCCGCTTGAAAGGGCTTCTGCGGATACAACTTCACCGGTACAAGGTTCTTCACATCGTGGCGATTTCCATGGGTATTCCCATTACCTTCTTGCCAACGTCGAACTATTTTCGATTAAGCTTCATCAACTGGAGCTTGTGTCTCCTAGTCCTTCAAGCAGCTTATCAAGGTAAATTGTTCGACTCGTATTGTTCAATGGACGCTCCTCAGACCCCTGCGACCATTGAACAGTTCCTAGACCAAGGATATACAATTTACGGGAATTCAAAGTATGCGGGCCTTATTAATTATTTAAGTGGCAGTAGAAACGCCACCGTAGCAAATCCCGCTCACGTGAACAACATATTAAAAACCCCGCACCGAAAGAAGGCACATTACTTACTGCTAATGGCATATCTAAGGCGAACTGAGATCGAAAATTTGGCTATGCGTTCATTGCATGCTCAGCAGTTTGGAATGTTCCTTCAGAAACACTCAGTTATGGCGCCGAGGATAAACAGGATCATTTTGAATATGGCCAAAGGCGGTCTTATGGAACAATTGGGAAAGAAGTACAGTTTCACGAGGCGCATTGTACTGATGCCAAAGGAGGCCTTCGTACCCGCATCAATCACTTTAAGTCAGTTAAAGTATGTTCTTTACATTTTTGCTTTGATGTATGCGTTGGCTGTAATAGTTTTCATCGTGGAATTGTTCATGGGTCGGAAGAGGCGCAGGAATCGAACACGAGCTCTATAAAGAACATAATGGCGGGTAATTTTCGTCATAAGTATGACGGGATAGCAATTTGACAAATAATTAGATAAAAAGTGTGAGCCGTTGTAATTCAAATAGAACGTAATAAAGATAAGCAATTAAGAGTGAACATTGTTCAGTTCTTGAAATGATTTAGATTATAAGGGGTCTTCCAATAGGGACTTCTGAACTTTGACAGTTGATAGCGGCCATATTGTTGAAGGTACATCTGTCAAATTGGCTGTCATTTATACAGTCTGTTTTGCCAAATCACCATTGACAGATATAGTGTTCAACAACACGTGCAAATAATAAAATTGTTTTATCAAAATGGGTGTTCCGCGCGCTTCGCTCATTTTACGGTCGCCATAATCGTCCTTCCTATTCGCAGTGCGGTGGATAAATTTCAGTCCACTGGTTCAGTAAACGATCAACCAATACCCGTACGTCGACGAAACGCAAGATCTGCCGAAAACATCGCCGCTGTCCGTGAGAGTGTGCGGGAGAATCCGAGGCAGTCAATTTCGCGTCGCTCACAAGACCTCGGCCTTTCGCAGACCGCGTCGTGACTAAGGCCTGCACACGTACAAAATTCAATTGACCCTGGAGCTGAAGGTAAACGACCATAGACAACAACGTATGTTCGCTGAATGGGCTCTGGAGCAGTTGGAAACTGACCCTAATTTTCATCGAAAAATCATCTTCAGCGATGAGGCCCATTTCTGGATCAATACGTTAACAAACAAAATTGTCAAATTTGGGACGATACCAATCCATATGAGTTCCAAGAGCGTCCAATGCATACCGAAAAAATTACTGTTTGTTGTGGATTTTGGGCTGGCAGCGTCATCGGTCCATATTTCTTTAAGAACGACGTTGGCCAGGCCATCACCGTCAACGGTGAGCGCTATATGTGGTTACCAACTTATTTTGGCCTGAATTGGGATGATATGAACACCAACGACATTGGTTTCAACAGAACGGCGCCTACGTGCCACACAAATCGTGCGATTTTGACCCCGTTAGACCCTTTATTGTGGGGTTTTCTGAAGTCGCAGATCTATGCGAATAAGCCACAAACCACAGTGGGCTTTAAAGCCAACAGAACCCATGCCATCGGCCAAATTCAGCCTGACTCAGAGTCATGGAAAATTGGACATTTCGGATGCGCGCCACCCAGAGAAGCCGCGGCGGACAATTTGAACGATGTTATCTTCCAAACATAATGGCATGGATAGGCCTTTCAAACGAATAAAAAAAATAAAAAATGTCGATGATATCTCACACATCCTTTGTTTTATATATAATCTAAAGATATGAAATGCTTAATGAAAGACCCGACTGATTCGGAGTGTTACTCGCTCCTTTTTTACGGCTTCGGCAATAGTCGCAAGAGATAGGTTGATTTCGTATGTCCTCGTTAAAGCTTTTATTCTGATTTTAGAGAAATCCAGCATGGAACGAACAAATTTCCAGCTTAAACACGAATTTGCACTAATTAAATCGAAAATGTGTAACGATTTTCAATTTTAACGAAATCGATTGTCAAAAAAGAAGGCACCGGCTATGCCTTTGCTAGAGAGCAATGGAGGAGATGGAGGATTCCTCTTCCTCTTTCTCGTCAATGCAGCTCTGCAGAAATCATTTGCAGGAACGCCCAGGCGAATGGCATATCTGCCTATGAGGCTGTGTCCTATGATAACACCTATCCGACATGCGTAACAATGCTCTGATGAATGACTTGTCTATCCCTGTCTATCCTGTATTCTTCATAAGCAGCTGTCATCCATTGTTCTGGCTTGAGGCAAAGCATAACATAAGAGAGAGCATAGAGCAGAGCATTATCGACTCATTAAAAATGGCATAGCACCATACAAAACACCAGGGCTAGACCAAATATACCCTGTACTCTTACAGAGAAGATTAGATATTTTGTTACCGCGTGCAGTAAGTACATTTTCAAGGGCTGCCTATATTTACGATACACTCGAACTCAATGGCAGGAAATTAGGGTCGTTTTTATACCCAAACTAGGAAAAGATTTATCAAGTGCAAAGGTAAACAGATCCATTAGAATTTGAAAATATCAGAACGATCACGCCACTCATCAATCATCAGAGTGATTTTGGAGACAAGCAAATCAGCTTTGTCAACAAGTTTAAAATAAAATTTCCTTCAAAGAATTCTTTGGCTCGAACCAACGAAACAAGAAACCATGACGGTATAACTGTATATACGGACGGGTGCAACATTGCATGCAACTCCAGGGCTGGCATATATTGCAACAACCCACCGGTAGAACTTGCGATTTACCTAGATCCCTTCTTCACATTCTTCCAAGCAGAAGTCCTCGCCATTTTGAGGAGAGATGGAGTTCTGTTAGAGCACCATACCCAAAGAAGGAACATAGAAATCTGCTCGGATAGTCAAGCAGCACTTAAAACCATCGCAAATCCAACATCCAGATCTCATCTGGTCAGGGAATGCAAATACAAACTCCACAGGCTTGCACAACGACGTTCGCCTTGTCTGGGTACCGGGCCACGAAGGTGTCACAGGGAATGAGAAAGCCGATGAACTGGCAAGAGAAGGGGCGCACGCGATAGAACGAACCGCTGAAAACACAGTGGGAGTCGCACTAACAGTAGTCTAACGAAGATCATTGGGCAAACTTTTCGACGTGCAAAGTGGTTAGATCAATCGTATAAAAACAAAGCCACCTGCTCACTAGGAAGGCTCAGGTTCAAGCAGAAATCAATTGAGGCTGATATCGGGACTCATCACAGGACACATTAACCTCAACAAATACATGCATAGACTGGGCCTCGCTGACGCAGAGACATGCAGGAACTGCGAGGAAGAAGATCTCGAATAATTCCTATGCCACTGTCCAGTCCTAGCGATAATGCGACAGAAGACCCTCGGGTCCATGTGGATACCAAACCATCGCATCTCAAGGACAAATGAATCGGCGGAATCTCGGCCTTCATTAAAGAAACAGGATGATTCGCCAGACCACACGTATATTAGTGTCCACTCCATAATTGTTTCCACTTTCCCTAGATCCCTTCCAAAATACGTCTGAAACCAAACCTATTCCTGCAGTTCGGACGATTAAAAGAGGGGAACACAACGGGCCCGACTGAGAACTAAGTGAAGAGCTGTAGCATTGCAGAACGTGTCCCGTGCCTTTCTTCAACAATTTCCCAATAATCCCTAGCTCTCTGCCCTTATGGTTCTCATGGTTACTGAACTCGAAATAATGAAATGAACTTCTCCTTAGATAATTAATACGTACAGGTGTGTAGATAAATTTTATGTAGATAAATCCAAACAGAGGATAAGAAATAAAAGCAATAATTCAACACTAACCTTCTCAATAATCTTGATGCATTTTGGTGTTGTCTTGAAGCACGTCATGTGTCACACACAAAAAACACTATCGAAGCGAATCCTAACCCGAATACTTTTTTCCTTTGGCAATGCAATGCACAATAATTACAAAAACAAAAACTGTTTCTCATACAATATGGAAAACAACAAAAACATAATTCCCATGACATCTACAAAAAGAAAACTTTCGCAAGAAACACCGGACGTCACCGACACTGTACATTTTCTTAGAGTAAAAAAGAAAAAGAGAGAAACACACACTTCCTGAGAGAAACGAACCGCACTCGACTTTAAGCCACGCACCACAGACTAACTACAATACTATTAGACCACTACTCACCGTTAAAGGTGGGACGACACTGCGCCAGCACTTGAACTGATTGCGTATTTGGATAAGATCACAGGACCAGAATGTGGTGAAAACGTTTCTCCCCCGAACAATTGCGTGAGAGGCAGGTGATTCGGTTCATTACACTGTCTTGCAGTGAGAGGGTGGAAAAGAACTACATGCATATGAGGCTGTGGGAGAAAAATGTGGTGTAATCCCAATTTTTTTATGTTGGAATTGGAGTTACACCACTTTTGTTCTCAAAGTCTCGTCAATCTCTCGTGTGTTGGAAATTTGAAAATTGAAACGCCTCCAATGATGAATATGGACAGGGCGTGAATTTTTAGTAAAAGGAAAGTCTGTATATATTTTGAAAAGCGGATATCTAAAAATAACGATCGATTTATTAGAGATTTGACATTGCAGATGTAAAAAAATATGAAAATTATCCCGCTAAGGAGGATCGAATAAATAATTTTGAAAAGCTGGTAACCAAGCCTTTTATCGACATAAGGCTTTGGCCCAGTTACAGCGATTGACACGTGTTTTCGAATTGTAATAGTAGACTTAAAACACAAAGGGAGTCTTGGAAACAAATGTGTAAACAGGCAGAGTTGGCGGTTCAACAGAATCCAATTAGCACTAAGATGTGCGTTTTTGTTACCACGACTCAATTGATTTGGTTGATAATGTGCATTGTTGAAGCTGGTTGAGACAGCCGGGAGTGCCTAAATGCAACTTGTGGAGTTTAGAAAACGGATTAGGTTTCGTATCGTTTTAGCCGAGATGACGCTATTGAGATCGTCAAAGAATAATTGTTTGAATGCGGCAATCTGGTTCTTGCTAGTGCCGGGACCATCACAGGGGAAATGGAAGAGAGCCTCTTTTTCGCTTTCGTTTCCGCAGCTATGGCGAAGGGGGTTATGTGGAATACTTAGTCTGGCCGCATGGTTTTTGATTGGCCAATACCCCGTGGTTATCGCAGTTTTTGTGGCGATGTCTGGACGTATTCTGTTTGGGAGATCATTTGTTCTAACCTTGTAGTAGCTGAGCCATATTTTCCATGAAGCCTGCTCCATTTGTAGTTGGCCTTCTGCAGGAAGCGTGAGTGACTTTGTCCTGTAATGGCTCCTATCGGAATATGGACATTTACAGCGAGTCAGCCGTGTAGACCTGAGCTCTACCTGCCCAGCTCATTTCCTCGGTATGCCACGGTGCCTCGGAACCTAAAGTGTGCCCAACTGGGCAAGCCCGTTCTGGACCTCTTGCACCAGATGGCAGATTTTCGGTACTAATGTGGTTATTACTGATACTGCAGGCTCCTCAGCATTGAAGCGCCTTCTTGACTTCCGCCGAAATTCCAGTAAAATGTATAAAAACTTGGTACTCCTTTCTGGTAGTACAATGGACCAGTTTCGTCCGAGTGCTCAAATCTAGCATTTTCAAACCCGACAAAAAATAAAAGGTAGCCGAGTCAATAGTTTGATGGCGGCTGGCTATCCATGAGCATAGCAATGTTCTGTTTGTGCGCTGTATCACGCCCGAGTTGAGTGGAGGCCTCTCGGATTGTCGAAAACCGGTATATCTTGACATTTTTACCGATTCCGATTAGACACCATCACCCACATCGCAGTTCAGTTCTGATGCCTAAGCCCTTCAACGCTTCATCTTTGGGAAACCTCACGTGAAAGTTTTTTTTTTCCCGAATTTTAGTCGTAGTCGGTCCAGAATATTGGTTTTGCAATTCATTATTCTGATTCTTTGCTCAACGCGGGCCACTATACCAGTGATACGTAGGTGAGAATTAGACCCACTTTTGCTGTGTACCTCCACAAGGTTATCTTTGGTTGCAGTTCCCACTTCTTTCCAAATGTTACGCTACAGGCATAGAAGACTGCACATGCCTTCCTGACTTTGTGTTCTATGTTTTGTTTTCAGTTAAGTTTTGGGTCAAGCATAATACGCAGAAACGTAGCGCTGGAGGATAGTATGAGTGGTTGACCATATATGCTGGCAAGGAGTAAGGCATTTTAGTTTTGGTAGTGAATAGCATAAGTTCAGTTTTGCTCGGCTTTACACCAAGGCCACAACTGCTGGTACAGGTGCTTACCTTGTCCAGAGAAGCCTCCATGATTTTACTTATCACAGAGGAAAACATCTATGTCATTAGTATCACCGTGTCATCTCTAATTTTTAAAGAAATACTATTGTGAAAAGGAATAGGGTTAGTCCATGTAAAGGACGTTGAAGGTCAAGAATGTTGAGTGTCAAGTTGACTTAGTTATGGTAAAAAATTATTACTATTTAGGCATGTAATTGGTCAGTGCATTACCTGAAGTCCAGTGAATCAAACACGTTACCCTTACATTGTATCATCACTCAAAAATGCAACTTTGGCTTCAAGTGCATTGAAATGCAGACTAATGGACGATTAATTTAGCAAAACCACTTAGACGAAAGCAATTTCCGTGATTCATCAGCACGACACCAAAATTACACTCCTTCCACAGCGATGGTCGTGTCTTATCATTAGGCTGTGGGCAATGCTGAAGCTATCAACCCATTTATCCGTTAAAAGCTTTCAATAGAGAGTCATACTTTCATCAATTCTATGCTAACACTTTTGTTGTAATTTGTGCAACTTTGTGCAACTCGTGTTAGAATTGCTGTCTGAGACGTGTCCTTACCAGTTCCAGTGTTCACTTAGAGAAGTACAATCGTCATGTTTGCATTGTGTCTAGTGACTCTGCTAAGATTCTCCGGCATTCTGGGGCAACTCAACCCCGTGTTGCCAGAAGCTGTTATACACGCCTTGGCTAGTTCTTTCAATAAAAGTACAAGTCTACTGGACATTGACACCCAAGCGAACTTTGATGAAAATAAAATAATTTTCCTCGACATTCTTGACGAGGTACTGACCGAGGAGTGGAGTTTCCAAATTAAGCTGGATGTGGGCAACGAGGGCTACCAATATGAAGATAACTTCAACCTTTGGTTCATAGATGGTTATGAAGCTTTTCGGTAAGTTGCGTTGAGTTTCACAGCTAACAAGTCGTGGGATTAATTCATCTCCTCAGGCATTTGCTTCCGACAATCCCAGCTCATGACGGAGACGAACCACTATTTTTCTTCATCGTTCTGAAGCTCACGACATTCCTAAACTCTCACAAACTGATGAGGCAAATGTTTTCCGATTTGTTAGCCTTGATGGTTGTTAACGTCAACATCGTGATAGAGACAAACACTGGGGAAGTCCTCTTCTATTCCATCTTCCCATATCAGGAGTCTGAATGTCGTTCTACGACGCCTGTATTAGTCAGCCGGTACGCTAACAAGACGATGACAAGTGACGATCTTTTCCCACCAAAAACGGATAACATGCATGGATGTCCCATTAGGATTGTGGCCAAGAATATGCGACCCTCCATCCACGTACACCACAATACGGGACGTCGTGAATTCAAAGGTATGGAAGGCGAAGTTCTAAGTGAAATTGCAAACCGAATGAACTCTACACTCCAAGCTTCTTTATCGGGAGCATTGAATGCTGTGGAACTCTATCCGAATGGAACCGCAGCAAAAAACTGCAAAAAGGTTAGTTCAGAGTTTACGGTTCCCAGTGCAATATATTAACAGTTTATCTTGTACAGCTTTTGGAAGGAAACGCCGACACCATGATTGGTCTTTACGTACATGACTCTTTGATGAACGATTTGTTCACAGCGTCCGTTCCATATATTTACACTCAACTGGTTATTGTCATGGCAAGTCCACCCTACAATTTAGCGAAATGGGGATGGGTGTTTGGCACCTTCGACACAACTGTTTGGGTTTGCATCTGCACGCTTCTGATTGTAGCTGCCGGCGCTTTAGTTTTTGCGCAAAACAACGCCCGCTTGAAAGGGCTTCTGCGGATACAACTTCACCGGTACAAGGTTCTTCACATCGTGGCGATTTCCATGGGTATTCCCATTACCTTCTTGCCAACGTCGAACTATTTTCGATTAAGCTTCATCAACTGGAGCTTGTGTCTCCTAGTCCTTCAAGCAGCTTATCAAGGTAAATTGTTCGACTCGTATTGTTCAATGGACGCTCCTCAGACCCCTGCGACCATTGAACAGTTCCTAGACCAAGGATATACAATTTACGGGAATTCAAAGTATGCGGGCCTTATTAATTATTTAAGTGGCAGTAGAAACGCCACCGTAGCAAATCCCGCTCACGTGAACAACATATTAAAAACCCCGCACCGAAAGAAGGCACATTACTTACTGCTAATGGCATATCTAAGGCGAACTGAGATCGAAAATTTGGCTATGCGTTCATTGCATGCTCAGCAGTTTGGAATGTTCCTTCAGAAACACTCAGTTATGGCGCCGAGGATAAACAGGATCATTTTGAATATGGCCAAAGGCGGTCTTATGGAACAATTGGGAAAGAAGTACAGTTTCACGAGGCGCATTGTACTGATGCCAAAGGAGGCCTTCGTACCCGCATCAATCACTTTAAGTCAGTTAAAGTATGTTCTTTACATTTTTGCTTTGATGTATGCGTTGGCTGTAATAGTTTTCATCGTGGAATTGTTCATGGGTCGGAAGAGGCGCAGGAATCGAACACGAGCTCTATAAAGAACATAATGGCGGGTAATTTTCGTCATAAGTATGACGGGATAGCAATTTGACAAATAATTAGATAAAAAGTGTGAGCCGTTGTAATTCAAATAGAACGTAATAAAGATAAGCAATTAAGAGTGAACATTGTTCAGTTCTTGAAATGATTTAGATTATAAGGGGTCTTCCAATAGGGACTTCTGAACTTTGACAGTTGATAGCGGCCATATTGTTGAAGGTACATCTGTCAAATTGGCTGTCATTTATACAGTCTGTTTTGCCAAATCACCATTGACAGATATAGTGTTCAACAACACGTGCAAATAATAAAATTGTTTTATCAAAATGGGTGTTCCGCGCGCTTCGCTCATTTTACGGTCGCCATAATCGTCCTTCCTATTCGCAGTGCGGTGGATAAATTTCAGTCCACTGGTTCAGTAAACGATCAACCAATACCCGTACGTCGACGAAACGCAAGATCTGCCGAAAACATCGCCGCTGTCCGTGAGAGTGTGCGGGAGAATCCGAGGCAGTCAATTTCGCGTCGCTCACAAGACCTCGGCCTTTCGCAGACCGCGTCGTGACTAAGGCCTGCACACGTACAAAATTCAATTGACCCTGGAGCTGAAGGTAAACGACCATAGACAACAACGTATGTTCGCTGAATGGGCTCTGGAGCAGTTGGAAACTGACCCTAATTTTCATCGAAAAATCATCTTCAGCGATGAGGCCCATTTCTGGATCAATACGTTAACAAACAAAATTGTCAAATTTGGGACGATACCAATCCATATGAGTTCCAAGAGCGTCCAATGCATACCGAAAAAATTACTGTTTGTTGTGGATTTTGGGCTGGCAGCGTCATCGGTCCATATTTCTTTAAGAACGACGTTGGCCAGGCCATCACCGTCAACGGTGAGCGCTATATGTCGATGGTTACCAACTTATTTTGGCCTGAATTGGATGATATGAACACCAACGACATTGGTTTCAACAGAACGGCGCTACGTGCCACACAAATCGTGCGATTTGACCCCGTTAGACCCTTTATTGTGGGGTTTTCTGAAGTCGCAGATCTATGCGAATAAGCCACAAACCACAGTGGGCTTTAAAGCCAACAGAACCCATGCCATCGGCCAAATTCAGCCTGACTCAGAGTCATGGAAAATTGGACATTTCGGATGCGCGCCACCCAGAGAAGCCGCGGCGGACATTTGAACGATGTTATCTTCCAAACATAATGGCATGGATAGGCCTTTCAAACGAATAAAAAAATAAAAAATGTCGATGATATCTCACACATCCTTTGTTTTATATATAATCTAAAGATATGAAATGCTTAATGAAAGACCCGACTGATTCGGAGTGTTACTCGCTCTTTTTTACGGCTTCCGGCAATAGTCGCAAGAGATAGGTTGATTTCGTATGTCCTCGTTAAAGCTTTTATTCTGATTTTAGAGAAATCCAGCATGGAACGAACAAAATTTCCAGCTTAAAAACGAATTTGCACTAATTAAATCGAAATGTGTAACGATTTTCAATTTTAACGAAATCGATTGTCAAAAAAGAAGGCACCGGCTATGCCTTTGCTAGAGAGCAATGGAGGAGATGGAGGATATCCTCTTCCTCTTTCTCGTCAATGCAGCTCTGCAGAAATCATTTGCAGGAACGCCCAGGCGAATGGCATATCTGCCTATGAGGCTGTGTCCTATGATAACACCTATCCGACATGCGTAACAATGCTCTGATGAATGACTTGTCTATCCCTGTCTATCCTGTATTCTTCATAAGCAGCTGTCATCCATTGTTCTGGCTTGAGGCAAAGCATAACATAAGAGAGAGCATAGAGCAGAGCATTATCGACTCATTAAAAATGGCATAGCACCATACAAAACACCAGGGCTAGACCAAATATACCCTGTACTCTTACAGAGAAGATTAGATATTTTGTTACCGCGTGCAGTAAGTACATTTTCAAGGGCTGCCTATATTTACGATACACTCGAACTCAATGGCAGGAAATTAGGGTCGTTTTTATACCCAAACTAGGAAAAGATTTATCAAGTGCAAAGGTAAACAGATCCATTAGAATTTGAAAATATCAGAACGATCACGCCACTCATCAATCATCAGAGTGATTTTGGAGACAAGCAAATCAGCTTTGTCAACAAGTTTAAAATAAAATTTCCTTCAAAGAATTCTTTGGCTCGAACCAACGAAACAAGAAACCATGACGGTATAACTGTATATACGGACGGGTGCAACATTGCATGCAACTCCAGGGCTGGCATATATTGCAACAACCCACCGGTAGAACTTGCGATTTACCTAGATCCCTTCTTCACATTCTTCCAAGCAGAAGTCCTCGCCATTTTGAGGAGAGATGGAGTTCTGTTAGAGCACCATACCCAAAGAAGGAACATAGAAATCTGCTCGGATAGTCAAGCAGCACTTAAAACCATCGCAAATCCAACATCCAGATCTCATCTGGTCAGGGAATGCAAATACAAACTCCACAGGCTTGCACAACGACGTTCGCCTTGTCTGGGTACCGGGCCACGAAGGTGTCACAGGGAATGAGAAAGCCGATGAACTGGCAAGAGAAGGGGCGCACGCGATAGAACGAACCGCTGAAAACACAGTGGGAGTCGCACTAACAGTAGTCTAACGAAGATCATTGGGCAAACTTTTCGACGTGCAAAGTGGTTAGATCAATCGTATAAAAACAAAGCCACCTGCTCACTAGGAAGGCTCAGGTTCAAGCAGAAATCAATTGAGGCTGATATCGGGACTCATCACAGGACACATTAACCTCAACAAATACATGCATAGACTGGGCCTCGCTGACGCAGAGACATGCAGGAACTGCGAGGAAGAAGATCTCGAATAATTCCTATGCCACTGTCCAGTCCTAGCGATAATGCGACAGAAGACCCTCGGGTCCATGTGGATACCAAACCATCGCATCTCAAGGACAAATGAATCGGCGGAATCTCGGCCTTCATTAAAGAAACAGGATGATTCGCCAGACCACACGTATATTAGTGTCCACTCCATAATTGTTTCCACTTTCCCTAGATCCCTTCCAAAATACGTCTGAAACCAAACCTATTCCTGCAGTTCGGACGATTAAAAGAGGGGAACACAACGGGCCCGACTGAGAACTAAGTGAAGAGCTGTAGCATTGCAGAACGTGTCCCGTGCCTTTCTTCAACAATTTCCCAATAATCCCTAGCTCTCTGCCCTTATGGTTCTCATGGTTACTGAACTCGAAATAATGAAATGAACTTCTCCTTAGATAATTAATACGTACAGGTGTGTAGATAAATTTTATGTAGATAAATCCAAACAGAGGATAAGAAATAAAAGCAATAATTCAACACTAACCTTCTCAATAATCTTGATGCATTTTGGTGTTGTCTTGAAGCACGTCATGTGTCACACACAAAAAACACTATCGAAGCGAATCCTAACCCGAATACTTTTTTCCTTTGGCAATGCAATGCACAATAATTACAAAAACAAAAACTGTTTCTCATACAATATGGAAAACAACAAAAACATAATTCCCATGACATCTACAAAAAGAAAACTTTCGCAAGAAACACCGGACGTCACCGACACTGTACATTTTCTTAGAGTAAAAAAGAAAAAGAGAGAAACACACACTTCCTGAGAGAAACGAACCGCACTCGACTTTAAGCCACGCACCACAGACTAACTACAATACTATTAGACCACTACTCACCGTTAAAGGTGGGACGACACTGCGCCAGCACTTGAACTGATTGCGTATTTGGATAAGATCACAGGACCAGAATGTGGTGAAAACGTTTCTCCCCCGAACAATTGCGTGAGAGGCAGGTGATTCGGTTCATTACACTGTCTTGCAGTGAGAGGGTGGAAAAGAACTACATGCATATGAGGCTGTGGGAGAAAAATGTGGTGTAATCCCAATTTTTTTATGTTGGAATTGGAGTTACACCACTTTTGTTCTCAAAGTCTCGTCAATCTCTCGTGTGTTGGAAATTTGAAAATTGAAACGCCTCCAATGATGAATATGGACAGGGCGTGAATTTTTAGTAAAAGGAAAGTCTGTATATATTTTGAAAAGCGGATATCTAAAAATAACGATCGATTTATTAGAGATTTGACATTGCAGATGTAAAAAAATATGAAAATTATCCCGCTAAGGAGGATCGAATAAATAATTTTGAAAAGCTGGTAACCAAGCCTTTTATCGACATAAGGCTTTGGCCCAGTTACAGCGATTGACACGTGTTTTCGAATTGTAATAGTAGACTTAAAACACAAAGGGAGTCTTGGAAACAAATGTGTAAACAGGCAGAGTTGGCGGTTCAACAGAATCCAATTAGCACTAAGATGTGCGTTTTTGTTACCACGACTCAATTGATTTGGTTGATAATGTGCATTGTTGAAGCTGGTTGAGACAGCCGGGAGTGCCTAAATGCAACTTGTGGAGTTTAGAAAACGGATTAGGTTTCGTATCGTTTTAGCCGAGATGACGCTATTGAGATCGTCAAAGAATAATTGTTTGAATGCGGCAATCTGGTTCTTGCTAGTGCCGGGACCATCACAGGGGAAATGGAAGAGAGCCTCTTTTTCGCTTTCGTTTCCGCAGCTATGGCGAAGGGGGTTATGTGGAATACTTAGTCTGGCCGCATGGTTTTTGATTGGCCAATACCCCGTGGTTATCGCAGTTTTTGTGGCGATGTCTGGACGTATTCTGTTTGGGAGATCATTTGTTCTAACCTTGTAGTAGCTGAGCCATATTTTCCATGAAGCCTGCTCCATTTGTAGTTGGCCTTCTGCAGGAAGCGTGAGTGACTTTGTCCTGTAATGGCTCCTATCGGAATATGGACATTTACAGCGAGTCAGCCGTGTAGACCTGAGCTCTACCTGCCCAGCTCATTTCCTCGGTATGCCACGGTGCCTCGGAACCTAAAGTGTGCCCAACTGGGCAAGCCCGTTCTGGACCTCTTGCACCAGATGGCAGATTTTCGGTACTAATGTGGTTATTACTGATACTGCAGGCTCCTCAGCATTGAAGCGCCTTCTTGACTTCCGCCGAAATTCCAGTAAAATGTATAAAAACTTGGTACTCCTTTCTGGTAGTACAATGGACCAGTTTCGTCCGAGTGCTCAAATCTAGCATTTTCAAACCCGACAAAAAATAAAAGGTAGCCGAGTCAATAGTTTGATGGCGGCTGGCTATCCATGAGCATAGCAATGTTCTGTTTGTGCGCTGTATCACGCCCGAGTTGAGTGGAGGCCTCTCGGATTGTCGAAAACCGGTATATCTTGACATTTTTACCGATTCCGATTAGACACCATCACCCACATCGCAGTTCAGTTCTGATGCCTAAGCCCTTCAACGCTTCATCTTTGGGAAACCTCACGTGAAAGTTTTTTTTTTCCCGAATTTTAGTCGTAGTCGGTCCAGAATATTGGTTTTGCAATTCATTATTCTGATTCTTTGCTCAACGCGGGCCACTATACCAGTGATACGTAGGTGAGAATTAGACCCACTTTTGCTGTGTACCTCCACAAGGTTATCTTTGGTTGCAGTTCCCACTTCTTTCCAAATGTTACGCTACAGGCATAGAAGACTGCACATGCCTTCCTGACTTTGTGTTCTATGTTTTGTTTTCAGTTAAGTTTTGGGTCAAGCATAATACGCAGAAACGTAGCGCTGGAGGATAGTATGAGTGGTTGACCATATATGCTGGCAAGGAGTAAGGCATTTTAGTTTTGGTAGTGAATAGCATAAGTTCAGTTTTGCTCGGCTTTACACCAAGGCCACAACTGCTGGTACAGGTGCTTACCTTGTCCAGAGAAGCCTCCATGATTTTACTTATCACAGAGGAAAACATCTATGTCATTAGTATCACCGTGTCATCTCTAATTTTTAAAGAAATACTATTGTGAAAAGGAATAGGGTTAGTCCATGTAAAGGACGTTGAAGGTCAAGAATGTTGAGTGTCAAGTTGACTTAGTTATGGTAAAAAATTATTACTATTTAGGCATGTAATTGGTCAGTGCATTACCTGAAGTCCAGTGAATCAAACACGTTACCCTTACATTGTATCATCACTCAAAAATGCAACTTTGGCTTCAAGTGCATTGAAATGCAGACTAATGGACGATTAATTTAGCAAAACCACTTAGACGAAAGCAATTTCCGTGATTCATCAGCACGACACCAAAATTACACTCCTTCCACAGCGATGGTCGTGTCTTATCATTAGGCTGTGGGCAATGCTGAAGCTATCAACCCATTTATCCGTTAAAAGCTTTCAATAGAGAGTCATACTTTCATCAATTCTATGCTAACACTTTTGTTGTAATTTGTGCAACTTTGTGCAACTCGTGTTAGAATTGCTGTCTGAGACGTGTCCTTACCAGTTCCAGTGTTCACTTAGAGAAGTACAATCGTCATGTTTGCATTGTGTCTAGTGACTCTGCTAAGATTCTCCGGCATTCTGGGGCAACTCAACCCCGTGTTGCCAGAAGCTGTTATACACGCCTTGGCTAGTTCTTTCAATAAAAGTACAAGTCTACTGGACATTGACACCCAAGCGAACTTTGATGAAAATAAAATAATTTTCCTCGACATTCTTGACGAGGTACTGACCGAGGAGTGGAGTTTCCAAATTAAGCTGGATGTGGGCAACGAAGGCTACCAATCTGCAGATAACTTCAACCTTTGGTTCATAGATGGTTATGAAGCTTTTCGGTAAGTTGCGTTGAGTTTCACAGCTAACAAGTCGTGGGATTAATTCATCTCCTCAGGCAATTGCTTCCGACAATCTCAGCTCATGACGGAGACGAACCACTATTTTTCTTCATCATTCTGAAGCTAACGACATTCGACGACTCTCACAAACTGATGAGGCAAATGTTTTCCGATTTGTTAGCCTTGATGGTTGTTAACGTCAACATCGTGATAGAGACAAACACTGGGGAAGTCCTCTTCTATTCCATCTTCCCATATCAGGAGTCTGAATGTCGTTCTACGACGCCTGTATTAGTCAGCCGGTACGCTAACAAGACGATGACAAGTGACGATCTTTTCCCACCAAAAACGGATAACATGCATGGATGTCCCATTAGGATTGCCGCTAAGAATATACGACCCTCCATCCACGAACACCACAATACGGGACGTCGTGAATTCAAAGGTATGGAAGGCGAAGTTCTAAGTGAAATTGCGACCCGAATGAACTCTACACTCCGAGTTGTTTTATCGGTAGCATTGAATGCCGTGGAACTCTATCCAAATGGAACCGCCGCAGAAAACTGCAAAAAGGTTAGTTCAGAGTTTACGGTTCCCAGTGCAATATATTAACAGTTTGTCTTTTACAGCTTTTAGAAGGAGACGCCGACACCATGATCGGTCTTTACGTACATGACTCCTTGATGAACGATTTGTTCACAGCGTCCGTTCCATATATTTACACTCAACTGGTTATTGTCATGGCAAGTCCACCCTACAATTTAGCGAAATGGGGATGGGTGTTTGGCACCTTCGACACAACCGTTTGGGTTTGCATCTGCACGCTTCTGATTGTAGCTGCCGGCGCTTTAGTTTTTGCCCAAAACAACGCCCGCTTAAAAGAGCTTCTCCGGATACAACTTCACCGGTACAAGGTTCTCCACATCCTGGCAGTTTTTATGGGTATTCCCATAACCTACTTGCCAACGTCGAGCTATTTTCGATTAAGCTTCATCAATTGGAGCTTCGGTCTGCTAGTCCTTCGGACAGCTTATCAGGGTAAATTGTTCGACTCATATTGTCGAATGGACCCTCCTCAGACGCCTACGACCATTGAACAGTTCCTAGACCAGGGATACACAATTTATGCGCACTCTAAGTATGCGGGCCTTATTAATTATTTAAGTGGCCATAGAAACGCCACCGCTGCAAATCCCGCTCACATGAACAACATATTAAAAACCCCGCACCGAAAGGATGCACTGGTAATTACACAGACCCTGCTAATGGCATATCTAAGGCGAACTGAGATCGAGAATTTGGCTATGCATTCATTACATGCTCAACAGTTTGGAATGTTCATGCAGAAACACTCAGTTATGGCGCCGAGGATAAACAGGATCATTTTGGATATGGCCAAAGGCGGTCTCATGGAACAATTGGGAAAGAAGTACAGTTTCACGAGGCGCATTGTACTGATGCCAAAGGAGGCCTTCGTACCCGCATCAATCACTTTAAGTCAGCTAAAGTATGTTCTTTACATTTTTGTTCTGATGTATGCGTTTGCTGTAATAGTTTTTATCGTGGAATTGTTCATGGGTCGGAAGAGGCGCAGGAATCGAACACGAGCTCGGTAAAAAACATCATGGCGGGTAAGTTTCGTCAAAAGAATGACGGTGTGTGAAAGAATTTGACGAAAATAAGATATTAAGTGTGAACCGTTGTAATTTAAATTGAACGTAATAAAGATAACCAATTGGGATTCAACATCCTTCAATCCAGATTATGAAAGACGAAACCGACTGATTCTGAGTGTAACTCGTTCAGTTTCACAATTGTTTGTCATGTGCAGGTATTTTGAAAAAGATCCTTTCGGCAAGAGCAGCAGGAAATCGGTGGATTTCGTATGTCCTCGTTTTACAAATGCCGGACGAAATTTTCCACTTTAAAAACGGATATTATACTTATTATCTCGAAACGTGTAAAGAGTTTCAATTTCAACGAAATCGGAGCAATTTTGAAGAATTTTAAGATGGCAGATCGAAGATGGCGCCTAAATTTGTAGGTGACGGATTCTGTTCACCGTAACCTACTATAATACTAAAAAATTGAAACCGAAAATTTGGATTTATTTCAAATCTGAATTGTATCTTTTCAAAAATAAAAAAGAACCTTTCGGCAGGAGGCGCAAGAGGTGTGTATGTGGATTTCATATGTCATCATGTCTGATGGCAGGAACAAAATGGCGGATGAAAATTTCTACTTTAAATACGAATTTGTACTTATAACGTCGAGGATGTGTAAGGATTTTCAATTTGAACGAAATTCGACCACTTTTTAAGAATTTCAGGACGCCCAAATTGCTAGTAGACGGATTGTCTTCACTGTTGTCTACTATTATACTCGTATTAAAAAGTCAAAACCGGAAGTTGGGATTTATTTGAGTTGTGAATTGTAAACTTTGACCGATTAAGTCCATCTACGAACTTAGCCGAGGCATGCACCATACGAACGCCTACGGCAAATTTTTTAATTGACAATGTGGTTAGAGCTGTCTCGCCAGCTATCTTTTTTTTTTATGGGTTGGTGTTTCTGATGCTTAAGGGTTAGGTGGGTTTCGAGGGCAAAAAAAAAAGCGTA
The DNA here is from genome assembly GCA_917880715.2 of Matsumyia berberina. NCBI lineage: Eukaryota > Metazoa > Arthropoda > Insecta > Diptera > Syrphidae > Matsumyia > Matsumyia berberina. The sequence continues at coordinate 113,286,528 of OU862870.1, read as the reverse complement.
TTTTTACTGGTTTTTTTTAAATATATCAAATGAAATATTTCATTCAAACAATATATCATATCAAAGATACATATTTAACAAGTACTACTAATTTGGAAATTTCAGCCAGTGGGACCTCATTTCCCTTGACCTCTCAAAATAAAAGTTCTCCCGGCGTAGTCAGGATAACTCAGGACTGGTTCATCAGAAATTAAAAAAATAATTTTTTTCTGTTAGTAAATTTATAAAGCTTGAACTTGAACGAAGGAAAAAACAAAAACTTGAAATTAGAATTTTTGGCTGAGTTGTGAACAAAAAAACCCATTTGTTGGTCTAATTTTCACCACGTATTGCCTCATAAAATAAGTTGTGATAAAAAAAATAAAAATCCTTCGTTCAGATAATGTTATTTTGAACAAGTGTGCAAAATTTCAACAAGATCGGTTCATAACTTTTTGAGAAATCATGACTACCGATTTCGAAAAAACAGTTTCGAGAAAAACGCGATTGAAGTGCGACGCGCCAGACTGACGTAGCCTGATGGGCGGAATTTCCGAAGGGTCTATCTCTTAGAATTTTACTCCGATCGATTTGAGATGTTTAGAGAATATTCTAGACATATTGTACTATTTAGTAAGATAAAAAAATTTAAATTTTGAAACCCACCTACGCCCTTAAGGGAAAAAAACGGCATTCAAATTTTTTTTAAGTCACGTCATGAGGACCTCTGCAATGGGCCGAATTTCTTCAAAATCCACCTGTGAAAGGACGTGAAACTGTAGCAACATAGGTATATGTACGTGCACTGTGTGTCGTGATTGTTGTCTGTCTGGATATATCAAAGCACTTTACCCGCACCACAATTAAAACCTTTTTATGACTGTGGACAGAATGTGGAATCGCCACTTATGAAGGTGATAAGCAGTGGGCAACGAGTAATGAAAGAAGGCGTTGAAAAAGGAAAATACTGATTGATGAGATTAGTAAATTGACATTTGCAGACTTACTGGGAGTCCTTTCGGATTCTAAGGCTTATGGTAAGGTTGGGTTAAAGAGACTGTCGACATAGCCGACGCACTTAGACCAGCTGTAGGTCCATTGTGATGCCTCTGGATCTAGGAGTTCCTAATCGTGGAACCAGTGGGAGCTTTTAATAAAGCGAACTAGGTTTCCGACGTCTTGTTGTGCTAGGCCGTCAAGACTGTCAAAAACGAAGGCACCGACATGGTTGCCTCTTTTGTGAGAGAGCGAGAGACAGATGCAAAGGGAATGGAGGATCGTCTCATCCTCTTTCTCATCCCTGCAGCTTCTGCAGAAATCATTTGAACGGCCAAGCGAGTGGCATGTCTGTCTATGAGGCAGTGTCCTGTGATGACACCTATAGTAATTAATCTCTTGGTCCATTGAAGGCCAGATTTCTGTGGTAGTTTGGCAGGAGGTCCAACTGGTGGTCCAGTGAGTTATGCCCGGTTGCAAGCCCCACTTTTTACCTGCGGTGAAAAGGATTAGTTCGGTTTTACAGTAAACCTACACCTAACCGCCCATTTGATTAGAAACGGCGTTCTGGAACAGTTCGCTTAAGGTATGAGGATGTTTTCCAGAGAGAGCAATAGCAACGCCTTTCGCATAAATTATCACTTTACAGCCTTCCCTTTCCAGGATTAATAAAAGTGAATTTACCAATAGGTTAAAGAGAAGAGGAGACAAAAAACCACCTTGCGGAGTGCCCCTATTAACACACGTTGTATTGCAGGCGTCGCCTAGCTTAGTGTTGATAATCCTGCTAATTAGCATTAGATTGATAAGCTTATTAAGCGATTGCTTTACGTTCAGGTCTATCAAGGCCTTAGTAAACGTCTCTGGGAAGATGGTGTTAAAGGCTCCTTCGATATTCAGCAAGGCCACCTTTGTGTATTATTTGCAATGCAGTAAAGCAGCCTCCACAGACTTTCCTTTACAATACGCATGTTAAGACGTTTTGAGGTCGACGTTTGAGCGAAGATGGATATCAGTCAGCGTTTTTTAAAGGAATAATGATGGACCAGTAGGTCCGAGATCTTTGGGGTGTGTGAGCGAGCTTCTGCCTGGTTTTGGTATAAAAACCACTTTAACCTCTGTCCATGTTTGTGGGATATGGATGAGATCCAGACAGCTTTTCAGAATAACTCCAAGCCAAGGGAGGATGATATCCGATGCCTGTTGGAAGGATGCCGACTGGCCCTGCAGCTTTATAAGGCTTAAAACTTTGAATAGCCCAAAGTATCTCATCTCTGCTGATCACACCGTCGAAGTTGCAAGAAGTGTAGTCTGTTTGCCGATGCTTCATTTATGTGGAATATAACTTTTTTTAAGAAGCAACTCACTAGCCCTAGATTGCTTATCACAACTAAGGCTAAAATGTCTTGCTAAAGTCACAAAATGTAATATAAAGTCCAATACGAATACCTACATTGCCCAATTCGTTTTTATCCATCCATCAGTCGACACTTCAAAATACTTCTAAGGGCTTTCACCCCTCAAACCCCTTAGTAGACAAAAAAAAAATCGGTAAAGCCTTCATTTATTGATTCATGCAGTGCGACGTCAAGTTACCGATGGCTCCCCAGCCATCATCCCAAGCGCACTTTGGCGCAAACACCTCCTACCGGCACCCCTATCCATTTCTATTTATCGCCTGAGATTACATTCAGTCGATTATCTTAATTAAGTCCCAACTGTGTGGGCTGGGCGCTGAGGGCTGTCAATCGTGGTTGAGTAAATATTTAAATTCAATATCATGTATCGCTGAACCCTGTTTAGATAGGGTTAGTGCGCGGAGTTGGGGGCGATACTTCTCACATGAATGGTTATTAATTTTTTATCAACAATAATCGGTATGCTCCGCAGATTAAACGTTTAATAGTTGTGTGCAGCCAATCACTTACTTGTCTGCTCGGGGGTGTACTCGTATGCTCCTGAGTAAATATTTGAATTGGAAATTTATCCTTTCTTGAGAAGACTCCGGCTACAACCATGTCTTTGGGTAAAGGGCCTTTTTGCTTCCACGTTAATTATGAACGAAGTCAAGGCAACATTTCAAAGGACGTGTAATTAAGATTTGTTTACGTACGTATGGAATGCTGAAGGTTGTGCTGTTGGTAAAGGAAATTGATTTTCCCTATTACCATAAGCGAAGGGGTTGTGTGTACTAGTAGGCAATGTTAAATGATAGTTATTGCGTATAATATGTTCAAGGAAAAGCTGAGTTTCACCTAATGGTGTTACACATAACCAATTTGAAGAAATTGAATCTATTGGTCGATCTATGGATGTATTTTTTTATTAAATTACTGTATTTTTGTATTTTTTTATTAAATTACTGGAAGAATTTGTTCAAAGCCGACTGGGCGATGAGAGTAACTACCTTACTCCACAAATAAGCTTTTGTCGAAAAGAAGGCATTGCATTTGAACAGTGAGGTTGGAACCAATTTTTTGAATAAATTTGGTTTGCTGTGTGCTTAGAGTTCATAACAAATAGGCTACGTAAACAATTGAACTATGATATTGACGCTCTAGAGTAGTTTTAGTCTCTATTCAATGCTCATCCCCTTCTTAGTTGTAGTCAAAAATACTAGCTTATCGCTTTAACATCGTACAAATAAAACGCACTTACCCTGGGCCTCAACATTATAAGGAAACACCCAATCCCTCCTAGAGGACATGTGCCATATAAAAAATTAATTATTCGGAGTCTGCAAGCCACTAGGTATAAAATGTTGGACACGACTACATACTTAGATGGATAAGAAGTTAAATAAGCAAGAAATGCCATTAAGGAGGAATTTTATGATTTCTTCGACAAAAATCCGTAGTAGGTTAGGTTAGGTTGAAGTGACTGGCAGCTAAAGCCTCTTAGATCCGAGAGTAGTCCGTTGTAATACTACATGGATTTCGGAAAGTTCTCCTGTCAGTCATTGAACCAATTGGAGCTTTTTAAGCATAGGGGGCTACTAACATTGGTATTTATCAGCTCACCTAAGCTGGTGTAGAAGAAGGGTCCAAAGTGTAATGGGAGAAAGCTGGACATTTGCAAAGTAGATGGAGAATAGTCTCCACCTCCTCCTCTCCGTTCATACAGCTTCTGCAGAATTCGTTTCTTAGTATTGCCTTATACTTCTTTATTTCAGTGAAACAAGTGGATTAGTGAGAGAGTCCGCGATACGGGAATAGGAAGAAGAAGAAAACCTCGAACACTTCCTTTGCCACTGCATACAGGAGTACTGCCTAGCCCTAGCGACAGAAGACCCTGGGATACAGGACCTGAAACATCTCAAGGACAAAGGAATCGGCGGCATCTTGGCCTTCGCCAAAGGAACAGGAAGATTCGCCAGACCAAAAGTACACTAGTATCAACTCCATAATTGTCTTCACCTTCCCTAGATCTCTCCCAACATACGTCAAAAGCCAAACCTATCCCTGCAGTTCCAACGATTAAACAACGGGCCCGACAGAGGCCTAAGTGGAGAGCCTTCCGCTCACCCTCATATACCATACCATACCAAACTCAAACATGAAGCATGGATTAGGATTCTTGCAAAAGCGAATGGAAGATGGAGCTCCTTGTACTCCTGTAAAATAACTGGAAAACTTTGGCCAAGGTACAACGGTGCCAAAAAATATACTCTCATGCAGAGAATCAGGAAAACCCATTCCATTCTTGTATGAGTAATTACAGATCATAATACTCTGCGCTATAACATGAAGAAGTTAAGGCTAAGTGAGGACGACCTGTGCAGGGGCTGCGGAGACGAGGAAGTTAATGAGGACTCAATCCAATTCCTCTGCCACTGCACAGGTATTTGCCACCTCATTGATTATTGCTTCACGAGCAAGGGGTACATTTTTCTCAAAACGGGCATCACGATGGGTCTCTGAATGTAACGCAGAGGGCTCTCTCTCCCCTCGCCAACCCATCAACCTACACAATCCTGTCGAATAGCCAAGCAAGTCTACCAGGGGGAGACATGGATCAAATATATCTGATGTGACCACATAAACAGTGCAATAGAAGAAGCATTTCCACTAACAAGTATCGCAGTTCGAACCAAGGTCGGTAAGAAAACGGTACAGAAAAAAAAAAAATTAGAAGAACAACTGAAACTTTTGCCTCATATGGTGGAGAGATGCTAACCTCCTTATAAAAATGACTATGTCCTTGGAAGAGGCATTTTTGTCATTGGCGGGATAGACCGTCTATTCTAAGTTAAGGCCTGACATTTACAGAGAATATTCTTGACAATTTTATTATAATAATAGAGTTGGGACAGTGTCTCACTGAACGCAGTACTGCTGGTACCCGCGTGGAAAGAAGCCATATTTTACTTAATGTCCTTCTCCGGGTTTAAATACATTGATGAGTAAGTATAGACCTTCTATTCTTCATATTACCTCCTGGTTTTTCTTTCTGGCTTGAGGATGACCAGGCCATCAGGTGAGCTGACTTTGAGAGAAACAGTCACTCAATACCCTCTACTTTTATTGATGGTCATGGCGTGACAAACCTCAACGGAAAATTGCAGAAGTTTGAATCTAAAGTGGTAGCCTGATGGAATCACAAGAATGCAGGGGATGAAAACCGTTTCTCCCTAATTGACCCCTACGAATATGCTGTCTTCGATATCGTGTTTGTGCGGAGTCTTCAAATGAAGCCATTGCACAATTTCGGGGGATTTAGATTACGCAACAGCATTATTGAAACGCCAACTTTCAGGTAGAGGACGAGAGGTGGTATTGCTCAGAGTACTATTTTAATCGACTATGTCTACAGAATATGATTCTTTCTTGCATGCGTGATCTATGTATGTCCACCTTTCGGTTTCATGGGTTTTAGTTTGTGGGTATACCACACCAAAAATAAAACAAAGGCGTGGCATGTGTAAAACTAGCAAAAGAGTGATAAGAAAGCCATTGTATCGGGTCTTCCTTAAAAGTCTTGGATTCAATTTCACTTTAACATCACTTCAAAACTAATGCTTTATGGCTGCGTGAAATCTTTATGTGCCCCCATTGACTTCTAAAGATTTTCATGCTGCGTTTGCAAAGGACACTCATACCTTCAAAGCTCTTGTGTATATTTTCCAGTCAAAAGCCTGCCGTGTCAATTTTTTTTTTTTGTACACCATTTCCATATAATCATTTTACTTTTTGATGTAAAAAGGTTGCTACAGCACTCTGGCACATGTTTCCACTTCAAAATGGTTAAAATGTTTCCAAGAGTACCTACCTACCTAGCCTTCTTGTTGAGTTTGAAAACGGCGTTAAAAAAATTCTCTATTTTATGCGCTCTGAATGCGAAAAGGAAATTTTACAATTTATGTCCCATTTAAGGATAAATTCTTTTTCAGTTTTTATCTGTCTTAAGATTAACAAACTTTTTTCTGTCTGAAAGTAGGATTTTCATAGGTCATTGGCATTGAACTATATTTCTGGATACAGAGGACTTCAGACTTCCCTATCTCCAATTTAAAAATCCAAAATCAAAGCGAATGAAGAAACAGGATAATAATAAACCAATAAAGAGGAAAGGTCCTCTTGGCACAGTATTAAGACGATTTAGAAGGTCGAATGAGCAGTATTCGACGACTGCGACGAAAAAAATAATGACCTCAATCGTTAGAGTCGTTATGCAAAAATATGAAGGATACTGTCTTGCAAAGACTCTCCGGAGCGTCGCAGATAAAATAGTTTCTCTCTGCGAAAGTCAACAACAGTAGTACAAAATTCTTGTTGACATATCTCTTCATGAAACTTTTCAATTTCATAAATCACTTCCCATCGCCAATAGAGTAGAGGAATTTTCTCTCTGAAAAGTCCTTCAAAACAGTTTCCACTTTACGGAACAAAAATTTCATTTTATATTTATTTGAACGACAGACAGACATACAAAGTTTAGCGTGGCGGGTTTCTTGGAAGGCACTACTAAGTCGCTCCTCTCAATTCGTAGCAACAAGTGAGAGTGTATGACTGGGTATATCACACCAGTAAACCGAATTCGACAACAGTCAACTTTGGATACCGGAACAACCCTTAGATGGCCCAACAGTGAAGCAATGAAATAAGTTTTACACACAGTATGCAGTACGAGAGAGGAGGTCCTTGTTTTGTTTGAGTTTTTTCCAGGAAGTTGTAGGTATCGTCCTTAGGTAGATGTGTATACGCAGTCTCCATTGCTCTTTTTTTTTATCCTTTGAAACTGTTTGCACTTCCGGTTTTGGTATACTTGGAAAAGTTGAATATAAGATTGTAGGAATTGGGATTTCGTCCTACATGATTCGCCTTCATGTTCTAACTTATTGTGAGTTTGTGGGTTACCTGCTTAACGACTTTTCCCTTTTTACGTTTATTAATAAACGCTTTTTGTAGGTTTATGCAACCGCCCATGGATACCGTGGTATTTTTGGATTAATGTAGGAGAATCACTCACAGCAGTTGTGTATATGCAAGTGCAAATGCAAGTGCAGCTCATTGCAGGACAATGCTTACATTTCTAAGCGGATCAGTTACGTTATTTCTAATCAGCCCACATGTGCAAAAATGCACAAAGGATAAAAGTCGCTTTAAAGTCAGGAATTCATAGGAATACACTGGGCATGACGCACCTAAATGACATATTGTGATGAAATCCTTGACAGGATAGCAAATCTAGGCGTAGGTTGAAGGTATTTCCCTAGCGATACTGCACTGGTTTCGAAAAGAAAATTCGAGCAAGCTCTCTGAAACGTTATGCACAATGAAAGCATTCAAGGACAGTAGGAAATGGTGCCTTTCAATGGCTGCAACTGAAACCCACTATAAACTAAAATTTAGTTAGAATGTCCATCACAATGCGAACGCCTGAACGTTCTTTTGACGATAGTTTGTCTGATGTACTCGCAGAACAATTTAGAACTTCAAATACAGCGTAGGAGTCTTATGACATCCGAGTTTAAGAAGTAACTGTTCGAGATTAAGTTCTTCCCGTATTTTGGTGTTCCTAACCCAACCTCGACGAGTTGCCTCAGCAATACAACGAAGAAATCTTATTTCGGCAGCTTGTATATGCGATCTCGTGAGGGTCGCAACAAACACTGAATTGAAGGCCGATAGCTTAGCTCCGATGGCAAATTCCGCCCGCCTGACAACAGATTGACCAAGCTGTCTTGAAATTGTTCCAGCCTGACCAATCCTACAAGATAACTCGGTATTGCTCCTTCCAACTTTCGTGAAGAGGACCCCGAGATATTTAAACTTCTCCACCTGTTTGAATGAGGCTCCACTAACATGTAGAGAATTTTGAACAGGCGTTCGGGGGATTGCCAGTATCTATGATTTGTTCATGTTTACCTTCATACCAGCTTCAACACAAACAGCGTCGAGCCTATTCAGTGCTCTCTGGAGTTCGGTCTGTGAAGACCCAAGAAAGACCCAGTCATCAGCGAAAAGGAGATTACTTATCCTTTAGTCTCCCAATTCGAACCGTTCCGCGCCTTGGCTGGGCTGTTCATATACACAATGAAGAGGAGAGGTGACTAAACGCGCCGCTGGCGAAGTCCAGCGCTCACAGTGAACGGTGTCGATTTAACGCTGTTCACCCGAACCTCTTATAGTTTATAGTGTACTCCTGCAGTACACTTACACTTTACACAAAACACCTGCAGATGGGTTTTACATACTCCCAGGCCTTTTCGAGTACCATTCTGAGAGTGAATAGCTGGCCGGTTGTGGTTCTTCCTGTATTTAATCGCCTAATCTGCACTCAATTACAGCTCTGGAACGCGCTGTCAGCACCTGTCATCATTTCTCAATTATTCCATTTCGCTTTGGATGGAATAGATACAGTAAAAGTAGTGAATTAAAAAATTATCGCAACATTTCGCGAAGCAAAAGATCTATCTTCTCGCAACCATTCATCTTGCGCGTCGACTGCAAACGGTAAAATATTTGGTTATGCCTGATTCAAAGAAATTAACCGCTGAGCTAAGGGAAAACCTGTGGAGGAAATGAATCCTTGTCTTTCGTGAATGTATTAGGGATGTGACTGTGGCCGCAGTCCAGGACTGAGATTCTCTGAGTCTACTGTTGTAGCGTCCTTTGGCAACAACCCCAGTGCATCTGTGGCACCTATACCATCATATCCCTGAACTTTTATAAGCTTCTTATAAAAGCAAGTTGAGGTCGTACCACAGGGTTACTTTTCGTCGGAATATTCCAACAGCTGGAAGGTATGGAGAGCGCGGTTTTTTGTACGGTGGAAACACCGGAAAGCTAGTGACTGTACCCGGCTAGTACTCTCTCATGGTATACCTCACACACGAAACTAACTCTATATATAAATTTCCTAAGATTTTGTATCCCAAACATCCTCCTCTTTACGAAAAGTATGGTTGTGACCTGTCTGACTCAACCAGTGCTATCCCAGATTCGATGAAGCCAAATATCTAGGAGTGAAAAAACTTCTTCGGACACTTATCCTATGACCCTTGTTCCATGGATATGCCGTCTGATGCATTGACACCAGAACTTCGGTTCCTGTGTAAATTTAAAGTCTAATTTCCTTGCCTTTAGGACTGGCTTCGGCCAGAGCTTGAGTCTAGACGAAGCTGTAGTCGAATCTACTCGTTGGGCAAGCATGCCTCTGTTTTCCAAGCAGATACGTTTGCTATCCTAATGACCACGGACTATATTGTTAAGAATAAGTGGAAGGGTCGAAGCATCTGCGTCTGTAGCGGCAACCAGACTGCGTTTAAGACTGGTCAACCCTTTAACCAGTTAAAAAAATTGTGCGAGGATGCAAGAACTCTCGGAATTTAATCGCAAATGTTTGATTCTGGCTTGGGTTCCAGGTCACACTGGGATCTCTGGATATAAGATCTCTGATGAGATTGCTAGATAAGGCTCAAAGCATGTTTTCTAAGGACCTGAACCTACGTTGCGTCTTTCCGCGTCCTTGGTCAGGGCCTCCATTGACAATTAGGTTTCCAACAAGCACAATTGTGTGTGGCACGGCTTTCCAGAATGCAGGCAGACTTAACGAATGTTCGCCAAAGTCTATAAGAAATCAGCGGCATTCTTGGTGTCACTCAATAGAAGAGACTGAAGACAACTAATTGCTCGAATCAGGTGGCAGATCTACGATACTGGCGTGGTGAGTGCTGATATTATAAGGTTCTCATCGTTGAAGGTTTCTTCGAAAGTCGGGGAAATTCCACTGAGTCCTGCTTTCTGGTAGTTCAGTGGAAGTATAGCGTTTCCCAATCCAAAAAAAATCCAAACACGCCAATCATCTTCATATCCCTCACTCCATTGAGATGTGACAAATGAACTTAACGAATTTGATGTGCTTTTTGACTGCGTAATCACCAATTTCTTAAAGTAGTTCAACGATGCCTTCAACAACCACGCAACGAAACTTTCCTTCGCCCTTTAAAGAACAACCCACAAAGGACCAAACAACTCGTGAATAATTTATATCTCTTTCAAGGTTTCCATACCCTTCTCCTGCAGGGCGACATCGATTGACACGTCCTCGAGGACATCAGAAGCATCTAACCGTCGAACCCTTTCCAAGTATTTGAATCAAATTTGACAATAAATGGCTTTCCTCGAGGTTTTATAGCCCATATTGGTCTCATGTGTCTTTGATTGTATGGATATGACGTGTCATCGCTTGAAGAGAAAATATGATTAATGACGGGGAAACGGAACATTAGTTTTACCCATCACATTTGTTAACGTAGATGTCGTTCGAAAACATAAGCAGCAAAAGACGCACAAGTATGAATCGTTTGAGGGTTAAGTATCCGTCTTACTGTGCGAGTTAATGACCGTAGCCATTGTAAGTCTAAAAGGACACAACTCAACCGAACCCTGCTCATTTCCCACATAAATTAATTTCACAAGATTATGGAAAACGATAAAAATACACCGCAACCTCGCTAGGCGTTTATTTGCGTCCAATTAAATACGAGTCAGGCGGGAGAGTGCGCACGGGGGAAACCTTGGGTGGGCGTTGAAAAGTCACCAGACAACGGCTTTATCGATCGCCCTCGCAGCCAGGATGATATTTTCAAGACCAATTTGGCAAAAATAGGAATCAATGACAAGCTGTCGCTGACTTCCACCACATCCGACGAATGCCACCGAATAAGGATATCCTCAACCGAAAATAGAAACAAAAGTTCAAATTTATCTACCTCCGTGCAGGGATAATGTAATTGGATGTGCACACAAGCACATATGGGTTTTTTTCCCACGAAGGCGGGCACATAACTCTTGAATTAGAATTTGTTTCCGATTTCCTGAGAGAGGTAACGCGGAAGGTGTGTTAGTGAGTTAGATGCATGGATACCGCCTGTATCCTTAATCGCATGTGGGATATCCACATGTGTGTTTTTAAATTATTCGTTCAGTTTTTGTATAGAGGCGGAAGCGATACAATTTCAGATTTTCGTAAGCAAAATAGAGATTTAGCTTTGGGTGACAGGATGGGCGGTCAAAATTTCATAAAAACACTTTGCAGATGGAAAAACAACAGCCCAAGACATATACAATCTAAACGTGTACAGTCAGATTCTTAGATATGACAAACGCCTGGAGAGCATTATTCTTTCAAAGAAATTCAAGTGTAATACTCTGTAAACATCCCTTGCGGGGCACATTAGGTGCCACAATTTAATGGTTTCCACCAACACAACCGTGTGGTGTGATACAGTGAACCGCCTTATCAAAACGACGCCTTAGAGTTAATTCGTTTCGTAAGGCATCCACTTCCACCAGAATTCTTTCAAACGTCATAGAAAATGTGATTCACGGAAATTTGCAAGGATAACAGCGGCCAACAACTAGAGAAGCTGTGTGCGGTGGCTTAACCCTCGTCCACTCTACATACATATAAGGAAGAGATCCAGGAAAGGGATACAAAGAAGATTCAAAGGGGTTTTAAGAACCACCGGGCAAACTTTTCAATGAGTCGAGTGGCCAGTCAGTAGTTAAGAAACCAAACAATCTGCTCACTTTTTTTTTTTTTTTATAATCCACGCGCGGATCAAGGGGATATGAATACCCTTATAATGTTATACACACACTGCGAGCGAGCGACAGTGATTTGAAACTCGGGTTTCGTTAAGTTTTTTCATTGGCGTCCAAGGGTGGTGTCCAGGCTAGCTGGGGACATTTGTGGTGTTTTATTTTTGTCATTGCTTAACGCACAAGAATTTTTTCGAATCCCCTGATGTCATACTCAGTGTTCGCTCAATCAACTCTTCAAGCTAAGACACTCTACTGCCAGTGTTATGCCTTCGCAATAGAGTCGCCATCAGCTTTCACAGTCGATCGATTTTTATTTATTTCAAGAAATAAATGTTTTTCCGACATCAGGAGTTGAACCCGGACTTTCAGCGTGACAAGCGATGATGCTAACCAATGCACCATGGCCACCCTCCAAAAAAGATTCAAGGTTTCAGCAGAAAGCTAGCTTTAGCCTCAATCAAACAGAAGACTCTAGGAACTGAAGACTGGTTTTCACTGAGGAATCTGAAAAATCCTCACTCTACTCCAAAATTATTCTCACTTTCTCTAGATCCTCCTCAACACTCGTCCCAAATCTGGATTATTCCCACAGTTCCGAAGAATAAGAAAGGGGAACACAAGTGGACCGACTGAGGCCTGAGTGAGAAGCATTCACTCTTCCTTAAATAACATAGTGTGAACATGAGAATGACAATGAAGATGGGGAAAAGTATTTGTGCAAAAAATAAACTCCTCAAATCTTGTTCTCTAAAAAAAAACCTAAGGCATCAGCCTCCTTAGCGAATTTACAGGCACTGCCTTCAGGGCCTATACATCACACTCCCTTCGAAGTTTGAAATCATGGAAGATCCTTGGAACCGACTTGAATCACGAAAGGTAATGCTTCGATTCAAGTTTGTTAATATCTCTCGTATTAATTAATTTCTTCAATTAATTTTAAATAAAAATTTAAAAAAAAAAAGAATTATAATCAGTACTTACAATTAACTTATTTCTTTTATCAAAGTTGCTCACCTGTAAAGAAAGAAAATTAAAAAATATGGTAAGTATACATATCTATACAAAAGCAAAGAGTTTTTTTTAATAAAACCTGCACTTATGGCTGACACTGCGACCTAGCAAGATCGATTGTATCTCCGGTCTACTTTACCTAATAGGTCTACAAAATAATAAAGGTGAGTATGTCATTAGCAGCCGAATTTTTAAACTCCTCTAACGAACAGAATTCCTTATGAAAACTCCGTCTACGTAGCCAGACAATGTTGGACTTTCACAGAGAACGTGCTCAGAGGTTTTTTCCCTCTTCCAAACAGAACCGACTCTCTAAACCAAGGTTTAGCTTGTGAGATGATATCTTAGGTCACAATGACCGGTAAGGAAGCCCATGTTGTTCCTGTCGAAGTTTAAAATTTCCTTGTATGGCTTGATAAGTATCTTGGATTGCCTAAGCTTGGGGACATTTTCCCAATGGGGTAGGCGAATTTGGTGTTGCCAGTTGTTTAACAAAGCTGTGGCGGTAGCCCAATTAATCCCACAGAATGGATTCCGTTTCAAGAACGCGGCAGCCGGACCAGCGCTAACCAGCACATCTGCAATTTGATGGCGTAACAATGCCCTGGAGGCCGAGCATCCAACCAAGCTTGAATTGTGCCTGTCAAGTTATTGCAGGGTATCGTAGCAGCACATGACTGACCTAAATTTCACGAAGTGGGATGTCAATGCTTTAAGCGCTGCCTGACTATCTGAATAGATATGTATTTTTGTGTTGCTAACACCTTTATCAAGATTTATCCTGGCGCAGATCTCAACAGCCTGGAACACGCTGGGGCACATTGTTACTAAAACTTTAGTGATGGATATACAAACGCCAGCACCTACTTCGGAAGCCGTCCGTCGGTATACAATATAAAACATCTTGGGTCTGATACGAGTTCTCCATTAGACCAGTTGATGCAGTCTAATATTTCTACCGCAAATAGCCTTCCGAAACTGAACTTCCTGGCCATAACGTCGGGGATAGAGCAAAACATGTCCATACGTATACTTGAAATTGAGTGTCTTAAGATGACCTACAAGATTGCTTGATTAAGACTTGTGTTCTAGTTGCAGCATTTATAGTACAACGAACAGTGGTCTTCCTAGAGAAAATCTAAAGGGGTGAGAGGCCGATGACAGCCTCTATGGCTAAAGTTGGGGAGGTGCGCGTAGCACATGTAATACCGAGACAGGCAATTCTCTTCAAAGCTTCTCAAGCTTCATTGCCGTCGTTCATTCAAGTACTTCTGGCCACCAAACCACGGTCACATATCGAAATTTACAACGAATGTATCATTTTGGGATCAAGACCTAAAGTTCTGCCGTAGAGACACCGAGTAGTCCATAAGGCTCTAGTGACATGCTTAGGCGATAATTTGATATGTGGATTCCAACTTAAGCGTCTGTTTAAGACAACGCCGAGGTACTTCACCTCGCTGGAATACCATAACGTGGTACATCTGAAAAGCAACCAGTTACAAAAACACGTTTAATCGTCCTTATAATAGGTAATGTAAATATTTGCAATGTTTACTGTTTCACCTTTACATAATCTCTTTTTTTTTTTTTTTTAATTACTACTGCAAAACCAACTTGTTTGTTATTGGTTGCCCTTTAAACCTTAATTACATTAGGCTATTAACGCCATTATTCAAATCTGCATACATTAATTATCAATACCATTAATCCTTTGCTGTGTTAATGTATTATTTGATCAAACAAACAATGAATGGCATAATGTAAACTATTTTTGCAGACCGCTAATCAGCTTAAGGCCATTATGCATATATCCGTTCCAGCTGATGCGTCCTGATTCAATTTACTATCATTATGGTAATCGGCTTTCGGTTTGTGAAAATAATGAGTCATGCATGAACTTAAACACGTTCATTAACAATTTAAACATAATATTGATAGTCTTTGTCTTTAAAACAAAATTTTATTAAATTAGATTACCCCTAGTTAGTAGGCGAAAATGCTTCCTATAAGAGCATATACAAGTCGATGCAGTCCAGCACCTTCACTGAACTGCCGACTAATACAGGCTAGGAGGCGGACTTTTCGCGTCTGAAATCTCCCAAGGAACCTAAGTCACACAAACCCGGTTAGTATATTATAATTTTCTGTTGCAGCCTGAGTGCCATTGCAAACGCTAAAGCTTCAACCACAAAATTCAAAATTCACATAAGGCAATCAGAAATGCTCTTGAAAGGAAAGGAGAAAACCGCACAATTTCCAACTGGGTGTGCGAGAGGCTGAAAACCAGGACAGCCGAAACTGTGGGGGCCATAAGACCATCACAATAAATACAAACAGAGAATGTCCGCAAGGATGAGATCTATCCATATTAATGTGGACCCTGGTAGTAGACGCATTCCTACCAAAACTAGAAGAAAGCGGCATAGACTGCCGAGGCTATGCGCATCACATAGTCATCCTGGGGATGTAAACCAACAATGCTCATGTGGATGTACATCATGATGGTCAGACCCGTCATAATCTACATGGCAGTAGCCTGGGAAGGACGAACCAAGCTCAGTACAGCTAAGAAAACTCTGGAAAGACTGTAGAGACTGGCATGCATCTGCATCACAGGGACAATGGAAAGCTGTCCCACCACTGCAATAGAGGTGATCCTGGTGACTTACCCAGCTTCACATTGTGCTAGAAAGGGTCAGAAAGGAAATAATCCTAAGAATTGTAAAAGGGGGAGTGGGGAAGGGTAAAAGCATCTCAACCAAAGAGCGAGACTCCCTCTCCAAAACAATCCGACTATTAGACTGTCCTAGAGACGACAAAATCAAGAAATACTGCGTTGAAAAGAATTTTAACACAAAACTGAGCAGTAAAAGAGAATGAAACGACGAAGTACATCAATTTGAGGAGAACACCATTAATTGGTACACCGACGATTTCAAAACACACACGGGCAGCGGGGCGGGAGTATAGGGGCGCAAACTAAGTGCTCAGAATCCATGGGAACATCGCCCAGTATTCTTCAAGCCGAGATATATGTGAGCGAAAGATGTGCACAAATCAGTCTCAAGTATCACGAGTAAAACATCACGATACTTCCATCAAGGCACTGAGATCCTATGAAATCAGATTTGGTTTACGAGTATCTGGAGAAGATAAACAGACTGGACCAGAACACTAAAGTCACACTCTACTCGGTGTCAGGTCATGTAGGAGTAGAGGGAAATCAGTCAACCAATGAACTGGCAAAGGAAAGGGTCAGAGATCCCATTTGTTGAAACCGAGGCATTCTTCGGGCTAGGATCGCATCAGATCCAAGAGGAACTGCAAAGAGAGGAATGCAAAACAAGAAGGCTGTGGGAAGCACTCCTAGGACAAAGCCAGACAAAGGAACTTCTCGCGAACTGCAATCGAAGAAGGAGCAAGGCCTCGCTAGGCATCAATAAAAACAAGCTTCGCATTCTAACGGGCTTCCGAACAGGCCATTGCAGTCTCAGGGATCATCTCAGAAAAAAGTAAATAAAGGCGAATAGAAACTGCACATTCTGCAGCGATGCCGCGGAGACCCCATCACACCACCACAAAAGAAGAACACACCTGGGAGCATACACTTTCTCTGAAATGGATCTTCCATCATTGGACCCAATCCAGATACTCCGATTCCTCAGAGCGATTGGATTGGAGGGGGTGGTATAGGTCGAGATTCATAGACCAACACGATTTCAGGGGAGCACAATAGATCTCTACACGCCCCGACTTTTAACATCTAAGTATGGCAAAACATTTTCGCTTGGAAAACAGTGAATAATTCGTTCTGAAGCGCTGTAGTATTTTATCAGCCGCTAAAGAAATTCTTTTAATGCTGGAGCTATTCTTGTAAAAGACGTAGGAAAACTCTCTTGAACTTCACATCTTTTAGTGATTATGCCGATAAGCCTCGTATTGCCAATAAGTACCTGGAAGTAAGTTCGAAGTCTTATGAAAAAGTGCCCCATGCCGTCCATGTGTGCCAGACCTAATTTTTCCTGAATCAATAGAAAGAGAAAGAAGGAGTTGCAACTCACCTTCCGCGCCACTGTCCAGCGCTATCCCATAGCAGAAGAAAACTTCAAGGTCACTGTCAGTTCAATGATATAAATGACCAAAGCTAAACCGCCGTAATAAAACTACCATCTCTTGTCAATAATTCTAAATGGTTCTATGGGTAGAATTCTGCCACTTAAATAAGTCTATAGGTACCACAATGGGTCTGAGTTTAAGTGAGTCAACTACGGGACACCTATGTGCATGTGTCACCTAACCTACCACATTATTTTCATTTCTTCCTTCTGGATGGTTAATTCTGGTATGAAATGGTGTGCATGACTCCATTTATTTTGGCCTTGAGAATAACTGACAACGATTGTTTTCGGAAAAAAGGAAGAAGAACTCCTATACCGACAGCTGCAAGATGGATTCTTTTACTACCGACCTCTACAGTTTTCATTTACGGAGTCAACATCAATAAGTTAAAAACCACTGAACCGGTGCAACCTTCGCATAAACTATTTGGATACCAACCCATGTATTCCGCGTAATGAAAGGTCGGATGAACTTGAAGGGAAAGAGCCGATAGTTCATCTCCCTCACGTCCTTCTTTTTCAAAGATATCAAAACCGACATCTCTCTATAAGGGTCCCATTTAAAATTTAGTTAGGTTCCCCGCCAAGATTTGACCCGAGAATCTCTATTATTCACGGGCCTGGTCGTCAATCCAGTCATCTGGGCTACCACTTACACCATTTCAATTTATGTTGAATTTATAGCTCATCGCCTGCCAGTGAACTTAATTCACCTCTTCGCGTTGGGGCTATCCATTTAGTTTATTCGACGAAGTCTTAGTTTTTTCAAAGTCTTTCGCTTAATACATCAAAACCGAAATGCCTTGAAAGCGTCCCCAAAAAAAAAAAATGCTGACCCGAGAAAAACCCCAAAACGGGAACCCCACCACTAGAATAACACAGAATACCTCATCTAGTATGCCAAATTGAATTCCAATTTACGTAAATGTCCATTCGGATATCGGTTTGCATTCGTATCGAGTACACTGTTCATTCAATGGGGCGTGATGCTCGATGCTCCATCCTCATCCTCGACTTCTCGAGTAATTGGCCAAATTGAATCATTTCGTTCCCATGAAGGTGAACTCCAGTCAGCTGTGGGTAAGAGAAAGCAGGCGATTGTAGGGAGATGCTATCCAATGTCGAAGGAATGTATCTGGCATATCCATCGAAATAATGGCAAATAAGCACACAGGAAAAAAAAAGGGGGAGCTATAGCATACAACATCTCCTTTGGTTCATAAGAAATCGATCCGCGAGGAAAGTTTGCTCTTCATCCGCATCTCACAGGAGGGATGCTTTAATTAGAGACAAGGAGATACTTCAAAGTTCCCCTATCGTTGTCTTCGAATTCTGCTTTGCTTCTTAGTCACATGAACATGAACAATTAACAACGACGACGACGACGACGACGAGGATACCCACTTGCATGCGCTGTTCTAAGCCATAATCGCTTTTAAACGGACCTCAAGGACTTGACATCCCATCGAAGTTGTTGCAAGTCATATAAAGTTGTGAGAAACTTTGAGTAATGAAATTGCAATGCAAATGAATCTAGAAGTGCACTGTTGCAGATGATTTAAGGTTATTTTACGACCAAAGACATCGGTCATGAACTGTGTATCGTTGTCACCCTGCCGTCAGGATCTCAGTGAGTTGACACTCCTTGGAGCTTCACATATTAAACAGTCGCCTAATGGTCCAACTCGATGGGGACGAATTGTCACACTCTCCCTGTCAACGACTTGTATATAAACGGTCGGATAGCTATGGCAGGACACTGTCTGGCCGGAGGGTGATGAAGGATAAATGGCTTCTGTGCTGCTGGGATTTACGATTCAGTTTTACTGCACCCGGAATTTTAATTCACTACATGATAAAATGCAAATGTGCACGAGATTTTGAGCTTTTTAAACTTCGTTTGTATAATTTTGTCATGGTTGTCTACCCACATTCCAGGAACAGCTCCAAGCCAAGAGACTGGAAGTTATTTGCAGCGTTTGCAGAAATAGCTGCATTAGGAAATTGATTGCAATTTTATTCGTATTCATCTTGCTTGCTTTTTATTCATGGAATGCTTTGTGTTGGGTGACGAGAGGAGCATTGGCCAAAGAGCTTTAGGTCTTAAGTTGCATCAGTTTGCTAAGGACGCGCAAATATTCTATCGGGATGGATGAGTGGAAGTACAACGAAGGTCTTCTCCAAGAATGACCTGGGGTCTTAAGCCACATGTGGTAGACTGGTTGTTTATTGCGTTCGTTAAGTCTGTGATTTAATTGTTTGGTGAAAGTCTCCTGAGAAAAGATGCCACCTTTCGATCTTGCAGTAATGGAATCCCTTAGATCGACATCCAGGGCAGGTAAATATTAGACCATTGGACCACAGCAATATCCACCCTTAAACCCAATGAGGCGGGACTGTGGTCACCTGTGGTGTTACCTCTGTTTTAAGTTCGTTCTAGCGTTTGATAGGAGATTCACTACCAGAATTTCAAACAGAGATGAGCGGATGGAAGCGACTATCACATGGAGAGAAGTGCTGGCCTTTGAGATGCAAAAATACAAAACGGAGGTCGGTATAGGAGCAGTTCACAAACCAGCACCCCCGCAGCACCCATGGAAAAAATCTTGAATTTACTTCCTATGGAGTTAAAAGGGTTGGTTGCCCTTATCGAACGGACCTTAATGGGACACAGCTATCAGAAATGAAGTACAGACAGCCTCTGGATTCACAAGGCTCCCCAGTGACTTAACTGACAAAACTTATCTGTTCGATATAGGCTATACAGCCAGATTCCCCGAAAGAGAGGAATGGAACGAGTACTGCCATCTTTGCCGTGGGAGAACTGTAGTATATACGGATAGATAACACATCAATGGAGAATTAGGGGCAGGAGTTTACTGCCCAACTCCACCTCTCAATTTTGCTATCCATCTGGAACAGTTTATAACTGGGTTCTTGGCAGAGATTTTCGTCCCTCTCAGAGGCACGAAATTTCTACTTAGTACGGTAACCCTCCGTAACAGCGTTTATAAAGGGTTTTTCAATAGGGACGCTACAAAAGTAGAGCGACAGGGACAGCAAACGACGCCATATTTTTCTTGCGGTTTTTTGACATTTCTCTTCAGTAAGGTTTGCCATTTCATGATGGAAAGATATACGAGCCAACAACGAGTCGAAATTATTAAAATTTACTACCGAAATTCGGAGTCAGTGGCCTCAACGTTAAGAGCGCTACGTCCAATTTATGCTCGTCATAATCGTCCTAGCAGATCAACAATTGAGTGTCTAGAGGAAAAGTTTGAATCCACAGGCACAGTACAAAATGTTCCCGTGCCAGTGAGACAAAGAAGTGCCCGTAGTGTCGAGAATATTGCTGCCGCTGAGGCTTCAGTTGCAGAAAGCCCAAATGTGTCTCTCACACGTCGTTCTCAAGCGTTGGGTATCTCTGTGACGTCGTTGTGGCGAATTTTGCGAAAAGATCTTGGCCTACATCCTTACAAGATTAAATTGACGCAAGAACTGAAGCCGCTTGACCACCAGAAGCGTCATATGTTCTTGAAAATGATTCGGATTTTCATCGAAAAATCATCTTCAGCGATGAGGCTCATTTCTGGCTGGATGGCTTCGTCAATAAACAAAATATGCGGTATTGGTCAGGCAGCAATCCACACGTACTCCATGAGTCATCATTGCATCCCGAAAAAATTACGGTTTGGTGTGGTTTATAGGCCGGCGGCGTCATTGGGCCGTACTTCTGTGAATGGGGATCGCTACCGTTCAATAATTACCGAATATTTTTTGTCCCAATTGGATGATATGGACTTGGAGGACATGTGGTTCCAACAGGACGGAGCCACAAGCCACACAGCGAATGTCACAATCAATTTATTGGAAACCAAGTTTGGAGAACGTGTTATCTCACGAAATGGTCCAGTCGCTTGGCCGCCTCGGTCGTGCGATTTGACGCCGTTAGACTATTTCCTGTGGGGCTACGTCAAGTCTATGGTCTATGCCAACAAGCCAGCGACGATTGATGAACTTCGTACGAATATCGAACGTGAAATTGCAGCAGTATCGGCCGATTTATGCTTGAAAACCGTCGAAAATTGGGTTCAGCGTCTGGACTTCTGCAAGCGTGCCCGTGGTGGCCATGCAAAAGAAATCGAGTTCCATACATAATGGCATCGAACGTACTTTCACAGGAATAAAGAATTTCATTGATATCCAAAACCGTTTTTGTTTTATTTATTTTGTAGCGCTCTTATTGAAAAACCCTGTATTCGCTCAGACAGGCAACCATTCTTAATGACAATTGCAAACCTAGGAATCAATCCGAAAATGGTGAGCGAATGCAAAGAAAAACTCAATAAACTAGTAACCTCTGCCCAGGTCAACCTGTTCTGGGTATCGGGTCACTGCAACATACTTGGGAATGAAGCTGCGGATGAACTGGTAAGGAAGGGGGCAGGGAGATCACCACTTAGCGGTGGCGACCACCACAGTAGAGGTGGCGACGAGAAAGCGTTGCAAACTCTTCTCGCGTCTAACAAGGAGAACGTTTAATTTTGACAGGAAGCAACTAAGACTGATAGTCGGCCTATACACTGGACACATCAACCTGAATAAACATCCCCACAGACTGGGATTGATGCAATTAAGTACTTGTCTGGGATGAGGAGAAGACCCTCGAACACTTCCTCTGCGATTGTCCCGCAACAGGGGTGCTAAGATACAAATACCCGGAAAGAAATGTTCTGCCCGGGCTGTGCTCTCTAAGGCAAATTAGTTTCGAGAAAATCCTGGAGTTCGCTAAACAGACAGGACGTTTCCCGAATCTCTTTCCCCAAAAGTAAAAAACTCCGCTTTCATCCCACTTCTTTCATTTCTTTTCTAGTAGTTTCCTTAGAGGGGAGCACAACCGCCCCAAACTATGATCT
Source organism: Matsumyia berberina (assembly GCA_917880715.2). Lineage (NCBI taxonomy): Eukaryota > Metazoa > Arthropoda > Insecta > Diptera > Syrphidae > Matsumyia > Matsumyia berberina. The sequence continues at coordinate 113,264,451 of OU862870.1, read as the reverse complement.
ACGTGACCATATTTCAGAACTCTGTAAAAGGTAATAAGATGTGGAAAAGTTTACATAATTACGTCGTGTTTATGAAGTGTCTGTCTATATCAGTGTGGCTTCAGGCCTGGAAAGTCCACCACCGACCAAATATTCACAATTTTCCAGATCTTGGAAAAAATCCAGGAACTCCGAATCGATATTCACCACCTTTTCATCGATTTTAAGGCAACGTATGATAGCATCTATAGAGACGAGGTATACAGAGCCATGTCTAGGTTTGACATCCCTGACAAACTTGTCCTTTTGTGCAGGATGACGATGGAGAATGCACGCTGCTCCATCAAGCAAGGTCAAGACCTCGCGACTTCTTCAACATCGTTCTTGAGAGAATAGTGGAAAACTCAACACCAGAGGCACAATCTTTAAAAAAACCGGATATTACTCGCATATACCGGAGACATCGACGTAGTCGAAAAAACGCAGCGTGACGTCACTGGTGCGTTCGTGAGTATTGAGACGAAGGGGGCGAAGATAGACTTAAGAAGAAGAACAACTCTTGCCAATCGCTGTTTCTTTGGGCTAAGAAGGCAATTGAGTAACAAAGCTCTCTCTTGAATGACCAAAGTGACCCTATATAAGACCTTAATCATCCCAGTCTTGTTCTATGACGCAGAGGCATGGACTCTGTCAAAAGCGAATAAGGGTTGCTCTTGGCTTTTTTGATAGGAAAATTCTTCTGGTGATTTTCAGTTCCGTCTGCATAGATGGTGAGTGGAGGAGGAGATACAACGACGGACTGTACGGGCTGTGCAGCGACATCGGCTTGGTCAGAAGAATGAAGATCCAACCACTGAGGTGGCTGGGTCATCTTGGAATCCACACCCCAGGTACGGCGCAGTAGAGAAAGATTGCGACTGAGGTGGCGGACGCAAGTTAAAGAGGACCTCAACCAACTTGGCGCACAAAACTGGAGGTGGTTGGCTAAAGATCAAGCTAGGTCCACCCTGGACTGAAGCGCTACCTTAAGTAAGTAATGAAGTGTATGGATAAGAAAATCCTCGAAGCAGTCAATCTTAGTTTCAGGATGAATAGAAGAACTGTAACCAAGCAGCAAGATCAAAAAGAAGGGAAGACTTTTGTATCCCAGGCAGAAACTATTCACAGAACTAGAATTGATTCGTTTTAATAAAAATAAAATTTAAGTAGCATGGCGGTACTAATAAAGGTCAGTTTTTCGATGTGTACATAGGACCGGAACAAGCTATCGGTTGTTAAGCAAAATATTTTTAAGACACTTGTTTCACAGAGACTCAGATCAGTTCAATATTCTCTACGTACGTTGTTTCCGTCCTGTTTTTGGTTTAAAAGGATTCAAGAGATTCTGTTCATCTGTTCGAAAACACGTTTTTGAAGTCGACCCTTTCACATTCCACGTGATACTCCCCCGACAAATATTAATTCGCATTTCACTTCTTCAAAAACTAACAACACGCTAATGAAATAATCTCTTCTAAGGAATTCCTTACCCACCTAGTTCTTCACATTGACATAATCGCAACTTTACGTGAGTTAGCTATAAAAAGACACAAACTTTTCTAATTAATTAAACAAAATGTCAATTTAATTACACGCCTTATAAATCATACATCGTAATAGCAATAGAATACCGCGGTTCTTAAGAAAACTCTCGTAAATAGTTTATGAAGTATGCACACGTTTCGAGAATTAAACTACCCCCTCAGTATATTCCACGCTTAGCACTTGATGCAGTAAAAAAGTTCGAAAACAATCTGATAAAGTTTGGCGAAAGTATCCTTACCTCCATCTCTCAGAGTGCGTGCAAGAACTTATTGCATAAAATAGTTTTTAATGTTGATTTAATACCCGACAGTGGTATTTAAAAATAAATGAAGTTAACAGTGTACAAAAAATTACAAACTAAAAGTTTTGAAAAAGGATTCACTTACGATTTTAAGGAAGCGCATTAGGTTGGTTTTCACACTAAGCTCGGAATGGTTTGAGGAGGCAAATCAGAAATAGGAACGGTTGTAAACCCTTGTTTCTTCTTTACTGGTTAACAGGTATCCTGGAAATCCTACAACGGAAAACGCAATAAAACGCTTCTCTGTGGCGGTACTTCTATATTAACCTCAAAAGCAGACGAATACACTCAGAATTGGAAGGAACGCTTAAAACAATAATAGACATCAGAGCATGCCCGCAAGGTGGAGTACTCTCCGCCCCTGATCTGGACGAGGACCTAGAACTTCTAACACCCTACAGAGTAGGAGAATATGCAGGCGATGACATCGTATCAGATATGATGAAAAATGACCTTAACCTAACTTTACGGTGGTGTAGGATGAAGGGCCTGACCATAAATCCCGGAAAAAACTGTACTTGTATCTTTTTCTAGAAAGAGGAAACACAACCTCAAAGAAGTTTCACTGGAAAAAACCCCCTATTGATCTGTCCAGCGAAGCAAAGTATCTTGGAGTAATACTTGACAAAACGCTTACCTTGAACTCGCACCTAAACATGGTTACCAACAAAGCGACTCGGCCAACGTTCAGGTGCCAGCACCTGTAGGGCGAAACTTAGATGATTTATTGGTCACACAACGCCATAATGGCCACCAACGGGTCATTAGTATGATGGCCAAAAACCATACAAACCACAAAGCAAAAAAGCTGAGCAAAGTTTATCGCTTAGCCTTCGTAGGAATCATCGGGGCTATGCTATGTTTAACCTCACGTCGAAACATCTGGCAGTACAAAAAGAAGCAATGCTTAGTGCTCTTAGGCTGCCTCACATACTGAAAGTCGGTAACTTTACAGGTCATCTGAGAATACTAGAACACATTCATCGTGACTCAATTCTTCAGATTAAAGATACCATGCTCAGGAGATATCGTTTCTATAGAAGTTTTAAAGTTATTAAAGGCGACCTCAGCGAATGGAGAAACAAAGGCCCTAACACTGGTATAGAAATGGTTTAAAATTTGGAAAACGGAAACACTGGTGCCGAGGTTTATGGTCCCAATTTCTAACGCGCTACAGCGCTTGGAAGGTCACCAACATAATTTCAAGTGGAAGTCCACGTTATTAAACTGTGTGCAAGAGAATGCCTGCGGAGAAGAACCCAACGAACCCGCATCTACATCTTTCCAGACAGGCAAGAGCACTATTAGCCCTTAAATCCTATACGGTAGGGTCCAAGCTTGTCTGGGACTGTCTTAACCTCTTCAAAAGTCTTGCATCGGTAAATAAGGCTACCGTTGCCTGGATTCGAAGGCTTCAAGGGTAACGAACGGGGTGACTGTCTGGCGAGAAGTGGCGCTTTCCGCCCACTCGTTGGTCCTGAACCTTGTTTTGGGGTATCACCCAACAGTGTCTACTCCTAGATAACACAATGGGAGATCAACAAACACGCTGACTACTGGGCCACCCTCCAGGGCCTTAGACAAGCGAAAAAGTTTATGAACTCCAACCTATACAAGGCTTACACTTCGCGCGATCTCACCAAAGGCGAGTTAAGAACCTTAACGGGCTATCTAACGTGACCTTGTCCACTCAGATACCATCTGCATAAAATAAAATTATCAGATACCGATATTTGACGGATCTGTGGAGAACAGAAAGAGACCGCTGAATATATTCTGTGCGTACGTCCAGGAGCTACTTGACGCGGGCCTCGGTAAATGCGGGTAAAATTCGGAAAATCGAACCTCGAAGGCTATACTGAGGCTCATCAAAAACCTCAATATAACCTCTGGTTAAACCATATGGTCCACCACAATAGGCCTCAAAGGTCGTAGTGCCGATTTAGGGTACTTTATAGAGAATACAGCGAACTTAACCTACATAGCTCAAGCGATTTTCACAAATTGTTCACGATTGTCTATTGCCATGAGTTGGTGTTGTCGAATTTAATCGCTATAACCATACTTCTAGCCGCAGGCAGGATGGGAAGCTTATTTATTGTTTTTCAATTTAAAACTTCACACAATGAAATTGAATTAGATAAATAACATTTCCAGATGCTCCATACCTCTTGTACAAAAAAAAAAAAAAAAAAAATAACAAGCAGCAATGTACATCCAGAGAAATATTATCAGCAAATTCCATACCTTCCACACGATGTTTACATTTGACAAGGGCCTTGGTATTGATAAAGAGAAATTGCCTCTCTTGGGCAAACATTGTCGTTGCTAGTAATATCGACACTCAGGACAAGACATGGAAGGATTCTCATTCTATGTGTATTTTGTTTAACCAAAGGATAATACAATAAATACACATGTATTGCATATATTTCGATTGAACTTTCTAGGCTTGACAGGAAAAGATACGTCAGCTATCATTTTGACATGCCTTCAGGGAATGACATACATAGATTGTATTGCTTCTTCTTCCTGTTAATTTAAAGACCAACCTTAAAAAACTGGTGAGCAGTTGGTGAAAACCCGGTGCATCTAAAAAAAAAAATCAAAAAGAAAGTGTTTTCACTTAAAGCGGTCACGAAGGAGATGTAGAACGTTTCATGTTAATTCATCGCAACGGGAATCCCATTAGGTTTCAAAAAAAAAAAGCGTTGTTTGCTTAAATGTTAATGATGGTAGAATACGTTATGTAAGCATTCACATACATTCATATGTTAGAACGAATGGCAGACGAAAAATCCCACACGTATCAGTATTCGCATTGAAATGTTATAGGCAGTTGAATTTAACCTGAAACAACCTTCATGCCATTAAGCGTAGCTGTGCTAAATATATCGCTGTCATTTTAGCAGTTGTGTGTCTTCATGATGATAAGGAGCTTCTTTTCAGTCCAAAATAATTTTACGTCTTTTTAGCACTGAAAAGAGTCATGACTGTAAATATGCAAGCTGACACTGATGTGGCATTTGCAACTAAAAACCTTTCACCTTCATCTCTATTCAACGACCAACGAAAATAGCACCTGCTAAAGATCTGGTTGAAACCACGTTTGCGATTACGACTGATGACAGGGGCTTAGGTCATGTGGGAGACGAAAATGTTGATATATGTTAAGCAATGAAGACCAAGTTGTTAAAAAAAAGGATTAAACCTAGTCGTTATAAGCTCAGTTGACAGAAATGTATGTATGCCAAATGCAACCATCCATTTCCGAATAGAACTCATCATCATCACCATCATCATTTTAAATTACCCGCTTATCCACTATTAGGGTCGTGGGTTTAGGGTGCTTAAGTGGACTCTCCACATCTTCCGATCTTCCGTCATCGACTCTAAATCATCAGGGGCTATCGCCATACTGGTACAGCTGAGATTTCCAGCCACCTACGAAAGGTTTCCTAAGACCGAATTAACCTAACCTAAATCAAGAAAGGAGACCATCTTTACTGCGTCAACTAGAGAGGCATCAGTCTTCTTAATATTGCCTACAAAATCGTATCTGCCGTGTTGTGTGAGCGTCTGAAGTCGTTCGTCAACAACCTGATAGGTCAACAGGTCAGCTAAGTCCACAATCAACCAAATCTTCGCACTACGGCAGATCTTGGAGAAAACCCAGGAACTTTAAATCGATACCCACCACCTCTCCATGTATGGGAGCATCTATAGAGACGAGCTATCATATCTAGGTTTGACATCAACTCGTCCGTTTGTGCGGGACGATGATGCAGAATGTACGCTGCTCCATCAAGGTCGATTAAGACCTCACTGAGACCTTTGACATAAAAAAAAAAAAAATTTTTGACAAGGCAACGCGCTGTCATGCGACGTCTTCAACATCGTTCTTGAAAGAATCGTGGAAAACTCACGCGCCGACACCAGAGGTACAATCTTTCAAAAGTCCGTGAAATTACTCGCATATGCCAGAGATATGGACGTAGTCGACAGAATGCAGCGTGATGTCACTGGTGTGTTTGTGAGTATTGAGACGGAGGCGGCGAAGATGGATCAATGAGGTTAAAGCGAAGTATATGTCGTCAACAAGAAACAACACTCAACACCTACGCCTCAGATAGAACGTCACTATAAGCAGTTAAAACTTTAAAGCAGTTAAGGACTTTGTCTACCTAGGCTCTGCTATCAATTCAGACAACGACACCAGCGTTGAGATCAAGCGAAGAACAACTCTTGCCAATGGCTACTTCTTTGAGCTAAGAAAGCAATGGAGTACCAAAGCCCTCTCTCGAATGTCCAAAGTAACCCTCTATAAGACCTTAATCTGCGCAGTCCTTCTCTATGGCGCAGAGGCATGGACTCTGTCAAAAGCGGATGAGGTTGGTCTTGGCTTCTTCGAGAGGAAAATTCTTCTGATTTTCGGTCCTGTTTTCATAAACAGTGAGTGGAGGAGGAGATACAACGACGAACGGGCTGTACATCGACATCGACTTAGCCAGAAGAGTGAAGGTTCAACGACTGAGGCGTCTGGGTCATGTAGAGCGGATGGACACAAATGCTCCGGTCCGGAAAATCTTCGAATCCGCACCCGAGAGGAAGACTGACCAAGTTAGCGTGCGAAACTGGAGGCAGCTGGCTAAAGTTCGAGCTGGCTGGAGAAGGTTTTTGGTTGAGGTCCACCCCGGACTGTAGGACCACCTAAAGTAAGTAAGTAAGTAATGTAAGCTAAATTTGCCAGTCCGTAAAGCACATCATATTGAGAATAGGTCACAGGAAGCTGTTATTTTAAAATCGAAAGCGTTCTGACTCTGCCACTCAGAATCGTAAGTCCCAGCCACAAAGAATGATGTTGAACCTTTTCGAGTTTATTTTAAGGTCATAGGTATGCATGTACATATGTATGTATGTGAGTAAAAAAAATTTTGCGTTGTTTTTATGCAGTACGCGAATTTTACTTTCTTCCAGAGGACTTTTTAGAATACCACTTGGCCTGTGTATGGTGATATACAAATATTTTGATTTCTACTCAATATGTTCGATGACTTGATAGGCTTTCTGAGTGGTGAAGCGCGAAATTGCAATATGAGTCTCCCTTTGAAGTTTTAATCTATTTTACTTATCTACTGCTTTTAAGGATATATTTTTGTACCTTATCAGCGTGAAGATATTCCAAAAAAGAAAAATTCCTCAAATATTCTTTTCAATATTTTGAATTTCTTTTTTCTTCAATTATAACGTTGTTGATGTTTTTTTTTTATTAAGTCAAAGAGCACATCATTTTAGAAGCTAAATTAAAAGCCTAAAATGGTCATAAATTTAAGTTGAGTCATCGTAATACTTAAGTATTTTAATTGCAGCAATTTGTGTTAAAGGAATTTCGTTTGAAAAGTATTTTTCCTTAAAAAAACAGAAATTCTTTTAAAATTATTTCATTCCGCACTCTTTCTCGTTGCTTAGTAATTTGAGTAAAAATTAAGCCCCGACCACAGCTATGTATTTAGTTGAACTTTTTTTGTTCAAGAGATGAAGGGAACTAATGAGTTTCATTTACAAATTATCTTCACCACAGCAAGGCACGGAATAAATGAGATAAGGAGATAAGAGGTATTCCGCTTTTCCTCTTGTTAATTGAAAGAAACTTGTCTTGAAGATTGAATATTTCTCATTAAATAGTTTTAATTAAAATTGTCTAATGTATGCGTTACATTAATTTCACGTTTTTTTTTTTTATGAAGTATGTCCTGTCGTAGACAGATAAAAAATGTGGTGAACCATTGCAGCGAATTAAATTAAGAAAAGTTAAAATTCAAGCCTTTCACATTGTTGACTGCTCTTACTCTTGTTAGCAAACTAGAATATTTAAAAAGTTTCAATAAAGACACTCTGCAGTCTTTCCAAATCCAATAAAAAAAAAAACCATTAGGTCGCACCCAGAACTTGCATAGGTTGATCAGCCTCTACTAGGTGACAGGTCATGCAGGAATAGAGGGAAATGAAATAGCCGATGAACCGGAAAGAATCAAATACGCCTTTTGTTGGACCCGAGTCATTATGCGGGCTGGGACCGCATTGAAGTGAAGAGGAACTGCAAAGAGAGGAAGAGTGCAAACGGAAAAGGCTGTGGGAAGCACTCTCAAGACTAAGGCATACAAAAGAACTTCTTGGGAACTACGACCGAAGGAGGAGAAAGACCTGCCTAGGGATCAACAAAAAAACAGCTTCGCATTCTAAAGGGCTTCTTCCGGGTCATTGCAGACTCAGGGAGTATCTCATAAAAATGGGAATAGAAGCTAATGGAAACTGCAGATTCTGCAGCGATACCGAGGAGACCCCATCACACCTCGTTATGGGCTTTGGAGCACTGATCCACAAAAGAAGAGCACACTTGGGAGCGTACACTTTCCATGGAATTGATCTCCCATCGTTTGATCCAATCCAGATACTCCGATTTCTCAAAGCAATTGGATTGGAGGAGATGTTATAGGTCGAGAGTCACTGGCCAACATGAGTTCGGGGGAGCACAATAGATCTACAGGTCGCAGTGCATACACGTTCAAATTTTTAACTTCCAATATCTAGTCTACATTGATCCATCTTTTAACTGGAAGTCTCTTTTAGTCTGATTTAGACGGTGCGACAAACAGCGCGTAGTAAACGGATGCTTTGAATTGACTGAATAATCCTTTTGACTTTCCAATCGGCATGATGTGGGTGTCATAACCCTGGTGTTCCAAAAGAAGATTGTTCATTCTAGATAATAGTGGAAGGGGGGAGTTCTCTCTCCGCTTCAGTGGGCTTAAGTCATTGACAATCTTTTAATCAATCTCCACAGATTGGGATATAAAATTACTGGTTATCCTCATGACCGACCGATTATTATATGTAGGTGGTAAACATGACTGAACGATCTCTAGAATCATACTTCACTGCACGTTTTAGAGTTGGGCAACATTGAAGGACGTTCTATAAATTCTTGTACCTTCTACGAAAGGAAGATTGGTCAATCTCGGACCTATAGTCATCAAAGGTACCATTGTAGGCTGTTCCAACGAGGCTATACCACTGTAGGCTATTAGAATGGCGTTGTCTTAGAAAGACGCTTAAATTGTTATGCACATATCAATTTCGCGACTGATCGTGACTTTAGAACTTTAAGGGCTACTCGGCGTCTTTACTGCAGAACTTGGGGCCCAAAATGATACATTGGTTGTACATTTCGATAGTTAGACCCACAATTATATATGCGGCCATAGTTTGGTGGCAAAAAGGACAAAGAATTGCCTGTCTCGGAATTACAGGTGCTATGCACAACACTGACCCACTTCAGTCGTGGCTTCCGGAGTGGATGCTGGGTTGTTTGGAAAGTCGAAAGTTTGGAAAGACGAAAGTTTCGGTAACAATGGGGATGTGTCCCAGCGTATTGCAGGCTGAAATCCATGCTATTGAGACCTGCGCCAGGATAAAGCTCGAGAAAGGTATTAGGAGCGCAAGAATACATATCTATTCAGGCGTCGGCCAAGTGCTGCTACGATATCCTACAATCACTTGCAAGGTACAAAAAGGTTAAGTTTGTTTGGGTGCCCGGCCACCAGGTCATTGTAGGCAATAAAACTGCGTGTGAGCTGGCTAGGGCCGGTTCGGTTTCCGCATTCTTTGGATCGGAACCCTTCTGTGGCGTTTATTGGCCTACCGCCGCAGTTTTGTTAAACAACTGGGAACACCAACTTCGCCTTCCTTAAACTAAAACTAAACTTAAAACTTAAAAACTAAAGCTTTGTTCAGATACAAAGTGTCGGTTCTGTTAGGAAGAGGAAGAAACATCTGAGCACATTCGCTGTGAATGTCGGGTACTATATCGGCTATGCAGACGGATCTTTCATAGGGAATTCTGTTGGTTAGGGGAGTTTAGAAACTCGGCTGCTAATGACATACTCACCTTCATTAGGAAGGTAATAGATTATTAGGCTAATTAGACCGGAGACACAATAGATCTTGACAAGTTCTTAAAAAAAAGACTTGAAAGTGCATGGTGCTAGCAAGTCTGCCCGCAATCGAGTTGGAGACGCATTCCCAAGGGGCCACTTCGAATACCGGTGAGAGTATTGATTATGAACTAGATTGGCTGACCATTGTGTTTTGGGGACTAACATTTATATTATGGTAGCTGGGCTTGACACCAAAAATAATTCTCTCACTTAAACTCGAGCCAGGCTTCGCTTGGGACTCCTTGTAAAAAACTTTGTTTCATTTTTTTTATTGACCGTAGCTGCTTTGACAATGACCTTACTGTCAATGCGTCCTCGCAGTATATCTAAAACTCCATACGCTCTCCACTATATAACTGCCAGTGTTCCAAATCATCATTCTAAATTTATTTGAAAAAGTTTAATTGAACCTTAGACTTAATCGGACATGAAACCTATTACGATAGAAAATATTATGTATACGCCCTCGACCCTGTAGAAAGACTTATTCATGCGCTTTGTACGTGTTAATTTTGCGAAACAAAAAAATACTGTGAAGAGTAAACTATTTCCTATATCCCTTACCAACAGCTCTTTACCGTAGAAACGAAAAAGTTCATCCACCAATTCATGAATAACATAGCTAATGGAAACTCTCTAGAAAAATTCACTAATACTCCACCCGAAGTACACACTTAATCAGAACACAATGCTGTCAAACCGAGCCCTCCTAGGACATTCAAATTAAGTAGGAACTTAGCACATCGCAAGTAGATAAAATACCATGGCAACAAGGCATCCCTCACAAAGCGTACACCATCAGCATCTGTGCGATATTCAAATGAAACGACCGAAAAGCTCCCCAACAATCATCCATAAAAAGACCAACAAAACAAGAACAACATAAAAATATTAGACAAAAATAACTCCACGAGAAAGAAAACCAATCCATTCCTTCAAAAGCACCACCCACTGAATTTTCTACCAAAAGAATGCCCAGCTATAACTTTGAGCACATGTTGCTTCTTCCATCGTGCGGTAGTGAAGCAAAATGCCTCTTGTCCTGTGTGCGGCAAAGCATGTTGCTTCCCAGACACCGTGTCTACTCGGATTGAGAAAAACAATTTAAAAAAAAGCCACGTACCTACCAGCGTGCTCGGAATCCAACGAATACCATAGCAACAGGGCGAAAGTAGATTACCATTGACAAGGGCTTAAGCTTTCGCTACCCCTGTTTACAATACAACCCAGATAAGGAAAGCTTGCGTTGGTGAACGAAACGAAATTCTCCCTTCGAGGGTGCAAAACCTTTCAACAATGTACGTGAGGAGATTACGTTTCGTTTTCATTTTGTTTCCATTGGATTTGGTTGCCTTGACAGAATTTTTGCATTTTATCCTTGGAAAAGGGAATAAAAGGATAATTCGACGGAGTCCATATAGTGATCTGATGGGATGGTTGGATTTTCAAAGGAAAGGGATAAGTGATAAAGAGTTGCATGTGCATCAAGAGAATACGAGAAATTAATTACCCTGTTACGATGGTAAATTACGACAAAGAGCCACTACAATGTGGTGCTTTATGGGAATCTCATTCGGAAACTGTTAACGAATGTCGAATAACAAAAGGACTACAATGCTTTGAGCCTTGCACAACACAACATTCAAACACGTGATGGGAAATCAGGGCCTGGACAACATGTAGGACGATTTGTGGAAATTTACAATGCTAGTCGCTTAGTCCTTGGATGTACTAATTTCAAGCTTAAGACCTACGGCAAAGTTGTTTCAGTAGAAATATTTTAGTCCAAGTACCGCATGAAAGGAAAGGAAGTGTAATGTGAGGAGTTACAAACATAACTACATTAGAGTGCCTGGATTTCTTTTGCTTTTTCGCTCATGACATCAGAATAGTTTGTAGACAGATTTCTCATAGGTGCAAACTTAAAAGGTAGATATGCGCCCTCAAGAGGGGACAAACGTTTTTTAAATCAATCCCTGTCTACCAACTGCTAATCTCGCCTACACGCGGTGAACGATGGATAGGTAGTACTTCGACTGAAGACAGGGTTCCAACCCCTGTGGAAGGTTGTTGGTGGCAGCAAACTAAATAGGTACGGGAGGAGATTTTTGACACTAAGGCACTATCCCTTAGGTCCAGACGACAGCGGACGAACTCACAATATGGAATCAACGGTGGCCTCTTCAGTTCTAGTCAGGTCGAACTACTTAGTAAACACATTACATGGGCTACTCTGACATATTTGGAGCTCAGGTCTGTAAGGATCGGTTCGCCCAGCCAGATCGGACCCAGCCCTTCAAAATTGGAGGAGCAACTGCCCACTGCCCACATATGATGTGGGGGTTCCTCAATGGCAACACGAACCGGAACGACAACGGACTTCGATTTAAGAGTCTGCTCCTAGAATGTACACAAGCCGTATACTCCGGGAGCAGCTTAACTTGTAACCGTACTCTAGTAGTATAAGGCAGATACAACTTCTATTCAGGAAATAAGATAGACAGGATCAGGGATTTAAAAAAACGCCTAGGGCAAAACGTCACTATCGACAGTTATACCTTCAAAGTAGGAAAGAGGTTCACCTACCTCTGAGTAAACATAAATTCAACGAATGACATTTTAGTGGAGAACCCTAGGTAACCGCTCCTAACACGAAAGACAAAGGTAATGGTTTATAGGACACTTATTCTGCCAGTCTGTACGGCCCCGAGTGCTGGACGATAAGCAGGAAAGCAGAGCAGATACTGGGCTCCAATACATATTTCTTCGGATTCTGGGTCCTATTTGCGAGGGGGGTTAATGGAGAAGGAAATATAACCGCGCACTCTTTGAGCTGTGCCAAGATGTGAATGTAGCTCAGAAAACCAAGTCCCGTCAACTACATTGGCTCGGACACACCAAGCGAATGGAAAACAGTGCTCTAGCTAAGAGAATCTTCGAATCGTTGGCCTCCGGTACTAGACGACCAAAAAGACCGAATCTCCGGTATAAGGACCAAACTATCAAGGATGTCAGAATGATTGGCCTGACACTACTAAAAGTTACTTAAGGTTAGTGAGCTCTTCTTCAAACTCAAATAATTGTATTTATCTTTCCAAGAATGTCAGAGAGTCTTCGTTCGGGCTTCGTGTGGCTCAGTGTTAAGTACTGACCGAGTGCATGATTTCTCATGAACAAGTCTCTCACTGCGCCAGTCGACAATAAAATGAACAATTAGGGACATTGATCCAGTTGAGATGTAATTGCTTTCAGAAATCATATTGTGGAGCACTAGGTTTCTTCTATAGCATAATCCCCCTAGGATAGATTCAAGTATTGTTCGGGCCAGAGCCAAAGTGTGCATACACACATGAGCCAACCATCTTGTATTGCATTTGAACACTTCTGCCGGAACCGAAGATGGTCCGAATGATTTCTTCAGAAGAACCTAAGGGCGTATCTCTTGAACAGGAGAGGAATATATTATACCTCAAGATTTCGAATCATTTCCGCAACAAAGATTTCACATAGAAAGGAAGACTTAGAAATATTCTTCTTCTAAGCCTGTGCGTTCCACGGTGGTATAACTATCACTGGACTACGCACGCTCTTCAGGAACTCACTACAAGGATTGACAAATCCTTAAGAGACAAAGAGATTGCGGTGGGCTGCTTCCTTGACATCGAAGGGGCTTTCGACGACACTGAACATGCCCAGATATACAGATGCATCCAAAGCACAGGAGTAGACAATACTACATGCAATTGAATAAGAAACATGCTTACCGGCAGGAACATCAACGCCTCACTAGGCAGTGACAAAATCAGAGTCATGGCTGCGAAAGGGTGCCCCCAGGGTGGTGTCCTCACCCCCCTGTTGTGGTCCATCGTTGTAAATGAACTGCTAAATTTACTCAGCAATGGTGGTTTTTATGTCCAAGGATACGCCGATGACATTGTGATTCTAATCAGAAGTAAGTTCGAAGAAATAATCTCGGACCTCCTTCAGAGGGCACTCAACCTGGTCGCTGACTGGTGCAAGAAAGTTGTTGATAGTTGCTTTCACAAAGAGAAGGAATCTAAGCAAACTGCGAAAACCCAATCTGTTCGGTGAAGCAATAGAGTGCTCAAAAGAAGCCAAATACCTGGGCCTCACCCTAGACGAAAAACTCAATTGGAACTCTCATCTCACGAAAACCATAGACAGAGCGAGGATCTCCTTATGAACCAGCAAAAGTCTCATTGGTAAGAGCTGGGGAATGAACCCAAAAATGTCGCTATGGCTCTATACAGCTATAACTAGACTAATTGTCACCTATGCACCACCCGTATGGTGGCAAAAAACCAAACAAAGGACCACGCAAGACAGGCTCAACAAACTCCAAAAACTAGCTTGTGTGTGCATTACGGGTGCTATGAGAACAACTCCTACTGCAGCGCTAGAAGTTATCCTCAACCTTCCACCGCTCCATCTTCAGATACAGAAAGAAGCCATGACTAACGCATTTATGCTTATATCTGAAGATGATGCTAACTCCAAACTAGTCCATCCTGACATTACCTTAGAATTAAACGGAGATGAATTACTTGGAATTACCATCACGGACAACTGTCTACCAAGATTTAACTTCAGCCAAAACTTTAAAGTCACATTCCCAAACCGTCATAATTGGGAACAGAATAAACCCACATTTGCTAGCGATCCACATGTATGGTTCACAGATGGAGTAAAAACAGATGAAGGAGTAGGGGCTGGAGTATACGGTGGTAACACAAAAACATACATCCACGCAAGTATGGACAAGTATAACTCCGTATTCCAAGCGGAAATCTTTGCTATAGAACTTTGCATCAGAGAGAATATAAACAGATCTATATCAAAGAAGAACAAATATATACTCTCTGACAGCAAAGCCGCTCTTCTAGCCATAAAGGCCTATGAAATAACATCGAAACTAGTATGGGACTGCGTACAACTGCTTACAGCATTAGCCAGCTCAGACAGAGTTCATCTCATTTGGGTGCCAGAAAAGGATCCGCATCAAAATTCATGATGCCAAGACCATTCTGTGGTTTACCAATTAGCACTGCAAAGTGCTCCATTAAAACCTGGCTGAAAAACAAAGCTCACCATTATTGGACGAATACTGAAGGTAACAGGCAACCCAAAATGTTCGTGCCAAACATCTCCCATACCAGAACGAAACAACTCCTAGGACTAACCAGGAGTCAGGTTCGAATGGTTACAGGCTTCCTAACGGGACACTGTCTAGTCAAAAAACACCTAATGACTATGGGAATTGTACAAGACAACACATGCAGAATGTGTAACGAAGACGAAGAATCAGCAGAACACATCTTGTGTCACTGTAACTGTCTAATCAGAACACGTCATCGTCATTTAGGCAAATTCTACCTGGAAACGGAGGATATATCTGCCAGCTCACTCAAAGACATTTCTAGATTCATCTCGAATTCAGGCATCATGAGCGAGCTCTAAATGGAGGAAACCACAATAGGCCCATAAGTCGCCGCAGTGATAAGGTGACTCGATCCCACCTCTACTTACAATCTAATCTAATCTAACTATCATTCCACATTCTTTGTATAGTTTTGCAATACAATTCACTTGCAATTCACCCACAGAAGCATAAGAAGTTCTATCACTTTCCAAAATTTAAGATGCATCATTTTTCATCGAACGAAAAATATCGACATCACCCGTTCGCCCTTTCATCGAATTAAAAACGATTCCTTCTTGTCAGACATACTGTACCAATAACACCTGTAAGAGTAGATAGAGCTTTGTTTTACGCTTTTTTTTATTCGAAAATTTATTACTTGCGAGATTGTGCACGTCCAACAGGCAGCTGGGGAAACTCATTGCCGCCGCCGAAACCTTGGCCAGGAGAAAACTCTCCATTTGCCAATCGTTCCGCCTGATGCTGTGGCGGGCTACAAGTTGTACTACCTCAATCAGTTTTCGCCGAGACTTTGTTGGATTCAGTGTATTCGTCGGAGGATTTCGATCGTTTGCAAAGGATTCCTCGTTCTTGTGCACACACATCTCAATCTTTACACACCTGGTACTGGGTGATTGCATTTTTGTCTCGAAGAGAGCTTTTCATCTCGCACTACGAGTATCTGTGTATCTTTTAATCGAATTGTAAGCGTCGAGCTAACACGTAGAGGTCTCCACGGATCGAATTATTTGTGAATTTATTTTTCTGAATTTTTTGTCGTGTGTCCTTGGGAAAGTGAAGTGGTCTTGGCCACATCATGTTCGGTTCAACGCATAGTGGTGTTTAAGGATCGCATAGTCGGATGCGTTTCGAAAACAAAAAATCCTAGAGTGAGGTTCTACAGTTTTTTGGCATCAAACAGAGTCCCTTTAACTACATGGAGGAAATTTAAAATATCCTGTGATTTGAAATTTGTAAAGTTTTTGAAAGTTGATGCAAGTTTTTGTATGACTCGAGCCATACATAAACACAAGTGAACGGTGATTTTGTGAATTGTTAATGTGAGAAAGAAGAGGGTCCCGTGTTTCCGCTAGGAAGGGCCAAGTGAGAGTAAAAAGTGATGTTGTTTTTTCCAAGTCCATCCAACGTAAGGACTTAGGTGGAATATGATTATTTTATAAATGGAAACGGAATTAAATGGAGATTTGAGCTGCTGAAAAGGGATTACGTGAATAATTGAGGAAATTCGAAGAATCCAGGAAAAAGTAGTGGTAAGTGATTTTATACTTTCGTCTATTCCCTAAAAATGGGTTTTACGTTGTGAAGTGTTGATAGGATTTCTGACTTGATTTCAATGGGATTATGGGTAATGCGACGGAAACGTATCGAAGTGGAATTTAAAGTAAAAAAAGGAAAAACGTTTTTGATATGGGCATTGGATTGATGTGATACAGTTGGTGGGATGTTGGACGTTTATCTGCGGTCAAAATTTTAAGTAGCCATTGATCTTGAAGGGACTGTTTTGGCTTTGCACTATCTTCTACACGTGGAAGTTTTTGGAATTTATATACCTGGAAGGGATTATGTTTGTCGACGGGATGAATTTAGTTTCGTCCTTGTTGACCTTAGGATAATATTTTTACATTTTCTTTTCACTGCCGTGAGCATCCTTAAGGGAGATTGCAGGAAACTCGGGATCACCTCTATTTCGTTTGAGTAACCTAACAGTTGATCCAAGTTAATGTCAATTGTGTTTTCCGCATTAACGCCCATGTAATTGAAAAAAATCTGTGAATGTCCTTGTCGGAACTACAGCGCGTGTTTAGTTCGGTCGTTCACTTTTTGAGCTCCAGTCGATAAATGCTAAACCATATATATAACTTTGAAGTTTACGAAAAAATGGTCCACGTTGACACAGCTCGACATTTACCAGATCCAAAGTCGTTAGAAGACGACTTTACAAATGCCTCGTTGTGCAAAGTTCAGTCTAAAACTGTGAGACAAATAATAGCCTGTTCTGTATACGGAGCATGTTAAGCTGATGCTTTACCTTAAAGCATTCTGTTCGAATCGTTGCCTCAAATGTCAAAAGGCCCATTGGCAGATCAGTGGATTTGTTGATCTTCAGTTTTTTTATGGCTCTGCAGTCTTTTCGAATTTAGACGGGGATATCTCTTTTGCCTGAGTTTTTGAAATGATCTACGACTCAATGAAAATATATACACAGGACTTGGGATACAGAAGGTGGTTGTAAGAAATTATTTTACCTGGTTGCGACTGAAATAGGTTAGGTTAGGTCAGGTTAAAGTGGCTGCCAGCTGAAGCCAAGGTCCGTTGCGAAACCACGTAGATCTTGGAAAATTCTCCTTTACCTCCTCGTTAAACCTTTGGTCAGATCGCTTAGATCGTTGTAAAAGAAGACACCTAAGCTAAGTTTTCTTCTATTAACGAGAGCAGGGCAAGTGGAAAGAAGGTGAAGGATAGTTGCCTCCTGTTCTTTGTCCACGCAGCTTCTGCAGAAAGCATTTAAGAAGACGCCAGGCCTTGTCGCATACTTGCCTGATATCCAGTTAGGCAGGTATGCGACTGAATATCAGGCAGGAGAGAAATCAAATCCTAAGAGTGTTTCAGATCCAGTTGGGGCCAAGTAGACACGTTGTACCACCTGTCCACTCGCTTAATTTTAAGTTTACATGTAGCGATGGGTATGTCTAAGGTACCATATTCTGGTAAAATGAACATCGTTGTTTCATATCTGGCGAGTTAATCAGCCTTGGAGTTCCCTGAAATGTCCCTATGCCTCGGTATCCAACAAAGGTTGGAACTTGTTCGACAGTGTACATAGTGTGTGCGGGTTTAGTCTGAACAGAACTGCTTTGCCATCCCTACAAGAGATGAACGGCAATCTATGGCTACTAGTGAATTTGAAGGACTCGATTGCTGCTTGGCTGTCCGAAAAGGTGGGGGTATCTGAGGCGTATATCACACTTTTATCAAGTCAAGATCGCCATTATTTTCGCTTGGAACACGGTACAGTAATTTGGGACACAGAAAGAGAGACTGAGATGGAGCCTTACAGAGAAAACACCTCCACCTCCCCGTTCGTCGGTCTTTGATCCATCCGTGTTGAACTGAACCGGCTTGTTTTTTAAAGAGTGCATTCTCCTCCGATAATGACCTGGAGGGGATGGCAACTTTGAAGTTTTAGTTAAAATTCAGTTTGGGTATGACGTAGTCTATGTTTTCTCTCTCATAAGCGGACTCCGATGGTTCCGAGAAAATTGTCCGCTTATGAGAGGTGTTCGTAAGGAGAGAGTACACTGTATTCAGAATGGAAGCATGGCCAAATTCTTTACTGGACCACTGTGAGATTGCTCTGAGAGGAATGGGCGTAATGGCAGCCATTTGCCTGAAAAAAGATTTCAAATCGGATGCAACCGCCATACTTCGTCGTAAATTGTCGGACGACGTATGTATGTATGTATGTATGTATGTAGGCCATCCTTTGAGTACAAAGAAATCGTTTTGTTTCAATGACTGAACCAACGTTCTTTTCTGCTTCAATTGCTGCTCTTGGTTTTTAATCCCAATTGCAGTCGTTTATGGCAACTAAAAAAAACTCGCCGCTGATTTTCTGCACATTTCTGAATTTTGTCCTTCATTAATGTATGTATGCATGTGTATCTAGCGCGTGGGCTGAAATCTCTTGGGGAAAACAATTTAAAAAATTAAGGTGCAGGTGAGAGCAAAATTTCACTCAAAAATTTTATGAATATGTTCTACCGCCAACTTTTTCCCTCAACTAGGTTTAAGAACTCCAAAGAACAAAGTCCTGAAGGGTACTAAAAACGTACTAGAGTTGATTGAGGTGTATATTAAACCCGACCTTCTTTGCACAAACGCACGGTTATTGCTTTCTTTTCCCGGATAGTGTCGTTGTGTTAAGTTTTACGTTGCTTTCATGATTAACGTGAAAGCCTTTCAACTACAACAACCTTAACCATATGTACCTTCTCATAACTCGCAACATAAGGGCATTTGAATTGACGAGAAAACCATGCAAACCCTTACCATACCCACTCAAGTGTTGACTGTTACCTTCGCAAAATAAAAAAAAGGGAAAAACAAAACTTCAGGGCAACAGAGTGGGATATGTCGAGAAACTTTCTTCGCAGCATGAATTAACTTTTCCTTTTAGCTCTTGACGTGGCACCCTAAGGAGGTGCATTGTTTTTTCATTTTTATGCCATGAGGTAGCACAAATACACATCCATTTATAGTGGGGCTACATAATAACATCCAAAAGTGTTATTTTGTTCAATAGTTTATGCAATTGTGATCTGCTAAAAGGTTACCCACGGAAAGTAGAACATTTTAAGAGCTGGCTATTTGTTGTCTCATTAGTCGTAAACAGTTTTTCCTTGTCAACGCATGGGAAGAGGGAAACGATAATTTTTTATGGGATTTTGTGTTAAAATACGAATTTTGATGAATTTCCAAGTTTTTTCAAAATAATTTTCACTTAGAACATGAAAGAATTATTAAACTTAACTCTGTCTGTTGTACATAATTCGATAAATAATTATTTAATCTCGAAAGCGACTTCAAATTAACACGACGAATTTAATTTTTTAAACAAAACATGTCACATTCGTTTTATAAACGACTAATAAAACAGAAAGTAATTTTCAAAAAAAATATAAATATTTCAAATCATTTAAAAGGCACACGCGTCCGTCTTACAAAACATGATGTTTAGTCTAAAAATAAATATAAACAAAATTAATATCAACAATGAGAAATAAAATTTCGAACAATTTTGAATGAAAAATATTGTTGTAAACAATAGGTGTGTTTAACTGTGACAGTATCAAGGTTTTCAGTGATGGTCGTCAGAAAACATCTCTGAAATTGTAAACGATTTTTTGAAGTCTATTTTAAGCGTTAAACAAATTTATGAGTATAATTTTCAGAAGTAAACTGTTCTGTGTGTCCGTTTCAATAAATAATGTGTTAAAAACCGATGGGTTTTTCTTGTTTCACAGGGTGATTCAGAATAAAGTGCATAAAGTTTTGATGGCACGCGAGAAAAAGTCGTTAAAGTCGAAGGCCGAGGTTAAAACCACATGCAAATGAATAGTTTTATTTTCGCTTCTTGGCAATTAAGTCCATAGGAGAGAATTTTTCAAACTAAGGGCTCTTATTGGAGGTTTTTACAGATACATTTTTTTATAACAAAGCACGTTTCCGTGCCATCAGGCAGGGGTCCCCTGGGTAGGCCCAGGATGAGATGGATGGACTAAGTCCGAAATCTAATCTCTACCTGTATGGGGATAGCCGCTGATGATTTAGAGTCGACGGCGGAAGATCGGGCGATGTAGAGCACCCTAAACCTGCAACTCTCAGAGTGGATAAGCGGGCCATGTAGCGAGAAGTTAGGCCTTGACTCATCCCAATCTGTCAGCCAGCTATTAATTGTTTTTTTTAGCCACTTTTGCCGCTCATATCTTCCGACCGAAAATTATTGTGAAGACATTTTCTGAATGTGCCCGAACATACTGCTTCGATTTACTTATTTAAAATTCATGACGCTACAGCTAGGGAGTGGATTCAGACCTCAGACAACTTGCGCCTCCAGTCATCTTGGTCATACAGGCTAGTGGCTTCCAATTTCCAATTGGTCACTCTTTCTAGGATAGATTTAGACAATTTTTCAGACCACAGTGCTTGTGTGCACCCACGTGTTCCAGACTTCTAAGTCCTTGTATTTATTTGGGCAACGGCGTTGTGCTTTCTTCTCTACCCACCGACCGTTTACGCACACGTAATCAACGAATTTTTCTTTCGTGACAATGATCTAATCCATCTTGACAAAGTACATGCTTTTGAGAAGAGCGACGGCTTTGCAACTCGGTTGGCTTCTAAGCCTAGGGAAACACCAATTGGCAAGAGTTATTTTTCTATTAACCTCAGCATTGATGCTGTTGTCTGAGGTCAAAGTGGAAAATAAGCAACAAAGTCCTAAACTTGTTGTAAGTTGCATCTGCTACAGGTGACGTTCTGTCGATCACGTCGGTTTCCCGTGTCCTTCCTTGACCATTTAACCCATCTTAGCCGCTTTGGTGGACTTCCGTCTTAATAGTTCCAAAAGTGCTACTAACATAACGTTGATCTGTCATCTCTGGTCTTGATTTTGCATGGATTTTTTTTGAAAACGGTGTATATACATATGTACAATACATTCAGACTTTTTTGGATTAACAGACGTTGAATATTTTTTGTAAAATCGAGTCCGAAAGATTAACTGGGTCACCCTGTTCTATGTCTATATAGTACATCCCAATAAATGGTGCGACCAAAAGGAAGAATTCTGATGTCCATAGAGTGGCTTTTCTACTATAATAAAATTGTATATTGTTTGCCTAACTTGTACGTTAAACATGCCTGCAGATATCTACATAAAGAATGGTTAAAACAATTCATGTATGTTTACAACGACTCAATTTTAATCAAATTTTAAATTTCGGAATGGTTCCATTTCATTGTCATTTTATGTCAACGATTTTTAAACACCCGTCTCAAATGCATCTAATATTTAAATAAAATCTTGCGATTGTTTGTTGAATACAACACGAGTATACGTTTTTTTTAGAACATCAAACTGTCAATGAATGATCTGCCGCGTTTCGCCTAGGACCTTGGAGAGGTTCACTCAAATGCACTTGCGTACAAGTCACTCTTAATCCACACAACATCAGAGCAACATCTGAGGCTCTGCTTGCTTTCTTACATCGATTCGATTGAGCGGAGTTTGCATTAGCAGAGGAGGCACAAAGTAAATTCTTCTTGCATCCGTACGTCTTAAACGTGTCGTGCACAATTTTTATTGCCGAATCTGAACATTGGATTGAAAGTTGTACACCAGCTCAGACCATCAAACAGTAAGCGAAACTCTGACTGTGTTCCTCGGCATTGAATGTATATCACGTATCTCCAGATCGCAGCGCAATCAGATTCTGAGAATCTGGGTTTAGATCTACTAAACCCTAATGCCAAACCGACTTTTGGATTCGTTGGATTCGAGTTCTGACCAAACTGAAATTCATGAAAGATTTCACTGTAGGCTTTGAGTCCAAAGTGGACCGAGAGGAAGAGGAAGGTGAACTGCTAGGATTTCAGACGAATTCCAAATACGTAGTCCTGTTGCTTTTCGAGTTCCGTGACAGTGCTGTCAAGGATTGTAGGTTAGTAAAACACAATCATTAACCCAAATTAAACTTTGGCATCTTCGTTGATAATCATGCCACTATTAAAGCCTCAAGGATCCGTGATTGGTTCCTGCAGCAGTTGCCTTTCTTCTGTCCGTCCACTTGGCTTTTATTAAAAAAAAAAAAAAACTAGTGTGTGCTGCTGCTGCTGGTACCGTTGGCTGAGTGTAGTGGAATCACTGCTAAAGGTATCTGAACCAGCAGCCTGCTTCCTCCTTGAATGAATGAATTTCCTTTATCCTGGTGCTGTATCGATTGATTTAAATGGATGCATTTGCAAAACAAATTAAAGCACAGAGCAAATATGTTTGCACTAAGAGCAGCAATGAGCAACAGTGCTACGAATAGCTGAGTGGGGTTGAAATGAACGGTTGTGGAAATCCTTTAAATCGAAGAGTAACCTCATTTCGCGCCAGTTATTTATTTATTTATTTATTAACGCTCATTTAAAGACTCTGAATCGCACACATTATCTTTTGACATTATTGCGAATGCAAAAGGACAACAGAAGTTTGCGGTTCATTATCAGCGAATATTGACAAAAAGCCGAAGAAATACATAATATGGCCGGTCCAACCAATTTCCAACTCAGTTTTCAGTGTGAGAAGAGGACGTTGCCTTCTAGCGATGAGTGGAAGTGAATGGATCTCAAACGAAATGTTGATGTAGCATGGCTTTGAAGGTTAGGGCCTTACTTCAAAGAATGGTGGTTACTTTGAGATTGGAAGATCAGCATGAACATAAGAAAAGTTGCATGGATCCGTAGTCCTGTATTGACCCAAATGAAGTTTGAAGTTCGTAAATAGAATGGCAATTTCAGCCTTAAATCGCTGCTTGTTTCAAGTTTGTTTCTAAAGAGTGCATAAGATCACATGTCATTGTACTAGGAGGCTTTATACTCTGGAACGTTTGTGTCATGTCACCAATAATATTCCTAAGTCCAGGCTAATTCAGACTTAGTTTCTCCTATAAAGGTTTGGAGTGTATTGAAGCAGTGCAAGACCGATTAGACCTTTGGATATTACTGCTGCCGTAACCAGGATTGAAATCTCGAGAGGGCTCAGAAGATTTTGAAGGGAGCTCACATTTTTCACATAATACTGAAGCTAATAAGTTGGAGATCCTCGGTGGACATTTCTAAAAGATCTCGCAAAATGTCAGAGGGAGCTTACCTTTGTTCAGAACTTTGCTGGTTACAAGCCACTTTAACTTTCCGTGAGTGTGTCGATGGGTTCTCATTCCAGAATCAAAAATGAAATTGACACATGGAAATCTTTCTGAGATTTACATGTTGTTAGTTTGTAGCCTTGTCAAACTTGGTTTCGAATCACAAGTTTCTCTGACAAGTTTGTCATCCAATGGATGACATAAGACAGTTGAGTGTAAGGTCAATCTTGGGATTCAAAGGCATAAAGAGGAATAGACGTTTAGTTGCGTAAACTCTTTAATACTTTTACATACATATGTCGAGTTTTAATGAACATCTCTAGGTGTTTTTTAGGCCGAAGAGTTATTTGTTCACGTAGCACCTAAAACCTAGGCAAACTTAATTTGACGGGAATGAGTGGGCTAGCAAGCTGACCAGGCGAGAACCAGCACCTCCCTTTGTTAAAACAACTTCATTCCTCCAAGGTAAGGTTAGGTAGGGTAGCTGACGATTTGAAAAGCGCAGGTGGTTCCCCCAGGTTTCCGTGAGATGCCATCCTGCGCCTTCTTTTGCTAGCTCGCCCACTCTGCAGTTGCGTAGAATGACCCTGTGACCTGGAACCCATTACAGAGTTACGTCGCCCCTGTCTGCAATCTCTTTTAGAGATCTACGGCATTGCCTTACGAACCTTGATCGTATTGTCGGCGATTCAAAGACTTTGAAAGCTGCCTGACTATCTATGTACAGTACAATAGCGCTACAATCTATCGAGTTAATTGAAAGCCAAACCGCAGCTTTGCGGATTGCGGTAATTTCCGCTTGAAACACGCTGCAGTAATTTGGCAGTCGTTTGGGAATGGCTACGTCAGGTGGGTTGGAGCAAACTCCCGCCCCCATACCGCATGCTGCCTTGGATCTATCAGTGAATATTTCTATTGCGGAGTCACTCCCAAGAGCTTCTGCTAGGAATCAAAGTTCTGTAGCTGACGTTAAAGTCAATATGAGGGACAATATAGTCCGTTATACTAGGGATAGTATATCATACATCCACACTCTAATAGAATCTCACACTTCACAATCATATCACAAAACACCCCATTATCACCATTTCACATTTCGATGTCTGGCAACATTGCTCGTTCCTTCAATCCGCCTATTAATCCATCAATTCAATGGATATCCATTAATTTTTCATGTTTGGCATATCAACAAATCTTCCGCAAGTCCGCATTAAGTAATTGTTAGCACAGCACTTGAGCCGAATTCACTCGTTAGGAGCAAATTACCACGCTCCGCAGGGATCTTCATCAATTTCATTATTCGCGAGAAGAGAGGTGTCAATTTATCGAAATCGATATATTCTCATCCTTTCGCCCATCGCAACAAGCTAAATTTACTAAAAAGAAACTCGAACTTCCTCAAGTTCAATGAGAGATGATTCTCTCACCAACAAAAGGGAAAATATAAGACGAACCACTTTGCAGATGCTCTTCATGCTGCGAATAAAACAAAATCGAAATTAATGGATTTTGAATTGCTGCCAAATGTGTTTTCCATGTGCACCGCAGGGGGGCAGCCCGCTCGTGTGTGTATGTGGAGCACGTCAAATGGGAATCTCTACTATGCTCTATACTCGTAAACCCCCCGGTGGGTTATCGAAATGTGTCAGTTTCCATTCTCGTTTGTTTTCCCAAAACAGTTGCCGAAAATGAACAACACAATCGAGTCTGGGGTGGCAGAAATGGGCACAATGAAAAGTTTTCTGGTTAACTCAGCTCTGACTGGTGACTTGATAAAGAGTTAGTCTTGTGGAAGACACATCCCAAAATAAGTTTTTCATTCGCTTGAATTTATTTCGGGTGAGTGGGTCCTTGAGGGATCTAAATATGTTTCTACTATTTTTTTCTCTCAATCGCAATGTATACATACATTTCGTTTTGTTTAATCATTAAAATTGTGCTGTAAATGTGAACATTATAGGTTAGGTTTTATTTATCGATTTTTGCTTTTATGGACTTGTTAATGGCTCTGCCAATCAGGAGGAATAAAGATGGGGAGTACAACCCAAACCTTTTACGACGCCGAACAGAAAAAAACTCTTTTTATGAACAATCACTTTTTTATGCTTTTCAAATTCACGAGTTTAGAGATTACCGTTGACTGTTAAAGCCGCCTGTATATTTTGAATTAGCCTCAGAGTCTGTCTTTTATGTAACCCTTGTTTTACTAAAGGGCGCTGACTTTTTATGGATACTATAAGCATTGGTATTCTTCATTGAAAATATTCTAGGATCGTTGTATTTTTAAAGGGTGGTGCAGTAAAAGGTGTACATTTTGGTTTTTTAATAAAACGTTGAAGAATTAGAAGACATTAAGTGTATTAATATTAGAAAAGAAGGTTTAAGTTTGGGAATTATATGCTTTTTTGGCATGGAACTATGCTGTTTCTTAGAAGTTTTTATGACTTTTGGCAGGTTTTCTCAAAAGCTCGTTTGCATAAGTAGATTTTCATGAGTTAATGCGATTATCTACGTTATTTTTTCGACTTAGCCTAGGACTATTATTTTCACAATTTTTTGTGTGGTAACTGCCCTACTACGGGAAATGAAAACCAGCGAATTATGAAACAAACACAAGTGTCGGAGACGGACGGATTTACTGATGACGAACCACGCAAACAAAATAAGAACAATGATCTTTGGATCTGCACGTGGAATATTAGGTCCCCTACGGTGATTGCTGGAGGCAATTAAAGCAGCGTTTGTTTGGATGTGGATTCGACCTTGGAGGCAGACTTAGGCAACAAGTCTTAAGTTTCAAGTATGTGAACGAACGCCTCACAACAATTCGCATCTCATGGCTTATGTTGGCGAATTTAGCCGGCATAAGCCTGATATGCGCGCATGGCCCACAGAGGGGAAAGACGACGACACCAAAGACAGATTCCACGAGCTCTTGGACGAGACTTACGAGCAGTGCCTTAGCTATGATATTAAAATTGTACTGGGCGATTTTAACGCAAAGCTAGGAAGAGAGGACATTTTTGGTAGTACTGATGGAAAGCACAGCCTACACGATACCACCTCCGATAACGGATTTAGGCTGGTCGACTTTGCTGCGGGGTCAAATATTGCCGTAGCTAGTACGCCGTTTCCACACCTCAATATTCACAAAGGAACATGAAGATCTCCTGATCAATCAATCGTCAACCAGATTGACCACATTGCGCTCGATGCAAGGCACTATTCCAGTATTATGGATGTCCGAACATTCCGAGCAGTCCAACTTTGACCCGGATCACTACCTTGTTGTAGCCAAGGTGCGGCAGTGGAAAACCGCCACGACAAGGAAATACTGTGAGGAAGTTTGACGTCAGACAGTGGAATCGCAAGGGATCACCAGATCCTTTTCCGATCGAGTCTCTCTCAATCTCTCCAGAAGTCCTATGTCGCCAGAGATGTCGCCCCTGACGTGCTGGATTTCACTTGGTCAGCGCAACAAAACGCCTGGTTTGACAACGAAACAAGAAGTACGAAAAGCGGCGCTACAAGGAAGGACCAGAGCTTTATGAGCAGAAGTGGAGAGACAAACACCGGCTTCTTTGGAGGAAAAAGAAAGAGCATAAGAAGCGCACGATCGAGGTAATAGAGAGATGCTACTGCAGGAATGAGGTTCGGAGGTTTTACCAAAGGGTAAAAAGAAGTTGCTGAGGCCAGAACCGAAGCCTGCAGGGGTGAATAAGAGAATATCGTAGTAGAATAGCAGTCGATGCTAAGAATATGAAGGAATTACTTCTGCCGACTGTTTAACGGCGAAGACGAATCAAATCCCGCTTTCAGGCAGAATGAACCATTCAACTTGGACGATGAAGACCAACAATTCCGTCCACCCGACCTAGACGAAGTGAAGATAGCTTAAATCCAACAAAGCTGCTGGAGCTGATGGCCTTGCTGGCGAGCTTTTCAAAGCGGAAGGCGATGACTTGGTAAAGGGCATGCCCCAACTCATCTGTAAAATATGATCAGAGGAAAATATGGTCGGAGGAAAGTATGCCCGATGAATGGAACCTCAGCATTGTTTGCCCGATCCTCAAGAAAGGAGAGCCTCTGAACTGCGATAACTACAGAGGCATCAGTCTTCTAAACATCGCTTACGAGATCTAATCTTTTTGTTGTGTGAACGGCTGAAGGCGTTCGTCAACAACCTGATCGGTTCATATCAGTGTGTTTGCAGGCCAGGAAAGTCCATCACCGACCAAATATTCACACTGCGGCAGATCTTGGAAAAAACCCAGGAACTTCAAATCGATACCCACCACCTTGTCATCGATTTTAAGGCCGCGTATGACAGCATCTATAGAGACGAACTATCCAG
This sequence comes from Matsumyia berberina, assembly GCA_917880715.2. Taxonomy (NCBI): domain Eukaryota; kingdom Metazoa; phylum Arthropoda; class Insecta; order Diptera; family Syrphidae; genus Matsumyia; species Matsumyia berberina. Next base: position 113,236,361 of record OU862870.1, on the reverse strand, counting down.
ACCTACGTCTAGTTGTGGCATCCATGCCAAAATCGTCCATTTGTGCAGGATGACGATGGAGAATGCTGCTTCATCAAGGTCCATCAAGACCGCAACGGGACCTTTGATGTCAAATATAGTAGGGATTTAGACAAGGCGACGCGCTGTCATGCGACTTATTCAACATCGTCCTTGAAAGAATAGTGCAATAATCACGCCCCAACACCAGAGGCACAATCTTTCAATTACTCGTATACGCCCACGATATCGACATAATCGGAAGAACGCAGCCTGGTGTCACTGAGGCGTTCGTATGTATTAAGGCGGCGAAGACGGGTTTTCCGGCCAGTAATGGCAAGTCAAAACACATCCTGTCGATTGAGTAGCAAAGCTCTCTTTCAAACGACTAAAGTAACCCCTTATAAGACCTTAATCGTCCCAGTCCTGCTCTACGGATGAGGTTGCTCTTGGTTGGCAAAAGGAAAATTCTACGGGTGATTTTCGGTCGCGTTTCCATATACGGTGAGTGGAGGAGGAGATAAAACGACGAACTCTACGGGCCGTACAGCGACATCGACCAAACTAAATGAGTGAAGGTCCAGCGACTGAAGTGGCTGGGTTATGTAGAGCGAATAGGCACAGGAAGATCTACGAATCCACTGCCGCGGGACGGTGCAGTAGAAAAAAACCGGAACTCAAGTGGCGCACGAAAATGGATGGGGACCTTAACCAACTTGGCGTGCGAACCTGGAGGCAGATGGCTAAAGTTCGAGCTGACAGGAGACGCTTGTTGGTTGAGACCCAGGTCCAGCCCGGACTGTAGCGCCGCCTTAAGTAATTAAGTTGTTACCAGAATTAATTTTTTTGTTAGAGGTCTGACTTTAGCATCAGCGTATACTTATGCTTCCACTAAAGAGACCACTGAGTAACCGGTATTTTGAACCACAGTGACAAAGGCGTTTGTACCTACATTGAATGAAGTGATCGACATGTACTATGTTTATCCTTGTACTGCCTAAACCAATAGAATTATGCTGATTCCCTTTCACTTTTTCGTGTTCGCTACCAATGTGAATATAAGAACTCAAAAGTAGCCAAAGCCTTAAACGATTAATGCATATTGACAAGGTGTTATACATGCGAGTCACGTTGTTTTGTGTTGCGTGTAATGTGTATTTCTAACAACGCTTTTCAAGGACGTTCCTATGTTTCTTTTAATCGTGGCAAAGTCAAGACCTCTTGGCAGTAATGAAAATTATTCTCTACAAAGACGATTGTTTGCCATCAGTTGATTTGCAACCTCATCCTTTCATAACGTTTCTAAGACTAGCCTGCAGACAAATCAACAAACTTTGAAAATAGAACCAAGCAGAACAGCAGCCGAACCGAACCCAACCTAACATAATAGCAATTAGCAAATCCATTAATAACCTAATAAGCATAACGACTCCGAGGCCAAGGATACTCGTACACTTGCCTTTCATATTTCATATTCATGCGCGTGTATTGCTGCAGGCTTCTCTGCCTTCATTGTATAGGGAAAAGTGTTACACGCGACTCTTAAAGTTCCAACGAATAAAGAAAAGATTCACCTCGGGCAAGGTAATGGCAATATCGTCTCAAACTGAACTCGGATTTCAAAATTAAATTACCAACAGAGAGGGTAAGTGAGTAATTTAAATTTTTTCCACGAAAATTCGCGCAAAAAAAAAAAAAGAACGAGTTTCGCTTTACATCCTTTTCAAGCCAAACGTATTCCTCAGTGTTTTCGTTTTTCGTGGTAAATTGACGTTTTGCGTGTTTTCTCTGGAGCATCTCTGCGGTGTCCTATGAAAACTCTTTTATTTTTTTTTCTCATATTTTGAGAATTTAAGGACATTACGCGTGTTCGCGTCGCAATCGAAAATGAAACACATTTGGCATGTGAGTGAGCAGCTGTCAGAGTTCAAGGACACGCCTTTTTCCTTTTCAGGCCTCCTTCGAAGAAATCGTTTATGCAAATTGCATTTGGTTTTTTTGACAAAACGGAATTTCAGTTGTAAGTCGAAAGTGATTCAACGTAAAACATTAACTTTGCGCATGGAAGATGGGCAGCTGACAAAATGATTGATGGTGATTGAAATCATGATGCTTTTTTTTCGACTGACAGCACACCGGCACAACAGTATAGCGATGGAAGATACTCCTGTCAGACTTGAAAGGAAACAACAATTTAATTAAACTTTGCCGGAGGCACTTAGGTGTGTCAAAAGTATCAGAAAATTTTGATTTACAAATTAATATTCAAAAAGAACTCAATCTCAATGAGCGTGGGAGTAATTTTTTTAAAATATTATTTTTAAAGGAACGGCATGATTAGGTTAAAATTTCAGGTCACGTCAGAGCAAAAATCTGAGCAGATGGGATCGATGTGGCGGTGTGGCAACCCCTTCAAGACGATTTTGGAAATTTATATCATATTATTTTTATTTAACCATTTGAACCAGTTTTTAACTATTAATACCTTTAAATTGTCTAGCACTGCTTTCAAAAAATGCACAGAAAATGGAACTGTTTCTAGTCTCGGCCTTTGTAGCTTTGGGCATTAATATCTTTATTATCAGACAGCGTTACTTAGCATGGGCGTTGCCAAAACTTTGACTTTGAAATTGGCCTTTTTTCAGACGAGACTCTCTGAAATTTTGTCTTCAACCTGAGGAGGTTATCTACTTGAAGCTACTGCGAAGTTTTTTTTTTATAAGAACCTCCACTTGTGGCAGACACTGCGAGCTAGCAAGGTTTACTACCCTCCTAATAAAGCTGAGTATCCCATTAGTAGCCGAGTCATCCACAAACAATTTGGTCATAGGTTTGTTCTTCTTCCAAACAGAAACGAAACTCTGCATCTGAACAAAGGTTTAGTTTGTTGAGATGTTATCTTAGGCCGCAATGGCTCATAAGGAAGCCCACTAGCTTGCACATGTTTTTCCTAGTAAGGTTCAGAATTTCCTTGTAGCAGTTTGGTGTGGCGGCTGGTGGTGAGAACAGAACTGCGTGGTTTAAGACACCCGGAGTTCAAGAAGCCATCTGGGAGAAGAAGAAAGCCTTCAAGGTTTAGATACACTTGCAGGACTCAACTTCTCGAAATCGGTGCATGGAGACGCGAAGAACTTGCAAGCTGGCTGTTAAAGCGGCTATGGAGCAGTCTTGGAAGTAGTTCGGCGAGAAATTGGACCGTGATCACAAATCTGCATACAAGTTGTCCTGCGAGACCATCCGCCGTCTCAGAGGAAGGAAGTTTAATATCATCGAAGGAGTCAAATCCTAGGACGGTGTACTTCGATGAGAAAGACATCTTGGATGGATGGGACGAGCACTTTTCGGAGCTGCTCAATCCCGAACTGAAGATGGCAGATCAATGGTTTTGATTAGGGCGGAGAATAGTTCCCTGTAGAGGAGGTAACTTTGGCTTTAGTGACTTTAGCGTTAAAAGTGGTCAAATCTGCTGATGTCGACGTAATCCGGCCGGAAATGCTCAAGATCTTGGGGGAGAGAGTGAAATGGCTCTCTCGTGTCATTTAAGTGGCCTGGGAATGCGTTAAAACACCTAGCGACTGGTAAACTAGGGTGATCGTTCCTCCTTCTAAAAAAGGGGATAACAGGGATTCTTCCAATTATAAGGGTAAATCTCTCTTAAGTTTCCCCGGAAGTCTTTGTTAAGGTATTGGAAGTGCGTTTTAGAGCAGTTGTCGAATTCAGGTTGGGTGACGAGCAGTGCAGATTTCGTCAAGGAAGAAGCACCACTGACCAGCTATTCACTCTTAGAATGGTACATGAAAATGCCTGGTAGTATGACAATCCTACCAACAGTTGTTTTTTATATTTGGATCTCTCGAGGTAAACTTTGGAGAGTATGGAATTCACGGTTCTCTTCTGAGGGCCATTCAATCTCTATACACTAACTGTAAGAGCTGTGTTCGGGTGAACGGAGTTAAATCGACACCTTTCACTGTGGGCGTTGGACTTCGCCAGGGGTGCAATCTGCCACCTCTCCTTTTCATTGTGTATATGGATTGGATGTTACAGAGCAGCCCTGGCGAAGAAGAGTTCGAATTGGGAGACTTAAGGTTAAGTCATCTTCTTTTCGCGGATGACTGGGTCATCCTTACGACTGAACTTCAGCGCGCACTAGATAGGTTTGTCGCCGTCTGTGTTTAAGCTGGGATGAGGGTAAACGTGAACAAATTGTGATTCCGGAATGCCTGTTCAATGCACTCTGCATGTTAGTAGAGCCCCATTGAAACAGGTGGGGAAGTTTAAGTATCTCGAGTCCTATTCGCGAGTGATGGTAGAAGCAATACTGTAGGATTGGTCAGGCTGGAACAATTTTAAGACAGCTTGGACAGTTTGTTATCAGGAGGGCCGAACTTGGCATCCGAGCTAAGCTACCGGTCTTTAATTCGGCATTTGTTCCGATCCACGACTATCGCCATGAACTATGCTATGGAACCCGTGCGTCCCTTGGGTAGGTCCAGGATGAGATGGCTTGACCAAGTCCGAAATCTCACCTCTACCCGTATGGGTATAGTCCCTCATGATTAAGAGTCGATGGCGAAAGATTGGGAGATTTGGAGAGTCCATTTAAGCACCCTAGATCCGAAATATTCTTGAAATATGTAGACGACATAGTTGAAGTAAGCTACATAACTCACTTTCACGCTCTATAGAATGAAATTTTGAAAAACTTGTCCAATATCCATGTTCGACTAAATAAACTCCTATTAACCCCCCACATGCACGGAGCAATTTCAAGCACGAACAATTGTTTTACCACCCTCTAACATGATTTAAATTCTCAAAAAGTCTTTAACACTTCCCATGCAAACACATAAAATAAATCAAAATGCATTTGATGATGTGCATTCAAATTATTTAGATGCATTCAACCGCAGAGATTTGTAGCGATTTGGCTAACACCGTCCGGAAACAAACAAATAAACAATTGCGAACAAGTACGCATGCAAATCAGTAGTGATGTGGTCGTGGCCTTTGGTGAAACAAATGCACTCGCGGTCTAGTTAGGACGGCATGAATCAAAAATAGAACGCTCTAGAGTCCGGATGAGGAGTTTATGGCTCATTGGATCTTGAAGATCGTTTATTTTTGGCATTAAGTGGTTGATCCAGTGAAAATGTGTAAACATTAAGCAGATGCAAGTATGAAAGCAAGCAATTAGTGGTACTAGCACAGGCAAAGCGGCACTTACCACACGGGCATTGTATAATTTTTTGCTTAGGATTTCTGGAGAACCGCCAGATATGTGTTCGTCGATCGAATATGAGTTTAATGTTGGATTTTCGACAACAATATGAAAGCAATCAAAGGCTTACAATAGATCAAGGAATGCTGATGATCCATGTGAAGGTATGTACCATCTTGTGCAACAAATTAGTGCTGTTTTACCAAATATTACATAACTCTCGAGTTGTTGAATAAATGTGCATGGAAATGCAAAAACGATACAGGAGGAGGCCTCACGATACGGGCTAGCCTCTCCCTATGACTCACACTACCCAGGTGATAAAAAAAAAAGTGCCACAGAAATAAAATCAAAGTTTTTGTATCACTTTTACGAGGAGCTAGTATGTGGAAATCACTGGGTATATAATAAAATGTTCCACATACGCCACAGTATTTTATGTTTAGCAATCCTCGATGAGGTTGGCAATCCTTTATGGCTTTGAGTCCTTAAATGGCGTTCTGCTGGAGGAAGAGCGCGACAAGTGTATGGTGATCAAAGCAAGGATCCCCATATGGAATAATATGCTAGTCAGGTAGTGAGTAAGCAGATTAGGGCTTATGTCACTGCGAATGTTTGGTCTTTCTGCTTATCTTTCCTTGCTAGATCCAAAAATTGATACTGTGCCGGCCTTTTGGCTTCTACTTCGTAATGGGCTCTTTTTTGGTCTGCATTAAACCCTATGCATACCTGCTGTGACAGCTCATGTATGTGTCTTTGAAAAAATCTATATTGTGTTATGGTCACGGACAAGACACGGGTTTTTTTATGAATGAATGTCATTATGACCAAACGCTCCTGTAGAAGGTAGATGATCGGAATGTACAATTTTACCCACTGATGTGCCTTGCCTCCAACTAACGAAGGTTAGGTTAGGTAAAGGGGTGACTTGTGTCATTCATCACTGCTCACGTAGACAGTAGAAGAATTCTACCCTGGGAATCTGTAAAGAGATATGGAGCCGCCAGATAAGGCTATGAAGCTTCCTCAACTCAATGTTACGCAAGTCCTCCAGTTCCGGAAAAAAAGTAACTGCCAAGAATCCTCATTCTTCTAGCGACAAGCACAGGATATTCACACATCAGGTGACGGACAGATTCGATTTCTTCCTCGTTTCTACAACTTCTGCAATAGTCGTTGTAATGTATACCGAGGCGTTCCGCATGTGTACCAATGGCACAGTCCACAGTAATGATTCCGGAGACTCTCCTTGCTTCACGCCGACTAAGTTTGACCAGATACAGAGATCTCTTCTTATTATAACTCGTCCATAAGCTTCTAGCCGTTGCACATGTGTCTAGCTGGGTCCAGCGTGTATTGGCTCAACTGATGGCCTCGTCTTCAATATACTTTTTCAACGAGTTTATTGGAATTCTCGCAAAAGGGAGAGCCTGTAAGGAATGCAGCGCTACTCCTCTTCGCGCAGGTTCGTTAGCCCTTTCGGTGTCTGCGATATCCATATGCCCTGGCACCCTGCATAGGGTCACCATATTGACTTTCGATATCTCATCTGGTTACTTTTGCAGATTCCTACAAGCCTCGATCTAGTTATCGCGAACTAGAGAGTCTTAACAGCTGCCTAGCTTCCGGTAATATACTTCTCGCGAACAGTTTTCGAAGCCTCGATGATGGCCATGATTTTGGCTTGAAAGGCACGGCAGTCGTCGTTTATTCTAAAGGAGTGGCTTATTCCTAGGGCTTTGTAGTAGACCACGGCATCTGTAGCAATGTCCATCTTAGAACCATTATTGGAAACTTTGTGGTTCATCCACGCAAATCATTCTAACACTGAATCTTCTGTCAAATGCCAGAGTCTGGATCATATGATCCGTTTCTGTCGATCTGTCAGCACTCTCCCATCGAGACAGTACAAGGGCGTGACCGCAGGGGAGCTGATGTCCACTGTAGAGGTGGGTAAAACAGTTAATTTCACTTAAGTGCTTCATTCACTCAATTTCAGTTGAAAGAAGCGTTCAGTTAGGAATGAACTAAAGCAACTAAGTGAGAAGGAGAAGCAAAAGACAGTGACAAAAGTGAAACAATGAATTGAAGTGTAGGAAGGAACTGAATTACATTGATGAATTGAACTGAAAGAACTAATTGGACTAAATTAAGCAGTGAAGCGTATGACTCAAATGAAGTATTGTTTCTTTATACTGCAGCGCTTCAATTGAATGATGCTGTCTCGGATGCCACATTACTAGTCCACCATCGGCCTTCCTTCAATCTCAAAGCAGTCTTAGCCGCCGTTTTGTTGCAGTACTGATCCAGCGGAACGAAACTTAGCATGGTTTCCATTGCCGCTGTTGGTGTTGTTCTCCCAGGATTCCTATACAGAGGTAGAGTCAGTACCATTGATTTCCACATCAACACCCTGCGGATGACCATAAAGAAGTGCGTTGAATATCGATCATCGCTTCACCTGCTGATTAATGCGTTCGACAGAGAGTTTTTGTAGCTTGCCTAGCCCAGGAGAGACATTTAAAACAAACTTATAACTATAACTCGTATTAAGGTGCCGTATGACGGATCAAAGTGTCATCTAAGGCTCACAAGTGTAAACAGGACATAAAAAGAAGTGATTGCCTGGCTAAAGTTTTCACGAAGTCCGGTGTCATATTATTTTTTTTTTTTGACAAAAGTAGACACCATTGGCAACGAATATATGTCTTCCTATGGCTTTGGCCATCCGCAGTCATGGTGTTATCGAGTCAGAATGCTTGAATCGCTTATAGGTGTGACATGGATATGTCGAAATGACACATTTAATGAGCATTCGAGGAGTCGGTGTCGTTAAAAGCTGCTAAGCAATGACGAAACATTTTTTGAGCCGCGAGTGGGATTGTACTCATACAATCGTCTGTAGCTGGTTCTATTGTTCATCCCCTAGCACTTATGTACATCAAGGCGTTCGCCTGTGTGATTTTTTGCCAAGATAGTTGATATATGATCAACGGCTTAAACGATGGGATTTTTGTGAAGCCCCCGTGACTGTCTGTTTCAGTTCCTTCCTTCTTGCTGTCCGAAGTGGGCATAACAATGCCGCATGTTTCAAGCGCGTGCTGATTATAGTGTCTTAACGCCACCACATGCCAAATTTGCTGATTCAGAGCCAATCATGTGTTGCCATTATTCATGTTCATTCGCAATAGTTGACTACACTATAAACCTATGAGTAGTATACAATTTTTTTTTTGCACCATTGGGTTATGTAAATACAGTTTTTTTTAAGGCCCCGGGTATTGCTTTCGTTTATAACAAACCCACGCGAAGTGTTCACACCAAACCGAAACAGATGGCGTTCCACGAACATGGGATAACCACTTGTATGCTTTGGCTTTTGTTTCATTTTTTATGCGCGTCTAATAAAAAGTCATAGAACTGAAAATAATGGAGAGGAACAATTCTAGGAAAAGTATGATTTTCCTCAGCGTGGTTCATTTTATTGCAAACACGCCGTTGTCCTAATAAAAATACAAAAGATAGGACAAGAGGAAAGCGTGGGAGATGGTTAATGACCTATTGTGCAAAATAACAGAGAACAAATTCCAATATTATTATACGGAAGAGAACTTTGAGTTTTCTTTACGAAGAAAGTTAGTTACTTACAAAAAAAAAAACTAAATGAAGACTCATTTAAGCAAGCCTACGCAGAAAAGATGACGTCATTGCCGGAAGAAATAATATTTGCAAAGTGCAAAATCTCATAGCCAATCCAAATTAGAATCCGAAATCACTTTGGACTCACTGACGAAGCGATTTGTAAAAAGACAACATTAAGCATCCATTGGTCCTAGCTTGAGCCTAGATATGGTTGTCTCAACTTAAGGAGGTGGCACTGCGACCTGTGGGATCAATTGTACCCCAAAGCGGTTGGACAAGGATGGCCTCTATCTTCCTAGCGAAGTTGAGAGAATAGCCCGTCAAGGGGTTTCTGATGTAATCAGGGACCATAATGTCCCTGAATTAAAGTCGCCCCAGGAGTTCGTCTTTCTGGTGAAGGAGTGAAAACTGCGGCAATGACACGTTTCACATTCACATTTCACTCACGTATGGTGTAGGCAAATCATTCGCAGAGAAAGCCGAGAAGGCGTCTTAATGGTGAGGAGCTTATAGTCTCCCACTTAATCCGACCAAAGGCAGGATGATCGCGAAATATCGTCTTCCTCTCCACAGGCACTAAGATGCTTGGCAAAAGTGAAGTACCTCGTTAGAACGCAAATTAGTTGTCTACGCTCTCTACTGCTGAGTGACACCAAGAATGCCACTGATTACTTACAGAGATTCGGGAGCATTTGTAAAGTCTGCCTGCATCCTGGAGAGCCATGCCACACACAATTGTGTTTTTAGGAAACCAAATCGTCAATGTACGGAGGACGCAAGGACCCATTGCAGGTTCTGAGAAAACATCCTCTGAGGCTTGTCTAGCAATCTCATCGGAGATCTCATTTTTAGAGATCGCAGTGTGACCTAGGACTTAGACAAGAGTCAAAGCTCGCGACCGAATTCAGAGGGTTCTTGTTTTCTCGCACTATTTTGGAACAGGGTAGAGGGTTGAGCAAAGCCTTAAGCGCAGCATGGCTATCCTTACGCAGATGCTCCGACCCTTCCACCTATTCTTAACAATTAAAACTGTGGTCATTAGGATAGCATCCGAGAAGATTCGACTGCAGCCGAGTCTAGGCTCAAACTCTGGCCTAAGCCAGTCCTGAAGCCAAGGAGAGTTGACTTTCAATTTGGATAGGAACCAAAGTTCTAGTGTCATTGCATCAGACAACATATCCATGGAACTAGGGTATAGAATAAATATCGAGGAAAGTCATCAAAACTCCAGTGCGGATGATACCGACATCCGCTTCGTCTAAGACGATAGATTGCTTTCATAGTACAGCCCATGATATAAGTATCAAGGGGAGGTTGATGAAGCCTATATAGTGTACTGCCTTGTGGGTCAAACGAACTGTACCTCGATGCTTCAAAAAAAAAACTCCCAAATCAACTTTGTTGGACAAGTTGACTCCAATTCTATTTATACCCCGACCAGATGACAGTGGTCAACGTGGCTCAGTGGTTAGTTCGTTGGACTGCTGAGCGAGCGGCGTGAGTTCAAGTCCCAGCCATGTCCATTGAACATTTTTTGCGGCACCACCTCTCGTCGGGGAGTATAATTCGTCATGAAAGAGCTTCTCAATTCGCCGTTCGGAGTCGGCAATAAATTGTAGGTCCCTTCCTTTCGTGCGAAAAATGCAACACGTACAACATGAATGGTTGCGAGAAGCTAGTATTGGCTCATCCCGAATTGTCGCGCAGTTATTTATGATCAGAGTTGTCCATGCGTGCACAGATTATGCCTTATGTCATCACTCAGTGATCTTCTTTTAGTCCTCCAACACTAAATAGATGAAAAAAACGTACTTACAACTTGCTCCATGCTATGGAGAAGTTGAATATTCTCTTGTTAATAATGTTATGTCCCTGCGAGATGTGTGACATGGGTTGTTGCCATACAATGAACTGAACTGAAAACATTCCTCCCGGCACTCAGTGAAATTATTCCCAAGAAGAAGAGGAAACTTCAAATTCAATATGTGTTTACATCAAATTGCTGGGTGTCCTTGTGCTTATAGCCGACTACACCACCATCATGCCCCAAGGATGCTTAATTCTGATTTATGGTTTTCACTTGTGAAAGCAATCATGTATGGCATTTTGTCTGAGGCTCCACAAGGTGCATGTGGAGAGCTGGGCGGGCAGGACTCACATGCCGTGTACAGGACATTCTAATTGAAAGCATTTTCTCGGTAAGAAGAATTCAGAGAGAAGGGAGAGAAATTAGTGGCGACGGCAAGCCACTTCGAGGTGAACAATTTGAGTTCCACTGTAATCCGTTTGATGTTTACATTGTTTATGGAACGTCAGTGAATTTGAAGGAATTTTAGGCGTACATCTGGCCATTACAATGGATCAAGCCGGTGAAAATGATTTTCGAAAATAACTCAGTGATATGTAGAGGCGATGGCTTGCTTGTTGAGGTTGAAGGAACGCATTGTTGGGAATTGGAATTGCTAAACTGAAGAGATGGACAACAACATCTGGGAGAAATTTGATAACGCAGGACCTTCATAAAGCTTTGTCATGATCAAAAGGAAATAGTAATCATCATCATGTGGATGCGTTGAGATAAATGCTGTTCGTTCAAATTATAGATGACTCCTTCAGCAGCAGCTAACAGAATGGTCTAGATTGGACTCTACCTATCTTAAACTATTTAAGTTTGAAATGAAGTTAACCCGAAGGCAATTCCGAGCCTTTGGCATGTCTTTACCACAAATTTGACTTTTTTCTGTAATTTTTTTTGGCAAGCATATGCGATCTAGTGAAAGCTTCGATATACTTGCAAACATTGGTTCAGTATACATCATCCAACGAAAAGTGTCATTCTTTTGTTAGCGAAAGTACGGGGTTGTGCATGAACTACTGGCTTTAATTCTTGTGCCAATTGGACCTTATAAGCACGTAGGCCAAGATCTTATGCAAAATGGTTGCGGATAGGCCCAATTTCTGTGATCGTCTAGAAATGGATACACTTCGGTTTTTAGCCACACTCTTAGCTACAGTGCCGACAATTTTCAGCTGACTTTGTCGGACAAACACGAGTTGGAGTCTTCACATTGGCAAAAAGGAGAAAAAAATTTAGGGTAATGCTCGTGGCCCCAGACAAATGTGGCCTAAGTTGAATCCGAAGAGATCATCAAATATTTAATATGTACAATAATAAAGGTTATCCTAGACACAAACCGTTGTTGGGGATATTTGCTTTATGTGCTAGCTCTTTTAACTAAAAATAATGCATTCGCTGTACACTGCGGTGGTGAACCCTATCCTGGCCTTGATTTGGTAGCCAGAGACTATCGATTGGCAATGTTTGATTCCACAGAGGCGCTGAGAACTTCTTCAAAGATTCAGGCTCGAAACTATGCTGCCAATAAATATTTATAGCAAGGCAAGAAGAGAACTCTCAAGCAAAATAGCCGAAGAATTTAAAAAGGGACAGATCAGACCTCTACAGCTTGTCTTCCACAATCAACTGACGTCATGCCCACTTAAACTTGACTTCTACATGGTCTTGACTTCTACATGGTCTGTAAAGTGCTTGGAGTTAGGGTGAAACCCTTTGTAATGAGTTTATTCCGATTCTGGTTGTGCTCATAGCTGCGGAATCACTAAAGATGTAATCGATATCTGGAAGGGATATGGCCATTAACATTGATAGTCATGCCGCAATTAAAGCGCCAGAATCAGATTTTGTCAGATCTGCACTAGTCCCGAAATGACGCGCAACGCTGAAGGCACTGTGGCCGCAGAATAAAGTAAGCCTTTGTTGGGTACCGGGTCACCGTGCCATTGAGGGAAACGAAAAAGCCGACGAACTGGTCAGACTAAGTGGAAAATCGCAACACATGGAGAGGGGGACCACTGTGGATCCTCCTTCCTGTGTAGTTAGACCAGAAATTCCAGGAATAACAGTGATGGTCTAATATAAGTGGTCACAAGGTATCCAAGGCTCTATTGTATGCGCTAATCCGCAAAAAACCATGAGATATTCTCAACTTAAGCAGGGTACAACTACAATTGGTCACTGGCATCCTGTCCGGCGATTGTCTTCTGACGAAGCGTGCTAATAGATTAGGGCTCTCAGTTACAAATGTTTGCAGGTACTGCAACGACCTCTGCGCCATTGAGCACATAGTACACATATTATGTGAAGGAGCTATGATAGCTATAAAATCAAAATAAAAGTCTGAAGGAGAACCAAATGCTCGAAGGAAATGGTTAAGGTTTTTCCAATTTGGTACCACAGGGATCGTGATCGGCTCACTATGGTGCCTAGTACCTTATGCAAGCGCTAGCTAGATAACACTACTCTACTTAGCCCAACCTAACCTACTGGTTGTTTTACAAAAGGAAATGGAGTCTGTGGCGGCTTCTATTCAAAAGACCTTGACTGCTAAGCCGCTGTAGTGTCTTTCCCACTGCAGTTATAACAATATGTACGTCAGATCACCGCATGTCTGGAAGTGAACCTAGTAGCATGCACAGATTTTTTGACAGGCTATAATAAAATCAGTTGTATCCATACAAGATATTTAAGGACCTCCGTGTGTCCCTGAACGAGATTGTGAAACAGTACAACGACACACTCTGCCTTGTCTAAGGCCATGATGAGATTCTACTGAACTGTGTTGATAGAAACTTTAAGTCGAACCACCTCAGCGATGTTCAATGATGAAGAAACGCAATAGAGGAAAACCACACCTTGTACATACTACAGACGGAGTTGGAAATTGAATTTAATCAAATTAGTGCGAATACCCACCGTTGGTGTTCATTCTTTCTATAGGCCGATGTTGCCGAAAGTTCGTGCAGTTCAAGAAAACCTTCTTTAAATTTTGATAAAAGCAACACTCCTGCATCCTACAGGATGAAAGAGAAGAAAATAATACTGCGAACTCTATAAGCCGTCTTAAATGTGAAGGTAGCCCAAAAAGCTTCATAATGCCTAGTGTCCACATTGACTCGGACATATTGTGGGAAAGGAGAATAAGACCATGTGTCCGACCCCTCTTGGGGTATGGAAATCACTTTGTAAGCTTCTTGGCAAATCTCTATTCAAATGTCAACTAATGTCCTCCGCATTGTTTGTTTTTAAATTGTTTTTTCTTGTTTTCTTTTGATTTAGTCTTCCTTGCCCTTACGGTAAAGGTAAATCAATTTATTTTCAATTTTATTGAAACGATAGCCCACTCAGATTTTTATTTCATTTCAATTTGCATAAATCCAGTGACGAAGCAAAGTAGGGATGTGTATGCGTTATCCTACCTTGTGCCGTGCGTCAGTGATTTCCCAAAAAATTTACGTATACTTTCCATTTGGTTTATGTACTCAGCTCTCATGGAGGATATACAGAAACAGAAAAATAAAAAAAAATCCTTTGCAGACAATCGTCAATAAATTACCCTCAATGGTGGTTACCTAGGATTACCGTGAAGGTGCTTCTGGAATAGTAATAATGCTCCTGGAATTATGTATTCAAAAATTGTTTTCAGTCGAATGTTGGGTTTTGGAGGAATTTTATTCGGATTCGGCGAAGGAAGGAAATCTTTTATCCTTTTCACGGGTTTCGTAGATTAAAGGTGACATGTTCAAAATTGTATACAGTCTTTTTATTAGTTGGTATAAAGAAAAAAAAAAAAAAATTAAAAATAAAATTAGTCGCGACAGCTCGTAGGGGTCCACAAGGCCTTGCTTCTCGCAACCGTTCGTGTTGTACGTACGTGTTATAATTTTAGAACGAAGGGGGGCTTTTTGACAAATTATACTGTCGGAGGTTTTTATTGCGTGCAACTTGCATGACAAAAAGTGGGTTTGTAATGGTGACACAACTTTTACTTAAAAAACAATGCAAACCATTCATGGAAGAGTCAACTTTTTGAGCATCGCGATTGGGTTTAACAAATTACATCCTTCATCAACTATTGGTCTCTTTTTTGCCAATTGTGTGTAAAGTAAGGTCACCAAGTTAGAGAATAAACTCTATAAGTAATTTCGAAAGGAAGAATCTCACTTTATATGACAAGAACCCTTTTCGAGGACGAGAAATTAAGCAAAGAAAACCAGCAACCAATTAACCAGATAAGGGTGTGAAAACTGAAATAATCTGAAATAGCTGGAAAAGATTTAAAGTTCCTCCAGTCTATCAAGATACTTAACAGAACGATTTTGATTTTCGAAACGGTTTTGGCCATCTGTCTAGTGAATTACAGTTGAATGAAGATTTATTTCTTTATCAGAAAGCTAACTTCGACATCTGTCAAGGCCTGTTAAAAAATTTACAAAAAATCTATCTCAATGGCCAATGCACGGGCCTAGATAGAATCCACTGAAACTATCAAATAGCCCACTAGTCTTCGAAAAGTTTTGTCAAAAAAAAAAAAGAAAAAACTCCACTCCATGTGGCTCATAATAAGGCTGGGTAGTACTTTGATGGCGTTTACTAGCGAGTTCTTGGAGCTTTAAATAAACCCTCACTTTTCTGGTTGCAAAAATCTATTCTCTTTCAGGAGACTCGATTTGCATCCTTTCATATTATAAAACTCTACGTTTTTCTTTTTGTCTGTCTGTGAGTGCACTCTCTCTATCTGACTAACGAGGATCAACCCTTCACGGATATATAGTGCAAGCTGTTGATATTTGAATGGGCAAATACATTGAAATGTTAGGCGAAAAAATTGAGATGATTGTGTCATTCCTTCAATACTCAGTATATTTCTGGTAAGAATCGTGCAGAGTCGTCTGTGACATCACGTTCTTTTGTCAAAAATGCCTGCATATGCCATCGATGTATCTTCAGTTGATTATAAACTACCTTTGCGACCGTTTCAAATCTGCGATTCACCATATAAATGCTGCGGTAGGTTTTGTTTTGTCTTCGACTCCCTTTCTCATTTTTATAAATGATCTCTTGTCTGCAACTTCTGATTCAATCTATTCCTTCGTTGATGATAGTACCCTCAGTTTATCATAGAACGGCAACGTATGTTACGCTCATCAAATTCCGACCTTGACAGCAAAACAAAATTGGGGTTCAACCAATAGAGTGGAATTTAATGCGTCCAAAACCCAATACTGTCAATGCGGGAAACCCAGACATACAACCGTCGTCCATGAATGATACTTTCATCGGCGAAACCGAAAGGCTTTCCATTCTCGGTATGTGTGTCAGTGACAATCTCCGTTCGAACGTCAACATATTCGAAATCAAAACCGACTTTATCCCCTCTAATCTGAGCTCAATTTATATCTGACCTGTCAAATTGCTACTAGAACTGGGAAAAACCAACTTGGTCATAATATACTGGACCCCTGCTCACAAAGGCCACACCGGCAATGAAACAGAGGACTCACTGGCCAAAACAGGTGCGAACACCCCCCTCACTGGTCCTGAACCAACCTGTGGTTTTACCCATCCATTTTTAAAAACTTCACGAGGGAGCAATCTCTGCTCAAATTCAACACAATTTGGATGGAAAGTGTAGGACAGAAATGTACTTTACACTTTCCTTCTAATGTATCGCAAAAGAAATCCAAGTTCCTTATAAATCTGAGCAGGAACCACCTTAGAATTCTAACCGGCATCCTTAGTGCCGTGGCTCAGTGGTTAGTGCGTTGGACTGCTGACCGAGCGGCGTGGGTTCAAGCTCCAGCCAGGAAAACACCAAACATTTTTCGCGGTACCACCTCTCGTCGGGGAATGACAAGCCTCCGGGAGTATAATTTGTCATGAAAGAGATTCTCACCTCGCCGTTCGGAATCGGCAATAAATTGTAGGTCCCTTCCATTCATGCGAAAAATGTAACACGCACAGCATGAATGGTTGCGAGAAGCTAGGCCTTGGCTCATCCCGAGCTGTCGCGCCAGCTATTTATTTTTCTTTTTTTATCCTTAGTTGCCACTGCCGATTAAAACGGCACCTACACAACCTTGGGCTGTCACCGGACCCTACCTGCAGATTGTCTTTGGAGAGCGATGAAAGCTCTCTCCACATCGTCACAGAGTGCCCCTCCCTCATTCACGTGAGGGTGCCGATCTTGGGCAGTGAACTCGTCTCAGCAACGGCGCTTGCCACGCACCACCCAGAGAGGCTGATATTCTTCCTCTGGAGCAGACAAACTACTCTAATGATATGCGATAGCACAATAGGCCTCTATATGAGACCGCAATGGAAGAGTGGACAAACTGCTCCCCCCACAAATAATAATATTTGACATGATGCACCCAAAACCGTCTTGCTAGGTAGAATCCAAAATCGCGCGATAAAATTTATTGGTGACAGGGACATTGCGAAGTCAATAGGCTTCAACACCGACGAAATATTTCAATATCTCTCACTGTTTTATCGGTTTTTCCACAAACAGTTCTTCAGCGAAATAGCTAGTTGGATACCGCCCTTCCAATCCTACAACCGCATTACGCGTCATGATTTGAATGCACATCAGTTTACTTTTAAAGCCTACTTTCAGGCGTACAGTCAAATATAGAGATTCTTTCATAAGCCGTACAACACAGATATGGAACCATCTACATAGGCTTATGTTTCCCCATCACTACAACCCACAAGCATATAGCATCGGTATCTCCTTCGTCACTCCTCTAACTTCCCTTATGTCCGTGCTCTCATTTGAGGGTAGTCATAATCCCTTTAGCGGGCGTAAATAAAAAATAAAAAAATAAAAAAAAATGAGGGCACAAGCGTCACATGAATATCAATGTTCATAGCCATTGTTTAAGCAGTAAATACCGAACTGCGAGAGACTAGTTCTAAGGAGATGCAGTAAACGGAAAATCAAGCGTACCGATTCCGTGCATTCCGTTAAGTCAATGCGCTTGGTACTCTTTCAGTTCCGAGAAAACCGAGAGCAACTACATATATCGCACCATCAAATCGGCCAGAGGCCTGTGAATGCCCGGCGTGAGCGCAGCCATGAATGCCGGTGAATGGGCCTGCATGAGTCTCGTCAAATGAAAGGGCGTACATGTATACTTAGCTGTGTCCCCTCTTTTGTAGTTCTATTCTCAGTCGACGAATTTGAACACTTTGTTCACTTTAATTTCCACCGCATTGCATTGGCATTTTTTATTTGGTTATCATCATTATTTTTTGTAAAAGACCCACAAGTGTTCTTTAAAAAAAGTTATATACCTGTTGCCT
This sequence comes from Matsumyia berberina, assembly GCA_917880715.2. Lineage (NCBI taxonomy): Eukaryota > Metazoa > Arthropoda > Insecta > Diptera > Syrphidae > Matsumyia > Matsumyia berberina. Next base: position 113,218,335 of record OU862870.1, on the reverse strand, counting down.
TGGTGTTTAGGTTGTTCCTGAAGCAACAGCCTCTCCCCCATCATCAAAGAACGATAGAACATTGCAAACAATTCTGCTTAGCAACACTAACGATTAATTTGATTACAGATTACGTATTTGCCTTACAGCCCGAGAATTTCTCCTTTGATCTCGTTAATAAGATGATACAAAACAACAACACAGCAAAAAAAAAAATTCCCTTTTCCACGAATCCTTGCCAAAATAAATTAAAATTTATTCCATCAAAAACGAATTTGACAGAGAGCTAAAAAGGCGTGTCTTTCTTGATACATACATTTTTTTTTCCATTTTTGGAAGCCCAACCAGACACATTTCAAAGGGTTGTCTTTAATAATTCGATTTCTTATTCATCCGGGATCCACCACCTGGGTTCGCTCTATCCCTTGATAAAATGAGAAGTCACTGTCATCATCCTACAGGGATACCTTCTTCGCATCCCTGCCGCCATAATTTTACGATATAAAAGAAATTATGGAACTCGGTTCATTATGGTTGTGAAAGCGTAGCCCACGGCTTTTTTCCAAACTAATTCCAAGGATTTCCTAAACACAATTAATCTTATTTGGTTTCATTAAAGAATGGAAAGTACGTGGATTAATTCTTCACTTTATTCGGGACCCCGATAAGCATGGAGAGACGATTAATAAGAATCTACTGACCGTGGTTATGTTGCAGAAATATTTCAATGCACCTGGTTTAGTGGGGGGCTTTCCTTTGTTCCCTCAAAGTTATGTAAGCAAAGGATCGACTGTAATGTTTCTTTTTTTTTCCCCGACTTGGCAGAATTCTAATTTGCGTATTTAAAAAAGGGTTTCGATGGCACACGATTTTTCTGAATTAAGGATTTAATTAATGTATATCCTTGACATTTGAGTTCTTTTTTGGCCGGCCGTAGTAGGGTACATTAATATTGATGCATAGTTTGTAACAAAAATCATGAAAATATGTGGATTTTTGACGACCTATCGCTGCTCGTTTTTAGTGTAAGCATGGTTAGGTTAGATAGATTTTTGAACCATCATGATCCCTGACTGCTGTTTTTGAAAAACGCACAATTAGCTAGCCCCAGCGCACTGTTTCCTGCAAGACGTTTGGTTTGTAAATCTAGGGAGAGGAAGTGGAGAAACAGATCCGACGCAGCTCTAGGGGTTGTGCGAAGTGCACATGTGGTAGGTACACTGGCCATAGTCTGTTCCGCGGCTAGTTCTCCTTGTATGGTTTTTCAGTTTGTGGCTTTCCACCAGATGTGTGCTAAATATGTGACCATGAATTCACAATCATGACATGAAGTCAGTCTAGCATTGCTGGGTTGGGCTTCCAGGTTTAAACTTTGTTGGTTGGAAAGGTGAAGAAAAAAACCCAATGCATCGTAGTTGCTGAATGAGCCACTGAACGCGCACAACAAGCACTTCAAATGGGGCAATAACTTTGAAGGCACACGTTCTATCCCATTTTTAAAGGACAATGTGCCACACATTACCCAATGTTTTGCTTTAATACCTTAATGATCTGGTAAATTTACGAGTACACTTTAGAACTGTTGACAGTATTGATCACAGAGACGATCAATTTACTCCATAGAATGGACTACTTCTCCAGAGTGTTTAACGGTGACGACGAATCAAATCGCGCTTTTAGGCAGAACGAACCATTCAACGTGGACGATAAAGACCAAAAATTCCTTCCACCCCACCTGGACGAAGTGAAGATAGCCATATCTAATTCTAAGTCCAGCAAAACTGCTGAACCTTACGGCCCAGCTGCCAAGCTGTTCAATGCGGCAGGCGATGACTTGGTAAGGAGCCTGCAGCAACTTATCCGTAAAATACGGTTGGAGGAAAGTATGTCTGATGAATGGAGTATAAGTATGTTTTTCTGAAACTCAAGAAAAGAGACCCTCTGAGCTGCGCCAACTATAGAGTCATCAGTCTTCTTAACATCGCCTACAAGATCTTATCTGCCGTGTTGTGTGAACGCCTGAGCCGTTCGACAACAACATGATAGAAAAGTCCACCATCGATCAAACATTCACACTGCGGCAGATCTTGGAGAAAACCCAGGAACCTCGAATCGATACCCACCACCTCTTCATCGATTTTAAGGCCGCCTATGACAGAATCTATAGATACGAGATATACAGAGAAATGCCTAGTTTTGGCATCCCTGCCAAACTCCGTTTGTGCAGTATGACGATGGAGAATGCACGCTGCTCCACTAAGGTCGGTCAAGACCTCATCAAGACATTTGATGTCAAAAAGGATTTAGAGAAGACGACGCGCTGCCATGCGACTTTTTCAACATTGTTTTTGAAAGAATAGTGGAAAACTCACGCGCCAACATCAGAGACACAATCTTTTCAAAGTCCATCCAATAACTCGCATACGCCGACGATATACCATAATCAGCAGAACGCAGCGTGATGTCACTGGTGCGTTCGTGAGAATTGAGACGGAGGTGGCGGGGATAGGTCAATGAGGCCAAAACGAAGGCCTCAAGAACAAGAATGGATAATCGACATCTTGGACAAGAACGTCACTATAGACAGATATAACTTCGAGGTAGTAAAGGACTTTGTCTATACCTGAGCTCCGCTATCAATTCAGACAACGACACCAGCGCTTAGATCAAGCCAAAAATAACTCTCGCCAATCGTTGCTTCTTTGGACTAAGAAGGCAATTGAGTAGCAAAGCCCTCTCTCGAACGGCTAAAGTGTCCCCGTATAGGACCTTAATCATCCACATCAGCTTTGGCCCAGAGGCATGGACTCTGTCGAAAGAGGATGAGGTTACTATTGGCTTTCTTCAGGAGATTTCGGTCCCGTCTGCATAGACAGTGATTGAAGGAAGAGGTCTACTCCGGACTGTAAGAAAGAAAGAAGAAAGTTCTAATGATTGGTTGCAGCGCTGATGGTCTTTTTGCAGGGTTTGGCTGTGTATCTGTCGAATGTTAGTGCAGTTTATTTCATGTGTCGGCGACCGTAAATGTTTTAAATTTCTTTCTGAGTACTTGTGGAAGGCAGTCAGATATAACGACTGCCGGTTATAACGATTGCATTTGCTCACTCTATTCACCGCCATTATAAGCGACTTTCACTGTACATTTAAAGATGAAGATGCACATTCTTGGCGATCAACCGCATTTTGTTATACCCAAGATCAAGACTCGATCTATCGGTATCAACTGAAATTGATAAGATCAATGAAGTCAAGGTCACCATCCACCATCGTCTGGGTCGCCGAAGAGTTTGTGTACGACATTCACTTGCCGATTAATTTATATTGGTTTCCCTGATGAGAGGCACTGTTCAAACGTGGGCTCTATGCACGTTAAGTCGTCGCTAAGACCATTTCTTAATTTGCTGTTCGGAGACAGCGTTAAATTATACACGTCTGTTCAATTCGTGCAGAAAATTAACATGACATTTGTTGCGAAAAGCTAATTTTTGGTTCAGGGCGGACTGTTGCAAGAGCTATTTATTATTTTTTACGCAAAGAATTCCTTTTGACAACAAATTTGCGATGAATTTTTGTTCGAGCCCAAATTCCTTAGACTCTATACAAGCATGACTCCACCAAGGGACTGGAGTTCTGTTCACTGAACAAGTCAGTTCAAAGTATTTGGTAAGTACGCTGAGCATTTAACAGTTTAGGTGGGTATATAGCTCCTCACTTATAAATACCATATAACTTCCGCATGTCTAAGTTCAAGTTTATAGGGTACAATACAGTATTTTACAAAACAAATTATAATTTTTCCGCATTCTTTCTGCAAAGTCATGACATTCGCTTCGCTTGACATCTAAAAAAAAAAAACAAAATAACAAGAAAAAGTCTGAAAGTGCTCTGTTTAATTGCAACTGTTGACATTGGGTAACCCTTTCAAAAATAAACGCACCCTTTTGTTTCTGTTTTTTAATTGTTTAACCTTCTAATTAAGATTAATAGGAAAAAAGTGGGAATTGTGACCCGCAACGAATAAAATAAAATTTCATGGGAAACTTTTTATTCCCACTGAAGGCAGGAGCCAGCCAAGTGACAAACACTGTGGTGAACTCGTGTTATCAGACCTTCCCTAACAGTGAACTGTTATTGTTTCGTGGATTAAAATAATGGGACAGTTGGGGAATATCGACCAATTTATTTTCTGTGTTAATAACTTAGAGGACGCTCTCGCATTTGGTGTATAGGGGTTTTCTATTTTTGGAACTTCGATCTACAAAAAGACGAACTGGCTTCGGGCAATTATCCAGGCGACAGTTAAAGATGTCTGACGTTTTTGTCGTGCACTTAAACACCATACTCCAGAAGTGGTGACTTGACGTTCGTAAAACCGTGCGATATTTTTGCTTTCTCCCTTTCTTTCGAAATGCCAAGAGTCCTTTCTCTAATGGTGTTGGGTAACTTAAGCCAGTTCGAATAAAAGAGTCATCTTCAACACCTGCAGTAGGATTTTTGAAAAACGCTAGGGACCTTAAACCAGAATAATCCTATGTCTGTACTCTGCGATCGTTTAGGCCAAAACTCACGTTGATTGTGTGGTGACTTTTGTACTGATGGATGGATTTTGTACTGAGACCTCCAAAGAGATCTCCAAAACGATGACCAAAATGCAGACTTGCATTTCTCAATCTATGGCTCCTGGATCTTCTTCATCATCATCATTTTCCAATGACCCGGTTATACACTATGAGGGGGGCAGATTAAGGGTGCTTAAATAGACCTCCCACATCTCCCGATCCTCCGCAATCGACTATAAATCATCAGAGGCTATTCCCATACGGATAGTGGTGAGATTCCGGACTAAGTCCAACCATCTCTGAGCCTACCCAGGGAACGCCTACCTGATGGCACAGATTCCATGGTATGTCTTGGAAGCCGAGTTGTGGCATACGTTTAACGTGCGCCAATGATCGAAGTATGGACCTCTCCATTTGAAGAAATAGCTATTCGACATTGAGTACCTCACGTATTCTGGTTCCTAACCCGATCACGACGAGTTACCCCAGCAATACATAGCAATACCAAAACCTCATAGTCATGGGTGAGAGTCGAAACGCCCGATGAAGCTGACCTCCTCGGGGTGGGAGCAACATGGCTAGGAAGTGCGGATGGAGAAGCTTAAAATGTTGATCTCTCTGTACAACCCGACCATGACTAACGAAGCGCAAAACCTAATGATGACAAGACGAAGGTGTGCCTCGGATATCGCCAACCCTGGGCACCCTTAGAAGCAAGGCCTAGAGGGTGGCAGCATGCGAGCGTCTGGTGGTCTAGTTGTCCCCCTCGGCAGCCGGCTGAGTTCAACCTGAAACGGTTACGAGCTTCTCGGCAATGGTCCCGCAACGCATTACGAAGGTCAAAGGGTAAATTCACTACGCATCGATAGTGGCATAGGTGGATTTTCGGTTTCTCAACAACGGCATCGCCGTGGATCTTAGGATGCAAGAATATACAGCTAAAAGCTGAAAGTCGAACTGATATGGACACGGTCAAATATTGGGCAAATATCTGGGCACAAGTGTTAACTTTGACTACTAGTTGAGTTTCTAAATTTCGTCGAACCACTCTCGTCTGTCTGATTGGAAAATCAGAGAACAGTGGGGAAAAAACCAAATTTCGGATGAGCCCAACTCCATCTTCACCGATATGTCAAAAATAAAGGACAAGCGCGTAGAAGTCGGTCTCTTCCCTAAGGAGGTCAAACCAGCTGAGTAAGAATCTTTGACCACAGAAGTATTTTCCAGGCTGAGGTTCTCCCATGAAAGAACCTTGTAAGCGTTAATGCTTACAATGTCACGGGAGAATATTACGATGGATATTTACAGCCAGGAGGCTATAAAAGGTGAAGTGAAGTGCTGTCATGGAGAGCCAAATTTTCTTAACCACCAGCGTAACGTAAAACTCTGCTGGATTTCTGGTCATGGCCCCAGACCGAGTTGAAGGACAGTACCATTAAAACTACATTTTGTCATCTGAGAGAAAAGGTAAGGCTTCGGATCTTTCATCAAAGCAAAAAAGCAAAAACGTCCTACAGGGCAGGAAATCATTGTCACTGTTAGCAAAAAAAGTGAATATCCACAATGTGGTAAGCTTAAAAAGTTCCTATTCTGCCATAACTTCTAAAGTCGTTCAAGTGTTTCGATTCCCCATTATTGTGGTCCAACTTCGCCATGGTATGTACAAACCTTATCTTGAGACATAATTTTAATGATAAAGCACACAGTTTTCTTGAAAAAAGTGCCCTCTGTCAAAACGGATAATGGATTGCAGTCTAGGAAGAAAAGTTGAACACCCAAGATCCTTCCATCCGGAATTTCTCACAACAAAATCTTTCCTCAAGCAATTCCTACGAGTACCTTTCACTTCCAGACATGCAGCATGCTCATGTCCTAAAGGTAATGTAAAGCAAAGCAAACATTCTACGAAATATCCTTAGGCGTAATTAAAACAAGTGTTTGCACAGATGGACGAAACTTGAGGAGAAAGTTGTGGCTGGAAGCACCCTTTTAAGAAATAATTATTTTACGAGCAACTTTTCGGGCGTAAAATGTGTATTTAACTTTGTGTGCATAAACAAAAAAAAAGTAACGGTAAGCAGTTAAAAGGCATCTGGCATAGGGACATGTCTGGATTGTATCATGTGGATGTGGGTAAACAACAGTGTTTTGGATGCAAAGTCATTAACCGAGGAAATTATTTCTTCGTTTTGAGAAAATTCCTTTTTTTGCGGTCCTGCATACGTATATTTCAATTAGAAAATAAAGGCAAGTAGGAAAATACGTAGAAAGGTTGAAGTGTACTTACTCGGTTAAGTGCTTATGGAGCTTTGAAGTTTCGGACATGAATCAGTTTGCCGTCTAGCAAAATTAAGCAGAGAAAGGAGTCTGATGTTTACTCGATTCCAGATTTTACCAAGGTGAAGCAACCATAAAAATTTAAAATGGACCTTCTAACCGTTGTGTTAAAAATCTTGCACCACGTTTCTGCTTTCTTCTTTTAAATTTTAAGGAGAAGCAAAAGGGTGTATGTATGTATGTACGTGCACTTAAGCAAACGTAAGAACCCATAGATTGTTGTTAAGGCATTCCTCTGTCTGTCTACTCTTGCTCTGATCCTTGAACAGAAGATGCTTTTAAACCCCTTTGGATGGATGGTAAGTGCAGCAAGCAAAAAGTTGGAGAGCAGTGTTTCCACCTTTCATTGGATCGAGATGAAAAAAAAAATTATTGGTTGAATAGTAGAACAATAGCTCGCCTCAGCTTCGCACACAAATGCAAATGAATCTCAACCAAATTGGGACACGAAACTGAAGGAAGATGCAAGGTTTTATTTCTTAAAAATTATGTAGGATGCCATCCTACGCTAAGAAACAATAGCACTTAATGCGTCTTAGTGGGAAGGAAGTGGGAAAAAATTCCCGCAAGAATTTGACCCACCGATGCGTTTATGCACCACTTTCTATAGAGCCAGCTAAAGAAGCCTGCGAATAAAAATGCACATACAAAGGACTTGAATATTACAACTGTGTACCTATTCTTAATTAAGGAAATTCCAGAGCTTTGTTGCAATTCTCTTTACGTTTGAGATTTTGTTGTTCAAAGTTCACAAACAACCAGGAGTCTCGCATAATGCAAATGCTTGTGTAAGCAAGAAAACTTTAGCTCAGAATGCACGGATGTAATTGTTGTTAGTGCTTGCAGCACGAAGAAGTCTAATCCTCCTATACTATAATCGTCAAAGTTTTTCTCGTTGCTTTGAAAGAAATGAGGGAAAATAATAAAGAAAATGAGGAAATCATTTGTGATCGATTGTAGGATACCCTACTCTCTCTTCTTCATGGTGTAGTGGTTAGCATCATCGCTTGTCGCACTGAAAATCCGGATATAACTTCTGAAGCCGGCATACATTTATTTCTTAAAAAAAATCGATCAACTGTTAAAGCTGATTTCTAATCTACTGCAAAGGCATAACACTGCCAGTAGAGTTGTTTGAGCTGAAAATGATTATGACATGAGACATGACATCAGAAGATTCGAAAAAATTTCCGTAAATTAAAGCAATGACAAACACCACCATTGTCCCCATCTAGTCTGGACACGATCCTCGGACGCCATTGAAACTCAATTCAAACCACAGCAACTCACTCGTGCTATGTGAATAACATCGAAAGGGTATTCAGGACCCTTGAAGCGAAAGTGGATTACAAAAAAAAAATTGTTCAATTATTAAGGATAACACGGGAAAGCGGACGTAGAAATTGTCACTTACATAAGTGCAAGGCTTCTTTCTTTCCTTTCTCAGCGAGGTCGAGACCAGACTTAAGAGTATCATAATTCTACAACTTATCTGCATTCCTACAGGTAGACCACTGAGGTTCATTGGTTTGACCTCCGGTCCTGGATCACTTTGCCACCTGGTATTTTTACCTCTGTTTGATCTAAGAGTTTTTAAGCCTGCCACTCTTTCGCGTTTGTCTTGGAACAAAAGGAGTGATATTGCATTTATAAGGCTTCGTTTAAAGTAAAAATTAAAATAAATAGCTTGCGTGACAGCTCAGGATGAGCTAAGGCCTAGCTTCTCGAAATGTTTTATGTGTTAAATTTTTCGCATGAATGGAATGGACGTTCAATTTATTGCCGACTCCGAAAGGCTGGTTGAGACGCTCTTTTATGACAAATTATATTGCCCGATCAGAAGTGGAGCGGCGAAAAATTGTCGGTGGACATGGCTGGGCCTTGAACCCACGTCGCTCGCACAGAAGTCCAACGCTCTAATCACTGAGCCACCTACATAGGTTCAAAGTAGGTCGATCAATTTCTTGTTCGATCTAAAGCGAATAGATTGGCAAGAACTTGTAGACAGATGAACAGACGAAACGGTAAATAGATGGACAGGCGGACAAATGAACACATTCCCAAACAGACAGATGGGCACAACAGATATGCATCTTGTGCGTAATTGTGGAATGCTATTGGTCTCCCTTCAGCTCATTTCTAATTACCACAATTCATTCTCGGCTGTTATGCGCCGCTTTTGCTTAGAGTGACCTATTTTTTGCCTAAATAGGTGAGTGAATTTTACAGGCAACTAAAATGTGTAAAGCAAATGACAGGAATACATCGAAAGAGAGGTCTCAGGGTGCTGAATAGTGTCAGAGCACCCAGATCTCGTAGTTGCATGACTTTTCTAACAGAAAAGAAAAAGGAAAAGTGGAAACGCGATATGTACAAAGAACAGAGAAATTAGGCCAAAGGAGCAAAGTGCAGACATTGCGAAGTGAACTACAAACTCACACGGTTTTTCATTCGCGGATGGGTGTTGAGGCCTCGTTTTCAAGTATGATGACTCCGATTAAAATGATCTTCTTTTTTGACAGGACCGTAAGGTGGATATGTAGGTATTTGTAAAGGGATACTCGAAAGGAGTGTGTTTCTGTATTGAGGAAGGGGTGAGGAAGTGCAGAAGAGGAATCAAAATGTGGACGTACAAAGACCACCAAGTATTGGATAGAGAAATAAATTCGCACTGTCCGAGTAGCGATCGCATGCTTCGATTGCTTGAGAATGGAGAGATTTTAGTCGGTACGTGTTCGACAAAACGAAAGATGATAGTCAGCATGAACTACATATTTCCTTTTCAAAAAAAAACTTCACGAACCGCGACCGTCTTCCATTCATTCTTTTCTTTGACTCAAGGCGAATACCGATGGTAGTATACCCTATGACATTGGACATAAACAAAGAGTTGTCGTTTCATTTGCATAGCCAACAATACTGTACCGCACATTCTGTTGAGTCTATTTAAATGCAATTGCACAAAAAACTAATTCCGGGAACTCAAACACGAACACGTCAACCCACAGCCACTTCCTTCGTCGATGTCATCACAGACACTCTAGAGAAACCCCATCCCGATTCGGAACAAAAAGTTCACAAAACCATGCCATGAAATTCATTGGGGCACGACCTATTTGCATTTATAATTAAGATCCTAGTAATGAAATACTTCGTTCTTTATTTTGCGAAGAGCTGAAGAGAAGAGAGCATCTGATTGCACAGCAAATTTGGCAGTCAATTTTATGAGAAGCAGTACCGGAAGGCGCACGTGATTCGGATGCACTCTTACCGGTGGATAATTTGTGATGGGATATAGTTCCAGAGGATTTGCTCCTGCCTTACGTCATCATCATCCTTCGATGCTTTCGATTACCTAATTGGTGTTGGTGGTGCTGGGGCTCATGAATAAATAATTATCAACATCGAATTTATTGCTATTGGCATGGAATTTAATTCGGATGAATCGGATTTGATGGAAGGTTCCTTTTTTGAAATTTCACAACGCTGCATAACTATTTTTCAATGAGCAGGAATTAACGAGAGCACAACCCATATGAAAACAAGGGTTCTTCTATTTTTAGTAGAGCTTAACTCCGTTGTGCCGGTTGTATCTGCTGCGAAGAATCTTTCGTTCCCCGACAAATTAAGCATTTCATTCTATGGTTGTGCTATATATTGACATATGTATGTGTGTTCATGTGAAATGGTAGATGCTGGTCGTGGAGTTTCCCGGCTATTTCTATTTAATTTTGGATATTCCTCTACTCAGATATTTTGTTTACGTAACCATGACGCACGAGGTAGGCTGCAGCGCAAAACAAGGCCAGTAAAGGATGCTTATCGTCACAAGCAAAAGGGAGGAAAAAGAAGAGCCTTAAATATGAAGAACACAATGCTCACACTCGCCCAGCGCAACGAGGTTAAAGAGTCATGTGATAGGATTTTTTTTTTGCAGATGTTTCAATAAAACCAAGCTGCCTGCAGTTCGATTGGAATCAGCAGAAAATGCATAGAAAGATACATATGTACAAACATTTGGAAGGTACTCAATTTTTTTTTCATTTTGCGGGATAAATCTAGACGTAGGTACTTCCTTAATCTTCTTTCTTATATGCAAAATACATAAAAATAGCACTCGAGATCTTGATATGTGAATGAAGAGCCAGCGCTAATTGCGTCCATGCACCGAAGTTCGGTGGAAATTATTACTCATTTCCAGGACATGCGGACAATTCTGCAACGAAGTCGTATCTGTACACAGCGGTCTACAAAATACCATTGGCGCTATGAGCTTGATTTGAACTAAGCTCACGAGTTGTGGTCGCCGTGGGTCAGTGGTTAGTGCGTTTCATTGCTGATCGAGCGGCGTTGATTCAAGCCCCAGCCAGGAACACCGAATATTTTTCGCAGCACCACCTCTCGTAGGGGGGTGACGAGCTTCTCAATTCACTATTCGGAGTCGGCAATAAATTGTAGGTCCCTCCCGTTCGTGCGAAAAATGTAACACGCACAACATGAATGGGTGCGAGAAGCTAGGCCTTGGCTCATCCCGAGCTCTCACGCCAGCTATTTATTTATTTTCGTTGTAAGATCAAAGAGGTAGCACAAGAAGACTCTTAATGTTTCCGGTACGTAAAGCCCTCTAGGACTTCTTTTTTAAAAATGTTGGTGACGAAATACGATTGTTGAAAAAATGCCATCTACAGCATTTGGCTCAAGGCGATCTGCACCGACAGCCACGCTCCGATCAGGTTCTTTGTATCCATCACAGTCAAATCTGGGGCAGTGAAGGACTCCCGCGTGTCTCTGAACGGGATCCCTAATCAATATAGCATCACATTTTGTTGGATGGGTACCTGGTCACTGCAACATTTAAGGAAACTGCACGGATGACGAATTACCCAGGAAAGGCTCTCACTGTACAGACAACAGGAGGCTAGACCACGTCAAAGCGCTTTTGTCGTTTGTTTAACACCTAACTTACATTGACGCTCTGTTGAAAACAAATCGTAGACGACAACACCCCGATTATTGCAACAATGTCAGGTTGATCTGGCCTGTCCTGGATTTGAAAAGATCGAAAGCATTGATGTGACTTCGAAGAGACGAACTTTCAAAACTAATCAACGTATTCACGGGGCACTACATCCTAGGATGGCATGCTCAACGCCTCAAGCAATTTCTGCAGGATCTGCAGAGGCGAGGAGGAGCAAGAGTTTTCTGCCAACATCACAAAAGCCACCTTGGGCCAATACTTTTTCAACGATCTACATTATCTGAACTCCGCCAGCACGGGCGATCTCAACAGCTACGTTAAGCAATCTCATCAGATCATTTGACCAGGTGTTTCCATTGATACCACTAGAAAGGTTTGTCAAAAGTTACGAACTAGAACCACAGTCCTATCAGGCTACCATTATTCTTCATGTATGTTTAAGGCTCACTGAGAGCATGTCTCATGTTACTGAAAGCATGTGTCATTCCTCACGACAAATGTATAGCCTGTAAACAGCCGTGATGCTCTGTATGGAGATTTTCAAAGGATTCCTCAGGTAAATGAGTTTCAGAATAGGCTAGGACTTAATTATTTATTCGACTTAACTACGCTTAAGCTACGAGCAGACGATATGCAAAAGTGGCATATATATGCCAATCTGACGTCATTTTTGCGTCATCATATGCGATTTTTGCTGGCATATCGTCTGAACACCTTTCTGGGACAGTCCGCATATGCTGTCAAACCATATCCCGACGATATGCTACACTCAAATTGCAAATCAATTTGCCAATTTTCGGCATATCGTCTGAACACTCTTGCATATAATTTATAAAAATTTAACAGCATATGCCAGCGTATGCCACCGCACGAAAACAAAACATTGCATATTCTGCCATATTCGAGCAAATCAGTTGTTTTGACTTTTGTTTTTACCGGGTTAAGCGCTAAAGGGATTATGACTTGCCTTAAAAGAGAGGATGGGTATTAGGAAAATAAGAGGAGAGACGAAGGAGACAAAGATGTACGTTGGTCTTAAGATTTTGTGGGTTATACTGATGAGGAAACACAGAGCTATGTAGATTGTTGAAGAGTTTGCAGAACGATGAGATACGGGAGGAGTTTGGACGGTAGGTATCCGAAAGCTTTAAACAAAGTCCAACTCTTCTGACGAGTAGAGGGAAAGATTTCTAACAGCAGGCATTGCCTCTGAAGGAGGCGTTTGTGGCTGGCAGTGATAAAAGAACTAAGTGGTATAGGTTAGGTTAGGCTAGGTAAATGGGTGCCTTGCGACATTCGCCACTGCTCACTTAGACCAGCAAAAGTGTCCATTGTACCCAACTTTTAGTTCTTCCCAGAGAACCTATAAAGAGATGAGGAGCCGCTGATTTAAAACCACGCAGATAAGGAAATGAATCTCAGGAGGTCCCTCAGCTCGATGTCATCCAAGTCGTTCAGTTCCGTGAAGAAGTAACTACCAAGAGTCGTAATTCTTCTACTGGCGAGGGCAGGACATTCACACAGCAGGTGTGGGACACATTCGATCTCCTCCTCATCCCTGCAACTTCTGCAATAGTCGTTGTGGTGTATACTGAGGCGCTCCGCATGAATACCAATTGCGCACTAAGTGGTTTAAAACACCCGGCTTTCAAAAAGCCATCAGAGAAAAGAAGAAAGCCTTCAAGGTCTAAATACACTTGAGGGACTCAGCTTCTCGAAACCGGTACATGGAGGTGCGAAGAACTTGGAAGCTGGCTGTTCGAGCAGCTGAAAAAAAAAATCTTGATAGGAGTTCGGCGAGAAATAGGACTGTGATATGGAAAAAAAGGTGTTCTGGCAGGCCATCCGCCGGATGATGCATATCGTGTGAACATCTGGAATATAGGGCACAACATTTGCGATTCCATTTCATGAAATATCATATGCCAGCATATGCTGGCAAACGCTTTTGAGATTTTTGACAGAAAAGTCGCATATCGGGTGAACACGTCTATATGCCAGTTTGCGAGCACTGGCATACGTATGGAATTTTTGACACATTTGCGAATTTTTTTGTGACGTCGGCACTGGCATATACATATGTATATGCGACTTTTGCATATCGTCTGCTCATAGCTTTACAGAAAAACCTTAATGTATATCAGATAATTGACATCGAAGATATCTTCTTCAAATACTCAGATACTCGGATACATCATAAAATTTCAAGGTGATTCGAAACTCCTGGCCGTCAGTGTATGTTTTTATTTCCTGAGATTGAAAGCACCCACATCGGGTTAACCTGGAATTCGTTTGTTATTCAGTTTTTTTTTGTTTGTTTTTCATCATAAATATCTTCAGTGCCAGTGGAGTTTGGTACCATGGAATGAAAAAAGCACCTGCCAGAGGTAATCATAATGGGTTGACCTAATCGATTGTCCTGATTGGTAGACGTGGGAGTAGTATTCTGCCCTTTGTTCCCCTGCACGGATGCATGTTGTTCCCGGATTACGATGATGTATGTACACGAAGCGATGTATTTGGCATGTCTTTTACCGAGTAAACTCCACTAAAGCGTTGCTATAAATTTCATGAAATTCAATTTAATGCAAACGATTCAGAATACAAAACCAAATAACGACGAATCCCAGCTAAAAAAAAGGGCAAAAAAAATCTTTTTAAATGCATTTGGCGGCGTATCCTCGGACTATTGTGGGTTGCATTTGCTTTATTTAGGTGCGCCATTCGTCATTCCCCCAACTTTATGTAAAGAATCGTAAAAAAAGTTTAAGCTCACTATTAATTTTAGAATCCTCGAATCGGGACATTTTCTCTTCAATTTCGAGAACGTTTATGACCAAGAGGACATTAAAAAATTTAAATCCTTTAAAAGCCGTAAACGTAATTTTGCTAATGGCTTGCATTTTGCCACATTCCGTTTTTATGGCTTCATAAAGCTTTTCTGGTTAATTTCAAATTGCACACATTTTATATGAACGTATAAGCAGCCTTAAAATTAATCGCAACAAATGAATTGCCAGTACTTGTTCGTGAATGCGTTCGTTAATTAATTTAAATTTTTGAACTCAGTTAAAAAAAAAAATGATATGATTTAGTTAGTACACTTAGACCAGAAAAATAGGTACCACTGAGTACTGGGGTTTGATCGCTGCTTACTAATGAAACCATTTATATTTCCTAACGTACCTGTTGAGATCGCTCGTGCTGGCGGAGTTCAGATCATTGAGATCTGATGTTGGTACGGAGGAACACGTGCAGACGAAGTGTGCAGAAGACTTTTCCTCCTGTTCGTTTCTGCAGCTCATACAGAAATCGTTACCTGCTATACCTAAGCGTTGAGCATCCCTGCCTAGGACGCAGCGAGCCGTGAGGACGTCGATTAGTTTTGAAAATTCATCTCATTAATGCTTTTGATCTTTTCAGATCCAGGACAGACCAGATCAGCTTGAGATTGTTGCAATATTAGGGGTGTTGCCGTCTACGGTTTGCTTTCGACAGAACCTTGGTGTAAGTTAGTTGTTTAACAAACGACATAAGCGCTTTGACGTGGCCAAGCCACCTGTTGTCTGTACATTGAGAGCCTTTCCTGACTAATTCGTCATCCGCGCAGTTTCCTTGAACGTCGCAGTGACCAGGTACCCAACAGAGTGTGACCTATGCTGGTTAGTGATCTCGTTTAGAGACACGCGCCAGTTCTTCACTGCCCTAGATTTTATTGTGTTGGATACGAGGGACCTGACCGCAGCCTGGCTGTCGATGTAGATCCGTGCGTGATCTACACGTTTGATTAATAGCTGTGACTTCGGCTTGGTAGACAGTAAAGTGGTTAAGAAGACTGAAAAAGTTGTGGATGTCGAGGTCTTCTGAAAAGACACCTGCACCGACTCATTGAGGAGGACTTCGCTCTGACTCCAGGTGTTTATGTCGGGTATTTTATGCTTGTAGCCCATGTTTAAGTTGTTTTTGGTTGGCAGTGTGTCTGTTGATTTAGGAAGGCTGCCGTGAGTTAATAAGATTCTGGCATGTCCAACATTTTTATCACACCGTTGGTGGGTTTCTCTGCCCTAAGGCCGAATTAATAGTCTTCTGCATGACATACATAGATATCTGTTGGCAATAGATGGAGCATGGATTGAAACGCAGCTGTAGGACAAGTGCTCAGTAATGCTGAGGCAAGCCACACGTTGGACTTCCTCGAAAACTTTAATGCCGGTTTGCTTTTCTAGAACCGACCATAATGTCATAAGTAAGAATCGGTCATAAAACTACAGCAGGGAGTCAGTGGATGACTTTCAGTTCTTATGCATGAGTTGAGTGCTACCAGGGATTTCCTGGCACGTTCGGGAATATTATCTCTCCAAAGAAGCTTCCTCTTTAGAATGAGTTCTAGATATTTGTCAGAGTAGTACCGTTGAGCTTGTGTGTGATAATGATTGGAATTTTGATTTTCCTAGTGAAAAGGACCAGCTCTATTTTAGATGGATTGACACTAAGGCCACAGCTGTTCGTCCACGTAGAGAGCTTGTTAAGAGCATGGTGAAGAATATATGTCAATGTTTGAGGGTACTTGCCCGTAATGGCGATGGGGTCGTAGTCTGCATATGCTACCACGACACACCCTGCATCCTCTAGCTTCATAGGTACACATCAATTTTTAGCTACCATCGTCAACTGCTATTTTTAGCCATTTTAGTCTAACGGTGCTTCAGAAGCCCAAGAGTCGAATAAATGTCACCACTGTGCTTACACTTATTCCATTTAAACTGAATGGGATGGTTAAACGTTTCATAGGTCATAGGGATTTGTTTCCCAAAAATCAGTGTAACTTTGATACCAAGCGGTCTGGTTTGAAGATTCTCTACACTGGCGCATGGATTCAAAAACAAAACAAGATTGTGGCACGACAGACCGTAGAGGCTTAGCTTATTGCAAGCACTTATGTTGTGCAGTTTATATTGCCAACACCGAAGAGTGGTTTGAGGTTTGTGACTTCCCGTAGAAAGTTGGTCCCCAGCTCAACTCCTTAACCTAATCATTACTGTGCCATTGAGCTTGCAGTCGAAGTAAGAGGTTTGGCTGAGTGGCATTTTCACATCCTTCTTGCCTTCAAAAATAATTTCTACTCCTGCTGAACGCAGTGTTAACCCATATATGCCCCTTGATGCGTTAACGCAACAAAGCACGGATTGGAATTTCTGAGTTTGGCTTTCTTTTTCTTTACATCCAATTAGGCCGCAGGCAACGTTCTTAAGACAGTGATATCTTTATTATCACTAAAGTTAAAAAATATTTTTTTTAGAATTGTTTAAGCTTAGTATTATTTATGCGGAGTCTGTAAAAATCTTACGTAACATAAGAAAAAAATTAACTTGGGCATAAATGGGAATCATTTAACATTATTCGTACAACAAATTTATTTTGATTTGAAGCATCTCACTTGGGCTGAATTTCCTATTTGTCCTTTACTTGAGACCCGTATCATCGAGAGAATAGAACACCATATGCCAATCCAAGCAAAGCATTCCCCACGGCTCGTAATGTTAAAGTTATGACAACACTTTGCATTTGGTTTGGGGTACACATTTTGTTTTATTTTTCGCATTGAAAAGGGTAGAGAGCACGGCATATGGTGCGAATGTGCATTACATCCCCTTGGAGACAATATGGCAAAGGATATTCAATTTCGGTGTGCAGTGCAGGTGCTTGTATGCGAGTGCAGAGTTTCTAGTAGTTGTTTGAGCTCTCTGCTGCGTGTATGGTGTAATCACAATCCTTTGCCCGATACGGCTGTGGGTGTTGCTATAGAAATAAGTTTCATTGGGCGGATGCTGCAAGCGCGGAGGTAGAAGGATGCACTAGGCGAACATATTGATTTTCGTTAGTGTAGTTCAGTGGAAGCCATACTGATGCTGTTGGCCTGGAGCAGTTTAAACTTTCGCAGACTATTTATTACGTTTTCTAATGAAAGGGATTTAAAAGTAAGAGGCGTACATGCGCGCAACATAATAGGGCAGATGTGCTTACGAGGTGAATCCCTTTATTATTTCCGGTTACCAGGTCCACTTTGCTGTTTGGAAACTAATAACAAACAAAAATGTTTTACAATCAACTTCAAGAGGATAGTGGGAAACATGCTCACCTACCTTAAAGGCATTGTAATTAAAATTCTTTCAGTATGTTTATGATTACATGCCACGTTCAAGTAGGTTTAAAAATAATTGGGAAAAATAGCTCTTATTGTTGAGAAACACTTACGACAGGACTTTTAGAATTAGGATACCTGCCGCGTGATTTTTTTCAATCTCTTCTTTCTCTATTTCTGACCTCCGGCAAAAATTTAAAAATAAAAAATGTGTTAAAGGATTGTCCCCAAAATAACGAATAATTTCATTAAATTCCAAATTTCCATCTTTCAAGATGGGCATCTAAAATTTGTCCGGGAGTTAATCCCGAAAAGACCGAACTAGTCCTCTTCACCGCGAAATACGAAATTCCTCTAATATACTCGCCAAAATGGCACCAGCCTCTGCTTTGATAACAACGCCAAATTTCTGGGTCTCATTCTGGTCAGTAAACTTAACTGGAAAGCGAGCACTCATAAGCGCGTTAAAAAAGCCACCGTAGCGGTGTTCTGCTGTACAAAAGCCATTGGGACCTCGGATCACGCACTGGCTTTTTTTTACAAAAGGAAATTTCAAAATCCCAGGAGCACTCAGACTCGTTATCGGTCCATTGTTCTCCCAGACAGAAACCCCTTCTTGGTGCAGTGGTTTGTTTTTGTTTCGGTGGCTATGATTTTTGTTGTTTCCCGATCGTGCTCGAACTCGCACAGTTCGGGTCACAAGGAAATACACCGTCCTATCGACCTATACTCCTGTATGGTGTGATCGTCTGGTCGACGGCTTTAGAAAAAGCCTTCCACCGTAACTTATTGCGGAAAGTGCAAAGATCTTGGCGTGCGAAACTGGAGGCAGCTAGCTAAAGATCGAGCCAGCTGGAGGCGCTTGTTGGTTGAGGTTCAGGTCCACTCCGGACTGTAGCACCACCTTAGGTAAGTAAGTAAGACGCAAAAGTGATTTGTTAGCTAACCTAGTGAAGAGACGGGACTTTGGGTCTAAAGGCTCTACAACTTTAGGCGAGGAGATGAGTAGAAAATATTTCACTGAAATGTCTGCAAATGAAGAAAGCACTGGTACGTATTTTTCCTTATGTGTCCGGAGACTAAGTATATTTCCTTAAACACGAGTTTGTGGACTGCAGACTGGACGGTTTATGGCAAGGTTTGGAGCAAAAATTAAGTTACTGGACACCTGTGGAAGAGTCCTATACTACATAACTATTTCTTTTCTCACTCCTTTCTACAGTTCCACCAAACCTCAAGAACGAATTTATAATGAGGGCAATGCTTTCCATCCTTGAGCCCAAAAAACTTTTCCAACTGACGTTAATATTAAATGATCACCGGAATAAGTTGACAGGAAAATGTCAATAAGTCTCAACGTCAACCTACATTAAATCAATCGAATCATTCTCCCGGAAAAAGTCTCCCCTTTCCGGGTCTGTGTCTCAACTGACGCACAAAGGTTATCAACACAACATCCGGTCCAATATCAGGCTAAATATGTTTTTTTCCGGAATTTATATGTGTCCAAGTTCCAGTTACACAATCGATATCGATATCATTAACATAACTTCAAACATAGGTCAAAGGCCTCCTGGTCGAAGGGACCCCATCTTCATTGCCCCTCAACTCTTTGATTGATGTCCTACAGCATGATAGATATCCAATTTATCGGCAGCAATTGTAATTTCCATGTCGCTTTGGCGAAATTCTCTTCAAATGACTTGGTTGCCTAGGTAACATCACAGTGCTCTCTTTGTGTAGCACCCAACACGTGTGCCGGCTTCTACAGAAAATTCACAAAATCGGGGCGAGAACTTGGAAGGGTATTCAACATTTATTCGACAAGAATGTTCTACTCAAGCGAATGGCAAATCAATCAAGAAAACATGTCTGTCATGGTTGGAATGGAATGTAGAGTTACTTTTGCTCGAGCAGCTGTCGAAGGAGCACACCACAGCATTTTATATCGTCATGTGAACTTTCTGCCCACAAGACGAAGAACGAGAGTAGTCATGCACGCAATCAGACCTCGTGGAGCGTTTGTTTTTTTTCCATGGAAATTGTGGAGTTTTTCATCTGAAGCCGTCGACATGGAAACCAATTTTGTGGTTCAATGAAAGGATAGGTCTCGCGGGAGAGTAAACAAGGTGAAGTTGAGTGGAAGAATGCAGGACGACAGGGAGTGGTGGCTACGACGGGATGAATCGTAGATTCAAACGCTTTGTCCATGTGGATGGAGGATTGTGTTATAAATGTTTACAATGACGCTTCCAATGGTACTCGGGTTATTGCTCCAATATTGAAGAAAAATAATTGAAAAGGGTCACGGCCAATTTTTAAGCCATCGATCGAGGACAGGACTCCATTGAATTATAGTAGTAGTCAATCAGTGTCTCAATAATTTTTAATCCAGCACATCTCGATGAAAAGAATTAAGCGAATGGACACTTGAAGTGGCACGAGATTGACTGTTGACACTTGACTGTTTTCAGAAAACTTTTAGATCTCAAACGGAGCACACTGCTTTAGTAATACTAAATCTTAACGAAAGAATTAAAAAAGCCACAATAGCCTTCTACTCGTGCAGCAGAATATTTGGGAAAACCTGGGGCATAACCCGAGAATTATCCTGTGGGTGTACACGGCTATAATGAGACCCATACTGACCTACGGCAGCCTTGTATTTAGTAATACCACTAATCCAAGGGCCATCACGAAGGTACAAAGACCGGCGCACATTGGAACCACCAGTGCAATGAGAAGAATACCAACAGCAGGACTTCAGCCTATTCTCAACCTACTCCCGGTGGATATCTTAGTACGAGCCGCGGCAGTCATCAGTGCATTAAGAATAAGCCAGTCAGATTCCTGGAACCAAATGCAAGAGGTCGTACTGCAATTCTACAGAAATATCTAGGCAATGTGAATGTATACACAGCCGATTACACTATACCTAGGTTTCACACGACCATTTTTAAACACCTTACCGAGGAGGGAGGAATGGGAAGCGGGCAAATGCCAAACGCTTATTCCAAAGCTAACTACACCGATGGATCCAAAATGGATACTGGTGTGGATGCAGGTATCTTTTCCGAACCGCTGGGCTCTAAGTCCGCCCGTCTTCCGAACTAGAACAGTGTTTACCGAGCGGAGGTCCTAGCAGTAACCCTAGCCTCCCGTGAGACTGCGATGAGGCCAATACCACGACAGGATATCACCTTTTTCATTGACCGCCAGGCAGCAATAAAAGTAATCTCTGCTACAGAAATAAAATCGAAGCTTGTGAGGTGCCGTCGAGAAGAGGTCAAGGTTCTTTAAACAAAGCACAAAGTGACACTCCGTTGGGTCTTTGGACATGTGGGCATACCAGGAAACGAGAATGCTGACGAAATTGCGAGAAACGGCTCGGCAACAAGCTCGGAACCAATTGACATTTCGGTGAGCATCCTGCCACGAGAAGAGGTCAAGGTTCTTTAAACAAAGCACAAAGTGACACTCCGTTGGGTCCTTGGACATGAGGGCATACCAGGAAATGAGAATGCTGACGAAATTGCGGGAAACGGCTCGGCAACAAGCTCGGAACAAATTGACATTTCGGTGAGCATCCCGCCTTGCACACTTTAGCTCGAAGTGGGGAAAAGAACTTTAAGAGAGGCTAGTAACCGATGGACCTCTCTAGACAATTGTCGACAGTAGATCCCTATCTACCCTTATAGGATTGATTACAGGGCATAAAACGCCGCCAATTACAGAAGAAAACCTATGTAGGCGGTGTGGCGATGAGAAACTCCACGAGGATACAACCCACTTTCTTTGCCATTGCCCAAGTCTCTACCATCTAAGAAATAGGTTCTGAATTGACCAGAGTGAAGCGAAATTGGTTTTTCGTCCTTTCACCTGCCCACTTACCTAACCTAACCTAAGATTAATACTCATTAGACTGCGTCACTCAGTTCACTCTTATTCTGCGAACATAATTCGAAAACGTAGTTTGCATAGTAAGATGACAGATACAATACTACAAGTTATGGCAGGATCCCAGACTTTGATCCCGCCTGCATATAGATTAAAGCCTACGAAGCAGTTCCTCTTGAAGAAAAATATCAGTGTTAGAATTGGCTGACCTGACCTTAATCCAATTGAAAATCTGTGGCCCATTATTAAGACCAGGCTTCATTTGGACAGCAGTGAACAGTGCTTTCGTTGCATAAGAAGAGAATACTGTACACACTAATACTTGACTGGTTGGGGCTGTAATTTTCTCAAATTTTTAATGCAACAGCTGTATTGTCAGGAATATTTTTGCAATATACCCTAGGGGGCGTTTGAAGCTGTTCATAACAATTGAGGTACAGTGTTTGGTTCATACCGCGAAACTTCGAAGTCCTGCCCGTGAATGCAGTCGCAGTTGCATTGGTGAGGACATGAAAAGAGAATTTTCGAGAGAATACGAATATTTCCAAGGCCGAATCAAATCAAATTTTAAAATTCCTAAACAAGGCGAATGCAGTCTTTAAGAGAGGCAGCCTGTGAACCCAAAATAAGATTGTTACATGGTTATTTCATTCTATTGCTACAATCCCCGGAAACATGACTCCTTAAACTGCAAACTATTGGGATCTTTAGCTAAGAAAAGGTCACAATAAGACAAACCCATGAACGAGCTAATCCATATTTCTACAGTTCGTCACGTGCAAGAAAAGCGGGTGTTACTTTCTAAACACTTTTCATCGTTGACCGCATTGAACAATTTTTAACTTTCAATGACTAACGACCATTCCTGACACTCATCTGCTGGCACAGTTTTTGCATAAATTCAATTATTCCGTCAAGTTCCTCAATTTGAAAGCGCCACCAGTTATCATAGGACAAACTTTTCTCATCGACTATGCCTCGTCGCGGCAGAGGAGATGCAAAAAATTCTACCAAAGATTGTTTGATGTCACTTCCTATTTCCCAGAAACTATGTGAAAATTTAAATATCAATCCGCCTGCCGTAAGGTGTAAGTAACCTTGTCGTCGATAAGTAACGAAACAATTTTATAAATTTTATGGACATTACAACAGATTGGAAGAATGTCTTCTGTTAGACACATTCCAGGGTCTTAATGTGGTTGTCTTTGATTTAAGTGACAACAATAAGCCAGGACGAGGGCGGAATATATCTTATTCAATTTGAAGACAATAAATCGCACGTGCTGCTACGTTCACGTACACACTGATGTGTTCAATTCGGATTTTCTTTCAATGAAATGTTGCCCAATAAAATATTCTGTCTTCGACAGTGGCATGGAATCTTCTCATGGACTGAGAGTTGTTGATTGAAGATTACTGTGACTGACTTGACCTATGAAACTAAAATAATGACGTCTGTTCACGTGGAATTTATACTATAAAGAGAAAAAGTTGGTTTGTGTGTAGGGGATAATCAAGAAAACTACTTAATCGATTTTGGTTACATTTGGCAAGGTAATAAGTTTAAATCAGCGGAAACATATAGCGGATATGACGTCGTCATAACTTCAATATGGCGTAAGCTCCAAGATGGCGGATATTTTCTTTATTCAGGACCCTCTCCATATGGGTATAAAATGAAAAGGATTGGCGAGTAGAATACAAAAATATATAACAAAAATATTTAAATTTATTAATACATATTTTTTAAGGACATATCAGTACAAGGCGCACACTGCCAAATCATCATCGTCATCATGGTTTTCCAATGGCTCTGTTATCCGCTATGAGGGTGGCGGTTCTTAAGTGGTCCCTTCATACCTCTCGATATTTCGCCATAGACTCTAAGACATCAGGAGCTATCCCCTTACGGGTAGAGATGAGATTTCGGACTTAGTCCACCCATCTCATTCTGGGCCTATTTAGCGGGCGTCTGCCTAATGGCACAGATTCTATGGCGCGTCTTAGAAGCCTACTTGGGGACATGGGTATAACGTGTCCAAGCCATTGAAGTATGGACATTTCTGTTCGAAATAAGCTACTTACAAAACATAACTATGGGGAAGAGCTTGTAATATGTAAATGCTTGGGTAACAAGTGGTTTTGTGTCCTTTCAGTTCTAAATGTAAAACTGTTGCTTAGTTTGACTTGCAAAAAAAAAAAAAAAAACTTCATATCGCCCTTCTACCACCAGGCCTGCACACCTGCCGCATTCATTTTAAACTCAGGCCCACCCTGCCCAGCTTAGTCTTTACCTAATCGATCACTCGGTTGGACAAAATCCCGAAAGCATGGGGTTTATCTATCAGACAAAAATATCTGCTTGCACGAGTATGATGGGGGTAAATACACTTACAACTTTTATTTGATAGCATAACAACCAGCCTACAACTTCCGATGTAAAAAGCGGGTTATCTGTTAACCCTTTGATTAAAGTTGATTGTAACAACGCATTTGACCTTATCAGGAGAATTCTATATTAATCGTTGGCCCCCTTCGATAATATTTAGTTTTAGTTTATATCTATCATCTGGTGTTTGTGGTTGAATAGTTGACGAAAAATAGTTTTCAAAGGGAAAGAAATGAGGAAGACATCTGGAGATAAGACCAAAGGGGGTAAGCATAGTAGATTGGAAGTGGTTTGATCCGTTTGCCATAGAAAACGAGTTGAATTCACCCCTAGATGTTTATTTTTATAATCATTTGTATTCAATTCCACGTTCCCTATTCCATTTTTGGTTACCGACTTAAGGGAGTAGAGAAGCAATAACGTTTCAAAAAAAACTTGAAATCATTAACGTTATTTTCGTAGCAGATCACTCTTGCATACTTGTACGCGTAAAACAGAAGAAAGTCTTTACGGAAATTCAGCACCTCCTATACAAATTGTATATTGCAACAACCCACTGCCCTGTCGGTGGGAAATGGAGCAATTCGATGAACTCTTACAATTCAAACATCTTGACTTTGCTGACAACGTATGAATATTATCATATAGGATTATGGAACTCCACCAAATGACAGCGGGTATTGAGAGAGAGGCATTGTGGGGACAGCCAAAACCAAGCCTTGAAACGAGCACATCATCTTAAGTTAGCATCGCTGGACAATCGGTAAAGAAAGAAGAAAACTTTCTATGTCCCGGGAGTATTGTCTCGATCGATGCTGGAACCGAACAAGATATTGCCAGCCGAATCGGCAACGCACAGTCTGCGTTTAGAATGTTGACCAAAATATGGCGAAGCAATGCTATCAGCTTAAACACCAGACTACGACTATTCCGTTTCTAAGTTGAATTCGTGCGTTTATATGAGTGCGCGATTTGGAAAGTGACCTCTACTATCACAAGAAAGTTCAAAACGTTCGTTAAGACGTACTTACGAAACATTCTGAGGATTTTCTGGCCTTACCGAATCTCTAACGAACATCTTTACCAAAAAACGGGTCATGAAAGGATAGGCACAACCATCCAATGACGAAAGTGGTAGTGTATTGGTCACACATTTCGAAAAAGGCTCATCTCCATTGCCAACCACTTCCAACGATTAAAAGGCGAGAACACAACGGGCCCGACTGATGGATAACTCCACTCACCTTCATATACCATACCATACCATTGGACCCGAGGCATTCTGCAAGCTTGGACCGCATCGGATCTATGAGGAACTGAGAAGAGACAAAGAGTGCAAAAGAAGGAGGCTATGGAAACACTACCAGGACTAAGGCAGGCAAAGGAACTCTTCGGGAACTACGACCGAAGGAGGAGCAAGACCTACCTAGGTACCACCAAAAACCAGCTTCGCATTCTAACGGGCTTCCTAAAGGGCCATTGCAAACTCAGGGAGCATCTCAGGAAAATGGGAATAGAAGCAAACGGAAACTGCAGATTCTACAGCGATGTCAAGGAGACCCCGTCTCATTGATCCACAA
Source organism: Matsumyia berberina (assembly GCA_917880715.2). NCBI lineage: Eukaryota > Metazoa > Arthropoda > Insecta > Diptera > Syrphidae > Matsumyia > Matsumyia berberina. The sequence continues at coordinate 113,192,474 of OU862870.1, read as the reverse complement.
AAGAAGAATACACCTTGGAGCGTACACTTTCTCTGAAACGGATCTTCCATCGTTGGACCCAATCCAGATACTTTGATTTCTCAGAGTGATTGGATTGAAGAAGGTTCGTTAGGTCAAGACTTATTGGCCAACATGAGTACGGGGGAGCACAATAGATCTGTACAGGTCGTAGTGCATACACACCCCAACTTTTTAACATTTAACATCTCTAACATTGCTAACCACACTATGCAATGGAATTCGCTTGCCCAAGATGGCAGAAGAGTGGGTCGACCAAAAAATACAGTTGAGGAGGAGTCTCGGTAATTGGAGAGATCTGAGGCATATTGCCAGAAACTGCACACGACGGCCCGTAGGTGGAGAAGAGGCCCTAGGACCTGCAAGGCGAAATAGGACATGAGTAAAGTAAGTTGGTATGAACCAGAGCGATTATAGTGGTATCTATGTGTAACTCTCTCTAGAGGACCATTCCAAACCAACTAGCTAACTAAACTCATAAAAGCAAAGAGTCTAGCTTACGGAGACTTAGCCTTCAAAGTCATAGATATTAGATGACGAAAAAGCTGAACACTCCACTTGGGACTTTTTGTTTAAAGTTTTGCACTGAGCTAACCTATTAGATCATGTTTTGGGCTTAGACTCTACTTCTCCAAAGTAGACCTAAGCCTTCCTATTCAGCTGAGGTAGGCAGAGATAGGGCTGATTTTTCTCAACGATTTCCTACAACAGTCAATTCCATCACTTAAGAGAACTCTGTTTCCTTGGATATAAAGTATTGCATGTAAGATTCGCCTTATGCTCTGTTAATAACCGCCACCAATCATCTATTCCAAGCACTAAAGGCTCATGACCAGTCTGGTAGTCGCAGCCACTCAATTAAAGATGTAAGGTTAAAAGTATTCCATACATAAAGTGGAGACTTAATAACTCATTAGGAGCTCAATCTCCTGGCACTTAAGGGTAAAGAGATGTTCATAAACTGGTTGTGTTTGTGCCTTTTAAGCAAATAACCATTAAACACTTCAGTATAAATTTCCCTCATCATCAACTTGTATAATAAAATCCATTAAACTCATACGTTTTCGTTTACATTTACAGATTTACATCGTAAGGAGAAACGGTATAAAAGACCATCAAATCCAATGCCAGCCCGAAAGGGGCTGCTAGCGCCCCAAAATACCTTCTTGGATACGATTGCAACACGTTTCGATGGAACGCGTAAGTACCACCATGACATCCGCACCTCCTACAGTACGCCCACACTAGAACGTCACAATGACTGAACCGTCTCATTTATTTAAATTAGGGCGAACAATTCGAAACAACGTCAACATGTATTTTTATTAACCTTTCCCCCCTCGCTGCCGGCGTGTTTTAAGAGCAGGGGTATGTTCTACAGGTTGAGTGGCACATTCACGTGGATGGTGGCTGCTTACACCTGCCTTACACGCACATATTTTGTAATCGGAATGTTTTCCATTTATCGTCGACTCCATGTCAGGGAATCGCTTGAAGCAGACCTGCTCCGCGTGGTGCCAATTAGTAACTCTGTTCGCAGTGTTTAAACCATACCTCTGCGAAAATTGCCAATTAGAGTCCTGTTTTCACTTAGTGTACACTTACAGTGCAGTTGGTCTTCAATCACGTTAGCAAACACAATCCCGATGGATCAGATCGATTTGTTTGGAAACTGTAGCGAAGGTGAAGTTCTGGGTCCTTTTTGTTTGGAAATGAGCAAAGTTTGTAATTGCATAAAGAAAAGTTTGGCTAATTAAGGACGAAGGACTAATTGAATTAGTCGATAGATTTTTTGACCAGCTAGAGATGTAAATTCTGTTCGGTCGTCAGTTTTTCTCGGAAGTGTAGGTAGCTTTGGTAATTTGATTTATCGCACCGAGTACCAGTTTGGTACCTGTTGTGTAAGCAACAAGCACTGTAGACAGAAGCTGACCAAAAACATTTTCATCGGACAACATTTCTGGGCAATGTATGTGACCGATACAAGGAAGAGTAAACAACCAGCTGTGAACACATACAAGGGAAACACTATCCTAGGGGCGGTGAGAGGAATTTGCTGCGTAAACAGTTGGTGTTTTCTTCTAAAGGATCGAAGTTCAGTATGAAATCGGGAAGGAAGAAGAAAAAACAGTGCCTTGCACAAAATTGGAAATTTTATTTAGAAAATCATAGATGAACTCTAAGGTTATGAAATCTCAGCAAAACATAACCGAGCGACTTTAATATCCTGCTTGACTAACAAAAGATTAAAAACAAAAATAAATAAAATGAATAGCTGTGGCGATAAATCGAAATAACGCAAGGAATAGTTTCTCGCAACCATTTATGTTGTGCGTGTTACATCAATCGCACGAATGGAAGACACCTACAATTTATCGACGACTCCGAACAGCGAATTGAGAAGCTCTTTCATGACGAATTGTACTCCCGGATGCTTTGTCATTCCCCGACGAGAGGTGGTGTCGCGAAAAATGTTCGGTGGACATGGCTGGGCCCTGAACCCAAGCAGCTCGCTTAGCAGTCCAAGGCACTAGCTACGACAACCACACATCCTGGTCGACTATTTAAATATTTTTGACCAGCCTCTAACTCCTCTCATTTGAAAATATTTTCTTAGACGTTTCTTTACACCCGACAATCCAAAACAAATTGTTGTTCCACAAGCCCTCTTATATGTATAGTACATGTATGACAATCGGAACGAAAAAGCTGATTTTCATTTTAAGTGCTCCTGTGCCTTCTTCTTCATTTTGTCAGCTTCTAGGTGACCATAGAGCCTCAATGAGGCGTTTCCAAATGATTTGAGTCTTTGGCGATGACTTTAGTTTGACCCCGTCATTTTTCTGACATGTTCCAAAGTGATGCTTTGGTATTTCTAGTCTTCAGCTGCATCAAAGGTCAAGGGCTTGATGACAAGTCTCTTTAGTTGGTTTTCGCAGTATGTGTCCAGAACAAGTCCATTTTCGCAGTTTGATTTGATGCAGGTCAACATTTGAGATTGCAATTGGAAACAACCTTTTTTGAATGCGTCTTGACACTTGTCAGTTGTGCCGGATACAGCAGCGTGTATAACCATATAGTGGAACAAACTTGAAGGAGTTAAAAATGCGTAGTTTTACGATGGTGCTGTTGGAAAACCATCTTTAGATTTTCCTGATGATTTTCCGGATGCATTGCTTGGATAAGTAGTCGAAAGCTGCACTACTATCCTCCACCAAATATTGTCAGACTACCACCAGTTCAAGTCCATATAGAAACGCGGACAAAACTAAGTCTGCACAGGCTCTTTCACATTGATATAATCTGCTCTAGATATCCACCTTCAAACGAAACTTTTCAGTAGTCATCCCCCCGAGTAACGACTGAAAAGTTCAAACCCCGTTGGTCAGAGCACGATTATGTGTGGTACACGGACGTCTCTTGAATATTCGGAGAGTCGTCTAGCACTAACATATCGGTTAGTCTAGGCAAATACTCAACGATCTTTCATACAGAAATATTTGCCATTTATTAGTTCGTAAGCTCAAACTTAAGGACAACGAATTTCGGATCTGCACGTGGAATGTTAGGTCCCTTAACAGACCACGTGCAGCCGAACAATTAGCGGAGGCCCTCAACTGCTGCAAAGCAGATATAACCGCAATCCAAGAAGTGCGGTGGGATGGGCCGGGCAAAAAGAGGATGGAAAACTGCGATGTATACTACGGCGATTGCTACCGACAACAAAAGCAGCGCTTATTTGGATGTGGATTTGTCGTTGGAGCCAGACTTAGGCAAGAAGTCTTAAGCTTCAGGTATGTAAGCGAACGCCTTACGACAATCCGCATCAAGGCTAAATTCGCCAACATTAGCCTGATATGCGCGCATGCCCCCACAGAGGAGAAAGACGACGACACCAAAGACAGGTTCTACGAGCTCTTGGACAAGACATACGAGCAGTGCCCTAGCTATGACATTAAGATTGTCCTGGGCGATTTTAACGCAAAGCTAGGAAGAGAGGGCATCTTTGGTAGTACTGTCGGAAAGCACAGCCTACACGACACCACCTCCGATAACGGATTTAGGCTGGTCGACTTTGCTGCGGGGCGGAACGTTGTCGTAGCTAGTACGCGGTTCCCACATCTCGATATCCACAAAGGAACATGGAGATCTCCTGATCAATCAACCGTCAACCAGATTGACCACATTGCGATCGACGCAAGGCACTCCTCCAGTATCATGGATGTCCGAACATTCCGAGGGGCCAACATTGACTCGGACCAAGGTACGACTGCGGATATCCCGAACACCGCCAAGACAAGGGAATACTGTGAGAAAATTTGACGTCGGACGGTTGCAATCGCAAGAGATCGCCAAATCCTTTTCCGATCGAGTCTCTCTCAATCTCTCAAGAGGTCCTATGCCGCCAGCATCAAGTATTGAAGACCAGTGGCAACATTGCCAAAAAGCGATCAGAGATGCCGCCTCTGATGTGCTGGGTTTCACACGGCCACCACAACGAAATCCCTGGTTTGACGACGAGCGCCGGCAAGCACATGCAGCGAAACAAGAGGCTTACAAAGCGGCGCTGCATAGAAAGACCAGAGCTGCCCGCGAGCTCTACGGGCAGAAGAGAAGAGACGAACACAAGCTTTTCAGAAGGAAAAAGAAAGAGCATGAGAAGCGCGCGATCGAGGAGATAGAGGGATGTTATAGCAGGAATGAGGTTCGGAAGTTTTACCAAAGGGTAAAAAGAACCTGTCAAGGTTACAGAGCCCGAACCGAGGCCTGCAGGGATGAACAAGGGAACATCGTAGTAGAATCGCAGTCGATGCTGAGGATATGGAAGAACTACTTCTGCAGACTGTTTAACGGCGACGAAGAATCAAATCCCGCTGTCAGGCAGAATGAACCATTCAACCTGGACGACGAAGACCAACAATTCCGTCCACCCGACCTGGACGAGGTGAAGAAAGCCATTTCGAAGCTTAAGTCCAACAAAGCTGCTGGGGCTGACGGCCTAACTGCCGAGCTGTTCAAAGCAGCAGGCGATGACTTGGTAAGGAGCATGCACCAACTCATCTGTAAAATATGGTCGGAAGAAAGTATGCCCGATGAATGGAACCTCAGCATTGTTTGTCCGATCCTCAAGAAAGGAGACCCTCTGAACTGCGCCAACTACAGAGGCATCAGTCTTCTTAACATCGCTTACAAGATCTTATCAGCCGTGTTGTGTGAACGCCTGAAGCCGTTCGTCAACAACCTGATCGGTCCATATCAGTGTGGTTTCAGGCCAGGAAAGTCCACCATCGACCAAATATTCACACTGCGGCAGATCTTGGAAAAAACCCAGGAACTTCAAATCGATACCCACCACCTCTTCATCGATTTTAAGGCCGCGTATGACAGCATCTATAGAGACGATCTATACAGAGCCATGTCTAGTTTTGGCATCCCTGCCAAACTCGTCCGTCTGTGCAGGATGACGATGGAGAATGCACGCTGCTCCATCAAGGTCGGTTAAGACCTCACCGAGACCTTTGATGTCAAAAAAGGATTTAGACAAGGCGACGCGCTGTCATGCGACTTCTTCAACATCGTTCTTGAAAGAGTGGTGCAAAACTCACGCGCCAACACCAGAGGCACAATATTTCAAAAGTCCGTCCAATTACTCGCATATGCCGACGATATTGACATAATCGGAAGAACGCAGCGTGATGTCACTGGTGCGTTTGTGAGTATCGAGACGGAGGCGGCGAAGATGGGTTTAGCGGTCAATGAGGGCAAGACGAAGTATATGCTGTCAACAAGAAAGGACACCCAACACCGACGTCTCGGACAGAACGTCACTATAGACAGCTATAACTTTGAGGTAGTTAAGGACTTTGTCTACCTAGGCTCCGCTATAAATTCAGGCAATGACACCGGCGCTGAGATTAAACGAAGAATAACTCTTGCCAATCGCTGTTTCTTTGGGCTAAGAAGGCAATTGAGTAGCAAAGCCCTCTCTCGAACAACTAAGGTGACCCTTTATAAGTCCTTAATCGTCCCAGTCATGCTCTACGGCGCAGAGGCATGGACTCTATGTAAAGCGGGTGGAGTTGCTCTTGGCTGTTTCGAGAGGAAAATTCTTCGGGTGATTTTTGGTCCCGTCTGCATAGACGGGGAGTGGAGGAGGAGATACAACGACGAACTGTACGGGCTGTACAGCGACATCGACTTAGCCAAAAGAGTGAAGGTCCAACGACTGAGGTGGCTGGGTCATGTAGAGCGGATGGACACCAATGCTCCAGCTCGGAAAATCTTCGAATCCACACCCGAGGGTCAGCGCAGTAGAGGAAGACCGCGACTCAGGTGGCGCACGCAAGTGGAAGGGGACCTCAACCAACTTGGCGTGCGAAACTGGAGGCAGCTGCCTAAAGATCGAGCTGGCTGGAGAGACTTGTTGGTTGAGGCCCAGGACCATGCCGGTCTGTAGCGCCACCTTAAGTAAGTAAGTAAGCTCAAACTTGCTCTCTAACTTCCATGGCAAAACCACCTTGATCTTCTCTGACAGTCAGGTTGCACTAAAAGCACTGAACTTAGTTAAAATAAAATCAACGCTTGTTCTAGAAACATGGGAATTGCTTCTTGAACTAGGAAATAACCACTTGGTCATATGTACTTACTACACTGGATCACTGCTCACAAGGCCACATGGGTAACGAAACAGAGGACTTACTGACCAAGATAGGTGCGAGCACCTCCCTCACTGGTCCCGAACCAGCCTGTGGTGTAAGCAAATCCCTTTTCAATATCCACACGATGGAATGAACACTGTTCAAATCCAACACCATCATCTCTATCCCAAAAGAAATCTAAGATTCTTTTGAATCTGAGCAAGAACCACCTCAAAATTTTAGCCGATATTCTGGCCACTGCCGCCTAAAACGGCATCTACACAAGCTTGGCCTGCTACCAGATCTATCTGTAGACTATGCATGGAAACCGAGGAAAGTTCCGTCCACATCGTCACAGAATGTGAGAAAATGGGTCTTCGACAGTAAACTCATCTCACCGACAGCACTTGCCATGCTTCACCCTGAAAAACTGATCATAAACATTCGGGACAGCACAATACGCCTGACCGCAGAGCTAGAGCGGACTAACTGCTCCCTACTAACATAAATAATAATAATACCCCCAACAATCTTCGGAAAGAGTTGAAATCTGATATACAGTTGAGGTACTAGATACCCGCTATAGAGGTGAGAGTAGGAGTAGGTAGACTAGGTTGTTGGATATGGTTAGGTTAAAGGGGCCGGCGGGATTGGTTTCGAAAATCCTTAAGACGTTTTTGTCCTCCCGATTGCATATGTCTTCGCTTTGAGCAGACAATGAGAGGGTTAAATGAAACACTATAACTGAGGCTATGGCGGCTGGTTTAAAACACCCCAAGTTCAAGAAGCCATCAGAGAGAAGAAAGAAGCAGGGCTTGACGGTTCTGTTCTGAGGGCCATTCAATCTCTGTACACAAACTGTAAGAACTGTGCTCGGGTGAACGGCGTTAAGTCGACACCTTTCACTCTGGGCGTTGGACTTCGCCAGGGGTGCGTTCTGTCACCTCTCATTTTCATAGTGAATATGGAATGGATGTTACAGCGCAGCAGGGGTGAGGAACAGTTCAAATTGGGAAACTTAAGGAAAAGTCATCTGCTTTTCGCTGATGACCGGGTCATTCTTATGTCCAAACACACCGAACTTCAGCTTTGTCGCCGTCTGTGTTTACGCTGGGACTACGGTAAACGTGAACAAATGGTAATTCCTGAATGTCTGTTCAATGCGCGTGGAGAAGTTTAAGTATCTCGGGGTCCTATTCACGACTGATGGTAGGAGCAATACTGAGTTATCCTGTAGGATTGGTCAGGCTGAAGCAATTTTGAGACATCTTGGTCAATCTGTTGTCAGGCTGGCGGAACTTGGCATCGGAGCTAAGCTATCGTTCTTTAATTCAGTGTTTGTTCCAATGGAGTCTCCATTTTAGCACCTTAAACCCGCGACCCTCATAATAGATAAGCGAGTCATTGGATAATGATGATGATGATGACTATCCTTGAGGCTGTAGCTGGATTTTCCCCATGAAATAGATTTCAGTGATCGTGGAGATTTAACGTCAACACCGAGGTCTTGTAAGAAAAGATCGAGAACCTATTCTGAAAAATTAACAGTGATTTGCTTCACAGGACTTTGCTGTGTTTTTACACCTCTCTGTCTAGAGTGTAAAGTGCTTGTTGACCATATTGAAGGCTATTAAAGTTAACTGAATATAAATGACTTTGAGTAGACGCATGATGCAGCAATAGAATTCTGCCACGTTTAGTGGATTTTTCTTCTTATTGACGAGAATTTCTAAGCCTAAACGCAGAGTCGGTGGCCTGTTGTGTGCCAAACGGGGCGGAGAGGTTCTACGGGCTCCGCTGATTCTAAGACATGCTACTCGTTGGATTTTTCTAATATTTTCGTGTTGAACTTTCATTCTAGCAGGTGAAATCAGAAAATGATGCGGCACTACAGACCTCATGGCGAATTATTACAGTGCACTTGAGGATATCATTGACAGCTGCCAATGGCATACAAGTACTCCACGAATAATCGACTCTGTTTAAATGCTTTTTGAAGTCTTTCTTAGTGTCAAGGTAGCCCCCTCTCCTCCCTTCGAAAGCAATTCTTTAATGAAATTCTATTTTTTTTGTTGTTCAACTACAAATAATTCTGACGGTTTAACTTAAAATCACTGCAACAACCAAGTTTTTTCCACTTTCCGCCAGAGAATGACAAATCTTCTTAAGCTAAATTTGTCTTAAGAAGCCCCTTCTTCCTTTTTTTGCGTTATTAAAAGTTTCATTACCGCAGAAGCGAAACTATCTGCGAAAGAACCCTATGAATTGATTGATTTTACCTGACCCTTTGTGCAAATAGTATAAGGAAAACGTTCCTCCCATTTCATCAAGATGTGGTTGGTTTGATTTCGATCTTACCCCCATATTATGTAACCTAAACTACATTTCACTTTGAAAGGATCCTTTCCCCTTCACAATTATAAAACTTCATCATATTGATAGAATTGTTAAAGAAAAGAATTTCTTTCAATTACCAACAACCGGATGGAGAGACGGTCACAAGGATGAGAAATCCTTCGAATAACATTGACCATATCATTGATGCTGGCGTTGAAAATAGGTTTCGAAACAATACGAGGGTGGTTTTAAAGTAATTAGCAATGATGGGTATTGAATTCCTTGAATTTTGCTTCACAAAAGGTTATTTGTGAGAACTCTCATCGGTTCATTAGGCACTAGAATCGTAACGGACATTTCTGTCAAAGCAATTAAGGACACATCTACAGAGAGCTTCTCCTGCATGATTTTGTTTTTTGTTTTCAATTTCATTGAAAACTTGAAGTATAACTTCAGTGGAGTGTTTTCTCTTTTTTTTTTTGGAATTTTGTTAAAAGGTATGACAGCTTATAGAATAAGGCGCACACGTGCCGGGTCTTTTGATGTCTTAAATGATATGGGTTCTCACTTTGAAGATAGAGTAGGACTTACACAAATACGCAGACATTTGAAAGATTCTACAGAGAGATGTGAGGTATGTAGCACCCCTATCTATGCGAAGACACACTTGGAACAAATCGGTTAATTGGCGATATCGGAACTTACTAGTACCTGAGCTCAATAAGTGACTTACATTACGCTCATCCCTCACATAAAGTTTTCCTTTTAGAAGAAGAGAGTGTCGTTGCAATTATAGCCCTAGGAAACAGAAGAGTTTTCCAATAGGGATCGGTAGATTTTTGACAGTTCATGGCGGCCATGTTGTTTTATCTGTTGTAAGTTTTCCCGATTTTTATTTTTCAGACACCAAAGACAAATCACCATGACAAGTAACAGCGTCGAACAACATGTGCAAATAATAAAACTTCATTATCAAAATGGGTGTTCTGTTGTGGCAAGGACGCGCGCGTTGCGCCCATTTTATGGTTTACATGGTCGTCCTTTCCAGCTTCAACAGCCAAATTCGAGTCGACCGGCCCAGTGAACAATCAGCCAACGTCAATGAAACGCAAGATCTGCCGAAAACATCGCCGCTATCCGTGAGAGTGTGAAAAGGAAAAGGACGAAGAGGGCTACCGATCGATGATAACCAATTTCTTTTGGCCCAAATTGGATGATATGCATGTGAACGACATGCTGATGCCACAATGGACATTCTGCACGAGCGATTTGAGGGCATGCAATTTGACCCCGTTAGACTTTGTCTTGTGGGTTTTCCTTAAGTCGCAGGTCTATGCCAATAAGCCGCAAACGACCAGTCGCTTTATGCAGCAATTACATCAAATGTTTTGAGAGAATGTTTTGCGCCAGCTGACGAACAATACAGTGAAAGCAATAGATGTCAAAGAAAAGATGCTTCTGACAATACATCACACGAAACCGTCATAAATAAAGGGTGGACCAATAAAACGTGCGGGATTTGCAAATTATGTCGTATTCGTTTCATAAAATTTTACAGTCTTTCCTCTTGACTTTTTGTAATCCAAAATATTGGGAAATGTATTATGGAGCGATTAACATTTTACGAACGTCTTAAAATACATATGTAGTTCTTATTTATTATAAAAATTTGATAGCTAATACGCTAAGAAATTTTTGTAGAGTTTTTGACCAAAATCAACCATATGCAACCGTAATTCGAATGATAATGAAAATAAAAACTCAGAGGAACTTTTTATGATCCCAATTTGATGGGACGTCCTTGTACGATATGTGGTTCCAATACGATGTTGCCGCATGCTTCTCAGGACGGTGTCATTGCGTTTTAATGTGTCAAAAAGGCAAGTAAGCCCTTGTAGTATGTCCGAGAAGCCAAAGACGAGCAAGTATCTTATACTTGATATTGATTCCACAAGTTAAGCTCTGTTTTAAAATTAATGAGCTTTGAAAGTCAAATCGCGCACCTCTTCTTGAATCACAAAAATAATAAAAATTGGCTAAACAGCACGGAGGTGAATTGAGAAGCTTCACGTATGCTTTCGGAAGTGTATATGTAGTTTCCTGAAAATAGGTGCTGCTTATCCACTATGAGGGTCGCGGGATTAGGGTTCATTAGTGGACTCTCCACATCTCCCGATCTCCCCCATCGACTCTTAATCATCAAGAGCTATCCCCATACGGGTAGAGGTGAGATTTCGGACTTGGTCCAGCCACCTCATCCTACGCCTACCCAGGGGACGCTTACCTGATGGCACGGATTTCATGGCATGTCTTGGAGGCCAAGTTCAGAGCATGCATATAACATGAATAGGTCCCCGAGATACTTAAACTTTTAGATCTGTTTCAATGGGACTCCACTAATATACTGAGTGCACTGAACAGGTATTCGAGAAATTACCATTACCTCTGATTTGTTCACGCTTACCCACATCCCAGGTTCAACACAAACGGCTACGAACCTTTCAAGTGCGCGCTGACGTTCGGCCTGGGTGATGACCATGATAACAAAATCATCAGCGAAAAGCTTAAGTCTCCCAATTCGAACCGTTCCACGCCACGGCCCTCCATAGAGAGTGGAAAAGCAGACAATACGACTTCGTTCCAGAATGTTTGGACAACAATAGGCTAATGAATCCACCATGTACTACATACTCGCATACCCTTATGGAGTAAACAGAAACAAGGTTATCCTCATAAATGTACAAAACTTAAGGAAACTGAAGCAAGGCACCACCGAAGTCTGGGCACCATTGGGTGCAGTTTTCGAGTAAATCCAACCAGTCTGAATATAAGTGGGAGTTTTGGTATATCATTAAAGTATTTTGTTGCTACAAAATAAATTCCCGATTGTGATCTATGTAATATACCCTATTCCCAGCGAAACGACATCAAAATATAAAAATACTCGTATAAATACAAATTCCCACACGTCAAAGGAAAATAAACAACTGTTTTTGACAGCTATACCCTCAGCTGCTTTGCTCAAATTCGATCAGCTGTTCTGCTGAATGTATCAGAAGGTGTGTTTGCTTTGACTATCTTACCATTCCGAGACGGTTTCGAACAAGACGAAAAACGCGGAATACGAAATACGAAAACTGAAAAATATATGGAAAGCTACGTTTTTTAAATGTATGCAGGTTTCGGGAGTTTTCGGTGGGAAAAGGGTATAAATAAGGTGCAATGCTTCGTTAAAGCTGCATACCTCCAATTGAGTAAACATGCTTAAGTCCTACACTAACTTTGAATACCACGAGACAAATTTGTTCAGAGCTGAATAAATAACTGCCCACCCACCTAGTCGATATCAAAGAAAGCTGTTGGCAATGAACTGCAAATCTAAAGAGCTAAAAGTGTTTCTGGTTGTGGTCACACTTGGAGATGAAACGAAAATCATAAGAACGATGATTTTTATGCAAGTAAATTAAAGAACAGAATTTAATTGTATAATTTGGTATAAAAAGTGGACTTACCCTTTTTCTGTTTCTTGATTAAATCATTGTTTTTTTAGGCACTGAAAAGAGAGACAATTGATGATTTTGTTAATAAAATTGTACGGTAGATTAGATTTTGATTCTGTTGAAATTGTTGACTATTCAAGTTGACAAGTTGACATTTTTATATTCAGAGAAATCTCAAGTTCAATTACTCGGCAAACATTCCTAAGGCAGCACATTAGAAGTCAATATTTATTGGTCATGACCAACCCAACCGTATAGCGTGAGACAGAGGACCGTCAGTATTTGGTAACTAAATACATTCTCTGTTCATTAATACATCGTTTGAAACTCGGTCTTGGTTACAACCTCGACCTTACATTTCCGATTAACCTTGATATTAAAGTTATCTGAAAGACTAGCTACGAGAGCGAGAGAGACAGAGATATTTCTTCACTCTAGAAGCACTGTCTATAGTGCAAGCGTATGCATTCTACTTACTTACCAACTTAAGGTGGCGCTACAGTCCGGGGTGGACCTGAGCCTCAACCAAAATGCGCCTCCTTGATAAATAGCCAGCTGCCTCCAGTTTCACATGCCAAGTTGGTTAAGATCTCTTTCCACTTACGTGCGACACCTGAGTCACGGTCTTCCTTTACTGCACCATCCCTCGAGTACGGATTCGAAAATTTTCCGGGCAGGAGCATTGCTGCGCATCCACTCCGATCTGCACTCTTATGACTAAGTCGATGTCGCTGTAAAGCCCGTTGAATCTCCTCCTCCAACCACCCGAAGAATTTTCCCCTTGAAAAAGCCAAGAATAACCTCATTTGCTTTTGACAGAGTCCATGACTCTGCGCCGTAGAACAGGAGTGCAGAATTGGGAAGAATAAGGTCACTTTAGTCGTTCGAGAGAGGGCTTTGCTACTCAATTGCCTTCTTAGACCAAAGAAACAGCGATTGGCAAGAGTTATTTTTCGTTTGATCTCAACGGTGGTGTCGTTGTCTGAATTGATAGCGGACCCTAGATAAAAAAAATTCTTAACCATCTCAAAGTTATATCTGTCTAGAATGACGTTCTATCTGAGATGTCGGCGTTGAGTGTCTTTTCTTATTGACAGCATATACCTTGGCTTGCTCTCATTGACTACTAATCCCATGACGCTTCCGTCTTAACACCCATGAATGCGCCAGTCACATCACGTTGTGTTCTTCCGATTATGTCAATATCGTCAGCATATGCGAGTAATTGGATGAACCTCTGAAAGACTGTATCTCCGGTGTTTCAAGAACGATGTTGAAGAAGTCGCATGACAGCGCGTCGCCTTGCCATCAAAGGTCTCGGTGAGGTCTTGACCAACCTTGATGGAGCAGCGTGCATTCTCCATCGTCATCCTGCACAACCGGACGAGTTTGGTAGGGATGCAATCATAAGCGGCCTTAAAATCGATGAAAAGGTAGTGGGTATCGATTTGAAGTTCCTGGGTTTTTTCCCAAGATCTGCCGCAGTGTGAATATTTGGTCGGTGATGGACTTTCCTGGCCTGCACCCACACTGATATGGACCGATCAAGTTGTTGACGAACGCCTTCAGCCATTCACACAACACGGCAAATAAGATCTTGTAGGCGATGTTTAGAAGAATGAATTATGCCTCTGTAGTTGGCGCAGGTCAGAGGGTATCCTTTCTTGAGGATCGGAAATACGATGCTGAGGTTCCATTCATCGGGCATACTTTCCTCCGACCATATTTTACAAATGAGTTGGTGTGTGCTCCTTGCCAAGTCATCGCCTGCTGCTTTGAACAGCTTGGCAGCTAGGCCGTCAGCTTCAGCAGCTTTGTTGGACTTAAGTTTGGATATGGCTATCTTCAACTCGTTCAGGTCGGGTAAAGAATTGTTGGTCTTCGTCGTCCAGGTTGAATGGTTCTGCCTGACAGCGTGATTTGATTCGTCATCGCCGTTCAACAGTCTGCAGAAGAAGTTCTTCCATTTTCTCAACATCGACTGCGATTCTACCACGATGTTTCCTTGCTCATCCTTGCAGGCTTCGGTTCTGGCTCTGTACCTCTGACAGATTTTACCCTTTACCATTTGGTAAAACCTCCGAATCTCATTCCTGCTGTAACATCCCTCTATTTCCTCGAAGAGTAAACTAACAAACTAAAAACAGATGAACCCCGTAAAAAACTTTTAATTATTTAATTAGCTTCACGTGGGCAACTATTTGAGCCACAATCAATTTACTGTATAAATAAACATTTTAGTACATTTCATGTGTAAAAACAAACAATTCAATTATAATTATACCAACCAGAAGTTAAATTCTGAATATCAACTTAATTATAGGCCTCCACCTAATTAAATCGGTGATGCAACTCATTTACAGAAATTAAAATGGAACTAAATTTTTTTTATGTTCCGGGGGCCTTTAATTCAGTTAAATTTGCGTTAATTATCCGTTCATGCATCGGTGCACTACGTATCGATGATTCGATGAATGTTTAATATTATTAGTTCGCATATTGTGACGGTTGTAGTGAAACTGAGGACTGCCGTGCCTTATAAGACACTTGAGTAAAATTTTCCAAATTACAATTTTAGAATAAATTTGAGTTCATCCTGCAGTCCAAGTAAAATGCCATTTGTTGCACTGTTCTTTCCACAACAATTCCTTTACATCCTCCCAATGCAATTAAAGTTTGTTGTGTACAAAAACTTCCGCCTTTGGTAACCCGGCATCTCATTTCCCTGAGTCGAGACTGCTAATTGCGAACTTGCTAATATCCGAAGTTATTTCTGCAAGAGAAACAATTTTCCGTTGAAGCGGAAATGGTGGATCCAAAAATAGTTTGAATTCTTGTGCGCATTTGGGCGACTTGTCAGAAATTTCTGTTTCCAATTTCAATAAATGCATTTAGCGGAAGAATCCGGGGTACGCCATTCAGAGCTTTAGTCGATTGTCCCACTCCTCATCTTTTTTCGACACATTTCTCTCACCCTTGGATATGCAAGGCTAAGCAAGGACAAAACCAGACGAAAGGGTCCTTACGTCTGTTTCAAATCAACATTTGCCACTGCCAAGGGCTTCTTTATGTTAACCTCGTCAGACAGCTTGTTTTGTTTCGTTTTAAAGTCAACGACAACTGAATCAATGGAATTCGGCCATTGGCCCATGCCCCCACATCAACAACAGCTGCAGGGCTTCACAAAAATTCTTTTGAACTCCAGCTGCTAAAAGCCTGGAGGAAAATAATTCTACCATCCTGCAAAAGTGTGAAAGTTTTTATTACCCCTACCCCGGGGGTTGTAAGTGGAAACCCCATACCGATGTTCAATTGCCACATGATGCGACAGCTGAGATATCCTGGAGATGGGACACAACGATGACGGCAAAAGAGGACTCTAATTGACAATGATTTGGGATGAATTGATAAAAATTATAAAAAAAAAACGAATGAAGTGAAATTGAAAAAAAAAAAAAAAAGGTTGCGACATGTTAGTTCATCATTAGACCTTATTGTCAACACGTCAGTCTAGAAACGAGCTTACACTCATATAGGACCAAACGGTGGGAATGAGTGGGTGCTTTTCGCTGATCGGTTGAGAAAATTATTTATAACTGAATTAGAAAATTGAATTTTCTTGTTAGTATCTATCTTTGGAGCCATGTTCGGTGTGGGACCCGGATGGAAAGAAATGCACGTTCATTAAGCTTTGACAGTTTGAAGGCTTGTTCGTCTCGACCTCAATCAATGAGCCCATCAGTTATGTAGAACTCTGTGAAGAGGATTAATTGGAAATAGATGGCTGGATATAACATGGAACTGTTCTGACTGTTTTGACATTGACTGAGTGCTCTGAGATTACATATGCTTTTTTTTGCAAAATGTGCAGTTATTAGTTTCCAATGATGATGACCTTCAAATATATAGTCTCTCCTGTCTGCTCTAATAAGAACTGTCAAAAAACCCTGTCCCTATTTGCTGACCTCCATAAATATGTCAAAACCTTGATCTTGTACTTCTCCTTGAGACACAATTTGTAAATTACAACTTCCGATGATCATCTGCTGTAAGATTATTTCGAAGAGCTTCTCGAGAATACCGTCAACAGAACATCAACTCGAAAGTCCCCCTTGATTTGCACGCTAGGGTTGACAATGAAGATGGAGCGAAAGACGACAAGCTGGTTCGCAGTGAAAAGGCACAGGAACTTCTGGAACCCATATGAACCTGGAATACAAGGCAGAGTTACTTTAAGTGATGAGCTTAGTGATTTAGTGCTGAACTTAATCTTTCGGGATTAGCACGCTACCTGGGCGTTATTCTTGATTAAAAAAGTAAACTGGAAGGAGAACATCGATTAGAGCATCAAGAAGGCATGCGTAGCCTTCTACTCATGCAGAAAAGCATTCAGTAATACTTGGACTTAAAACCGGCTGTGATACACTGGTTGTACATGGCGGTTGTGAGACCCATTCTAGCATATGGCTCACTAGTCTGGTGGAAGGTGCTTAAGAAACAATATCAGCTTTCGAACTTCACTCAGATTCAAAGGGCAGCCTGTATAGGAATGCTGGGATCAATGAGAACAACACCAACAGCGGAAATGGAAAATTGCTAAGTTTTGATCGCTGGATCTTTAGTGCAGCAATACGGCGCGTGGCTAAAACCGCCTTAAGATTGAGGGAAAGACAACAGTGGACATCAGCTCCCTAAGGTCACGCCTCAGTACTGTCTCGATGGGAGAATGCCGACAGATCGGCAGGAACAGATCATATGATCCAGACTCTGGCATTTGACAGAAGATTAAGTATCAGAATTCCTGACAGAGATGACTGCAGGATTCACAAAGTGATTAAGAAAAAGCGACTAGTCTTTTATACTGATGGTTCAAAGATGGACATTGGTGCAGATGCCGGGGTCTACTACAAAGCCCTAGTACTAAACCAATAATAAATAAATAAATAGCTGGCGCGACAGTTCGGGATGAGCCAAGGCCTAGCTTCTCGCAACCATTCATGTTGTGCGTGTTAGATTTTCGCACGAATGGAAGGGACCTACAATTTATTGCCGACTCCGAACGGCGAATTGAGAAGCTCTTTCATGACACATTATACTCCCGGAGGGTTGTAATTCCCCGACGAGAGGTGGTGCCGTGAAAAATTTTCGGTGTTCCCGGCTGGGACTTGAACCCACGCCGCTCGGTCAGCAGTCCAACACACTAACCACTGACCCACGCCGACCACAAGTACTAAACCAATGCTTTAGAATAAACGACGACTGCAGTGTCTTTCAAACCGAATTCATAGCCATCATCGAGGCTTCGAAAACTGTCCGCGAAAATGATATCACCAGAAGGACAATTACGGTATATGTACATCGACAGCCAGGCACCCGTTAAGGCTCTGGAATCCGTGATTATTAGTTCGAGGCTTGTTGGAATCTGTAAAAGTGTCTGGGTACCAGGGCATATGTAGCGGAAGGACTGATTAACTTGCACGAAGGGGGGCAGCGTGCCTCACAGGCCTTCCCCTTTGTAAGGATTCCAATAAGCTCATTAGAAAGTATATTGAAGACGAGGCTATCAGTTGGATCCAGCTAGACACATGGGCAACTAGAAACTTATGGACGAGTTATAATAAGAGGAGATCTCTGTCAAACTTAGTCGTCGCGAAGCAAGGATAGTCTCTAGCATCAAAACTGCGGAGCGCCTCGGAAACTCACAACGACTATTGCAGAAGTTGTAGAACGAAATAGAATCTGCCCTCACCGGTAGAAGAATGAGGACTCTTGGTAGTTACTTTTTCCCGGAACTAAAGGCCTTGCATTACATTGAG
Organism: Matsumyia berberina; assembly: GCA_917880715.2. Lineage (NCBI taxonomy): Eukaryota > Metazoa > Arthropoda > Insecta > Diptera > Syrphidae > Matsumyia > Matsumyia berberina. The sequence continues at coordinate 113,174,165 of OU862870.1, read as the reverse complement.
CTGAGGCACCTTAATATCCTTATCTGGCGGCTCCCCTTCTCTTCACAAGTTCGCTGGGAAGAATTCTAAAATAGGCTACGTGAGCAGTGACGAATGTTACAAGGCATGTTGGCTGAAAACAAAGCACATCAGTCATCGACTAGAAGTGGGTAAAATTGTACATTCCGGTCATTTACCTTCTATAGTAGCGTTTCGTCTTAAGAACATTCATTCTTAAAAAAACTCGAGTACCTCAATCTACCGAAGCATCTCGCTTGTCTATGACCGTAACACGATATAGATTTTTTTCAAAAACACATACCAATGCTGTAACAGCAGGTACGGAAAAGGCTTAATGCAGATCAAAAAGAAACACACTACGAAGCAGGCCGGCAGAGTGTAATAGTCCATCGCAGTTTTGGGATACTAGCAAGGAAGCTAGCAGAAAAATCAATCATCTGAAGAGTCTTAAGCCCTAATACGGTTCTTTTGGCTTAAAAAAAAGGGGGGTACTATCTAACTGGGCTCTGAAGTCATAGGGGATAGTTAACCCTAAAATACAATGGGGTTCGTGGAATATTTTAACCGATTTTTGAGGTGATGTCAGTTCTAATTTCACTCGCTTCTGCAAAGTTCTTAACTCGAAATTGGCATTTTTCAATGAATCGTTTCAGTCCCCATAAAATGCGCACCGTTTCGTCTAAGTATAGCTCATCGGGGATTGCTTAACCTAAAATACTGTGGCGTATGTGGAACATTTTTTTCAAATAAGCATATCGCATAAGTTTGCTTGTACATAAACTTGTAAACATAGAACTACTCCGCAGCAATTCAAAAAAGTTTTGGTCTACCCAGTCCAGTACACAAAAAGTGGGTACATTAGGGCCCTCCCTTCTTAATCGGTCCTATGAAACTGTCACGGCAATCCTTCAAATGCGATTGACGGCATGAGTTGCCTCGAGCAACCTTAGGGAGTATCAGGCACTATTTAGGCCAGGAAGCTCAACCATCAAATACATATTTGTTCCAAGAAGGATAGCAGGCATCCCTTGACACTGTCAATGGAAAAACGATATTCTACAAGCCCCAAGCTGAGATTCGGAAAACCTTTGCGATTATACTATAGCTCCCGATCTTGAAATCCACTTTTTACTAAAGTGTCTTCTTCTTCTTTCACATGTTGCCCATCAGTGAAGATTTTATTGTCGTAAAGTCTCTCATACATACATATGTACGGATATACATTACGTACAAACATGTTCTCATGACATGTTAAATTTCGGAGAACGAGAGTCATCGTTTCAAATGTAAATGACAGTAGGATTGGTTCCCTATGTCTTTCGAATGACTTCAAGACCTGAGGTTAAGAAACAAAATGATGTCTATTGTATTCACGCAATTACATCTACATATCGTTCTTGACATTTCATGTTTGGAGCACGATGACAGCAAATAGAATTCAATTGACCGAACTCAGTAACAGATTTATATCAAATATATCTTGTGGCAAAGTCAGACAGAGTGGAGTACACACTTTAAAGGAAGGACTGGGACATCGACAAATGAAAGAGCAGGGAATAAACTGTCTAATGAACTCTGAACTTTAAAGATTTTGAAATTAAATTCTAGATTCAAACCGTGAATCTTTGTGGTGAAAAAATTTTCGTTCTCCTCCCCCGGTTTGCCGTCACCACTTTTAAAAAGGATTGGAATCAAACACCTAGAGCTCATCTCGCGTTTGTTACACCAGGTGTCAGTGGCTGAGGGGTCTTTTGCCTTTAACTAAGTTGACGGATGTAGGAAAAACGCAAAAAAAAAAAAACCTTCCTTCATTTCTCTAAAAAGTTAAAGAGAGTCTGAACTCTCTATCTGAATAGCGATTCCCTTTCTAGTCTTTAAACGTCGCACATACGGCAGCTCCAAGCCCACCAGCCGACCTCATTTAAAAATAGAAAATTTCTTCAAACATTTCGCAAAACAATTCAATTCATTCAACGTAACAGTCTTTCACACACTCATACACATCACAGAGGACTGCTTGTATCCTTTCTTGCTGTGATTTTCGTTTCTCAATCTCCTTTTTTTTCTCTTTTATTTTCAGATTCAAACTTTGTATTGGGAAACGCTCAAGCAAATGGCAATCCAATCGTTTATTGTTCTGATGGCTTCGTGGAGCTAACAGGATATTCTCGTGCCCAAATAATGCAGAAGGGTAATGTCAAACCCCAACTTTCAGAATTTTCTAATCCCTTTCCGTTTACGAGTACTTTGTCTTTCAGATTTTCTTTGTGTTTCGTTCTTTTATTTTGTTAGATTTTCAACTCTGATTGTTTGTGTTTGTATTTCGCTTATCCTTTCATTTTGTTACAGGATGTTCGTGTCACTTTTTGTACGGGCCCGAGACAAAGGAGGAGCATAAATTACAAATTGAGAAAAGTCTGAGCAATAAAATGGAACTTAAGTTGGAAGTAATTTTTTACAAGAAAGATGGTGAGTGAAGGGCGACGATGCGGGGGGGGGGGGATGTCAATTTGAAAAATATTTTCCTGAAAATATCTCAACTCTAATCGATCAGAAGGATTGATGATGCGAGATGATGGGGTTCAGGGAAGAATAGGTGTAAAAATAATACATTTTCCAACTTCTGGTTGGAAGGTCAGGAAAAAGGCGTAATTCATTGGTTAGGTCAGGGATGGAAAATCTCCTCATCGTCCATCAGAGATAACATAAAACACCATCTGACGTTATTCCCTAAGTGTCGTGTCCATGCAGAGTTGTGTTGTAGCCTGAAGCTCTCCATGGCATTAATTGAAATTTGGTTTCGTCCTAATGAAACTTTGATGATCATTCTCTCTGATTAATGTTAATGAGCGAGAGGCAATATTCCTGTTACGGACAAATACCTATTCTCTTGTGTTTATCTAATCGCAATCAAGTTGTATGATAAAACCATTAAGTAAATTAATTGGGCGAAAGTTATAGAAATAAATGGCAGGACATCGGGATGGTATGAGGCAAATGGTCAATCGGAAGGATAATTGAAGTGTTTTTCCGATGGTTACCTTTGAGAGTATCGACGTCAATTGGAGGATAAATAGAGGGGCTTTGATAGGGGCCGACAGGTCAATGAATATTTAAATGGGGCTCATGGTGACTTTGAAATAACCTTTTAGCCAGCAGATGGGACGAGCTCTTTCATTGATAGTAGTGCGAGACTCACTCTATGATTTCATATAAAATTATGTTTTTATATAAAACGCAATATGTTCACTAGGATAAGGCAGAATGTCACAAACACGGCAATTACTTGTCAAAGTATAGTGGAAAAGGGTTGGAAATTTGCACACCCTACACTGTTCTCCTTTAACATCACAAAAAAAAAAAAGAAAAAAACGGCAATCACAATCCTAAAAGAATAGACTTGTAAGCTTTTAATTGTGGTCTATCCAGCGTTAGATAACGGAAACGAAGACCAACATCCCGCTGTCAGGCAGATCGAACCATTCAACCCAGACGATGATAGCCAAAATTTGCATCTACCTGATCAAAACGAAGTGCGGATATTAATATCTAAACTCAAATCCAACAAGGCTGCTGAACCCGATGGTCTTCCATCAGAGGTGTTTAAAGCAGCTGGAAATTATCTAGTAGAGAGCGTACACCAACTCATTTCTAAGATTTGGTAAGATGAGTGTATGCCCGATGAATGGAATCTCAGCATCATTTGCCCGATACACAAAAAAGGAGACCCCCTCAACTGCGCCAATAACAGAGGTATCAGCCTTCTCAACATCGCGTACAAGATTTTATCTGCCATACTGTGTGAACGCCTGAAACCTTTCGCCAACAACCTGATAGATCCCTATCAGTGCGGTTTTAGGCCAGGAAAGTTCACAATTGACCAAATTTTCACGCTTCGGCAGATCCTGGAAAATACCCAAATCGATACCCACCACCTCTTTATCGATTTTAAGGCCGCCTATGACAGCATTTATAGAAACGAGCTGTACAGAGCCATGTCTAGTTGACGGGCTTTGGGGGAGAAGATTTAATCACGAACCAAAAAACTGCGCATTAGATGTTTGGGATGGCTAGGACATGTAGAGCAAACAGACACTTACGCTCCGGCACGCAGAGTCTTCGAATCTAAGCCGGAGGGAAAACGCAGTAGAGGAAGACCTCGAATAAGGTGGCGCGCATAAGTAGAAGGGGATCTCAACCAACTTGGCGTCCGCAACTGGATGTAGTTAACTAAGGACCGGGCTAACTGGAGAGGCTTGTTGGTTCAGGTTCACTTCGAACTATAGCGCCACCTAAGTAAGTAAGCCACCATTAGTGGACAACATTCCAACAGCTGAACCAATCCATCACTGGAATCTAAAAACCTAATGTAGTACACCGACTGTACAAGAAAAAGGCTCTGGAACTGGTACCGCCAAGGCTGTGGTGAGTGCCGCTGCATTGGATGGCATAATGAGATTACGGGTGAGCCAGTTAGAATTGGATCAGCTACCGATTCAGAGTATTTTTATGGTCTCTACTCTCTACTAATCAATTTTCATAAAACGAATTAATTAATGGGATCAAAATAGCGTCTTGCCAAATGGAGAAAATAATCCACTCACCGTTTCCATCTTCTATTTCTCGGCTGACTTTGTCTCTGGTGCATTTTCTCATTCAAGGTCTTAGATATATGTAAGTAAATGTTTCACTCCCGATGCTGATACCGTACCGACTACCGAACACAAACCGATAACGGAGGGACAAGGGGAACGTTTATTTTTTTCTTTCACTAAAACACTTTATTTCCATCAAAAAGAAACAGCCATTTTGTGGATCTTTCTTTTTCCTTTTTTTTTACTAGAAACAGAATTGTCCATGAACAGCAAAACCCTGCACTGTACAGAATGAAACACGAATTTACAAAACCGAACACGTCTCTGTTTGCTAGAACACAGCAAAATTCGCATAAAATTTACAACAACAAACTCTAGGCAGCAACAGAGCATTTCATACTTACACAATAAAAGAGCAAAAGGGCACAGTTACTTTTTCAGTAAGGGCAAGAGAGACACTTGTAACGAACGAACGACGGCACACTCGATTTCAAGCCGCGCACTAACAGCTGCTCACTTTGAAAGTTGAGAAGAGACTGCGCTCGCAGCTGAAGCACAAGCGCATCCAAGGTGGATGGTGAAAAGTTTACACAGTTCACAACTTTTCGTGAGAGGTTAATGATCTCTTACTTAATTTTTCTCCCTCAAGTGGTATGCAATTCGTTGTGCTCTTTTTTCGTACGTTTTTTCTTTCGCAGAGGTTTGAGTGGGTAGTTTGCAAATTTTTAGTTTTGAAGAGTGTGAGGTGAGTAGGTGACCGTGACAGGCATTGGAAATCCGTGCTGGGTCTGGCACTTTATTCTCTTCGACAAAAAGAGAAGCAAATACTGGTGTGAAAGAACATTTGTTCAGAACTTGTTAAGATTCAAATAAAAATTTAAAATTTTTCTTAGGATGAGAGTGATGGACATTAATTCATATTTTCTAGATCTGCAAAAGTCAGAATCTCATATTTAGCTCATGTTCACAAGCGATGATTTGTTGACGTTTCTGTGACAGATCTTTCCAGAGTTCCTTGTTAATGATTTCAAGTTTGCGGCCACAAGTAAAATTCGCAAGGAAACTATAATCTATGATGGAGAAAATTGACTTCTTTTCCTGATAACTGTGAGGAGAAGATGGTAATGGACTAGGCCTACAACTTTCGTAAATAATTATGTATTCTAAGGTAAATCACGTTTCAGTCTATTAACGGTCTTTTCGTGGAAAATTCCTGAGCTTTTGAATGGTTACATACTCGTATTTAGGGATAAATCCATACATATGTACAAACATATGAATTTGAGCACAATGTAAAGAATTTGATGAGCTGCGACATGGAATTTCTGTATTTCGGCCTCAATAAATGATCAACAGATTTTTTGTTAATTGCCAGAAATGTGGGCCTCAACCAACAAGCGTTTCCAGCCAGCTTGATCTTTAGCCAGCTGCCTCCAGTTTTGCACGACAACTTGGTTTAGGTCCTCTTTCACTTGCGTGTGCCATCTGAATCGCGGTCATCCTCTACTGCGCCTTTCCGCGGGTGTGGATTCAAAGATTCTCGGTGCCGGGGAATTGGTGTCCATCCGCTTTAAATGACTCAGACACCTCAGACGTTGGAGCTTCACGCTTCTGGCTGAGTCGGTGTCGCTTTCCAGCCTGTATAGTTCGTCTCTGTAACGGGACAGAACCGAAAATCATCTGAAAAAATTGTCTCTCGAAACAGCCAAGAGCAACCTCATCCCTTTTTGACAAAGTCGATGCCTTTGGGCTGTAGAGCAGGACTGGAACGACTAAGGTCTTAGACGTTCAATTGCTTTGCTGTTCAATTGCGTTCTTAGCCCAAAGAAACAGCGATTTGCAAGACACACTTTTGACATCAGTATGCGATAATACATTCTTTGGGATAGGGCAGGATAAGTGCGGAGGAAATGGAGGAACGTTTCTTCCTCCTTCCTCCATTTGAGAAGAGGCCCATTCTTCTGGCATGAAGACCAATGGGACAGTGGCGAGTGAGAAGACCGATAACTGTGTCGATAAGTGAACTTTTATGCAAGATCAGAATTTTAGATCGCGTAAGGTTTATTATTGGCCAGATCTCTCGGGAGGTACAGCATGTGGTATCCATCCTTCATCGTTGGTTTGTCTTCCTGATCGCGTCGTACTATCCTATTTTAAATTTAGCGACTAGACTACCCAGATTCCTCCGTTCTGGTAGGTCCTACATGTAGAAACATTTGGAATGCTCAGTAATTTCAGTAGAAAAGAAAAGTAGAAGTTGCTCATTAAAATTAAAGAGCACGTTTCAGCTTCAACGCTTAAACGAGAGCCCGCTAAGACAAAGCAGGGAGCCTCGTGCTAGAGTGTCATTCAACGGGAGCCCCCTTAGATGAAGAAGGGAGCCTCGTGCTAGAGTGTCATTCAACGGGAGCCCGCTAAGACGAACCAGTGAGCCTCGTGCTAGAGTGTCATTCAACGGGAGCCCTCTAAAATGAAGTAGGGAGCCTCGTGCTAGACTGTCATTCGACGGGAGCCCGCTAAGACGAACCAGTGAGCCTCGTGCTAGAGTGTCATTCAACGGGAGCCCCCTAAAATGAAGTAGGGAGCCTCGTGCTAGACTGTCATTCAACGGGAGCCCGCTAAGACGAACCAGTGAGCCTCTTGCTAGAGTGTCTTTCAACGGGAGCCCCCTAAGATGAAGTAGGGAGCCTCGTTCTAGACTGTCATTCAACGGGAACCAGCTTAGATGAACCAGTGAGCGTCGTGCTAGAGTGTCGCTCGGTGCTGCGAGCTTAAAAAGAACACTTCGTTATTCGGTAGACTAACAAAGGACTTTACTTACGCGGACATGTTAGAAAGTAAATATTTGTCCGGATTATCGCTTAACAAACTCATTACCGATCATCAGCACTTGATGTGGTCTTCATCGTATCACAATTAGTGTGCAATCAATTTTAGCCTCGTTCAAAATATGTAGATCCCTTTGTTTAAACAACTTCAGGGTATGCGGTGTTAAATCAAAATACGATTTATACTCCACAAGGGAATTCATTCCGCCCCCACGTTTCCACTTGTTGACTTCATTTAAATCCTCACATTGTGTGACAACCTATCCCTACCCATCCCCATTCATTTTATGCTAATTTTCCCAAAATCCCATTTCTCTTCTAATTATTACACAATTTGAAAGTTTCTTCACTTAAACTTAACCGGTGCGCTGTCAGCACGTTCTATTTCAAAAGATTTAACCACTCCAGACAGTTTTTATCGTACACCCCTGATGTGGCACGAAAGGATTCTTAAAATTAATTCTAAAGACGTGCTTCCTAGTTGGCGTTGTTATCCCAAAAATACCGGAAAATGATTTTCATCTAGGATATTCTCGTTTAATAAGGTTTATTATCCGATATGGGAGTATTCGGGCGTATCACCCTCCAAGGACATTCTATGCTCTGATGCCGGAGACAACTCCTCCGCATACCATTAGTGGCGTGGGACTTTGTCGCCTCCTCGTATTGGTTTTATGGTTTTTTTTTTTATTATACGTGAGTGTGGAAGGATTCTTTCTTTCTCCTCGTTATTATTCTGTGGCAAAGGAAGAACGAAATTTATTGCGTGACAGAAGAAGGGGATAAATTTTACAATTTTATAGCAACATGTCAATTTTATACGAATTTGATAATAATTTATACCAAATGGTCGATTACGTACAATTTCGGGATTTTATTTTTATTTTTATTTATCGCCAAACACTAATGGGTATGGAGTGCTGGTCATAAGGGAATGCATTGAAATAATAAAACTAGCTTCAGTTAGATTAGAGAGTGCAAACATTCATATGATGTCAGGACTTGCTTCATCATGAGAATACGTGATCTAAGATCAGTACCACTGTAAACGTGAAACGAACGTGTGAAGCGATTAGTGCGTTGGACTGTTGTGGGAATTGCGTTGAAATTCCTTGTTCATTTATTCAGTAATAAGCTGGACAGAAGCGTCATTGGGTGTGGTATTTGGAGAAGTGAACCACTTAAAAGTGAACCAAGGGGTACAATTTCTCCCCTTGTTTTAAAGAGGTGTTTTCTACCATGTAAACAACACCAACTTCGCCTAGACCATTAGGATAAAATGTCTCTGAGCTTAGGCAATCTAAAAGACTTATCAAGCCCTTTTCCTACAAGGAAATTCGAAACCTTGACAGGAACAACATGAAGAAGCGAGTGGACTTCCTTACCGGCCATTGCGGCCTAAGATATCATCTCAACAAACTAAATCTTTGTTCAGATACAGAGTGCGGGTTCTGTTTAAAAGAGGAAGAAACCTCTGGACACATTCTGTCCGGAACTATAATGGCTACGCAGATTGATCTTTCATAGGGACATCTGTTCCTTAGCAGAATTTAGAAACTTGGCTACTAATGACATACTCACCTTCATTAGGAAGGTAGTAGATCTATTAGGCTAAGTAGACCAGAGACACAATAAATCTTGCTAAGTTGTAGTGTCAGCCATAAGGGCAGGACAAACGCTGGACAAACTTTTATGTAAGGTTTTCCACTTCCGAATGTTCAGCCACTACTGACCGACACCTACAGCGTCAATGCTCTCTTAGAGCATGGAGGGCATTGTCAATCACCACCTTATAACATATCTCGAAAGAAACCAGAGCACAGAACTTCGTTGGAACCAGTTAATACCATATGCTGCTAAGGGCGGTTCTAGATGCCTCAAACGTTGCAAACAGTTCCTTAGTTCTACAGACTTGGCTACAATCTATAAAGTTCACATTTATCCGGAACTGGAATAGAACTCTCATGTTTTTTGGCCAAAACTCCTATATCATGATATAGGTAACTTAATCGTGTTCAGCGGCAAGCGCTTAGACTAATCGGCAATCGATCAATTTGCAGTCGTTATCCTTCTGTTGAACACCGCCAGAAGGTGGGATGCCGCTTCTATGGCCGTGTTTGGACGAAATATATAGCTGCCAGTCCGTCAGTTTAATCGTAATACACTTGCGGCATCTTCCGCACACCCTTACATGTTACAAATTGGGGTGTTTGTATATGTACGCACTATGACCTGTAGAGATCAACTGTGCTCCCCCGAACTCGTGTTGGTCGGTGAGTCTCGACCTATAGCACCTCCTCCAATCTAACTGCTCCGAGGAGTCGGAGTATCTGGAAGGTGTCCAACGATGGGAGATCCGTTTCAGAAAAAGTATACGCTCCCAGGTGTGCTCTCTTTTGTGGGCACATACCCAGAATCCATAAGGAGGTGTGATTAGGTCTCTACGACATCGCTGCTGTAACTGTACTTTCCATTCGCTTCTACTGGAATTCTATTGATGCCATTGCCGAGAAACCGAAAGTCCACTTATGATCCGATCGGTGGATAGCGCATTCACCACCGCAATGGTTTGCGGGACCATTCCCGGGAAGGTTGTAGCCGTTTTGGGTTGAATTCGGCCGTCTTTCGAGCGGGACGAATCGACCACCAGACGTTTGCATTCTGCCACCCTCTAGGCCTGGCTCCGAAGCGTGCCCTGACTTAGCGAGTTCGGTTTTCTTCTTATTGTCATCTTGGGGTTTGCGCTTCGGTAGCCAAATCTGGTCGCCGTGGGTCGGTTGTTAGTGCGTTTGACTGCTGACCGAGCGGCGTGGGTTCAAGCTTCAGCCAGGAACACCGAACATTTTTCGCGGCACCACCTCTCGTCGGGGAATGACAAGCCTCCGGGAGTATAATCTGTCATGATAGATCTTGTCACTTCGCCGCTCGGAGTCGGCAATAAATTGTAGGTCCTTTTCATTCGTGCGAAAAATGCAACACGCACAACATGAATGGTTGCGAGAAGCTAGGCCTTGGCTCATTCCGAGCTGTCGCGCCAGTTTTATTTTTTTTTTTTTTTTAGCCAAATCTGGGCAGTATGGGTAGATCAACTATTTAGCTACTCTACCCGTACTTCCTAGACATGTTGCCCGCACTCCACCCTGAGCTGGTCAGCTGCATGCGGGCGTCTAACGCCTGTTCGATCCACTGTCCATGTTAGACGAGTTCCATTGAAACGGATGAAGAAGTTCAAGTATCTCGGGGTCATGTTCACGAGCGATGGAAGGAGCAATACTGAGATATTCTGTAGGATTGGTCAGGCCAGGACAAATTTGGCCAGTTTGTTATCGGGAGCGCCGTCAGCGTCTGTTTCGACCCGAGGTTTAGGTAATGACCGAAACAAAAATAATAATACAAGTAGTTGAAATGAGATTTCTTCGTTATATTGCTTGTGTAACTCGTCAAGATCGAGGTAGGAACACCAGAATACGCGAGACACTCAATGTCGTGCAGCTTCTTTTTCGAACGGTGAGGCTTACACTTTGATGGTTTGGACAAGTTAAACGCATGTACCCAACTCGGTTTCCAAGACGTGCCATCAGGTAGGCGTCCCATGGATAGGCCTAGGAAGAGATGGTTGGAAAAAGTTCGAAATCTCACCTCTTCGTATAGGGATAGCCCCTGATGGTTTCGAATCGATGACGGAAGATCGGGAGACATGTAGAGTTCATTTAATCACCGTAAACTCGCGACACTCATAGTAGACAAGCGGCCTATTAGAAAGTGATGAATGATGATGATGGATACTTGCTCATTGTTACTTCACAAGGTAGGATCTTTAAAAGCAGCGAATTTAATTCGCTTACAAGTAACTGAATACAACCAAATACATGTACATATGTACGTATGTTTATATGAATTCACGCTCTTTGGCAGAAACAGCGCAATTCCAATTATTAGGTCGAAACGCTACCGTAGGCAGTTACATCTCCGAAACCATTTGCAATTTAATATCCTAGTGGAAAGGGCCAGATTTGCAGAACATAAGTGGGCCGTACTGCCTGGCATCACCACTGGACCGTCAAGTTGCATTTGGACACGGCCTTTTAGCTTATAAAATAAAAGTAATTACACTGTTACCTAGAATAGGCTTCTTCCTCCACTAAGGTAGGCTTCTTCATTTTAAATAACACGCACCGATGAATGTTTTTATACAAAAAAGAAAATATGTAGGCAATTTACTGATTTCGTTATACAAACAAAATACACCTACGGACTACGACCCAGTGTCGTAGGGAAAAAATTTTTTTTCCTTGTTTACGTACCAAATTAAATACAATTTTTAATTATTTTCTCTTTTATTCTATTTAATTTGTATAGGATCACCATTTTGGTGTCTTTTTGACATTGTGCCAATCAAAAATGAGAAACGTGATGTTGTGCTGTTTCTGGCATCCCACAAGGACATCACTCACACCAAAATGTTGGAGATGAATGCTACTGATGAATGTGATAGCGGTAAGTATGGGTGATGGTGTAGCTCACAATCAACTACGCATCCACTTTTTTTTCCATTTAACACCTTATACGTTTTATTGTCCTCGTTTTCCGCTAGAAATAAATTTATTTTTTATTTATTTATTTCTGAAACAGATTCTTCCCTCTTTGCTTGTTTATGTCGTTCTGTTTGTTTGTTTTTCTCTTCTCGTTGTTTGTGTTGCCTGGTGTCCTTTGAGTTTATAACTTTTTCCTTTGATGAGAAAACACTTTTTTTTCTTTGTTTGTTTATAATCCCGGAAACGGATCGATGCTTCACTTATATACAATACTTTTCAAAGTAAACAAATTACATTTTAGAAACTTCTACGATATTCGGATCTATGTACATATATTACCCTGGTACTTCATCACTTTCAAAGGCAATGATATATTTGGTTTTCTTAGCAAAAGGTTTATGGTTTGTGAACAGCAAATATGGGCTGGTTCGGGAGAGGTTTATTAGTCTAAGCAGGCTGTCACTTAGAATAGAAAATAGGCGAATAAAAATCAAGGATATATTATATCGTCGGGTTTATTGGAGCACGAAGACCCAACTGTTCCATTGTACTATCAGAAAGCAGGATCTTGTTTTTACCCATTTTACTACAATTTTCTTAACTCTCGGAAAAAGCCCTTCAATGATGAGAAGATGAGTCAGCACTTACCACATCAGCAACGAAGATCTCCCACCTGATCCTAGCAAAGGTAGGATAATTGCAAAGGAAGTGATCCGAAGTATCGTCGCCCTCTCCACAGGCTTCGCAGACAGTATTGATCGGCAAAAGCGAAGTGCCCTGTTAGAACTGCAATAAGTTGTCTACAGTCTCTTCTGCTGAGTGACAGAAAGAATGCCGCTGATTTCTTATAGACGTTCGGGAGCATTCGTTTAATCTGCCTGCATCCTAAAGAGCCGTGTCACACACAATTATGTCAATGGAGTCTTTGATCGAAGAAGCGGGAAAATCCAACTCAGTTTCAAGTCATGAGAAAACATCCTCTGAGCCTTGTCTATCAATCTCATAGGAGAGCTCATTTCCAGAGATCCCAGTGTGACCTGGGACCCAAACAAGAGTCAAAGAGGACCTACAATTTATTACCGACTCCGAACGGCTGAGTAAGAAGCTCTTTCATGACAGATTATACTCCTGGAGGCTTGTCATTCCCCGACGAGAGGTGATGCCGCGAAAAATGTTTGGTGTTCCTGGCTGGGGCTTGAACCCACGTCGCTTGGTCAGCTGGCCAACTCACTAACCACTGAGTCACGGCGACCACGAAGGCAAGGAAAGTTGACTTAAAAATTGCACAGCAGCCGAGGGGTAGGCATATCCATGAAACTAGGGTCGTAGGATAAGTGTCGCGCAAGATCATCAAAACTCCAGTGCACATGATACCAACAACTGTGTAACACGATAGATTGCTTTGATAGTACAGCCCATGATAACGTATCAAGGGGAAGTAGATCAAGCAGAGCGTCAAGAGCAGCGCCAGGCGTACCGGATAAGTGGCCTTACCACCTTAATACAACATCAGCAGGTTTGAGAGTTTCCTTTCCGATATCACCTCAACAAAATGAAACCTGATTTAAGATACTGACTTAGACACTGTGGTGGACATGCATACCGGACTGTAGCGTCACCTTATGTAATTAAGTAAGGACATGCTATGGGGAAATGTCTTGAAATTCATTTTTAAAGACGTCCTTACTTCCGCCGGATATATTCGTGCCTTTATCAAAAAGTTCAAACGACTCCTAGCTTAAAACTGACTTGGAGCATACACTGGACCTCTAAGGTCATCGTGCTCTTGTTAACGGGTGAAGCTAATGAAAATTTCTCAACCAAAGTCTACTTCGAACAAGGCTGGCAATACTTACGCTCGATTTAAACCCTTGTTAAGCCCACTTCATTATTCTTAATTGTATGTAATAATGTCGCTTATGTTAGGAGACAATTTCCAACATGTAAATACATATGTATCACCCAGATGGCCTCCTCTATCTCTCCCCGCCACCTAATCTATCCAAGGAAATTGAAAACACTTTATGCCAAGGCATGTACCGATTGACTTAAGCAAAGAACAACGCTAGGTATTTGTTTCTTGGTGCTCCATGACACATGTACTCCTACGTACTAATTCCCCAGTTCCTTATTAAAAGCCTCTTTGCTGCCAGCTAAATGGAGGGCGGGCACAGTACACCGAACGAATGAATGAATAAGAAACCTCTTCACTTCTTCGCGTACGCTCGTAATTGGATGTAATTTAAGAGGCTTTACTCCCACCCCAGACCATCTGGGAGGATGTGATGTTCAGGATATGAATATTGTGGCAGGCAATGCCTTAATGCAAAATGGAATATTTCTGTTTTTTTAAGCTTGAGCCGCGGAACACCTAGAGAGTGGGGAATTCCTCACGAAGAGGCATACTCGCGGATTCCTAAGTACCAGGCAATTGTTTCTCATTAACTTTGTGGGGAAATGAAAATGTGAAAAGCTAACGATTACCCGTGGTAGAATAAATTGTATGTGCAGCTCCTGCTCCAATGGTTGATTTACAGATAAATTAGCTTTATTCGTTACTTGTTTCAAATTTGCTCGGCGTTCAGGTGAGTTTATAGCAAGTGAATCGAAGTGGTTATGGTTTCCAGAGGGATGGGAAATCTTAAAGCGCTGCCCAGGAACAGTTTATGAGGGAGAGTTCCACACAAAAGGCCAAACGAAGTAAAGTTTTCGTTTAAGGACCAAGGACAAACCATTACCTAATGAGCTATTAAATAATTACGACGAAAACGTCTCTGCTTGTTGTGGGCATTTTGCCTTTGGCTGATGTTACGACATAGCCATTAATATTGCCTGTGATATTATCAGGAAGTTGTTGGCAGTTCATATTACAGGACGATACGACTATAAACCGAAAGTTTATTATTTCTCAGAATATGAAAGTACGACGTCATTTACTACAAGTGACCTATCAAAGCAGGTTGTTAGCTTCCTTGAGTTGGTTGTTAAGGGAAATCGTACTCATGAATTCATTTCAAGTCGTTGGTACTTAAACTGAGAGGTTTAGGTGGGGGGTAGTTATGGAAAATGCTCGTCCTGGGGTTATTAAATTGTTCACAGGCAGCCTTATGTATATGAGTGTTCCATTAGGAGTGCACCAATTAAATTGCGTGCACATTTTTTTCTGGTCTGACATTTGTCACCTGCTGTTGTTGCGATAAGTAGTCAAGCAACGCACATAAGGGAGTAAGGGATAGGCATTACAAATATGCGAGATGTTAACATTATCCAAAGACATTGCGGAGGGTGTGTGTAATTTTTAGCCGGCGAAGTGCAAAATGAGAAGAAATTTCAACGGTTAAGGACCGAGTGTGCGTAATAGTCCTTGACAGCAGAGAAAATTTTCGAATTCTGCAGGGAGCTCAGGTAAACGACCTTCAACTTTATTCCTACAAAATCGACAGAAAAAATTCAGCCAGCACGGCATTCAAAGCACCGAAGGTACGAGTACGTTTGTTAGGTTCTAAATAACCAAGAGGACGATCATTTTATGAGGAAAATAAACTTCAACGATGAGGCCCACTTTCGACTGTATGGCTTCCTGAATAAAAAAAAAATTTACAGGCAGGCAATCTTTAAGTAAGTTATGAGCGCTTGCAAGAACTGTTTGACATATTAAGATTTTTTTGTTAAATTTTAACAAAATGCCAAGATGCCTAGCTGCTTAGTACATCAAACTACACTCAACGACGAATACTAAAAAGACCCAAAAACTTAAGATTGATATCCACGATTATCGATTTCAAGGCCGTGTATGTATCAGCTCCTATGGTCACGTGTCCATATTTCATCTATACGGATATGTTGATCTCGACAAGAAAATGGACCATATCTAGACTTTGGGTTGGAAAGCTAACAGCCAAACGGGAGAAGATGGAGGAAGATATTGGATTCTTGCAGATATTCCTGGACGACTGTAGTGTCTTCCAAGCTGAAATTGTTGCCATTGATAGAGCAGCAAGGACATTTGATGGCACGAGACTGAGCCCATCCAAAATCACCATCCTCGTCGACAGTCCAACAGCTAACAAGACTTCAGACAATGTCAGCACCAAATCTAAAGCAGTGTCCAACTGTCGCAAAATCCTAAACAAAATAGGCGTTGTTCACAAGATCAGCATCTGCTGCGTCCTCGGACACAGCAACATCGAGGGTAAGGGAAAAGTGGTCCAATTGGTTTGGTAAGGACTCGCTTCAGAAACTGAGCACACCCACCAATCTGTGTATTGAAAGGTAACGTCGGCCACAAGATGAGAGAGCTAATCAACACCTTTCGGTCCGCCAGAGGCGACTGCATTATATCCCGCAGCTTATGGCAGATAATCGACCAGAGCAAGATAAAATGTCTGATGGCTATGAATAAAAAAGATACTCGCATCCTAATAGGTGTACTGACGGGACATTGTAGATCAAAGGTTGGAACAAGGACCTCAACGCAAACGGGAACAAAATAGAGCCGTAGGCCCACGTGAACGCACAGTCATCGATTGGGCACTTCCATAACCTTACCTAACCTAAGCTAAGGCCGCGCATGATAATTTAAATAGCGCAGGTCTAGTTTTGATCTTGAAGCAAAACTCATTCGCTTAGAAAGTACCACAATGCAGAACATCTGCTGCTCTGTCAATGTCAGAAAATAAACAACCGAAATATGAAATATGCAAATATGCAAGTGAGAAGGAGAGAAGGTATTGACCATAATTGGTGCTACGAGCAACGAGAGGTAAGAGAGGTACGGACCTGAGGTTACGGGGATTTGTACTGAGGGATGTGTCGATAGTGCCAGCTAACAAAAGGTACATCGGTAACATCACGACGTTTCTCAAAAGATTGGAGGTTAATTAATTTCAGTCTGTCATCATATGGGGACAAATTAAAGATGTCAGTCCAGGAGAGACCAGGCAAGGCGAAATGGATGAACCTACAGCTTCAATTCTGTGGGAGTGTAAAGCCTAATGTGGGCATAAAACTTGGCTAGCGTATTCGAGGAGGGGTCTGACAAAGGTGACGTTAAGAGATTTTTTCACACAAGGGTCTGAGAATTCTTTTGACCTGTGCTTGATGAACCCAAGAGCAGAGTTGGATCTGCTTATAATAATAGCTGGCGCGACAGCTCGGGATGAGCGAAGGCCTAGCTTCTCGCAACCATTCGTGCTGTGCGTGTTTGAATTGTTCGCACGAATGGAAGGGACCTACAATTTATTGCCGACTCCGAACGGCAAATTGAGAAGCTCATTCATAACAGATTATACTCCCGGAGGCTTGTCATTCCCGATGAGAGGTGGTGCCGCGAAAAATGTTCGGTGTTCCTGGCTGGGGCTTGAACCCACGCCGCTCGGTCAGCAGTCCAACGCACTAACCACTGACCCACGGCGACCACTCTGCTTATGATGTGGTCAATATGAGAGCGCAAATTCAGTTCGCCATCACATAAGACACCCAAATCGAGAACTACATTGACTGGGGGCATCGGAGAGGCGTTTACCGGAGAAGGTGATGACTTGACATTTGCTGATGTTGATGGGTTCTGAAACTGCAGATCAGAGGGCTTTATACTGACGTTTGTTTGGATTCAATCCAAGAGATAAAAGATGGTGGAAAGCCGAGGGCCGTGAGTTTGAGGTATATAATACGTCAACTTCTTTTCCATCTTCTTATGACTTCAGTTGAATAGAATTCGGTTAGATTCGTGGTTGTGGATCTAACTTTTAAAAATCCGTCTTGCTTGATGGTTTGCATTGGAAGAACATTGAGTCGTAGACAATGCTTTCAAATAGCTTTGGGATGCAATATAGTTTGGCAATGAGTTGGTAGTTAGAAATATAATTTTTACAAGCCTCTATATGGATGGAGTAATAAAAGATTCCTTTCATAGTTTAGGCAAAACTGACTGTGCGAGTGACCTTTGCAAAAAAAAGCTGCAACAATACGTTCACACATTTTTGTGAACAATGGCAGGCAAATCGTCGGGATCGGATCGGATAGTCGTCCTTAAGCCGGTGAATCTTCTCGAGAATCACGTCCGCAGTTAGGTATAACGATTGATATAAGGGAATTCTGAGTGCTATTATTTAGATAAGTTCATAACTGTTGAGAGCCAATGAGAGCCTTAAATGATCTGAGATCAGCAGCATTCAGATCCACCCTGCGCATATTCTATCCTTGCCTTCGTAATAAATTCAATCGGCAGCAGATGACAGGAAATCCATTAGCAGACTTAAACCCGCTGACTTAATTTCAATTCTTTTGCAATTGTAAGGACACTTTTAGCAATTTTTAACAAAAAATGAATCTCGGTCAATAGGGTTTTCCACGCACAGGCTGAAGAGATTAAATAAAAATTGAATCTATTCACCAGCAACTAAGAATGACTGGAAGTCACTTCCTCGACGAGGTCAAAGATCTCTTAAGATGTACTACATTCTTATTTTAGTAACAAGTATAAATAAAAAGTTGTATTTATAGACTCCCATGGTTATTTATCCAACAACTAGTGGTCTGTGTGACGAGTGGCCACTGTTGCATAATACCCCTGATGGTTCAACCAACGCCCACGTCAATAACCCCACTCAATCAATCTAATCTAGCCTCTGACCAATTGTTTCAACTTACTATAGTTGCCATGGAGTTCGGCGGCCTTTATTCGGTGATTTTCCCACATTTTTTTTCTTATTTTCAAATCTTAACACGAAGAGAGGGCGTTTGAGTGACAAGCACTCATCGTTTGCACAAAGTGGTATCGGCTCCCTATATTTCCTAATAAATTCACTTAAAACATTCGAGTTCCGCCTACACTGCTGAAACGAACAAGAAAAAAACAAACACACACACACACACATGCATGAATTCCCAAAGTAAGGTCCTGTCAGTCTTCCGGAAATCTGACATCATTTTGTCCCTAATAGACATAATTTTGTTGCCAAAATCGAATAAACCCAATGGAATTATTGCATTAGTCTCGTCTGGTGTCATCAATGTCCTGCGGTGTTCTGTTCCTTTAATGTAAACATTTGCACTTGCCAAATGTTTGCTTGCCCATCACTATTGTGACTTAATTTGGGACATAAACACCGAGTAGATATGTGAGTTTCAATTCCGGAATGCGAGACAACAAGGACGACGAGGATACAGAGGAAACATTTTGAGGTACTTTGTGGCCTCGTATTTTGCGTGGGTTTGGAGCACATTCAAAGGAATAGTGTATGAACTTGTTGCACGAAGCAGTTTGTGTATTTTATTACCATACTAGTAACTGTCTATTTGGAGGTACTCAATTGGAAGTATTAAACCGAATGTATGCGGATGTGGCTGGTGTCGAAAATATAAAAAGTAGTGGGTGTTTCAATTGAGCAACAGTGGTAGTAGTACTTAATAATGATGGAGGATATTGGCGTGGAGTTAGTATATTTTACAGTCCAGCTGAAGCGGTTAAAATGTTTCCTTAATAAATATTTTTAGCCCACATATGCCCGAAAGACGTTTTGGTATTTGTGGACATTCTTCAATGTCGTCACATTCAAAATGAATGCAAGCGAATGTTTAGCCTGGAAGCAACCTTTTTATGGGTATAAAACGCTGTAGTGTCTTAGACAGAAACTCTTACTGGTTAGGGAACTCGCTATCTCCAACTCCAATAGGATCGTCTGCAAAATTGTGAAATCAATGATTTTGACTTTCATATGAACTGTCATTTTTGGAAGGGCGTTTTAAGCGGACACTCGCTTGAATTTGTTTCCCACCATACTACATTGTGATGCGACAGAGGTGATAACATGAAGTCGGCTCCAATTCTTCCCAAATAGTTTCGAGAATGGCCAAGAGGTGACCATGGTGTGAAAGATGTAGTCTACTCAATTGCAAAGGCATAACACTGGCAGTAGAGTTTCATGGCTTGAAGAGTTGATTGAGCTGACCATGATTACGACATCAGGAGATTCGGAAAAATTCCCGTGAATTATAGCAATGACAAACACCACAATTGTCCCCAGCTAGTCTGGACACCACTCTCGGACGCAATTGAAACCTAATATTAGCAGAGTTTCGAACCATTGCACCTCGCTTATGCTGTGTGAATAACATGAAGAGGGTATTCATATCTTCTTGGTGCGCGTTGAGTATAAAAAAAAATCGTAAGTGTGGACGCCATTTCTTTCCAAATAGTTTGGAAAACGCCCATATTTGCAGTCACCACGGCTCAGTGATTAGTGCTTTGGACTGCTGTGCGAGCTGCGTAGGTATGAGATCGAACCATATCCACCTATGACTCCATTAGCGGCACCACTTCTTGTCGGAGTAATGCAAACCATTGTGCTAACATAATTAAACCGAATGAGTTAATCGCTGAAGAGTCGGGAATAAATAGAACCCATCGACAGAGAGGGGTTGAGAAGGATTCAACATGTTTAGGTTGCATTGCATCATGGTGCACTTCAGTCGACAAGAACTGACAGGACTGCCGTTGCATATCAATAAGAAAAATAGCAAAACTAATGCGTAGAGGAACGAGAACAATACCCTTATCATAATACCACATGCCTCCCACAACTTCCATTTCACTTCCGCTATAACGAAAGGCATTGTCATTCGCCGCAGTTTAACAACGTGAAATTAAATATTTTCTGTGAGATAGTAGATTATTTTATGCCCTATCTCTGCTATTTTTAGTGCCTTTCGCACATGCCTGATGGCTGTAGATAGGATTCTAATGACGTGACTGGGTAAAGGCTCCTGTTTTTTTTTTTTTGGATATGACACATTTTCCAATATGTTGTGGAATGTCAATGATGAACCAGTTTTTTATCGCGTTATACTCACTATATATCAACAAAAATAGATATGCTATTTCGCGACCAGACTATTAGCCTTGCTATTCGTGCAAGTTCAACCCCTAAGTTAATACTCTACTTAAAGGTCTAAATCAATACCTGTAGCACAGGGTGATTTAGACTTTCTATGGAATTGCACTTGAATTGTAGATTGCAGTCAATGAAATGCTCGCGTTGAGTAATAAAATGAGGTGTAGAGGCGCAGCACAATTTACAGACGAACCGGAGTTTATAATTGAAGAAGCATATGATCAACAGATCAATTCTCGCTCAGACATCTTGAACGACAGCAGCAATTTCCTCAGTCATATCTGGGATATGGTATGTTATGCAGAGGTGAGCGGTATGCCCTTAACTTATGTAAAGTAGAGCCAATGGTCTGGTGTCACATTCTCGCTAAGGCTGGTTCTAATCCGATGGACTAACATGAAGGAGAACATAGATACTACATCATTCCAACCTCAGACTTCGATAGGAGATTTGGTATCAAAATACCAAGAAGAAGGACTGCATGTAGTCTGCATTGAAGAAGAGCTAGCCTTCTACACCGACGGGTACAAAATGGAAGGTGGTACTGGTGACGGTATCTTCTGCGAATCCAGAGAGGTAAATCAATCCTTTAAAATTGGAGACGGATGTAACATTTTACTGCCATTCTACAAGCCACAAAGCTAATCAAAAATGACTACATTGTCAGGGAAACTATCTATGTTGACAGTCAGGCCGCCATAAAGTCCCTGGATTCACCATCAACAAAATCGAAGCTTGCAAAGGTTTACAGACAAACTCTCAGCGATATATCAACGACCAATATGGTGACCCTTTGCCGGGTAGCAAGTCACAAAGATATATCAAGTATTGAGATAGCGGACGAACTGGCCAGGAAGGGTGCAAAATTAGCATATGCATACAATCTTCGAGTGTCAAGGACGCCCATTAGCACTCTTTACAGAAAAATAAATGGGGAAACCATCATAAGGGCTAATACGCGCAAGATCTAAATGGTTTCATCCCAGTAATGAGTGTTATTACAACGGGCCTACTTTTCTGGTCTAAATTTACCTCTTCTTGCAAGGCTACTCTAACTCTAACTAGCAATGATACCGCCTCCAAAAACTGACTCATTCTAACCGATTTTGCGGGGCGCGAAATATCATCAAAGCTAGCACTCAATTTCCAAACTAATATTGCAGTTGAAAGCAGGCTTGACTTTAGTATGACGGGTTCTACCTGGACTACTGTTGATTGCTGCTAATGTCTTAGAGGAACATCGGCAAGGCCACAATATTGCAAAAACTATTCCCAAGCTTTTTCTAGAAGAGGACGCAGAACCTTGACTTTAAAAAGTTAAAGCCTTTGAATTCCTACAACCACTAGGTTAAGCTGTAGACACCTATCACGCAGTTAAAGATTTTTTAATCAGCAGAAGAAGTCACACTCATAACGCAACTCTCGAATTTTTCATATAAATCATTTACATTCAAATTATCTGGCTAAATTGTTTGGGAAATTTGAATAAAATCACTCGACTTTAAAGCCTTAATGCCTTCAAGGTTGTCATCAAAATCTCTAAGGATTCTTAAAGGCCCATTTTACGATTATGATCAATAAGACAACGTTCAACAATTGTATTGACATAACTTGTGCCTTATGGTTCAATAAAATTCCAACAACAGCAACGTAATCGTTCATTCAGTGAAAGCTAATTTTAAACCTGACTGTAGGCGGCGAATGACTGTTTCATCCATTCTAAACCTGTCATAAGCTGGACAATTTTCAAGGTTAAACATAAATTTTGTATCTTAATGTTTATTTGCTTAAATGAATATTCACATTTCATCTAGTTTACATTTTGGTTGCAGACTGTTCCAGACAACTTTCCCGAAAACAAATACCCCGATCAATCGAACCAAACAAGGCGTGAACATCCATGTTATTGTTGCCATTGTTGATGTGGATTGCTATTTCATTTGCACATTTCGTAACGTAATTAAACTATCAGTCATTCGAGAGGAACAATTGAAGATATAATACCGGATGAAAAGTTTAATTTTCATCTCCTGAATCAATGTGAATACAATAATACAGACAATCACCACGCGATGATGACAATATCTAATCAATCTTTGTATCTCAATCGATTTTTGGTGTGAAATTTAATTTGAAAACATGCAGATGAGGAAGGCTTCTAGTGTAGGATTTTCGGGTGGTTTTGCTTTCTTAAAAGACTTAAAAAGACGAATGCCTTGATTTGTGTACACTGATTAAATGTGGCTCAGTGGTACGAATCGATTTTGATTATTTAGATCTCAGTGCTAACACAGTACGCTTTTTTAAATTTTGTTACAGTAGCCTCGTTATAAATTGAAATGAGGTAAATTTTGAATTACATTAAATTTATTTTTAGTCTTCATCCAACTAGAAAATCCACTACCGTGTTAAATAAATCGACAGCAACATGTGGATTAAACAAATAGCCCTGGGCTCATTTCCAGACATCATTAGGGCTTTTGACACGTCACTCTCCTCCACAGAAAGAGCTAAAAGTAATAATCTTCCCACCATCAGATGAATTCCTTTAATGTTAAGCAGCAGGATTATTTCTGCCAAACTGGGACTGAAGCTATTAAAGTCAGTAAAGGTTATTCACAGGGATGCGGTTTCTCTCTTTTTGACTACAGGCCATCGTTTATAGCCAGCTGCCTCCAAAACTCTGCCTTTCTAAAACAAGTCTACTCAGATGACTTTATCCCCATAATCAGAGGCATTCATGAAATGACCCTCACAAACCTCATGCCAAGTGCACTAAACATATGTAATTCGACGATGATGCCAATCTGAAGGGCTAATTTTTACATCCCTTTTATCACTTACAGAATTCCTAATTTCCCAACTTTATCCCTGAACGGCAGTGACAAAACAAAAACTTCCATAGAATCTACATTTGAAGAACATTACCACCAAAGCTACCATACCCTTATGGCACGTTCACCACTATTTGAGAAAAAAGTAGAATCTGAGGCAACAAAATAATACTCCGGACCTATCTTACTATCAAAGTCCCTAAGATCATCTATGAATCTACTGGACGGTGGTATAAACGAGAGCAAGTCTCGGTTGAAAATGTTCTTCAAAAAATACAAAGGCTTATCCGCACCGGAATCACAAAACCCTATGATCACCGGTTCGACAGCAGCCTTGGAAGTTTCCTGGGCCTTACTTCACTACTCTTCTATGAGGGTATAAAGTTCGGCTGCGCCATAAGGCTTCACCTCTCACACATTTTCAAAGACTTCGAATCGAGCGGCGTGACTCGACATCTAAAGATCCTCAAATACTTAATACCGAACCTTATCCTATTACTTCATATGAAGTAATGACAGATCACCAGTAACTTACAATCAGTGTGGTGCACCAAGGGATTAATAACTGAAAAATGGGGAGAGTGTGGGTAGCTATGGCTCATACTTCAGGTTAAAAGTCTGCCTAAGGCGGCCGAAATGCGTACTGCGACCTATGACGTCTATTCGGGTGACCAGAATGTTTTAACAAGAGGTTGTATTGAGGCTTTTGATAAACCTTAGTATAGCCTTAGGTTCGATTTTCCGAATTTCCACTGGGTTGACCGAGGCTTATGTCGAGTGGAGTAATCTTTTTTTGCGGCTCTTGGACATACGCTCAGAATATGTTCAGCGGGCTCTTCCTATTCTCCACAGAGCCGGCAAATATCGGTATCTGATAATTTTATTTTATGCAGATGGTATCTGAGTGGACAGACTTTCTAACGGGATAACATTTGTTAGAGTGAAGTCTTGGCCTTATATGACTTAAAGTTGATGAACTTTTCTGCTTGTCTAAGGCCTGGAGGTTGGCCCAGTAGTCAGCGTGTTTGTTGATATCCCATTGTGTTATTTTGGAGTAGGCACTGTTGGGTGGTTCCCCCAAACAGGGTTCGGGACCAAGGAGTGGGCGAAAAGCGGCTCTTCTCGCCAGGCAGTCAGCTCGTTCGTTTCCAAGACGTGCTATGGAGGCCGTGCCATCAGGTAGACGTCCCCTGGATAGGCTCAGATCGAGATGGCTGGACCAAGTCCGAGATCTCACCTCTACCCGTATGGGGATAACCCCTAATGATTTAGAGTCGATGGCGGAAGATCGGAAAATGTGGAGAGTCCACTTAAGCTCCCTTAACCCGTGACCCTCATAGTGGATAAGCGGGTCATTAAAAATGATGATGATGATGAAATTGTACATCAACTCGCCAGAGAAGAAGTCCAACCAAGATTGGTTTCCGCAACAGTCACATCAGGTGAGAACTCAACTCCAAATGGAACTCAACCTCGGGACTTGGTGAATCTGGGAACTGCATCAGTCCCTTAAACAACAAGAGCAACAGAAACAGCAAGGTGGTTGTGATTGGGCCAATGCAGTTGTGTATGCGTACGGTTATCTCAAAGATACTTGCATGGCCTCCTCTAAAGGCGTCTGCAGTATAAATATCCGTCTTTCACGCTGTATATTAGTTTGTTAAAAAATTCGTAGCTAAGCCACGTTATAATGAACCATGACAACACCCTCTATCCTATGATTTTGTATACAAGCTGCTGAGACTTATGCAAGACAATTAATTTTTGAAAATAAATTGCATTCTTAAAAATCATTCAAAGCAACAGTAAATAAATTCTGTGACGACGCCCCGAATTCTTGTTCTGCCCACTTCAATCCTTAAAACTTCCCTCTGCCCCTTGTCCTTCTTTTAAGTCAATACGCATACATATGCTTTGCTTTAATAACTCGTTCCGACAATTCCCACAAACCCACGCGTTTGGTAAAGGTAGCAATCGAACTCCTACTACCTCGCTCTTATTGAGTTCCCGTTTTTTTAAAAACCAATTACTCCACTTATTGGCTTTAATGTCAATTAACTTTAATCAAAAGAGTGACATTCCTTGAAACTTCAAAGTTCCATTTATCATCTTACAGAGGTCTTCACTCCACCCTCCATCCATTAGAGTGACTCCTTTCCAAAGTCATTCCTCAAAAAATTGCAATTCCAATGGAAACAACGATAAGTAATATTAATGAAGATAACGTTGCAAAAACGAATACGAGTGGAGTTTACAAAAGAGGGAGAGAGTTCTATGAAATCGATTTCTTTGAAAATTCCTTTCACTTTCATGCACACATTCCAACCAACAAGTCACAATTGTCGTTGTCGTCAAGGGTCTTTTCGAAAGGGCACACGAAAAAGAAACGTTTAAAAACATTTATTTCAAAGGATCATGGAATTTTTTAATTAAGTTTTCTCCCTGTTCTGCATAATTGTTGTTTATTTCTTAAAGCCAGCTTCAAGGGATTCCTCCTTATAAAGGACGATCGACATCAATGTTTGACAACGTTGCTCACGTAATTTCATTACAAGACAAAGAGCTCTCCTTGCTGTTTTCTTCGAAAAAAAAGTGGAAAAATTCTCGAGATTCTTCAAAAATTCTTTAAATTTCCAAGATAGTCTATGTAGATGTACACGAACAGTTTAGTTCTGGTCAAATGGGAATCACTTTCCTTTTTTTTTTTTTGCTGTCGAATGCGATCCTTTTTTTCGTTTTATTTATGCAAAAAGGGGTGAACAAAGTTGTTGTGTAAACTTGGTGATAATTTGCTTATTGCTTCCGAGTGATGGAGGAGTTTGAGAAGTGGACATCATTTGTTATTGTAGCCCAAAAAAAAAAGGGTTTTGGGTTCATCATTCTTTTTGCGTTTGGCCAATTTTGAGGTAATTCCTCCTCGTTTTCGTCATCAGGGAAGGGTCCTTTTTTGGGATGGAGTGTGCCTTTTTACAATCTATTTTGATTTTTGATGACGTTTAACGAACTATTTAAGAAGGGTGGCTGAAGGATGCTGCTGGTACAAGATAAAACAAATAGAAGGTGAGAATCGAGAGGGTAAAAAATGCTTGGTAGAGTAAAATGGATGTGTGGGTGTCCTTTATTGTCTAATAAATACGATAGTTATTCCAAGTTGGGTTCAGCTTTAAAGCGGTGTAAAGCCAATAAATGTATCTAGGCAGTGCGTTCCGCAAAGAAGGCTCTTGTTTGAACGCATTGAAAGCTTTCAAGCTAATCGCACGAAGTTATAAATAAAATTTGCATACGGAAAACTACAGAGGGTGTAAGATGACACACCGGCAAAGTGTTACCTCATTATCGGGGACGGAGCTCTCAACATAGGTTAGATTAGGTTGGGAAGAGTAGGGTTATGCAGCCAGTCCAGGCACTAGGTATCATATTGGATCTACGATATCTGTGAAACCAAAAACTGGCAAAAATCAAAACCATTTCCTTAAAATATTTGATACTTTGAGGTCTGCCTCTCGGGAATTGATTCCAGAAAGCGTTGCGTTGGCGATATTTAACCCAACCAACCAGAAAGACTGCAATTCCATCTGATAAGGTGATAGCGTTTACCTTCCAATCCTCCCTCTCATCATACAATGTGATGTACGGTGTATAAAAATCCCTCCTCCCCTCCTCTACTAGGTGACGTAAATCTAGTCTTTATTAGCTTGGACATGAAGAATGAATCGAGTTCAGGGAAATTAGTTGAATTTTAATCTTTTCTGTAAATAAACACTTTTTAACAAAAGACTAACCTTTCATGTGTATACTTGTTCGTTTTAAACCCTTTCATTTTATTTGCCCTCTTCTTGCTTTTTGTTTTTTTTTTCTCTACCTCCTCCTTGTACATATAAAAGCACAGACAAAATGCTCTTTTTAACCGCATATACGCAATCATAATCAACAGCAGCTATCACCTGGGTCTGATCCGCTTCCAAAATTTAAACTTTACCTACTTGTCCATTTCAAAGTGTTTGCACTTACAGCCGCCTTATTAGGAGCCCGTTTTCGTTCAGCTTCGGATGCCTCGATGCTGGGCGATGCCAATGGTCCGAATAGTCTGCAAGTACCCGCCGGTTGTAATATGGGAAGAAGGCGTTCACGAGCGGTACTCTATCAGCTGTCTGGACACTATAAGCCCGAAAAAGTGAAAACGAAATTAAAATTAGGAAATGTAAGTTTTATCCATTTGATCGCTGGTAGCCGACTACACTTTCTTGTTTTATTTTTCTTTTTAGAATCTTCTGCATTCGACTGAGGCACCGTTTCCCGAATACAAAACGCAGTCGTTAAAGAAATCCAAATTCATCCTCCCACATTATGGGGTGTTTAAGGGATTTTGGGATTGGATCATCTTTGTGGCTACGTTCTATGTAGCGATCTTGGTGCCATTTAATGCGGCCTTTGCCAAGTCTGATCGTCAGACTATGGTATCCGATGTGATTGTTGAGGCGTTGTTTATAGTGGGTAAGTATTTTCTATTGGAATCTTTGAAAGGACCTTGAACAGATGGTTCTTCTTTTTTATTTGAAGATATTTTACTCAACTTTCGGACTACATTTGTGTCCAGCAAGGGTGAGGTGGTGTCTGATTCAAAGGCGATAGCGATCAATTATCTGCGAGGATGGTTTGTGGTCGACTTATTGGCTGCATTGCCGTTCGACCATCTCTATGCCTCGGATCTGTACAATGGCGAGGTAAGTCTGAATTTATAATCTGTTGTTAAACAAATCACGAAAAACATTTATTTCTTAAATAAGTAAAATCGAAGGCATGACACTGGTAGTAGAGTATCATGGCTTGAAGAGCTGATTGAGCTGACAATGGGTGGTGTGAATAAAAACAGAGGCAAAGTGTTCCCTTAACTTTTTGGAAAAACTCTGAATTTATATTAAATAAAAATGAGTGAGTTTCAGAAAACACTCTTCTCAAGAGGGTTTGCCCAGAGTGTTCCCTCAGTTTTTATTCACACCACCCAACGATTGTGACATCAGAAGATTCGAAAAAATTCCCCTGAATTACGGCAATGGCAAGCACCATAAATGTCAACAGCTAGTCTGGACACAACCCTCGGACGCCATTGAATTCTATTACTACCTGAGTTTCGAACCACTGCACTCCGCTTGCGGTGTGTGATAAACTTCATCATATTTCCTTGATACGTGTGGATTATAAAAAAAAAGCTGATAACCTTAGTTTGGAAAGAAAAGTTTTAAAACTCCCGCAAGACATCACCTCAACGTAAGAAGGTGAACTTCTAGTTCAACGAACTAATCATTGCCAGACTGTGTACTACAGTTTCCGCGTCTGTAGTAAAAGTTTTGGCAAACAAATCTTCTGTATAACCGACAAGCCATTAGGACCAGTCGCGACCAACTATCAGCACAATGTGTGCATCCATTAAAAATCCCCAAAACCATTGTCGGAAAATCCACGACAATTTATCCACATCACGTCCAAGCAGCAGACAAGCAATTAAAAAGTCACTTACGCAAACTGTTTGTTGTCCTTTCAGTGCAATCTCCCCGCCAGTGTCAACAAAAGGACAGACCGCCCGCATTCCCCACATTTTACTCGTACCTGTTTCTTTCCTTGATTTTGCAATTCTGCTGTGGCATGTCTTGCGAACCCGTCCAAAGCGCACGCAGTTATCGGAAGTTGAGACGAGTGCATTCAGTCATCATAGGAATTTTCATTCTTCAAAGTTTCGTGCAATTATCGCAAGAACGTGTACGCGTGTTTGTTAAACTTTAATTGGATGTCAAATTGCCGGTGAACTTTTTATGAATTATGAACCAGGAACAGCCGCACAGTCGATGGTGCTTGTTATTTCCTCTTTGTGGAACGCTTCCCTAGCCAAATGAGGTTTATTCATCTTAAATGGATGAATTTCTTCTGGATAAGGAGCACACGGATAAAAGGCAACGAGAACGTTCGACAGAGATGCTCCGGTAATTAAAGCATCCTTGGGAAGCACAACGAGCAGCAAACTTTCGATGCGGGTTGACTTCTCTCGTCAACTAAGAAATAACGAAGCAAGAAATTTCGTTGTGTCATTTATTTCGACTTTATGCCACAGAGTGCCATCGTTGGTACATACTCAAGGAGGAGACATTGTGGGGACTTCGACTCCCTAATGTCAATGATCCTCTTGGAGTAATCGTTGAACTTCTTTTCCTCACGTTCGAGTGAACACGAGTGTGTGTATCACCGAGGGGAGAATGAGCCACCAACAGATACAGATACAGACGAAGATATCTGGATGATTATCTTGGGTGACTGAAACTTAATTTAGAAAATTAGATAAACGAAACTTGTATGACGGGTATAAGTGAACTTGTTGTTCTCCACCAAGTTTGATCTGTCTGTCTGCTTATGCATTTGTTTGTTTTGACGTTTGGTTTATATTTTGACAGTTTTGGCTGTCGAGTGGGAGTGTGTGATGTTTTAGATATGACACCTGGGGTTCATTGGGATTAGCCGCCGGAAAAGTTATTTCCAATTTGGAAGGAACATGACTAACTCTGTGGATACGAATCGATACGAGTGCAATAAAAATTCAAATAGCCTGGGGATAACTATGAATCCAACATTGGAACTCAGATAAAGAGAACCTTATAAGATCTTCGGACAGTGACCAGTCTATAGATTTATAAAAAAAATTGTAAATCCTAGGTTGAGTCTGTGCAAAACTTTTGGAAAGATTTAAATATATTTCCTTCATCTACGCCGATTAGGACCTTACGTCGACTCCGTCTGTTCAGGATCTATTTCCATTTCTTTCAGTAAACCGTATAAAACGTTCAAGAAAAATGTGTTATCAGGCAATGCCATGAGTAAAGTAACGATCGGCCGAGTTGGGCTGTACACTATAGTCCTATGACCGATCGTCATTTATAGCATATTTGCCTGGTGGTCAGCTGTGAAAGTAGAATCTAGCTCAAAATGGCTTCAGGGTGAGAAGCATACTTTAGCATTGCGCTGAGTTCATTGAGAACTTGAGAGAACTTTGCTGAGAGTTGTCATATGTATAACGCGGCCCTAGGACTGAGGGACACCAGTGAGTGATCACGGTTTGGGGTATTATATTGCTTCACCACAGTGTGGGCTAAAAAAATGTTGATAGTATCAACTGGAGTCAGCGCTAAGTCCTTTATAATGAACTGATCTCGAACCTCACGGACGGCTCTGAAATAACCGAAGGAGTCGATGTCAAAATACATACAAATGACATTCACCACGCTTTGAGCCTCTTGCAGGCCGATTTCATAGCTTAGGTAAGTAGTTAGGGAAGGTGCGAGGCACAGAAACATGTACGACAAGGAAGGCCTTTGGGATGCCATTGGGATCTATACGATAAGTGCCACTCCAACTATTTGGAGCACTTTGGACACTTTTGACATCAGTATGCGATAATTCACCCAAATTGTCGAAGTGACAGGCTCCTAGACAGAGATTTCTTCTTTGGGGTAGGGTAGGACAAGTGCAGAGGAAATGGAGGATCGTTTCTTCCTTCTTCCTCCATTTGAGAAAAGGCCCATCCTTCTAGTACAAAGGGCCATTGCCCTTTGCGGCCAGTAAAAACACAGATACGGGTGCTAACGAATCACCTTTTCAGCAAGACCAAACTTTTGGATCGAGTTATATACATAGGTTTAGCATAGGCCAGATTTCTCTGGAGATATGGCATTTGGTTTCTGATAGGATCTCTAGTGCCTCGTTTGGCGAGTGGGTACCCAGCAAAGGTGAATTTTAAAATGTTCTGCCATCTCCATTTGAGACGAGCGTCAATCTAAGGTAGCTTTTTATGTACATATGTACATATATGGTATGTTACTGATTCCAGAGGTTTTATAGCAGCCAGGCTATCGGTAAAAAGTGTGATGTCCTGCAGGATATCACATTATGCTTGAGACAGGATAACGCTGGGTGGTCGCCATAATTTCCGCCGAAAAGAGATGCTCAAGTTAAGCACTTCAAAGAAAGGATCACCTCCCACTCTGTTCTCGGTTTTGAACCCGTCTGAATGGAAGTCAACGGAGTGTTCGTCTCTGGCGTCACCATTCTACCATTCCTCACTGGGACGGATTGATATCCGGAAGTTGAGGTTGAAATTCAACTTACACGGTGTGTATCGGTATTTTGCGCGATGAATGTTAAGGGAAATAAGCTCAAGGAGTTGCCAATATGTTTGGTTGAACATTGAGAGGAGGCCTTAAGTCTGAGGACTGACAAAAAAAATAAATAAATAACTGGCGCGACAGCTCGGGATGAGCCAAAGCCTAGCTTCTCGTAACGATTCATGTTGTGCGTGTTAAATTTTTCGCACGAATGGAAGTGACCTACATTTTATTGCCGACTCCGAACGACAAATTGAGAAGCTCTTTCATGACATATTATAGTCCCGAAGGTTTATCATTCCCCAACGAGTGGTGGTACATAATTTACGGTGGATATGGCTGGGGCTTAAATCCACGCCGCTT
This sequence comes from Matsumyia berberina, assembly GCA_917880715.2. Lineage (NCBI taxonomy): Eukaryota > Metazoa > Arthropoda > Insecta > Diptera > Syrphidae > Matsumyia > Matsumyia berberina. The sequence continues at coordinate 113,141,969 of OU862870.1, read as the reverse complement.
AGTCAGCAGTCCAACATACTAACCACTGAACCACGGCGACCACGGCTGACTGCTCGCCAAAAATATCTAAGAGAAGTAGTTTTAGGAGCACGTCAAGTACGGCGGATGGGGTAATCATTGTATTTTCCCCAATTTGGCTTTGTTATTAAAGCAGAAGCTGGTGTCATAATTTGAATAATTTTGTATTTCCTGGTGAAGAGGACTAGTTCGGTCTTCTCGGGATTAACTCCCATCTTGAAAGGACTGAAAGGGTGTTTTGAAGAAATTCACTAAAGGTGCTTGGGTATTAACCTTAGGCAGGAATACAGTCTAACCTGAGACCAACGCATGTCTGCAGATTGACTTAGTATCAAGCATTTGTGGGTGCATATTGCACCCATATAGTGCATATATTGTGCGAACAAATCTCCCATATCCAGTATAATAAAATTCGCGTCTCTGAACGAGAGACTCTATTGAATCCTAGATCTAGATATTGAAAACCAGACAACTTTTGGACAGACGAAGGCTTAAAATTTTCACGAAATTAGACGACGCGATCTACATAACATATGGCAATACAGTTTTGATTTCAACAGACATCCTAAGCAACCCATCATGCGCTGAGTAGAAAGCAAGTCACAGTAGGTTACACTAATGAGAATAAAAATTCTGCAAATGGCAATAATACTGAAACCAGGGACTTAAAGACCGATTTAAACTTTGATAAGCTGTGGATATACAAATATCGCCATGAACATAGAGTTGACATGTCTAGAGACATAGGCCAAGACCTCAAGTGCAATAATGATGATTTTCGCACCAAATGAATGCCAGATGGTAGCACTTCTGTGAGCAATATGACAGTGCTGAAGGAGTTGGTCCTCGAGGGAAAGAGAGCGATTATTACCAGCAGTTTGGAATGAAGGATGTTTGTCGTAAAGGAAACGCAACCAGCCGGAAGCAATTAAGGCGTTTGATGGCCCGAAAAGTTGTTCTGAATTAACAATATAATATTACGTGTTTACTACGTTAATAATTTTGCACTTGGATGAGTCTGAAAAAAACATTTTGCTTTTATCGGTTTCATTTTCTGTTAATATAATCCGCATTCCAAAGATATTCACGATTTTTTTTCCCAGAAATTGGGTTCATAATTCAGAGCATCGAGTAGCATCCTTTAGTTTCAGTGCTGCAATTCAAGGAATTCCATTGCTTTCGTGATGTGGATTTAAAATTCCCTCGCACTAATTACTCTTGTTTCGAGATGAATCTGATATTTTTTGTTTTTCCACATTCCGTGCCAGAGGATACATTTTTTTTTTTTTATTTAAATTAATTTTTTTTTTCATCCTACTCAACTTCCTTTCGACAACAGGCTTAAGGACTCCAGTAGCGATTTTAATTAATCCCCCAATTCGAGTGATGATAAGACTCTTCATGTTTACTTGGCGCGAAATTTTAAGGATCTGACGAACGGATTTCTGTCATACTTGCACATTTGCATGAGAAACTTTATTGAAAGTTATGAGCAAAAGATTTTTTTTTTTTAAGGTTTTATTGCAAACATAGATTTGGAATAAATTAAGATTCTTGGAGGTTTTATCTTTTCGAATGACTTTCTGGAAGAGGATTTACTGTCGACTGGGTTATTTGCAATTTGAGGATTTGAGAGAAAGTTTTGCACAATTTTCTTTTGATTACTTAAATTTTGACTTAGTCGGAGATATAAGGTATTTTTCGAAGCGACTAATTTGAAAATGATATTGAAATGAGAGATATTTTCATCTTTTTGAACCGAAACGGGAGCATCTATCATATGAATAGTGAACAGTGGGCGGTAACCACCTTTGTGACAAAAGCGATGGGAGAGAAAAGGAGAGGGAATATGAATGAGTTCCTGAAAGCTATTGATAGCGAATCGTACAAATAAAGTTCAATCCAAGGTTGTTGAAGGTTTTTTTCGGAAAACGAGAAAGATTTTCGTAATGAGCGAACTTAAGTATAAGAAAGTCATAACTTAAAATTGTGCCCTAGCTATGACATAAAAATCCTAGACGAGGAAGACACAGCATCTTTGGTTGTACTGTCGAAATTTACAGCGTACATGATAACACCTCCGATAACGGATTAAGGCTGGTCGTAGCTAGTATGCACACCTCCGGTTTTATGGATGACCGAACGTTCCGAGGGGCCAACATTGACTCGAACCACTACCTTGTTGTAGCCAAGGTACGACTGCGGATATCCCGAACACCGCCAAGGCAAGGAAATACTGTGAGGAAGTTTGACGTCGGACGGTTGCAATCGCAAGAGATCACCAGACCCTTTTCCGATCCAGTCTCTTTCAATCTCTTAAGAGGTCTTATACCGCCAGCATCAAGTATTGAAGACAAGTGGAAACAGTGCCAAAAAGCAATCAGAGATGCCGCCTCTGATGGGCTGGGTTTCAATCGGCGACCACAACGAAACCCCTGGTTTGACAATGAGTGCCGGTAAGCACATGCAGCGAAACAAGAGGCAAACAAAGCGGCGCTGTATAGAAGGATCACAGCCGCTCGCGAGCTCTATGGGCAGAATGAGGTTCGGTAGTTTAATGAAAGGGTACAAAGAATCTGTCAAGGCCACAGAGTCTAAACTGAAGTCTGCAAGGATGAACAAGGATTGTAGTAAAATCGCAGTTGACGGCGAATAAAATAAAGGATGAAAAAGCGAACATCGTAGTAGATTCGCAGTCGATGCTGAGGATGTGGAAGAACTCTTTCTGCCTACTGTTTAACGACGATGATGAATCAGATGAGACGCTTGTTGGTTGAGGCCCAGGTCCACCCCGGACTATAGCGCCACCCAAAGTGAGTAAATAAGTGCACAATCGGAGAATGATATTAAACCTTGCCCACAAACTATCAGAGGTGCTTCTTCTGATGTCACATGAATGAAACCTGAGAATTCAACCTGAGCAAAATACAGATGCTTATCGCTAATCGCTTAAGAAGTACCGAAAAATATGTAGAAGGAAAAGGTATCTGTGATCCTTTTAAATAAGTTTATAGATTGTAAGGTTTTCTGGGGAATCACAATAGATATAACAGAGCTTCAAGGACGCCATATTGCTTGCTAGATAGGCCTATCGGCTAATCCCTGCTATTGAGACTTTGACAAGCAAACGATATCGAAATTAAATGAAAATATGTACTTCTTACAGGACCTGACTGTTTTCGCTGTTTCCCATGATTCCCATTATAGAATGCTTAAAGTATTCTCCTCATTATATTTTTTAAAACCAAAGAGGAAAACTGACAAGAAAACTGACAAAAAAAAAAAAAACATCAAGACCTAGTGGCCAATACATGGTATAGATCAGAGAGAAAATGGAACACAGTAAGTAATTGAACCAGAAAGCATGTTTGCGGAGTATAGTCGCCTGGAGCGAAAAGGAAGACAAAACTGAAAAGCCGAAGGAGGATAATGGTAACAGGTAATGCCAATTTATTCACGAAAAAAACGTCAAAATACTTGGGGAATAAGGTCGAAGTTGTAGTACAAGGTCTTTTGAAGATCTCTAACCTCTCATCCAAAAAAGGGCCCCTTGGACTGGCTGTGTTCTTATGATAAAAAAAAAAAATCGCAGAAATCTTACATGTTACAAATATTCATCTCAGTAAAACTTCAATCGTTATCCACTACTCTGCTGGGAGTTATTACATATCTGCTGGTATATAACTTCTCTGTACCTCTATCCAAATTACATATATACAAGTTTTCCCGATTCTCATTAAACAGTTTATAAGTTTCTCAAAACATTCGAACATTCCCTGTGGACAACCAGATCCAAAATAGCAACAGGATACTTATATCTCTCTTGCATCCTAATTATTAATTAGAGTCAAAGTTTATAAAAGATTTACTACGAGTAAATAGGACAGATTATGTGTCCTTCGGCAACGACTCCCCGCAGAGCCATAGCTAGTTTATAATTTATTCCGTCAGCTCCTTTCTGCTTAAAATGAATTATCCAAAACTGTTTTGAGAATTATCCTTGAAAGTGAAAATATGCCTTGCGGGGTCTGTTTCAGTTCTAATCACTGCCCCCTAATAGAGATTTAATTGCGGGCAAATGAAATGTTGATTATGATCTCAGAGATCTCATTAGATTAGACGGGACGGGACAATAGGACGGTAATGGTCTTCCCTCGGTGAACGCTTCCGCGACAAGAGTCAGATTGAATCGCCGGATAGCTTCTCATTCAAGGCGACACCTTAAAATGTATTTGCATAAAATTTTCCGAATACTTAATTGAGGAATTCATTCAATATTCATTGCTTTCGAATGGAGTTTAATGAAATGGAAAAATAAGGAGGGGAAGCAAAGTACCCAGACCAAGGCGGAAGGATAATCCGGAAATATTTCGTTCGAATTAAATTGAAAGTCGAAAACGCTCTTTTACGGTTGAGTGTACCTTTTTTGTATTCATCTGGTAGGATTCAAAGCGTTTCTAATGGGTTCTTAATTATAAATCCCGCCTTGACATGTTTCAGTGATTTTTTCTTTTGGGATGCTACCAAAGGATTCAGATCAAGATGGGAATGAACTCTCAATTAATTGATTCCCAATTGTTGTGATACACTTAGTGTATCAAGCTTATTGGCATTCTGTACCCACTAATGCACTTATATATATTTCCGCCGTCTTATATATAGAGGGAGCATTCGACATCAAGAGGCAGCAACGTTGATTCAACTAAGCATGCCAAAATATACATCGAGTAAACAGAGTTTAATGAGAGCCCTCGAGGTAAGACATCATCCAGAGTGTATTCACCAAGCAAATGTGGGGCACCAGCCACCACCGAAAAAGTGTCCGCGGTATGATAATACGATGAGTGAAAGAAGATAGCAGACATTGCACTTCAAAAAGCGCAAGGAAAGGAAGAGAAAAAAATTCTACATTGAGAGTAGAGAGCCAACCCGGTCAGCACGAGTATAACAGGATTCATAATTTTCACAAAAATGTCAATAAACTTTTTTCATATATGTTTTTCACACAGCGCGAGCGAAGTGCAGTAGTTCGAAACGCAGGTAGTATTAGGTTTAAATTGGGTCCGAGGGTTGTGTCGAGACTTGCTGGGGACATTTGTGGTGTTTGTCATTGGTATAATTCACGGAATTTTTTTTTAAATTTCCTGATGTCATAATCATGGTCAATTCAAACTATGACACTCTACTGCCAGTGGTATGGCTTCGCAGTAGAATCGACATCAGCTTTCCTTGTTCATCAATTTAATTTATTTTTAAGAAATAAATGTGACAATTGGGGTGACAATCCATGATGCTAGCCACTACACCATGATCACTTACTGGTAGCTGTTTTCAAACCACTGCCGCAGGCTCTTGAAAAAGCGCAGAAAATCAGTTGCAGTTATACATGTATATATCAGGCATCAAATAAAGATAGTGATGAATAAATAAGGGAACCCAACATCCAATTCAGGTACAGAAGGAGAAGAGCCACCTAGCAATTTAGAAGAGGTTGTCAGAGGACTGAACAATCAGACATATGTATGTGTGCATACGACCCATTTTCAAAATAATAATCCCAAATTTTGCATCGAATGGACAGGGCAAGATATAAAGGAAACCAAAACTAACAATAAATTACAACTCAAATCTGAGAAGGTTAGGTTAGATTAGTGGGCCGATTAAGACGATGAAACCCTCTTCATCTCCCTTAGGTATATGTAGACCCGTTGTGGTACTCATATACTGGGTGATTCTAAATGCCTGACAGCCACATGGCTGTCCTTGCAAACTTGAACAGATTCGACAGTGAATCATTGGATAGCTCCTCGACGTTATAGAAGTGGTATTTGCGCAGAGTTTTTCGCTAATATTGCATAGGCTTGGACAATGACAAAGAAAGTGGGTTGTGTCCTCATGTATTTCTTCGTCCCCGCATCCTCTGCATAGTTCGTCTTCAGTCAGGTGCAGCTTTTTTGCATGATATCTGAGCATGTTGCGGCATGTAATTATTCCTACGAACTTGGTGGTTCTGGCTTAATAATACTCTGACCATAGCCTTCTAGAATTTTCGCAGGTGGTTAGTGTTTTCAACTTGTTATTCGCCTCAGTTAGGGATCTTAGTCTTACTATTTATTCTTACACCACTGTGGCCGGGGATACTGCAGAGATTTACATTATGCTGCGTGCATTTTACAAGCTTGGATGTAATTTGAATACCAGCTAAGACTTTTATAGCTGTGCCATTTGGACTGCTCTGGTCGTCATAGCTTCAGTCCTAGCCTATGTCCATCTTTGCGTCATCCGTGTAGATGGACTTTGTTTCGTTAAGAATCTTTTTGTCTTCTCATTGTTTTCTGCTTGGAAAGATGCAGGAGAAGGGTTTACCGAAGTCCAGATACGAAATGGGCCGTCGTGGGTCGGTGGTTAGTGCGTTGGACTGCTGACCGAGCGTCGTGGGTTCAAGCCCCAGCCAGGAAAACACCAAACATTTTTCGCGGCACCACCTCTCGTCGGGGTATGACAAGCCTCCGGGAGTATAATCTGTCATGAAAAAGCTTCTCACCTCGCCGTTCGGAGTCGGCAATAAATTGTAGGTCCCTTCCATTCGTGCAAACAATACAACACGCACAACATGAATGGTTGCGAGAAGCTAGGCCTTGGCTTATTCCGAGCTGTCGCGCCAGCTATTTATTTATTTTAGATACGAAATCATGTAGTCAAAGTCGACATTTGTGCCCAGATATTTATCCAATATTTGGGCGTGTCCATATGAGCTCGCTTTCCAGAGTTTAGACTGGTCTTATATCTGAGCGCTCTTTTCTTGCGAATTGAATCCAACACAGCCGTCGGAGTTGATCGCATTATTCAAATCTGTGGAAAGGAAAAATTATTATCCAGAAGCTTCTCATGGAGGATGAAACTATAAGCAACGAGCTCTGAAAAATTCTTATATAAACGGAGATAAGAAACTCCCAGTAATTATTAGCCAAAGACGAAAATGTATGAGTTCGAGGAACGATAAGTCCAAGCAGACTTCAAACACTTCAGAAACAAATCGTGCATGGATTCGAAAAATATGAGTCTGGAGTTATTATGAGTTTAGTCGCCATACTGGCATGCTAGGCGCGCTAAGACACGAAGAGTTATTTTAGTGCGCACAAGTGAGGACAATTAGAACCGAGTGTGCTTCTACTTCGAGGAAGTGCCAGAGGTGAAGAAGGCAAATCAGGACATAAATCTGTCACAGCCATAGGAGATTAGAGCCATATAGAAGTTAGGCAAAGTGGCACCACCATGAAGTAATGCAACAAGTAGTTCCGGGGTGGGAAGACCTGAAAATGAAGAGGATTTTAATCGGTCGAAATTCCAACCACCAGAGGAACATGACCACTATTGAAGATGCATGGAGCATTTCCTCTGCAAAAGAAAAAGAGGATGAGGTGAACCACTAGTTAAAAACTATCTTATATCCACACATCCACTTTAATTCAAGCAATATATGTACGTACGCTTTTGAGATTCATTAGTTTCCATTAACACAATTAGCAAAGCAAAAGCATTATTCCTTGAAGCGCACAAAAGCCGAACCAAGTTGCAAATTATATCCTCACATCCCGTAACTCAGTTTAGTTTACGCAATAAACCCGTATTGTCCTCTAATCACATCTCCTTTCATTTCTCTTATTCCAGGAATCACATATCCATTTGGTAAAACTAACAAGGCTTCTGCGACTGGCACGTCTCCTCCAAAAACTAGATCGATACTCACAGTATACCGCGCTGGTGCTGACATTACTAATGCTATGCTTCTCACTGGTGGCACATTGGCTCGCATGCATCTGGTATGTCATCGCGGAAAAGGAGAACATGATAAACGACAACGGATGGGATATCGGTGAGTTTGTAAACCTTACAATATGTGGGCGTATGTGGTTTCTTTCGTACTGGGAACTCAAGTCCCGCAGCTTATCACAACGATGTAACGGGTAGATATTGAATTTCCACGTGTAACGTATGAATATGAATCGCATTTTGGCATATGGAACAGCATACTCCTTTCGCTCGGAACACGGTTGTGGCAATAAATCTCCGGGCCTCGTGAGGAGGTTGTTCCAGTGTGAACTTTTCCCACATAATTTATACCGCTGCCGGACAACGTCCTTTGTCGATGATATTCCCAAATCGTCGTTGGTTTAATTGGTTTATGCGGACCATATGGATGTGATGGCTCTCTCTCTCGGTTGGCTGTTATTAATTATTTTCTCGGGAAAGGTCGTAAATTATGTATCCCTTCCCAATGGAATGACGAGGTGAAGGATTGTCGGACGTGTTGGTACTGCAACCAATTCGTCGAGTTTTAATAGTCTGCCTGCGTAGTGTTAAAACAGGATTTATGGTACGGATGGACATTCGTAGGTAACAGTCAAGTGGAGGAGTATGAAAGATTATTTAGTGGTTAGCGATGAATAATTCATTGCCAGAGTACCTGTATGTGTAACATACAAAGTTGTGGTCATTCTTCACTTCCTATGGTGAAGTTTTGCTTCTTAATTGGGCAGGGAAGACTGGTTATCATATCTGGGTCCTCTGAAGACATACAAACTTAGGATAAAAATCACCATTCTGACCATAAAAGGCTAGTCCATTGTTTCAGTAGTAAGTTGAAGAAGTGTCTTTGATGGGGAACTAACAACAAGATCGTCGTTACAGTGACTCGGATCCCATAGCAGGATATGGCTGTTTTGGTAAATTATGGCTCGGGTAACTAGGCGATGTTAGCCGTTTGAGTGAATCCTATGCTGTTGGAAATGGAATCTTATTCTATGTACTCATGTTGCTACGTAACAATTTTAGTTCGCACTTTTTTTTTATAGGAAGTCTAGGGGTGTTTTTATTCGTTTTAGCTAGACACGAGCGAAAAGAACAGAACAATTTAAAGTTTTAAGGTGATCCATAGGGGAGAAAACCAGGTCATGCTCAATGAGGAAACGTAACTCCAAGAGAACAACACCACCTCACCAGCGCAATTACACGGTCCGACGAGAAAATCTGCCCTATCAGACGTGCAAATGGGAGAAAACGTCCACCTTGGTGGAACGCGAAAATTGCGGAACCATTTACGACATCTTGATGCTGTTGCCGCAAAAGGAGGGACCATAGAATGGGCAACGTACAGGGAAAATGTCAAACCTGGAGTACCTATTGCGACTCGATTCAATCGAAAACGGAAGTGGCTCGTCTAATGAAAATCCTCGCCAGAGCAGCTAGGCAACTGTCTTCCATAGAGAAGAGCAATAGAATCTGGACGGAGTCCCACGAAGAGACGCTGGAAACGCTATTAAACTGCCACTTTACTGACTGTCATGAAATAGGGATTCTGAATCCAACCTCAGAAGAATAGTCAGAGGGGATGAAAGCCGATTCAGTCGCCAAGATCATTGAGGACAAAAAAAAAATGGCATGGTATTGGCGGTATTCATCCAGCCATGCTGCATGGGTCTGAGGAAATTAAAATTCCGAAGCTACGGCAGAACTACGGCTGGTGCCTTCAACTGGGGTATATTCCCAAATCCTGGAGAGAAGTAAGGGTAGTACTTATGCCTAAAGCGGGAAAGCCCAGTCACACGACCGCTAAGGACTACAGGCCCATTAGCCTGTCGTCCTTCTTTGAACCCTGGAACGCCTAATAGATGTGCACATGAGACATGCGATTGGGGGTACATCATTATCCAATTCGCATAATGTGTACATGGAGGGAAGATATGTGGACACCGCCCTTCACAAGGTGATATATGCGGTCTAAAAATCGCTTCAAGTCAAAGAATTCACACTGGATGCCTTCCTCGACATTGAAGGAGCCTTCAATAACGCGAGCACTGAAGCAATCATACACAGCTTACACAGGGCCCGACTAAGCAAGGGACTGTGCAACTGGATTGTTCATATGCTTAAATCACGTACTTTAAGCTCGACCCTAGGTAGCGTCAACAGCCGGAAGAGTATCACTAGAGGTATCTCTCAAGAAGGAGTTTTCTCCTCCTGTGCGAAAACAACGGCCTCAACATGACGGGCTATGCTGACGACGTCGTGGTAGTGGTACACGGGCTGTATACTGGTGTAGTACGACGGGGGAAGGTACTTGAGAAGAAATGCCATTTTACAAGTGTAACCAAGATTCAAAAAACAGGCTGCATAGGGATAACAGGATCAATAAGACCAACTTCCACAGCGGTACTTGAAACAAAGCTGAACTTAGTTCCAGTAGTCATCCACTGTAGCAGTGGAACGACAAAAATAGCATTCAGACTAAGTAAAGCAGGTCTATGGACAACTAATACGTATGGTCACGCCTCCGTTCTAACCCGATGGATTAACACGAAGGAGAACATATATAGATCCCGACTACATTATTCCAACCTTAGACTTCGATAGGAGATTTGATATCAAAATACCAAGAAGGGAGGACTGAGATTAGGTTATAGTCTGGTCTGAAGAAGAACTGGCCTTCTACACCAACGGATCCAAAATGGACGCTGGTACTAGTGCCGAAATCTTCTGTGGGTCTTGAAGAGTAAACGAATCCTTTAAAATCGGAAACAGATTCAGATTTTTCAAGTCGAGATAACAGCGATTCTACAAACCGCAAAACTAATCAAAAACGACAACATTATCAGGAAAACTATCACTATCTATGTTGACAGCCAGGTGGCTGCACCCAAACTCTGAACGATAAGGCGATCCTGTGGTGGGTACCAGGCCACAAAGATATATCAGGTAATGAGATTGCGGACGAACTTGCCAGGACGGGGTGCGGAACTCGCATTTGCATACACCCTTCCGGTTGCAAGGATACCCCTTAGGAAATTTAAAAGGAAAATAGATGACAAAGCCATGATCAGGTCACATGGACGCATGTGCAAGAGCCAGATTTAGCCAGAAGAATTTCACAGATCTTGTACAACTCAGTCGAAGGAAAATACGAATCGTCTCAGATGCTCTTACAGGGCACTGCGGAAGCGTCCTATAATAACTACTGCAGAAGCTGCAGGGACGAAGCACCTGCTAGCAACCAGAAGATTGCGTACTCTTGGTAGTAGCTTCTTCCATGGGCTGGAGAACCTCCATATCGCTGATTTTAGGAAACTTCTGAGATTTCTATCCCTTTCTGGGTGGTTTCCAGATAAGTCAATCCAAACTTTTGGTTAGACTTCCACGAGTATATACTTTATGGGTATAGTAGACCCGCTTGAGGTCTAAGTAAGTCTTTAGGACAACAATAAAAAGAACCTCATCAAAGTCGCTTTTGAAAATTTGTAGCCCAACTTTAAACCCTATTTCAGTGAGCAGAACCAACAAGTCCGGGAGAGCGGAAAGTCAGTATTTCACAGTGAAGTGAAGTGTTGTATTTCACAAATTTACCTACTTCAAAGTCCTACCTCTAAAGCAATCTAAAGATCCAGAGATAACCAACATATAAGAGCAGCACATTTGTATTCGAATTTAATAATGAGATTCGCCAATTAAAACCATGAGTAATAAGGCTGCAACGGCGAATCCGGAAATATAATAGCAATATCCTCTTTTCCTGAAATCTCCTTGAGTGAGCAAAACTTAATAGAGAAATGACAGCAGCAGAGCAAGTCAAGTAGCTCTATCTACACATTTGATCAGGCAATAACTTGGTAATGCTGCTTCTTACCCTAGATCCCTTCAGTGGCTTAAAAGTCTTAGTGAAATCATTAGTGAACGAAAGAAGATATGTGCATCCCTTGTCTTTTCCTCCATTTGCCACTTCATTCGGTAAGATGGTGTACTTTTGTTAGACATACCCAACCACGCTCCGCAAATTTCTCAGCACTTAACTCATTTAACTACTAATTAGCTGTCGTGTTCTCCTTCTTCAGGTTGGATGCACGGTCTCTCGGAACGATTGAAAATCCCCATCTCAAACATAACCAACGCTGAGGCGTACTCAACAGCGCTCTATTTCACATTCACAAGTCTCACGTCTGTGGGCTTTGGCAACGTATCGGCCAATACCACAGCCGAAAAGGTCTTCACCATCTTGATGATGTTAATTGGAGGTAAGTATTCAGGTTAACCCTCGCCTCTGGGGTTGAACGTCGCATGCACCACCAAACCACTATTGGTATCTCGTAACCATCTTTAATCACCCTTCTTGCTCTTTTCATCCGTAACAGCGCTAATGCATGCCGTTGTCTTTGGTAATGTGACCGCAATTATACAAAGGATGTACTCTAGGCGTTCCCTATACGAGAGCAAATGGAGAGATCTAAAGGACTTTATTGCCCTGCATCAGGTACGTATGGGCAATTGCATTAGAATTATGAACTCGCACAACCTTAAACGGGAATATACCACCTCACCTGCACTGGTAAGTCTTTAAAAATAGTTACGACACAAGGACACACATTTAGTATACCCGTCACCACTACCACTTACTAAGTAGCACACAGAGAGCGTTCCACAAGGCGCATATCATTTTAATTTTCCGCTTCAAACGATGACACGAGTGCAGCACGAATGAGTGTGATAGAGTTGACCTGGTTTAGCATCTAGATACACCTTCAGAGAACGCCCACTCTACACGCCACATAATTTCACATCACACCCGGTCACATACACGCACACACACACACATTAGCAAACATTATCCCAGACGAGCTTGAAATTTATCTTTTGCCTTTAACATCGGGAATTATTTTTATCACTCAAGTGATGTCTTTCTTTATCGAGGTCGTGGTAGTTAAGTCGTTGTCCTAGATATGCGAACAAATGTGTGCATGGAAGCTGATTAAAAGAAAATTCCATTTCGCCGGGATTTCGACAAGAATTCGGATTGAAAAACGAACTTAATCGCTGAAATAGCAGTCGGGATATGCTTTTAAAATCGGTTATGCGGATTTGCAGAAGCGAATCGGAGAGGAAAAGTGCTTCTTTCGCTTGAACTAACACGATTTTCTAAGCTTATTCTGTTGGCTCAACTAAATTTTTTCCTTTTTTTTTTTGGTTTCTCGCAGATGCCCAAGGAACTGAAGCAACGGATCGAGGACTACTTTCAGACGAGTTGGTCTCTCAACCATGGCATTGATATTTATGAGGTGAGTGCATTCATGCTGCTGACACTGGATTTGAATTTGGTAGTCTAGGAAATTTCGCTTTCATTTCGATTTGTGGAGCAAAACGAGATAGGTATCCTTTGAGATGCAGTCGTTTTGCTATTCGTTTTGATATATCTATAGAATAGATTTTTTTTTTTGTGGAGGGGTGGGTGGAGACAGAAACATTCACCCACTCAAGCATGGTTAACAATTTCAAGCTGAATTATTTTCTGTAGAAATTTGTATCAGAAAAAATATGTACAAAGTTGAGCAAAAGTCATCACCCTATCGGAAGATGCATAATTTTTGCAAATGGGGGCAAATGTCAATTCTACTTTGGCATTTCTGAAGTAAACAGATACAAAATACTCGTCAACAAGGCATGAATCGCTATACTCTTAAAGAAAGCGGAATAATTATTTAGATTTTTTTGCGGAAAAATTCGTCGGTGGTGTTGGCGCAGCGTGAATTTCGGCGCATATTTTCCGGTCATCCGACACCAACTGGACAAACACTACGGCGTTTAGCCGCTCGTCTAGAAGAGTATGGGACAACACGTGATGCTGTCAGGTCTGGTCGGCCCCGGAGCAGCCGTTCTGCTGAGAATTTTGCACCTGTGGCTGAAGATGTCGCAGAGGACACCGGGGTATCGACTACATGACGTCATGCCATGCTTAATGAATTTCTCCGTCCTCAATTGGATGAATAGGGACTGGAGAACATGTAGTTCCAACAGTATGGAGCAACGGCGCATACTGCACGATCCACAACCGAAATTCTGATGGCTCCATTTTCGGGTCGCCTGATTTAACCGTTCCAGACTTCTTTTTTTGGGGTTTTTTTAAACTAGTCTATGTCAACAAACAAGCCTCAGACTCTTAAAGTCCTCAAAGATAATATTCATCAATAATGCGAGGACCTATCGCCGGGGGTTCTGGCAAGAGTGATGGAAAATGCCATAAATCGGGCCCGAATGGTCATCAGTTTTGGCGGCGACCACTTAGCCGATATCATTTTCTCGACTTAATGAACAATTTTTTAAGACATCAAACGAACATCGGAAGGAATGAAAAGGCAAACCTGTCAGAATTGGGACAGTATCAAGCTTTATGATGCCAAAATCATTCTGCGAAATACCAGTACGATAAGAATCTGTATCAAAAAAGCACAAATCGCAGGCCATTACTGGGCGAAAACGGAAGGTAACAGACAAGCCAAAATCTTACTGCCAACCGCTCCCCAAAATAGAACGATACAATAAGGACTCAGGTTCCAATAGCCGCAGGATTTTTCACAGGTCACTGTCGGGTGGAAAACATCTCATGAAGACGAAGAATCAGCAGAGCACATACTGTACTACACTCCATCAGTACTTAGGTAAAATGTACCTCAAAGCAAATGACATATATACTGTCCCTTTATAGTCGGATTCATCACCAACTCCGACATCGTGAACGATCCAATAGAACCATTTGTGGCCTCCTAAGGCGACCTGATCCCACCTCATTGACACTGCAGGTCTCTTCCATGCGGTTGTGAGAAGTTAATTCTTGGCCCCCAAGGACTATGTTTTCATAATTTTTTTTTATTTCTTTTGCAAGATTTTGAAACTTCAATCTAAAAATCCTTTCAGTTGCTCTCCACCGATTATTTCAGCAAAAACCTTTTACAACAGACCTTCGTATCAGACCGAGATCTCATTCAGATAGATACAGATATCAACCTACCATCTCAATGTCACATCAATCAATCGAGTTTGAATCGGTGAATTACAGGTTTTGTAATCCTTTCTGTAAACATGCCATCTTATAGAAAATGCTCCGAAAATGGAAACAAAGGTGCACTCAGGATGCAAGTTGTCGACAACGAGTCTTCCTTTATCTTTTAAATTTAAAAGAACATGACTTCCACAGAAAAGGGAGTGTCTTTGAAATGCAGGTACCACGCTAACTGAAGTAAAAGGAACTAAGTAACCTTTTATCCTTTCCTTCGGAAGTTCTTTTTCAGTTGAGAATCCAATTACATCCTTTTAGTTTTTATTTTTTTTTGTGGAGGAAATGAAAAAAAAAAACTTTTCAAAAGAAAGTCGAATTGAAAGTACAAAAACGCGTGTGGTTCTGCCGTCTATTCGGGTGATTATCTTCGCTCCCGAGGACTGAGATGGGACCACCGAAGCACGAATACGTGATAACTTCGAAAATTTAAAGTTAATCTGCACGAAACGATGCACTTGAAAAAATCGAGAATGGCACATGGTATGTGTTGCAGTTGTTGTTGACAGAGTAAATTCTTCAAGTTTTGCAACTTGTGCAGTGCATGGAAAAATGTTCCTCACGCCGACGATAGGAGAGTTTTTCAAGGCGCTAATATTTTCTTTTATGGTCTCATTTCTAATGGGAGCTGTTATCAGCTTTAAAAATAATGGCCTGGAACAGGTTGCAGAAAAATATCTGCAGTAGGTGCTCATTCACCATATAGGAAGGAGATACCTTCTTTACAAATTTGCATATGCTGTTCATATTTTGAAACAAATGACTATTTTCAACCCGGAAATTGATCCAAAAAGAAAGGAACTGCTGATAGTTCTAAATGGTTTTCCAATAGGGACGGGTAAATTTTGACAGTTCATGGCGGCCATGTTGTTTTAACGAATCACCATGGCACGTTGCAGCGTCGAGCAACACGTGCAAATAATAAAACTTCATTATCAAAATGGTTCAATGGCAAAAAAAACTTCTTTAGCGACGAGGCCCATTTTTGGATGAACGGATACGTCATCTTCGAACTTGGCTTACCAATTGCAGAATGTGTTAAAATTGTGAAAACTTTCTACAAAAATAGTGATTCTAAAGTAGCTACGTTTCACGCATTACGAGCAGATTATAGTCGACACGACATAACCGTCCATCTGAGCGTTTTAGAGGCAAGACTGTTAGAAAATTCGAAGAGACTGGCTCTGTAACAGATTTCTTAAGGCCTATCCATCACCGAAATGCACGGTGTAAATCTATCGATTTCACGGCTAGCACAGTATTTAGGCTTGTCTTACGGCACATAATCGCGTATTTTGCATTTGGATCTGCATCTACACCCTTATAAAGTTCAACTCACTCAAGAATTGAAGCCAGCTGACCACGGAATGGGTGGAATATATGCCGATTGGGTGCTTGAACATCAGCGTTTGGATGACCAATTTTCACACCAAATTTTCTTCAGCGATGAGGCTCACTTTGTACTCGGTGGATACATTAACAAACAAAATTGTAGCGTATGGGGAATGGAAAATACACATGTAACTGTCGAAAGAGCACTGCATCCACAAAAAGTCACTGTATGGTGTGCAATTTGGTCTGGTGGTGTCATTGGTCCATACTTCTTCGAAAATGAGGAAGGTGTAACCGTCCCCGTCAATTCTCATCGCTATAGCCAAATGTTAACGGAATTCTTTTGGCCTCAAATCGAAGACATGTGGTTTCAAGCAAGACGCTGCCACATCTCACACAACACGACCCGTTTTGACTTTATTGCGAGAAAAATTTCCTGGACGAGTTATTTCGCGTTTTGGTGAGGCGAACTGTCCACCAAGATCGTGTGATTTGTCGTCGTTGGTTTTCTTTTTGTAAGGGCTATGCAAAATATCGTGTTTGTGCACATAATCGGCAAACTATTGACGATTTGAAAAAGAATATTCGTTAAGTTTGGGTCGAGTTATTGCCCGATATGTGTCGAAAAGTAATCGAAATCTGGAATCGAGTCCTGCAAGATGTCCCGTGGAGGTCATTTGAATGACATTATATTTTATTCATAATGGCAGGATCCAAACAATATATTAAAATATAAATTTGATCGAAATCTAAATCATAAATCTAAATCACAAAATGGATGACCCTTTATCACACAAGAGCTTGCATAAGAAAAGCTTCAAAGGCTGCGGTTGATAAAAAAAAAAAACAACGACTTCACTTAGTCATTAGATGGAGATGATCCAGGGAACTTTGAACTCCAACATATTATCCTATTTCGAACCAAAGTCCTTTTGAACATTATCGTTCCCCGTTAAAGATTTAGGTGGGTTTCAAAATTCAAAAAAAAAAATATTTTTTTTGTCTTATTAAATAGTACAATATGTCTAGAATATTCTCCCAAATTTTTAAATTTAAAAATACGCTTTTTTTTAATCCTTGAAACCCACCTAACCCCTTCAGTTGTCTATTTTATTAAGTGCACGACTGCACATGTTTCCTTGAATAGTTTATTTGCATTTTATTAGCAGATAATAACAAGCTTCTACGGACTATCAAACAAAAGCGCAATTCTTTGAGTGGAATTGATTTCCACGGCTCTGCAAAATGAACACTCCTCTTATTGAATAAGCATCTTTTCCCCCTGTGTTATGTGTGATAACAGGAAGCTAGCAAATATCCTTCTTTAATCTAATTTTTTTTTATCTCGCTTTATTTTCCATTCATTCATTTTTTTTTTATCTCTTCACTTACAGACACTTCGCGAATTTCCCGAAGAATTACGAGGCGATGTATCTATGCATCTACACCGTGAAATACTACAGTTGCCAATTTTCGAAGCAGCATCACAGGTAAATTCAAAAAAATTCCAAAGCTTTTTTTTTTTGTGATGGATACACAACTGTGTGGCGGATTCGTATATCCATCGCGTTGTAGAGGAAAACGAATGAGTTGGGCGGTAGGTACATTCATTCGCAGTGGGCAAAGAAGCAAGGTGAGCGTCACAAGGGTGAGACACGTGTGTGTACATACGTTGAAAATAAAAAATGACAAGGAAAAGGGAAATATACAGAGGAAATCTTTTCATCTTACCCAGGAACAACGTGTGAATGATCATGGCACTAGAGTAGCTATTCCTCATTGTCACATGTCAAAATGCTTGTCAAATACAAATAGATCTAGAGAAAAAAAAAATGGAGAAGTTCAATGTTGATAGGATTTAACAAAATTGTTGCTATGGCAGTTTCTTTTTCTAGGAAATCCGAACTTATAAAAGAGGTTTTACAAACATAAGGAGGCGTCATGACACATTCGAATTGACTTTAGTGCTTCTTTGAAGTGCTAATCCTTTCACGCACATATTGAGGCTTAAATCAAAGTAGAAGCACATCGGTGTTTCAGGTCGGTGTTGCAGGTCCCATTTTTATCAATGGGTTTTCTACAGCGCTATAGTGGCTTTTTTTTTAACGCGTTCAAGAGTGCTAGAATGAAACCTAATAATTTGGCTTTGTTAGCAGTGCACAGGCGGGTGTCATTTAGAGAAGGAGGGTCTAATGAAGAATTTCGTATTTCCTGGTGAAGACGACTAGTTTGGTTTTTCTGGGATTAACTCCCAAAACGCTTTTAGCAGCCTATCTTGAAAAAAGTGAAAGGACATTTTGAAGAATTTCACTAAGGATGCTCGGGTATTTACCGGAGACAGCAATCGCAACATCATCTGCATAAGCAATGACTTCGCATCCAGCACTTGGTAGGCCTACCGCAGCTCACAGATCTGCGGGTTGAGGCATTGCCCAGTTTGGTCTTATTTTTTCTGCCTATGAGTAGTTTTTCAGTTAAAAGTCCGAGCGAAACCTCCACTCCTAGTGAGTGAATCGGTGATCACTTCCGTTTTGACGTTGTTCAAGGCTCTTTCGATGATCAAAAGGCAACCATGGTGAACTCTATGATGCTTAGTGATTTT
Organism: Matsumyia berberina; assembly: GCA_917880715.2. Lineage (NCBI taxonomy): Eukaryota > Metazoa > Arthropoda > Insecta > Diptera > Syrphidae > Matsumyia > Matsumyia berberina. The sequence continues at coordinate 113,123,142 of OU862870.1, read as the reverse complement.
TCAATAGTATTGAGTGCAAAGCAGTTTCGATAGACCTGCTTTTGCAATAAGCATTTTGGGACTCTGACAGAAGTTTGTGGGAGTCTATCAGCCTCTCCAGGAAGGATGATAGATTGAAAGGACGCAAATCCGTAGGAACAAGGTGTGAGCTCTTTTCCAGCCTTAGGTATGAAGAAGACTTCTACCTCAGTCCACCCCCTGGACATCTGGACAAGGTTTAAGCAGCATTTAGAATAGTGTCTAGTCAGGAAAGGATTATATCTAGCTGGATGGACTTGAAGCCCCTTATAGCCCAAAGGATCGTGTATCCCTTATCTCGCAATATAACGGAGCAGCTGCCAGAGAAATGAGTCCCCTGAAGTACATACGTCAACTGTCTCCTTACTGGAGATTGTCCAACGTCCTGGTTTCATTAAATAACTAGATATGGAGAGGATTTTCCGCAGTCGCGAGGCTTCCGGGAAAGGATATCGAAAATAAATACGTCGATTTTAAGATCGAGATTTTGTTTGCTTTAACCACAACCCAAATGCCTCCTCATCGTGAGTGAACAGAAATCTGATAAGAGTCCCTTGCATAATGTAAGCCTCAGAATTGAGGTAAGGCTTCTCGTGCACTTCATATCTCTTTCCACGTTGTTCCAACACTCAATAGTGATATCTCCAACTTTTAAGAATCTGTACCAGAGCAGACTGAAAATCCTGCATACATTGAATTTGTAATAGTGTATCACTCATGAATCTGCAATAGCACACTTCGAATTGAAATGATGTCTGCCAGGTAGGGGATACCCCTTTGTATTCTACAAGTCTCAATATCCACATCTATTGCTGGTATCACAAGTTGTTATCCATTCATAAGCTTGTAAATGTGAAACCACATCCAGCAATAATAACTCTGACATGTTTTCCAGGGATGTCTGAAACTCCTGTCGTTGCATATTAAAACAAATTTCTGTGCACCCGGAGAATTCCTTATACATCGAGGTGATGCTTTGAATTATATCTATTATCTGTGCAATGGCTCAATGGAAGTCATCAAGGATGAGATGGTGGTGGCCATTCTGGGTAAGTTTAACATTCATTTTCCATTTCTCGTATTTTTATTTTTTTTTTTTCAAAGTACATAATTGTTTGCTTGTATCTTGTTGTCAGATTTTTTAATTAATATTTCGCTTCGTTTGTTAGGAAAGGGTGATTTGGTTGGTTGTGATATCAACGTGCATCTGGTGGCGACATCAAACGGACAGATGACGGCTACAACAAACAGTGCGGGGCAGGACATCGTGGTACGGAGCAGTAGTGATGTTAAGGTGAGTTTTTCGTTGTAATTTCCGGTTGATTTTCGAATGAAAAACGCGGAGTGTAATTAAAAAGTTGGAAATTGGAGATGGAGATGGAGATTGGAGTGACCACAAGTTAAGAACATTTATATTTACATACATTGGCCTGAATTGAATGAAGACTCTGAATTTAGCAATTTAAAAGGAAATGGTTTAGTTTTGCTTTCAAGATTCTAGCAGCACAAGATACGACCGGAAGCACAATATTCTTTCTGCAGATTTGTTTGTATTCCAGGCAGTTTATCAAGGCCTTTCTCATTTTGCTATTGTCGATTTTCACCGTGACGCTTTGCTGGTTCCTCTAATATTGGTGAAAGCTTCAATGGCATACCCCCTGATTTTTGCTTCCATGAACTTCTGTTCCACTGGAACAAAGTGGGTGAAAGGCATCCTTCTAGTAGCACTGGTTAGTGACAGTGACCACTAATGATTGCTTTAACAAATCGCTGGATCTCAGTACACTGGATCTTAGTCCACTCGTTTTGAGTGGAAATATGCGTGGCAACTAATTGTGAGAATTTTATTTCTACGACTTCTTCGAGCTAGAACCGACCATTGTGGCACTCCTCCGCCAACCGTCTCTAGCATAACTATCAGGGTAGTCAACTCAACCTCTAGCAAATTCTTTAGTGAAATTTTCTTGTCTGGGTCAGTTTGATTAATTACGGTTTTAGTAGTTCTGCTGTGAGACGCAAGATATCACCAGGTCCTTTTTCGATCGAGTCTCTCTCAATCTCTCATGAGGTCCTATGCCGCCAGCAACAAGCATTGCAGACCAATGGTAGCATTGTCAAAAAGTCGTCAGAGATGCTGCTTCTGACGTACTGGGCTTCACTCGACCACCGCAACGATGCCCCTGAGTGCCGGCAAGCACATCCAGGGAAACAAAAGGCATACAAAGCGGCGTTGCATAGAAGGACCGGAGCTGCTCGCGAGCTCTACGAACGGAAGAGGAGAGACCGGCTTCACCGGCTTCTCAGTAGTAAAAGGAAGAAACTTGAGAAGCGCGCGATCGAGGAGATTAAGAGATTCTACTGCACGAATGAGGTTCGGAAGTATTAACAAAGGGTAAAAATAACCTGTCAAGGCTACAAAGTCCAAACCGAAGCCAGCAAGGGTGAACAAGGGTCATAGTAGAATCGTAGTCGACGACAAATCAAATTCCGCTGTCAGGTATAATGAACCATTCAATCTGGACGATGTAAACCAACAATTCCGTTCACCCGACCTGGATAGCCAAATGCCAGCGTAAGTCAAATAAAGCTCCTGGAGCTGACGGCTTAACTTCTGAGCTCTTCAAAGCGTCAGGCGATGACTTGGTAAGGAGCATGCACCAACTTATCTGTAAAATATGGTCGGAGGAAAGTATGCCCGATGAATTGAACCTCAGCATCGTTTGCCCGATCCTCAAGAAAGGAGACCCAATGAACTGCGCCAACTACAGAGGCATCAGTCTTCTTAACATTGCTTATAAGATCTTATCTGCGGTTTTGTGCGAACGCCTAATGCCGTTCGTGAACAACCTGATCGGTCTATATCCGTGCGGTTTTAGACCAGGAAAGTCCACTATCGACCAAATATTCACACTGATGCTCAGATCTTGGAGAAAACTCAGGAACTCCAAATCGATACGGACCATCTTTTTATCGATTTCAAGGCCGCGTATGACAACATCTATAGAGACGACGTACACAGAGCCATGTTTAGTTTTGGCATCCCTGCCAAACTCGTCCGTTTGGGCAGGATGACGATGAAGAATGCACGATGCTCCATCAAAGTCGGTCAAGACCTCACCGAGACCTTTGATGTCAAAAAAGGATTAAGACAAAGGGCCGCGCTGTCATGCGACTTCTTCAACATTGTTCTTGAAAGTATAGTGAAAAAATCACGCGCCAATACCAGAGGCAGAAGCTTTCAAAAGTCCGTTCAATTACTCGTATACGCCGACGATATAGACATAATCGGAAGAACGCAGCGTGATGTCGCTGGTGCGTTCAGGAGTATTGAGACGGAGGTGGCGAAGATGGTTCTGGCGGTCAATGAGGGGAAGGCAAATTATATACTGTCAACAAGAAAGAACACTCAGTACTAACGTCTTAGACTGAACGTCACAATAGACAGCTATAACTTCGAGGCAGTTGAGGACTTTGTCTACCTAGGGCTCCGCTATCAATTCAGACAACGACACCAGCGCTAAGATCAAACGAAGAATAACTCTTGCCAATCGCTGTTTCTTTAGACAGAGAAGGCAATTGAGTAACAAAGCCCTCACTCGAATGACTAAAGCCACCCTTTATAAGACCAGTCCTTCTTTATTTCGCAGACACATGGCACTTTGATTAGACATCTCTTGAGTCCCATTAAAATACACTAATTGGAGATCACGAGACTTGGCGGCCTTTAAGGCACCTCGTGAAATTCAAGCGAACTCTCGTGTTTTTTTTTTTTTTATTAATTGACTAACTTTTGCGTTTTTTATTCATGAAGTCCGCCAACACGGTCATATGTTTGTTTAATCCTTTTCTTTCTCCACTGGCTCTAGAAATTTAATTGAAACGAACAACGTTCCTTGCCAATAGACTCACTCATTTTTTCCGTTTTGAGCAAATGTTTGAATGCATGGTCAAGTTGAATAGGATCTACTCGCATTCAACACGTTTACCACGTCCACCCCTCACAGTTCTTCATTAAAGCGTTTTTGCTTTCAAACACTGGCCCAAGTGCATTCAAGAGTAACTCGTACGTAGGGTGCTGAATGAAACTAATGGAGTTCATTAAAACTGTTCACTTTCAACCGCATAGACCAAGTTTCAAATGACAGCAGTAGCCTGCCAACTGTCATCCGCAAGTAATTTAAAGCAAACCTCCCCCTCTCTTGGGCATTCTACTGTTCATTTAATAGACGCAATTAAAGCGGTGTAAAATATTAATTCAATTAATTTAGTTGTTACTGCCGATGGTCGCAGTAGGGCACCCACCATAGAGCAAGGACCAGATGAGAGGCATTTAGAAATGTCGATTACGAGTCTGTGATACCGTCGTCCTACTTTTCAAAGAGCTTACTGTCAAACACAGAGGAGAAAAAAAAAGCAGGAATCTCGTATCCCAAGTAAATGTGCCAGTGACAGGATTAATTATCCTGACATCAGGGAGAGATAAAGCACGCACCGTTTTTTTTTTTCTTTTTTTCTTTAGGCGGATGTAAAAATTGCTAGGGGATGTGCGAGAAAAACACACATGTCCACACATTATTGCTTGTCGTTGTTTAACCGTTAATTTTTTTTGTTCTCTTTTCTCTGTTTTTCAGGCACTGACCTACTGTGACTTGAAGTGCGTCCATATGGGTGGCTTAGTGGAAGTACTCCGCTTGTATCCAGAGTACCAACAGCAATTTGCAAACGACATTCAGCACGACCTCACGTTTAATTTACGTGAAGGCTACGAGTGTCAAGACTCAGATATCGGACCCTCATTCCCGTTGCCATCAATTAGTGAGGACGATGAAAACCAGCCGGAGAGTGACCCAGTTGTGGCAGCATCACCCCACCATGGAGGCTCGTCCACCCCATCGCCTCTGCCGACTAGGTCTCCGCTGCTGGTAGGCACAAGCGGTAGTCCGCGGAATATGAAATTTTTGCAACGCGGACGTTCGTTGGCCGGGCTGCGTGAACGCGTGGAACGCCAGCGATCTGTGACAGTCAATTCACCTGGAGTAGATTCCGGTTCCTTGGATGGCCTCAATTTGGAATCCTGCCACAGTGACAATGAGGTGCCCACCAACAAACGTTCCATCGAAAGACTCGACTGCCAGGTGAGCACTTTACATAACGACGTTGCTCAACTCAGCATGGAGGTACGCAACGCAATCCACGCCCTGCAAGAGATGACCTACTCGACACTGGCTTCTCGAGCCGATCTAGCGGTGGGTAATTTTCCCCCTGCCCGATCAATCCCAAACATCTCGAATAACATGATGATCCCCCAGGTTGGCAACGAGGCACTTTTGGTTCGCAGTTCATCGCATCCAGCCGAGATGTGGCACTGCGAAGTTGTTGACGCCCAAGCACATTCCAATTTAACTGATTCGCTGCCGAAAATCACTCGCGCAACACAAACTGATCTCGTCAAAATCGACTTCCAGACTTTCGAGAAGTTTGTTATTGCCAATCCGCGCCTCGTGCTGGGCCTTCTGGGCTACGAGGCGACCATAAAGACTGAAATCGAAATGATTCAACAGCAACAGATCCTCCAAGTGTCTCCGTTGAACACCATCGAAGAAGTCAATTCTCCTGAAGGCGGTGCGAGCTCCGACTATCTCCTCGAGGATACAGCCGAAGAGACTCCATCTGCTTGGGGCATCAAAAACTCGGACAATTATCGCGATGTGGAGAGCTCTCGCTCCACTGAAGCTTTACTCGAGCCAAATCGATCTCATGAAGACATATCGACAATCAGTCAAGAAGTGGAACCCGTCTCAGTAGCTATTATCAAGGAAGGTAAATCGAAATTGTCCCGACGAAATTCCGGAACTAGCAGCAGCAACAATTCCCTTTCATCGGTTGCATCCATTCCCGGTGTGGCGGTCGGGACAGTCGGTCAAAACGGCCCAGTCCGGCGACCCTCGTGGAAGGGCAGCAAGAAGGATTACGAACGGCTGAACGAGAACGGTTGTGATAGTTATGGGAGCGATGAAAAACTGGCCAAAAAGAAGGCCTCCCGATCGAATTCCTCGGACTTGGGCAATAAGAGGAACAGCCTGAATGTGGCGCGAGCGCCAGCGAATTATCGTTTCTCAGCCGGTGATGCCGACAAGCTGGAGAAAGGTCTGAAAGGACTGCCATCGACCAGGTCGCTGCGGGATAGTTGAACTTTTAAAGTAACCAACTCCAATGGATATCAAAGATTCTAGAATTCAAGCCTCTACGCGTTTATGGAAACTCTCCTTCTGTAAACGGTTCTTACTGTGTTACAGTAGTGTAAATAAATTTTCATTCAATATTTTTAAAACACACACACATACATATGTAGAATAGAGTTGCAAAGATGTGTATATTTTTAACCTTAACCTTAGCTGTTGGTCATGCATAAGTGAGTATGAATGAAGAGGGGATAGCGTACGGAGGGTGAGGATTCAATTTGACAGATGGTGATACGTTTAGAAATGTAGGATATATTTAAATAGATTTTGTGAACTCTAGTATAGCAATTACGAATGGTAGATACTTCCTGTGTAAATTTTGATTATCCCTAAAAAAAAAAAAGAGTTAAAAAGAAGAATATCCATATAGAACACATTTCATTATAAGATTCGGTAAATTTATTTAAAAACACGTTTTAAATGATCTCAACTCGCAAGAAATGTCGACATATTACAGCCAGACGAACTCACTAAGAAACAACTAGTTCGCGCAACTTTTTTGTTGGAAGCTGGAAGGAAATCGGTGCAAAACTTTACGATTAAAACCTAAAACCCCTGCAAACGAGCAGGTTTCAATATCATAATGACAGTTAAATAGCTGAAGTTAAATCCCGACTTAATTGGAAAGCTATGGCGCTAAAAACCGATTATAGAGCTCTCTAAAGAAGAGGCCTGCTTCAGTTTAAACACCTAAGATCTTAGTAACTGCCGACGGGCAAGTTGGACTTGGTCCATTTATCCTTCATATTTTGTATTCGTGATTCCGGACCCTAGTTTTATGTTTACGAAAACGTTTAACATGCATTTCGGACAAAAAACTCTTAAGGCCAATCGCACTAACAGTCTTCTCTCCAGTACTACACAATATCCATACAGCAGTTCAGAACGAAATAGACTTTACTGACTTACTTTTCTAAGACAACTTAGCGAGTCGATTGCCCTTTATCTCGATACTCAGAATTACTTGAGCTCGCAAGACTTAAGCTGAGACTCCACGATAAACGCAAAGCATCAATCTTTCGCACATCTGAGCATTAATAGAGCGTCAACTGTGTAGTGAGTCAATTTTTTTGCATCAAAGCCCGGTTGCTGCAATTTTATTCATTCATTCATTTTCAAAATGTCCCGCTTATCCGCTATGAGGGTCGTGGGGTTAGGGTGCTTAAATTCACATTTCCCGATCTTCCGCCATCGACTCTAAATCATCAGAGGCTATCCCGATACGGGTAGAGATGAGATTTCGAACTTCGTCCCGCCATCTCATCCTAGGCCTACCCGATGGCACGGATTCCATGGCACGTCTCGGAAGTCGAGTTGAAGACATGCGTTGAACGTGCCCAAACCATCGAAGTATGGATCTCTTCGTACGAATAAGTAGCTGCTCGACATTGAGTGCCTTGCGTATTCTAGTGTTCCTAACTCGACCTCGACGAGTTACCCCGGCAATACAACGAAGAAATCTCATTTCGGCTGGTCGTATCCGCGATCTTTTTCTTTCGGTCATTACACAAACCTCGTGACCACAGGTAACTGCCGAATCAAACACTGAAGACCGATAGCTTAGCTAAGATGCAAAGTTCAGCACACCTGATAACAGATTGACCAAGTTGTCTTAAAATTGCTCCAGCCTGACCAATTCTACAGGTGAAAACCTCGAGATACTTAAACTTCTCCACCTGTTTCAATGTGATTCTACTAACATGCAAAGTGCATTGAACAGGCATTCGGGAAGTTACCATAACCTCTGATTTGTTCACGTTTACCTTTATCCCAGCTTCAACACAGACGGCGACGAACCTATCTAGTGCGCGCTGAAGTTCTGTCTGGGCGGACGTAAGAATGACCAAGTCATCAGCGAAAACCACATGACTTATCCTTAAGTCTCCTAATTCGAACTCTTGTTCGCAACGGCTACGCTGTAATATTTAATCCATATGCACAATGAAAAGGAGAGGTGACAGAACGCACTCCTGCCGAAGTCCAACGCCCACAGTGAAAGGTGTCAATTTAACGCCCTCCATCGTATAAGATTGAATGGCCCTCAGAAGAGAATCGTCAATCCCTTACTCCTGCAATAAACTCCAGAGTTTACCTGGAGGGACCCAATCATATGCTTCCTACAAATCCACGAAACAACTGTAGATAGGTTTGGCATACTCCCAGGCCTTCTCAAGTACCATTCTGAGAGTGCATAGCTGGTCGGTTGTGCTTCTACCTGGGCAAAAGCCGCACTGCTTATTACCCAACCTGGACTCGACCACTCGCTCTGGAACGAGCTTCCAACTTCTTATTAAAGACTTTCCCCGGGAGGCTTAAAAGAGATATACCCCTATAATTGGGGCAATCTATCTTATCCCCTTTCTTTAAAAGAGGAACAATGACCCCAGTTTGCGCTTTAATCGCCAAAGTCAACTCCTTCATGGTGGGACTAAGCTCTGCTCTGAGGAAATCCATGAGGACTTTAGCGTCACTTTTATTTAGTGCGAGAATTTCTTAGCTTCTCTTGAAATTTAAGGGGTTGATGAACTTTTTGGATACGCAAAGTCCTGGAATTGAGTTCCGTTTGTGGAGGTTTTCTTTAAGTTTCCATGAATTTTTTGGCGCGGATCGCAATTGCATAAGCATTCGCCTGAAAGACAGAATGAGACTGCTAACCAAAGATGGGGTTGCAGTTGCTCTAACCGGTGCCGTGTTCGGTTTTTAATCCGTTGGTATACCACATGGTCACCGTGGCTCAGTGGTTACTGAGCTGGAAGTACTGCAAAAGATCGAGTCGAAGCAACAGCAACTTTGTCAAATAGTTCGATTTTTGGACCCGAAAAAAACTACCGTAAGTCTTTTATAGAAAGGAAGACAACCTTTGTGGCTCGCGATCAGACCCTGTGATCAGCGCCTAGCCAAGAAAATGCCCAGCAATGTCCAACGAAAATCGCTTCGCCACCTCTCGTCAGGGAATGACTAACCTGCGACCCTGCGTTAGTAAAATCTGGCATGAAAAAGTTTTTCAATTCGCCATTCCAAATCGCCAATAGATAATAGGTCCCTTCCATTCGTGCGAAAAATAGAAAACACACACATGAGTAGTCGTGAGAATCTAGGCCGGGCTGTCGCGCAAAAAATAAATTACAGGTAAGGTACAGCGGGATATTAGGTAGATACTAATGCTCCTTCAGAGAGCAAAGACCATTGATAGTTTAAAAGTCTCCACTTTCAGCACAACTCAATGTACTTACAACCAGATAGAGTCAAAAAAGATTTGGCTTAAGAATTTAAACGAGTAACGGAACTAAACTTTTTGTGAAAGTCTACAAGGACGTCTTGCAGATGTAAAAAATAATTTCGTAAATTGCAAAATTTAAGAGTCTGTAACCTTTATGATTTGATGATCGGCTTGAAAGTAGCTTACATTTAAACAAAACCCTATAGAACGACATTGCACATTTGTAGATACATTTGGTCCCTTAAACTGGTAAAAATACAAACAATTCAACAAAGTGAGAAATCTTTCCACCATATGCTGCATTTACAAGATTTATAGCTGATAAATATTTACCAAACAATTAATTCTTGAGACAATTTTATTTTTGAACAAACAAAAAAATTTAAATAAAATAAAAATTTTGTGATTGAAATTGTAAATAAAATAAATTCTCTATAGGGAAAGAATAAAATTATAAAATAAAAATTAAATATTTTACTTACCACATTTTAAGTAAACCATAAGATATTTCTAAAAAAAAAAGATAGAAAAATAATCAGTAAGTAGGTGTTACAAATGCTGTCTAATACTTAAGTCTATTGCTATCCTAATATGCATTTAGCTCAAAAAAACAAAAAACATTCTTCATATGCCTACTACATATTAGAAATATTTCGTAGCAAAAAAAAAAAAAAAAAACTAATCATGTTTACAAAAAGTAGAACAAAAAGAAAAATATAAATCACAACGACTTTTGATTGATTGACATTCGGTGAAATGAAAAAGGAAATTGCATATTGGGAAAGCGCACACCACAAAAACGGAAATCAATTTAAATTCTTTGACTTGAAAGGATCGAGTAAAAAAATACAGAAAATGTCACATTATTTGTTATATAATGAAATGAAAATGGAAAAATTCCAACTTATTTTCAAACAACAGAAAAATAAAAAGGAAACCAACAAAAAAAAAAAAAATTAAAAGAAAAACAGAAAAACAAAATAAAACGGTGCTGATGAAATGAAAAATTATTCTATTCGTGTGTTTTAATGTTATTTCTTTATTTTTTTGAGTTACACAAAGGATAAGATGAATTTATTTGTTCTTTTGCACGAAAGATGCCACCTTGACTCATGAATCTTTGGAAGCACTCTGGAAGTAAAAAAGTTTTGATGTACAGAGATTCGACCTGGGTTTCGAAAATTCCCTTTTGTGTATGTATTTTCGTGAGAATTTCTTAAGTGTTTACTTTTCACTTAAGTTGAGACATCCATTAGTGAATTCACAGGGTCGGAGCAACTGTTTTACGGGCCCTATATGGATTTCACATTGGGGTGTTGTTGAGTTGTTAAGATGGCTGATTCATGCTGTCAGTAACCAAAACTTTGAAACTTTGGTCTACAAGACCAGATATCTGCAAGTTCAAACATCGAAAAAAGAAGGAAAATGCTATCGTATTGTAGAGTAACACAATCCGGCGGTATGAAATAAATTACTTTAGAGCTTTATCCAAAACCAAGAAAGTAAGCAGCGTGTTTCTTTTCAAAGTAAGAATCGTTTTGTTATAAAAATCAGGAGAATCTTCAAATTTTCTTAAACCCACCTGAGATACAAATTGATTTCTAAAGCATATTTCAGGTAAAATGATGTCAATTCAAGAAGCACCTATAGTTGGATTTCAATGTACAATGTCCCAGGTCAAGCTATGCATTTGCATGTACAACGAACGAAAAGAAAGAACTTGGTTACGCCAACAACAAGATCCAAGTTGGTTTAGCCAACTTCTTAACATATCTGAACGAGATCCCAGAGACATGCCAGTTATCCCTTCACTGCTACACTATGTCGCAGGCCATACGAATATTCGAAGCAAATCCAAGCGCATGTATTACCCAAAATGGAAACTAGTCAGCACTTCAAAAAAAAGGCTGGTTTCATCTGGCCCTTACTGGCACTACAGTCCCAGCCCACCAGCGTCACCAGCCAACTCGATCTCCAGCTGTCTCCAGTTTCGCACACCAAGTTAGTTGAGGTCCCCTTCGTCTTGCAATCGCCACCCGAGTCGCGGTCTTCCTCGACTGCGCTGTCCCTCGGGTGTGGATTCTTAGATTCATCTATCCCTATCGAGTCAATAAAACCCCACACCAGAAACAGACAAATTTGAATAAGCCTAAACCCAGAATGTCTCAAACAGCAGAAAAACTGAAACCTCTACAATGGGAAATCTTCTGGAGCATTGTCTGATAAGCAGATACTTATGCAAGAAGTTTAGGAGTACAACCAAATGATTTCTGCAAAAGCTATAGGGATCAGAAGAAAGATGACAGGGTAACTCTAATTCTATATACCTGCCCTGCTCTATAGATATCGTCGGCGATACTTCTTTATTGGTACGTTGGGTATCGAAGTACTAACGCATAGCTCGTTAAATTGAAGCTAAGAAAAACTAAAGGGCTAACCGAGCGCCTTTTTCAAATGCACAGCCATTTTTTTCTGTGGTACACCCCTGAAAAATTCGTCATACTTAAAATATAAAAATGATGCTTGCTTGTGAAAGAGAATTTACCATGCGAAATTAAGAGATGCCGACACCTTGATTCGTCGGAAATCCATTTAACTGTCTAATTTTGATAAGAATTTAAATTTCTTCCACGAAATGAAAAAAAGGCATTGCAACGTGGGATGTAAGTATTATATCTGAATGTTTCTTTAAATGAAAATTTATGCGTTAAGGTTATTTTATCTCGAGAAAACAGTAAAGAGATATGTATTTTTTTTATAAAATCTTTACCTTTGATTGACCTTCCTTTCCTGAAGCTGTCTGCAAAGCACTCTTGGCAACTCGTGCAGAAAGAAACAACGTATTCTCCACTTAAACAGTTTTGAATTAAAATGCTTCCTGCTAATTGCGCACGGTTTTAGTAACAATTGTATCTTAAATTTGGAGAAGTGTTGACATCGTTAGACCTCTAGGTTTTTTTTTTCAATCCACGGAGGAGGCAATTCCAGAAATTCGAGAAATTTCTTTGAAAAATAACACAGGCAAGGTCTTCAATTGACTTAGGCATACGAAGACGAACTCGCGTCTTTAAATCAATAATCAACGATTCCCAATTGCTTTACACTTGCTTGTCCGCGAAGGACTTTAGGCCTATCAGTCTGACCTCTTTCGTTTTTAAGACCCTACAACGAATCCTAGACATTCACATCCGGAAAACAGCGCAGGGGTCACACTTTTCCAACTCCCTAGACGAGTATCTCAAAAGTAGATCCACAGAAACGGCTCTGCACGAAGTTGTATGTACAATCGAAAAAAATACACTTCGCTATAAAGAATATACTCTTGCCACTTTTTTAGACATAAAAAGTGCGTTTAACAATATCCACACTGAAGCTAGTCGAGAATCTATCACCGGGGATTTCATTAGTCAATGGATAGTATCCATGTTAAGTACCCGAATTATTCAGGCAAATCGAGGATCAAATAGTTTGACCAAGTTCGTAAATAGAGGGATTCGTCAGGGTGAAGTCGTCTCCCTTCTACTACGTCCCTTGGTCATGAATAAAAGCTTGATGCGCCTAGACAGAAAAATCCTAGTAGTAATCCTAGTGTTAGCGAAGAATCTCTTGGTGATAACTCATGGGGAGCGCTCTGGATAAGGTAAACTCTTGGGCCATCAGCTGTGGACTATAGGTGAATCCGGACAAAACCGCAATGACTACCAAAACCAAAATACAAAACTTCCCCTCCTCCAAAAACTGAACGGTCAACCACTCTCATTATCTTTCAGTGCTTAGTACTTAGGCACGGTCCTTGACGCAAAACTTAGCTGGAAATTCAACAGTGAGCAGCGGACTCGGAAGGCAATAGCCATCTATCGATGAAGTTGAAGAATTTTCAATACACCTCCTTAAGGACTGTGTGGCACCTAATCATAGCAGGAGGACTCACCAAGGGACATACACTGCGTTAGAGTCATTGAATTGAAGGATGGGCTATAACTCAAGCATACATTGACCAGAGTCCCTAGGTAAAGGGGGCACAATAGACATTGTCGAGAACGAAATAAGACATTATCGAGAACTTTAGAAGATTAGGCAAAAAAAAAGGGACTACAAGCAAGCCGAGAGGGCACCACCTTAAGACCACTTATATATTCACAGTAACTAGGACTCAACAAGATATAACGATCAACATCACCTTCAATATCAAGAAAGGTGCAAAACCAAATCTTTGTTTAGGTGATGCAGCTACGGGATGTTGTTCGGCATCGTTCTAGACTGCTGCTGGGAAACCGTCATCACTCTCCATTTTCTAGAATATTTTAAGTAAGTCCATTGAATTTTGAAGCAACTATAAATGTAAATAGCTTTCTAGACCATTTACTATTTTGATGTTCCTGTAGTTAAAGAAATCTATTACGACACAAGGTGCCCCAACCCCGACGATAGTCTTCAAAATAGCTCAGTCCATTAGAGATGAGCTGCGCGAAAAAGAGCTACTAGTCTCCCACAGTTGCTTTTCTTGGATTTCCTCAATTCTATGTTTATTCATCATCTTCAACTCAATACTTTCCTACTTAAGACGTCTTCCTAAAATATTTATGCTGTCAAGGTCAACAGCGATCGGTAAAAAACAAAAACTCGAAAAAACATCCTTCATGCCGTTGACTTTAATCTCCTAAAAAGGGTAAATCCTTGATTCCAATACTCATGCAAATTTCGATCGTTTAAGACGGTCTTCGTATTTTATAAGTAATTCCCCCAATGCCTAGACATCTTAAAGATCTTTAACGATAAGTGTGTCTGTCTTTAGCGGCTTAACCATCGAAATCAACCAGTCTATAGGTATTCCCCCTTCGTCTTTTTTTTATTCGCAAAATGCACGTCTCATTCATAACGAAAAATTACCTCCATTTTAAAATAAGATTCCTTTAATAAGGCAAACAACTCCGAGTGAGGCTCCTAGTTTTTCTGTACTAGCAAAAACTCATTTTCGCCAGCTCCCTGGCGGAGGGTGGAGAATTAACTGAATCACCACTCTCCGAAGGGTGCGTTGCCAATTTTCAACTTCGCCAGTCTCCAAAGGCTTATGGGGATTTAATACGACAAAAGTTCATTGTGCTACCCTGGCTGGCAGGACAGCCGTTGCAGGTGTGCCTCCCCCCATCAACAGGGCAAAAGATATCTGATTATTTTGTTTGAAGTTTCTCCAAAAACAAACGGAAGAAAGGAGAGAAAAAACGGCCGTATACAGTCAAAACTGCGTCTATAAAAGAGGGAACCGTTCTCAATCAAAGTTCACCCCATTAGCCAGCGTGTGCGAGTAATCACTGTAGTCTTTGTTCCCTGTTAAGAGTCCCTAATTCCACAGTGCCAATGCTGTGAACCCCAATCGATCGAAGGTTTCCTCCAATATCTCCAATAGCACTCGAGCGACACTTTTAGAATTCATTAGCAGTTCCGTGGTGCGCCCTGAGCAAGAGCACCCCAAAAGTGAATGATTCTAATCCCGGGAGATATCCATCACTGGAGGGGTTGGGCGACGCCACAGCCCGGCATGCAAATGAGAAGTAAATTTAGTTATACACATCCATGACAACATTGAAGCCACCGCCAGAGGGTTCCAAATGCCGGGCAAAGATTTGGTGACAAATTTGCATGGGGCGAGAGAAACGCTTCTATTTTGTTTATTTTTATTTTTTCTCCCATAGAATTTCTAAATGGAGGATAAAGGCGATGGCATCAGCTTGCTGTCAATCATTCACCACCGTACGCGCCTCGTAGGAACCAAAAAAGGATATCGTTCGTTCGAATGTCGTCATTTTCAAAGGATGTCTAGGCGAAAGGGAGGAAATATTATTCGCCTGAACAAATCAACAATAGACTGGGGAGCCACCTTAAGTCGAAACTAAGTAGGAAGCCAAGACACTAAGAAGTTTCATGTGACAGACGAGTTTCTGATGAGGTTTCACTTCGCCACCTTTGAGCATTTAACGAGGAAAAAAGGAAAGGTATCCGGAAAGAAAACACACAGGTACGCACGCCACCCAAAAAAGCATAGAGAAACTTAAGGGATAAAGGAAAAGGTCACTAAACGACTAGAGGGATTATTAACCCTTAGATTGTGACTCCGTCTTCGGAACGGGAAAAGTCATCAATCTTTGCTCGGCTTTGTTTGTGTGAAACGATGATGAGTGTAAACGTTTTAGTAGAGGTTAAAGATGTAACTGAAATTCCTTGGGCGAGTTTGATCCCTTTTTTTGTTGTTACAAGGATTTTATGACTTTCTCGTGAAACACATTTGCTCTTTGCTTGGAGTCACAAGGCAATGAACAATGGCAGACAATGTGTGAGATGAATTGTGTTCTTAAGGATTTAAACGAAGTGCATTTGAAACAGACACGTGCACGATGTCTTGTGTGACCTTTCTGTGATTTTATTCCATTTTTTGCCAATCAAAGTCATGGTATCTGATGAACTAGTAATTGTGGAAGATGAAGCCACTCTTGATGTAGGAAGTACGTTGATTTGATTGGAATATCAATTCCCTATACCAAAAACCATGTGTCCATAGTTGATTGAAAAATGAAAGGAAATAACTCGTTTCATTTGCAAAGATTTAATTTTGAGTCAAGCTGTCATGTAGGGAATATTTGTTCTCCATAATATTGCATACCCCCCGTTCTTAAAACTTTTATTTGGGATACGCTCTAGAAACTGGCACATCTGCTGACTAGTTAAAACACTTAAAAAATGTCAACCTACAAAGGACGAACTGCACTATTTGGTTCACAAAAAGGTCGCTCTGAAGTGATAGCTTCCTTTACATTGAGGATCGATTATACTGGACATGAGTCTGATACGTAGGAGCGCCAATTACTCAGGCACTGGAGAATCGCATCACCTTGTTATCTTTTTAATGTTTTTGAGAAGAAATCCCATCTGTTATATCATTCGGACTGCATGAATAGTGCAGCCAACACTGCACTTAAACTCAATGAGGGCACACGACTTTTTCGTTGGGCCATGACCACAAGTCTAGTGTTTGACTGAGGAATCCATAGATTTCTTGACAGAAGCAATATGACAGATGCAACGATGAATCCAAATCAAAGATCGGAACAAGTTCTGGTGGCTTTAGTGAGATTGTGAATGTCAACATTTAGGAGTTAGAATGGGTTACAGCGACAGCTATCATTATTCAAGCGACAGATGTTAAAAAAAAATTGAATCTGATCAGCGACGTACCAACTGCCTTTGGCGACGGCTACCCATAATATCTCTGAAGTTAGCTTTCAGCTAGTAAATTCAAAGTCTGCAGCAATGTCCTTTAGAACTTAGCTCCAATTAGGTGTGAAAACAATATTACATCCATAGCTTCTAGAACTTTTTATTATGAACGTAGCTGCCAGAGGAGCCGTCCGAGTAACAGAGAGTTCGGCATAGATTACAAGCAACCCCAGCATGCATGTATGCCTTCAAGGAAATGTCTAAAGTCTTCATAGCAGATAGAGAGAACTAGAATATGTAAGGTGAACTTATCTGAACAAATACATACGTATATCGAAGACGAAAGAAGGAAACGGGGTAAATATGCTTCTGTCCGCCTTCTAGGACAGAACTTCAACTCCACGTATGACACCTTAGTGGAAATCCGGTGAAGACTGACCCTATGAGGCCGCTTCTACTTCGATTTGGCAAATCAAAAGTTTTCAAAACTCCTAACTCAAAAGACGAAATGCACCCTAATCTTGCCAACTCTGCTATATCATGCCGAGTGCTGGACGATAAGCAGGAAAACATAGCAGACTGTGAACACTTTTGAGAAAAAAATCCTTCGTAGGATATTCGGTATGCGAGGAGGGCGAATAAAAGGGAATATACAACCGCGCCGGTCGCCGTGGCTCAGTGGTTACTGCGTTGGACTGCTGACCGAGTGCCGTGGGCTCAAGCCCTAACCATGTCCACCGAACATTTTTCGCGACACCACCTCTCGTCGGAGAATGACAAGCCTCCGGGAGTATAATTTATCATGAAAGAGCTTCTCACTTCGAAGTTCAGACTCGGCAATAAATTGTAGGTTCCTTCCATTCCTGCGAAAAATGTAACACGCACAACATGAAAGTTTGCGAGAAGCTCGGCCTTGCCTAATCCCGAACTGTCGCGCCAGCTATTTATTTTGTATCACAGCCCCTAGGTTTGAGACCACACGGAAGACAAGACCTCAGTTTTAAAGATTAAGGTATAGTGAATGCCAGAACGCTAGAGAGTAAGACATTCTGACAACTAACATCTGAAAAAGTCCAGATCTTTAAAAACTGCAGTCAAGTTCATAATAGATCGACTTTTTAAAATTAGAAAACGGCAGCACAGGTGCTTGGGCTTATGGTCCCAGTTTTCAATCCATGCTTTTGAATTATGTGCAAGAGAATCCCTGCGGAGAAGAATCTGACAAACCCGCATCTACATCTTTTCAGACAGTTAAGCAGCATTATTAGCCCTTAAACTCTATACGGTAGGGTCCAAGCTTGTCTGGGACTGTCTCAACCTCCTCGAATGCCTTGCATCGGTAAATAAGATTTCCGTAGCCTGGATCCCAGGACATGAAGGGTTCGAGGGTAACGACTGCCTGGCGAGAAGATTCACTTGTCGCCTACTCCTTGGTCCTGAACCATGTTAAAGGGAACAACCCAACAGTGCCTACTCCAAGATAACACAATGGGAGATCAACAAACACGCCGAATATTGGTTCAACCTCCGGGGCCTTAGACAAGCAAAAAAGTTCATCAACCCCAACTTGTACAAGGCCAAGACTTTACTTGATCTCACCGAAGACGAGTTAAGAACCTTAAAGGGCTATCTAACGGGACAGTGTCCAATCAGATAACATCTGCATAAAATGAAAGGATCAGATACCGATATTTGCCGGCTCTGAGGAGAACAGAAAGGGACCGCTGAACATATTCTGTGCGTATGTGCAGGAGCCACAAGGAAAAGATTACTCCACTTGACGCGGGCCTCGATCAACCCAGCGAAAATTAGGAAAATTTAACCAAAGCCTATACTGAGGTTTATCAAAAGCCTCTATAAAACCTCTGGTTAAACCATAGAGCCACCACAATACACCTCCTAGGTCGCAGTGTGCATTTAGGGCCCCTAATACAGAATGCAATGCATGTGTTACCATACTTACAGGAGGCCATCACGATGGTCCTGATGGCCTTCAAGTGAAGTTGTTCTTCCTACAGACAGACCCTGTAACATAATCTAAACTAACCACACTCGTCGCAACAAAGTCAACCACTAATGGGTTTCGAAGACATTAAAATTAAAACCTGGTTTACATTTGTACCGAATCTTTTTCCAGATTTCAAACTTCGGATTCAAAATGGTTATAAATAGACATGTGCTCATCCTACTAGGATAACATCAAGAAGCAAGAAGCTCAGACAGACATACGGATAAGGAGCCACCCGTCCCAACAACAAAAATCAAAAACAACAGAGTTATTATCAGAAGACTTAAAGTCGGCCCTGTTGTGAGGAAGAGGATGAAACCGAGAAGCACAAACTATCTGAGTATGTGCCTCTGTGAAGAACTTATATGCACATTTTTTCCAGGATGTACGCGTTGTTAAAATCTTGGAAACGTTATCCTCACCTTAATCAGGCAGGTTGTTTATTTCCCGACATGAAACTTACTTTTGGGTTACAGGAGGAAATTTTGGGTTACAATACCGAAAGGGAAAACTTGTTTCACTGGGGTGGAAACCAATGTTTCAGTGAGCTAGGTAAGCAGCGCCAGAAATTTGCATTCGTACGTTTTGCTTCTTCCACTGTCCTGACTTTCGCAGTTATAATTCTGAGATGGTTTCACATGGTTATCTTTAGGAGGACTAGGTGAGTAAGGTTCCAAGTGCACCAGCAATAACAGTATATTTCGAGTATTTTTAACCAAAGCCTGTGTATTATCTTACGAATCAGTCTGCCTTAAGCCAAAAGTTGTAGGAAAAACAAATCAAATTGTCTTGTTCCCATGACTCCCATTCCCTCCGAGTGTTTGGCAATTCGTCGGAAAAATGTAACATACTTGGAGTATCCCAAGACTTCCTTTAACTTTTCGATCGGAGAAAACAGCGCGCTTAACTTAACTCCTTTTAAGCTTTTTCTTCTCTTAATTACCGCACAGTGAATATAATTACCCTTTCATTGTGCGGTGCTACGCGTTAAGTACTCGCAGTTCCAAGAAATTTAGGACCATAATTACTCTCACGATAATTGCAATCTCACATCCTGAAGTCATATCCCCAAACAGAGTATAGCGTCCTTTAAGACATTCTAATTTCGTATGTGCGCCTTTATTGCAGACGATGCTTATCACGCTATTTCTACCAGACAATGAAAATTTTCAGAAAACTTTACCAGACGAAGTCCTTCGGTATCCTTGGTTCTCAATTCGTTGCCAATAACAAAACAGTTTTGTGTATGCACCAAGCGGAAACTCAGAAAACCTCCAGAGTACGTTTGTCTGAGTGACAGTCGTTGAGATTTTAATTACAATCTACATTTGCAGTGGGCGAAACGCTTCAAACATCCATTCAAGCACTTGTAAACCGTATCGTCAAAGGAGCAAAGGTTACTCAAAAGGACAACGATCTCGCAATCGAATCAAATGTAATCACACACACGAGGTGTGCGATGTTCGCAGAAACCCCTAAGCTCAGGGGCGATGTACTAGTCTTTATCTTTTATCGTGTGATTGATGGCCGGATGGGAGTTCATCTGCTTGGAGATGCTTGCTGGATTCCTTTTGTTTTGATTTACTGTCTCGTTCTCGAGTAATACATCATACAACGTAACTTTTGTGCGTACTTTTCAACTTAGTTAGGGACAATAAATCTTCAAGGCACGCACAATAAAAGGCCGCAAACAATTACCCGGTCTTCTACATATGGCCCTGACTTAGCCGTTAGAGATGTCGGCAAATAAAGGCTTGATGCAAAGTGAGATAATAGAATTTTGGTAAAATTAATGTGCGTACATGCACTTGGAATACATTATGGAAGAGGTTAAAACTAATAAATCAAGTTGTGACATAAAAGTTAAACCATAGGATACATTTTACCAATGCCGCTTTTCATGATACAACCTTTACACACTTGGCTTCTAAAGCATCAAGCTGCAGCGGTGCGTAGATGAGTTGAGAATATAGATATCGATTGGGATCACGACAAATATAGGGGTATTTGGTATCTAAATGACAAAAAGTATTGACCAACTAGCCAAACATCACTATGTGCGACGCCTCTACATAGGACACAGGCAAAACCTAAATATGCCATGAACAATGTTCACCAAAAATGGCAGATTTGACTTAAACTAAGAAGGAACTCCCTGATTTCCTTGTACCTTTCCAGACATGCCAAACTGTCCCACTTAGGAGAATTGTTCTTCAACTATCTCGATCTAGGTTGGAATTGTAATGGAATAGGTGCCCAAAAGATGCATGCTTCTTAGCGACTTTAACTTCTGGATAAGAATAATACAACTCCTTACGGCCCTAACACGTTAAATAAGAATCACTATCTTCGGTATGTTCAGACCCTTAACACCTAGTCATTTGAAATGGTTAGAACATACTAGAATCGAACAAAGGGACAACGCTGTCAAGAAAGACTTCGTAAACATATTCATATGTACTATATATATAGAAGGGGAACTTAAACAATTTTGTGTGCGCAACTGGTTCTTGTAAGCTGAGAGCCGAGTTGCCGAGGGCTTCACTTCCATATCACTTCCCCGCAGCGAATTTGGTCCTTTACTTCTACATCTCTGAATAAGTTTCTGTTACAAGACCACGATAAAGTCTTTATGGGTATTCAAGGTTCCATGTTAGTGTTCTATTGTAAATAACGCAAACGAGCCAGTACAGCCAAATTTCTGCAATTATCTCTATTAATTAGAGTTCACCTCACCTCATCATGATCTGATCTTTAAATTTCTTCAGAAACTAGGAAAGGAGAATGCTGAAGTGCGTGCCTTTCGACTGAAGTCAGTTCTCACGTTGCTCAACAGTTGGGTCCATTCTAATAATATTCTGACAATCCGAATGGTGGAAGAACGTCCCGCAGCTCAATATACCCAAGCCTTCCAGGTCTAGAGCTGTAAAAAGTAGCTAGCTGCTTATGACGATGACAAGACCATTAAATGCAATGAGATTGCTGATGAACTCTCCAGACTCAGTCAGCATTCAAAGGACCGTTTCCTATATGCTATATAACTCTTAAACCGGAGAAGTTCTTCCACTCTTACATTAATAAAATAATTTCAAAAATTCTTGTAGCGTTAAGGTTATGCTCCTTACAACCTTCCTTACTGCACGTTACTTATTCAACTACAATCTCAAGTTGGGCATAAATCTTTCAAACATACCTACATATGTTTGTATTTCAAGGATCAAGAAACTTGTGAGCACATCTTGAGCAATTGCTCCACTATAGCTCGCAGCAGACAAGAATATTTGTGAACCGACACTGTTAAGCGTCAAATCTAGGATTTTATTCGAAAGACTTGGTGTTCTACTAAAGCGTAAACTTAGGCTGCTAACACGTATACGGTGGAAGAGTTTGCAGAATGATGAAATACGGGAGGAGTTTGCACGGGAGGCATCCGAAAGTTTTGAATGAATTCCAACCGTTCCAATAAATGTAGAGAAAGAAGGCCAGTTGTTTTAAACACCAGTCATTGCGGTAAAACTCCTAACGACTGGCAAACTGGGGTGATTGTTCGAATTTTAAGGCGATGTCTCTCTTAAGTCTCTCCCGGAAAAGTATTTGCTAAGATATTGAAAGCTCGTTCCAGAACTGTAACCGAATCCATGTTGAGCAATAAGCACTGCGTCTTTCAATCAGAAAACCGACCAGCTATTCACTCTTAGAATGATACTTCAGAAGGCCTGGAACGGTCCTTCAAGGTAAAGTCTGGAGTGTATTGCAGGGGTATGGGATTGACGGTTTTTTTCTGAGAGCCGTTCTCTGTAAAAGGTTATGAAACAATTTATTTAATAAAGCGATCGGGACCAAATGCCGATTGCATTTAACATAACTGTCCAGCTCCAGTAGAGGGCAGGTAATAACAAATAAAACGCCTGCATTTTAATTTGTTCAGATTTTATAACCAAGAATCATTTCGCCCACTTTGCATAAGTCACTTCCATAAAAGAAACACGAGCAACATCAATCACAATGAAAATTAAAAAAAAAAATTAAATGAGGACAAAATACCCCGATGATTTCCCATAAAGATGTCTCAACCCCAGCACTCGCATGTACCTAACTACGTCCCACTAACGCAAGTTTATCAATAAAAATAAATTCAATCCAATTACTGCGTACAAAAAGCAATTTCCAGGGTCTAATCTAAAATAATTTGTCATCGAAAGATTATTTTATGGACCCGAAATAAGAATTCCTTTCCGTTGACACAAAGTAGAACTCAACATGGGATTTTATGTCCTCTTTTTTTTTTTTTTTTTCTTACCACAGGATTCGCTTTCTCTTTTCTCGCTTCCTTCCATTGTCAATGAATTTATGTGTTGGCGAGTGTACTACTACTGCTGCTCAAGCCTACTTGTTGACCAGGCACGGCGGACGGTGGGTGAGCGATGTGTTGGGCTTAAGGCTTGTCCTTGTTTGTCGGACGTAGAATGGTTGTCCTTCATTGAAAAGCGGATTACGGTGGAATATTTTTGTTTGGGTTTGGTTGTTGTTTCCAATAGTTTCTGACAATACAATGGAAAATAAGATCAGATTGATGCGAGAGCTTCTGGGAATATTGTTGCGCTGTGATGGTTGGGAAGCATTGTGGTGGGTCTGTACTGCACTAAGAATTCTGTGCAATGATGGTCGTAAAGAATTTGTTTTTATAGATGGTGTAGATACAGTTGTTTGTGGGGAAAAACAAATTTACATTGTAGTTTATAGGTTGCGATGCGAATTTTTATCGTCGTGCTGTTAAATTTTACGAACGTTAATGGAAGTTTGGAAGCACCGTGTCAATGGTCAGGTACATGGTGTAATGGCACGCATTTGCACAAGATGTGATGGAAACTATTCCATCTTTAACACAAAATCAGCATGTGTCTGATAGAGAAGCAAAAGATTAAGTAATACTCTTCAGGATATTGTGGACCTATCAGAGGGGGACTCTAGCTATTCGTAGTTGACGCGTTTAAAGAAGACGAAGCTTCGAAACTTTTATGGCCGTGCACTAAAGTGAGGATACTCTCTTGACGTATCCTTGGTGCTCGTTTCATTTTACCCTCTTTTCAGAGCTGTTTTTTTCATCTGTTGTAAGATGGAAACTTCTCAACAGCAGGCCGAATTTCTAACAACTTAAACCAACCTCCTACTTCCAACCTGTTTGATGAATCATATTACTACGAGAAGGTATGCAAGTCTTGAATTCAGCTTTTTCGTATTTGTAGGTTCATGTACTGCATTGCTCATTCTGGTTCTGTTCGTATAATCACGTCGGTTATTGTATTCCGTCGTGGCTCAGTAGTTAGTGCCTTGGATTGCTGACCGAGCGGCGTGGGTTCAAGCGCCAGTCGTGTCCACCGAACATTTTTGGTGGCACTACTTCTCGTCGGAGAATGACAAGCCTCTGACAGTATAATTTGTCATGAAAGAGCTTGTCAATTCGCCGTTCGGAGTCGGCAATAAATTGTAGGTCCCTTCCATTCGTGCGAAAAATTTAATAGTTGCGAGAAGCTAGGCCTTGGTTTATCTCGAGCTGTCGCGCCAGCTATTTATTTGTTTATTTTTAACAAAATCCCAGTGCTCTGAAGTGTCTATCGTCTGCCTGGGTATATTGCCGACCCTCACTTTTTTTCAGCAGGTATTGTCCTTTATATATAACGCGTTTCACGTTAGCCAAAGTTGTCCCATATCTACTGCCATTCATGAGACTTGTGACCTTTGGTAGTACCAGCGTCCTGTTTGGCATTTCTCTAATGGATATTTTGGAAAAAAGAAATCGAGTTGCGTCGCAGGATGCTATGTGAATGACGCTAACAGCTATCAATACATTTGTACGATGCTTAGATCTCCATTGTATTTCTTCTATAGGCCTTAGCAGGCATGACTCCATTCCGGGGCTGTTGAGCATTATCGACACTAAATTGTTTTTAAAGAGCAATTTTCTCTTAAATTTTTGGGAAGCCAACGATAGACTGTTTTCTTGTCACTACCATTTATCAGTTGCATACTGTAGGTATGTCCATGACAACTCTGAACAAAACGGAGTTGCGTGTCGAAGCAATTTCATATCTGCTTATGGTCTTCGAATGCCTACTAAGGAGGTTTGTATACTGTACGAGAAAATGGATTTATAGTCCCAATCCTTAACATTTAATTGCACATCTTCATATTCCGCATCATAGGACCCTTTTCTGATTATAAACCCCACAGCCGAGTCACAGACAGTAATATTCTATTGTCCGTGGCAAAGTGTTAACAGGGGTCAAGTTTTAAGTTTTGAATGTTTCGCAACGAAATTTGTAACCTTATTTCGATACCTAGCATGTGTTAGAACCATTACTGTCACAGCGCTCTCAATAGCCGAAAAGCTTAAAGTGACTTTTAGCGAAAAAGCTATTTTAAGCTCAATACACTGTCCACACTGCTACCCGCAAGGATTGTGTAGCGAATACAAAAAGTTATTGTTTGTATAGCTGCGGTACGTAGATTGAACTATGTAACCAAAATCTGATGAGGTACCACAAGAATTATCTGAGGTGAATTTGATGATTTGATTTAAGAATATTCGGCATTTTTCGATACACAAACCATCGAAAAGTAAGAAGCAAGGTGAAAATGTATTTCAAAACTTAACGCTACTTTCAGAACATAAGAGTCAGGACTCAGTCGAATCCTTAATCATTTTGGTTAAATGTGTACATTTAAAAGCATTTCCAACTGCTTTGAGAAGTCAGCTTTTAGAAATACATTTTCGTATAAAGGGTGCCTCGCTAGAAGTGTAGAATTTGGGTTTAATTTATCATCTACTATTGTTGCGATTCCTAGGCATGAAGGAAGTTACGCCTCCTTATCTACAAATGTAGTAAATGTTATACGTTTTAAGCTATTCTGTACTAACTTTGACGATTGTAAGTTATATTCCGGAAGGTATTCTTAACACCTGCAAAATTCTGTGGGCTCTCAACAGTGTCTCCCGTATAAAGTCTCCTGGAGGCGATGGAGTGACGAAAGTTGACCTAAGAAGAGACTTTACAATCTTGCCCACATGCGTACTTGTGATAATCAACAGCTGTTTGAGATTTAGCTACATTAATTCCCCATATAAAAAAGTCTAAGTGGTCATTATACAGATGTATGATTACAAGCGTCACAATCTATGCCAAAAGATGCTGAGCCAATCAGTGTCTCATCCGAGAAGCAGCACGAGAAAAGCAAACTACATATGTTATTGATAGATTCTTACAGTGCTTCACGCCGGAATGCTGACATGCTTGTCTGCACCGGAAACGTTCCAGACATTAGCTCGAATGTTTTGGTCAATTCCCAAGCCATCGAGCTGATAAAGCAAAAATATGTTGGTTCAATTTCACCGGGAGAGCAAGGTGAAAATTTGTGATGACGCAATAACTTCTTTAAGGAGCTCGCAAAGAATATTCTGTTTGTGAACTAAGTTAAGATCTATTCGTCAAGAGATTGGAATAATAACATCAAACAAATACTAAAGCTCTGAAGAGAGGCTTTTTTATTGAATTTGTTCGCGAACGAACAAAAAAATTAAGTCGCGCGATTGAGGAAATATAGAGATGCTACTGCAGAAATGGGGTTCGGAAGATTTACAAAGGGGTAAAAAAAACCTTTCAAGGCTACAGAACCCAAACCGAAGCCTAGAAGGATAAACAAGAGAACATCGTAGTAGAATCGCAGTCCCTGCTGAGGATATGGAAGAAGTATTTCTGCAGACTGCAGACTATTTCTGCAACGACGAAACAAATTTCGCTGTCAGACAGAATGTAGCATTCCACCTGGACGATGAAGACTAACAATTCCGTCCACCCGACCTGGACGAAGTGAAGACAGCCATTTGTAAGCTTAGGTTTAACAAAGCTGACGTCCTAACAGCCGGGCTGTTTAAACCGGCAGGCCATGGCTTGGTAAGCAGAATACATCAACTCCCCTGCAAAATGTGGTCAGTGGAAAGAATACCCGATGAATGGCATTGTTTGCCCGATCGTCAAGAAAGGAGACCCTCTGAACTGCGCCAACTACAGAGACATCAGTCTTCTTAACATCGCCTACAAGATCTTATCTGCCGTGTTGTGTGAACGTGTGAAGACGTTCGTCAACAACCTAATCGGTCCATGTCAGTATGGCTTCAGGCCACAAAAGTTCACCATCGACCAAATAATCACACTGTCGCAGATCATGGAAAAAAGGAAAGAAGTCTAAATCGATACCCACTATCTTTTTATTGATTTTAGGGCCGCATCTATAGAGACGAACTATACAGAGCCATGTCCAGTTTTGACATCCCTGCCAAACTCATCCGTCTGTGCAGGATGACAATGGAGAATGCACGCTGCTCCATCAAGGTCGGTCAAGACCTCACCGAGACCTTTGATGTCTTCAACATCGCTCTTGACAGAATATTGCAAATCTCACGCGCCAACAGCTAAGGCACAATCTTTCAAAACTTCGTTCAATTACTCGCTTACACCAACTGAATATTGGGATGGAGGCGGGGAAGATGGGTTAACAAGAAAGGACACACAACACCAACGTGTCGGATAGAATGTCACTGTAGATAGATATACCTTTGAGGAAGTAAATGACTTTGTCTACCTAAGCCTCGCTATGAATTCACACGACGATCAGCGCTAAGATCAAACAAAGAATAACTTTTGCCAATCGCTGTTTCTTTACGATAAGAAGGCAATTGTGTAGCAAAGCCCTCACCTTAATCATCCCAGTCTTGCTTTACGGCGCACTCTGTCAAAAGCTGGTGAGGTTGCTCTTGGCTATATCGAGAGAAAAATTCTTTGGCTGATTTTCGGTCCCGTCTGCATAGGCGTTGACTGGAGGAGGACATACAACGACGAACTACATATACGGGCTCTACATCGACATCGATTTCACCAGAAGAGCGAACGTCCACTGAGTGAGGTGGCTGGGTCATGTAGAGCGGATGGACACCAATACTCCGGCCCAGAAAATGTTCGAATCCACACCCGAGGGACGGCGCAGTAGAGAAAAACCGCGACTCAGGTGGCGCACGCAAGTGGAAGGGGACCTTAGCTAACTTAGCGTGCGAAACTGGAGGCAGCTGGCTAAATATCGAGCTGGTTGGAGTCGTTTTTACTTCTTGATTTCAGCTTTTCTGTTGTATAAAATCGTGATCCAGTGGCCGGCGTTAGAGAAGAAATGCAACACTAGTGCCACCGAATGGTTAGAAACTCAGAAACCCCTGCTACGCCTTGTTCTCTAGCCTAAGCCATTTTCACGTTATGTTGAAAATTACCACTGCCAGTAATGAACCAATCTCGATCTGTTCCAAGTGTTGGTTCAAAGCGCATAGTATTCAATCACACTCCGAGATACAAAGTTGGGACATACAGTCAAGACATCTACATCCTGCACGGCAGTTTTGAAAAAGTATATGTTGAGGAAGAAAAAATGGTTGATGGTTTTGCTTTCTACTATCTTCATTCATAATTTCATACCGTCATTGGCGACACCTTGCGGAATGTTATGATAAGCGAAATGCCAAATAATGTACAAGAACCATGCCATAAAATAGACTCAGGAGAAGTATTCAACGAAACTACCCCTGTGCATGTTCTAAATAAAAACGCAACTTATTCAGCAGCGCAATTGATTCATTCATTTGGGGTAAATGCTTTCATCCACCACGTCTTGAAGAAACGCTCGCTTTAAATTTTTTGCTCAATAAAAAGTTCTTCTCCTTAAAAAACAAAGCTTTCCTACTCTAAACATATGCTCCAGATATATTCTCCTCTACTCGTAGGTTAGGTACCTAACCTACATGGAGTTCATGACAAAAATAAAAAATTGACTACAACAAATAAAAGTTATAGGCAGACTTGAAGCCGAAGGACGCGTTCCGGAAGAATGCTTCCTTACAAGAACTTCACCTCTTCTGAATTCTTTTTGTAGCCCATTACGAGTACTTCGTTGAGTTAACTTAAATCAATTTATCCTTCTGCGCCCATCTGTCCGTATGCTACACCCACTCAGTTGGAGGCGACCTAAGAGGACAGTTTGTGTCAAGATTTGTGACATTTAACTAGTTTGCCATATTGATATTTCACAATGTGAATTTATGGACATTCCTATAAGTGTCCTTTCATTCCAATCCACGTAGTAGGTATTGCATTCCTTCGGAAATATTTTCCAATGAATTTATGCTTTGTAGTCAAGATTTGCCAAAATACCCGGAATGAGAACAATATTCTCCATGAATAATGGATCGAATCGGTTGTTTGACATCCTGCCAGGATTTTCCCATGAAGCAACTTTAAGTTGCTAATAATTAATTCAACGCTACGGTTTATTTTACTCTTGATTTTTTTTTCTCATTTTTTTTTTTGTCACACGTCAAACAAGGAAATAATGTGAAATTAATGAGGAACCAGAAACGCGCACACTTACGCACCGAGTACATCTGCCGCCTGGAGCATCAATCAACAAGCTAAGAGATCCCCAGGGAGTTTGAAGCAAATTGACAAACATTAGGTAATTGCCTGGGTGCAGTACAAAATTAAAGTCAAGAATTTCAACATCTGATAACTTTTCAATTTCTGTTTCTTTAAAGTTTGTTAAAGTCTGTTTGATTCTGAAGACTGCTTTAGGGAGTGGGGGCATTGATTAAGTGGAAGTAAGTAGAAGGAGACTGGTTTGGGAGTTGTTAACGCAAGTGCTTTAGGCAATTTATATCAGATGTGCGACTGTAAATAAATACTGTAATCCGACACGCCGCCATTAAAGGTTCCTCGTATTGAGAACCGTGTAACGTCGTTGTAAATTCTAAGAAGAAAAACTGGGCCCTAACCTCAAAATATCTCATGGACGACAACTTAATATTCGCAATGACATTGCGATGCAACCCTACAAACAATTCTCAACATGCTATGCAACTCTGGACGCCTACATGTATAAATCTGATGCTGAAAATAAGGCCCGTCTGGACACTGAGACTGAAGTTAGTTGTAACTATTCGCCGTCCTACCTCGACTTCGATAAACCATTCGCCTGCATCTTCTCAAAATAGAAAGACCGTGGAATTAAAGAATCACTAACACTGACATCCGTCAGTCAATCTAGACGGATGGTTCAAAGACGAACAAAGAAGAGAGAGTACCCCTAGCCCAGGATAAGTCAAGAGCGATACAAAGGGAAAAAGCGATAATGTAAACGCAACCAATGCATAAGGAGACCAACATTCTTCATTACTCCTGCGACAGATAGTGAACGATAGATGAATGAAGAAAGGGCTGGAGCCAAGGAAATCACAAACTGAGTACCAACTTGTTCCATCATGAGCAGGGAAATTCTAAAAATGCAAAGACTAGACATCATACTTCGCAACGCAAAATAAGGCAAGTATCTAGTCGGCTTGTGAAAATAGTCAAGAAACTAGAGCGATCAGTATAGGGTGGGGTAGGCTGTTGGAAACTATTCTCCTTTTCAATCGTTTTGTGTGACCATCGCAAGCCCTTCTGCAGTACACTTGTCGGCAAATATCAGTGTGAATTCCGGGATGACAGATAGGTAAAACGGTGGTTAGATAGGGGTTAGATGTCTGCCCCTGTTCAAACAGGGACATACTTTCACCAGATTGGCCCATCGTGATACCACGATGAAGAACCGGCTTACCAGCACCAGAAACCAGTGGATGTAACACAGAGTACATCAAGATGGCTAAAATTATCCATATGAGTTGAACCATTGAAATGAAACTGCGTATCCTCTGGATATCGTTCGGCTAGATCGTTAAGATCATCACAAAAGTATTCCCCGAAGGTTTTAGTTCTAAATGTAGCATGGGCAGGACACGTGCACAGTATGGTAGTGGTTTCTTCTTCCTCCTCGTTTCTGCAGCTTCTCTAGTAATCGTTGGATTCAACCCCCAGTCTGAGTGTATATCAGCCTGTCAAGCAGTGTCCGGTGAGGACCCCTATTAGTGAACCTAAGTTTGTCCGGTTAGTGGATAAAAGCCTCTCCGTTTTCTTTAAATCTAGGTAGGGCCAGATTTGTTTGGACAAGAGACAAGTGCTGATGTTATTCCACCTGTGGATTGCCGGTTTCCTGGCATTCGTATCGAGGAGGAACTTGATCGGTTTTCAGGTAGATGCCGTCCTGCGCCTTCTTTGCCAGCTCGCTCGCTCTGCAGTTGCCTGGAACGTCCCTGTGTCATGGGCCGCAGTACAGAGTAACGTCCACCTGTTTGCAATCTGCGGCATTGCTTTACCAACCTTGATCGTATTGTCGGCGATTCCAAGGCTTAAATAGCTTCCTGACTATCTATGTACAGTTTCGGTGGCACGGTGTAGTGGGTAGTGTATTTGCTTGTGACCCGAATGGTGCATGTTCGAGCCCGATCGGGGAACAGCAAAAACCATAGCCACCGAAACAAAATAAACCACTGTCCCAAAAAGGGGTTTCTGCCTGTGAGTAAAATGGACGGATAATGAGTCTGAGTGCTCCTGGGATTTGGAAATAAAAAAAAAAATGTCCGCGCGACAGATCGGGAGGAATGGAAATTAATTAACGAGTATGGAAGTTGGATTAAAAAATCAATAAACTCAGGACAAACTGACTCCACGATGACCCAACCAAAACTAATGTCCTGTTGAGGCAATTCGTTACCCTTGACTCTCATTACCACAACGATATTAGCACCTATAGATGTTGATGGATGGACTCTTTCCAAAGACGGGCTTTCAAAGCCCTCCAGCACGATTAGTTTGAGCCAAAAATTCAGATTTAAAATGTTCATTAAATAATTTAAGCGCACAATTTGTGTCAGAGTCATAAGGGTACCCACTTACTAAAGCTTCACTTGCAAAGTACCTTTAACATGCTTTTACACGTGCGCTCCCTAAAAAGGTATGGTAAGCACAAGCTTTTGAATACTTCAAACCCTTAAGATTTCATCCTCCCAGCCATACTTCCAAATCCGTGTGATCTCCGTATTTGGTTTCCTATTAACTCGACCACATCGCCTTCATCCCTCCCACAAATTGCTTTGTCGTGGGAGTAAGTGGTAAACTGTATCACGAGTCTTCGTGAGATTAAGCTAAGCATATGCCTACCATTATACCTCAGTACATGCCAAATAAGGTGATATGGATACCATGGGCTGCGTACCACTACCTTCAAGCAAAATCTGCTACTGATGATGTGGTTTTGATTTACCATTCACATTTCACAAGAGCTAAGCACTCGTGCGTGGCAGGAGTTGGGATGTAGGAGGATATTTCTAATGAAGCTGTTACGTAATTCCAAGAAAAAACGTCTTCGCAAAGACTTTGATTCAAAATGCCTAATGTTGGTTGTAGAATGTTGATTGTGGATTTGGAAATACAGCAAAAACCACGTTTAACTCCACAAGACCACAGAAGACTATTCGCTTACGAGGCAAAAAGACGAATATGGAAAATAAATAAACAAGGAATTAGTTCAACCCTAAGTTGTGAGGTGATGTTCTTGGAACTCAGTGGTAAGGAGCCTCAATGTTAAAAAAAAAAACACGTCTTATCAAAGGTGCCAACAAAATCAAATCGCTTTTGCTTTCGTAGGTAAATAAGAACAATGTTAATTCTTGAGTGCATACCAAACCACTAGGAACTGGTTCTTGAAGTTTTGTTTTGGGCTCATAGCACAAGAAATAAGCTTGTAAGGTAGTTTTCAGTCGCTGTTAGCGCTCTTACATTAAAATAAATTGCATCTCCATTAACCCAAGCCTCTTCTCAGAATTTTTCAAATCGAAAACAAGTCGACGTTATAGTGAAACAAATCATTACTAAGTCAATCGATACGCGATGTAATTATTCCAAGGATATAAAGAAAACTACATACTACTCAAAAAAAAAATAGATTCGCAATGAGCAACTCCCGAGGTATCTGTTGTAAACAAAAAAAAATAGCTGGGGCGACAACTCGGGATGAGTCTAGCTTCTCGCAACCATTCATGTTGTGCGTGTTATATTTTTCGCACGAATGGAAGGGACCTACAATTTATCGCCGACTCTGAACAGTGAATTGAGAAGCTCTTTCATGACGAGAGATGGTGCTATGAAAAATGTTTGGTGTTCCTGGCTGGGGCTTGATCCAACGCCCCTTGGTCAGCAGTCCAACGCACTAACCACTGAGCCACGAGCCACGGCGACGGTATCTGTTGTGGCCCTGTTAAACCTTCAACCGCAAGGCACTTCTGCATTTGCCTTCTACTAGGAAAATCATTGGTGCCTGGATGGAAGCATTCTTAGATTACCACTTTGTTGGGTGCACAAACAAGTACAGACTTGGAGATTTGCTTGACATTGAAAGAGCCTTTAAGACCATGAGAACTGATGTATTCTTAAACAGCCTACACAGAGTCGACTATATACTTGACTCAGCAGCTGAATTGGTCACGTGCTCAAGTAATTTGGACTATTGGAAGCACAAAAAGAAAGAAGAGCGTCTTCAAAGTCAAGCGCCAAGGTGCCCCAGGAAGTAAATTGTTACTTCTTCTTCTTCTTCTTCTTTAACATAATGACTTAAGCGTGACAGCATTACGAGAAGAAGATCAATATCAACCTTTGCCTAAAGGGTACTGATCCGACATCCAAGAAAGCGGCAAAATTCCTCGGCATAAGACAGATTATAGTGGATCTTAAATTATATTGTACCATCCCTTTAGTCAAATACTTATCGTCTCTGGATAGATGGTTGGAAGCTTTTCAAACAGAAGTTTTTTTTTTTTTGAAAAAAATTCATATTCTTAGGTAAAAGATTACTTAGGTGGAAATGATTACTGGTCACAACATGCTAAGATATCACACAAAGAAATTACGTCTGAATGATAATGACATATGCAGGGGATGCGGGGACGAAGAGGTCCATGAGGACACAGCCTATTTTGTCTTTCACTACCCCTATCTTTGTCAAATATGAAATAGGACCCTAGGCAAATTCTTCCTCAATTGTATCGACGAACTGTCTGATTGTTCACCGTCAAATTTGCAAGAGCGACTGAATGGGTCTAAATAGACCTTAGTGTGATGAGGTAACCATAATCAGCCCACACACCTAACCTAACCTAAGTGGTTCCCAAGTAAGTTAGTTTCCAGTATCTGCTAGGTAGATTAAGAGCGTCCAGGAAATCAAACAATCGAACAGCAACAACTGAGATCCGTGAACATTCCCTTATGAAGTCCAGCCAAATGTAAAGTCTTCGGGCGGACAACAAAAAAGATACTTACAGGTTCGTATGGCGTGGGACAACTTCAGTTGTCTACATAGCGGATGCCATAGATTCATATTCTTAATTTTAGCACGATATATGTATGAAGGTCGATATGACATCCCCCATTCGTTCGTTAGTAGTAGTCCCAAAGCGTCACCTCGAGACGATTTAAATTGCGTGAATAATTATTTTCTTTCAACGATTCTAATTATCTTTCCAATTTATTCTTTGTGTAACGTAAACGAGTTGAAATGCATAACGCAAACAAACCAATTCAGTGAATTATAAACGAAAAATGCAACCCTCCAGAGGTGGATAATGTAATTTGAAAACTTGACGCAACGCAGCCATCTGTCTTCTGCGAAACGTTTCTCTTGCATTCATGGCATCCAGTTTAATTGAGGATAACCTCTGTAACTCGAACTTTTCATTGGCCAAACATGCACACACTTATGCCAGTGGAAGCATGTTATTTCCATAATTATAATACGAGAATATTCTTATTTAACTTTTGTGAAAATTCAAATGTGCACATCTCGGCGAACCGAAAATTCTTACTCGACTCTTCTTGCCGTTTGCACACGAATCCTTGCACAAAGGCTGTGTGCAATTTTAAGTTTCCCACCAGCTCATCAACTTGAAATTAACTTTCTTTCTCAGTTATTTACCGACACCCAACGCCGACCGTTCCTGACTCTGCTGCGCTCAGAAAAAAAAAAAAACAGAAAAGGATCCGAATTTCCTTTGAAAATAATGAGTTCTCATTGCCGGGCGGAAGGGCTAAGAAACTTTTAAGCACACGGCACTTTTGTGGCTTCCCAGTCTTGTTCTTGAAACAGGGATCGCATGCACCACTCCGCATTACGTAATTTACCCAAAGTCACGAGCTGATGTATGCGTTCACACTAATAACCAACCACACCGCTGGCGCTGGCGGTATCTGGGTTACTTGGGTGAAACTTTGCCAGCAGCGTTTAGCACTTCATGGAATATATTTCG
This sequence comes from Matsumyia berberina, assembly GCA_917880715.2. Lineage (NCBI taxonomy): Eukaryota > Metazoa > Arthropoda > Insecta > Diptera > Syrphidae > Matsumyia > Matsumyia berberina. Next base: position 113,088,175 of record OU862870.1, on the reverse strand, counting down.
TGCGTTGTGCGTTAGTTTAGGAGCGCGAGGGAAAAAGCATGTCAAGATAGCTCCTAAGGAAACACGAGGTTTCCCACACTCTGCCTCTTAATTGCATCAAAGTTCTGTCTTTGCACACATCACCGACTGACGGTGGAGGCGAATGGCTTAGTGTGAGTACGGTAGCGACTGCCAGTTTTCATAGAGTTTCATGATTGTTGTTGACTTGGCAATTGTTGTCTCTCTGCCTACACACACACACGCACACACACTTGAACACACGCCTTCTTTTTCTTTGTGATATCATCAGTCCGTTTGATTGTTGGCGGTAAATATGTCAAAGTGCTCCAAACAGTGGTCATCAAAGAATCAATTTTAAAGGATCATCGAAATGACATCTCAAAGGAGACAATACTATCGTACAACAGCGCCAGTCGCCTGGTGACATCGAAAGGAGGTGTCACTAACCAAAACGACAACACCGCCACCCCCATTGATATAAAAGACAAAAGGCAATCGCTTTCTTTAAAAAAAAAAAATTGAAAAATTCTTTCCCAGAACCCGTATCATTGATGTTCATTACAGAAAAAAATAAAAATAATTGGTAAAAGAATTGATTCCAAGAAGTCTCAAACTCCTCAACTTTCGAAAACTGTTTGAAGTAGGTTGTCCTTTACAGAAAAAAAAAGGAAGAAAGCGGTTCACGATGGGAAGGGGAAACTTTAAGGATACATCAGTCTTTTAATTGTGAAATAAACTTTAAATTGGCAATTTTTGTTGAGATTCACTGGAGGATACAACATCAAAGATTGTTTCAGTGCACGTGGTACACCTACGAATGTACAGGGATCAGACTGTGTACACCCGTGTTTTGGAGAACTTTTCACATTTCTTTGGGTTTGCAGTATGAATACAGAAAGTTTGCAATTCCAGAAGGTTTGGACATGCAACTTATTTTAGTTTAAAGGATCTGCAAGCCATTTGGTGGAAAACAGTGCGAAGTGTAATATTTTTGAACGGTCCGACAGGCTTTGCGAGTAACAATTGATTTTTAGATGCACACAGTTCCAATACGTGTACATATTATCGCAAAGATAACATATGCGGCCATTGTTTGGTGGCCAAAAGTATTGAATGAACGACACCAATGAAGCTACAAAGAATTGCCTGTCTTGATATTACAGGTGCTATGCCCAACGCTGTCATCGGGCTCTGATCCCTACACATGTATCTTCACTAGGAAGACCGCTGCCCATTGTGCTATAAAGCGGCAGCTAGAACACAAGTATAACCTTGTGGGTCATCTGAAAATGCTTCACTCAACTCCAAATACGGACATGTTCTGCACTATGCCGGATGGTATGGCCAGGGAGTACAGTTCCGAAAGGCTATTTGAGGTGGATATACTAGACCCTGTCGACTGGTCTAAGTATCAGACCCAGGATATTAAGTATGGTTCAGCGATGAATCCAAAAAAAAATTTACGAAGGGATGTCCCCCCAGCGTGTTTCAGGCTGAAATTCATGCTGTTGAGATCTGCGCCAGGATAACCTCTATGAAGGTACAGGTTGGGCGCAAAAATAAATATCTATTCAAATAGTCAGGCAGCACTTAAAGCATTGACATCCCACTTCGTGGAATCTAGGTCAGCCAAGTGCTGCTACGATACCCTACAGACACAATAAGGTCAAGGTTGTTGGGTCCTGCCCACCAGGACATTGTAGCCAATAAAACTGCGAATGAGGTGGTTAGGGCTTCCGCGCTCTTGGGGCCGGAATCCTTCTGTGGCGTTATTTGGGCTACCGCCACATGTTTGGTAAACCACCAACACTAACACCAACTTCGCCTAGCCCATTGGGAAAATGTGCCCGGACTTAGGCAGCCCTTATTCTTGCAGTGAAATTCTAAACCCTAACAGGAACGACATGAAGAAGCTAGTAAGCTTCCTTACCGGTCATTGCAGCCTTAGATATCATCTCAACAAACAAAACCGTTGTTCACATACAGAGTGTCGGTTCTGTTTGGAAGAGGAAGAAACCTCTAAGCTCATTCTCTGTGGATGTCCGGCACTGATTACGCAGATGGATCCTTCGTAGGGAATTTTGTTCGTTGACGGGGTTAAGAAGCTCAGCTACTAATGATATACTCACCTTCATTGGGAAGGTCGTAGACCTATTAGGCTAAGTAGACCGGAGACGCAATAGATCTTGCTAGGTCGCAGTGTCAGCCATAAGAGCAGGCTCTTATACAGAAATTATTGAAAGGCTTCAGGTCTTGTGCAAACACCGGGCCGTGACCCGCTGTAATCATCATTCCTTTTCACTCATTACAATGAGTCCTTTCCCAAATGCAATACGTGTGTCCCTTCAACTAAAATGATTTCGTAAAAAACTTTCAATTGCAAAAGTGTGATCGGCTAAGTGACACAGCCAACAGCGAGAGTTGTTTTTTGCTGCCGAAATCCATTTCCGGTAAAGTAATACCATTCTACGTGATAGCTAATCAGAGTCGGTGTGAAGATTAAAGCAAGGATGGACTAACAAAATGTATTGCGGAAGTATAGTGCCTGCACTCCAATTAAGTGAGTGTCCCTTTGAATGCATGGAGTGCTGGCGTCAGTTATATAAAATGCTTTCACTTGGAATTTGTCTGGAAGCCTTTACGAAAGAATAATTTCAGAGTGCGCATTTGTATTCGCTTTGTAGATGCTTTGCCATTTGTGAAATTACCCAGCGGTGTAATCCTCATCGTTAGTTGTCGACGAGACGGAATAAATGAACCGAATGTACGGAAACTGTCACAGAAAAGCATGTGAGAGCTGACTTAGTTTGTAAAGGAGATGGGCATTATTTAATCTCTTTTTTGTTCCTTTTCATACAAGCTAGAGGTAAAGTCCTTTGAGAGTTATCAGATCACCAAGCTCATCAGGCTTTTATTCATGCCAAAGCCACATGGTTTTAGTTGAACCTTTAGAAGATTCTTGAAACTCAGAATCCACTTCTGGGCAAGCCCCAGCCATCGCCACCAATCATTTTTCGCGGCACCATTTCTCGTCAGGGGAATGACAAGACACCAAGAGTACAATTTGTTATGAAAAAGCTTCTCAATTCGTCATTCGGAGTCGGAAATAATATGTTGATCCCTTCCATTCCCGAGCTGTAGCCCCAGCTATTTATTGTTTTTTTTGGGGCTAAATTAAAGCAGCAAGAGCCAGTGGGAATAGAAAATCTACATTGGATTGCTTACGCTTAAGGAAGGCGACACAGAACCGAAGATCGGTTTAGAAATTTTATCTGAGAAGGGGTCCATGTCAAAGAGCCTTTATGCATGCGTCATACAAGATATTTCAGAAGCAGTGACTATGTCACGTAAGCGCGTTGTTCCAAAAGTCATGAGAAAAATAAAATTGTAAGATATTTCACTTAAATTACTGTAAGATCACCATCTGTACTGGAGAAGAACAACTAACCTTCTTCAACGAAGAATCCAAAATCAATGCTGATACTGGTGTCGAGATCTTCTATGAATCCAAATGGGCAAGTAAATGTTTTAAAATTGGAGACAGTGGCACCGTCTTTCAAGCTGAGGTAACCGCCATTTTACAGGTCACCAAACTAATCACTTAAACTATCATTATCTATGCTGACAGTCAGGGGGTCATTAAGACTCTGCAGGTGACCCTCTTTGGGGGATACAAGGCCATAAAGATACATATATCAGGACATGAGATAGTTAGGGTGGAGACAGAGCCGGATTTCCCCCTAGGCCTGCAAGGCCCCGACCTAGGGGCTCAGCCAGGCTAGGGGCCCAGTCCCAGTGGCGGGACCCGCACACAAGCTCAAAAGCCTGACTTGCCTTATCAAAAAATTTTATCGAAAATATTCTTAAAAGTAATTAAAATCGATTGAAAATTATTTGTTCTCTACGAACCAAAATGGAATGATTTAGAGATGGGGGTGGGGGTCCCAAATGCCAAGTGCCTAGGGGCCCTGGCCCTCTAAGTCCGGGCCTGGGTGGAGAACTAGATCCTTTATAAAAATTATCATTTGCTAGGACACCCACATCAGCACTACAGAGAAGGTTGGCTCGTTGGTTTAGGAGGCTGAAGATCGGAAGAACTTTGTCACGTAGGCCGCCGTTTGGGCCCATAATGTTCCCCTCTGTAGCTATCTGTTGAAAAAGAAATTAGCAAATAGAGAGAGTCGGATTGGGTTTACAGATCCGAGAAACGTCCTGTTTGTCTAGTGAAGTCCAAGATTTTCTCGAAACTAAGACTGCTTAGGCCGGGCAGAACAGGTCTTCCTAAGCCTTTGTGTCTTAGCCCCCGTGTGGCGATGCACTACAGACAAATAGAAGAGGAAATCGTGACCATCGCCAATCTTGAAATTAGAAAAAATCGAATATCTCATAAAATGTAATCAAAAGGAAATACGAATTGTGTCTAATATCCCCATAAGGCATTACGCGGTCGGAATCCACGTGGTACGACTTGGGTTACCCTACAACGACTGCTGCAGAAGCTGAAGGAACGAATATGAAATAGAATTCGTCCGAAGCCTACTATACGAATGAACTGCACTATCCACCAGAAGAGTGGTGGGCTGCAGGACCCTCATACTGCTGACTTTTACAAACTCCTTAGATTCTTATCCTCCTCTGTGTGGTTTTTAGCCAGCTTCACATCTTGATTAAACTTTTTCTGGGTCTTCTTTTTGTTAAATTTGGAAACGCTATACTGGACCACTCAAACGCAACTGGTCCATTGTACTACCAGAATGCAGGACCCAGTATTCACCCATTTTAGTGGAATTTTCTCAGCTTCCGGAGAAAACTGGTAAGGCACTTAAATAATAAAGAGCTTCGGTATAAGCACTCACCACATCAGCATCGTAGATCTGCCGCCTCATCCGAGCAAAGGCAGGACAACCGCAAAGTCCCCTTAGAACTCCAATAAATTGTCTACAGTCCCTTCTGCTGAGTGACAGCAAAAATGCCGCGGATTTCTTAGTTTAATCTGTTTGCATCCTAGAAACCGTTCGTGTTCGTAGGAATCACAATCGTCAATGAACGCCCTGACTATGTCACGGGAAAACACGGGAAGACCCAACGCAGGTTCAGGTCCTGAGAAAACATCCTCTGAGTCTTGTCTAGCAATCTCATCGATCTGGAACCCAGACAAGAGTCGAAAAGTTCAGTCTTGCGACCGAATCCAGAGAGTTCTTGCATTCTCGCACTATTTTAGAACTGGTTAAAGGGTTGAGCCAAACCTGAATCGAAGTCTTGCTATCGCTACAGACGTAGATGCTTCGACCATTCCACCTATTCTTGACAATATAGTCAATATGTTTGCCCAACGAGAACTGAAGTCAGGTGTTGTCGATATCCACGAAGACACCAGAACCGAACCCTTGACTGATTTTGGAGCTATTCGTGATGTTTCGACTACAGCCCAGTCCAGACTCAGACTCTTGGCGAAGCTTGTCCTAAAGCCAAGGAAACTTCTGGTGTCATTGCATCATATCCATGGAAGTAGGATAAAGTCATCAAAACTCCAGTGCGGATGATACCAAAAGCCACCCCGTCCAAGACGATAGATTGCTTTCATAGTACAGGCCATGACATAAGTATCAAGGGGACGTAGTCGTCGTTTTATGACTCCCAAAACTGCAACCAACCAACCAAGATGACATAAAACAAGTTGTCGCATACGTTTCGACAGTATGCCCATGTTATAGTAGTGCACAGGGGATGTTCTCCTTACAGGCTAGATGGTGAAAACACCTCTCTGATGATTTTCCTTTATTGTAGTCTAAATGGTATCACAATAGGTCAATGCCCACCACTTTTGTGAAAACGATGTCAATTTGGAATGGCTTCCTTTAGACTTCCAAACAATTCCTATGAAAGCGATGTAATTCGATAGACTATTAACCTTTATATTGTGTCTTGTCAGTGCATTGCTCCTCGTTTAACCTGATACCTATCCAATACCTATCCAAGACCCAATTAACCACATTGTTGACTTCGACCCGTAGCGCATTCACCTCTATCCTAATCGGTTCCATTTATCCAATTTCACTCTCAACATTTTCCAAAAGAATATCAGAATCATATTTCTACCTCCGCGTTGATTTAGCCAAACCCATAATACATCCAACACGTGGGAACTGTCATTCACCTCTAAACCTAATCCACCGGTAATCACCGCCGGAAAGCTGGGAAATTCAATTTGGAACCTCGCCCACAAAAACTATCGGCCCACACTCATCGATTTTCTTCGTCCCACCCCAGCAGCGCAGCACCGGCTTTGTCAACAAGTGAACCGATTAATTAACCTAAAAGCCCAAGAACAATGTGTTAGATACGAAACTATGCCACCGACTCTCTGGCGTACCTAAATCCACTTATTGACGTGTCATTCAATATCGTATACGATATTATCAAAGTTTGAGTTTTTTTTTCCGGTTTATTTTTGTCGTTGGCACTTTTGCGGGTCAATAAACCTTGAACGGTGAATAGTTTTGCGGGAGAAAATCCCGAAACCAGGTGGAAACTATCCTCGTTCGGGGGAAAAATAATTGAAATACGAAACCAATCCAATCAAATGCGATATTAGTTTGCGTAGTTTCGTGTGCTCGAACCTGGACACACTGGCGCTGGATAGAAGCCGACTTTAATGGAATTCCTGGGAGGTTGCCGCCAAAGGACTATTAAATAACTGTTTACACAATTGTAGCCTATTTCGCTACCCTCTTGAAATTGACGAGATTGGATTTCTTTTAGGCTTCCTTATCGGGGCTATCGTGAATCACTATTGGGTTACACGAAATTGATAGCTACCCAGAAGAAGATGCTCAAGAGGAGTACGAAAAGGAGAATAACGCTGCAATGTCCTTCGAAAAAATAATGAACTCTGGATGAGAAGCGAACGATGGAGAGTCATTCAATATACGACACTGTGGTAAAGGAGCATTGACGGTAAGAATTTCCACTTGTAGGAGATTCGTGAAATGCACGGTAAATGACAAAGATGGCAAAGTTGTCGAAGATGTCCTCAGCTCCGTTTCCCCTATTTCAAATTGAAAAGAGACTTTCTTTTTTTTTCGTCTCATCCGGACGTTTTTCAACATGATGTGTTCGTAAACTTGTTGAAATAATTAGAATTCCTGACATTAGTTTGTCAAGAGCGAATGACAGGGTGTGGGTGTGGATGTTGAAAACGCAGGAGGAGCTTCCCTCTTTTTTCGATCTGCGTTCTGCGAAAAGCAATTCCAAAAGGACATTAATAATACCCGAGTGGAAGTGAAGACAGTTGTTGCATTCGGAATTGAATGCTTTTAAATTATTGAAAATGACGTGCAGCTGTGTTCCAACTCTGGCAGAGGTGCACAGCATCAGACTGAGGGAGTGTCATCGTAATAGCTTGGGGTGGGAAGATGTATGGAAAATGCAACGTGTGTGTTAATTAAGACACAGGTTAATAAATTGCTTTTTTCCTCAATTTGAAAGCTACGTAGCATGTCAGCTAAAGGGGATCATTCACATGGTTCCCTATATTAGCGAGAACTTAAAAACATATCACCCCCATGGTGTTGAATGAGGTGCAACGGGTATAGAAGAAGAGCCAACCGCGTGATGTCCTTAAGCATAAAAAAGAAGGATGAGTTGCATATGAAAGAAAAGCTTGCTTGTAGCTGTAGGCAAAACGCAGACATAGTTAAATGTCCTTTCTCTAAGCTAATCGTCACCCACAGTGTAGTGGAAGAGCCTTACAAAGGATCGCACTCGAGAGAATCTAAGGGTAAATTTCTTTCTACTAAGATCGTTAGTTCGAGAATGCGTCTTTTAACGCACAGAAATCTTTTTGTATAAAGTTAATTTTTTATTGGTTAATCCATTGGGGCTTCTAAACTGTGCTTTATGTTAGGACCAATCATCAGCTACTAAGCAGTGACTAGAGGCACTTCTAGGAGAATTTCTCGATCTATTATTACTGGAAGGAGTTAAACTTAGCCAATTGTTTGAGATCTTACTATCTGCTAAGCAATGATAAGAAGTTAACTTGTTCAGAAACACGCAATGGATGGGATGTCTGGGAGTAGCAGCCGCACAATCATACATCGTGAAACCATAGTGCGTGCGTGAAATCTTCATGATGTTACATAATGTACGTAAAATAGCTAATAGATCAACCAAGCGACGCTGCTAACAAGAGCTCCAAATTTGTCAACAAACTCTTCGTTGTGACTTCTCCCCTTGAAGGAGTCATGGATGCACAGCAGCAACACTGGATACCACGAAGTAAGCATTATACACAGACGGTTAACGAATCGAACTCGCCATATATTTTGAACCTCATGTCACAATCTGTCAGACAGAAGCCTTCGCGATCCAGATAGGGATGGAAGGACTCATGGGACACCACATCCAAGGAAAATGCATAGGTGTCTACTGTGACATCACAGCAGCAATTAAAGCGCTAACAAATCTTGTACTAAAATCCTCACTCGTGCGGGGATACACGAATTTGCTTAACCTCCTCGGCAGCCAAAACAATGTGCACATCTCATGGAAAGTAAACGAACTGCCGAGAGAATAGCAGGAACAAACGCGAGGAGGAAAAGGAGGATCTGGAACACTCCCCCTGTCACTGTCGAGACACTGCACGTCTACACCAATGGATACTGGATAAAGGACCTAAAGCATCAAGACAGCAAAGTGACATCCTGGAGTTTGCCAAAATCACAGGAAGATTTTCCGGACCCCACGCATTCAAACAACAGAGACTTCACCTGAACAAAAAACATTCCATAGGCTCCCCATCACCAACACTTCTCCTCACACACCGCCTTCAGCACCCTTACAAACTTCTCCAACATTCATTTGAGGGGAATTACAACGGGACCAGCTGAGCTGAGAGATATTCTCGCTTTCCAAAACCAACCAACCTAAGTCTATTGATTGAAGATTGCGGTGTAAACTTTGCATGTAGAAGAGGAAAGGCAATTAAAGAATGTTCCCACTAAGATACTCTTTTAAGCTTAGGAAGCAGGGGAAGAATTCTCTTGGTCAAGCCAACTTTGGCAGGTCCAGATAGGTCTAACTTCTGAGTAATACCATTGACATAATATTTTAAGCTCCGTTTCATATCGAATTTGAAGACTTAAACAGGATTCGAGTGCACTTGAGGTAGGAGAAGTAGTCCGAAGGAATTGATTTCTTTTGTAAAAGCAAGCTATGAAAGCTCCACAGGCGGTCAGAGAAATTTAAAGTTCAAAGCGGTATCCGACGAGGCTTTGTGGTAGATGTTAGATTGGAGTGTAGAAGCTATGCAGTGGAACCCTCCAACACAAGATGGAAAAAAAGTAGGTCGCCGGAAAAAACGTGACGCAGTACAGACAGAGAGGAGTCAAGGCAATTGAAAAAAAAGAAAAGAGAATCGAACCAGTTTGGTTGACCACTAATGACCATGATGTCTAGTAGACATAGTAGATGCCCTAAGATTTATAAGGGGACATACTCAGAAAGAAAGTAATAACATGACGGCGTTTTAGAATTATTCTCATGAATATAAAGAACAAGATGAAGCTGTCCAAACACTTTTAGTCAGAAAGCGAGGACTGATAATGGATGCGTGCAAAGTCACAAAGGATTTTTTTTGTAAATCTCTGCATCACTTAGGCCTATGCCCTTTAAGGTTTATTATCACCCGGTGATGGAGATAAATGAAAGGCTATATGGAAGAGTTAGAGACGAGAGATGAGAGGAAAGATAGTGAGACACTTAGGTCTCACATTGGTACTCATTTAGTGTTCGCCATCAAACAACTTTCTGTTACTCTATGGATCCGAAAGAAGTCATTCTTCTATGATATAACAAACAAACTGATAAAAATTATTTGGGTATATTGAAACAGTTGCTTTACGTTGAAACATACAGGGATCCATCTGACAGAGAAAGCACATACATAATACATTTTGACAGCCATCTGATTCTCAAAATTCAATCAACAATTGCCATTCAACTTTTCAAAACGTGTACAGGGTTTTCAAACTTAGAGAATTCAGCCCCCGCATAGAATTCTTTTCAATTAAACATTCTTTTAGTCGTCCGCCTCTTAACTTTGTAAACATTTCGCAAATTTTCAACAATTTCTCCGAAAAAGGGCTAAAAGAAAACAATAAGTAAATCAATTTCCATTGTCTATACATGGCTCGCAGCGAGGCCAGCTGAAATGAATTATTCCCTCCCCATGAACTTATCATGACTCTCTCCAGTAAATTACCCACTCCACCAACTAACTTGCCGATTCTCCCGGTCTTTACAGCATTACCCGCTTTTCTCACAATCTTAGTAGTTTCTATTTATACATAATTTATTTATCACCCCTTTTTCTTTGGGGCGAGTTTTTTAATAACCCATCCTCATAGGGTAAATTGAGAATGTGGGCAGAGATGGCAATGTAGCAAAGTATTAAACCAGTGAGATACTTAAAATGGTTCATAATGCAGCTCCAGAGATCAATGGTTGTTCTAAGAATCCTGAACATTAAGCAGTATGGACATGGAGGTCCACCCAGAAGGTCTAAGGGTGAATAGTCTTGCTCACAACCAATTTGCCACAACAATTTCGAAACATTTTCCTCTCCAGTGAAGGTGTCGTGCTAGGGGATGATAGGGTACACCACTTTAAGCCCGATCAAACTACTCTTCCTCGCCATTTTGAATTCTCTCTGCCTTTCCCTCTCTGACTAGCTGATAATGCTCCCGTTTATGCGGCATACATCACGCGGGTCATTGCATGTATGCGAAAAAATTTCTTGATAATAATTCAAAACGCAAGAGAGAGGGCAACTGACAAAGAAGATGAGGAGCTTCTCCACCTCCAGTATTCTCCACACAGTGTGTTCCATTCTAGGACAGCATACACAGAAGTAAAGGGTGAATATTTCATTTTAATAGCATTTGCTTTGTGATGTCAGTATACACAACCCCGCGCCATCATTTCCACGAACAAACACAAAAAAAGAAGACGAAGAAAATTTCAATGAAAAGGGAGAGAGAAAATAGCAAAAAGGACTACGGTCCGCTGCGAATATTTCATATTCTTCGGGAGGAAAACGTTACTGGGATTATTGTTCAACTGGTGCATGCAAGATAAAGTGTTAAGGCATCGCACAATGTTTGCCAAAAACAAAATTCTTCAATTCGTTCTCTGTAATGATATGCGGCAAAGGCAAGGCAATGAGGAGACCGAAGGACGATGGCGAAAGGCGGGTGGATGGCGTTGGCGTTGGCGTCAACAATGGTAGTTGAGAGGAGAACATTCATACATCATTGTGGCTTCTCTGTGTCCTATTAACACAAATGCCATTCGTCATGTACTCCATGTAAATGTCCTAATGTCCCATTTGCGTTGAGAATGGGGCGTATAATTCTTCTCCAAGAGTTGTTTTTCACCTGTAAGGAGTTGTTTTTCATTTTCTCTCTGAGTATTTTCCGAGCGGGCATTTGTTTATTGCTTTCTTATTATCATAGGTCGGAGCGCATTATTTGATCGACTTATCCGACCTAGAATAGTCGATGCATCTTCATTTGCGACCACATCAGCATGAAAAGGACGAGGAAGAGAAGGAGGACGAGGATGAGGATGAGGATGAGGATGAGGATGAGGATGAGGATGAGGATGAGAATGAGGATGAGGATGAGAATTAAGATGAGGATGAGGATGAAGATGAGGATGAGGATGAGGATGAGGATGAGGATGAGAATGAGGATGAGGACGTGGGCGTTGGACTTTGCCAGGGGTGCGTTTTGTCACCTCTTCTTTTCATAGTGTATATGGATTGGATGTTAAAGCGCAGCCGTGGCGAAGAACGGTTCGAATTGGGAGACTTAGAGTTAAGATCTGATTTTCGCTGATGACTTGGTCATTCTTACGTCCACCAAGACAGAACTTCAGCGCGCACTAAATAAGTTCGTCGCCGTCTGTGTTGAAGCTGGGATGAGCGTAAACGTGAACAAATGGTAATTCCCGAATGCCTGTTCAATGCACTCTGTTTCTTAGAGGAGTCTCATTTTAAAAGAGGTGGAGAAGTTTAAGTATATCTGTGTGCTATTCACGAGTGGCGGAAGGAGCAATACTGAGTTATCCTGTAGGATTGATCAGGCTGGAGCAATTTTGAGACAGATTGGTCAATCTGCTATCAGGAGGGCTGAACTTGGCATTGGAGTTAAGCTATCGGTCTTTAATTCAGTGTTTGCTCCGACCCTCATCTATGGTCATGAGGTTTGGGTTATAACCGAAATAATAAGATCGGGGATACGACAAGCAGCAGAAATTTGATTTCTTTGTTGTATTGCTGGGATAACTCATCGAGGTTGAGTTAGGAACACCAGAATACGCGAGGTACTCAATGTCGAGCAGCTACTTCTTCGAACGGAACGGTCCATACTTCGATGGTTTGGACACGTAAAACGCTAGGTAGGCCCACGATGGGATGGCTAGACCAAGTCCGATATCTCACCTCTACCCATATGGGGAAAGCGCCTGTTAATTTAGAGTCGATGGCGGCAGATCGGGAGATGTGGAGAGTTCACTTAAGTCCCTAAGCTCGCGACTCTCATAGCGGATGAGCGGGCTATGGGAGAATGATGATGATGTTGACTGATTATGAAAATGACAAAATATTCACTCCTGCAGAAATTCAGTGACGACGACACTAGCTCATTTCTCTGTAACTACGTCTCTGTCAAATAGTTGTCTATTCGTTGAAGCAGTTACTTATTTCTCTTCGAAGGATGGAGAAAACTACACTTTGTGTTTGAGTGGTCTCGCTCACGACTAAGAGGAGTTTTTCCTCACATTCCTCGTGGAATTCCTCTGTAGCTCCGTGATTTTAAAGGCTTTCTAACCAATTTTCTTTTCGTGTACGGAGCAACGGTCGATGACACAAAGAAAATTAACAGCCGTAATTCTAATCATTTAAGTGTGCCTATAAAAGAATATTACAGGCGAGATATTTTTTTTTATGTAAATCTGGAATTAATGAGTTTAACCGAAGTATTGTCATCACCAGCATCAAATATTTACGGTATCCAAAGTTAACCAGAATGCAATTTCAAAAAGTCTGTGCCTTTTTATTACAATTAACATCGCATTTGTGTTACCCCTAAGGCCACATTCATATATTCGCCCTAAAAATCAATATTCGTCACTTCTGACATGACCAGGCGTTGTGGGTGAAGTTAACACCCGATATGTGCAATAAATAATATTTACAACACCATCACCATCAGAAACAAAAGAAAACGTCAAATACCTCCTGTCATACTCTGGGGCAACTGCAATGGACTCGCCTCAGTTTTGAAGCCTATTATGTAATTCATTTTCGCTTGACGCCAAAGGTTAACCACTGCTTCCCCCACTGATTTTGATGCGCTCAAACGGGAACAAAGGGTGTTAATTTATTCAGGTCTTTGGGGAATTTGCAGTGAATCAGGACATTTTGGGACAAATGAAAATGCAGACAGACAGAAGGAATTGTAAATACGGAAACCGTAATCAGTTATTTTGGTTTATTCATTCACCGTAAAGAACAAAGGCGTATGAGAGGGTTTGACTCAAGGGTGTAGGGGCTGATATAATTGTTTTCTTTTTCTTTCTTTCGTCATGGCGTCTAGGGAATCAGAAATAAAATTTGCATTCATTAAAAGGGAAAAGAAGGGAAGGAAACAGTTTTTATTCTTTTACTTTTTGTCCTTTCTTCATACTCACACATAAATTAGAGTGTCGAGGGAGTGGGACAGGAAATAGAGTGGAGTACCTATCTCTGGCGCAGTTTAAAATTTGTCTGAAGATTAATGCAAACCGGTTACGGGAAAATGTTGAGATTTTTTTTTTTTAATTTTTTGTTCTATAGGGTTGGGCTATTGTAAGTTACAATTGTAAAGACTGTGGGTGTTGGATTTTGGAAAGTTTTGAAGAACGGGTTACGGAACTTTTGCTGGTGAAGGCGACCGGCCATAATTATATTCTGTCGACAGTGTATAGAAAATTAGCAAAACGAATCTTTTGGGACCTATTCAATTATGTATATGTTGCCCATTGAAAGTGTCTTTAAGATGGACTACTCTTACTTACTTACGAATATGTCTGTGTATTTGTAAGAAGTCTGATTGAAATTTAGCTATGAATCGGCACTTGAACTCAGTTTCAATATAAGTTAGGTTTTGAATAACCTTTGTATGCTGAAACATTGTCCTGCACCTCATCGATATAAAAACAGACCAATCATTGGAACTACCAAGTCCCTACAACAGTTTATTCGAAAATACCCTGATATTTAATCAGACCGACCATCTCAGACTTCTTATGAACCACCTCAAGTTCATGGAATGATATAAAACAGGCCTACCACCCATTGAAGAGCGCATACAGTCAAAATCGCTTACAACGACGTCGGTTATCAGGACGTATCGGTTTTAACGACCAAATCTTTAGGTCCCGACTGAGGTCTATTAACTAATCTGATATCGGTTATAGCGACCTTTCGCTTATAACGACCAAATTCATCGGTCCCTTGAAGGTCGTTGTAACCGATTTTGACTGTATATCTATCGACTCTTCAACACAAACGATTTCGATCGAAAAACCTATCAAGGAGGTCACATACCCTTACTTTAAACGCTGAAGCAACATACAGAGCTCAGCATAATTATGAACAACAACACAAGGAAGAAACACAAATATCCATCACTATCTGGTATACAGATGGGCCAAAATGGAGACAGGAACTGGACTCGAAATTCTGAGGCAACGACTTTGTACAGATTTCTCAGTCGGCCTTTTCAAACTCACGTCCATATTCCAAACAGACGGCTTTGCTATTAATCAGTATGTGAGATTCACCTGCAACACCTCTTGCAAAATCATATAGCCAAGCTGATTTCAAAGCCCTTGAATGGCCTGTTGTCGAATCCAAGCTAAGCCGGAAACTCATACAGTGAACACTCCTTCAATTAATTCCATATTACTGGTAAGAAACCGACTTAATGGTAAAAAATTGCACTCTTACACCCTCTATTGGTCGTAAACCTTTCTGCTGGGTTAGCCAAACCTAAACGCTGAATTAAAAGCCTTTACTTTTATAAATCCACTGAAGCTAAACAGAAAACACCAGGAGAAGCATGTTGCGGTTCTCACAATTGACCTCAAAATTGAGCTCAAAATTGATCAAAAGTCATCATCATCATAATTTTCCAATGACCCGCTTAAGTGGAACCCCACATCTCGCGATCTTCCGCCAGCGACTTTAAATCATCAGGGGGTGTTGAGGTGAAATTTCGGACTTGGTCAAACCATCTCATCCTATGTAATGACTTTTGTAAAAGCTGCAAGGACGAGGAAGGAGATTGTTCCTTAACATTTTGCCTTGGTGATTACAAGCATCTGCTTGGTTTTGTTGAAAGCCTTTGTGATATTTACCAGATACATCGACTACGTATTCGCCTGATGGAAAACTTAGGAATTAAAGGGATCAGCGATACATCTACGCTTCGTCTGCGCGCGACCATTTAGGCCCGTGATGTAGATAGGTTTTCGATAAAAAATAACACAATCGCAACTTCCTAAAAGCCCCGGTCGCATTAAAAAAAATTCCCCCGGACGCCTGCGAACGTCCTTCAAGGAAAGGGACTGGGGGGGACAGGACGAATGAGACGCATACTTTGGGTCCTTTATGTAGAATACAAGACCGGAGAATATCTTGATCCCCCTTCAAATATTATTTACTTTTTCAATGACAATAGTTCGCCCACTTAGACTCTTCTTCCTAACTACTCGTATAAATAGAGGTGAAAAAGTCTTTGAACAGCTTTGCTGGAGCATGACCCGGTTCTCTGAAGGTCTTGTTTAACAAATCTTTCATTAAGATTCATCTCGAAAACCACTAAGAAATTAAAAAAAAATTCCAAGCCCTTCTTCCAGTCGACTTAAAATTGCTTTGTTTTTTTTTTTAAATCTTGTTTATGTCCCACTACGCCTTACTTATCTAGAGGCCACAAAAAGCGTAAATGTCTTGTTAAAAATTTAAGAAAAATTTAAATGCCTTACCACCAAGAAATTATGTGTCCCTAAACTTGAAATTCATTTTTATACGGGTACACCTATTACCTATTCCGTATTCAGGTTAAAATTGCCTACTCCGGTAGTTGATATTCTATTTTAAGACCAAGTCGGGTCTGCCTTTGTTTGGTCCTTCTCCATCTTCGAAATAAACAAAACGAAAACAATCCGTACAGACGTCTGCAGTATAACAATCCGCCAGATAAATGAAAGAAAAGGTAGGCAAAGGTATTTTATTCCTGATCTACGGGACATTCATTTAAATCTTAGCTTTAGTGTGGAATCCTTTGTTTATCACATGGCCTGTCTATCCCCTGGAAACTTAAATTTTAAATTCCCTCAAAGAATGCAAAATTATGTGGTTAAGCGGCGACAATGGGTTGGTATCTATAGGTACCCATATTCCCTAGGGTATTATTCATTTTAGAAAAGTTTCAGCAACGCAAAGAAGAAAAAAATTAAAACAGATATCCTTTGGCGTTTAAGAGAAAGTTGGAGGAGCAGAACTTTCTTTTCCAGACAGCGCCAAAAAAAAAATTCTTACAGATGAGACTTATCTCTGAATTTTTTAGTCATTTCAGACAACTAGTCGAAGACTTATTTTCAAATGAAATACGATTTTTTAAATACGATAATTTTAACTGGTTATACAGGGTTTTGCAATAAGAGCGCTACAAAAGTTTTTTTAAATAAAACAAAAACGGTTTAGGATATCAATGAAATTCTTTATTCCTGTGAAAGTACGTTCGATGCCATTATGTATGGAACTCGATTTCTTTTGCATGGCCACCACGGGCACGCTTGCAGAAGTCCAGACGCTGAACCCAATTTTCGACGGTTTTCAAGCATAAATCGGCCGATACTGCTGCAATTTCACGTTCGATATTCGTACGAAGTTCATCAATCGTCGCTGGCTTGTTGGCATAGACCATAGACTTGACGTAGCCCCACAGGAAATAGTCTAACGGCGTCAAATCGCACGACCGAGGCGGCCAAGCGACTGGACCATTTCGTGAGATAACACATTCTCCAAACTTGGTTTCCAATAAATTGATTGTGACATTCGCTGTGTGGCTTGCGGCGCCGTCCTGTTGGAACCACATGTCCTCCAAGTCCATATCATCCAATTGGGGCCAAAAATATTCGGTTATCATTGAACGGTAGCGATCCCCATTCACAGTAACGTGCCGGTCTTGATCATCACGGAAGAAGTACGGCCCAATGACGCCGCCGGCCCATAAACCACACCAAACCGTAATTTTTTCGGGATGCAATGATGACTCATGAAGTACGTGTGGACTGCTGCCTGACCAATACCGCATATTTTGTTTATTGACGAAGCCATCCAGCCAGAAATGAGCCTCATCGCTGAAGATGATTTTTCGATGAAAATCCGAATCATTTTCAAGTTGTTGCTCAGCCCAATTCACGAACATACGACGCTTCTGGTGGTCAAGCGGCTTCAGTTCTTGCGTCAATTTAATCTTGTTAGGATGTAGGCCAAGATCTTTTCGCAAAATTCGCCACAACGACGTCACAGAGATGCCCAACGCTTGAGAACGACGTGTGAGAGACACATTTCGGCTTTCTGCAACTGAAGCCTCAGCGGCAGCAATATTCTCGACACTACGGGCACTTCTTTATCTCACTGGCACGGGAACATTTTGTACTGTGCCTGTGGATTCAAATTTTTCCACTAGACGCTCAATTGTTGATCTGCTAGGACGATTATGACGACCATAAATTGGACGTAGCGCTCTTAACGTTGAGGCCACTGACTCCGAATTTCGGTAGTAAATTTTAATAATTTCGACTCGTTGTTGGCTCGTATATCTTTCCATCATGAAATGGCAAACCTTACAGAAGAGAAATGTCGAAAAACCGCAAGAAAAATATGGCGTCGTTTGCTGTCCCTGTCGCTCTACTTTTGTAGCGTCCCTATTGGAAAACCCTGTATATACTCGTATGTATATAGATTTGACCCAACGTTGAGATACTTCTTCAATGAAGGAGTTTACTTGCATAACGTTATACACTTCAGATAACGTGAGTCGAACATGTGCCTGTGTACAAGTACCGAAAAACAAGTCTTACAAATTTGAAAAGGATTGGGAGGATCATACACGAAAGGTGAATATATGTACTACAAGTGTATGATATTAGAACCATTCAACCTGGACGATGAAAACCAAGAACTCCGTCCAAAGTATGCCCGATGAATGGAACCTCAAAATGGTTTTCCCAATCCTCAAGAAAGAAGACTCTCTAAACCGCGCCAAATACAGAGGCATCAGTCTTCTTAGTGTGGCTTCAGGACAGGACACTCCAATATCGACCGAATATTCGCACTGCGGTTGGAGAAAACCCAGAAATTTAAATTCGATATGGACCACCTTTACATAGAATTCAAGGCCGCGTATGACAGCATTTATAGAGTCGAGCTATGTTCCTGTCAAGCTCGTCCATTTGTGCAAGATGACGATGTAGAATGTACCCTGGTCCATAAAGATTGTCAAGACCTCACCGCGATCTTTGATGTCAAAAAAGTATTTAGAATAGGCAACGCGCTGTCATGCGACTTCTTCAACATCGTTCTTGAAAAGAATCGTGGAAAACTCACGCGTCAACACCAGAAGCACAATCTTTCAAAAGTCCGTCCAATTACTCGCGAACGCCGACGATATTGACGTAATCAAAAGAACGCAGCGTGAAGTCACTGGCGTGGCGCGTTCATCAGTATTGAGGTGAAGATGGGTTAAGCGTTCAATGAAGGCAAGACCAAGCATATGCTGTTAACAAAAAAGGACACACAACACCGACGTCTCGGACAGAATGTCACTGCAGACAGATATAATTTTGCGGTAGTTGAGGACATTGTATACCTAGGCTCCGCTATCAAAAAGAGCAAAATTCTTAGGGTGATTTTTGGTCTCGTCTGTCGAGAAGATACAATGACGAACTGTACGGGCTGTAAAGCGACATCGACTTAGCCAGAAGAGTGAAGCTTCAACTACTGAGGTGGCTGTATCATGTGGGGCAGTTGGACACCAATGCTCCAGCTTGGAAAATCTTCGACCCACACCCGAGAGACGGCGCAGAAGAGGAAGACTACGATTCAGGTGGTGCACGTAAATGGAAGGTTAAAGAAGACCTTAACCAACTTATCGTGCGGAACTGAAGGAGCTTGCTGGTTGAGACCCAGATCCACTCCGGACTGTAGAGCCAGCTTAAGTTAGTAAGTACGGTTACCGATGGACCAGTGATAAATATTTCACCACGTTTCGTCATGATATCCACACATGGACAGGAAGACTATTGTTAACCATGTGAGAAATTGCCTATGCAGCAGTCCAACCGCTGCAGCGCGAGTTAGACTAACTTTTCCATTGAAGCTACTTCAATTTGAAAATCCCGTCAAGGAGGTCAACTACGTTTGTTTAAAATATTGAAACACGCTAATGAACTAAGGCGAAATAGAAACTCCAACCATCGACAGCACCTGAATTCGAAATTTTTGGATCATCTTGGTTGCAAACTTCTCAGTCAGTATTGTCCTTGCCATCAATCAATGTGTGAGACTCTCTTCATACAAAATATGCCTACTTTCATCTCAGAAAGGGAATTTTAGCAAATAAGTCGACAAATCTCACCTGTCATCTATCCAATAAAGACACTTTACCACCTGGCTGTTTAAGTGCTAAAAATTCTTCTAAAGACTCTTTAAGGGATGGGACTATTCGGTTTAGAAGAAACCTATATGCCAGAGTGGAGAATGACAATATGATCTAATCCAGTCAACTTATGCAAAATATTGCTGTCGAGGAGTCGTCCACTGCATTTTAAAATATGACTTACGATGCGGATGCAAGGTTTAAGTATATAAACACGAAGCGTAAATCCACCGGTTTACCGAATTGCATGGAGTATCTTGGTAATACGTCCAGTGATATGACCACAATCTGCAATTTTTTTGCTGATTACTTTCAGTCGGTCTACATTTCTCCTTTGCCCTCTGAAGATGTTACATGCAATTTCAAACCAATAAACCGTGTTGATATGGGTGGTATGTTTATGACTGAGGAGGAGGTTCTTGAGGCTTTACTAGAGTTAGACGGTAGTAAGGGTTTTGGACCAGATGGAATATCTCCAAGGGTCCTAAAAAGCTGTGCTCTCTCTCTGTCTAATCCTCTCGCAAAAATCTTTAACCTGTCTCTGAAAGAAGGGCATTTTCTCAAAGATTGGAAGGTATCTTTTTTAACTCCGATCCATAAATCGGGCTCTAAACAAAACATAAAAAACTACAGACTTATATGTAAATTATCCTCTGTTCCAAAACTGTTCGAAAAAATAGTATGCAAAAAGTTGTCCTTTATTGTTAAAAGAATTATATCTGATAGTCAGCATGGATTCGTTGGTGGCAGGTCCACGTCAACAAATCTTACCGTCTTTTGCAACAAAGTTATTACAAATTTCGAGAGAGGACATCAAACTGATGTAATATTTACTGATTTTGCCAAAGCCTTCGACAGGGTGGATCATAAAATACTAACTTATAAGCTATCATGTCTCGGTTTCCATTCGAACTTTTTAAAATGGATATCCTCTTATCTGAGCGACAGAATTCAATTCGAAAAGATTCTAAACTTTGTTTCTTCTAAAATAAAGGTATCCTCCGGAGTGCCTCAGGGAAGCCATCTCGGTCCCCTTCTTTTTGTCCTTTTCATTAACGATATACCCGAAGTATTTACTTCCTCGTTAAGCTTACTTTACGCAGATGATCTTAAACTTTTTCGTGTTATTGAATGTGTGCAGGACTGTTATCTTCTGCAGGATGATCTTAAGCTTCTCTTGCACTGGTGTAACATAAATAGACTAGGTCTAAACATAACTAAATGTCAAAGTTTTTCATGCTACAGGAACAGGGATCCAATTGTATATAATTATTCAATCTCTAATACAATTCTTGAACGTGTCAACTCCAAAAAAGACCTAGGAATTATTTTGGACCAGCAACTTTCGTTTGTACCTCATATTGACTTCATTGTTAATAAGGCAAACTCTTTGCTTGGGTTCGTCAAAAGAAACTCAAAGGAATTTACTGACCCTTACACATTGAAAGCCCTTTTCGTGACACTAGTAAGACCTGTATTGGAGTATGGTTGCACAATATGGAACCCTGCGTATAATTCTCACTCTATACGAATTGAAAGAATTCAAAAAAAACTTTACCAGGTTTGTTATACATAAATTGAATTGGAATATTTGCATGCCTTCTTATTCAACTAGATGTAGCTTAATAGCCATTCAAACACTTGAAATTAGACGTCGATACTTCTCAATTATGTTTATCAGGGACATTATTAGCACCCGGATTAATTGCTCATATATCCTCGTAAACATCCGTTTCTATGCGCCTTTAAGAATTCTCAGAGGGACCTTCCATTTTCGTGGGACTCACCACAGAACGAACTATGGTTGTAATGAACCTATTGCTCGTTGCATTAAAGAAACTAATTCGGTGGTTGACTGTTTAGATATCTTTGTCGGTGTTTCGAGAGATGCGTTTAAAAGAAACTTGATGTCATTATTAGTATCTATGTGATTGGGTTTTTAGGTATTTTACTTAAGGTAGTCTGTAAGAGATATTGTACTCTGCTAGATGAAATAAATATGAAATATTAATATGAAATATTAATATAAGTCCTCAGCTAGTATAATAATCTACTTTTTATATCAAAGTTGTAACTTCAACCCTTACAGATTGGTAAGGTACCGATAGACAAATCCACGACAAAAACCTAGAACTGTGTCTCTTAACTATACAAACAAACTAAAACTAAATTTTGCCTTTGCTTTAGGTATACTCATAACCAAGAGAACCGTTTTTCCTGTAAGACAGACTCATGGAAATCCTCTTTTTTTATAATCCACTCGCGCTTTTGATGTTATTCACACAGCGCGAGCGAAGTGCAGTGGTTCGAAACTCAGGTAGTATTAGGTTTCATTGACGTCCAAATGTGGTGTCCAGACCAGCTGGGTACATTGCAAGATGAAGCCCCTTAGTATACGCAATAGGGTGTCATACAAACGACCCTCATCCCGATGGAAGCTTTTCGTCAAGATTTACCATTTCGTAAACGTCTGCGTTCTGGTTGTGTATGTTGACATCGTTATGAATGTGCGTAGGACAGGCCATCTGATTATTTGGATGTTGATTTTCTGTTTTGTCATGAAAAGGTTAAAGTTGCACCACTGTGAGGTTTCTTTACCCAAGTTTTTTGCGTTTTTACTTTATTTATAGACGAAGATTGTGTGGGAAGTGTTTGTATTTTCGTTTTTTTTTTTGCAATTCATCGCCATCGTCGTCGTCATCGTGTTTAGGAATTCAATGACTTGATTTGGGAATGAATTCTAAATGATTTCTTTAAATAAGAATTGGAATTTACCTCGAATAAACTGTTGGATACTTTGTTGTCAATTAATCTAATGGACTGACGTAGCGTTCAGACAAATTCTTAGAAAAATTACAATCAGGCATAGGAAGGAATCGAAATATAATTGTAACATGAGCAAGTAGATGCTATGAAACGAGCCTGATACCAGGAAGCTTCCCAAACTCAAACTATCTATCGAGTTCGACAAGGATAACATTTGAAAAATCGGAAACCCTAGCCTTCCTCTTAAACAGGCAATCACTTTTCAGTGGTTGAAATTCGAATTCCTTGTGATGTTTCACATAAAACCGCCAACGAATTTTAGAAGGCATAATTAGATCTTAATATCCAAATCCAAATATACAACTGGGGTTAAACCGGATACTTGGCCTGAACTCCTCTGGCCCAATTTGAGTTAAAAATATGGACAAAAGGAACAGGCACCTCCCACAAATATTATTTTTTCAATGCAGCATAAGCAGAACCACTCACTTGCAAGCAAGCGCCCTCCGGTCTTAATTACAAAGCATCCCAGCTTAGTGTAACGAACACCTGCCCGACGAACACGTGTCCATTTTCATAAAATGTGAGGAACAAAAATAACTCTCCCAGTAGCTACAACATCGAGCAAATACCTTAGAATCCTCACAGCCAGAACAATACGACACTTCCGCACAATGAAAATTTAAAATTAAAGATAAAATTAATTCCCCCGCCTTCGACCCCGTGTGCCAACGGCAAGCAAAATCGATTTTGCTACCAACAAACAAAATGGGTAACAGAATTAGAACCACTCAAGCACTTTCCCAAGAGCGCACCGAAAAATGGAAAACTTCCTTTTCCCTGTGTTGCTCTAAGCTGCGAAATCCTCTTAGAGTCAATGACGATGTAAGGGCGGCTGTGCCACTACCAGCGGTATGCGGTGGGACACGTTCTGTTTGTCCACCCTGGAATACCGATGGATTCGGCTACAATTTCAAGAGAAGAGAACGAAACCCAATCAATGGAATTAATCCAATTAGTAGCGCGCAAATGAAACACAATTGAACTGTTGACTTTCTTCATGCAAAGGAAGCAACGTCTTGGTCAGGGCCTACCTCTACCTCGTTCCGAATATAAAATTTCTGGAAAACAATATAAAATATATTTTTTTATGTATTCAAGTACATGCATGGGTGTGAGAACGGAAAGAGAACAATAACATGACCGAGCGCTCTGTACACAACAAGCTTTACAAATTGTTTGACTAAAGCACACTACAGGAGTATCGAAGGGGATCGCAGGTCCTGAGACCGAACGACCAACCATTATTATGGTTCCCCCTCTGCATGGATGGGCCATCGTCATCATCATCATCATCGTCCTCGGAACAATAACACATAGCACATACAACAAAGGACCTCCCGATCCTGACTGGAAGTATTTATGCTTTTACATAGAAAACGAATTCGACCCCTGTTATGTGAACTTTATTAAAGGTAACCCCAGTGGGTTACAGAGCTCGGATATAGATACAGATACAGATTCAGCCAAGCAGCCATCCAGTCATCCGGATAGAGGACAATCGGGTTGATCGGAGTCGGAAATGGATAACAAATGCTTCGGTATGTTTAATCCTGTTAATATTTTTGTATTTCTTTCTCTCCCTGTCGTCTTATTGTTTTTGCTGCTTCTTCTTTTTTTTGTCAGGGACCTCACTTGTAATATTTTGTTCGAGTTTATGTGCTTGTTGTGTGTTTATCTGTGTTTTAAAATTCACCCCACCACGACGCTGGGGCTTCCGGGTGGCGGTGAGGGTTCGGAAACCCCTTGCTTAAGACTTTAGATGCTTGATGGCAATAAAGATAATAGAAATAATGGCATCAACAGGAGTACCACACCAGAGGGAACACAAACGGTCTTGGCCTAAAAAAAACTCTCGGTGTTGGGGTTAAGAAAATATAGGTTTCAATAAAAAAGAAGAAGGAAAACAAAGGGGGAAGAGGCTTAAATCCTCTCAAAGTGGATTGCATATTACCCTATTCTATCGTAGGAGTGTCATATTCATAGCGAAGGGTGGCAAGTAAGGTTTCAGCCTCCTAGAATTTTACAAGATTCCCCTCAGGGAATACGGGCAATTAGATATGGGTAGAGAAGGTTCCATCATAAATTGACTAAGCTGTTTACAGGGAACTTCGAGATACCATAAACGCACTGTGATCATGTTCGAGAAGCACGTAAGAATTTGTTTTGAACTTTCCACCCTTCGATATGTGATCAGGGTGGAGTGGAGTCAAATTGTCAGAGGACCAGTTGCCGCCATTGCGCCAGTATGACGTGGCTTAGTGGTTAGTGAGTGAGACTACTGTGGGAGCTGCGTAGGTTGGAGCCCTTAGGTTCTCAGAAGCATTGAACATCAACCAATAATACAAGCCTTTCAAGCTCAGATGTATGCGATCAGGCGAGCAGCACTGGCTGCTTCTATTCTGGAACTAGCGGCAGTCACAGTATCTTTGGAAAGACACTGAAAGGGCCTTCTAGATATGCAATAGGGCTTTCAACAAGATATGGGGTACCGCCCAAGCTTTGACATATGCAAGTGATAGTATAATAAACATCTTTAAAGTACAACTCGAAGCAAGGAGACTTGCAGCACACTCAGCCGCAAGATTGAATTCTTTCGACGAGACATCCAAAATTATTGAAGTTGAAGGCTATCGCACCACTCATCAATCCCTCAGAATGGACAAGCAATGAGCAATGAGAACTTCCTTAAAGGATTCTTGGACTTGAACTGACGAAACAAAAAACCATGCAATCACGCACGACTTTATCATCGCAGGCAACGCTTGGGCTGGCGTAAACTGTAACAACCGACAGGTAGAACTTGCGATTCATCTATATCCCCTAGTCCAAATGGAAACCCTTGCCATTCTGAGGAGAGCTGGAGTACTCTTTCTCAAGAGCCACCCAATGTTGGAAAATAGAAATCTGCTGGATAGTCAGGCAGAATGTCCAAATCTCAATTGGTCAGGGAATGAAAAATCAAACTCAATGAATCACAAATAAGTCCACCTTGTCTGGCTACTGTAGCAAGAAGGTATCACGGGGAATGAAAAAGCAAGAGACGGGGTGCACGCGATAGAGCGAACCGCTGAAAACACAGTGGGAGTCACACTGATAATAAAAAAATGCAAAGAGATTTCGAAGATCACTGGACAAACCGCTCAACGTGCAAAGTGTCTAGTCTAACTGCTCACTAGAAAGGCTTTGGATTCAATGAGGGAGCTATAACGTCTAATGGTAGGACTAACCATCACATCAACCTCAGCAAATAACTGCAAATACGGAACCTATCTGGAGCAGAGACCTGCAGAAATTGCGAGCAAGGAGAAGTTATCGAACACTTCCTATGCCACTGCCCAGCTCTAGCGATGTGAATACCGGACCTAAAGCAGCTTAAGGACAAAATTATCAGTGACATCCTGACCTTCACCAAGGAAACCGAAGGAATCGCTAGATCACACTGCGTAAGTGAAAAACCTTCCGCTCAACGTCATCTACCATGTCATACCATAGGGCGAAATTGTACATCGCTACAAACAGCTGTCTTAACCTAACCAAACAACTTATTCATAGAGGGAATACAATGGAGAAGTTGCAGTAAACAGTACTGTGTCGGTCGCCATTAGAACGCCTTTAACTCCGCGGGCTGAAAAGATTAAATATTACTGGTAAAGAACTGGAAATAAAGGACCAAAATAGCAGGCAGGTGGTGTAAGCACAAGCAAGAGAGGATAACAGCAACGATGGAACCTTTCGTGCTTTTTTTTGAGAGTTTGGCCTGTTTTAAGAATTCGATCATGAATGCATCGGTGATACTTTATGGGAATTTTGTACTGCATTGAACAGAGCAAAGTACATAGATGAAGAAGAAGGCGAATTCTTTATCCAGCCTTTTGCAGCTAAATGTCCCATGAAACAGATACCGGCCGGAAATGCTTCACGTCATGTCATGAGTAAAACATACTATATTGTCTCTTACATTGACTCTATCGTTAGATACAGAACTCGGATTCCTGGCGGAAGTGCTTGGGAGTCCGGTGCAGTAAGCGATAGAAATATTCACGCAAGTTTTCTCCATAGCCGTAGTCAAACGACTGCTGGATCACTGTAGTGTGTTTTAATCAGAAACTACGGCAGTCTGCAAATCTGTGGCTTGGCTTTCAACTGATAGATTGTAACGCTACTGTTCTATACATAGATAGTCAGGCAGCTATTAAAGCCTTGGAATCGCCAAAATTACGATGAAGGTTGGTAAAGCAATGTCGAGTCGATCAAACTCCTCCTTAATACCGATCCAGGAAACTGCCAAACAATAGATGGAATAACATGAGTACTTGTCATTTGTCAAAACAAATCTCTCTCAAACTGGATTTAAAAAAGACTGAGAGACTTATATCCACTAACTGGGAAAACTATGGTTCACTAATAGGAGTTTCCACCGGACACTCCTTGATAGGCGGACATGTAGACACTGTAGAGATGAAGAGGAGGAGGAAACGACTACCCGCCTACTGTACACTTGTCCTGCTCTTGCGACATTAAGAAGGAAACCCTTGGGAAATACATCCAAAAATCAAAACAGCTGGCGCGACAGCTCGGGATGACCAAGGCCTAGCTTCTCGCAACCATGCATGTTGTGCTCGTTATATTTTTCGCACGAATGCGAATTTATTGCCGACTCCGAACGGCGAATTGAGAAGCTCTTTCATGACAACTTATACTCCCGGAGCTTTGTCATTCCCTGACGAAAGGTGGTGCCCCAAAAAATGCTCTGTTGGATCTAGGAGACTGATTTTCAGAAAGTTGTAATTTTCTAGAGACAGAGTAGAGCTTTAGAGAATGTGGAACACTTTTTAAGATTGCCGGCAAAGACTGTGACCTTCTTAAACAATTCGTTTGTTTATGTCAAATTCCACGAAGGTAAGTAGATCTCTCAGCAACTTATTTCCTTTTTTGGGCAAAATTTAAGAAAATATCCCATCATCCCTCCTTCTTAGTCCATCGACTGAGGGATGATGTCTTAATCAAATTGATTGCTGATACTCGATGCTATATGCTTCGAAATAAGGATTAAAATCAATTTACCCTAACAGAATGTGGGTGGGGGTATAAAAAAATAAATTCAAAAGGACAATTGGTTTTGCTTTTCGTTTCCTGGTTCATTGGGTACTTCTGTTACAAGTTGTCTTTTTTCTTTTCTTTTTCTTTTCATTTCCATTTGCTATGTGGTATGATATGTTCGAGAGAGCATACAGCAATTTGCTTTAGGAATGGAGGCAAATCGCCTGAAATCTACTTGATTAGAGATGGAATACTATTTGTAAATACTATGTAGTCACTCGAGGAAGCTATGAATTTTTTCTTAAAAATGTAGCATAACTTTCCCGTAGGTACCCATTAATATTTGATATTACCATCAGTGTCTGAAATAGAGAATTGAGAACGAGACTGGACTTTAATAAAAACTGCATTTGTTTACTCACAGAAGCATATCATGTGTGTAACCAATTCTGGGAGTAAAATATGCGTTCAAGATCTAGAGAAGTGTCCAATATAATTGAATTTACTATTTCTATAGGGACTGGTTCATTCCGAGTTGTGTCAGAACAATTCAGAGCCTTTCGCAGATGTACGTAACCAGGATGGTCGAAGTAAACTGACCATTGGATGCCTGAAGTAATACACTGACGGAAACTCAGGGCCAACAAATCAGCTTCAGGAAGGAAAAAAGTGATATAAGATACATATGTACATATAACACTTCGGAGAAAAATGAACTGGTGGGGGCGAGCAGTGATGTGCTGACACTCGACTTAAAGAAGTTGTTCTACTCAATCAGTTGGAGTTGCACAAGAAGAGCATTAAGCGACCTGCGGATGTCAAACTACTTGCTGATGATAATTATTATCCACCCCTGTGAAATAAGAATCCTTCCATAAAACACAGTTCAGAGACAAAATTTAACAAAAAAGACAAGAGCAGAAGAAGACAAGAGGTTTAATTCTGGATTCAGTTCACAATGTTCGATGGCATACTAAGAACGCAGAGGTGTAATAAATCCGATGACGATATTCAACGCAGTAGAAGTGGCCAAAAAGTTAGAAGAAGGGACCCAAAATTGAAAGCAAATCAGGGACGTGAATCTATAGTGAGGAACATCAAGTCTAGAATAAACAAACAAACAGAACGGAAGTTGTGCTCAGAAGCAGCTTGTCGTACAAAATCGAATCAAGACCCTACTTGGGAGTATTAAGCACCAAATGCACTCACGCGTGAAGGCTTGTCAACAATAGCATGGCATTAGCTTTGAGGGACCAAGGCCGCCGATTGGGAACTTGTGGGTTCTTATGTAAACGGCTCTGCGATGGGTATCGTCGAAATACATATGTAGGTCGCGCATTCCCCCCTTCGGCTGCACGGGAGTTTTTCCGAGTACGCCTGGCTCTGCCCTAGACGCTCTGCTTGACCTACCTTCGCTTGATACTTATATCAAACTCTGTACTATCAAAGCAGTCTATCGTCTTAACCGGGGTGGTTTTTGGTACCATCCGCGGTGGAACTTTGACACGCGCGACACTTACCCTAGTTCCATGGATATGCTGTCTGATGCAATGACATGAACTTCATCTGCTGCTGTGCAAATTTAAAGTCGACTTTCCTTGCCTTCAGGACTGGCTTCGGCCAGAGTCTGAGCCTGGACGGGGCTGTAGTCGAATCTTCACGGATGGCTCCAAAACCAATCATGGGTCCGGTGCTGGTGTCTTCGTGGAGGTCGATAACACTTGACTTCACTAATCGTTAGGCAAGCATACCCCTGTTTTTCAAGCAGAGACCTTTGCTATCCTAATGGCCACAGAGTTTATCTATTGTTAAGAATAGGTAGAAGGGTCGAAGCATGTGTCTGTAGCAATAGCCAGACTACGCTTAAGGCCTTACTCAACCCTCTACCTTGTTCCAAAATAGTGCGAGAATGCAAGAACTCCCTGAATTCGGTCGCAAGGCTGAACTCTTTAAGTCTTGTCTGGGTCCCAGGTCACACTGGGATCTGTGGAAATGAGATCTCCGATGAGATTGCTGGACAAGGCTCAGAGAATGTTTTCTCAGGACCTGAACCTGCGTTGGGTCTTCCTGCGTCTTCGGTCAGGGCCTCCATTGACGGTTGGGTTTCCTACAAACACAATTGTGTGTGGCACGGCTCTCCAGTCTGTAGGTAGACTAAACGAATGCCACTGAACGTTTGTAAGAAACCAGCTGCATTCTTGCTATCACTCAGCAGAAAAGACTCTAGACAACTAATTGCTCGAATCTACGATACCGGCGTGGTGAGTGCTGATATTGTAAGGTTCTCATCGTTGAAGTGCCTTCTCAGGTTTCTCTGAAAGTCAAGGAAATTCCAGTAAAATGGGTGACAACTGGATCTTGCTTTCTGGTAGTACAATAGACCAGTTGCGTCTGAGTGCTCCAGTACAACGTTTTCAAACACGAAAAAAAGGCGCGCAACATAGATGGCGTAGAAACTGCTCGCAGAATCGCACTGACCCCAAATTTCGAGGATTGGATCAGCAAAAGTCACTACAAAATATCAACTATTACCTTTTGCAACTTAGGTCGGGACGTGAAAACTTTTGGTGACTCAGTGGCCCAAAGAATCCTGATTACATTTATTCGTGAGTACGTAAGACACCACTGCAGGTTCAATACTAGAAAAGTCTGCACTGTGGTGACGACGGACGACCGTGAAGGAAAAATATGTTAATGTAAACTGTCACCAGAACCACATTTCTACCCAGTAACCGCCGATGGAATAAAAAATCAGTACCATCTTCAGGATGACCCACAGATAGTCGGGGCAAATTATTATTCACAAAACATCCTTTAATATACTTTGTGGTTATCAACAGAAAAACGTCGTCATCATTTTTGTTGACAATGCCATCCACGGAATAGATTAGCAGTGACGTCATTCCCCTCTTAAACCTCCAACCACTTAATCAAAATGTCAAGGAGAATTGTACACAAAAGCGTGTCTTCTTCTCCGAAGAACTTTGCAAAACTTCTTCATTTCCAAAATCTATTCAACTCTTAACATAATCCTCCTACCTTCCGAAATGAATACCTTGACAATTATTTTGTCAATTTCGTCGCACAAAACTTTGCCACACTCCAAGCCTGCTTCGGTAAAAAATAGCGCCGTCGCTGTGAAATGCACTCGCATATTCATTTGGTTAACATCAAATTGTCTGCCTAGGGGGGGAGGGAGGAGTTGACACACCCTCCAGAGTACCTATCTGTCATCGCACTTCAAAAAGTAGATCAACACCAAAATAAACACTTCAGTCACACGCCCATACTTTTAATTTATTTGCCAGCTCCCCAAAAAAAAAACCGTCTCCAGCGTTAAATATCAAACTGATATCCACCCGACGCAGTGGAGAGAGACAGACTTAAAGGACTCCTCTGCCGTTCGCCCGCTCAAGCCTTATCAAAATAACAATAAGGCAAATGAAAACAATTTCATCGCATTTTGAGTTTATTTGCCTGCCTGCCTAATATCGGTCTTCCCCTATGGTCCTTCTACGCCAGCCCCTCACCCTCGCCGATAATGGTGTAGGTGATGATGATGATGATGATGATGCTTCAGCTGTTTTTCTGTTGCTTTCTGTTAGTCCTGATACTTCGATTCGATTGATTGTTAGAAAAACCTCTCTCTCTCCTCTTGGATCGTAGGCGAAGCACACAAAAGATACAAAGATACACAGCAACAAAAAAAAAAGGAAAAAAAAAAAAAACTCATCTACAAGAAGAAGCAATCATCGCATTAAAAATGTTAGACGAAGGGTACTCCACACGGTGAGCGACGACGATGAGAGAGGGAAACCGAGAACGAATGGAAAAGGAATCAATTTATTTCCCCAAAGATCCGCAGTTTTTCTTATTCCTTCTCGTCGTCTTGTGTGGAGTGGATGTGGTGAACGCTTCCTTGGTCGATATAGCAGTCGGCTTACTTATGTACATTGGCCCCTAAAATCTGTTCCGTGCAGGCACCCCCGCCCGAAAGTTGTAACCTTGCCTAAGCACTTGTGAAAAACGATGAAACATTAGAATTCCCTTTTTCCCGTTTGGTTTTCCATTTTTTTTTTTTTTATTCTCATCTTCTGCTTCTTATTCTCTTTTTCATTTGCAATTGCTTTTGTTTTGCTCTGTTTGGGGAATTTTTTATTTTTTCCTTTTTCCTAGCCTTGGTCGTTTTGTAAGGACGAACTGTAAAGGTCTGGGTATGAGATTTCTACTTTTCCACTTTGGAAAATTGAATATGGAAATACTGGTGAAGCGGGGGTAGGCACTAGGCGCTTCACAAGTGTGAGTATAAGAAATATGTTTTAAGATATTTGCAACAGAAGCCGAGGCTGGGAGAATGAGATCAAAGAAAGTGAGAGTGATCCTTTGGCCTTGGAAGAGTGATGCAGAATTATTGTTTATTCATTGAATTCGCATTGATTAGGTATGCTAATTTATTTATTGGCGGCTGGCGGCTACGGGGTTGATTTCGTCAAATTGGATTTTTCATTTTCGCCATTCAGTTGTGCCAGGGGTAATGTAATTTTCGTTTCCGTATTTTAGAAATGAAAACCAATGTCTATCAGCTTGTGGGGAATGTGGGAATCCTTTGGGATAAAAAGATTTACGAAAGAGTCCTTATTGCCATATAGATGGCCCGTCAACTTGTTTCGAAAGCGATGCCAGCGGGCAAGAGGGAACAATGTTCAAGCAAATCGTGGACCCCTCTTAAGTTGTAGCAGCCCTTAAAGGAGTGGTATTGTCAAAAGCATATGCGGTAGAATCCATAGTTATGACGGAAATTCTAAGAGACCCTACTATCTGCCTGCTAATGCGAAAAAATGTCGTTTATATTTATAGAGAGACACCATGCTGCACAGGGAACCTAAAGTGGAAACGCGCACCACTTTCTACTATACAGACATATGTATATATGTACATATGTTAGAATGGAGTGAAGTGAGCTACTAGTTGAAGGTAAACAATCCTGCCTATCGCTCAGTGAGACAAGAAGAGGTGAAGATAACTTGACTACACCCTTGACAATGGCCAGTAAGAAACCAAGAATCTTAGGTTCTGCAACCACCTAAGCTGATATAGCCAAAAACCACTTGCAAGTCACGGAAATAAGTACTGAAAAAAGTAAAGAACGGTGAGCTACAAGGTATAAGCAGCCTTGAACGATGCTTCTTACAGTTTTCTCTCTTTTGTTGTCAGGTCTTATGGAATTCCCTATTCTCTCCTGCTGATCACCCCTGAACGGCTCAAGGCAGAGCTCAGCATATTGCAGGCAACGTGGCTGAGTATCTGCCTAAAATTTGCGAAAAAAAGGAACTTGTATTGTGGGCCCTTGCGTACCCAATGACCGGCTTCTGCTAGTGGTGCCACTTAAAATATGACAGAAAGTCGCTGGCAATGTAAGTAGGTGCAGTCTCTGGCCACAACCTTCTAAGGAACCACACAATGAAATTCAAACGCAACGATGACAATGTAGGGTGGGCGATGACGAAGAGGCTCAAGGGGATACTCCTCACACTACTACCAGGACATACAAGAACTATCTGATGTTCCACTAAACGATCTTTCCAGGTTTCTGAGGACATCACTATGCCGGAGACTCAAATCAGCAACAAGCAGTAAGGTAGGTAACTTTCATGCGCATCACAAGGATCTAAGTGTGATGACGTCGAGTGATTTCTCCCTAATCAACCAAGATACCTAACCTAACCTAATAAAGCTGCAGACAATCATACCAAATTCCATCGTGACTCCAAATGGTTCGCAATTTTTCTACAGGCATCTCAACCGGCACAAATTTGGAACACAATGAATGCACTGGGATACGACAGCCTAAGCTAACAAATATCATAAAAAAAAATACTTTTCAAGGCGATTCCAAGACAACTGATGGAAACGATGAACCCGTGTCCAATTTGGGACCAAAATTCTGAGCTATCGGATAGACTTTCCAGTGCCTTTCAAGCAAAAATCCACCCCATTTAGAAGTGAAGTTCCTACCAAAATGAATGAATTTACAACGAATCGGCTTAGCAGCTCTTTGCTGCCATATAAAAACTGACTAATTCAGCAAACTCCTGCTATGGTTGGGTTAGATTCGGTTATGAGGAAAGTGCCTAGTCAATGACTGTTCGTTTTCAGGGACCTACTAGTTGATTGTGTTCCACTTTGTGTTGTTCCAACCTTGGATACTACATAGATGGCTGGTCTATCGCAAAATCAACCTGTACTCTTCTGTACTTCCTATACCTCTACTATACTTTTCCAATGAAGACCGACGACCGCAACTGTCTACGTTCCACCTCTGGCATGACCCTGATTTGTATTTTCTTCAACTTGAAATTTGGAAATACACTCATTGCCAAAAATCTCACTCAAAGTGGATTAGACAACCAATGAAAGTCATAAAAAAATGAGTTGCCTCACCCAAAATCTACTGACTGATCCCAACTGACATCCACTTAGTGCCAACAACTGCATAACATGGATTTTCGTCGGAAATTTTTTAACTCAAGACTTCATTATCCTCCTTCGCATCATTGGGGTTATTCTCCAGAGAAACTCAATTTCTGTGATGAGGAAATACTTCCCAAGCACGTATGTACATCAGGCATTTCTTTGTGTCCTTGTCACTGTGTCCCTGTGTCAATTATTTTCCCCCATGCAGTGAAAGCCACGGACCTAAAATTAATAAACCTCCCCCCCCCCCCTTGACACAGGATGCACAAAAAAGATAAAGAAATTAAAATATTTCCATGTTATGCGGAGAGGAAAACAAAATTAAATTTTTCTGTCAGTGCGACTCGGGTCCTTGCTGGAATATGCCGTCCTATCTGATACGGAAAAACAATTTCCACTTCATCGCCCAGGCATCCATGCTCTCTGTCTTTGTTCCCTCTTTCTCTTCTCGGAAAAGGAAAATTCCTTCATTTCTGTGATTAAATCGCAGCGAAAAATAAAAAGAAACTCCAGGCAAAGGGTTAACAAGACCGGTTTCAATATCCAGATACTTCATCACCGACCTCAGTGGCAGTCTGTCGGAAGCCAGGACCCAGTTCCACCAGCCAACAGCAAATGTTTGAAATTTCGTTCAGTTATTTCAGCATTTTCCTTGCTGAACGCGTGCACATTTGACAGGGAGCACACGCTGCCACCAGCCATAGTCTCGGCCGCCTCCGACCATGGCCGACGTTAATGAAACATGAATTTGGCGTTTCACTTATCGTCGTTACACGCGGGTGCTGAGACTGCCTGATTCTGGCAGGATTCTCCAACAAAAATCCCAAAAGGCATGTGTCTGCAAAGTGATGCTTTCGTGTTCGACTGGCCTTATCGAACGCATACACACAGCACAGTTTTCCTTTTTTTTCCTCGTAGTGAGCGATCAACTCTGTCCCATTTGCCTTAAAGCCGATTACCCTGCCGTTCACTCCCAACGGCAGTGCAAAGCAAAATGACAGACTTCTTGGCTTGGTCGGCTTATTCCAATGCCTTTGCCACTTCCACAGTTTGTTTTCTCTGCACATGGGCCATCCATGGAGTGCCAGTGGCCTTGAAAGTTTCCCGGAATTTTGTGTATATCTTTTGGTACAAGGATGTGCGTAGTGGTTTGAGAGAAATGAGTTAAAATGCCTTCAGGCCACGTTCAGCTGAAACGAGTTCCACACGTGCACTCAATTCAGGGTCATGAGTTCCTCCTGGCCGTGGGGCAGGACTTAATAGTATTGACTGTGTGTGGAAGTTGGAACAGAAAGTTTGGGGTGATTATAATATTTCTGAAATACTGGCTCACTGCTGATGCTTGTAAACAGGTCGTGGAGCAGCTTATCCGCTGGGAAATTCGACGTAAACGTTGCGTAAGTGCTTTTGTGGCTTTTGACGGTGAAATATCAATTTAACTTCATACAGCATGTGACAGTAGTGACAAGATGACAAAAAAAAAACATCTGTGTCTCCCTGAAACTAATGTATTGCAGTATCTCTTTGAAGGATAAAGGTTCGAATGGTTTTTGTTTCGTTTTGAACACTACATCACAGTCCGGATTGTAGTTGAATCTGGTGGGAGTCCTCTTTTGCACTTAAACGCCTAGTACTCTGAGAGCATTTTCGTGACAAGATATTACCAAGCAGATTAAGGAAAAATACCAAAATACAGGGATATTTCTGTAACCAAATGTCCAAAGTTTAACGCATAAGAGACGTCCTCCATGTGATTGTTAACGACGAAACTGAGAACAGTAGCAGTTTTTTCTTCTCATCAATAATGAGCTGGAAGACCTGCTGTATCTATATCGCTATCTGGAAGGTTCTCAAATCATCGGTTTTTTAATTTACATGTTTTCGTCGTTAATCGTTACAAATATGGCTGAATAGACTCCAAAATTGATCTAAATGAGAAGTAACCCATCTACCTAACCGAACCTACTTTGATTGACGAAGTGTGAAATGTTTATGAGCGAGGCTGGGAATCAAATTAAGAGGAAATTGGCACAGACATTTCAAAGAGGAGTTTTGAAAACCGTGGACGCTCTAAGGTACACAAGGGAACATACATACATAGGTTATGAGGCTCTCGGGAAGTACACGGAAATCAGTCGAGGAAGCTAAGTATCTAAAGTTACTCCTAGACAGCAAATTCCAGGAAGATTCTCCGTGCACTTATGGTCTGCAGAAATCTGACAGGTTAATCATAGGGCTGTAGCTTAAGCACCATGGGCTGGACTTATTCTGCAGTAGTAAGATAAATGATCACGTATGGAGCAAAAGCGTGAGCAGAAAGGACCAATCGAATCACGGCGAGGAACACTCTTGATCAAGATTGGCGTGTCTCTGCATGACGGGGGCATGGGAACATGCTCAACTGCAGCTATAGAGGTGCTTTCGGATCTAATGAGGACGGATTCTCACCAGGAAAGGAAAAGGAGATCCTGAATCCCCATCAGTGTACAGACCTTTGTGCATGCTTGACACGGCCAGGAAACTACTCGAGAAGATTTTGAAGCCGCGACTGGCAGAAGCTGTCTAGCGAACAGGGGTTATCCGAGAGACAGCACGGTCTTAGAAAGGCCCATTCCACAATAGGCACAATAGGGGAAATGATTAAGGCTGACCAAGAGGGGCGACAGAGCAATCAACGCTCGAGAAAAACCGTCCTGTCCCTGACAGCCCTTGATGCCTTTAACTCAGCCAGCTGGACAGTCAAGAACATCTTTAGGATAGCGCAATACCTGGTGCAGATGGTTAAGGATTACCGCAAATACCGAAAGAGATGGCACTAGTTCAGAGACCGGGTAGCAAGCTCTTATCGCGAGGTGTGGGAACCAGTTGTCCTAGTAGTGGCAGATGTGACTCCCATCGATCTCCTTGTGGCAGAGAGGAGCATAAAGCTGAAACAGGAGTGGAATTAGCGACGACAGAGGCGAAAGAACTCAATGCCAAGGACGGTGAACGTCTGAAACTAGAGGAAGGTGGACACCAAAATCGACTAGGGGCGTTGCTGAATGGACGGAACGGAAACATGGAGAAGTAACCTTCTACATCGCCCTGTTTCTAACCGGACATGGAAACTTCAACGCATACCTCCATAAGATGGGAAAAGTAGGAAGCCCAGTAGCCTCCTTTGTAGAGTTCGTGCTGCAAGGAAAAAAAAAAGAACCTTCCGGCAAGCGCCGCAAGAGGTAGGTGGATTTCTTATCTATGTCATCTATTCTGATGGTGGGAACAAAATGGCGGACAAAAATTTCCACTTTAAAAACGAATTTGTACTAATTACCGCGAGATTTGTAAGGAATTTCAATTTCAGCGAAATCCAATCAATTTTGAAGAATTTCAAGATGGCGGATCCAAGATGGCACCCAAATTGGTAGCAGGCGGATTCGGTTCACTGTTATCTACTATATTACTAAAAAATCAAAACCGGAAGTTAGGATTTATTTGAGTTGTAAATTATACCGTTTGATACATAAAAAGGGGCGTAACCCGCCCCCCTCTGGACCGATTATGCCCATCTACGAACTTAGCCGAGGTATTCGGCATACGAACATGTACACCAAATTTTATTCAAATCGGTTCATAATTGCGGCCTCAATCGTGTCCACAAGAATCCGTTATATTGCATATATATATATATATATATATATATATATATATATATATATAAAAATTTTAACGGAGTATGAGGTTAGTGTTTGCTATGATAGCGAATACGAATGGCATTCAAATTTTTTGAAAGTCGCGTCATGAGGACCTCTGCAATAGGTGGTATTTCTATGAAATCCACCTAATATTTCTATGAAATCCACCTAAAAGGAGAGGAAAACGAAAACGAAAACGTAAGAATCATACCGGAACCCTATTGGTCATAAAGAAAACCCTCTCTCCTCCAAAACAATGCAAACAGTGGTCCCAGGAGGATTGCGAAAAGTTAGAGTGGGAGTTTAGTCAGTAGGAGTCTGACGCACTAGGTGAGTGTAAAAACCCCACTGACAATATGTGATGCATTCTCTGCCTCTCCTGATGGAAAACAGCGGAGCACTGTGGACATAAAGGACACCTAAGGATACTAGGGTGAACACAAGAAAGAAAATAGACAGTCTCTTATTTTGATGCCAAGACCATTACATTCAGGTCCAAAAATGGCTCTTCAAAGATCAGAAGGGACCTTGACATGGTGTTATCCTTCCAGTTAAGACATTCGTTCATTTTTAGAAAAAATTTTCAAGCAAGTATGAAAAACTACTGAATTTATTGATAACCATTTATTTCGGGATTTTACATCGTTAAGGAGTTCGATGATTATCTGTAAGTAGGTGGCGCTACATTTCGGAGAGAACCCGAGACTCAACCAACAAGCCCCTGTAAGTCGTTGGAGGTAAAAAAATGTGTATCCCTATTACGGCTTCATGCCGACAATTCCTACTAATTCGTTCATTTGGATTGACTGAGTAAAATATCTGTAGGTGAGATAAGCATAACAAATTTCGTCTCAGATTCAATAAAAGACGAAACCTGGCCACGAGGTCTTGCTCGTAACAGCAGCTCATCTGCGAATCCACTGAGCCACGATTTAACCCAACTTTCACAAAACGTATAATCATCCTTCAGAGCGTCAAACCAAAAAATGGTAAACGTCTCCTAACTATTAATTATCCACCCATCTTGCACAACAGCGATTCTCAAACCCGCCATTTATTCCCCGATCAAACCATTAACTCACTGTTCCATCTAAATTTCCTTCGTTTCTGGGTGAAAAAAAAACCTCTTGACACCCCCATTCGAACTTAACTCAATTCCATCGCCCACTCTTCAGGATCACACAGGCTTCAGAGCAACCCTCTATTAATAGAGTAAAACAAATCGCCTCAACTGCACTACACGAGAGCACAACATATTCATTTAAATCCCTACAATCAATTTGTTTGACACAAAACTAATCGAATTTCTCCCATTGTGTGGTGCCATTGGAAAGGACGTTTGCCTTACTCTGTGAGCTCTATCCAGGTCTCCCGTCCTCTATCTATCTCTCTCTCTTTCATTGTGAGGCTCCACCGCTCCCTTGCAGTCAAATTGCAAATTGTCTCTATCGATCTGGGTAATCTGGTGTTCAACTACAATTACAACACGGCTCTGGCAGGAACATCATGTGGCAAGTGTATCAGATTGTAATCAAAATGTCAGGCTATTTGTAGGGACAATAAACAAACAGGATACAAGTACGAGGATCTCTACAGCAAGAGTGTGGCGCGCTCAAGTAACAAGGATTGTAAATAAAATGGTAAAATGCAACAAACAAGGCTTCACCAATGGACTGGGATGATGGAAGGGGAAAAGTGGTGGTTGATTTTGTTGTTTCCTTTTTCCGGTGTGGAAATGGAAGGAGGAAGGATTAGACCTATGAAAGAACTCGAGGAAACCCACAAACATTTCAGTCAATAAATTTCTAATGGCAACGATTGAAAGAGTAAATCTGCGATTAAGATGGGGACTGAAAAAGACAGGTAAAGTCAATCACAACTCATGGCAGAGTGTCCTTGTTTTGAAAACATTGAGCTGTGCCATTGCATGACAGCTGAATTGATTCAGCGTTGTTAAGTGACTCGACTGCACTTTATATTGAAGCAGAGGATTATATCTCAAACCACTGCGGGTAACTCCATAGCTTCTTGACAACAATTGAGTTCCGAAACGATCAAAGGGTCTACCTTTTCTGCCAGCAAGGATATTTTTGAATTTACCAGCTCGTAGGGTGTTCTTTAGCAGTGATACATGCTCACTCATGATCTGCCACAATTCATCAGCAGCGTCGCTCCTCCATCTACACATTTGTTGGTAACTTGATTTTTCTTTTGTTCCCAAACTTTCGTGTGTGTGTCTTATGCTCCACCAGGATGTGTGGTGACAACAAAAAAGTAAAATCATTTATTTCCGAAACCACAGACAAAGTAGGCATCTTATCCCACCTCCATGCTGAGGTAGACTTTATCGCAAAAGTCTGTGCAAGGAGTCCTGAGTCCCTTGTCTACCTACCATGCTCCGATGTATCCTCTTGAAACTTAATTCGCAAATCCTTCGTATGGATACAAAATTAAGTGGTTAGGCGGAGAATGTGTGTGGTGGATGGTGTGTGCTGTGTCGCCATTGTTTCTTCGTAGCAACAGCAAAAGCGTGCGTTGACATTTCAATAAGAATGTGCGTAGGATATCTGATTATTTTTGTCCTTTTTGTTGTTTATTTTAGTTTCGCAAAGGACTGCTATAATTGCATAGAGTTATTCAGCTCAAGCGCTCGACTTCTTGGGTTTTCTATATTTAGACGGGTGAAGATGTGGAAATTGCTTGATTAAACTAATTAATTGAAGGATAGGGATGATTTTCTCGAGAGAAATTCCTTCCAAGGTACACTTTGTACACTTTGTTGAGTTATCCCAACGTGTGAAGAAAGTCAATTAGGTATGCGCTTGATGATTAGTGGAAATGGGTGGTGTTTACAAGTGCGTGAAGGGTGGGACAACATTTTTTTATTGCTTATGGCGGCGTGAAGTTTTTGAAGAGATAAAGTCAAAGAGCTGCTCGCGAGTTCTACGAGCAGAAGAGGAGAGACGAACACCAGCTTCTCAGGAGAAAAAATAAGAAGCATGAGAAGCGGACCATGGAGGAAATCTTGCAACTGCGGGAATGAAGTTCGACAGTTTTACCAAAAGGTAAATGAACCTGTCAAGGCTACAGAGCCCGAACTGAACCCTGCAAAGATAAACAAGGGAACATCGTAGTAAAATCGCAGTCGATGCTGAAGATATGAAAAAACTATTTCTGCAGAATGTTTTACGGCGACGACGAACCAAATTCCGCTGTCAGGCAGAATGAACCATCCCACCTGGACGATGAAGACCAACAATTCCTTCCGACCTGGATAGCTACATCCAAGCTTAAGTCCAACAAAGCTGCTGGAACTGAAAGGAGCATGAACCAATTCATCTTTAAAATATGGTCGGAGGAGAAAATGCTCGATAAATGGAACCTCAGTATCGTTTGCCCGATCCTCAAGAAAGGAGACCCTTTGAACTGCCTGCCATTAGTCTTCTTGTGGAAGCAGACCACCTATGGACACGTGAGAATACTGGACACAATTAAGTTAATGGGCGAGAAATATAACTCCGAAAGCCTCACAGCCACATCGGACTAATCCCCTATAATGATTTTAACACTGATCTTCCTATTCTATTCCCAAGGCGAGAGGACTGAGAGTCAAGCAATGTAATCAAAGACCACAAAATCGCGATTTACACTGACGGCTCAAAAATGGAAGCAGAAACCGGAGCCACGGGAGAAACAGGAATCTTTCAGATTGCCGGAAACTTGTAGCGTCTTCCAAGCCGAAATCCTGGCAATAGAAAAAGCTGCAGGCTGCATAAGAGGCAGCTTTAAAATCGATAAAATTCAATACATTCAAATCAAAGGCAGTCAAGAAATCTCGCGACACGCTGATCACCATAAGGCACCATACTGTTAAACTCTGCTGGGTTCTTGGATATAATGACATACAAGGGAACAAAAAGGCCGATGAATTGGCAAGATTGGGGTTGGCTATGAACATTAGCGAAGCCGACAAATCTGTCATGCCACCGATAGACAGATTGCATGGGATAATAGACAGTATAATAAAGAAGCTAACTCCCTCTGGCTAGCCAGAGAGGATTGCGCCAACTCTCGAACGCTATGGCCGAAACTAAATAAAACTAAAAGAAGGTGCCTTCTGGCACTGGACAGGTCCTCTATCCGCTTGCTCACTGGAGTCCAACGATCTATGCAGAAGCTGCAGAGATGAAAAAGAGGTAGAATCAATCCAACATCTGCTGTGCCACTGCCCCGCCCTGCAAAAACGACGTCTACGCGCATTAGGATCAAGGTTCTTTGCAAGCGTAGTAGAAGTAACAGACTTACAGTTAACGGACCTACTCCGATTCTTATAGAGTACTAACTGGTTCATACCATACTGCTATTCCAACAACAACGAAAGAGTACTCACAACGGACCTCCAGGTCTCCGAGTAGTGATGAGACCTATCCATCGCACACCCTTCGTAACCTAACCTACGTCTTCTTAACATCGCCTACAAGATCTTATCTGTCGTGTTGTGTGAGCGCCTGAAACCGTTCGTCAACAATGTGATCGGTCCATATCAGTGTGGCTTCAGGCCAGGAAAGTCCACAATCGACCAAATAGTCACACTGCGGAAGATCTTGGAGAAAATCCAAGAAGCCCAATTCGATACGCATCACATTTACATTGATTTTAAGGCCGCGTGTGCCAGCATCTATAGAGACGAGCTATACAGAGCCATGTCTAGTTTTGGCATCCCTGCCAAACTCAGTGAGGTGGCTGATTCATGTAAGGCGGATGGACACCTATGCTCCACATCCGAGGGACGGTGCTGTAAAAGAAGACCGCGACTCAGGTGGCGTACGCAAGTGGAAGCAGACCTTAACCAACTTAATGTGCGAAACTGGAGGCAGCTGACTAAAGGTGGAGCTGGCTAGAACCGCTTGTTGGTTAAGGCTCAGGTCCATCTCGGACTGTAGCGCCACCTTATGTAAGTAAGTAACATTATTCAGCAGCCCTTTGACCTTCCAAAAATGAAAAACACTCTGTGATGTGATTCTCTTTGAATGAGAAAGCCTATCGATTCAATCGATGATCAGAAGCAGAAGCTACTTCTGCGAAATAAGGACAAGCATCTGCAAACAGATCATCTTGGTGGGCATTTTCTTTTTTTTTCCTATTTCTTTCATAAATCGTAAGTCAGAGACACCCCACGTGCGCCAATTGGTTTTAACTATCGCCTCACTCGTCGTGTTAAAAGGACGAAACTATAAAAGTACGAGAAACATTAAAATTTGGTTGGTGGACCCATTTACTCACACTTACCCCCTGGTGAGGATTATGTGGGTACATAGCTTGTTTTTAACTGAAGTGTAATCCTCTCGGTAAGGATTTACGAAGTAAATTGTTACTGAAACCTGGGTGGCATACATACATACATACGTATGTATATGCATTTGAAGTGTTTTTTTCCATATATCGCA
Organism: Matsumyia berberina; assembly: GCA_917880715.2. Classification (NCBI taxonomy): domain Eukaryota; kingdom Metazoa; phylum Arthropoda; class Insecta; order Diptera; family Syrphidae; genus Matsumyia; species Matsumyia berberina. The sequence goes on along the minus strand of OU862870.1, from coordinate 113,044,936 downwards.
CGTCAACATCAATATCCCAAATCAAAACTAGGATATTTGTTCGACTAGTCAGTTTTACACACAGGAATTCCGCCCCATTTTAGCCCAGAAAACCCTTGCAAAAGACAAACATCATCAGGAATTTCTCATGGTGCCTTGTCCCGTGGACCTCTGCCAAAAAGGAAACCCAAGGCAAGGATACATATTTGTGGATACCGCAAACTCAAACTGAAAATTCAAATTAAATTCAATTCCATTCACCTGATACACACAAACACACTTCAAAGCAACACCTACTGCTAGAGGAGGAGATCATTTGAAGGGCCATTCACTGACCAAATGTGTTCCACCAAAATCGAAAATTTCAAATCGGTGGCCTTTTTGCAGGACGCAGCTACGGCGTCGCTGTTGGGCTAGCGCTAGTCGCAGATGTACACGAACACATACTCGTCCATATCCCATTTCGGTGTGGTTTCCTGTTTAATTAAACGGTATAATTAAGCCGCTTCCTACGATGTGTCACACCGGCTAATGCCAATTGCTTTGTAATGTCCTCGTGCGGACCTGTACATATCAAATTGTATATCTGGACAAAGGAGTCCTTTCCCTCGTAATGGGAGTTCTTTCGCTTGATGCGAACGTTTTGGTAATATATGGTGGTGAGAAGAGTTGTTGATTGCGTGGTTAAAGCTACCTTTCAGGGTATGGAGCAGTGGTGGGAGAGGGTTTTCAAATGGCTTGTGGATAGAATTAATTGGGAAATTCCATTTGGAACGGAATTTCAACGTATTTCGAGATATTTACGTGATTTAGATGTGAAAAAAGAAGATAAACACAAAATTTCTGAACTCTGTTTTCCGACCTAGAGAACAACAACAGGTTGCTTTATCGTTTGAACTTTAAAATGAACTACATAGAACACGCTAAACGCTCAAGGACTTCCGTGGAAGGACCCTTTAGCAATGTCAGAACGGATGCGGTGCGTAGAACCCTAACAAACCTCAATATCCACAAGATCCTAATCGATTGGATAATAAGTATACATGAGGAAAGACATATAAAAGTTGAACTAGAGGTACACCTTAAGGCGGAGTAATCTCCCCACTGCTATGGTTCATGTCCTCAACGAAGTTCTTCAACAACTTAGAAACAGCGGCGTCAAAACCATAGCCCACGCAGATAACGTAGTGCTGCTGGCAGGCAACAGGCAAATTTCTTCCGACCTTTAGCGAGCAAATAGAAGGGACACTCAAGACCCTAAACTCCTGGACAAAGAAATCCGGATTAACAATCAATCGTCAGAAAACTACTTCTACAAGACCATTTTTTAGTCCCTACCCGAGCAGGGAGGAATGGAAAAGCGGGCAGATGCCAAACGCGCATTTCATGTCTACATTGATGGGTCGAAAATGGACACTGGTGTGGGTGCAGGTATCTTTTCCGAACCGCTGGGCATCTCCAATCCCGTCCTACTTCCGAACTACAGCATTGTTTTCCAAGTGGAAGTCATAGTAGTTACACTAGCCGCACGTGAGACTGTGGTAAGGGCAATACCACGAAACATATCACCCTTTTCATCGACAGCCACGCAGCAATAAAAGCAATTTCTGCTACAGAAATAAAATCGAAGCTTGTGAGGTGCAGTCGAGAAGAGGTAAGCGGAGAAAAGCACCTTAAGGGAGGTTAATAACAGATGGACCACCCTAAACACTTAAGGACCAACAGACTTCCGCAGATCGACAGAGGTTCCCTATCTACCCTTATAGGAATGATCACAGTGATGAAAAACCTTCGAATTACACAAAAAGACCTTTGTAGGGGGTGTGGTCTACGAGGATACAACTCACTTCCTTTGTCATTGGACGACCGTGCACCAAATAATGAAGTTAATCAAATCTGCGGGATGGTTTGCATCACAGACGCAGTAAGTTGGTCATGTTCTACTTTTGGTAACGTTTTTGCGGGTAGTGGATATCCATCTTTTCCCATCGGATCTCGAAATGCATCTGAATTGACCTGAGTGTGGCGAAGTGTATTTTTTCTACTTTCGCTGCCCACTTACCTAACCAACCCTACATCGCTTATCCTTACTCCTTCATAACCTAATTTAAAGCATTCCCTGTCGTGAATCAATGTCTTTCTCAATCGAACAGTGGCAAAGCCTCTGGGAGAAGCTCCTTAGACAACGCACTCCAGAGAACACTGGGTTCGACGCTAGTCTCTTCCTGGGCAGACCCTCATCCCTTTATTGAATGCACCTCGTCGACTGAGAAGAGTTCCGTCATCACCAAATCGAATGCAAGCGCACCAGAAACCTACGTTGACGTCTTATGTAGAAGAAAATTTACCCACAAACTATATCGAGCTCTGCACCGACATTGAAAAGGACAAAAACTTACGTCTCCAGCAAAGACCACACCTAGAGATGTAGGAGCCAAGAATAGCTGCGAGAGCTGTAGAGCCCTCGAGCATACTGTACCGATGGTAGCGCAAATTGATTTCAACAAAAAATGCGGCCTATACAGGTGCTTCAAACAACATTCGCCACGGACCCGTCACCGTCGAAAGGCAATCAGTCTCAGCTAGATCACGTCGGAAGTAGCCACAAAGCGCACCGCTCAGAAACTTCATCCAAGCTCGCTGCTAGATGAAAGGCGAGCATTGAAGGAGAAGCGCTATCAGGAGTAGGTAGGCAGGTAGGTGGGGTGGCTGTCTGTAAGAAGCACAGACACACGTAGGCCAAGAAGGCCCTTTGTGGTGCCACATGGATCAATACCCTGAACCGCGCCACTTCATTGGAACCATTTGGAGCTCTTGATGAAGCTGAGGAGACATTTGATGTCAGTATGTGATAGTTCGCCCAAGTTGTCGAAATGATAGGCTCCCAAGAAGGCCCTTTGTGGTGCCATATGGATCAATACCCTGAACCGCGCCACTTCATTGGAACCATTTGGAGCTCTTGATGAAGCTGAGGAGACATTTGATGTCAGTATGTGATAGTTCGCCCAAGTTGTCGAAATGATAGGCTCCCAGATGGAGCTTCCTTCTTTGGCATAGGACAAGTACAGAGGAAATGGAGGATCGTTTCTTTCTCCTCTTCGACCCTGTAGCTTCTGCAGAAGTCATTTGAGAACAGGCACAACCTTCTGGCATAGGCCAATGGGATAATGGCCGGTAAGAACACCAATGACGGTGTTAATGAGATCTCTTCTGAACAAGATTTTTAGAACGTGTGAGATTTAGCGTGGGCCAAATCTCCCTGGAGGTGCGGCACGTGGTGCCGTTGCTCCATCTTTGGTTAGTCTTACTGATCAATGCTATCAGGAGTACCTCGATAAACGATATGAGGTGCTCCAATGTGAATGAAGAAGATGTTGCTCCAAAACGAGAAAGCCAGTGGTTGCAACAAGGAGCTATAGTAGAAGGTAGTAAACAGACTCAAGGGACTCAACTGTGTCACAAAGTATCGCAGGACGTCAATGGACCTCAATTGCCTTATGCGGCTGCGATTTCAGCACCTGTGACATTTAAACTTCCATCCAACGTGAACTAAAAAGTCTGCTAACTCTCGTGCAGAAAATATGCATCAAAGTTTACCGCGTATTTGCCGACGGCTCCAACATCGCAGGGAAATCCGGGGCAGTCCGTATATTGCAACAACCCACTGTTAAAACTTCCTATTCATCTAGATCCCTTCGTCACAGTTTTCCAAGTCCTTGCCATTCGTAGGGGAAATGGAGTTTTCTTGGAACACCACATCCATCGGATAGTCAAGCAGCACTTAAAGCTATCACAAATCCATCATTTAGATCTCATTTGGTCAGGAAATGGAAAAACAAACTCAACAGGCTTGCCGGCCACAATGGCGTCCGCCTTGTCTGGATGCTGGGTCAAGAAGGACAAGAGATGGGTGCACGCGATAGAGGAAAGCGCTGAAAACACTGGAAGTCTTCTCACAAAGAAACCAAGAAACCTGCTCACTTGGAAGGCTCTAGGTTCAAGCAGAGAGCTATTGAGGTCGATAGTGGGACTCATTACAGGACACATTAACCTCAACAAACACACGCATAGACTGGGCCTCGGTGACACAGAGACATATAGAAACTGCGAGGAAGAAAAAGATGATTTCGAGCACTTCCTATGCCACTGCCCAGCCCTAGCGAGAATGCGACAGCAGTCCCTATGGTCCATGCGGATACCGGACCCAAGGTATCCCAAGGCCAAAGGAATCGGCGGCATCCTCACCTTTATCAAGGAAACAGGAATATTCGTTAGACCACAGGTACACTCATAATTGTTTCCAGCTCCTCTAGATCCCTCCCAACATACGTTACAAACTAAACCTATCTCAACAGTTCAGACGATTGAAGGAGGGAAACGCAGCGGACCCGACTAAGGCCTAACTGAAGCGCCTTCCGCTCACACTCATATACCACATCATACCAATTCTACTTAGAAAAAGATATAGGCCACGATAACAGGAATCTAGGTCGTGAACAGCAGATAATCAATATTGCACGATTTTACTCTTGATAGACTAAACAGAAGAACACGATATCATCTTGCATGGCGTGCGCAAGTACGCAAACCGGTGACTTTAACCTACTCTGCGTACACAAACTGAAGACAGGTCAAGATCGTAATGGGTTGGTGGTTCGAAACGCTGGTTCAGCTCACTCCTAAGCGTCATCATAAGTAGCTAACTAATTTGTCAGAAGAATCATAGAACTCAAATTAACTTTTAAAAAGAACGGACGGTGTTTATACCGAAATAATTGAAACAAAAAGCATGCAATACCAAAAACAAAAAAAACCACTCACCCTTGCAATCTTCTCTTTTTCGGCTGACTTTGGCTCTTGCGTATTTTCTCGTTCAAGTCATATAAAGTCGTTTCACTCCCGATCCCGATACCCTACCGACAACCGAACATAAACCGTTAACCGAGGGACAAGGGAACCACGGAAAATTTTTTTTTTTTCACTAAAACACTTCATTTCCATCCTCTTTCCTTTTCTTTCACTAGAAAGAGAATTATCCATGACCACCAACACTTTTTTTCCTTTGACAACAGAATAAAACACGAATTGACAAAACCAAACACGCTGTTGTTTGCTAGGACCCAAAAAATTTTGCATGAAATTTACAACAACAAAATTTATGCAGCAACCGAGCATATCACACTCACACAATGCCAGAGCAAAACGGCACAGTTACTTTTTTAGTAAGTGCAAGAGAGACACGAACGATACGCAGGCAAATCAACTTGTAACGAACGAACGACGGTGCACTCGATTTCAAGCCGCGCACTAACAGCTGCTCAGTTTGAAAGTTGAGAAGAGACTGCGCTCGCAGCTGAAGCAAATGCGCATACAAGGTGATGGATTTGGGTGGTGAAAAGTTTACAGTCCACAACTTTTAGTGAGAGGTTAACGATCTCTTAATTTTTCTTCTTCAATTTCTCAAGTGATTTGTTGTGCTCTTTTTTCGTAGGTTTTTTCTTTCGCAGAGATTTGAGTGGGTCGTTTAGCAAATTTTAAGTTTTGAAGAGTGTAAGCGAGCGGTGGTGAATTGGTGATGGTCACACAGCCACCCATTGGAAATGAATGCTCCGTGCTGGGTCTTGCCTTTTTTTCTTTCGGATAATAAGAGAAGCAAATATTGGCCTGGAAAGAAAATTTGTTTAAAACTTGTAAAAATTTTAAAGTTTTCTTAGGATGATAGAGATGCACATTAGGTAATTCATATGTATTTTCTTAATCTGCAAAAGGCACGAGAATCTTATAATTCATGTTCACAAGCGATGATTTGGTGACGTTTTTGTGACATCTTCGAGATCTTTCCAGAATTTACATACATATGTCTTGTTAATGCTTTCTAGTTTGCGACAAGTTAATTTCTCAAGGAAACTATGATTTCCATTCGGGATAACTGTGTGGAGAAGACGGTTATGGACTAGTTTTACAACTTTCCTAAACAATTATGTATTCTAAGGCAAATTACGTTTCAGTCTATTTCACGATGTATTACAGTCTCTTCGGGAAAGAAAAATTTCCTAAACTGTTGAATGGTTACATACTTGTATGTAGGTAGGTATAGGTACATCCATAGATAACAAAAAGATAATTTCTCAATAAATGAACTATTGTTTAGAGCTGTTGAGGTGGCAATACCTTATACGGGTAGAACCACAGATTTCTTGTAAATTAAGCAAAATCTGCACTCGTCATCTTCATCATAATTTTTCAATGGCCCCCGCTTATCCACTATGAGGGTCGCGTGTTTAGGCTGCTTAAGTAGACTCTTCACGTCTCCCGATCTTCTGCCATCGACTCTTAGTCATCAGGAGCTATCCCCATACGGGTAGAGGTGAGATTTCGGACTTGGTCCAACCATCTCATCCTGGGCCTACCCAGGGGACGCCTACCTCATAGCACGGATTATATTGCACGTCTTGGAGTTAGGGACATATGTTTAATATGTCCGAACCATTGAAGTATGGACCTCTCCGTTCGAAGAAGAAGCTGCTCGAAGCTACGAGTGCCTCGCATATTCTGGTGTTCCAAACTCGATCTCGGCGAGTCACCACTGCAAAACAACAAAGAAATCTCATTTCGGCAGCTTGTATCCTCATGACCATAGGTGAGGATCACAAAAACTAAATTGAAGACCAAGAGCCTAGCTCTGATGACAAGTTCGGCTCTCCCGATAACAGATTGACCAAATTCTCTCAAAATTCCTCAAGCCTGACCGATCCTACAGAATAACTCAGAACCGCTCTTTCAATCACTAGTGAATAGGACCTCGAAATACTAAAACGTTTCCACCCGTTTCAATGGTACTTCACTAACATGCAGAATTCATGGAACATGCATTTGGGAGATGACCATCACGTCTGATTTGTTTACGTTAACTCTCATCCCAGCTTCAGCACAGACGGCTACAAACCTGTCAAGTGTGCGCTGAACTTTGTCTGGGTGGATCTTAGGATGACGAAGTCTTCAGACATCATCAAGTCTCCCAATTCGGTAACAGAATGCACAGCTGACAAAGTTCAACACCCATGTTGAAAAGCATCGATATAACGAAGTTTAACGTAACAGAGCTCTTACAGTTCGTGTGGAGACATCGAATATCTGTCAGAAGAGAACCGTCAATCCCTTTTTCCTGGAGTAAAGTTAAGAGCTTACTTTGAGGGACCCGATCATACACTTTCTCTAAATCAACGAAACAACTGTAGATAGGTTTGGCATATTCCTAGGCCTTCTCGACCACCATTCTGACAATGAATAGCTGGTCGGTTGTGCTTCTACCTGGACGAAAGTCGCACTACTCATCGCTCAACCTGGACTCGACCACAGCTCTGGAAAGCCTCTTTCAACACTTCCTGGGAGACTTTAAAGATTCATACCCCTATAATTGGAGCAATCTCTCCCATCTCCTTTTTAAAAAAAGAGGAACAATCACCCCAGTCTGCCAGTCTCTAGGTGTTTCACCGCATTCCCATGGCACTTTAATGGCACGATAGAGCAATTTCACTCCGTTTTCCCCCAAGGGCATGAGCATTTCTGGCCGGATTTTAGCCACAACAGCAGATTTGCCGACTATTCGCGCTTTAACCGCCAAAGTCACTTCTTCTACGGTGGGACTATTCTCCGTCCTACTCAAAATCATGTAACTCCTTCCACGACTGCTCCTTTGCTGCTTTAAGAGCCAGATTGCAAGTTTTCCCGCCTCGATGTACCAGTTTCGAGAAGCTGAATCCACCAAGTGTATCCGCACCTTGAAGGCTTCTTTCTTCTCTCTGATGGCTTCTTGAACTCCGGGTGTTTAAAACACCCTCCTGTATTTTATCTTTCTGGAAACTCTGCCACCGTATACGTGTCACCAGCCCTGGTTTACGCTTTGGTAGAATACGTTGCAAAAGTCACATTCATAAAACGCCAGTTCAAAGTGCTTATGCTTTCAACCTAATGAGCTGTCAATCAACAACTCAATATCCGAGTCGTTTGTAAATCACCAGGAACAACTGGGAACTTTCCAGTACCAGTGGCAGCAGAGAATCATCAAGTTATCCTTAATTCGCAAATCTACAGAATCCTAGTTCTATACTTAGCTACCATCCCTTATAAAACGCCCTTTCGAAGGAAAAACCGACCTCCTTTCAGGCTACACCCTGATTCATTTCATTACATTTAGAGCGTCCATCTTCTGTTGAATCTAACGCCTCCACTTTCGCTTTCAAACATTCGTAGAATTTGATTTAAAGAAACTGATTTCTGAGAATTGTGTTTCGATGATTTTGATAGACTGCCCATATCAAAATGGGCATTGGACCCATCAATGTCATTAGGTGTTCGGTGCTTCGTCAGAATTGAGTGACCGAAGGGTAACATGTTCTTGATGAGATACTTTTGTAATCCTCACTCAACTGAGGGGAACACGACCTTGGGCGAAGCCATGTTCAGCTTCCCTTCCGATATTTCAAAAATTATTTTTGGCAAAATGGTGAAAATCAAACCTTCAGTCGGTGTAATTGAATTTTAGAGTTTCCATGGCTTTCGAGGAGGAAAAACAAGGAAGTAAACTAATTAAGGGCGCTCCGACAGTATTCGGTTGGTAGGATTTTCTCATTTCCAAGATGGGTTTTTGGAAGAAATGTTCTCCTTTGTGACCAGAAGCATGGCAAGTGAAGACTCGATTTGAATGGGCGGATTCTAAAGTGGTTGGCAGTTTGAACTGTTTGCACGTGTCGTCCATTTCATTGCACTAAATTGAAATTTTCCTCAAATTAATTATACTTCGAAAAACAACTGCGTTGTCCTATAAATAGAAATGCTAATTGAACGCTGCCAAAGAGAAAAATGAATTAAATATGAATCGAGGCAAAGAACTGATGTTAATACGATGGAAATGGAGAAGGCTAATTGAGGATCAAAGAAGAAATGGGTAACTACAAGGTTCATGGAAGTGATTCTTCAAGTCCTATCCACTCAGGTGTATCTTGGCTGTTGAATCATGCTCACGTCTGAAAAAAAACACAGCGAGGTCGATTCAATAAATTGGAAGATGCATACAATCATTAGAGGAATACGGCAGTAGCGCCTACCTCTGGTTGTTTAACCTTTTCTACCCCTGCATAGAGCTTGGTTACGTTCCTAAGGTATAGACAAAAGGGGTATTTATTCCGGAAACCGAAACTGACTCTTACACAATCCCGAAAGGCTTAAACCCCATCCTCTATTTAGGTAGGTAGGTCTTCACAAGGAAACACCAGATACCCCCCCTTCAGACTACGTAAACTTGGAGAAGTCAAGATTTTCCTGTCAGGCAGCGCCAAATATCTTTGGATAATCCTTGACAGAAAACTGAACTGGAATCTTAACACACGGGAAATGGTTAGAAAGGTTCATCATGCTCTTTTTGAATGCAAGAAGGTAGCAGGGAAGAAATGGGGCCTGAAACCACGTATGATACACTGGCCATAAACAGCAATAGTTCGACCCATACTAACGTATGGAGCATTCGTCTGTTGGAAGGCAACTAAAACAAAACAACGCTAAGTAAGCTAGCAGCAGTACAAAGAACTGCTAGTATAGTCATCACCGTTGGTCTTCGCTCAACACCCTTGGCAGCTCAGACACCTTTCTGCATCTGCTACCGTGCGCTGAGGCTCAGTAATTTAGACTATTTTAGGAATAATAGTATTGGACACTGCTCCATCCTAAGGGAATATAACGTTGACGTTCTAAAAAGAACAGATGAGACGGTTTCCGTCATGGACTTCAACACACCATACATCACGTCGTACCAATACACCATACATCGCGTAGCTGTAAGTACGGCAAATTAGAGACAGTGCAACTGTCCAAATGGGCATAGGGAATCCAAGGCTCTATGGATCGCAGGAAAGCGAGAGATATTCTCAACTTACACAGGGCAAAACTAAAATTAGTCACTAGCATACTGTTCGGTCACTGTCTTCTCAGGAAGCACGCTAAAATATTAGGGCTCTCAGCCACAGATGTCTGCAGATACTGCAAAGAAATATGCACCACTGAGGACATAACACACATATTATGTGAATGTCAGGGAATTGCCAGGACGCGTATGAAACTTTTTGGCATGTATGGCTTTAGTAATCTAGAGGAGCTAGGGTATGACAGCTGTAGGAACGTGGTAAAATTCTATAGGGAAAGTAAATGCTTTTGGGGAATGGCTTAGGTTTTGCCTTTTTAGTTTCACAGGGATCACGATGGGCTTACTGTAGTGCCTAGTGCCTTATTCAAACGCTGGCTGCAAAACCTCACTCTACCTAACCTAACCTAGGTACTCACTTTATTTGGAGTTCTTTCTGAAGCTGAGGATACTTTTGGCGCCAATATGTGCCCAAGTTTGCCCAAGTTGTCGAAGTGATAGGCTTCCTGATAGAGCTTCCTCCTTTGGGATAGGACAAGTGTAGAGAAAATTAAGGATCGGTTCTTTCTCCTCTTCGACCCTTTAGTTTCTGCAGAAGTCATTTGAGAAGATGCACATCCTTCTGGCATAGGCCAATCGGACAATGGCCGGTAAGAACACCAATGACGGTGTTAATGAGATCCCTTTTGAACAAGATTTTTAGATCGAGTGAGACTTAGCATAGATTAGATCTCCTCGGTGTTCGCCGTGGCTCAGTGATTAGTGCGTTGGACTGCTGACCAAGCGGCGTGGCTTCAAGCCCCAGCCAGGAACACCGAACATTTTTCGCGGCACCACCTATTGTCGGGGAATGACAAGCCTCCGGGAGTATAATCTGCCATGAAAGAGCTTCTCACTTCGCCGTTCGGAGTCGGCAGTAAATCGTAGGTCCCTTCCATTCGTGCAAACAATACAACACGCACAACATAAATGGTTGCGAGAAGCTAGGCCTTGGCTCATTCCGAGCTGTCGCGCCAGCTATTTATTTTTTGATCTCCCTGGACAGGATGTTCAGAGTAGTACCACGTTTGTTGAGTTCATTGGCCTTACAGTTCTCTGAAATGTCCCTATGACCGGGTACCCAGCATAGGTGAATGTTAAAATGTTCTGCCATTTCCATTAGTGATGAGCGACAATCTGAAGTAGCTTTTGATGTACATGTTACCGATGCTTCTTTACTTTAGGAGTTGGAAGCTCTGTTTGGAAAACTTCTGGGAGAATTTTTTCTAAGGTAGGAAGTTATTTTTTTTAAGGCTATAATGCGATGTATTTTGGCAGTCAAAACTAGTGAAAAGTCATCGAACGATGACTTTGCTTGTATAACATTCACTTATGTACATGCAACGTAATCTAATTCCGATGATTATTTGTTAGAAATTGGGGTGTGTGTATGCACTGCGACCTGTAGAGATCTATATTTGTTGGTTGGTGAGTCTCGACCTATAGAACCTCTTCCAATCCAATTGCTCTGAGGAATAGGACTATCTGGATTGTGTCCAACGATGGGAGATCCGCTTCAGAGAAAGTATACGCTCCCAGTTGTACTCTTCTTTCCTGGATAAGTGCTCCGCAGTCCATAAGGTCGTGTGATGGGGTCTTCTCGGGTCTCCTCGGCATCATTTATCCGTTAGTCTGCAATGGTTCCTCAGGAAGCCTGGTGCAATTGTTTGTCCTTCAGTAGTTGTTCCCGAGAAGCTCCTTTGCCTGTATTAGTCATTGCAGTGCTTCTCACACCCTTCTTCTTTTACATTCTTCTTCTCTTCGCAGTTCTTCTTAGATTCAATGCGGTCGCAGCCCACAGAATGGCTCGGGTCCAACGAATGGATTCTCTGACCCTTCCCTTGCCAATTCATCGGCTGTCTCATTTCCCTCTATTTCTACATGACCTGGCACCCAGTAGAGGGTTAAGTATGTTTTGCTTGTAACGTCATAATCAAGTTTATGGAAATTCTCTTGTCTCCTGAAATTTGCATCAGTTTATCCCCATGCACAGTGCTAGCTTATTTCATTCTCAATCCCTTTTGCAGCCCCGCTGTCCTTCGGCGATATCAGATTTTACATTTCCATACACAACCGAAGCTTTACTCCGCATTAAGATATCAAATGTACATGAATTGTAATTAATTTTTAAAAACTCCATTTTCGCCGTAAACCATAAAATGTTTCAGTTCCGATTTCCATTATTCGTTCGCCACAATATCGAGCAGTTGGGCAAAGGATCTCCGCGGCATTATCTCTCTTCATTCACCGGGCCAGGATTCAGCACCGCCACCACCTGAGAATTAATCCACGCCATTGTTCGCGGTTATATTCACAAAAGAATTAAGTTTTCACTTTGCAGAAAAAGCGCGCTCTGGAAACTGACAAGGATGTGCTGCGCAAAAGGACACAAACAACAACAAGAACAAAAAACGGTTTTCGGATACAATAAAACTCTCTCTCTCTCTATCCGATTTACAATCTTTTGTCCTGCTTAAGTGCATTGCATCTGAGCGAGGACAAGCTCTCGAATGCACACTATGCTTCCTGTTGCCGTGTAATAGAAGTGGTTTCTGGAATCACTCACAACTTTTGTCTCATATCTGCAATAAGTAGGAGTAATCTACTTCGCTACTACATATTTGTGTTACCTGTCCGGTTGCGGAAGTCCCTTTCATATCGGACAATGGGAGTCCACACAATATTGTGTCCTCTTCGACGATGACAGGATAACGTAAAAATATTAAAATCAAAACAAAAGAACTGAAGATACATTATTGAAATGAAATTTATTCGCCGGCAAAGAAGAGCACACGGGGAAGTGTGGTTTCTATTGGCATTCGGTCTACCTTACGTTCGATTGGGACTCGCATCTGAATGGATAAATCCTTGGAACAGAATTGAATCCTTAAACGGGCGCAATGCCACACACAACAATGCCATCTTGTGTGTATCGTGCTCTGTTCGGCGAATTCAATTGAAAATGACAAATTCGTATCCTACAGCTGCTGTTTTTTCCACCCCTGAGCTTGATTGAGGGATTATTATCTCATAAAATATTCGGCTGCTCGAATGGAATAAATCTTGCAAAGATAGTTTCTACTCCTTCCAATCGGATTATGAATCAGACTTCTTTATGCAGGAATCTCGTTCTTTGTGCGCAACTCTATCAATGGATTGATTTTGGCAGAGTACTCCTGGGAATAATTAATTTTTCGTGGAAACTTTAAAAAGGCTCGTGGTGAATGTGGTATTTTGCTTAAAAGCACTTTTGAAGGATACTCCAGGTGGCATAATTGGGTACCCATTTTCCTGCAGAACACGCTCGTTTTCAACTTCATTTTCTCATTTTAAGCACAGCAAGGATTTGAGTTTTTGTTTTATAGGGCGGATAATGTTTTGCTCGAGACACATACTCGTTTTACCGAGACGCTCAAGGAAGGGAAAACATATGATAACGGTTACTTCGCAGGTAATCCAAGATCCTACTCGATAACCACAACCATTGAAAAAAGGTTTAGAATACGAGGAGAATTCCTTAGAAGGCACTGCAAGCTAAACAAATACTTTAAGGAATTACTAAGGTCTAGAAGAAGTCGGAGCCTGTAGATTCCGCAGCTATGCGGACAAAACTCTAAACCATATCCATTATAGGAAAATTGCTCAGAGGCTTATCTCGTTAACATCAGAGGTGTCCTAACAGGTACGAAGTTTATTGCAAAAAATAGTGGAGGGGTCAGAGCATCTGCATCTGTACCCATAGCCAGACATTGTTCAACCCTTAAACCCGTTCCAAAATATGTCAAGAATGCAATAATGCATGAAAGAATTTCGTCGAAAGTCTGATATCTTTGACTCTTGTCTCTATCCCAGGTCACATTGAAATCTCTGTCAATAAGATCTCCGATGAGATTTCTAGGCAAGGCTCAGTGGATGATTTTTCAGGATTTAGGCCTGCGTCGAGTATTCCTGCATTTTCGATGAGAACCCCCATTGACGATCGGGTTTCCTCAAAACACAATTGGGCGTGCCACGGCTGTCTAACAGGCATGGCAGCCGACTAAGATAATGCTTTCCAACGTCTGAAAGAAATCAGAGGCATTTTTACTTTCATTCACTAAAAATGACAACTTGTTGCCATTTTAACGGGACTCTTCGGTTTTGACAAGCGTTATGCTTATGTAAGTGACACTACTTTCTGCGGCACTTGTGGAGAAGACCACGAATCTTCGGATCATTTCCTTTGTGATTGTCCTGCCTTTTATCGGATCGGGTAGTAGATCTAGTGTAAGGTTCTCATCATTAAGGAAAAATTTCAGTAAAAACCGGATTCTGTTTCCTGATATTATAATGGACCAGTTGGATCTAAGTGCTCCAATGCAGTATTTCCAAAACCGAAGAAAAATCGTACTCACAGAAAGAACTGCAAAAAAAGAAAATTAGCTGGAGCTAAGGCCTAGCTTCTCGCAACCGTTCATGTTGTGCGTGTTACATTTTTCGCACGAATTTATTGCCGACTAAGAATGGCAAGTTGAAAAAGGTTTTTTCACGACAAATTAGTTTCAATTATGCAACTCGCACAGCAGTCCGACCCACTAACCACTGAGCCACGGCGACCACTAGAACGAAATACTTGAGTTTTTACCTCAGTGAAGTCCTCAGAATCACTCGCTCAGCGCCTTTTAGGATATTGTTCAGTTTATAGCACACAAATGGCCACTCTAGGTGGACTAAATGCGATTAACATCGAAGATGCAGTACAATAGTAGGTGTCACCACTGGACACTGCATCACTGACTTGTCAACGGACTAGGTCTCGTCTGCAATGATTATTGCTTAAACTGAATCGAAAAGGAGGATGAAATTATCTTTCACTTTCTCTGCACAAGTCTGACTTTCTCTCGCAAGGAAACTCCTGCTGATAGTTCAGCGGCATGGTGTTGTATCACAACAGACCTATACTAGAGTAATCAACAGAATGCTGAAGACGATTGGTAGTCATTTCCTCGATGACGTGGTCATTATGTACCTAACACCGAGCTAAGGGTTTCCGATTCCTATTCTTTCGAATATAATGGTTCACAGGGTTTATGACGCTTTACCTAATTGAATGACATAACTCAATCTTTGTTTCAGAAGGCAATACACTGTCCAGCCCAGTCGAGCCCGAAGAAAAATAGTTTTGAAGCCTTCAAGCTCTTCCTTCAAAAGACCAAATGTTTCGTGCTATGTGTGCCTATTACTACCATCTCATGGAGACTATGTTTATAAGAGATGTCCGTATCATAAATACGATTCCTTCAGAGACCTATATATTAAACCTTGTACAAGTACATTGACATGTCAAAAGACTGAGTAAGAGGTAAGAGAGATAAGTTATTACCTGAGTTGAAAGAAGACGAAGTTTAGAATTACCAACTGATTTCCCAGTGGTGTCTGGAACAAACTTTCGCGGATTATGGCATATGGCGCGGACTAATCAGCGATAATCATCGAAAAAGTTTCAATTGGGATTTTTTTTTTTTTGTCTAAAACCGGAGAAACCAAATACATTAAACTTACTAATCCAAACTTTTTTAATTTGCAAGCTAGAAGGATTTTGAGTTGAGTAAGTTTTTTCCTTGCTTAGCAAGGAATACACAATGGTATCGTTCCTCGATATTGAGGGAGCCTTCAACAACGGCAGAACAGAGACAATTTCCGCTCAACTTCGTGGCCTGCTTAAAAGGCTGATTCAGGCTTATCTGGGGAGTTATTCGATGAGCAGGATGGTCTGCAGAGGTACACCGCAAGGCGAAATACTATCACCACTACTCTGGCTGACGGTGGTTAATGAACTGTTAGTAACATTGAATAGGGAGGTATTTAACACAATGGCATATGCTGATGACATTGCAATAGTAATCACTGGTACATTTTTCCCTACAATAAAAGACTTTATGGAATCTGCCCTGAACATACTGGCAGGATGGACGAAGAAGGTCGACCTCGGGGTTAATCCCTCAAAAACCGAACTAGTCCTTTTAACAAGACGCTACAAGATTCCGCTCCCAAATTAGAAGGCACGGAGTTCCAATTTGTAGACCACCCCAGATACCTGGGGGTCATACTGGATAGCAAACTCAGCTGGAAGCTGAATATTCAGGACCGTGCTAGCAAGCCCCAATTGCATTACACACCTGCCGGAAAGCTCTGGGTCCGAAATGGAGCCTGCAGGCTAAAGTAGTCCACTAGATATATACGGCGGTGGTGAGGCCGATTCATATGTACGGAGTATTGGTCTGGTGGACAGCACTGGACAAGAAATTCAACAGTAGCCTGCTTGAAAAACTACCAAGGAGATCATGCACCTGCATAACGGGCGCCTTGAGAACAACCCCCACTGACGCACTAGCGGTAATTCTCCATCGCTTCCTGTTGATATCTTTGGGAAAATAATGCCAGTCAAAGCAGTATTAAGGCTCAGAGAATCCTCCCAGCTGATCAACACAGCAATGGGCCACTCTAGGATCCTCAAGGGCAACTAAACTACGCGTAGTAAAACGGACTACGTTGTCCCTTATATTGATTTTATTGTCAGGTACAAAACTCAGATTCCTAGCAGAAGCTCTTGGAAATCTGATAGAGTTTTGAGCGCTTGCGCTCTAGAAATATTCACAGGCGGATCCAAGATAGCGGGTGGTATGGCGGCTGAAGTCTTTTCCAACGCATCTGGCTTAGCCATTACCACGCGACTGCCGGATCACTGTGGTGTGTTTCAGGCGGACATCATGATAGGCTTGCAATTAATACGACAGATTGAAGTGCTATTGTACTATACATAGATAGTCAGGCAGCTATTAAAGCCTTGGAATCGCCGACAATACGATCAAGGTTGGTAAAGCAATGCCGCAGATCTCTCAACGAGATTGCAGACAGGTGCGACGTAACCTTGTACTGGGTTACAGGGACGTTCCAGGCAACTGCAGAACGGACGAACTGGCAAAAGAGGGTGCAGGACAACATCTCCTCGAAAACCTGGCGAACCTTCTGCGCCTGTCGAATCGATCAAGTTCCTCCTTGACACGGAGGCCAAGAAGCTGGCAAGCCACAGGTGGAATAGCATCAGCACTTGTCTTTTGTCAAAACAAATCTGGCCTAACCTGAATTAAAAGAAGACAGAGAGACTTTTATCCACAAACCGGAAAAATCTAGGTGCACTGATAGGGGTCCTTACCGGACATTGCTTGATAGGCAGACTTGCACTGGGGCTCCACTCCAACGATTTCTGTAGAAGCTGCAGAGACGAGAGGAAACTAAAACCCATCTACTGCGTACATGTCTTGCTCTTGCGACTGTAAGAAGAAAATCCCTCGGAGAATATGTATTTCTATAATGATCTTAATCATTCATCTCTGGGACAAAGTGGTTCAAATTTTAGGGTTAACACCGTTGCCCACTTTCGATGTACTTGTGCTACATCCTGGTTCCCTAGCACTGGTAAGCCGGTTCTTTCACTGTGGTATAACAATGGGCCAATCTGGTCTAAGTGTGTCCCTGCCTGAGGGGGAGCAGCCACCTAACCTGACCTAAAGATTGAGTTAGGTGAAGAAGTAGCTAGTTCTTCTGAACTTCAAAACTCGCATGAGCTTACAAGACACTCTAAATATAACCTTGAAAAAGACGTAAATGAAATATGTAGTCTCTTGGTGCATGGAAGTGTTAAACGAGTCTTCAAAAATACCTTTTCCATCCTGACTTACTAGTTGTAGTTACATACGTAGGCACACCTTCCTTTCAATTCCCGCTGGCTTCATTATTAACATGAAGACATCACTTTGATTAATTAATTTTATTCAATTTCGCATTAACACTCTAGCGGTTACAATGCCATCAAAATATTATTCCATCCAGGATACGCGGGGTAGAAAAATTGCAATGAAAACAAATACAAAGGATAAACTCCAGCCAGGAGAAAACAATGAAAAGATATACGGTCTTCGACGTTTTTTCCATTCCCATAGTCAGTGCCTCGCGTTCCGCTTAAGCTGGCTAAATGTGTTTACGACATAACATTACACACAATGACAGCAGATTGCGTAATTAGCTTTGATTGTCTTCCTTTTCTGCTCATTATTCTAAACATGGTTTAATTAAGCGGATTTTCTGATTATTTGCATGCATTTTTAATTAGAACATTAAAATGTGTTTCGTTCGGGCGTGTGTGCCTGTATTAGCGGGCACGGCTTCAGTTTTAGCATGGAAACCGTAAGGCTGGTCCCTTTTGATTGCGTAACAAATTTTTTATTTTTTGGAAATGCCGTTGACATTGTCTTTTTATAATTAAATTAATTACAATTTATGTGGAATTCGTTTTTTTTTTTTTGGAATGATTTTGCTTTTAATTTTGAGGCATAAATAAGTTAGGGAGAATGGAAGGCACGAGGATGGGATTTTGCATTAAATAAATTTAGTCACCTAAACACAGGATACCATTATTATAAATAGGCAACAGTTCGGGATAGTGACAGTGTAAGAAAAAAGGGACAATTTCTTCTATACGCACCTGGACTTTTGAAAAAAAAAAAAAATGGTAAGTTGAGATGTTTTCTCTTAGCCGCTCCTTTCGTCTCCCAAAGTCTTATCTTGGCTTAAGAAAAAATTGATATTTGCAAGCCAAGCAACAATTGGAGTCACTCTCTACAAATTCACTAGTAGCCCTAGATTGCCGTTCGTCTCCCGTAGAGATGGCAAAGCAGTTCAATATTCACCTTTGTTGAGTGCCGAGGCAAAGGGACATTCCAGGGATCTGTAAGGCTGATGAACCCACAACGATGTCCATTTTACCAGAATATTATACCTTAGGCATACCCATCGCTACATGTAAACCCAAAATTAAGCGAGATGCTCTTGAAAGGACAAATCTTAGATGTACATGTGGTTCAACGTGTCTAGCGATAAAACGGATTTGGCCAAAGGTGGATTTGGTTTCCCTCAAGAGACTGCATATCAGCGCTACTGTTGGTACTGGACACATGCAACAAGGCTTGGCGTCTCCTCAAATGAGTTCTGCAGTAGCTGCATGGATGAAGAAGACGAGAAAACTATCCTCTGCCATTTTCGCGCCTGCCCTGCTCTCTCCCATAGAAGAAAAACTCACATAGGTGCCTACTTTTACAACGATCTAGGCGATTTAATCAACACAGATATTAGAAGTTCCTATGCTGCATCAGAAGCTCTAAGTCGAGGAGGAGGTAAAGGAGAGTTCTCCGAGATCCCTGTGGTATTACAATGGACCTATCATTGGTCCAAGTGTGTCAGCTTCAGCTGGCAGCCGCCTAGCCGAGTCTTATTTAGACTTCTTCCGTTCAATTTGTACACGAAACAAGACGAGATTTATTTCATTTTGTGCAGCTACTGTAGACCTGCCTCCGAGATTGCGGCCAAACTGGTGTATTATGCGCAAAGTTGTGTGCTGAATGACAATCTCCTATATCGGCGTAATCTGAAGGACGCATGCGAGACTTAGTATCCTATCGGTTGATTTTGATTTAAAAATCCTTTCAATGATGTAACCTGCTCCTGCTTAAAAGAATGAAGCGGGACACAGAATTCAGGATGATTCGTATGCTACTGATACGAACCTTTTATATGGCTGTCGCACTCTGGAGGAGTAGGGAAAAATGCAGACATTTTGCCCTGTCCGTTTTACGGATGAATCCAAAATGGGCACAGGAATTGAGTCCGAAATTTAGGAGAATTAGGAATACCTTCGTTAGGCTTGGCAATCACTTATCCGCATTTGAGTCAGAGGTCGGAGTGTGTGAAATTAAATCCCCGATGGGCTAAAATAACTCAGACAGTCAAAGGGTCCAGTGAAGCCTTACTAGATTCCAGCTCACAGTCGATCAACTGGTACCGAAAGAGCTGACTTAATAGTAAAAGATGTCATTTTAAGGCCCTGAATCGTCCTTCGCGAGACGCGGCATAATCGGTCCTCTTTAGGAATTCTGTTATTATGCTCATTTTCAGAAATTTTATTGGAGTAAGAGTGATCTATTGGGATATTAATCAGTTCTGCGCCGCTTCTAGTAACCAGCACGGGACATAATAAGGTCAAACTTGGTATACCTGGATATCAAGGAATTACGGCAATGCCAGTCTACGATGAACTAGCTATTGTTAGCTCACATCGCCAACTTCTTATCACTTAACTTCAACCTCAACTTCAACACATAATCTCTTCTACAAAAGAGTGGGATAATGATCGCTCCGTTCACTTCTATACCGACGGTTCCAAAACCGGCAGTGGCGTGGAAGGTGGTGTTTTTTTCCGAATTGCTTAACTAGAGCGCCTCCTTGCGTCTTCCCGACAATTGTAGCATTTTTCATGCGGAAATTATAGCCATCTACGAAGCCTTATCCTGTCTTAGGCATAATGTTATATTCTTCAAGGACATAACAATTTTTACCGATAGCCAGGCAGCTGTAAAATCTCTGGAATCGGTAGCACGTACACCAAAAGCTACTTCAGATTGTCGCTCATCTCTCATGGAGATGGTAGAACATTTTAACACCCTCCTATGCTGGGTACCCGATCACAGGAACATTCCAGGAAACTGTAAGGTCAATGAACTACCCAAATGTCGCACTCCTCTAGACACCCTACCAGAACGGAGGAATCTAGGACCTCCACTCACTACATGTAAACTTCTCTTAGAATACGACGCGATCAGCAATACAAACCAAAGACGGAGTAATGCCTTACCTCCGGAGAGGTTTGGTCTATGCCCAACCGCACTTGATCTAAAGGTATGATTGTGCGAAAAAGGTCACTTGTCAGCACCGTTGTCGGTGTACTGATTGGCCATTGGTCCCTTCATGCTAGAAGGATGGCCCTCTTCTCAAGTAACTTTTCTGGGAGCTGCAGGGAGGAAGAGGAGCAAAAAATAATCCTCCATTTCCTCTGTACCTGTCCTGTCCTTTCCCAAAGAAGGAAGCTCTATCGAGGAACCTATTACTTTGACAATTTGGACGAATTATGACATACTGATGTCAAGAGCTCCAATTGGTTGTGGAACAGATCCTAGTGGTATCACAAACCGCCTACCTTGGCCTACGTGTGTCTGTGCCCCTCATGGGCAGCCACCTATCCTACCTATCTATGCTTAATATGACCCATAATGTGTAGACTCTTCAGCACTGAATAACAACAGTGAAAAAAAACTCCGTTAATTCCATTGTTAAAATGTTTCGGGACTAACGTAACCCAAAATAATAATCAAGCAGCAGTCCTACAAAAAATCGTTATGTGCACCTAAAAAGCTTGTAGGCTTTCTCACATGTGACTGTCTAAAGATAAAGAAATTTCGGAGCACATTCTTTGCAAATGTCCGGCTCTGAGCTGATTAAATCGACTCTAAGAAACACTTACACTCGTAATGTTAGGAACTCCGCTACTAAGATCATATTTAGGGAGGTTGTAAGTCCCTTATGTTGATACCCCCCTTGACACGATTAAATGTGTAGCCAGCCACTAGTCTGAGACGAGATTAAAACCAAATTTGAGTTGTTGAGTTTCAGGTCAAGGACACAAGTTAAGAACGCTACTCTGCTTTATGTGATGATTGATTAGATTTGTGTCAATCCCAGTGAAGCAACTAAGACGTTCGCTAAAGAATAGAAAGAGCACCTACTGATTCAAATCAGGTCTTACAAACAAAGTAATTCTCTTTAGAAGGAAGATTATAAGTCTAGAATTTTATATGCCCATTATCCTTGACTTAGCCATCATTTTCGCCACGTTCCTTTTTTCATTTATCGAAATCGAATCGCTCGAACGCATCTTTATGGTCTCAGTCAAAAAGATTCAAGGTTTCCAAAAGCAATCTACAACCAGATGGGCGCTTTTATTGCGGCAATAATTTCATTCCTCTCCCAATCACCCTGTGAAAGCTAACGCCGGCCCCGGAATTTTATGGCGCCCATTAGAATATTCAACAGTTAATCTCATTCCAAATATTTATTTCAAATTGATTAAAAGGATTTTCCCATGAATACATATCTCGCAACAAAGTATGGAAATCGCACATAAAAAGCCCCGGCGCCCACGCTCTGTGTGTGTGTAAGGACTCTGCGCCGACAACAGTTCATTGAATATTAATCAGTCAAATACCATCGAACGACAAAGTATGAGAGTGTGATAATTTGTTAAATCACTCGCCATAGTCAATTGCCCCACCACTCCACTTCGTTAACCCTCTCCGAGGTGTTTAGCGAGATTCCTTCATCCGCAAATCATTATCATTGTTTGCACTACGCTTCGTTTCGTTAGCCCATCCTGTCCCGTCACTCCCACTGACAGGCGTCCTTCGTTTGTCACCCCTCCGAGTGACGTTCTTGTCTTAGTTTCATTTACGTAAGTAATTCCCCCGAATAAAATTAACATTTAATGTTTAATCAAGCCGAACGGTGCCAACTGTGCCACCACCGCTGGTCCACCGACCACCGGCATCCGCACCAGGCGACTACTGCCACACCCAGCCCCACCACTCATTGCAAATTTCAATGGCAAGTGAATTAATTAAAATCTCTTCATCTGGGGCCTCAGCCTCAGCCTCGGCCTCGGCTTTTACTAGATGTCGTCCTGCGGCGCGGTCCATACTCTGTAAAACGTGACTTCTTCAATCCTGTCCCGCTGTGCAAAAAATGACAAGTGGGTGGGTGCGAGTGTGTGTGTGCGAGCCTCAAATCTCTCATTCGTATTCAATGTCACTCTATGTAACTATTTACTCTGCCAGATGGAGCTGCTGGTATTTATTAACTCATCCGCTGGGGAATTGACTCGCAGCAGTAACAAACAGGGTGCAACCAAGTGACTGTGAGTTGTGCGCTCGAGGAGCACTAAATCCAGCAGCCAGCAGGAGTGGCACTGACAGAGCAGTGCGCTGTTCTTTTCACTGTTTTATCTCTTTTTTTGTCCTTTCTTTGATTTTGGCATCCAGCAGCTAGTCGATGGACATATTTTTACAGCTAAGCGGCGGATGCAATTGAACCGTGTCCAAGTGGATGTGCATATGTATCTGGGAATGTTCTGTCTCTGGTGCGGAGTCGTGCTTGAGCTGGTTTGGGGGCGTTTATTGGTCATATTCCAAAAATTTGCGCAAAAATTATTACAGACTCTCGCTGGCTCTCTGGGTTGGTGGTCCAGATGAATGAGCTGAATGCAATGAATGGTTCTGTTTGCCTCCAGTGTAGTGTGCACATTAAGTTTAATTGCTATGAACTTGTTCCGTATGAGGGTTTTTTTTTTTTCGTGCACTCCAGGAATGATTGGAATGCTTTGCATGCGATGGAATAGAGAAAGGAATTCAGCAGGGCAATTGTAAGGACATCGTCTGAGGAGTTATTGGAGCGAAAGTATAATAATTTGAAAGGAGTTATTCCATTCCGATGGAAATTTAACATACAATTGCTGGCGCACTGGCGAGAGGTCATGTGAATAACACGGTAATAACGAATTGGAACTCAAAGGTATTGTGAAATGTATCCTGCAGGGAACTGCCCATGATAACATATTTTGTCTGTAATATTTTATGGCATAGAACAAGGCGCGACAATAGACAAACACCAAAATTCAAAAACAAGACTTATGTAAGTAAGAGAGCAATTGATGGTTCTCGCTGGCAGTTGTTTACCTTTGAGTGAGCACCCCGCCTCGAGTCTATAGGGTTTTATTTCAATATTTCTAGTGTGTCCAGTTTCTTGAAATTTCTGATGGCAACCAACTAGTGAGCTATTCGTGCTTAGAATGAGTTCCTACGTAAATTGTATTGTGTAACCATGGAGTTGTAGATGTTTTATAAGCATTCTCTGTAAGACGCTTTTCGAAATGTCAAATTGCTGTTCCCGAACCTTCTGTGAAAGTTCCAATCAATGGAGAATGGTTTTTCTATGATAAAACAGAAGTAAGAGGCACCTGCTCATCCATTTATTATTCCCTTATTTCTTATTCCATTATTCTTTTAAAATTCTCAATCGGTTATAAAATTATCATCTGATTTTGGTGCACCATAAAAATATGTTACTTCAATCTGAAGGATTCAAGACAGGTGACCCATAGTAAATGACAAATGTCACATCTCAATGGCAGTTAACGTTAAAAAAAGAAAAATCTCGCCTAAATTAGAGTTTGGTCCCCAATGGGTCACCCTTTATGGACACTCCATCCCGTTCCACTAAGCTTTAATAGTCCACCTTCCCCACATCCTTTTCGATTCTCGTTAACATTATCTTCGCACAAATAATAAAAGTGACCCCCCTCTCCCATAATCACTGTGAAGCAAGCAAGACATAGAAAACAAACAAAAATATATAATAACAAAACAAAACGACAAATATTACACCAAGGATTACACGTAAATTGATGAAGTCGGGACAAAAGTATGACACTTGCCCCATCGGGACCAAATCCGTCCGCCTTAGTTGATAATTACCGAAGCAATTGCGATTGCGGCGCAATTTCATGGAGGCTTACATGTCGGTATTTGATTTCATTTTCTCGTCCTTTGGTCCCTGCACGCTCACGTCCACCCTCCCATCAATTCCCAGAGGGTGAGAATTATTTTGGTCCCTTTTCTTCCTTTAATTTTTTTTTTTTTGTGTTTCCCTTTGTTTTGTTTGTTTTGACAAAAGTTAATCGCAATCTGTTGACTTTGGTTTAGTTTACGAAAAAAAAAAAACGAGGCGTCATGACGTTTTATGTTATCATCTATAGTGGACGAACCGTATTAAGACGGTTTCGTTGGGCTCTTGGACATGGTCCTGATTGTGTGACATATTTGTGAGAATTTCTGATGAAATTTTCGAATGACTTGGTTAGTCCTGGAAATTGTTTAATTTCAAAGGAATGAAACTGACATTTATGAGTTTTTCAAGGTCACGTCACAATAATGGAATTACTTTTTGATTTTGAAATTTATAAAGAAGTCATTCGTTTGGCAGATGATTGGTTATGTCAAGTAGAACGAAATCATCTTGAGCTGCTACAGGTTGAAAAGGTCAATAAATCGCATTAATAAATGCTACAATTTTTGATGAGGCAATCCTTGAACTATTACGCTTTAAAGCTTTACTAAAAGGACAAAGGTGATGGAGAATGGCTAAGAAAGGTTTATGTGGGTTGACTTATCGGTCAAGCACCGCAATTTTTAAAATTTATTTCATTAGGAAAAACTTGGGTAGTGCTCAAGTCTTTTCATCATAAAGATAATATTTCGGATGATATGTCGTAACTTCGGCTCTTGTCACCATCATAGCGTTTTTCCTACCATTTGCTTATACTTTGGCCATTTTAAGCTAAGAATCCTGCCCCTACTTCACGAAAAGAACGAGATTCCGTAGCCTGATCTTCAATTATACATAGTTGAAGATGCTTTGAGGCGACCTGCGCCAAGCAAAGATGGACTTGAAGATATGCACATAAGAGGAGAGAACTTATCCAAGTCGCATAATCCATACGTGAACACCGCCCTACTTTAAGCTCGACCCTAGGGAGGGTATCACTAGAGGTACCTCTCAAGGAGGAGTTTTCTGCTCCTGTGCGAAAACAATGGTCTCAACATGACGGGCTATGCTGACGACATCGTGGTAGTGGTACACGGGCTGTACACTGCTGTAGTACGACGGGGGAATGCACTTGAGAAGAAATGCCATCTTACAAATGTAACCAAGATTAAAAAAACAGGCTGCATAGGGATAACAGGATCAATAGGACCAACTTCCACAGCGGTACTTGAAACAAAGCCGAACTAAGTTCCAGTAGTCATCCACTGTAGCAGTGGAATGACAAAAGCTAGCCTTCTACACCAATGGTTTCAAAACGGACGCTAGTACTGGTGAATTCAGAGTGAATCCAAAGACGTAAACTAATTAAAAACAACAACATTGTCAGGAAAACTATCACTATCTATGTTGACAGCCAGGTGGCCATGAACTCCCTGCAGTCAGCATTAACAAAATCGAACCAATAAGGCGATCCTATGGTGGGTACCAGGCCACAAAGATATATCAGGTAATGAGATGGCGGACGAACTTGCCAGGACGGGGTGCAGAACTCGCACCTTCCGGTTGCAAGGATACCCCTTAGGAAATTTAAAAGGAAAATAGATGCGAAAGCCATGATCAGGTCACATGGACGCATGTGCAAGAGCCAGATTTAGCCAGAAGAATTTCACAGATCTTGTACAACTCAGTCGAAGGGAAATATGATTCGTCTCCGATGTCCATGCGGAGCGTTTTGCATTACCCTACAGTGACTACTGCAGAAGCTGCAGGGATGAAGAGGAAATCGAATCCATCCAGCACCTGCTTTGTGAATTTTCCACCAGAAGATTGCGTACTCTTGGTAGAAGCTTCTTCCATGGGCTGGAGGACCTTCATATCGCTGATATCTATCCTTTTCTGGATGATTTCCAGATCAGTCAACCCTACCTCTTGGTTAGAATTCCATGAGTATACATCTTATGGGTACAATGGACCTGCTTGAGGTCTAAGTATGTCTTTAGGACACCCACGAATCCAACCAAGCCATTAAAGAAGACCTACAAGCATACGGCAGATACGGGAATATTTGTCTTCAGTTGAAGTCAACCTTCGAGAGACCTGAAATGTCAGCGGCAACCTTAATGAAAGCAGGGAGATTTAAAAGCAATTATACATTTATTCAGCATTTTTACAATGACTGACAACACTTTAGAAAGTTCTTGTTTTAGTCCTCGAATCTTTGATTAATTTACGGGAGAAGGAGTATACGCCTTTGAAAGTTTGGAATATTCTGCTGGCTTGTTTTACTTTTCAATCAATTCTTTTTCCTGCTGTTCAATGGTCATCAAATACCATAGTTGCTATGGTTACGTAAACAATATCCTACATCTTTTAATTGAAAGTTGTGGTTTCTCATTTCCATGCAATTGTGGTCTATTTATGATGAAATATTTGAAACAAATTTCGATTTAGTGCAATAAAATGGGGAACACGTGCAAACACTTCACAACGTCAACCACTTAAGGATCCGCCCATTCAAATAGGGCCCTCACTTGTGATGCTTCTGGTCACAAAAGAGAACATTTCTCCCAAAAACCCATCTTGGAAATGAGAAAATCCTACCAACCGAATACTGTCGGAGCGCCCTTAATTAGTTTACTTCCTTGTTTTTCCTCCTCGAAAGCCATGGAAACTCTAAAATTCAATTACAGCGACTGAAGGTTTGATTTTCACCATTTTGCCAAAAATAATTTTTGAAATATCGGAAGGGAAGCTGAACATGGCTTCGCCCAAGGTCGTGTTCCCCTCGGTTGAGTGAGGATTACAAAAGTATCTCATCAAGAACATGTTACCCTTCGGTCACTCAATTCTGATGAAGCACCGAACACCTAATGACATTGATGGGTCCAATGCCCATTTTGATATGGGAAGTCTATCAAAATCATCGAAACACAATTCTCAGAAATCAGTTTCTTTAAATCGAATTCTACGAATGTTTGAAAGCGAAAGTGGAGGCGTTAGATTCAACAGAAGATGGTCGCTCTAAATGCGATGAAATGAAGCAGGGTATATCCTGGAAGTAGGTCGATTTTTCCTTGAAAACGACTGAGGGATGATACTCAACTAAAAAGTTAAAATAGAACTACGAGTATGTAGGTTCCTGTGGATTTGTGAATTATGGATAATTTGATAATTTTTCCATGCCTACTGGACAGTTTCCAGTTGTTGCTAACTTGCGAATTTCTGTCTCGGATAATTAGCTTCAGAATAAACGTCTTAAACTTGCATTCTAAGAAGAAAGCCATTCCAATTTGTGATTTTGGGTAGTACAAACAGTTTCCCGAAACTCATATCTCCTACAGAAAATTATAGAAAACGCTATCGTAAATATAGCGTTGAAATCGAAGAAAGGGTTGTGAATGATTTTAGATGAGTACAAGTAGATGAACAAGGGAACATCGTAGTGGAATCACAGCCGATACTGTGGATATGGAAGAACTACTTCTGCAGACTGTTTAAAGGCGATGTCGAATCAAATCCCGCTTTCAGGCAGAATGAACCATTCAACCTGGACCATGAAGACCAATAATTCCGTCCACCCGACCTGGATGAAGTAGAGATAGCCATATCTTAACTTAAGTCCAACAAAGTTGCTGGATCTGACGGCCTAGCTGTCGAGCTATTCGAAGCGGTTGATGATGACTTCGACTTGGTCAGGAGCACGCACCAACTCATCTGTAAAATATGGTCGGAGGAAAGAATGCCCGATGAATAGAACCTCAGCATTGTTTGCCCGATCCTCAAGAAACGAGAACCACTGAACAGCACCTACTATAGAGGCATCAGTCCTCTTAACATCGCCTACAATATTTTATTTGCTGGCTTATAATCAATCAACTAATTACCCACTCCATTATAACAGTCATCTGGGTCCCAGGTCACAGCAATCATGAGTTCAATGAGCGTGGCACTGAGCGAGTTAGGAGAGGTTCGGCCCTTAATGGTTCTCTAGCGGAAAGTGTCGATATTCTGCTGAGGACCGTCAAGGGCTATATATGTATATCTTCACTTCCTTCAGCTTGCCAATCATGGATGGAACGGCCTGACAAGCTGCGCCTTTTCAAAAAAGACATGAAATAATAACAAACGAACATAAGTCAAAGGAGCTAATTGGCAAATCAACATTGCCAGAATTGTAGCCGTTATCACGGACCACTGGCCAGTTGGACCATGCGGTCAAGCTTTGTATTCCTCACAACACCTTCTGCAGAAACTGCAAGGACATTACTGAGAAAGAATCTCTACTTCATTTCCTCTGCAAGTGTCCGACTCTGGCAAGGACCAGACAGCGCACTTTAGGCAAACCCTACTTCGTGGACCTCGGCGTGATAGCTGAAAAAAAGTATGGAAAACTGATCCTGTACTTGAACTCCACTCACTGGAATTTACCACATCATTCCACACACATAGGTTTTGAACGAGTTTCGTGGTAATAAAGCGTCGCATCCTAGCGCTAATAGGGTTTTGTCACGAACCGCCACTCTACCTAGCTACGTACGAATGCTACTGATTCCAGAAATCGAAAAATAACCGGTGAGAATTGTGACACCACATTGTATAATACTTCGGCCTGAACTACGCTATAAAGATGGACGAAGATACTCAAGTTTTCCGCCTTCGGATTGAGATGCAAGGGTCTCTCGAGTCCCATCGTTTTCTATCGACAAATTTGCTCGAAGCACCAATATTCGACGAAAAATGCAACCTTGTGGAGCACCACTTTGAACTCAGTTAACGCAGCCGAAACTCTGCTCAAATTCGATATGCAACAGATGAAATAGCTATCGACAGCCAACGCAAGATGAATTGTCCTGTATCGGCGTCAAGGGTGCTTTTCAGTTGTTCCTTCATTAGCTATTACATTAGCTACCACGCTTTTTTTTCAAGTAGCTGTATAAATATAACCAGAAGTTGTCATAAAAACGTCAAAGGCATACCGTAGGTTTTGCAGGGCGTACAGATACAGTGCCTCTTCGCTGTTATTTGTGGATCCAATTACAGCGCTTTGCAGCGTCTTCTACTTCTGTCAAGATTACTAAAAGTAATACCTGTGACAATAAACAGTTGTCGGCCTTTTCCTTAAACTTTTTTATAGGTTTGCAATCCGCAATTCCAATTGCTTCACTTGTACTCATATCATGACCCTTGTTAGAGAGATTCGGGCAAAAGTAGATTGCACTTCGAATACTTGTTACAGTTTTACTATGAGATTCCTTAAACAATGGTCGGCATGTTTTACCAGGAGCTCTTGCTAGTTAAATGAAACCAATCCGATCAGGAAGGACTTCACAAACTTTCCAAAGCAATACTGCATCCTAGTTATTTTTAACATCTCACTCATTCCTTTCACTTCAACTAAACTCAAGGCGACAATAACTCTTTCTTTAAGATGTCGCCAAATTCAAAGGACAAACCTTCAGATTGAAATTGTTGGCCAAAGCTTAGGTTACTTCGTCCCATTCAAATTCACGTACTGCCTTCGTTTATCCCGTTTACGTCTATCAAAAGAAATGGCTTTGCCGATAATTCACTTTAAGGTTGCAATCCCATTTTTTTTCTGTTACTTGTTCGCCTTACGTTGAGTCCTTGTTACCCCGAAAGCAGCCACATTTCGATGTAATGCGATGAAAAGATTTTAAATTGAAATTTTGGCAGAAAAAGTAAACGAGAAAAAGAAATCTCCATGAGAAGTAAAAGTTGTATCTGAATTAAGGAGCGCCGTGGTCTGGGGTATTAACTTACTGGGAATTACATTGGCCACCTGTAAGGGTTTCCGAAAGGATAAGAAATCTTTCGAATCGAATATAGTTTTGGGTATTTATAGACAGGAAAAAAAAAACAGTAATTCCATAAAAATGTTTCGAACGTCATACTTCTTTATGACTTTATAAAAGGGTAAGTTAAACTTGATGCCAGGAATACGAATGATTTAACTTCGTCTAATATGCCAAATTGAATGGTGCCTTACAGTTTTCGCATAAGCAAAATGATGATCCTGGTAGTGTTGCCATCTTTGTATTGCTATGTATAGCGAACGACATTAGATGGGGTATTGTAAAGGATCTTGTATCATACGCAGTGGTAAGGGTGAGTTCCATCACTCTTGTCATCATAACACTTCAGATTGATAAATTTTTTCATATCGGGTCTATCAACCGAGGGCCACAAGGTTCTGATAGTTACACACGTGTCCAGTTGGATTCGCACGGCTTACGAGTATGTCTGTCTTCGGGTTTGCATATATATATATTTTTTAAGAACCTGCCCTTATGGCTCACATTGCGACCTAGCAAGATCTATTGTGCCTCCGGTCTGCTTAGCCTAATAGGTCTACTACCTTCCTAATGAAGGTGAGTATGTCGTTAGGAGCCGAGTTTCTTGACTCTACTTACGAACGGAATTCCATATGAAAGATCTGTCTGCGTAGCCAGAATAGTGCCGGACATTCACAGAAAATATGCTCAGAGGTTTCTTCCTCTTCCAAAATGAGCCAACACTGTGTATCTGAACAAAGGCTTAGTTTATCTTAAGCCCCAATGGCCAGTAAGGAAACTCACTAGATTCCTCCCGTTGCTCCTGTCAATTTTAAAATTTCCTTTAGAAAAGGGCTTGATAAGCCTCTTGGATTGTCTAAGTCCGGAGACATTTTTCCAATGGGCTGGGCGAAGTTGGCGTTCCCAGTTGTTTAACAAAGTTGTGGCGGTAGCCCAAATAAAGCCACAGAAGGGTTCCAGTCCCAAGAGTGTGGAGGCATTTCATTGCCTACAACGCCTTAGTGGCTGGGCACCCAACCAAGCTTGACCTTGTTATGCCTGGGAAATGATTGCAGGGTATCGTAGCAGCACTTGGCTGACCTAGACTCCACAAAGTGGGATGTCAATGCTTTAAGCGCTGCCTGTCTATCTGAGTTGATATGTATTTTTGCGCCCCTTTTACCTTTATCGAGGTTAAGCACTGTGATAAAACACTAAGAGACGTCAAGGCCGAAGCCACCTTTAACAATCTACATAGAACTCGTCTCAAACGGAGACTCTGCATCTGGGTGAGTCATTTGCTTAAGTAGCTTATTATATACTTTGCAAACAGGAAAAATACGGTCTTCCGACGCTGATATGACCCCTATACGTATATGAAACACACTGAGGAAAGACCATGCACAGTCACGGTTAAACGGAAAAAAGTCGATCTGGGCGTTAATCACTTTTAAATTGAGGTGACAGTGTTTACGAGAAGAATATTGTTCCCAACGCTCACGAAACCTTGCATAACTGACATTGTCTGCACTTAGTAAAATCTCTAAGGCTCGGGTGCTTCGAGAAATCGAAGTTTTCGTGTGGGATGAGTGCACCATTTCAAATTTATATTTTTGTTAAATGTTAACACATCAAGACAGTTCACAAGAGTTAATGAAGTGGACGCTCCGGTTTCAGGTAGACCTTGTCTGTTGTGCGAATGAAGTTAAGGTCTGTCCCAAGTTATCCATCTTACTCTGTAATGTCAAATTCCTGTGCTAGAGAGTTAATATAGATATGTATGTGTCCATCTTCGACTTGACTTGAGGGCAGAGGAGTTTTCGAACTTATCACTTGATATTGGTGATGGAAAGAGGAAATATTCCGCTCACCCTTGCGATTTTATGTTAGATCTGATTAGTTTGACTGACACAATATACCCCAACACTAAGATTGAAGTGAATTGCGTGCAGCCAACTGAATTGAATCTGTAGATACGCTAATAAAAATCGAGGATGCTGTACTGAGTTTTTGCCACCAGGAATAGTACCTCACGTCCTGTACCTCAAAATTGGAGTTATAAACTTTCTAAATCCTCCAACTATGCAACGGCACCAAGCTTCAGGTTAAAACTCTGTGCAAAAGGGATATCAAAGCCAAGATTTTCGCAGGCTTCAATCAGGGAGAAACTGCCTTGGTCCACTGAATTTTTCTTATCACATCAGACGTTACGGTCTGCTACACCATGGTAATCAATAAGCAACATGGACAGAGTTTGAAAGTAGCCATAGCCTATGTGGCGTGCTCAATCAGTTTAATTAACAGCCTGGTCATCCTTCAGCCAAAAAGAAAAAACAGGAATGTTATTTACAGGGAGGTCTTGAAAAAATAGAAATAAGAGAACTTGAAAGTTTATATTTCCTCATCAATATCTTGAAGCATGGAAAATGATATAGGGTATAATTCGACGTCTTTCCACGCGGACGAAGTTGGGGGTATCAACTAGTGTTTTTTATTTGAAAAAAATTGCTCACGGTTTGTCACGTTTCCTTGTCTTGTGTGGTAGTATGTGATCATCATGTGATCGTCATAGGCTTTGCTGACAATGTGGAGATCATGGTGACCGTAAAAATCAAGGAGAAGACAGTTGTCATCAGTAATTATCATCTGAGGGACTTGAGCTTAAAAAAAACCAAAGGAATGCAAAGGAATGTTATCTCGGTCATCAAAGCTTGGCCAAGTGGCAATTGTCAAGGCAGCTAAGAGACAACTACGCGCAGAATGACTTTAATGGAGATCTTCACAGCGCTAGCTTACAAACTTAGCTTAGACCTGGTTCGTAAGGAAGGAGTGGAAATATTGGACCTTACAAATCGAGGCTGTCTGGTTACCATGAAGTTACCATGAACCCGAAATTATGTACTGGCTACCTTGGTATTCCCAAACATTCAGACCAACAGGCTCTTATGTAAGGGTGATATGCTGGATAAAAACCAGTTAAAATAGTTCCAACAGTCTGCGAAGCGCAAACTTCATTGAAACTGTCGATAAAGTATTCTCAAAACGTTTTCTATTCGCTGGTGAAAAATGAGTACTAATCTTGACCAACACCAAAATATTTTTATCTGCGAATAGTGGGGTCTCAGGAGGCTTTTGATGCCGTCGTCAAAACCATGGCGCGCGTAACGAAAGAGCTACACTTCATCAAAAGCACGTCCGTGCCACACAAAACACAGGAGTCCAGGCTGTGTAGCCAGGAGGTCCACTCGCTAACATCAAAAATAAAAATCTCTCATGTCCATTTCAGAAAAGAAATTCAATTGAATTTGCCACAAATTTAGATGTACATATGTATGTTTGTATGTGTATAGATTAATATCCTTAAACCTCCAGAAAAACATTTTCCTTGTACCTATCCTTGTCGGTCGGAACTGTTGTCTGTCCATCAGGTCGGAATGATTCATTTTTCCTCCAAATGTTGCTTTCGCATGACGAGCTGCAAGTTTTGTCATTAAGTCTTTGGATAGTCGAGACGCAAAATGGAGTGTGTGTAGGAGTCGCAGCCGAGTACTGTTGCTCGTAATTTCTATGACTCCATCTCGGTACGTAATGGAGAAACTTTTTGATAAATGGATTTATATGAGAGAGAGATACTTGTACGGCAGAGTAGGAACGTTTTGCATACAACCATGTCCGGTGAATTTAATGCTGGGATATCCTTTGCAGCTCACTCTACTGGGGCGGCAGGCTCCTGCCCCTGTTTGGTCTCATTTGGAAATGACTTTTGATATGATGGCCATTACTCATGTGAGTGAACAAGAATAAGACTGCACGTGTGTGTAGGGTATGTGTCTGCATGGGAAATGGATTTTTCTGAGAGAATAAAGAAAACGGAATTTAATAAAAACGGTTTTGTAATCAGCAAGGAGTCACAGGAAGGATTTCAAGCATATCCTGCCGCATCCTTGGAGTTCATTTAATGAAGAATTATGTGAATGAATGGAGTTGATGTTACATTGATGCATGATTAAATAATGTGCTTTACGGAAGCATTTACATTTTAGATTGGGTTCCAGAGGGCAAAGCTGTGAACTGTGATTTCGAAATTGGATACCTTTGCAATCAGTTTAACTGTGCCAACGTAACTTGAAGTTGTAGTTGTCGATACTTGACTTGATTTTGAAATTTAGTAGCTGTGGGGACTTAAAGAAATTTGTGATGCAACTCGTAGATGGGGGTTGCCGGGTTGATTTAATTCCATAAAAGGTTAAACCGTCAAAATGGAAACTACTAAATAAAGCGGACGGAAAAAATATTTTTGGACAGCTACCACTTTTATTTGTAAGCCTACACTCACTTCAGAAATCAATTTCTAGATCTACGGGTTCGAATAGGTAAAGTTGCTGTCCTGGCAGAGTCGAGACACACTTAGACCTTGGATAGGTCCTTTCTGATACCACATGAGCGACCCGGAGTAGCGGAGCTATTGTAAGAAACCAAGGGGGTATCTCTGGAAGACCCCAGATAACATGCTTGGAAGTGGTACTAGGGAAAAGTGATTAAGTCAATCGAATTTTAGTATGTAGACTATCCAATTTGGTGTTAGTATTAACAGACTTAGTGTTAATATGCCGCCATCGAACTGTGGGATTAATTGTTTCAATTAAACCTCCGGCTGAGTTCAGCCTATTAGTCTGGTACTAAGTGTGACGACCCTTGGTTGCTTCTGGATAACCACGTACAGAGGACTAAGTTGGTTAGTTGTTGGTTTATGAAAATTTCTTCGCGGACTTTTTAGTTCTTAGGAAGTGGCACCTGGTTAAAGTTTGAGGCTTTCAGTAAACAAACCTCGCGCTGTTGACCTAAGGACTGCGGTCCAAAATAAATAAATAAATAACTGGCGCGACAGCTCGGGATGAGACAAGGCCAGCTTATCGTAACCATTCTTGTTTTGCGTGTTACATTTTTCGTACGAATGGAAGGAACCTATAATTTATTATCAGCTCCGAACGGCGAACTGAGAAGCTCTTTCATGACAGATAATAGTCCCGGAGGCTTGTCATTCCCCGACGAGAGGTGGTGCCGGGAAAAATGTTCGGTGTACATAGTTGGGGCTTAAACCCACACAGCCGTCCAACGCACTAGTCACTGAACCACGGCGGACTGCGTTTCTAGAAGTTGCTAACTTAGGTGTCGACTAAACTATGGTTCCAAGCACTCCTATCAGAATAAGGTTGGTTTTTGACACTAAACAACACCTAAGTCTCCGCAACAATGCGGATGTGTCCCAAGGTGTTCCAGGTTGAAATCCATGCTATTGGGATCTGCGCCTGGATAAGCCTCGATAAATATATTAAGAGCGCAAAGCATACGTCTATTTAGATAGTCAGGCAGCGCTTAAAGCTTTGACGTGGAATCTGGATCAGTCAAGTGCTGCATTGTAGGCAATGAACCTGCGGATGAGCTGGCTGGGGCTGGTTCGGCTTCCGCTCTCTTGGAACCGGAACCTTTCTGTGGTATTAATTGGGCTACCGCCACAGTTCTGTTAAACAACTGGAAGCACCAAGTTCGCCTAGCCCATTGGAAAAATGTCCCCGGGCTTAGGCAATCCAAGAAACTTAACAAGTCCCTTTCCTACAGGGAAATTCTAAACCTTCACAAGAACAAAATGAGGAAGCGAGCTTCTTTACCGGCCATTGCGGCCCAAGACATCATCCCAACAAACCAAACTTTTGTTCAGATACAGAGTCTGGGTCTTGTTCGGAAGAGAAGGAAACCTCTGACCACAGTCTTTGTGAATGTTCGACTCTATACTGGCTACGTAGACGGATCTTTCGTTGGAAATTCTGTTCATTGGCGCAGTTAAGAAACTCGTTTACAAATGACATACTTGCCTTCATTAGGAAGGTAGTAGACCTATTAGGGTAAGTAGATCGGAGAAACAATAGATCTTGCTAGGTCGCAATGTCACCCATAAGGGCAGGTTCTTAAAAAAATAATCACAACACTTAAAATAAGTAGATTGTAGGGGACTGAAGGCTGAGTAAATAGGCTTACAACTAGAGAAGGATAATCATCATCATCATCATTTTCTAAAATGAGCCGCTTGTCTACGAAAAGGGTTGCAGGTGCTTTAGTGGACCCTCTATATCTCTCGACCTTCTGCCATCGACTCCAAATCAAAAGCTATCCATATACGGGTGGAGGTGAAATTTCGGAGTTGGTCCAAAAAGATCATCCTTTGCCTACCTGATGGCACGGATTCCACGGCATCTCTTGTAAGCCGAGTTGGGGCACGTGACTGTACCATCGAAGTATGGACCTCTCCGTTCGAAGAGGTAGCTGCTCGATATTGAGTGCCTCGAGTATTCGTGTGTTTGTAACTCGATCTCGACCAGTTTCCCCCGCAATAGAACGTAAGATTCATAAAAAAAGTATTCTTGGAAATGGAAATATTTAAGACGTATGTTTCTCTTTGTAGAGAAACCCCCAAAACTTAAGCCCAACGGTGTCAAAATCCTCTTGACTTTGATCATAGGATTAAACGCCGTTTTTTCAAGTAACCCAACAATTGCTCGGTTTCCTACAGGCCTTGTAAGCGAAAGCGTCCGAAACCGTCCAACAAATCATTACTTACGGTTATTACTTCGAAATACTTGGACTCAATTTTCACCCCAATTACCATTCCCGACCTTGTCCTTATGAAACACCCTACAAAGGTTAATCTGAAAGGGCATTCCTCTCCCGTCTCCCCCTGTCTCTCTTGTAAGCAAAAAGGAAGAAAGCCTTGCAAATATGAAAATTTATATTCATCGAAGAGGTACAATTATCCCCCGGTCCAACACAGCAATCACACACACACACACATGCACACAATCCTCTGCGCTATTCATACAAAGAAATAAAATCCCTAAGTACACGGTCCTTATGAATATCGTCAACTCAGTCTGAGCACAAAACTTCTCATTTAATTACGAACAGGAAAAAAGGAAAGAAAAAAAAATTCAGCTGATTGCGTCAATAATCATGAAATTCTCTCCAGCCTCCGCAAAAGAAGGTCCTTTTTCCTCTGCACACACATCTTCTACATACGAGAGCACGTTTGGGGGGCATAGTATGCGCGACAGTGTGTATGTTTGGACAAACTTCCGCCTACCAATTCATATCAAAACCCCTAACGACGAGAGGATATACAATACGCCAGTATGAAAATGAGATGTGACATTTGCCAGGATATAGGGTGGCCACATTTGCGAGGGTCATAGAGTGAGACGAGTGCTAGGTTTTATGACACTATTTCGGGATCAATTAGGAGCAATGCTATGAAATTCATCGTCTAAAATAAGAAAGCAAAAGGGAAAATGGAATTCATTTCATCCTTTTCGTGCTTTTTTTCATTGTGGTGACATATCAGCTGATGGTTTAAGCTTTCTAATAGCCTTCCCCCGTTTACGATATTCCAATAAGACAGCAGCTGACTTGTGTTATAAAAAGTTCCATGCAGTGCGCAAGGATGTGCCATAAATGCTTTGGCTCCGCTCTCTTCTCTTTGTGAAAGGATACAAATAATCGTGTAACCTTCAGTTGAACCTGTGAGTAGGTTTACAGAATGCGATAACTCTGAGCTTTTCCTTACAATTTTTGCCATTACACACCCCAAAAATTGTTGAGGTAATGAGAAAGATTTTTATAGGAACAGCAGACCAAGAGAGCGAGAGAGAGAGAGGGTCTCAGAGAAAATTTCGAGAGAGCATCTAACGCACAGTAGTATCCCAACCTAACGCACAAGCAAAGAAGGCAAATGGAAAGCCTCCCAAAAAATGAGAAGAACAAAAAAAAAATGAACGAGGATATCAAGGATGCTGGGAATGAAAACTGTATCAGCCGAAATGTTGTTTGCAATCACAATACGCTCAGTTTCATTTGGACCATGTAAGAACCGGGGTTGTGACGCGCGGTCAAGCATTTTCTCCTTCACATCACACACATCTTTTGGAGAACATTTGATTCTCATTTCGAATCTGTGCAAAAGGATTCGTTTCGGAATCGGTTTTATATAAAAAAATAAAGTTCTGTGTTAACACAAAAGGATACATTAGATATGGAAATTTTAAATATGCAAAACTGCAGGACTCCCGTACAAGGATATCGTGATTTGCAATTTGTGTTGCTTCCAATGTGTGCCCTAAATGAACTAAATTGCATTTCTTGTGTCAATGTGTGTAAAGGAGTGTTCCATACGGAGTAGCTGGCTCTCTACAAAAATGACAATGCACGAGGCTTGTTAAAAGGATTTTAGAGTAAAAAAAAAAAAAAACTTCATCCAAAGTGCTATCCCATCAATCTTGTAATATCCTTAACCCTTTGCGGCAGTCTGATATCCACAAAAAAAAAAAAAAAATATACCCCTCATCGGGATCAAACTAAAACTGAAAAAGGATACAACGAGCACAAACATTTTTTTCGGTCCGGTTTTGATTGTCCTTTTCTAAATGCCAAAACTTCGTATGTGGTGTCGAACGAAAAGAAAAAATGAATCCTTCCGGTTACGGTGTAGTTTGTCATGAATATTTAACATAGTGGGCGAACGACCAGATTGTGGGTGACAACGTTAATCCTTTGGTTTTTCTTTTTGGTTTTCTTGGGTATTTTTCGTCCGCCTCGAGAGAAAAGGATTAAAATGAAAGTTTTCCACATCCCAAGTGGTCGTCGTTGTTATCCTTGCCAAATTGCACAACCACCGTGTATGATAACGTGACATTTTGATTGATTGTTGCATACCACACCAAGCACACGTCAGCCGTTACCAACCAGCCGCCAGCACGAAAGCCCATTTTCGGTGCCAATACCTACCTTCCTGCCAGAAAGTCTACTTAAGCCATCGGGTTTCAGGATACACCAGCTTCATCATCATCCTCTCACGTCATCACTCTCGACTAATAGTATTTCACCCCACACCGGTTCAGGGAGGGCAGTGTGTAATAATTATCGCCATAGTCTATCGTAGTGTGCCTGTGTACTGTGTGTTAGTGTTGAAGCCCCTTTTTATCGCTCCCGAGTGCTGTTGTCCTTGCATATTTGTTGTCTAAATAAATTATGAAAAGAATGTCTTTGAGCGGCGCAGAAGGTGGTGAAAATTGTATTAATTAAATTTTGCACACACCACAAGGATTATACGAGAGCAGAGGAGAGATTATCCTTGAAAGAGTGAATTTATCTGAGTGCCTGGAGTGGTGGTGTTCACCATATGTTATATTTTGAATTATCCTTGAGTGTCCTCTGCCGCGCTAGATAATTTTTTATTTATTTATTTTTGTGTATTTGACCGGTGGTGTTGGTGTCCTTGCAAGGACTGCAACATTTTGCATTAATCACTGTCACCGTGCTCTGTGTGTGTTCGTGCATCGCAGAGGACCAAAAAGAGAGCGAGAGCTAGATAGGAATTGATATTTTGAACAAAATAGAGTCCTTAAGCGAGAAGGTTTTTGTGGATAAATTTTCGTTAAAATGTGCGGCTGCAAAAGGAGAATACGCTTCTCCAGGATATATAACAGCTTACTGAGGACACTTATGCTGATTGTATTCGGATTGGCGAACATAAACAGTGGTAAGTTGTGTTCACACTTGTCTGTTCTTTTCATGGCGTGTTGTCCTTGTGCTGAAAATTCACCAAACAATTCCTGTGAAAGGAAATTTATCGACTGAATTTATACGCATTATGCTTCAAGGATTTATCATGTTTCTTATCCTTTGCGCCCAAGTGGGCGCGGTTTGAGGTTAGTGGAATTGTTTTTCGCTGAATTTTCCGTGTTTTGTTTACTCTCCTGCCGCTGACGTCGAGTGGGGTTTTTCCCTCCTTTATTTCCGAAATCGTGGTCCTTTGGGTGTGTGCACTGATGGAGCAGTTTGTTGTGTTGTTTTTATTATGCAGTTATGTGGGCTATGTGTATTAGGAAGGCATACATATCTTGATGGTCTTTTATTTATGGCAGAGGATTTAGTTTTGTTTCTGCTTCCTCTTTCGTTGTTCTGGCCTTTTCATTGTTTTTTTCTTCTTTTTTTTTGGTTGTCGTCCTGGGAGATGTCGTAAAAAAAGGGATGTTCCGGATGGTTTTGTACTATTTTAGGCGTTTATCGGGTGGTTTTTGACGAGAATGTTGTACAGTGGGGCTTTTTTTTTTTTAAATTGTTCTCTTGTCCTCCTAACAAAGATAAATCACATGGAGGCACAAGGAAAAAGAAATAGGAGGCAAGA
Source organism: Matsumyia berberina (assembly GCA_917880715.2). Lineage (NCBI taxonomy): Eukaryota > Metazoa > Arthropoda > Insecta > Diptera > Syrphidae > Matsumyia > Matsumyia berberina. The sequence goes on along the minus strand of OU862870.1, from coordinate 113,004,453 downwards.
CAGAGAGTGTAATTGAAAGGTTTTATGTACTGTGTCCCCGGACATCGCCACATCTCCAACTGGGTTGCGATGGGATGTAATTGCCGTCGTTTCGGGAATAGTGATAAGGGTTTTCGGGTTTTACTAGGCTTTACTTTGCCGGGTGATGCTTCGTTTGCATTTTATCAATGAACACATGAGACTTGGAAGATACGGCCTGGGAAACAAATAAAATCTTTTTGTGTAAGATGAGGGATTTTCGGTATAAACAAATAAAATTTGTTTGTGGCAATAAAGTGATAGGCATCGAGTGATTCTCGTTCTTGTTCAAAACGGTGGTAAATTTGGCGGTGATAAAATCGAATCGTAAAATCGAAAAATGGTGAAAAGAAAGAGAGTTTTTCGAACTTAAACTATTTGCATGTCGAATAAATCATCTATGGAGATCTTAGATAGACCCAAAGTGTTTATTCTCAGAAATCGTATCAAAAACGACGTGCTAACGCTTCCCAATGGTTTGAGAGTGCAAACATTTGAATAAGTTCCCACCACATCTCAGAGTTCAGTCAATATTCTTTCAATTCAGTTGTTTGAGGGAAATTTTCACCTCAAAGAGTGTGGGTTTGGGTGTGAAATATTCTTAATTTTTCAAATAGTCATGTTTCACAATAACATAAATATCTAAAGTGTAGAAAATGAAACTCATTTGTCCTGTGGCCTTGTCATCTCTCGTGTAGCCTAGGGTGTTGTATTCACTATCAAAAAACTGTCCTTTTATTGCAGCTCATTTGCTAGAAGGTTTTTTTTTTGAAAGACAGTAGTAAGACTGCGCTTTATGATGACTAGGAAGGTAGGTTAGGTGGCTGTTCATGTGAGGCACAGACACCAGTAGGCCAAGGTAGGCCCTTGTGATACCACAAGGATCTATATCCTGAGTGCCACTTCATCTATTGAAACCGTTTGGAGTTCTTGATAGAGCTAAGGATACTTTTTATATCAGTATGTAACAATTCGACCAAATCGAGGTGATAGACTGCTAGATAGAGCTTCCTTCTTTGGGATAGGGTAGGATAGGTGCAGAGAAAATGGAGGATTGTTTCTATCGCCTCTTCGTCCCTGCAGCTCATCCAAAAGCCTATTGGTGGCAAAGTTTTCTAAAAAAATTTTTTTGTGGTAGTTGATCGCTTACTAAACCATGGCCATGTCGGATAATGAAGTTTGAAGAATCAAGTACTCGACTTCCAAAAGTTTCCCAATGTTCGCTTGACTAGACAAGAATTTACAAGCATTTAGCTACACGATCTTGTAAATTCCAACAAATGTTGATTCAAGTCGCTTTTTCTCTTCCAAGCCTGAACTTGATGTGTGCAGCTGGTAACAACCGCTCAAAATGGATTATTTTTAAAGTATCGATTTTAAACCACAACGCGAAGTCCGTGTAAAAACTGTACATGGGTTCTTTTTATTCAATCGAAAAATGTAACACGCGCAGCATGAGTGTGTACGGGAAGGTAGGTTTTGGAATACCTAGGGCTGTCACGCCAGCCAAATTTGTTTACTACTCATCAGCGCTATTTAATTTATTTATATAGAATACATATGTAGATTTTCACACTCCACACACAACAATGCTTTTAAAACTTAACTATGCGTCAATGTGCTCGAAATTAGCATTTTTTGTAGCAAAAACCAAAAACAATGAATAATGAATGTTATTGATAAACTATTGTGCTGGACCTGTATGTGAAATAAATTTAAATATGCATCCATGGATAAAAAAAAGGCTGCAGTCCTAATTGACCTACAATCCACTGTCGTTTATTTATGAATGTATGTAGACCTCCTGAACGAGCCAACCCCAAATATTTTAAATTTTGTTGACATCTGTCAAGTACATAATCGCAAACGCTCACGTGGACACTAAAGTTATATTATTTTGAGACGAGAGTAAAGTATGAATCACTCCAGAAAAAGTACCTAATATTATTCGAGATTTTCAGGCCGACTCGAAATGCTCTTGATTCATCATGTTCTGCAATAGCTAATGGCATTTAGCCGTCAAATGGGTTATCAATGGGTTATAAATCCATGGCCTTTTGACGTGTTGAATTATTCCATTGATGGCTTTGTTCATCACTTTGAATGATTTGGAAAGCAACGCTGGAAGAATTCTTTTACTTTTCGGATTCTGTTGAATATGTGTGGCTTTCGACCATAAAGCCAAAATTATTTGGTATAAGGCACTATTACATGAAATATCGTCAGCGGGTTAAAAATAAGTTCAGAATGAAAAACGTGGTGTAGTGTGATTCAATCCAAGCAGAAATCCAGAAATCATTACGTAACTAGCCGCACATGCCAAAGGTGTCACATAGCATTCAATCGGTATCGATGGTGATTCATGCTACTTAGAGGTTCATGGAGTTTAAGTGTTTATTATTGATTACACTTTCAGCGGTTGCACTCATAATGCATTAATTGGGACAATGGGATCATATTGTATGATTCAAGTTATTAGTGTTACGATTTTTTAGTGTTTAGGTTAGCATAATTTAATGTTAAGAAATTCGAACAATTAAAAATAGATTTGGAAAAATAAAATAAAATCAGTGTTGAACTTAGTCTTGACTCTTATTAATTGCGACAGTAATTTGCCTACATTTCAGGGAGCTGTGCTTTAAACAGCAAGGAAGATCGTGCCGGGCTTTATACGGATTAGGGCGGTAGGCTCCGATAGAGCAACATACATTGCAGTGGTACAAAAACCCGTATTCGCATTGGCAAGTCCGGACTCTGACATCTTGTAAAATTGCGCTAGAAGCAAGATTCAGCGATGGAACTTAAAAATGTCGTTAATGCACTTAGCCAGTCGTTTTGTTCTCTTTATACAGTTTCTACAGAAAAATTAAGTTCTTATTGTAGTTCTGTTAGGTAAGGTTTGCCGTCTGATGAGAGTTACCTCATCACACTAAGGTCTATGTAGACCCACTTCAAAATTATTGTAGCTATTTTGCGATGTGTTAAATCCTTCTTTTCCGAATAAATGGATTCAATACATATGTACATATGCATAAATTTTAACGAACGTTGTCGTAAAATGTTCAGTGTTCCCCATTAGTAAAACTATTAGTAAAACCATTAGTAAAACTATTATCGTTCTTTACATCAAGAATCCTCCCGAACTCATTTTTTCTCCCTGATTTAATATTAAATTTCAATTTATGATAACAAAAATGCCTAGCTATAGTACGACGATAGACACTTGTTACAAGAATATTTTTTCACTTCCTAACATCTCATGGGAATGCGACAAAAACAGAAATGTGTTTCTCATGACTAAGTACAAAAGTCCTGTGACCACTCAAAAAGTTTTCATATAAATCAGTGGAGGATTAGAAGAACGAAGATATACAAACACACATAAGTATATACACAAATCTATGATTTCCTTTTTGGGTAAGAAGGAATTGATCGAATGATTTAAATCTACAAACGCTTTGCTCTTAAAAAATTTTATTTAACAATAAATTCCAAAATATAACTTTACAATCAATCTTTCACTATCTTTTACAATCATGTTAAAATAAATTAAAAAAGGAGTAGCATAAGCTTTAGTTTCTATACAACACACGATTTATTTACTATAATTGATAATTATTGTAAACAATAGAAAATCTCACTTGTTGAGTCTAAAACATTTCTAATGAAAAAGGGAAGCAACAAAGCTTGATATGAAGTAGTATATTTTCCAAGCAGCTTCTACGTATACATGTTAGAAAAAAAAATTGTAAAGGTGTTTTCGAATTACAATGGAAAAAACGTAAAGAAGAACAAACAACATTTTCACAATCAACACGTTTGCACGAAGTTACGACTTACTAAGCATTTATATATATCTATAACAAGAATAGTAGTGTAAATTGTATAGTTGGACCTACTTTCCCAAAATTTTTTTCAATACACATATGAACATTCCAAAACTAATTTGTTCTTACAGTTCCATTGGAAAATAAAGGTACACTTGGGCCCTTCTTTGATCCTAGGGCGGACCAATTCCATGGCAATATTGACGTTATTGCATCTTTAAGTCACCGAATGCCAATCAAGCTCAACTCAGACCATCACGAGGCAGTGTAGTGGATCCACTGCCTTGCACGTCTAACAGGGTTCTGAGTGCTCTGTAGTCTTCCAGTCTCTGTGGTCTTCCATTGTCGTGAGCCTATCGCTAGGGCGCTTCACCTCCATTGAAATAGTTGAACACCTAAGAATCCTTATCAATCGGAATACAAGCTCGTTGATTCCAAGATGGAGGCCGAATTCGGGTTTGAAATATTCTCCCTGCCAGCCTAGACAAAAGTCGTAATTAAGCTTGGTAAGTATTTTTACTGGTCGCCGTGGCCCAGTAGTTAATACCTTGGACTGTTGTGCAAAATAAGAGGGTTCAATCCCCAGCAATGTCCACCGAACGAAGGACAAGTCTCCGGGAATATAATTTGTCATGAAGGAGCTCCTCAATTCGCCGTTCGGAGTCAGGAATTCAGTGTAGGTCCCCTCCATTCGTGCGAAAAATGTAACACGCGGCAGCTTTTTTTTTTTTTTTTTTTTTCTAAAGTATTTTTTCTGACTTTTCAAAGAAGTCCGGTGCGAACATGTTACATATGAACTCAACGCATTCTTTTGTTTCACTTAAATGAAATTTTGCACTTTTCGTTTGAGTTTTTCGCTGTTTTTGGATAGTTTATCGACTGGAAACTTGATGCAATGAAGGAAATGGTGATGAATTAGAAATGTGTGAAATGAGCAGAAATTATGACAAAAATCAATTGATTGGCGAGAATTCAGAGAAATCTTTTTGCATAGACAACAAAGTAAAATCACATTGAGGCCTTTTCTTGCAAAACAAAACAAAAAATGATTAGACATTTTTTGTCCATTTGCATTAAATTCATGAGAAGCTCTAAGTGGTGTTACTATTCCTCTGAGTTGTGATAGGTCCTGTGATGTCACAACGGACCTCTTCTGACCTAAGTATGTCAGGATCCAGGTACGGATAGTCACTTTCATCAATGACGAAAAACGAAGATAAACTGAGGACTCGATTCGGAGGTCGTTTTTTCTTTCAGAAGATCCGTGATTGGCTCTGGTGCCATGTTTACATATACTATGTAGAAATATATTTTCAAAAGCCAATATTATCAGGAAATTAGTGAACCAACGAGTAGGTGGGTAGTTAAAATTGTATAATTTGAAATATATTTTGAATGACAACATTCTGCACGCTACATAAACAACACGCTACTCCTAAGAGAATAGTATTTCAAAGTCAGCAGTCTATGATCTCTCAGTAGAGTCACATGTCAAGTTGTGAAATTAACGACTAGTGGGGCTATATGTTTTTTTTTTTTCATCGATTTATGAGCTATTTTTTCACTTTCTATCAAGCGTTGGAATGGCACACACACATGTATGCATCATACACGCCTTTCCTGTATCGTGAGCAAAGATACATTTGTATATGACATCCTTTAGTTAAGATATTCATAATTCATTGCTAAGCAGCAGGATTTTATTCTACTCCGGCATGTGTGCATGCTGTGCCAACGAGGATATTGATGTTAGTTTTTTCCATATGTAGAGGTTTCCGTATTTTTGCTTTATTTCCGATGTTACGGTCTATAGACTACTCCCATTAATCTTGGTTTTTGTTCAAGGTGGTTCAGTGAACTTTGGAGAACTTTTACAAGTTTTATCGTAGAAAGAAGGCAAAACGTGCCAAAAAAAAAAAAAAGCTGCATATTTTATTTGTCCATATTTGTGACTTTTATAGTATATTCTTGTTATATTGACCCTAAACTTTTGATAGTGTGTAGTATTGGACAGACATATCAAACACGTGGTCTGCCAACAAAATGAGGGCTCCCTATGGATTACTTGTGGGCACTTGAAAGCACGTGCATATCTACTTGAGTTCGGACAGCGAGTTTTGAACGAATTTTTAAAAACCATATCAAGTGGTTACATCAACTTATACGAGTACAAGTTATAAGGTCCCAGCATCTTAAAATAATTGTTTGTATTAAAAAATAGGCGTTTCCAACGCTCTCCATCGTGATATCAAGGATTTTGCTTTCGATATTCATTTTGGGATCTCATCAATAATTTATTTGTCTAGTTCGTTTTGAACTTCCAGGTGTACTGAAGCCGTACTAAAGAATGAAGGCTCTAATCGAAGAGTTCTCATTGAAATTTTAGTTCGGTTCATTGGATTTGAAACTTGTGACGAAAATTCGTCTAGTTCGTCATTTTCTTTAAGAATCTCTAAAGTCTAGCTTGAAGACCGATGCTTCAAATGTTGCCTTCGATTGAGTAGTATTTTTGGTTTATTTTACGAAGAACTTTATCACTCTGTTCAGAACCAATTTTTTTTCAATAACTTTTTCAATGGTTAAATCTGTAAGGGCCTTAGGTTAGGTAACGCTAGGTGGCTACCCCCGTTTAAGCAGGAATATGCTTACACCAGGTTGGTCCATTGTGAAACAACGCCGAGTGCGATGAGATGAGTGACCGTAGCGGTTTCTTTTCTTTTGGATGTCGAGTTTGGGCAGATCGTTTAGATCATCTTAGAAGTTTTCCTTCTTAATATTACAAGGGCAGGACAAGTTCACAGTAGGTGGGTAGTGGCTTCCTCTGTGTACATTTCTGCCTATCAGGCAATGTCCGGTGAGGTTTCCTATTAGTGAACCTAAGTTTTTCCAGTTAGTGGATAAAAGCCTCTAGGTCTTTTCTTAATCCAGCTTAGGCCAGATTTGTTTTGACAAGAGACAAAACCCGATGTTGTTTCACCTATTGTTTGCCAGTTTCCTGGCATCGGTGTCAAGGAGAAATTTTATCGATTCGATAAGGGCAAAAAGTTCTCCCAGGTTATCGCGAAGATGCCGTCCCACGCCTTCTTTTGCCCGCTCGTCCACCGTGCAATGGAACTTCCCTATGTTCTGAGATTTAGCACAGGGTTACGTCGCAATCTCGTTAAGAGATCTGCAGTTAGCGGTTTAGTTGCATTTTGTCTGTGATTGCCCGGGACTGGATAGAGTTACGCATTTTAGTTTTCGCAGTCTACTTTGAAGACTTATGAGAGATTTGCCATATAAAATTCTGCAACACCAATGATCAATAGAGATAATCTGATAACTACTATCTTAGATTACACACATCTCGACAACCAGGTCACGGCCAGACAACAACTTCTCCCTTCTCCTAAAGGGTCCTTGGTAAATGCAGTGAAGCTTGTCACTAGTGGTCACTACTCTTCAGAAGCAGTCAAGTGCTGGGCATTTATTTCGTTTTAACGACGGATGATAGAATTGAGTTTAAATTTGAAATATTTTTAGTGAGACATCTAATTATAATAAAGTGATTGAAATTTGAAACTTGACGTCCTCGTCTCATTTACCTTGTATAGGGATGGGCCTCATGGATTCTTGTAACCAAACAAGGAAGCCCTTATCGAGTGCCCTGATATGCCTACATCTTTGTTGATTCTACTCTTGAGTAGTTGGAGATTGAAAGAATTTCGGAAGTGAATTCTTAAGATTTTGATATACGTTTTCACGGTTGAAAGGTCAATAAAATGGTAATGAGGGCTAGTGGTTTACTGGTTGAACGATCAACTGCTTCACTTCTAGGGATCATTCCGAAGAGTTCCTAAAAGCATCTCCCATTTTAGATCTGCATTATAAAACAAGTAAGCTATTTGCATTCAATGAGCCAACAGGGAGATTAGATGTTACTGAGGATTCATCTATAGGCGAACTGTTGCTCGACACTGAGCAGGGTGTTGGTGGTGTTGTATGAGTACAATGCTTATTTATATATAGCGTGCGCTATGGGATAACCCTTTCGCTACTCTTAAGCTATGGAAAAATGTAAGGCGAGCACGGCCGAATCGACATCGTTAAGGGATGAGAGAGAACTGCCCTTTAGATTTTCCTTTCAATATTTCTTATAGGATTTTTTAATACCTGAGTTTCAAATGAATAACAAGAACTCTCGACTGAGGTGACCTATGTATAATGCCGCACATCTTCCCTTATTTTGGTAGGTCGAGTCCGTTCTATCGTTAGGTATCAAACGTTAAAAAACAACCATAATGAGTATGTTGGACTTAGGAACTCGCTTCTCAACTGATATGTATATACAATGGTTCAGACTAACCACCTTGTCCCCAAGACTTTGAAGGAATAAGTCCTTAGTTGTCTTGTGTTGAAACTTGTCGACATCACTAGATACCTAAAGTATTGAATATTTTTAATGACTTCAAATTGTTCTAACAAAGCTAATTTGAAACATGTTCATACGTATTTGACAAGGTCATACGCTTTACAATGTCGAACACGAGAGCAGTAAAAACTGGTTCCTCCTGCGGTTGGCATACATTTCATCACACTTCCTATTTAAACAGCTCAGCGACTGTCGTAAAAAGGGCAAAGCATTAGCAACTTGCTGAATACAATCTACTGCACCTTAACACCTCCTGTTACTACGACTTTCTCTTCTAATTGAAATAATTTCCACAAAATGATTGTCGCCACACCGCTGATGGCTAAAAACTGCAATAAAAACAGACCACGTATTGTCTAACGCAAAACCAAGCTTATAATCATAACAAATGAATCCCATTTTCCTCCGACAAAACCATAATAAAAACGAAGCTTCAAATAACAAAGTTTCAGGAAAAAAAAAAAAAAACTCGATTCATGGACTCGTGCGTCGTTCTCTGCTTTTTGTTGCTCAAAGTACTAAAAAGAATATTCACTTTTTCTCCTACTTCTTGTGCATGCAGAGCAGCACAAGACAGCATAAGCAAACTTTTTACCTTTACACAAGTCATCTCCATCATTGCTTTATTCATCCAACAACTAATTCCGGAGGAAACTTCTGTGTCCTGCTCTCACCTGTTCGTCTGGCTGGCCATTTTGTTTGTTTGTTAGTTCAACCTCTGCATCATGCATAAATTTATCAAGTCCCTCCTGTGAGTTATTGTTAATTCTCTTGCGGACATTTGCACAGTGCTTCACATTTGATGTTACATCTTTGCCCATCGTCAACAGCCAGAAGGACAAAAAGGATATTAAACTTAGTTCAAAAGGCTGTGTGGAATGCAAGTGGCTGTTGAGCATATAGTGCGTCTTGCTTCCGAAAAAAAGAATTTTTTTTTTTATTATTTCAAAAGTATAGTGAGTATAAAAGGACTCTGCTCATTGAATAATTCAATGAGTCAGTGGTGTAGTGGAAGGACTACGGTGCCAATAACTTCATTGCCACTCCTGTTCAAACACATCCATGTCACATTTGTGTCTTCATCATTTCCAAGTAGTCTGTGATTTTTTCTTGGGAGTTTTACATTACAAAAGTATCCTTGCTGAAGGATCTACTTCAGTTTTCTTCAGAAAACTCCTTCGACTATCGCGCCATCACCATTACTCGCTCTGAAACAGTAACGGGACAGCAACAAAAAGAAACTCCATAAACCTCGGTGTTATGATGGAAATCTTTCTCTTCTTGCTTGTCCCGTTTTTGCAGGATATGGGGCAAAATAAAAAAACACGAAAACTGGATCACGGTTGTTCGACAGAAATGTTTTTTTCTTTTTTTTTTGGTATTCAACGTAGCGTGTGTTTATGGCAGGCGTAGAGCACTCAGCATTCATATTTTTATGATTCTGGAATGTTGTACGTTTTTCTATTGGAGAGATTTCAGTTTTTTTTCAAATGAAGGTCACATACCGTAGCAGGGAGTATGTCCAACAAGGATGGATACGATGCGTGGTTTTATGTAGAACAAAATGCGTGACTGGATGTGTTATGATGGGGGAGAGTCATGGTCATACCGTTGCACGTGACACAATTCGAGGGAAGGAGGTCAATGGCCATAGCTTGGAGATTTAACGCTGGTAGATGCATACAACCGGATTGTTTCTATCGGTAAACTCATAGATTTGTGACGGCGTGAAAGAATTTCTTTCAAAAGGTAGACATGTCAGTTTGGTGGATCTATCCTGCATTTAAATGGGAACTAGGGAACCAAAACCTGGTCACTGAAATTGATAGTCAGTAAGAATTTACTATGTGATACACAGAGGCAATTTATGCTTCAGGTTATTTTGGCAAAATTTCTCCAATTCTTTGAACAGAATGTTGAATTCTTGCTGGTAAATACTTTTTTTTACCTTCAAACGAAATGGCTGGTAACATTATAGTCTTAATTCCAGCCGCATTAAAACAGGCGGTTCAGACAGTTTTAAAGTGAATACATAGCTTATGGGTCCTAGATAGGAAAATTGAGAAGGACGTTATTAGATCTCTAATGAACACCTGAGAAGATTAGAGAGTGTAGCGAAATGCAAATAGGATAAGTTGGCAACAAATATGTCTGTTGGTTGTGCCAAGAGGGACCATGCTAGCAAGTCTTAACGGAGACTTTAGGAGCCTCTTAGGCGCATGATATATATGTGCCTGAGCTTTCTTACGGGTAGGGGGCAATTTCTTTCCCCACATGTATCACAATGGTTCTGAATTGACCTGAGTGTGGCGATATGGTTCTTCCCATCGCCCGACCACTAACCTAACCTAACCTATGTATGTACCTGCAAGCACACAGCTGCATATACCTGCAGTGCGAGCGTCCAGAGCTAATATAAATTATATTTTCGGCTGAGGATTAGCCAATTGGGTTTCAGGCAAATATAAAAATATCTGGGGAAATGCTGAGACCATGCGTAGATGAACTGGTGGGGATTGACTAGGGCGATAGTAGCGATGCAAAAAATAAATGATCAAATAAATTCTGATCGAAAGAATCCCGAAGAAAACTTTAGAGTACCAGATCGATACTCACCATCTATATATTTATCGATTTTTATACCGCATAAGCTTCTTGGAAAATAAATTTGTTTATCTAAGAGTTTTTAGGCAGGACGATGCACGGTCAAGCATTTTTTTTTAACCTGGTACTGGGGAAAAAATGGAGACAACTGGCTAGGTTTGTGCGTACTGGCAAGGCCGAAAGAAAGAAAGTCAAATGGAATTGAGCTGCCTGATCAACTCAATGGTTCAGGTGCAGCATACCTATAAGGAAGTACAATACCAGACCATCTCGATCTTAATGGAAGTAAATATTTTCATAAATATGTACGCAAACAAGTGAAACAAGTGTTTAAGGTTGCGTGCTTATAAAAAAATCATACACTAGTACCACTACCAACGTATTATAGAAATGAGTCACTCACCTCGCGCTCAATCTAGTTCAGCACTGTCCGTGCAGGCATTCTTCGTTTTAGTACAATCACCGTCGAACACGAACTGCTAACCGAGGGTAAAACGGCACTTTTGTGGCTTGAAGATTGAGATGCTCAATAGTTAACACTGTTTGATTAGGCTTTAAGTGGCAACTGACTTTTAAGGAGTCAATAAGGGATGACTGGGAATTTTGCCTGGCCAATTTTATTCAATGTAATTGTATACTCAATACCGCTAATCTTTCACAGATTTATAAGAATTTCTTACTGTGTTAGCATGTACATAAATAAATAAATAAAAAAAAAAAAAAAAAATAAATAAAAAAAAATAAATAAAAAAAAAAAATAAATAATTCTTCGTGACGGAATGTAATTTTGCCGTGAGCAGCTAGTTCCTTCAAACTGTTTAAAGCAGGCTTAAACCTAATTATTGATGCGCGAGTTGAGGTGAATCCGATTTTGGACTATATAACTTTGACGGTGGTTATTATTATTTAACTTTGATAAAAAAAATATTGTCAGTTTAATTTTCATTCTTGGTACTTGATGAATGCAATTGTGTTTTTCATGTAAAATTCTAGATAAAATTAGTTTGCACATTCAGTTGAAGTTGAAACAAATTTCCGAGAATTTTTACTTTTCGGGAAAACTTGTAGTTTCTCCCATGATATTTCAGTACAATATCGATTACTGAATATTAAATGGCTTTACCTTGAAAACACTGGTGTATCGGTTGAGTTTCAAATTATGTTTCGTATTAAAATTCTAAATCGATTGGCTTCATTTGTCAAAAGTGCAGCATTTAATCTTTTCACATTCTGTGCAAAGGAAGCGTGCACCATTGAATGAAAACCAGAAAGACAAAGCAACAGAAAACAGCAAAGAACCAAAGGCATGTCTTTGTGATACCCTTTCAATTTTCGTACAAATTCATCATTTGATGAAGAGGATTTTATGTAACTCTGCGTTAGTCATGTGGTCTACGATAGTAGGAATTTTCTAACAGAAAAACATTTGTTTTTTTTAAAAATAAATAAATTGATCAACTGTGAAAGCTGGTGGCGACTCCACGGCAAAGGCATAACACTAGCAATTGAGTGTCATGGCTTGAAGAGTTGATTAAGCTGATAATGATTATGACATCAAGAGATCCGAAGAAATTATAGCAAAGATAAACACCAAAAATGTCCCCAGGTGGTCTGGACAACACCCTCGGACGCCACCGAAACCTAAGTGAAAACTGCATAGAATGTTAAAAGTTTAAATTTCGATACTGCTGGTGTATGACAAAAGTAGTGAAACAATATCATGGAGTGTATTTCACTTCTCGTTTGCTGAATATTTATTTGCTTCATGAGTCCGAAAAAAGTACTGCCGCGGAAAAATGTTCACAATAACTAAGTTATTGGATGTGAACAGAGGGGTTTGCGTATAGTGCAAACACAGAATTTATTTGGATTGCCTTTGGCAGAAGGTTCGACAAACAAGTCGGGAACATAGGTAGACAAACGGATTTAAATTGGTGAAATATTTCTCAGCTATAACTCCGTAGTTTCATATAAAACCTACTGTGTCGTCCCATGATATTCTTAGAAGAGCTCGCTTACTTTGGATTATATTAGAATCTTGAGTGATAGTCGGAGAGGTCTGTCCAAGTCAAACATAAAGCTTCTTTTTAAAAAGGATTGCCCAGCTACTACGTCAGTGATGATTCAAAAGGTAGTACTACTCAAGTTAACCAGAAACTTGAGAAGTAAAAGTTTGATGCTATTCAGCCAATTTTGTTAAATACCGCTTCTCTGTAAAGGCTGTCAAGACCTTTCATTTCTCTTTGAACAACGACATCAAGTCTACTTTAATAGATAAAAGCCATACCGCTAGCTTTGATTCCACTAAACGTTTTGAGCGGCACCTAACTATTAGGTCGCAGCGCAAGATATTTTTTTCACATTGATGGCCTAGTTATTATTATTATTATTTTATTAAAATATAAATGAATTTATATCTTAAACTTAAGATACAGCACCAGGGTTTCTTAGCTTTTCAACTATTTCAGTGGAGTCGAGGCGGTCTTAGCATAGGGTCACGACAGTTGAAGGGCAATATACTACAGACCTTAGGTCTTATGAGTCACTTAAACTGACTAGGATGCAACCCATTGGACCCACTTCAATTCTTTATGAGAAGAGGGTTGGATTGGTTGGCAGAAGGAAAGCTGCAATTACGTAATTTTCATCATGGAATAGGTCTACCTTAGAGCCGAGGTAGGAGATGTGTTCCTTTTTTTGTCCAATGGAACTCTAGGTACAGATCAAGTTTGGAATGAGCATATGTTGGTATGTGGGTACAATTATGCAGTTTAAAGAAGACCACATAGACCTCAAAATTCTTTGAAGAATTTCAGAGTTTCTAGAGTTTCCAGGCAGTGAAGGTCGAGATCCATAAGAAATGGGTCACTGAAATGTATTGCCTCCTCTGCCTTTTGCCAATGTCCGATGAAATATCCTATGCAAGTTTGAATGCGGCCATCGCGACGGGCTCACTACATAAAAGTAAAAACCAGACATCATCCTTCGAAATTGCAAAGTTTGAAGTACATTTTTGCATTCAAATATAAAAACTATATTAGAAGTCTGGTAATGCCTTTGTTAACACACCTTGTTCTACTCGAACTACAATCACTCGACAGATAGGGACGTTATTAGTCCGATCTGGACTGGGCTGGACCTCAAGCCGTTCAACATTTTGCTTTCATATTGCACATCAACATGAAAATAGATGTCATCGAGTGCTGCCACGGTGTTTGGTTTCCAATTCCTACATTCGACTTCTACGGCAGCTGTAAAAGCGACGACAAAGAGGAGACAACTTTACATTGCCTCTATTCAGGTCCCGGCCCGAATTAACGTCCGGGTTTCTGTTACCATGAAAAAAAAATCTCTAAAACTCCTGCGGCATCGCCATTAATTCGTTTTGGACTGTATGTATTCGGCGCCGGCAGCCACTTCAACACAACGTAGTTCCTAGAACCGAGTTGTCCTGCAAACATCATGTGTAGATAGTTGGGCGATGATGTGTCTGGTCTAACTTTGTTTGTCGAAGCATCCTCTGTTTAAAAACCAATTACTTTTTTACTTTTCACAGGAAAGTCATCCTTTTCCCTTCTTCTCCTTTCCATAGTCTGATGTGTAATTCCAAGAATCCATTTCTGTTGGTCATACTGTCAGGCAAAAATTCACAAGGCCAATGGAAACACACCAAAGCAAGAAAGAGAAACGAGGAGCCTTTTAAATATGGTTCCCTCGTTATGCGTAAAAAGGGATGAAAATGATGGAAACACAAAATTTCCATCATCACTCAAAGCCAGCGAAGAACACAAGGAATGCGGAATGACCCAACAAGAAGGAGTGGATCCCTTTTCCTTTTCACGACAACAAGACGGGTCAGTTTCAGTTTCAGTTGTTGTCCATATTGAGTTTAACAAATGAAGAACGATGGAGAGATCCTTTTGTGCCGTGCTCTCTCCTAGCGCAGTGCTTAGTTTTATTTTCCCTAAAACAATTTCCCCAAAAAATTTAGGATAATTTTCATTATGACAAATTATTTGTGCAAGTCCTTTTTTTCAGGGGGGAATTTGTGAATTTTTACATTTTTTTCCTTTCTCTTGTTTTTGTTCAAGGCGGGAGGCGATGTGCGAGGGTAGATCAACAAATGGGATGGAGCTTATTTTAGTATCCTAATTTGTTATGGTTATCTACATCGAGTATCCACTGTAGAATGAAGGGTTTCGTTTATTTTTTTTTCATGTTTTGTAAGGACTCTTATTGGCTTTTTTTTTTTTTTAAAGGGGGACCAAGGAATTCTGTGAGAAGATGCTGCGAGATAAGAAATTAAATTGGGATTCCTTATTTTGTACGGGGAATGCTCGTGAGTTGCACAATTTCACCTCAGGTGTTGGGAATTTCACTTATCCTCTGAGAAGAAGGAGCTCATGGTTCGTTGGCATTCAGCATCGAGGGGGTTTTTTATGAATTCTCTAGGGTTTTTCGTGTATTTTTTTTTTTAATTTATTTTTATCCCGATTCTTGTTAATTTGTTTTATTTCTTGTTGGTCTGTTACTTACGGTGGGGCAAAGGGCTTTTTTAATTTATTAATAATTTTCCTCCTTTTTCGAAGGAAATTATTGGAATTCCAAGTAAATGAATCGAAGTGGATTCGGAGAATTGAAAGATTTTTTTTTATTTGCCACGCACGTTTTGGTAGAGTGGACAAAGGGAGGTTTATATAAAATTGATAACTTTATCCTTATTGGATTGAATGGAGGTAATTATTGCAAGAGGATACAAATGGATTTGTGTAAAGTATTAATTTGGGGTCGGCGCTGCCCATTGCTGGGAGAAACGCGTGACTTATGGTGGAATGGGTGAGATACAAGCCGTGATTTTAAATGAGTTGGTATTTTTTTTTTATTAATTTATGATTTTTCAGAACTTCCCAAAATAACATTAATAATCCTGTTCACAGGAAATTTGTTTTGATGAAATGGGACACGGATTTACGTATTTGCGAAGCGGTAAGAAAATTAAGCTGGAAAATATTTTTATTTTTTCAAGTGTTTAAGCTCATGGCGTTGAAGGAAAGAGGTCATGCTACTTCGAGATGATTAAATGTTTTGCTTGGTTACCGGGATTAACTTGGTCATGATTGAATTCAACAATATAATATCTTATCCTCTTGCGACCTCAGGAGAGTTTCTCAGATTTCAAGCAGACTTTAGGGAAATAAACCATTTTTTCTTTCATGCAGATCTTGGTCTACACAGCTAAGGACTGCATTTTCAAAATACGTATGTATTGTATGTCTCATTTCATGTGAATCCCTTTGTTATAGGTATGCAAAATTTCAATTAAAAAAAAATCTATGACAAACTAGTTTAACGAGCTTCCACTTAAGGTATATATATATAGAAAGTTAGATTTAATATTGGTTCGTATTTCTATTTCTTAAGTATTAAGTGTTAATATTAGTCTCTGTATTAATATTGGTCTCCGGAAAGAAAAATTCCTTGCTCGAAACGGGCACTAATATATTCATTCGCATTTGGTAAGGCGTATGCTTCAGTCTCATAGAGTAGCACAAAGATAAAGGTTTTATTATCATCATTCGCTCTAAAGTACCTAGTTCGTTTACTATAGACAGAGGCACTTAGAAAGTCTGTCAGGACGAAGTGCAGCTAGTGAGCAGAGTCTGTTTTTCACATGTATGAGGATGGTGTATTCTATGACAATATGCAAAAATCTTTCATCATTCTCTAAGCATAGTCAACATGTAGGATCAGACGACAATTCATGCCTGAGGAGATTCCATTTAAATAGGCGGTGGCCACTTACGATACTGGTTAGTATTTTGAGATGGTTGCTGGTCAGATTCAAAAGGAGGTGAGAATTTGCTTGCTTCAAGACGTCGCCGTGGCTCAGTAGTTAGTGGGTTGGACTGCTATGCGAGCGGCGTGAGTTCAAGCCCCAGCCATGTCCATCAAACATTCTTCGCGACACTACATCTTACCGGGGAATGACAAGCCTCCGGGAGTATAATCTGTCATAAAAAGAGCTTCTCACTTCGCCGTTCAGAGTCGGCAATAAATTGTAGGTCCCTTCCATTCGTGCGAAAAATCTAACACGCGCAACATAAATGATTGCGAGAAGCTAGGCCTTGGCTTATCGTAAGTTGTCGCCACAGCTATTTATTTATTTTATTTGCTTACTTCATTGAATGTATCGGAAGCAGTAATCCTGTTAGTCTACTATTTTGTGTACTATAATCCGGTGTAGTATGACAAGGCTTTTTTTTTGGAAGATCAAATAATATTGTGATTGGCTCTAGACTTTGTTTCGAAATACTCCAAGATAAAACAATGGGAGATCAACAAACACGCCGACTACTGGGACACCATCCGGGGCCTTAGACAAGCGAAAAAGTTTATTAACTCCAACCTATACAAGGCCTAAACTTTGCTTGATCTCACCAAAGACGAGTTAAGAAATTTAACGGACTATCCGACAGGACATTGTCCAATCAGATACCATCTGCATAGATCAGATACCGATATTTGCCGGCTCTGTGGAGAACAGAAAAAGACCACTGAACATATTCTGTGCCTATGTCCAGGAGCCGCAAGGAAAAGACTACTCCACTGGACGCAGGCCTCGGTCAACCCATATGAAATTCCGAAAATTGAACCTAAGGCTGTACTGAGGTTTATCAAACGTCTCAATAAAACCTCTGGTTAAATCATATAGTTCACCACAATAGAGCTCATAGGTCGCAGTGTGCCCTTAATGCCCCTAATACAGAATAGACCTAGTTTTAATTTTATCGTGGCTGTGTTCAATGCCTTAATGGGAATCATAATCCAAAGCTAGAACCAATGCCACTTTTTGAGCCATCCACACTAAATCGGCGTCGTAGTTTGAACCCTTCCCAGTCAACTTTCGGGGGAATATATTGTCTAATGGCATTCTGAATTACTACTTTGAAGCAGGTGACCTTCGAAGAGTCTTTTAGAGCCAATATTGGAAAAGTGTTTGCGTTTTTGTGTATGTGGACCTGTGGTAAGCCGACGATGACGTTAAAAGATGCACTGGGGAGGCGCAGATAGGAAAGTCTCCCTAATTGTTTAGAAGCACTACCACTCAATGGCCTTATTAACATAGAGCAATATGTAAATTAGATGTCATCAAAATTTGTACCAGAACCAATGTAGATAAAGCCAATTATCTACTACTGTGAAGCTACAGCTGTACTGTTTGTGCTGTCCAATTCGCCGAAATCTTTTTTTGACATCAAATGTCTTGGTAAGGTCCTTAGCGGCTTGGATGAAGCAGTGAGTAGGTTCAGTGGTCCAAATACCAATAAGAGTTTTGCCAGCGATGCCTTGGGTATGCATGACTGTTTA
This sequence comes from Matsumyia berberina, assembly GCA_917880715.2. Lineage (NCBI taxonomy): Eukaryota > Metazoa > Arthropoda > Insecta > Diptera > Syrphidae > Matsumyia > Matsumyia berberina. The sequence goes on along the minus strand of OU862870.1, from coordinate 112,986,225 downwards.
GGTGTAGATGCTGACAGGCGGTTTTTAAAATAGATACAAAGATGGAATGGGACATTATAGGTTTGTTTCAGGATCGGATATGAGATCAGATTTCAGGCTTTCATACTTTCATTGAAAGGGAGGTTACCCCATCTAGAACCCGAGGTTAAAACAAACACCACAACGTAAAGGTTGACACAATGGAAGAGTAGGTCCCTGTCTACGCACAGTTACTGATTGGGCACTTCCCTCATAATCTTGCCTAACTTATTCTTATCCTAGAAACGTCTATAGTCTAGTTTCATTGTATTCCTCCAGCTGGTAGAACCTCTTTTTACAGATTCCATTTCGGTGGCTTCGTGCAAAAGTAGCTCGTTCAGAAGTCCCACGATACAAACAAATGAATTTTAAATTAACGCGTTTTTCGAAATCCCAGTACTGAATGATTCACGTAATTTAACCTACATTTCATGGTACCATTTCATATTTTATATCCAAGTTCTCGTCCTTTATTACATACTCGACCAGAAGTCGCACAAAAATAAAGAAGTTATTCTCATTTCTCTAGGAATGTGTGGTGTAAGCTTAGAATTCTCATTCACCTGAAAGGAAACCTAAAAAACTTACAAAACTATGAAGTTTACCTAATCCAATGCCAGTTCCAGCATACAACAGGAAGGTAATGTGTGTGCGCTAGTTGTGGTTACTTTTACAAGGTTCATTTTGTTCAATCCGAGAAGATTTAATCTGACTCACCAAGGCGATTACTTGTGAGATGAGATAGAGAAATTTGTTTATGTTCCTTTCCCTGGGGCTACCACCTTCACTTTTCCCTTTTGTTTGAGAAGGACGTTCGAGTAGGTTCCGGTTTTTGGGAGAAAACTTACTTGTTACTTACCCAAGCCTTATCGCAGAGGCAAATAATTTTACTACCCTTTGCAACTGCATGGGGCTTGTGGAATATTCAAAATGTTCAAGGAAATTTAGAAACTTTTCCGGACAAGAGGCGCTTATTACCCTGTAAAATAGTTTTAACACGGAAGGATGTGCGCCTTCCATTTTAAACACACTCTTTGTTGCAAGGATAGCATACAGGAATTTCCCTCGCATTTTAGTGTAATTCAATTCCTGCGAATAAGAATCTGAGGCTCTTTCGGTGTATCGGCTTGCGGTGAACTTTGCGCAATGGAAGGGAAATGCTTGTACATGACCCAAGGATAAGCCGCAAACTGAATTAGCAGATTTTTCGAAAAGGAAACTCCGTATATTCATGTTTCAGTTCCTCTTAAAGGTTGAGATTTTGACCTCGAAGACTTCTGTAAATGCCAGTAAACTGTGCACTTTAAATCTTTGGTCGCTTTTACCTAGTTTCTGAGGGATGAAAAAATTCAAGAGAAACTCCTATGCTAGAGCTAAAAGAAATCCTCATCCTCATCCAATCTCGACGAGAAATCTGTAGAGTAGAAGGCTCATTGAGAACCTGATGGTCTTTTCAAGATTAATCTGTAAAGCTTTTCACTTTTTTATCATAAATTATTTGAAATCACCAAATAACCTGCTCACTAGAAAGGCTGGGGTTCAAACAGAAAGCTTTTGAGGGTAGTGGACAACCCACAGGGCACATTAACCCCAACAAACACATGCATACACTGGACCTTATCGTCGCAACATAGAGATCTAAAAGAATTGTGAGGAAGAAGAAGAATATCTCTAACACTTCCTCTGGCACTGCCCTGTTTAACGAGAACGCGACAGAAGAAGTCGGTGACATCCTGGCCTTCACAAAAAAGAACAGGCAAATTCAAAAGATCACAAGTACACTGGTGTCAATTTTACGATTTTTCACCTAGATCCCTCCCAACATTCATCCCAACTCTGCCTACCTATCCTACAGATTCGAAATACAAAAGAGAGGAATACAATAGGCTCGACTTAGGGCTTAGTGAGGAGTCTTCTGCTCAGCCTTATAGCCCATACCACACTGTTCCTCCACCGGCCTCGTTATCGGCCCTTCCGTAACAAGGTTTCAGCTCTCATGTCGATAAGCCTGTTTAAATCATGTTCAAGGCGCTAAGCGAACTACATGGCTGGGTTAATGGTCGTTGAATGTATGTATAGGTTAAAGAAAATATTATAACGGGTTCTTCAGCTCGGGATAAGTCAAGGCCTGGCTTTTTGCAGCCATTTATGTTGTACGTGTTAAATTCGTCACACAAATGGAAGGGACTTACAAAAGATTGTTCCGTGCGGTGGGTTAGAAAGTGAATATTGCTACGGCTCGAACTTACATAGATCGCATACTTGGAGGTAGCTAGCCTAAGACCAGACCAACAGGTTTCTTGGTTCTTGGTTTTTTGGAACTATACCACCAGTTAAGTTATAAATACGACTTCGTCTATAAACACTACAACGTTGCACCTGAAATTCTCTACAGCAACTACCTTATAACAATCATCAAACATGAACGTTCCCTCATGGAAACACACTCCCACACTCAAATCGAAATATTGCCTTCAAAGCACAGAGCCTTCGTAAAACTTAGAGTCACTTAACCTTATTTCGCAAAGGTCTTCGGTTGTTAGCAATAACATGAGGCCAAACACCTGCTCAGCAGCCTACAGCTTGACCGATTTGTAAGAACAAGAGAAAACTCCCAGTCCCTCGAGTGTATTTAGCCAAACAACATAACAACTCATCTATGGTTAATCAAAACTCGCTTGTCAAGGACGTGCTCTCATCTCGATACGATGTTTAGAAAGAACAACAAAAAAAATGCTTGACCATGTCTGACCATTTGGTCGCTAGTGTCCTATTTCAGAAGTCTGCCTCCGTTGAGTGATAAAGCGCCATCAATACTACGGTCAACAATAACTCATATGCTTCCACAAGTCTTCGATGGTCCTCGAAACCAAAGTAGAGCATCGTATGTGGGTTTGTATGTATACCTCGAGATATATTGAACAAATCATCGAGGCATCGAGGATTAAGCTTGTCTGGCCGATTTTTTTTTTTTTTTGCTTCTGTGTGTGTGTTTGTGTTTTTTGCGTAGTTCTTTGGTTTCTAATAATAATCAATAGGAAGGGCGAGGAGACTATTCGACGATAGCAAAACAATCCTGTGCAAGGATACAACACGGAGAAGAAGAAAAATTTCACGAGTTTATCCGTCATTTGGCGCAGAAAGCACATCAATTTTATTGTTATTGGAATACGAGACATGTGCTTAGTTATGATGGCGATATATTAACGTTTTGTTGTTGTTGTTTTTTGTTTTTATATCTCATTTGGTTTGCCAACGAACCAGATGGGACGAACAGTGGAGATTCACAAAAGTGTAGTGTATTCGAAAAGAAGGGAGACACATTTGGATTTTGATCAAATTTGAACTTATGATAGAACCAGTCAAGCTATAATCTCTATTCCGCAGGTCTATCCAAACTGATAATTGCGAGATCATCTTATAGAACTGAGATGCATTGCCTTCGATATACATACTTCAAGTACTTCTAGTGCTTGGTGGCTGCTTCGACCTCTTGCTGAAGTTAAACTAAAATGCACTTGACCTTGCCATAGCGTGGATATTCTCCAGTCGAATTCAGAAGCTGGACTGACTTCAAGGGAGTTTCACTGAGATCGAAGCTAATTTTTGTACAGCTATAATCGTGGTGTCAAGTCTGGTTTTCCGGCTCGAGTCACTGCGGAACTTTTGATTCATCACATGACTTGATGGGAACGTAAGTATGTCTTGAATTCTCATATCTACTGATAAGTCATCAGGATTGTCTACAAAATAAAGTCTTGTACCATAAACAGCTTGATCGACTCTAATGTGCGGTGAAAACAAGTCCAGAAGGACATTCAGTGATGCAATTAGACATGGGTGCACACATGTCGGAGGGTATCTTAGAGAGACTTGCATTGCCTAGGAGCCCCTTTACCCTGTTGTAATCAGTCTGAACAAGATGTTTCAACATATGAACAGGGCTTGACATTACTATACACTAGAAATCGTTTGCACCCATTTTCGAAATTATATTTGTGTGTGTGTGTTCATATTTTTAGCCTTTGATAGCTTGAGAACAAAAACAGCGCACGATAATGCGGGTTTTTTGTTTTGTTTGCCAGCATAAGACTTAGAGCTGATTAGATTTTAAGCGTAACCGGTCCAAAGGAAGTTGAGGAAATTCAAGAAATTTTTTTTATCAAGTTCGTGCAACAACTCTTTGTGAAGCAACTAAAAAGTGTGTATTCAAATTGTTCCCCTCCGATTAATGTTTTCTTTAATTATTAAATGAATTATAATATTACTGTTTTTGATACAACACAATAAGAGGTGGGAAGTATAGGACTGGCTCCCCAGTCGAATTTTTTTTTCTTGGTGCGTGGAGGCCCTAGCCGATGCGGGGCCCCTAGGCAGTTGCCTACACTGCCTTCTGGATAATATGGCCCTGTCTATCTGGTGGTAAAAATGCTTTGGAGATATTGATGAGCTGAGAACTTGTCCAACAACGGTGCTGCCAAAATTGTTGTTTGGCATGCAACAAGTAACTCATCAATAGCACAGGAAAAACATGAGGCATCTTGAACCTAGCAAGCGACTTTAACATGAGGAAAAAATATTATAGTCACTTATCATCTTCATTTTTCAATGGCCCGGTTGTTCACTATGAAGCCGAGTTGGGGACATGTGTTTAACGTGCCCAAACCATCGAAGTGTGGACCTCTCCGTTCTAAGAAGTAGCTCATCGACACTGAGTGCCTCGCGTACTCTGGTGTTCCTAACTCGATCTCGACGAGTGTCTCCAGCAATACAACAGAAGAAGTTTCATTTCGGCAGCTTGTATCCAGATTGTCTCAAAATTGCTCTAGCCTGACCAATCGTGCAGGATAACTTAGTATTGCACCATCCATCAGCCATCACTCGTGAATAGGACTTCGAGATATTTTACCCTCTCCACCTGTTTCAATGCAACTCTACTAACATGCAGAGCGTATTGAACAGGCGTTTACCTTCATCATTGCTTCAACACACGGACGGGTACGAACCTGTCAAGTCCGCGCTGAAGTTCGGTGATGGTGGACGTAAGGATGACGAAGTCATCAGCGAAAAGCGGATGACATATCCAAAAGGCTCCCAATTCTAACGGTTCCTCGTCACGGCTGCGCTGTAACACCCAATCCATATACACAATTAAAACAAGAGGTGACAAAACGCATCGCTGGCGAAGTCCAACGCCCACAGTGAAAGGTGTCTGCTCTTTTTAGAACCACTCTAAACTAACTAACCAAAGTTACTATCCTTACGAAAGGCTCAGTCAAATTCGCAACTATGATCTCAGTAATGTTAAACTGGGCGAAAGCCCCTCGTCTTCTCCTGAGCTGCCCCTCATCCTCATCTGGTTTGCGTATTCGTTCTTCCCAGAATACACAGCCTAATGTCACCCCTAATGTCGTACACAGTTCTAATGTCACACATGCTTGGTAGAAAATTCAATGGTGTGGCAACGCTGGTCAGGATCCACATAAGTTTTACTTCTTTTCTTTTCAAGCAGTGCAAAGACTATATTTTGAGCGTCTCTTGTGCTAAATATACTATAACCAAAGGCTTAAGTGCAGTAAATTTATCATTTACAAAGGTAGTGTGGCTTTTCTGCCTTCTGTCCTCTGCCGACGAACACAAGAAGAGACCCTACTGACCTTGCAGCAGGTCCTGTGCTGGGGTTTGTGCTTGTGAGTGATTCACTTAAGTTGAACGATTCTAGTGTTTTGCAGTTCTTTTTTCCAGTGAGTAGTGAAGAGTGTTGGAAATTCCAATCCAAGGCGTTTATATCCTTTAGAAAACGCTTGCATTTTCCAGGACTTTAGACCCACAGGTACAGGAAGGACCCTGCAAAAGCTGCAAGAACGAACACAAACGAGCACAAGCTACGAATAAATTAAGATCCAACACTCTAGAATGCACAAACAGCCCCTTCTTTCAACCGACAAAAAACTCCGTAAAGGACAATTTGTATATATACTCGTATGGATGAAATTACTCGTGGTGTCATGTACATATGCTTTAGTGCCTTCATGTATGTTTACATACTTGAAGTTCTGCAACTGGCATCTATGTACATACATATGTCGTTTGTCCATTACCCACTACACCACAAGTTTTTTCCCTCATAAATAACTTAAAACCCCATCCAATGTGTACTGCAGATGACTCCTTTCTTGTTGCTTCCTCTGTACACGAACATCAGCTTATTTCCTTGAAGACATTATCCGCAACTGTGCAAACATAAAGACCAAGGAGATAACCTGAGAGAAAAAAAAGCAAAAAACCATGAGTTCAACATGGTGGTGGGTGGATTGTGACGTTGCCACACTGTCCACACATCGATGGGATGGGTGGTACTCGGGTATCTTGCTCTTATTCCCAAATGCTTTCGTTTCTTCCACTCCCATTCTATGGCCCTCTGTTGTCTTCGATTTGGTGCCGTCATAACCTGCTCCCCACATCACCGTTCTTCAAGTGATAAAACACACACACGAGCAATCTTTAAACTATTTGAACACTCACAGCCAACACTTCGTTGTCTCTCCTCCTGTTCCTCTCGGAAAGGATAAGGTGCTCGTAAATCATCACAACTCCTATTCTCGCTGGGATACGCTTCGTTCATTTTATGTAGAACCGACACGCGTAAATCAATTCTTTTTGGGATTGAAAATTGCTTCTCTTGGAAAACCGCATTCGAAACGTGTCCTATCCGAAGGCACAAACTATCTAACGTTGGCTTTGTGCGTCTGAGTGCCAGTTACATGCTACACAGCTATAAATTCAAATTTTCGATTGAGAATTATTATGCCGGCGAGGATGATGATAATGATGCTGCACACATTCCACACATATACATACACGTAGTACCTGGCCTTCGTCAGCGCATCCTTCTCAGCTCTATCGGAACAAAATGCAAATTTTATAAATCATCGATATCATCGGTGATGATAGTTGGTAATTTCGAAGGAGAATCCTTGCACACAGGCATGCACAGTTGTGTGGGAGGAAGGCGGTTCGTATGCTCATCCCCAACCCGGCATCTATAATCATTTCTTGCATTCGATAACGGTAGAGCGTCACAGATTTCCATGACTGATTAATAGATTACTATGGTTTCGACAGCCCCGATAGATAGTATCGAATGTCGGCCCTGAAATATCATAATAAATCACTTGTAGGAACCATCACACCACCCTTGTGGGGGAAGCAGACGTCGCCGGAGGGACGCGCGGCGTGATGCTCCATAGTGCTTGATTGTAATCGATATGTTAGTGGGATATATTGACAAGGATACTTAGGTTTTATTACAGGGAGGACTAGATTCGCCTTTTAGGGGTTCCTGCATAAAATATAGTTTCAGGGCCGACCGTCTTCGTCGTAGGGAGTGTGAAACGCTGCGTAAAGTAATTGAAAGTCATTTCAGATGAAAGAACGAATCAATGTTTGAATGGATGAATGGCACGAATGTGCTTTCGGAAATTGTTGCTATTTTTATCTTCGGGACCAAGTGAAGTGAATTCTAGGGTAAATCGATTGGAGTTTATCCGTTTGTATCACAGCATCATCGGTGTCTATTGTCTTTGACTAAAAATAGGAAAACGATTGAACACGTGTTACAATTGTTTGTCAAAGAAGGTGTTTAAGTGCGGATGTCGATGGTATGAAATCATACCAACATTTCTTCTGGTAACAACCACATCGATATCGAGCTTAATGTTCGAATTGACAGGTATCCCTCTCAAGCCTCCCCGAATAATCCAAGTGCGCTTATGTAAACCGAAATTGACATGTCGTGCAAATTGCCTATGAATTGGTTTAAATTTTCTGATTATATCAATTAGTAAATCAATTCGCAATACATTGTCCTTGTGTGGGGAATAATCCAATGTGTTCACACGTACACACAGTGCTTGCAGGCCTTCAGTTGGTTTGTGGCCAGGCGAAAGGCAATTATTGATCGATACGGTGCTTGGCCACTTAGCCACAGACACGATTGGCCACAACTTCAAAAGACAACCAACGAATTAACTTTGCAACCCAGAATGAAGGAGATACGCATGCAAATGGGTTTCCGTGTTTTGAGTGCTGACCGAGAAATCTATTACCACTATGGAAATGCATTCACTTGTAGTCTGGTTGTGCTATGATTGAAACAGGACGTGTGCAAGAGCAATGGAGCGGTCAAGCGACTGTGTTTGTGTGATTAATGCGGTGCAAGCTCATAGTTGGAAGTGAAGGACTCTCAATAAATAAGTTACTTATCGAGCTTCAAAGTGTAATGAGTTTGACTTTATGGCTTTAAAATAAAGTTGCTCTTGACTTTGTTGGCCGGTTACTGGATAGAACTTGAGAGGCAAGTCTTAGTCCTCGAGTCTGAGGGCTTTTATTTCTGTTGTGTCGGAGAGCGGGTAACATCTAAAAACTAAACTGAGTCCGTACTCAGTAACAGTGTGGGTTCACAGATGGGTCAAAGATGGATATATGAACAGGTGCTGGTATAGACTCCGAATAACTGAACATCAATCAGACTACCTGATCACAGCAATGCCTAGCAAGCGGTGGTCATAACAGTGACAGAGGCAGCCAGTGTGGTATCAACGATGCCAATACCACGAGATGATATCACAATTTTCATTGACAGTTAGGCGGCTATTAAAATCCAATCTACGGGAATGAAATCCAAGCAAGTTCGACGCTGTCGTGAAGAGCTTAAGGTTTTTGGCTCACAGCACAATATTACTCTCTGCTGGGTTCTTGGTCACAAGGACATAACCGGAAATGAGATAGCTGACGGTCTGCAATTGACCACAATTGAGCATTTTAATAGATTAAGCCCCCAATCTGTAATCTCAGAGAACGACTTGAATGTAAGAGCTTGACGACAGCCAACAGTAGGTAGAAGTCAGTTACCACCTGTAATATAACAAGGAAACTTTGTGCAAAATACGACCAAGCCAGAACCACCAAACTTTTTAAATATGACAGGAAGTCGCTGTCAATGTTAGTAGGTACACTCACTGGCCACAAGCTTCTAAGACACCACGCAATGAAATTTAAACTCAACGATGACAATATATGTAGGGGCTGCAGTGACGAAGAGGCTCAAGAGGATACCTCTCACTTCCTTTACCAATGCTCAAGCCTATGTCACGTGAGAAACAGAACATGAGGAAGACACTACTATAAAGAGATACAAGAACTATCTAATGTTCCACTAAATGATCTTTACGGGTTTCTGAGGAGTGAGGTAGAAGCCGGGTAGGAACCGCGATCAACCCCCATGGGCATCACAATGGGTCCACAAAGACCTAAGGGCGATGAGGTCGGATGCTTTCCCCCTCACCAACCCAGACACCTAACTTAACCTAACAATGTGGATTTTCCTCCCTGTTCCTCGCGCACTGCTTTCAAACATTTCATCGCGAGGGAGGATGTCAGCCTTATCAGTTCGATCTTTTCGTGCTGGTAGTCTGTTGCGTTGCGTTTTTTTTTTTTTTGTCGTTCCCGTCTTCGCTGATCCTTCAATAGAGTTACCACAGTGTCGTAAGGTGCTTTCCATGGCTCTTCCTTACTCATCACCTGTTTGGTTATGTTGTATAAGTCTAGGTTCTCACCCGGTTTGTTCACCAGCAGGTTCCGATCTTTACAATAGAACATGATGTGTTCCGCCTTCTCGACGGAATGCAAGTGCGTTGGGCTATAGGGTTTGTCGTCATATCCAAACCTGTGGAGGTAGGCTCTGACGCATTCATGGCCAGTAAGCATCTGCGTCAAATAAATTCAAATAAATTCACCTTCCCAAGGTTCCTATTGATTCAAGCGTCTATATAGGGGATCAATACCTGCCTCCTCCTGTCTTTATCTGAGTGATATTATTTCTCCACCGCCTCTGTATCACTTCGATTAGTCGCTGTTGTACTTATGCTGTTCTCGTGTTGGTATGTATCCCTGTTGGGATTCTTTAGTAAAAAGGTCTATTGGTATCATGCCAGCCACTACACATGCCTCTTCGTTAAAGGTTGTTTAGAAGACGCCCTCCATCTTCTTTCTGTACGACTTCATTCCAGCAGCCTATATTGGGGAGCCGTAGACAATTTTCGATACCATAACTCTTACAAGAGCAATCTGTTCTTATGTTTTGGTCCTCCGATATTCGGCATGATACTTGCCAGGGCAGCCGTTGATTTCGCCGATGTCTCAACTACAGACTGCAGATGTTGCTTAGAAGTTAGTTTTACCTCTATAGTTTGGAAACGACAATGTGATCGCTCAAGCTTGCTCTTATAGTCTACATGTCTCGCCTGCTGCAGCTGAGCACTACTTCCGTTTTGTCCTCTGCAAGTGTAGGCGCATACATACTTCCCAGTTCTGAACCATTTGGATAGCTTCATTGCAATCAAGCTTCATGCTTCGTCACTACAACGATTGCTATGTCGTCACCGAAGACAATTATTTTTTAAAATCTCGGGATTTTAAGCCTGAGGATTTCATCATACACAAGTTTCCACAGTAGCGGACGGAGTCTTTGGAACACCCCCTGTGAAGTTATGCTGCCTCGTTCCACCATCGGGGACGTAGAGCACTCCTACATATTTCTAAAATAGTCCTTGATTATTTTCTCTAGTCTGGTGTTGAAGGCATTCCTGACATCCAGCGTGATGATTGCGCAGTACTGTTTACTTCCGCCCTCCTATCGTCTTTTTTCAATGGCTTTTCGCCATATTCATGAGTTCTTCGGTGATCTGAGTGTACACAGCCATGTTTGTCCTAGCCAAAGCTCAATGGTAAGTGCTCCATACGAGATGACACAGGCTCGAATCTGAGCAATTGTGAACGAAAAAGCTCGTTCATGTCGTTAAATTTCGGAAATGAAAACTGCAGGCAAACCACAATGACAGTGAAACTAAGAAAAAACGATCTCTGAGCCTCTGAGTTGCTTCTGCAGCCGTTGTACCCCATTTGGTATGGAGCTGTTCCCAAGTTTTCAAGTTGTATTAACATTCACGGGTCACTAAACCAAATATGCGGCTCTTCGAACGTCTTCTATTTATGGTTTCCCTCCCATGTGCTGTGGTACATCCCACGTCACCTGCCACAACCAGAACCTAATTAAAATGTCAACTATGAGACAGAAAGTTAATGAAATTTACATTTTTTTTTATGACATACTATGTTTACAGCGTCCAAAAAAAAAATATAAAAATAACTTCTACCTACGTCAACCAGAGCTTGGGGGCTGTTAAAAAAAATCAGGGCTCACTATAATTCCCTGTTTGCCTTATAAATTAAAAATATCTCACTGCCGATTCACTGCATCACCGGCGGTGGACATTAAGCAATCGGCTGAGAATGTTTATTTCATTTTGTTTAACATATAGATGAACAATTGGAATTTGCACAAAAAATGTACTTTTCCCGCAGTTTCATCGCGCAGTTAATTAATTGGGGTCGCAATGATTTTTCTTTTTTTTTTTGCTCATAAATTGTATCCGCAAATGCAGACACGTTACGAGTTGGGTTAATTTAATTAGCGATACCTAAATGCTTCAGTAGGCTACATACACACATAGAGGGCATTTGCATTTTCCCCGCTTTGCAGTCTGTGCGGCTTGACAATGAGGGGAAATTAATTTGACCAATTTTGAGCATGACTGACTCAATTATCGTTCGGTAATAATCTCGCATTGTCATGAATTAAAGTGTAATGCGGTGCAGTAGAAATATGAAGCATTTCATTAAGAGGGATACGTGTATGAACTTAAATCAAATACTTTGTAGTTGGGGATGTGTAAAAATCCTTAATTTGATGCCATAAAGCGTTGACAAAAAAAATTCTTCAAATGTCCTTTACAATTTAATATGGTGGGGTGTAACCGAGGAACCCCACATTTATGTCACAATCTGACCTATTCCTGCACTCATTATGGAACATCAGTTACATCGATGATAATATCTTATAGGGTTTTAGCCACCTCATGACTTATTGGCAAAATCCACAGACTTAGAACAGCTTAACAAAAAAAAGGAGGAGAACGCACCCAGAGGTAAAAAGTAGGAAAAATTCATCACTTAATCTACGAAACCTATTAAAATACTGACCCTTAGTAGCGGAATGTTTAAAAAACTCAAATGGAAAGTTGACACAATCCTGCTTTGAATAATTGTAACTTTTGCCTAATGCCTACTCTCCAAATGAACAATAACTGCAAGGTCAGGATATTATTTTTGTTCGGCAATAATGAGCATAAATCTATGCACACCGATGGCTCCTAAAAGAACACAGGTGTATGAACTAGAACTTAGCCGATCTAAAATCAAAGCAGTATTTTTCGATCGGAAGTTTTCGCAGTGACAAGAGCTGCTCAATTGACATCAGTACACACACTATGACTAAAAGATACCACATTTACAAAACCAATCGAAGTAACGTAGAGCACATCGAAGATTTTGAGGTGTTGTCGCGAGGTGCTTTACGTTTTTGGGAAACTTTGGTGGGTCACTGGTCACAATGATGAGCCAGGCAATAAAGCATCCAAGGAGCTAAAAAGAAAAAGATCAAGGCTGTACCGAGACTGTTTGATGGCAGTGTTAAATCTTCGATGGCATCAACAAATTAGACCACGCAGAAGGAAAAAATAAACCAGGGTCATGACCATGGGGCCACATTGACCTAAGTGTGTTGAAGAGGGTAGACACATCTGTATTGAGGCGTTATGAACCTTTAACTGAATATTTTTTGTCAGCTTCGAACTATTGCGAGACATTCTTACAAGATGTGCTCCACAGTCCGTTGGCCTTATAAACAAAACCAACACAGGACTTATCCCCAGCTCGTCGAAAGGAGTTCATTGGAAGCATCATTTCTGCTTAGTGCGAGTATTTCGAGACTCTTTTGGCTATTTAAAGGGTTAATAGTATTTCCCAAGCCCTCTGAAACCCAATTTTCAAAATCTAAACCATCACCTGAAACCATTTGATTTCCCTACTATTAATTTTACCATGTTTTTATAGCTATCATACCCTAGTTCCTCTAGATATACGTAACAAGAGAAATAGAGAAGTCTCGGGAATTCCCTGAGATTCACATAATATGTGTGTTAAGCCCTCAGAGGCTCATAGGTCGTTGCAGAACCTGTGAACATCTTTAGCTGAGAGCCCTAACCTTTTAGCCTGCTTCCTTAGAAAACAATGGCCAGACAAGATTCCAGTGACGAACTATAGCTGTGCCCTGCTTAAGCTAAGAATATCTCTCGTACTTCTGCAGTCTAACGCAAGATACCTTGTGACCACTCGTATTAGACCATCTCTGATTTGCCTTTTACGAAGTAGGATCCACAGTGGTTCCCCCACCATGTGTTGCCGTTCTCCACCTAATTTGGCCAGTTTGTGGACTTTTCGTTTCACTCAACGTCAAAGTAACCTGGCAATTAACAAAGTCTTACTTGATGGCACAATGCCTTCAGCATTTCGTGGCATTTGACATGTGATTCTAGACTTGGAATAGACTAGAAGTGTCCGGGAGGCTTATGGATACTTTAAAGTCAGCCTGTTGGGAGTAAAACTCAGAACCTGTTCCGTCAGTGGTTTTTAAGGCACTTAAACACCGCAGCGTTTTTCTATCATTCTTCCCTATCAGGATACAACGTCATGTATGGTGTGTCGAGGTTTTCATCTGTCTCATCTGTTCTTCTTAGAACGCAGACGTTATAATCATTCAGGATAGAGCAGTGTTCAACACTGTTATTTCTAAAGAAACCTGAATTAGTGAGCCTCAGCGCACTATTGCCTGCTTGGTGTTTTATCTGTAAGTCTAGAGCTTCCGAGGGTGTTGAGCTGAGAGCACCCGTGATGGCGATACTGGCTGTTAGGTAACTCAGCTTTCTTTCTGGTTGTCTTCTACCGGCTGAGCCATACGTGAATATAGGTCTGACTATTGCTGTGTATAGCCAAGGCATCATACTTGGTTTCAGAATGCATTCCCGGCTAACTTCTTGCACGCTAAAAGTGTATTGAGGGCCTTTCGAATCTTTCCCTGTGTATAAAGATAACAGTGTAGTTCTCTGTCAAGAATTCCCAAGGTATCGAAACCCCTCAAAATTGTAACAATAAGTTTCCTGCATCTACTTTCGCTCGAAAAAGCCAACTGCTCGCTTCAATTACTTCCGAGCACTCTATCATCCAAAAGGACAAAACGGATATTGGAACTTGATAACAGAGAAAAAAACAATTCCACGAATTTCTCTTCGTCCAAAAGAGAAACGACAAAAATCCACAACAATCTGTATTCTTTTTCACAAAAGAATAATTGCCAGATGCAACGGGCTACGCTTTATATTTCATTATATAGTGCTAATGGTGCAACCGGTGCAGTGAATTTGCAGTACACTACATAGTATCTGTGCACGTACGCTGCCATGTTCAATGAGAAAACCATGTACGGAGAAGAAAAGTCTACAACAGCCAGATGCTGTATTCTGGTCTCGTCTTCGATTTAAATAGGTTGTTGGGCAAGAAGGAGTTAGAGTATAGAAATCATCTCAAAAAAATACGAGTAGGTATGTATCTCCACACTTGACTCTGTATTCACCTCGGCAGATCGTAGTCGTCATCGTCGTCCCTCTCTTTGTAGTAATCCTCGTCGTTTGACGCCATTGTGAACTGCAATAGCAACAAAATTGTGCGACAATAATTCATAATATTTCATTTGTCGACGAATGGCCCTTTCCCAGTACTCTCGTACACAGGGGATGCTGGAATCGAAGAAAAAGGATGAATATTCCTCTACTGTCGAAATTGAATTTCGGGATGTGACAGGAGTAGCAAAACGAGAAAGGCGGTTAATGCTGCCTGTGACCCGCACCATTCTCTTGGAACGAGACACGTGTGCCATGGTGTGTGTTTTCTTTGCGTTGTCTGTTTGGATTTTGTCAGGGACTTCACATTCATTCGAATTGTCATTGCGTCTGTGTGTCACAAAAAATAAGAAGTCACAAGTAAGTATCCTTGTGTCAAAGTCGCAACACAATGTGAGATGATAGTCCGTGTGGTCCTGGTTTGATTTTGGGACCGAGTTTTTTCTTGTTTTCTTGGGAAAACTTTATTTTTTTTTTAAAGAAATGTATGCTCACTCCTCAGAGGCGGCAGTTTGAAAGTTTCTCGCAAATAGAGAGTATTTTAACAAATATCCCTATGGGAACCATTTTGGGGGGTTTTGGCAACGACAATTCAAATAGATTTCGATGAAAAGATAAACTTTTAAGGAAATCTTTGGCCTGTTTGCACTTGAGGTTGCGGCCTGTGTCTCTAGCCTGTGGTTATTTTTATTTTATTTTTTATATTTTTGTGAGGAGGAGATTTAATTTGCTCGCCAATGAATAGTCAAATATTTTCTTTTTTACCTTGGGAGAGATAATTGAGAATAAGTTCTTTTTTTTGGAAAAATTAAACAAACATGTTCTTGGAACGGTCCTTGGGGCCATTTTGGTTTCAATAGAAGAAGGCAGTTCATGATTTCTCTTTGGGGACCGTTGGACTTTCATAAAGCGCACGTGCCATGATTAGGGACTTTTAGTTTGCTTTGGTTATTGTACGTGACTTTTATTATTTTCTTTCAATTTAAGCTTCATTGCCTGGTACTAATATAATGGTTCCCAGAACCCTTACCTTCACCACTCTGAACGAGAGTAGCTGCGAAGAAATCTTTTGTACGAAAATATGATCGTAATTTGGCAGGTAGCACTCGAACTTTATTATGAAAGTGGGAAGTTTCCAACGAATTCGGCGAAATTTTGTTTCCGTGGACTCATCCTTAAAATAGAGCACACGCTCTGTTAGAACTAGAATATTCGTAATGACGCAGAGTGTTTTGGTCAGAGAGAGACTGCAAGCTTCGGCAATTGTCTTAGCCCAGTGTAAGAATATCTGTTCTGCGGTTGTCGTTGCCTGGTTATTCCTTTGCCTACCTTCATTCTGATTTCGCATTTGGCAATCAAAGCCTTCTGGATTTATGTGTTAATCCGTTCTGCAGAAGGATTAAGATCCTACGAACGGGCTTGTGGCCAAATTTTTTGGCCGTCGCTCGTCCTCTTCTGGACCATCTACTCCAAAATAATCTGTCACGCAGCAAAGGCTGACTTTCTTTTTTATCCTTATTGAACTGCACGACACTGGGAGTGGTTGATACTCCCATACCATCTTAGAGGTGATATTGTAAAAGTAAATGTTTTGGCGATAAACTGGCGTTGATTGCCGCCCGGAAGATAGTGGAATTTTGCCAATTGGTTCCGGGTACAGTTTAAGTACAAGTGAAAGAACTTTAAGTATGTGGGGGTCCTTTTCACGAGTTATGAAAAGAGCAATACTGAGTTATCCTGTAGGATTGGTCATGAGGTTTGGGTAATGATCGACAGAATAAGATCGCGAATACAAGCTGCCGAAATATTTCTTCGTTGTATTAATGTTGTAACTCGTCGAGGTCGTGTTGGGAACACCAGAATAAGCGAGGCACTCAATGTCTTCGATGGTTCAGGCACGTAAAACGCATGCCCCCAATCGGCTTCCAAGACGTACCATGGAATCAGGTAGGCATCCCCTGGGTAGGCCCAGGATGAGATGGTTAGACCAAGTCCGAAATCTCATCTCTACCCGTATGGAGATAATCCCTGATGATTTAAAGTCAATGACAGAAAATCAGGAGATGTGGGGGGTCCACTTATTTACCCTAAACCCACGACCTTCATAGTGGATAAGCGGGCCATTGGAAGATGAGATGATGATGAGATCAATAGCAACGTTCAATATAACTCCGATACATAAGCAGTGTTCAACCACGAAGTCATTTTTAATTTGTTGACCTGTTCCTGAAACGACATCACACCCACAATCGTACAGGATGCACCAAAAAATTAACAAAATTTGCTATATAAATCATTTTCTCACGAAACCACGTACAAAAAAAAATATTGTTCTCATCAACATTAAGCTCGTCCTGTTTTAAATGTTAACCCGTGCTTTAACGAATCTTAATTATCAGATGTATTAATTTAAAAAAATAAATTATAAACTCATCCGTCAGCCGGAAATGCAGTCCTCATCCTCATCCATATCATCTCTCCAACCGGAGGCAAAGAATAATAATTTTAAGCGCAAAAGGATGTGCGAAAAGCAACAGAAATATAAAACATAAACTGTGTTCTACCAGAAAAATGTACACAGTCACGGAACAGTGAAGCATCACATGGATAACAGGCGGTCTTAATTAATAGCTCATCCAAGATAAATGCGAGCGCACACAAAGATGACTTAACTTCAGGAAATTGAATTCGGCGTAAATCAACGGTTTTTTTCAGTGCACAAAAATTGTGTTTTACTTGACTGGCATCTAAGCAAATCAAGGAATTTAACGTTTCGAATGCTGTTTAGTTGTTTAAAAAAGGTGGACAAGGGAAAAAACAGAGACATAGACGACAAAGACATAAACGACTCTAACTTCCAAACGTTGGACCTCGGGTTGTCTAGAACCTTGATGTACATGTACATGGCATATCATCGCAATTCCAAAGCAACCTAACTCCAAAACTTCCCAAAAAATCCTTTTCAGTCTTGTCCGGCATCTTGTAGCTGGTATAGGTGTCATCACAGGCAGTCATCCTACTCACCTGGGGGTTACTGCAAATTATTTCTGCAGAAGCTGCAGAAACGAAGGAGAGGAAGAGATGATCCTCCGTCTACTCTCTACTTGCCTCGCGCTCTCTCGCAAAGGACGCAACCATCTCATTTTTTGACAAGCTTGGCGATCTAGCACAACAAGATGTCAGAAACCTAGTTTGCTTTATTAAAAGCTCCCACTGATTCCACGATTAGGAAAGAGAAGTCCTTCTAGATCCTGAGACTCACAATGGATCTACGGTTGGTCTTAGTGCGTCGGTTATGTTGACTCTAACCTTACCTAACCTATTGTTGTCCTGGGAAAAAATATCAATTTCGTTGGTTCAATCAATCAACTAATTGTAATGGTTAAGTTATTCCAACAACCAATAAACTATTCACGTCAAGAGCCATTAAGTCATATAAAGTGAAATAACTTATAGTTCAGCGCACATTGTATGCCTGCCCAGGCATCAGGTGGGGGACTTGATCTCAAAACTGAGCTACGAGGTAGAAAATTCCTGCAGTGCAGAGAATTGAATGTTTTCCAATGAGAGCGATACACCGACATACGGGGCGGTGTGATTGTATACTCAACCAAAACGAATTTATAAAATTATTTTAGAAACATAAATGGAGCCTGTGTAGGTGTACTTAATCAAATGAAAACTGAATTTTCTTTAGCAGTTCAGTTTGCATTGACTGCAACGGAGTCCTGAGAGTCTGGAGAGTGCATTCTTGTCAAAGGCAGAATTTTCTTCTTCAAATAAAATTGTTTTGAGTTTTGGCCCAATGAGTACCTACAGTTAGTTATCCAAGGATAAACAATTATTGGAAAAGGATTTACATGGTGATACAGAGAAGGTATGGAATAAGGTAGCATGTAGCATGTCGTTCATAAGAAGAAGGTACATGCATAGTCGTCATTACCTGGTAGTGGGCTGTTGACTGGGGAAACAAAGAGTTTTGTATTCAAATTAAATGAAAATCTAGATAAATATGGCAATCTCTGGTGAAACTCGATAAAAGATGAATGAAACTTCCATTTCAGACATTGGAAACGATGCTTATTTAATGACTTGATGAACTTTGGTTGAGGTATCTTAATGTACTGTTGAACAATAAAGAGTCCCTGCCTGTGTTTTCCAAAACCTTAAAACTTCTGTACGGAAACCGTCTTGAGAGGGTTGTTGATTTGTTGAGCTAGCGTTTAGCTCAGTTGTTTTTGAAAGCTGATGAATGGGATGTTCCACCGGATTTTCATGTAGATTACAAACGACTAAGAAATGTTCAAAGTAGTTTCTCCACTTTATGGTTGGACTCATGACGTTGCCTTCACGAGTTGCTGCCACTTTTTGACAAAAAGTCACAATGGGGTGCACGCAATAATTGCCTCAAGTGCAGTTATATGAACTAGACTTTGAAGCTGTTATATGTTACTGGTGGTTGATTGTTGAAGAAATTGTAAAGAAAACTGTGCAAAGGAATTGTTTCACTCATGTCCTAATTATTTTGATCATCCAACTACATCTACTTTCATCATTCGCCTCTTTTTTGTTAGTCTAGCTGTCTACAGTGATCAACTGAAAGAAAATGACCACCATGTAAATAACAGTGAGCTATGAACTGGGACATGGGATGTGTGAATTTAAGGTTAAGATGACCGAATCTAATATGTATGACGTTTTCGCTGAAATCAGTGAAGACAGCCTTTTAAACAATTCAATCGCAACGCCATAGTTGACCAAATTCTATCGTTCTTAACTATTCCAACAATATTCACATTTGCCTGGATAAAAGACTAAAGAGTATTCTCTTAGAATCTTCATCCCTACAGACAAGTTGGCGTTTCCTCTTTATTTTGATTCAATCAAAGGCAGCTTGTCTTCGAATGAATAAGTGCGAATGGAGGAAAGGCTTTTCTCCGCTTTGGCACAGCTGTTTTCAAATTCCACAGCTTAGGACATGGGTAATTGTTGGACCGATCTTCAAGAAAGCAGACTCTCTAAACTGACAAGACAAGCTACACAGACCAACGTCTGCTGTAGGCATTGCTACCAAGCTCGTCCGTCTGTGCAGGATCAATATAGAGGATGCACGCTACCCCATCAAGGTAGCCAAGACCTCACCGAGACCTTTGATGTCAAAAAACGATTAAGACAAGGCGACGTGCTGTTATGCGACTTCTTCAACATCGTTTTTGAAAGAATAGTGATAAACTCACGCGCCAACACCAGAGTCACAATCCTTCAAGAGTCCGTGGCATTACTGGCATACGCCGACGATATTGGCATAAACGGAAGAACGCAGCCTGATGTCACTGGCGCGTTCGTGAATATTGAGACGGAGGCAGCGATGATGGGTTTAATGGTCAATGAGGGCAGCACCAAGTATGTATATGCTATCAACAAGAAAGGACGCTCAACACCAACGTCTCGAACATAACTCACTATAGATTGATATAACTTTGAGGTAGTTAAGAACGTGGCCGCTGTGACTCAGTGGTTACTGCTGACCGAGCGGCGTGGGTTCAAACCCCAGCAAGGAGCACCGAACATTTTTCGCGGCACCACCTCTCGTCCGGGAATGACAAGCCTCAGGGAGTAAAATCTGTCATAAAAGAGCTTCTCAATTCGCCATTCGGAGTCGGCAATAAATTGTAGGTCCCTTCCATTCGTGCGAAAAATGTGACAGGCACAGCATAAATGGTTAGGAGAACCTAGGCCTTGGCTCACCCCTTAAGACCTTAACCGTCCCAGTCCTGCTCTATGGCGCAGAGGCGTGGACTTTGTTAAAAGCGGAAGAGGTTGTTCTTGGCTTTTTCGAGAGGAAAATTGTTCGAGTGATTTTCGGTCCCATCTGCATAGACCGGGGAGAAGGCGATACAACGACAAATTGTACGGGCTGTACAGCGACATTGGGTTAGCCAGAAGAGTTAAGGTCCAACAACTAAGATGGTTAGGTCATGTAAAGCGGATTTATACTAGTGCTACGGCCAAGAGGATCTTCAAATCCATTCGAAGGGGAATATAACGAAAATATCCTTAATGTTAAGCAAAGCGCCTTTAGAGCTGTTGGCTTCTTCTATTTACCAGAAAATGTAGTGTAAGGCCTCATTTGTAAAAAATATGATATCTGTGTGAAGAGGATTCAAACATTAAACTGAAGAGACTAGATTACGTATAGCTATGCAGGTGAATAGCAACCAAATTGTTGTGGTTGTGGTTGAAAACCATCACGGAGAGTTGTAAATATTTTAGGTGTCTTCGAATTGAATCACATCAAAAAGTGATGCCATGAAGATGATAAGATATTGAAATTTGTTTACTCATCGTTTAACTCCCACATACCACACAACTCGTACTCCACTGCTAAAGGGAACCTTTTGATAAACTGCACACTTTTCCCACCATAAAATTTCGGTTTGCAAGTCCTTTTTCCCAAATTAATACAAAGTATCCAGATAAATATGGAAAACTTGATTCAATCAGAATTGACCCTTTTCCTATTCCTGGAAGGCAAAATCTCTCATTCATCCAACAAAACATCAATGAAAACCAACGCCACTCACCTCTGACAGATTTCACCTTTTTCCCCACGGAAATTCGGATTAGCCTTTCAACCTTTTCAGTCCTAAAATGTAACCCCCGCCCAGCCAATCCGCCCTTACCTTCAATTCGCACGGATACTGTCAAAAAAAAACCCAATGAAAATTGAAAGAGATTAATTCACTTGTTCCCCAAAAGAAAAAGGAAATTTTCTTTCATTTCCTAAATACGGATATGTACACAAGCTACATTTACCGGGCGCAAGAAAAAAGGATACACCCCGCCTCGCGCCCTCACTCACGTGGCGCAAAAATAAAACCTTTCTCATGAAATTCTTCTAATTACGGAGGGGAGAATCCTTTTTGAAATTTCGACAGATATACCTGCGGGTGAATCCGGCGGATGTATTTAATTTATTCACCGTTCCAAATAAATGGCATACTTCACGGGTATACCTGGAAATGTTCAATTAATACGCAAAGATCTTGTTTTCGTTCTAGAAGGCTCCTAGCCGTGACGGCAGTGGGTGGGTGGTGACAGCCTGCTTCTGACTTGGGCCGTGACCCATATATCGGATTACGTTCCGCCTTTGTTCCGCATGTTTTTTTGTTGTGCTTCTTTTCTTTGGATTAACAAACAAAACAAAAAAGTTTTTCTTCTCTCTGTTAGTCAAAAATGTGAACCAGGAGAGGTTGGCAAGAGGCTCTTGTTTGTTTTTTGTTTAGCTGCGCACGTTTAGAGTGCAACAGGGACTCATGGAATGCAGTTGCAAAGTGCAAACAACCAAAGGCGAGCTTCCACAAAGCAATTGTTAATTGATGGCAACAAATTTCACGATACAAACGTGCACTTGATCCATGTGTGCTTTATGAGCTTTCAAGGAAACCATGAGTCGTGAAGGTTATTCTAAGCGGTTGAACATAATGATGAAATTTGCCGGCAGCATGATTTTGTTTTTAATTTTTGAACGCATTGTTGAGTCTGACATTGAGCTCGATTGTAGATAGGCGATGAATTGTTAAAAGAGGTACAAGGATGACTCTGCATTTAAGATGCTACGTCCTTTTCTATAAACCAGGTGATTCCAACTTTGCAGAGAATTTTTGCTGCGGGTTTGGCACTGGCATATACATATTGCTACATCCTGGCGAACTCTCTCGCTAAGAGTTACAGACCGCACCAGTGCTATCGTACATGGTAGTCGACTCTTTTTTTATGTGCGGATGATGTTATGATACTTTCTGTCGGGTCATGCCCCAAGACTGTATGTGCTAACGAGCAGGCGGCTTTAGACATGATCGATGAATGGTTCGCTAGAAGTAGGCTTTCGGTCAATCCTCTGAAAACTGAGGTTATCCTCTTTACGAAGAGGAGGGTTGTGACCGGTCTGACTCAACCAGTGCTAAAGGACATCAGTATCCAGATCTCCGATGAAGCCAAATATCTGGGAGTGATCCTGGATAAACAACTTCTTTGTATGTCAAGTTGAAGACATCCAAGACGCTCTCAGTTTTCTAGCAGTGTAAGGGTGCTTTGGCAAGACCATGGACCTTATCACTGAAAAAGGTTTTTCAGATCTATACGGCTATGATAAGACCGGTAGCTTATACGCCGGTTGTTTTGTGGAGGAGGCTATCGCATAAGTATGTGACTGCTTTCTCCTTCAAAAAACCGCTTGTGTCGCCTCCACCCTATACGTGAGCTTCTTCGAGCCTCCGAGCCTGCCGCTGCTCTGGGCACTCTGGTTGATCTACCTCTCCTTGATACTTACATCATTGACTATACTATCTAAGCAATCTATAGTCTTAGAAGGGGCTGCATTTTTGGTATCATCCGCACTGGAGTTTTGATGACCTTATCCTACGACCCTAGTTCCATGGATAAGCCGTCTGATGCAATGACACCAAAATCTTAGCCTGGATTGGGTTGTAGTCGAGTATTCACGAATGCCTCCAAAACCAGTAAAGGGTTCGGTGCTGGTGCCTTCATGGAGTTCGACAACTTCAGACTTCACTACTCGTTGAGCAAGCATGCCTCTGTTTTTTAAGAATATACCTTTGAAATCGAACACAATGGGTCCGACTGAGGCCTAAGTGAAGAGCTTTCCGCTCACCCCCATATCTTAATGACCATGGACTATATTGTTAAGAAAAGGTGGAAGCATCGGAGCATCTGCGCCTGTAGCGATAGCCAGGCTTCACTTAAGAGCTTGCTCAACCCTTTAACCAATATAGAGCGCGAATGCAAGAACTCTCTGAATTCGGTCGCAAGGCTGAACTCTTTGGCTATTGTCTGGGCCCAGGGCACACTGGGATCTCTGGAAATGAGATCTCCGATGAGATTGCTAGACAAGGCTCAGAGGATGTTTTCTCAGGACCTGGACCTGCGCTGAATCTTCTCGCATCCTCATACAGGGCCTCTATTTATGATTGGGTTTCCTATAAACACAATTGTGTGTGGCACGGCTCTCCAGGATGCAGGCAGAATGCTCCTGAGAGTCTGTAAGAAACCAGCGGCCTTCTTGCTGTCACTCAGCAGAAGAAAATGTAGACAACTAATTGGCGTTCTTAAGGGAAACTTCGCTTTTGCCAAGCATTCCGCTTACCTAACAACACTGTCTGCGACGCCTGTGGAGAGGGCGACGATACTTCGGATCCTATCAGGTGGCAGACTTTCGGTGCTGATACTGTTAGCTCCTCATCACTAAAGCGGTTTCTCGGCTTTCTCCGAAAGTCGAGGAAACTTCAGTAAAATGTGTAAAAACTGGGTCCTGCTTTCTAATAGTACAATGGACCAGTTGCGTCTGAGTGCTCCAGTAAAGCAATTCCAAACCCAACAAAAAAAGGATTTAAGGTTCCGGGTTACTTTGCAATTACAACTATCTCTATCTATAACGCCCTTTTATTCGCACTATCGTATGTTAATTGGTCTTTTCTGGTTGACAGTTTCCACTTTAAATTCACCGACATAAATTTGTTCAACATTGTCATGATTTCTGATGAGCTTCCAGTGACGCTAAAGTAACATCCCCGACCTTTTTTCTTGCGAAATATTTCACAAAACCTAAAAGCATTTATAAAAATTAATGAATCTCCTCATTCCATTGAGGTCCCTAATTCCACAGGTGACTCCCGAATTTCTAACTAGAAAATCAGATATCCCTACTAAAGCCTTCACACTTTGTGGGATTTGAAACAAAAAGCAAAAAAGTTCCCCACAACCATTTCCAGACTTTTCCGATAAATTGTAAAAAAATCCTTAACTCACCGCAAAAATTAATTATTAAGTACACACTGAAAGGAAAACTTTTCCGTTTGATCCTTCCTCAGTGCGGGCGGCAGGAATAACGTAACTTTGAACTTCTTGTGCAGCCTTTGGTAAAGAATTTTAACTAGAACGCAGAGGAGTAAGAATGGATTTTTACCTTGATACGTATATGCTGCTATGGGTAGACGGGAGCTTTTTTCTACAAATAGGCCATTGTAAAGGACATGATGCTATACAAAGGGTCAAAGTTGATCCTTTGTGTGTGCACTTTTTTGCAGTTTCTTGTTCTTTAATTACAAATGAAAAATGTGTTGCAAGTTCAAATACGAAAAAGAAAATTGTAGAGAAAGTGTAAGTAAAGTTTAATTAATAAAAATGGTGCTGTGAATTGTGGGGCGTAAAGAGTCCTTTGAGTATTGTGAATGCAGAAATTCCTGCGATAAGAAACTGTGGCCTGAAATAACTTGTGTATCATCAGTCGCTTTGTGCAAGAGGGTATTTGTTCTCTTAATTAAGATGAGACCATGTTCTGTGTTGGGATCTTTTAATCTTCGTACGTTTTCAGACGAGTTACTTATTTAGATCAGGGTCGCCAGTCATGCTGTTAATGTTGGTAAGTGCACTGAATTGCTGAGAAAGCTGACATAGGTTCGAATTTTAACAACTCAATCAAACTTCTTTTGCACCCAGAGGTCCGCAAGCAACGAAAAACTTGTACAAAGCTTTGGCTGTCGACATGGCTTCAGCGTCAGCGGTAGAATTCAAGGTAGAGCCTTGATTACAAAGCTGCTCCAGTCAAATTGATAATTTTCGCACCGTGACTTAGTAATCGTTCTACGATTATCAACGATCAACTATTCCTGCATTCGAATACTACTTTCGGATATAAAGGCTCCCAGTTTGACCACTCTATACTTTAATTCACTCAAGAAAATGTCGAACATTTTTATCAAGCTGGCGTCTTTGGAATCAGCACTAAAGTCACGGTAGCAATGGGGATGTGTCGCAGCGTGTTCCAGGCTTAAATAGATGCAATTGAGATTTGCGACAGGATAAACCTAAATAAAGGTATAAAGGCCTCAAACACACATTTCTATTCAGAAAGTCAGGCAGCGCTTAAGCATTGACATTCCACTTGGTGGAATCTAGATCAGTCAAGTCCTGCTACGATACCCTACAATCACTTGCCAGGCACAACAAAATCGAGCTTGGTTGCATATGGGCATTTTAGGCAATAAAACTGCGCGCTCTTGGGACCAGAACCCTTCTGTGGCGTTAATTGGGCTACCGCCACTATTGGGAACGTCAACTTCGCCAAGCTCATTCAGAAAATCTCCCCGGGCTTAGGCAATCCAAGAGACTTATCAAGCCCTTTTCCTACAAGAAAATTGTAAACCCTGACAGGAACAACATGATGAAGCTGGTGGGCTTCCTTACAGAGTATCGGTTTTGTTTGGAAGAGGATGAGACCTCTGAGCACATTCTCTGCGAGTATGCGGCACTATACTGGCTTCAGATCTTTCACTAACTACTGTTCGTTAGCGGAGTTTAGAAAGTCGGCTAATAAGGGCATACCCACCTTCATTAGGAAGGTAGTAGACTTGTTAGGCTAAGTAGACCGGAGACACAATAGATCTTGCTAGGTCGCAGTTTCGACTAACTGAATGTCGCCTTCGTAAAAGTCGGCTGAAGTAGAGGTCCCCTTCAAAAATTTGAAAATGATGACATGCAGGATCAAAAGGTTTTAAGTGAATGGCGTTCAACTGCGAGACATGACCACATTTTGAGGAAAAATCTTAAGAATGAGAGAACCGGCTAAAATTCTCTTCCCGACAGTCATTTTCGAACATAAACACCCCTTAAAAATAACAAAAATTTTAGCATCGAAAAGTTTTTCTTTTTTTAAATGTGAAATTATACAAAAAAATTCAAAGTAAATGAATTATAGAAATGCGTTAGAGTAAAAACTCAATTGCACTCACCTCTTGAAACATTAATTTCATTGTTATCTTGTCTTGAACTGCATTTTCTGGAAGTGTTTATTTTATTGTCTACAATATCATGTCTTTTCGCGTAAAAACACCACCGAAACCGAAACCGAACCTATGCTGCTGATAGAGGGGGCAAATCTATATTTTTCATTAAATTGAACAAAACACATACATATTTCCCACTAGAGCACTTTTTTCAACACAAGAGGCCAAATATTCCTCGTGCTCTTTTTTTCTTTCACTTGGAACAACACTTTTGCGATATATTTCAGCAATGGAAGACCAAAATCACAAAAACAAATCTCCTACTCGGAGAAAAATCACACATTGCACATGCACATGCACACTTAAAACACTTCAAAGAAAATGGGAGAGCAGACTTTTTTAAGAGAGACTCACAAAAAAAAACGGAACGCACGGGCACAAACAACAAATTTCAGCGAACGACCACGCACTCGAATACTGTACTAACTAGTCCGCGCACTACTTACTTACCAATCACTTCCACTCACTTTGAAATTTGGATTGACACTGCGCGAGCAATTGAACTGAATGCGTTTGATGGAGTGGGCAAAGGATGGTGAAAAGTTTTCTCCCATACTAACTTTGTGCGAGAGGCAAATGATTTATTTTTCTTTCTTCCACTCTAGTAAGGTCATAGGTGCATATGCAGCTTTCAAGGCTGTTCCTTTCGCACAAATTTGAGTTAGGTTCTCATGTTGCTCTTTTTAGTGTTGAACAAGTGTGATATGCATTGGAAATGACGACACCGCGGTGGTAGATATCGCATTAGTTTTTAGTGATCTGGCAGATGATTGGAATTGGAAATTTGTTGAAAATAATGGCAATACTTTGACAGATTTTGTTAAATAATTGGGTTCGGATTAAATAATACTGCAAAAAACGTACAAAATAGAGTTATGTATGTATGTAACAACGTTTGTTTTGCGAAAATAATGCTCCATGTTACGGACTTTAATTTACATACTTGAAAAATTAATTATTCGGATTGCTAACGGCCGATGTCGTTACCAAGTGGTCGAAATCTAGAATTGAACAAAACTTCGGATTTTGTAATTTCTTCATAGAAGTTTCGATGACGAAGATTTCCTAAAAACTCGATTTTTTTGCGAACCCTAGAGCTCTGCAATCCATATGGATTCCAGACCTGAAGCATTTAAAGGACAAAAGAATCTGCGACATCCTGGCCTTCATCAAAGAAAAAGGAAGATTCGCCAGACCATGTGTCAACTCCATAATTGTGCCCACCTACCCTAGATCCTGCCAACTTACGTCCCAAACCATACATATCCCTACAGTTCCGACGATTAAAGAAGGGGAACATGATACCCCAGCCTGGGGCCTAAGTGAAGAGCCTTCCGCTCACCCTCTTTGATGACTGAGAATCGCTCGCAAGAGGATGTGTTCTAAAACTGAGCTGTTAACAAGCCTTTCCTATCAGACAATGGACTAGATATAAATCGGATGAGGTTAAGCTGAGTAAGGGTGGCTGTCCGTGGCAGGATCGAGGCAAACTTAGATCGGAAGACTTCTATTGTGATACCACAGGACCTTCCACTCATCCAAAACTACACAGAGGATTAATTGAACCATCTTTAGCTAGAGAATTTTGAAGTGTTGAATATTTCTGATGCCATTAACGCGCAGTATTGTCGAGATCTTCGAAGAAAGGAGTTTCAAGATGGAGTAGTTTTCATTGGCACACTGCCAGACAGGTATGTGATATAGAGAAAAGTTTTCTCCCCTCTTCGGTCTTGCAGAGAGGTACACCCAGCTCCCGTCATTCATTAGGTTGTACTGCGTTTAGTGAGCCCGACCCGATGTTGAAATTCTTTGGCACCATCATAATAAATGGGCGAACATTCAGATTATTTCATTTCTATTCTATTCAGTGTTACTCGGTGATTACTATATTTCATACAGTTTCACAGTTCGCTTTGAACGTAACCCTCAGCAATCAGATGAGATGGATATGATCATAACTGATCACAGCAGCGTCTTTTAAAGAGGTCATTGCAGTGACAGAGCCAGCTAGTATGGTATCAATGCTAACTCAGTTAAAAGTTTATGCCTCTAGAGGCACACAACAGGGTGGGGTCATATCCCCTCTGTTATGAGTTCTGGTCTTGAATGAAATACTACAACAATTAAAAAACAGCGGAATAAAGGCCATAGCATATGCGAATGATTTGGTCCTTCTAGCGACTGGCAAATTCCTTCCAACTCTTAGTGAGCAAATAGAGGGGGCCCTTAAATTGTTGGACACATGGACCAATAAATGTGAACTGGCGGTAAACCCCCAAAAAACTGAGCTTGTACTGTTCACAAATAAGAGGAAGATACCGCAATTTAAAATACTCTCTGCTTGGGGTATCCCTCTCAGGATCTCTGACACTGCAAAATACTTGGGACTTGTGCTTGACAAAAAGTTGAACTGGAAACAGAACATAAACGAATAAATTAAGAAGGCCACTATAGCTTTCTACTCTTACACTAGAATATTCGGGAAGACTTGGGGACCAAGCCCTAAAATCATCCTTTGGATGTACACGGCTATTGTGAGGCCAATTCTTACCTATGGCAGAGTTGCGTGGTGGCAAGCTGCTACCCAAACTACCAACCTCAAGGCCATCAGGAAAGTACGGAGACTGGCATGCATAGCAGCTACTTGCAGGACTTGGAGCTATTCTCAACCTGCTTCCACTAGACCTGTTTATGAAGGAATCTGCGGCCAGAAGTGGATTGAGAATCAGCCAAACGAATGGCTGGAGATCAAGAACGACGGGGCATGCTCAGATTCTAAGTAAATACATGGGCAATGTAGTAACCAGTGACTATACGGTGCCCTACCTAGACTTCAAATTACGGTTCTCTTGCTCATTCCCGAGCAGAGAAGAATGGACAAGGGGAACAATACCAAACTCGCGAACCGAAGCCATCTATACTGATGGATCGAAAATGGACTGTGGTGTGGGAGCAGGTATATTTTCAGACAAACTTAGGCTCTTTAAATCAGTCAGAATCCCGGACCACAGCAGCGTTTTCCAGGCAGAGGTCCTAGCTGTGACAAATACTGCCCGTGAGATTGCGATGAAGGTAGGTAATACCACGTGGTGATATCATCTTTTTCATCGACAGCCAGGCAGCACTAAAATCGATTTCTGCTATTGAAGTAAAATCGAACCTTGTGAAGTGCTGTCGCGAAGAGCTTAGTGCTCTTGCTACACAGCATGAGGTAAAATTATGCTGGGTACGTGGACATGAGGCCATCCTAGGGAATGAGAAGGTTGATGAATTGGCTCGAAAGGATCTACGCTAGACCTGGAGCAGGCTGATCAATCAGTGGAAATCCAAGGATCAGGAGTCTAGCGGAAGCGAATGAAAGATGGAGCTCTTTGGACTGCTGTAAGAT
Source organism: Matsumyia berberina (assembly GCA_917880715.2). NCBI lineage: Eukaryota > Metazoa > Arthropoda > Insecta > Diptera > Syrphidae > Matsumyia > Matsumyia berberina. Next base: position 112,956,319 of record OU862870.1, on the reverse strand, counting down.
AACTAGAAACCTATAGCCTAGTTACAATGGTGCCAGAACTGATAAACTGACGCAGAGGGACAGGGGGCAATGGTAGAATGCTTTGGGTACTACTCCAGGAGTAAAGGGTACCTTTCCCCCCAATTTATGGGCACCACAATGGGTCTCTACTAACCTGAATGTGGCACTGGGGGCCTCCCTCCCCTCGCAAACCCATCTACCTAACCTAACCTTACCATGGTATCAATGCTGGTAATACCACGAGATGATATCTTCATAGTCTCTTTAGAGTACGAAGAGCTGTCCGTGGCATTTGAAGTCATTAAGTGAACGCCATAGAACAGTGCTTAAACTTTTAGATTTATCAATAAGTTTTTTGCATTCAAAGGCAGTTCAATTAGTTGAGTTCAATTTTTGATCAATTTAGCTAACATCCCTCTTCTAAAGTCAAAGGGTTAGAAATTCTTTTCCCGGAAAACACAGAAAGAAGTCCCATTCCTACAGCCGCATTCACAGCAAAAAAATCTATAGACCAACACCAAGTAATGTCCAGGAAAAGGACAAAAAAAATTACCTACATTAGAACCCACCTTCGCAGAAGGCCAATTTGAAAAATGATTTTTCAAAGTTCAACAGGTGGAATGAAAACCAAATTATGACCGACAAGACGGTGGAGAGCGGGTCTCGCAAAATTCAATTTTACTTTACCAACCCAACCAGCCAATAAAAATTTAATTCTCTATTAATTAGTCCTTAAAGGCGTGCGCCATAATAAACTTGAAATTCGTTTTTAATATTCCCCCGCGTTGGCTGTTAATCGCGAGCGCCAGAAGCCACTTTCGCGAGCTATTAAGGTTGCCGTCAATTAATTTCCTGTCGAAGCGAACTGAAAAAAGAAAACAAACCGACGGTACTAGGATTAACACGCGGATATAGCCCAACAAATTTGCAATATTTTATTTATGAATCCATCCTTGCGACCGTGGTCATTCACTTTTGATTGCCTCGGATTCATTTTGTAATTAAGATGGCAACCAGGCCTCAGTGGGGTGCTATACCGAGACGCCTCCTGCAGATGGCATATGGTGAAACTCAGTCCCCCACAACAATTACCACAATTGTTTAGAGGCATATCGCTTAGGCTGCGCCATTAAAATGCCATCATAAATTAAGGACACAAAAGGACGACGGGGAGAGGACAAAAAATAAGAAAAAAAAAAATTACTAATAACATCTCGTGTGAGCGAGCGCCAAATGCATAATTCACGACGGTCTCACAGGGTGTAGGCATTCAATTATTCCATGTTCTGCAGGAGTGTAGAGATTTGAAGCCCGGCAACACGAGGCAAAAAAATGAACAACGAATTTCAGACAGGGACACCGCGCGAAGCAAGTCCCCCATTATTCGAGCACAATCTACGGCAAGGATAAGCACTGTGTGACTTTCGATCCCTTTCTCGCTCTCGAACATTCGGGATCACGAAAATATGCTAATTTATGAAAATTGTATTCAAAGTCATTTAAGTTTGAAGATTCCCAGGACATTTTCCGCCGCCGCCGCCACCGCTACTGCCACGCTGGATGTTGTGGTTTGAAAGTTATAGTTCAGCGCTACGGGTGGGTGGGTCGGCTACACGCAAAATAGGCCGCCATGGCCTGCCCCCAACCGCTTGTCCTCTGTGGTTGGGGACACCCTTCTCTTGAACGGGGGCATGTTTCAGACATATTTCTTAGGATAAGGGCTTCCTGACACCCACACTCGGAGAATCTCCATTGTTCTCTGGTGTTCGTCGTCGTGATATTTCAAAAGCCTGTAACATCTAAAACAAACAAAAAAGCGGGAAACTTAGTTCCTCGAGGCATGGTCGAGTCGGCACGGCGGTCGGCAGCAAAACAGCGCAGAGGAGCAAAGGAAACCTGTGTACTTGAGGACTCAATTCCTGGAGGGCAAATGATGTTTTATTCGTTTCCTTTCTTCTTTTTCTGTTACTACTGTTCTGTTGCTGTTCTGTTCTGACACCGTTAGCAGGTTCTATATACTTGCTTAGGCTTATGCCCACACAACATTGTGTACGCATTCACAAAAACTGGTCGAGTCGACAAATGGAGCCTTTCGCTTCGGGGAATTCATCTATTTTCACTGCCTGCGCTGCGGTGGGCAGGGTCCTCTACACCAACAGTTGCCACGGGTACATAATAAGATTTCAGATTTAAAAGTATCTCGGATTTAAAAGTATCTTATCTATTAAAAGGAATCTTACTTATTCGGTTTCCTTTTGAGTCCATTTGCTGCCTCCGAGGGGGGCTTTGGTTGTGGCGTACGAAAGCGTGCAGGTAATTGGAAGGAGGGAATATTTAATTTTAGCAAAATTTAATTTTGTAATTAAGAGTGGCTCCGGTGGTGGCGTTTTATGTTCTTAAAGGACGGTCTCCATTGAGTAACTTGCGACAACTGAAATTGATTTAAAGAGATGTAGCTGTGTTCACCTATTGTGCGGGACATTTAATGCAATTATAGGGGCATTGTTGTAGTGGTTGCGATAGCTCAGTGGTTAGTGCATTGGGATGCTGTGTGAACTGCGTAGATTCGAGCCCCAGCCGGTTCGTTGGGAAATAACAAACTTTCGAAAGTATAATTTGTCATGAGTAGTTTTTCGATTCACCAGTCGGAGTCGGCAATAAATTTAATCTTTGTGAAGAATAAAGCACGCAAAAGATGAGTGCTTGACTCATCCCGGGCTGTTGCGTATGCTATATTTTTTTTGTATGTCCTTGTATGATATAAAACATTGAAGCTGTCTGCACCAGAAATCATCTGACTATGGCGTTGTACAACCAATAAACCATTTTGGGGTTCAGTGCCCAAGTTTTGTTGTACAGGCATTGGCACATGAACATTGCCCTAGTCACCGTGTTGATAACCATGTTAAGGTGCGAGTTCCAGGTAAAAGTTTTGTTAAGTATTACGCCAAGATACTTTGCTTGGCTGGACAGATCAAACGGGGTGCTTGCTAGTGAAACTTGCTTGAGGTTGTGTTTCCTCTTTCTGGAAAAGGGTATAAATACAGTTTTTTCCGGGCTTTATGGTCAGGCCCTTCGTCCTACACCACCTTGAAGTTAGGTTAAGGGTATGGCCCTAACGTTAATAACGACATCGTCCACATATCCTTGTACTCTGTAGCCGGCTTTTGTTAGAAGTTCTAGGATTTCGAAACAATCTAGGAGCTCGAAATAATCAGTCATAGCATGACATGAGAAGTCGTAACATTACATATAAAAATAATTAAAAAACCTAATGTGTGCGTGACCTGGTCTTGAAAGCAGGGATAAGACGAACCACTGTCAATGCTCTGCTTTCGGGAGATCAAGGTTATCTGCATACTTTGGACATCAATGCCATTATAATGAACGCAATCCACTTTCAATTGAAAGTCCGTCTTTCATGAGAAATAAAAGGAAATTTGAATCTTCAGGCGTTTAAATACAGACTTTCGCGTCTGAGTGTTTGCTATAAACTTTCGTTTGGCGCCTGAGTGCTTGGGATAAACTCTCCTAACTGCGAGAGGAGCAGCAGTCGTTCATTCATTAATTTAAGTGATGTAGAATTGCTTCTACCACGATGAAATTCTGATGAAGAATTTGAATTTGGCACCTTTTGTTTGGTTATACCGTCCAAGAAGCATCCTAAAACTTTCCTTCGAAAATGAGGACACAAGATACATTTATCCGAAGTGAAGTGCATTTAAACTGAATTTTTATTTAATTTCGAATTTTCAATTTCCCTAACTTGACAAATGAAGTCACGTAGACTTTTTGTCTCCTTATACACCCTTTACAAAAAAATTCCTTATATGTAGAAAGACACTTGCTAATTCCATTGTGGTATGCATTCCTTGTCTGACAATGCATCTTCTAACCAGAGAACACTTGAGTGACAGTTATTGTGTGTGACACACATACAGATTATTGACTTTTCAGTTTTGTCGCAGACGCCTGTGTTAGTAATCAATATCTGATGGGTAGGTCATGCGGTAAGGTATTGTGCAGAGAATCCTTTTTGAATGCAGTTATACTTGAGGTAGATTTTTTGAACAGAGAGTGGCTGTATTCAAATTTGGGACTCCTAACTCTAGTTTCACCTATCAATGCAGATTGACTGGTTGTCCTGGCAAGTCGCAAAGATTTAGAACAAGATAGGGTAGCCACCTAACTCACTAATTATTACGGGGACTGCAAAATCCCCATGAACCCGAAAACTACTCGTATTTCTGGAAAATATAGAGTTCTACCTAGATAGGTAGGTTAGAGGGGTGGCGGCTTGACGTTGGGCGCCACCTCACTCGGATCTTCAAGGACCCTTTGTGTTCCCCGATCCTACATTGATGTACATGTTGGGTAGCGAGAATAAGCTAAGTCACCTTGAATATGCATTTTTGGATGGCCTTCGGTGGCATGGTTGAGAGCTGGGCTGGGTCACTATAGAAGTAAGTGCCTAGGGTCGTCTTTCTGGTCCTGCTGAGGCTCGGGCAGACGCAGAGAACGTACTTCGTGTCCTCTTTCGCGTCTACGTGGCCGCATCCTAAGCAGAGGTCGGTCGTGCTTAGTCGCATTCTCATCAGATAGGCCGCCGGTAGGTTATGGCCTGTGAGAATGCTGATCACTAGAGCGAAATGTGATCTATTCACCATAAAAACTTTCTTGGCTTTCTTTATTGAGTTTTGGCCACATCTTTTTTGATATGCGGCATGACGGAAGTGTGCGTCATCTCTCATCGGCAAGTTTTCAGAAGTCCAAGCGAATCTTTTGCTTTAAAACTCTATAGGAACCGTGTGGTCGACCATTAATTGGTTCAGTTTCGATCCCTTTCTTACCATCGACCTTTTCATTGCCATCGATGCCTTGGTGCCACGGGACCTAACAGTGATACATTATGTCTTGAGCTTAGGATCCTAAGCTGGCTGCGACAGCTCTTTACTGCAAGTGATTTGAGTATTGTGGATGATATGGCTTTGACGGTGACCTGGTTATCGATGAATATATCGATATTTCTTCTCGAGGTTACTTAGGATAGTTTTCTTACGGCCTCGATAAGTCTTTTCAATATTTTAATTAGAGAAGACGTGAGACTTAAAAAAAATAGCTGGCGCGACAGCTCGGAATGAGCGAAGACCTAGCTTCTCGCAAGCTTTCACGTCGTTATGCGTGTTACATTTTTCGCATAAATGGAAGAAATCTACACTTTTTGCCGATTTTGAATAGCGAATTGAGAAGCTTTTTTATGACAAATTATACTCCCGCAGGCTTGTCATTCTCAGACGAGAGGTGGTGCCGCGAAAAATGTTCGGTGGACATGGTTAGTGCTTGAACCCAGGCTGCTCGCACAACAGTCCAACGCACTAACCTTTGAGCTATAACGACCACCAGACTTGAGACTTGATGGTCTGATATCATTCTTCCTTGGGGATAAAGACGACCTTAGATTTCCACCTAAGAGGAAATCGTTTTTTATAAAAAAAAATATGGAAGTGCATGTCCCTCCTTTTAGCGAGGGAATTATTTAAATGAGAAATTACTTTTCACAGATTCGATATCCTCAACCGGCAAACCAAGCTTTGGACGCATATGTTAGTCCCTCCAAGGGACCCGCAGATAAAAAAGCAAAATTTTACAACTTTCTTATCGGCAACGTCAGAACGTCACATTTTGAGATACAAAATTAAATTATATTCCTTTTTGTTCGCGCATCAAAAGTTCCTCGTTTTGGTTCTTTTGCATATTGCCTTGCTCTGGGTACTACTTCTTCGAGTTAAATTCCCTGCAGACTCAACTCAGCCAAAATGAGGCCGTGTTTCAACCGGATAAAACCATTGAGAGGTGCCAGAGTGGAAAGAATTGCAGATCTGAAAGCCGGAAAACTTTCCATGGCGAATTTGTTGGGTGCAAAACTTTAGGTTTTTATTTTATTTTTTATATTTTTTCGTTTTCCGTTTTTTTTTTTTTTTTTTTTGAATTTGTAATTATTCGTATACACAGGATGTGTATCTACAGTTGAGTGGGAGGAGGTTGGCGACACTAAGGATAAGCAATGTGACGCAACATGACAGAATGTTGGTAAAAGTTTTTGAAAATTATGATTTAATATGTTTTGTTGTCGTCTTTATTTCTTTTCTTGAGTTTTCATGTCACAGGGGAGGGCGGAGAACTTAAATTCAAGTTTGTTTTGTGGTTTGGGTTGGCGAATTTAGATTCAGATGTCTATTTAACTCCGAAGTCGGATGGTACCGGTAAACAAATTCAAGTGGTGTCGTGGGTGAGTTAGATGGGGGCACTTGTCTTTAATCTATCACATCATTAGGCAGTTATTTCGGGAGAGGTTCATTATGCCTTGTGAAGGTGAAAACGTTTTTTATGGAAAATCACCAAGCACCTTGGTAGTCCCCTTCTCTGCAAGCGGAGACTATTCAGTTCTGTGCATGATTTCTATAAATTTTTGGCAGTGACCTGAGAGAAAGTCTATCTAGAGGGATAGGTAGGTAGAGGTGGCGGTTCTACAAAACCCAATTAGCACTACTCCGATGTGTGTGGTTGAAAATGGAGTTTAGAAAGCGGATAGAATCTCGTATCCCGAGATGTCGTTAAGGTCGTCGAAGAATGGTTGGTCACGTTCACGTAATCTGAATCTTGCAAGTGCCGGATATTTGGAGTGGAAATGTGAGAGAGTTTCCTTCTCAGTTTCGTTTTCGCATATGCGGCAGTGGGGGGTTGTGTAGAATGCCTTTTAGAGATGAACCCTGCCTGACCAGTTCATCTTTTATGTTACTGTGCCCTGGAACCCAGACAAATGCGACCTTGGATCGTTCGCCCAACCGGGCAAGCTCGTTCAGTCACTTTAAGACCAGTTTTGGAGGATATGGTAGCCGAGCCAATGGCTTGGCTATCTATGAGAAAAGCTATGTTTTGTTTGTGCGTTGTGTCACGCCCAAGTTGCGGGCACGCCTCTCGGATTTCCAGCAGTTTCGCTTGGAAGACGCTCGCAAAATCCGAAAAGCGGTATGGTCTTGATATTTTGGACGAATCCGGATAGACACCGGCCCCAACACCGAAGTCCGTAGCGTGTCCACGATCTGGGCCGTGCAGTCCAGCACCCACATTCTTTAAGTCCGACTGTGCTGCATAGTGCGGTATTTTTGTGTGTAAGTAGAGAGGCAGAAGATGCAGGAGCACACAAAGGACATCCGTTGGAGCCGACCTCAATGCGCCCGTTGTACCTTTACATTTACTCGCTATTCTTTGGAGCGTTTTGAGTTTCGTAAATTAGGTAAGGTTTGCGGACTAAAGAGGGCTACCGCATCCCACTTAGGTCTATGCGGACCCATTGTGATACCCATGGTTTTTCATACTGCGGTTTTAATTCCCTTGTTCCAACCATTCGGTAGCCCTTTCAAATTTGAGAAGTTCTGACGGTGAACCATCAGAAAGCTTGTCGATATGATCGAAGAAGAATTTGTCTAGGGTTCTATTTCCTAACTGACAGAGGAATGGGCAGTGAAAGAGAAAATGGGCTGTGTTTGAGTTTTGTAAGGTTGTAGCCTTTACCCAACGCAGGCCACCATACAAGCGAGCCGTAGGTGAGAATTGGACACCCAACGGCTGTAGACATCCACAAGGTCGTCTTTGGTTGAAGTCCCCACTTCTTTCCAAAGGTTTTGCTGCACGCATAGAAGGCTACATATGCCTTTCTTACTCTGTGTTCAATGCTTTGCTTCCAATTAAGCTTTGAAGCAACCATGATACCTAGATATCTAGCGCTGGAGGATAGTGTGAGTGGTCGACTGTTAAGAGGGGGTAGGGTTTTGGTTTTGGTAGTGAACAGCGTAAGTTCAATTCATCTCAGGTTAAGACCAAGGTCACCACTAGTGGCCCAGGTGTTTACCTTGTCTAGCGCAGCCTTCATAATTTCAGGAAAACGAATAGTGCTGGATAGCTACGACGCAGCTTTCTTTACTGACGGCCCAAAAATGAAGAGCGAGCTAGTGCGAAAGTCTTCTTGGAAACAACCAACCAATACAACAAAATACTTTACAGAAAGTCCTACATAGTTTAAGTTAAAGTTGCTTTCATTTTGACTTCAATTGCTCATAACGATTTCCGGGAGGGATGAATGGACACCCCATCACTGTCATCTGTGTTAGAGACAACCCTCTGTTCTCCCTCAAAGACAAATCAATCAATTATCCGATCCATAACAACTGTCAGAACAGAAGATACTAAATACGTAAAATTTATTTAATTCCAAAAGAAATATCTATCTTCTATCTGTGCCCCGTCTCCGTTGGATGAAAATACAATTTGTTTCCAGCATACACATCCTCATCGTTCTTTTTACTTATTTATGTTCTTTTTGTTTGGCAAAATTTGTCTAACCATCATCGATCAGAGCACAAGAAACGTTTTCGAATCAAATTACCCGAAAGTAAAAAGATTTATTGTCGAGGGCCGAAGTATGAAAAATCACCGAACCATTGGCAACTTTGTAATCGAATAAAGTATCTTATTATTTAAGTTCACCCGGCGCGGCGCTTGCCGATAGATTGAATATTTTGAAATTATACTGGATGAAAGCGGAACCTTCAGTCTTGTGCGCCCAATTGGGTCCCTTCGACCCTGCAATGCTTGGCAACAACTGAAACGTTCGACTTCATCTTGGGTAAACGCACCCTCCCGCCACCGTCCTCAAAACGCCATCATCTGCATTGAGGAATAAGGAAAAGTTCTCTGTTTTCGGACCCAAAACCCGAGGCATACAGATTGGCACACTTCCGTTTGCCTGCAGGGGCGGGTTTGGCGTTTTACCCCCTTTTTTTTTTTGCAAGAAGCTGTAATAACAGCAAGAACAACACCAACGCCAACACCGAACAGTAACAACAACAGCGCATTGGCAAACAAATCCCGATGAAATTTTAATTACAACTTGGCCTTTTGATTCGGAAAAGTATGGCAATTAAGATGCCCCAAATGCGATGTTCGTTTGTACGCTCTCGTTCGTTATGCTTTGCCGTCTCTCCGTTCGAGAGTTTCTTGTTTTGTTTATGTGTGCTCTTAGCTCGAGACTTTCGCTTTATTATTCGTCTAATGGATTTTATTGATTGAATTTCGCAGTAATCGGAAATTTGCAGGCCATTTGGAAAAAAGTGAAGAAGTTTTTGAATAATAATCATAAAACACGAGATGGGCATGGGGTGCAAGGGTTTTTAGCTTTGCGAATGCGGAGGCATTGGAAAAGTTGCTTAATTGAAATTTTCTGTTAATGGTTAATCTTTTGGGGGGAAGTTGACTGTGCACAGGGCGGTGATTAACTTTGCAAACAAAAACAAAATTTAAATTTAGCGGAAGTGACATTGTGGTACACGAGTTTCAATGAATTTATCACATGGGATTGTAGGCGGATGTTGGGTATAGCATATAGAAAATTTAAATTTATAACCAAAGTGGTTCCTCGAAACCTTCTAGGTTTTTAGTTAATTTGCGGCAAAGTTTGTGCTCAGAAGTTGACTCTGCTATTGCCAGGGTTACTGCAGCTGTAGTAACGCTAATCGTGCACTCTTGTGGTATATTTAATCGAAAACCGATCTGTGCGACGTATCGTCATTACGAGATTTTTTAAGAGTACTTATTGCATAGAGAGAGTACTAAATTGGGTAGAGTTGCTGTCTGTTTAGCGAAGAATAAAGGGCAAACGACAATGTGGCGTTGGGGCGCTGTGCAGTAACTTTACGATATCTGTCACAAAACGCGACCTCAAAACCTCCATTTTGGGTGTTGTAGTCGAGTTTGCGATGTTGGCGATATAAACTCGACGCAACACCTGAGGTCACGTTTCAGATATGCGCGTGTTGTCTCTACACAATATGTCAAAACGCAAGCATCCAAACGCGACATTTAGTGCGTTCGTAACACACTTCTAACTCTAGCAGAAAACCATCTTATTGTACCAGGATGACAGATAATAGCTGTGGTGGGAGGAGCTATTATCTGTCATCCTGGTTCAAAAATAAAGTTTCCGCTAGAGTTCAAGTGTGTTAAGAACGCGTGAATTATGAATTGGCTTTAACAAAAAGTACAGGGATGATATCTATGGGTTTGAGGCTTTATTTAGAACAGTTCGGGGGTGTATGATCCGAACTTTGGTCTCGTTTGTAAAACATAAGATCGGTGATTGAAAACTATCTACACTCAGCGGTATAATTAAGCACGTACTATGCTTTTCCATTTATTTTAAGAGCGACAATTTCCATAAGACACTATGTCCTTCATTGCAAATAGTATGTGTGTATATCCTAAAACACTGGCGACTGTATGAAACTTTTAACGATTGGCTCGTCTGAATGTGGTCATGAATGTAAAGAAGTCGATTTCTCGTGAAATCGTTCCCCGAACTGTAAGCAGTGCCGTCACTTCTTCTTCCTCTAATCTTCTCCTCGCTGTTAAATTCACGTTTCTTACTTCTGAAGGCGCAGCTTGTCCTTGAACAACCAAGAACATTTCGTTCAACAAATCTACCTACATACATGCATTTAGCTTGAATAAAATGGAGGTTATTTCAGCCAAATCCGTACATAAACTTTGTCAAATTTTACCTCATAAGCCAATTTTTCTCAGTGTTTTCTTATGTCACACATCCCTAAGCATTTTATCATTTCATTTTCCACCCATTCGCTGTGTTTTCCGATGCAAAAAATCCGAAAAATCACAAAAACCTCCAAGAAAATGCAGAAGATTTGACACTTTTTCGTGTGACACGAAATCGGTGAGAAAATGCGTTCGTTTGATAAATGAATTCACTGCACTTTTTGGCTGTGCGCGTGTCGCTTTGAATTATTTTGGAAAAATTAGTTTTTTGATGGAACAATTGCTGGAAATTGTTGCAAACAATTGTTCTTGTGTGTAAACTGAAAGAATACACGCAACTGAAGTCACATTTCATAAAAAAATTGCAAGAAACTAAACAACATGTGCATCATTTCAACCTCAGACTTGGATAGGAGATTTGATATCAAAATACCAAGAGGAGAGAACTGGGATGATGGTATAGTACGCACTGAAGAAGAGCTAGTCCTTGCAGTCAGCATCGACAAAATCGAAGCTCGTAAAGGCCTGCAAACAAAATCTCAACGATATATCAACGACCAACAAGGTTACCCTATGCGGGGTACCGGGCCACAGGGATATATCAGGTAATGAGAGGGCGAATTAACTTGCTAAGGGCGGTGCAGAACTAGATCCTGTTTTAAGAAGAATTCCAAAAAATCTCGTACAACTTAGTCGAAGGGAAATACAGGACACTGCGGAATGGGAATCCATACGGAGCGGCAGTGACGAAGAGGAAATATAATCCATCCAGCATCTGCTATGCGAATGTCCCGCACTGGTCACCAGAGCACTGGCGTTCTCTTGGTAGTAGCTCCTTCCATGGTCTAGAGGACCTTAATATCGCTGATTTTAGGAAACTCCTGAGATGTTTATCCCTTTCTAGGTGGTTTCCGGATTAGCTAACCCCATCGCTTCGTTTGACTCCCATGAGTATACTGTTATGGGTACAATGAACCCGCTTGAGGTCTAAGTAAGTCTTTTGGACACCGGCTAAACCAACCAACCAACCATGACCACCAACACCTATCAGCTCTTTAGTGATTCTATAAATAGTAATACTGTCGCCGTGCTCATAGCATCTTCAGATGCAATGCGAGCTTTTGATCCACTGCCTGGTACTGTCAGATGGCAACAATCACTTCTTTGCGTTTCACGGACGGACTGGACATAAACATTTTTTACAGCATTCTAGTGCAGTTCTATGATTGGAAGCAGAGAACTGCTGAACTCGTCAGATATGAAAGAACAACGCCGATTTTACCATCATATGCTACCTTAGGCATACCCATCCCTACATGTGATCTCAATATTAAGCGAGGAGCTCTCGAAAGGACAATTCTTAGATGGACAGGTAGTACAACGTGTCTAGCGATAAAACAGATTTGATCCAAGCTGGATCTGAAGCGCTCTAAGGATTTGATTTCCCTCTAGAGATTTCATATCAGAGCTACTATAGGTGTCATCACTGGCGTGCAAAAAGGCTTGGCGTCTATGCAAAACAATTTCTGCAGAAGCTATATGAACAAAGAGGAGAAGGAGATTTCTCTCCACCTTCTTTGCCCCTGTGCAGCTCCCTCCCGCAAAAGAAAAGCCTTCTTCTATACCAACTTAGGCGACTTGACAAACATCGATGTTATTAGCCTACGCTTCATAAAAATGTCCTATTGGTTCAATGGCTTGGCAGAAGATCTTTCCGAGATCCATATGGATCCTCACGGATCTAAGTTTGCTGAATTTAGCTGGTAACTACTTCAACTTGACCTAACCTAACCTATGACCAAGTGTTCGCGTTTTCATTCAAGCTGCTTAGCTGACCATGGCGTGCATAAGCGGTTCGTTGCCATTCGCCACCTTGGCAATGAAATCTTCGTCAAAATGATGGCACTTTGTTGGGTGTTAAGTGATTATATGTGGTAAAGGAGTTGCCAACCGTTACTAAATGTGATTGACATTAAAAGGAACGCGGCTTCGCATAGCTGTGAGACGCAGCCATCCACGAATATGTAATTGTGAAACCAGGGAAAATCATAAATTATAAATCATTTCATGCTCTGTTCTACTACATCCTTATACGTAGTTGAAACCCATCGTTCGCTTTCAAATCGCCCACAAATAATTCTCTTCAATTCCGAGAGTTACATGCATTTCTCTCGCTCTTCATTCGAGTGGATCCATTAGACAGCACGGCTGTTGCTTTCGTTTATTCATTTACCCGTGCTCTCACCCCACTTTCCGTAATTGAAATCGATCAAAAAAAAAAAAAAATTAAGATAAATCTTCTAGGCACTACCAACCGACAAATAAATTGAAGTTTACTTCGCTTAGTTCCGTCCGCCTGCACATGGGGTGCACATAAAACAGAGTAAAAAATAAAAAAATATGAATCCATCACTCAACCATAGCTCCACCAGGATATTTATCATGAATATTACGAAGGACAAAGGAAAAGATTCCATTTTTTCTTTCGAAATAAAATTCCCGCATTCTGTTCTAGTTGCCCAGGGACTGGATGTCCTTGCCGCAGTGCACTTTACAATAGAAAGCGATACACTTAACTGAATGGAAAATGGGGTGCATTTCGTATTATTCGATGCGTAAAATGTGAAGAATTTTAGAACTTTTTTCCCTGCATTTGTTATTACTCGTCGCCAGGACAATCTCATGAAAGAGTTACGGAATGAACAGAGAAATCAGTTCAAAAGGATAGCAATGACAGAACATCAGAGTGTCTCTTTGAAGCTGATGATGCTGATGAAATGCTTTTGTCCGAGTTGACTTTTGCACTCTCTCTGTGCTGTTGTCGGCACTTTGTGTGAAACTTTTCATTCAGTTTGTTGTCGTTGAAACTATGTAGTGCGATTAAATGGCCCTTAGTCTGGTGTGTATGGGTATGTGTCTTTCCGTAAGTTGTGCTTTTAATTGCAGGCAGAAAACAGGAAAAAAGGACACAATCCTTTGTCATACTTTTTCCTGTTTTGACTGTTCTGTGGCCTACTTTGACTGTCAAGGATGTGCACTGGATGCAAAAACCCATTTGCATATTTTGAAATCAGCAGTTCTGTTGAAATCATTGTATCTACAGATAGGCTTAGGGTGGTTTCAAAGGATTAAAGGATGAGATGCGATATGCTTTGGGAATTTGTTCTGTTGATTGGGATTTTTGGCGATTTGCGTTGGCAAAATAATTGGTAAAGTCAGTAACGAATGTTGTCATATATATATATTCGTACCGTTGTTTGCTAACGTGATCAAGAAGCTGCTGTGGAATTGAATTCGGCAACAGTGCGGCCAAAATTCAGGGCAGTGGCCCCTCCCTATTCTGGATCATGACTTCCACTAAATCCCAAGGAATGAATAAATGCAAAAGGTGTTCGAAAAATACCTTAGAACGGCAGAAGATAGGAAGAAATAACATAGTCAGTGTCAGTGGGTGCAGTGGTTTTGGTTACCACAGCTGTGGCTTTTGGTGTACCAAAGGAGGCGAACCAGTGTCAATCATATTTGTCAAAGGAGTATGTACATACACACACAACTTGCAAACCACAACCAGATTTGTTTGACATTATAACAGACACACAGAGATGCAACAGGAAACCAAAGTGGTAGTGACAGTAAGTGGAAAAATGGAAAAGTAATTAACGTAAAAGGAAACCAGGTCTTAGCCCTCCCACGGGCTATCACCTAATTTATTTATTTATTTTCCTTAGTCATCGACATGGAGGGTGCTTTCGATAATGCGACCATTGGCTGCATGTGTGACTCTGCAACACGGGGTGGTTGAGACCCTGGGTCTGTGGATCAGAGCAGTGTTAATGAATAGAACTTTGGTTGTATGTAGACTAAGACAGGGTTAAATAGAGGCTTTCCGCAAGGGGGCGTACTGTCTTCACTACTATGGTGCATGGCTGTTGGCACTCTGTTGCATACTCCAAATTCGTCTACTCTCTGTCGGGTCATGCCTCAAGACTGTCTATGCTAACGCGCACGCGGACCACTAGGAGCGGGCTTTCGGTCAACCCTCTAAAAACTGAGGTTGTCCTTCTTACGAGAAGGAGCGTTATGACCGGTTTGACTCAGCCAGTCCTAAAAGGCGTCAATATCCATATTTTCGATGGAACCAAATATCTAGGAATGATCCTGGATAAAAAAACTTCTTGGGACAAAGCATGCCATTCAAGGTGAACTCATTTTTCTGCCTGTGTAAGGGTGCCGTTGGTAAGATATGGGGCTTATCACTGAAAAATATCCTTTAGATCTATACGGCTATGATAAGACCGTTTCTAGCTTATGCATCGGTTGTTTGGTGAATGGGGCTATCGCGTAAGTATGTGACTGCCTACTGCACTAAACTTTAAAGAAATGCTTGTCTCGGCTGCACGGGAGCTTTCCCGAGTACCCCTGACGCTGCTCTAGACGCTCTGCTTGACCTATCTCCCTTCGATACTTATATCATGGGCTGTACTATCAAAATATTTTATCGTCTTAGACGGGGCGGCTTTTGGTATCATCCGCACTAGAGTTTTGAAGACATTGCACGACACTTATCCTACGACCCTAGTTCCATGGATATTCCATCTGATACAATGACACCAGAACCTCGGTAACTGTCATCATCATCATCATCATCTTCCAATGGCCCGCTTATCCACTATGAGGGTCGCGGGTTTAGGGAGCTTAAGTGGACTCTCCACATTTGCCGATCTTCCGCCATCGACTCTAACTCATCAGGGGCAATCCCCATACGGGTAGAGGTGAGATTTCGGACTTGGTCCAGCCATCTCAACCTAGGCCTGCCCAGGGGACGCGTACCCGATGGCACGAATTCCATGGCACGTCTTGGAAACCGAGTTGGGGACATGCGTTTGACGTGCCCAAACCATCGAAGTATGGACCTCTCCGTCCGAAGAAGTAGCTGCTCGACATTGAGTGCCTCGCGTACTCTGGTGTTCCTAACCCGATCTCGTCGAGTCACCCCAGCAATACAACGAAGAAATCTCATTTCGGCAGCTTGTATCCGCGATCTTATTCTTTCGGTCATTACCCAAACCTCATGACCATAGGTGAGGGTCGGAACAAACTGTAAAAATTTAAAATCTACTTTTCTTGCCTTCAGGAATGGTTTCGGCCAAAATCTGAACCTGAACAGGGCTGTAGTCGAACCGTCATGGATGACTCCAAGACCAGTCATGGGAGTGGTGCTGGCGTCTTCGTGCAGGTCGACAACACCAGACTTCGCCATCTGTTGGGCAAGGATGCCTTTGATTTCAAAGCATAGATCTTTGCTATCCAAATGGCCACAGACTATATTGTAACGAAAAGGTGGACGCATCGGAGCATCTGCGCTTGTAGCGATAGCCAGGCTTCACTTAAGGGCTTGCTCAACCCTTTAACCAGTTCCAATATAGAGCGAGAGTGCAAGAACACTCTGAATTCGCTCGCAAGGCTGAACTCTTTGACTCTTGTCTGAGTCCCAGGTCACACTGGGATCTCTAGAAATGAGATCTCCGATGAGATTGCTAGACAAGGCTCAGAGGATGTTTTCTCAGGACCTGAACCTGCTTTTGAACGTCTGTAAGAAATCAATGGGATTCTTGCTGCCATTCAGTAAAAAATACTATAGACAACTTATTGGCGTTCTAACGAAACACTTCGCTTTTGCCAAGCATCTTAGAGGGTCAGGATAAAGTGACACTACTGTCAGCAACGTTCGTGGAGATGGCGACGATCCTTCAGATCATTTCCTTTCCGATTGTCTTGCCTTTGATCGGATCAGGTGGCGTTCTTCGAAAGACGACGAGATTCAACTAAACTGGGTTAATACTGGGTCCTGCTTTTTGGTAGTACAATAGACCAGTTGAGTCTGAATGCTCCAGTGTAGCGGTTCCAAACCCAACAAGAAAAAAAAATAGTCAACAAACACAAAATGAATTTCAATAAACACTCTGTTAATCAGATTCCAAAAAATTCATCACAGATGAAAGTGTTCATTGAGGACTTATAAGTTCAACCTGCAATTTTGCTTTAAACTTTGCTTCCAGAATTAATCCAAAATAAACAGAACACGTAATCATTTATCCTTTGTTAAAGGCGTAATTGAAGTCTGCAATCATCACTCTCTGAAAGCCGTTAAAATAAAACATCAGAGGATATAATGTCAGCGACACACAACAAAACTCAACATCCTTTGCTTTACGCACTCTCATTCGAAAAAGAGTACCCATACATACAAACATTCATCCCCCAAGGCAATTAAAATCGATTTCTGCATAAAGTATCATAGATGTATGTATGAACATATAATACATAATTATAATCCTTTTGCATTGCATATGAAGTATGCAAAGATGCATAAGGGCATAATAGTTATGTAAACTATAATCGAAAGCTGTGTACAGAAGAAACAACAAACAAACAAACAAACAGCATTCTTGCATTTACAAGTCACGCAACAGTGTTTGGCTGTGTGTGTGTATGCAGGGTGCACCTTTTAGGATACGTGTACATCATGAACTCCAATTACTCATCATGGCTGCTCTCTCAATGACTTTTAATGAAAATTTACGTGTCCTTCGTTTAATTTTTTCCTTTTTGAATTCTCCTGCGGAAAACGTTCTCCTTGTGTGTTCAGTCATTAATTCAAGTGGAATTGATTCCGTTTACTTCCTTTTCGCCATTAATTTTGTTTGCAGATTAATTTTTTAATATTATTTGTGCAAGAGAATTGATGAAATTTTAACTTCTTGATAATCAATTACAAAAATTCTTTTCGTGATCGACGGGATGAGTTTTAATTTCGATGTTAAATTTGTCATAGCCTTTGTTTGATTGATGGTAGGGATAAGTATGGGGAAACCAAAAGAATGAGATGGAACATATTACTTTCTAAAGTATTTTAAGAGATGATTGCTCGAACTGATATTTAAAAAAAGAAAAAGACCCCCACTACATATACCAAAGCTTTCTGAGAGCTTTCCCTTGTTTTGCAAGAGACTTGTAGTCCATCTCTGCCTTGTTTTGCTTATTTAACCTAAATTTCAAAATGCCTCTTCTGCGTCTCTCCATCAGAATCATTTTCAAAATCTACAATTACTTGTAGAGCGGAAATCTGTGTTCTGTGAAAGATGGTCGCTAAAATGTTTCCGCTCCTGAAATCGGTCACTTTAATATATGGCGGAATGATTCACCGCTATTTCGAGCAGCTACATTTCACAGGCGAATGTAGCATATCATAAGGTGTTGGTCTAGTTCCATACTGACATGGGTTCCGCGCTTGTTTCAAACATCTAACAGACATTTTCTAGACCGATTGCCCTATGCTTTATTTGGTCAGTCGATACCCAAAAGTCTTTATGACACCCGATGATAAGAAAGTTGCTATTGCATTAATCTACGAGGGGTGGTTACAATCATCGATTGTAACGCTGTCGACTACTGATGCCGAAAAGCATTTGTTTCTTTTAAAAAAAAAAAATAAGATCGATTAGCTTCGAAAGCCTATGCCAACTCTACTTGAAGAGTTGATCGAACTAATAATGATGATAACTTCAGGAGGTTGGAAAAAAAAAACTGTCGTGAATTATAGGCAGCCTCAGAAAAATCGCTTGTTAGTCTGGGCAACAACTTCGGACATGATACAAAGTACCTTGGAGTAATCCTAGACAGTAGACTGTCGAAAAGGCCATAGGAACACGTTGGATCTGTCGACGCATCTGTGGCAATAACTGGGGATTAAGTCCCAAGACTATGCTTCAACGCGTCAGTTCATGTACTAACATTTACGGCAATAGTCTGGTGGGCAAAGACTAATTAGTTCACCACTGTCAAGAAACCGGAACGAGTTCAACGCCTAGCCGAAATATGCATGCCAAGCCGTCTGCTCTCGTGCAATTCAAGACCGTTTCTCGAGTAAGCCATGATATGTAAAGATAGTGCCACGTGAATTTGTTCTCTGAACTTCGATGGTGGAATTCTTCTTTCTGGCAAAGAGCGACGTTCTCTCCCAGGATACAATAGACACATGTCCATAACCAATTACCAGTATATATCCGAGATGCGATTTCTATGTTGAAAGAATTTTTATTGAATTAATGGTGGCACAAGGCCGCCGCACTCTCAATCTAAAGGTTTGCACTTCCATATATATGTATGGATGTAGTTTCCTGGGGACAACTATAAGGTCATCCAACAAGAGGTGCCATTTTTTTTAAGCGTAAGTACGGCATACATCTTTCGCGGCACCACCTCTCGTCGGGGAATGACAAGGAGTATAATCCTGTCATAAAGCTAGGCCTTTGCTTATCCTGAGCTGTAGCGCCAGCTATTTATTTATTTTTAAGTACGGCGTTGTGCGTGGGCTGCTGGCTTCAATTCTTCGGTCAATTGAACCTTATAAGCATGTAGGCCAAAATATTTATACAAAATGTGGAGCAAAGTGGTTGCGGATAGGCTTTGAATGACCCTGCACTAGGAGGTAAAACAAGCACGTGGGAAGGAACTTGTGGGTTGCGCTATTGTTTCATCCCGATTCTCACGATCAATTGCATCCCAAGAAGAACAAAAACTACTTTGTCCTTAAGGTCTTCAACTGAACTTCAACAACTGCACGAATGCTTTAGCAATACATTTAAAATTAATGTGCACCAGTATCTTCTAGCTCTAGGTAGTTTAGGTTAGGTTTGTAGGCTGATAAAGATAACCTCATTACACTTAGGTCTTTATAGATGCATTGCGATACCAATGATGTCTCGCTATTGTGGATTTAAGTGGCTTGGTACCAACCTTCCAGCCGCCTTTGGAAATTTGAGAAGAAAAACTTGCCTAGGGTTCACTTTTCTTATTTGACAGACGTATGGGGAGAGACAGAAAAAATTAGCTGTGCCCTCATGTACCTCTTTGTCGTTCATTTAAGCGTATTTTCTTTGTGTGATATCTTATCATGCCGTGACCATTAAATACCCCTACTAGCATCCACAGCGATTTCCTGTCCTTCTGTTAAATCTTGCTGGTTTCTGCTTTCTCATATTCTGGCCACAACCTTTTTGATATTTCACAGGTGGTCTGTGATTTCCGCCTGTTATTTGCTTCCATTAAGGTTTTTTTGTGCAATTTCGTCCTTAGATTGCAGAGAGGAGGTTTAGCTGTACCGTCCGCTTGCTCTCAGTCTAGGTCTGAATCCTTTCTTGCTAGTTCATCAGCTTTTTTATTACCTGGTCCAGAATGTAAAAATGATCTGCGTGCCACGAGCCCTAAGCTCTTCGTGACAATACTTTTCAAGCTTCGATGCTATCTGCATAGAAGTAATTGCTTTTATGGCTGTCAACGTAAATCGTAGTATCCTTTTGTAATATTTTTTAGCGGTTCTTTTCACTGCAAGAACCTCCTCTTGGAAAACACTGTTGTGATCGGAGGTTCTTCTGAAGGACGTTTTATTTGCTGTTACCACCAAGGGTTAGTTGTGCATTTTTTTCTGAACTTTTTCGAAGACTTCGAGACTTCATTTTAACGGCTTTGGTAAAGCCCACAGTCTGACTCTACTTGGCTTCTCCCCAAGTCCATTGAAACATTGCCTAGCAAATACAGTCATTCTTTCTTACATATCCTTGTTAAAGCGAAACTTTGACAGACAAAATCCCGATTGACAATCGTGAATAGATTCAAGATGTTGTGTAACCTTCTGAGGGCTGAGACCTCGTTCAACTCTTTGTTCATTCATTCAAAAAAGAAATTAAAAAAAAAAACATGTTTCACGATGGAACAATTTTTCTTCAAGTGCCAACAAAATCCCCTTGCTGATAATGTACTTATTTATTTATACTTTTGTCGACATCTGTATAACAATGACACGCCCTACCACAGGAAGCCCCAAGTAACCCGTTTGCTTTGTATGTACCTGCATAATTCAAGTTTGATCTATGTATTTCATCCGGTTCCGGCTTTTGTTTGCACATTCTATAGTCATTGCTTTCAGATGTCAAAAACAGGCATGAACACTCTTCCACACGAGCAAATCCTGTGTGAAAGTACACTCCCACAACCATCACCATAGAATATATTCGGTTGAAAAAAATGGGAGACGTTGATATGACATCGGGGAAAATTACTTTTTACACGTGTCTTGTCAAATTCGCACGTAACTGTGGGAAAAACTTTTAACATGTCTATTGAAGGAGTTATGTTACATTACAACTTTCGTTTTACTTACACTTTTTGTAAGGACAAGGATTTATCTTCTGCCACACGTGCTAAACCATGGGTGGCAAATACATCAATTTTGGATTGGATTAAAGATGAAGATGGGTGGGGGGTAAATTGACGGAGACCTGCATATCCATTTAAGTGGAATTATAGCTGAGATGGTGGTATACTTTTGGTGAATTACGGGTACAAACTTTGTTTTTTTTAACTGAGTGTGCGTGTTACATTTTTCACATGAGCGGAAGGGACTTGCAATTTTGTGCGGACTTTGAACGGCGAATTAGGAAGCTCTTTCGTGACGAAGTATGCTTTTGGAGGTTTGCCATTCCTTGACGAGTGGTGATGACGCTAAAAATGTCAAGCAGCTTCCACGGAGCCACGGCGCAGCAATTTGCGTTAACTAGTGTTGCGACAGAAAAGTCTTGGAATCTACGCCAGCCTGATGAGGCACATAAGGACAAGGACCTCAATCAATTTGATATGCAAGACAGAAAAATAAGTAGCTGGCGCGACAGCTCGGAATAAGGCCTAGCTGCTCGCAAGCATTCATGTTGTGCGTGTTACATTTTTCGGCACGAATGAAAGAAACAATTTATTGCCGACTCCGAACGGCGAAGTGAGAAGCTCTTTTATGACAGATTATACTCCCGGAGGTTTGTCATTCCTTGATGAGAGGTGGTGCCGCGAAAAATTTTCTGTGTTCCTGGCTGGGGCTTGAACCCAGGCCGCTCGGTCAGCAGTCCCACGAATTAACCACTGAGCCACGGCGACCACCTGACTGACTTCAACCCATTGATATAATAAATGAAAGAGATGACAGCTTAGTTAAAAAATGAGGCTTCGAGGTTTCGTCCAGGTGAGGAACTTATTCTCAGTGTGTCTCTGATGCGCAAAAAAATTGTCTGTTCAGTTTTCAGTAGATAATCACTTACTTATTACTTAAGGAGCCGCCTCAGTCCGTGGTGGAGCTGGTCCTCAACTAACAAGCTTCTGCAGCCAGTTTGATCATTAGCCATCTGCCACTAGTTTCCCACGCCAAGTTGGTTGAGGTCCTCTTCCACTTGCGTCCACCTGGGTCGCGGTCTTTCTCTACTGCACCGTGCCTTTGGGTCTGGATTCGAAGATTTCCTTGGCCGGAGCATTGGTGTCCATTCGCTCTACATTACGCGGCCACCTCAGTCGTTGGAGCTTCACTCTTCTGGCTAAGGCGATGTCGCTGTACAGCCCGTACCGCCTTCCCCAAAGAATTTTCCTCTCCAAACAGCCAAAAGGAACTTCGTCTACTTTTGACATAGTCCACGCCTTAGAGCAGGACTGGTAGGATTAAGGTCTTACAAGGGTCACTTTAGTCGTTCGAGAGAGGGCTTTGCTAATCAATTGCTTTCTTAGCCCAAAGAAACAGCGATTGGCAAGAGTTTTTCTTTGTTCGATCTCAGCGCCAGTGTCGTTGTCTGAATTGATTTCGGGCCCAAGGTGGACAAAGTCCTAACTGCCTCAACTTTATATCTGTCTATAGTGATTTTTTGTCTCCGGGACGTCGGTGTTGAGTGTCGTTTATTGTTGACAGCATATGTCTATGTACTTCGTCTTGCCCTCATTGACCGCTAAACCCATTTTCACTGCTTCTGTCCAAATACTTACAAACGCGTTTTTCTAATTATATCAATATCGTCGGCGTGTGCGAGGCCGTCGTAGACGCATTTGCGTCGATTGAAGAAAAGGCGAAAGAAATTTGTCTAAAAATAGACGAGGACAAAACCAAATATATGCTGTCGGCAAGCAAAGACTAATCTTGTCTAGGGGAAAACGTCGCTATCGACAGCTTTAACTTTGAGGTAGTAAACGTTAACTCCACGAAGAACATTTTAGTGGAGAGCCGGCGAAGAATAACCCTAGGAAAGATTTAGCAAAGCAGTTGGTGTTGAAGTTCCTGACACGAAAGGTCATGCTGTATAGGGTTCTAATACTACCAGTCCTCCTATACGGCGCCGAGTGCTGGACGATAAGCAGGAAAGCAGAGCAGGTACTAAGCCACTTCGGAAGAAAAATGCTTTCCGGATTTTCGGTCCTGTTTGCGAGGTGGAGACATAATCGCGAAGTCTATAAGCTGTACAAAGCTGGGGATGTAGCTCACACGGTAAAATCTCGTCGACTACATTGGCCCGGGCACATCGATTTAATGGAAAACAATGCTCCAGCTAAGAGAATCTTCGAACCGCAGTCATCAGGTTCGAGATGACCAGGAAGACCAAACCTCCGACCAAGCCATTGTTGATGCAAGAATGCTTGGCCTGACAAACTGGCAGTAACAGGCCCGGTATCGAAGAGGATGGAGAATTGCGGTGTCTCAGGCAGAGACTCTTCACGAGTCGGAAGCCTTTTGAGTAAAATAAGTAAGCGAGGGACTTTTGAAAGATTGTACTTCTGATATTGACGCGTGGGTTTTGCACCATTCTTTTATGAATGATGTTAGAAGGTCGTATGACAACGCGTCCCTTGGGTCACTATTTTTTTTTTTTTATAATCCACGCGCGGATCAAGGGGATATGAATACCCTTATAATGCTATACACACACCGCGAGCGAGGTACAGTGGTTTGAAACTCAGGTTTTGTTTTCATTGGCGTCCAAGGATGGTGCCCAGGCTAGCTGGGGACATTTGTGTGGTGTTTTTGTCATTGCTTAGCTCACAGGAATTTTTTCGAATCCCCTGATGTCATACTCAGTGTTCGCTCAATCAACTCTTCAAGCCAAGACACTCTACTGCCAGTGTAATGCCTTCGCAGTAAAGTCGCCATCAGATTTCACAGTTGATCGATTTTTATTCATTTAAGAAATAAATGTTTTTCCGACATCAGGAGTTGAACCCGGACTTTCAGCGTGACAAGCGATGATGCTAACCACTGCACCATGGTCACTATTCAACACACTACTTGTGCGTATTGTAACCTCCTCCACTGTAGCATAAAAATATTTTTTTTTTGTAAAACACTGAATTCCACTTGATAATTATTTTAAAGGTGACCCCTATATATTCGTTTTCTAAACATAAGTTTCCGATTTTTATCAAAGGTGCTCATAACCCGAAGTCCACATCAATTTAGAAAAGTTTTCAGCATTAAATGTGCGATTGGATATTTGCCCAAAATGTAAGTGTTTACGTTGCAATTTTGAATTGAAATGCATGCCAACTCAAATCGCTCTTTGGCTACAAAATTTGTATTCCCAGTCGAGTTGAACGATGCTTTGCGCATAGGTAGCAATTGAGTTCTAGAGTCAATAAACGGTATCGATGTGGCCATCTAAAACTTTTGACCAAAGTACTTGATTGGAATTTTCTGAAGAGTTTCTATTTACCAGTCGAAAAAAGTGCACTACATCCATATGCGGTTGGACTTTGATTCTGGGTGGGAGTTTAATTAACTTCAATAGGTTTGACGTGAAATTCGGATGTTGATTTAAAAACTTGGGAATATTGGACCGAATCGGTCTTAGTTAGAGGAAAGAATGCAGTGCGAGGGCTAATGACGATAATATGTGGTAAGAGCTGCAATCGGACCTCTCTGACGCAGTAAACAGGGTCAATATAAGCTCCTTCGAGCATTTCGACATCCATAAGTTCTGCAGGAATATTTGCATTCATTCAGTTCTACGTAATTTCATTGCAAGTACTTACAAGCCGCGACTAATTAGGGACGACTTACTCACAATTATTCCCTCTGACCGTGTAATTTGCATTCACCCTCGTGCCCTCATTTAACCCAGTTTCGCAAATTACTGCAAGAGAATCAGCCCGAGACCGCAAAAAGCAAATGCTGAGGTTCCAGAAACCAAAAATAATTACTCAACTGTTTCACTGCTGTCACTTTTCGGTTATCTGCAATTCACCACTCACACCCAGATACTAGATAGAGACGCTCACTCAATTCCAATTGCACTTACCACACAATTTCTGTACTCATCACCACAATTATGCAGGACCGCTTTATTCATTATTTCGTGTTAGGAAGTGGGGCTCTTCTGGAGATCGAGAGAATGAGCTCCTCTGTGTGTAGGTGGTGGTTTTGTTATATCGGTCATAGAATTGATTTGCATTCTGTGGTGTAGTGTCGGGAGATACATTTTCATCTTTTTTTTTTTCTTTTTTGAGTATCCCTAAGCGCCACCCACTTGGTCTAACCAAAAATGTTAACTAACTGCGTCTGTTATATTGATTGTAGTGGAACAGCCATGGAGCAGAAAATAGAAAACCCCTTTGGAGGACTCAAAAACATTTTGTTTTGAGGTTGTGAACACACATTCGAACATGAGTGTGTGTACATCTACAACGGGGCTCTGCTGCAATATTCTTCTTTTTGTTTGCATGCGAGGGGGATCTTTCAACAGTTGCCGCTGGTGTCCTTCCTAGTTCACCATTACCAGCAACACCACGACCACAACTACTACTACTCGGTTGGTGTATTCCTTGCCTTCAGGCTGTGGCATAACAAAGACCACGAATTATTGTGTCGGTCGTCGGTCCCTTGCTCACACGAATGAGGATGTACTTGACCCGAAAATGAATGAGAATGAGGAGATTGTGTTGTGTGTGCTGAAATGTTGCTGTTCCTTATGAAACAAATGTTCTGCCATAAAATTCATGCCACCTCCACCACCCCACCCATGGCAAGAAAGAGAACGAGCGCAGGATGGTGGCATTGGAATTGAGGCTAAAGGCTGAGCTCGCATATTCGTGCGATTTGTGTGATTGCCTTGAGGGGGTGTGCAGATTACCAATACGTATCGGTGTATCTCCATGCGGGCATCATATGGTCCCAAATGTTGATTACATTGATTCCAAATATATGCGTCTTCCGGTTGGCGTTCGTAGGGAAACATTCCATTGGACGAGCTGCTTATAGATACGAATCAGTGTGCGGGCAGGATTTAGGGTTAATTCGATTTGACTGAAATGTTCGTGCACGTTTTACACACTTTCTAACCTGACAGTGAAGTGCGGGAAGTCGTTAAAAACGAGTCCTTGTCATTGTTGCGCCTTTCGCTATCAAATTCGCTTGACAAGAAATGAGTTATTCCGCTGCCGTTGTAGAAGAATTAAATGTTTATCACGTCATTCTACACCAATGGCATAATTAATCGCAGTTTCCACACCACCGCAGTTTAATTAATTCCACGAACTCAACGAATAAGCAGTTTTATAACGAAAGCAGTAAAATTGTAATTAATTGTAAAATTCTAACAGACCTTCGTTGCTGCCAACAGAAGCAAAATGTAAATGCGTGCCTTAAAGTCGTAAACCGAAACAGAGCGGGGCGGCGGCAGTGGGAAGAAGGATCTAAAATCGCAGATCTATTTGGTTTGCTAGCAATTAGATTAGAGGGGATTTAAAAAAAACAAGAGGCCTTATAGACACCTTTGAGAAAGGCAAGAGATATAGGCATACAAAGTTTGTTTTGGTAAAGAGCCCTTAGAGGTTGAAGATAATTTTTTTTATCGCTGGAGTGCATGTAATGGCTTAGTTACCGCAAATTTCAATAAAATAGAGTTTAGAGGGTTAAGGAAAAGTATAAGTATATAGAGCCGATGAAAGGGCCTGGTATTCTTGTATGGTGCTCAATTGGTACTTCTAAGGCCACAGAGCACTGCTTTACTCTATTTGAAGTCCAGGGAGATTCTGGGACTAAACCAGGAAGCCAATCTGCCGAATTACGTTCGGTTTCAAGGTTATTAAAATCCCTTTTCAAGTGTGAACGACATCTAAGATGTATTCGAAGACTTTTTGAGGGAATTGAGGTGTCTCCTCTTTTTTTCTGAGAACCTCTAGCTGCTCCAATTACAGACGTCAAAGAAGGATTTAGACTAGGTGATGCGCTATCATGCGACTACTTTAACATCATTCTTGAAAGAATAGTGCAAAACTCAGGTAGACTCTTTCAAAAGTCCTTCCAATTATTCCCATACACCGACGATATTGACAAAATCGAGACGGAGACGTAGAAGATGGGTTTAGCGGGCAATGAGGGACAAACGAAATATGTGCTGTCATTAAGAAGGGATACCCAACTTCAAAGTCTCGGACAGAACATCACTTAAGACAGATATAACTTTGAGATAGATAGGGACTTTGTCTACCTAGGTTCCGCAATCAATTCAGACACTGAGACCAGAGCTGAGATCAAGCGAAGAATAACTCTTTCCAATCGTTGTTTCTTTGGACTTAGAAGGCAATTGAATAGGAAAGCTCTCTCTCGAACGACTAAACTGACCCTTTATAAGACCTTAATCGTCCCAGTAATGCTCTACGGCGCAGAGGCATGGACTATGTCAAAAGTACGAGGTTGCTCTTGGCAGTTTTGAGGGGAAAATTATTCGCGAGATTTTCGGTTCCGTCTGCATAAACGGAGAATGAAATAGGAGATGCAATAGTGAACTGTAGTAAAGCTCCAACGACTGAGATGGCTAGGTCATGTAGAGCGGATGGACAGTAATGCTCCGGACCGGAAAATCAACAAATACACACACGATGGATGGCGCAGTATACGAAAAGCTTGACTCAGGTGGCGCACGCAAATACAATAGAAGTAAACCTTAACCAACATGGCGTGTGAAACTAGAGGCAACTGGCTAAAGATTGAGCTGACTGAAGACGCTTGTTGGGTGGTTAAGTAAGTAGAATGGTTGCTTAGAATTGTCGAGCGTGTTGTATGCTTACTACCACGATACTAAGTTTTTGGAAGTGATGCCATCTAGTCTGTACTTTCCTTTTTCATATTTTCTATTTGATCTATACAATTGTGAAATGTATGCCTAGAATATTGCCAAGGATATCAACAATTTGTTGGGACATCGCGTCTTTCTGTCGTAGTTAAGTAGCAATGTACACTGTCATCATTGCCTCGAGCTCAAAATCTTTAGCCTTAATCTGAATTTAAGTTTATCAAGGCCTCTTTGGTCAACTACCAAAGTATAGTATCTCACTTTTTATTTTTATTTTGCCCATATAATTCCATCGCTCATTGTTCACCCCAATAGGGTATATGAAGATTCTCACCGACCCTTTCGTCTGCACCGGCAATTTGTTTTTTAAACCCTTATCTGTCTTGAAATGACAGTATCAACCCATCTCGGTATGTCATTGTACCCAGCACAACGCAACCACCAAACTGCAAAACAGGGCGTCGTCCTCTATCTCCTTTTACGTCTGACTTAAAGCAAAAACGATGCCTTCCTATCGTGAGTTGACACCAAGAACCCTTCGAAAAGGACTGGATCCCAATCTTCAGACGTTGAGGTGGGGTGAAATACAAGCAGTGTAACGTATCTTTATCCTTCATTACCCCAAATATGATGGCGGTCGATGTGGAACATGCACACAGATTAGCAATTCTCCCTCCAGTCCAAACACCCGGTTGATTATCCACGTGAAACCACCTCTCTAGGTCGCTTGTAACGTTTTCAATTAGCATCGTGTTACACCTAATAGTGGCTGAGGAGACCCTGACATCC
Organism: Matsumyia berberina; assembly: GCA_917880715.2. NCBI lineage: Eukaryota > Metazoa > Arthropoda > Insecta > Diptera > Syrphidae > Matsumyia > Matsumyia berberina. The sequence goes on along the minus strand of OU862870.1, from coordinate 112,927,991 downwards.
TCGGTGGTGTACAGCGCAAAGTGATTATTATTTAAAATACACAACGCCAGTTGCTGTTCCTGTTAGACTACCACCCCTCCCACGCCGTCCAACACCATTATTGCCTATAAAATCGAATTTCCAATTAAAAAAAAAAAAAACAGCGGAATTCCAAACTTAAGGACTCATTAAATTCTGTACTTCATTGCAAAAGGACCTTCGTTGTTGCTCCCCCCAAGGAAACATAAGACATTCACACACTTACGCACACCGGATGTGCGTGTACGGAAAGAGCCCATTAAGATACGCTACTAAAACTTTATCGTTTCCTGTATTCAACACCGAGTCGCACCGAGGATACGTAGACAGCAAAAAATAGAATCTAAAAAGGACCAAGATCAAGTACCTACTTTGTTCGCCAAAGGAACACACACACACATAAAAAAAAAAAACGATTTTTGATTAAATTTTCTCCAGAACACGCGTAAAAGCGTTCGGCGACGGTCCTGACCTTCAAAACTTACGCAAAAGTACCAAAACACAAAGCAATCCCAGGCTTAGGATACAGTCGTAGCCAAAATCCTAGTCCGCCTCTCCGTCAGATGTAAAGTGCCCCCGCAAGTGATACCATTGCCAGAGCCCCCAAAAGTTCACTAATTCACATCGTAGATACCTTTTAGCTGAATGTGTTCGCTAAATTTTATGGCTCGGGATTTTTATGACCCGTAATTTACGTTCCACTGATTAAGACCGGCGCGCGTGTGTTTATATGCACGCTGGGTCCGGAGGGCATCCCTCATTTCATTTGCGTCAGCGATAACAATCGGCCCTTTGTGTGCCCGTTTTGTGAACTTTAACTTTCCCATCGGATCCCATCGTCTCTTTGCAAAAATTGTTGTGTTCAGCGATTCTACCCTCAAGTGCTTCGCTTTAAATTGCTTTTCTTCCCCCCGATCGTTGTTCACCTGGATACCGGATGCTATCTACTTTCGAAACTACGCTGAAAGTATAAATTCAACTTACATCTCTGTAATGGACCGCGTTCGCAACAATTGCTGCATGGTGGACGGGGCGCGGTGTATCCTTGGTGGCTTCGTTTGCTGTCATCGCAATTGATCCCTTATCCTTCTGGTAAATGCTGTCCGTTATTTAGCTTTCGTTTCAATGGTTCTATTATGAAGCGAGGCAAGAGCCATCAACAGCCACAAAACCGCTGCCACACAATGAATTGCAAGGAAGGTGCGATGAATGTCAACCGGTGCCCCTTTCATCGAAAAGAACCAAAAAAAAAAAGGACGAGGTTCTACGCCATTCTTCGCAGGATTGTGCGATTTTCCTTCATTTTTTTGTCGCTCGTTTGTGTATTTATGCGAACGTCGAATGATGAAATATGAAAGTGTACTCAGGCTTGCCATTGTAAGGGTGGTTGTTGGTTATTTTCTTTTTTTTTTGTGTCCCGAAAAAGGAAGTTGTCAATCGATGGAGTCCCTTTTATCCATCCCGAGACGATGGAAATGGTTGCGATTTGATACGATAGATACTCCTCAAGTATCCCCTGCCAAAAGTCAGCATATGTAGGCGTTTTTGTGAGTTTCTGTTGCCGTCCCTGTGGGTTTTTCTTTCTTGCTCCCTTTCGCCTGTCATCCTATAAATCAAGACGTAAGGGTCACAATAAATCATTGGTTTCCTTTCATATTGTAATTCGGTAACATAACTCATCCCATTCAGGGTTTGTCAAAAGGACTTTTATACTAGTTGCCATGTTAATGTGATTTGCGAAGTCGAGAAATTCTCCAGTTATGACAAATGACTGAAAGCTTGCAGTCACTGCGAGCAAGAGGACGTGAGTGTCATAAGGAGTGTCTGCGGGAAATTGAGTTTCATACGAGTATGGCACCCATGGGATCAGGATGAGTTGACGTATGAATTAAAAGTGATAGCAATGGTGGTAACTTTTCATTTTTTTTTTCATTTTTCTTTGAACAATTTTGTGTGTCAGTTGAGTTGAATTTTAGAAGGATATGTGTCCATTTATAGTGAATGGAATGACTTTGCTCCTTTGGAGTGAGTTACTCAACGAGTCTTGAGGTCTATACGGTGTGAGTGTTCCAAAAAGCAGAAAAAAATAAAATCGTTAATCAGTTTTGGAAGAAAGATTTTATTTTCAGAGCCCCTGTGGGAAAACCGAGAAAGCAGATTAAAGAAAGAAATTTATATACGTTTATCCAGAAGGCCTATTGGGCCCTCACTTAGTTAGATCTTATTCTTTTCGGGGACTAGAATACCTCTACTACTCTTGCGTTCGAGAAACCCTTCCGGACTTAGCTTATTCGGTTACTTCCTCGTTTCATATGTAGTTCTGTTTTAGTAAGGTGTCATCTTAGAAGGACCTTAAAACCCCCTCTTACGTCAAACGCAAGTAGTTGGCCATTGTGAGTTTCTCTAAGGATTCAAATACCATTGTTAAACGGGCAAGTTATGACTTCAGAGCTATATTGCCAGGTTGGTACACCAAAGAACATGACGAGAGTCTTTTATCATGAACCTCTCTTTTCAAATATAAACCTTGTGCCTCTTGTAAGCAAGTGATTGCTGTTGGAAAATATTACTTTAGTCGGATCAGGGTATTCTGTGTTGCTTAATTAACTTCCAGTATACATATAGTTCAGTCAAATCGTGTTTTTTACTCCCTTAAGTCAAGTATTAATAGATCATATGATCTTTCTGACAGAGATGACTGAAGGAATCACAAAGTTACCAATAGAAAGGAACTGGCTTTTTACATCGATGGTCTTAAGATCGACATTGGTACAGGTTCCAGGGTCTACTGAAAGGCCCTAGGAATAAGCCACTGCTCGAAAACTGTCCGCTAGAAGGTTACCATCGCAAGGACAATCACGATCTATAGCGATAGCCGGGCAGACTCTAAGGCTCTGAAGTCCGAGATAACTAGACCGAGGCTTGTTAGAATTTGCGAAAAACATCTAGATGAGATATCGAGAGCCAATACGGTGACCTTATGTTTGGTACCAGAGCTTATGGATAACACAGGTAACGAAAGGGCTGACAAACTTGCACGAAGAAAGGCAGCAGTACCTGTCTCACAGGCTCTCCCTTTTGCGAGAACTCAAATAAGCTCGGAAACTGAGGGCTTACGAGTCATCGAGCTAAAGGATCTCCTGAAATTCATTTCCTTATCTAGGTAGTTTTAAATCAACGGCTCCCCTTCTCCTTACAGGTTCTCGGAGTAAAATTAGAAGATGGGCACAATGGACCCTTTGTTGGTCTACGTGAGCAGTGACAATCGTCACAAGGCACGCATTTACCTAACCTAACCTACTCAAGTGCTTCCGACTGTGACTGTGACTGTGAACGATATGATTCTTTGCAAATGCTTCTCACCTTAACTGTATCAAACGTAGCAGAAATTCCAAGGACAATATCCACAAATTCTCCAACCTCTTTTGTTTTCTTTGCAAGGAATGCAAAACCATAATATTGTCGCACCTAATGCTAGCCGTTATCCAAAGAAATTCCTTATACACATCAGGAATAAAATTCGATGACTCGCTAGCTTCCTATCTGGACACTACAGTCTGAGACATCATCTACTTAAGATGATTATTGCCCAGGTAACAGAATGCCGACTCTGCCTAGTGAAAAACAAAACAGCAGAACACCCACTATGTGAGTGTGTGGCGAGTTTTCCTCAAGGACACTCAAGTCCCTGAAAAAACTAGAAACGCTTTTATGAGCGTTTGCTTGGAATATAAACTCAGAATGATACACTGGATGAACGTACTCATAGAACAAAACTAAATAGCTGGCGCGACAGCTCAAAATCAGCCAAGGCCAAGGCATGTTACATCTTTTGCACTAATGGAAGCGACTTTTTATGATAAATTGTACTCTTGAAGATGAACCTAAAATACTGTGGCGTATGCGGAACATTTAAACCGATTTTTGAGGAAATCTCAGTTGAGACTTCCCTCACTTTTCAACTTCGAATCTCGGATCTTTTCATTTGCATTAAAATGCGTCCCTTTTCGTGTTTGTATATCTTATCAAGGATCGCTTTGTAGGTTTGTCATTCGCCGACAATTGGTGGTGCTGCGATAAATGTTCGAAGATTATGGCTGTGTTTTGAACCTACGCAGCTCCCCTAGCAGTCCAGCACGCTAACTGTGTGTGGCTAATAGTCTGTGACTAACAGTCAAGGCGACACACGCTCTTAGAAGAAGATAAGAACATTAACCCGTTTCCTCTATAAAGTATTCAATTTTGTTATGACAATCTGGTGGTTGATATCAAAGAGCTAAGCCATGTGATAACTAAGACCGGAGTTGGGGGCATGCGTTTAAGGTGTCCAAACATTGAGAACCTCTCGTATTCTGGTGGTCCTAACTTGATCCAGAAGAGTTACCCCAGCATTACAACGAAGAAATCTCATTTCGGCAGCCTGTATCTGCGATCTTATTCTTTTGGTCATTACCCAAATTTCATGACCATGTGTGAGGGTTGGAATAAACACTAAATTAAAGATCGACAACTTAGCTTTGATGCCAAGTTCGGCCCTCCTGATAAGGAATTGACTAATCTGTGTCAAAAATGCTCCAGCCTGATCAATCTTACAGGATAACTCAGTATTGTTCCTTCCATCTCTCGTGAATAGGACCCCGTATGGGGATAACTCCTGATGATTTAGAGTCAATGCCGGAAGATCGGAAGATGTGGAGAGTCCACTCAAGCAACTTAAGCCCGCGACCCGCATAATGGATAAGCTAGCCATTGGAAAATGATAATGATGATGATGGTATTTCAATTCGTCCAAATAGCTGTTAGGCTGGGAAAGAAAAAGTCCAGTTTGGACTCATTAGTCAGTAAGTCATCTTACTGATTTATTCTTAGTCTACCTGACATCGTTTGGGTCTTCCTTCGTCTTTACACCAAATACTTGGTTTTGTTCAGATTCAGCTTTAAACACGGCACGTCCTCTTTTCCACTCATCGATGACAGTTGGTGAGGCAGAGACAATAAGTATTAATTTGAGCTTGTTGGACTTTTTTGCCTTAAAACCCCAGTTTTAAGGGCCAACTAGATTGGCTGAACGGTTTGAGGCATTGACATAATGTGAAAGGTAAGATTTTGAACGCTATTTTGAGGAGAAAGATGTTTGTGTAACTGAGGGGTCTTCTCGCTCAACAATAGCGAATTAGCTAATTTAATTCCTCCTGGTACGCCAGAGAAGATCACAAGACACAGCGGTATCGGAGTCATGTTCCGCAAATGGAGAATCGAATTGAACCATTTATGCAAAAGCTTCGGAGATGAGGAAGAAGTAGAATCAATCCAACATCTCCTATGTCAGTGCCCCATTCTAAAACAACATTGTCTACGTACACTACGATCAATGTTCTTTGCAAGCATAGCAGAGGTTAGTTAACGGACTTACAGTTAACGGATCTACTCAGATTCATGAAAAGCACTAACTCCGAGTGAAAGTGATGTGACCTATCTATCACACATCCTATGTAACCTACCCTAACCCAGATACCATTCATCGGTCAGGTAAAGTGTAGCACATAAGTAAGAATGTTTCTGCTATGTTGGCAGCGTCGCCACTAGTGTTCGCCACTGGGATGTTAGTGACTTAGAAATTGCTAAGAGATTTCGGAAATCGCTTTGGAAAAGATTGTTCTTCCCTTGCAATTGCAGCGTTTCACAGTGTCTTTTCACAAACATTCTTCTTGAGGATTCTAGAAATCCGCATAGGTAGTTTCCGAAAAAAAAATCCGAATAAGTTTGTGTACAAGCATTGTAGAGGCCCTTATATCCGCACGCGTTGGAGTCAGACTCTAAATCGCGGCACTCACCGAATCATCTTTTTCTCCATTTTTTTTAAGTCATGCGGTGTTCTCAAATGATGTGGAGAAACTGTAACTACACATTACAAAAATGGTATTTGTATATATCGGCACCCGCAACGCAAACCATACTCAATCAATAGTTTCCCCACCAATCACCGACTGTCAAAGAATAAAAAACGACCCAACTAAAATAACAAGGTCGTTTATGACCACCTTCAACATAAAGTCCGCCATTTCTTCATGATGGATGCTTCGGTTTTCCTTTTTTTATATAACAAAATACACCCTGTTTAGCAGTAAATTACAGTAGTTCCGACTGCTTTCACTTTTACGACTCTACACATCCATAAAAGACGCAACGATCAAATAAATGAAATTCCACCGATAAAGAGGTCAGGTTAGACCTTATTACACATAACACTCTGATAGCCGTAGTAATAACGAATTAGTTTTATTGTTTAATTGCCCACTCTCCAACTAGCGCAGCAACTAACCGCCACTCGTAGTCATGAATAACCGACCGTTTAATGTAATCCACTCAAATGGATCATTAACCGAAACTCTCTCAATTAAGTCGAAAAGTTCGTCACTTTTGCCGACCCGTGTTCCTGTGTCATAAATACAGTTCGCCGCCTTCGTCTTACTGGCCAGCCGGCATTGGAAGCCTCGACAGAGAAACCAATTTTGTGGATGCTTTTACGAGCGTTCACGATATTTCAGATATTTCACGACCAAAGGTCCTTTCAAGGAAAAAAAAACACACGGATCCATGCTAGTGTTAAACAATGCGTAGCCCATAAAACAAAACGCACACGAGTCCTGACAAAAAAAAAAAACAACAACAACAACCCGAACAACTGGAAAACATGAATACATAAAAACAAACTATATAATTTCCAGATCATTGGTTCCCAGGCATTGGTTACGGCATTCGTGTGTTGGGGTCCAATAAAAATGAATCATCTGGGCGGTGGGGTAGTGCTTTGGTTGAGAAAAGCGGGTCCAAGGTTTAAGCAAATTAAATTTGGCAAACGTGTGGTTTATTGTAAGACGAGTGAGTCATCCATACCAGAGAAAATCCTGCAGATTGCAGGACATATGTAAGCAATCCCGGTGAACACCGAGGTCGTCTTCGGAGAGATGAAGAGACGGAGTGATTGGGCCAAGGAAGCGAATTCAATATCGAAATATCTCTCTCGATTTAGTGGTCTGACGATGCTCACCATATTTCCAATTGAATACATTATTATCCTGGCAAAATACAATAATAATAATAATAACAGCAAGTAGAGCATGACTAGCTTACGCACGTATTCCATCCATTTAGCTGTATGTGGGGTGTACTGTAACCCCCCCGTTTCGATTTTGGCACACACGATTAGTTTAATAGAATCCTTGCTCGCTGGCAGGCCCGGGGGGAATACCATGAGCAGTGAAATGCCTTGTATTTTGCTGATTTTGCATAAAGATACACGGTATAGATTGCTTTTTGTTTATTTATTCGTTGGTCAGTTGGTTAGAGCTTTTAGCTGGCCCCGCGCTTATGCTGACAGCAACAATCCTTGTGATGGCGATGGCGATAGAGGACGGAATAATGATGTGGAATGATTTATCGGAATTTACTGAAACACAATGCATGTGTGTGTACAGGCACAAGGATGTCGTGTTATCCTTTGAAACACAACCGCCTCATTCTGGCTTTGCGGTTTTTTTCTACTTTTTTTTTTTTTAATTTTCGAGAGGCATTGGGATAATTAAGTGCAACATTGTTTCTATCTCTCTCTCTATTATATTCATCTGCGAGTGGATATCCGAATCAGAAGCGATGCGCTCGTGCGGGTAGGAATCATGATAATTAAAATGTATAAATCAAAATAAATATCTGATGGGACGCAATCAGCCATTTCGCCGTTTGTGTGACATGTATCGTCCTTTGTCGTTATGCACCAGGGATTACAATTGTTGTGATTACTGGGAAATTATAGGAATAACGTGGAGAATGGATGCCGGGAACTTTTAATATTGTAAATTGGGCATGCCATGCATACACAAGAGGATGCTCTGCATCAGAGAGCAAATATTTTAATGAATTTCCAAGGATAATGTATAAATAACAGGCGAATGAATTTGAGTAGCTCTTGCATTAATAGCAAATGAGGCTTGCAAAGTGCCTTGTAATTGTTTGTTGAAGAAGGACATTCATCAAGGATACACATTGTATTTTCACTTCCCTAAGAGTTCAGGGGATAATGAGCAAAATTTGGAAGATTGATGGGATGAGAGAAGCAGAGTGAGATCGATTTGAAAGAGGTCTGGGGAGAAAAACCCAGCCGGTTGTTTCTTGGGGTCTTTCGGCTCGGTGCCAAATGAAAACTGATTGATAGCACAGCACTAATTGTTTTCCTTTTAGAGTCTTTTTCTCTTTAGTTTTTCAGCGCCAATCAATTTGGATATTCTATGTCGGATTAGTGGGTTCCATGGCAGAGGTTGGCGGTTTGACTGTGATTGACAACAGGGCAATATGCCTTAAAGAGGTGTTTTGTGCCACTGACACAACATTATTTTTGACTCTTCATGTCTTTCAGAGCTTAGGGAGTTTTCTCGTAAAGGCATTTTCTTGAATCCGTAGAATTTATTGCCCTTTTTTAGGATCTTTCGCTTTCAATCTTATTCGTTTAATCACGTGACTTATTATTTTTTATGCAAAGAGAGCATTCCTTTCTCCATTTTGTGGTCATGCTTCCTACATGAGTAATAGCCAGATAGACTCGTGAGTTGCTGAATTTTAAGACGTCAGTCAAAGGCCTGCAGACCTTTAGCCTCCAAAAGAAATCTATTTGGCTAAATATGTGAAAAAATGCGCTTTAGTTTGGTTAAGTGGATTCAATTAGACCTTCAGCTTTTATGGTAGCTTGACTTGGTTGGTTTAAACGGCGATGCCAGGGCTCAGCAACGACCTTTTCGACCACCATTCACAAGCTTCATAAACGGACCTAATCGTAGCATAGAAATCACTGCAGTGATCCGGTAGTTTAGGTAATCTAAACGTCAATTTTAATCTGTGGGATCGGGAAGACGCCAACTCCCAGGCCATCGTCTGCCTTAGACCCGTCCATGTTAGTTTCCCCGTATAGTATTGTATTAAGTTAAATAAAATAAATAATGGATGGGTATGAAGTGGGACTAAGCAGTTATAGTTTCTGTTCTAGTGCTATGTAGGTTTTTTTTAAGAGTGCTTTGAGTCATAACTTTTCCATGTCAACAATTCTCTTAGTCGGAGCATCGATTTCAATGCCATGGGAGAATGTGTAACCTGATTTTAAACGCCATAGAAGAAAGGAGTGGTTTTGCGTAGCTCCGAAATTAACTTTGTTTAGTGGTGTACACCAGACTACGATATCAGTAGATTTGGAAAAATTACCGTGAATTATAGCAATGACACACACAATAAAAATCAGTTAAAACGTTCCACATACGCCACAATATTTTGGGTTTAGCGATCCCCGATGAGCCATACTCAGTCGGAAAGGGCCGCATTTTTATCCAACTGAAAGGACCCATTGGCAAATGGCATGTTCGAAGTTTTAAACTTTGCAGAAGCAGGTGATGTCAGGACTAAGATCACAGGAAAAAAATCAGTTAAGATGTTCCACATACGCCAAAGTATTTCGGGTTAAGCGATCTCCGATGAGCAATACTCAGTCGGAAAGGGCCGTATTTCTATGCAACTGAAAGGACCCATTGGCAAATGGCATGTTCGAAGTTTTAAACTTTGCAGAAGCGAGTAATGTCAGAACTGAGAAAACCTGAAAAATCAGTTAAAATGTTCCACATACGCCACAGTATTTCGGGTTAAGCGATCCCCGATGAGCCATACTCAGTCGGAAAGGGCCGTATTTCTATGCAACTGAAAGGACCCATTGGCAAATGGCATGTTCGAAGTTTTAAACTTTGCAGAAGCAGGTGATGTCAGGACTAAGATCACAGGAAAAAAATCAGTTAAGATTTTCCACATACGCCAGAGTATTTCGGGTTAAGCGATCTCCGATGAGCAATACTCAGTCGGAAAGGGCCGCATTTCTATGCAACTGAAAGGACCCATTGGCAAATGGCATGTTCGAAGTTTTAAACTTTGCAGAAGCAGGTGATGTCAGGACTAAGATCACAGGAAAAAAATCAGTTAAGATGTTCCACATACGCCAGAGTAATTCGGGTTAAGCGATCTCCGATGAGCAATACTCAGTCGGAAAGGGCCGCATTTCTATGCAACTGAAAGGACCCATTGGCAAATGGCATGTTTGAAGTTTTAAACTTTGCAGAAGCAAGTGATGTCAGGACTAAGATCACAGGAAAAAAATCAGTTAAGATGTTCCACATACGCCACAGTATTTCGGGTTAAGCGATCTCCGATGAGCCATACTCAGTCGAAAAGGGCCACATTTTTATCCAATTGAAAGGACCCATTGGCAAAAGGCAAACAACATTTTTACTAAGTTTTTGCTCAGATTTTATTAAGTCTTAGTCGCAGTCGCATCCATTTGCAGAGCAGATTTTATTGACAAACTTATATTGTCTCTTAATTCCAAGACATGCTTAGCTAATAAAACTGCATTAATGAATTTTCCAAATCGCTCGCTTATTTTAAGCTGACAAGATGCTTTGTCCACCCTTGGCTAAGGATGGAGACAATTTAATCGATATCTTAACGACGCCGCCTAGTATTTGTTAGGTGTGAGTCACATCAACTACGGTTGTATGCACAAGATACCAAACTGTCGAGGGAATCGTTGGCCAAAGACTCAGACAGACCTAGTCCAGGTTGGGACCGCAGAAACTACTCCCATCTGACCTCTATCTAATTAGTCCATTGGAGATCCCAACATTTCCACTGTCGTCGGTCGTTTGTTTATATAGGCTAGGTAATAAACTTTATTTTGTGTGTGGCAGGCACCACGGTAATTATATCTGATATTATCATTAATATTGCCCCACATAATTCTAATGATAATTAATCTCACCACAGGATCATTGACCGTCTCTGGCGCGTTAATTACACTTCCCTATTCAATTTACTCGTTGCTCTCATTAATATAGCGCGACGTCAGGATAATGGAATAAAAATAAATACATGTCCACATATATAAAACAAGCCTGTGGGCTTTAAATGGACCCTCACTGATTTCTGTTACTTTGTATATTTTCAGGATTAACACCATACGTTAGCAAGGATAACACAAATGAACTGAATAGAGATATAAATCAAAATTTAATTATGTCATCGCATCAAGCAACAGACGTTGCGTCATCGAGTAATATCGTAGCCAAAAATCACCAATTAACAAAGGAGACAGCGGGGATCGTAATAAATAACGCACACGCCCGGCTACACCAACACAGCAGCATCAGCGGCAATCACATAATCGACACAAACACAGAGGACACAATAAACAGCAACTACAATGGAGGGACGTCGGTCATTGTCGACGGCAGCGGGGAGGATATTTTCAAGACCCCAATGTACTTTGGCACCCAGAACTCGACCGTGGTGACAACGCAAATTGGTGCCACAGCACACATACCGTGCACCATTCATCACATTGGCGACGGCGTGGTAAGTACACAGATATTCAGTTATTATGCTCAGAACTATAGTCCGTGGATTACGACTGTATGTGTGTGGGGACATATCCCGCCGAGACATTAATTTTGATCCCCTTTTGCCCGTTGGTACGTGGGAATGGATTTTAATATTTTGTCAAGCCGCTCACCGATGCGATGATTGTGTGAAACACTGAATGCCTTTCTGGCCTTTTGTTAGGTGTTCGTGCCTTTCATCTACACCCACTCTCGAATCTCAATCCCGCTGAGATGGGTTTATGCTCGTATCATCGCTAAAAATAGCGGCGGACCATTATATCCTGGAAGTGACAACTTTGTGATTTATCCCTCTTTTGTGGCTTTTTTTTTTCTCGGTTTGGGGCTTTTATTCTCGGACTAGGATACCGGAAATGGAATAGGGGAACAAATTAATAGCACGAACAAAGGCGCTCACAAAAAAAAAGGAGGAAAAAATATGGAATGAATGCGTCCAAGGATTTGCTCGGCCCCGAGCGCACTACTTACATCTTTAGATGACAGTTGTCGTCAGGTTTTAATGGAATTCAATTAGAGTTCCCGTCAGGGGAACATCACAAATTTCTCCTCTGTCACTATTACATTGCAGGGGGCTGGAAGTCTATCCCCAGGATATGAGGGCATTGCCAGAGTGTGCTTCTGTCATTTATAGAGGACGTCGATGGTGTGGGGGTCTAGCTAGCTTATCGCTACGGGTCCTGGCCGGATGATGAATTACGGAAAAAGCAAATTTCCAGGAAGTAGATCCTTTCAAGGACATTAAACTTGCTGTTTACATACTGGTAATCAACGGTAGGATTTTTCATTTGATTAATGCGGCTTATGATTTGGTAATTCGTGTCGAAATGAAATGGGAGTTACGGGGTGGAACTCGGGCAATGCGGGTGGTTCCATTAATTTTGTTTCAGCACGTAATTAGGCTATAGAACTGAGTCACATGGGGGCTGGTTAAGAAGAGCTTTATCTATGAGTTGTATTAATCTGTATGAGCTCCGAATGTCTCTAAAGGGGTTCTGCTTTATGGAAAATGTAATTATTGCTCCATAGGATGCTGGAATGTGTACAGTGGGAGACCGCAGTTCTTTTGTCATCGAAACAAGGGATTGCATTATTAAGGCTTTACTTGGTTTTGTATTTTTTTCGCGTGGCAGGCTTACTGGGTGTACTTCATGGGTGGTCGTTCTGATGCAAAAAGAACTGAAAGAGAACAAAGATACTGGTCCGTTGAACTTTGTCGACTAACCATCATTCTGAAGCCAATTTTGCTTTGTCAACTCTGCTGGCCACACCCGGCTTTAGCCTGGGTCATTCCTCTTTCAAGCGTGATTGACACGGCTTATTCGAGAGACTTTACCAAGTTAAGAGTCTGGAGGCAGAGAAAAAAAGAAATAGTCCCCCTGACTAGGAGACAGATTCCCACAAGTGTGGAGTAAAAGCCAGTAAAAGTGAAGGAAAGTACCTGGGAATGACACTCGGCTCCAAATTCACCTTCTGGCATCAGATAAAGTCCTCATCGGAGCGAGCTACGAAAGTCACCACATTACTTAGCAGACTTATGGTAAATTAAGGTCGATTGCGCATGCCATTCTCCTGTATGGCTGCGTGATCTCGTCCGATGCCCTAAAAAAGGGAAATACAGGAAACAGATGGCAGCAGTACAGAGACGCGGAGCCGTCCGGGTAGCAAGCTCCCATCGATCTCCTTGTGGCAGAGAGAAAATTCGCCCACGAAGAAAAGCCGAAACAGGAGTGGGAGTGGCAACGGCAGAGGCAAAGGAACCAACAAAACAACAAGAGAGAGAACAGCAAGCGCTCTGGACTTCTGAAACTAGGGAACAGTGGACGGCCAGAATGATTAGGGACGTTGCTGAATGGACAGAACGGAAACATGAAAGAGTTTCTAACCGGACATGGAAACTTCGACGCATACCTCCATAAGATGGGAAAAGCATGTAGGGAGCCCAGTTTGGCGATAGGGCGACGTAGAGTAGATGACGTAAACCACATCTTTTTCACCTTTAGCAGATGGGCAGCAAAAAGAACCTGACTGGAACCAGAGACAAACAATATTATCCAAAGATAATCCAAGAGCGGTAGTTTAGTAAGTAAGAGTCTGACACACAAGGTAAGTGTAAGAATCCCCCTGACGAAGAATTATTTCATTCTCCGCCTCTCGTAAAGGAAACAAAGGCCTTGACTAAAATGTATGCTATGGATGAAAAGCTTAAGGTATCTTGCTTGAGAGAGAGGATACCTGGTTTTGCAAGCCTTGAACTCGACTCTGTTAATTTAACATTCGGTCTGTATGGAAGTCAATGACATGCTTGAAGACCATCAAAATTGTCCGTGACTTGTGCGTCTTAATTTAAACATAACCTCGATAGGCTAATTTGTTGGTCGACTACCACAGCAGCTGGTTTCCTTAAAAACTGTATTTTTTTTAATTTTCTGTACGTGACCAAACATTTCATTGGGGTGGGTAATCTGTGATATTGTTTTTCTTGGCGGATGCTTGTCAAAAACAGCAGATTTCAGTTTTCAAAGATCTATAAAGCAGTTGGACAGAGTGAATTTTTGAGTCTTTGTATTCTTCTTTGATAGAAAATTAGGTCAACAAAAGTTTTCTTCACGTTTCCATTAGCGACTTCTTCATTCACATCTACGTACAGAAATACTTCCGACAACGTGATGTGAATATGTGTTTTGCTCTTTAGTTCGTTTTTATACATCTACTCCCAATCACCGCCTTATCTGTATCGCCCAAGGCTTTTTTCGTAAACAACATCCTCCGCTATCAACGCACTTCAATCCATCAGAGCGTATTGCTTCTGACATCCAATCGATTTCATTCAAACAATTGAACTCAAGTACCCTTCCACTTTGTCTTCATCTTCTTTTACTTCATCGCAAAGTAAATTCTAATATGTGTAGAACCATTTGCTCCTGTCAATTGCATACGCTCTACTTGAATTTGATTTCTTTTTTCATTCTTCCCTCATCAATACTCAAAAACGCGTTCCTTACAAAAGAACTTCCAAGGAAACCGAAAATATGAAACAACACAATGAAGCATAAATCCCATTTTCTTCATTTAATTCTCCACTTCAGCCTAAACAAACAGTGCTCGGATGTCTTTTTAATTAAACACGACAAGAAGAATTGCTGTGCCACAGAAAAAAAAAACTCTACAAAGAAATATAATCTTCTTCAAGATGAAAAAAAGAAACACATACACACAAGAAACTCGAAATGATGGCAAAATAGAAAAGCGTGTCCTTGTTAAGAATTGTCTTAAAAAAAAATTAAAGAGAAATGGAAAAGATGGAGAGGAGAGAGAAAAACATCCTTAAATAAACAAAACGACTTAATAGAAAATCCTTGAACGAATTATGTGGGATCGGAAGAGGGGGTGTATAAGAAAACTTCAAGGCGCCATCAACCAGTAGCAAAGAGAATCCTTCCTTCGAATGCGTATCATTACGGTGAGTGGGAGCGCACCTACAGAGAAAAAAAAAGCATAACCAAATTACGGGACATGAAACACACACAAATACATAGGTATGTACATATGTGGCAAATGACAAATAATTAATTTAGATACAAAAATGCTGAAAAGATACATTCAGACTTCAACTGGGTTGTGTGATACCCTATCATTGTACTACGTTCAACCAGGCAGTAATTCGGCTATCTTCCGTTGAACAGGATAATTTGATTGAGATCCTTTTCAATTTGAGGCCAGAATTGATAATTAAATTTGCACGCTCTGCACAGTCTTAACCCAAATTTGGGTCGAAGGGTACACACTACTCAACCATTTTAAAGGTTTGCTATGTTGTGTGATCAAAATATCACTTTGGGGAAGTGAAAATTAACGAAGTGTTACGACTGCCATTTTGTAGTACACTTGCACATAATATGTATACTATTCAGTTTAAGAGCGCTGTGCTACTGTTCAGTCACCTTGAATATCGAAAATAGTCTCAACCCACATATGCCTCTAGACAGCTTGGCCACTAGCTAGCTGTCTCCAGTTTCGCATGCCAAAGTGGTTGAGGTAGCTTACCACTTACGCGCCATCTTAGATGCGGTCTTTGTCTACTACTCTTGGCGAGACTTGTGTTAGGTCCATGGACACAGAGATATTTCGAGGCGATAAAATTTCACCTATTTACGGAAGTTTTAAAGAAAGTGAACGACGTGTGGAATAATATGAAAACATGTATGCCAAGAAACTGGATTGGGTTCCAGTACGACGGCTTGCCTGTGCTCCACCCCCACCGCTTCGCTTGACGCTATTGTCGACCTATCACTACTTCAAGACTAAAAAATGTCGGCTAAATACTTATACTCGAGGGTCACCTATTTTATTTTTATTTTTATTTTTCATAAACTAGCCCTTATGGCTGATACTGCGACCGGTCTGCTTAGTCTAATAGGTCTACTATTAATGGAGGTGAGTTTGCAGTAGCCGAGTTTCTAAACTCCGCTAACGAACAAATTTCCCTATGGAAGATATCTCTGTGTAGCGTGTATAGTGTCGGACATTCACAGAGAATGTGCTCAGAGTTCAAACAGAACCGATACTCTGTATCTCTCTGTAGTTTGTTGAGAGGATATCTTATGCCGCAATGGTCGTTAAAGAAGCCCACTAGCTTCCCCATGTTGTTCCTGTCAAGGGCTAGTATTTCCTTGTAGGAAAAAGGCTTTTCTAAGCCCGGTGACATTTTCCCAATGGGGTAGGCCAAGTTGGTGTTCCCAGTTATTTAACAAAGCTGTGGCGGTAACAAAATTAGCGCCACAGAAGGGTTCCGATCCCAAGAGCGCGGAAGCTGAACCGGCCCTAGCCAGCTCATTAGGCGTGTTTTTTGAAACCTAGTCAGCCAGTAGTTGCTAGCAAAGTTAAATGTTATACGTAAAACAAATAAAACAACCAGCTGGCTACAACTCTTGATTTTATCCCCCGTCAAAAGCAACTGCCTAGGAGTTTTACGATATCTCATGACCAGGGGGCGCCGAAAGCGATGTTTTTCATTTATAGCGTTGGTATCACTGCCAAATGGTGGTGGAACATGTTATGATTTCATACCTCTTTCTGTAAATTATCCATTGAATAAATTCTCTAAATTATGGTTTTCACTACAAATTAAAAAAATGGTTTAATGCCGAATACTTTGACAGTTTGACAGCCGATGTCATAGGAACGAAATCACACGTACCAACGTGACGGTATAAGAAATCGACTGGGTTTGGCTGGCTGGGAATCGTCCAAATGAACGACTGGCTAGCTAGGTTTCAAAAAACACGCCTATTGTCTACAATGCCTTGATGGCCGGGGACGCAACCAAGTTCGACTTTGTTGTGGCTGGCAAGTGATTGTAGGGTATCGTATCAGCACTTGACTGATCTAGATTCCATGAAGTGAGATGTCAGTACTGTAAGCGCTTCTTGACTATCTGAAAAGCAGATTTAAATAGCATGGGTTTCCGCCAGAAACACGCTGGAGCACATTCATATTGTTACCGAGACTTTAGTGTTGGGTGCATCTACCCCAGAAACCATTTTTGATTCGTGGATAAACCATACCAACATCTTGGGTCTCTATTAGACCAGTCGAAGGTCACATTAACATGCTTACCTCCCTTCTTCAAAGCAGCGTGTTTAGCATGCCATGGGATGATACTCTTTCGAAGTACTGCACACAAAACTACTCAATAGTCATTCTCCTCAAATGGCGACTGAGAATTGTCTGGTTTCTCAGAGCATAGTCAAGTATGGCACAACGATAACTCAAAAATTGACAGTGAAGCTGAGACTTGAATATTCGGAAAGTCGTCTAGCGCTAGCATATTGGTTAGTCGAGGTATATACTCATCCATTTTGCATGCAGAAATATTTGCCATTAATCAGTACATAGGCTTAAACTAGTTTTCTAACTTCCGTCAGAAAGGTAACATTGGCAACGAAACAAGATACATAGATTGAGTAACCAAAGCCCTTTACAAAATCAACACGAGAACAAACCGTACTAAAATTCAATGCGATCTGGATGAGAAGTATAACACAGAAAGCTACCAAATACTTTTTCTATGCAGGAAACACCTTAAACTTCTAACCGACATTCTAATTGGCTTCTGCTGACTGAAATGGCATCTCCACGGACCCTCTTTGAACGACTTCTTTAAAAGGTGCAGGCACAGATACCTGTCTAGTACTAGCTATCATTAGAAAAACCATTCTTACATCTGAGTGATGTATTAAAAATTTATTAATGCTGCCTACGCAAGCTTAATACGCCTTAGCTGACACTAAAGCCTAATCAATACCACAAGGGTCGAACTAGAACAATAATAAAATAGAAATCGAACTTTCACACACCCTATTAAAACTTTATAATTTTAAAGCTGGAACCAGTAGCTCAGAAGTACCTGTGGTTTGATTTTATCAGACGTCCTCTCCACAATCATTTAGTTTGTTCTTGCTTTCAAACAGCCCTCAGATTTAGAATTGCGTTAAGCACCTTCACTATCATATGGAAAGAAACTCTGGGGGTTGTGAAATCCCGCTTACAGTCACTCTATTACCGCTCTAACTACATACATACATATGTACGTGTGAACATACATAAATGAAATTTCTCCTTGTCATCCAGAAATAGTTTGTAGGCTTTCATGCTGATATCACTTTGGTCTAAGCTTAGTTCATGAGGACATAAGCCACTTCCTCTGCCTCTGTCCATCTCTTTGCCAAATCAGACAAAAATTCTTTGGAAGGCACTTTTTCCAGGATTCTGAAGAATTTAGTGACGTACATACCTATCAGGGACATCTGGAGGTTTATTAAGGCTTCAAGATGGTTCGGGCAATACAAGAGTGCTTTGCGTATTGCTCCACGAGAAAGGGGAATCACAAGGTCTCCACATGAGCGTGGCGCAGAAGGTTCTCACTCCCCTCCCGAACCTAACCTAACCCAACCTGTTCTGGTTAAGTAAGGTTTTCAAACCTTGTCTCCCGATGAGAAGTCGGTGTACCTCAACAATTTTGTACTCATTAAGCTAGCGAGTAACGGTGGTCCTTCTATGCATCACCATTCTGTTCGTAATTATGGTTCTTCATGAGCTAGCCGGCATTACTAATAGAGCAGCCAGCCTAAAGTGGCCTAAGGAAACCTCTGATTGTTAGAGTATTATTTTTCGCCTTATGCTGGTAACATACGACCTCTTGAGAAATTTAATTACGCTCGCTCTAAAAATCTCTTCCTATTGCAGCAGTCGGCCAACACCAAATTTCTTTACCGTTTCTCCCTATCTTAGCGAACTATGTGTTCCGATTATGCCATTCGAATTTGTATCTACCATCTGTGTCATTTTTTAAATCAACTATTTTCTGTCTGAAATTCTCATACTATTGTCAGAGGGTCCGTGTCACATGTCTCCACTCAAAGATTAGTCCCTTGAACTCAAGAAGGAACGTGCCCAGATCAGCACCGATACACTTCAGCGTGTCCTTCTTCTTTCCTTATTTTTGTTATAAACTATGAATACAAACAAATACACCCTATACTGGGTGATAAAATCTACAGAGAATATTTAGATAGTCTTCCTCTCACAATTTGCATATAATTTGGTTCTACTTATGCGAACGCCAAGCGAATGAAGCAGTTTTTCATCGTGTCCCCTTAGCTAGGATATACATATACATACATTCGACGAATAATGTATCCTTTTGTGAATAAATATGCATGGAGGGCGTTTTCTTAAGATTTTTCAACTGGATAATTAAACGATTATCCCTAATGATGTTGTCTACGCAGCATGGTAATGGCGGAAGGTCACACAAGGAAATGGGGTTAGAATATAAAAGGAAGATGGGTGAATGCAAGAGTTTTTTTCTTTTATAATAGTTCTCAAGGAGTCTTCACTTTTAATTAGCTAATATAAAGTGATACAAAAGATATAGAACTTTGGAAAAACTTGTTAGAACTATGACCTTGTTACCCTCGTCCTAGACACAGTTGGCTGATTTTCTTCTATCTGTTTTAGATCAAGGACGAGGTTGCCATTGTTCTTGCATTAAGTTTCCTTTTATTGACTTTTCAATGAAGATGTTTGCATTAAATGATTTGATGCATTATGCCCACAATGTAGCAGTGTCCAACTGTCGCGAAATCTTAAAAAAACAGGCTGTATCCACAGTCAGCATCTGATGGTTGGTAATGAAAAACGAATGAACTGGCTCGGCATGGATTCGCTTTAGAAAGTGAGCACACCCACACATCGAAAGGTAACATCTACCACAAGCTGAGAGAACTAGTGAACACCTCTTGGTCCGCCAGAGGCGACTGCATTATAAACTGCAGATTATGGCAGAGAACCGACAAGAACAAGACAAAATGTCTCCTGGCTATGAACGAAAAAGATACTTGTATTCTAATAGGTGTACTGACGGAACATTGTGCCATGGGTACTATGGCCACCGGAATCGGCATCAACTCTTCAGATTAATACTACTACTACTACTACAACTTCAGACTGTCAGGATGCGGAAGAAATGGAAACCATCAGTCACTTACTTTGTGTCTTGATGTCCAAAACCGCAGACT
Organism: Matsumyia berberina; assembly: GCA_917880715.2. Classification (NCBI taxonomy): domain Eukaryota; kingdom Metazoa; phylum Arthropoda; class Insecta; order Diptera; family Syrphidae; genus Matsumyia; species Matsumyia berberina. The sequence continues at coordinate 112,907,911 of OU862870.1, read as the reverse complement.
CCGACACTGTATGGCTATTTGGAAAACTAGAAAAATTAACAGAAGTGCCAATAACGAACCTACTCGACTTTATTAAGAAAACAGGTTGGTACTAGAACCTGGTTGGTATTAGGACCCAAGGTAAGAACAAGGACCACAACTCAAAGCGAAACACAATGGACCAGTAGGTCCCCTGTGAACGTACAGTCATCGACACTGTTGGGCCTGTGCAAATGCTTTCTATGATTGGTGACATACGCTTTGCCAGATAGCAATTCCATGCCATTTTCGTTACACACTTGGTGTACAATGAAACATTTTTCTTCTTAAAAAAATACCAAACAAAATTCGTTTAACTATCTAAACTAGAAGTCAAGCTCTCTTAAAGGCATTCGATCTACAGCCCTAACTCTTATGAAAAGGCGATGAAAATTACTCTGCCAAATGATGACAGATCATGTGATAGTTTTTTGTCTGTTCATGGAAGCAAATTGTTATTTCCGGCTTCTTTGGCGTATACGTAATATTTTCTCGAAAGATTATGACAAACGATATCCTTAAGCCCAGGCTTTGTTTCTACTGCAAAAATCCTAGAGCGAATCAGACTTGAGCTTTGAGGTTGCACTGCTGCTTGACTGCATGCTCGTAACTAGGATTGAAATCTCGGGGAGCTTTAAAGACTTCAAATGGAGCTCACTTTCTAACATAACTGAAGCTCCGTGAAAATGTTTAAATGAGCTTGCGAAATCTCCTAGTGAGCTCAGTTCCGTTTGGCACCTAGCTAATTACGGGTCTGCTTAATTGTCCGTAAGTATGTCGGTGGAGAGACTTCTCATCCCAGAATCAAGAATGAAATGGGCGCATTCTTGAATGGCATCCATCTCTGGCTGAAATTCACGTGTTGACAGTTTGCAGACCTGTCGAATTCGGCTTTGAATCACAAGTTTCTCTGACAATAAAGGTTATCATAGGCAGCTATGAAGAGGTAATACTCACTACACTGCTTAAAATGCTTAAAAGTTTCGCTCAAACCTTTGAAATACAAAAAATGTTTGCTGCGATCGTTCATCACGAATGTGGAATGTTTATCACAGTTGACTACTTCTTACTGTAATTCGCAGCTTTCTAATCCCTCTTTGCCTCATTTTGTTGTACCCCTACTAAATGGCCTTCCCATAGGGACGGGTAGATTTCGAAAGTTCATGGCGTCCATATTGTTTTATCTTTTGTCAGTCAAATCATCATGGCAAGTTACAGCGTCAAGCAATACGTGCAAATAATAAAACTTCATTATCAAAATGAGTATTCTGCAACGATTTAACGGTTTACATGGTCGTTCTTCCCAGTTTACTATTCAACATTTGGTGGCCAAATTTGAGTCAACCGGTTAAGTGAACAATGAGATAAAACCCTTCAGCGCCGCGCACAAGTATTCGGCCTTTTGCGGACATCAGTTTGGTGATTTTTGCATCAGGACTTGGGCCTACATCCGAACAAAATTGGAGCTGACGAAAAACGACGCCGTGTGTTTGCTGACTGGGTCCTGGGGCAGTTGCAAGCGGACCCAGATTTCAGCAAAAAAACATCTTCAGCGACGATGCCTATTTTTGGATGAACGGGTACGTCATCGGATTTGGGAAAATGCCAATCCAAATGAGGTCCACCAAGTGGCAATGTATTCGCAGAAAGTTACTGTTTGGTGTGGATTGTGGGCAGGCAGCATCATCGATTAGTCCGTACGTCATCGGATTTGGGAAAATGCCAATCCAAATGAGGTCCACCAAGTGGCAATGAATTCGCAGAAAGTTACTGTTTGGTGTGGATTGTGGGCAGGCAGCATCATCGATTAGTTCTTCGAAAACGGCGATAATATTGCCATCACCATCAACGAAGAGCGCTACTGATCGATGATAACCAATTTTTTTTTGGCCCAAATTGGATGATATGCATGACGGCGCTACGTGATGCCACAATGGACATTCTGCACGAGCGATTTGAGGGCATGGTTATCTCACGTAGAGGCGACGTGAACTGTCCACCGAGATCTTGCGATTTGACCCCGTTAGATTTTTTCCTTAAGTCGCAGGTCCATGCCAATAAGCCGAAAACGACCAGTGCCCAACGACGTGCCCGCCAGTGTCCCATCAACATAACCCATGCCATCGCCCAAATTCAGCCTCATCAATGCACCAAATCATCGAAAATTGGACATTTCAGATGCGCGCCTCTCAGCGAAGCTGGGGCGGCCATTTGAACGATGTCATATTCCACACATAATGTAATTGATAGGCCTTTCAAATAAAATGAAAAATTCGTTGATATCTCGCACACAACTTGTCTTATTCAATTTAAGCAGCTACCCGTTCCTATTGGAAAACCATTGATGTGTTAATGTCAATACCTTATGCACGTCTGGAAAATATTACGTATACGCCACCGCTTTTTGTTAGTAGTGAATGTCCGAGTAAGAGTCACAGTCAATGACAGAGAAATTTGGCAGCAATGGTGCCTTGTTGGCAATATAACCACTTCTTCTGCTTTCGCAATTGTTCTAAGTCTCTTGGCTCTTTAGACAACGTGAACAATGGGATTTTGATGGTGCTTTGTGTGTGTATTTATATTGGCTGTTTGATCTTTAGTTTAATCCTTAATAGTTCAGGGCATAGTCCAGTAGGGAACAATTAAGGATTAAACTAAAGATCATACAGCCAATATACCATAAATCCACACACAAAGCACCCTCAAAATCCCATTGTTCATGTTTGCATAATTAATTCTAATTAAAAGAACATATTATCGTCTCATCAGTGTTATCCTTGAATGCAAAATTTGAATTCCTTTCATAGAGAATAAAACCGTTGCCAAACAAGTCCTTATTTTTGGTTTGCCACCAAATAGACTTACCTGCAACAGCTTTTACCCGACCTAAGCATGTACGTGCCAGTTGTTAATGGCTAAAATAACAATAAGCAAGGAGATTCGAGTTTCAACATATTATACAGCGATAAGCCCTTCGAGTGAATGTGCCTTAAAGTGGATATTATAATTTTCCTGGCTAGAATGCGACGTGCATCACAAGCAGGCAGGAGCTAACACTGAACTTATGTTTACCACTTCCTCCAATAATATGTTTTCATTTCATCATCATAATCACGTGCATTATCATCATCATCATCGTGGGTGGCCCGCATCAGCATCAGCATAAGAATATCCTTTAGCTATATGCATACATCCTAAACCATTGGTATGGTTTATTATCATCATTATCAAGAAGAGAGCAAGCGACCAAGGATATCAACATCCGACGGACACCGGAGTGCACTTCAGAAATTATCAAGTTGGATAGAAGACTCCTTGGCCTCCTCCCACCACTCGTGCATCCCATAAATGGGCAAACAAGTTTATAAGGATGTACATGCGGATAAGAACAGAGGCAACAAAATTAAAGAGGACTCCCGAGAATGCACGTCCTTGTGGGCGATTTAGTTAGCGGCGCGTCGGCGGGAATGAAGAACAAATTTCGCGGCGACCTAAACAACACAAAGAAGCCACCAGGGACGAGGACACACAAAAACAGAAAGTAGGTACACAAGTTTCATTTCTGCGTGTAGGAGGAAAACACAAACCCAGCAGTGTACATGTCCTTAAAATTCATAAAGTCTTCATGTCGCCATGACAAGGCCGGGCGGATATAAGCACAGCAAACCAGCCAACTACAAAATAATAATACAATCAAGGCAGGGATCAGCTAGTCGCTCTGTGGAAAAGGACACGCTGTTGACTTGCTACTGGGTTGTGTTGTGTCCTTCTTCTTCTTCTTCTTCAAGCGTATATTTACATTCTCCATTGTAGTGGCTTTTCCGCCTGAGTTTTCGTCTTGCTGACTCTATTTTTTTTCCACATTCAGTTCCATCCAGGAAGATAGAATCTAATTTAACGATTTACGTTCGTTTGAGGAGCCATAACTTGAACGGCGTTTAGGACGTTGAGTTGGGTGTCCTTTGTGTAAGAGATTGTTTAGCTCTGTGTTTGTTCATTCCTTTTCGTTGCAGCGATACCGGCAGTCTTGCAAATTCTCACATTGTTTGGGATTAGATGGTAAACGAGGGAACAAGGACCTTCTAATGCTCATTTAATGCATACAGGGTGCACTGGAGCTAAGCATAAGTTACACATCTATATGCGTCGGCCATTGTTGTTAACATTATGCATGCAAGCAAGTCATCTATGATATTCCTGCTGGTCCATTATATTCCATAAGTGGAGCGTAAATATGTTCGTCGAGATGACAACAGCATAGCAGTAAAAAAAGGATATCCGCGCACTGTTTTCGAAAACATACGAGTATGTAAATGTCCCGTCTGTTCAAAGACGGAATACTTGAAGTGATTATCCTGGTGACTACGGTATGTGATGTCGACAACAATGCCAGCGACGACAATCGGTCAACAACAACATTTCCACTTAAAATTATCATATAAATGCCGAGGGATCAAAGTGGGATGTTCCTTTTTTGGGTAAACAGTGGCGCTGGTGCCTGCTATGAAAAGGCGCACTGGGATTTACCTTGCGGGGGATATGGAGTGCTTGAATGGGGTTTGTTGACTGTTCTCGATTTTTTTAAGTGTTGTTGAACAATTTATCCTAATAGTAGGGGACTGGTGTTCTGTCCTCAGTCGGTCATTGACTTGAGCTGGAAAATGACGGACGGTAGATCCTTTGATTTAGCAGGGTGCAGTTCTGTGGCAAAGAGTACCCTTGTAATAGTACTGCTATTGCGTTAAGCCGTTCTTCTACAAGGTGGCGTAAAAGTAGCCCCCCAAGGTCCTTTGGTTGTAATTTTTTATATGAATGAAAAACTCCGGTTCTGCTTTTGGATTATGTTTACTTTAAATGTTTTCCCTTAAGTCGAGAGAAATGATATCAGATAAGTGGCCACCGCCAAAATTGATGACCATTCAGGCCCAGTTTATGGCATTTTCCATCACTCTTGCCAGAACTTCCGGCGACAGGTCCTCGCATTCTTGACGGATATTCTCCTTGAAGCCTTTAAGGGTCTAAGGCTTGTTGACATAGACTCGTGACTTCAAAAAACCGCACAAAAAGAAGTCTGGAATGGTTAAATCAGGCAATGTGGCCGGCCAGTGCAAATCGCCAAAACGAGAGATTGGGCGACCCGGAAATGCAGCCCTCAGAATTTCGGTTGTAGCTCGTCCAGTATGCGCCGTTGCTCCATCCTGTTGGAACCACATGTTCTTGAGTCCCAATTCATCCAATTGAGGAAGGAGAAAGTCGTTGAGAATGGGTCTATAGCGCTTGCCGTCCACAGTAGTCGTTTGAGCCGCGGCGTTTTCGAAAAAAGCCAGATGACGACTCCAGCGTAAACAGCACACCATGCAGTAACTTTGAGCGGGTGTAATGCCTCTTCGTGAGTTAAACGCGGTTATTTGCGGTGCCCCAGAAGCAATAATTTTGCCTCTTCACATACCCACAGAGATGAAAGTGGGCCTCGTCGCTCATGATGATTTTCGATGAAAAGTTGTCTCCCACGTGGTCGAAATTCAGGATGGCTTGAGCGTAGGTTACACGCGCTCGGCGGTCAACAGCTAACAGCTGATGCGCTGTCTGCGCTTTGTAAGGGAACACCATACAGTCTTTCACCGTGTGAAGACCGCCGACTGATACATAATTGCGTGCAACATCGCCTGGTCGATACTCCGGGGTCCTCTGCGACATCTTCAACCACAGCTGCAAAATTCTCAGCAGGACGGCTGCTCCGGGATGTCGGCCGACCGGGAAATCTGCGTCAAAATTCACGATGCGCCAACACCACCGACGAATTATTCCGCAAAAAAAATGAAACTATTATTCCGCGTTCTTTCGACATTTGCCCCTATTTGCAAAAATTATAGCATCTTCTGTGCCACCTTGTACTACTTCAACTTCTTCTACTTGCATCTGGCCATGCATACTCATGACATAACAAATTACCTTAAACAATTACGTTGATAAAATAATTAAACTTCTTAATGCATAGCTAACTTCTGTTTATGACAACTTTTGTGCATTTTCAATTAAATTTTCTAACAGGAATGTAAAGTGGGACAGACTGTTCACCACAAACTCGCATGTACTCACATGGAGATCAGACAGAAACTTTGTTTGCAATGTTCGCCACCCACTTTTGCTGTTGAATGCAAATAAAATGTTCACAGTCCACAGGTGTACACGGGTAGGACAAAACCAAATTTTAAATTATCAATCTAAATTTAGAGAGGAGAGAGGATATTCATTTTTGATAGATTCAGATCTAATCATGGTTCGCATAGTCGTTTGTGGTTTTTCGTTTGCAAAGCCGTTAATTCGGTTTGTTTTCCATAAAGCCAGGGTATCCCACAGAATATAATCGCGATACGTGTACTAAAAGTCAAACCGACACATACCCACAATGTACGGTATTCGGACTTTCAAGTGATCGCTTTTCAATAAATGTTGGACAAGTTCGGTGTCCCTCCCTTTCGATTCGGACAATCAAACAAGTGTGGAGATTGCATTCATTTCAAGAGTACTAATGGAAATGGGTGGTGAACGGTATGCACGCTGAGATTATTAAAACAAATATGAGTGCAACGGGATGCTTTTATACACCAGTAACCACACATAAAGGTGGCCTAGCATGACTCCTAAATAATCCGATTGTGATTGGTCGACTTCTGGGGAATTCAATTGAATTCACAAGATACTCTGTTATTTTGCTGCACATGAGTCGCACTGCGTTTGAATTGGGTCACTTTTTGACACCAAAGGGGGCGAGGTGCCATTGGTTTTTAGTTGGTTTGACGTATTCTTTTGTGGCTTCAAATTGATCCCATTCGATCGAAATGCAGCGATCACCGCAGCCTTTTATAAAGTTTTAGTTCAGACATGCACTGAATTTTGTAAGGAACGTTTTACATTAGTCACGTATGAAAATTTCGCGTATATGTACATGTTTAGGATATTGCATACAACAGCAAATCGAACTCGCTATACATCACGAACCTCATGTCGCAGTCTTTCAGGCAGAAGTCTTCGCGATTCACAAGAGATGGAGGTCCTTATAGGACACCACACCCAAGGAAAACACATAGACATTTACTCTGATAGCAAAGCTGCAATTGAAACTCTAACATACCCTGTATCGAAATCCCTACTCGTGCGGAAATCCAAAAATTTTCTAATCCTCCTCGGCAGCCAAAACAATGTGCACATCTCATGGATACCGGGACACAGTGGTGTTACGCGAAACAACGGTGCTTAACGCAAATGACAAGATAGGAATCGCATCAACGGTTCACAAACCTTGGGCAGATCTGACAACATGCAGAGTGGTAAGATCCCTCGTTTCCAAACCAACTAATACCCTCCGCAGAAAAGCGATGAATTGCAACAGAGCAAAGCTGAAATTCAGAAAGGGACCAGCTGATACCGTAATCTGCGAAAACTGCGAGGAGGAGGACCTGGAACACTTCCTCTGTTACTGTCCAGCCATTGCAAGACTTCGCCAATGGGTAATGGGATCTACATATGTGGATAACGGACCTTAGGGAGCTAGACAGCAAAGTGATCGGTGAAATCCTATAGTTTGCAAAAACCAAAGGAAGGTTTTCCCGACCCCACACACAAACAAAAGACACTCCATGGACTGCTTATACTTAACTCTTCTCCCTACCCACCCCCTGTCACACTTCTCCGACAGTCAGTTGAGGGGAGTTACAAGTGACCAGCTGAGGCCTAAGGAAAGAGAGATTATCACCCTCCAAACCAACTAATCAATGATCCTGTGACGGGATGATGCTGGAGATGACCCGTGTCTCACTTCGACTGAGTTTGACCAGAGAAAGAGATCTCTTCTTATAACAAGCCGTCCATAAGTGCTATATGTATGTGTAGATTCAGCGCATATTGGCTTGTCTCATGGCTTCATCTTCATGGCTTATTGGAATCTTCGCAGAACTGCTCCCATCCGTGGAAGTTAATCAGTCTCTTCGTTACCCGGGATATTCATGTGGCCTGACACTCAGCATGGAATCACCATATTGGCTTAATAATCTAGACACTATTTACAGGTTCTGGAAAACCTTTACCTAGTTATCGTAGACTCCAGAGACTTAATGGCTGCTTGGCTGTCAACGTAGACATTAATAGTCCTTCCGTTAACACAATTATCATGGATGATGGCCGCGATTTCGCTACATGACTAAAGTCGTCATTCGTTCTAAGGGAGTGGTTTACTGCCTGGACTTGGCACGAAATACTTTAGGCTCATCAATATTTTACTATGAAATATAAAGTAGCTATTCAGCAGTGGTCGGAGCAGCCAATAATGTATTTGAAAACAGTGTCAGTCTATTAAAAAATTTGGTAATTGGTAGAAAATTAAGAAGTTTTCTCTAGTTGGATTCAGATTTAGAAAAATGTTTGTTTTAGCAGCACAGTTCCAAAACAATAAAAAAATACCGAAATATCAACCACCCATTAACTACGCCACCAATTGAAATGAAATCGCTGAGTAATGTTGTCAACTACCTACAAATGAGGTCCTTTAAATCCCAAAACAAGTTCATTTCAATGCTTATCCTACAAATACGTTTTACAGGCAACATAAAAATACATAGAGCCGAGACTAAATCATGGTGTACGATAATCCTCCGAGTAACTAAATGTTATTCGGTTCAAAATTCGTAAATAAAACCAATCGAATGAATTCATTACGGCCCACCCTGTGGGTATCAAATGAATGTGGTAATAAATGTGTCAACGCAAATTTATTTGTTCGATGGTTTTTTTTTTTTTGCGAGTGAGCCTGGTGGTAGGTACATCAATTAATGGCTTCAAAGCCGTTTGACTTATAAGCCAATTTCAATTCCGCAAATCGAAAATAATTTATATTCGAATTCGATTAGCGGGGTGTGTGTGGCACACAACCCAACAGATAAAAGGACGGCACGTTCTAATTTAATGGAACCGATTCAGCAGAAAAAAGAACTCACGCCAGGAATGGTAGAATTTCGACCTTGGCAAAAAAAAGGTGGAGAGATTAGAATCAGGGTTTTGCCGGTACTATAAATATAACGATGTTAATGTTGTATTTCGTTAAAGGGGAAAACAATTTTGTAAAGCCTGTTATGTGCCAAAACGATGTCATTGCTGTTCACTCCTTAAGCAGGCTGACTTCAGTTCGAATCCTACAAAAATTACCAAACAATTCTCCGATTCTAACTGTATGACCCTGTATTCCTATTAAAATGTTGGCAGAGTTTTCTTTTCTACCAATCTTCTTCTTAAATATTCATATCTCGCTGATATTCGGTTCCATATACTAAGATTTAACGGTGAATAGGATTGTAAGACCCGGAGAGTCTTCAAACACAATCCAGACTGATAGCATAACAAAGGAAGAGGTTCCCTAATTCTCCGATTACGATTCCGATATTATTTGCAAGCAGTCAGCTGCTATTGCAGCCCTCAGACTGAAGGCCTCCTCTCAATGGTCAAACAACTACATTGGCCACTCTTCGATCCTGGTTCCCATAAGATTCATCCCGACTACAAACCGTCTAAGTTGAACTTCAACCTCAATGTCCGGACATTAATCCTTTCCAGAGTGGATTGGAAGAATGATGACGCTAGAGACGAGCATTCCGTTCACTTCTATACCAATGGTTTCAAAACCGATAGGGGATTGGGAGGTGGTGTTTTCTCCAAAGTGCTAAACTTGAGCATTCTCTTCCATCTAGCTGACTCCCTGGAGTCGGTAATATGTACATCAAATGCTACTTCAGATTCTCCCTCATCTCTCGAGATGGCAGAACATTTCAACATTCACCTATTCTGGGTACCCGGTCATAGGGACATTCCAGGGAACTGTAAGGCAAATGAACCCGCCAAACGTGGTACGACTCTAGAGATCCTACCAGAACGGAGGAATCTAAATATTCTACTCGCTTCATGTAAGTTGCTTACAGTACGACGGGATCAGCAAGATAAACCAAGGATGAAGGAATGGTACAACATGCCGTACCTCCAGACAGATCTGACTTATGATAAACCTCATTTGATCTAAAATCCTGATCTTGTTTAAAAGGTCGCTCATCAGCACCGTTATCGGTATTCTAAATGGCGACTGCCCCATTGGCCTTTATGCCAGAAGGATGGGCCTGTACCCAAATTACTTTTACAGGAGCTGCAAGAACGAAGATGAGGAAGAAATAGTCCTGCATCTTCTCTACACTTGCCATGCCCTATCCCAAGAAAGGAAGCTTCTTAGAAGCCTATCACTTCGACAATTTGAGCGAACTATCACATACTGACGTGAAAAGTATCCTCAGCTTCATTAAGAGCTGCAAAAGGTTTCAAAAAAGTAAGTGGCCTTTTCCAGGGTATAAATGCAAGTCGTATCACAAGAGGTCTTTCCTGGCCCACGTGTGTGAAAGCCACCCTACCTGCCTACCTATGTTGTGCCTTCAGTTTAGTTTTAAACTCATGAAACGGGATACGATGTCACATGGTGTTCATTTACACTAGCCTATCCGAACTAACCATTGTGAGTTGTCCTTCTCAGTAAGTAGACCTAATCTCATCCATTCTATCGAGTCTATCTTATCGAAAGAGGAGTTGAAGGCTTGAAGACTTAGTGGTCATGACACGAGAAGATAACATGCACTATAGTCTGACAATCGTATTCACCGTTTCACTTTATAATGCAACAAGCTCTCAGAAAGGGTTAGTTAAAAACTGCACTGGAAAAAACCTTGAGGCTTTTAAATGCAACAACTTTGAAATATAAAAGGGATGTAAACAAAAAATTTGCATTACAAATTCTGGTCTAGAAAGTCGTGGATTAAATCAAAAATCCCTAAAAGTTATCAAAGTACTTACCCTCACTTCGCAGGACTCTTTGAGCAAATTATTTCACTCCCCTCGCCTTTTTCGGCTGCGAAAAGAAACAAACTCACTCCCTGTCGAAGGACACTTTCGAATCTTAATGCAAGACATTTCTAAGTTTTTTTAAACGTTCACAGCAAGGGACAACGAAAAACAACACTAAAACGGAAAGAGCATCGTTGAGTTTTTCTCAACTTTTTCCCTCTCACAGAGGCGCTTCGCATTTTTAATTGGCCCAGTGATTGCGCAGTAATGGAACAAAGCCTGTAATGACTTTCGTCCCTTTCCCCCGGGCCAAATTAATAATTGTGTTTGGCCCTTTTATTTTCAACAATTCATCAGGGGAATACCCCTGGAAGACAAATTGTCATTGCGAACACGCGAACTGTCCTCGTGCCCGTTCTCCGGTTTGCTCCATCGAAGGACATTTTTCAACCAAGGTCATACCCCACAATTCACCAGGGGCCGGGGATTATTAACGGTAGACTTGGCTAATTACATGGTTAAATGGAAAATGGAGACATCGTCCAAATCGATGCGAGAGAGTCAAGCCCGAGCCATTGGCAGTTTTGTTTAATTAATCTTTCGCTTTGAATGTAATTGAATATTTTTCTTCCACAAAGGCAACGTTAAATGTTAATTGTTTCTCTTTTTCTGTCCTCTTTTGTCGTTTGTGTCTCTCTCTCTGTCTTTTAATTTATTCATCGCAATGTTATCCAGTGTAATTTATTGATTTTACAGTAGAATTGATTGCTTCATCAAAGACACCGTATAATGGTTGGTTGGTGCTGTTTGTTTTTTGTTGAGTAATTTAATCACACTCTGATTGTAGTAGTAAAAAGTTAATGAAATTTTTAAGAATATCTACAAAATGACAACTTTACTTAGGGCAAGGAGGAACGGATATTTATCAATTTATGTAAAAAGAAAAACACATTAGTCTCTCATGATCGATTTCAGCTCTAAATGCTCCCTGGTATCCCTGACCAACTGACTTTAAAGACATTTCTTATTGCGACCTTGCTTTTGAGGCTCGACTTAATGGAACACGGTAACAAGTTAAATACGCCAGAATCTGGATAAAAATTCGTGGAAATTTTGTTTTAGTCCGTTGCCAGACGGTCCCTGTTTTGTCGGCAGCATTTTTTGTTCTTGTGAAAGTCAGACCAATTCCCCAAAAGCCTCGGGGGATTACATTTTCTGGAATTTCTCCGTCTGTGTTTTTCCGCTGCGCGTAACGTAAATGCCAAAGCATTTTCGAGAGTGATGGTGCTTGCTACCTTGGTATTTGCCATTTATCACTCGTAGGGTGGGAGAACTCTTCATCCAGTAACAACTTTCAATTTCGAAGAAAATTTACATTGTGAAAAGTTACATTGTGTCGTTTTGGGTCAGCCTTGCAAAATTTAACCAGACTAAATTTTGCAAGGCTGACCCAAAACTGTCTTGCATACACGAGTGTTTCCTCTCTGTTTAAATGATGTACTGAAACCATCGTTACTGGTCGTAATGTAGGCCTTCCATCGGCGCCGGCTTCGACTACTTTACTTTAACAGGCTTCAAGGCTCTAGGACTCAGGAAATCCAAAAAAGATTAATCCAGCCATACTTCTGTCATAATTTGATGAAAAGGATATCGGGAGGCTTATAAGCTTCCTCTCGAGATCGTTCTAGTTCAGAACATATCCACAAATCTACGCTGACAGTGTTTAAAAAAACCGGAGGCTGCCGAACATTTTATCCTTGCGTCCCTTCAAGTCTTCATTTGAAACAGACGAAGTTCTCAAGCTACAAAACGTTTCCGATGTCTTCTTCGTAAAAAAGGTGGAAAACGTTTTGGGTTAAATAGCACTTAAGGGCAAAATATGTCCTTTAAGTCCTGTATGCCGATGGCCCGGGTCATTGTAAGAAAACAAAAAAACTCCGGGAAAGGTCGCTTCTTAAACTACCTCAAAGCTACAGGCTTAGGCATTTGAGTTAGTCACCGTTCCCCACTTCCTCGTCATTTCCATATGACAGTGAACATCCTCACAATGGCTGCCTGGCAACAGGTGTTGATGACGATGTTGCTAAGGATGATAACCTTTCTGTTAACAATAGATGAAACTTTGAAGAGGTGAAGGCTATTTAAAGGAGAGGGTGGTCATGGTGCAGTGGTTAGCATTATCGCTTGTCACGCTGAAATTTCGGGTTCAACTCCTGATGTCGAAAAAACATTTATTTCTTAAATAAATAAAAATCGATCAACTGTGATGATTCTACTGCGAAGGCATAACACTGGCAATAGATTGTCATGGCTTGAAGAGTTGATTGAGCTGACACTGATTATGACATCAGGAGATTCGAAAAAATTCATGTGTCATTATATAGCAATGACAAAACACCACAAATGTCACCAGCTAGCCTGGACACCACCCTTGGACGCCAATAAAAAAACTTAACGAAACCTGAGTTTCAAACCATTAACATTATAAGGGTATTCCTATCCCCTTGATCCGCGCGTGGATTATAAAAAAAAAAAAACATTATGAGATCGGAAGCCACTCTAGTTCGTATCGATTAGTATGCGTTAGCAAAATGTACGATGGCTACACCAACCTCTTCTAAACTGCTAGGGGTTTAGTTAGTAAGTCAACTAGTGGTCGTCTTGTAGAAAGGTGCAAAACTGGGTAGCACATCAATTCACAAAATCAACTCGACCACGGGACTGAATTCAAAAGTTGAAACCCTTGAGAAAGCAATTAAGGTTGCCATTAAAGTTTCGTGTCCATTCATTTTCAGTAATAAGAAAGTCTCAACGTGGTGGAATGAGGATCTGTCAAAGCTCAGAAGTTTTATCAGAGCGATTTTCCATATCTGTTACAATCACAACTTCTGGCAGCTATAAAGACGGTCTATTAAAAGGGTCAAGAAACAGGGCTGGATAGAATACTATCAATCTATCGAAATTCTCAAAGAATATGCAAGGCTTAGTAGAATTCTGTCTCAAGGACACAGTAATCCGTCCTTCCTGAAAAGACCGACGGAATTGTATAGTCTCTACATCTTCTCCCCTTGCAAGTCACCCGGCCCTGATATCATGATGCCTATTACGCTGGCGAATCTGCAACGCATTATAGGAGCTGCGTTAGTTGTTAAGTTACGTAAAGTTGTTTTCACTCCAAAGGTGTGGAGGCGTGGCCATGAATCCGCGAAGGATTGTAGACCTTTAAGCCTGTCCTCTTTTGTATTACAATTTCTAGAACCTATCCTAGATTTCCTAATCTGCGAAACTAAGAAGAGCCCTCCACTGTCAAAATCCCAGCACGATTACCTCATGGGTCGGTCTACTGAGACGGCTCTTCGTGAAATGGTGCGAACGGGGGAAAAGACTCTCCACTACAAGAAATGGATTCCTGCTACCTTTTTTGGCATAGAACAAATACTGAAGTTATTCAAAAGGCTCTCACCGAGCCTAGGCAACAGATTAGTAGAGGCACCCCAAAAGGTCGGGTTATTTCCCCTTTTCTATGGCAATCAACCATATTTTAGTGTGTCTTGATAAGGAGTGGTGTAAGGTGGTTGCTTACGCCGACGATGTAGTTATACTAGTATCAGAAAAGTTTCTCCCCACGATAAGTCAACTCATGAAGGGTACTCTGGATAAGCTACATTCATGGCCTTGGAGTAAATCCGGATAAGAAAGAAATGATACTACTTAACACTAAAACCAATGTTCCATAAGTTCAAAAAAGTACATAGATCGACATGTGTAGGTGTTACAGGAGCATTGAGGTCTTGTCTAACAGATGCTCGAAGTATAATCTTGGCCCTGATCCTTATTGACTTCACACCAAAGACATAGCTACATGCAGCGCGGTCCGGCTCAGGGTCGGGTCTTCCACCCACCCTCAATTTTAGTAAATTGTTACTTGTTAAATTTCCCACCAGAGAAGAATGGAAGCGTTATCAATGACTTTGTTATTGGTATATACACGGACAGTTCAAATATGGAAACAGGTATTTTCTCTGACCAACTAAATCTTTTCGTCTCCCAGACTTTGCTTGGGTTTTCCAGGAAGGAAGCCTGCCACTTGCTGAGCAATCTGCAAACATACAATCACAATATCGCAATATTTGCGAATCGCCACGCCTCTATCAAATCCATTGATGCGGTTACATTGTCAAAACTATAAGCAATGCCGGCTTCAAATCAATTAATTAAGTACCCACTCTATAACTACACTCAGACACAACAATAATGAACATGCCGACGAGCTGGCTGGGAGAGGATCGGCCCTTTACAGAAAAGTGACGATATTCCGCTAGCCACTGATAAAAACTTTATACATCTTCACTTCCTCCAACTTGCTAATTATGGATGGAACGGTCTGGCCAGCTGCACCATTTTAAAAAAAGAAATGGCCTAATTACAATAAACTTAAGTCAAAAAAGCTACTTGGCAAATCAAGACCAAAATTGTAGCCATTATCACAGACCACTGGCTGGTTGTAAACCATGTGGTAAAGCTCGGTATTCATCACAACACGTTCTGTAGAAGCTGCAAGGACGTCAATGAGAAAGAATTTTTACTTCATTTCCTCTGCAGGTGTACGACCCTGACGAGGATCAAACAGCGCGCTTCAGGCAAATCCTTCTTATTGAATCTCGGCGAGATAGCAGAAAAAAAAGTTTAGAGAACTGATCCTGTATCTAAACCCCAGTGGCTGGATTTAACCACATCGTCCCAAAACAACCAATGAGCCCTCATACAGAAATAGGTTCGAACGAGTTTCTTGGTAACAAAACGGCACATAATAGTGCTAATTGAGTTTTTCAGGAACCGACACTATATCTAGCTACCTAGTACCTACACCTAGAAAGGCCCACGTAGACCGAGACTGGGAGGGGTTTATTTTCTCTTATGCTCTTGTCTTTCTATGTAGGATTTTCACCTTTTCCTGCGTTGTTCGTTCCTTTGTCACCTTCTTCAGCTGAACAGAAAATTTAAAGTCATAATGCTTTCTTCCATTGACAATAAACATTCTCCAAGTGTATTGATCTAAACTCGATTAGAGTACTGCAAATTCATAGTCTTTCAAGGATAATATGTACTTTTGGTTGTCACGCCCACGTATGCTAATCTGCTCATGCCGACTATTCAACAGTCTGCGAGTAAATTAAATAATATGTCAAGCACAAGAACAACACATCGTTGACATGGAATTTCCACACAGAGGTAGACGCCTTTAACCGGAGCCACTAAGTGAATTCAAATAAGTAAAACAAACCATTAGCGAATAGCGAAATATGGCAACCTTCCAGTGTTCCCTTTCCCATTTCGCAATGGCTTACCACCATGACACAGCTGACGGCTCCTGCCAGCTTTCCATCCCAACCACGTTGCAGTTACAAAAGGATATAAAACTCACCAGTAAAGTATGAAATAATCTGCGATGTTAATGTGACCTAAAAACAAGACTTCCAAGCCATTTAAGGATCACACATTGTTCTCGTCATGTACGACTTCGTCCGTTTTACGCTCACGCTCTTGTGCTCGTAATGTCTCCTCCGGCCCATTTATTCCACGATAAATCGTTGCCAATCCGCATACACATTCGCATTAAACAGAAATGCTTTTAAATTAAACATGTCGTTTGTCCATGTACTTACAGAAGACATACACACTTCTGTACACACTGTGCCAGTGTGTGTATCTTTAAGGTTTTTGCTCCTTTTTTTCCTCTGTACATTGTCGCCATTTATGAGAATTAAAATTTATTTGTTTCCTATGGTAAAAGAGAGCAAATGCCAAACGGCACACCCACTTAAAACCACAAAGGACACTCCATGAAGATACATTTATAAGATGCTTAATGGCAGAGTGGTTGGCTGCTTTCTAGGGGGGAGGGTGGTGCACAACAAAAATACAAAACTCAAAGACTCGATCTTCCACAGAGATATCTCTGAATTATTATTGTTAATATGAGCATAATACTTTCGCAGAAGAACACATGCACATGAATCGTGGAACGTCGCCTGGCACGCCAGCCATGTCATGCCGGAGCCCTCTGACAATCCGTATCAGCAAATAAACACCAACCCCCTGCTGCCACAATGAGTTCATAAAAATTTAAATGAATTTTCATTGAAATATTTTTTATTCCGTTTTCGGGTGTACATGCGGTTTTTGTTGGGTGTGTGGGCGGATAATACCGGTTTTTTCGTGCGTAATACAACTTTCCGGCCTCATCCCTCCCTCTGATCGAAATTTTCTTTCCTTTTTTTTCGTTTACGCTCTGCATGAGGAATCCGTGCGATATTGGGCCAAAGAAAGCTCCACAAAAGACAAACACTTAGGCAAGGACGAAATAAGAGGCGAAATCTCCACATTTGACATTTAAAGGACGAGAACTCGAAGAAAACTATTTACGAGTGAAACAACCTTCTACGCTTTGAATTGTTAATCCGACATGTATGGATGTGTACATGGATGACGCGCGCTACCACAGAAGGATTGAAGGAAGGAATTGAGGTGCCTTTCGCATCGTTACACATGGCTTCTGAGATGGTGGCGCTCACACATCCACACACGCACGTACTCTGGAAAGATTCCGAGAAAATGATAATGGCGCAAGGACTTGTGGAGCGTTTTTCCCTTTTGATAACCGACTGGTAAATCTAAAATATAATGTGAAGGGCGACAGTTGGAGTGGGTGGAGGGTGCTGTTGGATCTTGTACAAATGTCAATGTGTGTCTTACAACATATCTCGCATAATAATTGAATGCTTAAGTTTTCTGCTTATTCTTCGACTTTAAGTTTTTTTTTTTCATTCGTTTTGTGCTTGTGTGTAGGAGGGTGGGGGAGGGGACAACAAAGATGGCGGCGACGCATTGCTCTTGACTGTGTAAAGTACTGGCAAAAGTACTACAGACATAACTCTTTTGAACAAAATAGCATTTACATACCAAGTATCTGTATTGTAAGAAACTATGTCGGCAGGATGCGGGGTTAGACATTCTTTCTGCGGAACTAAGGACACATAGTCTCGTATTGTGAAGTGGGTAATGGGATTCTCAATTTGCCAAAAAGGCAAATACGTACATATGTATGTATGTATATACCCTTCGTTTCAATAAAATCTTATTTCTATTTTCACTTCTTCTTATTTTGGCGAAATTTGAAAGTGAATGTCTTGCTTTGCGGAATCTATTTGCTTTCGTTGGATATTTACTCTTAACTTCCAGTCTAATTGGCAGGACTTCTTTGAATATGCGATTAATTCGAATCAAAGGAGATGTAAAAATAGTACTGGTTGAAGCAGTGCTATACTGACACCATGTAGTCGCTGTATTTTTGTTCCCAAGGCTACAAACGAATCGCAATTGCGTACCACTTGGAGCTTGTTTTAAAGATATTATACACACATAGTTCTCTTTGTCGATTTATTATTGTTGGCTTTCATTAAAAGGAAAACAGATACGTACATAAATTCTGACACCGACTTTGTCGTTGGTTATGATCCGGTAATTGGCCTTGATTATATCATACACGCAATTGCAAGTATTGCCTGACTTTGACATAGCTTCGAGTAAGATGGTAGATGATAATATTAGTGAATTGACATTGAGAGAAATTCTTTCAACGTTAAACTTAGAGCGATCGAGATCCATTGTGATGCTCTAAAAGGGATGTGCGGTTCCCTTACTGATAAAAATTGTTTCTCACAACAAAAACACTAATAACTACTAAAGTCGCTGTACAATTCTGATGTTGCCAAGTTTGTTTATACCTTTAAAGAAATGGGGGTGGCCATGGTGTAGTGATTAGAATCATCGCTTGTCCGGGTCTTAAGAATAAATAAATCGATCAACTGTGAAAGCTAATGACGACTGTACTGCGAAGGCATAAAACTAGCAGAAGAGCATCATAGCTTGAAGAATTGTAATATCAGGAATTCCGAAAAAATTCCCGTGAATTATGGCACCACAAGTGTCCCCAACTAGTCTGGATACCACCCTCGGACGACCATGAAACCTGAGTTTCGAACCACTGCACCTCGGTCGCGATGTGTGAATAACATCAAAAAGGCATTTCTTAACCCTTTGAAGCGCAAGTAGATTATAAAAGCAGCTACTATCAACGTCCCTGTGGGTCGGTGGTTAGTGCGTTGGACTGCTGACCGAGCGGCGTGGGTTCAAGCCCCAGCCAGGAACACCGAACATTTTTCGCGGCACCACCTCTCATCGGGGAATGACAAGCGTCCGGGAGTATAATCTGTCATGAAAGAGCTTCTCATTTCGCCAATAAACTGTAGGTCCCTTCCATTTGTGCGAATTCTGTAACACTCTAATACATCTTCTGCAAGGCTGTTGATGTTATTTAAAAAGGAACAGCAACAGTACAGTGTGCTATACCACGACAGGCTTCGCAGGAAAAGGGTGCTACTCGTATGTACTATACAACATTGACGATGGCGAAATTTCTGTTGAATATAATGTTCAGTGACGCCAAAGAATGCTAGTTCCCAACGATGTCAAGATTATAGGCTATGAAGGTGACATGGCGATCGTAGTTATAAGCATAATGGAATTGGTAAACACTGTATACCGACTAGATGCACTACGACGATTCTTTAGTCAGTCCTAGTATGATATTGGTTGCCTTTCACAGGGTGCGCCATATTTTATGTCGGTATGTAAACATTGAACAACTTTGACATTTATCAACCGATTGACTTGAGTAAACATATTTTTGAAACGTTAATTGTAACAATAAATCGCTTCACACCGAAATAACGCGCCGTGACGCTGTGCATTGGAAATAGTCCTTTAGTTGTGTTAACTCAACGTGCATATCGTCGAAAATATTGTGGCCAACAAGCACCGTCTGAAAACACTATTCGCCGTTGGTTGACACTGAACCTGATTTTTGGAAGCAAATTTTGATGACCGATGAGAGCCTTTTCACACTCTCTGGCGCCGTTAACAAGTAAAATTGTCGCATTTAGGGAACGCAGAATGCACACGAGATCCATGAAACACCATTGCATGACCGAAAAGTGACTGTTTGGGTCGGCGTTTGCGCCAATACCATCATTGGGCCATTTTTCTTCAGAGAAGGTTAAACAGTCGATGGGAATCGGTATCGGTGGCTCATTATGTCTGCCCACAAATTTTAGAAGTAGGGGACAACAATTGTTATTTTAAAAAAAATCGTCTTGCTTGTGATCTTGGCATGTAGCATATTTTAAAAAAAAGTGAGGCGGTATTTATGAGAATTTATGTGTAAACATGTGAGCTAAGGGATTAAAAACGACGCTTCATTTACCTACGTATCTGTGCTAAAAACCATTGCAGAAATCAAATCGAAGCAATTTCGAAGAATTTAAAGATGGCGGACGCAAATTTCTACTTTGGAAACAAATTTACAGGAATAACCTCTAAGTGCGCAAGGATTTTCAATTTCAACGAAATCGGAGCGAATTTTGAAGACTTTCAAGAACACATCACCTTTCGAATAATTTCCCTGTTCACCCAAATGACCATCATCGAGTTCATCAGCCTTGCAGTTCCCTGGGATATCACTGTGCCCTGGCACCTAACAAAGGTGAATAATGAACTGCTCCGCCATCTCTATAAGAGACGATCGGCAATCTAGGGCTATTATTGACTTTAAAGCGACTGATTCCAAGGACTTCAGTGCCGCTGTCCGAAAAGATGTATGGAATGGAATGGTATGGATGTGTGGAAAAACAATGTTTATATAATATATTTAAGTTATGTTCTCATATTACAATCAATAAAAAATTTCCTACAAACTTTGCGAAGCAACGACAGGAGGGGCCTGCTAGTTGTACAATAAGCCACGGCGACCACTTGGTGTTTTCAAAGTTCGTTATGTATGACAAAGAGATCAACAAAAATTTAAATGAATTTGAACCATGAAAAGTAGCACTTTGCGGTGATACCAACGCTATAAATGAAAAACATCGCTTTCGACGCCCCCTGGCCATGGAATATGGTAAAATTCCTAGCCAGTTGCTTTTGACTAGGGATAAAATCAAGAGTTGTAGCCAGCTGGTTGTTGTATTTGTTTTACGTATAAAATTTGACTTTACTAGCAACTACTGATAGAACGTCACCCTTCTGTTGCCTGTGATTTTATCCGATTCTTACTGAGCCTCCTTAGCCGCATGTGTTTGTGAAGACATCTTCCTACAGTCGGACTAATTTTTAATTTTTAGAAATACATTCATACCTAGGAAATAAGAGCTCAGACATGATTTTCCCTGCGTATTTGTAAAGAAATATTTCTTCGGTTTCCCCTTTCAAAGTCCCTTTATGTTTCCTAATTTTCCCTACAACAATAAGTAGTCTTGTAAAGGTGATATAAAATCCTGATTTTTCTTATTTTTTTTTTTAAAATAACAAAGATCCGACTTCTACATCACCAGATAATTGGGAGAAGCATTGCCATTTTGCAAAATGCTAAGGCACTGTTTCATTATGCATTGAACCATAAACTTGACATTTTCATCCGACTTGCAAGTCTATTCTCAGATAATTGGGGTCACAAAAATGGTTTCCAAAATGTGGAATTCATTTGTGCCATTGACGAATTTACAAGCATTCCCTTCTTACTTTTCAGAGCAACCCATGTGGTGGTTCTTATCGATCACTGTTGCTTCTCTACATCGTTCTTGTTCCACAAAATAAGAGTTGTACATATATCCTTACAAATTCAGTTCAATTAATTCACCTATTCCCTCTGCAATAGCAACAGCAACGATGCAGAACGAACATTTTATCATTAAACTCGATTCGAGCGAAACCATCTGATTTGATACACACCTACGCAAACTTTTCTTCATTACATACTCTTAGACCCCATTTTGAAATAATCGAATTAAATTCATTTACGTTAGTCAGGGAGGGTGGCGGGAATAAAAAAGGGAAGTGCAACGGCAGTAGCGTAAGCAACAGCAATAGCAATAGCAATTTGGAAATTACGAAACTATCTCGCATTCAATGCACGTCTGCAGGCGTGAACAGGTGCGCCAAGCTGCAATCGTTGGAGTCTGCACACTCGCGCTAGCAGGGGTAATGCTTCCGGCTTTCGAGTATTGTTCTAAAAGCGAACAATGCACATCGAATACGAATCGAAAGCGGTGCTTGCAATTAATTTGGCAAAAGGACTGCGCGTATTTGGCCACCGATGTGAGTAATTACTTGCGTTTAGTGTTGCCCATCGTCATTCTGCTGCTGCTGGCACAGGAAATGAATGGAATTCGTGCCGCTCCTGAAGGTTCGAATTGTTTCGATTGAAATGCCTTGAATTATCGAATCGAAAACATTTTTCATTCACCGGTGTTTTAGAAATTTCAGGAAATAACGAACTTTGCAAATGGGTTTTCTCCCCTTTGAATTCGAACTGAGGGTGATAAGCTTATTGTAAGATTGTAGTTTGGTATTACATTTGAGTTTCGGGATAAATTGCGGGAAATTTTGTTTAAATGCTCTTTGATGGCGGAGAGAAAAGACGTCAGTGGGTTTCTGGTTGTTCAATGACGTGTTTGGATGAAAATTTATATCCAGGAATTGAGCATTTGGCAGGAACTTTACTCAATACAATTGATTGTGTTTCCGTAAGCGAAAATTAATAGTTGCTGTTCTGTCAATATTTTTTGCAGACATGCAACCATTTTATTTAGTCTGGTTTGGTAAGTTACGTCATTTAAACAGTTTGTCCTTCTGAAACGATTTTGAATCTAAAAACTTCCAACCCGAGGCATTTTTGACCATAAAACCTGGAGGCCTATCCTTAGAAAAGGCAGTCTTCGCTTTCCTAGAACTACGGAGGAATGTCACTTGACCAGTGATGCTATGTGCAATGGTAATTACTTCGGTTTAGCAAAACAACTCGATTCAATATCCCTAACCGAAAAAGTAAGACTTAAATCCTCGAAAGAATAATGTGTGAAGGAAAAGTCTTCTGTTTGATATTGGATCTTGGATATCAAGACGTACCAGCCAGGTTTGAGTTACATCTCCAACCAGCTCAATTGCTAGATAGCCACAGTAACTCCTATTCTGAAAAATCTATTCTGTGGTAGTCTCATATGGAGGCACATACCAAAACTCTGGTGCGAGGTAAAGATCGTCTTTATTCCCAAAGCAGGCAAAGCCAGCCATACCACCGCTAAAGAGTCCAGACATATCTCTCTCATCTCCTGGATTGCAAGCATGCTAGGGAAGAGACATATTAATACAGAACTAGGAGGAGCTCAATTATCGATTTACGCCTCTAGAGTCACACCACAGGGTGGGGTCATACCCACAACAGTTTTCTACTCTTGCAGTAGAATATTTGAGAAAACCTGGGGATCAAGTCCTTAAAACATCCTGTGGATGTACACGGCTATTGTAAGGCCTAGACGTACCTGAAGGTAGCGGAGTGTGGTCATCCTGAAAATATAGAGACTTGCGTGCAAAGGAGCTAAAAGTGCCATGAGAACCACGACAACAGCAGAACTAGAGGCTATTCTTAACCTAAATAAATAAATAAATAAATAGCTGGTGCGACAGCTCGGAATGAGCCAAGGCCTAGCTTCTCGCAACCATTCATGTTGTGCGTGTTGTATTGTTTGCACGAATGGAAGGGACCTACAATTGATTGCCGACTCTGAACGGCGAATTGAGAAGCTCTTTCATGACAGATTATACTCCCGGAGGCTTGCCATTCCCCGACGAGAGGTGGTGCCGCGAAAAATGTTTGGTTTTCCTGGCTGGGGGTTGAACCCACGCCGCTTGGTCAGCAGTTCAACGCATTAACTACTGACCCACGGCAACCAATAGTCTTAACCTGCTTTCACTTAATCAGTAGACCTGTTTATACAGCAATATGTGGCCAGAAGTGCCCTGAGAATCAGCCAAAAGAATGGCTGAAAGTTAAGCCCTACGGTGCCCTGCATAGACTTCATTACCAAGCAGAGAGGAATCGAAAAGGGGAACAATACCAAGCACGCAGGTATAGGTGCAGGTGCAGGTATATTTTCAAACAAGATAATACCATGTGATGATATCACCTTTATCATCGACAGCCAGGCAGCGCTTAAAGCGATTTTTGCTTGTGAAGTGCTGTCGCAAAGAGCTTACTGCTCTTGGCACAGAGCATGACGTAAAACTATGCTGGGTCCCTGGACGGAGGGCGCACCAGGGAATGAGAAAACTGATGAATTGGCAAGGAAAAGATCTGCGCTAGACCTAGAGCAGGCCTATCCTTCAGGAAAAGTCCTGCCATGTAAACTGAAGCATAAAGCTGGGATCAGGATTCTAGCGGAAGCAAATGTACCATGGAGCTCTTTGGACTTCTGGAAAATAACTATAAAACTAAGGCCAAGGCACAGCGGTATTAGAACTAATACTCTCATGTTGAAGGACAGGAAAAACCTTTCCCTCCTCGTAGGAGTAATGACAGGTCATAATACCCTGCGTTATCACATGAAAAAACTAAGGCTAAGAGAGGACAACCTTGGCTGGGGCTGCGGAGACTAGGAAGTGAATGAGGACACAACCCACTTCCTCTGCCACTGAACAGCTCTATACCACCTTATTCATAAATTCTTTGAAACACACTTTTTCAAGGATACGATAGTGACGTACCCATCAGGGACACTTTAAGGTTCATTAAGCCTTAAAGATGGTTCGAAGCCCTGGGCCGATGGGAGAGAGCTTAAAGTATTGTTCCACTAGCAAGGGGTACCTTCACCCCAAAATGGGCATCACAATTGCTCTCTACTGACCTGAGTGTGGCGCAATTCATCTAACTAATCTAACCTGACCTATCTAGCTGCAACCAGATTCGCTCGCCAAATTGGTTGGTGCTACTTTTCATTTGTTCGCTCCTGAATCGCTTTTTTGTTCTATGATAGCTGCGGTTGCCGAAGTCCAACTTGTGGAGCTTAGAAAGCGGATTAGTTATACTATCGCCCAATTGTAGATGTTTGTACATATCGGGTAACAGAAAAGTTAAGTAGGCCAATTTATTCCCATGTAAACACTCTGTTTTGTAAGGTTCAGAAAAATGACCACCCAGAAGGATTAAACGAATCAATGGGATCAAGTTTATGACTCTATGTTTCTATTACGTCCTTTTCCATAACGATGGCACATTTTACGTATGAGACGAAAAATTACCTGAAGTATTGGCAAAGCCCATGTGCATCGAAGAGAGAGAACTTGAAATGATTAGGGTCTTTTGAATGAAGTTGATCGAGATAGGGCTTTGCTACTCAACTTGGTGTTTGGCTCGTACCAAATCGTCTCCGAATGCTTGTTCAGCAGCTGATCCGTCATCTCTAACTTATGAGCCGCACCCAATCATGCCAACATGAACCTCAATTCAAATCTACCCTACCCTAGTCACTCAAAGTCGTTCCGTTTTTCTGCTTAACGATTTCAATTTAATGTTTAAATTTATTCCATCCTGTGTTATTGTGACGGAACAACTGTAAACAATGACTGTATTATTGCTATGGTATCAAGAAAAATTACACATGTTGTCAATGTCACCTTTCATTAAATTCTCAAATCATTAGCGCATCCGTAAGACGATTCCGAGAAAATTTGCTATAAGATGAACATGTCTCATGTATACATTAAATTCAATTTTATTTGAATTATTCTTTTCGAATACATGTGCGTACCTAGGATCTAATGAAAGGTTTCTCAGGAAAATAATAAAAAAATGGAACACTGAACAGAAAATAATCCATTCAGGAACCTTCTTGTCAATCCGAGTAATTTGAGGAACACATTACGAATAAATGAACAACCCTGTATGCATGTCTACTTTAGGTAATCATATAAAATGAGAGGTTCACAGCAAAGGCTTCTAGGAATCATTTTAACAGGAGCAAATTAAATGCCACTGGAAATGAATGGGATATTGTCTTTCGCCTGAACATATATTTTGAAACCTAAAAAGAAACAGGCTGCGTGCGAGGTATTATGAATAAGAATAACCTAATTTCGTTTTGAAGAATTATATATTCATTGCCATTAAATAGGAGAAAGAATTCTTTTCACATTTCTTCCACGGCTTTGTATGCTGTTTTGTATGCTAAGGATCACGTTTTTTTTTTTTGATGATTTTCTCGTAAAATTCACTGCGCAGACATCAGATCTCTTATGTGAAGTTTATGTTGTGGTGTTGTCTAGAACTGGGTGTTATGTTTTGGTTTCCTGGACTGCACCGTTTGTCCGATTCATAAAAAAGAAGACCCCTCAGCCTCGTCAATTACAGAGGAATTCGTCTTCTCAATGTTGCACATAAGATCTTATCTGCCATCAACAGCGTGACCTGTGCCTATCATTGCAGTTTTTAGCCAGGAAAGTCCACAATCGATCAAATTTTCACCCTTCGGCAGATTCTGGAGAAAACCCAAGGAGCCCAAATCGATACTCACCACCTCTTCAAAGCAAAAAAAAAAAGGAAAACGGCAGTACGACCATGTGCAATATGTTCAGCAGTGGACATAGATTGTTGTTGGATGATGATTGTAACCATAGAATACTATACTGATGAACCGAGAATAGCCGATGGGAACATTCGCGTCAAGAATTAAATGCTTGAAATGAATGTGGATGATCTCGACTATCTTCCACCACCATTTATGCGGTTGGAAGCGGTAGAACCATCTCACATGAACTCAACAGAAACTAACAATTGTTGGTCACCAATGAAAACCAGCTACGCATTGTAAGAGGCTTTCAGACTCAGTGCGCGTCTGAAGAAACTGGGAATAGAAGAAAATGAGAACTGTAGATTTACCACGATGCCGAAGAGACCCTACCACCCCTCGTTATGGACTGTGGAGGACTGAGCATCAAAAGAAGATCAAGCTAGTGAGATAACTTGTGAGAGTACCAACCCAGATACTCTCATTCCTCAGAGTAAAAACATTGTAGGAGATGATAATCTCATCGACTAATAAAAGTTCGGGGGAGCACTTAAGATCTCTAAGAGTTGCAGTGCATCTGCAACAACTTCTAACGATTGACGGCAAAATACTGAGATTATGGGAAATGGGTTTTCTTTAAGGCTTACGATAAGGCTATCGAGTACTTACAATAATTTTTGCATATGATCTTGTTAAACAATATTGATGGACTCACCTGAAAAGAAAAGAAAATTTATCGATTATTTTCTATTGAAAAATATTTCTTATACAAAATTTACATAAATAAAAATTAAAATTATAAAAAAAAAAAAAAAACAATCACCCCCAAGTTGACTTTTTCATACAGCAAACAACATGGCTCATGGCATAAAATTAGTAGGTGCAGATATCCGATGCTAACCTATGTCTAGAGCGGCCACTTTATTTCTTCTTCACTTTCCATGTTCGCTCCATCTTACCTGCCTGCGTGCAATTGACGCTAAGAGAAATAGGAAATAGGACTGGAGAGATCCTATGACAGTTTTGGCATCCCTATCGTCAGTCTGTGCAGGATGACGATGGAGAATGGTCGCTGTTCCATCACGATCCGTCAGGACGTTACTGAGGCTTTCGATGTCGAAAAAGGATTTAGATAAGACGACGCGCTGTCATGCGACTTCTTAACGTCGTTCCTGATTCCTAGAGTTGTTTAAAACTCACGCGCCAACATCAGAGGTCAAATTTTTCAAAATTCAGTCCAATTACTTGTATACACCGGCGATATTGACATAATCGGAAGAACGCAGCGTGATATCAGTGGTGCTTTCGCGAGTATTGAGACGGACTCGGCGAAGGTGGTATCATCAAGAAGTGACACCCAACATCAACAAATCGGGCAGAATGTCCCAATGGATATCTATCACTTCGATGTAGTAAGGCACTACGTCTACCTTCGCTCCGCTATAACATCTGACAACAACACCATCTTAGCAATCAAGGGAAGAATAACTCTTGCCAATCGCTGCATCTTCGCGCCAAGAAGGCAAACTAAGGAAACAAGATCTTGATTATCCCAGTGCTGCTTAATGGCGCAGGGGCATGGACTCTTTCGAAAGCGGATTGGTTGCCTCGAGAGAAAAATTGTTCGTAAGATATTCGGCCCCGTTTGCGTTGAAGGGCTCTGGAAAAGAAGACTCAACGATTAACTTTACAGGTTGTACAGCGACATCACCCTAGTCAAAAAGATTGAGATGGCTGAGGCGTGTCGAGCGAATAGACACAATGATCCGGCTCACAGAGTCTTCGAGTCTAACTAGGAGTGACAACGCAGTAGACGAAAACTTCGCCTAATGTGGCGCGCACAAGTGCAAGTGGTCCTCAACCAACTTGAAGTGCCCAAATGGAGGCCGCTAACTGGAGAGTCTTGTTGGTTGAGGCCTAGGTTGACCCCGAACTTTAGCGTCACCTAAGTGAGTAAGTGTGTAAAATAGATTTCCGACTGGCAAGTTAGTTTTAAGAAATTTCATTGGAGTCATGGAACTGACTCTTAATTATTCAGTTCCGAACCCTTTCTAGCTGATTCGTTGGCCCTCTCGTTAACACAGACTGTAACGTTGTGCAGTGATTTAAGCTCGTTATTATTCTTGACTTTATCACTGCAATGGCGTTGACCGTCACCGGATTATCTATGTTGATGTCTACAGCTCTTCGTGGAGTTGTCAGTAGGAATAGTTCTATTTAGACATCGGTGGTAGCTAAATTTCCATTTGAAACAAACTGTCGCCGTACAGTCCACGTAGTTTTTCGCTGAACCTTCTTCTCTTCTCACTGTCTTTGCCGACATGACCAAAGATCACCCGAAGTTAGTTGTTTTTCTGATTCAATCCAGTCTTAAAGTAGTCAGTAGTTTTTCAATCAATATAAGTCCATATCTTCCACGATATTCGCCCTCCTGATTGCACACGTTTCAAATTTAATATGCGTAGCTCTTTCGAACGAAATACGGAACAAGAAATAAAAACTCACGTAAAACCATCAGCCAGGACTAAAAAGATTCATAAATCTTTCGAAATGCTTCCATCTCTTTGTGCTATGTCACAGGCAAGCATCATAGATGATCAAAAGAGTGTCTCTAATCTGGCCCTCTGACTCCTTCTAAAAAGCCTGAGACACCTCTTTTGAGTGGAAATCCCTGTCAAGTCCCTGGTACACAGATTTCAAAAACCCGCATAAATATTCCGTTTGGCGATGCGTAAATATACCATTCTAATACAATGGTTCACGTATATTTATTTCTCATTTGACCCAGATTTTTGTTTATATTGCATCCTGGCTCCCATAAGGCCATACACCCCACAGTTAACGCACTCTCAGAGATAGGGTCACGACAATGAAGCGATTTACATAATTCTCAACCTCTTGCATTTATTTTCATTTGTACCCCCTATCTACAACCAAGAGGGAACGAATGATTGCACTGGCAAAACAATCTCTGACCGATTCATTGCATCTACTCTGATATATGCACACATATGCATGTATACCTCACAATCCTCAATCATTCCAAATGACAATTTATTCAAATAAGAGAAGCAGAACGGAGCCTCTGTACTGGGTGAATGAAGGGCGGACCACTTGACTGCTTGTGGAGCGACTAAGGCGGAGGACTTAGACAAACAATCAAGTAGAACGGGGTGTTTATCAGCTAAAATGATATACGATCCCTGAGCAAATCAAACGGAAGAGCAACAATACAAGGATGAAAGATTTCATTTAATGCGAGGCTTTTAGGGATGTTACCCCTGAGAAAAAGAAGAAAATCACACACATACACGCGAGAGAACTGACAATTCAAATCCTTACGGCAATATTCTTGCTTCCTTTCCTGAATGTAATCATTTTTGCATTTTTCATTGATTTGTGTTTGTCTTTTTGTTTTTATTTGCAGGTGTCCTGGATAAGAAAGAAGGACTATCATCTCCTGACTGTTGGCCTGACGACATACAGCAGTGATGAACGATTTAGTGCAACACATTTGAAGCATTCAGAGGTGAGTGTGGGTTTTGGGTTAGAGTATTGGGTTTGCTTGAGAGTTTTTGATGCTAATCCTTACTGGATTGATGATACACATCGTCTATACGTTCATTGAGGAGTGCACATAGTGGGTTTATGCGTTGCTTATCGGTTTAAGTCATAATTACTTTATTTTGTCACAACAGTAGGCACACTTTTGAGTACATTTTTCAAACTTGCACAGTTGTGGTCCTTCCTACACGCATAAACCCTTGCATATAAAGTTTCGCTCTTTACCGTTCAAGAGTTCCTATCTTATGGCTCGTCACCTTCTACCCTCGCCAGTAGTGGTTAGTTGAATTGCTAAAGTTGAGTAATTTTAACGCCCTTTACCTGGTCCATGAAACCTTTTCCCCTTTTTTGCTGCGTTAAGTTGGTTTGGGGAGGTTGTTGTTGCAAATTGAAGGCCACCTGACTGCTCCTAATACCAGGAACTGCATTTGATTTGGTTTCAGTATGTTTTGTTGCAAATATTAACAGTGGTGATCTTCCAAGTTTTGCGATGCTTTATCCGATTCTACTTAAAAGCCGGCTTACATGATTTACCTTGGCTCGTCTATATCAATTAAGAGAGAAAGTTTGTTTGTGTGTTAGAGGTTATCTCTAAAACAACTGAACTGATTTTAGTGATATTTGGCAGAGAGATAACTTGAAATCCGAGAACTAATTTAGCGCATGTAACGTAATCACAAATTCAATATGGCAAAGGTTCCAATATGGCCAATTTTTTTCTTTTTGCGGGATCTCCCTTGACATGGGTATTCAATTCAGGAATTGGCGATTAGATTCAAAAATCTGCAGCTTTGTAAGGATAACAGCATCAGATCAGCGATTATTTTTTAAATGACTAATCATCGGCAAAAGTTCGATAAAATGAAAAAAAACTAAAGTTTAGGACAATGAAAACCTCCTGTACGCTTTACTGCACTCATCTTGTTTGACCTGGTTCACGACTCTTTAAAAAAAATATATGAAGCAAAAACACTGGTTATTAAAACCCCCCTAGTGTATCGCCATCCTCTTTGATTGAACTCACCGCCACCTAACTGAATCCTGTCAAGTGTGCTCCAGTGTACCAGATCTGAGTAGTAATTTAAAACACCATCAAACGGCAAAGATTCAGCTTCCAACACAGTCTACCCTCCTCGCCCCTAAGCCATTCAATCTTATGGCGTCAGAATTCTCTTTGCAAAGGCATTAAGCTTGTGAAATTTCATTACTTTCGAGGCAAAACTTTGTCCATTTAAGTATTCAAGCTTAGTCCAGGATGTTGGTCACAACACATGGTTTCCTTTGTCCTTAAGCCCCCCAACTCTCACGCTTAAGAGTGTAGTGGTGTGTGTGAATTTTTCGTCCTTGAGTAGAAAATCATTTATGCATCTAAAAATTATTCTTTTTTTTTCTCTTTCTTTTATGTTCGCCTCCTGGAATATCCCTAACATATGCTCTCGGGTATGGAAAAATAAAATCTTCAAAATCCCACGCTTATTATCGTTGGATGAATCCTTTTTTTTTTCACCTCCCCACGGTGAACATATTTTACCTGACGTTGATTTGGTGACACTCAACTATGAACGAACCAACAAATGCATAATAATAATAATAAAAAAAAAAAAAAAAAACTATTGCGCATATGGTGTGCTCGTGATGGATATGCGGATGAACGCACGTTCTTTTGAATCTGTGACCTGTTAAACGTAATCGCATCCATGCTCTGGCATATGCTGTTTGCATCACCCGGTGCCATCGTTCGTATGCTCTCGTCTTCAATGTGTGTGAATGTGCTTCGGTTGGAATAACTCGGGGATAAAAGGATTGGACGCTGCAAATAAAATTCGTTCAACTGCGTGACGCTGGCGTCTATGAGTGTCAGGTATCAACTCATCCGCCCACATCGATATTTCTCCATTTGGATGTTGTCGGTAAGTTGTTGTTTCATCAAAATTATTTTTTTTAATTTTCCTTATTTTTTTGTTTATCAAGTTAATTTATTTTGTTTTATTGCGTTTAATTGAATAAAACTAAATAAATAATAATTACATATCGATTTGGTGTGCATGGGAGGTACAAAGCGTGGCAATTTTGGATTTACATTTTATTTTTGTAGAAGCATGGTCTTTAATGAATTTTGCTTTATACTTAATTCGAATATTCGTGATTATAAATTAAATCGTGATTCATGACCGACAGATGGGTACTTATTTTTTTTTTTTTTTGATTCTGGTTAATATTAATATTTAGTTTTGCATTTATGAATAATTAAAGCTGTGTAAATGGCGTTAGGACAATATTATAACTGGTGCCAAACTTTAACTAGGGTGTTTGGATTAAATTGTGTTAATATTATTTTTACTTAATATTCAAACATTTCCCGGGAGAATATGTAATTTTTTTTTACACATTTTCAAAAAGGTGTTTTAAGTACACTACTGATCTAGGTAAATCTGGACAAAACTCTCCAGTGAGTCTGGTATTTAACTAACTACTTACAGTTGCTCATTCTAAGTTGGTTGGAATGGTTGCGCGCCACCTTAAGATTGATTGATCAACTTCATAGCTATTGACAAAGGCGATGTCGTTTTATAGTTCGTCATTAAACTTCTTCCTCCAAACTGAGTCAAGGCAAACATAACCAAACACCTTGAGAATGATTTGTTTCTCGAAATGACCGAGGATATCCTCCTCTGCCTTTGATAGAGTTCATGCTCAATGCTTATACTAAGCAAGTGACTGGAATGTTAAGATCTTATACAGATTTTCCTTAGCTGCTGGAAGTATGGCTTTCTCAGTCCAAAGAAACAGCGACTGACAAGAATAATTCTTAACAAATCAATCTATGTTCTTTTCTAAGCAGAGGGAAGTGGGTTAATGGCACAATACACAGCACGCAAACAGTCCACGTCCCACTGTGAATGTTCGGTGGACATGGCTGGGGCTTTAACCCAAGCAATTTGTACATCAGTCCAACACACTAAGTACTGAGACACGGCGGCTACGCTACTTTGAGGCCTGCCACTTGGAAGTAAATCCCAGAACCCATTCCGTTGGTGGTTTTTGAACCGTACGTAAAGACCGCAATGTTGTCTGTTGAGATGACAGCGTTTCTCTCCTAGTCTGTTAGTTAGTTAGAAGTGCCCCTTCAAGAGGGTGTGCATTTAGAGCAGAAAGTAGGTCCATTGTGATGCCACTGAGTATTGGGGTATGCCCTGCTAACTCCTGAAAGCACTTAGATTACCTAACGTAGCTGTTAAGACCGGCCGTGTTGGAGGGATTCAGATCATTTAGATTGTTAAAGAATTATTGGCAGGGTGCCTTTCCTGATGTGGGCCAGTGCGGGAGGCGTGCAGAGGAAGTGTGCAGTGGACTCCTCTTCCTCCTCGTCTCTGTAGCTCCAGCAGAAATCTTAGCATGCTACCGCCAGGCGTTGAGTATGCCTACCTAGGATGCAGTGCCCCGTGAGGACTTTGATTAGTTTTGAAAATTGGTCGTATTAATGCTTTTGATCTTTTCAGATCCAGGACAGGCTAGATCAGCCTGGGATTGTTGTAATAATCGAGGTTTTGCCATCTACGATTTCCTTTCGACAGAGCGTCGGTGTGAGTCAAGTGTTTAACAAACGACATAGGCGCTTTAACATGGTCGAGCTTCCTGCCCTTCGTACATTGGAAGCCTATTCTAGCTAATTCGTCAGCCGCACAGTTCCCTTGAATGTCACAGTGACCAGGGACCCAACAAAGTGTGACGTTAAACTGGTTAGTGATCTCGTTTACAGATCACTGCTTGTCTTCCCTCTCAAGATGCAACGTGATCTACGGTGTATCGAAGTCCAAGACGGAAGCCGTCTCATCAGTTCTTTTAGAACGGCGAAATTGTATTCACTCAGGATGGAGCAGTGTCCAAAACTGTTATTCTTAAAGAAAGCTGAATTAGTGAGCGTCAGCGCACTTTTGCCTGCTGGGTGTTTTATCTGTAAGTCTAGCGCTAGCAAATGCAGAAAATTGTTTAGAGCTTCCGAGGGTGTTGAGCTGAGAGCACCCGTTATGGCGATACTGGCAATTCTTTCTACTGCTGCTAGCTCAATTAATAAATAAATAGCTGGCGCGACAGCTCGGGGTGAGATAAAACCTAGCTTCTCGCAACCATTCATGTTGTGAGTTTTACATTTTTACACGAATGGAAGAAACCTACAATTTATTGTCGACTCCGAACTCCGAAAACGGAAGTTTTTTCATAACAGATTATACTGCCGGAGGCTTGTTAGTCGCCGACGAGAGGTGGTGCCGCGAAAAATGTTCGATGGATATGGCTGGGGCTTGAACCCACTCCGCTCGGTCAGCAGTCCAACGCACTAATCACTAAGCCACGGCGACCGCTAAACTAGCTTACTTAGCCTTGTTTTCTTTCTGGTTGCCTTACACCAGACAAGCGCTGGGTTGATTATTGCTGTTTATAGCCAGTGCATCATACTTGGTTTCAGGCCCCATTTCTTCCCTGCTACCTTCTTGCACGCAAAAAGGGCA
The DNA here is from genome assembly GCA_917880715.2 of Matsumyia berberina. Classification (NCBI taxonomy): domain Eukaryota; kingdom Metazoa; phylum Arthropoda; class Insecta; order Diptera; family Syrphidae; genus Matsumyia; species Matsumyia berberina. The sequence continues at coordinate 112,873,491 of OU862870.1, read as the reverse complement.
TTATGACCCTTTCGAAACATTTGCTGTATATTAAGATTCCAATTTAGTTTTCCGTTGAGAATTAACCCAAGATATCTGTCGCTGTCTGACAGGGATAACTCAACCCCTCTCCAAGTTTAGGTAGTCTGAAATGGGTTATCTGGTGTTTCTTTGTGAACAGAACTAATTCTGACATTGCCATGTTAACGTTCAATACACAGTCTTTTGTCGATTTACTCAAGGTTGCTAAGACAGCTTCCATGATGTTGGTGATTGTGGTCACTGAGAACATACAAAATGTTAAAACTTGGTATCCTTGACATATTGTTTCAATAAATTTGCATCGTCAACTCAGTTTTCTATTCAGAAAATCCACTCTATTTTGGTATTCTAAAGGACGAACGTAGACAAAAGCTTAAAACAGTTTGTATTTCTTGAACAAAGTAACCATGCTCAGGTTGTGTTACCCTGACAGCGAGATATTTCCAACGCATCAAAAAGCGGCATTTCTAGTTTAAGGCAATTTTACATCCATCCACATACACACTGGTCCCAGTGTAAAAACCAATTACAACAAAAGCAAAGTTCATAACCTAAACCACACTCAAAATGCTAACCACTGGCATGGAAAGTACCTCAAACCACTGGTGCCCTGGCATCGTACGTATTAGCCGTCTCCTCGTCAAGTCGACGGGGGCACAAATAAATCTGGCTTTTTAAGTGCGGTTGCCGGCGTGAATACCTACTACCCCACCGGCGGTGAAGGGATTCGTTTAGAGGTTCACCGTTACGAAAATGCTTTTGGCTATGGAATCGTATATCCACATCTCTCGTTGCTCGGATTCAAAAATGACGCAAACGTTCGGTTTAAAATGTATTTAAATTTTAATGAGTATTTTGTTGTCGTTTCCATTCCGGTGACGCGAGCTTGCTTTGGGTTTGGCATTGGCAGCCACGTGTACAACCGCATAGTCTTTCCGCTGCGGTCCTCATCAATGTGTGCAGCTCTTTTCTGTGTTCTCTTTTTGTTTCTATGCAGTGCATAATGGAAGGATACTCGTGGTGACAATTGCAATACGCAATGCATTTCACAAAACGGAAACACATAACACAGCTGGGAAAACATCCCAGTGTTATTGTCAGCCACAATTTGTACAACAATGGGCTGGAGATAGGTGTGGCAGGATTAGAACTCAATGTTTGTTTAAAATTTAATTTCACTCGGAAATATTTGAATGTACTTGGTGATTTAGTTGGAAGCAAATATTTGACTATAAACGACTAGGACTGGCAACAGTGCTTGTTTATGTGTGGCGGGGGTGAGTGCATTCGATCGGTTGTTAAAGGTGGACTTGTGCCATCCGAGGGATGCTTTCAAATGAAAGGGCTGACGTGTGTCGTAGCAAATAGAGAGGTTGGCAAATAGTATTAAATTATTTGTTGTTTACCTCGTCACACGGGCGGCATAAATCCTTGTTAGCCTTGCGGAATCACGTAAAAATGTTTTCCTTTCGGAGAAATCGATTCGTTTTATTGTCCTCACGAATTGATTACCTTCTATGTCCTTCGTGGAATAGGCAGGAAGTTGATTAAGAAATTCGATAGGTGCTTTCGTTTTGATTTGATGAAGTCTGTCATCAAATAGAAACTGTTTTCGTTGGCCTTTAAGTTATTGGTATGTCCTTCGACTGTAAAAAAGGAGAAGAAACCTTTCAACCAGGTCCATGGTTTGGTAACCGTTTTTGACATTCACCACTATGTCGAAAAAAAAGAAAAGAAAAACAAACCACACAATATGAGGCACCATAATGGACCTACAGTGTGCTCCCCGGAAGACCTTTATAGTGGTACAGAAACCTAAACGCATTTGTGTTCCCTGAAAGTCCATGTGCGGCGATTTTTAACCTCCGTACGAGCGAATTTAGCCTCAGATAAGGCTTATGTTGCTGTTTCTCAAAAAGTCTTTTTGTCTAAATTTCTATCAGCCTGATACTTTGCGAAAACATCAAGCCAATTTGGTAGAACTTCTCCTGAAACAACCTGAAAGGGTCATTGCAAGGGAATTGTAGATGTGTGTTTAGGTAGTGCAGCTAAAACTGTTCGGTGGATATTGCTATGGGTTGAACTTACGCTGCTTCCACAGCGACCTTGTGTATCACGTGTGTGAGGTACATAGGTGAATGGAGAAGAAAGTTTTACCCCGAGGTCTATGAGTTGCATCAGATACTCGATAGATTGTAGCGCTATTGTACTGTACATAGATAGTCAGGCAGCCATTAAGGCCGGCATTACGATCAAGTTTGGTCAAGCAATGCCGCAGATCACTTAATGTAGCCCTGTGCTAGATTCCAGAACATAGGGACGTTTCAGGCAACTGCAGGAGAAACGACCTGTCAAAAAAAAAGCATAGGACGGCATCTCCCCGTAAACCTGGGGTAACCCTCTACTCCTATCGAATCGATCAAATTCTTCCTCGATACGGATGCCAGGAAATTGGCAAACAATAGGTGGAACAACATCAGTGCTTGTCTATTGTCAAAACAAATCTGACCCAAGCTGAATTTAAAAGTCCTTACCGGACATTTAGAAGTCCTTACTGGACATTGCTTGACAGGAAGAGATGCACTACGACTGAGGGTCGTTGAGACGAGGAGGAAGAGGAAACAACTACCCTACTGAACACTTGTCCTGTCCTTGCAACATTATAAAGGAAAACTTCTATGATGATCTAAACGATCTGGCCAAACTCGACATGCAAAAGATAAGAAACTTTATCTCCGGGTCAAAGTGGTTCAATACATAGGGTTTCTTCCTATACGGTCACTCATCTCAACTCATTCGACGTTATACCTTTGGTCACTGGTGCTGGTAAGCCAGTATCTATCATTTTATCACAATGAACCAATCTGATCTAAATGTGTCTCTGCTACAGTACAGACCGGGGAGAGCCACCTAACCTAACCTAACCTACACCAAAACATGTCGACTATCTTGGCTTCACCACATCGAGCAAATGGACAAAAATGCTCACTCCAAGAGGACCAATGAGCCTCAGCCCTTAGACTCAAAACCAAAATTACTCGTCTTCCGACGTTTGGTACAAAAACCAAGTACTTGCGGATACCGAAAAATTGACTCTGAAGAACTGAAAGGAGGATCCTCGAAAATGATGGGAGGTTGAAGTATATTAGGCAGAGGCTCTTCACGGGTCGAGAAACCTCATATAAGGAAGTGTGATTGTTTTGAAATTATTTGCTGATCAAAAATGTACAGATCAAAGAGGCAAGCTGCAAACGTGTCCCACTTCTCTTTTAGATGGATTGGCCACCAGCTACTGAAATCCTTGCGCCAATCCACTAAAAATTCAGGAAAGTGGCAAGTATCGTTGGCATATAGGTCACTTGTCATCCTTTTTTGCCCTTTTCTTTGGACTTTCTATGAACATACCTATCATTCGCTGACCTAGTACAATCTCAAACAAGTTTTCATGTCACGAAGTTGAAGTGCCAAGCAAAACAGGACTTTAATAAGTTGGCCAAATCAGTTTGAAATGCAATCGTCGTACCTGAAAACTAATATCCTCTCGAAACCTTTAAAAAAAAAGTTCTCCGCTTCAGTTCAGTTCATGCCGTAAGCATTCCATGCATTCGAATAGTAAAAAGTTCATGTAATAGCCTCATGCATCATTTTAACCTGAATCCACGAGGATTGGAGCGGGCAGTTGACTATAGAATTATCCACATTCCCCAGTACACGCCGTTTCGTTGCATGATAGTTTTCTGTGAAATACAATTTCAATATCTGTCGAATGCCCCGATGTGTTTCATTTTTTTTTCACCGATGGCTCTGCACTTTTATGTGTCCCCACAGCCTCACACCCCAGATTTACAGATAGTTTGCGACTAACTAGACCATGAGAAACCCAGAATAGGCAATTATTCCATTGCTATGTGCAAAGGACATTACAAATTTGCAGACTGGTGTATTTTAAATGAAATGTTATATTTTGAAATCAGTGACGTGGACAAAAATGGCTAATACTAAAAAGGCGTGAGATGCACAAAAACGGGGCTTCCATGTATATTTGCGGAGGAATGTTCGATGATTACGGACCATTGGTAGAGTAAAAGCAGTGATTGTCAATTGGTTTGAATATTTATAAGTACAGAGTGTCAATTTGCAACAGAATAACGTGAAATTTTGCTGGCTGAATACTTTCGGCCATATTTTGAATATTATTTCAATTAACGGTTCATATGGTGCAAATGGCCATTGGCTACAAATAATAAAACTCGAGGCACAAAGAGGTGAAGTTTCTAGTCGCGGGATCGCTGAAATCGGCATACCACAGCGATACAGAGAGAATCAGGCTGAAATCGAGCATCATAAGATCAGCAGACGCTACCAATCAAAGAGGAATCATCCAAGGTGGAGTGGAATAAGCTGGAAACGGTCGTTCTTAATGTGGAAGATGTTCGACAGCCACATGAATAGAGTAAGAAATTCCGCAATTTACATAATAGTCTGTTTCATTAGTATAGCGGATAATGGTTCACGAGAAAGACAAGACATTGCGACATCTGCGTGCTGAGCAAGTAAAAGTTCCCAACGTCAGTGATCGAAAAAGTCCTTAAATCGCGCGGGATAGCATCAAATATAGATGAACGGACGAAATAATAAAAAGCATACCGACGGATAAGTTCATTAGACGGATCACTTTTGAACTCAATAACGCTTCGACTAACTTCGGTCACAGAAACCACTTTGATGAAACATCAACACGGTGGTTGAGAAGGGGTTGAGTTTGCAATGCCACGAAGTATCCAGGAAGAAAGAGACCTATTGGGATCGGAGAAGGACTACTCGTGAAAGCTGATCAGAAGTTCAGATAGACAGCAAACCATAAGTTTGTGTTCCGTAGACTTAAGAAGAACTTGAAAAACCCTTGAGTTGACAGAAATTTTGTTTGAATTCTGTCGAAAACTCTCGAAGGATGATAACAATTATCACTCCAACGAGCTTGAAGTTTTGTGCATCGTGAATAGTGTTAACCGATTTTTAAATTCAGTCAACTAGCGCAAATTTATGGTAATCACTGTCAGTGAAGCATACATATCTGGCTTTAGGTGGAGGTATGTAGGATCTATAAGCTGTAAAAAATTTATTAAATTCTGCAGGACAGTCAAGAGCTCTAAAAAAAAGCGTTTAAGTTTGCCAGTACCTTCAGAAGGTTCTTCACGCATCACAGTAGCCCCACTATACATATTGTGCAGCTTCATAACTCTACTCAACCTTATCCCATCTAATCCTATGAGCAAGGAGAACATATGGAAGAGAAGATTTTATGAAATGATACAGTGGCTGAAATCGTGACTCTATGCTTAGTGCATCGGACTGTTTTGCTAGACTGTTTTGTTTAACCTTCAGCAATATCCTCCGAACAATTTTCGACGCACCTCTCGTCGGAAGGTTTAAAAGAAAGGAGAGAGTACGATTCGAAAAAAAAGCATCGGAGTTGGCAATCCATTTTGAGGTCCCTGTGAAAAATGTTAAATGCACAACATACACAATGCCAGCTTATCCACCATGAGGGTCGCGGATTTAGGCTACTCCCCACATTTACCGATCTTCCGCCATCGACTTTAAATCATCAGTGGATAGCCCCTTACGGGTAGAGAAGAGATTTCAGACTTGGTTCAACCATCTCATTCATCTCATCCTGGACCTACCCAGGAGACGCCAACCTGATAACACGCATTCCATGGCACGTCTTGGGAGCCAAGTTGGGACATCTCCGTTCGAAGAAGTAGCTGTTCGACATTGAAAAGCTCGCGTATTCTGGTGTTCCTAAACCGATTTCGACAAATTACCCCACCAATACAACGAAGAAATCCCATTTCGGAAACTTGTATCCGCGATCTTATTGTTTCGGTCATTCTCCAAACCTCTACTTTTTCACAGACGTTTTACTTGCAAAGACATCTCTGCTATCTGCGACACAACTTCCTACAATTTTAATGTCAACGCATTATACTGAGAATTTCCTAGCTCAACATGACGAGTCAAGAATCAATAGAAATGGCAACACGACGAAGATGCATATGTAGAAGCAATTGATCGGATGCACCTTGTGAATGCAAAGCATGTTAATTAAAGGAATACAGAATCCACTCACCCAACCAGAGGAGTGAGAGGCCCTAAGCAAATGTGGCACTGAACAGTTGAGAAGAAATCAAGGTTAGTGGGAATGATCTGGAGGGACTGAAACGCTTTGTAGAATATAGTACACGATGATACGCAATAGTAAAAGGTTTCAAGTTAGTAAGAACCTAAGGTGACTTTGAACTGTGAGACACGACCACATATTGAGGAAAAGTCTCAGCAATCAGAAAACTGACTATAATTACCTTCCCGATTGACATTTTTAAACAAAAAAGCGTCTAAAACATTATAAAGAAATAAACATAACAACATTGTTTCTTTAAATACAAATTGTACGAAAATATTCAAAGTAACCAAAGAAAGAGTAAGAACAATACTTCACTCACCCCTTCTAACATTAATTTCACTGTTACCTTGTCTTTAGTTGCGTTTTCTTGAAGCGTTTATTTTACTGTCCACACAATTTTTTGTCTTTTTACGCAAAAACACCACCGAAACCGAAACCGACCCGAAACCGAACCGATGCTGCTGATAGAGGGGGCAAATCTATATTTTTCATTAAATTGAACAAAACACACACACATTTCCCACTAGAGCACTTTTTTCAACACAAGAGGCCAAATATTCCTCGTGCTCTTTTCTCTTTCACTTGGAACAACACTTTTGCGATATATTTCAGCAATGGAAGACCAAAATCACAAAAACAAATCTCCGTCTCGGAGAGAAATCACACATCGCACCTGCACACTTAAAACAGAGTATATCTACTTACAACAGAGTATATCTACTACTACTGTAAGTAGATATACTCTGACTTAAAACACTTCAGAGAAAAAGGGAGCGCAGACTTTTTTAAGAGAGAATCACAAAAAAAAAACGAAACGCACGGGCACCAACAACAAATTTCAGCGAACGACCACGCACTCGAATACTCTACTAACTAGTCCGCGCACTACTTACTTACCAATCACTTCCACTCACTTTGAAATTTGGATTGACACTGCGCGAGCAATTGAATTGAATGCGTTTGATGGAGTGGGCAAAGGATGGTGAAAAGTTTTCTCCCATACTAACTTTGTGCGAGAGGCAAATGATCTATTTTTCTTTCTTCCACTCTAGTAAGGTCATGGGTGCATATGCAGCTTTCAAGGCTGTTCCTTTCGCACAAATTTGAGTTAATTTCTCATTTTGCTCTTTTTAGTGTTGAACAAGTGTGATATGCATTGGAAATGACGACACCGCGGTGGTAGATATCGCATTGGTTTTTGATGATCTGACAGAGAATTGGAATTGGAAATATCCTAAAATTAATGGCAATACTTTGACAGATTTTGCCAAATAATTAATTGGGTTTGGATGAGATAATATTGCACAAAATGTGCAAACTGAAGTTATTTATGTCTGTTCTGCATTAATAATGTTCCATGCTAGGGACTTTAATGTACTTGAGAAGGAAATTGTGTTCAGATTGGTTAAGGTTTACAGCGCTACTTCTTAGCCCTGGGAAGCGAATTGGTTCTTCGTTGCAAGCCTTTTTTACACACCGACGCGAGTTCTACAAGGGCAGATAAACAATCAAAACCCTAGGGTAGGTTTGGTTAAGGGGGTGGCGGCAGAGAAACATGCGTTATTCCAACTAGCTGCAATCACAGAGCATAGAATACACAGATGAAAAATGCCAGTACAAAAGCAATTTTCGGAAAAAAAATTCAAAATCAGCATACGTAATCAAAAATAAGCATACACATTAACATCATCATCATCTTCATCATTTCCAATGGCTCGCTGATCCATTATGAGAGTCGCGGGCTTAGGGTGCATCTCCCGATCTTCCGCCATCCACTCTAAGTTATCAGGGGCTATTTCTGAACTGGTATAGGTGAGCTTTCGGACTTGGTCCAACCATCTTATCCTGGGCCTACCTAGCGGACGCCTACCTGCACGAAATTCATGGCAATTTTTGGAAGCTGAATTTTACATATCCAAACCATCGAAGTATGAACCATTCCGCTCGAAGAAGTGAATTACATTGAGTGCCTCGCGTATTCTGGTGTTCCTAACTGAATCTCAGCGAGTCACCCAGCAATTCAACGAAGAAATCTCATTTTGGAAACTTGTATTCGCGATCTTATTGTTTCGGTCATTATCCAAAGCTCATGACTTTAGGTGAGGGTCGGAACAAACACTGAATTAAAGACTGATAACTTAACTCTGATGCCAAGTTCAGCCCTCCTGATAACAGATTAACCAAGCTGTCTTAAAATTGCTCTAGCCTGTCCAATTCTACAGGATAAGTCAGTCAGTCCTACCATCATCAAGTCATCAGCGAAAAGCAGATGACTTGTCCTTATACTTAAGTCCGCCAATTCGAAACTTTTCTCGCCACGGCTGCGTTGTAACATCCAATCCATACACTCAATGAAAAGGAGAGGCGACAGAACACACCCTTCGCGAAATCCAACACCCACACTGAAGTTTGTCGATTTGACGCTGTTCAGCCGAACGCAGCTTTTACAGTTTGTGAATAGAGATTGAATGGCCCTCAGAAGAGAACCGTCAATCCCATACTCCTGCAATACACTCCAAAGTATACCTCGATGGACCCGATCATATGCTTTCTCCAAAACAACAAAACAACTGTGAATAGATTTGGCTTACTCCCAGGCCTTCTTAAGTATCATTCTGATAGCTGGTCGGTTGTGCTTCTATCTAAACCAAAGCCACACTGCTCATGGCCCAACCTGGACTGGAGCACAGCTCTGGAATGCGCTTTCGACACATTTTCAAAGACTATTTCGGGGAGACTTAAGAGAGATATATATACAATTTTAGCAATTCCTCTTATCCCCTTTTTTAAGAAGAGCGGCAATCATCCCAGTTTGCCAGACGCTAGGGGTTTTACCGCTCAGGCCACTTTAATGACACGAGAGAGCCTTTTCATTCCCTCTTCCCGCAAAGGCCTTGAGCGTTTCCGGCCAGATTTCATCCACACCAGCAAATTTGCTAACTTTTAGCGCTTCAATCGCCAAAGTCACCTCCTCTATGGTGGGACTGTTCTTCATCCCACTCAAAACCATGGATCTGTCATTCTCAGTGTACATACATCCATTTAAGTCCGAAACATATGTACATATACAGACATTTCTCAATACCCATGTCCAATAAGCTTTCTTTTAATCCACACATTCCTACAGACGCGGTCGTCTTGATCATGAGAAAGAATCTAATAGAGCAATGGGGTGATATTTACTGAACTGTCAGGGATTCATCTAAACTGTTCGTCCTCCTCCTTCATAACATTGAACCTTCAGACGAAGAACCTTGAATGGGCATTCTAGCTAGATGGTTATTTTCTTACATAGCTTCACCTTAAAAATCCTTGATAATGACTTTACTTTAGGTCATGCCTAAGTGAGCCCCGTTTGTGAGACGCATAAACGTAGACATTATGGTTATAAGGTTTCAAAATATTTAATGAATTGGATTTTTAATTCGCCAGTGATGATTTCGGACGGAGGTCGTCACAGATCTCGAAGCTCCTAGAGAAATTTGAATATAATTCTGGGAGCTCACTTCACGATAAAAAGTCTGACAGTGGTGGAGGAGGAGTTAATGGTATTAATGTGTACAAAGTTCAAGACGTAAGAGGTAGAGGAACACATTCAGAGTTTCGATCGCAGGGCATTTGCGGTTCATTTTTGATGCTTCAAAGCTTTGAGGTTTTCTAAGGAAATCTGATACAAAAGTAAATCAAAGAAGCACCCCAATAAATTGACGAAAATAAAAAATTCCAAATTACATCATTCAAGGATCACCCTCGTGCACCATCGACAATCTATCTCAGAGGTTTCTGCGTAATTATTTGCTACTTCATTCCCATTAATTAAAGATTCGAACTCTCATTCCGCTGCTGCAGGGGTCAAGTACTAAAATCTCTTCACTCTCAATTAATTACTAGGAATTTAGGTAATGAATAGCATAGCAATTATGAGGCAATTACGATAAGTTTCCCCTAGTATCTTCTTTTTATCCATGCAATTCCATTTCGATAGGAATCCTTAGAAACAAAATAAAAAAAAAAATTAAAGAGGAAAAAAAAAACGAAATGCTTTTATTTATATCTCGAAGGAATTTATTCAAGTTGAGAACGAGAACGAGAATCGGCAACAATTCCAGTCGGAAGAGATTAAGCACTTCTCTGCCAATCATCGTAGCATCATTCTTAGTGGAAACAGAAGCCACTGAGTTTGCCTTTTCAGCAGGCAAATACCCAACTAGTGACGCAACCACGTCAAAGGGATCTCTGGATAAAAAATGTCATTGAATGGACCAGAAATGAAAACACAAAACAAAACAGGAGAAGGGACACGAAGCCGGTCTCTTCGGTGTATTCAATCATTCTCAATAAAGAACTCATTTGTCATCTAGATTGAGAAAGATTTGTCACACGTTTTTTTTTTTTTTTTTTTCTGCCATCCTGTCTTGCTAAAGATACAGATAGTATGTTGTAATACTATATTAATGGCTGTTGAAACGACAAGGACGAAGCGGCAAGGACAAAGATATGCATGGGTATTTATAGGCGATTATTTATTATTTAAATGAGGAATACTTTATGGCGAGTAGAACGGCAAGTCCTTGCAGTAGATAATTAGTTAAAAAGTCTTTCAGGCTAATTCATGGGTATGAGCTGCTTACAATCTGGACGGATGTGGCATGTGGCAGTGAAAATGTGTGGGCATTAATCCTGTGGATTGAGCTTGCACGCGACGAAATGAGAATCGAAAATGGAAAGAATTGAATGCCCTTGGCGGTGGGTTACTTAGTTGATATTAATTCTATCAAAATGAGAAAGGATTTGAACTTAATGTCAATGACGGGTTTATCCGATGATGATAATCAAATTTTTACTTGTAGCCGCGGCCTTAGAGTCAACGACAGACATCTTTCGAAAACAGAAAGATTTCGTAGCATTAAAAAGGATTTCAAGCTTAGCTGAGAGGGAACACAAATGATTGGGTAAAAGAAGCTGAAATGAGATTCGTATTAACTGTGATGTTCTCGTATTCCTTGTCCATGGCAATGATGGTCTCAATGGAAAACATTCTATTTGAAGGTCATTAGAAAAAAAAAAGTCCCCCATTAAAAGACATGCATCATTCCATGAATCAAACTACTTGATCCATCTGTCGTCACGGACAAATCAATCAATCATAAATGGTAGAGAGAGCAGGTATCTTTTCATCAGATATGGTAAATCTAGCCTGCTATGGTAGCCCTTGAACAAAAATCTCAGTATACGAACCGGAGACGTCACTGCAAAGCATCGAGTTCAGTATGCCGTTGAATGACACTCTTCCAAGTTACTGCTTCAAACGAAACTACTCAGTAGCCATCCTTCCGGGTTTGGATTGGGAAAAGTACCTGCAGACTATGCTTGGAGAGCGATGAGAGCTCTGTCCGCTGAAAGCGGACCCTAGCCAGTGAATTTACCAAGCGCAATTTTTTCCGCGAAAGCGGGTCGTCATGAGGAAAAGGAGACAACTTTACGTACGTACTGATCGAGTGTTTAGCACCAGCAGGCTGCTGCTGAACCCAGACCCAGGGGATAAGGAAAATGCTTTTCAGACAAATGCCCATCTTGAGACAACGAATCAAGGTTACACCGCTAACTGAGACGCGTGTGGAAGAGAGACAATATTTTTTCTAAATAGTTCAGATGACTTAAGAAAGGAGACCCTCTAAACTGCGCCTACTACATAGACATCAGTCGTCTTAACATCGTCAGCAACCTAATAGGTCCATATCAGTGTGGCTTCAGGCAAGGTAAGTCCACCACCGACCAATATTCACACTGCGGCAGATCTTGGAGAAAACTTTAAATCGATACCCATCACCTTTTCATTGGTTTTAAAGCTGTGTATCTATAGAGACGAACTATACAGAACCATGTCTAGTTTCTGACATCCCTGCCAAACTCGTCCGTTTGTTCAGGATGACAATGGAGAAGGCACACTGCTCCATTAAGGTCGGTAAAGACCTAACCTTTGATGTCAAAAACGGATTTAGACAAGGCCACGCGCTGTCATGCGACTTCCTTAACAATATACTTGAAGGTGTTGTGCAAAACTCACACGCTAACACCAAAAGGAAAGACGACACATTTCAATATAAAACTGAGCGCAACACCATCAAATGGTACACCGACGGCTCCAAAACACGCACGGGCGCCGGTGCGGGAGTATACGGGCCCCGAACTAACTTTTCGGAGCCAATGGGAACATCGCCCAGTATTTTTCAAGCAGAGGTATATGCGATCGAAAGATGTGTACAAATCAGCTTCAATAGAAGATATCACGAGCAAAACATCGCGATACTATCAGACAGCCATCAAGGCACTGAGTTCCTATGAAATCAGATCCAAACTGGTCTACGAGTGTCTGGAAAAAATAAACAGACTTTGCCGGAACAATAAAGTCACCCTCTACTGGATGCCAGGTCATATAGAGATAGAGGGAAATGAGGCAGCCGATGAACTAACAAGGAAAGGGTCAGAAACACCATTCGTTGGACCCAAGCCATTCTGCGGGCTGGGACTGCATCGAATCCAAGAGGAACTGAGAAGAGAGGAAGAGTGCAAAAGAAGGGTGCTATGGAAAACACTCCCAAGACTAAGGCAGGCAAAGAAACTCCTCTAGAACTACGACCAAAGGAGGAGCAAGGCCTGCCTAGGTACAAGCAAAAACCGGCTTCGCATTCTAACGGGCTTTCTAAGGGAGCATCTCAGGAAAATGGGAATAGAAGCAAACGGAAACTGCAAATTCTGCAGCGATGCCGAGGAGACTCCGTCACATCGCCTTGTGGAGCATTGATCCACAAAAAATGAACACACCTGGGAGCGTACACATTCTTTGAAATGAATCTCCCATCGTTGGACCCAATGCAGATACTCCGATTTCTCAGAGTGGTAGGATTGGAGGAGGTTCTTTAGGTCGAGACGTATCGGCCAATATGAGTACGGGGGAGCACAATAGATCTAAACAGGTCGCAGTGCACACACACAACCCAACTTTTCTGCAACATCTAACATCAAACACCAGAGGCACAATCTTTCAAAAGTCCGTCCAGTCGGAAGCATTGTCTAAATTGGAAGCATGCAGCAGGATGTCACTGGCGCGTTCGTGAATATTGAGATAGAGACGGCTAAGATGGGTTTTTACGGTCAATAGGGAAAAAAAAGGTTTATACTGTCAACAAGAAGGGGAACCTAATATCGACGAATTGGACAGAATGTCAGAGTTGATAGCTAGAACTTAATTTATGAAGACATTCTTAGTCGTTTCGAGCGAAAAATTCTTCGTAATATATTCGGTCCCGTTTGCTTTGGCGTTGGAGGTGAAGATTCAATGATGAACTTTACGAGTTGTAAACGACATCGCCCTAGTCAAGAAGATACAAACTCGTCGGTTGGGGCATGTAGAACGAATGCAAATGAATGCTCCGGCTCGCAGAGTCTTCGAGCCTGACCCGGAGGGAGAACGCAGTAGAGTAAGACTTCGCTTAAGGCGGCGCCCACAACTAGATGGGGACTTCAGCCAACTTGTAGTGCGCAACTGGAGCTAAGGACCAGGCTAACTGGTGAGGCTTGTTCAGTGAGGCCTAGGTTCACCTCAGACTGTAGCGCCACCTTAAGTAAGTAAGTTCACATACATAAATAGATAGGCAAGTTATTCTTTAAAGGCACCGTTATTCGAAAAGCAGGAAAAAACTTTCCTTTTAGGTTGTGAATATCTTTATATGACATAGAATAACGATCATGCAATACAGGTGTCATATGCCGCATTTCAAGCAAAAAATGCAATCAAACCACGCTTTGTATTTTCTCTGCAAATCCGGGAACCGCCCTAATTTTATTTATTTGAAATTTATACACATTTTCTATTTTATACAAATAAATGGCTTTCAACTCACTTTCTGAATTTGTCTCGTTTTTCTTTCTCTCGTTTGTTTTTTTCTATTTTTTGTTTTTTTGCATGACTTTCTCTATTCCCGCCATAGAAGCACGTGCCGAAATATCGGGACCACCAATCCGGTACTTAACACCCGGATCAACATTGCGCCTGCAGTGTCGTGTCGTACAAAATACGGTGGCATCGGAATACATATTTTGGTATCACGACAACCGAATGATAAATTACGACATCGATCGAGGTATTAACGTTTCAACGGAGGCAGGTAAATTTAACCGATGAAATGTCATCGATTCGTAAAGAATTTATCAAAAAAGAAAAACTGAACCTAAAATGTCTAAAAATTCTGAATTTCCATTCGAGTACATTTCCCATACAAAATCCTGTGGAGAGGTGGGTGATTTATTTTCACACTCCTTCACAAACCCGCATGGAATTTTCCCTATATAACACCACACAACCCCCTCCGCACGTGATTTAAGTCGATTTCTTATTTGTAATCACCGTCTCTCTCTCTCTCTCTCTCTTTTTTTCCTTCTCTAGATTTCCAATCATCGGAACTGACAATTCTGAAAACCAGACGAGAGCATTCGGGTAATTTCACCTGCGTAGCTAGTAACACACAACCCGCCAGTGTGCTGGTGCACATTTTTAAAGGTAAGTACATGAAGCGCGACCGTAAATCATTGATATTGCGAAATCCTTGAAATCCCCGAAATCCTTGAAATGCCTACATTCGCATCCCAAATCGATACCGATTTTCATTACTTTTGTTCAATTATCCTACTCAAACGCTGTACGATTCAGTTTCTTAGAAATGAGGTGGCACTTTCGGATTTAACTTTCACATTGTCAATCAATCACTCCTTCAGGACGGATGTTGAAAGCGAGCTTACATTTGCCTAATTAATTACCGGCTCATAGAAAAGAGAGATTTTCAAATTCAACTCTTATCTGTTTTATTGGATTATACACTTATGCGTCCTAGGGTAGGAGTGCTGTTAGGAGCTCATTCGGTAATGAGGTACAAGAATAACGACTTGTGTATGGCGAGTAACGACATTCTACATCCTTGTACGAATGGCAACAAGCCGCCTAATTACTCTCAACCACACTTTATTTTAAACAAGTGACTTGAAGTTGTGGCAATCGTCTTCTAAGCTCGATGTTGTGTTCGGTCTTTTTTTTTTCTAACTCTCAGCACCGCATGACCTTTTTCTTGGTGTTGGTTTGCTGATGACCTATCATCTAGATCTCTAATGTCATGAATGGTCCACATTAAAGGATTCTCCATCAATCCTTCCGAGACTGTTCTAGTGCCTTTTACGAGGAGAAAATTGGTCAATCTCGGACCTATCATTGTCAAAGGCATCACTAGACTATTTCAATGGGGTAAAGTACCTCGACTTTGTCTTAGACAGACGCAAAAATTGGAATTCACGTATCAAGTTCGCGGCTGATCGTACCACTAGAGCCTTATGGGCTACTCGGCGTGTATACGGTAGAATTTGGGGCCTTAGTCTCGAAATGATACATTGGTTGTACATTTTGATAGTAAGGGCCATAATAACATATAGGGCCATAGTTTGGTGGCCAAAAGTACTTGAACAAACGACGATAAAACTTGAGAAGCTACAAGGAAGTCCCTGTGCGCACCTGCTCCCCTTCAGCTCTAGAGACTGTCATCGGACTCTCACTCCTACATATCTTCATTAGGACGATCGCTGCCCGTTGTGCTATAAAGCCGCACCTAGAACACAAGGTTATCTTGTGGGTTATCTGAAAATACTTCACTCAATTCCAAGTATGAACATATTCTCTGCATTATCTCCTACATTTTGGCCAGGGAATACAGTTTCCGAAAGCTATTTGAGGTGGAAATATTAGACCGTGTCGACTGGTCTCATAGAGAACCCGTGTCAGATCCAGGATGTTTGGTATGGTTTACCGACGGATCAAAAATAGCTTCCGGAGTAGGTTCTGGCGTCTTTGGACCCAACACTAAAGTCTCGGTAACAATGGGGATGTGCCCCAGCGTGTTCCAGGCTTTAATCCATGATACTGAGATCTGAGCAAGGATAAACCTCGTTAAGTTATTAGGGGCGCAAAAATATCTATTTAGATAGTCAGACAGCACTTAAAGCATTGACATCCCACTTCGTGGACTCTAGGTCAGTCAAGAGCTGCTATGATACCCTGCAATCACTTGGCAGTCGCAACAAGGTCAAGCTTTGTTGGTTGCCCCGCACTCGGGCATTGTAGGCAATGAAACTTCGGATTAGTTGCCTAAGGCTGTTACGGCTTCCGCCCCTTTGTGATCGGAACCCTACTGTGGCGTTAATTCGATTACCGCCACAGCTTTGGTAAACAACTGGGAACACAAACCACGCCCAGCCCAGCCCACTGGGAAAATGTCCCCGGCCTTTGGCAATCAACGAGAGTTTTCAAGCCCTTTACCTACAAGGAAATTTAAACCTTGACAGGAACATCATGAGGAAGCTAGTGGGCTTCCTTACCGGTCATTGCGGTCTAAGAATCTCAATAAACTAAACTTTTGTACAGATACAGATTGTCAGTTCTTTTTGGAAAAAAAAGACACCTCTGAGAACCTCCTATGTGAATGCCTGACACTATATTGGCTTAAGTGCATAATTTCTAAAACAAAAATTAGGCTGGAAACGAGGCCATAAGCAGGACTTCGTATCAATACATGAGCAACAGGCAGAACCATTTGAACATAAAATGACATGAAAAGATCTCTGCCCCTGGTAAGAGCATAACCTATCGGATTCCATCGGAGGGTGCTATTACTATTAGAACATAGAACCCCCGCCGTGGAACTCTGTAGTCAACTTTTTTTTTTTTTTTGTAAAATGGCTTTTGTAAAGCCTGCCTGAGCTCATGTCCAAGAGAAGACAGCTGTTCTGAGATCATATCGGAAGTATTCCTTGCGATAAGACCAAACACTATTATTCCTCGTCTTTTAGTAGTTGACGTTGTTCTGATATGCAGCTGCCGACATATGCACCAGTCATATGATTAAATCCAATGTCACTTGATACTCAAGATGTTATCTCTAATGATTTATCCAAATTGCGTTTTTCGATTGAACGGAAGGATAAAGCTAAAACGAAACAATGTTCCGTGCTCGTTCCCGAATATGTTCAATGACATTATTGCAGCTACATATGTGCGAACAGCTTTGCGTCAAAAATTAATACACTCAACGGGATGGGATAAAACAAGGAACGTTCCCTCTCAGAAACCGAGCATTTTTTTTTTAAAACTTAAAAATTTCCGAAACACCGTAGAGAAGAGAAAAAAAGCTTCCTCGGTTTTTACGGGTGTTACTGGGCGCATTCAGGACGCACGCTCCTCGGTAATGAAAGTATGTATGCATGTGAGCATATTTGTAGCGGTTGTCGTGGTCGGTGCAGCGAAATTACACCGATGGTGTAAATCTACTTCATGGTTTTGTAATTTTCATAAATTACTTTTATTGGATGGTGGAAGGTACTATTATTTTCTGTTCTTTTTAGGAACCACGTAAAGTCCTTTTTTACTGGCTTCAATGTAGGTGGTGATGGTGTGTTGGACAAAAAAGAAAACAAAAGTTGGGAAAAAATCGGATGATATTTCGTGAAGGTTTTTTTGGTAATGGTTTGAGGGTTCTTTTTTTTTTTTTTGCATGTGACCAGAAAGGACTTTATGATGAATAGCAATTTATTCGACGATGTCAGCGGTTTTATTTAAGGATTAGCTTTGAATAAATCTCCGATATAAAAGGTTCGTGGAAAATTGGGTGGGTTTCAATTACTTTTTAATGGTTTTCCTTTGATTGGTCGAGGGTTGAGTTTTTTTTTTCGTATTTTCACCTTGCGACGGTTCCATTATTCACAGATTTATATCGAGGGCTTAAAGTAAGTTAAAGCTATTGGTTTTAGTCAGAGTGCCTGCCATCGAATGAAATTAAATCTTGTTTCGTTTACTGCTTGCGGAAATGTGAAATATGGTTGGAGTTTTTGTAGGCGGTATTTACTGCTTTGTGCAAAGCCACTCAATCAATAAACTGCTGAGGTTTTTACAGGAGGTGAACATTGTGGGTGCACCAAACGTTTCCCAAGGTTATATGTAAATAATCGATATGACTATTTCGAAGTGGATGAAGTATGAAATTAAGGAAAAGCTATTGTACTTAGAATGATACCTGACGCTGCATTGGATATAAGCCATAAAAATTTATCGTCCACGCTTCTTCCTCCTAAAACAGAACTAAGAAGATGTTGGAAGGAAAAGCCAGAAGGGCGTATATGCTATTCCGGAAGGCTTTTGGCAAAACGTGGGGTCTAGAACCAAGGCAGATCCAATGGATTTACAATTTTATAGTCAGACTCATTTTACTCTACTTAGTGTTTGTCTGGTGGTCAATAGTGGAGAAAAAGAATGGTCTCACTCTAGTAACGAACATCCAACGTATTTCCTGTCTGCGGATAGCCGGCTCACAAGCCAGAACCGCCACAGTACCCATGGGAAAAAACCTGAATTCACTACTTATGGGCCTAGAGGTGGAAAAGACAGCTGGGCTAGCTGCCCTAAGACTCAAGACCCTAGGCCACTTTAACGAACGAATCTTAACGAGACACAGGGCCATCTGGAAGGAAGTACAGGCAGCCTCAGGACTCAGAGGGCTCCCCATTGACCTTACTAATAAAGCTTGTCTTTTTTTACATAGGCCATACAGTCAGGTTCCCCAAACAAGAGGAATGGCAACAGGGCACTGTTGTCCCCTCGGAGGGAGGTACTGAAGTATATACGGATGGATCCCACATCAACGGAGAATCGAGGGCGGCGGTCTACTGCCGAACTCCACCTCTCAATCCTGCTATCCCTCTGGAACAGTTCGTGACTGTGTTGGAGGCAGAGATTTTCATGATACTCAGGGTCACTGAACTCCTCCTTAATGCGGTAAACCTCGGTGATAGTATTTATATCTGCTCAGATAGTCAAGCTGCCTTAATGGCACTTGCAAATTGAAGAACCAACTCGAAGTTGGTAAGGGAATGCAGCGAAAACCTCAATGCCAACCTCTGCCCAGGTCAAAATGCTGTGGGTACCGGGTCACTTCAACATACCTGGAAACGAAGTTGCGGATGAACTGGCTAGGAAGGGGGTAGAAAACGGGGACATCACCACAACCACAACCGTGGGGGTGACCCTGAATGTTATTAAAACCGCTTTTAGCAGCTCGCTTGCTAAACGACACGAGGCTTCCTGGAAAGACTTACAAACCTGCAAAGCAGCCAAATAAATGATAGAACGCCTCTGCTATCCTCTAGCCAGGAGAATGCTTCATCTTGGCGGGAGGCAACTAAAACTGATGGTCGGACATATCAACCTCAATAAACATGCCCACTGACTGGGACTGGTACAATCAAGTACTTGCCTGGAATGTTAGGAGGAGGAGAGCCTCGAACACTTCCTCTGCGTTTGCTAAGACACAAAAGTTTGGGAAGACATGCTCTGCCCGGGCTAAGCTCTCTCAGCCAATTTAGTTTCAAGAAAGTCCTGGAGTTCGCTGAACATATAGGACGATTCTCGGATCTCTATCCGCTAACCTATAATACTTCACTTACACCCCCTTACTCCACTCCTCCTCCAAAAGGGCCTAAACGTGACAAGGTTCTTCCGAACTTCACCCTCTTAAATCAACAAATCCTGCATCTAGTTATTCACAAATTCTTTTACCTCCATCGATGTAATAACAAAATTTTAGTCAATTTGTGAAATATCTAATCAAAATATTATGCATTGTCGCCCTCAAGCCCTCGGTAACACATATACGACAGTACACTCAAAATCTCATTCCAAGCGAATATTCATTCTTGTCCATCAAAGGTTACCGCAGGACAAATTTCAAAATTACTCAACCCTCACACATACATTATGCGTGCTCGCATTTTTCTGTCACCTCAAACCATTGCACGCTCACTTGTCAATAGCCACGCTTGGCTGTAAGCCCATCCATCAACATGTCCTCGCCACTAAATTCACCACCGTTTGATTGTATTCATCCATCTGTTATGTCCCATCGACTTCACTGTCCACACTATCCCCAAAATGTCCAGAGTCCAAAATCAATGTATGCTAATATTGTGCTATAAATTTTCTCGATTACAGGTGATAACCCGGCGGCGATGTACCATGGTCATGTCGGATCGTCGACCAAATCATATCAAACCCATCTCCATAGCATTATGGTAATCATTTCAATCGGCTATAGTATATTTCTAGCATATGTGCACAGAGAGATTGTATAATTGTTTATGCCCCGCGATATTCACACAGAAATAACAAAAACACACGCAGAGACAGACAGTAACGCACTCAAACATTGTTTTGTATAATAATAGTGAATCGAAACCGTAGTTTAAATGATTTAGCATTTAAGTGAGGCTTAAGGACACACACTTTGTTTCATAGATATCTTCTTTCATAGCTTTAAGGATGTGAAGCATTTAGATAATTGTTTTACTAACTAGTACCAAAATTATAATAAAAAACATAACACAAGACGTGGAATCACAACCGATTCGTATGTAAATTCGGTTTGCACTATGTGAAAAGTGCAGGGTGACACAGAAGTTATTGCTTGTTAACTGCATGTATAATCTGATTTAGAATGAGTATACTCATGCCAGTGTCTTCGTGTAGAATTGGAGAGGCGACTCATCCTTCTTAACTAAATATGTTGAGCATTCATCCTTTTAGGGCATGATTCCAGGGTGATGTTATCTATTTCAAAAAAAAATACAAGGTAAGACTTTAAGACTTCGAGAGATTCCGGCAGTTTGTAGCAAAAAACTTAAGACACTAGAGGACATAAAATTATAGGACTACTGAACGCCAAACTACTGTGATAGTGCTTAAGATATAGTGCAGAGAAAAAACCATTGACACAGGTTCTGTGAATGCCAAAAGTATGTAGTAGTAGAAAGACAGTTTCTGGTGTTGTATCCAGACAACCAAATTATCTCTAAAGCTTCGTTTTGTGGCTCACGTGACACGGATTAGTTGCTTTGAACGTTGTTTCAGATCTTCAGATCCAGACGAAGGAATAGAGAAAACAGACTAACTTTGAAATTTTCCTAAGCTCGTCAAAGAAGATTATTGCAAGTGAATACAATCGATCCATTAGAGACTCAAGGAAGTCTTTAGAACACCCAGGAAACCAACCTAACCAATGTGCAATTTATGGCTTTGGCTAGTGCTAAACATCTGCACAAGAAGTAATAAAGCGTTTCCGGCTCGGTCCAGTCCTTACATTTCAAGCGGATACCGAGTTTTGAAATGTGTTTACCTCTTGGCCCGTGCAGATTGTCAAAATCTTTGCAATATCTGTCTAAGTCCCCTTTAGGATATGGTAGGAGGGTCATATTTTCTTTGCTAGGGCACGGTTGCCTAATCTGTTTCAAATAATATTAGTCGCGATGTTGTTTTGTGAGAGGTTAACTCTCGCTTGTTCAGTTAGTCAAACTGATTACTCTCCTTTCTGTTACTGTGACCACGAGTTGAAAGAAGAGTGAATGGTTTCACTTGTTTAGAAGATGACGTTCTAATTAATGGGTTACTACATAGTAATACCCCTGACGTGGCTCAGCTATGGCTATTCCAATACTTTTGTGAATCGTGATCGCCCTGTAATGTCTTCCAGTCTATGAAAAAAAAAAAAAAAACAGAAATCCTTTTCTACGGATCGCCTCTTTCATAAGCATATGAAGACATTTTGTTTGGATAGATTGGCATTTATGTTCACTTTAGACCAACAAGGGTACACGCCAGCACTTGCATCAGCAAAAGTTTTTCAGCCATCTGTATACAATGCTCCGTCTAACTTCAAGTTTTCAACATTAAATTAAAAATTCTTTAGAAAATTTTGAGATCATTTGCTATTCGGTCACCCTGTACCATGAAAATCGAATAAAAACACGACTTAAAATCAAACTAAAAAACAACACCCAAAACCTAGTTAGTTAAACGAAAAATATACTTAAAGTAAACTTTAACAAAAACAACCTAACCATTACAAAAAAAAAAAAATGTCAAGTGTATATTTGTTTCATTGTAAATAGAAAAATATAATTATAAATAATAAAACAAACATTTTAGTGATTATACTTAACTTAAGTAATACCAAATACATATTTATATATAGCGTCATTGATTTTATATTCAAAATTTAAAAAGAAAAATTATAATTAAAATATTTATACAAGTGTACAATTATAGTTTTATTATTTCTAATTGTTTGTTAAGTTTTAAAATGTAAAAATTAAATATAAAAACAAATCAAAATAAATAAATAAAATTATGCAACTTTTTGCCAAAATCTATAAACATATAGATTACTGATAATAATCATAATTTAAACAATAATTAATTAAATTTTTTTAAAAAAACAATAAAATAAATATAAACCAATAACATAGAAAAATTGGCAAAAGTAAATCAAAAGGAAGGAAATTCATTTAAAATATAAATAAAAAAAAATACTTGATAGAAAAACATACAATGGCTCACAATGTTTAAATTAATGTTTTGTATTCTTTTGAAACATTTTGTGTAAATATTTTTATACTATATTGTAATGAAATAATAACAACAACAACAAGAAAAATGAAAACAAAATAATTCTTTATTATATAAATCATAAAATATAAGAAAGAACAAAATAAAACAAAGAAATGAAAAATCTCAAGATGGAGTTTCTTTTTTTGTGATAACTGAAGGTCGAATATGGAAAATCAAATCTATCTCTGATAGGAAGCAGACTGTTTTAGAGAAGAGGGACAAAATCGATTTGGTATTTTATTTTTCTTGAACATAATTATCTCAACCCATGCAGCGCGACTTTTTTTTTTCGATTTGTTGAGAAAGCTCTATCAAAAAATATTCATCGCCTCTCTATCTCACTATAGCCTTGGAACATATGGAAGACCGAAGAATTAGGATGAGGAGAATTGTGAAGTAGCATTTGGTGAACCGTAATTTTACTGAATATAAGACATACTATTCTGGTAAACCTGAACAACCATAATGGATTGTCTGGATCTTTTCAATTTATCCGCGAAGAATAATAGACTGACACAACTTGGAGTGGCCAAGCCTCTAGGAGCACCAAGGGACGGCACAATAGGATTCATATGAAAACACAGAGCCAAAATTCCGCTCCGCGTCGATGCAAA
Organism: Matsumyia berberina; assembly: GCA_917880715.2. NCBI lineage: Eukaryota > Metazoa > Arthropoda > Insecta > Diptera > Syrphidae > Matsumyia > Matsumyia berberina. The sequence continues at coordinate 112,850,138 of OU862870.1, read as the reverse complement.
TATCATTCGTGTTTAATTTCCTCTTTTAAGAAATTGTTTCTGAGGATTACGTCAAGTTGTTAAACAAAAATCGACAATTCGTTTCGACAGAAGTTTGTAGTGGCTTGTGGAATTGTTAAGTGGTTTCAATGTATTGACAGTGAAGCCTGTTTTCTGGTAGATCGTATAGACTTGTTTCATATACCTACGAAGCTGTTCAGGAATCATTTGTCGCGTTAGGCTTCGAAGGGCAGAGAAGTCAAAGGATAAAGTCCTTGCTAAAAATCAGAATTATTCAAACGGCAATAATGAATAGCCTCTAAACCCTAAACTAAATTTGAAGATAGTGGACGACCTCAGGCTGAAGTCATTTCATCACAACTACGAGTATACGTTATGATTGAAATTTTGGTCAGACTTCATTATATTGCAAAAGATTAACAGCGATTTTATAAGTAAAGGACTTGCTGGAGCTGGTATCTATCTAAAGTAAGTGAAATTATATAAACAAGCTCTGGTCTTGGTGTCAGTCCAAGAAGAAAACTGAACACATGCTCCTCGTGGTGAGGTTTGCCATCAGTCTTCTTTTGCACGGACACTGTCTTCTTTTCAAAGCAGTCCGGCAATGTCCAGGGGGATTTTTGCAATATGTCTGTGGTTTTTTAGAAGTTGCGATTGTATTATTATTTATGCGCAGACAAAGCGTACATCGTGATCGATGCGATTAATACATAAATTGATGAATTTCGCTCGCATGCGTTTGGGGTTGAGAGCAATGAGTACCACCAATGCATAATTCTCCATAGAAAAAACCGAAAACATCCCCCGCTTAATTGCAATATTTCTAGTGTGTCTGTGGGCTATGGTTTCATAAAATTTCTGATGGAAATCGTAACACGACTTGACAGTGTGATGTGATGACATATTCAATTGGTTATATCTTTGACAATCCTTCGTCGTAACCAGTAAGTCATTTTGAAACTTGTTTGGCTTTAAGCCGTGGTTCAGTGGTTAGTGCGTTGGACTGCTGACCAAGCGGCGTGGGTTCGAGCCCCAGCCAGGAACACCGAACATTTTTCGCGGCACCACCTCTCGTCGGGGAATGACAAGCCTCGGGGAGTATAATCTGTCATGAAGGAGCTTCTCACTTCGCCGTTCGGAGTCGGCAATAAATTGTAGGTCCCTTCCATTCGTGCAAACAATACACGCGCACAACATGAATGGTTGCGAGAAGCCAGGCCTTGGCTCATTCCGAGCTGTCGCACCAGCTATTTATTTATTTTTTTACTTAAAACAAAAAGGTTTGGTCTTTCTGCTTATAATGACCGAGCTAAATACAAGTAAGTACCATTCTATCACAATGAAAAGTCAACAGCCTTCTGTCGAAAACAATTGACATGTTTACACACTTGTGCGTACATGTTTTATAATATTGAAGCCATCAAATGGCATAGTCCTCTTATACACTGTATCAACATTTGATATCCTCTGTATTTCTATTGTTAATTTTTTTTAAAGCGTCAACTCTGAAACAGAAAATAATTTTCCTTGACGAACTTTATAAATTGTTTCATACACAATGGTGCTTGTGAAACTAATAATTGCTACATGTCATCGCCAAAATAACAATGCGAGTCCTCACAAATTGAAGTAGACACTTCGAACACGAACCTGTGAAACGCAATGCATAAATCTATGTTTTCCTTCCATCCATGCTGCTGCTCAATCGTTGACAATCGAAATGTTACCAAAAACAAAAAAACGAATAATGAAAATTCCACCTAAAATGGGAATGATGGAGAAAAAGTAAAAATTCCGTTTTTTGCTTCTTGTTATTCACATCATAGACGAAAGACAAAAAAAAAAGAAATACTGTCATGTGGATAGCGCAACCGATTGGATTCGTTATTCTATTACACTTCGGGGTAAAGTCAAAGAACAGAGATTTTTTGTTTTTCAAATGAATATTCATATGCAAGTCCTAAATTATTTGGTTCATTATAATTATAATTACAATACCATCATCGCAGTATTGACTTGAACGGTGAAGAGCGTAGATGATTGCATCAAGATTTAACCGACAGATCAAGGTAACTAAAATAAGATTATATAGTCTGGACTTTGGAAAAATACTAATATCTTAGCTTAACACAATTAAAAAGAGGGTAAGTTAACTGATGCATTGAGACAAACGGTCAGGACCAGCAAGGTTTAGAAAAATGATCCGCACAAACGACTTTATCCCCTCTGTATGGACATTTATTGAGAAATTGTACAAAATACTGTATTTTTTCTCGCCCTCGAATTTATCAATCAATAGAAATCAGTTGAATTGAACAAAACCAGATTCGACCCGAATTACACAAAATGTTCGAATTATAGGATTTTAGCCTAAATGAAAATTTAACAACAGAAATAGTATCAATTCGGAAAGTTGTGACCATGCCAGGGAATAAGATTCGTTTTCACTGAAGCAATACCCCTTAGGACTCAAGAGGTTAAACTGAAGTCTGAAAGATGTTTACATTAAATGAAGACTTCTGGAAGATCTACAATTGGCTTATAGCTCACGAATACGGGCACAAATAAACTTAGAAATATGCTGAGTTAGCTGAAACACAGGTCGCAAAAAAAAGGCTGTTGAAGAAGATTATGAGTCTAGACAGGTTAGACTCTTCAAGAGTCAGGTGTCTAATCTATCTTAACTTGTACACGATTTTTTCACTTTCGTCTTACTTGTTCTGACATATGAGCTTTGTTGCTAAGCATGCTGCCAAAGATTTATACCCTGGCAACACAATCTAAGAGTTTTTTCGCGACACCACCTCTTGGCAGTACACAACAAACTTTTAAAAAATTAATCACGCCCAGGAGAATGCCAGCAGCTCTTCAAGAAACTAAGTAATATTAAAGGAGAGTATTCAGAAAACTACAACCTATTTTTCCGTTCTTTTCAATACTTTGCTAAAAATTTCCGACTTAAGAAATTAAATTTTTTTTTTATGCCCGAAAGAAATAATTAAATGTTCTATGCTTATGTCACTCAGTGTATCTCCACGATGTTTTTGCTTTGCAAGTTTTGAACAAATCCAAACTGAAAAGGATTCTTTTACTCTACCGATTTTATAGAACTATACATACGTAATCGTAATCGATATTCGCGTTCCGTTACTGGTGTGGCATTCATGTTTCGTTGATTTACGGGTATTTGGCTTTTAAATAGGCTTCATTACATAAATAATTAATTGCGTTCGGCAGTATCCGAAAGCTGGTGATTTATGTCTTTGGGATTAGGATAACGGTGTAATACAATGCGCAAATAAATTCGTTCTTTATTTTTCTCGTTGTTTTGCTTTTGCTGTTTTTCGTTTATTTTTGTGCTTGTGTGTGTGTGTGTATGTGCAAATGAAGCTTTCCAAAACGGAAGGGATTAAACACGCTTCCTGTATGGTGGATGAAGAGGTATTAGGTTGGTTTGTATGTTTTCTGATACTGGGTGTGCCATTCAAATAAACTGACTATTTAAGCGTACTAAGCTGTTGATTAGGAAATGTGACCGGTGGCAATAAAATTTAACAGTTTGTGTCATTTTTTTTTTTGTGCGTGGCACATGTTGCAAAACATCTGAACAAAACAGATGTAAATTGAATTGGAACCATTTAATTAAAAAGCCTATTTCACTATTAAGTCAGCAACTTCACTGCGTATTTATTTTGAAAACATGTATTTTGTATTTTAAACTCGAACAACTAGACATTTTTAGTGGTTTTAGTGAATTATAATACAAACTAAATACTAATATTCTAAAAAACCTCGAGCAAGAAAAATGGAAACGATGCATACGACAGATCGTGATAAGCCAAGGACAAGCCCCTTGCAACCATTCGTGCGGTACGCATAAAATTGTTCGCATAATACAAGGACCTACCGAACAACGAAGGATTGTTATTCTCCGACGGAGCCAGTGCCGCGAAAAATTATGGCTGTGGCTTGAGCCTACACTACTCACACAGCAGTTCAACATACTAACCACTGGACCACGGCGAAATTTTGCATATCGCCCTAAACAAATTCAGAAAATGTATGCTGTATGCACCTGCCTGACTTCGTTACGCATAGCCGTACTGACTTTGATCGGATTATAACTCGACGTTACATTCTATTGCTTCCACAAAACGGATGGTTAATTTAAAAGACCGGTACAGACCCCTGTGTCGTATCCAAGACATTCAGAATATCTTTATCTGTATGACATCCAAGTAAAGGCAATATTTTCCAAGCAGAAAAGAAGAATCACTAACCATTGAAAAAGCAAAAATATCTCATCTTTGAACGAACAGCGGAACAAGAGAACAGGTTAGGAACCAATATGCATACCATGCAATGAAATAGGCTCACAAAGTTGAACAGAAGATTGAATCGTAAACAGCGGATGAGCTGGACGAAGATAAACTGCAAGCGCCCAACGAAGAGTAAAGGGCTTTCAGTATGTAAGCAAGCTATTCAAATTGAGAGCGCTTATATCCCTAAATACTTATCATATACGCCAGGGCAAGTCTTCTTTTTTAGTGATTATTTTCGCCTAAAGTATGACAATCTTACTTGAGAGACGAAGGGGAACACTACCCCTTAATTTCTTGGATGTAGTGGATTTTTTAGGGAGATGATTGCAAGAAATTTGTAGATAGTTCATTTAACTTAAAACTAAAAAATCCCATGGGACACTTGGCAATAAAAAAAAATATCAGGGAACAAAATACACTTTAATAAAGGCATCAGAGGTACGATCGCCCTTATCTTTTTAGACAGTCAGATAGTAACTTGTCGCATTGCATATCCAATAGCAGACTCCATTTTGAATTAGTGCTGTTCTAGTTTTCTTTAATCTTTTGTTAGCTGCAAAAGGGTGACTTAATATTTGAGTTTGGGAGAAGAAGAATTGTTCACTAACTACTGTCACAATCCCGTAGTAGTTTTATGATTTTAACGAGGCAACAATGGAAGCCTTGTCTAAATACTTAAAACAAGAATCGGTATTTCTTCATATCCTGGACTATGGGGGATTAATTCGAGCTAAACAATTAATAAACCCCAACATGCACTAGAAACATCTTTAGGTAATGCTGCTTGAAAAATCAACCTAACAAACAAAACCTGTCCAAAGAGTCACAAGGTTCATCCTAACTTTTCCACGTACTGGACAATATTGCTTGAGAAATCATCTTAAGAAAAAAAAGTTCAATTAAAATTGTCAGGTTTAATGTAATTTTCTACCCTGGACACCATCCTCAAACGCCATTTAAACCTGATGCTACCTGAGTCTCGAACCACTGCACCTCAGGTCTCATTAACATCATAAAGGTATTCATAACCCCTTGAAGCGCGAATGGATTTGTTCCCCAATTCAAATTTTCTGTTTAGCAAGGCAGAGAAAACACCGAAGGAGCTCAAGAATAAATTCTTTATATGCAAGCTAGGTGAGGTTAGGATGGCAACTAAGCCAAGACCAATGTTGGTCCATAGAGTTTGTCTCCAGAGTTTATTAGTTAGTTATATGCATTCTCGTACCTAAAGCAGCACAATAAACCAAAATAGCAGTCCATAAACATCCCTATTTTGACAACTCGTAGCAAGATTCCCACTTTATGCTAAGACCTGAATTTTAGCTTCCCCATTATCCTTTCAACGTCCCTTTCCAGGCACTACATTGTAAAAGCAAGAAATAAATAAAATTCAAAAAATAAACTCTTAATTTTTCAACGGTATGCTGTCGACTTTTTCGGAACCTCTCTGCATTTTACTGCATGCCATCCATTGCTCGAAAATTGCTTCTCCAACCGTTCACACAAGTAGGACACACAATATCTTGTAGCTAATTACAAACATGCCACCAATAACGACCATCTACTAAAACTCTCACTCTCTCTCTCTCTCCCTCTTTCTGTCCACCCCCAAAAAGCAAGCGTTTTAAAATTACTGCCGCACTCCAGGACCAGCAGCAAAAAAAATGTACGGAAACCCAAAACCACCCGGGCAACTAAACGAACTTAACCGCAATGTAAACTCATCAAAAGTTATTTCAAATTAAATACCAGGAACACACAATTGCACCTCCGGTAAATTGAAAGTTAAGCCCCTCCCAACCGTAAGCGCTTAGGGCAATCTAAAATGCATTAAATTACTCAGCAACCCCTGCGAGGAGTCCGCTCTCGTCTTAACTGCTTTACCGTCATGTCCACAGAGTTCGTTTTAAATGGAAGCGTTAAATCTATTTTAACATTTAAATACCCCTCCAGACTAATGGCCAGCAATTATTTGCAAAAAGGGTCAAGGTTGGTGGTGGCTTCTCTCAGCTTGTGCTACATTACCCTGCATACAGGCACGGACATCTTCCAAAGTTAAAAGTGCCCAAATGCACACTAGGCACTGGAAAAAGTCAGGCAAAGCAAAAACTAAAAAAAAAAAAAAACAAAGCGAACTAAATTAAGGAGTAACAAACGAAACTTACGCAAGACAACAAAAAATAGCAACACTCACACACACACACATGAACACTTGTGAGTAGCATCATTCCCAGAAGGAACACCACCCACCCAGAGTGACACAATCCGTTGCAACAGCAAAACACATTTCGTGCGGCCGAGCTGCAGGTTCTGGTGGTCTCTGCTGCAGCTTAATCATTTCTAAACTGTTTAGCTCACTTTAATTGTGTGTATGTGTGGGTGTGCGTTGTTGATGGTCAGAATGCTTTGGTCTGCCAGCAGCATCCTGCTGATACGTGTTTTGGGCAGCAGAGGCAGCCCACCAATTACTGTGTGTCCCATTAAAGTCAGACAGACACTGGAACACGGTTGCGTTGCTCTCAAGCACTGCAATTAAAAATGGGTCTTCAGCTAATGCTATGTGTAGACACCACCCGTACCTGGTTGGCATAAGAAATTTGCAGGCATCCTTGCGAAATGAACGTCGACGGTGACGTGAAGGATGAGACAAAGCAAATGAAAGAAAGAAAATTTTGTCATTGGATTACTTTGAGACGGCAATAGCTTTGGTGCTGCACAGAGCCAGGTGGGACAACTTTTCTAGGAATTCTAAAACCATCGTCGCCGTCGTGGTGTTGAGTCCAGGAGTAGTTGGGTTGAGTATCTCATTTAATTTCTCAAGGACGCGTCGACGGTCTGGATTGGGAATAGTCTCTCTAAGATTCTCTTTCGGTCGTCTGAACTTCCATTTGGCGTTTTCTTTGAGACACTTTATCGAACAAAGGTAGGTGTGGCAGCCATTTGGTACTCAGTTTTTGTGTACACAAAACGAACCGGTTAATTCAGTTTCCGGATAAGATGACTGAGATTATGTCAGACGATAATAATTCGTAGAAGTCGGCACTGATGATGCCCCGGATTAAGGTTGCTTCAATTAAAAGACATTTGATGAGTAGAAAAGATATTTTGGTGAAAGTGATGGTTAAGCGACCTTCGGCGAGATAGGTATACTCAGACAAAGAGTGGCGCATTTCTTTGGAATAGAAAGGAGCCGTTGGTAAATGCCATATTCGGAGTTTACAACTTTGCAGAAGCGAGTTAAGTCACATCCGATATCACCTTAAAAATCGTATAAAATGTTCCACATACGCCACAGTATTTTAGCTTGAGCGAACTTCGGAGAAATATACTCAGACTTGCTTCAATTAAAAGACATTTGATGAGTAGAAAAGATATTTTCGTGAAAGTGATGGTTAAGCGACCTTCGGCGAGATTTACTCAGACAAAGTGGGGCGCATTTCTTTGGAATAGAAAGGATCCCTTGGTAAATTCCATATTCGGAGTTTACAACTTTGCAGGAGCGAGTAAAGTCACATCCGATATCACCTTAAAAATCGAATAAAATGTTCCACATACGCCACAATATTTTAGCTTGAGCGAACTTCGGCGAGACGAACTTAGATGAAAAGGGGCGCATTTCTAAGAGGTCAATGAATGAAATCACATTTGAGATCACCCCAAAAATCGATTAAAGGATTTCACATACGACCAAGTCAGTTCTGAAATTTGTGATAGCGATTACATTGCAATCAAAGATTTAGATGCCATAAACAATTTCGATCAAATTCCACCATAAAAGGTCAGTCATCACGTGGCACTTAGTGCGACTGGTTTAGTGCCAATTATTTTTATAATTTACACACACTCATGTTTCGGATTCATTTTAATTAATTCTCTCAATCAAAGAAGTTCAATTCAACAATCTTCCCATAACAGTTCCATTCAATTTACGTCCAATTTCGTTGCCCAAATTGAGACGTCCCATCACTGGCCCTGGCCAAATCACACAGCACTGCGGCCAATTAAAGTCAGAAAATGTCTTAACCCCATTACCCTGGACCGATGATATCCCGAAAATGTATTCGCCCTCATTTGTTGGTTTCAATTGGATACGCTGCTTTTGTGGACTCTGCCCAATCTCAGTACACACACACATGCACAGAAGAACGCTTTTAACGTCAAACAGAGGGTCCAGCAATCTGCTGTAGGTGCCTGTTAATGAACAATTTAACTATAATTGATGCAAGGATCTCATAACAAGCCGGATAATAGGGTATCCTTGCAAAAGAAATTCCCATTAACAATGTTTCGTTATCCCGAGCCCACATCTCGGCCATTCACCACCCGAAACCCCCAACCGTCACTATATCACGCCTGCTCATAACCAGGCAAATAAAAAGCAAATAAGAAAAGTCGTTCCGCCCCGCACTGGGCGAAAGTAACAGTCACACAGGGATGAATACAGCAGCGCAATAAACACTTCACGTACCTACTCGAAGGATAAAACGAAGGAAGAAAAAAAAAAAGGGAAAACCGAGAAAACGACGGGAAATAGAAACAAAACACAGCCGAGCAGGGAGACCAGGACAAGCCTCGTTAAGGGTAACATTTTCAATTTTCCTTTGGTGATTTGCACTCGCAACACAACACCAGAGCAATTTTCACCAATGGAAAATACCGCAATAAAACCGTTCCCCATCCTGCTCGCCGAGCCTCCCACCGCCTCCATTAGATCAACCAGGAGCATTGGCAGTTAAAGAAAATATGAACGAGCAGAGACAGCGGAGTGTGCTGGAATATTGCCGAAGAGCCAGTTGATGATTGTCATGTTGGCAGTTGTCGAATCCTCTCTTATTCTTCCACTTTTGCCATCCTGCCAGCTACGTCTGCATTCAACTATTCGGTTGATCGTGCTGGTAGCTGGTACACATGCCCAAAGGCGCGGCGCGATATTTAAAGCTATTATCACCATCCACGACCGCAACAGAGGGTGTCGTCAATTGCTTCTCTCCCGGCCCGAGTGACAGTTTGCGTGTGGTGTGGTGGCTCCAGCGATAAGACATTCTTAACACATACTTTGCGGTGGCATTTACAGTAATATTCATAAGAATTGTCGTAAAACAAGGAATATTACCTCTCCTTGTTCTGTCACATTCCGCTCAGTAGCTGACACGCACTTGCAGGAACAGAACGAACGCGGTGCGGTGCTCGCTACCTCTTTCCAATACGTTGGAGGGTGTCCCACAATTGCATGCGATATTGCGGGCTGTCGCCATCGTCATTTATTCTTAGTGTCACTAAGCATTCCAACGTCGACAACGACGACGACGAAGGAGATGACGATGAGTGCGAGAATATCGAAGTTATTACCACCACTGCTGTCACCGAGTACGTGACTAGACACATGCCAATTACCCAGCGAACAGATCGTCGACTTTAAAGAAGAAAAATTACTCGGAATGCATTGATATAATGAGTTGGGCGGCAACACCAGAGGGCTCAATAAGAAAATTTATTTGATTTTTCGGTGTATGCCCAGTAGAGGGATGACTTTGGTAGAACAAAGAACGATCATGACACTTGTGTAGTAGCCAACTTTGTTTTATTGGCTTCTGCTAAGTGGCAACACACTGTCTAAAGAAATGAATTTATGAGCGAAGCAAACGTGGCACGAGGTCCTTCCAATTTGCACTGTTCATTCGTTCGGAATAATTTGCAGAGTTAGGGTTTCAATTGGGAATCATACGGGCTACTATTGACTTTCAGATTTAACTTGACAGAATTCAGGGAGGTCATTGTAACCTTTGATTTGTCGGAGCACCCAAGTTGATAATACAATTTTCAGGCACATGCCTAGTTGTTGGTGGAAGGAGCTTGAAACAATAGGTACCAGTTTTCAAGCTTCACCAAGATCTTTGTCTGAGAGATAAAACTTTATAAAACATCAAGGTTTAAAAATAGGGACAAATCATTACATATAGAAATTATCATAAAATGTCCAACACGCAATCAAGGAACACACGCACATAACTATGTATGTACCTTCAAACGTGGTATTTACAAATGGATCCTTTCTGTTGCATAAAAAGGTCCACTTTTCGTCTTTCTCATCTGAGATCAGTAAACCTGAAAAACGGTGGCGTATGTGGAACATTTTGATCCATTTTGGAGGTGGCCTCAGTTCTGACTCATTAATTTGTTTTAAAACTTCTTAACATGGCCTTAGGCCGTTCAATTTTTCCTTTGCGTCCATTGAAAGAAGCTGTACACAAACAAGTCATAAACGATTTAAGGAGTCTGAGAAAAAAATCTGAGCTGCAATAGAGTTGCAATTATATCAAAAAGTGTCCTCTTTCAGGTTGGTTCAGGTTGGTTCGGGAACAGGCCAACCAATGGTTGAAAAGAATAAGTAACAGCACCACGAATTTTAAAAAGGGGAACACAAAGGACCAAATAGCCCCCGGGCAAGCACTAATAACGTGCACTTCCCTCCTAACCTATCCTATCCATACCAAAAAGTGCACAAGGCGTCTTTGCGTCAGATTGTACATGTTTAGGTTGGGTTAGGTGGATGGGTTGGGGAGGGGAGACAGATCTATCTGCGCCACGCTTAGATGAGTAGAGATCCATTGTGATGCCCTTGCTCGTGGAGCAATACCCAAAGCACTAATCTATTGCCCCAGGGTATCAAACCATCCTGAAGCTTAAATTAACCTCTAGATGTCCCTGGTAGGTAGGTCACTTAGTTCTTTGCTATCCTGGAAAAAGTGCCTTCCATATGATTAATGTCTGAGATGGCAGAGAGCTAGGCAATGGTAGAGGAAGTGGGTTGTGTCCTCTTTAACTTCCTCGTCTCCGCAGCCCTAGCAAAGGTCGCCCTCACTTAGCCCTAGCTTTTTCATGTTTCCCACAAGGAGGGAGAGCGTTTTCCTTTCCTTCTGCAAAGGAGTATTAGTTATGAGACCTGTATCTTGGCCATAGTTTTCTAGTTATTTTACAGGAGTCCAAAGAGATCCATCTTCCATTCGCTTCCGCTACAATCCTGATCCATGCTTCATGTTTGAGTCTACATGGCGATACTTTTACTGAATGATCAGCCTACATTAGGTGTAGCGCAGATCCTTTGCTTGCCAATTCATCAGCTTTCTCATTCCATGGTACGCCCTCTGTCCAGGAACCCCGGGCTAGTTAAACCTCATGCTGTGTGGTAAGAGCAGTAAGCTCTTTGCGACAGCACTTCACAAGCAGAAATCACTTTAATCGCTGCCTGGCTGTCGATGAAAAAAGTGATATCATCACGTGGTATTACCTTCATCGCTGTCACTCGGACAGCAATTGGCACTGCTAGGACCTCCACCTGAAAACGCTGCTATGGTCCAGGAGCCTAACTTATTGAAAGAAGCACCCATGCCAATGCCAATTTTAGACCCGTCAGTATAGATGGCTTTGATTTGCGTGTTTGTTATTGTTCCCCTTGTCCATTCCTCCCTGCTTGTGAATAAGCAAGAGAATGTTCTTTTGAAGTCTAATAAGGGCACCGTGTAATCAGTGGTGATGGCCTTGAGGTTGGTGGTTTTGGCAGCAGCTTGTCACCACAGAACGTTGATAAAGGTAAATCAAGGGTAGATCAAGGTTGAGGTTGACTAAAGTTCCGTATTGACATTTTTCAAGGGTTCTTCAATGTCGAAAACGCGGCTAGGGTGTATTCCTCCTTATCCTTTAGCGTTTTTTCGATTGTGCCGACAACACTGTGCAGCGCTGGCTCGACACTTTTACCCTTCATGTAGGCATGCTCTGCCGCAGATGAGCCACTAGGGCTCAGTCTTGGCATTTTAGTCTAATAAGCTTCAAAAACTCTCATCACAAACCTGCCTTACATCCACCTCTTAATCATCGCCCTACTAGGAGCATTGTAATTGAATATCTTAAAGGACGTAAGGTCCTTTACCTTCCCTAAATGAAAAAAAGAGCATCTCAGTATAAAGCTGCAAGTCGAACTATAAAAAAGGCGCCACTTTTGATATAAAGGTATTATTGTGACAACGGTATACGTTTCACCTAGCTTAACGACTCTGGCAAAAGGTTAAGTGGAAAACCACAAGAAATGCTTACCTCAGCATTACAACCAGATGGGATACCTTTAGGTCAAACAAAACACACCGTCTTCATACCACCATCGAACTTCTGAATCATCCTGAATGATCCGGATTTTCATTCAAGGACAAATCATGCTTTGCCGCCTCCACGCAAATGGCAAGTTTTGGGTTCTTTAAAGGATTTCGTCGTGACGATGATTACCTTTTGATAGGCAGATTGACTTGGAAAAAAAACGAGATTTTCTTACTCCCTGGGTCCCTCAAACTACAACCAGCCATTGTTCATCAGCTGCTTGTATTTGTTTTATTTTGTGCTTATCCTGCACAGACGAATGAACAAGAATAATAATAATATCCTTCCTTGGAAAAATAAGACACTGTCAGTACAATATCCCATGACTCGAGTAAAGTTCCCAGCCATTGTTCCAAGAGGACAGAGTTTCTTCTATGTACGCCTTGGCAGGATAATTCTACACAGCCATTCCCAGAAGACAATAAATTTCAGCATATGTCATGGTTTTGTGCCTTCGCAATTTGTTACTTCTGGCTTCGCTTTCAATTCCTCTTTTCTTTTTCATTTCTCATTTATCGTCGAATACGCCTCATCCCAATGTGTTTGATGTTTATGGCGGGCTTTTGTTTGTGTATCTCGGTCTCTCGGCTAAGGCCATGCGTGTGTGTCAATAAATCTGTATCTCAAAGATCACAAATAAATCTTTCATATGCGAGAGGCCGAAAACCTATAAAGTGGGTTTGAGGCGACTCAGGAGGACGTGTATATTCTTCAACTCCTCTCATCTGAGTTTTCATCTCCTCAAACTTTTCACTGTGTTGCACATTTCGGTTCGTTTCAACCGCCACCGCCCCACCCGACGGCCGCATCAAAGTGCGAACAACGTTGAAAGGGATAATTTAAAATTTTACTACCACCGAAGTTCAGTGGAATTAATTCAGTGGCTCAGCTCGGTGGGATTGCTCTGTACGCCATCGTTTATCCTTTTTTTTTTCCTTTTGCTTTCTTTTTCTCCTTTTTCCTTTACTGTGCTTAACTGGAACATTTTTATTGGACTATAAATTGCAGGACCCATAAGTTTCCTGGATTTATGTGGAGATATCTGCGGGGAGATCTCGGGGTGGACGGGTACTGGTGGTGTGCGTGTTTTTGATTGCATGCTGTCAGTTGATTGTCGGAGGTTTATGCAGGAAATTGACCATTTCATCGGTTGTCAAGAGAACAGAAATGAGAGATCACGCGTTGACTGAAAAGGGAAAGTGGGGAACAAAAAAAAAAAAGGAAAAAGCTGTTGAATGCAAATTAAATTGTTAAAGTGAATACAACCGGATTCCCATGGCGTGACATCCTTTCAGTCATTTAACTTTGCATTTGATTAACTGTTCAGAAAAATAAGAACAATTAAACTAAGGGCTGTCATCTGGCATTTGAGAGGTTGGTTAACTAATTGCACGGAAGGATCTCGTTTAGATTCATTATTCTGCCGAGTAGAATACTTGATTTACACCCATCCCTACTTTGAGATATCTGAGTCTTTCCCTAAGAGAAAAACGACCAGCGACGATATCACTTGCTCTAGATACTAATTGATACTTGTGAAATATAGCGGAAAATATTGTTCATATATTGATACATAGATTGTGTGCGAGGGCTGTAACTGCCATCAAGATGTTTGGATGCTTGACTTAGAGCTAATATGGGTAATCCTATGTCATCTTGTATCGTAGACAGATGTAGCCTGTAGGGACTTTGTCTACCTAGGTTCCGCTATCAATTCAGACAACGACACGAAGCGATGAACAACTCTTGCCAATCGCTGCTTCTTTGGGTTAAGAAGGCAATTGAGTAGCAGAGCCCTCTCTCGAACGACTAAAGTGAAAGATCTTAATCATCCCAGTCCTGCACTATGGCGCAGAGGCATGAACTCTGGCAAAAGCGGATGAGATTGGCCTTGGCTGTTTCGAGACGAAAATTCTTCGGGTGATTTTCGGTCCCGTCTGTATAGGTGGTGAGTGGAGGTTGAGATACAACGACGAACTGTTCTGAGACATCGACTCAGCCAGAAGGGTAAAGGTCCAACGACTGAGGTACTTGGGTCATTTGGAGCGGATGGACACCAATGCTTCAGTAAAGTAAGACCGCAACTCATGTGACCCACGTAAGTGGAAGAGGACCTCAACCCACTTATTGTACGAAACTGGAGGCAGCTGGCTAAAGATCGAGGTGGCTGGAGAGGTGGAGAAGCTTGTTAGTTGCAGTCCAAGCCCACCTTTGACTGTAGCGCTACCTCAAGTAAAATGGTCGCAATGCCGGTATTGGTAATTACCTCTTCCTAAGGCTGAAGGACTTTCATTCAATATTATCATCATTTTTCAATGATCCGCATATCCACTATGAGAGTCGCGGGTTTAGGCTGGTTAAGTGGACTCGCCACATCTCCCGATCTTCCGCGATTGATTCTAAATCATCAGGGTACATCCCTATACGAGTAGAGGTGAGGTTTCGGACTTTGTCCAACCATATAATCCTGAACCCACTCAGGGGGCACAGATTCCATGACACATTTTGGAAATCGAGGTGCCTTTAACAAACGCCATCCCCAAACCAACGAAGTGTGGACCTCTCCGTTCAAGAAAGTAGTTGCTCGACATGAGTCCCTCGTATATTATAGTGGCCTTAACCTGTTTATCTCTGACTTGATCACGTTAACCCTCATCCCAGCTTTAACACGAACCTCTCAAGTGCGGACTAAAGTTCGGTCTGTCATCAGCGAAAAGCAGATGACTTATCCTGAAGTCTTCCAATTCAAACCGTTCGTCGACACGGCTGCGCCGTAATATCCAATCCATACACAATGAAAAGGAGAGGTGAAAGAACGCACCCCTGGCAAAGTTCAACGCCCGCAGTGAAAGACGTCGATTTAACGCAGTTCACCTGAACACAAGTCTTGCAGTTAATGTATAGAGAATGAATGGCCGTCTAAGAGAACCGTTTATCCCATACTCCTGCAGTACACTCCAGAATACACCTCGAGGGACCCGATCATATGCTTTCTCCAAATCCACAGACCAACTGTGTATAGGTTTTCCATACTCCCAGGTCTTCTCAAGTACCATTCTTAGAGTGAATAGCTGGTCGGTTTTGCTTAAACCTGTACGAAAGCGCACTGCTCTTCGCTCAACCTGGATTCGACCACAGCTCTGGAACCGAACTATTCCGGGGAGACGTAAGAGAGAAATACCCCTGTAAGTGGAGCAATCCCTCTTATAGCTCTTCTTCACAAGAGGAACAATCACCCCAGTTTGCCAGTCGCTATGGTATTTCATCGCATTCCCAGGCCACTTTAGTGACACGAGAGATCCATTTCACTCACTCTTCACCCAGAGGCCTTGAGCATTTCCGGTCGGATTTCGTCCACATCGCCAAACTCACCTCCTCTACGGTGGGACATTACTCGAAACCATCGATCTACCATCTTTAGTGCCCTGTTCGGGATTGAGCACCTCCGAAAAGTGTTCTTCCCATCTGCACAAGATGTTCTTCTCATCGGAAAAAAGTACACCATCTTTGAATTTACGACCTGCATATGTTATTAATTTCTTTGAACGACAAACCTCTAGCCTCCTAGATATGCAATGTTCTGTTCGAATGTTATTAAATGAAATCTCGACTGAAGAATCGGCTAAGGAACCGCTAAACGCCCTCTAGTTTTGTTCAAAGAACACAAAAGTTTGTATATCGTCGTGAATACAATTCTTCGTAACTGTAAATCTCCACGAAATTCTGCCAACAAAAGTCATAAGTCATTGAAGGATTACCGACCGTAAAAAAAATAAGGTAACCATTACGATGAGGAATGAAAAAGAAGACTTCCGTGCAAAGAAGGATTTAATTTTAATCTCAAATTTTATTCTTGCAGGACTCCCTAGCATCGGTCACAATACTAAGCCACAAATGATATATGAGTACACTTACTCCTCCAGCCTTGTACAATAGAGAAAAAAAAAAGGTATTTTTAGCGGAAAAGTTCTGAACAGGGCATGGAACACTCACGTAATCCTAGTAAGAAGATTAAAATACATTCAATTCCTTTTGTTCGGTTGGAATAAACTTTTCTTTAGATGAGATGCTCCTCAATGAATTGAAATGGAAATGTGGTGTATAGGACTGCAGACACAGAAAAGGACACTATTCTGTGAGGTTTCATTGAATTTATAAGTTCGCATGCCAACATTTCACATGAAAAGGTCATTTTCTGTGGCCTATCATCCATTCAATGGCACACACATACACAGCAGATGGGTAGATATTTTAATTTTTTTGCTTTCCATAGACGGTTTTTCTTATTGTTCATCCAAAGGATTACGCCATGAGATTGCAGTAAAAAAAAAACAGAAAATTTCACATTCACATCCCCATTAGAAGCTGTAAGGATGAAAAAATCATTTCCCAAAGCATTCAACAAACAAGAAAAGTAATTTTCAATGGGAGAACAAGGATGCGCCGGGAACTTGTGCTTCGAAAGATACTTCTGCTTCTGAGACAAGTGGGAAAGATACTTGAGACAGGGCCCAAGCATTTAATATCGCATTTTCAGCTTAACTGTTTGTACAGATTGTCTTAGACTCTCCACACACAGTCATTTAATTCTTGTCGTTGGTTTTTTTCCATCGCATACATATATCAAAGACCTCCTTGGCTAAGTCAATAGGTAAAAGGAGCAAAAAAAAAAGAAACGGGAGGAGCAACGATAAGAGCAAGGAAACTCTTATGCACACAATCATGAGGATTAAATTTCAATGAAAATGCGATGGTGCCTCCGCGAAGAATCTCCGATTGAGAGAAGTTTTGTGTTTTGTTGTTTCCGGAATTTAATGCTTGGTTACTAAAAGAAGAAGAAGAAATCATTACACTTTAAAACTTTAAAAGTTTTAACCGTTTTATCAAACGTAACCTTTGTAATCAAGTCGATGTCCTTCTACACAGTAATGATGCCAATTGTGCTAATTAGGTCTCAGGCGCGCCAGCCTTATCACCGCCACTCCTACTTTCGCACCTTCACAGACATGTGCAATGGCTAGAAAATTATGGACGAGTTATAATAAGAAGAGATCTCTGTCGCTGGTCAAACTTAGTTGTCGTGAAGCGAGAATAGTATAAGGCATCATTACTGGACACTGCTCAATTGGTATTCCTGCGGAGCGCCTCGGTATACATCAAAACCACTTTTGCAGAAGTTGCAGGGATTAAGAGGAGATCGAATCTGTCCGACATCTGCTGTATGAATGTCCTGCCCTCGCCAATAGAAGAATGAGGACTCTTGGTAGTTACTTCTTCACAGAACTAGACCCCTGAGACTCATTTCCTTATCTATCCTAAATCAGCGGCTCCCTTTCTCTTTACAAGTTTCCGGAGTAAAATTAGAAGATGGGCACAATGGACCCTTTGCTGGTCTAAGTGAACAGTGACAATGTCACCAGGCACCCATTTACCTAACCTAACCTACCTTCGCACCAGCAGCGCGTATTATTTTTTCATTACATTGTGTTCTGAATGACTAACGCCTCTGCTTGTTTGAGGGTCTTGGTTAGTTTCTTAAGTCAGTAGCAAGGATAAGCTTAGGTGGACTGCCACCAAACTTAACAGCATAAAATCCCGCAGAGCACATAGCCTGCCCCTTAATTGGCAACAATATTCCAGATAAATGAAACATTGAGTATTGCACGCTCAATTCGCGGAAAACAAGACCATTGATCGAGTCCCATTATTAACTTTGACAACGTGATCGGTATAGAGATCAAATATGCAACCTACTCCTGTCAATCGTTGTCTCTTTGATCTGAAGAACCTCTCACGAAGAACTACATACTTGAAGAAACCTCCGTATACTGCTGCTCCCCCCAAAGTTTTGACGATGACACATTCGAGAAGGACCGCGTTCTATATAAGTTCTTTCCTCGCAATGGAGAAAAAAACCTATGATAAGTGCTCTTGGGTTGTCTCAGATACCGGAACTCAAAGCCAGCGACCGTTTAGGCCTTCTGAGGGATCCAAGGCAACACAAATTTTAAGATAAGATAGGTTAGGTTAGGTGGCTGTCCCCGCTAAGGGAGGGACACACTTAGACCAGATTGGCCCATTGTAATACCACCGCGAAGAAAACTGGCTTATCGGCACGATTGAACCAGAATATGTAGCATAAGTACAACGAAAGTGGGCAACCGTAGTAATGTTAACCATTTCGTCCCAGAGATTAAGTTTCTTATCTTCTTGATATCAAGTTCAGCTAGATCGTTAAGATCATCATAGAAGTAAGAGTTCTTCTTCTTAGCGTCGCAAGAGCAGGACATGTACACAGTAGCTGGGTCATAGTTTCCTCTTCCTCCTTGTCCCTGCAGCTTCTACATAAATTGTTGGAGGGGACCCCCAGTCTAAGTGCATGCCTGCCCATCAAGCAATGTCCGGTAAGGCCTTCTATCAGTGAACCTAGATTTTTCCGGTTTTTTGATAAAAGTCTCTCCGTTTTCTTTAAATTCAGGTTATGCCAGATTTGTTTTGACAGGAGACAAGTGCTTATGATGTTCCACCTATGGCTCGCCAGTTTCTTGGCATCTGTGTTAAGGAGGAACTTGATCTATTCGATAGGTGAAGGAGGTTCCCCCAAGTTTTCGGAGAGCTCGTCCTCTCTGCAGCTGCCTGGAACGACCCTGTGTCCTGGGACCCAGCACTGGGTTACCTCGCACCTCGTTGAGAGGTCTGCGGCATTGCTTAACTATCTTTTACCAAGATAAGAAAAGATAAAATTTTGCAGAGATTTCGGTTTTTTCAGAAACTTCAAGGTGGTCGTAGGTGATCGCTACGAATTGACAAATAAAATTCTTGTTATCTCACCAAATTCGCAAATCTGGTACACACATGGCTCCAAATTAGAAAATGGCAATACTGGGGCTAGAATCTATGGTACACTATGGTAAACTGCGGGGTGCGGCAGCGTTTCAAGCAGAAGTTCAGGAAAACTAAGGGAACCCGGGTCTACACCAGGCAGCACTAAGACTTCTTAAATCCTACAGACCTCATCTCGGACTGTCTTAACGTGCTAGAATACTTTGCGTCCAAAAACAAGACTACTGTTGTCTAGATCCCAGGACACGAAGGTTTCTAAACTAATGCAAGGTTGGGTTGTCTAGCGACAAGAAATGCTTTACGCTCACTTGTTGATAGTAAACCCTATTTTGCGGCGCCACGCAGCAGTGTATGCTTCAAAATAACACAATAGAAAGCAATTGGGTGCGCTGAACATTGGCCAAACCTAAAAGACCTAGGACAAGAGAAAAGTTCATCAACCCTGAATAGATAAAAAAAGTACTTAACCTCAGCAAGGAAGATTTAAGGACCCTGTCGGTCTACACAACGGAAAATTATGCGCTCATTTGCATAAAATTAAATTATCAGATACAGACTCACATCGATTCAATGACGAACAAAAAGAGATGAGTGCCCAGGGCCAGAAAAGAAAAAACTTCATCACGGGAAACCTTCTGCGTTTGAATGCGATCTTTGCCGAAAAAAGTATTTTATTTCTCTCTATTAACCAAAACCCTAAACGCTAACTTCTCGCCCTATCGCGAATAGTATCTAAAGTTTTTGTGTTCTGTTAAAGTTACCAGCGTTCTAACAAAAAATGTTCACATTTGCCGACATTTTAGTTGCCACCTTGACGTCACGCTTTTCAAATTTTGCAATTGTTCATTCGTGTCCCACTTATTAATCTTGTTCTTTAAACTTTCTCTAAGTGATTCACAACCCAGAATCTTGGAAGCTAACCCTTGCTTTGCCAGTCTTTTTGTTTACCTCAACAGCCATGTCAAGTCATTTTGAAATGTACGAATACTGAGTTTTTGTCAGTGATACCTATGTACATTGACTTCAATCTGCTTCACGCACATGATCAGTGCTTGGTTGCCCATTGCGATTAAGATTTCTCTATCTCGCACCTCACGCTACTTTGCATTTTAGTAGAAAGGCACCATACCAAAGTCGCTGCACGAAACCGGAAACAGCTAAATATCCATTAGCGGAGCACTGAGAACCACCCCATTCGCGTCACTTGAAGTGCTTCTATATCTACTTCCTCTTGATATTTTTGGCAAACAGTCAGCTACTAACGGACTGATACCCTACTTCCAATGGTAAAACAACCATATTGGCCACTCCTTGATCTTGGATCCACTAACATTCATCCCGTAAAACACCGACTACACACGTCTAAGTAGAGTTCGAAAAAAAAACATACACTAAACGTACCGTACCTAAAAAGAATACAAACTCTACGTCCTCTCATAGAGTTTGTGTACGCGTACACAAACGATATACACTACGTAGTGAACGCGATGAGGGCTGAAAGTACACTACGATAGTGTTCTGTACTTCCTACACAAACTCTACCTCGCCAGATAGCGTTTGTGTACGCGTACACAACCCGAATACCGAACGAAATACACTAAACGTACGGTACGTGTACGTTTTTTTTTCGAACTCTGCGTCTAAATTCTACGTCAACCTCAACTTCCGGACATCAATCCCTTTCAGGGTTGAGTAGGAGCCGACGATTCCAATGCAGAGAGGGGAGTGACAGGTAATGTTTCTCTGAAGTACTAAACTTGAGCATCTCCTCCCATCTCTCCGACCACTGTAGCGTTTTTCTTAGGCAAAATGTGATATCTTCAAGGACATTAAAATGTTTGCCGATAGCCAGGCTGGAATCAGTAACTTATACATCAAAAGCTACCTCAGATTTTCAATCGTCTCTCATGGAAATGGTAGAACGGTCATAAGAATATTCCAGGGAATTGTAAGGCCGGTGGTAGGTACTACTCTTGAGATCCAGAACGCAGGAATCTAAGTATTCCACTAGCTATATGCAAAATACTCTTAGAGTATGACGCGATTAGAAAAACAAACCAAATATGGAGGAAGGTACCACATGTCGTACCTCCAGAGAGATTTGGCCTCACTAAGCCTCACTGGATCTAAAAGTCTGATCTTGTTTAAAAGGTTTCTCATCAGCACCAGTGGTATCACAAAGGGCCTTTCTTGGCCTACGCGTGTCTGTGCCTCGCATGGGCAGCCACATTACCTAACTACCTACCAGAGACAATTAATGGGCAATTTGAATATTACGATCTTTAAGTCACACGGTACTAATGGCACATACCCAATTATCCTTCTGCTCTTTTTTTCACACCATCATCCGTTTCCCAACCTGAATCCAAAATTTCTTCTAAGCCATGGCTGTCTGTTCTTTGTGCTGCCAAAGGTCGTAGCCGATTGTTTCGGTGGATACGGTTCCCAAAAGATCTAAACATTCCACCCGCAGGTCTGAAGGTCATACCCATTTTGTTTACTGTGTTCGTAAACGTTAAAATTAATCTAATCCCATGGTTGCGGTACTCTTCTTACAATATTCTCTCGGCAGGGCTATACCATAAAACATTCTTTCCACATGGTGGCAGATGTAAAAAGCAATTAACTAAGAAAGCATCAACCATTCGTCCTTCAAAGTCACCCTAACGTAAAAGAGTCGGTATCCTGTTTCCAATAAGACAATATCTTGTTGATTGCGCTCCCACTAAACACACACAAAAGGGGTAACACTAACGAATTTCATATCGCACCCATCCTTCAAATGTAGATCATGTCTCCTTCTTAACATCTTCACAATCATAGCATCACCCACCCACACACACACCGGTTTCCGCTCGAAATACAATGCACATGTTCCATCTAACAAGCAATATTTCAGATCCATAAAGGATAATCGCATAAAATATCAATTTAGCTCAAATTTTTGTTTAACCCTTACGCTGCTCGCATGTGGGTGTATGCCACAGGCTTCATGCTCAAAGCGTAACAAGGTTCCGTCATCTAGAGTAACCCAATATGTCTGTGTGTGTGCGAAGCAAACATCTCAAGGATAAGTATGAGCAGGTTCTTTCCTTCTCACAAGAAGCTCGGAAATTTAAAATAAAGTGCAATTTTCTTGCAGAAAACCGAACCGCACCTTCAGTTACTGTTGGCGACGTTGACGACAACGACGACAGAAATATTCCACGGTAGGAAGGTACATTTATTTTAGAGAAGTAGCATCCCACTTACAGCGCCATATACCATCGCATGGCCTTGGTGCTAGCAACGAGACAACCTGCAAACAATAATACAAAGCACATCAGGAGCTATGGCTATTATGATGATTCCCAGCGCTTGTGTCTGCAGTTTCGGCAGTAAATTCATTCAACCCCGCAGCTCCTTCGCACGGTGCGAGATTGCAAACAAGGATAAAATTGGAAAGTTGTTTTCCATTCAATTGCTCCTGTCTTGCGTAACACAGGAGCACCCTACGGTGCGCGCAAAGGATGTTTGTTGTGGTATTAAATTTACAAGGTTATTTATTTCGCTGAGTGAGTACACGCCAAGGATGATGATTGATGCTTGTGTCGGTGTCGATGTCGATGTCAACGTCGATGTCTTTGGTTTTTATTTTAATGAAATGAAAGACGAAGTAGGAAGGTAAGTAAGACCATGCTTGCTAAGTTGAAACAAAAGATGTTGCAAAAGTCTGTTAAGTTCTTATTTTTAAGACTCTTTCTCCTCTCAGGCTTTTGCATGACTTGATGGAACGCTATTGGTTTTAGAACGATGTTTACAGCTATTCTTGATAAGTAAGCACGACACAGGGGAGAGTCTGCCTAGTTGTTCGAAAGAGAGCTTTGCTACTTAATTGTTTTGTTATCCCAAACAAAACAGTAATTGCCCAGGTAGACAGTCTTAAATTTGAATATGTTCAAAGCGGGGTTTTTCCCTCCCTTTTTTGGTGGATACAAGTATTGTTTTGCACAAAGGACTTTTTGTATTGATATTCTGATGAAAGCATTACATGGAGCACATTACTCCTTCTTAGTTATCCTTCAGAGATGAATTTGTCAAGGATGTCAAAAATAGAAGGTGACTGATTTAGGATGGTCGGTATCAATTGAAATCCTGGCACCTGTCCAAATGCTGCTGCAATGTGAATAATTTGGTCGATTGTGGACTTTTTGACCTGAAATCATATTTAGCAGCATAAACCATGCTACAAGAGGTAAGAAGTTGGACGGGTAAATTGTGGACGTTTCGTTGCAGCAATTTGCATTGATTGTCAGATTTTTATTTACACTAGGTCGGATGGTCGTTCGCAATATACAAATCATTTGACCCTTTTGGCATCATGCCTACTATTTTCCAAAGGACAATAGAAGGTTGCTACTGGGAATTTTTTTTTAAGATTTCCCTTAAACGGAGGCTGTATCGCTTTATGGATGCAAACTCAAATTGTGCAGAAGAGAATAGTTTCGAAGACATCCATCTTCGTAGTTAGTATATCTACAATACTTTCACAGAGAATGTCCTTTGAGGTTTCCTCTTCCACAAAGAAATGGCACTATATGTATGTATGTCTCAATAAATTGTACCTAAAGCAGGCCGCAATGGCCGATAAGAAGGCCCACTCACTTTTCGGAATTATGCACGTTGTAGGAAAAGGGCTTAACGAGTCTATTAAGTTGCCTAAGTCCGGCGAAGTAAGACGGAGTTGCTGTTTCCAGTTGTTAAGCACCGATGTGACGGTATCCCAATGAACGTCACAGAAAGGTTTAAGTACTAAAAACGCGGAAGCTGAGCCGGCTCTGACCAGATTATCTGCAGATCCATTACCTGCTACCTGGTAAGGGCTTGGAAAAGGCTCGTGACAGCACTTGACTGATCTGGATTCCACGAAGTAAGTGCATTAAGCATTGCCTACTAAAAAAAAAAAAAAGAAGTAAACAAAGTCAGACTTCTCTTATTCTAAAAATAATAATCTTGAATCTCGTTTTCTTCTACGTAGTCAGTCGTAGGCCTTCACAGCTCAGTGTTTAGTGCGTTGGTTTAAAGCCCCACCTATGTCCACCGAACATTTTTTGCGGCACTACGTTTCACCGGGGAATGACAAGCTCCCGAGAGTCTAGTTTGTCATAAATAAGCTTCTCAATTCGCCGGTCGGAATCGGCAATAAATTAAAGGTCCCTTCGATTCGTGGGCAAAACGCTACACGCGCAACATGAATTAATGCGAGAAGCTAGACCTTGGCTCATCCCGAGCTGTCCCGACAGCTATTTATTTTTTTTTATTGTTTTTTAATCAGTTAAGGGATTCTTAAGGCTAGAGGGTTGACTCTTTAAACACATTCACATCCAAAGCTGGGTTTTGGCTACTGTTGCTGATTAACAATCTTTCCAGTCCATCCGAAAGCGGTTCCTTACGAACGTCTATATCTTCTTTGGAGTACTCAAGAATCTCTGTTAGCCCAAAGTTTGAAGATTTCAAGTCCAGGGGCCGAATAACCTCACTCGTTAATGAGTAACTCGTCATCGAAATGTAATGATTTGGCATTATCGCTTCCAATGAAGTTTATCGATCATGTGATCACGAGTCCCGCTCCATCACTCTTTATAGACTGCGGTAATTCGGCCCCAGAGTCTTGATTCTTTGTCCTTTATACTTTTGCTGGGGTCATCAACAGCTAAATCAATCCTTCCATCTAAGGCTCATTTTCATAGGTACTCCTTGCTCCTACTTCGTGGTTCATCTTGCTGTTTATTAAGGGGGCACTGCGTGCAAATGACGACGGGTTTCTCCCACTAAACGTCATGAAAATCACTGCACATTCTCAACAAGAATTTTGCAAAGCGTGAAGGATGGACTAGGGAATGCTAATCTCCAAATTGTTAAAGGGTTCACCTATTTCGGAGTCAACGTAAATTCCAAGAACGACATCCTCATTAGTAGCAAAGTAGAGTATGTAATGAGTTCTTTTGACCGAAAAATGGGTAAGAAGGTAGGGGGGTAGCGGTTCAACTTTTTGTTGCCACGACTCATGTGACCAGATTGATAATGTATGTTGTTGTGGGTGGGTGAGACAGCCGGGAGCCGGGATACAGCCGGATTGAAATTAACTCAGCCGTTGGGACAATCTCCATGAGGAAAATGATAACAAGAGGCACGTCACAAGGAGGAGTTTTATTCCCTCTATTAAGGCTTCTTAACGTCACCAAAAAGCTCAAAAGTTTGCGGATGACTTAGTAATTGTGATCAAGGATGAATTCCTTCCATCGATCAGTAAACTAATGGAAATCTCTCTTAAAGAGCTCTGCCGGTGGGAAAAACAAAACGGTTTACGTGTCAAACCGTAGAAGATCAAGGTAGTTTTGTTCAGTAGAAAAAGGAAAAATACCCAGCTTTACTCTGCCAATGCTGGACGGTATCACAATAGATCTCTCATCCGAGGCGAAATACCTGGTCGTCATTCTTGATTCCAAACTAACGTGAAAAAGGAATATTGAAGACAGGATGAGAAACAGAATGATTGAACCCTACTCTTGTAAGAGGAGCTGTGGGAAAAAATAGCGCTTACAACCAAGTATCATTTATTGGATATAAACAACAACCGTAAGATCTTTCATGTCCTATGGTGGACTGCAACAAAAATCAAGAGCTATCTACACGAACTCTACAAAGCACAAGGATTGCCTGCACTTTGGACCACGGGAGTCGTAAGAAATTCACAGCAACCAGGTCTAGAAATCTTCGAATCCATACCAGAGGGACGATGTAGTAGAGGAAGACCGCGACTCAGCTGGTATACGCAAGTGGAAGGGACCTTAACCAACTTGGCGTGCAAAACTGGAGGCAGCTGGCTAAAGATCGAGATCTTTAGGAAACGCTTGTTTGTTGAGGCCGAGGTAGCGACACCTTAAGTAAGTAAGGACGGTCTGGATATATCCTTCATCTTTACTTCCTGGACCTGTACATAAAAGGCTCTGCTGCGAAAGGTGCACTCAAATTGAGAAAATTCAACCTGTGAAGCAGACCAGTTACGGACATGCGAGGGTTCTGAATAAAATAAAGTTTAGGGGCAACGTCCACATCAGACCAATCGGACCCCTTACAATGACTTACACTGATCTTTCCAGCCGAGAGGACTGGGAGTCAAACAATGTAATCAAAGACCACGAAATCGCGGTTTACATTGACGACTCAAAAATGGAAACAAAAACTCAGAAATTCTACAAAAACAGGAATCTTTCCGGTTGCCAGAAACATTTAAAAATAAAATAAATTGCTGGGGCGACAGCTCGCGATGAGCCAAGGCCTAGCTTCTCGCAACCATTCATGTTGTGCGTGTTACACTTATTACCGACTCCGAACGGCGAATTAAGAAGCTCTTTCATGACAAATTATACTTCCGGAGGCTTGTCATTCCCCGACGAGAGGTGGTGCCGCGAAAAATGTTCGGTGGACGTGGCTGGGACTTGAACACACGCCGTTCTCTCAGCAGCAACGCACTAACCACTGAGCCATGGCGACTGTTAGAAACATGTCTTCCGTCTTCCAAACCGAAATAATAAGATATTGTCACCTTCCCCCATCACATGTAATCATCTTCACTGACAGTCAATCAGCTTTAAAATCGATAAAATCCAATACAACCAAATCAAAGGCAATTAAGAAATGTCGAGACTCGCTAATCACCATAAAGTCAAACTCTACTGGACTCCCGGACACAAGGACATATAAGGGAACGATAAAGCTAATGAATTGGCAAGATTGTGGTTGGCTGTCAACATCAGCGAAGCGGACACATCTATTATAAAGCATTACGTGATGAAGGCTATCCATCACACACCCTACGTAGCCTAACCTAACCGAAGGCGTTACATAAAAATGTTAAAGTGGATTAATGCACATCAAACTTGCCACAAATGCATCTGACATGGCACCCTCACTTTGTATCATCGTTCAATAATGCAACTTTGACTTCAAATGAACTAAAATGTAGACCCATCCATTATTAATTTAGTTGCAACCACTTAGACGAAATCAATTTCAGTGGGCAAATGACACCCCTTCAGAGCGATGGTCAAGTCTAATCATAAGGCTGTGGGAAATGCTGAGGCTATAGATCTGATTGCCCGTTAAAAGCTTTCGATAGAGAGTTGTAGTTTCAGTAAATCTATAGTAACGTATTAACAGTAATTTTTACAACATTGTGCAACTCGTGTCACAATTGCTATCTGAGACGTGTCCTTGCCATTTCCAGTACTCAGTTAGAGAAGTGCATTCGTCATGGTTGTATTGTATCTAGTGATTTTATTAAGATTCTCTGGCAGTCTAGGGCAACTCAACCCCGTGTTGCCAGAAGCTGTTTTACATGCCTTGGCTAGTTCCTTTAATAAGAGTACAAGTCGATTGGACATTGACATCCAAGCGAACTTTGATGGAAATAAAATAATTTTCCTCGACATTCTTGACGAGATACTGACCGAGGAGTGGAGTTTCAAAATTCAACTGGATGTGGACAATGAGGGCTACCAATCTGCAGATGACTTCAACCTCTGGTTCATAGATTGTTATGAAGCTTTTCGGTGAGTTGCGTTGAGTTTCACAGCTAACAAGTCGTGAGATTCATTCATCTCCTCAGGCACTTGCTTCCGTCAATCCCAGCTCATGACGGAGACGAACCTCTATTTTTCATCATAATTTTGAAGCTCTCGACATTTGACAACTCTGACAAATTGATGAGGCAGATTTTTTCCGATTTGTTAGCCTTGATGGTTGTTCACGTCAACATCGTGATAGAGACAAACACAAGAGAAGTTCTTTTCTATTCCATCTTCCCATATCAGGAGTCTGAATGTCGTTCTACGACGCCTGTATTAGTCAGCCAATACGTTAACAAGACGATGATAAGTGACGATCTTTTCCCACCAAAAACGGATAACATGCATGGATGTCCTATAAGGCTTGTCGGTAGAAATATGCGACCCTCCATCCACGTATACAACAATAAGGGACGTCGCGAATTCAAAGGCATGGAAGGTGAAATTTTAAGTGAAATTGCAACCCGAACGAACTCTACACTCCAAATTTTGTTATCGAGAGGATTGAATCCCGTGGAACTCTATCCGAATGGAACCGTAGCGAGAAGTTACAGAAAGGTTAGTTCAGGGTTTACACTGCTCTATGCAATTTAATCACATGCAGTTTGTCTTGTACAGCTTTTGGAAGGAGACGCCGACATCATGATTGGTCTTTACGTACATAACTCAATGATGAAGGTTTTGTTCACAGCATCTGTTTCATATATTTACACTCAAGTGGTTATTGTCATGAGAAGTCCACCATACAATTTAGCGAAATGGGGATGGATGTTCGGCACCTTCGACATAACCGTTTGGACTTGTATCTGCACGCTTCTGATTGTAGCTGCCGCCTCTTTAGTTCTTGCCCAACACAACGCTCGCTTAAAGAGGATCCTACAGATACAACTTCATCGGTATAGGACCATACATATTGTGGCAGTTTCCATGGGTATTCCCATAAACTATTTGCCAACACTGAACTATTTTCGATAAGCCTTCATCAATTGGAGCTTGGGTCTGCTAGTCCTTCGCGCAGCGTATCAGGCTAAATTGTTTGACTCATATTGCCGAATGGACCCTCCTCAGACGCCTGCGACCATAGAACAGCTCATAGACCAAGGGTATACAATTTTTGCGAATTCAATGTATGCGGATCTTATTAATTATTTAAGTGGCAAAAGAAACGCCAGCGCTACAGATTTATCTCGAATGAATAAACTTTTTTATAATCCGGACCGAAAGGACGCACTGGTAGTTGCACAGTCACTTGCAATGGCATATTACACGCGAACGAAGCTCGAGAATTTTGTTATGCATCCATTGCATGCTCAACATTTTGGTATGTTCATGCAGAAACACTCATTAATGGCGCCGAGGATAAATAGGATCATTTTGAATATGGCTAAGGCCGGTCTCATGGAACAATTGGGAAAGAAGTACAGTTTCACGAGGCACATTGAACTCATGCCTAAGGAAGCGTACATACCCCTATCAATTACTTTAAGTCAGTTAAAGTATGTTCTATACATAGGTCGGAAGAAGGGTATAAATCGAACAAAAGCTCGATAAAGCGCATCATGGCGCAAAAGTTTCATCATAAGTGTGGTTATTCAACATGTTGTGTATGAACTGTTTTAATTTCAATAAAGAAAAGAAATTGCGACTCATCGTCCTTCAATTATTTAAATGACTCAGATTCTTAAAGACGAGGCTGTGTTATTCTGAGTGTAACTCGCTCAGTTTTATGACTGTTTGTCTTTTTAAACACTTCACTGGAGCACTCGGATGCAACTGGTCCCTACCAGACATCAAGACCCAGTTTTACCCATTTTACTGCAAATTTTCTCGAAAATCGAAATCAGCACCTGGCATAAAAGCAGGACAATCATAAAGGAAATGCCCCAAAGTATCTCCAACGAGACCGTCGGTCTCGAAACCACAGACAACACAACACAACTAGAACTCCAACGGCCCGAAACCACCCAACGCAACATGAACGAACGAGACGCCGAACAGAGGAGGGACGGTAGTCCCCCCAAAACCGATCATGACGAATCAACATCACCCTCAATACCAAACAAGACTTCGAACAGAGAAGGGACGGACGGGTGTAAGGTAAAAAAAAGTGTGTGAGACTGAGAGAAGCTCACAACGGAGTTCCAAAACCGGTGGTATGCTCTAGAAAAGAAGCGAAACAATGCAAGAAAGCCATATTGAGGACCTGTTGGGGTCAACCCTGTTCTGATCCACAATACCAGGGTCTCATCCGCCCCGTTTAAGCAGAGCCACACTTACAGTCAAAGGTCGCATTGTCGAAAAGAGCTTCTATGTCAGTCAAGATGCCCATGAAGGGTGCTTTGCAGGAGGTTTTCGTAACCGAGCACGTCAATTCAAAACATCTAGTGGGGATAATAATCAGGTTTGGAGGAGCATCCTCAACCTTCCGCGTCGTTCTTTCGACGTTCGTTTAGGAGGAGTTTTGACAGACTTGTCTAGCTTCCCTAAGCCCTAAAGTGTATTATGTTAGTTTTACGCGGATTCCTCCTCTCCTCCAAAGTGATAACTTCACAATTGATTTTGTACCAGTTATATAACGTCAAGTCAATCACCACTTTTCTTCTTACAAAGCCTGGCTGAAAACTAATACTGTTTATGACCATATCAGACGATATTAAAAAATCTAAGCGATGGCTTCAGCGTGCATTGCATTTGCTGCTACCTCAGACTGTATTCTAAGCATAAGCATTGCAAAACATGAATAGTCCTACTTGCTAAGAGTCACAATACGCTATCAGTTCGGTAAACGCATTACCGAGTCATTGGTAAGAAAGAAGGAAGTTTCGTAGCCTCTAGCTACAGCATGCATATCCTGACAACAGAATTTTGTCAAGTTTCGTAATTGAGAAGAATTTAAACAAGCTCTCGGTCTTTCAGTTCTTTCGTCACAGAGTACAGTGACACCCCGAACACCTCCAAAACCACCGATGCACTTTTTTCAAATCCACGGCTCCTTTACAGTTACTATATGGGATTTTGGTTTACACCACGGAAGATCATATACTGAGAGGAGCGGTAGCAGATTTTGAGACCTTCGTTAAGCTTCTTCAGCTTCACAGGGTCCTGCCAAAGTATCAACACACATTCTCCATCAATTGTAATACAAGATTGACAAGATTGACTACAACTACCAGAATGTCTTCCAAAATCAAGTCAGATAAGGACAATTTTCACCTGCCTCTAACAATTTAGTAGTAAACTGAAAAAGTTCATCTGCTAAAATACAGCAAAACATCAAAAGCAGACTATCCTCCCCCCAGCAATATAAGAGATACCCAATCAAAGCATTGCCATTCAAACGAAAGACAACAATGGCCTGATTCCTGGAAACATCCCCATCGACTGTCAGTCAGATTGTTATGAATCAAAACCACTGTCACAATTTACCATGTCAACCGAGCTCGGGCTCTTCTAAGCCTTCCCATCATGCACACACAAAAAGTTCTTCTCAATGGCTTCTCCAATTTGTATCTTAATTAAATTCAATTGATCAAAAGTGTGAAAGACCCTTTCAATTGTGCACACTATTGAAACCGAAGTCAAATGGGGCGCGGTGGGGTGTTTATCTGTCTGCCGAGTTCTGCTGCTGTTCCAACTCCATGTAGTGGTTTTATAGTTGTGAAAATTATTCTAGAATCGATTGGATACAATTATTGAAGCGTACCTCCTCGGCATGCATGTGTGTTGGGCAATGAATGCTGTTATTGAATGGGGACTTGGGCCACAGCTCCCTGGGGGCTGCTGAAAGATTCAACTTTTTCTCCCAATCTGCATTCAGTTCATATGGAAACGATGAACGCTGATTACAGTCAGGCGACTACGTGTACTTCCACCCACCTGTAGGGATGATGACAAATTGTGAAACTAATTGGAGGTCTTCACCTGGGAATTCTCGGCGAACTAGCTCAGGGTGCACTTTGGAATATTTGTCCAGGAAGAATTTGAATTATGTGCCCATGGCATAGATCACACTCTGGCACGCAGGAGGTGCTCATTTGAACGTATGTGTGTGTGTTGCGTGGATGATTAGTGCTTGTTTGCACATTAGTAATCAAAGAACGTAGATTTCACAAACCGTTCTATTGTTGTTTGACGTTGATCTGTGACTAGGGAAGGGAACAAGTCACTCCCTCCTGTGCAGAAGGCCGGATTTAATGTGCCAAATTCCATTGATTTAATTTAAACTTGCAAAATAACTACACGCGCAGATGAAAGTTCTTCCACATTGACACACATAGTTGGTAGAGGTGCCGTTGTTCCCTCTGTGTTTTGGCATCTTACTAGTTCGGGATAAGTTTGAATAATTTTTCGAGTGTGAATTAATTGCTGGTGTAGAGCGTGCGCTGGGGTGGAATACATAGTTTTAGAACACGCAGCAGGATACGAAGGTATAGGATTCCAGCTTCTCAAACCACCTATGTGTGTGTAAGGATGGAAACGTAGGGGGGGTGGGATTTTGGAAGTTTTCTGTGTTGTCAGGCGAAATGCAAATTTTGGATCCATTTAGGTTGAGTAACTCTTCCCTTTCTTATGTGACGGGGCGGGAGGGGAAAGAACAAGTTGTAATTCATGTATTTGTAAAAGGTGGGTGGCTGTTGTCCTTGTTGTATCTTTGTCATCTCGGCGTTCTGTATCAAGGACATTTTCTTTCCAGTTTTTACTGGTTCGTATAAAGGGCTTTTATTGGTTTCGAGCTTTTTACTAACAGTGGACGATTTCAAGCGAAGAAGGTCAACTAACCTGTGTGTCATAGAAATACACATCCTGCATATATCAGAGGCACAAAAAGGGCACATGAAATGCCTAATGCAGTGCAGTGAGGACTATATCAACATAAATGCGATTAATACAGACCACCGACCAACTTAGGATCGTGCAGCTTAGCTGAATCTTTTTTATACTTGGCTCAGGATGGTTCAAGGAGGCAAATAAGCTGTAGGATTACTCACAATATTCTCAAGAAAGGAGACATTCTGAACTGCGCCAACTGCAGATTCATCAGTTTTCTTAACATCGCTCAAAAGATCTTATCTGCTGTGTTTTGTGAACGACTGAAGCTCTTCGTCAACAACCTGATCGGTCCATGTCAGTGTGATTTCGGCCCAGGAAAGTCCACCATCGACCAAATATTCATACTGCGGCAGGTCTTGGAGAGAACCTAGCATCTATAGAGAAGAGCTATACAGAGTCATGTCGTTCGTTCACCAATGCACGCTGCTCAATCAAGGTCGGTCAAGACCTCACCGAGACTTTTGATGTCAAAAATGGTTTTAGACAAGGCGACGCGCTGACAGGCGACTTCATAACATCGTTCTTGGAAGAATATGTAGTGCAAAACTTACGCGCCAACACTTGAGGCACAATAATTCAAAAGTCTGTCCAATTACTCGCATATGCCGACGACGTTGAAGTAATCGGAAGAAAGCAGCGTGATGTGACTCGCGTGTTCGTGGATATTGAGACGGATTCGGCGAAGATGGATTTAGCGGTCAATGAGGGCAAGACCAAGTACATGCTGTCAACAAGAAAGGACACCCAACACCGACGTCTTGGACAGAACGTCACAATAGATAAATATGACACAATAGACAGATATGACACAATAGACAGATATGACACAATAGACAGGTAGGACTTTGTCTACCTTGGGTCTGACAACGACACGCAGAAATCAAACGAAGAACAACTCTTGCCAATCGCTGTTTCTTTGGGCTAAGAAAGCAATTGAGTAGCAAAGCCCTCTGTCGAACGACTAAAGTGACCCTGTATAAGAACTTAATCATCCCAGTTCTGCTCTATGGCGCAGAGGCATAAACTCTGTCAAAAGCGGATGAGAGGAAAATTCTTCGGGTGATTTTCGGTCCCGTCTGCATAGATGGTGAGTGGAGGAGGAGATACAACGCCGAATTGTATGGGCAGTACAGCGACATCGACTCAGATGGACACCAATGCTTCAGCCCGGAAAATATTCGAATCCATACCCGAGAGATGGCGCATTAGAGGAAGACCGCCACTCAAGTGGTGCACGCAAGTGGAAGGGGACCTTCACCAACTTTGCGTGCGAAACTGGAGTCAGCTGGCTAAAGATCGAGCTGGCTGGAGACGCTTGTTGGCCCACACCGTCCTGTAGCGCCACCGTAAGCAAGTAAGTAATTGCTCGCAAAAACTTTATTCTTTTTCTTATCTTCGTAAACAGGTAGCATTGTGCATTGTACGTACAATGGGAAACACAATGGATCTATGAAGATCCAAGGAAGCCGACACCCCCTTAAACTACCTGGGTCTTCACAAAAACTTAGTAAGACCCACGTTTACGTCTAAAATAAATAAAAAGCTGGCGCGACAGCTTGGATTGAGCCAAGGCAACTTCTCGCAAATATTCATGTTGTGCGTGTTTTATTGTTTGCACGAATGGAAGGGACCTACAATTTATTGCCAACTCCGAACGGCGAATTGAGAAGCTCTTTCATGACAGATAATACTCCCGGGTCTTTTCAGGATACCGGGACATCCATCACATCTTTAGTCTCTCCATCCACTGTAGTGACTTCCAAGCCGAAGTCATTGCTATGCACAGATATTGCAATCTACTGCGACAGCCATGCTCCGATCAGATTCCTCACATACAACGCAATAAAATCTAGGGTAGTAAAGGAGTGCCTCATGTCTCTAAACGACATCGCTAAGCAGTATAGCGTCACACTCTGTTGGGTCCCTGGTCACTGCGACATTCAATAAAACTGCGCGACTGAGGAATTAGCCGAGCAAGGCTCGACCGATGTCAACAGCTATGCTAGAAAATCTAAATGGTTTCAGGAGTAAGCAGGAGTCAAACCCCAGTTCTCAATGGTATCACAATGGACCTAATTTCTGGTCTTCTTGGAGGACTGCTCTAACTAGCTAAATAGTAGTAAACCAAATTCGTGGGAAGAAATATTTAACCGAAAACCTAAAAGCCAGACCAGTTCAGGATTTGTAAGAAGAAGACATCATATGAGCGACTCTATACGACCTAACTGGGCTCATTATTTACATGTCGAATAGTGTTGTTTGTTCTGTTGTTTGGTAGGACAAGATACACGATGATTATTGTTCATAAATATTTATGTAATTTACACAGTCGTTGAAATTGCCTCGAGAATACATTTTACACAAGCAAATCGAGTGGATGTGAATTTTGCTCAAATTGATTTGCTACTCAGGAAGGGGTGTCGTCCTTTATGGAATTAATAATGGCGAAAATGAATGGCTTTTCCAAAATCAATGACTAGATTAGCTTACGGATTAAATTTAGGCTTACGTCAATCGAGGAGTAAGTAGAATACTTAAACAGATTTCTAGATTTCTAAAAGATTTTTCTCATAAATCTAATAATAGACAAAGGCCACAACCAAGGACGAATACGGACAGTGTGTAGTGATTAGATAGTGTTTAACTTCTGTTTTGTTTGCGCGCACACTAAAATACATATAATAATTAGGTACGTATTACCAAACTGTCTTAAATAAAATAAATAGATGGCGCGACAGAGCTCGGGATGAGCCAAGGCCTAGCTTCTCTGACCCATTCACATTAGGCGTGTTACATTTTTCGCACGAATGGAAGGAACCTACAATTTATTGGCGACTCCGAACGGCGAATTGAGAAGCTTTTTCATGACAAATTACACACTCGGAAGCTTGTCATGCTTGTCAGCTCGCATAGCAGTTCCGCGAAAAATGTTCAGTGGACATGGCTGGAAAGTCAACCAACGC
Organism: Matsumyia berberina; assembly: GCA_917880715.2. NCBI lineage: Eukaryota > Metazoa > Arthropoda > Insecta > Diptera > Syrphidae > Matsumyia > Matsumyia berberina. The sequence goes on along the minus strand of OU862870.1, from coordinate 112,814,423 downwards.
ATCTCACACAGAAGTTCAACGTGCTTAGTAACCACTGAGCCACGGCGATCGCCCTTACTGATTTGGTACGAAATTTTAACCATTGGCCTTATGAGAGCTTCAAAAAGTTGAGAGAAGGAAATACCGACGGAAAAGTTCCAGATGTGTATAATGAAAGTCATGAACTTAAGGCACTGAACAGACAGATCGAGAAGCAATGTTTTTCACCCCAAGTCGGACAAAGGCCAAGAACCTGCCAAAAGTGGATCCGAAAAGTATTGTTCCTTGATGAAGGAGATAAACACGAATAAGAACTAAGAAGCATCATTCGATCCACCTTAGCATAATACGGAACTCAGTCATTGATAAAGGATTCAAGTTTTAAGTTAAACAAGGGCAAAAAGCATTAATCGCCTCTGGAATATCCATAAGTCAAAACATCACTAGCATCCGTTTGGAGAGTGGATTGCATAGAAAAGTTGAACTATTTTGCATTTGTTGAGTAAATCTTCTACACAGAGAAGACACCTGAATGAAGGGATACCTAGACCATATGGGATTCACTGCGATACCAAAGGATCTGACTGAAACTAATCTAGAACTACTCTGAGGACTAATTATACTCCGTGACGGCACGTGCCGGGTTCGTGTCTTCAATCTCAACTTCCGGACATCAATCCCTTTCAGAGTTAAGTGGGAGCATGATGACGTCAGAAACGAGCGCTTCGTTCAACGCCGGTTCCAAAGTCAAGAGGGGAGTTGGAGGATATGTATCTCTGAAGTGCTTAACTTGAGCATCTCCTTCCATCTCCCCGACCACTGTAGCGTTTTTCGGGTGGAAATTCTGGCAATCAACGAAACCTTATCCTGGCTTAGGCATAATGTGATATCCTTCAACAACATTATAATCTTTACTGATAGCCAGGCTGTTATAAAATCTCCGAAATCAGATTGTCGCTCATTTCTCATGGAGATAAAAGAATATTTTAACATTCAGCTATGCTGTGTACCCGATCAAAAAGACAATCCAGGCAACTCTAAGGCCGATGAACTCGCCAAACTTGTTACTACTCTGGATGTCGTTCTGTAATGCAAGAAGCTGGGTATTCTCTTGGCTACCCTTAGAGTACGACGCGGTCAGTAACACAGACCAAAGGTGGAGGAATGCTACCACGCCCCGTACCTCCAGGGAGATGTGACAAAATTTGATCTTGCTCAAAAGGTTGCATATTAGCTCCGTCATTTAAGTTCTCACCGCCCATTGTCCCATTGGCTTTCATACCAGAAGGATGGGCCTCTTTTCAAATGGCTTCTACAGGAGCTGCGGGGACGAAGAGATGGAAAAAGTTATCCTCTATTTCCTCTGCACTTGTCTTGTACTATCCCAAAGAAGTAAGCTCTATCTAGGAATCTATCACTTCGATAACTTGGGGGAACTATCACATACTGACGCCAAAAGTATCCTCAGCTTCATCAAGAGCTCCAAATGGTTTCAATTAAGTGAGTGGCGTTTTTAGGCTATAGATATACATAAGTAGTTTTAGAAAGGGCGTTTCTTGGTCTATGTGTGTCTGTGCTTCGTAGACAGCCGCCCCACCTACCAACCTACAGGTTCTGTAAAAATCGCTCCAAAATTGGCAAACATATTGGTTTTTAGTTCAGTTTTTTGTCCAGTAAAGCTCATACTGGGGTGGCTTATTGTGAAAAAGATTTTGTGAGGAATCGCATATTTTATTATTAAAGAGGACTTGTATTTTGTAGAGGTTAACGCTCAGACTGATACAAGAGGTAGCGGAATAGGATCATATTGAAATATATACCCTAAAATATCGACGTATCAACTGAGGACAGTTAAAACAAAAAGTCATTTGCACAGGCAACCACTTGCCAATCACAAACAAGGAGACAGGGCTCCAGCTTGAATTGTACCGCAGTTGACACGTCTACGAGCCGTTGGCTTGCGTTGACGATGGAAGAATTGAAACTGCTTATGATCTGACGTTGTTATTGCACTGAATTACAAGAAGATGTCCTGAACTAACCAGCTTTTTATCAACACATCTTTAAAAGCTGTCTACCAAAAAAGCTTTATCTAGGTGGCTAAAAACAGACATAATGATGATCTGCCCGAAGAAACTCAAAATACAGCCTGTTACCGTGAGTGAACTTCATTTGAAGACCTAAGAATGCCCATTATGATGCCTTCAGAACAATATCTTCACATTCCCGTGCGTCTACTTTCTTCCTAACATGTGCTTAACCTCTTAATGATTCTGTTTTTGATTCCATTTCAAGAACACTTTGAAATCTTCGTGGCTTGTTCGGTTAGGTACCTTTCTCGTTTCATTGGAAATAAAAAATTGGAGAATAATAGACTAGATGTGCCGTCAAGTGCCACCAAACAAACCATGAAAAAACATAAGCCTCTCAAGAAAAACGATGACAAATCTTAAACGGAGCATAAACCGTTTGACTACACACACACACATACACATATGACATTTTATCGCTTTGTTACGAAACCATACATTGTCTTCGCCGACGACCTCGCTACCGTCATCGTGGCATAGAGGAGCACTCGTATCTCAAGGAATTTCCAAACCAGAAAGCATGAACAAAAATTATCCCTATATACCATGTTATCCCGCAAAAACACAACAGCAGAAAAAAACCGTAAGCACGAACAAAAAAATTGGCGAAAATATTAAAAGGATTTTCACTCCATGGCCCACATATCCCGTTGATAGCCATCCACACTAACACATGCCATTATGCTCTCTACTCTCGGTTGGTACTTGCTCTCTGTTATTTATTTTTATTTCATTCATTTCTCGCCGTATTTTCCCATGTATTATCCTTTATTTTCTTCCTTAGCATCGGCTTCGGCTTCAGCCTTTTATCCTCAACGATAATATCGTCGTGTAGCGTAACAACAAGGCACACAAACCCAGGAACAGTGTAGTATGCCCTCCGTATTGTTGGGGTCAAATAAATTTCCCATCTCATTCCATGCGTGGCAGACATCAGACTACCAGATCCTGTGTCCTGTGATCCAATTGTACTTGTGGTTTATCCTTGTGTCATTTGCGATGGCGGTGTGGTGGCGCTTTTCATTGTTAAGGAAAACTACGTTTCTCACACACACAGACAATGAGTTAGCAGCAGGCATACGGCAAAACGTATTTTGAAACACAGCCCAACCGACAATGGTCGCAATAATAATAAGAAAACTTTTGCTACTTGTTTCTTTTTCTCCTTTCCTGTCGCTCCATTCTGAAGAGATAAACTTCTTAAGAAAATGAAATGAAATTGAAACAAGGACATAGAATGTACAATGGTGGCGGCGCTCTCTGCGACCTCATATATCTCGGGAATAATTCTTTGCGAGCGCCTCCAACCTTCGTTTTTGGATGCGAATCGGTTGGCGATGATACCCCCAGTTGGCAGCATAGCCCTGGGGTCATCAGTTATGTGTTCGGGATACCCGGTAACAGGCCATAACTGGAAATATAAAGGGTTTTTTCGTTTAGTTTTGCGCCCGCTCTCGACAAGTATAGCTGCCTCTGTAGAGGTATTTGAATGGGTTTTGGCTTTTGTTGCACGGAGACAATAACCGGGGAGATAGCTAATCCCAAATGAAGCAGGTCGCATTCAGTGTTGATCTTGCGCTCGCTGCGAGAATAAAATTAAATTCCATTTATGCTCCTTTTGGACTAATATTAAAAGCACGGAGACGTTATTCCTGCTTGGGGTGCCGTGTAGAGAGCGAAATGAAATCCCCGATTGGTACTTGGGGCAACTTAAGCATATTAATATTAAAAACTCACGAAAGCCATTTACAGATGGCTGGATGGCTGTCGGCTTCAAATTCGGAGTATAACTGCTTCTATTGACATGCATAATGTCCTGCTTTTGGCACTGAATTGGATTGTGAAACCCTAAAGGTCTCAACGACCCGCAAGGGTACTTCTCTTATCTGGAGAGAGAGAGAGGTAACGGGCGTAACGACCCCGCGGACCCTAGTCACTTAAACCCAGAAGCTTCTGACCCATATTGGGCGGCTCCCTGGTCAGCGTCTGTTCTCCATGTTAGGAGCGACTGTGCTTCCAAAAGTTTAAACTTTTCACAAAAGTTAAAATGAATAGCTAAATGCAATGAACAAAACAAAAGATAGTAATACCCCAGGTGGTATGCCAGTTACACTGGTAAATCCACTCTCTTCGGAGGTCGGTTCCATGGATTCTGGGGGGGACCATTTATTGCTAAGCAACGACCCGTTTGGGAGAAGTAAAAGGGTAGAAAGAACACCCCCATCTAAAAAAGAAGAAAGTAGTAAAATACTGAAGGCTAAATATCTAGAAGCCTGTGAAGAAAGAGATGGGTATAAGCAACTCAATGAGACACTGCTTAAGGAAATAAATAATCTTAAGCAAGAGCTGCAATTGTTGAAGGAAGAATTCAAAAACCAAAAAAAAAGTGAATGTCCAACCTGTCGAGTTCTCGACTGACGAAGAGGAACTTAGAAAAGAGACAGAAGGACATCGTCACAAGGGGAATAAAAATAAAAAACGCAAAATGAGTGCATCCCCAAAAGTCTCACCAACAAAAGAAAGCTGCACAGTCACTGTGTATGCTTCAGACAAAGAAAATAAAGCACAAAATCCAACCAAGCCCCCACCAATTATAGCGCTGCAAATAAATAAGTATGAAAGCTTGGCCAAAGTATTGGAGGAAAATCAAATTAAAGCTAGTACAGCGCTAATAAACAAAAATGACATCAAAATCAATGTGGTTGAAGAAGAGGGATACAGAAGCCTCACTAAAATACTAAACCAAAAAAAGGTGCAGTGGTATTCTTATGAAAATAAGCAGACCAGACCAATGAAGGTTGTAGTGAAAAGACTGCATTATTCATGCTCACCGGAAAGCATTAAAAAAGAGCTAAAAGACCGAGGCTTTAAAATCATGGAAGTTGTAAATATGCTTAAATTTAGAAGCAAAGTACCACTACCAATGTTTACACTCAGTTTTGAGCATGATGAAGATAAGAAAAAAGTATATGAAATTAAAAATATACTTGGGATGCAAGTTGAGATTCATACCCTACGTAAATCGAAACAAGTACCCCAATGCAAAAATTGTCAAAGATATGGGCATACACATAGATACTGCAGCTCAAATCCAAGATGTGTGAAATGTGCAGGAAGTCACCACACCAAGGAATGTAGGAAGAAAGAAAATGAACACCCTAAATGTGTAAACTGCAATGAAAACCATCCTGCTAGCTACAGAGGTTGTTTAGTTGCAAAAGAAATCCAACTTGCAAGGGTCAAAAAGCTAAAGAAACATAAGGAAGAGCAAAAGTCAAAAAGGACTTACAAAAAAGCCCACAGAAAGAAAAGCCTAAAGACGAAAAGATAATCAAAAAGGTCCCGAAACAAAATACAGCGGGTCCAAAAATGACATATGCTGAGGCAGCATCAATAAATAACCAAGCAGATAAAACGATAAGATGCAAAGTAGAGCCAAACACTGGAATGGAAAACCTCATAAAACAAATCCTAAACAGGATTGGTTCCATGGAAAAATCGAATAAAACGATATTAGATAGAATATCGTTGTTAGAGAGACAGAACAGCAACAAAAAAGCTGTGCCAAAAAGACAAACATGATGAATAGAATAAAAATTCTTGAATGGAATGCTAATGGTATCGAGAGTCGCAAGGACGAGATGAAAGTGGCTCTTGACACCAGATAGATATATGTCTCATTTCAGAGACACACTTTAAATTGATAACTAATTTTAAACTGCAAGGATATGAATTATATCACTCCCCACATCCTCATAACTGTGCAAAAGGTGGGGCTGCAGTGTTAATAAAGAATACAATAAAACACCATATAGAAGCAAAATTCCAATCATGTGCCATCCAAGGAATTTCCATAAGTGTAGAAACGGGTAGTGGGCAAATATCTGTTGCAGCAGTATACTGCTCTCTTAGCTATAGACTAAAAAAAAATGATTTTAAAAGTCTTTTCCGCATATTTCACAATCGATTAATCGCGGGAGGGGATTTTAATGCCAAGAATAAATATTGGGGATCTAGATTAACAAATACTAGAGGCAGAGAATTATATGAAACTATTAAAGAAGTCGGCGGCAAATATCACTCAACGGGGAAACCTACCTACTGGCCTACAGATAGGAATAAAACCCCAGATCTTGTAGACTTCTTTATATCCAAAAATATATCTTCAAATAAAATAAATATAGAAGAAGGCCCTGATCTTCAATCAGATCATTCCTCAATACTTCTTACACTTGGCGATAGAATAATAATAAAAGAACATAGCCCTAAACTAGTTAATAGACTGACTGATTGGAACCACTTTAGGCAGAAGTTGGAAGAATGTATCCAACTATCGTCAGCTATTCAAACAGAAGATCAACTAGAAGAAGCAGTGCAAATATTTACACTGGATATACAAAAAGCTGCATGGGCTGCAACTCCCCAAAGAACAAACAAGATTAAACAAAACTCTTATCCTCGTGAAATATGTGAAATTATTACAGAAAAGAGGAAAGCTAGAAAACGCTGGCAACAGACAAGGGCGCCAAGCGACAAAACCACACTGAACCACTTAAATAATAAGCTCAGAAAATCTATAAGAGAATTGAATAACGAGTCTTTAAAATCGTATCTTACCAGTCTTACAAATGATTCTAGTACCGACTACTCGCTCTGGAAGGCAACAAAGAAAATGAACAGGCCAATAGCTCACACTCCGCCAGTAAAAACCAGAGAAGGTAATTGGGCAAAAAGCAGTCAAGAAAAAGCAAATACTTTTGCAGAGTACCTTGAGAACGTCTTCAAACCTTAAGATAAAGATTATCAAGGAAACGAAGAAACGTGCGAAGAAGACAGACCTATTCGGCCGGTAACAGCTAAAGAACTTGCCAAAGAAATCAAAGAAGGCATAAAAATAAAAAAAGCCCCAGGGTTCGATTTAATCACAGGGGAAATTTTAAAACAATTTCCTCGAAAAGGTTTAAAAAAACTAGCGCAGATTATAAATGCTGCATTTAAATTAAGATACGTGCCAAGCATGTGGAAGGTCGCGGAGGTAATAATGATACCAAAACCAGGTAAACCACCTAGCGAAGTAACCTCATATCGCCCAATATCGATACTACCAATGTTGTCCAAGCTATTCGAAAAAATGCTGGCAAAACGTCTGCAAAAAATTATTGATGAAAAATCGCTACTTCCAAATCATCAATTTGGGTTTAGAAACAAGCACTCTACAATTGATCAGGTGCATAGAATCACAGATAAAATCGAAAAAGCATTTGAAGAGAAAAATGTGTGCTCTACAGTATTTCTTGATATAGCACAAGCTTTCGATAAAGTCTGGCACAAAGGACTGATACACAAACTACAAAAGCAACTGCCGAAGCAGTATTCGACCATTTTGGAGTCTTATATATCAGATCGATTCTTCAGAATTAAGCAAGATACAGAGTGCTCAACATTAAGAGAGATTAAAGCTGGTGTACCGCAAGGCAGTGTGTTAGGTCCAGTTTTATACCTTCTCTTCACTAGCGATTTGCCTGAAAGTGAAGAAACCACCATGTTATTTTTGCAGATGACACAGCCGTCCTTGCTGTGGGAGCAACTGTCGAAATAGCAACAAAAAAGCTTCAGACGGCAATAAACAATATTTCAGAATGGACTAAGAAATGGCAGATTAGATTAAATGACCTTAAGTCAATCCATATTAATTTTACGTATAAAAACGTACCACACATTCCAGTCTACATTAACAACAATGTAGTAGAATTTTCTAACACAGCTAAATATCTAGGCATGACTCTAGACGCTAAACTGCGTTGGAAAGCGCACGTTAAGAAAAAAAAAGATGAGTTGAACATGCGATACAGTAAAATGTATTGGCTTATTGGGAGATACTCATCCCTGTCCAACTACAATAAGTTATTGCTATACAAGCAAGTCCTAAAACCAGTATGGACCTACGGGCTCCAATTGTGGGCATGTACATGCCAAACAAACTTACAAAAAATTCAGGTTTTCCAAAATAAAGTACTAAGGAACATAGTTAATGCACCTTGGTACATACGCAACGCCGATCGGCATAGAGATCTAAATGTTGAAATGGTTGAAGATGAGGTTAAGAAGGTTGCTCGGAGGCATAGAAATCGGCTTCTCAATCACGTAAACACAGAAATAACAGAACTTTTAAATGATGACAATGTAATCAGGAGACTGAGACGGATAAAACCTCTTGATCTGTAAGATTTGGCTAGGGCTAAGAAATTAGGTATTAATTTCAAACAAAACAAGTTTAAAAATCCGACAAACGGCGGATTTATCTCTTTAAATTCATTAAATAATTAAAAATATAAATTGCTGATTAGTCGTACGACTAGGTGCAATCTTATTCGGGATGGCTAATGTCAGTCCCCCGGGAGTTTTTTTAGATGAGTCTCAACGAAAGACACTGGTGGACGATTATACCTTTGCTACTGCGATCTAATAAGTTGAGATTTGGCTTGGACACCAGACAATAAATTCTTTATGGTGCTATGGTGCTGCTTCGACCACCCGTGCTCCACTCTTTGTGGTTTTCATCATTTAGGGATATATACCATTCGTCTGGCATTTGAGAAATAGGAGATTACCCTGTGTATTCTGTCAATACTCTGTTAGCACTGGTATTCTCATCTTATAACGACACATAGTAAAATACTGTTTCTAGTCGAATAGTACGACCGTTACACTAGCATTTATTCTGTCGCAGATTGTCGAAGAGGGATGTAGATAGCATTGCAGACAGGAAAGATATGTTGTGCCCCACTTACCTAGGGGTTCTGGTTCATGTATGCTTGACCTCTGACCAGTTGGAGTATCTTAAGTGGACTTAGCGAGGGTAGACCTTCGTCAGATAATAGATGAGTTCCTGGGCAATTTGCTTTCGCTGAGTCCCTAAAGAACCTATGGATTGAAGCCATTGGTTATCCAGACGACGTACCGGTCTTCGTGAGTGGCTCATATGAAAGTGCCGTTTCGGAAGTGCTATAATAGGCCCTATCTGAGATACAGAGATGGTGCACCAAAACCACCTCTTTGTAAACCCCAAAAAAAAAGTGCGTCGTTCTTTTTACCAAGAGATGAAACCTAAATCCTCTCATTCGCCCCTCCATCTATTGCGAAACCATTGTTCTCGCAAGAAGTAAATTACCTTCGAGTAATTCTGCAAAGTAAATGGTCCTGGAACCCTCCCATCGACCACACGAGCATTGTGGATTTGTCGGTGCATCTGTGGCAACAAATGGGGACTTAGTCATTCTCCAAATTTACACCTTGGTCGTCAGACCTACAAAGATCTATGCGGCAATAGCCTGGAGAACAATGACTAATGTGGCCACCACAGTCAAGAAACTGGAACGGGCCCAACGCTTAGCATGACGGCTCGCCTGCGCTGCACCTTCACCGCTTCGGTTAAGGCTATTGTCAGTCTGATGCCAGTTGCAAGCAAACCTCAGTCTGCACAGGCTCTTCCACCAGGTAGTGCATCAAACGAACCTACTCAGCAGTCATCTTCCCGATTGACGACTGGGAATAAACCAAACCCCATCCGTCAGAGCATGACCAAGTGTGGTACACGGATGGCTCTAAAATGGACAGTGGATCTCGGGCTCAAATATTCGGAGAGTTATCTAGCACATATCGGTTAGCCTAGGCTTATACTCACAGATCTTCCAGTCATAAATACAATAGTTGCCAAGCGTTAACTTGCTCTCTTACTTCCCTGACAAAACCATCTTTATCTTCTTTGACAGGCAGGCTGCCCTAAAAGCACTGAACTCAACCATGATATAATTGAAATCAGCCCTAAAGTCAGTCAAATTGCTTCTTGAACTAGGAAAAAACCACTTGGTCATACAATACTGGATCCAAGCTCACAACGGCCACATCGGCAATGAAAAAGGGGACTAACTGGCCAATATAGGTGCACAACCCCCCTCACTGCTGCCAAACGAGGCTGTGGGATAAAAACTCAAAAACTACACGAGGGAACAAACCCTGCTCAAATCCAACACAATTCGGATGGGAAGTAACGTGTTGCCTATTCTATCCTAAAAGAAATGTAAGTTTCTTCTGAATCTGAGCAGGAACCACCTTAAAATTGTAACCGATATCCTAAGTGGCCACTGCCGACTAAGACGGCATCTACACAAGCTTGTTATACCACCGGACTACATGTGTAGACTATGAGAGCGATGAAACCTCTTCCACATCGTCACAGATTCCCCCGCTCTCATTCATATGAGAAAGCGGACCCTAGGCAGGGAACTCGACTCACCAACCGCACTTGCCACGTTCCACTCTGAGAAACTGATTAGCTTCCTGACAACCTCTGGAACAGACAAACTGCTGTAAAAGCATGTCGGACAACACAATAGGCCTTTATGTGAGACCGCGTTGCTAGAGCACACCAACCGCTCCACACTAATAAAAAAAAAAGGCTTCCAGTGTACAAGCCTGCAAAAATAAAACTCGCCATACACCTAAGTTTGAAGCACTCCTCGTGAGGAAATGGCGGCAGTACCTCGAGCAACAAGGGCAATAATTGGTTTTAGTCGGTACCATTGAACAGGTTATGTAGTCTCTTCAAAAGATTTTCACCACCAAACACAAGCTATGTATCCTGGCAACACTAACCAATAGAAAAGTAACTGAGAAGTCCACATATCTCAACCCATCACAAACTTACATAATAAAGAGAGTAGCTCGTAGGAGTAGCAAGAGTGATGAGATCAACACCTCAAATAGGCTTAGAAATTATGTTGAATTTACCCCCAGTAGACCACAACGTAGAGAGCACAACCGCAAAAACAGCACTCAGGCTTAGAGAGTTAGGCTCCTGGAGGCACAGCTCCTACGGTCACGGGTCCAAACATCATTTATATGGATATGTGGATCTCGACAGGTAAACGGATTATATCACACCATATTTAGGCTTTGGGAAAAATCTACTCCGCCCTTATACCCAGCAGACAAAACTGCTAACATGCTAACGGGAGAACAACCATTCTAAGATGGAAGAAGGTACTGGAACAGGGGTGTACATTGAACATAAACTATTCACACAGACTCCCAGACGACCGCTGTGCCTTCCAAGCTAAAATGTTCGCCATTAATGGAGCAGGAAGGACAATATATAGATGGTTAGAGAATGAAGCCATCCAAGTTCACCATCCTCGACGACAGTCTAGCAGCTATCAAGACTTTTGAACAAATGCTCAACTGTCGCGAAATCTTAACCAAGGTCCGCCTTTGATGGATCCCCGGACACAGCGAAGTCGAGGGTAAAGGGGACCAACTAGCTCAGCAAACTGTACTGAAAGGTAACTTCGACCAAAAGATAAGAGAACACCTCTTGGTCCGCTAGAGACGACTGCATTATATCCCACAGCTTATGGCAGAGAATCGACCAGATCAAGACAAAATGGCTCCTGGCTATGAACGAAAAAGATACTCGCATCCTAATGGGTTTATTGGCTTTACATTGTACCAAAGGCACTATGGCCACCAGACTCGACATAAACTTCCCAGATGACTGCAGGAACTGTCAGGATTCAGAAGAAACGGAATCCATCAAGCACTTACTCTGTGAGTGTCCGAATCCCCAAAACCGCCGATTCTGACACATTGGAAACAGGCTGTTTGGAGAACTATGAAACTTAACAGAAGTACCAATAACGAACATATTCCACTTCATGAAAAGAACATATTGGTACTAGAACCCAAGGTTGGAACAAGGATCACAACTCAAAGGAGAACACAATGAACAGGTAGGCCCTCGTGAATGCACAGTCATCAACTGGGCACTTTCCCCATAACCTAACCTAACCTCGAGCGAGAACCGGTGAAGTACCGATGGGAAACAAACCATTCCAGGTAGAATATCACTTTAATAGTTAGGAAAACGAAGGATCAGCGAAGTAAGCTATGAAATAAATACACAAAGTGACAACCAGGGCTTACCTAGCACGTGGATTATCAGAACTGAGCTAGGAAAACTGAGAAAAAATCGACAAACGGCAGTGTCGAGGGTTGTGATTTCACAATTGATACCCTGAAGTTAAAGAAGCAGCAAGAAATAAGTCCAAATTTTGACTCCATTTCACTCAAAAATTGAGAAGAAATTATGGAGATCAGAAATTCGCTTATAAGCCGCCACTTCAAAACAGTGGTTGTCCTGTCATAATTTGTGAAACAGTTAGTCTGCTTGGTTATTGCTGCGGTATCATGGGTGGGGGAAGGACAACATTGAAGTTCTTCATACTTCCCAAAGGACCACCAGACCACAATCTGGCAACTGAAGAAACCATCTCCAAATCGTTTTCGATACCACTCCTCTTGTTATTTCTCCTCCTCCCATTCCATTAACCAATGGAATTTTCTATTTAGTCCTTCATTCGCTTTTACCATCCTTGCGCCACAATCACAAATCAATATCAGCCCGCAAACCACAAGAGCAACAAAGTCACACCATTAAATACGCAACAGAAAACAGATCACTACGGGACCCAATGCTCACCCCAAAATGGGATATCGCCACACCCACCCGGCACGTCTCATCCATAATTTAATCGAACACCCAACAGCCACTTAGCCATTTCTAATCGATGGGAAGAAATTTAATTTGAATTTCCAATTCTAAAGCTCAATCTGAAATCGAACAAGAAGAGGAAAGAAAACCCCAAAATAATATAAAACTCACGAAGATAAGAACCCAGCGCCCGCCCAACCCCAACAAAGTGCCAGTCGAGCCGACGATATCTCTCAAGGAGTCCCGAAGCAATTGTAAACAGTTCTGCCGCCGCCATCGTCGTCGTCTCCACCACCATTGCCTTTGCTATTATGTTTACACAAACACAACTCAATATCTACGAATTCAGAAGATTCAACACCTCGGGGGCATTTGTAACCTTTCTGAGATGGTATCCTTTATTCGAAACTACCTCGGCTGGCTTTCTTTTCCTAGCGCGCACGGAATTGATGGACCAGAAACGATAGCTCAGTCACTGTGGAGCAAGTCACTTTGGAATTTTCTTAACAGTTTTGCTTCTTCTTTGTTTCCCTTTTCGCCATTGCGGCTGGGGGTGGGCGTGAAGCTGGCCTAAATGCAAATTAAATAACTTTACCGTTAATTGATTTACACAAAAAACCCATTTAGGTCCTGACGAAAACTTTTGTCCCTTGAACCCCGATCGGTAGGCCAACAACGTGGACACATGGCAGGACGATTCAGTAAAAACCCCTTTTCCAAGAACCCGGCAATAAATCCAGAGGAAGTTTCATGCAACGGATTTTTTTTTCCTGCTTCGTGTTGTAGTTCTACGACGAAAGGACCTCACAAAAAGTGGCAACGATAAACAAAAATTGACGCACACGAAGGACAACAACGAAGAAGCAGACAACGAGAAGAACTGAAAAGCTGGAGGAACAAGTTTCCGATATTACTCGATGTCATCCCGAAGGCACGCAACGGAGAAAACATCCCGCAGGAAGCCGAGCTGGAGAACAGCAGCAACAGCAGCTTGGTGGCGTGCGGAAAAGTCACGTCTGTTCAATAAACACTAATTAAGCTTTGTGGCTAATGGGAATCAAAGTTGGTCGTCGCTTTCGTCGTGATGGGACGTGGTACGAGGTTTTGTAGGGTGTTTATCCCCCAATGAATATCACGGCGAAGTCGGTGGCAGCGTGTGTAAAGGTTAAAATAATGCTCGCAGGATTGCTCACGGATGCGCTCGGTCACACTTCGCGCTGGTATGACTCTGGAGTGTTTGTTTACACTTGCCTCCTAGCAGAGGGAGGGAGCTACACGTGTGTGATTGTGTTGAGTTTCTTTTCGCATTTTAATTGAATGGCACTGCGAGGGTATCTGTGGTTTTATTCTCTACTCGTTTAATTGGAGTCCTGGATTAGGTACTTCTTGCTAATTACAAAGCTGTTGCTATCTGCCAGTCACGTTGCTGTCCGTAATCTGATTTCATCGAGAGTTTTACAGATTTTAGTGGATGCAAACAGTTGTGGTGGCGCAGTTTAACTCGGAAAATTAGTGTTTTATTGTTCAATCATGTGCTGCAATCTTGAATAGACTCTGGTTTGTTTTCAGTGCGACCACGCGCTGAAGCAAATTTTCATTCGATTGGGTTCATTATGAATGTAAAATTAGTTTAAAATTTGATTGCGATAGCAGAGGAAAAAGAACTGATTTTATTTCTGCAAATCACAACATTGTCAATGAATTCTGTTTAATGCATGTTGCTTCTTTCGCCTGGCTGTGAGGCGGTCTATATACCACAATAAACCCGCATTGAATCTTGTAAAACGGCAGCTGAGCAAGACTCCACAACAAGACGCCTAGGTATGACGAGAGGAGCTATGAATAGGCCACCAGCTACCTGATACTTTTATTGTCTATAGAATATCAACGAGTAGGATAAATATCATCAATACAAGATGACCCACAATGGACCCCTGAGGTTGCTGTTATAAAATCAGATAATGAACATCTGGGTACATACACATATCGATTAGGTACGATTTAATCTATGAAATAAAGCTGGATACCAAGAGCTTTTCTTCGAATTTGGGAAATTATGAAGCCTTTGGCAATGACATCGAAATGACAAAGCCATCCTTCAACTCATGCCGATAGACCTTTATATGAAAGAAATGGCAGGAAAGATTGGGATACCCCTTTCAGCGTCCAACTGCTGGAAAAAGGGTCAAATTTGTCTTTCTAGCATTTCTAGATGGGTGAGAATGAGAATAATATTTGCCTTCCTACCGCTACATCGAAGTATTGTAAACCAAAGAAATGCGTAAAAGGAAAAACAATAATTCACTCACCCCTTCTAACATTAATTTCACTGTTACCTTGTCTTTAGTTGCGTTTTCTTGAAGCGTTTATTTTACTGTCCACACAATTTTTTGTCTTTTTACGCAAAAACACCACCGACACCGAAACCGACCCGAAACCGAACCGATGCTGCTGATAGAGGAGGCAAATCTATATTTTTCATTAAATTGAACAAAACACACACACATTTCCCACTAGAGCACTTTTTTCAACACAAGAAGCCAAATATTCCTCGTGCTCTTTTCTCTTTCACTTGGAACAACACTTTTGTGATATACATATTTCAGCAATGGAAGATCAAAATCACAAAAACAAATCTCCTACTCGGAGAAAAATCACACATTGCACCTGCACACTTAAAACACTTCAGAGAAAAAGGGACCGCAGACTTTTTTAAAGAGAATCACAAAAAAAAAACGAAACGCACGGGCACCAACAACAAATTTCAGCGAACGACCACGCACTCGAATACTCTACTAACTAGTCCGCGCACTACTTACCAATCACTTCCACTCACTTTGAAATTTGGATTGACACTGCGCGAGCAATTGAACTGAATGCGTTTGATGGAGTGGGCAAAGGATGGTGAAAAGTTTTCTCCCATACTAACTTTGTGCGAGAGGCAAATGATCTATTTTTCTTTCTTCCACTCTAGTAAGGTCATGGGTGCATATGCAGCTTTCAAGGCTGTTCCTTTCGCACAAATTTGAGTTAATTTCTCATTTTGCTCTTTTTAGTGTTGAACAAGTGTGATATGCATTGGAAATGACGACACTGGGGTGGTAGATATCGCATTGGTTTTTGGTGATTGGAATTGGAAATTTGACGAAAATGATGTCACTACTTTGACAGATTTTGCCAAATAATTAATTGGGTTTGGATGAAATAATATTGCACAAAATGTGCAAACTGGAGTTATGTAACAATGTTTGTTTTGCATTTATAATGTACTTGAGAAGGAAATTGTGGTCAGATTGGTTAAGGTTTACAGCGATACTCCTTAGCCCTTACACACCGACTCGAGTTCTACAAGGGCAGAAAAATAATCAAAACCCTAGGGTATGTTTGGTTAAAGGGGAGGCGGCAGAGAAACATGTGTTATTCCAACTCTTCTCTAGCTGCAATCACAGAGCATAGAAAACACAGATGAAAAATGCCAGTACAAAAGGAATGTTCGGAAAAAAAATTCAAAATTAGCATACGCAATCAAAAATAAGCATAACATTAACATCATCATCATCTTCATCATTTTCAATGGCTCGCTGATCCATTATGAGAGTCGCGGGCTTAGGGTGCATCTCCCGATCTTCCGCCATACACTCTAAGTTATCAGGGGCTATCCCTGAACTGGTAGAGGTGAGCTTTCGGACTTGGTCCAACCATCTTATCCTGGGCCTACCTAGCGGACGCCTACCTGCGCGAAATTCATGGCAATTTTTGGAAGCTGAATTTTACGTATCCAAACCATCGAAGTATGAACCATTCCGCTCGAAGAAGTGGAGTACATTGAGTGCCTCGCGTATTCTGGTGTTCCTAACTAAATCTCAGCGAGTTACCAAGCAATTTAACGAAGAAATCTCATTTTGGAAACTTGTATTCGCGATCTTATTCCTTCGGTCATTATCCAAAGCACATGACCTTAGGTGAGGGTCGCAACAAACACTGAATTAAAGACTGATACCTTAACTCTAATGCCAAGTTCAGCCCTCCTGATAAAAGGTTGACCAAGTTGTCTTAAAATTGCTCTAGCCTGACCAATTCTACAGGATAACTCAGTATTGATCCTACCCTCACTCGGGAATAAGACCCCGAGACATCTCCACCTGCTTGTGTATAATTGATTGAATGGCCATCAAAAGAGCGCCGTCAATCCCATACTCCTGCAATACACACCACATTTTACCTCGAGAGATCTAATCATATGCTTTCTCCAAATCCACAAATCAACTGTAGATAGGTTAAGCATATTCCCAGGCCTTCTCAAGTACCATTTTGAGAGTGAATAGCTGGTCAGTTGTGCTTCTACTTGAATTAAAGAAACTCTACCCATCGCCCAACCTGCACTCGACCACAGCTCTGGAACCGGACAATTCCGGGGAGACGTAGGAGAGATATGCCCATGTAAGTGGAACAATCCCTCTTATAGCTCTTCTTCACAAGAGGAACAATCGCCCCAGTTTGCTATGGTGTTTCACCGCATTCCCTTTAATAATACGAGAGAACCATTTCACTGCATTTTCCTCCTTGAGCCTTGAGCATTTCCAGCCGAAATTCATCCACATGAACAGATTTGCCGACTTTTAGCGCTTAAATCGCCAACGTCACCTCCTCTTACGTGTGGGACTATTCTTAAAACCATGGGTTTGCCAACCTCAGTGCCCTTTTCGGGATTGAGGAGCTCGGAAAAGTGCTCCCCCCATCTGCGCAAGATGTCCTTCTCATCGGAAAGAAGTACACCATCCTTGGATATGACCTTCGATGATGTGAAACTACCTTCCTCTGAGATGGCGGATGGCCTGCCAGAATACCTTGTTTCCAGATATGTGATCACGGTCCTTCTTCTCTCCGAACTTCTTCCAAGACTGCTCCTTAGCTGCTTTAACAGCCAGCTTGCAAGTTCTCGCGCCTCCTTGTACCGGTTTCGAGAAGATGAGTCCCCCAAGTCTACATCTAGAAGGATTTTTTTTTCTCTCCGATGGATTCTTGAACACCTCCCGATTCTTCATCACCTCCCGCACCAAACCGCTGCACCCTGCACACATCTCCTGCAGAGGCAATGACTGCTGTTGAGGACAACTCCCATTCTGCTTCTACATTTGCCGGAACAGTTGAAATTTTTTCAAAACTTTCGCATACCTGCCATGCAAACTCCTAGCGTATGTCATCGTTCTTCAAACTCTCTCATCATATACGTATCACCAGCCTTGGTTTACGCTTTGATAGAAAATGTACTTTATCGTTGAGATACAATTTACACACCTTGAGGTGGTGATCAGTTAACAGCCCCTCTCACAACAGGAACGTCATAAACCAGCTATTTAACACACGAAGGTACCACGAACAAATCTGTCAGCGACTTCTTCTTAAGAGTCTGACGGTACCAAGTGTATTTATGGATGGCTTTGTGCGGAAAAAAGGTGTTCATAATGGACAAGCCGTTTACACAGCAAAGTCCACCAATTTCTCTTCGTTCGGGTTCTGATCCGGGTCACCGTTCCTCCCAATCACACTTCCCCATGTCATTACGTCCACACATACGTGAGCATGGAAGTCACCCATCAGGACATACGAATCCATATCTGCCACCTGTTCTAGGGCGGCATCTACTTCATCGAAGAAAGCTGCATACTCCGACTCTAGATTCGGACTCCCAATGGTATCTTTTCCAGTACTCTGCGTGCCAGCCTGGACCTTGTGAGTATTCACACTCCCGCCTGAGCAGACATTGAGAGTCCCTCCCATCCTTAGGGTCCAAAGATCTAAAGCCTCTTTACTTTGATGAGGAGATACCAACTATACCTAGACGATATTTGGTAGCCTCCTCAACAAGCTCAAGATCTTCTCCTGTGAGGAAAGATTCGTTTCATGTGTCTATCCTAAGTAGGCCTGGCTCCGAAGGATGGAGGTTATTTCCATGGGGGGGGGGCACCAACATACACATATCAAACTAAAAGGGAACTGAGAGTTTGATATGATATACACGAAATATGAAGACATGATAAGCTCCTGGCTTGTTGGGTGGTTGAACTGATGTTGAATTTAATCAAACGAACATATTTTTTGCCTTGTTCTCTGAGTCGTCTGTTTATTGAATTTTTAAGTTGGCCTATTGTTTATTCCTTCAGCACTGCGTAAGGAATTGGGATGGGGATGTATTTAGGTACATAGTGGATATACGATACGATATAACGCAGTATAGTACACCGCACATTTACAGGCCATGTACCTACTTACTTACTTAGATGGTGCTACATTTCGGGGTGAACCTAGTCCTCAACCAACAAGGGTCCCCAGTTAACCCGACCCTTATACATAAAACTGCTTCCAGTTGGGTGCTTCAAGTTGGTTGAGGTCCCTTTCCACTTGCGTGCGTCAACTGAGCCGTGGCTTACTCCGCCACCCTTTTGAAATGGAAACAGTGGGACGATTAGGGTCACTTTAGTGGTTCGAAAGGGGGAATTGATACTCAATCATCTTCTTTGTCCAAACAAACAGCGACTGCCTAGAGGTATTCTTCGTTTGACCTCAGCGCTTGTGTCATTGTCTGAATTGATTGTGGAGCCTATGTGAACAAAATCCTTAATTACCTCAAAGCTATATCTGCCTACAGTGACGTTTTCTCCAAGACTTCAGTGTTGAGTCTTATTGACCGCTAAACCCATCTTCGCCGCTTATGGCTTAATACCCACGAACGTACCAGTGACATCACTCTGAGTTCTGCCGATTATGTTAATATCGTCGGCGTATGCGAGTTATTGGACAGACTTTTGAAAGATTGTGCCTAAGGTGTAGGCCCGTAAGTTTTGCTCTCTTCTTTCAAGAACGAAGTTGAAGAAGTCCCATGACAGCGCATCGTTTTTTTTAAATCGTTTTTTGACATCAGATGTCTCGGTGAAGTCTTGACCGACCTGTGGAAACGGATGAGTTTGGCAGGGATGTGAAAACATGGCTCTGTGTAGGTAGTCTCAATAGATGGTGTCATACACGGCCTCAAAGTCGATGAAAATGTGGTGCGTATCCATTGGAAGTCCCTGGGTTTTCTCCCAGATCTGCCGTAGTGTGAATATTTGGTCGATGGTGGACTTTCCTGGCTTGAAGTCACACTGATATTGACCAAGTTGTTGACGAACGGCTTCAGTCATCCAACACGGCAGATATGATCTTGTAGGCACCAACTATAGATCGTTTTGCCTCTGCCTTTTTCATCATTGTAGCCTTCGGTTCGGGCTTTTAGCTTTGACAGGTTCTTTTCCGAACCACATTCCTGAAGTAGCATCTCTCTATTTCCTCGATCGCGCGCTTCTCATGCTCCTTCTTCTTCCTCTTGAGAAGCCGGTGATCGTTTTTCTTCTTCTGCTCGTAGAGTTCGTGAGCAACTGTGGCTCTTCCGTTCAGCTCCGCTTTGTATACCTCCTGTTTCGATAAATGTGCTTGCCAGCACTCGTCGTCAAATCAGGGATTTCGTTGTGGTGGCCGTGTGAAACCCAGCACATCAGAGGCGGCATCTCTAATGGCTTTTTGGCAATGTTGCCACTGGTCTTCAATACTTGATGCTGGCGGCATAGGACCTCTTGAGAGATTGAGAAAGACTCAATCGGAAAAGGATCTGGTAATCTCTTGCGATTGCAACCGTCCGAAGTCAAACTTCCTCACAGTATTTTCTTGTCTTGGCGGTGTTTGGGGTATCCGCAGTCGTACCTTGGCTACAACAAGGTAGTGGTCCGAGTCAATATTGGTCCCTCAGGCCGTTCGGACATCCATAGTACTGTAACAGTGTCTTGCGTCGATCGCAGTTTGGTCGATCTGGTTGACGGTTGATTTATAACATGATCTTCATGTTCCTTCTTGAATTCGAGAGTGATTGTGTAGACTCTGAATGGTGTTAACTACGCGATGTAACTATTACTTACTAATAAAGGGTTTTTCAATAGGGACGCTATAAAAGTAGAGCGACAGGGACAGCAAACGACGCCATATTTTTCTTGCGGTTTTTTGACATTTCTCTTCAGTAAGGTTTGCCATTTCATGATGGAAAGACATACGAGCCAACAACGAGTCGAAATTATTAAAATTTACTACCGAAATTCGGAGTCAGTGGCCTCAACGTTAAGAGCGCTACGTCCAATTTATGGTCGTCATAATTTCTGGCTGGATGGCTTCGTCAATAAACAAAATATGCGGTATTCGTCAGGCAGCAATCCACACGTACTCCACGAGTCATCATTGCATCCCGAAAAAATTACGGTTTGGTGTGGCTTATGGGCCGGCGGCGTCATTGGGCCGTACTTCTTCCGTGATGATCAAGACCGGCACGTTACTGTGAATGGGGATCGCTACCGTTCAATGATAACCGAATATTTTTGGCCCCAATTGGATGATATGGACTTGGAGGACATGTGGTTCTAACAGGACGGCGCCACAAGCCACACAGCGAATGTCACAATCAATTTATTGGAAACCGTGTTTGGAGAACGTGTTATCTCACGAAATGGTCCAGTCGCTTGGCCGCCTCGGTCGTGCGATTTGACGCCGTTAGACTATTTCCTGTGGGGCTACGTCAAGTCTATGGTCTATGCCAACAAGCCAGCGACGATTGATGAACTTCGTACGAATATCGAACGTGAAATTGCAGCAGTATCGGCCGATTTATGCTTGAAAACCGTCGAAAATTGGGTTCAGCGTCTGGACTTCTGCAAGCGTGCCTGTGGTGGCCATGCAAAGAAATCGACTTTCATACATAATGGCATCGAACGTACTTTCACAGGAATAAAGAATTTCATTAATATCCAAAATCGTTTTTGTTTTATTTAAAAAAACTTTTGTAGCGCTCTTATTGAAAAACCCTGTAATTATTACTAACTAATAATTGTGCTCCTCGCGGTAGCCATTACGTACTGGTTGTTGTCCGCTGGACTCAACTTGTGAAATTTATAAGCGTAAGTGCTGACCAGAAGAATGCCACACTATATACACGACAGCGGACGAATTCCCTACATGGAACGTGATAAATTTCCGGAGCGGAAACAGCACCTTATCTGGGCTACTTCGATATATTTGGAGCTGGGGCCGATAAGGATTTCCAGGAATCAGTTGGGGTATTAGAAAAGAGATGGTAGCGGATTAGCCCTAAAAGTTCCATCGGCAGCGCTCACATCCCCCTAAGTTTGCCGCCAACGACGAATTCACACCCAATTAAGCACTGCTTTTGTTGTCGGTAGCAATCGCCCTAATAGATGACGCATCAATTGCAGGGGTAGGTTTGGTACATATGTACATATGTATATATGTATGTAATTTCTGAATGTAAAATAAAATATATGTTCTTCATTCACAAATGACAAACAAAAACTAGTTTTCGATAAATGTGAAGAAACTAAACGGAGTATTCGGCAAGGTGTCAATAAGTTTTGGCCTGCGAAACCCTCGAGCTCTAGAATTTCAAAAAAAATCCAGTTTTCACGTAATCTCGGCTACAAACCCGAGTTTTCATCATCGAAAACTCTCTGAAGAAGTGAAAAAGTTGTGCTCAATTCTAGATCAGGGTTCAGTCGAAACAAATTCCTTCTCAAGTACACTAAAGTCAATAGCACAGAGCATTATTTTTGCAAAAGAAACGTTACATAACTACCTTTTCTGCAATGTTGTTTCATCCATACCCAATTAATTATTTGGCAAAATCTGTCAAAGTAGTGACATCATTTTCGTCAAATTTCCAATTCCAATCACCAAAAACCAATGCGATATCTACCACCCCAGTGTCGTCATTTCCAATGCATATCACACTTGTTCAACACTAAAAAGAGCAAAATGAGAAATTAACTCAAATTTGTGCGAAAGGAACAGCCTTGAAAGCTGCATATGCACCCATGACCTTACTAGAGTGGAAGAAAGAAAAATAGATCATTTGCCTCTCGCACAAAGTTAGTATGGGAGAAAACTTTTCACAATCCTTTGCCCACTCCATCAAACGCATTCAGTTCAATTGCTCGCGCAGTGTCAATCCAAATTTCAAAGTGAGTGGAAGTGATTGGTAAGTAGTGCGCGGACTAGTTAGTAGAGTATTCGAGTGCGTGGTCGTTCGCTGAAATTTGTTGTTGGTGCCCGTGCGTTTCGTTTTTTTTTGTGATTCTCTCTTAAAAAAGTCTGCGCTCCCTTTTTCTCTGAAGTGTTTTAAGTGTGCAGGTGCAATGTGTGATTTTTCTCCGAGTAGGAGATTTGTTTTTGTGATTTTGATCTTCCATTGCTGAAATATGTATATCGCAAAAGTGTTGTTCCAAGTGAAAGAGAAAAGAGCACGAGGAATATTTTGCCTCTTGTGTTGAAAAAAGTGCTCTAGTGGGAAATGTGTGTGTGTTTTGTTCAATTTAATGAAAAATATAGATTTGCCCCCTCTATCAGCAGCATCGGTTCGGTTTCGGGTCGGTTTCGGTTTCGGTGGTGTTTTTGCGTAAAAAGACAAAAAATTGTGTGGACAGTAAAATAAACGCTTCAAGAAAACACAACTAAAGACAAGGTAACAGTGAAATTAATGTTAGAAGGGGTGAGTGAAGTATTGTTCTTACTCTTTCTTTGGTTACTTTGAATATTTTCATACAATTTTATATTTAAAGAAACAATGTTGTTATGTTTATTTCTTTATAATGTTTAAGACGCTTTTTTGTTTAAAAATGTCAATCGGGAAGGTAATTATAGACAGTTCTCTGTTTGCTGAGACTTTTCCTCAATATGTGGTCGTGTCTCACAGTTCAAAGTCACCTTAGGTTCTTACAAACTTGAAACCTTTTACTCCTGCGTATTATTTTGTACTATATTCTACAAAGCATCTTAGTCCCTGCGACATTTGCTTAGGGCCTCTCACTCCTCTGGTTGGGTGAGTGGATTCTGTATTCCTTTAAGTAACATGCTTTGCATTCACAAGGTGCGTCCGATCAATTGCATCTACATATGCACCATCGCCATTTCTATTGATTCTTGACTCGTTGTCATGTTGAGCTAGGAAATCCTCAGTATAATGCTTTGATATTGAAATTGTAGGGAGTTGTGTCGCAGATAACAGAGATGTCTTTGCAAGTATAACGTCTGTGAAAAAGTAGAGGTTTGGGGAATGACCGAAACAATAAGATCGCGGATACAAGTTGGCAAAATGAGATTTCTTTGATGAATTGCTGGGGTGACTCGCCGAGATCGAGTTAAGAACATGCAAAGAATGCGCTAGGTACTCAATATTGAACAGCTCCTTCTTCAAAAGGAAAGGTCCATACTTCGATGCTTTAGGCACGTTAAACGCATGCCCCCACCTGGACTTCCAAGACGTGCCATCAGGTTGGCGT
The DNA here is from genome assembly GCA_917880715.2 of Matsumyia berberina. Taxonomy (NCBI): domain Eukaryota; kingdom Metazoa; phylum Arthropoda; class Insecta; order Diptera; family Syrphidae; genus Matsumyia; species Matsumyia berberina. The sequence goes on along the minus strand of OU862870.1, from coordinate 112,790,436 downwards.
CTCTTGGGTATCCCCAAGATGAGATGGTTGGTCCAAGTCCGAAATCTCATTTCTACCCATATGGGGATAGCCCCTGATGATTTGGAGTCGATGGCGGAAGATCGGGAAATGTGGAGGGTCCACTTAAGCACCTTAAACCCACGACCCCAGTAGTGGATAAGCAAGTGATTGGAAAATGATGATGAATGATGAAGTTGATGGATGGAGGTTTTTGAGACAGATATGATACCGACTGGAAGAAATATACAAATATCTCAACGTAGAACATTCCGGGGGCAAACGGTTACTTTAGAAGTGCAAGACTGGGTTAAGGCTAACAAGGGAATTATTGAGTTTCGGAAATCTGGTTTTCAGAAAATAAAGCAATAAGATTGTTCTAAGACTGACTCCGTTATAATGGTAATTAAATCAACTTCATCCTCGGAGTTCTCGGCGTCAGGTAAAGCGTTAACTGCATCAAAGGGACACTAAAATGACCCCATTGCTCGGGATGCGCATGTAAAGCAGAACATAATGTAAAGATAATCGTTCAGGTGGCTACTTTGACACACACATACATACATACATATGTATGTCTGTTGTTTATACCGAAAGTCGGAGTTTTTTTAATGGAAAGCATTGATACGTCCATGTAAGATACATACCTATAAAACGATGGCTCTGGCAGTATTAACTGTTCGAAGTACTCCTAAAGCACCCGGGGTTAGAATGGAAACTGAAATCTCTGCGCATTTTAACTACAATGCTGCTTCCACACACTGACAAGAGTAATCAAAAGTTTTGCATTCGGCGACTGTACTCAGTTTGCTTTTCGGCTGCATTTGGTGGTGAATTCAAAATTGCAACCTAAATACCATCTTGAAACCACAAAATTTCTTCAATGGTGTATCTTCTCCCCGCTTCCTACATGGAAAAAGATAAAATCATACAGAATTGCAGTACAAGAACTTCAAGGAACTTCTTGTAGAAGACCGAAATTATTTCGTGAAATTTCGCATAATCCCAGGCAACAAAGCCAAGTCTGATGGGCGGCTACACTGTAACCGATGTTCCGTACACAGTGTGTGCTCCCTCATCAACTTCATTTGTTGGAACAGCGACTTTCAGTTAAAGTTAACAAAACTCCACGCAAAGTGAGATATTTAAGTGGCAGCCCTAAAGTCTAAGTTTCAGCTGTTTCGTCTGGTGTTTCTCTTTTTTATTTTGCTCCTTCTTCAGCAGGAGAATGGCGGCATTGCCCTCTTCGAGGAGGGGCTACAAATTTAATTTTAGTGTTTAATTAATGACTCTTATAAAGTTCGGTTGGTGGCGGCGCAGCCTTAGCGAAATGGGAAGTAAAAATGGAAAATATAACGGGAATTAGCTTTTTTCTTTCCATTTTACGTCGAAATTTATTGTCTAGGATGCGGGTGTTGTCGTAGTCGCTGTCTTCGTCGTCGTCCCCTTTGCCGCGAAGAAAGATGAGTCTAGTACATTTGTTATGGCCAGATGACGACATTTCCATTTAAATTAAGTGTATGAGTGGGGCAGCACATTTGCCACTGTCACACCCACTCACGGCTGCAAAAAATTACAAATTTCGAGCAATTTTACAGTATGTTACAAGAGCGTGACCGGAAAAAGGAAAAATAAATTTGACATAGGCTCCTTGTTCGATAAGGAGTGCCTGTGTGTGTGTGCACGTGTTAGTCAATTGCATGGCATTTGGTGTTATTCGAACATGACACTTGAACATCCTTCGGTTCAAGGAACGATTCTGAGTGCAGAAGTGATGGATTCATTTGAGTGTAAACGAACATTAACGATTATCCTTCGAGAACTCCCATCTCTTCGCATACACGTCCTTTAATCTAATTGATTGCCAAACGATGTGTGGAGTGGCTATCGATTCGCTTGAGTATGTGGGTAGGACACGGTTTACGCCTATCCCATGTGTCGGTGTGTCGGCATCAGGAGGTCATCGATAATGCATGCAAAGTGACACGCATTAGGTCAACCATGCATAAATCTGTTTGCGTCTTCGACGGTTGAAACAGTTCAGAGATTTTGATGGAAGGATTATGGTAATGTTAAGCTGACGATGATGTTCATGGTCAGTCATTATGTCTGAGATGATAGGTATCATATTTGGGAATAATTCTAGCAGCTTCAATGGGGATGGCAATTTCCACATCACACCTAGTCTGGTGTGGATTTTCTCAAAGAACGGGGCTACCGAGTCACCTAAATGATATATAAACAGCGAGTAAAGCTTCCGACAAGCAAGGAAGATACCAACGAATACACCTTTTATTATTTATTTATTTATTTTATTATTAGTAGGGAGGGGTTCGTCCGCTCTAGAACTGCGGTCTCACATAGGGCCCTATTGTTCTGTCCCATGTGTTTTTAGAGCAGTTTGTTTGTTCCAGAGACTGTCACGAAACTAATCAGCTTCTCAGGGTGGAGCGTGATAGTTGCGGTTGGTGAGACGAGTTCACTATCTAGGACCTGCTTTTTCACATGAATGAGGGCGGGGCATTCTGTGACAATGTGGAGAGAGGTTCGATCGCTCTCCAAACATGATCTGCAGGTAGGCTTTAACGGCAGGACAAGCTTGTGTAGATGCCGTTTCAGTCGACAGTGGCCACTTAGAATGCCGGGTCGAATTTTAACGCGGTTCCTGTTCAGATTCGGAAGAAACTTAGATTTCTTTTGGGGGAAAAAGTATTTGGTACATTATTGTCTCATATTTTCCATTGAGTAGGGTTCGTGCCCTCGTGTAGCTTTTTCAGGCTCTACAGCCTGGTTTGGGACCAGTGTGTCCTCTCTATCATTGCCAATGTGGCTCTTGTGAGCGGGGATCCAGTGTTGTATGACCAAGTTGTTTTTTTTTAGTTCAATTTGATTGTCTCTAGGACTGATTTCAGTTTGATCGTGGCTGAGTTCAGTGCTTTTAGGGCAGCTTGCCTGTCAGAGAAGATAATGATAGTTTTGCCAAGGAAGTTAGAGAGCAAGTTAAAGGAAGATCGATTAGTATGTCCTTGGATTAGCGATATTCCAGCCCTAGATCCACTGCCCATTTTAGAGTCGTCCATGTACCACACTTGGTCATGCTCTGACGGACGGGGTTTGGTTTTTTTTTTCAGTCGTTACTCGGGAGGATGACTACTGAGTAGTTTGGTTTGAAGCAGTACCTTGAGTGTCATTCAACGGCATGCTGAACTCGCTACTTTGGAGTAGGAAGAAAAGCATGTTAATGTGAACTTCGGCTGGGTGTTTAGAGCTGATGTTGTTTAGGTGGCAACGCCTGTGCAAACTGAGTTTTGCCTGCATTTCAATGTGGACTCGAACTGGCAGTAGGCTGACAATAGCGAAGCGGTGGGGGTGGAGCGCAGGCAACTCGTCATGCGGATTTCAGCTAAGCGTTGAACCCATTTCAATTTCTTGGCTGTGGTGGTCTCAGTAGTCTTTGTTTACCAGACTATTGCCACATAGGTCGGAGTAGGTCTGACGACCAAAATGTAGATTTGGAGCATGACTAAGTCCCTAGTTGTTGCCATAGATGTGGCGACAGATCCACAGTGCTCGTATGGCTTTTTCTATGGTCCGGTAGATCTTCCAGGACAATTTACTGTCCAGGATTACCCCAAAGTACTTTACTTCTTGCGAGAACTGAATGGTTTCGCCATATATGGAGAGGTGAATGAGAGGATTTAGGTTTTCTTCTTTTGGTAAAAAGAACAAAGCACGGGGTTTACAGAGAGGCCTTCTTTGGTGCACCCTCTCTGTATCTCAGATAGTGCCTATTGTAGAACTTCCGAAACGGCACTTTCATATTTGCCCCTGAAGATGACCGGTACGTCGCCTGCATAACCAATGTCCTCAATCTCTAGGTTCTTTAGGCACCGAAGTGGGCTACCAATGACGAGTGACCGGATCAGTGGCGATAAGACTCCCCCTTGACAACATCCTCGAGTTGTGACCGCCGATATTTCAACATCGTCGATGTTGGTGTGAATCACTCTACCCTTTAGCATGGACATAATCCACTTGCAACTGGTTGGTGAGAGGTTCATATTGCTGCGTTCACGTTAAGTGTATGAAGTGTAGTTGAAAGCACCTTTGACGTTAAGAAAGGCGAGACTAAGTTATTGACTGCTGACTCAGTAGATTTGCCCGATTGGTATGCATGTTGAGTGCCGCAGAGGAGGAAGTTGTTTCTGTCGATTATCTTTTCCATGACATAAGACCAGTAGCGACGCGTGAGTAAAATGTGTAGGCGTTCAGTTCATAAAAGTACAAACAACAGCTTTTCCATCAAAATTCTAACCAACTTTGAGATGATATTCCTTTTCACAGCTTCACTCAAAATAAAAACTCAAAGTAAACTCAATCCATCCCATATCCTATACAAATTTGCCATTTCGTTCATATTCTCCCAGCACGAATAGAACGCAAAGGCAACATAATTACTCATGGTTTTGTTTTTACTACACTCAACTCAACATACAACGACCACACATACTCTCATCTCCTACAGTACCTTTTGCGCCAATACCTATAAATTTTCCATACCCGCATGTAAGGTTGACTTGAGCAAAACTCAGCCCTTTTGTATGATTTCGTTCACAGCTAAGATGAACGAATTTGTTGATACGATGTGCGTTCAATTTTTTTTTTTGCATATATTTTTGATGGGTACATTTCGTTTCCCACTCAATTGAATGAGTCGAATGAATGGAAAGCATTGCTGTCGCAGGTTAGAGTTTTGTTCTGATATGAATTATGATTTGGCTCAAGTGCACGAGAGGCTGGCACGTGTTAGGAAATACACTGAGAAATTGACTGAAGTTAGGACTTAGGGTACAAGTGGAAGCACATTTTGTGGGTGGTTGATGTCAGTTAAGAAAATTATAGAAGCAGAAATATTGTTCTCTGAAAGTTAGGCGTTCATGAACGAAATGAACAATAGGACGCGTCGCCACTGCATAAGACTGATGGGACAGAATGATTTGGAAATCGAGTTCGAAGTTCTGCCAGCCCTCCTACATACACTTCTGCATTTACAAAAATAAATAGCTGGCGCGAAAGCTCGGGATGAGCCAAGGCCTAGCTTTTCGCAACCATTCATGTTGTGCGTGTTACATTATTCCCACGAATGGAGTGTGGTCATGATATTTGGGTCATGACCGACAGAATAAGATCGCGGATTCAAGTTGCCGAAATGAATTTTCTTCGTTGTATTGCTGAGGTAACTAGCCGAGAGCGAGTTCGAAACACCAGAATACGCGAGCCACTCAATGTCGAGCAGCTTTTTTTTTCGAATGGACAGTCCATACTTCGATGGTTTGGATAAGTTAAAAGCATGTCTCCAACTCGTGTCATGAAAGGCGTGCCATCCCGTGCCATTGGTTACTCCCTGGATGAGATGATTGGACCAAGTCGGAAATCTCACCTCTACCTGCATGGGGATAGGCCCTGATGATTTAGAGTCGATGCCGAAAGATCGGGAAATGTGGAGGGTCCACTTAAGCACCTTCTACCGGCTACCCACATAAATAAATTCAAAATTCAAGTACGATGTTGGTGAATGATAAACATTTACTAAACCATTTACAATGCAACGATTTGTATTCCCTTAAAAAAAAGAGTTTTCATTCATATGTACATTCACCTCTGAAATTGCAATCAAAACAATTTATGCTGTTATATGTAAACTTTTTCATCTATAGCCCACGGAAAACGAAGTAGTGGTCAAACCGAACCAGATTAAAAACTGGCCGACTGCGCTGAGTTTTTTTAAATTTATAATATCTAAAAACTAAAAACCATGTTGTTATTTTTTGACTGAAAATCTATTGAACAATGAAATTGGATTCAGATTGAATTTTTTCGATGCGATGGGATGTCGTTAGTAGACGTGTATAACTTCGTAATTTGGTTTAGTTATGGAATTTTGCTATTTTAGTTATTATTTGTTCAGTCAAAATTCCGATAGGAATTCAATTTTTAATTCTATACTCAAAAGGAAGTTTTTTTGAGGACAAATTAAATTATGTCGTTCAGCAGTCAACCAAGCTATGTACCTACCAGTGCACATTTTAAATTACGTGCCAAATGTCTTTAAATTGTTTATTTAATTTAATTCCCTAAATTGAACATCTAGTCAACGATAACCGATATCGTTTAGTAAAACTTCCGAGTCTCATTTCTGCAGTAGCATGTCTCTATTTTCATGATCACGCGCTTCTCATGGTAATACTTCTTCCTTCTGAGAAGCCGGTGTTTGTCTCTCCTCTTCTGCTGCATGTGCTTGCCGGCACACGTCGTCAAACCAGGGGATTCGTTGCGGTGGCCGAGTGAAACCCAACACGTCAGGGGCGCCATCTCTGATGGATTTTTTGGCATTGTTGCTACTGGTCTTCAATGGTTGATGCTGGTGGCATAGGACCTCTTGAGAGATTGAAACAGACTCGATCGGAAGGGGATCTTGTGATCTCTTGCGATTGCAGCCGTCCGACGTCAAACTTCTTCACAGTATTTTCTTGTCATGGTGGTGTTTGGGGTATCCGCAGCCGTACCTGGGCTACAACAAGGCAGTTGTCCGAGTCAATTTTGGCTCCTCGGAACGTTCAGACATCCATAATACTGGAAGAATGCCTTGCGGCCATCGAACGCATGATGAAACGTTGGCTAATGGGTTGAGAGACTTCGACTTGGAAAATAAAGCACGTGGAAGACCATAGTCATGGATGACACTGAAGTTGAAAATGATTTATCCACGCCTGTACGATGCCCTCCAACGAAAATTTGAGTATCCATAGCGACTATAAGCAGATTGGGGTACTCAAAATATTTGGTAGATGGGTAGCCCACGAATTGACTTAGGCCAATCAATTACGTAGGCTACTAGTAATTTATTCAATTGACACAGAATTTAACTATTATAAAAGCGGATTGTTGCGTGTGATGTAAAGTGGCTTCTGTGTGATAATCGCAGACTATCAGGTCAATGGCTGACCTGCAATTAAGTCGCAAGACTTCATGAGAAACATTCACTTCATTCCAGAAGGGTTATGGCGGACTAGCGTTAAGTGAGTCTGGTCCGGTAGTTTCTTGATTTAAATGTTAAACAGCTGTTGCAGCCAGAAGCTATGCAATATCTTACCAGTCTAACAATATATGTAGTAGTGAACAGAAAAGTTTTGCAAGTTTTTATATGAAAACTGCAGGAATTCAAGGACAACCACTGCCGCCTATGTTGTACTAGGAAATTTTCTTTTTTAATGCTAGTTTTCGTCTTTTAGACACATAAGATTAGCTGGAGGAAAATAGAACTAATAGTTATGGAAAGTAAAACTTAGGATTAAGACGTTTTTCTTAATTAGCCTCGACGGCGACGATCTGGTCACAAACTGAACAAAGAAGCCCATCGTTCATTTCACCACCGAATGGTTTTCGAAGGATTAATTGAAGCTCTCCTGAAACTTCCCCTAATCCCTTACTTCCAACAATGGTAAATAATTTTAACGGTCTTGACCGCTCATTGTAGTTTCTCCTTTTTGTTTCACTTAATCAATTCCGCTATTCCTCTGACAAATTATCACTTCAATATCCACGCAGAGGGAAGTTGGCAACTCAATCAAATTCAGATTAATTTGCTAATTCAACAAATCCCAACCTATTATATTCACCAGAGGCACTAACCTCCCACACTGAAACCACTCATTGCATTAAACTTTTTGCAGAGAAAAAGAACACACAGCCAGGACGAAGACGACGCCGACAACGATGCTGAGGACGACAAAAATCTAATTTTCTCTCCTTTGAGTCTGTTCATCATTGCATTACTAAACTTTATCTCTATCCTTCACCCTCCTACCCACAGCCGATGTCCTTTTGACGTTCTCCCCGTGCGACTAAGACGCGTCCTCTTCCTGGGATTTATTTATGCAGAAATGCAAAAGCACTTGCTTGTCTAAAAAAAAAATCTGCATATCCTGTGTACAAGAATAGCCACGCGCAAAACGCTATTCCCAGTTCACGCTGTTTCTTGCTATGAACTTGTTTTCATTTTCATGTATTTAGCAGATTTTTTTGCAATTTCAACTTGGTTGCGCCTGAACAAGGTGTCCCCGTGCGCTGTAGCTACATGATGCACTTGCAACGCGAGGAGGAAGTGTCATGAATGCATCACAGCCAAAGTTAAAGTTTGTAATCAAAATATTTTTCTACTTTTATCGCGGATCCTCTGACACCGCCGTAGGGCTGTAGACGCCCGCTTTTTGGCATTTTACAAATTTTAAAACGACGCACATCAGACATGGGATTGACAATTCGTTTGAACGTGCACGTGGTATCGTAAACATTTACCTAAATTACTTCGTCACTCACTTCCTCATTGCTCTCTCTTTCTGCGTGTATGAGTGGATGGATGGCGGAAGAGTGCACAGGAATCCTTCATGTTTTCCAACAGACAGAATTCCCTTCGGTATTGCTGACGAGGAAGAGCAAATAAATCGTTTCAAATTTTAGAGTTACAGCAGGTATGGCACAGCCATGAAACTAGGAATAGACTGGCATTGCCTTAAGCTGGGATTTATCCTGTATTGTGTGAGAGACAACAGTGTACCCCTTTTTGTCGTAAGGATGGCGATACTGACATGATACAGACATAAAACGAAAGAACACAATTAAAAGATACCAGCGAAATGGCAAGCGAGTATCTCAATCTCAATTTCAATCCACTGGTCCGGGACCGGGACACTTAATCCTTGTAACGTTGCCACTTCACTCAGTCCCATGTTGTGCGCCTGGTTGGGTGAAGAATATTGAGGCAAATGATGCACAGCGGAAGGAGACAACTCGTGTAGGTACCGTCCTGGGTTACGGTACTAATAAAATTCTTTTTATTTGCAATTTCTTCTATCGTTGATCCTGTCTAGGTCATGGTTGGCAAGACGATGTGAATCCTTTGCTCCATTTCAGTCAATTTCGCATTTCGTGTTTTTATTTCTCCATTCGCCACAGTCACTGTAACAGTTATAGTCAGCGTCCGCCTCTGAGATGCTAGATGGAATTTTTATTATCCTGCGAACAGAAAGAGAAGATGGTCCAACAAATGTGCGCGCCCTAAATTTTAACCCTTGAAACCTCTAGCCAATTTCCCTCTTTCGCTTCGGGTGGAGGGTGGCCGCGCCCACTCAAGCTTAACCATATGTTTTCGTTGTAATTATTTTGTCTTAAACGGTCGTAGACGAGTTCTTCAACCACTGGCGCTAGGACATAGTTACCCACCCTGGGCGAGGTGAGAGGAAGGGTTCCGTTTTAGTGCTTGTGCTCTTCAAGCACATTTAATCGCTTCCGAGAGTAAGTGCAAATTGTTTTCATTAAAATCCTAGAAATAGCCAAAACCTTGGAGGGAGGTTGTGACTTGGAGGGAGGACCGAAATCTTACTGCTTCTTGCTTTGGTTGCTTTTTGGAAAGGTGCAAGCGCTTTAGTTTGCAGATTTTATATCCACTTAAGTTGATTTCTCAAACTGAAGAAAGGGTGGCGGTATATTTAAGGAACTTATTCAAAGAATGTCACCATGAAATGGTTTTGTCTTTCTGAGAGTCGGAGTCGCTGTCAGAGTAAGCCAGTCGGATACTTGTTGGCATTTTGTTTCTAATTGCTTTTGAACATTTAATTGGTAATAAAAGCAAAAAACAAAGCGTATCCTGTTTATTGGATATTTGAAGGATAATTGCATGCGAAGTTAATGCCGAGCGAAAAAGTTCATCAGTTTTTTTTTTTCTGTCCTATTGGAAAGTTTGTTGGACTGTGAAAATAATTTGAAGAGTCGCTGCGCCTAAGATGGTGCCATAAACGGATGATTGAATGAATATTTAATGTCCTGATGGGTGCTGGCGATGAGGCGGATTGGCAAAGTTATTGACTAGACATTTTTTTATATTGATTTTACTCAAGTTGGACGAGTGCACAGTTGAGATTGTGTATTCAACTTTTAATGAGATAAGATTGTGTGGTGGGAGAAGGCTCGTTGCTTTTGGATAGGCCTTGACATTTTCTCATGAACCAGGGGGGAGGGAGAAGTATTAGTGCATAATTTGTCTCGCCAAGACAGTGAAATATTATAATCTCTTATTTGCTGTATATAAATTAGGGCGACAGTTCAACGAAGTTTATGGATTATAAGTCAGTTGGATAATGCGGTTGGTTGAAAGGGTTCTGAAAACAAGAGTGGACTAAGTGGAGTCCGAGAACTTTGATCAGATTGTTGTTTTAAAAATAAAACAAAGATTTCGCTCTTAAGCTTATCCTTTAGACTGAGGTCCTTAGAGTGAGAGGTGTTCAAGAAGGAATTAGTCCCTCAGTGTACTTCAAATAAGGTTTTTACCAGCTTTATCAGATTACGTCGCCAAATTTATTTCAACAGACAGATCGTGTCGATTATCCACCATTTAAACTGATAATGTTCAAGACAAGTCTGTTGGAAATCTTCGACTCGGCAAGGAACAACCCCTAATTTCTAAGGGGCATGTCGTCATGTCTAAGTAAGATGGAGATTACTACCCCCATCAAAAACACTGACCATGACTCGGACATTTACTACTAACAAAAACCAACGACTGAGCGGTGGCGTATACGTAATATTTTCTCACCGAATGCAGAAGAAGTGGTTATATTGCCAATAAGACATAATTGCTGTCGAATTTTACTGTCATTGACTGTGACTGTGACTCGGGCATTCACTACTCACAAAACTCAACGACTGAGCGGTGGCGTATACTTAATATTTTTTTCACCGAATGCAGAAGAATTGGTTATATTGCCAACAAGGCATCATTGCCGCTGAATTTCTCATGCATTGACTGTGACTGTGACTCGGACATTCAGTACAAAAAAAATCAACGATTGAGTGATGGCGTATACGTTCGTGATAGTACCTAAAGAGAGTGTGGTAGAAAATGTGCTCGAGACCCATCTAGCTTTGTAGAACCAGGGACATACGGTGCACTCCCATAAATTATGCCAAAGTGTAAGGAGATCAATACAATCGACAAAAGCATCGATGGTCAAACAATTTTGTGAGCAATCATTGGCGTGGCTCAGTGATAAGTACGTTGGTCTGCTGTGCGAGCTGCGTGAGCTCCAGCCCCAGCTATGTCCATCGAACATTTTTTGCGGCGCTGCCTCAGCACCTGTGAGCACCTAGGGCTTGGCCTCATTCCAAGCTGTCGCGCCAGGTATTTATTTCTTCTTAAAGGAACTTTTTTTTTAATGCCAAAAAAACAGGAATCGGCAGAGCGAAGTCTACGTTTGAAATGTGTCTAAAATACGACGATATAGCATACAATTATCTACTAGGTGATTCTAAACTTTTGCTCAGTAGTGTATGTCCAAATTCTTTTCTGTTGATTAATATTTTAACCATGCCTTGTCCATGTGTAGTCGTCAATCTGACCTTTCGAATTGCAGATAATTTAATTCTCAATGGCTTTGACCCACTTTATGTTGGGTCAGGTTAAAACATCCTGAGTGCACTCATATTTTTTCCCACCGAAGTGTGTCTCATTTCAACGTGCAATAATCCTTGCATTTTCCACTTCTGAAGATGTAAACTTCGATCCGATAGATATCTGCACAAATTCCTGTGCATTAAACATATCGAATCGAAAGAAGGATGCCGCTTCCAAGCCACACAAGTTGGCCACCCGTAAACACTTTAGTAAATCCAATGAAGCCTGCAATACACAAACACATTAAGGGCAACATCATGAATTAAACATCATTTAAGTATTCCATTTAAACGTACACACACAAACACACACACACAGTGAGAGCACAAAGTGCACGAACAACGCTGACTCCCCCGGAAGGATACAAGAAGTATCGAAAGACACAAGAACTTGTACACAAGAAACATTCAGCCTTCCGCAATTCACCGCATAGAAGCGAGTGTTTATGTGAATAAATACTCCCAGGATTTCTCAGGACATCTGTTTTTGGGTATTTCATTTACACGTAAATGTGATACAATAATAATCATAGCACTGCTCCTGCCATGGAACTCCACTTCCACGCCAAAGGAGCACAAGCGAACACTTTAAGTAGCAACGAAGATAGTCTCCTTCGGATTGCATGGATTAAATGGTTTCAAATTCCATTGCGGTATTAAGGATACCACTGGATGCCGGCGGTAAGTGGTGGTTTCGGGTGATGGAGTGGGTGGTGTCGATGGAACATGCCTGGAATGTCCCCATAATCACTTAATCAAATTCAAATGACCACCCTAGCTGTTACATACATAATCTAGGATCGACCTATGTTGAGTGCAGAGAATACAGGAGTGGGTGGACATGCAACCCCATGGTTGAGGATAAAACCGTCGTACACTGTCGAGTGTATTATGTAGACGTACGTGTATGTGACACATTAAATTTTGTGGACTGAGCTAATAATGCACTGTGCGACCTTGTTTAAGAGTTTGATCCTTGGCCAACTGAAGCTTCTAGTTGTTGGTTATGATGAAGAAGGTCAAGGCTTTTGTATCATGTCTTATGCGAAAACATTAGTTCGGAAATTGTTTTGGGTGCTATAGTGGTGGACCGCAAATTAATCATTCAGAATGAAGTGTTTAGAACCACATTCAATGGAAGAGGATTAGTCAGGTAACGTGACAATATTCGAATGTTTTTTTTGCATTACAGTGTTTCGGAGTGAAATTCAATTTGTAACTAGCTGGGCGTAGGCTTAACGGGCAGACGATAGAAAACAGAGATGGGCAGCAGATTAGGGAAAGCTTTCATTTGGATTGGTGTCCACGTGTGCGTGTTTGATTCGGGAACTAATTCGATGATTACTACGGATTTGTCCATGGAATGTGCAATTCATGGTGGTCTGACGCGGAATACGACAGGCATATATTCCGTGTTGGGATTATGTTGACTAAAAGGGAGGAAAATGCTAATCGAACGCGCTGGTTACAGAGCAAATGGACCTGAATCCCATAGCTAGTTAATTTTCATGTATAAGACGGAAAGTTCATGAAAATTGCAATTTAGGCAGAATTCGCCGAACTCTTTATTCTTTAAAATGTAAGCTATGCTCACAAAAGAGTTTAATACGAGCCTACACTTGCTGAAGGGTAAATCAATGGTGTAAGTTTATCATTGCATAAATATGTAACAAGCAGATGATCACCAAGTTCGACGATCCTTATTTTAGAGCAGAAAAGTTCTTAAACAAATTGAATGCATACGATGTTTTAGTTTAGTCCAAGAGGGAGCAGAGGTGGGTTGCCACACTCTCTTGAAAACCCTGTACATACCTTAGGAAACCGAAGCATTTGTACCACCTACACCGATTTTGGTACTCGGTCTCTTTCAGGACAGCAACGTAATTAGTGGTTAAGGAAGACTGACTCAAAGAAATCGCTGCTACTTCGATTTAACCAAACGACTGGTTTCAAATCTCTTAACCCAAACCAAGCTTAACAAAGCAATGATCTTGAAAATCCTTATATTTTACAAGCCCTTTTATAATTAAAGCATATGTGAGGGTCCGCACGAGAAGGCGTACCTTGCGATATTCGCCGAGTGTCGCTGATGTCGCCTGTCCGTTGTTAATTTATTTATTCGCCAATCTCTTTCAACTAATACCCATATCATGGGGGGTTCCGAAAAAAAAAATAATCGGCCTTCTTAGAACTTTCGCCAATTTATATTTATAATTACGGCAGATAGGCTATATCTTTTCTCGGATTTCAAGTTATTTCTCTGCCAAATTCGATTAAAATCGGTTCAGTAGTTTTCGAGATTACTTCTTACGCACAAACAAACTTTCTCTCTTTATAATATTGGCATGCGTATAGTTTATTTCTCAAACAAAGAACGTTCGCGGTTTCAAAAAATTCCTTTTTCGCACACTTGGTCTTGTTCGACGACGAACTATACGTTCTGTGCGAAATCGACTTGACCAGAAGAGTGAAGGTCAAACGACTAAGGTGACTGGGTCTCCTAGGGCGGCTGACTGCGATTCAGGTGGCGCACGCTTGTGGAGGAGGACCTTAACTAGATTAGATTAAATTAGATTGTAGGTAGAGATGGGTCCGACTCACCTTATCACTGTGGCCACCGATGGGCCTATTGTGATTTCCTTCAATTAGAACTCGCTCATGATGCCTGAATTCGAGATGAATCCAGACATGTCTTTGAGTGAGCTGGCAGATATGTCCTCCATTTCTGGGTAGAATGTGCCTAAATGACGATGACGTGTTCATATTATACAGTTATGAGAATGTGTTCTGCTTATTCTTCGTCTTCGTTCCACATTCTGTATTCTGTGTTGTCTTGCACTATTCCCATAGTCATTAGGTGTTTTTTGACTCAGCAGTGTCCCATTAAGAAGCCTGTAACCATTCGAACCTGACTCCTGGTTAGTTCCAGGAGTTGTTTCGTTTACGTATGGAAGATGCTTGCATTAACATTGTGCCTGTTATCGTCTGTATTCTTCTAGTAATGGTGAGCTCTGTTTAGCCAGATTTTAATGGAGAACATTGCAGTGCTGATTGGTATTCGACAGAATGGTCTTGGCATCATGAACTTTGATGTGGACCTTTTCCGGCTAGTAAGTCTGCTATTTCATTGCCTACGTGGACGGTGTGCCCTGGCACCCAAATGAGATTAATTCTGTTTGAGCTGGCCAGCGCTTGTAGTTGTACGCAGTCCCATACTAGTTTGGACCTGAACCAACTTTGCGTGTGTAAGCGAATACAACTGGCTAAAGATTGACCTGGATGGAGACGCTTGTTGGTTGAGGCCTAGATCTACTTCGGGCTGAAGCGCTGCGTTGAGTAAATTTGCCACGAGTGCAAATCCACAACAGTAAAAAATTTCAATACCGATCTATTTCTACTCTCAAATCTACCTAAAGCCCATCTGTACACATTTTTGAACTCCACAGTTTTGCAACTTTAGAGAGATTACTGTATCTGGTACTTTCTGTTGATGTCGGCGAATTGCCTATTGTGATTCCTCTTAACTCACCCATTAGACCACCACACAAAGAAAAAGGAAAGCAAATTGATTTTCATAAATAAATCATTCCACAGAACCAGCTACTACAATCAAACCGCAATTTAAATACCGCGCACTCACACAAGCTTTTAACAAAGCCATTACATTCCAAACACACTCGAATCCATTCCATTCCAATCCATTCGTACAGAATTCAACTCAAATGCTATCCCCGAACATCAGTGAAATCTTTTACATATTTCATCAAAGAGATATTTCACAATTTACTCGCGACCATAAGGTCTATAAAATCGGTTATGCGCGAATGAAAACCACCGCGAAGAGGTCCTTTACAAAAGTATAAATTAAAAATGCAACATTTCCGCTTGTTGACACTTTTGAAAATTATTTATTCAGTAAACCTGTCGAAAATCATTTTCAGGCCTGTCATCCAATTTAAAAGTTATTAAAAACCTGACACGTCCGGTGTCGTGGTAAAATTTTGATTGAATTTTAAACCGATAGTGTTTCAGTGCGCGTGCCTTTAAGCACGTTAGCCACGCAAAGGTCACAGCATCAGATAGGCACAGAGTTAAGTACCTTGTTTGTGAGGCTTTTACATTACTAGGAGTTGTAATTTATATTCATCGTAGGGCGTGACCTATATTTTTAAAATAAAAATAATACAAATCTATTTAAAGCCTCATACTTGCTTTGTCTTTAAAATTAAAGTGCAAAGTGACAATGACAGCGAATGGTGGAACTGTTTAGATTGAAAATAATACAAAAAGTCACCATTAGGTACTGACTGAAATCGTGACCCACAATTCAACTGTTCCGTTGGGGGGAGGGGGAGGAGGGTGGAGTGCACAACATTAGTGCTTGCACGTTGGGTATTTGGTCCATTGCGTTCTCCTTTTGAGATGTGGTGCCGTTACTAACTCTTTTTAACCATTGGTTGGCCTATTTTCGAACCAACCTGAGCTCTTGGCGAAATGTATCATATTCATTATTGAGATTGCGTAAGGTCCTCTAGTTGCTGACTATAGAGACTTGATAGCTACCTGGCTGTTAAAAAATGAAGTGATATTTTCCTGACAATGTTGTCATTTTTGATTAGCTTTGCAGCCTGTAAAATGGCGGATCCCGAAAAAGTGGCTTACCGCTCTGGATTCCTGGAGATAGCGGCACAAAAACCAGCGTCCATTTTGGATCTGTCGGTGTAGAAGGCTAGTTCTTCTTCAATGCAGACTGTATCCTCATCCCAGTGCTCTCTTAATAGTATTCTGATATCAAAACTCCAATCGAAGTTTGAGTTTTGAATGACGTAGTCGGTGTCTATGTTCTTTTTCGTGGTACTCCATCGGCTTAGAACGGAACCGTGACCATAGGTGTTAGCTGTCCATAGCCCTCCTTCCTTGAGTCTATGTACTGTGTGCCTCTATTACTACAGTGGATGTCTACTAAGGAAATAAATTCAGCATTGTTTCGAGTGGCGCTGTGGGTGTTGATCGTATCGATCCTCTTATCCCTGTACAGCCTGCCCTTTGAATCTTGGTTACACTTGTAAGATGACATTTCTTCTCAAGGGCCTTCTACCAGACAATCGAACCGTATGTGACGATGGGTCATACTACACCAGTTAATAGCCAGTACACAACTATCGGCTTAAAGGCTCATGTGTTTCCGAAAAGGCACTATAAGCCTTTTTTATGCGGTCCTCGATGTTGCCTTTTTAGCTCAATTTTGAGTCTAGGATTACTCCGAGGTATTTTTAGAAGAGGGCGGTAAAAGAGTCAGATCGATTCCGTCCATTACATAGATTTTTCTTCTAGTGAAGAGAACCATCTCAGTTTTAGATGAGTTAACTCCCAGACCTCGCATTTTGGCCCAGCCGCTCACGAAAGTGCACAGTGCGTGATTGAGCCTTTTGCTTAGTGTGGGGGTGAATTTTCCAGAGAGCAGAATGACGACACCGTCAACGTAGGCAGTTACACAGTCCGTTACTTAGTCAGGCCGTATGTAGGTTGTGTATAATTGCTTCAGCAAGCTGTAGGGCATAACGGACCACTCCGCTGTACAGAACCGGCGGTTTTGTTTTTGATCTCTTCGGTGGGTTGCAGACTTCTTTTTTTGTGGTCTTTCCCTCTTGGAAGCGAGTTCAACCCTTTTGTTCTTTGGGTGCAATGTTGCCCGTCTGGTCACTAGAGGCTGCACCCGTCTGCGTCCTGTCGGAGCCCATTTTGGCAATGTCACTCTTTTCTTGTCCACTTGGTCCCGCCTTAGCGTCGTCGGTGTCGCGTGGTATATGAGTGGTGGCACTTTCTTTTTTTTTGCCTTTAGGGGTAGTTTTTTCGCATCCCGCTGGGGCCAGCCTTCATGTCTTCGGCCTTGTAGGATGCAGCAGCCTTCCTGGCATCTTTGGCTTCCTCTTTCGAGGTCCTTTTCTAGGGTACCTTTCTGGGGCCGATGCAGCAGGTTTAAGACTTGTGAACTCATCCATTGCTATGGCGTATTCTGCCCATACTAGGCTCTCATATTCTTTCTCAGTTAACTAGACAGAGTCGTTTGCCATTAGTATCTTTTTCAGATACTGCGCTGTCTTGAACTCCCGTTTTCCTACGAAACCTGGAATCAGTATCGGCAAACCTGAGGACACTCTGCGAGCAGTTGCTCCTCCAGCTCCATGGAGATCTCTTCTTCTACCGTGCTGACCTCTATTGCCTTCTAAGCAGTTTTTACTTCTTCCGTGACTGCGTCTAAGCCGTCTACAACCGAAGCCAACGATAAGTTGGGTATAGGAGGTTAATTTTTTAGATTAAACATGTTGTTCCCACGAGTATGGCCGAAAAAAAGTTTTCGGGAATGCAGCAGTCACGTCTTGAGTCCAAACCGATATGTGTTGGTTCTCGATGGGCTTTTCTAGTGGAATTTTCCCTTCATCATTGATACAACCTTATTCACTTTTATGCGGTGCCGCGGCTCCCCCTATCCACCACTTGGGGACGCGTCTGGTAGTGAACCCCCTAAAACCTCGAAACCACATCGACTTTAGCATACCAAGTTGTGCAGGCCGTAGCTCTAAATAACACCCAGTCAGGGGTCTTACTGAAAGCCTAAATTACAATCTCATAATAATTAATTTTTTGTCAATTTACATCAACTCCTTTAAGATGATAACTGGTGAGAGCACTTTACCAACACAAGCTGTCGGCAATTTTCTAGTTCTTTAGCAAAAATTACAAAACAAAATCTGCCAATTCAAAAGACAAGTTCAGCACAAAGGGAAGAAAAATTCCATCTCTCTTAATGAGCTGCTAACCCAACAGAAGGTTCTTACCACCGTTAGTGTCTTAAACATCCAAGTATAATGCTTTTGACGTTGCAGAAAAAAAAAGCAATATAAACAACTTTTCAAGAAGAAACACCGACCAACATCCCTTTGCACCTTAAATCACTTAAATCAACACGAAAATACGTATACTATAGTTCACTTTTAAGTGTAGAAAAAGGATCTTCCTTCTACATCAGTCCTTATTTATGGCCGCCCGACGATGAAGTCCCCATCAAGGGGAGAAGAACAAAAACCATTTTCTTGGGTATCGTCATCGCCTCGGTCATTGTTGTCATGTCTGTGCTACACACCCTCTGTGCTACACACCTTCAACAACACATTTCGGGACAGGACGATGTATACCGGAGTGCCTATACCCATCGTTTGCATCCTTACATAGTCATGTTATTAGGTCGAGTGCAGCGAGTACATCTTGTTAGTGTGGCGTATTGTTGCTTCTATATTGTCGTCCGTCAGTCCTTGTGCTGTGTTGTTCGTCTGCTTAAAGTGGTCGGCTATATACGGAAAAATGACGGAAAAAAATGTAGAAACAGGATAATGGGTAAATGAAGGAAACCGTATGTCTTCCTCTTCTTTTTTCCCCTTTTCCCGGTACATCCTTCTCTTGAGGTTTTTTTTTAAAGAGCTTTTCAAAGCGAATAACAACGAAAACAAAGTTAACAAGGTTGCATAGCGCATAGCGTCCTTAGCAACACACATTCTCTGTGAAATACAGAGAACACAACACAGTGTCTCTTGAACCTCGACTGGCCCAATTGCTTCCTGAAAGAAGAAACGAATCAAAAAAAAAAATTAAATAAATAGGGTTTTCGTTTTCTTTTTTCCAACATATGCCAACAACAAGGATATGCCACATCAAAAAACCGCAACATGGTTGTTCCAGGTTTCATAGGTTTTCGAGGCTACCTCACTACGTTGGTGTGGCTTAGAAGCCACAGTATGTTATTTTAGGCGCACATTGTGGGCGAGAGTTTGATGGAGGGCACTTCCGCAGAGTGGTGATGTTGCCTCACATGTCTGATGGTGGTTATGTGTCCTGGCTAGAATGGTGGTTTAACATCCTTTGCTTTATCACATGGAGATGGGGAGATGAACATCAGAGCAATTTTGTTTTTTGACAATTTCATCATGTTAGGCAAAAGTTAGAAATGATAGGTATACAATCAGGAAGATTGGTTAGGTGGTATCCCTGTGCGCCGCCTTCATGTGGCTAATTCCTTGTTCATGTGATCACTTTTCAAGAGAGCACAAGTAAAGGTTAAACAAAAGCAAGACTAGGAGCAAGCGGTTCGACGAAAAATTTGATCGAAATTGAGGTAGAAAAAGTAGTCAATTTTTCTACTAATTTTAAATTCTCAAAGAGCAATTTGTGGTGTGATGATTGTGCATAACAAGTTTTACCGTGAACTTTGAGAAAATTTGAACTTGTTCTAATGCAGCAAACCCAGTTCTATCACTCTGCACGTCCTAGATTCTCTGGTCACTCTCTCTTATGGCAACATAAAGGGGTTTCAAGAAGCTCTTTCAACAAATTTAGGAACTGTAACTGAAACCATGGCAAAATCAATCCAAAGAAGGAGTTGAAAAAGAGGCGGAAAACGATATGGCGAAATTATGACGCCTGACACAAAAAAATACACAAATTGGTCTGACATGGGATTGATGATGATATGTGTCATGGTACCTAATGCAACTAAGAGTAATCTGAATACATACTTTGGGTAACGAGTGATGTTATACGAGACTGAGGAACAACAATATTTCTTTCAGTCGCTTCTCGTAGAGTCAGTGCATGGGCCATTTCTATGGAAAGTAATGAGTGACGGCGTCCTGAATATCCAATGATTGCACAATCCTTGGTTTTGCTAATGACTTGGCGGTTATGCAAGCCGCAATTTTCCTAAAAGACGTTGATGGCATTTTCAACGCGTCTGTTCCTTTTGCGCGGTTTCACTTTTCAACTTTTTTTTATAACACTTGCCACTGGTTCCTCTGGTGTTCTATTCCGTTTCACCTTTACCTTGCCTTTACCTTATAATAATCAGAATGAACGTGAAAAGGAAAAGATGAAGTATACAGAAGTACAAATGATTACTTACTTACTTATAACAGCACGGTGTGGAGCTGAACCTCAACAGACAAGTATCTTCAGGCAGGTCGATCGTTAGATAGCTGCATACAGTTTTGAACGCCAAGTTGGATAAGGTCCCTTTCAACCCGAGTCATGGTTTTGCTATTGTTTGGTTTAGAGAACTTGTGTTGGCAACTAAACCACTTCTTTTGCATTCGGTGAGAACATATTACGTATACGCCACCGCTCAATCGTTGAGTTTTGTCTTATGCTGAATGTCCGAGTCACAGTCATAGTCAATGGCAGTGAAATTCGTCAGCAATGATGCCTCGTTGGTAATACAACCACTGCTTCTGCATTCGGTAAGAAAATATTACGTATACGCCACCGCTCAATCGTTGAGTTTTGTGAGTAGTGAATGTCCGAGTCAGAGTCATAGTCAATGTCAGTGAAATTCGGCAGCAACGATGCCTTGTTGGCGACATAACCACTTCTTCTGCATTCGGTGAGAAAATATTACGTATACACCAATTATTAATTTTTGAAAGTACTACAAGTCACAAAGGGAAAAATATCGGTTGATCAAACGCCAAGGCCATCCATCTAAAAACGTCCGCATTTTTGCATTGCCAAGATAACCGATACCTGGTACTCCATTAAAACTTATTCGTATGGAAATCTGAAGTGAGCAAGGAGCCGGCATCTGCTTGCCAAATATTCACTCGATTTCCAGGTTGAATAACCTTTATAACGTTATTCAAACAGCGCAAGTGAGGTGCAGTGGTTTGAGCGTCGGGTGGTAAATTAGGAAGCTGTACCTCAGCATTATAAGAGAACCCTGCGTGAAAGACTCAACCAGAATGATATGCCACAAAGACGATACCGTCTAACCTACTAGGAGACATTTTTCTGCTCAAAATTCGTCAAAATTCTCAAAATTTCGTCAGTGCAACTGAAGGGTTGTCCACTTTTCTATTCAGAAAGAAGCAAACATTTTTTTTTTTTTAAAGTACTCTTTGTCTGTGACCATAAAGTTTTAGTCTTGCCGAATAACCCCAGCTAATGGGAAGTCTGCCTTCAAGGAATACTGCTTTGTGACAAATTCTTATGATCATTAATTGCAATGACAGCCTTCTGCTTTTCTGAGAAAACTAAAATTTGGTATCTTTTTCATCTTCGAACACGTGGAACACTTTGAAGAAATGTTCGAGCTATCCTCATCATAAATCATGCAGGCATCCATGTGTATGTTTAGCTAAAATCCAACAGAAACGCCTCAGGCGTCCATCTCCTTCAAAGTAGAGTGGCATACGCACAAAAGCAATTGTATTCCAAATGGAAAATCAATTTCAAAGGCAATTTCAAACGACCAGCCTACGTTCCCACGCTACTTGCTGACATATCCCGAAGGAGCCGTTAGGTAAGCAAATCCCTCATCTTTCATTTACTTAAAACAAACGAGACCGGGTGACAGTTAATTGAGGAAACCATTATCATTTTATAATCGTAGGCAATGCCATGAATTGTTAGTTCTAACATTTTGTCCTTCTTACAGTTCATTTGCCATTAAATTAATTTAGTCCCTAGAGGTGGTCCTTTTGCCAGTGATATTTCACAGGCACGTGTTTGGCTCTTGCACATTGGCTATTTAGCACATTCGCAAACGGAAAAGGAAATAATTTATTATCCGAATACCGTTTTGTATGATAGATGGAATTGTTTGGTTTCGAATGGTATATTTAGATGAACGATTTTCAGAAGGAAGGACATGAAATTAATAAATCTAGACGTAGTAATGAGTTGTCGATTAAAAGTGAGTCAGAGGAAAGCTGTAAGCTTTAATGGAGGACACAGATGGGATTCATTTGAGGTCTCACTTAAATCGGTTCAAACACTTTGCGAGGGGGTTAAGGAGTATGGTTGGTTGGTTGGTTTAGTGGGTGTCCCAAAGACTTACTTAGACCTCAAGCGGGTCCATTGTACCCATGAAAAGTATATTCGTGGAGGTCAAACCAAGGGATAGGGTTGGCTAATCCGGAAACCACCCAGAAAGGTATATAAATCTCAGGAGTTTCCTAAAATCAGCGATATTAAGGTCTTCCAATCCATGGAAGAAGCTACTACCAAGAGTGCCCAGTGCGGGACATTCGCATAGCCGGTGTCGGACGGATTCTATTTCCTCGTCGTCCCTATAGCTTCTGCATTAGGCGTTGCAGGGCAAACCAAGTTTCTTATGGATTCTTATTCCGCAGTATCCCATGAGAACACCGCAGACGATTCGGATTTCCCTTTGACTAAGTTGTACGAGGTTTTTGGAATTCTTCTTAACGAAGGCTGGTCATAGTGATCTGACTATTGCACAGGTGGTATAAGGGGTATCCTCATGCTGACGAAGATATATCATCAGTGAAAAGCAGATGACAGATGACCGTTTCTCGCCACGACTACGCTGTAGAATTAAATTCGTATGGATAATGAAAAGAAGAGGTGACAAAACGCATCCCTGGCGAAGTCTAACGTCCACAGTGAAAGATCCCATTTAACGACGTTCACAGCTCTTACAGTTTTTGTGTAGAGATTGAATGACCCTCAGAACTGACGATCCCATACTCCTGCAGTACACTCTAGAGTTTCCCTCGATAGATCCGATCATATTAATTCCCTAAATCAACAAAATAACTCAGATTAGGTTTGGCATACTCCCAGGCCTTTTCAAGTACTATTTTGAGAGTGAAGAGCTGGTCGGTTGTGCTTCTATTTGGACAAAAGTCACATTGCTCATCGCTCAACTTGGACTTGACCACGCCTCTGGAACCCGTTTCCAATTTCTTAGCAGAGACTTTTGAGACTTAACCCTTTAATTGAAGCAATCCCTCTTATCCTCTTATTCCTTTAAAAAGTGGAAAAATCACCCCAGTCTGCAGCTAGGTATGTTATTGCATTACTTTAATGACACAAAAAAGCTATTGCATTCCCTCTCCCCCCAAGGCCTTGAGCATTTCCGGCCGGATTTCGTCTGCACCAGAAGATCTGCCGACTCTTAGCGCTTTAATCCGATCCATTCTTTATAAATATTAAACATTGAAACCTAATACCACCTGAGTCTTGAGCCACGACACCTTACTCGCGCTGTATGAACAGCATCATACCTATGAGTATTCATAGCCCAACTAGCGCGCCAGGACTATAAAGAAATTGGAAGAATAGAGAGCCGGTGTTCTTGTATCTGTAGTGAGAGTCAAGTAAAAATCGTCTCAAGTCTTGTTTGAATTATGCCTCACAATTGCTTTGCAAAAAAATTAAATCCCTGACGAACTTTCCAGACTAGAAGAGGCTTTCCGGGACTTCAATCTGCATTAAGATTGCATTTATCCTCATTTTAAGATATCTCATCTTTTCAACCTAAAGAGCCTCCATAGCTAAAGGAATTGGTTAAGCACCATCTTATGCATGCTGCTAAGTAGCAGAATTATTTATAACAAGCTGGGACAGTCATGTGTGTTACAGTAGATAAGGGCTTCGATCAAGAGGAACCTCTTCTAACCTAACCTCTCCTACGAAGTAATGTAAAGTATAACTGCTTCTTAGCTACCAATTTCCATTGATGAGCAAATAGTTTCAAATCTGTTATGGCGCTGAGGTCAGTTGATTGAAATCTAATGGGGGAAGACATCACCTAAAAAAAAAAAAAAAAAAGCTGGCGCGACAGCTCGGAATGACCCAAGGCCTAGCTTCTCACAACCATTCATGTTGTGCGTGTTGTATTGTTTGCACGAATGGAAGACATCACCTATCTTCCAAAAAAAAGGTCACACAACCGTGTGACTATGCTATGGATCTTTCCGATCATTCAATGAAAAGAAACAGTGACCCAAATAGACCAAAAAAAGAAAATATACATAAATTTAATCGAGAACAACAAACTGACTTTGTTTCATAGAATCGTGTACTTTCTATTTAAATAGTCAGGCGGCTGTTAAAGCATTGGTATCCCACTTCGTGGAACCTAAGTCAGTCAATGATACTTTACAATCACTTGCCAGGCACAGCAAGGTCAAGCTTGGTTGGAAACCGTAGAGGAGCTTACTAGGGCTGGTTCAGCTTCCGAATTCTTGGGAACGGTACGCTTTTATGGCGTTAATTAAGCTACCACCACAACAACTGAGAATACCAACTTCGCCCAGCGCATAGGGAAAATGTCCTCGGGCTTAGGCAATCCGAGAGACCCTTTTCCTTACTTCCTTACCGTCCATTGCGCTCTAAGATATCATCTCAACAAACAAAACCTGTTTTCAGATACAGAGTGTAGGTTCTGTTTGAAAGAGGAAGAAACCTCTGCGCACATTCTCTGTTCATGTCCGGCCCTATACTGGCTACGCACCCGGATCTTGCATAGGGAATTCTGTTCGTAAGCGTGGTTTAGAAAATCGGCTACTAATGGCATAGTCACCTTCATTAGGAAGGTACTAGCCCTTTTAGGCTAAGTAGACCGGAGACACAATATATCTTCTAGGTCGCAGTTTCAGCTATAAGAGCAGGTTTTTGAAATAAAAAAATCATGTACGAGGTAGCAGAGCTCAATTTGAACTCCAAAAACCTTAGTAGAGCGACCACATACATGGAAACAGAAGCTTTTGAGCCAACAATTCTTAGTCAGATATGTCCAGTGTGTGGCGTACAGTAGGTCGTTACAGAGAAACGATTTAGGGATAAGCAGCAACAAGGTGTGAATTGTCCGTTAACTGCAGCTTAGAAAAAAGTTTAGTCCCAACCCAAGACAGACCGAACTTCCATTTAAGAATCAGGGTATCGCATAAAGGGATGCTTGGTCTAGCCAACGCGCGGTATGTTGCCAGGACCGTAGAAAATGGAAAGCTACATTGTCCCTGTTTAAGACGCTTAGGCACCTATTTCCCACGCGTCTGTTATATTAAAGTTTCAAACAGCTTTCCAGCTTAACTTGACATGTGGGTTAGAAACTTTCGTGAGTATTCCCTATAGTTTTTCCATCACTTTAAAGCACGTTCGCAATTTTCCATTTTGCTTTTCTGTGCAAAAGTCTTGCGGACAACAAAAACCACCTAATGGACAAAACAGAGATAAGACCCCTCTTCAATTTGAAATCCCACTTTTGACCTAATTCTACTCATTGCCAAATGCCTCATATCCCGAGTGTAATCATCCTGAAAACCATCTCCACACACTTGTGCGCATAGCAATCAACAACGGGCTTTACCCAGGATATTATTCATCTTTCCATTGGCCGTGAATCAAACTGTTTCCACCCAGCTTAAGTGTCTCTCTGGTAAATGGTCAACACATAGCACCGTCCACTAAGTATCTACAGTATATCTTCACCCAACTGGGTACAAGTTTTGTAGCCTTAAACATCCGACCACTCATCGGACATTAACATCCAAATAAAAGGACATTTCGGCTCCCACTGACCGTGCGAATCCCGGGTAAATTGTCTTCCACTCTCTTAGCATGATGACACTCCAGAAATTTATGGATATCACTTTGAAGAATTGATGAATCACTCCCAGGGATGTGTTGCCACCGAACGCCTGGCCGGTGGACTCAATTACTAGTCCATTTCGCCGACAATGACATCTATATAGCCAGTGAAGCCCATAAATGTTGGTCCAATAAGTGATGCTCAGTGATATTTCATCCGAGGCCCCTTTTTAAACAAATGAAATATTATTTATGATATTCTTTTAGGGTTCGATGGTAATTTATAAACATTTCTGTCTTCTCGGGGAGGAGGCTTCGGCATTTCTCTTGATTACCACGATGGCGGGTGGTGTGAGGGGGGAAGAATGCTCCTTGTAAGAAAGTAATTTAGGAGCCATACTTTGGATGGAACCTTTGTTTAGAAGGGGACGGGCAGGGGCGGGATGTGAGTGTAGCGAACTTAGGGTATAGCTGCTGAGAAATTTGTAATTTATTACGGTGTCAATGGCAAATATGCTAATTTTGTTTCAGTTGCTGATGTTGGACGATAAATGATGATGGTGTTGGGAATGGGAGCCAATTAGGTGGTTACAGGAAGCTTAAGTTAGATGTGCTCGAATGAAGTTGTTATATAAACTCTTCTGGGGCACAAGTTTTTCGGGGGTTCAGTTGTTCTTTAGAATGTTGTTCGAGTAGAAACGAAAGTGATTATATAGACATGTTAAGCAGTACCCGGAGAACCATAAAGTATTTTCTTTCATTTTGAGAAGTTTGGTTGGACTTTGATTGTACTTCTGGGCCGGTACGACAAGATGATAATGAGAAATTGGATAGTATTCAGCTGACACGTTATAAACATGTGAAATATGTTAGAATTTTACAAAGTTTTTTAAAAACTGCAAGCGTCTTTCAATAACATCGGCAGCCGATGGGAAAATCTATGAGAAGTTAGTTCTCCATGTAGCATAATGCGTTGACTTTCTGTTGCAAAATCTCAATTCCTCTAACATCTACGCTCATTCATATGCAGATGATGTTTCCAAACTTTCTGTCGGGTCATGCCTCAAGGCTGTCTATGCTTTAAATATGTTCGTTGAATGGTGCACTACTCGGGCTTTTGGCCAATTCTTTGAAAACAGAGGTTGTCCTCTTTACTCCTTGTCAGTTGTAACCGGTCTAACTCAGCCAGTTAGCATCAATATCCTGATCTTTCATGACGCCAAATTATAAAACTTCTTTGGGCAAACCATGTCAATTAGAAGACATTCAAGGAGCTCCCAGTTTTCTGGCAGTGTAAGGGTGGTTTTCGCAAGACATGGGGCTTATCACCGAAAAAGGTCCTTTGGATCTATACGACAATACCGTTTCTAGCTTATGCGTCAGTTTTTTTATGGAGGGGGCTTTCGCGTAAGAATGTGACTACTCTCTGCATTAAGCTTTGTCTCTGCTAGACGGAAGCTTTTCCGAGTACGTGTGGTGCTGCTCTAGACTCTCAGGTTGATCTGTCTTCCCTTGATACCTATATCATAGGTTGCACTATCAAAGCAATGTATTGTCTTAGAATTTTGGTATCATTTCTACTGGAGTTTTGATTACCTTGCGCGACACTTATCCTACGATGCTGCAATGACACCAGAACTATGGCTTCTTGCAAATTTAAAGTCGCCTTTCCTTGCTTTCAGGAGAGGCTGTATTCGAATCTCCTCGGATGGCTCCAAAACCAGTCATAGGTCCAGTGCTGGTATCTTCGTGGAGGCCGACAACATTAGACTTCACTACTCGTTAAGCAAACATGCCCCTGTTTTCCAAGCAGATACCTTTGCTATCCTAAAGGCCACGGACTATATTGTTAAGAATAGGCAGACGGGTCGGAGCATCTGCGTTTGTAGCGATAGCTAGGCTGCACTTAAGGTTTAGAAAAACACTCTTATGAGTTCCAAAATAGTGGGAGAATGCAAAAACTCTTTGAATTCGGCTGCAAGACTGAATTCTTTGACTACTGTCTGTGTCCCAGGTCACACTAGCATCTCCGGAAATGAGATTTCCGATGTTTTCTCAGGAACTAAACCTGCGTTGGGTCTTTCCGCGTCCTTTGACGATTGGGTTTCCTACAAGCACAATGGTGTGTTGCACGGCTCACCAGGATGCAAGCAAACTAAACGTGTGCTTCCGAACGTCTGTAAGAAATCAGCGGCATTCTTGTTCTCCGAAAGTCAAGGGAATTCCAGTAAAATGGGAAAAAAAAACTAGGTCCTGCTTTCTGGTAGTACAAAGGACCAGTTGGATCTGAGTGCTCCGGTATAGCATTTTTAAACCCGCAAAAAAAAAAATGCATCCACCGTCTCCTTAGTTAGGAAGTGGAGCTTGGAAAACTGACCGCAATGCGTTGTATTATTCGCGTAAAGCCTTGCGATTTGTAAACTGTGAGCCTCGAATTCTCCCGAGGAAGTGCTAAAGCTGAAGACCAAATAAATGGCATGAGTTCGTCAAGGCCATAAAAGATCAACCAGACATTTTTCCCGCCCCCACGTCTCAGCGGCCATAAAATCTTCGAGACTATAATTTGTTAGGAAGAAGGTTCCCTATTCACCAATCTAAATAGGCAAGCAACTGTAGGTAACTGCCGAACTGAAAGAATACAAACAGATCTAATTTTTATCTAGAGCTTATCCAAAATATTTCTTAATTTTTAGACCAATTATTTGATGTGTTTCTGATGCAATTTTACTGCGCTCTTCCAGGCCTTTCAGATGTAAAATTTGATCAAAACTATCCCTGGAAACCAAACGCATTAGTTTCAATTTCTATGCAAAAAGGTCATCACAAACAAAAGACCACTTCTAATGTTTTAAAGAAATTAAATTACCCAAAAGTGAGTCCTTCAGCTAGCCTTGTTCCATCATTCAGTAGCTCCTCTGGGCATTGTTAAATTCGCTCATAAAAGTGGAATATTCCGCCCAGTTATTCACAACAAGTACGCCACTCAGGCAATCAGCCACTACCCGGATGCCCACAAATGTCAAAAGCACTAAAAACTATAAATTGCCCGGCGATGAATGAATAGAAGCCTCTACTCTTTGGGGTAGGTACCGGATGCGGTTATGCGCATCTAAACATCACATCCATATGTATATGTACGTCCACTTCAACCGAAAATTTATTAAATTAAAATGATATGACGAACAAGGTCCCGCCATAAACGGTTTTCATCATCGTTAGTTTGTCGGCTGTTGACAATGACATATGTCATGAACCCTTTGACCCCAATAAAACGTAACATACCTCTCTGTCTTTTGGTCTCCTCTCACTCTTTGGCAAGGAGAGACCCTAATTTAATATCCGACTGTTAACAACGGATATTGCCATGTGTGTGTTGGTGCTGCTACTGCTGCTGTTAGTTGATGGTGTTTACTTGCATATAATGTTACATCGTTTATGGAACAAAGAAGAATAGCGGATAAATGTGTTCGTGCAAAGCAAAAAGTTGAAATAAAAATCCAAAACTACCCACATAAAGAAAATACTGTGCGCACATTTGGTAGGGTAGTTTCTTTTCTATAGGATACTCGTAGCTTTTAACAGTCTACTTGGCAAGGATGGTAGGCAGAAACTACTTACTTAAAGTGGTACTACAGTCCGGGGTGGACCTAGGCCTTAACCAACAAGTGTCTCCAACCAGCTCGATCTTTAGCCAGCTGAATTCAGTTTTGCACGCTAAGTTGATTAAGGTCCCCTTCCACTTGCGTGCGCTACTTGAGTCATGATCTTCCTCTACTGCACCGTCCCTCGGGTGTGGATTTAAAGATTTTCCTGGCCGGAACATTGGTGTCTATCCGCTCTACATGACACAGCCACTTCAATTGCTGGACCTTCACTTTTCTGGCTAGGTCGATGCCACTGTCCATGCCTCTGCACCGTAGAGAAGGACTGGGACGACTAAGTTCTTATAAAGGGTCACTTTTGTCATTCGAGAGAGGGCTTTGCTACTCTATTGCTTTTTCAGTCCAAAGAAACAGCGATTGGCAAGAGTCATCTTTCGTTTGATCTCAGCGATGGTGCCGATATCTAGGCGGAACCTAGGTAGACAAAGGCCTTAATTACCTGTCTATTGTGACGTTTTGTCCAAGTCCTAAGTGTCTTTTCTTGTTGACAACATTACTTCGCCTTGCCCTCATTGACCGCTGAACTCATCTTCGCCGACCCCGTCTCAATACCTACGAACGCGCCTGTCACATCACGCTGCTTTCTTCCTATTATGTTAATAACGTCGGCGTATTCGAGTAATTGGGCGGACTTTTGAGAGATTATGCCTCTGGTGTTGGCGCGTGAGTTTTGCACAACTCTTTCAAGAACGATGTTGCAGAAGTCGCATGACAGCGCGTCGCCCTGTGTAAGTTCTTTTCTGACATCAAAGGTCTCGGTGAGGTCTTTACCGACCTTGATGGAGCAGCGTGCGTTCTCTATCGTTATCCTACTCAAACAGACGAGTTTGGCAGGATGCCAAAATTAGACATGACTCTGTGTAGCTCGTCTCTATAAATGCTGCCATACGCTGTCTTATAATCGGTGGTTTGTGATTATTTGGTCGATGGTCGACTTTCCTGGCCTGAAGCCATTCTAATATAGACCGATCAGGTTGTTAACTCATGGCTTCAGGCATTCACATAACACGGCAGATAAGATCTTATGTTAAGAAGACTGATGCCTCTATATTTGGCGCAATTCGGAGGGTCTCCTTTTTTGACAGCGTAAATTTTTTTTTTTTTTTTTTTTTTTTTTTTTGCGAGGGTATGTGAAAATCTTTCATGAGACACCATGAGGATCTACCGCACGTGCTCATGGTAGTGTGAGATTCTTACTCACTAAAAACACCTCCCCTTTTCGTGTTGACTACGACTAAGTACAAAAAAAGCCTTATCAAGTAGTTTAGCTTTCGACAATAAAAGTTCGCGTTGTGCAGGTAGCTTTCCAGTAAAAGCACCTACTAATACCGTCATTATAAGCGGTTATCCCTTATTGCGCTAAATCGAACGGTTTCGTTCTTTGTAGTCGGCGCACAAGGTTTGTCACGTCCAGAATTTGGAGTACGGCGTTATTGCAATGTCCCTGAAGGCGAACACGGAGTTTGCGTGCAAAATTTGTTATTTCATCTTCGACGGTAGCTAAACCGAGGTCTCTATGGATATCGTCGTTTCTAATGTACCACGGCGCATTAACGATTGTTCTGAGCACCTTATTTTGAAAGGTTTGTAAGATATTTCTATTGCTGGTTTTGGTACAACCCCAAAGTTGTATACCATACGTCCATACAGGTTTTAAGACTTGCTTATATAAGAGCAATTTGTTATACATGCTTAATTTGGAATATCTTCCAAGCAGCCAATACATTTCTCTAAATCTAATTTCGAGCTCGTCGCGTTTCTTTTTAACGTGCGGCTTCCATTTCAGTTTCGCATCTAGTGTCATTCCTAGATATTTTGCTTCGTTTGCATACGGTATTTGTACCGAGTTAATGAAAACGGGTAAGTTGTTTATTTTCTTGTTAGTAAAGTTAACATGGGTAGATTTGGTTTCATTGAGAACAATGCGCCAAACCTTTGTCCACTCGCAGATTTTATCCAAAGCTCGTTGAAGCTTTACAGTTGCTGACTCGACTGAATTATCTGTTGCCAGAATAGCCGTATCGTCCGCGAACGTAGCAACAACGGTGCCTTCTTCTTGGGGTATATCTCGAGTATAGAGCAAGAACAAGACTGGACCAAGAACACTCCCTTGTGGAACTCCCGCAGCGATTTCCTTGAATTCCGAGTATTCGGCTCCGTGCTTGACACGGAAGAGTCTATTCTCCAAATACGACTCTAAGATCTTGTACAACTCTTCCGGAAGTACCTGTCTAAGTTTATAATTCAAGCCTTCGTGCCACACCTTGTCGAAGGCTTGAGAAACGTCAAGAAAAGCGCTAGAACATATCTTTTTCTCTTCTATAGCCTTCTCAATTTCGTTGGTTATTCTATAAACCTGGTCAATTGTGGAATGCTTGATTCTGAACCCGAATTGATGATCAGGAATCAAACGTCTTTCTTCAATTACCGGTTTTAACCGTTTCAATAAGAGTTTTTCGAAAACCTTTGATATTATCGGCAGGAGCGATATCGGTCTGTACGACTTTTTGTCGTTTGGCGGTTTTCCCGGCTTTGAAACCATTATAACTTCGGCGACTTTCCATTGCCTTGGAACGTATAATAGTCTTAGCGAAGCATTTATAAGGTAAACAAGTTTTATTAAAGCTTTCTTTGGCAATTCCTTCAGGACCTGTCCGGTTATTAGGTCATATCCAGGAGCCTTGTTATTTTTAGATTTTTTATTACCTCACAAAGTTCGGCTAGTGACACGCTTCTTATTTTAAAGTTGTCTGGAGTCATAATAGTATTATTAATATTTTCTATTAATGTTTGCCCGGGAAATGGCTTAAACTTTTCTTCTAGATGCTCAGCAAATAAGTCGGCTTTTTCTTTATCGCCTTTTGCCCACTCGCCATTACTTTTTCTTATTGGTAGCGATTGTATTTGGGGTTTTTTGACACCTTTTATAGCTTTCCAAAGAGAATAATTCGAACTTTTTTCAGCAGACAAGCCTTCGAGATATGTAGAAATCTCGTGATTTTTAAAATCCCGTATCGCTTTTTTGAGCTTATTGCATAGGAAGTTCGAATGGGTTTTATGCTGAGGAGCGCGGGACTGTTGCCATCTTTTGCGTGCTCTCCTCTTTGCCAGCATCAGTTCTTTTATTTCCGGCGGATATTTTACTTCGCTATTTCCCACTACTTTCCTTTTATATGGAGTGTTGGTCCACGCGGCGCTTTGTAAGACTTCAATAAATCTGCCGACTTCATCCTCTATTTCGCACGGTGTTCTAAGCGACACATTCAGGACTATATTTTCTTCACAAGCTTTCCTAAAGCCGTCCCAGTTAGTTTTGTTGCTAGTTAATCTGGGCGCGCCTTCCTTCTTCATTAGGCGTTCACTTATTGTCAATATGACTGGTGAATGATCTGAGGAGAGATCAAAGCTTTCCTCGACGTTCGTAAAGGTTTTCGCTACCCCTTTTGCAATAAAGAAGTCTATGAGGTCAGGCGTTTTTGCTATGTCGGAGGGCCAATAAGTCGGTTTCCCCGTCGAAAAGAAGTCAACAGCAAATTGCATGCCGATTTCGTAGAGAAGTCTGCCTTTAGGTGAAATGCATCTCGAACCCCAAAAGGTGTGTTTCGCATTGAAATCACCACCAATAATAAATTTTGATCCAAGTGAGTCAAATAGACGTATTAAGTCATTCTTTTCTAGCGTGTATCGCGGAGGGCAATAAATGGACGCGATATTGTAATACATGTTTTTATTTTTTACGCGAACCGAAGTTATTTGCATTGCATCGAGTTCTATCGGTGAATTCAAAGAGTGCTCAATACAGTCTTTAATTAAGAGCGACGATCCGCCCCTAGCCCTTTCGGATGGGTGGTATGCGTGATAAGCATAGTATCCTCTAATTTTAACCCGAGATTCCTTTGTCAGATGGGTTTCAGAAATCAAGCATATGTCAATGTTCTGCTGGCGTAGAAATACTTCCAGTTCGTCGATTCTTTGCTGAAGGCCGTTTGCCTTCCATGTTAAGATTTTAAGTAACTGGTTCATGTTCATAATTTCGTTCGTGGTTTGCGAGCGTTATGCTCAAGGTTACTAAGTTTTTCGAATATAAGCTTATTTGTCTTGCTTTGCTCCTCGAGTTTCGCGAGAATTATAGAGAAAACTTGTTGCATAGGATCTAACGCAGGCCTATTTTGCTTGGTTGCTTGCGATGCGGCTTGCGCGTACGTTTGGGCATCAGCAGATGGCGGATTTTCCTGAACTTTTTTCGTTTTTTCCTTGACGGGTTTGCTTTCTTTCGCCAACGATTTTTCGGATTTATTTTTATTCGGTTTCGGTAGCGGACGAATGTTCTTTTTAAGCGTATCGCGCCTTTTTTGAAGTTCTTTGGCCACTTCGCAACCTCGATAGTTCGCTGGGTGCTTCCCCTTACAATTTGTGCAAGTCGCTGCCGTCTGCTTGTTTAAGTGGCACTCATTCGAAAGATGTGTACCGGCACATTTCACGCATCGTGGCTCTTTTTGGCAGTATGTCTGCGTATGGTTGAAACCTTGACAGCGTTTACACTGAGGGATCGATCTTGTGCTTTTACGCATCGGTTCGATTTTGATAACAATATTTAAAATCGTTTTAATATTGTAAATATTCTTTATATTCTCGCTTTTATCGAAACTGAGCATAAAAAGCGGAAGACCACGCTTAACAAGACTTTCCTGATCTTCTTCCGTTTGTTGCTTTTCCTTCTTGATAATATTTACGGCGTCAAGAATTTTAAAGCCTTTCGCTTGAAGATCGTCCATAACGTCTTCTTTGGTGCATGAAGGATGGAGTCCTCTTGCTATAACTCGCAATGGTCTTTCTGACTTATTTTCGTAAGTGTACCACTGAATTTTCTCGGTATTAAGTTTCCGAGAAAATGCTCGGTAATCGTCGGGGTCATCGACGTTTATTTTCCACACATTGTTGCGAAGTGAGGTGACCTTAAACTTCGAGGCCAACGTTCCTTTTAGGAGGCAATACAACTTGTTATAGTCCGTAATCCCGATGACGTTTATTGGAGGCGGTGGACTTAATTTTTTTGTCTCTTGCAAGCTCTTGTTTTTTTTTAGTGGCTCGATTTCAGGTGAAGAACCGGCTTTTCGTTTCTTGCTGGGTCTTTTCTTTGAGACCCACGCCGTTTCCCGTGTTAGCTCTTCTTCGTCCGTATGATATTCGCGAACAGTTGAGCCAGACGGACTACCGTCTTTTGGAGGATTTACGTTTCTTAGAGCTTTATTTTCTTGTCGAAGTAAATCTACCTCTTTCCTAAGTTCTTTGTAGAGTAACTCCATTTCGTTAAGCTTCTTACGGAGTTCGTTGTTTTCCTCCTCGAAGCTTTTACATTTCGCTGAGTCCTGTTTATCGCGCGTTAACGCTTCCGGCGGACTTCTTTTCCCGGAGACATTCGATCTTGGTGGTGGCGATCGAGATACCCTTACACTTTTTGTAAAAGGGTTGCATAATTGCAATAAATGGCTCTCCCCAGAATCCATAGAGCCGACCTCCGAAGAGGGTGGATTTTCCAGTAAAACTGGAGTGCCACCTGGGGTATTGAATCTCTTTGTTTTGTTCATTGCATTGTTTGTATACTTCTTTAACCTCGGTATACGGAGGGTGGATTTTAGTCGCCTCTTACGACAGGCATGCCTACCTCGGGTATATTCTAACCCCTACCCGAAGGGGTAAATTGCGTAAATTGTAAATAGAGCGTAAATTGCTCTCAAGAAAACTCATACACAATCCTCTTGCTAGGCGATTCAGTGGCTTGCACAAACTGTTAGGAGGAAGAATCGCATGTCAGTGTCCAGCCTTTGTTCGACAGAAAACTCTGGAGGCTAGGTGCACACGAAAGGAGCAGGTATGTATATTCTCCCGATCACATGCAGATAACAACCAACTCCATGATGGTACAAACAAATATTCTTTAATATATCTCATTATCTGTTCCAAACTTGTTTCATTACAACAATCTTTGCCTGACTGTGGCCTAAGTCTAGAACAGCCTGGTCTTCATCATCATAACGATTTCACCAAGTTTGAAACCGGGAGGCACTGCGACCTGTAAGATATATTGTGCTGGTCTAGTGGTTTACCAGAAGCCATATTGAGGCTCTTAATAAACCTCACAAACTAGATGCCATGGTCCAAGTATCCACTGGACACCTCCTGTCCCTTTTTAGATGGAGCATTCTCAGAAAACAAGGTTATGTCTCCTTTTGCTTTCCGCAATAGTCGAGACATATCTGTATCTGATAACTTCATCTTATGATGAAACTTTTTCGCTTGCCTCAGGCCCTTTTTCTTTGCCGAATATTCAGCGAGCCTTTCAAATATCCATTGTGTTGATATTTTTAGGTGGTACCCGAAAATAGGGCTCAGAACCAGCGTCTTCTCTCGCCAGACAATCCTTCGAGACCTTCTTGTCCAGAAATCGAGGCTACAGTACACTTTTGTTTTGCGGACGTTAAGTCTTTGAGAGGGTTGAAACAGTCCTAGTCGGGAGAGGCTCGAACCCTATCGTATAAGACTAATAGCTATCATCATCCGTAACATCTACTTATGTACTGCCGCAAATGCATTCCCGTGCAGGCTAATATACGAGCCTTTGCTTAAGCATAAAAATGGCTCACGTATCCTTCAAGATGATTTTCCAGAATGAAGAAAAAGAGTGTCTATCATTTGTGTGTACAGATATCTCACCCTGGCTGATCAGGTGGTTTGAGTAATTCAACGATATCAACAGCCATGTTTTCCAGAACACAATCATTACCTGTTATATGAAAAAACACGGAGTTTATCCCACGCATAGTAACTGGCTCGGCCTTGGCCCATCCGCGGCTGTCGCGCCAGCTATTTTGTTTTTTATTATCCCACCACTTTTTTCAATTCACCTTAGGCCTTAAGTCCTGGGTAGAATAGGAAAACTCCAGAAGGGAGTTAAGACTAAAAATTCAAATTGTATGTTTTCCTGTTGGCAAACATTTTTCAAAAATTGGAGTTCAAAATGCCTTTCGTCCCGACTTTTGCCTTAACACACTGTATCCGCGCATAAAAAGAAAAATTACTTATTTGCTCTAGTGCCTAAGTGGGGAGCCGGTTAAAATAAACGAGAACCGAGTTCTCAAATACGATCTCAAATCTATAAATCGTCATTACAGTCAAGGGGACTTATAGGCCACCCATCCACCCGACCACTACACAATCTGCGGAGTCCTTTTACTTTTGCAATTGTTTAGTATTTGCACCACTCACTCAGTCATTTCGGACTCTGGACGCCCGAAATCTCAATGGACTCTGTTGTCGTACAGTCGTACGGTTTGTCGTGGCCTTTTCGGGGTCGATCCTTTGGTAATAAAAAACCAAAAGTTCCTTTCAGTCCTCGTTTATTTGTTTTACTCATTTTGTTTGGTTTTTTTTCTTCGTATCCAGTGCTCGTTTTTTTTTTTTGTTTTTTTGTATTTAGACGCCGAAACTTTCAACAAATACTCGTCGTAATAGAAACGCAATAAATTGAAAGAATTCCTTGATTGAGAAATATGAAAGTCCTCAGCGGGGATATGTGTGTGTGTGTGTTGGATATGAGTCGGAGGAATGTAAAAAATTGATTTTATGTTTGACAACCATCACCACAGGATGTGCGGGGCGGCGCGGCAGAGGGCAATGAAAGCATATTTGTCCTTTTGTCCTTAAATTATCGTCGGACTAGCTTGGACAGGGAGGACTTGGAGTGATGTACTTCGCACAGTCGAAAGACGAAGACAACGTCTTCGGAAACAGCACGCAGTTTTGCCATCTGTCAAAGTCGATTTTGGAAATGGAAATGATTATTTTTATGAGCGTTGAGATTTTGCCATGCCGGCGAGTGTGTGGTGAGGGCATGGCAACATAACCCTGATTATGTACATATGGCTGGGGACTGGGGGGGGCTTTCACGATGGATTTATCAAGTGCGTAGCTGTACACAGTGTGCAATAAAATATGCTTCAGCTAAATAAAATCGTAGGACATTAAATTTATTTATTACCTTTTATGGTATCTGGACAAATTGTCCTTGAGGAATGCCGTAATGGAAGCCGACCATTTTTTTTCCGGCATTTCCCCATTTGATGTTACTGAATGTGCACGTGCACGTATGTACATATACGTATTTGTTTTCATTTAATAATACAATGTGTCATTCGGAGGATGTCACAGTAAAGGATCTGGAATGTTATGGTTGGATTAATTGGAGATGGTTTAGGACTGATGACAGTGCGAAAAAGATGTGTAACGCGCGTTCGGTGGGGTAGGTGGCGGTACCGTAATGGACTGATGCCATGAAGTCCGGTTTGCAGCCAGCATCATTAAACTCGTGTGAAAGTTATTTGTCTGCGGTCTTTGCTTCGTGGGACTGCTAAGTGATGGAACACATTTTACTACCTACATAGTATCTCCCAGAACAACATAGGTCACTAAGCAGTTAGTATGTGTACATATGTATGCATATATAATATGTACCACCCTTAATTTTATTTATCGGACATTAAAGGATAAACACGTGGATTCAAAAGCACACAAGAATCCACTGGTCGTCATGTGTCTAATAGTTCCTACTGTCACCTTCTCGTGGTAAATTTCGGATGCCTAGTCCTTCAATTGGAGACTGGGTTCCAACCCCTTTGGAGTAAAGCGTTGAGTAAAGCGAAATAGAGCAGATGGTGAACAGTTTCGACTAAGGTAGTCCTTCTTGGACGAAACGAAATAATCTTCCAAATCAAATCATCGGTGGCGTCTTCAGTTTCAGTTAAGTCAATCTTCTTAGTGAAAACCTTGTATGGCCTTCTTCGACATAATCGGTGCGCAGGCCTATAAGGAATTATTTATACCGCTTTTCGTTCAAGAAGTATAAGGGAAGGATCTGACCCCCAGGTTGACTTGACTAACTCCAAGCCTCCGCAAAGACTACTGTTGACGACATAGACACACAATAAGCACAACGATTTTGGTATACACCAGAGATTAAAACGAGTCGAGTACATCACACGAGTTGCGAGTACCCGTTCGAAAAACCCGAGTACGAACGAACAGAGTACACACACAACGTACTACTCATGAGTGCAAGCCATTCGCGAGTTGCATGAATCGCGAGTCATAGGACGAAGCGAACGAGTACGAACGAGTTTCCAACCAAACGGTTGCAACCGAGTACGAGTATAAACGATTCATTTGATCGTGAGTATGATTATTCGCGAGCATGTTGAAAAAAATAAATCGTTCGCCAAAATCATACTCGTTCGCGAGTATATTCTATCTCTTCAAGGGTGGTTGCGATTCAAACAAAATTTGGCTGGTGTTGGAAAATCCCATACCATAATCGTTTTATTAGGATAATAACGGAAGTGGAAAGAATGTAATTAACTGACTTTTGTATAATTTTGGGATATCCCAACAAATTTGCGAATGTTTTTATGATAAGTGAATTACGAATGTGAGATTTCTGGAACTTCAAAAACATTGATGCACACTTCTGCAAAAAAATAAATTCTTATTTAGGACACAAAATTTGCTCAAAACATGTAATAAATAAATAAATATGTACTAATAAATTCAATTAACCATTTATACTGACTGCTCACAAGCATTTGTACCGCTAAAATGAAAAAGAGCAATAGAAAAAAAATTCATAAAAACTCGCTTTTTCCCCTATATACCAGAAAATTTCTCAAATAATTTCCATTTGTGGGAACTACGAACAGCACATACCGCTCGGAAACAGTGCCCTTTTTTTGCGAGTACTCGCAATTTTTCCGAGTACTCGCAAATTAGGTAGCTGCTCGCGATTCATTTTGGTTACGAGTAGTCGGCACAGAGTTTGATCGTGAGTACAATGCGTTGGGATCGAACAACTCATGAGTACAAACCATTCGCGAGTTGTATGAATCGCGAGTCATAAGACAAAGCGAACGAGTACGAACGAATAAAAGCAAAAATGTTCAACTGTGCGCACATGTGCGCACATATTCGTTTTAATCTCTGGTATACACACGTATTATACACGGACCGTTTCTAGGCCTCATGAAGCTAAACAATTATCTCCAGAATGCTATAATGCAGTATTTTGTCTCACCAAGGCATTGACAAGGGATGCGGTAGGTAAAGGAGCATAGAATCTGTGCCAGGCCTTGTTCGAATGCGGATTTATAAGACTCAAGCAAATAGGTTTAAACTGCTGACACGTAAGAGACATCTCAACACGTAGGAGGCGTCAAGTCATAATTCGCCAACATCAGTCTGATATGTGTTTATGGCCAAACACAAGAAAGGGACGATGCCACCAAGGAATGTTTTTAAGACCTTATCGATAAAGTATGTGTGATCAATGTCCTCAATATCGTATAAGTCAATACCGGTTAGTTGAGGACACAAAAATTCGATTATTGTGGTGTGGCAGCGAATTCAAATCATGATTTTTTCATTTAAGTCGTCGTCCTCGACGATTGTCCTAAAGTATGATTAAAAATGATTTTGTATTCTGTATTAGGGAGCCCTAAATGTGCGCTGCAACCTATAAGATCTATTGTACTAGCCCATTTGAATTAACCAGAAGTTAAGTTGAGGCTCTTTATAAACCTCAGTACGGTCTTAGATTCCAGTTTCCAAATTTCTGCTGGACTGACTGAGTCCCGCTTCAAATGGATGAATCTTATCATTACGGTTCCTGGACATTAGCAAAGAATGTATTCTGCGACCTCTTTCTGCTTTTGATGATACTTTTCCCAGAATCGTCATCCACCTTTCGTTTTCCAGTTCAATAATGACTATGGTGTTGTAAGCGCGTTCCAGAGCTGTGGTAGAGTCCAGGTTGGTCGAAGAGCAGTGTGACTTCCGTCTTGGTACAAGCACAACCGACCAAAATGGTACTTGAGAAGGCCTGGGAGAATGCCAAACCTATCCACAGTTATTTTGTGGATTTGGGGAAGAGATATGATCGGGTCCCTCGAGAGAAACTCTGGAGTGTACTGCTGGAGTATGGGATTGACGGTTTTCATTTGAATGCCATTCGATCTTTATACACAAACTGTTAAAGCTGTGTTCGGGTGAACGGACGTTGGACATCGCCAGGGGTACGTTCTGTCATTGTCTATGTGAATTGAATGCCGTGGAGAGGAACGGTTCGAATTGGGATACTTGAGGATAAGTCATCTACTTCTCGATGATGAGTTGGTCATCCTGGGGTCCACTCAGACCGAACTTCAGCGCGCACTTGACATGTTCGCTGCCGTTAGTGTTAAAGCTGGGATGAGGGTAAACGTGAACAAATCAGAAAGTTTCGTAATTTCCTGAACGCCTGTTATATGCACTCTGTATGTAAGTGGAGTCCACTGAAACAGGTGGAAAAGTTTAAGTTTTTCGGGGTCCAATGGTCATGAGCCGATTGAATAATACCGCGGATACAAGCTGCGGAAATGAGATTTCTTCGTTGTATTGCTGGGGTGACTCGTCGAGATCGAGTTGGGAATACCAGAATTCGCGAGGCACTCAATGTCAAGCAGCTACTTCTTCGAACAGAAAGGTCCACACTTCGATGGTTGGGGCACGTTAAACGCATGTCCCCAACTTGGTTTCCAAGACATGTCATGGAATCCGGGCGCCTTGGTGGGCCCAGGATGAAATGGCTGACCAAGTTCGAAATTTCACCTCTACCCTCTGGGGATTGCCTCTGATGATTTAGAGTCGATGTCGGAAGATCGGAAGATGTGGAGAGTCCATGTAACTGGCTTAAAACCGCGACCTCCACAGTGGATAAACGGACCATTGAAAAATGATGAATGATGTCTATAATTTTTCCCACCAATCGAAATCTTACACCACAATAGACGATATTTAGAATATTACTGACTCCGTCTTAACAGTAAGCCAAAGTGCCTCCACAATTTCTTAAAATGCATTACACTTCAACTGGATATGTCGATATTCAAAGAGGTTTCATACTGGTGCCTTCTGCATTACCTCCTTTCGCCTTTTCATCCTAACACATTTATAATTATGCCACCAGTCTGTTTATTCAGCGAATTAGCTCTAAGGCTTCTCTAACCAAATTCCACAAAGTCAATTGAATTTGAAATCGCAGACACAGCTCTAAGAGATTCATTGCCCACACCGTCACCAAGCATTAACGACAGTGTTTATTCATACAGAAATTTATCGATATCTTTCGGCGCCTTGAACATAAATTACATTGTACCACGCAACAGACATACTACAATCCCCAACTAATTGTATTCCATTAGTCAGTACAAAGCGCGTAAAATGCTCTTCAGGCTAATTCTAGACAGAGAGTGATTATGTTAATAGATACATATGTACCTATGTACACCCTTCGTCTTCTCTATTTTGAGACACCTTCGGGTGGTTTTGGTGTCTATTATTGGAACGTTTTCTCCGGGGATGAATGTTTCTGGAGATTGCCAAACTAATGTAATTGGCAGTATTCGGTGGAATTAAGCAAAATGTAAACCAATATTCATGATTCATTGGGTATCCTTGTTGGTTCACAGATTTCCCTCCTAATTCAACTTCAATCCAATATAACGATTTTGAACTAGATACTCAGCTCGGTAGCGCTGTCTAGACGCGGAGCGCAATAATTAATAAAGAATTTTCCAATACACTTATGCTAAAGTACAAGTTGTATTGAAAGCATACCTGAAATTCATATGCTTTGACTTCATTACGTACCGTTGAATTATAATTCAAACTCTTCAACTTAAAAGGACGATCTGCTCTTTATCGGAAAAAGAGCAATCACCAGGGAACCGTCTGCATTTGGTTGCAATTAAATTGACTAATGGAGCAAATGCTTGAATTAATGAATAATCAGCACTAGCACTACAACAGAAGCAGGAGCACAGAATACCGAATGAAGTATTTCATAGAAGAAAATCAGAGAAAAAAAAAGATCCTCATTCGAACATTAAATGAACAGTGAACAGGATTTTAATTAGAAAGTTGAATTTTGCTTTGTTTCGTGAAAAGTTTTCGGAAGGGGGGCACTGCTGGGAGTGTTTCTGCTTTGCGGCATTTCAAGTTCCCGGAGCTAGTTATGAAGTTGAATTTTATGGTATGTACCCCAATTCAGGTTATTGAATTATTAATTTTAGCTCGGCGGAAACCACTTCGTGTGGTGCTCTTTGAGTTTTGGTCCTGTGTTCACTGCATTTTCAAGTCACTTGAGACTGGGTTTTTGTTGTTTGTTTGTTAAGACCGCAAAACTGAGGAACAATGTTAGATTGGCAGGAGAGGTAAAGTTCTGTATTCGATCCTTTAAAACTATTGGTTTACCTTGAGAATAAGGAACGTCAATGAAAATCAGAAAAACTTTTATGTTGGTGCTTTGGGGACTTCCAAATGATTTTTAAGATTTGCTAGGCACCGCCGTTTGAATTAGTTGAAGGGGTTGCGTTGCGTTAAGCAGCAGAGAGCACTGCCCAATGGTTAGCACCACATGCACCCTGTCTATGTATTTTCCTATGCCATGAAGTGCCTTACTCTTCGTCACAGCAATTACAAAAAAAAAATATCTAGCAGGACAGCTCCAGATGAGCCAGAGCCTAGCTTTTTCTTTTCCTTCCTGCAATTGATTGCCAACTCCGAACGGCGAATTGAGAAACTTTTTCATGACCGAAAGAATAAAGATCGCGGATACAAGCTGCCGAAATGAGATTTCTTCGTTGTATAGCTGGGGTGACTCGCCGAGACCGGGTAAAAAACACCAGAGAACGCGAGGCACTCAATTTCGAGCAGCTACTTCTTAGAACGTAGAGGTCCATACATCGATGGTTTGGGCACGTCAAACGCATGTCCCTAACTCGGTTTCCAAGGCGTGCCATGGAATTCTTGCCATCGGGTAGGCGTTCCCTGGGCAGGCCTAGGATGAGATGGCTGGACCAAGTCCAAAATCTCACCTCTATCCGTATGGGGATAGCCCCTGATGTTTTAGAGTCGATGGCGGAAGATCGGCAAATGTGGAGAGTCCACTTAAGCTCTCTAAACCCGCGACCCTCATAGTTGATAAGCAGGCCATTGGAAGATGATGATGATGAATAATACTCTCGGAGGTTTGTCATTCCTCGACCTCTCGCTGAAAACAGTACCTTTTCCCATATTTGTTTCTTAACTTGCTTCTTTCGAACGTAGAAGAGGAAGCGTGTTTTAGACCCTTTGGAATATTGAGATGAAGAAACCCTGTAATTGCTGCAGAGAAATACCTCAGCAACCTTTCAGTCGGTTTCCAGAGAGGGTGTCATATGCTCTGTGCTAACCTCTTTTCCTATTTTGGCATAAAAAAACGTCCAAAATGATCTTACAATCATAATCGGGTTATGAGTGTTACTCCAAATATGAGGAACGCCCTTCGAGCAATAAAGCAGTGGTGTCAAGAACAGACTCTTTCCTTTAATGCGAACAAAACAGGTATGATCATCTTCACTCATGACGCATTTTGGATTGTAACCAAAGATATCCGAAAGGGTTAAGTAGGTACTCCTAGATGCA
Source organism: Matsumyia berberina (assembly GCA_917880715.2). NCBI lineage: Eukaryota > Metazoa > Arthropoda > Insecta > Diptera > Syrphidae > Matsumyia > Matsumyia berberina. The sequence goes on along the minus strand of OU862870.1, from coordinate 112,746,340 downwards.
AGACTCCTTTGATACCAGACTTAAGGAATATGTGGACAATGGTGGGGCATATCACCGCGGTGGTCTGCCGTATGGTGGTGTAAAACACCACAAGACTGAAAATGGGTTTCGCACCACATCAACATGTTGGTCAAATATGTTGACTGCTACTGCGACTTCCACTGTACCAGTTATAATAAAAAAAAACAGCATTAACCACAGCACTTCGTTTGCACCGAAATGCCAACTGCCACTAGCATGAAATCATCTACCGACTAAGGAAGATTTTGAATCCAGCGAAACAATAAGAGTAGGAGTTGCCAAAAAGGTATCATCATACCCTGATTGAAAACGGATCCATTCCGCAAAAGAGATTTTCCACTGATGGGCTGCTCTTGCTGATAGATGGGAGAGCGGGACCAGGTGTCTTATCGGAGAAGGCAAAAGTCACGGTGTTTTAAACCGAGATGTCTGGTCTGATCCACGCGGTGCACCTGATCTGTATCGCCTGCATGAGGATCACGTGAAGGGAAGGCAAGTCCTCATTGCACTGGATAAATAAGTTGTGATCAGGCGAATTAGTCAGACTGAAATTCAGCTATCACTGGCGATAGAGTGTGTCCAGAAACTCAATGCATGTGAACCTCAAAAGCAGCCTCACGAATAGATTGTAGCGGTCACTTAAACCAAAATGGAATGGTAGAGGATGACAATACAGATTAAGCCCCAATTTTCCCTTTAGGAGAAGTAGAGAATGCATTATGCACCGTCAGGGGAGTTGTTACACTCACCTGGTGTGTCGGACTCCTACAGACTAAACTCCCCCTACTGACCAAACTTTGGTATCCTCGGCACCTCTGGGACTGCTGTTTGCATTACTTCAGGGGGGTCGTCCTTATGCCCAAAAGGGTTCGGGTGTGATTCTTGTGAGGTTATGTTTTCGTATTCCTCTCTTCTTTTTCCTCGAAGGACAAACTCGATAAAGGTGGCTATTTGGTTCCACACGTTCCAGAGACCAGTTGTTTCTGTTGCCCATCTACTACAGATGAAAAAGGTGTGGTTTGTGTCATTGGAGTCGCCGTATCGGCAAGCTGGGCTCGCTACTTTTCCCATCTTCCTTTCTCTAGTTTCAGAGGACCGCTCTTGCCATTGTTGTTTGGTGAGCTCCTTCGCCTTTGCCATCACCTCTTCTACTCCTGTTTCGGCTTTATGCCCGTGAACAATTTTCCTCTCTGCCGCAAGGAGATTGATGGTACTACCATAAGGGTTCCGCGTTTATGTACACCTGCAAACTGTTTCATGTATTTCTCTTTTCTAAGGCCATTGGCCTCGTGGTATCCGTGGCTCAGTGGTTAGTGCATTGGACTGCTGACCGAGCGGCGTGGAATCAAGCCCCAGCCAGGAACACCGAACATTCTTCACGGCACCACCTCTCGTCGGGGAATGACAAGCCTCCGGGAGTATATTTTGTCATGAAAAAGCTTATCAATTCGATTTTCAGGTCCCTTCCATTCGTGCGAAATATGTAACATGCGCAACATGAATGGTTGCGAGAAGCTAGGCCTTGGCTCATCCCGAGCCGTCGCACCAGCTATTTAAAAGCGCATCAGCCCAGATCTTGCAGATATAGTGGAGAATATCATGCGTGATCGACATAAGAAGTTTTCTCCTGCTAGCAGTTTGGTCACCTACATTTCTGACATAAGTCTGCCGAGTAATGTAGTGACTTTCACAGCTCGCTCCGATGAAGACTTTATCTGATGCCAGTAGGTGTGTATGAAGTCGAGGGTCATTTCCAGGTACTTAACTCACTTTTACTAGCTTTTACCTCTGAGGCTATTTGAAACTCCACACCCTCCGGAATTTGCGGAGGAGATATTCCACAGATTAAGGCCTTAAGAGAGTACAGGTCCCAATATCCAAACTTTGAACTGTCCTTGAATGGAAATGCATTCATAACAGCCAGATCCTAATTATGACACGAGGAATCGAAATTTGGGAAAATCAACAAAGATATTCAATATATTTATTTGAAAAAATCCACTCTCTCATGACTCATTAATGGGTCACAATCTTTTGTACAAATTTCTCAGATATTTATGTTGATTATGACTCAATCGAAAGAATATGTCCATGCCTTCATCAACTCATTAACGAGAGAAGTTCGTAACATTTGCTTCCCATCGCACCGTTTAAGAATTGCAACTTCTTGGTGAAATTCAGTGAAAATTGGGAATAATTCAGAGAAACATCTCACTTTGTTCCTAACCTTGAAATACCCATGCCCATGTAACTCCTTACCTCGTAGAGATCTAAACAAATATGCGTCTTCGCAGTTCGTGGAAAGATGTTGAAATTAAATTGGAAATTCCTCCGAAAAACCATTAATTAAAAGCAGTATTCATAAAGACATATGCAATTACGAGCAACAATTCCTACACCACCCATTCCTTCTCATTTACCAGAACATTTTTCAACTCGAATTGTTTCCCAGAATGGTTATGACCACACCATTTTCCACAACCCAAGCTATTTCAGCCGTCAGGCATTGATTGACAAATTAAAATACAAAAACCCTCACTCGTATAATATTCTCATAAAAAATTCACATTATTATCCTCAAACGTTTATGTGGCTTAACGCAACTTGAGAGGAACGGCACACATAGCATCATAATCGCTTGCCATAAAATCCGGTCCACTATTAAACCTCCTCCGCCCCCTAAACCATGGCACTACATGAGTTCACCGACAAACGACAATGACGTGGACGTCGGCGGCGGCGACGGCTCAATCCAAAAACTGCCAAAAACTGAAGGCAATCAAAGAAAATCCTTCGAAAGGACCACGAGTATATCAAAATTAAGTGTGACATAAAAGTGTCACCATTACCAAACGAATGACCATAGTGCCCATAGATGGCTGTGCCACTTCAGGACCATTTAACTGGAAATGGCATCGCCACACAGTCAACAACTCACGCAAGAACAATTGAAAATCCTTTTTCGGCGAAGAAATGAGAATTGATCTTATGTCCTTTTTCACCATCGCCGATGCCCTTGGCCACCACTGAGAGTCTATTTAGTGCGAGGCTTAACGAAGTAAATTGAAGCGAAGCACTCTCGTCGAGGTTAGGATTACCTAGGAAAAGTCCAAATGACACATTGGGAGGATTTCCGCAAGTAAGTCCATTTTGAGTTTTTAAATTTTCCCATGAGCTGTGCCGCGCCAACATGCCCTCTGCGGACGTTCGTCTCGGCACGTGGGTGCCTTCGGGTGGGTGATGCTGAAGGCCTATTGTCTTAGCTGGCCGTCCTTGCACGACAACGCAATTGCCAACTCATTCCGGTGGTCATAAAATATAATAAGATCGCTCCGCAATGATGACAACACCCAACGAGATACATTTCGGATCTGGAAATGGAGGTGTTTGGAGTGGTTTCACGTTAAAGTGATAATGATAGCGATAACGGTGTGCTTCTATATGAATCACTTCGCCCGAATGTCCTTGAGAGAAACTTTAGGTGTAATTTCTAATTCCGGCAATGTGATACGAGTCTGGGAAGATGAAGAGAAATGGCCAGAGACCTGCGGGATACAAACAGAAAAAGGCTTCTTTCTGTTCGTTCAAGTTGTTCCTTTAAATTTGTCAATTTGACCCGAGATACTAAAAGAGTATCCAAAGGATTAGTGGGGGAATTTTTTAATGAATTTAAATTACTTTGATTGAGAGCGATATGTCATGAGTTTGGAAAAAGGAAGCTGAATTTAAATTAATGAATTTTCGGGTTAAAAGAGGAGGGCATTTGAATAGATCCGTAAATAGGCCATTGTCCAGGAAAATTTAGAAATAACTTTAGGACCTTGAAAAGGTTTAAGAGGGCGTAAAAGGAATTGGATTTCCTACAAAGGTTGAATAAATACTCGAAGATTGGCTATTTTTAAACTTTTTTTTGTTTGTGGACCTTAACCTCGCAGAATTCTATGGCTGTACTCATTGATCGCTGGACTGATTTTGGAATGAAGGCTGGGTTTCGTATGAAGGCATTGTGCAACTGAAGCCCCTAACCTTAAAGTCTTGTCTAGGATATGGAGTCTAGTACGACCAGTGAAATGAGACCAACTTCAATGGCAGGGTTAGAGAAAAAGTTTCTAAATTCTGGAGAGTGAGCTATATGGAGACCCAGATCATCATCATCATCATCTTCCAATGGCCCGCTTATTCACTATGAGGGTCGCCGGTTTAGGGAGCTTAAGTGGACTCTCCACATTTGCCGATCTTCCGCCATCGACTCTAACTCATCAGGGGCTGAGATTTCGGACTTGGTCCAGCCATCTCATACTAGACGTACCCAGGGGACGCCTACCCGATGGCACTGATTCTATGGCACGTCTTGGAAGCTGAGTTGGGTATGCGTTGAACGTGTCCACACCATCGAAGTATGGAACTTTCCGCTCGAAGAAGTAGCTGCTCGATCTCGACGAGTCACCCCAGCAATACAACGAAGAAATCTCATTTCGGCAGCTTGTATCCGCGATCTTATTCTTTCGGTCATTACCCAAACCTCATGAGCATAGGTGAGGGTCGGAACAAACACTGAATTAAAGACCGACAACTTAGCTTCGATGCCAAGTTCGGCCCTCCTGATAACAAATTGACCAAGCTGTCTCAAAATTGCGCCAGCGCACTATGGGCCCAAGTAACGTTTTGCGTCTCAAAAATGTTTTTTTCAAAATTAATGTGAAAGCTTATATTTGTTTGAAAATGGACAAAGGAAAGTCAAAATACATATTACAATACAAATTTCATGTTTGATCTAAGCCCTAATATTAGTAACCCCTATCTAAAGTGCGCGCTAGAGATCACACTTTCTGAATGACCTAGTGAGGTTATTATTTAACCAATTTTTTTTAACTATTTATAGATGCAACTTTACCAGTATTATATATGGCTGGAAACCTTGTTCTTTAAACTATTAGAATTGTTAAAAATAACGTTGAAGATAATGATATATTTAATAACTTTGATCTAATTAATAACGTATATATTTTTTGCGGTTTTTAAGTTTCGAGAGAAGTTTTAAACACTTCCGCTGCCTTCCGCTGTTTACTTTTATACTGCAGTTGATTCCTCACTACATTGTTAAAAAGACAACCAAAAAATTTTCTGCCCCGATCTGCCCCCCCACCTGCTTATGAGCGATAAGCGCATTATAAAGTGCAAAACAAAAAACTTCGACTGGTGAGCCGGTCCTATATTTCCCACCTCGTATTGCTTTACATCAAAAAGATAACATTTTGCAGCATATAAAAACACACAGATAACGATAGAGTTGATTTAATATTATTTATTTTTATTTTTGTTTTTGCATAAAATAAACGTTTTTAATTTCCTCAACAATTGTTCCATAAAGAGTTGTTGCGCGAACTTAATAGAAAACATTTCTTTAATTTCCTCAGCATCCGCTAGACCGATTATGCTCAAAATCGAATCAACTCTAAGTTTCATGCTGATAAATAAAACAAAACTAGGTGGGAAGTAAAAACTGCATGATCGTACATTGTTTCGTTTTCCAGATGTCCACAAAGAGTTGTTGCGCGAACTCGAAAAGCTTCCAAAGAGCGTTGGGAAGAAGCTATACAGCTCTTGGAAAACAAACAATTAATTTTTTTTATTTCTAAAACACTGTTATATAATTATTGTTAAGCAAGAAGTTTAATTTTATTTAATAGTTTTGGGTAGGCCATATTTTGCCCATAAATGTAACATTTTTAAATTTGAAATTTTTTTTTAAATATTTATAAAAAATATTCACACTTTCAAAACTTGTAATATTTGATAAGCAATATATTCAAGATGATATGTGCAAAATTTCACAGAATTATTTCAAGAGACAAAAAAGTTACAGATTTTTGAGACGCGAAACGTAACATGGGCCCATAGTGCAGCGTGACCATCACTCGTGAATAGGACCCCGAGATACTTAAACCCAGACCCAGATTTTGGACAAATTCTTAGCGCATAAGTGTTGACTCCAACTACGAGGTTCTGCATCTGGACTTCATCAAACTTTTCTCGCACATGTTCCCAAGCAAAGAACAGTGGAAAGGCAAATTTTTAATGAATATAAGTCTTCCTACACGGATGGCTCTAAGATGCACAAAGACACAAGGGCAGGTGTGTTTTCTGAGGATCTAAAACTCAAAAGCTTAATAGAATTCCCTGCCAACAGTAGGGTTTCCAGGCAGAGGTCCTAGCAATGACGAGTCCTGCCCAATTGGTGTCAGTTCTGTTACGGGAGGACATCATGGTTTTCATAGACAGTCAGCTGGTTATAAAAGCATTTGCAGGCTTGTACATAAAGTGCTGTTGCGAAAAGATGAAAGTTCTTGGCATGCAACAGAAGGAAACGAGAATACTGACGAACAAGCCAGGAAGGGATCATCCCTAGAACGACGGCTAGCGGATGGTACAATTAAACTACACATTTCCTTTGTCACTGCCCCAGTTTCCTACTTACTTACTCAGGTGGCGCTATAGTTCGGGGTGAACCTGGGCTTCAACCAATAAGCCTCTCCAGTTAGCCCGGTCCTTAACTAACTGCCTCCAGTTGAGCACTTCAAGTTGGTTGAGGTCCCCTTCCACTTGTACGTGCTATCTTAGGCGAGGTCTTGCTCTAATGCGGTGTCCCTCCGGGTTAGATTCGAAGATTTTCCGAGCTGGAGCATTTGTGTCCATTCGCTCTAAATGCCTCAACCATCTCAGCCGATGGATTCGTATCTTCTTGACAAGGACGATGTCGCTGTACAACTCATCGTTGAATCTTCTCCTCCAGAACCCGTCAACATAAACAGGACCGAAAATCTTACCATGCATTTTTTTTTAGAAGCAATCAAGGATGTCTTCATCCGCTTTCGGTAGGAGCCATGCCTCACCGCCATAAAGCAGGACTGAGACGATCAAGGTCTTATATAGAGTCTCGTTAGTTTTTCAGGATAGGGCCTTACTATCCAATTGATTTCTTAGTGCGAAGAAGCAGCGATCGGCAAGAGTTATTCTTCGCTAGATTTCTGCACTGGTGTTGTCCTACACGACCTGTTCTAAAATGTATACACAAAAGAAGTATGCAATGTTTGACCACATTACCCCACCCACATATGCCAACTAACGTGACTCCGAACGTGTATATGGTGCAGAACAATCAACAGCTATTCTCGCGGAACAGAAGGCGAGGGAGCACCTCGAACACAGTGTCAACAGCTTTAGTTTGAATGGAGCGTCACGTCAGGCTTTCAATTTGCACACACCCCTACACTGGAACTTGTTGCTCCCGCCCTTAGCGAAGGTGATGATGGCAATCATACTTGGCAATTCGCTCAGAATCTAATTTGCAGTGAAATTGATTGACGGTTTTCATTTTCAATTTGTTTTCTTTGTATTTCCATCTCCATCGGCTTCTATTATCCTGTGCAAGCGCAAGGACGATTGTTTGCCATGAACGTCTTTGCCTGCGAGAAATATGACATCATGTGAATAGAATTCTGGGAGAGCAAAAGAGGCAGCTAGGGTGGAGGCGACAAGATAAAGTCTGTGTGTGTGTGTGTGTGCCTCTGTGTGTGCTTGACGTAACATTGTCAACAAACTCGTTTACTCATGTCCCGCTCACACCTTGCCGTCGTTGTCAGCGAGCACCGTGTTACTATCGCTTTGAGCCATCATTTCGCAGCAGTCCTTCCACCCCAATCTATTTGTTTGGTTACCCTCCCCCCCGCTGCTTGTGATAGTGGCGGGAGTCTTGCAGTTCATTACATACCCGGGGAGGGATATCGGTGCTTTCATCGAAATTGGAATATTGGGACCATAAAATTGATTTATGTTATTGTTTTCGTTTGTTTTTCACTCGCTCGTCCTTGTTTGTGACAATATGTCAGCTCGCATCGACATCAAACACGGAAAAAAGGAAATTTTATTGGCGCATCGATGAGTGATGGTTAATAATACAATCTCCCTTCGTAAACATCAAAAGGACATGATACCATGGTAATAAACACATTTCAGGATATGTGTGAGTGGAATTCCCCGCTAGAGGCAATTCAGTCGGTCCGTGTGTGTTAATTTTATTGCGAGGAATCCCATTTGTCGTGCCGTGTCGTCTTCGCTCAAATATTGTAGACAAGAGTGGCTGTGGAGATTAATTTAATTTTTGTATCCTTGGTGCAAAAACATTCTGGAATAAATCATTTTGTTTTGGTGTTTGTCATCTCATGCGTGTTTTTCTTTTATCTGTCAATTTACTTTGTTTTCGGTGGACGAGATGTACATGCGGGTCGCACTCTACCTTTTGGTGGTGTCCCATAAATAGGAGAGTGAGGGGACATAATGTGCTGGTTGGATGGCAGACGGTGTTCGTCCTTGATTGCAGAATTTAAATTGCAGACTTTATGAGCCTTGAAAGCCGTTAACGGTGAACACTTCCATTGAAACTTTCCTAACATGGAAATGTATTCCATTTCAAGTCTAAAGTAACTTTCGGAAGGACAAAGAATTCTACTTTAATTGGAAAATATACGGAAAGGAACAAGTGTCGTTGTGTGAGAATGACAGTTATTAGATTTTAATGTCTCGCTGAGGTAAAGTGACAAACTAAATTGGTAGTGCTTCGAAAAAGTTTTACGATCTCAATATCCTTTTGTTTGGTTTTATGTCCTGCATAAACTTATAAGAATTTTCTTTGCCAGATGGCAACTTTACTTTAATACGCTAAGCTAACTCTATTCCATAAAATTAAGTCGCATCCATCTAGGTGGTTTGAGGTCTATGATCATACGACAACTGTCATAGCCCTAGATTGAAGAGCAACGGACTGCATCTTTATAGTTAAAGGAAGACTAAGTCGACCGTTGAGAACTGCGAATCACAGCACATCCATTTAGAATGTGGGCCCCTACACGGGGCTCTGCCTATGCTAGCTCAAACTTTCTCGAGACTGACTCGATTTCATTCCACCTTACAAGTGAATCATTAGTCCAGAGTATCATTAGTGACGCTTGCTGACCGCTGATCATAATAAGCTGTGTTATCATTAGATGAGAGAACTTCCTTCCTTTTAGACTTTGATAAAGCTTAGTGGGGAGCAGTTGGTAACACTGCGGTCTCTCGATCTGTTCCAGAGGCTGTCAAGAAGCTAATCAGCTTCTCAAGGTGGAGCGTAGGACGGGACATTCTGTGGCGATGTGAAGAGAGCTTTCATCGCCCGTTTAGTCTACACATAGGTCTGGTGGCATGCCAAGCTTGTATGGATGCCGTTTTAGTCGGCATTGGCCACTTAGAACACCGGTTAGGATTTTAAGTAGACTCCTGTTCAGATTCAGAAGAAATTTAGATTTCTTTTGGGATAGATTGGGGAAGAAGCGTTTGGTACATTTCTGTCCTATACTTCCCCTCCATTTGGAGGGGATTTGAGCAGGGGTGTAGCTTTTGAAAATGGATTTGTTTGCTCCATAGCCTGGTTTGGGACCAGTGAGGGGGTTTTTGCACCTATCTTGCCAGTGAGTCCCCTCTTTCATTGCCGATGTGGCCCTTGTGAGTAGGGATCCAGTGTTGTATGACCAAGTTGTTTTTTCCTATTTCAAGAGGCAATTTGACTAAGTTCAGGACTAGATTCGATTTTATCGTGGCTGAGTTCAGTTGTTTTAGCGCAGCTTGCCTGTCAGAGAAGATTAAGATGGTTTTGTCAAGGAAGGTAGAGAGCAAGTTAAGGCTTATGCACTGATTAATGGGAAATATTTCTTCCTGGAAGATCGATGAGTATATGCCTAGACTTACTGATATGTCAGCGCTAGACGACTCTCCGAATATTTTAGCCTCAGATCCAATGACCATTTCAAAGCCGTCCGTGTACCACACTTGGTCATGCTCTGAAGGACGGGGTTTGAACTTTTCCAAGTGGTCACTCAGAGGGATGATTACTAAGTAGTTTCGTTTGAAGCAGTAGCTTGGAAGAGAGTCATCCAACGGCATGCTGAATTCGCTACTTTGGTGTAGAGAGAAAAGCATGTTAAGGTGACCGTCGAGTGGATGTTTAGAGCTGAAGTTGTTTAGGTGGCAGAGCCTGTGCAGGCTGAGTTTTGCCTTCATTTCTATGTGAACTTGCACTGGCGATAGGTTGGTATTGGCGTTAAGCCAAGCGGTGGGGGTGGACTTGCCTGAAGTGCTAAAGACGTTAAGAAATGTGAGGCATCAAACGACGCAAGTGCACTACACTCCAAAACCTAATCTGAGAGCTGTAGTCAAGCCTTTGTTCATACTTCTTCTGTTTTTAAGACATATGTGCGAGTATGTAAATAAATTTCGAAAGCATATGCCACTACCAGCTGGATGTTGCTTCAAAAATTCTTGGCCAAATGACAATATATCATCATTTTTAAAGACCAACATGACTAGTTACCAAGAAGTTGGCTCCTGAAATGTGATTTGTAGTAGACACCTCATCGATCCAAGTTTCCATGGGAAGGTTTTGCCAAAAGGCATAAAATGTCCACGCGCGCGAATTCTTTACCACAATCTCAGACTTGCCATCAAATAATCGTCTTACTCTTGACATTTACACATTTTTATTGAATTCCATCGGTAGAAGGTCAAGAAGGATATTCGTATTTTTCCCCACGAAAACCACTTAAGAGTCGACACTTATCTAGGACATCTTTTTAATGCCAAACCTCTGCGAGGCATTAAAGGATTTATTTACACTAAAAGGGTTTATTATTCATTACGCCGCAGCCTCTTGAAACGATTTGCAAATATACATTCTCACTCACACTTGCCATAACCGAACTGTGTGGCCTTGCAATTGCCAATATATGTTTCATACTCCATCACCCGACTTGTCGAAGTGTATCCTTGAAGCGTCAAGTTGAGATCCCTTTTGCAAAATGTCACATACACTTCACTTTTTACATAAAAAAAAAGACGAAGGCGAAGAAAAAAAAAACCGAACCTCGAGTGAAATAAATATTCGTACTCTCCTACATTACCCAAGCCGAGTACGTTTATGTCAACGTCTTTTGCAAGGACGCTGCGAGGAAGGATCACAACCAGCACGAGAAGATTTCCTTCTTCTGGAAAAGAAAATCTCCCTCAATCCGTTGTCGGATATTTGAAATTATTCACTCTTTGCATTACGGATCTGTGACATTGACGACGACAGCTCCAAGAGGGTGCACATTCCTTAAATTCACCCACCACACACACGCACGCACACAAAAAAGTGATTAATGTATCCTGTGCGACTTTGAATGGCTTGTAATGTCAATTATGTTCGGGTTGACGTTTTATGGTTATGAATAAAAAAAAAACTTTTCGCAAAAATTTTTACACACGAATAAATGCGCCGCGCGCTTGTGTGGGTGTCTAAGGATAATATCAATAAAATGTTCATCAAATTTTATTGCATGCAATTTGAGGAACATTAAATATGACAGGCAGCGCAAACATCCCTTCTTGCAAGGCTATCGATGGCCCAGGCGGATCGGGTGTTGCAAAACACCATGATAAAAGCCAAACCTGTCGATTGGTTTTTATTGCATGATTTATGGGCAAACCGCCCACCGCCCACCACCCCCCTCCCCATTGTCATTGTACACTGTTGCAGGGGATATCTGTTGAAAGTTATTGCACGTAAAAGTCAGTGCCTCGGATTTGAAGGACATCTCTGGTTTGCGCTTCATGCACAAATGATTATTTCTTCAATTTCTCGGGAATAATTTCAGGATTTCATTGCTTCCCTGGACATTATGAGCGGCAAATGAATTCCATTTAATCCCGGAATCGATACTGAGCCACCGGATGGGACAATCTTTTTAGTTATGCGATATAATTAAAGATGCTGTCGTAAATTTTTGTCCAGTTTAAGTTGTCACTAGCGATGACAGATGATGTCGGTGATGAAATTGATATCTCAATTACTGCTGGCGATAGATGGCACGTGTTGAGTTGTTTCCAAGCATCCGGAGCCATGGTATCGCTGGAGCAGTACGGAACGGTTGACTTGAGGTTAACGTGCCGTAATGTCGAATTAAAAAGAAAACAACTTCAGTCGGCACGTGGTTTGGGAGAATGTCACTTCACATTTGATCACTACATGCTTTAAGAGGGAGTTCTTAACGCATCACGAGTTGCTAATGGTTAAGGATGGCTTTGGTCTTGGGGAAAATTTCCAATAAATCTATATTTTGTCTATACGAAGTCAATGATTTTCATGGCATACTGGATTAGTGCTGGTAATTTTTGTGGAAATCAGCTGCCAGTTTCGCATAGCACATTATCCGATATGATTCGCATTAATCGTCTCATAAGTATTTAAGCAGGTTTAAAACTGTTATTGAAAAAAAACCAGGCTTACTTACTTACTTAAGGTGGCGCTAGAGCGTCTCCAGCCAGCTCAATCTTTAACTACCTGCCTCAAGTTTCGCACGATTATTTGGTTCAGTCGCCTTCCACTTGCGTGCGCCACCTGAGTCGCGGTCTTTATTATACTAAGCCGTCCCTCGGGTGTGGATTCGAACATTTTCCGGACCGAAGCATTGGTGTTCATTCGCGCTACATGACCCAGCCACTTCAATCGCTTGACCTTCTCTTTTCTGGCTAAATCGATGTCGCTGTCTATGCCTCTGCGGCATAGAGCAGGACTGGGACGATCAAGGTCTTATAAAGGGTCACTTTAGTTGTTCGGGAGATGACTTTACTACTCAACTGCCTTCTGAGCCGAAGGAAGCAGCAATTGCAAGAGTTATTCTTCAGTTTGTGGGTTGTGCGCGGGGTTGACGGCTTCACCGGGAAAAAACAACATTTGTTACGAGACAACTAACAGCCTCGGATTTTACTGTTGACGACCCTTGCAACAGGAGACTAGCGAGGCCATTTCTTCGTCAGATAGTAGACAAATCACTAGGTGAGTTCTTCTGCTGCGAATCAGACCCGTACAGTCCTTAAAAAGGTATATATGTAGGTGTTTCTTCACCTTCATCGCATAATCCGCGGTTCCCATTGTCTTGTAGCCCTAATCTGTTGATATGTAGTCCACAGTAGCCTGTTAGGAATCCTGTGAGTCCACGTAGCTTTTTCTTGATTTTGTTAATGCAGGTGGTGTATCTCTTTCGGGTAAGGGTTTCGAGTTATGTCTTGTTCTTTCTTACTCTTGATGGGTTCTTAGCTTTTTCCTTAAGTTGTGGGTGCTGGCCCTTAGAGGGGTTCTTATCGTATTTGTTGTCTTGCCTATACTTTCCTTACTAGTTCATCTTCTCTTTCGTTAACCTCGATTCCAGCGTGGCCTGGCTCTCAGTGGAGTGTGACTTTATTGCTTTGTCCCAGTTTATTGATTTTCTCAAGGCAATCTCATACCAATTTTGATTTAACTTCATGGGAGCATAGTGCCTTAAAATCCTCCTGGCTGTATCGCGATTCCTTTTCTATGATACTTCCTGTTGAAGTTGAATTGAGCTCGTCTTTCAATCGCGTATACCGCTATCCTTGTTCCCGTGGACTTTGTTGAACCGTCAGTACATCACTTGATGCTGTTTTATTTCTGAAAGGGTAACACCTGCCTTTTCCGTAATACACTTCCCTCCCCCTATACTTTATTTACTGACTCGTAATAGGTCTTCCTTTGCTAATTTTCTAGCAAGATGCGTAGTGAGGATAGTTTTAGAATCACTTTCAGTACTGTCGTAGAACATGTGCGAGCCAGTTCATTGGACTTCTGTGCGAGCGGCGTGGGTTTAAGCCTCAGCTATGACCACAGAACATTTTTCGAGGCACCACCTCACGTCGAGGATTGAAAAGCACTCGGGAGTATAATTTATCATGAGGAAGCTTCTCAGTTCCCCTTTCGAAGTCAGCAATCAATTGTAGGCTCTTTCCATTCGTGCGAAAAATGTAACATAGACACCATGAATGGGTGCGAGAAGCTAGGCCTTGGTTCATCCGAGCTGGTGCGAAAGCTATTTATTTATTTTTAGCAGCTCGGGAATGGATTACATAACTCATCTTATACAATACTGTGCTCACCAAATTCAGCGCACGGAGACAACTGCTTCACGATCATATTAACTGGATAGACTCGTTCTTAAAGGCCCCGTTTCAGCCCAGTGACAACGTAAGTACATATATAAGTAGCAAGATAGGCGTTTCCAAATCTTTGTAAATGACAATTGACAGAAAACGTACTATGTCGCATTGTGATTCTACCTTGACACAACCATTCCTTTCCGTTTCGCATCACCGCCTGTGTAATATTGCTTTAAACACCTTTAAGCACTCTCAAGCAGTCGCCTTGGAGAAATTTCTTAACAATAGTTCTCCATCCACCGCAAGCTCTTTAATTTCTTCCAATTATGTACAAAGAATCCATTTAAAAGCCGCCGTCTCCCTTCACAAATTGTATTTCATTTAACAATTTCATTTCGTTTTGCCTTCCGACAATCACATCCGTTGATTTCAAAACCAAAAATTTCATCGCCACCCTCACAATATTCTAATTAAATCCAAATAACAGTTTAAATTAAAATCAACTCCATAAGTGCCACCATCGCTGTCAACCCAAATCATCGTCACACTTAACCGGCGCGCAATTGAAACAACTTGTTCCGTAACCGCGTTAAATTCATAATCCCCGGCATAGAGAGCCGAATCCTGGAAAATACTGGTGCCATACGTGGAGTTTCTCGCATATCATGGTTATGAGACTTTAACGCCGGAACACCTCAAATCGAATCCAATTAAAGTTGAATTTGCGAGCGGCGTCGCAAAAGGAAACCACCCCGTTCCCACTTGAGCACCCAGCACGTTGGCGAGACGTCGACGTGGGAGAATATCCATTATTCCCAACTCTTATCGGGAGCTCATGCGAGACACTAATGTTCGCATTTAACAAATTGAATAAAGGAGCTGGTGCCACCTCGCACACATTCACCCCCATAAACAACTCCCAGGATACGTGTGTGAGTTTTAACCCTTGTTCTGCATTTCCGTTTCACGCTCCCTTCATAATGTTCCGCTGAGATAATGTCAGACGGACGTCAGTTTCATTTTAAATTCTTTTTCTGCTCGTGCTCCTCCAGCAGGAGTCGTCGCCCTACCCCCCGATGCCTATGGAGAAGAGAAATTAAAAAAAAAAAAAAAAAACATGGAACCCATGGTAATAGTGCCGAGAAACGACGCAGTCAGAGTCGAAGCAGTTAGAGAAGTGGCTAACAAATGATGCGCAATAAATAAATTTAAGCGCACAATGTTACATTTTCAAATTGAATTGATCGTATCGTCGCGCTGAGTTCATTTATTAACGTCACATGTCGGCCGTCCGTCCGTCCGAAGGATGTCATCCGTTGTCGTTGTGCTCCGTCTCGTGGAGGAATTTCACCCGCTGCCCCATTCTGTGCACAATGCACAATTGACTGAGGACATTGCTGAGCTGAAGAAGGATTTGTATCTGCACTCCTCAACACAGTATAGTGACGCTGTTCGTCGGATGATTATGTAGGCTCTTGAGCTACATTAAAACAAGTCAACTAGAAAACACCCTCGTTTCGTTGGATAAAACATGACGAGGGGCATGCCAAAAGGGTGGGCGACGGAGCAGAGTCCTTCTGTGAGGAGGGAATTTATATCTTATCATCGGATGGTCGTTTTATGGGTGACTTGTTTGGAATTGACAGTTTATTTTTAGTTGTCGGGGGGGAGCAGACGCGCAGATTCCATCATTTTTCAACGGGTTCCGTCTTTAACTTGTATTTACGAGGAGTCGGGGGTTGAAAGAGGCTTTTTTCGGAGCCACTGGATAGAGCTGAGACTTTTTCAAGATAAATGAAGGTCATTAACCTCGAATTAGGAAATTGAAGTTCAGCAAAGCAGTGAAAGGGGAAAAGTCGCTTGAAAAATATGGTTGTCCTTGGAAGGAGTTTTGATACTTCAGACTGCCTTCAGGTCGGCAGAGTGGTTTTACTTTCCATTGTCGTCTGACGCTAAGGTGATGAGATTTTCAAAGAATTTTTTTCAAAATTAATAATGAGGAGTTGGGATGAGAATAATTTAAGAGGGATAAAGATCAGTCAGACGGATGGCTTAGCTGCAAATGATTTCTAAAAGCTCAATTGAAACTGCGTGGGTCGAAGTTAAACTGCGCAGTATTCCATCACACGAAAAACATTTCTGAGGTCTCAGAATCCAAAAGTTGTGAAACCCATTTCCTGACATTGAAAGGGGATTTACGATTGTTTTTTGGCACAGTGGACCTTAATGGATTTCTGGGAATAGTGCAGTGCAGAGATTACCATACACCAGCAATGCACTTAAAACCATCCTATCCGGACCAGTGACCACGAATTTTCATCGGGCGTCCTCCTGATATTTTTGGCATATGGGTAGCTTCCATTGATTTTGGGTCCAAGCTGGTAGCCAGAGATTGGAGAAATACAAAGCCAAATGTAGAGAGAACATATTACAAACTTCAAAAAGTGCAGGCACCGATACCCATGATATCAGTATAATTATTTTGAAAAGTACAAATCGGGCTAGATCCGTTAAGTCCACTAGATGTGTGCGAACTAAAGTTTAGTGCGTGGAGTATATCCAATTTCAATTCAATTAGGTAGGACTCGTAGAGTAGTGCCATGTATGGCGAGTTCGTAAGTCTTGCAATTTCTCGGAGTCTCTCGGTGGCTTGGCTCCAATCATAGAGAAATATTGAATCACATCGTCATTTCCACAAAAGACAAGTGACCAGTGATGTAATTGCGGCGAAAATGCTAATATCCACAGCAGATATCACATACCATTTAAGCCAGGACTTTATTGCAAGTTTTAGAATGGTGCAACACTGAAGGACTTTTCATCAGTTCTTCCAATACTACTCTAGTGCATTTTACGAAGAGAAGATTAGTTAATCTCGGACCTGTCATCGTCAAAGGTACCACTGTAGGCTTTTCCAACGAGGTTAAGTACCTTGGCGTTGTCTTGCACAGACGCATTAATTGAAATGCACATATTAAGTTCGCAGCTGATGGTGCCACTAGAGCGTTATGGGCTATTTGCCACCTATACGGCAGAATTTAGCCCCAAAATGATACAGCCATAAAAGCTGTCATCGGACTCTGGGCGAATCTGTCATCTGAAAATATTCACTCAATTGCAAGTACGGACATGTTCTGCACTATCCCCGAAGTTATAGCCAGCGACTGTTATAATGGAGAACCCGTATCAGACCCACGATCTTTGGTACGGTTTACCGACGGATCAAAAATGGCTTCCGGAGTAGGTCCTGGCATTTTTGAACCCAACACTAAAGTCACGATAACAAAAGGGACATGTACCAGCGTGTTCCAGGCTGAAATCCATGCTATTGAGATCTGCGCCACGATAAACCTCGATAAAGGTATTAGCTGCGCAAAAATACACATCCGCATCTATTCAGATAGACAGGCAGCGCTTAAAGCATTGACATCCCACTTCGTGGAATCTAGGTCAGCCAAGTGCTGCTACGATACCCTACAATCACTTGCCAGACACAAAAAGTTCAAGCTTGGTTAGGTGTTCGGCCACCAGGGCATTGTGAGTCATGCGAGTGAGCTGGCTAGGGCCGGTAAGGCTTGCGCGCTCTTGGGACCAAAACCCTTCTGTGGCGTTAATTGGGCTAACTCCACAGCTTCGTTAAACAAATTCCCAACTTCTCGTAGTCCATTGGGAAAATGTTTCCGGGCTTAGGCAACCCAAGAGACTTATAAAGGTCTTCTCCTACAAGGAAATTCTAAACCTTGTCAGGAACAAAATGGGGATGCTAGTGGGCTTCCTTACCGGTTATTGCGGCCAATGATATGATCTCAACAAGCTAAACTTTTGTTCGGATACAGAGTGTCAGTTCTGATTGGAAGAGGAAGAAACCTCTGAACACATTTTCTGTGAATGTCCAGCACTATACTGGCTACGCAGACGGATCTATCGTAGAGAATTCTGTTCGTTAGCGGCGTTAAGAAACTCAACTACTAATGAAATACTCACCTTAATTAGGAAGGTAGTAGACCTATAAGGATGAGTTGACCGGAGACACAATAGATCTTGCTAGGTCGCAGTGTCAACCATAAGGGAACTTTCCTAAAAAACAAAAACCAGGACAAGGCTTCCTTAATAGCAATCATTACAACTTGTAATCCGCCGCAGTAAGTTGGACTTTTCGATGAAAACAGTTTCCTCCCTTCCCCCTCTTAGAGCCTCACCTTCAATCTTGAATCCATCAGTATAGAATGGAACTGAATCTGAATAAGTAACGTTTTCCCACTCTGTTCGGAAGTGGGTTCACTTCCGAACAGAGTGGGAAACCTGACCTCGATGCATGCCAAAGCCCCAGCAGTATCATAGGCATGCATTTTTTCAACAATTCAGAGAAATTGTCATTCAATTTTAATACCACGATCCGAATTTTCTGAAATATATTCAGTGCATCAGCCGAGGTCATCCGCAGAGTGTCTCAAAATATAATTCTCATTCGACCAAGCGGATTCTGTGGGATTCCAAAATGTTTGCAACCTATGTAAAGGAACACAAGGACTAGTTATAGAATTTTTATAATAAAACAGTGTATTGCTTGTTAATAAAATCATTAATCTCTTATTGAATTGGCATAGGTACCTACAAAAATACATAGGTATGTACCTTAGCTATTCTTGAATTGAAAATTAATTTTAAACTGCACTTCAAGTAATGTTTCGAGGAATTCAAAAAACCTTAAACCCACAGTCGGTCTGCGTGGCTACATCGTAATTCCGAAAAATGTCGCTGACTAAAACGAGCCTAAGGACAAAATCTACTTTTATTAGAAATTTTCTAAAGGCGAAGGTCAAATTTAACCGCTTTCCTTTGAGAGTCAATAAATGGTTTTATCATCTCGTATAAACTTCAAAGCTAATATATTTCGAAAAAGTATCCTGGCTACTCAGCTTAATTGAACCCCAGTTCCAGCAAAACAGCCCCGATATAAATATTAATTGCTTTCAATTTTTCTTTTCCGAATAAGATAACAGCAGCTACAGAAAAAAAAAACCTAATGGATACATTTTTATTGGATTCACCTTTCAATCAAATCTGCGCACTGAAACGATAACAAAATAATTGCCTCTCCTCTCCTCAGAATGTCGCCCTATATAGTACACAAACTTTGATTTTTTTTTTTCTTTCTTCATAGCAATCATCCATCTTCGTAACAAATTCCACTGTCAGGATAATACACACCGATGACGTAGAATGAAAAAAAAAAATGTACTCCTGCCGCAATATGACTTCCTTTTCCGGCTGACGAACCAGCGAAACCTTTATTACCATAATTTCGATTATAAAATTCCTTTTTGCCTTGCCGCTATGTTCCATAAATCCAAATTTTCATTGCTGTTCATCGAATGTGAAATGCAAATTTTTTTTATTTTTTTTTTTTCGCTCTTCATAATACGCAGACATATACACGGTGAGTCAGCCGGTAAGGATATCTTCTTAATCCGACGGTAACATCCATTCGGTAGAGTGTGACGTCGTCGACGTTGTCGGTGGCGAAACGAAACTGTTTTCACAATTTAACGCGCGGCACAGGACGATGACGTTTGATCATAAATCACTCGATGTCCTTCTGGACACGGGAGTAAGAGGTCGCCCGAAAGGACGCTTGTACAGGAAGCGGATGCTCCTACGCTCTTAGACCAATCGAGTTGGTTGTTTAAGCGGAGATAACCATAAGAATTCCAACGGTCCACCCTGATAAAGCAGTCACCCCCTTTAAAAGTGAAAGCATCCTCGAAATCGCGGATGAAAAAAGGGAAAGGGAAATGACCTTCAAGGATTGAGATTGAGAGAGGAGGAAAAAAATCGTTGAAAAGGAAAATTAATGTTAGCCCTAGCTAAGAAGTCCTTCCTTCCACTGTCTTGCCGCCCAACCACCGACCTTAACCCGTCTTTATATTTTTTTTTTCCACCGTAGCTTTCCCCGTATTGTCATTTTTCTAATTTTTTGCTTCGCTGTACTTAATTACAATAAAAAGAGAGGACACACACAAAAAGAAACAGGAAAAAGGAAAACAGAGAAAAAAAAAAAACAAAAGAGCCACCAAATTACCGAGTGGGTACTTTCGCTTTGCCATAAAGTGACCGAGTGCGGGCACAGGCCTTTGTTGTTGTTGTTGATGGCCACATTGTTGACGAAAATGGTGTACAACACCCTAAGCCCGGTGTGTTTTGTTTGTCGTGTGCAAAAGAGTTGAGTTGACAGCACTACACTGGTGTAATTAAGTTAATTCCAATAAGCACTTTGTCGATATGCGGGGGGTGTTGGGCGAGTGAACCTTTTTTTTTTGTCGTGGAGAGGTTCCGCTCTCATGAACTCCACGGACATCTGATTTTTTGACAAGAGTCAACTAGGGAGAACGCGTTTCAAGTGGCTCACAAGGACTTTATGGGTTTGAAAATTTTTCGTGTCATAATAAATTTTTTGGCGTCGCTGGAGAGGAGTGGAACCGCTAAATTAGGGATTCTTCGGGGATTTAATGAGTTTCGGTTTATTTTTTTTATTTTTTGTGGGTTCGACAAAGTGCCTGTTGAAGGGTACTCTCACCTTTAATAAGGACAAACTTGTAAATGTGGCTTGTATACAAATTTGTGTACTTTAGAGTGCCGTAATTTGGTCTATTGATGGAGCTTCCTTTTTTATGGAGATTCAAGTGGTGATTTGGTGGGAAACAAGGTTGGTGGTTGTGGGAAAAGTTTTTTTTTTTACTGAGAGTTGTGACGCAGATCAGCTTATTATGCAGTTTCGGGTATAAGTGCCGATGTGGAGATTTTTTTTTTGAAAGGCGACGAGTTACCCCGTGGTTTATGGAAAGTTTATTGGAGCATAAAGTGCTCGAATAAAAAATTAAAAGCAGCGAGTATCGAGCCTTGAAAAGTTATCTGAATATGAGGACAAGCAACGTTGTTTGATGAAAATGCAACGCAGATGGGGTTACCGAATGTGCAGTGACCAAAATGTGGTTTCAGTTTTGAAATAAAAGAGGGAGAAATTATATAAATTCTACCCCATAAATGACAAATATCGGAACGATTTCTAACCACGGGTTTAGATGTAATTAAATATCCAAACCCATAGCATTAATAAGGTCTTATGACCAACGATATAAGAGCATTCGATCTCAAATCCGACTGTAAAGCAATCGTTTAACCACATGGAGCATGTGAGCTTTGAGTGGAGTGCAACATTCTCTGATAATTTCAGGTGAAATCATTGCTCTAGTGACCGTATCGTTGTTTGATAAGTTTCTTAGATTCCTTAGATTGGTTAGAAGCACGAGAATACACTACACTCTATTCACAAATTCACAAATCCACGGAAATCCCATGGTTGACTTGTCCTTTTATCGAAGATTCAAGGACCTGATAGCTTCGTGAATTTTGACGGTCAGATTCCGCAATACCGTTCGACACATTACCATTATAGATTGTTACGCCCCAAGGGAGCTCTCCTCTCATGTCGAGAAGGAAACCTTCTACAACCATCTAAGCACGACTGCCAAATTGAATTTTCAATTTAGGGAAGTTTTGGGGAAGACTTAGATTTGGTTAGGTAGAGTAGGGTAAAGTAGACACCACGGAACATATGAGGCCCATTCCAACCTCTGTGTTAAACTGAATTGGCAAAACCTAAACCATTTCCTGAAAGTATTTGATTTTCCTACAGAATTTTACCAGGTTTTTAAAGTTGTCAAAGCCTAGCTCCTCTGGATTACTAAATAAATAGCTGCCGAGAAGTTTCTTATGTGTCTTGACAATTTCCTGACACTCACATAATATGTTTGTTATGTTCTCAGCGTTTGTGCGAAATATGTAACACGCACAACATAAATGTTTGCGACAAGCTAGGCCTTGGCTCATCCCGAGCTGTCGGGCCAGCTATTTATGTTTTTATTTTTTATGTCCTCAGCGGCGCGTTACATCGTTAGATACAGTACCTTCAAAAATCTGTAGCTGAGAGCCCTAATCTTTTAGCGAGCTTCCTTAGAAGATAATGTTCGGACAGGATACCAGTGACTAATTGTAGCTGTGCCCTACTTAAATTGAGAAAATATCTTGCTGTTCGGTGATCTAATGCGAACCATAGAGCCTTGGATGCTTTGTGCCCACTTATATCGGACCACTTCTGAGTTTTCCCACTTGTGGTTATTCTAAAGATTTCTACTTTAGCTACACAGGAATAAGAAGGATCCGTAGTGGTTTCCCCCTCCATGTGTTCCCGTTCTCCAACCTAGTTTGGCCAGTTCGTCGGCTTTTTCGTTTCCCTCAATGTCAAAGTGATCCGCCTTCCAACAATAAGTCTTCTTGATTCTGCGCGCACAATGCCTTTAACATAACGCGGCATTTATTGATTTCATCTGGGAGTCTTATGAATACTTTGAGGTCTGCCTCTTGGGAGTAAATCCCAGAGTGCGTTCCGTTGGTGATTTGTGAAGCATTGGTGAAAACCGCAATTTCATCCGCTGAGACTTATTTTTGGAAAAAAATTTGGAGAAAAGTTTTTTGACAATCAAAGGAAGAAAATACAAATTATTTTGTTTCATCATTATCATCATTTTCCAATGATTCACTTATCCAGTACGAGGGTCGCGGGGATAGGGTGCTTAAGTAGACTCTCGAAAACTCCCGATCATCCGCGAGCGATTCCAAATCATCAGGGGCTATACCCATATGATTAGAAGTGAGATTTCGGACTTGGTCCATCCAGCTTATCCTGGGTCTATCCAGGGGACGCCTGCAAGATGACACGGATTCCATGGCAAGTCTTGGAAGCCGAGTTGCAAGCATGTGTTTAACGTGCCCAAACCATGGAAGTATGGATCTCTCTGTTCGATAATGTAGCTGCTCAGCATTAAGTTTCCCGTGTATTCTGGTGTTCACTCTCGACGAGTCACCCCATTAATACAACGAAGAAACCTAATTTCGGCAGCTTGTATCTGCGGTCTCATTCTTTCAGTCATTAACCAAACTTCATGACCATAGGTGAGGGTCGAATCAAACACTGAATTGAAAACCGAAAGCTTTGCTCCGATGCCGATCTCCTCTCTCCTGATAACAGGTTGACCAAGTTGTCTCAAAATTGCTCCAGCCTGACCAAACGTACAGGATGCTCCTTCTATCACTCGTGAATAGGATCCAGAGATACTTAAACTTCTCCACTTGTTACAATGGGGCTCCACTAACAAGTAGTGTGCATTGAACAGGCGTTCAGGAAATGACCATTACCTCTGATTTGCTCACGTCTACCATCATCTCAGCTTCAACACAGACGGCTACGGAGCTATTAAGCGTGGGCTGAAGTTCGGTTGACTATGTCAGAAAAGCAGATGAATTATACGTAAGTCTCCCAATTCGAACCGTTCCTAGCCACGGCTGCGCCGTAAAATCCACTCCATATACACAATTAAAATGAGATGTGACAGAACGCCCACAGTGAAAGCTGTCGATTTAACGCTGTTCACCCGAAAAATAAAAAAACAAAAAGATTGATTGGCCCTCAGAAGAGGCCCGTTCGTCCCATACTCCAGCAATACACTCCAGAGTTTACCTCGAGGGACCAAATCATATGCTTTCTCCAAGTCCACAAACAACTGTGGATAGGTTTGGCATACTCCCAGGCCTTCTCAAGTATCATTCTGAGTGAAGTTTCAAATGAGTGAAGTGGTGGACGAAAGCCGCACTGCTCATCGCCCAACCTGAACTCCACCACAGCTCTGAAATGCATTTCCAACAGTAGCGCAATGTACAATTCGCTGTGGTCGCCGTGGCTCCATGGTTAATGCGTTGGAGTGCTGAGAGAGCGGCGTGGGCTCACGGCACCACCTCTCGTCGGGGAATTGCAAGCCTCCGAGAGTATAATTTGTCATGAAAGAGCTTCTCAATTCGCCGTTCGGAGTCGGCAATAAATTGTAGATCCCTTCCATTCCTGCGAAACATCTTACACGCACAACACAAATGGTTGCGAGAAGCTAGGCCTTGGCTCATCCCGAGCTGTCGCCCCCTCCTATTTTTTTTTTTTCTAATGTGCAATTCGCTAAATTAGAGAGGTTTGGTGGTTTACTTCCAGTTTATCTCGAACAGTAGCCCCAAATAATTAAAATAAACACATTTCAATGAGTGGTAGAAAAATCTACACAAGTAAGCAGGTTTCGAACTCTGGTACTCACCTGAAAGAGTCTACAATAATTGAAACGCACCTCAATTAACTTTCAAACAAAACACAAATAGTTGAAGAGGGCACGTGCTGGATAACTAAGGATTCGTCTAAGAAAACTTGCTTATCATTAAGATAACCGAAGCCCACCGTTCTTTCTGTAAAAATAGACCACTAAATAGGATTTCTCAAGTACCTACTGCTCAACAGAGCATAGGTCACAGAAATCAAGTTCTTTTCTGAGAATTCATCACTCAACTTGATTTGAAGTCATCCAAAATCAAGACTTTTCCGATCCACCTTTAAAGCAAATAAACTGTCCTTCAGCTAAATACGCGCCATGGTATTTCTCTCGTCCTCAAAATGCTCTCTCACAAGCAACAAAAATATCCTTTAAGTTGGTAAACATCTTAGGAAATCCAAACACAACAGGGTGAATTTTGTTCCGAAAATAATATTTCGCGATGCGCACGATAATAAAAAGGAAAATACAAGATGATTACTCGAAGCAAACATCGAGAAATTTTTCGTTTCAAAAATAGATTACAATGTACGTTGCTGAAAAAATCACATTCAGGTACAAGATGTCGAGAATCGCGACGGATGTTGTCGCCAACGCGATAATATCCAACCAAGCCAACCCACCGACATACACTTATCCATGGAACTTTTCCATCTTTTCCATGCTCAGTGTACCTGGTGAGTTCTTTTGAGTTCCCTTTCTTTTTCGTTCTGATTTTCACTTTCATTGTCCGGAGGAGGATGTTTCGCCATCTAATTTGGCGCCCGCTTAAATCACTTGTAATCGAAGTGTAGCAGTTTGCTTAATCCCTCTTTACAGACAACAGCTCCTCCATCATATTCCACCATTCGAGAGCTGAAATTCATTTGCACAACCTTACCTAAGCGCGATCCTTATGCTTTTTCCCCATTACGGGCATCAAAGGAGCCAGCCACCCTAATGAACGATGGTGGGCGCTGCACAGGGCGAAGGAAATAAACGATGTAATTTACCACAGCTCTCTGCTGCGTAATTAATTTCCCTGAGGGTAATTGAAACAAAAAGTAATTTATCAATTAAAAATCTCATCAATGGCGTCAGGAGTCATTCGACAGTTCGAGAGTCCTCCTACGAGTGTGTGGCTGAGCTACCGATGTTGCTTGTGCACGCTGATGGATGCCTCAAGTGTAGACGACTTTGCCTCGCGAAAGAGGTCCCTAGCCGCAAAGTGAAAGGGATGTGTCGCGCTGTGATTTGTACGACGAATGATACTAATGATTGGTAATAAGTTGATGTATCTTCCGGGCAAGCGTGTGTGACTGTGGAGGTTTTTAAAGCCTGAATTGATGCCACCGATACCCTCCTTCAGTTCCGTTCGCGAGTGTGTGCATGTGGGAGTTGTGTTTGGGAAGCATGATTTGAAATAATGAGCACGCGTGTAATGAGATGCATCATGCTGACATAGTTATATCCGACCGTGCGAATTTTAATGGATTCAAGGTATGCTGGGAAATTTGCGTTGTCTAATGTAGCGCATTAGCGCTTCAAGGATTAAAATGCCTACGTTGTTTTAGTTTGAATTGTTGCCGTCGTGCTGGTAATTATTATTCACTGTTTTCCCAACGAGGTTTTATGCTTTCCCGACTCTTTAACTTGAGCGGATCACCGATACGCCTAATGGGCTAGTGTGCCTATGTATCCAGAAATTAATTTGTGCATTTAGGTTATTCTCTGTGTAATTACTGAAAATGCATGAAGTGGGGGAATTGCTTTTAAAATATATCGCAGGGCTACATTTTGTGGAGCGTATCCCATTAGCAGCGCACAATATATGCACTTTGACTATTTTGTCCATTGGTAGTAGCCAGATCAAAGGCAACGAGAAAGTGCTTCGAATACTGCTCTTCTTGCTGTTTGCATTCGCAAGGATTGAATCCTTTGATCTTACTTTCTTACCTACACTGACTCTATAGTCCAGGGTGGACCTAAGACTCAATTAACAAAGCGTCTCCAGCCAGTTGCCTCCAATTTCGCACGCCAAGTTTGTTAAACTCCCCTTCCACTTACGTGCCGTGCGCCACCTGAGTCATGGTCTTTCTCTACTGCCCCGCACCTCGGGTGTGGAATTGAATATTTTCCGGGTTGGAGCAATGGTGTACATCCGCTCTACATGACCCAGCCACCTCATTCGTTGGAGCTTTACTCTTCTGGCTAAGTCGATCTCGTTGTACAGGTTGTTTAGGCAGACGGGTCCTAAAATCACCCGAAGAGTTTGTCCCTAAAAATACCCTCATCCGTTTTCGACAGAGTCTATGCATCTACGCCGTAGAACAGGGCTGGGACGTTTAAAGTCTTATAAAGGGTCACGAGTGTCTTTTCTTGTTGACAGCATATACTTCGTCTTGCCCTCATTGAACACTAAATCCATCTTCGCCGAATCCGTCTCAATACTCACGAACGCGCCAGTGAAATCACGCTCCGTTCTTCCGGTTACGTCAATATCGTCGCCGTATCAAGTAATTGGACGGACTTTTGAAAGATTGTGCCTCTGGTGCTGGCGCATGTGTTTTGCACAACTCTTTCAAGAACGATGTTAAAGAAGTCGCATGACAGCGCGTCGCCTTGTCTAAAACTGTTTTTGACATCAAAAGTCTCGGTGAGGTTTTAACCGACCTTGAAGGAGCAGCGTGCATTCTCCATTGTCTCCATTCTCCATTCATCGGGCATACTTTCCTCCGACCATATTTTACAAATGAGTTGTTGCATGCTTCCTACCAAGCCATCCCTTGCCGCTTTGATGAGCTCGGAAACTAGGTGGTCAGCTTTAACAGCTTTGTTGGACTTATCTTCACTTCGTCCAAGTCGGATGGACGAAATTGGTGGTCTCCATTGTCCAGATTGAATGGTTCATGGTTCAATGGTTTATTCAGCTTGAAAGCGGGATTTTATTCGTCATCGCCGTTAAACAGTCTGCATAAATACTTCTTCCATATTTTCAGCATCGACTGCGATGCTACTACGGTGTTAACGTGTTCATTCTCGCAGGCTTCGGTTCGGGCTCTGTTGCCTGGACAGGTTTCTTTTACCCATTGGTAATACTTCCAAACCTCATTCCTGTAGTAACATCTACCTAAGTATTTCCTCGATCGCGCTTCTCATGCTCCTTCGTCTTTCTCCTGGGAAGCATGTGTTCGTCTCTCCTCTTCTGCTCGTAAAGCTCGCGAGCAGCTCTTCTATGCAGCTCCCCTTTGTATGCCTCTTGTTTCACTGTATGTGCTTTCCGGAACTCGTCGTCATTCCAGGTGTTTCGTTGTACAGTCCGATTTAAACCCAGCACGTCAGAGGTGGCATCTCTGATGACTTTTTGGCAATGTTGCAACAGGTCGTCAATACTTGATGCTGGCGGCATATGACATCTTGAGAGATTGAGCTGTACTCGATCGAAAAAGGATCTGGTGATCTCTTGCGATTGTAGCCATCCATCGTCAAACTTCGGGATATCCGCAGCCCTACTTTGGCTACAACAAGGCAGTGGTCTGAGTTTATATTTGCCCCTCGGAACGTTCGTACATCCATAATACTGGAGGAGTGGCTTGCTTTGATCGCAATGTGGTCAATCTGGTTGATGATTGATCAGGAGATCTCCTTGTTCCTTCGTGAATATCGAGAAGTGGGAACCGCGTACTAGTATGACAACATTTCGCCCCAAATCCGTTATCGGAGGTGGTGTCGTGTAGGCTGTACTTTCCGACAGTACTGCCAAAAATGCCCTCTCTTCTTAGCTTAGATTACTCTGTCAATTTATGTTCCATGCAATATGAGATTTAGAAAATTCTCATAGCTATCCCCGATCCTATTTGTACAAAGTTTTCTTTCTTTCGACGTCCTTGGTGTTTGGCAATCAATTAATTCTCAAAGTTCCAGCTCCATTTTTGAATGATCTGTGCATACAAATCGACCAAAAATTTGCTTAAAATTCAAAAAATATCTTCGTATACTTGTTCTCCGTATTTGTAAAACGTTTTCACAATAAAAAGTCGTTGCAACCCTCATCTAGCATTCATGACTACTAAGCACAATGATAATGTTACAGTTTGAGGTCCGACATCATCAGAAAAAGAAAAAAATATTTGGCGCGCAATTTAAACTGTGCGCACCTAATAGGACACCTTCCAGGAAACCACAGCACCTGTTTCTATCTACGTTCTTAGAATATTTCACTCAGGTTTAACATTCATCTCGTACAACAATTTTAGATTCTGTCCTTACGGTCCAATTGGCTCACGGACCGTAAAAGCAAAGCAAAACACGTAATATAACATCGTTGGTAGTCAAGGGCACTGCGACATCGCACCTACACTTTTATTACGACAACTGAGTCCAATTTTTGGAAGTTCAGATGTCAAGTAATAAGCGAAAACAAACACATAATTGCTGTCTGACCATGAAAATTGCAGAAGCAAGGACTTTCTTCCTCGGGGCAGGTCATTACCCTGAACCGACAAACGGCCTTTTGCCATTTTCCTCACATCACACGTACAAAAATCATATTCGAATCGGAATAAATTTTTGAACAACATTTCTACTTACTTCGTACACATGTGCGTTGATGTGAAACGTCGCCAAGTCAACGATTTTTCCATTACGCCTGGCGTAGGCTTGAACCAGGAGGTAGGTCTCTCAAGTTATTCGATCTAAAAAAACATACAACTTTGAGAGGGAAACATCAACGACATATTGATGACTCTCACGTAGCAACCTCTATTTACCTTAAGGTTACGTCTTCTCCGGCGAACGAGCGGGCAAATATGTTGTTAATGTTTTTCCAAGCATGACCTCAGGCGTCAGCCACCCTTAAAACGATTGGGTAAGTACGAACCATATCAATTTAACATTGCAGATACATTTCCTGAGCGCTCACCTTTTGGGAATTTTTGCTGTGGCATTTTGTTTTTTTTGTAGGGAAACATCACTTTCATTTATTAAGTGCGGACAGGACTTTACTACTCTCACAGTCTGACAGCGGTGGAGCTGTAGGAAACATCTGCTGAGTATGAATATTTATTTGTGGTTAAATTGAAATGGACTTGTGGTGTGGCAGCAGGAAGGCAAGGTAGTTCCGCGTAAGCTGCTTTTATGAAGCGAGGAAGTATGCACGTTGGTTTGATTTGAAAACGAAATTTCCAATCACGATGATTGCTATGTGGGAGGAATACCTATTGATAGAAGGAATCAAAAGGCAGTTGGCATGGAATTGGGGGGTTGGCTAATTTGAAATTTGTGTGGAATATAGTTTTGACTCATTTCACATGATGTCTGGGTATTCCACGCCAACCTTGAGAAACTTGAATAGAACTTCTGTGAATTGAGAACAAAGTAGCTCCCCAACACACTCACAATGGATAGCAAATCGATATCGTGAATCGTTTTTTGGAATGTTGGGATGCGTGCTAAGTGATTCTGATCAGATTGCAGCTACTCCAGCAGCGAGTTACATACATATATCGTTGAAATGCGTGAGATGAGACTGAAACTTGAACCTGAAGCAGTTTACAGCAAACACTGGGCGAAAGCTCTGTGCGGTTTTTTTCTTTTTATTGAACAGCAACTCAAGCTATAGAGGAAGCATTTTGCTACCCCCCCGCTTCGCGACGTCGCACGGAAGGTTGCTCGGCCAACTACAAAGACTGGCCGTGGGTAATGGTGTTATTTGGGCGCCACGCGATTGCCCTTCCGTACGCTATTCCACAACTAGAACCGCGACTTAGCTGTGAGGTTCGCGCTTGATACACGATTAAAAATACCTGCTTCCTTCACAAACAACAAGTTTATTGCTTACTAGCGGCCCTCCCCGGCTTTGCACGGGTACAATTAATTTATTTGATTATTGTTATTGGGTATGTTTCGCTTTATTATAGCCATTTTTTTAATTAACAAAAATATAATAACGTAAAACAGCTACGGCTACGAAGCTATCAAGCGCTCGCTGAAGTTCAGTTCAGATGGATCCAAGCGAAAAGGAGATGGTTTGTCCTTAAGTCTCACAATGCGTTTCTCGCCACGGTTGCGCTGTAACATCCAATCCATGAACACAATGAAAAGGAGAGTGACAAAAAGCACTCCTGACGAAACCCAACGCTCGCAGTGGAAGAGGTCGATGTAACGCCGTTTACCCGAACACATCTCCTACAGTTTGTGTATAGAGATCGAATGGCCTCCAAATGAGAACCGTTAATCCCACACTCCTCCAGAATTTACCACGAGGGACCCGATCATTATTCTCATGACACACTCCCAGGCCTTTAATGTAGAGTCGTTTTACTTCCTCTTCCCCCATGGCCTTGTGCATTTCTGGCCAGATTTCATAAACCTCAGCACATTTGATCGCAAAAGTCACCTGCTCTACAATGCTGTAGGACTATTCTCCGTGCTACTCAGTCTGCCATCCAATCCCTGTTCGAGATTGATCAGCTTTGAAAAAGCTCACCACATTTACGCAAGATATCCTTCTCATCGGAAAAAATAAACCGTCTTTGGATTTAACTCCTTCAATGATATTAAACTGCCATCGTCTGAGACGACGTATGGCCTGCCAGAACTCCTTGTTTGCACATCTGTGATCTCGATCCAATGTAAAAGCATTCTTGTGTAAATCCTAACCTACGCAACTGAAAGTTTCTTATCTCAGTTTCCCCTCTACGTGCGCCAATACACTGCACCGATCGTCATCACAATACGCATTCCTACATACATAAGTACATACTTCTATTTACTTTCAAAACCTTTTAATTCTTCGTCCCCTACGGATCTAATACATAATGTATTTCCACAGAACCAAAGATACAAACAAAGAAAAAATGAAAATAAAACTACCCTTGTACAACTGGGCAAAACAAAAACAACATACGAAGGATCACGATCACGAACCGATGTGCTGGGCTACAGTAGCGTATTCTATAAATGGTCAAACTTTAAAACCTCAATATCTCAACAACTATACAACATATGTGCATACTCTATGGCCTATGTTAATTTTATACCTATAAACTATCATATTGTGAAAGTTTTATGTCAATCGCATTAGTAGTATTTGCGTTTATCCCGAAAGCATTTTGAAGGCAGCAATCAAACTCTTCCTCTTTATTATATTAGTAGGATAACTAACTTAATTAGTACAATGGTTTCTTACTCACTACCCTACACCCCTCTCGCCAACCAACACCGACTCCGATTAACTTCAGTGGTCTTATATCGTTGACCAATTTCTTATATTATGCGATGGTTACGCCACGAAACAATATAAAAGAAAAAAAAATTAAAAAAAGGAAGAAACTCGCCACCGAACCGAACACTCTCGCGTGACACCAACCAACATCTTAATCTTTGGTGGTCCCCCGAAAATACGCACTATACGGCTTGGCTCTATGACCTTAATCAATAGCGCACTTAATTTGTGTCACTATCACCAATGTAGCTATTCTTAGTTCACGTACCCTCTATCTTGAAGGGGCTCGCTCAACTGCTCCGCGTTCTGTGTTGGTGCTCCGGTCGATCTTTATTCCTCGAGTTCTCTGCTCGGGCTCTTCAGGTTCTGCTTAGGTTCCAGGTAAAAACCTCCACTACGTTCCTTATATTTTAAACTGGGACTTCTACTTTAAATTTTAAGACTACTGTTCTTTCAATTTCACTATATGGCTTAGGAAAAAAAATCACTCTTTACTAACTTGCACGTCTTTACGGCTCGACACTTCAATTGCTTTTCCCCTTCAGTTTTCCTCCACGTTGTGCAGACCCCTAACTACTCTCTGTATATACTCGTAAGAGTCCATCCGATCGCATGATTTTGCGGATCGCCCTTATGTATAAATACACGTACCCAATGGTATGCTCATCGAACTCTCGCCCTAATAGATCTTACTCTGGGAGCTTCCTGCAGACTGAGAACTCCGCACCGAAAAAAAGAAGTATGCAAAAAGCCCTGAACCGGAGTCGAACCAACGTCCTCTCTACTCAGGCCGTGAATCCTACCCCTTACGCCAACCTCGGTTTTGGTCAACCATGGTCACTTCTGAGTACTCATACGACTCCGTCATGTGAATTACTCGACAAGGAAAATTACACTAATCGACCTCCAGCAAACGAAAACCTTTACACGCAACCCATAATAGTGGAACTGGAAAAAAAATTGCCAGGCGAATTGGCAAAGCGAAGCATCATTTGGAATGCTGTTTTAAATTATGCCAAGCAACGCAATCAACTTCAACATTGAGCTACGACTTTCCACTTCATTGTCGAGCCTATGCTGCTGCATGAGGGTCGATCGCTAAGAAGGTGACCGTAAATTTCACCACCCTGTAAGCTGCAAGCCTTCTTAAATAAGTGTCCGCGTATTTTTCAAGTCATCTGAAGTATCAGACATCTGCCTCCCGTTTCGTGTGTCAAATTGCTTGAAGTCCCTTTTCACTCACGGGAACTTTCCAAATCCAAAAATTATCTAAAACAATGCGCCGCGATTATATTTGACCGCCACGTCGCCATTTAAACACTCCAAAAAATTTTAAAGAACCTGCACTGGCTCTGCAGCCTGGCAAGATCTATTGTGTCTTTGGTCTACTTAGCCTAATAGATCTACTACCTTCCTAATGAAGGTGAGTATGTTATTAGTAGCCGAGTTTCTAAACTCCGCTTAGGAACAGACTTCCCTATGAAAGATTCGTCTGCGTAATCAGTAAAGTGCCGGATATTCACAGAGAATATGCTCAGAGGTTTCTTTCCCTTCCAAACAGAACCGACACTCTGTATCTAAACAGAAAATGAGTTTGTAGAGATGAGATTTTAGGCCCACTGGCTTCCTCTGTAGGAGAAGGAGTCGACAAGTCTCTTGGATTGCCTAAATCCGCGGATATTTTCCCAATAGTCTAGGCGAAGTCGGTATTCCCAATTGTTTAGCAAAGCTGTGGTGGTAGCTCAATTAACGCCACAGAAGAACTCCGGTCCCCTAGAAGCCGAATCGGCCCTAGTCATCTGCATTACGTATTTTTGTGTCTCTAATACCTTTATCGAATTTCATCCTGGTGTAAATCTCAATAGCTTGGATTAAGCCTGGAACACACTGAAGCACATCCCCATTGTTACCGAGATTTTAGTGTTGGGTCGAAAAACGCCAGCACTTACCTCGGGTCTGGTAGGTGCACTTACACCATGGGTCTGATACGAGTTCTCCATTAAACCAGTCGACACAGTCTAATACTTCTACCTCAAATAGCCTTCTGAAACTGTACTCCCTGGTCATAACGTCAGGGTTAGTGTAGGACATGTGCGTTTTTGGAATTGGCTGAAGTATTTTTAGATGACAGATGAGAGCCCGATGATAGCCTCTAGATTAAGATCCTATGTTTCGCCGTAGAGACGCCGAGTAGCCCATAAGGCTCTAGTGACACGATCAGCCGCGAACTTGATTAGCGAATTCCAATTTAAGCATCTGTCTAAAACAACGCCGATGTACTTCATCTCGTTGGAATGGCCTTACGTGATACCTTTGACGATGATAGGTCCGAAATTTACCAATCTTCTTTTCCTAAAAACAATATCCTTTGATTTAATTGGACCAAAGCTTTTGACCGATTCTGATCCAATCCAACTTCCCCCAATCTACCGTCAGTTCTTTCTCATTAAGTTCAGTTTGCTTGCATTTCGTTTGAGTCATACTCAGTTACTGTGATTTCAAAAGCCTCTGAGACTGAAAGAACATGAAGAATCTTTGAAGTCAAGATCACTTTTTTTAGAATTGCTAAGCTATTCAATTCGCAGTGAATAACTGTGAGTGTGTAGCGCCTCCTGTTATTTATTCGTCCTTCAACAACTTCAACTTGAGTTCAGTAACACTATGGCACACATCGCTGCAAGAATTCCTTAAACCTCTAATCAGCTGTTACAAGCCTTGGTCAGGCGACCACTTTTATCATCCTAGAATTCTTGGCAATCCCACAAAATCCTCCTCTAGATTTTCCAATTAACTATAATATGTGTTATGGTCTATGTTGGACGGTCAAAGTTTCAGAACAGCATTAAAGTGTTTTGTCGTTAAAATGGGGATTTGCGTGATGTCGTGCATACAAGAAATTGTGGCATTATGCACTCCTTTGTTCAAGCGAGCCATCGTCCAGAGCACAATGCCATTATAGTTCTAATTTAACTAAACAGTCCCCGCTTTTAAGCCACTAAGTAACTCTATTCAAGCTGGGTCCAATAGATATCATCCTTTTAAGTTCATTTTATAAATAAAGTGGTTCGAGGTGAACGAATTCTGGGTTGTAGTTGAGCCAACTCCAAAATTGGGCGGCCATTTTATTATCATAAATGCATTAACTATGTACGCGTATTTCCTTTTAATCGGTTAATACACCTACGGTCTATATATTGTCGTAAGCTCTATATTGGTGGGAAGGGGTGGAAACTTTAGAATATCCTGTTTGTTTGTTGACTTTTTTGAGAAAGAGAGCGAACATATTTTCGCTTTGTGGCATCGTAGACTTAAACTTTACTGTCAACCAAAGTTGTCTACCCATCCCTATTACACAGTTGAGGTTTTATGGCATAGTTCACAGTGTGTGCGGTTGTGGGCGGGGTGAGTGGTGGTTTGGTTTGTGTTGTACTTTACTTCGGCAGGGCTGGTGGAAATGGGTAATCCTTTGCAATGGGAAAACTTTTACAACACAGAATATAAGTTTAACTTTAGCATTAAGTTTTGATTATTAAAATGGTGTACTCGTATGCTGCCAATACGGCTTGGTGGCATGGGCGTGAAGATCGATGTGCTCATGAGTATCTACGAGACAGTAGCGGTATGCTTTGGTGGAGTTAAGGTTTTGCGGTGAAATCAGGAGATTATCGCTTTGTCAGCGAATAGATTTTATCTATATAAGCTATGGACTTACTGAGTTGAGCCGGAGGAAATTTAAGCCGAGACGGTAATTGTTTTGAATTTTTTTAATAATACGAAAGGGTTGCAGATTCTTATTTATTGGTTGTCTTGGCATAGTAAACTAAAAATTTGTAATGACATGAATTTGGTTCTTTAACAGACAACCAGGGCACTTCGAAGATCCTAGAGTCGGGCTCTTGTAAACTGAAATCCACTTCAGATTTATTTTTCTCTTTGAAAAAGTGGCTGTTACCTATCCAGCCAAATTCTGAAGAATTTCGACTCAGGGATGAATTGAAGTGAACAATGGCGGGATAATATTTTGCATGTCATCCGGTAAGCCATTATAATTATATGACGCCTAGTGGTCAAAGTGACGAAGTAAATATAGAGTATTCTGTAAGGACATGCAAATTGGGAAATGGGCACAATGGACACTTTGTTGGTCTAAGTGAGCAGTGACAATGTCACAAGGCACCCATAAACCTAACCTAACCTAAGGACATGCAGAGAGGTGTTATAAGTTTGTATTGTATCTAGGTATAGCCTACAAGTGGGTTTCGGTTGTGGAGATCCTACTTCAGAAAACAATTATGCAAGCTGAAGCCGAATTCCGCGGTCAGCTAGACGGAATGAGATGTTCAGATTGAATATTACGGAGAAAAGACCTCGTTTCATTAAGCCCTCGGTTTGATACCATATCGGTGTAGAAGTCTCTGGCATCACCACTTCCCAACTAGCATGGAGGGGCGGAGCAGTTGATTTTTTTCGGAATAAATTTAATTAGATCCAAAATCGAGTATCAGCCAATGTGGCAATGTGGCTATTTGATAGGAGATCTTAAGTCTGATAGCTGCACTATCAGCTGACTGCTTGCCAAAAATGTCTAGAGAAGCAGATGTAGGAGCACGCCAAGTGATGCGGAGGGTGTGTGGACTGCTAAGGTCTTTGCAATATTAAACTTTCGGTTCAAAATCAGCAAGATATCTAAAAGGTAGGATTGGCAAGAGCTATTCTTCGCTTGATTTCTGCGATGGTGTTGTTGTTGGATGTGATAGCGGAGCCGAGTTAGACAAAGTCCCTTAGTACCTCGAAGTTATAGCTATCCACTGTAACGTTCTGTCCGATACGTCGATGTTGTGTGTCCCTTCTTGCTGGCAGCACATATTTTGTTTTGCCCTCATTGACCGTTAAACACATCTTCACATCTTGTTAAACAGTGTGCACAAAAAGTTGATCCAAACTCTCAGCACCACCTGTGGCTCTATTTCTGGTTTATTTTACCATTTGGTAACACTTTCTAACATCATTACTGGAGTACCACCTCTCAATCGTATGTTTCTCGTGCTCAATTTCAATTTCCTTTCGGAGGAGCTAATGTTCTTCCCGTGTGTTCTACTCGTAGAGCTTGCAAGCAGCCCTTGTCATTCCCTGCGGCGCCGCTTTGTTTGCATCTTGTATTACTGCGTGAACTTGTCGGCCTTCTTCCTTGATCCAGGGATTTCTACGTTGTGGTCTCTTGAAATCCAGCAAATAAGTTGCGGCTTCCTTGATGGCTTCTTGGCAGCGTTTTTACTGGTCTTCGGCATTTGGTGATGGCGGCATTGGACTTCTCAGGAGATGACGGGGTACACGATCGGCAAGGGGTCTGGCATTCTGCTGCGAATGTAGCTTTTCGACGTCAGATTTTCTTACAGCAGTTCTAATTCGTTGTGGAGGCGTTTGGGATTCGTAGCTTGACTACATTGCATTTTGCCGATTGAAACATGATCAATTTGGTTGAGGGTGTGTTGATCAGGAGACCGCCACGTCCCCTTATGGATTTTAAGGTGTGGAAACCGCATACTAGCCAAAGTGACGTTTCGTCCAGAAGCAAAATCAATTAGCCTAAGTCCGTTTCCAGACGTGATGTCATGTAATATATGTATGTATGTTTACCGATCATGCTATTTTGAGTGGCATGCGGACTCACTTAAACCTGCAACTCACTTAAACCTTCTTTGGACAACTTTCTCAGGCTCAAGTTACAACCAGTTAGTTGCATCCCAATCAAACCACTGTCAAACTATACCATTCACTCCATGCGGAACCACAACATTGTTTCCAGTTAAACTATCCGCTCCATGGAGAACCTAATTTACCACTTTAATTTCCGTTTTAAATGCTAAACGCTACCCGTCGCCACCGAGTGCCATTAGCTTCAATGTGCCTGCTCCCACGCTCTCTGTTTTGTGATTTGGATTTCACTTCAAACAACTTAAGGATTATGAAACTAAAATCCCCTTGAATATCCTGTGCAATCGTTTTTAATATGCGAATACACTAAACTATCTCCACCCACCGCTCAACATATGTAAGTGTGTCTGTGCCTGTGTGCGCTGCTTTTAATTTCCACACTAAAAAATCCACTTTTCCCTTGATTTCCGCCGCCGCCACCGCCTTCATTTTTTAGGTTGATGACTGCGCGACGATGGCGGCTGAATGTACTGCATGATTTCAAAATTGAAAAGTACCGCCGCGCCATTAAAGGGATCATTGAATAAAGTTTACAGTAATCCAGCTAGCTCCTGCGCCATCCTCACAGTAAGCAGAGCATCATTATCCTTCCGAAAATGTACTTGGCGCAATAATATCCACAATTTCACTTTCTAGTTCGGATCCACCATTCACGAGCTGGCAGTCGCCCACCCACGCCCTCCCAAATCCAGAAATAGATTTATACTTTCGCTACGTCTATATGCAAGCAAGCAGTGATAGATACACACAGATGTAAGAGGAGCAGAGGGGAGTTATCCTGCACAGGATTCAAATAATGTGCTTTTCATTGGCAAAAATAAATTCCGCTTGGAAAGTTTTTATTGCACCGCCACCCGCTAACAAAATTTATCTGCCACCAAGAGTCTCAGCAGCAACCCCTAAAACATCATTGCCCCAGTCCACCGAATTGCTCTGCCGACAAAAAAAAAACGAAAACTTCTCGCAGTGTGCGGAAGTATTTCCTTTTGTATACGAAGTTTAACACTTTTTGGGTTTTTTTTTTTTTTTTTGGATTTTTTCCCGTTTTGTTGGACCGTGTTCGTCCTTTCGCCGAATGTGCGGATATGAAATGGATTTATTTTTCAATTCGCTACAGTTTTACACTTTACACTGGTGGGTGCATTATTTTAATTAAAGCCCAGGAGTTTTCGGTTGAAAGTTGCTGATGTCGACAGTGATAGGAAGATATTGTACTATGTATAGGTATGTACATAGTAGAAACGCGTTGTAGCCCGAAGTCCTGCCCCACAAGTTTTGAAATTACACGAAATGAAATGGAACAAACAGAATTTATGACGGACATTTCCACACGATTAGATAACTATAATGCTTCGCGTAGCAGCACCGATTTAGGGGTAGTTTACGGGTTAAGGCTCACTGCATTGTGTATCAGGTGTATGAGCTTGACGTGCGGGGGAAATCATCAGACAGGATGCGTTTGTCAGCTCAATTTAGAAAAAAAGTAGGGCATGTGTAACCAGGAGGAGGGTGGGAGAAACATTTTTATATCAAGTTTAGAATTCATTACTCAGTGTTTTTGTGTTTGGAAGGCATGGGTTCATCGTCCTGTGGTGAACGTTGGGTGAAGTTGACTGGAATAGTTAAATGAAATGTGATTCAGGTGATATTTTTCAGACTGAATTCAACCAGAAGAATATATTTGAATCCGCAAGAGAGAAGGAAGGAGGAGAGAATTTTTTGCAAACGAATTTTAAAAATATTTCTATTAATCGGTTTCACTTGATATCTGGTGATATTCCTGTAGTGTGACTACTTGAGAGCTCCCACGTACATACATCCATACAAACATACATAAATATATGTAGACAGGTACGTACAAACGCACGATGTAAGAAAAATTGCTTCAGCGATGGAATGAACTGTTTAGGCGCGAAAAGTTGTTGATGCTTTGATGGACCTTTAGGCTTTTGGAAAAATCAACCAAAGTACACCAGTCCGTCTTCAAAATGATGGGTGAAATGAAAACATTGCGTTTGCGACTTAAAAAATGTCCCTATATTGGATTTGTCTTTCAAGCCTTTCTCATTGAATTGAATAGGCATTGTCCCGCCAACCTGAACGGCGAATTGAGAAGCTTTTTCATGGCAAACTATACTTCCGGAAGTTTATCATTCCCCAACGAGAGGTGGCGAAACAAAGCATGTTAGGTGGACGTGGCTAGGATGGCGACCAGTCACGTTGTAGCCCATACTGGAGTCAATTTCGAGTCGCAGCATATCAGTTTACCTCGGAAAGCTGCCAGCCAGCATTTAAATTCTGTCATCTTCTCGTTGAAGAGTGTTTTTTTCAAAATTAGAAAGGAATGCATTTATTTTTGAGCTAGTTAAGGAGTGAATTTTAAACGTCACCACAACAACTAAGGACCTATGGCAAATAAATTTTGCAGCAGCACGTAAAGTGACGAGTAAGAGCTCACGAATTTTTCACCAGCGAACAAACTTAATCATGAGCTTGCGGATTGGGGGTAGGTTAGGTTAGATTTGTGAGGTGAATGTGATGATTTATACCCTCCTCATTGCACTTAGGTCTATTCCAACCCATGGTTTCAGTTATTCTTTTGCAGACGTGGTTGAGTCTCTTAACAGTTCTTCGATGTCATTAAAGGGCTGTTTGACAAGGGTCTTATATCTTACTTTACTTCGCACGTGCATCAAGGGGATATGAATACCCGTTTGATCTTATTCACACAGAGCGAGCAAGGTGGAGTGGTTCGGAACTCGAGTAGTATTAGGTTTCAATGGCGTCCGAGGATGGTGTCCACGCTAGCTGGGGACATTTGTGGTGTTTGTCATTGCTATAAGCCACGGTACTTTTTTCGAATCTCCTGTTGTCATAATTGTATTCAGCTTTACCAACTCTTAGAGCCAGGGCACTCTACTGCCAGTGTTATGCCTTTGCAGTAGAGTCGACATCAGCTTTTTACTTGGCAAATAGCTGTGCAGTAACAGGATATATAAGTCCATTGGCCGGTGTCCTAATATTACAGTCGTCATCCTTCTGATTTAGTTTCTTATTGTGGTGTCTTAACATGTAATGTCCAGTCATGCCAACAGTGACAGGCATTTTTTGCTTCCAAATGTTAGCTGGTTCTGGCTTTGTCATATTTAAACCAAAGTTTCGCTTATATTTCGCAGGTATTAAGTGAGTTTCTAATGTTATTTGCTTCCGTTAAGAATTTTTGCATGATTATGGTGCTAAGGAAGCGTAGTTGAGGTCGTGAAACTTCTCCCTGAATATCGTTAGGATTGATATGGATGATTCTCATTCTTCTAAAACTTCATCGAAAACATTTCTGCGAACGGAGAGACTTATTGAGCTACTTAGTCCTAGTTCTTCAGCGTTAAAACGTATGTAGCTGCTCCTGAACGTAGGCATCATTTTTGGGTCATAGTGTAGATGGAGACAGTTACAGTTTTCATCGCCGACCAGCGTTGTTTTCTTTGAACTTTCGTTATTACTTTAAGGGTGAAAGTTTTGATAGGAGCGTGCTACTATTCCACTCCTTCGTAGGTAAATATAGGTCTGGCCATCGCGGAGTACGTTCATAGGGTTATTCTACGTTCATGTCTCTAGCTGTTACCAAAGAAACATAAGGCGGCCAACTTTAAGAAACAAAGTGGCATCTGTCCAAAGCCTAGAACAAAAGTTTACGTTATAATACTTTGGGAGTTTACTCGCCTCTTAATACATGCAATCCCCACAACTAAAGCATAACTTTTGAATAGAAGTAAAACTCCTTTCCCTCAAAGACGAAAGAAGCAATGATTTCACTAGTTTTTTTGAATGCTTGGGAATGGTGGTCGATAAGCCGAAGCCCAGAGCAAATACAAGACGGTTTCAAGAGACCATCGGTATCATACGTACGAGCGAAGGAGGACAGGAGAAATTAAAATTTCCGAAATCTACGTATATGTACATAATCACTTGTAAGAGACGCAAACTCTAAGTGTTTTCAGACAATGCATTTATCGCTATCTTAAGTGACCTCAGTGTTCCAAGCAGAAGAATTGTCATTCTTATGGAAGCTGTTGTTTCCTTGGAACACCACACCCAAAGTTGGAAAATAGAAATCTGCTCGAATAGTCAGCCATCACATCCAGATTTCATCTGGTCAGGGAATGTAAAAAAAAAAAATAAACCGGGTTGCCAGCGACGACGACGTCCAACTTGTTTTTGGTGCCGGGTCACAACGTTGTCACGTGGAATGAGAAAGGTGACGAACTGAGAGGAGAAGGGGAACAAGCGAGAGAAAGAACCGCTGAGAACACATTGGGAGTCGCATTGGCCAAACCTCTTAAGGTGAAAAGTGGTAAGATCGCTCATAGAAAAAACTTGCTCACTTAAAAGGCTCAAGGTTCAACCAGAGAGCAATTGGGCCTAGTGGCTTCGCCGATGCAGAGATTTGCAAAATCTGCGAGAAAAAAGAAGAAGATCTCGAACACTTCCTATGCCACTGACCAATCTTAGCGAAAACACGACAGAAGACCCTGGGATCCATGTGTATATCAGACCTGAAGCATCTCAGGGACAAAAGAATTTGGGACATGGTGGTCTTCGCCAAAGAAATAGGAAGATTCGCCAAGTCACACCTACACTAGGGTCAACTCCCACTTTCCATTGATGCCCGAAACACACCCCCTATCTCAAAATTTAAGGCAGGTGAATAGAACAGGCCCGACTGAGGCCCGAGTGATATACTATAATATGTAGAATTAATTCAAACCAAAATTCCAACTTTTTCTCAAAAAGTGCTAATTTTTGTAATTATTTTCAAAAAATATATGAGGGTCGAAAACGACCCACCAACGTATGTTTAGTCGTTTTTTTTTAACGTACGTCTACGGTTATGTGGTAAGCAACTTTTAATCGGTTCAAGCTTAATTACTGTGACTTAGGGGATCTGAAAGCTAAGGCGACTTCAGAATCTACATCGGTACAACGAAAACTTTCATATCAGTGAAAGGTGCACAGACTTCCTGTGTTATTACTTTTCTTTCTGTAAATTTTTAGCCTTGAACTTGTTAAAGTTTTCAGTTGGCACCCTGTTTCCACTTAACGAGAAGCATTCAACTATATAAATGATTTGATTCTGTCGAAATTGCTTACAATTTGCTGCAATGTTGCCCGTCAACATTTCATCCTGACTGTATGATTTTTTCAAGGTCCCCAGCACTGAATCAAAGGCTACGTCAACAACATCTCGCCCAACAACTTTGTATACATTTTACATGATTGTTTTTAACTTTCCTCGTCCTTGATAGTTGCCATAGGATTTTGATTGCATACCATCCGCAGGATCTCTCCTGCCCCTGTTCAAAGCGTACACAAAAACAAGTGTTTCAAAATGTTGCACATGACACAATTGAATAACTGAAAGTTTTCCTTTCAAGACCCAGTATAGCAAACAAATGTTTGCCCTTTGCTCGGAACGCAGCAAAAATTTCCCATCGGAATGGAGCCAACAACAACAAGAAGTGTGAAAATTGACTTTTTTCCAGGATAACACTCGGGTAAATCCACAGAAAACTTCCCAACAGTGTTGAAAATTGAACCAATTTAACCCAGTGCCAAGTAGGTCGTGAAAGCACAGTTTATATCTATATTCCGGGCATATCCTGATCAACTTTGAAGAACAATAGCCCCAGAGCAAAAGCAATAGAAGTATGAACACGACAACTCGGAACACGAACAGGGCAAAAAGGACGATAGAAGTGATTTTCCCCCATTTGCAAGACAAAAGCAGAAATGAATCACTGTCCGAAGTTTTTTGGGAAAATTTATTGCTTAAATAAACAGGACATATTCGTCTATTACCGAGAAAACATTGAAGGAAGCAGGGGCGCACATAAAGACGACAGGGACGAAACCAAAGATATAACGTTCAACAGCAGGTCACAGGCAGGACACAATATTTCCTCCTTTTGTTTTTATTTTTTGATTTACATTTTTTTTTTCTGTCTCTTCTGGTTTTGGTCCCTTTTACGGTTTTGTTTTGTCCTGAATTTGAGCTTATTTCCTTTGGGTCGGCTCGACTTGATGAGACAGGGCCTGAGGAAATCTGTAAATATGGCAGGACCTGGCGGTGGTTATAATAAATTTAAACTTTGACATCATTTTCCATTTGCGTTTGGCCAGTGCATTCGTTGGGTGGGAGGGATGAAAGGGAGGTCACCAAGGGAATTGTTAGGGTGCAGCTGAAAAGCTGCGGTTTGTAATTAAAATTTGTGTGCAAATGAAGAGTGGTCAAGGGAACTAGGTGAGGAAATTGAATTAAGTCGGGTTACATCTTAGAAAACAGATAATGCTTTTCTATTCCGCTCACATCTCGTTCAGGATTCTAATAGTGATTGATGGTATTGGCTACCTGATGAAGAACTGGGATTATGGCGATTACTACCAGCAACAGAAACATTGCTGATTTGCCACAATTTCTCCAACATTATGTTTATATAGCTTTACGTCCTCACAGACGAAAAATACGACGGTGTTAAAGAGCTCATGGACAAAATGTAGATACAAGTTCTGAAAGGTTTTAAGACATGGAAGGTGGATGGTGGCTTATTCAGGAAGAACAGAATTCGCTTTTCGAATGTTGGTATGGTTTGAGAAATATAATATTATGTGTGAATCCGTCATCGAAAGTGGTGTCGGACGTGTTGTTCTCTCGCAGCTTTCACATCGACAGAATACTCATATTACTTACTTACTTAAGGTGGCGCTACAGACCGGTGTGGACCTCGGCCTCAACCAACAAGTGTCTCCAGCCAACTCGATCTTTAAACAGCTGCCTCCAGTTTCGCAAGCATAGTTGATTAAGGTCCCTTTCTACTTGCATGTGTCACCTGAGTCGCGATCTTCCGCTACAGCACCATCACTCAGGGGTTGATTCGAAAGTTTTCTGGGCCAAGGCATTGAGTTCCATCCGCCTTACATAACCCAA
The DNA here is from genome assembly GCA_917880715.2 of Matsumyia berberina. Lineage (NCBI taxonomy): Eukaryota > Metazoa > Arthropoda > Insecta > Diptera > Syrphidae > Matsumyia > Matsumyia berberina. Next base: position 112,702,191 of record OU862870.1, on the reverse strand, counting down.
CCACCTCAGTCGTTGGGCCTTCACTCTTCTGGCTAATTCGATGTCGCTGTACACTTCGTACAGTTCATTGTTGTATTTCCTCCTCCACTCACCGTCTATGCAGACGAAAAGCACTCGAAGAATTTTTCTCTCGAAACAGCCAAGAACAACCTCAACCGCTTTTGATAGAATCCAAGTCTGTGCGCCGTCGAGCAGGGTTGGGCCGATTTAGGTCTTATAAAGGGTAACTTAAGTAGAGAGCGCTTTGCTACTCAATTGCCTTCTTAGCCCAAAGATGGTGGGGGAAAAAAAACCGGACATTGCGTCCGTAAACCCGGACACGTCTCCGGACGTATTTTAAAAGAGGACAGATGGCAAGCCTAACTGCAACCGACCGTAGCATCCGCGCGATCATACTTATAGCTTGCATCTATAATATTGACAGGCCGCGGTGCGCTTATAATTTAGGGACCATCTTACACTTGGAACAGTCGCAATCAGCAACGGTGTGTGGTCAAAAGTAGATTACCACTGAAAGGGTGCGAGAAACCAGCCAGAGAATATGTATGTATATCAATTAAATATTCGAAGAAGCAGCCACTTCAGCAGTGCAAAAGCCTCAACTCGAAGACCATCGTAGTATAAGGCCCACTGAGGCAACACCAGCCGTAGATGCACCCAACAGCTGTGATTGTTCGACTGTCTAAAGCGATACGAAGGACCTATCTGATGTGCATAGCTCCCAAAAAACCCGGTCAAGGATCTAGATGGCTTTTACTTTTTTTCGGACCAACTCAGGCGATGCCTAAATAGTACAGACCTATCAGTCTAACATCTTTTATACTGAAAACTACGGAAAGACTAATAGATTTCCATTGACAGAGCGGGGCTAGAGTCTACCCCTCTGCACTCGAGTCAATATGCGTACAAGAAAGGCAAATCCACGGCGGACGCCCTTCACCATCTAGTCAAAGAGATAGAAAAGGCGCACCGCTTGAAGGAAATAGCTCTATGTGCCTTCCTAGACATCGAGTGCGCTTTCGATAATATCGGCAACGACTCGACATCAAGGCAATTTGTAGTAGAGGAATCGAGAACTCGTCCAATCAATGCATAAGGACCATGATGGAAAGTCGTATAATAACTCCTTCTGCAGGAGGAGTGTCACTGTCTGTTACCACAGTAAAAGGATAGCCCCCAAGGAGTTCTCTTTCTACTTCTGTGGTCTTTAGCCATTGACGACCTTTTCGTCAATCTCCGCAGGTTGTACTGCAAATCTATTAGTTATGCTGATGACTTAGCGAACAAAAATATTGGCCAATCTCGGAGCTATCATCGTCAAAGGTACTACTGTTGGCTCTTCCAATAAGAATACACATATTAAGTTCGCGGCTGATCGTGCCACTAGAGCCTTACAGGCTACTTGACAGATATACTGGCGAACAATGTTGGCAAATATGATTGAAGCATTGTCTAGACAAGTATTTGGATGTACAACAGAGCGTTTGGGGTCTCATATGTAGTTTAGAAGGGGAAAACTGATTGAGAAGCCTCTTAAACTTTACATCCCCATCTGGGAATCTATTACGTATTTGAAAGAACCTACTTTTCTTTTCGTGTGAAGTTTCTACAAGAAGGAGACATAAAATACTCAACTGGTGCTCCACGCTGCCCGATGACACATATCACAGAGCATACGTTCCATCTAACCACCTCCAATTAATTATTGACGTTTTAAGTGAAATTATTGAAATTCTTGGAAATTATTCCTTACTTGAATCTCAGTATGCAAATACGGAACAAATTCAATCACCTTTCTTACCTTTCATTCCAGTCAAGCCATTTCAACCTATTTAAAGAGATTTAATCTCTTTCCTGTTTCGGAGCAATTTGACCAGCTCTCCACATATACGAAACTCACCTTGTGAGTTTTGTCAATCCTTTTCGTACATACCTTGCGAACTTCTTTCACCACGCTAGACTCGCAGAAATCACTGAGACACTCGTCTCAAGTACGCAGAAAAGTTCCTGTCAATCTAGACGAAAGAGATAACCCACCTTTTTGCTTACTTTCAACTCAATATTCAGAGTAAAATACTAGCTCTTCATAGCACAGCATAGCATTTTCCATTCCACATCTCAGGAGGCAAAGCAAAACGAACAAAAAGAGTGCGTCGGTGAGTATGGATCCCATCAGTGTACATTGCCACTTGTTGATACTTAGGATCCACAGAGCAAAGGTAATTGACAAACAAAGAGTTTGACAAGCCTTTGACTCTTACCTCCCAAATCAAAAGTGTGGACTGGACACTCATCCTTACTTCAATTTCCAACACGGTAGACCGCGGACAAAAGGCTCTGACTCTGGTCGGTCGAAGTTAGTCTCAAGCGTAGTGTGAAGTGTGGAGCACGTTTAAAAATATTGATCCTCAAAACCCACTCGATTTTTTTTTTAGTTCTTAGAGCGCTTTCTCTTTTTTTCTCTCGACTTGGTGCTAGGCAAGTGAGAAATTAAATTAATGTGTGTGTGTGTGTTGTACTTGGTGAACCAAATTCAGATTCAAGAAAACTCTTGCACAGGTTTGTTTAAATTTGCACAGATTTGTTTCGTTTTGTTCAGTTTTTTGGTGCTTTTGCTTAAAAATGTTCCTCGATCTTTTCGTCACGTTGCTTCATGTATTTATTTTTTCTTTGAGGTTTTGGAATCTGACATATTTTTTAATTTTTTTCCTTTAAGGTTTTGGAATCTGGGTCAACCTAACGGAGCTGCAACGAGGCACATCATGAGCATAAAAGAGATCGGGAAAGGCACACAGGAGAACCGCAAGGCGATAGTCGGGTAAGTCGTGCTTTTTTTATCGTCTTGCTTTTGGAAAATATTTTCTTGGTAAATATTTTTTGGTTGACATCAGAAGGCTACTCAAATTTATCCTTCTCCACATTTCCATTTGCACTTGAAATATTGGCTTTGGATTTTTAACCCATAAAAGGAGCTGTCTCTACCGAAACGACTTGTCAACTTATTTTTTGAAGAAATTTCCATTTATTTTCCTTGAGAATATCACTTCTATAGAACGATTAACGTTTGATTTTCCCCTTCATTTGTCCAAATAATTTTACCAATTCTCCCCGTATAAGAAACTCATTTTCTGGCTCTGTACTCCTCATATGTACCTCTCCAACTTCTTTCCCTATCATAGAGCCGTTAGGCACACACATTTTCACCTCAAGACAAAAAAATCTTAGTAGTAGCTCTTTCTCATTCCAAGATAGAAGAGATATAGCGTACTTGACACCACATCTCAGAAGACGAAACAGAAGAGTGTTCCAGTGAGTGTAGATTGTCCAATTCCCTCATTTTAGAATCCACAGAGTAAGAGTAGAGTTTAGGCAAAGCTTTGACTCTTATCTCCTGCAATAAGACTCTTATCTTTGAGTTTTAACACGTTAGACCACGAACAATAGATCGAATTTCGTATCAAGTGTGTGGGTTTTTTTTTCTAGTTCGCTCGTGTTTGTATGTAAGGATAGGCTGATTTGAGAAAATTCTTGCACAGTCTTGTTTCGTTTTGTTAATTTTTTGCATTTGTTGCATCTTTTCGTCATGTAAACTGTATTAGGGGTCTTAAATGTTCACTGCGACCTATGTATGTGGTGCTCCGTATGGTCTAACCAGAGGTTGTACGTATTGAGGGTTTTGATATTATAGCCTAAGGTTCGGTTTTCTGAATTTCCGCTGGGTTGACCGAAGACAGGACATATGCACAGAATATGTTCCATTTGGGGTTGACGAACAGTTTCGCTTATTTAAGGCCCTAGAGGTTGGCCCAGTAGTACCGATGCTAGACTTTCAATGAGGATGAGGCAGTCATAGTATAGTAATAGTGAGGCTTGGCTGTCTAAAAATATGTAGATCCGGTTTCGTTGGATTCTTCTCCGCAGGCAATTTCTTGCAAACAGTTCAATGGGGTGTACTTCGCCTTGAAATACTATTAATGACCTTACAAGCGTGGTCGCGCGTTTCCTACTTTTGAACCATCTTTATTCTTAGATGTATTCTTAGATGACCTTTAAAGTCACCGACTTTGAGGTCCAATATCTGAGGCAGCCTGAGAGCACTTAGCATAGCTCCTTTTTGTTCTGCCAGATATAGCGGCGTGAGACTAAACATTGCACCTATAGCTGCCGTTGAGCACGTTCTCATAGGCCCGATAGCGATAAACTTTGCTCAGTTTTTTCTGGGTTGTGGTTTGTAGGGTTTTTGATCACCACACCATACGTGATCATTGATTTGATTATGGTGTTAAAAAACCAATAAATCATTTTGTGTTTTAGTCCCCAAGTTTTTTAAGTTATTTATGATAAGGCCTTTCGTCCTACACCATCTTGAAGTTAGGTTAAGGGCGTTCTGCATCATATCTGATATAATGTAATTGGATTTGCCACTTACGTTAACAACGACATCGTCTGCACACCTTGTACTCTGAAGCCGTCTTTTGTTAGACGTGCTAGGAGTCTATTATCAAAGTACTCCCCCTTGCAGGCATCCGCGCGAGAAACTATATCAGCAAGTCTTGTCCCTGCTGTAGGAGACAAGGAGAGATGCCGTTCGCTCCTGGGGGTGTAAATGGGATAAAATTGGATAGAGTCCATTTGATATGGTTGGCCGCGAAAATCCTACCAGATATGCTGTGCTTCCGAGTGGAAGGATTGATAACGTTCCTCTGTATATACAGGGAGACAGCACTATCGCTGATACAGCCTGAGAAGTGGGTGTCGAGTAGAAGGCAACAGGACTCTTCAGTGCTGGTCGTATATTCGCCACTCTGTTTCCTTAAGAACCCTAAATATTTACAATGACCTTGGGCTTTAGCCTTTTGAAGGCGAGCCTCCAACTCCTGCGCTTTAATTTTCTCAGCTCCTTGTTGAATAATGTTGGCGCTTCTCTGTATTCGTAACATTCTCCATTTTTTGGCTCTATTTAACAATCTTCTAGCTTCGCGCCTGAGCTGGTGGAGACGTTTGTTGCATCAGGGGACATCTCGGCTGGTTATCTTTTCCAACTGGGAACAAGTGCCCTCATAGGAAGCGAAAATCGTGCTTCGGAGGTGTTCTGCCTAGAATTCCAGTTCTGAAATGGTTGTTATTGGGTTTGAGGAGTAGCTGAGGTCTAACTCGAGGAGAAGTCAATAGATTACAGTTTATTTGTCTGGACTTCTTGAAGTTTTGGACATTTTTTAGGATATGCCTCCTTCATGGGATCTAGTACCTCTTGGCGAATAGCATTCATAAACGTAGGAAAATTTCCCTTATTAATCGTCATCGTGTCATTAGTGCAGACTAATTCTCTTTTGTTTGTCTGTACTGTCCCAAGCTGTGAGATGGGTATTTGCATCCCAGCCAACGGGTTCTTGCTACGGAAATATTTGGCGAGGGGTGCAATCGCTTTTGTGGGCGCCTCCTCATAATCAACCGGGAAGTAGGCGGAGGCGATGACGACGTTCGCCTTTCTCCTTGTTAGAGGCACTTCTGCCACTATCGTTTCTTGTGACAAACTCTTTAATAGGAAAGAGCGTATATATTTTTTTTTATTAAAATGTCTGCCTTAGCGTTGATCTGTAAGCCACGTCACGTATGCGTCTTGTATTTTTTTTTTTTTTTTGATTAAGGAGTCCACGTACGAATATGTGTGCGTACAGATGGTTTGTCAGAAATTTTTGAGAACTTTTTGGACCTTCCCTAGCACAACAAGGCACAGCAGGACGACAAGCGCACACGGGAGAATAGAGAGGTGGGCAGGAGCACTTCAAGAGCTTACAAACGAAAAACACCCGTAAAGTGTCCAATTTACAGTAGGAGTTGTTGAAGGAAACATTTTCTTACATATTTTACAGAAGGTCAACTAAGGGCAGAGTAAGCTAACGAATTGCATCACAATTACAGCATTACCCCAATGAAAAATGGCACCCTTTCGATGCTGTGAAAATGAAACCCTCGCTCATTTTCTCCCCATCTGCTCAAAGCTAGAGTACCACACCTCCTTCGGTTACCTCAAAGTGATTTCAAAATTATACAAAAACTGATGTACTTGAACCGCCTAGTGATTCAAACAGCAAATAACAAAAATTTTCTATTTGCTTGTTTACATTTATTTAACTTGAATAAAACAGGAGAAGGTTTTTCTCTCAAAAGGATCCACTAAAACCCGAACGAACAGAATTCCTTTACAGCATTAGATTTAGAAAACGATACGTACATCATTTGAATTTCATTTATACTCGTAGCCACAATCAAATACCTTCCCAAAAATCCAACTTGCATTATAAAAACTCTTTTTATGATAACTTTGCGGTATCTCATAACTTCCTTCGAGCTATTTCGTGCAACAATTTCCCTTATTTCGTGTGCCCGACGCTCCACTTAAATATTTATAAATGGAAAGTAAATAATTTCAATGGAAATGTTCATCGTTTACCGTTCTAAAAATGCCCCGGCCCGTTACACCCCTCTTTTAAATTCCTTCTGCATTCTGGCTTTTCTCCCATTAATACGCCTAAGGTCAAACCGGTCGATAGGCAAAAGAAAATAAGAAAGAAAGTCGTTAAAACCCGGTTCGATAATAATATTATAATGCGAGGCCGATGCAAATGAGTTTCATAATATACCTCCGCCGCCAGAGGAGGAACGAGCTGCAGGAAAAAGAATTGAAAATTTTGAAAAAAGGCATCGTCTACCGCTGGCATAATAAAATCGGAAAGACGGTCCTTTAAGCTCGAGTTAGAAGTTAACCTTAGCACATCCTCGAGAGCGACCCGCATTATGGTACAATTTCCGCTGCGCGTCGAACTAATCCATTCACAATGAACACACACTCTCCGTTAACCCCTCTCGCAGGAAACCCAAATCAAGCACCCCCAAGGTGGTTCTTCTCAGATGACGGCTAGATGAGTGTCATATCCGATCAACAACTCATAAGCTTCATAAGATTTCGAACACTGTACTCACTGTGAATTGCTTTTCATCCCCTAGTCCACACGATGTAATCCTCAAGCGGGATTAGAAGAAGAAGAAAAGTTTTTTTTTTTTTTTTTTTGCTTTTTACATTCACACACCGAACCTATTAAGGACGTTCCTTCGGGGGCCAAAAACTCTCATCCGAAAACCGCTGGGACACGCTGGGATGAAAAGAATATAATCGCCGGGTTTGTGGTTGATTCGTGGCATGTTGTACGTGCTTTGTTGTTTGTTTTCCTTGTAATTTTTGTTTCTTTTCTTCGACAAAAGAAAACAGAATTAACCAAGGACTCGGCATGCTTATCCCTCATGAGATGAAATATTTAAGAGGAAAAACTAAACGGTATTCTGTTTTCATCTCGTGTTTCTTGCAATGCGAAAGAAAAATGTTCATGAAGCGGCTCTGTCTCTCACCATTACCTTGTTGTCTTCGCACTGTTCTTTGGTGTTGTGGCGAAAAATAAAATTTGTTCCTACATCAAGGACTTTGAGTTGTTTTAAGTTATCGTGGGGATAAATGGCGTCATGTGTGGATGAAGGACTTAATTGCTGTAAAATAAATTCTTGGAAAATTTCTTTGAAGACCGAAATAAGTATTTGTGTATTAGGCGGATCTCTGTATGAGGTGGGAAAAATAAAAGTAAACGATGTATTAAGGATGTAACGCCTCAACAAAACGAAATTCAGCGATTTGCTTGTAACCTGGTATTTACACAAACGCGGCAATTGTGGGCGAAATACAATGTCAGCCAAATGGCAGCTAGGAGATACAATGTGGATTCAGTCTTTTTCAAAAGATAATGTTTTCAACACGCCTTATGCCTTAAAGTTGATTGGTAGAGGGAGAATTTAAAGCTGAGATAAGCAGGTTTTCAGAAGGACATTCGGGTTGAAGGTTTTTTTCTTTACTGACTCGAAGGTCAAACATACAGCTCAGTCGCGCTGTGTGAATAACGACATGAGGGTATGCATAACCCCTAGAAAGCGAGTAGATAATTAGAAAAAATGGTATACAATTCACCAGGATCTTATCGACAAAAGTGCAGGATTGACATCACAATACATTACTTGCTTACTTATGTCTTGTTTCCCCTTTCGGCTCCTAGGGCATCTACTACACCTACATGACATCGTGTGCCGAGACTCCTCCTGAACAGTTCTGCGTCATGTATTTCTCGGTTGGCCCACTCTTCTATCAGCTTGAGTAAGCCTTTTCCAATGACCAATCCACTGCCACTTTCGTCGTTAGATGGCTGTGCCAATCGGTGGAGTTCCACGATCCTATGTGATAATAGGCATACGTTGTTGAGATGTAGGAGTCCATCGATTCTGTAGACGGTTCTGCTATCGCATCTACTTACTGCTTTTTCTGCTGCAAAGCACATTGATTAAATTGCGCTTTTCTCGTCGGACGTTACGCTGTACTTTTCTTATAGTCACGCGAAATAGGTACTCTAGCCCGTTTCTTCCTGCTGCTGGAGGAGCTGCAAAACGACCTTTTAGCTATTTTCGCTCATCGATTATTTTCCAAGGGTCGACCGACAGTTCTTTCAGCAATATAGATATGAAAACATTTTTCACAGCACGCCAATGTTTTTGAAATGTGGCGGGTTTTTATAAGTCTGTCTGTCTGTCGATGTTACACCTGGGCATTCGTGTATAGACGTGGATCATCAAACTGCAGCAGTACATAGTTGCACAGTAGCTATCGTAAGGTCGTGCCATTTCTATTTCAGTTTCTCGTCTATTCCTAACGTCCAGAAGTCAACTTCTTAAACGGCGACTGATTTTGGTTGGAGGTTGCTTACCTGTCAGTTGATACCCGTTTGACTTTGTGGCAGGTCCTGTGCTCAAACATGGTCACAAATCATTCGTCTTTGTCATTACGGTCGTCTAGACCGTACTTGCCGATAACATGTCTTAGCCCTTGTTTGTCATGGCCTACCTCTATATTCAACTCCTCCATTACCATGACGATGTCTCCGCTTGGAGTTGTGTTGAAGACCGCGCCAATTTGGTATCCTTCTCGTTGTCACACGAGATCTCCGTAAGGGTGTAACATTGTATAATGGTGATGCGTCGTACTCTTGTCCGGAATTAGACCGTTACAATCCCGTCTCCATGCGGCTGCTAAAAAGGTTTCCCCTGCGCACTCCCTTGGCGAGAAAAGCAGTCCCACTTCATATTAGCGCGAGTTTCCAGGTGGTTTTCCGGTGTAGAGTAGTACAGTGTGACGCGTTGGGGATTGATACTCTTCCGCATCCAACCACCTAACTTCACTAAGCCCCAAGATGTTCAGCCTATACCGCATGAGTTCTTGCTTACGCTAGAATAATCTGGCGTTTTGAAGTCCTTCACTCAAGGAGCATCCTCACATTCCAGAATTCCATATTAGTCTGTGTGTAATAGCCATCATCATCTACGTGTGATTAGTCCTTATCCGAAGCGTATTTGTTTATTTTGGTAACGCGGAATGCTAACGCACGTTGCCGATTCACTTGCAATTTCAGCATGGCTATGAACTTGATTGCTGCGCTACTGGCTCAATGCAAGTTCGTTATATTGGACCACCGAAGTATGTATTTGTAAAGAAGATTCGAATACCATAAATCTTCTTAGAGGCATCTGCCCTGCTTGGCCATACGTCCAGTCAAAATTGTAGCGATAAGCGGTAATCAATTTGATAAACTGGTGGCAGATAAGTTGCATACAAAGCGCATGCGAAGTGTTTTCGGCTTCGACTCCAGTTTGTATCAAAACATAGAAAAACTTACTTACTTGGGCACGCATGGATTTTTTTTTTCTTGTCGGGTTTTGGACACAATCCAAAGCGTCATTGCTCTCTCGCTACTGGCGTCGCAGGTAGTGTTGCCAAACGGAAGTATCTCGTTATATCTGATAAGTGTTAGGAAGCGTTCGGTTACTCTGCCTGCATCCTAAAGAGTCGTGTCAATTTTTTTGTAGGAAACCCAATAGTCAAGAGAAATCATCCTCTGACCTCTGTTTGGCAATCTGATCGGAAATCTAATTTCCAGAGATCGCAGTGTGACCTGAGACCCAGACAAGATGCAATGAGTTAAACCTTGCGACCAGATTCAAAGATTTCTTGCATTCTAGCACTATTTTCGAATTTGTTGAAGGGTTGAGCAAGGTCTTAAGCGCAACCTAGCTATCGCTCCAGATGCAGATGCTCCGGTCCCTCCATCTCTTATTTACAATATTGCTAATAGGATAGCAAATGTCTCTGCTTGAAAAACAGAAGTATCCCTGCCTAACAAGTAGTGGAGTCTGGTGTTGTCGGCCTCCGCGAAGACACTAGCACCGGAACCTTGACTGGTTTTGGAGCCTTCCGTGGAGAGTCGCCTTCAGGCCAGTCCAGGGTCAGACTCTGGCCGAAGCCAGTAGTTAACGCAAAGAAAATCGACTTTAAATTTGCACAACAAACGAAGTTCTGGTGTCACTGCGTCAGACGGCATATCTGAGAACCCAGAGTTATAGGGTAATCACTTAAGGCCATCAAAACTCCAGTGCCGATGATACCAAAAACTACCTTGTCGGATTGCTTCGTTAGTACAGCCCATGATATTAGTATCGAGAGAAGGTAAATCAAGCAGAATATCTTGAGCAGCGTCGGGCGTACTCGTCAAAGCTCCCGTGCAGCCGAGACAGATTGTTTTTTTTAAAGTCTAGTGCAGAAGGCAGTCACAGGGGCGAAAGCCCGCTCTTCCAAACAATCGACACATAAGCTAGAAACGGTATCATCATAGCCATAAAGATCCAAAGGACCTTTTTAGGTGATAAGCCCCATGTCTTGCCAAAAACATCCTTATACGCTAAACGCCTTGAATGACTTCGAATTGACATTCTTTGCCTAAAAAGTTTTTTTTTATCCAGAATCACTCCTAGATATTTAGATTCATCGGGGATCTCGATAGTGACGCCCTTTATCACTGCCTGAGTCAGACCAGTCACAATCATCCTTGTCGTACAGAGGGCAACCTCAGTTTTCAGAGGATTTTCCGAAACCACACTCTTAGTGCGCTATTCACTTATCATGTTTAAAGCCGCCTGTGCGTTGGTACTGACAGTCTTGAGGTAAGACCTCACAGAAGGTATGGCAACATCATCCGCTGAGCATGCTGAGACTTTGAAAACCCATTTTTGGGGGGACGCACTAAGACTGCAGAGCTCTATCAGACTCTCCGATAACAACAGCGTCCTCTAAGCGCAACAAAAATTGTAATATTAAATTTACAGTCAGTAGGAGCTCATGAGGACACAACCAATTTGCTTTATTACACTCCGTACCTCTGTCATGCAAGAAATGAATCCCTGGGCAAATACTACCCTAACGACATTAAAGAACTGACAAATAGTTCACTGTTAAAAATAATAATATTTGCAACGAAGACCGGACGGATAGAATAAAGAAATTGATTTACCTCTTGCATATGGGCTTTACAAACGAATGAGGAACTGATATACTTTTCATCAACCCAAGTACATATTTAACCCAATATAACATTTTGAAACATTTTAAGCAAATTCTTTCCTATTTCTTCCTAATTTTGCTGTGTGGTTCTGTGTAGGTTGCTCTTTTCTTGAAACGTGCTTAAACTTTCCACCCCGGATATTACATGTCCCAAGAGTGGGCGTTTCTGATCAATTTCTTGTAGGTCGTTGCCCCAAATCCTATAATTCAATGTTTGTACGTACATATATTGCAAGACCCTTTAATTATTAAGGAATTTTATCCGTAAAGCTAGGAAAAAAGTTGATTTTAAAGGCATTATATCGACGCCATACCTCAGTATGGCTGGTCTGCTGTGCGAGGTGCGTGGGTTCGAGTACCAGCCATGTCTACCCAATATTTTTTGCGGCATCACCTCTCGTTGTGGAATAAAAAACATCCGAGGGTATAATTTGTCATAAAAAAGCTCCTCATTCCGCTATTCGGAGTTGACAATAAATAGTTGGTCTGTTCCATTCATGCGAAAAATTCAACGCGCACATCATCCCGAACTATCGCGCAGCACTTCTTAGCATTTCTTGATTAAACTGCACTAAAACATACAACTATCAAAAATTTACAGCAAAATCTTTTCAAAGTTGACTGCCAGTGGTTGTCAAAACGAAATGAAATGACTGCAAGACCTTTTTCTATCCAAATAACCACCCTAGTCACAAGTCTTTGGAGGACGACGATATCCATTCAAAACTCACGGTCAAGGCCTCCAGTTTCTTCCCCGATTTTTTCTAATGAAATAAAAACCCCGAAAATTCTAGAGCACATTTTGACGACAGTAGTTGTAGACGCCATTAAATTAATGTCGCAACACGATGAAAAGAATACACCATGAAAAGAATACATTCATGCTTTCAAAGGAAAATTGTGTGCAATATTTCATTGCGTTCCTTCCACTAGCAGCAGTAATTAATCAAAGGAAAAACCAGAGGAAAAAAAGGACTTCTAGTGCACAAAAATGAAACCACATTGTACTACAGAGAATGGATGCCTTGACCAGCGTTCCCTTGCTTTGGCAACCCGACGCGATAATTTTTAATAATTCTCATTAAAGAATCAGCCAAGTGCTTTGTGCACCCACATCGTTGTGTAAAGGATTTCCTTTCTTTCCTTTTTTTTTTCTCACACCGCGAAAGAATTTGTACTTAAACAGCGGTTAAGCCATATAAATTTAAAGTCCTGACTGAAAGTCGAAAGCATAATTTGTTGATGGTAATAAAGAATTATTATGGCGGCTAGACTTGGTAGCATTTGGCCTCAGCAATCATTGGGGCAAAGACTTGTGTCGAATCAACACATATACACGGTCTGGTGATTAGGATAAACAAATTAAAAACCTTTCATCGTAGGCGTTTACATCACGACAACCGTCAACGAAGCAATGAATCAAAGTGAAATCACTACCCGAACCAGAGATTAGGGGAAAACTCAAAAGCATCGCAATCGACCATATTTGGCACTTCGCCTCAAAGTGACCTTGAATATTTTATCTTGTCGACAAGGACGAAACAGAGACCAGAGATAAAGTCGTCCAGCTCAAACACTTGCAGAAGTAAAAATTAAATCGAGTCTCCATTTGCCTAGCACTGGCACTGGCACTGACACACCCGCCTCTGGCTATAGTTGTTAACTAAAAGTGACTCTCAATAAAAGTCCGTCCATTTATTGAGTTGTAGCTTTTTTTCTCCTCCCTCCCTCTGCCCTATGTCTTTCTAGTCCGGGCAAATAGAAAGGACTCTTTTGGAAGGATATTCCATTTCGATTCTACCTCTCGATCCCGACCTCGTACGGTAGTGAGGCAACAAAAAATCAATTTAAATTCAACGAAATGTACGATTGTAGGATGAACAAAGCGAAAATCGAGTGATTGAAGTAGGTAACGGGAACTGGGTGTGCATACTTTGCGGGGAGACAGAAAAAATTCAATCAAAATGTTAATGGCAGATTAAAGAGCTCACAAATCACTAATGTGATGGCTGCGGAGAGTTACTTCGGCTCGAAATGATTTGTTTAATTCCTAAATAGATGATAGTCAGAATGGGATTAAATGGAGCGAAAGGAACCTTGGGTATGTGATTTCTTGAAGGCAGCCCGTCATCTGAAAGAAATTTATGGCTACGAGTCTGCCATCTAGTCTCGGGTGTTGAGATCATTTTGTAACCAAAGCGATTTAGTGATCGAAGTATCTAAAGCAGCGTTTGAATGCTTTACTAGACTTCATTGCATTCATCATTGTCCATGCGGCTTTTTAATTGCTCCTTCGCTATCTTCTAGAGCTAGTCTGAAGGTAAGGTTGGGTGGATGGGTTGACAATGGGAGAAAGAACCCTCTGCCCAACACTCAAGTCAGTGTAGACCTATGGCGATGCCCATTTTGGGGGGTTCCCCTTGTTAGTGGAGCAATACTCAAAGTACTCTTCTAAAGTCCCAGGGTTTTAAACCACCCTGAAGCGTTAATGAGCCTGCAAATGTCCTTGATAGGAACATACGTAGTTTAGGTGATATTCTGGCAAAAGTGCCTTCCAAGGGACTTATGTCTCAAATGGCAGAGAACTGGGTAGTGGCAGAGGAAGTAGGTATTGTTCTCGTTAACTTCCTCGTCTTCGCAGCTTCTTCAAAGGTCGTTCTCCTTTAGCCTTAGCTTTTTCATATAATTACTCCTATAAGGATGGAGAGGATTTTCCCATCCTTGAGAGTATTAGTTCTTGCATCGCTGTACATTGTCAGCGTTTTCTAGTTATTTTACAGGAGTCCAAAGACATCCATCTTCCATTCGCTCCCCCTAAAATTCTGGTCCATGTTTCTTGCTTGTGCTTACATGGCGGGACTTTAACTAAATAATCAGTCTGCTTTAGGTCTAGAGCAGATCTGTTCCGTTCACATGGTGTTACCTTTATGGCAGTCACTTCTAGGACCTCCGTCTGGAAAGCGCTACTTTGGACCAGAAGTCTAACTGATTTAAAGTGGCTAAGTTTGTCTGAATATATCCCTGCACCCATGCCTATGTCTATTTTGGATCAGTATAGATAGCTTTGGTTTACGTGTTTGGTATTGTTTCCCTTGTCCCTTTCTCTCTGCTTGGGAATGAGCAAGAGAATGGTCTTTTGAAGGGCACCGTTTAATCAGTGGTTGCTACATTGCTCATATATTAACTCATGATCTGGGCATGCTCCGTCGTGCTTGATTTCCAGCCATTCTTTTTGCTGATTTTCAGGTGAATTTCACAGAGTCCTGTATAAACAATTAGAGGCAGTATTACAACTTCTTCTGCGCTAAGACCAAAAAATGTTACGTATACGGCGCCGCACAATCGATAGTTGTTGTTTGTACTGAATATCCGAGTCGCAGTCATAGTCAATGACAGAGAAATTCGGCAGCAGTGATGCCTTGTTGGCAATATAACCACTTCTTCTGCACTTTGATCCAAAAATGTTACGTATACGCCACCGCCCAACAGTTATTGTGGCATTCTTAATTCTTCGTTTATAATCTGTTTCCAGTTCAAATTTTTGCTGACCAAAACTCCAAAGTATTTTGCAATGTCAAAGACGTTCTGTTGGTGGAGTATACCCCCCCCCCCCTATCGATATCTTTCTCTTATTTGTAAACAGTACCACCTCAGTTTTCTGCCGGGCAGTTGCCCATGTGTCCAACCTTTTAAGGGCTCCTTGCTAGACCGTAAGTACACTATTCTCTTTTCAATAGAATTATGGGCCTTCTTTAACTGACTGCAACTAATGGACGTGGCCGTCCGTGCTTTCGAATGATAGGTGGACTCAGGTTTGAGATTTGAAAAAGAAAGCTGGCGCGACAGCACGAAGTGCGCCAGGGCGTAACAAGTCTCAGTTTTTTCCACGAATGGAAGGAACTTCCCCAAAATTGATTGCTAACCCAGAGGCGCGAATTGCAAAAGTTCATCTTGATAAACTATTCTGTCGCAAGTTCGTCATTACCCTCTGAGATAACCACCATCATGCGGCGAGTGATTGTCTGGAAAAATCATTTTCACGGTCGACTGTAGTTACCCCGCCTAATGCGGCCCGTCGTCCCGCAACTAAAATCAAAATCTAGTTAAGTTTGACACTTGCGATTTGAGTCACCTGCGGCCTTGTCGAACTGCAATTTGTCCACTTACTTCCGGCAAGACTCGTTACATCAATAATCCTTTAAACTGCACGGATATGAGCAAGGGAGTTGAGATTTAATAGTAAGAGTTAGCTGTGTATTCTGCATTTCATGAACTGATGCAATCTGTGTGGTGCCAAAAATGCAAATATCAAGCTAATCCAAAAACAGGTTAAACAGATGTCGTGCTTTGGTATTGATAGGACTAGGAGTAGTACGTATTTATTTTATAAAATGATAAATGACAGAAAATAGGCAAATATATTGCTTTTCTTAAAGGACACTCTTATGAAGTTTGTCACTACCAAACAACATTTTAAAAAATGGAGTATGCACCCAAAATTCATAGAATGATGTGGTTAAGTGAACAGGCCAACACAAGTGTAATTTTGCTTTAGATTGCATGTAAAACATTGTTGGCTATATTCAATCCAACGCCTGCAACAGTACCAGCAACATTTAATCCTATGCCTGCAACAGTATCAACTACGTTCAATGAAGTGTCCACTGCATTTTCTGCAGCATTTATTCCGACGGCTGCACCAACTTCTGCTGTGTTAATTCCTGCACTTGCAACGTTGTCAACTACATTAGCGGCTGTATCAACTGCTGTCTCAGCAACATTTACTCCATTGTTTACCGCATTACCAGCGACATTTAGTCCCGCACCTGTAGCTGTTGCAGCTGCGTTTATGCCCTCTCCAGCAGCATTTAGTCCATTGTTTACCGCATTTCCAGCGGCATTTAGTCCCGCACCTGTAGCTGTTCCAGCTGCGTTTATGCCCGCTTCAGCAGCATTTAGTCCATTGTTAACGGCATTTCCAGCGGCATTTAGTCCCGCACCTGTAGCTGTTCCAGCTGCGTTTATGCCCGCTTCAGCAGCATTTAGTCCATTGTTAACCGCATTTCCAGCGGCATTTAGTCCCGCACCTGTAGCTGTTCCAGCTGCGTTAATGCCCGCTCCAGCAGCATTTAGTCCATTGTTTACTGCATTTCCAGCGGCATTTAGTCCCGCACCTGTAGCTGTTGCAGCTGCGTTTATTCCCGCTCCAGCAGCATTTTCAGCCACACCTATTTCTGTTTTCACAACGCCACCGATGTTCAGACTATATGCCTGGAAATAAATTGATCAATCCTTAAATTAAAAACTCTATAGACCCAAGCTTACGGCATAAATGCAAACGGCAATGACAAAAGTTTGTGTGAATAGCTTCATTTTGTTTCGATAGATACTGGTAAACTGATGAATGGAAGGCTTCGTGACGGTCGTTTTATAGTCGTTGAAAATTGCATTGTCATGTGCCTGCGCAGAACATTTTCCTGGTATCAGACGAGGTTTATCGAGCCAAAAGTATTAATGAAGAACGATCGATTCTTTTGGTGTGTCTGGATGAGTATGTTGGTTCAACTGTCACATAACATCGAAGACTCTATCAATTAAATTGGACTGATTGCATTTTTATTTGAAGTGCATTAAAGTCGAAACGATTTTAACAACAATTTCACATTCAAAAATCAAAGAAGTCTTATTTGATACACAATAAGGTGTGACACGCGAATCTCCTCTAAAACAGCTACATATGTATGTAGAACATCGAAAGAGCTATAAAGACTCTCAAAGTGAACATCACGATTTTTAACCCTGTTCCTACTTAAAGAAGGTCCCGATTTTGTCGCGACTTTTCCTGGCTTATGTTTGAATAGCCATTCACTCTCTCAATGGTACTTGAGAAGGTCTGGGAGTATGCCGAACCTATTTGCAGTTGTTTTGTGGATTTGGATAAATCATATGATCGGATCCCTTGAGGAAAACTCTGAACAGGAGTATGGAATTGACGGTTCTCTTCTGAGGCCCATTCAATCTCTATATACAAACTGAAAAAGCTGTGTTCGGGTGAACGGCGTTAAATCGACACCTTTCACTGCGGTCGTTGGACCTCATCAGGGGTGCGTTTTGTTGCCTCTCCTTTTCATTATGTATATGGATTGAATGTTAGAGCGCAGCCGTGGCGAAGAACAGTTCGAATTGGGAGACTTAACGATAAGTCATCTGCTTTTCGCTGATGACTTGGGCATCCTAGGGTCCACCCACACCGAACTTCCGCGCGCATTTGACAGGTTTGCCGTTTGCGTTTAAGCTATGAAGGTAAATGTGAACAAATCAGAAGTAATAGTAATTTCCCGAAAGCCTGTTCAATGCACTCTGCATGTTAGTGGAGTCCCATTGAAGCAAGTGGACAAGTTCAAGCACTTCAGGGCCCTATTCATGAGTAATGGAAGGAACAATATTGAGTTATTCTTTAGGATTGGTCAGACTGGAGACATTTTGAGACAATTTGTTCAATCTGTTATCAGAAGGGCCGAACCTGTCATTGGAGCTAAGCTATCCGTGTTTGTTCCGACCCTCACCTGTGGTCGTGAGGTTTGGGTATTGACCGAAAGAATAAGATCGCGGATACAAGTTTGCCGAAATGAGATTTCTTCGTTCTATTGCTGGGGTAACTCGTCCAGATCGAGTTAGGAACACCGAATAAGCGAGGCACTCAATGTCGAGCAGCTTCTTCTTCGAACAGAGAGGTCCATACTTCGATGGTTTGGACACGTTAAACGCATGTCCCTACTTGGCTTCCAAGACATGCCATGGAATCCGTTTCATCAGGTAGGCATTCCCTGTGTAGGCTCAGGATGATATTGTTGGACAGGATAGACCCTGATGATTTAGTGTCGATGGGGGGAAATCGGAGATGTGGAGAGTCCATTTAAGCACCCAAAACCCACGACCCTCATATTATATAAGCGTGCCAATAGAAATGGATGAGAATAATAAAGTGTTGGCTGTTCGACGCCCAGTTCCAGCTTGATCGCATTGGTCCATTTCGTCGTTTTCGGTGCCCGGAAGGTGTTGGGCTGCATGTTTTAAAAAGTCGGGGCTTGGAACCTTCAGGTACAGGATCAGTTCTCCAATGCTTTTTGCAGCTATCTCATCAAAGTCCACGAAGAATGGTTTGCCTAAAGTCCTCGCTATGGCCGGCCATTAATGTATTTGCAGTTTCTGCAGAAGGTGCTGTGAGGAATGCCAAGCATGTCTGCACTGTCTCCAACTGGCCAGTGGCCCCTGATAATGGTTACAATTCTGGCAATATCTTGTCTTGATTTGCCAAGTAGTTTGTTGTGATTAGGTCATGTCGTTCTTGAAATGGTGCAGCTGGTCAAGCCTTTCCACTCATGATTGGGTAGTTGGAGGAAGTAAGTATGTATATAGCTCTTAACAGTGCCCAGCGAAATGTCGACACTTTCCGCTAGAGAACTGTTAAGGGCCGATTCTCTCCTAGCCAGCTCGACGACACGCTTATGATTGGTGTGACCTGTGCCTCAGATGAGTGTAAATATGGTGTGGGTATCAACTTAATTAATTGATTACATGCCAGTATTGCTCTACCAGTTTTGAGGACATGGTTACCGCATTAATGGCTTTAATAGGGGCGTGGCTATCCGAGAAAATAACGATATTTTAGTGAGATATTTAGAGATTGTTAAGCAAGCAGCAGACTTCCCGAATCGGGAGAAGCTCCGCCTAGAGGTATATTTAGTTGGTCAGGGACTCTGCTGTCCATCTTCGAACCGTCCTTTATATGTACCAATATGATAGTCGTTGATAACGCTTCCATTCTCTTATTCTTCTCGGGCGGCAAATTTAACCAGGAATAATTCCCTAAAATCATGTAATCGTTCAAAGACCCGACCAAATCCTTTGAAATTATTTCCAAGATTACTTACAGTGACTGTATGACGTTGCAATCCAGCACCTCACTCCTACTTTTGTCTGTAAAATCGAACACACATGTTGAATGAAAACAAGAATTAAATAGCTCACTGCTGACTAAGGTGCAATTATCAATTTCTCGCAAAATCTCGTAATTGCTCTGATTTGAAATGAAAACCTTAAATTCGCGCCAACTACTTGTATACGTGCCGCCGCAAAGTTTCAAGTTCATCGCCAAATTTAATTTCATCGAAACTTCATTACGTCGCCGTTGAGCGCACATCCAGAAGTCATAATTAAATTCGTCGCAGAATATTCGCGAAACTTAATTCACTTTCTAAAACCAGATAATTCAATTCCCCACACGCACACTCGGCGAAACCGCGAGCGGGTCCTTAAACTCTGGCAATATTTGCGTGTATCTACCTGCCTCACTTTGGAATCCCATTTTGCGGATCTTTTGTGACGATTTTAATCAGAGCCCCTTAAATCACGGTCCCGGCTGTTGGAAATTGTTTCGTGCATATTTTACAATCACCAGTTCACGTGATGCTGCCAAATGGAATTCTATTCCAAGAACTGGAACTGGCCTAAGGTATGCCGATGCATTCAATCAAAAACTATTTGGATTTTTTATCCACCAGCTGGTCCGCTGACTTGAATAGATTTTCAAACGTTTGCTATTGTAATTGCTTAGCACCAATCGATGGGGCCAGATACCGTTGCACCTTTTGTAGTCGGTAATAAATACATAAATATTTCCCGGACCTTTTGTGTGTTCTATTCGGCGCAGTTTTTGCACCGCGTTTAGATAAAGGTTAGGTACGCTGTTGTATTTCACACGATATTTATTCGATAAGGGATTTCACGGGTTTATTCCCCGAGGTGGGTGCTTGGGTTGTCTTTTTTTTTAAACAAAAAAATAAAAATAACACACAATGCGAAAAAAAGGGAATTGAAAGTCATTGGCGTGGATGAGGTGAGGAATTTGGGAGGCCAACTGACACTCTGCCATACCGCAACCTTCAGTGGCATTTTGATTAATAGCACACCATCTTTATTCCTGGGCTCGGGGCCAGAGGGAGGTTATGAATTATACATGTGTGGTAGGCACTGGGAATGTCCCGATGTGGCAGGTTATGTAAATTACATCACAGGCATTAAAGGGAGGCAACGTTTATCAAATAGAAAACGCATTGAGGAATTCAACAAAAAATGTGTGGACTGATGTATAGCACCCTATGGAAAGTTGGTTGGCCAACATTGCCAAAAAGTTTCTGAATTTTTCTTTTTTCTTTTTTGAAGGGGTTCGAAATACTCAAAGGCCGTTGGAATCGGTACCGGTGTCTTTTTAGAAAACCTAGACGTCCACCACTCCTTCAATCTTCCCAACTACTATAGTGTCTTCCAAGCCGAGGTCAAAGCTATTAATCAAGCTATCTACATCTGATATTGCTATCTACATTTAGAGCCACGATGCAATCAGGTCCCTCGTATCCAACACAAAATCTGGAGCATTGAAGGAATGCCCCGTGTCTCTAAACAATATCGCTAACCAGTATAGCGTTACACTCTGTTGGGTCCCTGGCCAATGCGCCACTGCGCGGCTGACAATTTAGCCCGACAGACTGACTCTCAATGTTCAGACGGCAGGAAACTCGACCATTGCAAAGCGCCTATGTCGTTTGTTAAACACCTGACTTACACCGACGCTGTGGCGAAAGCAACAATGTTAGGCTAATCTGACCCCCCTCCCTGGATCTGAAAAGATCAGAAGCATAAATACGACTTAAAAGGGGCACTACATCCTAGGCAGGAGTGCCCAAAGCCTAGGAAGAGTCTACTGCACACTTCCTTTGCACATGTCCCGCCCTTGACAACATCGGGAAAGCCACCTTAGGCCAATACTACTTTAACGATCTAAAATCGGAACTCCGCTAGCACGGCCGATCTCATCAGCTACGTTTCGGAATCCGAATAGTCAGTGGTATTACAATGAACCTACTTTCTGGTCTACGTGTACCTCTTCTTGGAGGATCACTTCAACTTTCTATACAATAAAATATTACACCCCCAGCCATGTCCACCGAACATTTTTCGCGGCATCACCTCTCGACGGGGAATGAGAAGGGTGAAGGGTTATAGGTTAGCGGATAGAGAGTCGGATGGAGTTTACAAATCCGAGAAACGTTTTGTATGTCTAGCGAACACCAGGATTTTTTCGAAACTAAATTCCATAAGATAGCTTAGCCCGGGTAGAACATGTCTTACCAGGCTTTTGTGTCTTAACTCCTCTGTGGCGGGGCAATCGCAGAGAAAATGTTCGAGGCTCTTCTCCTCCTCCTCACATCCCGAGCAAGTACTTGATTGCACCAGTTACGGTTTATGGGTATATTTATTCAGGTTTATGTGTCCAGTGTACAGGCCAACTATCAGCCTAAGTTGCCTCCTGCCAAGATTAAGCGTTCTCCTTGCTAGACAACAGCAGGGGCGCTCTTTCACTGATTTGGCTGTTTTGCCTTTAGGTCCACAGTGTCCTCTTGCCACTCCTCTCGTTTGGGGAAGTAAACTTAACGATAATTCGAAAAAGACTAAAGTTGTAAGGCCGACGTGGCTAGATGTTCTGTGTTGCACCCATTAATTATCTACTTCATTCCTACTACAAGATTCTACCTTCTTGATATTAACAACCGGGTTGCCCTTGCAAACTTGAGCAAATCCAATAGTGATCCGTCGGATAGCTCTGCGATGTCATCGAAGAGAAATTTGCCCAGAGTTGTTATTCTTATATTAAAGCGGTTTGAGCATTGACAGGGAAAATGGGTTCTGTCTTCATGCAATTCTTCATACTCGCACCCTCTGAATAAGCTGCTTTAGCATCTAGAGCCAATCACTTCTATGGGATAGACAAATTGTTTTAAAGCTTTTAAAATCTTAAATGTCCCTTACAGCTAGTCAGCTTCAGTTTTCCCGTAGAAATATTTCCATGACTTGTTGAGTTTATGTGAACTTTCAGCCCTTTTTTGTTACCTTGACCGTCTTTTACACGTGCCGCTGTTTAAAAAATAAATAACTGATGTGACAGCTCGGGGTAAGGCAAGGCCTAGCTTCTCACAACTATTCATGTTGTGCGTTTTTCATTTTTCGCACGAGTGCATACAGCACTTATTCACTTGATATTGCCGTGACCATTTTCATTTCATTTCCGTAGTCATGGACCGATTTACATTCCTCTGTTTGTGTATTTCGAACTTTTGTTTATCCTGATGCGTGCACCGATGTTCACCCAAACAATTGCAGTCCCATTTCGTTCAGCTTTTGGTCTCGTCCTTTCTCTAAACTCGGTTTCCGAGAATGGTATAAATTCCCCAATTTTGTTTCCTACCCCACGCACTTTGTTTACAGGTACACTCTTCCCCGACCACAAGCAAACAAACAAAATGATGACAATGTTTACCTTCCGCAGGACATTTTCCCAAATTTTTCAGTTCAGCTGATTGTGGAGTCCACGATTCTAAGAATTGTTTCCCAGTAATTTACTTCTCCGACAAATTTCAAATATACACAAGTATATAGGTATTTTGGCTGTCCAGACAGATGATAGATAAGTCGACAGTGTCCTTTGTTATTCAAGGACAATTTAACTTTGACATTCTGTTTAAATTGCCTTTGTTAATGTAATTACTGTCCCCAAAGACATTTGTCTCTCACACCGTTAAAAATTATTTTATGTCGTAAGGTTTTTGAACTTTCAGTACACAGAGAAGGGTTTAAGGACTCTATCAACACCTTGGCCCACCCTTCACATTATAAACTACTTAGACCCTTGAGCGTTGGTCTTAAACCCTTTTGAAAAATTGTCAGAGGTAGGTAAAGAGTTACTTTGATAGGGGTTACTTCAACATAAATTCAAAACCCCTGAGGTCAATAAAATTTTGTAAAAGGCTGTGTCAGATGGTGTCCACATGGTCCAGTAAAATGTTAATGCCAATGGCAGTAACTGGCATTGACAGTCCTTAGATCTTTCACTGTGGTTCCTGGAATCGATTAACTTTTGTCCCAAGAGCGGTTTAAATCGGAGTTTGATAAAGCAGACTACTTAGAAATCAAATTTTTACATTTGCTAACAAAATGTCCAAGATGTGGTAGAAAAGTCTTCAGTATGGAGGACTGAGGAAACTCTTTGAAGGAGTGAGTAGCACTCGTAGTAGTGAATCGATTCTAGTGTGCTTAATGTTTTTGTGATAGCCTGACTTTATAAATCCCTCTTAGCCTGGAAGACCTGTACATAAAGTTAACTGAAGGTAAAAGTGTCGTATGCCTTTTTGTCGTGGATGAAATCTTGGAAATACTTAGGGACAAGGGCTTCACTCTGACGGCCAAAGCCGATGATCTGGTCATTCCGGTAGCAGGAAAATTTATTTGAGTCCTAAGCGAATCATGAGACTTTAAATCAGCTTTGATGCACTGGCTGTACACGGCGATTGTGAGACACATTCTAACTCACTAGTCTGATGGAAGGTGCTAGAAATTCAATAATGACTTTCAAACCTCTCCAAAATTCAAAAGGCATGTAGGAATGTAGGAATCTTAGGATCAATGAGAACAACACCAATAGCAGCAATAAAACCTTGCTAAGTT
Organism: Matsumyia berberina; assembly: GCA_917880715.2. Lineage (NCBI taxonomy): Eukaryota > Metazoa > Arthropoda > Insecta > Diptera > Syrphidae > Matsumyia > Matsumyia berberina. The sequence goes on along the minus strand of OU862870.1, from coordinate 112,678,145 downwards.
TCATTTCGATGGATCTGTACTGAGACTGAGGGAAGAACAACAGTGGACAGCAGGGCCCTATGCCAGAAAACTACAAGTATTGTACAAGAGCCGAGCTTTAACTAGTAACACAGATTTTTGTACCACAAAGGTACAAGTAAACTTGAAACTTAACAATTGTACAAGCGAACTTTAACAAGTGGGAAATTTGAATTTGCGCACTTTCTGTACCACAAAACTACAAGTGTAGGCAATACTTAACAAATCATAGTTAAATAGTTGGAAAAACGTAACGTGCGAATTGAAACTTGTTAAGTCATTACAAGTCGGATTTTAAGCGCTTTTAAATAGAAATTCTAGTGTTTTGTTTTTATATAAAGGTACTAAAAATTATTTGGTTTTATTAAAGCATCAAATTTCATAAAACATAAAATAGTCACGATGCAAAAATCGCCAAGTTATGGTACGCGAAAGGCCGAGTTCTTGTGAGCGACGCGAAATCGATTGCCTCGGATTCTCCTGCACATTTTCACGGAAAGCGGCGATGTTTTCGACAGATGTTGCGTTTCGTCGACGTACGAGTGTTGGTTGATCGTTTACTAAACCAGTGGACTCAAATTTATCCACCACACTGCGAATAGTCCTCTCGGAAGGACAATTATGGCGACCGTCTTCCAAGTCCCTATTGGAAGACCCTTTGTGTATACTCGTAAGTACTGTCAACATTTTGTACGCTGAGTACAATATGTACATAGTATATATGTACATTCATGCATGCATACGAGGACATGCATAACTAGTGCAAAAGAATACAAGAATGTGATGAAGGTGAAGCACATTATCGCATGTGACCCATAGACTTTTTTACGCCAAGCCCAACAAAACTTAGTCGACGCGAAACACAAGTCATCCCCGGAATCTTCACTGGGTACCACGGCATTGGTACTCATGCGAAACGCTTCGGTATACACACTTAACAACGACTACGAGGAAGAAATTGAATCTATCCGTCACCTGCCATATGAATGTCCTGCCCTCGTTGGCATAAGGATGCAGATTTCTTCTCAGAACTGCAGGACATGCATAACATTGAGCTGAGGGGCCTCTTGAGATTCATATTCGTATCTGGGTGGTTTCAAATCAGCGGCTCTTGTTCTCTTTTTAGGCTTCCGTGGTAAAATTCTTGAAGTGGGCACTTGGACCTTATTTTTGGCCTACGTAAGCAGTGACGAATGTCACAAGGCACCCATTTATTTAAACCTACCATGCCTTTAGCAAACCAATTCCTAGTAACAAGGCGAAAAAGGTGTCCGCAGTTGAGTCTCGCCATCGTCTAGTCAATAAAATGCCCAAGTTTGTTCAAGGCACAAGACTTAGCCATCACCCCTGTCTATTGTACATAAAGTGAAGGCCATATTGTATTTTTCTCTGCCTCAATATACCCATGTGTCATAAATGTCTATCAAAGCTGTCTATCAAAGGTCTAAGTGGTAAGTTTCGACTCGACTACCTATAAATAAGTGGTCGAGGTGATGGGATGTAGCTGTCGATAGCTTTACTTCTACCAGTGACTATTTCCAAAATCCACAAACTGATCCCTCTCGTATCATTTTAGAAGTTATGGTTGCCGATTAAAAAGTTTTCATCAAAGCCTCATGACTTTGTAATTTTGCAAAACTATTCCATTACTCCCTGCACTACTTCGCAGTAGAAAGTGAAAAAGGTCCTTCGACCTTTCCCATCTAAACTTACTCGTTACTACATAGTAACGCATTAACACCCTCAAATCAAATTGTACTGTAAACATCAATTCCAAACTGGGGCTTCCCAGTCACAGGATCACGTTCCAAATTAACACCACAATCCCCAAACGTTATAACACTCCATTGGACCCGGTGGCAGCCACACAACCATCATCATAACTTTTGAGTCACTAACATTTTTTTTTTTGCTCTTCCGCCAGTGCAGCTCTTCCCTCTGTTTCGGATATCGCATAAAAGTTGCTATACCCTACGGGTACGAGTACAGAAATTCGAAAAAATCTCCATTTCAATGCGGTATCCCCCGAGCGGTCCAAAATATGAAATATTGCGAAAAAATTTAGACAAAACGTATGCATAATGAAAAAACTAAAAAAAAAAGTCATGTTAGGTATTCCAAAGCGAAAAAGTTTCGGGTTTTCTCTTTTCTGACGGTTGTCAGTGTTGGAGATACTCCTGAGGCGATTCCAGAACCATCCACAGCAGTAAATGTGAGTAATTCGACGGGCTTAGGTGCGACAGCGCTGGTGTAGCATTGTGTCCACTCTAAGCGATGCAGAAAATCCACTCGTGAAGGCCTTGTCGGGCCATGGGCTGACAAATGGGACAACATTTTGCTTTTGACAGTTGTTTCCCTTCTTTTTTTTTTTTTTTTGAGTGGCGGTGTGTCCTGATTTTTCACAAGTTAAACGTGATTTCTTCATTTTGTCACTAACGCCTTAAAAAGAACTTGTCAGAGGGTTAAACTTTTGGCACACACTCACAGAGAGAGAGAGAGAGAGGGCCAGTTATGGGGCGCGATGAAAAGGATGGAATATAGAACATCCCTGGCAAGTTGTCGGTGGTAATTGTGAAGGTGCTTGTTGCGAGCGACACATGTGAGTTTTCGTTTTGTTGCTGAGGAAATTTATCTGCACACACCTCCAAGTGTATGGTTTTCTTTGATAAATTGGTTTCCTCGTTTTGACATGTTGGTCGGGTTAAATTGGGATTCGGAGGTGTAAACGGGACGACAGTGGATGGCAGAGTGAGCTCTGGGTTTTTTCTGCAACTCAGGCGTGTTGATGGAAGGTGTTGTGGTGGCTTCCACTTTTTTTCGATTTAACTGAAGAGTGGGGACGTTTTGATGATGTTTTCCTTATCTGAATTTTAATATTTTGAGAAAAGTTATTTATAACCACCACCTGACGTATGATTAGGTGAAAGAATTCTTTTCACCAGCGTCGTCGGTTGGAGACCGGTTGAAGATTGCGGTGAAAGTGTTTATTTTTTCACGAGTTTAATGTGGAAGTCGTGTGAAAAGATGAAGGGAATAAAAAACGAATGTGGGTGGCACTTTGATCGAGTGTTACTCAGCTCGGTTTTCAATGATGCAAGATGCTAAATTGGGCAAACATTGGTTAAAAATAAATTGCGACATTTTTGATACATCGTTTAAATCAATTTGACTTAAATTTCTAAAAGAAATATGTTTCTACTTTAAGAAACATAAATATTTTCTTATGCATACTAGAAAGCGGGAAAATCAAAGCCAATAAGACAGCGACAAGCTCGGTGTTACAGCTGCAAAAAGCTAAAAGAAGTTGCATTTCCTGTGATAAGTCATCGCACTAAATGAACTCTTGAAACACTCACCGATATTGCTTTCAATGTCGAAAAATACGAAGATGAAACTGCAATCTTTATCAGAGGCGAATATGAAAACAGAACCACGTACCTATTAAGGAAGGGAATAGCCTAAGTGAATAGGGCGAAATATCAAATGCGCGCAACCGAATTCCCAACATCTGCAGCAATGACACTTGCTGCACATCTACTGCTCAGCTGGCTCGGGTTTGGGGAGTAGGGAAAGATTGGTCAGAGTTAAGAAAAGAAAGGGGCTTAAGAGCGCCACACAATTTTTGAAAGAAATTGTGAAAAGTTGAGGAAAAAGGAGGTTGGGGGTCCCAAACGGGGAAGAAAATGTCTGTATATATATTTTTTTTCTCTGATGAGGGGAATAACTAAAAAAATCGGCCAAGAAACGACAAAAAAGCAGAAGACGATCAAATCGATTGCTATTAAGATTGAAACAAGAAAGGTCCGGAACTTGGCCCAACGAGTAAGTTCAAAATTTTCCTAGTAGTCGTTGTCCCTCGACTTTTGCGTTCTTCGCCTTCTTTTGTTTTCTTTTTGTTTTCGTGATCTGGTTTCTGTTTTGGTTTTCTTCATTTCTTCTTCTTTTTTTCTTTTCCTTCTTCAAAACTCCTGCGTCGTCACTCGGTCAGCAATAGAGTGTCGGTCTAGTGCTGCTAAGTCCCTCACGTACGCGCACACGCATTCATACATGGGACGAACTCAGCTATTGTAACTTAAGCTGATTCCGCCCCGCCACTAACTTCTCTTGATTCAGCTGCCAGAACAAAGGGAATCCTATCCAGAGTTCTGACAGAATCTCCATCAGTGGCTTCCATTCAGCATCATTCTCTCACTGTCTTTAGTGTCGCGTTCTTTTCATTTTGTTGTACGAGGACTGCTTAGATTCGGGTCCCCTCCCACATTTAATTTACACGAGCTTCATTAAATCCCTAAGGACAGAACAGATTTATAGAGGTCTTCAAAGATGCATAGGGGCGGACCGTATGTCCGAAAAGATATTCCAGACCGTCCGTCTGGCTATGTGTCCAAGGTACCTGTATTGTTATCCCTTCCGAACGCATGTCAAAGCAAGAACATTGAATTTGAAGAATCCTAGTACTCTAGGGACAAGAACGGTGATGGAGAGGGATGGTGCGAACTGGGATTTTTGCTGCGTTATTTTAACAACAGGACTAAACTCAAAGACACCAACACTCTTTGGCTAATCAGTAGTATTCTTAAAAGAAGTAAAATTCCTAAAAGCTCTTCTTATGCAGGTAAGAATTCCATCTACTGGACAAAAACTGAGGTCTAAGCCCTTAAATGAATACCAAGGACTGTTGTCATTTATGTAGCACACAATTGATGGTAGAAAACTGAACAATAGATCTCAAAAAAGTGGAAGTGGTTGCTTCAGCATTCCTGATGCTAAAACCCAATTAGCGCGTTAGCGCCGATTTAAAACACGCAACTCAAGTGACCAAAATAGTCGTGGTCTTATAAAAAAAAACCTAAGGGAAGGCGTTGGAAGTCCTTATATCCTTCCTTTGGTATAAGGAAACCGATTAAATCCCCAATCTTTTGCTCCAAGATTTCGCGAAGGTTGTTAAAAAGACTTCAACTAAAGTTCGATATCTGATCCTGCCTAGAGCTGGATGAAACACTGTTTCCTTCTCGCTCCCATAGTTTCAGCTGCAGCAACGCCCGTTGAAGGGGATGCCTAGTTTGGACGCGTGCCATTGACCTATACTGATTACCATGATCCTCACATTGTCTTTGCAAACCCTGTTTTGTAGATATTGTGTTCTGGACCCATTATACATAGTTGGGACCGCATCTGCAAAAGGATTCAACCCTTGACGGCCAAGGTTGTAACTCTCCCCGCCAGCCCGGTCGTTTTCCTCTTTGTTACTCTGTCCAACACAGAGACACTCTCCGTTAGATAATACCAAGGGAGATAAGAGTCTTCCATTTTTCTAGCCATAAGCAATTATTAAATATTAGCGGTCGCCGTGGTTCGGTGGTAAGTGTGTTGGACTGCTGACCGAGCGGCGTGGGTTCAAGCCCCAGCCGGAAACACCGAACATTTTTCACGGCACCATCTGTCGTCGGGGAATGACAAGCCTCCGGGAGTATAATCTGTCATGAAAAAGCTTCTCACTTCGCTGTTCGGAGTCAGCAATAAACTGTAGGTCCCTTCCGTTTGTGCGAAATATGTATGTAACACACACAACATAAGTGGTTGCGAGAAGCTAGGCCTTGGCTCATCCCGAGCTGTCGCGCCGCTATTTATTTTTAAGCAATTATTAAAACGAATTTCTGCTATTGGGGATTCAACCACGTGCGTCGTCTTGGGGCCCTTTTTAAGGGCACCAACCACCTTTTGCGCACTTTTTAAGATGTTTGTCAACCTCAACACCGATTTACAAAGCGAGGGGCCGTTAAAGTGAAGTAAAGAACATTACTCTGCACAACAAACAAAGAGCCAATTAAATTCACAGAGCCCTTCCCAGCCTCAATTGGTTACAATATCAGACACCGCAGCCACTTCCAGAATCATTTCAATTCGCATACGAATACCATTCATTAAAAACAGACAAAATGGCTGTCGGGCTCTCCATTCGCAGATAGAATGCGCCCACCCACTTACACAACAGTTTGCACGTTCCAAATTATTTTTCTTGAAACTCCCCACACACACACTCGTACACAAAACACTCTGAAAACTCTTTCCTTCACGTTTGAGGCTGAAAAAAAAACTCAATTAGCATAAGCAAATGTCCCTTAACGAAGACTTCATTACCCAAACCAACCCCAAGCCGTACGTTTCCATCTGAAAAAAACAAATTTTGAAATATGTATTCCTAAAAAAAAAACTACACATATGGATGTACAAAAACACGCACGCCTTGTTCCAACTAATGAAGCATCAAATGCTCCCTGAGGCAGGGAACGCAGGAATCTCTTATCAACTCGAAACCAAAATATTTAAAAACGAAATTCCTTATTATCAAGAAATTTCCAGCCACACAGAGTCCTCCATCTGCCAGCGACACGAGCAGAACAGAAAAAAATATAAATCAAACTTTGTCGTCTCTAAATAAGCTGAAAGCCCGACCCACGTTAAAGGGGAGAGAATTCCTGGGGCTCCTCAGAAATTTGCCATCAGCGTATGTTACAAATCAACAGAGTCACCTCGTCTCCCCGATGTGAATCCTTTTTCCCCTCCTGCATATGAAAAACCACCAAGACGGATATAAAAAAAAAAAGTTTAAAATTGTTCCCTCTCCGCCACAGGTTATAATCTTCCCTGTTCGTCCTCAAGTCTGTTTAAGGTTCCTTTAAGCGAGCGATGGGGGGAAAAAATATGTCACACATCGTAATTCGCTTATGAAAATTCAACATCGGCAGCGGAATATCCTTTCCATGCACACACGCCCAAGCCATCGTCATCCTTTGGTTTTTCCGATTTTTCTTCCTGCATATGCAAGTTCACAGCCGATGAGGAAATACGTGTGCTCTTCCTGCCAAGTGATCCAAGTAGACATTCAACCACGGCTGCAAGGCAAATCCTCCTCTCCCCCGCTCATTTCTCCGGCAGAGATAACGAAAAGGATAACACACAAAACACCGTCTAAAGTGACGTTCCTAGAGATTGCGGTGTGTTCTTCCGCGGAAGTGTGTCGGGGCCTCGCGCAACAGCAACGATCCAAAGACCATCTCTCCAAACCTGATGACGACCGTATTTTTCTTCGTCGATAATTTACTTATGCCTTCCATTATCCTTTTTTCTGCGCACACATACATTTTTGCAAGAAAATTGCGGGAAAATCAACGAGAAAATTACATCAGCGGCTGTAAAGGTACACCCCGTGCACAGCTTACGAGGCAGGAATTGGCTAAGGAGTACGTTATGACTATGGCAAATGTATACGGTGGTGTTTGGCATCGATAAAAAAAAATAAAGCAAATGGCAATGTTCCGCGTTCTGAAATTTTTGCAAATATTCTTCCTGTTTGCGAAGAATATTACAGATATCTGTGAAAAGTTCGAGATGGAGAAGCAAAAACCAGGCAAGGCATCTGAAGCACATTTGCAGAAATGCGTGTGAACGTTTCATAATAAATCGAGTAGAAGTGTCAATCGGCAGCTACCCCACGTGTGGGATGAAAAGTGACATTGACTATCTTACCGGAATAAAAATTAGATCATGAGCACCCCAATTGATTTTGACAAAGAAGAACTCTTGCACTCAATTGCCCCGGTCATGTAGCTCGAACGAATGGGAAGTGGGATTCCTCTTAGATTGCAAAGGACCTAACCTTTTCCAAGTGCGTCGGCGACAATGCCTTCGACAGGCGATACGAGTGAGATTGACCGAAAAGATCGCATTGGGCAATGCAAATGACCTTTTCAAGGATTTCGGTCGTATCTTTTGCACATTTGGCTCAAACACTGAAAGTTTTACTTGACCTGGTTGGTATTTGGATAGTCAAACCAAATACTCGAACGCTTTAGGCACTGGCGACTTTGGCCCAAAAGAAAATTTTTGTTCCCGTACTTAGAGTAACTAACTGAATAGGCATTGTGTGGTAGAAGAATTAGAATCTGCAGTTGTGCTGGCTGGTGAAGCTTGTTAGTTCAGGTCCAGGTCGACCTTGTGAGTGTGTCGTAATTTAATGATGTTTTGCCTTAAAGGTCTTCTGAAACTCTGATACCTTTGAGGTCTCAGCAAGTCTTAGGGTACCCACAAATCCAACCATCATTTCTTAAAGTAGTTTAAAGATCACAATGTGCTCACCCAAGTGTTATGGAAAACTTTGAGGGCAGTATCTTATTTCCCAACCTAAATCTTCGAATATGTTCTGTTTTACTTCCTGATACTATTTTCACTGACGTGGAAAACAAATTTCCGCAAACGACGCTATAGTTCGGAATGGACCTCACCCCAAGTTGGTTAAGGACGCCTTACACTTGCGTGCGCCACCTGAGTCGCGATCTTCTTCTACTGCGCCGTCCCTCGGATGGATTCGAAGATTGCCCGGGCGAGAGTATTGTTGTTCTACTGCTCTACATGACGCAGCCACATTAGTCGTTGAAGCTTCACTCTTCTCGCTTAGCCGATGTCGCTGTACAGCCCATAGATTTCGTCATTGTATCTCCTCCTCCCTTCACCGTCTATGTCGACAGGACTGAAAATCACCCGAAGAATTTTCCTCTCAAAACAACTAAGAACAACCGCAGGACTGGGACGATTAAGCTGTTTAGTTGTACAAGAGAGAACTTTGCTACTCACTTGCCTTCTTATAAATAAGATATAAAAAAAGCTGGCGCGACAGCTCGGAATGAGTCAAGGCCTATCTTCTCGCAACCATTACACTTTTCGGACGAATGGAGGGACCTACAATTTATTGCTGACTCCGAACTGCGAATTGAGAAGCTATTTCAAGATTGTCCTTCTCCGACGAGAGGTGGTTCCACATATAATGTTCTGTGGACATGACTGGGGATTGAACCCACGCCGCTGGCACAGCAATCCAACGCACTAGCCACTGCGCCATGGCAACCAATTGCCTTCTTAACCTTAAGAAACAGCGATTTGCATGAGTTATTTTTTGTTCGATCTCAGCTCTGCTGTCTGTTCTTATGTTCTTCCTTTACGAAGAGTCTTCGTTTAGGATTTATCTTATTTAAATGCTTTCTACAACAACAGTGAACGCCTTTATATTTTTGTTAACTAGTCTGCGACCTCAGTTACTTTTTCAATGTCAGTTCTTCTCTAAAATCTATTACAAGTAGGTTAAATTATGATGCTAAAAGACTGGGCTAGTGATGTATTGTGCCCGTTAGAAAAACGTTATTAGAGTTCCTTTTGCCAAAAAAATTCCTTTAGAATTATTACGGAACCTAAGGACTCTGACTTAGCCTCAGCGGGTATGGGTCAACCTAGACCACTCTCTCTAGTCCTACTTCTCTAAGCGTCAATTGCAGGAAGGCAGGTGAAATGTTATGAATATGGAAAGTAAGTGTCCGCTCTAGATATGGGTTCACAATGGAAGCTTTTCAGACAGAGTCGATCCTTAGAATGCTGCGCATACTAAGTTTATGGCATGAGCCAGGCTTTTTGGTAAACGTCTCGTTTGAATAATGATGATGAATGATGATGAAACGTATGCTTGTGCGAAAAAGTCAACTTGGGATTTTTTTTTTCTAATTTTTTTTATGTACATTTTGTACAAGAAATATTCTTCAATAGAAATAATCGATAAATTTTCTTTTCGTTTCAGGTGAGTCCAACAATATTGTTTAACAAGATCATATGCAAAAATTATTGTAAGTACTCGTGAGCCTTACCACAACCCATTTGTCATAAACTCAGTATTTTGTCATCTATCGTTAGAAGTTGGAGTTCTAAAATGTTAAACATTATGTTGCAGTGCACTGCGACATTTAGAGATCTTTGCCTTGTATTAGTTGGTGAGATTCTCGACCAATTGCATCTCCTACAATCATATTGCTCTGAGGAATCAAAGCTCCAAGGTCAATGCTCCACAGTCCGTAAATGGTAGGATCTCCTCGGCAACGCTACAGAATCTGCAGTTTCCATTTTCTTCTATTCCCGGATTCTTCGGATGCGTTCTGAGTCTGGAAACCCGTTAGAATGCGTTTTTATTGGTGACCAAAAATTGTTAGTTTCTGTTGAGTTCACGTGAGATACCCAGTTCTACCTCTTCCTCTTCTACTATTCTATGGTTACCATAGTCATTAAACATCGATCTATGTATGTCCACTGCTGAACATAAACCGCCTCTGGTTTCAACGTATTTTTAGGGTTAAATGAAGACATTTTGGGATATTAAACCAGAAAAGAAAAGAATTAACGCAAGTCAAGTATTATGTGGCGGGGAACGGTTCTAATTGGGAGACTTAATGATAAGTCATCTGGTTTTCGCTGATGACGTGGTCATCCCTGGGTCCACCCAGACCGAACTGCAGCACGCACTTGACAGGTTCGTAGCCGTCTATGTTGAAGCTGGGACGAGGGTAAACTTGAACAAATCAGAGGTAATGGTAATTTTCCGAACGCCTGATCAATTCACTCTGCATATTAGTGGAGTTCTATTGAAACAGGTGAAGATCAAATCAGATCATCTTAATCAATTTTGAGTACCAGTTGCACTATCTTGATATTATATTATTTTTGCTTGTACTTAAGTGTGGTGCAAACCTTTGAGGGCAGCATCTTAATTCCCAACCCAACTCTTAGAATATGCTCCCTTCTTCTTCCAGATGTTATTCACGGTTACGTGGAAAATAAAATTCAGCAAAAGACTCTCATTAACAACGTTCAGCTCAGTTCAGGTTCCGCTCGATCAGGCAATGGACAATGAATTCGATGTGGCAACATTATTCCCATAAGGCAAACGAAAATCTCATCACTTCCCATTCAAAAATGATACCTATTCTTGAATATCCTTTTTATTGAATCGTTATTGTCGTCCTTCAAGATACGCGGCACAGCGAACAAGAAAGTGCAACCTCACGTGTTTCGAGTGGAAGGACAGAAAACTCCAAACGTCCTCCTTACGGAGGGATAATTCGTTGCAAAAATAAATGCGCATGCATACTTAGATATTCCACGCAAATATTTGAGCTTTTATGTTCGGCATATGATTCTGGTAAAATTTCACATGTATCTAGATGCTCTCATCTGGGGAATTGCGAAGATGAATGAGTGTAATAAGAAAATTTGATGCTCTGTGCGCACACGAAGATATCAAATATTTGCATGAATCTCATTTCAGTTACTACACACAATAGGACGCGAAGGTTTTTCTTCCTTAAACAGAATTTTTTTTGGAGGGAATTCTTGCCTTTTTTTTACTTCAAATTGAATTGAGTTGCAGATTTTTTTTTTGGTCGGGTTGCGAGTCTGGAAATTACAGATTTAATGCTTTTGAATGTAAACAATTGCGGGGGTTTTTTTGGTATTTCTTGTGAAATTGGATTTTTAATAAATGTGACTGCGAGTTGAATTTGAAATGATTGAGATAAATCGTAGACCAAAAAAGGTTATCTGGGAAAACACAAAAAGGAGTCAAGTAAATAATTGTAAAAATTTGTATGCCGGCATCTGAAATTCTGTGAAAGCTGTTTTTAAAAAAAAGGAATATCCTCAACATCCTAATCCATTTTTTTTTGAAATTATCTTAAACGAGTGTGTTAGGCGGCAGAAACGTCAAAACCATTTTCTAATTGCCACATGCTGCTCACGCTCTAATCAAGAAAAGTAGAGGGTGACACTCACAAAGAGTTTTTCGATAAACAGAATCGTTAATGAAACAAACAACGCAGATCTTCACCTCATGTCATTATCCACCTGGCCAAGGTAATAAATAGGATGGGTTCGGTGAGGTTCGAGTGGCTGTCTGTACATGGCACATAAATTCTTAGTATTACATGATGTCCATTGTGGTGGTACCACGGAATTCATTATCATTCTGAGTTGAGTGCATAATTGAACAAACCGCCAGTTTTGATAAAGTGGAGGAAGGTCTTTTATTTCATTTTAAAAGCTCTAAGTTAGTTTTCGGGGTCTTACTTACTTAAGATGACGCACAGTCCGGGGTGGACCTAGGTCTCAACCGACAAGTGTCTCTTAGCTCGATCTTTAGCTATCTGCTTCCAGTTTCGCACGCCAATGCTGTCATACGCGGCCTTGAAGTCGATGAAAAGTTGGTGGGTATCGATTTGATATTCCCAGGTCTGCCGCAGTGTGAATAATTGGTCGAAGGTGGTCTATCCTGGCCTGAACCCACACTGATATGTAACGATCAGGTTGTTGACCAACGGCTTTAGTGGTTAAGAAGACTGATGCCTTTGTAGGATCAGGCAAACAATGCTGAGGTTTTATTCATCAGTCATACTTTCCTCCGACCATATTCTAGCGATGAATTGGTGCGTGCTCCTTACCAAGCCATTGTCAGCCGTTTTGAACAGCTCAGTAGCTAGGCCGTCAACTCCAGGAGCTTTGTTGGACTTCAGCTTAGATACCTCCATCTCGTCCAGGTTGAATGGTTCATTCTGCCTGACAGCGGGATTTGATTCGTCGTCCCCGTTAAACAGTCTGCAGAAGTAGTTTTTCCATATCTTCAGCATCGACTGCAATTCTACTACAATGTCCCCTGCAGGCTCGTTTCGAGGTCTGTAGCTTTGACAGGTTCTTTTTACCCCTTGCTAAAACTTCCGAACCTCATTTCTGCAGTAACATCTCTCTATTTCCTTGATCGCGCTTCTCATGCTTCTTCTTTTTCGTCCTGATGTGCCGGTGTTCGTCTCTCCGCAGCGCCTTTTTGTATGCCTCTTGCTTCGCTGCATGTGCTTGCCGGCACTCGTTGTCAAACCAGGGGTTTCGTTGCGGTGGCCGAATGAAACCCAGCACGTCAGAAGCGGCATTTCTGATTACTTTTTGGCAATGTTGCAACAGGTCGTCAAAACTTGATGCTGGCGGCAGAGGACTTCTTGAAAGATTGAGAGAGACTCGATCGGAAAGGACGTCTAACTTCCTCACAGTATGTATTGGCTATAACAAGGTAGTGGTCCGAGTCAATGTGTGCCCCTCGGAACGTTTGGATATCCATAATACTTGCGTCGATCGCAATGAACAGCGTACTAGCAAGGACAACATTTTTCCCCGCAGCCAATTCGAGCCTAAATCCGTTATCAGAGGTGGTGTCGTGTAGGCTGTACTTTCCGACAATACTACCAAACATTCCTTCTCTTTCTAGCTTTGCGTTAAAATCGCCCAGGACAATTGCAATGTCATAGCCAGGGGACTGTTTGTATGCCTTGTCCAAGAGCTTGTAGAATGTGTCCTTGGTGTCGTCGTCTTTCTTCCCTGTGGGGGCATGCGCGAATATTAGGCTTATGTTGGCGAATTTAGCCTTGATGCTTGCTCAATTTCCTTACAAATTGGCTGAACAGATGAACGACTGGAGTGGACATTGACCTTCCAGCAGTTCAAGTCCCAAGGTACTGACGGATTCTTACTGCTCTATTCCAAAAAGGAAAGTGGGCAATTATGCCACACCTGATAAGAATTACAATGTCGACCAGGTACTTCTTCGAACGGAGAGGTTCGATGGTTTGGGCACTTTAAACGTATGCCTCTACCAAGGCTTCGAAGGCGTGTAATGGAATCCATGCCATCAGGTAGGCGTCCTCTGAATAGGCCGAGGATGATATGTTGGACCAAGTCCCGTACCTCTGCCCATATGGGGATAAGTCCTGATGTTTAAGAGTCGATTGTAGAAGGTCGACAGGTATGAAGGGTCCACTTTAGCACCCTAAACCCGCGACTCTCATAGTGGATAAGTGGGCCGTTCAAAAAATTATGATAAAACAGTCTGTCAATTCATAAACCGACGTATATTTATTATATAATATTTTTCAAAGGACGCCACGAAGCACAATGTCATCTCAGCGCCTTTTCCAAGGACATTCCACCAAGAATCATACAAAAAGATTTACTCATTGTAATGAACTTACGCTTAGATGTGCACACTTTCCTCAAATAGTTTTGAGAATATTGCCAGCAACATTTGCGGCTGTACCTACAACGGTGCCAGCCACATTAAGTCCTACGCCTGCAACTGTGTTTACCACATTTGCGGATGTGCCTACAACTGTTCCGGCAACATTTACCCCCGCAATGGTACCATCTTCAGCATTGCTCACAACAGCGGTTCCAACATTTCCAAGAACATTAGCAGCCGTACCTACAACAGTACCAGCGACATTTGTCCCAGCACTTGCTGCATTTGCGGCAGCTGTTAGTCCAGAACCTGCAGCAGTTGCAGCGGCATTTACTACAGCACTTGTATCACTCACACCATTGTTTACCACAGCAGTTGCAACGTTGCCTGCAACATTCGTGGCTGTATTTACAGCTGAACCAGCGACATTTGCAACAGTGCCCACGACTGTACCAGCAACATTTGCCCCAGCGCTTGCAGCGTTTGTGGCAGCGGTCAGAGCTGAACCTGTAGCAACTGCAGCTGCATTGACTCCCGCACTTGTTCCATCCACAGCATTGTTAACTACAGCAGTTGCAACATTGGACCCAACATTTGTTGCTGTGTTTACAGCTGTACCAGCGACATTAGCAGCGGTATCTACAACTGTTCCAGCGATATTTACTCCAGCACTTGCAGCATTAGTAGCAGCTGTCAGGCCTGAACCTGTAGCAATTGCGGCGGTATTTACTCCAGCACTAGTACCATCTTCAAGTTTGTTAATATCAGCAGTAGCAACACTATTCACAACATTGGCAGCTACACCGCCAACTGTCCCAGCAATATTCACTCCAGCATCTGCAGCGTTTTCGGCAGCGTTAAGTCCCGCTCCTGTTGCGGTTGCAGCTGCATTTAGTACTCCACCTGCAATGTTTTCCACTATATTTGCGCCAGTTCCTACTACGCCTCCGAGGCTTAGGCCAGATACCTAGAATTAAAATGGTTAAAGTTACAAGAACCATTTCTGTAGATACGCTCAAACTGACAGCATAAATGCAAACGGCTATAACGAGAACTTGTCCGAATAACTTCATTTTCGGCTTCTTTTAATTTTAGTTGAAGACAATTATGTAAACGCTGGCAAACTGATGGGTGAGAGGCCTTGTGGCGGCTGTTTTATACTCGCAAAAAAATTTGGTTATCAGGTGTCTGCACGACACATTCTTTCGGTATCAGAGGAGGTTTATCGAGCCGAAATTCTATAATGAAGAGCGATCGATTTCTGAGGATTTTAGATGAGCGTGTTGTATCTATCGTGACAATAGCGTGGCAGACAAATTGCAAATCGGCTAAATTGAAATGAGTGCAGTTTTGTTTAGAGTGCGTCAAGACCGATTGACAGAATATCTTCACATGTTTATATGTACATATGTAAATATATTTCAAGAAATGCATTACCGCGTTGGTGTAAATAAGTCTCAATCCTTGTGACCTGTAGGGTCAGTCTGACCCACCATACGTCCCTATCGACGATGACGGTTAGTTGAATTGAGATCGATTTTAAATAGTACAATGAGCTGGCAATTCAGCGGTGAAACGATTTGACAAAGACTTCGGGGAGGTTTAATGCCAGGTTTGTCTTTTCGTTTTCTGAAAGTTAGTGACAAAATGATGCAAGAATCTACTTTTAGTTTTCGTTAGAAGCAAGCCATTTGCATACACCGATGATGCTTCTATTGTATTTGAATTTAAGTAAAAGAGGTTGTATTTGAAGTATAACAGATCTTTATAATTCAAGTTAAAGAGCATTCAATCCTATTATTATTCATATAGCTTCCACGGCTTTATTTGACGGCGGTCATCCGAGAGGTTCAATTTGGAATAACTCGAGTACATAAGATCCCTCAATCTCAAGGTCGGCAATTTTTGCCGGATTATTGATATAAACCACTGATTAAATGTAGCTCCAAAGAAAACAGTCTAAGGGCGTAAAATCGCACGATATTGGGGCCCAATTGACGTCGGCTCTTTGTCAGATTATGCGACTCGGAAACTTCGCCTTCAATATATTCAGTCTTTCGTTTGATGTGTGGTATGTCGCACCAACATGTTAAAACCACATTTCGCCAATATCCAAACGATAAATTTTCGGCCAAACAAACTCGGTTATCTCCCTCTCCCCGTTGACAGTCAGCGCCCGTCCACCCGCATCTTTGAAAAAATAAGGTCCGATTATGCCGTTGTTGGCCTGTAATCTAAACCAAATAGTGATTTTTTCGGTATGCTAAGGAGTTGGCATAACCTCTCTTGGATTTTTGCCCCATTGCCCCAAAATCCAGAATTTTGTTTGTTCACATAGCCATTCAGCTAAAAATGGGCCTCGTATGTAACGCGCGTAACGTTCCGCGAACAGAACTCGAACTCCATGATAAAATGATGACTATGACAGAACACAATGACAGCAAATTATTTTCATGAACGTTGGTGTGTTGGAGGCGCACTCTAAGTTAAAGGTGTTCTTCATGAATCGTACGAATTCGGATTTGGCGATGATATCGATGTTGAAGTCACCGCGGAACACAAGGGAATGCCATAGTCTATACTAGAATAAGGCGCTTTGTACCTTTTCGGTGTGTTTTTAGTTTCTCTGTTTCTTTTTACACACAAAATGGCATCAAAAATTCTCCAATTCGAATAACCGTTCGACGTGATGACATCAGAACAATACGTTTGTGTTAGAAGCATGGAGGTAAAATGTTTACATATAACGTACTGCTCATTCTCAATGAGTTGTTAGACGTTATCATGCAAAAATAGAATAGACACTAACAAAAAAGGGCGTCATCAGAATTCGGATGCCATCTGCGCATCATTTTGTTCGGAGTTCTGCCAAGCGCTTCAGCTCATCCCGAATGACCCCGATTGGACTTCAACTCTGCTGGGCGCCATGTACCTCGAGCGACTCACTCCTTTGCCTTTGGCAAGGTCAGGCTTCCATCGACTCGCATAACGAAAGAATGCTGCCCTTGAAGGTGATCAGTTTCTCATGCACTCCATATGTCCACATACCATATATCCAATGTTTTACCCTTAATGGAGGTTCTGATCCCTGCTACAACCAAAGGTCCAAAGCACAGAGATCATTACTCTGCGTTTAAATGGTTTAGCAGTTTTGTGACGTATATTTTTGACGTCTGAGCTGATCCTCACCCAAAATAAGAAGAAAGCCACCTAGACTCTTCCCCGTGGCTCACTGGTTATTGCGTTAGATTGCTGTGCGAGCAGCGTGGGTTCAAGCCTCAGCCACACGGCGTTGTCTATGGTCGTTTTCCTTCAGCTCTTGGCTCAGATGGATTTTGTACAGATGTAGGCCAAAGTCCCGATGTAAAATTCGCCAAGTTGTGGTCTGCGAAAGGCCGAGTTCTTGTGGGCCGCGCGGAATTGACTGCCTCCTGCACAATCTCACGGAGAACAACGATGTTTGTGACATATCTTGGGACAAAATGGCCGCCATGAACTGTCAAAATCTACCTGTCCCTATTGGAAAACCCTTTAGTTGCGTGAAGGTAGGCCTTTGCTCATCTCGACCTGTCGCGCAAGCTATTTATTTTTATTAACCTAAACTCTTGACCCGGTTTTGCATAAACCTTAAAATCCTTGGAAATGCTGAGGGCAGCCTTATGTCTTACCTGTCTCTTTTCTCCACACTCAACTTGTATTTTTATGGGGTTGGTGGGGGTACAATTTTTACCTCTAACAATACGCTGACCGTTCCTTCTTTTAACGCGGTATGTACCGATTTTGCTACTATCAACTCTTTTGCTATCCGAACTCTAGGTGAAGTATGCTCTTTCATTTATTGCCAGGTGTCCATCGATAGCCATGTGCTGTGGCTGTGGCTTCCCTACCATTTGCAGCCGGTTAAATGCATCCTAAATGAAGAACACACCCAAGATGATCCGAGTGAAGCGGCACGGTTTTTACAGCACCCGTACACGTATATTCATTTCGGTGTTAGTGGCCATAAAAGAAGACATGGTTTATCACAAATCTTTCTTCAACCTCATAGACAAAACATATTAGGGATACGCGTTCAACCCAGTGGAATGGAAGTTCAGAAAATTTAAGGAAAAGCCTTTTTAATGCTGCAATACTGATTAAATTTATTTGTTTCCCAAAATCTATAATTCGATTTCAAGTAAATCTCTTAAAAGATTTGGACTTGAATTTGACTTCCAGTTCCAGAGGAACTGCTGCTGCTGCTGCCACTGCTGGAAGAGGAGCTGCTGCTGCTGGAAGAACTGCTGCCGCTGTTAGATGTGCTGCTGCTACTGCTGCTCGAGGAGCTATTGCTTGCACTAGAATTTGAATTCGATGCATGGCTAACGCTGTCCAGGCAGGTTTCCAAGGTATTCAATGCAATCGTAGAGTTAGCCTTCGATGCAAAGATCACCGAACTAACACAACCACTTTGTGTAATCTCTACCTCACTCTGGTAGCCATTCAAGTATGACACAGCCAATTGGGATTGAATTGTCAAATCGTCCAGGTTCTTCAAGTTTTCATCGAACTAAGGAAGATTCATTAGAACAGAACCTAATCACACTGTGAGCGACTACTTACGGTTGATACATAGCAGTTGAAGACATCTGCAGTGCTGGTCTCTGCTTCGCAAGCAGCAAGTTGGGCCTGAAGCTCCTTTGACAAAGTGTTCACTTCGGTTAAAGAAGAGTTGATGTTCTCGGTGAAAGTTGTCACCGATGTTTCGGCAGCTGTGGAACAGCTTTTGGATTGACTGACAGTTGCATCATTGACAGAGCTAAGTTGAGTGTTATAGTTGGCATAGCACGTATCAGCCGTCACAGCGCTGCTGGAATTTTTACCATGGATAAGGTTTCCAATCTTGTGAATAATGCTGTCAACTGCACTCTCACTAGAGACAGCAACATTTCCAGCTACGTTAGCTGCAGTTTTTGCCACATTTTCAGCATCATTAACTCCAACTCCTACTACGGTTTCGGCTGCATTTACTGTCGCATCAGCAACGTTAGCAACTGCATTTAGTAGCCCACTTAAAGGACCTCCGACGGTTGCACCGGATGCCTAGAAAGGAAATTTAAACTGTTAGAAAGAGAAACTTTAATCGTCACTTCAGTATGTGAACTTACGGCAAAGACACAAACGGCGACGACAAGAACTTGGACGAATAGCTTCATAATTAGTTTCTTGCTTCAGTGAACTGATGAGTAGAAGGCCTTGTGGGGGCCGTTTTATACGAAATTTTTTTTGTCCGCTATCTGTGTAAGCCGTTACTAATATCAGGTGTAGTTTATCACGACATAGTGTCTAATGAAGAGCGATCGATTCAAAATTATGACAAATACAGATGAGCAAGTTGTATCTATTGCAGTGATTCAGCACTTTGTGACGTATTGTCTGCAAATGGCATGGAAAAAAGAACACCACCCGTTAATGTCAAGGTCAGTGACGAAAAAACCAAAAGCCCTGGTTCTTATCAAAACACTGCAGCGTTATGCTAAAAAAAAACGTTCGTAACCACACCCTTATCTAGGCTAATATGTTTTTAGGTTAGGTAAATGGGTGCCTTGTAACATTCGTCACTTAAGAATTCTGCCACGGGCACCTGTAAAGAGAAAGGGAGCCGCTGATTTAAAACCACCCAGATAGGGATATACATATGTGGTCGCCGTGGCTCAGTAGTTAGTGCATTGGACTGCTGACTGAGCGGCGTGGGTTCAAGCCCAGCAAGGAACACCGAACATTTTTCGCGACACCACCTCTCGTCGGGGAATGACAATTCTCTGGGAGTATAATCTGTCAAGAAATAACTTCTCAATTCGCCGTTCGGAGTCGGCAATAAATTGTAGGTCCCTTCCATTCGTCCGAACAATACAAACACGCACAACACGAATGGTTGCGAGAAGCTAGGCCTTGGCTCATCCCGAACTGTAGCGCCAGCTATTATTATTATTATTATAGATAGGGATATGATATGGTCCTTCAGCTCGATGTTACGCAAGTCTTCCAGTCCTCCTCATGAAGAAGTAACTCCCAAGGGCCCTCATTCTTCTACCGGCAAGGGCAGGACATTCAGCACAGATTCGATTTCTGCCTCATCCTTGCAACTTTTCCAATAGTCGTTGTGATGTTTACCGAGGCGCTCCGCATGAATACCAATGGCACAGCGCCCAGTAATGAGGCCGGAGATTATCCTTGCTTCACGACGACTAAGTTTGGCCAGAGACAGAGATCTCTTCATATTATAACTCGTCTAGCCATTGCACATGTTTCTAACTGGGTCGAACTTGTATTGGCTCGACTTATGGTCTTGTCGTCAATATACATTTTTAACGAGCTTATTCGAATTCTCGCAAAGGGGAGAGCCTGTGAGGCATGGATCGTGCAAGTTCGTCAGCCCTTCCGATACCTGGGATATCCATATGCCCTGGTACCCAACATAGGGTATTGGCTCTCGATTTCTCATCTAGATACTTTTTGTAGATTCCTAGAAGTCGCGAACTATTTATTGCGGATTTCAGAGCCGTAATGGCTTACTGGCTGTCGATGTAGATTTGATTGTCCTTCCTGTGATATCCTTTTTGCGGATAGTTTTCGAAACCTCGATAATGGCTGTGATTTTGGTTTGAAAGACGTCGTTTATTCTTATTATTTAGCGCCAAAACCAGCCATCGCCAGCTTTCGCATCACTGAAGTGAGTTAGGTTCTATGAAGTTGGTCTACCATCCAGGTCTGCCCCGGACTGTGGCTTCATTATAAGACCCTTACGTTGAATAGGAGCAATAAGGTCATTATCTATGTATTTTCTGTAATTTATAGCAGTCCACGAGTTCATAAGACCTTCTGTGTGGTTGCTTGGGTTAGACTATAAACCTTTTTGTAAGACATGTAATCAGGAAAAAAAAATAGAAATACAAATTTATCACTTCCCTTATCTTTGATGAAATTCCTTAACGATTGTAACCTGATATAAACGCTTTACATTGAACCCAAGCCGCCAAGAATGTGAAATACTTCTAACCAATGCGGGGCTTTATACGACATGGCTGATATCGGCATACAATTAAGCATTTCTATGTAAGACCTGTAAGCGATAAATAGTTAAGAGGGAGCAAGGATTGGCTTTCCGAAAAAAAAGTGATAAAAGAATTATAAGGAAACCCCCTACCCCAGAAAGTACCCTTTATAATTCTTCTTATCTTGCTAATTATCTATGTTAATTTTAAAAGAATTAATGTCTACTTTTAAACCAATTTTCTGTTTAAAATAAAAAAAAATTAATTCATGATTGAGCATTCTGGTTGACTGTTGAGTGTTGATACCGATACGATATCTGCTGTTCACAGTTCAAAGTTCTAAATTAATTGTTTTCTTAAAATTCAATAAACTATGATTCACTGTCTAGCAAGCGGTTAAAAATAAAAATAAATAAACATTTTTATCAAGCACAACTATACATAAGTGTCACAGATGTGCATGTTTGTAAACACGTAAAGCACACTCGGCTTATCGTTCTTTTGTTGGGAAAAAAGTCCCACTGAAATGATTTATCCAGGTAAATTGATTTTTAATTCCGCTGTCGTGCCTAAAATTCACCAGAATTGTCACAAGTAGAAGTTAATTTATTTTGACTCGAAAATATCATTTATTTTTTGTAGACGACGCGTACTTTAGTTGTTCAGTTTAATCTTTAATTTCACTTCTCTAACAAATTAATATTCAAATTGTGTAATTGTGTAATGTAGTTTCGCTACTATCTACGCAATATTCTCGTAATATTTGAATTTGTTGTCGTAATGCTTTCGTATTTATCATCTGAAACGAAGATATTTTCTGCAGAATTTGTTGGGCAGTGTTGCAGAGATCCAATATATTACTTACTTATCTACTTGAGGTGGCACTACAGTCCCGGGTGGACCTGGGCCTCAGCCAAGAAGCCTCTCCACCCAACTCGATCATTAGTCAGCTGCCTCCAGTTTCACATGCCAAGTTGGTTAAGGTCCCCTACACACTTGCGTGGGCCACCTGAATCGCGGTCTTCCTCTACTGCACCGTCCATCGGGTGCGGATACAAAGATTTTACGAGCCAGAGCTTTGGTGTCCATTCGCTCTATATGACGCAGCCACCTCAGTCGTTGGAACTTCACACTACTGGCTAGGTCGATGTCATGTGTGGACAGGCCGTACAATTCATCATTCATCATTGTATCTTCTCCTCAACTCATCGTCTACTCAAACCGGACCGAAAATCTGCCGAAGAATTTTTCTCTCGAAACAGCCAAGAGCAACCTCATCCTATTTTGACAGAGTCCATGCCTCTGCGCCGTAGAGTAGGACTGGGACGATTAATTTCACTTGAGTCGTTCGAGAGAGGGCTTTGCTACTCAATTGCCTTCTTAGCCCATAGAAACAGCGATTGACAAGAGTTTTTCTCCGTTTGATCTTAGCGCAAGTTGTTGTCTGAATTGTTAGCGAAGTCAAGGTGGACATTGTCCTTTCTGGTTAACAGCATATACTTCGTCTTACCCACGAAAGGGACAGTGCGTTCCTTCGATTATGTGAATATCGTCGGCGTATGCGAGCAATTGCAAGTACTTTTGGAAGATTGTGCCTCTGGTCGCATGACAACGCGTTACGTTGTCTAGATCCTTTTCTGGTATCAAAGGTTCTGAGAGATCATGACCGACCTTGATGAAGCAGCATATATTCTCCATAGTCATCTGGCACAATTGGACGATAAGGCTCTGAATAGCTCATCTCTATAGATGCTGTTACACGCGGCTTTAAAATCGATGAAAAGGTAGCGCGTATCGATTTGAAGCTCCTAGATTTTCTCCAAGATCTGCCGCAGTGTGAATATTTGGTCGATGGTGGACTTTCCTACACTGAAGCCACATTCATATGGCCGGATCAGGTTGTCTACGAACGACTTCAGGCCTTCACACAAGACTGCCGATAAGATCTTGTAGCGATGTTAAGAAGGTTGATGCCTCTGTAGGCTCGTTTATTACTCTAATCTAATAGCCCCCTTTGCGAGACCGCAGTGCTAAAGTGGATCAACTGCTCCCCAGTAACAGTAATAATTTCAATTTTGATCGTTTTCAAATAGAAAAGCCCTTACAGCAAGAAAGGTTCATATTCATCTTTAAATCTGGGTAAGCTATAGATCGAATAGGCTGTAGCTTTTGAGAGTATTCGAATATACCTCGTATTAGGTAGCTTTACCATAGCTACCTTTCACAATGGACAAGGAACTTCAATCAATTGAATGTCCAAAGTTAAGGCAATTATCCAAACATCAGCTTAGGGTGGCATCACACCTTCTAAAAGCAAATAAATATGAAACACATGGTTCGCTTTCGTTTTACACACCCTGTAGGCACAGAAGATTTAATTTAACTTTCTCTGTACTACCCAAAGTGTTTATGACTGGGTTTTAAAATATTGAAGATAAGAGTGAAGAAGTAATTGAAATCAAATCTATATATACACCAAATCGTTCACAAATAATCACCTCATATAAACCATTACGTTAATTGCCACTTGAATATTGTGTAAAAAACTAAAATTGATTTATTGCTTATCATCTCGTTCATTTTCGAAATCACTAGATCCCCTCATAAATCTCGACCGTTGTTTGCGCATCGACGTCATTTTCCAGATAAGTATTTTATTTTTGTTTTAAATTTTATTTGGCAAGGCTACACTTGTGATAAGAGCTCATGATGCTTTTGTGATAAAATCTACCATGGGGGGTTTCCTATCATGTGTGGAAATTGTTCATGAAAACATATTTCGAGTTCTCAGAAAGGCCTATCTTGATTATAATCATCTCAATGGACAAACACTTAGTCAGAGTTCCCTGTACGGCATAGGTGGATGAAAGCTGCCAAGTTTGTTGTGTCTGACGGAAAATCTTTGTTATCATGTTTGCACCGGATGGGTGTGGAGACAGTGATAATTGGTAAATTAATTAGCGACTTTTGCGGGTAAGTGAATTGTGTAGCCTTTATAAAGAGTTGGCCAATTTGTACTTGCGATACAAGTGAAGTGAAGTACTTCCAGTGAAGAGATAAATGAAAATAAAAAATAACAGGAAACGAAAGAATATTTCCAGTTAGACGATTGTCAAGATAGTTGGATCCATAACTTTTTCCTCATCTTTTCATTTAGAAGGTTAGGTTAGGTTGACAAAGGATGAACTTGCAAGGAAAAAATATATAACAAAAGACCATTCTGTTGTTTACCAATTACCACTGCAAGGAGCGGTTTCACCAACTGTGTTGAATGCCACTTGAAAGGATCAAACAGGCCAAAAACTTTCCACCAACGTTTCTCCAAAAAAGAACACGGAACAACTCTTACAAAAAACCTGGAGTCACATTCAAACAATAATTGGGTTCCTGGCAATCCGCAGGGCGCATCTTTAGATGACTTTAACCATGAAGCAGTGGATGTATCTCCCAGCTCACATAAAAATCTAGCTCTATACATCCGTAACTCGACTTCGGCTTTCCGAAGGAGATATAATCACAAAAGCAAATTAGAATATGCCCTTCTGTGGCGGGTTACATAGGCGACTAGATCTCTTCTTAACAGCTCCAATTTCCCATTTAAAAGGTAGTTCGATGTACAAGTCACCGGTATCGAGTGTATTTCGTCGTTAAGTTAGTTTAGGTAAGGTTAGCAGGCGCATAAAGACGATGAGGCCCTTTTCATCCTCTTCATGACTTAGGTCCTTGTAGACCCGTTTTGGTACAAAAGTATTTTACCAGCTACTTCCTACCTGAGGACGGCCGCCTTGCTGTCAATACCAACTTGAGCAGTTTCGACAGTTATCGAAGAGGGAAAGATTTATTTTTCTAGTATTGCAGTGGCTTGGGCAATGACAGAGAAATTGTATTGTGTCCTCATGTACTTCCTTGTCCTCGCATCCTCTGCATATGTGGTTCTCCATCAGGTACAGCTTTATTGCATGGTACCTGGGCAAATTGTAGCCTGTAATTAATCCTTCTAGTAATGGCAGGCATTTCTTGCCCATATGTCAGAGCTTTATGGTTCTGGCTCCATTATATTCTGGCCATAGTCTTCTTAAATTTTCGCAGGTGGTTAGCGTTTTCCACCTGTAATAGGCTTAGAATTTCTTCCAGATGACGAAATGGAGATTCAATTGTACCTTCCGCTAGCTCTGATTCTAGGGCTGATCCCTTTCTAGTCTCATTTCCTGGCACAACACTCTAACCGGGTATCCAGCAGAGTTTAAGATTGTGCTGCATACCAAGAACCTTTAGCTCTTCGCGGCAGCACTTGGATATAATTTCAGTAGAAGTTAATGGTTTTTTAGTACCGCGAGCATTGGCGTTTATTGGGCAGCTTTGGTCAGGGAGTCTTATAGAGTTTCTGCGTCCTGACTCATCAGAAAAGACATCTGCACCCGGGCCTATATCCATTTTGGAGCGTGTAGATTCGTGTAGATGGACTTGGACAAACATTTTTTGTTTTCCCACTCTTCTCTCCTTGGAAAGATGGAGGAGAAGGGTTTGACAACATCCAGATAAGGAATCATGTAGCCAGAGTCAACACTTATGCCCGGATATTTGTCCAATATCTGGGCGTGTACATATGGGCTCGCTTTCCAGAAAATATCACAGAAACATTTAGTTAAGTTCGTATTGCTTTTGGTCATTATCAAACGCCTTCTCGGACAGGTTAGTGTGGTGAAGACTGCATCATGATAAGGTCAGCTGAAAATATCGCCGCCATAACTGAGAGTGTGATTGAAAACCCAGGTGTGTCAATTTTGCCACGATCACACGAATTAGGCCTATCTGCAACCATTTTGTGCCCCGTTTTGGATAAAATTCTTGGCCTTCATGCCTTTAACGTCCAGTGTACTAGTCAAGAATTGAAGCCAGCAGAACACACACAACGCCGTACTTTCGCTGATTGGGTTCTATGTATTGATTTAAAATGGCATCTCTTATTGGATGACCCTACATTTCTTCGACTGTCTGTGTATAGATCCGAAAGTTTTCCTTCATTTAAAGGTAGTCGGCTGGTTCTTTCTTTATTCTGCGTGTGACTTAACCTAGCTTTAAGAAGTAAGAACATCGGGTGAAAACTAAAACTAAACCCATCAAAGTGCATGATAGTAAACTGCTTACAGCAGTTTCGTTTCTGTTTTCCTCCACAGATTACATGTTCATCTCATAACACTGACTTAAACCCAAGCTGTAAATAAGTAATGCTAATGGTTACTTAGCTCTCACCCAATTTTCACCTACTATCCCATTTGTAAGAGATTTCGCATCCGGGGAAAACAATTTTCATAACCCATCGCTGTTTTCACACTCAAATGGTATCCGGTCGTAAGACGAATCTGAAATGCACACATTTCCTCAGCTGCTCCTCGTCGTCTATTCTGTTTTCCTTCTGCGGAGTTTCCATTTCGCAAAGGAGCTATTTTTGAACGACTGATGGCGCAGATAAATTGATGATCTGCCACAATCCGATTGCGCGGTACTTTAATGCGGCTATGCACTCATAGATGCACTTGCCATCATCGGTATCATAAAATGTTCTCCTTGTTATTTCCAGTCGCTGATGTTACAAACAAGGACACAATTTGAAACAACGACACAGCTCTCGGTTGGTGACACAACCAATTTTGGATATGGCAACCAACAGTGGTATCATAACCATCACTCCTTTCAAATTTGTTTTTTCCGTGGAGCACATCTTGTTCCAAGAAGCAGAGAGTGACTGCACCATGGCATGACATTAAACAAACAAGATACGAGTACAGCAGTCGCATGTTGTTGGGGGGCCAGGCGTGTGCATCTGTGGATCTGTTAAATGCAAAACAGCATGACAGGATAATTTTCCGATGTAATTGGATACAAACGAACAGCTCGACCGAAATATTTATTTACATCTTGGAGCATCGATCTAAAAATTTTGCCACACACAGAGAAATGGAGAGGATACACCCGAGCAAGGAGAATGGACAACGGAGTTGTAAATATTTTTTCCATTCTGAAGTAGAAGTCTTGATTGGTTTTCATTTTCGGAACAAGATTACTAGTGAACTGGTTACGAAAAAACTAGTGAAAATGAGAAAAGTAATCCAAATGGGTTTCGATTTTCTTAAAGGAATTCGAGCTCTTTTGGCTGAAGAAGGGCATGGGAGAGGCTTGTCTTCGAAGAATCTTCTGGCTTTGTTTGAAATACCTGAGCTTATTGCTTCCGAAACTTATGCATGTCCAATAAATGATGTCTTTATCTGGTAGGTTAGTTAAGGTTAGGTCGATGGGTTAGCGAGGGGAAAGAAGCCCTCAGCGCCACACTCAGGTCAGTAGAGATCCCTTGCGATACCTATTTTTTGAGGGTACTCCTTGCTCGTGGAGTAGTACCCAAAGCATTCTCCTATTGCCCCAGGCTTTAGAACCATTTTGTACCCTTAATGAATCTCCCTTAGTTCTCGGTATCCTGAGGTGCAGAGACCTGGGCAGTGGCAGAGAAAGTGGGTTGTGTCCTCATTGACTTCCTCGTCTCCACAACACCTACAAAAGGTCGTCTTCACTTAGCCTTAGCGTTTTCACGATCAGTATTTTGACATGTAATTACTTCTTTAAGGATGGAGAGGGTTTTCCTGTCCTTCTGCATCAGAGTATCAGTTCTGCCACCCTTGTACCTTGTCCATAGTTTTCTAGTTATTTTACAGGAGTCCAAAGAGTTCCATCTTTCATTTGCTTCCGCTAGAGTGCTGATCCCCGCTTCATGTTTGAGTTTACATGGCGGGATTTTCACTGACAGCCTGCTCCAGGTCTAGCGTAGATATTTTCCTTACCAATTTATCAGCCTTCTCATTCCCTGGTATTCCCTCATGTCCAAGGATCCAGCACAATTTTACTTCATGCTGTGTGCCAAGAGCTCTTAGGTCTTCGCGACTGCACTTCACAAGCTTCGATTTCATTTCAATAGCAGAAATCGCTTTTAGTGCTGGCTGGGCGCGATGAAAGAGGTGATATCATTACGTGGTATTACCTTCATCGCAGTCTCACGGGCAGCGGTTATCACTGCTAGGACTTCCGCCTGGAAAACGCTGCTGTGGTCCGGGAGTCTGACTGATTTAAAGAGGTTAAGTTTGTCTGAAAATATACCTGCTCCCACGCCAATGTGAATTTTGGATCCATCAGTATAGATGGCTTTGATTCGCGGGTTTGGTATTGTTTCCCTTGTCCATTCTTTTCTGTTGACTGATCCTTTGCTCCTCCTCTTTACCTCTACAGCTTCTACAGAAGTCCTTGGAGGGGACCTCAAAATTGAGCGCATGTCTGACTGCCAAACAGTGTCCAGTGAGGACTCCTTTTAATGAACCTAAGTTTTTCCGGCTAGTGGATAAAAGTCTCTCCGTCTTTTTAAATTCAATTGAGGCCAAATTTGGTTTGACAAGAAACAAGTGATGATGTTGTACAACCTACTGTTCCAGGCAATCGGTATCAAGGAAGAATTCGATCGATTCGATAGGAGCCAGATGGTTTCCCCCAGGTTTCTGGAGAGATGCTGCTCTGCGCCTTTTTTTACTAGCCTGTCCGCCCTGCATTTTCCTTGAACGTGCCTATGTCCTGGGACCCAGTACTGAGCTACGTTGCATCTTTCTTCATCCTCGTTAAGAGGTCTGCGGCATTGCCCTAAAACTTGAGCGTAATGTCGGCGATTCCAACGCTTTAATAGCTGCCTGACTATCTATGTATGATGCAATAGCTCTACAATCTATCGAGTTAATTGAAAGCCAAGCCGCAGCTTTATAGCAGACTGCCGTAATTTTCGCTTGAAACACATTACAGTAATCCGGGAGTCGTTTGGCAATAGCTACGAGTATGTCAGGTGCGTTCGAGATAACTCCTGCCACGGCATCTAAGATCCATCTGTGAATATTTCTATCGCGGAGTCGCTCAAAACTGCACCGGAATCCCAAGCGCTTCTGCTAGGAAGTTCTGTATCGGACGTTAAAGTCAATATGAGCGACAATATAATTCGTATTGGATAGGCGATGTTGAGAAGGCTTATAGCTGTCTAGAGTTAGCTCGGATTAGAAAGTCTTGTTTCTTTTTTTTATAATCAATGCACGGATCAAGGGGATATGAATACCCTTATAATGTTATACACACACCGCGTGGTTTGAAACTCAGGTTTTGTTAAGTTTTCATTGCCGTCCAAGGATGGTGTCCAGGCTAGCTGGGGACATTTGTGGTGTTTTTGTCATTGTTCAATTCACAGGCATTTTTTTGAATCCCCTGATGTCATATTCAGTGTTCGCTCAATCAACTCTTCAAGCCAAGAGATTCTACTGCAGTGTTATGCCTTCGCAGAGTCGCCAATAGTTGATCGATTTTTATTTATTTAAGAAATAAATGTTTTTCCGACATCAGGAGTTGTACCCGGACTTTCAGCGTGACAAGCGATGATGATTACCACTGTACCATGGACCAGCAATGCTGAGATTTCATTTATCGTTCGGCCGCATTTTGCTGCATTTGGTGCATGTTCCGTATCCCATTGTTCAACTGGACTCAAGGCGTGATCACCAAAAACCTTTTTGAATTTACTGTGCTCACTCCTAAGCTTACTCAGCTTAACGCCGTATGCTAGAATTCTCTTGATGTGATGTGATGAAGCTTGATACGATGAAATTTATGCCTGTGGACCACAACGTGGAAGTAAACAACAATTTGATCCCGACCTTGTTTGATGTCCTACGGGCTCAATCAATGTTGTTTCCCGATTAATCGTAGCCCCACAGACCTCAGCCCTGCTATGTTTAGCTTCAAATTTGAATGTTAAGCAACCGCCTTATGGCATAACAAGCATGCAAGATCAAATACTAAACCCATTCCCAGACGTGTGATTAATGCATGATTAGGCCGCCCATTAAATTATTGACCGCGTACCAATCGCCCATTAGAACCATTTGCGCAGCGATTAGGGATACCGAAATAACGTACAGCCATTGCCCATATGCCATTATACACACATTTTACGTATGCCCCTTGGAGGTCCTCATCGTCACTGACCAAATTATAGTGCATTCATCAGAAACCCCGCCGCTATAATCTCAACACCTCCAACAACAGCGCAACGCATATTCGAACATCCAATTAACAAAACGAAGCACAAACACCGACAAACAGCGAGGATTCCACGATAAGACAACGTTGACATGATAGTTCTGCGATCATTATGCACTCTGTACCCACATCGGGTGATGCATTATGGATGTGCCAGTTGAATGAACTCCCTGTGTGTATCGCTGTGATGTGTACCACCCACTCTCGGCGTCCCATTCTACATAAACCCGGCTCGTGTGGATGCGTAAGGACGTGTCATGCAGATTTGATGGAATATCCCTGTGTTGGAGGGAGGTGACTGACTGACATGATGCCTGCTGGAGAATTGCTGGTCCCTTGTTTTCGCTGTCGATGTCGTATCGTTGGTCGTCAATTACTTTCCAGCACGATGTTTACCGAAGCCCCTAGAGCAGCCGACAGACAACGCTAACAAGATTATCTCCAGATTGTGAACACTGCCATTACGTTGATGTGCTCGGTGAGGGCTTATTGTCCCTCCATCGATTTGATATCACAGCGCATGTAGGTATTCGCGAATCCGTATAGGATTTTATCACCTCTCCATATGGGTGTCAGGACCACGTGCTATGTTTGTACGGCACGTCTAATGTGGAAAGGTTGTCTGAACGGAATGCCGTGATTGCATTTACCACCCATTAAAGGGGGTCAGCAAGATAATGATTTGCTTGGATGAAATCGAATTTTAACAGCAAATGGCTTCAAGGAAACGCTTCTCCTTTACAAAATCTGCGTACTCCAAGTCTCATTTATCTTTTCCGGATTTTTGGAAAATTCCTCAAATCAATCTTAAGGCACGGTACACATTCCATTTAACTTCGCAACAACTGCAATGGAAAACCCTTTATTCGACACGGAATCGCTGTAACTTGACAGCTCATTCGAGTGAATAATGTCAGGCCCCCTCCCAGTCCCATCTATTTATATCAATTTAAAATTGAAATAAAGAATCCAATTCGGAGCCATCTGCAAGAACCCGGAATATTTATGTAAATGTCTCGGGCTTTGATAGTCAGCCAAAGTGAGTTCGATCGAAAGGAAAGTAAAGAAAAACAAACGTTTCGGGGGAAATTTATGGAGCAACTCAATTGAGTCAATAGAAAAACGGTGGCAAAATGGCAAGGAGAACGGACTTAATTGCATTCACCACCACCCCTAGCCGTCAGCCGTTGGCAGTGGCTGAAGGAAGAATCCGAAGGAGTGCAACCCCGGGCCATCTGCCGGAGGTTTATGGGGCGTGTGAACTGACAATGCCAGCGCTGCAGCTTTACTTCGAATCGACGACACGACGAATGGCACATCGGTTGACATCTTTTGCTCGGCAATATTCCAGAAGATATATCTTTATTCCGACATTTTCGATCTAAGGATACATTGCAGTTGGTACTTTATATCTGTGTTCATAGTGTCAAGTAAGTCGATAGGAATCGACGTGGGGGTGATTTTCTTTTGCTGTGAATATAATATATTCAAACGGGTGGTTGGGTAATGTCTGGAGGTGGGTGAGATTTGTGAAAGTGATTTGTCATTTGTTTCTCTACCACAGTTGGACAGAGCTGGATAGCATTTTACTTCACTCATTTGTAAGAAGTATCTGCGGTTCCACCCAAACTTTTCGAGAAATATTTTACTTAGTTCTGATGATTAATTCCCGGTATTTTTTGGAGCAACTTGACTTGCATCGAGATTGCGTTGGGAAATGAACCGAAATCTGGATATCATTTAACTTAATCCCTTCCCTTTAGAGACATGGTAGTATTTTTACTTCACTATAT
This sequence comes from Matsumyia berberina, assembly GCA_917880715.2. Lineage (NCBI taxonomy): Eukaryota > Metazoa > Arthropoda > Insecta > Diptera > Syrphidae > Matsumyia > Matsumyia berberina. The sequence continues at coordinate 112,646,313 of OU862870.1, read as the reverse complement.
CGTGTGCGATGGTAGTGGTGCAGGGAAATTACTACACATTCAAAAAGTGGAGTAATTTCCCACTTGTGGTGGAGTTAATTCCCAGGTGGAGAAAATTCCCATGGAGTCATTTCCTGCACCGATGGTAGTATGTAGTGTACGATGGTTTATAGTTTTCTGCAGGACAGACATCAAAGGAGCTTAAGGGGTTAGGTGTGTTTCAGGGGCTAAAAAAACGCGTATTTTTACTGATTTTTTTTAAATATATCAAATGAAATAATTCATTCAAACAATTTACCATATCAAAGATACATATTTTATTTTATTTAAAAAAAACTAGCCATTGGGAGCTCATTTTCCTTGACCTTGAAAAAAATTTCTCCCGGCGTAGTCAGGATAACTCATGACAAATTCATCCGAAATTAAAAAAAAACAATTTTTTTCTGTTAGTACATATGTATATAAAGCTTGAACTTAAATGAAGGAGAAAAACAAAACTTGAAATTAGAATTTTTGGCGGAGTTGTGAACAAAAAACCCATTTTTAGATCAAATTTTCACCACGTATTATCTCATAAAATAAGTTGTGATAAAAATAAAATAAGAATTCTTCGTTCATGGTATAGATAATGTTATTTTGAAGAAGTGTACTTTTTGAGAAAGCATGACTACCGATTTTGAAAATAGTGTTTCGAGAAAAACGCGATTGAAGTGCAGGCTGACGTGGTCTGATGGGCGGAACTTCCGAAGGGTCTATCTCTTAGAATTTTACTCTCATCGATTTAAAATTTTGAGAGAATATTCTAGACATATTGTTCAATTTAATAGCATAAAAATAAATATTTTTTGAAATGTTGGAACCCGCCTAACCCCTTAAAAGATATGTGGCTTTTTGTGGATTACAGCCAGGAGATTACATATTGCCATCAATCAAGCTACTCATCCCGTATCGCAGTTCTTCCATTTGCACAAAGAACATTTCTAGTTTTTAAATATGGCCTTTCTAAGTCGCTATTCTAATCAAATTTCAATGCGTTTGAACCCACAAACTTTGCAAGCATTTCTGGTCACCTTTATCTGCATGGCCGTCATTAAATGATATTCGGGTTTTAGATTAATTCATTCGCTCTATATGACCCAGCTAACTTCATAATTTTTGCACGAAGTAATCTAAACTTTTGGAGAAAGCCGAGAAGGCGCTCGGCTAACAGTATCACCACCTCACCACCCACCACATCAGCACCGTAGATGTGCCACCTGATCCGAGCAAAGGCCACCTGATCGTCCCCTCTCCACAAGGGTCGCAGGCAGTGGTATCACTTAAGGCTAACACACTAAGATGCTCGGCAAACCCGAAGTGTCCTATTAGAACGGCAATAAGTATTCTACAATCTCTTCTGTTGAGTGACAGCAAGAATGCCACTGATAACTCACAGTCGTTCAGGAGCATTCGTTTGGTCTGCCTGTATCCTTGAGGCCCTGACCGAGAACGCAGGAAGACAGGTTCTGAGAAAACATCCTCTGAACCTTGTCTAGCAATCTCATCGGAGAGCTGATTTCCAGAGAACCCAATGTGTATTGCGACCCAGACAAGGGCATTGGGACCAAATTCAGAGAGTTCTTGCATTTTGGACCTGGTTAAAGGTCTTAATGAGCCCCTAACCTCAGCCTGGATTGGCCATTAGGTTAGCAAAGGTCTCTGCATGGAAAACAGAGGCATGCTTGCCGAACGAGTAGTGAGCTCTTGTGTTGTCGGTCTCCACGAAGGAACCAGTCATGAGTACTTTTGGAGCCGTCTGTGAAGACTCGACTACAGCCCAGTCCAGGCTCAGACTGTGGCCAAACCCAGTCTTAAACGCAGGGAAAGTCGACTTTAAATTTGCACAGTAGCCGAAGTTCTGGTGTCATTGCATCGAACAGCATATCCATGGAACTAAGGTCGTAGGATAAGTGCGCGCAAGTTAATCAAAACTCCGGTGCGGATGACATCAAAAGTCGCCCCGACTAAGACGATAGATTGCTTTGATAGTACAGCCCATGATGCAAGTATCAAGGGGAGGTAGATCAAGCAGAGTATCTAAAGCAGCGACTGGTGTTCTCGAAAGAGCTCACGTTCACCTGAGACAGGGCAGTCGTTAAATTTTAGGGCAGAAAGCCGTCACGTACTCACTCGAAAGCCCCTTCACCAACCGACGCATAAACTAGAAATGGTTTTATCATAGCCGTATAGATCAAAAGGATTTGGCTTCATCGGAGATCTGGATATTAACGCCCTGACGAACTAACTAAGTCAGATCGGTCCCCACTCTGTTTCTTGTAACGAGGATAACCTCAGTTTTCAGAGGATTGATCGAAAGCCCACTCCTAATTGGCTGCCTGCGCGTTAGCACAGACAGTCTTGAGGCGTGGCGCGACAGAAAGTATAGCAACACCATCCGCATATGCCTGAGGGTAGAAGTTGGAAAAATTGCGAGTATGCAAGCTAATTGTCGAAAATTTTGTATGGAAAAATGTGGAGTGGTGTAAAAACACTTGCTTGCTCAATCAACGTGTTATCACTGTCTAGTGAAGACAGACCCCGCCTTGCGGACAGCCTCTGTTTGTCTCTATCATAACATAGCGCCCACAGTCCGCATCTGCAACCTCACTAGATTTTAAAGCGCAGTCTTGCAGGATGCACTCTCAAAGCGACCTTGGGCACGTGAATCTCGATTAGACTCTCTATCCTTTTCCATAGGAAGAAAGACGGGTCTATAGGTCTGAAACCCTTAGCGAAAGAGAAGTCATCTTTACCAATTTTTGGATTGAAGGCCACTCTGGCCGTTCGTCAGGATGTAGGAATATATGCCAGTGGCACACCCACGGTAAAGATTCCCTTTAGAGTTGGAAGCAACACTTCTTTGAGACCAAGATATTTCGCGAGATACGCATGCAGGGGTGGGAAAGTGTAATACCGAAGTGAATCCCATGGGAGACTAGATCTGAACTTCTATCTAAGTTCTATTCAAGGTATAAATTCAAATAATCTGTCTTCAATTTGATACAATTTCCAAGCCCAAGTCAAGTTACACTATTATTAGATGAAAAAGATAGTTTCCATCATTTACAATATTTGCACAAAGCTTGAACAACGTCAGAGGTAAGCTCGTGTAAAGTTTGTATAACTTCAGGTAGTGGCACTGCGAAAGCATGTGCTTCTGATCCTAACCATCTTGGTGTACAAAAGAAACTAGAAGTAGCCAGGTACACATCTCTTGGCACTTCAACTGAAACCACCCGGTTGTGGACATAAAATGTTTCATACCACACATTAGTGTCTTGCAAATTTACTTCCGTATCTTTGAATTCTCAGTCCAGCTAAATAATTACAAAATGCAAATTTTGTCAATGTTGACACGTAAGCGTCTCTTGAGTTAAACATCATTTCCTGCGCGTACAGAAGAGGACCTTACTCAGCTCTATACCTGACATGATTGTTTGCACAGATCTCCTCTGGACTATACATGCTGCTTTATACTTAAAAAATAAAACCTCAGCGCATTACATTGCAGATATCCAAACCTCGACGTTTTTATTGCCACGGAAATGATCAAATATTTAACATGGGTTCTTTGCATTCTCGTTTCACACATGTTTCCCTAACCTACTGCACGTTCACATGAATATCAACACACTCGAGTGCTGCATTCGCATAACGTTGTTGAATAATGACACACAAGAGGAATTATTCGTTCAGTATTTCTTTAGTCGCCGAAACTCGCCGAATGCAATACTGGTCAGCACACAGCTAACACTAAACCGTTGCAAACGTCAGGAAAAAGGGAATGAATGCATTGACCATCCTCTGGTCAGCAATAATAAATGTCCTTTAATAAATCCTGGGCACACTCTTGCACACGTCACAATGCCATACGTTTTATAAGCTTCGATGAGTAAAGAGGACGCAGTGCACGTAACCATTTCCATGTCAAAATCATTGAAAAATGCAAACAGCGAAAGAGAGAGTGGAAGAGTCCTTAAGTTAACTCTATCTACAGAATTAAGGAAACATAAAAGCTTTTTTGCATCCTCTAATGGATAAAACTGGTTACACGCTCTACCGAAGAAACTCACTTTCGCATTCACATCTGTGGTGTGGAGAAAAACTTTGCGATTTCCTGAAAATATTTTTTCGTTCGCCTCTGCTCCTTTGCTGCGAGCGAACTCTCTCACCTTTATATTATAAAAGGATAAATGAAAAGAGGGTTTTCTGCGGTCGCTCTGAAAATCAATTGAGAATCATTTAAGGAAAAGCCCTTAGCACTCGATAGCAATTTTCATTTAATTTTATTTAATTTCCCCAACATTTTCACTTCTTCTAATGGCATCTGCAGGATGCCTGGCATCGTCGAGCTCCTATTGGCAAGGATTCACACTTTTGTTTGCATCGGTATACGCTTTTCGTATGAGAGAGAAAATTGAAAATCCAGGTTGAACATGATTGATCCTTGTGATAAGTGAGAGATTTCGATTATGCTTAAAAGGACTTTAACGGGCTTCGTTCGGAAATTGATTGATTGTTAGCTTTTAAGAGCAAAAAGGGATACTTGAGATATTTTAAATCAGTCATTTGCATAGTTGATGATGTTTTCTTTTTGTTTTCTTTGTTGACGTCAGAATTCAATGCAGCTGAAATGATGAAGGACGAACTGAAAAGCAACGAGGCAAATGTTCGAATAGCTTTTCTACATGTACATACATTCAATTCCCAGCTATTGAGATACGAAATGCAAAAGTGACTTCATACAACAATGAGTTAGCACAATGAGGAGCTGGGCGTCAACCAACAAGCGTCTCCAGCCAGCTCAATATTCAGGCTCCAGTTTCGAACACCAAGTTGGTTAAGGTCCTCTTCCATTTGCGTGCGCCACCTGATTCGCGGTCTTTCTCTACAGCCCCATCCCTTGGGTGTGGATTCGAAGTTTTTCCATCCCAAAGCATTGGTGTCCATCCGCTCTACATGATTCAGCTACCTCAGTCGTTGGATGGTCACTTTTCTGGCTAAGTCGAAGTCGCTGTACAGCTTGTACAGTTCGTCGTTGTATCTCCTTCTCCACTCACCGTCTATGCAGACAAGACTAAAAAAATCACCCGAAAAATTTGTTTCTCGAAACAACCAAGAGAAACCTCATAAGCTTTTGACAGAGTCCACACCTCTGCGCCGTAGAGCAGGACTGGAACGATTAAAGTCTTATAAAGGGTCACTTTAGCCGTTTGCTACTCAATTGCCTTCTTGGACCAAAGAAACAGCGATTGGCAAGAGTTATTCTTCATTTGATCTCAAGGCTGATGTCATTGTCTGAATGGATAGCGGTGCCTAGGTAGACAAAGTCCTTAACTACCTCAATTATACCTTACTACCTTATATCTATCTATTGTGACGTTCTGGCCGAAACGTCGGTGTTAAGTGTCCTTTCTAGTCGATAGCCTATACTTGGTCTAGTTCTCATTGACCACTTAATCCATCTACGCGGCCCCCGTCTTAAGACTCACGAACCCAATAGTGCCATCACGCTACGTTCTACCGATTACAATGCCGTCGCATGACCTTTTTTGACATCAAGGGTCTCGGTGAAGTCTTGAACGACCATGATGGAGCAGCGTGCATTTTCCATCGTCATCCTGCACAGACGGACGAATTTGGCAGGGATGCCAAAACTAGACATTGTGTAGATGCTGTCATACGCGGCCTTAATATCGGCGAAAAGGTGGTGGGTATCGATTTGAACTTACTGGGTTTGCTCCAAGATCTGTCACAGTGTGAATATTTGGTCGATGATGAACTTTTCTGGCCTGAAATCACACTGATATGGGCCGATCAGGTTGTTGACCTTGTAAGCGATGTTAAGAAGACTGATGCCCCTGTAGTTGGCCCAGTTCAGAGGGTCTTCTTTCTTGGGGATCGGGTAAACCACGGGGTTACATTTGTCGGAAATACTTTCCTCCGACCACATTTAATACATGAGTTGGTACATGCTCCTTACGAAGCCATACCTTGCCGCTTTAATCAGCTCAGCAACTAGACCGTCAGCTCCAAAAGCTTTGTTGGACTTAAGTTCAGATAAAGCTATCTTCACTTCGTCTAGGTCGGGTGGACGGAATTGTTGGTCTTCGTCGGTTGAATGGTTCATTCTACTTGACAGCGGGATTTGATTCCTCGTCCCCGTTAATCAGTCTGCAGAAATAGTTCTTTCATATCCTCGACATCGACTGCGATTCTACTACGATGCTGCCTTGTTCATCCTTGCAGGCTTCGGTTCGGGATCTGTAGCCTTGACAGGTTTTTTTTACCCTTTGATATAACTTCCGAACCTCTTTTTTGCAGTACTATCTCACTTTTTCCTTGATCGCGCGTTTCTCATGCTCCTTCTTCTTCCTCGTAAGAAGCCAGTGTTCGTCTCTCTTCGTCTGTTCGTAGATCTCGCGAGCAGCTCTAGTCTTTCTATGCAACGCCGCTTTGTATGACTCTGGTTTCGCTGAATGTTTTGCTGGCACTCGTCGTCAAACCAGTCATTTTGTTGTGGTGGCCGAATAAAATCCAGCACGGCAGAGGCGGCATCTCTGATGGCTTTTTAGCAATGTTTGAGAGAAACTCGATCGGAAAAGGATCTGGTGATCTCTTGCGATTGCAGCCGTCCGACGTCGAACTTCCTCACAGTATTTCCGTGTCTTGGCAGTGGTACAGCAAGGCAGTGGTCCGAGTCAATATTGACCATTCGGAGCGTTCGTACGTCCATTATACGAACGCAGTGCCTTGCGTCGATCGCAACGTAGTCAATCTGGTTGACCGTTGATTGGTCAAGAGGTCCCCATGTCCTTTGTGAATATGGGACCGCCTACTAGCTACGACAACATTCCGCCCTGCACCAAAGTCGGATCAGCCTAAATCCGTTATCGGAGGTGGTTTCGTTTAGGCTGCTTTTTTTTAACAGTACTACCTCTGTTAATAGCTTTGCGATAAAATCGCTTAGCACAATTTTGATGTCATAGCTAGGGAACTGGTCGTATACCTTGTCGAAGAGGTCATACTACCCGTCTTTGGTGTCGTCGTCTTTCTCGAATTGGCGAATTTAGCCTTGATGCAAATTGTCATGACGCGTTCGTTCACATACCTGAAGCTTGGGACTTCTTGCCTTAGTCTGCCTCCAACGACGAAACCGATGTCAGTAGCCCACTTCTGGGATGTGAGCGCTGCCGTTGGTGTCTTTAGGGCTCATCCGCCACCATCTCTTTTCCAAGACCCCAACCGATTCTTGAAGAGCCTTATCGGTACTAGCTAGAAAGATGTCGAAGTAGCCCAGATAAGGTGCTTTTTCCGCTCTAGATATTTATCAAGACGCCGTTGGTTCCATCTAGGAAGCTCGTCCGATGTCATGTTTATAGTGCAGCATTTTTTGTTCTGATCACCATTCTCGCTTATAAGTATAAACTTCAACTTCATCGATTTGTGACTACCTACTTTCGGGTTCAGCAACCGGTCTTCGTGTCGTTTTTATGCTTCTGACCTTAGTGCGTTGATGTAATTGGCTTTATCAGGCAGCATTTGCCTTGCTTTATCATGGAATCATGGATTGATGCTGGATTTACCAGCTTCAGACCCTTAAGCTCCAAAGGGAAACAAACTTGTTTAATGTTCATACATAAATTCAATTTTATTTAAATCGTAAAGATACAAGTTATACCAATGGTTCTCCGACCTAAAAAAACAAATTGAAGTACAACTGCTTAGAACGCTAGTTGTCAAGAAGATCTGTCGATCTCGTTTTTTAATGAATCTGCACCACATTTTCGATGGCATTCAGGATGTCAATAATGCTGGTTGTGCTGCGTGGCTAAAAAGTTGAAATACTTCTTAGTTGGGTTGAATCTAGTTACAGGACTGATACTTACATTGACGGGGGTGGAGTGAATATTGACAATGCCTTCAACTTTGTTTAGTAGTACGAGAATGCTTTCAATTTGGGATGTGGTAAGTGCAGTGCGGGCCTATAGAAATGGATAATTAATTTTGGATCAACGCTGATTTGCAAAGATAACGCTTACCTTGAATGGGCTGGAGTGAATGTTCACAATACTTTCGATTTGGTTCAGGATATCAACAATGTTGTCCACATCAGTTGAGCTAAGTGTAGCACGTGTCTGAAAGTTTTGAACGTTAAATGAAGGGGGGAAAGGAGGATTTAATGTACTCACGGTGAGGGTGCCAACAATGCCTTCGATCTTGTTAACAACGTCAATGACAACTGGTACATTCACAACCCCTTCAGAAAGGTGGACCTACGAGAAGAGAAATTGAATCACAGAGTGGAATTAAGTTTCGACAAAAACCCAGGTCTTACCTCAGGAGCAACTTTCAATGAGTGGATATTGACAATTCCCTCGATTTCGTTCAAAATCTTAATAATGTTCTCAATCTGGGCTGTTGTAAGTGAGCTACGTGTCTAAAGAGCACAAATGAGATTTTTGAGATGGAGTCTTTATGAGAACAATTTATCGGAACTTACGCTGGCTGAGCCAAGGATTTGGTTGATGACATCAAGGAAGCCAGATATATTGATTACACCACGTGGCTAAGGAAGAGACAGGGATATAACAACAAATGTCGTTATATTTAGCAACATTTACCTTGATGGAGTGGATATTGACAATGCCCTCAATTTGGTTCAAAAGGTCCACAATATTGTCAACTTGGGTTGGTGTAAGAGAGCTGCGGGTCTATGAATGAAAAAAGAGAGTTAAGCCAAAAAACCCCAGGCTGGGAAATGCAAACCTACCTTCAAACCAGTTATAACACTTTCAATCTTTTCAATCACATATTCGACAACTGGCCAGTTGATTACTCCGGTCTAGGAAAAAAGGGATCAGCATGAAAACATGAAGAAAGTTGACGACTGTTACTTACATCTCCGATGGACCTTGCTGAATGAATGTTGACAATTCCTTCGATTTTGTTCAAGATTTCGATGATATTGTCAACTTGGGCTGCAGTGAGTGAGCTACGGGTCTAGAGGAAACCATTTAATCTCAATTGCGGGGAAAAATATGTATACGCTACTTACTTTGACGACAGATAAGACCCCTTGAACAACAGCTTCCACAACCGGCCAGTTGATGACACCAGTCTAGATTAAGTGAAACCTGTCAACATGGTATTGCCTTCGAAAGGGGTTAACATTTGGTACTTACATCACCGATGGATCTTGCTGAATGGATGTTGACAATGCTTTCAATTTGATTCAGGACATTGATGATATTATCAACTTGGGTTGGGGTCAATGAGGTACTGGTACGTGCCTGAAAGCGAGAAATATGACTCAAATCGAATCCTGTAGGGACACCGAAATTTACCTCCAATGGGCTGGAGTGAATGTTGACGATTCCCTCGATTTCGTTAATTATGTCGACAACTGAAACACCATCGCTTATGGTCTTAGGTGCGGGCAGGCCATATGCCTAGAGAAAGGACGAAAATGTTATTCAAATTTATGAATTAGGCTAAGGCTTTATACTTACGCTGAAAACGCATAGAGCAAGGATAAGGAAACGTCCAACCATATTTTCTATTTTTTTGTTTAGTCAATACTGTTAACTGATGATTATGAGGAGTCGTGCTGACTATTTTATACTTTTGGCCAAAAAATTATTAGCACGCTATCATGTCAAGTTCAACAGTGCCACGAAATGTTTATCTAGACAGGGGAAATGCAGACATTTCGAGACTTGAATTCAAGATTGAAAAGTTACAGACGATATACCGATTAGTGTTTAGAGATTAGCTATTTGAAGCACTCGAGTACTGGCTAGTTTACAAGCGTGTATGGCCGATTGCAATCGAGAATACTCGTATCTCCGTGGAAATTTTGCTCACTTAGGGAATTCCGATATTGAAGTGAAGTAGACGAATGCCTGCCTAATTGCGCAGTGGGAGAAATGGTTAGTTTCACCGTCAAGCTTAGGCAAATTGTAGTATCATCTCTTGCTTTGACTATCTACTTGCAGAGCTCCCGAGCAGCTTTCACCCCTTAATGCAGTCCTGCACTACCAAATTGGGAATTTCATGATGAGCTCAGTTTATCAAATGCGGTATTTGTGATGACGCTCTGCCATCATCAATGCCATCTAGTGAAGTTTTGGGACAAACGTCCAAAGCATGTTATGTGTACTTCATTTGTATGTAGTGTTATGAATACTCATCAAGCTAAGGTTTGATGCCAGAAATCTTTTGAGAGTCGACTGCTCGTGCCTCCCCGTGTTCGATGGGCCATGTCCGAGGTGGGTTAGGTTAGGTAAACATACTTCAGTGGCGCATCAGTTCAAGGTGAACCTGGGTCTCAACCAACAAGCCTCTCCAGTTAGCCCGGCCCTTAGCTAACTGCATCCAGTTGCACTTGTACGCGGCACCTTAGGCGAGGTCTTCATCTTCTGGGTTAGACTCAAGGACTCTGCGAGCTGGAGCATTTGTGTCTATTCACTCTACATGCCCCAGCCAACTCAGCTCAAGAACTCATATCTTCTTAACAAGGTCGATGTCACTGTACAACTCGTAAAGTTCATCGTTGAATTTTTTCCTCTAGAAGAATTTTTTCTCGAAGCAACTAAGTATATCCTCATCCCTTTTCGATGAGTTTGGAGTCTCATTATTTTTTCGGAATGGTGCCTTACTACTCAATTGCCTTCTTAGCCCAAAGAAGCAGCGACTGGCAAGAGTTGGTCTTCGCTTGATTTCTGCACTGGTGGTATTGTCCGGTGTTATAGAGGGGCCAAGGTAGACGAAGTCCCTTTCTACCTCGGAGTTATAGCTGTCCATTTTGACGTTCTGTCCGATACATCGATTTTGGCCATGCCTTTCTGATGACAACATATGTATATGCACGTATTTTATTTTGCCCTCATTCTAAGGTTTCGGTTCGGGCTCTGTAGTCTTAACAGGTTCTTTTTACAGTTTGGTAAAATTTCGGAACCTATTCTAGGAGTAGCACCTGTCTATATTCTCTGCAGCGCCGCTTTGTATGCATCTTGTTTTGCTGCGTGCACTTGCAGGCATTCCTCGTTAGACCAGGAGTTTCTTGTTGACTGTATTTGGAAACCCAGCAGATCATTCTCGGCTTCCTTGATGGCTTGTTGGCCACGTCTACACTGGTCTTTGGCACTGTTTTTTTGGTGGAATTGGACTTTCTAAGAGATTACGGGATACACGATCGGTAAAGGCTCTGTCAGTCTGTTGCATTAAATTGGGTTTAAAAGTGTGTGTAATGGATCGCGATCACATTAGTTGCAGTCGAAGACCCAAGAGGTATTTTTGTTTAGGCCGAGATGTGCACCGTCTTCTCTGCGTGACCAGAAAAGATTGGTTCCGTCTTCTATTATTTTGATTATTATACAAAACAATCCTCCAATAGGTGGCAGTACACATGTGTTCGATTCACTTATGTTCATAGCTTTGCTGTCCGCTTTTCATTTCCGTGTATATTGATATGTCCAGGAACCCACCAACATTTGGCTGTGTGGCGTTTGATGGTGATCAGTATGATCGCGACATTTCATTACTAACTTTGATTTGACTCTGTTGGTTTGTAGTGGCTTCAGGGTAGCTTGGCTGTTTTCGAAAATAGTTGCATCGGGCGAAGGGAGATGACTGTCTTGTCGGAATTGTGTCGCTTTTTCATATTGCTCGCGTCTTGGAAGACACTGCAGGCATCAAGTACATGAAAGACTCCTTTTTATACAGCGCTTCTGAGAAGAAACCGGTTGCTATTCTTGCAATCAGTTTTAGCTATCCTTGAATATCGTGGCCTCCTGATTGTTGATTTTTGACTCTTAGGCATTCCGCCTGGGGAACGGTGCGGTAATTTCGGAGTTAAATATGTTTTACGGAATCAAATGGTCCGATGTGGCTGTAAAACTTTCAGAGCTGTGTTTTTTCCCCATTTATTTTATTGTCTTAACAATGGCCGCACGTCCATAGGTGAACTGTTTCTTTGGTTGGATTCCCCCAGGCGAAGGGCTTCTCTTGCACGGGAGGATATAAAGCATCATGTCCAAACGTGCTTGCGGCGCGCTTTTTACAGCTTTTGTGATGCAAAAGCGCTACCAGTATTTGCACTGTGTTGCAGTCTACCAGACCAGCACCCCGTAGTAGGTTATAGGTCTAATGATTTCAGGATACACCCAGTGATGCACTGGAATAGGTAACGTACCTTAACATTGTCGCGTTACGTACCTTAACATCACGCTTCTCGCTTCTCGCATCTCATCGCTTTAACGCTTCACTGTGTGTGCAGCCTTAGTCTTCATGCGATCCCCGCTTTGTGTCACTCTTATTGATTTACCATGACACACTTGGAACTTTCCCCATGATTGAACGTCAATGAAATCAGAACAGATAAAGCTTTCCAAAATGATAATTTGAAAGGAAAGTCAGTCTGACACAAAAACATGGCTAGACTTACTATTTTTAAACGAATGCAAGAAGAGCGGATAAACCCCTCGCTTGAATTGCATAATTGTAGATTAATCTATCTAAACATTTACCTTCAGTGAAAGTCTCAACTGTATCTATGAATTTACATCGGCGCCTTCAAAATTGAAAATTGATTTGAATCACTATCAAGATACACTTGACCACTTGATAACAACGGTACATGTAGCTACTCCAAGTTGACAATTGACTGATAGTGAGAACATAAAAGTTAATAAAAAGAAAACACGATCCATCATGCCAATCTATTTGTAAGTGGTAGCCTGATTGGCACGCAATCGATAGAACGTGTTCCTTCTGGCTGTTTGCGTCTTCAGTTTGAGTTATATTTCACTGCGGCTAACGTCATTCCTGTTTTACGTAGAAGAACTTCAGTCTGTTGTTTGTGTAGTTTATTTACTTTTGAGGTTCTGAGACTCAATGTAGATTTTTTTTGAGTATTGCGATCTAAAGTAAGCTGAGTGTGCGAGAACTCATGATAGCTAAATATCAGAAGACGCCCCAGCCTTACTGCATACTTGTCTATTAGACAGCGTCCAATGATGTCTATCACGACGAGCAATCTGGGTGCAACATTAGTGGGCGTTATGTGCTACAAAATAGAACACCCAGACAGTTTAGTATAGGAAAACTAATTCCAAGTGCCATTAAGTTTCATAAAACATTTTGAAAATGAATCTAAACCAACTTGGCATACATAAGTCTCAACACGTGTTGTCTCCTAAATCATGTATCATGAGTCAACAAGTTCATGTACCATCAGCAGTCGACATCATCATTAAATGTTAGATTTTGTATAGATTTACGTTCCCTTCAATGTTCGCTTTTATCCACATAAGCAAGACTCTGTTTAATGTCCTTGTCTGCTACAACGTTGCCTCTTTTCTTCCTTCTCGCCCTCTGCCACATAATCATACATACGTACATCCCCCTTAAATAAACGATGTCGACCCGATTTTCAAAAAAGGAACACCTACACCCCCTCTGTACCCAACTTCAACTGACAGTGGATCATTCGATGAGATAGAACAACAACTACCCAGGTTCCCATTAATTATTTATGCAAGCGAATACCCTTAATCACTGACGTTTAGTGGAGTCCATCCTTTTTGGACAAGGACACCCGACTACACTGTCGACTCCCTTATGCAAATATTGTCTCATAGATGAGTTCTACGTTTGTTGACACATTGATGCTTGGTATTCGGGTAAAGTATTTGATTATTTAATGGTGACAAATTTCGTATTTACAATTGGCAAGCGGGACGAGACGAGACGGGAGGGGACTGGGACTTGAATGAAGCTGAGAGGAGTTTGGCCATTAAGAGGATTACAGTACGATGGTCTATTTGTCAGAATTTCATACGAAATTTTCGGTTGTTCAGGTGATTAATTTCAGAGCCATGACTAGAGCGATTCTTATGAATAAATGGTAGTTGGACGTGGCTTTATTAGGGATGGTTAACACCCTTAGTCCAATGATGGATGAGGGAGATATGAAAGGGCATTTTCGCGATTTTCGCACTTCCTTAGCGAAGCGGAAAGGGAAATACAAAGGCCACTAGGGGGATGATTTTGAGATACATGGTTAAATTGCCATTAGATCTGGGATCGTGTCTGTACAAAGGATGTCCCATTAGGAACGCTTAACCTAAACTAAACTAACCCCCTCCACGAATCCTGGACAAGTGATAGATGAAACCTCCAGTGTGCAGATCATTCATCAATCTTAGTTGTTTTTTTACCAAAATTTAGCGTCCTTTTGGTAAACAGAAGCAAAGTGCTCTATCAAGGATTTAGCTAATTTGCAAGTTTTGCACTATCTCATGGCGTTTCGCAAACAAGCTACCGTACACAATTTTAATAACTTTTAAGGCTACGCCTGTCCCTATCCATGTCCCGTTCCACTCTAGTTCGTTCCTTAGTGTAGTGACCAGGTTTCTTGCATTTCTTCGCCAGTTTTAAACTGGTAGATCCATGAAATGGAACCGAATAGATGCATCCTGGTCAAGCCCGCTGCCTGCAGTTTTTTGGGTTGAGTGAATTGCTAATGGCTGCAAGTGATCGAAAAACTACTGATCATTCAAAATATATGTAGCACGTCTTATGCCCAAATTGCAAGTGCAAAGTAAACGTGGGTTTGTGAGCTGCATTACCGAAATAACAAGTGTTTCGGTTCCTTAATTGTTCGCTGACAGAAAATTGGATTTTGGAACGCGAATTGCCTTCCTGACTCCTTCAAAGAGGGTCCTCAAATCACCTTACTGCAAGAAGATACAATCTTGACATTTTTTTGACAGAACTAGATAAGACGAAGACATTCGAATCTTTTCGAACAGCCAAGCAGCAATCAAGTCCTTGGAATCATACTCTGCAAATTCGCTAGTAGCCCTAAATTGTCGTTCGTCTCACGTAGAGATGGCATAGCAATTCAATATTTGTTGGGTTCCGGGGCATAGGGACATTTCAGGGAACTGTAAGACTGATGAACCCGTCAGATATGGAACAACGATGTCTATTTTACCAGAATATGGTACCTGGGCATACCCATCGCTACATGTTAACTCAAAGTTAAGCGAGATGTTCTCGAAAGGACAAACCTTAGATAGACAGGTGGTGCAAAGTGTCTAGCGATTTGGCCAAAGCTAGATCTGGAACACTCTAAGGATTGGATTTCCCTCAAAAGATTCCTCAAGAGAGCATCCTTCTTTGCACCTGCCATGCTCGCTCCCATAGAACAAAAAAACTCATTCATCTAGGTGCCTTCCTCTACAACGACCTAGGCGATTTCACTAACACAGATTTTTTTTTTATAATTTACGCGCGCTAAAGGGGTTATGACTTCCCTTAAACGATAGCACAGGCATTAGTCTTTCGGTTTCGGCAATGCAGGTACCATTCATGGACAATGGTGGGATGTTAGACTTTCGCTTGAGTGAGAGAAGACAGGATTGGGTTTTGCATGTATTAAATTATACTCTATTGGTTGAACCCCAGATATTAGAAGTCTCCTACACTTCATTAGAAGCTCAATGTGGTTTAACGAGCAGGTAAAGAAGAATTCCTCAAGATCCACGTGGTTTCAAAACGGACTTATCATTGGTCTACATGCATTGGCCTTAACTGGCAGCAACTTGAACCTAACCTAACCTAACCTAACCTAGATAGAACGAGTCGATGAGGGTTGCGAGTCTAGGGTAGACTTGCGTATGATACCAAATGCACATACAGACCTCATGTCTGGGAACCATTGCAGTGGCCGGATATTGGCAGTCAGATTTACGACAGGATTAAGACTGGTGACCAAAAACCAGTGTTGCCAGCCAACCAAAACATCTTAAATTTGATAGAGAACTCCATTGCCACGGTGGACAACGATAATGAAGCCAAATGTAATGTGGATTTCTTCTATTGCCTTGCCAACTTGTCAACTTTCCCATCATCTTCCATAGCTGCTTGGTATGGTATACTATCTAGGGTAACCTTGTTGGTCGTGCTTATTGTGTTAAATCGATGTTTAACCCAAGCAAGAGACAATTCCAAGCGCTGATTGCCTTCTTAAAACTTTCAGACAATTATAAATTAACGACATTAGCCGCACCATTTCCAAATCTCATATTCAAGCACCAAAGGGACCTCCCGGACTAGACAAATGAACTTCACACAACTTCCAACACGAACAAATGAAGTTCCTTAAATTGGCAGCTCAATTATTTATTGCTCCCCATCCTAATTCACACCAAACAGAAATCGCTCCCCCACAGTGTGTCATTAAAAGCCTGTGCCCGTAATTCACCAGTACATATAAATTACTGTGCCCCCATCCGGAAGTTTAACTTAGGTTTTGACATTTTTATGTCATAGGAACGAACTCCTTTTTTGTCGGATTTTGATAAATCGCATCCAACGTGACTCCGAAAATAGCTAAAAAAATCGTGACACATACGTACTACATGAGTCTTAATTTCCGCCCGTCCCCAGACCCGAACGTATAATTTATTGTCATCATTTACGAACGCGTTTTTGTGTTTTGGGGGCTCTGCGTCCTCCATCCTTCCCCCACGACCCTATTCAAGGTGCTTCTCCTCATCGTCCTATAAAAAACAGACGTTTACGGGAATAAATTATAAATGAACACAAAATTTGTCGTTCTGTCCCGTTCGGTAAAAATGAGCACAACCTACATTACCAACACCACAAGAGATGACATATTGTTCCTTGGCACCGAGGAAACATTCAATTTCAGATCCTAATCTCGTGATTATCAGTTTTATGTCCTCGCAGATGTATGGACGGGCACAGTCGCCACGGTAGGTGCGACGCGAAGCATTCAAATTTTGCGTTTCCGCCATTTTTTATTGTTTGTTAACGTGCGGCATCATTAAACGCGGGCTTAAAAGAATTAATTAGCATTACAGGTGTGATTACAATGTCACTTTTTATGAGGGCGCCCGGCTTTGTTTCCTGCTGCTCGGCGAGGCAAGGCAGTTCGGAGTTAATTTGTTTGCACGGCAATGTGATAATAATGGAAAATTTATGTTTTCCTTGTTTTTTACCCAAGGAGATGGGATCTTTCGATGGGTTTTTGCATGGTTATGCTTTTTTTAATGAGGATTTCATGTTTGTATGTTTTTGTAGTTTTGTCGCACTAGTACATGGCGGATATGGGCTTCATAATAGAAACTGGCACTGAACAGGAAAGTGGGGTAAGAGCTTGAGGGCTTAATTTTCTCTGTACAATAAGTTATGGGGGTCTGAAAAGGACCAAGGATAACCGTAGTCATAAACAAGAAAATGAACTAAATTTTGGAAGGTTTTTCATTAGGTGTCACATCCTGGATTTGAAAAACTAATTCAATTGACAGAATCTATTCATCTGAACAATCGGTATAAGGATAGCATTTCCCATTTACAGATGTGAATAACAGATTCTAATTGAATCGAATGTTTCTAATGACAGCTCGTACATTTCTATTGCAACTCCACCTATCTCCCCCCGCAGGCTACGAATGTTCCTTTCCAACGTCGATGTATTGAATTTAAAAATGCATCCATAGACCATTGCCATTAGTTCGATTATTCTTTCTCTCTTTGTCGTTACTCCAATTAATGTCCGGCGCTATCTGAAAAAAAGAAAACTCAATTCTGTTACAC
Source organism: Matsumyia berberina (assembly GCA_917880715.2). Lineage (NCBI taxonomy): Eukaryota > Metazoa > Arthropoda > Insecta > Diptera > Syrphidae > Matsumyia > Matsumyia berberina. Next base: position 112,628,664 of record OU862870.1, on the reverse strand, counting down.
CACACCTTTCTAGAGTCTCTTGGATAAGGTGGATTAGCGATTGCTGCATATAAGCTTTACCGATGGGAGGTGATATCGTGTGTGCTGTTCTAGATTGGAAAATACTGGTTGGGCTTTCCGAGGAAACCCAATAACATTCAATTGTCCTAAGGACACGTTGTGTGTGACTTTTCAATTTTCACTTTTTCTCACATTTCCATGGGTCGGTCTGGCGACAATATATTAATTTATTCTGCTTTTACAATCTGGGTGGATTAAGAGATCTCTCGATTTTTTTTACATTTCCTTCGTTGAGGTGGGGAACTGGAAACATAAATGAAACATGAAGGGGAGATGGCATAAACGGGTGAATTGATTTTCATGAAATGGTGAACAAAGGTGGCATTTAAAATTCAATTCTCAATAATGCTGTGGAAGTTAGTTTTCCGAAATGGTCTGCATATTCAAAACAGAGTAGAGAGTTCAGTGTGAGGGCTAAGGCTACTCATGTGTGAATGTATGTATGTTTCCAATTCAGTTGATGAAGTGAACGAGATCTACTGTTTCATAGTCAATTCTCGTGTTTACAGCATCGATCGGAGTTCCTATAAATTTAAAGTCACGGGAGAGCTGCAACCGCAACTAAGAAGGGTTTCAAGTTTCACTCCCGCGATGCCTGCGATATTCACGTTGTTCACGTGCAGGTCTCAGTTCTTTTGTTCAGAACTGAACGGTTAACTCTTTCGGAGGCGTTCGCTTGAGGAGTGTAAATTAGCGTCCATACGTGCTTAACTCCATACTTGTTTAAGAAGCTGGAAAACAGCTCAGAGACGAACTGTTTTTCGTTGTCTGAATAAATATATTCTGGGACACCAAATACATAAAAGGAATTGTCTCCTAAATACCTTACCACCTCAGCTGCTGTTGCTTTACGGATAGCTTTTAAAATACGTATTTGCTAAAGAGGTCCAGTAAAATAAAAATGTGTGTATTTCCGTTTTTTGTACGTTCTAAGAAGTCTATGTACAGTCGCTGCAAAGGTCGCTCCGTGATCGTCTGTTGCCCCATCGGTGGTCGAGATATCACGTTCATGAGTTTATTGCACTTGCAAATATCGCAGGATTTCACCCACTTCTACACATCAGTGGTCATGCCAGGCCAGAAATAACTCTGCCTTACTGATCCCACCATGACCAGCAGCCAGTGCACTATTCAAAAGACTTTCACGCAACTCCTCAGGAACCCAAACCTTCCATGCCATGTCTTCTTGAGTCGTGTCCCCTGTTCGTATGTCAGTTCTTTTATAGCCAAATACATCTGATACACAGACGTTGGGTAGTTTGTTCTTGTTTTGTTCGATGGCCTTCTTCATCCCATCAAACTCCTCGGAGGAGAACCATGGTGAACTGAAGTCGACCTCAGGCATTGTGGTGTCCGGTGTGAGTTCCGCCATGTGCACGCGCAAGACACTATCCGGGAATACGTTGGAGTAGTCTTGCAGTGGCTAGACAGTGGCAGAAGAAGTATTCCAGGTCCTCCACTCCCTCCTCGCAGTTTTTGCAGATTGCCGTGTCAGCTAGTCCCATTCTGTGTGCGTGTTTTTGAGGTTTATGTGCCCTATCAGGAGTCCCACTATTAATCTCACTTTAGCTTTGTTGCAATTCAGCGCTTTTCCTCGGAGAATATTATTAGATTTGGCAGTGGAGGATCTTACCACTCTGCGTTTCGTCAGAATTACCCAGTGCTTGTGCAAATCTCGGTTGAACCTTTTATCGACTGCTGTCTTGATGATCGTTGAAGCGACTCCTATCCTGTGGTTGGTTGGCATCGTTGTTCCTGCTCCTTCTCTCATCAGTTCGTCTGCTTTCTTCTATTACACCTGTGTGTCCCGGTTTCCATGAGATGTGCACATTGTTTCGGCTGCGGAGGAGGTTTAGCAAATTCTTACATTCCCCCACGAGTAGGAATTCCGATACAGGGTTTGTTAGCGCTTTAATTGCTGTTTTGCTATCAGAGAATGGTATGGTAGTTATGCATATGAGGGTGAGCAGAAAGCTCCTTATCTAGGCCTCAGTCGGGCCCGTTGTGTTCCCGTCCTTTAATCATCGGAACTGCAGGGATTGGTTTGGTTTGGGATCTACAAACAATTATGAAACAATTATGAAGTTGACACTAATGTATGTGTATAGTGCTATTCATGACTCCCTCGAGTGCAAAGTCGCTGACAATTTATTAACAAAGTTGAAGCTCTTGTCGGCAACGTCACTTAGTGGTTGGAGCTATCAGTAGTTTTTTTCTTCTCATACCATCCTGATGATATCACGATGCCCTATATATAATCCGTTGTCAAAGTGGCCTAGGGTCGCCGATTCATGAAAAGTCACTGCCTGACGCACTGCAGTCTTCCTTTCTCTTATAGTAGGTAGGTAGAGGTAGCAGTTCTCAGAACCCAATTAGCGCTGGGATGATCCAATTTGAGACCACAACTCATTTTACCCGGTTGTTTGCCTGTGTTTTTGGTTGATAGACGAAGACATATAAATCCAACCTGTGAAATTAACGAAAATAATTAGTTTACCAATCGTTTTCTTTGAAGTCGACTGATGGCCTCGCCTTCTATACCATATATGCCTGTGAGGCATGCAGCACTGCTCCCCTTCTTGCAAGTTCGTCAGCCCTTTCATATCCATATACTTTGGTACCAAACATAGGGTCACCGTATCGACTCTCGATATCTCATCTCGATACTTTTTGTAGATTCCTACACGCCTCGATCTAGTTATCGCGAACTCCAGAGCCTTAACGACAGCCTGGCTGTCGATGTAGACTGTAATTGTCCTTGCAGCGATACCTTTCTCGCGGACAGTTTTCAAAGCTTCGATGCAGTGATTTATTCCTAGGGCCTTGCAGTAGACGCCGGCACCTGTACCAATGTTCATCTTATAACGATTGGTGTAGAAGGCCAGTTCTTTTGTATTGATAACTTTGTGGTTTGTCATCTCTGTCAGGAATTCTGATACTGAGTTTCCTGTCAAATGCCAGAGTCTGGATCATATGATCTGTTTCTGTCGATCTGTCACCGTTCTTCCATCGAGAAAGTTCGGAGGCGTGATCGTAGGGAGCTGGTGTCCACTGTTGTCCTTCCATCAATCTCAAGGCAGTTTTAGCCGCTGTGTTGCTACCGTACAGATCCAGCAAAACGAATGTTTGCATATTTCCATTGAGATATGTTAGAATGGGTCTCACAACCGGCGTGTACAGCCAGTGTACTATAGACGCGTTTTATAGCGAATCATTTCGACTAGTCATGTCTCATCAGTTTAGTATAATAATTTGGTGCATACGACGATTAAAGTTCACCCATCTGTCACAGGTGCGAGATGCAACACTCCATCGTGCGTACGAATTTACCCACTACAGCGCACTAACGGATATAGACGCTATAACACATCAAAGTCTGTTTTTCTGATCAGTGACCATTCACAAGGTGTTTACGTGAACTATGCAGGGGGATTCAGGGCATATACCTGTCTGAGTGGCTTAGAGAGTTAAACCTTCGCATTCTTTCCCAAGCAAAAGCTGGAAATTCGGATACGTTCCCAGGTCCTTTAGCCCATTATGAAACCGTTCTTTCTTGGAATTTTCAATGGTCGGAGTTCTGCCTCTGCACCTATTTGACGCTGGTTAAAAGCATGGAATGGATGTTATGAATGTTCACCACCCCTTGGTTTTTTTTTCAAGGTCTGCATCGCGAATTAATGTCTCTGATCATTTTTGAATCAGGGAAATATTTTAGCAAGTTTTTGCTTATTTGTTCTCAGGTTTCGATAATGATCTTGTTCCTGTTGGATCGGATTCTTGTGGAATTCAGCGCAGTAAAATGAGCGTGATTATACCGCGGTCTTATTGTACAATTTCTTAAGAGAAATGCGACCAGAATCTTGGCTCAAAATTTAAACCTGTTCGAAGAGACTATCCAAATCAAGATACCACGTGAAAGAGATGGTTTGGAATCAGCTTTGGAGCTTGCTCCAAGTTGCACATGCAACTCTAGAGCTTTATTGATCAAATTATTTAATCAAAATTTAAATAAAAGACCATTGTCCTGTTTCCAGGATTGGTACTGTTTGTGCTATTTCCTGGATTTGTGCTGTTTCCTGGATTTGTGCTCTTTCCTGGATTGGTGCTATTTCCTGGATTGGTGCTGTTTCCAGGATTATAACTTCCGCCGGTCGAGTTAAGCAAACAGACCTGCATGTTATTAGCTGCGGCAGTATTTTTGGAGTTATTTCCGATGAGAACCTGGCTCAAACAGGCCTTTCGTTGATTTTCAATTTGATTTTCATAGCTTGGCAAACCAGCCACCGCCAATTGAGATTGTACGGAAATATTGTACAAATCTCCTAAGTTTTGATCAAACTAAAATAAAGAAACACAGAGGTCATACGTGTGTTATCCTGAGATACTATCCTTCTACTCACCGTAGCGATGTAACAGTTGAAGACAGCATCGCTTGTATTAAGCTTCGAACAGTTGGCAAGCCTTGCTTGCAAACGATCAGACTGGGCATTGACCCCAGCCAGTGTTTGATTAGCTTGGGCAGAATTCGAGGCTAAGGCTCTACTAGCAGACTGATAGCACGCCTGAGTTTCATTCACGCTCTGCGCCTTGATCTGGTCAAGCTCGTTGTCGTATGCATCGATGCAAGCTTGCTGGGTATTGTTAGTTGAGTTGTTTGTAGAGTTATTGCCTGCCAATGGTGAGTTCTTTCCCAGGTGAGCGAGCATATTTTTGAAAAAGGAATTCTCTTCGGCATTACCAATGTTGCCTAGGTTGGGCCAAGCGTATGCCTGGAATGAAAACAAAAATCCTTGGAAAAGGGTTCACGAAGATGTTTTGCACTTATTAACACTCACTGTGAAAACACACACGGCCATGATTAGAACTCGACCGACTAGATTCATTGTTGTCTTTGATTTCTACGAAGTTAGATACTCTCGAACGTGCTAAGGCTACGACTGATGACTACCCAGGCCCCACATGGGTGTTTTATAGTCGGAAGGAAAAAATCTTGGTTTATCGCCACAACGTCTCTTTCTAAAGAGAGGTATAAATTTAGTCACAGATACTAGGCGAACTCACCTTATCACTCGGAATTTATATTTTTAGCGAAATTATTGAGAATTTGATTTAATCTTTTTGATGACTGTCTCAGTGACTCATAAACCTCGCAATCGATCGATTCATTCTTCAATTAAATTTTGAAGAGATTTTGCGTAGGATTTTCCTTTGGGAAGTGGGCAAACTAATAAGAGGCAATGTCTGATGAAGAAGATAAAAGTGTTGTAATTCCACAGGAACTTCAATATCAACTTGTTGATAAAAACAAGCCTTGAAAGCCTTTATCGAACATGCTCACGTACTACCATAGATCAGTTTGTTGATCCACTGAGAGCTTAGTCACCTAGGGGATTTTTTTGTTGTGGAACGTGCTTTGATGGACGTTGGACACAGATAAGCTGCATCAACAAACATTCGATTAGAATTTGGTATTTTTGTGCCACTCGAGAATCAAATAATCGATTCAGATGAATCTTTTACTGTTTATTCCTCTGGTTCAAATATGGACTACTCCTTACTTACTTACTACAGCTCGGGTCGAACCTGAGCCTCAACCAACAAGGCTCTCCAGTGAGCTCAACCCTTAGCTAACTGCCTCCAGTTGCACATTCCAAATTTGCTGAGGTCTCCTTCCACTTGTGCGCGCCATCTTAGGCGAAGTTTTTCTCTACTGCGTTGTCCGGAGGGTTAGGCTCGAAGACTCTGTGAGCCTGAGCATTTGTATCCATTCGTTCTACATGCCCCATTTATTTCAGCTGATAAATTCGTATCTTCTTGACTAGGGCAATGTCGCTGTACAACAAGGAAATTTTCATCCGCTTTCGATAGGGTCCATGCTTCCGCGCCATAAAGCAGGACTGGGATCAAGGTCTTGTATAGAGCCTTAGTTTGTTTTCCGAATGAGGTCTTACTACTCAATTGCCTTCTAAGCCCGAAAAAACAGCGATTGGGATGTGTTATTCTTCAGAGGTAGGTGCAGAGGTAGAAGAAGTACTTTACTACCTTGAAGATATAGCTCCATTGTGACGTTCTCTCCGATACGTCGATGTTGTGTGTCCCTTATTGATGACAGCATATATTTTGTTTTGCCCTCATTGACCGCTATACCTTTCTCCGCCGCTTCCCTTTCAATACTCGCGAACGAGCCAGTGACATCACGCTGCGTTCTTCCGATTATGTCAATATCGTCGGCGTATGCGAATAATTGGTTTTGGCGTGTGATTTTTGTACTATTCTTTCAAGAGCGATATTGAAGAAGTCTAAATTCTTTTTTTACATTAAAGGCCTCGGTGGGGTCTTGACCGACCTTGATAGAGCAGCGTGCATTCTTCATCGTCATCCTGATGGACGAGTCTGGCAGGGATGTCAAAACTAAACATGGCTCTGTATAGCTCGTCTCTATAAGTGCTGTCGTAAACGGACTAAATATCGATGAAGAGGTGGTGGGTATCGATTTGGACTTCTTGGACTACGCAGCATTATTTTAGCAACAGTAGGACCGAAACAAAAACACAGATCATGACATCAAGACTTAACCAGCTAAAATGTGTACTTCGTATTCAAACGTATACCTTCCAGAAAAGTGTCCTTCTATCGGGATCTAATTCATCTGGTACTGGTGGCTGGAAAGGAGTTTTATTTTGAAGAATATGCGGAAGAACATGCCCCTGAAACAGTGCTTAATCTTTCAATTACTTACAAAATAGTTCGAGAACGTACGGAGTTTTCTGCGGAAATCTGTGGAATTCTAATCGTCTCCAAGATGGTCTCGGGATACTTTCAGTCATTATTAACGATCCGAGCGAGCTGGACTTGAGTGTACATATCACTCGCTTTAATGACGAGTGGATAGTCCATTTTATCAGCTATTGTCAAGCTTATGTTCGCAGTGCGCTTCAGATAATTTATGCCGTGGTTGGTCACAGTGTGATCGTCTAGTGGACTGCCTTAGACAGAGCGTTACACTGTAATTTATTAGTGAAAGACTAAACATCAGTATGCATTTGCATTAGCTTCGCACTAAAAGAACCACCCCATTCGTGGCACTTGATGAGATTATTACATCTACTTCCTCTAAATATTTTTGGCAAACAGTCAGCTGCTAGCGTAGCCATCAGACTGAAAGCCTCCTCCTAATGGTCAAACAACCATATTGGCCATTCCTTGATCTTAGATCCCCGAATTTTCATTCTGGAAAACTACACACCTTCTAAATTGAATTTCAAAATCTACTTCTGGACATCCATCCCTTCCTAAGAGGTGTGAGAGAGTGATAAAAGTGAGACGGTCACACCATTCACCTCTATATCGACGATTCTTAAACCGGGAACGAAGTGGGAGGTGATGTTTTCTCTGATATGGTTAACCAGAGCATTAGAAAATTATGGCGATCAACGAAGCCTTATCCTCGCTTAGGTATAATGTGATATCCTTCAAGGACAATACAATTTTTTACCGATAGTCAAGCTGCTATAAAATCTCTGGAATCAGTAACATGGACATCAAAAGCTACTTTAGATTGTCGCTCATCTCTCATGGAGCTGAGAGATGTGTACTGTAAGACCGATGAAGTCGGCAATCGTGGTACTACTCTGAACATCCTGACGGGTTAAAGGAATCTGGGTATTCCACTCGCTACACGTAAAATAACTCTTAGAGAACGACGATGTCAGTAAGACTAAAGATGGAGGAATGGTACCACGTCCCGTATCTCTAGAGGGATCTGGTCTATGCTAAATCTCACTCGATCTCAAAAGCTCGCTTATTAGCACCGTCAATAGTCTTCTTACTGGCCTTTGTCCCTTTGGCCTTTATGCCAGAAGGATGGGCCTCTCCTCAACTTCTACTGGAGCTGCAGGGACAAAAAGCAGGAAGAAAAGATTCCCCATTTTGTATGCAGTTGTCCTGCCCTATTCTAAATAAGGAAGTACTATCAAGGAGCCTATCACTTCGACCAGTTGCACATACTGACGTCAAAAGTATCCTCAGCTTCATCAAGAGCTTTAAACGTTTTCAATAAAGTGAGTGGCGTTTTTAGAGTATAGATCCAAGCTGGTCACTGTGGCACAGTGTTAAGTGCGTTTGACTGATATGTTAGTTCAAGTCCCAGAAATTTTCACCGAACAATTTTTGCGGCACCAGCTCTCGTTGGGGAATAACAAGTCTCCGGGAGTATAATTTATCATGAAAGAGCTTCTCAATTTTCCAATAAATTGTAGGTACCTTCCATTCATGCGAGTAGCTAGGCCTTGGGTCATCCCGAGCTGTAACGCCAGCTATTTATTTTTATTTATTTTTAGATCTAAGTGGTATCATCAAGGGCGTTTTCTGGCCTACGTGTGTCTGTGCTTCGCAGAGACAGCCACTCTATGTACCTGCCTTGGTCATAGTGTATGCCACGTCAAACTAATAATATTTTTACTAACGTGCTTGGTATTCCAGGAAGCTTTAAAAACACACCTAATGCCCAAATCCGCGTTTCCATTTCTCATCCAACACAAATTATTCATAACTTAATGGTAACCGAAACCCCTGCCCTTTCCAAATGCCCGATGTGGATGAATTAGTCGTTGTAGCATTCAAATTCGAATTGAATGGCAAACAACCGGAAAATCTCTCGCTGCAATTAAAATGGCGAAATATCCTTTTCTCTCTCGTCGAAGGCATGTGATGTGCGATTGTTTTTTTTTTTTAATTTTTTTGGTGGCCTATTGTTTGTTTCCAAACTATGCAGACAATTTCATAAAATTTTAATGTTTTTAGCGTTTTTTTTTTTGGTTGCGAAACTCATTTCAAAGTCGGGAGCACTAAAACATAAAAAAAAAGCTATGATTGAGGAGAGACATGGCACAAGGGTCAGCAGTCCTACGGACTGTGATATTAAATTTTAGCTTTCATGCGCCCAGAAACTTTAACTGGTCGACTGGTGAATTAGGTCACAGTGACTGGCGTGAAGTGGAATTGAAAATTTAATTTTCTTTTCCAAAGGAGGTGCTAGTTTTTTTTAACCCGCATAAATTAAAAGGAATTCGATTAAAAGATTTATAACTTAATAAGACAAGGAGTTGCTTGTAAGTTGTTTACATTAACAGCTTCTGAGAATGACTTCTATAAAGAGTTGGTTCTTGGATGGATGAGTGCTTTTCATGAAATTGTATAGCGTTTTCTTAGAAGGACGAGTAATTGCTTCAATAATACGTTGCTACAGTTATGCATTTTTATCAGTTCAGTGCAGCGGATCAGAAGCCTTTATAGAATTTAAATAAAAAGTTTGAGAAGAAATACTTCCTATTGGCATCGTAGCTAAAACAACAAGAGTTTCTGGGCAAAAGTAGAGTCGGACGTTGGTCAGTTATGGCTTTAAGTTGTGACTGAGGTACTAAATGTATGTACTTACCAAAAAGGGATAGGGTCTTGTTGGATTTGGATGACTAAAGGTCAGCTCCCATCAAGCTTGTTAAAATGATAAACAACCTTTGCTTGGAAATCAATTTCTCCAACAAGTTTTCTTCACTAGACGATTCTGTAAAGAGATTTCAGAAATATCTTCCAGCTGTTTACTAGACTCTAGTACTCCTTCTTAGATTGTACTTCCAAGGATTAATACCAATGACCACATCATCGACAAGAGGTGATTTGGCTGCCATCTAAGAGAAAAGTATCAATATAAGCCGTTTGAGAGAGAGGGAGGGTTGTTTTAGGTTTTTATGTGGAGGATTCTGCATTGGTGGTGCTCCGACGGTATACGGAGAAAAGCGAACGAATCGTAAGCCTACCTATGGGCATTAAGTTGAAGTGTGAAATGAATATCATTGACCGGTAGAGATATGGATAAAATACTTTATCTGTTTTCCTCGTGCAAGTACCAAGCAGGACATTTGACTGAGTTAGCTGATTTAGCAGCATTCACAACCTTGTAATGGCCGCAGTCGTAGACAGCTAGGTGCTGAAGGGAGCTGAGCTCCCTCTGACGTCTATGTACAGTCGCTGCAAAGGTCGCTCCGTGATCGTCTGTTGCCCCATCGGTGGTCGAGATATCACGTTCATGAGTTAATTGCACTTGCAAATATCGCAGGATTTCACCCACTTCTACACATCAGTGGTCATGCCAGGCCAGAAATAACTCTGCCTTACTGATCCCACCATGACCAGCAGCCAGTGCACTATTCAAAAGACTTTCATGCAACTCCTCAGGAACCCAAACCTTCCATGCCATGTCTTCTTGAGTCGTGTCCCCTGTTCGTATGTCAGTTCTTTTATAGCCAAATACATCTGATACACAGACGTTGGGTAGTTTGTTCTTGTTTTGTTCGATGGCCTTCTTCATCCCATCAAACTCCTCGGAGGAGAACCATGGTGAACTGAAGTCGACCTCAGGCATTGTGGTGTCCGGTGTGAGTTCCGCCATGTGCACGCGCAAGACACTATCCGGGAATACGTTGGAGTAGTCTTGCAGTGGCTAGACAGTGGCAGAAGAAGTATTCCAGGTCCTCCACTCCCTCCTCGCAGTTTTTGCAGATTGCCGTGTCAGCTAGTCCCATTCTGTGTGCGTGTTTTTGAGGTTTATGTGCCCTATCAGGAGTCCCACTATTAATCTCACTTTAGCTTTGTTGCAATTCAGCGCTTTTCCTCAGAGAATATTATTAGATTTGGCAGTGGAGGATCTTACCACTCTGCGTTTCGTCAGAATTACCCAGTGCTTGTGCAAATCTCGGTTGAACCTTTTATCGACTGCTGTCTTGATGATCGTTGAAGCGACTCCTATCCTGTGGTTGGTTGGCATCGTTGTTCCTGCTCCTTCTCTCATCAGTTCGTCTGCTTTCTTCTATTACACCTGTGTGTCCCGGTTTCCATGAGATGTGCACATTGTTTCGGCTGCGGAGGAGGTTTAGCAAATTCTTACATTCCCCCACGAGTAGGAATTCCGATACAGGGTTTGTTAGCGCTTTAATTGCTGTTTTGCTATCAGAGAATGGTATGGTAGTTATGCATATGAGGGTGAGCAGAAAGCTCCTTATCTAGGCCTCAGTCGGGCCCGTTGTGTTCCCGTCCTTTAATCATCGGAACTGCAGGGATTGGTTTGGTTTGGGATCTACAAACAATTATGAAACAATTATGAAGTTGACACTAATGTATGTGTATAGTGCTATTCATGACTCCCTCGAGTGCAAAGTCGCTGACAATTTATTAACAAAGTTGAAGCTCTTGTCGGCAACGTCACTTAGTGGTTGGAGCTATCAGTAGTTTTTTTCTTCTCATACCATCCTGATGATATCACGATGCCCTATATATAATCCGTTGTCAAAGTGGCCTAGGGTCGCCGATTCATGAAAAGTCACTGCCTGACGCACTGCAGTCTTCCTTTCTCTTATAGTAGGTAGGTAGAGGTAGCAGTTCTCAGAACCCAATTAGCGCTGGGATGATCCAATTTGAGACCACAACTCATTTTACCCGGTTGTTTGCCTGTGTTTTTGGTTGATAGACGAAGACATATAAATCCAACCTGTGAAATTAACGAAAATAATTAGTTTACCAATCGTTTTCTTTGAAGTCGACTGATGGCCTCGCCTTCTATACCATATATGCCTGTGAGGCATGCAGCACTGCTCCCCTTCTTGCAAGTTCGTCAGCCCTTTCATATCCATATACTTTGGTACCAAACATAGGGTCACCGTATCGACTCTCGATATCTCATCTCGATACTTTTTGTAGATTCCTACACGCCTCGATCTAGTTATCGCGAACTCCAGAGCCTTAACGACAGCCTGGCTGTCGATGTAGACTGTAATTGTCCTTGCAGCGATACCTTTCTCGCGGACAGTTTTCAAAGCTTCGATGCAGTGATTTATTCCTAGGGCCTTGCAGTAGACGCCGGCACCTGTACCAATGTTCATCTTATAACGATTGGTGTAGAAGGCCAGTTCTTTTGTATTGATAACTTTGTGGTTTGTCATCTCTGTCAGGAATTCTGATACTGAGTTTCCTGTCAAATGCCAGAGTCTGGATCATATGATCTGTTTCTGTCGATCTGTCACCGTTCTTCCATCGAGAAAGTTCGGAGGCGTGATCGTAGGGAGCTGGTGTCCACTGTTGTCCTTCCATCAATCTCAAGGCAGTTTTAGCCGCTGTGTTGCTACCGTACAGATCCAGCAAAACGAATGTTTGCATATTTCCATTGAGATATGTTAGAATGGGTCTCACAACCGGCGTGTACAGCCAGTGTACTATAGACGCGTTTTATAGCGAATCATTTCGACTAGTCATGTCTCATCAGTTTAGTATAATAATTTGGTGCATACGACGATTAAAGTTCACCCATCTGTCACAGGTGCGAGATGCAACACTCCATCGTGCGTACGAATTTACCCACTACAGCGCACTAACGGATATAGACGCTATAACACATCAAAGTCTGTTTTTCTGATCAGTGACCATTCACAAGGTGTTTACGTGAACTATGCAGGGGGATTCAGGGCATATACCTGTCTGAGTGGCTTAGAGAGTTAAACCTTCGCATTCTTTCCCAAGCAAAAGCTGGAAATTCGGATACGTTCCCAGGTCCTTTAGCCCATTATGAAACCGTTCTTTCTTGGAATTTTCAATGGTCGGAGTTCTGCCTCTGCACCTATTTGACGCTGGTTAAAAGCATGGAATGGATGTTATGAATGTTCACCACCCCTTGGTTTTTTTTTCAAGGTCTGCATCGCGAATTAATGTCTCTGATCATTTTTGAATCAGGGAAATATTTTAGCAAGTTTTTGCTTATTTGTTCTCAGGTTTCGATAATGATCTTGTTCCTGTTGGATCGGATTCTTGTGGAATTCAGCGCAGTAAAATGAGCGTGATTATACCGCGGTCTTATTGTACAATTTCTTAAGAGAAATGCGACCAGAATCTTGGCTCAAAATTTAAACCTGTTCGAAGAGACTATCCAAATCAAGATACCACGTGAAAGAGATGGTTTGGAATCAGCTTTGGAGCTTGCTCCAAGTTGCACATGCAACTCTAGACCTTTATTGATCAAATTATTTAATCAAAATTTAAATAAAAGACCATTGTCCTGTTTCCAGGATTGGTACTGTTTGTGCTATTTCCTGGATTTGTGCTGTTTCCTGGATTTGTGCTCTTTCCTGGATTGGTGCTATTTCCTGGATTGGTGCTGTTTCCAGGATTATAACTTCCGCCGGTCGAGTTAAGCAAACAGACCTGCATGTTATTAGCTGCGGCAGTATTTTTGGAGTTATTTCCGATGAGAACCTGGCTCAAACAGGCCTTTCGTTGATTTTCAATTTGATTTTCATAGCTTGGCAAACCAGCCACCGCCAATTGAGATTGTACGGAAATATTGTACAAATCTCCTAAGTTTTGATCAAACTAAAATAAAGAAACACAGAGGTCATACGTGTGTTATCCTGAGATACTATCCTTCTACTCACCGTAGCGATGTAACAGTTGAAGACAGCATCGCTTGTATTAAGCTTCGAACAGTTGGCAAGCCTTGCTTGCAAACGATCAGACTGGGCATTGACCCCAGCCAGTGTTTGATTAGCTTGGGCAGAATTCGAGGCTAAGGCTCTACTAGCAGACTGATAGCACGCCTGAGTTTCATTCACGCTCTGCGCCTTGATCTGGTCAAGCTCGTTGTCGTATGCATCGATGCAAGCTTGCTGGGTATTGTTAGTTGAGTTGTTTGTAGAGTTATTGCCTGCCAATGGTGAGTTCTTTCCCAGGTGAGCGAGCATATTTTTGAAAAAGGAATTCTCTTCGGCATTACCAATGTTGCCTAGGTTGGGCCAAGCGTATGCCTGGAATGAAAACAAAAATCCTTGGAAAAGGGTTCACGAAGATGTTTTGCACTTATTAACACTCACTGTGAAAACACACACGGCCATGATTAGAACTCGACCGACTAGATTCATTGTTGTCTTTGATTTCTACGAAGTTAGATACTCTCGAACGTGCTAAGGCTACGACTGATGACTACCCAGGCCCCACATGGGTGTTTTATAGTCGGAAGGAAAAAATCTTGGTTTATCGCCACAACGTCTCTTTCTAAAGAGAGGTATAAATTTAGTCACAGATACTAGGCGAACTCACCTTATCACTCGGAATTTATATTTTTAGCGAAATTATTGAGAATTTGATTTAATCTTTTTGATGACTGTCTCAGTGACTCATAAACCTCGCAATCGATCGATTCATTCTTCAATTAAATTTTGAAGAGATTTTGCGTAGGATTTTCCTTTGGGAAGTGGGCAAACTAATAAGAGGCAATGTCTGATGAAGAAGATAAAAGTGTTGTAATTCCACAGGAACTTCAATATCAACTTGTTGATAAAAACAAGCCTTGAAAGCCTTTATCGAACATGCTCACGTACTACCATAGATCAGTTTGTTGATCCACTGAGAGCTTAGTCACCTAGGGGATTTTTTTGTTGTGGAACGTGCTTTGATGGACGTTGGACACAGATAAGCTGCATCAACAAACATTCGATTAGAATTTGGTATTTTTGTGCCACTCGAGAATCAAATAATCGATTCAGATGAATCTTTTACTGTTTTTTCCTCTGGTTCAAATATGGACTACTCCTTACTTACTTACTACAGCTCGGGTCGAACCTGAGCCTCAACCAACAAGGCTCTCCAGTGAGCTCAACCCTTAGCTAACTGCCTCCAGTTGCACATTCCAAATTTGCTGAGGTCTCCTTCCACTTGTGCGCGCCATCTTAGGCGAAGTTTTTCTCTACTGCGTTGTCCGGAGGGTTAGGCTCGAAGACTCTGTGAGCCTGAGCATTTGTATCCATTCGTTCTACATGCCCCATTTATTTCAGCTGATAAATTCGTATCTTCTTGACTAGGGCAATGTCGCTGTACAACAAGGAAATTTTCATCCGCTTTCGATAGGGTCCATGCTTCCGCGCCATAAAGCAGGACTGGGATCAAGGTCTTGTATAGAGCCTTAGTTTGTTTTCCGAATGAGGTCTTACTACTCAATTGCCTTCTAAGCCCGAAAAAACAGCGATTGGGATGTGTTATTCTTCAGAGGTAGGTGCAGAGGTAGAAGAAGTACTTTACTACCTTGAAGATATAGCTCCATTGTGACGTTCTCTCCGATACGTCGATGTTGTGTGTCCCTTATTGATGACAGCATATATTTTGTTTTGCCCTCATTGACCGCTATACCTTTCTCCGCCGCTTCCCTTTCAATACTCGCGAACGAGCCAGTGACATCACGCTGCGTTCTTCCGATTATGTCAATATCGTCGGCGTATGCGAATAATTGGTTTTGGCGTGTGATTTTTGTACTATTCTTTCAAGAGCGATATTGAAGAAGTCTAAATTCTTTTTTTACATTAAAGGCCTCGGTGGGGTCTTGACCGACCTTGATAGAGCAGCGTGCATTCTTCATCGTCATCCTGATGGACGAGTCTGGCAGGGATGTCAAAACTAAACATGGCTCTGTATAGCTCGTCTCTATAAGTGCTGTCGTAAACGGACTAAATATCGATGAAGAGGTGGTGGGTATCGATTTGGACTTCTTGGACTACGCAGCATTATTTTAGCAACAGTAGGACCGAAACAAAAACACAGATCATGACATCAAGACTTAACCAGCTAAAATGTGTACTTCGTATTCAAACGTATACCTTCCAGAAAAGTGTCCTTCTATCGGGATCTAATTCATCTGGTTCTGGTGGCTGGAAAGGAGTTTTATTTTGAAGAATATGCGGAAGAACATGCCCCTGAAACAGTGCTTAATCTTTCAATTACTTACAAAATAGTTCGAGAACGTACGGAGTTTTCTGCGGAAATCTGTGGAATTCTAATCGTCTCCAAGATGGTCTCGGGATACTTTCAGTCATTATTAACGATCCGAGCGAGCTGGACTTGAGTGTACATATCACTCGCTTTAATGACGAGTGGATAGTCCATTTTATCAGCTATTGTCCAGCTTATGTTCGCAGTGCGCTTCAGATAATTTATGCCGTGGTTGGTCACAGTGTGATCGTCTAATGGACTGCCTTAGACAGAGCGTTACACTGTAATTTATTAGTGAAAGACTAAACATCAGTATGCATTTGCATTAGCTTCGCACTAAAAGAACCACCCCATTCGTGGCACTTGACGAGATTATTACATCTACTTCCTCTAAATATTTTTGGCAAACAGTCAGCTGCTAGCGTAGCCATCAGACTGAAAGCCTCCTCCTAATGGTCAAACAACCATATTGGCCATTCCTTGATCTTAGATCCCCGAATTTTCATTCTGGAAAACTACACACCTTCTAAATTGAATTTCAAAATCTACTTCTGGACATCCATCCCTTCCTAAGAGGTGTGAGAGAGTGATAAAAGTGAGACGGTCACACCATTCACCTCTATATCGACGATTCTTAAACCGGGAACGAAGTGGGAGGTGATGTTTTCTCTGATATGGTTAACCAGAGCATTAGAAAATTATGGCGATCAACGAAGCCTTATCCTCGCTTAGGTATAATGTGATATCCTTCAAGGACAATACAATTTTTTACCGATAGTCAAGCTGCTATAAAATCTCTGGAATCAGTAACATGGACATCAAAAGCTACTTTAGATTGTCGCTCATCTCTCATGGAGCTGAGAGATGTGTACTGTAAGACCGATGAAGTCGGCAATCGTGGTACTACTCTGAACATCCTGACGGGTTAAAGGAATCTGGGTATTCCACTCGCTACACGTAAAATAACTCTTAGAGAACGACGATGTCAGTAAGACTAAAGATGGAGGAATGGTACCACGTCCCGTATCTCTAGAGGGATCTGGTCTATGCTAAATCTCACTCGATCTCAAAAGCTCGCTTATTAGCACCGTCAATAGTCTTCTTACTGGCCTTTGTCCCTTTGGCCTTTATGCCAGAAGGATGGGCCTCTCCTCAACTTCTACTGGAGCTGCAGGGACAAAAAGCAGGAAGAAAAGATTCCCCATTTTGTATGCAGTTGTCCTGCCCTATTCTAAATAAGGAAGTACTATCAAGGAGCCTATCACTTCGACCAGTTGCACATACTGACGTCAAAAGTATCCTCAGCTTCATCAAGAGCTTTAAACGTTTTCAATAAAGTGAGTGGCGTTTTTAGAGTATAGATCCAAGCTGGTCACTGTGGCACAGTGTTAAGTGCGTTTGACTGATATGTTAGTTCAAGTCCCAGAAATTTTCACCGAACAATTTTTGCGGCACCAGCTCTCGTTGGGGAATAACAAGTCTCCGGGAGTATAATTTATCATGAAAGAGCTTCTCAATTTTCCAATAAATTGTAGGTACCTTCCATTCATGCGAGTAGCTAGGCCTTGGGTCATCCCGAGCTGTAACGCCAGCTATTTATTTTTATTTATTTTTAGATCTAAGTGGTATCATCAAGGGCGTTTTCTGGCCTACGTGTGTCTGTGCTTCGCAGAGACAGCCACTCTATGTACCTGCCTTGGTCATAGTGTATGCCACGTCAAACTAATAATATTTTTACTAACGTGCTTGGTATTCCAGGAAGCTTTAAAAACACACCTAATGCCCAAATCCGCGTTTCCATTTCTCATCCAACACAAATTATTCATAACTTAATGGTAACCGAAACCCCTGCCCTTTCCAAATGCCCGATGTGGATGAATTAGTCGTTGTAGCATTCAAATTCGAATTGAATGGCAAACAACCGGAAAATCTCTCGCTGCAATTAAAATGGCGAAATATCCTTTTCTCTCTCGTCGAAGGCATGTGATGTGCGATTGTTTTTTTTTTTTAATTTTTTTGGTGGCCTATTGTTTGTTTCCAAACTATGCAGACAATTTCATAAAATTTTAATGTTTTTAGCGTTTTTTTTTTGGTTGCGAAACTCATTTCAAAGTCGGGAGCACTAAAACATAAAAAAAAAGCTATGATTGAGGAGAGACATGGCACAAGGGTCAGCAGTCCTACGGACTGTGATATTAAATTTTAGCTTTCATGCGCCCAGAAACTTTAACTGGTCGACTGGTGAATTAGGTCACAGTGACTGGCGTGAAGTGGAATTGAAAATTTTCTTTTCCAAAGGAGGTGCTAGTTTTTTTTAACCCGCATAAATTAAAAGGAATTCGATTAAAAGATTTATAACTTAATAAGACAAGGAGTTGCTTGTAAGTTGTTTACATTAACAGCTTCTGAGAATGACTTCTATAAAGAGTTGGTTCTTGGATGGATGAGTGCTTTTCATGAAATTGTATAGCGTTTTCTTAGAAGGACGAGTAATTGCTTCAATAATACGTTGCTACAGTTATGCATTTTTATCAGTTCAGTGCAGCGGATCAGAAGCCTTTATAGAATTTAAATAAAAAGTTTGAGAAGAAATACTTCCTATTGGCATCGTAGCTAAAACAACAAGAGTTTCTGGGCAAAAGTAGAGTCGGACGTTGGTCAGTTATGGCTTTAAGTTGTGACTGAGGTACTAAATGTATGTACTTACCAAAAAGGGATAGGGTCTTGTTGGATTTGGATGACTAAAGGTCAGCTCCCATCAAGCTTGTTAAAATGATAAACAACCTTTGCTTGGAAATCAATTTCTCCAACAAGTTTTCTTCACTAGACGATTCTGTAAAGAGATTTCAGAAATATCTTCCAGCTGTTTACTAGACTCTAGTACTCCTTCTTAGATTGTACTTCCAAGGATTAATACCAATGACCACATCATCGACAAGAGGTGATTTGGCTGCCATCTAAGAGAAAAGTATCAATATAAGCCGTTTGAGAGAGAGGGAGGGTTGTTTTAGGTTTTTATGTGGAGGATTCTGCATTGGTGGTGCTCCGACGGTATACGGAGAAAAGCGAACGAATCGTAAGCCTACCTATGGGCATTAAGTTGAAGTGTGAAATGAATATCATTGACCGGTAGAGATATGGATAAAATACTTTATCTGTTTTCCTCGTGCAAGTACCAAGCAGGACATTTGACTGAGTTAGCTGATTTAGCAGCATTCACAACCTTGTAATGGCCGCAGTCGTAGTCAGCTAGGTGCTGAAGGGAGCTGAGCTCCCTCTGACGTTTGGGGAGCCCCCTTAGAAATGTTCATTCAGCGAAAGAAGAATTTTCCGATTTGTTTCTGAGCTCCCTTCAAAATCTCCTGAGCAATCTCGAGAATTCAACCCTGGCTACGGGCGTGGTAATGACTAACTTGCTCCTTGCCAGGTCATGAAGTACTGTATGGCTTCAATAACTAGCTTGGATGTGATAACGAAAAGGGATTTTGCTTAAGCTGATTAAGAGATCCACATAACCTGGTTCTCCTAAAAAATCTGGACCCTTATTTCTATGGTTCCGCTGTTTAAGCGCAGGAGAGAGGTCTTAGGTTTCTCTTGCTTATGTTTCTTCGTTTTCCTTGTTGTGTTTTCTCCTCAATCTTTGTTGTGTACGCAATTATTTGAAAGTGCTTGTTGTGCTCTCCACGGCTGCATCTCATAAGCATTTCATTTACGATATTTTCAGAAACCGGCAAGTTTTCTGATCGAATTTTCTGTCGATCCGTGTTTGACATTTTTTTATATAACTCGTGAATCACGGGTAATAGGGGCTGAAGGCGTGCCTGCACTTATATTGTTACATCAACGGATAAAAGCATCCATGCTATATTAAACAGAGGTTTAGATGGAAATTCATGCCGTCTATTTATTCATGATTGGATATCGGGTACAAGTGCGTGTTTCCATACCCATCTGCATTTTTAAGCAAAGCATTGTTGACCAAACGTAGCGCTACACTCCGGGGTGGACCTGGCCCTCAATCAACAAGCGTCTCCAGCCAGCTCGATCTTTATTCGGCTGCCTATAGTTTCACACGCCAAATTCGTTAATGTCCCCTTCCACTTGCGTGTGCTTCCTGACTCGCGGTCTTCCTCTACAGCGGCGTCCTTCGGGTGTGGGTTCGAATATTTTCCGGACCGGGGCATTGGTGTCTATCCGCTCTACATGATCCAGCTACCTCAGTCGTTGGACCTTCATTCTTCTGGCTAAGTCAATGTCGCCGTACAGCCCATACAGTTCGACGTTGTATCTCATCCTCACCTGAAGAATTTTCCTCTCGAAACAGCCGAAAGCAACCCCATCTGCTTTTGACAGAGTCCATGCCTCAGTGCCGTAGAAAAGGACTGGGAGGATTAAGGTCTCATTAAGGGTCACTTTATTTGTTCGGGAGAGGGCTTCCTACTCAATTCCCTTCTTAGACCGAAGAAGCAGCGATTGCCAATAGTATTTCTTCGTTTGATCTCAGCCCTGGTGTCGTTGTCTGAATTGACAGCGGAGCCTAGGGAGACAAAGTCCTTAACTTCCTCAATGTTATATCTGTCTCTAACGACCTTCTGTCCGAGACGTCGGTGTTGTGTGTCCTTTCTTGTTTACAGCATATTCTTCGTCTTGCCCTCGTTGACCACGAAACCCATCTTCGCCGCCTCCGTCCAAATACCCATGAGCGCGCCAGTTACATCGCACTGCGTTCTTCCGATTACGTCAAAATCGTCGGCGTATTCGAATAATTGGACGGACTATTGAAAGATTGTGTTCCTGGTGTTGGCGCGTGAGTTTTGCACAACTCCTTCAAGACCGATGTTGAAGAAGTCGCATGACAATGCGTCGCCTTGTCTTAATTTTTTTTGGCGTGAAATGCCTCGATGAGGTCTTGACCGACCTTAATTGATCAGCGTGCATTCTCTATCGTCATCCTGCATAGATGGACGAGTTTGGCAGAGATGCCAACACAAGACATAGCTCTGTATTGCTCGTCTCAATAGATGCTGTCATACGCGGCCTTAAAATCGATAAAAAGGTGTTGGGTATCAATTTGAAGTTCCTAGATTTTCTCCAAGATCTGCCATATTGTAAATATTTTGTCGAGAATAGACTTATCTGGCCTGAAGCCACACTTATATCGACCGATCAGGTTGATGACCAACGGCTTAAGCCGTTTGCACAACACGAAAGATAAGATCGAGTAGGCCATGTTAAGAAGACTGATGCTACAGAGGCAGTTGGCAGTTGGCGCAGTTCAGATGGTATCCTTTCTTGAGGATCGGGCAAACAAGCTGAGGTTCCATTTATCGGACATACTTTCCTTCGACCATGAGTTGGTGCATGTTCCTCACACAGTCACCGCCCGTCGCATTTAGCAGCTCGGCATTTAGGCCGTCAGTTGCAACAGCTTTTTTGAACTTAAGCTTAGATAAGGCTATCTTCACTTCGTCCAGGTCGAGTGGACCTCACCTCCTATTGGTGTGGCACTGTGACGTATGAAACTATCGATGTGACAACTCTGGGCAGTAGCCCTCTCCAGCAAATGTCTGGGTCGTCCCACCGGACATTGCAATATGTAACAAAAGTGAATATCCACCTAACGTAACGATAACCGTTTAAGTCTTCACACTGACCACGAAAATATGGAGCAAGTAGAAGATAGAATATTCCAGAACACTTCCCTGCGATACGCCGCTGAGGACATTGTATTCTTTAGGGCTGTTTTGCCTCCTTATCTGCGTATCTTTCAGTGCTTGTGAAATTTGGCTGAGCTTGGAGAGTTGACTGCATTATCAAATCTAGTCTTTGAATTTCTTCCATCAATTTTTGTCAGCGTCGTCGATTTTTAAGCGTCATTTCCAACTATCTACCAAAAACGGTTTAGCAAGTTTCGTTCAGTTTTTATTTCATTTAGTATTAAACACAGTGGGCGCCGTGGCTCAGTGGTTAGTGCTTTGGACTGCTGACCGAGCGGCGTGGGTTCAAGCCCCAGCCAGGAAAACACCAAACATTTTTCGCGGCACCACCTCTCGTCGGGGAATGACAAGCCTCCGGGAGTATAATCTGTCATAAAAGAGCTTCTCACTTCGCCGTTCGGAGTCGGCAATAAATTGTAGGTCCCTTCCATTCCTGCGAAAATGTAACACGCACAGCATGAATGGTTGCGAGAAGCTAGGCCTTGGCTCATCCCGAGCTGTCGCGCCAGCTATTTATTTACTATTATTAAACACAACCAAAGTAAGTGTATCTTCAGACCATTCTTTCTCAACACGCCGGCAACTAGACTGTTGTACAGTAATTTCATTCAATTTGAGTGCCCCAAAGTGCCTCCCTCAGTTAATTGTTCAACCTCATCCCTCAACTGCAACAACATGCGTTAATTTATTCACTGAAATAAATCTCTTGAGAACATTTCGATCATTAATTTTAATTTATAAAAGAATTCTCGTCGAATAATCAAATTAAAACCAAAAATCGGGGAAAAAAAAAACTTTTGCTGTAAATTTACGATTTCAAAGGGCAAATGCCACCGCACCACACCCCACAAGGACCTGTACACCGTACAACTGTACAGACGACATAAAGTTTCCCGTAAAAATCCCGCCAGGATGAGAGAGACAAAGGCAATGTATCTCACCTCGAAACAAAGGCTGAACCACGCTAATCCAACTCGCTTTTCGAGAACAAAGGGCGACATTGAGATTAGCCAGAGTTTGCCCTAGCATTGTGTGAGCTACAAACGGTCACGTGTATGTGTGTTTTACGTGGCATCCTTTTGTGATATTAAATGTCCTTCATAAAGGAAGCACCGCCATCCTTGTCCACTTTTTTGCGCTTAGTGCCATTATTCAGCAAAAACTTTGTTTTTTTTTTTACTTTATCGTCCTTTTTGGTGTGTATGTGTCCTTATTCGGTGTGTGCTGTGCGTTCAACCTCGATGCTGTGGTAATGATAATGAAGTGACCAACCACCCATAGCCTACTTCAGAGAGTCCTTGTAATAAATTTTCAACGAGCGGAAACAGATTTCCGCAACGAATTCAGAATAACAATTGAAATTGTCCTGCATGGCGTCCAGTAACGCTCGCGTAGATACACACACCTCTGTCGAATGGTGGAGAGCAGTTAGCAAAAGCGTCACACCTAGGACGACCGGTTTTATTTAATTTTCATGCAAATTACCCGCCCGTACACGACCAGTCAGAGTCACCCACTCCCATTCTTTGGCTGATGAACATGCGAGTTGGATGCGCATCTACGTAAGGATTCATACCCAGTCCCTGTCTCGTCTGTGGGATGATAATAAATTTCATATTCCGCGGTCATAGTTCGAGTGTGTGTAGCATGCCAGTCGGTTGGGTTTGTTACTGGCTTTGGCGTGCTTTTTTAATTTAATTTTCGTATTTTTTAACTTTAAGTGCCGGATGGCTCTAGCTTACTCCAGCAGAACAACAGGAACGTTTCGCAGGATGCCAACGCACTATAACGAATGTTGCAAGTGATTTAGGAAGTTTATCCTCCACAAGTAGGAATTAGGACTAATTTTGCAATTATTCTCGTTTAATGGCTTCGCTTTAAAAATAACGTCCGGCAGCACGACGAGCATCCATGGCAGGATTTTTTGAATAGATGAGGACCGACCTAGTCATTCGGAGAGGACAACGAAATTGAATAATGGAATTCACGCATCCTCTTAAAAAGGATGTGATGCCATCAGCTGGTCCGCTCAAGCACTGCCCTATCATACAGAGGCCTATTGTGATATCCCATATGTTCAATAGCAGTTTGTCTATTCCAGAGGTCGTCAGGAAGCTAATTAGCTTCTCAGGGTGGAGCGTGGCAAGTGCGGTTGGTGAGACGAATTCACTGTCACGTTCTGTGACGATTTGAAGTGAGCTTTCATTGCTCTCCAAGTAAAGTCTGGAGGTAGAATTCGGTGAGAGACCAAGCTTGCGTAGAGGTCGTTTTCTTCTGCAGCGGCCACTAAGGATACCGGGTAGAATCTTAAGACAGCTCCTGCGCAGATTCACAATAAAGTTAGATATCTTTTGTAACAGATTGGCGAAAAAGTATTTGGTACATTTCTGTTCCATACTTCCCATCCAAATTGCGTTGGATTCAAGCAGGGTTTGTTCTTTCGTGTAGCTTTAAATAATCAATTTGTGAGTCCGCTGTTTCATTGTCAATGTGGGCCTTGAAAGAGGGGATCCAGTGTAGTATGACCAAGTTATATTTCTTCGTTCAAGAATCAATTTGGCTGTCTCTGTGACTAGTTTCGATTTTATCGTGGTTGACTGCAGTGCTTTAAGGGCAGCTTGACTGTCTGAGAAGATAAATTTGATTTTGCCACGGAAGTTAGAGAGCAAGCCACAGATGCGGCGACAGATCCACAGTGTTCGTGTGGGTTTTTCAACTTATCGGTCGAAGTAGGGGTTCCGGGACAGTTTAATGTCCAGGCTTACTTAAAGGTATTTTACTTCTTGCGGGAACTGAATGGTTTTATAATAGATGGAGGGGTGAATGAAAATAGTAGATGCAAAACTGTCAGAAGTTGGAACTCAAATCTTGAAGGGCATGCACTGATTCCGAAAAAGCTCATAGATGAAGACGGAAGCAGTGATCAGCATACTTCGACTTCGAAAAACCATTCTCCTTAACGAAGTGTTTCAGGCGTTCACACAATATATGCCAGATAAGATCTTATATATGCGACTTTTAAAAGACTTATTCCTCTGTAGTTGGTGCGCGATCTTCTGGTGGCTAGTGTGGATGCTGGACAGATTCTTTTTCCTCTTCATCCCTGTAGTTTCTGCAGTTATCATTGTAGGGTAATCCATGAATTCCTGTTCCGCAGTTGGCGAAAGACGATTCATGTTTCCTTTTGATCAGGTTGTAAGAAATTTTTGGAATTCTTCTAATCGAAGGCCAGCCTTCAGGATCTTGCTATTGCACATATGTCCATGTGACACCTTCGCGTATTAGCCCTAATCATGGTTTCCTCATCTATTTTCCGGTAAAGAGTACTAATGGGTTTCCTTGCAACTGGAAGGATGTATGCATACACTAGTTCTGGGCAAATTCGTCCACTATCTCATTACCTGACATATCTTTATGGCCTGGTATGCATGAACGGGTCACCTTAGGTCGTTGATATATCGTTGTCTTCAAATCTTTACAAGCTTCGATTTTGTCGATCCTGACGGCAAAGATAGCCGCCTGAATGTCAACATAGACAGCGATAGTTTTTCTGACAATGCTGTCGCTTTTGACTGGGTCTGCGGCATTTAGAATGGGGGTTTTTTGGCTTGAAAAGCATTTCATCCCTTTTCAATCTTTTAGGATTGGTTTCAACCTCTGGGTTCAAGGAAGATACCAGCGCAAGTACCAGCGACTATTTTGGATCCGTCGGTTTAGAAGGCTATTCACAATCATACAGTCGCAATTGATAGAGAGGTTCCGGGATGAGCTTAAAGGCCTAATCACAAAGCACAACGTTCCACTCTGTTGAGTCCAAGGTCACAGAGGCATAAACGGATGGCAAGAACAGGGTTCAAAGATATGGTTGACTGGTCTGTTCTCAAACCAATAACTCAGCTTCGTCTTTGGAAGCTTGTCGATTTGAGATCATGCCGCGTATCATGAAAAGAACCCAATGAAAAGAAAACGAAAGCACTACTCCTGCACGACAGATCGCACTTAGCACTGCTGATTAGTATCCTTACAGGCCAAAACTAATTGGCCGCACACGTAAAGAGGACTTCTGCACTAACTGTGGCAACATAGACGCAGAAAAGTATTTGATACACTTTCTCTGTGACTGCCCAAGTATCAGTAGAACCGGAAAAAAAGTCATCGGCTTATGCTTCTTCAATGACCTTAGCGACCTGTCAACCATGCCACCAAATAAACATCATAAACTTCGTATTGAACTCGGGGTGGGTTAGGAAGGCAAATATGAGGTAGTAACGTTCATAAATACTCCTTTGTCTTTGCTTTTCTCATTTATGCCGAAGAGATCCTATAACACTTTGGATCTATGTATAAATTTCCAAGTTCATCTGCCCTCATAGAACCCGTGTTGCTTTCTAGAACAAAAGCCTCCCAATGAAAAACCAACTTGTTTCCCATGGCTCAAGAGTAACAGCCATACCTTGAGTAATCTGAAAAATTTCCTTCTCAAGTACATTAAAGTCCCAACCATGGAGCACTATTTTTGAAAAACAAAAGTCGTAAAATTACTCCATTTTGTACGATTTTTGCAATGTTATTTCATCCAAACCCAATTAATTTGGCAAAATCTGTCAAAGTATTTCCATTAATTTTATGAAATTTCCAATTCCATTTCTCTTTCAGAACACCAAACACCAATGCGATATCTACCACAGGAACGTCTTCATTTCCAATGCAAATCACACTTGTTCAACACTAAAAAGAGCAAAATGAGAAATTAACTCAATTTTGTGCGAAAGGAACAGCCTTGAAAGCTGCATATGCACCCATGACCTTACTAGAGAGGAAGAAAGAAAAATAGATCATTTGCCTCTCGCACAAAGTTAATGTGGAAAAAAACTTTTCACCATGGAGTGTGGTCCACTCAATGCAACGCATTCAGTTCAATTGCTCGCGCAGTTTCAATCCAAATTTCAAGGTGAGTGGAAGTGATTTGTAAGTAATGCGCGGATTAGTTAGTACAGTATTCGAGTGCGTGGTCGTTCGCTGAAATTTGTTGTTGGTGCCCGTGCGTTTCGTTTTGTGTTGAAAAAAGTCTGCTCTCCCTTTTTCTCTGAAGTGTGCAAGTGCAATGTGTGGATTTTCTTCGAGAAGGAGATTGGTTTTTGTGATTTTCATGCTTCCATTGCTGAAATATGTAGAAAAAGTGTTGTTCCAAGTGAAAGAAGAGAAGAGAACGAGAAATGTTTCGCCTCTTATGTAGAGTAAAGGGCTGTAGTGGGAAAGGTGTGTTTTCTTTTTGTTCATTTTAATTCAAAGTATAGCTTTGCTCCCTCTATCAGCAGCATCGGTTCGGTTTCGGGACGGTTTCGGTGGTGTTTTTGCGATGAAAGACAAATTGTGTGGACAAAAAAAAAAATAAACACTTCAAGACAAGACAATTCAAGAAAACGCACTTCAAGGCAAGGTAACAGCGAAATAAATATTTGAAGGGGTGAGTACATTTTTGTTTTTACTCTTACGCATTTCTTTGATTCATTTACTTTTTTTTTGTATTATTTTGCATTCAAAATAACAATTTTTCGGTGTTCAATTCTTTCTAGGGGTTCTTAAGTTTGAAAATGACAATGGGGAGGGGAATTTTAGCCAGTTCTCCGACTTTTCCTCAAAATGTGTTCATGTCTCACAGTTGAAATACACCTTAGGCACTTACTAACTCAAAACCTCTTACCTCTGCGTGCCATCTTATACGACTTTCTACAAAGCAATTTAGCTCCTATCAGATCATCCCCACTATACTTGATTTCTTCACAATGGTTCAGAGCCGCATTTGCTTAGCGCCACTCACTCTTTTGCTTGATTGGGTGAGTGGATTCTTTTAAGTATGTAGGTAGGTAGGGAACCTACATACCAAGGAAGGCCGTTTGAGATCTTGATAAAGCTGGGGATACTTTTGATGTCAGTATTTGATAGTTCCCCAAAGTTGTCGAAGTGATAGGCTACTAGATAGAGCTTCCGTCTTTGGGATAGGGCAGAACAGGTACAGAGGAAATGGGGGATTGTCATTTGAGAAGATGCTCATCCTTCTGTCATAAAGGCCGATAGGTGCTGATGAGCGACCTTTTAAGCAAGACCAGACTTTTAGATCGAGTGAGGTTTAGCGTAGGCCAGATCTCTCTGGAGGTTCGGCATGTGGTACCATTCCTTCGTCTTTGATTTGTCTTACTGGTCTCGTCATACTCCGAGAGTAATTTAGCAAGTAGAATACATAGACTACTCGGTTCCGGCAGGATGCCCAGAGTAGTACCACGTTTGGCGAGTTCATCGCTCTTAGAATTCTCTGGAACGTCCCTATGACCGAGTTCCCAGCATATGGGAATTTTAAAATGTTCCCGCCATCTCTATGAGAGTTGAGCGACAATCTAAAAAAGCTTACCGATTCCAGTGATCTTATAGCAGCTTGGCTATGGGTATAAATTGTAATGTCCTTGAAGGATATCATATGATGCCTAAGCCAGGATAAGGCTTTGTTGATAGCCATAATTTCCGTCTGAAAAAAGTTACAGTGGTCAGATGAAAGGGGATGCTCAAGTTAAGCAATTCGGAGAAAACACCACCTCCCACTCCGCTGTCGGCTTTGAAACCGTCGTTATAGAGGTGAATGGAGTTATCGCCACTGGCATCATCATTCTCTTACTCCACTCTGGAAAGGAAATGACGGTAATTAAAGGAGTCTTATCCTGCCTTAAGAAAAGCATGTTTTCTTCTATAGATATTCGGATCTCTTCGGACAGGCTAGCAGCAATCATTTTCCTTTAACTCAATAGCAGCTAGATTGACGATCGTCTCTCGTAGAGATGGAGGAGCCGTTTTAAAGTCATATTTGGCGGGTGCCGAAAGGCATATTCCACGAAACTGTTCCCTTGATGTGGAGCAACAGTTGTGTCTAACTATACATAATCGTGAACACCCACTTTACTAGGAAGATACTAGATAAAAGAATAACACATATCCTGCTTGCTTGGAAAATTACTTTATTGAATTTACAATTTAGTACTTTTGAACTAGCCTAATTTATCGGATCTCATTTTTGGGACCGATTCGATTCTTAGTTTATCCTGACCAGGTTTTATTGCCTGGACGAGTCCACGTTGAATTCACTGCTGGACGATAGATTGGTCGATATACTGGAGGCCTGTTTACTGCCGGTACTCTGGATGAGTTGTTGCTGCCGTAAGATGGTCGTCTGTTAAAGAACCCTCTTCCTTGTACGGAATTATTGAAATTTTGATTGAAATTTCCTTGTCCTTGTGGGAATGTCGAACTATAATTTCCTGGATAATTCGAAGTTGCGTTGAAGCGATGGCTACGAATCGGTCTGGTCAAGTTCCAATTCCCGGAAGAATTGTATAATCCTGGCCAACTGGGTACATACGATGAGTTCGATGTTGCGTTAAAGCGATGGCTACGAACCGGCCTGGTCAAGTTCCAATTCCCGGAAGAATTGTATAATCCTGGCCAGCTGGGTACATACGATGAGTTCGAAGTTGCGTTGAAGCGATGGCTACGAATCGGTCTGGTCAAGTTCCAGTTCCCGGAAGAGTTGTATAATCCTGGCCAACTGGGTACATACGATGAGTTCGAAGTTGCGTTGAAGCGATGGCTACGAATCGGTCGGAAAAATCCTGGGTGACTGTAGTTACCCGACGGTAGAGTCACATTCCAATTTCCCGAAGAATTGGTTGAATTAAAATTCCCAGGGTGTAGTCTATGCTTCAAACGATGTTCGTCGTGTCTTCCCAGAAACGATGCTTGACTGGCCTGTGAAAGAAGAACTTTATCAACTTTTGTCTGATATGAAGAAAAATTGTGTAACTTACACCAAAGGCGCACAGAGCGATCAAAACGACTAGACCTCTGTAGGGAAACATTTTGCCAAATACTTGTCGATAAACGAATGACTCCAACGCCTTTTATACGATCCGCCGCGATATAGGGTCTTATCTAGAATTGCTCATTGAAAAACGCTTCGGTAAGGCAACATGAAAATAAATATTTGTCAAGCGGAAATAAATAGAAGGTATAAGCACATGAGGGAATCTGTTATCTTAGAAAGCCCTCGTTGATTCATGACTTGCACAGGAAAAAATATTTTTTGCGCAACGTCTATGATAATAAACACGATGTGTGTATCGATCATTAAGAATTAACTTGGTTTGGAACCTAACACGCTTAGAGGTAATTTAAATAAAAATAAAACAGAGATAGGAACCTGAGACATTTGCGTGGTAATTCGTAACAAACTACAGGTGTAGCAGCATGGTCTAGGGCAATGTGTGATTGTCGAATCCCATTCAGTTGCCTAAAATTCCTTGGTGGTCAGACGTCCAATAAAATGTTACTTTGTTGTCACACGTGGCGTTAAAATCGATTAAAATTTGGTGGGTTCACAAAAAAGGGTAGATAAAATCTTGAAGGTGATTTTCAGATGTCCAGGTCGGGTGGACGGAATTGTTGGTCTTCATCGTCCAGGTTGAATGGTTGATTTTTTTCTGACAGCGAATTTGATTCGTCGCCGCCATTAAACAGTCTGCAGAAATAGCTCTTGCATATCCTCAGCATTGATTGCGATTCTACTACGATGTTCCCTTGTTCATCCTTGCAGGTTTTGTTTCGGGATCTGTAGCCTTGACAGGTTCTTTTAACCCTTTGGTAAAACTTCCGAGCTTCTCATGCTCTTTCTTTTTCGTCCTAAAAAACCGGTGAACTCCTTCTCCTCTTTTGCTCGTAGAACTCGCGATCAGCTCTTGTCCTTTTGTGCAGCACCGCTTGCCGGCACTCGTCGTCAAACCAGGGGTTTCCTCTCGGTGGCCGAGTAAAACCCAGCGCGTCAGAGGCGGCATCTCTGATGGCTGTATGGCAATGTTGCCACTGGTCTTCAATACTCGATGCTGGCGGCATACGACTCCTTGAGAGATTGAGAGAGACTCGATCGGAAAAGGATCTGGTGATCTCTTGCGATTGTCCGACGTCGAACTACCTCTGAATATTTCCTTGTCTTGGCGGTGTTCGGGATATCCGCAGCCGTACCTTGGCTACAACAAGGTAGTGGTGCGAGTCAATGCTGGCCCCTCGGAACGTTCGGACATGCATAAACTGAACTTGCATCGATCGCAGTGTGGTCAATATGGTTGACGGTTGATTGATCAGGATATCTTCATATTCCTTTGTGAATATCGAGACGTGAGATCTGCGTTCTAGCTACGGTCCGCAGCAAAGTCGATCACCCTAAACCTGTTATCGAAGGTGGTGTCGTGTAGGCTGTAGTTTCCGACAGTACTACCAAAGATGGCCTTTCTTCTTTCCTTTGCGTTGAAATCACTTAGGACAATTTTAATTTAACCTTTCAAGTGAACCCTAACGTTCTTTTTCAGGGCAAATCTTAACCTCATCAGCTCGTGGTTAAGACTGCTGGAAATACGCAGTTTGCATCGCATTGATGGTCCCTGTCCCGTCATAACTTACTGTGTCCAGAGCCTTGAAATTCCTCTTATTCACCACAACGCTCTCGTTCCAAACAGTGAGCTTACAACACTTAGCCCTTCCGGCCTCACTTCTCTCTAACTTGCTTTCAAAGACTTGGTAGCAACTCATCAAATCAATCTCACCCTAAACGAAACAGAAGCTTTACCGAACATGTGTTTGGATTATACCCACGAAAATGTTATTATATATTCAAAAATAAAATTCCACTCAATACTTGTAGGTAGATAGAAGTCATATTCATATGTATGCAGAAAATAAACCAAAGATTAGTTGTTTAAATAAACAAATGCGCGTGTGAAGTGAAGACGAACAAGCATTTTGGTCAGCTATGTGCGCGGGGAAGATACACAACTTCTGGGAATAGCATGATGTTGTCATTTTGGATTTTGCGGCTCAGACCACAATTCAAATGACAGTTGGATGATTCGTTATCTCGCTTAAAATTATCTATAAGAGTGCTTAGCATTGGCTCTTTTCATTTTGGTGTAGTGGATACCTTTATCAGTCACCTAAGCAACAAACAAGACTGTTTCGGAGGTCTTTGAAAACAGCTGAGTTGGCTGACCTTGAAAGAACCGCTAGGAGTGTGCATAAACAATTTCTATTTTGGTTATTCCATCCGACTCTTTGCTTTGCAGAAAAAAGAAAGTTTAAATTGGAATATTTACTAATGACATTTCGAATCAAAAATTATCAACCATAAGAACAGTTCCGCAACGCAACATCATTAAGTCAATAACACACGTAGTGTTCTAACGCGTGCACACATAATAAGCCACCAGTTCCGCATCCCCCGGGTTCGTAATGAGACTAACTATCAACTTACCTTTACACATAACTTAAGACATAACCAAGTCTCCTAGCAAGAAAAACCCTCATCGGAGCTCTACGGTTACTTAATATTCCGAATTCACTTACAGGTGGGTGTGGTGCTCAGAAGAGCTTGAAGTCCTGCGGTGTAAAATTCCTTGTAGTACCTTCTTCTTTGGCAACTTTCATAGGTTCCACCGGAGGAAGTAGTGAGCGAAGCAGGAGGGAGAAAACTTCTCCAACAATAGCGTACACGTGTATAATTAAATTTCGCTGCAATTATTTCTCTCGAAGGATTTGTGTGGAGGGTGCCGTCATCGCTTCCCTATAAGGAGGGGTAGGAAAAAAAATGATGAGAAACACGCAATAATTTATCATCCCACAACAGATTTATACACGCACACACGTGATGGATGTGTCACGGTGATAGTCACACAAAAGTTCAATCAATTGTTCGGCTAATTTCAGTGGTGGACACGTTTCGTAGGATTGGACATTTGGTTTCACCTTTGAATCCTTGGACATGAAACCAGTAGTGGTGAGATGACAGATCTGTAAGAATTCTCGGTTGATGGGTTCGTTTGTCGCTGATTAGAGTGTCATCTTGTGTGATAAATGACGTTGAGTAGTGTGTACGTGTTATGCCAACGGCAAGTAACTGAGATTTCCCGAGAAGAAAACATTTTAAAGGGATATCCATGGGACAGATTTTTGTGTAGTTAAAGGTGAACACATATGAAGCGATGTGCGATTTTTTTTTCCTCAGAATTGTGTCACTGAACTCGGTTTAGGGCTCCTGTTCATTGAGTAGTAAGCCATTACGGTGTAGAGTCCTGGTCCTGGCCGTCATTGTACTAATAGGCGATGCAAAATAAAGTGAAGATAGGACGGCAACATGACCAGTTGACGGGTAGACAAGCTCAAGTCAAATACTTGCAATTGGGCTATTCCACACAGATGATCTAAGTGGAGTGCCATCACTTGCCACTGGAAACCAAAGGTAAAGAGCCATTAAACTTGATACATACATGGCAACCTTGGGCCTCTTTTTTTATAAAGAGAACTTAAACAAGACCTAAGCAAAGGTCGTAACGTACCTCACTCTATCACCGTGACACATTTTAGTTTGTCTCCCTTCCATACTTCTCAAGCCGCTTAAGGAAAACCATAGCCGCCACGGTACGAACATTGTTCTCATCCTGCGCATTCAAATTGAAAGTCACTATTCCTTATGGAAGTCAATTCCATCCACAGAGCTTTTCTTCGATATTTCTCCAGTGGACCTTGTAAGCAAGTAAGACTCTTAGTGATAAACGATGGGCTTGTCATCTAAGTCACTGAAAGTATGCGACGATGGTAGAGTTCTAGGCTTCATCTTATTCGTATCCCACAATTCCTCGACGTCTTCTGACCTACACATCTTGCTCTGAGACTTATCTCCTCAGCGATTGCCCCTGGTACTTGTTTTATACCAATAGCGTTGTCATTGTCGTTGGCTACGTTCTGAAATTCTCTACTAATCGATACAGGTGCCAATTTTAAGTCACTGGCGTAGATTACTGCGTCGAAATCTCGCAGCACTTGACCTTTCTTATTTAGTTGTTCTGAAGAAGGAGGGGTACAATAGTCATTTGGGTATGTGAACCTCTCATTCGTCAATTTGGTTTTTGAAGCAAAGTGACCAGGTTGAAGAAAATTCGTTTACCATTGAATAGAATAATGGACCTTAAGCAAATAACAGCTGATGTGAAGAAAGAAGCAAACAACTTACTTACTTACTTAGGTGGCGCTATAGTTCGGGGTGAACCTGGGCCTCAACCAACAAGCCTCTCCAGTTAGCCCGGTTCTTAGCTAACTGCTTCCAGTTGCGCACTCCAAGTTGGTTGAGGTCCTCTTCCAATGGTGCGCGCCACCTTAGGTGAGGTCTTTCTCTACTGCGTTGACCCTGCGGATTAGACTCGAAGACTCTGCGAGCCGGAGCATTTGTGTCCATTCGGTCTAAATGCCCCAGCCATTTGAGCCGATGGATACGTATCTTCTTGAATAGAGCGAGGTCTTTGTACAACTCGTAAAGTTCATCGTTGAATCTTCTCCTCCAGAACCCGTCAACGCAAACGGGACCGAAAGTCGTTGTCCTTTTTTCGTTTTGCCAGGTCGTCAACAGTAAATCCTTCCTTATTCGAGGCTGTTGGATGCTTCGTAACAATTTTTTTTTTAAATGGTAGAACCGTTAAGCCTACGCACAACCCCCAACCTGGAGGGCCAGGCCCTTTCTTGAACCCCTTGGACTTAAGGGCCGGGTAATCCGGTCCTCATTGGCCTTTAATCCGATTATGCTGGAGTAGCCCATATGAGGTGTTCACTAAGTAATTCGGCCTAACTGGAACTGTAGACGCCACCGTTGATTCCATGATGGGAGTTCTTCCGCTGCCGTCCAGATGCAAGGGAGAGTGCCTTAGTGGGAACACTCTCCCCCCCCCCCCCCCCTCCCCCCTCCCCTCTCTCGACGGCTACCACCAACAACCTTCCACAGGGGTTTGCACCCTATCTTCAGTTGAGGTACTAGGTACCCAGCGTTCACCTCGAGGAGGTGAGAGTAGGAGTTGGTAGACACAGGTTGATTTGAGAACGCTTGTGTCCCCTTGAATGCACATACATAACTACCATTTTACATAAACATCGGTTTATGGAACGCCAGAAGCAAACAACGTGGCCGGCTAACTCATCTGTCTTGGCATTATCTACCTCTTCCTCACAAACTAGTATGCAGGACAACCGAAAGAGAAGAGTATAGATAGATTATCAATATCTTGGCAGTATTGTCTCTACCGAAGACGGGACA
Source organism: Matsumyia berberina (assembly GCA_917880715.2). Lineage (NCBI taxonomy): Eukaryota > Metazoa > Arthropoda > Insecta > Diptera > Syrphidae > Matsumyia > Matsumyia berberina. The sequence goes on along the minus strand of OU862870.1, from coordinate 112,593,918 downwards.
GAACAAGACACAAGCAAATAAGCAAGTCTAAGTTAGGTTAGGTAGATGTGTTGGCAAGAGGAGAGAGAACCCTCTGCCCCGCACTCAGGTCAGTGTAGACCCATTGTGATGCCAATTTAGGGGAATGTACCCCTTATTCATGGAGCAGTCCCTTAAGCACTCTCCTATTGCCCCAGGTTTTCGAACAACCTTGAGGCCTTAATGAACCTACAGATGTCCTTAATAAGTACGTCGCTCATTATACTGGAAAAAGTGTCTTCCAAAGGATTTATGTCTAAGATGGCAGAGGTATGGACAGTTGCTGACATGTTGGGGTGCGTCCTCACTAGTTTCCTCGTCTCCGCAGCCCCATCAAAGGTTATCATCACTTAGCCTTACCTTTTCATATGCGCAGAGTATTATGATTTGTAGTAACTCCTATAAGGATGCAAAGGGTTTTCCTGCATGACAGTCTTAGTTCTGCCACCATTGTACTTCACCATATGTAGTTTTCTCGTTATTTTACAGGAGCCTAAAAGCCTTGATTTTCTGTTCGTTTCCGTTAGAACCCTGTTTCCTACTTCAAGTTTAAGCTTACATGGTAGAACTTTTACTGAGTTATCAGCTTGGTATAGGTATTTCTTCTTGCAGATCCTTTCCTTGCCAATTCATCAGCTTTCTCATTCCCTAGTATGCCTTCATAAGCATCCGGGTTTGGTTTTTTATCCAAAACATCGAGAAGCAATACTTTCAGATTTAAGACCAAATTTTGTATGTATATGTGCAACACCTGGCAAATGTTCGCCACTATCACAACATCACTGTAAAGGATGTTGAATCGGTATCTACACGAAATATATAGCTGCTTTGTCGGTCTAACGGTATTTCCAATGTGAGAATCGGACCTACATATGCACTTTTCATTTGTTCAAACATCCATAGAGCTGGGACTTGGTTTAGAGAACGAATACGGAAAAACTACACAAGTGAAATCAATCTTTTTTTTTTTTTTTAGCGACTATTCTAAATTGTCCATAACACAAGTCATATCTACATTTAGTTAAAAGACAACTAAAAGTCTATCATTGCCACTTATCGCACCACTTACCTAAAGATTCTTTTGTGTAAAATTCTGCATTTGCCATCAAATCCTAAGACAAATTCCCACATGACAAATGTAAGGTTATGATACAAATTTTTCTGAGAAATGAAGCAGTAAATCCTTCTCGACGGATTCCCTTGATATCTTTGCTATGATCCCGGAAAAATGTATTATCCTCCTTAGCGGTGCTGTGTGGTAAAATGTGACATACATTCATGTACTTATATCTGCATGTCACTTAAATTTGTGGTTGGATAAGCTGAATGCACTTATTTGCTGTATATTTCTCTCTCTTTTCCGAGGAAAATATGTAAGCCGGGTATTGTGTAAAAATGTTTGACAGAGAAAGTATTTCGTCCTTATCCCACTTCAAAGGACTTCCGACAAACTGCTTAAGTAACATTTAATACCTCAAACTGTTGCAGTTGATTTTTGTGGTCAGCTTTGAGTTATACATAAAAAAAATAAATAGCTGGCGCGACAGCTCGGAATGAGCCAAGGCCTAGCTTTTCGCGACCATTTATGTTATGCGTGCTGTATTGTTTGCACGAATGGAAGGGACCTACAATTTATTGCCGACTCCAAACGGCGAAGTGAGGAGCTCTTTCATGACATATTATATTCCCGGAGGCTTGTCATTCCCCGACGAGAGGTGGTGCCGCGAAAAATGTTCGGTGTTCCTGGCTGGGCCTTGAACCCACGCCGCTTGGTCAGCAGTCCAACGCACTAACCACTGAGCCACGGCGACCAGTTATACATCTTTCGATGAAAAACTAACCACACCCCTACAAAACTAACCACATCACACCTAATGCCTTACAATCAAAAATCACTTTGTACCACCCAACTCCGCCTGAAATTGTTTACATTCCTAGTGATTGCAGTGTCCCTGGCTTATCCATCGTTACTTATAAACCGTCCTTAAATAATGGAGACAAAATACCATTTCTCTTTTCTTCACTTAGTAGAGCGTACCGTCTACACCATCACCGCCGCGCTATAGTTCATGACTCCATAAGACCACAATGGGCAGTCTCCAGAAAATGATGTATGGATGCAATATTTTCACGTTGCTGCTTGGGAATATTTACGACAAAATTTCCTGCATTGGCGGCACTCGAATTTGGGGCGAACCATTGAATAGAAATATGAAGAAGGACGACCTAAGCTTTACATGAAATAGATGACGAAGAAGGCCCTGCAGAGATCATGGATTGCATTACATGGGTCCTTTTGGGATGCATGCGTTAGAAGAAAGAGATCAATGGGGGTGAAGGTTGCAGCAGGAATGTGAAATGAGGCAAAATTTATCCTTTCGATACCTGTAAAGGCCAGTGCAAGTACAAAAATCGATATCCCTTGAAATTAATAGCAAAAAGGGAATGTGAAACGATGTTGTAGGGAGGAACTATTTGAATAATTATCGTTCAATTGAAAAGAGAACCTGTTTGCTTTAAAATTTGTGTGTGAAGAAAAGCCATTGCTTATGTCAACGCCGACGTGATCATTACGATCCATGGACAATCTTTAACTGCTCCATGTTGTAGAAGCTACAAAGCTTAGCATTTTGATTCGGCAAAAAAAAAAAAGAAAAAGAACAAAAATACCTCGAAGACATGGTAGAGCGAAAAATGTCCACCAACTAATAAGCAGATGGCATTCTTAAAAGAGAAACTGGACACCTGTGAATATGTAATTCAACTTACGGAAAAGAATGTGGCTTTTGAAAAGGAATACTGGACACTTCGGCTGGTGGACCAACAATGACGTAGATATGTATGTATGGACCGTGGCGGAGTGACAATATATTTTTACTTTAAAAGCTTAAAACTAAAAAGTGTTAAAAGGCTGTCAGAAATTTTAACGACAACCTGCTTTCGACATTAGTTTGCAAGACCTTGTCAGTATGCTTGAGCCCCAGCTGACCACAAGAAGATGTGCTACCGAATTATTAAAACTGGACGTTACCTAGCATAGTGTCGGTTCCAGGCATGGAAACTTTAAAATATTAGCCGTCTATGTACCGTCACTCGATTAGCTTCAGGCAGAAGGCATACCATAAATCTGTGACAACAATTTTGCAGTGGTTCAAGCTACTTCGACTGGCTTCTTTCCAAGCTACACTCCTTTCACAGTTCCTTTGGAAGTTTTGGAGCCATTCATTTGCCATTTTAAGGTTTTCTGTGTCAGTTGACGCTAGAAGCTCCATGGCTTCGGTTTATCTTGTTTCTTAGTCCCCTATAATATTCATTTTAGTGACCATGTCAACCGTCTAGCAGATAAATTAATTTCAAAACAATTTTTCACTCGTTGTTCGCACTGCACTTGCTTTTCCCTATGGTCTTCACAAGAACACATCAACTTCTCATAGCGCTTGTTGGTCCCATTTTTCTCTTCAGATTTCTTCTTTGCATTGGTCGGAAACTCCACTTAATTGTTTTCCCGAACTTGGATAAACCGGAAGGCAAAAACTGGGTCTCTACTCTATACAATAACCTTCACCCTCCAAAATGACACTCTTACAACATAGTTCGTTAATTGAAAAGCATTCCCAGACCATAATGTCTTCACTCAAGTTTCCGGAGCTTGCCCAAGAAAATTCTTTTCGAATGTCATTAATTCATTTGTGATGCTAAGGAGGCTCCCATGGTTTCTCTGGGTGAACTTGCTCTACATAAATACATATTTGTTGTCACCAAGATGTTTCGAAATTTTCTTATCCATTCCTTCGCCCCCTCAAACTCTGGTCACCATATGCCTCTTAATCCACAGAATTTCTTGTCTTCAAATCCCAACCCTACTTCTTCGATGGCCCCTCATTCCATAATCGCCTTCTGCATGGGACTTGCCACTTTAAATTTCCAGCTCAGCATACTTCATTCTCCATTAAACCAGGTAGTGAAGGATATTTGTGAGGTTATAAACTTCCTGCCTGGATTTAATTATTGTCGTCACTTCGCCCCCAACCCCCGGTTGAACAATGCCCAAATTATATAGCATCGTTCCTGGGGCCCTCTGTTAGGTAATTATGTAAATCAAGGTGAAATGAGGGAACAATTAACAAAATGAAGGTGTGCCTTACGTTACAATTTGGCAAAACTTTACCAACCTTATCTTACGCAAGCACAATACCTACAAAGATTTGTACAACCCCCTCCACCCGTGTTTACCCTCACTCAACCAATATCTTTGAATTTTCAAAATTCACAATGTATTCCAACCCCAAAGCTGGCCGCCTGCCTTTCGGTGGGGGGAAGCTTTACGAAAACCCTATAAGACAGACAAACCGTGTTAAAAATATGTTCCTTCGTTTCGTTCCGTGAAGTCTATTAAAGCCAAGATGTCTGCCCTGTTGGCAGTTTGTAAAGAAACTTCTTCGAAAAGTATCTGGCAAAAGATACGCAAAGACGGTGTGCCGACAACGACTTGTATCTTTCACACGGTCGGGCCTTGGCTGAAGTCAAATGCAACGCCATAAGGATGGCTCATAAAACAAATCTGAAATTACCTTATGGCCTCGGGTAATTGATGGACTTGCGCTGATATTCGGGAAATTTTTCGAGCTGCCACCCTTGGCGCTGGCTATGGTGGTAGGGTGGAAACAAAAAAAAATTTTTTTTTCTTTTTTCATACACAAGGAGTTTCTTTTATTTAAGTGACTACCGTTGATAAAGTTTTTTGATAATTTCTTAATGCAAATAACCGTTATAAATCTAAGCTCCGTACCGTACAGAAGACTAATGCTTAGTCTTCCATTTTGATGGCGGCGAAGATAAATCGTGCCTAATCTCGTTCTTCTTAAAGATTATGGAGGAAGTTTTAATTTTGTTGCCGCCACCATCGTCAAGGGGGAGGATTTTTTGAAAGATGTTTTAACAAATGGAGATGTGTTAACAGGATTTGTACTGATGTTGGTGTGCTAATGTTAGGGTCAATATAGGGGTAAAAGTTTCCTTTTGAATTCATAGCTTAGATCGGTCCTATGATAAAATTAAGTTTTCTTTTCGTGGAACGTACAAAGCCATCCATAGGGACTTCACATATTCGAGTGCTATAAACGCGTAAAGGAATTTTTCCAAACAAAGTATCGGAATAGACTGCGAAGGCTACGCGGACAAGATAGTCATTATCGGTAGTGAGCAAAGCCATCCGAGTACTCATGATATGAAAGCGCATCTCGGGATTGTAAACCTTCAATGCTGAAATGGATGTATATCATGATGGTAAGGCCCGTCATTACCTATGGGGCAGTGGCCTGGGCAAGAAGAACTTAACTGAGCCCAGCGAAGAAACTCCAGGGACTGGCGTGTATCGGTCTACTAGGGGCAATGAGAAGCTGTCCCACAGCACAATAGAAATGATCCTTGGGCTAAGCCCCTTTCGCATTGACGGAGTACCTAAGCCGCCATTAAGGAACTGAGTTCCTACGATATCAGATCAAACTAGTTTATTGGCTTGAACAATAAACTCAATTTTTGATTGGTGCCGGGTCATGTAAGAAGAGAGGAAATGAGGTAACCGATCAACTGGCAACGAAACAGTCAGATCCCATTCGTTGGATCAGAGCCACTCAGGGGGCTGGAGGTGTCATATAATTCAATAGAGGACCCTGGACCTTAAACCAATTTTTGTTTTTAACTTTATCTAAGAAGATGGCTTCCTATTCCTACAGAAAACTCTTAGGCATGATAATTGAAAGGAGTAAGTGCAAAAATGTGTGAAAAGCTAATTCATAACGACTTGTCTTCCATGTGAAAGACGGTTTTTATTAGCATATTTGGTGGAAAGTGTGGGGATTTAGCGTTTCTCTATATAAGACCGACGTCAATGTGCAATGAAATCTTCAATTCGCCTTGAGTGGTGACGTCGATAACCATGGTAAAATAAAGTTTGAAGTTATAGTCTACCATCAGGATGTGGCCAAAAAATAAATCATATTCGGCTTCTTTGCCACCTTCATCCATCTCCATCTACAAAAATGCTTCTCCCAAAAACTAACAATGCCCAATTAGCCGTAAATCTCTCCAACTCAACCGAGCAAGCATAGCAGAGGTAACTCTTACCTTACCGAACTCATCCCATGACAAAGCAAAAATCTTCCAATAAATATGCCCCATCAGAGCCGCTTCCAATGCGAACAACATTCTCTGCCGAGAACCACATTCAGCCGAACGCTGTGTGGCGAAATCTTGTGCTCCCAGCTTCGAACTTAAATCAACACAAACGAACAACACTCGTGCGTACGACAACCAGTTATGGACTCACCTATAGGCCCATATTTGTCTAATTGCATTAAGGTGTATCACTGCCAGGCCGAATACCCAAAAGTCAATCCCAAAAGCAGACTTTGTGTCCGCACCGGACTACCATCGCACGAGGAGAAGTCTACCCTCCGTTAGGAGTTTATTTACTCTAAACAGATACGTTTGGTATCTCCTGACCTCCTAACGAACCGTTATTGGAACTTCAAAATACGAGTGAGGCATGTTAATGGCTGTTATGATGATTACACTCGAGACCAAGTTAAACACCAGCAATTTATTGGAGCCCAGCATTCGCATGGACAGACATTGGGGCAGACCTCAGGACCAAGGGATGCCGGCGAAGCCGGTGAGGCCGGTGTTCTTCCTCTTTGTGGTGTCCGAGAACGCCGGAGGACACCACACCACATGGTGCTTAGTTTATAATTTAGTAGGCAGATTTAATTAAGATAACTTTTCGGATATTATTTTGCATATGTACATACATACATACATGGAACGTTGTGAGGGATGTTGGTCCTCGGCAGGGTATCCCAGACGCTCGCACGAGCAGGTGTACATTTGCTTGTGGATGGGATATCCCCGTGGAATATGAGTTTAAGGGACTAACCTTGCCTTGAAGATACATACGTCCGATCCGGTTTTGTCCAGCAGTTGGATTGTAAAGTACAATTAAGTTAAGGGGATGCTTTGGGTGGTAGTTTTGCCTCCTTTCTGGCGTCAGAGGATAGTCAGAGATTCAAGACAATATCGTCGACCACTAGGCGAAAGTTTTACTTAGCAAATGAGAGAACAATTCAATGATTCTACGATTAGAGGAATTGATTCCTAAAATCAGAAGTCGATTGGAATACGTTCAATTGTCTTCAAGAATAATCGAATCAAGGAGTTTGCTTGCGGTAAGATACCTTGCCTAAGGTTTCATTTGGTCTTAAATTGACTTTCAAGATGGGGAGCTATAACATCAATTAGGTTGAAGTGAAGGGGATACGGTCATTTTTAGAGTTTGTGTTCCAAAACCAGTGGTAATTTGACGTTGACCCCATAATTGGTTTGTTGGTTGATTTCAAATTGTCACCAATGAGTAAAAGCACGTCGCCGTGGCGCAGTTGCTAGCAGGTTTCGAATTGGCTGTCTGGGTCCTCCTACGTTTGGCATTAATCACAAGATTTCGGCAGTGCGGCTAGTGCCCGACAGGCTCTCTCACCTACGTACATCATGTGCTTTTTAAAGTTAAGCCTGTGGTCCAATAGCATTTCCAGATATAGGCCCTTGACCGGCGGTATATTACCATTTCTTTTTTTTTTTGGTTGAGACACATTATACTCAGGTTGCTCTTTACTTCTTCAAAAACCAATCAAAACAACTTCAATACCTTCAGCTATCCCTATTCCAGTCCAAGTTCAACATCATAGCACGGAACTATGTAGGACCGACATTTTTGCGCCATTGACCAAAAAGTCCTTAAAACAACGATTACTGGACACATCTCGACAAATTCAACAGTTTTCGCATAGGGCGAGCCCTTTTGCCCATACGGTGATCCTCAATAAATCTCCTTCCACTGTTAGCGAATTGGTGTTTCTCGTTTTTCGCACCCTTCATGCTGATTTATCTTGCCGCCCTGGGAAGTTCCGTTGGTTGCAGTGAGGCAGAATAGACTGCAAAACCGCATTCGGTACATTGATGGATTAATGTATGTATCCAGCGGTGACGGTGATGGTAACCCCTGTCTCGGGGATAACATTTTCAGCACAAGAGAACCCCATGGAAGGAGTGTTTTCCTTCCGAAATGCGGACAAACTTTTGGCACCGACTACAATGCGTACGCTTAGAGTTTTGTTGGGCAAATCCTTGCTAAATTTTTAGTCGATGTGTCCACACTCATACACACTTCCGCTTGCATGTCGCCCATTTGTAACGAAACACGTCCCGCACGTTCGTTCGGAGGATTTACATCCTGTGTGCTGAGCCTTGGTTTCGTTTTTTTTTTTTTTTCATTCAAGGCAAACGGCAAAAAGTCAATGTTTGCATAAACCGTCCACGATGTTGGGATTTATGCCCGACGGACAAACGCAGGGACATGGCGAAACAGCAATTCTGCTGATAGTGCCCCCATGGGATGGTGTAAAATTGGCGGCTATTGCCTTCGGTTGCTCTTGAATCCCTGTGTGTAAAGAGGTTGTGAGCGAATTTGGTAAGGTATGCGGTGTGGTATGCGGAGATTTTTCGAGGACGGGTCCTGCCGCTATGCATACCCAATGTCGGAGTCAATTTATTTGCCTTGCACTGCAGTAGGTGATGCCAGTGCTGGTTGTGGTAGTAGCCAGTGGCGCATTGAAGGCATTTACTTACTTAGAGATTCTTATCTGGTTTAGAGCTGATGTTCGTCTTAAATAATGAGCGAGACCTGGAGGTGGCCTTGATTCCTTCATGTTTTTGAGGTAGGTGCCGGATTGGATACAATTATTCACAATCCATCGATTCTCCGTCAGAAATGACAGAGCAACAATGGCAGGCAAATTCAACCGCAGACTGAAGAGATACCTATCCTCTACACACGACAAATACGTTCATAAATCAAAGATCTCCAAGGAGATGACTGCGCACACAAGCAATAATCCTCCATCTTGCACAAATTCCTCCTGCAGCTCAACCAAAAAGTATCCTGATTTCTTTTTCGTCGAAAGAAAAAAACCGAGAAGTCACATGTCAGAACCGTGCAGAGCTGTTGAATGACGAACATTTTAATCAAATATCTATTCAAATTTATCTTCCAGCGAGCGAGTGCTTCGTATCTGAGTTTGGATCTGTCTGTCGCTCTTCCACTGTCTTCGCACTCAAAGTGCTGTGTAATTCCTCATTCGTATTTCTGCCAATTTTACTTCTTGGTAGCGTTTACATACATACGTATGAATGTGCATCTTCGGATGCCAATGGGAACACCAGTAATCCTTGAAAAGCAAAACGAACGTTCAAGGATAACGAAAGAACCCTTTCCACTTCATTTTGCAACACAAAATCCCGGGGATCCTGGTCATTTATCATGCTTATGGCTTGCTTCTCTTCCGGTTGGGCAAAGGCGAATTGTAATCGCTGGAATATTCCAACTGCTCATCAAGTATTCTAATGATTTCTTGCTGTTATCGATTTGAACCATTTGGGACTTTTAGAGCAGCTTCACAGCACTTCAAGTATTTGTGCAAATGACCCGGGTAAGATTCTTTTTTTCTGTCGTAGGTCAAAGGGAGCTGTGTAACCTAAGAGGTGAATACAAGTGCTCTCTTGGCGAATGCAGAGATAAATCATATTAAATTTCGGTCTGCATATGGGGGAGAGGAGTTGTGATTTATACTTTTCCTTAATCATAAGTAGAAGGAGAAACGAAAGACCCAGTGTAAATTTTTTTTTAGCTGGGGAGTCCGTAGAATGACATAATACTATCCACTCCGAAAAGATTGTCTCAAAAAACTTTGTTCAAGAGGATTCTGTTAACTTTTTAAGGGGCAGAAGGGTTTATTACTGTGACTGTGACTTGGACATTCACCACTAACAAAAATCATCGTTTGATCGGTGGCGTATACGTAATATTTTCTTACCGAGTACACAAGAAGGGGTAATACAAGGCATTTTTGCTGCAGAAATCAGATACTAAGATAACCGAAGTGATTAATTGCCACAGATTGTGTTTAGTTCAAGTTCTGTTTTGAATGCAGATGTGCGAAAGGGATGAAGTAAAGAGGGATTCCATGCACGTTGGGCTAGTATGCTGCGAATTGCAGTGAGAGGTAGTCTAGTGTGATTAACATTCCACATTCATGTTGTACGACCGCAGTAAAGATTTCTGTATTTCACAGGAGAGCCAAATACAGGGCAAATGGAACTTCTACGCATTTTCTCCGTAGCGAGTATTACGTCTTCATTGCTGCCTATGATAATCTTTACTGTCAGAGAAACTCGTGATTCTGAACGTAGTTTGAAAAGGCTGCTAACTATCAACATGTGAATTTCAGCCAGAGATCCATGCCATTCAAGAATGCTCCAATTTCATTCCTGATTCTGGAATGAAAAGGGTCAAGTAGGTCCGTAATAAATAAGGTTTTTAACGGACCTGAGTTCCCTCGAAGATTACGCGAGCTTCTGTTTATGTGAGAAAGTGAGCTCCCTTCAAGACCCTTTAAGCCATCTAGAGATATCAATCCCGGTTACGGGCAAGCAGTCAAGAAGTAGTTGAACCCCAAGGCTCAAGCCTGATTGACTCTAAATCAGTCTTGCACTGCTTCGATAGGCTTCAAGATTTTTGCACTAGGAAAAAAGGTTAACTTAAACTAGGCATAAGGGCATAGTTGTTCATAATCTTTTGAAGAAAATATTACGTATACGCCAAAGAAGCCGGCAATTACAATATGCTTCTTGGAACAAACAAAAGACTATCACACGATCTGTCATTATTCGGCAAGGGAATTTTCGTCGCCTTTTCATTAGAGCTAAGCCTAGAGATCGAATGCTTTTCAGAAAGTTCCATTCCGTTTAGCCAAAGACAGTCAAAGGTTTTTTGTCTGGTATTTTTTTAAATAGAAAAATGATTCAGCTGTACACCAAAAGCGTAAAGAAAATGGCATGGAATTGCAATCTGCCAAAGCGTATGTCACCAAAAGCATTTGCGCAGGCCCACCAGTGTGAGCGTAGGTTAGGTTATGGGGAAAGTCGATGCCTGTACGTTCACGGGGGCCATTGTGTTCTCATTTGAGTTATAGTCCTTGTTCCAACCTTGTGTACTAGTACCAACCTGTGCTCTTAATAAAGTGAAGTATGTTCGTTATTGATACTTCCGTTAAGTTTCCTAGTTCTCCAAACAGCCTGTTTCCCACGTGTCGGAGTCGGCGATTTTAAAAATAAGGACACTCATAGAGTAAGTGCCGGATGGTTTCCACTTTTTTCGCATCCTGAGAGCTCCTGGAGTTGTCTGTCAGTACACCTATTAGGATGCAAGTATCTAATTTGCTTATAAGCAGGAGACTCTTTGTCTTGCTCTGGTCTATTCTCTCCCATAAACTCCTGGATATAATGGAGTCACCTGCTAATTTTAAGTTTTCTTTTAAGACAAGTCGTTTTCTTCCTGGACTATACTCACTAGATCTTCTTATTATTGGCGCACATCATGTTCGGAATTTATTGAAAGAAAACTAATCCGATACCGAGTACTTGCCACTACTGTTCAAATTCTACCAGAACGGCGGAATCAGGGGCTACCACTTGCTACATATAAGTTAATCTTAGTGTTCAAGGCGTACCATTGAAAAATCACTTAGCGTTAAAGAGTTCACCATGGTTGCCTTTCCGGACATCGAGGGAGCCTTTAACAATATCAATCCTTTCAAAATGGGCAGCTAAAAGTAGTCTGGGAGCTAAAAGGGAAGTTGGAGGAAAGGATTGTCGCTCGTCTCTCACTGAGATTGCAGAACATTTTAACATTCACCGGTCATAGGGACATTTCAGTGAATTGTAAGGCCGACGAACTAGCCAAACGTGGTACTACTCTAGAGATCCTACCAGAATGGAGGAATCTAGATATTCCACTCGCTACATGTAAATTACTCCTAGAGTACGATGCGATCAGCAAGACAAACCAAAGATGGAGGAACGGCACCACATGCCGCATTTCCAGAGAGCTATGGGCTCTATTAGGCCTCACTCGATCTAAAAGTCTCATCTTGCTCAATAGGTCGCTCATCAGCACCGTTGTACGTGTTCTCACTGGTCACTGTCCTATTGGCCTTCGTGCCAAAAGGATGGGCCTCTTTGCAAATTCCTTTGCAGATGCTGCAGGAACGAAGAGGAGGAGGAAACGATTCTACATTTTCTCTGCACTTGCCCTGCCCTGTCCCAAAGAAGGAAGCTCTATCTAGGAGCCTACCATTTCGACAATCTGAACGAATTATCACATACTGATGTCAAAAGTATCCTCAGCTTTATCAAGAGCTCCAAATGGTTTCATTAGCCAGAGTGGTACCTAGGGTAGATCCCAGTGGTATCACAAAGGGCCTTTCTTGGCTTACGTGTGTCTGTGCCTCGCATGGACAGCCACCTTACCTACCTACCTACCTAATGTACAATGCGATCAGAATACAAGCAAAAGTTGAAGGGATGGAACCACATGCTTCTAGACATATTTGGCCCGACCTGCTTTAAAAGTGGCTTATCATCGCATTGACCATCATGCCAGATAGATATCCTTCTTCTCAAATGATTTCTGCAGGAGTTGCTCTAGTTTATAACTTTTGTTATTTATGAGAACTGTTACATACTGACATTAAATCTTTAATAGCTTTATCAAGAGCATCAACTGGCTCCAAATAAATGAGTTACACTGCCGGGTAAAAGATCCATCTGGTATCACAAAGGTCTCACCTTGAACTTTGTGTTTCTGTGGTGGCCTTCCTAACCACCTAGATCAAGCGCTCGTTGCGCGGTTTTCATCTATCCCAGACTTCACGTCATTATCATGTCATTATGGTGGGTAACATCAGCCTTTAAGAACCATAAGCTGCCACTGCGAAATGCCACAATAGACCTATTGTGTCTCCGGTTAACTTAGCCTAATAGATCTACTATCTTTCTTATGAAGATGAGTATCTCATTAGTAGCCGAGTTTCTAAACTCCCCAAATAAACAGAATTCCCCATGAAAGATCCGTTCGGTGGCTAGCATAGTGCCGGATATACACAGAGAATCTGCTCAGAGGTTTTTTCCTCTTCCAAGTAGAACCGACACTCTGTGTCTGCACGAAGATTAAATTAGTTGAGATAATATCGAGGGCTGTAATGGCCAGTAAGGAAGCCCATTTGTTCCCTCATGTTGTTCCTGTCAAGGTTTAGAATTTCCCTGTATGAAAAGGGCTTGAAAAGTCTCTTGGATTGCCTGAGACCTTGGATTGATCGAGACAAGCGAGCCATCGTTCTTTCACGTACTTTTGGCCACCAAACTGTGGCCACATATGTTTTTATTGGTCTAACTATCAAAAGGTACAACCAATGTATCATTTTGGGACTAAGACCCCAAGTTCTGCCATAGAGACGTCGAGTAGCCTATTAGGCTGATAGTAAATGCGCTTAGGAAATTTCAACCTTTCAGGCAACAATGTTGAATAATTTCTCTTACTTCCAAGTACTAAGCGCATAACAACTTGCTGACCTTCTTTAACTCGATGGATTCGGAAAAGAAAATGAAAAATCTGTATCGGAAAAATCTTTCGGATTAGCACAAAACCCGCAGTTTCTTCCTTCCAAATAAGCCTTCGTCCATTAACTGATTAAAATATTTAAGTTCACTGCACCAAAGTCTTTTCATCATTTCACAGAATTAATTTTCGCTGCGGGAGAAGAGAAAGAAATACGTATCCCACCGCAAGTATTTCAATACCCATCACCATTTCCTCAACCGCTAATTCCTCACAGAAACCTCCATCGTTGGTGAACTGGGAATGCCTGCGAAATATTCCACAACTACTTCTCGAGCGCCAGCTATACTGGAATTTTAATTGCAGTTCTTAACTTTAACTCGTCTACGGATCCTTATCCTCAAGCGGCAGCAACAGCGGAAGAGCGCAATTTACACCGTTCTTTCTCAACTTCTTTTTCTGCCCATGCACTCGTACACAGTCCATAAGGACGAACGTCGTGGTTGAGGCTGGTGCTCGGTGATAATCCATTAATCCGTCGACGCGGCGCGCGTTTTGCATATGAAAACTTATGAACGCACCGCATCCAGCGTATTAATCATAATTAAAATGTACGCCACCTGGTGCACACGCCACAGCACGTGCATAACAATGAAGTCCTGGCGGATGCCATTGTTGTAATGCCATCGCAGTCGACGTGCCTCGCTTGCAGTGGGTTGGGTATCGCAATGAGTGAAGTAGCATTGAGTGTAAAAGGACCAGAAATGCTCGGCTCCCGTTGGTGACCATCCTGGGGGAATGCTTAACTACAAAAAAAAAGTGAGAACTCTGGTTTCGTGTGTGGGCGAGTGGGTGTACCGCTGCATATTAAATGGCTTCTGAATATCCTTGCACTTCACCCACGTCTGCACCTGAGGCGAACAGTGATGTGTTATGCTATGACTGGTCATGTGCGGCGTTGTCAACCGGCGTAGAGCTTCCATTTTTTACTCCTGCCTCGAGGTACATTAGTCGTGATGAAACACTGAGAATGTATCGCCACACATGTGTTCTTTACGTGCGTGATTACGAATTCTGGAAATGTACTCGGCATTCAAACCGAAGAAAGGGTTCAATCGTTAACACTGACTGTCGACTGTGATGAGTCGTTTTCGCTCATTTCATCAAGGTATATCCCTATACCGCTCTTTAATCCTTTCTTTAAGGCATGCTCGCCATTTCTCAAGACAACTCCCCCATCCGATTACACATAAGAAATCACGATTCCAGAAAACAATTACCTCGATTTCTTAGCTTCAACCCAACAAATCCATGACCAAACAAAGACAAAGTGCGGTTGGAAGCACCTTGGATACACCATTCCGTGGCAAATTTATGTTCAGGACGAATGCGAAGCGAACACTGTCGTATGTTAAACTTCGTAATGAGATAGCACATAAATTTTAGGCGATAATAGCCAGATTTTCGGGGATGGAGCATTTCGAGACCCATTAGAAAATAGAGCGCAGCCTGGAGGCAGAAGCCTCATGTTATCCGATTTTTATTTTCTCACAGCTAAGGGATCCTTGTTGGTTTTGTGGAAGTTGGTAGAGTATCAGGTAGTTGATCTGGTATTTCAAATAGTTCAATACTGTCGGCGAGAAAGGTCCACTTGTTGCAATTTTAACAGGAATGATGTTCAAGAGAAAAATTAGGTTAGGTTAGGTAAATTAGGGCCATGAAACATTTCCTAGAAACTCCGGGCACCAAGATCGGCCCATCGTGATCCTTGTGGGAACCTACAAAGGCGCCAAAACCTAAGCGCTAATTCATTCCTTGAAGCAAAATTTGAATATCCCATTATGGTTAATAGAACCTAATTCCTCCAAGTTCCTAAAGATGTAGTTTCCTAGGTGTTTAAAGCGCCCTTGCGCTATGCCCTCGCAAGCGTTTAGAATGTGTTTTATATCTTCTGTTACGCATAAACCGTCACAGTATCTACACGCGTCCCGATTCTGTGATCCCCAGTCTCATAGCATGCTTACGTAAAAGGCAATGCCCGGACAGAATACCTGCAGATATTCTTAGGTTCGATGTTTCTATTCTAACCCCGGCCATAAAGCTTTAGATACTTATGATCTCTTACGTATGACCATCTCAGCTTGCCTGTTTATGTGGGCTTAAAGGTTCGCCTTAATCGCGCAGAACGGTGGTTTGACGACTATGGCGTCGCCTTGATGTCGTTCTCCCCCGCTCTTGTTAGTTGATCCACAAGCTCATTAGCCTCTATGTCGCAATGTCCAGGCACCCAGCATAGTCTTACTCGGTTCTGCGCGCATAGTGCCTTAAGCATTGTGCGACATTTCACAACTAGTATGGATCGAATAAGGTTCGATTATAGCGCTTTTAGTGCGACCTGACTATCGACGTAGATGGTGATGTTCTTGTCGGGTACCGCCTTCGACTCCAGGTATTCTGCAGCTTTGAACACGGCTAGAACTTCTACCTGGATCACAAACTTATATTCAGAAGTTCTTTTTATTTAAATAAAACAAATACGATCTCGGTGGCCAGTTCACATCACCTCCACATGAGATGACCATGCCCTCGAATCGCTCGTGGAGAATTTCCAATGTAGGGTGAGCTATGTGGCACATTGCGCCGTCCGGTTGAAACCACATGTCGCTGGTCAAAAGAAGTTGGTAATCATCGACCTTTCCACGTGCTATGTGAATGCCCTAGATTCGACAGAAATAAATAGACAGCACTCGGAGAACACTCCATCAATGATTTGGAGTCTAACAAGTCGCTTAAAAACATACCAAAACGCCTTTACAAGTCAGGAAGAATTCATTGAGATGGGCGAAAGGCTGTACATCGTTTGCTTTATAGACACTGCAGACTGAGATACACACGACGGGCATCACCCAGGAAAGAGAATGTTGACTCTACCTAGAGACTCTCTATTACATTAGAAGGCGAGTTTCCCTCAAGGACATCCTGATCTCTGAGAGCCTCAGAAATGTTTCGAAAGGTGATATCTTTAACTTCATTAGGAAGATGGAGGCCCTTCTTTTCCAATCGTCTGTCGGCCAAATAAGTCCCAGTACTTTTGAAGCAAAGTCAAAACTGAACTTTTAGGAAACCTTACGTTTTAAACCGCAAAGCCAATTGGTTTATTTTCTGAATACTGCAGTCGAAAGGTCTATGAGAAAGGCTATCTTTCAAGGTTGCATGGGGATAACAAGGGTGCATCGACACCCATGACAGCTCTAGAAATCATGCTAAACAATTGTCTCTCCACTGCATAAGTAGCGTCGCTAATTCAGCACTTAGAGGCGACCGACGTCTCTCGCATGGAGTTAGTATCTTCGAGATATGAATCTTATTCCCAACGTTCTTTGGTCCAGTCCTCAATTATGTTAGAATTAGATTGGCTACTTTTGGATTAACTTAAATACCACGCCAGTCAATTAGTCTTGCCTTCTTGGGAAGTGTTCTTCTGGGAAGCAGTCAGTTTTCCATGCACAGCTTTTGATTGGATATATTAACTCTGCGGACTTATGTATTTCCTGCTGCTTGAAAAAGCTCAACCGGGTTGAAATCAGATCCCACTGCCTTGTCTTTCTTAAGGGCTCTGGTTGCTGTTGCCATATCTGTGTTACAGTTGTATTGCAGGCGATAGGAGGAGGTACGAACTTAACCCTTACACCCTTCAGAAGCTTTTCAAAGAACATTTTGATAACATCAGCAAGACCTTACGACTAAGACGTGAACTTTAATACGCTTCCAACTATAGTTCTCTCTCTTTTTTTCCTTGCGGCGGGTGTGTTTGGATATACATTCAAATGCCCTTTATTCATATGGAGCAGCAGCTAAAATTTATTCGTTCAGAGATTTCGCACAAAAGATAAGAATTACTGCTTTCGGTTGAAATTTATGCCACATAGATTTAGTGGTCGTTTATGCTTTGAAATTTCTTTCTTTCGAAAGTAGACGAAGAGTAGTAAATAAGAGGGTTGTCGCTAACGAATGCTTTATGGTCGTTCTTTCAACGTTACTGTGTACGTGCGTGCAGAAAAGTTTCGACAGTCTAATTCGGGAACAATCAAAAACTTGATGCGACATTAGTAGTAAACAACACAAAGTTTCTCAAGTGTGTAAATTTGGTACTTTGAACTGTTTCGAAAGTGTTTTTTCGAAAGCAATTAGAGTGTCTGGCAGAAATACCTAACAATAAATAAATATTGGAATTGCATTAACATTTAACTTGATACATGTTTAAGATTAAATGTGAAGTGAGGTATCGCTGATTTAAAGAAGACATTTCCATCCCTTTTCTCCTAAGTTTATGTCTACTCTCATGCCCACGCAGCTACTTCTTCGAGCGGAAAGGTCTATACTACGGTGGTTTGGGCACGTTCAACGTCAATTCGGCTTCCAAGACGTGCCATAAAATCCATTGCCATTGGGTAGGCGTCCCCTGAGTAGGCCTAGGATGAGATGGCTCGATCAAGTTCGAAATCTCATCTCTATCCGTATGGGGATAGCTCCTGATGAGTCAATTGAAAGAGTAGTGGATGTGCAGGTATTCTGAAAAGACACCGGCACCGACTCCTTCGACTGTTCTAGAGCCGTCCGTAAAGATAGAGATAGACTCATAGAGGAAGACAATGACTCTGCTATTAAGGATGCGGTGTATTAGACTGCAGACTGGTTCGCAGATGTTTAGAATTTTCAGAGCATTTTTTATCGAAGACATCTCAACGTGATTGAATGTTCCCTCAATATATACGAATGCAACCATTATGAATTTCTTGAACGCGATGGATCTGATAGAGTGATGGCAGTATGACTGAGTCAAGAGCCGTTTCGACAGATTCACCCCTTTGATAGGCGTATTGTGATTTGGAAAAAAGTGATTTGGCATAGAATACGAGGATTCTTTTCAACGTTTTTAATAGAAACGAGGACAGGCTTATTGGCCTGAAGTCTTTAGAGAGTGTGTATGAGGCCTTACTTGCTTTGGATATAAAAACAACTTTCACCACAGTCCAGGCACTGGGTGTTGTACCAAGAGCTAGACAGCCTTTTAGGATCCTGGTTAGTACCGTCTGGTTCCATAAGGACACTTGGAATTTGTGGTGTTTTAGAGAGGATCTTGCGTGTTTTAGAAGATTCTGCTGTATTACCCTTGCAAAAACAACGCCATGTTCTACGCTGCAATTTTTTGACCTCTTTCCTATAGAGCATCAGGGTAGCTTTGTCCATCCCCCAGTCGGTGTCGGGCCGTGTAAGTTTGGCCAGGTTGAACTGTTCCCTGCTTTTGTACCAAAGAGCTTGAAATTGTTTTCTTTTCTTTTTCTCACTATGAGACGGGATTTGGTGAATGCTTGTGATGAATTTTCAATAATTTTTGGTTTAAGTCTGTTTAACAGGTTGTTCAGTTTGTTGAAATAGTATTTGCCGAGGGTTGTCGTTCTCGTTCTGCCTATCCTTGGCCAGGTAGTAAGCTGTGCTATCTTTTGCGTTTTATTGGCCCAGCTTCTGCGTAAGTCATTTATACTTAAGCGCATTCTTCTAAAAAGGCTACCAGTCGCTTATTTTAATTTTATTTCTTTTTGTACACAATTTTCTGGAGGCGAGGCATGAAGACGGTACACTATTATCAGCTTGTTGCTGAAAGTTTAGTGCTGTGCTAAAGTAAACGAGTGCAAGGGAGGGATAGAAGAGAGAGCAAAGAGACAATACTGAACTATAGACTATTGGTAAGTCGTTTCTTCATACCTTCCGATACTGGAACACAGCACTTCTTCTTACGTTTCGACCCGTCGGTGAAAATCAAAATTTTATTCGGGTTGATGACCTTTTCGGTAGCCCAGTCATTTCTTAAGGAGATAGATAGTCAGGAGATAGGGGGTATTTTATTTCCCTTAGACGCTGATTTTTGCCCAACTTGCTTTCTTGCGGTGCGATCTCCTGTTTTCCTTAAGTTTAATTGTTTACAACATAGGATACCTCTTACACCTGGTCGCAGTGGCGCAGTGATTAGTGCGTTGGACTGCTTTGCGATTTGGTCCAATCACCAGCCACGTCCACCGAACACAATTTGTCATGAAAAAGCTTCTCAATTCGTGGTTCAGATTCGGCAATAAATTGTAAGCACCTTCCATTCGCGCGAAAAATGTAACACGCACAACATGAATAGTTGCGAGAAGCTAGGGCTTGAATCATCCTGAGCTATCGCGCCAGCTATATTTGTTTTTGTGTACTTTTTACACGCCTTTGGGTGTAGCCCTACTGGAATTAGTGCGAGTATAGTTTCAAGGGCGGTAGTTTTAATGACCCCAGTGGTGCCTATGCAAGACAGCCGTTGGTTATTGGTGAGCTCGTTGAGGTTTATGAGTTGGCCACCAAAGTAGGCAACCATAAGTGAAGATGTCTCTAGCAATGGCTGTATATATTCAGTGGATGAAAGCAGACTTAAGTTCCCATTTTTTGCCAAAGATATTAAAACACATGTAAAACCCGAAGACACTTTTATTATCTTACCGTCGGTATTTTGTTTCCAGGTTGTTCAGAATGTTGTGGTATCATCTTTCAATTGAATCTATGTACTTAGATTAACCTCAGTGCAAATTCTTTCGGTAATTTTCTCCTTTTACCCCAAAAGCAAAATAAAAGCAAAAAATTAATTAATTTAATTATGGTCAATTAAAGTTAATATACTAAAGGTAAACCACTAAACACAAGTACTGTCGACAAAAAAAAAAAACACTACTATGTCGGTCAAACAGTGCACAGTTGGAATAATAAATACAAACAACTCATGGTGCTAAATTTAATATAATAAATAAATAAATCGTTATAATATTTACCGAATTATTAATTTGATCATTAATATCCTCGTTTTAATCGCCATTTGATTGAAAACTCTGTGTGACTAGTGTCTGGTGAGAGTTTATTAATCCAATTACGAAACTTCAATTAAAACCCTGTTACTCAATGGTATCGATGCGATTTGCTCGTAAAGTTAATTCCATTACAATGCCGATTAATTAGTATTAATACTGTTTACTGATTATAATGTTATATGAGGCTACAAAAAATAATATCCGCAAGCTAAGGTTACTACGAAGGCAAGTTACGTGCGTTAGTCAACAAAATACCCCATGACTGCACCGGCAAAACAATTGCTGTGATTGTTTTAAATCCACTCTGGCATATTTCCCGTGATGAAATTAAGTGAGAAATTTCATTCGGGATTTGCGAGTGAATTACAAAAATAAATAGCGCACAGATTAAGTCCCTGGCAGTGAATTCCGGAATGGGCCTGCCGTTTTTTTTATTTAATTGACTGGAAACCATTTCGTTGTTGCGGTTTGTTTGAAATTTTAATTAATTACACGTTTGTACATTTCTACATGAAACTATATTATTTATTCTCATTTCAAGCACCAGTTTGAATGACTTATTTGTCCACTTGTTTTGATAAGGTCTTCCTCTATTTTGGAGTCAGCAAGCACTCGAGAGCTCGTCATTGCCTCTCCACCCACACAGTCTGTTCTTTTCAAATGAAACTTTAGATCACTCGAAGCAATTGATATAAATTCACCCGTCCATCAGCTAAAGGACCAGTTTCCTTACCTCATAAACACAAACCTGCAACATCTGTTTCAACTAAAGTTAAACTTTTAACTTTCCGGCTAGGCAGAGTATGGCTCTGAATTCTATATGCAAACGTATCTTTCCCAATCTACTAGTATCTATGCCGTTTGGTTCGCATAGAAACACGAATGAATGGATATCTTTTCATTACGACTGACTCAAGGACGAATAAAACAAAATGTCAATGTCAGTCAACAGGACAAACAAAAAAAAAAAATAAAAAAATATGTAATTACGAGCCTGCCAGGAACCACAGAAATTACTTCAACTTTTCTGTACAAAAGTCGGTGGTATACAACACACATCCGCACACAAAGATCACGAGAAAATATTATTCTACGAGTTATATACAAATGCAGTGCTATAACTACGTAAATAAGTACAGCATCCCGGGGTGTCCTTCATACCACTGCCTCGCATGAGCGAAAAAGTTTATTAAGTACGTGTTCATTCGCGATATGGCAACGCAGCACGTGGACGGATTTTTTAACTCCGTGTATCCGCTGTGTGGAATTTTGATTTCTATAAAATGTAGCTAAGATGTGGTGTACATAATAGATACGTACCGTACATCCAACTGTGTGAGGTTTCATTTACGCATAGGTGAGTTTTAATTATTTTGTTTTAAAAAAAAGTGTATATTTATTTTGATCTAAGAACGGGATATCTATTCGCGGAAGATTTTGTTTTGGTTGCGGTTAACTTTGCGAAAGCATTGCCAAGTTGAAATATGTAAATATTAAAAAAGTTACAGATGCGTGTGGTTAGTAATTAAGCAACGGAGGAAGGGTTCACTCATAGGGCGTTGAACCCCTTAAGTCAGCTTGTTCTTGAAATGGATTGAAACCATATTTGGTATGAGGGTACAATCAACGAACACTAGATTTGGTTATGTGATGAAGGGCGTCACATATTACCACGGCAAATATTCTGAAGAAATTAAGAGAATGATCCTTGAAAACTATTCGAACGTCCGACAGGAACACGGTGAAATTCTCCATTATCTTTACATGAACTTGGCAACTGGATTAACTTGCCACTACCAAATTTGATTTGGTTATAGAAAAAGTTAACCTCTACCCCGCTACCGGGACCAATATAACCGGAAGAATGTAATCTCCACCAATTCAAAGTGAGAGTAAAAAAATACCTGCAAAGCGTCATAGGTTAGCTGTTTCTAAGAAAATCCTGTACAAAAAGAAGGGATACATTGAAGTAAGTTACTTACTTACTTACTTACTTACTTACTTACTTAGTTGGCGCTACAGTTCAGGGTGAACCTGGGCCTCAATTAACAAGCCTTTCCAGTTAGCCCGGTCCTTAGCTAACTGCCTCCAGTTGCGCACTACAAGTTGGTTGAGGTCCCTTTTCCTTAAATTCTGCAAAGTAGGCAAAGTCCCTTACTACCTCAAAGTTATAGCTATCCACTGTGACATTCTGTCCGATACGTTGATGATGGGTATCTCTTCTTGATGACAGCATCTTCGCCGCCTCTGTCTTAATACCCACGATCGCGCCAGTGACATCTTCCGATTATTTCAATGTCGTCGGCATATGCGAAGAATTGGACGGACTTTTAAAAGACTGTGCTTCTAGTGTTGGCGGTTGAGTTTTGAACAACTCTTTCAAGACTGATGTTAAGGAAGTTGCGTGCAAACGCGCCGCCTTATCTAAATCCTCAAAGGTCTCGGTGAGGTCCTGACCGATCATGATGAAGTACTGTGCATTCGCCATCATTAGACGGACGAGTTTGATAGTGATCCCAAACCTGTCATACTGCCTCTCCAGTCCTATTTCTCTTAGCGTCAACTGTACGAAGGCAGATAAGATGGTGTGAATGTGGAAAGTGGGGATGAAATAAAGTGTCCGCTCTAGACTTGGGTTATTACTGTATTACTGTATTAGGGGCCCTAAATGCGCACTGCAGCCCGCGTCAAGTGGAGTAGTCTTTTCTTTGCGGCTCCTGGACATACGCACAAAATATGTTCAGCGGTTTCTTTTTCTTCTCCACAGAGCCGACAAATGTCTGTATCTGATATTCTCATTTTATGCAGATGGTATCTGAGTGGACAATGTCCTGTCAGATAGCCCGTTAAGGTTCTTAACTCGTCTTTGGTGAGATCAAGTAAGGTCTTAGCCTTATATAGGTTGGGGTTGATAAACTTTTTCGCTTGTCTAAGGCCCCGGAGGTTGGTTGAAGGTTGGAGGTCAGCGTGTTTGTTGATCTCCCATTGTATTATCTTGGAGTAGGCACTGTTGGGTGGTACCCCAAAACAGGGTTCGGGACCCACGAGTGGGCGGCAAGCGCCTCTTCTCGCCAGGCAGTCAGCCCGTTCATTACCCTCGAAGCCTTCATGTCCTGGGATCCAGGCTAAGGTGACCTTATTTACCGATGCAAGGCTTTCGAGGAGGTGGAGACAGTCCCAGACAAGCTTGGACCCTACCGTATAGTATTTAAGGGCTAACAGTGCTGCTTGATTACCTGAAAAGATGTAGATACGGGTTCCTTGAGTTCTTCTCCGCAGGCATTCTCTTGCACATTATTCAATAGCGTGGACTTCCGCTTGAAATACTGTAGATGACTTTCCAAGCGCTGTCTCGCGTTGGAAGCTGGGACCGTAAACCCCAGCACCTGTGCTGCCGTTTTCCAATTTTGAACCATCTGTATACCAGATTTTGGAATTTGGTAGTGTAGTAGGGCCTTCATTTCTCCATTCGCTGCGGGCGCCTATAACAACTTGGAAACTTCTGTAGAAACGATATCTCTTGAGCATGGTATCTGGAATCTTAAGAATTGGGTCACGATGAATGTAGTCTAGTATTTTCAGGTGACCTATAAAGTCGCCGACTTTTAAGTCCAGTATCCGAGGCAGCCTTAGAGCACTAAGCACAGCTTCTTTTTGTATTGCCAGATGTAGCAGCGTGAGGTTAAGCATTGCTCCTATAGCTGCCGTTGGGCACGTTCTCATAGCCCCGAACTTGAGTTAACATTGAAAGTTTTCCAGAGAGAGCCGATTCTTAGACGGCATGAGCTACTTTTCTTTTGCAGATCTGTCGATTGAATACTCAACATATGTATGCTTGTGACAAAAAGTCGACTTGAGTGTGATTGTTTTTTTAATTTTTATTTATTTAAATTTTGTATAAGAAAAATTTTTCAATAGAAAATAATCGATGAATTTTCTTTTCTTTCCAGGTGAGTCCATCAATATTGTTTAACCAGATCACAGCTAAAATTATTGTAAGTACTCGTGACTTCGTGAGCCTTATAGTAGCCCTTGCCGAAACTAATTTTTCATAAACTCAGTATTTTGCCATCAATCGTAAAATGTTGGAGTTGTAAGATATGCAGATGCACTTCATCATTTAGAGATCTATAGCATCTTTTATAAATCACTATTGTTCTTAGGCATCAGATTATCTGGATTAGTATTCTCACAACTTTTCAAGGAGGTGTGTTAGAGTCTCCTCGACAACGCTGCAGAATCTGCAGTTCCCATTTCGGTCCATTCCCGGTTTGAATCTAGAAGCCCTTAAGAATGTGTATCTGCCAGCTGATTTTTATTGGTGACCCCCAATGGTTAGTGAGTCTGTTGAGTTCACGTGAAGTTCTACCTCTTCCAACCGCATAAATGGTGTTAGAAGATGGTTGAAATCATGCTCACTGATACCACGGATTTGGTTCTTGACGCGAATACTTTCATCGGCTATTACCGGTTTATCAGTGTTGTTTTCTATGGTTGCCATCATCATCAAACAACACATAGTCATACTGTCTTGGCCATCATCGTCTAGGTTGAGTGGGTCATTCTGCCTATAAGCGGGATGCTTGTCTTTGTCACCGTTATACAGTCTGCAGAATTCTTCTCACCGACTGTGACTACTGCAATGTTTCCTTCTTCAACAGGTCACGTGACATATTCTGTTGACCTTCTTTTGAAACTTCCGAACATTATTCCTGGGGTAGGACTTCTCTATGTCCTCAATCGTATGCTTCTCGTTGTCTTTCTTTTTCTTTTGGAGAAATCGATGTTTTTCCCGCCTCTTTTGCTCATATAGCTCGCGGGCAGCTGTTGTTCGTCTCTGCAGCGCCGCTTTGTATGCATCTCATTTGGGTGCATGCACTTATCCGCATTCTTCGTCATTAAAGTTGTAACATCAATCCAGAAAATACACAAACTTAGCAGAGTTCACTTCTGACATCAAAATTCGCTAGGGCGTCACAATCTTCAACAGGCTCATGGTTTAACTCCTTCCACAATGCTTACGAATCGGCCCCGACCGATTCGATTCATCATCCTAATGGATCTATTTGCTTAAACATACCCAAGGCATGCGTTGTACGGTTGATAAGAAATTATATCTTCTTCTAGTAAAGTGCTGATCGTACTTATTGGAAAACTGCTCACCGCTGTCTGTATTCTAGCTTATGCTTTCCTCATATTTTTGAGAGCCGAGGATTGCAGCTTCTTGTAGTGTTCTGAAAGGTCTTGTAGGACATCTTAATTGGTTGTTATTCCATCTAGATCTTTTCATTCTATTAGGACTCCTTGGGTTAAAGCCTTCGCAAATGCTTATGAAAAATAAATAGCTGGCGCGACAGCTCAGGATGAGTCAAAGTCTAGCTTCTCGTAAACATTCCTATGACCTACAATTCAAGGGACCTACAATTCATTGCCGACTCCGAACGGTAAATCAAGAAGCTTTTTCATGACAAATTACACTTTCGAGGGCTTGTCATTCCCCGACGAGAGGTGGTGCCGCGAAAAATGTTCGTAGACGTGGCTGGGGTTTCAACTTGAGCACCTCGCACAGCAGTCCAAGGCTGCCATGGGTAAGAGATTGCTTCAAGGTATGATCCAAAAATAGACCACAAATGAACATTCACTTTCTTGTTCTCTTTTCAAGATATAAGAGTTGAAGTTTGAGTAGTTTGCCAAAAGTGCATCACTCATAGTGCTCTGGCAGAAATCTTTAACCTTATTCTACCCAAGCACCATCAAACAGAATCCGAAAGGAAGCTATTACCAGACACGTCTCTTATAATCTCATCCCCGTTTTCTAATTTTTATTAATTACCATTTAATAGGTGTAATTAAAAACTGTCTGCAAGAACTCTCTGCAGATAAGCCGTAATGGCTTTACCAAATTCTGACTGTAGACAAATTTCGTAAAAGCTAATCTAATAACACGTAAAGAAGTTATAAAATATGCAGAGAATGTTACAAGCAACGTTCTGGGTGTTCAACTGGCTGTAAGGCTCACTTCGATACACACACAAGTGGATTTTCATTTTTTCTTTTCGTAATTCAATGGTTGTTGTGTTATCGACCTTAGCTGGAAGATGCTGGTTTACTTGAGTTTTACCTCTGATCCATAAATGACCCACGATTTTGACGAACATATGTGCATTTTCGAATAGAATTCTGCAGCACAGACAAATCTCATTGAAATCTTTCCCTTATATGCTCTATGTGAGGATTTCTTGGATACAAGATAGAGAACTCAAAGATAAAGGAATAGAGTTTCGGTGAACTAGACAGCGATTGGTAAATTTATTACCGATCGTCCTGTGACATGGAATGGAGAATTTATAAAAAAACCTTTTACCTGTAGGACTGTCTGTGCTCTGGTTCAAAGACAAAGCGTGACATGGTATGGTATGGTATATGAGGGTGAGTGGGTGGCTCTTCACTTAGGCTTCAGTCGTGTCCTTTGCGTTAAGTTAGGTTAGGTGGCTGTCCCCGCTCAGGCAGGGACACACTTAGACCAGAATGGCCCATTTTTATACCACAGCGAAGAAAAAACTAGGTTACCAACACCAGGGTCTATCGATGGGCCTACCAAGTTCTACCGATGGGCCTACCCGGTGTTGCCTGCGATGTTGGAACCGTCCGTAAATACAGCTATCCTGTCATGGTTTCTTGTTTCATTAGTTAGCCCAAGGCTCCCTTGAAGGAAATTCTGTTTTAAAGTTGTTGACAAAGCTAATTTGGTTTTCTCCAAAATCACTTGATGAGTGCCGTGATCGTTCTGAGATCTTCAATAATTTTTCGGAGCCCTTCAGTTTTTCCACTGAGTTTCCTACCAGTTTCTTTGCTTTAAGGTGTACTAGTTGGATGTTTAGTATCTTCGCCATGGCGGCCGTTGTTGTTGAGGCTTGAGCGCCAGTTACTCCCAGGCATTTCCTTCGCATATTTGTTCCAATAAGCTATAAAGGAGGATTGGCTTGATTACGCAATTGTATATCCAGTGAATTTGTTTCAGTATTAGACCCCATATGTTGTCAGAAAAATTCCCTTGACTGGCAAAGTAGGATGCCAAATTCTTATACCTAAGTGACATATGCCGGGTACTAGCGGTCAAATTTTAAACAAGAGTAACGAGTGTCACCAACACACAAAGTAGCACCACAGCCAGCGATTAAAGAGGAACAGGTGCCACCTGCTTCAATGTCAAGGCACGAAACAACAACGACTCGCTCAATGACGTAATGAAGAAACACGGGCTTGGCGACCTCTTTTTTTAAGAACTTGCCCTTATGGCTGACACTGCGACATAACAAGATCTGTTCTACCTTCGTTCTACTTAGCCTAATAGGTGTACCGCCCCCCTAATAAAGAAGAGTATGTCTTAAGTATCGGAATTTCTAAACTCGGCCAATTAATATAATTCTCCATAAAAGATCTGTCTGCTTAGCCAATATAGTGCGCGAAATTCACAGAGAATATGCTCAGAGGTTTCTTCCGCTGCAATGGCAGGTAAAGAAGCTCACTAGCTTCCTCATGTTGTTCCTGTCAGGGTTTAGAATTTCCTTGCAGAAGAAAGGGCTTGATAAGCCTCTTGGATTGCCTAAGCCTAAACACATTTTCCAAAGGTGTGGCGGTAGCCCAATTAACGCCACATGAGGGTTCCGGTCCGAGCGCGGAAGCCGAACTGGCCCTAGCCTGCTCATCCGCAGTTTCATTGTCTATAATACCCTGGTGGCCGGGAACCCAACCAAGCTTGACCGTGTTGTGCCTGGCAAGCGATTGCAGGGTATCGTAGCAACACTTGACAGACCTAGATTCCACGAAGTGGGATGTCAATACTGTAAGCGCTAATACCATTATCGAGGCTTATCCTGACGCACATCTCAGCAGCATGGATTTCAGTCTGGAAAACGTTGGGGTTGGAGCACATTCCCATTGTTACCGAGACTTTAGTGTTGGGTCCAAAGACGCCAGCATCTACTCCAGAAGCCATTTTTGATCCGTCGGTAAACCATACCAAACATCCTGGGTCTAACGTTGGCGACCTCATTTCAGTCATGGAAACAGACAGGATATAGTATTGCCATTATTTTATTGAGTATTTGCTTGTGACATTTGAGTATTCTAAGTGTGAGTAGGGTTAAATCTGAGCGAGTGTCTTCGTATATTTATGCACTCTTAGGTGTAAAATGTTTGTTCGTGAACACAATCTTCACTGGAGTGAGTCCCATATTCGTGTACTGTCCAGTGAAAGCATTTAAATCACTGCTGCGGATGGTCCTGTCGAAGGGATAGCCCATACCGCGTTTATCAGGATAGAGTTTGTCCTTAAGTCCACAGAATGATGCAGCATCACCACAGACATCAGGACTGAAACGAAAAATCATTCAAAAACATGCACACGATGATAATTTTGAGTCTTACGCATCGGACGTCTGTCGAACTTCGTCGCCGACAAAGTCTGAGATCATAACAAACAAATCAAACTCAGTGCCTTCAGGGGTTCCTTTGGGCAATAGCATGTGTTGTGGCCAACCACATCCACAGAAACGGAAGGCAGCCAATGCATCAGCTTCTTTCGGCAAGAATTGCTCACCGACACGTCGGAATGATCGCTCGAATGGTATGGTAACGCTGGAGTTGGTTGATCGGCGCATTATCGTGTTCTGACCGGGTTTCACTGAAAAGAAATTTTTCTTTAACCCGGGATTTCTAAGCTTCATCTGCCGCACATACAACTGATTGTGAATTTGTCCATTTCAATTGCCAGCGCACGGATATCGGCCATCTTCAGTACAGCACCACGTTCGTCCACCTTTGGGCACAAGAAGATCCTGCAAGTTCCCATACGTAAAGCTCCGGTATTCGTCACTCGAATAGTGTACTCAAAGGGAGCGTGTTGCAAGTGGCTGAATGATGCATAGATGGAACCATTTGGTCCGAAATCCAAACCAGCACCGATGTCAATGTCGGACTTCTGCCAGAATGTGAGCAGCGTATTGGGCTGAGTACCCTTTGCTGTTATCTGTGCTGAAACTGAATCGACGTTGATGCCACTAAATCCAAGCTGTGAATTTGGATACATGTGAGAAAAGGGATAAATGTAGGGTTAGCGCCACCCACCTGGGACTCATTGTATTCCGTCAGCAACCCCTTGAATTTGCTGAAAATCTGATCAATAAACGCATGCCATCTGTAAAAGACCGGATCACGCATAGCAGTGGTAACATCGCCCATCACACTTATGTCCTCCAAGTGCCTGAAGTCAGGATCATGGACAAGTGAGATCAAATTGTGACCCATGTTGTGGAGGTTTCCATAGAGCTGGCGATTTGGTGTAAGCGACGATGCCTCCAGGATATCACCCAATATATCAATCCCACGTACTTCATCCAATGGGATTTGACGGTTATTTCTCTGAAATTTCAAAACACCAATCAAACAGTAAATAGGAAATGTGTCCTGGATTTCTTACATCAACCACATAGCCCTGATCGATGGCTTGATGGATTCTATCGGCCCAACGTTCAACTTCGGAGATTTCAATTTGATTATCCTCGCGTTCGACATTTCTCAACGTCTGTCCAGAAATTCGAGACGGATATGTGCGATTGTTAAGACTGCTGATGATCTTGGGGAAGTATCCCTCGGGAATGGCCTCTCGCAGATTGCTCAAGTTCTTAACTTTACCTAAAGCGTTGCAGAATCGTTCGACATTGTACCGTGCCAACAACTGATGATGCATGTAGTAGAACAGTTCACCGCGACGATCCTTTTTGACCACCTCTTCGGGACCTTCACCGGGATAGACCAAATGCCAATGCCAATGATGCATATTCACACCGATATCCTCACGGAAGTATGCCAAACGTTGTTCATCTTCTCGATCGGATGCAGTGAAGTTCTGTGGAATGTCAACGTGCATCTGAAAGAGAACAAAGTTAGACGTAGTGTTGGAGATGGATCTTGGTTTCAAAATAGTATTTTCGGGACTAGAGGAGTCGCTATTTGCACCAAGTTGCAAATTTAAAAGAAAATTAATTTTGTCCTTACCCTATCTCCAGCGCTGGTAATCAATGATCCTTCGGCTCTGGCCTGCTTGAAAACCGATGGTTCAACAAAATTTGATGGAAACTGTTCAGCAATTGGTGGAATCGGTACCATTGCTGTGTCCTTACGATGTTGTACACTCACAGTGTAGGCATATTGGAACAGCATTGGATTGATGCGATCCCTGCAAAATCAATGAAACCTGTTCATCTGTCTTACCAAATTTGTTCCCATTTTACTCACTTAACATATGCTGCTAGAGATACAAAATTCGAACGATCCTTTTCGCTCAAGAATAGCTTAATCAATTGGCCTGCAATGCGCTTATGTTTGTCGCTAAACAGATCAAACGTCTGTTTCATGTCTATCTGTAGCGCAAAGTCGAGATTCGGCTTGGGAATGTCACGAAGGGGGATCTGTGTAGGGAGAAATTTGTATATTTCATACTGTTGTCATCCTTTAGGTTAGAAGCTCACCTTAAAATCAACATCATCACCAAATCGACTTTGAAGCTCGATTCCAACACCACTGAATCGGTCTGTGTAGAAACTATCGGGAACATCAAAAGCCGCCTTACCATTGTCTCTGGAGGTGAATACTGGTTCCAGTGGACGTTGGAAAAGTAGTTCCAAAGCCTTGACGTCACTGTCCATAGTCTGATTTCGTTTGGATGTTGGTAGAGTGCTGATAGTTTTTCTATGTCAATCCGTTTCGGAGGGGCTCACTAAACTGACTTGGACAGAACCGTCGATCCTCTATTTATACTAACATTTTGTGCGTTCCATCTAACCGCAATTCGTTGTAACTGCAAATTGTAAGACCGCAAACGAAAATGCAAACTGGGGAGAAGCAACTGTTAAACATGCTTGGAAGGGACGGCACAGCTTATCTTAGTCGCTATTTTCAGACACCACCGCGATAAGAACGTGTGTGTGTCGTTTTTTATCGAAATTTCGGAGGCACAATATGTCTAGCTGCAGCCGGTGTTGGTTGTGGCCGGCTTATCGTGCACGAATTTCTTATCAGGAAGCGGCATGAGAATAAATTTGTTCATTGGAGGTACTCTCCAAACAAAGTTATGTTGGTTCATTGGATTTCTCTTCCTCTCTTTGAAAGAAAAATCGATTGGCCCACACTTTGGTTGGGCTTGCTTCAACAGTAGCGCCGAGCTATTTAAATATATGAAGTGTAGCATACCCGTGCGTGAAGCTAATTTAGCTCCTTACCAGCTGCGAGTATTGTTATGTGGTTAGGCCTGTAATGATAAGAGAACCTATCGTTTGGCTTTTTTAATTTCATAACGAAATTTTGAGAGCTGTTTTCGTTTTAAATTGAGTGAGCACCACTGGGAATGGTGAAAAAATAAAAGACGTTTGCTTGGTCGATTTACATACAGTATATAGATTGGTTACCTTCGAAGTGGGTATGATTGACGTCGGTAGGCTTTTACAGGCCTCCATCCCTTCTTAGAACCTAAAACCGTGCCCGTTCTCTGAAGCTATTGATTTACTTCACTCATGAATGAAAAATGAAGTCTTCTCCACAACTGAAAGTTTTGCTGCACTTTTCGCATTCCAAACGAGCAGCTCCTCTTTGGTCCCGAGCACATTGCTGCCAATCTGTTCTAGAATGGTCTTCAGAATGGAGTTTCAGTTTTTTATATCTGATTTCAAAGGCTGTGATTTTGAACCCAATGTTGTCTTAGCTCTAGAGGTGTTGTCTATTCGCTCGAGGTGTCTGAGTAGATATATGCCACATGATTTGGATTTCAGAACAACAGGTGACTTAATAACTTACTTAGGATGGCGTTACAGTCCGGAGTGGACCTGAGTCTCAACCAACCACCTCGATTTTTAGCCAGCTGCCTCTATTTTCGAACGCCAAGTTGGTTAAGGACCCTTTCCACTTTCGTGTGCCATTGCTTTGGGTGTGCATTCGAAGTTTTTACGGGCCGGAGCATTGGTGTCCATACGCTCTTCATGACCCAGCCACCTGAGTCGTCGACCTTCACTCTTCTGGCTAAGACGATTTCGCTGTACAGTTCGTCGTTGTATCTCCTCCTCCACTCACAGTCTATGTAGACGGGACTGAAAATCACTCCAAGAATTTTAATCTCGAAAAATCCAAGAGCAACTCAATTCGCTTTTGACAGAATCCATGCCCTGCGCCGTAGCGAAGGACTGAGATGATTAAGGTCTTATAAAGCGTCACTTTAGTCATTCGAGAGAGGGCTTTGCTACTCAATTTGCTTCTTAGCCCAAACAAATAGCGATTGGCAAGAGTTATTCTTCAGTTGATCTCAGGGCTGCTGTCGTTGTCTGAATGGATAGCAATGCCTAGGTAGACAAAATCCTTAACCTTTTCAAAGTTTTATCTGACTAGAGTGACGTTGTGTAAGAGGCGTCGGTGTTGAGTGTCCTTTCTTGTTGGCAGCATATACTTGGTCTTGTCCTCATTGACCACTAAACCCATGCTCTCATACGCGGCCATAAAGTCGATGAAAAGGTGGTGCGTATCGATTTGAAGTTCCTGGGTTTTCTCCCAGATTTGCCGCAGTCTGAATATTTGGTCGATGGTGTACTTTCCTGGCCTGAAGCCACACTGAAATGGACCAGTCAGGTTGTTAATGAACGGCTTTAGGCGTTCGCACAACATGGCAGATAAGATCATGTAGGAGATGTTAAGAAGACTGATGCCACTGTAGTTGGCACGGTTCAGAGGGTCTCCTTGCTTGAAGATCGGGTAAACAGTGATGAGGTCCCATTCACCGGGCATACTTTCCTCCGACCATATGTTACAGATGAGTTAGTACACGCCCTTTACCAAGTCATCGCCTGCTGCTTTAAATAGCACGGCAGCCGGTATGCCGTCCACTCCAGCAACTTTGATTGACTTAGATATGGCTTACTTAATTTCATTCAGTTCAGGTGGATGGAATTTTTGGTCTTCATTGTCCAGGTTGAATAGTTCATTCTGTCGTCGTCGCTGTTAACCAACAGCTAAACCAGATCATAATTTTTGTCTTTCGTTTAACGGGTTCCTAGAGTTATTTTTCGCAGATTTTCTTACCCAGTTTTGACTTATGTTTAAAATTCATCTACAAATTATTTAGAATGGATGAACACGTATGCTTCGGTCCATAGAGTTTATAGTGTTTTAGTTCACAGTTAAGAAACCACGTAGAAAAAGACATACTGATAAAGTGCACAAGTCCAAGATGATGTCCCATTATGTCCCATTAACTCGAGAAACCCTGGCTAAGTCTTTCTGATACATAAACTTTGTTAGTTGAGGCCATAGTTTAGGCTCTGGTTCGCTGAAACCGTAGCGCCATCTGCTGATACTGTAGGTAGGTAGGTGGGCAGAAGTGGCTTTCTGGATTGTCTACAACTCGCATGACCAGGGTGTCAATGAATATTTCTAAAAGGGTGTTGGTCTACATATCCATCCTGTGTAGTTAAGAAAATTAGTGATGTTACAGATTTTTATAACGGAAATTTCTGATAGATCCTCAAAAATGACTTTTACAAGTGTGATGCGGCTGGAAGAGTTAGCCCTTAACAAGTCCCATTTGAGAAAGCACTCTGCGAAGGAGCTCTCAAAGACCGAGTACCACCTGTCTAGCTCTCGTATATTGCTATGACTAGGAACCTAGAAATGAGTTATTTTGAAGTGAACGCTTGCCAGGGCAATTTTTTCCTCACATTGCTCTGCTAGTCAATTCATGGGCATGGGATTGAGGTTGAGTATCTTGCAGGCTTCTTACTTTCGCCTGGAATACGCTAGAGAATTCGGGAAGGCGATTTGGAGATGCTCAGTTTAGCTGAGTAGGCACCTAATCAGACACCTCATTTCATCTTAGAGCCATCGGTGAAGATTGATTCTTGATATTTTGGTAATTTCGATTCCGTACCGGACGGTAGTGTGGACTTAGATATTTTTCTTGAAGTCAAGTCAAGGTATCATATAGTTAGTTACGCTTGAGACTAGAGCCCTCGCCAGCAGCTTCAGAGGCTTGCTGTGACTACATGGTTTGCCCCACCAAAGTCCAGACTCTCTGAGCCTTAGTGCGCTAAAGGAAATGACATGCTTAATGTGCAGGTCCAAGGACATGATGTTAACTTTAGTTGACGGATTTAATTGTTGAGTCTTACATTTCATTATCCAGGTTTTCACGAAATAACATTTTTTTAAGATCACACACGGGTGCTATCTGCAGGTCATGCCAATTCATGCCGCACATTCGCTGAACATCTCAAGTCACCTTATGCTCTGAAAACTTTTAAATTCTTTATATACAAAACTCTTTAAGACTTTCCACATCCTTGAGCTGTTTCGACAGGAAACAAGGATACTTCATTGGTTGTATGCTACAACAGCTATTCAGCGTAATCAGTTTTCTTAAGGAAACCTCAAATTCGTTTTTTTTTTTTTAGCATTTTATTTGTTTCGGTTCTCAAAAGGATTTCGACATCATTGAGAACAATAACATGTCCTTCATACGCTCTCCATATTGAGTCCGATAAAGTCTAGTCCGGAACTCATTCGCGTACGAAAAGGAGTAAAACAAAACAAAACAAAAAAAAAAAATGTCCTGAAACAGAAAAATGAAAAAGGCTCCATAAAGTGCAGATAAAAAAGGACAATGGCCGGACATTTCAGTAAAGTTGGCCCGAGAACAGATAATAGCCAAACAAATGACAACGGCAGGCGGTTTGCGTTCACTAGGAAACAACATGGATGCGATTAGAAATTGAAAACAGCATAACTGATGGCGAAGCGAGGATATCTTTCCGTCCATGCCGGAGCATGTGACTCTGTTCTCTGTCTGTGTGTGTGTTCAATATGGGTCCTGCTCACGCAATCTCCATCTCCTAGTGGGCTGCGGTTTTTAATGAAATGTATTGGAATGCCGATTGTTTAAATTTGAAAATTCCTCTACGCCTACTACTGACGCCAGCGTAACGCCTTCCAGCGTCGACACCATCAGAGATGTCGTATGGTATGTACGATGTCGCATGGCGTAATGTGGCGCCTCCTTTTGTGTTTTGGAATTCAATTGCGTGCATGTTACGATAAGATTAACAATTTTTTTCCTCTGTTTCTGTTCTTCACGGGGAGATGTGAGGTTGAAAACGACAAGGGCTGTTCTGACTACGGGTTGCGTTTGACGAGGGGCTTACGAAGAAAACAAAAATAAAAAAATAAACAACGGAGGATGGCGATGGAGAAGTTGATTGACAGGAAAATTGGAAAACAAGGAATGTGATACGATACTCGAAAAAGAGGTTTTGTAACAACCAAAAAGAACAGCGATGTCAGCAGCTTGGCACATCTGATAGTAATTCGAAAATTGCCAAAGGATTTTTTGTTTTGTTCTTCGAAGGGCGGGTGCGGGTTCGCGTTGACAAAATAAAGAATTTCATCTGAGCGAATAAGAACTCAGTAGAGAGAGAGATAATTCTTGGAGTTGGGTTTTGTCTTAAATTTACAAAAAATAAGCGAGTGACCTAGGTGGAGTTCGGGGAATATGCTTCTGTAGCAATCAGCTTGTAAAGAATTTACCAATTTATTATGCAGAAGGGCAAGTGATCCATGCAAAACCTCTTTATCTCATTTGTTTCCATATTTTTGCATCAAGGCGGTGAAGTCAAGCTATTAACTCAACCGTAATTCTATAGTAATTGACAGCAGAAAATGAGAAAAGGGCGGGAGAATGCTTCATAAACCATTTTTTTATTTAATTACATAAGACTAGGGCATATGTATTTTTTTGGCGTTTTTAACTTTTCAAGAGGCCACATCATCATCAAATCGAATTACGAAGTCTTCGCCTTCAGCTAGGCTCTTAAGTAATCTGGACGTGCGCGTTTTTTTTTTTGATTCAAACGTAAGGCAACATTTTCTTCATCCACCATTTGGAGTTTCTCTAAAAGTTAAAAGTGTTTGGTGATGTCTGCCATTTATTTGTAGGTTTTGAGAGGTGCTGAGACTGAACAGTTACAAGGAAAGTGAGAGACAGCTCCACCTCTTCATCATCCATGCAGCTTCTGCAGAAATCATTTTAGAAGCGCTGATGTGCAATCTTTTGAGGAAAATCAAATCCTTAGGGTGTTCCAGATCAAGCTTTGACCAAATCTGTTTTGTCGCTAAACACGTTGTACTACCTGTCCACCTAAAATTTGGCCTTTCAAAAGTATCTCGCTTAGTTTTGAGTTTACATGTAGCGATAGGTAACATATTCTGCTAGAATGAGCCGTGCTTTGGCGAGCTACGAGAGGTGGTGCCGCGAAAAATGTTCGGTGGACATGGCTGGGCCTTGAACCCACACAGCTCACTTTGCAGCCCAACGCATTAACCACTGAGCCACAGCGACCATTTACCACTGTCTGTGCAAGGACTATGGCTTTGATGCCCTTATATGTAGATATTCTCGGCGTACGAATATCTAAATATAAAAATAGAAAATAAGTTTCAATACATCAAAAGAAAAGAAACAGCTGTTATCTCAGCTGCTGTGCTCAAATTCTCTCAGTTGCTCTGCTGAATGTACTAAATGTTTTAAAAGGTGTGTTTGCCTTGACAACTTTACAATTGCGAGACAGTTTCGAGTAGATTTCGGCGAAACTGCTAAAAACTGGAAAATGTGTGGAAAAACTTTGGATGAAGGTTTCACAAGTTTTCGTGAAAATTCAATTTTCGTTCCGATGGGATTTTTTTTTTTTCCTTTAGGAGAAGCGGAAAATGCATCATGCGCTGTAGAGGTGTTACACTCACCTAGTGTGTCAGACTCCTACTGAATAAATTTCCCCTTTACCCTTGATATCCTCGGCAACCCCCTGAGACCGCTGTTTGTATTACTTCAGTGGTGGTGCTTCCTTATACCTAATAGGGTTCCGGTATGATTCTTATGAGGTTATGTTTTCGGTTTCCTCTCTATCTTTTTTCCTCGCACCACGATCTCGATAAAAGAGGCTATTTGGTTCCACTTGTCGTTACTCGAGATCATCATTCGCACGACATTTTTCGGAATGATATTGCCTGTCTTTAGTTCCAGCCTGGTTCTTTCTCCTGCCCATCTGTTACAGGTGGAAAAGATGTAGTTTGCGTAATCTACTTCGAAGTCGCCATATCAGCAACCTGGGCTCCCTATTTTTACCATCTTATCGAGGTATACGTTGAAGTTCCTATTTCCGATTAGAAACTGGGTGATGTAGTAGTTTACTTCTTTATGTTTCCCCTTCGTCCATTCAGCAACGTCCCTAATCAGTTTTGCCGTCCACCTTTCTCTAGTTTCAAAGGTCCGCCGGTCTTGCGGACCGGTTGTTTGGTGAGCTTCTTCTTCAATGCCGTTGCCACTTACACTCCTGTTTCGGCTTTATGCTCTTGAAACAATTTCCTTTTTACCATTAGGATATCGATGGGAATCACTGCCGCCACCGTGCGGAAAGAGCTTGCTAACCGGAGGGCACCGCATCTCTGTACTGCTGCCATCTGTTTCCTGTATTTCTCTTTCCTAAGGACATCGGCCCAGTTCTCGCAGCAATACA
Organism: Matsumyia berberina; assembly: GCA_917880715.2. Classification (NCBI taxonomy): domain Eukaryota; kingdom Metazoa; phylum Arthropoda; class Insecta; order Diptera; family Syrphidae; genus Matsumyia; species Matsumyia berberina. The sequence continues at coordinate 112,555,897 of OU862870.1, read as the reverse complement.
GGAGAATGGAGTGCGTGATCAACATAAGATGTGTTCTCCTGCTTAAATTTAAGCGTATCAGAGGAAACACCTCAACCTACACCTTCATTGGTTTTTGATCCTTCAGCATAGAAGTGAATCGACTTGTTTTCTAAGAACACCTTCTTCTATGAAGAGATGATGACTTCGAAGTTTTTTTTTCAAAATTCAGTTATCACACGATACAGTTTTCTGGGGAGTATTTGAAACTATTCAGAATGGGGTTGTGGCCACATTCTTCAGTGGACCACTGTGAGATTTCTTTGAAACGAACTGCCGCAGTGGCAGCCATTTGCCTGCCAAAGATGTCAAGTGGTATCAAATAAAGCAGAATGTCCAATGCTGCAGAGGGTTTCATTTCATTTAGGCACAAATGAGAGTTTCTACTGCTTAAAAATTTTTGCTGCATACCTCTAAGGCTCGAATCTACGAAAATTGCACTAACCATTGAGCCACGGCGATACATATGTGACAATTATTTGATGAATATAATCCCATCCTTTGATTATATTGATAGAGACGCAGTTTTCGAAGAGACATTGCATGATATGTACTTTTTGGAACTTACTTATTCATTTATCGATTAAATATAAGCACAAAGTAGACAAAAAACATACACCTCATTGCCATCTCTGCCAATCAAGTTTCCTCTTTCTCATTTGTAAGTGTAAAGTGAGATAACTTTAATATCAGTAGAAAATTGTGGGACGACTATATTAACCAAAGCAAAGAACAACTGGTGATAACAAAACAATGATATCATAGTTGCTACACTTCATTGTAAATTTTTTTGGATTTTTAATATTGAAATTTAATTAGTTTGAGGAAATGTTGATACTTAATTGAAGAAACTTGTTTTATTTTGTTAAATTAAATAAATACAAAAGCCAAGCTCACCAACGAGTGCAAAAATAATTTGAAATGTGGGCTGCTTATGGAGATATGCGCCAGTGAATGCATCTGATGATCCCTCTAAACGAAGATTGTCATCTATTTTGACAGCTTATCGTTTGAATAGTCATTTCGATCTCAAACCTTCTTCTTTAACTTGAAATTCACCAAAGAGCTACTTTATTATAATGGCGATATTCCATACATCTTAAAGTAAATTTTCGGACAACATAAGACTTCATTTTGGTAGAAGCAGCCAGTACCTAGTGACAGAATCGACTTAAAGTCCCACTCCAAAGTCAAATGTTCTTTCAGATTAATTGCCCCCAAGAGGTGTGATGGTGTTAAGATCTGGTGACCCGAAACCTTGGTTTCACATCCCTGCCGGTGGTTTTGTTTCCATCTAGGACTCGTAACCCGAAGACAATGTCATTAGTCGTTAAAGCGCTATAAAATTTGTCAATTTGTTAACAAAATTTGATGTGAATCTATGACCTAGATACAGTCTGAGTGTATCTAATCTCTAAACATAAATTGCATCCAGACACACAAACCCACACACATCATTCCCTGGCTCCATAAGTGGGAGAACCAGAAAAGTCGTAAAAATCTAAAATTTACCACATCCATCAAGTTTATGGTAATCAGGTTATCTGAGTCCTCGCATGGGGCGGAGGTGCAAACAGAGCTCTAAAAAGGTGTCCTTAAAATTCCACAGCGATGATTGCTGGCCGACAGAGGGAAGGCGGCAGCCATCAGCCATCAGGCCCCCTGTATCTCGTCTCTTAATCAAACTTATCAGATTGATCCATAAAGAGAAAATCATAGCAGACATACACCACCGGGTGTATCCCTAGCTGGGATTGTCAACGAGATAGTAACTTCCTCCTGCTACCTTGAAGCAAATCTTCGTCTATCTGTGTGTGTGTTCGTTTGTGTATGTGGGGATTGTAAAAAGTTTTCCTCAACCAGATTGAGCCATTGGGCCATTGGAATCTTTTTCTACAATTTTTACTTTTTTTTTTTTTTTGGCAAGAATTTACGATCCTGCTTGCACTGACTGTGGGTATGTGGAATGTGGCAATGATGGATTGAATGTAAGGAGTCATAAAAAAGGAGAATCACCAAGGACAACTGAGCTGATACTGCTTAGCTCCTTACCACAGGAGAATGGTGATGCCGACGATAAGGGTCTTTTGGAAATCCGTGACTTGAGGTGAGAAAATATCTCGGATGAGTACTCTGTATGTTGGTGTTGAGTAAGGGCGGGACTTAAAAGTTATTTCATCGTGAGAGAATGAAATTTTTTTTTTTTGCCCCGATGAATAGAATTATCTGAGAAATAGGGTGAGGTTGCATTAAAGGACTTTGACAGGGGATTCCTTTCGTCAAATTGCCCATGTAATAGACTTTAAGAAGTTTGTTTCAAACAAAAAGTCCTTGAGGAAGAAGTGGTGTTGGTGAATTTTTGTCATGGGTTTAGGTAGTACACATAGAACTTCTACTATTTTGTCATGATAGGGATTTTCAAGGAACTAAAACTAGAAACGCCAAACCACAGGTTGGGTTGAAAAGCGGGATATATTGCTCCCAAATACACCACATAACTTGGAAAAATATGAGCGATTCTCGGAGTGTGTAGTTTCAGATGAGCATTGGAGTTTATTTGAATTCTTCCACTAGAAGAAGTAGAAAATATATACAACGAAGAACTCGATGCGCCAAACCAGGATGTGAATATAATCCAAAAGGTTGCGATACGTAGAGCTTATTGGCTTGAACGACGCAAAAGACTCAAAATTTGATCACAATTTTCCCGCAGTTCCGTTTCGCGAATTCCGTCATATATAGGTTTAAAGTCTTTGCGTAAAGTACTAGACTTATTTGTTCAAAATTGGCTCCTCTCGATTTTTGTGTATAAGTCACTCGAATACATTGTAGAAAGTGCTTAAGAGAGCGATTGATCGGTTGCTTTCAGATCTGTCATCTAGTTTTTCTTGCTTAATACCTTCGCAGTTTTTTATAAGCTCTGGACTGATCTCCTTCCTAGATTCGCATTCGGGAATGACTTCTAGTACAGCGGGAGTGGGAGTGGGAGTATTGCGGAAGTATTTAGAAAAATTTTGTGATACCGCTCTGAGCACTTTCAAAGAATGTAGTGAAATCTTTTACCCATCTAACTTTATTCTTGAGTCGGTGAAAGGTAATAGGGTTTGCTCCTGCAAGTTTCCGTATGCCTTTCTACTATCCACGATTATACGATCGATTGAATTACGGAGCTTTTCAGGAAGTTCGGGATCACCACTTTGAAGAAAGTCTTCGTTGAGTTTCTCACTTTCCATCACTATTAGTAGCTTTTCACAAGAACTTTACTGTAAACCCCTGCTTCCGTACCCACATCCATGAAAGAAAAACCAATGTAGACGACCAGTGCATTTCGTGATTTGTGATTTGTCGATGATTGGTTTAGGAGGGTGATGTTCGGAAGAACCTCGTCTCGTAGTCCACCAATTAGGCCCGTTGCCTAAGAGAGCTTATCCCGAGCAGAACATGTATCCTCAGGCTTTTGTGTTTTAGCGCCCCTGTGGCGGTGCAATCGCAGAGGAAGTGTTTGAGGCTCTCGTCTTACTTCTCCTACATCTCGGGCAAATACATGATTGCACCAGTACCAGTCTGTGGCCATGTTTATTCAGGTCAATGTGTCCAGTGTACAGGCCTTCTTAGTTGCCTTATGCCAAGATAAAGCGGTCTCCTTGCTAGATGACAGCAGAGGCACTATTCTCTATTATGGATCTCGTGGCGTTTAGCAAACGAGCCGCTAAAAGCGGATTAAATAACGGTTGTAGTTGTGGTAATGTCTCCGTTTTATGCCCTTCTCATAACCAGTTCATCCGCAGCTTCGTTCGGATGTACATATGTTGCAATGTCCTGGACCTGTAGAACAGGTTGACCTGGGCAGAGGTTGCTAGGGTATTGAGTTTTTGTTTGCATTCCCTTACAAGCTTCGAGTTGGTTCTTGGGTTTGCATGTGCCATTAAGGCAGCTTGACTGTCTGAGCAGATACAAATCGAGGATTAGCGCACGAGGTAAGAGTTCTGTGCCTGGAACAAACTGTTCCAGATGGGTAGTAAGATTGAGAGGTGCCATTTGGCAGAAGGTTTCCGCCCCCGATTCTCCGTTGATGTGGGATTCATTCGTGTATACCACAGTCTCTCTTTCGGAGGGGATGACAGTGTCCTGTTGCCATTCCTCTTGTTTGGGGAACTTCACTGTATAGCTTTTATCGGAAAGATTAGTGAGGTCACTAAGGAGTCTTGTGAGCTCAGAGGCTGGCCCTACTTCCTTCCAATTTGCAGTGTGTCCCGTTAAGATTCGCTCGTTAAAGTGGCTTAGGATCTTGAGTCTTAGGGCAGCCAACCCACCTGTCTTTTTCACCTCTAGCTCCATAGGTGGTAAATTTAAGATTGTTTCCATGGCTGCTGTGGAGTGCTGTCTTGTTAGCCGGCTATCCCCAGTCAGGCCATGCGTAAGACGTTTGTTAGTAGAGTGAGGACGTACTTTTTGTCCACTATCGTCCACCAGCCATACACTCCGTAGAGTAAAATGGCACTGTCTATGCAAGTGTAAATCTATTGGACTTGCCTTTGTTTCAGACTCCACGTTTTAACAAAAACCTTCTGGCACTTCTGGCTTTTATGGTTCTATTCCTTAGATTCCTTCTCCAAAATATTTTGTTGTCAAAAATTACCCCAAGGTATTTCACTTCATCTACCAAGGCTCTGCTTTAAATTCTGTTAAAGACGTCAGTGCGAAGATCCACCGTAGAATAACACCCTCCAATCGCTTTGATTGTTGCCTTAAGAGACGACTATTCAGTACGACCGGCAAGAACAAAGGTGATGATACACATAACCCTTATCGCCGCTGTACTGTGCAGAAGCATACACTTTTTCAATATCTGATGAAAATTCACTTGGAATTTTAGAGAGAAAAGTTCTTCCTTCGATTTGTTGTCCCACCTGCGTTTAAGGTTTACGGAAAAGATTTTACCACGACCTATACGACCTGTGCAGCAACAGTGAGCAGGTCAAAAATACAATGGATAGCATTTACATATGTACATCCCATTTGTTTGAATTGTGTTGCATTCCATGCTTCAATTGTCTGCGGATGAAAGTTTCCAAGGTGTTCCAATTAGTTTTTCGGGCTAAAAGTTTTTGCTTCTGACGTAATATGTAAATGGAGTTGCAGCTCCAAGGCACTCGCCCCGCAAAAATACCAAAACTTCCACCGTTGATACTCTGCAAACTTAAGTTTTTGCGTATACGATCATGATGTTGCTACTTCCTGGCTTCGTTATTCACTCACATCCAGTTTGTTTGTGTTCTCACATGGGACCAACTCCTAACTATCCATTACAATTCCATCTCCATCAACATTTACATTTCTAAGCTCGATGCTTAGAACAAATAAAATAAAATTATTAAGAATTTGCCATAAACATTCATTCAAAGCCATTCGCTGGTACGCACAGCGAATAAAAAGAAATTAAACTTTAACAGCTAATAAAATATTGATATCGCTCGTCGCGCCCACCGTTGCCCCACCCATCCATTTGGAAACCATAAAAAAGAGCCAGCTTACCCCCTGAAATATTAACGCTATTGCCGGGCCACGCGCTCCCGATCGCAGTGCTGTGCCCCTAAGAATGAGTCGTCCCCAAAAATCTATCTACCGCACGCACAAGCGAAAAACAATAAAAATAAAAATACATGCATAAATAATCCGCCGCCGCCGCCCGAAAACGTTTATTCTCTCAGTCTCAGTCTCAGTCTCGCAGCAATTGTTTCAAATTTTATGACAGCTCCATTTAATATCCTTCCACACGCCCATACAACCGCAGCGCGTAAGGAACCCCATCGCCGGGATATTGCTCCACCGTCCGTATGAGGGATTTCGGCAAATCGCACTCACCGCCCACCGGGACCCGCCTGCCACGATCCGTGAATACAAAAACGGTACTCATAAGAAATTAATGAGATATTTACGGACTGTTAAGTGTAAAACAAGAACCCTTAAGTGGAAGCCGATGAAATATTCACAGCATCGACGCTGCCTTCGACTCTAAACGTCCCTGCGGCGGCGGCGGCGTTGCGTCCCCAGCACACAGCAGTTACGCCCGAGAGCCGGCAGATGAGAATTCCGAGGAAACAATTAGACAAACAATCAGGCCGGGTGGCCCGGGGGTGGCGGCTGGGGTGGCAGAGAGCCCAACCGGAAACGAAGAAAAACGACGGAAATTTAAAGGCAAATTAAAAGCCTATGTTACGCGCGCCGGTGCTAAGGAGCTGCCTTTCAGCCGTTTCGACGTTTCGCTGTTTCGCTGTTTCGTTGGGGATATTTCAATTTTGCATGGAGGGGACCACGGGCACAATGCTCTGTTCGCAGGCAATAATTAATTAATCAAAAGTGAAAACGAGTCTTAATTGCTGTAGTAATGGAGCCGTATCAGGACAATTACATTACTTCCCGTTTTGATGACGAAAATTCCTGATGAGATTATTATGGCTGTTATTATGGCTCGTGGCGGAATAATAAACGAAGGACATCGGGCGTCAGACTTGCGAAACTTTGTTGGACACGTCGTCGTTGTCGGTCACACTGGGGTTTGCTATTGTCGTGACGTTATGCCGGATTTTATGGCAGCTGGGGGTATTCGTCTGAAATGTGTGTCATTGGATTCGGGAAATTGAATTAAATTTATCGCAAAGCAGATTGGATTTACGAGGAAGTGGTTGAATGTAGGTTAAGTAGTTGTGGCCAGGATAACACTCCCAAGATTTCATTTTTGTACGAAGCAGGGTGCTAGACACTTTCATTCTCTTCGTTGGATTTTTCTGGAAAAGCTATATCAGCTGGATATTAGTATATAGTGCTCATATCGTATCGTTAAGGAAGTCCCATAAGGATTAACCAATCACTCGCCCCAATCAGTTATAATCTGATCTTTAACTTCCTTTCAGCCTTTCGGCTTAAAAGACGCTGCACCCGTCTCGGATTTTGAAGAAACGATCTATCACTCGAGAATTCCGCTTTAAAATGCCAACTTCATCTGGACGTCTATTTTCTGTCTGTAGGTGCTTTGTATGGATCAGAATCTCATCCGTCAGAATAGAGGCTTAGTCGAAGGAATTGTTCGCTCACAGGCCTACTTTCCGTGTCGTTCTTGAGGAGGGTTGTTGCACCTATCCTGGCCAGTGTTTGCTGTTTCATTGCCAATGTAACCCTTATGTGCACTGGATACCTATCCAGTGATCAAGTTTTTCTTTCCTAGTTGAAGAAGCATTTTGACTCTCGCTAGAATTTGCTTTCATTTTATCGTGGTTGAGTTCAGTGCCTTTAAGGGAACTTGACTGACGGAGAAGATAAAGATGCTTTTGCCACGGATGGTAGAAGGCAAGTTTAAACTTATGCACTGATTGATGGCAAATATCTCTAGCTGGAGGAAGGCCAAGTAACAGCCTAAATTAACTTATACATGAGTGCTAGATGACTCAACGAATATTCGTGGTACAAAGATCTTGTAAGTCGCAGTGCTCTGCACATTCAGCGGCCCAGTTGCTAAAAAAACAAAACGAGTATTCCAGACCCAGATTAACCGTTCATTTTTGAGCTTTCCGTATGCCATAATTAGTCGTGTTCTCAGGGAAGGGGTTGAAAGTTTATCCAATCTTCCTTCGGGGGAATAATTACGGAGTAATTTCGTTTGAAGCAGTGCTTGGCATAAATATCGTTCCATGGCATGCTAAGTTCAACTCCCAGGGGTGCATGTTACAATCAGGTGTGTCAGACTCCTATTGGATAAACTCCCCTTTGCCTTTGGTATCCTCGGCAACCTTCTTGGGGCCGCTGTTTGCAGAACTTCAATGGGGTCGTTTGTATGCCCAATAGAGTTTCAGTTTGATTCTGATGACGTTATGTTTTCGTCTTTCTCTCTTTTTTCCTCGTAACATGAACTCGATAAAGGAGGCTGTCGTTAACCGAGATCATCATTCTCATAACATTTTCCAGGCTCAGCCTGGTTCTTTCTGCTGTCCATCTGCTATAGCAGAGGTATAAATTAACTCCCTACTTTTCGTATCTTAAGTTTTTCGTTGAAGTTTCCATGTCTGGTTAGAAACTGGGTGATGTTGTTGTTTACTTCTCCATGTTTCCGCTCCGTCCATTCAGCAACGTTTCCAATCCATCTTGCCATCCACATTCCTTTAGCTTCGGTGCCTCTTGCTTAATCAACGCGCCGATATCATCTGCGTACTTCACCAGGAATACTTAGAATACCGTCGTAGGAGATATTCCACAGGACATTCAGGTCTCAGGATTGAGCCCGGCGGTGCTTTTGCCGTAATTGCCTTTTTCGGGGTCCATCCTCGGTGTCGTATAACAACTTCCGGTCTTTGAGGTTATATTTAACCATCCGCAGGAGGTTTTGCGGTATCTTAAGGGTATTCTCGATCGCGTTTAGCATAACTGTCCATCTGGCTAAGTTAAAAGCATTTCTTACATCAGGGGCTGCCAACAAGATGATTTTTCTCGAGCATTGATTGCCCTGTTGGCCCTCTTGGGCAGCTTTAACCACTTCCTCTATTGCATCAATTATGGAAAGGGCTTTTCGGAAACCGTGCTGTCTCTCGGATAAGCCACCTGCTCTCTGGGCAGTTTCGGTCAGTCGCGGCTTTAGCATATTCTCCAGTATTTTTCCGCCATGTCAAACATTACACAAAGATCTGTCCGCTGATGGGGAGCCCAGATCTTCTTTTCCTTTGCTGATCAGAGCCAGGCGTTGTGTCTTCATGCTCTTATAGAACATTCCGTCCCTAAGGCAACTGTTGTACATATTCAGCAATAAATGAGGACAAGTTCGGGTGATCACTTTCATCATTTCCGTTGGTATAGCATCAGGCCCAGGGGCTTTCCTGTTCCGCTGCCAGGAGCACCTCCTCTTCGCTAAACATTGGGATATCCTGTTGATGGGCAGGGAGGATCCCCTACACTGCTTTGTAGCAAGGTTGAGATGAGCGTCAGGAAGGCATTAAAAGCCGATGTTAAGTATTTAGGTGAAAAAATTGATTTCGGGTTGAACTTGCCATCATTTCTATGTGGACTTGTAGAGACCTCGATAGTCTTTGCCCATCAAACTATTGCTGCATGTGTTAAGGTAGGTCTGACGACCAAACTTTAAATCTGGAACATAATTTTTTGACTGAGTCTCCAGTTATTGGCACAAACGCAACGACAGATTCCCCATGCCCCAAGGCATCTAAAGTCCATCCTTCCCATTCCATTTTTATTCCGATCTTCTGTCATATCCTTTTGTTGAAAAATGGATACATATTCTGCCTTTGGAAGTATGCACACTTTTCTGTACCAGAAATCCTTTTCCATTTTCTTTAAGAGATTTAAGACTAACAAGTCTGAAGAACACCAATTCTCTCTTATACGATTGCTACGTGTCCAAAATGCTGATTAGTTCTCGTAGAGTAGTAATTTGACTCACGTGTTGTAGAAAGTCCCCCATAAAGTCTGGTGGCCTTGGCTTCCCAATCTTGACCAGGAGTCTCTTACGTCTCTATTTATCCTTCTTGTACTCTCTACAACACTTACTTCTATCTTTCCGAGGTCATCATCAGGCGCAAATTTCCCAAATCATCCAAGAGTTCAAATCGGGTACTGGTACATGTACATGTTGAGTATTTTTGGATACCATCCCATTCAGGTTTTCGTATATAGCAGTGCCTGTCTGAGGAGCTTGTAATCCAATCTTTCTTAGTTCCAAATACTTATGAGTCCCGAAACTCAGCTTTTCACCTACCCGTCTCCTACTTAGGGAAATACTCATTTCCTGCGGCAATGTCAGAGTTTTCTTTCAGATGAGGTCTCCTCCACGTCTCGTTTCAAATTCTCTCCTCACTATTAAGGAAATTTCTTTCCAATTTTCCTTAAACAGCATCAACTTACTCGAACGTCCTTGAAACGTATGAGTGTATCATTAAACATCTAAAAATTGTACACCTAATGCGACGTCATATATCAAAACTTAACCTACTTACTCGTACGCCATCACTCGTTCGCACAGATGGCACCCCCTAACTTAGGACGGCTCGGATGGCTCACGCTCCTAATGACGGTGGAAATTTCTCCAAGCACTCTATGATTGCAATCGAAGAGCATTAAACACAGATTCGACACACATTCCAAATACATTTGATATGAGGGGTCGTCATGGCAGGCAGTGGTAAATGCCATATCGCACACAGGCACCGGAAGCGTGAGCAACGGAGTCGTAATCTCTTACCAACATTCTGAGCACATACATAGCCTATAACTTTGCAAAAGTCTTCCGCTTTACTGCTTCCTCTCCTGCTGCTGTTGACTTTACTCCCTGAGATCCCTGTGCAAGGATTTGCCCTTTTTTTCACTTTTTTTTTTTTTTTTTCTTTTACTTCTAATTCGAGCAATCTCTCACAATTAATATGTACGCCTTACATGTATGAGAGATCCAAGCTTCCTGGGTTGGGTACGAAACATCGGCTGATGGTTCCCCACTGTGGAGGCATTAAATGCTTCAACGAACGACAAGCGGAAGGAGGCCAAACGGCGACGGACTTGATGCTCGCGCGCAAATGCCATAAAGTTTAGCCCATGTACGAAATTAATGACTTGCCTCGCCATCGGAATTCACATCTAACACTCTACTTTGTGCTGAAGGGGGGAAGCCTCACATACGTCCTGGCGATGCCATTATAACGCATGGGACTCACGTCTTTTGGCAGAGATGGCGCAGTGTAGTACTGATGATTTGCAGTTGAAACGTGCCCTGAGATCACCCTTCGTGCGCCCCTCGCTATGTGGAACAGTGAACTCGACGTGCACTAGCTATGTTTTGAGGATTCCGACGAAGGAGCCACGAAATGTCTTCGTAGTTAACGTAATAATAATTGACTGAGTTATGAGCTCGTCGGAGATCATGTGATTGGTCTGTCAGCCAACCCGTCAAAGGGGAATGAGACTAATAAGCGTAGGCGTGGGGATATTTGACTATCGATTAACAGAGTAAAATGTTACAGATCGTGTATTAAAGGGAGGGCCACAGTCCATAATGAAAGTTTGTAAGTCAGTGTCTTGTGGTGGTGGTAGGACTGGACGCTTATTAAATCGTTATTGGGTATAAGTAGGGTTGCCATTATAAATGGAATTAAAATTTCCCTTACTACAGTCCCGGGTAGACCTGGACCTCAACCAACAAACGTCTCCAGCCAGTTTGATCTTTAGCCAGCTGCCTCCAGTTTCACACGCCAAGTTGGTTAAGGTCTCTTTCCACTTACGTGCGCCACCTGAGTCGTGGTCTTCTTCTACTGCGCCTTCCCTCGGGTGTGGATACGAAGATTTTCCATCCCGAAGCATTGGGGTCCATCCGCTTTGCGAGACTCAGCCACCTCAGTCGTGGAACATTCACTCTTGTGGCTAAGTCGATGTTGCTGAACAGCGCGTACAGATAGTCATCTCTTTCTCCAGTCACCATCTATGCAGACGGGACCGACATTAGCCCGAAGAATTTTTTTCTCAAAACAGCCAAGAGCAACCTCATCCGAGTCCATAGCTCTGTGCCGTAGAACAGGACTGGAACGAATAAAGGGTCAGTTTGATCATTCGTGGGAGGGCTTTGCTACTCAATTGCCTTCTTAGCCCAAAGAAGCAGCGATTGGCAAGAGTTATTCTTCGTTTGATCTCGGCGTCCTTGTCCTTGTCTGAATTGATAGCGGAGCCTATATAGACAAAGTCTATTCATTTATTTATTTATTTATCAACTTAATACAAGCTGGTACTTAAATCTAAGAAAAACAGGCAGTTAAGGTAAGGGCAGGAAGTTGTACAGTTTTTTTTTTTTTTTTTTTTTTTTTTAGATCTTATTAACTAACAATTAAAAGCTTAAGACTATGAAAAGAGATGGAAGGGTAGATGAGAGTGGGTTAAGAGGAGGTAGAGGGGGTGTAAAGGGCATTTCACAGTGTTATTCTGCTGCAGTGGAAATTGAAAGCGTCATCATGCATGTTATTCGCTTTATGTAGCATTCTGGACATGGGCTCATGCAAACCATAGTTGGTACGGTGGGGGACAAGACGAAAGAGGGGAACAGACCTGAGGTTGCGGGGATTGGTGTTAAGAGAAATTATTTGAAGCAACGATGGACAATCTATGTTGCCGGCTAATAGCCGATGAACGAATAGAACATCGGCAACATCGCGACGTTTTTCAAGAGATTCCAGGTTGATCAGTTTCAAGCGGTCTCTATAGGGTGGCAGGTTGTGGGTGTCTACCCAGGGAAGACCACGTAGGGCAAAGCGAATGAACCTGCGCTGAACGGCTTCAATTCTCTTGATATGGATATCATAATGAGGGGACCATACTTGGCTAGCGTATTCAAGCAGAGGCCTTACGAAAGTGATATACAGGGATTTCGTGACATACGGGTTTGAAAACTCCTTGGACCAACGCTTTACAAAACCGAGCGCAGAGTTGGCTCTACGAATAATGCTATCAATGTGGGACCGAAAATTGAGTTCCCGATCGCAGATAACACCCAAGTCACGTAATGAGGTGACTAGGGGCACAGGTTAATTGCAGATAAAGTATAGTCTGGGAGGTGGTGGGAAGCGCTTACGGGAGTATGTGATAGCTTGGCATTTACTCACATTAAGCTGCAAACTGTTTTTTTGGCACCAGGTTGAAAATCTGTTTAAGTCATCTTGAAGTGACCGGGGGTCAGCGGGAGATGATATGTGCCTGTAAATTTTCATGTCGTCAGCATAAACAGATATAAAGGAGTCTTTGATGATACAATCGACATCATTAATTGTCAAGATGAAGATCAATGGACCAAGATGGCTACCTTGGGGGACTCCTGAGGTGGCTTTAATAGGGTCAGAAACGAAAGATCTAAAGAGGATTTTGTACTGGCGATTTTCCAAGTACGATTTGATCCATGTTATAAACCGTGGTGGAAAACCAAGAGCCTTAAGTTTTAGAAGGATTATACTGTGCGAGATTTTGTCGAACGCCTTGCTGAAGTCGGTGGTAACAACGTCGACTTCTTTGCCTTCTTCTAAGGCGCACAGAGTACCTGAAACGAATTCGGTTAGGTTAGTGGTTGTTGACCTACCCTTAAGAAAGCCGTGTTGGTTTGGGGAAAAGATGGACTTGCAGTGGAAAAACATTGAGTCGTAGACAATGCTTTCGAAGAGCTTGGGTATACAAGACAGTTTGGCGATGGGGCGGTAGTTAGATACTTCGTTCTTACGACCATTTTTGTGGATGGGGATAATATATGAGTTTTTCCACAATTGAGGAAAAATCCCCTGTGAGATAGATTTTTGGAAAAGGGCAGTGAGGGGTTGGGCCAGGTAGTTTGCACATTTTTTTAAGACTATGGCCGGTAAGCCATCGGGACCGGGGGAGTAGTCGTCCTTTAGTTTATTTATCTTCTCTTTAACCAGTGGCAAGGTTATATGAATAGAGGCTAAAGACGTATGGGCGCAGTTGTTCATATAAGAAAAGTAGTCGTAATCTGGATCCGAGACTTGGTCGGTAAACGATTGGCTAAAGAAATGAGCAAACAAGTTTGCAACAATCTTAGGGTCTGCTGACGATGTATTAAGAAAGTTTAAAGTGGATGGATAGCTATCAGATTTCCTTTTAGCGTTTATGAAGTGGAAGAAACGCTTAGGATTAGAAATCAGGTTAGATTGCATTCGGGTGAGATAATCAAGGTAAAGGAATTCACAAAGTTCAGAGAAATGGGTATATGCGCGCTGGTAGTTAGAATAGTCAGAATCAGATCGAGAAATAAGGTAAGTAAGCCACAATTTGTTTCTGTGATTACGGAGTGAGCGAAGTTCTTTATTGTACCAGGGTGGTGATGACGAGGGGTTCCTCTGAGGCAAATAAGGGACTGATTTAATGAGGCAGGTGAGAATTTCGGTGTAGAAAAGGGCAATGGCATTGTCGATTGTGACGGTAGTAATATTGTCTAGGATGGGGCTGAAGTTAACGTTGCTAGGCAGAGAATTTAGTTTTATGAAATCTGCTTTGCGAAAATTAAAAAAAAACGAGTTTTCATAGTGAAGGGCTTTAGAATCATTCTCGTATGAAAAAGTGAGGGATAATGGTGGATGAAAGCTATCTAATGTGGATAGGAGATGATTACTCGCTGTGACGACGCAGTTGTCGACATCGGATGTAAAGATTAAGTCCAGTTGTCTACCAAGATTATTAGTGATGTTACTAATTTGGTAAAGGCCGGAGTCGGAGAGACAATCGATAAAAAGGACCTCTTTTTCTGACGTGGGATTTGAGGCAATAAAGTGGGACATGTCATCGGACTCAATCCATTGAAGATATGGAAGGTTAAAATCACCTAAAATCAAGACATCATCGGATGGATTCACAGCTTCACAGAGAGAGTCGATTGCGTCTACGGCAAGCTGGTAACCCTGTATTGGTTGCGACGGTCGTATGTAGCAGCACATTATGTATAGGTTGCGTTTGGATATAGTCGTTTTTACACAGATAAACTCAAAATCAGCGGTGTGTGACGTTTTAAAAAGTGTTGAGTCGAAAGAGTTGTGTATTGCCAGTAGAACACCGCGGCCGCAGGAATTGTCCTCTTTCTCAAGACTATCATCCCGAAAGATATTAAAGTCTGAAGTAAACAGCTCGTTGTTATTGAAATCAGAGGATAGATTAGTTTCGGTTAAGGCGAATATATCGTAGGGGAGATTTTGGGAGTTTAGAAAAACAGTGGAGGTTTTAGTGCGCAGCCCTCTTACATTCTGGTAGTAAAGGGATAAGCACTTGAAAGAGGGTCTTAATGGATTAGGTCGACGAGCAGCTGTATTGGGGGGAAGGTTAGGAACGATAGTAGTTTTTAAAATTGGAGCGAGTTCTTTGCAGGTGGGATAGACGTTTTGAGCTGACATGGGAGGCAAAAGTGGCAAGATCATTAGCTACATCATTTGCTGAAATATTAAAGCTTTCGTGATAGTGAACGAATATTTGCTTCAGCTCTTTAGGGTCGATTGGAAGGCCTTCTTGATGGATTGAGACCATGATATTGGTTTTCGTTATGCCATCTATGCAGATAGAGTCAGGTTTATCATGAAGGTAGGCAAGATACAGACGGACGTTTTCATAGATTCTGCGATCTCTCAAACGTGATAAAACATATTGGCCATCAACACTGACGTCTGCTAATTGCTTAGTGAGTTTAACTGTTGGGGGGAGCAGTGGATCTAAAAAGGATGATGGTTTGTTAGGACTGTGCAGAGCGGTTGATGATGTGGATGGGGCTTGAGGATTGAGAGTATGGGAGTGAATGAAGTTAGGGTAGTTAGCATTGGCATCAGGAGGCGGAGGGGTGCCGTTAGATGTTGGAGTCTGGCTTGGTGAAGGGAGGGGAACGGGTGCAAGATTAAAAGACACTCGTTTCGGCAGGTTAGAGGGGGCTTTGGTAGCATTATGGCTTGTGATAATAGGTCGAGAAACGGGGGTTGGTGCAAGGAACTGTGGGGAAAAATTAGGAAAAATTCCAACTTTGAACTGCCAGTTTGGGTCAGAGTTAGAAGGAATATGAGTGGGAGGAGAAATTGTTGGGGTTTTGGGCTTATCGGAAGATTTTAATTTGGGTTTGGACCTATTCACATTTGTTAGTGACCGTGAGTTTGTCTTACATTTGGTCATCTTAATTTTACCTAAGGTGAAGGGGACGTTGGAATGAGTTACAAAAAGCCAATCGTATTTAGAGGGGATGTAAACTTTAAAACTATAATACTTAATTTTGAAACCTTTGATTTCGTTGATGGCAAGCCTCTGACGGAAGAAATTACGCACCCAGGAAAAGTCAGCATTATGTGGAGCTCCCTTAAGGATGTACGCAGTGAAGTCATCGTTATTCATTTTGTTGCTGCTGTTAAGCTTACGAAGACGGTTGTCCCACTCGAGTTGAGACCACAAAGTTCCGAAACGTACAATTTTGTTATCATGTTCGGTAGACGGCTTGGCGGCTGTGGGTTTTAAAGATGGGGGTGGTATGTGGTCGCTGGTGGGTGCAATAGACTCCGTGGTTGCGGTTGACGCAGGGATACAACCTAAAATTCCACCACCTGATTCTTGGTGGGATGATGTGCTCGGGAAGTGAGTAGCACTGTTGGTGAGGTCGATGAAGTTTGGGGCTATATGTAACTCGTCATGAAGGGAGTTCACGCTGGTTGGCTTGTCGGGAAAAGCAGTGGCATCTAATTTGCTGGAGACTAGTTTTATTTCCTCGATCAGTCTGCTAATTATATGCCGGGTTTCTGTCGACTTGTCATCGAGAGAATTCAGCATCGGCTGAATTTCTGCTACCCGCTCCTCATGGTTTGCCAGTCTTGCATCCAAGGATTTTAAGCTGGAGGGATGACCGGAGAGTGCCTTAGATAAGAGCGACAAATCATCGTGGATGGATTGGAGAATTGGTGAGGGAAAAGTCCGTAACTGCCTCAAAGTTCTTCAGTAATGTTTTGGGAGAGGCGTCGGTGTTGAGTGTCCTTTCTTACTGACAGCATATACTTGCCCTCATTGAACGCTAAACCCATCCCCATCTCAATACTCACGAATGTCGTCGAAGTATGGGAATAATTTGACAGATTTTTGGAAGACTGTGCCTCTGGTGTTAACCCATGGGTTTTGCATTATTTTTTCTAAAAGGACGTTGAAGAAGTCGCATGACAGCGCAGCACCCTGTCCAAATCTTTCTTTTTTTTTGACATCAAAGGTCTCGGTGAAGTCTTGATTGATCTTAAAAATCCGACGAGTTTGGAAGGGATGCCAAAACTAGACATGGCTCTAACTAGCTCGTTTCTCGAGATGCTATCACACGCGACCTTAAAATCGATGAGTATCGATTTGAAGTTCCTGGGTATTTGCCTAGATCCGCCGCATGTGAATATTTGGTCGACATTGGACTTTTCTGGCCTGAAGCCACACTGATGCGGGCCGATCAGGTTATTAACGAACGGCTTCAGGCGTTCACACAACACGGCAGATATTTTCTTGGAAGCGATGTTAAGAAGACTAATGTTGGCGCAGTTCAGGGGGTCTCCTTTCTTAAGGATCGGGCAAGCAATGCTGAGGTTCCATTCATCGGACATACTTTTCTCCGAACATATTTGACAGACGAGTTGGTACATGCTCCTTACCAAGTCACCGCCTGCCGCTTTGAACAGCTAGGGCGTCAGCTCTAATAGCTTTGTTGGGCTTAAGCTTAGATTTAGCTATCTTCACTGCGTCCAGGTGGGGTGGGCGGAATTGTTGGTTTTCCTCATCCAGGTTGAATGGTTTGAGAATGGAGAAAGAGTTATCTTTTTATTATAGGATGTCCACATGTCCCGAGCCGTTACTCGACTCATGGCTTCATTTTCAATATATCTTTTTAGCGAGCTTATTGGAATCTTTGTTAGTTGGAGGGCCTGTAAATTATGCAGTGCTATTCCCTTCCGTGCTAGTTTATCAGCCCTTTTGTTGCATGGGATATCCATGTGCCCAGTATAGGACCATCGCATTGTCGCCCTCGATATCTCACTTAGATATCTTTTGCAGAGTATTACTAGCCTCGATCTAGTAATCGTAGACTTCAGAACCTTAACGGGTGGCTTGTAGTCAATGCAGGTAGTAATTGTCCTTCGGTTGATATTATTTTCACGGATAGTTTTTTACGCCTTGAAGGTGGCTGCGATTTCGGCTTGAAAGACATTGCAATCGTCATTTATTCTAAAGGAACGGTTTACTTTTAGGGCTTTGCAGTAAACCCCGACTATCGTACTAATTTCCATCTTGCCACCGTCGGTGTAGAAGTCCAGTTCCTTTTAATTGAGAGCCTTGTGGTTTCTTTAGTCATATCTGTCAGGAATTCTGATATTGAATTTCTCTGTCAAATGCTAGAGTCTGGGTAATGTGATCAGTTTCTGTCAATCTGTCAGCATTCTCCCATCGGGACAGTATAGAGGCGTGACTGTAGGGAGCTGGTGTCCACTGGCATCCTTCTGCTGGTCTCACAGCAGTTGCTTTAAATCGAATGGGTGTACCATCTGTTTGCTAAAACTGTTTGGGACACTAGGTGAAGCATAATGTCTTGTTCCGCGGATGGAGTTCATACGCTAGGTGCATGGATCTTTTGAATCAAACAAAAAAGGTCACCAGAATGTGGTACGAGATTTCATAGTCCAGTTCTACCTACAGTCTTTTTGCCGAAGTTAAGTGTTCCATTAGCCTTTATAGGCTTTCTGGTACATTGGTTTTCAGTTAAGTTTGCTAGGTATGCTGAAACACAACTACATGGCATTGACAACAAAGCTAAGACTGGTGCCACTTGCAGCATTAAAATCTATGTATATGGAAATTTTATACCAGTCTGAGGTCTCATCAAACTTCTTAACGAAACTGATACTGCGTAATTGTTTCATAACACCATATACAGCTATCTATTTGTAAAACCCTAAGCAAGTTTCATGTTCCATATCTTCAATTCTCTTGGTCTCTTCCTTAATCTAACATACGCTTCACCGGTCCAAAAACAAATAAAAATTTTGCTTCAACCGTAAACTAAAAGTCTCGTATCCGATAATTTTGCAATTTCACAACGAATCACATCCTTGATTTGCAGAAAGCTTTTTACGTTTCTCCTAAACGACTAAGTATACCCCTCCTCAAACCTTACTACTTCTAAACAGCAATCAACTCCTTGGGTTCCTTCATACTCTTGCATTTCCAAAACACCGTTCTCTTTAATCGTTTACTTCACTTCACTTCCTCCGCTTAATTCACTTTATCCTACTTACCGCTTACCTCTATTTAATAACAACTCCTTTCATTCCGTCGGTGTTAGCAAAGTTCTCACATAAAACCATCCCAACCAGGCATACAGCTCGAATGCATTTCGCTCCTCTTCCATTCAAAGGACCTCCCCAAAAACTTCGTTTCCAAGATTTGGATTTCATTACACACATCCTTGCGACTTTAACTTGTGCTGCTACTGCATGGTATAGTTTTATAGACTACTTCTGCTATCTGCTTCACTGGAAACTAAGAGGATTGTCGTCAGATAAACGCCCGAACTGCGAGCACAATAGAAGGAACACCTAGGACCCAGCAGCATACCATGCCAATCCTCGGTAACTAACTACCCCCATAGCATTTGGTAAACGATGCGCAAATGTTTGCGCTATCAAAAGAGGATTCTTTTTTTTTTTCTAGCGACATCTCCTGTTACCAGATTTCGGAAATGTTCCACTTTTCCGTTTGGCTTTCTTCAGAGCGCCCGCGGCTCATACAGAACTTCCTCGTCATTGGACGAAAATCCCAGCTCTTGACTGTTAGTTGTCCTAGTAAGTTTGCAGCGGCAAAGTTCCACTTTTGAAAGTAAAAATACGGTGAATACCGGACCGTCAATGGACTTCTACAAACTATTCACTGCAAGGATATGCACTGCTCGTGCAGCACTGGGGCCAGGTTCCTTCTTTTTTTTTTTAAGACGAAAACCACATGAAACCACCAAACTTGGTTAAAACTTTTAACATCACCGGATTCAATCAAAATTCCTCGTGCCACTATCTTTCGGGCGGATGGTAACTTTTTGAGATAACCCCCTCTTCTGGGAGTCTGTTCTCTGTTCTCTGTCAGTTTGCAATGATCTTAAGCGAGGTGCACTACCGACCCGTACGTAATCACTGCTCCGGCTTTGTTGAATAATTGCAGTGTCTTCTGTTGCGTCTATTAAAAAGTTGTGCTCCTTACACCGCAGTTCTCCTCCAGCTTTTGGTGGAAACAAACTTGAAAGTCAATTAACCCAAATTCCTGGAAGCCAGATTACTTGTGCTGTTTGAAGTTATCGCTCTCAGGCTGTGGTAGGAGACAACCATGCTGTTTACGACATCTTACATGTGCCTTGCATCATTGCACATTCTAAACTTGCAACAGGATTCTTGTGCAGGAGGAAAAGCGAAAACAGTTGCATGTGTGTGTTGTTTTCTTTCTCCGAATAGAGTATAACGAGAAGCAAGATGACACAAGTAGATATGAGTATGCATATCTACACAGAGTAGGAACATGGGTAGAAACGCCAGCCGCATGTTATGATTCTGGTTCCAAGAATTGCCAGTGTTTCTTGTAATTAATCAGAAGCATGGCTGGTGGCATTACGTAGCTCTCCGAAGTGAATCGCTTTGCTTTCAACTCGACTTGAAGTAATATTTCTTAAGCGGAAGCTATTTTAGAGTTTAAACGATTATTTTGTTTCATTGGCAGCTATATTAGGTAGGTTAGGTTGAAGTGGTTACTAATAAAAGCTAACACACTTAGACCTGTGAGAGGTTTTTCGTGATACCACATGGATCTCGAAAAGATCTTCTGCCTAGTCATGGAACCAATTGGAGCGCAGGAGGCTACAGACATCTGTATTTATCAAGTCGCCTAAGTTGGCTTAGAAAAAGGCTCCTAAGTGGAGTTTTCTATTGCGGGAGAGAGCTGGACAGGTGCAAAGAAGATCGAGAATAGTCTCCTCCTCCTCTTCGTCCATAAAGCTTCTGGAGAAGTCTTTTGCGTAGACGTCAAGCCTTGTTGCATATTTGCCTCTTAGACAGTGTCCAATGATGATACCTGTAGTAACGCTGATATGCTGTCTTTTGAGGGAAATCAAATTCTAAGAGCATTTCAGATCCAGCTTGGAACTGTGTCCCGGCACCAAACAAAGGTGAATATTAAACTGCTCTGTCATTTCTATAAGAGACGATCGGCAATCTAGGGCTGTTAGTGAATTTAAAGCGACTGATTCCAAGGACTTCAGTGCCGCTTGGCTGTCCGAAAAGATGCGGATATTTGTGGTTGCTATCACTTTTCAGTCAAGTTTAGACTTCTCCGATCGCTATGATTTCCGCCTATAACAAGCTATAATAATTTGGAAGACGGAATGTTAGGCTGAGGTTTAGCCTGTCAGAGAACACACCACCACCCACCCCGTTGCTAGTTTTTCAACCGTCAACTTGTCTTCTGAGAATACATCTTCCCAGAATGACCTCGGAGGGATGGTTACCTCGAAGTTCTTGTCAAAGCTTAGCTTGGGTGTGATGTAGTCTGTATTTCTGGGAGAAATTTCGATATTTGTCAAAATGGAGGCGTGGCTTAAATCTTTATTAGACCACTATGAGGTTGCTGCACTAGGCATTGGTTTGCTGAAAATGTCAACGGGTGATGAAACAGGTTGTCCAGTGCTGCACAGGGAGTCGTGCAAAGAGCTCTGCTGATGCACATGCAAGCTGTATCGCGGTCTATGGCCATATCCAAGGCGGTCCACTCCGTAAGTATTGGTCTTATTACCTAAATTTAGGGGCAATGCGTTATGAATTGGGGTTGCAGACCCCATTTATTCCCGATATTCCCGAAGAGAAAAGGGCTACTTTACGTATAGCTTTCTTTATCCTGGTTTCTAGCTTAATTTCCTGACCAAAATCAGATCCAAGTATTTTGCTTCGTTGGAGAAAGTTATGCCACCAACATCGGATCGATGTGTGGTATTTTAGACTTCCTAGTGAAGAATACAAGCTCAGTTTTGAGGGGATTCAGATACAAACCACACCGAACTGCCCATTTTCTTAGCTTGTCTAAAGCACTTTGAAGTAGTTATTTTAAGGTATCAAGGTGCTTTCCCGAGACGCCTGTAGCAACGTCATCTGCATAAGCAGTCATCGTGCAGCCCCGCCTCCAGGATCATCAATAGCTCATCTAGCAAAGAAGGGAGGACCACACCCTGTGGAGTGCCTCTACTGACAGATCTTCTAGCAGAGCTTTGAGTTGATAATTCAACTGTTGAGCAGAATATTGATTAACTCGCAAAGTGTGCTGTATACGTTCAGATCTGACAGTATCTCTATGATCACTGATGTGTTGACGTCGTTACAAATGCCCTCTGCAGGAAATATTCACTAACATGAGCAAAGCCGGAGTCGATGGTGTCGCATAAATGGATATCAATCATTCAAGTGTTTGTAAAAGAAAATAAAACAGACAGCCATGAGTCACGGGTCTTTTGGGGTTGCATGAGAGCATTTGCTAACCTTGGGTATGAAGACCACTTTAGCTTCTCTCCATGATTTTGGTATGCATACTAGATCCTGACAGCTTCTCAGAATCATCTCTAACGTGAGTAGGATGATATCCGATTACGTTTGTAGTTTGACAGGCATAACACCTGTGGAGCCCTGAAAACTGAGGTTAACCTCTTTACGAGAAGGTGGGTTGTGACTAGTCTGAGTCAGCCAATGCTAAAGAGTGTCACTACCCAGATCTTCGATTATGCCAAATATCTAGGAGTGATTCTGGATAAAAACTTCATTGAGCAAAGCGTGCCAAGTTGAAGAAATCCAAGGCGTTCTCAGTTTTCTAGCAGTGTTAGGGTGCTTTTGGAAAGATATTTGGTTCATCTTCTAAGACCTAGAGACATTAATTAGACCTTTATAGCTATGGTAAGACCGTTTTCAGGTTATGTATCTGTTGTTTGATGGAGGATTTATTATTCCCTTCTGCACTTAACTTTAAAGAACGGCCTGTCTAGGCTACACGAGAGCTTTTCCGGGGACGTGTGATGCTACTCGGCTTAAAGTTTTGATAATTTTTCTTGACGTTTAGCCCACTATCCTTATTCCATTGATATAACGTCTGATGCAATGAAATGGAAAGGTTAGCTTCTTTGACATTCATTGGCCAGATTTCCTGGCTTTGGCAAGAATCTGAGCCTGGACTGGGCTGTAATCAAATTTATACGAATTTTCAGTCATGGCTCCAGGGTCTTGAGACCGGCGACAATAAACTCGTTAGCCAAGTGTGCCTCTGTTTTCCAAGTGGAGACTAAACCCATCCTTACGGCCACGGACTCTTTTATAAAGAATATGTGGAGGGGTCGACGCATCTGCGCCTACAGCGATAGCAAGATTCCGCCTAAAGCCATGTTCAATCCATTCACAAGTTCCAAGTCTCTTGTCTGGATCTAAGGCCACACTGATATCTCTGGATTGAGATCTGTGAGCGCTAGACAAATCTTAGACGATGATTTTTCGGAACTTGAACTTTCTTTGGGTATTTAAGCATCCTCAGCCAGGACCTCCATTGATGTTTGAATTCTCTCCAGGGTCCAGACAGATTAAACGACTCCAACTCCTCTCAAAATAAAGCTCTAGATCCTTAAGTGAAATATCAGTCACGAGAACACCGTCCCGCTGAACATGCAGGAGCTGCGAAAATTGTTCTTGTATCTGGAACAGACACTACTATCGGAAACTCGCAAACGCGTCATAGCATTTGATTGGCTGCAGACCCATAAAAATGTCTGTACAAAGAAGTTTCATCAGCAACTCCAAGTAAAGTTAGTTGATCCAAGTAAACAAAAACCCTTGCGTGATGTGTCAATAAAATTACACGACCTTTGCAGTGCCAAGATATAATAAAGGCAGAATGATACATTTCCTTTGAAACACCAGCCCAACCCATTTTCCTATGACTTGGTCGTAGTTCATGTTCTGATTACTTCTATACAAAGCCAACAGAAAAAAAAAGTCAAAACAACTCAATCGATTGAACTATCGTCGTAAATCCTTGTTTTCTTGACCATCGACAGATTTCGAACACCATATCCAGTGTCACTACAAGAGTATCCCGGCGGTTATCTGTTCGAATACCGTTCTTGCAGTTCTCCAACCAGCCAGCCTTCATTTCCCTCTCTCTTTCCAGCTGACCCAAAGGAGACAACAACATATCAATGTCCGTTTTGACATCTATCGGCCGTAAACAGTGTTCGGTTCGTTTAACGTCCTGTGAACGAAAGATAAGAAAATACTTTAGCTTTTCCTCTCATCGCCCACAATGCACGAGTATCATTTTAATATGATGCGAAACAAATTGAATCTGAGATTCATTTGGTAGATGAGCAAATCCAGCATTCCTTAGCGTGTCCTTGATCAATTGTTGCCGAATATTTACCTATTTCTACAAAAAAAGGGCTACGTATTGGTTTCATTCAATTTGGACTTTCATTTTCTAATCTTTATTTAATGTCATTCACACAACGCGAGCGAGGTGCAGCGGTTCGTAACTCAGGTAGTATTAGGTTTCAATGGCGTCCGAGGATGGTGTCCAGACTAGTTAGGGACATTTGTAATTTTTGTCATTGTTATGATTCACTGGAATTTTTTCGATTCTCCTGATAATCAATATCAGCTCAATCAACTCTTCAAGCCATGACGCTCTATTGCCAGTGTTATGCCTTAGTAGTA
Organism: Matsumyia berberina; assembly: GCA_917880715.2. Lineage (NCBI taxonomy): Eukaryota > Metazoa > Arthropoda > Insecta > Diptera > Syrphidae > Matsumyia > Matsumyia berberina. The sequence continues at coordinate 112,531,580 of OU862870.1, read as the reverse complement.
GAGTCGACACCAGCTTTCACGATTGATCAATTCTTTTTTCTTTAACCTAAAGGCAAAGTCATGTGGTCGCCCTGGCTCAGTGGTTAGTGCGTTGCACTGCTGACCGAGTGGCGTAGGTCTAACCCCCCGCCAGCTACACCGAACATTTTTCGCGGCACCATCTCTCGTCGGGGAATAACATGCCTCCAGGAGTGTAATCTGTCATGAAAGAGCTTCTCAATTCGCCGTTCGGAGTCGGCAATAAATTGTAGGTCCCTTCCATTCGTGCGAAAAATGTAACACGCACAACATGAATGGTTGCGAGAAGCTAGGCCTTGGCTCATCCCGAGCTGTCTCGCCAGCTATTTAATTATTTTTAAAGGCAAAGTTGGACTTTAATTAGTGAAAGCCAAGAGCTTCTGTCGCTGGCTGACTGTCGAGAAGAATCACAATCTGTTTTCTGGTGGACTTACGTATACTCCGCTTCTGTTCAAAAGACAGACGTGGATTACCCAAGCGAGACGTTATTTTAATTTAGAGACCGAAAATACCAGGGCAGATTTTATTTTCGATTCACCAGTATCTCAAGATCTCTCATCATCTTGTCCGAACCCATTTTTGCCGCCTCTGTGAAACTATTACCGTTTTTATGGCTAACGTTGGATATCGTCATCCTGTAGAAAAAAAAATGTTAGGCATTGTCACATTGGAGCAATGTATCTGTATAGACGGGCACCTTAAATAAATGATAGGTGGTTTCTGGGTTTTCATCAATATCAGCTGCTGGATGAAAACTTGCTAAGGGGTTGCATTGATTATTGGATGTCTTTGACGCTCGTCACTGCTCTATGTTGGAGGCAATTGGTGACTATAATGAGTAGACAGGATAACTCAATATTTCTAACGTTCTTTATCAAAGAAACAACTACCAAGAGACTAAAGCGTAATGCTAGCTAAAACAGACCATTCACAGAACAGCTATCACTGCAGCTTCGGTGTAAGCAACACCGAGTGTTTCCTCATTACTACCGCTGGTAAAGTGACCCTTTAAGATATCTGAAATCACTAACTTAGGCTTTACTTTGATTCAATCTTCTCAAAGAATGTGTGTACATTTTCTTTGGTCAATTAACGACCAAAGCCTGCTGTTGGTGAGCGCAATCGTCCTGCTTATGGCCTCATTATCTAACAAAAAAAATACGAAACTGACGAAGAAGCCTTCATGTTGTGCCCATAGTGTTTTTCGCACGAATGGAGGAGATCTTCATTTTCGCTAGCAAGGGCCACTCTAATTCAACAACAAAAGATGACATTTTGAGTCTCACAGAATAGGCCAGCTCCAATGCCGATCTCCTTTTTAGACCCGTTAATGTAGATGCTACCTCTTCTACTCTGGTAACTACATATCCTGCCCCAGAAGTACCAAAATCAGACATGCGCGCAGGTTACCAAAAAAGAGAAATAGCCGAATGCCGTAGACGGTCAGAAACCTATTCCATTGAGCCTAAATACAGTGGAGGTCCAATGTGAAGGGTCTGCCCTACAGGCCAAAAATCATTTTGATATGGACCAATCCGGTTGTTCACGAGATACCTTAGTTACTGGTGGAAGAAAACAAGCTTCTGAATTCCATTAGATTTCGTTTTTCCGGGATATAATGATCAATCCAATGTTCGACCCTTCTGCTGGATGCTCATCCATTCTCCTAAGCACTCTTGATGAGTGGATGTATAGGGTCAAGTGTCATATTCAGTTTCGCGCCATTGTTGAATTGCCAAAATTCAACTTTCATTGCGATGACTTTCAATAAGTAAAAACTTACTTACTTATTTAAGGTGGCGCTACAGACCGGGGCGGTCCTGGGCCTCAACCAACAAGACCCTCCAACCAGCTCGATCTTTAGCCAGCTGCCTCCAGTTTCGCACACCAAGTTGGTTGAGTCCCCTTCCACCTGAGTCGCGGTCTTCCTCTACTGCGCCGTCTCTCGTGTGTGGATTCGAAGATTTTCTGGCCGGAGCATTGGTGTCCATACGCTCTACATGACCCAGCCACCTCAGTCGTTGGAGCTTTACTCTTCTGACTAGGTCGATGCCGCCGTACAGCCCATACAGTTCGACATTGTATCCCCTCCTTCATTCACTGTCTATGCAGACGGGACCGAAAATCACCCGAAGTATTTTCTTCTCGAAACAGCCAAGAGCGACCTCATCCGCATTTGACGAAGTCCAGCCCTGGTGATTTGTATGGTGCGAAGGAGTTTATGACCCATGTCACTTTTTCTGCGTCGATTATGCTTGCGGTGTCTTCCCATGCCCTCCTTGGTGCTCTCCGTTTATGTTGTTTGTGTTTTCTGATAACCAATCCGGGAATTGGGTGTTCATTAGTGTCTCACGGGTATTTGCCGTGATACCCAAATTACTTCCCGTCTGTATCAGATGGATCAGATGGTTTCTTTGTGGCATCCTCGACAGATTTTTTTGAAACGCGATGCATAGTTATTGTCGCATTATGTTTGAGCAGAAGGTTATCCATGTCTCTTGGTCTTCCTGGTGAGATGTTTAAAGATTCTCCTATTTTCTTTGTAGGATTTCCAGTCTGATTCAAGATTTGTTTCTTTAGCTCTATTAAATTATTCCCTTGCTGTCTTGCTTACGCTAAGGAGTTCCCCACTCCACCAAGTCTGATTTGCAGCTTTGGGAACGGGTCGAAGTGGACAGACCTCTTAAATAGGTTGTATAATAGCCTTTTATATTTTAAGGACATTTTTATTGAGGAGAACAGTGGGATTGTTCCGGGTCAGTTAATAGTTCCTTTAACCTATTTTCATATGAAGTCCAGTTGGTTTTTTTGGGGTTCCTAAACAGAGTTTAAGGGTTAGGGTCGGTATTGACATTAAAGCTTATCCACCTTGGTCTAAGAAGGAGACCGCTTTACGAGCCCTCCAATCGGACACCTCGTTGAAAGTAATTAAATTTTCTATATTGAGGAAATCAATAAGGAACTCACCTCTCCGTTTTGTATTTGTAGTCTAGTGAGCATTTAAATCCATCCCGATGATCCTTCTTTTCTTCTGTGAATTCGCCCAACTGATGTTTTGCCAGAATTCGGCGGTAGGTGGTAGTTCGGGCGAGTCATACTGGAGGTACCAACGAAATGTCCCTTAGTGGAAATAGACTTTCTATTTCTGTAGCTTCCACCCACTCTTAGCTGTGACTAAAAATTGTTGAACAGAGGTGTACAACTAATCTAAAGTTTCAAACAAGCACCTATGAGCAGAGGCACTCTACCTACCCGCGATCCTTAATTTTTCATGCAAGACAATTTTGTTCAAGTTCTTTTTTGTACCATTTTGCCTTTTGCTTAGGTGGGGGCCAGGGATTGGTGGCAAATCCCTTGAGACTTGAGTAATCATGCCCTAGATTTTGGATGTAATCCCTTTCTGTGCTTTATCGATTGACCTTTTTCGGTGTTCGGTTCGTTGTTCATCATACAAGTTGTTACACATACACACACACAGTGGTTAACTACAAACATACGAAATCGTAGTTTAGCTTCCCTGGAATGGCTTTCAATTTTCCCTGGTAACATAATTTCAAATTGCAAAAGGATAATGTTGATCATGTGCTTCTTGGCTAATGCCTCTTCCAATTTCCTTTATTAAAATAGGGCAGTTGGTTTTTATTTGTACACCCATTCTTAAGGTGCTTGGATTGTGTTTAACTAAGTTAAACTATTAAGAGCACCTGCAGGGATTTTCGGGAAGGATAAGAATTTTCGGAAATTTTTGGAACTTGGAAACAAAGTTTCTCTTTCAATAGATGGTGTAATGTCCAGATCAAGAAGAGAGGGTTGGCGATAAAATGGGGAGGAAATGTTACGACGCACAATCCATCTTCGTTGGTCGGTTAGTTTGAAGTGACCTTTGGTAAAACGGAAGAAAAATTAAGTTGGCTGGGTCTTTCCTCATCAGGTGAAAAAAAACTTGGAAAATGGTATAAGACGCCATAAGACTGCAAAACAAAATCAAGTCGAAGAGTTGAACGGGCTAAAGAACCGTTGCATACATATAGGCTGTAAATAAATTGCAATGATGATTAGCAAGCCCACAAGTGATGGAAGAAATAACTCAAGAGACTCTTGCAAACGAACGAAAACTGAACAAATCACGTACTCTTTTTTTATATTTGTCTTGTATTCAGTGTTTTAGTAGATTGAGGTCATCTAAAATAAAATTTGTTTTCTACTCTATAGTTCTTGTCTTTTGTGCAACATTTACCGCCGTCTCTACAACATTTAGGTAAAGTGAGTTGACAAAACGCTTGAAGACCTTGGCAATAACAGAGGAAATGTGCTGTGAATGCGGGAGCTGCTTCGAGTATCACAGATACTCAGGCAGAAGCTTACAAAGGTTCTCGCTTAGCTCTCCTAACTTAATCGTTGTTGTTAGTGCGTGTATCTCATACGAGCCATCTTCATTACGTTTCGCCCTGTTAAAAAGATATCCAGTATTGGGTTTGAGTTTGCCAGGTAAAAGTGTGTGTTAGGTAAAAGTGGGTGTATGTACCTGGATGTAGTCACACTTCTATATTCTGTATTAAAGGCCCTAAATGCGCACTGCGACCTATAAGGTGTATTGTGGTGGCCCGTATGGTGTAACCAGATGTTATATTGAGGCTTTTGATAGTATAGCCTTAAGCTCGATTTTCTGAATTTCCACTAAGTTGAGCGAGGCCCGTGGCTTGGTGGAGTAATCTTTTCCTTGCGGCTCCTAGACATACGCACAGAATATGTTCAGCGGTCTCTTTCTGTACTCCATAAAGCCGGCAAATATCGGTTTCTGATAATATAATTTTATACAGATGATATCTGAGTGGACAATGACCTATTAGAAAGCCCGTTAAGGTTCTTAGCTAGTCTTTGGTGAAATCAAGCAAATCTTGGCCTTGTATAGGTTGGGGTTGATGAACTTTCTCGCTTGTCTAAGACCCTGGAGATTGGCATAATAGTCAGCGTGTTTGTTGTTTGTTTGTTGATTGTGTTATCTTGGAGTAGGTATTGTTGGTTGGTATCCCAGAGCAGGGTTCGGGATCAACGAGTGGGCGGCAAGCGCCGGGCAGTTAGTCCGTTCGTTACCCTCGAAGCCTTCATGTCCTGGGATCCAAGATGCGGTAATCTTATTTACCGATGCAAGGGTTTCGATGAAGTCGAAACAGTCCCAGACAAGCTTGGACCCTACCGTGTGGTAGGATACAGGTCCTTTGGACCAGTATCCCAGGCATTCTCTTGCACACAATTCAATAGCGTGGATGCCGCTTGAAATACTGTTGGTGACAGCGTGGAATCGAAATCTACGGAGCTTGGGATCTGAAATCTTTCCGGGATTTATGGTCAAGCCCTTCGGTCTACACCACCTTGAAGTTCGGTTAAGGGCATTTTGCATCATATCATCCTCTGCTTATCCTTGTACTCTGTAGCCGACTTTTTTTTTAGAAGTTGTATCACCAAAGTCCTGAGCAGGGAAGAGACTACTTCCCCTTGTCTGGTGTTTATTATTGCTTTTAGCGATCCTGTGATTTATTTCCTAATTATAGTCGTCCTGAGGAAGACTTCTTCGTAGGAAATGTTGTAAAATCTTCCTTCAGCCATTGACAGTCTCAGTCTCAGTGGATACGCAAATTCATATGCATGCAGAGGATCACTAGCAAGGAACGCATCCCTTCTGTGGTGATCGACTATTTTCTTTATTGTTTTAAGGAGAAAGGAACTTAGGTAACGGAGCGGTAAGATTTAGGCGATTATTCCGCCTGTTTTGCCCGTTTCGGTTCATAGGTACGTAGCCTAGAGTAAAGCTGGAACTAAACACCCGCGCGAGGGGGGGTATCAGGAAGTCTTGCCCCTGCAGACACTCCTAGACCACTCACTGATCATTATACCATGATTTCCTTTGATATCTTAAACAGTTTTCGTAGGCTCTATAGGGGACCACCATCCTTTATTTCCTAAGGAAAACTGAATTGCATAAGGACTTGCTTTAATTCCAAAAGAACCTCACATACCACTAGATGTCACAATACATCTTTTCAAATTGCGGTAGGATGTGTCCCAACGTAGTCCACATGCTCTCTCTCATAATATCGTTTTTATTTTCCCTACTCTCTTGAATGTTCCAAAGCCTTCATGGCGTAATTAAGCCCTCACACTGCCCAGTGTTCCAATCAACGTCAACATACATTTGTGGGGTTAATACCCTGCCCGTAGAAAAGCATTTCCGTGATTACAGGCAAATCCAAATTACAAGTCAAATTATCATCCATGTATCACAAAGTGAAGCAAAAAAAAAAGGATAATCATCCGCTACTAATAAATCACGAGTCCTTTTCACCGAAACACACGCACACGATATTGCTGTCAAAAGTAAAGCGAGTTTCGCATTCGTGTCGACATATCGACAATCCCAGGCAAAACTTCTCCGCTTCCGAATATAAAAATAGAAGCCATCAATACATGGCGTCCATTAGAGGCGCAATGTCGAATCCGTCCAAAACATTTTCTAGTTCGCATTTGTGCTCCTTCTCCCTCTCGGAATATGGATCATTGCCCGTTAATGTGTTCCTACATCTAGTGGCTTAACCAACCGATGTTGGGACCATGCTCTGGGATCTTATTTCCGCGTTATAATCCAATAAAATCCTAAACAGAACGTACTCGGCTCGATGGAAGGTATATACATAGTATACGGACTCACAGGAGCGAATTCGCGTAATCATCGCCCGAACGCAGTTAAGGGGTTTGCTCTTCTATGTGCTGTCTATCCGTCCGATAGTAATTCAAGCTGTCTATGTACATTACCATAGCTTCCTGGCAGTGAGTGTGCCCGGCTAAAAATCATCAAGGATATTACAAACGCTACAAATCACGGGTCACTGGTGTGCGCATAGGAATGATGCAGCAATTTGTTGATGCCTTTAAATGCTGTGTGCCGCCGTTGTGGTGAGGTTCCACTCACTGGCCCTTATTTTTGCTCGATCCATTCGCCATGAAGATTCGAAGCTGATAATGGAAGCTATTGTGTCTCTGGCAACAACATTCACTCAGATTGAAACAAATGCGCTGTCATTCTAATGAAATAGAATTGTGATGGTTTCAGCTTGATACTGTTGATGGGATATAGGCCGTAAGATTAAATATCGGTTCTGACACATCATCGATCTAAACAAGATTTGTGTCAAGCTAAACAAGATTATGCACAAAAGGAAACATATATAGGCACATTTGAAAGGGGCCCCCACAGAGGATCAAGGGCAAGGGAAAGTAACGACGAATTGCAAAATGTTCCAATAGGTTCAGTTCTCGGTCGAATACATTGATTTCCACGGTTCTTATTTTTATTTATTTTTTAAAGTCAGACAAGGGTATTGCATTTCCATGATAGATTCGTCGGTGTAGCTATCGTTTATTGGACGATGAATTCTGTGCCCTAAAAACAAATCGTGTCAGGCTTCTCACAGGACTGCTTCGGGGATAAATAGGAAATTAATTTCGCACGATATCTTCTTTACGATGGTCTTGCGCCTAAAACCAGAAGATGGAGAACTTTGTTTCCTACTTCTTTTTTAGAGGGTCTTTATATTTTGATTTTGAAATATTTCAGAGATATCTATCCATGGTCTAGGCGGTCCGTAGGACATCCAGGAAATCAGCCGAGAAATAAACGAAATTTGCCTAAGCTTGTGCTGATCCATGCAAACATTCTAAACCACTCTGCAATTCCTAGACAGTGAATTTGTCCAGCGATGAACGTAGACAACTTTCGTTCAAGCTCTGGACTTAGCATGTCAAAGGTATGCATAAGTTCTGGGAAATGAGATAAATTGAGAGGTCTTAACAGATAGGACTCTATTTATAATAATAACCCTTTTGATATATTTTTTGCAAATATAAACATACATTTGTCTACGCTCAAACAGACAGTATCCAGTCACAGGGTGCATCTTATGCTGTTTGTTAAAAAAAAGGGTTGTAATTTTTATTTGTATATCTGGCCTGTGTACTGAAAGATTCGATCCCGCCAGCAACCAACCGAAAGGCAAAATAAATTCAGAGTTAGCTAAGAACTCGTCACGAGCGCCACAATCCGATCGGTTACAGAGAGACCAAACCAACGAGGACACACCTGTTTGAGCGTACATATGGTGATTATTGTGTTGTTGTATAAAAAAAAATAATAAAAACTGTTAAATTAGAAATGGAAATTTGGCTAAAACAACGATAAACTTTGCAAAGTGTTACAGACGAAAATTTCGCTTACAATTAAAGTTAAAGAAAACAATTTGCAAATGCACAACAAATATAGAGCTTAAATGGTAGAACGCCTAAGACTGAGATAATTATAAGACAGTATTTATATTTAGTTAAACTAAGTGTAATTTGTTTTGTGTTTAATTTTGAATGAATGTAGATATAAAGTTGGCCCGGGCGTTGGTTGTTATTTAGAGCTTCTTGCTCTGGCAGAATTCTCGAATTAGTTTTTTAAGGTATTTAGCCTCGCGCTTGCGTTCCGATAGAGTGGCTGCGAGTTCTTTGTTGAAGTTAGACAATGTCTGCTCCTCGCTAAGGACTGTTTCCATTTCCTGCTTCTTTTTCTGACGGTAACGTGTGGCTGCGTTTTTGTTTTGTTCCACCATCATTCGATGGTGGAGAGTTCAATGCCGTTAGGTGGTAGCTGTTATAGTCAATGTTGTCGTCATGCCAATCGGACAGCTCCTTGGCACGAGTCTCAACGATTTCATCGACAATTTGACAGTTTTGCGCAATGTCTGACCATTGGGTTGCATTGTAAACATTTGGTGTGTAAGTAAATTGCGAAGGAGATGATGAAAAAGTGGCATTGACCGGTGCAGGTACTGGAGCTGCGATTGGATTCGCAATGTTCTGATAGACAGAACAAAAGGTATTCGAAAATCTCTTTAACATCTTGTGGTTCCTGCGGTGGCGATTGCGGTGGTGTAAGAGCAGGCTGAGGAGGTGACTGGGGTGGTGTTAATTGGGTTAATGTTGCTGCTTTATTATAAATTGATTTACTGCAGTTGCCTTCATATGGATATTGTACTTTGGTTGCCAGAGATGGGCGGACAAAACCTGATTCATAGGAACCAAAGTCTATCAGTGTTTGTGGTGAAGACGATTTAACTTCCGGCCATGGTTCTTTTTTAATTTCGAAATCTGTTTCCAGTACAACTTCTCTTTCATGGTTGAAGTCACCGTCGAATTCTGAGGGACAGGTTTTTATATCTTCATGCTTATAATCTACGAAAATATCATTTGCAAAGTAATCATCTATTAGCCAAAGCCCTGCCGATTCAGAAATCGGAAAGAGCTCGCCGCTGGTCGGCGATGTTGGTTCCATTTTGCCGTTCCAATATAATTCCTGTGGAAGGGCCAGCGACTCCAGAGTTAAACTTTTGGAATTCATAATTTAGCTCCGATATTAATGACGGTATAAGCGGTATTTCAACGAAGAAATCGGAGTCGTATCCTGATGGTAAACTTGGTTGGTGTAAAGGTGCCATGATGGCAATTATTTTTGACAGCATTTTAATAATATATAACTTGTGTGGCACACTTGGTGCAGTAGCTTGCTTTATGCAAAACAACTAGAAAGCAATTTTCACCTCAAAATAAATGCAGGAAACTCACGATAAACTTTATTCTTTTTCGATTTCATTGGGAAATCCGTTTCCCAAAGCGACAGTTGATTTCAGAATCACATACAGGCCATACCGCTTTTAGAACCCCTTTCAAACAATTCCAAATATACCTCAATCAAGGTTGGTATGGTATGAGCGGGATGCTTAGGATTCAGTTGGGTCCATTGTGCTTTCTCATTAGAACAGCAGGAATCAGGAATGGGTATAGAGAAAGTGGATTTCTTATTCATGAGATGTTTTAGTTCGGATTTCAACATAGACTCTAAGCTAAGGCTGTGCAGTGAAAAAGAAAGTGTTCAAGATACTCATCTTCTTCCTCGTGGTTTCTATACGCCGCTGCGTCGGTGAGTCTCAGTCTATTTTTATTTAGGCGTCTCCAGCCAGTTCGTTCTTTAGCCTTCAGTTTCACCGGCCAAGTTGGTTAAGGAGCCCTTCCACTTGCGCCGCGATCTTCTTTTACTGCGCCGTCCCACGGATGTGAATTCGAAGATTTTTTGCGCCGGAGTATTGGCATGCACCTCTCTACATGACCCAGTCACCTCAGTCGCTGAACCTTCACTCTTCTGGCTAAGTCGATGTCGATATACAGCTCATACAGATCGTCGTTGTATTTCTTCCTCCAGAATTTTAATCTCAAAAAAGCCAAGAGCAGTCTAAATTCTTTTTTGACATCAAAGGTCTTTACCGACCTTGCTGGAGCACCGTGCATTCTCCATCGTCATCCTGCACAAACGGGCGAGTTTGACAGGGATGCCAAAACTTGACGTGGCTCTGTATACACACGTGGCCTTAAAATCGATGAAAAGGTGGTGGGTATCGATTTGAAGTGCCAGGGTCTTCTCCAAGATCTGCCGCAGTGTGAATATTTGGTCGATAGTGGACTTTTCTGACCTAAAGCCACACTGATATGGTCCGATCAAAATGTTGACAAACGGCTTTAGGCTTTCACACAACACAGCAGATAAGATCTTGTAAGCGATGTTAAGAAAACGGATGCCTCTGTAGTTGGTGCAATTCAGGCCTCACTAAGCGAAACGCAGCTGCGTCAAAACCAAAATCAGGGAGTTAACCCATCTAAAATCGAGATTGTGCACTTCAGTAAAGAAGATGATCGATTCCAGCTTTCATGAATCCATGTATGGACAAAACAGATATGGCATTTAAAAAGACAGCAAAATACTTCGGCGTAGTCCTACATTCAAAATTGAGTTAAAAAGTCAACATCGAGGACAGCGTAAAGAAGGCCTTTATTGCCTTTTATGCATTTTAAAAGAAATTGGTACTCTAATTGTACGCTGGTATAGTACGACCGGAAACTAACAAGTGGACGTTCTGAAGAGCTCTGTATAATTAATTTCAGGTCGATTTTTCTTAGATATTTAAATACTTCTGCGACCTTGATTTGATTGCAACAAAGCAATTAAAAAAACAAAATAGCTAGCGTGACATCTCGGGATGAGCCAAGGCCTAGCTTATCACAACCATTCATGTTGTGCGTGTTACATTTTTCGAACGAATGGAAGGGACTTACAATTTATTGCCGGCTCCGAATGGCGAATTGAGAGGCTTGTCATTCCCCGACGGGAGGTGGCGCCACGAAAAATGTTCGGTGGACATGGCTGGAGCTTGAATCCACGCCGCTCGCACAGCAATCCAACGCACTAACCACTGAACCACGACAATAAAGACATTCGACTAATAGAAAGTGAAAAATTAACAAGCATTGAAAAAAGATACGTAAAAGTTATCGCAGCTATTTACACCTCGTTGAGGTAATCTTGGAATATAAGCAGATCGATTGGCAACAATAAATTGATATTTAAGTGGATAATAAGAATTTAAGATCTGAAATAATTACCATCGAAGATACATCAAACTTACGATCTAAAAGAAAACTCATCGAAGACAAGATCCACTTTAAAATTCGAAAATCTAGACTTTTGTTTTCGTAGAACTTTAATTGCATACGTTTGGGCACTATCCTTTTCTTTTTCAAGAAAAATTACAGTCGAAGCTAGGAAAAATGGAAGAAAAGATTGAAATTTGAAAAATCAAAAGAAACAGAAACAGATGACGATAAATGCTTTCCAGCATCTAGCAAGAAATTTGGAACCAACCGGAAAACCAATCTGTGCTTGGGATTTCAAAGAAAACAATGCGAAGACACCGACAAGACCCCATTTTTTAAGATTTTTAATGCTTATAAGATCAATGTCTCAAGTGAATAAAACAGCGAACCATTTGAATATCAAATACAGAGAACGAGTTACTTAATCTACAGGAAAATAGCCCAGACCACGATTTCAAAACAACGAACAAGAAATTGAGCAAAAAATATTGAAAACTCCTCAACCCGGCTGATTACCGTGAGGAGCTATGATCAAAAAAAAAGGAAGAGAAGTCATTGGTATTGCAAAACTTTGCAGACAAACAATATATCAACGAGCTGTGTATCAGGCCACAAAGATATAAATTTTAGGAAATGAGATATTGGACGAACGTTCCAGGAGGGGTGCAAAACTACTTCCTGAATATACCCTTATCGGTTGCAAGGATACCCATCAGCACACTTTACGAAGAAGTAGATGAAGGCGATGATGTTATATGGACACATGTGCAGCAGCACTATGGGCAGCCTTCAATAAGAAACTCCACAAATTTTGTACAAATTCGTCGCACTTAGGTTAGGTTAGGTTAGGTGGCTGTCCCCGCTTAGGCAGGGACACACTTAGGCCAGAATGGCCCATTGTGATACCACAACGAAGTAAACCGGCTTACCGGCACCAGGGAACCAGAAAATGTGGCATAACTACAACAGAAGTGGGCAACCGTAGCGGTGTGAACCCTAAGATTTGAACCATTTCGTTCCAGAGATGAAGTTGCTTATCTTTTGGATGTCTAGTTCAGCAAGATCGTTAAGATCATCATAGAAGTATTCCCCGAGGGTTCTTCTTCTAAGCGTCGCGAGAGCAGGACATGTACAAAGCAGGTGGGTCGTGGTTTCCTCTTCCTCCTCGTCCCTACAGCTTCTGCAGAAATCGTTGGAGGGGACCCCCAATCTAAGTGCATGCCTGCCTATCAGGCAATGTCCGGTAAGGACTCCTACTAGTGAACCTAGATTTTTACGATTAGTGGATAAAAGTCTCCCCGTCTTCTTTAAATCCAGCTTGGGCCAGATTTGTTTTGAAAGGAGACAAGTGCTGATGTTGTTCCACCTGCGGTTTGCCAGTTTCTTGGCATCTCTGTCAAGGAGGAACTTGATCGATTCTATGGGCACAGGGGGTCCCCCCAGGTTTTCGGGGAGAAGCCGTCCTGCACCCTCTTTTGCCAGTTCGTCCGCTCTGCAGTTGCCTGGAACGTCCCTGTGTCCTGGGACCCAGCACAGGGTTACGTCGCACCTATCTGCAATCTCGTTAAGAGATCTGCGGCATTGCTTTACCAACCTTGATCGTATTGTCGGCGATTCCAAGGCTTTAATAGCTGCCTGACTATCTATGTATAGTACAATAGCGCTACAATCTATCGCATTAATTGAAAGCCAAGCCGCAGCTTTGCAGACTGCCGTAATTTCCGCTTGAAACACACTACAGTGATCCGGCAGTCGCGTGGTGACGGCTAAGCCCGGTGCATTTGAGAAGACTCCAGCCCCCGTACCACCCGCTGTCTTGGATCCGTCCGTAAATATTTCTAATGCGGAATCGTTTAAAACTGTACCAGATTCCCAAGAGCTTCTGCTAGGAATCAGAGTCTTGTACCTGACGTTGAAGTCAATGTAGGGGACAACGTAGTCCGTTCTGATAGGAATAGTATTGTTGCCGTTAAGGATCCTAGACTGGCCCATTGCTGTGCTAATCAGCTGGGAGGATTCCCTGAGCCTTAATGCTGCTTTGACTGCCATCAGCTTCCCAAAGATGTCAACAGGAAGCAGATGGAGCATTACTTCCAGTGCAGCCGTGGGGGTTGTTCTTAAAGCACCCGTTATGCAGATGCATGATCCCCTTTGTACCTTTTCAAGCAAGCTGCTGTTGGTCTTTATGTCCAGTGCTGTCCACCAGACCAATACACCGTACATGACGATCGGCCTCACTACCGCCGTATATATCCAATGGACTACTTTAGGCTTCAGGCCCCATTTCGGGCCCAGAGCCTTCCGGCAGGAGTATAAGGCAATTGAAGCTTTCCTAGCACGGTACTGAATATTCAGCTTCCAGCTGAGTTTCCTATCGAGTATGACCCCCAGATATCTGGCATGGTCTACAAATTGGATTTCGGTGCCTTCTAGTTTGGGAGGGGTGACATACGGAATCTTATAGCGTCTTGTGAAAAGGACAAGTTCGGTTTTCGAGGGATTAACCCCGAGGCCGACCTTCTTCGTCCATCCCGCCCGTATATTCAGGGCAGATTCCATAAGGTCTCTTATTGTAGGGAGGAATTTGCCAGTGATTGCGATTGCAATATCATCAGCATATGCCGTTGTAGTAAATCCCTCCCTGTCCAAAATCATTAACAGTTCGTTGACTACCGTTAGCCAGAGCAGTGGTGATAGTACTCCGCCTTGCGGTGTACCTCTGCAGACCGTCCTGCTCATCGAACAACTCCCCAGCTCGGCCTGAATCAGCTTGCTTTTAAGCATATGCTCGATCCAGAAGCAGAGGCAGTTGTTAACCTTCAGGTTACGGAGTGCAGTGGACGTTGTTGAAGGCTCCCTCAATATCGAGGAAGGATACCATTGTGTACTCCTTGCTGTGCAAAGAGCTCTCAATGGTCTTCACCAGTGCATGTAGTGCAGTCTCCACCGATTTCCCCTTGCAGTATGCGTGTTGGGAATTCGATATGAGGCTGTTATCCAGGTTGGATCTTATGCTTGTATCAATCAGCCTTTCTAGTGTTTTCAGAAGAAAGGATGATAAACTGATCGGACGGAAGTCTTTGGGGGAAGTATGCGATGTCTTACCGGCTTTCGGTATGAAGACTACTTTAGCCCTCTTCCAGGATCTAGGGGTGTAACCAAAGGTCAAGCAGCTCTTAAATATAAGAGATAGCCAGGGGTTCAGCACAGCCAAACCTTCCTGCAGTTCCATTGGAACTATCCCGTCCGCCCCCGGTGATTTAAAGGGGTGGAAGCTGCGCACTGCCCAACTTATCCTTTGCGTAGTGAAAACTTCATTTGGCACCGGCAGTTGGGTTATATTGTGGCTTTCCACTGGGCAATCCGCTACTGTTACACTTCCGGGGAAATGCGTGTCCAGAAGCAGTTTTAGCGTTTCCTCGCTGGACATTGTCCAGTTACGCTTTTTTGATGAAACTAGGAATAGTTGGGGACTTGGAAAGAATTTTCCTAATCCGGGAAGTATCGCTCGTCTTTTCTATGCTTTCACAGAAGAGATGCCAAGCGCTTCTTTGTGCTTTCCCTAGCTCCGACTTGTATATCCTTAGACCGTTCTTATAGAGATTCCAGTCATCTGGATGCCTAGAGCATTTAGCCTTGTTGAAAAGCTTTCTGGCCTCGCGACGAAGCTCATTGAGTGAAGTGTTCCACCAGGGAGGCTTGCCCCCCTTCTTGTGTCTACTTACTGGGCAAGCCGCGCGTAGGGCCTTGTTCATGGTCTCTGTTAGCATATCCACCACCCGGTCGATGTCAGGCGGCGAATTGGGTTGAGACAAGGTATGATTATTGAGGTCGCCCTCCAGAATTCTCCTATATTTATCCCAGTCCGTTTTCCTAACATTTCTAAAAACAGATTGAGGGGGGGCCTAAGATCAATACCGAATTGTATATAGCAGTGGTCTGAGAAAGACGCCTCTCTAGATACCATCCAGTTCTTTATGTTTAGCTTAGAAGAGTTAGTGGCTAGGGAGATCGAGAACCTCTTGCCTGTTGTAAGTAACAAAGGTGGGATCTGATCCCCTGTTGCATATGATGAGGTTAGTATCCAATAAGTAATCAAAAAGAGACTCACCTCGCTCGTTGATATCGCTACTTCCCCAAGCGATGTGGTGCTAGTCGCACTTAGTCAAGGCACTGTGGAGTGTGGGATAGGGATCCACGCGGAACGACTTGGGTTACCCTACAATAACTACTGCAAAGCTCCATGGGCGAAGAAAATATATAATCCGTCAAAAAACTGCTGTGCAAATTCCGCGCCACCAAAGATGGTACTGCAATACAGAATCTTCCTGAATAAGAAAGCCTCAGAGTGGCACTAGGTACATCCAAACCGAAATTGAAGGCAGATGCAATCAGCAAGATAAATCTAAGGTAGTCAAATGGCACCACCTTAAATAGACCACACGCACTTTAGGAGATTAATTTCTCTATGTAGACGGCATCTCTGAGTTTTTATAGGTGTCAGCACGGAATGGGAAAAGCATAGGCAGACATGCCACTGGCCTTAGCAGTCCTCGAAATGATTTCTGCAGAAGCTGCAGGGGCGAAGAAGAGGAGAACACGATCCTACATCCCCTCTGTACCTGTTCCGCGTTCTCTTGCAAAAGACGCAACCATCTCAGTGCCTTCTTTTGTGACAGTCTTGGCGACCTAGCACAACAAGTTGTCGGAAACCTAACTCGCTTTATTAAAATCTCCCACTGGTTCCACGACTAGGAAAGAGAAATCCTCCTGGATCCTAGGGCGTCACAATGGTCACAATGGTCTAAGTGGGTCGGCTTTGTCGGCAGCCCTTCTAACCAAACCTAACCACCGAAAGACTGCATACACTTGGTGATTTCGCTGACTTTAGAAGACTCCTAAGATTTCTATTCACTTCTGGGTATAGTTTTCAGATTAGCCAACCTTTGGTAACACTTCAATGAATAAAATTTGTATGGGCCCCTCTGAAGTCTAAGTGAGTATTTAGGATACGCACTTAACCAAACCAAACCGACCGTATAAGAACTGTTATTTAGGCTTAATTTTTTAGTGTTTTTACGTTCGAAGACTTAGTTTAAACTTGTACCTAATCTAGTCCTGGTAATAAAGGTGTTGAGGTCTTTTTTTCTCAATTGAATATTTGGTATACTGCCTTTAGTTTACCTCATTCCAGGCTTACAGACCGATATCACTGCAGATACCTCAATGTGACTTAGAATAAAAATTCTCGTAAATCTCAACCAACAAAAAGTGGCAAAATGCTCATAATTAGTGGTCACCAAAGTGTTAAATTGCTCCTCAAACGGAAAACCCCTCGAAAATATGATTAAGTACCAAATGCAAGGTCTACTGACTGCAAATTGCACCAACAAAAGGATATGCAGCATCATTATCTGAACGACGATCGAATCATCTCTTTCCATCATTCCTCGAGCTGTACAACTCCATTAAGATTACACAAACACGGGCATCGTAATATGACGCAGCTCTTGCATTCAGATTGAGTGCGAAAAAAAAAAATAAACCGACAAAAAGGATACGACGTGCAATGATAGTACCAAACGATGATTCCAAGGCGAAGTCATTTTCGCTCATTTTTATGCATGAAACAGAAACAAAATTCTAATTTTCTACTGCAGTGATTTCGAATGGACTGCGGAAGAGCTTGCCATGGTTGGAGATGCAAGGTGTGCGCGGCACCGGCACAGGAGAGCAGTTGTTGCTCACGCCGTTTGCGAACCCGACCGATACCCGTCATAAACTCGATCCACTTCACCCTTCGTTTTGGAACAAGTGCTTTTGTTTCTGCTCAATCTTATTTTATTTGATTGCTTTTCTCTCCTTTTTTTGATTTTGTTTTCCTTGTTCGAGGAGGAGCGGGAAATTGGCAGAAAAAAAAAAAATGGAAAAGCAAATTCTTTTGAACGTGAAACGTGGTCATGCTTATCGAGTGGGAAACAGATTGGTCTCTGGTAAGCTGCTGGTGGAGGACCATCTATGAAGCGAATTATATCTAATTCCGGGGCAAAAGGTGCGGGAGTGGCCACACTGGCATGGCGTTCCCTTTCGATTTATTTAATGCGGTCGAAGGTATTCGGAAGAGCTCAGCGAGTGTGTGCCATTACGTTTGCAATTTATGAGCAGGATAACCGCAAAAGGAATTGAACCAGTCCATGTGCTCTGGAGGTTGCGTTATATTTTATATCCTTTCGAGTTAGTTACTTCTAATCTTTTGGGGTGTTACATTTATGTCCTTTATAAACTAAAGTTGTCTCGTATTTAACCCTTACGCGGTTCCGGCATCGCCATCCATTACAGTTGAATAATTTATGCTGAAATAATCGCTACTGTGGCGAAAAATCTTATCGGGGTGCAGATGCACCCGCAGACCCAATTGAAACTTTTGAGGGCTTTTCGGACTTTTGGTGGGTTTATCACAATTATGGTTTTTTTTTTTTTTTTTGACGCTATTTGGTCAAACTTTAGGATTCTGAGCTGGTCCGAAATTATCCCTGTGGACCATCTGAGAACGTCTCTGATTTCCTTTTTGAGACAAAGAGCACTTATGCGCTGAAGTACATTTTAAATCTTAGGCCATAAGCCCACAGGCCCTAAATCATATTGAACAATTTTAATTGCTTACTTGTGATGGCGCTACTCTTTCCTGTTGTCTCCAGTTGGGTGAGATCGGGATGAAGTCGTTCTCCTTTGAACATCTGAAATCGTAGACTCTGTGACCTGAAGCATTGTTACGCTTTTCATTTTGACCAGATCTATGTTGCTGTATCTTTAACACCAAAATTGGTTTCAAATTGTCGCTATTTTTGTTCATTGGAGCAGTTATCGTAGAACATATCCCAATTTTTTATTTTCCGAAAGACATTTTGCAGCGTGGGAGAATTTTTGTTTGCTGCCTACGATTTCTTCAGAGTACTTTCCTTTTTTTTTTTTTGAGAAAAGTCATCATCATTTTCCAATGGTCCGCTCAACCACTATGAGGGTCGCGGGTTTAGGATGCTTAAGTGGACTCTCCACATCCCCCGATCTTCCGCCATAGACACTAAAACATCAAGTGCTATTTCCAAAGGTGAAATTTTGAACTTGGTCCAGTCATCTCATCCTGGACCTACCCACGGGACGCCTACCTGTTGGCATGCATTCCATGGTATATCTTGGAAGTCAGGTTTTGAGACATGCGTTTAACGTGTCCAAACCATTGAAGTATGGACCTCTCCGTTCGAAGCAGTAGCTCCTCGATATTGAGTGTCTCGCGTATTCTAGTGTTCCTAACCCGATCTCAGCGAGTCACCCCAGCAATTATCTTATTCTTTTTGTCATTACCCAAACCTCATGACCGTAGGTGAGGGTCGAAAGAAATACTGAATTACGGACCGATAGCTTCGGCCCGATGCCAAGTTCGGCCCTCCTGATCACAGCTTGACCAAGTTGTTTTAAAATTGCTCCAGCCTGCATACTAGCTCAGTATTGCTCCTTCCTTGTGAATAGGACCCTGAGACACTTAAACTTCTATAACAGTTTCAATGGGACTCCACTAACACGCAAAGTGCATTGATCATGCGTTCGGGATTACCTCTGATTTATTCACGTTAACCTGTCAATTGCGCGCTGAAGTTCGGTCTGAGTGGACCCCAGGGTGAACAACTCATTAGCGAAAAGCAGATAATTTATCATTAAGCCTCCCAATTCAAACCGATTCTCGCCACATTCAATCCACATACACAATGAAAAGGAGAAATGACAAAACGCACCCCTAGCGAAGTCCAACGCCAAAGTGACAGGTATCGATTTAACACCGTTCACTCGAACACAGCTCTCACAGTTTGTGAAAAGAAATTGAATGGCCCTCAAAAGAGAACCGTCAATCCTATACTCCTACAGTATTAGGAGATTACCCCAAGGGACCCGATCATATTCTTTCTCCCAATCCACAAGAGACTGTAGATTGGTTTGGCATACTCTCAGGGTTTCTTAAGTACCATTCTCAGAGTGAATAGCTAGTCGGTTGTGCTTCTATCTGGACGAAAGCCGCACTGCTTACCACCTAAGCTGAACTCTTCCACAGCTCTGGAACGTGCTTCCAACACCTTAGACTTTCCCTTGAATACAGGAGAGTTTGCCAGTCTCTAGGTGTTTTTCTGCATTCCCAGGCCACTTGATTGATACGTAAGAGCCATTTCACTCCCCCTTACCCCAAGGCCTTGAGCACTTCCTGTTGGATTTCATCTACACCAGCAGATTTGCCAACTTTTAGCGCTTTAATCGCCAAAATCACCTCCTTTATGGTGGGAGTTTTGAGAAAAAGGAAACATGAGGCGCACCAAGGGCTAGCGTCTCGCAACCTTTCGTGTTGTGCTTGTATAATTTGTCAAGAAGAAGCTTCCCAATTTCTCGTTCGGAGTCAGCAACGAAAAATGTGCAAAAAATATAACATGCACAGCATGATTAGAAGACCTTGGCTGACCGCGTCCACAATTTATTTATTTGGCTGACAATAAACTTAAAAATCCATTAATTTATCTGTAATACGTTCTCTCACAAGAAGCACCAAGCGCTCGTTAAATTAAACAAAAAAAAAACGATTTGTATTTCAAGACCTACAGTATACGCTTTTCATTCTGAGTGCATTCTAGGAGTTCACAAGATAGCATTTATTTTCTGGACTTTTCCCACTATTTTGACCGGATTGGTTCTTAAGCTGAAAATATTGGTTTTTCAGTTTAATTTTAAAGTGGAATACTTGGGGTAGTTTTCTATGTCAAAGCACTCCCTGTGAAAGTAGTCAATCGTGGTTAAGGTGAGACATCATCTACATATGCCCACGTATTGCCACTTTTAGTACGTTATTTCTCTGAATTTCAAAATTCATAATATCTAATTCAAAACTCTTCTAAATAGAAAATTTGATATCATAACGACTTTTGCAAATCAAATGCGTTTGCCATTCATTCCCAAGTTAATCTTCCAGTTGCACGTCATTGCACAGTGTAAAATATGCGCACCTCTACATACATTTGTATATATGTATTTGGAACAACTATCCACTCAAGTGGACCAAAGAACTTTGCAAATATTTTTTTTCCTATTCTGTACACACTTGTAGTTCTGAGAAAACAAACAAACTTTACCTCCTCTGTGTAAGGTGTTTCCTTTTTGGGGAAAAAACCAAAATCTCTTCTCTGAGATCACATCACAGACTGGCATGTGAGAGGATAGATCCTGGAACGATTCTCCACACAAGTGTGTGTTTAGGGGTCTAAAATCAAAGCATAAGCATCACATCAATTGAAATAAGATTCAATGCCAATTGAGATACAAGTGTCTCTAACGCTTTCCTCAATTAGACCGCAATCAATTTAGATCGAATGAATTTTCGACTGCCGGTAAGCAATCGATGTGCAATATCAATACTCCGTATGAATAGAAATTTAAAACTTTTGAATTTGTTTAGCTACACATCTGCACTGGACGAACGGTCCTCGGCTTTTAATTTCATATACAGAAGGATATTTGATATTCTCATCTGTTTTTTGAAGTGAAATTAAAATATAAACTTATGAATGCTTTTAGGTTGAGTTAGGTAAAAGGGCAGGCAAAAGGAAGAAGAATTAATTTCGCCACACACAGGTCAATTCAGACCCGCTGTGATATCCGTAAAAATGCTTTCCTGCACGTATGTATAAACATATATGTATATGTAATAGATATTAGAATATGACCAACCATCCTGTCGATTTGATGACTTTCATTATTTGGTTCACCGGTGAATCAGATAGTTGTTCAATGTTCTGGAAAAAGTGCCTTCCGAGGAACTTATTTCTTAGATGGTAGGGACTTGGACAATGGCAGAGGGATCCTCATGGACGTTCTCATTGACACCCTCTACAAAGGTTTTCTTCTGTAATTCAAAGCCTTTTCATATGGTACCGCAGCGTGTTATGCCCTGTAATCACTCCCATAAGTGTCGATGAGATTCTCGTTCGATCTCCAGAAGTCTGTCGGTCCTAGCTTTATGGAATAGAGGCCATATCTCCATTGTGGTTACATAGGTGTCTAGAGAGATCCATCTGCTGTTTGCCTAACTTCTGGCTCTTTCCCCCGCTACGAATTTGGGTGCAAGGCGGGATGTTCACCAAAGGGTCAACTTGTTCAGAGTTTTTTGCAGAGCCCGCATGTCCAGGGAGCCAGCAAAGTGTCACTATGTGCTGTGCTCCATGAACCTTGAGCTCTTCTCGAGAGCACCTCACAAACTTCGATATTATTTCTGTAGCAGAAATTGCTTCTTTTCTGCCTGGCGGTTTGAAAAATATACCTACACCCACAGCGGTGTCCATTTTGAACCCATCGGTGTAGGCAGCTATGGATTGCACGTTTAGCATTTGCCCGCTTTTCCATTCCTCCGGGTAGGTGCTTAGAAATAGTCTTTTTAAATGTAGATATGGTGTTAGGTAAGCAGTTGTGGACCTCTAGCATTTGCTTTTCAGCAATATGACTGGCTTATTCGTAATGGCCTGATGACCGCCGAGGCTCGTACGGAGATATCCACCTGGATAATGTTGAGGATAGCATCAAGTCCTGCTGTTGGTGTTGTTCTCATTGCACTGGTAGTTGCAATGCACGTTTGTTTGTACTTTCGTGATGATCGTGGTGGTTTTACTAATGACTTAGATAAGATGCGCTAGAAATTTTGATTCTCCTGAAACTTCGAGGTGGTCGTATTCGCCTGGGACTTTCTCAAGGGTAGGTGCCTGGACATAAGGGTATAGAGGTACCCAGTGAACTGACGGGTTCGGCTAAGTATTTCACTTGCTCTGAGCCGTTCCCTCTTTCCAGAAAAGTTCAAGTCTCAAGGTCGGATATTCTGAACAAAAAGTACTCCCCCGTGTTCGAAAAACCACTATTCATTCGTGTCCGATATGCTGCTTAAAATAGCCAACATTTCAGCTGGTTGACTTTCTTCTCGGAAGCAATCCATCAGTTGCTTATCGCGCGTCAATCGTACAATTTTTCGGTTTTAGCCTTGTGCTGCTTCTGAATTGGCAAAAACGACGATTTCCGGCCGAACGATAACAACTCTGGTCAAAAATGTTATCTCTTCACAGTGACAATGGCATTTGGTGTTCAAATGAAACTGACCTACCTGGCTTGACACTGTTCGAAGCACAGTTTAGGTATTATGCACACCTCATTTTTTTGCGGCTTTGAGAGCAACGCTTTCAAATAATTGGCCTTCGCACAGGATTGTGGTTTTATTCCCATTGACACTGTGATGTGCCTGTTAATTGATTTGTGTTAGACATTTCTGGGATTTCCCTAGAAATCCATTGACATGGATTACATTTCGTTTCGCATTGAGAATGTGAAGTCTACGATAAGAGATAAGAAAACTCAATTCACTCAATGTGCTTCATAAGTTTTGCGGGTGCACACACAAAAAAACCCCTTCGACTTGGATACTTAAAATGCATTCTTGCAGAACCAGCTGCAATGTAGTCAGCCAGTTCCTTTTTTCCTCCCTCTCTCTCTCTCTCACTCCATCTAGGCTTTCAAATTCACTTATACAATTCAAGTATAATGCTTCAAGCGTGGATCCTACTTTTTACGCATTTGCCTGACCTGGTTTGCCACTCGCTATATCTCACTCCCGGTCCTTGTGTTCTCGGGGATAAATGGGGAACAAATTTAAAATGTGATGTAATAATATGCAAAGGTTAGAGTACCTTCCGAGAAATGGGTCGTAACGGTGGGAAAAAACCATTGCACAAACAGGTTTAACAGAAGTGCACGTCTATTTTCCAGGACAAACGAATGGGGATGCGTCGAAAATGCATTTCACTAAGTGGAGACCTCGCATTACTGGCCATTCATTGGGAGGAGCTGCAAAAAACATTTGAGGTCGATGGATAGGAGGATGGAGGATCTAATGGAATTCGGTGAATGTGTTATTCATGATGGGGGCACGGGTTAATGCTGTAATTGTCTTTTGAGCGAGTGGTTTGTTTGAGCTTTGCTAAACTACTTCTTTGCCCTTTTGTTTTCGTTTTTATAAGCTTTAGCAAAAATTTAAACGCTCAGGCAAAGTCCATCTTGGTTTTTGTATTTTTATGGTATAAGTCTATGTTAACCTATTCTTCTCTGGTTCCCTATCTCCAAGATATTTATACGTAGAGATACTCTCTACATAAAATCTACTTATACTGCCTGCAGTCCACGTAAGTTGGTGGCAGTTATATAGCTCTCAGCTTTTTCAGGCATCAAGACTCCCTCAGAGATTCTGATATCCCTCATGCTGAGAAGCTCCATGTAATCTGAGTTCAGGAGAAAAGAATCTAATCTCTCTGTTTCACATTTCGAGCCAGATCCTCTGCCTGCCGCTGAATGATGACTTCCTCCACGTATCGCTGATGAGCTTTTCTATCGGATACTAATGCTCTTTTGATAAATGTCCTGCTGCTAAATTTTGTAAGAGCCTTCAGGTCGCCCGTAATGAGAGAACAGACAAATCGTAACGCGAGTCTTCTTCTTTAACTTAGGTTACGTAGGATAGGTAAGCGAGCTGATGAAGCGATGAGACCCTCTTCATTTCACTTAGGTCCATATACCTGATCCGTGGTTCCATATACCTGATGACAGCCCCCTGGCTGTCCTTGCTGCTTGATGTTATCGAAGAGGAATCTTCTGCCCAGAGTTATTTTTCTAATATTGCAGAGGCTTGGGCAATGACAAACCAAAGGGATTGTATCCAAAGGTACTTCATCGTCCCCGCATCCTCCATATACAGGGTTTTTCAATAAGAGCCCTACAAAAGTTTTTTTAAATAAAACAAAAACGGTTTTGGATATCAATGAAATTCTTTATTCCTGTGAAAGTACGTTCGATGCCATTATGTATGGAACTCGATTTCTTTTGCATGGCCACCACGGGCACGCTTGCAGAAGTCCAGACGCTGAACCCAATTTTCGACGGTTTTCAAGCATAAATCGGCCGATACTGCTGCAATTTCACGTTCGATATTTGTACGAAGTTCATCAATCGTCGCTGGCTTGTTGGCATAGATCATAGACTTGACGTAGCCCCACAGGAAATAGTCTAACGGCGTCAAATCGCACGACCGAGGCGGCCAAGCGACTGGACCATTTCGTGAGATAACACGTTCTCCAAACTTGGTTTCCAATAAATTGATTGTGACATTCGCTGTGTGGCTTGTGGCGCCGTCCTGTTGGAACCACATATCCTCCAAGTCCATATCATCCAATCACCCTTTAGATCGTCCTCGGCCAGGTGCAGTTTTTCTGCATGGTACCTGACCATAAGCATATTTAGGCCTGTAATTAATTCTTCCAGTAATGGCAGGCATTTCCAGCTCGGGATGAGCCAAGGCCTAGTTTCTCGCAATCATTCATGTTGAGCGTGACACATTTTTCGGACGAATGGAAGGGACCTTTAATTTACTGCCGACTTCGAACGGCGAATTGAGAAGCTTTTTCATGACAGATTATACTCCCGGAGGCTTGTCATTCCCCGACAAGAGGTAGTGCCGCAAAAAATGTTCTGTGTTCCTGGCTGGGGCTGGATTATAGCCTTCCTATTTAATTCAGATGAAGTGGAGGTTTAATTGTACAGTCCGCTAGCTCTGGTTCTAGAGCTGATCCCTTCCTGGCTAGTTCGTCAGCAATCTCGCTTTCTGGCACACCACTATGGTCTGGAAACGATTGTAGATTATGCTGGGTTTCAAGAACCTTGAGCTCTTTACAAGCTTGGATGTAGGAGCGTTTTAGCCACCTGGCTGTCTATGGAGATAGTGATATTCTCCCTTGCTACCGTGAGCATTGAAGCCAATTGGGCAGGTCTGATTAGGGCTAGAACCTCTGCCTAGAAAACAATACTGTTGTCAGGGAATCTCATTAAACTACTGAGTCCTACCTCCTCCGAAAACACACCTGTACCCCTGTCGATGTCCATCTTGGAACCCTCCGTGTAGATATACTCAGTTTCGTCGAAATTTTGTTTTGTTTTTCCACTGTTCTCTTCTTGGGAAGATGCAGGAGAAGGGTTTGACGAAATCCAGATACCGAATCATGTAGTCAGAGTCAACACTTATGCCCGGATATTTGTCTATTATCTGCGTGTGTCCACTTGAGCCCTCCTTCTTGCTTGTAGCCGTCCCGCCCTGCCGTCAGAGTTGATCATCTTCAACTCGAGTAATGAAAATAAGAGCTGTGAGTATCACTTTTGGTTATTTTAAGCGCAGATGTGTCTTAATCTCCTAAGGTTTTTGTAACATTTTGGAATTTTGTGGCAACTGCAGACCCAAGTTTTTGTCAATATTTACAGAAGAAAAGCAAAGTTCTTGAGTATTTTAGGTAAAGGACACTGAAAAGAGTACTTGAACTGAATTTATGAACGAAAGGTTCATCCCCGACGTCGTTAGCCTGTCACAACTGTTTATGCCATCGTGATTCCCCTCCAAATGCAAGATAGTAACTTGGCATTGATCTAATGGCTTGTTAAATTCCACTTAAGCGCTGCAAGATAACCTAATTATTGATTCATTTCGTTCGCTAATTTTAGCCTTCGTTCCAAAAAGTACCTTTCATTCAATGTCTTTTCCAAAAGTGTGTATCGATCATTACAACTGAGGGCAACAATATTCTGGGAAAATAATTCATTAAATGATTATCACTCGCCAATCGGTTTTAATGCACTTTTTCGCTTTACCTCTGAGATTTTCTGGGAATTTATGACGACAGCTAGACGTTTTTTTATCGCTATGGGGTTGAGTGTAACTGACCTACCTATCTGCGATCTTTTATCGTATTTTTGTAACGCAGATCAGGTGATTCATGCAGCGCATGTGCGTTCGTTATCACCACGCACAAAACATTTCGGTTGCTTATCGTGCTTTGAAAAGCGACACTTTCAAGTGGATTTGTGTTTCAAGACTGTTATTCAATCTCAATGACAGTGGTGTAGCTATTAATGGGTTTTGGATTTTCCTAGAAAACTATTGACATAGAATACATTCCATGTCCCATAAAATCTATGATAAGCGATAAATATTTTACTTGTTTCTAAAATCATTTTGTAGTTAAACAAATTGATTGACTGGTTGACACGATGACTTTCAAAATATGTATGTGGAGATACGTGTGTATTTTTAGAAAAATTCGCTGAGTGGCTGAAAAGTGGCGCCGGGTTTAAGACAAATTCTTATATCTGAAGCATGAACAGTCGTTAAATTTAGCAATTATCCATTGATAATAGAATAAGCTGTTCAGTTGTTGTTTATAAATATTTTCTTATCAAAATCTTTATCCATCTTAACAGCTAATGGTAGAGTAATTCACTTAGACCGTGTTCGGTTCATTTTGATGCCACTTGAGTCCACTTGGTTTTTGAATTCATTTCCATATTCTATTGATATCCGTTTCAAAAATATCCTGAAGTTCAGCTGAGAAGTATTTTCCCAGAGTTTTCCTGCTCAAGGAAGCGAGTGGCGGACAAGTGCATGGCAGATGAAAAGGTGTTTCCTCTTGCATGCAACTGCGACCAAAATCAGTTACCGGAATTCGTATAACTGGGCATGCGCCGTCGTCCTTGACTTCCAGTCATTGTTTTGGCTGATTATCAGGGGACTTCTGGTCGTAAATTCCTGTATAAACAGGACAAGTGAAAGCAATGATGCCTAGTCTTCAATATTACCACTTCTTCTGTGCTTCTATCAAAAAAATGTTACGTATACGCCACCGCTGTTGAATCTTTTTAGTACTGAATGTCCGAGTCACAACCATAATCAATGACAAAGAAATTCAGCAGCAATGATGCCAATATTATCACTTTTGCGCTTCGACCGAAAAAGTTACGTATACACCACCGCTCAACTGTTATCGTGCTGGAGTGATTCTCTTACAGTAAATTGTCTGCTTTGGACTTGCCCTAAGGCCAAAAATCCAACGCAAGGTAAGAGTGCATCGAGTCGATATCTCCTTTAGAACTACGTGACAGTGTTTAACCAATTTAAATCTTCCTTATGATGATTTGCCGCAACTCAGTCGTTAGTGCGTTGAACTGCTGTGCGCGCAACGTTGATTCATGCCTTAGCCATGTTCACCGAAAATTGTTTGCGGCACCATCTCTCGTCGGGAAATGACAACCCTTCGGGTGTATAATCTATCATGAAAGAGCTTCTTAATTCGCCGTTCAGAGTCGACAGTTAATTGTAGGCCCCTTCCATTCATGCGAAAAGTGTAACCCGCACAACATGAATGGTTGGGAAAAGCTAGGCCTTGGCTGTCGCTTTTTTTTTTACTTCCAGCTTTAACTATTGAATTTCCTACGAGAAATGGTATCCGTAGGATTGATCAGGCCGAAGTAATTTGGAGACAGCTTGCTCAATCTGTTATAAGGAGGGCCGGGCTTGACATTACAGGCTGCCGAAATGAAATTTCTTCATTGTATTGCTGGAATAACTGACTGAGGCACGCAGTGTCAATATTTCTTGACAATTTTTGCCTAGATATTTCGTTTTTCTTTTCGTTAAGCATTCTAACAAAATACCTGTGTTTTGACTTATCCCCAGTAGATTAATGCGAACGACTTGATTAAGAATTTCTTCAAGTCACGGTTGATATTAGTGTTAATTAAAATTTGTGCGAAATTCGTTTAGTTTTTCTGTTGTATCTTCATTGAAATCCAAAGAGATACCGATTTAAGTTCATATATTTCATACAGTTCTTCATGTGTACTGCATGAGTACAGGCGTACGTTTGTACGTCACCATTGCGTAGATATGGTAGTATCTACGAAGTATCAGTAATCAGGATTTCTCAATAAAAGAAAAGGTTTTAGTGAACCATGTGAGTTCGTAGCAAACAATTTTTTAAGCATATAAGCAAATGCGGTTTATATTCTATATGGCAAACGATTACGTTTTTCATGAACGTAGAAATGTGTCAAATATACCTGACATCACACTAAACAAAAGGACAGTTTGTTTAAAACTAAAGAACTTGTAGACTGAAACCTGGTGCCTTCCTGGTTGCGCCAGGGAGGTGGGGAATCTTAATAAGATGCCAGTTACCCGTGTTATTGGTATGTACGATTCTCATACCTGATCCTGGCAGAGACTGTCCGCCGATATGTGCCTACGTACAAAACCTCACCCACTCACACAGACATTAACCATTCTCCCCGTGGAACCACCGTTAGGTATACATCGCGCGGCTGGCTGGCAAATCATGCTATACGTATTGTGCCAGCTTCTGTTGCGGTAAGTTTGAGTAGATTTGCGTTGGTGCCTTTAGTGCGACGAGCGATTATAGTAGCAACTATGCCACCTCTACCCACCCCCTTTGCACACCTACATTTCTATAAGACGGGTTAAATTTCTTCTCTAATAAGACAGTTGGAATAGTTAAGTGATTGCTCTTTGGCAATGGGTTGCAATTAGTTCTGCATCTTTGAATAAGGTTGGCCTGCAAGATCTAGTGTTTGTATGGGCTCGAGGTTAATCCCTCTAAAACCGAACTAGTCCTTTTTACAAGACGCTATAAGGTTCTGTATATCACTCCTCCCAAATAAGAAGGCACGGAAATCCAATTTGTAGACCACGTCAGACATCTGGGGATCAGAATCCTCCCTGCTTATCAGCACAGCAAGGGGTCACCTTAAAATCCTCGAGTCTGAACTCCCTGTCTGAACAGGGCAGCTACCTAACCTAACCTATGGAACCATTTTGACATATGCCATGTCTGAGACAGCTAAAGGGCCTTGTAAAAGACATAAATTGTAAACTTCATTCTATTGGTCCATTTTGTCGTTTTAAATATTTGGAAGGCTTTGCTCTACATCTTTGAAGAAGGTCAACAAAATGCCTCGTGTTTGTATTGGAACAAATTGACCTACTTCAAGTTCAGTGTGATTGTGCCGAGCGATTTTAAAACCTTGAAAACGCATTTTTCGTCCGTTTCCAACCACTTTAGCGTCATGGTACAGGACTTGTCCTGCTTGTTCTACTTGAGAGGATGATTTAAAACCCTAGTCTCTTGGGAAAAACTTTACATACCACCTTTATCAATTGCACTTTGTTGCCTGTCTTAAGACGCCTTGAAAAGAATTCCGAACTGATCCTCTTGATACCTATTTTCCTGAACTTAATCGCAAAAACTACTAAATTCTCTTGAATTTCTTTCAAATCATTCTAGTTTTCGTCTTATGTACGTTCACTACGTAGGTAACACTGTAATAAAGAAATTATTTCTGATTTGTAAACACCCTTCGGACTGATTGTAGGACAAGATGTAGCATTATCACAAAGAGTGCGGTACAAAAGCCCTAGAAACTACTCGAAACTCGCTCGATAATATTTATTTTCAATTCGGATTAACGTGACAAATCCATCGCCAGAGCACGGCGATCATGTAATTAGACAGATAACGACACATGCTTTCGTAGAATTCTTAACACTCGTGTCGTTGATAGCAGCCTTGAGGAATTTTTTGTCAACCCATCATTTATGACCACTTAAGATAAGAAATGACGACACGACATTCGCCAAAAGTATGAAACATGTAACAAAAAGTTGAAAAGTTTTCCATGAACATAATTGCTTCGTTTGTTAATTGTATCTCGTGTTAAAACTAACGTCAGCATACATATGCAGGTATGGCTTATCACGATTAATTGAAATACAAATATTTGTGTGTGTATCAATTAGGTGAAAAGAATTACAGGCTTTATGACAGGAAACACTTATAAAATTGTTTTACAACCAATTAAACGATTTATTCAAGCACTGCTGTGTGATAGTCGATTTAAGTCGATTACGGGAATGTCGGCCGGTAGTCTTTGATAATTAGTTGGGGAAAGTTCCAGCAGTTTCTACGTTCTTTCCAACATGATGGTTAATTCAAGGGCTTTAGCATTTTTTTAATATCAGAAACTTCACACCTCCGGCCGAAGCGTGCAATTTCCGTGTATTCCCTGAATTTTAGGTATAAACCGCCAGTAGTTGGTGTGATTCTTTTCACAGATCTGCGGCATCGCAATGGGTACTGACCTGTGGCGCAGAAGGTTCTCCCTTTCCCCGCCTTTACTGCCTTATTAGTAGCTTTTAGGTGGATTTAATAGAAATACCACCTATTGCAGAGGTCCTCATGACGCGACTTTCAAAAATTTTGAATGCCATTCGTCTTCGCTATCATAGTAAACACTAACCTCATACTCCTTTTTATGTCTCAAACGGTACAATTCACAACTCAAATAAATCCCAACTTCCGGTTTTGATTTTTTAGCAATATAGAAGATAACAGTGAACAGAATCCGCCTGCTACCAATTTTGGTGCCATCTTGGATCCGCCATCTTGAAATTCTTCAAAATTGATTGGATTTCGTTGAAATTGAAAATCCTTACAAATTTCGAGGTAATTAGTACAAATTCGTTTTTAAAGTGGAAATTTTTGTCCGCCATTTTGTTTCCACCATCAGAATAGATGACATAAGAAATCCACCTACCTCTTGCGGCGCTTGCCGGAAGGTTCTTTTTTTTTATCGGGTTTTGAATCGAGCCAAAGAGTTTAGTTTTATGACAGAATTCAGAGAGTTCATGCATTCTCGCACTGTTCGCGCCGTATATTTCTCGTATGAATAACGCCCCCCTTCCAATGTGAAGTCAGACGATCTTGCTATCGCATTTACTTAAGCCATGAAAATGTAGATGGCGTAACTATGCTTGAATACGCACTATTTTGGAACTGGTTAAAGAGTTTAGCAAGGCCTTTAGCGTAGCCTAGCTATCACTACAGATGCAAATGGTCCGACCCTTCCACCTATTCTGAGCAATATAGTCCGTGGCCATTAATAAATAAATAGCTGGCGCGATAGCTCGAGATGAGCCAAGGCCTAGAACCAAGGCCTAAATTATAGGTCCCTGGAAAAGACCTTCAATTTATTGCCGACTTCGAATGGCGAATTGAGAAGCTCTTTCATGACAGATTATACTACCAGAGGCCTGTCATTCCCCGACGAGAGGTGGTGTCGCGAAAAAAAGTTCGGTGTTCCTTGTTGCGTCCGTGGCCATTCGGATAGTAAAGATATCTTCTTGAAAAACAGAAGCATACTTGCCCAACGAGTAGTGAAATCTTGTGTTTTCGACCTCCACGAAGACACCAACACCGGACCCATTTGGAGCCATCATTGAAGATTCGACTACAGCCCCATCCAGGCTCAGACTCTGACCAAAGCCATTTCTGAAGGCAGGGAAAGTCGACTTTAATTGTGAATAGCAATTGAAATTCTGGTGTTATTGCCCCAGACAGCATATCTATGAAACTAGGGTCATAGGATAAGCATCGTGCAAAGCCATCAAAATTCCAATGCGGATGATACCAAAATCTGCCCGTCTAAGACGACAGATTACTTTGATAGTACAGCCCATGATATTAGCATCAAGAGGAGGTAGGTCAAGCAGAGTGTCTAGAGCACTCGGAAAAGCTCCCGTGCAGCCGAGACAAGCCGCTTATTGAAGTTTAATGGAGTAGGCAGTCACATAATTACACTAACGCTCCTCTACAACACAGCCGACGCATAATGTTAAAATGGTCTAAACATAGCCGTATAGATCCAAAGAACCTTTTTTCGTGATAAGCCCCATGTCTTGCCAAAAGCACCCGCACACTGACATGCTTTGTCCAAAGAAGTGTTTTTTATCCAGAGTCACTGCTAGATATTTGGATTATCGGAGATCTAAATATTGACAACCTTTAGCACTGGCTGAGACAGACAGGTCACAAGCTTCCTTCTCGTAAAGAGGACAACCTCTGTTTTCAGAGGATTGAGCGAAAGCCCACTCCAAGTGCAACATATATCGATCATGTCTAAAGCCACCTGGGCGTTAACCCCGACATTCTTGAGGGATGATCCGACAGAAAGTATGGCAACACCATCCGCATATGCCTGAGCGTAGACGGTAGACAAATTGAGAGTATGCAACAGAGAGTCAACCACCATGCACCATAACAATGGAGACAGAATGCCTGCTCTGTTTTCCACAACATAGCGCCCACCGCCCGCATCTACAACCAAAGTTCTATTCTTCAACATTACTGGGTTCTACAATATCAGGATTTTATCCACCCGTATTGACTTGTAGAATTACAGTTGCTTACTGCAGTTGTTGTTTAAAAGATACGTCTTGGATCTATGAGTTGTGTTTCAGTATTTCTTTTCCGTCTTTTGGTTTCCTCAAACTCTTCCAGAAGTTGGGCTAGCACTTCGATAGCTATGGCATTTGCAAAGCCAATTACTCATATTGTTGACTTATGTATCCCCAGCCTTAGCAAGTCTTAAGAGACGCAAAATGTGACAATGTTCATATTCGGCCAAGGAGCAGTGACACACTTTTGGTGCTTTTTTCGTTCAGAAAAATCATAGCGTGGTACTTTTATCGTGCGTTTACGATGGCTCAATGGACGAAAGGGTCTTCCTATGGGGCCTCCTAAGTACCTCAATCGCAAATTCTAGTTTGTTACCCACGATGCACTCCAGAATTTTTCCAACAAAAGTTGTTGGATTGATTCCATTTCTTTCTCTCTCCGCAGCTTCTACATGAATCGTTGAATTCGATTCTCCACTTGCGGAGCATGACTTCGATAACTGCAGTGAGTGTGCAGATAGAAAATATGTCCAATGCCAGAAGGCACATTGTTTTGGTTTTATTTAATTTCAGCCACAAAGTCCGAGAGGTGGTAGAAAGAATTACCTTCTTTCTCTATTATGTTGTCTGTTATCCCATGCAATCCCCTTATCAGTAGCATTACAGATGTGTCCGCTTTGCTGATGTTCATAGCCGATTCGAATCTTGCCAATTCATTAGCTTTTTTGGTTCCTTATGTCTGGGAAACCAGCAGACTTTGACTATATGGTGCCTTATGATGATCAGCGAGTCTTAACATTTCTTGACTGCCTTTGAATTGATTGTATTCGATTTTATCGATTTTAAAGCTGCTTGACTGTCAACGAAGATGGTTATATCCGATGGGAGAAGGTGACAATCTCTTATGCATCCTGCAGCTTCTTCTTTTGCCAAGACTTCAGTTTGGAAGACGCTTCATCCGAAACATGTAGCAATCTTAAGGATTCTGTAGGGTTTCCAAGTAGAATCCAGCTCTTGTTTCCATTTCTGAGCCATCAGTGTAAATCGCGATGTCGTGGTCTTTGATTACATTGTTGGACTCGCAGTCCTCTCAGGTTGAGAACAGAATAGGATGATCTGTTGTAGTAAGGGGTCAAACAGTCCGATGTGGCAGTTAGACTTTCGAAGCTACATATATTTCTTGCCCATGAACTTTATTACTAACCCCTTACAGGGAAATGGAATAGATACATATTTTCAAGTTTTCACAGCCCATTATGGTATCATAAGATTTCTAAGTCAGTCGTTGGTTGACGTCAAAGGAATAAGGCTCAGACTGATTGCGTTAAAAAGTTCCAGCTAATCATTTTTTTTTTAATTGCTAAAAGTGAACAATAATTATCGGACAAGTCCAAAAAAAAAAAACCTTTTTACCGCCCTGGTGATTGAGTCTGTCCAATTGTTGACTTAGACAAATCGATATCTAATCTAACAACCATAAAGCAGACCAATAAATGCCTACACTGCATGAATATCAGTTTTCCTTTCACTAGTCTCCAATCAGCGGAATCAATGAATTCTTAAAAACTGACTCACTTGATTGTATTTCACCTAAAGATCCCCGACTGGGCTAACAATGGTTTCATAGAGGCTCCGACAACCTTTTACCCCCAACTAACTCTATTTCAACCCCACTCTGTCGTATACGTAACATTTTCCCTGTCAACTAAAAATCTCACCTGAAAAGGGACTTTTACTTCCACCAAACCCCTGCCAATCATCTCTTTTATCACAGCAATAACGTTGAGATACAAAATTTTAATAAGGTGTCATCCAAACAGCCCTTGTATGTGTGTGTGTGTGTGTGTGTGTGCATATATACACCAAAGGCAACACAATGTCCTTCCAGGGTAATGAAGGAGAAACCATCTAGCATTTAATGTAATTCGAGTATTCAAGAAATTTCATTAAAAAGAATATCCAATAAAAATTCCTTCCATGACATCTGCAAACGAAACAAAGGACAAGTCGAGGCCGGGCCAGGACCCACTATCTTTCATGTATGTAGGTTTTTCGCATGGCGCGCACACAAACTGCAAGAACTTCGCCTAGATAGATGAACAAGGGCATATGCAAAGGATTTTGTCTGTCGAATGCGATTAAGAGTGGAGTGGGGGTGCTTTTGATAACGACATGCAACACACACACACACACAGTCGCACCAATACAGTTTACGTTATAAAAGTATGTATTTTGTTAAAGAGTAGAGGTTTTGCTAAGCACACTACTCTAGGGCTACGAATGGGAAGAAAGGAATTTCAATTGCACACACAACGAAGGTATTTTGCAATAATAAACATTTTTTCCTCCGCAATCTTTGTGTGCGACAAGATGTCAAAAAAGTAACTAACTGGGATGGTAAAAAGGATAAAGGCAGAGATTTTTGTTTTATTTACACATATTGTGTGGAAATTAAAGAAAAATGTGATCTGGGTCTTTTCTGAAGAAAGGTTAAGATACCCTTTTGGTTTGAAAAAAAGGCAAGTGCTTTTGATAGGTTTTGATAGAGGTGACTAAAAATACGAAAAGTTGATCAATTACTTAAATGTAGGTGAGGCAAGGATGCCCGTTGAGAAAAGAAAGAACACTTTGATTACCACTTGCTTGCAAAACCAGTTCGTGGAAGAGATGAATTTTTGTATTTTTCATCTCTCAATATTATAGCCGTCTAGACACGCTACAAGGGTGCGTCACCTTTGTTTACACTCAGCAAATGCTCAAGTCGTTAACGTTGCTTGCACCCAAGAAAGCCTTATAGGTTCGTTTTTCTCGAGAAAAGCAGATACAGACATAGTACTAGATCCTCTTGTTGGTCAGCGGGAGTGTTTGTCTGTTTCTTTATTTTTGATTTTTCTGTAGCTGTGGCAAAAATCATTTGCGTCTCATTTACAATGCAGTGGCCTGCTAACACTCTGTGTGCTTTGTTAGCGATGGCTAGATGCTTGTGTATTCCTTAGTCTTCTATTGGCTAAGTTTGTTAAGTTGAAAATGTGCGGCATGGTATGTTGTCTTCTAGATCGCTATGACCGGATATCCAGCACTAGGTGTTTAAACTAATCGATCCCCTGCAGTTTCCTGTCAGCACAGATCTTTAAGTTGAAGACTCCAAAGCTTGGACATCAGTAAAATTGAATTATTGGATTAAGCAACCTGAGCAAATTTCAAATTCCATCAAAAAAAGATGTGAATTTGAGGGGAGGGTAAAAAGAAGACTGTAGTCGTGACTCTCTTTATTGATATAAATACATGAGAGTAAGATTGTTATACTCTATCCTTCCCAGTAATTTGAGTCCTTAAATATTTCAAAAACATTTTAATTTGTATTCCTATCTGACTTACTATGTGAACCTATAAAGCCCTTTTGCAACGTACCTCTCGCCAAGTATTTACTGAACCCGCGTTAGGTTAGGCCAAGGCCACGCAATTAGCGGCAAGCGGCAAAATTAAAAAGTACGAAATGGAATGGTTGTTGCCACGGAGTCGTTGAGCGGCAAGCGTCATTTCTGAGAATTTTTTCTGCCGCTCTGGCGCTTGCCGCTCTTTGCGTGGCAGGGTCCTTAGGGAGATCATGTGATTTCATTGACTTTCTTGTGTTGTAACTTTACCGAATGCCCACTGTAGTGGGTCCATTGCGTTGCACTCTACTCAGTGTAAGAATGGTTCATAAGGCTTTGGATGTTCTAATGTAAACTGATCTTCTTTTGTCTTGACCCTATCCTTAGGGCATTTCGCAACCACTGAAGTATTTGAAAAGCCATGAAACTCTATGCATCAGAATACGATCTCGTTTAGTACATTGACGAATACAAGATGGAGGTCTGAAATATTCTGCCTGCCACCTGAGACAAATCTCTTTATTTGCCAAGGTTTGGTTGTGGGTGTTACATTTTTCGGACGAATGGAAGGGACCTACAATCACTTTATTGTTAGGTCCACAAACTCTTTTGCCAACTCTTCATTGTTGATCCCCGGCTTATCGCCTTCCGCAGCTCCTCTAAAACTTTCCCGAAGTTTGTACCATTGTCAGTTTCTATTTCGATTGGAGTCCCGTGTCTTGCAATTAACCCTTTTAAGGTTAATACATTGAAGTCAGCGCTAACGCTGAAAGCCATTTCTATATGAATTCCCATATGGTCATAAAGGTTGTTTACATACCTCAAAATTTTTCTGTACGACGACCCACCACTACACACATAGAACCAAAATAAATCATACCAATGTATGAAAATAGTTGCGTATATGCCTTCAATCTTGCGTCTGGTAGCTCATCTATTAGTGGAGAGATCTCTGAACTACAGCTCTCAGTTTCGCGATGATAAAGTAATCAAATCTCTTATTTATTTGTCAAACGGATATCGGAGTGGTTAAGCAAACTCGTTTCGAACTCTGCCTTCTTAGCTGCTTATATGACTGCCTTGATACAAAAGGAATAAAAATGTGACTACAATGTATTCATTAAACATAATAAGGTTAACCTTTGCCAGCAACATCTAGCATGTCTCAGGGTTTTGACGAACTTTTATCTCAGAGATAGAGAGAGAGGGAGGGATTCTGTTCTTACAGCCGGTTTTTTGTAGCCCTAACCGTAAGATCCTGAAATCACTTGAAACATGTCCTTGACATGAGTGACACTCACACCAATAACAATCGTGACGATTTCAGTTGACTCGTTGACTTCCTTTCCAGACACTGCAACCTAAGATGTAATTTTCACATGTCGAATATACGTAGATTAATCAGCAGAACACTAAAGTACTTTGTGAGGTGTTCTCTGCTACATTAGCAGAAGGCTCCGACAGAAGACATTAATTTTATTAAACATTTTGAGGAACTCCTCAACCTGCTTAATCTCGAACAGGGGTACTGAGGATTGCAGATTCATGGTTTTGAGTTGAGTGGAGAATAGTCCCACTTTAGAAGAGGTGACTTTGGCGATTAAAGTGCTAAAAGTCGAAAATCTACTAGTCGGAATGAAATCCTGACGGGAATGCTCAAAGGCTTGGTGCAAGAGCGAGTGAAGTGGCTCTCTCCTCTTAAATTTGTTTACTAAGGTGCTGGTAGCCCGTTTCAGGGGGACAGGTTCTGGTCATTTAGAGTCGATGGTGAAAGATCGGGAGATGTGGAGCGTCCACTTAAGCACCCTAAACCCGCGACCCTCATAGTGGATAACATGAGGAATTCCTTGTCTAAATGACTCTCAACGCAATAGATTTCTTAGGTCCTATTAGGCTCTCTGAATAAATCAGTTGGGACCAAAAAGTCTTTTTTTTTTAAATTCGAGCGAATTTGTAAGCGTTTTTGTCAAAATTTGTTACTTTGAGCTAAAGCAATGTAATGACCTAGAGGGTTTTCCGTCCAAATCCTAGGTGTCGCGAGTCCCTTTAGATTGATGCGACGTACTCTGCTTTGTAATCACTCTCACTCACTTTGGTAAAATTCTAACGATTAGACTAATATCGTTAGAGTATTTATTTGTGTATTCACTTGGTGAAAAATATAAGACAGTTTCTCAAGACCTTAGCAAACACTCAACAATATCCGGTTTCAACCACCGTTCCACTAACTGATCATGCCATTATCTAACTCATTCCACAATCAAGCCAATAAAACGCAAAACAATAAAATATTAAAATCCGTATATTTTATTTAAACACAAAATAAACACAAACTTATCTTTTCGCACAACGAACATACAAAGCTTTAATCAAACTTTGATTGATCCCTCAACAGGAAATCGAATTGAGTTCTAAATTTAATATCACGAATCGGTGCTTCTAAAAATACTTCTGTCGAGGGAATAACTCAGGCACCAGGGGGATCACAAAACAATCGCTCACCTCAAATTACACTAGTAAATGAGATAATTTGGCTTTTATTTACATAACCAAGTGAAACGCTACTACATTTTATATCTTATCGCTATGGAATAATGTGTGTATGCGTATTTGATTAAAACTAAAAAAACCACATGGACATATTCTTTAAATCCCATAAACAAAAGCTTTATAAGCTCATTATCAAAATAATTAGCGTGAATCATGTGGAATCTGATTTGAACAATTTGAGCTTGTCAAGCATGAGATACGCCAAATTATAAAACAAAAGATAACGTTAAGGAAAAAAAAAATTGTTCAGGAAGTCCTACTTCAATCTTAGTTCCTGATAGTAAACAAATGCAATAAAAAAATTGAACTGATTAGGTGACAAGCAACAATAATGGATTTATTAAAGGAAGTGGGTATAAAGGGTTGTTTAAACGGTTTTGCAACGTTATCTATTCTATATTATGGCTTACAAATTGTTTTTAACCAAGTCGAGAGCTATGATGCGTAAGGCTTCCTGTACTACAGCCATTGACAACTCGACCCTGCCGAAGAATAGTATGTACACGGATCAAGAACTATTCATCCTTGAATGCTCGCTTAGAGATGTATATAATTTCTCTTACGTCTCTGTATATCAGTTCTTAGAAGATTTCACACAAATCAAGTTATGTTTGTGGTTGAGGGATCTACCAACATGTGGTTGATGGGTTCGTCTATTACCCCTAGTTCGTTGCCTTCTTCAAAAGATATTTCAGCTATTACTTGTCTTCGAGATGATAGGCAATATTGCCTATATCTCTTGCCGAGAGGTTTCATGCGTGTCCTGGCAATTTCCTGACATTCACATAATACGTGTGTTATGTCCTCAGCAGGGCATAGGTCGTCACAGTACCTACAAACATCTG
The DNA here is from genome assembly GCA_917880715.2 of Matsumyia berberina. NCBI lineage: Eukaryota > Metazoa > Arthropoda > Insecta > Diptera > Syrphidae > Matsumyia > Matsumyia berberina. The sequence goes on along the minus strand of OU862870.1, from coordinate 112,492,086 downwards.
TGACCGGACAAGATGCCAGTGACTAATTGTAGCTGTGTCCTGCTTAAGTGAAGAATATCTCTTGTCTTTCTGTGGTCCAGCGCAGGCTATAGAGCCTTGGATACTACATAACCACTCCTATTAAACCATCTCTGCTTTGCCTTACTTACGTTCCTCTAAGGATTTATGCTTTAGCTGCAGAAGAAGGAGGATCCACGGTGGTTCCCCGCCTACATGTATTGCCGTTCTACACCTAGTCTGGTCAGTTCGTCGGCTTTTCCGTTTCCCTCAATGTCAGAGTGACGTGGTACCCAACAAAGTTTTACTTGACTCTGCGCGCACAATGTCTTCAGCATTACGGGACATTTCGAGTCTAGTGCAGATTTGACCACATTTGATTCTTCCGCTTTAAGTGCAACCTGATTGTCAATTTAAATGGCGATTTCCCTTCCAGATATCGATTACATTCCTAGGAATTTCGGAGCTACGAGCACAGGCAGAACCTCTGCTTGGATTGGAATACGGTAGAAGTATCCGGGAGTCTTATGGATACCTTGAAGTCTGCCTCTTGGGAGTTAATCCTTGAACCCGTTCCGTTGGTGGTTTTTAAACCATCCGTGAAGACCGCAATTTCGTCCGTTGAGATGACAGCGTCTCACTGCCAGTCTTCCCTCTCAGGATGCAACGTGATGTAAGGTGTATCGAAGTCCTTGGTGGAAACCGTGTCATCTGTTCTTTTTAAAACGTCAAAGTTATTTTCGCTTAGGATGGAGCGGTGTCCAATACTGATATTCCTAAAGAAGCCGCAACGAACTATTGGCTGTCTGGTGTTTTAATTGCAAGTCTAGCGGTAGCAGATGCAGAAAGCTATCTAGAGCTGCCGAGGGTATTGAGCGAAGAACACCCGTGATGGCTACACTGGCTGTTATTGTATTGCTACTAGCTTACTTAGCGTTCCTGTCTTTCTGGTTGCAGTCACCAGACGAGACGTGAGTATGGGTCTGTTTAGTGCTGTTCCAGTGCGTCATACTTGGATTCAGGCCCCATTTCTTCCCTGCTACCGTCTTGCAAGCAAAAAGAGCATTGAGGGCCTTTCTAACCCTTTCCTGTGTATTAAGATTCCAGTTTAGTTTTCTATTCAAGATTATCCCAAAATATCTGACTCTGTCTGACAGGGACAGCTCGACCGCTCCAAGTTTAGGTAGTCTGAAGTGATGTGCTTCCCTGCAAAGAGAACTAATTCTGACTTTGCCGGATTGACGTTCAATCCACAATCTTTTGCCCATTTAGTTAGGGTTGCACCTTCCATAATGTTGCTGATTGCGTCTAGAAATTTTCCCGGTACATTATGACTAAGTTGTTGACAAAGGCGACAAAGTAGGCGTTTAGTCCTCTGGAGAAAAATTTTTTTAGGATAACATCTACAACCAAAATACACAGTAGAGGCGAGCTGACTGTGGAGTGCCTTCGGTTACAGATCTCCTTATTGAGCTTTGTCCTATTTCCGAGTGATATTTCTTGAGACAAACATGTTTCTTAACCAGTCTCGTAACCATTCATGTTGCTCGTGTTTCAGTTTTCGCACGAAAGGTGGTGACCTACAATTTATTGCCGACTCTGAACAGCGAATTGAAAAGCTCTTTCATGACAAATTATACTCCCGGAGGCTTGCCATTTCCCGACAAGAGGTGATGTCGCGAAAAATATTCGGTGGGCTTGAACTCGCTGCCGCCGCTCGCACAGCAGTCCAACGCACTAATCACTGAGCCAACTCATTTCCTCAGCCACTGTCCCCACTCTGCCACTCGCAGCAGTAGATGACTTCTAGGTTACTATCACTAGGTTACTATGACAAGTGACCTAAGTTAAACCCCCATTCCACATCTTCTCTCTTTCGTCAATATATCTAAAATTCTCCATCATAAGGAATTGTCTAGGTTTCATAATAGGCCTTGAGCCTTAGATCGTAACCAAGTACTTATTTTACCTCTTCGGTGTAATCACCGGTAACTGCATGCCAGAGTGACTATAAACGTGAAGCTTATAAAATTGCTTAAACTTTGATGAATTTTGAACCCTGATCGAAAACAGAAGACGCATCCGTCAAAGGAAGCGAAAGAAGCTGATTCCTACAACTTGAACAAGAATGTATGCAAGAAATCGGCTATAAAACTTTACTTATTTACAACAGCGGTTGTTGAGAGAGGGGAAAATGTCCTGGCTTTGAATAAACACTGCCAAAGCCAAAATCAGCAGCCTTGGAACGATCAGCCGGACAGCTGGTAGAGAAAGTAGAGGGATTCCAAGTTCTTTGAACTGTCTCAACCGATAGTGTAAACGAATCGAAGTTGTCCAAATGTACGTTAAGAGGTGCTGACGAAATATCTTACGAATTTTTTCTACCATATTTTCCAGAGAGCGGGTCAAAAACCAATAGGCCCAACTATCCATCGACGGAGATAAGATCTCCCAGCAATTAAAACAGAAAGTAGGCGGGTAGATAGGACTGTTGGTGATCAGGATGACAGATCTGAGGTCTTATTAGCGCACTAGGCGCCGTTTTTATATCACGACTCATGAGAACCTGATTTGGTTGAGAAACGTAAGTGAGCTTCTTATTTGTGGTCCTTGAGGAAGGACAGCATATCGGAAATATTTTTCTTTGACTGGTCGTAAAGGTTGTTGAAGATTGGTTTGCCTAATGTACGATGCCCGGTTTCGGCTGATCGTTTACAAAGAAAGTGGCCGAGCGTTTTGGATTCATTCACATCTTTGCAATTTTAAAGGGGAGTCCAGTCTTGTTGCATGGTCGCACATCGTCCCGTGGCCAGTACAGATTGCTACAGTATGAGAGATGTGTCTTAAATTTTTGCTTCAGATGTCTCTGGTTCCAGTCTGGTTGTATGTGGGTCATATCGTCTCATTCGCAGCTATCTAGTGTTTTGAGGAAGTATATGAATAGTTTATTCCTGACAGATCCACGTGGAGTGTGGAATCGTTCCACGAGAGAGCTGTCAAGAGTTAAACTTTGCCTAACCAACTAATCTGCCTCTTCATTAATGCTCATACCCCTATGTAGTGAGATCCAGGTTGGTTAGTTTAGGTTGAAGTGACGGCCACTTGAAGCCATCACACGTAGACCAATGACAGGTTCAGTACGATACTACCAGGATCTAGGAAAATTCTCCTTTTCCTACTCGTTAAACTACTTAGAGCTTCTGATGAAGCACAGGAGACTTCTAATATTTGTATTGATTAGATCGCCTAAATCGTTGTAGAAGAAGGCACCTAGTTGAGTTTATCTTCACTGGGTGAGAGCAGGGCAGGTGTAAAGAAGGTTGAGGGTCGTTTTCTCCTCTTCTTTGTCGATGCAGCTTATGCAGAAATGATTTGAAAAGACGCCAAACCTTTTTGGATGCCTGCCTATTAGACAATGTCCAGTGATAACACCTATAGTAGCGCTGATATGCAATCTTTTGAGGAAAACTAAGTCCATAGAGCGTTTCAGATCCAGCTATGGCCAAATGTGTTTTGTCGCTAAGCACGTTGTACCAACTGTTCTTTCGAAGGCGTCTCGCTTAATTTTAAATTTACATGTGGCTATAGGTATGCCTAAGGTACCATGTTCTGGCAAAACGTGCAACAATGTTTCTTATCTGATGAATTCATCAGCCTTACAGTTTCCTGGAACGTCTCTGTGCTCTGGTACTCAACAAAGGTGAATATTAAACCTCTCTGCCATCTTTGCGAGATGGCAGAGAACGGCAATCTAGGGCTACTAGTGAATGGGACCCAAGTAAGAACGTCAAAGAGACGGTTGTACACATTTTTAAGTTCCTTCTGGTTTTAACAATATGGAGGATATGGCTAATTAAATCAAGAAGCAATTAAAGCAGTCAAAGGCACTTTGTTTAATGACCTATACCTGTGGGTGACGAGGGGATAGAGAACCCTCTGCGCCGTAGTAAAGACCCATTGTTCTATCTATCTGTTTTATCTATGTTGACAGCCAGGCGACTTTTAAGTCTCTGCAGTCAAAATCGACAAAATCGAAGCTCGTAAAGGTCGGCAGACAAAATCTCAATGATATATCAACGACCAACAAGGTGACCCTATGCTGGGTACCGGGCCATAGGGATATATCAGGTAATGAGAGGGCGAATGATCTTACAAGGGGGATGCAGAACTAGATCCTGCATATACCCTTCCGATCGCGAAGACACCCATTAGCACTCTTTACGGTGATATAGATGAGGAAACCATGATCAGGGTGTCACATGGACACATGTGCAATAGCCAGATCACTATGGCCAGTCTTCGATAAGAAGAATTCCAAAAATCTCGTACAGCTTAGTCGAAGGAAAATACGAACCTTCTCCGGTGTCCCCACAGGACACTGGAATAGGAATCCATGCGGAGGGTCTTGGATTGCCCTACAACAACTATTGCAGAAGCTGTAGGGAAGAGGAAATAAAATCCGTCCGACACCTGCTATGCAAATGTCCCGCACTGGCCACAAGAAGATTGCTTACTCTTGGTAGTAGCTTCTTGCAATGGATAGAGGACCTTAATATCGCTAATTTTAGGAAACTCCTGAGATTTCTATCCCTTTCTGGGTGGTATCCGGATCAGCCGACCCTATCCCTTGGTTTGACTCCCATGAGTACACTTTTTATGGGTACAATGGACCCGTTTCAGGTTTAAGTAAGTCTTTAGGACACCCACTAGCCCAACCAACCAAAGACCCTTTGTGATGCCCATTTTTGGGGCGGGAGGTACCCCTTGCTCGTGGAGCATTACTTAAAGATCTCTCCTATTGCTTCAGGATTTCGAACCATTTTAAAACCTAAATGAACCTCCGGATGTCCCTAATGGGAGGTCCCTGTCACAAAGTGGATTCCAAAGGATTTATGTCGGAGATGGCAAAGACACCAGAGGAAGTGGGTTGTGTTCTCACTAACATTTTCGCCTCCGTAACCTCTGCAAAGATCGTCTTCACTTAAGCTTTGCGTTTTCATGTGATAACGCAGAGTATTATGATCTTTAATAACTGCTACAAGGATGGAGTTATTTTACAGGAGTCCAAAGAGCTCCATCTTGTATTCGCCTCTGCTGGAGTCCTGATCCATGCTTCATTCTTGAGATTGTATGGCAGAAGTTTTCCTGAATGATCAGCCTGCGCTAGGTCTAGCGTAGTTCCTTTCCTTGACAATTCATCAGCTTTCTCGTTACCTAATATGCCCTCATGTCCAGGGACCCTGCATAATTTTACCTCATATTGTGTGGCAAGAGCACTAAGCTCTTAGGGACAGCACTCCATAAGCATAAATCGCTTTAAGCGCTGCCTGGCTGCCTGGTCGATGAAAAAAGTGATATCCTCACGTAGTATTACCTTCATCACAGTCTCACGGGTAGCAATTGTCACTGCTAAAACTTCCGAATAGAAAACGATGCTATGGTCCGGGAGTTTGTTGTTAGTAGAACAAAAATTCTATACGATGATTAACAAACTTGTAAACCAAAAAACGGACGGTGGTTGGCATCATCGCTTGTCACTATTAAGGTTCCGGTTTCCACGTCTGATGTCAAAAAAAATTTAGTTCTCAAGAAATATATAAAAAGCGATTAGTTGCGATAGTAGGAAACCGAACTTTTCAAGCCCAATTTCTCAGACTACCACCGGTTTCCAAAGAACATCACAAATATCACGACATTACTCTTCACCATTCGAAAGCAATATCCCCCAGGTCTATCTTGGCAATTAATCCAACCTTTGCCCCACCCCTCGCTATCTGTAGATACAAGAAATTACCCTTCTTCAACCTTAGTCACTCTATATAGTTCGGTGATTCCACGGACAAGATATACACATTCGTCCACTTGATTTCCAAATGCTATCGCTAAGCCCCAAAAGCCCGTCGCTTATCAAAGCAGGCGAAAAGAATCAGACCGCATTGTCATTAGTCGGACAGAACAGGTGCTGAAAAGAACGAGAGAGCAAGTTCGCACTTAAAACAAAAGGAGTCGTGTTGTATTTCGCGCGTAAGATAAGATTCATATCGCATTACTCAATCTTGTTTCGACGGATAATCTAACGCCAGTTAACAAAAATGAATTTTGTGTTTTCTTTTAAATTTCTATAAAAGCTCAAAGCGAGTGGGTCAGTCTAGTTAAATCGAACACACAGTTACTCAGGGTAACATCGAACCGATACTTACTCCATCTAGCTAGTCGTTTCTAAATAATATTTCATAATGAGTTACCAACTCACAGTGTTAGTGTTAGTTGCGTTCTGTAGTGTATTGAGTGTAAGTGTTCCAATCGAAAGGATCTTTCCAACTTGAAAATTCTAACGAGTGTGTGTTTGTTTGTGCTATAGGTATATGGCAGTCCAGCTTCTGCATACATTCGTTCTAAGACTGACCTAACCCTCATGAAATACATGACGCAGACGCATGCTGCAACTAGTAGCTCCAATACAGTGCCGTGTTTCAACTATTACATTCCAATTATAAACGGCGTCTCGGAAACCTACGAGAAGAACTACGAGGGTTGCCTTAATACTGCCAGCGCACAGACTGATGCTCTCATTGGTTTAGGAAATGAGTCCAGGGAAAATATCACCACAGTTTCCAATGACGTCTGTTCTCAGTTGGCTGCCTGTCAACAGGAATCTGACAATCTGAACTTTTTCGACTGCTACTCCAACTCGGTACGTTTATTTATTTTTTTTTTTTGGGAAGGGGTTTTAAGTGCACAGATAACATGTCCATAATCATAGGGAGATCAAAGCGTCCGGGATGTGTACAGTTCATCGCAGGATGCTTCCGAAGCTGCTGCCAACTACAGGGAGACATACCGTACTATAAAAGTCGAATCAGAAAAATGTTGCAACGAAACACAGCGTTTGTATGTTGAAAGTACTGCCAACGCTTATGACGAATTGGATGATTGTTTGAAAAATGGTTTGAAGACTACTGAAGCACCAACCACTGATAAACCAACTACTGAAGAACCAGCCACTGAAGCGCCATCTACTGAAGCCCCAACGACTGAGGCCCCAACTACTGAAGCTCCAACAACTGAGACATCAAGCACTGAGGGACCAACTTCTGAAGCTCCAACAACTGAGGCACCAACCACTGAATCACCAGCCACTGAGGGGCCAACTACTGACGCTCCAACAACTGAGGAACCAACCACTGAAGCACCAGCCACTGAGACGCCAACTACTGAAGCCCCAACGACTGAGGCTCCAGCAACTGAGGCCCCAACTACTGAAGCCCCATCAACTGAGGCACCAACCACTGAGGCGCCAGATACTTCAACCACTGAGACAACAACAACTGAGGCATCAAGCACTGAGGGGTCAACTACTGAAGCTCCAACAACTGAGGCACCAACCACTGAATCACCAGCCACTGAGGGGCCAACTACTGACGCTCCAACAACTGAGGCACCAACCACTGAAGCACCAGCCACTGAGACGCCAACTACTGAAGCCCCAACGACTGAAGCTCCAGCAACTGAGGCCCCAACTACTGAAGCCCCATCAACTGAGGCACCAACCACTGACACATCAGACACTGAGGCTCCAAGTACTGAAGCTCCAGTAACTGAGGCATCGACCACTGAAGCACCAGCCACTGAGGCACCAACGACTGAAGCTCCAGCAACTGAGGCCCCAACTAGTGAAGCCCCATCAACTGAGGCACCAACCACTGAAACACCAGACACTGAGGCTCCAAGTACTGAAGCTCCAGCAACTGAGCCATCAACGACTGAAGCACCAGCCACTGAGGCGCCAACTACGTCAACAACGTCTCAAGCTTCATCAACTGGGTCGTCTGACATCCCAACTACAGTAGAACCAATTACCACGGAAGACCCTGTGACATCCACCAGCGAGGAACCAACAACTGACACCACTGAAGAAGATCCAGTAGAAGAGCTAAAAGTCGCCGGTAGCGCTGTTCGTTCGCAACTAGAACAATTCGTGAACAATTGGAGACAACGTTTCGCTTAAGCGCCACCCTTGATTTGAATTTACCTTCAGACCCCAACCGAGGAGGTTGAAATAAATTAAGTATTGCCAGCATATAAGTGAAAAGTATTTTATTTATTTTTTATTCTTTCAAAAAATCATTAGCGTAAGGACTAGAAAATAAAAAATGATTATAAGGAATTATGACAAAAAAAGTGAGATGATTTATTTTAATCGGTTTGCTCTCCTCTCCTGATTGAAGTCTCTAAACTGTTTTCCCTGTTGAGTGTAGGTGAAGTTTATATTGAAAAGAGTTGCCACACAAGTGACCTTTGGGCTGAAGTTTACACCACATTTCGAAAGTTTCCACTTTGCTGCCAAAATTACCTAAAGATATGATAACGGTTATCTCACTTGCAGAAAGGTTTAACTTTGTGCGCACTAATGCAAGATGTCTGAGATATAGATTAACTAACTTTTCGTCAATTCACTTATCAATTCAAAGATAATTAGTATGAAAAACCTTCTACTACGTGTTTGAGAGCAGTAAGCCAACAAAAACATATTGCCTTCGGGGTAAATCCTACGTCGAAGGCATAAGCTTTAGTGGCTAAAAAACTTTCCACTTATTCTTTCTTTCAGTGATGTAATCTAAGGTGGAGGTACCTGGGCTCAGGTAAAGTGCTTAAGTGGACTCTACACATCTCCGGATCTTCCACCATACGAATAGAGGTGAGACTTAGCGGACGCCTACCTGATGGCATGGATTCCATGGCACGTCCTGGAAGCCGGATTGGGTGCATGCATTTATCGTTGCCAAACCATCGCAGTATGGAACTCTCCGTTCCAAATAGTAGCTGTTCGAAATTGAGTTCCTCGCGTATTCTGGTGTTCCTAACTCGATCTCGACGAGTAATACAACGAAGAAATCTCATTTCGGCAGCCTGTATTCGCGATTTTAATCTTTCAGTCATTACACAAACTTCATGGCAAGAGTCGAAACACTGCAATTAAGACCGATAGCTTAGCTCCGATGCCAAGTTCGTCCCTCCTGACAACAGATTGTCCAAGTTGTCTTAAAATTGCTTCAGCCTTCTTCCATCACTCTTAAATAGGACCCCGAAATACTTAAACTCCTACATCTACTTAGAAGGAAATTAACTTCAAGAAAGAAGTAGACACATGAATAGATCCAATCCTGGAAATGACAGAGGCTACCGAGACTACAGTGAATGGCAGTGACAACAGTTAACAAAAGGTGCAGTAGAGAAGGTGGTTAGGACCTCCTACGAGGTTCAGCGCAGTAGTCACCATGCCGGCAACTCTAGACATTAGAAAAACTCCTCCAGGTATAGGGATATACTGAACGAGGTACCCTAATATCTGCACCGGATAATGGCAAGTTACTTCGGTGACAGAGAGCTAATCTAGAATGGTTGCATCTTGTATTTCCTGTCATGACAATGGGACAAATTCGGCAAAGGCGATTTTTATTTGGAAAATAAAGCCCAGACGGAAGTTGGAAATGATTTTTAGTCGGTAAGGTCGCCGTGGCTCGGTAGTTAGTGCGCTGGACTTCTGATCAAGTGGCGTGGGTTCAAGCCCCAGCCAGGAACACCGAACTGTTTTCGCGGCATCACCTCTTCTCGGGGAAGGACAAGTTTCCGGGAGTATAATCTGTCATGAAAGAGCTTCTCAATTCGCCGTCGCCGTTCGGAGTCGGCAATAAATTGTAGGTCCCTTCCATTCGTGGGAACAATCCATCACGCACAACATGAATGGTTGCGAGAAGCTAGGCCTTGGCTCATTCCGAGCTGTCGCGCCAGCTATCAAAAGTCAAAAAACTTAAACCCGACGAATAGCCTGAAGTCAATAAATTGTGACGACAACAGATCACCAGTAACTAAGTCGATCGCAATAGCAACAAAATTGAGCGAACGAAAAATGGTTTCTGTATGATAATTGTAGACGATCAAGTCAACGGCTAAATAGCGATGAAGCCACAAGACGCAGTGCAAAAACCGTCACTTCATCCGAGAAAGGTTATGCTAACCATATGAAGACTAACCATAACCATATGAAGAAGGTAGGCCTTCAGGTAGTCCCTCAAAAACCGAACTAGTCCTTTTTCACAACACGTCAAAAAGATACACATATCACGCATCCGAAGCTAAAGCTACGGAACTTCAGTTGGCAGACAAGATCTTGAATATACAAGACCGTGAAAGGAAAGCCTCAATTGCCCTATACTCCTACCGGAAAACGCTGGGCCTGGCAAGTAGTTCATTGGATAATGTATGGCGGTATTGAGACCGATCCTGACGTAGATCCTGATGTAGACAGCACATGGCAAAAAAATTAACATGAGCATGCTTGAGAAGATACAGATGCTATCATGCGTCTGCATAACGGGTGCTTAAAAATAACGCACACGGCTGCACTAGAGACATTGCCCCAATTACTTCCTACACAGCACTTAGGCTGCGGGCCACTCTAAAATCAAGCAGAAACATACTTAGATCAGATTCGTCCATTGTGATACCACGAAAAATACTGGGTTACAAGCACCAGGGACCAGGAGTATAACGACGATTTCGTTGAGATGAGTGACCGTATTGATAGTAAGATAAACTTTCTAATCTTTTGGACTTCGAGTTCGGCTAGATCGATAAGATTATCATAAAAGTATTCCATAAGGGTTTCACTTCTTAATGTTGCAATGTCAGGACAAGTGCACATTAGGTGGGTTGTGGTTTCCTCCTCCCCTTCATCTCTACAGCTTCTACAGAAATCATTAGAGGGCACCCCTAATCTGAGTGCATGTCTGCCTGTCAAGCAATATCTCATTGACTAAATATATAGAGGGAATTTCTTCCGGTTTTTCAAATCCAGATTGGGCCAGATTTGTTTTGAAACGAGACAAGTGCCAATTTCCTGCCATAAGTATCTAGGAGGAATTTGATCGACTCGATATGAGCAAATGATTACTCAGGTTTTTGTAAAGATGCCGACCTGCGCCTCCTTTTGCCAGCTCGTCCGCCCTACAGTTGTCTAAAACGTTTTGGTGTCCTGAGACCCAGCACAGGATTAAGCGCATCTCTCTCCAGTCTCATTAAGAGATCTCCGGTATTCCTTTACCAACTCAAGCTTGGTCAACGATTCTAAGGTTTTAATAGCTACCTGACTATCTATATACAATACAATAGCGCATCGAGTTAATTGAAAGCCAAGCCGCAGTTTCGCGGACTGCTGATCTGGTCGTCGTTTGGCAATGGCTATGTCAGGTGTGTTGGAGAAAATGTCCGCCCTCATACTACACGGTTTTTTGGATCCGTCTCTGAATATTGTCACCGGGGGGTCGCACAAAACTGCACCGAACTCCCAAGCGGAATAACAGTTAGTTGATTCTTTGTTTCTTGACTACTTGTCTCTTGTTCTACTTACCCCAACCTACCTCAAGATCGATCCTTTTCATTCACAGTGAAATTAAAATTGCATTCGAATTTGTTGAAAATATTTCTTCTTCTACTTGAGTCGAATTTGATTGCTGTGTCCCACTGCCAGTGGGATATTACTCCACATGCGAAAAGTGGAGGAATTTCCTACTAGTGGTGGATAAAATGTGGAGTAATTTTTCTGCACCGCCTAGTCAGTTAAATGTCGAATTGTAGTTGTGCTCCATAGTATTTTCTTCACGAGTACTTGCTCAAAATCACGGATGAAACCCAACATAAAGAATACGGGGCTGAAAAATGGGAAAATAAGTCGGAAAATTACCTTTACACCCTAGACGACAACGAATTTACTAATTTTGTTTTTTTATACCAATCATAGTTATAAAACTTCTAATTCGTATAAAGATTGTACATATGTTTTTATACACCAGTCCTAGATCGGTTTAATTAAAAGTGATGTACTCGTGCTACTCTATGATTCATATGTCAGGCATAAAGAATTGATCACAAATTGCGTAACTACGCCTTTCTTTTTTTCGGACAAAAAGGATATTTCGATTTGCAATTGTATAAAGGAATCACCACCTTCATGGAACATGCTACATGGAAGTCACATATTCTGTTGTTTTTGGTGAAAAGTACCAACTTCCTTACTGTTGTCGTCGCCAACATCAACATGGGGCCAACATCCATTTCACATCTGTCCAAAATTATAAAGAAAAACACAACCTGTTTGCCAACTAAAATGACGTCGGGATTATAAAGGTGTCACGGGAAGAAGAAATTCGACGAACTAGCAAGGGCACGGACTAAAACTAAAGCAGCACCCAACGAAAGGATGCAAAGTGATTTCTGAAACGACTGGAAAACTGGTGGACACTGAACCGATACCGATCATAGGTAAAACTCACCGAGCTTTTATAGCTCTGTTTTTGGTAGTTTAGAGGAAGAAATGGCCAAAATGGATTTATCGTTGAAGCATGTATGTATGTACATATTTGCTGTCAACAAGAAGGGGCAGCAAACATCGACAAATCGGACCGAGCGCCTCAGTCTTATCATTCGCCGTTTCTTTCAGCTGGCAATTTAGTAATAAGGTCTCAAACGACTAAGAAAATCCTACATCACCCTTAATCATAGCTAACCTATCGGTCTTTAATTCAGTGTTTGTTCCGACTCTCACCTATGGTCATGAGGTTTGTATTATGACTGAAAGAATAAGATCGCGGATACATGCTGCCGAAATGAAATTTCTTTGTTATATTTCTGGGGTGACTCGCCGAGATCGGGTTAGGTACACCAAAATACGTGGCGCTCTCAATGTCAAGCAGCTGCTTCTTCGAACACAGAGGTCCATACTTCGATGGCTTGGGCACGTTCAACGCATTTCCCCAACTCGTCTTAGTAGGGGTCCCCTGGCCTACGATGAGATAGTTGGAGCAAGTCCGAAATTTCATCTCTACCCATATGAGGATAGTTCCTAATGTTCTAGAGTCGATGGCGGAAGATCGCAGTCCACTTAACCACCCTCACCCCGTCACCCTCATAGTGGATAAGCGTGTCATTGAAAATGATGATGATGATGTATGGACTTCGTCGAAGATGAACACAAATATCCTCGCTCGCGAAACTCATTACGAAATTATCTTGTTTACATAATATCTAGAATTTATATCACTTTAACTCATTTTTGCTTGTTAAAATGTTCTAATAGTCGACCTATTCCTTGCAATCTAGTAACTTCTCTTAAAATTCTGATGGCGGCTCCTCTGGCGCTGGCTCCTCTGGTGCTGGTTCCTCTGGTGCCGGTTCCTCTGGCGCTGGCTCCTCTGGCGCTGGCTCCTCTGGGGCTGGTTCCTCTGGTGCCGGTTCCTCTGGCGCTGGCTCCTCTGGCGCTGGCTCCTCAGAAGCTGCTGGAGGACCATTCTCAAGACATAATATGTATTCCTCAGAGGCCTTAGTCACGTCCGCTTTAATCGCTTGATCCGCTGCATTCAGACACTTTTCTAACTCGTGTTCAACAAAACTGTATTCCTGTCGAAGATGTTCAGCAATTTCTTTTGCGTTATTTGTCACAACGCGCAAGGATTCGAGGTTGCCTTCACCCTAAAACCAGAAAACTGAAGAGTAACCGTCTTGGTATACACCAAACTTTGAAAAATCCTACCCCTTGTGTGTAACAATCGAAAAATTCCAGTAGGCCTTCCAACGCCGAGCACGTAGTCATACTACCGCAAAGCGCCTCTGTCGCCGCCTTGATTGAAGCCTGAGTGACAGCAGCTTCATCATTTCGGATTTGGTTCATTGCCTGGGCATTGCTAGTACACTCCTCGTTGGATGCAGTTAACTTTTGGCCAGCGGCATCAGCCTTGGCATGATAATCTTGTGTGCACTGTTCAATATTACCTGGATTGAAAGCCAAACTATTCTTTAACAGCCGTTCCAGAAACTGTTGCGTGACGATTATTTTATTTGTCGCATTCTAGTGGAGGAAAAGAAGTATTTGAATAATCTGTCTGCACTATCACCGTTGTCTTGAACTCACGCTGAGTGTAAAAACTCCGATAAAAAGCAAAACTCCACAAAGAAGTTTCATAATTTCGTTTTAGGTGTTGTTGGCCCAAGTCGGTTAAGCGTGTGTTGTCGTTGACGGAATGGTTTCTCAACTGTTACTGTCTGACTGACATTAAATCAAAAAAACTCAATTCGACAAATTTTGTAACGTGTGTATGCATAACTTGAACTTAAAATGAAAGGGATTGGCGAGTAGAATAGAATTATAGAATTCGTATAATTTACCTGACTATACATAGACAAAAAAAAACATATTACCTTGTATGTTTTACGAAGTATCAATACAAAAGATGACACTGTTAAATAAATAACGAAATAAAGGTGTTACCGACGTAGAGCACCAGCAGGCAAAGGTCAAACTGCAACAAACTTTCGATACTACTGTCGATAATAGCATAATAGTCTAGTCTAGAACGTGCGATAAAATCTATTAACAAAGGGAGTGACCAAGCCGTTTTTCATTTCAGCAACACAGAGCTCACAAACCGCTCACACTTATTAGTCTGGTCGTTACATCAGCAGCAACGAATACGCATGGCATGGCTGCTGAAATGGCTTTTAAGGGCGGGGAAGAGTCGACTTCAAGTTTTACCTATAAAAATAAATAGCTGGCATGACAGCGCGCGATGAGCCAAGGCCTAGCTTCTCGCAACCTTTCATGTTGTGCGTGTTACATTTTTCGCACGAATGGAAGGGACCTTCAATTTATTGCCGACTCCGAACGGCGAATTGAGAAGCTTTTTCATGACAAATTATACTCTCGGAGGCTTGTCATTCCCCGACGAGAGGTGGTGCCGCGAAAAATTTTCGGTGGACTTAGCTGGGGGCTTGAACCCACGACGCTTGCACAGCAGTCCAACGCACTAACCTCTGAGCCACGGCGAATACATAGTCCATTTTACTAGGGATAGATTCTTGTTGCTATTCAGGATACCAGTGTGGCCCGTTGTCGTGCTGAACAGCTGGAAGAATTTCCTGAGTCTGAGCCGCTTTGGCTGGCATTAGGCAAGATGAAGCATTGTCTCTCGTGCAGCAGATGCATGCCTCTGTACTCTTTCAAGTGTTCTAATTTTAATTTTGTATGCCTAGTGCTGTCCACCAAACCAGTACCCCGTACATCAGGATTGATCTTACTACCGCCATATAAATCCAATGGACTACTTTAGGCTGAAGACTCCATTTTGGGCCCAGGGCATTCCGACAGGAGTATAGGGCAATTGAGGCTTTCCTAACGCGGTCTTGTATATTCAGCCTCCAACTTCTTGTCAAGTATGGCCCCCAGATGTCTGGCATGGTCTACAAATTCAAGTTCGGTGTTTTTTTTTCAGCTTCGGAGACGTAAGAACTCGACACTGTTAAAACTTATGGAACAACGGAACGATGTATCTTGGTTTCTTGATCAGGTGTACCTTGCTCCGCATATATTTCCCCTTGTCAGGATCGAATTGAAAAGAAGTAAGCAAACTACCTTTGGACGCCAGATCACATCCAATTTAAGCATTTGAAATTACAGCACCATAAACTAATTTTATTTTTTTTATACCAACAATAATTGTAAAACTGCCAATTCGTATAAAGATTGGATGTTTTTATAGAACAATCTTAAATGGTTTCATTGAAGGGTCATATACTCGGGCTACTCCATGACTCATATGTGAGGCACAAAGAATTGATAAACGTCATTGGTGTTACCAAACAGAGATATTGTAGAATTTATAACTTCGACAGCTCACTTTTTTGTTGAAATTTCAAAGCAAAAAACACTGCGCCACCTGATCACGAATTGCGTAACTACTTCTTTGCTTTTTTTTTCAAACAGAAACGATATTTTGCTTTGCATGAAATTGGCCTCTTGCGAGGAGGTACCGTGGCGTGGAAAACGTTTAGTTAATAGCTTGGCTCGATCCTGAATCAGCTCACTTAGAAGTAAGGCATTATCGCTAATGACTAAGGAGCTTTTGGGTTGAATCATGAACTCTATCGACGGTGGCTAAATATCCTTGGTCGTAGTTGTAAAATATTCGCCAAGAGGCTTTGGAGGATCTTACAAACTGCAAATTAGACTTTTGAGATGCCAAGGACCTCTAGAGGAAAAGGACACCAGTGTTCCGCATAGTCATCGAATCTAAACATAAGCAAACTAGGATTTCTTTACTAGAAACTAGGGCTTGTGTCAAGCCAAGATTTAAAAAAAAAACTATGCATTTTTAAACTGATTAAATAATATTGCTTTTATTGTGAAACAACTTTGTTTACATATGTTGAATCTAATAACAGTTTAACTCATCTCTGCTTGTTGAAATGTCCTCGTCCATTGATTGACCTCTTGTGCTTGTTAACAGCCAACAATGGTGCACTTCTGCTCAGATCTTCTTCCTCGAAAGCTTCTTCAACTTCCTCAGTTACTGTTGACTCAGTGGTTTCTGAGTCAATTGTTGATGTTTCAGGTTCTGGCTCAGGTGTTGTTGTTGTCACAACTTGTGGTGGTCCATTGAGTAAACAATCGTCCCAGGCCTTAGTTACTTCAGCAGTACTCTGTACGTACGCTTTCTGCGATGCATTCTGACACGATTCCAAATTATTCTCAACAACACGATATTGCTCGCGTAGATTTCCCGCAACTGCACTTGCGTTAAATGTCACAGTGATCAACGAATCGATGTTACCTGAACCCTAAAATCAGAAAACTCAGAGATTAACGGTCTTGGTGTACACCAAAAGTTGAAAAATCCTACCACTTGTGAGTAACAATCGAAAAATGCCAATGAATCATCCAATGCAGAGCAGTCAGTCATACTACCGGAAACGTTCTCAGCCGACGCATTGATTAAAGTCCGATTTTGAGCGGCTTCATCATTTAGGATGACGTTTTGTGCCTGGGCATCAGTTCCGCACTTCTCGTAGGAAGTAGCATACTGATTGAGAACATCACTTTGTATGGGAACATATAGTTGGAAGCACGGTATCGTATAATCTGGATTACCAGCTCTGGTACTCATCAACTGCTGCATCATCAATTGGTCCGTGCCGATCCGGTTGAGAGTTATCTGACTTTTCGCATTCTAATGAAGGAAAAGAAATATATGAGTAATCCAATCGCACTATCACTGTTATCTAGAACTCACATTGAGTGTAAAAACTCCGATAAAAAGTAAAACTCCGCAAAGTAGTTTCATGATTTCGTTTTTTTTTTAAGTGTTTTCGATTTGGCTTGTGTTGTCGTTGACGGAATGGGTCTAGAACTGTTACTGGCTGACTGAGGGCGTGCGGTCTTTTATATGTGGTCAGCGGTTAGACGCATTTAGGTTTCGTATAGCGGTAAGAAAAACAATCTAATCGTAGCGAAGCGAACTCAATCGATACACGAGAATCGATATAGCTTTGGGTCTAGATAAATGGCTAAGGCCTACACGCATACAAAAAGAAATTATCGAGTGGATAGCGGCCGTGGAGAGTTTTTGATTTATG
Source organism: Matsumyia berberina (assembly GCA_917880715.2). Classification (NCBI taxonomy): domain Eukaryota; kingdom Metazoa; phylum Arthropoda; class Insecta; order Diptera; family Syrphidae; genus Matsumyia; species Matsumyia berberina. The sequence continues at coordinate 112,474,626 of OU862870.1, read as the reverse complement.
GCAGAATCGCATGAAACATATGCACTTGTCGGTTTAAAAATAACTTTTAGATTGTTCTATCTATTGTTGATGATCGGCCGAACTTAAGCGATTAAGCATTTGATTAATTTAGATACGTTTTGTCTTTCGAGGGCTTATCGTTTAGTTTTGCGGTTGATAAGGTTCAGGAAATATAAACGTTTACATTCGCGTTCAAAAGAGCTTTTAGACCTGAAAACTGCTAGTAACAAACAGAAGAACGATACCAGTATTTGCGGCGTCCTCCTTCAACTTTCTGATGGAGAGCAAAAATCACATCTTATATTCGACAAAAAAAAAATTAACTGCATTATACGTAGATACACAGGTATTTCGATACATTGAGCATTATCGCCTTTAAGACCCCGCCAGAAAGAAATTTTCTGCTTGGCATTGGGTCGTTGATATATGTTAGGCCTGATTCTGACCAGGGTTCTCGCTGCCTTCATTTCCTTGCTACTCAAGTATTGTCGATATTCCTCTGGTGTTGACTTGCAATCTCTAAATAATTCTTCAAAAAAATATGTTTAAAAAAAAAAGTGTAACATACAATAGCATCATAGGTCGCCCAACGGCCCCTACATGACGTAGCACTGTCGAAGAGAAGTCAAATCAATTGGGAAAAAATTGGAGAGCATTGAGATACATTGTCTAAAACCGAAAACGATGCCGCATAGACATGTTGGATATTCTAAAAGACGTAAGGGAACAGGAAACTTACAGTAAGGTATGTGACTCTTCTACTACTACTACTCACTTTGGCTTCAACCAAAATACCAAGAAGAGAGGACGGGGATGATGGTATGGTTAGTACTGACGATGAAGTAGCCTTCTACACCAACGGATCCGGTATCTTCTGTAAATCCAAAGGTGTAAACCCGGAAACCGCCATTTTACAGGCTGCAAAGCTAATCAACAATGACAACACTGTCGCGGTAACTAGATATGTAGTTGATAGTTGACAGCCAGGCGACTATCAAGTCTCTGCAGTCAACATCGCCGAAATCCAAACTTGTAAGGCTTTACAAACAAACTCTCAACGATATATCAACGACCAACAAGATGACCTATGCTGGGTACCAAGCGGCAAAAATATATCAAATAGAGGACTAGATCGTGCGGATGCAACGACGCCCCAGCACTTTTTACAAGGAAATAGATGAGTAAACCGTGATCAGGGCTTATATGCTATGGTGTCATATGGTTATCCTACAGTGCCAACTGCAGAAATTGCAGGGATGAAGAGGACATAGAATCCATCGAAAACCTGCGATGAGAATTGCCTGCACTAGCCACTAGAAGACTGCTTACTCTTGGTAGTTACTTCTTCCTGGAGGTCCTCCAAGTGGTTGATTTTAGAAAGCTCCTGAGATTTCTATCCCTTTTTGGATGGTTTCTAGATTAGCCTTGGTTAGACTCCCATAAGTAAACTTTTATGGGCCTAATGGACTCGCTTGAGGTCTAAGCAAGTCTTTAGGACACCCACTAAACCAACCAACTCATCATATCCCGGGCAAGTTTACGATATATAAGAAGATTAAAGAAAATGGTAACAATTACGAGTTTTTTTGGTATCACCCATTCGATTACCCATGAGATTCTTTAGGACCGGTATCAACATAGACCTCTGTCGCATTTTCACTTAGTCCAGGTCGTGACTTAGGAATTGTTTGACGTCTCGCAGACACTGGGCGAGATATATTGATATTTTTTCAAAATCAAAGGTCTCTGTAAGGTCTGTTGAAGCACGGCAACTTGCATCAATTAAAAGGGTAACCTTTAATCAAGTAAAACAACCAGCCTAATGGTGAATTGAGAAGCTTCTTCATTGTCAAATTATATTCCCGGAGGTTTGGCATACATCGACGAGTGATGATGCGGTGAATAAAAGTAAACACAGCGAAGCTATGCAACTCGGAAACGGAAAAATCTAAATTCTCATTCACTTCCAAAATCGATTTGCAGAATATCTGTCCAACAATAAAGGCCTCGACTGTTTTTCTCCACTCGTCATATTGTGTTCTAGCCTGACTATTTGTCTTAGTTGCAGACATAGCCAAGAATTTTCTGACTTCCTCATTACTTTAGGTCTGTCATGTTTAAGGAAGGAGCTATGACTAAGATTTAAGGTCTAATTGCGGAACTGTCTCTATACATTCTGATTTATTTATTTCTTTAAAAGTCTCTTGAAACGCAGACCGACCAAGTGGTGAGAGATGCACGTGCTGAAGAGATGCAGATTCGTCATACCTTCATCGAACTCAATTAGCCACTAGAAAATGCATTCAATGTTGCAGTCGTCGTGCAAAGACAACATCTGTGACGCACTCATAATTATATTAATGACCGACATACTAACACCAAGGAACACGCTCATAAAAGTCGTTTCAACACTTAATGGCTTATTGGTACTTGAGGTTAATTGAATGCATCAGCCGATGGATCCTTCCATAACGTCGCTAAAGGTCCAATTAAGTCAGCTGAGCTAATGTGTTTGCAAAACTTTATGAGTACTACTCCAAAACATGCTCCGAATGACTGAATAGCCCTCTGAGATGTTGGCCTATTTTTAGCCATGATGGGTAGAGATATGAAGTTAGCTTGAAGATTAGTCGTGTTCTTTGAGACTACCGGTCGAGAATTTTCGCGGTTATCACTGGGGCTTCATCGCAAAATCTCATTGTATAACAGCACAGAAACATATGTATTTGCAGAGTGTTAGTTACCACCTTGCAGATTTCTTCCACTATCTCTTGAGTGGTGTGTACTTAAAATTTCCGCTATAAATGTTTGCGACTTTAAGTTGAGCTAACAAAGTTATCAGTTCTTATGAGAAGGATTCGCTTTTTACTATGAAAATTAATTTATCAATGGAAATCGTAAATGACGCGGAATGAGTGTCAGGCCGGGCGGTGCAAATAGGCTAATTAGCGAGAAGTGTTTGTCCACACACTCATCGGACTTTTAAATTGTCTGAAAGGCTGAAATTGTTTCCGGTAGTTGTTTTCGGTTTCAATGATCGAGGTTGAATTGATTCTTGACACACATAATTCTAGAGGGCTATTGCGGTAACGATAACATCAATTTGTTGACATTAAACGTTTGGCGGTCTCATGAAGTCAATAAATCTTAATGAAGTTGAGAGTGTTCCTTCTTTAGGCCTTCCCAAACTGTCTACCAACTATAGAGCGATTAGCATCTGATCTGGAGACTGAATCTTTTATCTATGATCTGCCAAATTAAGAGACGCCACCTGGGAGTATTCAGCAGTAATTTGTCTTTCTTGAGGGCTTGGTAGGAGGTCAAGATTCTCTCCACCTTAAAACTTAATCAAGGTTGCCAATATCACGAGTGTTGTTTTGTGCTTAGAAATGAATACTCAAGATGGTTCTACTATTGCACATATTTGATCCATCTTTAATCTTTGTTCCTAAAGCGTTCATGTGGCCTCTTATTTCGTGGCCTATACATACTAGGCCGATCTTCCCTTCTTTTACGCGATACTCGGAGGGGCTCGCAACTACCGAAACTACTGTAATCCGAACTTTAAGCGAAGTGGGCTTTCTGATACGTCTTTAAGTGCCTATCGATATGCTGTGTCATCGATGTATACTCTGTGTAGAATAAACTCAAGTTAGTGCAATCCAACATTTTGGGGCCCTTCATTATGCTAGTCGAGGAGGTTCATAACATTTCAAAATGTATTTGTTGCCCGTATTCGTTATCTAATAGATCTTTAATGAATTTTATTTTTTATTCTGTTTTGCGGTACAAATCTACACTTCGCAATAACCAACGAAACTGTCGGCTGGCTCAACGAAGAGGCTTAGTCTTCGGTTGCAGAGGCCCTTGCTCTTTATCTGTTAACTGAAGTCCAGTGGAAGATGTATTGACTGTTTTTTGCAAATTCAAGGAATTTAAATTCAATACTGCGAACATTTCCAAAAGCAGACATTTATTACTGGCAAAGACCTCTGTCTGGAAAAGATACGAGTGCATTATTGTCCAATACTTTCGTATCCAGATGCTGTCTTCATGTCAAATCCATTCGCATACCAAATAATGATAATTGAGTTTTTCTTTTTCAGTATTCTCTGGTGGAAATAGAGTTTTCGGGTAAAGAATCGTTCTTTACGCATAGACAGGTGACCCCCTTGATTTTTGGATTTTGAATCAAAATCGTAGGAACAGAAGAGGCGATGGATTCATACCGTAGCTTCCGTTTATATGAACATTTCGACTAGACGTTAGATTCGTTCCTGTTTTGTAAATTTTGTCCACCAGATTACGTTAGCATAGGAGATTGTCGATCTGATCATTTTGAAATTATTAATAAGTAAGCGCGACAGCCTGGTCGCCGTCGCTCAGTGGTTAGTGCGTTGGACTGCTGACCAAGCGGCGTGGGTTCAAGCCCCAGCCAAAAAAACCGAACATTTTTCGCGGCACCACCCCTCGTCGGGGAAGGACAAGCTTCCGGGAGTATGATCTGTCATGAAAGAGCTTATCAATTCGCCGTCGCCGTTCGGAGTCGACAATAAATTGTAGGTCCCTTTCATTCGTGCAAACAATACAACACGCACAACATTAATGGTTGCGAGAAGCTAGGTCTTGGCTCATTCCGAGCTGTTGCGTCAGCTATCTATTTTTTTTAAATATGGTTTTTTTTTATGGTCGTCGCCAAGGCTCAGTGGTTCTGACATGTGAACACCGGTTTGCCCTAACACAATTCGTTAGTGCATGAACTGAAATCGAGTTTTAGCCTGCCAAATAAGATTACAAAATCCATCATTTAGTTGAGCTAATCTTTCATAGGTCTGATGAGCATCTTATGAACTCGTCCAAAATAGTATGTATTATTGGTAACGTTGTAAACATTTTTTTATGTGGCTATACCGCTTCGCTAGGCTGCGAAATCCAGAATTTCTGGCAGAACATAACTAGATTCATAGCTTTATGCTCTTATTCCTTCTATACGTGGTGTAGGGTACCTGATTCTTGGAAAAGTCCAATAGTTGAAACAAATTGTTACGTATGACACAGTCTGGCCATGTTAGTTGCGACCGAATATGGTTTCCATTCCCTAAAAATTTGCTCATCGTTTAGTATGAGAACAGAAACTTGTAGAGCCTACGAATATTTTGACATCTTTGTGACTGCCGATCTTTCATTTTTCTGTCGAGACACCTCAAGAGAAATATTGCAATCTAGGGTATGGTAGAGTGGATTACGTTGGTTTGCTTGCAGTCGACGGTCAAAGTGGAGGTACTTCATTGTATCATCGCAGAATGTCACACACAGGATCTTTAACGTCATCATCATCGTCATAAATTTCAATGACCCGCTCATTCACGCGAGGTAAGGGTGCCTAAGTGGACTCTTCACATCTCCCGATCTTCTGCCATCGACTCTTAAACATCAGGGGCTATTCCCATACGGGTAGAGGTAAGATTTCAGACTTGGTCCAGCCATCTCATTCTAGACCTACCCAGGGGACGCCTACCCGACGGCACTGATTCCATGCCACGTCTTGGTAGCTGAGTTGGGGTATGCGTTGAACGTGTCCACACCATCGAAGTATGGAACTTTCCGCTCGAAGAAGTAGCTGCTCGATCTCGACGAGTAACCCCAGCAATTCAACGAAGAAATCTCATTTCGGCAGCTTATATCCGCGATCTTATTCTTTTGGTCATTACTCAAAACTCATGACCATAGGTGAGGGTCGGAACAAACACTGAATTTAAGACCAAGAGCTTACGTCCGATGGCAAGTTCGGATCTCCTGATAACAGATTGACCAAGCTGCCTTAAAATTGCTACAGCCTATAAGAAATATCAGTATTGCTCCTCCCATCACTCGTGAATAAGACCCCGAGATACTTAAACTTCTCCATCTGTTTCTATGGGACCCCACTAACATGCAGAGTGCATTGAACAGGCGTTCGGGAAATTACCATGACCTCTGATTTGTTCACGTTTACATTCAACCCAACTTCAACACAGACGGCGACGAACCTGTCTAGCGCACGCTGAAGTTCGGTCTGGGTGAACGTAAGGAGGACCAAGTCATCAGCAAAAGGCAGATGACTTATCCTTAAGTCTCCCAATTCGAACCGTTCCTCACCATGGCTGCGGTGTAACATCCAATCCATATACAATAAGAAAAGGAGAGGTGGCAGAATGCACTCTGGGCGAAGTCCAACACCCACAGTGAAAGGTGTCGTCTTAACGCCGTTTATCCGAACACAGCTCTTACAGTTAGTGTACAGAGATTGATTGGCCCTCAGAAGAGAACCGTCAATCCCGTACTCCTGCAATATACTCCAGAGTTTACCTCGAGAGACCCGATCCACAGAACAACTGTAGATAGATTTGGCACACTTCCACGCCTTCTCAAGTACCACTCTGAGGGTGAATAGCTGGTCGGTTGTGCTTTTACCTGGAAAATTGTGCTTCTACCGCACTGCTCGTCGCCCAACCTGGACTCGACCACAGCTCTAGAACGCGCTTCCAACACCTTAGCAAAGACTTTTCCGGGGAGATTTAAAAGAGATATACCCCTATAATTGGAGCAATCACCCAATGACAATCGCTAGGTGTTTCACTGCATTCCCAGGCCACTTTAATGACACGAGAGAGCCATTCCACTCCCTCTTTACACAGAGCATTTCTGGCCGGATTTCAGCAGATCTGCCGACTTTTAGCCAAAGTCACCTCCTCTACGGTGGGACTATTCTCCGCTCTACTCAAAATCATGCCATCCTCAATGCCCTGTTCGGGATTGAGCAGCTCCGAAAAGTGCTCGCTCCATCTCAATGGAAAAAAGTACACCAACTTTGGATTTGACGGCTTCGATGATATTACACTTCCTTCCTGTGCTCATCATTTAATATGAAAACAGAAACCCTAAAGACTACATATTTCTAGTGATTTTGTACTTTCCTGATCTAACCGCTGTCGTCAATTCTTTTGTTGTCCTGCCAGAAACCAGACTAAGCCCTTTTTTCCATTAAGCAATCTTTGATGGATGTATGAAAGCCATAAGTACCTTTAGTGCAGCCTTCTTCCAAATCATTCCGTTTTGGGGCTTACGACTCCCATCAAAGAAAACCATCATTTGCTCAAAGCACGAAAACAGTTGGTTTGAACATCCAAGATCTCGAAATTAGCTTAGATTTCTATGTCTTTCTGTCTATGAAGGTAATCTCAAAAAGATCATTGAAATACGCTTCATGTCTTCTTCCGACCATGAGAATAAGAGCCATGTCATCGACTGACATCGTGAGTAGAGTACATGTCAACTATTCCTCCATCACCTGTTAAATTTTACGGTAGACGTTGCTTCATTTTTTCGGGAAATTTTCGTATGGAATCCCCTCAATGGTGATTGATTAACTGAACAATGCCAACGAAATCCACTCAAATTCATCAGTCTGCTCTTTCATTGAAGTACAATTAATCGGGTCACAATAAATTAGAATTCCTTGAAGGAATATCGATCGGATCTTTAGTACGCGGAATAATAGGAATCCCCGTGTTCACATTTACAGTCTTATCGATATAAAATTCAACGATACGAATCATTAAGATTTCCAAAAATAGATCGCATTGAGTGACATAAGCATTAATTGTCGTCACACATTTGACGTGGAAATGCATGGGCTAGAATGCTGTTGTACGAGTATATGTACATATGTCTGATGAGCTTTCAATTTTGTAGATAACTAAAATTTTTGTAGGAGAATGAGAAGCACTAAATGTTATCTCGAGGTATCTATTGTTACTCATCAGATTATACTCAAGATACATACTACAGAGGTTGTGGTAAGAATGAATCAGTTCACTAACCCGCTCAGTGTGAGCAACATGTTAAATTGCCTCACAATTCAGTTTAATCTTATCAAAAGAATTCGATTACCTCATTCGTCATCTTTATAGTTGTTTGGTCCAAAGTCAAACATTGTTAAACCAAAGAATACCGTAAACGTGTTGGGAAAGTATCTAATCGCGAACGGATTAAGCGTGCGTAAAGCTTTTGTCTTCGATATTATATCAGTTGAGTAAATCAAATTTATATATTTGATGTGATTTATTTTCATCAACAAATTCCCACTTGAAGTGTGAAACTCCAGTGAGTTGTCCTCTTGCATTGGTCTAGAGAATTCGAAACCAAAATTGTGCGTACAAAACCATTGGGAAGCTGTATACATCGCTGAAAAGTAATTCTGTCAGTTAAATATGTTCGAAGAGGTTTTTTTTACTCGTACATGCAATACACTGCCATCATCAGGGAGGTAGTCTCTGACCTATGCGAGTGATGAAGCCACTCTGAAGCTCAATACTCGTCAGGATAAATCCTGAACTCACTCTCTTCAAGGTCATAAGCGTAGCCATATGCAAGCCTACGCTTGTCTAAAAGGACAAGCATTGTACCTTTTATAAGGGGAAGATTGTTTAATCTCATTTTTCGTCCCACCTCATACGAAGAAGTCCAATTCTTCCACAAAGTCAAATACTTAGAGTGAACCTTTGAACAGTAAATCCTATTGTAACAGAGAATAATCAGTAAAGGTACTCTACACTGAGGTGTTAGACTCAAAGATCAATTATCCCTTTTGCCAGCATGATCATGTGGACGAAGACTATCGAGATCAACAAAGAAGCCGATCCATTGGACCTACCACCAATTGAAATTTTCATACAAATAGAAGCAGTCTCTTCTACTGAAGTAATCTCGATCCAAAAGAGGACTTCATTCCTTACTTGAAACACTGAAGTAAAATTTAGACTCTAGATAACATGCTACTACATAGGCCTGATATACAGACAAAGCTTCGATTACCTCAAAAATTGGTAAGAAAAAAATATTCCACATACGCCACAGTATTTTAGGTTGAGCGACCGTTGGCAAGATATACTTAAACGAAAACAGGCGCATTTTTATGCGTAAATGTCTTGATTTTTCCTGATTTTTATGGAGTTTTATCTCGCAGCTACCTGAATTCTGCTCCAACAAAAACGTATGAACAGTGATGTCACCCACAGGGGCGCTAAGACACAAACGCCTGGGAAATATGTTCTGCCAGGGCTAAGCTCTCTCAGGCATTTTAGGTTTGAGCAAATCCTGTAGTTTGCTTGACATACAAAGCGTTTCTCGGATTTGTATACCCCATCCGACTCTATATCCACTAACCTATAACCCTTCACATACACCCTCTCCCCCCTTACGCCACTTTTTCTCCAACAGATGCTATAGAGGAGAACACAACTGGCCCAAACGGTGGCCACCGTGAGGAAGTTCTTCCGAACTTCAACCTCCTAAACCAACCAATTCCACCCAGAAGAGAAATTAGTTTTCTTCATTGTCTTGTACACACGAGCATATTGTGGCCCGTTTTGATACCATGACTCTTGGGAACCTGCTTTGGCTATAAAACCTAAGATTTGTTTGGTGGTCATCATATTTTATCTGTAGATTTGAGGAACGACAGAACCTCAGACATAGTGGTTAAAGTAATTATGGAAAGGCTTTCCTGAAGATTGATGCAAAATTGATACAAAGGAAGTGGTCGAGAGTTTCTGCCTCGTTTAGAGGCGGCATGGGGCGCCAATTTGTCTAGTCTTGTTGGTTGGTTACCCGACCATCCATCGAACCATGCAGGTTGCTACAAGCCGTTTTTACGTAGGAGTCCTAGCGATGTTGAAACTATTTAGTCAGATCAATCTTTTGTTAATCACATTAAGGAAGTGTAAGAATAGTTTTTTCCTGCCAGATGCAAGTGACAGAGCTCTCAAGAATTGAACCTTGACCGCACAGTTCAACAGCCTCTTCCTAACCTAATAAGCCCTTTTGTTCTTGGGCTCAGATTAGAGTGACAAAGCTTAAGACAATAAGAGCCAAATTAAGAATTTTGCAAGAATCACCTTGTGCGAAACTCTCAGTCAGACTGATTTTCAACCATTAGGCAGAGATCATTACTTTCAATTAGTGTGAGAGGATTTTTAAAGACAACCAAGCTGCTCTTAAAGCGCTCGCCTGTAGTCAAATTTAAGCTGATTCTAGAAGTAGCATAGTACTCAGTGAACTTGCTACCCTTTACTGGATTAGAACGGATTTACTGATTAAGAAAATCTCACTCACCAGCAAAAGTTTAAGTTCTTCCCTCCTTCACTGGGCCTGAAGCTTGGTGGAAAAAAAAAATGTAATTAATGTTCACCTAGGGTCAGTGAAGATTGGCCAAACACATCAGGGCAAGCATACTTCAAGCTGCTGTCCATAACACCTTACCTGTGATGGCGCTACAGTCCAAGATGGACCTGAGCCTCATCTAGTCAGCGCCTCCATCCAGCTCGATCGTCTGCTGGTTGTCCCTTTAGTTTCGCAAGTTCCAAGTTGATTGAGGTCTCTTTTCACTTGTGCCCACCATCTGAATCGTAGTTCTCTTTTGCTACGCCGTCTCTCCGGGGCCAGATTCGAAGATTTTCCATCAGGGAGCCCTGGTGTTTATTTGGTTTACATGTCGCAGCCATCTTAGTCGTTTTATATGGACTGTTCCGAATAGATCGAAGTCACTGTACAGCCCATGTGTGTGTTATGGGCGAAGTGATTAATGCGGGCAATGTGATAAACGCCCGGGCAATGTGAATAATGTGTAAGGAGGTTCTGGACTACAGGCCGCGTAGGGGTGCTTTGAACACCTGAATGTGAGGGGGAAGCTTGTCCTGTATATGAGTCAAGGAGATGTCCATAGTTTTCTTTTTTTTATCGAGCGCAGCGAGCAGATTTACCTAAGCTTTCGCTGCTAGTCAATTAAATTGACTCATATACCGGACAAGCTTCCCCCTCACATTCAGGTGTTCAAAGCACCCCTACCGGGCTCTTATCACATTGCCCGCATTAATCACTTCGCCCAGAACATATGTACGAAGTTTGTCATTTCATCCTCTCCTCCACCTAGATGTCAGATGTTAAAGTTAGGGTGTGTGTGTATGCACTGCGACCTGTAGAGAGCTATTGTGCTCCCCCGACCTCGTATTGGTCGATAAGTCATTGACCGAGATCAAGAGTCGTACTTGGAGAAAAGACTCTTCCGTGTCAAGCACGGAGCCGAATACTCAGAATTCAAGGAAATCGCTGGGGGACGTATGGTATACAACTTTGGGGTTGTACCAAAACCAGCAATAGAAACATTTTACAAACCTTTCATAATAAGGTGCTCAGAACAATCGTTTATGCGCCGTGGTACATTAGAAACGATGATATCCATAGAGACCTTGGTTTAGCAACCGTCGAAGGTGAAATAACAAACTTTGCTCGCAAACTCCGTGTTCGCCTTCATGGAAATTGCAATAACGCCATACTCCAAATTCTGGACGTGACAAACCTTGTGCGCAGACTATAAAGAACGAAACCGTTCGATTTAGCGCAATAAGGAAGAGCCGCATATAATGACGGTATTAGTAGGTGCTTTTACTGGAAAGCTACCTGTACAACGCGAATTTTTATTGTCGAAAGTTAAACTACTTGTTAAGGCTTTTTTTGTACTTAGTCGTAGTCAACACGAAAAGGGGAGATGTTTTTAGTGAGTAAGAATCTCACACTACCATGAGCACGTGCGGTAGATCCTCATAGTGTCTCATGAAAGATTTTCACCTACCCGCGTAAAAAAAAAAAATGACTAACTGGCGTAGTCAGCGGCTACTACCTTCTGTGAAAAGCATATTCATTCATCGTATGGAACTTTCATTAGATTCATTTTGAAAACTGTGCCTTCATAATTTTACATGCCGCCCTGCCCTTATCCTTCTCATAAAGCAAATTATCCGGTTAGAAAAAGCATCCAGAGAAGATAGCCGTATCTGGAATAGAAAACTTCAAACTCTCTAAGGAATGTCCAAGCGAAAAAACGCTCTCCCGGATCCAATCTTAACTTAACCTCGTCCTTAACAAGTTGACAAGTTGGCGATAATGAGGACCGTGAAGATTGCTCAATTCTCAAAAAAGTCTCGATGTTACTAAAGAATGACTGAGAAAGACCTATTATGCTGGTCCATGTTGTAGCCATATCAAGACTCCTCCTCCAATTTTGTTTTACTTTAGTGCATGTAGTGGGTTCAGAGAGGTTTAATCTTTCTCATCTGTCGTGCATGTCTGTGCCCTGCAGGTTGTATTGAGTTCATTCAATCATCCACACCGGCTTTATCATCGCTCTTTGCTGGCATGTCGAAGATGGATGACACTCAACCGCTCTTGCATTTAAAAAGGGAAGTTTGTAGTTTCTCTCTGCAATCAAAGTCCAATCGACAGGTGTATCTCCAAACGCTCTTCAATTTCCACTAGTGTCTAAATCATCCACACTAATCCCAATCACGCTCTATAGCTTAACCTTGTATATACTGGCAATAACTTTAACTATATCTTTATTCTACACGACTTATGACAAGTTTCTTATGGATTTACGCAGCGAAGCGATGGATTGCGTTAGTCAACGACTTATCTGTGAGATTACAACCCACCACACTAAATGATAAGACACCAATGCATGTGATTATCTATCTAAAAACACAAACGGCTGATTTATTACTGATATATGAAAACTGGCCAAACAGTTGACCATTTTATAATTGCTTCTACAATAAAAGAGATCTATATCGCTACATGCGCTCTCAGCTAGCGTGGTTTACTTCTCGAAGTTGTTTCTCCAGAACCTACGCAGATTGGTAAGAACTTTCAAACCACGGCCATTCGTCAGGTCTTCTTGGGGTTCATTCTGTGGCGGCACTGTAGTTGTCTCCTGTGGTCCACTCTCTGTGGTTGACGTGTTTAGTTCGGTTGTTCTACCTGTGGTGGTTGATGTATCTCTCGTGGTTGATGTATCTGTCGTGGTTCCTACTTCTGTTGTCGTGGTTTCTTCAGTCTTTATTGTGGTGCTGCTGGTAGTGGGTTGGGTTGTCGACTCTGGACTTATGGTCGACGGTATGTCACCGGTCTGTAGACAGAGATCTAGTTCCTTATAAGTTTTTGCGGTGTCCTCTACATAGACTCGTTCAGATGCATTCTGACACTTGTATTTATCCGTCTCGATTATTCGGTACTGCTCGCGTAACTCTCCACCTTTCACCGTAGAGTTTTGAGTAACCATGTAAAGGATTTTTGAATTGTCGCTGCCCTGAAAACAAAACAATCAAACAAAATGTATCATTTTCAAAAGAATGTCTGTGAGTGGCGTACCTGTCCTGAAATGCAATCAAAAAAGGCCAATGCATCGGGAAGTTCGTTGCATGCGTCTAAACGGACGCAAACACCATCGGCGGCCAGTTCGATCTGATAACGATCACTGATCGCTTTGTCATTCAGCCTCGCGATTGTATCCTTTTCCGTGTTTAAGCACTGTTGGAAGTTTTTCGAGAAATTGGATGCTACACCACTCAAAACTGGTAAATAGTACCCAAAGCATTGGGCTGATATCTCTGGATCGTCGCTGAACTTGCTCCTCATCATGTAACTCATAAGAGACTGATCAGCAGCGGCAGGATTTGATACAGCTATAGCACCAGCCGTCTGTTAAAGATAAAGGGAACTATACCAGTGGTTTTAATGGTCACAGATATCTACTCACAATGGCCAACAGAATGGCAACACTGAACAACATGCTTGTCATTATTTTTCGCGTGATACAAAAGCTCTTTTCCCTCAACTTTCTAGAACGAACACACTTCAAGGTGCAAATTCATACACTGATTAGGCCCTCCACTGACTATATTCTTTTATACCCCTGAAAACGGTTCGAATCGGAAATAATAAAGATTCCTCTGGCTGTCTTGGTGGGTGGTGTTATCATCCACCGACTCATAAATTAGGCAATAAACCAAACAAGTGATTTTAACAAGTAGATGCGGAATTCGGAAGAGTCTTTAACATCTTGGCTGAATCATTTGGCGCGAGGTGAGTCGGCGTATCACCTCTGCGGATGTCAACACTTGCATGGCACCGATTTCTATCTAATCTTTGCCAAAAAAAAACAAAATTAAATTGCTTTGACTGTTAAAAGTTCATAAATCTATTTCGGCACACATCGAATGGCTGGATGAAATCGCATTTCCGGAATTCTAGGGAATCGATAGATCTGGGTTTCAAGTCTAATCGATTTATAGGCGATATTATCGTTACCTTGAGTGGGTTTTGTCGTTAATCTAATTGCGACAAAGGAAAGTTACATTTCCTAATGATAAGGAATATTTATTTGACTTGCAGCGAAATTGGAAAGTAAACAGAAATTAAGGGGTTTTTGTGACAGATACGCAAAAACCCCTTAGTTTTCTTGCACTAAAAATTCTTATGCACTGCATAAGAAGAAAACATATTTAAACTGCCCTCAACCGAAAAGTATTTCTACTGATAGAAGAGAAAATAATAGTTCTGAAGAAGAGCATCGAACTAACCTCACGAACTACCGCAATCTCTGCCTGAGACACTGTTGCATTCCATCCTTTCGCCTCTTTCAGAGCGATGATCTTTGTCTAACCACCTCTTTAACCATGACCATCACCTGGCTATGACACAGCATAGATGATCGAGACAGTAATTTTACATTAGTATTACTCGTATAAAGGGTTTTTCAATAAGGACATCATCATCATTTTCAATGACCCGCTTATCCACTATGCGGATCGCGAAGTTAGGTTGCTTAAGTAGACTCTTCACATCCACCGATCTTTTGCCTTCAACTCTAAATCATCAGGACTTATCCGGGTAGAAGGGAGATTTCGGACTTAGTCAACCTATCTCATCCTGGATTTACCCAGGGGATGCCTTACTGATGCCCCGGATTCCATGGCACGTCTTGGAAGCCGAGTTAGGGCCGTGCGTTTTACGTGCCCAGATCATCGAAGTATGGACCTTTCCGCTCGAAGATGTAGGTGCTCGACATTGAGTGCCTAGCGTTACCCCAGCAACACAACGAAGAAATCTCATTTCGGCAGCTTGTATCTGCGATCTTATTCTTTCGGTAATTACCCAAACCTCATGAACAATGGTGAGGGTTGGAACAAACACTGAATCGAAGACCGATAGCTTAACTCCGATGCCAAGTTCGGCCTCCTGATAACAGATTGACTTAAGTTCATAACTTCTTATGGCAACCCTACCATACACACATCTCTGCATTAGTAGGACGGTCGATGTGACTAGTTGCTCCTGCTTTAGTCCCCTTCTTCATTTCCAATTCTTCTGTAAAGATCTCTGTTATAAATTTCTAGGTTGGGAGGAACAATCAAACCTAAAATAGAGTCGCACTTTTTGTAAAATTTTTTCTTGCCCTCCTAAATAAGACGGGCATTGGCCTCTTTGTGCGGATGCTGGCGTCCTCCGCCACTTCCTGTTGTACACCTGGTTATGAATGGTCCTCTTAACATGACTAGTATAGGGGGCCGCATATTTTTGAGTAAAACAGTCATAATTTAGTGTTCACGCTGATGGCAATGGTCTTTCAATCCTTGCTTTTCCCATATGGCTTACGATTCGTAGACACACTTTCTACAGAGACGAAGGATGGAAGCTAGACTGGTTTTTGTAGTTCCAGTCAGAGCACGCACTTGCACTTTTAGCCAAGATGTGCAAGGACTTACACATTAGTTCTCAGAGACCACTAAGAGACGGTAAAGGCAACGTTTAACTACGTTCTTGGTTGTTGCGCTTCTGGTCTATGCACATAACCACCAATGGTTGCGCAGGTTTCCATGTAGACTGGTTGCTCCAGGGGCGCTAAGGCATCCAACTTTGAGTTGTTTTTGCTCGACAGTTCGCAGCTTCTATTTGTTGAATAGTAGAACTCAGATAAATTCATTTTGTTTGCATATACAGATGCGGGATGTCTCCCAAGAACCAGTAACACGATTTAATTGGTGATACATTTTTTTTTGAAATTACTGTAAGAAAATCAAGTGCAAGTTTTGGAAAAATTATATTGTGTAGCGGAGGTTGTATTTTTCGAGCGACCCTACTATGCTATCAGCAATTTAGCGCCAATTCAGCGCCAATTCATCGTCAATTCAGCTACCAATTTGTATCGAGCTGATACATATAAATGCTGCAACTTCTCGTTTTTATCATTCCTGATACCATCTTTTATAACTTCATGGATGCTGGTACTGGTGTTGGATCATCAAGTCATTGAATTTGCCTACAAATTGTACATACTTCTAGTCAACCCACACATGGATCCCGGGCTCATCAGGGATATGAATTTCAACACTAACGCACCATTGTTTGTTAAACAACGCCTGACTCATTTCGGAAAAATCTCCTAAAAATGGCCGCAAAATTTCTAAACATGCGTCGAATTACTCGTGGGTGTGGAAGATATTCTCAGAGATTATCACGTCCACCTACACGGGAGCACGACTAAAACAAGTGCTCCGCATTTTGTTTACCATTTTATCAGTGATCGGTTGTTGATCGCAAACAAATGAAATCACAGCTAAGTTATAGGGCAATCAGATCCAGAAATACCTGCTCCAGTCAAAGCCAAATCTGTATTATTTTATGTTAGTCTGTCAAAACAATGGCATTTCTTTGAATCGTAATCTTGTTAAATGTCGAAAGCACACGATGGAATAATACCAATAATTACTCACATTATCAGAAACAGTTGACAAGTTTATTTTTAAATTCAGTTTGTTTCTTTTAAACTTGTCTGATGGATGGTTTTGTTCTGACAACTCTGTTTTGCTGTTCCATAATGTCAAGTATTGGTTGATTGTAGGATGTAGGTAGATAGGCAAGATGGCTGTCCATGCGAGGCACAGACACGCGTAGGCCAATGTAGGCCCTTTATGATGCCACGGGTTGCCACTCCATCTATTGCAACCATTTAGAGCTCTTGATAAAGCTGAGGATAATTTTGACATTAGTATGTGATAATTCACCCAAGTTGTCGAGGTGATAGGCTCCTTGATAGAGCTTTCTTCTTTGTGATAGGACAGGGCAGGTCCAGAGGAAATGGAGGATTGTTTCTTCATCCTCTTCGGCCCTGTAGTTCCTGAAAACGTGCAGCCATCTTCATGAGGGATGAACCACAATCTGAAGTAGCTTTTGAAGTACATGTTATTGATTCCAGAGATTTTATAGACATCACATTATGCCTAAGACAGGATAAGACTTCGTGGAACGCTATAATTTCCGCCTTAAAAACGCTACAGTGATCAGGGAGATGGAAGGAGATGCAATGAGGAAAAAACACTACCTCCAACTCGGTATAGAAGTGAACGGAGCATTCGTCTCTGGTGTCATTATTCTCCTACTCCACTCTGGAAGGGATTGATGTCCGGAAGTTGAGATTGAAATTCACTTTTGACGGTGTGAAGTCGGTGTTTTCCGAGATGAATGCTAGGGGATCCAAGATCGAGGAGTGGGCAATATGGTTGTTTGACCATTGAGAGGAGGACTTCAGTCTGTGGGCTGCGCTTACAGCTGACTGCTTGCCAAAAATATTTACGGGAAGTAGATGTAGGAGATGCTTATGAATATGCATGCAGGATCTAAGCTATTAAGGATATCCTTGAGTTCAAACGCTTGGAAACCCTTAGTCTGACATAATTTCTCGCCGATAGATAGCTGGTTGATGGGATATCGAGAGCAGGTGTGTTTTTAGAGGAACTAAAGCTAGTCTCTCTTGGCCCCAGCCAGGAAAACACCGAACATTTTTGGAGGCACCACCTCTCGTCGGGGAATGACAAGCCTCCGGAAGTATAATCTACCATGAAAAAGCTTCTCAATTCGCCGTTCGGAGTCGGCAATAAATTGTAGGTCCCTTCCATTCGTGCGAAACCTGTTACACGCACAACATGAATGGTTGCGAGAAGCTAGGCCTATGCTCACCCCGAGTTTTCGCGCCAGCTATTTATTTATTTTGTTGAAAGGAAGTCAATGGAAACGTCTAATTTTCTATTATTTGGCCAGTTGTTCAAATCACTGCTATACCATTTGACATTTAGTTTTTTCTATCACTCGGTTTCCAGTACTATTTCCACGAATCTACTGGTGAACAGTTGCAAGCACTTTAGGCACAGGTGGCACTGCGACCTATAAGAGCTATTCTACCAGGAACCCGTTAGACAAGAAGGACTCTAACTTTCTCAATTAAGTTGAGGATATCGCCCGTCGAAGCGTTTCTGATGTCTTCAGGGAACAGGGTGTCCTTGAGGAAAATTCGCCTCCTGATTCAACAGAATGCTACACACTTACATAGTGTACATATGATCTGTTGTATCGTCTTCCTCTAGACAAAGTCGACCTGCGGTTACCTGGACAGTTCCCATCTTGTGTAGGTGATATCTCAAATGGGCAGTGTCCAGATAGAGAGCTAGAGAGCCTTCATCTATTGTCTTTATAGTATTCTAGGACATTCCTTAGGATTTTATTCATAGAGCAGATAAGCCTTCTTTTTTGGATAGATATTTGTGTTTTCACAGCTGTTTAGCGTGGATCTACATGAAGTGTTAGGCAAGCCACAGACGGGATCGACACCTATGTACCTTTCGGTACATCCGTTACTAGAAAATTGATCAGCGATTTCATTGGCTTCGATGCCTCTGTGGCCAAGTACCCACCAGAGTTTGACCTTTTTCCGCTTAAATAAGTCCAGCAGAGCACTAAAGCAGGCATTGACATTTGAACTAAGGTTATTTATTGATATCGACGAGGTCAGTCTTTTCAGGACTATTAGCAGACACCAAGGGATGAATCATGGAAAATGAAGCACTAAAGAAACATACAAATTTAACGATTTGATTTCCGAATTAGATTCTGCTGACACTCCTGGTTACCTTGTCGTTTTTGATGCGATCTCACACATGGTCGCTATGCGTTTGCATGGTGTTTGGTGTTTGCTGGTTCTTCGATTTGCTTTTCGTACCCAGCAGCTGCAGGAGAAAGTGTTGTCAAGGACTGTGGTGGCGTCCAGCAAGACCCTTCCATGTCTCTTTCCTATAGGCGACCCCGTTGTTCCGATGTCCTTGCAGTAAACTACAGCTCTTTACTTGATCCTTGAGATGTAGAGTTGTTTTACTACTGGTGTCCTTTAAGTGTCTGGGTGAATTGATGGGTGAAATATGAGAGAAATAGAAGAGGGACTATATTTTCTTTTCAAAAGTCCCTTTTTTGGTAGAATACTCTGACCTTAGGAAGTATAAATTGGGAGCCCCATATCCCAGAAACAGTTCCTTTCAGAACCTGGCCTTATAGTTGACACTGCGACCTAGCAAGATCTATTGTGCTTTCGGTCTGCTTAACCTAATGGTCTGCTTTCTTCCTTATGAAACTGAGTATGTTATTAGTAGCCGAGTTTCTTAACTTAACAAAATTCCCTGTGAAAAATCTGTCTCCGTATCCAGTATATTACTGATCATTCATAGAAAATGTCATCAAAGGTATGTACCTCTTCCAAACAGTACAGACACTCTGTATCTGAACAAAGGTTTAATTTGTTGAGAAGGCCGCAATGACCGGTAAGGAACCCCACTGACTTCCTCATGTTGTTCCTGTCATGGTTCAGAAATTCCTTGTAAGAAAAGGGCTCGTTAACTGCCTTTCGGTTTAATTTTACTGTAAGTCCATTATCCCTGATGCCACTGACCTAGTTCCTAAAGATTTTAAGGGATGCGCGACGGTATTATTTGTTTATTAATGTTCTCATTATGGCTTTTGCTCGTAAAGTGTCCAGATAGGGTATACGTGGTCCCTTGCATCATCTGCACCATGTTTGCCATCCGGAGGACCACTATTTCTTGTTTGACACGAGTTTTGTTGGAAAAAGGGTTTGCGGTGCGGACTTGTTGCTGCTTCTCCTTCAATGACATGGCGTTTCCAAGGAAACTTTGCATTGAGTGCCTGAATGAAGTACGGGTGATGCCATGACATCAACTGTCGTGCAAAAGAGGTAGTTTTAGCAATTTAATGAGTCTTCATGACATGCTGACGAAAACCGGCTCAGAGTACCTTCCACTTTGACCGACGAAAGAAAAAGAGAAATAAAGGCACTCAGATCATAGGTAAAGGTAAGGTTAGGTTAGATTATGAGGGAAGTGCCTAGTCCAATTGCGTGCCTACTGGTCCATTGTGTTCCGCTTTGTGTTGTGGTCGTTCCAACATTGAGTTCTAGATGGGTGGTCTATCAAAACCGCCCTGTACTCTTAATTAAGTGGAGTATGCTCGTTATCGGTACTTCTGTTAGGTTACCCAGTTCTCCAAACAGTTTGTTTCCTTTGTGCCGGAGTCGGCGGAGAGGATGGAATACTCTCAGAGTAAGTGCTTGATGGTTTCTGTCTCAGCTCCTGCAGTAGTCTGGGGAGTCGATGCCGAGTCTGCTGGCCATGGTACCTATGGCACAAGGTCGCGTCAGTAGACCTACTAGGATGCGAGTATCCTTTTTATTCATAGTCAGATCATGGTATGGCAGCAGCTCCCATTAAAAAAAATTCGTCGTCTGGAACAATTGGAGAAGGAGCAAGTGGATGTTGGCGTTCGGAGTGCGATGAAACTGCCAAGTAAATATTGAAGGTAGACCTCTTGATGAAGAACACAAATGTGTAGTCCTCCTCTAAAAAACCCACTAGGCTAGCCTTCTGGCGCGAGATAGATTCTTTGAACGCCCGTTATCATCATGCTCATGGAATAGCTACTTGTGTCTCATCGAAACCATAAGATCCACAATCGAAAACATGAGATTCCCTTAGGCTGAATGTACATTGATTCAAAGGAGCCAACGCCGATTATAACAATTTTTCTGTTACAGTAAAATTAAGAGCTCGACTAACTAGAAGAAATTGCGAACCGTCCAGAAGAAAAATTCAACTTTGGACGCTTTAGCATGCTTAGGGTAGCCGAAGCTTACACAGAGTACCAATTATTTAATTTTGAATAAAAACATTCTTCATATAAGAGTTAGGTACTCGAGTAAAAAAAAATTTCCATATATTTAAGGCCAACAACGTGTTAGGAATATTTATCCTTGGAGCCGAATTCGACCCCGGATCCTTAGTCACTTTGTCTGGCATCTGAGTGGTTGTTGTATGAAACTGGTCTTCATTTTGCCTTGGAGTAGTTGTCTCCGGTTCTTCAGAATTTCCCTCCGTAGTTGTTGACCACTGATTATTTGTTGCTCTTAAACAGACTTGTAATTGCTTAAAGGTGATGGCAGTATTTTCATCTCTGGCTCGCTTTGTTCCATTCTGACACTTTTCAACCGGATCTACATAGTAGTTCTCTAGAAGGCCGGTGTCTTCGTCTATAGAATGTTTAAACATATTTTTCGAATTCTGGTGAAATAAAATGCACCAAATGATGCTTTGATTGCACCGATGCACCACATACCTCTTGAGTCTTCAAGTTGTCCAAATCGGTAGTAAGGTGATCATCAGTCTGACTCTCTTCTTGACATAATTGATAGCTTCTCGCAAACTCATACACAACATCATTCAGCAACGGGATGAAATGGGCAAAACATTGCGTTGATGCTTCGTCCGATAAGCCTTGATCTGCCAACGCTGGAAAGCAGACAAACTTAAGAGATTAAACAAATTTACCAATCCTATTCACCAGATTTAATGTAACACTTACGCTTAGTAAAGATATGAGGGTCAGACCTATAGTTCCAACCATTATCACCACTGGTACGACTGACCTGCTGAAGCGACAACTAGGGGCCTGCCTTCCAAGTCAAATGGATCACAACACAAGTCGTTGCCCTCTTAAATATGCTTCGTTCCATGTGAACAGCGATATTGGAACGGAAGGTGTATGGAAAAAAAACCCTACCTATCGTCCAGTCTTATCAAGCATCATAAACGTAATTTCCGCCGAATAATGCCTCCACTTGTGGTCGTAAACAAAATCGATAAGCAAACCTAAACCCGAGGAAACAGTTTGACAGTAATAAAAGGAAGTTGATAGATTTGAATGAAGTGAGACCTTGGAAAACTTAACATTCCGACGGGTAGCTTATCGTTGACTTATGGCGAAAACTGCATGTGCTGAGGATGAACCTTTTCTTTCGTTGGGTTGGAAACAATAACGCTGATGTCGGCGATATGATCGCTTGACGCATGCGCTAAATAGTTCCACTCAAACCAACTATTAACAAGTCGCGCCCGGCTCTTGAGGACTTTGCAATGAGACTTGTGATCATTGCCTGGCGTATTTATAGTGACAGTCAGTACATTAAGTTTTTGTAGAGTCCGATAACGTCACTCTCTTTGATAAGGCAAGTCGATCAAAAAATAGTAGAGATCAGGTGTACACTGTAAAAAATGATTCGATTCATTTTGGTATATTAAAACAGACAAGATATGTCTTTCAGTTACAACAAGTGGAATGTCGTGAATTTTCAATTCGTAAAACATGCCAGAAAATTAGAGGTCGTCCTTGGGAAAAAAGCTGAATAAACGCAACCGTGCCAGGAAGGCCTCAGTTGCTATTTATTCTTAGGGTAAGGCTTTCAGCCCGAGATGGAGCGTGAAGCCTTAGGCGATACACTAGATATATCCAGCAACTGGATAAGAAAAGAAACACTGATATTTTAGGAAGAACGCAGTGGCTATCGTATGTGTGTATAGTAATTGCTTTAAGAAGAACTCCTTGCTCTGGAGACAATGCTCCACTTGCTTCCCACTGATATCTTTGGGAAACAATTGAAAGCTAAAACAGCTCATTGTTGTATCTTCTCTCTGCATACTCACCGTCTATGCAGACGGGACCGAAAATCACCGAAACAGCCAAGTACAACCTCATCCTCTTTTGACAGAGTCCATGCCCCTGCACCGTAGAGCAGGACTTGGACGATTAAGGTCATATAAAGGGTCGCTTTAGTCGTTCGAGAGAGGGTTTTTCTACTCAATCGCCTTCTTAGCCCAATGAAGCGGCGCGGCGATTGGCAAGTGTTATTCTTCGTTTGACCTCAGCGCTGCGGTGGTTGTCTGAATTTAGAGCAGAGCCCCGAGACTTCGGTGCTTAGTGTCCTTGCTTGTTCACAGCATATACTTGGTCTTTCCCTCATTGACCGCCAAACCCATTTTTGCCGCCTCGGTCTCAATACTCACAAACGCGCCAGTGACATCACGCTACGTTCTTCCGATTATATTAATATCGTCTCCATATGCGAGTAATTGGAAGAACTTTTGAAAGATTGTGCCTCTAGTATTGGGGTTTGAGGTTTGCACTATTCTTTCAAGAACGATGTTGAAGAAGTCGCATGACAGCGAATCGCTTTGTCTAGATCCTATTTTGACATCGGTGAGGTCTTTACCGACCTTAATAGAGCAGCGTGCATTCTCCATAGTCATCCTGCACAAACGGACGAGTTTGGCAGGGATACCAAGACGCTGGCATAGGCGATGAAAAGGTGGTGCGTATAGATTTGAAGTTCCTGGGCTTTTTCCAAGATCTGCCGCAGTGTGAGAATTTGATCGATGGTGGCCTGAAGCCACACTGATATGAACCGATGATGTTGTTGACGAACAGCTTCAGGCTTTCACACGACACAGCAAATAAGATCTTGTAGGCGATGTCAAAAAACGGATGCCTCTGTAATTGGCGCAGTTCAAAAAGTCTTCTTTCTTGAGGATCGGGCAAACAATTCCCAGTAGAAGCTTTTGAAAATATGCGTCGGTCTTCAATGAATCCATCAAAGAGATATACACAGGTGTCTCTAAAGCAGTAGGGGGGGCAGAAGTCTTCTTCAGTGCAACTAATGTGAGGATTACCAGACGCCTGCGGGATCACTGTAGTATATTTCATGTAGTTCGCAAACTTGCTGTACATAGATAGTCAAGCTGCAATAAAAGCCTTAGAATCGACGACCGATTCAAACGATTCAAGTTAGTAATCGCCTGAGGTCTCTAAATGCGATCGCTAATGGATGCGACATTTCCCTGTACTGCGTAAAAGTTCACAGGGGTCTTCTTGGCAACTGAAGAGTCAAAACCTCTCTGGAACTGTCTATTTCCATAGAATCGATTACATTTTGCCTACAAAGTGAAGCCAGAACCCAAATGGCAAACGATAGGTTGACTTTCATCGAGCAAATCTGGCCTTAATGGACAGTGTTCTGTCAGTTCAAAGGCAATGTTTAAGATCCATAGTAAGAACTCTCACAAGTTATTGTTTGATAGGTAGACACGATTTAAGAATTGATTTCTGCAAAAGCTGTTGAGCCGAGGTGAAAGAAGAGATAACAACCCTCCTTCTGTGTACCTATCCTACCAAGACTGAAAAGTAAAGCTTTAGGGTGTAGTTCAAGGAAAAATCTGGTCAGTCTCGATATTGCAAATATAAAGAGCTTCGTTCCTCACATAGAGTCGAGCAGTAAACGGTTGACACCAAAACTGTACATATAAAATCTTCCAACTTTAAAGAACGAGGCCCATCATACAAGGATCCCGGTGATGGTGATCCGGTGCTCCACGAGATATCGCAATGGACCTTCACTTGGTCTTAGTAGGAGGACGGATGTGCTTCGCAGCATATTTTAGATGTTTACACTAAACTGCCGGTTAGTCGCTAAGTGCTCCATCTTGTTGATAAACGATCATACACCACCAACCCTTTTTCAAGACCGTGGCTCAATCCTACATATCGTAATAGAAATGAGCACCGGATGTGCCCACACACGTTGCCCTTTACTGACTAAAAAGTAGACGTCATTGTTTTTTCTGACTTCTTCCCTCTGATTTTAAATCTGATTTGTAGCATCCAATGACATCCCCAAGGGATTGAAACCCGCTCTCCAGTTGCAGAACTATTCATCCGAAGACCGCCGCGGGAATGTAGTTAGTACTTGTATAGGTAAAAAGCTTGAGTTCTTTTAAACGAACCCAGGAAGCACAATCTTGTTGATTTTTAATATTGAACTCATTGCAGATCGTGTTGATAATACTTGTACAACGTTTCGTTTTGATATCGCTGAGTCTCCCACAATGAATCCAATGGCCGATATGAAACAAGTTCATATCGCGTTTGCTGACTACCAACAGCTACATTACGAAATCTAAATGATTCCAGGAGTAAGCGGGTGTCAAACCGCAGTACTCAGTGGTATCGCAATGAACCTACTTTTTTGATCTGAGTGTACCTCTTCTTTGAGTAAGAGTTCATCGCTCAACAAACTTGGTGTTGTCACTGCGAAACTCTTCCATTAATTCAGGCATACGAGTATTGTATTCAATATTTTGTCGATGTCACACTTGTCTTCCTTATGGGAAGTATGTACTACTTTTATCACAGTTTCTACAGCATCTAGAGAAATCGTTCCAGGATCTGTTTACCCAACTTAACCAGTGACAAGTTAAAAATTCTTCTATTCTTCTGTTTCAATTTCTTTTCTCCATCGGAGTCTCCATTGCCACAGAGTTCACTGATGGCTTGCCTAAGAACATACTTACAATGGAATGACATCGTAAGCAATGACAGTTGGTTCGCACGGTTGCAAGCTTGATGGCTTTAGTATCTTCTGGTATTTTTAGTCACCCCTGTGGTACCTCTTCTGCGGTCTACTGAACGCACTCCTTCTTCTAGACCATTGATAGCATCTTCTCACGTGGTGATACGTCATGTAATAAAGCTGCGTCACCATCTTACCGATGGATTATTTTGACTAGCCATCGTTTTTACCAAAGAAGTCCTGTAATATGGGTGGTCGTCTGAGTCATCAAACGCGTAATTATCCGTCAAATAGACGTTTATTTTTTCCCAAACCCCATTCCGTGATCCGCACATACACATCTCTGACTTTGACATGAAACCAGGATCAATCCCTCTCTGTGTCGTTACCAGAGAAGCAAGAACCATGAATAGGCGGCTGAAAGAATGTCTACGCTGAAAAGAGTTAAAATCACATAAGTCACCTCTGACTCCTTTCAAGACCGCAGGATCTGATTATAAATATATTAACAGCTCTATCACAATGGAGTGTAACTGGGGTATGGTCAGCAATTCTCTTCTTAATATCCTGAAGGACATAGACATCCAGAAAAGCTTATGATGTGGCATTAGTAGCAAAGAAAAGATTTAAGGATGCCCCAGGAAGTGCCCTCCGGGACCTTAAACGGTGGAACCAGAAAACCCTCTCAATTAGTTCGAGCAGAACTGATTTAGTTGTCTTTGATAGTATAAAGCTGCAGCAACTGGCCTGTGTTTTTTTTTTTTTTTTTCACTACACCATGGCAACCCCACTGGCCTGTGCTTCATTAACACGCATGTGCGATGGCATTAATTCTAAGAATCCTGTCCAAGCCTCCACTTTATAACGTTAAATGGAAAGCAAGTGAAATTTGTCAACTGAAAGCAAACAAATGGTGGATATTTCACAACACATTTCCTTTGTCCTTTCCCGAGCCTGTGTCGTTCAAGAAATACAAACATAAGCAAATACTTTTACAGACTTCACCGGAACCCACCTAGGTTAGGTCTGGCACCGCCTCACTCGGATCTTCAAGGATCCATTGTTTTCCCCGTTGTGGGACCTACATTCACGTACTTGTTGGGAAAATAATTGATTATTTATTGGTTGTTAATTAGCTCCCCTAAGCCACACGGAATTCAGTATAAATTCTAGGATAGCCTACGGTGGCATGGTTGATAGTTGGCCTGGGTCACTAAAGAAGTAAGCGCCTAGGGTCTGCTTTCTGGTTCTGCTGAGGTTTGGGCAGTCGCAGAGAAAGTGCGTCGTGTGCTCCTCCGCGTCTATATCGTCACATCCTCTGCAGAGGTCAGTCGTACTTGACCGCATTCTCCTTAGATGGACAGCCAGCAGGTTGCGGCCTGTGAGGATTCTGATCACTAGAACTAAATGTTCAGCATAAGTATCTCCTTTGTTTTTCTATTATTGAGCTTTGGCCACATCTTTCTTGATATGCGGCATGACGAAAATGTGCTCCATCGCTCGTCGGTAAGCCTCCAGAAGTCCAAGTGTATGTCTTGTTTTATAACTTCTAGGGGGGTCAGTCCCGATCCCTTTTTTCCCAGTTCATCTGCCTTTTCATTGCCATCGATGCCTCGGTGCCCATTTTTGAACCGTCGGTAAAAATGGATGTATTTCCAGGTTTAATGACCCTTCCTTCATCCCAACTTTCCCTTTTTGGAAAGGGCGTTTTGAAATTGAGTTCGAAGTATGGGTATGGCGTCATGAAATCAGTTTTTGTTTCTAGTCTCGCCCATCTAGCGAGACGTGTGTGACCTATTTAGCCCCTTTTCCAACAGCTAGATGCTTGTAGTCGTAGGGCGCTTTTTACCGCTACTTCTTTAGTGTATAGATCGAACTGTCGGAGTCGTCCATCTGTTCCAGTGTGCAGATTAATCCCATAGCCATAGTCCATCTGCGGTGTGCAAAATGTATCTGGGATAAGCCTTGATAGTTTTTCATACACAAAGGATCATTAGTCTTACAGAAAAAACTTCTGGAGTCAGCATTTCAGTCATCGGACATGCTTCGTTCGCCCACCACTCCATACGAACCCTAAAGCTTTTCAAATTTCTATCAACCACAGCTGTGTTTCTTGGACCACAACATAATCTAAGATTCACATTTTTTCAAATGCAATAAAATTGAAAACTGTCTCTAGAAGCTCCAGACTGCCGCCCGCATCGGTGCACTATCCAAGATAATATTTCAACAATCGTGGCATTATTTCCCGAGGATAATTGCCCGTGTTCTCATATTCCCAGTTTGCTTAGGGCAGAATTACTATACAAAAACTATTCGCCAGATGCATTCGCCGTCGCCGTCGCCGCCGTAGCCGGTGCATCCTAGTACGGGACAATACACCGACGTCGCCAGTTCCGCCGACGACGACGGCTATGATGATGACAAAAGCCACTTCCTCATTTGCATATCTTAATTACTTTTTTCCAGTTCCGTTACGACATTAATGCCCTATTGCACAATGAGGAGCGAGTTCTTTCAATTAAGTTCCGTATCCAAGGCGAACGGAAGGCGGACAAACAAAAAAGGGGAAAAGACCACCACGGGGTTAGTTAGCTGGTGCCTGTTATCTCATCCTTTACATGCCATTAAAAGGACATTAGGGATCGAAAGATATTTGCATTTTCTTGCCGCCCTCTGCGTGGGTTCCCCTGCACAAATGCAAGATATGAAGTCGCACAGTGGACGGTGTGGAGCTGTAGTCCCGCAGCTTCCGTAAATGGAAAAAGTTGTGCGTGGAGTGCAATTACTTTAATCACAAGGAAAAGTGATCGTTTTTCTTTCGAAAGAAAAACTAAAGGTATGGAGTCACGGGCGGTGGTATCTGATTGTTGACACAGAAGTGGAATCGCCAAGGATTATTCATGGCTGACCTTGGGACAGTCTTTTGGTGGATATCTCATCACCCAAAGAGATATAATTCTCTGAAAAGTCAGGAATCTCATTCTTAAATTGATTCCCAAACGGGCGTATGAATATTTCGGCCTTCACCACGCACTGTTGTTCGTTCAATCACAATAAGCTCATCAATAAATTAAGCGGATACTTTGGAAACAATTGGCAGTTAGTGCAAGGGGACTCGCCCGTATTATTGTTCAAGTCGGGGCACTTGAGATATCCCGTGGTGGGTTCAATTAGCTAACATTGATTTGGAGAGTTTGCCAGCGCTTCTCGTTAAGTGTTTAGGGACTTCAGCTGCGTGGGTACCTATTTATGATTGAAGGAGAAAGAGGAGGAGGAGAACTTCTAAATGAAACTAAATTCCCAGTAGTGAATTGTGTAACAATTGTTGTTAACACATATTTGAAGAGCAACAGTTTGTTAAATAATTGTGTTTAAGTACTTGGTTTGAAGAGCCATCCCTGATGATAGAGTACAGTGAAAAGTAACGACCATGGAATGATGTAACCCTTTCAGCTTCTTCCATTTGACTAGCCAAAGGTCGCAGTTTTCATTTTACGAGTTAAGCCGTGGAAAATCAAACTGATGTCCTTGTCCAAGACAGCATTTCTTGCAGGCCGAGATCATTACCGTCATCGTAGATGTTGACTTTAAAAGTTCGGACCTTGAATTATGGAATTGGGAAACAATATCCTGAATGACAGTTTTACAAGTCGTATAGTAGTAAAAATAATGGTAATCCGTTTGTGGTCTACTACGGTGGGAGAGTTTGCAGAACTCCGAGTGTGGATACACTTTGGGGACTCAGCTTCTCGAAACCGGGACGTATACATGGAGGTGCGAAAAACTTGCAAGCTGGCTGTTAAAGCAGCTAAGGAGCAGTTTCTGGACAAGTTCGCCGAGCATTAAGATGTTCCAACAGACCATTCGCCGTTTCAGAGGAAGGCAGTCTTATATCATCAAAAGAGATAAATACTTCTTTCCGATGAAAAAGACATCGAGTGCTGATGGGCCAGCACTTTTCGGAACTGCTTAATCCCGAACAGGGCATTGAGAATGGCAGATCCATGGCTTTAAGTTACTTAGTTAAGGTAGCGCTAAAGTCCGGGGTGGACCTGAGCCTCAACCAACAAGCATCTCCAGCCAATCCGAGAACTGCCTCCAGTTCTGCCCGCCAAATTGGTTAAGGTCCTCTTCCACTTGCGTGCGCCACCTGAGTCGTGATCTTCCTCTACTTCGCCGTCTCTCGGGTGTGGATTTAAAGATTTTCCTGGCTGGAGCATTGATGTCCATCAACTCTGCATGACCCAGCCAACTCAGTCGTTGGACATTTACTCTTCTGGCTAAGTCCATGTTGCTGTACAGCCCGTACAGTTCGTCGTTGTATCTCCTCCTTCATTCACCGTCTATGTAGACAGGATCGAAAATCACCCGAAGAATATTCCTCTCAAAAAAGCCAAGAGCCACCTCATCCGCTTTTGACAAAGTCCATGCCTCCGCGCCGTAGAGAAGGACTGGTATAATTAAAGTCTTATAAAAATTAACTTTAGGCTTTCGAGAGAGGGCTTTATTTCTTAACCCAAACTTGCTGTCAAAAGCGATTGGCAAGAGTTATTTTTCGTTTGACCTCAGCGTTTGATAAAGGCTAGGTAGACACAGTCCTTAATTACCTCAAAGTTATATCTGACTAGAGTGACGTTTTGTAAGAGGCGGCGGTGTTGAGTGTCCTTTCTGGTTGACAGCACATACTTGGTCTTGCCCTCACTGACCGCTGAACACATCTTCGCCAGTGACATCACGCTGCGTTTTTCCAATTATGTCAATATCGTGGACGTATTCGAATATTCGAGCTGGCGCGTGAGTTTTGCCCTATTCTTTCAAGAACGATGATAAAGAAGTCGCATGACAGTCCGTTGCCTTGTCTAAATCCTTTTTTGACATCGGTGAGGTCTTTACCGACCTTAATAGAGCAGCGTGCATTCTCCATCGTCATCCTGCACAAACGGATGAGTTTGGCAGGGATACCAAAACCAGACATGGCTCTGTATAGCTCGTCTTTATTGAAGCTGGCATAGGCGGCCTTAAAATCGATGAAAAGGTGGTGCGTATAGATTTGAAGTTTCTGGGTTTTTTCCAAGATCTGCCGCAGTGTGAGTATTTGGTCAGTATTTTCCTGGCTTCAGGCGCTCTTACAAAATGGCAGATAAGATCTTGTACGCGATGTGAAGAAGACTGATGCCTCTGTAGTTGGGCCATTTCAGAGGGTCTCCTTTCTTGAGGATTAGGAAGACTTATGCCTCTATAAATGGGGCGTGTATCCAATAACTTTATCTCGTATAGCCTTAAACAGCTCAACTCCTAGGACAACATCTGACTATAGTTCGTTCGAGTCTTCTAGTTGCAGGGATTGCCCACCAAGTTCAGACCATTAGACTGCCTGACAGCAGGATTTTAGTTTCGAACGCCGTTAAACAATGCACAGAAGCCGTCATTCCATATTTTCAACCAATTGCCTTCCCACTATGATATTCCCAGTTTTGTCTATGAAGGCCCCAGGTTGGATAGCGAAAGCATTGATTGTTCTTTAAGTTCCTTAGATCTCATATATTTTGTGCTCTTTTTTCACACATCTAACTACGAGCTTTTCATCTCTTCTTTTCTATTCGAGGTGCGCTTGTCCTTTTTCACAGCGACACTCTCGAAAGACGCTTATTTCGTCTATGCTAACCTCAGCACCAATCTTTGCACGTCAGTCGCAGCATTTCTGATTACTTGCCATACTGCCACTGTCTTCAGCGCTTATTACTACCGCATTTGGGATTTTTCTCCCACGAGGAATTCCCACTCCGGCTGTAAACCATGGATTACGTGACCAGTGATATCTATGCACACCATTGACCCAACAACATCACCCACAATCAAGTAGCCACTTGAAACGGCATATTTTCCATCCGATAGCCCTGAAATTATCGTATTTCCCCAATCAATTGTATCCATCTACCGTATGACGTAGGTAAACCCCGATGACTTCTGACAGCCACATCATGCTCCAAACAACTTTTGATCGATCAGATCAAACTGACGTAAATCGTTCTATTATTTCGACAAAAACTATATTTTCCAATTTAAAACAGAAAAAAAAAATCCATATTAGTTTTCCGTTTTTTTTTTATCGAATTTAGCATGACAATTGCCGCCGGCGGCAGTGCATTCAATGCCTAACCCAGTTCTGCCAGTCTGACGATGAAGCCTCATTTTTTGCGGCGAATTTATAAACACCACCCCCCCCACTATGACAAATCGAAAGTTTAATTAAATTTACCATCGGTTTCCGCGTGGCACTGGTGTGTGTCAACTGCAATCGACATACGCGGACTCTGGGCCAGATACGACCAGATTGCGTGCCGACACCGATTCCGCGTAAAATTCTGCAAATTAATCCAATATGGCAATTGAAATTAAACATTTTATTGCTTCGCGCCGTACGGGTGATAACAGAGCCTCTAACCCACTTCGCACACACGGTACCACCGCACAGCACCTGTACAGCTGTATCCGTATCTGAATCAATAAAAAACAAATGATGAAATACTGAATGGCAATATTTTGCTACCATAACCAGTTTATCTAATCTGATTGGAGTAGCGCTGAGGCCGGGGATGCGCCTTCCAGTGTACACAATAAATAAAGCTTAAATGGCTTAGGCGGAGGGCGGTTCCAGAGCGCCCATCGCTCGTCGTCTCTGGGCCCTGCCACAGCGAGAGACCGTGCCGAGTATTAATTAATTAATTAATTGTTTACAATTGTAAACAATATCGAGAGCAATCAATGACAATTTGGGATTTAGTTTTTATAGCGCGTAATTTATGAGAAATTTCCGAGATACGGGTGTCAGGTGCAAAGTTCGACGTGAGATAAAGCGCTGCAGCCGCTGGAGTGCTTCACACTATTGGTGGCGGGGGTAAGCTATTTGCTGCCATATATCATCGAGCGTGACAGAACATTATTTGCCTTTGTAAGGCTCTAGGGCTTCCCCACGCCATGAATGCACTTTAGTTTTCGCCCGTGGTTCTGATTTTTCTCTTGGGCCTGTTGAATGATGATGGGGACTGGTATCTGAAATACTCTTCGATATACCTTTGCATATTAGACCTCTGCCTGCAGATGTATGCAGCGACACCCTCGAGTTTACAGATTCCGTTTAAGGGTAAAACAGGCGCTTCTTTGTCCGTATGTTTCGAAGGGCTAACACTGACTCGGACAACTACATTGTTGTAGCCACGCTACAGCTGCGGATATCCCGAACTCCGCCAAGACAAGGAAATTTGTCGTCGGATGGCTGCAATCGCAAGAGATCCCCAAATCCTTTTTCGATCGATTCTCGCTCAATCTTTCAAGATGTCCTATGCCAGCATCAAGTATTGAAGATCAGTGACAACACTGCCAAAAATAAATCAGAGATGCCACCTCTGACGTGCTGGGTTTCATTCGGTCACCGCAACGAAACCCCTGGTTTGACAATGAGTGCCCGCGAGCACATTTAGATAGTTAAGGCCTCGGTCTTTCTAGGCTCCGCTATCAATTCAGACAACGACAGCACCGCTGAGATCAAACGAAGAATAACTCTTGCCAATCGCTGTTTCTTTGGGATAAAAAGACAATTGAGTACCAAAGCCGTGCAATCAGGTAGGCGTCCCCTGAGTAGGCCCAGGATGAGATGCCTGGACCTAGTCCGAAATCTCACCTCTACCCGTATCGGGATAGCCCCTGATCATTTAGAGTCGATGGCGGAAGATCGGGAAATGTGGAGAGTCCACTTATGCTCCCTTAATCCGCGTGGATAAGCGGGCTATTGGAAAATGATGGTGATGAATGAGTAGCAAAGCCGTCTCCACTAAAGTGACCCTTTATAAGACCTTAATCATTCCAGTCCTGTTCGATGCAGAGGCATGGACTCTGTCAAACGCGAATAAGGTTGCTCTTAGCTGTTTCGAGAGGAAATTTCTTTGGATGATTTTCGGTCCCCTCTGCATAGACAGTGAATTGAAGAGGAAATACAATGACGAACTGGACAGCGAACGGGCTGTACAGCAATATTGACTTAGCCGGAAGAGTGAAAGTCTAACGACCGAGGTGGCTGGGTCATTTAGAGCGGATGGACACCAATACTCCGGCCTAGAAAATTTTCGAATCCACATCTGAGGGACGGCGCAGTAGAGGAAGGCAGCGAATCAGGTGACGCACACAAGAAGAGGGGGACCTTAACCAACTTAGTGTGCGAAACTGGATGGGGTTGGCTAAAAAGTCAGCTGGCTGTAGAGGCCTGTTGGATGAGGCCCAAGTCCACCCCGGACTGTAGTGGCACCAAGTTAGGTTATGTTAGATGCCTGTCTAGCTATGACAGGAGCTTTCTTATCTATTTTAAGTGAATCTACTGACACTCCTTCAATAAACAAATATAAATTTCTCCATAAGCGCTGGATAGAATTTACGTTGCAGAAAAGAGTCTTCCGAGAACTTTTCAAAGCCCTCGCCTTTTATTTTCATTAGGTTCCGACCAGGATCCAGGATCTGTTTAAAAATGGTTCGTCAAATTACTAAGCCAGAGGTCAAATCCTTCTGAACTTTTCATATTCTACGTCCTATTAACAGATGCTGCTCGACTGGAGGTAGAAGTTAGTTTTGTTTTACCAGTTTCTTCGAACTAAACCAAGTTACCACACCCATAAGACCAACATGTTAGTATCCATTGCAGCACATTTTAAATATTCAACATCCAAGCCATGGATCCTCTTACTTAAAATTGAAGTCCTTTCAGTGGGCTTGCTCTCTGCCAAAGTGGAAATTACTTTGCATCTCGCATGCACTTTTTCATTGTCCACGTGCCCCGCCGCTGACACGAGCACCCATCTCATGAATACCGGTGCACCTCAAAGATGCGTTCCACATGCAACATACTTAGTATACGAGATAAGTGCACAAAACAACATTGAGCTCCAAAGGATCTATCTCGCGCCCAAGAGACAGTGATGAGGCATCCTAAACACACACACACACAGACAAGCCCCTTCCAACAATAAATCTCTTTACATTGTTGGAATATGTTTTTGGCGCATCCTGCAAAGGTGGCTGGTCATTGAGTGCGGCACAATAGGCTGGCGTTGTGTCCTCCTCCCAAGCGACTGTCACAATGGAAGGGAGCCTCCATTTGGTTCACACTTAGGTACTTTTTCCATTGAGTTGAGATGGAATTTTTATTTACCGTGTGCTACGTAGTTGTTCCTGTCTATAATCTAGGCCGTCGACTGTATGCCCAAAGTGGTGTAGAGTTGCTTTCTTTTATCCTCCCTTCAATTGTTGTAATAAAAAATCACAAGCATCAGGATGTGCACACTGATTCCTGTGGACACATCAATAGAAATGACTCGCCATCCCAATTCAGATGAACATTATTACAAAGGAATCAGCCCAGTTGGAGTTCCTTTTTTCCGTTTCGGCAACCCGTTGTTATTGTCATGTACACGGGGATCATTTCCTGACGACAAATGCAACCGACGACAACGTCGAGGCAACCAGCAAGGAGCAGCTTGTTAACCAACCCAATCTATTTGCGACACGATTTATTCGGAAAGGATTTTCCAGAATCTCGGTTTTTGTTTTGATGGGATTCCCTCTAGCTCTAGTCCATGAGATGTTTCCTCAAAGAATAGAGGACACACCACTAGCATGCATTTTCACAATGACTATGACGACGAAGGCTCATTTCCTGGCGAAGAGGAAATTGCGATTTCTCGATTTAATGGTGGAAGGCATTGTCATTGTTATTGGATTGCATCGTCGTGGTTCTTGTTCTGGTGGCCATTAGACTTTTCATTCCTATCAGGAATGTACTGTATAATATCAGGGAAAACGACAAACGACGACCGCTTCGAGCTACTGTCGGAGTTAAAGGATCGCAGTCGTAGACAATTTTCAGAGTTGAATTGGACTTTATTTCGGTTTCACAGGAATAGATGATTGGGGGCCTGTAGGTATCTAGAAAATGTCTGTGTCCGTTATGAGTTGTCTTTAATTAATTCGGAAGGTCTGCGAGGAAATAACGAACGCTTTTCGGCCAAGTTTGAAATTACTTTTGAAAGCAATTGTTTCCTGGACCTCAGTTGTGGACGGAAATAAAGCTGATTCACATCGCTGTGCCACTTCCAATTTCAAGAAAACTAGTTAACTTGACAAGAAATTCAGTGTTACTTTTCCGACCAGAAGTCACTTTAGTCAGGAGCTAGTCCACAACCTTCTGGCGGTATACCTAAGGAAGATGCATCAAAGTCCAACGGGTCCCTGAGAGACCTGTGGTGACATCGATGCCAAGAAGATACGACATACTTTCTCTCTGCGAATGCCTGACATTTTCTGATAGAACCAGGTTCTTAGCTCATACTTTTCTAATGACCCGGGCGAGTTGTCAATTATACTGAGCTCGGGGAGGCAAATTCTCTTTTCTCCGTTAACAGGTACCCAGTAAATCGCACAACGACATCCGAGGGATCGGACATGTTTCACGAACCTACCCTTACGGAGACAGGATGCGATTAAAAAACCTGTAGTGGGTCGGAAGAGGAATTTTTTCTCAGGCGTCGAACATTAAATTTTCTTTTCATCTTCTAGATGGTTTTAGTCTTTTGCTGTCGAAAAAAAGTTCAGAGACTGTTAGCAGGGTTAACGTAGAACACTTTGCCTGTGAACGATAGTTCTGTCATCAATTACACATTTAACTTAATTTCTAGAACAACTAACAGAAGAATCTCTACCTGAGACAATACAGCTTTACATCCTCTATGATGCCGGGCATTTTGCTTTCTGTTCTCCAGATCATACCCCCTAGCATCCGTAATAATTTTGACTTTGCAAACTGCAAGCCATCTTAAAACTGCATGCGTCGTTTCAAAGATCCTCCCGGCTGCAGCATTATTGTTCATTCACATGTCCCAGCAGATGTAGTCGAGTACACATTTTGATAAAACTTATAGAGAATGTTGTAAAATCTTTACGAGAAGGCAGGTTGTGACCGATCTGATTCAGCCAGTGCTAAAGGGCTGCAATATCCAGATCCCCAATGAAACCAAATATCTAGGAGTGATCATGGATAAAAAATTTCTTTGGGTAAAGCATGTCAGTCTTGCTTTTGGCAAAACGTCGGGTTAATCACCTAAAAAGGTCCTTTGGATCTATTCGGTCATAGAAGTAGATCGTTTCTACCTCATAAGTCGGTTGTTTGGTGATGGGGCTTTCGCATGAGTACGTGACTGCTTTCTGCACTAAACTTCAAAGAAAGCCCTGTCTTGGCTGCACGTGAGCTTTCCCGAGTAAGCCTGGCGCTGCTCTAGATGTTCTGCTAGATTTACCTCCCCTTGATACTTATATCATGGGCTGTACTAGGCTTGGATCGTCTTAGTCGGGACGGCACTTGATATTATCCGCACTGAAGTTTTGAAGACCTCGCAGGACATTTATAATAATACCCTGGTTTCATGGATATGCCGTCTGATGCAATGACACCAGCAGAACTTCGATTGTACGCATTTAAAGTAGACTCGACGGGGCTGTAGTCGAATCTTCAGGTGTGGCTCCAAAATCAGTCATGGGTCCCGTGCTGCTTTCTTCATGGAGACCGACAAAACTAAACTTCAGTACTCGTTAGGCAAGCATGCCTCTATTTTTTAAGCAGAGACCTTTGCTATCTAATGACCACAGACTATATGTAGCGACAGCCAGGCGGCGCTTAAAGCCTTACTCAACCCTTTAATCAGTTCCAAAATAGTGCGAGAATGCAAGAACTCTCTAAATTGAGTCACAAGGCTGAACTCTTTGGCTCTTGTCTAGACCCAGGTCACACTTTGATCACTGGAAATCAAAACACCGATTAAATTGCTAGACCAGCCTCAGATTATAATTTCTTAGGATCAGGACCTGCGTTGGGTCTTCCCGCGTCCTCGGTCAGGGCTTGGATTTCCTATAAAAACAACTGTGCTTGGCATGGCTCTCCAAGATGCAGGCAGACTAAACGAATACTCCTGATCGTCTGTAAGAAATCGGCGGCATTTTGGCTGACACTCAGTAGAACGGGACACTTCACTTTTACCAAGCGTCATAGTGTGTGTGGAGAGAGGGACAATACCTCAGGTCATTTCTTTTGAATTTGTCCTGCCTTTGCTTGTTGTGGCGGTGAGTGATGATCCTGTTAGCTCCTTATCATTAAAGCACCTTCTCGTCGTTCTCCGAAAATCGAAAGAATTGGTTCGTGGAATACTTTCTGTCGAGATGAGTAGAAAAATCAGGCTATGATTAAGGTTACAATAAAATCGGAACTACATGGACCTATTTATGCTAAGAGGAAGCTGTCGAATGACTTCAGAATGAACAAACATAGTATCACGAAGACAGCATCGACAAAGGAAAATGAAATTTTTATACAGCCAGGTGCGAGAAACAAATCTGAAGTAGCTAATGCTTAAGACATGATCCCTTACGTTACGAATCCTAACTACACATGTAGTCATTTGTGGCAGTTACAACCAAAGCTGATCATATCGAGATCACCTACCAACTCCATGATCAAAGTACTAATTCTTAGATAGTACGCCAGCTTGTCACCTATTCTGTACAACTTTTTGATAAATTAATATTTCTTATCTAGTCTTTCATTGCTCTATGATATTTGACAAAGTCACCCTTTGAACTTTAGACCATAACACACGTCCAAACTGATCTACACCCCAATTTTACCACAAGGTCACCTTGCACTATTTCGGCAACCTTGCCAAATTATTTGCAAGTCACTAGTCAAAGTTCAAAATTTGCCACCAAATTTTCCCACTGTCCCACGTCACACTGATTGGATGTCAACGCCGATATTGACAACATAAAATCAAATCAACTTTACATTCAATTAGAATGTCGAACAAACAGAGATAAGAGCGTGTCCATAGACCGTGTAACACCATTCAACTTCGATATCAGTGGCCAGTGTCCAAAAAGGTGTTAGACCCTATCACCTGATAGTATCCAATGCCAATGCGATTAAAAAACGTGTCACGACTGAATCAGGCTTTCGATAACTAGTGCCATGTGTATACGCCTATTTAGACAATTTCGTGGAAATTTGATTTTAATTTTGTTTACCGTTGATAATACTTTGTAGCCCACTTCACTTGACTTTGTGGGCATTTTTTAATTGCGGATTTTTGCACAAAAAGATCGTTGTCAGGAACCGCCATTTGTCATGGACGCATTAATGGCGCATTGAATTGTAAACTAGGCCAATGAGTCAACAGTCAAGTTGCCTAATGGAAATATTGTCAAGGTTACCTAGTAAACAGGAATTGTTTTCCGATTGTAATCTACTTATGTAAGTCGAATGTCTTTGAACTGAGGAAAGGTTTGAACTGAGTCTTATATGTTCCTTATTTGCCTTGGTGTCGTCAATACAAACAGTTGCTTAGGTTGTAGGGTTGGTGGTGCTGTAAAGAGGAAAGCTCCAACCTGCCAGACTGTAAGGTTGTGCTATAAGCTAAGAGGGTTAAGCTTAAAGTCAAGCTCAAGCCTCTTAGCTTACGACTTCATTTGCATTTGATTAACCTAGAGATGTCCTTGATAGGTTTGTTATTTGACCTAGCTTCTTCATGTTTTATGTGTTTCATTTTTCACGCAAATGAAAGAGAAATACAATTGTTGTCGACTCTGAACCGTGAATTGAGAAACTTTTTCATGACAAATTGTACTCCCAGAGGTTGTGTGAAAAATGTTCGGTAGACATGGCTGGGGCTTCAACCTACACTCCTCGCACACTAGCCCAGTCACTTAGTTCTTCGATATCCTGAAATAAAGGTCTTTCAGGAAATCTACATACACATGTCTGATATATTTAGATCTAGGCACTCTCGGCTGTCTCACCCATTTTCAACAACACACATAATCAACCAGGTCACACGAGTCGTGGTAACAAAAAGGCACATCCTAGTGCTAATTGGGTTCAGTTGAACCGCCACCTCTACCTACCTGTTACGACAGATTTTTTTTTTTAGGAACTTTCCAAATCCCGGGATCACTAAGACTTGTTATCGATCCATTGTACTCCCAGGGAGATGGCAGATGCTCGGACCTTGACAAAAATGTTGATTTTCTCGTTTCTGAAACCCCTGTCTTTATCTACAAATTCGCTAGTAGCCGTAGACTGCCGTTCGTCACCTTTGTTTGGTGTCAAAGAATAGGGATATTCCAAGAAACTGAAAGGCTGGTGAAACCGCCAAATGTGGAACAAAAATGCTCATTTAACTAGTATATGGATTCTTACGCACATATGGATTTTAACACATTTAGCCATAGCTGGATCTGAAAAGCTAGTAGGATTTAATTTGTCTCAAAAGATTGCAAATCAGCGCTGCTACAGGTGTTATCACTGGACACAGTCTAATAAGCACCCACGCAAAAAGGCTTCTCAAATGATTTCTGCAGAAGCTGCATGGACGAAGAAGAGAAGGAAACTATCCTCCATCTTCTTTGCAACTGCCCTGTTCTCTTTCTTAGAAGAAAAACTCACCTTACGATCTACTCAACACAAATATCAGAAGTCTCCTACGCTTCATCAGATCTTTGGTCGTATGACAGCGGAACTATCATTAGTCCAAGTGTGTTGCCTTCACTTCAACCTAACCTTACCCCTGTTAAGGTCATCCTCACTTAGCCATGTCATATCGCGGAATATTTTGCCCTGTAACTAGTCCTTCTACATCAGCGTGTTAGTTCTTTTACAAGAACACAATGTGTTCCACCTGCTGGATATTTCCACAAGACACCCATTCCCTGCTATGTGATTAAGGTAATACGTCAGGAATTTTGCTGAGTAATCCAGCTTGCCCTAGGTCTAAGGCACATCTATTTCTTGTCAGTTCATCAGTTTTCTTATTCCTTGGGTGCCAAGAACACTAATTTCTTCACTTGCTTCGATTGTACTTCTATGACTGAAATTACTTTTTTGTCGCATGGCTGTCGATCAGAAAGGTGTAATCATCGTGTGATATTCCCTTCATTGTCTCGCGGGCAGCAATTGTCACTGCCAGAACCTTGGGCTGGAGAACACTTCTGTGGTCCGAATCCCGGAGTGGTCACCGTGGCTCAGTGATTAGTGCGTTGTACTGGTAACCGAGCGGCGTGGATCCAAGCCACAGCGATGTCCACCAAACACTTTCCGCGGCACCATCTCTCTTCGGGGAATGACAAGCCTCCTGGAGTATAATCTATCATGATAAAGCTTCTCAATTCGCCGCTCGGAGTC
Organism: Matsumyia berberina; assembly: GCA_917880715.2. NCBI lineage: Eukaryota > Metazoa > Arthropoda > Insecta > Diptera > Syrphidae > Matsumyia > Matsumyia berberina. The sequence continues at coordinate 112,433,908 of OU862870.1, read as the reverse complement.
GGCAATAAATTGAAGGTCCCTTTCATTCATGCGAAAAATGTAACACGCATAACATGAATACAGTTAGCACTTGACTTTCAGACCCTTAGAGTAATTACTTCATCGATGATAAATTTGGTTGGTCCCCTGAACAGGAAACTTTAAAGTTCCGTTGTGAATTGAATTGTGTAAAAGCCTGTCCACAAAGTCGATGAGCCTAAGTCAATTTTTGAATGCGTACTTTGCGATCGCTCAGTGTTCCCAAAAATACACCTGTGTTCCCACATTAAAATCACCGAAGACGTCATTTTTATGTAATTGCTCGAAAGTTCTGTCAAAGTGCTCTTGGATGCAATCATCGGAACCGAACTTTGATTAGACGTTTTCTTGAGTAGCTTCTTAACATTAGAAGGGTATTCTTTTTGGCACACAGTGGCAAATGTAATTACATTTACATACACCCTCTTCCATTGATTCCAAGCCAGTGAACCTTTTTTCTTTTAAATGTGCGTACTTATACGAGGGTCACTTAAGTCAACCAGAAAACATTGTATCCCTAGATTTAATCCTTTGATGCCCTTTTAAAATTTAAGGTTTTCATGAAATGGTTCACAATAACGATTCGTTAAAAGAGAGTGAAAATTTCCTTTTTCTTCGCTCAACAACTTTGTGATGAGAAATTCTTATGGAAACATGGAAAATCGTGCCACGAAACTCAGTGCTCACAGAATTAAAGTGAGTTGCAGCGTCTAAGTACATGTTGGTAAAACATTTGCAGTGTGCAAATATTTGCCCCAAGAAAACTTAACTTTGTGAGAAAGAAAAACACAAAAATAATCACAAACTTCTTTCAAGGTGCAATTACCGCATAAAAATATCCATAACACCGCGAATGTTATCCGCCAAGTCTCTCTCGAGAGAAAAGTTGCATTTTGTAGAAATTTTCTCGAAAAAGTTGATTATAATTGTGGAATGCACTCTGCCGGGGGTTCATTAACATTTTGAGTAAAACTCTATCCCTGCAAGCGCACTCTTGAGGTTAGTTTTGACTTTTTTTTTTAAATTTCGTTGGTGATGCCTCTTCTTTTATAATTTAATTCGCATAAGTCGGAGAGTTGGTACCTATGAGCCGCAGTGAAACGATGCTTCAAACAATGTTTCCCCATTGCTTCTGTGTAGCAAGACAAAACCCAGATTTTTTTGTACCTTTAGTTGGAGTTCTTGGGTCTATTTTTTCCATGTCCGTTTTCAACATTTGAAATATGCTTGATAGTGAGGAGGAAAAATGGTTGTTTGTTCTATCCGTGTTGCATTCGTTAAAAGTGAAGCATTTTCAAGCACGTAATTTCTGGTCGGAGTCTGTCCTTTGACTTTATCTCGAGAACATAAACCCTCTCTTCATATTCTTAAAGGGCAGTTCATTCTTTTTTACACTAGGAAGCACACTTTCGGCATTGAACTCCCTACTCCTGCTCTTATTCCAGCCACAGAGTAAGAGGGATGCATAGTCATGAAATGAAGAAGCTCCTCAGGAGCATAAAGTGATGTTACAATAGGTTTAATTTTCAGGTGCCTTAATAGAAAAGCTGACCAAAAGCTTTACTTTTTAAAATCGAGCAACCAATCAACCTTCTGTAGCTTATTTTCTGTAGAAACTTAATTGCATATGAATACATTGAACTTAACGAGTAACCTTCTCTGAAAGCTGTAAGTTTTAGCCTTCTGAATTTTGGCTGAATAGGAATACTAATCCCCATAACCCGCATAGATGGGTATCATAAAATAAATAAAAAAATCCGACGCGACAGCAGGGCCTATTCCTAGATTCTCGCAAGCGCATAATCTACTATCATTTCTACGATGACTTTAGGACTGTCTGATCCGGACTCATTTAGGCTAAGAATTATAGATGGTTGCCTTGAATTATTTCACCGACGAAGTCCTATTCGCTAATTCGACAAGAAATTTACTTACTCAGGTGTGGGCCTGGCCCTCAGCGAACAAGCACCTCCAGCTAAATCGATCTTTAGCCAGCTGCCTTCAATTTCGCACGCCAAGTTGGTTAAGGTCCCCCTCTACTGCGTGCAACACCTGAGTCTCGACCTTCCTCTACAGCGCCGTCCCTCGGATGTGCATTCAAAGATTTTCCGGGCCGAAGCATTGGTGTCCATCCGCTACACATGACCCAGCCTCCTCTAAATATCTCAAAGTTATAACTGTCTATAGTGACGTTCTGTCCGAGATGTCGGTGTTGGGTGTCTTTTCTTGTTGACAACCTATACTTTGTCTTGCCCTCATTGACCGCCAAACCCATCTTCGCCGCTTCCGTCTCAATACCTACAAACGCGCCAGTGACATCACGCTGCATTCTTCCGATTATGTCAATTTTGTCGGCGTATGCGAGTAATTGGACGAACTTTTGAAAGATTGTGCCTCTGATATTGTCGCGTGAACATTGCACTATTCTTTCAAGAACGATGTTGAAGAAGTCGCATGAAACCATGTCGCCTTGTCTAAATCCTTTTTTGCCATCAAAGGTCTCGGTGAGATTTTGCCCGATCTTGATGGAGCAGCGTTGTCATCCTGCAGAGACGGACGAGTTTGGCAGAGTTGCCAAAACTAAACGTGGCTCTATATAGCTCATCGCTATAGATGCTGTCATAGGCGGCCTTAAAATCGACTTCTGGGGTTTTCTCGTCAATGGTGGAGTTTCTTGCCGGAAGCCACACTGATATGGACCGATAAGGTTTTTGACGAACGGCTTCAGTCATTCACACAACACGGCAAGTAAGATCTTGTATTCGATACTAAGAAGTCAAAAAATTCTGAAGCCTTCAGTTTCTTAACGATATCGTTACGGTTTTATTTAGTCTTGTGGACATGGTCAAGGGTCCTTGTCCGACCACTATTTTTTCGCTCTGACTGCTATAATAACACTGCTATTGCTGGTTTTTTCCTAAGGCTCCTCGAGCCTATTTTGTGGCCTTAAGTTTCTGTTACCACCTCCAAGCTATTCCTGAGAAGCTATTTCTTGACACATTATACTCTCGGAGATCAGTTTACTTATGATGACCCCTACATTTCAGTTACCACATCCTAAGCTTCTTGGTTTTGAAGCACTTCACCAACGATGTTTTCAGTGATCGGTTGAATGCCCAGTGTCTTCCTTCAGTGTTTTCCTTTTACCCAGAGAGGTGGGCACGTATTTAAAATTGTCAATTCAGTCTACGTATATATGTATGTGTGCAATAAGAGCTGTCGTCTTGTTACTACTATTGCGAGTATTAGCAGAAACATCCATGATAAATAAGAAGCTGAATTAAGGTCTTTCTATCTGCGGCTGGATTTGCGGTATAAGTCGGTCAGTCCGCCTGTCTTTCTCTGAGAAAATCCATCGGTTTGACCATTCAGACGCAACTGGTCCATTGTAATTTCAGAAAGCAGAATCCAGTCTTTACCCATTTTACTCGAATTTTCTCGACTTTCGGAGAAAGCTTTAATGATGAGGACCACACAGTATCAGCACTCATTACGTCAGCACCAAAGATCTGCCACTTCATCCGAGGAAAAGCAGGACAATCGCAAAGGAAATGATCCGAAGTATCGTCGTCCTCTCCACTCCACAAACATCGCAGACTGTAGTGTCACTTAAGCCTAACCCTGAGCGACAACCAGAATGCCGCTGATTTATTACAGACTTTCAGGAACATTCGTTTTGTGTCCCCGCATTTGTGCCACACACAATTGTATTTGTAGTAAACTCAATCATCAATGGATAGCCTTACCGTCCTAAGAAAAGATCCTCTAAGCCTTGTCAAGCAATCTCATCGGAGATCTCATTTTCAGAGATCCCAGTTTGACATGGGACATAGACAAGAGTCAAAGTGTTCAGCCTTGCGATAGAATTCAGAGTGTTCTTGCATTCTCGAACTTTTTTAGAACTGGTTAAAGGGTTTAGCAAGGCCGCAAGCTCAGTCTGGCTATCGCTGCAGGCGTAGATGCTCTAACCTTTCCACCTATTCTTAACAATATTGTTCGTGGCCATTAGGATAGTAAAAGCCTCTTCTTGGACAACAGAGGCATGCTTGCCTAATGAGTAGTTAAATCTGGGGTTGTCGATCTGCACGAAGACATCAGCATAAGACCAATGACTAGTTTCGGAGCCATCCGTAAAGATTCGACTGAACCCCAGTCCAGGCTCAGACTCCGGCCGAAGCCAGTTCTGAACGCAATAAAATTCTACCCTAAATTTGCACAGCAACCAAACTTTTGGTATCCTAGCTTGACCTGGCTGCATCGCTGCATCACTTGAGGAAGCGCAAAATGCACAGCAAAATCTTCATGTACATATTCGATAACTGGCATGTTCTGTAGCTTTGTCCAAAATAGTGCAGCTCAAGACGTTATTGATGCAACTACTTTTGCCAGAAGTACTCTAAGACTGCACGCCGGGTCTGATGTTATTGAGTGATCAGCTACTGTTCTTTGGGTTGTTTCTATCGTCATCCTGATGGTTATGTTCACTGATTCGGCTTTGTGCTTTGCTTGTGCCAAGTTAACCTATGCAAAGCGCTCTCGATCTATTCTTACTGTCCGACTATACTCTTCCAACAGTTTAGCACCGATAATAATGGCAATATCATCATCAGCAAAGTTGATATTTTTGTCGGGTATAGGTAGTGGCAAGACTCCTTCGTGCATAGTAGTTCTAAAGCACTTCGTCAGTCACCTTCTACCTTGGGACAGCTATCGATGACGTACAGAAGAGTTATACGCCGAATAATATAGCACTTTTTTTTTTAGATACAAATGTATGACAGTTTCAATAATGCGGCCAGCATCAACTATCGCTGGCATATTGTCCGAGTCAACTCTATTTGAGCTTCAGCTAAAGACACAAGTAGCTGACTACGTAGATCAAAGTAGATCGCTTTTGGCAAAAACTAGGTGTGTGAGTACCCACTAGGATCACGTTTCATCCAAAAATCCACTCAAAAGTGGAGCTTTTATAGCGAATGAAGACAATCCAGCCGGTATTATAGAAGGGGTAAAGGATTTACATCTCACTAGCTCTGTTTCTGAAATCATCCGTGTAATAATCATCTTCCACCGTTCAATCAGTGGTAATTCCATAGGAAACATCCTTTATTATTATTAGTGGCGAGCGGTTTGTTTACTCTAGCACTACGGTCTCAAATAGAGACCTATTGTGCTTTCCCATGTGTTTAGAGCACTTTATCTGCTCCAGAGGATCTCAGAAAGCTAATTAGCCTCTCTGGGTGGAGCGTGGCAAGCACCGCTGAAGCAACGATTTCACTGCCTAGAGTCCCCTTTCTCGCATGGATAAGGGCGCGACATTCTGTGAGGATGTGAAGAAAGCTTACATCGCTCTCTAAGCACAGTCTGCAGTTAGGGTGCCGGTTAGAATTCTAAGGTGGCTTCTGCTATTTCTTTTGCGATACATTGGGGAAGAAGTGTTTGGTACATTACTGTCCTACACTTTCCATCCAAATTGTATTGGATTTGAGCAGGGATTGCTCTCTCGTGAAGTTTTTAAAAATGACTTTGTTTATTCTAAAGGCTGGTGAGGAGCACCTATCTTGGCCAGTGAATCCGCTGTTTCATTGCCGGCGTGGCCTTTGTGAGCATGGATCCAGTGTAGTATGACCAAGTTGTTTTTCCCAGTTCTAGAAGCAAAGACTAATCTTAAAGACTAGTTTCGATTTTATTGTGGCTGAATTCAGTGCTTTCAGGGCAGTTTTACTATCATAAAAGATAAATATGGTTTTGCCACGGGAATTAGAGAGCAAGTTTAAACTTGTGCACTGATTTATGGCAAATATTTCTGCCTGGAAGATCGATGAGTATGTGCCTAGACTGACCTATAGGTTAGCTAGACGACTCTCCGAATATTCCAGCCCCAGATCCACTGTCCATTTTAGAGCCGTCCGTATATCATACTTGGTCGTGCTCTGAGGGACGGAGCTTGAATTTTTCCCAGTCGTCACTCGGGGAGAATATCATACAACGGCATGCTGAACTCGCTGCCTTGGAGCAGGGAGGGAAGCATGTTTAGATGACTGTCAGGGGGATGTTCGGCGCTGATGTTGTTTAGGTGGAAGAGCCTGTGCAGGCTGTATTTTGCTTGGGTTTGGACGTGGACTCGAACTGACGGTAGATCGACAATGACGTTAAGCGAGTCGGTGGGGATGGAGCGCAGGCAACAGGTCAACCAGACTTCAGCTAGGCGCTGAACCCGTTCCAACTTCTTGGCTGTGGTGGCCTCATTTGTCTTTGTCCAGCAGACTTTTGCCGCATAGGCCAGAGTGGGTCTGATGACCAAGGTGGAGATTTGGAGCATGATTTTGGGACTTAATCCCCAATTGTTGCCACGGATGCGGCGACAGGTCCACAGTGCTCGTGTGGCTTTTCCAACGTCCTTCACTGGACGCTCATATTTCCGAATTCCATGTTTAATGTCTTCAAAAATAAGTCTGCACCTTGGAATTCCTCTTATCCCAAGCAACTTTTGGCGATGAAAATTTCTTATTTTGTTCTTTCCTTCTGCTGAGCACACTTATTGAAAGCCATCAGATTGGAATGGCCCTGCACTCTGCCTTGACTTCAGATAAAATTCACTCGCTTCTGCAAAGATTAAAACTTCGAACATGAAATTTCCGAATGAATCCTTTCAGTTACATGAAAATGCGCTCCTTTTGCGCTCACTAAACCTAAAACACTGGGGCGTATGTGAAACATATGAACCGATTTTTAAGTTAATCTCCGTTCTGACTTCACTGGCTACTGATATTGAGGAAACTCTTCGGAAACAACATCCGTAGGCTACATATCTCTCACAAACTGTAAGAAAGGGACTGTAGTTCTCTGTTTGTTGTTCACCCATCTTACTGTACACAAATCGGAAGCAGGCACGCAGCAGCATGGTCTCCCTTCCTTTTACTTACTTTTCTCTAAATTTTATTTATGTTAAGTTGGAATTACAAAAGTTTGTTTCAATTTGGGGCTACAACAAGAGGACAAACACATCAATATGAATATTTACAGAAATCTATGTTCACAACGGACGACCGAAGGCCGGCGGGCCCTTGTACTTATGACATATGGACTGGAGTTGAATAATTCACCCAACCATAAACCAAGTTGTAGCTTTGTTGGAAAGGTTATAGAAAACGGAGAGAGGAACGAACGAATATTTTCGGAAGAGTTTCCATTCAGAAAGTTGTTGCATTTTCTTTTACTTTCGGCGTTGGAAGTTTTTTTTGTATCTAGAACTCGGAATGAATGGTGAGAGGAGTTTTAAAGTCATCATAACTATTCCTAGTATGCTTTTGTGCTTGGTGATTTTCTTTTATCCAAACAAGTAGGGCAGGAGGAGAGAAATCATCAGATTTTCCTTTCAACGATGTCAGTAATCTAAGGAAACTTTTTTTCCTGTTGTGTGTAGAGAAGGGAATTATTTTGCTCTTGGGTGCACTTGACAAGAGTGAAGTACATATAACAATCGCAGGATTTAAGGCTTAAAGGCAGATTGTTTGGAAGCCCTAAGGAGTTTAAGGTTTGGATTTGTCGAATTGTGTTGCATTATTTGTTAGGTAAATCCTTCATTTTAAAGCTGTGTCAGCTTCTTGTCGTCTTCTTGTGGACGTACATGAAAGTGACGACTATCCGCATTACACAAGTAGATAATAGAGACGACATTTAACAGGATTTATACAAGAATACGGACAGCGTTAGATTAGATTGTTGGTAAAGGTAACACCGTGTCACCTTATCACTGCGGCCATCGATGGGCCTGTTGTGATTTCCTCCAATTAGAACTCGCTCATGATGCCTAAATTCGAGATAAATTAGACGAGCCGGCAGACATATCCTCCATTTCGAAGTAGAACGACATGTCCTGATTTAACATTTACAGTGACACAGGATGTGTTTTGCTGATTCCTGGTCTTCGTTGTACATTCTGCATGTGATGTCTTGTACTATTCCCATAGTCATCAGATGTTTTTCGACTCAACAGTGTCCTGTTAAGAAACCTATGACCATTCGAATGAGACCCCTGGTTAGTCCTAGCAATTGTTTTGTTCTGGTATGGGAGGTCTTTTTACATAAATATTTTGGCTTGTCTTTTACTATAAATATTCCTCCGGTAATGGTGAGCTCTACCAGTTTTTAATGGAGGATTTTGCAGTGCTGATTGGCAATCCACAGAATGGTCTTGGCATCGTGAAGTTTAATGGGGATCCTTTTCTGTCTAGAATATCTGCTATTACGTTGCCTACATTGCCTACGTGTTCTGGCACCCAAATGATATTAACTGTGTTTGTGCTGGCTGGTGATGTAAGCATTTGTAAGCCGTCCCATACTAGTTTCAATGTTATTTCATAGGCCTGTATGGCTAGAAGCCCAGCCCTGCCCCAACTCCTTCATCTGTTTTACAATTCATCTGTGTACCAAACATGTGGATCGCTTGCAAATGTGGGTTCATTCTGTTCCCAATTATGATGATCTGGGAATGTAACATTGAGGTTTCGGCTGAAGTTATATCCTGGTAGTAGTCTGTGATGGTATTTCCAAGTAGTTTATCTCCGTTTAATTCCAGGGCAATGTCAGGATGGGTGGTTGCCGTGGCTCAGTGGTTAGTGCCTTGGACTGCTGTCTGAGCAGTGTGGGTTCAGGTCCTAGCCGTGTCCACCGAATATTTTTCGCGGTACCACCTCTCGTCGAGGAATGACAAGCCTCCGGGAGTATAACCTGTCATGAAAAAGCTTCTCAATTCGCCGTTCGGAGTCGGCAATAAGTTGTAGGTCCCTTCCATTCGTGCGAAAAATGTAACACGCACAGCATGAATGGTTGCGAGAAGCTAATCCTTGGCTCATCTCGAGCTGCCGCGCCAGCTACTTAATGTCAGGATGAACTTGTTTAGAGCATCATCTTCAGATATGAGCATAAAGGCTGCATTCTGTATCTAAAGATGAAAGGTGGAAGGTTGAGGATAACTTCTAGCGCTGCAATAGGAGTTGTTCTCGTAGCACCGGTAGTGCACACACAAGCTAGTCTTTGGAGTTTGTTAAGCCTGTCTTGTGTGGTCCTTTGTTTGGTTTTTTGCCACCATATATATAGCTGTGTAGAGCCATAGTGACATTTTTGGGTTCGTTCCCCAGCTCTTGCCAAAGAAAATTTTGCTGGTCCATGAGGAGATCCTGGATCTGTCTATGGTTTTCATAAGATAAGAGTTCCAAGTGAGTTTTTCGTCGAGAGTCAGGTCCAGGTACTTGACTTCTTTTGAGAACTCTATTGCTTCACTGAACAGAGTGGCTTTTCACAATTTATTTAGATTCCTTCTCTTTGTGAAAGTAACTATGGTTCTTCTTTTGGGGTTGAGATTTAGTCCAACTTTCTTGCAGCAGTCAGAAACCAGATGAGTGCCCTCTGGCGCAGGTCTGACATTGTTTCTTCGAATTTACCTCCGATTAGGATAGCAACATCGTCAGCGTATCCTTGGACATAGAACACGTCACTGCTGAGTGAGTTTAACAGTTCGTTTACTTCGATGGACCATAGCACGGGGGAGAGAACACCACCCTGAGGGCCACCCTTTCGCAGCCATGACTCTGATTTTTTCGCTGCCTAGTTGAAATTTCTCTCGTTATTCATGTACCATATCCAGTTGCATGTAGTATTATCTACTCCTGTGTTTTGGATGCATCTGTATATCTGTTGTTCAGTGTTGTCGAAAGCCCGTTGGATGTCAAGGAATCAGCACAGGGTTCATTTTCATCAGCATCATCTATTCTCCTGTTCATTTAAATTTTTATAACTGGTTCTCCTGGTTTCAACCACTTTTCACGAACCTTCCTTGTGCCCTAGATCTGTCGCCTAAATGAAACACGCATTTCTGCAGCCACCTCGTACACATAATTGATTGTTGTAGACCTTCGAGAAGTCTAATTAAATTACCTCCTCCATCACGAACCCTCACCAGCTACTCCCACCGTATCCCTTCTTCCACAGACATTGTTGCCAATAAACTGCCATTGATGTCGAATTATTGAACGCCGCTGTTAATCTCGCCGAACCTTGACAAACTCCACTGACTCCTTAAGCTAACATCGAACGCACGAGATACACATACCCGTATCCTTCGAACCAAACCCCACTCAATTAAAATGACGGAAAATGTCAAAAATCTGCCCATCAATGCCACGCATGGGGTTCTAATTAAATTTTCCACTCGACTGCGTCGGTAACCAATTTGTTGAGAGTTGTTGATACATCGACACACAACAATTTAGATACACAGTGGGACGGGGACCGGAGCATCAGAAACGGAACCAGAAGCAGAACCTTAGCCACCGTATCGCACATGCCTTCACCTGATTGTGTTGTCGTCGTCGTAGTCGTCGGTCGTCTAGGGATAGGGTGGATTTCCTTCTCACAGATTTACATAGATTTAATTAAGATTAAGAGCCGGGAAGGAACGGTTAGGGAACATTATCCCTTCTATCGGTATCGATCTTATATCTTTTTCTGCTAGACCCTTTGCCCTTTGCCTGGAGTCAAGACGGATTTGGGCAAATGGCCTAACCTCGATTAAGATGCGAACGCAATTTCTTTTCTCCTTCCTCCTTCCCCCCATGCCCATTCTTCTTGTTGTTTTTTTTTTCATTTTCTCATTTTGTTGCTTGAAACGATTAATGGATTGATGTTGCCTATGTGAACTATTCCGTCCCCGCCCTGGATTCATCTGATTTAGAGACCCAAGTCAGAGATGTATGCCTACGATGGGAAACTTAGTCATAATCGAAAATGTCAAACTAAGTGGTGAAGGAAAAGAAAAAGGAGAAATGGAAGAACACGCCTAATTGCTTTGGGGCAACAACTTTAACTGGTAGCCATGTTTCCATCTCAGTCGGGGTTCGGTTCCATTATTGACCTTGAGTCGCTGTTGAATTTTTTTTTCTTTTTTTTTTTTTTTTCAATTAAATGATGGAAACCGGAGGGAAAAAAGAAATCACAGAGGTCAAAGCTAGAACGAGTGGAGTGAGATACAAGATTGATGCCATAGGGCAACCATGTTCGAGGACCGGTAGGGAGGTGTTCCCTGAGCAAATTAAAATGTTGTGTTGCGTAACATATTTTTTTTTGCTAAATTCGAAAAGTCTATTTTTACGTTGCCAAAAATATCCTTGATGAAGGATTGACACGGAGGGTAGAGTGATATAAGAATGTGGCGAAAGAGTGTCCGCTATTACTGCCTCTATTCGTTTTGACAGGCAATGTCAAGTGGAAGAAGCAAGGGTATATTGCGTGTGATGAAGTGTGGTCAGAATTGAGGAAAAAAAAAAGGATGAAGAGAAAAAGTTACATGTATATGAATGCACATTGCAGGACGGGGTAAAAAGGATGATCCATGTACTTGAAGCTCTAAAGATCTTGAGGCAATGGTTGGTTAGTCCATGTCATTTGGTTGGTTCAATCACGAGGAAGTGCACAATTAATTATTCCAGATGCTGACTCATAATTCCTGTTCCCTGCTTCAATCTTTAAACATTTTGAACAATTCTGCTGCTTACTTTTAAATCGTTCGTCCATTAGAGCTGGCTGGTGGTGAGGAAATTCGCGTGACTTGTGGGTTCTGTCTCTGTCATCTGTAAACGACCTTTTATATCAACGACAATATGTATTACTGAATAAATGAGCTCCTATAAGCTGTGAACTATTCGATGCAGATTCATTCCGTCCGTTATATGATGCAAATTTTTCCTTACGGGACTTGGTAGTGAACATCGTTGATTACCACCAAAAATAGGAGATGACAAAATGCAGTCTTGTTTCGACACCTCCCCACTGTACAAGATTTGACTGTTGCCTAAGTTATGAGCTTTTCGGGGATACCTCATCCGCTCAATTCCATCGAATGAAGTCATAATTAAAACAGATTTAACTGATTGCATTGTTTAACTAAATATCTGACCGCCTCAGGCGTACTGAGCCAAGAAGTTCGTTCAACGGCCATTCGGATGGGTATATGTACATACCAGTCATTTGCTTAAAGGCTGCTCATTATTTTAGCAACAGTGAATCGGTGGGCCAAAAACTAAACAGAGCGTAACGTAGAAACTTTGCTTATCAGCAGCAGAAAGACAAGATTAAGAATCGGCGTCATGATTGACGACAGGCGCTCGTTCAATAAATGGTTGTGGTAAAGCTTCACAAGTAAACAATGCACTCATGTACACCATACCAAATCATGGAGGACCGGGATCTTACTCTACTGGTCAATAATATGGACCCATGAAAATTAACTCGTGTTGGCGTAAAATTGACCCAACATACCGACTCTGGGCAATTGGAGTACGCAATGCATTTCGCAGAACACGCAATCTGCGTACTTCTAGGATTACTTCCGATTGACATACTGGTCGAGGAATTTTAAAAATCATTTGAAAAGAGGAACCAGGACACTGAATCAACAGACCCACCGGAGAAAACATGACGACATGGCAGCAACGATGAATCGTGTCAAGCAAAGGCAGATGGACTTATGGTTTAATTTTGCTAATTGACTCATGGATACACCGCAATCATGGTGAAGTCAAGTCACAACGCAATTTCTAAGTGGACATGCATGCGTTCGCGCCAGATTCAGGCACGACAACTCTCCCTATCGTCCAAATTGCATCCACGTCCAGGAAGACGTGGAACATGTGGGTTTTGAAACTGGTGGACATACACTGAGGAATGAGCTTGGAAAAACACCAACCCCCGAGAGCATAGTAAAATTTATGCCCCAATCACAGTAGATATGGAATCCAGTGAGTACTTTGGTCTCGTAAATGACAATAGGCCTTACCATCATGGCATCAATTAGTAGATAATTTTCGGGCTAAGGCTTCAAATTTTGCCATACTAGTGCCGACAGATACACATGGCTTAAATAACACGCTGTTGATTGGTTGGTTTAAGTGGTTGTATGAGGCGCGTCACTGGTTTGTTAGGTGAGTGTGGATGGGTGTCAACAGATAATGGCTGTTGGTCTTAAATTCTAGTGCGGATCTAAGGAAGAGTAGAATGTTAGGACGCTTCTTTTCCGAAAATTCGCTGACGTTGTCGAGGAAGGCTTTCCCCAGTGCCTTGAGTCTTGCTTTAGCACTTGCAGAGGAGGAGTTCAAGGGTTTCCTTCCCGTTTGTGTCTTTAGAGCTACAGCAGTAGTGATTAAATGAGAAGCCACGCTTGACAGCATGGGTACCTTCTGCCTAGTGACCTGTACAGATGACGCCTGCGCGCAATGTCTGCTTAGGGTTTTGCAATAGGGACGGGTAGATGTTAAAATTGAATGAAACAAGTTTTGTGTGAGATATCAAGGAATTTCTTATTTTATTTGAAAGGCATATCAATGATATTACGTGTGGAATATGACATCGTTCAAACGGCTGCCGCGGCTTCGCTGGGTAGCGCGCATCCGAGAGGCCCAATATTCGATGACTCTGGCGCATAGATCAGGCTGAATTTGAGCTATGGCACGGGTTATGTTGACTTTGAGGGCACTGGTCATTTTCGGCTTATTGGCATAGACCTGCGACTTAAGGAAACCCTACAAAAAAAGTCTAACGGTCTAAATTGCACGATCTCGGTGGCCAGTTTACGTCGCCTCTGCGTGAACATACCCTCAAATCGCTCGTGCAGAATGTCCATTGTGTCATCAGCTGTGTGGTACGAAGTGCCGTCCTGTTGGAACCACATGTCGTTCAAATGCATATCATCCAATTTGGGCCAAAAGAAAATGGTTATCATCGATCGGTAGCGCTCTCCGTTGATGGTGATGGTAATGCCACCATCGTTTTCGAAGAAGTACACGGACCGATAATGCCGCCGGCCCACAATTCATACCAAACGATGATTTTCTGCGCATGCATTGCCACTGGTGGGACCTGATGTGAATTGGCATCGTCCCAAATCCCGCGAGAGTTTGGAGGGTAAGCTTCCCAGGAGCGAAAATTCGGTTTTGCATTGTGCAACTAGCTTTGATGGCTGCCTTACTATAGGAGAAGATTGCAACATTTCTTTTGGGGATGGTGTCGTCGTCGAGCGAACGACAAGTTTCGTAGATTGCGAGTATTTCAGCTTTTTTTTTTCTTTGAAAAAAACATCACATATGCCTTATGTCCAAACATTCCTCGTCACCGCAGAAGTACGTCTTGCCACAAAGCCAATTATTGCAAATTGAAGTCTGCAAAACTGTCTTCCACTGAAATTTTCTTTTTTAAAATGCTGCCCGCGTCTTTGTGTCAAATGGTGCCCTTACAATATTCAAGTGACATTTACATGCCCAAACAAAGAGTACTACAAGTTTCAAGAATTACATGCCCTGCTTCAAGGACAAATTATAAGTTTTAAGCTACTTTCACTACGTATTGTCCCTTCCATCCATTTCTCAGGTAAGACGACTTTATCCAGAATGTAAATAGACCCGCAGAATGAGCTGGCTTTAGTCCTCCTAAGATCCTTGCATCACGCGCGCAATTACAGCTCCGTGCCACATGAAGGACAGCCAGGCAAACAGAGAAAATGATTGTAATAAGCTGTCAGCAAATACTGTTAACATTAATTTTTACTCAACACATACGAGTACTAGTACACCTTTCGGCGTGGCAGTGGAAATGGCAACGACGAAGTCGGCGGCATCACGTACCAAACGAGTTTTCTCAGGGACAATCCCCGCATTATTCACTACAACTGACATATAATCTAATCCTTGCCACGCATTCGCGCTGCCGTCTTCCGCTCGGCATTTATATGTAAATAAGCACACAACACGATGGATGGGTGCGTTACACCGTCATTGCGAGTTGCGAGTCAGAATAACCATTTTCATTGCCAAAGGATTCGTATTTTTATTGCGCAATTTAAAGTGAAAGTACTCACGAGCTGAGTCCTCCCGAAGGATGTGCCTACCAACCGGGCTCACATTCCTATCACTGCGGGTCCATTAAATCGGTAGGCTGTTAGTCTGGTAGGTGTGGTGTGCCCATTGATTCTTCTCGGCTACAAGATGTGCCAGCGCGAGGCAGGTTCATAAAGATAAATCTTACACTAAAGATGATCCTATATTTTTTTGGTTGTGTATCCTGCCTGCCGCACCAGCCCCGTATTTATTGTTCGGATTGGTTTTTTTATTTTTCACTTTTCCCTACAAATGGAGCCCACTTATGTGGGCCATGAGTGTGCGGGGGGCTAGAGAAATGTTGCCATTAGTACACAACGCTTAATGCCTCGCAATAAATTGCCCTCAAGCCGAAGGCACATGAGACAACACAGTTTGAGGTGAACGAAACGCTGAAAAGCTGCGTAAATAAGCTTCTTACTTACTTCCGGCAGAATGGCTTCGTGTTGCCAGCGGCGACATTGGGTGGGTGGTGGCGTGCAGGAGCATACGAGCCAGGCGGCAGTTGTGGGTGTACATGGTGTCAAGATAACCCGACGAATGAGATTTTACAAAGGAGTAAACAAACAAATTTCACAATACATTTAGCAATCACTCATGGAGCTGATAACATACGAAGACGATGATGAGGATGACGACACGAGGACTTTGTGCGGTTTCGTGTGTTGTTTTGGTACACGTTACGGTGTCATCTCTGACGAGACAACTGCTTTCGGATTTGGTTAGCTGGAGGAAGGAAGTCTTTGGCATAGTTTCGACATTTACGAGTAACTAGGGCAATTAAAGCTTGAAGAGGAGCGTTGTGTGAGAATTCTGATTGAAGGTTTCACTATCGAGTGGTTATTGAAACTGCTGGCATGTGTGTTTCGAGAGACTAGGATTTGCTTTAGGACCGGTGATTTGCGAAAGAAATATGTGTTTTACACCTCAGAATGTCTAATCATTGCAGCAATGTTCAGAGTGTAGTTATAAAGAAATAACGACTGAGACCTGGAAAAATTGCGATCAGACAATCATTGCCGATCCATCCAACCAGTAACAAGTGCCTATTTTCAATTTCATTTTATTTAGTAGTTTCTCTTCGAGTATTCATTAAACTCAGTCATGCCACCCTTTCCCGCCCTACTCCTTTAAATGTCTAAACAGATTCGAAAGTTTATTTAAAATATTCCGTTGCATATTCTTAGGCTTGTATTTAATTAACCTAACTCAACTTGTCCACATACTTTCAGATGCGATATCAAACAAGTTCGAAGCTATGGAAAACCAACAGCCATCATCATCACTGGTGCGCAGTCAATCAATGTCTCAGGTGAGTTTCTTTTCAAATTTGTTAAACTTTTCCGTTTCGCAAAACATTTTTGCCTTTTACACAAAGTAATTGGTTGGTTTTCTTACACATACATATGTATGTGCATGATTCAGAAGTACGGCGAACTTGGCAATGCATTCCTTTTTCGAGGGATCAGCTACGGTGACCCCGCCTTCCTTTTATTTATTATACTATGAAACATTTTTAAAAAAGACTAACCGCGAATCGCTTTCTAATGATGTCAAAAATTAAGCCAATTAACAATGGCATGAACTAGGTCAATGTGATTCCATGGAAACACTAAGTATTCCAAGGCAGTTCCCCCACCTTTTTCAAAGCCATTTTAAACATTAATGATCTGAATAGGATCGTTAATAATCCTGATGGAGTAGTGAGCATTTTCCATCCACATCCTGCACAGATGGACAAGTTTGTCATAGATACCAAAACTGGCCATGGCTCCGTATAGATCGTCATCGTTATTCTAGGTTTTTCCAGGATCTGTTGATATTTAAAAATTTTATGGATTGTGGCCTTGATAGTTCTGAAACCCCACTGATAGGGACCAATTTAGTTTTTGACGAAAGTCACGCAATATGACAGAAAAGATATTATCCGCGATCCTAAAGAGGCTAATTCCTCTGTAATTCGCGCAGTTGAAAGAAACTCCTATCATCAGTGTTCAATTTCTGAAATAATTCGTTACTATTTTAAAGGCATAAACTGATACTACCATGTGTGTTTTTAAAATATGTCCCTTACAACCTTTTATCAACAATCATCCACACAATCCACTTTCTTTTATTCAAAGACGAACAAAGATCTAGGGTGTAGTCAAAATCCTTTAAGCTTCCTCTTCCTCGCAGGAGAATTTCAGTCTGCTTTCCTATACTTGCTATGGTATATAAGAGTGAGCAGAAGTCTCTTCACTTAGCCCTCAGTCGGCCCTATTGTGTTTCCCTCTCTTAATCGTCGGAGCTGTTGAGGTACGCTTAGTTTGGGACATACATATGTTGGGAGGAATCTAGGGAAGGTGGAAACAATTATGGAATTGACACTAGTGTACGTGTGGTCTGGCGAATCTTCCTGTTTATTTGGTGAAGGCCAGGATGCCGCCGATTCCTTTGTCCTTGAGACGGTTCAGGTCCGGTATCCACATGGATCCCAGGGTCTTCTGTCGCGTTCTCACTAGGGCTCAGCAGTGGGATAGGAAGTGTTTGGGATCTTCTTCTTTTTCCTCGCAGTTCCTACATGTCTATGTGTCAACGAGGCCCAGTCTATGCATGTGTTTGTTGAGATTAATGTATCCTGTGATGAGTCCCACCTCTCTACTTGAACCTAGTGCCTTCCTGGTTGCTTGGTTTCTTTACGAGTGATCTAGCCACCTTGCTCGTCGAAAGGTTTGCCCAGTGATCTTCGAAATCCCTTAGCATCTTCTCGTTGGTTGCTGTTTTAATTCTTGTTAGTGCGACTCCCACTGTGTTTTCAGTGGTTCATTCTATCGCGTGCACTCCTACTCTGTACTTTGTATGAATCAGTCTCACTAACTTCTTGAATATTTTCGGATGATTTTACCTTTTGAAAATCAACGCTGCAAAAATTCTAGCCCGCCGTTTCTTTAGTTTTCTTAATTGTACATATGGACATATATATATAGTGTATAAGCAGCATCGTCAAATTTTATCAAGGCATAGAGACTTCTTTACTCAGGTAACAGCAAAGCAAACAAGCGACTTTTAGGTGGATTTCATAGAAATACCACCTATTGCAGAGGTCCTCATGACGCGACTTTCAAAAAATTTGAATGCCATTCGTCTTCGCTATCATACCAAACACTAACCTCATACTCCGTTAAAAATTTTATATATATATATATATATATATATATATATATATATATATATATGCAATATAACGGATTCTTGTGGACACGATTGAGGCCGCAATTATGAACCGATTTGAATAAAATTTGGTATACACATTCGTATGCCGAATACCTCGGCTAAGTTCGTAGATGGGCATAATCGGCCCAGAGGGGGGCGGGTTACGCCCCTTTTTATGTCTCAAACGGTAAAATTCACAACTTAAATAAATCCCAACTTCCGGTTTTGATTTTTTAGTAATATAGTAGATAACAGTGAACAGAATCCGCCTGCTACCAATTTGGGCGCCATCTTGGATCCGCCATCTTGAAATTCTTCAAAATTGATTGGATTTCGTTGAAATTGAAAATCCTTACAAATCTCGAGGTAATTAGTACAAATTCGTTTTTAAAATGGAAATTTTTGTCCACCATTTTGCTCCCACCATCAGAATAGATGACATAAGAAATCCACCTACCTCTTGCGGCGCTTGCCGGAAGGTTCTTTTTTTACCTTTCAACAATTATGGTCGACGTTGTTCTGCCATTAAAAGTGTTTTCATTTTTCTACGTCTTCTCTCAAAAAAGAGATTGGTTGTACTTACACTGCTGTCAGCCAATTTACCAGTGCTTCCCCCAACCCTATTGAATAGTTTCCAAAAGTCGAAGAACCCCCGAATGCATTGAAAATAACATCGAATCTTTTTGTACAGATAATGGAGAGCATGCAGCTATTGACCTATAACCTAAAGCGTAAATGTTTGATAGTGACTATAGCTGCTGTGCTTCCACAGAGGAAGGTATTCCCACCACACAACTACTCCCCACGCTGCCATTCTCATTTAGCCCACCAAAGTCATATAACTTCCTATCAGCACTCCTCTCTGTCATCAGTTAATGACCCTGCAGCCCCGCAACTCATCAGAACATAAAAAATTGACATAAAACCGCAATATGAATATTTTATCAAATAAAAGAGACAACAAACGCTTATCACAGCACACACCCTGTAGTAGTCACAGCCACTGGCCGACCACATAACCCGTTCGAATAAAAAGCCAACTTAACCGATGCGAGCTACAATTTTCATCGGTTTCCCATTAGGATCATTTTTATTAGTGCCTCCGTCCGAAGAAGGATACACACAATCGAACAAGGATGGCTGTCGAATGAATTCGGTGCCGCCGAGGACACCTGTACCAGCCGATATATCGTAACGACCGCGCCGCACACAAAACAAACCAATGAAATCGGGCTTAAAGTGCACACACGCCTAGGATCGGGCTATTCGCTGTGTCCCCCAAAACGAAATTTAAATTTTTTATAAATTTACCCGCAACAAGGAAGCAACGCACACACCCGTCAGACGGCAGCACAAAAAAAGGACCAAACATGGTGGTCGCTGGCGATAACCTAAAATATCCTCGTTTTATGAATTTCGTATTCCCTCCGAGTCGATAAAAGTTCGCCCGACAAACAAAAACATCCACAAAATAATTCTGCGGAGCAAGCACCTAACCACCTCGGCCAAACTATGCAGCACGGCCATTGGAGTCCCGAAAAAGATTAACCCTTGCTCAGTCGGAGAATGGCAAAAAAAATCGGTTTCGCCTCGATAGTGAGTGCGCCATAGAAGGACACACACGTATCTGAAAGCGAGTCCATGGGAAAATAATTTGAATTTCAATCGATATATTCAATCTGCGGTCGGTCTACCTGGGCTGATCCTTTTTTTGTGCGAAATTTTATTGTTCCCGGAAGGGGAGGGAGCGAACCCATTTGGTTATGTGAGCCCCTTGTAATTCAAATGGGAAAAAAATCCTCAAATGTACCTCGAAAAGAAGCCGACAATCCTCAGGCTGACTCGGTGGGATGGAAACTTCAGGTTTCTTGGCAAAGGGGGAAATCTCCACAAATGCACACACAGAGAATTTATGAAGATGAGCTCCTTGTAATGAAACACGATGCTCCTGCACGGGAAGGTGAATTTCTCATGAGGCATCCTGGTGTGGCGAAAAACTTTTCTCAAAACTTGAAGAGATAATTTCTCGTGTAATTATTACACTTGGTCGCCCAGCGAGAGTAGGTACATCAGCGTCGTCGTCGTCAACGTCTCTGACGTGTCTCAACTTTAATGTTCACCGCAAAGATGTCGTAATCAGATTTCAAGAAAAGAGAAATGAGTTTAGGGTGGTTTGTGTTATTCCACGAAAGCTGGTACGGTGAGGCCCTTGCATACCCAGGAAGGAGGTAATGAAATTGCCATTTCGTAATTTTATACCACAGTAGCGTCTCTCTTTCTCTCTTCCTGGGAGAGGTAAGTTAAAGTTGATGACTACTCAAAGGTTGAGTGTCTTACGTTAAGAAGACCTGATTAAGGGTTCAACTTAGGTAGGACTGTCTAAAAGGTCAACGTAATTAGGATAATTATCAAGTTCTCCTAGAAAGTGGAAGGCTCCGGTGGAAATGGTTAGAATTTCGAGTAAAACATGCAAGTGTAGGGCAATAAGCTAGCGATTTCATTGCGGTTTTTAAGAACCCTCACATTAGAAGGGTAGATGTATCCAATTTGTGAATATGCAGGCGTCCTGCTGCCATGGAGAAATTGTTTGTTTAGTCTTTAGTTTCCACTTATTGTATTGCTTTGCATTTGATGTTTGGAAAAAACAAGCACTTAGACTCGAAGGTTCATTGTTCGCGTAGTATAAATAACCTCGTCCGCT
Organism: Matsumyia berberina; assembly: GCA_917880715.2. Lineage (NCBI taxonomy): Eukaryota > Metazoa > Arthropoda > Insecta > Diptera > Syrphidae > Matsumyia > Matsumyia berberina. The sequence continues at coordinate 112,413,067 of OU862870.1, read as the reverse complement.
GTGCCTAAGAGACTATTAATAACAAGGCCCACAAAGGACCTTCTTCAGTCATTTTCTATCATCTTTGCGACGCATCAGATAATCTTGTCTTTAAGTTTAATAAAAGGTCTACAGGATTCATTAACAGTGCGAAAGTTAAAAGCTCTGCTGTTATGTTAGGTTGAGTATGTGGGTAGGCTAATCTTTCGCCACACTCAGCCCAATACAGACCTATTGTGATTCCCATTGGGAGAAATTATGTCCCTTGCCCAGCTAATCCCTGCTCTTACATGCCCGGTTTGCTCTTATCTCCTCTTTGCTATGGCCATGGACAACTGCATGTACATATGTATGTGTAAACATGCCGATTATAATTGCAACGACAAACTGCCAAGAGTTTCTGTGGAACAGGTAACATGAGAGTTGCTTACTTACTTAAGGTGGCGCTACAGTCCGGGATGGACATGGGCCTCAATCAACAAGCGTTTCCACCAAGCTCGATCTTTAGCCAGCTGCCCCCAGTTTCGCACGCCGAATTGGTTAAGGTCCCCTATCACTTGCGTGTGACACTTGAGTCGCGGTCTTTCTCTACTGTGCTGGTCCTCGTGTGGACTCAAACATTTTCCGGGCCAGAGCATTGGTGTCCACCCGCTCTACATGACCCAGCCATCTCTGTGTTGTAGCTTCACTCTTCTGGGTAAGTCGATGTCGCTGTACAGCCCATTCAGTGTCTATGTAGACGGGACCGAAAGTTACCCAATCACAGGAAGAATTTTCCTACTGGCAGAGTCCATGCCTCTGCGCCGTAAAGCAGAACTGGGATGATTAACATCTTATTAAGGGTCACTTTAGTCGTTCAGGAGGGGTTTTGCTACTCAATTGCCTTCTCAGCCCAAAGAAACAGCGATTGGAAAGAGTTATTCTTCGTTTTATCTCATCGCTGATTTCGTTGTATGAATTGATAGTGGAACCTAGGTAGACAAAGTCCTTAACTACCTCAAAATTTTACATAACTGTCTATAGTGACGTTCTGTCCTAGACGTCGGTGTTGAGTGTCCTTTCTTGTTGACATAAGCTTTGTCTTGGTTTCATTGAGCGCTTAACCCAACATCGTCTGCTTATGCGAGTAATTGGACGAACCTTTGAACCATTTTTCTTGTGGCGTTGGCGCGTGAATTTGACACTACACTGTCGAGTACGATGTTAGGAAGTCGCATGAAAGCGTGTCTCTTTGTCTAAATCCTTTTTTGACATCAAAGGTCTCGTTGAGGTCTTAACCGATCTTGATGAAGCAGCGTGTATTCTCCATCGTCTTCCCATCACAGTGTGAATGTTTAATCGATGGTTGACTTTCCTAATCTGAAGCCACACCGATATGGACCGACCAGGCTGTTAAGGAACGCCTTCAGGCGTTCACTCAACACGGCAGATGCTAAATATACTGCTGCCTCTGTAGTTGGCGCAGTTCAGAGGGTCCCCTTTCTTGAGGGTCCGGCAAACAATCCTGAGGTTCCATTTATCGAACATAGGTACTCTTCGTCTATATTTTTCAAGTCATCGTCTGGCACTTTGAACAGCTCGGCAGCTAGGCCGTCAGCTCCAGCAGCTTCGTCTAGGTCGGGTGGTGGGAATTGTTGTCTTTATCGTCCAGATTGAATGGAGTAAGAATTCCTGCAAGAAAGGTTGGACATTTTGAGGGTAAAGTGCATTGAAATTATTAGATGCGTGACGCTGTAATTCTCTATTTTGAAAAACCACCCGAAAAACTGTAGGAATCTGGAGCAGGACTGTTGTTTTCGCCAACAGCACAGGTCTAATTTCCTGACAACTGTACAGAGATAGGATTTTGAACACATTATAAAGTACTACGCCTCAGGGCTGTCTTCTTTAGAATAAAAGGAGACTTTCTGCGACCATCTCGGTGCAACCGCAACAAAAGCGGCGAACGATTTGTGGATTTCTGGAACGTAAATTGTTTCGTTACAAAGTCACCTGGGTATCAACTGAGAGGCAAGTAGTTGACCATATCACCATTAGTCGTCGTCTTAGAAACAGTCTCCTGTGGCCAAGGAGCCGATTAAGTGATGTCACGGTATTGCCATCTTGCTACGGTCCTACCGCAGTTCGACGATCCCACGCTAACAAACAAACGCCCAGAATGCAATTACGTCAATGCACTGGTTACTAAAGCAGAAGCACTAAATAGTTGGGAAATAGTCAACGCTTCTGCCAGAACCCAAGACAAGATGTGTAAGACAGTAATGATACCGGACGATCCTTTGGATTCTATATGACTTAAAACACTAAATACATAGCTCATGAGACTGATGACGATGCAGTGGCAGGGTTTTATGAAACCTCTTCTTAGTCCTTTTTGATAAGGTTTCTGGCGCTGAAACGTTTAAAAGAGAAAAAGGGGTTGATACGAGCATATGTGTGTTCTTCGTCTTTTTCTCATTTTCGAAGCACAAGATTGAATAAGCTCCGTGATTGCAAGATTAGATTACGTTAGGAATGGTTAAAACTCGATACTTTGTACTAAGGCAATCTCCTCTCTCATGAGCCCAGCAGATAGCGCTAAAACTCAAAACATCTGCTATATAAGTATTGCACATGAGTTATTTTATTCCACCATCAGATCATTCCCTGTGGTCTCGAAATATGGGTTTAATCTCGTCCTACTTAGGGGCTTCGTTCAAGTTGAATCAAGGTTTAGCAACTTTGACCTTTTTTGTTCCGTGTCATTGGAAATGGAAATTTTGATCATGACGCAGATTGAGACCATCAAACTGACTGGGAGTGAGTTTGTCATTCTGTAAAAATTGTTTCACTGCGACTGGTGTTCTGCCATTTATGCACCTACTCTGCGTCGAAAGATAGAAGACTATTTTTGTGCCGCACCATTTCAGCTTTTCTTAGGTCATGCTGCATTTTTCTGAACAGGTATGTAGATGTCGACCCTTCTTTCATATTCATAAAGCTCGGTGAAACAGATTTTGTGCTTTTTTGTAGGATTTATCTTTTAACTGCTGCTTTTGAAGGTTTACATGAATTAAATCTAGTACATCAGCCAGTGCTCTGGCCACAGGTGATTTACTCTGATTTCTGGTGCAAGTAGAAATCTGTTGTGACCAGAAATAAGCAACTTTCAATTTCAGCCTTTAAAAGTTGGACTACTTCTGGGTAATGCTTTTCGTTGCCATTTTCACCATAACTAGCTTATGGTCCAACGACGATGTTGGCATCTGGTAACAATTGTACACCCAGCACACTGAAAGGCGTTTATATGTTTCATGAAATGTAAAATGCACAGAATGGTTTGTTAATCAATTTACTTCCATTCTAATTCGCTAAGAAAAACTTTTTTGAAATGCTTTGGGAGTTGGATTAATGTTTTCATGAAGAGGTTGTCGAGTAAAATTGAGCCATGGACCTTTTCCAGGGAGACCAGGGATAGATCTAGTGAAATCTACGATTAATGTTTACCTCTTATATGTTTGACAGTTCATTTAAATTTTCTACTCCGTTTTTTAGATGGCAACCAGATGGAAATTCTAGTCGACTTATTATGTATGTCTATCTGAAGCTTTTAAGACTTTTCCTAGCCTTCTTGCATAGAGATTGACTGCATACCATTTTATCCGAATAGTTCTCTTTTGCCTTAAAATCGAAGGACTAAATTGCCTTTTCCTCTTGTTAAAGAATAACATTACAAGCGAAACATGCTCTCCTAGTTTATCAGAATCCTTTTCACAGTTTAATTGGCTGACCAAACCATTAGTTTGACTTCCAGGAATTTAAGACAGCAAACTATGCGCCAGCCACCTCAGAACCCATAGATATTTCCCTGACGACCATTGTTATGCAAATCACGCTACATTCTTGCTGTCAAGTTCACAGGTTCTTGCTTTAAGCAGCGATGTCCCGATGTGATTTGACTTCACTCTAATGACTTCGTTGATTTTGGCCGTTAATTGTTATTCTGGGCCGTAAGCAAATATCTACATACTTATGTATCCAATCCAACTGTGCTTTTGTACAATAGGAAGACAGCACAAAGCATTACAATGCGATTAAATAATAACGATGTGCATTAACATGTACAGAATTCATCGGTGAAGGAATTTCGTTGTAGTTCAACACATTTGCCGCATGGTTGAGCGGAATTTATGTACATATGTACATGTGAGATCATGATGCAAAATACACAGATCCCTTGGATTAATAAATCAGTGCATAGCAAGTGCACGGAAAAAAACAACTAAAAACTTCGGCTTGGCTTATTGGATAAATTGATTTTAAAAAAAAAATTGCGTATACGCCAGAGTGACTCCCTGTTATTCGTTGAAATAATCAAACAAGAATTTCTCGGAATTGTGTGATAACTGGTTGTTGTTTTTTTTTAAGCAGATGGTCCGCTCTAGCATTTTATTTACTCCAGAGGCTGTCCAGAAGCTTACCCTCTGAGAGTACAATTTTCAACGAGTAGTTGCATAGGAAATGCTAAATGAATGCTTAAATGACTGCATTGTCTTTTAACTGCAACTCTAAAGACGTATTTCCCTAGGGTGAAAATCACCGAATCTGTCCTACTCCTCTACTCTCTTCCCAAAAAGATAAAAACCGCATTTATCCAGCTCGATCCTAAAAAGACGAATCTACTTTTCTCTTCAACTAATGACCCTTCTTTCTTTATTCATGGAAACGCGAAACGAATAAGACGATGGGTTACGTCTTATGAAATATGTGGATTCACCTAAACTCCTCAATGACAGGAAGTAAGAAAACACTGCTGATTCAATGGCATACCACACCGAACCCAACCTCTTCACCACTTTGGTTGGAAGTTAGACAGTTGAGCATTTCAAAAGCATTTAAGAGTTTGGTACCAAGCTATTTGGTCAACATCGCAATTGGTCGACTTCTGTTCAACAAGCTATCACGCTTGTTTCCGTCTAAGTTGAATATTTTTATTTTCCAATAGAATCTAAAATCGAAGGCCATGCTCAATTGTTTTGCTCTGCTAAACAACTAGTCTCCCTGGTCTCGGTCATCCAATTAAATTGACCTTCATACAATAGCAAAATAGGTATATGGCTAGCAAACCCCTTCGATATAGAGAAATGGAATCGAAGCATCTATCCGCAGTAGTGCGTTATATAACCTTTTTTACTGTTAAGACTACGTCAGGTGTGGCCCTTGAAGGACGTTGTTTTAGGTACAGGCAAAGTGGTAAATTCATCTGATGTCTAATCTACTTTCTCTGTGATCACAGAAAGTTCCTGTAAAATTCGTCGTAGATATTTTTAACCAATATGTTTTCTTAATTTCGGTCACCTCCAATTTTTACTTCAATATCTCAAGGCTCAATCGATTCTTTAGGATTATCTATATGTATATGACTGACTGACTGACTGACCTAGAGATCGACGCTGCCGTTGTTTCCTCAGGTATTTCAGCTACCTTGATTGTAGAAAACATGACAGTTCACTCTATCTTCTCAAAGGTTCTTAACCTAAATCGTTCTGAGTCTACACTTGTAGCATCTTTAAACAGAATGACTTGGCTCATGTGCCAAAGTTATAGCGTGGTATGAGTGCACCGTGGCTCATACGAAAGGTGTTGGGTATCGAAATAGGACGATCTGACAGTGCATTTGGCTAGTGGCTTCAGACAGACCAAGCCTGTTGGCCACGGGGACAGGAAGCTTAGGCCTGTTTCAAGTCATCCATCTGATAGCCGAATGGCAAAGTCCTGTCCTTGGTGATTAACATATATACGTGTCCATCTTCGACGTGTCTTGAGGGCTGAGAAGTTTTCTAACTTCTTTTTTGATATTGGTGATGATAAGAGGAGGGAAGAATAATATACCGATATTATGGGAGATCTGGTTATTTTGACTGACAAATGCCTGACAAATTCATCAGTGTCGAGTAGACTGCACTTCATGGCTGAGGGAAAGAACTATTTTCACTCGAATAAACGACTCGGCCAACTCGAAGATGCTGCGCATTAACCTGTGGAGTTCTTGCACACTTTCGAGCCACCAGGAAACCCACCGTCACGTCCTTTACCTCAAAGTTGTTGCACAGTCTATACCCTCCAAACTGTGCAATGGTACATGTTTCAGGTGAAAACTCTGTACAAACACGTAACCAGTACCAAGATTTTCACAGGCGTCAATCTTCATCCCTCGCATTCTGAGCCCATAAGACTACCACCTTGACCTCAAACGTCTGCAATTTTCCGTTGAGGTTTGCCACGAACATCAATGAGGTACATGGACAGTATTTTTAAAGGGAGGTCTAAAATTACTCATCAATGCCTTGAAAGCAGGGGAAGAACATAGAGTTTAATGTGACGTATTTCCACGCCAACGTAGTCGTGGGTAAGAGTACAATAGAAAAGGTAAAACCACCATGAAAGCCATGCCTCACGGCGTAGCCTAACACCTTTCTTCAATCACGCCTACACCATGTTCCAAGCACTGCAATTTTTTCTTAAATCTCTTCCACGAGGAAATACCTTTGCTTGTTTTTTTTACCTGTTTTCAAATGTCAAGGACATCTCATCATTTCTTTATCACTAATTAACAAAACACAGGAAGTCATCATCCCTAAGGTTACCTCGATTGAATGGCGCCGGCCAATCAACAACTACAGTAAAGTTCAACGGAAGTGCAAAATTAATTTCACCCACTTATTCACGCCGATAAGGCAGGAATTGCCGTAACCAAGCGTTGCGTGCTTATCCTTCTCATTTCTTTTATCAATTTTAGTAAATGAGGCAAACTATCGTCACCCTTTACCGTGGTTATTTTTTATCAGTTAGTTTTATTGTTTTGTAAGATATAGCTTAAATGCCGCATCCTTATCTCCGTGACGATACCCCTTCAACTCCTTGCACTGTTGTGGTAGTCGTTTATGGTAAATTAAATCTAAGTCATGGCTGAACTTTAGTTTGAAAGTACTTGGCACAGTTATCGGAGATTTTTAATAAACGAGTTTGCAAAGTTTTAAGCGTTAAATTGGAAGTCAATTTTAAATTGACCGAAGAATGGTTAGAAACAGCATCCATTTGACCCAAAGTAAGCTCTCATTTGTCAAAATTTGGTTCAGCATCGGATAGCGTCTCCGCGGAACGTTTAAATAAATATCCGTCATGACCGTCCGGGATGGACCAAGGCCTTTAGCACAATATTACTTCTATCATTTTCAAAAAAAAAAGTTTCTAGTCAAATGCCCTTACAGAGGATGTGCCCAAATGAAATCTAATCATTTAACATCCATCTGGAAACAGAATTCAAAAAGGCTTCGTCATGTGTCAACTCGAGCAGCAGTCTAACGAACTGAGCTAGTTACTTACTTAATTTAGATGGCGCTACAGTCCGGGGTGGACCTGGGCCCACACCAACAAGCACCTCCAGGTAACTCGATATTTAGACAGCTGCCTTCAGCTTTGCACGCCAAGTTGGTTAAGGTCCCCTTCGACTTGCTTGCGCCACCAAAGTCGCGTTCTTCCTCTACTGCACCGCCTCTCAAATGTGCATTTGAAGATTTATTGGTCTATAAAGAGAATATATTTGCTCAGATTTGTGGTGGTCGCCATGGGTCAGTGGTTAGTGCGTTGGACCGAGCGGCGGGAGGTACACCGAACATTTTTCGCGGCACCACCTCTCGTCGGGAAATGACAAGCCTCCGCGAGTATAATCTGTCATGAAATTTAACACGCACAACATGAATGGTTGCGAGAAGGTAGGCCTTGGCTCATCCCGAGATGTAGCTATTTTTGTTTTTTTTTTTTTTATTTGCAAAGATGTGCCTGGAGGGTGACACAGCTGTACATATCCTCATGATATGCTCAACTCCTCTTCACATAAGAAATCACTGCTGCGGAGTAGGAAATTTCCTCAAAAAACGCTCGACTGAGGCATCTATTATATTGAAAGAGTTGAGGAAAAAGGGAAGTGATATGTCTTGTATCTTGATCTTCTTAGCTACTTTTCCTTGCTATCGCTGATCATTTCTCCCATTAGGTTAGGTAAGGTTACGTAGGGTGTGTGATGGATAGGCCTCATCACTTTCACTTGGAGACCTTAAGTTCCATTTTGAGCACCCTTTTCTGTTGTGGGAATAACAATATACTTCCCAAGACAGTGTACTGACCAATCTTTAGTTTGCTGCCTATTTTGTGAACCAGTAAGTGTTTTTTTTTACGAATCTAAGTAACCGTTAACTGTAAGTCTGTTACCTCTGCTATGCTTACAAAGAACCGTAATCCTAGTGCAAGTATACGTCGTTCTTGGAGAGCGAGCCAGTGACAAAGCAGTTGTTGGAAGGATTCTACTTCTTCCTCGTCTCCGCAGCTTCTGCATAAATTGTTGGATTCGATTCTTTATTTGCGGAGCATGACTCCAATAGCGCAGTATTCTGTGATAACTCCAGTAAGTTTACGTATAGAGAATCTGGTCCAGTGCCAAAAGGCACCTTGTTTTGGTTTTATTTAATATAGCGTCCGAGAGGTGGCGCAATCCCCTCTGGCTAACCAGGAAGAATTAGCTTCTTTCTGTATTATGTTGTCTATTATCCCATGCAATCTCCCTATCGGTGGCATTACAGATCTGTCCACTTCGCTGATAGCCGACCCCGTCTTGCCAAATTCATCAACTGTTTCGTTCCCTTCTATGTCCTTGTGTTTCTCCCATCAGAGCGTGCGGCACAAAGGATGCTTCCAGACCTGTTTCAAGCTTCAATATAAACCCAAAAAGAAGACCAAGCAAGCTGCTTTCACTTTTGCCTCTTTCTTTCAAAAATATGCTTCTTTATTTCAAACATCTCTGGTTCTTTTCGTTGGATACATGTTGAATACATGGATGGATACATGTTGCGCTCACCAATTCGCAATATTAAACAGAGGCATTTGTGTACGAATACACACTAATTTGTTTCAGACTAATTTTTTTCCACTTTAGTGATAATCTGATTTGGAGTCAGTGAGTTAGGTTTCGTCCTAGTTACTTACTCACTCGTAGCTCCCTAGTTCAGGCCGAACTTGGACGCCAACCGACAAGCCTTAAGCTGGGCATCCACGATTCCCGGCATGAGGGCGCTCATGAATGCTGGTGGATGAGGCTGTGTGCCAGAGCATGACTGGATTCATTTACATTTTTTTAATTCCACACTCATGCCCTGAGAGATTCAGAGTGGCCAGCTTTACCAGTCGGTGCTAAGGTCCTTGGCAAACTGCGCAATCCAATTTAGTTAAGGTGCCACCTTAGACAAAGTCTTTCTCTACTCTATTTTCCACATGGTTGCGTTATTCATTCGCTCTACATGCTCTAGAAATCACAAACGTCCACTGCATAGTTTCTTGACAATTCGTCATTGAATCTCATCCCCAAAGTCCTTTAACCCAAATGCAACCGAATATCTTAAGAAGAATCTTTTGCTTGAAACGACCAAGGATCTATTCATTCATCTGCAGTGCAACCGAGTAGCATTCGGATGTTTATAGTATTCTATAAAGCCTCCTGAATTGCCATCTCATCTCATACAAATAGCGATTGGCGAAAGGATTTTTTCCATTCGATTTGCGGTGGTATGTCGATGTCAGGCTGCTCATTTGTTGTCTCATTTTGTTGACAGCAAAAAGCTGTGTTTTCACTCGCTCACCGCTAAATCGATTGAAGCTATCTTCTATCTCATTGTTCCCAAACGCAGTGGTAACAGCTCGCAGTTATGCAGTAACTGATCCCCGAGATGATGCCAATATCATCGGCGTACGCAAGTAATTCCACAAACTCATGAAAGATTGTGCCTCCCTCTATTGCTGTTATAAGAGTTTTGCACAATTCGTTCAAGTGAAATCAAATTAAAGAAATCACATCACAGCCCGTCTCTTTATCTAAATCCTTCTTTGACATCAAAAGACTCAGAGAGCAACCTCGAAGGACCAGTGAGCATTCTCCATGAACATCCTACAGGAGTTGGCAGTGATACCAAAACTAGATACTAGTTTATGTCTGTAAATGTTGTGATAGGCGGCCTTCAAATGAGTAAACATTTTGTTGGTTATGGACTTTCATGTATTTAAATTTCACAGAAGGGTTTGAATCAAGTAGTAGTTCGAAACTTAATATTAGGTTTCAAGGTTCAAGTGGAAAAAAAACGGTATAATCTGCCAGATAGCTCTGTCTTCGTCTCGTCATATAGTCTGTGTAAGTACATTGGTTTTTGCAATTTTCAGCACAAATTCCGTATAGATTGGATCTACTATTCCCATGTAGGTAGTCCTGATCTACACCGGTGTGATTTGCAAAACTTTATTTATGATTTATGTTTTGCGTTTTCAACGCGACTGTTTTTCTCTATTTGTTGCCTTAGCAGCTTAATCACGATGTGATCCTCTTTTACGATATCTAGCGCGAAAGACCTTTTCTTTTCAGAGCTTCTGTATACTGCTGCTTCTCTTTTGTACCTAAACCTTGCGTAATAAATGATCTGTATATGAGGCGATTGCCATGGAGTCTAGGAACCAGAAATCGAATCTACTGAATTTAATTCTTCTTCTCCAAAACGGTCAATCGATCTTGAGATCATATTATCGTCAAAACACACATTTCTTGCATAAAACCGCCACTGTCTACTAAAACTTCCTCCATCCAAACAGTTCACGATCAAAACCACTCTGATATCTATGTCGTGTGCTGAAGGTGTCCAAAAGTCACACGACCACATGTCCAGCATGACTTTCAGCCCCGTAATCACACTTTCCACTAATTCCTAGTGACACCATGTCCCTTCATTCCATTCATCGAACAAATATTTTTCGTTCATCGCAATCTAACCATTACGTCAAATTGATAAGTGACGGCTCTCACCTTGCCTAATCTCCAGCAAATCGCGGGCATAATTGCAACTCTCCCGTTGTGGCAGACAATATAAATAGCCAGACCGTGATCATAGCCAACAGTGCTAACTAAATACCATCGCGGAAGAAATAGAAATACAAATTGATTATTCTAATTGGACTGCTGTTGTCCCTTTGTCGAAACAACTTCCTGCGCGAATCCTTTCTCTGCAAACTATCATCACTTAGTTGTTAATGTTTCACACTTTGATCAGTGTTCTCTCGTCAAACTGCAATTGTGCATCCTGTACTTAATTTTTTTTTTTTAAAGTTCTGTCCTAATTGGTGGAAACAGGATTCAAGTGTGTCTATGTGCTTTCTAAAAGTTTTGCCAAAGTGAACATACGCTTCTGTTGTTTCAAAAATTGCCAATTGCACTTGGTGCAGCTACGCTGGAAATTTCTGAAAACAACTTGCAATAATTCAATTTCATACGAGCGGACATAATAAACATTTTCGTCCAGCGAAGTGTGCGAGTATCTGTGAAAAACTTTCCGGTATCTGAAAACAAAAAAAAAATAACATCGCACAGCATCATCATACCTATCATCGTTTTCGGCTTGAGTAACGTACTACACACCAAAAAACAAAAAACATATATCCGGATTTGTTTTCGAAAAAAAAGGATTTTCTTCTTTTTTTTTTTGCTGCAAAAGTTTAACTATTAGTTTGCCAGATCCACACAACTTTTTACCGGATACTGTTTCACATCGCATTGCAATAGTCGAAGGGAAAATTTGTTGAAATAAATAAAGAACGGAAATACTTTTTCTCCTGCACACATCGAGCGTTAAGTACATACATACGTGCCAGGAAATATTTTTGGTTGTCGAAAGAGAAATTGAAAAATTGCGCCGCTGAGTTTTGAACAGCAGGTAGGAGTTGCATTTTGATTACAATAGAAACCCGACAATAGCCGATACTTCTACTGTTACAACAGAGAAACACCAAACACTGCAAAACCAGTCCAATATTCCTTCAAGGACTCTAAGGACTACTAGGACTTCCAGGACCACATCATCATCTGCAACCATGTTGGGACTTTCACAACTATCCGGATCGCACAAGTGTTTGGCGATACTAACGAAATTGCTGGTGAGTTTCTCAAATTTTTTTTTGTATGCTGTGGTCCATCCCTGGATGGGTAGTTTACCTCCTCTCTACCAGATTCGAAATTCCGAAAAGCATACACACCAGCTTTTTTTCCGCTTATATTCTACACACCTACGTTGAAATGACAACATTTACCCCTTTGTCTGACTAATATCGGAAAATTTTCAGTAGTACATACTTCAATTTAATCAATTTATTGCGGTTTTATTTTGACAGGTGGGTTGGTACGGAATTTATGTCGTTTCTAATTTTAAACGGTATTTTTCTATTTTCGAAAAAAAAAAAACATGTTTAGGGGAAAAGAAAAAGCACGATACAAACATGTTGTCATCAATTAAAGCGATCAATGACCATCAGTGCGGAGAATGACTTTGTCAAGGCTGGTGACATCAAAACTTACGATTTATATCTCGGGAGAGTTTGGCCTTTAGCCTTTTGATGAGTTTGGACTCTGGTGAAAAGTTCTACCGACGGAATGACAATGAAGTTCTGAGAAACTTTAGACTTTGGATTAGAAACATATCGACTTATGGGCTATGATAAAACTTAGCACTTTTCAGTAGATTGATGGGCTGATTGAAGTGTAATGGAATGGTATAAACCAGTTTTTGATGATTATAAGATATAAGTGTCAAAATGATATCCACACTTCAGTCGAAAACTTAAGTGGGTTTTTTTTTTTTTTTTTGAAGAGACGTTATCCAACCTTTGCTTCATTAATTGACTTTGGTTACTTGATATGGTGATATCACTCGATAAGCTCCACAATTTCTGTACCTGGACCGTCTTCTACTTCCACCAAAGCCTTAATTATAACAGTGGGCCTTTACCTCAACCAACAAGTCTCTTAAGCTAGCCGCGTTCAATTTTACTTATTAAATTCCTTCACTGCAACAGTTGGATAAGTTTAAGTACCTCGTGGTCCTATTCCGAGTGATGGAAGGAGTAATACTGAGTAATCCTGTAGGATTGCTCAGGCTGGAGCAATTTTGAGAGAGCTTGGTCAATCTTTTATGAGGAGGCCCGAATTTGGCATCGGAGCTAACCCTCAATTCAGTGTTCGTTCTGACCCTCACCTATGGTCATGAGGTTTGGGTAATGACTGAAGAAATAAGGTCGTGGGGGCAAGCTGCCGAAGCGAGATTTCTTCGTTGTATTGCTGGGGTGACTCGTCGAGATCGGATTAGAAACACCAGAGTATGCGAGGCAGTCAATGTCGAGCAGCTACTTCTTCGAACGGAAAGGTCCATAATTTGATGGTTTAGATACGTTAAACGCATGTCCCCAACTCGGCTTCCAATACGTCCCAATAAATCCGTGCCATCAGGTAGGTGTCCGCTTTATAGGCCTAAGATGAGATGGCTGGAACTAGTCCGAAATCTCACTACTACCCTTATGATTTAGAGTCGATGGCATGAAGAAGATCATGTTGGAGATCCACTTAAGCACCCAAAGCCCGCGATACTTATGATGAATTAAATTCTCTTATGTTTATTTCCACGGGAGCACGATCTGCAGTGAAGCTTTCATTTAATGTTTTGTCCTCCTGATACTCTTTTCCTGGTAAATATCCTTTGGGAAGCAATTAGAAGAAAATTTGGGGACTGCCTCTATAGCCAAATCCTCCTGATTGAAGGAAATGAAGGGGAAATAGTAACTAGAAGAATATCCACTGATGAATCCTTCTACGGCTTCCCAAACTCCGCATCTTACTAGGATAATATTCAAAATCTGCGAAATGCCGTAGAACGCCTAGTACATATTTTTGAGTACTTCTAATAGCCCCAATAAAAGCGAAAAAACGTGTATTTGATCCTGTTGGTCTGTTTGGTTCCTCTAAGAGGCCGGAAATAATTTTATTGTACCTCTGAAGATTGGTTGGTTGGTTTTTGGGGGTGAGTTTGAGAAGAACCTCGTCACGTAGGCCACCGTTTGGGCTCCCCTCTGTAGCATTTATCGGAGAAGAAGTGAAGAGGGAGAGAGGGTGTAAATGAAGGGTTATATAATACTTGAGCGGACAGACAGTCGGATTGGGCTTACAGAACCAAAAAAGGTCCTGCATGTCCAGCAAACTCCAGAGTTTTCTCAAAACTAAATTACCTAAGAGAGCTTAGCCCAGGCAGAACATGTCCTCCCAGATTTGTGTATCTTAGCGCCAGTGTGGCGGAGCAGTCGTAGAGAAAGTGTTCGAGAGTCTCCTCCTCCTCCTCCTCACATTCCGGGCAAGTACTTGATTGCACCAGTCCCAGTCTGTGGAGTTGTTTCTTCAGGTTGATATGTCCAGTGTACAAGGTGACCATCAGTCTTAGTTGCCTCCTGCCAAAATTAAGCGTTCTTCTTGCTAGACGACAACTGGGGCGTTCTATCACTGGATTGGCCGCTTTGCAGGATTACAAGCCTTTCCAGGAAGTCTCGTGGCGTTTAGTAAATGAGCCGCTAAAAGCGATTTAAATAACTTTTTGGGCCACCTCCACGGTTGTAGTTGTGGTGGTGTTCCCGTTTTCTGCCCCCTTCCCAGCTAGTTCATCCGCAGCCTCGTTCCCAGATACGTTGCAGTGACTCGATAACTAAAGCAGGTTAACCTGGGCAAACGTGGCCATGGTTTTGATTTTTTCCTCATTACCTTACCAACTTCAAGTTGGTTCTTGGATTTACAAGTGTAGCTTGACTGTCTGAGCAGATATAAACACTGTCACCGGGGTTTACCGTATAAAGTCGGAGTGTCTCTGAAGATAGTCTGTAAAATACCTGAAACAGCTTAGATTTTAATTGAAATTTACTGACCAACTTCACACACTGAAAAGTTCATTTGTCCATAAGTATGTCCGAAACACAGATTACGCCATCGCAAGGTACTCTTTAAGGAAACATTTTAATGTCACTATTCCTACAAAAGATTTCCGGGAAACTGCAAGGCCGATGAACTCGCCAAAAATGGTACTGCAATGCAGATTCTTCCTGAAAAAGAGAATCTCGGAGTGCCACTGGCCACATGCAAATTGAAATTAAATGCAGATGCAATCAGCAACGCCAATCTTCGGTGGTGCAATGGCACTACCTGCCAAACTAGTAGACAAATCTGACCCTAAATAGACCATAAGCGATGCAAGAGATTAATTTCGCTAAGTAGATGGCATCTCAGAGCTACTATAGGTGTCATCACAAGACACTGCCTCATAGGCAGACAAGCCACCATTTTGTACCTGCCCCGCGCAAAAGATGCAACCATCTCGGTGCCTTCTTTTTTGGCAATCTTGGTGACCTAGCACAACAAGATGTCGGAAACTTAGTTCGCTTTATAAAAAGCTCCCTCTGGTTCCACGATTATTAAAGAGAACTCCTTCTAGATCCTCAGGCATCACAATGGCCCTACTGTTAGTGAGTCGGCTGTCGACAGCCGCTCTAACCTAACCTAACCGGATCCAAATGCAGGAACGCCTTTTTGATTCTTCTGCATACATCCGGCTTGGTGCCGCCAAGCTGAAACGATGCTTGCTAAAGAGAGAAAGCTATTAACTTCTCGAAATACTTAGTTGCTTCGTCTTGATCACAATAATCTTCAAGATAATTCTGTTTCCTTCCGATTTCAAAATTTATTACTTTGTGTGCCCGAGAGTAAAGGTCTTCTGCTAAGTGTAAGTACTGGACGTAAGATGGTATTTACCATTTTATTTCGTCATAATATTTATTTCGCTGGAAAAATACCAACCCACAGTCTCCAGACAGCATAATGCATAATAATTCCAAGTTGCACCTGGTGACACAGTACTTTCCCATGACCAATTGTAAACCTAAACATTTGTGTAATGCACAGGTTGTAACTAGATAACTTGCACGATAAGCGTCTGGCGAATTTCCGACTCACGCCAAGCCATTCAGTTCAAGTTCCTGGAAATCACCTTTTCAAGTAGTCGACGTTCGAAGCAAAAAAAACCAATGTCAATCCGCTAGAGTCATTTGAGCAATAAAGTACGTACCTACCTCTTATAACGCAAACCATAGCTTTTGTTCACCAAACAGCGGAATACCTTTCTTAAATCCCGTGACCAGTACGCCACGTAATGTAGATAAGTTTTCAGTAAATAATAATAAAATCGGAACTTCCTAATAACCCCGGACACATTTAAAAAATCCCCCAGACATCCCCTGAGCTTCTTCAAAAGAGAACAGTATCCGGCAAAAAAGAGGACAGATGGCAAGCCTATCCAACAGTTGCCAAACTTTGAAGTTTACTTCTTTGAATGTTTCATTTGCGGGTGCCCAAAACGATACCTGAGCTCAGTGAATCTCAATACCTTCTTTTCCAAAACTTTCTGTTCAACTTCTTTGGAGATGCTCTGCATTCTTTGCTGCCTCCTTCCATTTCAATTTACATATTTTTTTTTATACGCAGGTCAAGTATGCAGTACCTTGACCTTGTACCTGGTAGAATGCTACTTCTGTTGATTTCGGATCAACTTCAGTCTGTTTAATATTCTTTTAGACGATTTGGGTATCGAAATAGGATAGCCTAAACCAAATTTCAAAAAACCCGCAACGGAATCGTGCTCAAGGATACCAGAAACCCTGAATACCCTTTTATTTCTGTAAATCAAGCGACTCTGCAAAGTTTCAAGTTTCGAATCAGTAACCGATTTTTGATCAGACAGTTGAAGTTCAAAGAATGTCGAATGCCCCAGATATCGATTTTCAGTCAAACAAACTCAAGTTATTTTGAGTATCAAGGAAACATTCCACGTCACAAGGATGTTTAGACACACATTTCAGGGAACAGATTTAATTGAGATCGAATGTGTGGAGTCAAGTCTCAAATCTGTGCTCAACGTTTACCACTATCATCCTGTAAATTCCAGTAGAACTTCCACTCAACAGTAATTATTTCCTGCGTAGCATTTAGCTCCTAAAATTCCACCAGTTCTCCCACACAATGACAATCGCATTCAAATTTTAATCACACGCTCGAGCGAGGCACTTAAATCAACTGATTCACAAGCTTTTGTGTATCGCTTTCATTGCATCACCTCCTTTAAGCACTAAACTCCATAATTAGCACTCCCCGCCCGACCCAATCTCTAACGTCCTCCTTGGGCTACACACTAATTTAATGCCCAAACTAATGAACACAATTATTTTCACCGAATCTCCACCCCCATCTTGAATGATTTCATCGAGAGTCCTGTTTTTGGCCCACATCGGGTCCGGAAAATATTGCAAATTAAATGCATTCGAATGTCAACAACCGGTTCTGCCATTCCACGGGTAATTGAATTAATTCAACGCCTCCCACAAAACAGTTAAATAATTCCCCTCACCACCATCCTAAGCAGCCTCTAAAGAGGACACACAAGCATCCGGGCAGGCAGCTGCCAGGAAGCAATGAACGCCATCAAGAGACCCGAGACTAGCGAAATAATTGCGAAATTCGGGAAGATAACAGCAACTTGATAATATGCAAATATGACGCCAAATTAATGTCCTTAAATCGCCGCGCAAGGATAAATACACAATTTAATCGCAATTGCTGATCTTCTCTGGTCTGGGCTGGCAGGGGAGACTTCTTATTGCATTTTGTTGCCTTGTTGCCGTGGCAGCAACAACCATTCACTGCAATTGGAGTTTGTTGGAGCGAAAAGTTTACTCACCCCTTCGTCGTTGCTTGTGGGCATGACGATGAATGCACATACGGATAGCGAATCTCTGAAGCAGGACAGCAATGGGAGAACTTTTCGGGGGATTCGTTAGCAAGCTGACGACGATGTCGTCAATGATGATGGCAAGGACGTGGATAGTCCTGCGTCGTCTAACACTTTTATTGTCTCATCAGGACTGTAGCAGGGCGCCTGTGTTTTTGTGTTTCGTTTTGCCTCTGATTATGTTCGGTTCGAACGACTCAGTGGGAGAAATGTCTGGGGTGACAACCATTCAGATGGAACGAATGAAAACAACCAATAGGATGTCAGGTCCTTCTTCGTAATACCTGACTCTTAAGTGTACAACTTGATAGCTGCATTTGATTTTAGGCAAACCGATTTTGCCCGTATGAATGGTGTTCCTGGACGGTGTGCCTGGTTATCTCCTTTTTTGCTGTAATCAATAGAATATAGGACAAGTTGACAGGTCACTCTACACTTGAAAGGATTAAAGGAGAAACTGGGAGATGGCATGGATTTGGAATCACTCCAAATGTGAAGTGCCTGTCGGCGGTGATAGTTATGAGGACCAATGTGGATAGTAGCTACGTGGTCAAGTTTATGGTGGATTGAGTAGAAAGGAAGGCAAATGTTTGCCATGAAGGGGGAAGACTTGGTTTTTTGGAAGGCGGTTTCGAATTTTGAGTTATTTTGCATAAACGACTGTATGAACTGTGGCACTGGTTGCAAGTCGGTTTGGGTGTTAATCCAAACCCCCGGCATGCAGTTTCCATCAGGTCTTTTGTTTTTCCTTATCGTCATCATCATAGACACTCTCTTTGAGTTGTACAGAGAAGAGTCGATATCTCCGGTAGACTTCAATCATGCCACTCATATGACAAGGACGAATTGCTCTTCTGACAGAACGTACAGGCAATCTCTTGGAAGATTGGCCTAGAAAAGATCCCGCCTTACCTCTCGTAAGACCATCATGGTTTTTAGGTCTACAGAATCATAATTAATAAAAACGTCAAGTGATTATACTCATGTTTGCTTTAAATTGATGATATAGGTTCCTTTCTTTTGGATGGAATGATGGAACTCATCGAGCAAAAGGGATAATAAGAGGGCCTTGCATAGACACCCATCTTTCGGTCTAAAGACACAAATGAACGGTTGTAGAAGTCGGTGAATAAAACTATGTACATTGGCGCTTATTGTAACTTTGATGATGGTATTTGTTGATTCTAAGCATTTCTCTCCCTTTTGATCCTCCTTCTGTCTCTGCAAAAACTCTGGATATCCTTGTAGCGTTGGAAGCCACATCAAGATGAAGGTGTATAAGTAGGATGACAATATCTTTAACAGCGTCATTGAATTGGAGTACTGAGTCCACTAATTGAATACAAACAAACTAGTTGATGATGATGAACTTTCGTTGCTTAGACACGATTGTTCACTGCGAGCTATGGATAATTTTTTTTTAAATTTTTGAGTGTCTACTCTTGAATCTTTTTTCAGTGAAACATAAACAGAGTATTTATATCTGAACCTGGAAGTAGTCCAAGTTGGCTGTCCATAAGCTTCCGTACTTGTACTTGGACACCCATTGAGCCCCTTTTTGTCTCCCTTTTTCGTCGTCCTACTGGCGTTCTCTTAACAAGCAAGTTAAGCGGCGGAGATCTCAAAATCATTGCACAATGCTTTCCAAAAAATTAAAACTCTAGCTAGAGAAGATTGTCAAGTTGCAGATCGACATCCAACGTTAGGCTAAAGCTTGTATTTTTGTGAATTTTTAACAGCCACTTCTGACTTACACCGTTGCATTGACAGAGACTTGGTACATTTCGACGAAGATGTAGGAAGTTCTAATCTCAGAATGGTCTGAAGACTCGCCATGGACTTTGATTCTTTAAACAACTTCCTATCACTGGAAGAAATAGTTTCAACTTTGTATGATAAATCGTCCTCGGACGATGTTTTGTATGTAAAATGTACTTGGAAAACGTTAAAATAGTAAGTTTGGGTTTCAGCTACCCTACAAGTTCTAACTTGAATGATAATCCTGATCGATATTGCATACCCTGCTAAGGCTCAAGTAGATTGCTATTTCACGTGGAAAAGAACAACGTGAAGATCTTGATTAGACTAGACCGTCAGCTCACTAGTGCGTGGGATGTCTTCACGAAACCCTTACTTACCTACTTACTTACTCAAGGTGGCGCTACAGTCCGAGGTGGACCTGGGCCTCAAGCAACATGCGTCTCCAGGGAGTTCGATCTTGTCTCCAGTTTCACACGCCAAGTTGGTTTAAGTCCCATTTTACTTGCATGCGCCACCTGAGTCGCGGTTTTCCGCTACTGCGCTGTCCTCGGGTGTGGATTCAAAGATTTTTCGGGCCGGAGCTTTGATGTCCATCCGCTCTATATGACCCATCCACCTCAGTCGATGGACCTTTATTCTTCTGGATAAGTTGATGGCGCTGTACAGCCTGTAGAATTCATGCTTGTTTCCTCTCAAAACAACCAAGAGCAACCTCATCGGCTTTTGACAGAGTTAATGCCTCTCCGTAGAGCAAGACTGAGACGATTAAGGTGTTATAAAGGGTCACTTTAGCGGCTCGATAGAGAACTTTGCTACTTAATTGGCTTCTTAGCACAAAGAAGCAGCGATTGGTAAGAGTTATTCTTCATTTGATCTTAGAGCTGGTGTCGATGTTTCAATTGATAGCGGAGCTTTGATAGACTACTTCAAAGTGGTATCTATCTATGCATAGTGACGGTCTGTCCGAGACGTCTGTGTTGAGTTTCCTTTCTTGCATATACTTTGTCTTGCCCTCGTTGACCACTTTACCCATCTTCACTGCTTCCGTCTCAATACCCATGCGCCAGTGACATCACGCTTCCGTATATGTCAATGTCGTCGACGTACATATGCGAGTAATTGGACAGAGTTTTGAAAAATTGTGCCTCTGGTGTTGGCGCATGAGTTTTGCACTATTCTTTCAAGAACGATTTTGAAAAAGTCGCACGATAGCGTGTCGCCGTATCTAAAACCTTTTTCGACATCAAAGGTCTCGGTGAGGTCTTCACCGACCTTGATGGAGCAGCGTGCATTCTCAATCGTCATGCTGCACAGACGGACGAGGCAGGGATACCAAAACTAGACATGGCTCTGTATAGCTCATTTCTGTAGATGCTGTCATACGCGGTCTTAAAATCGGTGAAAAGGTGGGGTGTATCGATATGAATTTCCTGGGTTTTCTTCAAGATCTGCCGCAGAGTGAGGAGTGCCACAAAGAAATTCTTTAATTTTACTATCTTCCCCAATCCACTGTTTATTTTACGTGCAAAGGATTTGAGTGATCGTAGCGACGTAGTGCGATACGAAGTTTCCTGATCATTAATACAAAATCTACATGTTCCCTCGGCTTTGAGTCACTGTTTCTTAAAGTGCTTCCTGAGTTTACAGTGTTTAACAAGGAAGCCGGTAAGTTCTATGAGACTAAATTAACTTAAGTCGGAACACGATTTTGGTATTTCGCGGTTGTAGCTCTTGTTTATTAAATCCATCCTAGAACATTTTGCATTTGTGCCTTTTTTCAATTTTGTTTGAAAAAAACCCGTTTAGTTATAAAAACACGAGCGAGTGCCGTAGCTGCCTTAATTTGCTCCATTGCATCGCAAACTGTTAAAGTTGCAACAACCGGCATCGAATTTCCTACCAACACCTCTTTTCCATGTCTCCCTCAAAGACAGCAAGGATCTATAAAAAGATTTCTTGTGAACACTCAATTAGGGCCACAGCCCTAAGGTAGTCTATAAACTCAATCCATTGACAGCCCTTGCCTCCGATCTGCCGCGACTATTTCCCCTTTTAAATGCTCGCTCTAACGAAAAAGCAATTTGCAGGCAATAAACACCCATCCCCGTTGTAATGTTCACTTCGAGACTCCTTGCACAGGTGAACACGGGGGGAGATGACACCTCAAAATGTTCCACATACGCCATAAGAGACTCTAAGTGCATAAAAATTTATCTCCGACGATTTGTTTTCGTTTTCATTTGTTTTGGTTTGTTTACTCCCTCTCCCTTTAAGGAGCCCGCCCTCCCTCCCACCGTAGAAATTCAGCATGTGTACGGATTTGTCCTTATATGACCGTTTCCCTGGCTTCGTGGCACGGAATAGGGCAAACAAATGACAGAAAAACTGAGCAAAAGGAAACTAAACACTTTCTTGCTCTTCCAAGAAACATACGTGACTTGTTTTGATGTATATTTGTGTTGCGTTTTTTTTTCTTACTTCCATTTCACGCCAAGGTAGTGGTGCTACACTTTGGCAGTATCCTTGGTGCTGCCTTTTTGGACGAAAGGGAGAGAGTGAATGTGAAAGGAATTCCAAATGCCATTCGAAATTGAATACGCCATTAGAAGAGTCGAAATGGGGAACAGAATACCGAATTACTTCGAGATGAAGTTTCCCAATTCCAAGTGTGCGTGCGTGTGTTTGTGTGTTGTCCTCGAGGATCGTCATCGTCATCATCACCATCATCATCAAGTGTAGCAGCAGGAGCGTCACATCATCATCCTTTGTAAAGCGTATGTTTGTTGCCAAATTGGCAAATTTTCGTTGCTCTCTCTGTTTGTGGCGGTAAGGAGACGAGGACGTGGACGGGCATAAGGACCTTTTCACCGGAGTTCTGTAGCGGACAGGCAATTTTTGTTTGTCCCTACGAAACTCTTGCTCATTTCGTTCGCAGTTCCCAAATTATAATCCTCGGGCTATGTGGACTGGTGGTGGTTGTTTTATATTGTTTTCATTTTTTTTTCTTCCCCCGTCCCCCAACTTGTGTGGATTTTGAGTGTGCTTTTGCTCCTTACCAGGATAACAGGAGCATGACATCATCATCATCATCATTACCAGCATCCTGCCGACGGGCAGTTAATTCTGGTGCAATCCATAGAGGATACAGTCGTCCCGGAGGCATGAATTCGTGGTGAAAGTTTTGTTTTAGACTCGGATGGGTGAAATGGCTTTGATGTAGTCAAAGTATTGGAAAGTATCTCTTTGCCGGGGCCGTGGATGGGGCTATCAGTGGTTTTGCGTGCGGAATTACTTTCGCTGGATTATGTGAGGTGATAAGGACTGAGGGGTTGGATGTGAGGGAGGATGAACGACTTTGGTATGATATCTTAAGTGAATGATTTTGCGATGAACTCGGGGAAAAGTGCGTAAAGTTTTTGAATAGCACCCTTGGACATTGGATGTGAAGACTCCTAAGTGCTTTAGGCAACAAATTCGGTCTAGCTGGCATCCTGCCGTGACGCAATCACCAGGCTCTTGAGAAGGGTGTGGTTTGAATAAAAAAAAAAAATGCGACTGACCTAAGTGAGGCATCCGGACCATATCAATACCAACCAACCTAGGAGGGCGATTGTTTTCAGATACAGGATGACTATGGTTTTATAGGGAAAGTTAAACCCTGCTCTGCCACATATGTAGCCCCGTTCCACCAAATGATCACTCATTTTGAATCATTTGAATCCTGCGTACATATCTCAAACTCAGTTTTTCCCTTTCATTTGAACTTAAGACAGCCAAAGCCATGAATCTGGCAAAAGCTCCATTATCAATGAAGGTTAGGTTATAATGATTATGATGGTTCAAATCATCGATTCCACTAAAAGATCTAAACGTCTCGCAGCATCAAGTCATGTGCTGCCTAATTCCTTTATATTTTCTTCAATAAGAATAGTCAGGCGAAGGAGAAAAAATACCAGGACACTGCGTCGAAGTTTAGAGGCAGATTGTGGTTTCAATAAGCCTTTGTAATGGAAAGTTAGTTATTTCGTCTTTCTTGACAAAAGAAATTAACTCGATAGTTGGCGTAAGTTTGATTAAAGGAGAGGGAGGAACTATCTATATAGTTGACGAACTGTCAAAATTAGAAGCGCACGCGAGTAAACGAGGCGATAAAGGCACAGTAGGTAGTCCCACTGAAAGTAGATGAATCAGTAACTAAAGAGATTTCGGACATCACTGAGCGAACATCAACAAATGGGTTCTAGGTTCAAGATGAAAATAATTTCGGATCATGGTAGGCTTAGGAGGTGAGAGTAGGAGTTGTAGGACAGAGCTTGGTTAGAGAAAACCTTTGAACGCTTGTATGCACATGTTTACCCTTTAAACACCAGATTGGATCTTCCCAACGTAGTAATTTGTAGAAACTCCGAAGAAGGGTACCTGGAACGCAAGGAAAATCTATATGAATACCAACCCTGAAGCATCTCATAAATAAATAAATCAGTGACATTCTGATTTTTATCAGTGAAGCAGGAAGATACTCTTAATCATACGTACGCTAGTGTCAACTCCACTATTGTTTCAACTTTCTTTATATATATCTTCCTAACCACACGTACCCCAAGCCAGCCCTATTCCTACACTTCCAACGAAAACATTGGGGAATACAACCGGCCCGTCTGATGTCTAACTCAAGACCATCCATGCCGCTGCATACTCGCAAAACACATTTTCGAAGCTTTCATTGCTTCAACTCACATTGAATTGCCACCCTAGTTAATCACAATTGTCGATTGCACAAGTCTAGACCTCTAGTTTTTGGATATTATTCCGCAAGAGTGTGGTAACCATTTGGGCAAAAAGTGGACAAGAAGTACTTCGGTAATATCGCGACGTTTCTTAAGGGTTTGGAGGTCGTAGGGGGGTAAATTGAAGAAAACGCGGAGAGCTACACGGATGACCCTACGCTGGACAGCTTCAATTCTCTGGGAGTGTGAAGCATGATAAGGATGCCAAACTTGGCTGTTGTATTCAAGGAGGGGTCTGACAAAGGCGACGTAAAGGGATTTTGTGACGTACGGGTCCGATAATTCTTTTCACTAGCGCTTGAATCCTTGCACCAGAGGCTTATAAGCCATGCCTTTGATTTTATACTCTTCTAAATTATCTTTGTCCCAATTTTAAGTCCTCTTTTGAGGTTCCCATCTAGCACCTAAGAGACTAATAATTCTTCTTTGGTGAACAATGGGATCTACTGAATTTCTAAGCTCCTTGTGCTTTTCTTGAGTTAAATTCGTTGTTTCTTCCTTTAGATAACAAGGAGAGCCGCCAGTGTGCTCAAGTGCGATTTTTAGCTGCCTGCCTAGGCACAGAAACATTTCAAGCTCTGATCGGCGTTGTTTGTCCTTTAGATAGATGGCTTTCTCGCTTTATTCGTTGATGTATTGACA
The DNA here is from genome assembly GCA_917880715.2 of Matsumyia berberina. NCBI lineage: Eukaryota > Metazoa > Arthropoda > Insecta > Diptera > Syrphidae > Matsumyia > Matsumyia berberina. The sequence goes on along the minus strand of OU862870.1, from coordinate 112,388,184 downwards.
TTGCCTTGGGTCCACTAAAGATCTGGATGAAAAGTTCTATATGAAATCCCTTGGATTTCTACCCTGGATCCTGTATTTTGTGGACACATTCACATTATATGACGTTGTTCAGTGTAATAATTTTCCCCTCCGGAGGCGGAGAATGTATCATGCACCGTCAGGTGGGTTGTTACACTCACCTGGTGTATCAGACTCCTACTGACTAAACTCCCCCTCTCCCTTTGGTATCCTCCCTGTGACCGCTGTTTGCATTACTTCGGGGGGGTTTCCTTATGCCCAATAGGGTTCCGGTATGATTCTTGTTTTGGTCTTCCACTCTCTTTTTTCCCCGCATCACGAACGAAAGGAGTCTATTGAGTTTCACCTGTCGGTACTCGAAATCATCATTCTCTTGACGTTTCCTGGGCTGATATTGGCTGTCTCTAGTGCCAGCTTGATTCTTTCTGCTATCCATCTGCTTCAGGTAAAAAAGCTGTGATTTACGTCATCTACTATGAAGTCGCCGTGTCGGAAAGCTGGGCCTACTACTTTCCCCATCTTAAGAAGGTATGAGTTGAAGTTAAGGCTAGGAACTGGATGATGTAGTAATATACTTCTCTATGTTTTCACCCCGTTCACTTAGCAATGTCCTTAATGAGTTTTGTTGTCCACTTTCCTCTAGTTTCAGAGGTCCACCGCCCTTGCCATTGTTGTTTGGTGAGCTTCTTTGCCTCTGCCGTCATCACTTCCACTCCTGTTTAGGCTTTATGCTCGTAGGCGAATGTCATGGGAGTCACTCCCGCCAATTAGAGGAAGACTAGTTCCAACACCGTGCGGTAATAGTTTGTTACCCGCGTCTCTGTACTGATGCCCATCTCGCAACCGTACAGGAAAATGGCATGCTTGATCGACATAAGAAGTCTTCTCCCACTTGCAGTTGGGCCACCTACATTTGCCATGAATCTGCTGAGTGAAGTGGTGACCTACGCAGTTCGCTCTGATGACAGTAGGAAAAGCGCAGTGATGCACATTCCTAGGTACATCACTGCACTTTTACTGGCTATTGTCTTCGAGCCTATTTGAAACTCCACACCCGACGGCTTCTGTCTTCTGGTCAGGAGGACTATTTCAGTTTTCTCTGCCGCCAGACTAAGGCTATGATCTTCCATCCAGGCATGCACGCGTCTCATCACTTGGTTAAGCTAGCTGCTCATCGTTAGCAGATTCTATTTTCAATCACTGAACGACTATCCTTTCTTCAGAATTACCTCAATTAGTGTCCCAAGCGCATTGCCAGTGCTTTATAGGTTCCAGCATGAGCAGTGAGTCTAACTGATAGGTATTCATCTGAATGGAGTGCGAAGCCTGCTTTTAATCCCACATACCGAAATCAGATCCCTGCTTATGGCTCCAACTTTTCTCTGGATTTCTGTGAATTTCTGTGTGAGTTGTTTCGGGTGGTTTTTGTTTCTCTGTGTATTCTGTTTGCCATAACAACAGCTTAACTGAATCCCTTTCACTCACTTTGGCTGTCGCCTTAAGATGACACGGTATTAAGTGTAACTAGTATTAAATTTAATCCAAATGCTAGAATTACTATATTTTCAGAAAATCTCCCCATAATGTAACAGATGCATTCTAACCTCCCTCCGAACAGGGTATTTGCTGTCGTTAAAGCTAATCCCCTGCAATAATTTATGAGCTACAGCCTCTCGGATTCACACTGTATCGCCCACACCACCCACAGCTCATTTAACAATTTACGATATCTAAACTGCAATCGATGTCATCAAATTTCATCGCTTCCATCCTTATTAATCTCTTCCCGCTCCATTCCATCCCGCCCTGCTACTCCCCGTTTGAGTTGTAATTTAACTCTCTGCGTCTGTGCTGCTCCCACAGATACCCGCGCGCCCCAATCAGCACCATCTTTCTCAACGAGAAAGTATTTATCTTGGTATCCCTGGAATTAAATTTATATTTTCCCAATCCCGGCGGCCGACCCTCACACTCTCGCAACGCAGCGTGTATATCATCATCAAACGGCACTATGATTACCTCCAGGCACTCCCAAATTAGACTGAGGGCTGAGGGCGGGCGCGCTGTTTTATTTATGCAAACTTTCACGCTCAACATGAAGTCATAACATTTAATGACATTGTCCTTGTGCACACACCGTGGTGGTGTACGTAACTACGTGACGTTTTCCTCGAAGGTGCCAACATCTCCAATTTCAAAATAAACTTATAAATCTGCTCGCTCCAGCGCACTGGGGGCCGAGCACGCACCCTGAGAGCCATTTCCCATCTCCCTGCCGCGCCATGCCAAATCTTGGCCAACAAACAGAAAATCCGGCCCGACATGGACCAGCAGCAGCAGTAGGATGGACGGTTCGCACAGATTAAATGTGTCACCCCACGGCGAAGTAATTTACTTTCCTTGGATGGCAGACTTGACGAAGTAGGAGCCGATGGAGGGCCGGAGTCTGCTGAGTGGTGGTGGCCATTATTAGACATTGGTAAATTATTTTTCGCTAGCCAAAGGACCCATCCCTGCATAGAAGAACAGTTTTGTAAAACTTCGCAAGAGCCACGGGAAAACGCTTTCTATCTTCATCATCTCATTTCATTTTAACACTGAAAGTTTATTTTCGCCAAAGAAAACTACACCGAAGGATACGAGGACACCTTCGATGGCACGGTTGGTTCAGCCACAAACTTGTCCCCCACATCGCCGCGATGAGCTGTAATGAAATGAAAATAGGGTTTCGGTCATTTTATCGTGTTTACCTCCTTGTATCGTGGTTTGGTGGACGGTCGAAGGACGACCAAACGACAGTCGACAGCGAAGGACGACGACGGAAGTGCGGTTAGTTGTTAGGCGAAAGTGTTGGCAAAAGCTTTTAACGATTATTTTTCTCTTACTGTCAATCTTTTATTGGTTTATGGTTAAATTACTTTTGGCCGGATTTGGTTTTCTTTTCCTCCTCCATCACTGGCTTCACACTTTCCATGGATAAATTCTATTAGAAAGTACATAGTTGTTAAGGATGTAGTTCATAGTTGTGTGGGTGTGTGTTTGTGTGTCCTTAAGGAGGACGACGCAGTTGAATGCACAGGGTTCGAGGGGTTCGGGTGCTAGTAGCTTATCTTTCTCGAAGGAGATTTATGAGATAAAAATTCTTCGCTCCTCGAAGATTAATGTTGCCGTCAGTTCATTAGATTTTGTTTTCTTTTCTTCTTTTTTTTTTTTTTTGCTTGTGCGAAGCTCTTTTTCTTTTCTGTTTTTTTCTGGAGTGAGATAGGGTTGATGAAGGGAAATGCTGGTGGCAAAGTGATTGCGTGAAGTTCAGGAGCGGACTTGTATTTAGTGGGCAGAACGTGGAGAACATATTGAGAGACTAGATTCCTTACACTTTGAATAGACAACACTTTGCGGTGGAATACTGAACGAACGAGTGATTCAGTAGCAGATGTGTAAGGTAGCAACCTAATTAGTACAATGTATAGTACGATGGTGCTCCAGAGCTCTTCCAAATTTCATGGTCTTAGTGCCATGATACGCCTCTTAATAATTACCCACAAATTTTCAATAATGTTCAAGTCTGACCTCTGAGCGGAAGGCAATCCATGTTTTCTTCGTCAAACTACTTTTTTACAGACCTGGTTTTGTGAAAAGATACGTTGGATCGATAAGGGGTCCATTGTGATACCACAATAATCTCGGAAAGATCTCCTGCCTAGTCATCGAACCAATTTGAGGTTCTTCTAAAGCGTAGGAGACTACTAACATCGGTGTTTATTAGGTCGCCTAAGTTGGTATAGAAGAAGGATCCTAAGTGGAGTTTTCTTTTGCGGGAGAGAGCTGGACAGGTGCAAAGAAGACGGAGAATAGCCACCGCCTCGTTCATACAGCTTCTGCAGAAGTCATTTGCGCAGAGGGCTTGGCTCTGTTGCATGCTTACCTATTAGACTGTGTCCAGTATTGACACCTATTGTAGCGCTGATATGCAATCTCTTGAGGGAAAACAAATCCAAAGAACATATTGTATCTAGCTTGGACCAGATCTGCTTTGTCGCTTGACATTTTGTACCACTAAGATTGTTCTTTCGATAGCATGTGGTCTTAATTTGAGTTTGCAAGTGCGATTTTAATGCCTAAGGTGCCTTTATCAGGCCCATTGGGCAATGTTGTTCCATATCTGGCGAGTTTATCAGCCTTACAGTTACCGTTACTTACACTTGTATATCACTGTGCCCTGGCGCCCAACTAAGGTGAATATTAAACTGCTCCGCCATCACTATAAGAGACGATCGGCAATCTATTCTTATTCTATACGCACCCTTATTTCTGTGGAAGTGGTAAAAATATCCTTTAGGGTTTGTCGGACTTTTATTGAATGCTCCCTTGTGGTTGTACTTTGTACTTTGTACTTTCTTGTGCGAACAATTTATGTTACGCCCGATTTGGCTAATACTTTGTTACCGCTGGAGCATTTACCGCATTAGCTTTCCATCAACGTCCGTGAACTCGTTTCACGTCCCATAATTATTTTTTAGTCAGTCAGTCAGCTTCCTTAACTCGCGCCATCAATGTTCAAGGCTGCCTTAGGCTGTTCGAAGACCTTTAAGTAACACTACTTCACGTTATTCATCTTAAGATCGTCGAAGAATTCACAAGGCAAGGTTCTCAATCATCCTTCTTTGACTCACCAAGAAGTCAGTTGCCCCTGGAACCTAATCAACCTATCGTCGTGCAAATCCTAGCATTTCAACAGGTTTCCCCAACCCTAAACTCTCCTTGGAAAGGTCGACTTTCCAATTATTCTCCATGACCATAACATTCAATTTTTCGCAGCAAGATCGCGAGAAAAAGCCTTCAGCTAAGAATGTAATCCATTTGCCTTTTCTCACAAGAGAAAGAAACAACATTACATCATTCGTCTCTCGCAAAGGTCGGTACTAAAAGCTTTTCTCCAGACTCAAGTTCAACACGAGAACTAGCGGCGAGCGCAGTGTCACTTAACTTTCTGTGAAAAGTAGAAATAAGCTCAGTCGTGCGTGGCCTAAAGTAGAGTTCGGTCGTTTTTCTTTTCGTTTTGGATAGGTGCGTGGGTATACATACGAGTGCACACCTCTTAGTAAATCTGTATTCTCTGTTTGATTTGAGCAAATGTTTCGTGCAAAAATGATTTTTTTAATGAAATCAAGTGTATTTTGCGTTTCGATTCAATTGTATTATAGAATGAAAAAACAGTGTTAACTCGGCTAGCGGTTCGCGTTCGACGGTGTTAGTGCTAAATTTCTGTTATCAAAACTAAACGAAGAATGCCTGCACAAACAATGCTAGATAAGATTAAGCGCGAGGTAAGTGAAACATTTCTAAAATGCATTGGTAATTGGACTTGTGTATAATTTTTTTATGAGCACATAACCTTTAACACTTGTTTCACTTGTTCGGATACGTATTTCGGAAAATTTATTTGCTACCATTAAGATAGGGATGGTATGGTATTGTACTTACACTGCTCCTGAACCAATGAAGTGATCAGGTAGCTCAATTCCATTTGACTTTCGGCGTCTCCGGCTGACACAGCCAGCTCTCTCCATTTTTTTCCCAGTAATTTGTGCATGTCCCTGTCAAATTGTTCGCCCCATCTTAACTGATACATGGCATACCGGTCACGTGTCCTCTCTTGTTATTTTCGGAAAGTCACAGTTAAAGAATCAACGGTTGATATATCCTCATCTAATAATTTGTACTTGGCCAAGTATTTCAAACTTTTATAGATCAGTGCCCCATAAGACTGGCGAAATATTCATTATTCTTACTGGACTCAGCGCCGAATATGCAATGACATTTTTCTTCCATGAGCATGACGAGTTTCGTAAGGTATTCTTTCAGCGTCTCTGCCTTTTTCTGTTGCACACTTTGAATCTTTTTCGATCACAGCTCCGTAGTAGTTGCCTAATAGTTTCTTATCCTGTCTCGTGCCGTGTGAGTTATTTCAAACGTTGGCCCTATTTATTTTCTTCAATTCCCTTAGTTCTTCCTTAAGACTGTAGTCCATCGACCTTCTTAAGGATAATCCTGATTGCTTAGGATCATAGTGTCGTCGCTGCTGTTGCTTTTGTTGCTTTTGTTACGGGGGCGAGGTATTTCTCTTGCGCTTCTTTTGCAGGAACGTCAATGCACCCACCACATACCCTAGAAAACGCAAATCGAGCTCCTTCTATCTTTCTTCTATATGTAGTCCTATATTTGAAATCCTTCGAAAATTTTCGACTCTGACACTCAACGTTAGTTTTATTCCGTGTTTTTGACTGAAAAAGTTAGACGCGATTCTTGCTAGTGTTGCTAAGGGTTGCCTTTATTGCCTCATAGGCATAATTCAGGAGTTGTTTGAAGATTCGCTTCGCGTCTATGAAGACGCCAAGGTACTTTCTTGTTGAAAACCATATCGTGATCACCAATGGCTGCATTAATGTTTACGATTTTCTTGCAGAAGTATGATGCTACTTTGCGTCTTGGATGTCTGACATGGACATCAGCCAATCTGTTACCATCATGCTAACTATTTTATCTTTAAAAAACCTTAAGATCCCTCCAATTTCGCACGCCAAATTGGTTTAAGTCCCCTTCAACTTGCATGCGCCACTTGCAGTCGTTGGACCTTCACTCTTCCGGCTAAGTCGATGTCGCTGTACAGCCCGTACAGTTCGTCGTTGTATTTCCTCCTCCACTCACCGTCTATGCAGACGGGACTGAAAATCACCCGAAGAATTTTCCTCTCGCAACAGCCAAGAGCAACCTCATTCGCTTTAGACAGAGTCCATGCCTCAGCGCCGTAGAGCAGGACTGGGATGTTTAAGGTCGCGTACAGGGTCACCTTACTTGTTGGAGAGAGGGCTTTGCTACTCAATTGCCTTCTTTGCCCAAAGAAACACCGATTGGCAAAAGTTATTCTTCGTTTAATTTCAGCGCTGGTGTGATTGTCTGAATTTATAGCGGAACCTAGGTAGACAAAGTCCTTAACTACCTCAAAGTTATAGCTGTCTATTGTGACGTTCTGTACGAGACGTCGATGTTGAGTGTCCTTTCTTCGTCTTGCCCTCATTGACCGCTAAACCCATCTTCGCCGCCTCCGTCTCGATATTCACGAACGCACCAGTGACATCACGCTGCGTCCTTCCAATTATGTCAATGTCGGGGGCGTATGCGAGTAATTGGACGGACTTTTGAAAGATTGTGCCTCTGGTGTTGGCGCGTGAGTTTTGCACAACTCTTTCAAGAACGATGTTGGAGAAGTCGCATGACAACGCGTGAGGTCTTGACCGACCTTGATGGAGCAGCGTGCATTCTCCATCATCGTCCTGCATAGACGGACGAGTTTGGCAGGAATGCCAAAACTAGACACGGCTCTGTATAGCTCGTCTCTATACATGCTGTCATACGCGGCCTTAAAATCGATGAAGAGGTGGTGGGTATCGATTTGAAGTTCCTGGGTTTTTTCCAAGATCTGCCGCAGTGTGAATATTTGGTCGATGGTGGACTTTCCTGGCCTGAAACTACACTGATATGGACCGATCAGGTTGTTGAGTAACGGCTTCAGGCGTTCACATGACACGGCAGATAAGATCTTGTAAGCGATGTTTAGAAGACTGATGGCTCTGAAGTTGGCGCAGTTCAGAGGGTCTCCTTTCTTGAGGATCGGGTAAACAATGCTGAGGTTTCATTCATCGGGCATACTTTCCTCCGACCATATTTTACAGACGAGTTGGTATATGCTTCTTACCAAGTCATCGCCTGCTGCTTTGAACAGCTCAGCAGCTAGGTCGTCAACTCCAGTAGCTTTGTTGGATTTCAGCTATCTTCACTTCGTCCAGGTCGGGTGGACGGAATTGTTGGTCTTCATCGTCCAGGTTGAATACATTCTGCCTGACAGCGGGATTTGATTCGTTGTCGCGTTTAAACAGAAATAATTCATCCTATTCCAACCCTTAAAACATTACTTTATGGGCTTCTCAATGTGTCTCTTTCTAGTATTCGCCTCACTCGCTTGGGCATAGACGATAAGACCTCAAAATGTCATTTTGAAAGTAATTCCTAGCATTGCCACATGATTTTTGTAAAATTCCAACGATGCAAGGGCCCCAAACGACCATAGATACGCGCCTGGTCAACACCAAAACCACTCAACTTTATCCTGGTTGTCAGCTCTGTTTTCAATCTGTTCCTGTGAAAGTATACATTCACTTCCCATCTCTTTTGCTTGTCTAACCCAAGTAGGAAGAGGAATGAATAAAGTTTTTGTTAAATAAATTTATTGGATTTATTGCGTTTTTGTGGCTGACTTTCGCAGGACGGCGAAGACGATGAAGTCAAAACCCGAGGCGTAATGACGGTCCAAGAATTTATTTGATTTTAACGAAGTCGATTAATTTTCTTGTTTTGTGTTTTGTTTTCGGTGTGTCCAATGGCTGAACGGGCAGAGAATTTGTTTATTGAATGCGGGACGGCTGTGTTCCGTGCCCCAAAGGCTTATGGCGGGGTAAACAGAAGTTATTAATTCCAAGAAGTTTTTGTTTTTTGGAAATTATTGCAACGCGTGGCTAGAAGCTAGGATTCCTTTTTTTTTTCGTGAAGGTGATGGCTATTTTTGTTTTGAGCTCAACACTTAAATGAACCCCTTGAGGCGCGTTACTGCTATAAATTTGCTTCCTGGCAACCAATAGATCCTGGTGAAGCCGGAAAACCGTGTTTTCTAGTTAGGTTATATGACTCCGGAGGAAAGTTGTCACTTAACACAGGCCAAACCGCAGAGCGAGAGGAAAAATCTAGTTCGGCATCCGGAACATTTGTGGAACAACACACAATCGGTACAACATTCCCGCAGGATTAATCTCAGAATTTGAATGCATATTTATGGACGCTGCGAATTTGTTTGGCAACTTCTATATTTGCAGGATGGCAGCGACAATTAAAGTTGTGTGCCACCAGGATGTGTATTCTGTGTGTGGGTGTGTTGAACAGCAATTGTTTGGTCCCGTACTGGGGCTAAAGTTAGTTGCTACATGGCAGCATCGCAATTATTTGCACTAGCAGGATTTTATTTAACTGTTTTACAGCGATCGGTGTCATGGGGAAAGGGGACTTTTGCGGGCCAACAAATGCTGTGCCACGGATGCCTGTGCCCCGGAAGTAGTCAGTTATTTTGGAATTTACATTATGTTAAATAAATACAAAGTTGATTTTAACGTCAACCGACGGTTGTAATTAGTTTTGGATTTATTGGACGAATTAGAACGAGAGTGGCTGCTGAGTCCTGCACATTGTATTGCAACGGATATGCATAGACCTTGACTGAACCGCTGTGTGCCAGTTTATTTAAAACAAATACTCTGGATGTTTGCTTACGTTATACGTTGTTGTGAAAACCACTTCCTTTACATGTTACTCCCATATAGGGGCGGAATTTTTCTGCAACTTATTTCATAGTAAATATTTGAGGCTACAGTGTTTGCGGTAGGTAAAGTTGTTCCACGCTTATTTAAAAAAACCTTTGTAGAGTTATGCCGCTTCGAGGGGTAGCGAATATCCTTTTTGATGTTATTCACACAGCGTGAGCGAGGTGCAGCGGTTCGAAACTTGGGTAATATTTGGTTTAATGAATTTATGTCGTATCATATTGAACGTCACCGCTTCATATAGCAGGACGGGGATGGTGAGGATCTTGTATTGCGTCTCCTTTGTTCTTCACCATAGGGCTTTGCTAAGCAGTAGTCTTCGAAGGCCTTAGTAACAGCAATTGGCGATTGTTATTGTACATAGGATCTCCGCCCTAATGCCCTTAGCAAAGCCAAGGTAGATGAATTCCTTCACCACCTCGAAGTTATAGTTGTCCGTCCTCACGATCTTGGTGAGACATCGAGGTTGTATCTGTGTTCGTGAACAGCATATACTTATATCGTTTCAACCTCGTTTACAATCAGATCCATTTTTACAGCAGTCAGTGACTGTTCGTTTTGTTCTGCCAATGATGCCAATGTCGTCCGCGTAATTAGCTTGTTTTAACCAACAAAGCTCTCTGGCCTTATAGTCGAATACCACTGCATACCTTTGTTCTGATTCATCATTTCTTGCAAAGTGTCTGCGTATGTATTTCATCATCACCATCGTCATTTTTAATGGCCCGCTCATTCCCTATGAGGCTCTCGGATTTAGGATGCTTGAGCGGACCCTTTCCATACCTTTCGATCTTTCGCCATCGACTTTAATAAACACAAGCAGTTAAAGGTGAGATTTTGGACTAGATCCAACCATCTCATCCTGAGTCTACCCAGAGAAAGGCTAACTGCTGGCACATTTTCCATGGCTGTTTGGATATTTGCCATCCAAAAGTAGGAGAATTTGTCTCTTGCAGCCTTGAAGGGACCTACAATTTATTGCCGACTTCGTACGGCAAGTTTAGAAGCTTTTTCATGAAAAATTTTACTCTCAGAGGCATGTCATTCCCCGGCAAAAGGTAGTGCCGCAAAAATTGTTCGGTGGACACGGCACTAACCACTGAGCCACGGCGACCAAAGCCACACCAGCCTTAGAAAGAAGGTGTAAAAATCATCGGCACACTGTCAGATTCCTATACTGTCAGGGGCTTCAATCAAGCAGTTCTCCTGTCTATGACTTTCGCCATGACTATTAGGTTAGGTTTCGAAAGGTGTGTGATGGATAGGCCTCCATTGTGAGTACCCTATTAATGTTGTGGGAATAGCAATATGGTTTCTAGTACAACCTGAGAACCTCTCAAATTGATGGCTGTTTTGTGAACCAGTTAGTACTCTTTAAAAATCTGAGTAGGTCCGTTAACTGTAAGTTTGTTACCTCTGCTATGCTTGCAAAGAACCTTGATCCTAATACGCGTAGACGTCGTTCTTGCAGGGTGGCACAATGGCATAGCAGATGTTGGATTGATTCTACTTCTTCCTCGTTTCCGCAGTTTCTGCATAAATCGTAGGTTTGATTTTCCTGTGATAACTCCAGCTAGTGGATCTGTCCAATTCCAGAAGGCACCTTGTTCCGAGAGGTGGCGCAATCCTCTCTGGCTAACCAGAAGGAGTTAGCTTCTTTCTCTATCATGTTGTCTATTATCCCATGCAATCTCCCTATCGGTGGCATTACAGATGTGTCGGCTTCGCTAATATTCATAGCCGACCCCAATATTGCCAATTCATCAGGAACCCAGCAGAATTTGACAGTATGGTGCCTTATGGTGATCAGTGTGTCTCGACATTTCTTGACTGCCTTTGATTTGATTGCATTGGGTTTTATCGATTTTAACGAAGATAGTAAAATCTGATGATGGAAGGGGACAATCTCTTATGCAGGCTGCAGCTTTTTCTATTGCCAGGATATCGGGTTGGAAGACGCTACAGGTTTCTGGCAATCTAAAGGATTCTGTAGGTTTTCCAATAGGTGTAGATCGCGATTTTGTGGTCTTTGATTACATTGTTTGAATCCCAGTCCTCTCGGGGTAGGAATAGAATAGGAAAATCTGTGTTAAAATCATTGTAGAAGGTCAGGTAGTCCGATGTGGCTATGAGACTTTCGGAATTATATTTCTCGTCCTTTAACTTAATAGTCTTCAGTATCCTCGTGTGTTTATAGGTTTGCGGCAGCGCCTGACTGTTAACCTTACCTAACATGATTCTGACAAAAGAGGGAAATAAACCACTTAAAACCCTGGATCTATAATTGCTTATGAAAAAACGTTCGTCCAATATGCAATTGTAGTCTTGTGCCGGTTTCACTTGGTGGATATTGTGTGTCCTACCAGTTCGAGAACATGCAGAGAATACCCTGGTCAAAGCAGATAAAATACGAATATTAATCTAAGGCAGTCTTTCTGTTTCTAGATTCTTAAAGAAGTCCATACCAACTGTCCTCAATCCATTGTCGGCTACAAATACTTGCAAAAGCTGGTCAAGGACAGATTCAATTTCCTTTGCATATGCAGAAGTAACTCGGCTTTTTTTAAAAATGTCGGAATTTTTCTTCCATAATAAGAGTGTACTACCTAAAATCATCGCTGAACAGGCCAACTTCTGTACCAATGTCAACCGTGGATCTTTCAGGGTAGAATGCTATCCCTTCGTACTTTGCAACTGACTGAACCTATGGTTTTTCTCTGGAAATTATCACAGCAATTATACTGTCAAAACTAAACCAAAGGGTCACACGATGTCCATTAATGCAGAATAGAGGACTGAATGTACATAAGTGCCGAATAATCACATTTAATTTGTCCAAATCCATTTCTCCATCACCCTGTTGTACTGATGATTGATAAAAAATCTGACTGAAATTGGCTTTCCATTAAACTGCACTTCATTCTCTACTGCAGTACATTCGAGGGATACCTTTGGAATTCTTTGAAATCTTATCAGAACGTGTATAAGATATCGTGACGCCGTCATTTTCGCTGCACCATACTACTCTCTGGTCACCTATATTTGAACAGAGATGTCTTTGCTCTCAGGGCTACAGATGTCATGGAAATTTTTATTACTTTTTGTCAGTGTGAGCAGATTGTGCAAAAAGTCTTCCAGTTTCGAACGATTTTGTTTCCATAAAATTCACATTGAGTGTGAGAAACCCTTCAACTTTCATACAAAGTTCTCCTTGGACCACCTTATTCATTCGTTGATCCAAGACAATGACACCCACCCCAATCTCTGGCTGCGGCTATTGAACTCTTAATATTCCCGAAGCACAATGATCCACTTCATGAAGTTTACCACGAAAACAACTTTTTTTTCTTTTTTCAAACGCGCCAATTGTCTCTTACTGTCTGCAGATCCTTCCAATTAGCATCGAGATTTCTTTTCGTTTCGTCCTTTCAAATTGAAAATGCAAACTTTTGCCATTGCGAAAGTGTCGAATGCCAATTACCCAAATGAGCACAGGCGACGAACGGTCCAAAGTCATCGACAGGCAGATAGTATCTCCATCCAAGTGGCATCGCTACCAAGGACATCCTACCATCTTACTTGTACTTTTTGTTATTTTTTATTTGATTATTACACCCAACGAGTATGTGTGTAAGTGTGCATTTCCGTCGATGTCGCTGCTGGTCCGTGCCATGACTTTATAATTTCCTTAATTGGAATTATTTCATAAAATTTAATCACCACGCTGATGATGCCGATGGCACATACATATGTATATTGGAGAGTGCAAAAGGACACAGATCCCTCGACCTAGCAACTGCTGGATGTGCAAGTGCCCGTGGAATGTTGGCAGAATGAAAATTGAAATCAAATCTGAAAGGAAGAGCTCCTGTTATTCAGGATCTAATCAGTACGCTAGGGTTTCAATATTTCTTCGAGCGTATGTGCCTAAAACTGAATCGATAGCTTGTGACTGGCAGGATAATGAAATTTTAATGAAAAATTTCCCAAATTAACGAGGTTTTTTTGAAATGAAACGAAGGGACTGAATAAGGATTCGACTTTGACTGGATAGCATTGGTTGTATGAACTCTGTTTCATTATTGGAATCGTATTACGTGCATACTTACAGACCATATACGTACATAGCTTGGACTTATTTTCCATACGTGAGTCCTTGAAACCGAGGCTTGGTGTTCCGTGTTAATTTCGACAACAGTTATAGGTACACAATCCCAAATACATGGTTTACCGACGGATCAAAAATGACATTCGGAGTAGGTGCTGGCGGCTTTGAACTCAACACTAATGTCTCGGTAACAATGGGGATGTGCCCCAGCGTGTTCCAGGCTGAAATCCATGCTATTCAGATCTGGCGCAGGATAAACCTCGATAAGGGTATTACTTACTTACTGACTTAAGGTGGCGCTACAGTCCGGGGTGGAACTGTGCATCAACCAACAAGCTTAGCCAGCTGCCTCCAGTTTCGCACGACTAGTTGGTTACGGTTCCCTTGCACTTCCGTGCATCAACTGAGTCGCGGTCTTCCTCCACTGCACCGTCCATCGGGTGTGGATTCGAAGATTTTCCGGACCGGAGCATTGATCTCCATTCTTCCTACATGACTCAGCCACCTTAGTCGTTGGACCTTCACTCTTTTGGCTAAGCCGATGGCGCTGTACAGCCCGTACAGTTCGTCATTGTATCTCCTCCTCCAATCACCATCTATGCAGACGGGACTGAAAATTACCCGAGGAATTTTCCTCTCGCAACAGCCAGGAGCAATCTCATCCGCTTTTGACAGAGTCCATGCCTCTGAGCAGGACTGGTCACTTTAGTTGTTCGAGAGAGGGCTTTGCTACTCAATTGCCTTCTTAGCCAAAAGAAACAGCGATTGCCAATTATTCTTCGCTTGATCTCAGCGCAGGTGTCGTTGTCTAAGTTGATAGCGGAGCCTTATAACTGTCTATTGTGACGTTTTGTACGAGACGTCGGTGTTGAGTGTCCTTTCTTGTTGACAGCATATACTCGCCTAGTCGAAATCCTTTTATGACATCAAAGGTCTCGGTGAGGTCTTGATCGACCTTGATTGAGCAGGGTACATTCTCCATCGTCAGCCTGCACAAAGGGACGAGTTTGCCGGGGATGCCAAAACTAGACATGACTCTGTATAGCTTGTCTTAAGAGATGCTTTCACACGCGGCCTTAAAATCGATGAGAAGGTGGGGCGTATCGATTTGAAGTTCCTGGATTTTCTCCAAAATCTGCCGTAGTGTGAATAGTTGGTCGAAGGTGGTCTTTCCTGGCCTGAAGCCACACTGATATGGGCCGATCAGGTTTTTGCCGAACGGCTTCAAGCCCTCACACAACAGGGCAGATAAGATCTTGTAGGCTATGTTGAGAAGACTAATGCCTCTGTAGTTGTCGCCGTTCAGAGGGTATCTTTTCTTGAGAATCGGGCAGGCAATGCTAAGGTTCCATTTATCGGCATATTTGCCTCCGACCATATTTTGCAGATGAGGTGGAACATGCTTTGATTCGTCGTCGCCTTTAAAAGTTTTAGGGGCCCAAAAATACATATCTATTCAGATAGTCAGACAGCGCTTAAGCCATTGACATCCTTCTTCGTGAAATCTAGTTCAGACAAGTGCTGGTACGATACCCTACAATCACTAGCTAACCACAACAAGGTCAGGCTTGGTTGTTGTCCCGACTACCAGGGCATAGTAGGCCATGAAACTGCGGATGAGCTGGCTAGGGCCAGTTCGGCTTCCACGCTTTTGGGACCAAAACTCTTATGTGGCGTTACTTGGGCTACAACCACAACTTTGTTAAACAACTGGGAACTTCGCCTAGCCCTTTGCAAAAATGTCCCCGGGCTTAGGCAATTCAAGAGACTTATCAACCTCTTCTCCTACAAGGAAATTCCAAACCTTGACAGGAGCCGGTAAGGAGGTTTCCTTACCGGCCTTAGATTTCATCTCAACAAAGAAAAACTTTTTACAGATACAGAGTGTCGGTTGTATTTAGAAAAGGAAGAAATCTGTGAGTCCATCCTCTGTGAATGTCCGGCACTATACTGTCTAAGCGGACAGATCTTTCATAGGAAAGCGGAGTTTAGAAACACGGCTACTAATAACATTCTCACCTTCATTGGGAAGGTAGTAGACCTTTAAGGCTAAGAAAACCGGAGACACAATAGAACTTGCTACTTCGCAGTGTCAGCCATAAAAGGAAGGTCTTTAAAAAAACGACAGCGTAGGCGTGCGTTTTCAGTGCATCTCTCATCCAACCGTCTCTTATTCACCGACGATACTTCATGTTCAGAGCGACTCTCCGTCGTTTACCTGAAAGCCCAAGTAACCTCACTTTTTCGATATAATCAGGCATCTACACCTTCAAAGATTCTCCTTGGTAAGAAAGAAAAGTCCCATTAGCCTCCTGACCCATCCCAAAGGCGGAAACCAATTCCCCAGTAATCATAACCCAGCAGCAGCATCCTTTGTGAAGGTCAAATGCCAACAACCAATTCCAATGCTATCCCCCCACATCCATGCTGTTGTAACCCCTGTATGCGACAGACAAAGTGTTCATAGCCTCCATCCCCCAAAACACCCATTAGAAGAGCTGTTTATCTACTTCCAAGCAATTGTCCCAATCACAATCCCAATCCCAATCCCAATTCACTCCCTAATACGACTATCGTTCCCCAATAAGAAAACTTTGTCACTTTAATCTTAAAATATCGCTGTTATCACATTAATTTCGTCACACACATACCTTAATGGGCCCGATTTCCAATTACACACCCTTCATTGATACGAGGACGACCGTCGACGTCGACGTCAACAAATGTCGTTCCATTTCAATAGACCCGGGCGGGGGAGGCACTAGCCAAAAAATTAATGGCAATAACTGACAACAAAGGATCTATGCTACCACAAAAGTAATCACATCTGCTATTTCCCCAATCGGATCACAATCTAAATGACTCCCTCCTGTCGTTTCAGGCATTCAGCCATTCAGGCATTTTAGGCCTTCAACTGCGCTTGTCGTCCTTAACACTGTGAATGAAATTGAAACGCGGAGCGGCTTTTATCCACTGCGACGTAGATAGAATTTTATCGTGTCGGATAAATATCGCATTTTGCCATTTTTGGCGTTTTGAAGGAACGCGCACCAAACATTTTATCGAGGACATTTGGGACAACATTTTCAAAAACCGTTGACATTCAGGTGTACCATTCACTTTTACATACTTTTTCACACATACTCGCCTCATACATCGCGTAGTTAACACACACTCTCTCTCTGTCTAAAGATCCTGTAATGGATAAAACCTGGCAAATAAAATTTAATTTATGAAAAGGATGTCAGCCATCTTTTGTTGGTCATGTGACACAAAAGCATTTTGCGGTCGCGATTATTATTTTCGCATCCGATGCCACATAAATCATAAATTCGTGTCCAGTCGGCTGCAGGAATAATAATTTTTACCAGGATAAGTGCGTCGTTTGTGTTTGTGGGACATGTGAACAGCCCCTGATTTGATTGTGTGGCATTCAATTAATTTTCGAGATGACCACTGACCACTGGTGGGGTTCACCAAACTATGATTTCGGATAAGGGCTAGTTGACAAAAGGAGTGAAATTTTGGATGTGTGCGTATAGGGCTGTAAAACATTCAATACTAGATGCCATGGAAATGCATTGATTTGGATGTGTATCCTGAATCAATTGAAAAAAATTGAACAGAAGCACAACCGACGAGCTATTCACTTTTAAAATGGTACTTGAGAAGCCCTGGGAATATGCTAAACCTATCTACAGTTGTTTTGTGGATTTGGAGAAAACATATGGTCGGGTCCCCCAAGGTAAACTCTGGAGTCTTCGGCACGAGTATGGGATTGACGGCGCTCTTCTAAGGGCCATTCATTCTCTATACAACAAACTGTGAAAGCTGTATTCTGTGGGCATTGCACGTCGCCAGGGGTGCGTTTTGTCAACTCTTCTTTTCATTATTTATATGGATTGGTGGTGAGGAATGGCTCGAATTGGGAGACTTAAGGATAAGTCATCTGCTTTTCGCTGATTACTTGGTCATCCTTACGTCCACCCAGACCGAACTTCAGTGCGCACTAGATAGGTTCATCGCCGTCTGTTTTGAAGCTGGGATAAAGGTAAATGTTAGTGGAGTCCCATTGAAACAGGTGGAGAAGATTAAATACCTCAGGGCTATATTCACGAGTGGTGGTAGGAGCAATATTGAGTTATCCTGTAGGATTGGTCAGCCTTGAGCAATTTCGAGACAGCTTGGTCAATCTGTTATCAGGAGGATCGAACTTGTCATCGGAGTTAGACTGTCAGTGTTTAATTCAATGTTTATTTCCAACCTCACCCAAACCTTATGGGTTATGACCGAAAGAATAAAATCGCGGATCCAGGCTAATGAAATGAAATTTGTTCGTTGTATTGGTGGGGTGACTCGCCGAAATCGGGTTAGGAACACCAGAATACGCGAGGCACTCAATGTCGAGAAGCTACTTCTTCGAACGGAGAGGTCCATACTTCGATGGTTTGTACACGTTGAATGTATGTCCCCAACCAACATGTACCATGGAATCCGTGCCATTAGGTAAGCGTTCCCTGGACAGACCCAGGATGAGATGGTTGGACTTAGTCCGAAATCTCACCTCTATAAGTCCCTGATGATTTAGAGTCGATGGCGGAATATCGGGAGATGTGGAGGGTCCACTCAAGCACCCAAAACCCGAGACCCTCACAGTGGATAAGCGGGTTATTGGCAAATGATGATGATATCCTTTCCTTGAGTTCACTTCGTTGTTTCTTCCTTTACATAGGAGAGCCGCCAGTGTGCTCGAGTTTGGCGATTTTTAGCTAACTGCCTAACCTGGCCATAGAGGCAGCTTCAAGCTCTAAACGAACTTGTTTGTCCTTCAGATGGAGCGCTTTTCCGCTTCATTCTTTGATGTATTGACATTGTCTTGGATCCATTAAGGATCTGGATGAAAAGTCCTTTATCTTTACTTCGGATCCTGTTTTTTTATTTGTAATGATAGCAGCTAGCTGCTCGTTATTAACAGATCCTATTTTCAATAAAATAGGACAACGACTCTCCTTTCTACAGCATAACCTAAATCAGTGGCCCATGAACATCGAACAAAAGGAGTCCTTACTCTTAAGAACTTAAGCGGTATAGTATGTCAATGATGCCCACGTGCCTCAATTATTGAAATTCTTCGACGGACTTCTACCAGCTTCACACTCTCCACACTCTCTCGAACATCCTCTCCTCATAGTCCTTCTTTTGATTTTTGAATGCAAACGTTATG
The DNA here is from genome assembly GCA_917880715.2 of Matsumyia berberina. NCBI lineage: Eukaryota > Metazoa > Arthropoda > Insecta > Diptera > Syrphidae > Matsumyia > Matsumyia berberina. The sequence goes on along the minus strand of OU862870.1, from coordinate 112,369,406 downwards.
ACCAAAATACGCTAACGAATAATTCCCCACAAACCGTCTAATAAGGTCAATTGCAGACTCATTACCAGTCCCTGCACTTAAGTCGGTTTAATTTGGTTCCTCCGTATGCCACTGGACAAGGCTTGTGCCAAATCTTGAAAAATTACTCCAAAGTATGTTAATGAGTTCTTATCCCACAGAAGTGCACTTGAAGTTATAAACTGAGTTGTCTTCCACGAAACGGAAATATCCACACATTTTGCAATTGCCGCGGAAAGTTGATTTACTTCTCGTTCAGAGGACACACGCTATTTAATTAAAAAAATTTCTTTTGTCGTCTCCAGAACCCAAGCTCCAGTGACAGTTCTCGTTGCCTTTTAATAAGCAAATTGGATCACAGATTGGCCAAATTGCATTCATTTATCTGCTTCGTCGGCCTCATTTCCACACCAGAAAAGCATTCTACACACACACACTAAAAAAAAAAACTGAAAAGAGTCCTTGAAATATTAGAATTATCCTTTCATTTCTGCTGTGGCAAGCACTATTCCCGGCTAAGTGCAAGGATGCTTTGCGTCTGTGTTATTGAGTGCATCTGCTATTAGAATTTGGCATCACACAGACATTGTTATTGCGACGAGACTCTGGTCTGGTCTCGTCCGATGGCATAGGAAACCTCTGGGTGCCACTTGACGATAGCAGTTACTAAAAGGAATTCCTATGAACACATACACACATGCTGTATAGTAATGCAACGCATATTTATTTGGACCAAGGGATAACCGTTATTCTCTCCACAGTGACGATAAATTTTCATTTTTGTTGGATGGGCCAAGAGAAGTAATACGTTATGGACAGCATAACATTGTGTGGTAAATGCCGAGGAAAGCCCTCGTATGAACTGAGAAAATGATAAACCAGATTATTATTGCGTGTATAGTGGGGACAGTGCGGCTTAAAAGTAATGGGATCCATGTTTCTAATGTGCAAAGCGATTTCTGCTATTAAAATAAAATTGAAGCTTGTGAAGTGCTGTCGCGAAAAGCTTAGGGCTCTTACCACACAGCAAACTAGAACAATGAGAAGAAAAGAAAGGATCTGCGGCAAGTCAAAGTTTTCGGTGTCTAGAGGAAACGAACAGAAAGTAGAGGTCTTTGGCCTCCTTTGAAGTAACTAGAAAGCTATGACCAAGGTATGGTAGTGCCAGAAATAATACTCTCATGCAAACGGACAGGAAAACTCTCTCCACCCTTGTAGGAGTAATTACAGGACATAATACTCCACGCTACCAAATGAAAAAGCGAAGGCTTAGTGAGGACGATATTTGGAGGGGTTGCGGGGATCTGGAAGTTAATGAGGACATAACTCACTTCCTCTGCCATTGCCCAGGTCTTTGGCACCTCTGAAATAAATCCTTTGGAAGGCACTTTTTCTAGGATACCGAAAAACTAAGTGACGTTCCTATCAGAGACTTCTGGAGGTTCATTAAGGCTTGAAGATGGTTTGAAATCTTGTGGCAATAGGAGGGTTTTATGGGTATTACTTCACGAGCAAGGGGTACCTTCTCCCCAAAAATGGCCATCACAATGGGCGTCTACTGACCTGAGTGTGACGCAGAGGGCTCTATCTCCGCTGGCCTACCCTAAATTGTACATTTTTTTCAACTTATCAGCCTTCACCATGACTTCTCCTTGATGTATATTTGTACCTAAGACTTTGAAACCACAATTAAAATTGTTTCACCAACTCCTGACGTAAGAAGGAGTTAATGTCGCACATCACACTTTTCTCATTAACAACTTGGCACTACAGTTCGTGGTATCTAGATAGAGATATAGGCCCCTAAACAGACAGTTTTATGCTTCTGGTTTCCAGCGATAAATATGGGAGCATGCTGACCCCAGAAACGAGGGCTCCGTTCACTTCTATACAGACGGTTCCAAAACTGAAAGCGGAGTGAGAGGTGCTGTTTTTCCCAAAGCTCTCAACTTGAGCATCTCCTTTCGTCTCCCCGACCACTGTAGCGTTTTTTAGATGAAAATTATGGCGATCAACGAAGCCTTATCCTAGGTTAGACATAATGTGGTATCCTGGAAGGACATCACTACTTTTACCGACTGCTATAAAATCTCTGGAATCAGCAAAACCAGGGAATTGTAAGGCCGATGAACTCGCCAAACGCGGTTCTACTCTTGAGATCCTACCAGAACGGAGAAATACAGGTATTCCACTCGCTACATGTAAATTACTCATAGAGTACGACACGATTAGCACACGATCAGCAAGACAAACCACAGATGGAGAAATTTTAGCGTACCTCCAGAGAGATCTGGCCTAAGCTAAACCTTACTCAATCTGAAAGTCCGATCTTGCCTAAAAGGTCGCTCATCAGCATCTTATCGGTGTACTCACTGGCCACTGCCCCATGGACCTCTTCTCAAATGACTCTTGCAGGAGGTGCAGGGACAAAGATTAGGAAGAAATATTCCTCCAGTTCCTCTGTATCTGTCCTGTCCTATCCCAAAGAAGGAAGCTGTATCTAGGAGTTCTATTACTTCGATAATTCGTGGGAGTTGTCACATACTGATGTCAAAAGTATCCAAAGCTTTATCAAGACCTCCAATTGGTTTCAATAGATATAGTGGCACTTAGGGTATAGATCCCAGTGGCATCACAAAGGACCTTCCTTAGCCTACCTGTGTCTGTACCTCTCATAGACAGCCCCTTCCCCACCTACCTACCTGCATACATAACGACGAAATTGTTATTCGTCGCATAACTCTTCACCCGCACTGTTGACGTATAGCGTGGTTTGTGCGGTATCTCACCCGAAAGAATCCCTTCAGATGCGAACACCATTACCCCAGTCCTTATTTGAATGATGAATTTTATTTTAACTCGGCTTGAAATCGTAAATTTGTGTTACTCCTCCTTTACATCCTCCTCCTGCTTCTCGTGGTCCTCCCCCTTCCTCCTCTTTTATTTATTTTTTTTTTTTTTTTGCTTCTTTCTGATTTATTGTGTCTGTCTGTTTGAATCGTATTTTATTGCTCGATAATAAGGTCAACGACTGTGAAAATGGAAAAAATTTTATTGCCAATAGGATAATCGAATGGGGTGGGGATATGCACACACACCCATGTATCCATGCACCCACCGAATCATAAGAGTTGTTGAACCAGAAGAAAGGCCAATGGAAATGGGAATAATAAAACAATTAAACGCATATCGTCGTCGTCGTCGTAGTCGTGTGCAATGGCCCTCGGATCGTTGGTTTAATTCTCTCTGATTGCGGGTGAATCCTGGGCATGAAATGAGAATCAGCTCTTTCGTAGGACTACAAACTTTTATTTGCAATTTATCGTTACGTATCGCACCAGGATTCGCGAGCGCGGTGCCTTACAATTTATCCATCTTGTAGCGGAATATACGTGGCACACGAGAGAAAAATTTAAATGGTGGATTTTATACAGGATCCTCGAGTTTATTGCAACGAGTTGGGCTGTGTTGGGCAACTGAATAATATTTCAATTAATGGATTACCGGTTAGTTTGTCCCGCAGATAGTGAATGATTCTGTGTTTTTTTTTCCACTTCCTATAGGATGCAAGGAGGTAAAAAGGCAACTGAAAATGAATTTTCCACCACGTTCCGAGGATTGTCATAATTTTCATATTTTTTTTTTTTTCTGCCAACTCATTATCCGTGTGGTGTCCTTTGCACAAAAAAGAGGGAAAAATTAAATGATTCGTTAAATTCCTGAAAATCACTGATGAATGGCGGTTGTGGGAGATGGTGCAGCAAAGAGCATAACGTGCATGACCTACTTTGGGCACGAGATGGTGCAAAATTTTTATCAATTAACGCATAAGTGGGCTTTATGTGTATTTCGCTTCTTTTTTTTTTTTCTGTGTCAAACTGCGTGTCTTTATAAATTTTTCTTTTGATTCCTGTAATTTTCATTGTGATTTTATTAATTCACGCGGCGGGAGAAGAATACTTGCAACAAATGTCGAGAGTGGATGCGATCGAGTGGAATTACATGCTCTCACTTATGGAATAAGGTTTTTTTAATTGCAGTCGATTATGCAGAAAGAAATGTAAATTATGTGGTTCAATTGAGTATTGTTCATTGTTGAAGAAATTATTTATAAACAGCTTATAGGAAGAAACATATATACATAGGATAGGTTGTCAGAGGCTTGCATAGTACCGTGTTATTAAACGGGGGCGAAAATCATTATATTGATAAGCAGCGCTTCCATTTAAACTTCTGATAGCTATCCGGAGTGTCTATCACTTTTACGAGCTAAGCTATGAATACCATGATTGACGACCTTTGGTTTCTCTGTTTAGCGACTTCGTTGTGGCCTTGGAAAACAGTGTCTGCAACTTTATACCTTTTCGTTCCTTCGTCGGTATTCTCTAGCCCTTAGTCCGGTTGCATTTTCCAAGTGTATTCCGGAACTCTTATGGCATCGAATGTTAGTTATCTATATACATATGTATGTATCTATCTGCTTGAAAGACGTTATTCATTATAACTTTTCTGTCTAGACCTGTCGGTACAACCACTAAATCTCCCCTCGACCTGTCAGCCAATTTATTTTCCCTGTTTACCGCAGCTTTTTGCATCGCCGCACCTTCTACAAGCCTCCCCACTCAAGTCTGGGAAATTAAGATAGTAAAAGCGAAGTGAGAATGCCAATAAGTTGTCTACAGTCTTGTATGAGACTACAGTCTTGTATGAGACTACAGTCTTGTATGAGATTACCGCTGATTTCCCACAGACGTTCTGGAGCATTCGTTTAGTCTGCCTGCATCATGGAAAGCCGTGCCGCACACAATTGTGTTTGTAAGAAAATTAATCGTCAATGAAGGTCCTGAAAGAAGACGGAGTAAAACTCAATACAAGTTTAGGTCCTGAGAAATCATTCTCTGAGTCTTGTCTGCCTAAACTCCACAGGCTGGATCTAAGCATTCCCGGCTGTCTCACCCATCTTCAACAATACACATTATCAACCAGGTCACACGAGATATGGTAACAAAAAGGCACATCCTATTGCTAATTGGGTTCAGTCGAACCACCACCTCTACCTACCTATCTTGTATAGCAATTCCATTGAAGATTTTTTTTTCCAGAGGCTTCAGTGTGACCTGGGACCCGGCAGAAACTTAAGCTTTATCACCAAATTCAAAGAACTATTGCTTTATCGAATTACGTATTTCAGAACAGGTTAAAACGTTGAGCAAAGCCTTAAGAACAGCCTAGGTACGCTGCAGATGCTCAGACTCCTCTACCTATTCGTTTCAATAATGTGCATGATCATTAAAATGGTCTCTGCATGAAAAACAGAATCATACTTGCCTAAGGAATAATGAAGTTTAGAGCTGTTGGTCTTCACGAAGACACCAACGCCTGACCCTTGATCGAAAATTCATAAAAATTCAACTACATCCGCTCAGGCTCAGATTTTGCCACAAGCCAGTCCTAAACCCTAGAAAAGTCGACGAAAGTCGAAATTTGGAAAGAAGCCGAAGTTCTAATGTCATTGCCATGGTCATGCAATGTCATGAAAACTCCAGTCAAGATAATACCAAAAACCGATCGGTCTAAGACGATAGATTACTTTCACAATCCAGCCCAAGATATGAGCATCGAACTGAGGTTAAAGCAGAGCATAAATGCTCTAAATAGCAGCGTCACACGCACTCGGGAAAGCTCTTGTGTAGCCTAAAAAATTAAGTGCAAATTGTGCTCAAGTACATGCTTACGAGAAAGCTGGCGGATGAGCCAAGGCCTAGCTTCTCGCAACCATTCATGAAATGAAAAGCTCTTTCATGACAGATTATACTCCCGGAGGCTTGTCATTCCCCGACTAGAGGTGGCGCCATGAAAAATGTTCGGTGGACACGGCTGGGGATTGAACCCCACCCGCTCGCGCAGCAGTCCAATGCACTAGCCACTGAACCACGGTGACCACCATTCACTGCCAAAAAATAAGAGCGACTTGAAAGTCTTCAATTTGGCATGCTTCATTAGACACATGGACGTCCTTTAGCACTGGCAACACAATCTTCCATCTCGTAAAGAGAGTAGCATCAGTTTGGCAGAATATTAACCGAAAGACCATCTGCGCTTTAACACAGACAGTCTTTAAGCATGATCCGACAGAAAGTATAGCAACGTTATCTACATAAACCTGAGCATTAGAATAACTACCATGAACCATAACGCCAGAACCCCACGATAGCGACCACAGTCTGCATCTAAAACCAGACTTGTACCCGTCAGCATTTCTTTGATTCACGATTCCCAAGCCTCATCTACTCCGTGTTGTCTAGCAGAATCAACAATACAGTTGACGCTTCTGTGGCGTTGAAAATGTCATGGGGGTATTCTTTCCTATCAAGATTTTGAAGCAGTCTCGTAGGGTTTTTTCCCGGTGTAGCGTGCATTTAGACAAACGTGGCCCTTTGTGATGCCACTGGAATCTATACCCTAGGTGTCACTCTATCTATTGAAACCACTTAGAGGTCTTGATAAAGCTGGTGGTTCTTTTGACATCAGTATGTGAAAATTCGCACAAATTGTCAAAGTAATAGGCTTCTTCAAAGGAAATGGATGATTGCTTCTTTCTCCTCTTCGTCCCTGGAGCTCCTGCAAAAGCATAACGACCAATGAGGAGGTGGGCACTAAGAACACCGATATGGGTGCTGATGAGCGACATTTTAAGCAAGATCGGGCTTTGAGATCGAGTGAGGTTTAGCATACGCCAGATCTCTCTGGAGATAACCCACGTGGTATCATTTCTCCATCGTTGGTTTGTTTTGCTGATCGTGTCGTACTCTAAGAGTAGTTTACATGTAGCGGGTGGAATACCTAGATTCCTCCTTTCTGGTAGGATCTCACTAAAGTGTGGCGAGTTCAGCGGCCTTACAATTTCCTGGTATGTAGTCGGTATTTTCCGGGATAAATGTTAGGGGATCCCAGATCGAAGAGTGGCCAATATGATTGTTTAAATATTGACTGCTTGCCAAAAATATCTAAGGGAAGTAGACGTGGGAATGCCGCGGATGGGGTGGTTCGTAGTGCTCCTGTAAGGCTTTTTCCAAGATCGTCCACGAGATGATCACGCCATATAGAAGTATAGCTCTGAAAACCGAAGCGTAGAGCCAGTGCGTGGTACGAGGTTGCAGGCCGCATTTATTACCAATGGCTTGTCTGCGGCAGCCTCTCGTCGGGGAATGACAAGCCTCCGGGAGTATAATCTGTCATGAAAGAGCTTCTCAACTCGCCGTTCGGAGTCGGCAATAAATTGTAGGTCCCTTCCATTCGTGCAAGACATTACAACACGCACAACATGAATGGTTGCGAGAAGCTAGGCCTTGGCTCATTCCGAGCTGTCGCGCCAGCTATTTATTTTATTATTGTCTGCGGCAGTACAGCACTACAGTGACTTTTTTTTAACGCGGACATTAGTGTTGGCTTTCCAGTTTAGTTGACTGATCAGAATGAGACCCAGGAAGTTGGCCAAGTTGACCAAGCACGGGCTGGTACCCTTTAGAATGGGGAGGTTTACTTGAGGAATTTTGTATTTCCTGATGAAGAGGACTAGTTCGGTCTTTTCAGGATTAACTGCCAGATCATTTGTAGCCGCCCATCTTGAAAGGATTGACAGAGCGTTTTGAAGAAGTTTGCTAATGCTACTCGGCAACATAATCTGCAATCACTTCACCTCCAGCCCTTGCCAGGTCGAGCAATACAGAAAAAACGGGGCCAAACACTACCTTTGAGTGTACTTACTATTTTATATATCTATGGGTCTGTTTTCCTCGGTGAGAATATGGTACTGTACACTCCAGTCCTGGCTTTCGCTCGGCTCAAGAAAAAAATATACTAGGGAATTTAATCAATATTCTGCATATATGTATGTGTGTATGCATGCAGCAGGTTAAAATATGTTTACTAAAACCCTGTGCAAAGCTGAGAGTAGCACTTCGTTGATTCGAATAGATAAGCAGATGCTTCAAAAGTCCTTTAAGACGAAATCCCATTCGGTGACCTCCAAAAGAAAGGAAAAAACAACCCGTCATCACGCTTGCAGGTCACCACATGCATTCAAAACCTCAAAACATTTTCAACCTATTTCCCGTGCACACAGCACGGGGCATAATTAATCTCAACAAAGCATAATTTAATTGCACATATCTCGCGCGTATCCTGCAACCAGAAAAGTTTTCCACCAAACATGGGTTTTTCTCCATTCGGTTTCAATAGCAACAACATAAACAAATCCTCGAGTGTATGAGTAAAGAGCGTCCTCTGGAGCGCTACACCTTCACTCCAAGTGCTCTGTATTCCTTGACGAGGGAAAGTAATCCTTTCTCTTGGCTCTCGGTTCCAAGATGAAGCAAATAAGAAATAGTCGCATCAGCTGAAGTAGTTTCTGTTTTTTTTTTTTTTTCGTGAAATCCACATTCGAGGCAGAAACTTTACTTCTTTCTTAGGTATTCTCGCCATCAATGCAGCACAGCATACATCTTGTGAAGGCCTCCGGGTCCACTTAGGCCTACCTCAAACCAAATGTCGAACGTTTGAGTACTCTCCCCTGAGCAAGCGTATGCGCTCGTGTGGGTGGTGGATGCGAAAATATTTTCCAATGAAAATTCCTCGCTGAAATGTCAAGAAAAGTAATCCGATTTTCCTTTCTCAAAAGATATTCTCCACACACAGGCACAAAACACACATGGAATTCAGGTGCAACTAAGCAAAACTTTTTAATGAATGACACACTGGTGTGTCGAGTTCAGAGTGCGTATGTGTATGTGACGCACTGTTTCTATTCGATAACGAATGTGTACTACTGGGGATATACATACATATGTAAATATGTAGATAAGTCAATCTTGTAAGGCCGTTGGTGCACTAGAATTTTTGCTCCAAGGAAAAGTAGATGAAAATCCTTTCATTGGCAGCTCGGATCTTGAGTGGTATGCTGACATTTTTGGTTTCAAAAGGAATGAGGCTTTCAGTGAGCAAGTAAGACATGACATTTGGCAACTGCATATTACGATTGGCGTTTGAAATAATAAGCATCGTTGATGCGGGAAGCGTATGAAGTGTAGCCACTTGACCTTGTAAAAGTGCGAATTAGAGTCGAAAAGGAATTTAAAGTACTTTAAGGGGGGGCGAAAATAATTAGCATTCATAAGTTTTTATCTCAGCCTGGGGAGAGATATAGAATGACGCCTTGAGCTCCCCAACTAAGCGAAGCCAATAAATCAGTTTCACGTGAGCACACATTCCTTCGGAGTCTGATCGAGTAAAAGGAGGCAGATGTTAGATGTTAAACGTTGCGTGTATGCATTGCGACCTGTAGAGATCTATTGTGCTCCCCCGAACTCGTGTTAGTCGATGAGTCTCGACCTCTTCCAATTCAATTGCAATTACCTAGGCAGGCCTTGCTCGTCCTTTGGTTATAGTTCCCGAGAAGTTCCTTTGTCTACCTTAGTCCTGGGAGTATTTCCCGTAGTCTTCTTCGTTTGCATTTTTCCTCTCCTATTTGATGCGATCCCAGCCCGCAGAATGCTACGGATCTATCTGACCCTTGCGAGTTCGTTGGCTGTCCGGTTTCCCTCTATTCCTACATGACCTGGCACCCAGTAGAGGGTGACTTTATTTTTCTTGCTTAGTCTGTTTATCTTTTCCAGAGACTCGTAGACCAGTTTGAATCTGATTTCATATGAACTCAGTGCCTTAATGGCAGCCTGGCTGGCTGATAGTATCGCGACGTTTTGCTCGTAATACCTTCTATTGAGGCTGATTTGTGTACATCTTTCGATCGCATATACCTCTGCTTGAAAAATACTGGGCGATGTTTCCATGGACTCCGAGCCCCGGTGCCCGTGTGTGTTTTGAAACCCTCTCTAGCACAATGTGAAGGGAGGTAAGACCCAGTATCGCGATGAAACATGCCAGTCTCTGCAGTCTTTCCAGGGCTCTCTTTACTGTGCTTAGCTTGGTTTGTCCTACCCAAGCTACTGCCCCGTAGGTTACGACGGGTCTGACCGTCATGATGTACATCCACTCCAGCATTGCTAGTTTACATCCCCAGGATTTTCCTGAGATGCGCCTGCATATCATGAGTGCTCGGATGACTTTGCTCATTATCGACTCCATGTGACCTTTCCATAGAAACTTACAACTAGTGTTATGCCTAGATATTTGACCTGTTGTTGAAGGTCAATTGTAGTTCTACCTAGTTGGATCAGTTGCATGGGCCTGAGTTGCTTCCTCCTAGTGAATGGTACTCTCATGAAAATGCGGAAGCTAAATACTTAGTAATGTAAAAGCATAGCTGGATGAAACTCAGTGCGCATATATGTTCTGTATAAGAGACTCAGCTAGATCCTTTGGCGTTAGAAAAAGTTCAGCTCTACAGGTACTGAAACAGACAATGGTAAAAAATCTCTAAAAGCCCAACAGACCTCTCTGGAGTTCGACCTTTCCACTTTTGGATTGATCTGTGATGGAATTGAATCTCGGTTTGGTCTGTGTTATCTAAAAAGATTGCCTATCAGCACAACAGAAAGTTTTAGGACGGGCATGCTAAAAAGCTTGGTCTCCTTTCGATCGACTTCCGCAAAAGCTATTGGGATGACAAAGACTAATACAACCGAAAAGAGATACGGACAAATCGGTCTAAGAAACAGCTGGAGCGTTCCAATATACTATGGTATACCAATGAAATTATTCTGGTGTTACACATTACCTGCAGGGAAACCCTTTCTACGACGGAGTGAAGTTTACCAGACTAGCCATCTGGCATTCTGGGTTATTCAGTCCTATGTCTGTTTGTCGTGGTCTCTATTGTGAAGCTGACATTCTCACACCCCCGACTAACTAGGCATTAAGGACATTATTGTCGTGTTTGGTGGAAAATAAAAACCAATATCGAACAAGGACATCCAGAGTTGCTATTATCCCCGAAGTAGATAAAAAGGAAAACCGATAAAACTTAAGTAGAAAGAGGGTCTTCTGCGAAGAGAGAGTCCCCTTAATTAACTCAAAAATGTGCTGAAAGGATTTAGAGTCTTCTAAAACGATTTCCCATCTTCACATCTACACATGCTCGCTCCAGGATCTGATTGAACTAATTGCATAACCCCATACCTTATCCTCAGTGCAAACCAAGCTCGACATCCATCTTCCTCATCAGTTTAACTGCTTCACTTCAGATACACATAATTCCCCTTTTGATACCGTTAAGAGTTTTAATATTTCATCAACCTAAACCCACTGATACATCAATCTTGCTGCGCAAATTATGAAAAGCGCAACCACAAGGAAGCTGTCAAAAGGGTGCGGGTGTTTATAGACAACTTTGTTACTCGCTTTGCACACTTATGCTTAACCGGTCTATATAATCTCTGCAGTCAATCTGTTCCCAGCGGCAACAACAACAATTAGCATCAGCTACCACCGTAACACATGCATCTTCCTGGCTCCGGCATAAAGGATAATCATGCTTCCATCAGCCTCTTGATCCGATATGCACTCGTAAAAAATGTAAAGCACACACCATCACAATGTACCGCAAACCTACGGGATGTGTTGCATTACGGTATTAGAGCTTCGAGGATGTGTCATACATACACACATATGTATGCATGAACATGCCCGACCATAAAACACTTTAAATGGCACACACATGCAAATTTACAAAAACCACACGACATGAGGTGAACAAAGAGGACATTATGCCGAACAACGACAGGACCGACATAAAGCAACGAGAAGAAGACGAACTTGCCACGCTGCCGTTGGCTATTTACAGCTCTGCTCAGGTCCCGTGGCTAGATGTTGGTGGACCTGCCGCACCACCGCAAACACAGAAATGAAAGGACTAAAGCTTACAGCCGACCGGTAACGAATGAGAGCAAAACAAAAACCCTTTGCTCTAACTAACGTCTACAAAAACGGAACCGACTCGGGAGGAATTTCATTTGAATTTCTTTCGCAATAGACCCACCGATACGGGACGGGACTCTGGCATTTATTTCTTTTCGGGGTTTTATCTTCCTGCTCGTTTGTGGTTCTTCTCCTGTTTTTTCCAATCGTTTGCTTCTAGCATCCTTGTCAGAGGTGCATTTGTCTTTCGAAGCGCGCCTAAAAATTCAAAATCTCGACATGAAGTCAGCTGCAGGGTTCGAAGTGCAGTGGGTCGATGAAAAAAAAAAACAAAATCGAATTCCTTGTTTTCGTTTTTGCTCGTAAAAGTGGAGCAATTTCCACCAGGAGTTGTGCGCCCCTATAGAAGGACAATCACACAGGGCCTGCAGACAAAAACAGAACGAGTCTGCCGTATCATATATTGGGGGCATGTACCTACTCGTATGTATTCCCAATCCTCAGTGGCATGTTATTGTGTTCGCTTTGCTTGTCCAGCCTTTTAGTCCCGTTGAGACTATGACGATGTAGAATCGATTTCAACCGACACCACTGAGAGTGATGGTGTCTCAATTTTGTTTTTTGTGGAGAATCCTTTCTATACAGATGGGACACACGTGTGCAGCTATGACACGAAATTTGGATGCCACTACAACCAAAAAGGCTTTTATCGGTATGTATTGTGTATTTTCGGTCTGATTCCTTGGTTTGCTCAAGTGATTGGAGTATTGAAGGCATCTCTCGATGTCACTGAGATTATATTGTGATTTAATCCGTTACGGTGGACTTTGACTTCTAATAAGCCTCGATATGCTTTGTATCTCCATCGGAATAGTCTCGACTATGTCTAAGTGCAGCAGATCTTCAAGCGATGCCTCTACACTGCTCCAAGGCAGTCGTTACTGTCATGTCAGAAGATGCACATAATTGAAAACAGAAAAATGTGCAACTGTCTACAGGCGCTTAAACTGCTATTTAACGATAAAGTCTCGGGCTTCCATGACTTCCACTTGTTAAAAACCCCCTGCCTTACCCATTTCCTTTCGTACTTTGGTACTTTATAGTGCCGTCTTATTGTAAGCCGACTCCGTCTAAGCAATATCTTGTGCAACACTCTTGTGCTTAAGTGTCGCTTCATACCTCATCGACTGTGATCGAATGCAATGCACTCGTTCACAGGCATTGAGCTCATCCTGATAGCTTACCTGAAATTTTCGAGTCATACCCATTATAGTGAGGAGAAGGTTTGTCTGTATCCTCACCCTTGAGGAAGATCAAAGCTGAACTTTTCAGATTCGGCAAAACAAGTTGGGGATCAATAACACGAAAGGCTGCAAGAAGCAGCGCAGCTTAGTTAGAGTGGTCCTCCAAGAAGAGGTACACTTAGACTAGAAAAAGTTGTTTCATTGTAATACCACTGAGTACTAAGGTTTGACCCCTGCTTGCTCCTGGAACCATTTAGATTTTCTAACGCAGCTGCTGAGATCGGTAAAGAAATATTGAGTTATGGTGGTTTTCTTGATGTTGGCATGGGCAAGAATTGCGCAGAAAAAGTGTGTAGTAGACTCTTCCTCCTCCTCGTCTTTGCAGCTCCTTCAAAAATCGTTACATGCTATACCTATGCTTTGAGCATGCCTGCCTAGGATGCAGTGCCCCGTGAGGACGTTGATTAGTTTTAAAATTTGGTCTCTTTTGAGTCGCATTAATGCCGGTGTAAGTCAGTGTAAGTCAGGTGTTTAACGTACGACATAGGCGCTTTGACATGGTCAAGCATCATGTCGTCTGTACATTGAGAGCCTTGTCTAGATAGCCGCTTCAGCCGCGCAATTCTCTTGAATGCCCCAGTGACTAAGGGCCCAACAGAGTGTGACGCTACGCTGGTCAGCGATCTCGTTTAGCGACAGGTGACAGACCTTCACTGCCATAGATTTGATCGTGTTGGACCTGATCGCAGCCTGGCTGTCGATATACACAAATCGCAATATAAAATAAATAGCTGGCGCGACAGCTCGGGATAAGCCAAGACCTAGCTTCTCGCAACCATTCATGTTGTGCGGGTAACATTTTTCGCACGAATAGAATGGACCTACCATTTATTCCCGACTCCGAACGGCGAATTGAGAAGCTCTTTCATTACAAATTATACTCCCGGAGGCTTATCACTCCGAGATGAGAGGTGGTGCCGCGAAAAATATTCGGTGAACACGGCTTGGGCCTTAAGGTAATTGGCGGCTTGATTAATAGCTGTGACTTCGGCTTGAAAGTCACTACAGTAGTTGGGAATACTGAAAGAGTGCTGGAGGTCCAGGTCTTATGAAAAGACACCGGCACCAACTCCTTCGACTGTTTTAGAGCCGTCTGTGAAGACAGACTCATTGAGGAGGAAATTGCGCTAACACAGACGATTCTGTCAGATATTTTGTGTTGTTGCCCATGTTGAAGTTGATTAAGGAAGACGCGGTGATTTGATAGAATTCTGGCATGTCCCACATTTTTCACACGCCATTGGTGAATTTCTCTCAGTCTTAGGGACACGTAAGTGGGCTGCTGCATTCCATAAATATCAAATAACAGTAACTGGAGCATGGTTTGAAGTGCAGCTGTAGAAGATGTTCTCAGCGCACCAGTAATGTTAAGGCAAGTTACACGTTGGACTTTCTCGATAACTTCAATGCAGGTTTGCTTTTCTAGAACCAGTCACCAAATCATTATGCCATAAGTAAGAATCAGTCTTACAACTACAGTATAGAGCCAGTGCAGATTCCATCTGGTACCTACTGTTCTTTTGCATGAGTAGAATGCTATCAGGGATTTCCCTGGTGCACGTTCGGCAATATTATCCCTCCACAGAAGCCTTCCTTTCTAGAATGAATCCTAGATACTTGGCACTGTCTGAAAAACTCAGAGGAGTGCCATTGAGCTTGGGAGTGATAATGATTGGAATTTCAATTTTCTTAGTGAAAAGGACCAGCTCCGTTTTAGATGGAGGCCACTGCTGTTTGTCCACGAAATGAGCTTGTTAAGCCCATGTTGAGGAATGGCTTTCCTTATTCGACGGTGCCCTGGTCCCTTCTATATTCTGATGATGGGGCAACCGATCGATATCGCTTCTCTGAAATGTTGACACCTTACGCCTTGCAAAAGAGAGCTCACGACATGAACACTCCACTTACAGGCAGAACGAATCATTCAACCTGAACAACGATTGGTAGATACAATACACAACTTGACGACTACGACAACTTGTTCAAGTTGAAGTTGGCGGTCCTGATTGATTCGGAGTTACCTTGTTTCCAAATAGTCGCGAAAGATGAATCACGAATCTAGATCGCGCCCTTTTACTAGTGGTCTTTCCTAGTGGGAACTTAGGGTGCTCGAACAAGATCCATTTACTGCAATCGGATGAGATTAAAAATCGACCGCCTTTTTTTAAGTGTCAACACTGGACTTCAAAGCCCTGTTAAAGGCCCATGGGATGTCAAATCCTTTCGCCTTTTAATTCAATCTTCCTTCCAAGTAAAATGTATTAATTTTGAACTTATGTCTCTTCCTCGTCGGAGGTTATAGCCGCTCGAATTTCCAATCAATCCATGCCTGGTTCCAAGCGTCATTGTGTCCTGCATATAAGACGCATGACACACGCGACATATTAAAACAATTAAATTCCACGGAATTCACTAAAAGGAAACCACCACTTTCCCCGCCACCAAATTAGGGAAATCGACCCTCCGACGTGCACGCATGCTATGCCATCGTCACACATGGCTTTCAATATAAACCTCGCAAGGCTGTTGAATTAAAGGCCAATCAATCTGGCTTTTATCTCGTTTTCAATATCTCACCCACCCACCACCCGTCCAATACACTTGATTGTGTAATAGTAGTAATCTCAGTCGTAGACTTAATTAAATTTTCCCCCAAACGAGGACTTCAACATCGAGTAACACCATCACAGCCACATATACACACACGTAAGAAACCCCTTATTCACCCGCAGGGAATCGAGACCGGGAGAAGAAAAGCAAAATCTCTGAGAAAACCCTCTTCACGCGGAGATAATTTATTATTGCGCCGCTGCGCTATCAGGACGATTTATGTATGAAGTTGCTGCCACACCGTCGTACACAGCCCACCGCACACCCGTTCCTGTTGATGTTGGTCCCTAAAATCACGCACGCAAGTGTTTAAGTAACAATTCGCTCCACAAACATACACCCACAGCCAGACAGACAGAGCCACTGACTTCGTGTCACATTGGGAAAGTGTGGAAGAAAAGTTATTACCCGAGCAAGGACCAAGTGTGTATCTCTTTCTCCTTTTGTGTCATAAAGCTAACAGCTTGAGTGCTCATTAAAATTTTTTTGTTTGATTGATTTAATTTTATGTCGTGTCCCGTTGGACGTGGACATAACCGCACACAGAGCTGTTGATCACAGATTTTATATGTATTTTCGGTTAATAACGGTCCAGAGGGGGTGGTTGACAACATCTGTACGGGCAGTTACTTGTGCAATGTCGACCTGTGTGTCCGGAAAAGATGAAAAACCAAATCATCATCGAGCTTTAATGGGAATCTAAATATAGCCACGGGTTTTACAAGGTTTCCCCGATAACCGCCAACAAAAATCACAATCAGATAAAAAAGTATCTGCAGCCAGAATGTCAGTACTTTGTGGTTGTATTGTGTTCTATTTTTTTTTTCGGGATTTCCCCACTGACGTTGTGACCCGATAAATAGACTCTGTGTGTGTGTGTGTTTGCCGATGTCAATCTAAAGTGGGTGGGCGGATGGGTTCTGTTGACCGGCTGGGTGGCAGGTGACTCCTGAATAGCAATCAATGTTACTGATAAATTGAAATTAGGTGTGAAAGGTGCCATTCAGTTCAAGTGGTGCCTGTGAATTTCCACTCTGTAGCTGGGTGGGCGGTGCGCCCTAATGGGCATAATGATGCTCAACCATGACGCTTAATAGATGATTAATTGCACTTTCGTCATTTAATTTGAATTGGTATTCAGCAGCTGACGTGGAATTGGTTGGTTGCTAGTGCTAAACTGGCTGTAGCTGCGTTTAGGTTGCAAAGATTAAACGATCATGTACAAGTAGCATGAGTAGCAAGTACATGGTAGGAGGGGGGGTTCCTTATCCACGTGGCGATACTGGAAATAAATTCTTGGTCTACTTATCGATTTTTATTTATTTTTTTCGTGATTCGTTGTTGGCGTCAGATATATGTACGCATGTGGGTATTTTTTCGTGATAAATTAGGGTGTAGATAGTTTTGTGTAAACACGGATTGATAGTGGGCTACTGAATGGAAATTCATTGATGATTTTTCGTGAATGAATCAATATTTATTGCTATAATCGGTTTTGCTTGAGTTGGCACACATTTTGTTGACGAAAATTTTGTTTTTCAAGTGTGGGTAGGTGGGTGGGTGGTTCTGATAACATATCTATCGCGTAACCTTGCTGTGGTGAGCAGAGGAGATAATGCCAAAGAACAGAAGCACTTGAACGTTTCTGCGTAAGTGTATCCTAGAGTTTTGACACAAACATCGCTGCTAACGTCTTTGTCCGTTCTAGTCTATTATTAGCGTCCAGACAGGATTTCAATTGAACGTGGGGTAATTGCTTTAAGAAATTCTATTTCAATAACACGGGGATTGTTTTATAATTCAAAATTTCCCCCTTAACTAGACGGAATGGCAGTTGGCAACCAGTTCAGAGTTGTAACTAGATTTGAGTGGACTTTGAGCGCTATATGCGATATAAAGACCTCCGTGGTTAGTGTGTTGGAGTATTGTCGGAGGTACTTAGATTCGAGCTCCAGCAACATCCATCGAACATTTTTCGGAGCACCACCTCTCGTCAGGGGATGACAAAGCTCCTCTTGCCTCCTGATTCGCGGTCTTCCTCTACTTCGCCGTCCCACGGTTTGGATTCGAAGATTTTCCGATGAGTGTATGCTCCTTGCCAAGTCATCGCCTGCCGCTTCGAACAGCTTGGCAGCTAATCCGTCAGCTCAGCAACTTTGTTGGACTTAAGCTTATACATATATGGCTATCTTCACTTCGTCCAGGTCAGGTGGACAGAATGGTTGGTTTTCATTGTTCATTTTGCCTGATAGCGGAATTGAATTCGTCGTCGCCGGGCTCTGTAGCCTTGACAGGTTTCTTTTACCCTTTCGTAAAACTTCCAAACCTCACTCCTGCATCTGTCTATTTCCTCGATCGTGCACTTCTCATGCTCTTTCTTTTTGATCCTGAAAAGCCGGTATTCGTCTCTCCATTTCTGCTCATGGAGCTCGCGAGCAGCTCTGGTCCTTCTGTACATCGCCGCTTTGTATGTCTCTTGTTTTTCTGCATGTGCTTTCCGGGGTTTCGTTACGGTGGCCGAGTGAAACTCAGCACACCAGGGACGGCATCTCTGATGGCTTTTTGGCAATGTTACCACTGGTCTTCAATAGTTGATGCTGCCAGCATACGACCTCTGGAGAGATTGAGAGTGACCCGATCGGAAAAGGATCTGGTAATCTCTTGCAATTGCAGCCGTCCGACGTCAAACTTGCTCACAGTATGGCTTGGCGGTGTTTTGGATATCCGCGGCCGTACCTTGGCTACAACAAAGTAGTGGTCCAAGTCAATGTTGAACCCTCGGAAAGTTCGAATACTGAAAGAGTGCCTTGCGTCGATCGCAAACTGGTCAATCTAGTTGACGGTTGATTGATCAGGAGATCTCTATGTTCCTTTAAGAACATCGAGATGCGGGGACTACGTACTAGCTACGACAACATTTCGCCCTGCAGCAAAGTAGATCAGCCTAAATCCGTTATCGGAGGAGGTGTCGTGTATGCTGTGCTTTCCGACACATCAAAGATGCCCTCTCTTCTTAGCTTTGCTTAAAAATCGCGTAGGACAATTTTAATGTCATAGCTAGGGCACTGCTCGTAAGTCTTGTCCAAGAGCTCGTAAAACCTGTCTTTGGTATCGTCGTCTGAATGAAAAATGAAAATAAAGAATGAAAATGAAAATGAATGAATGTATCGTCGTCTTTCTCTATTGTGGGGGCATGCGCGCATATCAAGCTTGTGTTGGCGAATTTAGCTTTGATGTCAATTGTCGTGGGGCGTCCGTTCACATACCTGAAGCCTAAGACTTCTTGCCTAAGTCTGCCTCCAACGACGAATCCACACCCAAAAAAGTGTTGAGTTTGTTCCCGGTAGCGTCAAAGCAGCCCGAATGAGGTGTTCACTAAGTAGTTCGACCTAACTGGAATCGTAGAGGCCACCGTTGATTCCATTGTAGGAATTGTTTCGCTACCATCTTGAAGCAAAGGAAAGTGCCTTAATGTGAACACCCTCCCCCCGTCCCTCGTCAGCTGCCACCAACAACCTTCCACAGAGATTTGCACCCTGTCTTCAGTCGGGGTACTAGGCACCCAACGTTTACTCCGAGGAGGTGGGAGTAGAAGTTGGTAGACAGAGGTTGATTTGAGACAAACCTGTGGACCCTTGTGTCCTCTTTAATGCACAAATCTACCCTTTAAACAGCCCAGCAATATCCATCGAACACCTTGCATAACCAGTGTACCAGCTTCACGTTTTGTATGAAAGACATTCTGTCTTTCAGTCGAATAACCGATGGTAGCCAGGTTTCTCTCCATTGTGTTGAAACGTTGTACTACTTTCACAGTATCGAAAGCTGCCGTCAGTTTTTCATCGCGTGCAATGCGTCACAAGTCATTGTTCCTTTAAAAGTCGCTAAGACGCCACTACCAAATTATATTGGTACAAAAATCCCCAAACCAAATCAAAGAAAAAGACTAAACTCAGTTCAGACAAATCTTTGAATTAAACTAATCAAAAGACGTTTCATTATTGCTTCATCACAGGACAACCATATTGTCCATCCACTTTTCACCCGGACATTGTAATTTTGAATATCCCTTTGCACAAACTTTCTTCAGTGCATTCTTTGAGTCTATTTCCACTACGGAACATTGCGCAAACACAATCTTACAACTTTCTCAACTTAAGTCTGGAATTTAGGAATCCTTGTTCTGAGAAAATACGGCTAGTGGGAAAACCCGTAGCTGGCATTATAATTGACATTCCATTAGTACAGCGGCGGCGTTCATAAACCACTTGGTACTTGATTTTGTGCAAGGACTTCTTAAGAAAGTTTTTACCGTGGCAACCAGCTGCAGACGTTTAACACACCCACACCGCTTTTAACCACAAATTGTTTTGGTTTTTCATATTTCGCAAGGGGATTCCTTTGTCTCCTGGCGCTGTCACAATTACATGGAAAAAAAAATATATTTCTTGCTCCTTTCGAGAAATTTCATTAAAAAACAAACACTTTCGGTCAAATATTTTGCACAGACTTAGGAAATTTTAATTGCAAATTACTAGTGCCGTTGGCTTTGGTTCCTAGCATTTGCTTTCCATTCCAGTTTTTTGTGTCCTTATGTGAATAACAGTCATTAAGGCGGTTGCAAGCTAACACGTCTCCTTTGACGTTCGTTAATGTAACTGAATTTAAATAAAAATTAAAAAGTAAGAAGAGAACATTTTTTTAATTAATTGGAAGATGACGAAGGGTAACTGTGGATACATAAGCCATTTGCCAAAAGGACTACTTGCACTTAAGATGACGGAGGCATTTCTTGGAATCCTTTCAAAGATTTTTACTGGCGCTTGGCTGCCCCCATCAAAGATGGAAATCTAAAAAAGTCTGCACCAATGAAAATCTGAAATTATGCGCATATTTGTAAAAAGATTTTTAATTAAAAGACGTTAATATAGATCGCTTAAAAAAAGAGAAAGAGAGAGAGAGAGAGTGGGGATGATTTAGGGGATGATAGCACTATCAGTTCAACAGGGAAGTACTTGAAATGTTATTTTAATTGACCAGGCAAAGGTTGGCTACATTATTGAATCCTTTATGTAAAAATCACCCTCTATTCGTAAACCACAATAAACCCAGCCGCTCCTCAATTCTTGATTCATATCAGATAACAAGAAATGTGTTCTCTTTAATTTCTGCAAAAAGTAAAACACGCGGATAAAGTATGTTATTCATGAGTGATCGTGGATGCCCAGTCTTACGAGAAGCTGGGTATTTGCTCTCTATGGACTCCTTCGTCCCTGGCGTGGCTTTTAAAGTCGTTTTCGTCATTTGAAAAGTCGACAGTGGATAATGGGCGCTGAAATCAGCCACAGGCAGCTACTTCTTTTTCCAAATACATAAATCATCTGTGAGCTGGAGTACAGAGCGTCCTGTTTTTGTTAAAAAATTCCACAGTTCTATAACAGTTTCAAGCTTTAATTGCGCCAAATGCTTTGAAGACGTCCAGACATTTGGAGAAGATGAAAATGCCTTTGCTTTGAGTATTAAAAGACTTTCCTCAAATACTAGTTGCAACCGGAAACCTTGATCATCTTGATCACTTCATTGGAAGTTTTAACAATTTCTGAATAAACTCGAGCTCCTACAAGTTATCCAACGAGAAGTGTCAATAGAAAAACGGTGATATTTTTAGTTCCAACTTTGGAGTTAGTAATGGAGTACAATATCTACCAAATGTTTGTTTTAGGCTCTGCCTACAAATGGTCATTTTTTCGATGAAATTTTTCTTTACGTTTTCGCACAATTGGAGCTGTATTTCACGAATAACAGCTTTGATATTTTCTTTTCGTGCTTGAGTGGTTGATGGATCATTGGTGTAGAATCAGTAAAATAGCCACAAAGAAATGGGTGTTAAATCGCACGATCTCGGCAGCCAATTGAAGTCTCCATTTCGAGAAATCGCACGTCCAGGAAAATTGTCAAGCAACATTGTTTCACCAGCTGTGTGGGATGTGGTGCCGTCCAGCTGAAAATAAACGCCGTTCACGTCCATAGCATCAATTTCAGGCCAAAAAAGTCAGTCCTTATCGTTTGGTAATGTTATCCATTCTCTACAACAGTCGCACCAGCATTATTTTCGAAAAAATACGGCCTAATGAAAACCCCAGCCAAAAACCGCACCAAACTGTCGCTCGTTGTGGATGGCGAGGTTGTTCCACTTTTTCTCTGCTGGTTTCGGAGCCCCAGATGCGACATATTTGTTTGTTCTCATCTCTCATTCATTCATTTCCAGCGAATCAGCGAAAGTACTCCGGCGTTGGGCGTGGTCTCCTGGCTTTAATTTTTATGTCTTGGCCAAAATCTTTATGCTAAATGCGATGCAAAGTGGTTGCGGATAGGCCCGAATCCTATGATCGTGTCAAAATGGACACAGCCGGGTTTTCAATCCCACTTTCAGCTAAGGCGATATTTTCAGCTGACCTTGCCGAGTTGGAGTCTCGGACAGACAAGTGATGATTTGAACTTGTCTGTCCGAGACGTTCAAATTTTTCGATTATCTTCACTAAAGCTGTACGAGAGGGCGCTTGGTGATGGCCAAATGCAGTCACAACTTTCAGAAACGTTTCCACGATATTTAAACACTTTATGCGAGTTTGTATCGATACACGCTTAATAACCTCCTAGTTTTTGCGTGTCAAAAGTCATCGCAATGATAGTTAAATGGTGACAGTTCAACAATGGCGCGAGACTTAAGATGACATCTCTTGTTGGATGACCGTGTATATCATATTTTGGCTGTATTTCAGTAACCGGAGAGTGACGGTTTGATTTAGTGACAGTAAGGAACAGGCCAAGAGCTGAGGAAGAGATAGACAATTTCTCCGACCAACTAAATGCTGATGGAGGATGCAACGAAAATGAAGCGTTCAGGCATGTGACGCGCAACTAGATATCTCCTCGGCACTCAAAATGACAACGGCGAAACCTTTCTATCTTTGTAGCACAATGTTCAGATAAAAGACGTATCACAAAGTCAATTCGACAACGCCTCCATTTGAATAGTTTCAAAATCTTCCCAGGAAACATTGACGACGCCATACCCATACTAAATTTTGACAAAAACTTTTTGAGAGACAAGTCGGTACACTTCTACACCGACGGATAAACTAACAACTAAGGGATAGGTGTAGGTGTTTTCTCTCATAGGCTCTATCTCAGCTTTCTCTCAGTCTCTCAAATTACTGTAGCGTCTTTCAATTAATGGCGATCAAAGAAGGCTTATCTTAGCTAAAGAAAAATGTAATATCCATCCACTTCAGATGTCTACATCTATTCGGACAGCCAAGCTGCAATCAAGTCCTTGGAATCATTCTCTATAAATTCACTAGTAGCTCTAGATTGCCGTTCGTCTTGTTTGTGCCAGGGTATAGGGACATTTCAGGGAATTATAAGGCTGATGAACTCACCATAAAGCAACGATGCATATATTACCAAAATATGGTGCATAGGCATACCCATCGCTACATCTAAACTTAAAGGACACATTATAGGTGAACAGGTAATACAACGTGTCTAGTGACAAAATTGATTTGGCCCAAGCTGGATCTGCATCGCTCTAAGGATTTGATTTCCCTCAAGAGATTGAACATCAGCACTACTAAAGGTGTCATCACTGAACACTGTCTAATAAATAGACATGCAAAGAAGCTTAGTGGGTTTTCAAATGATTTCTGCAGAAGCTGAATGGACAAAGAAGAGGAGGAAACTATACTTCACCTTCTTTTGCACCTGCCCCGGTCTCTCTCAAAGAAGAAAAATTTACCTTTGTAGGTGACTTGTTCTATCGAGTTTTACAATTAGGACGGGTAGATGTTAAAATTGAATAAAACAAGTTGTGTGTGAGAAAACAACGATTTTTTTATTTTATTTGAAAGACCTATCAATTACATTATGTGTGGAATATGACATCGCCGCGGCTTCTCTGCTTGGCGCCCATCCGAGAGGTCCAATTTTCAATGACTCTGGCGCATGGATCAGGCTGAATTTAAGCAATGGCACAGGTTATATTGACTTTGAGGGCACTGGTCGTTTGCGGCTTATTGGCATAGACCTGCGACTTAAGGAAACCCCACAAGAAAAAGTCTTAACGGGGTCAAATCGCATGATGTCGGTGGTCAGTTCACGTCGCCTCTGAGTCAGGTAACCATACCCTCAAATCGCTCGTGCAGAATGTCCATTGTGGCATCAGCAGAGTGACACGTAGCTCCGTCCTGTTGGAACCATATGTCGTTCACATGCGTGTCATCCAATTTGGGCCTAAAAAAAATTGGTTATAATCGATCGGTAGCGCTCTCCGTTGACGAAGTACGGACTGATCGGTGATGCCGCCCCCCACAATCCACACCAAACAGTGACTTTTTGGATATGCATTGCCACTTGGGGTGGACCTCGTGTGGATTGACGTCGTCCCAAATCCAGCAATTTTGGTTATTGACGTACCCGTTTATTCAAAAATGGGCCTCGTCGCTGAAGATGATTTTTTTTTTCTGAAATCCATTGAACCATTTTGATAATGAAGTTTTATTATAAGCACGTGTTGCTTGACGCTGTAACTTGATATGGCGATTTGTCTTTAGTATCTAAAAAATAAAAATCGGAAAAACTTATAACATAGATCTAGGCGATCTAATCAAGGCAGATATTAGAAGTCTCCTACACTTCAACAAAGGCTCTAAGTGGTTTAACAAGTAGTTAAAGGAGAATTTTACGGGATCCACGTGGTATCACAATGCACCTATCATTGGTCAACGTATGTTGGCTTTGGCTAGCAGTCACATCAACCTAACGAATGCTCTCGAATCCGTAAGAATTCAGCGGCATACTTGCGGCCTCTCAATAGATAGGACTGAAGACAACTTATCTCCATGTGCTTATGAAGAGGGCGACGATACTTCGGATCATTTCCTTTGGGATTATCCTGCTTTGCTCGGATCCAGTAGTAGATCTTTGGTGCTGATGTGGTAAACTTTTCATCATTAAGGCGCCCACGGGGTCTTGCTTGCTGTGTTTCATTCCAATTTTCTTGGTTGCGTGTGTATTTCAAACTTTAAACTAATGGATTTGATCATGCCATCTAGCTTTTTTGTCGAAATCTTACGTCAATAGTGATGCATTATCGAGTCATCAATAAACGCGTGGTGTTCTCCTGCATTCTCCCACCTGTTGACCTCTGAAGCACGAATTTATACACTCTTAAGCACTTATCCAAACTACGTTATACACTTACACTAACACCAGGAAACTATGGCAAATCTATTCCTTACCCTCACTCGGTCTCTTATTCCTATGGAATCCTTACCATTTACTATAAACGAAGAATTACCCACTAGGGAGGAATAGATGAAGCAAAAGTAGTGAAATAGGCTCGTGGAGTGTTATTTTATTTTATTTTTCCGTTTTTCTCTTCGTTTTTTCGTTGTTAACCTATCCTTCCGTTTCGTAGTGACGTCCTGTAAGTTGCGGTAAAGAGGGTTTGACATTATTGAAATGAGAAAAAAACAACGAGAGAACCTTCCCTTGGTTGTTTATTTTAATACCGGGGCCTGGAAATAGTCATTTTCCTTTCGCCTTTCTCTTCTTTGTTTTGTCCTTATTATGTCTTGCTTAAGGCCTTCGTTTGAGGGTGGCGGCCCTTTGGCTTAATCCCCGGACAATAAAAAATAATAACGTTTTGACATTGTTGAACATTTTTTAGGCTATTGGCTGAAACTCCCTGGACGGGACGCAGCCCGGTCACACCACAGTTACCCCCTGCTTGTTGTTGTTATTTCTGTTTGCCCTTGCTTTTGTGTTTGTTTTGTTGTTTTTTTTTTTTTTCGTCTTCTGATGACAGAGCTAATTAGGCATCCTTTCGACAGCGCCAGGACCTATTTTGTGTGTGTTATTTGCGTTCTGTTGACCCAGGATGGACGATAGCCTTCTCCTGCTTAACGCAATTATGTGGTGTTTTGTTTTTTTCTTGGCTGTCAGAGCTCAGTGGGATGATGGTCGTGGTCCCAGAAAAAAAAGGGAGAGAGAGTCCTTCTAGGTTATTTATCAACAGTCAAATTTGTGAAAAGGACTTAGACTGTGGAGGAGAGCTCGATATTTTAACAGAGTTTTCTAATTTTTCGTTGTTGTTGTGGCCTCTTAGGAGGTTTTACTTGTGTAAGGTAATTAGGGAAGAGTTTAAAATTTCATTATTCCTAGATGGGGGTTGAGTTGGCCAAAGTCGCGTGGGAAGGATGCCCTTAGGAGCTTAGTGTATTGTACTAAAGCACAGATTGTTTGGAAGACGTTTTGGTGCAAAAGTTTGCTGTCAATGAACTGAAGCACACAGAACAGCAATTTGAGGTTTCTATTCAGACGCCGTATTCAAACTTATATACCCTCGCCACTGCGGTCTTCAATTTGTAAAATCAGCGGTGTTACCTACTTTAAAATCAACATCAATGCCTTGATAACATTATTGAATATTCTCCTCTTACTTTTGAGCAGTGGCACTGTCCTAGAACAATATTTACAACATACAAGAAACTCAACCACCAACGGCCTTAACATCAACATCAAATATTGGAGGCTCTACCCTTCCTTACATACCTACTCATGTACTTAAGGTGGCGCTACGGTCCGGGTTGGATCTAGGCCTCAACCAACAAGCGTCTCCAGCACCCCATGTTGGTTAAGTCTCCCTTCCACTTGCATGCGACACCTAAGTCGCGGTCTTGCTCTACTGTGCCGTCCCTCGGTTTGAATTCAAAGACTTTCCGAACCGGAGCATTGGTGTCCATCCGCTCTCCATCGTCTCTCCTCTTCCGTTCGTAGAGCTCGCGAGCAGCTCTGGTCCTTCTATACATCGCCGCTTTGTATGCCCCTTTTTTCACTGCATATGCTTGCCGACACTCGTGGTCAAAGCTTGACTTTCGCTGCGTTTTCCGAATGAAGCCCAGCACGTCAGAGACGGCATCTCTGATGGCTTTTTGGCAATGTCGTCAATGCTTGATGCTGACAGCAAAGGTTTTCTTGAGAGATTGAGAGAGAGTCAGGCGGAAGAGGATCTGGTGATCTGGTTGCAGGCGTCCGACGTCAAACTTCCTCACAGTATTGCCTTGCCTTGGCGGTGTTCGGGATATTCGAGACCGTACCTTGGTTACATCAAGGTAGTGGTCCGAGTCAATGTTGGCCCCTTGAAACGTTCGGACTTCCATACCTCTACTCTTCTACAACTGGAATATTCATCATTTTCGGGGACAAACATGTGCCCCGATCTCTAATTGAACTAAAATGTCTCCACATCAGTCTCGATGTCAGTACTTTACTACCCCTTGGCGTCTACAGCATATTCGCGTACTTTCAGGTGCGACATGAATGTGAATTCTATTTCTAGTGGTCTTCTTTCCAGTTCCTTAGCAATGCTTGCCACTCAAGTGCATGGTTTGACAAATTGAGTTCACTCACCGCTAAAAAGGAATATTTCATGTTGTTAGAAGTCAAATTGGACCCTCGCCAACTGTACCGAGTAACAATAGCAATTCCAATTTAAATCCAAACAGATACTAGTCCAATATAAACCATTTCATTGTTCAACGGGTAGGACCAACCCCTTTGGTCCTGGATCATCGTTGAACTACCAGACCATATATTCAATATTATTCATCTGAAGACCTCTTCGCATAGATCTCTCCGGGAAAATCAAATCACATCCTTAAATGTTAAACCAATAAAAGAATTTCCAAGAGCATCCTTCAGCCAAACGAGCGAGAGTGACCCCAATCCGATTGTTAAAGAAATATATATTTCCCCCCGCTACCCCTCTTCCCACACACAGAGCATATCCAAACAATTGAAAAACATTGAACCGCTCCGAGAAGTACTCATACTCGGTACGTGCAACTTCACTTGAAAATCTCTGCTCAATCTTCCTCCCTCCGCCTGGATGCCATATTTTCCTCATAAATTCCGTTATACAAGTATTTGCGCCAACACAATGGAATGGAAGGACTTTCTTTTCCTCGAAAAATTGTTCACTCTGCAGTGAGCATCGATAAAAGAAAAAAAAATAATATAAATAATCCCCTCGACCATAAAACGACAAGGGAATTGTCCAATCGCCCAATCATTCTTCCTTCCTTCCTCTCAAAGTCAGCACGGCAAGGACTACAGGGAGTCCCTTGCAAACGGCCCTGTGTGTCTGTGGTGTCAGTGGAAACCCCCCACCGCCCTCCGGGAAGGCAGATATAATGATATGGAGGATTGGAGCAGTTGCAAGGATTCAAAAATGTTTCCAAAAATAAATTCCTCATCGCCGATGATGACAAATGTGTGAGTGTGTCCCGACAGTCAAGCTGCGAAGCAGCAACAACAACAAAACAGAAACACACTTCTCCAAGGGATAACTTTTGAGTAAGTGAAAGTGGACAAAAAATCAAAGCACATACAGGACACTCACAGGATATCGTTTTGAGTTATCGATGAAATGGGTCATAGAGACAATAATATTCCTTTTTCTCCTTTTTTTTTTTAATATATTCATCTATGTTGCGTTGTGGGCCAGATGTGTGGGGACGTCCTTTTCTCATTTTATTGGTTAAACTTTGAATGTTTCCGGATGACAAAAGCGACAACGGATGTATGTCCTTTAGTTAGCCCGCCAGCTATGTATGTTCCATTGTCTTTGTTGCTGTCGCCTGTCCGAAACACTATTCAAATAGAAAATGTTGTCTTTTTTTTTTAAAATAAAACTCCTGACAGCACAGATGATGAAGGTCCTGGCATCGGCTTTGATCGTCCCTTAAGAGCTGTAATTCCAAGGGTACAATGGGGGCAAGGGATGAAATAAATATTTATGTGCAACCATCAGTGACCAATGTCCATTCTGGGCGAGAGGGGCAGGGCTTTTATTAACTTTGTTTTATTTATTCATTTAGCCTATGACTTTGATTGCGCCATCAAATGGGGAAAGGGTGCCATACGAAGGGGGGACATGGACAACACTATTTTGACTTATGATGCGTAGTCAAAATTTATTTTTATTATTTTAAATGGACGGATGGCAGTGATGTCCCTTAGTTGAAGGACACATCTAAAAATCAATTTGAGAGGATCTGCCAAAAAAAAGTTGACGAGGCCGATGTGCTTGGACTTGCATTGGGTATTTGCGTCATAAAAAAGCATGTCAAGGGCATCTCCTGTAATGGGAAACTTGAGCTGTCTGTATTTTACAAATCGGTACTACACATAAGCTGAGGCAGGAGATTTACATGGGAAGTGTGCAGCAGAAATGCTAGTTTCACTGAAGTTTAAAAACAATGAAGCTGCACCTATGTACGTATTAGTCTTGAGCATGGGAATACTGCCTAACCGAAGTAGAAGTTACATAAGGTTTCCCTTCACTTAGGTGCGCCACCTGACTCGCGGTCTTCCTCTACTGCGCCGTCCCTCAGGTGTGGATTCGAAGATTTTCCAACCCGGAGGATTGGTGCCAATCCGTTCTACATGACCCAGCTACCTCAATCGTTTGACTTTCACTCTTCTGGCTAAGCTGATGTCGCTGTAGAGACCGTACAGTTCGTCGTTGTATCTCCTCCTCCATTCACCGTCTAGGCATAAAAAATCATCCGAAGAATTTGCCTCTCGAAACAGCCAAGAGCAACTTCAGCCGCTTTTGACAGAGACCATGCCTCTGCGTCGTACAGCATGATTGAGATGATTAAGGTCTTATAGAGAGTCACTTAAGTGGTTCGAGAGAGGGCTTTGCTCAATTGTCTCTTAGTCCAATGGATCGTTGTCAGAATGGATAGCGGAGCCTAGATAGACAAAGTCCTTATCTACCTCAAAATTATATCTGTCTACAGTGACGTTCTGTCCGAGATGTCGTTGTTGAGTGTCCTTTCTTGTTGACAGCATATGCTTGGTCTTCCCGTTATTAACCGCTAAACCCATCTTCCCCGCCTCCGTTTCAATACTCGCGAACGCGCCAAAGGCATCTCGCTACGTTCTTCCAATTATGTCAATATCTTCTGCGTAAGCGAGTAATTGGAGGGACTTTTGAAAGATTGTGCCTCTGATGTTGAGCGTGAGTTTTGCACTATCCTCTCAAGAACGATGTTGAAGAAGTCGCATGACAGTGCGTCACCTTGTCTAAAACCTTTTTTGACATCTAAGGTCTCTGTGAGGTCTTGATCGACCTTGATGGAGCAGCGTGCATTCTACATCGTCCTCCTGCAAAACCGGACGAGTTTGGAAGGGATGCCAAACTAAACATTGCTCTGTATAGCTCGTCTCTATAGATGCTGTCATTGGCGGCCTGAGAATCGTTGAAAAGGTGGTGGGTATCGATTTGAAGTTCCTGGGTTTTTTCCAAGATCTGCCACAGTGTGAATATTTGGTCTGTGGTGGACTTTCCATAAGTCCCTTCTATTCGTGCAAATAAAAAATTTAGCATGCTAACATGAATAGTTTCGGGAAGCTATTTCTAAATAATAATAGATGGCGCGACAGCTCGGGATGAGCCAAGGCCTAGCTTCTCGCAACTATTCGTGTTGTACGTGTTTGTATTGTTCGCACGAATGTAAGGGACCTACAATTTATTGCCGACTCGGCGAATTGAGAAACTCTTTCATGACAGATTATACTCCCGGAGGCTTGTCATTCCCTGACGAGAGGTGGTGCCGCTCGGTCAGCAGTCCAACGCACTAACCACTGACCCACGACGACCACCAGCTATATACATATTTAGTTATTTTAAGGCACCAATGCGCCTGACCTGATAACAAGAATATGGTTCATGTGGAAGCTGCTGGGTTTTCTTCGACTTTTTTTCCGACCTTCTGCATTTATTGCATCACTATGTAGAGCTTTCTATTGTAGGTATCACAAATTAACCATGAACCCAAGTTTTCTTTCCGATTCTCTGTAGTGTTCTTTCAGTGGCACTACAGTTCGTGCTGTAGATTAGCCCAAGCCAACAAGTCTCTCCTTAAACCTGGTCTCGTATTAAAATCGTTTCGTGCTCGTCTCCTTCTGATTCATTTGAAAACAACGAGGCTCATCAATCTTCGCAATTGCATGACAAAATTTAAAGGCCAGCTAATGAATTCTCGCATCGTCCCCATTTATGAAGCGAAACTGGTATCTCTGCCAATTGTCCACAGCACAAACTCTGGGACATCTTCTAATCAAATCAAATTACTCTTCTCCGCACCTTCTGGCCGGTGTCTCGAACCGTAACCAATTATCACGATTGCAATAAGTTTTGCACTAAACAAACGACCCTAGGGTCAATTGCTCACTCCCCAAGCACGCGTCTTGTTGTTATTATCACCATCGAACTGCAAGTAATTATTATTGTGTCCCGAGTCCACCATCTTCGGTTCTATATGTATACATTTTCACAGCATCAGACGATCAGCATGGAGAACAATGTCGTAAACAAAATTTAATTAACAAAACACAAAGGACAGCACTTCGATTCCAACACAGAGATGTTTCCCGATTTGGTTATTAAAAGTGTCCGCCACTGGTCACATCTGCTGCCTGGAGTCATTATCTATGGTCGGGAAATTCCTACAGACACTGCGTCGCCCATTCCCCACCCACTATCGCTGGATATTGGAAAATTTTCCCACATGATACCCTGAAGCGGTAGTAAATTAAAGCGCCGCCAACACCCACGAAAAACAAAGCCTCCTCTGACACCAACCGCCGATTAATCCTTTCCACAGCGGAGGACTCGGGTGCGCACGGAGCGCTGATATAGATATTATTTATCGCGCGTAATTAAATAAATCACCAATTGAAAAGCCAGTCACTCAATCTCGTGCACAGTCAAGCCAGACAGTTGGTCGTTCGTGTTGATGGATGCAATGTCGGAGCGCTTGGGGATACGGCCAACGACCGGGTATTAGGGGGCACTCCGAATGAAATTCACTTTATCTAGAAATTCCAAAACAAATAATCAGTTCCAGAGAATATCGTCGAAGGGGTTTTTGTTGCTTCTGTCCAATGGAATTCCCTGTTGTCCTGGTAAACATTTCATTTGATAGTCTGGGCGGGGAGACGCGCTGAACTTTCTAAGTGGAACTGGTACGTATGTACCGTCGTCAAACCCCTCGAATTGACGGCACATCCACATCCAATCATAATAAAATCGATGACATTGTACAACCACGAACGAGATGAGCTTCGGCCAGAGAGACTCGTACGTTGTGGCAGCAGGCAGCAGGAGACAACAGGCAACAGCTACTGTTGCTACTATTTGCTGTGTACACATACAACACTGGGTGGGTGGACGAGGGGAATATTAATTGGTTTCGACGTTAAATTTTGTTGAGGTTATCGAAAGTAATTGAAAGTGTGCGTGCATTTTAATTGGATGTTAATTTATTGGATGAAGTTCTTTTTTTCCGACATTTTTTGTTCCGTCCAGTAGGGTACGTGAGTTTCGGTTCAAAGTGTGAAACACAGAGAAGTCTGAAGTCAGATCGGGCACCAGTTCAAAGCGTGTTTGTCTAAAAACTGACCACCTATTACCTCAGGTAGAAATATGATGTCATGGCTGGAGGATTTCTATAGAGAGAAGCTGATAGTGCCCAAAAAATTATTTTCCTAGATGTCATGCTTTTCCAAGTCACAAATTGTGCGATCTCTGAGCATCGTGAACTGGCAGAAAATATGTTCAGGAACTCTGAATTAGAATAACCGTGCAGTCTTAGTAAATTACAAGCTTCTGTCTTAAAACTTCTCCTGGACATCTGAGAAATCTTCTACAGAGCCACAAGTCTTGACTGACTGGAGAAAATATCTGTATGACAAATCTTGCATAGAAAGTGTGAGCCCTTCTCCGTTCCCCTGGTTGTTTTCCTCAGAAAAGTGTAAACCAATTCATTCCACCACATGGAACGAGAATAATCGTATCCTTAAAACGAACTGAAACCCCTCAACCAGCAGGCCATCATCATTTATCAAAAAGTTCTTTGTAAAAGTGACAGGAGCTTCCTATTTCAGGCCCTTATCGCAACTGAGATGAGCAAGGTTTGCCTTTTCCGTGTTCAACCACACGCGTGCAAACCAGCAAAACCTAAGATAATTGCTCCACACGACGACTTCGACTATGTAGAAAGCTGAAATTTCCCCTTACAGTCAAGGAGCCAAACACAGAACTCCTTGTGATTCGTGCTCCCTGCAGTCACTTATTGTTGCATGCAAACATGAGAACCTGCTGCCACCACTCGAAGTCAAACGACGATAACTGCGTGTGTTGATGCTGTTTGCGACGGAATTCTCCTCATGCAATCATCCGTGGGTTTGGTATGCGGCTAAGAACCCAAGGACTGCCGCAGTAAGTAGCTTTGCCAAACTGTTTATTTGCCTCTCGAAAACTGACATAAGGTGTGGGGAAGGAATTTCCCTGAAAACAAAAGCAAGTCACACGAGGTGCACTGCACACCACAGTCAAACGACTGCGACAAGGTGGACTTGAACTCCCATATTCATGGTGTCTGCAATGGTTGTTACTTGTCTCCATGTGTGAGGATGGGAGGTGGCGCAGCCTTTGTAGTAGTCGCTTGGAATTCATCGGAAGTTATGCCAAGTAGCCGCGGTCAGTGCTGAACGCCCTCAAAGATTCATGCGCTCCACATGATCTGCAAAATGCTTCGTGATGTGGCAAACGCTTTAGAGATTCTTCTCCGGTCTCTCCGCAGTCACCCGCTGGCAGCGGCCTTATCCATTCCCAGTGAATCGAGGCGAAATCTTTCCAAAGACAATTTATTTTCCACTTGTGCGCTACTAAGTTGGACATTTTAATTTTGATTTCCCCAATGGGTTCCACAATGGACGACGAAGGACGATAGAGGACGAGAAAAGTTTGCTTCGCTTTTTTTTTTTTTCTCCTCTCTGTCTTCTGCTGTGTCGCTCAGAGTTATTTAATGTTATACATGGACAGAGGACACACAAAAGCGAGACCGACAGAGAGGGGCACCGGAATTTGTTGATCTCGCTTGCACTTGAATTTAATCCCTAAGGACGAATTTATTATTATTCCTCTTGTTCGGATAAAATAGGCGAGAGTCCTTTTACTCGTGTCGAGTATATTAGTTGGCAGGGAAATAAAATACGGCAACTTTAACAGTTATTCATTTGGACGGTGAAGAGGGTGGTAAACAGGGAGGAATAAAAAATAAAACAGCGAACAAAAACGCACAGAGAACGGGTGTGAAAATAAAAAATTAATCCCATTGGGAGTGTTCGGTTACAGTTAGGATACGTGCGAACCCATGCAAGCGAAGACATTTAAATTAAGTCTCTGATTTGGAACGCGCTCTCAATTTGTAAAGTTTTCCATTGTCTTTTCGCCAGAGCGTGTCAACACTGATTCGAGGGGATTCAAGGTGACTAAGGTGATGACAATTTAAGTTTGACAGATGAAATATTGCGGAAAAAAAAAAGGTTGTCCTTGTCGACGAGTACCTATGGAGATAATCAGATTGGACGTTTTATGTTACCAAAGTAGGAAGTTGTTTATTGGCCAACAAATGGCATCACACTTGGAGGACTTTTACTTTAAATCATTTGTAAACTTTTGGGGTTTGGGATTTTGAGTGATTCATAGTGGTGTTAGGGCAGGGATCTCACAAGTTCAGAGGGCCATCTCGATTGCTCTAAAGTATTTTTTATTGTGACGCTAAGAGAGGTATACATATATACGTAGGTTATAATGCTGATCGTTCCAACTACGAAGTGGTAGTTCTCCTAGAACAATCGATTCTAATTTTCCAAGCAGAAATCTATGTTTTGAACGAACATGAACGAACATGAACATTTTCTCCGACAGTAAAGCTACTAATAAGCCGTTTACTTCTTTCAGTTTAGGCGTAATCTAACCTAGAGTTACTGGAACATCCTACGGTATTTTAGGTTAAAGAGCTAGGCTTTCACAACAAAATAACAAAAATCTGGGTTCGCAAGAAGAGGTTCTAAAACCTTTGAATGACTTGAGTTATGTTAACTTAGGTTGGCAAAAGTGCGAGTTGGTACAAAGCCATAATGTTTGCCGCTTTTTTAGCGTTCCACAGGATTGTACATAGATTGCGTAGTTCAGCCATCGTGCCTGACAGACTTTTAGGGATTTTCTGCATCTGCATCCTTATTCCCAACTTTGTGAGCCGCAAAGAAGAAGAATACACCTTAAAAAACTTTTGTTCGAAAAGATTAAGGTTATATTAGGTAAGGTTGAAGTGACTACCGGATAAATTCAAACTTACTTAGACCCTTGAAAAGATCTCCTGCCTAGTCACTGAACCAATTGGAGCTTCTTATGAAACGTAGGACGCTACTAACATCGGCTCCTGAGTGGAGTTTTGTTTTGCGAGAGAAAGCTGGACAAGACGGAGAATAGTCTCCTCCTCTTCTTCGTCCAGACAGCTTCTGCAGAAGTCGTTTGCGTAGACCCCAGGCTTTGTTGCATGCCTGCCTATTAGACAGTGTCCAGAAATTTAACTTCAAATAATATCAATGGACCTTCAGCATCTAGTGCTAATGCATTTCAAATTCTCTCCAAGGGTTTTTAACTTTAAATGCAGACCATGAAGCGGCTTATTTGAAGCCTTGACCTTTAAATTGCAGTTTAGCATCTGGACCCTCAGCTTCAAAATGTTAGGCTTCTTTTGTTGCGTTAGACCACTCTCTTTATAAGGAACCAATTGCATGTGTCTATAAGTATATTTAATTTCGTTTTGAATGCGGCTTACGATACTACCTCGTCTGGGTAAGATTTTGTCACAAATTAAGGCAAATGTCTCTGCAAGTTCTTTTAAAAAATCCAGTGGTATTGTCCGAAGATCCTGTACGTGGTTGTGACTAGTATCGAAGCAAAGAGACTGGCGGGACACTCAGCGGCAAAACTACGAGCTCTCGGATATTTCGACATGACATCTAATATAAGACCCCGAAAAATTATTAAAGAGATCATAACGATCACACCACTCATTAACCATCAGAGTATTGTGGAGACAAGCAAATCAGCTTTGTCAACAATTTTAAACCAGAATTTCCTTCAAAGGTTTCCTGGGCTCGAACTTACGAAACAAGAAACTATGACGGAATAACTGTATTTACGGACGGGTACAATATCGCAGGCAACTCCGGGGCTGGCGTATATTGCAACAGCCCAACGGTAGATCTTGCGATTCACTGGGCCTCACTGACACGGAGACATGTAGAAAATGGGAGGAAGAAAAAAAAGATCTCAAACACTTCCTATGCCATTGCCCAGCCCTAGCGAGAATGCGACAGAAGAACCTGGGGTTCATGTGCATACCGGACCTGACACATTTCAAGGACAAATGAATCGTCGGCATCCTGGCCTCCACCAAAGTAACAGAAAGATTCGCCAGACCACACGTACATTAGTGTTAACTCCATTATTGTTTCTCATAATACGGCCCAAACCAGACCTATCCCTGCAGTTCTGACGATTAAAAGAGGGAAACACAACGGGCACGACTGAGGCCTAAGTGAAGAGCCTTCCGCTCACCCTCATATGCCAAACCATACCATGACTAGGTATCATCTTCTGCTGGTTTGAAAATATTACTGTGACTATTCAAAACTTAAATTTGCCAATTGCATGCGTCGCCCTATAGATTTTGATTCACTTTTTCACTTAGTTTCAAAAAGTCCAACGCTTGCTAAGCTACATTTTCAAGTTTTGTACACGTCTCTTTGTAATTTTCCTGAAGTTCATATCTAAATAGTATTGCTCCTGACTCCCCGCTCTTAAAACTCTTGAAACTCTTCTTCAAGTCCTCGAGCTTTCCAATCCTAATGTTTGTGTCTTTTTTGTAGTGACTCGACCTCTTGTGTCAGCTATCGAGGGCTAGAGTTTCCCCAAGGTCTCTTACTTCCTTTCAAGAACCGGATTTCAATGTCGGGATGTTTAGGGATTTTAGTCCATTTTGAGGTAAAGTGACAAGGGGAGCAACAGCTCGACTGCAGTACTCAACTCAACTCAGTTCCTATAACATAGCCATGTACATATACATCTCCAACTTTATTCCACAAAATTCCTTCTGTATCGCTTCCTTCACCACACAGTGTAGTCCTAGACAATTTATGTGAACGAAAAAATTGTAATTGTACTCCATGTCGTTCGCATTTCACCTAAGTGAGACAATTTTTCACACTTTCCCCAGCCGCCGAGTACTTTTTCCTTTTTTTTTTTTGTGTAGAACGCCATCAAGAAATCATATCCGCTTCCGTTTTCATTTTGTACAACGCCGCCTCCCATCCATCCACCACCACCACGATGCGTGTGGCAAGGCAGTGAAATCAGATTACACATTGAATCCGGTATCCCTCCCTCTGACACGAACGCTGTTCTGCTCCCAATTGCGTGACCAATTAGTGTATTTCCCAGTCATTTGTGGGCAGCGTTTTATGAATCCATCCTTCCTATCGTTCATCCTCTCGGAATTGGGGTGAAAATCCTTTTGCAATTATGGGTCAGGCATGACTCCAATCCGAGCATCATCATTGTCGTCGTTATTATCATTTTTAGGCTTACACGCCACCACCGTACCGGTTCTCTATTGAATCCAATGGAATTTTTGCAAAAGGCGTCCCCACCGCTACACATACACTACAGAGCGTGACACCAGAGAAAAAGGATTACGCGTGTAATCCTTTTTGTTGTGTGGTTTAATGAATTCAAGAATAAATTTCTTTTTGTGTGCCGACCATAGTTGACCACTTTGCGTGGGTGCGACAGGACCGATTTCATTGATGAATGTTGTTTTGGTTTATTGCCGAAGGACCTTTGTCCTCGTTGTTGTTGTTGTGTTTGTTTGTGTTTTTTCATTGGTCGGGAGAAGTTGTCACTTGGATTTAACCCTTTTTGTCAGAGGTAGGCCGTGGGTGTCAAGATGGATTAACTGGAACATTTCCTATTTGTGATTGCGGGACTGGGCTCGGTAGCGTGAATCGTAAAACTTCCGTAAGCAGTTCCAGGTGGTAATTGTCTGGTAATTTACGGGATTGTTAATGCGACTATTTGTTTTCGGTCACACGGAAGTTTCTGTTGTAAATTGGTTTGCCCGCATTGTCGAAGGTAGTAAAGTTTTCTGTTGCTGGTCGTGCTGGTTAGGTGGCTTCTGACCTTTTGACTCTGGGTTTTGGTGTGATAGTTATTTATGTGAAGAGGGGTGTAGACTTTCTATGGGTTTTGAGGTTAAAAATGGGACGTGGAACAAGGAAGGTGTGAAGTTTTTCCAACGAACTTAAATTGCGACCAGAAGCTTAGATTGTGAGACGCCTCGGTATACTCAATTGGCCTAGTTCAACATTAGGAGTCGGAAAATACTGAAGATCAAAAGTGGAATAACTCTTGCCAGCCACTATGTACGCTGTTCAATGACACCGACCTTGTCAGAAGAGTCTAAAAAATACAACGACTTAGACGGCTAGGATTTGTTGAATGGATGTCCCTGAGAATCTTCGAATCTATCCCAGAGTGACGACGCAGTAGAGAAAGGCTGCTTGTTCAGTTAGTGCGGACAAATATAAAAAGATCTCAACTAACTTAGCGTGCGAAACTGCAGGCAATCGAGCTGGCTGGATACGTTGTGTTGTATGGAGTGTTAGCTGGAGTGGTCAAAGCTCTGAAGTGGTTCTATAAACGATTTTCCTATCTGATTTTATGGTCAGTGCATTGAGGTTTGGAGAAATTGGTATGGAAATTTTAAATTGTTCGGCAGAAATGCGAGTCCTGCCGCCCTTCCCTTCCTTTCCCCTTTTGCTGAGGAAATAAGTCTTCCAGAATTCTTGGCACCATACAGCTAGTTCAAGTTTTGAGGCATACCACCATCCACAATGTGGCACTAGAAAAATTCTTTCGAAATTAACTCGTCCATTCGGACGGCCTCTCATACAACTTCATCCTGCCTGGCATCGAGAACAAATTGAATTTCTCATGGAACCCACTTCCGACATGAACCATCTGTGCCTCGTGACTATCAAGACTCCACACTGCACTAGCCATTCACTCAACTGAAGACAAGAGTCCAAAAAATTTACGAAATTTCAATGTGGAATTTGCAATATCCACTACCTGAGAAAAAAGTGAAACTCGGGGCATGCATTCAATTTGCCTCGTAATCATTCTGTTGCTTTCCTACTTCACACAAATGGAAAAGGATATTGACAATTCCAAAATAGATGTCGCTGTCGTATCGCGCAAACTTTATATAAACGAAGTGAAGGCACACCGTGCCTCCCGGTCCAGATGCAATCAATAGTGACTTTCCGCCAAAACTCAGCAACAAATAGGTTCAGTTCCATTGCCATCTCTATTCGCAGTTACAGTTTACTTTTCCAAGTTAAATGCATAAAGTTTGTGCGCCCCCCAAACCCACCCACTCGCTACTTACGGATGCAATTGAAAAATGCCCAAAGAAGTTACACACAGATAGGAAACATGTTCAAGGCCGGGCAACTTCAACAGAGCTAAACAGCATGCACTATAAAATATCCATTAGTATTCACTCGGAGCTGAAAGATACAAAAGGCGAACATTGAAGTGAGGGTGAAGGTAGCGGCGACAGCGGCGGGCGGCTGGAAGTGGTTACAGAAGTTCTCACAGTTCGTGTTCGTGCTCGCACGCCATAAAAGGCAGCAGAGGCGAAGTAAAAAATCTAAGTAAACCCTTCTTTTGACTTTGTCTCGGATTTGGAATAGGGATTCGTTTGGATGGTGCGCTTTGTTGTCACGTGTAAAACTTTATCACTTCGTCTGTCCCACTTCGAGATAGACGTGTACAGTCGACGTGCAAAGTAGGAAACTTTGAACATTAAAAGTTGCGAGTTTGATTGTTGTCCAAAGGATGAAAAAAGATTTTTGTCAAGGAAATGATTGTTTGAGAGGTTGCAGTTGTTAATCTGTTCACTGGCAACGGGTTTAATGTGTCGCACCTTCTACTTACTTCGATAATTTAATCGCTTGCATGGCCTGTTTGCTGCGGTGGAACCCAGAGCCTTGGTTAGGTTGCATGAAGAACATTCCAAACTACTAGACAATACCTTTCTTTATAAATTTTTTCTTAAGAACCTGCCCTTGTGGGTGACACTACGACCTAGCAAGATGCATTTTGCCTCCGATCTACTTAGCCTAATAGGTGTGTAGATGTTCTAAACTTCTCAACTAACAAACAGAATTCCCTATGAAAGATCGGGTCTGGGTAGCTAGTATAGCGCCAAACATTCACAGAGAACGTGCTCAGAAGTTTCTTCCTTTTCCAAACAGAATCGATACTCTGTATCTGATGATATCTTTGGCCCCAATGGCCGGTAAGGAAGTCCACTAGCTTCCTCATGTTTTTCCTGTCTAGGTTTAGAATTTTCTGGTAGGAAAAGGGCTTGATAAGTCTTTTGGATTGCCTTGCCCGGAGACATTTGCCCTATTGGCTAGGCAAAGTTGATATTCCCAGCTATTTAACAACGCTATGGCCGTAGCCTAATTAATGCCAGGGAAGGGTTCCGGTCCCAAGAGCGCGGAAGCCGAACCGGCCCTAGCCAGCCCATCCGCAGTTTCATTGCCTACAATGCCCTAGTGACCGGATCGCTTGTCTGGCAAGCGATTGTAGGGTATCATACCAGCACTTGACTGACCTAGATTCCACGAACTGGGATGCCAATGCTTTAAGGGCTGCCTGACTATCTGAATAGATGTTTGATACAATACCTTACAAGTGTTCTTAAGGTACTGGCATCTATGGCTTGAGCTTAAAATAAACAGTCTCTCTTATCGACATCTGTCTTTCAGAGACAGAGATACGCAATCCAATTGATTATTGTGTCCAAGAGCGCTTCAGACGAAATGTCAAAAAAAAAAAACAGAGAACTAAGTAGCGGTAAAAGCTCTGAGTACACACCTGGTCGCCGTGGGTCAGTGCTTAGTGCGTTTTACTGCTCGCCGAGCGGCGTGGGTTCAAGCCCCAGCCAGGTACACCGAACATTTTTCGCGGAACGACCTTTCGTCGCGGAATGACAAACCTCCGGGAGTATAATTTGTCATGAAAGAGCTTCTCAACTCGCCGTTCAGAGTCCCTTCCATTCATGCGAAAAATGTTACACGCACAACACAACACAACACGACACGAGCTGTCGCGCTAGCTATTTATTTATTTTTAACACACCGCATTGGTTTAAAGCTTGTTTGGAGCCGCCAAAACATCATCAGGCAGCTAGCTACTCACAATAAATTCACCATCTACTAGCTGCTTCCACACAAGGGACAGATTACCAATGAGTTCACAGGACTGGCATCAGCAGCCAAACGCCCATTATTCTTTTCC
The DNA here is from genome assembly GCA_917880715.2 of Matsumyia berberina. NCBI lineage: Eukaryota > Metazoa > Arthropoda > Insecta > Diptera > Syrphidae > Matsumyia > Matsumyia berberina. Next base: position 112,328,240 of record OU862870.1, on the reverse strand, counting down.
ATGTTTTATCGAACATCCATATTAGGTTAGAGTCTTCCAGTGATCTGCAATATACGACGGAAGATTTCCAGTAGTCTTGTGTCATGTCATACCTGACCTCCGAAACCATCTTTTCAAGGCATTGTAGGGCAACGAGTTAGGACAACGTCAAGTGTTATAATATATTGATAAGGAGAGCAGAATAATCCCAGTGAAGGGCACCTAACTTTGTCAAAATTGTTCAGTCGAAACTGTCAATCGATAAGTAAAAATACCAAACTGCCTGAACTTCATGCAGTAAAAATCTAGCGACATATGTGGTGAACAATTTAGAACAGCATTCGCCCATCACTCCGTTTCGACTTTGAGTCCTTTGTCAATTTCTTGCTGAAACAATTCATGACACCCAACAAAGCACTCTTCCACCATTGCCAACCCACCACCACCACAACATCTGTCCGTAGTATTCATCGCCCAACTCAATTATCAGCAGGAAACAATTTCCAGGGATTTATCAATTTATTTAACAATTAATCGATCCAAATCAGTGGTTTCATTGGCAGACACCAAGAGCCAATCTTCGAGGAAGAAATTCGTTTTCTTAATTCCCCCCAGATACATCGAATTAATTGTCGGAGCCAGGAGGTCGACATCTGTCCGGCGGATCACAGCACACACGTGTTTTAGGCCAAATTCCAATGCGCCAATGTCGACATCTCCTGGGCCACCCAGCTGGCCCGCAGAGCGACAAACTCTGTCAAACTAATTTATAGTTCGCAATAATTACTGTTGTATCGATCTTCCGCTGGTGTAATAAAAAATCCGTTTTTATCACAGTCCGGTGCGCTGCTTCCGATTGTCCCGATTCGGGCGGACTACACCCCCGAAATGTCGGGTCAAATCGAACCACATGCCAATATCCTTTTCTGCCGGGTGTTCCGATGGGAAAACATGCTTTCCCCACACCCACACCTCCAGCTCTGGAGTCACCCGGTGTCAGTCATTAGAACGCAAACGTGACCAAACGACCAGCAAACGATAAGCTTTTGCAAACGGTCTTAGTCGGATGTCTGCCATTTAGTGCTTCTTTCGTTGTACACTCTTGTATACTTTTTGCATGTCCTTTGCCGGAATGTATGCGCACTGGCTGGCTAGTGGCTGGTGTGACCAACGGCGGGGAAGGACGGAATTCATTAATTAGTTTTTGCTCTCTTCCCAAACTTTTTTTTTTTTTCTTTGTGGCTCAGAGATTGTGTCCCATCTTTCGTTCGTTTCGTTCGACTCGAATGAGATCCGTTTTCGTTTCAGTTTTAAAAGTTCTGTTTCTGATTCTTTTTTTTTTTTTTGCTGTATTTTTATTGAGTTCTGTGTTTTTTTTTTTGTTCTTTAGGAGTTATCACTTGGAGAGGGACAAGCCTTTCGAGATAAATAATTGAACGGGTATATTGGGTTTTCTTTTGCCATTTCTCCTTCGGAAGCAATTAGCAATGCGCAGACAATTTTTTGGCAAGTAAAATGTATTTCACTGAAAATGACCGGCGTTAGGCTTTAAACCGAAGAACCACAATCTCGACTGCTTAAGATGTCAAATAGTGTATTTCCAGCTGTTAATTTACTGCGCGCGGCGTGGGTTCAAGCCACAGCCATGTCCACCAAAAATTATTCGTGGCACCACCTCTCGTCGGGGAATGACAAGCCACCGGGAGTATAATTTGTCATGAAAGAACTTCTCAATTCGCCGTTCGGAGTCGGCAATAAATTGAAGCTCCCTGCCATTCGTGCGAAATATGTAACACGCACAACATGAATGGTTACGAGAAGCTAGGCCTTGGATCCTCCCGAGCTGTCACGCCAGCTATTTTTTTTTTTATTTGCGAGCCGTCGTCTTTTCAGCGAAATTTTTTTTTTTTTTTTTTTTTTCCCCGGGGTAGGTGAAAACCTTGCATAGACACTATGAGGACCGCAGACGCGTGCTCATAGTAGTGTGAGATTCTTACTCACTAAAAAACACCTCCCTTCGATATAAACTTGTTAGTTACTGCAACTAAGTAAGGACTTATCAAGCAATTTTGTTATCACGAAATAGAGACGTTTGGCAGGTGCCTCTCCAATGAAAGTTCCTGCATGTTCCGCTATTTAGGCGCGGTTAATTTTTATCGTGCTAAGTCAAAAGGTTTGGTTCTTTGTAGACGGCTGCTATATAAGCAAGTGCTAAAGCCGGTGTGGACATATGGTATACAACTCTGGGGTTGTACCAAAAAAACAAACGCCAATATTTTACAAACTTTTGAAAATAAAGTGCTAACAGAAATTGTCAATGCACCGTGGTACGTAAGAAATGATGATATACATAGAGATCTCGGAATTCCTACAGTCGAAAATGAAATTAAAAACTTCGCGCGAAAGCACAAAAATCGAATAAGCGAACACGTAAATAATACAGTCCTACAACTTCTGGACGAAAGAAATGTATTGCGCCGTCTTCAGCGAAAATGACAACCGTCAAATCTCATCTCCTTCCAGACTCGTCTAGTGTACTTCAGGCAGAGGAACTAGCGATTAGAAAGTCCTCCAATACACTCGATTTATATTCGACAATGGTTGAATGTCATTCTCTTTTGAGTTCCATGGCATAATAACATAGAAGAGAACGCGAGAGCCGACGGGCTTGCCAGACTTGGGTCACCAATCATCATGGGTAACAATCATCACATGCCACTGGCCAATTGGCACAAAGGCTTATAAGTGAGGTAAACTCTGCTCAGAAAACTCTGCTTTTGTTTTTCTGTGACTGTCCAACACTTGCTAAAGCCTGGCATCGTATATTCGACTGACTTTTCTTCAGTAATCTCAACAATGAAAAAATATATTTCTGATATACTGTCCTTCCTCAAATCCGCAGACTGGATATAAGGACTACCGAGCAAGGACCCTACACCCTTTTTCTAATCAAATCAGGTTCCGAAGATTCATGGTATCAACACCTGAATCTGATTATAGCCGCTCCTAAGTTCATACTTTCCTTACCTTGCAACATTCTTAACCAATTTAATAATGGATCTCTGTACCTATTCAAGTGATGGATCAGCTCGATTTTATAGATAAGCACTGCCTGTGTTCAGCTTCTTTGTTACCGACAAAGTCTATTGGGCAGTTTTTGGGGTGTAAAGTCTTGGCTGTTCGCTTTTGTATCTATAAGACCTTTCGACATCACTAAAGCAGTTTTTTTTTCAATTGGTCTACTTCCTGCGGACTTTACGCCTTCGTACAAATCCGAATATCTGTTGAACACAGCAGCAACACCAAAAATCCAATCCAATCCCATCCCCTTCAGAAACAAAAGGATATCTCGCCGGGAAATCATCAATTCTTCAAGTCATCTTCAATACACAATTCGGTATCAGGTGCCAAATCGTAGAGCTAAGCATCTCATACAAAAAGCAATTTATTATCCAGCGATGGCACGCCTTCATAAATTTTAATTTACTACCAAACACGATATTCTTTCTCTGCACAGGAAAACCTTCATGCTGTACGCCTTAGGTTGGCTTCTTTGTCTGAAAAAAAAAAAAAATAAAAAGAATTATGGCAGGAAACACCCCGGAAATCAAAATCACAACGCTTTGCTGCACGCAGTATTCTTTATCGCCGTCCATAGATTCTACTTCACAAGCACCGACCAACCGCAGCGGTCGAAGCAGTTGATGGGTTGGTTGGCGGGCAATGCCCATGTATAGATAAAAATTCCTGGTCGTCCTTAATGTGTTCAGTTCAAAAGCTGCCACGTCTGGCAATAATTTCTATGTCCGTTTTTATTTCCCCCCGAGTCTTCTTCTTCAACACCACTCATCTTCATCTAACGGGAGAAAGAAAAAAAGATTTGAACGATGATGGTGTACGATGCATCTTACTCGTATGTTGGTTCTGTTCGCCTTAGACTGTAATGGTTGCACTATTTCTTTGCACAAACAAAAACCAATTCGTAATGCTCTACTTACAGTCAGAACGAGAAAGAGGTAGAGAAGTGCATGCACGATGGACCAGGGACTAGTGTTGGGAACTATCGAATAAAAACAATCGACATATTCGATAGTTGCAAAATATTCATTTATTCGATAGCTGCCAAAAAATCGTTCAGTTACTATTTTTCAAAAATCATTCATTCAAAGCATTCGAATAAAAAATCATTCAGTTACTATTTTTCAAAAATCATTCACTCAAAGCAATCGAATAAAAAATCATTCAGTTACTATTTTTCAAAAATCATTCACTCAAAGCAATCGAATAAAAAAAACATTCAAATGTTTCACTATGGATACTCCGATAGTTTATTCGACTTTTTTTTCATTCGACTTTTTCCTCGACTTTTTTTTCACTTGGATACTCCGATAGTTTATTCGATTTTTTTTTCACTCGTTTGGACTTTGGACTATCGTACTATTTGAATACTTATTTTTACATTGGAGTGAATAATCTTCGGTTGTATTAAACAGAGTTGTCGTGTATATTCACTTTTTTAAAAAAGATTTTCGTTTTAACTGAAAGCGCTCTGTTGTTTATTGTTTGACCGAAGTTATTTAAAATCGTGGATTGAAATTATTGTTAGTAATTTTCAGTTTTTCTGATTGGAGTTTTTCGTGAGCCGTTATTTTTTTTTCAAACCAGGTGAAAGGGGTTTTTTTTTGTTCTGTATTAATTGTTTAAATATTACTTGTTTCATTAGTAGTTGCTCTGCAGAATTTGATACTTTCGAGTTCTGAGTTAAATGTCTCGATCAAAATTTGTCTATTGCATTTATGTACTGCAATGAAAGAGGTTTGTTTACTTTTGTTTATGCCTAAATGGTAGCATTTGTAACATCTTCCGCGCTTGTTGGGTGTTTATGTCGTCTTCCGACTCTTTAACTCTGACGTTTGTAATCGGAATAAAGAGCCAGAGGGACAATAATCGTCAAAATCAACACTGTCATAAGTTGAAAGCATTGTATATAAGGATCTAGAAAAAGCAGTTCTTGAGGTATGGGTACACTGCTGTGTTATCACATTTTATAAAGAAAATTGTGCAAAAATATCGGAACAAATGTGCAACACAAAAAAAACACGAACTCATTTAAATAATGGCCAGCATATGAGTAAACATGACTGTGTCGAAAGCTGTCCAAATGAAATGATACGTGTATCAGAAATGATACAAAGATAGGATTATGAAGTTTCCGCTATACGGGAGACCTCTGTTGGAAGCTTTACAAATGTATGTTCAAAACGAAAAGGACGAAAAGCAAACAAAGTCACGAAATATGGTTTTAATAATGAGTAAATTAAAATCAAAATCACTTTTGATACAAGGTTCAACCAAGGTTAAATGTAATTCCCGATTTTTTTTTTTTTTTTTCCATTCAACCCCCCCCTCGAGCAAAATTGTATGAATGAATGAATGAATAAAACTATTCGATAGTTGAAATCATTCAGTATTTCAGTTACTAACTATCGATAGTCCAATTCATTCGATAGTTCCCATCACTACCAGGGACCAAAGAATTCCATACACGTTTCAGTGTTTATGAGAATTTCTTTGAGGACCCGAAATGGTAAGACTGTCCTCGCAATTTCGGGACAGAATACACACATAGACGTGGGACTAGAAGAGGACAAACCCTTCAGATCATCCGATGATAATGAGGAAACGGCGTATAATCTACTAGGAGAGAGCGAGGCACTACTCTAACAAAGGTGGACACACTTGAAGAGAATTAGAGAAACATGTTTTGTATACAAAAAAAAACACAAAAGGACGCTTAAAAAAAATCCAACCACGTGGTTGAGTCGGAGTGCTCTGCAATCCTTACCGTAAAATACGAGTCTAGTAGTAGGCACTATGCATTCGACAGGCTCTTTTTTGACCAGTTTCCTCGTATGTATAATGGGTCCTGGTAAAGATTTTTGCAAAGAACAAAGTTGTGGTTGCCAAAAAAGAGAAAAAGACCCTCAACAGACCAGTACCGAGCTGAGTGATACTTTGCGGAATAGAACAAAAATTTCAACCAGAAAACTTTAGGTTAGGTTACTGGGTGCCTTCTGATATTCGTCACTGCTCACTTAGACCAGAAAAAAGGTCCATTGTGCCCATCTTCTAATTCTACTCCAGACACAAGTAAAGAGAAGGGGACCGACTGATTAAAAACCAACCAGATAAGGAAATGAATCTCAGAAGGTCCCTCAGCTCGATGTCAAGCAAGTCCTCCAGTTGCGTGAAGAAGTAACTACCAATTGACCTCATTCTTCTACCAACGAAGGCAGCACATTCACACAACAGGTGACGGATAATTTCGATTTCTTCCGCGTCCCCGCAACTTCTGCAATAGTCGTAGTAATGGATACCGAGGCGCTCCGTATGAATACCAATGGCGCAGTGACCAGTTATATTGCCGGAGACTATTCTTGCTTCGCGACGACTAAGTTTGACCAGAGACAGAGATCTTTTCTTATTACAACCCGTCCATAAGTTTCAAGCCGCTGCGCATGTGTCTAGCTGGATCCAGCGTGTATTGGCTCGACTGATGGCCTCATCTGTGAGGCATGCAGCACTGCTCCCCTTTGTGCAAGTTCTTCAGCCCTTTCGTTACCTGGAATATAAATATGCCCTGGTACCCAACATAGGGTCACCGTATTGGCTTTGTAGATGCTTTTTGCAGATTCCTACAAGCCTCGATCTAGTCATCGCGGCCTTCAGAGCTTTAACGGCTGCCTGACTGTCGACATAGATGGTGATTGTCCTTGCGGTGATACCCTTCTCGCGGACAGTTTTTGAGGCCCCAATTTCGGCCTGAAAGACACTGTAGTCGTGGTTTATTCTAAAGGAGTGCTTTATTCCTAGGGCCTTATAGTAGACCCCGGCATCTGTACCAATGTCCATCTTAGAACCACCGATGTAGAAAGCCAATTCGTTTTTATTGGTAACTTTGTGGTTCCTCCAGTCATCTCTGTCAAGAATTCTGATACTGAATATTCTGTCAAATATCAGAGTCTGGATCTAACGATCTATTTCTGTGGATCTGTCGGCATTCTCCCATAGAGACAGTGCGGTGACGTGACCGTAGGAAGCTGGTGTCCACTATCGTCCTTCTCTGAGTCTCAAATCGGTTTTGCTGCCCTGTTGTTGCAATGCAGATCCAGCGGAACGAAACTTAACAAGGCTTACAATGTTTCAATTCTTCACTTGAAAATCCATTGCTTGCATCCACATCACTCAGTTCACCTATTACTTTTAATCTCGCACCATCCCCTGCAATCGCACATCACTCTTAACCTCAATTCGGTAGATTACTCATTAACTCCTTAAGAAAGTATTAAAATAGCTTCATAAATTCCACTCAAACAATTATCATCAACAGCGGTCGTGTCCACACAAACTTTATTTTCTCCCTTTCAAATGCAAATTCAACCATCCTCCCGTGTCATGTATTCAGGCCACAATTTCCTGACGACCACCGACCCCTCGAATGGCGTTACTTAACACAGGAAAAAAGGATACGAAAAATGTTTAATACTTCTGTCGGTGGCCAGCGCCGAAAGGAGGAACTTTTTTTTTTTTAAATTAAGAAGAAAGATATTTTTCATTGTTACATAAACGAAGGATATTCCATTCGAAAAGAAAGGATATCACAGGAAATTTTCCTTTCCCCACAATCTCCTACGAACGACCACATTCCCAACAAGTAGGCGACAGCCAGACTCTTTATATTCTCCAAACAGTGTTGTCGTGATTCCGTTCGAGTATTTCGCTGTCGTCTTCGTCCCTCGATTGTATGAAGTCCTGCTACTTGGAATTAATAGCGGCGATGGTGGTGTTCGTTTTCGGGGCACTTATCACGATTTTATCCTTCTTACAGTCCCTCGGAGAAGTGTAAAGAAAAACCAGAGCACAGACAAAAACACGACGTGATTTTCAAACTGAAGGCAAAAAAAAAAAGAACTTCTCCAACGAAAATGGAAAGAAATCATAAAAAAGGAGTAGAAGCCAATTCTTTTGCGATGCCACTTCCTGTTGCAAGGACTTTCCTTTGCGTTGTGTGCTCTACTCTCTTTTGCTTCACCTCTTAACAAAACAACTTTTACACTCCCTCCATGGGAGACACTTGAAGTTGTTTTCTATCTTTGTATCCACATTGCCTCGAACCAGGAACTCTCAGTCGCACTGAGAAGGACTCAAATTGAATTGGTTTTGAGTTTAGAATATTGTACGCCAGAGGGGTGGTAATAAAAAGCATTCATATGCCCTCCTGCTTGGTGTTGCATTTTTTTTTAAGGAGTCTAATGCCGAACTTAGACAAAGTTTATTTTTTTCGCATTGAGACTGCAGAAAGGATTTCCAACATGTCTGCCAGTTGTCCTCGTTTCTGCCGTCTAAGTTTTCTATTCTAACAATATGAGATGGCCTAGTTGTTAAGAAAGAAAGAGAAAGCCAGTGAGATTTCATTTGGTAATGCCTTTGGCAATAAATATTTTCTAAAGTCCAATATCCTTTCGCAGGATATCCCTTTAACAGAGCCACCAATAACAATTGCAATGAATGGACTTGTTTCCAACTGATTCTTCTTTGCAAATGAAAGAAGTTCACTGTTTGTCAATTCAATGGAAGCACTTCTTTGAATTTGATTTGCTGTTCGCACTTTCTATGTCATTCCATTCTGTGGTCTTTATTCAGCGACAACCAGTTAAGCATTTAACATTTTCACAGACAGCCAGAGTGCCATTAAGTCCCTAGAATCAATCTCTTATCAATCAATCAATCAATCAATCAATCTTGGCGACCTAGCACAACAAGATGTCGGAAGCCTAGTTTGGTTTATTGAAAGCTCCCACTGGTTCCACTATTAGGAAAGAGAATTCCCTCTGATCCTGAGACATCACAATGGACCTACAGTTGGTCCATTGCGTCGGCTATGTCGACAGCCTCTCTAACCTTACCTAACAGATAAGGCCGTATCTCTATCGGTTATGTTGATGATTTTTATAAGGTATAAGCATCACCATCTCCAGCTTCAAGCAGAACGCTTTACTTTACGTTTAAGAAAAGTGCAACAAAGAAGGACTTTCTATCAACCCTTGTTAACACTGCATTTTTCGGGTCAGTCTTAGATCTGACTTAAACTGGACAAGAGAATGTACGATGTCGAAGGCAAACCTCCAGACTAATCTGGCACAGATAAGATGAATGGCTTGAGCCTGTTAAAGCAAACGTTTACCAGGATTGGTATCGGTTTCCTTCCAGGACCTTGTCCGATGGGCCTTCACACCAACAGCCTAGGGCTCTTTTCAAGCAATTTCTGCAGAAGTTCAAGGGGCGAAAAGGAATAGAAAGATATTCTTTATTTCCTTCAGTTTTTGCACCTGAAAAACATACCTACGTCGGAAGAAGGCTAAGAACCCACAACACAAAGCTATTGGCAGACACATAGAGGCACAGCGATTAGCATGTTGTACTTACAGCCGTATCAGCAGAAGAAAAATACCCTAAAGAGCAGCATAGCGTAAAAAAGAAGGAAATAAGGAATCCCATCAAAGCTTGTTATGGCCTCACAAACCTTGATGAAATTCCTATCGCCAAAGTGAAATCGGAAGACTACTAAGAAGCATTAGAATTCTGCCATGCCCACGGTTGATGAGTGTAATGGGTAGCCGTAGGGCCGCTGGTTTTGACTTGGGCCTAAACTAACCAGCATCTCCAGCCAGCTAGTTTGTTAGCTGGTTGCCTCCTGCTTTGCATACCAAGCTGATTGTGGTCCCTTTTCATTTGGGCGCGTCGCCTGTGTCGTGAACTTCCTCTGCTAAGCTGTCCTTTAGGGAAAGATTCGAAAATCCGGGCTGAAGGGATAAAATTCATCCAGTCAACATGTCGCAGCCATCTTAGTTATTCAGTTTGACTCTTCTGACTAGGATAATGCTGCTGTACAGACCTTACAGTTTATCATTGTACTTCTACTGCTCCACTTATCCTCTATGCAGATCAACACCCGAATAACTTTTCTCTCGAAACAATTCATGACGACCTCATCCATTTTTGACAAAGTCCACACCTCTACGCCCTGTTCTACGGCGTAGAGGTACAGAGGTACAGAGATACTTAAGGTCTTGTATAGGTAAAGCCACTTTAGAACTTTGTTACTCAGTTGCCTTCTTAGCTCAAAGAAACAGCGATTGGAGACAGTCACCCTATCGGAAAAGGCTCAGTGGATCTCTTGCGTTTACAGTCCCACCACCTACTTACAACTCACATTTGATGGTATTTCCGAAGGTCATGGACATACATACCCTGATATTTCTTTCCAACTAAATGACTTAAGTGTTTATTATTCTGAATTTGTTATGCGGGCAAGAGGGTTTTGTCTATGTGGTCCTACCGCCGTCACATACCGTACAAACACTCGAGCAATTACTAATACCCTTCTCCATGGAAAAGTGGACAAAACGGAGCAGACTTCCATTCCATTTTTCCTTTTTTGCTCAATTCTCTCATACGCTTTAGTTTTTATTGTGCGAAATTTCCTCCGTGTGGAGTCCACGTGAAAGTCATCAACGTTGTCAGCTCACGTTTCTGGTGAAAGTTGGTTGAAACATTTCCTCTTCTCGGACACTGACGACGTGCGGAACCTTTTTATCAGTGTGCACGCCTTTTCTTTTTCAACTTCTTTTTTTTTTTGAACTTTTTTTTTGTGATTTACCCTGTGTTCACTGTAACCAGTAATGCCGGGAGGGCATTTTGTTACATAAAAACGAATGAGAAGCGAATGAATGGTGTGGAACGCCAATGCGGTTGACAGGACAATTCACTATGTGAGACTGGTTTCTCTTTTTGTATCCTTTTCCTCTTTTTAATCTGCAGCAACTACATTTACGTTTTTTTTTTTTTTTTGGTTTCTCTTATAGATTCTGGCTGTTAGCGTGTCCACTTGTGTAGCTATAGCGAATGCTATTGATGAGGATGATTATGGTGACGAATCGAGAGATGTTTCGCTGCGAAACCAACAACAGCAGCAGCAACCATTTAATTTTGATAATTTACAGCGCTTACGTGCAAAATTTCAACAGGATGCACATAATCGAAACAACAATGGTAACAATAACAACAATCGGAATCGGTCAGGTGGAAGAATATCGCCGAGTCCGGCGGCAAGGAATCAGTATAAAAACAGGTATGTACATACATATGTGAGTCCAGTCTGTCTAGCAAAAAAGATTACAAATGCAATTATTGCAAAAATCCTTCTGATGACACGCCCAACTTTGATTATTTTCTCCTGATCTGTGGTACATCCACAAAATGTTTAAAAAATTGTTTGAATTAGTCCAATGACCGTCAATTGTTGTAATGGAAGTCATTGGGGCAGGCGATTTCGCCAATTTCTTCCTCAGGTGGGAGACGCCCTTGTTGAACTCAATAGATTCGCAGAAGCTCCTCTAACAGTATCCCTTTGCAATCCACTCTTTGTGTGTAGCCCACTCCATTATCTCTTCTTTATGAAGGTTCCACATCGATCAAAAACTGCGGAAAACTTCCCTATGCCTATATACTAACACAGATCACCTTTCGAAAATACGGACCTCAGAGGAGCACCTGATGAGGCGTATCAATCAGGGCCGTACGGAATTCGATCCAACAAGCTAGATACGCAGTTGGTCAACCCCATAATTGGGGGCTAACAAACACGAGTTGCAAAGACCTGGAAACAAACAAAGTGTTTACCGACCTATCTTTGCTGTTCTAGATTTCATTGCAAAAGGTTAAAAACGACCTATCGCGACTGTAAATTACAGAATCTGCGCTTAATATGTATGTACATGTTCACCACCAAACACGCAGCAACCTAACGTGCGTATAGGTATTAATTTAGCCTGGAAGATGGGATGATGATTCAAAACACTAAAGGAGTAGTAGTAGATTATCGGAAAAGACCTATTTTTTTTTATAAGACGACCGAATGATGTTATTCACAAAGCGCGAGTGAGGTGTGGTGGTTCGAAACTCAGGTGATATTAGCTTTCAATAGTGTCCCGTTGTGGTTTCTTGCAAAGATTCTTGAGCTAAGTCCAAGAGCTTATGTTCGATCTTGTGTGCATTTTTTTGTACGAGTTTTAGCATGTCCGACATTTTTTGTAATTGCTTTACTATAGAGTGCCTCCCCGCCTTAAGGTTCAGACTTTCTACTAACTCCGGGCGCTCAAGAGTAGTTCGTTAGGTCGTCACCCTTTTTTTTAACTTTGTGTAATCACATCGTTCACCGACATATAGGGTCACCATACTGGAAGGCGTACTTACTTGCTTAAAGGCCTCAACCAAAAAGCGTCTTAAGCCAGCCCAATCTTTAGCCAGCTACCTCAAGTTTCACACATCAAGTTGGTTAAGATCATCTTCGACTTGCTCCGCCCCTCGAATGTGGATTCGAAGATTTTCTGGGCCGCAGCATTGTTTTCCATCCTACATGACCCAGCCACTTCAATCGCTGGACCTCCACTCTTCCGGTTAGGTCAATGTCGCTGTACAGCCCGTATGGTTCGTCGTTGTATCTCCTCATCCATTGACCCTGAGATGGGACTGAAAATCATTCGAAGAATTCTTCTCTTGAAACAGCCAAGAGCAACCTCATCCGCTTTTGACCGAGTCCATGCCTTTGGACCATAGAGCAGGACTGGAACGATTAAGGTCTTATAAAGGGTCACTTGAGTTGTTTAAGAGAAGGCTTTGCTACTCAATTGCTTTCTTAGCCCAAAAATCTGGTGTCGTTGTCTGAATTGATTGCGGAGCCTAGGTAGACAAATTCCTTATCTACCTCAAAGTTATATCTGTCTACTGTGCCGTTATATCCGAGAGGTCGTTGTTGAGTGTCCTTTCTTGTTGACAGCATATACTTGGTCTTGCCTTCAATGACTGCTAAACCCATCTTTGCCGCCTCCGTCTCAATACTCACAAACGTACCAGTAACATCACGCTGCGTTCTTCCGATTATGTCATTGTGGTTGGCATATGCGAGTAATTGGATGGACTATTGAAAGATTGCGCCTCTGGTGTTGGCGTGTGAATTTTGCTCCATTCATTTAAGAACAATGTTGAAGAAGTCGCATGACAGCGCGACGCCTTGTTGAAATCCTTTTTTGATATCAAAGATCTCGGTGAGGTCTTGACTGGCCTTGATGGAGCAGTGTGCATTCTCCTTTGTCATCCTACACAATCGGTCGAGATTGGCAGGGATATCATAACTAAACATTGCTCTGTAAAATCCGTATCTATAGATGTTGTGGTGGTGGGTATTGATTTGAAGTTCCTGGATTTTCTGGTCGATGGTGGTCTTTCCTGGCCTGACACTAATATGGACCGATCAGCTTGTTACCGAACGGCTTCAGGCGTTCCCTGTTACATAAATTTAAATTCAGCCCATATCTGCAGTTCACAAAAAAGCCTTTAAGTCAAGATAACCACTGCCACTTAACAGTCTGTTACCGAATCGAAAATAATCGTTCATATTTCATTTGCTTAGTTCAAAAGTTTCTAGTTTCTTGCATCATTGAAATACGTAAGAGTATATCCTTCGCAGAGGATGATCTGCAACAAATACCTTCTCTAATTCTTCCTCTTTTGAAATACACTATCCAGTATCCAGTGTCCACAAAGATGACACTTTCGTACTCTTAACGTGCACGAGGAGAGGTAGTGCATATTACATGAAGAATATCACGACGTAACAATAGCAAGCATCAACAGCAACACACATAGTATTTGAATGTGCAAACTGCAGCTGCTTCCCGGGAATAAGTCGAACGAGTTAATCTGACTAAAAAAGGATTAAAGTCTTCGTATCTTTTGTTGTCCCTTAATTTTCCATGGGGACTTCTGAGTTTCGTTTCGATTTTCATTTGGTACTACTATTAAGGGCGTGTGTTGGATTCATGAAAATGTTGGTACTCGACTGAGAGGAAAATCGGTTTGTTTCAGAGAGACAGAGCCTATGGCTTCTTGACCGTGTCTCAGGATGCCCGCTAAGCCATCAGATGGCTCTTTACCTTTTTAAGCATTGAGTGTCAAATTTTGTATTCAGTCATTTTTACACATTTTTCGCGGTCTCACATCTCATTGAAGAAGGACAAACAAACAAGGAGAATAAAATTTATCATGAAATAAAGCATACGTGCAAGATATGAAATGTTACGGGGTATGAATGTCCGACTTTTGGAGATCTCATTCCCATACTCGTTGAGATTCTCGAGCTATAGCACCTTCTCCATTGGGTTTAAGAGCTCGGAGCATCTGTTTGGAGTACGTAGATGGGAGTTTAATTTACTGGAGGTGGTATGCTTCCAGGTGTGCACTCGTTTCAATTAATGCTTTCACTCCAGAATCTGCAACATTCCTCATCTTCTACTGACAGTTTTTTGAGATATGCTTTGAGCTTGCAACGATCCATTAGAAGATTTTTTAAATGAGTTTGTCATTTTTGCTAATACTCAACCAGGCCTTGCATCTCTACCAGTTATAGAAACGTGTTTCTACCTGCCTTTGTTGTTTGTCGATTTTGGAAACGCTATGCTGGAGGATTCAGATCCGCCTGCATCCTGGAGAGCTGTGCTACACACAATTGTGTTTGTAATCACCAATGAAGGCCCTGACCGAGGTCGCAAGAAAACCCAACGCAGATTCAGGTCCTTAGAAAACATCCTCTGAGCTAGTAATCTAATCGGAAATCTCATTTCCAGAGATCCCGGTGCGACCTATGACCCAGACAACAAAGAGTCAAAGAGTTCAGCTTTTCGAACGAATTCAGAGAGTTCTTGAATTCTCGCACTATTTTAGGCCGGTTATCGCTACAGATGCAAATGCTCCGACCCTTCCGTGACCATTCGGATAGCAAACGTCTCTGCTTGGAAAATAGGAGCATGCTTGCCTAACAAGAAGAGGGGTCTGGTGTTATCGACCTCCACGTATACACTAACACTGGACCCACATCTGGTTTTGGAGCCATGCGTGAAGATTTGGCTGCACCCCAGTCCAGACTCAGACTCTGCCCGAAGCCAGTCCTGAAGGCAAGGAAAGTCGACTTTAAATCTGCACAGCAGCCGAAGTTCTGATATCATTGCATCAGACGGCATATCCGTGGAACTAGGGTCTTGGGATAAGTGTCGCTCAAGGTCATCAAAACTCCAGTGCGAATGATACCAAAAGCCGCCCCGTCTAAGACGATAGATTGGTTTGATAGTACAGCCCATGATATGTGTTAGTATGAAAGGGAGGTAGATCAAGCAGAGCAGCGCCAGGCGTACTCCAAAAAGCTCCCGTGCAGCCGAGACAAGCCGTTCTTCGAAGTTTAGTGCAGTAAGCTCTTAAGCAGTCACACGTTGTTTCAAAGTTCGTGATTTTTTCCATCCTCTTTTCTTAGCTCCTCTCGAATTCTATGCGGTCCGATGCCACACAATAGTCTAGAACCAACGAATGTAGTCTTCGAGTCTTTGCCCGTCAGTTTATCATAACCTGCTACTAACTCAAAAAGAAAAATCTAGGTTCAAACTGAGAGCAATTGAGGTTAATGGTTGAACCAACCAAAGGACACAATAATCTCAACAATCGCATGAGAGCACAGCGATTTGTAAAAATTACGAGGCAGAAATAGAGGACCTAAAACACTTCAAAGCCTGAACAGAAATGCGATGTTCTCTGTGCCCACTGGCTCAGAATCGTCTCAGGAATAAAAGTATCGATGGCAAAACCGCAAATGTGTTTGTTTGAGGTAAAAAAGGGCCGGGCATTCTGTCAGGCGACAAAGAGAGACTTCTTTACCCTCAAAGTATCGTCTGCAGAGTTAACCTAATAAAAAAATCATTCACTGACGACGTATTTGTTTTAAAGGCAGTGACCACTGATTTTTCCAATTAGAAGTCGAAGGTTATTCCTATCGAGGTTCACAAGAAAATCGAATTTATTCTATGAAAGCTTGGAAAATAGCAGCTGCAAGCATTCTTGTCCTGATGTGTTCTGCCAGTCTTCCTTGAACTGAGATGAAAATCAGCTTTTCACATGCCATTTGAAATGGATTTGGGTTACCACCCAGAAATGCGCACTGTCTAATCAGTCTTACTCTAATCGGAAACCTTAGTGAATTTAACTGATTCGAGGGTCTAGCAGAGCACAAACTGTCTGTTAGTCCAACAAACTAAGAATGCATATAGACAGGACGGCTGAGCTTCTACATATGGACAGGAAATGCCTGTCATTACTGGTAGGATTAATCGCAGGCCACAATATGCTCATGCAAAAAAACTGCGCTTGACCGACGACGACCTATGCAGTGGATGCGGGGACGAAGAGGTACATGAGGACACAACACACTTTCTCTGTCATTGCCCAAACCTCTGCAATATTAGAAAAATAACTCTG
The DNA here is from genome assembly GCA_917880715.2 of Matsumyia berberina. Lineage (NCBI taxonomy): Eukaryota > Metazoa > Arthropoda > Insecta > Diptera > Syrphidae > Matsumyia > Matsumyia berberina. The sequence goes on along the minus strand of OU862870.1, from coordinate 112,311,842 downwards.
GGCAAATACCTCTTCGATAACATCGAGGAGCTATACGAGGTCTCACTGTCGGATCTGCTCAAGTTAGCAAGGACAGCCAAGTGACTCTCAACAGGTATATAGAATCACGGAGTAGGAAGTAGTTGGTAAAATACATGGATACCACAACGGGTCTACATAGACCTTAGCGAGATAAAGATGGTTTCATCATCTTCATCAGCTCGCTAACCTAACCTAACCTAAGAATGAAAGATAATGAAGGATCGAACAGTCATACCATCTGAGTCGTTTTTGGTAAGCCACGAGGCGTGCATTTTAATTTGGAAGATTCTAGGTTACACATATGTACATATATGTTCACCTTTGACCTGACTGGGTATCAGCTTATGCTGTTGGGGACCAACCACACATCCCTATAGTTTGTTTTTTTTTGTTTGATCAGGAAGTCTTCCATGATCATAAACTATATATGTAAAGGACGACAGAAATCCTACTTTTTCCTGTGACTTCAGCACCCTCTTCATTCAGAAAAAAGACTTGAACTGCAGTGGTTTTCGTTTTTTTCATTTCACACTTCCGCCTGACACCCTCAGCACAGTCTTTAGTCACGAGCAAGGAAATGCAACCAGGTCGTATACTTAATTTTTATTCCTCCTTTTTTTTTCTTTTTCATTTATCTCCTTTCCATCTCTGTGCCGCTTTCGCTTTGCACTTCCTCGTATATTTTTAGTTGGATTTGGATAGGTCCTCTCCCCTTTTTTGTGGATTTTGGTTCTGGCCTTCGTATTGCTTTTAGCAATTAATGTTTGAAGTTGAAGCTAAGCTTTGGGGGATTAGAATACTGGGTGCTACTTTGAGATCCTTCTGTCGCTTTTTTGTAATGTGCAAATGGATTTTTCCATGACGCCGATAATTGGAGGTTTTTCCATATTTCACTTCGTAACTAACTTAATTTTTTTTTCTCTGTGTAAGTTCGTTGAAATCTGCAAATAATTGGTTTTTCGTTTTTTGCTCTCTGACGAGAGGTCTTATACAATCGGGGCTACTGTATCTGTAAAGAAGTTTTGGTGAACGTTACGAGCTCTCAGTGGACGTTGAAGAAGTGAGTTTGATTACTTTTGGACGGTTAACAACAGGAGTATTTGAAATATTTACATTTACTCTGCGACAGATCTTGGAGCAATGGAATGCAAAGGGTACTCTTGCAATAACCCATTTAACGTCTAAGTTGAACACAATGACCTACTAGTGGTGCGTTGGTGAATATTAAGGTAGAAATGCCGACGATGTTGTGTGGATTGCTTTAATTTGAGTAATCGAAGGACCTGCTCTACCTAACCTTCTTAGAAGGCCAGTCACCAGATCTCATATGAAAAGTAGTTTTTATGAATTCCTTTGTCTGTCCTCTCCCTATGTTCGGTTTTTCACTATGCCTTCACGCCATTCTGTATGGTTTCAGGCAGCATTGTTTTGCTCCGCTTTATTTTAGGCCAGCATTAGCTTGTTCAGTACCACCATCGGTCGAAAATTTTGGAAGCTCTCTAATTTCTCAACCAGTTGTCCGGCGATGTTAACTTCCGTCCTTACACGTCCTCTTAGTTAGCCATCACGCACACAGTGCTTCCGATTTACTAACCTAGTTAAACTAATACAAATCTGATTATCTATTCCAGTGCGCCGAAGTCCCAAAACGACAACCAGCCAAAATTCAATGAAATGGAATTCTACGACGAACTTGAATCCAGCCTCCCCTATGGCATACAGAACGTGCGCCGGGATCTCCCGAACCGATCTACCCGCAGCCAAATGCATCTACACAAACCAAAGGTAAGCCAGACCATAATCAAACCACAAACACAAACACACAGTAAAAACAATTTCCCCAAAAACACGCACTCCACCAGTCACACACGACCACACAAAACACGAGAAGCCACTCTGGTGTAGTGGCACCGTCTAACAATGTTACGCATTTTACTCACTCCCAAAAAAAACTGCAGACAACCTTCCAGTCGCTGTGCCCCTCGAAGCGAGTTGTTATCCCTCTGGAGACCGTTTCATACGAATACCGTCCGGATCACTACGAGGAAGTTACCTGTTTCCACAGCTACGCACCATCCCGAGACTACATGTCCGAAACCAATAAGGTGAGCAAATAAATTCCAACACATGTGGTTGTTGTTACACAGTACTGGTTGCATGCCACACGTCAGTCTCACTGTGTCACGCTCCAGTGTGTCCTTCTTTCACACATTGTTGTTCCGCTGGACCACACTAATTTGAAATTATTATTGCGTTTGCGGTGTCGTTCATAGGTATGCAGCGAAGCTGGGTTCACATGTATCCAATTGAATCGGACTGTATATCTGACGAGGCGTGCAAAGGGTACTGAATGCTGGGAATCTGAGACTCGGATCGTGCCCTCCGGCTGTGAATGTATGTGGCCGAAGCACACTTTCGGCGACATCATCACGTACCATTGAGCTCGCGAAAGACCACATCAATATCACCGACATCACCACCGTTGTAACCGCCAACAACGTCACCATCATTGCCACCAAAAACCACCCCCCCAGTTATCATCACCACCGAGTACTGTTATTGGAAAATTTAATTTATTTATTATTTTATACGTAAACACTTACATATGTATATTTCAATTGCCTTAGCGAGATTGTTGCAAAATTTTAAAAATTGTCACTTCAACTGATGCTACTTACTGCTGTTGCTGTTACTGTTGCTGTCACTGGTGTCATTTCCGGTAACTATTTTTGAACTGACTGTCATCGACCACTGATGTAATGAAATATGAGAAGAAGGACCGTAATTTACTAATAATAACTCGCATGCAAGCATCCGAAAAATTACGTCCTTTTGCCACAACACCTTGTGAAAATTTAGGTCAGCTTTTAATTTCCAATTTGACGACAAATGCCAAGGCTTCAAGTTTGTAACCACCCAACAGAAATCCACCCAAATTAAGAGAATTTGACCGCTTACTGCTCAATCTGAAGCCTTAAGGTATAATGGCCCTTGAGCGTGTAGTCCACTAGGCGAACATGTTTGATTCGGTAGAAGAGCTTTTTATGGGCCGCGTCGATGCCGTATTCTCCTTAACTATGATTAGCAAGCCTTTAAGCCAAATTTCATTGGTTTCGCCAGATCCACCAAACTGGCTGACTTGCTTACGATGGCGCTAGAGCTGGGCCTCTAGTTGGCCCAGTCGCTAGTTATCTCCAGTTTCGGATGCTGTGTTGGACGAGGTCCCTTTCCACATGCGCGCGCAGAGGTTTTCTCCACTACGGCGTCCCGTCGGGGTAGAAACGAAAATTCTCCGGACCCGAAACTGCTGGAGAGCATGTCACTGTCTACCGAAAACTCTTTGTTAAGAATCTGCTCAGATGACTAATCAGTTATCCATGCATATCCTCGGTCTGTGCAGATTCAAACATTGAAGGACCTCCCCTCCGTCTAACTTGATACATGACAACCAAATACGGGCCCAGAGATTTCCTAAGGTGCGATAAGCTAAATTATTAAGCCACCTCACGCATGACTATCATGTTCCTGGGCCCTTTGTTTCCTCTCAGTGGACTATCTTAGCCAGAGAGAGTGTCTGGACGATTATAGATTTTTTCCATGGCCGCAATTTTCCTTCTCACCACCAACATTTGCTTGAATATTATCTGGCTGATCCGCTGATTTTCCTCCTTCTTTTGGTAGCTTCGGCCATTCTTCCCAGGGCTGCAGATTGGAGGCTGTTACCTCTCAAGTAAAGAGAAGCCAGCCGGGCTTAAATGTGCAACTTATGAACTCTTGAATCTGTCTAAGCTGGTATGTCGTCCACATGGTGCCATGGTAGCCGTAAGCTATGACATCAGTTTTAACACTTGCCGCTGTGTCTCTATACGTAGACACATGACTCTGTGGTTTCTTCATAGACTTAAACCATCTTACAGTGGCTTTTGGGCTAGTTCCCAAGCATGTTCCAAACAGAAGCCGTCCTACGAAAACTTCTTCGTGCGTTTTTCGTCCAACTTCTGACTGCTTGTCTGAAGAATGTGTTATGGCGTCATCGAGCCTGAGCACCGAACACCACTCCGCACGGATTTTCGTAACTGATGCAGGGACGTTCTCCTCATCTTCTGCTGTAATACCATCTGCTGGGTCCACGGTTTCTAAAACCCCGTCGAAAATATGGTGAAGAGGCCGAAAGTGATCGCAGGTTGCACTTTAGGAAATTTGCAATCTTCTTAGCTTTTGTTGAGACTATTATGAGGATGTGGGACTATAGCCCCATTCACCGCTAAGGTTACTTTAAATCACAGGTCGCTTGGTGTCCGAAGAAAACACATTCACATAGCGCCATTCATCCCTTTGACTCAATTATTTAACACTTGTCACTAAAGGTTTTTTTTAAGGTTTTTCCGCCTTAGATCTATACGCAACAAGGTACTTCGAGCAAGATGTGATTCTTCACCCCCTATGGCCGATCTTAGGAGATAGATTCGACAGAACACCTCTATTCCTTGCATGGGTTTCCAGGCAAACGTTACAATTGCTTTTGGTAGATTTTTAATCGAAACTTGCACATTCAAACATTTATAGGTTGGAAATTTAATGAAAAGTATAATTAATATTTGCAGACAACATGAATAACAGCAGCAGTATAAAAAATGAGTCGAGCAACACGAAGATTAATTTAATACAAATATTTGAAAAAAGCCTACACCTGTATGTATATTTATTTATTTTTATTTTTTTTAAGAACACACACACAACTTATATTTATTAAGTTAATGAATTATTTTGTTTTATTTGTTTTGTTTTCAAATTTTACTTAACAATTATTCAGTTCCACGACCAAGGATCTCATCATAGGTAATCATTTTAATTAATATTAAGTGTGAGCACATTCATATCATATATCATGCAGACGATTGCTTAGATTTATTAATATTTATACTGTTACTAATATTTATTTTATAATAAAAGTTTATTTAATATAAATTCATGTTTATTTTGTTCCTTTTTGTAATAAATATAAGCAAACATAGCAACCTAGACATGCAGTGTGTCTACGGAATTTTAGCCAAGGCAAGAAATTCATATTCGCACTAAATGCCTGAATTCCGTACCAGCTAAACTTTGGAAATTAATACGTACACAAGGAGGACATGCAGGTGTGGTACACCACCTCAATGAGAAGCCACAGCCAATAAAATATCTTCCTATTAAGAACCGAACTAAGTAGCAATTTCTTCATTTTTTTTCCGTGGAAAACGCACAGGATAACACATACTAGATGTGCAAAGAAGACGAAGAATCAGCACACACACAACTGTTTCATAAGAACACGACATCGTTTTCTGTGTAACTACTACCTTAGGCGAAAGCTATAACCACCAACGCAACCAACTTCATCACTCACTCCGGTTCATAGGCGAGCGCTAAAGAAGAATACATCGCATTAGGCAGACATGGGGCCGCAGTTATAAAGGACTGCAATTAACAATTTACATATTCCCGAGATCAACAGAGAACCAGCACAAAAGAATCAATACCATCAGATTACCGGGATCAACAGACAACCAGCACCAACAGACTACAGACATCAACAGAGAAACGAAACAAACACATATCCAAGATAAGAAGGGAACCAAGCGAATCCTAAGGCACTTTATTTTACCAAGTCAATCATTTTAGCTCTTAAGTTGTTTGTCAAAGAAACCTCACGTCCTTAAGACCATTAATGTACTCCTAGGTCTTAAGTTATTACATTACGGCCCAATAAAACTAAAAAAAAAACACAAAAGAATCATGTTTCCTTCTTTTTTTCCTTTGATTTTTTTGACAAAATTCCAGGATTCCAAGGTGAGTCTCATGACATTTACCCTGGAATTTAGTTCGTCCAAAACCACCCACAAAATGTGCAAAAATCACGAAAACTTGAAAAAATCACAAAAATCCATGAAAATCTGACGTCACACGAAAAAATCTACTGAGAATTTGCTGAAAATTTTTCAGAAATACCAGGCCACCAGAAACCCAGAAAAAGCAGCAGGTATCCCCTATTTTCGCGGCCAGCCGTGTGGTATACCCGATTTTTTTGCGAACAATTTTGGAACCTGCCATCAAAATACCATTGCATACCACACGGCCGTCACGATTATTCTTTGTTGTCCCAGCTAAATTCATGGAACTTAGCACGGACACAACTTTGTTGTCCCAGCTAATTTAGCACGGACACAGTTGCTTCCACTACCGCAACACTGCATTATCGATTAATTTTAGCACGGACACAACTTTGTGGAACATAGACACAAAGTTGTGGGACAACTGGAAAAGCAAAGTTGTGTCCAAGCTAAATTTCACGAATTTAGCTGGGACAACAAAGTTGTGTCCGTGCTAAGTTCCATGAATTTAGCTGGGACAACAAAGAATAGTCGTGACGGCCGTGTGGTATGCAATGGTATTTTGATGGCGGGTTCCAAAATTGTTCGCAAAAAAATCGGGTATACCACACGGCTGGCCGCGAAAATAGGGGATACCTGCTGCTTTTTCTGGGTTTCTGGTGGCCTGGTATTTCTGAAAAATTTTCAGCAAATTCTCAGTAGATTTTTTGGTGTGACGTCAGATTTTCATGGATTTTTGTGATTTTTCAAGTTTTCGTGATTTTTGCTTATTTTGTGGGTGGTTTTGGACGAACCCAATTTCAGGGTAAATGTCATGATACTCACCTTGGAATCCTGGAATTTTGCCAAGAAAATCAAAGGAAAGGAAGAAGAAAACATGATTCTTTTGTGTTTTTTTTTAGTTTTATTGGGCTGTAATGTAATAACTTAAGACCTAGGAGTACATTAATGGTTTTAAGGACGTGAGGTTTCTTTGACAAACAACTTAAGAGCTAAAATGATTGACTTGGTAAAATAAAGTGCATTAGGATTCGCTTGGTTCCCTTCTTGTCTTGGATATGTGTTTGTTTCGTTTCTCTGTTGATGTCTGTAGTCTGTTGGTGCTGGTTGTCTGTTGATCCCGGTAATCTGATGGTATTGATTCTTTTGGTGCTGGTTCTCTGTTAACCTCGGCGATAGGTATGTAGATTGTTAATTGCGTTGAGACTGAGTCCCTTGTCACTGCCGCCTCATGTGGACCTATTGTGATGTGTTCTTCTTTAGCGCTCATCCATTAAGCCGGAGAGAGTGATGAATCCGTAACTAGGATTAAATTCTCGATAGTGCTCAAAAGATTTTGAAGGGAGCTCAATTTTCACATAACACTAAAGCTGGAACTTTAGATATTCTCGGGGAAAATCTTTAGGGGAGCTCGCCATATGTTAAAGTAAGTTCAGATCCCCTCAGCATCTAGCTGGTTTTGGGCCTGAGCTGCGTTATAAAGCTATTCGCAGTAGAAAAAAATTGAGGGAGTAATTGAATACCTTGTGTGGAATAATATTATGGAAAATTTAGAGCCGAAACAAGCCCCCTCATGCAGCTGACCTCCTCGCGGTGGGGGGCGGGCAACATGTCTGGGAAGTGCGGGTAGAGTAGCTATAGTTGAGCTACCCGTACTGCCCAGATATGGCTAACGAAGCGAGAAACCCGATGATGACAAGAAGAGTTAGACAGGCCTCGGATATTGCCAAGTCTGCTATGCCAGAGCGCCCTTAGGAGCCAGGCCTAGAGGGTGGCAGCATGCGAGCGTCTGGTGGTCGGCTTGTCCTGCTCGGCAGCCGGCCGGGTCTCGCAAATCATTACGGGGGTCAAAGGGAAGATGCGCCTTGCTCCGATGGGGGCATAATAGACTTTCGGCTTTTCGACAACGGCATCGCTCACAGGAAAAGACCTTGAGCTTATTGGAGAGGCTACTAAATATCGACTAGATATAGTTGGTATCTTCTCAACAAAGCAAAGAGGTTCTAGAACTGTGGACCTTTTGGATGGGTGGAAACTCTTCATGTCAGGAGTAGCACCTTCAATGTCTGCTCAGGCGGGAGTGGGGATACTCACGAGTCCCAGGCTGGCAGGCAGAGTACTGGAGTGGATACCAGTGGGAGGGAGAGTTGCGATCTTAAACCATCGTGCGATTGGCAAACTAGGGTGATTGTTCCTCTTTTAAAAAAAAGGGGATAAAAGGGATTGCTCCAATTATAGGGGTATATCTCTTCCGAAGTCTCCCCGAAAAAGTCTTTGCAAAACTGTTGGAAAAGCGTTCCAGAGCTGTGGTCGAGTCCAGGTTGGGCGATGAGCAGTGCGGCTTTCGTCTAGGTAGAAGCACAACCGACCAGCTGTTCACTCTCAGAATGGTACTTGAGAAGGCCTGGGAGTATGCCAAACCTATCTACAGTTGGAGAAAGCATATTATCGGGTGCCTCGAGGTAAACTCTGGAGTGAATTGCAAGAGTACGGGATTGACGGTTCTCTTCTGAGAGCCATTCAATCTCTGTACAATAACTGTAAGAGCTGTGTTCGGGTGAACGGCGTTAGGTCGACACCTTTCACTGTGGGCGTTGGACTTCGCCAGGGGTGCGTTCTGTAACCTCTCATTTTCATAGTGTATATGGATTGGATGTTACAGCGCAGCCTTGGTGAGGAACGGTTCGAATTGGGAGACTTAAGGATAAGTCATCTGCTTTTTGCTGATGACTTGATCATCGTTACGTCCACCCAAACCGAACATCAGCGCGCACTAGATAGGTTCGTCGCCGTCTGTGTTGAAGCTGGGATGAAGGTAAACGTGAACAAATCAGAGGTAATGGTAATTTTCAGAACACCTGTTCAATGCGCACTCTGCATGTTAGTGGAGTTCCATTGAAACAGGTGGAGAAGTTTAAGTATCTCGGGGTCTTATTCAAGAGTGATGGTAGGAGCAATACTGAGTTATCCTGTAGGATTGGTCAGGCTGCTTGGTCAATCTGTTATCAGGAGGCCCGAATTTCGCATCGAAGCTAAGTTGTCGGTCTTTAATTCAGTGTTTGTTCCGACCCTCACCTATGGTCATGAGGTTTGGGTAATGACCGAAAGAATAAGATCGCAGATACAAGCTGCCGAAATGAGATTTCCTCGTTGTATTGCTGGGGTGACTCGGCGAGATCGGGTAAGGAACACCAGAGTACGCGAGGCACTCAATGTCGAGCAGCTACTTCTTCGAACGGAGAGGTCCATACTTCGATGGTTTGGGCACATCAAACGCATGTCCCCAACTCGGTTTCCAAGACGTGCCATGGAATTCGTGCCATCGGGCAGACGTCCCCTGGGTAGGCCTAGGATGAGATCGCTGGACCAAGTCCGAAATCTCACCTCTACCCGTATGGGGATAGCACCTGATGAGTTAGAGTCGATGGCGGAAGATTCGCAAATGTGGAGAGTCAACTTAAGTTCCCCAAACCCGCGATCACTAAAAAAATAATTAAATAATCAAATAAACATGTGTATGGTATAAATAGTTATTCATATGTTAACTTTCGTTAATTTTTCGCAGAATTATAGGGTAGAAATGTAAATTATAATACCCAACAAGAAAGGCATCAACCACAACAAAACAAAGCAACAGCAAAACAACTGATGCATAGATTACTCTGTTTTGCGTTGGTGTTGCAAAAAAAAACCCTTGATTTCCGCTGTACTGCCAATAAGCTGCGTTTTTGAACTCGTTGCTGCACCATTGCATTTTTCTTACTGCTGTTACCATAAACCCAACCAGTTCTCGTTATAAGATATATATTTCATTTTGTTTAAATACGTCTTTTAATTGTGTATATAATTTTATGATCACTATATTTAAATAGGCTAATAATTTGGTTTTCGTACTTTTTTTTTTTTCTTGATAATAATTTTCATTGTATGTCTCCCTATATATTGTATATACTATACATATATCTTTTGTAACATTTTCCAAATTTAAAAAATTCAAAACAAAAACTTTGCTTTAACTTTCGTTTTGTTTGTCCTCTTCTTCCTCGTCACACAGAGAATTCTCCTCATCTACTCTGATCATTGTCTACTCCATCAGAACGGCTAATTTCTCGTTTGCTATTAATTTAGTAAATTGAATAAACTGTTTTTTTTTTTATATATTGTAAATATGTACAGTTGTCTGTAGAGAATTATGTCTTATACGAATCTGAATTTCTTATAATAAAATATAGAAGAAAACAAACGAGTTTTGAATGTATGTATGAATGAAAGGAATGCCGAAATGCTGCCAAAAAGAGAATAAATAGTTGTACGTTGTGGTTCCTTTAAATTCCTACTACAATTATATTATTTGTTAAGAGTTACAAAATAAAAAAAAATTAAAATAGAAAACTTAGAATTAGAATAATAAATAAAATTGACTAACTGCAAGGATTACGATAGTGATTTACAAAATAATAAACAAAAGTATCACAATGATCAAGAGTGATGAGAGGAAAATTATAGCAGCCCACTGTCGTTTATCTGAAAAGAGATATAAAATTTGTATTAGAGGGAAATTCGAAAACATAATCCATAGCTGTGCAGGTCTTAACCACTCATCCGAATTCAGAAACGTCAGTATACATTTATCGGTGCGATGAAACTCTTCACAACACCAACAATCAATGACTCCAGCTTCGTTACTTTGAGCACAAGACGACAGAGATAGTGGTCGCGTTCAATATTCCGGGCAAATGGATTTATTTGCTGTCAAACAACAACAATTGACTAAATCCTTAGTCATTTTTCAGGCTGTCAGCCAATCAAAACTCGTAAATATATAAACAAATCCATTTGCCCGGAATATTGAACGCGACCAATGCTGTGCGACCATACATATATGAAAAAAAGCGTTGACCCCTACGTACGTGATACTGATACTATCGCACGTACTCAGTGTGCCAACAGAGATGCGTTTCGCACAGTTGAATTGAAACAAACGGGACTCTAGTTACGTCAACGAGGAATAAAACCTGCAACCTAGTCCAACCTAGAATAAAAACTTACATCGGCAGCAGCAAATTCGAAGTAATAAAGGAGTTTGAAGAGTGGAATTACATTCAAGAGATCACAATCATCTACAGGTTTTCGCAAACCAACCGCTGTCTACCAAATCTTGAACACATATCCATGCTATACAGATCGTGTGTCTAGTATCTTAAGTATAGATTGGGATTCAAGCCCTTTGCAAGAAAGCCTCACCTTACCAAGGCCACAAACAAAACTAGATCTCGGTAGGTTGGTGGTCACTTATGTGACTTGAGCAACAACTTGGGTGTCTTAGTGATAATACATGAGATCTGTGCCATTCTGTATCTTATGCACGATCGCTTACATTCTTCTACCGAATTCATATGCGCAATACGCACTGACCTCAGAGATAAGTGGCGTAGGGTCTACTGATTAAAACATATTTCCCCTTTTTGGTACTTGAACTGCCGTGTTATCTGTCTGTTTTCAGATTCTATCACAACGTCCTCCATTTTCTTTCGACATCATCGTCTTCGGATGAGCAATTACAGAACTTAACAAAGAAACAAAAAAAATCGAATACATACCATTATTCATGTGGAGAACTTTGGCAACCTTCTTCATGGTGGAATCCAATTTAGATTCAGTTGTATCGAATTCATTTCCAAAATCATCGAGCATACTGTAAAAAGAAAAAACCAAAATCCAATTAGACTCCAATTGCAGTTTAAGATTTGAGAGGAATTTTTCTTTACTTACACTGCCTGCTCGTCTAATTCTACACCAATTTGGCGTGAAACAGTCTTCAATGTTCCAATAGAATCGCTTATCATATCCAACTGTTCGTCCTGTCCCTGCATCATACGCTGCTGTATGGACACAGTTTCACCGACAAACTTATGCCCCGGACTATCCAAGGTTGCATAATGCCCGGGGCTATCCAGAGTATTCTCCAGTTTAGAGTATTTCGTACCACTGTGTCGCGATGCCATTGTACCAGCAATGGTGCTTGCAATATTTCCACTAACGCTATTGCCGAGAACTCCGCCAACCACAGATGTTGCTGTTGTATTGTTCGTCAATGAGAGATTCTTCTCGTTTTGCTGTTCGTCTAGTAGCGGCTGACGTGCTGTTATATCTCTGTCCCTGTTTCGGTTCAGGCTCATTTTCTCTTTCATCGATTTGACTTCATCGCGAGTTGCATCGATAAAATGACGACGGCTTGATAGTTCCTTGTTGTCGATGCGAAACTTATTGGGATTTTTTTCAACGATACGTGTTGGTTAACAAAATTCCAATAGTTAAGGAGATAACAAAGTATATTTGCCTGTTATGCGAAGATATTAGGAAATTGTTTCACAAAATACGTACTTCTAGAGGGATTAGCCGAGGACACCATACTGAATATTATTACAGAAGGTGCCGGGAATGGTAGGCACTAAATTCGGATCAAAACTAGTATGGGAATGGCTTACCATAAATAAACTGGGTCAAGCCAATAGAGTTGCCCTATGATTAGCGGCCCAAAAATCGCATTATTAGGGTCAGAACCCGCGCAAAATACAAGAATAAAGGGCCCAAGGAACTGCTGGGGATATACAACTGGAAGAGGAGCAAAAATTGCCTAAGCCTTAACAAAAATCGGTTTCGTATACCGACAGACATGTTAACAGGTCACTGCAGGCTCAAGGAGCACCTTAGGAAACTGAATACGTAACAGGAAACTCTGCAGGTATCTTGAAGAAACACCAGCGCACCTTCTCTTGGACTGTGAAGCTTAAATTCACATAAGAAGGGATCTCCTGGTGACCTAAAGCTTGTCAGTGAATTGGTCGTTGGATTCCCACAGAATGCTTTGGTTCGAAAGAACAGTTTTTCTTCCGAAGTAATTCTAATTTCGGTTACTGAGCAGATATACCCTCTGAAGTCCTTTAATTGAAATAAGTGGCAACGTCTTCTCAGCAGCAAGTTCAAAATGGTTAGAACGAAGGGCTGAGAATAAATATAGTATGTACGTCTGGCGAAATGCTGTCATTAGAAACAGAAAGCCACATTCTTTCTCCCAAGAAAACCGGCAGTTTATTCACACAGGCCTGTAAATAATTGCGAAACGTGTCAAGGAAAACAAACAATTTCACGAAACACTCAGGTCCATCAAAACACTTCAAGTTTGAAAGCAAAACGAAAGAGAAGGGGTGTCTGAAAAAAAAAAGTAAAGAACCACCTTTCATTGATTTTTCGCACAACGGCACCTGACCAGCGTGGTATACAGTACACCCTTCCCCCGAGCAACATCTATGACTAAGTTATCACACATATTTTGAAAAGGATATTGATAGTGTCCTCCAAGTCCTCCAAATCCCATTCAATGCTTCTCAATGAATTGCGTAGCTCTGTGGTAGTCCATTCAACTTCGGCTCCACTCGATTCGCCCAATTCACGCCAACGCAAATACAGACCACGGGTCTTATTTAACGCTTTGAACACTTCGCTGTTAAATTAAACAAAAAGAAATAAACAAATATTAACAGTATGTGACGAGATCGAAACATCACTAAACAGGGAATCAAAGACGCACTCTTTAACAACAAAGAATGGATCCTCCAAAGACATGACACAGGAAAAACACTTTAAATGGCTGTCGGAAAATCATCGGCATACGACCAACCCCCAAAGGAAAAACCGATACGAAAATTTTCTTCTCAATTTTATCGGAATTTTATTCTATTTGCGGATAAAACAGGATGAAAGTCAATCCTTTGAACAACAGAATAGTTTTTCTATTCCTTTTTATTTATTTCACAAGCGAAATTTACAGAATTTTTTAAAAATATTCCTCATTGACTGTCAGTTGCGATTGCGAGGCGAAATTTTCCGATTTTTCCTTCTCTTCTCTGTGCGAAGGAAATAAGTCTTGCGAGTGAGATACTCCCCCCGAGGTAGACCCCGCGCGCGAAAATAAACAGAATGCATTTTTGCTTACCATTGATCATGTGCGAGTGTGGCTGAGACAAAACAAGTGTTTACATGGAAATTCTCATGCTATCTGTGAGGGGGGAAAATCCATAAGTGAAATGCGAACGCAAAAAATAAGGAAAAAGTGAGGAAAATTTCAAAGTGCGACTGCTCCGCAAACAAAGTGCGATTTTATCCTTTTTTTTAACTGTCAAAATTGACGGAGGACTTTTGACAAGTGAGTAAAGCAGAGCAACTGGTGGGCAATGGAAGAAACAGTTGTGGTCTTAAGCCTTCCACACATGCAGGGTAATTAAAATTTTTTTTGGAATGACGAGAATTCGAAGACAAAACTGTCATGCCTATACAAATCTTCCTGAGAAAAAATTAACTTTTCTATAAGCTTTGGCTTAGGATGTTCACCACTCGACGATAAATAAAGAGATGTTGGAGGGTACTTTTATTCTCGCTGTGGAGGCTGTCTCTTTTTACTCGAGAAGACATGTCGTGCGCGATGAGCGTATTTTTTGTGAAAGCATAACAACTAACCACAAAATACACAAATTGCATGGAACAAGTCTCCTGTAAAAGAGGCTAATGGAGCTAGTAAATTTGATTTAAGAAACTCTTCTAATTACCTACTAAAAGAAAGAAAAGATACAATCTTCGCTTTGAAAAGTAAAACAATTTGATGACTTTCCAATGTGTTCAACTCTCCAACAAATTTCCGCATCTATTACAATTTTCACTTCATACCAAACCAAACAAACCTTCTAATGACAGCGACATATTCGACATGACTCTGTGAATTTGCCTGTCATCTACGAATTGTTTAAAAAATCATCGTCGTCTAAATTGATTCGCAAATTTGTGCAACTTCTGCATCTTCAAAGCCTTTAAAGTAGTAAAATACTCGTATAAAATATCCAATATTCTTATCACCTTACCAATTTTCCTCGAAGTAATTAAATAACTCAACAATGTCTCGTGGAAGTTCAGCCGGCTTTGATAGAGTCATCACGATTTTCTCACCAGAAGGCCGCCTCTACCAAGTCGGTGAGTATGCTTTCTTTGTTTCCGAAAAAAACAAGAATTCAATCTAACATGCCATTTATGCACAGAATATGCCTTCAAGTCGATAAATCAGGAAGGAATCACTTCGGTGGCTATGAAGAGTGGTGACTGTGCAGTTATTGCCACACAGAAAAAAGTCACCGAGAAACTGATTGATCCCAATACTGTGACGCACATTTTTAGGATCACAAAGCAAATTGGATGTGTGATGACTGGAAGAATAGGTGAGATTATATACTTATTAGTTGCCCGTTCCAGCTAATAAATCTTCTTGCAGCTGATAGTCGCTCTCAGGTGCAAAGAGCTCGATGGGAAGCTGCCAATTGGCGGTACAAATATGGCTACGATATGCCAGTGGATGTACTGTGTCGTCGTATTGCCGATAT
Organism: Matsumyia berberina; assembly: GCA_917880715.2. Classification (NCBI taxonomy): domain Eukaryota; kingdom Metazoa; phylum Arthropoda; class Insecta; order Diptera; family Syrphidae; genus Matsumyia; species Matsumyia berberina. The sequence goes on along the minus strand of OU862870.1, from coordinate 112,296,520 downwards.
CAATCAGGTGTACACTCAAAATGCAGAGATGAGACCTCTTGGTTGCAGTGAGTTGCATTTTTTTCCTTTTTGTCTGTGATTTGCTTTATATTTTGTGTCCGTAGGCATGGTACTCATTGCATATGATGACGAGAACGGTCCTTGTGTGTATAAAACTGATCCCGCCGGGTACTATTGTGGTTTCCGTGCCGTTTCCGTTGGTGTAAAACAAACCGAAGCAAATAGCTTTTTGGAGAAGAAATACAAGAATAACTTGTCGGAAGAGAAGACCATCCAGCTGGCAATTACCTGTTTGTCTACAGTGCTAGCTGTGGACTTCAAGCCGAATGGCATTGAAGTTGGTGTCGTGACCAAGGAGCGACCAGAATTCAGAACTTTGGATGAGAAGGAGATCGAAGACCACCTGACAAAGATCGCTGAAAAGGATTAAGTTCCAGCAATGAACCGTGTCTGATGGTTTTGATTTTTTTTAATGGATTTAAAATTTCACTTTTCATTTGGAGGAAAGCGCTTAAATAATAAAATAAAAATATCTTTTCCTAAACAAATTCTTTTCTGGACATGATTTTGCGTTTTGCTACACTTGGCTCTAGCTTGAATGTGTTCTCATTCTGAATTCTAGTAAGTACCTACTTATCGCTTCGGGTCATGAAATGTTATCCGCCTAAGACAACCTAGCACCACGTTAGTAAGACCTGGGGCTTGAAAGATGCATTATCTGAGAGGGTTTAAGGCTGGTTAAGTGCCGGGGTAGGATAATGTAATGCTCTTTTCACAAAGTATTATGTGGGATTATTGTTTACACTTAAAAAAAGCATGATGCCTTTTGTTAATCATTTGTTGGCATTAAGAGCCTCGGTAAGGTCCGACCTTGATGAAGCAGCGTGCATTCTCTATCGATTTCCTACAGACGGGTTTGACAGATGTATTAGCTACCGGAACAATTTACTATCGTCCAAAGCACAGTAAATGTTTTTCGAGTTGAGGCCCCTCTCACATTCACACAGAAGGGGCACAAATTTGTCTGAAAAGATCGAAGGCTTAGCCAAACATTCAGTGAACGATTTTATTCAACATAACAGAAACTAGAGCTGTGTCAATCACGATTGATTCGATCTTTTTGACCCGTTCACAGTAAAGTATTAGTGATTGCATTCACACAACTACAAATCAATCGTTCACAAAGTCAATACTTTTGCATGACCGATTCGGTTCTTTCGACTAACCAGTTAAGAAAGAACGAAACAGAAATAGAATGAAAAAGAGGAACGACAAGAAAATATGAACCATTTGACCGAAATCGCTCAGCCGTATTCACTCCACACAATCAATACAATCAGTCTGTCCCTATCCAATACTAAAATGAACGAAAGTCTTCTGATTGGGATTTTTGATTGTATTGAATGAAATGAAGTGAAGTTCTATATCTGTCATTGAACGATTGAATGATTGATTGGAAAGACCGAATCATTTTTGAAACCAATACTTGAACGATTCGATCTTCAAATTTGAACGATTGACACAGCTCTGTCAGAAACTTAAAAAAAAAAAGCACAGATGATTCGGTAAGGACGACCAACGGGAGGCAAACGCGTCCCTGTTATAAGTGCAAGTACAAGTAAAGTAATCTGCGAACATACCCCAGTTTGACAGCAGCGAAACAGAATGAAAATAGATGCAAGTGATGCAGTTTTTAGTTGTTTGAGTGCATTTGTTTTGTTTTTCCCTATTTTCTTTAATTTTAAACTTAAATTAATGTTAATTGCTTCTTCAATACTCATATTTAAACATTTATTGAAAACCAGAAGGTGCACAAGTTTTAATTTAAAATTCAGGTCACCTTTGAATTCTCTGTATATTAGTAACATTTCCGTTATGAAGCGATCAGGCAAAGCCGAAAAACCTTCGTCAAAGAAGCAAAAAACACTAGATGATTTTGAATGCCCTACCACATCACAAAGTCAAAATGATTCTAAAGTTTCCGACTTAATTACGAGACTACAGACGAACCGTGTTAAGGCTGCAGAGTGTGTAACTGATTTTGCCTTTAAAAAGAAACGAGTTCGAATACTCTCCGACGCCACAGAAGTGCCTGAAAACGCTGAAGCCATCCTCTATTGGATGTCCAGAGATGCGCGTGTTCAAGACAATTGGGCATTCCTATTCGCCCAGAAGTTGGCACTCAAATACGAAATACCCTTAATGGTGTGCTTCTGTCTTGTACCAAAATTTCTCAACGCCACTATCAGACACTATAAATTTTTGTTAAAAGGATTGGAGGAGGTTGATCGCGATTGTCGCAATTTGAATATAAATTTCCACCTCTTGCTGGGACCAGCGGTAGAGAGAGTTCCAAAATTCGTAAAAGAGCACAAAGTCGGAACAGTGGTGTGTGATTTCTCTCCGCTACGTGGACCCCTGAAATGGGTGAATGATGTGAAGGATAATCTGCCACATGATGTGCCACTTACACAAGTAGATGCGCACAATGTTGTACCTGTTTGGGTGGCCTCAGACAAACAAGAGTATGCTGCGCGAACGATTCGCAATAAGATCAATTCAAAGTTAGATGAGTTTCTCACTGAGTTTCCACCGCTGATAAAACATCCACATTCGGTTGAGAACCAAGCGGAGAAAGTAGATTGGAAGGCAGCTTATGACCACCTGGAATGTGATATGAGTGTAGATGAAGTGGAGTGGGCTTCGCCAGGATATACAGCCGGTTGCAAAGAGTTACTTAATTTTTGCGAGAAGCGTTTGAAAAATTTCAACGCTAAGCGTAACGATCCAACCCTGAATGCACTGTCAAATCTATCGCCGTGGTATCACTTCGGTAAGAATTATGCAGGCGTGCAACAAATTCTGGATGTCTAAAGGTTTCCTCTTTGTTTCAGGTCAAATATCTGTTCAACGATGTGTTCTAGAAATTCGTCGATACAAAACGAAATACAAAGAGTCTGTGGATGCGTATTGCGAGGAGGCAATCATTCGTCGAGAATTGTCCGACAATTTCTGTTTCTACAACGAAAACTATGATAATTTGCAGGGCATTTCTTCGTGGTCACTGAAAACACTTGAAGATCATCGTAAGGATAAACGAAGTCATGTGTATACACTGGAAGAATTGGAATTATCCAAGACGCATGATGATTTGTGGAATTCGGCCCAAATTCAGCTGGTTAAAGAGGGTAAGATGCACGGTTTTCTACGAATGTATTGGGCAAAAAAGATACTCGAATGGACACAAACGCCCGATGAGGCCTTGGAATTTGCCATATTGCTGAATGATAAGTATAGCCTGGATGGACGTGATCCGAATGGATATGTGGGTAAGTAGCCTGTGATTTTTTTTTTAATTTTCATTGAACATTTTTTAATTCCGTAGGTTGTATGTGGTCAATTGGAGGAGTTCACGACCAAGGATGGGCTGAGAGGCCGGTTTTTGGTAAAATTCGTTATATGAACTATCAGGGCTGCAAGAGAAAGTTTGATGTCGGCGCATATGTGGCTCGATATGGCGGAAAAGTGTACAGTAAGAAGTGATGTAGCAAGATGTTTTGAATTTGATAATACAAAATTGGATACCTTGAAGACGGTCTGTGGTTTTTCCTTAAGCGTAGGCGTTGTATATAAACGAATTTTAGTCCCCACAAAGGCAAGCGGTTAAAATGAAGTAGTAGCTGTCATTCAGGTTTTCTCTTATTTTCCGTATAGGTGCAACAGAGATTCGCTTTAAGAAAAGAAAATCCAGTATCACTGTATGACTTCCAAACTTTTATTGAAAAGATATTTTTTAAATTTCAAGAGAACTAGGACACCACTCCCTTTTGTATTCAATAACTGCACTGTGTCTGCTTTTAATCCATTCGGGAAGGAGATCTTTACCTTGGCAGACTGACCAAATGTTCCTTCTATCACACCGCACTCACCCGTTGACAGCTCAACCTTCTTGCCGACAAACACATCTCGATTGCTTTCCTTTTTGAACAGTGTCTGCACAATAATCTGATGTTCATTAACAACCCTCTGGACGGTGCCTTGCTTTTGCTTTTTCCGATAAATCCTAAACTTTGGCAAAATTTCACTCGCATAGGTTGATGCATGAGTTAACCAGTTGATGGAGCCCCAAAAGGCCAAACGACATGCACTGGCGCGAGCATCCAAATCGAGTTTGGAAACAATTAAAATGCTATTGGGAGTCGCTAGAATAGGACTTTCAAATTCTAGAAGCACAAATAAATCATTCTCAATTTTTTCATCAATCGGTAGCTCCTCCACATATTCGTATTCCTTTGCAACATCAAAGGAACTGCTCACTTCGTTACTTTTGAATAGAGTTATCCTTGCCATTACCGTCTCATGACCGATAGTGACATGCAATTTGCTTTTCGATTTCACGGGGAACTTGTAGTATGCGATCCTGTTCAGTTTCACTATGGCCGCGTAAATGTATGATAAGTACCCAGGCTGTGCGACTACTCCTCTTTCCATTTGATTTGCATTGAATTGGGTAACGCATAGACCTATGCGATCTCCCATGCCGGCACTCTGCACTGGTTGCTTGAACATTTGAATTGATTTCACCTTCCGTTGTTCCCTGATAGACGGAAGTTCTATCGTGTCATTAACACCAAGTTTGCCTTGGATAATGGTTCCTGTGCACACAGTTCCTTGTCCCTTGATGGGAAAACAGTGGTCCACGTACATGAGAAATGGTTTCTGATTATCTCTCGTTGGAATGAACAAAAGCTTTCGGATTCCCTCAACAAATTCATCGAGATTTGTACGGTTCAACGCAGAAATACAAAAGATGGGTACATCTTGAAACACTGTTTTGGCGAATGTCTTCTGAAGCTTGAGTTTAATTTTTTCTAGATATGCATCTCGTTGGATCTCTTCAATCATATCGATTTTATTTACAACAGCGATGAGTTTCTTCTGCAGTATTTCTCCGACAAGAAGGCACTCTGCAGTTTGTGTTTGAATACCTTTTTGGGCGTCGATGACTAGAATCATCAAATCGATAATCTGTGCTCCGCCAATTATGGTCCGAATGAGACTAGCATGTCCGGGGCAATCCACAAAGGTGAATTGAAATTGTTTGGCAGGTGTAAGCGAAAGGAGATGATCCGGTGTATCAATTAACATTGCACTGAAACCCAAGTCAAGTGTTATCCCTCGTTCTTTGGATTGTGGGTTTTTATCAAATGCTGCTGTACTTGCAACTGTGCTGAGCGCTCGGGCGAGAGTTGTTTTTCCAGAATCCACATGACCGAGGAGGCCAATGTTGAAATTTATTATCATTTTTGGAGCTTATTTCTGTTTTTAAACGAAGGAGCCGGCAGAAATGTTTATCGGATTTCAGAAGAGATAAGTCAAAACTTCATTTCTCTGGTTTGTCGATATGACGTTTGGCAAAAGTAGCATTTGGAATGTCCCTCAAACTGTAATAGTATCAGCAGCAATAAATTGATTCAAGATTGTTATTTAAATTTTGTATTGTAACAATTTAAAGAGAACGGTTGTTTGTAGAGATATTCGCTTTATTCACATCAGTGACAGAATAATAAGGGAATAAGCTGAGCTCTGGGTACGTTGTCCATCCCATCTAATTGGATGTACTTTTTACAATATATGAAAGTTTCAATGGCAAGACTTGCTGTCGGCTGTCACATTTGTGGCTTCCTCAAGGAAAAATTTGTTTGCCCTGTCAAACAAACCAAAAAAAAACTGCGCGATTTTCTGTGCACTTTGCAGCAAAATGCTTGAAAACGATGTTGAGTCGTTGCGAAACCAATTAACAATTGCACGAAATGAAATAAACAAACTACGGTGAGTTGCTCTCAATTCATAAGCTCCTAATTTCATTTAAAACGATCTTAAATTTGACAGACAACAAGTGAAAAATCTCAGTCACGTTCAGCGTAAAGATATCGAGGATTTATCAAAACTCCTACGCGATTTTCGCTGTGAAGGATGTCGCCAAAATGAAGAAAACACTAAAAATAGTAATGATGCTATGTCGCAAGTAATGTTAAAGAATAATATTTCAAAACGAAGTTAAATATAAACTTGATGTATATTTAAAGGAATCGAATGGCTGCGACCAGAGTACGATACGTTTTCGCCCAATTGGAATCATAAAAACCTCATTCCCGGAAAAACGCGCTGTACCACGTCAGTCCAGTATTGGTGCACGTCTCAAAGGCGTAATTGAATTGAACGCAGATGTTTTTAACAATCCAGAGCATTCGCTCGATGGTTTGGACGAATATTCCCACCTCTGGATCATTTATCACTTTCACAAAAATAATTCTCATCCAAAAGCTAAAGTTGCTCCGCCCCGATTAGGCGGTGAACGAGTGGGAGTGTTTAGTACAAGGTCACCGCATAGACCATGCCCGATCGGTCTTTCACTTGTAGAGATTGACAAAATTGACGGTTCAACAATAGTATTCAGCGGAACCGATATGGTGGATGGAACACCAGTCTTGGACATCAAACCGTACATTCCCTTCTATGACGCACCCAACGCTATAGAATCAGGTGAGAAATATGCTCTTTGTTCGATTTTCTTCTACTCACAACCAAATCTCAGGTCGCCTGTCTGTGGGTGAAACTGCAGTTGATTTTTACAATTCTCGTCAGGAGCCGGATGGGGAAGAATCAGAACTGGAGTTAAATGGTGCTGTTGCTCTGCCCAATCCACCGAACTTTGCCAATCATATTTCTCCTCCGCCCACAGCTGTGAAGATTCCCAATTGGGTTGTGGCCGGACACCGTCTCAGTGTCATATTCAACGAGCGCGCCGAGAGCCAACTGCATGAACTTCAAGTCCATCGACAGTGCATAGTCGACATCCTGGAAGCAGATCCAAGGTCCGTGTACCTACGAACCAAATACGGTTCACAGATATTCACATTCCAGCTGAGCGAGGTCACCGTCACCTGCAAATTTGATGACAAAAACTCCACCGTCACAGTTGTGCAGATTCGTCGCACGGAAAACGTCCAAGACGAGAGTACTTAAGATGCCGAGTGCATACCAAGCTCGCACAATTTTAGCGATGTGATTTAGGTAAATTGTTTTCTATTCCATATTCGTTCCTCTGTTGTTTGTAGTCATCGGTGGGTGAAAGTAGTGACAGGCGAGACTACATACGTCCCATATCCCACAGCAGAGAAAACATAGACACAAACCCACCCACCTTCCAATGTACCCTCACATATTTTTTAGCGATAAATGTTTACATGTCAATAGATCATTTCTAGTAGTGTTACTGTTGATAGTTATTACCGACAAGGAGGCAGAATCAAGACGAAGGCTGAATGCTTCGACATAATGTAAATTATTTTAGAATATGTATTTTATTTTTTCTTAATTTTTATTGAAGCAATAAAGTGCAGACGTTGTGATAAAAGGATTTGTTGCCGTTTTGGTTTTATTTCGAATTGAGAGAAGAATTATGGACACTCCATGAAAATGCCGTGGAACTCAATAAGTGTCAGTGTTGCTGATTTCATTAAATGGTTTCGACATCAAATGATTTCGTCTTGAGAAATGTTCTCTGCCAAGGTTCCGAAAGCTGGATACTCATTTGGATTTTTGATCAGCAATGGATGCTTGCGAAGGTTTGTTTGGGCTGAGTTAATTTTCATCCCACCAAGTTTGTCATACCACAATGGTGGTCATTGAGTGCATATATATGTACATATGTCCATTATTCGTTCAACAAATAAACCAACATCAGGTAGGATGTTAGACTTCATTGAATTCCACAGCTTCCCACAGACAAAGCTCTTCGAATGGCCTTACTACTCAATACCGGATTTGGTAATGGGGACAGAATTGCACTGTTTTAGGATTACCTCATTCGGAGATTGTACAAAACCATATGGTATACCTCTCCGGAGATTCCTTTGAGTTAAAAACTTAGACCCTGTGAGCAGGGCATAAGAATATGCTCACAGTACGTCTGCTTGTCGTAGAAGGCGACTAAAAGACATTTTTTACACGGGCTATCCACCCCGATTCAACCAGATCAAATGGCTCATGTTTTTTCCGTTGAGCAGCAAAAGTTGCACAAACTTGGAAACTGCGAGCAGTCACAAATCTTAAGGTTGCTCAAAAGATGCAAAGCTTAAAATATGTGCATTGGGAACTACTAAAACCACAGGCCGTGGCCCAAGAAGCCACAGTAAATACATATCTTGATATGCTACCTTTTCCATTGACAGAATTATAAAAGCAATAATAGCTGTTTCTGTCGTAAAAGTTAAATCGGAGCTTATACGCTGTTGTCAAGGTTCTTAGTCCACAGCACAATTTAAGTCCCTGCTGGGCACCGGGTAACAAGAACAAGTTACAAGTTTTGTTCACACATAAGTAGATGTACATAGTTTCATGCTTACTGGTAGCTTCAACTGTGTCGCTTGAGCTGTTCGAAATCAATACAGGTCTCCTGCTTTGATTTTTCCATTTCAAATATCTGCCCATACATGCATACGTCTTATATTAATGCATTTTCCATTTTTATCACCTAGAGAACCAAAGCTAGCATTATTTAAGGAAAAATGTGTACAATCAGTTGGGAAGAATACCTTAAAAGTGCAAAAGAATTTGTCAAACTCTCTGAAACATATCAAGATGGCTGGAGTCTCATCGAAAAGGTAAGGAAATCAGAACAAAAAACGCGAAACGACCATTTAATAATCAATCTTTTGCTTTAAGGACAAGGAAGAAGGCAACACATACCTAACGTTTCGACAGAAGATCAACGTCTCTTTCGATAATACGAACGAAGAGAATGAATTGATTGATTTGCAAGTAAACGAAAACGACTTAGGATCCGCTTGTCCTCATCAAGTCAACGAAGAACTAGTGGAAATTGAATACCATGTTGTCTATAGCGTATCGTATCAAGTTCCAGTTTTATATTTTAAAGGACACCGAAGTCGTAGGTTCACCTGAAGATCTGAGATAAAGAAAAAAAATTGCATACTTGGTTTCAAATGCTTTTAGATGGAAAATCAATAGGGCTAGACGATGCATGGCAAATATTCCAGAATCCAGCAGGAGAAAGCAAATCACGGACAGACATGTTGTCTACTATAACACAATCCGATCATCCCGTGCTGTTTAAACCCTTTTTGGGACTACATCCTTGTCGAACCGCGGAACTACTTTCTCAGACGAGTTCTAGCAGGAACATCGTGTTGACATTTTTAAGTACCATGGGCCCTTACGTCCGATTAAACTTAAGAAACGAATATGGGCTAGCTTTTCAGGAGTAATCACAAGATCATTGATATTGTGTGTAATCCCTGTGCTGTAAATAAAATTGTTTATTGCGGTCTGCAATTTTCTTTCTTTATCTTGGTTATGGTCTAGTACTGAGCTACTGACGCGTTTATCACATTTATATTTGTGATTGGGTGGGTCTAGCTGAATAGTTCAATGCTTCTGCGTTTTACAGCAAAGCTGGGATACTAAAGGTCTCACCATATGTATTGCATTAAACTCAATCTTTTTCATTTAAAAAAAAAATACTTTTCGATTCATTTAAATTCACTAAAGTTAAAATTATTTACAAATTACACAAAGCACCCACACATCACAGTCACTACCAGTCGTCTCTTGGAAGGCGATATGTGGTATTGTCACTTCGTATTATTGTCACACCAGCTCCATAGTATGGAATGATATATGCCGAGCCATCAGCAGGTCCTACTACCTGCATGGCTATTAAAATGATATCGATCAATTGTCCCAGGAACATAAAACCCAAGGTACAAAGTTTCATTAGACCAATTGCTGGATAACCCAAGTAGAATCTATCGATACCGAACATTCCCAAAAACACCGACAGCAAAAGCGCTGTATCAAAACGATATCCATTTCTGTCAAAGAAAACACAATTTTTAATAAATGTCTAAGATGAATGTTGGAGTGTTTTAACTTACGTCCATTTACAAGGCAACTCCTTGGTGAACGTATTGTTTTTGGTCTCAGTACAATTGATGCCCTCTACGGCAATACACCAAACTATTGGTAATACAAATGTTTAGTAGAAAAAGACTTATGAACTTAAAGACTTTGGTCTTACCTTTTGCTTTGTTTTCTTTGGTGCATCCCAGCAATTGTTGTGTCTTGGGATCGATATGATTCTTACTAGGATCGGGACACAGGTACTGTCCCATTCGCAAGTCGTTGCAGTCATAATCTATTTGTAATGTTCGAGGGATGCATGTCACGATGATGCCGGCGATAAGTATTGTACGAAAATTCATTAGTAAAAACCTTTTACCTTACAATTATTTCAAGAGAAATAGAACAACACATTATTTCGGCGATTTTTATTTGGAAAAACAATGCATTTATTCTTTTGTGGCGTGTGTCAGAAATAAGTACCAATCAACACAACAGATACCCTTAAACTGTCTGTCTAGGCATTGTAGAACAGTTTGGTTGTTTTAACAGAAAAGCTCTTCGGGTGATCTTTCGTCTATTCTACGTAAACGGTTGAAGGGTAGCGGAGACATGTATATCGATTGGATGGATTTTACCGCGATGTGAGGGCGCAAAAGATGAAGGTGACCCGCAGAAGTAAAATGGGCTTCAAACGAGACTTGCCTTGAGAGACCGAATGAAGCTAGCCAACGACCGAGTTGGCTGAAGAGATTTGTTTATTCATGCTCAGTTCGGAATGACTTTATAACTTCGAAGGGATTTTCTCTTCTTTTAGATAAGATCGTGAAATGATTTCCTGTGATGTCCACAATATGACATTCCTGCAAAGACGAACTGTATTATCTGACACTGTACTGCGAAATGGAAAAATTATTCACTCGGACATACTTTTCATTTTTCACGTCAACGTGCTGTCATAAGGTTGTCAAAAGAAAAATATCTCCCAAAAATAAATTTCTAAGGAAGTTGGATGCTTTTTTTCCCGCAAATGTGAGGATAGTTTTGTATAACCTCCCATCCCAAGTAAATAAATCAGAAGAATAAATACGTTTCTAAAAATCTTTATAATCCGCTACTAGTAAGGCAAAAATGACAAGGTAATTAAATAAAATACTAATATGCCCACGAGCATGATCCGCACTCGATTATAATGCGTTTTCTCATTCATCGTTTAGAGCTACCATTGAACTTGGCGATGTCACCCCGCACAACATAAAACAACTGAAGAAACTCAACACAGTTGTGTTCCCGGTTTCTTATAATGATAAGTTCTATATTGATGTCCTGGAAGCCGGAGAACTAGCCAAACTAGCTTACTACAATGACATCGTAGTCGGTGCAGTTTGCTGCCGCATTGACACATCCGAGAATCAAAGGAGGCTCTATATAATGACATTAGGATGTTTATATCCCTATCGTAGATTGGGTATTGGCACTGTAATGTTCAATCACATCCTAAATTATGTGGAAAAGGATGGAAATTTTGATAGTATTTTTCTGTAAGTATTCAATTGTGAATTCTATTCGTATTCTATCGATTTACTCTCCTTTCAGTCATGTGCAAGTGAACAACGATGGAGCTATTGCATTTTATAAGAAATTCGGTTTTGAAATTGTTGAAACCAAAGAGCATTATTACAAGCGTATAGAGCCGGCGGACGCCCATGTACTACAGAAGACACTTCGAGAGAATCCAAATGCTCTAATCAATAATCACGATGCACCGCAGACGAACGGTTTTGATAAAAAGGAACGGAAAGCATAGGATGATATGATTTTGTACACAGACACGTGTGGGAATATGTCGCATGGTCTGAAGGAAGATATGCGTAAATTAAACAAAAACAAACAATTTAATGAATTTCAAAGAAAAAAAACCAAGCAAAACAAACAAAATCAATAAAGTTGAATAAATTCAAAACGTAGAGGTGACAATGACTTTCCATTTAATTGTTGAAATGCATGTGAATCAGAATATGACTCGCTTTCTTTGGGCAACGTACACCCTGTATATACGATGCATAAGGGCGATGATTTACTGATGTAGCAGGAGATTGGCACCATTAATTCTAATTGAAACAAGTTATAGATACTATTTTTGAATTTGAAAAACCGATATTCTCGGACCACCGAAACTTACAGATTAGGATAAACACTCGCCGCTAGCATTCTTACTTTTCTTTTCACAACCGTCAAATAAAGGATCGTATGGTCACTGACAAACTAGAAAACCTTGGCTCTACCTATCTCAGTCTCGGATAAGCTAAATACCGTCTTCACTTCTGCTTTAGAAGAAGCTTTCACTTAATTTTACGGTTGATTTATAAAGTTACTCTAAGCAAGAGACAGGGAGGCAAAACGTAAAATTTGGAGTGGTTTCTGCGAGAAGATTGATAGTACAACAGAATTTATCAGACTACGTTTTCCTTTTTTAAAAAAAACCGACGACGCAGAGCGTCCTAATGGAACCAAGGGTATTGTCGACTCAGATGATAAATCTCTGGATCTACTACTCATTTCTCAGACTGCACGCTATTGTACATACCTGCCTTACAAAATTCCATTTCACTTAATGCTATATAAGTTGAGACCTTAACAGAAAGCTTTCGTAGAGAGACAGTATTAGTTAGCATGCTAGAAAATTCCTTAAAGGTATTTGCTCATGCCAAACAGCTGTAAATCCCAGATGGGGCTTGCAGCAGTATTTTGCTCAGATATTCTAATTTATATCGACAGCCAAGCCACAATCAGATCCCAGTGTTCAGAACAATAGATTCTAGGGCAGTGATGGCTTGCTGCGTGTCTTTCCGTGATCGCTGCTGGATCACAAGTCACAACGATAGCCCGGCGAACTGAGTTGGTGGAAGGACTAATAAGTCAGACAAGGCTCCATAAGTACCAGTGATAGATTTTTCATCACCCCAAATCACCTTGTTACGAGCAGTGGTCTATAGTGGTCTACCGCTGATTTTGATCTATTCAGATGTAGAAAGCATGATTGTTTTGTTGGGCAACATACTAGCTTTACATTTGGTAATCCATATTTGTTCTATTCCCCAGTTGAAGTCAAGTCATCAGTATTGCAAAGGGAAAACAACATCTGTTTTTGATCGAATTCTATATGCCACTATAAATGTGCCGCTCCGATAAGTACTTAGCGATGGTGTACACAATCTGTTTGAGATCTTTAGATCTCTATCATCTGCTAAAACTCACTTTTTGTATGACGACTGAAATTGATGTTCAAAAAACTCTTACCCACTTACCATCCCAGGTATTGTCCATATTGCTAACACATTTTTCTCTTATCAGGTCACCCTGGCCTTAAGGCTTAAACCATTTATTCTAATACATTTTGTTCTTACTTAATTTTCTACTTTATTTTTGAGTGAGTTTCAGTGTGAATCGTGTCCCTTAAACGATCCTCAATCGAAGCCTCTTGCAGTTTCAACTGAATCAATATAAGAACGTAGTTTCCGATTCCTAGAAAGAACTGAAATAGAACAATTAGTTGAGGAAGACACAATTAAAATATAATCTCACGGAATATGCAAGTCCAAAGTTCGATATTAGCACTTGTCCCACTGTGAACTGAAATCGGTTGTGCTTCTTCCACATGAGAAAGGTATCGATGGTATCCCTTATATCTTTTGTCGGATAGTGATCATCGTATGTGGCAATGATTTGACAACAAGCCTTACTCTAAAAGGAGATATAACAAGAATTATGAGGGACTAAAGAATTAAATGTGGAGAAGGCGGACGTATACAAAAAACGCTACTGAAATCTATTCATTATGCCAGTTGTCAACGTGAAAGTCAACAAGACTACGGCATCATTACTTGGAATGTGAGAACCCCTTTCAACAGCTAAGGCCACTTAGACTAAAACATAGTCCCACTTAAGGCGCCGGATTACCAGCACCAGGAACTTTGGCATGGTGCCCTTCCTTTTTAAGTAAAAATTATATGAGCCACTCTATCGGTGTTTATCTCTCTCTGCTCCACACTCTGTGCAGAGTCACTTAGAACCGGTGACAAAGGTCTTTATTTCATAAAGGTCACTGGGATCTCCATAAAAGTACCCCCAATTGATTTCCTTCTCAGTCTTTATAGGGCAGAACAGCAACATCGAATGTAGATCTTTCCCCTCTTCCTCGTCTCTGTAGCTTCTGCAAAAATTGTTAGAAGGCACACTCATTCTTATAGCATTCATATTGGATGCCAAAAGGCAGCTTCATGAACGATAGAGAGAACCGATATGTCCCCCAAGTTTCTTTATCGGTCAAATAAAGAGCAATCCATCTGCGAATAGATTTAGGAGCATATCTCTAGTGATAAACAGAACTTACCTCGAGCATAGTTAACCGCGAATATACCGCAGTGTAAATAACTTTAATCATCCTGGGCAGCACGAACATGAACAGTGCGACGTACTCATAAGTGGGTGCCTTCGATTCCGATGCCTTGTGGCAGAAGACGAACACCATACTTGCAGTTTGTGTAAAATCGTGAAACATATTCGCTATAGCAACCTCCCCGTAAACATTGTTAACCCCCTGAATCAGCTCATGGTACCTCTGATAGTGCTTCAGCAATGAAAGGATATGTCCCCGCTTAGTTTCCTCCTGCTTCCAGCTTAAATGAAAGTATTTTTTGAACATTTTCTGGAAGAGTCTCAGCCGTATTCGCAAGAAATCCATTAAACTTATGTGAGCATAACTACTTGCACCCGGCCCAACAGAGCACATGGCGTAGCCCAGTGCCAACATTAATACTTTCCATTCCCGATCCAAGTTGTGGATGTATAAGATGTAATACAGGCCACAGTAGAGTACAACGATCGTAACGTAAATCTTGTTCTTACGAACGGTCTTGTGATAGTTAAAGTTCACACCAAATTCTTTGGTGAACATGTTGTCCAGCTCGTAGGCACGCTCATAGAGCTCGATGTGCATGCGCTTCTTAGTCTCCATTATAACCGAGACCTCGATATATGTTGTCATCGTAACCAGCATTTCAACGAATCCGAGAAACTGAATCAGAGGTGACAATTCCCTGAGATGCTGGGAGTACTGGTGGGACAACACTTTAATTATGCATCCAGCAGCAAAACATCCAAGAAGTACAAGACGTGCCAGATTTGTGTACAATATTGTGAAGCGTGAAACCTCGAGCTGTTGTTCAGGGGTTATATGAAACGAAAGACATCCGGTGACAAGAAGTGGCAGAAAAATTGGACGGAAACACTGAAAGAACTGTTTTCTATTCGACTCCATGGTGGCAACGAATTGCAATCGATGGAAAGCAGTCGGCTTTATTAGTCTGACACTGGCAGCGATTAATGGTGTTTTAATTGATTTCAATTGATTTCGGTGATAAGGGATGCAATCAATTAATAGCCAATGCGTGATGCTTACCTGAAAATGAGGTGATCAATTATCCATAATTACTAATGTATGAAATAGGACTCCGGACGAAAGCCTCTCGCTTCGGTTTAACCCATTATAAATGCGTTTTGCTTTTAAGTCCATCGTGCCGATATTTTTTAAACTACACTGGGTACCGTTAAAGAAAGGTCGTTGGTTTAGAATCATCTAAATAGGGATATGAATTGCAGAAGGCCTTTTAATTCACCGCTATACAAGTTATCCAGCTCCGTGAAGAAATAACTATCGAAAGTCCTCACCGACGCACGTCTTCCTTACCTGCACCGATGTATCACTAGTATCACCGTACTCGCAACAATCTCTTCATGTTATATGCCAACCAATAAATCCTGGGCGTTACGTATGTTTTCTGTCGTACCCAGTGTCTATTGGATCCACTAATGACTTCATCCTCAGTGCATGTTTTCAGAGAGCCAATGAGCTTTTACAAAGGAAAAAGCCTGTGAGATATGATATAAAAGGACATTTTGACCACCGTATACTTGGCAGAATTGAATCTGCTCCAGCGGGTAATGTGGTTAATTTCACAATAATGTGAAGGATCCTTGGGATGTTTGATGACTAACTACATAGTTTGTAAGGCACAGTTTCTAGTTTTGCAGCTCCCTCCGAGATTTGATTCGATATCTTCCATGAAAGACGAGCTTATGTTTCCTTGTTGCAAGAGCTAAGATCCCCGTCAATCATTTTGTTTATTCAAATCAAAACGTACGACAGTGTGACAAACGTTAACACAAATAAATTTGTAAAACTCATAGCTGCGGCACCATTCCTTGATTTTAAATACTTATTTAGAGAACTTAGGCGACTTTCGGCCCATTCCAGGTTGCTATCCAATTTTTGTAGAGCACTGTCTAGAGTTCCAGACGATGTACCAAATAGTTCACGGTTTGCTTTGATAAATTCTTCAAATGCATTCCTGTGTTCTACTGTCGTCAAAAGAGTAGCAATGCTGCTGATTAGATCAGCGGTGTTTGACCAGCTTTCAAGTCTTGAGAAAAGAAAAAAGAAACAATTAACCGTTTTGCTCAATGACATATGTAAGATTAATGTAGATGATATCCGATGATGTAATAAAGTACGCAAACCATTAGATGCTTCAAAGAGACGAGAAGGTACGTCTCCGAAGTCTAGCGAAAGTTCCTTAGAAGGGTGACATGCCAAAAAAGAATAGCTGGCAGCGATATAAATTGAAGTAGAATTAGGTGCAGTAATTTCGACTCAAGTGGTGTGGTGGCAATTGGAAACACGCCTCAACCAACTTGGTGTGCGACACTAGGGGCAGTTAACTAATGATCGAACTGACTAGAGGTGCATATTGGTCAACCCCGCACTCTAATACCTTCATAAGTGTCAAAAGAAAATGGCAAAACACTCTCGAAATAGTTACGTCTTCGATTTCAAATGTGTGAAAATTTAAAAGAAAAAATTGTGTATTCTTAAGACCGCATGGCCGAAGTGAGAACTTCTGAAACACTGACAAAGTGCGCACAATGCGTCTAAAAAAGTTTTACTTCAAAAACTACTTACGCTTGAGCGACTTCCTCAACTCTCGACGTGACCATTTGATACGTGGGCCACACATTTTCCGGGTTTTCCTTATATAGCGGAGCCATCGCTCCCTCCTTGTCCTCCACTGTTACCTGGTCACTTAGAATAATGTCAAAGAATTTTTCCATATTTTTCAAACTCCTTCCGCAACCCAGACCATATCTGAGTCTCAACTTCTCTCGAGGTACGATCTCCGACTTAAATCTGTTGAATAGTTTGTCAAAGTCCTCCTCAGATCCATCTCTCATGCCACTGCAGTAGACAGTGGAACGCATATCAACCGGTATCGTAGCTCCATCATTCAAATACTCTCTCAAAATCCTCTGTACCTCAGTGGTACAGTCACTTCGGCCGTATTTGCAGTTAAAGTTGACCACTCGCTTTCGGTTGTAAACATCCAGTACAGACTCACCGGTACTACCAACGATTCCCAACTTTTTGAAAACCTTCTCTGTTACATGCAATATAAAGCGGCCAAAGTCGATATGTTCTTCCACAGTCAAATATGGGCCAATGAAGTTAAACCCAGTGAATGCAGCTTCCCACGGTATGTAGTGAGTTTCGGTCTCCAAATACTCAAGCCATGTAAATACCAAGTCATATTCGAATAGTGAAGACCTCGCAAACGCTAGCAGATCGTCAATGAACTGAGCCCGATTAATCTCATGAATTCCCGACCAGTTATCCTCGCATAGTGCGTTGTACAGCATATTCCAAAGTCTGGTGTCGTACATAACTCGATAGTAACTGGTCTGTTGTATGTTAAACATGACCCACTGGACTGGTTCCGAAAAGTTAAAAACGATCTTGTCTTGATTTTTGGTGAAATACTTAATTGGATATGTATTGTCGAAATCTGGGTGTGTACTTGTGGTATAAGTAAGAGGAATCGTGTAACGAATATTCAGATCACTTCCATCGTTGGGATTGACAAGGTACCGCTTTTGTTGCACTATAACACTTAAATTGTCGTCGGTGAGATTAACTATTAACAATGGAAAGCCGACTTGTTCGGTCCAGTCATAGAAAAACTCCTCAACATCTACTTCGGGCGATGAAGGCCAATATAATTGTAGGTATGTCAATAGGTCCGACGGCGCAACGGATCTCTTAAGGCTGCAAGAAGAGAAAAAGTGAGCTTCGTTAATCTAAGCATTGAAGAGAAGATATGTACACATGTATGCAGGGAAATGTGGGAGAAAAAACCTTGGTTGAGCGATTGATTTTTAGGACGATCTAAGGACTTACTTAGATCACCGGTCGTCTGGTGGTTTTAGCTTGACAGTCGCATATCAGGTTTTGTATGGATTTAATTTTATCTTCTTCCCAGCAACATCTACAGAATTCGCTGTAAGGTAACCAAAAGTAAAATCTGATACTGTGAGGATGCCTGACATGACTCTTATTTTCTTCTGATAACGTTGCTTCAGATCATTGAACTAATTTATTTTCCTGGAGTGCCTGGACTGCACTGGGCATAGTGATCTGGCTATAGCACATGCGTATCGATGATACTATCATATACTAGCCTTGACTAGGGTTGAGATAATGGAGCAAGAAGAGCACCTGTCTGCAGTTAACGAAGAATACGGAGGGGTGACGTTGTGATTAGGTGCAGACACCAAATCATCTATAAAAGTACGACCGATGACTAGAATTTCGGCTTCATACGCCTCGTCTACAAAAAATGTCATCTCATGCCTTGTCACATACGAGATCCTATCCAACGTATTAACTGAAAGTTTGGAGCCCATTGCAACAAACTAACTGGCAATTAACAGCGTGGCTTCCGACCCGGCAGACCGGCGATAAACCAAATCCTCATACTAATTTCTTGAGCTCTACAGGGCGATGACTAAATAGGAAGCCGGTGCTAATTCAGTTTCCCGAAACAAATGACGTCAAAACTTCTTCCTCGGCATGCTCAACAAAGCACTGATCTTGAGCAGAGCGGATATTTAACACTACCGAGGGAGAAATCGTATATTTAGATCCGTATGCGAGGAGGGCAAATGGAGAACCGGGCATATCGAGCGACGAGAAAATAATGCTCCAAGAGGTTCTTTGAATCACAGCCCACAATTTAGAGGAAGGCCGACCCTCGCTTTGAAGGAAAAAGGCATGGCGGGTGCCATAGCGATTGGTTGACGAACTGGAAGGCCAAGATTGAAGAGGGTTGTAGGTTACTGAATCTCAGGGAGAGACCCTCAGTGGATCAAAACAATATTTTTTTGAAGAGATCTACAAGATTTTGCCGAAGTGTATATCAAAAAAACATGGAAACTAATCCAAAATGCCAATTGGTTTGCAGAGTATCGTAAAAATCGAGTCTAATAGACCGTGTTTTTTCATCTTAGTGAGTCCTACCACATCGTCATCTTATCTTACTTTAACTCTTCTCTATAGATCCCATTTTCTCTTTCCCTATCACTGCATGTTTGCAAACTTTGAAGGATATTGTCAGGACAACACCTTTTTCACAAATTGGCAACCGGAAGCCAAAAACCGTGCCTGATGGATTGCGGATCAAATGTTCTACTCACTTTTTGCTGATGTATTCCCGCACGGCAGTTTGAAAATTATTTTCTCTCATCGCATGACTTATCATTCGTATCACAGAAGCTCCTTTCACATATGTTATACTGCTGAACTTTCTGGCGATTTCCGAGGGTGAAGCAACGTTGGGTTCACTTAACGGCTGAGTGCTATTGACTGCATCAATGTTAAACACATAGTGCAACTGGTTGACAATAAACTGTTTATCTAGCTCGTACTGTGGATAAATCTATGGAACAAGCCAGAAACTGAATTCCGAAATGCAATCAATGCCCCCCATCGTTACCTTATGAGTCGCATAGTACTGGTAATATCTTGCAAAGCCTTCATTGAGCCAAAAGTACCCCCACCATTCAAAGGTGATGGAGTTGCCAAACCAATTGTGTGAGGTTTCATGAGATATGATTGTTATGGTGTATTCCATGCCGCTTAGATCGGTGTTGTCCTCTTCGAAAATCAGAACTTCGTCCCTAAAAAAACAGCCTTTTGAAAATCATAAGTCACAGGTCCAAGTACAGTACATACTTGTAGATCATGAGGCCCCAGTTCTCCATTCCGTTGTGTATAAACTTCGACAATGAAGCCTTTTGTAAGATAGGATTTCCCAAGGTTCCATATGGGATGCTAAAAAGGTCATTGTATTCACTTAAAACCGCCCTTGCCACGTTATAGCTGAATTCAGTCTTGTTGTAGTACTCAGGTCGGGCAAGTATAAATAAATCATCGTCCCCACGGGCTCTAAACTCCGACACAACCATGGCCACAAGATAAGTGGACATAGAAGGTGTCATAGCAAAATGATCCACATAGCGATCGGCAGCATTCCTTGAAAATCAAAACGAAACACCCTGTAAGTGACAAATTTCAAGGAAAGTTCTTTTGTTTTTTACTCGTCAATGGTGGTATACAGCAAACCAGCGTTGCTGAAGGAACTATAGTTTTGTGGACGACTGATGTGCATGTTGAAAAATGCCTTGAAGCTGGGTTCATCAAAGCATGGGAATAGCTTTCTTGCGTCAATACGTTGCAATTGTGTTGCCACCATCCATCTGTGAAGAGACAGAAACATTAATAAGTGAGGACTCATAGAAAAATTGATTGTTTCTGTTTGCTGTAAAATGGCAGCCTAAATCTACCGTCTTTTCAAAATTTTAATTCTTACTGAGCGAATGCGACAATGGAGGACCCTTGATGAATATTAAAGGAGACAACATGCGTCCTCGGATTTTCTGAAACTAACCTCTACCGACTTGTACTCTCACCTTAGTCGCTTATAACATTAGAGATTTCGTTTCAACCCCTTTGCAATGTTTTTGGTGATAACTAGGAATGAAGGCGTGCTTAAGCCACTATTCCTCGAATTCGGACAGCTGCAAAAGAGCTCTCCATTTCGAAGCAGAGTACAGCTCCATGAGACCATGGCGGTCAGCAAGGGTTAAAATAAAATCAGTGCTGCCAATGAAAGAGGACATCCAACACCGACATCTGGGACAAAATGTCATCTTACACAAACATAACTTTGAGGAGTTGCCATGGTGTACTGGCTACCTATTCTCGCAAACGGCTGGCTAGTCTGATGGAAGATATTTCATTAAGCAATATCACCTTTCAAATTTCATCAAGATTCATAAACAGCCTTCATTTCGTATTGTATCGTAGGCTGGGATTTATTCCGCTGAAACTGCAGCAGTATGACAGATAGCACTGCCTTCAGGCTGAGTGTAGGAGGGTCTTGGTCAACAGCTCGTTAAGAATACGTTTCTCTATTATTTGGATGGGACACTGTAAACAGAAACTGGTAAGAGAATCACTTATCCCTGACAGAAGTGAGTAAATGAACTGAAAAGTCACAAATAAGAAGGAACTGGCCTTCTACTTCGACGGTTCTAAAATGGGCATTGATACGGGAGCCGAAGATAACTGCAATACCCCTGGAATAAACGGTTCTTTCCAAGTCGAGCGAGTTACTATTGCTCACATTTATAGACAGGTAACCGTGCGAATATCCTGCCCACGCCGACAAAAGAATTATGTAAGACTCTTGGCAATTACTTCCTTACGAGTTGGCGTTCTTTACAGATTCCAAGGGTAGTTTAAAAAATATAGATACAATGGATCCTACTATTGCGTTACATGAGCAGTGATTAACTTTAGAAAGCACACATTTTTTTCTCTATCTAACGTGAATGGCAACGCAGTAGAGAAAGACCTCCCTAAAGGAGACACCCACAAGTACAAGGGGATCTCAATCAACTGGAAGAGCCCAACCCGGACTAACTGAAGAGAATAGTTCTTTGAGGTCCAGATTCACCCCTCACTGTGGAATCACTTATGTACCTTCGGCTCAGTCCCAATTCTAAAATTTAAATTAATGACGGTTTCAAAGATGATGATTTTTTTCACCAATTCATTCAAGTCTAGAGCTTTATAACTCCGCAAAATACTTCCGGTATGTTGCGGGACTAACCTTGTTCTTTCAGAATCTAATTTAGATACCATTCCCTCCCAGAGCGGCTGATCTACGTACACATTAAGCAACAAACTTCTCAGATAACAAACAATAGTATTTATAACTTTTAATCGGACTCACTTTTCACTATGATCAGCATCGACGTAACTGATCCGATAGAGTCCGTCGTAGCCGTCGGATATTCGCCCCGTGTACTTGAAGTTCAATGTGTAATTCACCAACATGGCCATATCCTCGCTGAGTCGAAAAATTAATTTATCAGTGGCTGCCTCATATTCACTGGTGAAATCCACCTCGTCTCCAGTCACCGACCACAATTTCACTTCGATGAATTCTAGATAGTCAGCGTGGACAGCAAATTCACGAAGAGACGCAGCTCTCGCATTGATGACAATGGATGTCTCACCGTAGAATGTGAAACGTTTATCTCCATCTTCGGGCAGAAAGTAGGGGGTCGTTGTTATATCGTAATTTAGAGGAAACACATCCTTGGACAGGCGATATTCCGCAACTACAGTAATCGTCGGCGATCCGAAGATCATGAACAGAAACGAAATTGCCAGAATAACGCTAAGCGATCTCATGGTGAACTACCCAACCGAAGAAATCGACTTGAACTTGAACGTTCTTTGTGACGCCAGAATAACATTGTAATCAGTGTGCTCGTATTTTTTTTTTATCGGAGAAGATGATAAGATAATTCTGCTGGGCTACAAGTTCTATCGATTTAGCCATTGATTCTCGATTGAGATTGACCAACTGGACAGCTGTCGATGGTGATAGCAAGCATATCCAAGCGCACATTCGCGTTTCATGGAACAGCTCATAAAAATTTGACGTGGTATAGTTAAATAGAAGTGGTGGAACCCAGTTAGCATTGAAGAGCTCATTTTTGTTACCATTGTTCGACTGTTTTTTGTTTTCTCTGTTCGAGAAAAGGTTTTGTTACCAGTCAGTTAAAATATTCCACATACGCCACAGCATTTCAGGTTTGACGATCGTCGATGAGATTTAAATTCGACAAAAAGAGGCGTATTTCATGCAATTGGAAGGATCCATTGGAAAATGTCATGTTCCAAGTTCAAAACCTTGCATTAGCGAATGAAGTCAGAGCTAAAATCACCTTAAAAACCGGTTAAAATGTTCCACATACGTCGCAGTATTCCAGGTTTTGCGGGCTCTGATGAACCAATTTTTATGAAGTTTTATCTGGCAGCCCTAACTTACCTAACCTTACCAATCAGGCTAAGACCTGCAGGGGAGATTTATGCTTCTATTGCTGGTGCAATTTTGAGGCTCTTCTCCCTTTAGGATCGGGCAAACAAAGCTGAGATTCACTTCATCGGGCATGCTTTTGTCCGACCATATGTTGCAGAAGAGTTTAGAGGGCTTTGTGGTCTTGGTGCGCACTTTACCCTTTGGTGAAACTTTCGGACCTCATTCCTGGAGTAGCATCTCTCTTCTCATGGACGTGAATTTTCCTTCTGAGAAGCCGGTTTTTGTTCTTCCTCGTCTATTTGTCGAGCTCACGAACTGTTCTGGTCCATCTATGCAATGCCGCTCGGTATGTCTCCATTTTCGATGCATGTGCCTGCCGACATTGTTCGTGGAACCAGAGATTACGTTGTGGTTGCGAGAGAAAACCAGCAGATAATCAGCGGCATCTCTGACAGTTTCTGGCGGTGTTGTCAATGGTTTTCAACAGTTTAAGAGCATTAACTTGGCTATACAGGAAGAATATCGACAAAGAATTCTTATTCGAGAGATAAAAAAGACCACAGTATGGGAAGTTCTTAACAGAACTATAACACGCTTTATTAAAAAATACTTTCGAAACAAATACAATTAAAATAACATAAAGGGATTGAAAGGCTGTGAAAAAAAAAAGAAAAGCAGGACATGCGGCCACAATTTATAATGATTCATTCCTCAAAGTTCGGAACTCCTTGGGATTTCCTGTTAGAAAGAAAAGAAAAAGAACAAAGTTAAACATACACAATTTAATTCTTCAAAACTAGATAGCATTACGCGTACGATCTAGCGAAAATAAGGGTGAAGTTCATCTCTAAAACTAGGAAAGTCAGTCAAACAAACTGTATTACAGACCCATTTAACTGTCAGTCTTTTAATTCAAGAAAGATCGATAGATTTTAGGAAGAGAAACCAAAAGAATTGACTTCGACGGTTAAGCGCCTGTAAAGCACAATGAACAAGTGCTGGTAAGCTTCCGTACACATGTGAATAAGATACGTCGATAAGGAAAGTCAACAAGGGACATCCCGGGAAACGAAAAAGCGGATAAGCGAGGAAGGAATACCTTGAACATAAAAATGTAACTGAAAGCCATAGATCACTTAGACATCTGCGGAATCTCAAGGACACCGTGACCTGTTAGATTCAATCCAGGACCCAAGGTTTAAATTAAGTCGAACTACTTAGTGAGCAGTTTACGTGACTACGATGCATTCACACGTGCAAGTGCAAAGGGACCTCAAACAACTTGACGTCCGAAACTGAAAACAGCTTACTAACGATTATGCTGGCTGGAGACACTTGTTAGCTGAGCCCGAGGACCACTTTATCGCTATCATTAGTGAGTTATGGAATTAGTTTGGACATCTAGCTTCGACTGTTCCGTTTTAAAGTTGAATCTGTACTGTCATTTGGAAAGTGACCTACGAAACATCTTGAGGATTTGATGGGCTAACCGCATCTTGAAGGAACATCTTTGCCAAAAAGCTGACCAGGAACGAATAGGCACAATCATCTAACAACGAAGTTGGCTGTGAATTGGTCATTCGTTTCGAAAAAGTGAAATGAAATTTGCCTTTCCAAAAAGTGAGGAGCCTCGGGAATTGTGTAAGAGTTAAAAAGACCTATACGATGGCGCGTAGGCATAGTCGAGAGCCTAGGACCCACAAGGAAAAACAGGAGATAAAGTCTTCCCATTTTAAGCACTACAATATTACGAAAGTGGAACACAATTCGTGAAGCTACACAATTTTTAAAATACTGCCACAACATCCAAACGTCGGTTTTAAGAACTGAGCTATAACGTGGGTTTGGTGTGACAGCAAGGTAGCAGTCACTAGACATAATTGTTCCTAAGGAAAATTAATCAGAATTCCTTAATCAGCAGTTCTTTTACATAATTTCCTTACCGAATAAGTTTCTTACGGTAGAATAGTTCATCACAGGCTGATGATAAAGATTGCTCAAAGTTTTGCTTATGTTCTCAAAATGTTCTTTGATGCTAAACACTTGGTCTTCGTAAAGTCCATCGAGCAAATTCATATCCTCATCCCAGTAAAATGGAATCTCATCTTCTTCCAAGTATTCCAAGAGTCTTTCTATCATCTGCAATCACCAAGGAAAAATTAATGAAAAAATAAATCTAATTCCAACAATTCAACACTCACATGTCTTAAAAGGAATCCTTTTGGTTGCTTCCAGAACTCATCGGGCTGGTTGTCAATTTCATGAAGGTACAAAGTGTAGATGAAGTAACTCTTCAATCTAAATCCCCCGATTTTGTCCCGCAAACTCTTCAAAAGCCTCAACGAACTTTTCAAATTGTCTTTATTTTGGAGAATATGTTTTTCTATTTGCGGCACGCAAATACTAAACGTAAGTGTTCTACGAACTTTGGATCCCACAGCTGGTTTTGGAACAGCAAACCAAAAAGGGTTTTTCACGTCTTTTGGAAAGGGCTTTTTGGCTACCCAATCACTTGGCGCATCAAATTTAAACGCCGGAACAAAATCAATAGATATCTTACGGTCGCTATTAGCGGATATGGCCTTTATGGTGTGTGCAGTGCCTCTTTTTAAGTAAATTAGTGTGTAGTATATACCGGATTTACAACGAAACACGTTTCCAGATTCTTCCAGTGCTATCTTAATGATTTCATCTATCCACTGATGAATCTTACTCCGACGAAGATATTTCCAATCGTTAACAAATCCATTGAACAGTTCATATACATCTTGATTTTTTTTGTCAGTCCTCATGGCTTTTAACATTTTATGTAGACATAAGGTGACAAAGCCCGGTCGAGTCTTATCGGGCCGTACCCTGATCTTCTCCTGGAACGGTAGCTTTAACAATATATGAACGTCAAACTCATCCGGGACATTAAGTTTTAACTTTAGTGGATTGCTTCCTAAAAATAAATCATAAAGTCAAATTATAATTGATATTACAACTGTTAATATGGTTTAATGTTTTTGTATAGCAAGACTAACATAAAAGGATAAGCCGAGGTAACCTTCTAAGACCTGTGAAGCCAGAGCATACGTCCCTGGTGAATCAAGATGAGATATTCTGGTCACTACGGCTACAGAAAAAAGTCCTACTTTTAAATATATCGATGAATGACTGCTCGGTACGGGTGTTTTAGAGTCTGGGCCGCTTGCAGTCCTCCAAAATGCACCGGTTGCAGTTCAAATCCAAAAGCATTTTCACAATGTTAACCCAGTGGCTTTCGTGCGACTTTGACGCATTTACTCCCGCGACCATCACCTAAGAAACTGAAGCCGAAAGCATCAAATCAAGGAGCCTGAAAGACCGCTCTTTAGATGGAAAAGCCAAGAGCCAAGAAAATTTGCACTTTATAACTGTTTAGGAAGTCACAATTAACCCATTCCCACGCTCTTCAAGCTGTTCAGCTGTAATTAAGTTCATGTGTATCTACTGGCTGCATAACACAAATTAACTGTCGAATATCTCTCAAATGCTGGACGAGCATCGGAATCAAGTCCAACATCGTTCCGTCCGACGCACAAGAAAAAATAGGTGTGTGCATCCAAGATTCAAACGTCCATACCTCTGTCTACCAAGTCCTACTCTTACCGTCTAATAGTGAACGCCAGGGACATAGTACCTTAACTAGAGAAAGAGAGTGGGAGTGTTTTGACTAAATCACTCTCTCTTGGATACAAGCAACAACGTACCACTTAGTGAGTTAGGACAATAAGGGCTGGTTTATCCACATCTTTGTTTTAGGCGTACAAAAGTCATGTTACGAAACAAAGAAAAGCCTCGGATAGATAAGGATGATGACACTGGCGCACAAAATCAGGACAACGATACTTTTACAGATGACGAGAGATGGGATGGACCGACCAAAAAGACGATGATTCAAATACCGTAATACCGCAATATGAACGTATTCGTTCCTTAAACTTACCAAACAAACTTGGTCCGCCATAGAGTTTCTTGAACACAGGATCTTCTTCCTTCATTATATCTATTACAAAGTTCCTGATATCATCGAAGTCCTCGGTGTACGCTTGTCGATCTTCTTTTTGAATTGAAATTTCATTGTCAATGTCACTGATGATTTGTTCGAATCTGGTTGCCATTATACTGAAATTGTGCAAGGATCTCAAGTTTATTGCGGCAGCTACTGGGGAAACATAACACCTTTTGAAATAATTCCCTAATCGCTTTTAGAGTTTCTAATCACCCCGAAGCATTGAACAATTTTCAAATATAATTCAATGATTTACGAAAGGTGTGAAAGAGTACAAGATATTGCCAGCTGAATCGAAGGAGCGAAATATGTCTTTGGAATGCTGTCCAAAATATGAAGAAGCAATGGAATAAACCTCAACACCAAACTACGACTGTTTTGTTCCAAATTTGAAGCCGAGCTGTTACATGGTTGTAGCACTTGAAAATACAGCTCTATCATAACTAGACGCTCGCTAAAGCTTGCCTACAAGACATCTTAAGTATTTTCTAGCCCAACCGGAAGTTAAAGTGCCATCTATTGCTTTCCTTGCCAGCGAATTCATCACCATGAGCGTCTAGTGAAATAAATATTTAAGTTACGATCTCAACAGCGAGAAAACCAGTTTATTTTCCACCCATCAAATTAAGACAATTATTATTGTAAATTAGCGTTTGATTCGAACATATTTTCCGTAATATTACAAGGAATTAAAGTCTTACCCTGCTGCAAGTAAATAAATCGAAATGAATTTCACTGAAAATTGTAGAGCTTTTTGGCCCCACTGGACGAAGCTTTGATACTCGCATCCAATTACCGGCATGTGATATTCGCGTCTATTTATGTTCGTTTTAGCAAAAAGAAACGAGAACCACGATCTGACAGTCGATTGTCGAATATGATGATGGGGTGTAAGGTAACATAAGTTTCTTATCTCAACTCCCACTGATTTGCTGACGGTAAGGTTCAGTAAGATGCAGCTAATGCAATAGAACCTATGCAAATTCTGTGACTTTTTTAAACTAAAAAGTCAAAATATATGCGTATGTCCGGACATATTGAGATGTACATACAAACCCATGCACCCCTAATCTAAAGTGTAACTACTTTGCATACTCAATGGGCATCGCAGAACTAGATATGTACATTATGTACTGAAACGGCTTACGCCGGGTGTTTTTAAGCGAATAGAAAGTGTACACAATTAATTATTTGCAACGTTTTTACATACCGGCTTTGTTATTCGTGTCAATTATCGAAAACTTGTTATTACTTACACTGCTCTATTCAAATGTTTAAATTAATGACGGAATGGCTATTTATCACGATCATACAATGCAAAATTTCGAGAAAATTGTACTAGAACCGAAGCAATGTCTCTAAAGATACATCCGAGTATGCATTGAAACTGTTTTAAGTGTGTGAAGTAGCTTCTACTCTAGGCATATACAATGACATATGGTTTCACTTATTAATTTGGACAAGACGCTTTTTACTTATTAGTGTTCGAAGGGTAGGGTAGACATCTGCATTTAAAATAGAAACACCTTCTCTTCCCCAAACCTGGTAAACGTCGAGACAGTAGTGCTTCATCTGGAGATAGGGTTTCTTCCCCCTTCGAAAAGTGACTCAACGAAAGAAGGGCGAGTAGGCATTTTTCTCCGAAACCGTTCGGCAACGGAAAAATACTACTGATAGAATCAGCGGCCACGTTCACAGTTCGGGTAAGATTAACCTACATACTTAGTGGACAACTTATATCGACCACTTTGTCATATTAAGGGCTCAGGCCTGTAAAGATCGGTGTATACGGTTCTTCACCCTAGCACTCTAGGTTGGGAGTTGTGTTGTCAGGGTAACGACCACAGACAAATTTTTTTTACGAAAATACCACAAGTTTCGGATAAGGATGATATACATTCTACTTCTTTTGGTAAGAAACAAACGATGTTTCCACGACTTCTTGACAATGCCTTAAATATGAGACTAAGATTGTGTTGGGCGAAATCTTTCGTAAGCACAGCCTATGGGGTGTAACGTAACTATAGCAACCTCATGGATGCTCATAAGGGGACAAAGCGGTCTCCTGATTATAAAACACTCCATCAATTGGGTCACATTGCGTTCGACGGACGGCAAGCCTCCCGTATTCTGAATGTCCGAAATTTTCCAGCTGACAACACCTATTCGGATCGCTGCCCTATTTTACCCTAGGTACGAATGCGGATATTCCAAGCTCCACAACCACAACAGAGAAGTACTGTGGGCAGATGCAATGTCGGTCCAAGAGACCGACACAAGCATGTCTCGAAACCTCTCAACTAACTCAATCCCCGTTGATAGCCAAAAATACAAGAACTTAATCATCCCGGTCGAACTTTATGGCGCTCAAACATGTACTTTATCGAATGCGTTTGAAGATACTCTTGATTGATTCGAGCGAAAATTCGTTCGTAAGATGCTCGGTCCCAATCTTTAGATGAAAAGATTTAATCAGGAGTTATTAGAGCCATGCACCGACAGGGATCTAGACAAAACAAAAAAATCTGCGGCATATTATGCGTTTGAGAACGTTAGGACATGTATAGTAAACGGACACCAACACTATGGCCCATTGTCTTTCAATCTAACTCGGATGAACAATGGACTAAGGAAAGATCTCGGCTAAGGTGAAGGGTACAAATAGAGGCAGACAGCAAAGGACCGCTCTTACTAGGGAGGCCCAGGTTCATCTCGAACTATACCGCCATATAAGTAAAACAAATCCTTGCGATAAAAATAATTGCGAATGGATCTTTATAAACAAATGTGCAATTCAGTTAACTGATTGTTCAGCAAAATCCCAGTAATGTGTTCAAAAAGAATCTGCTGTTAATTCACCGTCATATACCGTGTCAGATACTTGGATGATATAACACGCAGTACACATCCGTCGTCAAAGAAATGGGAATATATGTATATGTATTAACAAACTTTTATACTTATGTATGCACATATGTACACGCTCATATAGTAAGTATGTACATATGTATACGTTGTACCTTGTACATCGCTCATTCACGCTGTCCTGTTTCCCTCCCTCGTCTAAGAGAAGTTATATTTACTGATGATGAAATTATCTGGAACAACGTGGTAGGCAAAGACAAATTGTCGAAATGAAGAACTACATATATATGTATGCACCTTATGTACACATTTCAAAAGGTACGGAATCACGTTTGTGACGCTAACGGCTCATAAACTTATTTTGTCGCACACATTTTAAATACGAAATTTAATACAAAAAAACCGCAAATCAAACAATGCTTTTATTGTATACATACATACTCGTTCGCAATGCAGAGCAACACACTGGATTTATCAACAAACTAAACCAAGAAAACAAAATTCAGAGATAAAATCCGCGGCAACACAAATTGAACTAACAATATAAAATGGCAGCTTCTCTGGAAATTCGAAACGTGAAACGAAACGAAAAAATACCCATAAGCTTTTAAATCAGTGATTCAGACCATAGTTGCCACAAGCACATTTCGGTTCAAAAATCCCATTTTATCTCATTTGAGTAAACCAAAAATCCGTTAAGAAATCCCATAAAATGCAACAGGCTCATTCTCGTTTTAAATGTTTTTTATTCATAAAATTAACAGGCAAAAAGAAATATATGTATGTGTATTAATTCACTTTAAAGGTAATTGTAGAAAAAACTCCAATGTGTTGGTAGTTTTAGCAAGCACGACATATGCTGACTCTGTAATTTCAGGATGAAAGTCAATGAATTTATTCGAAGCGAAAATGCCCAAATTCCAAGGGAAATCCCTTTATCCCTTTTAAGGGTCAAAAATCACAATCTAATACCACTAGCTTAAATCATCTGTTGAATTCTCAGAACTTGTGATTTGTGAAGCACCGAGCATGTAGTAAAAACAACAGTCAGTACTGCCAAATAAATAGAATCAATAAACATCAATAGGCGTGTTTTTTTGGTAAATCTATATAGGCTAAGAAAAGCGTGCGCAAAAAAACGCCTATCGAGGCAAAGGAATTTTATCATCGCTGTTTGGCACCACTTTATGTAATGACATTTGTTACTCTTCTTTATTTTGAAAAAATCGATCGGGCAGATTTAAAACAATGTAACAAAATAATACTAGATCTTATTTGCTTAATTCTTACCTTTTGTCGTAAGAAGTAAAGCGCCTCTTCAGCAATTTTTTTCTTATAAATAATGACGGCTGTAATGCCATTTTAACATTTCGATAACAATTGGAAAAAAAATAGTCTGGTAGCACAGTTTTTATCGCGGCTAAGGAATTAAGGCTGGATAGTTATACAGATTTCGTAATTCTATACAGGCTTAGTTGTAAGTGTAATTAACATGCAAAATATTTTCTTAGCCTATACAGATTTACCAAAAAAACACGCCTAATGATGTTTCATATGCCAAAATTCTAAGAAAATCTGTCGAATCGAATCACGGTTCGATGGAGAAATAGGAAACATTCTCATCAGTCGTCATATTAAATAATAAATAAAACTAAGCACTTGCGAATAAACTTTATTTGGTTTATAAAAGTAATTCAAACATGTTGGAATGTAAAAAGTAAGAAAAAGGAAGTGGCTTCTATTTGAAAACGAAAAATACAGCTTTGCCTTATGAATTAATCTGAAAAGAGAAAACAAAATGTATTTTTTGTTAATATTTATTTATAACCTATATTAGGTGTTATAAACGACTTTAGAAGGTGTAGAAGAGCTAGACTTTATGACTGGCCACCGCCCCTATGGACTTCGTAGTATGTACAGCATTTGTGAGCTGAAAGCAACTCGAGGTAGTCTGCATTATGCTTCCCCGCACACACACAACATATTCTGCTGTGATCGAAGTGCATCCACCCATATAAGATGGATACCATTTCCCCTCCTTCCCTTTATGAGGAAGCTCTTCTCTTTGAGGTTAACATCCTCATTCCCAAAAGAAAAAAAACTCTAGCTCAGTCTGTTTAACTTAATACCAATCCAATTGCCTACAGGCACGGGTGAAACGGTCAGGACTATGGCGAAAATTCCCAACAAGAGGTCCCATGGACAAAAGCCCCGGTGTGGTTCTGTTCCATTGCAGAGGTCAGAGCTAGCTTCTACCAAATTAAGCCCCCCCACAATGCAAATCTGCGCCATATTTGAGGAGACTCTGGAAAGGATGAATTTCTAGACTTCAACTTCACTAGACAACTACAGTCCAACCTGCAGCATTTTAATTAATACTCGCCTAGGTTAAAAATGCCTCGAAATTCTTAATTCCTCTGCAATCGAAAAGAAAGGCTCAAAGTAATTACTTACTCAAAAAGTTTAGAGAGGACACATTTCCTAAAGACCAAAATAAATAGATAGTCTCTCAATAGCTCTAGGTTTAACAAAAAAAAGTATTCTATTTGCGGCAAAAGCTCAGAATGGGGGTCTTTTCATTGGCGAATAAAGAGTCATTCCTCAAAAAATCAAAGCCCTGCACGTCGGACTGCTACTTACTAAAAAAAAAAAAAACTGGGGAAAATAATGCTTCAAACGAATAAGAGCTTCAAAAAGGAATCCCAGAACAATCGATGGCTCAAACAAGAATTCTTTGAATTCTACAAATACCCTTTCAGAGTGTTCATCACTCAAGCGAAGAATGCGTCGCTTAGCTCAGGCATCCCAATTAAAGGAATGCTCAGAACTATCTATAAAACACTTTGCGGCCTCACTGGCGACGATCACTTCTGCTAAGGCCATCAATACTTTGATGCACCAACAAGAGTTAGTGTTGGAAAATGCCGGACACAAATGAATGCTCTTCAAATGTCTAATAACATGAAACTAGCTCCAGAACAAAATCGTGTCTAGTTGTCGCGTTTAGGTAGGAGTCCTCTTAGGAGAAGAGAAGAAAGCAATTCTATTCAATTATATGACTGGCCAGATTTACAAGACCGTCATCCTTCATTGGATTTGAAGCTTCTGAAAACTTACCAAACCAAATCTTGACGGTGCCGTAAGACATATAACTACGTGACCATCCTTCCAGTTTAGATTTAACATCTCTGAACGACGTGATTAATTCGTTGACTTCGGACTGTTTTAACGTCCCAATTAAGTTATAGTCTGGGGACCAGTAAAATGGGATATTTCCTTGCGCCAGATATGAAAGCAGCACGTCGATCATCTGCAAGTAAAGCAAAAAAATTATGATAAATAAATGTTGCAGAACCAGGGATTCAAAGAATAGATGTATGAATTTAAGTAGACAGTAGACAATGCTCGGCGAATGCCAAAAACAACTCGGCGAGGGAATATGGGCATCGGATGCTATAGTAAACCGTATGTAGCTCTTTTCAGAGCTAGACATTACGCAAGAAAAGTTCAAGGCATCACAATTATTGCAAGAGGAAGCTGTTGTTCAATTTCAAATCATACGTACAGGCACTACAAGCGTCCGACAGGGGAAACATCCTCATAAAAGAATTCTCGTTATTTCTGGAAGATCACGAATCCTCAGCAAAAACGTAGCAGGATCAATTGTCCACTACGAGCTACCGCCCAGTCCTGGTCAAAACGGAGAGCCTGGAAGCGACAAACTCCGACAAACGATATACCCTTACGCAGAGCGGCAATCGCTGCTTCTGTACAGCGAAGGGCAGAAAGCACCCGTCGGCCACTAGTAAATAAATATAATTCCCCGACGAGGTGGTTGCGTGATAAATGTTCTGTGGGCATGGCTGGGGCTTGAACCCCCGCAGTTCCCACAGCAGTCTATCGCAACCACCCGTTGGTCGCCAGTGCCTTGCTGAAATGAGAATATTCCTGAATTGCATGCAAAGTATTGTACCAACGGTTTACATCCGCAAGGAAAAGATTAAAAAATAAAGTTCGGGCATGCAAAGACCGAAGTTTCGTCCAACACATTAATCTCAACAAATATTCACACTTAATGGCACAAGTTGACACCGCAATTTGCAACAATCGCGAAGAGGAAGAAGAGAATATGGAACGTTGCCTCTGTCACTGTCGCGTATTATGAATTCCTACTACGATTCAGCGCATTCATTGTGTTGATTCACATGCAGGTGCTCAGGGTGTCACTACGTGGCTTGTAGTCCAGTAAACTGGGCGTGCTGGTGAGATGTAGTAGGGATTCAAAATACGTGTCACTGTCCTTTCACTGCAAGACTGTGTCGAAGAGTACTGGGATCGAAGTACATACCAGATCTAACATACAGGAAACACGATAATTTTAAGCAAAGAGGCTTACTTATTGTTTTTGCTTACTTACATGTATGAGAAGTTCTCCAACGGGCTTCTCCCAAAATTGATCGGATCGCTTGTCGTTTTCGTGCAGATACAAAGTTTTGATGAAATAACTCTTAAGTTTTTTTGCCCGATCTCCCATCTTGTCGCGCAAAGCTTTTAAGAGTCTCAATGAGGACTTTAAGTTCATCTTACGGTTGAGAATATGTTTCTCAACCTGGGGGGCGCAAACACTAAACGTTAAATTCCGTTCTTCATAGCTGCCCATCATTGGTTTTGGCACAGCGAACCAAAATTTGTCCGGTACATCAGATGGGAATCGCCTTTTGATTACCCGAGTTTCATCCGAGGTAAACTTAAAAGCAGGAACGAAGTCGATGGAAATTAGCCGACCTGGACCGCTTGCCTTGACCGTATGTGCAGTTGCACATTTCGAATAACTTAATCTGTAACTGGTAGTACGAAATCCATCACTATAATTGAACTGCGTACCATGTCTCTGTAATGCTGAATTAAGGATCTGCTCCAGCCAGTTTTGCAGTTCGTTGCGACATAAGACATAATTGTTGTCAGTAAGTTTGTATAAAGTGTTATAAAGATGAGTTCCTTTGGGCATATTTGTGATCACCTTGTGCAGATTGAGGTTCACGAAACCTGGTCGAGATGAGTCAGGATTTACTTGTAAAAGATTATTGCATGGAAACTGAAGGATAAAATGGACATCGAATTCGTCTGGTTTGTCAATTTTCATATTTTCAAGGTAGCTTCCTGCGAACGAAACAAAAGACTTAATATTATTTAACATTTCACTACAGAAAGGAAAAGTTAAAGGGTTTTGAGCACAGTAACCTAGCCATCTTTTGAACCGTACAAGAAACGAATATTGACTTCAACTATATCGAATGACAACCATACAGGGAACAAAATTGAATTTGAAACTTTTATAGGCAATAAGTGCCATCCACAATAGAACGCCTAAAAAGAACACCGAAAAAATAACGCGGAATTTCAATGTGAATGTGGAAAAGGACAACCTCGAGTCGAAAGACCTCTAGGCCTCTTTTTAATCATTTAAGCCTTGTCAAAAAGATGATTACTCTATATGCAGCTGGCGCGACAGCTCGAGGTGAGCCAAGATCTAGTTTCACACAACCACTCATGTTGTGCGTGTTGCATTTTTCGCACGAATGGAAGGGACCTACAATTTCTTGCTGACTCTGAACGGCGAATTGAGAAGCCTTTTCATGACAAATTATACTCTCGAAGTCTTGTCATTCCCCGAGGAGAGATGGTGCCGCAAACAATATAAGGCAAACAATACATGGCTAAGGCTTGAACCCACACAGCTTTGTACAGCATTCCAACGCACTAACCACTGAGCCAAAAAGCTCTAGTAGTTTCGATTTCATTTCTCTTTTATAAGCAAGAGCTTTATGAGCTTTAAGAGCTTTATTCGTAGTTCGAAAAGCTAAAACATGTCATCAACATTAGCTTGATTATACGATCACACGAATTGCAAATCTTAGGTTTAAGATGACCAGCAAATCTGTATTCCTATTCTAAGAACCAAGTTATGGTGGATGCCCCCAGACTCGGCCTGACAGCAAAGTCTCTTTACGAGACAAGAGAACTAAAAAAAAAGGTCATAAAATATTATTTAATAGGACATAACTTACCAAATAAGGAAGTGCCTTTGAACAGTTGACGGAAGGATTCATTTTCTTTCGACATGATGTCCAAAATGTGATTACGAACCCCGTCGTAAACCTTTACGTAGGGTTCCCTGTCCTCCTTCCGAACTAAAACATCGTGATCGATTTGTTTAAGACTTGTTTCCAAACTTTGCATCTTGAATCTGAAATTTATAAAAATATATTAAGCATGCCGACATTTGATAGTGGATAAACTTTTGCAAAAGTCGGAAGAGATATACTGATACACTGATGTCGCGTCATAGGATAGTCATCATCAAAGAAACCTTCTGTAACGTTATAGAGCAAAGAGGATATTCCTACCTAGCGACTCGGTCGATTGTAAAAGTAAGTCGGTAAGTCGCCAAGATTGACTCAAAAAAAAAAATCTCGAACGTTCATTACCCGGTACTAATATATACAAAGCGTCCGATAACCATTTTTATATTAAGTTGCTAAAAATGAAGACTCCGTGGTAGCGTACATGAAACGGATCTGAAGGACAAGAAAAAGTATCAAGCTGTTGTAGAGCAATACAAGAAATACTTGAGCACCCTTGAATCAAATAAAAAGCAGCGAAACGAAGTGAATGGATGAGGTCCTATGATGTGATCGAGTAACGCACCAAAATGTTAAGAATGCTGGAATCGATATTGGACGCTGGGTTAGCATTGTGGCTAGATTGTCGGAGACCGTGATGGTTCACCTTTTCGTAAACCAAGGGAGAACCAGTGCCCTGTTTTGATTCTTTTCAATAGATAAGAAATAATCAGGCGTTCAAATGTGAGGACCAATTCTTCAAGAATTTCTTAAGATTAGTAACGCCTGAGATGGCAAAACGCTCAAACTTACATATTCCAGCTAAGGATATTCGAAGGCGATCTAAAGCCCGCACTTGGCTGTGCTTCGGAATCCCTTTACAATTTCTTCAACTTCAACCCGGCTCTCCGTTCTCATGAGTGATTGAACAATCATCCTATCATTTAGATTTTTTTAGACTTGAAAACATCCTGTATAAAGGGATTCGAAGTCTACTAAATGGCTGGGGCTCTTCATAAATACGAGAACTTAATTCTTAAGTTGCTGGAATAGGAATTATTGCGCAGAGTGACCGGTGTTTCAGGGACGAAATGCATTCTACTGAACTACGACACCCTTAATTGGAGACGCGTCCAGGTACTGCATTATTTTTATAGCCTCTTATGCCTTTAAGCCTCAATGGAATATTATGCTGGACGCTTAATTCCCACTATCGACATAACAACATCTGCAGCCTGAAACTACAGTTTCCATCAGAGTTTTGACCACTTACAGGCACCGTTAGAGTCCACGTTCCGTCGCTTTTAATAAAGCTAGAAACACTTGCCTTCTTTGAGTCTCTTACCCGCCCTTAAGGCTTAATCGGATGCAGTGCCGATAGGATACAGCCTTTCATAATCCATGTTTCAAAGCGTGCAGTTGCTAAACACGTTTTTGATTCCATTTATGGGTCACAAACTATACTTTTCAGGAGCTTATCGCTAAAAAACAACTTCCACTACATCCCACACGGTTTTATTTACTTTAAAAAAAAATCTAAGGCTTTCTTGGAATCCACAAAGGGGCATTCGTCCCACTGCGCTATTAATTAAATTTATTGCATACATATTTATTTGGACAGAAAATAACAGGAAAAAGAACAACTGTAACGTGAAGCTACGTCCCTACCGCCCCATACCGTTCATCAGGACTCTGAAGGCCTTTTGTAGAAAAAAAAGCACAGAAATGATACAAAAAAGAATTTAACAGCCCCAATCTCACCCCCTGCCCACACACAACGGTAATACTAAGAGAGCTCCGGAAAAAGCGGTATCCCGCCTGCGTCATGTTTCAAATCGAACACGGGTAGTATCGCTCGTTGGTCGTCGTTGTCGTTGCCGTTGCCGTCGTCCTCGTCGCTGTCCTGGGGCGTCGTCGTTCGTTCAACCCTCCGTGTGTCCCACCATCGTCATCATTATCATCATCAGCCCTCTCGTCCCCACAACTACTATGGTTTGCTCTCATCATCATCCCTTATATCGATTTAGCTACATTGCGCTGTCATACGCGATTGTACCGCCAGCGGTCTATGACGGTGACGACCACGGCAGAAGCATACAGTTCCCGGACGGACATCAGTGGCAG
This sequence comes from Matsumyia berberina, assembly GCA_917880715.2. Classification (NCBI taxonomy): domain Eukaryota; kingdom Metazoa; phylum Arthropoda; class Insecta; order Diptera; family Syrphidae; genus Matsumyia; species Matsumyia berberina. Next base: position 112,258,160 of record OU862870.1, on the reverse strand, counting down.
TACCAGTGGCCCTTGTTCGCGATCAGATTGTGAAAAATAATTGCCTTTCGCTATAGTGCCGTGTGTGGTTCCAGAGCGCGTGTCGTGAGCAGCACAGCAGACCGAAATGGACAACACATTGGAGTTCATAAACGTGGTCAAGCGTTACGATGCAATTTATAATGTCGGCACTCCGGAATATAAGAATTTTGAGGCTAAAGGACGTGCGTGGAACGCAGTTGCTGAAGAAGTTGGACTTTCTATTGGTAAGCCTATGTGTGTGTGTGTTTCGAAGGAAATATAAAAAATTTCATGCAAAAGTGTAGGATGTAGTGGAACGCGTTTTTAACATCAGTGTGGATGGTAAAATATTAAACACAGTGCTTCCCAGAATGTTATTTCTTATGGAAACTTTACTTGTGAATCTTGCTACACATAAGGAGTGTCCGTCTCATTCATGGTGGTTTAACTTGTAGCCATCATCAAACATCATGCATTACGTTGTCGCTCCCGTCGGCGCTGTTTCTTCCTTATCAGTGTCACTATGTAGCTGCGTCCCAACATTCTTTAGTGTCATTCTCCTGCTGAATTATGTTGCTTGGGGTTAGGTCCTTACCCAGTTTTTTCTCCAGCAGAAGGAAAATAAAACATATGGTGTTCCGTCTTCTCTTTGAGTTGTTGTCATGCCCAAACCTTCGGAGTTAGCTCCCAAAGCAACATTCATGGCCTTTAAGCAGTTGCTTTAGGCAGACGTTCAATTTTCTATGTCTCCTATTAATCCATTAGTATGCCATGGGGATGATTTTGTGTCTCCACCTACCTTTGTCAGATGTGGACTAATTACCATTGGTGGTTATTTAGATACCGCTTGTGGTTTAACCTTTTTTAGTGAAATACGTCTCTTATACTTCTTTTGTAAGAATGGTGTGGATGAAATCCGGCCACAAATACTCAAGGCAATGGGAATGCCAATGCGGTATAGCACCTAGCGACTGGCAAACTGGAGTGATTGTTCCTCTTTTTAAGAAAGAGAATAAGAGCGATTGCTCCAATTATAGAATATATATCTCTTAGTCTCCCCGGAAAAGTCCTTGCTAAGGTGTTGAGAGCGCGTTCCAGGTCTGTGGTCGAGTCCAGGTTGGGCGATAAGCAGCGCGGCGAAAGCGTGTGATCGGGTCCCTCGTCCACTAGGATGAGATGGCTTGACCAAGTTCCAAATCTCACCTCTACCCGCATTAGGTTAGCCTCTAGTGATTTAGAGTCGATGGCGGAAGATCGGGAGATGTGGAGGATCTACTTCAGCACTCTAAACCCGCGACCCCTATAGTGGATAAGCGGGTCATTGGAAAATGACTATGATATTCTCAAACTAAACTCAATCAGGAAAACCGACAATGCACGGCAGGACGTGACAAATCTTCAGACAAATCCAAGTTAAATCAAAATGTATCTAATATTTTGTTTCTTTTAAAGTGGACTCTTCATTCCCAGAGGTTAGGCTTTTTTTTAAATTACCGCTGCAAAGGCGGAAAGGACGAAAAGGAGGATAAACTATTTTCCATTTCCTTTGCACCTGTTCGGCACTGTCCTCGCCTGGCCAACCCATCGCCTGATAATTTCCCTTTATACTTAACAGTATATCTAAAGTTTAGCTGGAGACGAAACATATGTAGTTATATGTTTCGTCTCCAGCTAAACTTTAGATCAAGGATGATTCTGGGAAACATCGCGCTGGGGAGAGTAATTGGATTTTAAGCCGTAGAATCGGTACTTTTGTTTTAGTTGTATCTAAGGAGCATCAGTTCAGTTTTGCTTGGATTTACATAATTTGTGGCCCACTCTCATTCTGCGTTAAGAAATCCACATTTTAGTTAACTTACGGTTCAACTCAGTGGATAGAATCTATGAATCCAATTGCAGGACAATGGGATATTTAATGAGAATTTGTTGTGCAAAATTTAATTAAAGAAAGTCTCTACCGCTAAACCGCCCACTACACTTGGATCCCTGTCCACCATGCAGTCCCCTCGAGATACTCGTACCTGCTGCTACCGCATATTGATTTCAGTTTTTTTTTTTTTTTTTAAAGAACGTTGCAGGTGTACATAGCAACACATATACCTAGATAGATACAAATGTATCTTTCTATAGGAAAAGAAAAAAAAATTATATAACTAAAACAGAGTGCTGCTATCGCGGCCGCGGCGCACTCCGCTGTTGTTTGCCCAAACCTCCTCCTCTGGCCGGACGTCCAGTGGCACCACACCAGCAGTAGCGGCAGCTAAAGCAACAACAACGACAAAGGCGACTTTTTTTTGTATAAAATATATAAAAATGAGAATGATGACAAAAAGCCTAAAAAAATCACCACCAACAGCAGTGGCAGCGACATGAATGCCCAGTGCGGGGAGGAAACGGAGGGGGTTTAAAAAAATCCTTTCCCTCCTCTGGCCCGCCCGCCCACCATCTCTTGTAGATACTCCACTGTTCAGCGCCGCACCAAATTGAATCACAGTAGCGAAGCTGGAGAACGAAAGTCCGTGGACGGGATGTAGTACTGCTGCTGTTGCCATCAGCGACAGAAGGATGAGGAGGGGGTGGTTGCCGTTGTGCCGATGAATGTTGGTTGGTCGGGTCGTTTTTGTACGGTTTGCTGACGTGAATATGCGGCGGCGGTATCCCGCCTGCGTCGTCGTTGTCGTTTGAATTTATTCTCCGGAATATGCTCGCTCGGTGTATGGTACGTCGTCGTCACCGTTCTCGTCGTCGTCGTCGACGTCGTGGTCGTTGGGTAGTATCAACTGCTGCTGCTGGTGGTGTATCGCCGCTTTCCATCTCTTTTATCGATTTATTTAAAGCGACTGCGAGATTCACCACGACCGTCGTCGTCGTCGTCGTAGAGCGGGTCGGTGGTGGAGGTGTTGCTTGAGTTTTTGGAGAAGAGTGACGGCGGTTCTTCATACCGCTGGCGGTCGAAACAAGTTTACTTTGTGTTGTTGTTATTCCGTCAATACGCGCAGAGTAGTCGCAACATTCGCACCAGTCGCAACAGCAGCACAGTGGCAACGGAACAAAGACTTCATTTGGCGTTTGCATTTCTAACTAAAAAAATTCGCTCAAACGCTCCAGACACTCAGTTTTTCAAGCAAGAAAACGAACTGAACAGATTACAGTCGGAAATGGCAGATAATACTAGTGAATTCATAGAAGTGGTCAAGAAGTATGACATCGTATACAATACTCGAAATCCAAATTACAAGAATTTTTTGGAGAAGTTGAGAGCCTGGGCACAAATCGCCGAAGACCTGGGACTGACAGTTGGTAAATGCAGGAGAAACATTTTAATTTAACTCCGATTCGCAGAGCCTCTGCTCCGCTTTTTGGTGGTGGGGTGTTTTGATGTGTGGCATGGGGTTTTTTTTTTTGTTTTCTCTTGTTTTGTTTTGCTGTCGTTTCGGGACAACGGCAAACGAGAATGGAAGTGGAGAAGGAGAATATTATTGTATCTTGTTGTGTGGACGTTTTTTGGATTTTGTGGATTCAGCTTTCTGTGGAGTTTAAATTAATAAACAGTGACTTTCAAACTTTATATTAAGATTTCCATCTGTTGCAGTTTATTTTCGTTTAGCCACGCTGAAGGGTGTTCATTACACAGTTCAACTTGACACATATTTGGAAGGTCGTTCCGATAGCCCTATTCAGCCACTCAGCCGGTACTGTGTCCAATTTCAAATGAGTTTACATGTATGTTGTCGTCTTCCGAGGAAAGGATCAGTTTGTTTAGCTAGTGCAATCTTGTGTACTCTTATATTCCATCGAACTACAGATCAAATAGAATAGGTATATTACCTTCTAACTGGTAGTTTAGTAGCGGTGACCCTATGCTTCAAATCTATCCAACTTAAACGTTTTCGTATTACATGAATGTTCCTTCTTGACTGAATGTGCTACAAGCAATAAACAGACAAGCATGAAAATCAACACGCTTGTCCCAAAGGCATTTTAACTAAGACTATCCAAGTGCGAAATATGTAACACGCACAACATAAATGGTTGCGAGAAGCTAGGCCTTGGCTCATCCCGAGCTGTCGCGCCAGCTATTTATTTTTTTATCCAAGCTTTGATTTAGTGTATAAAGCCCTTTCCAGTGTATATTAATGCTAATCTAATAAAAATTATCTATATTAACAGATGCTGCCAAACGAAAATGGAAGAATCTTCGAGACAGCTACACAAAATACCTTCGGTCGTTTCGGGTCGGAACCAAAACCTCTAAGAAATATCAATACTGGGCCCACGCGGACCACATGGACTTTCTAAAACCCCATCAGGGTCCCGGCCGGTAAAGAATGTAGTTTTGTCCCTATTCATCAGCTAAACTTATCTTTTGTTTTATTTTGTAGAACAATGCTCAAGCTTGAAGAAACTGATGAGAATGATTCCGATATTGGTTTTCAAGTTCTCAAAAAAGTCACCACACCTGAAGATGAAGAAGTAGCGGCAGCACCAGCACCACCACCACCGCCACCACCCCCAACAGCTACAGCGACAGCACCCGTAACAACCAAAGTACACATCCAGCCATCCATTATTCTGGCCAAAAATGTTGCCAACGGATTCATCACACAAATACCAACTACCCCACTCGATAGTGGAATCTTACCACAGACCACATCTTCGCCGATTGTAGCAAAAATTCGTGCGATTCCCACTCCTGCGCCTATCAACAGTAATATAACACAGACCACAGATGTGTCTTCAAGTCCGCCAGCCAAAATCCGAAAATTGATTCCTCATAATGGAAATTACGAAAGCCTTGATGTTGGATCGGTACTGCGTGCCAATCGAGAATTGGACGCCACATGTTTATTTTTCTTGAGCTTGGCAAAGTCCGTGCGAACAATGCCAAAGCGATACCAGGCTATGGTCAAGATGCGCTGCATGCGAATCGTCAGCGATGCGGAAGTAGAAATTGAATCAAACTTCGACTGTGATGAATCTGGAGTTTTTTTTGCAAAGTTTCAAAATGGACACCAGTCCAGTAACGGTGGAGTGAAAAATATGGACGCCATGGAGAACGGCAACAGTGATAGTAATTCGCAAGCGGTATCATCCGCACAGGCACCTGCCGGTGGCAACGAGAACTCTGAACATTTTCTCTACGTAATGTCACCATCACGCGTGGAAGGTATGATAGATGTATCATCTGAGGACGAAGGGACAAACGGGACCAACTAAACATAGAATGTAAACTCAACGCATGTAGGTTATGCCGAATGAAACTCAGGATATGGCCAAAACGACTTAATACGAATAATAGTGTGACAAACGAAATTAGTCTTTAATTATAGTATAAATGTTGTAAATATAATTTTAGTAAAATTTGAACAATTGTATTGATTGCGTAGACCAAGGCTGGAACGGTTTAACATCCACGAGAAGTCTACTAAAGGCTACAATCATGCTTATCTTACATAACCCTTCAACCTGAAGTATCGTGTCTTTGAAAGGTTCTTCCTCCACTATAAAAAAAAACATGCCTGGACTGTAAGCTCATAAAGCTTACTGGGGCTGACTCGCTTTTACTATTTGGTTGAAGACTGGGCAAACGAAAAAGGGAATAGGAAGTGAGAGATGTTCATAAAAATAATCCGTTCCATGCTATCCTTAGGAACAACAATATCAGGAAAGTAAATTCCTAATGAACCTAAGCAATAAATACTGGAGCACCGAATCCACAATTTAGAGACGGCAGCCACACGAGCGAGTGATACAGATTACAGGTGGATTAAAAACTGAATAAGAAATTAAGTATTTTTTCGGGCTGAAATACATGCATCTTCAATACATCATTTACATTGGCATAATGCGTGAGCGTACCTAGAATCAGTAAATCGAATGGAACAAGTCAAGACCTCTGCATAAAAAGCGTGTCATGTAATTTCGTAGTGAAAGGTACTAAATATCTTGCTAGAATTGCATCCCCAAAAGGCGACCACATGGTAACCTTTCCTTTAAAGGCAAAACAAAATTTTCGATTGTTACACACTTTTTTATTATAAAAAAAAAATATTAAATTGCAAAAGAAAAATAATTAAATTACACTACTTATCAGTTTTCACGAATGAATTTCATTCAATCTACGCTTGCAGTTTGCTCTTGGTGGTGAAAGCAAAATGAGCGACAAATGCTGCCACGAGAGCAGCTACCAATTCCGAGTTTACCCATGGTCCCTTGTATGCCTTTGGCACGGAAATAGTAATGTCTGTCAGCGATTTCACAGAAGCACCTTTATCACCGTCACGCTGAGCCTTACGAATGCTGGAGTAACCTTCCTCGTCAAACAAACGAACAGCAATGTTACCACTGCTACCTTTTTTGACTTCCTCCGTCCAGCTTATCTAGAAGCGAATCGAAGATCAACCACAACGAAAAAAAGAGCAATTGCTTTGCGGATTACCTGGTATTTATCTTCGCCAACACGGGCCACTGGAACAACTTTGCCACACTCGAATCCGGCAAATAATTGAGGCTTTTCTCCATTGGAACACTTAAGTGTGAATTCACCAATATGAGCAAGTTGTGTTAGAATTGTGGCATCTTTTGTACTGAACGAGGACACGGTCACTTTTGGCCCGGAACATGTTGCAGCAAAAGTTGTTGCAGCGCAGAGAGCTACAATCAATGCAACGCACAGATATTTCGACATTTTATTTTTGATTCTAGAAACTGTTTTGTAAACGTTAGCACGAATGTTTAATTTAGTCGTGAGGAGAAATCGTTGTGTAAAGTCGGCGATTGAAAAATTTAGTCTGCGTTAACTCGTATAGAATGACAGCCCGAAGAGCAAGTGTCAGAATTGCCACGAAACATCCACGTCATGTTTCGTACGAAGTGACGTTTTGCTTTGTTGGGCTGTTTTAGGGGGTGATTACAATTCTAGTTGGAATTCATTTTTACGTTATATCATTTATATAAAAATACAGCCCCAATCGTCATTCTGGAAGTGCTTTGGGATGTGACGGGCAAAAGGGGGATGAAACACTGTGACACCTACTACGATTATTGCTAGAGTGAGCAAAAGGGGCGCTTATGCAAACTATTGAGCATACATTATGCGATGCCCCGACCATACCTAGTCGACATTAGCCAGCCAATCATTCACAAGCATGATCTTAAGGTTTTCATATGGCCTTGATCTATCTCTACAGAAAAAAATAAAATAATTACCGCATTTTAAATTTCCAAACACAATATGAACTATTTATTTATGCATGTAGACATGTGCATATGCGAGAAAACTGGGTGCATTATTTCTACTTAGGAACTTCCGGTGGGCACTCGAAAGATTCCGATAAGCCAGTTACCATGATAAGTACGGAGTCATATAGCGCTTAAAGACTGATTTGTTACCGGAATCGGAAACCCATACTTGTCAAGATAACGATTGCATTTATCGGCAAGAGAAATACCAAATGTATTTATTGATGAGACTTGAAACAATAAACGATTACTTTTAGTTGGTCGCGGTATCGACATTCAATTTTCAGGGAAGGGATAATAAAGGCAGTACACTCGTAATTCGCTTTACAGCCTGTTTACTTCAGTGTGATTCAATAAGGCGTTATGCGATTTATTATGCTGATAAAACGTTTAACAGTTGCAAAATTCAAAGTTAATTGATAAGATAATATGTTTTAACTGGGCACTGATTACTAAATGAGTAACTTCGCTGACTTAATCGTTGGCTTAAAGACCTATCCTAGCGTAAGACCTATCAAATATCATTCAAAAATCTAATAGAATCCCAAACGAACAAGCTGTTTTAAGAACACCAGTGGACCGACACAACTTCCGCTGTGTTATAGCTGAACTGTTTGTCAAATCGCCTGCCAAATGCAATCCAAATAAATTCTTTATCTCTGTTTGCAAAATGAACAAAAAAAAATACGTAATCTTTTCTGTTCGCCTCTGATAACTTTGTTAACGTATTTTTCAAACTGGTGCAGCGGAAACTCTTTTCCGGACACATTAAGCAAACAGACAGCAATGGCTGTCAAATTAGTAGTAACATGCAATCCACAACGCAGAATCACTACTTTTGTCACTCACCAGGAGTATCGAAAACTAAACTTTTTATATTTTATGCAGTTTTCAGTTGAAATATTACTGCAATTGCATTTATTTAAACAATTATCACATAAAAACCAGTGTTGCAACGAATTTCTAACAATATTCCCATCGAAAAACGGATTTTTCACGAAAATTTAATACGAACATGTGCACAGCCAAAAAGTGCAGTGACTCTATATATGAACTCAACGCATTTTTCGCTTTGTTTTGTGTCACGCAAATAAAATTTCAAATCGTATGGAGTTTTCGTTGTGGTTTTGGGCTGTTTTTCGGATTGAAAACTTGATAAAATGGAAGGAAAGGTGGACTGGATAAAATAAAAATGTGTGATATGCAGAAATGCTGAATCAAACAGGACATACATAAGTGCATACAATCTACTGTAGAAAGTATAGGGTCCTCTCTACGAATGGCTCACTATAACAAAAGACTCTTAATAAAGGTTTTTTTTAAAGATCCACAAGTTCCAAGGTTCCAAGGTTGTTTTTAAGCTTGTTCTTGTCTACTGGTTCAAGCGGCGATCATGTGGTTGAAAATGGCTCCACTATGCTGGAGACATTGAACGGTAAATTAATTTATTTAGTAAATCCTGCTTAAAGCTTTAAAGCGATGCATCAGTTTATGTGATTTAATTGGCCATTACATCAAATCTGAAACACGACCACAGCGGCTAACAATATAATTTCACCACATTTTACTGTCCTATGTAACCTACTTCAGTTAATACATACATATTCGGATATACACAGAAAATGGAAAAAACATAAAAAAAACGGACAATAAATTGAAACACAGTTATTGAAAACAAAATAGCATCTTGGCTTGAGAGAGTTGAGATTGAGTTGATAAAATAATTCTTATCGCTTCTGTTAATTCAATTCAACCGTAAGCGAACTGACTTAATTTTAAATTTTAAATACAACGTGTATGTACATATATGTACTTACCGTTGTTTAAAAAAACAAAAATTTAAATCAGTACACTGCTTTACGTAAAAAGTTACTAAAAAATTTTCAAACTGAAAACTAATCACCAAGAACAAGTTTACTTGCCTAGATCACTTTTTCGAATGATCGGGATTCCGCCGAGTTGGGTTTTATATACGCAATGTGCATGTGCACTAACGCGTATCAAAAGCGGTGATTCCCCTGTTTAAAAAAGGATTGCGAACGTTATATATGTACGTGGCTGTGTGTACGATTCTGCATTCTGGTGTATTTTGGTTCGATGAACAACGGATCGACTGCGAGGTGCAAATTTTCTCAGGTGAAATCACATTAGAAGTTGTTGCGCAGGAATTTATTTACATTACGTTTTCGGTGTGTATAATATCATCGAGATAAAATGTATGAAGGTGTTTTATTAATGTTGTTATTATTATTTATTGAATGGTAAAATAAATGTACAATTTAAATACAATGAACGGTATCAGGGTTTTTAATAATTCTCGAAAATACTTTGCTACTCTTCTTAAATCAAGCTGAGGAGTCTTTATATGAGACGTTCACTAGGGCAGCAGTGGTTTCTTGCTCTTTCTTCAAAAGATGCTGGAAAGCTTATCGAACAGTTTACAAATGATGGCGCTACAGTTCGAGGTAAATTAGTTCCTCAACCAATAAGCTTCTTAAACCAGCACGGTCCTTAACATGATACGAATCTCCAGTTGCGTATGCTAAGATGGTTGAGGTCACCATTCCCTACTTTTGCCTACCATCGCACTCTTTTGCATTGTCTTTTTGGGGTAAAATCAAAGATTCTCCGGGCTGGTATATTGGTATTCATCCTCTCAACATAACCTAGCCATCTTCGCACACTAATTTTGATGAACACATACATACATATGTCGCTGTCGCTCTACAGTGCATACAATTTGTGGTTAAGTATTCTTATCCATGGACTATCAATGCAGGTGAGACCATTAATCGAAAGCAGAACTGTTCTCTCGAAAATTCCAAATACGCTTTCATCCGATTTCGACAAGATCCATACTTCTGTACCAAACAGTAGAAAGGGGAATATGAGGGTCTTGCATAACTAGGTTCGCCATCCATCATCTTTTCGCGGAAAACTGTGGGCGAAATAGTCGCGAGCAGACAAAGCGTAGATCGCGACTGATGTGAGTGAGAGTGAAATTGATGGCCTTAGATCGCACGTGCGTACAATTAAGGGCAGTGAGTACCATCAATACATATCTTACACAGAAAAAACCGAAACACCTCTCCCCCCGCGTTTAATTTCAATATTTCTACCTAGTGTGTCCAGGGTTATGGACGCAATTTCTGGGCTTTTATGTCTATGACGTCGAGTTTCATTTAATTTCTGATGGTAAATCTGCATATGTGTAGCTCCTTCTCGATAAAGCCTTGCTAAATAGCCTTGGAACAAGTTATTGGCGACTGTTATTCTACGTTGAATCTCCACGTTGGCAGAATTAATAGCAGAGACGAATTCCTTCACTATCTCGAAGTTATAGTTTTCTATTGCAACGTTCTAGTCGTCGGAGTTATGTATATCTCGGTGTTCGTAGATAGCGTATAGGTTATTTGTTTTATTCTCGTTTACAACTATGTATAACCATTTTAGCGGCTCGCTCCGTTCTTCCGATGACGCTATTGTCGTCTGTGTAATCAAGTAGTGCCGGATGTGTTGGTCTGTGAATTTCGCTCTATTTTTTCTACCAGCGTTCTCTAGAACGCTACTATTTAGCATTCTCCATCGTCATTCTTCCAAATTCAGAAGTGGGGCAAAGCCGCTAGTTGCTCACACTATCATGTGCGGGGTTGAAATCGTGAAATAGATTGGAACTTCTCCAGGATTTGTCGTAGAGGGAAGATTTGATAATTTCTCATTAGTTCGTCGCCATATGGTCTCAGGTAGTTCAACATTACACCAGATTTAATTTCGTATGAGATATTCAGGAGTCACAGCTGGAGCGGGGTCTTTTCTTATGAGTCGGGCAAAAAGTGCTATGATTCCAATCATCATATGAATATAAGATATCCCGTATAGAGTGAACAATTTAACACCCAATGATTGAAGTTTAAACCAACTACAGACCGTAGTTCAAATAAAACTAATCTTGGGAATATATCTGTATGTACCGCGATAATTTAAGCAAAGTCCAACGAACCGCTTGCATGTGCGTCAGCAGAGCTCTTCGCACGACTCCCTGTGCAGCACTGGATATTCGCTTTTATCAAGAGCAAGAGCAGCCATCCGCCTCAAAGCAACCTCACAGTGGTCTAATAAAGACTTTAGCCACGCGTTCATTTTGAAAAATTTCTTCCAAGAACATAGACTACATCCCACCCAAGCTAAGTTTTGACCAGAATCCCCCTCCCGGATCATTCTGGGACTATGTATTCTCAGAAGATAAGTCGATTCACTTTTACACCGACGATTCAACAACTACCGACCGGTATTTTCTCCGATAGGCTTAACCTCAGCCTAGCGTTCCGTCTTCCAAATCATTGCCAGGCGGAAATCATGGTTTTATCTTGGCTGAAGAAATCGTGATATCACCCATGGATATTCATATCTTTTCGGACAGTCAAGCAGCAATAAAATCCTTGGAATCAGTCGACTATACAAAATTACTATATGCCGATCGACTAGAGATGACGGAGCAGTTTAATATTCACTTTTTTTTCGGGGCACAGTGACATTCCAGAGAACTGTAAGGCTGATGAACTCGGCAGGTATGGAACAACATTCCCTATTGGGCCTGATAAGGGCACCTTAGGTACACCAATCGTTACTTGTAACTATCACAACGAACTCCTCTGGTTCTAAGTGTGTTGGCTTCACCTGATAACCTAACCTAACCTAATATTCGGACTAAAAGGATTAACAACTAAGATTTTCCGTGCCATGTTCCTAAGACAAATACAATTAGGGTGACACTTGCAACTAAAGCCATCACCATGAAATGTTTCGTTGAAAATCAAAATTCAAGCCTACCTAACCAAATTGAAGTTTTAATTACTTCATAAGCACGAGTCCTGCAATTCTATTTATCCTTGTTTACTTATTTTTTTGATGAATAAGCTTCGAAAGGAAAATAAAAAAGAAAGTTTTGCTAAAGAGAAATCTAAATATCCATAGCTACACAATGCATATCAATCTAATTTCGTTCCAAAAACTATGCCAAGTTATTCTTGTTCTCTTTATTATTGCATGAGAGCCCCATTGCCACCACCACTAGTGTTCTCATTCAAACTCCCTTCGTCTTCGTATTGAATCATTATTTGTTGGATACAAATCGAAAGGATTCGTTTTGTACAGTGAGTTAAAAGAGTTTTCTTAAACATCTGTGCTTTTGCCATTGTCAATGGAAATACGAATTCATTAAGGCGTCCTGACAGGAAACAAATTCAATAATTCACAGTACGAATACAAGGACGACTGTAGACGCTGTAGTGATAAAGAGGAAATATAATCCATGCAATAGCTTCTGCACCACAGTTCCATGGTCTTCACTGGGTGGGCTTCAATTGGGTCATTTCAGGAAACTCCTAACATTCCTATAGGCAAATTTTTACGAGATCAATATAGCCATCGGAGTTTAAACTAACCCAGAAAGCCAACAATTTGACCACGCAAGAAACGCGCTTTTCCAAAGTCATCATTATAGCTTCTACCTGCAATTCGCTACACTTATATACTTCGAGCTATGATATCTCGGAATGCAGTTAAATACTGAATACCGATCTGGGTAAGATCTCGATCAGTTTTCATTCAAAGGAAAGTGTAGTATAAGTTGATAAAAAGACCCATATGCACCTTGTGTAAAAGTTGGCCGCTACAACCTCTAATGGACTTATTCTCGTGAATGTTATCCTGTCCCTCCTAATGTCCACCTTCTTCTCTTGACCACCACTTGAACCCGTTTTATTGCGCTTGCAGACATTTTCCATTTAGGTCGCTTTTACTTCGGTGACTTGCAGTGGGTGCTGCAAGTATGAGTATCTCCTCATTCTCTTTTGCCGGAATCTTATCATCGGCGAAAGCATCGACAAAATAGTTTGTCAACTTCCTGTTTGTTTAACCGAGCTTGTTTATGGAGAAAGCGACCGCAATAAATGGTCTACGCTGAGAGTCCACACTACGTTCTTCAAAGTTTTATAAAACTTAGCGATGGAAAGATATTCCTCATCTGGGCATCTGATGCCGCTTCATCGTAGTTGTCTTAGCTCTGTGCCAGCAAAATATTTGAAATGAGGGTTAGAGCAAAAACTATGCCAGTCCTATTGCATCTTCCTGCCTTCGATCTGCGAGTTAAATAGCGACGTTCAGGTCGTTCAGAGGACGAGAACCTGAGTTCTTGTGTTTCATGGGTAGAATGTTATGGGCAACCCTGTTTTGAATGCCAAATAATAGGCCCATGATTGTCCAAGTTCCCCGAAGCTCGGCAAAACACACCACACCATGATAAAATGAATCCAAATTTCACTTTAATTTCGGTAGAAATAATCTAAGAGTTCTTACCCTTACCGGCACAGTCAGCGGCTATTGCCTTCTGAAAAAAAACGTCTACATCGATTGGAGCTTCTCTTATACACCCTATAGACTATGCCTTGAGTTTGGAAAAAACTCTCTTCATCTTCTTCCAAATTGCCATGTTTCTTGTAGATCAGAAAGCAAATATTCTGCAATGAGGCCATCCTGCTGAAAAAAATAGAAACTGCTAAGGGATCACAGAACAGGATTTTGTCTTGTGACATCCAAAATACCAATGAAATGATTGATTTAGAGTTGGCGCTACAGTTCGAGGCTACAGTTCGTTGGCGACGGTCCTTAGACAATTGCCTTTTAGACAACTTCACTCCAAGTTTTTGTGGTCCTCTTCTACCTGTGCTCGCCACTGCGCTGTTCCTCCGGACAAAATTCGAAGACTTTTTAAGTCGAAGTGTTGGTGTCCATTTGCTCTACCTGTGTTACCGTTAAACCTGCATTCACTAGGTCGAGGTCATTGTAGAGCTCGTATACCTTGTGGTTGAATCTCCTTCTCCAAAACCCGTTAACGCAAACGGTACCGAATAGCATCCTTAAGAGCAATAAAGTAGGACTGAGATGATTTAAATCTCCTTAGTTGTTCGGGACACCACCTTACTACTCAATTCCCTTTTCCTTGGCCCAAAAGAAAAACCGCGGTTGACAAGAGTTATTCTGCGTCTGACTTCTGATGCAACGTCGCTATCAGAAGTAATAGCAGAGCCAAGGGAGACAAAGAAAGCTGTTCACCCTGAAGTTCTGTCGCTGTTCACCGTGGCGTTTGCACTGCATGGCTGTAGGTCTCAAGGACAATTCATCAACTCACTGTGCGAATCGAAATGAGATTCAAATTAAGCAGTTTTGTAATTCCATGTTTGAAGAGTTGTAACTGCAGCAAGTCATCGGTATAGGAGTCCTTTTTCTGTTTTTGCTGAACATTTCTTCCAGCTAAAAATACTCAGTCGAAGGAAAAGGATTCAGCAAACACTACACCCCACCAAAACTAAGCAAAACTTTTTTTGTTTGGAGAGAGAAATCACAGGAAAAAAAAAAAAAAAACAAACTCAACAAAACTCAATTCGAAGGAACATCAATGTGACTACCAAAAAGGATATCCTCCAACACAGCCATTCACAGTACTCTGTTGTCGTGTGTCGTCGTCGCCAGGTGAATGCTTGAAATCGCTCAAATCGCGAGGGAGGGCATTGAACGTTCCAAACATTGTTGTTGAGATACTTTTCATTTCACTTCGGTCGGCGCGCCATTCAAAACAAAAACTCCAACGTGTGTTCGCCTTCGCTTTCGACGTCGCGCGCCCAATCCTTGTTTTACACTCTCATGTGGAGCCGTGCAATCGGGTGTTGAGTTTAGTGTGTGAAAATTCCATTCTCTCTCCTGGATTTGTGTACCACCACCCCCCACACCCCACCGCCCACAGGATATTTATTATCAATTACAATTGTGATTGTTTCTCTTGGAGAAAGTGGAGCAACCACCACCATAGGCACAGAACGGAGGAGTGGATAACAACGTATACACTGCGCTACCAAAAGTAATACCCACCCACAGGAAATTGTTATTCGATTTGTTCCACACTGGCACTGTGTCGATTCGGCCTCATCTATATGTACGTGCGTGGATGAGGTGCGTTTCGGGAGACATAAAAAATCCAATCGAAGGCGTTTTTGCATATTTTTGATTTTCGCGAACGAGACGAGCGTTCAATTAATTGGCGAAACGATATTGCTCCTTGGAACGCTTCCACTTGATTATACCCACATTGAGTTGGGAAATTGCAATTGACTGAAGGATGTATCCATCGTCGATGTATGCCGCGAATCGAAGGCAACAGACGTGGTCGAACCAACATCAGTTGCGGAAGCAGAGATCCTTTATTGAAAGCACGGCGGTTGCCAGTCGGATCTTGTGTCAAGTTAGTGATAGTGGTCGAATTGGTCGTGACGCTGCCCATCGAAGTGGATCGCTGATTTTGACCAGGCTCCCATCGGAGAGGAATAAGTTTTCGTATTTGCAAAAGCAACGCACTGTGGTGGAACAAGTGCGTACCGGTATACGTAGTCGAAGTGAACAAAGATCCAAGGTTGAAGATCGCGTTGGTCCTGGAACGCGCAAAAGTGCTGGAAAGGATGCTGCTACTGGGGGTGTGAAGTTAGCATGGACGAGTAATACGCTTGACAGCAGCGACGAACTTAGTAGACAGACGAGTCAGGCTGGATCATTATTATGCAGCAGTAAGAAGGAGTAAGTTTGTAGTCAAATTCTGCACTTGAAACGTTAGTTTATGCACATAGCCTTTGGGTGGTCGGACTTGGAACAAAGAAATCCATTTGTCTGACAGCAGTTAATACAGGATTACCATAGAGGATTGCCATGTGTTTGTGGTTAATGCGTTGCGTGGGTTCAAGCCGCAGGCATATTTACCGATAATTTTTGGCGGTATCCCCCCTTATCGGGAATGGCAAACCTCCAAGAGTACAATTTGTCATGAAAAAGCTTCTCAATTCGCCGATCAGAGTGGGCAATAAATTGCCCTTCCATTCCATTCGTGCGAACAATGTTACACGCACAACATGAATGGTTGGGAGAAGGAATGCCTTGCCTGATCTCGAGCTGTCGCGCAAGTTATTTATTTTACATTTCATAGAGCTCAGTGTCATGAAGTCTATTCTATTCTTTCGAACTTTCTTTTATTTAGTTTAGTCGATTGGGTTCCCAAGTCTTCTTTGACAAAACACCGCTGATATATTCAATGCCAAGACCAGCTTCAAGACTGTCTATCGCCACTTCACTTTTTTTTGAAGAAAGTAATCTTGTCCTATGTCTTGAAGTTCGTGAAGGATCTCAACGTACTGTTGAAATGTCAATTTTGGGACTGATTATGATCGGGTAAACCTAAGCACGCTGCGGAGTAAAAAACGTGTTCCAACTTTTGATTCCAAAATTAGCTTTGAAGAACGTGGTGGTGTCTTATCCAAGGTGTTAAATATGAGCATTTTGCCTCCCTGATCGGTGCAGTGTATTGCAATCGTAAATAATGGCGACTTGGAACTCTCTGCAGAAATATAATGTAATATCTGTATTAGAGATTAGACAGGCAAGAGGCAATTGAGCCTTCAAAAGATTCTCTAGATTGTCGCTTGTCTCTCATAGAGATGACGGAACAATTCAACATTCACCAATGCTGGGTACCAAGCCATAGAGACATTCCACGAACTGTATGACGCCTATAAATCTCGTTGTATCTTGATACTACTCGAAGCTGCCACAATGACGAAAACAGGCTATACTTCCCCCTTAAATCTCCAGACAGATCTGTCCCAGGCGTGCAGCCGCCTGTGAGCCTCGAGAAAAATATATCAGATGAAAAGCTACTACTGGAGCTGGGAGGGTTGTAGTTTATATACGATGGGTGTAGCTAGCGCGGTAGACCTATTTTGCCCATTATATAGATGCTCTGGTCAATGTGTACTTGAGTTAGACCATATCTTCCAATTCAATGGAAAGATTTGTTTCAATTCTCAAGTCAATAAATTGATTCTTTTCAGCATTTCTGCATTCATTAAGTTTTTACTCGAAAAACCATCCAAAAACATCCAAAAACCTCAACAAAAACTCCACAAGATTTGAAATTTCGTTTGTGTGACACAAAACAGAGCAAAAAATGCGTTGAGTTGACATATGAAGTCACTGCACTTTTTGGCTGTGTACATGTTCGTATTAAATTTTCTTGAAAAATCCGTTTTTCGATGGAAACATTGCTAAAAATTCATTGCAGCACTTGTTTTTATGTGGTAATTGTTTAATTTAATGCAATTGGAGTAATAATTCATCAGAAAACTGCATAAAATATTAAAAGTTTAGTTTTCGATACTCCTGGTGAGTGAAAAAAGTAGTGATTCTGCGTTATGGATTGCATGGTGCTACTAATTTGACAGCCATTGCTGTCTGTTTGCTTATCGTGTTCGGAAAAGTGTTTCCGCTGCACCAGTGTGAAAAATTCGTTAACCAAGTTATCAGAGGCGAACAGAAAAGATAACGAATTTTTTTTGCTCATTTTGTTTGTGCAAACAGAGATAAAGAATTTATTTGGATTGCATTTGGCAGGCGATTTGAGTAAAGTTGAGACAAATGAGTCAGTGTACATACTACATATACATATGTAAGTAAATAGATAGACCAATTGAATATGGTGAACTGTTCGTTAGCTTTAGCTCTGCCGTTTCATATAAACTCCTGCTGTGTCGTCTCCTGTGGTATTCTTAGAAGAGGTTCGTTAACCAAGTTATCAGAGGCGAACAGAAAAGATAACGAATTTTTTTTGCTCATTTTGTTTGTGCAAACAGAGATAAAGAATTTATTTGGATTGCATTTGGCAGGCGATTTGAGTAAAGTTGAGACAAATGAGTCAGTGTACATACTACATATACATATGTAAGTAAATAGATAGACCAATTGAATATGGTGAACTGTTCGTTAGCTTTAGCTCTGCCGTTTCATATAAATTCCTGCTGTGTCGTCTCCTGTGGTATTCTTAGAAGAGGTTTCTCATTCCGGTATCTGTTAGCTTCTGAAGCGATATTTAAGAAGGGGATGTGCTTAGAAGACATTGATGATTCAAAATTTTTTCCTCTTCAAGTTAACCAGAAACTGGAGAAATATTTATTTAATGTAATTCTGTCCTGGAGTAGCCTATTAGATTTGATGAGACACAACTTCTTTGTAAAGACTTTCACAAGGTTGTCAGCAACGGTCGTAATGAGCTTCCATTTCTCTTTGAGCGCCGTTGTGGTTTCTATGACCAGCCTTGATTATCGCTTGAGAAGGCACCATTCGATGCGAAGCATGGGCGGCCATCGCAGTATTAGTCAGAGAACTTTATCTTAGTTGAGAACGAACCACCAGCCACAGGTGAGCCTCGAAATTTGGAACTGCCATATCGAGGTGCTGCCGAATGTCCAATGTCAAACATTTAGCGAACTCACAAAAAGTTAAGCACAGCTAAAGGATAATCCTAACATGCAGCAAAAATAGAGGAAGTAATTCACAGTAATGGCTTTGGACAACATGAAGCGTTGGTGCGAACTCTTGGAAGAAGGTTTCTTCAGGGATGTTAAGGATGAAAAATGATTTGGTTACGAGAACAGGATGGCTGAATTGTAACATTTGGATGGAAATGAGTAAATACGTATAAACCTGCAGCGGAGGCTGTAGGATAATCACCAAATAATTATAAAAGGGTGAAGATCTCTGCCCAGGTCGCCAAGGAGCCACCTCTTCCAGATTAGGTCTCGACTAGAGTTTTAGCTGAAGATTTAACTCCGATGCCTTTTTTCCAGTTTCTCTCTTTGATTTTGTTATCAATTCTTGGTTATTTTCATGTTCCGTGGTCTGCAGTGTTTTGCAGTATCCCAACGCATGTTGGGACAAGAACCAAACCTCATCCGATGAAATAAATCCAGTAACCGCAAATGTAAAGCTTGTAAATGACAGTTAAGGCTTTTCAAAGATGTCCGCAAAAGAGTGTAAAATGATAAATTGTATGTTTTACCTTCAACAAAGATTCTTCTGGAATCGTGATGACTAGAGTTGTATGACAGCAAGCTCTTCGTAGTTTAACCTGAACTGCGGTGAGTTTTCATTACAGAAGAACTGCCTTTCACTTCTTCAAACCAGATTATCGGGAATTTTCTTTTCTGTATACCGTTGACGATTGCTTGGCCTTTAAAAAAGGGATTCAACCACCCTCTGTTCTTAAAGTGGAAAAGTCAGACTTTTAGGCATCTAGCTGTCTACAGTCCTAAACGTTGCCGGAGTTTGCTTGGAAAACCCATCCGATGTTGCTGGGTTCAAGGGTCCTTCAGGTCCTACATGCAATTCGTTTTCGCCAACAAAAAGCAACAAACAATGAGGACTCTATTTTTATCCTTAAACAATGCAAAACCAAGACCGACTTCGATATATAAAAATGTCCTAGATTTTTTTTACAGTATCGGTGCTTTTTTTCGGCTTTTTTCTTTCCTTTTTCGTTCTCCAATTGATTATTTCTGAATTAGAATGCATGCCAGATGATTGTTATACCGTTGAAGGAGGAACATGCAAACATTTTGATCAGGAAACGTATGGAATCGGAAATGGAGGGCATGTGATACCTACTCCATACTGCCGTATAGTTAGCAAACAAATTGAGAACCAGCGGACAGGGCAGGCAGCAACAGCCTCCACGTCCACCAAACTACCACTCAAAATGCCATAACCTTTCCATAACAATCCGCAATCAAATCCAATTACGAATTATTGATTTGCTATACATATCGCCCCTACCCAGATCCCAGCTAAAGTTGTCCTAAATTTGTAAATATTTTTTTTTTGCATAACCCATGGCAGGAGCGGGCTGCTCCAAATTGTTCGCGAATCGTGTGCCAAGTGTCAATTTCAGTTTCATTCTCATTCAGTCTTTAATTTCTGCCGTAGAATATGAATTTCGCTAGTTAATCCATGAACAAGAATCAGCAAAAGAAAAGGATTATCAATCACGCAAAAAAGGGACTCCTTCACTTTTCCTTTCAGGACTGCTTGCCGGCATTTTATGCTGTGCAAATGCTTATGAGAATATATTAGCAAATCGCGTGCCGTTCTAATGGCAAAATATTTTAATTCGAAACGACTGTGCCAGCAAATCGGGTAGATATGCTTTGGATCGGAGGACATACATAAATATTGAGATTGTTTACAGTTTTATTGTTTACTAATTTGAATAAACAGTCGATGAGGACAAAGGTAATTAGCTGGAGGGCGGGGCCAATTAGTTTGGGAATAGAAATGAAGTTTAAGTATCGCTGTAACCTTGCTAACGCGAAACTGCTAAATAACGCCGTCGCTATCGCTATTCAATTGAATTGTTGCTTTGGAGGTGGAGGAAATTGTCACGTGGGCGACGTGACATTGAATGTTGATATGGAGCTCGGTAATATTGACTGCGTCCGGGGCTGCAATTATTCGGGCAACAAGCTTGCTTTGAGACAGTGGAGCAACAATCCAATTTGTAACCAAGTCTCACCTTCTAGTGGTAGCCCTCGGTTAACTGAATGTATAAATCTCTACACATGGGGCTTTAGATTGCCAGTACGAAGGGACAAGCATGCGCAGCACTGCGTTACTTTACTCGGAAAAATGGTCTTCAAATGCTTGTGAGTTTGCTAATGGCACCAAATGCACATAAGAGACTCATATCTTGGAACTTTGCAGTTCCTAACCAGGTATTGATGGGAAGACTTAGGATAAGAGTATGAAAGATGAACACAATTCAGTATTTCCTGCCAACGGAGACAGCGAATAAGGAAAACAATGGCGATTTCCACTCGTGGGTCCCGAACCCTGTTTTGGGGTACCACCCAGCAGTGCCTACTCCAAGATATTACAATGGGAGATCAACAAACACGCTGACTACTGGGCCAACCTCCGGGGCCTTAGACAAGCGAAAAAGTTTATCAACACCAACCTATATAAGGCTAAGACCTTACTTGATCTCACCAAAGACGAGTTAAGAACCTTAACGGGCTATCTGACAGGACATTGTCCACTCAGATACCATCTGCATAAAATGAGAATATCAGATACAGACATTTGTCGGCTCTGTGGAGAAGAAAAAGAGACCGCTGAACATATTTTGTGCGTATGTCCAGGAGCCGCAAAGAAAAGACTACTCCACTTGACGCGGGCCTCAGTCAACCCAGCGGACATCCGGAAAATTGAACCTAAGGCTATTCTGAGGTTTATTAAAAGCCTCAATATAACTTCTGGTTAAACCAAACGGGCCACCACAATAGACCTCATAGGTCGCAGTGCGCATTTAGGGCCCCAATACAGTAATACAGTAATGGCGATTTCTACAACCTGGGTAGGTATGTAGGTAGAAGTGGAGGTGATCGGGCTGGCGTGGCTCAGATTAAATGAGCGCAGTTGGCGCTGTTCTGATATCACAGACTCTTGGGACCCCAATTTGGTTGAAAAATTTGACTGGGGCTGTTGTTTGGTGGTCCTTATATTCAATCTGTGGATCTGAAGAAGGTCAGCATATCAGAAAAAATTTTAGTGGACAGGTTGTTAAGGTTATGTCTGATTTTAGAGAGAGCTGGACATTTCCAAAGAAAGAAGTTGAGGGTTCCTCTTGCGTTCACATCTTTACAGCTGCGACAGTAATTTGTAAAGGGTACATAAATATGTTAAGTCTTGCTGCATGATCACTGACATCTTAGGTTCTAGTTTAGTTGTATGTCTGCCATAGTAAGAATAATTTTCCGTTGACCAGTGGAATGTACATATACTCGTTTGGCGAGGGAACTATCAAGAGTTGCAACTCGCCTGACCAATTTATCGGCCTCTTCGTTACCACCTATGCCTCTATGTCTTGGGACCAAGTTTAGTGTGACAGAGAACCATTTGCCCCGATTTGAAAGTTTTTTCAATGTTGTTCTGTCAAATTGGAGGATGAGGTTACAGAGGCTTTGCGGTTAGGGGCAAGCATTGCGGCACAATGTTTGAACACAATATGTCTTGAAAAGGCAATTGAGCTTCGACTGGCATGCAGCTATAAGGCGATCACCAGAGAACTTAGAAGTTGCCTTTGTTGATGTCCGAAACAAGCGCGGATACGATATCGATCTGGAACGAGACTAATATTTTAAGATAGCCTATATTCGCCGTCCAAAAGAGTGGAACACTTCGCGGAACCAGGTATATCACATTTAGAGACTTAAGAGTCCATAGTACCATCTTGCACAGAAAATAGAATCAAGTATCAGAGCTGGGCCTCGAACCGTAGAATAGCACTTAAATTCTGTGTAAAATATTCTCGATGCAGACATTTTGGAGGGCAAAACAGAAAGACCGCAACTATTATATAAAACCGGCAGCGGATTTATGAAACTTGAACTTTACATTGGAGCCACAGCCACTCATGCAGATAGAAAATTGGTACAGGGTGTTTGAAATTAAAAAGAAAATGTTGATACCAAGAGCAGCAAGGGAAGGGAGGTGTCCACGTTATCATCAAAAGAGACTTATGTCATTCCAGCTGAATGGAAATCGCAACTAGGGAGTATGTGACCCCAAGCAGCCCTCGGGCGTTGTTTTTTTGGTTAAGGTGGACTACTCCTTGTCCGCAAAGCCGCAAAGGTTGAGCACAGAAGACAACTTCGATTGCTTCGCACCACAATCCAGCTGAGTACAGATATTCGAGAGTTCATACCCCAAGGTATAGTCGCAAAATTTGCTGCATAGGGACCTGCTTCTGTCAGTGAAGGATTCAAAGCCCTGTTTGGTAAGACAAGATACATAAACTGGTTCGACTTTGTTGTGATTATTACTCGGAGTTAGTGAGTAGGTGATGAAATAGTTTTGATTTACATACATGTCTGATTTCGTTAATTGACATTACGCATTGACAGTCACATGGGACCCGCTTTGTCGACAAACAGTGTTGGAATGTACACCTCACTGGATTTCCCAATGTGTGGATTAACTATTTCCACATGCAAAACTTCGGAAAAACCGGAAAACCTTTCACAAAGAGGGAAAACCTAAACAATGGGTGTCCTCATTCAAGAATCAAACTTTTTTGAAGTCCTCGGGCAAGGTTGGCGTGGGGCAACTTTAACTCATACACACGGCGGTTAATGTTTAAAATGCTTTGTCCAATTTTCATTTTGATCGCATGTTCAGCTGTCAACATTGAATTCCTAGAAGTGGCTTGGAAAAATTTTTATTTTTGTTTTTTCTTTGCAGTGCTTTGACAAGCCGAAGTTTTATGGGCAACGATCGCATAAAGAAATCAACATCGACTGCGTCATCGAAATCTGATAATAAAATCAATTTGAGCATTGTTCTGTCGCAAACGATAAAGGCAACGGAGAACGAAGTCGTGAATAGTGACATCGAGAGTTCATCTGAAAGTGTCGACACAGCGGTAAGGAGATGTGATTTTTATTTATCTTTTCAGTTCAGAAACCGCTTGGCGTTTGAATTCATTTTGCTTATGTGAAAAGTCAGGGTTTTTTTTGATTTTGTTGATAGATGACATTGATCTTTGGGGCTCTCATAAGTCCAGTGTGAAATGAAAGAAATTTAACGCCTAGAACTAGAAGACAATCTTCGCAGGCATTGATTTGTTCATCTTCTAGTCGTCTGTGGAAGTCTGAAATTAAGAAAGTGAATGAGAATCAACAGGATTTGGACTAAATCGTCTTACATTCTATGCCCTGTTTCCTCTCGAGGGCCTTGGGGCTTTCCTACACCTATGAGCCATCGTGTACTCCATCGATCCACACTTCTGTCATCTCAGATAGGTGGATTCCATTGCCTGTCACCTTTTCGAAATGTACGATATGTCCAATCAACTGCGATTCTTTTTGATAGATTGTTGTGGCCATTGGTTCCTGACCCATTCTT
The DNA here is from genome assembly GCA_917880715.2 of Matsumyia berberina. NCBI lineage: Eukaryota > Metazoa > Arthropoda > Insecta > Diptera > Syrphidae > Matsumyia > Matsumyia berberina. Next base: position 112,234,088 of record OU862870.1, on the reverse strand, counting down.
TGACAAAAATGTTTGTTACAGACACTGTTGGGTAAGAAAATTCTTAAGTTCTTTCGTAAGGACCCATTAAGTAACGTCTCCAGCTTTTCCGTGATGCTAGATACCACTTTACGAGTTCTGGACCCTTATAATAGGATTCAACAATGAAATGGAACAATCGTAGTTTGGTGTTTAAGCTGGTTACTTCGCCATTTTTGTATAACATTCCAAGCGGAGACTTCGTTCATTCGATTCGACTGGCAATATCTGGTTCGGTTCCACAATCGATCGAGACAATACTCCTAAGCTATTGGGAGCCCTCTACTTTCTCCAGCGGTTGTCCAGCAACTTAAGCTGATGAACGTGAATCTTCCAGTCGTGCGAAAAATGTACCACGCATTTGCGAGAAGCTAGGCCCTGCTCCATGACGAGCTGTCGCGCTAATGCCTCTGCGTGCTCTTCGTTAAAGGAGAAATTCCACTCTTGATTTTTACGCATTTCCATAGGGTTTTCTAAAGTACAGTGCGCGTTGGGAATTCATACTCTCCCTCATTTAACCACGCCGCTTCGCTTAGCTATGCTATAGGACGCTTAGCAATTACTTGATCAATCGCTGCGTAGGACACTTTAACCCTGCTTTACATTTCCAGAGAATAACACTACAAAAGTCTATTGTCAAGAAGTCTACGCCCGAAGTAGCCAATAACAAGCCGATCGTACAGTACGAAGGACGAGTCAACTCCGCCGCTCAACGTCGAGCTCAATTCCAATCAAGTCGAGGTGAACAAGTATCAATCTCAAGTACTGCTCAAACGATTCCTTCGAATATAATTTCATTGAGCGCATCACCGTCGTTAACTATTCAGCAACGACCACCATTAGTTCGTGCTATGTCAGCACCAGTTCGATCATTAGATGACACCAATAAGACCATCCTGGCTAATAACAAACGCAGGACAAGGCGTCGAAAGATAATTGCCCGAAATTCAAGCTGCGACAAAGGTGGTGCCCTTGCTTCCTTCCGAATGAAGTCATGTACTCATTGCACTTTTTGTTTTCAGGTGAAACCGATTCAATTGCTGGAGTCTCTGTCATCGGGCCCAATGGCAAAAAGGTTCTCTCTCGGTCAAGATCCACAATTGCATCGGATGTTATTACATTAGTTTCACTAATAAGCTCCGAGGGTAGTGATTCCGAGAAAGAAGACAGCACATCAGTGGAAGAGAGTCAAACCGGAAGGGCTCCATCGCTGAGAAAAACTGGCAAATCTGGTAAATCTTGTACTACAGTACTGACAATCAAATGACAGATCTATTTTATTTTACTTCAGTATCATTTCAAGAAAATGAACATCCAAACTATCAAATGGTGGTCAAAGAATTCCCTCACATACTACGAAGAGGTTCAATTGCACCATTAGCCGCCAGACTAAGATCAAATCGACCTCCAACAGCTCCACCTGTTTCGATTTTTCTAAGTGATTACGAGAATTGGTAAGATTTTGACAATAGTTTAACCCCTCTATGCTATCTCACATCTTTTGACAGCACCGTTAAAATGTCAGAACTAGAGAAAATCACCAACAAGGACGATATGTCACATGGCAAGGAAAATAACATTTTCATAAATAAGTCTCTGTCTGGTGAAGTCTCTGTGGATTGTGATTTTCCCGAATATGTTCGGTCAACTAAAGAACGAGAATGCTGGAGATTATTTCAGAAAATGTCAAAGAAAGGAGTTACGGTCACATATGACACCGTACTACGGGGAATGTTGACACCAACTGAGTTTCGACAGCTGCAAAAGCAGCGTGATTTCGAGAATGCCAAGGCCAAAGAGGCAGAAGAAGCCGAAGCTGAATTGGCCTTAAATGTGAACAATAAGATTTTGCTTGTGGGAAAGAAATAAAATGGTTTATAAATATAAGGAAACAATTTTGAAATTTATATAACCGTTGTCACCAAATTGTTAGTTAGTACTTAGTAGGCCTTTGCATGCATGTTGCCTTGTTATGTTTTAAAGAAATATATAACAATGTTGATAATTTGTTTAATACTTACTAAGGTGTTGTGTTATCTAATATGTTAGTCAAGTACTACGTCTCACGATGTGCCATGTACAACAATTCCTATTCGACTGTCTTGATTATTCAGGTTAAACAGATAAACTCGGATTGGCAAAACCGGATGAGCTTTAGGGGATATGCTAACTCGCATTAAACTTTTCAGAATTATCGCAAGAGCCCATCGGGAAGGCTAAACCACTGGATCTATGTCAGAGTTTTCTTGCACACGTGCTACTTCAATATATTTAGAGCTCCGGTACAAGGATGGCCAGGCCTAAGTCAGGGCCTTGGTATAAATTGGTGGTGTTTGAGCCATAAATGGTCCAACAGCAGCGCTCGCATTCTAGAAGTGGCATCGTACTAGCAAACATACCTGACTTCTAAAGAAGTAGTTTCACAGACTTAATCCAAGATTTAGACAATCATAATTCATAACTCCTTCTTGAATAACGAATTAAGCAGAATTAGAAGTAAATAAGCTCTTCTTTAAATACCAGAGAACGACACAGCTTGACTTTATAAAAAACCGCCGAGCTATAGGTGAGCAATAGTTCACCAAATTTAATCCATCCATCTATTTACATATGTATGTACACCAACTCGTTTATTGAACCTTCTGCCAAATGCAATCGAAGTAAATCGTATCTCTTTTGCTAACGAAAGAATTCATAATTCCTTCTGTTCGCCTCTGATATCTTGGTTAACGTATTTTTTAAATTGGTACAGCGGAAACACTTTTCCGGACACATAAGGCAAACAGACAGCAATGGCTGTCAAATTAGTAGTAACATGCACTCCATAACGCAGAATCACTACATTTGTCACTCACCAGGAGTATCGAAAACTAAACTTTTAATATTTTATGCAGTTTTCTGATGAAATATCACTCCAATTGCATTTAATTAAACAATTACCCCATAAAAATAAGTGCTGCAATGAATTTTTAACAATATTTCCATCGAAAAACGAATTTTTTAAGAAAATTTAATTCGAACATGTGCACAGCCAAAAAGTGCAGTGACTTCAAATATTAACTCAACGCATTTTTCGCTCTGTTTTGTGTCACACATACGAAATTTCAAATGCTGATTTTTTGTTGAGGTTTTTCGCTGTTTTTGGATTTTAAAAAATGGAGAAAAAATCTAGTAGATATATTATACACGTGTGAAATGCTGAAAACAATCAATAAATTGATTGATCAATTGAGAAATCATTTTCCAAGATGATATGGCAAAACATATACCCACCTTATTATACACCCGTCAATACCACATAACCCTAATCGCCTGAACGAAATAAATGACTGACAGAGTGAAAAGACATCAAAACCATCAAATTAAAACCACAACAAGTCTTGCTGTTCGGGGAAATAATTGGGTTTCTGCAATTTTATTAATCAAAACTTAACAAAATCGTTTTTGACCCGGGGTATCTATTGTAGATAAACAAATTTCACGTCTCGTCGTTATGTTTCCAAATCATTTGTGATTTTTAAAATGTGGATAATTCATGCGATTCTAGTGCATGTTGCATTGCTTGGTTCAATTTTTGTGATTTACTTTCGATCGCCGGTCATAACTGGCCTTAGCCCGCAAAGGGAGTTGGAAAATCCTCCAGCGGAACGATTAGTGCTCATGGTCACTGATGGCCTTCGTGCAGAGACGTTTTTCAAAAACCATTGCGAAGACATTCCACATATTCGTCGGCTGATCCGTCAGCAAGGAATCGTTGGCATTTCACAGACAAGAGTTCCAACTGAATCGCGTCCTGGGCATATAGCACTCATTGCTGGCCTATATGAAGATCCGTCGGCAGTATTGCGAGGATGGAAAGCGAATCCAATTGATTTTGATAATGTTTTCAATCGGAGTGCGCATACGTACGCCTGGGGAGCCATGGATGTTCTTCATATTTTCTCGAAAATCACAGCAGAGGATACTCTAATGATTGACGCCTACGATGAGTATGAATTTACAGGCAAAAACGAAACTTTAGAGGTAGATCAGTGGGTGTTTAACAAAGTTAAACTCTTTCTGGAGCGAAAGGCTGTGGATTTGAGGACTGAGCGGCGCGTGGTATTCTTTTTGCACCTCCTGGGTCTGGATATCGCCGGTCATATACATAAACCTACATCGCCCTTGTTCCTGGACACACTGCATGCCACTGAGCAGGGAGTGTACAATATGTATGAGCTGTTTGAGAAAACCTTCACAGATGGAAAGACTGCATATGTTTTAACGTCTGATCATGGGATGACCAATCATGGTGAGTGGCTTTGATTTTTAGAATAAATGTATGATCCTTCATGCGTTTTCGTAGGTTCGCATGGTGCTGGAGATCCACTTGAGACTGAGACACCATTTTTCGTGTGGGGTGCCGGAATTAACCAGCATGGATCCCCGGCAACTGGACGGAGCATTGTAATTGGCGATAAGACCATTCCACTTGTCAACATCGAGCAAGGTCAAATTGCACCACTGATGTCTGCTCTTATTGGCCTGCCACCACCGATGAACAACTTCGGAACACTCCCTAAAGGAGTCCTTAAAGTTTCTTCAGAATATCAGGCGTCTGCGACCTATTCCAATGCACTGCAACTGGTTGCCCAATTCGAGGCATTGTTTGGGGCGTTCGATAAAGGAGCGTTCTCCTCCTACATGCCTGTGTTCAAGCGGTTGGGTACTGGTCAAATTGATGAGTTTCGACGGAGAGTTCAAAAATCACTGCAAGCGGGAGACTTTAAGGCAGCCACTGAGGAATCCTACGCTGTAATGCAAGACGCCCTCGAAGGCATCGATTATTACCACACTTACTACCAGACGGTTCTTCTACTCTGCACAAGTGTAACGTTCATAATATGGATGTTCTGCCTGATAACGTTCTTTGAGACCAATACACACGGCACACGTAAAATCTCAGTCCCAATTACTTTTTTCATCGGACCGGCTGTTGTTGCTGCCCTGGTCGTTGTTTTTATAGTTTTGCAGCAAATCTCCCTCGGAGTGGGCTTTTACATGCTGCTTCCGGTGGTCTTGTGGGTTTTGCTGTTACAAAATTCAAGCGGAAAGCGCTGGCTGCGTTCCATAACGACCTCAGCGAACATTGGCATGATCGTGACTGTAATCATCGGTGCTATTTTAATGGTAACTTCGTTTTTCGTGAGGCAATCCATCTCGCTTGTGTTTCTACTATTTGCAACATTAAAATTGAAATCGGTGCTAAAAGATGAACCGATGTTTTTCATGTGGGTTTTCTTAAGCCTGTTAGTCGCGGCGTTGACTTTTCTTCCAGCCGCAGTGGGTCAAAGGAACAATGTTTTCCTACTAATCGGAGCTTTGCTTACACTAGGCAGAGCTTTTCTAGTCAAATCTAAACTTCCCAGGTGGTTGTACCTTGTAGCAATAGCCGGATTACTGAACGGAGCATTTTGCATTTTCAAACACAACAACCTTGAAGCAACTCCGCTGCTTTGTCGTTTGCTTTCGTGGTTGTTTCTTTTGCATTCCCTAACGGCACCGTTTTACGTCGCGACTAACTCACTCAAGATGCAAGTGGAACTAGTGTTTTTCAGTCTATCGACAGCATATCTCTTGTTATGCACAACCTACGAAGCGATCGTCGTTGTCCTCCTTGGTTCACAGCTAATGCTTACATTCTCACAGAGTAAGTTGTATCCCACCGATTATCTAAGCACTCCCCAAAGTGAAGAGTTAAGACAGTCATTTCAGTATGCTTTGGCGATACTACTTTACACGTTGTTCTCATTCTTTGGCACAGGAAACACCGCATCGGTGAGTTCATTCGATCCCAATGTCATGCGATGTTTCATTACAACTTTTTCACCCTTTATTATAATGGGCTTGGTGATACTGAAACTATTTTTGCCCATCCTGCTGGTCATGGTCATCATTTATGGAACTGTTGGCGTGGTCTTTCACGAGCGGAAAGTGTTCATTGCACTGCTGTTCATTTGTGATGTCATGGGACTGAATTTCCTCTTTTTGGTGCGCAATAAGGGTTCGTGGCTGGAAATAGGTTCGTCGATATCACACTTTGTTATCATGGAAGTGACTACACTGGTTCTAGTTGCAACTACATATGTAGTGAAAATGTATTTGCGAGTACCCAAGACTCTGGACAGTGTTCATGATGTGGGGAAAGTTAAATAACCTAATAAGCTGTTGGTGATAAAAACGTATTTTGTAAGTTTTTTCTGTTTTATTGTTCCCAGTATTGTTTTTGTTAAAGTAAAAAATAAATTATTGTTTAATGGGTCCTTTAAAAGGATGAGCAATACCAGTTTTTTGATGTACTAAGTTCGATTCTTGGAAGTTACATCTGTCAGTACCGTTGAAATAGTAGAGATTGTAAAAACATACTCAAGTCCTAAGGAGACAACCAGCATGTAACTGAAGGCTTTAAATTCTGACTATCAAATACAGAAGGGTGTGACTCTTCTAGGCTTCGGGGAAGAAAGTTCATATTGCTGCGAATTCACCAATACTTTATTCATTACAAGGTCGAGATTTTAAATCAAATAGGACTTTTTTATGACGAGACCGTGTACAGCGCAGCAGATAAACAACAGATCCATTAATTACGACAGTCTACCCGTAGATCTCCTCAATTTTGGAAAATGAGCTTTCGTAGTGGGCCTACGAAATAGAGGGGAACAAAAGTATTTCCGCTGACAACACAGGACTGTTTTAGGCAAAGCATAGTGGAGAATGTTATGGGTTTACTTTGCATCTTAGCATACATCAGTTGTGGTTCCTTACACGACGCTTTGTCGACGACCTCCTGTTTTATGGACAAACTGTCAAACACAATAACGCCAGAACTTTGACTGTTTTGTAAATTTTAAATCAGAGCTCTGCCTATGATTTGAGTCCGAAATGGAATGTAGAAAATCCAAGAATTTCAAGTCGATACCCCTCATATTTCTATCGATTTTGTCGGCGTGTTATACAATTTTTTGGAGTCTAGATGTACGTATCAATTCTGTCAAACATGTCCTAATAGATGAATATTCACTTACGTTAAATCTTCATTCACTGAATCACCAATGACTAGTAGCAGACGTACGTATGCCTTTGGCACAAATATTACCTTTGCAGATGTTCTAAGAACTTAAGGCAATAATCCACGAAAACGTAGATTACGCTGACTCCCAATCACACTCAAGGCTAATTAGCCCTTTAGCGCCATTTTAAAACCATGACTCACGTGACCTGAATGTTAATTTTGTTATAAACGTAAAATAACGGACTGAACGAACAGCCCGACCAGACAAATCACAAAAGCCTAATATTTCTATCAAATCATCTCATTTTTACGTGACGAGTTATGCGATGACGGAAGAGATATAGGCCCAGCTCCAAGTTTGACGCTGACAAATTAAACGAAAAAACCGCTATCGTACGTTATTTAGTTCTCCAGAAAATTGTCACACAAGCGAACACGCACGTACACACACAGACATCATTTCGAATATGGGTGCAAACGATTCCTAGTGTATCGTAATGTGAAGCTCTGAAATTAAAACCTCGAAACAATTTGATCGGACCGAACAAAACTTCCCCCATCTAGGTGGGAAGTAAAAATACTCAGAAGATTTTGTATGACGGCAAGGGAAATTTGGTCTTGGTTTCTCGTGCCTTGCTATCGCCCAGTCTTCTTTCCTGATTTCCGCGCTCATGTAAGCGGAGCTACCTGAAATGCGTGCTTCGATTAGAAGAAGAACTCTTTGCTCATGTGGCTACCATCTGCAAGTTCACACCTTAATCAAAGAGAAAACAGTACAATTTTTTTTTATATTTACAATTCACGACGAACTAAAAATCAAATTTCTTTTATTTCAACGAATATTTCTCGTCTTTTTTTACATAATAATTACACGCATGCTTTTGCATGCATGACATGTGTATTCAGTTAGCTTATACCTATCGTACTATATAGTATATCTACAAGAAAATATGTTTTGTTCTCAATTCTTATTTTAAGTTTTTTTTTTTAACAACAAAATTATTAAAATCACTGGTTATGAGTTCTATCTCTCTCCCTCAGCACATGCACTCTGGATGGTGAATTTTCCTTTCTCTCCCTTTCTCTCTTTTATTTTATTCTTTTTAATCACGTTCTGATTTTTTTTCTTATAGACAAATTCAATTTTTTTCTTTTTTTCTGTTCATGGAAGAGGTAAAAAAAAAAAAACATTTTGTTGTCCTACAATTGTCCATTTTGTTAAATTCGAAGCGCGTAAGAAATAAAATATTTAAAAAAAATAAATGTTTAATTGTACAATAAACACAACAACAAATAAATGGCACAAAACGCACACAGTAGATGAAATATTTTCTTTTCTTTTTTGTTAAGTGGAACAGCAGAAGCCGCCTTATGTCATGGTTATGAGGATTTGTTTAAACTGCCTGAAGCAAATGGCACGCCTCCGGTCGAACTTACTCCTTTAAATAGGATTCCAATGGATTTGGCCCGCTTAGCTTTGATGGTTTATTTGTGATGGCTTCGGCTGTAAAGAGAAAACAGGAAACATTTTTTTTTACATTATTGACGTGGGATCCGTCACGAACAGTGATTATAGCGTGTCATTAGTGAAGAAGGAGCTACGCTTAAAATAAGGTTGTGTTCTGAGGTCATAGTAATAGGATTGTAGATTACTTAAGAAGCACAGGAACCAAGGTAAGTTTACATAGGTGATAAAAATGTACTCACCCTTTTCCGTGGTCTTTTGACCGTCCACTTCCAACCGCTGCGCTTGTAAACAGTTTAGCCACTCCGATAAAGTTATTTTCTTGTCGCTATTCACATCGCAGTATCGTGGCATTTTCTTGCCACACTTTCGAAGAGTCCTGCCCAAAACAAACAAAAAGGATAATAACTACATTCTTCCAACTATTGCTTTACATACTTGTTAGCTGTGACAAGTTCACGAAAGGTTTTCCACTCTTTCCGCTCCCAGGCCTTGTTTTTGTTCTTGTCCAGGAACACAAAGCTCAGAGTTCCGATTCGTTCATCTTCGGTGTTCCAGTTCGTTGTGTTTACCCTAAGGATGAATTGAAATTTGAAATTAATGAGAAATCAAGCGGTTGGTTTAATTTACCCCGTATTTGCATTGGTTCCAATTTTTTCCTTTAAGAACTCCTTCAGATCCTTTAGGAATTCAATCTTCCTTGCCTCAGGACAACCTTTCATCGGCCTTGAAATCGGATATATTGAGTCACATTGTGGCCTCTTATCCTTCACCGATGTCCCGGGAATATTTTTACCCGTATCTTCGTGTACACACCAACAATAGCCCGTCGATCGGTAGCACTGTACTCGTTGATATCGTCCATCTGCCGTGCATTCAGGGACATACAAAGCTGTACCTCCAAACTGCAACAAAAAAGGGGATTAACTTTCTTTCAAAGAGGTTCATGTTAGATGGGCTTACCTTTTGCTCGTCCAATGCAACTGTACGATCAGCAAGGCAATCAGATTCTCCTTCCGAATCGCGTAGAACCGGCTCTGGATCAACCATTTTCGGTCGAAGGACTACAAAGTCAAAAGGGAGGATTCTCTTAAAATCTTAATCAATACTCTCTTCTGTAGAGTTGGTTCTCTTAAAGGATGTTTTCTTTGTTTTTTTTTCAGGTTAAGTAAATTTTACAATGAAAATAATTTTGAATTTTGAATGTGAGGTTAGAATTTAGATAAAAAAAAAAGTTACTAACGAATTTTCAAGGCCAAAACAGAGAGAGAAAGAGAGATAGAGAGACGGAGTGAAAAGAGAGAGAGAGAGAGTTAATTTTTCGTTCTCTTTAATGCAAAATGAATTTTGAGTAAATGAGCAATCCAAATTTTGTGTTAGTACAGTTATATGCATAATTTTCAAAAAATCGGTAAAAAAAGAGGGGAAAATTTGTAAAAATTTCTTTTCTTTGGTTCTTTTGTCACAAAAAAACAACAAAAACTATACGTACAATATATGGAGGGGAATTTTGTCGATACCATTGAACCGAACGAGTTAAGGCTGATGTTATCATCTTCTTCGCCATCTTCGGAATCGTAGTCATCGGAGTCGTCGTAGTCTCCTAAATGTTGACTACTTTCGTTATCATCGTCACAGCCTAGCCCATCCAATGGTAATTTATGTAAATTATGATTTTGGGTTTGATGAGAAGGATTATTATTATTATTATTATTATTTTGATGATGTTGAGCATTGCTAACAGATGGCGTTATGTATCCGGCAGTACCACCATTGTTTCTATTATTCTCAACGCCATGATGACCTGCATTATAGTATGTATAGTTGTATGGAAAATGGTGTAATGGAAGCAGTTTAAATTTTTTTTTTTTAGAATAGAAACAATGGACGTAACTTTCTACAACTACTAAAATAAAAAATATGTATATGTACATTTATAATTTACGCTACTGGCTTACATTTGCGACAGAAAGTCGCCATTTTGTCTTGAAAAAGATTGGAAGCAAAATCAACTTGAAGACGAAAAGAGAGACAGAGAGAGAGAGTGGAGGAATTTGACAAAACATTTAAGGAAATGTTATAAGCAGGAAGAAATTTGTGTTATAAGAAATGTCTAAAGGATATTCTCTACAAATAGCAAGTTAGACCGAAGCTAAGAGAAGAAAGTTAGAAAGAAAACAAGAAATAACATCAGAGCTAGTACAAGCATCGAAATGAATACTAGCCCCTGGACTTAACCAGCTTAGATTAGAAAAAGACTTGGGGCAAATAAGTTCTCCCATACTAATATCAGTCTACTTTCACCTCTACGGGGTAAATAGTGTATGCCTAGTACTTCAACTAGAGATTGGGTTTCAATCTAATTTCCTGGAGTGACAGCGAAAGATGGATAACAGCGAAAGAATTATTCAAATGAAATCAATGGTGGTTTCTACATTTTCAGGCATCAGATGTTCATATAAGGATCGATCTATCCAGCTTCTCTTGCAGTAATGAAGTGACGTCTACAGTACTGGCTAGGGCGAACTAATTCCTTAAAACTCATATGGGCTACTTTGACGTTTTCGGTTTATCCAGCCTCGTATTCTAGGAGGAGGTTGCATCTACACTACAGTCCCAGCCAGGACTAGGTAGAGAATATCATTTCTTCGATATTTTCATGACGGGTAAATCAGGCTCCTTGGAACGCAAGTTAAGGATCTTATTGAGAATGTGGTATTGATGTAACTGCTTCTCTTTTTGACAAAGCAAAAACCAACCTATGCGTGGGTATTAAAAATGGGCAGTAAAAAAGGTGCTCGTCACAGAAGCAATGCTTAGTTTCACACCTCTGCACCCCACAATACCGGTGAACTTACAGGCCATCTGAGGATCGTGAAATACTCGTACATCCAAAGTGGCAAGATCTCGGAAAGTTCGAGGTGCTTAAAAGTGACCGCCACAAATAGTTTTCGTTACGTTACACAAATTGCTTCAAATTGGAAAAGGCCAGTACTGGAGTTACGGTCTATGGTCCTTAATTCCAGCGTGCGACAGTGGAAAGTCAATTAAAGCGGACGTTCGCGTAGGGTTAAGGGAACCTGCATCTACACTTCTACAGTAAGCCAGGACTAAGGCCCGTAAATCCTTCACGACAGGGTCAAATCTCCCCTATGACTTTCGTAATTGCTTCGAAGTTCTTACGTCCTTGAATTGCCAGGATAGTTTTTTTTTTTTTTTTTTTTTTTTTTTTTTTGCGAGGGTAGGTGAAAATCTTTCATGAGACACCATGAGGATCTACCGCACGTGCTCATGGTAGTGTGAGATTCTTACTCACTAAAAACACCTCCCCTTTTCGTGTTGACTACGACTAAGTACGTAAAAGCCTTATCAAGTAGTTTAAGTTTCGATAATAATAATTCGCGTTGTGCAGGTGGCTTTCCAGTGAAAGCATCTACTAATACCGTCATTATATGCGGCTATTCCTTATTGCGCTAAATCGAACGGTTTCGTTCTTTGTAGTCGGCGCACAAGGTTTGTCACGTCCAGAATTTGGAGTACGGCGTTATTGCAATGTCCATGAAGGCGAACACGGAGTTTGCGAGCAAAATTTGTTATTTCATCTTCGACGGTAGCTACACCGAGGTCTCTGTGGATATCGTCGTTTCTAATGTACCACGGCGCATTAACGATTGTTCTGAGCACCTTATTTTGAAAGGTTTGTAAAATATTTCTATTGCTGGTTTTGGTACAACCCCAAAGTTGTATACCATACGTCCATACAGGTTTTAAGACTTGCTTATATAAGAGCAATTTGTTATACATGCTTAATTTGGAATATCTTCCAAGCAGCCAATACATTTCTCTAAATCTAATTTCGAGCTCGTCGCGTTTCTTTTTAACGTGCGGCTTCCATTTCAGTTTCGCATCTAGTGTCATTCCTAGATATTTTGCTTCGTTTGCATACGGTATTTGTACCGAGTTAATGAAAACGGGTGAGTTGTTTATTTTCTTGTTAGTAAAGTTAACATGCGTAGATTTGGTTTCGTTGAGAACAATGCGCCAAACCTTTGTCCACTCGCAAATTGTATCCAAAGCTCGTTGAAGCTTCACAGTTGCTGACTCGACTGAATTTTCTGTTGCCAGAATAGCCGTATCGTCCGCGAATGTAGCAACAACGGTGCCTTCTTCTTGGGGTATATCGCGAGTATAGAGCAAGAACAAGACTGGACCAAGAACACTTCCTTGTGGAACTCCGGCAGCGATTTCCTTGAATTCCGAGTATTCGGCTCCATGCTTGACACGGAAAAGTCTGTTCTCCAAGTACGACTCTAAGATTTTGTACAACTCTTCCGGAAGTACCTGTCTTAGTTTATAGTTCAAGCCATCGTGCCACACCTTATCGAAGGCTTGAGAAACGTCAAGAAAAGCGCTAGAACATATCTTTTTCTCTTCTATGGCCTTCTCAATTTCGTTGGTTATTCTATAAACCTGGTCAATTGTGGAATGCTTGATTCTGAACCCGAATTGATGATCAGGAATCAAACGTCTTTCTTCAATTACCGGTTTTAACCGTTTCAATAAGAGTTTTTCAAAAACCTTTGATATTATCGGCAGGAGCGATATCGGTCTGTACGACTTTTTGTCGTTTGGCGGTTTTCCCGGTTTTGAAACCATTATAACTTCGGCGACTTTCCATTGCCTTGGAACGTATAATAGTCTTAGCGAAGCATTTATAAGGTAAAGGAGTTTTATTAACGCTTTATTTGGCAACTCCTTGAGGACCTGTCCGGTTATTAGGTCATATCCAGGAGCCTTGTTATTCTTTAGATTTATTGCCAGGATAGTGACAATATCTTTAATCCCGAAATACTTTCTATTCAATTTCAGAATAAGCTAAAGTGATAGGTAGCGCCTTTCGTTAAACTTCGGACGATACAATCTGTGTCATCGCAGGAATAGCATCGAAAAACTACAGAAAACATACAAGAAAAATAGGCAGGGCTTTAAAATAGACCAAAAGAGGGTGAGAAGTCGTAGAGACTGCCTGCAAAGTTGGAACCAGTCACGGCTACTCAAAAGGCCAATAAGTGGATAAAACATAAGCATGCAGAAGTAGACTTTTACTCGTATGTAGCGCAAGTCCTTATGGGACCGCTTACCGCTTCAATCATAATTATTCCCCTTATTGTCCACACTATAAACACCGTGAACGACGGGGAGCATTGTTTTATTGCCCTCGCTTCCAAATTTAGAGGGGAACACTGAGCGGGAACTAAGAGGAACACCAACTCCAGAAAGACTAGTGGGTCATGACCTGTGGCTGTGAGTAATTGACGCAAAAATATGTACATTGAACATTGAGACGTGAGAGAAAATGGAAGAAATATAAGAAATAGTTAAAAGTGGGTCGAAATCCCACAATGAGCAGTACCTAGGAGCTGTACATACAACTGGTTAAAAAGTCAAAGGATTACAAATAAATTTTTGTGTTTATGTATCATAGAATGAAGACCAGCGAGGGCCTCCTAAGCAACCCATTTTCTTCATCATTCACCATGTCTCTAGACTCTCGCTGTAGATGACCAAAATCAAAGTAAAATGCATGCTTTTCGTTGCATCAAGCTTACTCTTCGTGGAAAACTTAAATCGATTCAATTAGGTTCTTGGAAAGTAACGATAAATGGATAAAAATAGAAATATCTCTCGTCAAAGCTTCGATGGCTCACTCAACGTGCCCCGAGTACAATGAAGCGGATTGTTAAATTGCGTTTTTGAAAATATAATGTAAGCACACATCATTCTCGAAATACAAAACTAAAAATAAACAAATGAACACAATGATGGATGAGATTACTACATAGCGCACAGCTAAACCAATGATTCATGACATAGGGTTACACACAACAACTGAGATACACAACAATGCAAGACCATAACACAATGACATTACCCACTTCCAGACAAGACACACACTCGAAACCCCCGAAATTAACCATTCACAGTGTCTAGGAGGAAAAACAGAATCCAACTTACGATTGATGCCGTCTTTGGTGATGCAGCCGCTCCACTCCAGACGTGAAAGTCTATCATCGTCGTCGATATCGCAGAATTTCCCAAAAGCTCTGCTACAGCGTCTCGGTTTGACAGCCTTCATCCGCAGGGCAACCACAAGAACGAGAGAAAAGACAGATTTTTAAGTTCACAAGTCAATCATCGTCGATGCCACATCGTACCAAGTTCAAGCAAAAGTCTCAAGTGCAACACACATGCTTCGATCTACTCACCCGTTTGACGGCCTTCTTGAGCTCCCTGTACTCATTTTTATCCAACATGTGGTTTCCGTTCGCATCCAGATTGGTGAATTTCCAATCGAGAACTGTTTTATCGGTGGGGGCGGTGGAAGCGTCTTTATGCAAACCCGTTCGTAGATATTCACTTTGGTAGACTTTGATGAGGTTCGCGTTGAAGAGGCCTCGATCTGCTTGAGTGCAGGCTCTTCGCCCTGCCTGTCGATTTGCTGGGTTTAAATGACGGGCGGGCGACCGTCGAATGTTGGCCTTGTTGAATTCTCTGCATCGCGGCTTGCCTGTCCGTACCGAGGTGTTCTCGATTGGTTTGCCTGTGATGTCAGAGCACCAGCAGCCACTATCGCCTAAGCACTGAACGGGGGCGTAGGTTCCATCAGTCTTGCACCGTGGAATGAATTTCGGTGGACTTTTACCGAAAGCCTTGTGTTTGAGGGCGTATTCACGGGCCTCAATGCAGGCTGTTGAAAACATTGTCACCAGTGGTTGTTAAAGCTCAAGAAACTAAATGACTTACCTTTGCAAGGACCACGGTACTTGAGGCTAACTTGATGACCGCTGCATTGCACTCGGATTAGGTGGCATCGTGACGGGTAGGTTTGGTCATCTGTACCGCACACTGGTCGGCCCTTTGTCTCATCGCACTCACCTCCCTTTGCTGCACATTCTGATATCTGAAACGGGGAGAAATACCATTTAATGATTGGAAATGATTGACACTTAGATGATAGAGTTCATTAATGCCAGGCTTGCTAATGCCAGGCTTTGGCCATATATCGTCCGACATTAAACGACTTTTCACGTTAAACCAAGTGCATTGCGAGCTCCTGTCTCTTCTTTCCGAGCAACTAGCATCGATTGTAGACAAAGTGTCAATACGCCATAACACCACTGAGAAGATTTAAAGTAGAATGGATCTAGTCTCAAGACCTTCGTCAAGATAAATGCTCTTAAACTCTCGACACGCCCAATGCTGTGGTACAATCCATGACAAGCCATCAGATGTGAAGAGCTGAAACTTTGATTTGATGAAGCCTACCGGCACGCGTCCGCACAAATACGACAGCTGCTCGGGAGGTAATTTAAACAAAAAAGCAAGGAGCACTGATTTTTCGAAAAGGAAAAAGAAACACCAGAAGGTAATAAGATCAAACAGAAGTTGCAGTAGAGCCGAAGGCAAAGAAAAGCATTAAGAAAGAACACCTCTGGAGACTGTTCCATACGAACGAACGTTCACCGCAAGGCAAAGTGAACCATTTAACTTGAACGATGATTGGTTTCTCAAATGCGAGGACGCTCCTTGAAAGGCTGTGAAAGATTCCTCCAATCTTTCCATTCGATACAAACTGGACATTTAGGGAGTGAGGAAGGGTGGTAAGACGCAGTACGTAACTTTCTGCTGCGGTACTCTGGAAAGTCATCCGGGGATTCACTGAAATCCGGTGTCGGACTACTGCTGCACAAGCCATGAAGTCAGCTTTGTGTGAACAGACAGGAAAGCAACCTTTAAGAAGTCGTCTCCTAGATGTTCAATATAGACCGATATGAGATGCTCGGTAGCTATTTTACGGAAGCTACTGTCCTAGCATATACAGCATAGGGGCTGGAGTTCCATAGTAATGCCATAAGCCCAAGAAGTTATGCGCTTAAGCTAAGGAAATCCTTAGTGTGTCAAGGAAAAAGAAACTATTAGCAGCTCATTGCCATCAGCCAGTTCTTTGAGAGTTGAAGATCTTGTCAAAAGAAGCCAGCCATAGAATGCGGCTCAACAAAGGTATTTGAAAGCAAATCAATAACTGAAAACAACTTTTAGCTCACATTGCAGCTATTGTCCCAATTAAGTAGTAGGGAGGTACTCCAGCTACAATCGTAGAAAGATGAGAGAAGTATAGCTCAGCGTGTAATGGGATGAACTAAATTTTATTAACGGTCTAGCTATAGCGGAGGTGGAAGTAACGAGTTGACAAGTGGCCACAGTTCAAAACGATAAGGCTTAGATGGTTTTCTGATAATTTTGGATGAGACTGAGCTTAAAAGATGGGAACATCACTTCGCTACGGCTTAGAACCTTGTAATGAGAACCTTCTCTTAGCATCTTAACTCCTTGTTTAAGTTTATTCTTAATCTGGCCGTATCTAGGGTTTTTTAAGCTACGGTGTTGCAGTCTAGGGATCCTTCAACAAACAAGGAGTTCATCCATCTGTGCCCACATTTAATTTTTTTATATTTTTGTGTGAAGAATTTGTCACAACGATCGTGTTCCTCGTCTGCATTACAATAAATTCAGCTAAGTCTTCAACTAGTTTCCGAACTGGACACGTCAATTTGAAGGTGTTATTTGCCTTCGAAGTCCAATGTTCTAAGTCGCAGTTAAAGGAGCTCAAATAATACTGTCTACAGCAGAAAATGTGGTTCGTCGTCCTGGTACTGAGTTATTTCAGACGATTCCCCTTGACGGTCATCATCACTTCGTAAATTACAATCAGAGGGAAAAGGACGCGTCGCCAGTTAAGATAATTCCGCATTTTATGAATCGATTAGGATGACCCCTGCCAATTTGCTAATAGGCCTCCCACACAGTTCAAGTGACTGTTCGACTATCACACAATTTTTTGCACAAGTTCATGGCTCCGATAAATTGCACACCAACTCAATCTGTAATTACTGGTGTTCTGTCATTGACGCCGCTCAGCGGGGGATATCTGGATATCTACCTGTCGACAGACTGTCACATTACAGAATAATTCTCCGTCTACCTATGTATGTATGTAACTGCACAGATTGAGATAATAATATGTTTTGCGCAATTGCAGTGTAAAAGGCCTTCACTCGAACCGTCCCAAATGCAAGCAACAAATCTCCAAGAGGCTCCTACGAGTAGAACGCATTTTTTCTGATTTATTAGGTTTCTCGAAAATGAAGTCGTTTTTACGATCTTGATTGACCACCTAGCCGGGTCTGGTTGCAGTCTCCCACTGTGTGACACTTTAATGGATTTTCATGTTAAATATTAACTTAACGGCAGATAGACGATGATAATTTATGATCATGTACTGCTACTGCTCTGTGTGGAGTGTCTTCGAAGACGGGAGTGTGTAAACATCGACGGAGTTGTGCAGACGAAAGGAATTGGAAAATTAAAAGAGTTTTTCAAAAATGATAAGAGTTTTATCTACGGTCCATCATTTTTCTGAATATATCAAGGAAAAGAGATAGGAAGCCTGGATAAAGCCTGAATAGGTTATTGTCAAGGTAATGAAGGGAACGACGTAGTAGAAACCCGATTTTAAAAGATGATGACGATGAATTTTCAGCTGATAGATGGAACGAATCATTCAGCCTGACTTTTTGGATGGAAAACCTAACTTTAGACCTCATACATAGCAGGAGCATCTACCGATATACGTTGGTTTGCTAAACAACGAGAGCAGCTCTGTTAGTGACCCTCACTCCACGTCTCTTCATGATGCCATTTTGGAATTTTTTCGACATTCTGAAGGGCCATTCGTCGATCAGCTACAGCACCAGCGAGCCTGCTAACACCCGACTGTGATACGGACCAATTACTTGTTTACGGCATTTTGCTATCGAATACGGACATCGATTGGATTTTGGAACGCTAAGACCTTCCTCCACTTGGCGGATGAAGGTCGCCTAAATGCCAGTTTTCTCCAACTGAAGCAAGAGTTTACGCGTTGCAAGAGGGATATTTTGGGGCTGAGTGATGTACAATGATTTGACGCTGGAGGGTATCGCTCGCAACAAATAACACTGTCTTGGTCTACTCTGGAAAATCAGCTACAAGAATTCGTGAAGATGAAGCAGTATTCGGCAGCCTGATATGTTGAAACAGAATCCATTCACCCAGTCAGCCAAAAGTGGGTTGACGGCAACGAAACTGGCGCAAAACAGTTGAAAAGGAATCAAGCCTACTCCGGATAAGGTAGTTAGAGGTGGCGGTTCACCAGAACCCAAACAGCACTAAGATGTGCCTTTTTGTAACCATGACTCGTGTGACGTGGTTCATGATGTGTGTTGTCGAGGGTGGGTGAGACAACTGGGATTTATCCAGTTGGTTAACCCTCTTCATTGGAGGAGAAGGCCAACTCTGCAGGAAGTGTGTGTAGATTTGTCCTTTAACCGCTCCCAGCGGGATGTGGATCCTTGCCGCGAGTGAGCCGTGTAGAGTCGAGCCCTGCCTGGTTCGTCTGCATGCTCGTTTCCTTTGATGTCACTGTGCCCTGAAACACAGAGCAGTGCGACCCTGAACCGCTCCCTCAAGCTGGTCAGCTTGTTTCGACATTTTTGCACCAGTTTGGTAGCCGAGTCAAAAGCTTTGATAGCGACTTGGCTATCTATGAGGATAGCAATGTTCTGTTTGTGTGTTGTATCATGCTCGAGTTGAGTGTAATACTCTCGGATTGCCAGTAGTTCCGCCTGGAAGATGCTGGCAAAATCAAAATCCTGCAGGTGGTATGATTTTGATATTTTTAGTGATTCCGAATAGACACCGGCATCTGGTGGGGGATCCCACGTTTAGTTTGGGGATGATGTAGTCGGTTCGAAACGTGACCATGCCGTTTGGTAACGAGTCTAGGTTGTTGCTGTGGTCGTAGGGTCGTGCAGTCCAACACACAGATTCCTTGAGTCTGACTGCACTACATACTGCGGTATTTTTCGTGTGTGGTCGCCGTGGCTCAGTGGTTAGTGCGTTGGACTGCTGAGCAAGCGAGGGGGGTTTAAGTCCCAGCCATGTCCACCGAACATTTTTCGCGGCACCAACTCTCGTCGGGGTATGATAAGACTCCGGGAGCATAATCCGTCATGAAAGAGCTTCTCAGTTTGCCGTTCGGAGTCGGCAATAAATTGTAGGTCCCTTCCATTCATGCGAAATTTGTAACACGCACAACTTGAATGGTTGCGAGAAGCTAGGCCTTGGCTTGTTCCAAGCTGTCCCGCCAGCTATTTATTTATTTATTTTACATCGAGAGGCAAAACATGCAGGGGCACGGTAAGGGCATCCGTTGGGCCCGACATTACAGCGCCCGTGGTGTCTACATTGGCTGTTCTTATTGCGGATAAGTTTAAAGGAGTTGAAACTGTAGGACTCCGCACAGGAATGCGTGCAGGCGTTGTTAACGTCCTATGCTCCACGAAGAGTCAAGGGGTATTCAATAAGAACGTAACAGTTAATGTCCTTTGAAACATTCGTGCTCTGGTTTTCAGGCCACAGTAAGGAGTTTGAGACAACACTACATGAGCTTTGATTTAAGGAGCCTTTAGGTCAGCTTGGCAGTCCGAAATGCAGGTTCTCTTCATCAATTCAATCAATTTACTGTGTTCGCTGTACAAGATAAGGGAAGTAGACTGGCAAGAGTATGTATATTGTAAAACTTAAGACTCGCCACACGCGTGTTCTCTTGTCTTTTGCCCTATGACTCGACATTCTATCTTTAGATTACAATCGTTGTCTTTTCTACCAAAACAAAAACAAGTAAAAGAAGAAAAACATTCAAATTCCTATGAAACATTGGCGTGGGCATCATTCATTCGATTCAATTAGTCCGGAGTTGACAATTAAATTAGCTGGATTGCAACGCACGTCATCTTTACTTTTGTCCACTCTGTCCGGAAATTCCATAGTAAACTGTCATAAGAATATTTCTCGTGTCATTTCACAGAAGTTCTTGCTGGATTCAACTCCTTGGTGCAATGCACAAGGGCGTTTAATTCCCTGCACTACTCCCACAGAAGACAATAGAACAATCCTCATGTGCCCGTCTTTTGAAACTCGAGGCGACCATGCATGAGCTGCAAGTGCTTGTGTCTCTCTAAGCCATTTATCATTTCATTCCATCGGATTAGTCTAGGCAGTTGGGTAATTACCCCCGACTACGAGTACTGGCGCTTATAAACACCGCAGCGCTTTATCATAGCAAAGGAATTCTGCGTAGGCACGCGTCATGCGGACATCCCCTTCTGATTGGTCCAGTTCCAGGTCCAGCTACAGACAGGTCTGGTGGCTGTTGTTTTTTTTCCTCGCCCAATGAAATCGTAAAATTAAGTAATTTCTTGTTAATTGGATAAATCTCGATTTCGGTGGGCGTAAATTGATCACTTTATTGCCAACTGTATGGTCCATAAATCTGACGGTGTGGAGCTTCTTGGCGCCGTGGTTGGAGTTTCAGCACAAGCCATGAAGCGGATCCGGATTTTTACACACCGTCACCATGGTCGTCGTCGTTGTCGTTGGACTAGTTAATTAATTTTACAAATTTAAATGAAAAGAAAAACAAAATGCTGGTCAGCCTGGACCGCAATGAAACTCATGCTGAGCCTTCGCTGTGGCAAGACCAACTTTACGTACGTGTACGTGTCCGTCTTAATTTTTCTTTCTTTTTTTTTTGGTGGAAAATTTAAATTTATACGAAATATTTTAAATTAGTTCTGGTTAGTCACGTAGATTCGTCGTTTAACGGGTAGTTAAACGAAATCGGACCGTGATCGTAAATAGGCGATAAAACAATTTTTTATTTGTTTTGATTTGTAAACTATTAGGATAAGGAGTTGGATTGGACTAGTTTTAATTAAATGGCTGAGATTACCTAACGACTGGATGCTGAAGTGCTTTTCTGAGTTCCAGTATTGCGGTTTCTGTTGAATCCCATTGCTCTCTTAGAGGGTTTAGAATCGTGCTTTTGCTTAAAGATTGTCAAGAATAAATGCCCAAAAAAAATTGCATGAGAGTCCGTCGCCTTGTTTAGAGCTACACCCCTTATTGATATCAACAGTCCAAATAAGGTCTTTACATGCCCGTAGCCAGCTAGGTGCTGGAGAGAGCTGGGCCAAATCGTCTGTTGCGTGATCGTATAACTCGTCATGTAAAATCGAGTATTCTTGGATCCAATCGTCTCGTTTGTTATCGATTACGAAAGGGACGATTTGGCCTCTGATTATTGTTATTTATCAGACAATTATCCTGACGGCACAATTTCTACCATGGTACGCCAGAGCCTTAAACTGCTTCTTGTACCTACATCTGCAGCCTTGTTGATGGACTTATTAAACATCCAGGGCAAGCGAAACCCTTTCTTTCTTTTCGATTGATGGAGACTATTTCCTTACTGTCTTCCACGACAGTGGCGATTGATTTTTCCGGTTGGTAAGCACGTTGCGATTTGTGCAAAGGGAAAACGATTGCAAGACAAGCTTATTAGACAACGGGCCTAATAAGCTTGTCTTGCAATTGAGAACAAAAGATAAGAGCCTTTTGGAGTTATACGTATTGATTCTGGGAGTGAAAGAAGAGCGATTTCTTCAGAACTGCTAAGCTCAGTTATCACTGCCACCAAATGTAATCACTTAGCGGCTTAAGTCTCCAATTTAATCTCAAGATCAATTGGTCGTTGATCTTTTAAGTGAGGTGCTCCAATTTAAGGACGTGATTGCTATTGGCTACACCATAGACGAATGGTCTTCCCCATCGAATCAGTCCATAGCTGCCTACTTCCACTGCGACACCAGTAATCTTTAGCGCCTTTAGTTCGTTTAATGTACAAAGTAATCGATTTGTTAATTAAAAAAAATCATCGTACAGCAATAAACATGAGCCGGCGTCTCCTGCATTCAAAATGAGCTCAAGCTATCGTTCCACGCGGTCCCCGCCTATGACGCTATCAGCTGAAAATCTCCAAACCCTCTGGCGGATGACTTAATTCTCCCAACGGAATTCGCTTTGAATTCGCTGGTCCCCAGTGTTTTAGTATTTATGATGCGTCAAGTATGCCTGATTAATCTGGGGAAGTGGCGCCGCTAAACTTTTTTTTTTTTCGTTCGTTTTTGCATCCGTAGCTGTAGGTGCGTGATGCTAAGAATTCTATTTTGCTATTCCCTGACGGAAGTGTGGAGCGCAAGTGTGCCGAGATCTGTCGTCGACGTGTCGCTTCAACCGGTACCTGGCTTCTTTTTTCTTTTTTTTTCAAAACGAAGAACCTCACACTTGGTGCTTTAGTTTAATTTAATTTAATTAATAAATAATGTATCGAGATGCGGATTTTAATATTCATCGGGAGAAATGTGTATGTCATGCTAACTTATCGCCACTTATGCGACGGCGAGATTGCATTTGCATATTACAAAGGCCACAACGTTTCGAGGAGCGTGATAAACATAACAAAATTGAGTGCGAAATGTTATGATAGTTTGTTGTCCTTATAAAGACCAGGCAGTGGAGGTACAGTTAGGGAAAATGTTCTTAGTACATGAGTTGAAGTGGGACTTTTGAAATCGACGACCTCAATAAAAAAGTACTAGGTCTTTTCCATTCAAAATCCTTGCAAAATATAGGCTTAGCCCACACCTTGCTGTCGCGCTAGATATTTAAAAAGGCTTAAGCATGTATATTTCATTTTATCGACCTTGCTTTTGCTACTGTTGGCATTCTGTATTTTTACATCAATCCAAAAAAACAATAAGCAAAACCACTCGCCCATCAACCTGCTAAACTCGTTTTGTCCGAATATCTATTGTTCAACAATAAATTCCAGACATAACTTGTTGGGTTATTAAAGTCAGTCCCCTTGCCTGCCACTCCATTGTTGATTGACATTAATCCTGACACATGCTAACAAAACAGTTAATTATTTTGTCACAATAATGCCTATCTCTACAATCAGTCAAAACATTCTGTGAGTAATTAAATGATCCTTGCTCAGACAATATTCCGTGTGCACCTCCAGAAAGTGGTCTTTAAGGCCAAACATGCACTCGAATATTTCATTCGTTAAGTAAACATCGTAAATCATTTTCGTTGTAAATCGTTTATCTCAACAAAGTGACAATTTTATTCGTTTTATTTATTCAAGTTACTATCACTCTGATTGAGCAATAAAAGTCAAATTTGACATATGAAATTCCAATTTTAATTGTCTACTTTACATTAAACTGACGTTACGATCGTTTGTTGACGATTCAAGAGTGTATTCGTAAACATCTAGCACTTGACGACAAAAATATTGACTTCTTGAGAAAAAGAGAAGAAAAAAACCGGTAGCCAAACTGCAACACTAGATTGATTGAAGTTGATAAACGGTATTACTCTCGCTACGGTTGTAATGAGAAGTTATGTCAAGAGTTTGGTAATCGAAGACATGTTATCGATATGATGGTGTGTCGTGTCATGTGGTGATTTGAAAATAATTTATATTCGGACGAAGGAAGCTTTTAAAAAAGAACAAAAAATTGTAATCAATTAATTTTGACATTTGATTTACTGATATTATGCAAATTTGTACGTAGTCTCGGAGGGGAAACAGGACTAAATTGGTAAACAAAGTGGTGTGATCGAGTGGTGAAATATCTACGACGTACAAACGTATATACATACTTCTGCAGAATCCAGAATGTTTGTCAAGACACAATTTGGTAAGTAATATTTGTTTTTAAAGTTTCGATAAGCTTGGTAATCCGCTCTCAAGATCTTGCAAGCGAACCCATATAGACTTTGTCTCGAGTTAAATGATCCTGCATTTGAAAGATACCTTTGACTTATCAGTGTTTTTGTGAAGAATTGTCAATGTGTGAGCATTTAGGAAGCGATTTAGGAAGCTTTGTCCCGTTCTTAGTTATAAAGTTATATTAGCTTTAGATAGCCAAGCGGCTTGCAATTGAACATCGCTTTAGACTGCCGCTCATCTGTCGAGGATATGGCGATGCACTTCAACATTCACCCACGTATGCGCAGCCGGGCTAGAGCCTAACATTTTGGATGATCTTTTACAATCTACAGTTTCAAGAGCCTGTGCTGCACCAAAGAAAAGAAAGCGAGAATGATAGCAAAAATTGCAAAACTACATCATGAATGTCATCACCAATGCCCTGGAGTTAGAAGTGCCGAGTGGATACACCGCGTTCCACCCAAACCAGAGAAATGCCCGTCAACGCGTCAAACAGGTGATTTACATCAGCGCGAATAGAGCTACACCGATTTCATCAATGAAGCGCGGATCGGAACTCCTAGCGCAAGGCGTACTCAGTAGTTATAAAATGGTTGAAGAACTTTACAACATTTCCTCCATTGGCTACGAAATATAGTGACGGCTCTATTTTCACATCAAAAAGCATTCGGCGATTTTACATAAACAAGGCAAAAGTGTGTCTAAAGCTGGGCATCCACGATCACTCATGAATACCATTCCCGGCACATGCGCACTCATGGATGAGGGTGCTGCCAGAGTGTGCATTCAGGCGCGTCCGAATTCAGACATTTTTTAATTCTGCACTCATGCCCGGAATGTCATTTATGAGTGGTCGTGGATGGCCAGCTTAAATGTGGGAGTATTTTCCGTTTTCATGGAAAATTTTAAATGGAAAACAAGTTCTTAGAAGCACCTTCCTCATGACGTCGTCTCTTTTGCATGACGGAGACTTCTTGCAAAGTTTAAGAACGCATAATCTACCAGAGGCTTTGAAGTTCCAATGAAAATAAGGAAGGACTCAGGTGGAAGTTCGAGCTCTCTTTAAGCATTAAAAATGTCTTCAATACTGCGAATTGGAAGCGTGTTATTGCTTACGGCCAAGAGGGGTGATCGCCTTGGCTCAGTGCGTAGTGCTTTGGACAGCTGAACGACCTATTGTAACCTCAAATCTCAATGACTTTTCAAACTTCCGGAAGTCCACGTGTATACTTCATTAGGAAAGGCTTCGTAGGTTGCTATAGAAGTTATTAAAACTGAGTTTTCTATTCATCCTTACTTCCGAGACTCCTCGTCGACTGTTTGATACTACGTTGTTCAAAGGTGTCCCACTCTTCTTCTGTCCTGAAGTTATCGGACTTCCGTAGTGTGTGGCCAATCAATTGCTTGGCCACTGCTCTCGTACAATTGTTTATTTAAAATTCTGTTATGTCAAAATACTTGTTATATGCATCGAAGTCAACGATTATCGAAAGGTTGTAGCTCTTTTGTGATATTGGTTGTTAACTTCCGGATACTGCACCCATTCAACCGAACCGACTATACAGTTGTGCGGAACGGACATACATACATATGTAGTTTGGATGATTTTGAACCAACCTTTGCTTTTCCGATTCGACTTTAATTCGGTATCGCCGTTCAGAGGGAATACAGCTTAGATACCGAAAGGTTATACCCTCTCTATTTGTTGTCCAGCAATGCCTAGTTGAACGTTTGGGGGCGATTTATCGAATAACTACTGACTGTCCTGGAATAGGCCACAAGCACAACAACCGGGTTTTTAGTCAAGTGCTTGTTTTACCTCCTCGAGGGGGTCTCCAGTCACAAATGTTCAATGCAAAGAATTGGGTCAGGAAACTATGCACAAAAATTTTGACAGACATACGGAGACTTAAAGACGATGGTGCATCTTTCATTGGCTATAGAAATGCTTGGTTATCATTAGGGACAAGGTCTTATCGCGCCCTATTTTGCTGATTTCAGCCCCTCCAAGTCAGACATAAAGAAACTCAAAAAAATATTATTTAACGCAACAGCGTGTGCTACCCCAGCAAACGGTCAAAAGGACACGATTTTTCCTATGTATAAATTGCTCCCATTAATTTCCAGTCAAGGCAATGGGGAGGGCCAAGCAATTGACAAATATTTGACATTAATTTTAAGAAAACTTTTTGCAATTTTTTAATTCAAAAATCTCAAAGGGGTGGGAAAATTACCAAAGCACCACGTTGAGCAATCCCTGTTTGAACTTTTCAGAATACTCATCTTTTATTAAACTCAGGTTCTAAAGAACCTCAGAGGGGATGGGATGAGATGCATTTCATTTATTTCATTCGTTGTCCTCTTCCCGGTGCACAATCCTTTGGGGGAAGGAAAGCATTTTATTTTTTATCGACTTTTTTTCTAAGTGAAGAAAAAGGATGCACTGAACTGGGGGAAAGTAACCTTGGAACGTAAATGTTTTGTAAAGCTATACGTGCATCGAAGTGGGTTGAAAGGATTTTGCAAAACAGAAGTTAATGGAAGTGGTGCAGGTTGATTGTGGTTTGCACGCTCTATTAAAGTTTGAAAAACGATTTTTTCCTTGATGCTCTAAAGGAAATTTAATGTGGATTTATTGATTGATTTACTTTGTCAAGAAGGAACTTATAAGATTGACATCTGTATTAAAACGCTTCGACGAGTCTCGATGCTTTTCGCGAAATGGAAGTACAAATAGGAATACTCAACAACAGGCAATCATGTGTGGTTGCCGTGGCTATGTGGTTATTGCGTTGGACCGCTGTGCGAGTTGCGAGCAGGACCCAGTTTCATCTATTTTACTGGAAATTTCTCAGGGAAAACCGCTCCAATAATAAGGAGCTTACATTATCATCAGATTAGCACTGAAGATCTGCCACTTGATTCGAGGAGGGGCAAGATAATTACAGAGGTAGTTATCCGAAATATCATTCCTCTCTCCACAAGCGTCGCAGACAGAAGTACCACTTAAGCCTAGCACTTTGAGATGCTTAGCTAATCAGTTGTCTATAGCATATTATACTGAGAGACAGGAAGAATTCTGCTGATTTCCTACAGACGTTCAAGAGCATTCGTTAAGTCTGCCTGGATTCTACAGGGCCGTGCCACACGCAATTGTTTTTGAATCCCATCGACAGTGAAGGCCCTATCTGAGAACGCAAGAAGACCCAACATAGATTCAGATCCTGAAAATTCATCCTTTGAGCCTTGTCTACCAATTCCATCGATGGCAAGGTTCCAAGTGCGAGCTTGAACTGAAATAAGGGTCAAATAGTTCAGACTTACGACTAGATTCAAAGAGCTCTTACATTCTCGAACCTTTTTTCGATCTGCTTAAAGGGTTAAGCAAGGCCTTAACCAAAGCCTGCCTATCATTGCAGACGTAAATGCTTCGACCCCTTCATCCGTTCTTTTCAATAAAATCCGTGGCCATCAGAAAAGCATAAGTCTCTGCTTGGAAAACAGAGGCATACTTGGCTAACAAGTGGTAAAGTTAAGTATTGTCGTGCACAAAAATACCACCAGCGGATCTGTGACGGGCTTTAAAGTCATCCGTGGGAATTCGACTGCAACGTAGTACAGACTCTGGCTATAGCCAGTCCTGAACGCAAGGAAATTTGATTTCTAATTTGCACAGCAGCCCAAGTTCTTGTGTCTTTGGATCAGACGACAAACCCATGGAACCAAATTCGTAGGATAAGTGTCGCGCAAGGTGCGAATGATACCAAAAGCTGCCCTGTCTAAGACGATAGATTTGTTTGATACGACAGCCCATAGAATAGTTATCAAGGGGAAGTAAATCCAGCAGAGCATTTAGAGCAGCATACGCGAGAGAGGAAAACGAAGCTCCGCATCAAGCTGTTCTCTGTTGATATCTGTAGACATCGTAGACTCGTTCTAATAGCATCCATATAGTCAAATTTTTGATTAAAGATAATGTCCTGTCTAAGGGAGCATTTGTCGGAATACCCTTCGTAAATCGATCGAAACATACCACCCACATCTCTGATAGTATGAATGCATATCTCTGAAGAATTCCATTCCAGAGGAAAACTGATCGGTCTGTAGACCTTCGACTCGGTGTGACTGTCTTTCCAAGCTTTGGCAATGCAAATTTCACGCATCTATCTAGACTGTGATAAAGCCTGACCTCAACTTAGCATAGAAGTCTATCATGTAAACTGTCATAAATGTCGCAGACAATAAATCCGTAGATTTACCCTGTCGACAAGCAAAGCGCCTCCACCTGTCCCGCCAGAAGGTGGTAATATTTTAAAAAGTCAACCGTCTAGATTCAATGGCGCCCCGCCAGAATTGATAAAACTAATTTATGTACAATTTCATTCATTCGTCGCAACTGGTCCGCGGAAGGTATGCCGCACTAATATCCAAGTGATTGCTTTCAATTAGTTCACAGAGTTATGGTCAATTTATTTATGGGTTCCCCTGGGTAATAAAACATTAAAAGCACGATCGACAAAGCACTTTGATGGATTCGACTGCCAAGTAATTCAGAACCAGGCAGTTATCTTCTAGACTCGTTTGCTTGGTGACCACTTTAGCGGCGCGGCTAAGTGACATAAGAGAGTGTTTGGCTTTCAAGACTTTAGGATTAGTTGTTTGGATTGGGAATGCAATACAGCAAAGACAATCTGTGACACTCATGGCCGTTCGTCTTTGCAACCGACACGTTGGACATTTGTCATTTTGTAATATTTTCTAAGAAAACACTTACTGCGGCTGCGTGCCGCGAAGACAGGCGGCAACTTTTCGCGCAAAACCCATTGACGAATGCGGAATTTATAACCGAAACGAGCGTGAGTGGCATCTCTGTGGTGTGCATGTTTAAATTTTCAATTCTGACAAGAGGGAGTGGCATATGGAGACTTGTAGTAAAATTATTGGTTGGCTAGAAGGATTCCGAGGTGGGACGACGTGGGCGTTTTTTATTTGCAACGAATGTGGTATTCACTGCCAACTTGGACATTTAACAGTGGCAACAACAGCAGGAGTAATGCAGGAGGTGCAACTTGGTGATTTGTGACATTTACAGAGATTCACAATGGAATAGATAATGAGCGAAGTAGGATACATATTTTATTCATACTGACGTCTGGGAAGACAGAAAATCAGTGGCGTAGATACCTGTATTAACAGAGAAGAAGTCTTGCGAATTGAAAAAGTCTACTGAATTTGATTCTAAAGGTTTTTTCATAGACATATTCCAATGCACCATGCAAGGAGTCGGTGCCATTTCTATGCTTAGGGCCCCAAAAAGGTTTAATACGCCATCGCATGGAATCATCTTACCTTAGTAAATCTCAATATGTGTCCTCTAATCCGAATTAAGGACCTTTATAATGTTACTTACTCACTTAAGGTAGCCCCACAGTCCGGGGTGGATCTGGGCCTCAACCAACAAGCGTCTCCAGCCAGCTCGATGTTTAGCCAGCTGCCTCCAGTTTCGCACTCCAAGTTGGTTAAGGCCCCCTTCCAATTGCGTGCGCCACCTGAGTCATGGACTTTCTCCACTGTGCCGTCCCTCGGGTTTGGATTCGAAGATGTTCCAGTAACCAATGAGCCTAAGTATCCTTAGTTAAGTATCGTATCGCAAAGATAAGTCCGAACATAGTCCCTAGCGAAAAGCTAAATCTGGACTCTTGGCCGGCACTCTCTCCGAGGAAAATGATGTCAACAGAATGTGTCTGCAAGGTGAAGAGATGGTGGAACATAAACCTGTTCTGGCTTGTGGAAGAGATTTGGCATTTTCTTTGAAGCCGATTGTTCTAGAGGGGACTGTACTAGCTAGTAGAGGCTAAATCTAACTAAGGTGACTATTGTTTCTGTGATAAACCCTTCTCCAACTGTGAATCAACTTATGCTGAGTACTTTAGCTACTCTTCAAACCTATCTCTGTCATAGAACTCTACTTTTACGACTTCTTTACCAGTTGTTGGGCATTTAAATTCAATAAAAAAATCAGTAGTTCCCAGTGATAAATAATATTCCCATAACTCTTCTCACACAATTCCTCAATTTGTAAGGAAACGAAAAAAATAATAAAACAGAGCCCTCCTCGTACAATCAAATAAATTACTCTGTCAAGCGGCATAAAAGGAAAACATCCTCCAATCCGATTGATTTAACAAAAAAAAAAAAAAAAAAACTTTAAAAGACACACACCTGTGCATGCGATAAAGCAGATACACCGAACCTGCCGTCCATAATGGCGAAAACCACTCTAAAACCCCGAAGAGGCACCGAAAACCTCAAACAAAACAAAAACTGACAAAAAAAAAGTATCTCAACTGAAGCCAAGATGTCTACGGAAATTTTCATCGTTTTTTTGTCTAAAGCAAACCCAAAGAATCACCACAGAATAAAGGCGAACGACTCTAACCGGATAAGTGCCCTTGTTCAAATCAATTCACACAAAAAAGTCGAATAACAATCCAAGAGGAACAGAAAGAAGTATCTAAAGAACCACTTGAGAGCAGAATGATGACCTGTGACCAAGAAAATCCCATTTAAATCCTTAATAGGTATAGATGAACAAACACCGACAATAATTAAGGTGAGATATCTAAACCGAAGTCTAACAGACGACTACGACGACGAAGGCGAGGAAAACAAAACTGAAATCCACGAGAGAAACCAGAAACCTCTGGTAAACTCCGCAGCAGTTCTCAATCGGCGGGGGATGGAACACCACCAGAAATCTCCAGCCACGAGGTCTACCATGTCGGAGTCGTCATCGTCGTCGTCGTTGTAGTTGCTCGCGGTGAGAATCTTGTGAGACATTCCGAATCAACTTAGTTTGCAGGATCTTCCACAGCCACAGGTAATGGTAAGCATCCAGCGAAATGTTTTCGGGCATTTCGATTCCTTGAGTCGGGTGTTTTTGATTTATTTACCGTCGTTTGTATGTGTGAGCACAGCATGGTCATTTGATATCGAATTCCATATGGCATATGGTTTGGAGCAGAGGAAGCATGCATACATAGCTGCACCAGAGAACTGACCGTTCGCTTTAAGGAATGCACAGATGTTTTCGGTCGGATTTATGGATGTTTTATGGATGCTAACCGAAGCGTGTTCAATTTGCATTTATCTGCATCGACTACAGATGCCAAGGAACTGGAGAGGAATTGTTTGCCATTTGATGGAGCCGAGGTGATAAAAAAATGTATTGAGTATTTGTGAAGGATTTTATGTTGTAAGCTTAAGATTTTAACGCGCAGTTTATGGATTTTTGTAAATTCCATTGGTTCATCTTATAGCACCTGGGGTGCTCGCTAATTAGTGGACGGAGAAATGGAATAACAAAACATCAAATCAATGTTGCACGGTTTTAAGTTTGCTTTGGTTTCCCTTGGCGGACCTATGGAGAACATCGGGGGTAAAGTTTCAAGCTATGTGTCTCAATTTAGCTTCAGCGGAGAGTTCTTCTTTATCTATTCGTTATAGACCAAGCTCCCTTACAGCATGACCAATCCACTGTCACTTGCGTCATTGAATGGCGACAACCTTGAAAGATCTATCATGGTCTTTTAAAAGAGTTTTCTCCAATCAAGAGTAAAAGCAAAGATTTATGTTATTATCTAAGCGTAGAAAACTTTGACTCATATTAGAATAAGCAATTCTCCTCTTGAGAAAGCTATATCGAGTATGAACCAAATCCACTGATCCACAGATCTGGGCGTAGAGGAATTTCTCAGTCAGTCTTCATGCTCAGAAAAGGATCATTCAAGCATCACTTAACCAAATTCTCCTACAGAAGAACGCCGCAGGGTTGTGTTACTTCCGTACTACTGTGGCTAACGGTTATGAACAAAATTTTGGTAAGACAGGACAGAGAAAGGTTCAGGGTGGTCGCGTACGTGGTGATATCAGTGACAGGGATGTTCCCATTAGTAAAATCACGCAGGCTGCTTTAGGCAAGGCAAGCACCTGCGAAGTTAACTTCGTGTGAACCCGAGGAATACCGAAGTGATGACATTCACAAAATACTCACCTGACTTCATCCTTTTTTGACTGAATGGTCAACTATCCTTCAGAGCTGGGTAATCGAACTGGAAATTAGGGAAAGGATGACTGCAACAAAACTTGTGGCAAGTAATGTGGACTTCAACCAAAGAATCATTTGTGGAATAATTTCTGCAGGAACTGCAGGGATGAGGAGGACGAGGAGTCCACCGCACACTTCCTCTTCACGTGTCCCGCCAGTGCGGCCAGTGCCCATATCAGGAAGGTCACCCTGGGCCAATACTTCTTCAACGATTTTAATGATCTGAATTCCGCCAGCATGGCTGACATTAACAGCTACAGCTACGTTAGGAATCTAAATGGTTTCAGGAGTAAGCAGGGTACTCCAGTACTCAGTGGCATCACAATGAACCTACTTTCTGGTCTAAGTGCACCTCCTCTCGGAGGGCCACTTCCAACTAACTAACATTTGTGGAAGTGTGTCAAATTCTCACCTACGGGTCACTGGTTTGGTAGCTAAAGCTATGTATAACCAAACTGAATTCCAAAGGACAGCAAGTAAAGGAACCACAGGCGCATTGAGATCGTCTCTTGCATCTCATGTTTGTTTCTCTGAAAAATAGACCACAAAGGCCTTGGCCACAGCAATATTCTGAACGCGCTACCAAAAGGTATGATTACGTCTCCAACCCCAGACTAAATTTCAGGAAAAACTTTCATGAGCAACAATGGAAGAGAGATGAAAAGGTGAAGGACTTCGACATCTTTTATCTCTATCGACAGATTGGTGCCGGTGTATATTATGAATGACTGAAGCTGTCAAAATCATATAGGCTACCGCAGCTCAGGCGCTTCCTTGTAAATTGCCAAGCCGACATCAAAGCTATTGACTCGGCTGTCATATCCTCCAAACTGGTGCAAGAGTTTCGGAACGAGCTTGCTGGCCTTGGCTATCGGTTTAGGACACACTGCTCTTTGTTCCGGGACAAAGTGACATAAAAGAAATACCATAACCGCATTGATGGTAACTGCTCTGCTACTCTCACTCTCAGGCCTTCGTCAGCTTACCTAAGTTTTTGTGTCATCTTAGGCATTTTCTGTTTTAACCGTATCTGAAATGAACAGCTTTACACGTAAAATCAAAAATGGAGTAAAACGTTCAGGAGTCGGGGTATTTGGGAAGTGAGATGGTGATAATTGCATTGTCCTAAAAAGAAGGAACTAAGAGCTTTTCAAAACTATCCAAATATATGTATGTTCGTCTCGAATCCAGCTTCAGTGTCCATTATTATGATCTTAGCTCAACAAAGTTGTTCTAAACCTACGCAGGTTTGATTTCAAGTCTCCAAAAGAAGTCCTCTCATAACAAGCACATTTTAAAAATGGAAGCAAATAAGTGTACCTTGGCAACACTATCGGCATAAATCATTCCATAAAGAAAAATCCCACAGTAAAAACCGTGCAAAGAAAACGAGAAAAAGAAATTGAAAAAAAAAAGAAAGAAGTGTCGTATCGAATCCCAAGAAAACACTTGAATATTCCAGGTATCCACCGATCATGGCTACAAATTGTCTGGCAAAACACACGTCAGTTCCCTTTTTTTCTTTTCTCTCTCTCTACTTGGCTTGAAGTTCGTTTTTCTTCTTCTCCTTTTCCTTTTTCTTTTGTTTTTTTACATTTTACTTCGGTTATTCATGTCCGTGCATACATACAAGGTACAGCTCTGAACGAATTAATAATTACATACCTACTGTCCATGGGCAATACGGCTTTGCGGCTTCTTGCTCTTTTTTTTTGCTTTCCTTTTTCGCACCTTCATCGGTTTTGATAGAAACTGAGAGAAATTAACAAGTCCCGGGAGATGGAGGGTCTAAGCCACTCATTAAATATCGTTAAGAGCCCACAACATGGATATGGTTATGGTGTATCAACCACTTGTTGCTGATGAAACTCTATGTTTATGTATGTCCCATGCTTCTTAAGATTCGTTATACAGTGACTTAGCTACTGGAGGAGCCCTTTAGGAACATCTGACTAGTTTCAGACAGCAAAGGTTCCCTTCTTATTTTTATCCTAGTTTTCCCGTATGATGTCCATTAGATCAATTTTCCACTCTACGCGTGATATACTTAGAGTTTTAGTCAGGATGTGTTCGTCATGACTCATGGCGGGCAACATCTAGACATCTTACACGCCTCTAAGCAACTGGACTATGAATTAATTTTCTCTACAGATTATGACGTGAGGACACCTCTTTTTTGAGGCCCCTTAAGTTTATTCAAACTTGTTAACCTATTAAAGGGGCAGAAAGACAGACAAGACAACTTTGATGCAGCGGCCCTTGGTTAAACCGAAAATTAGAAAAAATACGAGCATTGAGCTCATGTGGCCAAATCATCGTGTACTCTTAGCTATGTGTATTCTCAGGCAGAGGGCGGCTGGATAAAGAGGGTCCACAAAGACCCAGTTAAACTTACAAAGGACAAAGATATAACTCTCTGCACGTAAGGTGCGGTACTGTTAACAGACCGCGTGGAGCTACTAAACTAGCCAAGATCCTCGAACGCTACTGAGCGGAGATATATGTACGTGCTCTTCAGGAGCGTTGGGATGGATCGGGTGTTCTCGAAACAAAACGAACGACATCTTCTAAGATAACTGCCATTACGAACAAAGGCCCTTTGGATGGAGTTTTGCTGTCTTAGGTAGACTTAGGAAAAAGCATGGAGCTGAATAATCCTCATCAAAGCTCAATATAGGTTTCTACAAGCTCTCCATCCAATACCAACGAACAATGTCCCAGATATGACGTTAAAGTCCTCCATAAGCTGGATCTTGAAAGAATATACAGACTTCATATTGATGGGTAGACACGTTACGGAATGGGTGTCCCTTCGAGTTATTTCTGCAGAAGCTCTAGAGACCGGAAGGAAGAAGAAACAACAATCCACCTTCTATATTCCCCTATCAAAACTGAGAAAGAAAATTATCGGTGAGTACTTCTATGATGATTGAACCCGAGAAACGGTCAGCAAATTTAACCCTTCAATGCTCATGCTAACTCGTTTCCTCAAAGTCAAAGTCAATGTACTGTCCAAATGCCATGACAATCTAGGCAGATATGAGCAGACATACTATGTACTCTCTAAGACGTCAGTCAGTATTCATGAACCCATTCTGTTGATAGTCTAATCTCAAAAATGGCAGACCAAATCGGTTATGCTACTCTTTTCAAAGAAGCTTTAAGTTAAACTGAGACTACGTACACACATATATAGAGTCCCCACAACTAGATGTGCATCTTGACAAAGTAGTGTATAATTCAATGGACCCCACCATTTTTAATTTCCTTAAATTTATAAAAAACACTTAAATTAATGTTCCATTTGGACAAATTGAAATAGCGCCATGGTGATCATTTTTCCAAATCTTATTTCGTCATCAACACGCAGAAGATTTCGTTTTTCCAAAATATTTTTCATTATCGCCATGTGCCTGGGCAACGGGTCAAGGGTCCCCACAAATACATTCGAACACGAGAAGAATTAATTTTAAAAAAGCGATAAAATTGGATTGGAAAAAATAAATTTCGGTTTTTTTTGGCGCCAGGAAATTAATCTAGAAGCGCGAAAAACACTAAACAAAACTGTACCATATATCAAAGTTGATATTTTATTTATTGCCACTATATCGCAACAAATTAGGAGAAATATTTTTTAAATTACAAACTCACCGTGGGCTCTGGCCGCTCCTTGGCAGGTGTCGCCGTTAATCCCGAACCGATCAATAATAGTAGTGTCACACAACTTCTTATAATCATATTTAAATATTTATTTTTTAATTTATTTTTTATGTAAGCGATTTGGGTTTGAAAACCTTAAATTATTCCCAAAAAAAAAAAAAAAAATACTTGGAATCGTTTTGAATAAACAATAAAAGAAAAACAAAAATTAAAATATTCATACACTTTTATTGTGGTTGTTGCTGCTGGTAGTGGTGGTCGATCGTATTCGCGGTGATAAGAGGCACGAATCACAAGAATCACAAAAATAAAATAATATAACTGGACGGATGACCTTTTGTTTAATTATTCACGCTATCATTATTATTTTCTTATTTTATTTTATAGTTGCTTCTCTCTTATATATGAGAGTATGGCTAATTAATCTTCTTTTTTTTTCGTTGTTGTAGAACTTCTCATTGGCTGTGCTCAGTGAAGGGTGGCCGATGGTGAAGATGCGGATCTGAAAATAAAATTAGAAATCAATAAAAACTGCTGAGGTTGTTAAATGGTAAGAGTTTATATATAAATTGTAAGTTACAAGCATAAAAAAACGTTTAACATAAATGAGTCGAAGTTTATTCTTTTCACAAGTTTAACAACAACATCTTGAGCTTTAACTCAAGCTATGCGAGCGACCCAACATGGTTTTGTCATTAGTAAACAAAATTAATTCACATATTTAAATATTTTAGGAATTTCTTGTTTTTTTTTTGTTAGCATTTTCTTGTAGATCATATGGTTATTTAAGTGGAGCAAGGACAAGTTACACTTATAACCTGAAATCCGTGGTCTTATTTATGACTGAGACCTGTTTACCTTACACTGACCAACATAAAGTGTGTCCAACTAGAACTGCACAATATCAAGAAAAACCTTTTTCACAAACCAAGTCGCCTTGATGTTGCTGGTCAATCGATGACGGCTTTTGAGAATTTCAAAAAATCGGAAAATGCCACCTTAAATCGATGGCTTCTCGCACCAGTGTGGCAGATAGCACCATCCGCATAAAACCACATATCCTTACAGTCCATACCAATTATTTAAGCCTATTAAACGCCTGTTGTTGCGATCAGGAAATGAGTTCCAAATTGTGGACAACATTTTTGTCGAAAAATTTCCTCCAACCCTAAGCGACCAAACAGAGAGTGCTCTTAACATGCTCAGCAACTTGACCGGGCATTGTGGACAATTCCAACAATAGAAGGCACCCTTCTGAAACTCTGTGAAATACAGCCGAATATCTAGGAGTAGTGTTCAACGGGAGATATAATATAGAAGAAAAAATTAATCAAATTGAAGCAAATAACTTTGGCTTTATACAGCTAAATCTGGAATCAGTAACACGAACATCAAAACCTTCTTCAGATTGTCGCTTATCTGTCATGGAGATGGCAGAACACTTTAACATTCACCTTTGCTGGGTATCCGGTTAAAGCGACGTTCTAGGGAACTGTAAGGCCGATGAACCCACCAAACGTGATACTACTCAGGACATCCCGCCGGAACGGAGGAGTCTGGGTATTCCACTCGCTACTTGTAAACTACTCTCAGAGTACGACGCGATCAGTAAGACAAACCAAAGATGGATGAATGGAACCACATACCTCCAAAGAGATCTGGCTTATGCTAAAGCTCACTCGGTCTTCAAATTTGATTTTTCTCAAAAGGTCGCTCATTGGCCCCGTCATTGGTGTTTTTACCGGCCCTTACTTGTCCCATTGGCCTTTATGCCAAAAGGATGGGCCTCTTTTCAAATCACTTCTGCAGGAGCTGCAGAGACGAGGAGGAGGAAGAAACGATCTTCCATTTCCTCTGCACTTGTCCTGCCCTATCCCAACGAAGGAAGCTCTATCTCGAAACTCTATCACTTCCAAAACTTGGGCGAACTATCGCATACTGACGTCAAAAGTATCTTCAGCGTGGTGGCTTCCCACAGACAGCCACCCTACCTATCTACCTACCTATACAGCTATTATCAGACCCATAGGTATTTGTATTGCCATACTGTAACTAAGTTTGGTGGCAATGAAAATCACTCCAGCAGCAGGATTGGAGATCATTCTTAACCTACTAGCTCTAAGGCAAGAACAAACCTATGTACATTTAGTCAAAGGTCAGAATAAACCCCTAGTGTAAAAGATCTTGCATAAGGAGAATTGACTCCAGCCCAACATTGTCGGAGCACTGAAAAGATGTGAAAGATGATATGTACTGCTTCTGGCGCAGAAGTGCAATTTTGTGTCACTTGAGGACGTAAGGAGAGAACAAAAAAAGAACGATTTTGAGGTCTTCTATTTCATCAAGATAAAAAGCGAACAACGTAACACGAATCATAACACTTGCAAAGGCAGACGAAACAGCAAGTAGGTCCAATACCCCAAAACAATCGCCAAAGACCTGATAGTTGGTCGCAACTTCAATCAACATCCAATGAAACTGCTAAAACCCTTGCTTACTTTGGATAAAGCTCGAGCGACGAGTGTTAATTGCAGCACTTCTCCATAAATTTCAACTGAGTATTTGTGTTTCCGATCCAAACAGAACTT
The DNA here is from genome assembly GCA_917880715.2 of Matsumyia berberina. Lineage (NCBI taxonomy): Eukaryota > Metazoa > Arthropoda > Insecta > Diptera > Syrphidae > Matsumyia > Matsumyia berberina. Next base: position 112,195,457 of record OU862870.1, on the reverse strand, counting down.
ACTATCAGATCCAACCTGGGGTTCGATAAAGAGTATCGTCTCACCAGTATTATTTTAGTTAGTGGTTGGCGACGGCATTATTAGGTGACAGCGAAGGAATACAGCGTCTAATATTATTCTTCATTTAACATCTGGACTACATCAACGATGCCTGTTTGCTTCACATAGAATCATGGATCGACACCGAATGCCCTTAAGCGAAGAGAGACAAGCGAACAGTTTGGAACTAAAACTTGGCATGCAGAAAGCGAAAAACTTCACCATTTGGATTATCGCCCGAAAAGTAGAGAACTGTGGTATTCAAGTGTAATGGATCTGTAATGGATCTTAACCACGTCTTAAACAAAGTCTTTTATCACAGAATGGGCCAGAAATCAATTGGAACCATCATTCAATGATGGAAGTGGCTATGGATACGTCACTCACTTCGAAGGGTGACACCTGTTTACATTACTACCCACTGCAGTAAAACCAGCCAATAGGTAGTGTACGTCTGACATCGGATCATAGACAAAGTTTCAAAACCTTGTTTCTCTTCTAATTCGCAACGAAATCATGTTCGGTTCCCTGGACACACTCGTTCAGCTATCACCTGTCATAAATTATTGAATATGTGCATACGTACATTTTTCGAAAAATTGTTCAAAAAAAAACTGAGAAACCTCCAAGAATGATCAGAAAATAAACAAAGGGAATGTACATGCATACATATGTATGTACATAAACAACAAGAACAAGATCTTTATCAATAAGCCCTCTGCCTCTGGACATGCACTGTCAAAGTGTCCAAAGAATCCCAGAGAAAAAAAAAATCAAATTCGAAAAAAAAATAAGAAAAGGAAAAACATAACACAAATATGTAATAAAAAAAAAAATTCCCAACTCCCGTGATAAAATCCACACCAACACCAGCGTCCAGTCCTTTTCCACTTCAGACGACCATTGGATACACACGTTCTCAAGTGGCCTATGCCATGCTACACAGGCATAGATAATGCTATCAGACATAATGACACAACGCGCCTGGGGAGGAGAACCGTCTTGAATGGATCCTCGGTTTATGTATTCTCCTCGTGAATCCACAACGTCGGTCGGGATTCCGATTCCGATTCCTGATTCTAATCTACTATTCTATTGACCAAGCCAGACAATCTGGCGTGGCGTGAGTGGAGGAACGAGACGAGGAAATCCACCGAAAAGATAAAAACGATTTAACAACAACAACGAAAGAGAAAACCCACTCTACCATTTGATCCCCTAAATACCTGCCAGACAGAGTGACGCCAAAGATACCGCGTATGTCTTCTTGGCCGCAGCGAAAGACACGAAGACGACAAGAACCAGAGGATCGGGCACCGATCGCCAATGGGTCTGGCGAGTCGTTTTGTTCTTCTTTTGCCGTTTCTTTCGGCCCGCAGACTACAGGGACTATGGACTGTGGCAACCATGGCTGAGTGAACATTTAGAAGGCCCTTAGAACCGCCAGCCGGCCGGCTCGGGTATAAATGATGGCGCGGCATCCGCCAATTGTGGTTTTAAGTCATCTTTGTCCTAAAGGATTTTTTTCTTGGGCAGTTTTTGCTGTTGCTCTTGCTGCTGCTGCTGCTGCTAGCTGGTTCTCTTTTTGACGGTCCTCGGGTTGCTGGTGTGGAATTTTTGAATTTTTTTTTTTTCATCTCCTCTTTGAATGCTTTTTTGGTTTTTTTTTGGAGTATCTTGTAGAATCTTTGTGGTGTTGGTGGGTTTTTATCATTTTTTGCAAGGCATTCCTTGGAGTTGTTCGGAGTATATCTCATAAATTGTTCCACCAACCTATAGGGGGGGCGCATAGCAAGAAGGACTAATGAAACCAGTTTTTGGTGGTAAATGCATTTTTGCATTCATTTTTGCGTTCCTTTTTGTGCCCACCACCATCAGTCGTCTTGTTTCTATTCTGCCGGTCGAATTTGTCCTTAGAGAATTTTAAAGATTCTCCAGAAAGGTAGAGAACCACCTGGTGTGCTCTGAGCTCTACAGTACTGAACTGCAACACACACATGCTTGGCATAGCTTATGTTGTGTACTACACGTTCTCTATGCAAATTTAACTGCGTGGAATGTATGCTGGTAGGAACCAACGGGGAGTGATATTGGCTTTCAAGCTAAGTATAGACTGCCACGGGAGGTAAAAACTGACGTATCGAATTCGATCGATGGCAGGAATAGATATAAGTACTTGAATGATTATCGGTGTTAAATCAATTTGTAAATTTTTTTTTTCACTCGCAATTGATTTTGAAGGTTTAAAGACTGAAACGTAAAAAGTTGCCAATTGAACATGGAGGCAATGTTGACCCAAGATTAGGGATTTCTTGGAAAAAGTTTTGCGTCCTACAATGTGTCTACGTGCCTTTTGGACTGCGGTATACCTACACGCCCTAAAAATTTGAGATATCACCTTGGTTTGCAATGAAAAAACAAAACAAAATGCAAAGGGAGTGGTGGTCTGTAGTCGCCGTGGGTCGGTGGTTAGGGCGCTGGACTGCTGACCGATCGGCGTGGGTTCAAGCCCCAGCCAGGAACACCGAACATTTTTCACGGCACCACCTCTCGTCGGGGAATGACAAGCCTCCGGGAGTATAATCTGTCATGAAAGAGCTTCTCACTTCGCCGTTCGGAGTCGGCAATAAACTGTAGGTCCCTTCCATTTGTACCAAATACATATTTAACACGCACAACATGAATGGTTGCAAGAAGCTAGGCCTTGGCTCATCCCGAGCTGTCTCGCCAGCTATTTATTTTATTTTTTTATTTAAAAAGAGGATGAAGAATGGACTGGTATCTTACGAGTAAGAAACAAGAAATTACGGTCGTTTCGTGTAGAGTTGTTGAAGTCAAAATTCTCCCAAGATTGTCTTGCTAATTCGCTTTGAAAAAAATTGTTTTCGTAATGTGGTTAACCTGCAAAAACGATTTGGAAAATAAGTCCTTGGCCCTATTCTAAGTCCCCCACTAACACAAAAAAAAAACTATTAGCAGCTTCCACATTTCGACTGAAACATCAAGGCTAGACTTATGAATAACCAAAGCCCATAGGTTGAAACTTATGCTGCCTAAAACTTGTTCTAGAACTTCATCATCATCATCATCATTTTCCAATGACCCGATTATTTACTATGAGGGTCGCGGACTCAGGTAGCTCAAATGGACCATCTACAATTCCCAATCATCCGCCATCGACCCTAAATCATCAGGGGCTATTTCTACACGGGCAGAGGTGAGATTTCGGACTTGGTCCGACCATTTCATCCTGGCCCTACCCAGGAGACGCCTACCTGATTCCGAAAAAAAAGTTTTAACAGTCCTTTCGATTGCCACAACCCTCATAGCACATATTTATCGACGTGGCCCAAAGGAAGCACTAACGCTGAGTAGATGTGTACAATCTTAAATCAGAAATTAGAAGTTGAACACATCGTTCAAGTGCAGTGAGGTTAATTTAAGAAATCGAGGTTCTGTACATACTTGTGGAACTTCTGGCATCTCCCGAACGTATGACCCATCGTGTTCGGTTTCTGGCTCTGTATCAACTACTTGTGAAGGTGAGGTGCTATTTGAACTAAGAGTGCCATACAATTTACCGGTTTAAACTTATCCGTAGTGTGGTTCAGAATTATAGCAAAAAGCTTCATCCTCTTCGCTGGTTCTCATTTGAAACTTGCAAGGTAGCACTTAACCCTTTCACTGGGTGTTAACGCAAGGACTAATCACCTACCAGCTCCTTAACGATTAAGTAAATAGTCTTTTGTCGCATCTGCGAGCTTCTTCGGCTTCTTTTTCAGGATTGCCTTAGCAACTTGGCCCTTATTTAAAAGGGCTCGACGAAGGTAGTGTTCTAGAGAAGATTGCTAAGCAATTTGGGTGTTGGTTAAGGCCCAGATCCATTCCAGCCTGTAGCGCCATCGTAAGTAAGTTAGAAACCCGAGATCTCAATGTGAACGAATATTAGTCGAATTGGTAAAAATTGGGACACGAAATGTCTGCATACAACAACTAATGATACAAGGGTTCAGACAACAAGTACGGGTTTTCTTCCGTCTTTTCAGGTTTTTATTAAGAAAGAAGCCATGGTTAACGTCACATATCTGCATCACTAAAAGGTCCCCTCGACAATGACTATTACTCCCGTCGGAAGTACAGAGAATGAAACTAGCAAAATTCAGCGCCAGAATCTGTAGGGAAATATCATCAGGAGGTCAGTCAAAAAGCACAGCTTCTAATTCTACGACATGACAGCAGATTAAGCTTCTGGCTGATGAGTAGCATTATGTTTCCTCATCAGGATATTTATGCAGTAATATGGCTTCCAGATTGTCGAAAGGCCTATCAATTCAAAGTTCGCATTAAGTATTTTAGATGGATGGATATCCAAGGCAAAATGTCAGTTCCGACTGTTTATTGGTGCTGGACCACCAGCTCGAGCAGTGGATCCAATGGGACAACATCATGAGAGTGGGAGCAGAGACTGTTTTGGACTACCTGTTACCGTTGAGAAAAATTCCTCCCTTATGGAAAAGGTGACAGAAGCTGAATACAAAAAGGCCCTGACTGACACATGGGCAGCGGAAAAAGAGTATTGCAACAGAAGATTGAAGGAAAAGAAAACTCTGCATAGAAAGAACTAAATATACCCAGTGTACTAACCCAGGGATTGCAAAAAGTTTTGCGATCGTTATTTTTTCGTAGATCCGACGATTTAATAAGATAGCTGGTTTCCAGTCCGCTCTTCTTGAAAATAATGAAGAAACCGTCGTCCCGGATTTACAGAGAGTAGAGAGTATACCAGCTGTTAGGTATCGCACATATTTGACATAGTCGCTCGTTTTGAGGGAGCCACGAGACCAAAGAAGTTGCTCTTGTAGAAGATAGATGCGTCCATCGCCTTGCGTCCATCATGAACCCAGTCATATGGTGCTAAGTGCTGGGCCGTGGCGTGAAGTCAAAGCTTTCCCTTGGTTTAGAGCCGAAGGACAGAATTAGGACATCCTGACTAACCAAATAAAAGCAAAGAGCAAAGTTCATGACGCAATTTGTAACGTCGTCTCTAAACCTAAGCGCCGATGAATGCATTCGTTGTAGTGTTGACCCATCATTACAAACATCAAACACTGGGCGCCATTGTATCTCTATTTCCAAAATTTAATTAAAAGATACATCTAAAACGTGATTAGGTTAAATTTGCATGCAGTACACCAGTCGTATCTATTGGAAAAGCTACAAGAATAGCCCTTGTTGTGTTTTCAAGCTTTTAATGATTTCTTTTCCCCCAGGCTGGGGGTGTTGCACGAGTACACAGGCTGTATCTTGGATCGCAAACTCGTTTCGGAGTACAAACATCTGTGTTTGCCGTCATTTTGTTGATTCACTGTTTTGTGTTTTTTTTTTTTTTTTTGCACAAAACTGCGTATCTTTCACTGAACAAATGATGAGTAAGAACTGCAGCTGCTCTATTTATCGGTGTGAGATATTAAAAGGCAACAGAAAATAGGTATACAGCGATTGATGAAAGACGGCGTAGACTCCAGACGGTATATTTGTTTAATTTAACAATGTTGATAGGTGGGTGGAAAGGCAATGGGGGTAATTTTTCGGAAAGAAAATTTTCGGTTTCACAGAAGTTCAGTTGGTCATATTCTCAGTTAAAATTTTGAGAATTTTTTGTATCGGGGGTTTCTCGTGGTGGCAAGAGGTCTACTTAAGAGGAATTCATAAAAAAATTACAAAAAATTTGGAACACGTGCGCTTCGAATAACCTCTTATTAGGAGAGCCTGTAGACCCTAGAGAATGTGGCCAAAAATGGCGTTCCACTTACAGCGTAGGAGGGAAATAAACTACTTCCCTCGGCCCAATTGACCGCAGTTTCTCACAAAAAGCTCTAAGCAAAAGCCCTCAAAAGGATACCTTTCCAAACACAACATTAATGCTTGTTTGTCCTACTACATAGTCGATGTCGATATAATCTATAACCTATCAATTGGAATTCAGTAATCATTGTCGAGATACTGACTTCACATCATCAAACTGTCATAAGCAACCTATATTTGCCTGCCTCCGCAAAATTCAAAGTAAACAGAAAAATTGGCGAAAAAATAAAAAAATAAAAACATTCTGTAACATTATTAAATACCTTTGGCCGGCTCTTTGACAAGGTAAAGACTTGTATACACACTTTAGAAAGTTGGCTTCTACCCAAATCCTACATCGAATGCCATTTATCATTGCCTCTCTTAGTCTGTCAGCTATGGTGTGCACGACTGCCACCACAGCCTAAAGCCCCGTCATCATTATTCAATAGCCAAATGATCATAAATTTTGCTTTGACTTGTGTCAGCGAATTGGAAAAATAAAACCAAAATAGCGAAAATCAAAATTCACATGAAAAAAAAAACAAAAATGGTCATATCAGCTCGATGGTACTTGAAAAAAATTATACTAATAATCCCATGCCCATGCGTATCCCCTGGTATCAGTGTCGCGTCTCCAAATAGCGATATTGACCTTTACGAGGCAATAAAATTCCGACGATAAGCTGTCGACGCTTAAGATGAACCTCACTTGGATGTGACGGCGCGCCGCAACAATTAAACGTCGTTACAAGACGAAGACGTACATGTGTACAAATTGAAAGCGCCATTTCTAATTAAATGAGTCAATAAACCCGCTGAATGTCCCCTGCCTGGAGGCGCCTAGCTTGAGCACTTCTCTAGCTGGCTTACAACTCAAAGTACGGAAGTTCGCTTAAATTCATTTCGAATCGTTACACACCCGAAGTGCATTTGTTATTATTACGAGGCTGGTTTTGTTTTATTTATTTTTAATTGCGAACGTAACGATAGGCTTAATGGGTCGTCAAGTACGTGGTCTACATTCAAGAAACATATAGATAACAAGGGAGTGAGATGGACTAGAGGAGATTGTGTGGGTTTAAGCAATGCACACAGCAACACCATGAAAATCTGGGAAACGACGAATGTTCGATGTGCGCTCTAAATGAGTTCTTTGGTTTAGTGAACGGATATTCTTGAACTAGAAAGCAGATTGAAGCTCTTTAGATACGTCATAAGGGTGTGATTCCTCGCATAAACCGGCCTTCCCCCGAGAATACATACAACCAATCTAGGAGTAGAAGCCGACAAGTGGGAAGAAATTTAAAAAACCGTGATGAATGAATGTACTTAGGCCACCAGCCTAGATCGGGAGAAAAAGACCCTTAAGCTCCTTCTCCATAAGTTCCTCGCCCAAAGGCAACGGTTTCAATTTTTCACATGGGCAACTGAATCTGAATCTGTACTCCCGGAAGTGCGTCGTTACCTGCCTCGAAAAGTTGTTCTATCTTTGTTGCTACACGGACGTAAGCTAGCACGCTCAGGAGTCCAACGTACAACCACTTGATCTTCAATTACTTTTCGAATAAATCAGCAAACTCTTTAAAAATATCCAAGTTTAGGTCTATGTGATCTTAAGGTTGTACAAGCCTTGGCAAAAACTGCCGGCCCTCTGACCCGGGTTTGAAAATCTCAGTTCATTGGGACCAGATGTTGACCCAAAGTCAAGTAACTGGGAGCATGGAGAAGACGAAAACATTCAAAGCATTCTATAGCCCTTTAGATTCTAAAGCCCTTTAGAAGATGCAAAGAAGGCTTCCTAAAGAGAACCCTTTTGGGCTGTAGCAGATTTCACAAAGTCTAGGAACAATACGCCTTTGGATCTGAAAGCTAATTGACATTTCAGGTCAGATCAGTCTGAGAAATGACAACTTCAGTCCACTATAGGACTGCTAAGAAAACCTATAATTAGTACTTCACAACAGCTAGCGTCTGGTAAAATACAATTTAAGGAGTGAACTTTGATTGTTAGATACAAAGGAATCAGAATAGGACAATAAACCTCTCCGACGAGAGGTGAAACGTCTCCAAACGATTCTGCACCAATAACAACAAGATATAAACAAGGGCCATTCTGACTCTAAACAGATCACATTTAACGCTCTTCATAGGCATTATCACAAATCACAATCTACTGGCGATCGACCTCAGGACCGCCTCCACCTTGGACCGCCAAATCCTATAGTCATAGTACACTCTCGGAGACCATACAAAACGAGTTGGTATGATCTCCGGGAGTGACTACTTGACCCTCAAGCTAAACTTTAGAAAATGTTTCTCAGTAAGGCTTCCATATATGCCCGTCTGGAAGAACGAAAAAGCGATCAAGGATTTTGATACTCTAATCTACACAAACAACTCGCAAATGGACTGCGGAGTTGGTTCAGCCATCTTCTTAGACAAGTTCAAATCCTTTCGCCTACCGGACTTTGCCAGTGCCGGTAGAGCTGGTACGCGGTTAAATCTTTTTTCAACACCCATCTACAACGCTGTAATCTTAATTGATATCCAAGTTATCGACCACTATATCCTTAAACTTGACAGACCAATGCTAGAAAGAACTGAACCTATTGACCGTTTGTACTATATGTTGACTTTTACAGGAAGTACCAGTAATGAAAGAGCTGATGAATTGGCCAGGCGGGGGTCAGCCATTAACAGCTCACCAGCAGAAAGAGTCAAGAGAAAAGGAGGCCGAACAACTACAGTCCAAATCGCTTACAACGACATCGGTTATAACAACGTATTGGTTTTAACGACCAAATTTTAGGTCCCGCCTGAGCTCCATTAACTAATCTGATATCGGTTATAGCGACCTTTCGCTTATAACGACCAAATTCATCGGTCCCTTGAAGGTCGTTATAACCGATTTTGACTGTATTAGACAATGTTTAACACCAGAGAAACCCAGTAGATACATATAGGTTTCAGAGAAGGCTGCATGGTATACGATGTAGTCACCTTTGACCCCTTGATTTTTTTTTTTTGGATGTCCTTAGACTTGTTTTGGGTCTCTGCCGGGTCCGTCGTACCAATAAAGATGTCACCTATAGGAATTTTCGCACACAATCTTTGCATTGACAAGCTTTAAAGAATGGGACGAGTTATACGAGCTGTAGGTACAGTGACATCTTACTTACTTCTTAGAGTGGCCATCCAGTCCGGGGTGGACCTGGGCCTCAACCAACAAGCGTTTTCAGCCAGTTCGATTTTAGCCAGCACGCCTAGTTGGTTAAGGTCTCCTTCCACTTCCGTGCGGTACCTGAGTCGCTCTACTGCCCCGTCTCTCGGGTGTGGGTTCGAAGTTTTTTACAGTGACATCGATCCAGCAAAAAACTCCACCTTGAACGTTTGAGATGTCTAAGGCATGCAGAACAAATAAACGCAAATGCCCCAACAGTCTTTGAATCTAATCCGTAGGAACGGCTCATGAGTGAAAAGGACCTCAATTAACTTGGTGTGCGCAACTCTAGGCAGTTAGCTAAGGACTTGGCTAATTCCAGCAGCAATTTGGATGACCCATGTAACAAGAAATACCGAAGATTCTCTGACTCCACATCGGACCTATTGCATAGACGTCATCTTTACAAGCTCATTGTGGTCTTAAATTAACAAGTTATCACTATTCAGCAACAGACAATAATAATTTCAGATTCAGCTAAAGATATTTTATTGTTCAACGATAATTACAGAAATATGCATGCTTATCCATACCTTTCGTGACTTAATAGTCCTTCAGAATATTCCCGCTATCATCCATAAAATTCCACAACAATAACAAATCATTAAAAGTCAAATCGACGCCACAAAAATTTATTCAAAATATTCAACGAAAAATTATTATTAAAACAAAAAACCTTTCACATCAGATCATTAAACGAAAAAGAATCAAAAAATATTTCAATGCTTGTATATATGTTTGGCTACGACACCTTTTATATTTATTTTAATTAATCAAAACTCATTTAATATTCAAAACACTCTATTTTACTTCGAAACAATAAACGATTACAGATAAATTAGGCGACACATTCCAAACTGGCAATCAAACGCAATAAACCAAAACCGCACACCTCTATTTGGATGGAAATCCAAAAAAAAAAAACAACCAAAATTAATCGTTAATCGTTAATCACACTCACTGGTCCTCGAAGATGTGACCCAAACACCTGTTTGAATGAGCGCACAGCGTATACGAGATATCGGAATCCTTTCTTGCAAAAACACCTCACTTTGGATTTCGAAAAAAAAACGGCAAAAAACCCGCGATAGATACGAGTATGTACTTTCTTTCCGACCCACAGATACTCGTAATTTTCTTCGCTTCAATTCGAATTGGACAACCATTCACGTTGACTGATAATCTCAGACTGCTCTAGCGCTTAGTGCTGGTTTTAGAGTTTCAGTTTTAAGCTTGAGCTTTTTTCTTCTTATTTTGTAGCCGGTCCCAAGATACAAGAACGCCGCGGCGACACCACACGACACGACAACGATGACGACTTGGTTGTAGATAGCCGGTTGTTCGTTGACGATGTGACGAGTATATTTCGGTTGGTAGACTGGACACGAGTTATTTTAAAAATTAAACCGACTTATTTAAAAGTTGTATCCCATGTGCATATCTAACACCATTTTTCACTGAGAAATTCAAATGAAGATACAGAAAAAAAATTCACAAATAAAACAGCTTCGCACAACAATCTCGCATGATAGACGGACGTACTGTGACTAAAAGAGGCAACCTACCATCGGTAGTATTTTGAACCACCGTTGTGTACTACAGCCAAACTGACCGTCTCATCGTTCCCCCCAGGCACTACTACACTCACTTTAAACTATACTGTCGCATGCAACAATGTAGAAGATACACCCAAAAGTGTTGTAGATACAGAAGGTCTGCTGTCTTCTGTTTTTTGTCCTCGGTCAGCTGCTTCATTGCTCTCTCTCGTGGAGCGACCAAGTTTTTGAATAGAAAATGCACACATACACCCACATTGTTTCAAAGAGATAGTGAAACTCAAACCAAAAAGTCCAAGAAGTAGTCTGCAGAAGTATGAAAACAACAAAAAAAGGTTCTCAAACCTTCCACTTGCTGTGGTCGAAGATACACCATAGCACACAGATATGTAATACTCGTCGCCGGTGCATGCTTGCTACTTGCTAAAGGAGCACCAGTAACGAAAACAAAACGAAAATTGTATCTTTCAGCAGCAACAAGTTTGAAGTGTGAAATTTCTCATTGAGTGTGTTGCCACTTCACACTTGCAGTGGTGTGTAGATACATTTTTTTTGATGTTGCGAAGCATTTAGATGGCTTAGAGCTGCACTTGACGGTTTAACTTTAGATAGAAGAGAAAGCAAATTTGGTCACTATTCTGCCATTATCATTGTCATTAGCTGAACACTGAACACGGCCAATCTAAGTATTAGGAAAAACAAATGGTTTCAGGAGAAGACTTGGGGTCAATCCTAGTTCTGACGGTGGTATCACAATGGACCTACTTTCGGTTTAACTAACTGATACTTTTGCAAAAGACTTTAAGCGATTTCTAACTCTACAGCGATGACACTTTGGGTTGAATTCGAATACTCTGTGCACCGGATAAAAAAAAATAAATAGCTGGCTCGACAGCTCGGGATGAGCCAAGGCCTAGCTTCTCGCAACCATTTATGTTGTGCGTCTTACTATTTCGCACAAATGGAAGGGACCTACAGTTTATTGCCGACTCCGAACGGCGAATTGAGAAGCTCTTTCATGACAAATTATACTCCCGGAGGCTTGTCATTCCCCGACGAGAGATGGTACCGGGAAAAATGTTCGGTGTTCCTGGCTAGGGCTTGAACCCACGCCGCTCGGTCAGCAGTCCAACTCACTAACCACCGACCCATGGTGTGCACCGGATTGTTGGTATATATTCGCTCCTCCTGTCTTAACTATCTTAAACGTCCAATGTGCAGGTTTTCTTTTACTAGATCTGCATACATGTGGCTGTATAGTTCGGCAGTTTTCGCTCGTAACAACATGTGACTCCTCATACGGCCTACTTCGACTTGTTAGGCGTTCGAGCCAATACAGTTTATTCAGTTTCTTTTCCTAAGAGTACATGAAAGGATCTGGATCTCCAGGGTTGTGCCGTCTAAGTAACTGTTCGGCCACGTAAACGAATTTATGTTACGAACCGACTACAAGCTTCGAATAAGGATGATGCTACTGCTGACAACTCTGGCATACGAAATAAGGGCAATGATCTTCGGTTCTGTACGTTGAATATTCGGACTCTTAACAGACCGCGTGCTACCGAACAATAAGCAGAGGCCCTAGACTGCTATGATCCAGTCTACCAATGCAGAATGACGATGAAGAACACTCGCTACTCCTTTCTGGTCGGTAACAATCTCAACGAGGTCTTTAACGTCGAGTAAGATTTGGACAACGTGGCGCACTGTCTTGTAACTTCGTGAAAGACGGTCTTGGACGAATTTTTTGCGCCTTCGCCTTTATTGTCGGCGTTCTAGTGTTCGTAGATCCATCTCGTCTTTGTCTCTAGGAGATCGAGGTCACTCCCGGGACTAAAGGCGCAACAAGTTCCGAGATCTTTTTACTAGAAAAACTCCGCGTTTCTGTACTGCGGCCATTTGCTTACTGTACTTCTTCTGACTGAGGGCATCGATCTCGCAATCATAAAGGAGATAAGCGTACGTAATCGACATCGAAAGTATTCGCCTTTATGCCGTTGGGTCGCCTATGTTTGCCATGAGTCTGCTGAGTGTTGTACAGACCTATGTATGCAGCTCGATCATTATCTGCTGCTAGAAAGTGAGTTTGAGATCTGGAGCAATTCCCAGCTACTTCGTTCCAATCTTGCCGACTATCAGTTCTGCGCCTTCTTAAAATTTAACAGTAACAGAAATCCGTCTTCTGGTCAGGGGAACTATTTTTGTTCTCTGACTCTTCTGTTCAGTTAAAGCCATTTCTCACGTCGAAAGCTGCCAACAAGATTATTTTTCTTGAGTGGTGATCGCTCTGATGCGCCACTTGAGCAGTGTTAACCACTTTCTCGTTTGTGCTGATTGTGGAGCGTCATTTTCTGAATATATGCTATCGCTCAGGCAGCCTACCTGTTCTCTGGACTATACCATATTTATTCAGCGAGGTTTGTTTGCTGATGGGGCATCTTAATCAGTACCAAGCACTCTTTAAAGCAGCTGTAGTACATATTCGGCAAAAGCTGAGGGCGAATTCGAACTATTAACACTTCCCCTGGTATATTGTTCGGTCTAGTGGCTTTTCTTCAGGTTTCTCCCATCCCCCCACCAGGCTGAACATTCAACATTCTGCTGTTGGGTAGAAAAAATGTCCAGAGGCCTAAAGATATGAGTCTAGAAAAACGTATTCACTCAATTGTTCATGTTTTAGCATTCAGTTGAGTGCTGGCTGCCTGTGCCCTTAACTTTCGCCTGGTTCCCATTCTCCAGAAGTTCTCTTCATTAACCACAGCTGACGCAACTCACCACACGCCCAGGGCTCACAGGTACATCGGCCAAAACGAAATGAATTACTGTTTCAACCGGAGCCAATCAGATTGTACGGTGTATTTGCATTGGTTTCAGTGCTAAAAGTAAGGAATGAATCTCGATTCAGTTGTGAACGAGCCGTTGATTGGGTCATGTAGACCGCGACGCGTCAGCAAGTAAAAAACACCACTCTGCAATTCAGCAGCATGCAGCAATTAAAGCCTTCTTATGTTCTGGGGATTCTCCTGTCATACCTTCCCTTTAGTTATTCTGAATTGACAATGAGAGAGTACTTGAACATGATAGAAGATGAGCCCAGAAACCCTGGTCTCTATGATTCCTCCGATAAGGTGTTCTCCATTTTCACATCGAACTTAAAAAAAATTCGTGATCGGACAGAAACGTGCCTCTTTTGTGGAGTTCTACAATATTTACTCGGGCAGGTGTCAAAGCTTTGCACCAATTTACAACCAAATACATTTGGCACTGGAAGAAGTTTGTCAAGGTGATGGCAATTAATTGTTACGAAAAGGAAAATATCGATATTTGCTGTGAGTACAACTTAACAGAGATTCCAACGCTGAGGTAGTTTGGCTTGAATTACAAGCCAATGAACAACAATTTCGGAATTTTTGTGAACGGTGTTAAACTGAAAGTGATTGTGACAAGAGCCGCAGAGTAAATTGCGAATGAGACAGTGAATACTTGGCCCGCTTTTCCAAAGTAACCGCGATTGAAGCAGACGATTTCTTTAAGAATGTATCCGAGGAAGTCAGATTCATTATTCTTTTGTTTAACAAAAAAGAAAATATTGATCTGGCTACCAAGACAATTTTGGACTTTCATCTTTATCCTGAGATGCAAATTCGGCGATTAGTTAATGAAGATATTGCGGAGCAATTCGAATTTTTAATTCGGCATTTTGCCGAAACCCCTCTAGTTACTATCGATCGTAAAGGAAACAAGGAACTAATACCGAACTTCAGGAATTCGTCCGGGGATTACACGAAAGCTCTAAGAGATTTTGCCGCACGGAATAAAATCAATGAAAAACCGGACGAAGATAACCCAAGTCTTCCAGAGAATACCAACCATGAGGAAAATCAGGATAAAATTAACAAGATCATCGAAAGGATGAAGAAAGGCAAGCACTTAATCTATCAAGCTGACATAGAGCAGGCCATTCGCAATTTCTTACAAAAAGAAATTCCAAGACTGCTCTACATAAGTTTGGATTCTCAAGCTGACTTGTAAAGGTTCTTAAAGGGTTTAATATTGTATAATCCCTTCGGACACAATGAACAAGAATTCTTAGTAAAACTACGCAACTTTGTACAGTGGTCAAGAATAAAATCAGGAAATGAATTCAAGGCAAAGCTATATGAGTTGGAAGCGGAGTCATGGCCAATCTACACAGCAACTCGATTTATTGGTTGTTTAGGAGCGGAGTCACACCTTCGGCGTATGCCTTGCGGTTTGTGGGTGTTGTCGCATTACTTGACAGTTCAAGCGTCTACCAGTAATTTGACGGATCATTTACTTGTGCAGCAGGCGGTGCATGGTTTGGTGGAGCATTTTTTTGGTTGCACTGAATGTTCACGGCATTTCCAGGTGAGTGTACCATGTAAATTTACAGAGTTTTATGCTAATTTTACCTAAGACCAACACTTTTTTTCATTACTTCGTTTTTAGATATATATTGTGAGTATTCTTTCATTCACCAGCGTGCATACATTATAAATCTCATATCAAGTGTTTTAAGCATATATTTCTTATTAAAATCATTGTGTTTCCGCCTTAGATAATCCACATACAACCCACAGAACCCAATAACACTGCTATCATTTTTTTTCCACTAAACGCACACTTGCGAATCAGCTGTGCTGTCAAAAAGATTAAAGCACAACTGTCAGTGTCACCCGACGTCACCAAAGAGAAATATACCACCGATTCGAATCGACCAACACCACCATCCAGCAATTAATTTTCGCAAAAGTATCCGCGTTCTCGTCGCTCGTTCTCTGCACCCGCTTCAGCGCTTAATGTTATAAAAGTTTCTCGCTTCAGTTCTAAATTCCAATTGTGTACGTGCGGTTTGAAAGTTCATATCGCTTCGCGCCGTCAAGTGAAATGTATTATCCAGTGTCTTCCAGATCATAAATCAATACGACAATATGCAGCAACATTTATTGTTATTTTCGCAAACTGTGGTGCTCATCCTGTGCGCATTCCTGCCGCTTAGCAATTCCGGAGTGCCGATGAGTCGCTATGAATCAATGATGAAACTCGAATCTCAAAACACTGGTCTGTACAATGACTCTGATAAGGTTGTCATCCTTACGGCATCAAACTTTAAGGAACTCGTAGTCGAGCAGAATCGCAGCTCGTTGGTGGAGTTCTACAATGCTTATTGTGGCCATTGCCAGCGTTTCGCTCCGACGTATAAGGAGATAGCTGCATCTGTTTGGCACTGGAGAGACCTAGTCAAAGTGATGGCAATCGACTGCGCTGCAGAGGAGAACAACGACATTTGTCGTGAATATGAAGTAATGTCCTACCCGACGCTAAGGTATTTTGGTTTGAACTTCAAACCAAGTGAAAATAATTACGGGGTCGTCATTCCGAGTCAGGAAGAGGACGTGATTCTGGCCAAAGTCGCCAAATTGGCTGCGAATGAGACCGGAGGTGGTGAAGCCTGGCCCAACTTCTCCGGTATAACACAGTCTGAGTCGAATAATTTATTCCACGGTCTGGCTGCAGAGGTGAAGTTCGTCATTCTTATGCTTAACTCAGTGAATTCCACCTCACTGGGAGCCAAAACCATTTTGAACTTCAATCGTTACCCTCAGTTGCGCATTCGGCGAATAACTGACGATCATTTGGGGGAACAATTTCAATTAAATGCCACACAACGTCTAGCTGCCATCGATCGCAACAGGAACATTGAACTTATACCATATTCTGAGAGCACGACCAAGGATTACAAGGAAGCTCTGGAAAGATTTGCATTGTGGAATAAACTCCAACCGAAATCAGACGAGGTAAATCCGAGTGTACCTCTAAACAGTCCCATAGCTAAGGACCCGCAAGAACCTGGAACGTCCAAGGAAAAGCAGATCATCGATGCGGTCAAGCGCCACAAGCATTTTATTTATCAAGCCGATCTCGAGCAAGCGCTCCGCAATATCGTGCACAGGGAAATCCCCCGGATACACGATATAAAGGGAGAGAGTTTACTGGCACTTCAGCGTTTCATGAATGTGTTGAAACGCTACAATCCCCTCAGGTCCAATGGGCGCCTATTTATCGACAAATTACAAGAATATGTAGCGTTAAACAACCAAGAGATTAGTGGAAAGGACTTCAAGGATACTGTTTTCAAGCTGGAGGTGGAACTATCACCCATCTACACGTCGAGCCGATTTATTGGCTGCACAGGATCGAAGCCGAATTTCCGCGGATTTACATGCAGTTTATGGACGTTGTTCCATTTCTTGACGGTGCAAGCAGCCGTATCCAAGGAATCAGCAGATCCCCTGGAAGTCCTGCAGGCGGTTCATGGTTTGGTCAAGCACTTCTTTGGCTGCACAGATTGTTCACAACATTTCCAGGTGAGTGAGCTGTGAAGTAATAACAAATGAATAAGTGGAATGCCAACACGGCAGAATAGGCCAAAACAGACCGACTGCGTGAAGAACTTTCAACCGGTTGAATGACCCGCTTAGTTGACATAATTTGTGTGTTTTTGGCAAACAGTGCCGGAAGAAAAAAGTGATGATAGCCGTGTTCAATGGTTTGTTGTGTGTTATTTTTTGTTGTTAAGCCACGATCGTAGTGGGAAAGCCCCTCGAAAAACTACACCGCACGTTCGTAATTGCAATTCGAAAAGCACAGTCTGATATGCAAGAACTTAT
Source organism: Matsumyia berberina (assembly GCA_917880715.2). Lineage (NCBI taxonomy): Eukaryota > Metazoa > Arthropoda > Insecta > Diptera > Syrphidae > Matsumyia > Matsumyia berberina. The sequence continues at coordinate 112,178,103 of OU862870.1, read as the reverse complement.
AACATTCTGATCGATTACGATCATCATACACACGGCGTTGTCTGGAAAATATTACTCAGTGTTGACATGATTACTCGTTACGTTTTCCTCCTAAAGTTTTCATATTATCATGGCGCCGGCCCATATTTGGCTGAGACGATTGTAACAGCTTTTTTCTTGTGTTTTGGGTCGCCAATGTTAGGCATGATCCATGCCAGTGCGACGTATGGTTGCTTTTGCTTCCTTATCAGCTGCATACTTCGTTGCATACTTGCTCCAAGAGTGTTCGGTTTCGTACAGTAGTAACCTATTTGGAAAATATGTAGTTCGCCAATATCCTGTGTACTGTGTAAGAACTCAAACAGTCTTTTGGCGGTAAGTGCCCGAGAATGATTCTTCACTTTTTGGTGTTGATGATGATGGGATGTGATGGCTAACGTCGATTGCATCATTCGCGCCCTTTATCGCGGATGCCAGTCTGTCGTTTATCCTGTGCTTCAGTGTCGAACATGTACAGAGGGTGGTTCATTAATATGTTGGTTTGTTCCCTTCAAGCAGTCATGACCAGTCTTTGCTTCTTCCATTGATTCGGGAATACTCCTTTAGACACGTACTGTAGACATTAAAATTTGCGAACGCTGTCTACATAATTGCTGCTTTCAAAAGTAATATAGGGATGCCAGGTGCATTTTCGTAGACCTCTTTCAGTCTGACCAGATGAATAGGTTGCGTTCTCCAGTTTTCCTCTGTCAAGTTCTTCCAACAGAACTGCAACCACGTTTTCTAAAAAACATTTTGGATATTTCCGGAGGTTTTCTGCTGCCCTTCACTGTTTACATCACTACCTGATGGCCTTCCCTCACGGATGTTAAGGCAAAGGCAAATTTGATCAACCCTAGCGTTTACAGTGCCCTTACAAGGGCCATCTTAGTGTACCTCTCCGAAATACTTTCTTATGATGTCTGCCAAGTTGGGTAAGGTTCCATTCCACTAGCGTGCACTACCTTAGTCGCAGTTTACCTTAATTGCGCCGTCGCTCTAGGGTGGACTTGAAGATATGGGTCGGAGAGTCATTGAGCATCGTAGTTGTTCTGTTGAGACCCTTTTCATATGTAGACGTCGCTGAAAATCCCTTGCAATTCGTCGTTGTATTCGTCAGTGTTTTAATTTTGCAGAACGTACAACTCAACACTTGTCAACACTTGTTTTAGGTGGAAGTCTGGAAGTCGACTTTACTGTAATTTTAGTTCAGCGAGTCTTCCTGGGGGTCCGACGATCGTGCTCTATCAAAGCTTCTTCATCAATTTTTGTCATTTCTCTAGATTTCGTGTACTCTAGGAAAAGAGCCGCATTAGTGAAGTTCTCCCAAAGTGCAGATTTGTTTGTTTAAGCTGAAGAATTGCATACGCTGTGGACAGTCTGAGTATACATACAATGTCCTCTGAGCTAGGTTTCTGATGTGTAAGGTAGCTGTTAAGAAGACCGCGTCCGTTGAAATGCAGTGGCAGTGGCTTAGATCTTTTTTCCAGTGTGTGTTGAGAAACTCCTTCATGACAAATTATACTATCGAAAGTTTGTCGAGTGAGATTCCTCCAGATCCTCAACAACTTTAAACACAGATTCGGGTCGAAATATGATTTGAATTGCTTGACAGTGTTGAAGACACTGGTGTGACTGGAAAGATTAAAAATGAGGTGAATGGCTAAATCCCACAATCAGACTCGGACACCAATCCAGCCTTGGTTTTGCAACCAATCGATAAAAAACAGACAGTGATTCATTGCAAATGTTGCTTCTTCCATTCAGGTATATTAAATGCATGTAGACAAAATTTAAACTTGTTTCAGTCGGTTGGTGGACAGTGACGTAATTCTGCTTTGTCCCGGTACAATGCTCTTTTCATTATCGAGAATCTCTCTGCTTGGTATGGGTTTTTCAGCTGAAATAGTTTGTCGCTGAAATAGTGGTTCAATGTGATACAGAGGTAGGCTCTCAGACTTAGCTCCAATTATAATTTTTTTTCTGTAGTGGTAAAGTGCGACCCGGATATTTATAGACGACTTTATCATTTTGACCAGGGGATCAACTTTAGCTTGTTTGTATGTAAATTATACGTTACAACCATCTGCGTCGTCCGTTAAATTCTCACGAGACTTTGCAATGAATATTAATCGCTGATATGAGGAAAATTGCAAACCAAACAAATGATTACACTCCTATCTCCGATTATCAACCAAGCTTATCAGAATGCCATCAGTCTAATCACTTCAGTGTCGAACAGAGTTACGCTCGTACAATACTGGTTGACTTAATAATTCTTTAATTTGACTCTAAATGAACTTAACTAAGGTTTTTCCAATTAGTGGTAACTGCTGCTTTTATTCTACAACCTCTCAGTCACGACTAACAAACTTTCTAATGAACGTATAAATTAAAACGAAGTTGGTATTGTACGGTCCTTTAATACAGTTAATCATACGCTCTATCGAACATATCAAATGTCGAACCAATTACATTTGGGGTTGTGGAAAATGAAAGTTAATGGTTCCATGGGACGGCGACGAAAGTTTTTTTTATAAACACAAACTCGTGAAGGTTGTTGACACTAAACAAGTAACAGAACAATTGTATACTGAAAAAAAATTGATGGACTTCTTCTGAGGCTGAGGTCCTTACATCACTGATTAACATTGCGAATGCCTTTTGAGGTAATCGCACGCGCTTAGACCTCTGTTGGGAAGCGAATACTTGTACCAGGTAGCAGGGAGAGATTTGGTTTGCAGCAAAAAGCCATGCACTGCCTTTATATCGCAGTCATTAGATCGATCCGTACCTATGGCATATTGATTTAGATGTAAGCTTAACCACAAAGGATCAATGTAAAAACGATTGAGAAAGTCCACTGCTTGTCATGTATTTGCATTACGGGTGTACTAAAAACGTGTCCAACTGCTGCGCTCCTGCTACACTTGTTCCTAAAAAATATTGTTATGTCTCCTTTGGCCTAACCCCTTATTTCAAGAAGTCAAATGCGTTAATTCGACCAATCAGAGACAACCTTTGTCATTACAGGACACTGCATTTTATGCTCAACGACTGGGCATAGTTTGTTATGTCTTTTGCAAGAGTTACAGAGATAAGGATTTCATAGTGCACTTCCATCTTAAGAGAATATCTTTTCAATGATCTAAACGATCTTAACATTGTCAGTATGGCCGACCTTAGGTTAGGTTAGGTTAGGTTAGGTCGAAGTGGCTACCAGCTAAAGCCAACACACTTGGACCCATAAGGGGTCCGTTGTGATACCACAAGGATCTCGGAAAGATCTCCTGCCTAGTCACATGTCTTAACTAATTCTTCTTCTTCTACTAACATCGATTTTTATTAGGTCGTCTAAGCTGGTATAAAAGAAGGCTCCTAAGTGGAGTTTTCTTTTGCGGGAGCTAGACAGGTGCAAAGAAGATGGAAAATAGTCTCCTTCTCCTTTTCGTTCTGCAGAAGTCGTTTCCGTAGATGCCAAGTCTTGTTGCATGCTTACCTATTAGACAGTGTCCAGTCCAGACACCTATTATAGGGCTAATATGTGATCTATTAAGAAAAATCAAATATTTAGAGCGTTTCAGATCCAGCTTGGGCCAAATCTGCTTTGTCGCTAGACATGTTGTACCACTTGTCCACCTAAGATTTGTTCTTTCGATAGCGTCTAGCTTTAGTTTAAGTTTACAAGTAGCGATTGGTATACCTAAGGTGCCCTTATTAACATAGGTAATGTTGTCCTATGGGGCGCCGTGGCTCAGTGGTTAGTGCGTTGGACTGCTGCCCGAGCGGCCTCCGGGAGTATAATCTGTCATGAAAGAGCTTCTCACTTCGCCGTTCGGAGTCGGCAATAAATTGTAGGTCCCTTCCATTCATGCGAAAAATGTAACACGCACAGCATGAATGGTTGCGAGAAGCTAGGCCTTGGCTCATCCTGAGCTGTCGCGCCAGCTATTTATTTTTTAATGTTGTTCCATATCTGGCGAGTTCATCAGTCTTGCAGTTCCCAGGAATATCACTGTGCCCTGACACCCAACAAAGATGAATATTAAACTGCTCCGTCATCTCTATAAAAGACGATCGGGATTCTAAAGCTATTAGTGAATTTGAAGCGACTGATTCCAAGGACTTCAATGCTGCTTGACTGTCCGAAAAGATGCGGATATCCGTGGCTGATATCACGTTTTTCTTCAGCTAAGATAAGACATCTCTGATTGCCATGATTTCCGCCTGACACACGCTACAATGGTTTGGAAGACGGAACGCTAGACTGGGGTTCAACTCGTCGGAAAAAACACCACCACCCACCCAGTTGCAAGTTTTTGAACCATCGTCGGTGTAAAAGTGAATCGACTTGTCTTCTGAGAATACATCGTCCCAAAATGACCTGGGCATGAAGTTCTTGTCAAAACTTAGCTTGGGTTTGGGGTAGTCTATGGTTTTGGAAGAAATTTTAACATTTTTCGAAATAGAGGCGTGGTTATAATCTTTACTAGACTACAGTGAGGTTGCTTTGAGGCGAGTGGCTGCACTACCTGCCATTTGTCTGCCGAAGATGTCGACGGGTGATAGATGAAACAAATTGTTCATTGCGGCAGAGGGAGTCGTGCGAAGAGCTCTGCTGATACACATGCAAGCTGTTCGTTGGACTTTGCTTAAATTATCGCGGCTTATGACCGACCTTATGAAATCTAAATGGTTTCATCAGAAGACATGGAGTCAACATTAGCGCTCACAGTGCTATAACCATTAACCTACTTTTGGTCTAAGCATATCTCTCTCTAGAGGACCACTCCAAACTAACTAACTATCTATACAGTCCATTGGATATATACGGCGGTAGTGAGACCGATCTTCATGTATGGTGTATTGGTCTGGTGGACAGCACAGACCAACAGCAGCCTGCTTGATAAGGTGCAAAGGGGATCATGCATCTGCATAACGGGTGCTTTAAGAAAACCCCCACGGCTGCACTGGAGGTAATGCTCCATCTGTTTCCTGTTGACATCTTTGGGAAGCTTATGGCAGTCAAAGCTGGATTAAGGCTCAGAGAATCCTCCCAGCTGATCAGCACAGCAATGGGCCACTCTAGGATCCTTAACGGCAACATTACTATTTCTAGTAGAACGGACTACGTTGTCCCCTATATTGACTCCAACGTCAGGTACAAGACTCGGATTCCTAGCAGAAGCTCTTGGGAATCTGGTACAGTTTTGAACTATTGGGCGCTAGAAATATTTACGGATGCATCCAAGACAGCGGGTGGTACGGGGGCTGGAGTCTTCTCAAATGCACCTGGCTTAGCCATCACCACGCGACTGCCGGATCACTGTAGTGTGTTTCAAGCGGAAATTACGGCAGTCTGCGAAGCTGCGGCTTAGCTTTCAATTAATGCGATAGATTGTAGCGCTATTGTACTATACATAGATAGTCAGGCAGCTATTAAAGCCTTGGAATCGCCGACAATACGATCAAGGTTGGTAAAGCAATGCCGCAGATTGCAGATAGGTGCGACGTAACCCTGTGCTGGGTCCCAGGATACAGGAACGTTCCAGGCAATTGCAGAGCGGACGAGCTGGCAAAAGAGGGTGCAGGACGGCTTTTCCCCGCAAAACCTGGGGGGACCCCCTGTGCCCATAGAATCGATCAAGTTCCTCCTTGACAGAGATGCCAAGAAACTGAATAACCGCAGGTGGAACAACATCAGCACTTGTCTCCTGTCAAAACAAATCTGGCCCAAGCTGGATTTAAAGAAGACGGAGAGACTTTTATCTACAGGGACTTTTAGCTTGATAGGCAGGCATGCACTTAGATTAGGGGGCCCCTCCAACGATTTTTGAAGAAGCTGTAGGGACGATGAGGAAGAGGAAACCACGACCCACTTACTTTGTACATGTCGTGCTCTTGCGACGCTTAGAAGTATTGTGGTATCACAATGAACCATTCTGGCCTAAGTGTGGCCCTGCCTAAGCGGGGACAGCCACCTAACCTAACCTAACCTAACTATCTATACAATGGCTTTGGACCCATCAGTCAAGCTAATCACTTGTTTTCCCTTAATTAACAAAATTTTTCATCTTAACGCACCGCCTACACCAATCCGCAACTTTGACTTTGATTAAAAACTTCCGAGTAATCATATTCCTGCCCGCAACGAGTTGGAAAATCCTGCAGTCTTGGACCTTGATTTGGTTCACTGTTTGCATTCATGATTTCATACTCAAGAGTGTAGTATGTGGTGGCGTCTTTTTCAAATAGCTCACTGTGATCATGTCGTTCCGCTTCGTTGATCACTGTTGCAATCGGAAATAATGATTAAGAAAACCTTGTCGATTGCCGTGACTCAGTAGTTCGTGCATTGGACGAGTTGCGTAGATTCCAATATCCACCGAACATTTTTTGCTCCATCACCTCTCGGGGAATGTATAAATGTTCTCTATTCAACCTTCGGAGTCGGCAATAGTTTGTGGATCTTTTATGCCAAAAATATTACACGCACAACATGAATGGTTTCGAGAAGCTAGGCATTGGCTCACAACGGCCTGCCATTAAGGTGCTGTGGACCAAGTTGTTTGTTACAATTTAGTGGCATTCGAATGTGGTAGACTTGAAAAAGTTTGTGTTGCTTTCGTGTTTCCCAATCCAGTTGCAAGATAATTCATCTACAGCACATGCGTTCTGTGCATTGCTTTTGTTGCATGATCATTTTTTGGTTGTAAGTTGAATATAAAAGTGCTCTGAAGCGCTATGACAAGTGGATGACAGATTTCAGCACAATGGGACATCCGCCGCCATCAATCGATTGACCACTTATCATTCACTTTTCTTAATTGGTTCTCGCAAGTGATGTCCTCAAGATCCAGACTTATATTTACATTAGCACTAGCTCGACTTTCATAATCAAAAATCGAAGTACATACGTCTCCATACATTTGCTCATTGTTAAAATGAAAATAAAACTCGAGCTGATAACGAATGGCGATAAGGGTGATGTGTCGAATGCGATTCTGCCGCTTTTTTTGCGTTTAAATGAATTTTATTTTTCACTTTGTGAACTCAATTACCGTATCAAGATACGTTCTTTATTGCTGTTCATGAATCGGATGTGTTTATGCGATTAGTTCGCCACAACAATTGAGCGTTTAAGTCTCATTGTATGTATTAATGCGTCTACTGCATCCAAATGGAAGAATGTGAAGAAGTCTGAGTGAAAAAATCTTAAAGTACCTTAGCAACAGTTACAAGCCATTTTGTCCAATTTAAAGTTGGAAAAGTATAGAAACTGTTGAATCATTTTTTTTATTTGCACAGCGGTCTTTTTTGTCATGGTTTACTCAGTCGAGCAGGTAAACTAATTAAGTTAATTAATGAATTTTGATAGAGAACCTATCGATCAATGAGTAAATACTTGATTCCACTCTTCTCCGTAATTAAAATTAAACAAAAGCTTTAAGAGCACCGTCGCTATAGGTACTTATCGCTTGTCGCTTCCGCTTTCCCTGTACTTGACTTTTTGTCGCTATTTAAACGTTAAACACCTTTTGCTTCATTTCTTACTTCAAATTACTTGCTTTGCTCTTGGAGCCTTCTGGCATCCGGAGTAACTTAGGTTAGGCTAGTTAGATAGGTTGGCGAGGAGAGAGAAGCCCTCTGCGCCACACTCAGGTCAGTAGAGACCCATTGTGATGCCCAGCTTTGGAGGAAAGGAACCCCTTGCTCGTGGAACAATACCCAAAGCATTCTCTTATTGCCCCAGGGTTACGCACCACTTTGAAGCCTTAATGAACTTCCAGATGTTCTTGATAGGTACGTCCCTTAGTTCTTCGGTATCCTGGAAGAAGTGCCTTCCAAAGGATTTATGTTTGAAGTGACAAAGACCGCAGTTACTTAATCTTTGTACATCGAGTTCTGTAGGTAACATTTCGAACATGACACTGACTAAAAGTGGCTTTCCACAGGCATGCAAGAACGCGCATATTTTGGGTTTGTGCAAATTTACTTTGCTATCCACTAGCATGCCTGCATGTGCGTTCCTCATTTGTGAAAAAAGTTACCAGGTGTTACACGTTCGCGTTTAAATTAGAAAACATTATACATATGTACAATGAGTGAATTTACTCTGGCCGTAGTTGTTATAAATGGACTACTAGAAGAGGATGAAAAAACCAACTAAAACGAAACCAAGTGAAACTATGGCTGCAAAAGCGAAATCAATTTTCATATGAAAATTTGTTAAAAAAAGAAATAAAGGAACAGAGGGTAACAGAAGCTTCTTAACCATGTATTCTGTCACATACATACATATCTTCTTACACCGCTAATTTATAAATTAAATACGAAAACGAGAGATGTGATTACTCCTATGGAACGCCTTTCGTTGAAAGGCAATTCGTGTGCAGAGTTAAAATTCTTGTCCGTAAGTCATCATGGAAACACCAAAATACGATTCCAAGGCTGACCATCTCTGTATAGTACAATAGCGGTAGAATCTTTCGAGTTAATTGAAAGCCAACTAGCTCCTTCGCGGATTGCCATACTTTCCGCTTGGAATACACACCAGTGATCCGGCAGTCGCGTGATAATGGCTAAGCCAGATGTATTAGAGAATACTCCTGCCCACGTACAACACGATGCGAATATTTCTAGCGAGGTTTCGCTCAAAACTTTACCAGACTCCCAAGAGATTTTGCTAGGAATTCGAGTTTTGTACCTGACGTTGAAGTTAAGAAGGGGGACAACGTAGTCCGTTTTACTAGGAATAGTATTGTTGCTCGCGAGGATCCTTGAGTGACCCGTTGTTGTGCTGATCAGCTGTGAGGATTCTCTGAGCATTAATGCTGATTTGACTGCCAATAGCTTCTCAGATATATCAACAGAAAGCAAATGGAGCATTGCTTCCAGTGCAGCAATGGGGGTTGTTCTCATGCATAAGTTTGCACATTTTTACATGCCTGTGGTCAACCTATTTACGAAGACTGTCCAATAAGTCAGTCGTCCCTTTGAGTGCCAAGGATCTACTACTCTTGATGACGAAATGAAACTTTAACAAAGCTAAGCAGACAAAACCCGAAGAAAACTGTAGCAAAAAGAGCAACTATTGCTCCAATATTGAGTCTACAACAGAGACGGCGACACTCAAAAAATGTTTTCCAAAAAATCAGTCAATCACGGGATATCTCTGTAAAAAAAAACCCTCTCTTGACGGTAAGCAACGAAGGACCTGGGAGCTCCTTTTCATGACACAATTCCCAATTAAAACCTAGCATTTCCACTCAAGCCGATAGCATTTTTGTATTCTTGTATTCTGCTATTTCCAACCAAAATTAGGTTCTGTAGGGCCTTATACCTAACTGGCGATGGCCAGAAATGCATTGCGACTGTTTTGAGCAAAGTTGTCCTACAGCTGAGGAAAAGCTAGCAAGATCGAGGTCGTAAAGGAATCTCAGAATAGTGCTAGCGGACGCGTGGTTGGTTGTTTCTGTGCAGGCAATTGCCCTGCTGAAGTGTTTTACTCTGTAGCGTTGTTCTGCAGTTTCTTGGTCACTGAAGCAGAGTTGACCCATATTCGACAGATTAATGCGGAGCATGGTAGTTGAGTAAACAATGTTCAGTGAGGAAGTTCGTGTTGAGCTAAGGGTCTTTTTTGTTTCATGCGAGCATTTATTGAATTTTCTTAAGGGGTGAATGAAATTTTTAGATTGTTGAATTCCGGATGTTGAGTTTCATTCGGAGAGCTTGGAGCTCCCATGAGTTGAGTTCTAACTGGAATTGGCTGATGTGTAAACCACAGAAGGGAAAATGATCTATCAATGGAGGCTGGGCTCCTTGCCTGTGATCACATTTTTTTAAAGAGAGTCCATTTTTTAAGCTGCTTAAGAGTGTTTAAAGAATTGAGTCGTTCAGCGATAAAGTAGCGATAATGATCATTTTAGCAGGGTTATTATTAAGCCCTTCAGATAGCAAAGCAATTCAACATACTCCTCTGCTGGGCAAGGCCGATGAACTCGCCAAGAATGGTACTACAATACAGATTCTTCCGAATAAAGAGAACCTTGGAGTGCCACTAGCTACATGGAAATTGAAATTAAAGGCAGATGCAATTAACAAAGCCAATCTAAGGTTGTCCAATAATCCCACCGGCCAAACTAGCAGACAAATCTGGCCCTCAATAGACCGTAAGCGCTCCGAGTGATTAATTTTGCTAAGTAGATGACATCTCGGCGCTACAATAGGTGTCATCACAGGACACTCCCCCATGGGGAGACATGCCACTCGCCTGGGCGTTACTGCATATGATTTCTGCAGAAGCTGGAGGGACGAAGAAGAGGAAGAGACGATCCTCCATCTCCTCTGTATCTGCCCAGCGTTCTCTCACAAAAGACGCAACCATCTCGGCGGCTCCTTTTTTGACAATCTTGACGACCTAGCACAACAAGATGTTAAACCTAGTTATGCTTGAAAGCCAAAGTTGTTAAGGTCGTTTAGCAGTCAATAACGATGAACCGTAGCAGAGAAGAGAGAACTCCTCCCTGTGGGCAACATTTGCTGAATAGATTCAGATGTTTGTCAGATTTGTGCTTTATTCCCAAAGCTGGGAAACCTCGCCAGTTAAAGGTGACTAAAGACCGATCAGTCTTTTATCTTTTCTCTTAGACCGGCAGGATGAGGAAATGGCTTCACATAAACGTTGTGAGTTGGAGCACTGGTCTGAAGAAGAAATTACATTTTCAGTTGCTATCAGCGAAATATTTTTCCGGGAAATGATAGTGTCGACAAGAGAGATCGCGCTCAGGGAAAACCGAAAAAAAACTTACGATCGTGTGTTTCTATCTAAATCTTTCAAAAGTATTAAAGTATTAACCAAGTTTATCTCTGCCTCAGAATTAGTTTACGGTTTAAGACAATTAGGACAGGGACTTGGTTATCAAACATTTTGCACCAATCAATCACTGTACTCAGCCGAATATCCGCCAAAGATATCTACTTTCCTTTCGGGCCTTTTGTTAAAATCTTTCTCAAATTGTCGGCGATCGTTCATTTGTTGTCAAACAAAAAAGTTTCGCCTTATCACCTCTTTCAGTGTTTCTACTAATTGATACCAAATCTTATACTACATTTGTACTCACAATTAAAACACATGTCAACAATTAACGTTCCGATAGTGGGGCAAACAAATTTTTCATGACCAAGGTGTGAATCTACAAACATGTTTACAGTACTATCTCCTCGTAAAATCGATTCAGTTTGGTATCGGAAACGTAAAATGACAGCACGATTGTTTTAGTGTTTACGTCTAGACTTTAACGGTCTATTTATGAACTTTTTCATGATAAAAGTCCACAGAAAGTGAAAGCGATAGTATGATGATGGCTTCAATTTTGTGAGGTGGACTTCCCACTATTCGTTTAAGATACCTACTTACGTGCCATTTAAAATGTTTGGCAGTTCTTTGTCATCGCCTTGTGTGACGTGATAGCTGGAGTTAGATAATCTTTAAAAACACAAACGTTTCTATATAGATAAACTGTGTTGACTAACTCATTCATTTCTTAATTTTATTTATCTAATCTAGAGCGACTGTCTACTTTCTTGCTTTCACATGAAAATGAAGTAGGTATCTACCAAAGTTTGATTTAAATTAGATTTTCAGACGTCTTTTTGACTTTAACGAGTTGGCTGCTAGAAGTTTGTTTAGACAAAATGTGCGGCCGTTCTAGAAAAATGCACGATATTAAACAACTGTGCTGCGATCGATGCAGAACAGTGTCCAAAGGGTTCGTTCTTTTAAAGGATAAGTCCAGCACAATAGATCTTTCAGATCGAAGTGCATCTGGATCTCACCATCGTCTCGTAGAAGATAAAGTTAAATTTTGACAATTTAAGAAAATCTGTCAGAAGGTCTCGTAATAAACGTAACCACACTGAAAACAGAAGGACAGTCAAGACTGTATTGGTGAACAGATTTTCGTGAAACAAGACGCTGATTACGCCACAATTGAGAAAGCTGTTTTGAGCACCCTCGACGCGTCCACAGTGTACTGCTAACCCATGTATTGTATTATTTTCCTGGTAATGGAATATGCTTTAACTGAGACTTAGGAAAGACAACAAAGACAAGACCCATTTTAAAAACGACTCGACATCTTGGGGATGTTTGCTGTTTGAGGGTTGAGCTTATACTGAGAAAAAAAAAATTTTTTTGTTCGTGAGTATCAACTATCATTCCCACACCATATTTTTCTATACAATATGTTCGTCAATTATCTTGAGGAATCCTGCTGTAATCACAGTTTAAATTGTGTCTCATTGACTGTGATGTTTTGTGCATCTCACTATCTTGCGTCGCCTTGAGGTCGTTCTCCCCCGTCATTACCCCGTCATTACCGTCTATGTCGCAATGTCCAGGCACCCAGCAAAGTCTTAACCAGTTCTGCAGGCATAGTGCCTTAAGCATTGTGTGACAGTTCACAACTAGTCTGGATCGAATTACGTTCGATTCTAGCGCTTTGACTGCGGCCTTACTATCGACGTAGAAGGCGATGTTCCGGTCGGATACCGCATTCGACTACAGTTGTTGTGCAGCTTTCAGCACGGATAGAACACTCTGCCTGGAATACACTGCACATGCCCGGAAGTCGAATAGATATTTTCAGTTCTAACTCAAGGCTGTGGACACCCGAACCCGTGCCATCTGGTGTTTTAGAGAGTGTATACGGCTATCTCCTCCAGCTGTCTTATTGCATCCGTTCCCATTCCTCCCTTTCGGGGTATGTGATGTGTTAAGGATTTTGCATAACCAGTCTTTTATGCCTTACTCATCGAGCTCTTTGTTAGTTGACACGGATCGGTAATTGGCTGCCTTTGTCATTTACAGTTCCCACCAATTCCGTCCATATTTTCATACTTCTCAGGGGATCTGCGAAAAAATGCTTTTATTTTAGAAGCACACAGATTCATAGAATATGAATTATTTTTATGAGGTCTCTTAACCAAACATTACAGAAGTCCTCTAGCTTTGCGCAGAAGTCATTGCCAAGAGTCCTCATTATTTTACCGGCGAAAGCAAAACATTCGCAAAGCAGGTGACGGGCAGATTTAATTTCTTCTTCTTCCTTGTCTTCTAAGACGTTTGACATGGAAACCAGTGGCACAGTGCCTAGTTATGATGCCAGAGACGACAACTGCATTATAGCGACTAAGAATAATAGAGTCCTTCCTACCTATTAAACCTGTGATCAGGTGAATCAAGCATGTCGCGTCTTATCTCGATGGGATTCTTACAAGTTTACCCCTTTCATGACCTGAGATATGTGCCCTGGTAGAAACTAGGGGCCATTTTTGGGATAAATTTCTGTTCCCGGCTGGGTATTGACCCGCAGCACAAGAGTAACAAGCAAACATGCCTGGCTGTCAAGATAAACAGTAATTGCGCCTCCGAAATTATCATTTTCATTAATAATAGTTACATCCTTGATAATGGTCTAGGAAGACACTGCGATACTGTAAACTGTGGCTTTCGTACCAACGTCCAACTTAAACCCATCAGTGAATTATTGTTGTAAATTTAGATAAATGTCGAACCAGGTCAGCTTGATTGGGGCCCTTTTTGTGTCTTTTCTACTCAGAATGTTAGTCTAGCACACACTCTGAATATCTTCGCAGTTCCTCCATATTCCCGATTTCTCATGTCATCCTTAACATCTTATTGATTGAAATGTTACCAATCCTATGCGTGTTTCCATCTAAAGACAGCCCAAAATTCCACACATGCTAGCCTAAGCTGTCCTCTTCAATCAGCTCCATCTCCCAAGGAGATCTCTGAAGTTTTTACTCCCAGTGGATAGCACCACAATCTATTTGAGAGTCCTTCGCCGGAGGTTTGGCATTTCTCTCTTGATGTAGCCAAAAGGCACATTTATCGCCATTTTGGTATGTCTATTTTTACCTTTACAGATAGGGTTGACCCCTACTTCTTTGGATATCTGCCTTTTCATGTCCTTCGATTCTATCACATCGTCCAACCAAAGTGAGTGTCAGTTCATTTCTGGACACAATCCATCCCCAGTGTTGACTGAATTACAGTTCGACTCATTCACAGCTTCATTATTCCCTCACCCGGCAGGGTGGACTGCTAGTTCGATTTTGTTTGCGACTTGTCGACTCCTGCAGTCATTTCTATCAAAAATTTTGCTGGTGTAGATGCAGACACTCTGAGACCAAAAAAATCTGTTGTGTGATCTATCACTGATTTAGAAATAACATAGATCTTAAAAAATCTATTGAACCATCAATGTCGCCGAAGCCATCAAATACAGGTGCCTTCCAACCGGAGGAGTCAGCGCTGGGCAGGTTCAAGTGAAATTCAGCTTAACAGTCTGTTCAAAGGTCGGCCATCTGTTAGGGAAAATGTAAAACCAGAGTGCGGTACGGAATGTGAATACCACGACCATTCGAATGTTCATTGTTATATGTACAAAGTGAAGATTGTTTTCATTTCTCGCATGGTTCACACTTGCTTGTTTTCTGTGAGTGTGAGACTGTGAAAGGCTCGAACTTTAGTAAATGATTCACAACTCCAAATGTGCACAACTCCAAAATGCACTTCTCTGGTCCGGATCTCAGTTTCTATCTTCTGCAGATGTAGAGAGCTACACTGGTTTTTCTTAAGCATTCTGTGAATTGGCTTTTCAATTTAGTCTCCTGTCTTGCTAGCCACAATAATGTCCGCATCGTCTCAATATCGGGCCACGAAAGTGCCACGAGGAGAAAAGGCTGACGATCTAGCGAACCGCAGTGGGTATAGCTCTGACATGAAAAAAAATTGGACGATGCAAGGTGGGAAACTAAACAATCTACTCACCGGTGTTTCTTGGACAAGAATGTGCTTAGTCTAGTAGAGTCCTTCGGCACCTTTGCCGAGCAATATGGAAACGCGAGAAAATCTGTCAAAAATATTTTTTACACCGAACGATCATTACCGCATTTTCCCATTCGTTCACTACTGCCACTGTGACCTTCGAGAGTCCATGACCTTTTATAAATACGCGTGAAAAATTCCCCTGAAATGGTTTAATGACTTTAACGAAAATAATTAAGGAAATGTTCTCAGAGCAAATGGCTTCACCTTGACCATGTTGAATCCGGTTCTGCCTAATTGTAGAAATGAACTGCAAGTATTGTATTTTGTACATCGATTCGATTCTGTATGGGTTCTCTGACACGGTCTCATTTTAAATTTAAGTCAAAGTGGGTCATTAAATAAAAATAAGAAACGCATAAGGAAACGATACCTTGCAACGATTTAGTAAAACATTTTGTTTTCCATTAGCATCGACAGTCTTATTGTTTGACGGCGACAAATGTGTCTGGTTGCGGGCCACGTAAGTGCGACTAATACGAGAAGAAACCAGTTCTCCTCGCAGTGTGACTAAGTTTATTTTAAACGCAATAAGCTAATAATTTGGGTATTTGGTAAACAGTTTTAATTGGCACGATATGGGGAATACATGATGTATCGTATGTACTCTTATGTAGACCATTAGCAGATATTTATCACGATTTATCGACCATGTATGCTGGGGGTTGTCTAATTACATACGTATTTCGTTTGATAAAAAGCGGTTATCGGTTGACCAGATATGTACACGTAACGTGACAGATAGAGAAACAATGTCAAATAGTACGTTCTTTCGGGTCAAAGTCAAGGGGCACTTTTCAAGTTGTTTTCTTTTAAGATATCGTTTTTTTTAGCAGCTGTCTACATTTTTGTACCCTAACTTGTTCGAAAAAACCCTTTGTTACTCAATTGCCTTTTAAACCGCAAGACGCAGCGATTGGCATGAGTAAGAACGTGATCATATCCGACTAAAATTCGTTTCTGTTTCACAGTTAGCGCTCTATTCCATCGTTTTGTTACCACCGTTCTCGTGACCGGGTTATTGGATAGGTGGTTATGGATATCAATAGCCACAGCTATGTATTTGTTTTGAATCAATCAAATTTTGGATTTAAGGATGCGTAGCTTTTTAAAGCTGGACTGCTGAGCAAGCTGCGTGGGTTCAAGCCCCATCCGTGTCCACCGAATATCTCTCGCGGCACCACCTCGTGTCGGGGAATGACAAGCCTCCGGAAGTATAATCTATCATGAAAAAGCCTCTAAATTCGCCGTTCGGAGTCGGCAATAAATTGTAGGTTCCTTCCATTCGTGCGAACAATACAACACGCACAGCATGAATGGTTGCGAGAAGCTAGGCCTTGGCTCACCTCGAGCTGTCGCGCCAGCTATTTATAATATATTTAAGCATTTTAGATATTTTTTTCCCGACAGGTTGTTAAGTCTGTTGAGGAAAGGTTTTCCCAACACACGATGCCTTGCTTTGTCCCGCAACAGAAGTGGTCCAGGATTTTCTTTTCGATTCTCTTTGATTACTGAAAAGTAGTGTGAGTTGATTCTTCCCTTGATAGCTTCGAGTGGAGTGAAAACTTTTCTTGGAAGTGAGCTGTCAACGGCCGACCATCGCCTAACCATTATCCGCCAACTCGTTCCCTTCAATGTCTATGTGAGCTGGTACGCATTCGAGGAATAGGGAGCATCGACTTCCTAAGGGCGTTTTGCACTGTGACACAATTCGATACGAGCGCTTTGATGGCTGCCTGGCTATCTTCGTTCAGCGCACAACAGCCCTCTTGGTCTGCGAATATTTCAGTTTGAAAGACACTGGTGAAGCTCGATAGTCTGAACGACTTTAATATCTTCAGGGCACTTAAATAGATTTCCGTTTCACCTTTGTACCGTCTATAAAAATTAATGTGTCGTATTATTGTGTTGTATTTCACTCCCGATGGAATACACACAGTGAAGAACGCAATTTGGGTGTGGGGTTATTGTTTTAAGGTCCTTCTATCTTGTCTGTGGATTTGAGAAAGTAAATCATATCAGAAATACTAGTAGATGATGCTTGGTTAAAGAGAGAGCCGGGCATTTACAGGAAAGGGGTTGGGGGTTTACTCTGTTTCGCTCACATCTTTGGGAATACGTGTTAACGAGGATGCCCAGTGACCATTGCAGGAACCTGCAAGTCAAGAGATGTCCCTTCGATTTTTGCCAAGGAGGTCTCTTGTTACAGTTTGGTTGTATATGGACCGTATCATCCTAGAAATTACGCACCTAGGTTAGGTTAGGTTTGTGGGTCGATGAGGGCTGCCTCATCACACTTACGTCTATGTAGACCCATTGTGATACTCAGGATATTCCCTACTGCGGTTTTTTAATTCCTTGGTGCTAACTATCAAGTCACTCTTGCAAATTTGAGAAGCTCTGATGGCGAGCCATCAGCTAGTACCTCGATATAATCGAAAAAAATTTGTCTAGGGTCCTATTTCTTATCTGGCAGAGGTATGGGCAGAGGCAGAGAATGTGATCTGTGTCCTCATGGACTTCCTCATCACCGCATCCCCTGTATATATTATCATCATTCAGGTGTAATTTTCTTGTGTGATATCTTAGCATGTTGTGGCCAGTAACTACTCCCACCAGCATTGACAGTGATCTCCTGTCTTTTTGTAAAATCTGGCAGGTTTTTGCCTTGTCACATTCTGGCCACAACCTTCTTGATACTTCACAGGTGATAAGAGATTTCCACCTGTTATTTGCCGCTATTAGAATGACACACCTAGCTATGACCATCTTTGACAAGCTTCGTTTACCCTTGACAGATGTTAATGAAATGAAATGCATTCGTTCCACGAGAGAGCTGTTAAAATTTGAACCTAGCCTGGCCAATTCATCAATCTGCCCCTATGTCCTGGTACCCAGATTACAGTGAGAAAGCCGATTGCCCAGATTGGTTTCTTCCGACATTGTTCTACCTTAATAACTATTTGGCTGTCCTTCTACGTTGCAAGGTTTCCTTTAGACGTTGGGTGGTTTTTAAGCTCGTGCAGGTGCTTCTAGAAACTGTGCCGTTGTCGTCATTCTTCTCATTTGTGGATACGTGAGCACATATGCATGAAGCGTTTGTGAATTTAGGCTTAATGGGCATTACATGCTGAAAACTCAATACTTCTTGCCTAAGTTCGTCTCTAATGATGAATTCATATCACATTTTTTCAAAATTATTTAAAATTTGTGTTAACAAAAATCAACGACTGAGCGGTGGCGTATACGTAATATTTTCCTACCGAATGCAGAAGAACTGGTAATATATCCAATACGGCATCATTGCTGCCGATGTTACCACGAAATGTTAATCATTCTTCTTTCTCCTTGTACCAGTTGAGGGCTTTTCAAAGATACTCTAAGGTTGTAAGTGTTGTTGTTTGGTCGAATAAACTACCTTGACTTACTTCGGAGATTTATTGGAATCCCCAGATAGACTGCTCTAGAAGAAATAATCTCTACATCGCTTAATTGCTTCTGACTCGGTCTGTTCTATTTGTATAAAATTCAAGGCTCAAGTCTGCAACGATGCTTTTCGAAACCTGAACCCACAAACAACTTCTGTAATTGACTGCTACGCGAAGGGAAACTACATAAAAACCAGAAGTGATCTAAATTCATACACGTCGTTAACATTCTATGAAATTCTGAAGAAAAGCTGTTCAGTCAACTATTCCAGGCAGCATGGCCTCCGACACCAACTGTTTCAACAGCACAAAGCACTTTCAAATGTATTCACCCCACACTCTCACCCTGCGCCATAAGTCAAATTAATTCAATTAAAAATGAAATTGTCGCCTCTTTAAGGGGTTGCAGCACATAAAGGAGGAAATGAGAAAAAAAAGAAAGAAGAAATAATCCATTTTGGAAGGCAGTAAGTATCTGACGCAATTCCGCCTGTCTATAAGCGAAGGTACGAGTATAGCGTTGAATAAACTTTGTTATGCAACACAAAGATTGGGGGGAAATATTGTTTTTTGCGAAGTTAGCGAGAAGTCGTGGAGATGCCATTAACAGGTTTGTCAGTTCCAGAAATGCTTTCTATTTGCTCGTATCGAATTGATTGGATTTGATGTAAATGAATTTAAAAAAATTGTTTTTGTTTGCTCTGACTCAGTGTTAAGGTCGATGTTACACCTAGTCATCGGTGAATTTGTCAGAGAGTCGCTAACTTGTCCAACCAAACTGGCTTTTTTTTCTTCTTCATGCTATCAATACTGACTAAGCAATGGCGTCATACTCTCTACAGGCGTCCCACAAGTTGAGGTGTTGAGGTGGCAAAAGCGTAATAGTGGCCTAATAGAATACCAATAAGTTGTCAGCAGTTTTTGCTGCTGAGAGGCAGTAAGAAAACTGCGTCTTCTTACAGAAACAGTGCCATAGGACTACTGTCAGTTGCAGGCCGAGTCTTGTGGAAATGAAAGTAAGTGCCTTATAGAGCTTCTGAATTATTTTCGGTGACAAGCACAATATCTTGCCTAAGGCAGCCCATGTTAATTTCAGCTAGACGTTGGACTCGTTTCAGTGTTTGAAGTGTAGTTAGACTTTGTTCACCAAATTACAGCCCCGTAAGCTTATAAAGGGGACGACCAATGTGTTAATTTGAGCAGTAACTGCCATGAATGGGGCAACAAATCCAGATTGCTTGTTGAGCTAGTACGACGATTCGGAAAGTCCATTTGCAATGCTAGAACCATTTGCATAGAATACATTAGTAAAATCCTTGGGAATGTTGTCTGAGGTTTCCCATTTGAATCTCTCGGTGAATTTTGCCTTTATATATTCTTCCAAATATAACGACAGGGTGCACATTGTCGGTGAAAGAAGACATTGTTCAGACAGTAGTACTCCATGCCAAAAGTCAGGTCCTTCGTTGGAAGCTCCATTTTTCCTGACACGACTCAATGCTTATATTCAATCTATGTAAACGGTTAAGTCCAGTGATAGTAAATTGAGCTAAGCACTTGGAACGTTGGTAGGAGTAGTGCGCATGGGTCCAGTCATTCCAAGGCAGACCGTGTTTGTAGTCCGGTGAGTGTAGTACATGTAAATTTCACGGCCATCTTTGCTCACCATACTACAAAGGCATAAGTGAACATTGCTCTGGTGATATTTACTGAACTTTACTGAGTCAATTGTAATTTTTTATTTTATTTTTTATTTGAATTTATTTAGTCGCATTCTCCTCAGAGGCGCATTCTCCTCAGAGGCGCATTCTCCTCAGAGGCGCATTCTCCTTGTGGCCTGTGGGGATACTGATCACTAGCGCTTAGAGGGATCGGTTCAGCACGATTTTAACCACAATAGAAAATTGTAATTGTTGCTTCCACGTAATTATCTCCGTTGAGAAATATTTTTCAGGGGTAAAGACCTGGGCAGTGGCAAAGACAGTGGGTTGTATCCTCATGGATGTCCTCACCGTCACAACCCCTACAGAGGTTTTCTTCTGTAATTCGCATTTTGTTCATATACCGCAGCGTATAATGCCCTGTAATCTACTCCTATACGGGTAGATAGGGATCTTCTATCGATCTGCAGAGTCGATCTAGAGGGGTCCATTTGCTATTTACCTCCTTTAAGGCTCATTTCCCTGCTTCGAGCTTAAGTGTACAAGGCGGTATGTTTGCCGAAGTGTCAACTTGTTCCGAGTTTGTTGCTGAGTTCGTCAGCATTCTCGTTTCCTGGTGTGTCCAGGAACCCAGCAGAGTGTCACCTTATACTGTGTTCCCATAACCTTAAGCTCTTCCCGACAGAACCTCGCAAGACTCAACTATAGTTTTTATGTTCGAATTTTTAAACTTTGTGGAAGCCAGAAGAGTCAGAGCTGATGTCACCTCAAAAATCGATAAAAATGTTCTACATACGCTACAGTATTTTCAGTTTAGAGATCCTTGATAAGATATATTTGGACGAAAATGAGACTATTTTTATGCAACTGAAAGGATCGGTATTTCGCAATATGCCTCAGCCCTCTCCAACTCTTCATTAATTGCCTAGACTTATCCTCAACTGTTCTGCGCCACGTATTTCTCGGTCGACCCACTCTTCTGCTATCTTGAGCAAGCGTATTCCTTTGCTAGCTACGCTATGTCATCTTTTTGAAATCCACTGTCACTTTCGTAGTTGCGTGGTTGTGTCTATCAATTCCTGACCCGTTTTCTGGTAAAGATGTTTGTTAGAGATACGGTTAGGCCAGGAAATCCTCAGAATGTTTCGTTGCCACCTATTAACCAACGTTTGCAGCTTTTTTGTGATAGTAGAGGTTGCTTTCCAAGTGCTGCACCCAATTAACACCACGGATTCAACATTGGAATGGAACAGTCGTAGCTTATAACATTGCTTCGCCATATTTTGAATAACATTCCAAACGCAGATTACCGGTTGTCAGCAGTGGTAACTTTAGATGATGAGTACTTCCGAGGCTTGGTTTTTTTTGGTTTTGGCTGTGTTAATCTTCAACCCCACGATGTTTGTCTCTCTGTAATTTGGTGGAGTTCCATAATCCTATGTGATAATAGGCATACGTGGTCAGCGTAGTCAAGATGTTTGAGTTGCGATGTAAGAGTACATCGAATTCCTCCATTTCTCATCAACAGGGCAGCGCATGACTCATCGCTAATCACCAGTAAAAAAAAAGCTTGTGAGAGAACGTTAAATCGAATTCGGCAAGCATTCCTTTGACAGCTTTCAAGTGGCACCTTGACCCTTCATAAGTTGCCTTAATAATAGCTCTCAGGTATACCTCTCCTGGGCAAGGCAACCCAGATAAATTCTCTGTCGACATTGTCAAACGGCTTCTCGAATTCAATGAACTGCAGGTTATATTTACTTTTAGGATCCGCAAGTGTTTATATGGGTTCAACTGTTGGTCCACCGTTTCTTTAATCTTTCGTGAGCAGACGAAATTTTATCGTATACATACACCTGCATCTAACAATCTCTTATATCATTTCTTTATTTTAACACGATCTTCTTTTATGTTCTTTTTTCTAGCAAATGGCCATAGAGCGAAAAATCTGGGACACCCCTACGAAAGACGAAGCAGTTCTTTGGCTATGGGAGGCACATAATGTAGTCAATAAACGATTAGCTGGCGATACAACGGAAGATCCACAATTTCCAAAAATTCAATTCCCCACCAAAGAGAGTTGTCCACAATGCCACAGCGCGAGCACCAAAGACTGGGAACGTACCCAAGTTCTACAATTCCTCAAGAATATTCACAATCCAGCCAATATTAGTCCCTACGGAACAGAAAAGTTCGATCTAGACTCTGATGTAAATGATGTAGCCAATGGGAGCGGTGAAAAAACCCGTCGAAAACGTATGGTTGGCAATATATTCTCCGACATGGACATGAGAATGGGAATGCTGCTCTATGGATTCTGTATTGTCATGATGATCGCTGCGTTTAAGATGTTCGCATTCAAGGGCTACCGAAAGAAGCCATATCCTCATGATTTTCTTGGAAAAGTCTAACACAATGTCCGTTGTATATATATATAAGTAAAAAAATTCAATAAGGGTAGCTAAAAAGACATTCCCTAATGCAAATCGGAACAAGCAACGGTTGGTGATCAGGAATTCGTTCAAAAACAAAAAAAAACATTTTATTTGTGATTTGTTGACTAAAAAAAAAATGCGTTTTGTCACATTCTAATTTCTAATTACGAAACGAAAAGATTTATATTTTATAATTTATGTTGTACAACCGAAATGATATTCCATAACTCTGTTGAGAACTGTAACGTGTTGCATGTTAAGACATAAAGACGATTCTGTGAAATGTTTAATTAAATGAAAAAATTAAGTTTTGTTTACATACTAATTGAACTGTTTATATGTTAACCTGCCTTTATTATCTAAAACAGTTGTGTAATCGAGTGGATGATTTCTGCTTTAAGTCATATCTGTTGAGGGTAAAATATGGCCAATTATAGTTGTTTATCGTTCGGAATGCGTGTCACGAATGAGCAGTGACAGTTATTAGTTTTTTATGGGCATTTTTTACAGCCCCACCATTAGGAACACCTGCATTAAAAATAAACAAGCAACACGACTATCGATCGATAAGAGCTTAATTTGAAGTTAGTCTGCGTGAACGTTCTGAAACTGTGTCAAAGGCATGTTATGAATGGTGCTGATGCGAATTTATTGAGTACTAGCGGCCCGCCCCGACTTCGTACGGATACAATTAAGTTAATCGATTATTGTTTTTTGGTATTTTTCGTTTTTTTATAGCCTTGTTCTAATTAACCAAAATATAATAACGTAAAACATCATCTCGTCCTGAGCCTACACAGGAGATGTCTACCTGATGGCACAGATTCCATGGCACGTCTTGGAAGCCGAGCTGGGGCATGCGTTTAACGTGCCCAAACCATTGAAGTGTGGACCGTTTCGTTCGAAGAGGTAGTTGCTCGACATTGAGTTCCTTGTATATTCTGGTATTCCTAACTCGATAGAACGAACGAATACCTCGAAGAAATCTCATTTCGAAAGCTTATTCTTTCGGTCATTAACCAAATCTCATGACCATAAGTGAGGTTCTGACCAATCCTACAGGATAACTCAGTACTGCATCTTCCATCGCTCGTGAATAGGACCCCGAAATACTTAAACTTCTGAACCGGTTTCGATAGGACTCTACTAACATGCAGAGTGCATTGAACAGGCGTTCGAGAAATTACCATTACTTTTGATTTGTTCACGTCTACCTTCATCCCAGCTTCAACACAGACGACTACGAAGCTATCAAGCGCTTGCTGAAGTTCGGTCTAGATGGATTCAAGTATGTTGTCAGTGAAAAGCAGATGGCTTATCCTTAAGTCTCACAATGCGAGCCGTTCTTCGAAACGGTTGCGCTGTAACATCCAATCCATATACACAATGAAAATTAGAGATGACAAAAATCGAATGCATACACCCGCAGTGAAAGATATCGATTTAACACCGTTCACCCGAACACAGCTCCTACAGTTTGGTTATAGACAACGAATAGTCTTCAAATGAAAACCGTCAATCCCATATTCCTGTAGTACACTCCAGAGTTTACCTAGAGGGAACCAGACTATTATTCCCATGGCACACTCCCAGGCCTTCTAAAGTACCATTCTGAGAACAAATAGCTATTTGGCTGTGCTTCTACGAAAACTGCACTGCTCGTCGTCCAACGTGGATTCATCCAAAGTTCTTGCTGCGCTTCCAGCACCTTAACAAAGACTTTTCCAGACAAAGTTAAAACAGACACGCCCTTATAATTAGAGCAAACAATCATAACAGTTTGACTGTCGCTAATTGTTTTACCCCTTTTCCATGCCACTCTAATGAGGAAGATAGCCAATGCACTCCCTTTTTCCCCCAAGGGCTTGTGCATTTCTGGCCAGATTTAATAAATATCGACACATTCGATCGCCAAAGTCCCCTCCTCTACAGTGGGACTATTCTCCGCCCTACTGAATCTGCCATCCAATGAGCAGCTCCGAAAAGTGATCCCCACATCTGCGCAAGATATTCTTCTCATCGGAAAAGAGTTAACCATTTTTGGAGTTGACTCCTTCAATGATATTAAACTTCCTTCGTCTGAGACGGCGGATGGCCTGCCAGAACTACTTGTTTGCAAATCTGTGATCTCGGTTCAATGTGAAAAGCATTCTTTGCGCTAATTCTCACCTCCACAACCGAAAGTTTCCCATCTCCGTTCCCCCTCTACGTACGCAAATAATTCTATCTACGTTGAAACAGCTTTTAATACTTCCTCAGCTCCGGATATGATTATCAACTGCTTGGCGTCTTTCTATAATAAACCACTTAAGAAGTATAACAATATTTATTTATAAGTCTACATTCTTGTAACTTAATGGTCGTGCATCTTACAGCCGAGAAATCAATCAAACATTTTTTGCGACACTTCATCTCGGCAGAAAATGACAGACCTCCGAGTGCATAATTTTTCATATGAAAGCTTTTCAGTTCGTCGTTTGGAGTCGGCTCTAGAAACTATGATCCTCCCATGAAACGACAGCCGTCGACTTTCTCCATCTTCTGCACAGGAATGTTAAGTTAAGCTCTTAAGTTTGAAAACCTAACAATATTTTTTTTGCCGCATTTATAGTTAGTCCTTCAGTTTGTAGGTTGTGCGGGCCGATATCGTTGCATAGTCCAGATCCCTCAAATGAGATGTCATTTTCCATTGAATATCTTGGCTTCGTGCCGTCAAAACCGCACTTATAGCCCCCTGCAACAGGTGTGGTTAAAGTACGCAACCATCTTGTAACTCGCTTTGGACTTCAAAACATCCTACCATTATGCAAAACGCGACATTTAACACCTTCGTGTGTAGTTATTATAAAAACTGACATTTTCTGACACGCACCTGTGTAAGGCTAACGCAATCTTAATTCACCCTCTCGAAAGGCTTCTCGCATTCGATCAAATACTGATGAAGCAGAAAAAGAACGATACCATAAAAACTAATGTCTTATTCCTTTTCGTCTTCGCTTGACTTTTAGACAAACCTCGGCCGAAACACACCAATTGCTTTAATTCTGTCATCACCTTCGCTTATTTTTAAAGGTTTCTAAACAAAAGTTGTGCAGACGGTAAAATTGGTAGATAAAACTTAAAACTAACTAAAGCAAGCAACATTTCATTGGATTCCTAATCAAAAAAAAAAAAAATTAATTTTTACTCCTACAATTGCGGATATGACGCACTTGTATTATTTGTTATCGCATGGGGTAACAACGTATTAACAAAAATCAATACCGCCCCACCCACCGAAAAATACACGTTGTGTCAATTGTTTCTGTTTGCAGGTATGTTTCAAACACGACATTATCCAAAATTAAAAAAAAAAAAAATAGTGCAATAAAGTGCTTAGTAATACAGGGTGTTCCAATATAAGAGATCTGTTGCCACAATCTTGCATTTTTTAATTTGGGTCAACAGATCAAACACGAACTCTAGGTGGACAGAATTTACGACACAACATAAATTTATCCCCTTCGCACTACCTGTTACAGTACGAGGTTGAAGAGATTACATCACATAGCGTTTAAACTTCGTGGTTTACAAGGTACATGAACAGTTGGATCAATTTCGCCGGGGTCCTAAATTCAGCTTTTGCCCTGGAGAGCTCTAGATGATGAATGCTACCATACGGACTTTGAAGTTGAAATTCGTCACTTTTTCGAATCACGATTTGCCTACTGTGTGACATAGACTGCTGGAATAGCAATGCTACGTTGTATACTACTTTTGTCTCTCATATTAATGTGAAGATTTTGTCTACAGTCGATCTGCCGGTCGTAAGCCACATGCAGATGAGTGTGCCGTAGAAGGTCTTCAAACATTCAGTTAGTCATTTCAGTCATCGGGCATAGTTTCGTTCACCTATATTTCGTTGATGATTTGGAGCATGCACCCTAATAAATCATCAACTCTCTATTTAAAAAAAATCTGCACTTAAGCCCCCAGAGCCGAGTGCCTTGTTGTTCCTCAGCTTTTTGATAGTTGCTGGAGTCTCCATATTTTTGACTAGGTCGATGTCACTGTATAGCGGATAGCCTATATACATAATTCGTCGTCAAACACCCAGAGCCAAAAATCATGTGAGGACTTATGTTTACCCTTAAATTCCTTCCCATCCCGGCACAGCTCAACCCGGCATAGATCGTGAGAACGCTTCCTTCTTGTTTAAACCTTTTTAGTCCAGTTTGTTCTTAGCGGCCAGGTTTTGTATGACTATTTACTCATCTGCAAAATCATGATAGTACATTGCATTGCATTATATCTTACAGAGAAAGATGTGGCTGTTCTTGTGCCCTTTAGGGAAAGAATATTACCTAACATTGGATCTACCAACATCAATAGACTAGAGTGGTGTCTATTTCAAGGTAAAATATCTAAGCGTCGTCATAGACACAATAAGTTCGTCTCTGAGCGTGCCACTAGTTCCTTATGGACCAGTTGCCGCTTACACGGCAGAACTTGGCCTCTTAGTTACAAAAGGATACACTGTTGTTAAACATCGACACATCCATTACAACATATGCGGCCGTAGTTTAGCTGCCAAAAGTTTTTGAACGGAAATGAAGCTTGAGAGGCTACAGAGAATTGATTGTTTGCAGGGTAAAATTTCCGAGGGCGAAGTTGTAGAGCGGATAATTTCCAAGAAATGCAGTCCTTACTCTATCCCGTAGCTTCAAAAGTAAGGGAGATATCGAGATATTTCGATTTCCAACTGTCCACAAAATCGGCCACAGGCCGCTTCGAGCGAATCCGCAATTTCTTCATTTTTTCCATGGAAACCAACCCCGACTCCTTCGCAAACGATTTGCGCGTTTCCCTTGCGTTTGAGGGCGAGCACAAGATAACACATACAAGATGTGCAAAGAAAGCGAAGAATCAGCAGAAAACGCATAACTCCCTCATAAGAACGCGAAGACGATTTCGGGATAACTACTACCTTAAGGCGGAAGATACAACCACCAGCTCACCTAAATATATTGCAAAATTCATCACTCACTCCGGCTTCATGAATGAGCGCTAAAGAAGAACACATCACAATAGGTTCACATGAGGCGGCAGTGACAAGGGACTCAGTCCCAACGCAATTAACAATGTACATACCTGTCCCTGAGATCAACAGAGAACCAGCACCATAAGAACCAAGACCATCAGATTGTCGGGATCAACAGACAACCAGCACCAACAGACTACCGCCATCAACAGAGAAACGAAACCAACACATATCCAAGACCAGAAGGGAACCAAGCGAATCCTAAGGCACTTTATTTTACCAAGTCAATAATTTTAACTCTTAAGTTGTTTGTCAAAGAAACCTCACGTCCTTAAAACCATTAATGTACTCCTAGATCTTAAGTTATTACATTACAGCCCAATAAAACTAAAAACAAACACAAAAGAATCGTGTTTTCTTCTTTTTTTCCTTTGAGTTTCTTGACCAAATTCCAGGATTCCAAGGTGAGTATCATGACATTTACCCTGGAATTGGGTTCCTCCAAAACCGCCCACAAAATGTGCAAAAATCACGAAAACTTGAAAAAATCACAAAAATCCATGAAAATCTGACGTCACACGAAAACATCCACTGAAAATTTGCTGAAAATTTTTCAGAAATACCAGGCCACCAGAAACCCAGAAAAAGCAGCAGGTATCCCCTATTTTCGCGGCCAGCCGTGTGGTATGCAATAGTTTTTGATGAAAGGTTGAAAATATTTTGCTAAATAAAATCGGGTATACCACACGGCTGATGGCGAAAAGGAATATTCCTGCCAGCCGTGTGGTATGCAAAGGTATTTTGACGCGCGATTGGAAATTTTTCAGTATAAAAAATCGAGTATACCACACGGCTGATGGCGAAAAGGAATATTCCTGCCAGCCGTGTGGTATGCAAAGGTATTTTGACGCGCGATTGCAAATTTTTCAGTATAAAAAATCGAGTATACCACACGGCTGATGGCGAAAAGGAATATTCCTGCCAGCCGTGTGGTATGCAAAGGTATTTTGACGCGCGATTGCAAATTTTTCAGTATAAAAAATCGAGTATACCACACGGCTGGCAGGATTATTCCTTTTCCCGAGCAGCCGTGTGGTATACTCGATTTTATTTAGCAAAATATTTTCAACCTTTCATCAAAAACTATTGCATACCACACGGCTGGCCGCGAAAATAGGGGATACCTGCTGCTTTTTCTGGGTTTCTGGTGGCCTGGTATTTCTGAAAAATTTTCAGCAAATTTTCAGTGGATGTTTTCGTGTGACGTCAGATTTTCATGGATTTTTGTGATTTTTTCAAGTTTTCGTGATTTTTGCACATTTTGTGGGCGGTTTTGGAGGAACCTAATTCCAGGGTAAATGTCATGATACTCACCTTGGAATCCTGGAATTTGGTCAAGAAACTCAAAGGAAAAAAAGAAGAAAACACGATTCTTTTGTGTTTGTTTTTAGTTTTATTGGGCTGTAATGTAATAACTTAAGATCTAAGAGTACATTAATGGTTTTAAGGACGCGAGGTTTCTTTGACAAACAACTTAAGAGTTAAAATTATTGACTTGGTAAAATAAAGTGCCTTAGGAGTCGCTTGGTTCCCTTCTGGTCTTGGATATGTGTTGGTTTCGTTTCTCTGTTGATGGCGGTAGTCTGTTGGTGCTGGTTGTCTGTTGATCCCGACAATCTGATGGTCTTGGTTGTTATGGTGCTGGTTCTCTGTTGATCTCAGGGACAGGTATGTACATTGTTAATTGCGTTGGCACTGAGTCCCTTGTCACTGCCGCCTCATGTGGACCTATTGTGATGTGTTCTTCTTTAGCGCTCATTCATGAAGCCGGAGTGAGTGATGAACTTTGCAATATATTTAAGTGAGCTGGTGGTTGTATCTTCCGCCTTAAGGTAGTAGATATCCAGTTATGTGTGTTCTGCTGATTCTTCGCTTTCTTTGCACATCTTGTATGTGTTATCCTGTGCTCAAGCTCATAGACTGAGACGAGCGTTTTGCAAGGAACGCAAGGAAAACGCGCAAATCGTTTGCGAAGGAGTTGGGGTTGGTTTCCATGGAAAAAATGAAGAAATTGCGGATTCGCTCGAAGTGGCCTGTGGCCGATTTTGTGAAAAATTGGAAATCGAAAAATCTCGGTATTTCGCTCTGGTTTGAAGCTACGGGATGGAGTAAGGACGGTTTTTCTTGGAAATTCTCCGCGCTACAACTTCACCCTAAAAAGTTTTGTTCTACGCCGAACGGTTAGCTACGGCTCGGCGGGACGAACCGTGTGAGAAGACCCCCCTCTCGCCCAACGTGTGCGAAATATCGCGGAACAGACCTGCCCGCGTTGTAGATCATACGTTCTCAGTTCTGCTTTGTTCAGGTTTTTAGGTCGAGGCGAGCGTTTTGACTTCAAACGCAAGGGAAACGCGCAAATCGTTTGCGAAGGAGCCGGGGTTGGTTTCCATGGAAAAAATGAAGCAATTGCTACTTCAATCGAGTTGAAGGGGCTCTTGATAGCTCGCTGCAGGAATAAATAATTTTTAGTTTCACATTTCATGCGTTTTATTTTATTTCACCTCCAAACGGTAATTGTTCTTTTTTATTACAGACCTTGTTAAAAGTATTTTATTTTCCACATATATATAGTATATAGTATATTTGTATTTATAATTAGTTTTTTTTTTAAATATTTTTAATATCTAGCTTGACAATAATCAATATAAGAATTATTTAATACAAAGTATTGAAATATTATTTTAGTTATTATTTCGCGACAATAGTTTTGCGATAGCCCATTACAAAAGATACACAGAATTAAATGTAGTTATTGTTTTTTATTTTATTTTATCATTGTTAGCAATAGTAGGTATGTAAATATTTATATATTTATGCGTACAATTAAAAAAAAAACAACAGAATAGAATACAAATCAATTTGCCTGTGAAATTATTTACAAAAGAACTTATTGAATAAAGTTTCTTACTCGTAAATAAAATAGTTTACACAATTTATTTCATAAAATTTAATTGATATAATAAATGTATGTAAATATTTTTTCTTTAACAGAAATACAATAGCCTCTAGCTAATCGATAAATGAACATATGTATGGTTTGTTTTGTTTTTGTTTTAAATATGTATACGTCAAGGAAGGTAGAATGATATATAGTAGATTAAATTCCAGTCAATTAAGATGAGTTGTGAAGGAGAATTTAGGTTATATACTCGGTGGAACTACAAAGAGACTTTTTTAAACAAATCTTTACTTAAATTCAGTCAAAAGCAACAACGAATTTTATTTGCCAGTTATTTCAAAGGGATAGTCTTCTGTTTTGAACAAGTAACAAAACTGTAAAGGTTACTGGCACAAACCGAAGTGTTTGCTGCTACAAAGTAAATGCATGTGGTTTGAGTGACTTGAATTACATAGCTTAACTTGTTTTTAATTTTAGCAATTTATTAATTTTAGTTAAATGTATTCAAATTGACTATAATCGTTGAGATAAAATTGTAGGTTGCTTAGTGCTAGGAATATTGTAGGTAGAGGTGTGTAAAGATTGCTTATTAGTCTTTCGGAAGTTTATAATTTCTTTTAATTAAACCTTAGAAGTCTTTTTAAAGTTTATTTATTTTTTTATCTTTATAATTGTTAACTCATCAGTCCAATTGGTTACACTCTTTTAAATAAATCTCAAGGATCTTGTTTGTTTCCTTAAACTGTTGCCTGCGTAGTCATATCGGCTTATGTCCCAAGAAAGGTAATGAACATTAATTTCATAATGCACAACGGTAGTCAGAAATCTAAACCATTTGCCACACCTGGTACCTGGCACTCAAGGCATTGCAGACAATTAATCTGCGGAGGAACTTGATAGGGTCGGGGCTCAGCTGCTGTGCTGTTTCAACCAGAACTTCTTTGTGTTGTTAATTGGGCTACCGCTACAGCATGACTAAACAACTGAGAACACCATTTGGGAAATTCCGCGGCCTGAGATACCATCTCAACAAACTAAACCTTCATTTAGATACAGAGTGCCGTTCTTCTTTAGAAGAGCATGTGCTCTAAAAATTTTTATAAGGAATTTTGTTCGCCAGCGAAGTTTAGAATCCTGGCTACTAGTGACATAAGAGAGGTGGTAGTTCTATTAGGCTAATTTCACCCATTACACAATAGATCACCCAGAAGGGGCGGGTTTAATGCGAAAAAAAGATCATCTGCATCGTCCCTTCTAAACTGGACGAACGACTGGCCAATGATTCAGCCGTTTCTTGCTATTTAACTAAATTCTTTTGATCATTTTTGTCTAAGCTAATAAGCCAGCAAAAATTTCAGAGCTAAAGAACGAAATAACTCAGCATTTTTGGAAGATGGAACCCAACTACTGCAAAATGTCATTGGGTCTGCGATAAGATCGGGGTATCTTTTACTTCAAGCGCACACTGGATGAATAATGCGGAGGAAAATTGTGTATACATGAACCGATTTTCATTGTAGTGGTATTTCTGTGGTATTTTTTGCACCACGAAATTGACAGCTTATGTGTGTATTGGTTTTACTCCGATGTTCAACCACTTTAACGCTGGATAAACATTTTACCCCGTTTCTTACTCTACACTTCATCTCTCTCTTCTATAAAACCGGTTTTACGGGGAAAGTGATCCAGTGTGTGCTGGCCCATTGAGATTATCAACAAAAGTATGGCTTCCTGTCAGAGGATCCGAGAAGGACATTTTAAAGATATATTATCTGCCATTTAATCGTAATACAAACTCTAAATTAACACTCATTACCTTTTATGAGATAGCGCCACGTGAAAAAAATCCCTTTCGTTGAGACTTAACCATCGTCCTACGGACAGCGTTTCTTCAATTTAATCATTAAAACCTTTTCGACACCACCATCTGAAGAATTTCATAAATTCAGACTTAGTTTCCTTAAAATTCCGTTTAAATTTTGGTATTATGTATTTATTATTTTTAATTTTCAATTGACATCTCCTTCATTTTTTGCTTTGTTTTTTTTTAATTTGCCTTTTACTTCTTAAAACCTCTTTGGGTTTATGGATTTAAAAAATCTTTTCTTTTAGTTTTATGTACTCAAATAAATTTCCAAGTACAAAATTGTACATTTAATAAACGACATCAAAAAGGATATGTAATTAAATGCCAAACGCAAGATATCTATTTCTATAGGTGTTTGGGATAAAAAAAAATTCCCATACATACACATATAATATTATATATTGTTTAATACTTCAATAAAAAGCTTTACAATATTTTTGTTACTTAGATAATTCGATCATTAAAAACAGAAAAGAAATTATTACACCCGATATTTAACAAATGGCTGCTAGTTCATGTGATTATATCGTTTTCACTCACGTACACTTATGCTCGGTTACATCCAAGTGAGACGGTTTTATTTGATTCTTCCGCAGAATAGTTCGCTTGTGACAAACATACTGTCCTTTGTATAACTTACATGTGGAAATAATTGAAATCTAGAAACGTTACTAGGTTTTCCCAGAATGACGGAAGCCATCCTGTAGATTTTTTGCTCTATAAATTTATGTTTTCACTCTCTGAATTAACCGTTATCGAGATATCAGCGTTGAAAGTCAGATTAGTCGATTTAAGTCGGAATTTTGTGATTCTATGATGCACATGCTAACTGACAGCAGTCTGGACTCTGATTGATAAGTAAAATATTGACTGCTCAAAATTTGACCAGAGCCAACCAAGTCTGTTGCTAAGTTTCCAAATGGTGGCATTCGGTGCGCCACGGACAGCGTTCGGAGTTCGGACGATGCGTCACCACCATAAAATGTTACTCCACAGCGGAGCCTGCTAATAAAACGAATACCTTCAACGAAATAAACTATAAGCGCCATATAGCAATACAATTGGTGGAGCATAGCAAGACAATCGCAATTACCCTAACACGCTGACCACTGAGGCAAAGGTGCGATAGTAGAACTGTCTGCAGATTCACTTAAGAGTTTACCGTTGGTCAAAGCTCAAGCCAATACCCGGTAAAAGATGTAGACGGTAGCCCGTGAGTAACCCGATGCCGAACAACTAGATTACCGCCACTTTGATCACATTATCTCCCTGCAGACCATTATTGAGAAGCGAGTTGAATTTTTATATTTGTCCACACATGAAGTGGCAAAACCAAATCACTATTTTCTGTGAGAATTCTCTGACAAAATTCAATCGGCTTTAAATAAACACAAAAAATATTTAGTGACTAATTTAAAAAAAAAATACTCTTTCACATGTATACTTCTTTTATATTAAATGTTTTCATTAATTTGTTAATATTTAATTCATACAATGCTCCTAGTTTTCCACAATATCTATATATAGTTAGTTATATTTATTTCATACTCGGCATATGTTATTTTTTTGTTTTTAGTAAACAGTGTTTATATAATATTAAAAGAAGAATTTTTCTGTTTAAAAATTAAATAATAAAAAAAAGAAACATATTTTTTTTTTACTACAACGACATTGTCTTCCTCTTAAATGTTTTTTTTTTTTTATAAATTCATTTTTGTTTCCTTAATTACTTTGCATGTGTTTATAAATAAATTAAACTTAATTTAATTTTCTTTTCGCAGTTTACATAGATTTCATTTGTATGAATAATATAATAAGTTAGTAAATTCAATAAAGAAAAATAAACAGAAAAACAAAATTCAACTTTTTTTTTAATTAATCTTTTTTTTTTTAAATCTTAAAATATAGTTTAGCGTTTAAATATACTTTTATTATTGTTTAGTGTATTTTCGGGGCACTTCTGTCGTTAATTTTTTGATTTCGCTTAAGGTTTGCGCCACGTTTGATTTGATCCATCAAGGATTCGTGACACAATCGAGGATCGGGCTGCAAAGAGAAATTAATGAAATTAATGTTTCGTTTAAAAATTGAAATTAAATGTTAAGGAAATTGAGCTAGTTGAAGCGACCAAAAATTATATTTTAGCTGTTAAGAGTTATCGCAGACAAAAGGGTTGTATTCGCAACAAGGATTTAATACATTGTCAACAGGAAAAACAAGTTTTACATTAAAAACTATTTACGTGATGACGACAATAATCAATAGAAACAAAATTCGAAGCAAAAATTAAGTGAAAAAGTCCAAATAGGTATGTGGTTTACTTCTGTTCACGGGTGTACAAGAAGCACCTGTGTTTGACGACAAAGCGAGATACGGAAAATGTGTGTATTAGTAAGGATTCGCTTCTCTTTACCATCAAGTGGTCTTTACTACATCTCGAAGCTTGGCAGGTTGGCCGGAGCTCCAAGTTTGCTGGAAAAAGCCACGACGTCACTTCCTGGGAAGTAAAGTCGTTCTCGATTCGGATATGTAGGGGTTAGGCTATCATAGGGCGCACAACGTGCAAATTGCAACAAAAATGGGAATGTCCTGCGCCCCTGTATTACGAATACTAAACGTAAAACCCTTGGAACTGACTAGCAATGTTGGAAGACTAGTCATTCAGTTCTTCTTTGTCCCAAATAGAAACGGCATACCCGACTCCGATCTTTCTTATGAGAGAGAATCACAGAATTACAGCTCCTGCTTTACGAGTCTATTAAGTTTCTATGTTATATGAATAGCTGTCTGACAAGGTTTCCTGCATAAAAATTTATCATCCGGCAGCATAATTCACAGTTAATTCGCAGTAACTTCAATATCTACAGCTCCACGGCATAAAAAGTCTTAGAAATCGTAGTACCATCTGCTTTAGAAGCACAAAAAACTATTAAGGAACAAAACACAACTCAAACTGTCTACAACACTCTAAGAAAACTGACAAATCGATAGGACACGCTGAAGCATTCGACATTCGCCGCAATATCGCCAGCTCGTCGAGGAACTTATGCACATTCGAGATAACCAAAGTGACTTCCATAAAACCCTTATCTCTCTTCAGGCCTGACTTTGCTCCTCTAGGAGGTTTGGAAAACCCTAATACTGGCAGTGCGCTCATTCCCAACATAGATAATAAGATCATAATCGTAAGATCTGGAGATACAAAGGGGTACATTGGGAGAGCCCCCGTGATTTTCTCTCGCTATTTCCATGGATTGAAGTTTATTTTTGGAACAACGATGTCAACGCATGCCCCGAAGCAGTCACCAAAATAATTCTTACATTATTTTCCAAAAAGTATACATCGACTGTATCACAGTTGCAATAGACGACCGAGTGATTCAACAGAAGGAAAGCAAACACCTCTTCGAAGTCACCGTCAATTCTCATATCACATGGAACAAGCCCATTTCCAACATCGCAAAATCAGCATCAGCGAAACTGAGTTATCTTTTTAGAGCGAAAAAATACTTTACATTACACCATCGCAGATACATACATACTTCTGCTTTACTCGAGTACTGATCGCACATCTGAAGTTCGACGCCAAAACACACCCTCCACTTACTCAACACAATTTACAATCTATCACGGTAAGGGAATAATCCGTGTATTCAAACGTTAGACGTTAGACCAGAACGCGACAATAGTCTGTCATCTCTATGTGCATACAACAACTGCACAAACTTGCCTCTACAGAAATTCTTCTTGTTATAAAACTACCGAGCATTGGAAAACGCTGCCAGAAAAAATATTTCCGGACGAATTCGATCTCCAGCAATCTAAAAGCAGAGTTAACAAACACCTGCAAACATCTAGGAGAATGTTTCCCATCCTTTTATGAATTAAAACATCACATGCTCCCTCACATAATTTGTACGTTTTTATAGTATTCGTTTATGTATGGGTGGTTGCACCCACCGCCACCTCTAGTAAGCCCTCACCGCCGCACTAAATTATGTGACCTTGTTTGACGAAAAGCAACAAATGTGTATTTGCGATCTCACACATATCCACACACCAAATATCAAATTTCAAGTCATTTTGCATTACTCGAAAGTTCAACATAAACCTCGTGTGAAACTCGTCGTCACTCATATTTACCGTACTTTAATGGGTGCCTAGTTCACGAGAGTCTAAACTAGCCCGGATAAGTTTTTCACACTTATGTCTATAGATTTTCGTTTTGTCTTCCACACCTACTACACACTTAGGAAGAATCCTAATTTGCAAAAGTGACAACGGGAGCCCGTTTGAAAAACTTTACAATGCGCCTTCGATGACAACTGGTTCAATCAACTCAAACGTGGTCGAACATTTCTCTTTAACAAAAAGCACCCCATCCGTTCGATTGAGGACGTGGTAAACCAAAGCATGTAAGCAGATCGTCGGCCGGGTGAATACCAGAGAGACTGTAATCATTTGAATTTAACGTGTACAAAATATACGTAAGGAACATTGGGGCATGTGGAAGCTATCGGCGATTTGGGTGCCTTGTTCGCTGATCACTTCGAAGCAATCTATGGCCACGTTTAAGTGCTGCCCGAGTGAGTTTCTCCTGCGTTATGTGACTGCTGATGAATTCTATTCAACGTTTATAATCTTTGTTCTCTATAAAAGGAAGGGAAAGACAACCAGGGAGCATTGCTATGTCAATTTATTTGGCCGATTCGACGCTAAATTGAAGAGAAAACGGCCCCTTTTTCAGCAAAAGTTATTTTCCACCATTACAACACCTCCGCTTATTCGTCCTTGATCGTCAAAGAGGTCGAGCTAAGCCATCAATTACTTGGTTCTCGATCATATTCTCTAGACATCTGCAAATTATGTTTGTTCACAACATTATACGCATAGGACTCGATTCTGAACACCAATGTTTAAGCCAGAAGTAGTCCCGCGAAAGAGAACGAACTAAATTTTCGATGGCATGCGCAACTAAAGAGTGTCAACCAATTTAATTTATTTACACAACAGTAGACCGCACAATCAGTTGTTCTGAAACTATCAGCAACGCGCCGGAAAGTGAGGCGATCATGTTGATTGAACATTTCGTGTAAACCTCGAGACATTGGTCAAAATAAAGCGAATTTTGGTGTTAAATTCGGATAGTTTTGCGCTTTATGCCGAGCTGATTACATCAGATCTCTTATTGCTGTGAGAAACCTCCTCAATTTAGCTGTTGCGATGTCATCCGTATACGTTTAGACACGCGTTTCACGTTCTATGTGTAACAATAGACGACAAGATCAAAGTACTCGTAAAGTGCATTATTTAGCAAACTCAACAATGGCATCTTCCAACTATAAACTTTCATCCCGCTTGTAAAAGGACGGTAGCATAGTTCGACTAGAACAGGTGGAGCTAAGTGAGCATGAAGACGACCTCCTGTCCTGCACCGAAGCTGCCTCCGTGGCCGTACCCTGATTCACAACAATGGCGCCCAACGTGGGCCAAAAAGCTTGGTATAACAGACCCGGACGGTGCCACAGTTTGACTAGAACTGGTGGAACTAAGCGAGCATGAAGGCGTCCTCTTCTCCTGCACCGAAGCTACCTCCATAGCCCTGATTCACAAAAATGGCGCCCAACGTGGGCTAAAAAGCTTGGTATAACAGACCCGAAAGTGGCACAGTTTGACCAAAACAGGTGGAGCTAAGTGAGCATGAAGACGTCCTCCTCTCCTGCACCAAAGCTGTCTCCATGGTCGTACCCTGATTCACAAGAATGGCGCCCAACGTGGGCCAAAAAGCTTGGTATAACAGACCCGAACGGCTGCACAGTTTGACTAGAACAGGTGGAACTAAGCAAGCATGAAGGCGTCCTCTTCTCCTGCACCGAAGCTGCCTCCATGGCCTTGATTCACAAAAATGGCTCCCAACGTTGGTAAAAAAGCTTGGTATAACAGAACCGGATTTGAGCAGTCACTTATTTGCAAATTAAACATATATAGTCAAATGCGAATGCCCAGGTATAACTGGCGTCAGATTAAAACAATGAGGCAATTTCCTTCTAATAACTTGGAGGTTGTGGATAGTTTGTCAAATTCGGTAGAGAAATCAAATGCTTTGTGAAAAGATATTAAAGGAATCGCGATAGACCTTTCGGTTGCTGTCTAACATAAACTAGTGTGACGATTTCTGTTGCAGGTCAAACAAAATGGTCTTAGCATTAACAAATCTCGAATCAGCACGGACATCAGCAGTGGATATCTATCGGTCTAAAAGGAATTTCTCAGTTAAATGAGAAGGATCAGCTAATACAATGTATTTAGGTTATGTTTTAGTTGGTAAGTACGTTATTTCATTATATTTAGACAAAAATGGATACTCCGTCAGTTCAATTTGACCTTTAGTTAAGATTTTAAGGGATTAACTGTTTACGAAACCGTCATTAGATATGTTTTAGTGTTTTTTTTTTTAACGAGAAACCTCACTAATGAAGTAACATTCCTCCATTTAACGTAGGCCGACAATCTTACTTTGTTCTTTATCAATCTGGATCTTTGCATCTCCTAGCTTACCTCGCCGCCACTTGACGATCGTCGTTGTTGATGTTGATATTGAGAACTTGGACGTGGCAATAATTTCGGATTTTGATACAACTAGAATTTTGTTTTCGTACGCATATAAGCAAAATGTTTTACATAAATTCGTCCGCACAAAGTGTACGCAACCAGAGACATGCTTTAATAATTTATTCTTACCAATGCTTTACTGTTGATTAAATTTCGCACTGCGAATGCTCGTCCAGAGATGCCCTGTTTGGCCAATTTTGCATTGAGATTCTCG
Organism: Matsumyia berberina; assembly: GCA_917880715.2. Taxonomy (NCBI): domain Eukaryota; kingdom Metazoa; phylum Arthropoda; class Insecta; order Diptera; family Syrphidae; genus Matsumyia; species Matsumyia berberina. The sequence continues at coordinate 112,138,975 of OU862870.1, read as the reverse complement.
AGGAATTCAGCTTTGGTCTTTGATCGGATGCTACCCGATTTGTCGTTATTCGCGGACGAGTAATCTAAAAGAGTACAAACAAATGTTTAATTAAATTTAATGGCAGCATTAAGAGTTGGAGAGGATTGTATATGTATTATAGATAAAAAGCGTTATATAATTATATGTGCAAATGAGGACTAAAAATCATCACACTCGGGAAATGAGAAAGTAAGGAAAAAAAACAAATGGCATGACAAATGCATTTGCAATACAGTGAATATATTAAAACAAATTTATTTTAACAAATGCGCGTAAGAATATTTGAGTATTTTAATAGAAGCTGAAATAATATACTTGCTTAGAATATTTATGATTTTGTTTTATTATTAGTTTGCCAATTTTCACTGCATAGCTAATGGGTTAAGTTTGGGTATTGTTTAGCAAAAACAAGAAAATTGCAACTGCTTGACACACAACTGCCCGTTTAACGATATTGTCGAATTGTTCAGACACAGACCAAGTCACGCGGCTCAACGAGAGTTGACCACAATTTTACTTTCGTCGCATAGCGAGAATCCGCGTGGGCCGCGTCGCGAAAGATCACGTAGTTGTGTTTTTTTCCATACTAATGCATCGAACATTAGCTCTGCTCGTTTTCATGTTCAGATTGAAATTAGACTTCCAGCAGACAATCATCGTCGACAGTTACAAGGAATCTGCGACTGCAGTCGATCCGTGTACACTCGGAGTAATAGAAACGATAAAGAAGTTTAGTTGTTAGATCGATAGTAGTTAGTTCGCTAGATAAGATGAATTGGCTCCTACAGCCAAACATTTTGTATCTGTTAGCCACCTAGTGGTGCCATCTGAGAATTTTTTTCTCGAAAATTAAAAACGGAACTACAGTCTCAATACTTGCTGAAATAGAAATAAAGCACTTACATTAAATGGTGCACACTTTGGAGGTCGATACATGCAAATTTTAACCGAAAATTGATACAAAGATCTGATCGATTGGTTCACTTGCATGCCTTGCGAGAGCTCCCGATCGGAGAGGCTTATTGGATGTGGTCAAGATTCATTTTGGACTAGGGAACAATACTTCTTAACTACATATATATAAGCCTCCCTAAGATCGTCTACAATATCTTATCTACTGTATTGTGTGAGTGACTATTGAGATCGAAGCGGCTAAGGGAGTTTGACGGTCAACGAGGCATAATAAATTTACATCTTTTTCACAAAAACAGGACGCGGAACATCGACGTCTTAAACACAACTTAGCTATCGGCAGGTGTAACTTTGAGGCAGTTAGAGATTTTAACATATTAGACCCAAGGTCGTCCGGGTAAGACGGCAATTTACCAAGTTAGGAACTCTTTTCAACTCGGCTTTGTTATAAACTCAGACGTTGTTTCTTTGGGATAACGAACGGATTAAGCAGCAAAGTCCTCAATCGAACAACTATGCTGATTCTATACAAGACTCTCATCATCATAGTCCTGCTTTATGGTGCTTTGTAAGAATGGATGGGGTTGCGATCGGTTGTTTAAAGAGAGACATCGCTTCCCAGTTCTTTCGTACCATCTGCACAGACAGTGAGTGGAGGAAAACTGTTTCGGCTGTTCGGGGATATCGACCAAGTAAAGAGAGTCTTAATACAACGACTAAGACGGCTGTGACATGAAGAGCAGATGCACACACGCACTTTTTGGCTCACATTATCCTCCCATTATCCCAAAGGAATGGCGGACTAGACGAAGACACCGATTGCAAGGCGTCAATCAACTTGGTGTATAAAAGTAGAGCTAGATAACTGCTGGGACATGCAAAACGAATGAACACCAGCGCTCCCGCTCGAAGAATCTTCGAATTTATCCCGTAGGGATAAAACAATAGAGGGAGCCCGCGACTTTGGTAAAGCGCGCAAGTGGAAAAGGGCCTCAACCAACTTGGTGTGCAAAACCACAGGTAACTAGTTAACTATAGAGTTGGCTAAAGAAGCTAGAATTCCAGGACCATTCAGATTCCAGCATCATGATATGTAAGTCGAAGGACATTCAGCCACATAAAGTTTGCGGTTCAAGAAAGTACTGGCCGAGAAAAAACTCAGCTGCGACTGTTTCGTTCTAGTGAAGAGTCAGAGCTTCTGTATGAGAGAGTAGCCTGCAGTCTTTCGTGAATAGGTGTTTTTCTTGCTGAACTGTATCGAATGATGATATTATGAAGAGGAAAGAAAAGCACAGACCAAGGAAGTGATAGTGCTGTCTAAAGGAACGAAGAAAATTCAACTTATCCAGCCTGACAGAACAGTTGATGGGAAAACGCGAACCGTGGAGAGAGTTGTGACGTATTATAGAACTTTCAACACGATGTCAAGTAGGCGGTGTTGTGTGGAGCAGTTGCTTTTGTGTTTACCCGTCAGCAGAACTCAATAAAAGGACAAACAGTACTTGGTATCATACAACAAATTGAAAAAAAAAAATTCTTAAAATGCAAATTTTGAGTTAAAATATCAAACATTGGAATTGGTTAAGATCTGAAAATTGGCCAACTAACATATAGAAAGCAATTTTAAGGATTGAAAAAGAAAATCAAGCATCAAACAAAATGCAGCATTATCGGCGAAAATGTTCTTCCTTCCACATGGTCAGCAGGTATCGCACATATACAAGGAAGATGCCCGATGCTCCTGTTTCACAAAACTTCTTTTTTTTTTTTTACAAAAATACTTTGTACTTGTCCCATAATTCTCGCGGAATTGGTTAAGAGAACGAACAAAAACCAAACACAAAATCTCGCCACAATTTATGTTGTTTGTCTCATTTACTTGTGTTCGTCGCATACTGTCCACCCGTGGGAGCTATGCCTGCCTGTTGGTAATGTTGTTGTTGTTGTTGTTGTTGATGTGTCGGACCATGGCCAAATGATGTTTGCCTAGAGCCATTGCCGCTGCTGCCATAAATTGGCGCATAAGTTGCTGAAGGAGAGGAACAGGTCGGTGGATTACCCGATGAACAATGGATTGCCGTTGTGGACATAAAAGGATTTGTAGTAACGAAAATCTTCTGCTGGACACTACTGTGTCGAGCCGGAACTGGAGGCTGCTTATGACGGAGATGACCACCGCCGCCGCTGGCAGATGACGGTGATCGTTGGGTATGATTGTTGTTGTTATTGTTGCTGTTGCTGCCCTGAAGATGGTGATATTGTTGCGAACGCAAATGATGATTCTTCGGAATAGTAGATGTAGATGAAACATTTGCGCAAGGAGTAGAAGCAGCGGCATGATTGGATGAGATGGAAGAAGCACCGGTGGAATGGGCGCCACGGAGACTTCTCGGCATAGTGGCCGATGCGATGGGTGGTGGTGGTGGCTCTTCTTGCGGAGGAGGACCGGAATAGTGAAGCTGCTGATACTGATGGTGATGCTGAGCAGCAACTGCTTGATTGATAGTCGGATGGGTGAACGACATGGATTGAGCTGCTGCATTTTGTGATTGAGATGAAGATGATTGTGATGGTTGAGATGGAGGGTGATAGAGAGATGACGAATGTGATGATGGTGGATTATTATAGTGGTGATGGTGGTGGGTGGAAGTGTTACTAAGAGTGCTACCATAGATTTGATTTTGTTTACCGTCGTAATGCTGCTGCTGCTGGTGATGGTGATGCTGCTGTTGTTGCTGACTCTGTGAGTAACGGTCGTTCATTTGGCGCGAGTATATCTGCTCGGTTGACGTCTGATTGTAGCTTTGGTTGTGTTGCTGCTGCTGCTGCTGCTGATGATGGTGGTGATGGTGTTGCTGCTGCTGTTGTTGCTGATGATGGTGCTGCTGATGATGCGGAGAATTTGGCGTGGATCCATATAGGGGTTGATGATGTTGAGCGCTAATCGCTGAACGATTATTGTCCTGATGATGTGCCGCTATTTGGTAGGTGCCATACTCTGGTTGCTGTTGCTGCTTGTTCAGGCGTGCATTTAGTTGAGCAATGAGAACAGGATTCGTCTTTGGCTGCGCTGGTGGAGTATGCGACTGTTGCTGTAGCTGTGGACCAGGACTAGACGAACGGAAGCTCGACATACTGGACACTTGCTTGGGTTGAGCATAGATTCCCGGCGAGTTACATGTCGTTCTGAAGGACTGTGAAAGAGATGTTATGAGAAAAGCATTAGACGACAGTCACATATCTGTTTGGTCAAATATTTTTCTTTTGTAAAAGCCCAACACCCAAGATGGCAACCCATTCCTACTGAACCCCAGAAGAAATAAAAATTAAACAAAAAACTTACAGAATTACTATCACAACTACTATGATTGTTTTTTGTGTTGTGTTGTTGTTGGTGTTTTGGTGGTTGGGGATTTGGTTGGGGTAATGATGAAGGTGCCGTCGACTGCTCATGTGGCGGTGGTGGTGGTGGCAGAGATTGTTGCAGCTGTTGCTGATAATTACTATGTTGATGGTGATAGTTATTATAGTGACCGTGGTGGGTGTGGTGATTGTGATGATTATTGTGCTGCTGCTGCTGTTGTTGTTGTTGTTGGTGCTGCTGTTGGGGGTGCATCTGGGATGATGGTACAGGTTGAGGATGTTGGTAGTGTTGATAGACTTGTGTTTTCGGTGGTGGTTGTGGTGGTGATTTATTGTATATATTCTCAACTAATGTAGGAGGAGCATCATGCATCAGGGGAGTTGCTGAATAAATGTTGTTTTCTTGTTTTTGACTCTGGATTTTGTTGGAAAGGAACGGAAGGTCATACAAAATTATAATTAAAATAATAAAAATTAAATACAAAAGTTCAAAATAAATGTGAATGCTTGGGAATGTTTCGTTTTAGGGTTTTCTTTTTCTTTTGATAGTTTAAGAGAAATGCCTACACCTTCTCTCACCTGTATCGTTGGAGTCTGTTGCTGTTGCTGATGGTTTGTCATGTTTTGTGCTCTCCTGATTGCGCTGGGACTCGCCGGCGTGTGTCTTATCGCAGATAATGCTTTTACAGTCTCCGCCACCTTAATCGATGATGCGGCAGAAAGTGTTTGTGGTATACTATTGGAGTGTTGGCGATCCAACAGATACGCTGGTGGTGGTGGTAAACTCTCCACAGAGTTATTCATAGTATTTTGTTGAATTAGATTCGGCGAATTCTGTGGGTGGAATTAAAAATCGGTTGGGAACGGGATGTAGATGGAGCGAAAGGTGTACTTTTGTTTAAGTCCAATAAGAAAATAAATACGGCAGTTAATCTGCTTAGAAATATACTGTGTAAGGTGGGATATAACAAAACAAACGAAAAGTGCATTTTTACAAATTAATTCCAAATCAATGTTGAGATCTGTCGGCAGCAAAAAAGACTCCGTCTTACTGCAAGCGTTGATTATTTTAAAGTTTCCGAAGAATACAAAATGACGAAGATAAGTTATGTTCTTATCACCGGACAAGTGGAAGTGTTTCACATACACGGATTTCCGCTGAACACAACAGACGAATAGGGAATACCTTGCCAAGGGAGCGTAGTACCATTACATAGTTTGGACGGGTTATCGTAGCGGTCCCCTTTCAGAAAAAGCTTGTTGGCTGGAACGCAGTCTATGTTCTCTAACTGAATCCACGGACTTTTCTCCATTTTTATCTCTTTGAAAGATTTTAACGGCTTATCCAATAAGGGGTAGTTTTGTTAATAGGGATTCTTTTCCTGAAGACATCACGTTGCCTGGAGACCCAAGTCAACAACGAGCGATAAAGTAGAAGCCAGGTAGAGCCGGAACCAACCGCTATGGGCATCAAAATGGGTCCACAAGGACCTAAGAATGATGAGGTCGAGTGCTTTCTCCCTCATCAACCCAGATATCTAACCCAACCTAATAGGGATTCTCGGGCATAGCACGCGTGATAAATGTCATATCCATGAGACATTTCTGTTCAGAATTCGTTGGTATTTCATCATGAATAGACTTATGTCTGAACAACGTCGTCGTGAATTTGATAATTAGGCAGTGGAACAGCTCCAAATTGATCTGTTTTTTTTTATCAAAAAATTTTGTTCAGCGACGAGACTTACTTTTGGCTTAACGAATACGTTAACAAACAAAATTGTCGTATTTGGGCTGATGGGCAGCCAGAAGCGACCCAAGAGCTACCGATCCATCCGGAAAAGTGCACTGTTTGGTGCGATCTATGTGCAGACGGCATCATCGGACCGTATTTCATTAAAAATGCGGAAGGAAGGCGCGTAACCGTTAATGGAAAATGCTACAGGTCAATGATCCGTGAAATTTTATTGCCAAAAGTATTTCATTAAAAATGCGGAAGGAAGGCGCGTAACCGTTAATGGAAAATGCTACAGGTCAATGATCCGTGAAATTTTATTGCCAAAAGTTCAAGACATTGGTGTAGATGACTTGTGCTTTCAACAGGATGGCGCAAGCAAACCTGAGAGCTTCTTGCCATGTGATGGATGGACCTGTGAATTGGACTTCAAGTCATGCGATCTGACTCCGCTGGATTATTTTTTGTGGGAGTATGTGAAATCACTTGTTTATAAACCACAAACATTTGATGCCTTAGGAGAGAACATACCACCTGCCGATATGCTCGACAGAGTGCCTGAAAATTGAACTCACAAAATGGACCATCTGAGGGCTATTTGACAACATTTACATGAGATTATTTTTAAATATTAATTGTCATAAAGCATACTAGCAGCTCGAATACAATTTCCGATTATTTAATTGATTTTTACGCATTTTATTTAAAAAAAAACTTCAGGAAGCTCTTATTTGATCAGCCTTTAGTAAAGTTGTACTGATTTTCACTGCCTTGTCGCTCTGTGGAGCCAGAACGGCTAGTTGCGATATGCAACAAGTATTGCATATTGCAGGTAATAAGGCAATATCAAGGTAAGTCTCGGTGATAAGTTTGGCCAAGGCTGTAATTACTGCTCTCAGGGCGGGTTTTAAACCGTACAAGAGTCAGTGAGTGAATAAGGAGAAACTGTTTAACGTATTTAGGTTTAGGTATATTTTCTTTGATTTTGCAAATGTGAACATGTTGCTTTTAGCACACAATATGTACGTTAAATATTCAACGAGCATTTGTACGGCGGGCCTCAGAGTTCTAAAGAAGTGTATTATACTCTACTCAATAAACTTAAGAAATAATAATCCCACTAGCCCCCAAAAGAATTTTAAATATCTTGTGTAACACATTTCCATCATTTCTATTTAACTTACCGGTGTCGAAAGATTATGACTCGGTGTAACTGACGAACTGCGTCGCACTGGTGGCGGTGGTTTAGCTGTATTCACTGAAGAACGTCTTGCGATCCGTGTACCACAGCCTAGTTTCGTTCATAGAGAAGAAAAAAATACATTAGTACACTTCGAAATAAAGCCAATTCAGTTAATTCATTACGTTCTTCGATTGCAGATACATTGAACAAATATACATATATGTAGGGTATGTATATACAATTAACAACAAGACACCAATAATACTTTTCATCAAAATTTACCATCTCAACAAGTGTTTACATATCTGTTTTAGCCAATTTGGTTATCATATTTATTTATTCTCTTTTCTTTTCTGTGTTTATTGTGTTATATATATCATTTTTCAGTGTTGCGAGTGTTTCTTTTCTTTTTTTAATTTTGGTATTTATAAGTGTGTGAATGGATGAGATAAATGACAATGAGTTATGAACAACGTATGCAGCAAAATAAAACAAAAAATAAAACAACATAATGCGAAAGATATTCCAATAAAAATTTACATAATTCGAAAAAATAACAAATCAAACCAAAACCAAAGGGACATGGATTTAAGGATTAAGGGATGACACCTTTTTTATCAGTTTTTATAAAGTATGTGGCATTTAGTTTCGTTATTCATATCGCAGGGTCCTTTATTTGGGTTAGTAAGCAACAATCACTTAAGGCAAACCATCACCGTCAACAATGGAAGAGTGTGTTGTACCCAATACTTTAGGTGAAGGGTATGATGATCAAATAATGAGACTGATATTTATTTGGATTTGACGACCTTGGTCGTATGTTCTACTGGCGGATACGGTGATTAAAATTAACACTGAACTGGAACTCCACGTTCGCGGACATAGAATCACAAGCTGCAAACATGGGCTTCATTGTAAACGAGAATAAAACAAAGGATATACCGAGACACAACTCTTACGTCTCAGAATGTTGCGGTAGACAGCTATAAGTGTGAGGTAGTGAAGGACTTCGTCTAGCGACATCAACGCAAGGATCAACCCCTGTTTCTTTGGTTTTTGGAGATAACTATTTTTTCAAGTCCTTATGGAAAAGAACCAAGGCGACGCTATAATAAATCTTAACCAAACCCATCTTCCTTTCACAATAGGATGAACAAGCACTCTAACAGGTTCTACGTTCAATTTAACAACCTATCTGCGCTAATGCTACTATACGAGCTATGCAACGAAATCGATCAGATAAAAAACAAACGTGTATAACGATTAAACCTGGTACAGCGGATATAGGTGTTTATCTTTAATTCGAAGACCCGATAGCTGCCCGACTAAGCAGCTGCACATACTCATGGCGTGTGACCAAATGAGAGCGCGGAAGAAGGAGCCTGTGTGGCATTGGTCCAAGAGTCTTCGATTCCATCTTGAAGATGGACACTAACTTGATGTACGAATCTAATCGGTGCTTGGTTAAGAATGGAGCTAGTTGGAGAGATATATATTGGGTAAAGCCCAGGTCGACTCTGGACGGTAGAGTCGCCGAAAGCAGGTAAGAATAGGTTAAGGTGAGCACAGAGACACTTAGGATAAGAAGGGGTAAAGGAGGGAGGAAAGGGAGGGACGGGTTCAGCGCCTAGCTGAAATCTGTCGGTCTACCGTCAGTTCGAGTCCATGTAGAAATGCAGGCAGAACTCAGCCCGCACAGGCTCTTCAATCTAAACAATATAAGCTCCGAACATCTCCCTGATGGTCACCTTAATAAGCATCCCTACTCCAAAGTAGCGATTTCAACATAGATGACATTCTTTCAAGTACTACTTCAAACGAAACTACTTAGCAGTCATCTCCCCGAGTGACGACTGGGGAAAAAATTCAAACCCCGTCCTTCAGACCTTGACCAAGTATGGTATAAGTACGGCTCTAAAATTAACAGTGGATCTAAGGCTGGAATATTCGGAGAATCGTCTAGCACTAACATATCAGTCAGTCTAGGCACATACTCATCGATCTTCCAGGTAGAAATATTTGCTATATATCAGTGCACAAGCTTAAACTTGCTCTTTAATTTCCGTGGCAAAACCATCTTTATCTTCTCTGACAGTCAAGTTGACCTGAAAGCACTGAACTCAGCCACGATTAAGTGACAGTCTGCTTTTAGGACTGTGAAAAAACAACTTGGTCATACTACACTGGATTGCCGTTCATAAGGGCAACACCGGAAATGAAACAGCGGATTCACTGGCAAAGAAATCGATTTTAAAAAAAACTTTATGACGGAGCAATCCCTGCTCAAATCCAAAACAATTTGGATGGGGAGTGGGAAACAGAAATATAAAAAAAACTTTTCTTCCCCAATCTATCACAAAAGAAATCTAAGTTTCTTCTAAATCTGAGCAAGAACCACGTTAGAATTCTAACCGACATCTTAAGTGGCCACTGCCGACTAAAACGGCATCTACTACAAGCTTGGTCTGTCATTGGACTTTACCTGCAGACTGTGCTTGGAGAGCCATGAAAGCTCTTTTAACATCGTCACAGAATGTCCCGCCCTTATTCATGCGAGAAAGCGGACCGTAGGCAGAGAACTCGTTTCACCAACGGCGCTTGTCACGCTCAATCCAGAGAGGCTGATTAGCTTCCAGACATCCTGTGGAGCAGACAAACTGCTCTAAAGATATGGAACAGCACAATAGGCCTCTATATGAGACTGCAGTGCTAGAGTGGACAAACCGCTCCCCACTAATAATAATAATTCCCATTTGAGGACAAATTCTGCAGAAATGCACGTTCTTCTGTTGCTTTCGTTAATTTTTTCTCAAGTCTTAGTTTCTAGTCACTACACTGTTGTCAGATGTTGCCGATCTTGAGAAAGATGAAGTAGCTACTGAATAAGACTCACTAACATCAAGAAAATACTAAATATCATGACTACATACTTCAAAAACTCTAACTTAACCTAATACCAGTCTCATCGCTTGATCACCTTTTCATGTGTGTTAAAAATTTGAAAACAGTTTTACAACATAAAACAAAAAACAAAATGGAAACAAAAAAAAACTTTAAGAAATCAAAGCAAAAACAAACCCGACAACGAAGCCGGACGTGGTGAAATGCTCGGCTTCACCGTTGCTACCACTGGTGCAGTTGTTGTCACCGGTGGATGCAACGACGATACAGGCGTCGATGGAGATGACGACAATGATGATGATGATTTAAGGGATTGATGCGAAGGCAATGATGATGTTGGTAGTTGTGGTGGTAAGGGTGGTAATGGTTTCGAAATTTTTTTCGAATTTATCTTTTGTTGCTTTTGTTGTTGTTGTTGTGGTGACTGTTGTTGTTGTTGCTGTTGTTGAAGATGTTGTTGGCTTTCTAACTTTTGCTGCTGAGAACGCAGTTTCTCGTCTAAGCTCGCCTTAAAGTCTTTGCTTAGTGGTGAAATTGTATTGTTGTTGTTCTTACTTGTATCATTGTTATTATTATTGTTATTGCTTAAACTATTTAAATTTGGTGTCTTCCTATCGACGATACGGTTCAAGTTCAACTTGGACATTTTGTAATCGCCACCGTTACTAATACTACTATCGACTGTGGGAAGCTGTGGCTTCTTCAGTGTATTCGTACCTTGATTGTTGTTGAGAAGTGGCGTGTTGCGATTGTTATTGTCCGGTGTTGCATAGTGTTCGCTGCGAAATGAACTCAGCCTTTGTTTGGGATTCTCCATTGGATTTGGTGTCAGCGTAGTTGACGCTGTTATAGACGACGATGACGGTTCTGAAATTTGTGGATCTTTTGTACGAAGCACAACAATCTCTGAATTCTGTTTGACAAATTCAATATCCGGAGTGCATGGGATCGTATGGTCATAGATCACAACCACTCCACTTCCAGAATCGTTGTCATTCAACGAACGTTGTGCAATCGAAATGGAGTCTTCACCCGCAATAGATAGATCATCGCCATTCGTCTCAGATTGTGCGAAATGAGCAAATGTGGGATTTTCGAATCCCATCGAACTTGTTTCACTCACAAAACGACTCAATTCAGAATCTGAATATGCAAACTTGACTGCATCACTGGCCGTTGTACTCTGAGTGGAATAGTTGAAGCTACCGATGGAGATTTTGTCAGAGTCCACGTCGGTGCCGCTTCCATTGCTGATTATTGTTGTTCCTGTTGCCTGCTGGTTATTGCTACCGGTCATGATGACATCCTTCAACGATGGTGTCAGAGTTGATGTCGATGGATTCCCAATGGAAGCACTGTCCGTACTGCTGCAGTGTGATTTCTCACGTGCCTCATGTTCTCGTTGAAATGAGTCTAGTTCGCCAATTAGATCATTAAGTTCTTGAATCGAGTCTTCGTAAAGTTTGTCTATTTTGTCTACACGTGTGAAAGTGTTTTTTTGTGGGTAGAGTAGGAAGAGGATAATAGAGGAATTTTTATACAGGATTTTTTGTGTGTGTTTTTTTTTCGTGTGCGTTCAGCGGGTGAATAAGAAGAAAATATAAAAAAAAGAAAATAAACAAAAAAGAGAAATTAAAAACGAAAAACAAAATTACAAAAGCATTCTTTACTAATCTATAAAAGAAAATCTAAATAAATTTAAAACTATTTCTACATTTATATAGGGTTTGCATGTGCTATAGCTATCTAGGTGCTACGACGTGCTTTCGGAGATATTAGATGGTGTGGATTTAGTTTGAAATATTTAAAAGAAAGTCAATAAAACTTGGAAACCTGCAAGCGTATTGAATTACGGAGGAATATTCCTCTTCAACGCCGCATACGCGATCTTGTCCATTATGTGAATATCTTAAACCTGCGCATACTACTACGGCTTCCGGCCCGACAAATGGGTACGCTCTAAAGAAAATTTGAGAAAAGATTGACGAGTTCCCGCTTAGTTGTAGCTCCACTTCAATTCATCGATCGACTATACAAGGCGACGGCTGAATGAAAGGGTATTAGCAAGAGATTTGAAATGGTCAAGACCTTTGGTGAAAACGGAGTGAAATGGCTCTCTTGTATCATTAAAAAAAGCATAGGAATGCGATGAAACACCTAGCAATTGGTAAACTGGTGTGATTAATCCTCTTTTTAAGATAGGGAATAGGATGGGGGTATATATTTCTTAAATCCCCCCGAAGAAGTTTTTGTTAAGGTGTTGGAAGCGCGTTTCAGAGTTGTGGTCGAGTCCAGGTTGGGCGATGAGCAGGCTTTCGTCCACATAGAAGCATAACCGACCAGCTATTCACTTTCCTCAGAATGCTACTTGAGAAGATGTGGCGGGATGCCAAACCTATCTACAGTTCTTTTGTGAATTAGAAAGAAAGCATATGATCGTGGCCCTTGAGGTTAACTCTGAAGTGTACTCCAGGAGTATGAGATTGACGGTTCTCTTCTGAGAACCATTCAATCTCTATACACTAACTGTAGAAGTTGTGTTCGACATCTTTCACTGTGGGCGTTGGATTGCGCTATAGATGTACACATATGGATTGGATGTTACAGCGCAGCCGTGGTGAAAAACTATTCGAATTGGGGGATTTAAGGATAAGTCATCTGTTTTTCGCTGATAACTTGGTCATCCTGGAGTATACCCAGACCTAATTTCGGCGCGCACTTGATAAGTTAGTAGCAATCTGTGTTAAAGCTGGGAGGGTAAACGCTTTTAAATCAGAAGTAATGGTCATTTCGAGAAGTTTAGTATCTCGGGGTTCTATTTACGAGTGATGGAAGGAGAATTTTTGAGACAGCTTGGCCAGTCTGTTATCAGAAGGGCCGAACTTGACATCGAAGCTTAGCTATCGGTCCTCAATTCAGCGTTTGTTTCGACCCTCACCTATGGGCATGAGGTTTGGCTAATGACCGAATCGGTAATGACAAAGATCGCGGATACAAGCTGCCGAAATGAGATTTTTTCATTGTATTGCTGGAGTAACTGTCGAGATCGAGTTAGGAACGCCAGAATACGCGAGTCACTCAATGTCGAGCAGCTACTTCTTTGACCGGAGAGGTCCATATTTCGACGACTTGAACCCGTTAAACGTATGTGCCCAACTTGGCTCGGGTAGGCGTCCCCTGGGTAGGCCTAGGATGAGATGGCTGGTACCAAGTCCGAAATCTCACCTCTACCCGTCTGGGGATAATCCACTTAAGCACCCTAAATCCGCGATCCTCATAGTGGAAAAGTGGGCCATGGGAAAATGATGATGATGATGTGCTTTCTTGGGAGTATTGATGTCGATAAAGAAGACTCTACCTTTTCATCCACCTGCTAGAATTGAGAAGCTCTTTGTTAACAAATTATGCTCTCGGAACCTTGTCATTCCCCGACGAGACGTGGTTCCGCGAAAAATGTTCCATGCTTCGGGCTTAACTCACGTCGACGGCACAGCAGTTCAGCGCACTAACTACTGAGCCACGGGGACCACCATATAAGAACTTGGTCGAGAATATAACCAAAACAAAATACTTGCTGTCGACCAACAAAGAAGCATTTAGGACAAAACGTGACAATCGACAGTTTCGACATGCCCAGGATCCAAGCCAACACCCACATTTATGACTTAATTTAACAAATTCAAAGCAATATTCCCTGAAACGACGGCAGTACAAAGCAGTCGCAGCTCACGTAGAGAGAATTAAAAGATAGCGAGCTCATTACGTAGTGCGAAATCATTTTTCTAGGCTTACAACAGTGAACAAGTTGTAAGACTTCTCATACTCCCTTTAAATAGCAATTGCATTCCCCCATTGCACCCGCATTCGTTTAAAGCATTAATTGTTAGTGAAACTGCGTGCAATAACCCACTTTTCACGGTGTCTGACAACCGATTAAATGAAGGCTGTCTCTGTCATCGATTAATATACCTGCATGCAGTTTACTGTGCACATCACAGTTGACACGAAATCATCATTCGCGAGAGCAATTCATTTATTTTACTGCCAGCCCATGGAATGTGGATTTTTTAAAGACTAGAATCTCTAATTTAGCTGCAGCCTAAGAATACTCGTATGACTTCAACGCTGACATGAAAGGATCGGCAGTTACAAAACTTTTTTTTGTTTTTCCTATGGGTTGCATCACGTAAGTGCAATTAAAGCGACGTTAAATGAATTAAACTCCAATAGAATCTTATAAATTATTCATAATTCGCTTGAATTAGAAATGAGTCGGTGCAAGGAAAGGCAACTGCAAGCCTACAAAATGAGGATAATAAGGTGTTTTACCGATTTTTAATTGAAAGTAAATTACTAGCTCACTAACTAGGGAATATAAAGCATGACGAGTTGTAACGACTAAGTGAACACCAGGTGAATGTGCTGGATTATGAGTACAGATCACAGACATTTCAGAAAAATTCGCACAATCATTTCAAGTGAGTTCTTGCGAGATTCGGAAAACGAGGTGAAACATACGACGAAGGCGGGAAGAGTGTTTCAAGTAAAGGACCATTCATTCGATGCAGATGGTAGGGAAGAGTTTCTAAGATGGAATCAACGATGGCATCTGCAGTTCCAGTTAGACCGGACTACCTTCTATGGTTGGTTGACAGAGTTTAATCGTGTAAGAACCGGTTTATGCGGTATGTTCTGGGAGTACAATCTGTCCTCTGCGTCTGTGTAACTGCCCTGCCATAGCAGAGTAGGTATGGGGACAACAATAAACCTCGGATACGAAGGAATTGGCCACCAATACAAGTCTTACTCTCCCAATACACCGACGGATCAAAGATAAACTGTGGTATGCGGGCCGATGTCTACTAGGAATCACTGAAAATAGCAATATCATACCGCTTGCCGGATTTTGCCAGCGGAACTACTGGCAATTCGAGAGACATGCACGCAACTCGAGCGTGACCAAGATAGCCAAGCCGCTATTAAAGCTATTGACTCGGCTACCATACCCTCCGAACTGGTGCTAGAGTGCCGGAACGACCTTGTCTGCTTGGGCGAACAGTTCAGAGTCACACTGCTCTGGGATCCAGGGCACAGTGACATAAAAGGAAACGAGCGTGCAGATGAGCTGGGCAGGCAAAGCTCAGCTCTACATGACTCACTCGCAGCAAAGATCCACATCCCGCTAGGAACGGTTAAGGGACAAATCCATTTACATTTCCTGTAGAAGGCCTACCTTCTATTAGGGGATGAACCAACTGCGCCATATCAAGGAAGATATGGCCGATCTACGATAAGATTAGAACAAAAAATCTTCTAAAGATAACCCGCCCAGATATCGCAAAAATAACGGCGATAACCACGGGGCATTGACCAATTGGAACCCATGCGGCCAAATTGAGTGTAAGACACAAACCCCGTTGCCGCAGCTGCGAAAATGAGAAGCGAACTCTCTCCCATTTCATCTGCAAATGTCTAGCACTAGCAAGAGCCAGACTGCATGCATTAAACCAACCATTCACCGACGACCTCAACGACATCCCAGATAAAGGGATACGAGATCTAATTCGTTTTCTAAACTCCACAGGCTGAATCTGGGCACATGTCTCACCCACCATTAACAACACACATAATCAAATAGGTCACACGAGTCGTGGTAACAAAAAGGAACATCCTAGTGTTAATTGGTTTCAGTCGAACCTCCACCTTTACCTAGCTATCCCTACTTACTACAGCGGCTGCTACCGACAACAGCATCGGCGCTTGTGTAGAATCAAACGAGTTTCTAAACAAAACTTACGTGTCGAAATTATGGTTCGAAAGTATAGCCCACATGGCACAATCTCTGTTAACGCATTCAGATTAACCTACTTAGCGCCCAAGTTAAGTGCTGTCATAACTGGTACACTGTTCATTCATTCACAATGACACAATGGACAAAAGTACAGGCAGATTCATGCAGCAAACCAGGATGCGTATAGAGTTTGCTAAAGAAAAAGGACCAGAGCTCCTGCCATGGCTACTGAAGGCCAGAACAGAAGCGAGTGTTCGGTGAACTTAGCTTAGCTTTGTCTATTTAACAAATAAGTCAAGGTAAGGTAACCTTAAGTGGTTAAATTAAAGACATCCAGGATACAGGAAGAAGGAGGGTCGGCATTGTATATGCACTACCTAAAACCACTCTTCGTTAACTCATTCTAAATATCTCAAACTAAATCCACAGCTAGAGACTGTAGAAATTGAAAGAAACTACAAATAAAGTTGTTTTAAGGTTGTCATCACTTACCCGTATCCTTTTCGTTAGCAGTTGTGTCATTTGCACCCTTTACCGTGAGCTCGTCCTTGCGCGTTGAGTAGATACTCTCACCGGACGATATCGAGTGATTGCTTCTACCTCCTGTCAATGGTAGAACGGGACTACTATTAACAGCAGCCGCTTGCTTCTCAAACATTGAAGCCTTCTGTAGAACTGAGGCTCGTACACGTTCATCACATTCATTTGAATCCTGATTGGGTGTTCCTGTTGCTGCTGTTGTGCCTGCAGTGCAATTCTCTTGTTGATCAATCGAGTTAATGGCATTAGTAGCATTGGAAGTAGTACTGTTATTAGTTGCACTATCAGTCTCTGTGATTTTTAAAACATCTTCTCCGTCTCCAGCATCGTCCTTCAATTGTAACGATGTTGAAGAACAAGAGGAGTTATTATTTGAAGCCGGGTTAATGTAGCCAACAACCAATGGTGCGCTCGAAGTCAGTGGGGTCGCTGGCGAATTGGTTAACAATGGCGAATAATGATTATGTGGTGTGGAGGCACCACTGGACGGTGTATATGTATGACCGACATTAGTCTGGTGCGACTCTATGGATGGATGACTATGTAAGGAGGGAGTATTCGATGAGGAATGGTTAGGATGATTTATTAGAGAGGACTCGGATGAAACGGAACTATGAGAGTCGGTCGATTGCTGTTGTTGTAATACAGAGTGATGGGATTGTTGTGGTTGTTGTTGTTGTTGATTGACCACCTGCTGTTGCGTGGGTTGCTGTTGATGTTGTTGTAACTGTTGAATGATTTGCTGTTGCTGTTGTTGTTGTTGTTGATTGGTTAGTTTCATAGCAGCCATTGTGGCCAGCTCGGACATGTTAACATAGGTTGGCTGCGGTTGCGACTGTTGCTGTAGATATTGGGGATTTTGAGGCTGCTGCTGCTGCTGCAGGGGTTGCTGTTGTTGTTGCGATTGGGGGAGATGCGATAACTCTATGGGGTTAGACGGCATGAAACGATGCGCGTTAGTTTATTAGTTATGAAAGCAAAAAGTGTTAAAGTTTCAATCACGTACCTTTTGCAACGTGGGCTGGAATTGGTGATGGACATTGGCGCTGTAGCAAAGTCGTGCCGTTTCGTGTGTTGTTATTGGCGGACAAGGGGCGTTCCAGAGACGAACAACGCTAGAAAAAAAGTGAGTATATTCGATAAGTAAATGATATGGAGGTAGGTCAGTGCAGATAGGATGCTGGCGGAGTTCTAAAAAAGGGCATTACCACAACGATTATCCGTGGTACTGGCTATGGAAATCGTTTGATAACGTATAGATATATTATATGCTGCAATGGAAATGATTTATGACATTCACAAGGATAAGGTTGTCAAGGTGTGTGTCTTTAATGAAGAAGCATTTACATTTGGCATGGATTCCATGTAACAGATGCCTTATAAACAATATTTACAGCTTTTGTAGACACTGCTATGGGGGATGGTTACGGAAGACTGTGAGTATATTTCGTACATGAATTATGCAAAAGAACTAACTAAGTGGGACTAAATAGAAATTAAAAGGGACATTGAGTGAATATTACGGGGTTTCGAAGGGTTTTTCTTTTAAGTGATCGAGCAAGCAGGCACAGGCAGATAGAATAGGCTGAGACATTGGCAATACACCAGAGGAGGTCTCTTACTTACCGGCCGATATCCCGACTGTGGCCATGGAAAGAATTAAAATTAGGTCAAAGGGAATGTACAATTTTAAAATTAAAAGAGAGAGAGAGTGAGAGAGGAGTGTAAGGGTGGGTTTTTGAACTTAAAAAAACAAAATTTGCCAATCAATCAAGTTTATCCAATTTTTTTTTTCCCAAAATATTACCCGAGGCTTAAGTCAGCACAAACTCTACTTACCACTGGTAACGGTGGACGACAGAGGACGTTTCCTGGTGATTTCTGAGATGTAGCGGTGGGAGTAGTTGCTGCTTCCATTATTGTTTCGGGATTTTGGAAAGTGTACACCGTCAAAGCTGGCCGCTGATGACCCTTCTCATAGGCCGATGATATTGTATGCGGACGATCTGTGGTCGGAACGTCTTGGGAATGTGGTGGCCATGTCGATACAGCGTGCGATTGACTGGTTGCAGTTGAGGCCTGAAAAAGGAGAACACGGTTATAAGTTTCTCCTTACAGCATAGATCTCAGGCAGACCACAATATGAACAAAAGTAAAATGAAACAAAAACAAATAAAAAAATAAAAACCTGTGAAGTCAAAGCTGGCGATGAGCAAAAACCACTATCACTGGATTCACCAGGCTTTAAGCGAATCGTAGGCGAAATTAACTAAAAAAAAAAAGAAAAAAACTCAAAAAAATGTTCCACAAATGAAAAACCGCCACACCCAGTTATTTTTCTACACCTTCTCCTGCACACTTACCTGCGACAAGGACCTTGGATAATGATGATGTCCAGGTGAACCACTCGAGCCACTGCTATTCATTGAGCTAATCGAACAAACAGAACTCTTTCGCGATCCCAACGAATTGGAACAACCCTGTGAGCCTGAGCCTCCACCCGGAGATTCTGGATATAAATTCATCGTAGATTTAGCATCTAGGATAAGTTCCTCCGACGATTGTGGCAGGACATTAGGTTCTTTTGTTACATTAGCAATCGATTGCATAGCTTCTTGTAAATGACCCAATTCGGACATTACTTCACATTCTTCTTTAACCACCGGCTGGAGCATGTGCACAAACGTACAATAACGCATACGTTCCTCAATCATTGCGGAGCGCAATGATTTCTTTTCAACCTCTTCGAGTTCAGCACGACGCATCGTGACATCGTGCATATGTGAGTCCACCAATGATTGTATTGCATCCGATTGACCTTTGCGTGCTTTTTTCTGTAGACGTAGTGTATCGGTGGAGCGTTTTTTCAACTCAGCACGACATCGTTTGTATTCTTTGGCATGTTCTTTGTCAATTGTGGCTACTTGGCGTTTCCAGTCTTCTAGTTTGTCCTAGAAAAAAAAAAAAGTGAAGGTTGTTGCAATTATAAGAACAAATTGGAGAAAAAATAAAACACTCACCTGTAAGGGTAATACGAGGCAATCCATTATTGCTGATGTGAATGTTTTTAGACGGGTCTCAACTGCCTTGTGACGCAGGCAGACACGTGTTAGGGCGGTACCAATTTCTTTGGAAGCACCTGGAAAAAAAAATTAGAAATTTACTTAAATTCTGCTACGAAATGGTTTCTATATAAAGAAAGGTATTAAGAGTTCAGGTGGTATTATCGGGTGGTGCGTGGGTCTTCCTATTTCCATCACTATAGCTTGAGAGCCTGACAAAGGTGATTGGGAGTTGATCAGCTTTCTTCGTGAGTTCGAAGCCTATCATTATTGAGCCTGCGAAAGGATTCGGCAATTACTCACAATTCGCCTTGGTAGTTTTGACTTCATCAGGGCAGATAGATTAACATGGATCCTGCATCACTTGTGGTGACGAGTTCTACGAAGGGCCCCAAAGTGATCTTACATTCTCTTAATCGCATTGCATATACTTTTTTATCTAACATCGGTTTTTATCTAACATGCTAGGCACCACGATCATTTTTTAAGCTCGAACAGGCATCTGCATGTATCAAGGTATTGCCCGCGGGGGGTAGTTCCTTCACCTCTCCTATTATCCATAGTAATCGATCAACTGCTAAACTGGTTCCATCTGACAGACAGCGAACAACCAACACCCTCTTACTCAGCAGGTGTGTACCTATAAATGGGGATGAGCACAGCAACGCTGTAAAAAATATTTTTGCCGCAGAGCTATGTCGGCAAAAGGCAGAAAAGCCGCAGCACGCGCTCATCGGAAAACACTTGGAGACGGTTTGAAGGGCGTATAGTATACTACTTGAAGATTGATTTTCAGGAGCGTCAGCACTAGAAACACACAAAAAAAAAAGAAGTTCAACATACGATAAGGCGTGCTAAGCATAACCACATCAATGCCTTGGCAGAACAAGCCGAAGATGCAGGTTTAATAGTAGGACCATATTTAGCATTAGCAAGGAGCATGCAGGTGGACGCAGCTCGAAAAAAACGCCCGGTGGTCAGAAGTCTAGACGGTTTATTTCTTATCAAGGATGAACGGCAACTCAGGAGATGGAGAGGGCATTTAAAAATGGTTCTTAAACCTATAGAAGCTTTGTTCTCAAACCCGACTCGGACACACCTCCTAGCAACAGAGAGATTGCAATACCGATCAGACCCCTGAAGACTGTACAGCGACATCGGCTTAGTCAGAAGAGTGAAAGTCCAACGACTGAGGTGGCTGGGTCATGTAGAGCGGATGGACAACAATCCTCCGGCCTGGAAAATCTTCGAATCCACAAGCACACTAAAGTCATTCTCTGTTCAAAATAATTAGCAAATAAACGAGGGTATAAGTCCTTCAGACATGTATCTACTCCTAAGCACATATTATGCTATTGTCTCGCATAGCTCGCAGTAGATGAAAATACATATCCCGACACGGTATATCCACATCCAAAGTTTTAGTCAACGAATCATGCACTAGCATGATCATTCATAACCTCGATCTTCTGAACCACAATATTATTCAGTTGTAGGCGAGTTTAGCTTAGCACAAAAGGTCTTTTAGGCCAAAGTTCTCTCTGCTGCAGTCGGTCAAGGTTGGATGCCCAAAAAGACGTAATCGTAATTCCAGAATAGATGCCATCCAGATTAGCCCGAGCAGATAATTATACTTAAGGCATACATACTTAAGTGCTAACCACGTGTCTGTTTTTCAGCTGGTCAGTAACCAGGATAACGACCCCAATTTATATTTTTGCTAAGTGTTCCCCAAACTCTGGTTAGAGATTATTCGAATATTCGACAAAATTTGAAGTATCTGCTACTTTTTGCCTGCCAAGGATATGCATTAACTTCTGCCAGGAATTTTTAAATTAATTAATGTCTATTCAGGATATTAAACTCAAAGTATTTCCTAAGTCCCTTCAACTTTCAACTTCACATCGAAGAAATGCAATTAGAAAGCAGCCCTCGGTGCGAATGCTCTTCAACACCCTCCTTTCAATGTGTGTATCCTGTCTTCTATAACCCCGTGTAATTAATTTTTTTTCTCTCCATAATCCCTCGGCATGTGTGAGTATGTGCAATTAGGGATACCATACGTGTTCACTTATCCCTGGCGCAAGGCAAAATGTAACATTTGCGTTACGGAACACTTGATCCTGGTACTCGTCGACGTATGTCTTTTTTCTTCTACTCTCCCCTGGCTTCACCATGAGCACCAAATCCAGGAAGAAGATAAGAGAAAAAACTATCATGCGCACAAAGACAAGAAAGCCAATCAGCCCGGGGGCAATGGAATAGTGTCAAGTAGTTTTAAATGCATTTAAGGACGGTTTTAGGACTTCCTTGAATTTAATCCTGTTTTTTTCGCCTGTCCCATATTATCCTTGTACTCTTTGTGGTGCATATGTACTTCCCTGTTGCCTGCTTTACACCCGTGCCAAGTGTATAATCTTCAAGTGCAAGCATGCGAGGATTTGCAAGGTAATGCACATGTGTATTCCCTTTTTTATTTAGCATACTCCCACCCTAGCTTGGCTTACACTCGACCGGGCAAACTTACCCTCGTTTTGTTGCCAGTGAACCGCATTTAAGGAATTGGGGAGGGGTTTTAAGCCAAACTGTTTGGATATAGAGCCATTTTCATCGCCCCCTTTACCCACCAGCAACTATTGAAATGGAAATTGTATGGCGTGGAATTTCGACAAACCCCCAGCTTTAGTTGTAGTCGGGGGATGGGCTCCGCTTCTCCTTGGTGTCACTTTCGTAAGAACTTTTTTAAAGGTAATTGAAACTATACCCTGGATTCGTACATTATTATGCCATCAAGGGGAAATTGAAAGTGGGTTTGATTTCTTAAAACCATTTAGGGGTGGTGGGGCTACATTTTTGGGACAATATTGGAGCCAACTATACATAAACCCTGGTGGTGGATGGTGGTTAGATAAACAAGGCTATGTGTATTTCAAACTAATGACCAAGTTAATTGAGGGTGCCGAAGGAGAATAGAGAATGAGAACAATGAAAAGGAAAACAAACAAAAAGGACATCAACCGCGCATAAGAAATCCTCAAATGTCTACACAAAGAAAGTTTATAATAAACTTCCGGGTCTTTGTTTGCTCGGTTGCTTTATGAAGTTCCTGCTTGAACTGTGGGGAATCGTGTTGTGTCCTAGTCCAGCTAGTAATTAGAACAAAGTCATTAACGGATCGATAGGGATGGCAGTGTCAGGAGAATATTATCTTATCCATAGTCCTAGACTCGTTAATTTCATCCGGGTTTGGGCAAAGCGGCAGTAACGATGGTACTTATTGTAAGTCCTACATACCCGGAGCAATTAAAGTAAAATAGTCACAGCTTTTGAGAAGACTCTATAGTTTGTCGAGACAATGTCTATTAAATGCGCAAGTGGCTTCTTGTTTGAACAACTGAATTCTAATGACTACATACTTGCCAACTAGTTATTGGTCGTCTGAATAAAGTTCTACAAGGTCTAGCAAACATTTTCCAATGCGTTTCATTTAAGAACACCGGTGATGACAATATGCCAACTTTTCACACCTGAGTTTAGCCTTAAGCTTCTTAAACTCCTAGCTGCTGTCAATTCTCATTCCAGACAGATAAAACTGGAATGTGTCTAACAGATGGATCGACGAAAGCGACCATAACAAGGGTTTTCTTAGAGGCACTGCGAATCAATCACTCAACGCGACTACTGCTGATTTTTTTAAACTGAGATTTACGCGATTATTATCCTCAGGACAGGTGTCTTCTGACAACAGCCTATGAAAGACAGGTGCTAGCTTAACTGCAGCTAGTCGATAGAGGGCGGCATCGACCGTCTTTCCATTGGAATTACCAGGATGTACATGGGTGGACAGTCAAGAGCACTAGACCCCAATCTCATAACAGGACAGGTCATTATTAAAGTGATCGAGTCTATGCCCACCGCTGGACAAAAAAAAACGACGATTGTCTATCGAAAGAAACCACATTGGAGTACTTGTCGATGGACACTGCTATATGACTAGAAGACTGCTATTGACAAAACGACTTCTGCAAAAGCTGTAGGAACAAAGAAGAAATAGAGTCCGCAAAACATTTTCTCAGTAAAAGAATTCTAATCAAATTAGGGTCGTCCTAGCAGAAGAACAATAATGCCAACGAATCCAGCTGTTCCATTATGAAGACTTACTTACTTACTTACTTACATCAATCAACTTGGTCTGCGAAATTAGAGGCAGCTAGCCAACGATCGAAAAGGCTGGAGATGCTTGTTAGTTTAAATTCAGGTCCACACGTGGGTGAAGATGGACAGAATGGCCCCCTTGTAGAAATAAGGCAGGTATGGGATATATGTTGGAAGGGGTCCAAGAAAATTAGAAACAATTATAGAATTGATAGGAAAAAGTTCCTGTTTCAAGCCAGGATGTCACCAACTCCTTTATCGATGAGATACCTCAGCTTTAGTATGCATATAGAGCCAAGGGTCGTCTGTTGCATTTTCGCTAAGGCTGGAGAAGAGCATAGGAAGTCTTTGAGGTCCTCTTCTTCTTCCTCGCAGATTTTACAAACCGTTGGGTTGGACTCGGTGTTTGTTGAGATTAATGTTTCCTGTGGTTAGTCCTACCATCAGCCTCAATTGATTTCTGCTTAAACTTAGAAACTTTTTAATGTGGAGGTTGTGAGAAAGTTCATTACAAAGCACGTTCTTCGGTTCAAGAAGACAAGAATGACCAAACAAACTCATATTAAATTAAGCTCGGTCTAGACCCGTAGCAACAACGAATGCAGACACTACCACGTTTGTGAATCCTTCTACCTCGCCAAAAGTCTGAAAAATACTTTCCTTAAGAATTGCAGGATATTTTTGAATGAAATCTGACAGAATATTATGTCGCCCTAGACGTATAAAGCGAAGAACCGTTGAGGAGGAATTCAAGACTTTAGAAACAATGAAGCGCAGGTATGCTAAAAACCCTACATAGCTTAGGGGTGAGTTGACCTACGAAGAAAAAGATAAATAGATCGAAAAGTGGTCAAAGTCCACAGAGCAAGTATAGTGGTGACCGTGGTGTAGTGGTAACATCTTCGCTTGTCACGCTGAAGATTTCGGGTTCAAGTCGTTAAGTCGAAAAACATTTAGATCTGAAAAATAAATAAAAGTCGACCACCTACGAAAGCTGTTGTGAACTCTACTGCGAAGGCATAACACTGCCAGTAGAATAGTCATCGTTTGAAGAGTTGGTCGAGATGATAATGATGATGACATCAGGTGGTTGGAAAAAACTACAGTGAACTTTATTAGCAATGGCAAAAACCTCACCAAATGTCCCCAGTTAGTCCGGACGTCATCCTCGGACGCCAGTGAAACCAAACAATACCTGAGCTTCAAACCACTGAACCGAAAAATTCTTTCCAATCTTCTCTTTTTTTGGTTTACGTCGTGCAACCTTAGTGCCGTCAGGGACCACGTCCTAGGCATAAAAAAAAGTCCGGGAACCCCGAAAAAAAAAGAAAACCTCTCTTGTTTAGGAACAGCAATGAAGCAGTCAATGAAATAGTGTCATAGCCGAAAGGGTTTCCCTGTACATAATCGTGGAGAAAATGCTAACGGCCTCCAATAGAAGAGCCTCAAGCTACCAAAATGTATGCACGATAAAAAAGGGAAAACATAGCTACAACACCACAACAAAAGGCAAAAGGCCCACAAATTGATCCCGATCATCAGGCTCTGGAAAAAGCGAGTACTTAGAGACA
Organism: Matsumyia berberina; assembly: GCA_917880715.2. Classification (NCBI taxonomy): domain Eukaryota; kingdom Metazoa; phylum Arthropoda; class Insecta; order Diptera; family Syrphidae; genus Matsumyia; species Matsumyia berberina. The sequence goes on along the minus strand of OU862870.1, from coordinate 112,113,741 downwards.
GCAATAACCACCTGACGCAGTTTCTATCTGGTCATGGAGACTATCGGAAATGTCTACACTGATTTTTACCTGATAGCTCACCTTTGTGCCCAGATTGTCCAGACCAGGAAGACGAAACGGAGCAGGCATTATTGTATTGTGGGGGTTTCACTAACTAACCTGCCAAAAACATCCACCGCAAAATAATAGCATGGACATTTGAATACTAGTTACAAATGTGGCAAACGAGCTACGCGGCAAGCACAAGCAGCACAGTATTAACTGTTAACCACCTCCGCGAAGTCATAACTAAACGCAATCCCACAGGGAATTGACTTAGTACGCAGGCCTACTCCTGGCATCGATCATTCAGCTTTGCGAATCGTGTATGCCCGATCATTTCACATCCATTGCCTGAAGACCTGCCCTAGGTCAGCACTACGGTTTGCCATAGGGCTTTCACCCCTACGAAACATTATTAGAATGATCGCTGCTCTACGGATGTTCTATTAAGCTGCAGCTGGAACACATGTGCATTCTTGTAAGGCACAGAAAATGTTGTGTACTATCCACCACGTTACAGCCAGGTTTTGGAAGATTAGTTGAAGTAGAACTATTGGATCGTCTATGTAGAGTGGTCTAATGGAAAACTTTTATAGAAACCAACTGGACTTAGCTGGTGTCTTTGGATCCAACAGCAAAATGAGAATATGACCCAGTGTGTTTCAGGCTTGATAATGTTGTGCAAAACTCACGCACCATCACCAGAGGCACAACATTTCAAAAGTCCGTCCAATTACTCGGATACGCCGACGATATTAACAAAATCGGAAGAACGCAGCGTAATGACACTGGCGCGTTCGTGAGTATTGAGACGGAGGCGGTTATTAAGGGCAAAACGAAGTATATGCTGTCAACAAGAAAGGACACCCAACACCGACATCTCGGACAAAACGTCACAATAGGCAGTTTTTTGAGGCAGTTAAGGACTTTGTTTACCTAGGCGCCGCTACCAATTTAGACAACGACACCAGCGCTGAGGTCAAACGAAGAATAACTCTGGCCAATCGGTGTTTCTTTGGGTTAAGAAGGCAATTGAGTAGCAAAGCTTTCTCTCGAACGACTAAAGTGACCCTTTATCAGACTTCAATCATTCCAGTCCTGCTATATGGCGCAGAGTCATGGAGAGTCATTTCGAGAGATCAATTCTCCGGGTGATTTTCGGTCCCGTCTGTTGGTATAGACGGTGAATGGAGGGGAGATATAACGATGAACTATAAGGGCTATATAACGATATCGGGTTTCCCAGAAGAGTGAAGGTCCATCGACTGAGGTGGCTGGGTACTGTAGAACGGACGGACACCAATGCTCCGGCCCGAAAAAACGGCGCAGTAGAAGAAGACCGCGACTCAGATGGCGCAAGGCGACCTTAACCAACTTGGCGTAGGAAACTGGAGGCAGCTGGCTAAAGATCGAGCTGGCCAGAGACATTTGTTGGTTGAGGCCCAGATCCACCCGGAACTGTAGAGCCACCTTAAGTAAGTAAGTAACTGTTCCAGGCTAAATTCCATCTCTGTAAATGTCCGGCGCTAAACTGATGGAAACTTGCCAACAGTTCTTCATTCTTTATTTAACAAACAATTAAATTAATTTGTTCAAGTTTGTTTACGCAGCTTTGTGAGTTTCCTTGGTGCCACTCGGTACGGTATGCATCCAACACTGTTGCATTGAATGACGTTTCCTATGCTTTTATGCGAGCTGTAAATGGTATAAAAACGTTCTCGCCCGCTCATAACCTAATCGTATTCTAAAGATAAAACTTGTGAGACGTCCACCTACAGGCTGAACATTTTAGAAAATGCATGCCACTATCGTGTTTGTTGTCCTTTTTGGAATCGTTTGTACTTTTTCGTCAGCCTTGCCGGTAGCCGATATAAATAAATCTGTGGATCTTGACTTTGTCGGTCAACACGGTGCAGTGGATGGAGGGGAAGGAGTACCTGCCGTTCGTCGTAAGCGTGCTACTTGCGATCTTCTGAGCTATTTCAACGTCAACGATTCGGCTTGTGCTCTTCATTGTTTGGCAAAGAGATACAGAGGAGGATATTGTAACTCTGAGAAGGTTTGCGTTTGCCGAAAATAAGAGGCAATCTCAAGTAAAATAATTGAAAATAGAAATAAAATTTGGTAAAAAAAGGAGTCAATTGGATTTGGCCAATTTAAGTCGATTACTGTTCGGAAGGATTTTCAAATAGTAGTTCCGTCGTCCTGTCAAGAAGGTTTGTGAATCGACTCTTGGTGAGCAAGGACCTAACCATGACCGTAAGTTAGCGATCTCGGCTCAAGGAGCGGAGTAAATAGGCAACACCTTGTCTCACGATGGAGCTATCTCTGCTTTTGCCAGTAGCCCTGCTGCTATTTGCATAGCAGATACCATCCACAAAGTCTCCTAACTATCCCAATGTCCGCATCTGTTTCAAATGTCGCTCATTTAAACTGTAATGACTTCCGGCACTGATGTCATTTCCATGTGCGCCCAAACAGCATGTACATCCTTGGGACATGCAGCTGTGTATACTTCCCCAACCAAATCCCCTGCTGGCACGTTTCAAATGCAAAACATGCGTTCCGCACAGAATGTCTACTGCCGCCCAAATGAATAGCGTAGCTAATTACCAATTCAACTGAATAAATGCCATCGTTTCACTACATACCACTGCCACAATAGGTCGTCTTCCAAAAAACTACTTCCTAGTCATCGTCGGCGACCGTTTATGTCCAGCAGGTGATGAATTTTCCTAAACAAACAGCGCCGTTCACCATCAATTCGCGCACCAGCAACTAATCGTAATCAAACACGATTCCGTCAAAACGATAAAAATTAAAATCCAACAAAGTATCTGCGTATCTGTTCGATGCTGATAAATGAATATTCAAATTAAACTTATTTTAGTCCTCATTGTATGCGACAATTTGTCTGGCCGCTGCTGTCCAAAAGAGCGCACGACACTAGAAACATATTATAATGCCAAGCAACGGACAGGTTTTTGCGAACAAAGTTGCCTATAGGCCGCCTAGAGGTACCCGACTTCTTCACCTGCGACCATGGCTTTATCGGAGAATATAAATCGTAGAAAAATATATAAAAGTCAGATAAGACTCCTTACTGACCTGAATACGATTTGACAAATGGACTGGGGACACTGCTTTGGAGACGGGGTGAGACAGCTTGACTCACGCTCTCACACAGCGTTGGAGGCCATTCACTTTGTTGCCGAGGAATGGGTGTACCTTGGCACGTCGTCGTCCAGAAGTGAAGGTGTGAGGAGGAAATACTAACTGCAAGCATCGCCGCCGCCACCAAGAAAACATTAAGGTGCTCAGCTCAAGTGACCATAACGAACGTTCACCTGCGATAATAACTGCACAAGTGTATCCATTGTGGATATTTGTATCTATTTCTGTGTTTGACGTAACCGGCTGCAGTTCGTTGGTCTTTCGCGCTCGAAAATCGTTCTCCAAGTGAGAGAATCGGGTTCGGTTGCACTGTGCAAGACACGAAGTGAAGTAGAACGAGAGCACGTTAATAATTCATGAAAGTCTCTCTGCGGGTATCCGACGTATTGATTCGAAGCTCATAATGCCGGAGCACTGACGGAGTCTGTGTTGCATGAGACGGTAACGGTGTGGCGATGATGATGATGGTGATTCCTGTGGAACGACATTCAGAATTCGTTTTTTTTTTTTTTTGAATAGTTGGCGGTGCAGTAGAGTGACGAGCATCCAACATGCAGAGTTTCAGTTTGTTAGGAAGTGGGTGGAGTGGAAGTTGATTCACAGATTAGGTTAGGAATCTGGGAAAGCTTCGGCGAACGAGTTTGTTTAGTCAAATGTGACCGCATGCTCTAGTGGGATTAAATTGAGATTGAGTTATTATGTCATGAATTACTAACTAGAGAATGTTACGAGCGCTAGTTGAAGGATAAAAAGAGGTCCCGAATGAAAACTCAAATGAAGACCGTTTGATGTTTGCTCCCAATACCTGCAGTGAGCCCTGCCGAAAGAAGTTGGAAAAATCTTTGGTGAATATGGAATTTATCCTTATTGCTGTTCTTGACATAGAAAGAGCATCCAACAGCATCAAACTTGATTGGCGCTTGGCAATCTGGGCAAAGTCGCAATTCAGAATTTGACTGCTGCAAAAGAAGTCAGTGCAAGGTTTTTTAGGTGGATTTCATAGAAATACCACCTATTGCAGAGGTCCTCATGACGCGACTTTCAAAAAATTTGAATGCCATTCGTCTTCGCTATCATACCAAACACTAACCTCATACTCCGTTAAAAATTTTATATATATATACAGTTATGGACAATAAAATAGGGTCAAGCCTTTATAACAAATATTTTCAAACTTTTTATCGTGTACTCTTTAATGATAACAGCGACATCTCGCTTAAAATAGTTGTAGTCATGTTACTCTTAGAATATCCAAATTTGGCACCACTTCGAATGATCATAGATAACGGACACTCGAAAAACCTTTGTCACTCGTGTTGAACAAGGGACAAAAAAATAGGGTCATCATTTGAAATATTTAAACAAAATTTAGATTTTCATAAAATTGTAAGTAATTTGTTTTAGGTTTAACATATTTAATGAGAATATGACATTTTAGCTTAAATTCACGAAGAAAATACCAACAAAATGGGCCGAGCAAAACATTGTTCTGACGAAGAGCGCAACATTATTCAAAAGTTAAGGAACGAAGGACAAAGCCAACGCCAAATAGCCAAAACCATCGGCAGGTCTCAAAACTTTGTATGTAATGCTCTGCTGCCCCAAAAACCACATCTCAAAAGAGGTAGGCCGCGCAAGACTACTCCAAAACAGGATGATCGCATCAAACTTCTCTCTAGTCAAGATCCTTTCAAATCAGCTGCGGTAATTCAGTGCGAATTAGGAGCGCCAATTTCATCTCGGACGGTAAGAAGGCGATTGGTGGAAAAAAAACTGTTCGGTAGAATATCGCGAAAGGTGCCAATGCTGACAAAGAAACAAAGAAAAAATAGGATAGTGTTCGCAAAATCGCACTTGAATTGGGATGGACCGGTTAATGGGAAGAAGTGGCGTAAAATCCTGTGGTCTGACGAGTCAAAAATTAATATGATTGGCAACGATGGCAGACCTTGGGTAAGGAGGCCAAAAAACGCCGAGTTAAATCCTCGCTATACCACTAAAACCTTTAAACATGGGGGTGGTAATATAATGGTATGGGGCTGCTTCTCATGGTATGGAGTCGGGCCTCTCTTTTGGATTAAAGAGACGATGGACAAGCATATTTACGTTAATATCCTTAACGAGATAATGCTCCCTTACGCCGAGTGGGAAATGCCACTGTCTTGGCAATTTCAACAAGACAATGACCCGAAACATACTTCGGGTCTAGCCAAGAAGTGGTTTTCCGACAACGGAGTAAGTCTCATGACTTGGCCTGCGCAATCCCCCGACTTAAACCCAATCGAAAACTTATGGGGGATTGTTAAGGAACAAATTGGGCCCATAAAACCGAAAAACAAGGAAGAATTGTGGCAAAAAATACAGTCGGCTTGGTATGATATACCAAAAAGTACCTGCATGGCTTTAGTTGATTCAATGCCCTCCAGATGTAAGGCGGTATTGGATCAAAAGGGCTATTCAACCAAGTACTAAGTGCAAACCAATACTTCTCATCTTTTTTTATAAGTTTTATTCATTAAATTTGTTCTATTTTTTTAAGTTGTCGTTGTGACCCTATTTTATTGTCCTTCAACAAAAGTCTTATTTATAATATTGTTAATTTTTTTTAGTTTACTGAATGAATTTGTTCCGTTTTTCCTGTTGCTTTTCAAAGCTTTATATTTAACCTTAATATAAAAAAAATAATAATAAGAATTCCAATTAATTTGCAAACTTTTTTTTGGTATATTACATAAAGTATGCTGGTGACCCTATTTTATTGTCCATAACTGTATATATATGCAATATAACGGATTCTTGTGGACACGATTGAGGCCGCAATTATGAACCGATTTGAATAAAATTTGGTATACACATTCGTATGCCGAATACCTCGGCTAAGTTCGTAGATGGGCATAATCGGCCCAGAGGGGGGCGGGTTACGCCCCTTTTTATGTCTCAAACGGTACAATTCACAACTTAAATAAATCCCAACTTCCGGTTTTGATTTTTTAATAATATAGTAGATAACAGTGAACAGAATCCGCCTGCTACCAATTTGGGCGCCATCTTGGATCCGCCATCTTGAAATTCTTCAAAATTGATTGGATTTCGTTGAAATTGAAAATCCTTACAAATCTCGAGGTAATTAGTACAAATTCGTTTTTAAAATGGAAATTTTTGTCCGCCATTTTGCTCCCACCATCAGAATAGATGACATAAGAAATCCACCTACCTCTTGCGGCGCTTGCCGGAAGGTTCTTTTATAGAAATCGAACTACTCCTCACCTTCAAAAAGGAAGAAAGTAAGGTTTTTGCAAAAAACTCTCCTTGGTATCCTTCATAGCTGTTCCACCGCAGAGGCTAGAAGTGACTTTTACCTCAAAAGAAAGCCTCTCTACTATGCAAAGGCGCTCCAATCACTTAAAGTAGCTCTGAAAACCCATAAGATTGAAATATCAGCCGCCAGCTTCTTCTTCTAAGCAAACGACTACAGTCTGAACAGAACTTCAGATGCATGATAGCCTTTGTACTCTTTCGAGTACGACAATATTAATTTTTTTGTCTAGTGCCGTCCACCAGACCAATACCCCGTACATCAGGATCGGTCTTACTACGGCTGTAAAAATCGAATGGACTACTTTAGGCTAAAGGTCCCACTTTACGGCAGGGGTATATGACAATTGAGGCTTTTCTTACGTGGTCTTGTATATTCAGCCTTCAACTAAGCTTTCCGTCAAGAATTACCTCCAGATATCTAGCGTGGTCTACAAATTGAAGACCTCAGCTTACTCAAGCTAAAACTCAGCTAAAATTTCACACAGCTGAAAAGCCGTCTTCAATTAATTGCTGTTCTCGAAATTGTAGGAAAATTGTAGGAAAAATTACATCCATGTTCCTGCCTGAAGCACCAAACATCCACACGGCCATGCAAATGACTAATTGCAAACAAATGTGCTCTACATCAAAGCGAAACAGAAAAGGACGACCTCCTTGCGTACATTTGAACTTCCCCGTCGCGGTGCAAATAAATCCCATGCCAAATGTCAAACCACTGGCCCACAGACTGTAGCGCTCACCAGAACAGGCTCATTCCTCTGAGGCAACAAATGGTTGCATAACAGATCCACAAACAAAAAGTAATGCCATCTAAAAATAGTTTTCGCGTTTCCCAATCGACTGCCAAGAGTCTACCAAGTGGTGCACACATAAAAAGTCCCTGCATCCACTACACCGAACCTACGTCATACACAAGCACCCAACACAAACTTACCTCGTGAATTGGTCGCGGCGTCTGCGATTTTTTGGAAGGCGTCCAAATACGCGGCAATAGCCTGGATGGCAGCTCTGAAAAGATACAAAAGAGAGGCACACACACACATCAACATCAGTTTCGTTGAATTTATTTATTTTTTTCAATAACAAAACATAAGTCATTTTGTGAAATTAAAAACGGACGAGAGATCCACGTCCACACTCCGCCGGTCGAAGTAAACAAACTTATTCCCCTGCTGACGTCATCGGTTGTAAATCGAAATTGAAATATTCATTTCAGGGGGTCACGACTGGTTACCACATCTCGGAGAAAGCCGACTCCATGTGAATAGGATAGCGATACAAAACATCGTAATTACGAAAGCGCTTTTAGGGACTCATAGTCCGTTTATGGATGCGACATTATAGGCGAGAATAATGTGGCAATCAAAAGCCTCTAATTGGGCCATGATTGCACTTTCTACAGGCGAGACCGTGATGAGAATTTGGCATGTTTTCAACACAAAAAATCACTCGGTTATGGGATTTCATTTGGAAAATTTATGAAAGCGACGCGACGTCGTCGAGCATTAGAGGACAATTTGCGGGGTGCTCCAGTTTTATGAGAGATTAGATATGAATGCGAGATACGCGTTTCACACAATGAATGTGTGCGTACGAGCGGAAAGCAACATACTATGCAAAGGGAGACGTTTTTTGACAGATCGTTGAGCAAATACGATGCGAGATTTATGACAGATACTTTGGTTTTCCCTTTTTATTTTGGAATGAGAGGGTGTTGTGGGTGGTGATGGAGATAGTTGTGGGTCATGTGGCAGCGTGAAGTTGGGCTGTCAACATTCTCGACTAATCGCAATTTAATGAGGAAGCTTGTTTAGTATGTGGGTCGTAGGAGTTAATTTCATAAGAAAAAGTGGCGTGAAGATGGAAAAGATCGGCAATCGGTCACAGGTCTGATACCAGCACAAGTAGGTACATCATTATCTTGGTGCGGTCTGGTTAGATCAGTACGATTAGACACATTCCAACCCAAATTATTACAAGAAGAGTCAAAGAGCGACCTCTATTCATAGATCAAGTTCGACTTGGCAAAACTCTACCTCTACACCTTTTAGAGGTTCGCAGAAAAAAAAAAAAAAAAAACGGCATGAGGTATAATCTCCGACACCATGCGCCCAGGAAGAATCAAGGCGTTTAGTTTTTTAGGTTCGGATATCATGAAATTTTTTAATGAGAAATAAAACAATGGACCTCACCGAATAATCTTGGCTTCAATATGGATTTTTGAATAGTGCTAGAACCAATAGAATAGGACTAATCGAAGAAGGTGCTGGGAAGGTAAATGCATCTGGCTTAAAGGGCTACAAAAACCTGTCCAAATAATTGCCACTTCTCGACTGGGCCAGAGATGATATGGCCAACAAATGTCAACAAAAAACTGAGCAGCAAAGAAGGGATGGCACAATGAGTCCAGCAAATACCATGAATCCAAAACGCAAACAGGAGCAGGGTTAGGCGTGTAGTGACCCAGAACTAAGTAACCAAAAAAAAAAAAAATAGCTGATGCTTCAGCTCGACATGAGCCAGGACCTAGCTTCTCGCAACCTCTCATGTTGGAATGAAAGGGACCTACAATCTAATACCCACTTCAAACGGCGAATTGAGAATCTTTTCCATGACGAATTGTACTCTCGGACGCTTGTCATTCCCCGATGAGAGATGGTGCCGCGAAAAATGTTCGGCGGATATGGCTGCGGCTTGAATCCATACAGCTCGCACAGCAGTCCAACACACTAACCACTGAGCCACGGCGACCACCCTTGTGTTCGAAAGGTGCGCTAAATTCAACGCTTACATGAATATTGGGGGAAAGACATTGCTAATCTGTCTTACAGCCAAGCTGTAAATAAGGCACTAAGCTCGCATGAGATCAGATCTAAATTAGTATGGGAATGTCTTACTAAAATCGATGAACTGGGTCAAACCAATATAGTTATCCTCAGCTAGTTACAGGTTGTTGTAGAAGTTGCGGGTGACGAACCAGTTGAGGCATTAGAAAGGAAACCGAGTTCTTAGGACCAGAACTATTCTGTGGATTGCACATAACACGGAAAGGGCTAAGAAAAGAGGAAGTGATCAAATGGGCCAGGCGTTAGGATGAAGCTTCGCATTTGAGGCACCCCAAGGATCTTCTGGAGAGTTGCAAAATTTGATTAGTCTTAACAAGGACCAACTTCTCATCGTGACAGACATGTCAAACGGCTTAAGTAGCGCCTTAAGAAACTAAATATAGAACAGGATGGGCACAGCAGATTCTGCAGAAATCTTGAACAAAACTTCAGCACACCTCATGGAATATGAAACTTTAGAAAAGAAGGAATTCGCAGTGCTACTACACCCGTCAACTCTTCAACTTCAAGGCCTATGCCAAGGTTAGGTTAGGTTAGAAGGGTGTGTGATGTATAGGCCTCATCACTTCCACTCGGAGACCTGAAGGTCCATTGTGAGTACCCTTTTAATTTTGTGGGAATAGCGGTATGGTTCTCGGGACAGCCTAAGGACCTATCCTATTGTTGACTGTTTTGTGAACCAGTTAGTACTCTTTAAGAATCGGAGTAGGTCCGTTAACTGTAGGTCTGTTACCTCTGCTATGGTTGCAAAGAACCTTGATCCTAAAGCGCGTAGTCGTCGTTCTTGCAGGGCGGGGCAGTGGCACAGCAGATGTTGCATTGATTCTACCTCCTCTTCATCTCCGCAGCCTATGCCAATATATTTTCCGATTTAAGGACCCCTTCTTTGGCCGATCTATCTTTTAATAAAAGAAGTGTTCAGGCAGATTGAACGAAGTTAGAATATGACTGTGACAAATTTGACTCAATTATTGAGTGCTGGAAGGCTTCAAGTTAATGGGTAACAGACTCATTTGGAACCTTGCTTCAGGTGCATTTCCAAGGGTCGCTTATTTGCGTGGTGTTTATAAGGAGATCCAACGCTACTGACTACAGGGTAGTCAATGAATGATAGGTCTCTTCAAACCATTGAAAGCCACAGGTGGCAGTATCTTTGCGGCAGGCGGTTCCGATCCACATTGGTTTCAAATATTTATGGAATATAAAGCATTCCACATTGGTGCGCATAAAGAATAGATGACAAATCATCTCTTGAAACTTTTTGACAGCAACGACAGCCTTGTTCATCACATCACATCATCCAAAGCCATGACCTTCATTCAGCACATCGTCTTTCTCTTTTCTAGGGCTTTGCTCCCACTACACGGCCAGAAAGTGCCCCGGTACGATGAGCCGTCTAAGGTCAACAAAATCTATTACTTTACGCCTCGTTCACCACATGGTCCATCTTCATTGTGTAAACACCAAAATGGAACCAAGCAAATCAGAAACCCAACAGGTGTCTAGGTGCCTGTTTAATTCAATAAAATATGTGACGACTTTCCTCGCCTTATCCTAATTCCCATGACAAAGTTGGTAATTTGTCAAAAAATCTAATTACAATATTCGATCGGAGCTCGTTAGCATAATTTAACACAAATCCACATGCACTCGATTGGCTTATGACAAACAAAATGGCAATTTGCATGCAAATTCATCAGCCGATGCGTATTCGGATTAATCAACAAAGGTCGTCGCCAGTTCCAGTTCCTCATAAATCCTAGGATTCCACACACGTGGAAAAGTGGTCTGATCAAGATGTCAAGATGCGACATCGTTCGAACTGCAATGAATGATCAATTAAAGTGTCGAAACCAGTCGATTAGTCTAGGAAGGGTAACCGCGCTGTTCACTGAGCAGACAAATAAACATATCTCATATTTTTTTATTGGCCCATTTGTGGTGTCGTAACTGGCTATGAGACTATATACACACGCGCACACCTGCTTCTTGATTGATTGGGTCGCGCTTATTAATTTAAACATGGAAAGTGGAAACTGCGAGCGACTGAATAGGTTATGGATGAGGTAATCTCAGTTGAGATGCTATAATTGCATGCAGAAGCAGATGGTCACTTTGTTGAGTGAACGGACGCTCTCTAGTGCTACTTTACCTTGGCTATCGCCGATCCCACAAGACAGCTGACAGCGCTAAGATAATAGAAAAAGTGCCAATAACCCTTCTGTCTAATTGGAAGCAATAACTCTAGTGTCAAGAGTCCTAGCGTTAGATAAGTGGCTCGTCGGGAAAAGAAACCCGAAGAGATCCTAAATTGTGAATTTAAACCAAAACGGACTCTGGTTTCCGACAAAATTCGTCACTGAGTATTGCCGACTTAGGACACAGGTTAAGGATCTGGTGACCAAGACGATCACTACTATTGGGTGCTGCATGAGTCAAAGATAGCCTTGGTTGCACTGTTCAATAAGAGAAGTAGCGAAGATTTTGGCTATGCGCACAGTGATGCGATGCGAGAACCGAGAATCATGCGATTAAAATTTTTGTTATGAATTCTTATCTCTTCCTTGTGCGCACGTACATAAGAATAACAGTTTTAGCTGACGCTTCTCGCATCGCATCGCTTTATCGCTTCACTGTGTGGGCAGCCTAAATACGGAATACGGGCGACGGACACCCTTCTTACTAACCCCAGTTCATCAATCTTTCACACAATAAAAATCGTGATGCTTAGTTCCTAACGAACTTTGGTCTTTTGACTTTGATCAAACTATTTATGCTTCTCAAAACACTGAGCATTAATGATTCGGAAATGTGTCCACTATCTCTAGAGGATTAAGTAACTTCTGAGCATGTTTTGTGCGACAGTCCCAGAACACGCACCCTAAAAGGAATCAACAAAAACATGGAGGTTGCATAAAAAATATGATAGGTTGGACAATTCGTTCAATTGGACAGCTAAGAGAATTCAGTGTCCTGCCAATCTAGCCTTTCGAAAGGCCGAAGATAGTAAGACGAATTTATGACTCCACTACTCTTCAAAGGCCATCGTGGCTCCTTGGTTAGTGCGTTGGACTGCTGTGCGAGCTGCGTGGGTTCAAGCCCCTGTCATGTCTACCGAACATTTTTCACGGCACTACCTCTTGTCGGGAAATGCCGAGCCTCCGAGAGTATAAAAAGCTTCTGAACTCGCTATTCGGAGTTGTAGGTCCTTCAATTACTACGAAAAAATTAATGGTTGCGAGAAGCTAGTCCTTGGTTCATCCTGCGCTGTCGTGCCAGCTATTTTTTTTTATTCCTCTAAGGCCAATTAACCAAATCTTTTTTGAGCATTTGAAGCGATTCTGAAGGATGTATAAGCGTGAACTGCTGTGTGGACTAAGGGATTCAACTTCCTCCGATGTCCAGCTACACATTTCTACAGACGTTCCGAGAGCAGGCGACCTATCCACTAAGCAATATGGGTTCAGAAAAGGACACCAAACAATAGGAACTGTAGAGGTGTAAAGAACCTTCCAAGAGATCTAGCGCAGCAGTCACCATTCAAGAAAAATTGTCATGATGGCAACTCTTGACGAAAGAAACGCTTTAAACACTGCCAGGTGGAGAGACAGTGGACAGTGAGGTAATCTATGATACAATAAAAGAGTCGCGAAGGATGACAATTCCGTACGACCCGACGATGGAATCCTGAAAACGGAGATGCCCAAACTACCAACCGCTATCACCGCACAAGACATCGAAAATGCCTAGAAACGGCTTAATCAAGTTATTAGACCCGTCCAAACCTGGATGCAAGACCATGGACTTAGCCTAACAACAGAGAAAAGGTAGGTAGTCCTGCTGATTAGGAAGCACATTCCCACTATTTTTGAGGTAGAGGTATGGCTGGGATCAGTAACCACAAAAAAACCTCACATATTGGCAGCAGATCAAGTCTGCGTCGGAAAGGGCTGCAAATACGCATAGATCATTGAGCAGACTAATGAACAAGTTCGGAAGACCAAAGTCCCCGAAAACTTCTTATGAACTATTCTTTGAAATCAGTGCTGATGAACTCAACCAGTAAAAATACAGAAAACAAATAACAGCGGCGAGCTTCTACCGAACAGTGTCAAAATCAGCCCTTTTTGTGATCCCAGGAGTAATTCCCAACGCTCTCCTAGCGACAGAGAGAGAGTACATAAGGAAATCCGAAATTGGTAAGGAAACGGAAATTGCGGAACCCAAGGACTTTGGCTAATTGAAGTTACGACAGGGCGAAACACCACTATAGTATGCACACGGTTTCCTTATCTCAGGGGTATTGTGGTGTTCTGATCGTAAAAAAAGTCAGTCAAATTGATCACATTTCGATCGGCGCAAGGAATTCCTCGAGTTATAATTTTCGGATCACTAATTGGTTGCAGGCCGAAATCACAGCTATTACCGAGGCCTCGAAAACTATCCGTGAGAAGGGTATCACCGCAAGGACAATCACGGTCTATATCTACAGCCAGGCAGCCGTTAAGACACTGAAGTTCGGGATAACCAGGTCTAGGCTTGCAGGAATCCAAATCGGCTGATGAACTTACACGAAGGGGAGCAACGTTGCATGCCTCACTGGCTCTCCCCTTTGCGAGGATTTCAATAAGCTCGTTAATAAGGTATCTTGAAGACGAGGCCATCAGTCGAGCCAATACATGTTGGACCTGGCTAGATATGTACATGTGCAACGGCTAGAAACTTATGGTCAAACTTAGTCTGCCCTCGCTGGTAGAAAAATGATGACTCTCGGTAGTTACTTCTTCACGGAACTGGATGACTTGTGTGACATCGAGCTGAGGGGCCTCTTGAGATTCATATCCTTATCTGGAGTTCAGCGGCTCCTCTTCTCTTTACCGGTTCCCGGAAAAGAATAATGGGTACGATGAACCCTTTTGCTGGTCTAAATGAGCAGTGAAGAATGTCATAAGGCCCCCATTTACCTAACCTAAGGTATGCAAAGTCCTAGAGCTATAATCTTGTAAACAAAGAACAAAAAGTCTGAGGCAAAAGATGGCTATGGCATGCAAAGACAATAGGCCTCCGGTTCGAAAAATCTGCGAATCCACTCCGGAAGAGTGACAGCTAAAAGGAAGACCTTCATATTTTAGGTCACGGGTACATAGGTATGTTAAGACGACTTAATGTAACTACCTATAGAGTGGTCTTCAGATGGTAGAGCCGATTCGTTGGCAAGGACTCTAAAGTGGCATGTGGAATTCAAGGACTAGTCTGAGTCGATCCTAGCTTAAGACTTCCAAAGGTCCTAGAACAAAAGGCCAAACGTCACTTCACGATTCCAAGAACGGAAAAAAGGATTCAGTGTCGCAATTTCCGATTATACAAATCACTCTAGCCCCTGAGACTATTAATGCTACTTGTATTGGATACAATCGCAAAACTTCAAAGGGCGAATCAGAACCGTGTGATTAATAAACATTCACTACGCCCCCTAACGTCCTTACCATTTTTTTACGACCGTATAATACGCGTGTCCAACTCATTTCCAGCCTTGACACATCTCTGAATAGCAATCAGAGAATGTAAGTTAATTCTTCACTAGTCACCACAATAATTTTCGCACGTAAATCAAATTTCCAAACGCGAATTTCCGACAGTTCCTCATAAAAAAAAAAAAATCAAAAATTGCCGATGAATATCAAAAAGATGACGACCGACAAAAACTAGCAGAAGAATAATAAAAAGAATTATAATCTCATCATCCGCAGCACGTTACGAGCGTACAAATCTGAATAAATTGCCACCGAAAATGCGCGAGGCTTTACACTATCGACCTAGCGTCGGGCTAAAGGTCGTGCGATCACCACTGGAAACCAATTACCTTGACTGGCTTCTTCTCCACCACTGACCAAAACAAACTTTAAATCTTGTCGACGATTAGTAAATCAGATGGCCACCGTCGTCGACGAAGCCTAAAATTGACTACTCTCCTCGGCTTGTGCGGTGTGGTTTCTTTGTTTTATGCGTCTAATTAATTATTTCGGTCGGCGGCGGCGGTGTGATTTTCAAATTTCGGTCTGACGACGACTGACCGTAGGAAGGGTCATTTTGTATGCATGCGACGACCTTTTCTTAATATGAAAATCTCGACGAGATATAAATATGAACACGATCTCCACAAGACTCATTATCAGCTCGAGTGGTCTCCGGTTCAGGTAGTCCCATCAAGAAAATATGGTAAGCCACAGTCGTGGACATCGGAAGCAAAGGCGAAGTATTTTAACAAATTTTTTTTTGTTTGTGTTTCAGAAACTTTTTTTAGTCCTTGTGGCCGTAGTCGGTTTGGCAGCCGCTGATGTATCGCATTTGGGAAACAGATACTTGCCAGCTGCTGAAGAAAGGGCAGAAGTGTCGGAGCCACTACCGGAGTATTTACCACCAAAACCGACATACATTCCACCCGCGCCACCTGCACCGAGATATATTCCTCCGGCACCACAACCTATTCCTCAACCAGCTAGACCTGTGCCGACCTATGTTCCACCACCACCAAAGCCAACATACATTCCACCAGCACCAGTGGCATCGTCAAACTTAGCCCCGGCTATCATTCCAACTTACATACCACCACCACCAAGACCTGTACCAACTTATGTTCCACCAGCACCAGTGGCTTCGTCGAACTTAGCCCCGGCTATCATTCCAAAACCTACTTACATACCACCACCACCGAGACCTGCACCAACATATGTCCCACCAGCACCAATTGCAGTTGCAGCCAGTGCTCCAGTCAAGATCTCTCCAACATATGTTCCACCGCCACCAAGGCCAGTTCCAAGTTATGTGCCACCAGCACAGCCACAACCTCAATACCTTCCACCACAAGAGCAACCTGAGCCCATCAACGAAGGATACAAATACAAGACTGTCAGGAGGATCAGGTACCGATACCGTAATTAAGGCGCAAACAAACTTCCGAAACAAACTTATTGCACGATCATGGTAATGGGAATAAAGTGATATATGCGAATTTTTTGAAAAAAGTGTTTGTGAATTATCCCTGAGGATCTCGGTGAAGCGAAGGTGTTGTTGTCGAGTGTTTTTTGTTGTTTTTCCTGCAAGTTTCAAGCCGTCTTTCAGCGAAAGTTTGACTCACAGTGCAGGATATCAAAGGAATATTCTCTTGTGGATTGTATTGTTCCTTATTTTTTCGCACCTAAGAGTTCGTGTGCCTATTCCAGAAAGTTAGAAATCAAAGAAGGGACCAATTGCCCAAGAGGAGTTAGGGAATCAACAACATGTGGAAATATTCTGGAGAGAGATTCAGTGTTCAAATCAGGACTCGTACGTGACAGAAAGGAAAGATAGAAGGCTCTCCGAGGAGGGGGATTCTGTAGAGAAAGGCAGATGTGGACAAGATAGGAAAAGTGTTACGTTTTGCTGTTTAAAACCGCCGTAGGACTGATATAATTTTAGTGCTGATGCTAGAAATGACAAAGTGGAGGAGCAGCATCCTCGTGAAGGAACATTTTAAACGGAATGTATAGCACTGGATACGGACATTAGATGTGCCCAAGGCAGGATTCAAGGATGTAGACGTTTTTTTTTTCGGAGGTTAACTCACTTGTTGAGGACTTTAAAAAAAAAAACAGGACGGTACAAATCTAGACGGAGGCTCCAAAAAATGAGACAGAGTGAGTAGAGGCAGCCCACAAGGTTGTATCCTTTCAGCTACTCTGCAGAATCTAGAACATAACAGTGGACTTTTTCCCTAGAGAAACGAAAGCACCCAAGGTCAGAAATTATGCAATGAAGAGATCCAGCGCAAGTCTAGAGATCTAGAGATCTTGAATCCTTGTGAACTGTAAGCGGAGGGGAGACCTGTATTAAGGTCACTGCAAACATGATGAGTAGTGTGGTGGAACACTTGATAAAACCCTCAACATAGCGAAGACCCATAGCAGTGTTTTCCAGACGGAAGTTATAGCAGTGACAATTTCTGCCCGTGAGACCCCTGCCATGCAATGAGTGGCAAGCGGCAAAGCGCCAGAGCGGTGGACCGGCAGAAAATATTCTCAGAAATGACGCTTGCCGCTCAATGACTGCATGGTCACAACCATACGATTTCATTCGTTTTAATTTTGCCGCTCTGCCGCTTTGCCGCTCATAGCATGGCAGAGCCCTGAGACTGCGATGAAGGTAATACCACGTGATGATACGTACATATATCACCTTTTCCATCGACATACACTGCAGCACTAATAGCGATTTCTACTATCGAAATAAAATCAAAGCTTGTGAAGTGCTATCGCGAAAAGCTTAGTGGTCTTCCCACACAGCATGAGGTACAACCATGTAGGGTCCGTCGACATAAGAGCATACCAGTGAATGAGAAGGCTGATGAATTGGCAAGGAAAGGATCTACACTAGACTTAGAGCAGGGTGACTAGTCACAAAAAATCCCGTCATGTAAACTCAAACATGAAGTATGGATCAGGATTCTAGATGGAGCTCTTTGGACTCCTGCAAAATAACTAGAAAACTATGGCCAAGGCACAGCTTTGCCAGAACTAATACTCCCATGCAAAGGGACAGGAAAACCCTCTCCGTCCTTGTAGGAATAATTACAGGTCATTACACTCTGCGCTATCACATGGAAAACCTAAGCCTAAGTGAAAACGACCTTTGCAGGGGCTGCGGAGTCGAGAAAGATCATAAGGACACAACCCAATTCCTCTGCCACTGCCCAGGTCTTTCCCACCTCAGACATAAATCTTTTAGAGGATACCAAAGAGCTAAGGGACGTACATATCAGGGACATCTGGATGTTCATTAAGGGTTTAGAATGGTTCAAAACACTTGGGCAATAGGAGGGTGCTTTGGGTATTTCTCCGCGAACAAGGGGTACCTTAACCCCTAAAATGAGCATCACAATGGGTCTCTACTGAGCTGAGTGTGGCGTACAGGTCTTCTCTCCCGTCGTCAACCTAAACTATCCTAACCTAACATAGCGACACTTCAAAATAACTTGAATACTGGCTTGGGTATGAGGACATCAGCACGGCATACTCGTAGGTATCCAAAGAAACAAAAAGGCGAACAGCCTGGGAAAACCAAAGGAAGCCTCTGACGTCCTGAACCATTCGAGCTCAAGGTGATGGACATAATTGATACGAATCTGAGAAGATGGGAGAGCGTAAACAAATGCAGACAAGCCAAAATGGAGAATAAAATGTCTGCTAGGTGCACCAAGAGGGAAGTTCTTGAACGAATAATAGTGTTGTCGCCAGGATAAGAAAAAGAGAAGAGGAGACAGCAGTATGTATACTGTGTGAGGATTCAGTTGGTATATGAGGGTGAGCGGAAGTCTCTTCACTTAGGCCTCAGTCGGGCCTGTTGTGTTCCCCTCTTTAAAGTTTCTAAAATGTAGAGATAGGGCAGGTTTTCGGGGTGTGTTTGGAGGGATCTTGGGAAAGTTGAAACAGCTACAAGGTTGACACTTGTGTACGAGTGATCTTCTGAGGATTCAGTACTAGCGAACAGAAGAAATTGTATTTTCGGTTCCAATGGATTCAAAACCAGAGGATTTGTCAAATGTTCTTCAGACAAATTCTAGCGTTGAAACTAGGAATGCAAGGGAGGAACTGTGGAGAAATTCGAAAAGTACCTCCAATTGAATTGGCTTCTGGGAGAGAGATGAAAGGAGACTCAATCAAGTGGTCTATTTGGACAATCTTTCTAAGTATACGTGACAAAGCGACATCCTAAGAAAATGACCTTAGGTAATCCTCTACAACAACGGCATTAGAATCTGTTTCACGATTCCCTCTAACCACAAACAAGATTTAAAAAGGCCCATGAAGAGTCAGAGTCTACAGTAGAAAATGTATTGCCTTCCGAATCCATCCAGTGTCTTGCAAGCGGAAGTGCTATCAATCTGGGAGGCGTGTCACGCTATAACACACAATGCAACGAAATATAGCTATCTTTAGTGATAGTCAGCATTAAAGGTTACTCTTTTGAAAATTCTGGGTTCCAGAACCATTCAGGGGGACGAGCAGGTCAATGAACTGGACAGGCGAGATTCGTCCCTTCCCAGACCAA
This sequence comes from Matsumyia berberina, assembly GCA_917880715.2. Taxonomy (NCBI): domain Eukaryota; kingdom Metazoa; phylum Arthropoda; class Insecta; order Diptera; family Syrphidae; genus Matsumyia; species Matsumyia berberina. Next base: position 112,094,275 of record OU862870.1, on the reverse strand, counting down.
TTGCGGAAGTATAAAAGTTCACATTTCAGGTCACTTGCTACCCAGTTGGGACTCATTGGTTCAAACTCATCATCCTATTCAACACAAATTGCAATAATTGCAATCATTGATACAAGCAGGAAACCCTTTGATGCTTTCTGTGCATATCTCCAGAACTAGCCAAAGTCAGGCATCCCAAACTAGGTTAACTCCTCTTCGGTTGCTTAGGTGACATTTCAGAACTGATCGCCATCCTGAACGTGGTGATTTTAGTTCCAGGACAGATTCTATGATCAGTGAACTCGTAGAGGGGGAGTTGAAAATGCATCGCATATGGGCTCAAAGCTGTGTTCCCAGTGTAAACTCTGGTAAGACTGTATAGATGCTTTTCATGACAAAGAATAACCGACCTTCCCTTTCCTAGATTTAACAACCAAACCCTCTGTCTTTCTTCTTGTGCCAAGAACCCAAATCTAACCTTCTTGGCAGAATCCTTGACAAAAAGTGAAAAATCGTCTGCAAATGAAGCTGTGGATGTGTGGATGTACACAGCTGTAGAACGTCTCATCCTTACTTATGAGTAACTTGCCTGGTAAGCCTTGTCGGAGTTATAAAGCTTCAAGCAGCACACCGAACATGGTTCATACAAACGTTTTTGGAAAAATGAAGTTCAGTTAATGCAAACTTTGAGGCTGTTCTTCGCCTGAGCCTGTCTGGAGAGACTTCTTTTCTGTGCCAGGCAAGATGCCTTGCAAACGATTCACATCTTCGTGTTGATAAAATCATCGGTAGCTGCACAATTTCTGGAGTTGTCACAATGACCAGGAAGCTAGTAGAGAGCGACTATCTCTCTTCAAGAATTGGATGCGACCAAATTTATGGCAGCCTGACTATAGATCAGATCACGACCCGGCAGTCACAGTTAGTAAGGAGAAAGCCTGACAAATGGTTTCAAAATGAAAACACTGTAATAATTTGTTGACTAAAGGGATGACCACGTGTATGTCAAGGCTTCCAGCAAAGACTCCAGCTGGTGCTTTCAATCGCAAATAATCAATCATTCAAGGACTTTCCATATTTTGGTTCATTTGAATGAAGTCAAGGACACTCTACGCAGCTTTAACTTCGAAACAATAAGATTCTTCACGCATTTGCGACACACCAAAGCCTCATACTCCTTATGATTAATGATCAAGTCAGCTAGGCACACATCAAATAAAATTTACGACGGGACCACCTAGAGGACAAATTGAAAAATTTTACACATAACATCCTTGCTATCGTGTATGTCGTCAACAAATTTCCTACAGTGGTTCAACCCGTCCATATGCATAACTCAACGCAATCTCTCGTAAAACTCTATCTAAGTGCATTCAATCACAGATGTCACATTATTAGCAGCTCACCTCGTGCTCCCAAAGGCATTTCGAAGGATGTAACACAGCTGATAAATGCATTTTACTGCGCTTATGTCTGCATCGGTCTAAACATAAAAAACTCGTTTCCCGCCACCCATCCGATAACAACTAACATTCAAAACATAAACACCTGCTTTAGTCTTTCTGCCAATCCAACCAGCTTTTCACCACTGTAGTGCCTCCACAGGAAACAAGGGGAGGCACCGAGAAAATGAACCGACATCGTTAAAACCTAACCTATTCCTGACCCAAATAGCTGAAATCTCTCCTCACAAATGTTTACAACCCATTTAATGTGGCAGTCGCTTCGTCTTCCTCGTCCCTTTCTCAAGATTGAGATTCATGGCCCAGAAAAAAAAAGAAGAAAAATCGGGCGCGCGCTGCGCAGTAAGATGCAAAACAGAGAGAACCCGCCGCAGCCCCAAAAGTGGAAGAGAATTACAGGAAAATTGCATGCCACACGGGCATAGAACAGCGTATCTAACGAATTAGCAATGAAACGTGCGCCCGCGTCATCATCATCATTCATTGCAAAAAGATACTCGTACTCCATTTGGGAAATCCTGGCCAATTGGCTTGGTACCCTGTAGACCGTGAGCCCGATTCTCTCGCTAGAATGCGTTTTTTCTTCTCGTTCTGAAAGAGTATTCCGCCAGCCACACTGTGGAAGATGAATGTGCCAACGTATACGGGGTGTGCACGGAGTATCTATCGGATATCAAGCGCGCAGAGACGACGACGACGACGACGACGTCTGCTTCTCAGGTGACCAACACTTCATGTGGGAATTGGAACGTAAGGAACTAGTTATTCTGGCCGTGCATCACGCCGAGTGAAGAAAAAAAAAAAATCAATGAAGACAACAACGCATGGTAACAGTGCTTTTTTTCGGACCAAGATTTATTTGAAAATTATCTCGAGCGATAAATTTAAGCCATTTGGCTGTCACTTACCTAAGACACGCATGTAATTTGCCGGCCTTTGCTAGGAAGTCATCCCACAGTGGCGATGTGTTCTGGAATGAGAGATGAAAAGATACAATTTGGAATGAGTGCAACTGTATACAGATTTGTTTTATTTTTTGAGGTTAAGCTTAATTTATAGAGACATAAGAGTTGTTGAAGCACAGGACTGTCAAGGACTTACGATCCACTTAGGGGAGGAGTGGAACTACACTGAATTTGAATGGAAAATTATAGGAAGTAGGTAGGGTGGCATTCGGAAATATACCCTGAAAAACACCACTCACTTTATTGAATCCATTTGGAGCTCTTGATGAAGCTGAGGATGTGGAAGTTATGGAAATGGAGGATCGTTTCTTCCTCCTCTTTGTCCCTGCAACCCCTGCAGAAGTCATTTGAGAAGAGGCCCATCCTTTTGGCATGAAGGTCTATGGTACAATGGCCGGTAAGAACACCAATGACGGTGTTAATGAGCGACCTTTTGATCAAGACCACATTTTTAGATCGAGTAAGATTTAGTCAGATCTCCCTGGTTGTACGACACGTACTTTGGTTTGTCTTACAGATCAGGTCCTATTCTAAGCGTAGTTGACGTGTACCGAGTGGAATACCCAGATTCCTTCGTTCCGGAAGGATATCCAGAGTAGTACCACGTTTGGCGAGTTCATCGGACTTACAGGTCCCTGGAATGTCCCTATGACCGGTTACCCAGATAGGTAAATGTTAAAATGCTCTGCTATCTCCATGAGGAATGAGCGACAGTCTGAAGTAGCCTTTGATGTACATGTCACCGATTCCAGGGATTTTATAGCAGCCTGGCTCTCGGTTAAAACTGTAATTTCCCTGAAGGATATCACATTTTGCTTCAGCCAGGATAAGGCTTCATTGATCGCCATGATTTCTGAAAAACGCTACAGTGGTCCGGGAGACGGAAGGAGATGCTCAGGTTAAGCATATCGGAGGAAACGCCACCTCCCACCCCGTTCTTGGTTTTGGAACCGTCGGTGTAGAGATGGTGTCGCCGCTCTTCCACTCCTCTCGGGAAGGAATGGAAGTCCGGAAGTTGAGGTTGAAATTCAGTTTAAACGGTGTATAGTCGGTGTTTTCCGGAATGAAAGTTAGGGGATCTAAGATCGAGGAATGGCCATTATGGTTGTTTGACCATTGGGAAGAGGCTTTTAGTCTAATGGCTGCGCAAGCAGCTGACTGTTTGCCAAAAATATCTAGAGGGAGTAGATGAAGGAGCACGTCAAGTGCCGCGGATACGGTGGTTCTTAGTGCTCCGCTAATGCAAATGCATGCTGATCTTTGCACTTTCCCCAATAGATTGCGGTGTAGTGGTTTATCTAGGGCCGTTCACCAGACGATCACACCTTACATGAGTTTAGGTCTGACAACAGACACGTAAAGCCAGTGCGTGGTATGAGGTTGCAATCCCCACTTCTTACCAATCGCTTTTTTGCAGCAGCATAGCGCTACGGTGGCTTTTTTAACGCGTTTAATAGTATTGGCTTTCCAGTCTAATTTACTGTCCAGAATGAGACCCAGAAATTTGGCTTTGTTTGTAAAGCATAGGCGGATGCCATTTAGAGAAGGATGGTCTATTGGAGGAATCTTGTACTTCCTGGTGAAGAGGATTAGTTCGGTCTTTTCGGGGTTGACCCCCAGACCGCATTTAGAGAGGATAGAGAGGGCGTTTTAAATTTGCCGGAGACAGCTATCGCAACATCATCTGCATAGGCAATCTCCACGCATCTAGCCAGTTCCAGGTCGAGCAGCAGTCTATTGACCGCTACAATCCAGAGAAAGGGGGACAGAGCACCAACTTGTGCTGTACCGCAGCTCACTGATCTACAGGCCGAAGCATTGCTCAGCTTGGTAATAATTGTTCTGCCTGTGAGCAGTTTTCCAATTAAAAGTCTGAGCAAGGCATCGACTCCCAGGTCCATGAGTGCGTCGGTGATCGCTTCCGATTTGACATTATTGAAGGTGCCTTCGATATCCAAAAAAGCAACCATGGTGAACTCCTTAACGCTGAGTGATTTTTCGATGGTATACATATACCAATGAGTGCAAAGCAGTTTCAACAGATCTGCCTTTGCAATAAGCATGTTGGGACGCTGACAGGAGTTTGGTATCTATGCTGTAGCGTAGGTGGGAGTCTAACAGCCTTTCCAGTGTTAACACAGCCTTAAATGAGAAGAGGTTACGATGTGGTGAAAAGGAAGACATCTTCACCTTGTTGGTCAAAACCATTCATAGAGATTGCCAAACATCTCTACCCGGCGCACAGTAATGCTTCTGTATTGAGCAAGTCGGTCCAGTGATCTACACTTCAAACTACATTCGCTCGGCCACATCAAGCAAATGGACAATAATTCTCCAATTAGGATGATCTGCGCAACACAGACACCATGTTCGAGACGACAAGGCAGACAGTTTTAAGAACCAAGTCATTGTCCAGGCCAGAATGATTGGTCTGGAGAAGTGAAAGCAGCGTGCTCAAAACGGAAGAGGATGGAAGCCTGCAGTGTCTCAATCAAAGACCTTCCACGAGTCGGGAGTAACAACCTAACCTCACAGAAATAAAGTCGGAACGTCCTGAAACCCTACCATGATCTTGAGGAAGTAAAAAAAATAAAAAAAAATGTGACGAGCTGGACAGAAGCAATTTTTAAATGCTCGAAGCGATTATGATGCCGTTGTGAATGCCATCTACAACAGCCCGAACTAGGACTAGCTCCCGCGACGTCAGTTCTTATGCAAATTGTACTTTCATTTCACTATGATCATCCGCCGTTGGAAAGCCGTTCAATGTTCCCAAATCTAATCAAGCAAGCACTTGATTTGATTTCCAATTTTCTGACACAGTATGACCGCCCACAAGGCCCTAATTCCCTCTCCTTTCTCAATTTAAACGGATTTCGTTTACAGCAACAAAGCATTTCAAGTATTTCTTTTGACAAAAAAAAGTAGGGGAATCCGTCACGAATGATTCCTTTTATTCTGAAATTGTTTCCCTAATACCTCAGAAGAAAGCCAACTGAAATGAACAAAAAAGGAAAAAAAAATCCTTTTCACCACACGGCCGACGAAAGTTTCCAAACAATCGAAACAGAAATACACATTCAGATACTTTTGTTGCCTGCTTACCACCCATAACCCATCGTTTCATCATTTCACGCAAAAATAAACTTTGAATGGGAGACGCCTCCGCGCCAATTGCGCATTATGTCAGCCGTTTCCAATTCACACCGAATGTCCTTCGGGTTTTGTTGTATGGTGTTGAGCCACACAATAAGGTTTCGCAAGTCCACCCTCCCCACCACCCAGAAATGAATGAATCCTCGCACCGCAGGGAGAGAACCTTTGTGCGGTGCCTAACCTAATTTAATGCGCGACTGGGAGAAATTCAATGAATGAAATGAAACTGGTTTTTTATTTCCTATTTTTTTTCGTCCTTTTTGGCACCCCCAGACAAAATAGACACACAGTCTCGGTCACCCACATTTGTTTGGCATTCATAGTTCTGTTTAGTGCCTGCTCTCGCATCTATTTTTGGTTGTGTTGCTATTGCAAAGTCGGGCGTTATCGATTTGCCATCACCCACTGGCCTCTGCCCATTGCCATTCCATTGAATACATAGCCCACCTCTGGCCTCCATAATTTTTTTTTTTACAAAAAACGTGCGACAATAGATTTAATTTATCTGTTTGGTTGAGTTCCATCCACTTGAAGGAAGGGGTTGGGGACGAGGACGAATTGGCATTCATTGAATACACATTTGGAGAGTTTTGGAACACATCCAGATGACTCCTGGGGGCGTTGCCATGACTCCTTTAGTGCTTTAGTCTTGTGAAATGGATTTTGCTTACAAAATGCGCTGAGCTGTGCAGATTCGGCAGGACAATGAACTTTTGTCTCAAGGGGAACAGATGGTAATAAACATGAATTAGATTGGAGACGTTTTTGAGACTGAACTCTGGAAGTTGTGTTGTGTCTGCAAATTTGAATGCGGGATTATGTCGCATGGTGTTGCGTTTGATATTTTGCTGATTTCCTGCCAAGTTTTGCTGAATTTTTGTGAAGTAAATTGATTTGATATCCTTGAATAGTCAACATAATCATATAATCAGCTCCTTTGACAAGTTCTGCGGGTTGAAAATAAAAGTGAGTCACGAGTGAGGTCTCTATACTCTGTGATGCCTTAATGATGAAGAGACGAACTTTAAAACACTGTGCGCCAGTTTGATGGTGGAGTAGAGAAATTATTTACAAGGACTATGCACCAATTGCCAGAGAGCATGGAGTGACATACTGCCTCACTTTAAAGACGCACACAAGGAGCTCAAAGTATAGAACTTGAAACGGGGTACTAAGAAGTATTGTGCAGTGAAAAATTAAGGCGCTCTCAATGGTGCTAATTGGAGCAAAATTCCAGAAGACACTGAGAATAATATGGATTTTAACCAGAGTTCTACTGTACAACGTTGACAACGGGGCAATAGACGCATCAAAGTGTCTGCTGTGTGCTCCACTGTGTTGTTTGTGGCTCAGCTTGTTTGTGCATAAACGGGACACTTCGAACGACACATTCTGTAGCATTGGACGTTCTGTTGGATCCGATATCTCTCGGCATTTTTTGACAGCTAAATTAAACTACTTGCGAGCCAAAGTGGAGGTTTTACAAAGGGGTAAAAAGAAATTGTCAAGGCTACAGAGCCCGCACCGAAACTTGCAAGGATGAACAAGGGAACAACGTAATATGTTCTGCAGACTGTTTAACGGCGACGACGAATCAAGAACCGCTGTCAGGAAGAATGAAGCATTTAACCTGGACGATGAAGACCAAGTCCTAGTCCTGCTGTACAGGGCTAAGGCATGGGCTCTGTCAAAAGCGGATGAGGTTGCTCTCTGCTGTTTTGAGAATAAAATTCTTTGGTGATTTTCAGTCCCGTCAGCATAGACATTGAGTGGAGGAGGAGATACAACGACAAACTGTACAGCGGCACCGGCTTAACCAGAAGAGTGAAGGTCCAAAGACTGAGATGGCTGGGTCATGTAGAATGGATGGACGCTAGTTCTCCGGCCCGGAAAATCTTTGAATCCACACCCGAGGGACGGCACTGTAGAGAAAGACCACGACTCAGGTGGTGCACGCAAGTGGAAGGGTACTTTAACCAACTTAGCGTGCGAAACTGGAGGCAGCTGGTTAAAGATCGAGCTGGCTGGAGATGCTTGTTGGTTGAGCCCCAGGTTAATCTCGGACTGTAGCGCTACCTGAAGGAAGTAAGTAGGCCTGTATTCAAATGATTTCTGAGGGGGCTTTATAAGCGAAGAAGAAGAAAAAACTATTCTCCACCTTCCTTGCAGTTGCTCAGATCTTTGCCTAGATGTGGATTGAATATAAACCCCCAAATAAATGGAGGTGGTTCTTTTCACCAATAAGACATTGATGCCAAGGATTTGGGCCCTTAAAACCCGATGGAACTTTGCTTCAAATGTCATAGACGGTAAGTTTCCTGGGATTCGTACCCTACCGCAGAAAGAATAAGAAAAGTGTCATTTACGATTTAGGCACGCATTGAAAGTGTGTAGTCCAACGTGAACACTCAAATCTGTCATCATCCACTGGACGAATGTATGTACACAGTCTATGTCAGACCCGTCCTGATCTGCATAGTCCTGTGGCCACAAACATGAAGAAACTTACAGCTGGCGCCATCAGAAGCACTCTAATTGCAGCCCTCAAATCGGCACTCGCTCTGAGACAGGTACTTCCGGAAGAGTTGTTGGAGAATAGACTTTTCCGTGTCAAGCACGGAGCCGAATACTCGGAATTCAAGGAAATCGCTGCCGGAGTTCCACAAGGAAGTGTTCTTGGTCCAGTCTTGTTCTTGCTCTATACTCGAGATATACCCCAAGAAGAAGGCACCGTTGTTGCTACGTTCGCAGACGATACGGCTATTCTGGCAACAGAAAATTCAATTGAGTCAGCAACTGTAAAGCTTCAACGAGCTTTCGATAAAATCTGCGAGTGGACAAAGGTTTGGCGCATTGTTCTCAACGAAACCAAATCTACGCATGTTAACTTTACTAATAAGAAAATTAACAACTTACACGTTTTCATTAACTCGGTACAAATACCGTATGCAAACGAAGCAAAATATCTAGGAATGACACTCAAATGCGAAACTCAAATGGAAGCCGCACGTTAAAAAGAAACGCGACGAGCTCGAAATTTGATTTAGAGAAATGTATTGGCTGCTTGGAAGATATTCCAAATTAAGCATGTATAACAAATTGCTCTTATATAAGCAAGTCTTAAAACCTGTATGGACGTATGGTATACAACTTTGGGGTTGTACCAAAAACAGCAATAGAAACATTTTACAAACCTTTCAAAATAAGGTGCTCAGAACAATCGTTAATGCGCCGTGGTACATTAGAAACGACGATATCCATAGAGACCTCGGTCTAGCTACTGTCGAAGATGAAATAACAAATTTTGCACGTAAACTCCGTGTTCGCCTTCATGGACATTGCAATAACGCCGTACTCCAAATTCTGGACGTGACAAACCTTGTGCGCAGACTACAAAGAACGAAACCGTTCGATTTAGCGCAATAAGGAATAGCCGCTTATAATGACGGTATTAGTAGGAAAGGTAAACTACTTGATAAGGCTTTTTTTGAACTTAGTCGTAGTCAACACGAAAAGGGGAGGTGTTTTTAGTGAGTAAGAATCTCACCCTACCATGAGCACGTTCGGTAGATCCTCATGGTGTCTCATGAAAGATTTTCACCTACCCTTGTAAAAAAAAAAAAAAAAAACATGACGACAAGCCGATGAGAGGTGTAGTGCACTGTCAAACGTGCCTCATTTCTAGAGTTTTCTGGACAAGGAAAAACAAGATAAGAACAGGACACATTCTTGGGCTAAACAAGTCACACTTCATAGGGTTTCTCACAGGTGAAAACCTACTGGCGGGCGACCTCAGAAGAATGCGCTTAAGTACAAATGACCTATGAAGACGTTGCGGCGATATAGATGCTAAACAGCGCACGGTCCTCAGCAAACACCATTTCAACAACCTTGGCGATCTGCCATAGAAACCACCAAAAATTATTCTAAGTTCCTCACGAACTCGGGATGGTTTAGGGAGGCCGAACAACTACTAGACAACTGACAAAAACCTTTTGTCTTTGTTCTGATTTTCTTCATATTGGACATACTACGCCAGAACAGGCCAGAAGGCTGCTGCCAGGATATTGTCACTCCTTTCATTTACCTACCTCCCCAGGTCTCTCGCACAGAAGAAAACTTAACTTAGGAGGTCTTTGTTATAGCAATTTGGGTGATCGGATAAACACAGATGTTAGAAGTCTGCGACGTTTCATTAGAAGCTCCTATTGGTTCAACGAGGAGCTAAGGAAATTTCCAAGATCTACGCATCATAAGTTGGGAGTCACTTTAACCTTATCTAACCTATCTGCGACCTAATACCTACAATTTAAACTTGTAGCAAATAACAACCTGGAAGTACTTGAAAGTTTCATGCTCGACGTGTCGCAAAGACATTCTCCATGGATTGCGGAAAAAAAACTTGAAGAGCTGTCCACTGCAGCTATTACATGAGTTTATGTCGATGGATTCCTGTTTGGAAGTCCCTCGTCACAACTGAAGGGCAACGTGGATGCCACCTTGGTTACAAGAAATCACAATCATCCCCCGATACAAAATTCAAAAAAAAAAAAAACTACAGTACCGGCAATGATTACAAAGAAATCCAGTCACTCACCATGGCCATGTCCTTCTACAAAGAGAATTCTGGCAGGATGTGAGCATTCGCCCTCACTATCACGACATTTCAAAAGGATTTCACCTTCCACCTTTTTCAATTTAATGCCGTAAATGTCAAATCCAATCTGACGTCATCAAAGTACAGCGGATAAGTAAAATAATCCATCCACATCCCCCAATAAAATGTATCCGCCCACCGAGTTGCAGAGAACGGTTCTCCGTTTTTTTTTTTTTTCTGTGGAAACGCTGCAAATGCCATTTCCTCAGATGTTCTAGAATCTCGAAGCTAATTTTATCACTTAGATTCTCTGAAATAGGTACACGGATGCCGTTTGAGTGGCAGTCAACTCTGCCCAAATAGAATTTTACCTATTTAACACAGGGGTGGTGGATTGTGCTTGGATTTTCATACGAAACGATTTTTATTTTTAGATAAAAAGCGAATTCGCTTATGAAACGGAAATCAATATCTATTAGCAGCGCCCTCCTGCGAAGTCCTTAAAGTGGCGCGATGCTAAGTAAATTAGCTTTCGATCCCTCCCCGTTGGGAGTTTGTACGTAGGTGGTTCTTGGAATCAATCAGTAGCGCCTCATTGGTGACATAATCCACGTTTCAGGAAAACATTTAATTAAAAGCTTTATGACGCGGAAAGGTGAAAGGTGGGTACAAAAAAGTGTAAAGTCACTTTAAAGCTTTAAGGCACAACACAGGTGGCCGATAGGAATCTACTACTCTTCGTGATAAGTTGCATGGCAAAGTAATTCCCGTGGCGCAGTGGTGGTATCTTTTGTGTTCATCACGTTCTCGTCAACCTTTTGGGGAAAAAACTATGGTGACTTGGAAGACGTGCTCGGGAATAAGGATTCCAGTATTACTTGGGACTAAAATTCAATTTCAACTCAAAGTGTCAGGGGATGCAGGTGTGAGCATTGAGTTAGTTGCAGGGACGATGAAGAGCAGATTTAAGATATTGGCTCATGTGACTAGCAGATTGTTGGTGGGAGGTATTTGAGAAAGGCTGTGTCATGTTATTAAAAGGCTTAGGAACTAATGGTGTTGAAGAGAGTGCATTACATGGGCAGACCTGCGGTCCTTAAAAACCTATCTCGTGTTCCCTTTGGTTTTCATCTCCGTGTGCACTTCTCCGTACTATGACTGCACATTCTGTACCTAATCAAACCATAAAGAGAGGATTAAGTTCCCACATTAGCGTGTTTCAAGCGGAAATAATGGGGATCAAAGAAGTCTGATCTTGGCTAAAGAAAAAAGTGATATCCGCTTCAGATTAGTAGCTTTAGATTGCCGTTCATCTCTCGTAGAGATGGCAGAGCAGTTCAATATTGGGTGCCGGGGCATATGGATATCACAGGGAACTGTAAGGCTGATGAACTCGCCAGATATAGAACAACGATGTACATTTTACCAGAATATGGTACCTTAGGCATACCCATCGCTACATGTAAACCTAAAATTAAGCAAAATGCTATCGAAAGGACAAATCTTAGGTGGACAGGTGGTACAACGTGTCTAGCGACAAAACAGATTAGGCCCAAGCTGGATCTGAAACGGTCTAAGGATTTGATTTTCCTCAAGGGATTGCATATCAGCGCTACTATTGGTGTTATCACTGGACACTGTCTAATAGGCAGCCAAGCAAAAAGACTTGGCGTGTTTTCAAATGATTTTTACAGAAGCTGCTTGGATGAAGAAGAGGAGGAAATTATCCTCCAACTTCTTTGCACCTGCCCTGCTCTCTCCCGTAGAAGAAAGCCGCACACAGGGCCCTTCTTATACAACGATCTAGGTGATCTAATCAACGGAGATGTTAGAAGTCTCCTACGCTTTATCAGGTCTAAGTGGTTAAACGAGTAGATTAAGAAGATCCACGTCAAGATCAAGATCCACGTGATATAACATATCATTAATCTACGTGTACCTAAACTAACCTAAGTTTCCACATGAACTATGGTCACGATCAATCAGAAGGAAAACAAGAGACTCAATTTGTCAGTAGAAACTGGTTTTGAATAGGGCAATCGGTAATGATTCAAACAGTGATAGCAAAGCGCTTATTGTAAATGGATGCCAAAGACTGATCTCCATTTAAGACAAAACTTCACGATCTCAAGCGGGTGATTGTAACATTTCTGACATCGTCATACCACACCATGGCTTACTTCCTTCACAACTTGAAGTAACTTGCAATGAGAACAACTTCAACAGCAAGGTCTTAGGATTTTTCTCATCCAATTCCTGTTGGATCTTATCAAGGCACTGAAGCTAAAGGTTTACTTAATCGAAGAACGGCGTCAAATTTGACGGAATTCGCTCGAACCACCCTACGTGAAATTTTAAAGGACTTTTCCAAGGGGATAAGGAGCACAACATAAGAAGCACACGAGACACATCTTGGTTACATTCATCTCCATTTGCACTGATGATTCCAAGATACATGTAGCAGTAGATAGAAACGTATTTTACGAAACACAGACTATAGCAGCGTTCCTGAAGTCGCAACGATGGCGATATCACATGATGATGTTACCTTTTACATAGCTTGGCTACTAAAATCAAATCGAAACTTTGGGTAAAGCTGTCGGAAAGAACTTAAAAATAGCAATAACTCTGCTTGGTTCGTGCGTAGCGACCTATCGAGGTCCCCAATCTACAGACTGGATATAACAACCACCACACAACAACTCCACCCACGCTTTTCAAAAAGGGAAGGTTCGGTGCTTGCCTCACATCAGATCCATTAAAATCGCGTCATAAAATTGTAGACAAGCTGAGGGGCATACAATGGTCGTGGCAGCCAACCCTGAGTACCGAGTGCAGGAGAAGTCTAGCTCGATATTAATGGCTTGCAAAAGTAGAAGTGGACCTCAACCAACTTGACGGGCGCAACTGAAAGCAGTTAGCTAAGGACCGGGCTAACTGGAGGCTTGCTGCTTCAGGTCCAAGTTCACCCCGAACTGTTGCGCCATCTAAGTCTTGGTTGCAGTGTGCGCTCTAAGTAGCGCTGAAGTAGTCCAAATTGAGTTTCTTGACATGCCTTTGTGGTTACATAATTCCTAAGAGGAGTTATATGATCTCGTGATCAGGATGCAATTTTTTCCCTCAAGTCTTCTTAATTCTTCTTTAGCCGGGGTTGTTGAAACCCCACTGTATGTTGAACTTTCTCTAGTGAAGGTTCGAAACAGTCTTCGTTGACCAAACCGAGTCATAAGCTGAGAGTTTCTAAACGATGTTTAGTATGCTCTCACTGGCTTGTGGAACCTATTTCGTTTTACATAAAAGCCAAGCTCTCTGCAATGTTTCGTACAATCTGAATGCATGGCACATGTCATTGCGAGTCTTGTCAGAATTATTTCAAGGTTATGATGGAGTCAAGCTTCGAGATAGACGACGACTGAGGTGATGATTACGTCTATATTTCGCATCCAGCCTATCACAGCTAAATCTCAGATTTGCCAGGATAGAATTTGGATTTCCGACAATTTTCATGGATATTGGGATGGAGGCGGCGAAGATGGCTTTAGCGGTCAATGAGGGAAAGACAAATCATATGCTTTCAACAAGAAAGGACACTCAACGCCGACATCTTGGACAGAACGTCACTATTGACAGTTATGACTTTGAGGTAGTAAAAGACTTAGGCTCCGCAATTAATTCAGACAACGACACCAGCGCTGAAATCAAGCGAAGAATAACTCTTGGCAATCGCTGTTTTTTTGGGCTAAGAAGGCAATCGAGTAGCAAAGTCCTCTCTTGAACAAATAAAGTGAGTCTTATCGTCCCAGTCCTGCTCTATGGCGTAGACTGGAGGAGGAGAAACAATGACGAACTGTACGGGCTGCACAGCGACATTGGCTTAGCCAGTAGAGTGATGGTCCAAAGACTAAGGTGGCTGGGTCATGTAGAGCGGACGGACACCAATGCTTTGGCCCGGAAAATCTTGGAATCCACACTCGATGGACAGCGCAGTATAGGAAGATCGTGCCTCAGATGGCGCATGCAATTGAAAGGGGACCTTAAACAGCTTAGCTTGCGAAACTGGAGGGAGCTCTTAACAATTGAAATTCACTTTTCTGTGCGTCTCTCTAGGAATCTCAGAATTGCATCCTCCATTTCAGGGTCTCCAGATGCGTCTAACACATCCTTTCGCTTTACTCAGCGATGTACTCTTACAGAAATGACGGCGGATGTGGTTTCCGACAAAACCTCTACTAGATTTATTGTAGTTCTGGATCGATGACGAAATATGCCATTTCAACGTGGTTTTTGTGTGAAAACAACTGAATTCCGATATCGACTAGGACTGGTCAGTGCAGAGTTTACTCATACATTCCTCGTGTACCAATCTCACTCAAAAGAGTCGCCTGCTGCGCCATTAAAGTATTAGTACTGGCGTTATAGCCTTCCAGTCGAAATATTTTATTACCTAACCACGCTTGTTCCTGATGGCCATTGCAAAAAAGTCTTTATTGTCGGTTCTGTTTGCCCCATAGACAAAACCGCAATACTCTTGATTATTAGTTAGTTGTTGTATCGACCACACATTCACTGTTAGCAATTAACCGCTCACAGTTTTCGTACACCAGTTGCAGTAATCGTAAACCGAAATCACCAGCCAAAAACAGAAACCATCGGCATCCTTGCAATGACAACTGGAGCACCCAACCCAACCCAAATCGGTGCCTCTGGTCAAAACAAATCGAAATATATTCACAAAATCCATCCAGCGAGCGGTGGAAGGTGGTCGACTCAACCCTAAATCACACTTGCAAGTCGTAAACGCTGGCGGGTGGTAATTGTGTTACACAGACGCCCCGTGTACTGACGACGTCCGCCCTCCTGGGTGCAACTTTATGTGTGCCAACCAAATTTTGTTCGCTGTTCACCCTCTCTTCCATTTTAATTAAATGCAAATGCGAAATTGTTATTAGAGTTTCCTAGAATAATTGGAACGGTACCTACATACAGGCAAGTGTGTGTTTTCTTGCTGTGGCCCCCTGGAGAGGAGAACCCATCAAACCTGACGCACATTTCTCATCATTACTCTGCTTGATGGAGCACATGGTGATGCATGAAGCTGATAGGAACTTGTGTGTATATGTGTGGAGCTGACAAACTGTCAGATGGACCTAGATACTCGAGTAAATGCTGGCAAAAGAGAGAGGCTGCCATAGAACTAATAATAGTTTCCCCAAGTGGCCCCTTCCTCTTGCCGAACTGGGTAAAGAGGTTTCGGTCCATCCATCTGAGAGCGGATTGGGAGCGTAGTTTGTCACACAAAATCGTGCGATCTTCCATCGCACGACTTAGTCGGAAAGTGAATCTGTGATTTTTGCCGGTGCCGCCGGATGGTGATGGTGTTGCTGTCAACGAGGGGAATATCTGTGTGATGCTTGCTTAATGATGCATATCGGTGGACCGATTTTTGTTTTTTCGAGGGTGAAGCGCCGCATTTGGGGCCGTGGGATATTTATTTTTTTTCATTAGTCCACCGACAAACAGACAAAGATCAATTGAATTGAACAAACTGTGTGTGAATACCGGTCGAGGCCAATTGCAGAAATGAGGATGACACAAATCGTCGGATGTCGTTGTTGTCTGAAATGTTGACAGCAGGGTAAATTGGGATTGCAATCAACTTTTCAGATTGACCAGTCACACAAAGTAGTAAGACTTCGGAGTAAGTAGAATCAATGAGTCGGGATGGCTGCCATTAGTTCGTCTTTGACGTAAGAATTTGCAGCAGATAGGCAATATCCTTTCAATAGGACGTAATTCTTAATTCCTTGACTAAGACTGGGTCCGTTCGTGTGGGAGTTAAGATGCCTGGGTGTTGTAGTCACCTTCCATTGGCTTAATTAGGGAAGGGTCGTGCTACTTAGATATATCCTGCTGACAAAGGGGACACTATTATCCATGCTCTTGGCGTAAACCCGAGCAAAACTCGTCTTAACGGTCAACCACTCTCACTATCCTTCAGCGCCAATTCTCACCTAAAGGTCGCTAGTATGGTGGCCCGCGCTGAGCAAGGGCTACAACCTTAGAAAACTTATAAAGGCTCCAAAGAACAGCGAGCCTCTTGACTTGCACACAAAAAACATGCAGCGCAGTCAGACTGAAAGAATCTGAGTGGTGGGCTGGACGGCCCTACGGCCACAGCAACATCCTAGACTCGTTACCAAACGGCATGGTCACGTTTCAAACCGACTACATCATTTCTACTGAAAATAGCAAGATCATACCACTTGCCGCATTTTGCCAGCGTCTTCCAGGCGGAACTACTGCCAATCCGAGAGCCTTGCACTCAACTCGGCCGTGAAAAAACACACAAACAAAACATTGGTATTCTCAAAGATAGCCAAGCCGCTATCAAAGCTATTGACACGGCTACCATATCCTCCAAACTCGTGCAAGAGTGCCGGAATAAGCTTGCTTAGGCGAACGGTTCAGGGTCGAACTGCTCTGGATTCCAGGGCACAGGGATATAACAAGCGTGCAGATAAGCTGACCAAGCAGGGGTCAGCTTTACAGAGTTCACTCGCGGCAAGAATCCACACGCTGCTGGGAGCGGTTAAAGGAAAAATCCACTCACACTTCCTGCATAAGGCCAACCTCCTATGGAGGGGATTAACCAACTGCGCCATATCAAGGAAGATGTGGCCGACCTAGGATAGGATTAGAACAAAAGATCTCCTAAACAGAACCCGAATAGATATTGCCAAAATGACGGCGATAACCATTGGAATTGGCCAATTAAAAACCAAGCGGCCAAACTAGGTATTCCATACAACCCCCACTGCGACAGCTGCGGAAATGAAAATGAGAAGGAAGCTCTCTTCCACATTTTGTGCAAATGTCCGGCACTAGCAAGAGCCAGACTGTGTGCACTAAACCAACCATTATTCGACGATCTTAAGGACATTTTGGGTAAACGCATGGGCTGATCCAATCCGTTGTAATCATTTTTCTTACATGGTCAGCTAATATCCAACTCGTCCTGAATTCGTTCGGAAAAAATGAATCACCTCCCCGGTGCGTTATATAGTAAAGCTCGGTTCCTAAATACACGATCAACCTCTAGATTCATGATCAATCACATCGTCCGATGCCAGTTCCTAATAGACGATCAGAATCATTGTTCTCGATGTGTTATTTTTTCTAGATCAGGCTCTGGGTCTAGATCAGTTACATTGCCGCTAAATTGAACCTCAACAGAAGGTCTCACGGGAAAAATATCGCGATGGGTGAATTGAAATTGAATTGAATGGGTACGCTTCTCAGACAGCTCGAAACGGAGGATATATCTGCTAGATCTCTCAAAGACGTTTCTGAATTCATCTCGACCTCAAGCATCATGAGTGAGCTCTAATTGGAGGAAATCACAAAAGGCTCATCGATGGCCGCGATAAGGTCGCAAAGCTCCACCTTTACCTACAATCTCCTCAGACAGCTAGGCGGTCGTTAAGGCACTATGTGCCCGTGGAAAAAAGATAGTGGGATACTGCCCTTGGAAAAAAGTGATAACGTTACCCTCCACTGGGTACCAGACCACTTCTGGTAAAAAGAGAGGAGAAAAGGTTAAAAGAAACTGAATTCCCAGATCTCTAACAGGTCAAGAAACTCCTTGGAAACTAGATCCGAAAGTGGTACACTACCCGCATCAACATGACCAAAAGGAAGTTGCGTATACTCACAGGATTCCTTACGTGTCACTGTAGAAGCATGCAAGCAGACTGGGTTTACAAAATGGGAACTGCAGATTCAGGGACGAAGATGAAGAAACCGCAGTACATCTTTTGGGGGACTGTGCTGCATTAACTTACAGCAGTAGGACTCATCTAAGGACATATTTACAATCTGACAAAGATTTACGCTCAATAAGTCCACTAAAGATATTTGTCAGAAGAAGATAGGCTCTAAGTCAAGCGTCTATTGACCAAAGACACACAATAGATCTATCTTGGTCACAGTTTTATTTACACCCCTAGAACACAGTTTACCACGTCTAGGTTCCCCGCACAAATGAAAAAGTACCTCAAGCAACTACGTAGGTATGCAAAACTACAGAGCTCGTTGCAGAGGGCTCTTGGTTGGCAACTTCTGACTCTGGACTGTATTCATAGATTTATGGCCTCCCGCACAATCTTGACAATGAGTTATACCCAGAGGAGCAAGGCCCCCATTTCAATTTGGGTTCTTCCGAATTTTGATGAAATTTTGTAGATCGCCATTGTGAATTTTTATGGAATCACTTGGCTGACGCTAAAATCAGAGAAACGTTGTTTCCTCACACCTCATTTCCCAGTTGGAATAAAATGCACGCATGGGAACCATTGTGTCTTCATGTATCGCACACGCTACTAACTCAAATCCGCCCACACAACTTATGACAAAGAAATTTCCTTTGATGGTGAACATCCATCTAACGAAAGCATCTCGCAACACTTTGTTGACATCTGCGTCAATTAGACGCATAGAGTGTGTACTTATCCACACAAGAAACTCCTCCGCTT
Source organism: Matsumyia berberina (assembly GCA_917880715.2). Taxonomy (NCBI): domain Eukaryota; kingdom Metazoa; phylum Arthropoda; class Insecta; order Diptera; family Syrphidae; genus Matsumyia; species Matsumyia berberina. Next base: position 112,075,584 of record OU862870.1, on the reverse strand, counting down.
TTGCACATTAATCGCAGAGCGCCTCCACCTCCTGTTCCTGCATAGAAGTACAAGTTAATCGCGCGCTCATTTGCACTCTTTAGCTGGGCAATAAACGTAAATTATCCATCAGCCACATTCACTCGTGACTTCCTTTTACGTTCTCGGTCTGCCTGAGGTGTTCTGAAGAGCTGTCTACTGACGGACAGCGTTTATCGATCCTCCCCATTGGCTGGCAATTAAAGTTTCAAATAAGCTATTAGCCATTCGCTGTGGAGAAACTATTTCACAATTGCTGCTCCGTTGCCAGGCATTTCCCAACTTCGTCGTCGTCAAAAAACGGAACAGCCTCCCCCTTGAGTTCCATGGAATTGGGTCAAAACTAAAACACACACAATGGGAACGACGAACAATTTGTGGCATTTAAGAGATATTTAGGAAAAAAAAAAAGTCGGATGCCATCGCCGCCCACAGAGGAACGCAGCACGAGGGGCACACACGGAAGAGCTCCAAAGAAAACTCATCAATTTCGTGGCGCTATTTCCGATACTTTGGATGGAGATTCTCTCGATTCCCGTGATTCGTGAATAAATTTCGATTTGTATGCTCGCAGCCCACGCGGGAACTATGCTAATCCCTCGGGCATGGAGTGCCTATGTATGTCCACACGAATACCGTTTTTTTTTTTTCATTGAATTTCCCACCCACTACTGGGTGGAAATGACAACTTTCTACAGAAACGGTTCGGTTGCATTGTGTTCGCTTGCACACGATTATGTAAGAAGAGTGGCTTTTCCAAAGAATGGATCCGCAATCACATGTGACTACGAAAAAGGTAATTTACGGTCCATTGTCAGCCGAAAGAGCACGCGATTTCACTTTTTATTCGCCATTTACGGTGGCAGTTGGCAGAGCAAATCTGGGGCCATCTCGCTGGCGACACAATTAAATGGCAGTTTGACGAGGTTAACTTCTTTCGGTTCCAATGTGAAATGGTAGGGGATAGACGGCGGCGTCGTCGTGATGTATGGTAGGAGAATTAAGTTAATTTTGTGACGCTGACTAAGTTGGTAACGAAGATCGAAGGAGGTCTAGGTCGGTTAACGAGTTTTGGCGTTCGGATCTGGATATGATTTATCTCTTCTCGTTGGAGTTGGTGGTGGCTGTGGTTATCTGTGTTAATGGCCACACGTTGAGGATTTTTGCGAAACGTATTTGGACAGGAATTGGTGTTTCGGAAAAGATGGACTCACACAATGGTGAGCCAGATCCCTGCAGTTTTAGGGAGACATTTCGGTTCCCAGCGAATACCAGTTCCCAACGCGTAACACCAATTCTGGTCAATTCTTGTCCAAACTTATACGGAGATGTCGAGATTGTGATGAGAGATCAATACCAAGAGAGGCAACGATAATGACGCGGTCAAACATATCGTGGGAAAGTTCTGCAAAACGGATACCATGGTCGTGCACAAGCAGGCCACAGTCAGCTGTGTGTCAAGATATGTACAAAAAGTGTCCAACATAATCGATCATATCGCTTGGAGTGCTGGGAAAGGCACTTTGATCGAGGGAAGAGCGCTAGGACTGTCCACCAAACGGCAATTGTTTTCCAATGTGAAATCAGTTTCATAAGATGTGTGCGGCCACAAGTGAGGAGTGACTGTCACTATCACAACAAAGCTTTCATTTGGCCTAATCGAAAGCGAAGATCTTTGACAGACAACGTATCCTGGCAGTGGATTGGTAGGAATCACGGCAACCGGCGAAGAGCTGTAGAGCAAACAAGTACATTGCCAGAAACAACGCTCAATGCTGCGAAGCCGTAGGGGACATCCTAAAACTCAAAGTTGCTTGAAATCCTAGCAGCAATTTGAACGCACGTGAAAGTAGTTTTCATATCCAAAACTAACAAGACCGAACATACACTCCCTAAGAATGCAAGGCCATCAGCATAACTTAAAAAAAAATAGCTGGCGCGATAGCAAGAGGTGGGTCAAAGCCTAGCCGCTCGCAAGCATTCAGCTTGACTTACTTATCCTAAACGTTTATTTTCTGAACGTCTTTCGACCTGGAGCATGTAGAAGCTGACGCTGGATCACCACTCACTCCAACCATGACGGTAGTTAGGTAGGTCGCACCAGGGCGCCGTTTTGATACAACGACTCATGGGCACCTAATTTGATTGAAAAATACGAGTGAGACCAAAAGGCTGAAACTCCACTTATGCCCCATCGGAGCATAGCGCATCCACCCTTCGACCCTCCCAATGGTTTGCGGGACCATTGGCGAGAAGCTCGTAACCGTTTCCGGTGGCTCCGCAAGGCGCCCTGGCGTAGCAGACTTGGCAATATTCAAGGCCAGTTTAATCATCATTGGGGGTTGGGTGGATAGATCAACTATTTAAGTCATGTTGCTCGCCCCCAACTCCGAGGAGGTCAGCTTCCAAAACGTGCCATGGAATCTGTACCATCAGATAGGCGTCCACTAGGTAAGCCCAGGATAAGGTGGCCCGAAAACTCACCTCTACCCGTAAAGGGATAGTTCCTGATGACTTAAGAGTCGATCGCGGAAGATCGGGAGATGTGGAGAGTCTACTTAAGCACCCTAAACCCGCGACTCTCATAGTGGGTAAGCGGGGTATTGAAAAAATTACGATGATGATGGTGAACATGAGTGGTGCTGTTTTGTGGTTTTTATATCCAATCAGGAAGGAAAGCATATCCTCAAAAGGTTGTCAAGGTTAATAAAGATTTCCCTAATGTACGATGCCTAGTTTTGGCGAGAGCCGACCATGTACAAAGAAAGTGGGTGAGGTTTTCTGCCTCATTTACATCGATGCAGCGGCGACAGCAAGTGCTGAAAGGAATGTCTAGTCTTGCTGTATGGTTGCAGATCGTATAGAACCGAAGGTCTCTGGTTCTAGTTTGGTTGTATGTGCGCCATATCGCCCTAGAGATGACGTAAGCTATCTAGTCTTGCTCATCTCTGCTTAGCCATTTAAGGGAAAGGTAAGAATAGTTTACTCTGCATCGAAAATCGCTAGCATTTTCGTCTGAAAAACGTTAGGGAAAACCGGCCCAAGAAACTTCGATGTCTTCAAAGTTTCGGAGTTAATACCTGCACTGCCTGTTGAAATTGATATGTCAAAGTTCTGCATCACCGCTCCCTTCTGGTTGGAGATGAAAGACACTAGATAATTGGTGTCTTAGACAACTCTGTGGTGAGACTTAAGATGTCACGAAGGATACGCCCAAAAGGAGCAACTAAATGAGTTGGAAACTCTTCTCATCTGTGGGATGAAATCTTATTAGAGAAATCATAGCACGTTGAGTGGTACCATGTAACCCAAAAAACCAGTCCCACAGTTGGTCTCACTAGGCCTAGGTGTCTCAAATTTGTGTGAAGCCACGTTGATCGTATGTGGCATTAAACGTGTTAATTGTCCAATGGAAGACTTCAATTGTTTATCTTGCACCGGAGCAGTATCACCTTAAAAGTTTCCAGCGAACAGGAGAAAAGACAAACAGAAGCAGTATGCCAGTCAACTCCGGTAAAAGTATCCGAGTAGGAATGTGACATTCGCAAGCCGACAGCTCCAATTTGATTTCTTCTTATTAAAAAAAAAACGCAAAGTGGACCGTAATTAATCCTTGGAGATCCAAGTTAACTGGGATAGTTGACCGTGAAGCCGTCTCCTCAAGCTAAGCTAGCAGCCTTGAGTAACTTTCTGGCCGATGATGACCAGATATGCGAAGTTTACAGTCACGTTTCAGAGCCACGACTTTGAGATCCACACAATTCTAGAGGTTCCACAAGGCGAAGAATGAATGGATAATGTCCACTGGGATGGTTTAATTGCAGACCTTTGGTATTCCATTTAGAGAGGTGTCCCATGAAATCAGAGCTGTGAAATAGGTCAACGGGAAGGTTGCATTGGACAAGGTTGCACACTAGCATTTTTATTGCATCCGCTTATTACAAGTGACATTTTCAGAGCGACCTTGACAGAAGAAGACAGCGGAATTCCCTGAACAATGTCACCTTACCTTACACATTAAGACTAAGTTAATGATGTAAGCTCGTAAGCCATATGGTCCAAAACCAGGAAACCGAAGCAGGCAAAGATTGTATTCAAATCTCTCTCTTCAAGATTTGCTGTTCAAGTTTGCCCTGGACGTCGACAAAGCTGTCCTTTATTTAGGAAAAATCGTGGAGGAAGCCAAACATTTTGAGAAATAACCTGGCGCCGCCGTAAAGAAACGGTAGGCATCTAGCTAACGGTTGAGTAGGCAAGAGACGCTTATTGGTTAAGGTAAAAGTCCATCCCGGACTAGAGTCTCATCATAAGTAAGTACAAAAGTTAACGAAACTTATTTGCCTTGTAATCTGTCGGCGCCACGAGAAATGACAAATCTATTAAGCAAGTAAGCGAGATATGACAACTTCCAGCAAGTTGAATGGCAAGAAGCTTAAAGACATAAAGTTGAAAGTAATTAAGAAAGTAATGGCCAGCACTCCAAGACTTACCGCCATGCAAATGCCAAACTAATAAAAAAAAAACAACTTAAGTCCGCTTCGCATATAAACTGCATTACCATACCGAAACCACATCCATCGCGGTAAACCACGCTAAGTGCTGTCGCCAAGAACGAGTCTCAACCAATTATACATGCACTGGGCAAGAGAGTGCACTGAAAAAATGAATAATTCTTCGAAGAACCTTCCTCTTTCTTTGCGGTGTATTGCCACCTTTGTCTCGTTAATTTCTTACAAGCTCCTCCGCTTAGTAAACACGAACCCGGGTGCACTGCGTGTGTTGCGCATTTACATGACAAAAAACTCTTTCGAGGTCGGTAGGTGCCTTCAAAGCCAAGTACGAGTACTTCCCCACCACACACACACAGTCCGTGCGTCGGAGGCACTTAATTACGTAAAAGCCTTCCGTTGAAATCGTGGAATGCCTTGTTTTGGGCAGACGACAACAAACCGCCATCAATGCATCACCACCACCGACGTTGCATGGAGGTCCCCCATTGCCCGTCGGGACTACAAACTTGTATTCTTGTGGCTTCACCTCGTAACTCGTGCCAATTTGGGTCGTTGTGTCGCGCTGTCTCCGTCGTTTGTCTATCGCAATGTAATTTCTTGCGGTGGCATCGGTTGGATGTGTGCTTTGTCGAACATGACATTTATTGCTTTGTTAATTCGACAGTCATTGGAAATTGCTGAAAGAAAGTGGTGACAGCCAGATGGACTGGGACACAATGATAATGGGAAACCAATCAATCAGAGATGGATTTCCACTCGTGTGAACTTTACTGCCATGCAAACCGAATCCAAAATAATCGATTTTTTTGTGACGAAATGAAGGTTCCGTGCGAAAGACTGAGGTTTCGAAGGACCGGGTTTCCGGAACACAAGTACCTGCGACATCTATCTATGGTAACTGGCACCACGAGTAGAAGCAGTGGCTGATTGGATGCAGAGTTGCTCACAGAGGAAGAAAAAAAGGCTTGAGATACCGTCAAGTAAGTTAGCGAGTGACGGCCTTATGTGTCTTTACACCCCCTCTATGAGCTTTTCAAAAAATCCTCAAAGCAATGCTCGAGATACGGCGTTTAGATCCTCCATGCAGATTTCAACGGAAACATCAGAAAGGAGGACACCTGTGGCAGGACCATCGAAGGATAAAGCCCACAGGACACGACTTCCGAAAACGAAAACAGACTCATCGAGTACAAAACATGGCAGTGAGCATTCTCACATCCAAGTCCAAGTCCAATCCACACCCGAGGGACGGCGCAGTAGAGGAGGACCGCGACTCAGGTGGCTCACGTAAGTGGAAGGGGACATTAACCGTGTGAAACTGTAAGCAGCTGCCCGGAGACACTTGTTTGTTGAGGCCCAGGTCCATCCAGGAATGTAGCACCTCCTTAGATAGAGTAAGAAACTTGGATGTCACCTGGAGTCACTCCCGTCAGCCAAAATGCTCACGTTGTAATCGACGGAAGAGACTCCTCCAGTGTATTGGATGTCCGAACGTTCCGAGGTGCAAACATCGACTCGGACCATTATCTTGTTGCAGCAAATACACGGATGAAAATAATCAGTAATATCGCGACCAGAATCACCATTGTAAGGAAATTCAATGCAATTGCAATCGACCGCAAGAGCCTTTACAGATCGAGTTTGGGTAGAACTCTCAAAAAGTCCTTTTTGTAGCTAAAGCAAGCGCTGAAGACCAGTCATAGCACTGCCAGCTACCCATCAGGAATTTTGCGACTGACATGCTAAGCTTTATCCAGCGAGAAACCCCTGATTTGATGATGAATGTGTACAGGGAGACAAAATGGCTGCCTATCCAAACAGGAGCCTATAAGGAGAAAACATGTGGCAGGTGAAGGTAGGGGAAAAGGCAGCTGAAATTGAATTGAAAAACTATCTCTGCGGACTGCTAGATGGTGATGGAAGTCAAATTCCAGTCGTTAGACAGTCAATCATTGCGCATTTCCCTATCGCGGTGGACAAGCAATGCCAGCGCACAAAGTGATTTGGATATTTAATCGGTTCTTCTTGGCGATCTTTGCTCAGCCCCCTACTTCTTGAGAAGTTAGCTTAGGTGACTCGATTAGTAGGACACATGCACTCTACGTTCGTCGTTAGGTCTAATTTCGATTTATTCAATCGGCATTGCGCCACAGAGACTAGCGACTGAGCCAAAAGGGTGGAGAACAGGTGGAGGGGTTGAATCACCTGTGTCTGTAGCAACGAGAATACAAAAACTCTCCGAATTTGGTCTCTCGTCTTGGTCCAAGGTTACAATGGGAAATGAGATCTCCGATGAAATTGCTAGACAAGGCTCAGGAGCTGAACCTGCGTCAGGTCCGCATCCTCAGTCAGAGCCTCCATTGACGATTGAATATTTTACTAGTACGATTGTGTGTGGCGCAGCTCTTTAGAATGCAGGCAGACTATACGAATGTTCTCGAACGTCTGTAAGAAATCATCGGCATTCTTGCTGTCTCTCAGTCGAGAAGACGCTACACATTTTATTGGCACTCTTACTGGACACTTCGCCTTTGTTCAGCATTTCAGGCGATCAAATTCTTCCTTGGATGTCAAGAAACTGGCAAACCACAGGTGGACCAACATAGTCACTTGTCAAAACAAATTGGAAAATTCTAGGTTCACTAATAGGGGGCCGCACCGAACATTGTTTAATAGACAGACATGCACTCAGACTGGAGGTCCCCTTCAATGATTTTTGTAAAAGCTGGAGAGACGAGGAGGAAGAAGAAACTTCAACGCACCTACTGTGCACGTGTCCTGCTGTTGTGACGCTAAGTACAAAAACTCTCAGGGAAAACTTCAACGATGATCTTAACGATCTAGCTGAACTCGACATTCAAAAGATAAGAAACTTCATTTCTGGGTCGAAATGGTTCAACTCTTAGGGTTAATACAGTTACGGTTGTCCTTCTCGATTTATTCTGTATTACATACTCTGGTTCCTGGTGCTGCTAACCCGGTTCTTCAGCGTGGTATCACAATGGGCCAATTTGTGTCCCTATCTGAGCGGGGGCAGACACCTAACCTAAGCTAACAATACTGTCTGCGACGATACTTCGGATCATTTCCTATGTGGTTGTCTTGCCTTTGCTCGGACCAGGTGGTCTTTCTTCAGTGGAGATGTGCTAATACTGCAAGCTCCTCATCATTGAATCGCCTTCTAGATTTTCTTGGAAAGTCCGGTGAAATGGGTAAAACTGGCTCTTGGTCTCTAGTAGAACAATGGATCAGTGGAGTGTTTTACAAACCAAAAATTGTAAGTAAGAGCCATCAAAGGCATACCCAACGATTAAGGGTTTCAGTTTAAACATTTGGTTGAATTGCACTAAATGCAGAAGGATCAATAGCACTAGGATTCTTCAAAAAAGATTTCCCCTCTGATTGAAAAGAGAACAAGAACAGCATATCAGTCTTATCCACAAAAGTACTGAAAGTACATTCGTTGCTAGGTGTGCAATGAGTCCCGCTTCTTAAAATTTCCTTAACTATCGCAAAATGTGTCTTCTTTCAATTTATCCTCTTTAGATTTCAGAGAATAATTATATGCACCTGGCGATGCACTAAAAACGGCAAAAGTCTGTAAATGGCATGAGAAAGGACGAAGCGAAATAACCACAAAGTAAAAAAATAATGAAACCACTTTTTCCCCTCAACAACAAAAAACAAAATGCTAAAAGTCCATCAAAGTCTGCCGCAAAAAACCAATGATAGATGGTAACACAAAGTTTACAATACATAAGTACGTGTGTACATACAGTATACATTTTGTATATGCACCTCAAGTCCTCAAAAGTGGCAGCTGCTCCTATATCCTTTTTTGCACAACCAAAAGAAATGCTGTAAAAATACAATTTCCTTCTCTCTCTGCATTCAGGGGATGAGATAATCCCTCAAAGAAACCCAAGCTCCTACATCCCCGACCATAATAATCGTGTTTTGGTCATTTGCAAGAATCATCGCATCATCATCCTTAAATCGGTAGTGTAACACGTTACAAGTCTTCTGCGAGAGCCTGCATCCCTACAACATTGGCACGTACGGGTTTCTCATTTAAAAACGAATAAATGGATTGGATTTGGATTTTGTTTTGATTTAAATGAATGTGTCTCCAACTCCATTCGAATACAAGGCACGAATCGTGGACAGATTGACACCAGCTACCTGGAAAGGTGTAAATAAAATGCGAAATCGTTTCCTTTTTTTTTTGCGTGCACGTAAACTTCCTGTGAAAACAATTTTGTCGAAGGTAAAAGGATTTTTTGTGCTCACAACAGGAAAGGACAAACTGATTTGTGGAAGTATGCATACACAGGATATAAATTTAGAGTTTCCTCAAATTTTTTTGCTCGTTTTAGGAAGTGTCCTTTTTTTTGCATGGGGGGGGGATATACCTTTGGGACAACGGCGCTGAAAAAGGTAATCTATTATAATTTCCTGAATTTAGGTTGAAGTTTACAGAAAAAATAAATACAAACAACCTTCGGAAGAGCAAAAATGAATGATGATAGATGTTTAGTTCATGGATTATTTCTTAGCAGGGATTGGAGTGGAGGGTTGCTGAGTGTATTGTTTCGAAGAAATTAGTTCGTCGACATTCTGTTAAAGTTAAGCTGAATCGGTAAGTACCGCAGGACCTTTATCGGGGGCGTATTGACTTGGGCTATGGGGTCCCCAGGCCGTGGCTTGTGTATCCGAAAACAGCATAGCTGTGACAACAAAATGGAATGTACACCCATTATACAAGAACTAGGAAGAGGCAGTACCAAGCATGCTGATGCATGCCTGTGATCCACATAAAAACTCCATTCTACAAAAAGGATGAATCGTGAAGCAAATTGCACGTATAGGAGCTACAGGAAAAAAAGGGTAGAAGGGTCAAGTCCACATGACGGATCAAAAATTCATTCACTGGCTGATGAGTAAGCGGAAGAAAATGCGATAGCGGAACTGTTTACAGAGAAGGTACCAAAGAGCTAATAGGTTCACAGCGCACGTCAAGATCTCAGACAGTTCTCTGTTGGTTGAGGATCAGCTAAGAAGATGGACGGAGCATTTTACCACAGTTCTGAATCACATTGTGAATAGAAATTTGTCTCACATTCAGAACGGGCTTTCCGAAGGTATTCCAGACACATAAAGTAGGAGGACTAGAAGACACTTCTGCTGAGCTCTACAAAGCTTCGTCAACACCATGGGTAAACTTTTTGCATCCATTTATAGTAAGGATTTGGGACACCAAGACTTTGTCTGTCGAATGAAGGAAGGAAATGACCATCAAGCTTCTATAGAAAGGCAACTTAACAGAGTGTAAGGACTGGAGAGGCATATATATGTGCACTCCCCGCAATTGCTACGATAATAACTAGTATAACTCTCGAATGCATTAAGGAACAACTTGGTAGTACTTTAGGTAAAGAACAAGCAAGTTTCCGTTCTGCGTCCTCCCAAGTCAAAGATATCAAAAGTTAGGAATTATAATCGAAAAATGTACGAAATACGAAAAACTTTGAACAGAGAGTTCATACTGTAGGCCTTACACGGGAGAGGCATTACGAATAAATTGACAACTATCATCAAAGCGATGGTCGCCGTGGCTCGGTGGTAAGTGCGTTGGACTGCTGTGCGAGCGTCGTGAATTCAAGCCCCGGACATGACCACTGAACAATTTTTGTGGCACCACCTCTCGTCGGGGAATGACAAGTGTCTGGGAGTATAATTTGTCGTGAAACAGCTTCTCAATTCGCCGTTCGGAATGGGCAATAAATTGTAGCCCCTTTCCATTTGTGCGAAAAACGTAACAGGCACAACATTCTGAGCTATCCCGCCAGCTATATATTTATTTAGAAGGGCACGAAGACGGGACTGAAATAACCTCAAAAATGGGAAAAAATGATCCACATACGCCACAGTATTTTAGGTTTACCTATTCGCGATAAGCTGTGCTAAGGTGGAAAAAGGCTATCGTGCAAGCTACTTATTTTTTTTATCATCAAATAGAACTATAATAGCACTAAATGTCACATTCTGCACAGAGTTAGGTCATTATAGGAAAATGAGATTCGAGGATTCAGAGGACTTTGAATATGAATCTGCTTATTATCGAACCAAATGACGATGGATTGGTCACACATTACGAAAGAGACATAATTGGACAGACTGGAGTAGAACTTATTAAACGTCGAACAGCCGATAAGGAGTTTCGGCTATTAAGAAGAGCTAGAGGGAGCTTCGATATATTTAAAAAAGTAACACACATAGTAGACAAAGGACATAAGAAAGTCAATCAATTTGGAAATATGTAGCTAAAAAGAGTGGTAAGAGATGACCCTATGAGGATCATGAAATCTAGTCTAGCCTATACATATAAATACAACACATACCAAACATTAAAGTGGTTAACTTGTTTCGGCAACGATAAAGATTTGTTCTGAATTCAACTTACGACAGTGATTGAGATGACCTCTAACTTATCTATTGTAGCATGTTATTGAAAAAACATCATTACCTGAAAATAGAAAAAAAGGATATAAATTAAAATCAATATGTATATGTATGTACAACAAAAGAAAGGAATGTATAAATGTGTTTTGTTTGTAGGACAAGAAGTAAAGGTAAATTAAATTAACCAAGAAGAATAAGACGAAGAAAGCGTTGGCCAATAAAACAAATTTCCTACAAGGAAGCTACTATATTCTTTTAAAAGATCTCTATTGACAAAACTGGCAAAGACTTATTATATAATTAAGGCGGCAGAAACTTGTATTTAAGGCTGCCTATCACTCCAACAGCTGCCAAGATTGACACTTGCAATCTTTGTACGAATGGAAACCAGACTAATCATTCAAAAATAAAAAGGGATTACTTATTCCTCCTTGAATAAGCGAATTTGCTTTGATTTTAGACGACATGTTATCCAAATACAGCTTCGACAAAAACTTTTCAGTAGTTATCCCATCTAGGCAGGAATAAGAAAAACACAAGTCCCGACCAGGAACTGATTTTTTTTCGGAGAACCATCGTGCGGAACTACTCAGTCAACAGTCAATTTCAGGCAGATTTTTTTCCTATTAATCAATCGCATCTCCTCGGGAAGAACTATCAGTATTTATCTTCTCAGGCAGCCAAGTTGCTTCAAAACTGCTCGGAGTAACAATGGGAAGGGACACTTGACATCCTTGAATGTCAGTGGTAGCGCAAGTGTTGATTTACTAGCAAAAGATGCCGCTCATACAACCTTCATTGGGCCTGACCAAAAAAGGACCCGGTAATGAAATGGTCTCATTAAGTGAAAAGTGAGGAGACAGCAAAAACAATTCAACGATTGTGGGCAGTATGTCAAGCAGGAACATTTTTGATAGATATTACTGAAGCTTGAACCTACGCAGCTCGCGCATCAGTCAAACCACGGCAACCAAGTATGCATGTGTTCTAATTTCACACGATTTTAGCTACCACCACGACTTCTGAGCTAGGGACCTAACACTGAGCTCTAAAGGAAGCTGCCTGATGGATGTTTCTTTAGTTTTCGCTGTTGCGGGTCTTTTTTCACGCTGATTATGGCGCAGTACTAGTTGCTCATGCGCTCATCACTTTTCTCTATGACTTTTCTCGTTCTTCCGACGATTTAATCGATGATCGTGAATCGATCCTTTGGAAACTATTTTGGTGGTCTGCGTGGCCTCCTACCTCCTCAATGGGAGACCAAAGATGTGCGTCAGTGCTTCTCTTGAGAAGATACAGGGTCTTGCATCAGTAGGATTAGTAATTGTTTTTCCCACTGATTTTGAGGACCCTCCTTCCTTCAGGCACATGGAGGCGCCTGCAAAAATGTGAGGACATCGTCTTATGGTTGCTTATTGTAGAGGAGATGGGGAGTGCTATCAATGCCAAATGCTCTTTCGTAGCAAATTTTTCTGTTGATTTTCAGAACAAAATCTGGTGTGCGCAAGGAATCGGTCTCGTCGATTTTATCAACTACGCTCACGCCATACTCAAGTTGAATTTTGACAAAAACTTCAATGTACCCATTCACCCAAGGTCATTCTGGGAAGAGGATGCATTCTTAAAAGACACGTCGGTTCACTTCTACAGCGACGGGTTAAAGACCAACGAAGTGGTAGGTGGAGGTGTTAAATCTGATACCTAGATAGATAGATTTCTGAAGGCTCTAGCTTAGTGTCTATACGCACCGAGAAAATAAAAAGTTTAGCCAAAGAGTCTATGACCGTTCAGAGTTCATTCAACCTTTAGATTTAGAACGAGAACGAAGGTTGAACTCATTTTTCAAAAAACAAGCGTAGGCTGCGTGTAATTTATTAAGAGACTCGGAGTATTTATACCATCACCTCGAGCGGAGTTCTAATCAAGCCCAACAATACTCAAACTGCCGTCATCAATGACGACACAACGAATTCTAATTTGTGTACAATTTCGAAATATGAAATTCCATAAACGCCACCACTCGAGGCACTCTCTGTACTAAGGGCATAACCATAGCTCCAGAATTTTAATTGCTCTTCGAAGTGTAAATTTCACATTATTGGAATTTGTTAACTTTTACGTTCCGTTCAATCGAAATTGCCAAAAACAAAAAGCAAACAAGCTACCGGTGACCGAGAGCGAGTCTGGTTAATTGCTTTCTGCCCAAATCAAAACTCGTAAACACGAACCAGGAGTGGAGGCGGCCGAAAAGCAATCGCTTTCCCTCTTGTTTACGTTTTTTTAAAATTATTCCGTCTAAAAATAAATCAGAAAATCGAAAACGGAATATTCTTTCAAAGCTGGTTAACCAAATCTCTAAGAATTATCCCACATAGGCAGCGAAACGTGATGTAATCGACTTCGAATTGCCCCTTGACATTTGCAGCGCGGTATCTTAATTTCTTGGTTCTTAGTGCTCGCATTCGGATCTTTATCCTCAATGCCACTTGAGGGGATTACCGCCTTCCAGAGTTGTGCTAATCCACACAAATCGTTCCACCTTAGTACATAATTCACCTCGGGCTCAAAATTATCAGGTTTATCGCTCTGCCTGGCTTAAATGGGATTTTCGTTTAATTTTTTTTTTTTGAGAACACCAAATCCACTTTAATGATTGATTGATGCTTAAGCGATGAATTTAATCTCACAACTCATCCAATTAAAGAATAAATTGTCGGTTGAGTTTTATTTAAGTGCTTTTTTGTAGTTTTTATTTGTGGGGACAAAAAAGAATTTGGTGAATTGTGCCCGACGGCACATTGTCACCGAAATTGAGTTCGAATTTGGAAAGCAAATGATGTGTTCTTGGTGAGAGTTTCAGACTTTTTTTTCCGTCTAAAATCTGCTGTTTAACTTTTTTTTCTACAGTGTGTACTGCAAGAGAGGCTGTCGGGTTCACTTCGTTAGATGACTGACTTAATCTTTAAATATGAAGCAAGTCTCGATAAACAAGGTGTTTCGGTATATTTTCGTTAAGTCCTGTACCGCGTGACGAATTTTGACTTACAAGAACGCGAATCCACCCCAATGTGCTGCGCCGTTAGCTGACACATACAAGAAGAAGGCTCGGTCTTTGTTGTCCTCAAGGGTTCGAGAACTCTCTCAGCTGGAGCATTGTAGTTCAATGTCTCCATGTGTCTGAGGCAATAAAGACAAAGCCATTAACCTTTCACGTTTGCATCCATGGCTTGGTGCAGTTTGTAAAGTCTACACTGAAATGATTGGACGGTCATTGACTGACAAAGACCGCGTAGAACTAACATATCTCGATAGGTGGTTATGCTTTTAATAGCGAGAAAGAACCGCTGCGGTTGGATTTCTTGTATAGGGGTCACTAAAGGGATTATGACTACCCTTAAACGAACCCACGGACATTGAGAAAGTTAGAGGAGGAGACGAAGGAGATACCGACGCACGTTGGTCTTAAATGTTTGTGGGTTGTAGTGACGGGGAAACACAGATTGTTCCACATTGGTGTTGCACTTAATTAGCATGACTTACTCTCAGGTAGTGCCTCGATAACTACAAACGGAGTTGAACACATAGAGAGAATATAGGTTAGGTTTCGGCGGCTGAACATCATTTCAAGCGAAAGCACATGTTTCAGAAATGAAAGGACACTTCAGGAACGACCTTTAACTATCGAACGGGGGCTATGACTTGTTTGTGGAACAATAATACGTTCTGATTTCTAGGATGTTATGTGATTGTTATGCCCGATCCACAGAAGGCAGCTGCGCCAATTACAGAGGAATTAGTCCTCTAAACGCGTGAACGCCTGAAACAGTCCGTCAACAACGTGATCGGTTCCAATGACTGCGGTTTTAGGACAGGAAAGTCAAATTTTCAAACTTCGGCGGATCCTGGAGAAGAACACCAAGAAGAAGAAAACGAAGAAGTCCGAATCGATACTAACCACCTCTTCATCGATTTTAATGCCGTCTATGTCACCATTTTTAGAGACGAGCTACACAGGACCATGTCTAGTTTTGACATCCCCGTCAAACTCGTCCGTTTATGCAGGATGACGATGGAGAATGCACGCTACTCAATCAAGTTCGGTCAATACCTCACCGAGACTTTTGATGTCGTAAAAGGATATAGACAAGGTGACGCGCTGTCATGCGACTTCTTCAACATCGTTCTTCAAAGAGTTGTGCAAAACTCACGGGCCAACACTAGAGGCAGAGGACTCGGATACGCCGACGACATTAACATAATCGGAAGAACGCAACGTGATGTCACTAGCACGTTCGTAAGTATTGAGATAGAAGCGCGGAAGATGGGTTCAGAGGTCCGTGAGGGCGAAACTCCGTATAAGACCTTGATCATCCCAGTCCTGCTTTATGACGCTGAAGCATGAACTCTATCAAAACCGGAAGAAGATAGCCTTGGTTGCTTCGAGTGAAGAATTCTTCGTAATATATTCGGTTCCGTATGCGTCGACGGGCTCTGGAGGAAAAGATTCAACGATCAACTTTACAAGTTGTACAGCGTCATCGCCCTGATCAATAAGATACGAATCCATCGGCTAAGATGGCAGGAGAATGTAAACCGAATGGACACAAATGCTCCGGCTGTCAGAGTCTTCGAGTCCAACCCAGAGGAAGAACGCAGTAGAGGAAGACCTTGTCAAGGCGGAGGCTTCATGGTCAAAGTTTGCTTAAAGCACTAACCTCACGCAAAGGCCTCATATCTTGGTCACTGTTCAGCAACCAAATATTGGTGGCAAGCCTTAAAAAGAGAGTAAGAAAGTCATCACAATTCAGTTATTCAGTTCAGCTTATACAGACGCCACAACCAAAAACGAGAAAAATGACTTGAGTGACATCAAACCATGTGATGGAGTATTTCAGCTGGTAGGCAATGAACGTCGACATCTTGGGCTCAAAGGCTTCCCTGTTATGTCGCACGCTATGGTATCAATGCTCTCCGTATTCCAGGTATAATACTGACAGACCTCGAGATCCCATCGAAACGTCCAGCAGTTTATTCCAAGTAAAAGTTGGGAACTCAGCGGGCCCGACTGAGGCCTAAGTGAAGAACCTTCCGCTGGCCCTCCTATACCATAGTTCAAGTAATTTATATGAGTCATAAAAAAGTGTGTTTGGGACAGAAGTGTATGCCACTATATGGCAGAAAAGCCACAATCATCTGAAAGTACGTGGACGCGTCCTGTCCATAAGTATTTATCACTTGAAGCAGCAGAACACATTGTCAACGGTCTGCAGAACCACGAAAAAGCTAATGGCTGGTCAAAGCTCCAATCAAAACCTGTGAACAGTTTCCATTCTAACCTCGGATAGAAATCAATTCAGGAGATGGAAAGAACACTTGGTTATCATATTTAATCAGTAAGGCGATAGTGGCATAGCTCTCGACTAGAAAGAAGCACAGCAGCACGAAGCAAGTACATATTTGAGCTTCCTAGTCGACTCTGACAATGTTTCTCCGTTTTCACTCGACTGGAAAGTGAAGTAAACAGAAGAGGAGCTAAGAATTGATAAAGGAAAGTACGTAGTTTTCTCTGGTTCAGTGCGTTGGACTGTTCTGTGAGCTTTGAGCACCAGCAAAATCAACCCAAGATTTTTCGCGTCAGCATCTCTGAGAGTGCAAATTGTCAAGAAGAAGCTTCTCAATTCACCATTTGATATCGACAGTCGACTTCCAATGGAGAGGTTTAAGTCAGACCAATCCATTATCATTTTCTTCACCTTCATGTCTACAGAGTTCTAGAAATCCTCAAATAATTTCAAGCAGAAAATAGGTCATGCAACTGATTTCAATAAATTAAACTGGAAAAAGAGGAGACCACCCTCACCACAGAAAATTTGGAAAAATGAGAAGGAACCAAGAAAAAGAAAGCTGAAAGACATTGCAGCAGGCGTTGTTGATGCCTCATACCCCACAAAAGATAAAAGAAACTAGACACAAAGTACAACCATAACTCAATCAGAGAGCTTCCTTGTTAGACAGACTGTATAGCAATGTGCTTCCTCCACCATACACCATGGAACCGCCTGATCTTAAAATAATAATTGATTGATATGACAAGAATGACCGACAGAAATAGCATTTGATTGATAAATTTCAACCGAATTGCAGACAGAAGCACGGAACAGGGAAAAATTAATAAAACAAAACGATACACTCGATCTGTCAGACCGATTGCCATATCAATGTCACTTCAAATAGAAATAAATAATTTCTCGTGTATTTTTAAAATTTTGCCTCCATACAAATTTAATTTGCAATTCTTTTGTAAAAAATAAATCAAACGGAAAATATTCAAAGAATTCAGTTGATAATAATTAATTTTAATTAGCATCGTTAATTACATGATAACTAATTATTGCGGTTGATGTGATGAACTGGCGAGAGTTACACATTACATCAGTGATACAGATAAGAGTATTACTGCATTTTAACAGCACCATTAGGGGGCACATGTATCAGTGACACTAAAGAGAGCGTACTTCCGGACTAGATTTTGTATGCGCATGCATTACACTAGTTAATTGGAGCAACAACAATTTTTTTAATTAAAACTTAAGGGACGATAGATGGAATCATTGATTAGGGGAATTCTTTCCAAAGACCTAACTAAAATTTTCATACTTCATCGTATCGTATGTACCTATTTGTCGAATACAGTCGATGCCCTAGTTGCTTTGCCCTCGAAGTGAAAAATTCCATGCCAAGCCCAATGGCACTTCCTCTTAAATTCACTGACAGTGTCAAATATCTAGGACCAATCGTAAACAGAAAGCTTTTGTCAAGAGAAAAAAATTTCCAATCGTATTAGGATCGCAGTAGCACTCAACTCGTGCAAAAAAAAACGCCGCAGATCTCAGATGTAGCTTCTAACTCTCAACAGAATAAAAATTCGGACCATCATTGGTGTCATCACAGCCAACTGCCTAATAGGACGATATGTTAGCAGGCTATAGTATCTGTTCAATGATTTTTGTAGAATCAGTAGAGCTCTCACATAAGGAGAAGACTTCTAAGTATCTGTCACTTCAATGATACCTAACAGTAAGCCAAACCCCCATTCGAAACCTCTTCTTCTCCAGGAGCAATCCGAAATTGTCCTATGAGTGAAATTCTCCGTCACAAGGAACTTGATAGGTATCACAATGCTTCAGCATACGTAAGTCCTCTATTCAATCCAACCTAGCAGATGTGACTTACAGACAAAAAGCTTTGGAAAACCAGAAAACTCACCCCACATCCTCAACTTCTAAAACTGTACAAGTGAAGACATTATAGAACCACGTTATCGAAGCCAGGATTTTCACAGGAATCAACCAGAGAAAAAAGGTCTTCATCCCCGCATTTCTCTGATATCATCAGACTACCGCTTTAAGTTCAAACGTCTACAATTTTCCATTGAGGTTTGGTACGCCATGAACATCAATAAGGTACATGGGCAGAGTTTGAAAGCGGATAATGTGGATGTGACTGTTTCTCCCATAGCGCGCTCAGAGCCAATTCACCTGACAGCCAGAAAGAAAAACCAGGAATGACGTTTACAGGGACGCCTTAAAGAATTAATATGAGGAATTGAAAGACTATATGTACTTACTCATCAATGTCTTGAAACCCGGGGAGGTATATTGAGACGTAATCGCGGGTATCAGCTAGTATACAATTTCATCGAGGGAGTCGTTGGAGAAGTCTTTTCGAAAGACCTTCGCATCAGTCTCCCTAACCACTGCCGCTTCTTTCAGACCGAAATCACAGCTGTACGTCAACCCATCGCATGAAAGTAAACCTAATATCATGCTCAGATATTACAATTTATATCCACAGTCAGGCTGCGCTGAGCCCTTGAATTCACCACAATAAGATCTCAGTTAGTGAAGGACTGCCGCGTGTCTCTGGAGCAGGTCGCTAAGCAGCGTAACGTTACACTCTGCTGGATCCTAGTTCACGGAGAACTGTGCGAAATAGTCAGACAAGGCTCTCTAGGTACCAGCTGTAGGCATCTTGATCCATGTCAAAACATCTACGTCTTTTGCTAAGAACCTGACCTACATCGATGCTGTGTTGAAAGCAAATCGAAGATAAGTGTACCTAGATTGCTGGAATAATGTCAGGGTCAAAGGGCCAAAAGTATTTATTCGATTACGAAGGCTCTGCTTCCTACGCAGTTTCTAAGGACTTCTGCAGAAGCTGGAAAAAATGAGTAACTGGACGAGAACATCGAACACCACGCGAATTCCACGGTCATGCCCGACTGATGCCCTTGCCCTCCTCTTACCTATTATCGCTTGACCTTCATACCAAAAATACTGCATTATGAAGCGCAATCTCTCTTAGAGAATCTGGGTACTGAAAAGCCAAACATCTTGGTCACTGTAACATCCTAGATTTACCACCAAGAGAAATGGAATCTCCCCGAAAGTTTCACTGTAGGTTTTCCTTTCAGAGCTGAATGGAAGAAAGAAGCAGTGCTGGATAGCAATGACACAGCCATCTACACCGACGCATTAAAAATGAACAGCGAAGATGGTGCAGGCGGAATCCTTAAGGAATCCAAATTGGAGGATATGTATCTTTTAATCCAAGAATACCATTGTATAACAAAGTAGGAGCGTAATAGAGCTACGGAAATCATCCAATCAAAGATGCAGGAGTCCTCTCGGAGACCCCCAACTTATCCTCATCCTAAAGCCTCCCTAATTATGCCAGTGTCTTCCTGGCGAAGCTTAGAAGTCTGAGAAGCTTCTTCATGACAAATTGTACTCTCGGAGGCTTGTCATTCCCCGACGAGAGGTGGTGCTGCAAAAAAATGTTGGGTGGACATGACTGGAGCTTGAACCCACGCAATTTGCTCAGCAGTCCAAAGCACAAACCACTGAGCCACGCCAACCACCCTCGGCTAAGCCATCTTAAAATCAGAGCTAGTTCTTCTCTATTGTTGTCAGCGTTAGAAAATACTTAGTCACTCCGCAATGGATTTAAGTTTAAATGAAAAAACTAACCGGCTCCTTACAACAACTTATGCAGAACTTGCATTGTCTCCGATAAAATCCTGTGAAATTTGTTTGCCATGGACAATTTAGGAGCGCAGTAGTGCGCCGAATGGGCACTCAAATTCAAAAAGTGCCTTACTGTTTGAAAATCATTTGAGTTTCTGTGCATCAAACCTGGCTGAAACCCGCTGAGGCAGCGAGTCATTGAATCATTAAACCTTGACCGAATGCAGTAAAACATACATTCACTGTTGGAAGCGCAGTATTGGACATTTTCCAAACTTGTAAAGCGCCTCAGGGGTGAAATTTGGTTGCCTTGGAAATAATTTTCTCAAAATGAAAATACTCCCTAACCTCTCTCATCATCGTCGTGACCACATAAAAGATTACAGCCTCCAAACAGAAGCATCTACACAGACGTTATCCCTCAGTTCAAGCTCAAGCCCTTTGCCTATTTGCATATCAAACATTGCCCCTAGAAAACTTGACTTCTCCACTGACAAGTTCATAGAATCTTTGCCCCAAAACATGGCTGCCCAATAATCTCAGCATCTTCACTGTCAATCAACTCAATCAAGACAAATTAATGTGCAGCATCTTTTCAGGACACACATCCTCGCCTTGGACTCAATATCTTCACTCTCAGTCTCACTGTCAGGCTTGATTTATTCGCGACCAATTTACGGTCATAACATAATTTTCTCCATCAAAAAACGGTTTAAGCGGATCAACATTGTTTCAGAGCTGGGCTCACGTGCGTATGCAAATTTGAAAACTTGAAAAGTCCCCCATTTCCCCGCGTCTGCCAAGTTCCAATTGAAGCAGCAGTCGCCGTCCCAGCCCAACGACCCAACAAATTGATGACGATTGTGTTTGGAGGCAGTTAGCCTCTCGTCGCTTAAGTAGCTTCCAATTTATATCAATTTACGTGGCATGACACCGTTTTGTGTGTCCGTCCTCTGGAGGTCTTTTGTGCGCGAGAGTGCACTGCGAGTTCTATTCACCTACGCTGCGACAATCTATGTTCTCAATTAGTCCCAGTGCGAGAGATGGGCGAAGGAGTTGTCTCCTCCGCCGCCTCCCATTGTGTGCAATAAATTTCCATTAAGCGCGATAACTTTCATGTAATTTAGATTGCATGTGACTTCCTTTCGATAAAGACGGACGTACAGCCGCCTCGGCGCATAGTCCCTTTGTCTTCTGTCCAAGGTCTGACACATTTCACCGATGAATTCGCATTCGGATGCGAGCCCACAGCAAACCTACTCGTGGGATGCGGCCGTGCTGGGAATCTGATGTGGAAACCTCTTGCACGTGACTGCCATTCGGATTCGGCGGTGAAAATGTGTGCGTCGCACACCGCCAATTCGCGTAGGATGTCAGTAGGGTATTGGAAAGCAATAACGCCTGCAGGGGTAACAACGAACGTGCGATGCCTGTGCCTAGGTGCTTCATGAATTAATTTTCAATTTTTTCGCCTTCAGCTTCGATTTTCACTGGGGATAGCTCAGTGCTCCCAAGGAACACGTTTTTCCTCTGTGAGTCTTCATGGCATGGACAACTAACCCACTCCTTGTCTAGACTTTTTGTTGCTGCCGCAACTCTCGCGGGAGAACTTGTTGTGAGTAGACTTTTGGACGCTTGTCCATGGAATGGAGTCGACTTTAAAAACATCTTTTATGGCGCACTCTTCCGCAGTGGTGGGACATGTTTGGTTTGTAACACCCAGGAGGGATACTTTAGAGTTTTTGTGGTTTAAACGAGACCTGATGGGACGTGTTTATGTGGCGAATTCTATGCCCAATTTAGCAACTCTCTTGGAAACTCCCAAATTGGAGCACATTCCTCATGTCTCCATCGAACCGCCTCTCGGTTAAACACAACATTGTATCGAGCAGCCAACCAACCAAAAGAAATAATTGCACGTACATAACAAGATACATCCGAAATATGTTTGACAACTTCACTTATGACTGTGACATGGCGGAGGAAGGCGAAGAGAAAAAAAAAAAAGCTGCACGTGGGCATCGTACATAGTACATGTACTCCACGGGAAGACAAGTAAAAATTTGAAATTAAAACAATCGCTGGTTAGGAGTTTTCGAGAGGAGTCCTACGCACAGATTTCCAAACTCAAACTACAACAACACACATCTCTCTGGCGATGTCACTTTCTGTTCAAATCCTGTGGAACCACAGTCGACATATTGTTGTGGGCTAACCACTGAATCGACATCAGATCTAGGATTGATGATGCACAGACCAGTTGGACAGATGGGAGTTCCGGAAGTTTCGCCCACTGACTGTGAACAGGAGGAGAAGGAGCTAACGAACGAATTGGACATGTACACGAGTATGTTTATGATTGTGATAAGTTCAACAAGAGATTGATTAGGAATGTGAGTCCAGCTGACATTTATGAAGATTAATAGATACTGGGAACGGACTATGGACAAGTACCTATAGAAGCTGTAGAAAAGCTACCAGAATGATTTTAAGTAGCGAACGTATGCCAAAATACATGAATCAGCTGAACTGAGTTTTTTCCGCTCATGTCCACATAAATGATTTGATAAAATCGCTCATAACTTGAAAAGTATCTACAATAGGATGGACAATAGGAATAGGCTCCTGCCTCAATGGATACGGCGTTATCGTCTCAATAAAACCGACGAGCAAGCTAAACTTTTGCCCAAAATAAATATGACCCATCTGTGGTTTGGAGCAAAAGTGAAGTTATCCAAAGAAACAGGAAGGGTATCTTAAGGTCAAGGATCCAAAGATATGCACAGTGTACGAGGAGGTTGTAAAGTGTGACGTGGAATTCGATCAGGAATGTCCTGCACAGTTGACTGAGTTGTTGAGGAAGGCCAAAGTGGCCTTGCAACCGGTGGTACTGCCTCAATTGCTCGTCGATAATCCGGACTTGCTACCAAAAATAGACGATGCAGACTGTGTTTGCTTACAGAAGCCGAAGAGACAAGAACAATGTCCAGAAAACTCAAAGCTGGTGCAAAGAAAAACAAAGAACATGAGGAAGAGAAGGAGAAGTAGGAAGTGGGTACAAATTCTGCTGTAATGTAAGAGGAAACGTCTCCAGAAATTGCCGAAAACGGGCCACATACATAAGCACAGGTTGAAATCGTGACGAAGTACGATCATCACAGCTTTCACCTGAGCGGTCCAATGTCTTTCCAATGGAATTTCGACCGCTTTAACATTCTCCGCCTGGGACTGTGAAATCTCTGCTCAAGACACCAATACGCCTGTCATACAATCCACTTCCTCTTGCTGTGCCTGTGGATTTTATTCTACTTCGGGTACGAAAATCACGTTCCAATGTAGTATCGGAACGAAAAGCCATTCACAATTTACGGCTAGAAAAGCAAACACCTTTGTAAAGAAAAATCGACAAAGCGACTGAAACCGAGCACAACTCCAGAACCAATAGGACACCAATCAGTGTCCTTAACAGCAGGGTTTATCCCGCCCTTTCCTGTGGTCACATCATCGCTGTTAAATGAAATGAAAATGTGAAGGATTTCATAAGTCTGGCGAATCTGGAGCAGATGATAGGCTTTCTATCCCGATTCCATTACTTTTAGTGGAGTGTGTTGAAAACCAATGACTTCAGTCACAGTTTTGGTAATAATTTGTCCAAACTCACCAAGGAAATCAATGGGATACTGTGAGCCAGTAACAACCAAATGATTCAACGAAGCATCTTTGATAGTGAAGATAAAGATGAATCGACAGTTTGACAGTTGTTAGAATTTTACAAACATCAATCCAATGATCGGCACAGTCAGTAGCCTGAGAAGCTGATAAACTTCCTGACAGTCTCTGAAGTAAACGAACTAATCTAGGACCGTCTTTGTAGTAGGTTGGCACAATAGGCCTGACTGAGAAACAGTAGTGCTAGAACGGATCAACTGGGGAGAGTTTCAGTCGGCAACAGGTAGAAACGGTCCCTGTTGCTTGCTTCTCATCTCCAGCAACAGAGCTAAGAACATGAGAAAGTTGAAATCAACGAATGTAGTCGCTTGACCCAGAAAACCGAATGCGACGGGCAACTTCTACCCTAGGCTCAGCATCTTCTACGCCAAATGTAGCTCTAAAAACTGGGGGTAGATCCACTTCGCTCCTCTTGCCGGTACAAAAAGGATCTGTGAATGCTGACAAGTCGATAACTGGCAAATTGTGTGCGAATTTTGATTTCAAGATTTCTGCAATACCTACAACTGTTGTGACGTCTTAAATTAAGAGCAAATCGCCCGACAATTTTCCCACCCGTCACAAGGTTTAATCTTAATTTACTGACCGCGATGTCCTCTTCATCAGATGATCCTTTGATTTCATCAACCACAGTAGCTAAATCTCACAAGTTCCTCAACTTTCCTTCAGTTAAGTAGGAGTTCCCTTCGCTTCCCTCAAACACTACGGCTTTGATCCCAAAAATGACAACAATTACAACAGCTTCCTGCAATCTAAACGCGAATTACACATCACTTGACCTGGCATTGATCATCCACGGAGAAGTCTTTCGAACCAAATGTTGTCGAAGGCATCCCCGTGTTCCCTAAAAATATTCACACTTACTCTGTCCAAGTCAACTGACAGTCAAGTCTTCCAAACCGGTAGAGAAAATCTATTGAAATCGGAGAAAGCCAAGGATATTTCCAAACAAATATTCTACGACTCTGAGCAGATCGAGCCACAACAGAGGCCTTACGTCAACTGGATTACATCGCTCCAGGAGCTCATCCACTTATTCCGATCAGTTAACTCTGACTTCAGCTTTAGGGGAAGAAAAGCCTTATACGAAGACCACAGTCAGTTCATCAACTGGTTACGAACCAAGCCTGCGTACAGACATTTTTCCATTGCTTCAGACCTGAGAACTTCTGCTAGAACGAAGCGAAACCCGACAAGCAAAATAGTGAAGCAATTCAGAAAACCTTGCCCGAGACTAATTTTTATTTTTCACCTCGACGATTTGATCTTGGCTTCTCGCAGCGAAACTAGGCAATAAAAAGGAAGCTGGACGGAACCTAAGACGTGGCACAAAAAATCTTTTAGGCCCCATTTGGCGGGTTACGTCCTTAAAAATAAGACGAATTCGACGATCTGATGACAATATGCGTCTGTACATAGATGTGAAGCCCCCTTCCCTGTTAACAGTTACGGCAGCTCTATCAGCCCTTATGAAACCACATTTCGTCAATCTCTTAAACATCCATCACAAACTTTCCTAAAGTGAGTCAACCCTTCTCACATTTCAAACGTTTTGTCAGTCACAAAACAAAAAACAAAACAAATCTCTAAATTCCTCAATTATAAAGGATTAGGGGCCAAAGAAATATTTCGAATACCCCAAACCCGCGGAACAGCAGGAGCACACATCTCCTCACATCGTTACGCGCAAAATAAGAGATCTATTCACCCATAATTTCTAACTCAAAGGCTTTCTCTTTGCCTCCCGAACCCGTACTCGACCCCGACGATGGTTGAGAGCAGGAAATTATTTGTTCTTCCCCCCAAAAATCACGAATCGGTAAATGTCGGGAATGTGAAAATATTTCACAACACACACGCTGTAGGCTATGGGATGGCGCGTCCCTCCAGCCGCCAAAGAACTTTCGAAGCAAAATTCTACCGAATAGAACCAGGCATACGGCCCAGTGCGGGGGGAGTGGTGGTGCACTCTCCTCAGCCTGCTGAGAAGGAGAAAATTGATCAAATCTCATTTCCATGGAAATGAGAAGATAATTTTCCGCCAGACAGAAGATAGCTTAGGAATGAATGGAGGAGGAAGCTACAAATTGAAAGTGGGGACCCGCCAACAACAACAGAAACGTTGGAGCAGCGATTGATGGAATCGTTCTTTGGCGTTTTCCACAGGCTTCCTTGCAGTTTTTCTCTTTCTCGTTGCTGTTATTGCCCCGGGGCCATCACGAATGGGAATGGGAATTTCTAT
The DNA here is from genome assembly GCA_917880715.2 of Matsumyia berberina. Lineage (NCBI taxonomy): Eukaryota > Metazoa > Arthropoda > Insecta > Diptera > Syrphidae > Matsumyia > Matsumyia berberina. Next base: position 112,049,596 of record OU862870.1, on the reverse strand, counting down.
GGAAATTGTCTTCGTAGCGGTCGAACAATATCGCGATGGGGAAATACGCGTAGTTGTAGGCTAGTTTACAGCTGTGATGGGGCGCAGCTATTACTTGGCAATGTTTTCGATGGGAAGATAGACGAATCGATTCTCGTTGAAAGGGTAGTGGCAATCGAAGGAGAAAAAGTAATGTGGTAGGCGATGATGGAGCAATGTTTCCGTTGACTTTTCTGGGAAGAAAAGTGAAGCAATGGTGTCCTTCAAACGAGGTCAGTGTCCGAGAAAAAGAGGAAGGACCGCAAGCCTAGGCATGACACATGTAATATTTATAAAGGAATGAAGTTTAAGCCTAAAAGTGAATGACATCATACGGAATGTACAAGAATTCCCATTTCTTATATTCACAGGATCAACTACGAGGGACTAGACCGAAGGCTTAGGCTTAGGTAGGTAGGAAGGTGGGTAGGTGGGGTGTCCTACAGACACACATAAGCCAGGAAGCCCCGTTGTGATACCACATGGATCTACACCCTGAAAAACCCCATTCAATTTATTGAAACCATTTGAAGCTCTTAATGAAGCTGAGAATACTTTTGACGTCAGTGGGTGATAGTTCGCCCAAGTTGTCGAAGTGATAGGCTCCCAGATAGAGCTTCCTTCTTTGGGACAGTGCAGGACAAGTGCAGAGGAAATGGAGGATCGTTTCTTCCTCCTCTTCGTCCCTGCAATTCTGCGGAAGTCATTAGAGAAGAGGCCCATCCTTCTGGCATGAAGGCCAATGGGGCAGTGGCCAGTGAGAACACTGATAACGGTGCTAACGAGCGACCTATTAAGCAAGATCAGACTTTTATATCGTGTGAGATTTAGCGTAGACCACATCTCTCTAGAAGTAAGGCACGTGGTGCCATTCCTACATCTTTGGATTGTCTTGCTGATCGCGTCGTACTTCGAGACAAGTTTACATAAAGCGAGTGGAATACCCCGATTCCTTCGTTCCGGAAGGATATCCAGAGTAGTACCACGTTTGGCGAGTTCATCGGACTTACAGGTCCTTGGAATGTTCCTATGACCGGCTACCCAGCATAGGTAAATGTTAAAATGTTCTGCCATCTCCATGAGAGATGAGCGACAGTCTGAAGTAGTTTCTGATGTACATATTAAGGATTCCAGGGATTTTATAGCACCTTGGCTATCGGTAAAAATAAACTTTAGATACCGGTAAAAATTATAATATCCCTGAAGGATATCGCATTGTGCCTAAGCCAGGATAAGGCTCCGCCTGAAAAACGCTACAGTGGTCCGGTAGGTGGAAGGTTATGCTCAGGTTAAGCATATCGGAGAAAACACCACTTCCCACTCCGTTCTCGGTTTTAGAACCGTCGGTGTAGAGATGAACGGAATGGTCACCTGTGGCGTCACCACTCTCCTACTCCTCTCGGGAAGGCATGGAAGTTCGGAAGTTGAGGTTAAAATTCTACTTGGACGGTGAACCAATATGGTTGTTTGACCATTGGGAGGAGGCTTTCAGTCTGATGGCTGCGCTAGCACCTGACTGTTTGCCAAAAATATCTAGAGGAAGTAGATGTAGGAGCACGTCGAGTGTCGCGGATGGGGTGGTTCTTAGTGCTCTGTCTTAGGCCGTCCACCAGACGATCACACCCTACATGAGTATAGGTCTGACAACGGACACGTAAAGCCAGGGCGTGGTATAAGGTTGCAGTCCCTACTTCTTACCAATTTCTTTTTTGCAGCAGTATAACGCTGCAGTAGCTTTTTTTAAGGCTTAAGAGCCTTCAAATATGGTGATAGCCACCAAGACACGAACTATTGAAACCTTATTCCTACAAGGAAATCCTTACCCTAGGAAGTTAAAGAAGTTCACAGGCCCTTGCTCTCTGAGACAACATCTAGAGACAGAGTGCCGATTTTGTCTGGAAGGAAAGGAAACTTTCGAGCAAATTTTTTTGGGAATGACCGGCACTTTACTAATTCAGAAGACGTATTTTCCTCAAGAAATTATGCTCGCTAGTGATGTTCAAAAACTTCTTAAGGGAAGTCTATAAGGCTGACTTGGCCTTCGATACAATACAACTTTTAGGTCACAGTATCAGCCATATAGGCAGGGTAAATACACCCAAAAGAAAACAACTTGCCACAGGAGTAACGTTTAATTTCCCTTCCTTTTCTGCCCGTAGCATATGCGCATAAGTATATCGTCCTTAGGCAGAGACCAACTAAAGATGCATGTCCCACACAGTTGCGGCGGATGAAAGGACGAAGTTATGGCCGTGCCATTCTCCGTTCAAACTACGAGACAAGCGATAGTTTCTACTCACAAAATTAAGTGTCACCGCCATAACCCACTCTGGGCCACAACACGAAAATGGCAGAACCACTTATGCGTGTTTTTCTCTGTAAGAACGACAAAAAAAGTGATTAGTTCAAGGAGAACTAGGTCAAACCCATCCTTGATATTCTATCGAACAACTTGTCTACCCGCTTCAAACTTACATAAACACACAAGACCGCAAGAATAAGGGTGCCCTCGGTTGTCTTTCGAGGTTCCATTTGCTTAAATGTCTTCGAATTAATTAAATGTCGCAACCGCACACACGCACACAGCGACTTTGTATCAAATTTCGCTTCTCTCTTCGCTGCGTTGTTTATCTTTCATCTTCGTGTGTTTTTCTTTCTTCTTTTCACTGCTTTATGTTGTGTGTTTGCTTTTGTATACATTGTTTGCCATTTTAATTCGACGACAATTAAAATCTGAAAAGTTCTTTTGTTTTGTCCTCCGACAATGTCTCGCGAATTTAGGAGGAGACGGAGGAAGAAGTGGGGGTGGCAGTGAGTTCACTTAATTACCCTCTCCTTGTGGATGCATAAAAGTTTTCCAAGATCCAAAGGTTAATGCTACTTGAGGGAATAATGGTCAGGTAATGAGGGTAAACGATAGAAACATGTTCCTAAACGAAGACTAGTTCCATAAGCCAATTTGAGTCTTCAAAATGTTAAAGCACTTCCTTCGTAGATCCGCTGGGAAGTTTGAATGAACTCGCCTTGGTAATAAATCACAATGAACGTCGTGACCTTTCCACCGACGTCAGAGCGAGCGGGTATAAATCAGCACTTGAAGAGCAATCTCATAACTGCTTCCTTTGATCCGCCACATTCGAGTCGAGTGGGGCTCTGTGGCTGTTACTGTTACTGTTACTTTCGGCCCACATTTTGTCATTAATTGCCCGCAATTATACAATGAAAAGACGCCTCTTATGTTGTTTACAGTTGCAAATTAATTACTGCATGGTAATAATAGTCATGCACTGCATTTTGTGCTTCATCCCAATTGTGATGGTGTCTACCCTTTCGAATGGATGCATACATTAGTCGTGGCACTTGTGCGCCGGGGAAGAAGCCTTTGATTGTGTGTATACACATCAACTAGCGGCAATTAACTTTTTCGCGAAATTGATTTCGCCGGGGACTCTATGAGAGATGCCCTCAAGACCAATTGAGATGTGATGATGTCAGGACGGGAGACATTGAGTTTTAGGTGGACTTTTTGTTATTAAAATCATAAAGCTTCCTTTAAAGGCTTGCGAATTTAGGAGCCAAGCCCTGAGGTTGAATTCGTTTTTGTCCTCCTTTCTGCCATAAAAAAAAAAAGATAAACACTTTTTTTTACCAAAGACCTACTACGACCGGATAGTGAAGCACCCTTTACAACGATTCAATATTTATCTTAAGAGTAAGGTTATCACCGCAAGGACAATCATAGTCTATATCGGCAGCCAGACACCCATTAAGGCTCTGGAGTCCACAATAACTAGATCGAGGATTGTAGAAATCTGCAAAAGCATCTGGATGAGATATCGAGAGCCAATACGGTGACCCTATGTTGGTTACCAGGGCATATGGATATCACAGGTAACGAAAGGGTTGACGAACTTGCACGAAGGGAAGCAGCGCTGCCTCACAGGCTCTCCCCTTTGCCAGCGGGGTATATAGAAGCCGAGGCCATAAGTGGAGTCAATACACGTTGGATCCAGCTAGAGACATGTGCAACGGCTAGAAACGTATAGAGGGGTTATAATGAGAAGAGATCTCTGTCTTTGGTCAAACTTAGTCGTCGCGAGCAAGGATAATCTCCGGCATCATTGGTACTCATGAGGAGCTCCTCGGTATATATCACAACGACTATTACTCCAGTTGCAGGGACGAGGAAGAAATTGAATCTGTCCATCTGTGTTCAGTGAATGCTTGAAGCCAACAACGTGATCAGTGCTTAATAATGTAGCTTCAGACCAGGAAAGTTTATCGTCGACCAAATATTCACACTGCGCCAGATCTTGGATAAAACCCAGGAACTACCAATCGATACGCATCACCTTTTCATCGATTTTAAGGCCGCGTATGACAGAATCTATGGAGACGAGCTAACAGAGGATACAAGATCTAATCCGCTTGCTAAACTCCACAGGTTGGATCTAAGCACTCTTAGGCTATCTCACCCACCTTCAACAACACACATCTTCAACCAAGTCACACGAGTCGTGGTAACAAAAAGGCATATTCTACTGCTAATTGGATTCTGTTGAACCGCCACCTCTACCTACTTACGTTAAGCATAGAAACGAGATTCTGATCTCTTCTAACAAACACCTTCAACGAGGAAATCATTGTGCCCATTTGTTTTTACACCCCACATTCAAACAAAGGCTCTCTCCCAAGACGCTACTGGACTGAAGTCAACTACCGAAGAACAACAAAAGCAGAAGGCACGCTTGCGTCCTAGGCCAATTGAAAATGTTCATAATAATATTTTTAAAAAAATCCACTCAAATTGATATAAAAAAGGAAATCAAAACGAAAATATAGCGACTCACCAAGGAATTTGATATTTGAATTTCGAAACGATTTTTAACCGCCGAACGAAACGAGCGTGCGAACGAAACGAAAACACTTTCTTGCAACGAGAGAAAATCACCTCTCAGACAGTCATTTAATATCGCGAAAAAAACACTGATTTACTCATCATTCACCACAAAACTTATTGCAAAATGATCTGGAATAATACAATTCACAAAAAACCGTAAAATTTTATTGAAAAATGTGAGGAAAAGTATTTAATTATTTTTTTCTCCGATCACGTCTTCGCGAACCGATTAAATTCACTCCCGCACAACTTCTTACTGATTGACAGATCTCCAATTCTCATTGAGAGAATGTAGACGAATTTTGTGGGAGGTATCTTGTGGATGGTATGTGTTGACAAAATTGTTGTATTCAGGTTTTGAAGCAGGTTGATAATTAGTTGGGATTTGAAATGAGTTTTGGGAACGAGGATGGACAGAATGGAATTGAGGGTGATGACTGTATTAGGCTTGGAGATTAAATCACTGAACTTATTCTTCAAATCTAGGTAGAGGCAAAGTATTTGGTTTGACATCACATTAAGTCATTGCGACTTTCAGTCGAATCTGTCCATCACCTGCTGTGGGAATGTTCTGCCTTCGCCGGTAAAAGAATGAGGACTCTTGGTAGCTACTTTTTCAATGGGACTTCTGAGATTCATATCCTTATCTATGTGATTTTTAATCAGCGGCTTCCCTTCTCTTTACAGGTTCCCGGAGTAGAGCACAATGGAACCTATTGCTGGTCTAAGTGAGCGGTGACGAATGTCACAAGGCATCCATTTACCTAACCCATCTCAAGGGTGCCTCGAAAATAAATGAGGAAGACGACTCGGAGGTTTGTTTCCATTGCAGTGTTTTACAAGTCGAAATGTATACACTTTTAGACCGCAATAAGGACATTTTAGCCTTTTCTTTAACCTTATTCTCTTCGGGTTAACTATGGAACCAGACAGCTGATGAACTAGGTTACTCTCAGTTGGGACAATCAATTGGTGTATAGTGTATAGACAAAGCCAGAAGAAGTACTCCCAAGGCATACAAAGAGGGGGAATGCTGAATATCTTGTCGACAGTAGTGGTTCAAATTTTGCCTTCATACTCGAACCTATCACGGGTGACCTACTTTTTCAGTTACCATGTTTAACCAAAAAACCTTTTTAGAGACAGATACCGTTCAAATCACATCAACATCTGGTACCGATGTCGAGATGTCCAACTGAAACTACTACTCCGAGGGACCAACTTCTCAATCTGCTGTCGAGCAGCCAAATCCTCTCAAAAGTGCACAATACATTGCCACTGAAGGCGACCATTTTTGCTTTCCAAAAGTGCCAGAACCAAGAAGGAGCAGTACTCGTATTGTCAACCACTTGCAATTCTGGCAAATGCCTGTAGGACGTCTCTGTAGCGTGAGTTAGAGTTATCTAGACGCTTTTCCCTAGGGGAGACGATTGGTGAGCTTCAAATTCAACAGTTGGTTCCATTAGAATAACGTCTTTTGAGAGAAGGTTTTTCCAGGAACGGCCAACGCAGAGAAAGTGCTCTCACTCTAGCCAAAGATGCTCCTCCACTCAAAACAAAACGAGTCAGAGAAAATAGAACAAGAAAACACGTCCTAAACCTGACCTCCACACCTATGGTCAAGTGACAAGTTCTGTCAGGCTCGGAGCTGTCGATATCGACTTGACGAACCAATCCTTCACATCCAAGTAAATGGCCCTTTCCGAGAGGCGGTAATAGACGCTCGATTGAGCTGAGGAACTATGGCATGAGCCTCATTTTTTAAGACTCGCATAACCAACCACAATCTTTGTCTCTATTTGCTCAGACATTGCTAAGTGGATGTGCTTGAACTTCGGAACGCACTGAATGTTATGTTAACGGAAGAGGGTTCGTTCCCGAAACCAAACATATCCGCAAAGCATCAAGTTCTCAAGCAAATGATTCTGGGTCAACAGAATGTTGACTTAAAGACCAACTTATGGAAGGCTCTCCTCTTCATCTTATTCTAGCCATCAGTGATGCCTCTATGTTTCATGCCCTACAATTACTTATTGCTTTGGCCCGGTAGAGCTGATCCTAAGGAGCACTCATAAGATCTCAGCGACAGGTCGCGGTCGCTCCAAGGCAATAAAGCAGGTCAGCACAGCCCATCCCTTAGAAACTGTGTCGGTTAATCAGGATGGTAAAGTGGTTTTTTTCTTAAGTACCACCTGGAAGAATGCAAGTCCTAGTGACCATGGAAATGGAAAACAGCCGCCATGGATTAGAAAAGAAAGTTAACCCTTTAGTTAGGTGGTGCGCGTTAAACACGTTAGGCCTAGGGCAGCCAGCACAAAAAAAAAAGGCCCCGCGGCCTCCTTATTGACTTAAATATGAACCTTCTTCGCGTTCCAGAATTTTTAGCAAGAGCAGGGAACACAATATAGAGTTTGCGTTGTATATTTTCTCACAGATACTGAAGACATATTTCACTTGGACTGTAAAAACTAGTATTTCTGGTTCTGGTTTGGGAAAATTTATCTACACCTTAACTCATAACCTTCTCCAGTTTACACACCCAAGTGGTTGTTGTCTCTGTTCAAAGAAAAGTTCAGCTGCACGATGGAGTGAACTTACCAGTTTTTGTTCGATTTGACCGTTTAAACCAATGACTTGGTTAATTTAATGAGGAGTGATATTAAAATTTTAGCCAGCCAACTCAAAGTCCGCTCCTGATGACAGATCCGCCCCGACAAGTATTCTTTTAGACTTGACCGCATGCAAGTGAGGTAATTTGTTTTGAAATATATTCATCTTAGCCGAGGTGAGTAACAGTTTTGACATGTGAAGTATTAAATCACTGCTTGGTGATCTAAGGCTATTTTGCCTTGAAGGTATTATCCACATTTCTGATGATTTCATTCCGTAAGACTTTGATTTCGAAGGAATGCGGCCGATCATGTCTAATTATGAGGGTAATGACAGGGAGTCGTCTACAATCATTTCCGATTTTCATTTCACTGTCGACCTTGAACGGTTCATAGTGAGAGATGAGATAATGAATTGAGATTGACGACCAGTAGTGATTTTTCTAATATATTGATAGGTCATGGAACTATCAGAAGGATGCGCAATTAATGTTTCGAATAAGTAGAGAAGATTCCGCCCAAGTCTTCACTGGTCTTAGTCTAGCTAGTCGCATGGGCCGACAGCCATGATTTCTATTTGAAAATTAGCGACGACTGCTTTCCATGCGCAACTAAGAGACTCTCGAACTAGGTCTTCCAGATCCAGATCCGGTTTTAAACTTTATATGGTTAAGGTAGCAAGCACGGCCATTTTAGATGGATGGTGCTTAAAGGTTTTCCCTTGAAGGGGTGACTGTTGAATTATTCAGCTTAAAGAAATGTTAAGGAAGTTTGTCATCCATAACAAGAATGCGGATTTGTGTGGGCAACGTCGTTCAAGAACACAGGAGAAATGTAGACAGGTCTGCAATTACAAGTTCTCACTGGACTTTGCACCGGATCTAGGAGTGTCAGCCTCAGCAGTACAGAGAAATTATATTAAATCTTCTTAGTGCGAAGCACTGACCCCACGAGCTGGGAATGTACAGAATGCCAAATAGGGCTCTGACTAATAGGACTGTGATTCAATAACCATTAAGGAAATAAGATCCCAGCAAAAAAAATTCTCGAGCATATGTATGTTTATCGACCCTGCCAGGTTAGGTAAGGTAAGATAGGTGTCTCATAGCGGACTCACTTAGCCTCAAGGTCCATTGTGATACCTATAGAATTCCTTCTGAGAGAGTTCTACCCGTAGAACCATGTAGAGTTGTTTATGAAGGATAGGAGCTTACGAATGGGGCTTTGGCTTAGGTCACTATTATCGTTGAAGTGAAAGCGAGAAAGTGCCGGTCAATGACAGGGGAGGTGCGTTGTGGTTTCCTCTTCCTCCTCATCTCTATAACTCTACAGCCCTGCCAAACAGTCATAAAAAATAAAGTGGTAGGACTTGCCACTCCAGCTTTCCAGCGGTGTGGCGAAGCTAGGGCTATAATGATTTTGGATTGAATCAGGGAACACAGGGATTTAACTCTTAAAAGTCAAACAGTCAAGTCAAAAGTAGAAACTGGCTACACAACCCAGGCGAAGAGAGGAGACGGCTATTCTGGGATTCAATGGGATTCGGAGAAATCGAAGACCCGCGCAACAAGAACCATATCTGGCAGTTCTATAGGAAGAACAAGCAACTGGCCAGCTGACTTAAAGAAGCTGGTACATGGACCGTTCCCATCGTGCCCTCATAGAGGCATGTTCCTGAAGTATTGAGCCAAAACCAAATACATGTCAGCAAGCAAAGAAGCATCAGTAGTATCAGGGAGTTTACCTACCTAGAAGTAAATACTAACTCCACGAATGGCACTCTAGTGGAGGTTCGAGGAGGTCTTACTCTAGGAAATAAAATGGTTCAAAACTCCTAACTCGGAACGCGAAATTTAAGTTTGGAAACAAAGTATAGTAAGGCGCCGGAGGCCTTTTAAGTCCAATGCAGAGTGAGACAAGTTCATACTCCTGTCGTTAGGAATGCCAGGAGAATGCGTCGGAATGCAATCGACAACGAACTTCACTTCGCTTTGCTGTGTTGAAACCACTAGGCTCCAAATATTGCAAAATTTGAATTAAAAGTCATGTGGGACATTGTTGAGCTATGTATGCACCACAGACTTATCAAACCGGCTTTCACTTTCAGTTCCCCCGCCCTGCTGAAACTGCGAAGTATTTTGGGTATAAGGGCTTTGGCGCGCTATAGACTCTACTGATTTTGTCCATTTCGTTAGTGTCGACAAGCTGAAGAGAATGATCAAGACACGGCGATGCATGCTTTAGTATAAGACAATTGTACGCCTACCCTTAAACTTTCTATTGAATATCCACTGTTACTGGGTGAATACTCGCAGGCATGTGGCTTCTTTTGCCCTTTGATTGTTGGTACCGCAAAGCTCCAACTCACGCTAAATTTGCTACGTTGCCTCCCACTTCGTTCCAAATCTTGTTAACACACCCCAATCAATACAGTGTTTGACCGCAAAACAATGCAAAAAAAAACCACAGCTTTCCTGGATTAACTCATTCATGTAATCGCCCGTTGAACACTAGACTCTCCCTCTCTCCCTAAAACCTCAAAACAGAGATCAACAACCTGAGCCCGGCTTGTAGCTGAAATCTAATTGCAAACCGCCAAAACAAAGTAATTTCACATTTCCCCCCTCGCGCCGCCCGAATGGGATACAATTTCGCGATACATTTGATTGTATGCTCCGACCGTTTGACACGGCTTAGCCTGACGTAGTGCGACACGTAACCCGAGCCGGTGCCTCCTGAACTGGAGTGGTATTGCGGGCATTTTTTTGCGCCCAGTTTATGCATTGTGCATCGTTCACAATGTGTTTGGGGCTTTATTCGATATTTAATTACAATCACTGCCACCATTAACCACCATGAAGCATTGTGTGTGTCTGTTTGTTGTTTGTTATTGAATGTAACGACGACGCCCTTTTGTTTAAACCAAAACAGAAAGAGTGATGGACGACGAAGGGGCCAGAAGAAGCAACAAGAATTTGGTTAAGAAAAAACAAAAGCAGAAATCTTATCCGACAAACCGTCGACATGTAATCTGAGATACCGCAACATGCGCTGATGCTGCTGCTGCTGTGGACTATGCTAATGCTCCTCTGTTAGGCGGTCCCGGTGGCAGGCAACCAATGTGACTGATGGCCTGGGCTTTGGGAAGAGATTAGTTTCTCGTAAATCTTATGGCCCGTGCTTTTCACTTTCCTTACCCCACCACTGGTGCTCGTCGTCGATTCTTTTTTCCCTGTTCAGTGGTGCTCTGCGCGGTCCCTTATGCAATGTGTCAATTTTCATGTGTCAATCATAACGGTGTCGATTTCTAAATTTAAATATTTATTTTTTCTAGTTTTTTCATTTATTTTTTTTCTGAATTTATAGTGTAAATTGAGAAGCATCACCATCGCCATGGGTGGCGGTGAATAGTGTTCGAAATTGCGTTTCTTCGAATCGAATTTCGAGGAGTTTTGACAGAACATCGAATGGAGTTTGGAAATACTTTTGACAGACGGTTTGATTGATATGCAGTTCTTGGTGGAAATACGGTAGCAAAACAGAAGCCAGTCGGTGGCACAATCGGAGAATGGATATCGATTGAAAGTGGAACAAGTGAAGTGTGTGTTTGCGTAATTGACAGTTCGGGGGTGCAAGTTGTCCGGGTGCTTTGGGAAATCGCAAGGTTTGGTTAAAGTATGACTGTCAGTAGAATAACTTTAGACGAATCGCAACAACGAGAGTTTAGAAATACAAATGACTTTTAAGATGGAATTGAAGATGGTGGCAAAAGTTGCATGTAGGTCGAGGTTCTCTCGACCAATGAACTGATATGTGGGGGACAGAAATGCATCTCGTCACTTTCACATAGTGCTTCCTGAATAAACCGAAAGGTGGAGCAACGACGAACAGTCAACAAATCATATCACCTGAGTTGTCCTCTCAAAAAGCATCCAAGGAGAACCGGTTAAAGGCCCAAGTCACGTTGTATGCCGGCGTTACTTGCCGACCCCGAGAGTGTCTTTCTATACTAGCAAAAACATAAATCACAACAATTAATGTATCTACACGTGGAATATCCTCTAGACAGATCGCAGTAGTCCGTTGGGATCAACCAGGTGTCCGAAAAATGACATCATGCCACATTCGCTATGGAGACTTCTAACACGAGCAGAGACCTCAACTATTTGGATATGGTTTTTCTGTTAGAGGGCGACGAAGCTTCCGCTACGAAAAATGTAACATCCATAACACGAGTGGTTGCGAGAATCTAGGCCTTGGTTCATCACGAACTGTCGTGCCAGCTATTTATTTATTTATTTCGGCTACGTAAGACACCGTGGGATTATAACCTACATCCGAGCTCGATTTCTTTATGTCAGCGACATTTGTGGACTTGCTCCAACAGAGGGGAAAAACGATGCCATCAAGATCATTTTTATAAGCTTCTTGTGAAGATCTATGGGCAATGTCTGAGATACGACGTCAAGATCGTATTTGGAGATTTCAACACCAACCCCGGCAGAAGAACACCTTTAGCAGGTTCATTGAAATTCTCATAAAAGACTTAGATCTCCATGTTTAATAAATCAGGTTGTCAGTGAAACCTAAGTTAGTGGATCATTCTCAGCACAGTTGGTTTCTGGAGAACCAGGACGAGGATAACGATTTTACGAAGCCACCTATCTTAATCCAGCTTCACTGGATAGCTTCATCGATAAACAAAATTATGGCATTTGGTGTAGAAAGAATTCTCGAGCTATCCATGATAAACCGATGAATTCTTGACGAGACATTGTATGTTGCTTCTTCGAAGATGACACCAGAGGTGCAGTAAGCATGACTTGTATTCACGTAACGCCATTACAACCAAGTTCATGTGGTCTCGACTAAACGGTATAGAACTCGATGAAATGTGGTTCCAATAAAATATGTCAAACTGGTAAAAATCCTGCTTCAACCTTTAACAAGGGAGCAGAACTTGGGCCTAATGGTATACAACCACTAGATGTTTTCCTGATTAACGCCACAAATTTTCCAATGAAAGCAGCGAAGGGACACAAGCCTGTGGCGTTACGCTACATGACTACATGGGGCCAGACTAGTAAAACGAGATGACTTAGCTGTCTTAATCAAATTTTTTTTTTTAGAAACAAGTCTTGTCTACTCCTGTGCCTTGTCAACTCCACTGCACTCAAGTCATAGCAATTAGCCACCGAAAAATCGATGCCAGCAGTTCGAAATTCAAGTCTTAGACTAGAAAACTGGTCACAAGGTACCCATCTTCCTAACCTTACCTAGACTAGAAAGCCCGACCTACCAGATTATCCTGAGGATAACTTGAACCAAAAAGAGCTGTTTGTGAGGAGGAGGATACTTCTCACGTCAATATTCGCAATATCGACGAGGTCTTTGAAGAAAGAGGGCCCCAAAGAGAGCAGTCTGGACAGAGCCGGACAGGTACAAAGGAAATGGAGAAACAACTCAACAACAACAACAACAACAACAACAACAACAACAACAACAACAACAACAAAGTCTCGATATTACTGGAAACGTGTGTTTTCAATGCTGAATTCAATGCCATTGGGATATAACCAGGCATTGAAGGCGCCATCATCAGCATCTTCTCAGATAGTGAAGCCGGTTTATACGCTTTAAAATCACTTGCCAGAAACAATACGATCGAACTGTGGTGGATGCCACGGCATAGCGGCATGAATGAGTTCGCGGACCAGTAAGTCAGTGTTTGAACGGCTACCGATCTCTGGTGCCTAGAGGTCGTTTGTAGATGGGAGCATAAGGAAAAAATGCTCCTAGGGCCGGCCAGTTTACCTACTACAGGAGCTCCCGTTGAACTCAATAGGGAGGCTTCAAGGTGACTTGAGGAAGCCCCTCAGAATATTTTAAATACCTGGCGCAACAGCTAGGGATGAGCCAGGGCCTATCTTCTCGTAACCATTCATGTTGTTCGTTGAACATTTTTCGCATGAAAGGAAGAAACCTACAGTCTATTGCCAACTCCGAACGGCGAATTGAAAAGCTTTTTCATGTCAAATCATTCTCTCGGAGGCTTGTCACTCTCGGACGAGAGGTGGTGCCGCGAAAAATGTTCAGTGGACATGGCTTAGGATTGAACCTACGTATCTAGCACAGCAGTCCAACGCACTAACCACTGAACCCTCTAAGCATTGCTGCATTTTATTTCCGAATTATGCTGTGCGTTCATAATGGGACGCAGTTTGTCGTACAAAATGTTACGCCTGTTTTTCTGTAGGTTCACTCATGGCTCGAGAGCCACGAAGCCAATTTTGATAGAAGTAACATTTGGCTTCGTTAGCTTTAGTGGGCCGAGAAGCAGCCATGCATGTAAAACCAGTCGAAGAAATCACTAGTAGGCTAGAAGAACTCACTATACTACTTAATTTACAGAACATGTCTTTTGATACTTGTAAATACCTCTTTCCAAGGATATATATGTGAAAAAAAAATTGTTCAAGGAACCATCATTACCTGAAACGAAAAGAAAGAAAAGATTAGATCGTGCTAAGCAACATAAAATTATGAAATTATCAAAAGTTGCCCTAATTTAAGCCAATAAACCCTGAGTTACATTTAACGAAGCCAACACTCTCCCCAGCAATCTTCAACCCACTTCCTAAAATTAGCTAAAAGTATGTCTGTCTATCTATTTATAGTATCACCGAGCACCACATCATGACACGGGGTATCTCAATCACAGCCATGTGCCCTTAATATTTCGTTTCGCAACAAAGAACTACACGCCCAGCTTGGTTGACAACTTATTCGCATTTTACCCCATCAACTAACTGATAGCTGCTCCACCGTCTGTTCTGTCCACCGTCCACTTAAAAAAAGAGGAAGCCCATAGGGTGGACAGTTATTAGTTTGCATAAATCATCGGTGACAATCTCAAGACATTAAGTATCCATTCGTCCTACTTGCCAAACAGTTGACATCGCCACCCCACTCACATGTCTCCCTAAACACAATTTGCCTCATCAGAGAGACGACAACGACGACGTCTCATTTCAAGAAAACAATTCATATCACTTAAAGTGATAAAAATCATGATTGTTGTCCGAGTGTGGACAAGCATGTGCTGAGATACTGTGTGTGGTGCCTCTGTGGCCTATGACGGCATACTTGCAGCACGATGGTGAAGAAAATCAATTTAAACTTTTGTCACACTTTTTCTCGAAAGATCTGGGGACCGTGCGGCGACTCTGGAGCCGCTTTATTGGCACGGTATTCGTGAAATGAAGGAAAAATTAACATTAAATTGGTTGCGGTCGTAAAGTAAATTTTCTGCGGTCTGATGTGTCCGATCTGTCCAAGCGGATCCAGCAACAAGTTAAGTTTTAATGAGAACTTGGCTGCAAACATGTTTCTCCTGTGCAAGGCAATCGCTATAGTCTGACTAAGCCGAGATTGTTAGCAGTGATCAGAAGTTGAGATCAATTTTGGAGTCACCATAGACAGCAGAGCGGAGAGGATAGCTAATGTATAGCCTTCAACGTGAACATTTGACATGCATTATGGAGCAGCATTCCACATTAAACCAAAAAAGGCCCAAGTCAAGAGCGTTGTGGCACTCCAAGTGATTTTTGCTTGAGAAGGTCAAGGCGCAATCGAGTTCCCTAAAATCTTGAAAACATCTTTAGGGATGGCGAGAAAAAAAAGTCATTAAAAAATTTGAATTCATTTGAATGCTCCTAGATGCGAAGAAGGTGGCAAGGTTCCTTGGCAAAGGAACCAGAGGCACTTCGTCTAATCTATATCCTTAGACTCTCCATACGTGGTGAAGAGCCACATCCTGCACTAGGTGTCGCTACTGTGAACTGAATATGGTGGATCTAAAAGAGAAAACTTAATCGGGATGAATGGCACTACGTGAGTGCATATTCTAACGGTGGCCTTTGGATACCAGGCAACCCCTAATTTAAATCAGCCTTCCTGCTGCATGGGGCTCTACGCCGGGCTAACCCTTTCCTATTAATAAATTTCTATGAATCATAAAAATCCAAAAATAACAACACAGGAATGCACATCTTTCAAAGTGCAACCTGAGTCTACTGTGGCCCTCTCAAGTTCTGCAGAAAGGGCACCTGTTCCTGCTGCTAAGGTTGAACACGATGACACCATGTTAGTCGACGGGCCTTCAGGCTATTAACGCAATAGATGGCATTACTACCGAGGATAAGGAGACGCTCCTTGCTTCACCTCAATCATGCGAAACGGTGATCAAATCGTTGACACCAATAAACATCCTTCAGAAAAGGTGAAGCTATCAGTGAAGCTGGACGAAAACCCCTAAAGAAAATGCTAAAGGAGGGCCTAAGCTTAAAACAGGCTCGTAAGCTAATCCAAGCTCCACTGCAAAGCGAAAGGTCCACAAAATGTCCAAGAGCGACAAAGCGGCAAGCGGAAAAATCGGCTTGATACCACAGGGCAACCCCGGCATATTACTTACGACGGATCAGCTGAGGCAGGTGCAAGACGTCATCCTCGACAAAATCCTGCAGTAGAGTGAGGGATCCAGGAAACCACAGGTCCTCGGCTGCATTATCAAACGCGGCTGGCTTCTGTTTGCCTGTAAGGAGAACCAAACGGGCAATTGTGCCCGTCACCAAGTCATGGGAAGATGTTCAATTGAGAGCGATGGATGAGGGAGAAGTTCCTCGTCCACAACTTCCCCGGCAAAGACACACCAACGATGTGTATTTTGTAAATTAACCACTATGTCAGCACAGTCGCAGTCAATTTTTTTTTGACAAGTGGTCAGCTTGTGAAATGTAAAAAATGGACTAGTGCGGCGAATAAGCTAAGAATCTCAATCAACTGCTGCCAAAAGAAGACGGAAGAGTAGACGGTGGCAGTAAATGGACGCATAACGCTGCCCGAAACCACCCACCGAAACTCTTGAAACGTCAAAGGGCGTTCCGACTAAGAAGTGTGATAGAGAACCCTCAAGACACGACGATGTGGTTTAATTATCAGTGAAGAGGTCGCTAATCCAAATGAAATAGGCGCTGTGATTCTCAGGATATGTGAACCTGGACCTATCACATAGGTGCGAATGGATGGACAATTCCTTCATTTCAGGGTCACTTTTGACTTTGCAGAACTTTGGAAGCCAGTGCAACAGGATACTGTTTCTTATACTCTTGCTGCGATCCTTTTTACGATTTGGTTGGTCTAAGTTGTTTCAGGTCCAATTTTTGGTGCTGGTACTTGACTTGCTTGGGAGGTTACTTGGTCGGCGTACTCCAGCGTAGTGACTCTCTTTCGTCCATTCGGGGTTTCCCAAATGTTGCTTGACGACAGCTGCTTGACCAACTGCGTTGGTTGTTCCGCCTTTCCTTCTGTCAGGAGGATCTTTCATCATCGTGACGTTTCTATACATTCTTGTGTACTGCCGCAATATTATCCCACGAGGTCCATTGGCCTTCAGTAGACAATTCGGTTCATCGTTATACTTTTGCATCGAAAGGAACATTGGAGGCATTCGGCAGTTAAAAACTTACTTCAAGTGCTAGTTTGCTGCAAAATGATAGGGGTGCGTTCCAAAATGGACGCAATATTATGAATCATTTGGGCAGAGATGTCAAAGAGAATACAAAAGGATTAAAGGCCGGGGCCGGTGACAACTACGGTTCATTTCTGTCGTTGTAATGTGATTTCAGTTCCTTGATGTGCCATGTCTCCCTCTCCTCTTCCATCTTCTGTCAGAAAATAAATCCAGGCAAAAGAGTTTTTGTATGCAGCTGTATAACATTAAAAACAAAGTTATGCGACCATTTTAGGAAACTTCTCCAGAGCTTTCAATTCCAAGTACCTACGCCTCTTCAAACCTAATTGCTCTCCGCTTCACTTGTAATTATTCCCTTCCAACCGAAACCCATCCAAAAGTTGTTCCTTTTTTGTTCGTCTCCCTTGACACCCTTTCATCAAATGTAATTTTCTATCAAAATTATCCTGCAAGTCCTCGAAAAAAAAACACTCACATAGAACTTCATTAGTTAGCGACCCATGCAAAACTGTGTTCCACTTGAGAGTCCTCTAGGAGAAAAAAGTATTTATCCCTGACGACAGATCTCAATCTCAAGTGGCCTTCTCCATCCTGCTTTCGAAATCTAAGCGTGCGCGCATACATAAACGCTAATGGGATACAAACGGCAGGAGCCTCTTTAAATATTCAATTTTGAAAGCTCAAAATTGCAATTATCCTCTCAGTGAACGGATTGTCTTTCCAGGTGGAAGAATCCTTCTCTTTTTCGTGCACCATTATCATTGCATTTTTTACCACATATGGAATACCTTGGCTCCTGGTTTCTTCTCTTGTGGTCGTCCCTTGAACACCCACTACCTCTGTATATTATGTGTATTCAAGTTAAAATCTGGGTCACTCCTTGAAGTCCTTGCCGCACTGCAGCAGGGTAGAAAAAAAAATCACAAACAACACTAATGGCTCATGATACTTCTCTTGCAGATACATCCGCAAATCAACAATCAACCATCGCAAAGTGGAAGTAAAAAAAAAATTGAGGACATTTCTCCCCCACCTCCTACCTCAAGGGACACGTAGAGACAGTTTTTTTCTTTTCATTTTTTTTTTTATGAAACCAAAGGGCTGCGCCCAAGAGGGTTTGTTTCGTTGTATGAAGGATGTACGAAGGGTGTGCGATTGTCATTGGTTATCATGGGAATGAGGGTCGTTCATCCTTTCGAATGGAGTGGCGGTCGTAGTGTCTTTATAAGCATTTAAAGTATCTGGAGCAATCTAGATGGCTGAGCCAAGTCAGTCATACCATAAATAAATATGGATTTAATATTATATCAAGGGGATTGTGAGGTTAGCCTTAAAGCAGGAAAGAATTCACAATGGGAAATTGAGGCTTTTTTGAAAAGTTAATGATCCTTGTTGGGGAATCCTGCACACGTTCGTTTCTCTATTGATTGTGACAGGCTAACCTCTGGTATTCGGGTGATTCTAAGCCTTTTTTGACAAATATTTGCTACCCCTTGCGTAAAGTAGCATCAAGTTATAATGTGAAGTAGGGGAACTAAGTTCATTCAAGCAAAAATGTTACTCCCCCCCCAAGTTTATTTGTCATTTATCGTTTCATAGGTTATAGGGCTTCGGACTATGTACATATGTGCCGTTGTGTGTGATACCTGATGTTCCTTCTACTCAATTACTTTCGATTTATTTTACAAGTGCATTTTCATGATTAAAACCAATGGAACGAAGGTCGCCACAAAATAATCCAAGAAAACATTAAAATGCATAGAGTCCTTGTACAGGTTAGACGGCAGTGAAAAAAAAATAATCTTCACAGAAGGAAAAGCAAAGCGTAACCGCAACTGCAACCGATGTACTCTGCAGTCGTCAAGTAGAATGTGGCAAGGACATAAGTTCCAAATGGAAGAGAGTTACCTCGTTGCAGGATGCCGCTCACGTTACTCCTCAAAATCATCGAGTATGAGGACTGAAAAAAAAAGTACAACTGCTTCGAATGACGAAGGAAAGCTAGGTGAAACAATAATGGCTCATCAATCAGATCGCAAGTGAAGAGGAACCGCAGCAGAAAATATTAGAAACCAAGCTCTATAGGGTCAAATGCGACCAGGAACTAAAGAATTCATCATCATCGTCATAATTTTCCAATCACCCGCTTATCCACTATCATATGCTTTCTACAAATCCACGAAACAACTGTTTGGCATACTCCCAGGCCTTATCAAGTACCATTCTGAGAGTGAATATCTGGTCGATTGTGCTTCTACCTGAACGAAAGCCGCACTGCTCGTCGCCCAGTCTGGACTCGCGTTTCAGCTCTGGAACGCGTTTCCAACACCTTAGCAAATACTTTTCCCATTAGTTGGAGCAATCCTTCTTATACCATTTTGCCAGTCGCTAGGTGTTTCACCGAATTCCCAGGCTACTTCAATGACACGAGAGAGACATTTCACTCCCTCTGCCCCGAAACCCTTGACCATTTCTGGCCAGATTTCATCCACGGCAGATTTGTCGACTTTTAGCGCTTTAATCGCCAAAGTCACTTTCTTTTCCGTGGGAATATTCTCCCCCCTACTCAAAACCATGGGTCTGCCATCCTCAGTGCCCTGTTCGGGATTGAGCAGCTCCGAAAAGTGCTCGCTCCATCTGCGCAAGATATCCTTCTCATCGGAAAGAAGTACACCGTCTTTGGATTTGACTCCTTCGATGATGTTAAACTTCCTTCCTCTGAGGTGGCGGATGGTCTGCCAGAACAGATCTGTGATCACGGTAAAGAATTTTTTGGTAAAAACGAGGAACTTGGCAGAAAAAAAAACAGAGAGCTGCTCCTAAAACTGAAGAGAGCACCCGACTAGCAAGTCGAAACGTTGCAAATTAATGAAGAAGATGTGAATGCGAGAACACAACTAACAACTGCTCATCCAAGCAAAAGAGTCCAGTGGTCTCGAGGAACTACAAAACCAAGACGGGAAGAAAGGCTGATCTCACCATTTTTTGATGGACTTGCAAGAATATGTTCGGAAACTAACGGCTGTGGACTCCACAGGAAACCTCACCTTCGTTAGTCGCCATTTAATGCAAAAAACTTGTAGTGGAAATCAGTCTACAAGCCTATCCAGCCGGCCTTATCCTTACTCAGCTGTCTTAAGCTCAAATGAAACTTTCTCCTAAAAATTCAGCTTATGTGAGAGAAGTTTGTGGCTTCAGAATTAACAAATGGTGTACTGCTTGCTAAGGAAATGTAACAACTTCCACAGCAAATCCAGCTATGGATCGCAAGACGTACGATGGGACTAAATATTCACAGGTGACGAACGAATGTTAAACCGAAGCCAGTGCCACAGTCAACAGAAACGTGATAGGAAGACAGCTTACGACAGCGTTCTGTTCCGTCTTTCAACCTGATCATTCTCGTAAAGGGCACATTGTCTTGAGAAACCCAGTCCAACAAAGCCCCAAGAAAAAATCAAACGATCCCCTAACCTTTTGCGCCACTCGATCACAGCGTGAGAGCCAACAAATCAACTTTAAATTTCAAGAGTCACATCGAACTCAAGTTCATTAGGAGAAATCATAGCCGACTTCCAAGTATAAAACCTCTTCACACCCACGCCACAAAGATTACATGGCCAACATCTCGCCTCCAACTGAAGGTCACCATCCGATATTCAGCTGCGGTTATTAATTCCAAACCAAGTGACAATCTATTGACTATCATCTCTTATTAGACGAGATCACTCGGACATCTAAACCCAATTAGAAAACAAGTTTCGGCATTTAACAGTCTCCATCTAGCCAACGCGAGGGGGAACTATACATTAAGTGATCAACCACGGAAGTTATGACAGCATTTGGATTCGACATTTATTCGGTTCATTGGCAGCCGGGTCCGGCTAACAATAACAATCTGTGCGTGTGCTCATTTCATACGCACTTTGATTGGAATTTATCAAGCGAGCGGATGGAGACGGCGCAAGGGATTATCTGTGGGGTCGACCCACGGTATGACACCCCAGTGGGTGGATGTGAGTGCGTGTGACTAATGTGCCTACAAATCGGTTTCTATTTTTGAAGTCTTCTTTACTCCGCGCGCTAATATTCCGGGAGGGGGAAGAGCTCATCTAATCGTTGTAATAAATTGGTGGGAATCAAGCTTTTTTTTTTTTGAGGGCGAACACAACAGGAAGCTCGGAACGCGGCGGGAAATGCATTTGTCTTTGGCGCGGGAGGAAATGGGATTAGTGATAAGTGTCAGATGACTTTTGGATAATTTACGAATTGAGATATTTACGATATGACGTCTTGATTGCGAGGGAGTGTGTGGTAGAGTCTTTAAAATGATGCAACACAGCACAGTAGCACTTGTTTGGCTTTTGGTGTGCGAGTGGGTGGCTTTATTCCAGGAATGTGAAAAAAATAATGAAAAGCTGATCTAGAAGTTGATCGAGCTAAAATGATTGCGGGGCAATGCATTCTTTGTATTTTGTTTAGAATTTACCATAGCATGTCAAACTAAAGCGATTGGCTGGGGGATTATTGTCCATGCACTTTATGTAGTTCTTTTAGCGCTGGGGACTTCTTACTAAATGTCCCTGAGAAACTCTACCCTAGGAATAATGAGCTCCTCGTTTTGTCACAAATCAAGTTGTCGACGACGACATTTTAATCCAAACGGTGAGTGTACAAAAAACTCTAGTTTTGCGTCCGCGATAAAACATGACTTGGCAAGGTTAAGCCAACTTCTTGTATTATTTTACAGGGTGTGATGTATTTTAGGTGTCAACCTTCGACCTTGATTTAAGTTCAAGCCGAGTAGGGAATAGTCAATAAATCAGCTTTGAAACTCTAGAAGTGGCTCATCACTAAGATACCAACTCGTAGTATCGTAGCTCTATGCTGACTACCGGGCCACGGGAATATCCAGGAAAGAATAAGAAATGCAACCCTACCTACGCGCTTAAGGATACCATTTGGTGAAAAATATTTCATGGGTTACGTGGGTAGATAAGAGGAGGGATTCAGCAGATTTTTCTGTCTACGAGACCGCAGGAAAAGCTATGCTTAATCATGACCATCGACTTATTCTTCTACTCTGATTCTTCATATTTTCTTGAAGCCCGACCTAAAGTTTGGAACCACTGGTAAATTTGAGAAATTCTAGACTCAGCCTGGAGTTGTTTCCCTTTCCGAGAGGGGACTGGAAGGTCTTGGATGTAAAAAAAACCCCTTAAAATGAGCCAAGAAGCTGTATCCTTTCTAACGATGATTCAATGGCAAAGATGCTTTCCAAAGGGTTGAATAAGAATCGGTTCAAAATGATTAAAGTTACACTAATATCTAACTAAAGCCTGCGTCATTTCAAGGAAGACATGGCCTAATTATAAAAAAAAACTAAGTCAAAAGAACTACTTGGCAAATCAAGACCAGATATTGCTAGAATTGTATCCATTATCACAGCCCACTGACCAGTTGGAGACCATATGGTCAAGCTTGGTATTCCTTACAACAACTTCTGCAGAAGTTGCAAGGACATTAATGAGAAAGAATCTCTCCTTCACTATTTCTGGAGGTTTCCAGCCCTGGAAAGGACCACACAGCGTACTTTACGCGAACCCTTCTTCGTGGACCTCGGCGATATAGCTGAGAAATGAATTGCAGAACTGATCCTGTATCTGAACTCCACTGTCTGGATTTAACCACATCATCTCAACACAACCAATCAACACTCACACACAAATAGGTTTGATCGAATTTCGTGGTAACAAAAAAACGGCGCACCCTAGCGCTAATTGGGTTCCCAGGCCTCGCAACTCTACCTTCCTTAAGGGTTCAGTAAATGCGAGGGCAAAAAGTCTATATGATGAAGTTGGTTCAAACTCAGATAGTAAAATAAACAGGGCCAACCTTTTGAAGCATCGCATCGACCCCATAAAGAAAACGCGAATACCTCCAGACCTGCGGACTCAATGCCGCAAATACACGATAACACAGGATAACAACCTATTCTTCGAAAAGGGCCCAACAACCTGAGACAAACCGTAGCAGGCTCATCTTACCGGGGTCTATCTTCTATCTTCTTCAAAGACCTTATAAAACGAAGCACCAACGGGTACCATATGTAAACTGGCTTCAGTAAAAAGTAAAAAAGCAGGAGGGAAGCCTTGAACACTTCCCCTGCGATTGCCTCGCCACAGGGGCAAAAAAGCTTTGAAAGACATGTTCTGCCCGGGCTTAGCTCTCTTAGGCAAATTAGTTTCGAGAAAATCCTGGAGTTCGCTGGACATACAGGACATTTCTTGGATCTGTAAACCCCATGCGACTATCTATTCGCTAATCTTTAACCCTTCACTTTCACCCCCCTTAACCCATTTCTTCTCAACAACGGGCTCAAACAGTGGCCTAGGTGACGGGGTTCTTCAGAATCTCAATTTCCTAAAACAACCACAAAAGCTACCTGACATACTCACACTGTTTAAAAAAGTTACTGTAATGATGACCCTAAGGCCTACATGCACAGCAGCAAGGGTCCACTACCCAAAGAGGAACGACATATTTATGTAGCAGGGAACGATGCTCCTATTGCGAAGGCTGTGCAAAAGGAAGAAAGCAAAAGTGGATGCCTGCAGCTACATAGATTCCACTAATCTAAGATGAGAAGAGATTTATTGTGGTACATATGGCGGGATCCTTCACTATCAAGAACTACAATGGGGACTAATTAGAACTAAGGTCTAAATTCCTGGAAAGACATTTCCGTGACAGGTCCTTGAGTGACTTGAACAGATTTATAAACGCCTCGGGATGACTTGAAAAACCATAGGTTCCTGGGTTCACACAGCATGGGAGTTGCGCACCCATAAGCGTTACAAGTGTGACGGAGAAAAGTTTCCTTTCCCTTAGTCAACCCAATAACCCAGCATAACCCTATGTGTGGATACGTACCAAACAAATGTATTAAAGGTCCTCCTTCTCTTCGGCCCTTTAGCATCTGCAGAAGTCATTTCAAAAGAGGCCTAACCTCGTGACACGAAGGCCTATAGAATCACGCCTTGTGATAAAAGCTTCGACGGAACTGATTTGTGATCGTTTTAGCGGGATTAAACTTTCAGACCGAGATCTGTCTAGAGATTTGGCAAGTCGTAGCTTTCTCTCATCTACGGTTGGTTTCCCGAATTGGGTCCCCTTTAACAATATGATTACGCGCAGCGAGAGGTAGTTCTAGCTTTCGTCGTCCCGGCAGTATATATATTTTTTTTTAATCCACGCGCGGATCAAGGGGATATGAATACCCTTATAATATTATATACACACCGCGAGCGAGGTACAGTGGTTTGAAACTCAGGTTTCGTTAAGTTTTTCATTGGTGTCCAAGGGTGGTGTCCAGGCTAGCTGGGGCTTAAATCACAGGAATTTTTTCGAATCCCCTGATGTCATACTCAGTGTTCGCTCAATCAACTCTTCAAGCCAAGACACTCTACTGCCAGCGTTATGCCTTCGCAGTAGAGTCGCCATCAACTTTCACAGTTGATCGATTTTTATTTATTTTAAAAAATAAATAATTTTTCGACATCAGGAATAGAACCCGGACTTTCAGCGTGACAAGCGATTATGCTAACCACTGCACCATGGCCACCCTCACACAATGCATATTGAACTGTTCTGTTATCTCTATAAGAGACAAGCGACAATCTGGAGCAACATTTCCAGTCACTGCACGCCCTTTTACAATGAAGCTCTAAACGCTGTGGCTAATAATGAGATGCGTCAAATGAGCGATGACGTCTTCCCGGTATCTTGAGGAGCCTGTAAATGTTGCTTCGATATGGTCTTCGTTCGCTTTAAGCTAGGAAGCCGAGTTATACCTCCAACCTTGAATGTCTGCGTGGGCAGCTTATTTCCTTATCAATCCAGACTCTAGTAAGTGTTATTAGCTCAACTAACTCCTCAAATACGCTCAGAGTGTTGCAAGCGGGGGATTTAGAGCCTCTCACGCTCCCTGATTGTAGAGGATGACACAGATTGGCAAACAAACACTTATTGTCCAGACTGGTAGTTCTCACTCTAACTCGATGGCTGCATTGCCTTTAGAGGAGACTTTCTACTAGTGGCAAAGTTGCAAATGCCTTTCCAGTCGCTGTAGGTGCCAATTGGGCGTCCGACTCGGTTTCCTTTCGCCCGTCATCAAATTTCAATTAAAATGAAGCTAATGAGCCTTTTATGGACCATTACCTTCATCATCGCACTGTCTTCTTCTTCTTAAACAAATATTCAACAATCACACAGCTTGTTTCCTTTCCTCTTTAGTGTCTTTTAAGATTTTACTTTCATTTGAAATCGAGCATAAGGAGACAAAATCCAGAAATTCCACTCCATGTGACCTCCTCGTGTTCTAAAAAAATTCACATCAGGAGGGTTCATCAGAAAGGACAAAACAGAAAAACAAAACCCAAAACCTGGAATGAGTGGAGAATAAAGATGACATACAAATTTGCCTTTTCTTCGTTTGTCTTTATTATGGACTTTTTTCTGTTGTTGTTTCCTCCTTCTGTCCACACAACTGTGGCATGTGGCTGAATTATGCAAAATGTGTGACTTCTTCACATCTGATCCTTATGTGACATACTGCCCCAGATGTCATTCAAAGGGAAAGTGAAAGCAACGACAAAAAGAGAAAAAAAAAACATAAATGTAAACCACTCAACCCAGAGGTTCCCCATTTGCGACTCGGGAAGCCCACACACACCTCTTGTTATGGATATGTGTGGGTAGCACTGAAACTCGTTTCTTTCATACTCGATCAAGGTCATTACATGACCCGAATCACATTTTCCCATCCAAAAGTGTGAATGGAACAGCAAATTCAATTCTCAAGTGGACATGACCCGAAACAATCAAAAGAAATCTCCCAAGTGGCTGCTGAGCAGAGGAGAGTAACCATACCTCATGAGTAGGTACTCACATCAATGGCTCCCTAAATAGTCGTGGTGGTGTTGAGCGTTTCATTGGAGTTCAATAAGTGAGCACCTCCATACACGCTGTGTGTAGTTCACATTTCGAGGGCAACATCCAAAGATTGCTCAATTAGACTCGGAGTTTCCATGGACTGACTGGCGGCGATTCCGGGAGAAAATTGTTTGTTTATTACACATTTCGTTTGTTTACACCGGGATGGGGGGCTCGGATTAGAGGTGAGCAATGTAAACAAATTGACCGGACCACAGAGACTCTGTCAGTGGCAGCTTTATGGGCTGCAATTACAATTGGTGCTGTGAAATTCTTTCGGTTTTCGTTTTCGGGACTAGTCTTGCGAAACGATATGTTAAGAGGCATTTGGTTGGGGAGGTTGCAGTGGGGTTACGAAATTAATTTGGTGCCTCGGAGGGAAAATTATAAACAACGTAAAAGTGTGTGATAGATTCCAGGACCAGTGCGATGAGAAAATAGGAATTTCTTCGACTTTCGCTAGCAACTTGCACTCTAAAATTTAGAAACGCAAAGAGTGCGTGGAGTATGTGCAGATCCCAAGAAGCAGCAAAGACAGAATACCGCACAGAATCCATGGAGCTGTAGTTCGATTGAATCACTTTTACTTAGTAAGTAGAGGGACACATTGGGACATCTTTACTCTATGCGTAATCCTCTGAGAGTGAATCTGACCTTACTTAACCCAATTAGCCTTTCATATAGAAAGTGGATTCATACCGTCAAGAGTCACTTTGATCCATGTTGTCAACATAATTTTGAAAGCTTAAGAGACTCTTCCTCTGGTGATTAGGTGCAAGTTCATGTAACAAAAATGGGATACTACGACACTTTATGTAGAAAACATACATATCAGATCGTGGTTACCTACGTGGTCGCCCAGCTTAAGAAGGACGAAAATTCCTGTGTCAGAACAGATTAACAGATTATCAAAACCAAAAGGCCTACCTCTTCGAGAAGCGATAGAAACATTAACCGTTTATTGACGAAGTTCTTGAACGGGAGTACCACTGTGAAAATGGGCTTGAGCGGGAGATGGGTGTAGTGGTTAAAAATCCCACTGCTGTGGAAAAGATAAGGCATCAATTTTATCTTTTGCTGATTCCCATCTTCCTTTGGGGAAAAAAAAGAGTAGAGAGCAGGAAATAGTTGCGATGAAATGCAATGCCATATTACTACTAGCTAGGGCGTGACTTGTTTTTGAACCTGTCTACGGGAAAAAACAAAACTCGTGTAGTGACAGTTTTAGGGGCTTGTCATTGTCTTTTTTTAAAGTATCCACCACCATTCGAAAATAATCACTTCAATTCAAATAGAAGCTCGTGAGCTGCTTTCCCAAGACTGATGTAAGCTTGTGAACTTCTTCCCCTCGACATGGTTTAGGTTAGACTTAGACCAGCAAAGAGTCTATTGCGCCCATCTTCTAATTCTACTCCGGGAACCTGTAAAGAGATTTAAAACCACCGAGATAAGGATATAAATCTCAGGAGGTCCTTCAGCTCGAGGTCACGCAATTCCTCCAGTTCCGTGAGGAAGTAACTACCAAGAGTACTAATTCTTCTACCGGCGAGGGCAGGACATTCACACAGCAGGCGTGGGACAGACGTGCTTGGCAACAAGCAGCGCACTCAGACTCAGATAAACTGGGTATTGGACCACTAGAACACACTGCCATAGTAAGAAGTGGTTAAGAACTAAACTGATTAAGATGTGCTTTCCAACCAAGGTAGAATGGAAAAGTGAAGGGCTGAGAGCAGAAGTTTGACATCTCAAAGGTCTGTGGGTTGGTGCGGGTATTCGATATGAAACTCTGAAAATATTGAAGTCGTTCAGGGTAAGGAATTTTGTCAACTTTTCTATTCTTGATGCATATGGCTTGAGCTTAAAAACCACCCAACAGCTAAACGAAACGCAATATCAGAAGGAACTTGTTAATCTGGGCAACCAGTTGCGTGTCACTCTAGTGTGGATCCCAGGATATAGGGGCGTAGGTGGTAACGAAGGGGCCAGATGAGCTTCTATGAGTTAACTTTCCACTTGGATTTGTCAACACCATGCACTTTTCAATGCACTCTGCATGCTAGTGGAGTCCCGTTGAAAGAGATGGAGAAGTTTAAGTATCTCGGGATGCTATTCACGAGTGATAGAAGGAGCAACGACTTGTACTGAAAGATTCATGAGGCCGGAGCAACTTTGAGATAGCTTGGTCAATCTGTTATCAAGAGAGCCGAACTTGGCGTCATAACGTTTGGGTTATGACCGAAAGAATAAGATCGCGGATACAAGCTGCCGAAATGAGATTTTTTCATTGGACTGCTGAGGTGACTCCCCGAGATCGGGTTGAACACTAGAATACGCGAGGTACTCAATATCGAACAGCTACTTCTTCGAACGGCGTGGTCCACACTTCGATGATTTGGGCACATTAAACGCATGTCCCCAACTCGCCTTCCAAGACATGATATGGAATCCGTGCCGTGGTAAGCATCCCCTGGATAGACCCAGGATGAGATGGTTGGAACAAATCCGAAATTTTACCGCTACCCGTATGGGGATTGCCCCTAAAGATTTAGAGTCGATGACAGAAGATCGGCAAATGTAGAAAGTACACTCGACCATCCTAAGCCCGCGACCTTCATAGTGGATAAGGGGGCCCTTGGAAAATTTTGATGATGATACATTTTTTTCCATAAAATGGCTCGGTCGGTTTAGAAAGCTGGATCATCTCAAGGTCTATATATCCTACATACACTCCATACAACTATGTAGTCTCGAACCAGATGCCTCTAGAGCAAAAATCTAAAGGACCTTTCTCGGCTCGTAGCAGTCTTCACTGGTCACAGACACAGGCATCGCACATAAGTCAAATTTTTTCTTCAACAACCTAAGCGACCCATCGAATGGCAGTAGTTCTGATATGCTCTTCTTTCTGTTTCGAGTGTTAAACCTTTAAAGAACTCTTAATTTCCCCCCGCAGTCAGAATCGATTTAATTTCCTCTCACGCCCATCATCGACAATTTTATGGTTTTAAACAGATTCCACTTAACATGTACGGATACACAAACCGAAATGTAGGATGCATAAACCACATGTTTGTCCACC
Organism: Matsumyia berberina; assembly: GCA_917880715.2. Taxonomy (NCBI): domain Eukaryota; kingdom Metazoa; phylum Arthropoda; class Insecta; order Diptera; family Syrphidae; genus Matsumyia; species Matsumyia berberina. The sequence continues at coordinate 112,020,461 of OU862870.1, read as the reverse complement.
CACATCGATAGCCATCGGTAGGATCGTTTGGCAAAATCCGCACCAGCAACTTTGTAACGTATAAATAATTCCATGCACGGGTAACATCTATCCCAGGCAGAAGGTTATCTATTCTCCAAAGCCTTCGACATGACATTCACATGTCCATCAGCAATTTGCCACATAATTACACTAGAAGAACATCCAAATACCATTAGGCGACAAGGCGCACATCCCAAATTGACCCATGACCTCCATGATTCATAAAACACACGCACACCGAGAGCCTATAAAAGGATTCACATGCCATCTACCCAAAACACACTCAGTGTCTCGGTGCGGTCGTAATGAAAGCTTTAATCCGAAAGATTTTCGAGAAGGCCTCGTTCCATGGATTTCCCTACATTGTACGCAAGGATATCCATTGGATCGAGAGGACACTGTGGGGTATAATCCTACTTTTTGCCTCATATTTTTCTATAAGCATTTGCTGGAATCAATGGGAACGGTATAAGGAAAATCCCACCGTGTTTGGCGTTGAAAGAATCCTTGGAACTCGAGAATTTCCCTATGTGGGTGTGACAATGTGTTCGAATTATTTCGATGAACAGCAAGCGGAAATAATCATTAACAAGTGAGTAGAACAGATTTAATTTTTTTTTTTTTTGTTTTCATTCAAACATAATGGTGCGTAGGTACGGTAAAAGCCTTAAAACTGTCGGTGTAATTGCAGCTGGATCTGGCAATTAGGTTTTCGCTTGTCCTTCAAAACAATGTTTGTACTACAAACCGGCACCCTATCAGCCTTATACATAACACAGTTTTCCAGCAGTTTTTTGAACGCCTAGCGAAAACCTACGTGTCCTCTCAGGCTGGGAACCAGTCTTTCGATTATCTAATCTGTCTATCAGTCATCTTTATGTCTATCTAAATAGGTTTAGTCTTCTTGATGACGAGGACAACGTTAGGCCCTCGAGTATCGAGCAGGGCCATTGTTGTGAAACAGGGCCACGGAGGCAAGGCAGTCATTTTACCAGGCAGTCAGTTAGCTTTGACTTCACTGATTAGTCTCGGTTTTGGGACCAGAACCAGTTGTGAGACTCTTCCTCTTCTTCTATCCATTGGCCATTATGGAGGCAAGTTGTTATACAACACAAGTTGAACTTAATTTTTCGTGCAAAACCTATAGCTTGACAGAGATGACTTTTGTAGACCAACCTGATTACCTCTGGTAGGTTGATTAATCTTTTGGGTTGTCCTAGCCCTAAGGTATTCTTGCAGCAAGCTAGGCATCCCTTGGCCAATCGACGCCATAGAATAAATTTGGGCCCCAAAGCGCGATGTAAACCTAGCCAAGCTAGCCAAGCTAGACTGTAATTTCATTTTGTTTCAACACCACACCTCCCACGGTTTGATTCTGTTGTCTCTGGCAGGGGATTGTAGGATGTCGAAAATGTATCTAACTATCTTTGAAGGCCTGACTATAAAGGAAAGTGCTGATCAAAGTTGACTCTGGCGGATACTTATCGAAATGATTTCAGCTTAAAAACCCAGTTGTGTCCAGACTTTGACTTTGGGTCCATAGTCGTCAGCACCCGTCTCAGAGTAAATTTTCAAAATATTTGATGGATGACCAACGACAGCTTGTTGTTAGATAGGTGAGGTAATACCAAGACATGCAACTACTTGAAACTTCTTTAGTTTTTTTTATTATGGGCCACCAGACAATGGTTGCGTACGTTATAGACCTTACCAATGTGGTTTAGAACAGTCAGATGGTTTCCGGATTAAGGTCCCATGTTCTGTTATACAAGCGTTGATAGACCCACAAGGCTCCAGTAACATGCTATGCTGACGGTTAAATTTCCAGTCGAAACTTTATCCAGCGTCCCTCCTAGATATTTGACCTTATTGATGCCGCCTAAGAGAGTGCCTTATTCAGTGAAAGGCACTAGACGGATCTTGCAAGTACTGACTAATAGTCTTTCCCTGTTGTTCCATTCTGACATAAATTGCGCAAATTCATCCCGAAATAAATCCCAAGCCTTCGCTGTATACAAAATGTTGGCTGTGTTCTTGATAGTCAAAGGACTAAATGCCACGTGAGAACCGCGAAATCTTGTCAAGTCCTACCTTTTGTTTCTCTACGGCATCGGTCTCTGCGAGCCTTCACACAGTCTTTTTGAATATACCTTAACTTACTCAACTAAGACTTAAAATTTTCCTTTTACAGCACTTGGAAGCTTGGTAACAACAGCTCCGAATACTACATGAAGTTTTTGCAAACATTGTCCGCTGTGAGGTATGACAATCTAGAGATCCTAGAACCCTATGAAAACGATGCCAGCGTTGACATTGATTTTTTAAAAACCTTGTGGGAGGTACGTTCAAAAAATTTGCTTTCCAATTCCTTCCACAGCTCTCTTTTCACAGATACGGTCAACTTTGACTTCAAAAAATGCCGCAAAGCGAGGAGGTGGTGTCATAGAGTATGGAACTAACATCGTTAAAACAGACGTCAATGTGAAGCCACAATTTAAAAGTGTCATCACTGAAGTCGGCATGTGTCTAACTACATCGTTCCTGCATGAGTATCAGAATCCTCGTGGATTTCAACGGTAACTATGACGACCAGACCGATGTCTCAAAACTTGATCCTGTTTTGATTGTTGTAGGGAACCTGAGAAGGTTAAGTTTGAGGAAATGTGCAGCCCGTTCGATGTGTGCAACTTGAAAGTAGCACCGACACTGAACGATGGCAATAAACTAATTGCAGTATGATATGATACGAATACGAGTGGAGTTATACAGAACTAACTGACTGAATTTCCTTCTAGTACATTCACAACAACAAGGACATGGTGCCACATGATGACAATGAAGTGATCCTTCGCGAGATGAAAGAAAATGAAATCACCGGCGTCGACATTGACGTAGATGTAATGACAGCCGAGAAGGAGGTGCGATATGTCCCCGTTAAGTACAGAAAATGTCGATTCACCGATGAAAATAATTTTAAATACTTTAAGGTGAGTTTGTAAGGATCAGCAGGAACTCCTAACTTGTGGACTCTTCCTCCTTTAGATCTATAGACCGGGGCTTTGCCGAAACGAGTGTCGCATCAATGCAGCCCTTAGGCAGTGCAAATGCAAACCATTTTTCTACATCGTCGGTCCCGGTCCGATATGCACTGTCAAAGGAATGCAATGCCTGGCTAGAGCCAATTGGAAGGATACCAAGTGCAAACATTGTGTAAATCTGTGTTCCGTCGTGAAATACACCGCACTCAAGGCAGCCGCTCGTGACTACGTGAGTTAGGGTCAAGTCCTGCCGATACCTTCTCTCATTTCTCTCCCCTATAGGGTTCAACGAAATTCGAAAGGTCCTTACTGATCAACTTGAGTCTGCCAAAGTTGGGAATCAGACGAAGGGTGGTATTCAGTACCGACCAACTTGTAGTCGCCTTCGGAGGAGCTGCCTCATTGTTTCTCGGTTGCAGCTTCCTTAGCCTCGCCCAGATAATCTATTACTGCATCCAGTCCTTGGAGGAGAAGTTCAAACGGTGCTGGGGGCGGTTCAAAATAAATTAGCTACTCTTATCCCTGATTGGTGGTACTTGGAAGTATAAAAATAAAATTTTTCCGTTTCTCAGTCAATTAGTGAAGAAAAAAAAAACTCTGATCAAGAGCCAGGGGGAGTCTGGAGTGGGCCCTTGAAAGTGTCCTGCGTGTCAGATGCAGGTCTTGAGTAAACTTCCAGGGTGAGTTGCGAGTTTTTGAGTGGGCTGTTGCTGTTTCTATGGCAATGAAAGCAAACTCCCCCATCGTTCATCATGTTTGGCGACAAATAGGGGTTGACTGTGAGCCGAGGGTTGTTCTCCTTGGTATCTCTTTGTCTCTCCATGGCGACACGTAAAAAAAAACTTCTCTTGACAATCGAATTTAATGGCGCGTTTGTTGTACATAGTTCCCGGCTGCATCATCGTCGCCATTTTTAGTATGAATTTTTCTTTTTTACAAAACTTACCGATACAAGAACGATGGATGATGCATGCATGATGGATGATGTGCCTTTGTCGATGGAAAGTGTATTGTCCTAGTTACGTGGCAAATAGTGCATGGAAATGGATTAAAAAGTCCATTTCAGCAGAGTCTGACACCGATACGCAGTTGTGGGATGCAATGAGTGCTGAGTGGTTCCAGAGTGGCTGTACATCCATGTGTGTGTTTTTATTGATTTGAAGGATTACGCGGGTTATTTATGAGTGCACAACACGGCGGATATATCGAATGATTGGAAGAATATAAATATCGAGAGTGGATTCAGTTTTAATTTATTTGTTCCTGCTGAATGTGTTTTCGAGTGGATGTGGGATGGTTCTATATTTTTAGATGCAACGGAGGTGTAATTGTTTCTGTGACTTAATGATTTAATGCTATGCTCCGTTCAGCCACTTAGACAGAGGATTTGCAATGGAGTTCAAGTTGACACATACCGATTGTCTATTGACCTTTAAGGTAGAGCATTTATTGAATGGAGTTTTAAATGCAGTTCTGTAGGGTCAGGCTCGAAAAAAAAAACTGAGAAGCGAATGGACTGCAACAATTCAGTTAGCAACCTTTTCGAATGCTGGTCCCCAGGTTCAACACCACAAGAAACCCTAAACCTCATACAATCACGAAACAAGCGGAACGAGAGAGGAAGATAGGTGGTCCACAATTGCAACACCGAAACAGAGTTAAGTACCTCAGACAGGACATTGACTTGAAGAAAAAGAAGCAAGAAAAACGAACAATCCAAGCTAAAAGACCATTTTCGATGAACAGGATAGCCAAACATTTTGCTGGGAAGCACTTGGAAACACAGCGAAAGGCTAGCCTGCGAGTCACTGACGAAAAATTCGCCTGCAATCCCAACGGCAGTGATACTGAACATCGTATCAGTGCACGTCGAAAAAAGAAGACTGTCCGGACCTTTAGCCGCAACACTGTAGGCCCTCGGACATTCGATATAACGTCAAATACAACGCTTCGAGAAATTTTGGAGACAAAATGTTGTCGAAACAAAATTTTTGTCTAGAGATTCTTGGTCTCGAACTAACGAAACAAGAAATCATGACAGAATAACTGTCTTCATGGACGGCTCTAACATCGAAGCCAAATCGACGGCGTATTCTGCAACAACCCACCGCTAGAACCTGCGATTCACCTAGGTCCCATCGTCACCGTCTTATAAGCAAAAGTCCCAGCCATTTTGAGGGGAGTCGGAGTTCTTTTCGAAATACGATAAACAAAGCTTGACACCCTTTTCACAGTCAGCAGCAGCGCTTAAAACTATCACAAATCCAAAGTCCAGATCAGGGAATGTAAATACAAATTCCATCTATTTGCCAACCCAGCCACGTCTGGTATCTTGTCTGGGTATCAGGTAACGAATAAGAGTAGGAGTCGCACTGATAGTAACTGAAACATCAACCGACGAAAGGATGCAAAGAGACTTCAAAGATCACTGAGCAAACCTCTTGGTACGCAAAGCACCAAGATTAATCGTAAAGAAATTAATCAAACCCTCTGAACAAAAAAGTTTTAGATTCAAGCTGAGAGCAATTGAGGCTGATGATACCACAGGACACATCAACTTCACTTTATAGCTGGGCATGGATAGACAGGGGCTCAGTATACATCGATTTGTAGAAATTGCGAGGAAGAAGAAGAGAACCTTGAACATTCCATTTGCCATTGTCCAGTCCAGAATGTAACAGATGTGTATATCAGACCTGAAGCATCTCATAAAGGAATCAGTGACATCCGGGTACACAAAGGGCCGGACTGAGGCTCAAAAGAACTCCCAAACACATGAATCATAAGAGTCCTTCGGTGAAAGCAGTATTCTACTTGTTGATCGACACTGATGAGATTTCTTTTAGCAGCAAAGAATGGGTCCAAAATGGGATCACAACCTAGGCTACGGTTGTTTGACCTATTCTGCTGATCAAAATCGTGGTCTGGGAGGTAGGTAGTCTCTAAGATACAAGAGGCATGTGCATCAATACTAACTAAGAAGGCCCTAGGTTCCATTCGAGGCCTTAAACATCGAATGCAGCACCATCACCCCGGAGAGATCTAAATGGAACGAGGAAGGCATTAGCAAAGAATCTGTAATTGAAGCGCACATAGATCGAAAAAAGTTAAACGCAAAGCGTTAGGAACTTGTAGATAGAGGTGGGACCGAGTCACCGAATCACTGCGACCACCGATGGGCCTATTGTGATTTCCTCCATTAACAGCTCGCTCATGATGCTTGAATTCGTGATGAATTCAGAGATATCTTTGAGTGAGCTAGCAGATGTATCCTCCGTTTTAAGGTAGAATTTGGCTAAATGACGATGACGTGTTCTGATTAAACAGTTACAGTGACGCAAAACATGTTCTGCTGATTCTTCGTCTTCATTGCACATTCGGTATGTGTTGTCTTGTACTATTCTCATAGTCATTAGGTGTTTTTCGGGGCAACAGTGTCCCGTTAGGAAGCCTGTGACCATTCGAACCCGACTCCGGGTTAGTCCTAGAAGTTGTTTCTTTCTGGTTGGGAACTTTCTTTGACGCATCTGTACTCAAGGTTTTGGTCCAACTACTCTAGGATATTTCAAACGTAGGCAGTCTGCGAAGGTTCTAACTAAAATGGACATTGAATCTCGGTACCAAATCACTAAACGATCGAAGATTGTGTAACTTTACAATTGAAGGCGAATTATACACATCAAGGCGGACAGTATACAAGTTCCGGGAAAGTTGAGACTTGAAGACTAAGAATCATACAAGCAGATCCAGAGGCAGAGTAACTGGCAAAGATATTTACAACGCCTGAACGTAGAAGACGTCGAACCGAGGAAACAAACAGCCAATAAAAGCTTCAAATACTTAACCGCTTTGCTTTTTAGACAACTTCTTGAAGGAACACGTAAGTTAAGTAAAAAGACCGCAGTGACATACGAAAGTTGGAACAAAAATCAAACTTCTTTATTTAGGGACGAATGGGATGAACACTGGATCAAGGTGTTGTGCCTTTAGTTCAATATGGTGATGACTCCTCAATGTTTTCCCGCGGAACCAAAACGATTGTTCCTCAAGACGGTTTCAGAACGTGGTCTTCAGATTGCAATTCGTTCGAGTTCGTTAAAAATTTTAAAGAGATAAGTCAAAATTTCATACTAAATCCACGTTTTTGACAGACTAAAGAAAGCGAAACCTCAAGCGAAGCATTTGAAAACTGAACTAAGCTGGGTCAGACAGTTGGTATGGTTCCTAATCAGCGAAGATAAGTGTCGCTCTCCATAGATGTCCCTGTGATGCCATGTTGTTCCTCTAGCTGTAAGGTGTTAGATAAGATCGATCGCTGGGAAAGGCTACAGAAAGTTCTGTAGTAAAAGGGACAATAGACACGGAAGTCATTATCAGACAAAAGGGAACCATCAAAAATTGTGAATGAAGTCCTACAAACGATCTGGGGATTTTGTGACGAAGGTAGGACATTCCAGAACGTTAGGGAAGAATCTTCAACAGAAATGTTCCATTCAGAGACCCGGTATGGTTCCATATATCATGAGTCAGTTACACAACGAAACGAGGTTATAACAAGGAAATTCAATACGCCTTGAGACAAAATTCATCAAAACATTAGTACCAAGTGAAAGTATCGCTTAAGCTCGATCCCAGAAATATTGTCGCCCTCCTCTGATCCACACAAAACCCCTAAGCGATTCTATAAAAAAAAAACCATTTTCCACAGATTTCCTCGTTTATCACTTCAAGCTGCATCCACTGTGTTTTGTTTCAATAGTAGGAGTGTCCACCAACTCAAACTACTGGCTCATCCTCAACAAAAACTGAAGACCAACTCATTACCATTACTGTCATACATTAGTGAACATATTGTCTTGCCCCTAAAGCCCCAAAGAATGGCTTTCCCTCATCCCGTGGAGGCTCGGGAAAAAAAAAACAATGAAAATCCCATTAATAATCGTAGAATTCACTTTAATGGTTTTGCAGTTTTCACTTTGCCCTCATAATTCCTAAATGCGGTCTCGGTAGGAGAGTTCATGAGCGGACTTAGCCATGTATGCATGTGGAGTGGATGGATATCTATTTATGACTCTTGAGTGCGCTTAATGCAAAACCAAGACGCTTTTCGTTTTGTTATTTGCAGTTCCTATTACAGTGGTAGGCCGGTGGGAAGAGATGGGAGTGCAGCATTGTTTATGGCTTCCCTTGCCTCAGGAGTAATGGCATATAATTAAATTGAAGAAAGATAATACCATGTGCTTCCTATTGGCCAAGGAAGTAACACTCCAGCGGTGGGTTATGGTATTAAAACTTCGTATGAAGAAAATTTGGAATTTGTGACTACTCTGGGACCGGATATTTCTGCAGATTATAATTGCATGCAGATTGCAGAAGAGGTTTGCTGGCAGCGGTCATAAGATGAGCTGCATACTTGAGCCTGGACGGCTGCAACTGCGTAGTGCCGCAGTTCATCAACTAAAGAATTTTTCAGTGAGCCAACAATGCTGAGACGATCGTTCGCAAGGAGTGGAAACAATTAGCAGCTCAATGTCCGTCACTATCGAAAACCATTGGTGTTCTGTGAAAAACGTTTTCATATCTGATGCTGAATGAATTGTCCGTTGGTCGGAAGGAAGAGCACCAAGTACCCGAATACGCACCACAACTCTTAGTAAGAAGGACTTTAATCCCGCGATCAAAGTGCTGAAATACAACAAGGCGGTAGGACTTGACAGTACAGCTGCGGATCTTTATGGACGAGCGGCAAAATCTGCCGAGCTCGACCACATCAACCCTGTGGATCATCATTGAGTAGTGTATGGATACCGTTCGCCACTTAACCTGGTGTTCATCGATTTCGAGAAGGGCGTTCGACAGTGTCAACAGAGAATTTTTCTTTGTTGACTTGCGCAGGAGAGCCATCTCTGGTAAACTAGTAGCGATGATCAAGACAACTTATAATGGATCAAGGTGTTACTTTCTGCACCCAGATAGGCTGTCGGAGGATTTCGAAATCCAAAATGGGGTGCGACAAGAATGCAGTCTTTCACCAACCTCTTCCATCCTAACTCAAACATCTTGAATAGGCTGATGATGTATGCCTACTTATCACACAGCATAATGGACCTCCACTGGAGAAGCAAAACCAAAATTCGGAATGAACTCGGCAGGTTCAGTTATGATCACTGGACAACTGGTTGAGAATGTTTCCAATGCCCTGGAAGTATTGTCTCGACTGATGATGGAACCTAACAAGATATTGCCAGACGAATTGGCAAAGCGCAGTCTGCGTTTGCAATAATACAATCACTAAGCTACGACTTGTCTACTCAGACGTTGAATGGATGTAGCAAATGTTTGCTGACAGGTGTCTACGAAACATCATCAGGATTTTTCGTCCTCATTGTGACCCTAATGGAAATCTTACCCAGAGAACGGATCAGCAACCAAAAGGCACGACCATTAATTAACGACGAAAAGGATAATAGATTAGCCATGCATCGCCACTCGCTACATGTAAACTCTCTTGGAGCGATCAGTAAGAAAAACCGTACGTGCCGTACCTTTGGTAAATAGCTAATGCGACAGCTCGAGGTGAGCCAAGGTCTAGCTTCTCGCAACCATTAATGTTGTTCGTGTTGTATTGTTCGCACGAATGGAAGGGACCAACAATTTATTACCGACTCCGAACGGCGAATTGAGAAGCTTGTCGTTCCCCGATTAAAAGTGGTGTAGCAAAAAATGCTCGGTGTACACGGCTGGGGCTTGAACCCACACTGCTTGCTCAGCAGTTCAACACACTAACCACCGAGCCACGACAACCTATGCTAAATCTCGTTCGATCTAAAAGTTTGATATTGCTTAATAGGTCGCTCATTAGAACCGTTATCGGTGTTCTCACTGGCCACTGGCCTTCGTGCCAGAATGACGAGCCCCTTCTAAAATGACTTCTACCGGAGCTGCAGGGACGAAGAGGAGGAGAAATCGATCCTCCACTTCCTCTGTACTTGTCCTGCCCTATCCCAAAGAAGGAAGCTCTATCTAGGAGTCTATCATTTCGACAACTATCATATACTGACTTAGCTTTATCAAGAGCTCTAAATCGTTTCAATAAAGTGAGGGGGGTTCTTCAGGTTATAGAACCAAGTGGTTTCACAAAGGGCCTTCCTGGCCACCCCACCTACCTACATTGCTATACATTTCCAAAAAGGCCAGAGCTAACCATGCTTTGCAATAGAATTCATACACTCAAGACCGCAGAAGGATGGGTCGACCGAGGAATACATGCAGTGAAATTGGATGAGTTGTACGTTGAGAAGATTATAAGATTCATAAGGGGAAAGAGAATCTAACACAAGCTTAAAACTGTAATAAAATATAAAAAAGTGTCTGGCTTACCACATTCGGACTAGAAAAACAAGATCCTTACCTGGAAAGAGAAAAAAAGAACGTGTCATAAATAAATAAAGAAAATCCTGAAAGAAATACGATAAGACAACTCTTTTAAGCTGGGAAATGGGCGATTATTCGATTGTCAAAGCGAAGATGCTTCAAGCAGAAGTTTCGTCTTGACCGTCTGAGTATTTTGACAGAGAATAATTCGCTGATAAAAAGAAATAAAAAGCTGGCGCCACGGTCCAGCTTCTTACAACCATTCATGTTGTGTATGTTACATTTTTCGCATCCTTGGCGCAGCACCCCTACTCGAAGGAAAAATGGAAGTAGAAACAGGACTACACGACGTGGATAGTACATTTAAAAGGATTACACCCCTGCGACATTTTTGGACATAAGGGTGCATTCAACCAAGCTAAAACATGTGCTGTAAAAAGAGCCTAGCCAGCTTTATTGCTAAAACGATCGGCAAAAGAAATACTACCACTGAGCTTGAGATAATTCAGCCCACAGGGTGGGTTCATTTTCCCCTATTATGGGTTCTAGTCTCAACGAAGTCCTTAGTACAGACGATGTAATGCTGCTTGCAACAGGCAAAGGGCCGTATACACACTACACATTTGGACAAAACAACGCGGGGAACTAACCCCCAAAAATCCGAACAGGGGCTTTACACTAACAAGAGAACAATTCTACCTTTCTCACTAGCCTCCATTGGAGGAGTTGCCCTCAAAATATGTGAAATATGTCGGACTTACACTTGATAGGAAACTGAATTGGAGCCAAAGAGAACATAAAAGAGAAAATACGGAAGGCGCCAACCGCTTTCTAAACGTGCAGTTGAATCTCTGGAAGCAATTAGGGACCAATCATAACAACCATCCTATGCGAACGTGAAGCCAATACTTCCTTATGATAGAGTACTATGATGGCAAGCTGCCACCAAATTCTTACAGCTCTGACCACGATACAAAGTTTAGCATGCACAGGAAATATCTAGGCACCGCTGTTAAAACGGGTTACGTCATACCTTACTTGGAGTTCAGTAAACCATTCTCAAGTGTTTTTCCAAGTAGGGAACAATAGGAAAGGGACGATTTTGCTAACACTAACTCAATAACCATCCGCACAGATGACGGTAAAATGCTCAAAGACAAGACACTACAACTGGACACTTCAATCCGATTCTCAGATCACAGCAGTGACAAGACCCGCGAAGAGCTGAGGATTATTGGTATGCAGAATAACGTGAAACTCTGCTGGGTTCCTGGTCATACCGGGTAACGAAGTGGATGACGAACTCCCACGGAAAGGATCTGTATTTGACCTGAACTAGCTGAATACACAAATAAACCCCCAGTGGGAGAAAGAAATGTCTAATTGCAGAAAAAACCAGGTGGAAATCTCTCACCACCTGTGTAATATCACTCTGGCCAAAATACGCCAAATCCAAAACTAACCAACTTCTGCAGGCCGATAGGAAGACCTTATTGCTGCTGGCCGGCATACTTACTGGCCACAACATGCTGAAGTACCACAAAAAGAAACTACGTCTAAGCGACGATGACCTGGGCAAAGAATGTGGTGATGAAGAAATCCGTGAGGATTCAACTAATTTTCTCTGTCACTGTCCTTATATACACCTTCCATGACATAGCCACATCTTGCTAAGTTAATTTTTTTTTGGTCCCTGGAGACAAGTAAAGGATCCATAAGACGAATGCTCTTTGGACGGACTGACTATCGGTGCACGAACTTCTTCCTTCTCAATATCACATGTCCGAAAGCAAAAGACGACCTTTTGACTAATCGAAAGCAGAGAAGGAGACATCGATGCAAACAACAGCCTCAACCGTCTAAAAAAAAAAAAAAAAGTAGCTGCTCCTGAAAACAACAAAAAGTGAAAAGCCGCTTGGATTCAACGCAAAGCCATTTTCAATAACTTCGTCTCCATCTGTACATGTGGCCCTAAAACAGCCGAAAGAGTCGGGATCTTTCCATAAGACCTTGGCATTCGACAGTATTTCAGTCTCTCTAGCAACTCAAGTGTCCTTCAGGCCAAAGTCACAGATTTGCATGCTGCCGCTGCGCAGCTAAACAGATGAAGCAAGCGCTCTAGTTACCAGTATCATGTAACTTCTAGGCAACAGACCTCTAGCGACAAAACATATTCGGCCAAAGCTGGATCTGAAAGCTGATTTCCCTTAAGAGATTGCGTATCAGCGCTTCTAATACGCAGGCATGCACCAAGGCTTGGCGTCTTCGCAAATGATTTCTGCAGAAGCTGCATGGACGAAGATGGAAAAAGGATGAAGACCTGCTCTCTTCCATAGAAGAAAAACTCACCTAGGTGCCTTCTTCTACAACGATCTAGGCGATCTTATCAACATAGATATAAAAAGTCTCCTACGCTTCATCAGAAGCTCTAAGTGGTTTAACGAGTATTTTAAGGAAAATTCTCCAATATCCACGTGAAATCACAACGGACCTATCGTTGGTCCACGTGTGTTGGCTTCAGCTAGTAGCCACTTCAACCTAACCTAAACTAAGATCATGAGAGATCGAAAACGTTAAATCGGTTACTATAGGACATTAAAGGTTGTTATAGGACATGCGTCCTAGGCAGACAAGCTCAATGATTCGATATAGTCTGAAGAGTCATTCATCGTAAATTCCTTGCCAATTTATGAAAAGCCACCTAAGGAAGTTACCTCTTCAACAGCCTTAATAATAGCAACACTGTCAGCACGACCAACATAAGCTGCTATCTTACAAAATCTAAATGGTCTCAAGATTTGACTTAGGATTTTCCACTCTAGCACTCAACGTGGCATCACGGTGGACCTACCTATAGTTACTCGACAACTTGGAAGCAACGTCTGTTAAACTTCCGGTAGCCTCCCATCATGCTGAAGACACGTTGCATTTTTCAATGCAAATTCAGTACCTCAGGCCTGCTCCTGCTCTGGTATACAATTAACTTCGTAACGGATCCCTGCAATCCGACATAAATCACTGAATCTAATTAAGTTCCAATTTGAGTGGTTGCCAAAGTCATGCCACCTCGTTCGTTTAATTTTTCGGAACATTAAGCCCACACTCCACTAAACACGCCGACCATCCCTCATAAAAGTGCTGAGTTGCGTAGGATGGCGCCCCTCACATACTCCTGTCGTACCAGCCACAATAACATTAAACAAAACTTTATTATTCAATTTCAATAAAAAAAAAAAAAATTGTTGTTGTTGTTTTGTTTAGTGCAAAAAAAAAGTTAAACATCTGGCAAGAGATTAAGTAATACATTTTCTTATCGACGCACGCCAGGCGAAGCTGTGCACACTTGGAGGTACAGCGCCCAAGGAACACACACTGCCACCGCTAGCCATATGGTACCAATGCAGCGGTGGCAAGTCGATCAAGTCTTTGCAAGGCGACGATTAAAAAACAAAAACCCACCGCGTGAGGGGAGGGCCGCACAGGCCTTGTTGCTGAAAATTTTGTAACCAGCCACCCACTTTAGTTGTCGTTGGCGCTGTGCACCGCCGCCACTCAAAGTGCAGCTTTCTTTCCCCCGCGAGAGTGCAAAACACAGAGTATCTACACATGTATCTGCATAGGAGAATCCATAACGAGTTATTAAATATCAAAGGTTCTTCTGTTCGCAACACGGTCTCAGCAGCAACAGCAGCGCATTCTTTGCGGTTGGGCAAGTGGAAAACCTTTATTACGGTCCCCAGTGACAGCTTCAAGTGGTGGAATCATTTCCGAAGTAAATCGCTTGAAGAATCAATTCACAGCGCTATCGTTGTCGTCGGTGTGCTGGAGACTTGAATTCAATTGTGTGTGCCGCTTGGGCCGGGCTTCACTCGTCAAGACGAGTTGAGATTTCGAAGGTGGAATGATGAGTGAGTGTGGTTGTCTGTTCGACGACACAGCCTCTCATTCGACAGTCTCTCGGTTTAAAGTGGAATTAGATACAAGTGTTGAATGTACTATGAGAATTCAATGAAAGACGTATTTTTTTTTTTTCGGTTCCCTCCACCTAGCGGAGAAAGGCGCATTGTCACGGTGACAGGCGTGGAGATAATTATCCATCGTCTGGGTGCTGTGACATGGATGTTGGGCATTCTACCGGAGGCTGAGAAGTTGGGATCTTTGCGCTCCAATTGCTTTGTTTGGATTCTTTCCGAGTACATGTCAATAAGAGGAGACGAAAAAAAAAAAAAACGAAAAGAATTTCAAACAGATTAAGAGTGATGGTGGTTAAGTGTGATGAGACCTATTAAGTGGTTCGAATGGAGTTGTTAGATACAAGATCGATTGGTTGTTTCCACTCAAGTGTTGAAGCTTCATCAGCCTTGACACTGGAGGATGACGGTTTGGAGAGGATGCGATTCTGAAGTAGGATGGATTGTTGTATGTTGGAATTCTTTGACATTTATCTGAGGATTGGACACTCAAGAATCTCAGCTCAGATTTGTACAAGGAAAAACTACGCTGTCGGATTTCTGACATTTGGTAGGTTCAGAAAGAGTGTACTCCTTAGAGAAAGATGTAGTCATTTTCCGCAGCACAGGGCTCAATCTTGTGACATGTTGAACATTTCTTGTGGATTGTCCGCATGCCCTCTCTGATAGGACGTGCATTTGACTGCAAAATTCTAAACAAAGTCATGAGACATCTCCACTCCTGGATGAAAAACCGTGGTCTTGGCCCAGTGGAAGAATAGAAGTGCGACTTCTTCTGACTAGTAGACAGATTTTTTCAGACTTTCGTAGGTTACAATCAGTAAGAATACAGTGAAGCATTCTGGTTCTAGGCCCCAAATTCACTATCAGGCAGCAGAAAAGGTACTTATAGGAGCGAGCTGCAAGGTTATCACATCACTCAGCAGACTTGTGGCAAGCGTAGGCGATGTTAGCGAGAACTTTGCCGATCCACTGAGGCAAGAGAAGCCAATGAACCCTCGTAGTCTCGGGGGTGACATCGCCAAGCAACAATACCAAGGATGGTGGAGCTCATAAACAAGAGGAAGGTGGGTTGCTGATCAGAGAAGTTGCGGAAACACAGACAAGTTTACTTCAACGCGTACCTGGGAACAGTAGGGAGCTCCATCTGCCTGGAACGCGACTCTTCAGAAGATGGCGTTAATCACACTTTCTTCGCCCGTAGCAGAAAGAAGCAGGAGCTGGAAACGGAGAGAGGCAATATCACTCCAGAAAGTAAGGTAAGAATAATGATCTCGGGTAAGGACAGATGGAACCAAATAGGGTCCTTTATCCCTTCAGTATGAACAGAAATGAGAGAGGAGGACGAGAACATAGTCTTACAGAAATGTACATGTACAAGGGAGAAGAGAAACTCCTCACCGTGAAGAAGTTGTCGAAGAGACCAAGGGTAGGTAGGTAGGTAGGTAGGTAGGTAAACGGAGTTAACTGAGCTAGAATTTGATACACCAACTGAGTATAACAACCTCTTGACTGTGCATGATGCATTTTTCTCCCTGAATTTTGGACCGGCGGTGGTCGCTATGGTTCAGTGGTTAGTGTGTTGGACTGCTAAGTGAGCGCCCAGCCATGTCCACTGAACATTTTTCGCGGCACCACCTCTCGTCGGGGAATGACAAGCCTCCGGGAGTATTCTCTGTCATATAAGAACTTCTCAGTTCGGCGTTCGGAGTAGGCAATAAATTTTAGATTCATTTCATTCGTGCGAAAAATGTAACATGCACAACATGAATGGTTGCGAGAAGTTAGGCCTTGGCTCACCCCAAGCTGTCGCGCCAGCTATATATATTTTTTTTTTTTTTTTTGAATTTTGGATCGAGGATAGTGCCTAAACACTTGACAATAAATGCATTACACTCTATCCAGTAGCAGCCCACGCACAAAACATGGTCAATTCCGACCAAATGCAGCCCTCAGCGCTCGTTTTTGTCGAAAAAAAAAAAAAAAAAACTATTTTACCGGAACCACTGTTTTTTCTCCAGCGAAACCATGTTGGATAGTGTTCCGTGGCTCATCTGACTGGGGTTTAGATATGATAAGTCTAGTCGCATCGGATTGCTGAAAGGCTACTGATTCCAACGCCAACCAAACAAAAAAAAAAAGTCATAAAAATATGGTTGAAACTCATCGCCTAGTCTGGACACAAAGGCAGAAACACGAGTTTCAAACTATTGGACCTACAATCGGTTCCTCTTTCTCCATTTTAGTTCTGACGAAGTCCTCGCTCCTTGAATAGAAATTAAGACCAATGACAGCTTACTCTGTCAAAAATTAAGTAAATCCCCTAACGTCGAACGTGAACCATAAGCTAGGGAAATCACACCTCGCCCCGTACCCCATCTATTCAAAGCTAAGACGTTTAGGAGCCCCCAACTCTTGCCGAAAACCTTAATCCGATAGAATATCACTGAGAGCGACTTAATTAATCGACACAACTTCCCAAAGGCAACAACGAAAAAGACTCCCAAGCGTATAACGTAAAAACTAATTAATTCCAATGTAGCACCCCCCGTCCCGCCCACCATCTCGACAGCTCCTTATCACGCTTCACATAAACTATATTTTCATAATCAATATTCCCCCCAGAACTTCCAACGGAAATTGCATCCCAAATGGATACGAGGATACGACAGACTGAGTTCACCAACAAAAAAAAAAATATTCTTTTGGTGTTTGGCAGTGTAACCTCCCCGAAGTAATCAAGAACCCTTCCCACTCAAGTGTCGCATAAAACTAATATAACCCCCCGCGCTTCACACACACCCATGTACACACATTCAATTCGCCAGAAACTTTATTAGCAATTCGTGTTCCGTAGATTTTCGCGGCGTAGAATTGAGGGAAAATAAACCGAAATCCAAGGAATCATGTCGGTTCATAATTCCTATGGAAATGGACATCATCATGACGACGACATGGAAAACGTGCACGAGCATACAATCGTCGGTCTTTAGACCCATAAACCCCAAACTTATCATGAAATGAAATGAATTTCAGTTCCGCATGAGAGTTTTCTGTACAAAAAAAAAAAAAGCAAAAACCGTTCCGCAAACAAAGCACAGAGATGCCAAGTGTGTGCAGAAGAAATGTCAAATTGGTACCCATCCATCGATCATGACAAGCCCGATTCGGTGTTCGTATTCGTCACAGCGTAACAGGTTACACAATTGATTTGACAAATGTCATCGCATCAGTCACAGTCACACCTTGAAGAGTGCTATTACGCCGATGGCATCAGTGGTGCTCCTCTTTCATAGATTTTGACACCGTGTGCTAAAAAAAAAAAGATAAAAAAAAATCCAATTGAGGTCTTATCTCAAGTGGGATGGAGTTGACTTTAGATGCCGCAGACAACAAGGTGCCTTTCACATTTTTCGTTTTTACCTGAAACTGTTCCGAGAACATCTGAGAGATCTAATGTTCTACATTTAGGGTTCGCCAGTGCCAGTGCTGATTACCTGCTGCGAATGCCAAGTAGGAATTGATGACAGAAGAAGTGTATTTGGCTGATCTTTTCTTGGAAGAGATGAAGATGCTAACCCTATTAGTTACGCTTGACGGTGGCAGCATATAATGACACAAAAGAACGGTCTGATTGGTGGAGGACATACTTTTAGAGTTTATTGTCAAAATGGTTGGAATCGGTATTTTTGTTTGAAGAAATGAGGCAATGAATCCTTGAAGGGAGTTTAATGAAAGCGCAAGGAAGATTTACTGTCGTAACGAAGCATTTAAAGTCGACTCAGAGTCCTACTTCAGGGATCAGACGTACGAACGCTTCTATGTGAAGCCCTTCTAGGAAGGAGTTTTCAAATTATGTCACCGCTTTGGCTACAATTTCCAAAGAGGTACCGAGCCACTCATAAAGGCAGGTTCTTAGAAAAAAAAATGTCGCCTATAGCTAACATTGTCCTAGTATGATGCGAGTTCATTAGCGAAGAAAATTAGACCCTAAATGCTGCTCAGAAAAAGTTGAACATTCCCACAAGATGGTATGCCAAAATAAGGGCAGAGAGCCATAGCTAGAAATTGCGTTTTGATTGAGATTTGAACTGTTTCACAATCTACAATAAGTGAACAGTCATTCTGTGTTCCCCGATATCTTCTGCAACCTCTAATCCTTCACACTCGACTTAATATCGTCATGTCAAATATAAATGTCAAAACCTCATTTACTCTAATGAACGACACAGAGACGGTCTTCCTCACAGCACTCCCAGAGCCGGAAGGCAACAATAAAAACTCCCCGCAAAAGAGTTAAAACAATAAAACGGATCACCACCACTTCCGAAAAAGCGGCATCCACTTAAGATATTCAAGCTGATAAACACCCGTCGTCAATCCATGTCGCCTGCGGATATTCAGAGCACTTCCACTTTCAAGAGCCAGCTCCTTTTCCCTCTCTTTCGGAATAATTATCATTCAAAAACATAAACATCAGCATCTTCGGTTTTGTCTTCGTATTTGTATGGAGCGGTTGTATCCTAAAATAACTCGCGAGTCAACGCGCAGCACGACTACCTTTATTCATGTGTGCGGCCGCCTCCTGGAAAACAGGAATCTTCAACGACAACGACGCATCTCATTGAAACAACCTCTCTGCCGAAATTATTATATTAACGACATTGTATAGAAGAAGACAAAGTTCCCTTCTTTTTTGTTTCCTGTAGCGTATAAGGATTCGTTCTGTGTCCCATGGTCTAATTGAGGGAAAAGAAGAGGACAAACAAAAGAAGCCGAATCGCAGGTGTTCTCATTTCTAGTTTGTTATTCCCTTGTAGAATTTCGGATTTTGTTTTTCCTTTTTTGTTTCGTTATGTCTGTTGTTGTGTCTTCATTTTCTTTGATTTGAAATGTACAAGGATATTTGGGTTGTTGGAATTTCGGTTGTGTTTTCTACGAAATAAGGCTGAGTGATTATTTTCGGAATATAATTTCTTAGGGGAATAACCAGGAAAGGGGGGAACATAATTCCTTTAGTTGGAAATAAATTGAAGAGGAAATTCTTTTTTTTTTTCGTTTGTTGAAGTGCCACAGGGGAGACACTATAGACCTCTTATTTTAAAGAGAGAGTGGAAGAGTATTCTATTGGGATGAATTCATTATGTATGAAAAAGAAGACTTTAGGAAGGATTGTTGTGCTAGGGAGAGCTTATCTCGAGGTCTGGTGGGACGATGCCTCGCTTTTCGCGATCATTTCGTGAGTAATATTTTCCGCACGAATGGGAGGAACCCACTACTTTGTTCACCTAGGCCCCACTATAAATTCAGACAACGACACCAGCGTTGAGATTACACATTTAAAATAACTCTGACCCACCGCTGTTTCTTTGGGCTAAGAAGGCAATTGAGTAGCAAAGCCGTCTCTCGAACAACTAAAGTGACCTTAATCGTCCCATACCTGCTCTATGGCACATAGGCTTGTACTCTGTCAAAAGCGGATAAGATTGCTCTTGGCTGCTTCGAGAGGAAAATTCTTCGTGTATTTTTCGGTCCCGTTTGCATAGACGGTGAATGGAGGAGGAGCTACAACGACGAACTGTATGGGCTATACAGAGACATAGACTTAGCCAGCAGAGTGAAGCTCAAACGACTAAGGTGGCTGGGTCATGTCGATCGGATGGACACCAATTCCCAGAAAATCTTCGAGTCGACACCCGAGGGACGGCGCTGTAAAGGAAGACCGCGAGTCAAGTGGCCCACGCAAGTGGAAGGGGACCTTAACCAACTTGGTGTGCGAAACAGGAGGTAGTTGGTTGGAGACGCTGTTGATTAAAGCCGCGGACTATAGCCCCATCTTAAGTAAGTAAGTTAGGGATGGACCCACAAAAATTATACTCCGATGAGAGGTTGTGCCGTGAAAAATATTCGGAGGAATTAGCCCTAGTTCGAACCTACACAGGTCACACAGCAGTTCAACGCATTATCTTTTAAATCACGGCGAACTTCTACATATGTACGGTATGTATGGGTTTCAAGGCATTTTTATCCACGGATCAACAACTTTCGTCCATCCCGAGGCATAAATGTGTTCACAGGACGGATCTAATGCTCTTTCCCTGCCGTGAGGCTCTTCTGCAGGGTACTAAACTCTTATCCTGTTTCTGGACAATGCGTGAAGTATCACAATGTGTTTCCCAAACAACTACTATTTCTAGACATTTTCCCCCACTTTTTTCAGGGATATATAACGACTTCCGTCCATGCAGAAGCAGAAAGATGTCCGTATGATAAAGCTAATGGTCTTCCCCTGCTATTAGGTGCTTCTCCTGGGTTCGAGACGCCGTATCCTACTCCTGGGCAGTGCGTGAAGTAGCACAATGGGTGTCCCATACAAGTCCTATGTATTTCAAGGAATTTTTTCCCCACCTTCTTCAGGGATACGGAACAATTACTTCTGTCCCTCCAGAGGCAACACCTGTTCATATGACAAAGCCGATTCTATCAGGCTCTTCTGCAGGCTCCTGGATGCCTTATTCTACACTACACGATGCCTAAACTCAAATTCATTAAAAATATCCAAGTCGATATTCCGCCGATGACAGAACGAAGTATCATCTAAGATGGAATGCGGAGTTGGATCAGGTGTTTTCTCAGTGGAACTAAACGTTTCAAATAAGACGACAAAAACAACGCCGCACTGGCAGGGAGCGTATCCAACATTTGGAGCCAAAAGAAGCCAATGGAAAAGACTGCTACTTACAAGAGTCTCACCGTCAATAATGCATTACGGATCTTTAATATGGGCCGGTAGGTGAAAAACTTAAAAAGGAATCATGAAGGACCTACCAAGTTAACCCGTTAAGAGGTTACAGCCAATAGCCTACGACGTAGCGTGTTTGGTAGCTGGCCCTCCTTGGTCCTGTCACGCCAGCTATTTATTCAAAATCACTTTCTTCGCTTCTGCTATGATGCAACAAGTCTAATACATGATGTAGGGTAACGGGTAAACGGGACTCAATGAAAACCTAGATTTGAATCTCTTCAGCCAATCAACCTACATCAGATGAGCTGGAGATCTCTGAAGACGAAGGCTCCTGATGTGACAGAACCTATGACAATCTGTCACGCAACCACGTATACACCCATGACCGACCAGCAGCTTTCTCCACACTCAAAATTCCAAGCAAACTCTGGTCAATTGAAAACTCCGCAGAGAACACCATGTACCTTCTGTCCCACAACGTGGAGACAGATCGTAATCGTTTATCTAGAGACATTTCCATATCCAATCCAATTAACTCATTTAAATATATCGTTTTGAAACTGCACATTTCCTCCATTCCAACCTTCGAACTTTCTTCCCTCCGCATCCAATTCAATGGATAATTCGGAGCAGAGAGGCACTACAAAGGCAAACCTCATGATTGTTGTCCCGGCATTGTTCGTGCTCTGCACCGCAAAAAATGTCAGCAGCAGCTGCCAACCCAACAAGGTTGCACGAATTCAGTCTTCTTCAACCGAACCACTCGGAGTCCTGTACTGCTGTGCAATTTCGGTACCAGGTACCCAGTCGATACTGGATAGTGGAAACCCATTGCCAGGCACGAGACTCGTACTCGTACTCACATTCGTATTCCACTTGTGGTCATCATATCACGTGCACATCTCTGGGAATAAAACCTCTTAGCTTTCAAGCTTCTGGTGTCCGCCAGAGAATGGGAGTTTTTTGCGGTTCGACCTCTCAAATGTGGACTTCGTGATGCCAACTTAAATTGGGATTAGATAACCGTGTGGTACCACCATTAACCCATCGCCATTGGGAGCACTGTGATTCAATTGAATCGGTTTTCGCTGTCATGTTTGGAGCTCCAGTCGTCAGCATGGTCGTGGTCGTCGTCGTTGGCGGCGACACGGTGATGTTATCAGCGTGGATCACACGCAACAAACAGTCAAGTGGTACTACACTTTCCACGGCAAGGAGAGGGTGTGCACAACACATGGCAGCATATACTACTTAGTGTCAATGACTCTGTCAACAATAACACATGCGGAAGACAGAGTCTTATACGTTGTTCACTCCTTGCCAGTTGAGGGTTAAAAAGCAATTTGCCGCCATGTTTCACTGGGAGATGTGTTCTGTAACTTCAATTCGTTGCTGTGTATGAAAAAGTGTTCAACTCACACAAATGCATTTTGTTTACTTCCGAAACCGGCGAAAGATATTTTTATATCTTTACCCAGGCGGTAGAGAAACATAGTGGGATGGGGGTGCTCTCTCCAACTGTGTCGTTGGGTCTAGGTGGGCCATTTTTATTTTTGTTGAATCTCTGGCTATCAGTTCTTTTGTTCCTTTTTTTTCGTGAACTTTCGGAAGAAGTTGAAAAAGTTTTGTTTCGGCCTTTTGTTGAACGTCGGCGGTGGGTATCTAGGTTGTTATAGATAATCTCGAATGGAATGAAACCTGCGGTAAGCACCGGGAATTCGATATCAAATTGGCTACTGAATGGTTTCGGGGGAACTTTGATTGGAGATAAAGCACAGGTCGTCTTTCATTCCAGATGGGTAGACACACAAGTTGAAGTGGAGAGCGTCTGTTGTGTGGTTATTTTCGGTGGTTATTTTCGGTGAATGATGTTTTTAACGGTGTTGGCAGAAGTTTCAACGATAAAAGAGCGATGAAATAAATTTAGACGCCACCCAATGGGTCTGTGCCAAGTCTTCAGATGGGCAGAAGTTATGAAATGTTTGCTCTTTAACTTTGTCCTTAAAAATCTCCATTTAGTGTAGAAAAACGAAACAAAATTGGTCCTTCGAGTCGGATAGAGATATAGAAAAAGGCACACAGTGGAACAACTCTTCTTGAACTTAAAACCAACCATTGGTTGGAATGTAAAACCAATCGTGATCCGAAATTAAGTAGACTCTGTTAAGAGATGAGAGGATCGTCATCACGTCAGCTATCAAGGGTACGGACCACCTATATCGCCTACAAATTAATTTCGAAAGATTGGAAGGAATTTCTTTAGACAGAAATTTCTTTCGCGGACTTTGTACATGGAATAATTTCGTCTCAGTTCACTAAACTGTTTCCATGACAAGGGACAGGGGTACTCTCGATAACGCCATTTGGTATTCGTGAATCGTACGACCTCTCTATCGCATCTTCAACAAAAATGAGAAGAATGTCTATCAGTCAAAATATACCGCCACGACCGTTTTCCCTTCTCATCATCCTACTCTGAAAGCACTACTTCGAGTGATGCCCCTATCAGTCATCATTGCATCCCGAACAAATTACGGTTTGGTGTGGTTTATGGGCCGGCGGCGTCATTGGGCCGTACTTCTTCCGTGATGATCAAGACCGGCACGTTACTGTGAATGGGGATCGCTACCGTTCAATGATAACCGAATATTTTTGGCCCCAATTGGATGATATGGACTTGGAGGACATGTGGTTCCAACAGGACGGCGCCACAAGCCACACAGCGAATGTCACAATCAATTTATTGGAAACCAAGTTTGGTTTCCGTTAGACTATTTCCTGTGGAGCACTTGGTGCTCCGCGAAGGATATCCAAGTGGTTCGCAGAAAGATAGAAAAAATTATCAAAATACCATCAGACTAGTTAACTTCGGCTTTCTGAAAAATCTTGGAACTTTCACCATTTTGTTCGCAGTATTCGAACGAGTTGTTTTTTTTTTTAACAAGAAATCAATATAAACAAATAGCTAACAGGCAATAATAGTAGGCAATCAGTCGAAAGTCAAAAAGAATCAAGTCGTAGTGCAGTGTTCTAGTTATAACGGTGTCCACTTGAAACGATAACAGTCCTATTGCAATTGCTGTTAATATTATGTGCATCTCTTTAACGTTGCAATAGATAGAAAACGAATCGTAGTGCGTTCAGTTAATTTATAAATGCTTATCGTGCGTGAGTGCTCTGAGGCTGCCCCAGATATCGGGATTCATAGAAAGTGACCTTACAGGCCATCTGAGGATCCTGGAACACACCCAAATTGGGTCAGAAGATTTAATTTTCTCAGAAAATTCGAAGTGGTCATAGGTGACCGCACCAATGGAAAAGTAAAGTTCTAGTTAACTTGCCAAATTCGCAAATCTGGTCCACAGATGACTTCAAATTGGAAAATGGCAATACTGAGGATGGGGTATATGGTCTCAAATTTGAAAGTCACCAGACATCTTTCAAGCGGTAAAAGGTACCCGCATATTTTTTTTTTAAGATAACCAGGTAGGACTATTGGCTCTTAAATCCTATATGATAGGGTCAAAGCTCATCTGTGACTGTTTCAACCTTCTCGAAGACCTTGTGTCCGCAAATACGATCACTGTTACGTGGATCCTGGACACGAAGGCTTCGAAGGTAATGAACGGGCGTGCTGTCTGGCGAGAAGCGTTTGGCGAACTCTTTTTGGTCCTGAACCCTACTTTGCTGTGCAAATGCAGATACTGCGAAGAATTTGACACAACAAAAAGGCCTGAAGCAATCGCAAAAGTTCATTAACTTCAACAAAAACAGGACTATCCGACTCTGCGGATAGCAAAAAGATACAGCAGAACATGTTCCTTGTGAGTGCCCAGGAGCCCCAAAGAAAAGACTGCTCCATCTAAGAGCCTCAATTTGACTTCTGGTTAATCACTAAGCTAGCACAATGGACCCTACAGGTCGCAGTGCATCCGAGCCTTAGCATCGTACTCGTTGCGTTTAGTTTATATTTTGTTTATTAATGTCACTTTTGGATTTATCGCCTTGAAAAGGAGAAATCAATTCGCAAAAGGCTAAATATTTGATATGTCCCAAGAGCTATCAATTATTTTTCTTGTCTTTACTACACATAACTGCGAAAAATGGCATATGAACCACGTAGTGCTCCGCGACAAATTTCTCTCCAGAAAAGTGCTCCGCGGGCAAAAAAGATTGGGAACCGCTGATCTAGCCGAACGATCTAGCCGAACTCGACATCCAAAAGATAAGAAACTTTATCTCCGGGTCAAAGTGGTTCAATACATAGGGTTGCTATCGATACGGGCACTCATCTCAACACGATCGGCGTTATACTCGTGGTCTCCGGTGTTGGTGGTATCACAATGGACCAATCTGGTCTAAGCGTGTCTCTGTTTCAACGGGGGCAACCACCTAACCTAACTGAAGCCACGTTTTTCCAGTGCCAACCTTTGCCGCAAAGATATCTTTCTCTTCTCGTAGGATGGACACTCGATTCTTGTACTTTTATAGTCTGAGTACGATGACATAGATCTCACAAAATTTCAAAAAGACGACATTCGTGATCGACATCAGAAGCCTTCAGAGGACGGCCAAGGCCTTCTTGTTATATTTTTTGCGCGAATGGGAGGGACGTTCAATATATTAAGGACTCCCAACGCCGAATTGAGAAGCTTCTTGATGACAAGTTATACTCTCGGAGGTTTGTCATTCCCCGAGTTGGTGCCGCGAAAAATGTTCGGTGGATATTGCTGGGGCTCGAAATTAAGCATATCCCACAGGAGTTCAACGCACTAACCCCTGACCACGAGTTACTCTTGCAATAATAGGCATTGATATGTTGAACTGGCAACCAATTTGGTTGGTAAGGGCTCTATTTAGGAGCCCAGAAAGCGGCAGCTGATAACACCAGTTCTAAGGTGGCGTTATATTTTAGCGGAGGCTTCGCAAATGTTGAAGCGTGTTGATTGAGAAAGATTGCAGTCAAGTTGTCGAAATTAAAATTTCCAAAGTGGATAACGAGACAAGTCAATACATAGATGGGACTGGGTTATATGGCACCATTCAGCGGTTTTCCAACTCTACACTGTGGATTTCAACGATGAAGCCACCGTTCGTTGGAAACCTAAATTGTTCCGATTCTACGACATCAAATACCAGGCAAGGTTAAGGGGAATTATGTCTTACAGTCGGCAATTGCTTAGATGTGGTAACTGGTTAAAGGCAGGCCGGCAGAAAGATGAGGAAGACAGAACCACGTCCCCACTTATCGTTTATGCTGGACCGTCCAATGCTGAAATATAACTTGAAAGCCTTTCTTAAATTGTTGGAGGGGCAAGGTTAAATTTTTTTCTGTAATGCACACGGGCTCAAGGCGTTACGGTTATCCTTGCAGGTCAGGGTGACAAGCTCGATTATCCTTTATTATTTATTCTGACCCCCCCAGAGGTGATGTTTGAGGACAGTTTCCGTGGCATTCTTATCCTTGATGTGGTGGTAATTTCAATGGAAAGAAGGAAACATACTTTGAGTCAGACTCCGTTTGCATTTAGAGCTCCACAATCAAATGTTCACGTCAAAATCTATTCAAAGGAAATTCGTTCATAAAACTGCCCAATTGTCACACGTTTATTTTTAGAGCTTTTCAGTGTTTCAACATTTGAATACTGTTTTTCATTTTTAGACCTATGATGCGGTTTGACTGCCGCGGCTGCAAGCCCGCATGAACTACATAAATATCACAACGAACACCGCCGCCGCGCCGCTGACATCATGTTGTTTGTTGTAAACACACATTCGTACACAAGTCATGACATTGCTAGATAACATTTAGTTTTCTAAATGTTTAATAAGGCGGTTCATGCCTTTGCCTCTAAAAATAAAAATTAAACAACACGATAAGGAATGGAGGGAACATAATAAAATCTGTAGCGGAAGTGCATGCTCATATTTTTGTTTGACCTTGGTAAACACGAGTGAGTTGCAGCCAGTGTGACCACCGCTCTCCCACAACTGGAGTACATAATTGTACTTAAAACTTCATAGTGGCGAAAAATATATCTATGACACTTATGTTATAAATTGGTAACTCTGACGGGTCATGGGCTTTAAACAGGTGGCGTCATAAGACTCTCCCCGTGTATTTGTGTTGAATGTCATTGAAATCGAGTTGGAGCTCAGTTGACCGGAAATGT
Organism: Matsumyia berberina; assembly: GCA_917880715.2. Classification (NCBI taxonomy): domain Eukaryota; kingdom Metazoa; phylum Arthropoda; class Insecta; order Diptera; family Syrphidae; genus Matsumyia; species Matsumyia berberina. The sequence goes on along the minus strand of OU862870.1, from coordinate 111,993,139 downwards.
CATGGAGCTGCTGTGGTAGATATTTTTATTTATTTTCATTTTGTTATGAGTAATTGATTCGATGTGGGTGTTAGCCATGGAGTAGCTGAAGTGACTATTGTCATTGAATGAATGTCGGAAAAGTGATGAAGTGAGTGAAGTGCTTCACCGGTAGTGCTGTGTGTTCGTTCTGCAGCAGAAGTTTTAACTCGCTTTCAGGTTGATGGTTGCTCATTGGGGTAACTGCCCGATAGTATAAGGGAAACTGTAGTTATGTAAGAAACTTATCACAATAAACCACTTCTGGTTTAAGTGCGTCTGCATCTAGATGCGGACAGGTACTTTAACCTATGTAAGAGACGTCTCAAGATTTGGACCGCAACTATGACTTGAGAGCTGGCTCCTGGCATTCTGTACATTTAAACCAGGAGTACTTAAAAAACTGTAAACTCTCTTTTTTATGAGGAAAATATGAACTAGGTCGAAGACTTATGTACTCAAAACCTTGTATTCGAAACCACTGGGAACTTGCCAGTGATTGGATTCCTGTGATTGGAAAAGCTTTTCGTTGGGCCTAAACAACTCTAAAACGAAAGAAGAATCGAGGGAGACTAAACTTTAGCGCGAAGATCCTAATTTGACCTGGCGCTGCTCTAGACGTTCTGATTGATCTACCTCCTCTTGATACTTATATCATGGCCTGTACTATCAAAGCAATCTATCGTCTTAGACGAGGCGGCTTTTGGTATCATCCACACTGGAGTTTTGATCAACTTGTACGACACTTATCCTACGACCCTAGTCCCATGGATATGTCATCTGGTGTAATGACTGCGGCTGCTGTGTAAATCTAGTCGACTTTCATTGCTTTCAGGACTGGCTTCGGCAAGAGTCTGCGCCTGGACTGGGCTGCAGTCGAATCTTCACGGATGACTCCAAAACAAGTCACGGGTCCGGTACTTGTGTCTTCGTGAAGGTCGACAACACCAGGCTTCACTACTCGTTACGCAAACATGCCTCTGTTTCCAAGCAGAGATCTTTGCTATCCTAATGGCCATGGAGATCATTGCTAAGAACAGGTGGAAGGGTCGGAACATCTGTGTCTGTAGCGATAGCCAGGCTGCGCTTAAGACTTAGCTCAACCTTTAATCAGTTCGAAAATAGTCCAAAAATGCAAGAACTTTCTAAATTCGGTGGCAAGGGTAAACTCTTGATTCCTGTCTGGGTCCATGGTCACACTAGGATCACTGGAAATGAGATCTCCAATAAGATTGGTAGACAAGGCTCAGAAGATGTTTTAACAGGACCTGTACTTGCGTTATATCTTTCCGCGGCCTCGGTCAGGGCCTCCATTTATGATTGGGTTTACTACAAACACAGTTGCGTGTGGCCAGGTTCTCCACAACGCAGGCAAACTGAACAAATGCTCCCGAATGTCTGTAAGAAAGCAGCAGCGTTCTTGCTGTTACTCAGCAGAAGAGACTGTAGACAACTTAGTGGCATTCTAACGGGACACTTCGCTTTTGCCAAGCACCTTAGTGTGTTAGGCTAAAGCGGCAGCACTGTCTGCGATGCCTGTGGAGAAGGCGACTATACTTCGGATCATTTTCTTTGCGACTGTCCTGCCCTTTCTCGGATCAGGTGGCAGATTTTCGGTGCTGATGTGGTAAATAAGCTCCTCATCATCTAGTAAAATGCGTAAATACTGGGTACTGCTTTCTGGAAGTACAATGGACAAGTTGCGTCTGAGTGTTCCCGACAAAAAAATGACGTTCTGACGAGCCACTATTGCCTCGGAATAATAAGCTTACATGTTGGCTTAGAACAATGATACCTATTTTGAAATAAGAGTTTTCCAATTCGGAGTCCACATACGGAGAACGGAGAAAATAATATTACCCCTGAACTATATCTTCTCAAGAAGATTAGTACCCGTAACGCAGGACAAATGGTTACTCGCGAGGACATAAGCGTCCACCGGTTTTCCTTAACCAATATCTGTATACCAACACTTACTCTCATCTCCATGTGGTAAAACTCGGGTGCCTCCTGACCCAATGACCTAACATCGGAGAAATGTATCATCAACCAAGTTTTGTAGACGAAAGAATGTCCGATGACTGAAATATTAGATCTATACGCCCTAACTACAAGGTCTTATACACAAGATCTTGTCCAGCGTAGTGTGTTAACGTCTTTGGTGGAACGACTATATACTAAATGTTCGCACTGAGGTAAATCAAGGAAAAGAGCAACAAATCTCATTTTGAAACGCACCCCTATTAGAGTCAGTTAGCCTATTTGAATCAGTCAGCCTCCCCGACTATACATAGTGAGGAGAAGCAGTTTAGTTCAAACTGAAGTCCAATAAAGCTACTGGCGACGATGTACTGCCTGCTGAACTTTTTAGATCAGTTGGGGATGGTTTGGTAGCGTACAGCAAGCATCGTTAATTAAGAGAAATCACCATATTAGGTTCACAAGGATCAGAACGGTGCCAAATCCGATGATTGGCCTTTGTGGCACGTCAGACTACACACCGCCACATCTATCTACCTACTATAGAGACATCAGTGTCCTAAATGAGATATTTTCTATCGTTTTTTGTGAGTGCCCTAGAAGTGACAATTGCTGCTAACATCGTCTTTTCCATTGACAGCAATAAAAGTGATTTTTGCTATAGAACTTCACATATCGTAGCTTCTGAAGTGTGGACGCAATTAGATTTGTGTTCTTGGCCACAGCATGACATAAAATAATGCTAAGGCTCTGGTTATCAGACCCTACCAGCGAATGAGAAAATTGATGAACAGACAAGAAATGGATTTGCCCTAGACCTAGACCAAGCTGATGACTCAGTAAAAGTCCTTAAGCATAAAGCTCCACGAGCAAGGGATACTTTCCCCTAAGAGGGCATCACAATGCAGAGGATTCCCTCTTCTCTCGCCAACACATATAACGAAATGAATGTATGCTTGGCCTGATGAACTGACAACGAATTTCCAAACTAAACTCGTCCACTGCTCTTCAAGATGATGCGACCGCATCTACATATGAGCAAGAGACTGCAGTTAATGAAAACAGAATACTGGCTAATTCCAATCTCAAGGAACTCAAACTCACAGCAACGTGATGTGACAGCAAAATCTTAAGGTACGAGAACGACCTATGCAGCCTTAACACAGGAAGGGATGTGTTAACGTGTCTGTACAAACTCTCTACGTAGTTCCCATGTATAAAACATCATCTTTGCCTGAAGAGGATGCTGTAACCTATTACATACTAATCTTCCCTGCAGTTCCCGCAAGATAGGTGGTCACCACTCTCAGACTGACTGTCAGGTTAATGAATGTTATAACACGAATCTGTCTTGTTAGAAAATAGCGTAATCGGCATGATGAAACTCTCATTTCCTCTCCACCGTCCAACTCCGTTCACATGCACAAAACTATTAAGCGGCCATTTATGCAGCCTGGTAAAAACTACACGAATAATTTTATAGCTTTGCCAATAAAAAATTATTTTGTGTTTTATGTTGGAAAAAAAAAATTAAGAAATTTTCAAAATGCTTCTCCTGCCATAAACTTGCGCTCAAGCACCGACATGTAAGCAATTACATGCTCGTATTTTTTCAGCAGCAGCCCGACCACAACAAACGTGTACCGAACCAAACGAAACGCATAACGTGTGGCGGTGACTTCCTCCTCCTTGTTGTCGCGTCGACCCTTCTTCAAAGCCAAGTTACACCATATTTCGGGTGTCAAAAAACAACTAAAGTCGTAAACTACGTTTCATGACATCAATAAAAAAAAGAAAAAACAAACGTTTGTGTCACGAGATTTGTGTTCTATAACTTTCGTCATTTTTTTCCTCCGTTTTTTATAGTTTTACAGTGTAAAACAAGGAAAAAACAATGAAAGCGAAACAAAGCCCAACCGGTGGGGGAAATAAGGTCATTTGCATCATGCCGTCGCATGCTAAAGGGATTTTAGATCGGCCAGTGATGGAGGCATGTCTCGAGGTGTTTAAGAAGCATTCATTCACTCTCTGGTCCCTTTCGAAATGGGCTTCGCTATTTAAATGGAAGATAGCCCTCACCCTCCCCTCCCCCTCTCTGAAGATGTCAATAAGCTGCTTTGTAGAATGGATTGAGTGAATGAAGTCGATTGTGAAAGAAAAGATGCTTTTTTTTTTTCTGTTGATGCTTACCTGACAGATAAAAAAAGAGATGCGTTTGGCACTCGCATGAGTTCTGATGTGTGTGCCATCACTCAGACGGAATTAAGTTTGTGTATCTTTGGAAAACGTTCCGGTCGTCGGCGATAAAGCTTTACACACATAAAGTGCGGTGGCATCCCAACGTCGAGATACTTTTACCCGATGTTTGTATTTAAAGTCGGATAACTCACCGATTTCCAGTTGATAGGCCATAAAAGCAATTTGTTTATGGTCGCAGAGTATCTGTGCATTAAAATTTAATTACATACGACAGAATGAGGATGTAATGACATGCAAAGTTGATCCTCGTAATATGTGATGTAACTTTTACACACGAGGATAAAATGTTATTGCAATGGAGGCGCATTTATGAGCAGGACTGGGTAGGGTTGAAAAGAGCAAACATTCTTAGGTGATTCACAGCATAAATTACAGTGGTGACAAGTGCCAACGATGTGCCATCTAATGTTACTCCACTTAGGGCTTCAAAAGCTGTGAAGAGAGTTAATCCGTGTACCAGTCGGGAATGCAACTATACTCCATCTTAAAATTGGTGAAAACGAATGCCGTGACAAAAAAGTAAGCGCAGCTCAAACCAACTAACGAATAAAATCTTATTACCTGTGTAACAACAGCAATCAAAATTGCCTTATTCATGCTGGCTTGTGTATTACATGGTTGATGTCACTGCTAATTCGAAGCAGATTGTCACAGTTTCTTAGGCTAGGATCACAACCAACTCAAGAGAAAAGCAAAAGACACATTCTGATACACTGATTTAAATGAACAAGCGCTTAAATGAAAAGACCGGGCACGATGAATTTAGCTGTATAAAAAGACGGTTATCAGGAGTGGTTTGTGTCCAGACTAAGTCTGAGCCAAATTTGCCACTTTTATGTACAAATGTGCAAATAAGGGGAATTAAAGTTTTCTTGGGGCACTACATTCAAGGCACAAAAATATAAAAAATTTCCACACAGTCAGGTAGTACTCAAAGTCATCAAAAATACAACCTTCAGATTGCAACTGGTCAAAAAATGCCACAATAACTTCGGCCGACTCTCGGCGGCCATCAGTGCATTGCGAATAAGCCAGTCTGACTGCTGGAAAACCAATGCAAAAGGTCATACTGCAATTGTACAGAAAGGCAATGTATCCGACCATTTTTAAGCGCGTAACCGAGCAGGGAGGATTGGAAAAGCGGACAAATGCCAAACGCATATTTTATAGCTATCTACACCGATGGATCCAAAATGGATACCGGTGTGGGGGCATATATTTTCTCCGAAACCCTGAGCATCTCCAAGTCCGCCCGCTTTCTGAACCGCAGCAGAGTTTTCTAAGCGGTGGTCCTAGTAGTGACACTATCCGCCCGTGAGACTTCGATGAGGGCAATACCACGAGAGGATACCACCTTTTTCATTGACAGCCAGGCAGCAATAAAACAATTTCTGCTAACGAAATAAAATCGAAGCTTGTCAGATGCTGTTGAGATGAGATCAAGGTTCTTGGAACACAGCCCAAGGTGACACTCTGTTGGATCCCTGGACATGAGGGAATACCAGAAAAGGAGAATGCTGACAAACTGGAAAGAAACAGCTCGGCAACAAGCCGAGACTTCGCTGAACATCCTGCCTTGCACACTTAAGCTCGAAGTTGGGAATTGAGGCTTAAGTGAGGCCAATAACAAATGGATTTCTCTTAACACTTGTGCAACCACAAGTAAGATATGACCTAAATTCGTTAGAATAAGGACTGACAGACTTCTATAGATCGACAGAAAATCCCTAGCTACCTTTATGGGAGTGAGTAATACGCTATGGTACCATATGAAAAATTTTCGAATTACAGAAAAATACCTTTGCAGGGGATGTGGTGGTGAGGAGGTCCACGAGGATACAACCCACTTCTTTTGCCATTGCCCTAGTCTCTGCAATCTAAGAAATAAGTCCCTCGGACGGCACTTTCTCGAGGACATTGAAGAATTATCCGATACACCGGTGGACCAAATAATGAGATTTATCAAATCCACAGGGTGGTTTGGACGCAGTAAGTAGGTCATGTTATACTGAAATCCATTAGATACATGTATGCACACATATATACGTATGTATGCAACTGTAACTATTGGGTAGCGTTCTGTCTTCCCTCAATGGGTCTGAACTGACCTCAGTGTGGCGATATGGTTTCTTCCTTTCGCCTGCTCACTTACCTAACCTAACCTAACTTCGGCCTTATCTGGATACCGAGTACAAGGAAAGCCAACGAACTGATAGGAAAATAACGCCTGAAACAGAGTGTACCACGAAGAGTACAGTGGGAGTAAAGCAAGCTACCATCAAAGGGATTTAAAAAAGAATGGTTAGAAATTTAAGAAGAGAGCAATTGAGACTGATGGTAGGATCGATCACCGCGGATTAAGCTTCTTAAACCCGCGATCCTCATAGTGGAAAAGCGGGCCATTAAAAAATAATGATGATAATCATGAAAAATCTGCATAAACTCGGGATCACTGACATAGAGATTTTTAAGAACTGCGATCCTATGCCACAGCTTAACCTTACCGAAAATGTTACAAAAGATCCCGACCTGACCTCAAAACATGTCGCATGCTACGATACAGAGAAACTTCTATTAGATTTGTAGAAATTGTCTACTGGACTGGATGGCATCCACAACAGCACCCTTGAGCTTGCAATCAAGACAAAATCAGAGCTATTTGCCGACATGCGGAAGTTGTGTCAAGGAAGAGGAGCATTTCATGAGCGATGAAAGAGAGAGAGCTGCTGAACCTACCCTTATCGTACCATCCACTCTGTATGTTGGACAAACAGCTATTGATCAGAAAGAGCGTCTTACAGAACATTCTTCAGTGGACCGTGATTGAAATAATTTAAAAAGCCATAGAGGGTAAAATGTCGAGAAGAGGCGTTTTCCAATTCCATGAACTGAAGCCATATGCAGGATTCACTTTGGAGAATGAGAGTTCAACTGACATTGTCAGAATGGTCACTGATAACATCAGCTACAAAGTCTTGCTCTACGAATCGGACTGTAAGAAGTTACCAAATAAGAGTCCAATGTCATTCTAAAGCTAAGGATCCCGAACAAACTTCAAGAAGGAACATGCTGATGACATTACCGATATCATGGTTTCAAAATATGAGAGTCCATGTTTGAGTCAAGTGTTGTTATTATGCAATGGCTGAGTTAGGCTAACGGAAGAATAGCAAGATATTGCAGTTGTTGCAGCTTACTCCAGTTAAACACGTCTTTGAAATTCAAAATACACAAACAAAACTCGATACGAGCACTTGGTCAAAGGCATGGTGGTGGCCAGTTCATCTCGCTTCTAATATTCTCCATGTATAACAAGCTCCAACACCTTGTTTTGTTTTGCATACAAAAGTAATTCGTATGAAAATTTTATCAAAACAATTATGTACATATGTATGCATGCATTTCCATAACTGCAATATCCATTCAAAGCGCATATCATATTTTCCATTTAATTTTAATGAGAATGGGGGCCTAATGGCTTCTGAGCTTGTGACGGTTGAACGATGCTCCAAATATGTAATTGAAAAACCGTTTTTGACGCTTCATTAAAAGCGACACGGTTTTAAATGCATTATAACCGGAATCATAGCCATATAGATAGTCCCCCCAATCGAAAATTATAAAATCAATGAGCCGGTTTAATCAACTTCAGAGGAAAACTAATTGTAATTCGATAGGTATGAAGTGTGGATACTGACACAGATAGCCAGCAGTAGTTTAAATGCTGTGAATTACGAGGTCATACGACACTTTTAGTACGAGCGGAGGCTTAACTTATGAAGTTCCTTTAACAAATAATCAAAATTAACGCTGGAATCGTCCTTAATGCAGTTGACTGAACTGTCGGCATAATTTCATTAAATTGGAAAAAGTACTACTGCAACTGTGGATAAAAAAAATAAAAAAAATAACTGGTGCGACAGCTCGGAATGAGCCAAGGTCTACCTTCTCGCAACTATTCATTTTGCGCGTGTTACATTTTTCGCACGAATGGAAGGGAATGGCGAATTGAGAAGCTCTTTCATGACAGATTATACTCCCGGAGGCTTGTCATTCCCCGACGAGCGGTGGTGCCGCAAAAAATGTTCGCTGTTGTCCTGGCTGGGGCTTAAACTCACGCCGCTCGGTCAGCAGTCCAACGCACTAACCACTGAACCCCGGCGACCACAACAGGAGAAACATAAGCTCCACGTAAAAGTTATCACCAGCCACTGTCCATAAGTCAGACATGCCATTTGATAAACGCTCAGCTGGGTTGAAGTTCACACTGCCAGATTCTGTGCCTACGCATGGCAGTTAACCACGGTAACCCCCAAACTTATGCTTGAATTATACACCTTAATCGTCAAACCAAGTTCAGTATACGCGGCAGTAATTTGGTGGGCAAAAACTAACGCCAAGCCAAAATTTACACGACGGACTGTCTTTGATCCACTCCTACTGCATCTCTTAATGCTATCATCGGTCTACCGCCAGGACAAGTGAACTCAAAAATGCAGGTAAGGCTAAGCCCGCATAGACTCTTTCACTTGAATAATATCGACTCCAAACGACTCCCCGACGGCCACCTCAAGAGTGAATTCGCCGGCCATTGGACGATATGGGGGGAAAAAGTTTAAACTCTGTCATTTGTAGCACGATAGACGGTATACGGACGAATTAAAAATTTAATGGAAAGTGAATCTGGGTCTAGGCACATACTCAACCAACTTCCAGAAAGAGATAATCGCCATCAATCAGTGCATAAACTTAAACTTGCTTTCTAATGCCCATGGCAAAAACCATCGATACCTTCTCTGACAGTCAAACTGCCCTAAAAAAACTGAACTTAGCCACGATAAAATTGAAACTTCTTCTAGAGACAGTCAAAATGGTTTTAGAAATAGCAATGGAAAACTTGGACTGGATTCCTGTCACAAAGGTCACATTGGCAATAAAACACACTGGGACTCACTGGGCAAGATGGGCGCAGCCGACCCTCTTATAGGTTCGGAACCATTCTGTGGAGTAACAAAATCCACATAAGGGAACTGATCGTTGATCAAGTTGGATGCAATCTGGATGAAAAGTATGAAACAGAAATGTACCAAATGCTTCTTCCCTACTCTATCTCAAAATAAATATAAGTTTCTTGGGAATTTGAACAAAAACCACCCCCTGCACAGATTTAATTTATCACCGGACACTACTTGTAGATTATGATGCCTTCACATTACCACATACATGTGAGAAAACTCTAGCTCTTGGCAGTTTATTACGCTTTGCGAAAACAAAAGGTAGACTTATTTTTTTTATATTCCACACGCGGATCAAGGGGATATGAATACCATTTTAATGTAATGTTAGGTTTCATTGGCGTCCAAGGGTGGTGTCCAGGCTAGCTGGGGACATTTGTGGTGTTTGTCATTGCTATAATTCACAGGCATTTTTTCGAGTCTCATGATGTCATAATCAGTGTCAGCTCAATCAACGGGCAGTACAGTCGCCATCAGCTATCACAGTTGATCGATTTCATTTATTTAAGAAATAAATATTTGCACCATAATTTGCACCAAAATTAGTGAATAGAGTCTTTTCGGGTAGAACGACCCTCTGCGGAACATATAATCGTAATATGGAAGACTTGCTACCAATGCAATTGGGCATCTCCGTAGGTGAAGGCATTGTTCTTCCACTGAACGTCGCTATTAGTTTGCCGATAAACGCAAAACCGATCTATAAATTCCCACAATTCAAAGAGACGCTGTGAAGATTTTTTTGGTAATTTTATGGACATTTTCAGTCAAATTGGCTGACACATCTTTCAAATTCAAGGTCTGCAAAGACAACGAGAAAGTCGACAAACTAGCCAGCCAAAGATGAGTTGTTCACTTGCCGTAGAAGTCTACATTTGTCTTGCATCTGTTGAAAGTTTAGCAAAGACCAATCTTACAAGGTATCCCCTAGTTCTGAGGCAAGCAAATAAACCCAAAACCAAAAACTCTGAAACTTTTTACGATGAATCGAATGATGTTCGATTTATTCTAATAACTTTTCAAGAAACTGCCAAACAATTTCACAGCCGCATCACGTCAATAATGGTTTCTAAAGAGCGCGCATTTATCGCTATTTGGATCGCAAAACATCTGTCTGCCCGTCTACATGGTACAAGAGCTCTTATATACAAATATCCTGTGTGAATATTCCTTAATTACTCTTTTCCATTTTTTTCCTCTACTGTGCAATGAAAACAGACCGGCACGCGCTGGTCTTATTGATCAAAAAATATATAACCAACGCGTGAGATACATAAGTTTATTTATTTTTGTCCAAATTGAATAAACATTTTCATTTTTCATTTAAAGAAATATCACTCTCCGCACATTTAACAGTAAACAATCGTTCATTTCACAGATTGTTGTTTGCAAAACAAACGAAAAGAGTTACAGCACCGTGTGCCTACTGTAGTTGAAAATGAAAGTGAAAATCTGGTTAAAGTATCGCAATTGTGGACAATTGTGGCAAAAAAAAATATCTTCCCATTGTTAGTGCGAGAGGTACTTTTATATAAGTCAGACGGACAGACCTACCTACCGTCTATGATCCCAATCAGCCAACAATAGTTACTTAACCGTCAAGATTTTGAAAAAAAAAAAACTCCCATCCACCTTATTCGTTCCATTGTGCTAATGATTCGTCACACGTATCCAAAATTCCCTTCCTAATTACCCTCCGTAGAGCACCCAATAACACGTTGTAATTGCCCGCCATAGTTGGGAATACAAGTGTCAGAAGTGGCTCATGAAATACTCCAACAGTGTGGGTTGCTATTCCCAGAGATGGGAATTGTTTGCAATTCGCACGTAGTTTTCGAATTTTTCTCACAAATTCGCAATAGATTGCGAAAGTTTATGTGTGTGGAAATAGAATCGATTAATTCCATTTTATGGGCAAACGATTCGTCTTGAGCAGAAGCAGGAGCAGGAGCTGGAAATTGTTTTTCATCGTAGGCATCGCTGAACAGATGGGCACTAGATCACTGCCCACACGTCGTGTCAGTGCGGATACGTATGTATCTGTTTATTTTTGGTTTCTATAGGCGAAAGTGAAAATGTAATAAATCTAATTGGAGCAAAGAAAATAATTTTATTTTTGTTGCCCACAGACACTTGTTACACTGCGGCACAGACTTGAATGGACAGTGAAACTTGGACTGGTTGCGATATTAGTCAGAATAGCACTTACACTCTTGGACAAAGCTGACGTACAGTTGTGAGAATAGTGAGTGTCTTTTAGAATATGGATAGGGAATGAAGCTGGAAACCCAATATTCAAGAAAGAGTTAAGAAAGCCACATTATCCTGTCGTTGTCAAAATGGCCATTGAAAACAAATGCGGTTCGTAACATAATTTCATATGAAATTCTGACAACTCTTCAACCGTGCTAAACAGATGAAGAGGAGAAACTGGCTGTCACAGAGTACAATGTAGAATTGAAAATATCAAAGCATGCTACATTGGAAAATGCTTCAAAAACTGTGTTGAAGTGCCCGCAGCCGTACGAATCCATAGGGCTCTTCATGAAGGTCACACAAGTTGTGGAGGCCTCCTTAAAAAAAAGTTGACGGCAGTTGCAGAGCAAACTATACGGATACGCAAAAAATCCTGAAACATACCCAAATGAAACTGATGTATTTCACTGACTTGGAGATGGGTAGATTGTAGATTGAAGTTTTTGAGGAATCATCTTGTCGCCTATCAATCCGGCCACAGAGAGCCCTGTTGTGATGAACTAATTAGAGACAGAAAAATGTGAGCTGAATCATTCAAGCCAGCTGCCTACATCTTGCAGATTTATTAGTCTAAAATCTTTCGTGCGGAAAACGATTGAGATTTATCGAAGTTCATATCTCAGGCTGGGTAGAAGTGTCTACACCTCTGCCCTCGAGTCAATATTCGCAAAGAAAAGGGCAAATTCAAAGAGGGCCCAATTCATCATCTAGTCAAAACGATGTAGGGGCTACAGGAACAAGGGCTCCCAGAAAATCTTCGATCTTTGTGTATTTCTCGATATCAAGGGCGCACTCAATACTACAGACTACAAAAGGCATGTCCTTCTCAATTCGAAAAACAATACATGGATCCTCTAAGGGAGATTACTGATTGCGATATCACTCTGTACTTAGTCCAAGGGCACAACAAAATGAACGAAATTGTAAACCCAGGTACGCATCAGGCAGTACCTTACTGATACACCTGTTTACGAAAGCTATAAGGAACGTGAATAAAAAGTCGAGCAATTTTAAGACCTCCACATTCATAAAGCAAATTTGACTAACATTATTTTCAAGAAAATCAGAAAGGCTTCTTTCCGCGAACAGGAGAAACACGAACAGAAGTTATCATCGGCCACTGTGTATAAGTCAGGTTTGCCACGCATCGGAAAATCCCTGTCAACGACTTTTGTAGAAGCTGTAGGGACGAAAAACAAAGGGGAATCAAGGTGCTTGTCTAGCAGTCTGATGTGTCTTAATGGGCCTGTCAAGACAGCCACCAAAAGCCAAAGTATTCCCGGCAGCCCGCTTGAATGCCTAGAAATCAATATAAAATCAGATCGCTGTAAAGGAAGCTTGAAGATCAGTCAAAATTCCTAAAGATTTTTTTTTTATGGCTCGTCTGCTAAGGACTATAGGCACATCAACTTCTCCTCCTTTCTTCTGAAGACCCTGGAACGCATGATCTATAGACAGCGTCCTATACACAGTGGTTTACACGATTAACAAAACACTCCATCATCTAGTCAAGTGAAAGAATCCATAATAATTTCTTTCCTCGATTGGAAAGAGCTTTCAATAATGTGATCACTGAAGCAATCTTATACAGCTTGCACAAGGCTCAACTTAATTAGAGACTCTTCAGCTGGATTCGTCATATGCTAATATCAGGCGTGTCGAAGAGCATCATCCGAGACAACCCTCAAGGACAAGTTCTCTTTCCACTGATTTTGCGAAATAGACTGGAACATGATGTTGATGCCATCATGACGATTGGTTTCAGAAAAATGTCTCCCTACCTTAAGATAAAGGCTTAACCATGCATTGTCCCTGATTTACAGGTGGGCTAAAAAATGGGATCCGTGAGTTTATTCTTCCAAAGTTGAGATTGTGTTCTTCATTCAAAAAATATCGATTATACTTTTCAAGAATCCAGGTATGTACGTCCATATGTATGGACGGAGAACTAATCTGATACTTAGGAAGCCGATAAAATACCCCAGCATAATCTTAGACTCAAAATTAAGTTGAAACGCCAACATCGAGAACCGCGTAAAAGAAGCGCTGAAAGGATGTAAAAAGATGTTCGTGGGGCTTTAAGTCGAAAATGTTCCATTGGCTATACACTGCTATCATACGATTCATCCTGATATACGTTTTGATTGTCTGTTGAAAGCCACTTGAGAATAAATGCCATCTTACAAGAACATGGGGATAACAGAATCGATAAGATCAACACCCACAGAGGCACTCGAAACAATTCTGAACTTATAACAAGCAGACATCCACTGGAGTGATAGAGCGGCTAAAATAATGCTCAGACTAAGGGAAGTAGGGCTATGAGTAGGTCACGCCTCCCTTCTAATTTGAGGGATTAACACAAAACAGAGCACAGATAGTGGCTAAAATATTTCAACCTAAGACTTTGGTAGGAGATTTAATATTTTAATTCCTGGGATGCTAGTGCATTTTATTTATACTAAGGAATAAATAGCCTAATATGCCGATGGACTTAAAATTGATGCGCTAGTCTGGTTTTGGCAACTTCTGTGATTCCAGAGGAGTCAATCAGTTCTTTAACGACTGCAGCGTCTTTAAAGATGAGATAACCGCCACATTACAGGCCGCAACACTGATCAAAACTGACAACATTCTTAGAGAAATTATCACCATCTACGTTGACAGTCAGGGGGCCATCAAGACTCTGCAGTCAGTAGTCGATAAAATCCAAACTTTGCAGACAAACTCTCAACGACATATCAACTTCCAACAAGTTGGCCTCCTGGTATATAGCAGACCACAAAGACCAATGAGACCGTGGACGAACTTACTAGGAAATGTGCAAAAGTAGATCCTACAACATACACCCTGTCGATTGCAAGGATACCGATCAGCACTTTTTACAAAGAAATAGATGGAAAAATTATGATCAAAGCTAATATACGGTGGTGCGTTATGAACACTTGTGCATTAGACCAATCTGCAATAAGAGGAAACTGAAAATTCTCGTAAAAGTTGTAGATTGGGTACGAGGTCCAGATAGCATCGCGCACGATAGATCTATTGTGCTCCCCTCGTACAATTTGGTCGAAAAGTAAAAGAATCATTTCATTTGTCTTTACTGGGTATTGCGCAATAGAAGTTCGCGGTATAATTAGTGATATCCTACAACAATTACTGCAGAGGCTACAGGAGCGAAGAGGAGAGGTGTGAATCTCCCATTCTAACCACCATACGACTGAATACTCTTGATACATGTTAACTTTTTCTATGGACTGGAGGACATTTATATTGCTGACTCTAGGAAACTCCTGAGATTCCTATCCCTTTCTGGTTAACCAACCTCACCTCTTGGTTCAACTCCCATGAGTAAACCTTTAAAGGGTACAAGCACCCGTCTGAGGTCTAAGAAAAGCTCAAAAACCTAACCAACCGAGATAGCTTCGATCAGTTTTCTCAGATCGCGAAATCGATTTTTAAAGAAGATTTTGTGGCAATGGTGGTTCTAGTTGTTCTTGTTGAAGTATTTCCTTGTACAAGATGTCCATGACAGCTAGACAGATATTGAACTTTATCTACATCGATAGCAATTTAGTAACGAAGAGTGCTACTGAAATCAAACATTCCAGAATTTAACTACGCACGAAAAAGCGTTCATTTAAATGAATATTTCATCAATCAATTCCAAGGCGCTAGTAATGGATTAAGCGACACGATCAAATCACACATCTCTACACTGTCATTCCATTTAGATAACATCACAGCAAATATAATTTATTCCGTCGATGAAAAAAAAAAAAGTCTCAAAACTAAATAACCGGACCGCAAACACTGTCGGTAATTGTGATGCAAATGCTTTTAACCCACATTTACATCTGTCCCCCGTCATGTTATTTATTCAACGGTATTTGACCGGTTTTTTTCCTTTTAAATTCATTTAATCAAAAAACAATAAATAAGCATAACAAGCTAGCGAACAAGACTCACCTTCATGTCAGCAATAATCTGCTGAAACAGACTCCCCAGGGCGGAGCCATCGCGTTCCAAACTAAGATCCATAGTGCGTCGTCTGTATCACTTGTCTCACCAAAAAAAAAAAAAAAACACCAACAAATATCTTCTAGTTGATACAATCGACTTCGTACGATATTTTCCCCGAACTTCCTCAGCACAGAAGTTTGAATGTATAACACAATTGAATTAAATTAAAGAAAAATAAATTTAAAATTGAAAAACGATGGTGAAAAGTTTCGCTGTGAAAGTTTTTGCAATGCGCGGTAAAACTCCGACGCACACGCGTATCTTTAACTTCACTTTTTTTTCCGATAAACAATAACAAAAACAAAAAATAAATGCTAATTTGACTTGACTTTTTCTTCTGTTACGTATAAATTTAATTTTTTTTTTAAATTTTCCTCGCGACCACTCTTAAGTTTCTTTAAAAATTAGAAAAACCACGGAGAGTTGCAATTTGTTGTTTCGTCGATTCGACATTTTTGTATGTTAGTTCGTTCTTGTCGTGTTACACTTTTTGCGTAGGAAAACCCGAAGGAAACGCGGACGCAGTGTGAATAAAAATTGTCGACTTGCAGTTGAGTTCTTGGGGTCTGCGTATTATGCTGGAGCTGCAAACTTATCGCATTGATTCCTAGAAAGAGAAGAAAAAAACAAACAAAAATTAAAATAATTAAATGCAAGAAAAAATAGAAATGTCTTTCAAAGTCGGGGTTAAAGAACAAGCAGGACAAGATAAACGAGTTTTTATCAGACATTCAACCTAGGGTGACATGCAGCTATTATTTGCCGCAGAAGGAAACGCAATACTGGTTTACATTGCAAAAAAAGGTCTCAACTCGTAATTGTCTTTTGCTTTAATAGTTAGACCCTGTTAACAGGGCAACGTGCTTTAATGAAAGCAATTTATTTTCCATTTACTCTCCAGGATGTACGGACTACTGTGTAGATCCTCCCAGTTCTTGGGATTCACTATCAGGTTTAGCTGTCGTGTATTGACATTGAATTTCGGTTTCGGAGATTTCAGATTTTTCGCCCAAAAAGAAGACATCTTGGGACTTGAGTCTTTGAAAATGATTTGAGGCGCGAGAATTTCGAGAACTTCCATGTATCACTATCTTGCTCTTCCTAGAAAGGCTGGTGTAAGCTCTCTTTGATCAATAAACACATAGGCTGCTGATGGTAGAAGCCTTCAATGGACTGGATTGTGACAATGAGATTCAGAATAAATCTAAGAAAGATCACCAACATGCCTGCATCTGACGAAAACAATTACGATTTCCTCTGGCAGTTAAATGCCACTTAGCACCAAATAAAAACGAATATTTGCCGATCGCGATATCTGATGATGCGATGGCCCGCGACTTAACAGAATATTTGTGCGTTAGAACGGCGCACAATGCTTTTGCAAACACCTCAACGTGATAAACTAAAGTGACCCCGCTCTTTACAACATTAGTTGAGAAAGTACTGCGGACACGAAAAATTTTTAGAACTGACGTGAAAAGTGCTGATAACCCCAAAAAAAATAAATAGCTGGCGCGACAGCTCGAGATGAGCCGAAACCTAATGGAAGGGACCGACTCCGACGGCGAATTGAGAAGCTCTTTCATGACAAATTATACTCAGGTTTTGAACTCACAAAGCTTGCAAAGCAGTCCAACGCACTGAGTCATGGCAACCACTGATAACCCCAACTGGTTATTTTGAAATTTCACACTAGCTATTTGCCGAAGGATGAAGAAAACACAGTAGACAGATCTTTTGGGTCTACATGCCCACATTCAACCGACTTTACAGAGGTCTTGCGTCCAAATCTTGCAGAGATACATGATCACTGTTTAACGTATACATAATACTAGAGGAGTACCGCAGGGTTCAATGATAGGGATCCTTTTACAGAATACCATGTAAATAATATAATTTTCTCCATCTACAGCGAGGTTTATAATTTAATCATCATCATTTTCCAATGACCCGCTTATCCACTATAAAGGTCGCGGGGTTAGGGTGCTAAACTGGACTCTCCACATCTCCCGATCTTTCGCCATCGACTCTAAATCATCAGTGACTATCCCCATACGGGAGGGGGGAGAGATGAGATTTCGGATTTGGTCCAGCCATCTAATCCTAAGCCTACCTAGCGGACGCCTACCCGATGGCACGTATTCCATCGCACGTCTCGGAAGCCGAATTGGGGATGTGCCCAAACCATTGAAGTATGGACCTTTCCGCTCGAAGAAGTAGCTGCTCGACATTGAGTGCCTTGCGTATTCTGGTGTTTCTAACCCGATTTCAACGAGTTACCCCAGCAATACACGAAGAAATCTCATTTCGGGAGCTTATATCCGCGATCTTATTCTTTCGGGCACTATGCAAACCTCATGACCATAGGTGACAGTCGGAACAAACACTGAATTAAAGACCGATAATTTAGCTTCGATGCCAAGTTCGGCCCTCCTGATAACAGATTGACCAAGCTGTTTCAAAATTTCTCCAGCTTGACCAATCCTACAGGATAACTCAATATTGCTCCTTTTATCACTCTTGAATAAGACCCCGAGATACTTAAACTTCTCCACCTGTTTCAATAGGACATGCAGAGTGCATTGAACAGGCATTCGGGAATATACCATTACCTCTGATTTGTTCACGTTTACCTTCATCGCAGCTTCAACGCAGACGTCGACGAACCTACCTAGTGCGCGCTGAAGTTCGGTCTGGGTAAACGTTAGTCATCAGCGAAAAGCAGATGATTTATCCTTAAGTCTCCCAATTCGAACCGTTCCTCACCAAGGCTGCGCTGTAACATCCAATCCATATACACAATGAAAAGAAAAGGTGACAGAATGCACCCCTGGCAAAGTCTAACGTCTATCACATACTCCTGCAATACATTTCAGAGTTTACCTCGAGGGACCCTACCACATGCTTTCTCCAAATCCACAAAACAACTGTAGATAGGTTTGGCATACTCCCGGGCCTTCTCAAGTACCATTATGAGAGAAACAGCTGGTCGGTTGTGCTTCTCTCGGACGAAAGCCGCATTGCTCATCGCCCAACTGGGACTCGATCACAGCTCTGGAACGCGCTTCCAACACCTGTGCAAAGACTTTTCCGGGGAGGTTTTCTAAAAAAGAGGAACAATTACCCCAGTTTGCCAATAGCTAGATGTTTCATCGCATTCCCAGGCCACTTTAATGCCACGAGAGAGCCATTCCACTCCCTCTTTACCCAAAGCCTTGAGCATTTCATTTCATAGCTTCAACGTGGGTAAATGCAAACCCAATGTCAACGGTAACTGATCACTTGACTCCGATGCTGGGTTTTTGACAACACAAGCTGTGGTTTCAGCTGGATACATGCTTGGTACATCCCAACGACTACTGCATAAGCTGCAGGAACGCGGAGAAAATCAAATCTGCCTGGTACATGCTGTGCGAATCTCACGTTAGGCTGAAAGAACTCCTGAGTTTCAAAACCTTATTTCTGTGGTTCTAGCTTAGGTTAGGGTAGGATAGGTAAGGTTTTCACAGGACCGAAACGCACTTAGACAGACCATAGATTGAACCTTTGTGATACCACATGGGCAGGTTAGAGTGCCGGCCCTACTGTAAGAAACCTTGGGAGAATCTGTAATATATGGGTGTATGAGAGACCTTAGATTACTTGATTGGAGGTGATTGAGTCAATCGAACCCTATCATGGAGGACCTTTCCTTTTGAATTTAGCATTAGTAGACTTTGTGTTGATATCTCGGCTGTGTTCAGACTAATAGTTGGGTATCTATGTATGGTAACTGTTTAGTCGAATCTTGGTTGCTGCTGAATACCACGTACAAAGTACTGACTGGATGGTTCAAAATCAGCGGCCTTTCCATACTTATGTCCTATCTTCCCTTATGGGTCTTATGTATTTAGCTCACGCCATCGTGCTTGTTTCTTTTCGATGCGTTTTCATTCTCCCAGCCTTTTTCTAATTGTCTTGACTCTACTTCTTCAGTCCTGAGCCAAGTTCTCCTTGGACAATCGACTGTTCCTGGCTGACTAGCTATATAAGTATCGTCTCCATTCCCATTTACATTTCTATATAATCGCATCTTAACGTTTTTGGTCCATGTTTCAGACTCATAGAAGCGTGAACATAATACGAGTGAAGTTGGAGTTTTAATGACAAAAATTTATACTAATATCCATAAACTTGGAAGCCTTGAAGACACTAACTATGAAGTAACGTTTACTTGGTGAGAAGGTCATATTTTAAACGCCTTGAGATGCGGCACCAAGTATGAAAGTGGGGAGAGACTTCCTACTGTTGACGTGCTGTCAGGTCATAGAAATAGCACCAATGCTCGGGGTACTATAGGATGAATTGACGATCATATTTGATGTCGTTGCACGCGATGTTATACCGTGAACCTGGTTTCGAGTGTCCTTAACCAGGACAGACTTGTTTTCAGAGCATTTGATTATCTAGGATTCTTTTGATTTGAAGAACCATCTGAACTAAGACCCAAAATACCATACAAACGTGCATCAACATCTCTAGTCTGCGATAAGTATGCATAAGTCTGTGATTCACCTTTAAAAGTCACTTTAGTTGACTTACAATGTTTTATTAACCTCCTAGTGCTTCCGTAAAGTTCAACAACCCAAGCCTGTCTACCTCATTAAATTAAGCAAAAAAAAAAAAAAAAGACGTTCCCGTGTGATTAATGGTTTGTCCCGCATTCAGGGTCAGAAGAGTCTTACCCCAAAGCACTTTATGGCATACCTACACGAGCCTCCAGTTGCCGTTACTCCAACAGACACTCTTCTCACCAACATCTCTTGACTGACGAATCTCTTCAGCGGAAAATGGTAACAAACCGCCCAGAGGGGCCTCGGATTCTTTGCAAAACAAAGCAAAATGTATCTCATTCTGCCAGAAAATTAATTTATCTAACAACATGCAACGCATTTTGAGATATGTATACAGCAGCGACGCGCAAAGTCACAATGTAAACGACCTTAGAGATAAACAACAACCGAAGCCCAACAGATGATGAACTAAAATGGAAAAATAAAAGCGAAATAGACGAGAAAAAAAAAAAGCCAGCAAACAGCTCATCAGCACTACACAATACACTACACACTGCAACTTCACACGTAATAAATCATCAGCTGTAGGAAGATACAGAGATACACACAGATACGACACGGGAAGGTACTTGTACTGCTTTGCCTTGTTTGGCGTTCGCAGTCTGGTTTCTTGAGTTTGAATGCTGCAATCGTCTTCATTGAAGAACCCAACAAGCAGCACAGCAATTTTCTCCTCTCCCTCCGCCTCCTGCTCGGCTCGGGCGAATGCTAGTTTACACTTCACTTGCCGCAGGAGACCTACTTTAAGCGCAGCGCAACATTCATGCGCTTATAACCCCAGCATAACATATAGCAAAACAGAAGCCAGATGCAGCAACATCATCTGCACTGCGAAGGCTGGTTGGGTTTAGAAATCGGAATCGGAATTGAAATCGGAAAATGGGGATGAGAACGAACAGAGGACCGACGACCGACTAGCGAGAGAGAGAGCGAGGCGTAAACGAGTTCAATAAACGCTCTAACTGCTGAAGTGGAAGAAGGGAAAACTCCAAGTACAAAGACGAACAAGGGCAACAAAGCCGTCAAAACTAGGTACACTACACAGTACACACACACGCGTTTTTATGCTCTATGACCATGGCGCTCTGGGTAATGTTCTAGTAATCCCGACTGGTTTTCCTTGTATCTTCGTGGTTTGTGTTGATTTTTTTTTATTTTTCGTGAAAGACTTTGCACATCCGGAGCAAAAGTATCTACCTCCGGCTTCTCTGTGCCGTCCCGCATGCAGCACTAATCAGTTTGGAGGCGCAAATTGTCGAGAGAATATTACACCGGAAATGGTTGGACTATACCCTTGCATGGGGGTATACGTATCTACGGGTTCGTTGCTTTCGTTCATTTTCTTGAAAAGTAATCACACACCTCGAAGAGTCGCCACCAGCCCTACCCCCCGTGTGAATTATTTCTAATTGCAAAAATTATTTTCCATTCGCCTCCGTCTTTTGCTACGTTCGTTAATTTTTTTTTCTTCGTTATTTTTTTCTGCTTCCATTTATAGGGGTCACGTTCTGGCTGTCACATTCGAGTGAATGCGATGGACTCTCCTCCTCGAGGTTAGTTTCAAGAACTCTTTCTTCACTTTTTGTCTCTCAATTCAAAGTTTGAATGACGTTTTGTCGTTTGGATTTTTCAATTATGTAATTCCGCCTTCTGTTGCAAGCTGAACTCGTTAGGAGAGTATTTGCATAGAAATACTACTTAGGTAATGAACTACGAAGGGTGACATCGTTCCTGTAGTGAAAGGTGACGAGCGAGAAAAGTTGTTCCACTTCGACAATCAGTGAAACTCAATTTTAAAAAAGAAATCCTTTTGGCTGCTCCAGTTGGCAATGACTGGTGATGAAAAAATTTATTCTCTAAAGAGCTCTGAAGTATCTATGCAGTTTCACTGGCGAATCTACGCAGTAAAAGACAATGATTCCAGGTTCAATAAACCTGTCACTCTGAAGGACAGTCATCTCGGTGAATTCATCAGAATCATGATTGCAGTTTCGCCATAATCTCATTGAACTGGTATTTCGTCGGAGAAACTTCATGAGTATTCATCTGAACAGAAGCTAATGACTACTCAGTTAATTCTCATTGGATAAAAAAGCGAGTAAGGCCATCTACACTCACAAACGATTACAGGACATTAGTCAAGCATTTTAGAAAAACGTCGTTTCGGCTGCATTGAAACACATTCTTTGCATCTAAAAACGTATCAGTGCTTTGAGCTGTGCTTTGGCGTATCTTCCGCAGATGCTTAAAGTTGCGCATCTCCGTCGGAATTTTGTTTTTAACTTGGCTGAGACTATGACCTGAAAGCTCAATTGTATCATGGAGTACCCCCTGCGGGTTAGGGGTTAGAATATACCCGAGGTAGGGCATGCCTGTCGTAAGAGGCGACTAAAATGCCCGTCATCGACAGGGACGTTAAACTGTCAAACAAACGGCTGATACCACAAATAAGGCTAATCCCATCAATGGATTAGTTTTGTTAAGTAACTGCCAAGAACAAAGAGTTTTGCTTATGCGACTGCTATTGAGTTAATCCTTCTCAATAGCTATTGCACTAGGGGAGTACTTGTACTCCCCTGGAGCGCCGGCCAGCACTTTCCTGGGCCCTGATACTGTGGGTAGGCCCACCGTGAAATTAAGCCGTCTCAGGCAGGTGTTCACGTAAAGCCTCTCTTACTATATCTGTATCATGGAGTCCATTGAATCAATCAAAAAAAATTCCACTCTCGTAATGAAGATGTGTTGTGGACGCCCTGGAAGAAGCGTTTCTAACGCTTCTTGACAAACAGAAAAAAACCTTTATCCTCTTCGAAACAGACTCAACACATTGACTAACTAGACAAGTTTGATTTATTAAAATAGCTCCGCAAGCATGATGGCAGGAAGGCCATTAGCCTCTTGATATCCACCATATTGAATTAAAAGAATTCACCGTAGTTCGAGAACGTCTCGATTAGTCTTCCAGGAGTTCTAAGACCCAGATTATTTCTCCGCTGATTATTCTATCGTTTATTTATCATTACACAGTTGAAACCAGAGAAGATCTCTGAGCTCGAAAGAGATGTACGTTTTTTTTATAATCCACTCGCGCTCAAAGGGTTACGAATACCCTTATGATGTAATTAAGACAGGGCGAGTGAGGTGTGGTGGTTTGGAACTCAGGTGGTGTTAACTTTTAATGGCATCCGAGGGTGGTGTCCAGACTAACTGAGGATCTTCAAAAAATGTCAGAGAACAATCTTACAATTCAACACCCGGAGCAAGTTCATCTGACAGCCAAGCGGTTCTTGACTGAGCTGAGGGGAGTTATGGTTTTGCCCGTACTAAATAGTGAAAAGTTATATTGCACACTAAAATCTAGCGCACCAAAGTCAAACAAGTTGCCAACTTTTGTACTGAACCTGAAACCCTCCGTGCAGACTAGACTGCGTTAGAAAGTCCACTGAAATGTAATGAACTTAGATCGACTATTTCAAGATGGAATTGCACCAAACCAAAACTCCCTCTTCTCCGCCTGAAGAAATCCAAGTTGAAGCTGAAGAGGATCAACCGACAGAGGTGCTGTGTGACTCCGAAAGAAGAATATTCACAGAGCCAGTTAACCGCCTGGATCCTGTTTCTGATCCCTTGAAAGTTATAAAACCTCTCTATATGTTTAAGAAATGTCTTTCTAGGGACTTGGCAGTGAACACGTCACTTCCTTGCTTCCAATCATCCATCATAGAACTTTCAGACACAATCCTGTATCTTCTACTCTTTCCCCACCGCCCATAGGCTTAACAGGAATATTGATAACGGTTCTAACGAAATCCTCCGGTGCAGATGAAATAATAGGATTGCTGAGGCTAGATTCAAATTCCTTGGTTAGAAGGTTCCTCTGAAATCAGACTACTCTGTACTTAAGAGGAAACCGACAAAGACATAGCCTAAGGGAGAGTCTAAGATAAAGTTCTCTGGAGAGTTAAGTTTCTAGAGGATGTGGTTTAGTCTACATGTTTAGGAATAGATAAATCAGATTGTTCTTCACTGAGCAACGATGCTAGGCTAGAAATGAATACCGACAGGATAAAGTTAAAGAGGATTAGGCTGAGAGAAAGAGCAATTTATAGGTCAAGGCTGTGATACTTACTATCACGCAGACTAGCTGAAAAGATTTTCTAGGAATACGGCACAATAGGCTCTATAGAAAATCGCACTGTCAGAAAAACAGCTCTCCGAATTTTAATCTATCATTAACGGTACTGCCTATTTGAGTCTCTTCCACAAGCAACCTTAGTCAAATTTGTCCTCTAAATAGCTTCTGTAATTGTCCCTGACTTCGGGCAGGCGGTTGTCAGAAGGATGTTTGATTGATAGGCATCACTAGGACAAAGAAGGGTTTCAACCTGAAAAATAATAGCACACGTTCTTTACAGGGGTATATCGCCTTTGATGTTGGATCCATAGACTCGAAATTGCATAGTTCAGTTCATAAACGGCATTGGCATAGAAGGAACTATTTCTAACAAAACTTTCAAGTGATTTAATTCAGGCCCCCTCACGTAGAGGAATTCGCAGAATGGAGCTCAACTATGGGGCTACCTTACATCGAGAAACTCAGCGACCACTCGAATAGGTCGAGAAATTCAATCAAGGAGTTCATCTTTTCAGTCGTAGTAAAAACCCGACCCTTAAATTGTTTCTCGGCATCACAAGATCCTAGGGTTTTACGGTAGATTATGGTTTGGGCATAAGAATGTTTAAAATGAAAATTTTTGTCAAGAAAGGTGTGAGGCCCCAAGATGAGCAAATAATAGAAATTAAAGCAACGATTCGGACGAGAGTCAACCCAAGCAGAACAACATCAAATGGAATAAGGACTCGTCAAAGGAACTAGGGTTTTCTCCCAAATCAACTCAACTCAAACGCAGTACCAAGGCAAGCTCTTTCGAAATAAGTTACAAGCTGGCATGGGAGTTACCCAAAAAGGAGCGATAGACTGGTCCGAAATATAAATTTGATTTTGTCTGAGTGAACAAAGGAGTGAAAGGAGAAAATTAAGTCAGCGATGACGGAGAAACTGTTTGGAACCTTTCTGCAGGCTGGACCACAGCATAAGAAACTTACTGAGAGAAGACCCAACGCTGGTTAAATATATTGGGAACCATAGATACTCAAGAATTGGAACGCCTTTCCAATTCTCAAGCCATTTAAGTCTTTACTTTCGGTCACTTCTTTATTTTTAAATTTGAATTAATAAAAATCCAATAAACGGTTTAATATCTAAACAATTGAAATGAACAACCAAGTTAAAGTCAATGAATCCATATAGAACTCAAATGAGAAAAATGGTTCAAATTAATTTTGCAAATATGTAATATGTTGTGTAAGCCGCAAGAACAAAAATAAAAAAAAAGTACATAAAAATAACACAATGCCGCCACGACCAACCAGTATGGGAGAGAAGCCATAAAAAATATTTAAAACAAAATTGAGCACAATGCCATTTGAATTATTAAACAAATGTAAAAACAAATCGGCCCTTTGATTGGCTTAAATGGTTTCCACTTGGAAAATTTATTCAAAAAGCATTAAAGCATTTGTTTTTAGTTCAAAATAATTAAAACACTGGATGGGCTATCAAACATTTGTTGTTATGTATGATGGCATGCAACTGTAAAAATATGTAAACAAAAGCAAAACAGGTGCATTATGCGGATTAGTATTCATGGCAAGTGTGTGTTTTATAAGTGCGAGAAATAAAGAAAATATTTGACGTTGACATTGATTTGAATTTCCTGTGCTTTTGATGTTTACCCCTGCCTTCAGTCACTGATCAGGCTTTATAGGCGGCTTGGAATACTAAATCAACGATGAAAACAACACACACCATCTGGTCACTTTCCTCTCTGCGAGCACATAGAATTTCTTTACCATATCGCAACAAGGGTTTTAAAAGACGAGTCGACCCTTATAGAACTAATATGAGTACCACAGGACTGCAGTAGGATGCCGTGCTGAGAATCAAAAAAAAACCACCATGATCCACATTTCTATGTCGTTCATGAGTTTCGAAAAAACCATACAAAAGAAAAATTTCAACATGATCCCGACCTTAGCCTCGGATGTGAAAAAATCAAGTTTGGCAGACAAAATAATGACAATGACCTTGAGATATACAGGTGGAATGTTCAAGCGCTTAACGTACAACGTATTTAATAGTCGATCAACTGCCTACAAAGCCAACACATCTATCATCTTTGATACGTGTGATGTACACCAAAAACGTCTACATTTCCAATGACGATTTGTAGCCAGAGGTAGACTTCTGTCATTTTAAAATGTAACCCTAATATGAATATCAACGTCTCCCTGGATCAGAAAGTTGATGCAACAAAAGAGTGCATCTACGAAAAACATCCAAAAATAACATCAAAATCAAGTTGAAGACCACAAGAAAAACCATCTTTGGTAATACAATCAAAAAGCACAAGATCTCCGAAACAGAAATCCGGCAAGAGGTAACGGTTCACATACCCCAACATTCTGGAAACTTAAATGTTGGAAATGCACATCGTTTGAACCTAAATAAGTCTGCAGAACGCATCAAGTAGCCAACATTGACTCACTCCACTAACTGAAGTAGATGAGCAAGGGACTCCTTGGCCGACCATTGACAAGTCGAGTGCCAATGGAGAAGACCAGTGGCAACATTGGCAACTAGGTACAAAAATGCAGACTCTTAAGTGATGTCTTTTATTCGAAGACCAGAAAATATGACGCAAGACATGAATAGACCTGTAAGCAGATGCAGCAATGCTAGAGGAGCCTTTAAGGTAAAAATACCAATCACTCGATCAGGTCTTTATGGAACTTCATGGCTCAGTGTTTAGTGGACTATTGAGCGAACTGACATAGCTTCTAATCAAATTGCGACAAAAACTCCTTTGTTTTGAAGAAAAAGTTATTGACATTAAAGAGCTTCCTTTAGTTATACATACGTAGGTAAACCTAAAACTGAGCTAAGCGCACTGAAGTTAAAAGATAACACCAGCGTAGAAATCAGTATTCCTAATCGCTGGAAAGGACAACCTGCCACTGACCAAAAAGACTCAACACATCTGGTAAAGCTTATTGTCTCCTTCAAGGTTCAGTGTTGTGAATTTGTATGTACGGAGGCGTCGAATGGCAACCAATATCCGAACATGGACTCCCATTACTGGACACTGCGACTGCACCATTGGTTTACATCATAACAACTATTACAGATGTTGTATGGACGAGGAAGAAGTTGAAACTGTTCGTCACCTGCTGTGCAAATATCCTGCCCTAGCTGGCAGAAAAATGAGGACTCCTGGCAATTACTTCTTCACAGAACTGAATGCTTGCGTAACATTGAGCTGAAGGACCTCCTGAGATAAAATCGAGTACTGCGCTCGCGCACATTATGTGGAGTGTAGGAGGGCCGAGGTCTATTCGAAGACTACTTCTGGCAGTTGTTACATCAAATATACACGCAGCACCAAAACATGAGGGGTAGTGTGCGAAAATGCATTTACTGGAGTACTCGATCTCCAGCAAATGCTCAGACATAATTTAAAGAGCCCCAAATAGAGCAGTTTTTTTTTAAACAGAGCTGGACAGGTGCAAAGGAATTAAAAAATAGTCTCCTGCTCCTCTTCATGCCTACAACTTCAGCAGAAAACTGTAGAAAAGAGACCTAGCCTTTTGGCATGAAGGCTTATAGGACTGTTTCCAATGAAGACACCGATAACTGAGCTAAGTTGCGAATGCTTTAGCAGGCTTACACCATTGCATCGAGTCTGATTTAATAGGAACGCAGGGTGTTAAAAAGGAAGAACTCTGTACATCGAAGAAGCGATCAGAATGTTACAATAACCAAGATGCAACTTTAAGTTAAGTTAGAAACTTTGTCCACCAGGACTCCACTGGAATCACAAAAGCCTTTCCATTAAAGCAAGTGCATTTTAAAAGTGAGTAAAAAAGTGATAGAGAGCTTCCTTCTTACCCGAATGAAGAACTAGCGACTACGGGCATTCAAATCCTTTCAATTGTTTGAATCAGCAGAACCTAATGGTCTCACATTCGACGTGTTACAGAGGCAATCCGCTTTGTTATAGTAATTTTGATAGGTTGGCTAACCATGGTAAGAAATGCTTCGTTCCCAAAGCAGAGAGACCTAGCAATACTCCAGCTGAAGACTCAAGCACCCATCAGTCTTTATTTTTTTTTTCTATCGAAAACACTCGAAAGCCTACTAGGTCTACAAGTCAGAAGCCAGCGCTTTTGAAGCGCACAACACGGTTCTGTCAAAGGTAGATCTGTGGAAGGCTATACGAATTAACGTACGAAGGACAAGACTAGAATAGGTCAAACGCTATCAGATGGATCGAATATAGAAAAATGGAATGGAGAAGACACCTGTCTTTAAAATCACTTTACTATATGTAGTAAGCATGGCTAGGACACCGAAGATTTTGACAAACAAAACAAACAACAAAAGAAGAAATGGAGTCCGTAAAACATCTCCACTTCTGCATGATAGTTAGACCCATCTGAAGACACTAAATAAAATCATAGCTTCACTTATTTGTCTATAAATCAGTTTAACTACTAATCACCACGTACACAACATTGCAAAATCATCACGTATACAATAACGAGGCAATTGCCATTCTCTGTTACAACCAAGAAGCGTTAGGAGACGAACAACCAATAGATCGCAGAAAACTCCTTCCAGCTCCAAAAATCGATTAATAAAACCCCATAAAACTCAAGTATCTGCCCACATGACACAAAAGATACTTCAACACAAATTGTTATGTTTTCACATTACCCAACATTACCCATCGTATGCCACTCAGAGTCCTCCACCTTTTGCCGTCAAACTGTCTGCTATTAATGCACACTTCCCGACGCCTACTGCTGCTCGTACATCAACTCAAAACAAAACCCTTCTCGTCCGATAAGGTACACTCACTTCCCACACACATTTATACACGGGGGTTCACACTTAACTTTATAATTAACATTCGTACGACAATGTTATCTGTAGAACTGCCTACAATGGCTTTCCTTTGCTCCGCTATCAGCAACTCAGGAGGAACTATTCCCATCTGCCTTCGTCGCATCGAAAGCCCATATTTCGTCAAAGATACGACAAGCTTGTCGTGCGATAATTTTGTGCCTCAAAAACCTTCACGTCGTCGTTTGTTATTGTTGTTTTCTCATAAAGTTATTCTCCGAACGGGAGTACTTATCAAACCGATTCAATTAATTACTCCGATTAGTGAGGTTATTTATGTGTTGCGGCATGACAAACCGATGGGAACGTGTTCTCACGAGGGGCTTGGAACGAACGACGACCTATTTACCGCCTCACTGGGTGATGATTATGTAAAAGTTATTGGAATGCAATTCATTCGAAGAATTTCATAGATTGTTCTGCAATTAATGGGTAAATCGATAAAAAGTTCATCGCAGCGAATGCCCCGAAGGCACATACTGCGTTTGAAGGAGTTTTTCTTTATCTGATGCGTCGTTACGTCGAAGGCTGTTTGGAGAATTAACCATTTTTTTTCCCGTTTGACGACTGCATCGACTAATCACACTCAGTGAAACTGTGATAGGACGTTCTTGCGAGTTAATGCCTCTATAGCCTCGGGAGTTTTGAAAAATTTAGGTATCCACCAGGTGTTATGACTGAATTCGGAGTTATAACCAATGAACAAGGGGTAATGGGACTTTATTGGCGCTGTGAACAGGATTACGTAAAAGAAAAGGGAGTCCCACCCAATGCACAGTTTTGAATGAACTGAAATGAGGTTTAAGCGATATATGTATACACACTACAACTAGATGCTGAAATTTGTGGCGAGAAATCAGGCTGAAGTGGATACTGGATACATATTCATATTTAAACAGAAATAAATTTAACCTCCTCTAACAAGATCCTATCAAGTGTCTGTGTAAATGTCTAAAGCCGTTTTGCTCCGCACAATTTGCCCACTTTTAGTGTGGCTTCCGGCCCGTCAAATTGTTCACAGACCGAATTTTCAGACAGCGACAAAACTTGGAAAGGACCAACGAGTTCCAAGTCGACACCCAGTTGTGATCCCGAACAAAATGATCCTGTTTTGTCGCACAACCCTCACTCGCGATGCACCGTGCAGTTTGGAACTATAATCTCCGACTTATTCCAAATATGCACTAAAAGGAGATTGGTCATGGTGCGATTTTTCCAATCTTGTGTTGAAACAAATAGTTTCGCAGGCAGATATTAATACGTAAGGCACTATTTTTCTCCAATCATCGTCCGATCCCAACGAACCGTCATTGACAAGAAACCAATCCGTCATGAATCGCATTGGACAAAATGCAACCATCGACAGCTGCAATTCCGAGGTTGGGAAGGAGTTTGTCTACCTCAGGGGAAATGTAAATTCCACAAACGACACCCAGATGGAAGACGAAGAATACCCCTAGGCAACCGGCGCTACTACGATATGTCCAAACAACTGGGGTCGAAACTCCTAACACGGAGGACCAAAATTGTGCTTTACAGAACGCTGATCCTACCGGTCGTCCTCTTTAAAGGAAATATTTGATCCTGTCTGCAGGGAGGGTGAATTGTGGAGAAAATTTAATCGCAAGATCTACGAGCTACAAAGATGTGGATATAGTCCGGAAGGCAAAAATCCGTCAACTACACTGACTCGGCCACATCGAGCGAATGCACTCGGGCTCTGACCCTCTAACCTAAGAAGTAAGTAAGTTGAAGCGTCGAAGTTAACAGAGCAAGCAGCATGCCCACAAAAGAGTGACTTGAGATTGGTCAGAGAGATTACTGTAGAAGCTGCCGAGACAAGAAAGAAAGTGAATCCGGTCATTACATCCTCTGTGAATGTCGCGATCAAGTTATCAGCTATCACTTCACCCTCTTCGTAGCTGTTTCTATGACGATCTAGGGGACCTTAGCAATATTAAGTTGAGGAACCTTTTGAAATTTCGAATTAAGGGTCTCTAATCGTATTTATCTTCCCCTTTCAGATTCCAGAAATTAATTAACTCCCGGTGGATTCTATTCCGATAAGGAAATCCTGAAATTTGAAAAGGTCGTTACGGCTGGAGATATCAGCTCAAATATGTAAGAGAAGAAAACCTTAAAGGACATTCTCGGTGATCTTCTGGCACTGAACTGGTAAAAAAGACAGTTCTCCGCTGGCGAGCGGAGTTCTAGGAAGGCTACGTACGAATGTGCGAAGCGTCAAACGTCAGGGATATATGAAAGTCAAAGCGAAGTCCCACATGATGGAAAAAGTACTACGTATTGAAAGAATAGGAACAACACCATAAAAATTGTCCACAGAAACCTTATATAAGCTGAGTTTTGAACCACTATAACTTTATCGCTCAGATCCGGCTCATGGGAAATCTCGTTCCCTTCGATACTCAAGTACAGAGAGCCCAAAAATTCGTCGTTTGTTTAGAGTAGCTTGCTGCTTTAGAGTAATACACGTGTCTACATTAGAGATCTGGTCAATCTGTTTGCCTTCTCTGGCACATGTACACCGACTCCGAACTGAGAAGATTCTTTACTTTACTCGCGGAGGTTTCTGCTCTAAAAAATATTTTTTGGATATTTCTAGGGCTCGAAACTTCGAATCTCTGACCCAAGGCGACCGAAGTTCGTTGTTCAAAACGACCGAAACTTTATTTCAATTTCTTGAGGCCTAGAAGCTTACACCACCAACCATTAGCAAATGGGAAATGTGAGGAAGAGTGCAGTGACCGGTGGGGCTAAACCCTAGTGAAACCAATCGAAGCGATGTAAATAGCTAAGACATGTGCGCTTAACTACCTACTGATTGATTCTCAACAAGTTGCCTAGGTTTTTGAAGAAATACGCACTTAAAATGTCCCCTTCATAAATTAGAAGATCAGCGGTAGTCACTTTATCAGCCTCCGGAAATCGTTGGAAGCTAAGTCTATTCTTGAATTTTATTATCGGTCAAACTACTTTTTTTCTTCTTAGGGGCGTACTTGCCTTTCGAATATTTCACCACTGCAGTAGGAGGTAGCAGTCTGGACTTTTGCTACTTGCAACTGAATTGGTCCCATTATCGTCGTATACAACTAGCGAAACCATCTTAAAGTGGAAGCATCTGACTGTTCAATTTGAGAATGGTGTAACCCAAGGCTTCATTTGCCTACCTGACTGCTTTGGCTTTATTTTTAGGAAAAACTTGGAGCTTCCTGTGGGGGCACCTAAGCCTATAGCTGCGATGAATACCATTTAAAGCGATGAAATCGTCGATTGTGACTACTCAAGTCCATTTCTAATGAAATTGAAGAAAAAAACTAGTTGCGACTACAAAAAATGGGCAAATAGGGCGCATTTTTATCAGGAAATACTGTAGGAACCTAAAGACTCAGTGTGGAAGTGAAGTTGACAAACCGGACTTGAGCAAACGTGCTTTTTTTTTTAGCATTTTTGCACATTCATTACGGAAACGAATATTTTCAGCTTATCGAATAGTATGGCCAAGCATTTCGCGGAGGAAGTTTCGCTTCGGAAATGACTCAAACGAATGCTCGAAGGAAGTGTTTCCATAAAGTTTATCAAATTTCGTAGAAACTAAAAGACGTTTAATTGAGAAGAACCCCCTATGCCATCCCACTAATGGCTAGTTAACACACTTCCTGGTCTCTAGCCCAAACGACCACCAAAAACCATTAAAAAAAAAAAGTTCGATAACACTTACCGCGACGTTTCTGATTCCATTTACAGAAGGAAAATTATACCCTCTCCTCCCTTAATGGGCCTCAAGCAATCATAACCAATGCAAAGCCTACCATTCGAAGCAGCGGAAAATACTAATTCCACCATAATTGGCCGCCAACTACTCCGATTTCAATCGCCCATTCCCTTATTCCGACACAGACTTCCCCTAAGGAAGGCCATAATTTCTGCCCCCAAAAACTCAAACAAAGTCCAACCAACTTAAGTACCTTTCATTAACTAATAGTCACAGTGTGCTGGGGCGCACCTTCCAATCCAATTTCGCAGCGCTACCACACACAACCTGGCCAACGAAGAATCAATCGAAATGAAATTTGTCACTTTCGGCCGTGAGCCATAATCACAACGAAAGAGAATGGATAGAGGGAAGGCACGCAACAAGACGTCCTAAAAATAGCTAACACACCAACTGCAGCAAGCCAACCTCTAATTGGATAGAGTTCTTCCAGTCGGCAATCGCCTCGGCAGCTTCGGCGTATACCATCTGTTTGCAGTGGGTGCCTATAAAAGGAGGAAACTAACAAACGCGACACTATCGCCCTACGGCCCTTAATTGAGTTTGTGCCGTCATATGACCCAAAATAGGCCATCACGTCTCGTCACTGATACTCCTCCCTGCGCCCAAAATGGTTAACGATTCATTTTCAATTCCGCATTTCCTGTGTGTTATGTGCTGTGTGCAATGGTCGTCGTGTGGGCCAAATGTATATATCTACGGCATAAGGGAGTGCAGTTGCTCATTTGCAACTCGGCGTGGCGAAGGCAGTGTAGAATGGAACCACCAAAGATAACACTTGGCAACTTGATGTTATAAACGACTACGAGTTTGAAATTAATGAAAGGCGGCGGCTGGCTGCTGGAAACGTGTGGTTAGGTTGGTATGTTTAGATTTGGTGTAATAGGACAACATCCTACGGAAAATTTAAAAAAAATTATGTTTCCCCCCTTGACAGTTGAATAATCACGAAATGGTGGGAACACACAATCCTTTCGAAATGTGGAAGGATTCTAATGCATGGACTCATTACGGAGAGTTTGTGCAAACATATCGACATGGTTGAGAGATGGCGCATTGATGGTCACTTTGACACTTCATTCGCCTGACAATGTTAGGTTTCATCCGACAAGCAATTTGAATTTTTAAATGAAAATGAGAATCTAGACAAATTAAAAGGTTTATCGCGTTAAGATAGCAAAATCCCTTAAGAAAGGGGTGTCACCGCTCAGTCACTCTTCCTCGAATCCAGATGGCAGGAGAAGAATTCTCAAGTAGAAATCAAAGGCAGCGCTTACAGTGCCAGTTGTCTCGAACTACTCCGACACATTGGGGACTCAGACTTGTAATGACCAGTTCATCCAGCTTCTCATTCCAGGAGTGGTTGTTATGCCGTTGAATAAACTGTCTAGCCACCGAAAAAAACACATGCTACGAACCGACCACAAGTATAATACCACTGCTAACGACTCAGGCAACCGAAATAGGGACAACGATCTTCGTCAAACCTTTCGACATTTAACAGGCAGTGAGCAGGTGAACAGATAGTAGAGGCCCCTGACTGTTATAATTCAGATTTAACCGCCACTCAAATGTGCGATGAGTTAGAACGCGCAAAGGGAGAACGAAAAACTTGGCCCTAGGTGCGACTTATGGCAGAATCATCGCTTATTCGGATGCGAGTTTTTCATACGCGGGAGATTCAGACTACAAAAACTTAAGCTTTAGATACGTGACCGAAAGTCTTTTGACAATCAGCCGACATCGGCCTGATATGCGCTCATCCCTCCACAAAGGACCACTAAACCAAAAACACCACTCTTGGCAAAAATCGTGTTCGTGAACACAACCTAAACGACACAGCACTGGCAGAACTGAAGCATGGCGGAACCTCACCTCAGCCTTATCTGAATAATATTCACAAGGGGACTTCCCAGTCTTCTAATTGTAAAATAGTCAATCGGTTGATCACATTTTGATCGGCACAGATCACATCGCGATCGATACAGGGCTTACCTCTAGTATTCCAAGCTACAAACATGGACTCGAATCACTACCTTATTGTAGCCAAAGTACGAAGAGTCGACAAGCTCCAATTAAAAGAGACCGTCTTCGAACTTTTTAACAAAAGCGTATCCCTAAATCTCCCAAATCCAATGCCGCCAGCATCAAGTGTCGAAGATCTGTGGTAATGTTGGGGCTATGCTGTTTTACCCTACGGCAGCCCCAGAAGCACTCATTGAATTTACTTCTCTGCACATTCTTTGTCAAAAAAAAAAAGTGGCAGCACGCAATGCAGTAAATCTTCAACGTTCAAACTGATTTAAAGACCACTGAGTCACTTGGTCATTCTCTTTAGCTTTCTCAAGCTAGAAATGATCACCAGGGTGTCTCTATTTCCAAATCGCTTTAGTTCAGCGCAAGATTTTAAGGACTGAGCTCTTAATACCTTAGCTGAAGATGACGAAGGTCACTCCACTGCTCTTCAAGCGAAAAAAAGGCAAATTATGGTGGGTAACTGGACGAGGCACTGACCTATCAGTCAGAAGAAAATCCACTAGAATAAAGGTGCAGAACTGTTCTGCAGCTTTCCAAACTTTGCTTCACTAGACAGTTGGGAATCACAAGCACTTATCGTACTGGGATATGATTTAAGGAATGAGACAACATAAAAGATTCAAAAGGGTCGATATTCAAAGACTTGTTAGCTTTTTACCTAGACACTGCAGTCTAAGATATCATGGATGTTGCCAAGGAAACCGAATGTCGACTTCGCGTATAGAAAGACGAAACAGGAGAAAAAAATCCTATATGAGTATGTGGCTCTCTGTTGCATAAAGGGGAAGGACATCCTGATCACTAAGGACATAAAAGCTCCGACAGGTGATATCCTAAATTTCATTAAGAAGATTGGGGCCCTCCCTGTCTAATCTGATCTCGGAAAAATAAATTTTAGAGGTCGTAGGCTAGCTGCTTTAGAAACAGAGCCATCTAATTAAAAAAAAAGGACCGGGCTTACTGGAGAGGTTTGTTAGCAGATGTTCAAATCCACCAATGACTATAGCGTCATCTATGTTTTGGGTTTGAGATACAAATAGTAAATCCAATGTTTAGTTTGTCGGAAAAACGCCTAGGCCTTGATTCGGCTTGGAGGCAAGTTTCTGTCATACTTTTCTAGAATAAAACTTTCAAGACTCCTATATGCTTGAAGATTGATCAGTTAAAGATTAAGAAATTCCCCATGCAACTATAGCTTAAAATGTCCCAAATGACCCAGTTTAGTCCATTCCAAGATGATTCCAATATTTGGGCAACACCTCAGCCCATATGAAGGCATTCTCCCTGAAGATCATTCTTACAAATTGCAGCTAAAAATAAATAGCCGGCGCGACAGCTCGGGATGAGCCAAGGCCTAGCTTCTCGCAACCATTCATGCTGTGCGTGTTACATTTTTCGCATGAATGGAAGGGACCTACAATTTATTGCCGACTCCGAACGACGAGGTGACAAATTATACTCCCGGAGGCTTGTCATTCACCGACGAGAGGTGGTGCCGCGAAAAATGTTTGGTGTTTTCCTGGCTGGGGCTTGAACTCACGCCGCTCGGTCAGCAGTTCAACGCACTAACCACTGAGCCACGGCGCCCACACAAATCGCAGCTGGCGTAATAATTAAATACAGTGGACGAGGCACAGTGCTGTTCGTTTATGTGTTAGGTCTTGGACATACAGGCAGGTGGCTCAAATTTTTAAAGGAAAATAATTTTGATTGTATTTTCAACGTCAGTGAACAAAACTTCAGCGTCCAAAGCTTCGAAAACCCTAAAATAGTTGAAGAACTTTTCCATTCACAAGTGACAAATTGATGAAGTTCACATTAGTCTAGGACCATGGTATTTAGGCCATGAATCGCATGAGTCGTACTTCGCCAAAACCCGACTTAACTCGAGTTATTTAAAGTTTAATTCCAGCGAAACATAAATAAAAAACACTTCCCATCAACATTTACCTCAACGCCTGTCGTATTCAAAGCCAACTGCCATCCATTTCACGGCTCCATTCAGCAAAACTATTTATATAGCAAAACAAACGCTTAAACTTAATTAAAATTGAAAAATACCTTCATTTGCGTTATTTTCTCCTGATATTCTCTTTTTTTTTCAACATTCTCAGCGAAAAATTAACCATAATTACGGAATGATTGCAGCTCAAACCAAATTATCCCGTTCTAGATAGTCAGCGACTATGTGTATAGCAACCTGCGTGCACAGCTCGTTAACCCAATTTACTGCGAATTTGCTTCAACAAAAAAAAAAGGCGAGATACAGAAACAGAACAAAAAAAAAATTTAAGAAAGGAAGTTTAATCGAACACACTTTGTGCTTTAAGCCAACTCAAGCCTGATTTCATTGAAGGTGGTCAAAGGAACGCACCCATCAGCTGTCAGTTATCTCTAAGGAGATAATTTGCTTTGACCATGTTTACGGTGATGTTGATTGTTTGTTTGCATATGTCACTGCTAATGATGAAAAATGCTGCGACTTTTACGGGCTCATACGAGTATGCACATAAATACAAATTGCAATTTAGCGGTTTAACCAAAATGTCATTACTCGGCCGCTAAATGAGCTGCCATTCGGAGAGGTATTACGCCACAAGATTCTCGTATCTCTTTTCTAAGCCGAAAACCAATGATAATTGCACTTGCACTCAACCGCCAGTACTGTCCATGACTTTGGCCATGATTGCATGACATATCATTAGCTGTGTGTTTCACTTTGACGTTAAGACAATGTCATTAGTGTCACGCTTTTTGCAAACGTCAGTCATTGTCGTAGATTCAAAACGAAATCAGTGAACAGTGAAAGACGGACAAAAATAAAGTTCAACACAAAGTTCTTAGGTTATGGCCAACGACGAGAGACGGCGGGTAGGTCAAAGCAGTGATTTATGGCACGAGGCACGCATGTGCATTTAATTCCACTGACCGTTTTTTATCATTAAACTGATTACAACGTCGACGACAGGCGTAATGTGTTTCAGATTGTGCAATGGACTTGAAGGAGATTACCACATAGATGGGCGGCAATAGTCTCCTTGTGGCAGTAAGTCGAGCAAACGAATTACAAAATGATGAATGGCCCCCGAAAAGGCGTTGGGTGAGGCATTTTATCAAGTGTTTTTATTTATAACATTTGTCAACACGTTGCGATGGTATCTTGGAGAAATGAAAAAGGTTTTCTGGTTCCTACTTGATAACGTCTGTGTGTAGAAGAATTTCAAAAATGATAAATGCAAGATTAAATCGATGGGAATGACTTTGAAAGTCACTTGATTGATTAGAAAAACGTTCGCATGAACTTTAGAATATCTGCGGGTTGTTTCCTTAGGCCTTCACATTTCAGAATGATGACAAGCGAAAAGGTTATTTGTCTTAGCCATAATTCTAGTTCAATTACCTACGCTCGAGGGAAACACAAGTGTCGTTGTACTCTTGCATACAGAAATTGGGTAAAGTCAGTACTGGACATAACATGCAACTCTGTTACACCGAGGAAGCAATGTCATCAGCTTAAACAACAAACTACCACTGTTCCGCTCTAATGTTAAATCCGTGCTGTTATATGGGTGCAGCACTTGAAAAGTGACTTCTACTACTAGACGAAAACTGCAATCGTTCGTTAATAGCTGCCTAGGAAACATTCCGAGGATTTTCTGGCCGAATCGTATCTCTAACGCACATCTTTACCAGAAAACAGGTCAGGAACCGACAGGAACAGCCATCCAACGACGAAAGTGGCAGTGGATTGGTCACACATTTCGAAAAGGTGTCAGCTTCATTGCCAACTTCACTATGCATTGGAATCCCCTTACTCACCGTGAAATACATGGCGCAAAACAGTTGAGGAGGAGACTTGGAGAGAGCTGGGACATATTGCCAGAAAGCGCATACGATACGCGTGGGTTTAGTAGATGCCCTAGGACCCATAAGAGGAAACAGGACAAATGTAAGTATCCCAGAGGCCAGCACACAAGTCAAAAGAAAAATTGGAAATCAAAGAGGAAATGATCAGCCAAGGGCTAGATGCACAGGTACAGATAAATTTGCTAAAACTATGCTTCTGATGCATCGATGACTTAAAAAATAACATTTAGCCATCGGACATCAATGTTCTGGCGGAACGCTAAGTACCAGACAACATCGAAGAACAAGATTTTACCAACGTTCTATAGAATCGCGGAATGCTCAAGGACAGCCGTTTTTAGAATAAAGTGCAAAAGTTGTGAAGAGGCAAATAAAGTGGTATTTTGGCCAGCATAACTCAGTGTTGCCTCATCACTTCAATTTGCAAGCATGTGAGTATGTGGCTCCATTCACAACAGCAAATTTCCGCCACGGAAGATAATTTCTTCTTCGTCAGAGAGGTTGTGATACCCTAGATCTTTTAAGTCGTAGGGGCCTTGGAAAACTTATTTTTCCAAACATTTTTAGATTCCTGACTAGTCTCTACTACACGTACCACAAGAGAGGTCGCAATGGATTCAATGAGATCTGAATAAGATGCCGCGGTGCCATGGGATCACTACTTGACGGAAACTATCAAACGCCTTTGCGAATATCTAAGCCTAACCGTCCCGTCGTTACAATGGGAACATTCTGTTTGGAAAACTAAAGGACCTTGTGCCAGTCCGATTAACAAACGTGATTCTGTCGTGCAGGCTGTTTTGTGAAAAGATCAGACAGTGTATAAAGGTGTTAGAAACGGTACCACCAAAACAAAAAGGGAACCGAATAGACCATATGGCTCAGTGCAAGCACACCCAAAGTACACTTATGGCGACGAGACATATCATTAAAAAGACTTCTACCACGGGGAGGAAATACAAGGGGTCAAAAGAAATAAAACAGTCAACTAGCTCTGATGATATACAGCTCAGTCCTAAGCTTGGCAGCGACTATTAGGAAGGAGCTCTGTGGAACAGAACAATGCATTCCGACGAAGACCTAGCCTTTCACACACACTAGATCTCTGATGGCAAAATGGTAGCTGACATTTTCTGTTGAGTTCCGAAGAATACGTAAGTCGATTTTTCAGAACTAGAGACAGATGGAGCATCTTTCTTACTGACAGGCTCCAAACAGGGAAGCTCTTCAGTCGAAAAAAATGTAAGCCTGTAAAGCTGTGCACAATATACCGAAGGTCAACAAGATGGCTCTATTCTGAATATAAAAAAAACGGAGATAAATGATAGAAAAATATTGCAACTAGATCCTGTTTGTCACGTGCATTCTGTAAGAACACCAATTGGCATGGGTCGTGTTAGACTTCCTCCACGGCCGCTCTGCGAAAGGATTTCATAGAGAACGAGTTGGGCTACCCTAAAAAAATGACTGTGAAAACTGCAGAGACGAAAAAGAAATAGAATCCTTACGGCACCTGCAAGGACAAAGACGAAATAGAATCCTTTCGGCACTAGCTAAGGACCAATTCTGCACCAGCATAGTAGCAACCATGAGCTGGAGGAACTTCTAATCGCTGACTGCACGACACTCCGAAAATTCTTATCTCTTGCCATGGGGTTCCCAAATTAGGCCCCAACACTTTATAAGATCCGACCGGTAAAGCGTTGATTGGTACAATGGACTTATTAAAGGTCCAAGCAAGAGACCCCGACCCCCAACCAAACATGGAAAGGAGCAAGTGAACAATCAAACGGAAAGAGCTGAATGAGGAATGCAAAAATACATGACAGTGTTTCTTGACGGAAGATGAGAGACGGTTCTAGGTTAAGCACGCTCATGGGTATCGGTTTTTGACATCTTTCCTGAAGATTCTCACTTTTTACCCCAAGAAACACGTCGATATTCTAACCTATTTTCACGTGTTAAGTCGGATCCCGTCTATGGAAATGTAAAAATCACTGGACTCTATAAATAAAAAAAATTTGCGAAGATTCCTAGTAGCAGTTTCGCAATCGAAACTTTTAATCCTGAAACAGGTGCAGTTGTGCGTTCTGTTTCACAATAAATCACTGCCCCATCTGCCCGCCCTTGTTCTAGTCGCGCTAAAAATAAATAGCAAATCGAAGAAAACAAACAGCAAGCCAATTTCGCATAGTCTGGCCATGACTACTCCCACATCGTTTTATTTCTTTTGTTTCTGTCTACAGTACGCTTTTCCAAAACACAAATATGAAAACATACTTTAGCGCAGTTTTTGTTTTTAGGAATTTCAAAAATAGACGCAACGCTTTTGGCACTGAACACTGAAATACGAATAAAAACTAACGACCGCTTCTCCTAAGAACCACTTAATGAATTGGTTTGAAAATTGAAACTGAAAAGTCAATATTCTCCAGTCCCCCCAGTGCGACAGGGAAACATAAAAGAGACATTTTATGATTTTTCTTCAAGGAAAAGATACATATTGTCCCCTAGTTCGACATGGTCGCGTCCCTTAATCAAAATCAAAGTGCACACTTCAACTATATTACTGCCGCTCGACGAGAAACCCTCCTGAAGTGATGAACATTTGGATTCGATTTAAATTAGAAAATGGAAACAAATCTCAAACACGAAGGAAGTAAACAAGTAAAACGCTGGAGATATAAATACCCACTCGCATTTGTTATGCATTTTGAATGGCGTTGGCGATGAGTGTACACAGGGCAGAGGCAGGGGAGAACCAGCGATGGAGGCCGCCTTCAAGCAGATGGCTGCGGTAAGGGCATACATCCACCAAGTGGGCGGCAGAATTAGAGCTCACCTGGAAAACGAACGTTTTCTGCTTGTCGTGCGTTTGTAAAGCGTACCGCCGCCACCGAAACATGCAGGTGAAAATGTACACATAAGTTCTGTGTGTGTCTGACTCTGCTTCCGCTCTACGCAACCACCCAATGTTAAGCACACAAATAAAATCTATTTTCGTTTTCTCTTTTGTTACACAAAAAAAAAAAAAAAAAAGAAAAAAACAAAATAATTTAATTAAGTGCGATCGGAGATATTTAATGATCGACTCCAAGTGGGATTGATTGTTTGATTAGGTGTCATGATAAAATTAAATTTTTTTAACAACAAAAAGTCATTTTAACGAATTTATTTGGTTAAGTGATGCCCACAGCTCTTAAATACATTTTTTCGTATATTTAATGGTTTTATTGACTTTTAAATGTTTTTGTTAGATTTTAAAATTTTGTAACAAAGTTACGGAACTGAGTTGAAGGCGGTATCCGATAGGAACATCGCCATCTACGCCGATAGCCAGTCTGCACTCAAAGCCCTTAAATCGAATGTCATTCAATCCAGACTAGTTGGAAACATAACGCTTAAGGCACTATGCGCGGAGAACAGGGAAAGACT
Source organism: Matsumyia berberina (assembly GCA_917880715.2). Classification (NCBI taxonomy): domain Eukaryota; kingdom Metazoa; phylum Arthropoda; class Insecta; order Diptera; family Syrphidae; genus Matsumyia; species Matsumyia berberina. The sequence continues at coordinate 111,950,818 of OU862870.1, read as the reverse complement.
ATGCTGGGTGCCTGAACATTGCGACATAGAGGGTAATGAGCTTCCGGATCAACTACCAAGGGACGGGCGAGAGCGACTGTAGTGGTCAAACCGCCGTCTAACGTGGTTAAGGCGAAACTCTTAGGCAATATAAACAGGCAAGCTGACCACAGATGGTCAAATATAAGTGAACATAGAGTACAGCGATATCGCCTTAGCCAGAAGAGTGAAGCTCCAACGACTGAGGTTGGTTGGTCATGCAGAGCGGATGGACCTCAATGCTCCGGCCCGGAAAATCTTCGAATCCACATCCGAGGAACGGCGCAGTAGAGGAAGACCGCGACTCAGGTGGTGCACACAAGTGAAAGGGGGCCTCAACTAACTTGAAAACGTGCGAAATTGGAAGCAGCAGGCTGGAGACGCTTGTTGGTTGACGCCCAAGTCCATCTAAAGCTTCGTGGCCGGTGTTAGAAAGACGAAGGAAATTCTTAAGATAGAAAAACCAAAGCTAAAAATAGATGTAGGAATTCTGTCCGGGCATTGCCTGCTACTATGGAACTGAGACTCATAGAATCGGAAGCGTGTAGACACTTTGACGACTTAGGCTAGGGCCACGCACTGAGCGACTGAGCGATGAGCGATTGAGCGAAGAGCACCTGAGCGGCACAAAAAAATTAAAACATATGAAATCGTAGGGCTGTGGCTACGTAGTTCCTAAGCGATGAGCGATTTTTCTGAGCGACAGAGCGACGTCGCTCTGAATTAAATTTTGTTCTAATTTTGTAGTTCATCGCTCAGCGATAAAGTGGAGCAAATAAACTTGGAAATTTTGATTTCAGCTGTCAAACGACATTTTCACTACAAATCGCTCGAGCGAAGTCGCTCAGTAAAATGCCACTTGTCGCTCAGACTTGTCGCTCTATCGCTCATCGCTCAGTGCGTGGCCCTAGCTTTATGCGTTAGAGAAGTTATTACACACATTTTATGCGATTGTGAGGGCATAGGGCAAAGGTGCTTTAAACACCTAGGAAACTCATCTTTAGGAACTTCCAATAGAACTTCTATAAGCTGGTACAAACTTCTTATAAATGGCCAATGGTAGATAGGAGCCCACAAACAGGAGGACCAAAGATCTACACGCGCTGAACACGTAAGACTCTTAATAAACATCATTACAGAGCACCACTTTCTGACGGCTCACTAGAAAAGAATGCTCCTAAATATGCACATAAAGACGCCAGTGAAACCGAAAATCACTTTCGAGTTTTGAACCACTACACCAAAAAATTCCTTCTTTCCTATATTCTCTCTTCTTTCGGGCTAACGTTGCACAACTACAGTGCACTCAGGGACGCTGTCCTTGCAGTAAGCCAATATTTAAAAATAAAAATCATTACACACATACAGAAGCTGCGGCAATGTCGACCCAAAAGAAGGCACAACTTACTTCCTATACGAGTACCTAAGCCTTAGCAGGACCAATGAAAGCCCTCGGAAAACACTTCTTCAACGCCTTGGGCGAACAGTCAACAAAGCCACAAAAACCAATTCAAATTTGTTTTCCTGTTTCCTCATTGCAGTGTCCTCTCTCATAAACGGACACCGATGGTTCCAAAAGGGTAACACATTGGATCCAAAACAATCCAAACGATGCAGCGCTGTTGTACTGCACAGCCACTCCCACCAATTAACCCAACCTAGAGAAACACATACATTCATCGAATGAAATCACCTGATTGGGTCCCTTCTCGTCTCTCTTCCAGCAGTTGATTCAATCAAAGTTCTTCTCTGAACGCAACCGCCAACTGAAATTATCATTTCTTCGCCTAGCCAGTGTTAGACATTCGCATGGTTTACGTATTGCTGTGTGCAGTATTCTCCTCGTCCCTTAGGCTCATTTTCAAGAAGACGCCTATTCTTTACATGGAGCTTAAAGTGTTTGTGTCTTGGAAACAACGCTTTTACTCACTCATGAATTCCTTGCGTTATTTGAATTTCCCTGTTGAGCTAATCAGCAAACATTTTAACTGTCATTTAGCCGCGTTTTCCATCCTACTGTGTTAATTCGTGGCCCACAATTACAGCCCTATTGACGGCAACGAATTTCCGCCTTTTCGCCTGATCATAAGGGGACTTTAATGCCAAGATAGGCAGTGCCATCTATGGTCTCATTTGTTAGCAAAGGAGTTTTGGAAAGTTAAACATCCAATGCCACCAATTATCCAAGACCAGAACAGGAAAGACGCAACATTATTGCCTGATACCTGAAGACCGCAGATATCAAAGAAAATTATAGACTCCATACCGTGCGAACATCGGACGAAAATCGATCTGTGGTATTTTACGACGGATTTAAGAAAGACTAAGTTGAACAGACTAATCTTCACTGTTGGTGCAAGCAGCAGATGAATCGCGTATGGGCCTTGCAAGAATCTTTAAACTCACCTGACAGCTGTCATAAAAAATGAGTAAATAGCTGGCGGGATGAGCCAAGGCCTAGCTTCTCGCAACCATTCATCTTGTCCGTGTTACGATTTTCACACGAATGGAAGGGACCTACAATTTACAATTTATTGCCGACTCCGGATAGCGAATTGAGAAGCTTTTTTCATAACAAATTGTACTCCCTGACGGTAGTTATTTCCCTTCATGTTCGGTGGACATGGCTGGGGCTTAAATCCACGCCGTTCGGTCCGCAGTCCAACGCACTTACCACTGAGCCAAGGTAACCACAACTGTCATAACAGAAAGGATAATAGAAATCAAGATGAAAGTAAATGAGGGGAAACAAGTAGAGAGATAGATGTGAAGTCGGGAAGGTTCTGAAGGCTTTAGCTTTGCGATTGCTCGATATAAACACCTAATGCGCCATCTTTTTGTGCGTGAAACGTGTTTAGCTCAAATTTTGTCAGAATGTCTATGCATATCGAATAGTTGGCAGCAAGGTTAGTCAAAATGACAAGTTTAATGCCTTCCACTCCTTCGGGTGGTCCCATTTGCATAGTGGATACATACAACGAATTGCATGGGTTTACAGCGGCTTCCACCTAGTCAGCGGAGTCCACATACCTATAACGACTAAGATAGGGTATGTAGAACGGATCCACATTAGCACTCCAGCGTAGAGACCCTTTAAGATGGTTGGTTGTGTGTTTTAGGAGGGTGAGGTTTGAGCCCACCGTTTAGGCCCTATGTGGTCCCCTCTGTAGCATCTGTTGGAGAAGAAGTAGAGTGGAGTGGAGGAGGTGGTGGGGGGGAGGCGTGTAAGTGATGGATGGCGTTTACATACCCGAGAAACATCCTGTATGTCCAGCAAACTTCAGGATTTTCTCGAAAGTAAATTGCCAAGGAGAACTTAGCCCGGGCAGAACACATGTCCTCCCAAGCTTTCGTGTCTTAGCTATCTTGTGGCGGAGCAATCGGAGAAAAAGTGTTCGAAGCTCTCCTCCTCTTCCTCACATCCCTTCCTACAAAACTTCGGAGTTGAAAAAAATCAGAATGGAACGCGGTAATGTGAGTAAATGGAACAGGACCCCAATTAACAATTGAGGTGGCTGAATACGTTTCTTGAGATTTTGTTCATTCCGGAATGACTTTTGAAGAAGCTGTACGAATCAAAACCTTCCCTGCACCTGCCCACCTCTCTCCGATAGAAAAACGCTTTACTTAGGAGCTTTTTACTTCAATTGTTTCAACAATTGGATACGAACATTTCCAAGATTCACGTGGTACCCATAATTGGTCTCGGTGTGTTAACTTCAGCAGCCAGTTAGTTAAACCTAACCAAGATATGGCTTATCAACCGAATACTTATGTATGTTTTGAATCACAACATTTGTATGTATGCTCGGTGGTCTGTTTTTGGAAAAAAATTCAAGGCGATAGCGAAATAAGTCGGGAAATAAATCTTCTAAGCTTCATAAATAGTATTCTAAGCCCGTTCTATTCAGAGATACTAACGTGTGATCATTGACGATCACTGAATACCATGACTCTGGACAAAAATTTAACTTCACCACCGGAAGTGTGGCTAAATTTTCATTTTGTTTTCGTCTGCTAAAACAAAACTAAGACGCAATTGGATTTGCCTGCTGGATATCCGGCCACCCACTCTATCGGACTGTATTTACCTACTTTATCTACCCATTAGTCAACATATGACCTTCAACCTGAAACGGGCACTTCATTCCGACAACTGTTCCATTTCCTCTGGCGTGATACAGTAAACGAGGGAAATATGATGAATTATTCAACTTAATTACCTATCAGCGCTAAAATCCGCGATAGGCTAATAACTACTAAAACAAATCGAACCATTGCACAACTTGGATGTGTCTACCGACCGTTGCCCTAAATCAATATTTGCCAGCCACCTTACGCACGCAAATTTGTAACCAGAGCGTTCCGAGTGCAGCACACATACACACGCCGTTTAGTATCTAATGCACAGTCGTGTGTGGCGTTTCGATTTGTTTCGTCGTTTAAAGATAATTTTTTTTTATGTTTACTAGTGCGGATCCGTACCGTATGTGCTGCAAGAGTACATGTAGTCCATGGCCTATCTTATCTATGTTTTACGCCTTTTTTCGCATACAAGGGGAGGGCGGCAAGGCGATAAGGTGTGTGAGTAGGTGAACCAGAAATTCCTTTGTTGTCTAAAGCATGGCTGACAAAACTGCGCAGTTCGTAGGGTTCAAAAGCAAGTCAAAGGTTGAAGATACTTGAGGTTGCTCTTGTGTTGTGTCAAAAGCAGCTAATGTAGGCTTAAAGTTTGTGCTTAACGATTCTGCTGAGGTGAAGTAAACCCTCAAAGAGACTTGTTTGATGTACGAGGTCAAATTTTAAAGTTCAACCTTGAGCTCTCAATGACATACACTAAGTAGTTGCCAACTTGATCCAGATTAATCTCAAAGCTCTCAGTATGAGGTCGTTGAGTTGACACTCATGGGTAATTAAGCGCTGATGGTCGTGTAACCTTTAGATTAAAAGACACAAATAAGTGTACAAATTCACCAAAAAGAACGCTCCGATTTTACACCCAGACGGGACCAATTTTCTACTCGAAAATCTGAAGTTTCTGCAGAGAAGATTCTCTTGCCCTTGGTTGTCTACCTGCCATGTGCTCGTAATATTCAATTAGAAATTCTTTCACCAACAAATACCAAAGTCACTGACAAGTCCACCTTCCCCAAACCAAAATCTGAATAAGGCTTCAGGCTATACGCAATGACCAAACAAAACAAGGATACACCCCCGTTTACGCACCGCCACACACCTTTAATTAATTGTGTATATCTAATTAGGTTCACTCACGATACTTCCTTGCGCAGGAAAACCGACGAAAGCAAAAAAAAACCGTAAAATCCCGTCAGGGTGGTGGAAAATCTCTGTCCAGATAGGTTTTCCTTGAGGAAAAAACAGAAGGGCGACGGACAAAAACAAAAACACACAACAAACCTACCACGCACACACGCAAGCAGAATTTTCCAAAACAACAACAAAAGAAAATTGACGGCCAGCCGAGTTCATTGACGTTCCCAAGAATGCAGACAAATTTTTCTGCCTCTGTTATCCTTGTTTAGGCACAAAAAGAGGGATTGCTGCCGTAATCCCTTCGAAATATGAAATTTAATTTCAGTTTCCAAGTGAAAGTTGGGAGAAGCGTTCGAAAATCGATGTGTGTACATGTAAATTAATCAAAAGAAAATCCTGTCTTACTGCGTTATCCTTAAGGAAAAGTTCAGCACACATACACATATATACTCCAGTACATCCGGAGGAGGAAATTGCCGTTCAAGTTGAAATAAGCGAATAGAACAGGCCGAGAGGAAAACACAGAGAAAATAGTGACAAAACGCAGAAAAGGAATCGGGAACGGGATTCGGGAACAGAGAGATTTATACAGAGGAAAATGAGGCGAGAGAGTATGGAGAACAGTGGGACAGCATTGCCAGATTAATGCAAATTATGAACATTTTATGCACAGTTTTGGCATAGACATGCTCGTGGGTACTGAACAGTCCTTGGCTCATCCCAGGCTTTCGCGGCAGATATTTATTTTTTATTGACAAGAGATGGAACTTTTAGAAGCAGAATGTACGATAAATACTGTGGGACTGACATCAAAACGACTCTGTCAAGAAAATCACTCGACTGATGCCTGAAAGACTTCAGTCATTGCAAGAACTCCGCTGCTAAACAAGATTTCTTAATTCAAAGCGCTGAATCAGCGACCTTTGGATTACAAAGAACTTGAGAGCCATTTTTAATTAACATGAAATCATTGCGTGGAAATGTACAACTCTGAGTTAATCGATAATTTTGCAACATCCTGTTCGATGCAGTGGAGCCAGAATAAAGCTCTTTATGGAAACAAGAGACTACTTTGCACAAGGAAAAGGTTGGAGAACCATTTAAGTGAGTCTGTTGCGAAGGACTTCAATGATACCAGAGCAGCCAATCTACCACTTCACATAAAGAAAGTCTTACTTATGTTGAGACATCTATGAAAGAAGACCACCTTGTGAAGCCTTCATTTCTCAAGAGTTTTCTTCTAACTTTATTCGAGCTTGATATCGTCTGATGTATACAGTTAAGCCCAACAATGCACATTGCCACAGTTGCGGGGGGGAATGATAATAAAAGGAAAATCTCGTATTGAATTCCCTTGTAGATACCTGGCACTTTATATTTTCTTTAGATAAATACAAGTAATCCACCCGAAACAATTCTTTTACTTGAGGTAATGAAAGCATAAGTTTTGTTCGTCATCTGCAATCTGGTCCCCGTGGGCTTGCCTTCATCGTTGTTCATTCCTCGTAATCATCAGTTCTACGTATCCAGGTTAGGTAAGACAAGGGTCTAGATGCTGACAACGCAAACTTAGAGTCAAAATAGTATATCGTAAGGAGCTCACTTGTCTAAGATCATTCTGCTCTGGGCCCTGAGTCACAGAGACATTGAATTAAACCAGCGTACGGACGAAATGAGCAGACAGAGCTCAGCCCAACACGTCTTACCATAAAATTCCATATTCCATTAGCTGTCAAATGGTAAATACCTTGAGATTTTTTATAGAAGACCAACCCGGCAAGAGGATGCGCCGCGAAAAATATTTGCTGGGTATTGCTGGGACTCGATCTAAATAGCTAGCAAAACAGTTCAACGCCTAAATCACTTAGTTAAGACGAACAAGTCAAGTGAATCGTGTTTAAATGATAGTCTTACCCTTACCTTTGTCCCCGCAAAAAATAAATAGGCGGTTCGAAAGCTCGGGATGATCCAAGACCTAGCTTCTCGCAACCATTCATATTGTGCGTATTACATTTCTTTCGCACGAATGAAAGGGACCTATAATTTATTGCCGACTCCGAACGGCGAAGTGAGAAGCTCTCACTTTAATCATGACAGATTATACTCCCGGAAGTTTATCATTCCCCGACGAGAGGTGGTGCCGCGAAAAATGTTTGGTGGATATGGCTAGGCCTTGAACCGACACCGCTGAGCAGCAGTCCAACGCACTAACCACTGAGCCACGGCGATCAGCAGCTGCTGAAAAAATCATTTTAGGTCTAGTCTTTCGACTTGCACTCAATAGCAGCAGGTTGAAAGCAATTGAGAAGTCTACATATCTCAACAACCTCACAAAAGCATAGACTAGCATGGTTAAGAGTAACAGGAGCAATGAGAGCAATACCTCAAATAGGGTTAGAACTTATGCTGAATCTACCCCTTTAGACTACTATGTAAAGAGCACAGTGCAAAAGCAGGACTCAGGCTGAGATAGTCAGGCTTCTAGAAGCACAGCTCCTACGAACACGCGTGCAGGAAAACGGACTAAATCACACAATATTTAGACAAAAACTACTCCACCCTTATACCTAGCAGACAAAATTGGGAACTAACACCCTAGCGGGAGAACACGCAATCCAAATCGAATGGTCTTAAGATGAAGATAGGTGCTTGAGCAGGGTTATACAGTAGTTCATACAGGCTCCCAGAAGACTGTTGTGTCTTTTAAGCTGAAATTTTCATCATTGATAGAGCAAGGACCATAGATGCTAGGAGTCTGAGCTCATTTAGGATCGCCATCCTCGCCGACAGTGAAGGCTTTAGATATTGCCAGTACCAAATTTAAAGCAGTGTCCAACTGTCACGAAGTCCTAAAAAAAAATAGGCGGGTTTCACGAGGTCAGCATCTACTGGGTCCCCGGCCACAGCGACATCGAGGGTAACGAAAAACCGGACGAACTGGCTCGGCAAGGATTCGCTTTAGAGAGAGAGCACACTGACGCGTCGATAAACAACCCTATCAGTGTACTGAAAGGCAACGTCGACTACAAGATGAAAGAACTAATCAACACCTCTTGGTCAGCCAGAGGCGACTGCATTATATCCCGCCGCTTATGGCAGAGAATCGACCAGGGCAAGACAAAATGTCTCCTGGCTATGAACAGCAAGAAACTCGCATCCTAGTAGGTGTACTGACGGGACATTGTGCGGAAAAAGCGGATTAGAAAAGTATTGCGCAAATTTCAACATAAGTTATAGGAAGGGGATACCACCTTCATCCCCTAAGAGTCGCTAATCTTTCCTCGAGAGTGCGTTAGTGGAAAGAGATCCAAACTGACTGATACAGTTTATGACCGGCTTTGCTGTTTGAAAAGGCATTGTTTCTGGTTCAGATTTGGATCCATCTGTAAAGTGAGGTCATATGTTTAAAAGCACATAATGTAGAATTTTGACTAGCAACTTTGCTCCATTCTAATGAAACGTAAAGATAAAGACCCCAATGATGCCTCTAATGATGTTTTAATGAAATGAGATAAATCTATCCGCCTTAGCGACAATTAAAAAATAAATGACTTCATTTGAAAAAAAAACGACGTATGGCATAAGTAAAAAGCCTCAAGGACAAGGCAAAATAAATTAATGCAAAGCACGATGCCTCATAGATTGCATCGGGACAAATGTGTAGATAATCTAGACACGCTTAACTCAAACATTGCATATGGCGTCAGCACAACATAAAAATTGATTTATTGCCAGAAACTAGACAACTAGACATGCACATAAGTTAAGATTCCAAAAACGGGAAATTAACGCTTTGTTACAGTAATTAGAAAAAATAGGCGTAATGCGGAATTATTGGAATTTTCCTCAATGCGAACGACTGACAGATTGAAAATGCAAACGATTAAGTTGAAGACGTGCCCAGTGTGACAATGTGAAGAAGTGAATTGTATACGGATTTGACAGACGATGAAAGTAGCATCAAATTGCATTATTGTCAAGCAAGCGAAGTCATTACCGTGTCTCCAAATGAAACATATACGCATCTTGAAAATTAAAATTGTCCACCGGAATGTGTGGAAAGATCAGCCCTTGCCCTTACCCAAATCTTAAATCTGTAATATTCTGAACTGAAATAAAATTCCAAATTCCAAACCAGAACAATTCTCATCTGCCCAATTGCACCCCGTCTCTCCGATCACGCCCAACTGATGTCCTAGATGTTCACCAGCAGCTATCACAGTTCGAGCTTCATATGAACAATATTGCACTGTGTAGCGCAATCAGACTTAGTGAATCTGGGTATTGGACACACAAACCCTTCGATCACAGTATAAAATCCTAGACGTGCTACCAAAAAATTTGTAGCTTTTCGGACAGACTGTATCACTCCCAATTTAAATTTCCCCCAGAGTTGAATGCGCGAAAGGAGCAGTGCTCGATGACTATAGCTATATATACTAACGGTTCAAAAATGAACTGGAGGGTTGGTACGGAAGTCTTCTCGTAAACCTCCAGCTTATCCAAACCCTATCGCCTCCCTGATTACGCCAACGAGGCTTGTATCGCCTTTCAGAACTTGAATTGAAAGTAAGCCCTTGAGTACTTGCTTTACAGGTGCCCGGCACTTTCCAAAACAAGACATGGTGCATTTGACAAACTATTCGTAAACGAACTATCAGGGGGGAAAAAATTCTAATAAGCTTCACAGGATAGATTAAAGACCAACAGCAGTGCCCCACTTCCACCCATCCAACAAACCGGTCACGAGAACTACGGTAACACAACAGTGTGATTCAACACTGATTGAGAATCAGGGGTGAGTTTTTGCCCTTACCAGGCTCTGATGGGATCTCAGAAGAAATCACTGTATAAATTATAAGAAGCTTATAAGAAGTCCTTTGAGACCTCCCTTAACTTACTAGGGCAAGCCTGTACCATATACTTTCACATAGAATTCAATTTTGTCGTCAGGTCTAGGAACATCGCAAGGGTTTTATATGGAAAAATTGACAACGAAAGAACTGATCAACTCGCGAAGAAAGGGAAGATGGAGCTCTTTGGACTCCTGCAAAATAACTAAAACACTATGGCCAAGGTAAAGCGGTGCAGAACTAATACTTTCTTGCAGAAGGACAGAAACCCTCTTCATCCTTGTAGGAGGAATTACAGATCAAAATACTCTGAAAAAGCTAAGACTAAGTGAGGACGACCTTTGCAAGGGCTGCGGAGACGAGGAAATCAATTAGGAGACAACCCACTTCCTCTGCCGCTGTTCAGGTCTTTGCCACCTCAGACATAAATGCTTTGGAAGGCACATTTTCTAGGATACCGAAGAACTATGTGACGTATCAGGGACATCTGAAGGTTCATTAAGATGGTTCGAAACCCTGGAGTAATAGGAGACTCCTTGGGTATTGTTCCACGAGCAAGCGGTACCTTCTTCCGCAAAATGGGCATCACAATAACTCTCTACTGACCTCAGTGTGACGCAGAGGCTTCTTTCTCTCGTCGCCAATCCATCTACCTCACCCAACCTAAAAGGAGAACAAAATGGACCAAAGAGCCCGTTCGTCCTAACCTAACCTAATCCAAGAAATACACAATCCGTTTCCTTCTTACTGTACTCTGTGCCATAAGAATTCATGCGAAGCGGTTGGCGAAAACACCTAAAAAAAGAATAGTCTGTTTGGTATCTGCTTTGTGAATAAAATGAATAAATGGCTCGGAATGAGCCAAGGCCTACCTTCTCGCTACCAGGAATCTACAATTTATTGCTGACTCCGAACTCTTGGAGGTTTGCCATTCCCTGACAAAAGATATGGTTCCTCGAAAACGATTGTGTATGGAACTCACGCAGCTCGGACAGCAGTAAGACGCACTAACCACTGAGCCACAGCGACACACTGCTTTGTGAATGCCCGACTTATAATAGAAGAGAATCAGGACCCTAACAGTCACTTGTTCAACGAATTGAAAGGTTAGTGAACTGCGAAGTGCGCAGCGGTTGTCATCTCCGGGCCACAATAAACCCAAATAGGCATGAATGTGGTAAAGAGAATATCAATCTGCAAATCTTCAAGACACCGACTTTCCTGACCTTCGTACCAAGCCGTCATCGTAACATCGGCCAAACATCAACAAACTGTAATGCTTTTCGCAGTGCTACTGCACCCATCAATTCTACAGCTCTCCCAGACTGGCTTTCTGCAGAACAATTAAGTTCTAAAATAGCTAAAAGCCTTCAATCGAATTTTAGTAGTTTTCTCGACATGTGTACGGAGGGGATTGTGCCAACACAATTCAGGAAATTCAGATACTTTTATCTAAAACAGGGAAAAGTGACCTGCAGCTGCAGAAACCATTGATATAGCCTTAGAGCAAGAACAAGACGCAATGTAACTTCTTGAACGGAATTCCCAACAAAATCTTTACGCCAGACAGTAGAAGATTCAAAGCCAAGTGGATTCTGTCTAATTAGACGAAAGAAGCATGAATCTTCTTCAAGAAATTTGACGCTGAACAGTCGAAGAGAGGTATCAGTTGTTATTGTAGATTGAGCTGGGATACATCGCCAGGAGACGTAAACAGCTGCCGTACGAATGGTAGGTGCCAACAAGAGGACAAAGAACCTACTTCTCTTCATATCGAGATTTACAGACAAAATTCCTTGAGGGCAAAAGAGATTCCAAGTCTACTCCAACCACTACATTCTCCTCATATCACGTAGAAATTTTTTCGGACAGAATCACACTCCTGATCCTGACATCCAATTCTTCTAAATTCGCTCCAACTGCAACCTGGCAATGCTATTCATTTGAAAACGGATAGACCATAGACGAAGAGAACAATCGTAAAACCGGCGAAAATGGGTCTGTCCTTGCTTATTCATACGCAAAAAGGACGAGAAAACAGCGAATGCGGGTGGTGGTTTCAGTTTGCTTTTCCTCTCTAATGGCAATGGAAAATTGCCGCCAGACAACAAGAACTCCTAACCTCCCCCGCTGTACACGCACACCGCCCGCTCCTTCCCATTCGAAAAAGATTCCAATTGCCTATGGATGTATATTTATGTGGATCATTTTTATTACCAGACCGAATGAAAATAAAATTTTCGCTTACCCAAACAAATAAATATGCGAAAATTTGCCGCTGAAATATCCTTTTTATTTTCGCCGAGTCCTTTTGCGTCCTTTTTCTCCTCTTTATCCAGAGATGGCCGATACGGGGGAACACAAAGCAGTAATCCACCCCTTTTCTGCGGAGATACTAGTTCGTTTGGGAGATAAAACTGATGACGATTGGGAATCGAAAAAGGATTTTCCCCGAAAATAGGATTTTTTCTTTATTTCACTCACTTATCCTCTCGAACACACACTCGCGCACGCACGATAAATTCTGCACTTGGCACCGATTTCCTTCTGCGGCAGACAATTGCCTTCGTCGCGTTTGCTTTGATTTTTTTTTTTTGCAAAGCCTACTTGCGGTACTTTTTTGTTGCAATTTTTCCGTTACAAACACTCGAGATTCACCGACCGTGGGATCGGCACAGACACAAATTCACCAAAATTCGTTCAGCAGTTGTAGTTGCAGTTAAGAAAATTCTGTTTTAGGTTGCATTTTCCTTGAGAAAATTTTTTTTTTTTTTTTTTGTAGATTCTCAGTTAAGCGCGAAACGGTTCACTCTACGCAGAGAGAGGCGACACAACTTGGACCACTTCCATTTTCCGACTGGCTGTCTGGCTGGTGGTGTATGTTTTTCGATTACTGCTGTTGAGGCGATTGGAATTGGATTCGAGTCGGTGTGTTTTTGTTGCATCGGCGAAGAACAACGAAGCGAGAGCGACGACGGCGTCTTTCCATTTTCACACACACATGGAAGAGTTGGTGAGATTGTTGAGAAGAGAGAGCGAGAGAGATCGGCAGCAGGTGCTGGAAAGGGGAATGAATTGCAGCTGGCACGGGTAAATTGAGTAAGAATTTGTTAGAAATGAAACAAAACAAAAATGGTTGGATGCGCGAACGAAATGGTAAACTGAGTTTTGAAAGGCGGTGCGTCGGTGTACAGCGGCTGCCAATTACCGGCGAATTGGGTTAGGGTAACATTTTCTGGTTAAACAAATTCTAGAAATGTGTAAAAATGACTTGCGTTCAAAGATAAAAAAATAAACCGTGTAAAAGCCATTACTGAGGAGCTGCATTTAATAGAATTTGTAAGACAATTGCAGGATAGAATTGCATGATTTTAATATTGCTCAAGTCTCTAACTTGAAAACAAAAACCTTTTGAATCATTACTGGTGTGTTAACTGGGCACTACCTTCTAAAGGAGTAGCTTTACAGACTTAGCCTTTGGCATAGACAATCATAAGTTGTCTTTGACTGTCGCTCAAGATTCCAACAGAATCCGAAATGAGCAAGCTAAGAACCCCAAGGGACGACACGGAAGTTTTTATATGAAACGGTAGAGCTATGACGAAGGAATAGTAAAACGATTTTTATTCGTCTATCTACCAATGTAATTCCGTCTCGTTTGTTGAATATTCTGCCAAATGCAATCCAAATAAATTCTCTGTTGTCTCTTCCCTCTGATTGAAACGTAATTTCTTCTCTAGTAAACTGCGGCAACACTTTTCCAGATACATCAAGCAAATGTGATAACAATGGCTGTCAAATTGGAAGTAAAATGTACTGCGTGACGTCGAATCAATACTTTTTGAACACTAGAAGTAGCAAACACTAAATTTTGTATATTTTCTGCCATTTTCTGATGAAATATCACTGTGATTACACTTATTCAAACCATTAACACATAAAGCATGTCCTGGAATGAGTTTCCGGCAATATTTCAATCGAAAAACTGATTTTAAGAAAAAATATAATACGAATATATGCACAGCCAAAAAGTACAGTGAGTTCATATGTGAACTCAACGCATTTTTTGGTCTGATTTGTGCCGTACAAATGGAATTTCAAGTCTTGTGAATTTTTTGTTGGGAATTTTGACTGTTTTTGAGTGGATTTTCGATTGGAAACTTGATGAAATGGAGGAAAATGTGATCTAGATGATTTAGAGAGGTGTGAAGTGTAGAAATGGTGAAAGGAATCAATTTATTGACGAGAATTGAGAGAAATCTCTCTGTATAGTTGGCAAAGTAAATTCACATTGAGTTTTCGCCAAAAAAGAACAATACTTTTTTACTTACTAGCTTATGACGGCGCTACAGTTCGGGGTGGACCTGGAGCTCAACCAACAAGCGTCTCTAGCCAGCTTGATCGCTTGCCCGGTGCCTGCCGTTTCACGTACGATAATTTTCCTTGCTGGAGCGCTTGTGTTCATCCGCTCTACGTGCCCCAGTCATCTAAGTCTTCGTAATGTACTTCTTCGACTAGGTCGATGGCGCTGTACAGCCCATACAGTTCGTCTTCATGTCTTCTCCTCCATATATCACTTAGGCAGACAGGGCTAAAGATTACCTGAAGGACTTTTCCCTTGAAGCAACTGAGGATGGTCTCGCTCATTCTTGACAAAGTCTGCGCCTCTGAGCCATATAGCAGGACTGGGATGATTGGCATCGCATTTCTCATGGTTTCTGGTTTTTCTCTGAGAAGCCGGTATTTTTCTCTTTTCTCCTGCTTATAGAGCTGGCCAGCAGCTCTTGTCATTCTATGCAGCGCCGCACTGCATGCTGGATATGATTAGTGGTATACGTACCTGATCGTCCCCAGTGATTCTAGCGCTAGTGCATTTCCAGCATCACAAACGGTCTGCCAATGAAAGAACTGTCAACCAAGTTGACCATGTTGCGATCGACGCAACTCTACATACGGACGTTCCGACCAGCCAACATTGACTCTGACAATTTCTAGAGTAGTTCTGTATCGCCAGCATCAAGTGTAGAAGACCAGTGGCAACTGCACCAGAAAGCCGTCAAAAATGCAGCAACTGACGTGCTTGGTTTCCTAAGAAAACCCTGGTTTTATGCAACAGAACAGGCTGCCTACAGAGTTGCACTGTAAAGAAGACCGAGAGCTACAATACTTGTACTCGCTCTACGGGCAGAGGAGAAAAGAAAATTTTTAGGGAAAAAAGGGAAAACCGTAAAAAAGCGAACGATCGAGGCGGTTCAGAAGTGTTTCATTAGGAAAGGTGTTGCTCCCAGAATATCATCACCTCAACGATTTTTGTGGAATGATCTTCAAAAGTTTTAGCAAATTTTTAAACGAGTATTCCAAAACTACAAAGCACGAACAGAAACTTGCAAGGATAGAGAAATGGAAACATCCTGGTATGTAAATTCAGAGTCAGTGCAGATTTGCAAATGTATTTGCCGACCTCTGCGAACTATCACCGATGCATTTCCGAGTAAATAATCAAAGAGAACGGGATTCAAGGAAAAAGCAGAAGCCATCGACCTCAAAACACTTAGTCCGCTTTGAACGTGGCTCAGTGCCAGGACTGGTCTTCGGTATAATTACTGAGTTTACACTCATGAGGTGAAGATTTTGAACACTGCCAAGCCATTTGGATTACTTAAGTGCAAATAATTGGAAAGGTGAACCATTTCCAAGACACAGTAATACACTGCAACCCATTAGCACGCCATCTGGTATCAAGTCCGACGGTTCGAAGTTGACTGCCCTTCTCCTCATACCTGCACCATCCATGTACGATACAAGCAAACATGGAATACCCATCCAAATGGACATGGTCAAACGACCGCCTCAAGACCAATCATCCATGTATCAGTCCTTACTCCGTTCACATTTGTTTTGACCACAACGTTTTTACGTAATCACCACACCAAACGCGGCTTTAATCACCCCCACAGTGCAACCACTACTACTCCATAAAATAAACTTATTACCAAATCTACGCTTAAATGCATAAATACACACTGGTCAGCCGGCTAACAAGGTTCAGAGATGCACAAGACGAGATTTAATTTCCTGTCTAACAACCCCTACCCCATGTGATCGCACATTGACTCACCTGCACTGCCAAACGTTCATATAAAAACGAATCCCGCGCAAATCTTCACTCTTAGTTCGCGCGACGTATTACCCGCGAGACACGGACACAGCTGTGGCCACTCGAAACGATCTATTGAACTCCGCGCAAGTGAAAGTTAATTTCTGTCCACAAGTGTAACTCTTTAGCGATTGCATAACACGTGTGCAAAAAGGAAATTTTGTGATTTAATTCGAGTGTGGTCAATAAAGACGTGAGTGCGGTGCTTATTCTCAGGACTGCTGTGAAGATCCTGGTGTGTACACCAGGTAAACCGAGACCCGGAAGTTGCTGTGGATATTTAAATACTTCCGTTGAGATAGAGGTTGGTGGGTATTTTTTGGAGAAAGTTCCTTCAAATCGGGTTGCAGGCTTTATGAACGGATTTCGAGTTAAAGATGGGAAATTGATTTTCCAAAGACAGCCAGGTCTTTGGGAAACGGGTAGCCTGTGAGACTAGTTCTTACGTCCGATTGATGGTAATTGAAGCGACATTGGTTTCTAACACAGAGTGTGGTCATGGAAATCGTCAGAAAAAAGAAACTTGTTTTTGTCTTCAAACCAAAGAGAGACGTCAAGTTTTTATTTAGCAGTTTAGAAGCGCTATATGTGGTTTAAGATTTATTGCAGGGTGCCCTTGATGGAGGAGACGGCTTTCCTAAGTCTCGCTCCTAAAAGTAGAAACAGTTATTATACTTATATGCATCCTTGGGGGATGTATCGTAAATTGGTTAAAGACAGAAAGTTGGGTTTACTAGCCGCCTCTAAGGGGAGGTTAGGCCTACGGCTCGATGAAGAGATTCGTTTAGTCATTGCAATCTTTAGTCAGCGGTTTTAAGTTGTGTTCACAGGTTTGATAAAGGTTTTCTGAAGCCCAGTTACACCCAGACTCTAACCTACAAAGTTATAACGACGCTACTGTCCGGTGTTGACCAGAGGCTTAACACACTAGTGCCTGCAGCCAGTTCAGTGTTAGCCAGCTGCCTCCAGTATCGCACGGCAAGTTGGTTAGGGTCCGTTTCAACTTGCGAGCGCCACTTGAGTCGCGGTTAGAAAGGCACAAGGGTTACGCCCGTAGCGATACCTCGAGATCAAGGAGGAATTGCTTTTGATGAAGAGAAATAGGTCTCTGACATCTACTTGTGCTAGGTCGACAGAATTATCAAAAAGAAGGTCTCTTTTGGGTAGATTCGAAGATTCTACTTGCTGGAACGCTGGTGTTTTCCGCCCTACAGGCCCGAGCTATCTTAATCCTTGTATATGAACTCTGTAGTCGCTGTTTAGCCCACACAGTTTCTCATTGTATCTTCTCGACCAAATGCCGATGAGACCAGGGGTCACCCTAAGATTTTTTCTCTCAAAAAACTCGAGGCAACCTCATCCATTCTTTATGCCAAAGAACAGGACTGGGATGAAAAGGAGCTGGTATAGAGTCACTTCAGTTGTGGAAGAGAGCACTTATCTCCTCGCAACACAAGGAAAATAAATGGGAATAGTGCATAGCCTTGTTGAACCCCGCTTAGAGTCTGAAAAGACCACAGTGCAGCCAATGACATTTAGCTCCTTCATAGCTAACAATAACTTTAAATTATTTTCGAAATGCCTGTCCTGTGTAAGACCTCCCATATGAACTCTCTGTTGATGCGGAGATCTATATTCAGCCTGGTCGACGCAGGAGGAACCAGCTTTTCATTATCTGAACGACAGGGAAGGTTTCTGTGTCGCAAGTCATTACCATAAGTGGATGCATTATGTTTGCTGTTGTTGTTGACGAAATTTCGTTAAGCCCGGCAGATTGTAGTCAAGCTCTACCTTGATCGCTGCAACAATCTTTGGTGCGAATTCGGGAGTTTTGTGCATTGGGCAGCTGGTTTTGACTTTGCGGCATGATTTCATCCAAGAGGAGTGCTCCCTCCGTCTTTTCAGCTGATCCTTATTCAATATCTACAGAGAATCGTCTGAGCTCTTGAGCAGACTTTTATGTGAGCTGTCACCATCTATGCATCACCTCTTTGTTAACCCTGTCGATACTTGCAGTATCTTTGATTTGTTCGGACAATGCGATCTTCCTTATCCTGAGGCTCAGCCTAGCTTCGATCAGTCTCCAGGCCCCCAACATTTGATGACATTCGACATGTACTTCGAATATCGTTGGTGTGAGTTGCGGGAACAGTGTTGAGGGACCGTACGACCCTTGATATTTCCCATTGCTACTCTGTACGCCGAATCCCATGGGGCTCTGCTTTCACCCTCCCATAAAGACCTGAAACTTGCTTCCTTACTTCACTGATTTCGTCGTGAAACTTGTCTCACGGATTACTGCTTGCTTGTACATAGATGACCGAAGGCATGAAAAATAACGGAATATGTTGTTAAAAATTACAACCTACGAATAGATGACCTTGGTAAACCCATTTGGCAAGTATCTGTTTCCCTTTTGAACCTATACGTATAGAATGAACTACAACGAGGGAGTTCTAATGATCGAATTGCTATCTTTGCAAGCTTAGATGGAAAGTATCTAATCAGAGATCACCTGGTCTCTGTGACAACAGCCCCCACAATGGTGAGCTCACTCATCGGCAATCCAGTTGCTTTGGGCTTTAGACAATTCCAGTCCGGCTTTGATAGCTTGAGGGATAAGGCATAGGTATTCCCTTACGTTTCAGCTAGGGATTGTAGAAAAGGATAGTGAAGCTCTGATTCTAGTCGCATCTTTGTTTTCCTCTCGGATATTGACACTGAGAAAGGAGTCTACCTTGTTCCGATCATGTATAGACCTTATTCAGATTACAGCGCAAACTCAACATCAGTAACCAACCTCTCTTTACAGATCCCACGGCCATGTTCTACGCGGTAACATTCTTCTTCTTCCTTATCCTACTGTTCCTCTTTTGGGACTGCAAGAAACCGGATAATTTCCCACCTGGACCACGATGGTACCCGATTGTCGGATGTGCTCTACAGCTGTCTCAACTTCGCATCAAATGCGGACTCTTCTGTCGAGTTATTGACGAATTGGTGAGGACATTTGTGAATCCCTACGGTGTCTATGGATTAAAAATTGGCAAGGATAAGCTGGTAGTGGCCTATTACCCGAACGCCATTCAAGAGATGGGCTTTAACGAAGACCTTGATGGCCGACCCGATGGAATTTTCTATCGCACGCGGACTTTTAACGCCAAAAAGGGGATACTCCTGGCCGATGAGGATTTTTGGATAGAACAGCGACGTTTCATATTTCGGCATCTCAAGGAGTTTGGTTTCTCTCGTCGTGGGATAACTATGAATGTTCAAGAAGAGGCGCAATATCTGGCCGATGACATCCGTAAAAGGATCAGCTCGGAGGGCGGCAAGGATGTCTGCATTTACATGCAGGATCTGTTCCCGGTGTTCGTTCTCAATAGTTTATGGCGACTGATGGCCAGCAAGCGATACGATCGTGAGAGTGAGACAGTCATGGGGCTGCTTAACATGTTCTATGAGCTTCTGAAGAACGTCGACATGGTTGGAGCGATGTTTAGTCAGTTTCCTTTCATGAGGTATTTGGCTCCTGATTTATCGGGATTCAACGGGTTCGTCGAGTCGCACAGAAGATTCTATGCATTCCTCCGAAGCGAGATGGAGGAGCATCGTCAAACCTTGAGTTTGAGTGATCCTCCGAGGGATCTCATGGATTCATACTTGCTCGAGTTGGCCAAACCGAATCACGCCGAGTCCTTTTCGGAGGAGCAACTCCTATCGGTTTGTTTGGATTTGTTCTTGGCCGGTTCGGAGACAACAAACAAGAGTCTTGGGTTTGCCTTCATGCATATGGTGAAGCAGCCAGAGATTCAAAGAAAGGCGCAGGCAGAGTTGGATGCTGTAATCGGCCGTGAAAGGCAGCCGAATTGGGACGACAGAGTTAAGTAAGTGTGGATCCCAATTCAGCTTTGGAAGTCTTACAATTCTCGTTCACTTTCAGCTTACCCTACTGCGAGGGAATTGTGTATGAAGCGCTTCGATTTTTCATGGGACACACGTTCGGTGTACCACATCGGGCCTTGCGGGACACCAGACTGTGTGGATATAAGATTCCTAAAGTGAGTTTGACATCTTCTTGACAACCTTTACTCATGGCTTACATTCTAGGACACTATGGTGGTGGCTTGCTTTCGTGGAATGCTGATGAGCTCAAGGGACTATCCGGAACCTCATCGGTTTCGGCCAGATCGTTACATAGTTGATGGAAAGTTCAAGACCCCAGATTTCTCAGCGTTCGGTTATGGCCGACATCGCTGTATGGGCGAATTGTTGGGCAAACAAAGCATTTTTCTATTCGTGACAACGCTGTTGCAGAGTTTTACATTCAAGATACCGAAAGGTGAACCGATGCCTGATGATGAGCCAATAGATGGCGTGACAGCTGCTGTGCAGCCATTCAATGCAGTGGTTGTGCCGAGGTGGTAATAGTTTTACGTGATGACCATAGGCAGTTTAGTTTGTAGTGAGTTAAGGTCTGATGAAAATAAAGATTCCAGGGTTGAACTTTTCAACCTTGGTATAGAGGACATTATTTTTGATGCAAATGATGCAATGTACATTTATTTTGAACGCTTTAAGGTCGTAAGAAGAAATCTGACTATGGGAAACCTATTCGACAACTTGAATCGATATTTGATCCAGTGTGTCTCCTATAACTTTCTCCTAATGCACTTGGGTTTCAAACCGCCTTGATCACTGAATAAAACTACAGATGCCCTCGATAAGTATATACATATGACGCTTCGACATCCTGAAAGTAGGCTCTTCCAAGGATTTTTTGTCAGATATGGCCCAGAAAGTGGTTCATTTACGCAACCCCTGCAAAGATCATGAGTATTATGGCCTTAGACTCTGGAGTACGTGGTTCAGTATTAATTCTGAGTAGTTCTTGCATTTAAGCGATCACTCATGTACATATGTATGTACGTGTGTGAATTGTTCAGGAGCATGCATGTATCACGATTCGGCAAAGGAAGTGACAGTGGATTGGTCACATTTAGTGAGATCCTTTAACCCTCAGGCAGTATGCCGTTACAGTTTGGGGTAAGAATGGGTAACGTCCTTCAGTAAACTTTAGGCTGATCGCATCTTGTCCGCTCTGGGTGGATTCAAAGACTACTGCGTGGTTTGAGTAATTAAGATTGGATAAAACTAAGTCATTCCTAATGGATTGTTGGCCATGTTTTACGTCAAAAAACAACGTTGGGATTTATAGTTCTAATTATATATGGAAACAAACTTTAGAAATAAATTCATTGTCATTAAAATTAAATTATTGTTTCATTTGCACGTCACTGTAGTTCTGAATTCGCTTCATTTCAATAATTTAGCAGTGCCACGCACTAGTTTATCCGAAACTCCCACCAACTGAAAACTTCCCAGCGAGATTCAAAATATTCCAATACTATTGTGAATAGATTTTCTGGTTCGAGAATTTGATAGAGCAAATCAAACAAATGGTGAATAGATTCGATAGGTGGTTCTCACATATGTATATTGGACATGAACCTTCAGTGGAACATTTAAATCAAACTGTACTCGCTAATGGAGAATTTGAAAGAGAACTGCTGAATGGACCTAGGTCAGGCAGGCAAGTAATTATCGGTGTATAACAAATTTAAATTGGCAGAAACAAAACAGGCGGATAGGTACTAAAAGCAAAATCTGTGAAGGATTATTCAGTACACCGTCTAGAGAAATGTTTAAAGGACACTTTTCACTTAAATACCACAGTTTGGATGATTGGAAGCAGATGGTAGAAAAGAAGATGGACATTCTGAGTCATTCCCTCATCGATATGATCAACAGAAGGCGTTTAGATCTAAATTGCTACCTGACGCAATTGCCCAAGGTGTACAGAAAGGAGCCCCTTAAATAAGGAGACCCTCTGAACTGCGCCAACTACAGAGGCATCAGTCTTCTTAACATCTTATCTGCCGTGTTATGTAAACGCTGAGCCCATTCGTCAACCACTTGATTGACCCACAATTGATCAAAATTTCAGACTTAGGCAGATCCTGGCCAAAATCTAGGAACTTCAAATCGATACGCACCACCTTTTCACGAGCTATAGAGAGTGATGTTCAGTTTTGGCACCCCTGCTAAACTCGTCCGTCTGTGCGGGATTACGATGCTAGCTGCTCCATCAAGGTCGGTCAAGGCCTTATCGACGTCTCGGACAGAACGTCACTATAGACAGATAAAACTTTGAGGTAGTTAAGGACTTTTTCTGCCTAGGCTCCGAAGCCAATTCAGACAATGACACCAGCGCTGAGATCATACGAAAAATAACTTCTGCCAATCGTTCCTTCTTTGGGCTAACAAGGCACTTGATTGACAAAGCCCTCTCTCGAACGACTAAAGCAACCCTGTATAAGACCTTAATCGTCCCAGTCCTGCTCTACGGCGCAGAGGTATGCACCCTGTCAAAAGCGGATGAGGTTGCTCTCGGCTGATTCGGGAGGACAGTTCTTCGGGAGACCGTCTGCATAGACGGTGAGTGGAGAAGGAGATACAACGACGAACTATACGGGCTGTACAGCGGCATAGACTTAATCAGAATAATGACGTGTCAACGAATGAGGTGGCTCGGTCATGTACAGTAAATGGACATCAATGTTCCGGGCCGGAAAATCTTCAAATCCACACCCAAGGGACGGCGCAGTAGAGGAAGACTGCGATTCAGGTAGCGCACGCAAGAAAAAAGGGGATCTTAAACAACTTGGCGTTCGAAACTGGAGGCAGTTGACTAAAGATCGGGCTGACTGGAGATGCTTGTTGGTTGAGACCCACAGTAGCGCCACCTTTTGTAAGCAAGTATAGAAGTAATCGAAATTGGGAAGACATTATGTTCCATAGTCCCCAGTATGAAGAAGTGCGACACCTCCTGAAAAAGAAACTGAGTGAAGCTTATCCCCACACACCTGGTATAGGGAGATGATGGACGTTAAAGAAGGTTGGGACGCAGTTAGCGAGACTTTGGCGAAGGAACAGCGTCAATAGGAGGAACACTGGAAGGAGTGCAGGGCCATACAAATACCGACGGGCTGGAGTTCTCTTGAATGCTTGGCGGCAAAATCACTGGGGGACGTGTCAGACTATTTTTACTTTCAGTTCAAGCCCAAGCTATCGCCCGCATAGCAAGATTGTTTATGTCTCTCTTCACTTGAACGAGCCTGCGATGTGCTGTCTCTCGGGGTTGGATTCAAAGACTTGCCCCATTTTATTCGAGACATTCGACCAGGTCGATGTAGCTGTATACAGCTCGTAGATTGTCGGTTCTCATCCATCGATACAGATGAGACCAAAAGTCTCTTAATGCCGCAGAGCAGGACTGGGAAGATGAAGGTTCTTACAAGGATTCATTCAAAATAATGTTGAAGACATTCTATGATAGCCCATCTTCTTGTCTAAAGCCTTTTCTGACATCAAAGCCGTCAGAGCAGTGAGCGTTCTCCATAGTCAAGCTGCTCAGATGCCAAAACTGGTCACATGAGGCTTTGTATAGCTCGTCTCTATATACATTATCATAGGTACGCGGCTTTAAAATCGATAAAAAGGTGACGGGTATCGATTTGGAATTCTAGGGTATTTTTCGAGGTCTGCCGACTTGTCAATATTCGGTCAGCAGTAGACTTTCGTGGTCTAACACCGCACTGATAAGAATCAATCAAGTTGTTGTTGCACGATTTGAACAGCTCGCACAAGATAGCAGAACAGACCTTGATCGCGTTCAAGGAGGAGACTCTATAGTTGACGCAGTTCACAGATTCTCATCTTTTCAGGACTGGACTTGATTCCAATAATCGGGCATACTTTCTTTCAACCATTCTTAAGTGATTAGGTGGTACATATACATATGTATGCGAAACTGCAGACCATGTCGACGGAAGAAGACAATTGGTTACAGTCAGGTTCATATCGGAGGTGAGATATTCTCTAAATTAGTAGTGATCACGTCGACCTCACTCACCGTCCTTCAACAAGGTCCTTGACTTAAATGTATTGCTGAAGCAAAAAGTGTAATCATTCCATTACAGACATCTCCATAGCTCGAACAAAAAATTCCTCAAATTCCCCACATTCATTGCTGCGAAAAAAATAGTTTCAAATTTCCCTCGACAGGATGTAGGAGTCCCCTTCAAAGCGACCACCTCTCTGCTCTTTCTGTTGCTTTCATAGAAACAATTACCTACTCCCAGTCCCAACAATGTCATCTTCAAAAAACAAAATAACAGCAAGCAGCCAAAAAACCAACAAAACGACACAGAACGCGGGGAAATAACGTCGACTCTCTGTCGCCCTGTCAACGTGTCAACCGATAAATTTATTTTACGTTCCCTCTATGTGGGTGCAAAGCTCCAGGACCAGGGGGCTGGAGGTTGCTTTCTGTATCCAGAGATGCCGATGAATGTGTGCGAGAATGTTGCAAATACTTTTAGGAAAAAAAGTGAAACAATTCCATTGTCACGCGTGTAGTGATGTCAACTCCAGAGGCAGGAATTCCAAACCAGGTTGAGGTGACGCCATGAACGCAGTAGGTGATGTGCATTTTATGACAAAAAAAGACGAGACCATGAAAGAATTGAGTTATCGGGGACATTCCATGGGTTCTTGCAGTACCACATCAAAAATTCCATGACAGTGTGTCCTTATGAAAGGACCATGCATAACAGCCGAACCATGCATAACAATCCAGCCATCCATTCAGGGCCGTAACTGGGAATGTCATTAAAATGCTACTTTCCCCGGAGTAGCAAAAACTCTCGGTATGGTGAAGCAAACCAGTTAACTGAGCATAAATCAGTCAGGTGCACTGCAGTGTGCAGTTAAAGTGCTTTTAAGGACAACATTAGGAGGACATTTGACGGCAGCAGTCGCAGGGGATCTGCCGGCGGTGTCTTATGATTTTCTCAGTGTTTTTTTTTTTGTACGGGGGTGGAATTTCATCGGTGGGGCGCAGTTGACAGACAGTTTATCCTTATTAAGCACCAATGGGGCGACATATTTCCTCTTCTCATTGTGCTGGAAAGGGTTGCGTTGTAAGCTGATTCAATCGGACACACACTGAGTGGCTTTGCTTTGATATCAAGGGGCGGGTGGGTCGGTCTGGTCCTTTTCATTATTTATTTACAAAATTATTTGAAGCGAAAATGATTAATGTCTTGGGTCATGTTCGGAGGATAAAAGCGGCTTTTCTAGTGCTTCATTGTTACAATGGCGTCACAATGGGACGAAGTTAAAATGTTTTTTTTTTCGAGTAAACAGGGAAAAAAAATGGGAGAAAGCTGAAGTGGACGGGGCAAAATTGAGAGGAAACAATCAATTTGAGTTTATTTGCTGACTGATTCCGTGAGGACTTGGGGCCAAATGAAGGATTTGCGGTGATGGAATATTTGTAAAATGCTTTCAACAGGAATTACTCGCTCGGCAGTATTGAAAGTTCGTCACTATGTTCGTGGGGGTTTTTCGCAGCAATTATGTATTCCAGGAATGCGGATGTGCCACGGCGCGTGCTTTCGATTGACAGAGGGTCTTTCATCGACTTTGTTTAGGATATGAATTCTATTTACCCAAGACGCTGATATTGGTGGAATCGGCAAATTTTCGTTGGAAGCAGGGATGCATCCTACTTTGAAATAAGGTTTACGTCACGTAGTCAGGTTCATTCAATTTTGGTTTTTTTTTTTATCGGCGAAATGGACTTCTTTTTGGATTTATCCTTAATGAAATGGTGGAAATCCGCTCAAGCTGAAGAAGGACATTTTAATAAGATGCCAGTCACTGAAGTATTCCTTTGATACAATTGGCCATTGCAAGGGGGCACCACCTCGATTAAGTCAGAACGGAGGCGGTTGAGAAATGCCCCGACATCTCTTAAATTGCAAAGGAGTTTCTAGTGCAGAGCTCTGTCAAGTACAGAGGTTATTTTTGGAATTATAATTCTTTGCATGGACTGACAGTTCAACAGGAGAATAAGCCCGCTGCACCTTATAAGGAGAAAGAACTAGAGTTGGATGAAGCCCAAGTTCAAGGATCATTTCGATGACATGCCCTGGAGAACTGTGAACTTCGACGTACTCAAAAGTTTCTATTTCAACGAATCGCAAAAGATGGAGAAAATATAATGTCGACAGGCTGTGGTCGCAACAGACTACCGAAAACAATTAAAGCAGTTCCTGAAGGAATGTATCGCTACGCTGCCTCCGCCCCGCAAAGACTACGAAATCGTGGTACACGATCAAGACAAGGATATGCCAGACGCCGGCGCTGATAAACGCACAGTTGAAGACCAGGCTGACATTGATTTCAGAGCATTTGCCCAAGTGGAAGAACAACGCAAAAGTCTGCTGGCTAAACGGTCTCAGGCAATCCAACGACAGCTACAACACCCTTCTGAAGTGAATACAAAAACTCTGCACCCACCATCGGAGAAACAGGGTATCGCCGAACTTCAGAAGGCCGAGGAACTAATCAACCACGAAATGATCACCATGCAGCTTCTAAGCTCTCTTTAGGATAGTCCCAGAATAAGGTGGAGCAATCGTAGAATTTCTTCAAATCAAATCCATATGATAAGATTCCAAAGGAGCGCTTACAAACACAAGAAGCTTATCGAAAAGGAAATGCAAGTGGTTAAGCAAGGGATGGAGTACGGTGACCTCTCATTGGAGAGTTATTCCCAGGTGTAGCAAGAGTGCGAACCTAGCAAGTAAAAAGGACCGTCTCGAATCGGCTGAGAAGCGCTTGGACGTCGTCACATGGTCAAAGACGTAAAACCTTGTGAAAAGATTGAAAAGAAATTGATCGTGCGCAGGCTTTGATAAAACAACTGCAAGACACCTATGCCAGGAATCAGTGGTAACACCCATTATACAATGAGAAACCAGCAGCTTTTGTATCGGTTTTCACCCGACCGTCTCCACGAAGTGAATGGTTTCCCAGCAAACACGAAATGAAAAATAATCAACCAAGACGATGATAGCCAAGACTTCGGAAAACCAACGACTACTGCTGCAAAAACCCCAATGATGACTGAAAGTCCACTGTGATGTTCTGTACGATTGGCCCTGTTGGACGTTTCTTTTTCTTGATTGAAAATACATACTTGGCTTTGACTTCGTTCAACGTTTAACCTGCTATAGTCCCTCTATACAATACCGATGATCGCTCCGATAACTTCTATAAATGATATGGTCGGCGTACGCAAGTACATAGTAGTTGCAGGCTTTTGGGGAATGGAGTTGGCTTGGGGCGGTCTAGCTGCCGAGCTGTTCAAAGCGGCAGGTAAGGAGCATCTGTAAAATATGGTCGGAGGAAAGAATGCCCAATGAATGGAATAAATGCTGAGGCATTGTTTGTCCGATTCTCAACAAAAGAGAGCCGCTGAACTGCGCCGACTACAGAGGCATCAGTCTACTTAACATAGCGTTCAGCCGTTCGTCAACAACCTGATCGGTCCACATCAGTGTGGCTACAGATCAGGAAAGTCCACTATCTATATGCATCACCTCTTTATCGATTTAAAGGCCGCGTATAGCAGCATCTATAGAGACGAGCCACACAGAGCAAATTTTAGTTTTGGCATCCCTGATAAACTCGTCCTTTTGTGCAAAATGGCGATGGAGAATGCACGCTGCTCTGTCAAGGTCGGTCAAGACCTCACCGACGTCTCGGACAGAACGTCACTATAGACAGATATAACCTTCAGGCAGTTAAGGACTTTTGGCTAAAAAGGCAAATCCCTCTCTCGAACGACCTGTATAAGACCTTATTCTTTTCAGTCCTGCTCTAAGGCGCAGAGGCATGGACTATGTCAAAAGCGAATGAGGTTGCTATTCGCTGTTTTGAGAGAAAAATTCTTCGGGTGATTTTCGGTCCCGTCTGCATAGACGGTGAGTGGAGGAGAAGATACCATAACGAACTGTATACCGACATCGATAGCAGGCAGAAGAGTAAAGGTCTAACGACTGAGGTGACTGGGTCTTGTAGAGCGGATAGGCACCAATGCTCGGGAACGGCAAATCTTCGAATCCACACCCGAGGATCGGCGTAGTAGAGGTTGACCGCGACTCAGGTGGTGCACGCAAGTGGAAGGAGAACTTAACCAATTGGCGTGCGAAACTGACGGCATCCGGCTATAAAACGAGCTGGGTGGATTGCGCCACGTTAAGTAAGTAAGGTTGGATTGTGAGTTTTGAACAATTCGTTGAAGTATGAGGTTAAATATGTCGCATGAAAGCCTTAATTTTTTTTTGACAAACTAGGTCTCGGTAAGATCACCACCAACCTTCAAGGAGTAGCAATCATCACGAGCATCCATAAATGCTATAGTGGCCGGCCTGCATCTTCTTCCACGTTTGAGAAAAGTGTCCCGCTTAGCCACATTCATATGCAGCAGGACTATACTTCCTACACATGAGCTAAAGTGGTATGTAGCAAATTAGCTATAAGCTTCATGTTGTTACGCTGAAAACCACTTATGCATAAGTACTTCTCCTCCTGGGCTTGCCAGCATTTCTCTCGTCCACGTACATGCATACCATTCCAACATTCAAGACGAACTGAATCCAAGCGATTGTTGAAATTATTCGCATCAGGAAGGAGTACTTCTTCATCCTGAATGTCCTGCATTCAAAATCAATGTGGGCTGCATTTGCTTTGCTTGAATATAAATTCAAAAAGGATTTATGCACCGACGCGTTGAGGAGGGTAAATTTCACAAATTCCTAAGTAAACATCCTAGATGAATATTTGTCCAGAGAATATCTTTAGTTTAAGTATGAGAAAAGGAAGGCGTCGGACAAAGGAAGTGCAACAGTTTATTTAAAGGCTCACTTGGGTGTCGTTGCGAAGGAAAAATGAATCCGTCGAGGCAAGTTAAACATTTCGATGAAGGCGTTTGGCCATTTCGCCGGTCAAGTTGAAGAGTTGATAGCGATTTTATGGGGATTAATGTAAAGCAATGGGGTGGAGATGGTAGGGCAAGAATGTAATCTCGCTTTTATGAGAGTTGGAATAGTTCGTGATGGGCACTTTAATGTAACGATA
Organism: Matsumyia berberina; assembly: GCA_917880715.2. Lineage (NCBI taxonomy): Eukaryota > Metazoa > Arthropoda > Insecta > Diptera > Syrphidae > Matsumyia > Matsumyia berberina. The sequence continues at coordinate 111,921,463 of OU862870.1, read as the reverse complement.
AGCGTTTAGATGAAATGGACAACAGTTTTATATAAATCATAAAAGTGGAAGGATAATGCAATCATGAACTCCGGCTTTCCTCCTTGAAGTGAAAATATTTTGCAAACATTTTATTTTTGCAAAACACATCACCAGAGTTTATGATTCTCCATCAGTTTGCTGATTGCCGTAAGTCATTCTAATGATCAGGATAATGGGCAGCACATTTATATGCATAGCACAGGATGTCTTATAACAAAACGAGGATAGTTCTTCTTAATACTAAATAAATCTAGATACACAAACTCACTTACCATGTCATCATCGACTTTAAAGCTGTGAGTGTTAGCATCCATCTGATGGCATCTTTAGGGTGATGGTTGAGTTCAAAACGGATCCAGATGTGTCACCCAGTAATGGAAAATCCGTTCCAAACATGCACCAAACGGCAAGAACGTGCGCCACCATGTGCCTTCGTCAATCCTGTGCTGAAACGAATAAGGTACAGAGCAGACATTAACACGGAAAATACGATATTTTACAAACCTGCCAGTTATGGAGTTCACCTGGCCTGAAGTAAACAACAACAAATAACAGCCCTGGAAAGATTCGTCGAAGAACAACCCAAAGCCATCCAATTGGATTCAAAGCTCCTAACTCGATGGGTAAAATTGATGCTCTACAGGACGCTGGTATTTTGAGTCTAATATGACGGACTTCCCGCACAAGCGGTTGGAAATCCCTGAAGTGTCCCAGGCTGACACTTTTCTCCGGTCGGGAGCTCGTTCAGTAAAAAGGTCAGTAATCAGAAGGAGGACACTGACCGGTCTGACTCAGCAAGTGTTAGAGGGCGTCGCTATCCACATATCACATGAAGCCAAACATCTAGAAATAATCTTGGATAAAAAACTTCTTCTGGCGAAACATGTCAAATTGCACACATCCAAGGCGATCTATGTTTTCTGGCAGTGTAAGGGTGCTTTGTCAAGACATAAGGCTTTTCGTCATTTCTAGCTTAGGTGTCGGTTGTTTAATTGATCGGTTTTTCGCTTAAGTATGCATTAAACTTCAAAGAACGGCCTGTCTCGGCTGCTAGAGAGCTTTTTCAAATGCGCCTGGTTCTACTCTGTTTGATTTGCCTCCCCTTGATGCCTACGTGAAGCGCTAAGCTAGCGTTTTAGACGGGGTGGCTTTTGGTGTAATCTGGACTGGAGTTTTGATGACCTTGCTGACTCCTGTACGTTGACATAGTCAAAGTTAACAAACAGAATCTGACCCTGGACTGGGCTGTTGTCGAATTTTCACAGATGATTCCGAAACTAGTCGATGCTTGTGTATCTTAGTGGAAACCGACAAGACTAGATTTCACTACTCGGAGGAAAGTATGCCTCTGTCTTCCAAGCGAAAGCTCAAGATATCCTAATGACCACGAACTATATTGTAGAGAATTGATGGAGAAGTCGGAGCACCTGCTTCTGTAGCCCAGGTTGTGTTCAAACCTTCAAAATGCTCTAAAATGGAAAAAAGGAAGAATTCTCTGAATTTGGTCGTACAGCTGTCCCTTGATTCTTGCCTGGTCACACTGGTATCTCTGAGAACAATATCTCCAATGAGATTGCTAGACATGACTTAGACAATGATTTCTCAGGACCTAACGCTGCGATGAATCTTTCCACATCTTCTGTCAGGCCCTCCATTGATGATTGAGAGTCTTACCTTGTGTGTTGCAAGGATGCAGGTAGACTGAATGGATGCTCCCTGTAAAAAATCAGCAGCTGTGTCTGCTGTAGACAACTTCCTTGGCTGCTAAGCATCTTAATGTGCTGGGCTTAAGTGACACTATTTGTGAAGAGGGCTACGGTACTTTGTATAATTTTCTCTGCGATTTTCCTGCCTTTGCTCGGATCAGATGATAGATCTCCGGTGTTGATGTGGTGAGTGCTGATACTGTAAGCCCCTCATCAGTGAAACCTTCTCGGTTTTTTCCTAGAATCGAGAAAATTCCAGTAAAACGGGTACAACTGGGCCCTGTTTTCTGATAGTACATTGGACCAGCAGCATCAGACCGCTCCAGTGGAGTATTCCCTAACGCCTAACCCAACGGAAAAATAGTAAGTCAGCAAATGAGCAGAATTAACTTAAAAGAAAAATTTATTGTACCTGCACTTGTGCTCATAATCATTTGTAAGAAATTAATCAGCCAATTTGGTGGACAAAACCAAGACCGGTTCCTTAATGCCAATTAGAAATGGAAATACCACAGACCGAAAATGGGAAATCATTCCAAGCAGGGCTACTTTCAGAATCGGAAGGAGTTACACACCTTCTTACAACATGTTCGGCAAGTAAGGAGGAATGTCAAGTAGGTGGTACCCCATGCCACAGACATTCAGCACTCGAATCACCCAACAACAGGAATGCGTTTACAATGCCCAAGGGAAGAGATGATTTTCGGTAATGGTTCGTCCACGTGCCTTTGTAACTCATTGCCAGCCTTTGGTCAAAAACCTTATCGACTCCTACATCAGTTTGCTTAATGTTCCAAGAAATCTTCCCCAAGAGTCACCTCACACCCACGTCTAAATCCACATTCCAACTTTATGGGCCAAAATCGTGTCACCAAGTCACTGTGCTCGACTATTGTCGCATGTGGCTTTTATTGCAGCCCACAAATGCGGTACCGCTTCACCCCCTTGGTTAAGAGTTGATCAACATTTCGTAGACGTATACGTGTGCGTGGACAATTAAGCATTACAGCACGTTATACACTCAAACAATTAAACAGGACGCTCTGTGAATGTTGCCGTGAAACCTGCCACAAAGGATGCAAAGCAATCACAAGCCGGATGTAGCCATTGATTGATGTTAATTAAATGTTGAAACATGAACCGAATTTAATTCAATTCAATCATTTACTGTAAATTCCCAATTGTCCTTCGTGCAATATTGACTCAGTACGGGGAAGGCTTTTGTATGTTTATTATGTCCTATCCAATGCCCAAGGGTATTGCAAAGTACTCTTCCGAGATGATTGATTGCGATTGTTGGTGCTCTAGGATGTTGTCTTCGGAGAGAGGATTCTTTAATTAAGTTTCCATGTCATTTGGGGCAGAATCGAAGGAAGAGGGGTTGCATAGTTTTGATGAAGTTATCATTCATCGATTGTGTTGTATATACATTGCGGTGTGTGGATAGGGCATTACCTAGCGTTCACGTGTACGTACAACTGAAGAATTGGAAAAATGCAATGGAATAAGAGCATTGCAGTGAAATATTGAAGATAATGCTTTTGTAAGTGGCGTCTACCTTTTGAGGAGTTCTTGGTAGTCGGACGAGTAGGTCTGTTTATTTGATTTAAGAATTTCTTGAGTTATTTGAAGAATAGTCATATGTGGAATCAATGAGGCTGAAATAACAAAAATAACTGTGGGATATGTCTAGCTCTGGAGGGATTGGGTATTACCCATTCGATAAGCTCTCTCCCGAGCAAGCAGATGGAAGAATTTTCGAAGAATCGATTGAGATGCGATGTCTTTTGTTGATTTAGACGTTGGTTTTTGCGACGAGATTTATTCGTCCCAGTCATCATTCTCCCTTTTTGTAAAGGCTGCTGAATTCTGCTTAATCATGAGCGGCAATTTGGGAGGTGGTGTGGGTGGAATCACTGCTTCACTTCCATTTTGCAGGTTTCACAACTTATGCATATCGCTTCCAATTTTTCAACCTGATCTGAGATGATTGAGGACAATTAGCTGGTAATTGTTTAAAGTTCTTGCCAAGAGTGTTACCTGAAATGTTGGCCTACAAAGGGAATTTGTCTTAGAATTGATGGAGTGCGTCGTTGGATTGTGCCTACCAAAAAGGTTCCTTGCCGGTAATAAGACGTCCAGTCCACTTGGGGGCACAGCAGAGAGGCATGGGGCCATCGAAGAATAGGTAATTTTTGCTCCAGAAATCCACAAAATAATCACCAATGACTTTGCGGTTGCCAAGGTTGTACTTCCCGACAGTATATCCAAGCCTCGTTGATGCCTACTTTCGTGACAGGTCCTCCATTACCCCACAAATACCTTTATTTGGCGTTGTGTTGGGTTCGACAGTAGCTGATTGTGCAGCGAAGACTTCATTGAGGCACAGCACTCTATGATCGTAACGCATTCTATGCAGACTTGATAATGTTGAATGCGGGAAGGACCAGCGTTCGCTTTTGATACGAGTCTATAATACGGGAAGTCTTCTTCCTTGAGGAGTCAAGAGTGGTTTTTTTAATTTCAGATGGATCCAGGCTTTCTAATGTGAAGGAGGGCAGGTCTTCTGTTAAAATGATGCAATTTTTTCTGCGATGGTGTGGAGCATAACAGTATGCACGATACTTATCCTGGCATATTCTGTCGAGTTTCTACTTGGAACTTAAATAAATTTTGCGAACCTTGTAAATGAGTTCAGGGCCAGTGAGTTTGGTTTTTCGTTTCCAACAAATAGGTTAGAGTCCAGTAAAAGATGATAACAAGGGACCTGATTGCTTTGACGGTAGCTTAGGTGTCTGAAAATACATTGAATGCGTGACTTGAATGATAGTAAAGACGTTTGTTTAAAATATCCTTTAAGTGGGTAGATGGGGTGGTGACAATACCCTACACCTCTGCACTATTTTGGAAAGGACGCTTAAAGTTCTATAAAGAGGTCCCACCAATAGTTGTTTTTACATTTTTCTACCTCTGATCGATATTATAATGCCAATTTGATCTTGATGGGGTGTTGTCATCACCCCATCTATCTACTACGTTACTATAACTCATCTACCCACTTCCAGGATATGGATGAGCATTTGCAATCTGACTGAGCAGTTCACACTAGGTACCTATTGGCAAAAATTCCGAATGGCGTTCCTCTTTGCAGATTGAGAAGTTTTTAATAAAACTGTAGGTAGGTAGAGGTAGCGCTTCTCAGAACCCAATTAGCGCTGGGATGCGCCGTTTTGTTACCACGAAACTCCTTCAAACCTATTTGTGTGTGAGTATTGATTAGTTGTATTGGGATGATGTGTTAAAAAGCAGCCAGTGGAGTTCAGATAAAGGATCAGTTCTCCAAACTGGAGGAAGTGAAAATGTATATAGCCCTTAACAGTGTCCAGCGGAATACCAACACTTTCTGCTAGAGAACTGTTACGGGCCTAGCCAGCTCGTCGGCACGCTCATTCCCCTCATGATTGCTGTGACTTGAGGCCCAGATGAGTGTAATTATGGAGTGGTTACTTAATTGACTACATGGTAACCGCATCTATACCTTTGATAGAAGCTTGGCTATCCGAAAAAATAGCGATATTGTGATTGGATGTTTGGAGATTGTCTTCCAGCAAGCGGCACGCTTTACGCCTGGAAAACACCAGCAGAGGCTGGGAAACGAGAACAATTCGATATATTTAGTTAGTCAGCGGAGGATACCTGCGCCAACTCCGCAGTCCCTCTTTAAAAAGTCCGTATATATTCCACTATCATAGTCACTGATGATGCTTCCATTCTTCTCTGGTGGAGAATTTAACAAGGAACAATTTCCTAAAATTTAGGGTGCGTATCATGTAATTGATCGAAGACCCGACCAAATCTCTTGGAGTTGTTTCTAGGATCTTATAGTGACCATATGGCTTAGCAGTTCAGTACCCGGATTCCCTGAGCTGAATCATGGACATATGTAGCTGTGTGTTTGAAGTTAAGTTCAAGCAGGATCAGGTGCAGGATCACACTTAGAGTAACTGTTGGACAAAACCTCAATACTCCTGTAGCATCCCCACACCCCGATCTATGTGGTGTCATTAAGGCTGCACTTTCCGATTGCTCTCCTTTCCCATTTAAGCGTTTAAACTACATTGCCTGTAGGTCTTGTCGAGGAGCTCGTAGGAGCAAATGTTGATGCCATCGTTTTTTTTCCCTATGTGGGGATGAGTGCACACATAAGGCTTATATTGGCAGATTTTGCCTTGATGCGAATTGTGATGAGATGCTCTCTTCAATGCCTAAAGCTTAAGATTTATTGCTGTGTAGTGGTCGCCGTGACAGATGTACCACTTTTCATCTTCCTTTTCTACAGCTCGTCCCATCGTACTTTCTGAATGGCGGCGGTTATGTCTGCTTTCCTGTGGACTAGAGCCTCCTCAAGTTGTTCGGATGCTCGTGGGCTGTTGAGAGTTCGGAAATTCCACGTACATATCAACTGTCAAATCATCCTTCAGCTTTCGTCACTATTTTTTCTGTCTTTTGTAAGATTCTTTAAGAATGTCGAGATTATGGGATCATTGCGGCATAGTTCTTACACTCATTCTGAGAATAACTTGCGAGGACAACTGACAAACATGACAGCCGATCAAGCTACAAGTTTTCGTTCATAGTTATATCCAGAGAGGCACTTGAGCCCTTTGATGTTTAAAGATACAAATCTTGTCTGACTTATTACATATGTTCCGAGACTCATCCGAGTGTGCTAACGCAGCTCTGAGTATTCAGAGTCGTTTGACTAATCAGATCGATGATTCCCCGTTTAATGGTGCGCTTTTATCAACCGATTGGCAGAGGTTTAGGACGCTTGTGTCCTCTTGAATACACGTTTACTACTAAGAGGGACGGGGGGATTTATGTTTGAATTCTTTGGGTTCTCACCACGCGTTCTCGTTAGTTTTTCAAATTTACTTTTATTTCTAAAAAAATTTTGAACAATTATGCATCAATCCAAATAGTCCTCGAAGAAGTTGTTTGTCTCTACGCTTACAGTGCATATTTTATTTAATTTTTTGTTTCCTTAAGAGAGTTAAAATATTAGAGTTTGAATTTTCCTATATCAGCTTACACATACATATAATACATATTTCTGTTTCCTATTAACAATGTTAACATGTTTATTTGTTTTTTTTTTTTTTTCTTCTCATTACTCAGTACTTTGCTTGTAGTGTTGCAGTTCAACTATTAATTAAAATTGGAGTTTGTTTCTTACAGTGAGTTTGCGAAATTTTTGTATTTTGAATTATTCCATCTGATGTACGAGTATTTCGAATGTATTTTCTAGTTAAAATTGTTTCTTTTTCATTAAAATTGTTTACTAAATAGTTTCTAGAAAAAAGACAACAATATTTTAACATCGATATAAGACAAGATTAAATTTTTTTTAAGAATTTCTTTTATAGACTATTTCCTTATTGCTATTAAATGTTTAAATTTAAGTATTCGATACCGCGATTGAAAATTATTATTCTCTTTCATTCAAATTTCACAACGTTCATTCCCTTAAATTTACAAGTAAGTTTATAAATTTTTTTGATTTAAGATTTTTGGTTTTTATTTTTGTTTTAGAAAAATTGTTGGATTGTCGAATCTAATCACATATACATGTACATAAAATACTTAAGGTATATTGTTGAATAAATGTTATATTGTTTCTAATACTTAAGTGTTTTTTGCTGGTGTATTTTTGTTTTTGTTGGTTTTGCTGTTTAGTCCCTAAATTTGTTTCTAGTTAAGAGTTGAGCTTTTATATTAGTTTCATGAAAAATTTTAGTAACTCGAAGTTTTTGTTTTAAAAATTTCTAAAATGTTAATTTTTGTTTTTTAACAGTTTATAATTTAAATAGGAAAATTCTACATAAAATGGACGAAAAGTGATTGCGCAGATGGTGGAAGAATATTAGAGAAAACAAAACGATTTGCAGTTGTCTCAGTATAAGAAAGGGCTAGCGTGTAGAATGAAGAATGTGATCTTTAAATGTAAATGTAGTTGAGTCGTGTATAGTTCGAGAATTCAGAGAGTTAAGTTAGTTTAGTTAAGAAGTTTTTTTTTTGGTTTCGTAGCTTTGATGACTTGTCTAGGGTTTTGTCTAAACAGGCGGCGGCGTGTATTCTGCGAAGATACTTTCGTTCTCGAGATTTATGTTTGCTACTTTTGCCATAGATTTAGGATACAAATACCAAAAGGGGCTATCGTCCACTACCTGATAAATCATCGTTCTTTGTATGAAGCTTGTACGAAATGTGTAGCAAATGTTGCCAATCATATTTATTACAGGTAAATACTGGGACATGACAGGGAAGTTTCGTATTCTTCACCAAAATTAGTGACAGCTACATACCTAGGATAAGAGGTGTACAATTGCTTTTCAATTCGCTCGAAGGTGAACTTAAAACTGTCATAAGTCCAACATCCAAGTCAAATCTGGCCATTGTGGAAAAAAAAAATAAAAAATTTGCTTGTTCGTACATATGTACATACATATGTAGCTCATACAGAATTCCAACGCACTAACGACTGAGTGACGGCGACCACGTACGAAGCAGATGCAGGCTGAAGTTATTTACTTTCTTATGGAAGTTGATTTGTTGTTTGGTGTTATTTGAAGGTACATACATATGTACATAGAAATACACATGTCAATATGCGTTTGGATGATGAAGTGGCGACTGTTGCCATCAGATCTAGTCTTGGAAATTTTACAGGCGTTTGGATTTATGAAAAAGCGTTCGGCCAAGTAAATGTTTCATTCTAGTCCATGTCCCGTTTGATGAAAATGCTCCGAGTAAAGTGTACACTCTCTTCGTAAGAGAGCTGTCTAGGAAGGATTATCGCTTTCCCAGATCGTCAAAATCGTCGCTTCAATCCGTGACCCTATGACCTGGTGCCAAAACTAAGACAATAGAAACTGTTGACACTGTTTCGACACTGCATCACCAATTTAGCGAATATGGATGCCGAATCAGTGTAAGTTGCAATTCTGTGCTTTGGTCTTAGATATCTGCTAGGGTAAGAAATGCCTCGCGGATTTCAAGTAGCTTTCACTGAAATGCATTGGTGGAGCTTTATAATCTACACCTTGCCATAGGTGTTCTGTGTAGAGTGAGGGGCTAAAGATGCAAAAGAACTGTTGAAACGGCCATTGGACCTGACCGCAGTGCCCCTATGGTACTTATGCTAGCAGTTCTCTAAATTTTATCATCTTTTTTGATGTTGTAGCCTTTGTTTTTGCCTTTAATTGTGGATTAAAACTTATGAAGGCCCCAAACACAGCAGTCTCTTGGACCACCAGCTCCTTAATTAAGAAAAAGTTGAAGCCGATCTACTGGAAAATCTTTAGGCTTGAGCTCAGCAGACATTTTAAGTTTTCGATATGAGCGGCCTCCAAGCGCGTGCATGACTTTCTTCCTTGTTAATACGTCACTGCACCGACTTTTGATCTGAAGGCAGGAATAGGTCGTACCACGGCTGTTCATTGGGTAATTTTCGGCCTGAGATCTAAGTTCTAACCAAAGGTTCTGCTACTGGCTTTATTACTCGATGTTTTATGCTAAGTTTTGAATCCCAAAAAGTGTTTAGAAAAAAGGGGAAATAAAGAGATTTTGAGAAACTTAAAGTATACAACTGGTATAGGACCATCAGGAATACAAAAGTTTTTATCAAATAACAAGTGTGGGAGGAATTTCTGTTTTTTTTAAACTCAGATATCTGTTTTTTTTAGTCACAATGAAGAGAAGAATGAATTGCATACGTTTCAAAAGTATTGAACTTTACATACTCTACACCATTCCTTGTATTGTTTCTATAACTACATGTGTTTACTAATTTAATATACTAAAAAAGGTCCCTTACCAGTTTTATGTTTCTCTGTATTTCATTTGAAAACATATTTCTCCTAATTAAAATCTAAATAAATAGTAATTTAACACACTGAATTGGCTACACACTAATTATTATTATTATTATTTAAAATTTACCTTTAAATTTAATTTGTATTGTGTTGGATTAAGGTTCTTGGGTTTTAGTTTTCTTATTTTGTTTAGGGTGCATGGAAACCGGGCAGTTATTATCTAAAGATTATCAATTTGTGGTGTTTTATTTTCCTAAAAAAAAAACAAATATAAATCAAAAATGTGTAAAAAGAAAAAAAAAACATAAATGTATTTATTTTACACAAATCAAACGCGTTACATGGGAATAGTCTTAAATTTACTATAATGTATAAATAAAGGTAAATGTTACTAAAGGTAAATGTTTAAAAATGAAAAAAATACGTAAAATAAAATATTCTATAATGTTTTGCTTTTCATTTATGTTTTTGTTTGTATAACTAACCAATCACAGCTTTAATATATACAAGAATTCTTTTCATTTACTCATGTTTATGATTTATAATTTTTTGGTACTTACTAGTAGTTGTTGGGGGTTTTTTTTAAATATTTTTTTCTAAATCTATCCAGAATTTGTTGTTGTTTCCTTTTTTGTTTTTTTTTTCATTTGTTTCATCATAAGACTCCGCTGGTATTTTTTGTTTATCCATTTGTGTACAAAATTGTGTGTATTTCTTAAAAATTTACAAATATTAAACTATGCCAACATTGTGCATTTAAACAAAGAGAACGTACATACACACGTATAAGATGTGTTATAACTTTAGTTTCGTTTTTTACATTTTTTTTTTAGTTTTCTTTTGTTGATGTTATATTTATCACATAAAATTGTTTTAAGGAAAAAACGCTTAAAAATGTTATGAGCTTAATAATTTAAATAAAATGCAATTTCAAAGCAAATATTTGTATTCTTTGCTTACATGTAGATACCTAGAGTAAGGTTTTTAGCTTTAGGCTGCGGAGGTTGGTGATGGTGGTATTACATGTCAAATGTCGTTTTGTGATAGTCCTGGCAAATTTTGTCAGCACAAACCAGCACAAAACAAACCATATGGGGTCTTTATATTGGAGGATAAAAAGAGTCCAAAAGGCAAACTTCACCCTATGACTGATTATGCAGATCTATTTGTGTCGCGATACTTTAAAGACAAAAAAAATATCTGCGAAGAATTTGCGGCGCAGCATATTACGGCATGACGTACAGCTGTGACTTGTGCATAAAAGATGCTACAGATGCTAATGAGACTGAGACTAACACTAATGGTCAATATGAAGGAATTTAAAAATAAACACCAGGACCTGGAAAGATCGAGATATACTTACCATCCGGGACTACTTGCTGACGATTCTATCCAACAATTCAGCTGTTGTTTTAGGAGGGCTGTAGGTAAGCAACAGAATTCGGGCGACAACCCGCAGGGAGCCAAGACATGGCTTTTCGCAAATGGAAGAGACCTTCAATTTTATTTTTGGCCTCGAAGGGTGGATTTGTTTATGATTTATAGTTTTAGCTTTTGCTGTACGCAAACACCGGCGTAACAAGTGATTAGAGAATTTCAGCGTCAGTAATCTCAGCAAATAAGATGCGATACCCGGAACAGTATAAATCTTTACTTTCATCGAGGCTAACTACGCTTCTATGGAAACACAAGGATTGCTGCCGACTTTCTGCCGAAACACAAGGCACGGAATGCAAAAACTACGAAATTTCCAAAGACCCTAGAGAAGGACAAACTAGAAGCATATGCTCCTAATCCGGTATATCCAGCTATGGTTACGAGGAACCGCCTGCCACAGGTTCTATCCCGTAGCTGTATAATGATGCGATCAACTTGTCAGAGCATGTTCATCTTTTACCACCGCAAAAATCTGAAACACGGGTATCACTTTCGTCTTCCACTAATTTTATCGAGCAATTCATTGTGTTTACAGGTGCTCATCCGCACTGAATTCAAGCCCCGCAAAATGTTGAGTGGAAATCTACTAACGCAAACCATCTTGTGGTGAAGGCATGTCAAGGGAAGTGTGCTACCATTTACAATCCACATTGCGTGGTGACGCTCAATGAGCAAAGGGTTCAGAGTCCATCTTCTTCGCATACAGAATATGAGAAACCTGTGATCTCGGAGAAACAGAGTTACCACATCAGGAAAGAGATCCAGATTTGCAACGGAATGGCTACACAAACCATAATTTACACTGGTAAAGACTGGGGCAGCATTAGAAACCCAACGTTTCGTGTTGATGGGATGAATACTTGTGGACTGTCGGACAGTTTCCAACCGACCAGTTTAAAATCGATGCGGATAGTCAGGCTTAAGTTTATTGAAGCTTCTGCCCTGTATTGCTTTAGATCAAGACTGTTAAAGACCGAAGGAAACTTTAGCTTCGCACAACATTGATCGATTTACGTTAAATTTTCAAACAATGGCAATAGAAATGTCCCCCTTCTTTAACATATCAAAGTTTAAACCGTCCTAGTCACGACTTTACATTACTCTCCTTGAGAAGGGGTCTAAGAAAAGTTTGTCAAGGGTTAATCAGAAGAACATTACATAGGTACATGATGTAATATCAACCTGTTGTTAATAAAGTCAAACTTTGAATACCATGTCACCATCCTCTGCAACCTTGGCTTCCACCAACAACAACGAACTCTTCTTAATTCATTTTCCGCGTTGGTTCAATTTTCTGCGACATCGCCGTCAAAACTCTCTGATTATCGATGACACGTAGGCAACTGATGTAGGATCGAATTTCACCTTCACTCTTGGGAGACGGTGGTTCCAGACCTATTCAACGAAACCAAACAATTTAAAAAAAAAAATCAGAAAAAAATTTCTAATGATCCTAATGAACCATTTATCAAAGTTCCTCACCTAAGCTTCGTGATCGACAGAAACGTATCGTCCTCATTGTTTGTGCCATCATGTGCATTTTCTCAAAATTCACCAAACCATCGAGGCTGGTTTTGTTGCCCTCGTGGGCAAATGTCATGTCCTTCAGCAGCAGTGGCATAAACGGTATGACTGGGGGCTGTAATTTCCCCACGAACACACGATACGCTCGATGATTTCGACTTGGATCAATTAATGCCTCAAATTCTTGGAAAAGTTTTCGAAATTTCGATGGAATTTTGTCCCAGGTTTGTTGCAGACGCGACACCGCCATGTTGGAGAGACCCATTACAATGGCGAAGAATGCATTGAGATTTTGGTATTCCTTGCAGCTAATGATAAACAGAAAATTAAAAGGAGAATCTATTTGAAAAAAAAACAAAAGTTTGCACTTACTATGCAGCGAGCTTGATGAATTTTCGAAGCAGGCCGACACGTTTACTCATGCTCGAGGTGGAGACAATCTCTGTGACAATCCAATACTGCAATTCATTGAATCGTCGGAGAAACACATCTAGATTCGCTGTGATCTGAAAAAAGATTAAATTGTCAAAATGATGGAACTAAGTGAAGCACATTTCGTGCTTGAACCCCCATTTCAAGTTTGTCCTACCACAGAGCGAAGAAAGACACACTTCTGCACCAGAGTTTTCAATTACTTTGATTACTCGGTCCCTAAACAATTAATTCATAAAGTCAGTGCCTGGTCCTCTCACCTGTCGAACCACAATCACACAAACAAAGGAGCTCTCAACTTATCCATCTTTTAGTTACGTGAAAATCAATTAAGGACGAACCACTTCAAATGTCATATTTCTCAGTAATTATATTGTCCTTTCAAGTGCACACATGCATGCTTTATCCAAAGTTCCCATGACTTCCAGAATGTGCTCTGGTTGCATACAAGTTGCATTCAACATCGGCAGGGGATCTGAATAAAATCCACCCGGCATTCAATGGATTAGGGGACATGAAATTGCCTAGAGCCAAAAATTAAATTCCTCCTCAAAACCTCTGCCTTCATGGAAAGGATCCAGGATGAACCCAGCCTCAACTCAAAATGGCAGCTAAGTAACTTTTATGATTGGTAAATTCTACTTTGCCCTATGCAAACTAGAGTCCCAGTAATCGGGATAAATTCCCACAACTATCAACCCACTCACCTTCCCGAAATGATGTCGTCCAAAAGTGTGATACAATAATTCGTACTCGTGCACGGCCCAAAAGAGGTCCCAGTCGAAAATCGTTATGTGGTATGCCAGCTCTTTTGTGCTCAGAATTTCCAAATCAACGTCCACTCCCTCGGTGGGTCCTTCCTGCTCGGGCAGAGGCGTCTACATGCAAAAGCACAAATTAGTTGTAATCTCCTCAGAGTGTATGCTTCATGCATTTATACAATCCTATCGGATGACTGTGAACTTACCAGTGCGTCTAGGTGATCCTTCACAGAAACAAACAATCGCCCATTAAGACTTAATCCTGTCGGAATGCTGACATCGTTATCCTTGAATTTTGAACGTTCTCCGTTTGATTTGACCTCGACTAGCGCCAGATCCTCGGGTCCCCGATTCAGTTGTAGCTTGTCGGCAGCACATGCCTTTATTATTTCGGCCGTAGTGTGCAATGGGAAGCGGAGTGTGCAGTACGTATGGTCAGCACAGTACACACGGAAGATGACTGTAAAATCGAAAAGGACACTAAAACTTTGCGAGGATGACAACGAGTTCACACTTACTGTCATCATCGGGCCGTATGACTGTCCTTGACGTTGACGTATTTCCGCTGAACAGACAAATCGGTTGACCATTCGGTGGTAGTTTCCACTTTTGTCCAGCATTGGTGTTACGGTCCTCCTGGTAGCGTGACAGCTGTGTGAGAACATTGTGAATGATACTTGTTTCTTCGTTTAAATCCGGATCAGCTTCAACGTCCGCAGCCAAGTCCTAAGGTGGGGAAAACATAAAAATTTAGAATTTATGTGCAACTCAAAGGATAAAGGGTGAATTTACCTCAATAAAATCACAGACGACGGGTTCCTCGAACGCAGCATGACGCACTGCCATCACCCATTTTTGTAGGAATTGAACGACACGTTTCTTGAAGTTTAAAATGTACTCCCGGTCCTCGGGCGTCTGACTGCCATCGTTGTCACAATGGAAAGTGCAAAGGAGTTAAGGAGCATACACAGATGTTTTTTGATAATTCACGTAATGTAAGGGAATTCCTACAACGTGCTTGCTGCACAGGATTATTGATTTTTAGTGAGGGCACGTACTCGATATCGTGCCATGATCACGTAATAGACCATCGATAAAAGGAAATTCATACCGTTGTTGTGCAGAGGACGAAAAAGTTTTTGAACTGCAGGGAATTATGAGAGGTTGAGATAAGAATTGGGCTTCTATCCTTTTAGCAATTGAGCTCAGGTGGTTTTTGCTTTGCTGTTTGTGACAGTTGAAAGCACTTGTTCGCGCTGATATAAGAGGCAAAGGAAAAAATTTACAGATGGAACCAACGATATCGGCTACTTGTTTAAATTAGGTGAAGCAACCTTCGATATACCAACACAGGAGGAGGACTAGAGATAAAAAAAAATCAATTCTCAGTGGACACATTTGGTAGAAACATTGGTAACCACAGCCCACACCACCTTGAAGCTGATGGACAAAAAAAAAATAAATAGGTGGCGCGACAGCTCGGGATGAGCCAAGACCTAGCTTCCCGCAACCATTCATGTTGTACGTGTTACATTCTTCGTACGAATGGATGGGACCTAGTATTTATTGCCGACCTCGAACGGCGAATTGAGAAGCTCTTTCATGACAGGTTATACTCCCGGAGGCTTGTCATTCCCCGACGAGAGGTGGTGCCACGAAAAATGTTTGGTAGACATGGCTGGGGCTTGAACTTACGCCGCTTGCACGGCAGGCCGACGGACTAAACACTGCGCCACGGTGACCACTTGATGGACGTTCTGCAGGCACAAATTGTGTCAGTTAGCATCGGCACCAGCGCTTTGAAGGTTTCTAGATTAAATTGGTTCTATCTTCCTTTGCTGAGTTGGAAGGCACCCAATTCGGGTGCTTTGAACCAAATTTAGGCTCTGTGGGGTCTCATAACTAAAATATCATAGGCGTCAAGCAAACCAAACCGGGAGAACGGTTGATTGTTTCTGGTTAGGTGAAGCACCTGCCAAAGTGTTTCAGTGTGCAGCGAGCTTTTTATCTTCTTTCGTGGTGAGATTGTTGGTTCTACACCTTAAATTTCACTGTAAGCCTGTCCCACAAGCAGTATACCTACGTATACCTTAATAGAAGAAGATCACGTGTCGATATCTTTTAGGTGAAAACACGCACAGCAATCACGTTCGAACTACGGCCCAGACCTGGTGAAAATAGAAGGAGTACTTAAACGTCATTAGGAGAACAGAGCCTGGAAGTTATAAGGCCTGGAAGTTGAATTTCTCCAAATGATAATAGACGACCTTCGTCTATGTAGAAGGAAACATGCATAGAATGACGAGGTTGTCAAATTGTGTTTAGGCCTCTGCCACCCAATGAGCGGCCAGCGGCAAAGCACCAGAGCGGCAAAATTAAAATGTATGAAATCGTATGGTTGTGGCCAGGCAGGCAGTCGTTGAGCGGCAAGCGCTCATTGCGTGGCAGGGACCTTAGAGTAACACATTGTATGGCGATTGTATAAGCGTTTTAGGGATTACGTAGCCACTGGGAAAGTTGCAAACGTAGGAAAAGTGTGAATAACGCAGTCATTGAAACAAGAAAGTTTCACCCAGCTGTCCACGAAACTGACCAAGAACCGTGGGACAAAGCCTTTATAGGTTGTGACACAGAAATTGAAGGGGA
Organism: Matsumyia berberina; assembly: GCA_917880715.2. Taxonomy (NCBI): domain Eukaryota; kingdom Metazoa; phylum Arthropoda; class Insecta; order Diptera; family Syrphidae; genus Matsumyia; species Matsumyia berberina. Next base: position 111,905,062 of record OU862870.1, on the reverse strand, counting down.
ATAGAAAGCTCCCACCAAATTTAACAACGATCATGAAAAATGTGATCATAGTCCTGCTCGCACAACAACAAGGATTATAAGAAGAATTGAAGGGAAAAAACACGGCGATGATGAAACCTGATTTCCTTATTACACGGGAAGAGCTTCTGAAAGTCTGCACAAAATTCGAGACAAAAAAGCACATTCCGTCGCTGTCATCCCATACATTGCTTCGAAAACTGCAATTAAAAGGTGACTGCACATTCGAACCATTAGAAGAAGCCTGATTCTATTGCCTAAAGGGAACATGGTCTCTCGTCTCTGTGCATATTGGACACCGTCAAGAAAATACGGGAACGCATCACAAGCGACAGAGTGGAGTCAGCGATCGAGAGGAGGTAATAGACTTCGCAGATCACGAATCTAGTTACCGGGGACTTCTATATCGATGCCATCGACGAAGTCGTCAGAACAGCGAGAAGAGTTATCAAAGTGGCACGGTGGAAGCAATACTGCATCGTTATAATTTTGATAAAAAAGATCCCAACCCTTCGCACTGGAGAAACTTCCTTAGGACTTAGAGCAACGAGGAAACCCATCGAAGAACAATGGAAGCGCGGACGATGGAGAATTGCGCCATCATCACGCAAAACCCCTTCAATGCCGCAAACTGGTTAAGCATCCTCCGGGATGCCGATATTTCTACAAAGGAGTATCCTGGTTGCACTGTTTTCCCCACAACATCACTTGCACCGTCACCGTGGAACTTAATATACTATGACGTATTAAGACTGAGGAATAATTGATTTCGCACATAGAATAGCGTGGTGGTAAGCAAACCCATGGGTAGGTTGGAGGAAGGCTGGAAAGAAGCAATGAGGATGATCTCTGATTGGCAGACATCCTATGTGTCTATAACTCGCAGAAAAAAACAGAGAATTAGTACTCATCAGCAGCAGTAAAGCCGTAGAGACTGCTATAACCGTGAGTGATTACGACATGGTTTTCAAGAAAAATTGGCATCGTCACAGACTCAAGCCGGACCTTCAAAAAACATCTGCAGTAAGCAGCTTGTAAGACAGCACGCGAAACTACAGCAATGGCAACGATAATGCTTAACATTGGAAGCCTAGAATACAAGAGAGAAGGTACTGCTGGAGTCATAGGGTTTATAATGGTCTACGGAGCCTTTATATGGGGTCAAGGCTAAGAACTTTAGGAGGAACACGGAGGCGATCTACCGAATACAAGTGTTGAGGGCTATTAACGTATTCCGCGCAACATCCTGCAACATCGCGCAACATCATCTGACAGATAGCAAAGTGATCATCGACAACCCCTGTCGCTGTGGTTAAGTGCCCATCGGAGCTCAGCTATGACAACTAAACTACAGTGCATTCTCTCCTTACGGACACCTCTCATAAGCGGACACCCCTCATAAGTGGACACCCCTCATAACTGGACAAATTTGAAAGAATGGAGAAAAATAACTTCAGTTTGTTTATTTTCTCACAAGCAGACACCTTTCATAAGCGGACAAGTTTCTCGGTGTACGCTTATGAGAGAGTACACTGTATTTTGTGCGGCACCGGTAACAGTGGATCAGGGGCTTGAACCTTCAGAGAGTCATCTAGTACTAACATATCGGTTAGCCTAGACATATACTCATCGATCTTCCAGGCCATTCATTTGCCATTCATCAGTGCATAAGCTTAAACTTGCTTTCTAACTTTCGTGGCAAAACCACCTCTGACAGTCAAGCTGCCCTAAAAGCATTGAACTCAGTCACGATAAAATCGAAACTAGTTCTAGAGACAGTCAAATTGCTTCGAAAAAAAAAGCACCTTAGTCATACCACAGTGGATCCCTGCTCACAAGGGCCACATAGGCAACAAAATAGCGGACTCACTAGCCAAGATAGGTGCAACAAAACCTCTCACTGGTCCCGAACCAATCAGTGGTGTAAGCAAATCCTTTTTCAAAATCAATACGAGGGAACAAACCCTGCTCAAATCCAACGCCATCTGACTGGGAAGTATTGGACAGAAATGTACCAAATACTTATTCCCAACTCTAACTCAGGAACTCTCTCAAAATCCTAACCGATATTCTAAGTGGCCACTGCCGACAGGGCCCTTTCTGTAGACTATGCATGGAGAACGAGGAAAGCTTCCTCCATATCTTCACAGAATGTCCCGCCCTCATTAATATGAGAAAACGGATTCTAGGCAGTAAAACTCGTCTCACCGATCACACTTGCCGCGCTTCACCCTGAGAAGTTGATTAGCTTCCTGACGGCCTCTGGAGGAGATAACCTGCTTTAAAATATTCGGAATAGCACAATAGGCCTCTCTCTATATGAGACCGCAGTGCCTGAGCGGACTAACTACTCTCCAATAAAATAAATAATAATACAGTGTACTCTCTCATAAGCGGATACCGACGCTTCCGAAAAAATTTTCCGTTTATAAGAGGTGTCCGCTTGTGAGAGGTGTCCGTAAGGAGAGAGCGCACTGTAATAGGGTTCAACAATAAAAACTGGGTACCGTAAAACTGGAGGTGTATTAGGTTATTTGGACCATAAAGTGGGCAATTGTAGCTCTAGAGATGGATGATTCTGTTACGAATCACATTGAAATGAAATATATTGAAATGTGTTCCAACATTTAAAATAAATTGACACTTAGGACGAGAATTACGCCCATTGTAGTACCATGTTGAAAAATTTTCTGATGAAACCTTAGAGTTGAATAGAAAATACACACACAGACCCATAAGGATGAAGAAAATTAATTGAAATGTCAAGTGACACTTGAAATTTTAAATAAGACTAGAAAAACGAGACTTGTATCTTGGCCACTTACAAACAAATGTGTGTCAACAACACAGCTTTCACTGACTTACGAAGTTACGTAGTTTTCAACACAAAATACGCCTTCAGAATTTCTCAAGCATACTAACATTTAAAGAAAGATCCCTCTTTGATATTATGTGAAAATCTCTGAAACTCATAATCCTTACAGAAATGCTTTCGAATTCACCTTTTCAAAATCCTGTAATCTCGACAGTCCTCAAACCTCCCCCTTTCTCTTATCTCACAAATGGGAAAAGTTAAATTTGATTCAACGAAAATATATGTAAGAGAAGTCCCACATGTGGTCGAAGGTTTTTCACTTTGACACACATCTGACGCAGTCATGATATAAATGAGACGCAGGAACCCCTGGATATCTCAAATTCACCTCAATGAATTCCGTCCTGAATTGAGAGAAGAAACGTGACATGAGTTGTTAAACATTTGTGTATCCATTTTAAATTGATTCACTTGGCCTAGATTGTTCCCAGAAAATGTTTGAAGGGGTTTCACTCTAAACGTCTTCATCAGGATCTGGTCTGCCACAAAATTCAACACTCTGACCCGCTGAAACTTAATCCGGTTAAAGTTCTTCCCGTTGGCTATCTAGTGAACAATTATCGTAAACTTCACACTTTATCCCAAAAAACAATTACGAAACCATAGCACTGAGCAGTTCACTGAACAAGGAGTATTACCTCTTTTTCAGCAGTCTTCCTAGTTTTGTATTATTTATAGATTAATCCTTCTCCTGTCAGCAGGGGGTGTGCATGTCATAGCCAGGATGATACTTTGGACATTTTCTACGTGTAGTGAATTTGTAAACAGTTGTGTTACCCTATTCTAGGATTAGAGTGGCCAAAAGTGCATGCATCCAAAAAATATGTGGTTAGAAAACAATGGAATATTTAATAGGACTAGATGTCTGGTTGTGGAAAGCTTTTAGTCGTTGAGCATGATGTATGCATTTTGCATGTGGTACATCAACACGGGTCTAAAAAATAGTATGGCTTTGCTGAACTAGAGTTAAAAGTTTTGATTGCGTGTTCCACGAAAAGTTGAAGCCAACTTCATTTAACATGCTTGGAAGTTCGAGAAAAGCTAAAACCATATGGAGGATAAATTTGCATTTCCTCAATGGATGAGAGCATGCTGAGGCGAGGGTTTATCATTTTTCAAACACAAGTTGTTCCAGTTTTGTTCAGGTAGCCGTTGATAGGATTTGAAATGAGATAAAAGCTTTTTGAAACCTATGGTCAACCCGACCAAAAGAGAAGAGTCTTTTTAAAGTAATTTTAATACCACTTAAAATGAAAGCCTCTTTTGTCCAGGTATTCACTCTCAGAATAGTACATGAGAAAGCCTGGGAGTATGTAGATTTGGAGAAAGCATGTGATGAGGTTCCTCGAGGTAAACTCTAAAGTGTACTGCAGGGGTATGGGATTGATGGTTCTTTTCAGAGGGCCATTCAATCTCTATACACAAAAAGTTGTGTTCGGGTGAACGGCGTTAAATGTATATCGACACATCTCCTTTTCATTGTGTATGTATATTGATTAGATATAATGTCTGCTTTTCGCTAATGACTTGGTCATCCTAACGTCCACCCAGACTGAACTTCAGCGCGCACTTGATAAGACCTGCCATAAGGGCAGGTTCTTAAAAAAAAAGTACATGGCGGAGAGGCTTGGACTTTGGCAAAATTCGGATGAGGTTGCTATTGGCTGTTTCGGGAAAAAATTGGAGGAGGAGATACAATGACGAACTCTACGGGTTGTACAATGACATCGACTTAGCTAAAAGAGGGTCCAACGACTGAGGTGGCTGGGTCAAGTAGAGCGGATGGGCACCAATGTTCCGGCCCGAAAAATCTTCGAATCCACATTCGAGGGACCGCGACTCAGGTGGTGCACGAAAGTGGAAGGGGTCCTTAACCAACTTGGCGTGCGAAACGCTCGTTGGTTAAGGCCCAGGTCCACCCCGGACTACAGCGTCACCTTAAGTAAGTAAGTAAGTAACTTGTGCAAAAAAATTCCAAGTAAATTAACCACAAAAATTCGTCAAACCAAAAACTATATTTCATTCCCCCATAAAACATTAATTTCAGTGTTACCTTTCTTGAAAAGTTTATTTTACCATCCACACAATTGTGTGTCTTTTAGCGCAAAAAAAAAACACCGAAACTGACCCGAAACCGAACCCATGCTGCTGATTTCATGCAAATTGACAAAAAACACACAAATATCCCACTCAATACAAAAGGCTAAACAATCCTCGTTTTCTTCTCTTTTACTTGGAATAACACTTTTTTTTACATATTTCAGCAATGGAAAACGAAAATCACAAAAGCAACTTCCCTTCTCGGAGAAATACCAAACATTGCACTTGCACACTTGAGAGAAAAAGAAACAGCAGACATTTTTTTAAAAAAGAAAAAACACAACAAAAACGAAACGCACAGGCCCCAACAACAATTTTCAGCGAACGACCACGCACTCGAATACTAACTAGTCCGCGCACTACTAACTAATCACTTCCACTCACCTTGAAATATGAAACGACACTGCGCGAGCAATTGAACTGACTGTGCCGCATTGAGTGTGGTGTATGGTCCATGGCATGAGGGCAAGGGATGGTGAAAAGTTTTCTCCGACACTAACTTTGTGTGAGAGGCAAATGATTTATTTTTCTTTCTTACTCTCTAGCAAGGTCATGGGAGCCGATGCAGGTTCATTTCGCACAAATTTAAGTTAATCTCTAATGCTGCTCTTTTTAGTGTTGAAAAGGTGTGATGTGCATTGGATCGCGTAGGTTGTTGGTTGTAGGGTAATTCCTAGCTATTGCTGGGGCTAACGAAAAGGTCGAAAAGGTCGACAACCATGGGGCATTGGGCAATTGGTCAAACTAGGTATCCCATACAAACCCCACTGCGCCAGCTGCGAAAACGAAAACGAGAGGGAAACTCTCTCCCACTTTATCTGCAAATGCGCAGCACTAGCGGGTGCCAGATTGCGCGCACTAATCCGTTCTTTAACGACATATCTGGTAAAGTGACACGAGATCTAATACGTTTTCTAAACTCCACATCATCAACCAGGTAACACGACCCGTGTTAACAAAAAGGTACATCTTAGTACTAATTGGGTTCTGGTGAACCCCCACCTCTACCTACCCTACTCTGACGGAGTACTTAGCAAAACCATCAAAAGCCATCCTAAACTTAGAATAGATTAGAAAATCCAAACTCCGAAATCTCACTTCTACTCGTATGGGGATAGCCCCTAATGATTTAGGGTCGATGGTGGAAGATTGGGAAATGTGGAGAGTTCACTTAAGCTCCCTAAACCCGACACCCTCATAGTGGATAAGCTGGCCATTGGAAGATGATAATGATGATGAAGAAAATCCATAACAATAATGAAACTAAAACGGGCCTACCTTCGCTGTCAACAGAGGGATGCACAATGGATTCACAGAATTTACCTCCCTATGAGAATCGTCTAAAGCTGCTTAATGTAGGTAGAGGCTCTAAGGACTCGTCGCGATGTCGCTGATATACTTTTTGTACATCAGTTATTAGCTGGAAAAGTAGATTGTCCTTATATGCTCCAACAGATCTCCTTTAACACTAACCCTCTTTTCATTTGCCGCAGCAGTAGTAAAATAGTTAAAGGATTCTAGATTATCGGATAGAGAGTCCAATGGGGCTTACAGTTCCAAAAAAAGTTCTGTATGTCCAGCGAATTGCAGGATTTATCGAAACTAAAATGCCGAAGAGAGTTTAGCCAGCTCAGAACTTGTCTTTCCAGGCTTTTGTGTCTTGGCGCCCCTTGTTGCGGGGCAATCGCAGAGGAAGTGTTCGAGACTCTCGTCCTTTTTCTCACATACCGGGCAAGTACTTGATTGCACCACTCCCAGCCGGTGGGTATTTTTATTCAAGATGATGTGACCAGTGTACAGGCCGACTATGCACTTAGACTAGGGGTCCCCTCCAATGATTTCTGTAAAAGCTCCAAGGACACGACGGATGAGGAAACTACGACCCACCTACTGTGCACATGTCCTGCCCTTGCGACGCTAAAAAGAAGAACCCTCGGGGAAACCTTCTATGATGATCTTAACGATCTAGCTGAACTCGACATCCAGAAGATAAGAAAGTTCATCTCTGGGACGAAATGGTTCAAATCTGAGGGCTAACACCGCTACGGTTGCCCACTTTCGTTGTACTTATGCTACATATTCAGTTTCCCTGGTGCCGGTAAGTCGGTTTTCTTCGCTGTGGTATCACAATGGGTCAATCAGGTCTAAGTTTGTCCCTGCCCTGCCAGCTGCCTAACCTAGCAGGCCGACCATCACTCTTAATTGCCTCGTGCCAAGATTAAACGTTCTCCTTGCTAGACGACAGCAGGGGCGCTCTATTATTGATTTGGCCGCTTTGCTGGTTTGCAAGTCTTTCCAGAAAGTCTCGTGGCTTTTAACAAAGGAGCCGCTAAAAGCCTTTGGAGCCATCCGCACATGTAGGCTGAATACTAGCCATTGATCATTTCAAAATACTAGCTAAACGGAGTCTATGGAGCCTAAGGAATCTGTATGGAGTATGATGTCCAAATCATACTTTTCAATGACAATGCTTCTTCGGAAGCTTTGTGACTTGTTGGTCTTGGTGCTGAACTGGGCGAAAACTACCAGGTGATTCTATAAAATTGGAGGGCACTTGACTCGATAAAAACTCTAAATTAGCACAATCGGATGTAGGAACTAATTGACGTTTACGTCCTGATCCAGCTACGGCAATCACATTTTTCAGAAGAACCACTTTCCCACACTTGGAATCTATGTACCTTGTTACATATATATATCACATACCAGTTTTACCAATCAGTTTAAAAAGGATATTAATTCACTAATTCATCGACTAATTGGACCACGGGCATAAACACTATGTGCGTCAGCAGGAAGTCATCTAAAAATGGATCAATCCCACCGACTTGTCCGCCCAAACGCGTCTCCAAAAGATGCTCCAGCATTTTCGACGGTGTTCCTGACATCACGGTGTACCTGCAAATAAAAAACAAATAAGCATAAGTACCTCATTAATTTTATCCTTAAATTCTGTGGACAAGCAACACAAAAACACATAAACAACAACAACAGGTACAAAAAGAAAAAAAGAAAGCACAACACGAAAGAAAAGAAAAAAAAAAAAATATTAAAGAAGAAGCTGCTCTACACTAACATTGACTTACAAAAGTATCCTTGGCGAAACAATTAAATGTTTCGCCTCGTTGCTTGTGAAATGAAATTTTAAATGCGGAGGCACTGCGTGAAACACAACAACAAATGCAAAAACAAACAGCCAACAAAGTTTCTTATTCTTTCACTTAAAATATACATTAGCGTGTGTTGCCTGTTCCGCCGCCGCTGGTCCTTGAAATTGCCAAACAAAAGCTAGTAGCGGCACTGCGCGCGGATTCGCGTAATGAAAAAAAAAAAAAGGACTCGCGAACAAAAGAAGAAGAATTAAATTTAATTGGGGGCGCTCGCCGGGTGAAAGAGATGCGCGGCCTCCAAAGTAACAGAATTACACGTTTCACAGATCACAGCACGGGAAATCTTAATTTCAAAGATGTCGCTCGGTCGCGTGCACTAATCAAGCGCGTCTCCCTCAAGCGTGTGCCGGTGACACTGAATAGAAACACTCTGACAGCATCGATTGTCTAGGAATCATTTTATCCTCAATTTACTTCACTGTGCGGTGCGCTCTGTCTATCAATTTTAGCAATTATTTCGAGTTTAATTGAGCCCGAGAAAGGACACTGTGGAAGGACACAGACAAAGGGACCAGTGGGAGTTGTAAAATTGAAAGCAAACACATTTTTCTGTGGTCTCTCTCGCTGTTTTATTGGTTTTCGTCTGCCAGTCCTTTCGGTTAGGTAACACAAATAGCAGTAGCACCCCACGACTGAGAAGAAGGAGTTATACCCGCAAGTTTTGAATAATTTTTAGCTTTGAGGTTGCTGGAGTATTTATAAAATCCTGGGGATACTTTCCATTCCAATGGGCTCGCATTTATGAGGTTTGCTTATGCCTCAGAGGATTTCACTTTACTTGAATAGAGAACTGTGCTGGGCAAGGACTTACTTTTTTAAAAATAAATTAAAACCGAGCGTTGAGCCAAAGTTTCTGTTTAAATGGTTCTCTACCTTGAGGAGGTCATTGAAGGTTATTTCTGAATAAGAGGGAGAGGAAATTGTACACCTTGAACTTACAAGTTGCTCTTTTAGTTCGGCGGTAGGTGTTAACTGAATTGGCACGTGTTAAACTTTTGTGGTCCTTTGTTCAGTGATATTCTCTGACTATTTTCTATTCACTCTCTTCGTTGTTCCATCAGGTTCAGAGGTCCAAGTCTTTCTGTGGGCTTCTTGAGGAAGTTTTTCTTAATATACTTGTCGTTGTTTCGTATTTTACGTCATCCTGCCCATGTCTGTTAAGGAGACGCATTTTCCTTGGATGAGTTAGTTTCACTTCACTGGCTATAACCCATCATTTGACCTTTTCCAACTGTGATGACCTTTCATTAGTAAGTTAAGTCGGTCAGAATTGGACTGTAAACCTACGACGCATTGGTTGGTAATTGGGAAGAAGATTTGTTATTTGATCACGCGATAAGACTATCGACTTGATACATTCAGCTGATAAAAATTGCGATTGTAAGATGGATGAAGATACCTGGAACTGGACAGGAAACTTAACTGGAACCTAAATCTTAACGAGAGAATCAAAAAGGCCTCGATCGCTTTCTACACGTGCAGTAGGATTTTTGGGAAGAAATGGGGACCTAAACCCAGTATAATCCAATGGTTGTACTATGCAATCGTTAGGGTGATACTAACGTATAGAGGTTTAGTCTTGTGGCAATCTGCAACTTAAACCACAGACCTCAAAACCATGACCAAGATGCAAAGACTAGTTTGCATTGAAACGACCAGTGCATTGAGATCAATTCCGACGGCAGGGTTGGAGACAATTTTTAAATTGCTACCCCTAGACCTCTACATGCAAGAATCTGCAGCAAAGAGTGCTTTGAGATTAGACCAGTCTAAACTCTAGAAAGTGAGCTCATATGGACACGCCCAGATATTGGGCAAATGTCCGTGCATAGGAATTGTCTCTGACTACATGATTCCATATCTGGTCTTCTTCAAATCCTTCTTCTGCATCTTTAAAAGCAGTAAACAGTGAGAAAATAAAGAAATTCTTAAAGAAACAAAGTCCATCTACATGGATGGCTCCAAGATGGACATAGGTACAGGTGCAGGTGTCTTTTCTGAGGACGTAGGACTCAGCAGCTCAATAAGACTCCCTGATAACAGTAGCGTTTTCCAGGCAGAGGTTCTAGCAATAACCAGAGCTTCCCAATTGGCTTCTATGCTCGCGGTATAACGGGAGGAAGTCACGATCTTGATAGACAGCCAGGCGGCTATAAAAGTACTACCTGCTACTCAAATTACATCCAAGTTTGTAAAGTGCTGTTGCGAACAGCTAAAGGTACTTGGCACGCAGCATTCTTAGTTCGCATTCTCTTCACATGTACTGTGGGCTGTGGGGATGCAGATCAAGCTAAGGCATAGCTTCTCGTAATCAATTATTGCCGACTCCAAGCGGCGAATTGAAAAGGTTTTTCGTGACAAATTGTAGTCTCGTAGGTGGCGACGAGAGGTGGCGCCACGAAAAATGTTCTGAGGGATACGGGCGGGGCTTGAACCCACGCAGCTTGCTGAGCAGTCCAACGGACTTACTACTAATAAGTGAATAACTAAGTCTAGATTTAAAGATATGACGTCGTTCGACGGTGTTATTCAAAGTCTAATAAAGCCTAGAGTCATCAGCAAAGCAGATAGAAACAGAATCACAATTATGTCAAAAACAGATGGAAAACTTAAAAAAAAAAAACTGTAGTAATATTGTATTCCCTACAGAAGTTCTAACCTGATGACGGACAAGTCAGAAAAGTACATTTGATAAATTTCCCCGCAAATAAAATCCATTAAATGTGCGGTTCTGCAACTAATGTACAATCGCGTTAATAGGACGGGGAATTTCCAATAAATAATCGCTATTACGCTCGATAAGCCGTCGATAAACAAGGGGAGAGTTTTGATTTATTTTCTAATCGCTTGTTGGCCATATTCTATCATGAGTGCGCCACCCATTTGAAGTCAAACGTTTATTTACATGCGACCGAGTTAGGAAAATCATAAAGTGTACACGTTAATTTGCTAAAGTTACTCTTACCTCGGGCACATTTAATCATAATGAACAAAATTATACACAAAACTATTAAACAACTTAAAATGAATGCAAGTAAATGTAAATCTCTGTTAATATTTACACACTCGTTAGTTTTAAATTTAATTTGCAAAAATCATGCAAAAAACAAGAAATATTTCAAAATGTTAATTGCCAACACGATAAATCTTTTTGTTAAAGGAACAACAAAACAAATAAATTTAAATGAATAAACAAAAATTAATCACACAAAACACAGAGCATAGAACACAGAACACAATCGTGCAAATATATATACAAATGTATGTAAAACATACTTAAATGCTGAATGCTGTCCTCGTTGTTTGGCTACCCTTTCCAATACTAGGACATCCTTTCCGTGCTCCTGTAACCTTAGTGTATTAGCTTCGACATCCCGAAGGATACGATTAAAATGCTCCTTATCCACACGCAGAAGATGACAATTATTTTCTTTTAGTACTATCGTAGCAGCTCTACAAAAATATTTTTACATATTTTTATTTATCTCGCTATACAAAAATATTGTGCTGAATACATATATGGAATTTTTTATTATAAATGTGATTACATTATTTTCAATGAAAAAGTAGGCGTGGAAGTAATAAAAAATTGACTAAGGAAGGTGGTTTTAATCATGATGAGATGAAAAATAAAATAAAGTAGAATTACAAATTAACCTAATGGGATAATCCTTGTCCCTAATTAATGATCAAGATAATAGCTTGGGGAATGAAGTGAATATACAACCGGTTGAGAAAAACAAATATAAGCAGGACGTCTACAAGGATGAAGACTCTGAGAACATTTAAACGGATACCAACATAAGTATGTACATATGAACATGCACACCTCGATAACGAGAAATAAGGCCTCCCATCAAATTATACAAAGCAAAACCTGGAAAGCGAACAACCTACGTTCAGTCAATTCAATGTAACTAAACGATATGTAAGCGACTCCTATGATTCCAAGATATGATTTTAATAAACTGGGCAACTAATATTTTGATTTAAGCCTCCAATATAGTAGCGACTTATCGATGTTTCAGTAAAAAACCACTCGAACTCAGATTTTGAAAGTCCATCAGTCTTATTTTGAAAGTTTACAGATGGAGATAAGATCCTTCAAGGCATTCAGTGATAACCAATTTAAATGCGTTGGCTGAAGCTTGCGACTGAACTTTTCCTCAACCAAATCAACATTTTCTGATCACCTGTACAGTGGGTATCATAAAAAGGAAAAGTTGGGGCCTAGCTGCCCGCAACCACTTATGTTGTCCATGTTAGATTTCTTGCAAAAATGGAAGACATCTACAGTTTGTGTCCGACTCTGAACGGCGAATTGAGAAGCCTTTTTATGACAAATTATACTCCCGGTACAATACAAGCATAAGATCCAACCTGGATAGTAGCCTCATATCGAATTTCCAACACGCATACTGCAAGGGGAAATCTGTGGAGACTGCACTACATGCACTAGTGAAGACCATTGAGAGCTCTTTGCACAGCAAGGAATACACAATGGTATCCTTCTTCGATATTGAGGGAGCCTTCAACAACGTCAGAACAGAGGCAATTTCCACTGCACTCCGTAACCTGAAGGTTGACAACTGCCTCTGCTTCTGGATCGAGCATATGCTTAAAAGCAGGCTGATTCAGGCTGAGCTGGGGAGTTGTTCGATGAGCAGGACGGTCTGCAGAGGTACACCGCAAGGCGGAGTACTATCACCACAGCTCTGGCTAACGGTAGTCAACGAACTATTAATTATATTGGACAGGGAGGGATTTACTACAACGGCATATGCTGATGATATTGCAATCGCAATCACTGGCAAATTCCTCCCTACAATAAGAGACCTCATGGAATCTGCCCTGAACATACTGGCAGGATGGACGAAGAAGGTCGGCCTCGGGGTTAATCCCTCGAAAACCGAACTTGTCCTTTTCAGAAGACGCTATAAGATTCCGTATGTCACCCCTCCCAAACTAGAAGGCACGGAAATCCAATTTGTAGACCATGCCAGATACCTGGGGGTCATACTCGATAGGAAACTCAGCTGGAAGCTGAATATTTAGGACCGTGCTAGGAAAGCCTCAATTACCTTATACTCCTGCCGGAAGGCTTTGGGCCCGAAATGGGGCCTGCAGCCTAAAGTAGTCCATTGGATTTATACGGCGGTAGTGAGGCCGATCCTCATGTACGGTGTATTGGTCTGGTGGACAGCACTGGACATAAAGACCAACAGCAGCCTGCTTGAAAAGGTACAAAGGGGATCATGCATCTGCATAACGGGTGCTTTAAGAACAACACCCACGGCTGCACTGGAAGTAATGCTCCATCTGCTTCCTGTCAATGCCGCAGATTGCAGATAGGTGCGACGTAACCCTGTGCTGGGTCCCAGGACACAGGGACGTTCCAGGCAACTGCAGAGCGGACTAGCTGGCAAAAGAGGGTGCAGGACGGCTTCTCCCCGAAAACCTGGGGGGACCCGCTGTGCCCATAGAATCGATCAAGTTCCTCCTTGACAGAGATGCCAAGAAACTGGCAAACCGCAGTAGGAACAACATCAGCACTTGTCTCCTGTCAAAACAAATCTGGCCCAAGCTGGATTTAAAGAAAACGGAGAGACTTTTATCTACTAATCGGAAAAATCTAGGTTCACTAGTAGGAGTCCTTACCGGACATTGCTTGATAGGCAGGCATGCACTTAGATTGGGGGTCCCCTCCAACGATTTCTGCAGAAGCTGTAGGGACGAGGAGTAAGAGGAACCTACGACCCACTTACTTTGTACATGTCCTGCTCTTGCGACGCTTAGAAGCAGAACCCTCGGGGAATACTTCTATGATGATCTTAACGATCTTGCTGAACTAGACATCCAAAAGATAAGCGACTTCAACTCTGGGACGAAATGGTTCAAATCTAAGGGTTAACACCGCTACGGTTGCCCATTTCTGTTGTAGTTATGCCACATTTTCTGGTTCCCTGGTAAGCCGGTTTTCTTCATTGTGGTATCACAATGGGCCATTCTGGCCTAAGTGTGCCCCTGCCTAAGCGAGGACAGCCACCTAACCTAACCTAACCATACTCCCGGTGGTTTATTATTCCCCAATGGGAGGTGTTGCCGTGAAAAATGTTCAATGGACATGGCTGAGGTTTGAACCCACGCCGTTCGCACAGTAGTTCAACGCACTAACCCATGCGCCAAGGTGGCTATCACAAAAAAATCAGAAAATATCTCGCGCAACGGATATGAGCCAATACTTAATCGAACTGCGACCTCTGAGTGTTCGAAGGAAAGTGGATTCTGTATGACAACAGACAACGTCCAACGCAGTGCTTTGATCGACATGGTTGATACTACCTGAATGAAATGCTCTTAATCACATCAGATTCAGTAGTCTGGGCGCAAACCAGATAGGATAGGAGAGTTTTCCTTATAAATTAGTTGGGGATATGGTCCCCCAGACCCATGAATGTTCAAATTTGAAACTTTTGATGGAACGTTATTTGCTGTCGTATAATTCGAGTATTTTACTTCTTCAACATTTCACATAGTTAGAAATAGCTGTTTTCACACTATTTGAACATTTACAGTTCCGAGACAGCATGGAATACAAAAAGACTTACCAAACCGAAACAACTAAGATTTGCACATGGTTCTACCATCGACGTCTTATAATCCGAGAATACCCTCGGATAACAGAGTATGGAGCACAATAGATCTACCCAGAACGCAGTGCGTATACGAGTATAACCTCATAACAATCAATCTATCAATCAATGCTCTACCACACGTGGAGCAATAAGCTCTGCAGTAGCTGAACCAGTTAGAGAATGAAGGACTCCCGCACCTATCATACTCATCCGATTTGTCGCTAACCAATTAAAAATCTGGCGCGACAGCTCGGGATGAACCAAGGCCTAGCTTGGCATCAATGGGTCCCTTTAGTTGCAAAGCAATGCGTTTCGTCTGCGTATAACTCATCGGGGATCGCTTAACCCAAAAATACTGTGGCGTATGTGGAACATTTTAACTCATTTTTCAGGTGACCTCAGTTCCAACTTCGCTAACCAACTACTACTTCTTAAAGCGTATCCAACATTTTCTACCTACGAGACCTTTAACAACGAAGTCGGCGGCTAGGTGGAAAGGCGTGCAGAACGCGTTTGAGAATACCTTCAGGATACTGTTGTAGACCCCACTGCTGTCGCAGCTATGCTGGCCTCAATCCTGGGACCTAATCTGTGGTACATCTCCTACGATGAGATTCTCTGTATCGAAGTGCCCAAATACAGATTTTTGGAGGATGCCATCGGCGTGGCGAGTACTGCAAGAGACACACGCGTGCATGCGTGGTTGGAATGGAAGAATATAGTCTTGGCAGAGGGAGATAGCTCTCCTAACTAAAAGATAGATTCAGGCGATTGTCAGAGACAATTATTGGCCCCTCTAGGTGAAAACAAGCAACGAGCATTGCTTGCATCCTATGTCCTAGAGAGTTGACAAGAAAAAGGAAGAATCGGCTGGACATATGTTCTTCATCTATGATAAAGGGTCTTCCGATAGGGACTGAACTTTGACAGTTGATAGCGGCCATATTGAAGCTACATCTGCCAAATTGGCTGTCATTTATTCAAAACGGGTATTCTGTTCGGGCAACGTTCCGCGCTCTTCGCCCATTTAACGGTCTCCATAATCCTCCTTCCGAGAGGACTATTCGCAGTGCGGTGGATAAATTTCAGTCTACTGGTTCAGTAAACGATCAACCAACCGTCGACGAAACGCAAGATCTGCCGAAAACATCACCGCTGTCTGTGATAGTGTGCAGGAGAATCCGCGGCAGTCGATTTCGCGTCGCTCACAAGACTTGGGCCTACACCCGTACAAAATTCAACTGACCCAGGAGCTGAAGATAAACGACCATAGACAACAACGTTTGTTCGCTGAATGGGCTCTGAAGCATCTTCAGCGATGAGGCTCATTTCTGGATGAATTGGTACGTACGACAAAATTGTCGAATTTGGGACGATACCAATGCACATAAGATCCAAGAGCGTCCAATGCATCCCGAAAAAGTCACTGTTTGGTGTGGATTTTGGACTGGCGGCGTCATTGGTCCATATTTCTTTGAGAACGACGTTGGCCAGGCCATCACCGTCAACGGCGAGCGCTATAGGTCGATGATTATCAACTTATTTTGGCCTGAATTCGATGATATGGACACCAACGACATGTAGTTTCAACAGGACGGCGCTACGTGCCACACAGTTCACGCCACATTGGAAATTCTGCACGAGCGATTCGAGGGCATGATCATCTCACGTGGAGGTGATGTGAACTGGCCACCGAGATCGTGCGATTTGACCCCGTTAGACTTTTTCTTGTGGGGTTTTCTGAAGTCGCAGGTCTATGCGAATAAGTCACAAACCACAGCGGCCCTCAAAGCTAACATAAACCATGCCATCGGTCAAATGCAGCCTGATTTATACGCCAGAGTCATGGAAAATTGGACATTTCGGATGCGCGCCACCCAGAGAAGCCGCGGCGGACATTTGAACAATGTTATATTCCATTCATAATGGCATCGATAGGCCTTTCAAACGAATAAAAAATTTCGATGATATCTCACACACATTTTGTTTTATTTAAATTTAAAGATAGGAAAGGCTTAATGAAATACGCTTTAGATGAGAAGATACTCAGTGCGATCATCGGACTGGAAGGGGTATAGTTTGCACTCACGAACTTGAAGAAACTAGAACTGGTTCCAGAAAACTTGAACAGACCACATGCGTAGGTATTCTCTGAGACTTTTGTCTTGTCCAGATAGAACCTTTAGACAGAAGTAATTTGCAAAAAGTTTGGAAAAAGTTAAACCAACTCGTTTCGAATTGGCCTAGAAGACCAAGAAACTTTAAATCTCACCACTGGGATAAGGTGGGAATAGATGTTACACAGCAGACTGAAACATTTTGGTTCAAACCTATACAAGAGATCACGAGAGACCTTAAATCAGCCAAGACCATCATATAGAAGTGCTTTTGTTACTTCCTTGTTTGAGCAGGAGGTCCACCGAGCTTCATTTGTGGCACACAGGAGAAGTTGCCTTCCGGCATTTGTACGAGAAAAATGTAATGGGGCAGGATAGTGCCCATAATCAAGAACAGAAACGTATTCAGTGTCCCATCTAATGTTTTTTTGTGAAAACTTTAAGGATGCGAAAGAAGGAATGTCAGATTCACTTAGACTTAGAACCTGAATTTTGGATCCATTTTGCTGTATGGCCTTGTTGAGATTAGATACCCGGTTGTCAGGAATCTCCACCGCATCGTTAGAAACCTTAAACAAGTTCTGAGTGTGGGACGAGATCCTGGACCTGCTTTTGCACGGATGTACATATGTACACTCAACACACACGTGTAAAGGTTGACTGTCAGATAAAATGCCACATAATTGACATGACATTCATCCAGAGAGCACCAAAGCGCGGCATTCAATGGGATAAGGCGTAAGCAGGAAAAAAAAACGTAAATTGAAATCTCTTTACGTTTTTGAACTCGTTATTCCTCAATTTTCCATTTATCTGTGCTTTTTTTTTTTCAGAGGGAGCTACAGAAAGCGGAAATTGAACCACGTACCTGGGAGTACAACTTAATAAAAAATATATGTACTTCTCCCAGGACTCAGTGCCTTTCCACTTCATCGCATAGCGCTGATGGGAATGCTGGAGGAATATGTGCAGACGCATGTGCTCCCTCCCTGGTGCCATCGAAGCAAATGGATCCGCAAACGACGACAGGCTTTGCACACGACAACAAAATGGTTATTTAAAGGATTTTCAATTTATTTAATTATTACAGTTATTGGTGTTCCGCTGGCCAACTGCGAGTGGATATTAATTGAGTGCCACTTTGTTTTTTTCCTCTTTGCATGCCGCAAGGACTTTTTTAGCATTTTATTCGATTATCTGGACTACCGGGGATTTTCAAGTGGAATAAGTGATGAGAAGTATGTGTGATGATCCGATGTCCTTATCCTTATCCGTTTTACGTGGGAAGACATTGCATTAAATTGAAAATTAAATTGCTACTCTCTTCCAGGGTATTACGGAATTAAATCCCTAAGGACATCCTCACACACCCGCCCCACCTGCTTGGGTTAATTACAAAAAGTGTTTTGAAACTCGTGCTATTCTGGGAACAACACACCGTAGGTAGAGGCCACAATCTCTCTTCCCATGCATCTCCCGCATCCTATTAAAATTCTATTAACACCAAGTGCTAAGGATTGCTTCCATTACAATGTGCTGATGAGGAATATAATGCATAAACGGTACCACCAGCCGGGGCTTATCCTGGAATCCCTACAATCTAATCAAAATCTCTGCTTCATACAATTAAAGGAGCCTCAGTTTGGTGTCCTTTCGGAAGAAAATTCAAATTTGCAAGAGAATAGCACAAAAAGTCCTTAAGGACGATATGAACAGGAAAAAAAAAAGAACATTGTTCATTGAATGAATGAGGAGTAATCTGGGTGAAACTCACCTTGGTGCGTCGTTTATCAGAGCGAGTTTTCCAAAGTCATCACCAGTCTTGAGGGTTGCTACTGTTCCTTTGCCATGGATGACAACGTCAACGGATCCTTTTAACAGTATATACCAGGATCGTCCTTCGTCACCTTGATTAAATACTGCAAAAGAAAAAAAAAAACGGAGAAACAGAGAACAATACAATTACCATGTCAGTGGAGAAAGGACGATAAAGTTTAAATTAGAATTCTGATTTATAAATGGCTCTGTCGAGGGTGTGGTGTACGCTCTCGACTATGTGTCAGAGATGAGCTGTCATCGAAAGGAGCAGTGGCCAAAAAGGACAGAAAAAAAAAAGAGGATAAAACCCAAAACCGAAACAATTTCCAAAGGTGAGATGTAAATTTTAATGTTTACACAACACCTCAGGACACATGGCTCTGGTCGTACAGTGGTAGGATAAAGGAAGAAATTGCTCTTAAGCGGATACTTAAGCTTAAGCTGGTGGAGGCAAAGGGCGGTTTCCTGGCAGAGCAAAAAGTAAAAATGTTTAACGACGTTTCATGGTGGAAGTTTGACGAAGGTTCTGTGGTCTCCTTAGAGGTTTGCTTCCCTTCACTTGTGCTTGTAAATTGGCTATGATAAAGTTGTTTTTGGGGAGAAGGGCGGCTATAGGTTGTAAATGGGCAACAATTACCTCTAGGGCTTTCGGGAGACTACAAATTGGGGATGTGGTCATTAAGGAAACTTAAAATTATAAATTGAGTTTGGGAATGGACTCGATTGTTGGAGATAAAAGCGGTTCTCTGAAGTTTTTCGTTTTCAAAGTGTCTAAAATTACATTCATTCGTTTGTAGCAACAAGTTCGATTGTAATGTTTCCTAATTATTGAATGTGGGTGCCTTGAGGAATTGAATCGATTTCTTGAGTATTTGCCTTTAAGGTAGTTAAGACAGTTTCGTTTTAAATTGGTGAATTGGCTTGGGAATCTCTAAGGGAATGTCCGACCAGGCATATAAATCAAATGCGAAACTTTAACCTGCGGGGAGAATCCAAGAAAAAAAAATTTGCTAAGCATTTTTAAGGAAGAAATTAGACAACTTTGCACAAAGCAGGGTGTTCAGGATTCTCTTTGAAGTCCAAACAGCCCTCTTGCCAATAGTTTTGAACTCTGGCAAAATCAGAAAACTTTCAAACGAGCTGAAAGAGTACTGTAAACTTTACAGGTTTAAAAGTAATACAGAGGGCTAGTTCTGTCGACGAAAGGTCGATAGAGATTTTATCGCACCAGGTGAAACTACTGCCTGGTTAAATTACTTAAAATCCTAAATCGCTAGGAGACCTGATAGTACTCTAGGTAGGTAGGTAGGGTGGCTGTCATAGGCCAGGAAAGGCTCTTTGTGATACCACTTGGATCTATTCCCTGAAACCATTTGGAACTCTTGATGAAGCTGAGGATACTTTTGATGTCAGTATGTGATAGTTCACTCAAGTTGTCGAAGTGATAGACTCCTAGACAGAGCTTCCTTCTTTGCTATAGGGCAGGGCAGAAAATGGAGGATTGTTTCCTTCTCCTCCTCGTCCCTGCAGCTCCTGTAAAATTTATTTGAGAAGAGGCCCATCCTTCTGGCATGAAGGACGATGCTACTGAGCCACCTTTTGAGGAAGATCAAATTTTTAGATCTAGTGAGATAGCATAAGCCAGATATATATTAAGGTACGGCACGTGGTACTATTTCTCTATCTTTGGTTTGTCTTACTGACCGCTGAAGCGAGTAGAATACCCAGATTCCTTCGTTCCGGCAGGATGTCCAGAGTAGTATCACGTTTAGCGAGTTCATCGGCCTTACAGTTCCCTGGAATGGCCCTATAACCGGGTACCCGGCATAGGTGAATGTTAAAATTTTCTGCAATCTCCATGAGAAATGAGCGACAGTCTGAAGTAGCTTTCGATGTAACGATGTTACCGATTCCAGGGATTTAATAGGAACCTGGTGATCGGTAAAAATTGTAATATCCGTGAAGGATATCACATTGTGCCTAAGGATAAGGCTTCGTTGGTCGCCCTAATTTCCGCCTGAAAAATGCTAAAGTGGTCAGGTAGAAGGAAGCAGATGCTCAGGTTAAGCATTTCGGAGAAAACACCACCTCCCACTCCGTTCTCGGTTTTGGAACCGCCTGCATCACTCTCCCACAAATCTAGGAAAGGGATGGATGTCCAGAAGTTGAGGTCGAAATTCAACCTGTAGTCGGTGCTTTCCGGAATAAAAGTTAGGGGATCTAAGATCGAGGAGTGGCCAATATGGTTTTTTGATCATTTGGAGGAGGCTTTCAGTCTAATGGCTGCGCTAGCACCTGACTGTTTATCAAAAATATCTAGAGGAAGTAGATGTAGGAGTACGTGATGCAGATTTTTGCATTTTCCCCAATAGATTCCGGTGTAAGGCTCTGTCAAAAGCCGTCCATCAGACGATCGCACTATACATGAGTATAGGTCTGACAATGTACACGTAAAGCCATAGCGCTGCAGTGGCTTTTTAAAGCGTTCAATAGTATTGGCTTTACAGTCTAATTTACGGTCCAGAATGAGACCCAGAAATTTGGCTGGAGGCGAAATGCAAGTAAAATATGTTAGTAGAGAGGAACGGAAAAATAGAGGCAGGGAGTAAAGCCTAAAGAAACGGCATCAAAGGTGGAGTCGGTCAGAAAAAAGACGGTGGACATATCGACTGCTAAGACACATAGAGAAGTGAATAAATCGCCTAAATGGCAAGATAGACTTCATCTTTCAGACCAATATTTCCCGGTTTAGTCTCAATAATTCCTCACTATGCCTGAACTGTAGCAAACTGCAAACAGATGCCTTTCCCATTGGACTAACTGGAACTTTATTATCATCACTGGAGATCTGGGATGCAGTTAAAAACATGTCGGCAGTGCTTAAGTTGGCAAACGGCACAACTTTGAACTCTGCTGGATCCCTAGTAAAAGCGGTGGGCCATCTAAACTGTTAGAGAAATAAAATACATAAAAACATTAAACGACGACGACAAATGTGAAAGCGCCATCTTAGATACAGAGATGATGCACCGAAGAAGGCCTCTCTGCGAACCCCAAAAACACGTCTATCGTTCCTTTTACCAAAAGAGGAAACCTTCATCTCATTCGGCCCTCGATCTTTGGCAAAGCCATTTAATTCTCGCAAGAAGTAAAGTACCTTAGAGTAATCCTGGAACCCTTAAATCGACCGGACCGTCGAGCACTGTGAATTTGTCGACGCAAACCTACATCTTGGTCGTTAGAATCACTCTGACCTAAGCGGCAATAGATATAGTCTGGGGGGCAAAGACTAATATGGCCACCACAGCCAGGAAACTGGGTCGGGCTCATCGCCTAGCTGAAATCTGTATAAAGGGTGGCCAGCGCACTACCTTCACTGCTTTGCTTACCGCTATTGTCGGTCTACCACGAGCTTAAGACCACATAGAAATGCAGGCAAGACTCAGTTTCCATAGGCTCTTCCACCTACATATCATCTGCTAGAAATATCAACCTGACAGCCACCTTAACATGTTTTTCTCCCTATCTTAAGGTAACGAATTCAGCTTGCCACTGGACGAAACCCTTCCAAGGTACTGCTTCAAATTAAACTACTCAGTAGTCATCCCCCGAGAGAAGACTGGGAAGAGTTCAAACTCCGTCCCTCAGAGCATGACGAAGACTCTAAAATAGACAGTGGGGCTGGAATATTTGGGGAGTTGTCTAGCACACTTATCGATTAGTCTAGGCATATACTCATCGATCTTCCAGGCAGAAATATTTGTCATTATTCTGTGCATACGCTTAAACTTGCTTGCTAACTTCTGTGGCAAACCCATCTTTTTCTTCTCTGATAGTCAAGCTGGCCTGAAATCGCTGAACTCAGCCACGATTGCTTCTTGAACTAGGAAAAAAACAACTTGGCCATACTATATTGGATTCCTGCTTACAAGGGCCATATCGGCAATGAAACAGCGGACTCGCTGACAGAGATAGGTGCAACAAACTTCCTCTCTTGCACCAACAAGTGCAGTAAACAAATCCATTTTTTAAAGCTACACGGGGGACCAAACCATGGCACCAAAGTTTCTTAGAATCTGAGCAGAAACCTCAAAATCCTAACCGATATTCTATGTGGCCACTGTCGACGAAAACGAAATCAAAACAAGCTTGGCTTGTCACCGGACCCTACCTGCAGACTGTGAGAGAGCGATGATAGCTCTCTTCACATGGTCACAGAATGCCCCGCCCTTATTCACGTGGGAAAGCGGACCATAGGCAGTGAATTCATCTCACCAACCGCACATGCCATACTCCACCCTGAGAAGCTGATAAGCTTCCTGACAGCCTCTGGAACAGACAAACTGCTCTAAAATCCTAGAATTTTTAAAGACGTAAGAAAATTCAGCTTTTCTTAGGAATGAAACCAATTTTTGCCTCAGGGGGTTTATAGGCCCGAGTCTTTCAGATTGTAACGCTTTCTATTCGAAATCAGTTTATGTGTCACAGATTTGAGAGGTTTACAACGGTTTATAGTACAATTGGACTCTTTGCAACGAATAACGCAAGTCATTGGTCAGCGATAGGCGTACAAGCTGAGAAGGAAGTGCTTCCTTCATAAACTAATTTTTCCGTGAACCACTGGGCTTTATTCATCCTGAACATCCATGCGTGTACAATACGTATGCAAGAGACTCGTGGGACTGTTCAGTCAAAAGTCCCACTGCAAGGACATAAAACTGGCTGCTGTTCTATGAACTTTTAATTATCCCTTTGTTCATAACCAGTCTAATCCTTTTATTCCCTTACCTCAGTTGCGACGATTCATGAAAAATATAAATTTAAAGTTCCTGTTCCAATGTAAAAGGGTTAAGGCCACCGAACAACTACTAATCCCATTCATAATCAATTTGTACGTGCAGCTGCTGAAATTTAATTACACTCATTCGAACTTGTACACCCAATTATCCCCCCACAAAGGACACATTTATGAAGTCAACCCTGCAATTACGCGATAATTAGAACGCGCTTGTAAGTAATTAAAAATCGCGTCCCTGTTACGCAGAAAATTCCCACCAAATCCCATTAAATCGCTTAGACTCTGACCAAATGCCCTCCACCCGGAGACCGAGCCCGAGCCAGAGCATAGCCAAAGCCGGCAAAGTGAAAACGGAAAATAATTGAATTTACTCCGCCAAACTGAGAATTCAATTAACCAAAACGCTCAACGAGGATTCGAATGTCCTCCGGTTCCAGCAGGGTGGCACAAGAACCCAACTAAACGGTTCACTAAATTTCCGATTTAAACATTTTCATCGAAGCGCACAGATCTAGTCATTTGTTGTCCCACTGTTGTGGGGGTGAATGCTAACACAACCCACTCCCCCGCACTTACAAATTGTTCCGGCTTGTGCATGTGACTCAAATACGATTATGGATGCCAGCTCCCTTTTGATGCTCGTCGAGAGATGCGATAGTGCTGCGATGTGTAAAAGCTCCTCGAATACCAGCTCCAATTCCTCAGGACTACGCTCGTGGGAACTGCAAAGAAAAAGAAATGGGGGTGAGGAGTGAGTTCATAAAATCATTTAAAATATTCTGTATACAAGGATCCTCTGGGAGGAGGAGGGAGTGGGAGACGGCAAAAGGACTTACAACTAATAGAGGAAGCTCAGGAGAAGCACAAGATACAAATGGAAAATACAAAGAAGAAATCTCTCAGGACACGTAAGTGATGGGAAAATTTCAAAGTTCATCCTGTGGATGTGATTCCTCGAAGCTGTATGCTTAAGATTCAAACAGGCTCCTTGGATGCAACAGCGCTATTTCGATGCATGTATGTGCATGTGCGTAGCTAATTGGATGCGGCTTGTGTAAGTAAAGTTAACTAAGTGTGGTCGTGTTGATGTTTGGTATTTCGAGAAAATAAATCCCCGTTGGAGTTCATTAATTTTCTTGGATACTTGCGGTGAGAAAACTGCATCCTTATGAGAATTAATTGAGTCTGATAAACCACCGACGACTTGGGATTGTATGTTGAATTTATTTAGACTCCTGGAGCTATGAGGATGCGTTCCAAGAACCACAAATATGTCTCTGTCTTATTTTGCTGCCTGACTTTGTGAACCAAAAATGTTACTAATAATCGAGAACATATTGACAGTTATTCTCTAGTGATGTATTGATTGCTTTTCGTACATTTCGACTGGTTAAAGCCTCTGTGGAATGATTTCATTGGCAAGTAATGAGAAAGTTTATGAAAGGAATTTCCAAGTGTGGTTTAAGTCCAGAATAAACTTGGATTTATTATTTGCCTTTCTTTTTTCTCTCGCATTGGCTGTGTTTAAGATTTATGCCTAAAGTATGGGAAATTATGACAACATTTGGAAAAGCACTCAAACCAGCAAAAGATTTTCCTAGAACACAAACTTAGATTATGAGTTTTGTCATCAGGCGAGAGGAACCAAACTTGCAATTTACAATCAAAGCTCCAACTAGCACTTTTCGAGTGTAGCCTCACTTTCACACTAAGTTCACATTAGCTTTGATCTAGAGGGTCAATGATGCCAGCTTAGCATTTAACCCGAACCCGCTGACTGGAATTTATGTACTGAGCTGTGGAACCTCTATCGGCGGTCGTCGACTTCGTCAACCAAACTAAAAGAGGCGGCTCAAGAGATTACATCGGCTTAAGGAGCAAGTTGTCACATCTCTACGGTCACGCCTCCGTACAGTCTCGAAGGGAGAATGCCTACAGATCGACAGACACAGAATATAAGATCCAGACTCCGGCATTTGACAGGAGATTCAGTATCAGAATTCCTGACAGAGATGACTGAAGCAACCACAGAGTTGCCGATAAAAAGGAAGTACTGGGGTCTACGGCAAGGCCCTAGGAACAAACCACTCCCTTAGAATAAACGACGACGGCAGTGTCTTTCAATCCGAAATCATAGCCATCATCGAAGCTTCGAAAACTGTCCGCGAGAACGATATCACCGCAAGGACAATTACGGTCTAAATCCAGAGTTAGGCAGCTGTAAGGTTCTGAAATTCGCGATTACTAGATCGAGACTTGTAGGAATCTGCAAAAAGTATCTTGATGAGTTATCGAGAGCCAATAAGGTGACCCTATGTTGGATACCAGAGCATATGAATATCCCAGGTCTAGCCATCAGTCTAGCCATTACACGTTGGATTCAGCTCTCTTTGGTCAAACTTATTCGGCGCGATAGGATAGTCTCCGACATCATTACTGGGCACTGTGGCCTTGGTACTCATGCGGATCGCCTCGGTATACATCACAACGACTATTGGGGAAGTGGTAGGGACGAGGAAGAAATCGAATCTGTCCATCATCATCTATGACCTCTTTGGTAGAAGAATGAGGACTCCTGGTAGTTTTTCTTCTTCTTCTTCTTGGAGTTGAGGGACCTCCTGAGATTTATATCCTTATCAGCGGCTTCCTTTCTCTTTACAGGTTTCCGGACAGATTTACGTGAGCAGTGACGAATTGCATAAGGCACCCATTTGCCTAACCTAACTTGAGTTGTTAGACACAAAACCGATGTGTCAACCGTGATGCTTTTTGGTGGAATAAAGAGCTCTGTGCCCTCAAAGCCTAGTGATTCAATTTATGTAACAGCACTTAATAATTACAACCTACATATGTAGCTATGAATAAAGCAAAAGTAAAAACTTGATAAGGATGCAGAAAACCCCTCTCAAGAAACAACAGCAACATCATTGATTTTTTCCACGCTAGGATTGCTTAGACAAATGCCTTCTTCAGGCCTTAAAACTATGGATTCGTCATTCATATCAACTAGTAGTTCAAACTATTCACTGAGCTATTCGAGAATCATAAGCCTATTAGGGCGTCCATTCAACTCCAATGCTGTCAAATAAGGTATCTCTACTCTAAAGCTTTTCAAACCCCCAGTTACAGCTGAAACAATTCCTGCCCTAGTTCATCGTGGGACTGAAGTTCTTATGCTTCATCTCATTGCGCTGTTCTAATCTACTTTTGAACTAAGCCTTTTTCCAAGGTTAACGAAATGGAGTAAAATAACAGACGGCAGATCAGCACACAGAAAATAGTCCGCTTTTCAAGAGGAAAACACTCCAATCACAGCCCTACATCACCTTATATCGTAACAAAACGAGAGTACTTTGGCGGGGTAAAAATTAGGTTCATGCTCATTTCAATATATTCCCGCAGTTTTTGACAAAACGCCATTTTCCTCAATCGAGGCAACTTCCATGGGTAAACGAACCCACCCATAAGATTAAATTGAAAAAACCGCAGGCCCTTACGACTTTAGCAACCCAGGCGAACTGTCAACCATGCTACCGAAGGCCATGCTTCATACTAAATTCAGGGTGGCTTAGGGAGGCGCATAATACACAACAACTAACCTTTTCCCACTTTCCAATAGGTACACGCATATACGAGTAGGATAGTGCAATGAAGAGCAGCGCAATGGGTCTATGAACATCCGAGTGATGCGGCGCCTAACATCAAGCTGTCATCCCTCTAACCTAAGCTAGCTTAGCAGAAAGATCATTCCTGCCAAAATTGGATTGTCATCAGCATACGTTTGTATATCAAAGTGTTATCCATCCGCTGGTGGAGTTCTCTCACCTGTTGTACCGACCCTCAACCCTCAACTATGGCCATGAGGTTTGGGTAATGACCGAAAAAATAAGACCGTGGATACAAGCTGCCGAAATGAGATTTCTTCGTTGTATTATTGGGGTAATTCGTGGAGCTCGAATTAGGAACACTAGAATACGCGAGGAACTTAATGTCGAGCAGCTACTTCTACGAATGGAAAAGTCCATACTTCGATGGTTTGGGCACGTTAAACGCATGGTTCCAACACGGGTTCCAAGACGTGCCATGGAATCCATACTATCAGGTAGGCATCCCCTGGGTA
Organism: Matsumyia berberina; assembly: GCA_917880715.2. Taxonomy (NCBI): domain Eukaryota; kingdom Metazoa; phylum Arthropoda; class Insecta; order Diptera; family Syrphidae; genus Matsumyia; species Matsumyia berberina. Next base: position 111,877,411 of record OU862870.1, on the reverse strand, counting down.
GACCCAGGATGAAATATCTGAACCAAGTCCGAAATCTCACCTCTATCTATATGGGTATAGCCTCCGATGATTCGGAGTCGATGGCGGAAGATCGGGAGATGCGGAGGGTCCACTTAAGCATCCAAAACCCGCGACCCACATAAGGGTAATAGTTGTTAAGCTGTCTATAGTCACTTAATATGGAAACTGAAGAACACAAATTGGGACTGAACTGTTGAAACCTCATGGCCAAGAAGAGGCCAACAGTATGTACTCGCATGTCAGACAATGTGGTTTAAATTTTTAATTTTTCTTCATTGAAAAATGAGGTTCACCGGGTTCCCTTTTATTTAATCCTCCACAACACGCCAACCAAACTTCTTTTTAAAGCCCACCCTCTTTTGCAAACAGTTTTTTTATTATTGTAGAAAATAGTACATACTTCCTCAAAAGTAACCAAGCAGGCGTGGAGTATCATAATATTGCAGAGCTATAGACTAAAAAAGTTTGAAAAATGGCACTCTGCCCTCAACGAAAAGAAAGGGTTCATCAGCAATTTTTTCTCATTTTTCATTTATTTCACAGTTATTCCCTTGGACTAATCTTCTCCTTCTCCATTCCACAGTTGCATGGATTCACATTTTTTTTATTCATGCAATGGAAAAACAAAAAAGACCGACAAAGGAAGTAAGCATAGACGAATGAGGGATTGCATTTGATGGAGTAGGTGAATTTTTTTCCACACTCTTGTTCCATCAGCTATAGCTTGGTCGGGACGTTATTTATTTCGCTATAAAGGTTCTGACTAAGGATGTGCTTATTTTATGTTTGCTTGCATGGAATTTAAAATTTAAAATGAGTTCTTTCGCTCCCTCTGAGGTGTGCTGACGTTTATCGTTCTTCAGGATCAAAAATGTTGAAGTGTGTGTAAAAAGCTGAGGGCGATATTATTTAACCGTGTCAAGCTTATGTATTTTATGAGATTTCCTTTTTCAACTTGGGTCAAAAGACATTCAGTACCAGTCAAAGAATGGCAATGTCATCCTCAAGGCTGATGTGTTCCCCACATTTCCAAGGCCACTGATCCATGAAACCAACTAGACAGTCACAAAGTCACTGACCTTTTTTTTTGGCTGAACTGGATCAGAAAAGGTCAAATAGACTGCGACGTCATAGCCGGGGATCGCACATCCGACAACAGGTTGAAAAGCTACAGGGCTTGCTTGCCTTGGTACAGGTGCGTAGATGCTGTACGGCAGCACTAAAGTATGTGCTAAAAATTTGCACAATAATTCTGGAGCAAGAATACACATATGTATGAATGTATAGACTAAGGCAACCTAACGCGCACAACATGAATGGTTGCGAGAAGCTAGGCCTTGGCTCATCCCGAGCTGTCGCGCCAGCTCTAGGATTTATTTTTATTTATTTTTACTTGGCTAAAAAGGAATTGTAGGCAAGAAATTTGTGGATGAGCTGACTAGGGGCTGCTCAGTTTCGGCTACTTCATCCAAAAGACTAATTACACTTTAAAAAATGTTTGACCTTCACAAGATAAGCATCAGGAAAATAAAGGCCATTGCAGCCTGAGACACCAGATCCACAAGCTAAATCTGAGTTTACCCTCACGAACTGAGTGATAGTTCTGTCTGAAAAATTAGGCAACCGCCGATCACATTTTCTGTGAATGTACAGCACTTTACCAGTTACAGAGGCGGATAGTTCATAAAGGACTAGTGGCTGGGTGATGTAGTAATAGGGTAGACTCTAATTGGTATCAACTTGGTGATGTCAAGTGTTCTAACTGTTAATACACATCAATTTATGCTCGTTTTACCTCATCGCGGTATCCACTGGGTACTGGTTGTTGTCCACTCGGACTCAACTTGCTAAACTTATAAGCGCTAGAGCTGAAATTAAAGGAAGAATAACTCTTGCCAATCGCTTCTTCTTTGGGCTAAAAAGGCAATTGAGTAAGTAAAGCCCTCTCTCGAACGAGTAAACTGACCCTATATAAGACCTTAATCATCCCAGTCTTGCTCTACGGCACAGAGGCATGGACTCTGTCAAAAGCGGATGAGGTTTCGAGAGGAAAATTCTTCGGGCAATTTTCGGTCCCGTCTGCATAGATGGTGAGTCGAGGAGGAGGTACAATGACGAAATGCACAGGCTGTACAGCGAAATCAACTTAGCCAGACGAGTGAAGGTCCAACGACTGAGGTGGCTGGGTCATGTAGAACGGATAAACACCAATGCTCCTTCTTCGAATCCACACCCGAGGGACGGCGCAGTAGAGAAAAACCGCGACTCAGGTGGCGGACGCAACTGAAAGGGGACCTCAACCAACTTGCCGTGCGAAACTGGAGGCAGTTGACTACAGATCGAATTGGCTGGAGACGCTTGTTGGTTGAGGCCCAGGTCAACTTCGGACTGTAGCGCCACCTTAAGTGAGTTAGTAAGAGAAAGAGAAGGTTTGCTTCTCTTGACGTCAGAAAAAGCTCATTTTTTTGACATGAAGGCTGGTTAAAACACCGATTACATTTATATAAGTTAAATTAGACTTCTAAATCAAGTGACATTTAGCATGGCCCAAATCCCTTTGGAAGTACGGCTTGTGGTTAAATTCCTCCATGTTTCGTTTGTTTTGCTGACCGCAATCGTACTCTTAGAGCAACTTAAACGTAGCAAGTGCAGTGCCCAGTCTCCGCCGTTATTGTAGGATATCTAGAGTAGCGCTACGTTCGGTGAGTTCGTCGGCCATATAATGTCTTAAAAGGTCCTGGTATTAAGCCTGGTATCTAGCATAGGTGAATGTCAAATGGTTCTTCCATCTCAGTGTTCTTTACTGATTCTAGGAAATAGACAGATACCCGACCATCGATGGAAATGGTGATGTTCTTACAGGATGACACATCGTACTTAAGCCAAGATAAGGCTTGTTTGATCGCCATGATTTCCATTTCCGTCTGAAATATCTACGTTTCAGTGCTCAGTAAGATGGGTGCAAAGGTGATACAGGAAGGACAGCTGGAATATTTGGCTTCTTTAAAAAATCCACCAACAGACCAAAAGGATCACTTCAGTCGAAATAGATTCACTGCAGCTCTATGTGGGACTTGAGCGTGTTGGCTTTAAACAATACTTTAACGTTATTATCTTACCTAATTATGAACAAGTCGAAGCCATGTACATATGTTTCAACTATAAAATAAGTTTAAACAGCTCGTGATTGATTCAAGTTACATGCTTAGGTAACTTCACCATTGACGTGGCCAGTTCTTTGACTCATCCGTCTCGATCACCTTGATTTTGGTGGAAATAACTCCTTTACCCTAAAATATACGGAAATACCTCGATGTTGTCGCTTCACTTAAAAGGTTGATCATGTGAAAATTGATCTGGAAGATTCCTTCCAACTCGAAGTTTGTCAATTTCTTCTTTTCAATTTTAAAATGCCTTTAAAGCATAAAAAGGTGGACAACAATCAACCAACGAATGAACCTCATTTAAACTTGGTTTAACTTTAAAGAACACGGAGAGCAAACAGAAAGAAAGAAGTGACAGTCCTTACTGTGCTTTAAATTTATGGGAATTTTTTTCTCCAGAGCTAATCTCCTCAGCGTGTCGGTGACACTCTGTGCAACCAGATGCAGTTTCACATTAAAAGTAAGTAATGCGTCAGCACACAACATCGCTACCTCGACTAAAGGTAACTAAGTTACGAACATAACACATTGTCCTCACCGTACTATGGACACGGTGTTTTACTATTCTTAAACTAAGAGAAGTTTTCTAATCCTCACTCGACGTTCCCCAATCATACCAAACACAAACACACAAACAAATAGTAAATGAAATGGAAGCCATCTTACGGTTTTCTTAATATCATACGAAGTGTAGCATCTGGTCCCCGTTGGAAAAGTGTTCCTAATGCCTCACGAACATGATCGTTGGATGCATTAATATCGTCAGTTGGTGGTGCTCCGCCACTCGCACCCTCTTCGTCAACACGAAATCGATACAAAAAACATTTATCCTTAAACGGTTGCTCCTTGTTCACTGGAAAAAAGAGAGAATCATTCCGACATTAAACAAACACAGGATTTAAGGAAAAACAAGACGAACAAGGAAAACTGAAAGAAAATGCATTACATACCATGTGAAAGGACTCCCTCTTCGAGTAGAGCTTGCCACATGCCCGCCGCCTGGGCTCTTGTGTGTACAATTGGTGACAGATTTACTAGCCAATCGACCAATTCAGTTCCTGGAGCACACTTTCTGATTAATTTTCCTGATACCTGTGGAACATTTTTCAATTTGTTACTCGTCCTGCAAAAAGGAGACATGAATTCCACTCAATAGAAAACTTACTTTTCGGTCTTTCAGACAACTCGAGCTATCGCATACCAGTAGAGTTCTTAGCGCCCATCCCATGCGGGACATAGCAGGACTTGGTGACTATGAAAAAAAGAAGAAAGAAAAATTAGAAAAATCAGGAAACGTGAAACAGGACAACGTGAAGAGAAGGAAGACGAAGACATGAAACATGAGGTGGTTGGATGTCACAGTGTGTTCGAGAGGTGGTAATACGATTGGAGTGCATTTGTGTTCAAGGAGTGGAAGAACTGCACTTATGTACATGTGTATATGGTGGAATTCTAAGATATATAAAAAAAAATAGTCTCAATGGAAATGGCTGACAGCACAATTGGGCGATTGGACGAGTACAAGTTGGACGACAGAGGAGGATAGAAAAATGGGTCACAAAACATCGGGTGGCATTGGAATGTTGTCCACAAAATAACAATCACGAGGAGGGTACATGACAAATTTGATTATAAATTACCGAGGAATTGTCCAATCCAGAATCAGCCATTTCTAAAGAGGTTCCATCGTCAGATTCACAGTTGGTTATCGGCCACCAAACTGTCAAGTTGTCACTTAAGGTGACCTAAATTCAAAATCTTTTAAATATACGACTTGTATGACGTAATATATGAAGATAACACATTTAAAAAGGCCCTGAGACAGAGCTGATTGTGGGGTCCTTAAATATTCAAAAATGTTGGTCTGACGCTTTTTCGAACGGAAATCAAGAGCTTATTGTTTAGAGGTGCACGTTGGTGGCAGACTCAATTGAAACTCATAAACTTGATCACATTGATCAGAAGATTCTAAAGGTGAAGAGGGTAATGCATTAGTGAAAAAGATTGAATAGACAGCGAAAAAGATATCACCGAGGTCAGTTTACTAGATTTTCTGTGGATTGGATATTCAGTACTAACATAAATCAACAGTTGAGCGGGGGCGTATTCGTAACATTTCTTTCATCGAAAGTAGAAGAAGTGGTTATATTGCCAACAAGGCATCATTACTGCTGAATTTCTCTTTCATTGACTATGACTGTGACTTGGACCTTCAGTGCTAACAAAAATTAACGATTAGGTGGTGGCGTAAACGTAATATTTTCCTACCGAATTCAGAAGAAGTGATTAAATTACCAACAAGGCAGCTTATGCCTCAGATGTGTTGCAAGGGCTACTGCATAAGTGGATCTTCCGTCCCTCTCAATCTTTCGCCATTGACTCTTAATCATCATCAGGAACTATCTTCATAGGGGTAGACAATTTCATCATAGACTCACCCTTGATGGCCCACAGATGAAACCAAATCGAATGCGGGTTGATTCCGCAGAGGAGATTGGAGGAATACACAATTGTCACTGATGGGAGGCTGATAGATGGTAGAGTGGTAGGTATTTTCTTGGAGGAACCTAATCTAGCCCGCCATCATAGACTGATAAGAGAAACCTCAGTCTTTCAAACCGAGATACGAGCTCTGATACATGCGCTGGACAATAAGGTGAGGGTAAGGCAAATCCTTATCGCACTGGATAGTCAAGCGAAGGCGTCATCACTGGCGAAGGAGTGTTTCCAGAAACTGAGTGCATGTGCAGCTGGCTTGAGTTGAAGGACATGTAGGAATTGCAGTAAATGAAAAGGCAGATATGATATTCATTCATCTTTACGAATCGTAGTTGAACATTGGAGTTTTGGGGGCTCAAACCTTTTGCTGCCATAGATAGGAGCTAGGTAAGCCACATGATTCATAGATGGACAACAATGGACAAGTGCAGACAAGATGCTAAAAGTGCTTGCTGGCTGCATCAAGAGGAATCGAGAGATCAAGCCTCACTCGAGGAACTCTGAAGTATGAAACTCTTAACATGGAAACTTCAGAGATCACCTAAAGAAAATGGGTCTGGTGGAAGATGACAACCGCAGACTATGCCTTAAATACGTCACGACAGCGGTCAATAAACTGTGCCAGTATCCAGCTTTGGCTTGAAGAAGGTTTGAGATTTCGAGCTGCCCTTGGGTGGCAATTTCAATCAATCAGATGCTGACGAGAATATGAGAAATCGAAATTAGGGAGGAACTGCGAAGATATTCGGAGGACATCCTGGACTAAAATTCTGAGAGAAAGAGAGACGAAAAGGGGCCCAATATAGGTGGCCTGGCTCGATATTTCTCTAAAATTAATTCAAATTCTGAGAGAAAGAGAGACGAAAAGGGACCCAATATAGGTGGCCTGGCTCGATATTTCTCTAAAATTAATTAAAACCCAAAATTGACCGAAAGACTAGAAGGTACAATCAAAAGTAAGTCGAAACCGCAGCTAGTGAGATCAATGATGCGATGATGTGCCTATAAAGCCAGACCCAAAGGGAGTATACTCAGCTTTTAGAGCATCTTTTCCACAAGAAATGAAGAGACATGTTTATTGTAAAGAGCCGAGATTCTTATTTTTATATCTATGGATGAGTATCTTTTTTGAAAATTTGTAGCGAGGACTGACGATGAATTTAGTCCATTGAGAGGTTTCCCTAATACACAATGACAACAGACTACACCGACCATGATTTTAAGAGCATTTTTTGATCTTCTGTAATTAATTGCATGGTCAAAACACCCCTGAGGGCTCGATTGAGGCAGTGCAGTCCTCCTTTAAAAATATTGTCAGCGGTCAATCGAGGTTGAAAGTTTTCAGGATACTTACGAAGGCTTGGACGCACTAAACGATAGGTAAAAAATTGCCTGGTGCAGGAGATGTGTAGCTTCTATATGAAGTAGAGTTCAAGAGCGAACAAATCTAGTTGCAAAAATTTAGTATGCAGCCGTAAACGCTATCTAAACAGTTACAGTATTCATACAATTTTCGAGTCGGAGTTGACACAGTCTTATACGTCGGACCAATCTAAACCAAAGCTATGACCAAGATGTTCAAATCGCACATAACGTCAGAACACCGCATTGAAAATTTGCTGTGTCTTCCGCACCACATCAAACGATGCTGGATGGGTGGTATCCTTGTAGAGAGAGAGGGTGAATAGCAACGTCAGTACAGCATAAACCGTAGTGCGGATGAACATGAAAATGTAAACGACGACAATCGTCACCCAGAAATACTAGACAGCCTTTGAACATGGAGACCACGCTGGGATGTGCAGGTGGACACACCAGCATGAGTACCTTGGGGCGATACATGGCAAAGGGATCTGAACTTCCACCAAACGCAGTTGCTTTCATGACATTGATTTTTCCGTTTGTAACTACACGACGACAGTCTCGTTTGGTAAAATACTGACATGCAGTCGTAAAAAAAGAGAAGAATAGACAAAAAATATCAAGACCGCAAAAGGTACAAAGTTTTAGTTTCACCATAGAAAGATTCCCACCTCTCCGTAAGTCTTTAAGTGATGCAACCTGCACCACATACTGTAGTATTCTATTTCGCATCCTCTACTTCCACAGCCGCTGTGATATTCATTCATCTTCCTCTTGAGCCGCAGGCGAACCATTGTCCAGCTGGGTAAATAGAACTCAACAACAGATAAAAGTAACACTGAAGTAGTGCCTCCATGGGGACGGGTATATTATGTTTCGAAATTGAGTTTCTATTTTGGTTTGGCTGTTGCATTTTATTTACTTTCCCTCAATAGAAAGTCAGGCAAAGGTAAATAAACTTCCTCTGCAGTTCTGCTATTGCTTTTCCACAGGTCAAGACACATAATTACATGCTCGGAAGTGCGCACAACTGCCTTCCATTCATGTGCTTCACTTTTGTCCTCAGAGACAACAATATGAGAACAGGCTTTCCAACTGAGTTCCTTAGAACAATGTCCGGCCAAAAATATCTCATTTTCTACTCCACCCAAGTTGTGTGTAGATACTTGTATCTCGGCTGCGTTCTAAGTTCAATAAAACGAGAAAATAATGCTTGAGATAAATACTTCTAAGCCCAGGGATTACGTCCCTTCGTTTGCTATTACAAGACGGCCGATGTGTACGTGTGTGTGCGCAAAAGAAAAGCATTTCCTGGACGAAAGAGACAAAAAAGGGCACAAACACAAAACGGTTTACAAAAGATTTGCCCTGAAACAATGGTTGATTTTTGTAAATCCCTTGATAGAAAAAGCTTTTCGTATACTTTGTACATTGTATGCATGTGTAAGAGAATAGGGCCGTGATCTTTTGTAGCCGAATAGGTTTAACGAAAAGTCTTTGTGATGCGATAAGGACATGGGAGATGGGATGTGGAATATAGATGAAGGTCAAGTCACTTAAGTTTTCGGTTATGGGGAAGTACATGAAACTGGAATCTGAGATGAGTAAGTTGTACCTGGCATTGCCCTATGTATCGATACGACTGGTGGGGTATGTGGGCTTTTTACATACACTTGAGGTTAGGTCGTCGACTTTAACTCAATTTTTATCTGGATTTGGGTTCGCAAAAGGCTTTCGAGTTTCGAATAAAAAAGTGTTTAGAAGTAGGGCAAGGAAATTATGTATTAAATGCAGAAAATGTTGCTTCTGGTTCTGGGTCAGATGAAGAGGAAGAGAAAGAAGGACATATCTGACCTTTGATTTGAGGAAATCCTCACTTCTTTCAACATTTACTCTGAAAGATTTTTTCTTATATTTGAAGCAATGGTGCGTAAGACAGTGTTTTGAAGAAATATGTAATAACAATATTTTCTTGATGATTTGGAATACGAATTAAAGACCCATGTAATAACCTCCATTTATAATCTCTCCTCCATCAACAACTCTAAATGGTTCTACGGGAAGAAGTCTTAAACTTCCGAATTCACAAAAAAAATGTAAGCGTTCGTTAACAGGTGCCTACAAAACATTTTCTGGCCTAATCGTGTCGCTAATGAACATTTTTACCAGAGAACGGGTCAGGAACCGATAGGCCCAGCCATCCAACGACGTAAGTGGCACTGGATTGGTCACACATTTCGAAACGGTGATAGCTTCATTAATAACTACGTTATGCAATGGAAACCGCTTGCTCAAGACGGCAGAAGAGTGGGTTTACCGGAAAATACATGGAGCAGAATAGTTGAGGAGGAATTTTGTCAATTTCAGAAGAGTTGACGAGAGTAGGTTATTGCCTGCCAGAAACCGTACAGGTGAAGTAGAGGCCCTTGGTTTCACAACGGGAAACAGGACATACATAAGTAAGTAAGGAATTCTTTAGGTATCACAACGAACCCTGGTGTGTGTCCCATTCAATGCCTGTTTCACCTTGACTTTTCATACTCTTTTTGAGATTAGGTCAACTAGGTTGGGGGCTGTGCCGTGTCGATTTAACTGCCCGACCAGGTAAAAAGCGCAGTGTTACCTACCGCTCACAAGCCTTGAATAAGAATGATACTATTGTTGACGACCCTGGCTTCTGCCCGAAGATAGTTCGGACCTTTAACAGGTAGTATGTAGCCGAGCAACAATTAGCAGAGGCCTTAGATTGCTATAATCTAGATTTAACCGTCATCCAGCAATTGCGATGGGATGGGGCAAATAAGCAGCGCTTATTTGGGCGCTGATTTCTTGCACACAGACTAAGATAACAAGTTTTAAACTTCCGAAACGTAAGCAAGACAGGTTAGGTACGGTTAGGTTGAAGTGGCTGCCTGCTAAAGCCTTAACTTAGACTCATATGGGGTTGTGATACCACAAGGATCTTGGAAAGATCTCCGATCTATTAAGAGAAGATCCATCTTTGGCCAAATCTGCTTTGTCGCTAGACATGTTGTTCCACTTGTCCACCTAAGACTTGTATTTTCGATAGCATCTAGCTTTAGTTTAAGTTTACAAGTATCGATCGGTTAGCTGCATTTATCAGTCTTACAGTTCCATGGAATGTCACTATACCCTGGCACCCAACAAATGTGGATATTGAACTGCTCCGCCATCTCTATAAGAGACGATCGGCAATCTAGGATTATTAGGCTAAATTCATCAACACCAGACTGGTAGACGCTCTTGCCTATCATATGAATGATGATGACAAGGAAGAAAGACTAAGCATACTATAGATAGGATGTTAATATCGTCTTGGTAAGCGCAGTATACACAACATCATGTCCAAAAATGAACTCAAGCTAACTGACTTTGATGGGGGATGCATGTGGAACGTCACACGATACGTGGTGGTCTACTGATTATCAAACGGTCAATCGAATTAATCAACGATATTGTTCTAGTAATTTGGTTGTCCAAAACTTGTGAGCTGCTAACATCTGTTGTACTATTGTTGCAAACAAGGTATGACAGGTCATGTAGGAATAGAAGGAAATGAGGCAATCGGCGTACTGGCAAGGAAAAGGTCAGAAACGCCATTTGTTGGACCCGAGCCATTCTGCATTGAATCCAAGATTAACTGCGAAGAGAGGAAGAATGCAAAAGAAGAAGACTATGGGAAGCACTCCCAAGACTAACGCAGGCAAACAAATTTCTTGGAAACTACGACCTAAGGAGGAGCAAGGCCTGCCTAGTCACCAACAACAACCAGCTTCGCTTCCTAACAGGTCTTTGTAGACTCCGAAAGCATCCCAAGAAAATGGGAATAGAAGCGAATGAAAACTGGAGATTCTGCAGCGATGCCAAGAAGACTCCGTCACACCTCATTATTCACTGTGGAGCATTGATTCACAAAAGAAGAGAACACCTGGAAGCGTACACCTTCTCTGAAACGGATCGCCCATCGCTGGACCCAATCCAACTCCGATTTCTCAGAGCGATTGGACTGGAGGAGGTGCTATAGTTCGAGACTCATCGACCTACCCGAATTCGGGGGAGCACAATAGATCTCTACATGTCGCAATGCAAACACAATCCCCATACACATCTAAGATATGAACACGAATATACCAAGCGCTACAACAAGGAAGAATGAGTGTAAAAAGATACAGCTTTTGCAAGCTGCAATCATAAGAGATACCCAATCAAGTCAAGTGCCAAAGACTACCGACAACGCTGCTAACGTGCCAATACCACCACGAAATACCTGGTTCACACCTATAGAGGTATAAGATCACCATTAACCAAATGTTTACACTTCGACAGAGTCTGAAGGAAGCCCTAAAGGTAATGTGAAGCTCATCATCTCTTTATCGATTTTAAGGCAGCCGATGACCGCATTTTTCATTTACGCAGGAAGACGATGGAAACTGTTCGCTGCATCTTCAAGGTTGGAATTTAGCCCGACTGGGTCCTAGGACAGAAAGGTTTCGAAGAAATTGAAAAGAAGTTTCCGCTTTTCCACCACTCATTTGTTCTGAACCGCATTTTGGGGTGCCACCCAGTAGTGTCCACTCCGAAATAACACAATGGGAAGTCGAGGGGCTTAACCCCAATGAAAACTTGGAATTGGGATTCAAGAGTAACCCTCTGAGTTTTGCCAACAGCCTCAATTTGGCTTCTAGTTAGCCACTTGGCCGGCACAAAATATCTTACAAGTCGCAGTGCATCTCGGCCTTAGCATTGTAACGTATCATAGTCCGACTCAATGAGTGTAATATTAACGAAATAAAACGTCAGGTCACCTTGCCTACCGAAGTTCTTATGACATTTGTAGAACAATTTTTCTGGCTCTAAAAATCCAAGAGACTAGATCTAGGGTTGATGTTTATCTCAGCAGCCTTAATGCTCGTGAAAGATTGTGTCAAAGATCTGCAATGACTGTTGATAACCTAGGAATTGTAAAAGTCTAAATCCTCCTTCTTGACAAAAAAAAAAAAAAAGACGAAGAAAGGGATGCTAGGCCCCCAAATGTAGATACATTTGAAATTACAATTTGGGTTATAGGAAAGCAACCCAGTGTGTGTCAACCCACGCTCCCTTCTCTAAGTTATTCAAAAGTCGACAAACTAGGATAATAAATAAACTTTGTGCGGAATTCGCAATAAAAAAGTCGTTCATCATCAATCGAATATTTAACCGACACAACCCGTGACCTACATCGGTCACGAAACGAGTCTCATGGCGCCGATCTCACTTCATCGACTCAAACAAAAAAACCTCCAATAAGATAATGATGTCAAGTAGCTGTCCAAATCTCCATTACGATAGTAGATTCTTAAAAACGTATCCCCCTTTGAACCATCTGCATCTCAAGCAAACCATAAATCTTGATCTGCACGTGCTCCACCCACTTGCACCCTATTAATCGGCCATTTGCGAATCAATTCATTCCGTGACTCACACTTGTTCGTACACATTGCCAATCACTCAACCGACTCAAGAGAATTTTAACACAATTCCTTGTGCGCCAAATAAATCGTCCAAGCGGTTGGCTCATTATTTCCGACATTTTCCTTGACACATCTACCGGAAACCCTCGATGACGTCAAACGACCCCAAATCGTTAATATTTTGATGGATTGTGCTCCGTCAACCCATTATAACCTCTTTCACTGGTCCCCTTGTTGGGCTTTGACTAGAAAAGGAAAACATTAAAAGTTTAAACACCAAAGCAGGATGTTGTATCGTCAAAATGGGGACACACACAACACCGAACCCAGTGTGCAAAGGGCAATGGAAGTATTTTTCCCGATAAAATCTCTCGAAAGAAGTCGAAAAGTTTTTCATTAACTTTTCCTCCCCACCCCACATCCCGTCCCCCTTTACAACGTTTTTCACAATCCTTGTGAACTTTTTAGGGACCAACCGGAAGTTGAAAGGAAAAAAATTGTAAAAGGATGCGAATTGAACCCGACAAAACTTATTCACTTTCAGCAAGGATTACGCTTTCGCATCCTTGTTTGGTTTCTCATTTCTTTATACTTCTCGCACTTACCTCGGTTATGGGAAGGGCCGGATTCGGGTGGTCCGGGCTTAGTGGCCTCTTTGTGGGTGACGCTGGAGCTGGTGACACACCTGGACCGAAACCTGAAAGAAGTAGAGAAAATAATTACTCGTCTGCGACAATAAAAGGATTCAGAATGAATCGCAACAAGGGTATCATCGTGCCCGATTACCTAAGGTCTCGAGATGAATGAGGCTCTCGTGTGTGATTTCGGTTAATTACCCTTACGAGTCATTTACATTACCCCGAGATGGACGATTCTCACTTGTGATAAACACAAAGTACCTGCACACACATCAACGACACAGACACATCATGTGTATATTATCCTAGAGGGAATCAAGGCGTCTGTTTGTTTATGGTGGCTGTTAATGCGGAGCCTGCCGAGGTAACGTAATAAAGTTTATTGTGCGGTGCTCCGAGGTGTGAGCCATGGAACTGTGAGAGATGATGACTTTATTATGCGCTTTCCCCGAGATGGAAGATGTGTTTGTAATTTTTTTTTTTTCTACTCGGGGATATGAATTTTAATGGACGCCTTCTTTAAGGGTATTTTAATGGAAAATTGAGGCATCTGCTCATTGTGTGCTGCAGAGAGATGGTTTAAAAGCTTCGCATGATGGGGGTTGAGGAGTGATTTGTGTACGACCTTGGGATTGTTTATCTCGTGTTGTTTAGAATGGTTATCTGGGCAAATTGTTGTTCGGTGTTTACACTACATTCAGACGGAATTTGAATTCTAATGGTTTACAACTTAATGGAAGGTTACGTGCCACGGAACGGAGTTTAAAAGTTTAAATTTATGTTTTTGGAGGATTAACTGGCTTAGTGAGTCGGTCCCAGATCCACTGGGTGGTCTAAGCTATTTGCATTGGAAGTTGTGGAAGACCATCGCGCGGAGTATAGTGCAAATTTGCATTTAAAATATGCTGAGTGGTGTAAGGACCTTAGTGACTTTAAGTACTTTGGAGGAAGTTTTTGTGTTTTAGTTAAGGAAGCTTTGGTTGGTTGGTAGCAGCTAAGGAGCAGTCTTGGAAGGAGTTCGGTGAGAAATTGGACTGTGATCACAGATCTGCAAACAAGGTGTTCTGGCAGACCATCCGCCGTCTCAGAGGAAGGAAGTTTAATATCATCGAAGGAGTCAAATCCAAAGATGGTGTACTTCTTTCTGATGAGAAGGACATCTTGCGCAGATGGAGCGAGCACTTTTCGGAGTTGCTCAATCCCGAACAGGGCACTGAGGATGGCAGACCCATGGTTTTGAGTAGGGTGGAGAATAGTCCCACTGTAGAGGAGGTGACTTTGGCGATTAAAGCGCTAAAAGTCGGCAAATCTGCTGGTGTGGATGAAATCCGGCCAGAAATGCTCAAGGCTTTGGGTAAAGAGGGAGTGGAATGGCTCTCTCTTGCTCCAATTATAGGGGTATATCTCTTTTAAGTCCCCCCGGAAAAGTCTTTGCAAAGGTGTTGGAAACGCGTTCCAGAGCTGTGGTCGAGTCCCGGTTGGGCGATGAGCAGTGCGGCTTTCGTCCAGGTAGAAGCACAACCGACCAGCTATTCACTCTCAGAATGGTACTTGAGAAGGCCTGGGAGTATGCCAAACCTATCTACAGTTGTTTTGTGGATTTGGAGAAAGCATATGATCGGGTCCCTCGAGGTAAACTCTGGAGTGTATTGCAGGAGTACGGGATTGACGGGTCTCTTCTGAGGGCCATTCAATCTCTGTACACTAACTGTAAGAGCTGTGTTCGGGTGAACGGCGTTAAGTCGACACCTTTCACTGTGGGCGTTGGACTTCGCCAGGGGTGCGTCCTGTCACCTCTCCTTTTCATAGTGTATATGGATTGGATGTTACAGCGCAGCCTTGGTGAGGAACGTTTCGAATTGGGAGACTTAAGGATAAGTCATCTGCTTTTTGCTGATGACTTGGTCATCCTTACGTCCACCCAGACCGAACTTCAGCGCGCATTAGATAGGTTCGTCGCCGTCTGTGTTAAAACTGGGATGAAGGTAAACGTGAACAAATCAGAGGTAATGGTAATTTCCAGAACACCTGTTCAATGCACTCTGCATGTTAGTGGAGTCCCATTGAAACAGGTGGAGAAGTTTAAGTATCTCGGGGTCCTATTCATGAGTGATGGTAGGAGCAATACTGAGTTATCCTGTAGGATTGGTCAGGCTGGAGCAATTTTGAGACAGCTTGGTCAATCTGTAAACTTGGCATCGAAGCTAAGTTGTCGGTCTTTAATTCAGTGTTTGTTCCGACCCTCACCTATGGTCATGAGGTTTGGGTAATGACCGAAAGAATAAGATCGCGGATACAAGCTGCCGAAATGAGATTTCTTCGTTGTATTGCTGGGGTGACTCGACGAGATCGGGTTAGGAACACCAGAGTACGCGAGGCACTCAATGTCGAGCAGCTACTTCTTCGAACGGAGAGATCCATACTTCGATGGTTTGGGCACGTCAAACGCATGTCCCCAACTCGGTTTCCAAGACGTGCCATGGAAGCCGTGCCATCGGGTAGGCGTCCCCTGGGCAGGCCTAGGATGAGATGGCTGGACCAAGTCCGAAATCTCACCTCTACCCGTATGGGGATTGCCCCTGATGAGTTAGAGTCAATGGCGGAAGATCGGCAAATGTGGAGAGTCCACTTGAGCTCCCTAAACCCGCGACCCTCATAGCGGATAAGCGGGCCGTTGGAAGATGATGATGATGATGATGGTTGGTAGGATAATTTAATTCATGATGTTTACGGTGTTGGGAGTTAAGCAAGTATCTTAACCTCTACAAAGTGGATAAATCGAGGGGCGAACTAAAGGCGGATATTGGGTTCAACTTATACACTAGCTTAAGCACATGAGTTCCTATGTCTGAAGTAGAGATGCAAAAGCTTCCACGAAGAATAATTTGCAATGCCAACCATTTTCAATCCCCTTCTGGTTGTGAAAAGATCGTGGAGATGACTCACTTAGTTGATCCATTAGTAGGCAGAGCCCATGGTAGGTTTCACTTCACAACGGGCCGGAAGCATCCAAAAATGTTTGAAAAAAACATGAAAACCTACAAAACCTACACGATGCTGCAGAAAAGGCCAAGAGCCGCTCGTGGGCTTAAGAGAAGAGAGCGCATGAAAAGGAAAAATTAAACACTAGGAGCACGAGACACAAAAAAAGGACCTTGAGCAACATCAGATGGAAGTGATGTTGAGATGAAGTACGCATAAATCAGGGAAGAGATTGAAAGCTTTAAAAAAACGTAAGGGCCAATGTTTTATACCAGGGGCAAGCCACAGAGATATCTATAGTGAGGGCGTGAGGAGGACGGAGGCAGACTCGCGTTTGTAGGCTAAGCTCTTTGGACGGGGATAGTTCGCCCAATTGTAGGGACTGACGACTGAGAACGCTCGCTGCTTTATGAAAATCTGAGAAGACTTTACTGGGTCCAACGCTTTACGCTGGGTCCTTCAATTCTAGGATAGGCTATCTTAGTGGCTTGATTTTGGAAAAACATTTTGCCCTTATCACACTTAAGGTTTTTTTTCACAACAATCGAAGGGTTTCGAAATCACTGCGCAGTTCGTACTAAGCTTCCTACTTTCCGATAGGGAAGGAGAGGTAAAGAGAACTGTTTCTTCCTCCTCTTTGTCCCTGCATCTTCTGCAGAAGTCATTTGAGAAGATGTCCATCCTTCTGGCATGAAGGCCGATGGGACAGTGGCCATGGAGAACACCTATAATATTGCTGATAAAGGACCTTTGAGCAGATTTAGCATAGGGCTAGGACATGTCGTACCATTCTTCCGTCTTTGGATCGCGTCGTACTCCAAAGAGTAATTTACATGTAGCGGGTGGAATATACAGACTGCTCCGATCTGGTAGGATCTCTAGAGTAGTACCACGTTTGGCGAGTTCATCGGCCTTTTCCTGGAATGTCCCTATAACTCTCCAGCTCTTGGCGACGCACTGTCATGCAGTTTTTTCAACTTGGTGCTGAAAACAATAGTGCAGGTTCACAAGTCAACACATAAGGCACTTTTTTGCACAAGTCAGGACAACTACTTGGTTACGCAGACGAATTTGCCAGGCATCCTTAACAGAACAAAGCGAGCCGTCAGTAGCGCATTCGCTAACATCGAATCAGAAGCTGCTCAACTGTGTCTGGCTGTAAACGAAGATAAAGCAAAGTATATGCTATCTTCGATAATCGAACTGACGACTCGGCCAGAATGTTATGATGAACAACTATCACGAGTTAGTGAAGGAATTCGTCAACCTTAAGACCCGACATAGGGTAACACCCGCCAATCCCTGTTGCAATGGTCTTAGAAGACGGTTACACATAGATTTAGCAAGGTCCTATCGAGAACAACCAAGAAGACATGCAGATGCATGGACCTTGTCAAAATCGGATGAAAAAGCACTTTGAATTCAAGAGAGAAAACTTTAACGTTCGACTTGTGATCCCACCTGCGATGTCCATTCATAAAGGAGATGATATAACCACTAACTGTATAAAAGCTGCACAGCGACACCAAACTGTTTAAAAACATACGTGTACAACGACTAAGATGGCTGAGTCATGTAGAGCAGATGAACACCAGTGCCCCAATGTAAAGAATCTCAACTTCTACCCTTGAGGGACTACGGAGAAGAGGACAGCTGCATCTCCGATGGCTATTGTCATGAGTGGCCTCAACTAACTCGGGGTATGCAACTTGAGGCAGCTGGCTAAGGATTATCCTGGCTGGAGAGGCCTGTTGGTCGAGACAATGCTTAACACTGAGTTGAAGCGCTATCATAATCGTAATCAAAATCCCTCAAGCTCTTTTTTAACTGACGTGATTATTCTAAGACACGAGTGTTTTGATGGCACGGATTCTGTGAGCACGGATGCAGGCAGATCAAATGAATGCTCCAAACGTCTCGTACCAAATCAGCGACATTCTTGTTGTCACCCTGCAGAAAAGTCTCTAGATACTTCGCTTTTGCTGAGCATCTCAATGGACACTACTGTCTGCGACGACACTTCAAATCATATCCTTTGCGATTGTACTATTCCTTCTTTTACTCGGAGATGCAGATCTTCGGGACTAATGTGGGGAGTGTTTATAATGTAAACTCCTCATCATTCCTGGTTTTCTCCAAAAGTCGAGAAAATTCAATAGAGCTGGGCCCTACCACCTGTTGGTACAATGGACAAGTTCTCTAAATAGCTGGCGCGAAAGCTCGGGATGAGTCAAGGTCTAGCTTCTCGCAAGCATTCATATTGTGCGTGTTACATTTTGCCCATGAATGGAAGAGACTTATTTATTGTCGACTCCGAACGGCGAATTGAGAAGCTCTTTCATGACAGATTATACTCCCAGAGGATTGTCATTCCCCGACGAGAGGTGGTGCCGCGAAAAAATGTTTGGTGGATATGGCTAGGGCTTAAATCCATGCCGCTCGGTCAGCAGTCCAACGCACTAATCACTGAGTTACGGCGACCACTCCAGTGCTCTAGTACAAACAAAATCATCCCGTTGGCTTCCCATTCCATTTTACTCAGAAAATGTCTGCAACCGTCTACGTTATTGTCCTGCTGGAATCACTTTGCATTCATAGTTGAGGGCACATCAACTTGGTTAGTATGATGCGGTAACGAATGCCATTGTTTGTTCCTGTATTTCTGGTTTAAGAAAGTACTTCCAACCATTCCAATTCCAATCTGCATATAGTGGCTCGTCGGGAATACATGAGGTTTCCATGGATCAAATGAGATTTCTTCAATTTTTTTTTTGTCCAATTCGGCAAAAATATGAATTTTTAAGTCTTCCAAGCCTATGAACTCATTGACTTTAAGGACTGACAACCTTCCAAAAAAAAAAATTAAGTTATGCGATCCTATTGGGATGCCTTCCGTTTCATATTCTTGAACAGAAACACCTCGTTGGCCTGAATGATGTAATCGTAGCTCCAAATTAGAATGAAGCGGTGTAATAAATTGACGATGCCATTAAAATTGATTTCGATAAAAATTCCAAACAGCATCATTAAGCGCTTCGTCACAAATTATGTTCCCTTTTATCCATTGCCAATCTAATGGACTTCTCTGTTTCATTGGATTGTGCCGCGAACCAGCGACGCAGAATTAATCAGAATAGATTATGCTTTCAGATAAAAATTCATCAAAAATTAGAGAAATTGAATAAAAAACGAAAGTAAATCAAAAACGGGCCAGAAATCATGACCGACGCCATCCATCAATAGTCCAATTCTCAAATCAAATTCCTCCCTAATCGAGATTAATGCGAATGTGTTTGATATTCATTGTGGTGGAATCCATATTTACTATTCCCATCTGCATTTGCTAACAAACGTAGTCGGAGCAGCATTAGGATCCATTGAAATCGACTTTGGAATGGAAATCATCGCTCAATACAGCGGCGCGGCGGGCCCACTGGGACTCTGGTTCCCAAACAATGCGAATAATATTATTCGAATTTTTTAATTTGCATTTATGTGTTATGAGTTGGGCTAATGCAAGCGCAACAGATTTCACAGGAAATCTTAGTCATGCATATTCAGCACGGTGTGAGAGACTGAGTGAGTTTCACGGGGAAAGTTTCAGAGGATTGGTGGGGAATTAATTTGATTCATCTGTCGCAGTGAGAATGTGTTATGGCTCAGGACAATGCTGCAGGTTGACATGAATGGTACATGAAGGAACAAGAGATTTGACATGGGTACTGAACTCCAATTTGCATGTACGTAGTTAACGTGGGATCGGCGGTACATCGGCCGTGGATTGGATTTAAATGCTAATGGAAGGACATGTGTGGCAGCTGCAGGGGGGTGATGAGAACCTTTGAGGTGATGACATCTTAGAGCAGATAAAAAATGTGTATTCCTCCGCAGAATGTCCTCTAAGTTAGTTATTTCTATAAAACACAAAATCAGAACGCATTCCATCTGTAGTATGCTATCGACAGCATGTTATTCCTCACTTAATGTTTAAGGTTAGGTTAGGCGGGTGTCTTGTGACTGAGTCATCACTGCTCATTTAGACAAAGTGTGTGCCCCTTTTTTTAAGATTTCCCCCGCCGTGGCTCAGTGGTTAGTGCGTTGGATTGTTGTGCAAACTGCTTGGGTTCAAAACCCAGCCGTATACCGACACGGAGAGTATAATTTATCATGAAAAAAGCTTCTCATCTCGCCGTTCGGAGTCGGCATAAATGGTTGCGAGAAGCTAGGTCCATGCCGAGCTGTGGCCCATCAATTCATTAACTTCGCAAACCTATATAGATCAATAAACTGCAGAAGGTTTCTTGGCTACGCTCCAATTTCTACTTCATCGCTGCAGATTCTGCTATAATCGTTCTGATGTACACTAAAACGCTCTGCATGAATACCAATGACGATTCGTGCATCTCGGCGACTAAGCTTGACCATAGAAGGAGATATCTTATTGTTACTGGTAACTTGTATCACGGATAAAGTATCGGCGCTAAAATCTATCAAGTTAATCGAAAGTCAAGCCGCAAGTTTGCGGACTGCCGTACTTTCCGCTTGAAACACACTGCAGTGATTCGTTTGGCTACGGCTATGTCAGGCGCGTTGGCGATAATTCGCGCACCCGTACCACACGCTGTCTTGGATCCCGTCTGTGAACTTTCCTATTGCGGAGTCGCTAAAAACTGCACCGGACTCTCTGCAACTGACGTTAAAGTCAATATGAGGGACAATATAGTCCGTTTTACTAGAGACAGTATTGTTGCCATTCAGAATACTATAGTGGCCCGTTGTCGTGCGGACCAGTTGCCAGGATGCACTGAGCATAAGTGCAGCTTTTGCTGCCGTAAGCTTCCCAGAGATATTGACAGAAAGCAGGTGAAGCATTGCCTCTAGTGCAGCCGAAGGGGTTGTACTTAGGGCATTCATTATGCATGGTAGCCTCTGTACCCTTTCAAGTAGGCTAATATTAACTTTTTTTTGATCAGGATCTGCCTTACTACCGCCGGTTAAATCTAATGGACTGCTTTAGGCTGAGGGCCCCATTCTGGACCACGAGCTCTCCGGCAGGAGTATATGGCAATTGAGGATTTCCTATCGCGGTCTTGCATATTCAGCCTTCAATTACGGTTTCTATCAAGAATGACCCCAGACATCTCACGTGGTCTACAAATTCAAATACCGTGTCTTTTAGCTTAGGAGGCGTAAAATTTGGAGCGTCTTGTGAAAGGGACAAGTTCAGTTTTTGAGGGATTTAGCTCAAGGCCTACCTTGTTCTTACAAGGTTGGGTCCTTAGTTGACTGGAATATTTATATGTCCTGCATCTGAGAGATGATGCATCGAAAAATGTTCGGTGGATACTCGTATTGATGGCGCTCGAATCTGAGCAGTTCCCACAGCAGACCAACACATTAATCTCTGGCCACTATACAAATAAACCCATTAAAAGTGCGTAATTTCTAGTGCGTAATAGCTTGCAACTTGGTTCTTGCTAAGACCCTTCAATCACGTACAACTTTTCAATGTTAAAATATTTCAAGAATTTAAAATTTGTTTATCAAAAAAACAGCAACTATTTTCTTTACACTGTTTAACAAAAGAACAAATAAACTTACACGCGTAATCAATTAAAAACATTATTTTCTTTTACTTGTTTTCAGTTTCACTGTTTGTCTACACTCGGAAACAAACCGATTATTTACATTTCTTGAAGTTAAGCACGACGTTATCACCTCCAGCGAAGGCTAGCAATTTATTTCTGCCGAATAATTTGTTATTCTCAAATCGACCGACGCACGGTGTGTTTTACTTTTACGGCATAAGATTGCTAAAGCCCTCGCCATACCCGTGCTCACATGTATCCAAACAATTATTCGTTAATTATTCCCCACCTGACAATGAAATCGGTTTACTTACCATTTTTCAGTTTACAGTTAGTGATAATATCATTCATCAATTCCTTGTTTTTCTGCAAAGAGAAGAGCAAACATGAGAGATATAGTATTAGTACTGGGGTGCGGTAAGATTCGTATCTACATCAAAGCAGAACTGAATTTCATTTGATTTAGTTTTTGGAAAGCGAAATCTTAATCAAAACAAAAAATACAAAGAGAAGCTACGGATGCGGGGGATGTGCTTACTTTGTTGGTAGGGGTGGCTTTACCAACACCGGCACCTGCAGCAGTTGCGCCATCATCACCACCAGTCTTGACGAACTTCATAAGCACACACACGTCAGCATCGCCGTAGGCAACTTGTTGAGACCATCGTTTGATGGTCGAACATCTATCCATCCAAAAAAAAAGCAATCGCGGGCCAAGTGTATCTTTTACGTGAAACAAATTAACAGCTGATCGGGGCTTGAGAGGCGCCAACGACGGATATAGTAGCAACGAACTGACAGAAAGAAAAAAAAAACACAATCACTAGCCGACGACAAGTTTCGGTATGACTAAGCCATGTGCGCGTTCTTGACACATTCCCGCACACAAACACCTGAGCAATTAAGCTCAGCATGTGTTGTACTTGTTTCGTGTTTGGCTTATCAATACCATGAAGGTGTTTGGCGGCGCGATATGGCATGTTGCCGATGAAGGTGGCAGAGATTGCGAGAGCGAGAGACTTGGTGGTGGCGTTGGGGTTTCCCATACCTGTCACCTCCGCGAGAGGCGATAAAAAAGGGTTGGTGGGAGGGTACCGAGCGCCTGTTGACAGACATTAGAATAGGCGTCATTTTAATAGATTACCAATCTGTCATTTCTTCTTTTCCTTAAGACTTTAACTGTCTCCAACTCGTGACAAAAAATAGATTGTTGGCGTAACAGCCCAAGGTATGCCAACTTGTATTTGCAACCGTCAATGGTGCCCGTGTTACATTTTTGGCACGAATGAAAGGGACTTAACTCTGAACGACAAATTGAGAGATTTCTTTATGACAAAAAACACTTCCAGAGCTCTGTCATTACCTGCTGAGGTGGCCAACTCACCGGCGTATCAGGCCTATGTTTGACGTCGGCGGACCAAAAATATATCTCAGTTCGTCAGCAATTAATTGAATTTTTTTTATAAAATTTGACAACAATCAGCAGCTCAATGCCCTTCAAAATCATTAGCCCTAAAACACTGGCCAGCTGAATCCAAGGAATAGACAAAGTGTGGCTCATATAAGACAACTGAATCGGATCGACGATTAAAAACAGCTTAGAGCTCGCATTGCAGTTACTCCAGCAGCAAGAAAAATCAAGATATCACATGCAAGAAAGAGAAGTGAAGCGTAGTGTACGAGATAAGATTACATTAGTACGCTGGTCAGTTAAAGAATAGCAAGCAGATTGGAACGCATGATGATGATGATATTCACCAACGATTTCCACCTAAGGTAATCGAACCAACAAATACCCGACTATGACTTACAACTCTCAATGAGAGGGTGATAACTACACTACCAAGATCAAAGCGTGTAGAGGCAGTAGTAGAGATCCTAGGTACAAAAAAAAAAAAAAACGTAACATGCATTACGTCCAGTTCTCCCCCCTATGAAAGAATTATGACGGTCGCTCCATGAGTAAAAAAAAGATTACGTAAGGTAAATGGGTGCCTTGTGACATTCGTCACTGCTCACTCAGACAGGAATAGGGTCCATTGTGCCCACCTTCTAATTTTACTCCGGTACCTATGTATGTCAGAATCCTCAATAAAGGAGACCCACTGAACTGCGCCAATTACAGAGGCATCAGTCTTCTTAACATCACCTACAAGATCTTATCTGCCGTGTTGTGTGAATGCCTGAAGCCGTTGGTGAACAACCTGATATTAGTATGGCTTCTACCAGGAAAGTCCACCATCGACCAAATATTCACACTGTGGCAGATCTTGGAGAAAACCCAGGAACTTCATCGCATATGACAGTATCTATAGAGACGAGCTATACAGAGCCATGTCTAGTTTTGACATCCCTGCCAAACTCATCCGTTTGTGCAGGATGACGATGGAGAATGCACGCTGCTCTATCAAGGTCGGTCAAGACCTCACCGAGACCATTGATGTTAAGAAAGGATTAAGCTTAAGGCGACGCGCTGTCATGCAACTTCTTTAACTTTGTTCTTGAAAGAATAGTGCAAAACTCACGCGTCAACACCAGAGGCACAATCTTTCAAAAGTCCGTCCAATTACTCGGATACGCTGACAATATTGACATTTTTTGAAGAACGGAGAGTGATGTCACTGGAGTATTCATTGGTATTGAGACTAAGGCGACGAGGATGGGTTTAGTGGTCAATGAGGGCAAGACGAAGTTTATGCTGTCAACGAAAAAGGACACTCAACAGCGATGTCTCGGGCAGAACGTCACTATAAACAGATATAACTTCGGGGTGGGTAAGGACTTTGTCTACCTAGGCTCCGCTATAAATTCAGACAACGACACCAGCGCTGAGATTAAACGAAGAATAACTCTTGCCAATCGCTGTTTTTATGGGCTAAGAAGGCAATTGAGTAGCAAAGCCCTTTCTTGAACGGCTACCATTTATAAGGCCTTAATCGTCACAGTCCTGCTCTACGGCGCAGAAGCATGGACTCTGTCAAAAGCGAATGAGGTTGCTCTTGGCGGCTTTTAGTGGAACATTTTTCGGGGAATTTTCGGTCCATTCTGCATAGACTGCATAGGAAAGCAATTGATTTAAAGAAACAAACTAACTACCATTCAAAGCAACTATACTGCCTCGAGAACATGCAATATATTGAAACGCTGATAGAAGAAGCACTCCGATTTAAAACATAAGAATTCACCAGGAAGAACTCACAACATTTTTTTTTAGATTTCCAAATTCGACGACGCAATTCACGACACCACAACTGTGCTCTCTTCTTTTCCCCTAACAAGAAGTATACCCTCAGAGTCCCATCAAAGAAAGTAAAATAAAATCATCATAGTTCTGATACTATTTCTATGCATCAAGGTCAAGGACTCTATAAGCAAATCCTCGAACGTCTCGAAAGACCAACAGACACGAATTAACTACCGATTCCGAGATTATCCATAAAAACCAAAATTCAATTGGGTGAAAGTGCTGAATAAACATTCTTCCGAATCGCTACTTGGCGCCATCACCCTCAGTCCGCCACTGGTTAATGACTTTTCTCTCAGTTAATTAAAGTTGAATCGCCAATGTCAAGGAGCACATTCGCACTTGAGCAGTGGAGAGGGGCGAAAAAAAAGCTTGTTGAGGCTTTAGCTGGAGTGGAACCGATGTAGAAGCAAAGGCAATTTGAATAGATTAATACCTCTAGACGGTCGACTCACGGTTTCACCTAGAATGTGTTGGATACTTCCAACATTTTGCCGGATCATTACTGTTTTATGCAAATTATATTCTTTGCGGGCGCATGTTACCTAATCTTATCTATTGTAGTAATGAGGTGCTACTGACTGAACCCATCGGTATGGAAAAATAAATGACCGTGAAATTTGTGAAGATTACGTTGGGTAAGGTTTGAGTTGAGTTATGCAAAAGATATTGATTGCATCAACAAAAGTTCTTTAGAAAAAAAATTGTTGGGTGAAGGTAGACCAGGGGTAATTAAGTTTCAAGGGGACTAACTGAGGGTACACTCCTTCTCAATTCCTAGAACAATTTACTCAATTACAGTGACAACAGATATCATCTGTTAAAGTATCACCATCATCCTCATCATCATCATCATTATTTTCAATTACCCGTTTATCCACTATGAAGGTCTCGGGTTTAGGGTGCTTAAGTTGACCCTCCATATCTCTTGATTTTCCATCATTGACTCTAAATCATTGGGAGCTACATATCTCGATATGGGCAGAGGTGAAATTTCGGACTTGGTCCAACTATCTTATCCTGGGCCTACCTAAATTAAAGACCGCAAGCATAGCTCCGATCCGATGTTCGGTAATACATGGGGCTTTAAGCCGAAAGTGGTACAGTGGCTGCATACTGCTGTGGCACGACCCATCCTAACATAGCGCTCGACTGTTTGGTGGAAGGCACTTGAGAAGAAATGCAATCTTAAGCAGTATAGGGATAACAGGATCGATAAGATCAACACCCACAGCGCAACTTGACACAATGCTGAACTTACTTCAAGTGGACATCCACTGTAGTAGCAGGGTGGTAAAAACGGCACTCAGACTAAGAAAAGCAGGTCTATGGACAAACAGCACCTATAGTCATGCTTTCGTTCTAACCCGATGGAATACAACGAAGGAGAACATAGATACCGACTACATCATTCCAACCTCAGACTTCGATAGGACTAGATCCTGCATATACCCTTCCGATCGCAAAGACGCCCATTAGCACTCTTTACGGGGATATAGATGAGGAAACCATGATCAGGGCTAATACGCGATGGTGTCACATGAACACATATGCAATAGCCAGATCACTATGGGCAGTCTTCGATAAGAAGAAGTCCAAAAATCTCGTAAAACTTAGTCGATGGGAAATACGAATCGTCTCCGGTGTCCTTGGAATAGGAATCCATGCGGAGTGTCTTGGATTGCTCTACAACGGCTATTGCAGAAGCTGCAGGGACGAAGTGGAAATGTAATCCGTCCGACACCTGCTATGCGAATGTCTCGCACTGGCCACCAGAAGATTGAGTACTCTTGGCAGTAGCTTGTTCCATGGGCTGGAGGACCTTAATATCGCTGATTTTAGGAAACTCCTGAGACTTCTATCCCTTTCTGGGTGGTTTCCGGATTAGCCAACCCTATCCCTTGGTTTGACTCCCATGAGTATTATTTTTATGGGTACAATGAGGTCTGAGCTCTGACGCCAAGATTGAGCCTCCTGATAACAGATTGACCAACCTGTCCCAAAGTTGCTCCAGCCTGACCAATCCTTCAGAATAACTCAGTATTGCTTCTTTCATCACTAGTGAATAGGATCCCGAGCTACTTAAATTTCTCCAACTGTTTCAATGACACTCCACTAACATGCAGGGTGCATTGAAGAGCCATTCGGGAAATTACCATCACTATCACTACTAATATTATAAAAGTGAAACGTTGTCCGTTTGTTTGTTTGTTTGTTTGTTTGTTTGTTTGGATTTTACCTACACGAAAACTACCAAACCAATCAACCTCAAATTTTGCACACAGAATGGTTGTACATCGGGTCATATAATAGGCTATGTTTTATAACGCTATCTTATTCAAGAGCCGAGCAGTTAACAAAAACGTGGAGCAAGTCAGAAGAAATTCCTTGCCGCACACGAAAAGATATTTTCTCGATCGTGAGCCACATCGGTTCATGAGCGTACGTGTTGTTTTTGTTTTGCCCAGTTTCACAAGGGTAGTTTTTCATTTCCTTTTCTGCTGTGTTGTTGTTGTTTTTTTTTGTTCGTTCTTTGCTTCTATCTATTCGTGTGTACAGGGTAATGATTTGGTGGTTGGTACGGTAGATACCTATATATACATACATACATTGGATATACATCTGTACATTTGTATTTATATGTTTATTGCATTACATATGTATTAACATATGTACGTACATATGTGCATACACAGGTTATCAAATTCAATTAACTCTGGAGAATTGAGTTAATGAGGGAAAAGGTCATAGCGCAGTTGGATCAGTTTGCCCGTTCCATTTGTGGGCGAGTGAACTTTGGTATTGTTATGATGACACATCATCTTTTTTTCGAGCCAGCCGGATTATTCATTTTTTTACCCATATGCGTAATTGTCTACACATTTTTCCTGGCAATTTTTTTTATGGATTCTCTTTTTCGGTAGATAAAGGAATAGCGCGCCGACGCGACGCGACAGGCTGGGTATGGGATTGTGTGTGCTTGATGTAGATATAACATTGCCAGTTGCGGGAGGGGAATTTTTTGTTTTGATTTTATTTTTTGCAAAGGATGTATGTATGTATGTATGAATGTATGTATCTATTTAACGAATGTATTCAAATTCCAAGGACTTCTGATTTAGAATGAATTTGATTTGGAGGATGACTTTTCGAAAGAAAACTGACAGGGGACAATAGGTGAACAAACTCGAGTTAGAGGGAAAATCGAGTTAGAGGGAAATTAGAGTTAAAGGAGGTTCGGTTCGACTTAAAGAATTTGATTACATTTGCAAAAGTGGCAGAATAAAATACAGTCGATTGGGTTGAATATAAAATTCCGATTCAGATTTAAGATGAGATTATGATATAGTATATAATCAGGATAAGTCTTTCATAAATTGTTTGAAGAAGATGTCGATTTCTGGATTGAAATGTAATAACCCCGAGCAACGCCGGGTATTATTCAGCTAGTTACCTCTAATTTGTAAACGTTTACCCTCTTCCCAGCTTCAGCACAAACATCTACGAACTTGACAACTGAACTGGTCTTATGTACTATTCTGAGAGTGAATAGCTGGTCAGTTGAGCCTCTGGCGTTGCTCAGCTCACAACCTGGACTCGACAACAGCTCATGGCAAGTGTTTCCAACACCTTAGCAAATACTTTGCCGGGAAGACTTGAGAGTCTGTCAAATACGTTTGATAAATCAAAAAACACAACCGCAGTCGAAATGGTTCCATACAATGAGATACACAATACCACCCCCTTCCCAGTTATGAATTTCACCTCAAACTCCAAACAATTTTCATGAATTCCATTAGTATTCTGTCACTGTCCCTTATTGTATTGTTAATGGCGGTTTGCCCAAAAATGTCCTTTGCAGGCTTTCCCATAAAATTATCTCTGTTTTGCCAAAATGCAAGTTGCGACTTTCAACTGTTCACAGGTCCATTAGGAAAATTGAATTCCCGTACATATTTCAGGATGCAATTCTATTCCAGAGTGCGAATACTAATCTGTTTCCATAGCTGACCATGCAGAATCGCAAAATGTTTTCGACGGCGCTAAAGTGCTTTATTACAATGAAAACTAAATGACATTTAGCGGTGGGGAATTATGAACTCGTAAATTCATTTGCCATGACTATGCATGTCATATGCAAATGGAGCTTTGTTTTTTGGTTACCGAAACAAATTTAGTGAAGGACGCAATGTGCGAAAGTTTGGTGTTTAGGTAGACAGATGGTTTAACATTTGCGGTTTATGGGAAGTTATGGTGTCCGGCGATGAATGGAAGGGTAAAGGTGTTTATTCACTTCACGAATTAGGAAGCCACTCACAAATTGGTTAAGCTTTACGCATTCATATGTAGAAGAGATCATAGGGCAGAACGTTATGGATAAGGATTCGGATTTCTGATCCATGGATTTGAATGTACAGAATCACATCATTACCTCCCCTTGCTAATCAGGTGTCACATTTTGGGTTTGAATACACATAAGCATGAACACAATATGCCTTCCAAGTCTGGAGGCAGGTACTAAGGACAAAGGATAACAAAAGGAGACTGCACGCTACAGATAATCAGCGACTTTCGAACCATTTCAGACGAAGCCGCCTTTGTTGGATGGTCCCCATTTACATCTTCGCAGACGAAATGTTAAGGGTATATAACAGAAGAAGATCCATGAGTCGGCACGACACCAATGCCATCAACACGATCAAAACTGAAGAGAACACAGCGTAACCAGTTCGTGGGGCCAATACAACAAAAGGCAGATGGACGTACAAGCTGATACCGACAATCCAAGGCTGGATAAGTCGGAAGCATGGGGACTCCAAATACCGTCTTACGCAGTTCCTGGTCATGGCGGCTGCAGCAATTATTTCCACCGATTTGGACACGACAGCTCGGAATGTCCAGAGGAAGACGAAGACACGGAGCACGCAGTATTTTACTGCTTTACGGAACGTAGAACTACCCTGCGCAGTCCGCCGTCACTGCTTGACCACATGTGGCGGTCGGAAGAAAACTGGATATGTAGCTTCGTAACAACTCTTAAAAATGAGCTTCGGAGAGTAGAAAAGCTAAGAAGAGCAACAGAAGCATTAGAATCAGATGGCACAAAGGCAAGCGAGGATGAAGTCAATCGGTGGAGCCTATTTTCAGAGCTGTGGTGACAGCTATATCTGTTCCGTTTCGATGTAGAATTCAAGCGACGATATGGGTGCAGCACTTGGAAAGTGGCCTCTTCTATCAAGCTGCAAATGTTCGTTGATAGGTCCCTGCAAATTGTCTTCAGGATTTTCTAGCATTACCTTGGAGGCCAGGAGCCGATTGGCACAACACTCTAATGATCAAAAATTAGTGGATTGGTTTATTATTACGACAACTCCAACTCCTGCAATGAAATTCTCTTACCCAGGAGTGAATTGACTGAGAAACACATGGCGCGAAACAGTCGCGGAGGAGTCTCAACAATCGGGGAAGAGTTGGAGAGAGCTGAGACATATTACCAGAAGCCATAGACGATGGCGCATAGGAGCAGTAGATGCTCTAATGTCGGAAAAAAATTCCTTTCACCTGAATCAGTGTTTAACAAGTGCGTTGAGCTTTTGTTCGACCTGCGTGGGTTCAAGGAGCAGCCATATTCACCGAACATTTCTTCGGGGAACCACCGTTTGTTGGGGGATAAAGAACCTCCTATAAGCACACAGGCTTGTCATGAAAAAGTTTCTCAACTCGCAGTTCGGAGTCGACAATAAATTGTAGCTCCCTTTTATTTGGTGAGAAATGTAACAAGCATGACATGAATGGCTGCGGAAAGCTAGGCTTTGCCTCATACCGAGCTGTCGCGCCAGTTATTTTTTTTAGAGTTGTAGCAAGCTCCATGTAAGATTCTTTCGAAGAAGTTGAAGTTCAAGTCTGATGGTCATAAAGGAACCCAAAACAAGCCCACGGTAACGCTGAATGAGGTAGGTAAGGTTAGGTTAGGTTATGGGGGAAGTGTTTAGTCTAATGACTGAGAGTCTATGGGGGCCTACTGGTCCATTGCATTACCCTTTGAGAATGGTGTAACTAAGATCGGCACGACCCTATGCTCCTTTTACGTTCTTCTGGATAGAATCTGTGGAGATTCCAATGCAAAGATGCAAGTGAATTGGTCAGACTCTTCGAAAAGGCGACACTTCCATAGGTCACTGTACGATGCAATTAGATTAGCGGAAATATGACTGATAAACCGATTTATTGAGGAAATTCTTGCGGACGGACTACTAAAACCAAAAATAAATTCACCGACAAAATCGATGACGCATAGGTTTAAACACCTAAAGGCCACAAGAGTCCTGATGACGTCCTATAAAAGCATAAACAAGTCCTATTACCTGTTGACAGCCGAAAACACTTTTACTACGTCAAAGAAAGTTCACACAAATCCCCCACAAGCTTTTCATTCTAAAAGGTGCTTCACTACGTATACATCCCACCAAAATTCGATTAAAACTGTCTCGTGGCGAAATCAATTACACACGCCCACAACAAGAGACTCACCAAAAAAGCCCCACAGACCAACCGCAGGATAAATATAGAAGGACGTACCTTTAGAATGGGATCACCCGACATAGCACACTTAATCGCCTTAAATCAGTTCTCCAACAATATCCGGTACAACTCAATTAAATCCCCGACAGCTTTCGGCAGAGTCTCGGATACATCCGCTGCCGGTATTGTCTGCATCTACCGGGCTACGGATGCCTTTTTGACCAGAACAACGGGTGTGTGCACCCACAAAAGTGTTTAAAAATAGAAAATCGAACGCACGCATGGCCATGGTATTTGTTGCCGAAACAAGGATACACTTACCCCCACCCATCACTCGCAGCCCGCCGCCACCGAGGACATTGTTGAAATGCAGTGGTTTGAATAAATTTTTTTAGTAAACAGCAATTTCAAATTTCCATTTTCGAATGCGAATTATATTGGCTCTGGAGTAAACGGGGCAACTAAACGAATTCCAAAGACGCTAGCCAGCCTCCAATTGGGAAGCGGGGGGGGGGGGGGGGGGGGGAGGTAAAATCGTGAAGGAATTTAACAAGCATCTTGATCGAAGCGATTTGGTCGTCCTTAAATTTGACGGAGGTAATCAGTGGTTCGGTTTTTCTGTTCTATGTAAATGTTGTGCTCGAGTGCTGTGGGCGACTTTAATTTGTCAGGCTGGAGGGTTTCATTAGAAATTTTCAGGCTACTGGATGCGGTATTTAGTTGGATGACAATGTCAACAGAGGTTCGGAGAATGTTTCTTGGAAGATGTACTTAGATTTTAGAGGAACGTAGGCGAAATTAATGAGACAACTACTTGGAGGCTGTCCACTTGCAATAAGTGAATGGCCTCTAGGATTAATAGAGATTCTTTTTTTTTTTTTGAAGGACTTCTTCAGTGTCGAAGAGGCAAAACTCTGTCATTTAATTTGACTGACTGTCATAATTGATTGACGGAAGGAATGCAAGGAACCCAAGGGATAACTTTCACGTTTGAAGGCAATATGACGCAAATGTGACGTTAATGTGTTGGTACACAAATACGGTTGGTAGCTGTAATCCTCTTGTGAAATCCTCCAAGGACCTATAATACTGAAGCTATTGATGCAACTGTCATAACCAATAAAACCATGCAACTCGGATTAAAAATGCACCCCTTGTCTTACGAAGGCAAGTGCCTGGCAGTTGAACTCTGCCATCGAATGGCCTCTTGTTTAGAAAGGAGAATCTGATTGCAGCAAAGCTACCGCGACTTCTGTAGAACGGCCAGAGACAAGCTTCTCGCAGCTATGAGGGTTTCTCGCATGACGAATTCCAATCTACATATGAGGTTCGCCATTGTCTACCGAAAGTTGGTGCCGCAGAAAATATTTGATTAATTTTGTACCACTCAAAACCGTGTTGGATCGGTCAACAGTCAAATGCACGAACCACGGAGTCAGTATTTATTTCAATGCTCACCTCATGGGGAGTCGACTTTGTGGAACATGCAGAAGGTGTACATTTCTAATTATTAATGGGAAAATTAGACCACCAGATGTCCACAGGATCCTTTTAGAACTACTCCCACTCTTCAGGTAACCAGTCACGATAATTTGTAACTGACTATTTCGATGGATTATTGGATCTTAGCAGGTATAAAATCGTCAGATTCTGGCGATTTGGATGGGTTAAAGCGTGTTTGGGAAGATGCTGTGCAAAATAATGAATAGCTGCTTTCACTACGAGTTCCATGATCTGCATCCGCAATGGCGGTTTTTATTCTACAGAAGCCTATAGAGAGAAGCATGAGAAGCGCGCGATCGAGAAAATGGAGATATGTTACTGCAGGAATGGGGTTTGGAAGTTTTACCAAAGCGTAAAAATAACCTGTCAAGGCTACAGAGCCCGAACTGAAGAATCAAAGCCTGCAACGATGAACAAGGGAATATCGTAGTAGAATCGCAGTCGATGCTGAGAATATGGAAGGACTATTTCTGCAGACTGTTTAATGACGACGACGAATCAAATTTCACTGTCAGGCAGAAGGAACCACTCAACCTGGACGACGAAGACCAACAATTCCGTCCACCCGACCTGGACGAAGTGAAGACTTAACTTAGAACTTAAGTCCGACAGAGCCGCTGGAGTTGATGGCCTGGCTGGTGAGCGGCAGGGGATAACTTGGTAAGGAGCATGCACCAACTCATCTGTAAAATATGGTCGAAAGAACACATGCTCGATGAATGAAACCTCAGCATTGTTTGCCCGATTCTCAAGAATAGAGACCCTCTGAACTGCGCCAACTACAGAGGCATCAGTCTTCTTAACACCGCTTACAAGATCTAATCTGCCGTGTTGTGTTAACGTCAACAACCTGATCGGTCCACATCAGTGTGGTTTCAGGCCAGGAAAGACCACCACCGACAAAATATTCAAACTGCGGCAGATTTTGGAGAAACCCCAGGAACTTCAAATCAATACCCTCCACCTTTTAATCGATTTTAAGGCCGCGTATGACATCATCTATAGAGACTTGATATACAGAGAACGCTGCTTCATCAAAGTGTGCTGTGATGTTAGAAAAGGATATAGACAATGCGACGCGCTGTCAAATTACTTCTTCTACATTGTTCTTAAAAGAATGGTGTAAAACTCCAGTGGCACAATCTTTGAAAAGTCGGTCCAATAACTCGCATACGCCGACAATATTGACATAATAGGAAGAACACACCGTGAAGTCACTGGTGCGTTCGCTATTATTCAGCCGGAAGCAGCGAAGATGGGTTTACGAGTCAATGGGGGCAAAACGAAGTATATGCTGTCAACAAGAAAGGACACTCAACACTCTTCGGATGAATATCGGTCCCGTCTGCATAGGCGGTGAGTGGAGGCCTGTATAGCGACATCAACTTAGCCAGAAGAGTGAAGGTCCAACGACTGAGTTGGCTGGGTCATGTGATCGGATGGACACCAATGCTCCAGCTCGGAAAATCTTCGAATCCACACCCGAGGGTCAGCGCAGTAGAGAAAGACCGCGACTCAGGTGGAAGGGGCCTTTAACCGACTCAGCGTGCGAAACTGGAGACAGCTGGCTAAAGATCGAGGTGGTCAAGGCCATAAGGTCACAAGAGCTCTCATGAGAGTTTCTACGACAACGTCAAGTTCACCAGTAGGCCTACTTTTCATGTGCGTATAGGAGGGGAGAAGGATCTTCAGGTTTCATTGCAAAGGCACCAATTAGGGTCGTTT
Source organism: Matsumyia berberina (assembly GCA_917880715.2). Taxonomy (NCBI): domain Eukaryota; kingdom Metazoa; phylum Arthropoda; class Insecta; order Diptera; family Syrphidae; genus Matsumyia; species Matsumyia berberina. The sequence continues at coordinate 111,842,689 of OU862870.1, read as the reverse complement.
TGCGTAGAAATGTGTATCAAAATATTCTTGCGTGATGTCGATTTGACTATGAGCCTAAAACTAACTCAAACATCGAAAGTAGATGTCTCCATAACTTTTTATTTGAATTCGTTGTTTCAATTTCTTGACTGCTTTTGACACAATTCTGCTCGTAAAAACTTAGTCCTATTCCAAGGATAATTTCAACAAAAACATTTTCTCCTCCCAGAAAGTTATTTTTATTCCTTTTTGTAAAATCATCACGCATTTGTTGAAGTTAAAAAAAAAGTTCCTCCTTCTACGTCTTAGATTTGTCTAATCCACCCTTAATTTATATCGGTCGTAGGAAAAAGTTTTATTAGCCTGACATTCCTATTCATAGCCAAGCAAATCTTATTTGTTTCTTTTGTGTTTGATTGTGATGTCCTTGCACACAGCACATCCAGATAAATGCTCCCTCATGCATAAACTTTCCATATTCCGCTTCTATGGATTCATTTAATACGCAATTAACGTGTTTCGGTTATAATGAGGACCGACAATGTTTTGATAGATTGTGGAGCACAGGCTATGCCGCCATCAATAGCCACTTGTTCTCTTCATTAATTCGAGAAATTGGAAATTAGTGTTTCGTTTCGAAATTAATTAGGACATTATCTTCGCTTAATTGGTTCCTTTGAAATTTTGTGTAACATCGTCAATGGGGAATTATTGCAACTGATGTGTGCCCTTTAGAGTTTGCGAAAAGTTGATCCTTTAGACGTTAACAGGGTGAGAAAATAGAGTAACATTCAAGTTATCAAGCTGTGGTGGAGTGGTATTATGCGGATTTGGTTAAAAGTTCGATGGCCGCCGGGAAATCGTGGAAAAGATGACAGAAGAATAGGTCGAACTAAATAGGGCGATGGTGGGGTGCCGAAAAGTGGTAAGTGGCTCTTGGCCATGAGACTTTTTGCTAAATACACTAAAACTAATATTTTTCAGTTGAAGACACTATTTTCTAGATAAATCTCCAATCTGCCAAGTTCAGCTCCAAGGAATAGACGTGGATTTACGTAAGATCTCATTACTTTTTAAGAGTAAAAGAGTCGCCAGACTTGGCTACATTTTCCACATAAAATGTTTTTGATGGGATGTCAATTTTTTTCTTTTTTTTTTGAGAGTTGTAACCCATATCGACTCTACATGATGCCATTTCCCACCAAATATACTAATGGAATCCAAGAAGTATGATCCTTACTAGCACGATGAATAAGACGATGCAAATTTGCCTGTAGCCTGCAGGTATGTATGTATTCTCAGAAGACTTCTCTTTTTCAGATGGTACCTAAAGTTTCCGTGTCCTGTGGTCAACGCATCATGCATCATGTTTAGAACCTCCCTTTAGGTGCAGTCAGTAGACATTTTAACATTTAAGCAACTTTTTCAAATCATGTCCTTTTACATTCCTTTACCTAGGGTAGATAATGGCTCGATCGTGAAGCCAGAGGCAGATCTTTGCTGTTTCAGTTTGTCCGTCTTTTCGTTTTCCTTGGATACCTGTATGTCCTCTAACCAAATCTAATTGCATGTCATTTTTAAACGCACAACCGTTAGGTTTTTCCAAACATTTTACTTCCAGTGATGCTTTGCTTTATACATCGCACAAATTGGTCTGCCATAACCCACTGTTTGGCCTGACGAACAGCTAAAAGACAACTTACAAAAATTCAATGTTAAGTATACCTTCACCTATCAACCAGCGCCGTGAGAATAATTTTGAAAGCAGTTCTCGAAACTTTATTCTCATCTCCGGCATGTTTAATCTAGTTTCGTACCGATGCCTTAAGCTCAAGATACAACAATACACTCTGTTGCCGAACGGAGTAGTGAGGCATCGATGGCGAGAAGAATAAAAAATAAATAGCTGGTGCGATAGCTCAGGATAAGCAAAGGTTTAGCTTCTCACAACCATTCATGTTGGACGTGTTGTATTGTTTGCACGAATGAAAGGGACCTACAATTTATTGCCGACTCCGGACGGCGATTTGAGAAGCTCTTTCATGACAGATTATACTTCCGGAGGCTTGTAATTCCCCGACGAGAGGTGGTGCCGCGAAAAATGTTCGGAAGACATGGCTTGAATCCACGCGGCTCGTACAGCAGTTCAAAGCATTAACCACAGACCCACTGTGACCACAGCGATAAGGCCTGAAAAAAACAGGATCGAAATCGAGCGAAACAATGTTCGAACACTTAGTTCTGAAGTGAATAGTTGCTTAAATCTATCGTAATCATAGATTTTCTAAAGGTTGCCGATGAAAGAAGTAACACGCATATACATTTCTCATATCTGAGAAGCTGAGAGCTGAAGGCACACTTGGCACAGTAATAGACATCATAGATTGGGTAAGGTTAGGTGGCTGACCCCGTTCAGACAGGGACACACAGGGACCATATTGTTCCACTGTGATACCACAAGAAAGATACCGGCTTACCAGCACCAGGAACCTAGGAACCAAGAGTATAACACAAAGTGCGTTAAGACTGTAGCGGTAGCGACCCCATGTGTTGAACTACTTTGACTCGGAGATAAAGTTTCTTATCTTTTGGAGGTCGCGTTCAGCTAGATTGTTAAGATCATCATAGGGCTAGAACCTGCATCTTAGTAGTAGGCATCGTACTGGGCTTCAATCTACAAATTGCTCAGAGAGTCGAGGCGTCTGTCCTGCCTTGAAACAGTTTAAACCATCATGCGGTCAAATGATCGGACGGTCGGATGCCGAGGTTCCAGATTAATGGATAAGAGTAGAAAATAATAGACGAGAAAGTAAAAAAATAGCAAACAATTAATTAAAATGCGGCCGAAGTGGGCTCGAAGTACAATCGTGTAAAAACATTTATCTTTTACTAAGATTTTCAAGACATTCCATCCGGGTTACTGCGTGCCATACATGACGTTGCTGAATTGTACAAAATGTATAAAACATTTTACAAAAAAAAAACATCGTTTTTCTGTCTATAAATAATGTCTGACTGAACTCTTGTAGTTGAATTTCTAAGATTTTTGGGATGGCCTTGGTCTAAATCAGCTAGAGAGGATAGGATTGAGAATATTTGAGTCAAGAACCAAGAACTTGGGATCAATAAATACATTCTTCAGCTTTTTTTAGGTAGAAATTTACGCGGTTGGAAGATGCGCCTAAGCTTACCTTCAAGTGAATTTTTGCAAGAAAAACATTGCGACTATGTCAGACAGTTAAGCTGCGGTCAAAACCTGGAGCTCATATGAAATCGACTCTAAGAAAGTATGAGAACGTTTAAACCAGCTCAACAAAGTGGACAAGATCAACAAAGTTGATCTAAACTGGATGCCAGATAACTTTCAAGTAGATGATAAGGAGGAGGTTGATGAGTTGATAACGAAGCGGGCTATGAGCCCGTTTGTAGGATCATAACCCTTTTGCAAAATAGGTAGACACAGAGAGTAGAGTATATGGGGGTGGCCACGGTGCAATAGTTACCTGAATGCTGAACGCTGAATGTCCGAGTTCGACTCCGGATTTTGGAAAAACATTTATTTCTTAGAAATAAATAAAAATCGATCAACTGTGAAAGCTGATTTCGACTCTACTGCGAAGGCGTAACACTGGCAGTAGGGTGTCATGGCTTGAAGAGTTGATTGAGCTGACCATGATAATGACATCAGGAGATACGAACAAATTTCCGTGAATTATAGCAATGACAAGCACCACAACATGTTCGCAGCTTTTCTGGACACCACCCTCTGACTCAATTGGAACCTAGTACTATCTGAGTTTCAAACCAGCTCGCTCGCGCTGTATGAATAACATCATAAGGGTATTCATAACCCCTTAAAGCGCGAGTGGATTATAAAAAAAAAAAAAATTATTTCTTTAGTAGAACACTGACTCGCAGCAAAGGAAATTATCTGGAAACATACCAGATAGAAGAAAAACATCACTCGTATCCATCCATTGTGGATTCTTAAATTTTTAAGAGAAAACCATGTTCAAAGAGGTGTTTAAGACCGAGAATCGTCTCTACTGACAGCATGAGGAGGCACAATGTATCTTTTATCTACCCACGTTTATCAGAACAGGATAGCACAGCATAAGCCAGGGTGTTTCTTGATCTTGCCTTGTCATTGTTTTTCAGAAAGTTGCCGGAAAACTCTGACAAAAAGGGAGCTTACACAGAATCTCCTCCAATAAAGTAGGTAAAGGGGAAGAGAAGGCATCAAATATTTTTAAAACTAATCCAATCTTTATTACGAGAAAACACAGCAATCAACATTTTGGTTCTGACGGTCACCAACCTACTTCCAACAGATAAACTAAACTTTTCTGTTTTTGTGCGGATTAAAATCTGAAACCCCCGCACTCAAGAATATCGTTTGGGGTAAGCATTTTGAGAATCTGGAGTTCAGCTTACATTTAACTTGATGTTATTCTCAGAACCACCGCTTTATCTGTAAGTTTCTTAGGAACCTAAATTGTATTCTAGGAATCAACGAACAGATTGCCCAATTTCCAACTTGGACTCGAAAGATGGAGTCGAAAGGTGGAACGATGTGCAAGAAAAAAGTCATGGGAGTTCCAATAAATTCTGTAGATAAACCTGGAAAATCCCAGTGGTACCACAATGGATCTGGCCCTGGTCCAAGTGTGTCTACCTTTAAAGCACAAGCTATGTACAAACCCTAGTAGACCATCTGTATCACCAAGCTGCATTAACCAAATGAGATCCTTTTACATAATTTAATCTTTAACCAAAGTTGTAGTTCAAATCCCACCCCCCAAAAAACCGCCCTTTAACTGATTGATATAAATATTTAAAGGCTACCCACCACCCTAAATTGACAACATGTGACGCCCAGGATGCAAACGAACCCTTTCTGTCTGTGATTAGTTAATTAAAACAATTAGGGTGACATATGGCAGAACACTTTGAAGCGTAAACCAATTAATTCCATGTATCTCGAGATGAAGCTGATGTTATCGCAGGTAACAGGTTTTCCCAAATCGATTCAGTTGTTCGCCATTAGTAATACAAATCCCTGGCAATATCTTGTCCCAAAATCGGATTAGGTTTTGACCTCGAATTACATGTGAAGGTTGACGTATCATTTTCTAATTGCCAACTTGGGAACAATGTGTGGATGTGCGTGTGTATTGCTGGCAATAACGCTGAACATGTGCGAACGTTAACCGTTTTATAGTTGATTTGAGCAATGAGATATGTGTCTAAGGACATTAATAAAAATTATTTTTATTGAGCGAACAAAGAATGCTCGATATTAATCGATGGGATACCAGTAAGTGGTAGTTAAACCACCATGGGGTGGTTTCGTTCGCCTTTGAAGGCGTATAACTCACATAAGCACAAAATTGTGGTTTCAATTGTTTTGGGGGTGCGAGAGGGATATCAATTGAAAAACAAAGAGATAATGGGACAAGAGGGTAATATAACAACAAAGATGGTTACGTGAAGAGATGATGAGTAATTTGATTGATTAAGTGGTTAAAGCACCCTTTCAACTGTGGATGCATAAGGTTCAAGAATCTCTTTAAATTAACAGCATACCACTTAAAGAAAAGACTTGTGACGTCTTGTAACTTAACTTGTATGAAGTTGAATGAAATGTAAGGTGTATCTGTCAAGTCGAGATGTGGTGTAAACCATAAGAGTTTTTTCATGGGTGAATGTTGTGAAAATAAATGGGCACAGACTGGCGTTAACCTGGAGATCCCCAGTGTGTAAACTCCTCGCTGTTGCCTTCGCTACTATTTTGTTTTCATCCTGGCTAACTTTTCTGAACTTTGAAGCGCGAGTGTTGATAAAGAGAAAAAATTAGCACCAATATTAACACGACAACGGCCGAATTCCCTAGCTGAAACCAACGATGCAGTCACAAATTTTGGTAAAGGAAACCGCACCTTCACTGTTGACGACCCTTGAAAACGAAATAAAGAGAACGACCTTCGGATGTCCACGTGGATTGTTAGGTCCCTTAATAGACCGCGTGCAACCAAACAATAAGCGGAGGCCCTGGACTATTGCAAAGCAGGCATCACCACTATCCAAGAAGCGCGATGGAAAGGGTAAGACAAAAGGAGGATGAAAAACTGTGGAGCATATGGTTTATTTGGATGCGGATTTAGGCAGACTAAGTCAAGAATTCTTTAATTGCCTCATAACAATTCATATCAAGGCTAGATTCGGCACGCCCTCAAGGAGGGAAAAGATGACGACACCGTCAACGAGCTCTTGGACAAAACTTATCAGCAGTGCCCTAGCTATGACATTAAAATTGCCTTTGATGACTTTAACGCAAAGTTCTAAATCTATGTTTGTGCTCTACGGGTGTAAGTAGCACCGAATGTGCCTCCATTCTTGGCGGCTCTTGTCAATGAATGCTTGACTTAAATCCTCTCCTTCAATCCAAAATATCTGAACAGAGAGCATCTTTGATGGAACTGTCGGAAAGCATAGCCTTCGAAGACAGATTAAGGTCAATCGACTTTTGCGGTTTTCCCATCACGATACCCATGATCCCCTCAGAATCTTCCAATCAATCAACCGTCAAATAGATTGAACACATTGCGATCGATGGAAGGCACTGCCCGAGTATAATGCATGTTCGAACGTTCCGGAAGGCGAACATTTACTCTGACCCCTACTTTATTATAGCTACGGTACAGCTGCAGATATTCCGAACGCGGAAAATAAGCGGCAATATTGTAGGGAAGTTTGACCTCGGACGGCTACAAGTGCAAGAGATTGCCAGAGCCTTTTCCAAACGAGTATCTCTTAATCTCTTAAAAGGTTCGATACTAACAGCACTGCCAAAAAGCCAACAGGAAACCCACTCCTGATGAACTGGGCTTCTTCCGTCCACCACAACAAAATTGCTAGTTTAATGCCGAATACCGGCAAGAACATGCAGCGAAACAGAAGCTATACAGAGCGGGGCTACATAGTAGGATCACACCTACTGGTAAGTTCAACCAGCACAATTGAAGGTACGGACACCGGCTTCTCAGAAGAAAAAAAAAAACCAAGGAGCATGAGAAGCACGTGATCGAGGAGGAGGAACAGATACTACATATTTGGCAAGGTTCAAGATCACAGTCAGTGCTGAGTATTTGAAAGGAGCAAATTCCACTGTCAGGCAGAATCATTCAACCTGAACAATGCCAGCTAATATTCCACCTGATCTGCACAAGGTTAAGATAGAAATGTCCAAACTTAAGACCAACAAAGCAGCTGGAACTGACGGCCGAGTTGTCAAGCTATTTAAAGCAGTGGGGAGTGACTTGGTGAGGAATGTGCACCGGTCGGACGGAAGCATTCCCGATAAATGAAATACCAGCATTGTTTGGTTGATCCATGTGAAAGTGACCGCAGCCTAAGACTTCTCAACATCCCCTTTGAGACATTGTCTGCTGTATTGTATAATATGAACGCCTCAAGCCCCTTGCCTTCCATGCCAAACTCATTCGCTTGTGCAGAATGACGATGGGCAATGGAGTTTTAAAGAAAAATTCTACGTAAGACATATATATATTCGGTTCCGTTTGCGGTAACATGATCTTTGCAGGGTCAAAAAACTGCGCATTGGACGTTTGAAGTTGCTAGGACATGTAGAGCGAATTGGTACTGACACACTGGTTCGCAGAATCTTCGAAACTAACATAGAGGGTCAAAGAAGTAGAAGAAGAAGAAGAACTCGCCTCAGCAGGAGCGCCCAACTTGAAGCAGATCTTAGCCAACTTGAAGTGCTCAACAGAAGGCAGTTATCCAAAGACCGTAGCAGCCGGAGAGGCTTTTTGGTTGAGGTCCAGGTTCACTCTGAACTGAAGCGCCACTTAAGTCAGTGATTGACACATATCTAGTTATTAACTTGGGGTTTTCAATATCAACACATCCGACTTTCTTTTCTCCGCAGTTAATTTTCGCAGCCATTTCAAATTGTCGACGCCTTTTCAAGGACTAGGGTGGCATTCAAACGCCCTTGTAAAAAAGAAAAGCTGCATAAAACCCTCATCAGCCCGAGTTGAAAAGTGACAATTAAAAGTCTTCGATATTTGAAAACATTTGTGACAAGTTTTGGGAAAATACCAAGAATAACTCCTGAACACCTTTTCGACTCTTCCCTCTTCTGAGAAAGTTTGAAAATTCCTTAATTGACGACATTGAGCAAAAATCCAACCTAATTACTGCCATTCTCATCACCAGTCAAAAAAAAAAGAGGAGGAAAGACAAACACAAACACAAACAAGTAAATAATGCTCCAATCTCACGTTACACTGAATTCATTAAAATAATTAACACAGCATCTGTTCCTCCGTCCCACCCAAATTCGTTAGCTTCGGTATTGTTGTGCTCGTTTTTCGTCAGAAAAACATCCAAACTCGTCCATGAAATCGAGTGTAATCAGCTTGGGAACGCACTCTATGTGTCTCTCTACATCCAGTCAAGTCATGCACAAATCATCACACACTCACACTGATACTCACCTCCCAAATTAGGCGAAAATCTTGTTGTTCCACTCGCAGCAACTCGCATGTCGTCTTCGTGACGACCGTACTGTCTCGCGGCAAATCGTGCAAAATTGATTCGCCGAACGTGGCTCCAACGCCGAGATTACACAATGTAACCGGTGCCTAAAAAGGAGAACAGAAAGGGAAATTGTTACTTTTCCGTTTAATTTGTGGGACCTACGACTGGGACTGGCAACAAATGTGTTGTTTGTTGCGCCCCAAACACCACCACAGGCCCCCGTCTCATAAATATGTGAAATTTTAATGTCAAATTATTCATCAAACAGAGTGCGAAAATCCGCAATTAGGCGCCGATTGTAGATGGAACCTAAGGAAGCTGCGGGAAGGTGATGTATGGAAGCTGGAATAATGCATTTATTACAGGTAATTACGAAGCGACAATGTGGGAAAGTGGTACCAGTTGGGGTGCTTCGGTTTCTCATGGTGTCGATCAGGAGGGAACATCTGCCAGTCACAGCAAATAGCTTCAAATTGGGTAAATTTTAGAGAGCAGGCTGGTTTAACAGTCAACGTTTACACCACTCAGAGCGTTACCTAAACGAATTCTGCGTTCTTAAAGGAAATGCTCGGCTAAGTAATTTAAGGATATCTGTGCCACTGCCCCTCTCAAGGTTCTGACAGAAGTAATAGGATTAAAGACAGCCGATCTAATCATTTTATTATCGGCAAAATTGCATTATGAGTGCCATACGCTCTTATCCTTATTCGAAGAATTTGAATTCTGGACAACCAGAGCGTAAGGCCACAGCCACATACTCAACTCGATATGGCAAAAAGTGCCTATAAACCAAACTGACTGTCTTCCTCCAATATGAAGCTTTGGAAAGACTTTCATGTTGTACTTTCCAAATAGAATCGAATGGGAAAGCGGAGAGGTGAACTCTGATATCTCAATTCGAGCAAAGACGTTTAAAAGGATTAAAAATGGGGTCGATGCGCCTATTTATTTAAAGATGTCAAGATCACTCAGGCTACGGGATTTCCCCAGCGTGTTACACGCGGAAATTCATGCCCTTAGCTAAAAACCATACAAGTCCTTAACCAAATGCTGCATTAACGCGGATAGCCAAGCGCTATCCATGATCATGGCCTCTGTAATCATATCCTTTAAACTGATAAAAAAAAACATAAAAAAACTTGTAAGTCTGGGCAACCGAGTTCGCTGTCACTCTTATTTGAGTCCCAGGATAACTAAGAGGCTGTTAGGCGAGGTTCAACTCTTGACAGCTCTACAGTAACTTACTTACTTACTTACTTAGGTGGCGCTACAGTTCGGGGTGAACCTGGGCCTCAACCAACAAGCCTCTCCAGTTAGCCCGGTCCTTAGCTAACTGCTTCCAGTTGCGCACTCCAAGTTGGTTGAGGTCCTCTTCCACTTGTGCGCGCCACCTTAGGCGAGGTCTTCCTCTAGTGCGTTGACCCTCCGGGTTAGACTCGAAGACTCTGCGAGCCGGAGCATTTGTGTCCATTCGCTCTACATGCCCCAGCTATCTGAGCCGATGGATACGTATCTACTTGACTAGGGCGATGTCTTTGTACAACTCGTAAAGTTCATCGTTGAATCTTCTCCTCCAGAACCCGTCAACGCAAACGGGACCGAATATCTTACGAAGAATCTTTCTCTCAAAGCAACCAAGGATATCTTCATCCGCTTTCGATAGAGTCCATGCCTCAGCGCCATAAAGCAGGACAGGGATGATTAAGGTCTTATAAAGAGTTTCCTTAGTTTTTCGGGATAGGGCCTTACTACTCAATTGCCTTCTTAGCCCAAAGAAACAGCGATTGGCAAGAGTTATTCTTCGCTTGATTTCTGCGCTGGTGTTATTATCGGATGTGATAGCGGAGCCGAGGTAAACGAAGTCCCTTACTACCTCGAAGTTATAGCTGTCTACCGTGACGTTCTGTCCGAGACGTCGATGTTGGGTGTCCCTTCTTGATGACAGCATATATTTTGTTTTGCCCTCATTGACCGCTAAGCCCATTTTCGCCGCTTCCGTCTCAATACTCGCAAAGGCGCCAGTGACATCACGCTGGGTTCTTCCGATGGACGGACTTTTGAAAGATTGTTCCTCTGGTATTGGCGCGTGAGTTTTGCACAACTCTTTCAAGTATGATGTTAAAGAAGTCGCATGACAGCGCGTCACCTTGTCTAAATCCTTTTTTGACATCAAAGGTCTCGGTAAGGTCTTGACCGACCATGATGGAGCAGCGTGCATTCTCCATTGTCATCCTGCACAGACGGACGAGTTTGGCAGGGATGCCAAAAATAGACATGGCTCTGTATAGCTCGTCTCTATAAATGCTGTCATAGGCGGCCTTGAAATCGATGAAGAGGTGGTGGGTATCGATTTGGACTTCTTGGGTTTTCTCCAGGATCTGCCGAAGTGTGAAAATTTGATCGATTGTGGACTTTCCTGGCCTAAAACCGCACTAATAGGAACCGATCACGTTGTTGACGAAGGGTTTTAGGCGTTCACACAATATGGCAGATAAGATCTTATATGCGACATTTAAGAGACTAATTCCTCGGTAATTGGCGCAGTTGAGGGGGTCTCCTTTCTTGTGGATCGTGCAAACGGTGCTGAGGTTCCATTCATCAGGCATACATTCGTCTGACCAAATTGTGGAAATGAGTTGGTGTATGCTCTCTACAAATTCATTTCCAGCTGCTTCAAAGAGTTCGGCCGGTAAGCCGTCAGGTCCAGCTGCCTTATTGGATTTCAGTTTGGAAACTGCTTTCCTTACTTCATTTTGGTCAGGTGGGCGGAAGTTTTGGCTGTCATCGTCCAGGTTGAATGGTTCATTCTGCCTGACAGCGGGATTTGATTCGTCGTCGCCGTTAAACAGTCTGCAGAAGTAGTCCTTCCAAATTCTCAGTACCGACTGTGACTCTACTACAATATTTCCTTGTTCATCTCTACAGGTTTCAGTTCGGGCCTTGTTGCCGTGACATGTTCTTTTTACCATTTGATAAAACTTCCGAACATCATTCCTGGAGTAACACCTCTCTATCCTCTTGATCATGTATTTCTCGTGCTCTTTCTTTTTCTTGCGGAGAAGCTGGTGTTCTTCCCGTCTCTTCTGCTCGTAGAGCTCGCGAGCAGCCCTCGTCTTCTTTTGCAGCGCCGCTTTGTATGCATCTTGTTTTGCTGCGTGCACTTGCCGGCATTCTTCGTCAAACCAGGGGTTTCTTGGTGGTGGCCTTTTGAAACCCAGCACATCAGTTGCGGCTTCCTTGATGGCTTGTTGGCAGCGTTTCCACTGGTTTTCGGCATTTGGTGCTGGCGGCATTGGACTTCTTGAGAGATTACGGGATACACGATCGGCAAAGGCTCTTACTAAATTTATTCAATCAACCAACGGTGGGTCTGACTAGATAGCTGCGTCATCTCTGGGACGATAAGGCACATATGCAACCAAACTAGAAACAGACACCTCCTTAGCAGAAATCGAAGGGACATGCCTTGGCTTGTAGCAATCTGCATGAGTTACTGGATGGTCGGTAGACATGTAATAACCATGTGAACGAGGGAAAAATACACTATCTTCGCTAATGCCAGGCTCAACCCAGGCATCGTATGTTAGGCACACCTTTCTATAGGGTTCTCCAATACGCATGTTGTTCTATCTGTTGCTAGTTTTCCCGGTTTCTTATTTTTCAGACACCAAGTGGCACTGCATCCGCAGAAGGTCAATGTTTGGTGTGGATTGTGGGCCGGCGGCATCATCGGTCTGTACTTTCTCGAAAATGACGATGGCATTGCCATCAGCATCAACGGAGAGCGGTACTGACCGATGATAACCAATTTCTTTTGGCCCAAATTGGATGATTTGCATGTGAACAACATGTGGTTCCAACAGGACGACGCTACATGCTACACAGCTGATGCCACAGTGGACATTCTACACGAGCGATTCGAGGGCATGGTTATCTCACACTGAGGCGACATGAACTATCCACTGAGTTTGTGCGTTAGACTTTTTCTTGTGGCAGGTCAATAAGCCCCACACGACCAGTGCCCTCAAAGTCAACATAACCCGCGCCATCGCTTGAATCCAGCCTGATCTACGCACCAGAGTCATCGAAAATTGGACCTCTCGGGTGCGCGCCACCCAGCGAAGCCGCGGTGGCCATTTGAACGATGTCATATTCCACACATAATGTCATTGATAGGCCAATCAAATAAAATAAAAAATTCGTTGATATCTCACACAAAACTTGATTTATTTAATTTTGACATCTACTCGCACCATTGGGAAACTCTATAATTTTTTTTTAATACCTGGTCTTAAATAAATGACCAAAATTCGAGGGAGCTGAGTTCATTACTGACCACTGCCTAATTGAACAACACGCTAGGAGACTAGAATCTCTTTGCAATGACCTTTGTAGACTGAAGAAACGAGGTGGAAGAGAACTCCACAACTCGTCTCATGTGCCACTGTCAAGCACTATCCCACAGCTGTGTCAAAACGGCCCTATTTATAACTAATTGGATCTTAGGCATGCAGGCTTGATCACCACTACTTCTACTTTCCTACCTTCCGCCACCAAAAACTTGGTATACTGATGGATCGAAAATGAAGAATGGATTAGGTGCGAAAGTCTACGGATCCAACTACGAAATAGTTTAGGGACATTTAGGAAACCACAAGGCACCTACAGCTAAGCCTAGTAAAAATGAAAAGCCGCCCGACAAGGCTGTTATCGAGATGCTAAAGGCTCACCAAGGCTACGATTGAGAAAAAGTTTACTGAAGAGAAAGCAGCCGCACCCACAAACAATGTAAAGCAGGAAATTTCGCCAAAAACAGTTCCAGGAAAGAAAGAAGTTAAGAAGGTGGAACCACCAAAAGAGAGAATGAAACCACCCGTTGAGAAGGTTGCTAACAAAACCACTGCTCCAAGGTGCTGATGCTACCACTAAAGCTAAGCGGCATTTCTACGCTACCGCAGCCAATCCATATGCTGCCAAACTGAAAACCGAAGTTGGTGTTGCCCTTCCTACTGCAAGGGTTGTTGATTTGTCATTGACAACATTTTCAATGTGGCTGATTAGAATTTCATTGTTATGTCCTTATTGAAAAACTCCGTATATCAAGGCTCGCCTTAAGTGTAACGACGAAGTAAATGATCTGAGAAACAATACCAACATCGACGTAGTTGGAAAAAAGGATAGGTTAGGTGATTTAATTGAGTTACGTTACTTCAGAACAAGTTCCAATGATATTGATGACAGTAACGCACAGTAGTGGGCACTTTTATATTCAATGGATGTGGTATCGATCAAGGCACATCTCCCAAAAGTCCGTGCCTCTCTATGCAGGGGTTAATAAATGTCCATGGGTTACCATGACACCTCCTAAGATGGATATTAAAAATCCGAAGTTACTGGGTAGCTTAATGCCAAAGTAGCTTCTGTAGTTCCAGTCAATAAATTAGCTCTCACTCCTACATGATGGAATAACAAATTGCTGTAGGCAATGGTTTTCCATTTGACTACTTTCTGGCAACATCTTGACCGATAATAGAAAATACTCCAGAGTCCAGAAATGCACTCGACACATTGTCTCAATGCCAAACAAATTTCTGTCTTTTGTAAACAGCAACAACATTGTATGTTATAGAGAGTCAAATTGTACATCGATTGTCATATCAATAGGGTACAACATACACTCTTGAAATCTTCTATTTCCTTGTTTGTGTTCCACGCATATCTACGAGAACTTACTCAACAATGAGTCACATGGTAAATTTTTAATCTAGAAACAAACACGACCTTTTAATTGGCCCACATCCCAGATCAGGGCATATACCACCCCATTCCCCGGCCCCGTTTTTGTTGTCATTAACCCGCATTAGCTCTTGTAGCTATGTTTACTCGTCGTGTGAGACTGCACACAGTACACATAATTAACTCGTGAATTTTTAATTAATTAACTCGTGGTGGGACGTTCGCACTGTTTACTCTGAGCCATGTAAACATTTTTTTTTTCTGCCAAAAATAAGTGAATATCCACCAAAATCCGTGTCGAATTGCAAACGAGTTTAGCGTTGCCATATCGCTACGGACACGCAATGGGCATTTGTCAAATTCGCCAACCCAGCTTGGACAACAATTTCATTTGTTTCATCTCACGGAAGTATGAAACTGCAATTGGGCAACACTTCCAGAGCTAATTTATTATTTGCAAGTGAAGCGGGCGCGGGCGGTTTGCCTTTGTTCATCAGCGCGCAACACACAAAGCTGTCTTCGCGAACTGCTCTTGTATTTACGTTCGAAGTCGTAAATTATTTAAATTTTCCCAGAAGCGAGCTTAAAACAAACAAAAACGAAAAGTCAAGTTTTTTTTTTGATTGACCCCCCATGACGTAAGTGGCGCATGAAATTGAAATTTCCGTGCAAACCGGTTGCACTGGAATTGGTACAATTGGACTTCCGAAAGCTGTTTAAGCGCGCTAATAAGATGACAGTGTGTGCAGCAAAGTGATTTACGCAAAGAGGGTACATGTTTGCTTAGTGAATTTGTTGCCCGACTACGTCTGTGTTGATGCTTTACAAGGAAAGACGGTATCTCTGGTAAAACAGGCGGAAAGCAAGGCCTGCAGGCACAAACGGACAAAGGCTAATCCACAGTTGTGGAAAATGTTGCTTTAGCGATATTATGATTGCTTCACCCAAAAAGGACAAATAGGGTTGGCCATGGTGTAGTGGTTAACATCATCGCTTATTCCGCTGAAAGTCTGGGTTCAAGTCCTAATGTCGGAAAACATTTATTTCTTAAAAAAAAAAAACTATTAACTGTGAAAACTAGTTTCGACTCTATTGCAAATGCTATAGAGTAAAGAGTGTCATGGCTTGAAGAGTTACCATGATTATGACATCAGGAGATTCGAAGAAATTCACGTGAATTATAGCAATGACAAACACCAAAAATGTCCCCAGTTAGTCTCGACATCACCCTCGGACGCCATTGAAACCTAATACTACCTGTGTTTCGAACCACTGAACCTCCCTTGTGCTGTATAAAGATGATCAAAAGAGTATTCATAGCTCGTGAAGCGCGAGTGGATAGAAAAAAAATATAGTGTCGCCTCCAGTATGTTTGATATCCAAAGTTTGAGAGCGGCCGACATAGACGCTAATCAGTACTAAGTTACAGCTACGATCCCAGAAAACTACCAGAATCTGTGAAGATGGCGTGGCCTATATTCCTAAACAATTCTAGTGCTGAGCAGAAGTAAAGTCCTCTGTCACGTACTGGATTTCTTTTGATTATCAAAACAAAAGCGTTTTGTATAAGATGTCATGTGAACACCTAAAACCTTTCAGCGTAGGTCAGTGGCTTTGTTGGACTGCTGTGCTAGTTGCGTGAATTTAAGCCCCTGTTATATTCATCGAACATTTTTCATTCGTCTGGGAATTGCAAACCTTTGAATGTATCATTTGTCTTAAGAAAATTGCTTAATTCGCCATTCGGAGTCGGAAAAAAAGTTGTAGGTCTCACAAAATGAACAGTTGAGAGAAGTTAGACCTTGGCTCATCCCAAGCTGTCGCGTCAGGGATTTCATTTAGTCAACTTATTGGTGGTTATCGAAACACACGATGACACCCAGAAAGTCCATCAACATCAACGTATTACGAGAAACCAAATAGTTTACACAGACAAGCTGTTCTACTCTTTCAGTTTCGTTAGTCTATCGAAAAAAAAAATTAAATGTATGCTGCTCCGTCCAAGTCGGTGTCATGAAGATCTTCTTCGATCTTCAAATGAAAAAAAGATTCAAGACATGGCTGTCATTGACTTCGACTTCCAAAAGACTTTTCAAAGTTCGTAAGCAACCACAGAACAGAGCTGCGGGGAATGACGAACCTCCGAGAGTATAATAATTTTTAAATATAAGTATAGTGGCTCAAGCCATCCAAAAGATCATTCAAACTAGTTTTCTACTGCAGGGAACTGCGGTTCATCTCAGGCTGCTTTATAAACTATTTTAAGAAATTAGACCTTTCTGTCGATAGTTTTCGCGGAATCTGTTTAGAATGGGATGAAACTGCAGAGTCGATTCGCCCGATATCTCAAAAAAGAAGAATATACTCACTTTTGTAAGGAGGGTAGAGTGCTCTTGAAGCTTAAGCCAATTGCACAGTAGATCTTTCTATCGTGCGTCTAAGTACTCTCCGAACCGTAGCGCTACCTAAGTAAGTAAGTAAGTAAGTCTAAGTACTCGAAATTAGGACCAGATTGTGGAATGGGCTTCTTGCTTGAGGCTCAGACCTGCATTGGGATTTTTTCGATCCTCTTGTCAGGTCCTACATTGACGATTGGGTTTCTTCGAGATGCAAGCAGACTAAACAAATGTCTATAACAAATCAGTGTCTCTCAACAAAAAAGACTGTAGACTTCCTTTTGGTAAGCAATGTGCTAGACTAAAGGTGCAACTTTCTGCGACGCTGGAAGAGAGAGGATCATTCCACTTGTGATCGTTCTTCCTTTGCTTTGATCAGGTGGTAGATTAACGGTGCTGATTTTGGTAAGAACTAATAATGTATGCCCCTCAACACTGAAGCGCCTTCGCGGTTTTCTCCGAAAGTCGAGAAAATTCTAGTAAAATGAGTTAAACTGGATTATGCGTCTAAGTGCTCCAGTGGAGTATTTCCTAGACCGACAAACAAAGAAGTCAAAAGTTTAAGTCTATGGGACCTTAACATAGACAAACCTTACGATATATTCTACGTTCGTTAAGCTAGGTTTGACATCAAACCTACCAAACATGGCTTAAATGCATTGCATTCCGGAAAATAGTCCGAACAACAGGGCTGGAGACAATATTCTAATCTTCAGATCTGGGGCAACGACATACCTGATGTGCAATATCGAATCCGACTACAGTGAAATCTTCCTTAGCGACAGTGCCAATATCTCTGTCTGCCCAATGGAGTTGTCCGTTCAAGGGAAGAAAAAATGTTTTATGTTTTTAAGGTTTGTTTAAGAAAATACGTCCGTTTTAGGGAGCTGTCCGCTTAAGAGAGCTGTCCGCGATGGAAGATTTCGCTATATACTCTTCTTTATGTTGATTTCGAAAAACCATTTAAAGTGTCATCAGAGAGCAGTAGGAGAACAATGATGTTTCGAACAATGAGCCCAAATAAATCTACTTTGACGGCTCAAAAATGGAGCTAATCATAGGAGCATGCAAGGTCCCTAAGTCAGAGCTAAGCTGCTTATTAATTGTTCGATCACAGTAACCTTTTTCAGGTAAAAGTTTAAGCAGTGATGAAAGTCGTCCAACAAGCAACATTGAGGAGCATATCAGGGAACGATTTTTCGAATAAGATTGTCAGTAATAGCTACTAAACAAATCACATCGAAGCTTGTAAAAACTTTGTCGAAGCACTGGGGGCTCTAAATCACTGCTCCTGGTACTAGGCAATGAAAAAGGTGTCAAACTGCTAAGAAAGGAATCGAATACATTTTAAGGCAGCGCGCGGTTCAAGCACAACTTCCCTGAAAAGGATTTGGTTGGCATAAATCTTTATTGTCGACAGCTACAATTTTGAAACATTTTTAAAGTAAAAGTATATTCCCCGAATTAATTTTTTTAAGAAGAAGGCACCACAAGGAACTTAATGCCTAAGATGAATGCGCTGAAATATGAAAGGCATTCGTCACACACAGAGTTGTCGAATCTGGAGAGACACATCGGTATATGGTATGTAAGTGAAAAAGTGAAATTGTCATGTTACGAGGTCATGTCAAAATCGATCTATCTGCGAAGGTCAGTTGCTTCTGAGGTTAAACATAAACTCCAGCGCCATCAAGCTCAGAATTCAAAGTTGACATGAACTGCAGTTTAACTGCTCATCCTTCCACAGATCATGCAAATCCATGCCATTTTTCAACTCCAAAGGGAAAAATCCCTAAACAATTGTCACCAACTTTTCACAATTTCCATACGAGTGAATTATGCACTCAATTTACATCCAGACCTCAGCGATTACCCTCCTCTAAACATAACCATTGATCGCTTCATCACTTACTTAAGCACTAATAACATTATTCTGCCTCTCTACTCCCCATGGACCAGGAGATAATCTTACAAATGCCTGCAACCTAAGAATATTCAAGAAATTCACGACAAAGCCATCCGACATCAGCCATCACCCATCACCAATAATGAAATTCAAAACTGTCAACAAAGTGAAACTATCAGCCACAACCTCTACTACCGCACCAAGGGAAGACACGATGTATTAATAGCTCATCTGGATTATCATTATGATTATCATTATCATTAAGCAAACAAACACAACCGAGATATCGATTCGGTTTCCCACGACAGAGGAGAGAGAGAGAACGTTTTGCAAAGAGCCCATCCGTAGCTATGTATCCTCGGAATACATTCATCTGCATATTGAATTACAAGGTCTTCGGCACAATACTTACCGAGATAAGGTCTCTCCCTGATGGGTAGCCTCTGAGACTTTTGAGTGAAAATGCTTCCGTTGCAAATAAATACAAGTCCAATCGGATCGGCGGCGACAGTCAATGGCGGTGGCGGCGTCATTGGAATCGAGACATTCGATACATCAAACTAATTGAAAAGTTTATTTTGAATTCGATAGATAGTATTGCACGGATTGTCAACAGAATACTGTGAAATGTAGCGAAAGTCGATGTGGTACTTTGTGCGGAAGTGTAAGATGAGGCAGGTGAAAACGGATGGGTGATAAACGACAGGGAATTTTATCGGAAAGCAATGTCCTTGGAACACTTAATGGTTATTGATTTCGTTGATATTGGATTGATTCGGAGTTTGAAAAAATTCTGTTCCTAAATGTGCTTCAACGAAGGACATTTTACATCAAGTTTAACCTTAGATGCATGTCCTATACTCTAGAAACATTGATTTTCAGCTATTGCGCTAGATTCACTCCTCTGCTTGTGAGAAACTGCTGGTTTGGTGCTGAATTCACAGAGACAAACGCAGATTGAATGGCTGCCTATATAGCAGCGCTACCAAAAAGACAGAGACCCGCTCATCAGCTCTACGAGCGGAAAATGACGCGAGAAATGTGAGGTCGATAAGACGCCGAGATGTTACAGTAGTAAAAGAATTCGGAATTTCATTAAAGGGGTAGTTTGAAGGTTGTAAGTAGAGGTGGGAACGAGTGGTTCATTAAAGGGGTAAAAAGGAGAAACCTAAGCTTTCGCCTCCCTAACCGAAGGCTGCAAGTAAATACCCTAGTTGAGAAACAGTTGGTGCTGAATATACGAAAAGACTGTCTGTGCTGACTATTGACTACAACCACTAGACCGGAATAAACTTGAAGCAGCCATAATCCAAGTTTGATAATACACTCTGATCGAGCTTGGCATAGAGGAATTTATAAGTCATGCTCGGAACAAGAATCATTCAGGCAACATCAGGTAACCGTCACTTAACCAAACTTACTAACAGAGGAACGGCACAGGGTGGCTTTATTTTTCCTTTACTCTGCCTAAGGGTTACGAACAAAATTCTTGTAGGTCTAGACGAAGAAAGGGTGGTGGTACTGGTGTCACCCTTCGAAAACATCTATTCAAACTACATGCTGTTACCGAACATTAAGACATAACTTCGACGTCTCGACTAGAACATTGCCACGGACAACTATAACTTCGAGCTAAATGCGACACATCAACAAAACACTTCCAAACCAAGCAAAAAAATTTGTTAAATGGCGATTCATCATTTTCTTTTGTTCCAAAATAAATCTAATCTGAGAATGAATCTTCAGTTCTTTGGTGTTCTTAAACGAAGTCAGTAAACTAGAACATGTCCAACGACCTATTTAAACGGCGTACATTTTGCAGTGAATTTTGTCAAACACCGTATAATCCTTTCAACACAATCACTTTGTACAATCTATGCCTCGAGGGCGATAGAACCTCTCTCTTGAGGTGATTCACTTTTCTATTCAAATGCAAATAGTTGACAACAAAGTTGTGCCTCTTTAGCGAAACTAGTTCAAATCATGATTTTAAAACAAAACGCTGCTTCATCCTAACAAGGAACAATAGAGAAGCTTATAAGTTCTGTTGTCTACTTAATCGAAAGCTTTAGTCTACTTCATTGTTAAAGGTGAGTAAAGTGAAAGTGGATAATTGAATAGGGTGATTCAAAAGTGGTGTAGGATTTGCTTTTAAAGTCTTATACTTTGCGGGAAGGTTTATGCATTCTTTTCTCTACTGCGAGAGCGATGCTGATTTAACGAATGTCTTACAGTAGTGAAAATTTGTTATCGACATTGCCTGGAATTTTTAATCGAAATCATACCCCTCATGTGACCACTACTTCACTCAATGGAACTGGAGCGACTGGGACGACTTGTGGTTCCAACCAACATGCCACATAGTACATGACGCAATTGATTTACTTCGCTCCAGATTTCCTAGAGTCATTTCGTGTCTTGGTGTCTTTACGTGCCCAAAATTTGACGTCGTTGAATTTTTCTTTGGGGTGATTTAAGAGTTCAAATACAATACCTTACTAATAGGGTTACAATAATCCCAAGAACTGATGCAAACATTATAAATAGGGTGGTGTCGTACTAAAAAAAAACCCCAAGAGGTCATTTTCCGCTTTACCCTTATTAATTTTTGAAGATTCAAATTATTTAGTGCTTAACTGACAAAAGTGAATCGCCCACCTCTTATAGAATCATCCCAAAAAATTGTCCTAAATTGTAAACTATTCTCTGGCATTCAAACAGAATTTACAAACAAAGTTTACGATGACAGCAATAAAATTTACAATTCAAACATTACAATCAGTTTGAAATTTGTCGATAAACATTTCAAACGTTTATGGAACAAGGCCACGTAGATTTATCGACAGTTGTGCCGACCGTGAAATATGTCTCTAAATTCATCGAAAGAATGCGCACTTAAACTTTCAAGTCAAAACAATTCCTTACAACAAAAATCATTACGTTGTAAAATTCATTCCAAAATTAAGTCGTTAACTTACAAAAAAAAAAGCAAAAACAAAACAGTAAATTGCAATTTATTCACAGCACAGCACACGCTATTCATTTACATAATCCAATCATCTGCTGCGTTATTGAAAAATCAATACCATAAATCAAAACACTATTACCATAAGCGCTGGCTCCAAAAAATTATAAGCCACTAACGAACAAATACAAATTGATTAGACGCGCGATGTTTTTTTGGCTTTGTTTCGAAAATGATATAGGAATATCACTTTTAATGTATTGAGACGAATTTATGCATTTATGCAAAACGATTTTTAGGGAAATTTAAATATTTACTTTCCCAGGGAGCTGCTGACGCAACTGAGACACCTCCGGGCTCAATGAGGAGTTACACATCGTTACACTTGACGAACATAAATTATGCACAAGTTGAGATGAAATTAAATCAATTTTTGTTTCAAAATTCTTTGAAAACGGTCTGCTGTGACAGATTTTTCTTGTTTTCTTTGACATTTACTGTGAAGCGATGTTTGATTGGGTTTCAATGCTTTGTTACAAATTTTTATTTAAATTCTTTGACAAATTATTTTGGTTTTGTCTAGAATGACGCGGCATTAAACGATGTTTATGAAACCAGATTATGAAATTGGATACCATGAATGAATTTATTGAGAAGAAACAGATGGTAAATACTTAGTTGTTCAAACTTTTTGTTCTATTAACAGCCAGTGCCCAGTAGCTCTGAGAATAGGAGCCAGTATTACCTGTGGTTCTGCACATCCAACCACTTTCTAGGTCCAGCCTAAGATGTTAAGTTAACACGGCCTTTCCCTTAAACTTGTATTAAACTGGATACACTTCTGAGCGCAGATCATATAGTTCGTGATTAAATATTTTTCTCCATAACCCGTAAACGGAGGTAAGCCTATAAATCGAACGTAAAACATTTCTCTACAAAAATCCATTTGCACTTTCAAATGGTTTTAACAAAGTTCAAGCTTTTGCATCATTCAGCAGAACATGGATAATGATGATCTTACATAGTGTCTTCTTGGTTCTTCTCAATTGGACCTTATCAAGTAACTAAGAAATTCACTGCAAAGTTTTCGCTCATTTAACTAGGCCGTTCGACACATTTTAGATTACCAACTTTTTAGAACACTAAAAAACAAACTTTTCTCAGATTAGATATATTTTTCTATATAAAAAAAAATGAATAGTTTATCTTTCAAACTAAGTTAACAAAATTTAAGTTTAAGAGAAGGCCGCAGAGCATATATGTACATACAGTCTACGAATAGGGTTGCCATCAGAAAACAGAAGAAACTAGAAGTCATAAACAAAAAAACCTCGGACATTGCATTCATAACCGTAGACAGACTAGAAATTTTGAAATAAAGGCCTATAGACTCGAGGATAAGGAGAATTATTTTCTGTTGTGGATTCTGCACTGGACGTCCTCAATACCCCCAAAAGCAAAAAATAAGAGAAACAACCATGGATTTCTCACATCAGTCACGTTGTACGCTTCATTAGCGCGCCGCGACTATCTCACCCCGTGATGTAGGTGGGTTTTCAACAACTGTCTACCAAGATTTAACTTCAGCTAAAACTTCAAAGTTACATTCCCAGACCGTCACGATTGGGAACAAGGTTGAAGTGGCTGCCAGCCAAAGCCAACACACTTAGACCCTTGAGGGGTCCGTTGATTGGGAACAAAATAAACCCACATTTGCCAGCGATCCAGATGTTTGGTACACAGACGGATCAAAACAGATGAAGAAGTCGGGGCTGGAGTATATGGTGTTAATATACGAAAACATATAATCACGCCAGCATGGCGTGCTATAGAACTATGCATCAGAGAAAATATAAACGGATCTATCTCTGACAGCAAAGACGCTCTTCTAGCCATAAAGGCCTATGAAATAACATCGAAACTTAGTATGGGACTGCGTACAACTGCTTACATCAGTAGCCAACATAAACAGAATTCATTTCATTTGGGTGCCCGGACACAGCGGCCATGTAGGCAATGAAACAGCAGACTTACTAGCAAGAGAAGAATGCGTATAAAAGTTCATGTTGCCAAGACCATTCTAGCTGAAAAACAGAGCTCACCATTACTGGACGAATACTGAAGGTAACAGGCAAGCCAAAATGTTTATGCCAAACATCTCCTAAACATCTAAGCAGGATTCAGGCTCGATTGGTTACAGGCTTCTTAACGGGAAACTGTCGAGTCAAAAACACCTAATGACTATGGGAATAGTACAAGACAACACATGCAGAATGTGCAACGAAGACAAAGAATCAGCAGAACACATTTTGTGTCACTGTAACTGACACGCTATCGTCGTTTAGGCAAATTCTACCTCGAAACGGAGGATATATCTGCCAGCTCACTCAAAGGTATCTTTAAATTCATCTCAAATTCAGGCATCATGAGCGAGCTCCAGATGGAGGAAATCACAATAGGCCCATTGGTGGCCGCAGTGATAAAGAGACACGGCCCCACCTCTACTTACAATCTAATCTAATTTTATAAACCTCAGACACATTTGAAAAATCTCCCCGGACGGATGGCAAGCCTATCCACTGTGCATTCAAATAATTAAGTGTTCAAATACAATTTAAAATATTGGAGCCTCAAAGCAGCAGTAGACTGAAAACACCAAGCGCGTGTCAAATTAAGATCATTGCTAAAAACTTCTTTGGAGATGCTTCATTGAATCCATATGGTCCTCTAAGAGTTAAAGAAAGGGAGAACAAGAAGGGCTTGAAATGCTCATTACATTTCACACTCTCATATTTCTTTGAAACCTGGTTAAATCAGCAACAAATGTTTGTGGGTAATGAGGGGATAAACAATTTGTTCTCTAAATGCTTAATACAGGGCCAATCGGCCCAAACTTCTACCGACCTCGGCACACTTGATAAAGTTCATACATCGTACTGCTCTTGGACTACTTGCATACACGCATACTTACATGTACGCCAACCAACAGGAGGGATATAAATAGGCACTACACAGAACTGCTGGGAGAGCAGAAGCTACTACATACTTCTGACAAGAGTACTTGCATCAATCTAAGCGCAAGTGCTAGTCTGAGCAAAGACTATGAGGATTTATTAAACAAATAACGCCAGTACCTACATACATAGAATATGTGTACGAAGAGGCGGGGCAGTGTATTTTATCAAAGAGGTACCATAAAATACCTTCAATACACATTCTTGCAGACGAAAAACAACGCAAGAAACACGTGTATTAAAGTTGTGAAATAGCAACTATGCCAATTGGTAAAAACAGCCGAATGCAGAGTGTGAGAAAATCGCAGGACCGCTAGAATTTTTTCTGAGAGCGGCAGGTAGAGTCGCGGACTATTACCACCAATCCAGCAGACAAGACCATGTGACAGCAGGCCTAATCGCCCATAGTAGACGAAGACGAATTTTTTCAATATCTACGTGCTACAATGCTGAGAGAAAAAACTGAGAGAAAAACTGAGCCACTGAAAATATTCATAGTTGGTGAAATACGAAACAAATTCCTATACTTCAACAATTGGAATACACACTTTTTAATTGCTCCACAAAGTGTTGTTGCACGAACTTGATGGAAAATATTTCTAAAATTTCCTCAGCATCTGATGGACCGATTGTGCTCAAAAGCTTAACAGCTCTAAGTTTCACGCTGGCAAATAAAACAAAAAAAAAAAAAACCGCATGATCCTACGTTGTTTCATTCTCCGGATATCAAGGCGAAAAATATTGTCATACACACACACAGACATCATTTCGAAAATGGGTGCAAACGATTTCTAGTGTATAGTAATGTCAAGCCCTGTTCATATCTCGAAACATTTTGATCAGACCGATTACAATACTTTCCCTACCTAGGTGGGAAGTAAAAAGCAAGATGCTTGGTAATAAGTAAACAGTCGCTGAAGCCGTGAAGGCTATCATAAGTTAACTGCTTGCCTTAGAAAGAGGACGGTGTCCAACTGGACTAACATGAGTTAGGAATAGCAACGAAGTAAAAAACTCCCGAGAGAAATTCGGACTTTGACGAAGAGGCTGGTTAGTTCTCTACTATTACCAAGCATGGGCTCAGTTTTTCTTTTGTTTTGATGATTCGGATTCTATGCTTTAACTTTACAGTTTACACATACCCAATTTTCCATCATGTCTAACGATGTTGAAAAAATTCCGAAATCAAATGCTGAGCGAATGGGAATAGAAAACACAGAGTGTAGGGTTTTTCCTTGATTTCGTTATTAGGCAAGTATGATACATTTCCGCGGACACTGCTGATATAAATAAATTTGTTCTCAACAACTAGACCTAGATTGAGTTGACTGACAGGCTGCTTATTAAAAACAAAAATACTCTCTGCTCCAGTCTTCCGAGACCTAAAGCGACCACTCTAAGGAACAGCGCTTAATTTAGAAACTGTAGCTTAACGTGTTAGGAAATCATTGATGGCACAACACTACAGAATAACACTTTGCACTTGTTCCGTAATTGAATATTCAGACTTATTCTTACTTATGGTGTTGTGGACTGACAGGAGGAGGTTCAACTCATGTGACATCTGAACTATAGAGGCTCTCCAAACCTTGCTACATCTGCTTTCAATGAAAATCGTCGGACAACATTTGGCCACCAACATAGCATGAAGGCTGAGTGAATCCTAAAAATGATATTCTAAAATCATATCGATGTGCTGTCGTCCTCTAACAGTCACCGACTACGTGTTGGCCGAAAAGCAGTAAGAAGATTCGCTAGATAACACGCACGATATGTAGTGTCAACTCCTTAATTGTTTCCAGTTTTCTTAGATCTCTATAAACGTATGTATGCCTCAAACCTGTCCTATTCATACAGTTCTGACGTTGAAAAGAGTGAAACACAAAGAATCTAATTGAGGCCTCAGTAAAAAACCGCTCACTCTCATATGGTATACCATACTTGTCCTCTAAATTATTCCTTAATCTGGACTACAAAGAACAGGAAGGGTATAGTGAACCCGCTGTTCTTAAACCGTTTGAATGTGAAGCAATACATCAAAAATGAATTCAATGCAGGATCAGGGTATCCACCTCTTTTTCAACCTCCCAAGCCATTGCAGTGTTTTTTGGGCTGAAATCACCCCCATTTGTCAAGCTGCTACCTGGTTATCTAAATATGGTACCGCAGAGCAATGTCGGTGTATTCATACCAACCCTAAGGCTACCGTCTCATTCCTCACATCCAGCATCATAAGATTTCTGGCAGTGAAAGCCTGTTACATAGCTGCAGAGTATACTCTTATCCAGGGAACTGCAGAGTATACCCTTATCCAGGGAACTCTGAAATTCCAGCGAATCACGGCTGAAACAACTTATATAGCTGGCGCGACAACTTGGAATGAGTCAAGCCCTTACTTCCCGCGACCATCCATGTTGTGCGTGTAACACGTTTCGCATGAATGGAAGGAATGAGGCTTGTCATTCCCCGACGAGAAATGGTGTCGCGAAAAATGTTCGACATGTGGACATGGCTGGACCCATGCAGCTTGCGTAGTAGTGCAACGCAATAATCTCATGTCAATCGCTGCAATAACGCGAATCTTGATCAGAAAAGGTTTTCAAGTTTTAGTTCCACAGAAGAGGGACCACTTCAAAAGCAATTAATGCCATAATAAGGCATAATTAGACATCCTCTGCAAAATGGGGACACAAAGCCCGAGAATAAGTGTATATTCTGTACAACAACGTTTGCAGAAATGAAATGCAGTTACCCTAAGCTACGTAGCCAATATTACAAAGGCTACACTTGTGAAATAGCCTTTCAACGACCTAAATTATCTCAACGCGTGCACGTCCGACAGTGACAATTTCTTAGTGAAAAGCAAGTGGTCTCAAAAGTTTCAATTCCCCTCCTACTACACGAAATGACAACCTAATGGTAGCAGGCCACTCTAAACCAACAAACAGTTGTAAGAACTTAAAGAATCAGGTCAGTTTTTACATTGAAGACAAGTAGACGTCTGTCCCACGAGATGACATGAGCATTTCTCATTGCAGAAAAATGAACCACAAGTCACTTTATTATGCCGCTTGGGAAAACTGTCTCAGCTATGTCATCTGTTTAAACAAGCGAATGTGGAGTACCATTAGTCAGAATGTTCACCACGAATCTCTGATGCACGCCACCAATACCGTCTCTACGAAGCACAATAAACCCAACCATCCCTTCAAAAACTCTGACATGAGCAACATTGGTTCAATGAGTTGAAAACTGAATAAATTTTCAAATTCCCATACTCAATATCCTGAACACAATCCACCAATTGCATTTGGAATTTCCTCCCGAAGCAAAACTTGCGAAAAACTACAAATGGGGTTGTCAGGAAAAGTTCTCGAAAATGCCAGTAACACAACACAGCAACGTACGTACCTTCATATTCTGTCGAAGGGATTTCTCCACATTGTACCACCCGCGGCGACGTCGAGGCAACATTTTTCTCTGGCCACACTCAGCACTGATGAAAATTTAATCGCCCGCTATCGGGGATGTAATTAGAAAAATAAAACTTTTCCCGTTCTATCGATTGCCACTGAAATTACATGTGTTGGACATGCTTGCCGACACCGATGACGAACGAAACAATTTTCTTTTCTTTTTTTTCCGATTGAATTGACAACACACAAGTTTTGTATCTGCACATCTGACAGCAACACACACTTAACACTGATTAAGACATTCCCCGCGATGAACGACGGACTAATTTGGTGTCAAAATATTTAGAAAAAAACGATGCGAACAGCGAACAGCGCGCAACGAGCACTTGGAAACACACAGAAGGAGAACTCACGGAAACTAATTAGCGGAGTTCCCCCAGGTAGACAAGACGCCGCGTCGATACTTTTTTTACTGCACGCCCGTCCGAAAGGTAAAAGCGGTCTGGCCGTCTAATGTTTACAATCCACGGAATACAAATTGAAGTAAAAAAAAGAAAGAAACTCGAACTGAGCCGCCAGAGAGCCAGACTCAGAGCCACAGAGTACAGAGATGTACACTCGCGCTCTCTGTGGCGGTGGAGATTGTGTTAGTGGCGCGTTGATGGTACACCAGTCAACCTCAGCACCGCACCTTGGCCGTGTGTCGTTGACTGGGCAGGAGAAAATCGTTCTCAAGAGGCGGCAGGCACCACCCTCCCTTGGGGTCGTCGGAAGCTGAAAATGCACAGTCGTTCGGTGATTGTATCGCTCTCGGTGACACTTTTGGTGGAGGTACACATTTACCATGGCTTACCGCGTTCTGCTGTTGCACACGAAGGGTTTGTATGCACAGTGCAATGACAGCACTGCGGCAATATTGTGTGTCAGTATATGACCAAGCGTAGATCCGTTTTGGGGTGTAGCTGCACAGAGCTGGGTGCGATACCGAGATACTTTTGTGTTTGCGCTTATATGCTCTTTACACATGAGAGGCGAACAAGAAAAAACAGAGTTCAAACTATAATGCGAATGCGAATGGTTGTCTAGGAGTTACGGTGCGATGATTTGTAAGTAAAGACTAAGGTGGGTCGGAAAGAAAACCACAAAATCCGTTTCATTCACATTTGGATCAGGGCCAGTGAAGAGAAGTCGACATGTCTGTCCAATCTTATACTGCGGTCGACACAATGATGAGGCAACATGTCAAGGAACCTTCCATTGTCAAGCTAGATATCGCACATTAAGCAAACTTTGAACTAAATTTCAAGGAACAGATAGATACTTTCAATGGATTCCAACGAAATTCGCCCTAAGGACCAATGAGTCGTCGTTTACTTCGTTGTAAAAGCCATCAGATATAAACCAGTTGATGTTCGCGGATCACTCGGTTACCATTTACGGCAGTAAACTTTAAATACCCAATCGTAGCTACAGAGGTCTTAGGAAATAGCCATCACCAGACGAGTTAAGGTTCATAAACTAAATTGTTAATGTAAACTAGGTCATCATCAGCTATCGATGTTTGACATCAAAACAGTGACAGGTTCCAACCCGACTTTACGATGAACAACATAAAAGATTAAATACATGTCAGTCGAAATGTTAAGTGGTAGTAAAAATTCAACATCCAATCAACAGATACCGACACGAACTATGTATCTTCCACATCAATTAATCAAACTGGTTTACATGTAATTTTATTGCTCCAAATGAATAGTTATTGCAGGTCCCACAACTGGCGGTGGTGATGCTCATTATCGCCCACACCACTGGTGAATCTCATAATTTATTTATCGATCACTTGCTAATAAGATTCCATGAAGACGTGTCTGCAATGGGCCTAATTAATTAGTCAAAACGATTTATCATCTTGTAGTGCATGGATGTGTTGGAAGTGGTACGTCACCATGTGGACCTTTGATGTCTTATGAGGGCTGGTACAGATCCTGAAAGTGGTTCCTTAACTAAGGACTTATTGTGTCAGTTAAACAGAGATTGGAATGAATGCATATTTAACTGAAGTTTTTCGGTTAATAGGAAGACATAAACATTTAATCGTGCCTTACAGTGAAAAGAGTTGATATTCCCCGGGCTTAGGGTGCCTAAGTGGACTCTTCACATCTCCCGATCTTCCGCCATCGACTACAAATCATTAGAGCTTGGACCAAGTCCGGTAGAGGTGGGATACCAGACTTGATCCAACCATCTCATCCGGGGCCTAATTAGCGCACGCCTACCTGATGGCTCGAATTCCATGGCACGTCTTGAAAGCCGAGAGTATGGACATCTCCGATCGCAGAAGTAGCTGCTCCACTTCGAGTGCCTCGTGTGTTCTCTGAACTAGCCAATGTGAAAAATTAAAGTCGCACGGCATAACAACTGTCAAATACATAAAATATGCAAATGGAAGGGTACTTTCTAATGAAAAATTCCGTCGCTAATCACTAGTTGTGCTGGGCTCAAGGGAGAGATCTGTACGCGAAATGAGGGATAGCGAAGTACTTGCGGATCTAAACAATATGGAAATTTCCAAACAGATATCATTCCCGCGGATACAAGCTGCCTCGTCGAGATCGAGTTAGGAACACCAGTCGATGGCGGAAGATCGGGAGATTTGGAGAGTGCACTTAGGCACCCTAAACCTGCGACCCTCATAGCGGACAACCAGATCATTGAAAAATGTTGATGAAATGATGATGATCATCCCCAACTTATTCTTGTTCACTCCAACATGATCGACTTTGGTAAGCCAAAAACTTCTTAAATGCAAAGCTATGACGTTTTCTCTCAAACGCCTTCCTGTCCCCTCTAGATCCTTTAACTTTTGTGATGGGAAGGTTTCCCCAATTAATTTAATTTGCGATCTGAATGTCTTCTGTGAAACTGACCACATTGTAAGTGCAGCAAATTCTACGCTTGTGTTCATCAAAATACTCCGACTCGTGTTCTCTCGATGGTGAAGCCATATGTTAGAGTTCCGTAATGGACTTTCTTACGTATGACGTCCAAGACAATATTTCATGCACATCGCTCCAAACGAAACTATCAATGTGGGATGTGTCGAAAGAATTATTCTTCAACCAAAAAGGGACCCAGCTCTCATTTTAATAAAAAATCAAAAAGTTTCAAGTATCTTAGCTCATGTTTCAACTGTGATGGGACGGGTTGTACAGTAGGCACTCGGTCTATAATGTACTCTGCGAGAAAATCATCTCATATTCGTCAAAGTGCAAAAACAGTCGTAAGACCGGCTTCACTAAAGCAAGAGAAACAAAAGCTACATGTGGCTAAGGTGCTGATGCTAAAATAGGATTCATATCGG
The DNA here is from genome assembly GCA_917880715.2 of Matsumyia berberina. Classification (NCBI taxonomy): domain Eukaryota; kingdom Metazoa; phylum Arthropoda; class Insecta; order Diptera; family Syrphidae; genus Matsumyia; species Matsumyia berberina. The sequence goes on along the minus strand of OU862870.1, from coordinate 111,811,351 downwards.
CTTTGTATGGGCTCAAACCATAACCACGTCAGGAAAACCATCCCTATGCATACAATGGTTAAAAGACATGACAGAACGTACAAAATCTGAATCGGTACTGAAAAAGCACATATGCAACAGAGAAATGTAGATTCCCAGACCGCTCAGGACAGGAAAACCTGACAGAAGGTGCTAGGAAATTTAACCAAAAGTAGAAATTGCCCTATGAAGAGCCTCACAAACTGACAAATGTATGGCTTAACCGCAGGTATTTAGTTCTAGTTGACCAGTTTAACAGACGCTCTAATGCGCATTTCTACTATTCTTTCTTGCACTCAAAAAATGTAACACGTACAACATGAATGGTTGCGAGAAGGTAAGCCTTGGCTCATCGCGAGCTGCCAAATAGCACAAGAAAGAAGATTTCCTTTACATGTATCTCATCGCTGGCTCTATATTTAATCAATCAAAATTCATTCACAGCTTAACGTTGTGTAGATCATAATTATTGACATAAAGAGAATGTACCAGGTCGCACGAGTTTATAAATCTTTCAACATCTGAGTTAACTGCTTGAAAAAAACGACAAAAACACATTAGGACGTGTACCTTTCTTCCAAACACTTCAGCGACCTTGTGTTTCCTCTCCCTAAAGTTCTCGTTTGAGTACATAAACCTCCAAAATGATACCGAAACTTTCCACAATTTACCTTGGCTTGGATGTAGAAGATTCAACACAATGACAGTGATGTCAAAGTTTTCCCCTATCACGAAATAATAACATCTCCCCCATCCATCTGTCCCAAGGAACGTAGCTCAACAGAAGAAAATAATTAAGAAGAAAAGGTACCTTCGTGGCATTACCCAGACATCAAACCCCACGATGTATTCTTGCAAAAGTTCCTCACAATATCTTATTTATCATTTAACACTCTTTTTCTTGGGGAAAGTTTGCCCACGCTCCCCACGAATTTTCTTTTACATGTAATTCACGTATACATCCCATTCTCCTTGGGGTCGGCGTACTCCTTGCAAATCCTTCTGAATGAGTTCCCAACTACTTGAGCGCATAACTCAAATCCGCTTGACAAATTAGACCTCAACCATGAGCATCGCAGGAGCTATCAAGATTACTTACTTCATTCCTTTCGTGAGCAAAGGGCTGTGGGATTATTATTTTTGTCGAAAGGAAATCCGTTTGCTTTCGTTTGACAAGCCCGCTCTGCATCAAAGTGGAGATTCATCATGTTTATGTCTCAGAGATAAAGGTACACGCTCTCAGGGAATTAATTACCACGCTCTTTTGTCATGCCAGTGAGGGATGTATCTGCTTTTGTTCTCCACCCCCCTCCACAGGGATACGATTTTCTATTAATTTCGATTCAAAAGCACACTTAGGAATGCAATTAAGGAAGCATTTCTAATTTAGAAATTAATTATGAAGGAGGGAATAAAAAATTAATTTCTCCAGTGGCTCCTTCTTCTCTTCCTCCTCGTGCCCTCTTTCGCTTCACAACCTCAAGATGTAATTAATAACGAAATCTTTGTTTTTTTTTTGTTCTACAGACAGTGAAGTTCTTCCTGCCGGTCGGTGGCAGGCGCTTTGAGGCTGAGGTGTAGTAATCATTCGGACAAACATGGGGTCAACTTCACATCTCCATTTCAATCGAATCTACAGATGTTACAGCTTCTTTTCCAGCGGTGAATTGTTTGCAATTTTATTTCTCCCCCTTCTCTCTCTCTCTCTCTGTTTGCTAATTATTTTAATTTAAACTTTTATTTTTTTTAAAAATAAAAGTTTTTCGAATGGAAAATGAGAACTTGGATGATGAGCTTATAAAAATTTAATTTCATCACTAAGCTGCCATGGATACAGTGAAGAATATTCCTGCTTCACTTTAGATACTTGAAAAGTTTTTAAGATGAATAAGATACACTCGTAGATAGTGCTAATTTGGAGAATAGTTCATAAACTTCGCAATGAGATCAATTAAAAGTTGACTCTGTTTTAATGATGCCACTGCCTGCAACGCATCAGATAGGTAAATAAATGCTGGTGTCTCAGAAGGCTCTGCTTTCTTTTTGACTAGGTGGCAACTTCTTAATCAATGTATTCTCTCACTAATGGTAGTATCCTCAATTTTAAAACCTCATGGCTCACTTTTTACTAGACTTTGCTGTGAAATGAGTACTTTGCGATTTTCTGCGTTTTCCTGTGATCTAGCGACAGCGACAGGGCTTTAGATATACGGTGTCTCTCTAAGTTACATGATCTATGATCGACCTTCTTGGTCGTTTCATTCCCATTGATAGTCTTTACGACACATGAAGGTGGTTAAATACCCACATCGGCCCGTTGTGGCTTACCCTCCTTCTCGCCAATTCATGCACCAATTCATACCACTCTATTCCACAGTTGAACGAGCAACGCAATTGCACTTAATTTCGGCACATTGAGCGTGAGCTTCTCGTAACAGTGGCTGTAAGAAGCAATATCGCTGTCGCCGATCAATTTCTTTTCCAGAGAGAGTTCTAGTTAACCGTTTTGTCAAGGATAGCCCCGCGTCTCCGGATAAGTTGATGGGGATGTTCTCCAGTGAGATTAGCTTAAGATCGTGCTTTCTCTTCAAGGAAGAGGGTACAATGACAGACTTATATGCTTTGATGATCAGATCCTTGGTCCTACTGCAATCAAAAGTCAGGTTAAGGGTATACTGCATAATTTTATGTTTTGCATGTTACATATTTCTCACGAATGGAAGGAATAGAAGGTTCCTACAATTCATTGCCGACTCCGAATGGCAAAGAAACTTCTTCATTTTTCTGTATATACACACCGCGAGCGAGGCACAGTGGTTTGAAACTCAGGTTTCGTTAAGTTTTTTATTGGCGTCCAAGGGTGGAGTCCAGGCTAGCTGGGGACATTTGTGGGTTTTTTTTGTCATTGCTTAATTCACAGGAGGTTTGTCTTTCCTCGACAAAAGGTTTGAACCTACTCAACTCACACAGTAGTTCGCCGCACTAATCACCGAACCACTGTGCTCCTGCTTCATAAAAAAGCTGCATTTTCCCATATCGAATGCATTTACGTCAAGATAATGAACTCCTACGTAGTATTTCTACCACCAAACGTCATAAGAGTTCAAGAGTTCTGGGCTCTAAAAAAGTCGCGAATTTCCAAATCAGAAACCCAAACCCTTCTCTTGGGTCGATTATGAATCTACTCTTAAATTTTCACACCACGTACTGTGGCATCCTCAAGAAAGAAGACCTTCTGAACTGCGCCAACTACACAGGCCTCAGTCTTCCTAACATCGCTTACAAGATCTTATCTGCCGTGTTGTATGAACAACCTGATCGGTTCATATCAGTGTGGCTTCAGGCCAAGAAAATCCACCATCGACCAAATATTCACACTGCGGCAGATCTTGTAGAAAACCCATAAACTTTAAATCGATACCTACCACCTTTTCATCGATTTCAAGGCCTATAGAGACGAGCTATACAGAGCCATGTCTAGTTTTGGCATCCCTGCCAAACTCGTCCGTCTGTGCAGGATGACGATGGAGAATGCACGCTGCTGCATCAAGGTCAGTCAAGACCTCACCGAGATCTTTAATGACAAAAAAGGACTTAGACAAGGCGACGCACTGTCATGCAACTTCTTCCAGAGGCACAATCTTTCAAAAATCCGTCAAACTACTAGTATACGCCGACGATATTGACATTATCGGGAGAACGCAGCTCGATGTCACTGGTGCGTTCGTGAGTATTAAGACGGAAGCGGCGAAGATGGGTTTAGCGGTCAATGAGGTCAATACCAAGTATATGCTGTCAACAAGAAAGGACACCTAACACCGACGTCTCGGACAGAACGTCACAGTTATGACTTTGAGGTAGTTAAGGATTTTGTCTACCTAGGCGCCATTATAAATTCAGCTAACGACACTAACGCTGAGATTAAACAAAGAATAACTCTTGCCAAGCGCTATTTTCTTGGGCTAAGATGGCAATTGAGTAGCCAACCCCTCTTTTGAACGACTAAAGTGACCCTTTATAAGAGCTTAATCGTCCCAGTCCTGCTCTACGGTGCAGAGGCATGGACTCTGTCAAAAGCGGATGAGGTTACTCTTGGCTGTTTCGAGAGGAAAATTCTTCGGGTGATTTTTGGTCCCGTCTGCACAGACGGTGAGAGGAGAAGGAGATACATCAACGAACCCTGAGGGCTGTACTGAGATATCGACTTAGCCAGAAGAATGAAGGTCTAACGACTGAGGTGGCTGGGTCATGTAGAGCGGGTGGACACCAATGCTCCGGCTCGGAAAATCTTCGAATCCACACCCGAGGGACGGCGCAGTAGAGGAAGACCGCGACTCAGGTGGCGCACGCAAGTGGAAGGGGACCTCAACCACATTGGCTTGCGAAACTGGAGGCAGCTGGCTAAAGATCGAGCTAGCTGCAGCGCCACCTTAAGTAAAGTCAGTTATTGACTACTGTGGCCTTCACCCTGTCATAAGACAGCTGATATTTGCAGTTCAGCATAAAGACCCCGCGGTACCACTTTGCTCTGTCGGAAATGGAAGCAGTTGAACCAGAATTTCGCCGAATACGATCAAAGATCGCTCTGGTCAAGGCCTTTTCAGTCAGTTGACTGCTTTGCGGATTGCAATTGCGGATTGCAATGAACTTCCTATCACTAAGGACCCGCTGTACTGGGTACCCAAATCTGCTTTAGACAATCTTGGAAAATTATTCGCATCCTCTGCGAATCTTACTTTTTAAGATGCGATATCATCCCACTTGGTCTCGGCAATCTTTCAAAGCCGTTTGTTGGCTGAAGTGGAAATTTTTATCGGCTCATAACTTAAACCTGCTTGTTTTGAAGTGGGAATGTACTATCAAGTACATACCCTATCCCTAAGCCTTACCAACAAAGATTGCCTGAGAAGATTTTCTAGAAACAACTAATGAAAAATAATCAAATTAATTTGTTAGTCTTGGAGCACAATAAACGCCATCCTTATCTTCCTTTGAAATCCTTTTCAAGTGCAGTATACACATTGCAGCAATAATATGTAATTGGCGATGAAAATTTAAGAAACCCTGCATCTGTGCAATGAAGATAACTACGACAAGGAAGGAGCTTTGCTTTGATGAAATTGCAAAAAAAAAAAAAAAACTCAAGTATGTGCTTTAGTAGGGAGAATCCCTTTTCCCAAGGAATGCATTTGCGCAGTAATCCTTGACGAAGGTATTGACTTGTCTTCTTTTTGAAATATTTACCATCGTCGTTGAGCACGTTGCAGCAAAACCGAAACCTAGACTTTGTTCCATTTTGTTGCTACTCCTGTTGGAGTTGATTGCATTTCGATCGGGATTGACGGGTTCTATTGCAGATGCAATTCCTTCAGGGCTGTCTGTGGTATTCATTGCGTGGATTTGGTAATTCGAACCGAGTTGATTAGGGAACTCGATAAGCCATTGTAACACAATTTTCAGAAACCACAGGGTATACGAGTATCAATTTAAATTTTAACAAAACAATAACAGTTCGTCAATTGAAAATGGTGTCGGAGTGGAAAATTTTCTGTAAAAAATTCAAAGTGGATAATTGCACATTAATAACACAATGTCCACCCACATCCGAGATCCTGTTGGCGTCAACCGACATCGATGTTGAAAATTAATGCATACCCACGCGCATGATGTCCTTAACCGGATAGGGATGCCATGTTTGTTCATCCAGATGGCCGTAATGCAATAACAATTCACTGCCGGGAGTGTGTTCCGCCGGCATTGACAGTCGATTCATTGACTCTCAATCAATTTTAATGGCACGTCTAACGCCGCCATTCATTTTCAATTATGGCAACCGTCACAGTCGCACGCCAACAAATGGATGTCAGGCCCAAAAACGCTCCAAAAATTTGGCGCGCTTGTTTACACTCGCTGTCGCTGTGTTCTGCTTTGAAACTGAGGAGGAGGATACAATAGCGTGTATTCAAATTGGTTCATGAAAGCCATCTGCGCTGCAGATACAGTTTCCCAATGTGAAGTGTTTTCAGCCGTGTTTCACGTAATTAGTTTAATTATACAGTCAGCTAGTGTACAAGTTACCTTTGTGTGTTTTTGAGCAGAGAAAACATTGTTTAGGCGTCAGATAAGGAAGTTCCTAGCTGAGCTGAATGTAGATGCCACACTGCCGATATGGTGCGCTGGGGAATAAAGTTTTTGCGTGTGTATCCGATGTTATTTGAGATTTAGAGCTGTGCATGCACATTCTTGGCTTCGTGCAGTTTGTTGCATGGAAGTAGGCTTCCGACAAGTCGCCTGCACTCAAAGACTGAACAACTGGCTAATTAGGCCACAAGTGGAGTTATATAAACCTTCTTACATGGATTTTCGGTCGCTCTTTTATAATTGCATTAATGTGGGAACTTATCTCGAGTGGTTTTCTGTTAATTTGGTCCAGCGCGTGGTTAGCTAATTAAGAAAGCCTGAGAGTTTGACCTTTTGAATGCATTTATGTTGAGCAACACGCTACACGAGATATGAGCAGAAGACGAATGCACTGCCTCTTGCTGCCACGATGTTTGCATTTTATATCTGAGTTAAGATTGTGTAAGCCTACAATTATGTGTTAAAAAGGCCCTGTTGCGAAAGGTCCAGTCAGATTGAGGGAATTTAACCTGTGGAAGCAGACCATCTATGGACATGCGATAATATTGGACGTAATGATGTCAATGGGCAAGAAACATAACTCCGAGAGCGTAACAGCCACATCGGACTATCCAATCCCTTACAATATCTTTAACACTGACATTTTTATTCTATTCCCAGGCCGAGAGGACTGGGAGTCAAACATTGTAATCAAATACCACGAAATCGTGATTTGCATTGACGGCTCAAAAATGGAAACAGGAACAGGAGCCGGATTGTACACAGAAACCCTACGAAAACAGGAATCCTGCAGATTGGCAGAAACATGAAGGGCCTTCCAAGCCGACATCCTGGGAATAGAAAAAACCGCAGGATGCATAAGAGATTGCCACCTTTCCCCATCGGATATAACCATCTTCGATAAGATCCAATAAAAGGCAGTCAAGAAATGTCGAGACTCGCTTATCACCATTAGGCACCATACAGTCAAATTTTGCTGGGTTACCGGACATAAGAACATAGAAGGGAACGACAAAGCTGGTGCATTGGCAAGATTGGGGTCGGTTATCAGCGAAGTGTGATGCCACCAATAGGCAGATTGCATAGGATAATAGACAAAATAATAAAGAAAGAAGCTAACTCCTTCTGGTTATCCAGACAGGATTGCGCCATTCTCGGACGTTATGGCCGTAGTTAAATAAAACCAAAGCAAGGTACTAGACCGATACTCTATCCACACACTCACTGGAGTTATCACAGGACACTGCGCTAATGGAGTCATGCTCAGAAAATTGAAAATCGAATCCAACTATTTAAGCAGAAACTGCGGATCCAACATCTGCCGTGTCGATGCCCCGCTCTTCAAAAACGATGTCTACGCGCACTACAAGGCTCAAGGGTCTTTGCAAGCAAAGCAGAAGTGACAGACTTACAGTTAACGGAATCTACTCAGATTCATAAACTGGTTCACAAAACAGCCAACATAGAATAGCGTACTCACAATGGACCTTCAGGTCTTCTAGTGCACGTGATAAGGCCTATCCATCACACACCCTACGTTACCTAACTCACCGAAGTGATAGGATAACTTAGCTTAGCACAAAGGGTCTTCGAGGTCCAAGTAACCTAAGGCTTCAGTCAGTATATGTAGGAAACCTTCTTTCAGTGACCACAGGTGCCCCTCCGCTTAGAACAAGATAGCAATTCGAGTATATTACCAGCACTATGTTTCAATTTAACTAGAAGTGCTCCATCAAGGTCGGTCAAGACCTAACTGAGAACTTTGATGTCAAGAAAGGGTTTAGACAAGCCGACGCGCTGTCATGCGACTTCTTCAACATCATTCTTGAAAGAATAGTGAAAAACTCACGCGCCAACACTACAGGCACAATCTTTCAAAAGTTCGTCCAATTACTCGCATACGCCGACGATATTGACATAATCGGAAGAACGCAGCGTGATGTCACTGGTGCGTTCATGAGTATCGAGACGGAAACGGTGAAGATGGGTTTAACGGTCAATGAGGGAAAGACGAAGTATATGCTGTCAACAAGAAAAGACACCCAACACCGACGTCTCGAACGGAACGTCACTATAGAAAGCTATAACTTTGAGGTAGTAAAGGACTTTGTCTATCTAGGCGTCGCTATAAATTCAGACAACGACACCAGCGCTGAGATCAAACGAAGAATAACTCTTGCCAATCGCTGTTTCTTTGGGCTAAGAAGGCAATTAAGTAGCAAAGCCCTCTCTCGTACAACTAAGGTGACCCTTTATAAGTCTTTAATCGTCCCAGTCCTGCTCTATGGCGCAAAGGCATGGACTTTGTCAAATGCGGATGCGGTCGCTCTTGGCTGTTTCGAGAGGAAAATTCTTCGGGTGATCTTCGGTCCCATCTGCATAGATGGTGAGTGGAGGAGGAGGTACAACGATGAACTGTACGGGCTGTACAGCGACATCGACTTAGTCGGAAGAGTGAAACTGAGGTTGCTGGGTCATGTAGAGCGAATGGACACCAATGCTATGGCACGGAAAAACTTCGAATCCACACACAAGGGACGGCGCAGTAGAGGAACAGCGCAACTCAGGTGGGGTGCGGAACTGCAGGGAGCTGGCTATAGATCCAGCTGGCTGGAGACGCTTATTGGTTGAGGCCCAGGTCCACCTCGGACTGTAGCGCCACCTTAAGCAAGCAAGTAAGTAAGAAGTGGAGATAGTTTTTCGAGGAGGATGACGAAGCCAAAGTTTAGTAAATCGTCAGAATTGGTAGCAAACAAAGAAAGGCTGCTCATGTGTAAGAGATTTGACTGCAAGTTTAAATCCGGATCGCCTTTGCAATGGAAACTCCAGAGTGAAAGACGTGCGATACCCAGTCTTTTGTTGCTCGAATATGAATGCCTCTACAGCCCCAAAAGCTGGTAGCGGTCTGATTGCTTAATAACGTGACGAGTGGTATGCATAAATGCCAAAGAAATGTGAACAAGTACGAAACTCACAGCTTTGCTTTAAAATTCTTTTAAATTCCCGAAGAATTTAACCCACGAAATTCCCAAATAAAAGCCTCCCTATTTACTGGTAATTCACTGAGTCCACCGCCGAGGAATATTCGAAAACCACTTTGTTTATGAAATCCTTCTCTGCAGGTTTATGACATTTTGCTACCTTTCACGGAATTACGTCTCGAGCTCGTAAAAATATTGATTTTGAGAATTTTTGAGAATCCATCACGGATATTTTATTTGTTGCAGGTGTACGACTTTCCATCTCCCGCATCGTCTTTTCTTTGTATTGAGAAGCGCCCATAAAAATCACCCTAAGCTCCGTACCTAGCCCTCGACACACAAAACACATAAAATCTCACAAAATTCCATTTTATGTCCTCAAGAATGCGATAGCAAATTTCCTTCATTGTTTCTTCCGATCTCCGACAGCGGTGGGTGCTTACACAGCACCCGCTGTGGGACATTACTTACTCCCTCCCCGAACGGGGAGGGGTTCCCCTCTGAACGTCAAAATTCATTTAGTTTACACGAAATCGATGGCGCATCTCGTTCAATATTTTTTCATATATTTTTCATCTTCATAAAATTTAATTAGTCATAATCTTGTATCTCGAATCTGAGAATCCTTGGTGGTGTCTGAAATATCGTTATAATCTTAGGGAGAGATGACTGCCTTCCCGCCAGAGAAGAGAGAAAGGAATAGGAATACTCTGCTCGGGTTTTGCAGACCTTACTCGCAGTTCATAGTCAGGATATTGCTGGCGGTTTAGGAAGAAGGATTTGTCAGATCTTCTCAACTGTGCGACTAAGATGAGAAAGACGTCAGACGGGGACGTCACTTTGTTATGCTTATAGATGTGTGCTCCGCTGGGAGGTTCAATTTAAACGGAAATTATTATAAACCATTATGGAGCCCTCCCGCTGTTCTTAACTCCCACACAGGGGTAACGCGGCAGGTGAAGCACTGAAATTGAACCATGATATTGATTTGGATTTTTTTTTTTCGTATCTGTTTTCCTTGCGATGGAAGGGTAATTACGCACCTATGCAGGAGGGATTCATAAATTTCATGTTCGTGTGCACAGGGATATCGGCGGCGTTGGAAATGTTCTCGGCTGGATTATTATTTATTCAGTGGAAGCAAGAGGAAGCCTTTGCTGGACCTTTTCGATGTAGATTCTCGTTTGATTCTGAATTTTGTCAGAAATATACATTTTGATCTGATGTTTTGCATTTTGAATTTTAAATGAGATTTAGCAATCGGTTTGGGTCGTTTCCAAGGCAAAATATTCTCGTATACCCTCTGCCAGATAGTGGGAGGGATTAGAGCTGGCAAAAGGCAAAAGGGATTGCAAGGGACTAACGAAAGAAACTGAAAATTCAAGCTTTGAAATTTCAAGGTCAGCATTCTTTGTGACTTACAAGTGGTAATTTGAAGGCTTCTAAAAATAACGAAAAAATTATGCGTCTGTTATGGGAATTAAGGATTAAGGGGATAAGAAACTGAAAAACTGGTGTTGGATTTAAACGTGAGCTTTAAGAAATTTAAACGTATGCATATGTAAATGAATGACTACTTGGCTGCGAGGTAGAGACAATTTTTACGCTGAGCGATGAGACACAGAATACTCGCCCATCCTTGTTAACTTGATGGAGAACAGATATGCGTAAGCTAAAAACCAAAATGACAAGACTAAGCTAGTTGTTTAGAGGCAGCTCAGTTCAAGGTGTCGACACATTTTTTGAACATTTTAATTTCAATTTGAAAAAACGGTTTAAATGTTCCACATACGCCACAGTATTTAAGGTTTATCGATCCCCGACTAGACAAACTTAGACGAGCTGAAGCGCATTTCTATGCAGCTGAGGGGATCCATTGGAAAAGGCTATATCCGAAGTTATGAAATTTGTATAAGTGAGTGTAGTGAGAACTGAGATGACCCGAAAAATCGGCTAAAATGTTCCACATACGCCACAGTATTTAAAGTTTAGCGATCCCCGACTAGACAAACTTAGACGAGCTGGGGCGCATTTTTATGCAGCTGAGGGGATCCATTGGATAAGGATATGTCCGAAGTTATGAAATTTGGATAAGTGAGTGTAGTGAGAACTGAGATGACCCGAAAAATCGGCTAAAATGTTCCACATACGCCACAGTATTTAAAGTTTAGCGATCCCTGACTAGACAAACCTAGACGAGCTGAAGCGCATTTCTATGCAGCTGAGGGGATCCATTGGAAAAGGATATATCCGAAGTTATGAAATTTGTATAAGTGAGTGTAGTGAGAACTGAGATGACCCGAAAAATCGGCTAAAATGTTCCACATACGCCACAGTATTTAAAGTTTAGCGATCCCCGACTAGACAAACTTAGACGAGCTGAAGCGCATTTTTATGCAGCTGAGGGGATCCATTGGATAAGGATATGTCCGAAGTTATGAAATTTGTATAAGTGAGTGTAGTGAGAACTGAGATGACCCGAAAAATCGGCTAAAATGTTCCACATACACCACAGTATTTAAGGTTTAGCGATCCCCGACTAGGCAAACTTAGACGAGCTGGGGCGCATTTCTATGCAGCTGAGGGGATCCATTGGAAAAGGATATATCCGAAGTTATGAAATTTGGATAAGTGAGTGTAGTGAGAACTGAGATGACCCGAAAAATCGGCTAAAATGTTCCACATACGCCACAGCATTTAAAGTTTAGCGATCCCCGACTAGACAAACTTAGACGAGCTGAAGCGCATTTTTATGCAGCTGAGGGGATCCATTGGATAAGGATATGTCCGAAGTTATGAAATTTGTATAAGTGAGTGTAGTGAGAACTGAGATGACCCGAAAAATCGGCTAAAATGTTCCACATACGCCACAGTATTTAAAGTTTAGCGATCCCCGACTAGACAAACTTAGACGAGCTGAAGCGCATTTTTATGCAGCTGAGGGGATCCATTGGATAAGGATATGTCCGAAGTTATGAAATTTGTATAAGTGAGTGTAGTGAGAACTGAGATGACCCGAAAAATCGGCTAAAATGTTCCACATACACCACAGTATTTAAGGTTTAGCGATCCCCGACTAGGCAAACTTAGACGAGCTGGGACGCATTTCTATGCAGCTGAGGGGATCCATTGGAAAAGGCTATATCCGAAGTTATGAAATTTGGATAAGTGAGTGTAGTGAGAACTGAGATGACCTGAAAAATCGGCTAAAATGTTCCACATACGCCACAGTATTTAAGGTTTAGCGATCCCCAAAGAGATATGCTTAGACAACAAGCGGCGCATTTTTATGCAGGTGAAAGGATAGATTGGAAACGGCCACGTTCGAGGGTAGGCACCTATGTGTGTGTTTTAATGTGTTCCTTAATTGTGTGTTTAACATTTGAAGATTGTTTGTACATGTCCTGATTTTTATAAAGTTTTATCTGGCAGCCTTTGATAAAATCTTAAAAAGTTGAAGAGTGCAAGGAACAGCAGGTATAAGAACGATACAGCTCTGCGGTCATGCCCGACTAACGCTCTAGCAGTCCTCCTGCACTTATTACCCGTCAATCTTCACACCAAAAATTGTACTTTGTGTAACAATCAGATTTGGGATATCTGAGTATTGGAAAACAAAATTCTTTGCTCAAAGTTACATCTGCTACCAAGACTTCCAATTTAAATTTCGTCAAAGGTTTCACTGCAGGTTTTCCCTCCAGAGTTGAGTGGAAGAATGGAGCAGTGCTGGATGGCTATAAGACTCTGTACTTGCGGGCGTCCTCTCGGGATTTCCCAACTAATCGAATTCCTATGACCTTAATCATAATAATAGCGTTGATGTCTTCCAGGTGGAGCTCCTAACGATTGGCAAGAAGACTGACGATACCCAAGCTTAACATTGTTATCTTTGTCGATAGCCAAGCAGCAATTAAAGTCATTGATTCGGCCCCCATATCGTCTAACCCAAAATGAACTGAATGAAAGAATTAAAAAACAATGACTAAGCTGGCTGGGGCATACAGACCAGATGAACGTTTGCCCTTCGACCTGAAAAATGTTCGAATCTCCACCGGAGTGACAGCGCAGTGAAGGAAAAGTCCGACTCAAGTGGCGCTCGTAAGTAGAAAGAGATATCAACCTACTTGTTAATGACACTGCCAATTCTGCTGGTGTTTATTGAGCTCTTTCGCAGGTAGTAAAGGGTTTGGGCCCTAGAAACTTATTTAAGTGGAAGCTCGACGACGATATGCTGTGTGTCCCAAGATATGAATTTAGTCAAACAAGCTCAGACCCATTGACTTTAATTGCATTTTCCCTGTAAGTGAGGCTATCTCGCCCGAATCGCGTCAAATCTATCAAATTCCTGCTTGATACCTATATATATTGGATAGGGGTCCTCACCGGATATTTCTAGATAGGCAGACATGCAATCCAATTGGAGGTCCCCTCGAATGATTTCTGTAGAATTTATTGCAGAATGACCTACCCTGCATCTGCCCTGCCCTTGCAACAATAAGAAGGGAAACCCTTGGGGAATGCTTCAATAACGATCTTAGCGATCTAGCCGAATTTAACATCCAAAAGATCAGAAATTTTATCTCCGGGTAAAAGTGGTTCAACACACAGGATCATTACCGATACGGTCACCCATTTTAATGCTTTCTGCGCTATACTCTTGGTTACTGATGCTGGTACCTGAGAGGGAGGACTCGCAGAGAAACAGCGCGGTAACACACGGAGGGGGGAACAACCGTGGATCCTCCTTCCTGTGTGGCTAAAGCAGAGATCCGTAGAATAACTCTAAGTGAGGCAAATAAGAGATGGTCCAACATAAGTGGGCATTAAGTATCCAAGGCTCTATCGCCTGCTCTAGATCGCAGGAAAACAAGAGATATTCTCAACTTAAGCAGGGCACAACTACAATCATCTGAACCCTCGAATTCCAGTAAGGCGACCTTCAAAAGTTAAGATTTTTCAAGGATTTACACCCTAATGTATCTCAAGATACCCTCCTAGAATAATTCGAATAAAAATTATGTAAACAGTTGCTCCTCGTATTTCTTTCACATGCATGATTCAGTACGTGGTATGAAGTTGAATAACCTCTTGAGATAGAATTGCTTTCCCCAATATTTTCAAAAACCAAACTTCTTGACTTTTTTTTTACTATTCACTCCTGTAGGCTAATGATTAAAAAGTTCAAACCCCCTAACCTACGTCGTACTACCCATTTTTTGGAAACTCTCCCTTTCACTATTTTTTTTTTTTGCTTTAGAGACTTATTTAATTTTCAACGCAACCCGACTCTAGAAAAATTAATTACCCTGATTGAGTGATGGTTAAGGGAAAATTTAATTTTCCAACTAAAATTAACAGGATTAATTAAATAAATTGTTCGTTGCCGGAAACGGAGAGGACGAAACCAGAAAAAGTACGTTTCGAGTGTACTTGCTATTAACAGCAATGATGATGTTTATAGTGGCCCATCCCAACACTTTGCTGTTCGTGATATCCTGCAGGACATCTAATTGGCTATCATAGTCAATTGCGATGACTTTTCCATTCACTGCTGTGCGGAAACAGGAAGTCTGTTAAAAGTCAATTAAATCCAATTGCAATGACTGCAGGCGTCAGTCGTCCAATTAAATGATATGACAAACCAACTGAGTTACTAATGAACAGACGGTACAATATTAGTTCCGTTTGCTCTTGCATGTCAAATACATTTCCAATATTAAATTAATTATGTATGAGAACATTCGATAATCATAACTAAGCAATATGACAGTAGAGTACAATTTATGAAATTATAATAATCTGCGTTACGATCTCTTGAAATGGATAATGTAAAGCAGATGGGCTTAGACTATATACCACTTACCGTAAAGTAAGTATATAGGTGTAATTAATCAAACGTCTTACCTGAAAGAAGAGAAGAAAGTAATCAGTTAGTAGCCAGTTTTTTACACTTTTCATTAATAACAAGAATATATCCATCTCTCCAGCAATGATTCATACAATAGAGCCACTTGAACATTATATTAGGTTGCGCTTATGAAGCAAGTGAGTAAAACGAGCGCGAGCTTGCAATGAGTAGTGTGTAAGCTGTTCGATTAGAATTGAGCTATTTAAAGCTTCAGTTCTTGTTTGTTCCAGTAAAGTGCACAACGTGTCGCTATTTTTTATTATTTCTTAGGAAAAAAGCTCGTAACCGTCATATAAATGAATTGTGGTCTCAATTAGAGATGGGTCTTTTGAAAACGTTATTTTGTCACGTCATTTTAGAGAAACGTTCTGTCACGTTATACGATAGTGCAATAACTCGTTCCTCCGTTACAGAACCACACTGATTATCCTTTTATCAGAATTTCCATTTTGTCTCTACGCAAAAACAAAAGTGAGGATTCCAACAACGAAAATATGTTAAAACGCACATATGTACATACACACATGTGTCATCTTACCACAGCAAATGTAGGTAAGAAAATAACGTGTAACGTAGGTTACAAAATAACGTGATTTTGGAACGATTACGTGTGAAACGTTATCATGAAGGAACGGTTATTTCCATCTGTAGTCTCAATTAGGTCAATATTACCACTTGCATCAAATGCTTAAAGAAGATAAAAAAAACGTCTTTTCCAATATCACCGAATGACTTCTTGTACCATCTGCCACCCTTGCTATATGCCCCACAGGCAACGCAATTTCTGTCCTTCTTCCTTCAATTTCACACGGTCCATCTTCGGTTAAACTCAGTGCAAAAAATTTAAAAGCGCGAGCTAAAGAGAGCGCTAGCCGGCTTTCATTGCTAGCCTGGAATTGGCTGCACTTCCTAAGCCTGAATACTGCTCACAAGAGGAATCATTCTGAATTGGGTTCCCAGTATGAGGCACAAAACCCAGTTGACCATTGTAGGAAGTAAAAGCGGAGCAAATAAAACACGATGTTGTTCGTTCAACGGTCGACTTAGAACTCAACTTTATTTCTTTGGTTGATACGGTTGTTACGGTTAATTATTTGAGTGGAATTTTCGACTACACAATCTAACTCTTTCGTCTAAAACTTTGTTATGACTCACCCAACAAGACTCAATACAAGTCTACTTTTAACCAAAAAGTTCATAAAATTCTTAAACAACTAAAAAAAACCTTAAAAATTCGTTCATGCTTAGATCTGGATAGTTATTCAAATACGCTCTGAAAGGGATAAGCAAAATAGCTTGGACGAATACTGACTTTTTTCTGAGAATCAATAAATTTTCTTATACCTGGACCTTACGCAAGACTTAACTTAAGGCTTTGATTTAATAAGGAGAAAAGTGTGACACAAGTAAACAAAACGTGAGTAAGCCTGTTAAGCCCCAAACACTGTGCTCAAACGCTATGAGATCGACACGATGATGGCAAACGTTTTGTGCAGTCTTAACCGCCTTCGTAGAAGTCACCTCGAGAGTTCTCCTTCTCAGTTTTGATATACAGAAGGAAGGTTAATAATTTTTCCTCCATCGCTACACCTTCTGCAGGATTCGGTGTAGGGGATACTCTACTGTCTGCCAATCAAGGAATGGCCCATGGGGCTCATATAGAACTTAGGAATCGTCCATTACTTAATGAAAGATAGGACAGATATCATTCCACCTGCTCTTTGTCATTCATTTGGCTTCAGTGTCAAAGTGAAGCTTAATCGACTCTATATGAGCAAACGATATCTCCCTATTTCAAGATAGATTCTGGACCGGAATGTCCCTGTGTCCTGAAACCAAGATCTCATTTAAAGACCTGCAGCATTGCTTTACTAAATGGGGTTCGTATTATTGGTGATTCCAAGTTGACTACAGCTCTTCTGCTGAGTGACAGCAAAAATGAAACTGATTTCTTACAGACGTTAGGAAAAATTCGTTTAGTCTCCCTGCATCCTGTACAGCCGTGTCACACATAATTGTATTTATAAGAAACCCAATAGTCAATGGAGGGCTTACCCTCCGACGCGGGGAGACCCAAAGCAGGTTCAAGTCTTGATAGAACATTTTCTGAGCCTTCTCTAGCAATCTCATCAGAAATCTTATTTCTAGACATCCCAGTGTGACTTAGGACCAAGACAAGATTTAAAGAGTTCAGCCTTTTGACCGAATTCAGAGAGTTGAGCGAGTTGAGCCTTAAGCTCAGCCTGGCTATCGCTACAGACTCAGTTTCTCCGAACCTTCCATCTATTCCTAACAATGAATATTAGGATAGCAAAGGTCTTTGTAAAACAGAGACGTGCTTGTCCAACGAGTAGTGATGTCTGATGTTGTGGGCTTCCACGAAGACACCAGCATTGGACCCATGACAGTTTTTGGAGCCATCTGTGAAGAGTCGATTAGAGCCCCATCCAGGCTCAGACTCTGGCTCAAGGCAAGTTTTTTCGGTTTTCATCTTGAACTTAGGAGGGACTAACTCGTGATCAATCACTTTTCACACGAAATCTTTCTTCTTCAAGGTCTCATTAGATTATTTACTTCTACCGCATTCCATACCAAACCCTACAAGCTATTGTGTAACTTCTGCGCTTCAGATGAATAGTTTGTTTGGACTATTTGACCGACAGTGTTCGGTAGAAAAATTACATTCAATTCGCTTGTATCGGAGCAACCTGCTACTAGGAACTGTCAAAGTTTTCGGCCAGCTTTTGCTTTTTAATGACAGTTGATGGCGTCTGATATCCTACACAGGACTCTCTTCGCTTTGCTAAAGGATAAGCTGCTGAAAGCTGGTTGTTCCTGGTTGAGTTAAAAAAAACCAGTCACATGTCAAAAAAATAAAAAAAATATAATTTCCAACGATACCTCTCACAAGACAAAGAGGTCTCCTGTGAAAAACTCGTATCATTCAACTACACCACACGACATTCTTCCAACCCAGTACGTCTGCCTAATCTAATTCCCGCTTACATCCACTTACTATGTTTATGCGATCCACAAAATTGAACCACAAATCAACTCAGGATACCCCACACTCAGGCGAGGACTCCTCGTCTCGAATACTTTTTCCTTGGCATTTGCAAAAGTTTGCTACAACCCCCTTAGCACTATGAAACACTCCACACAACCATACACCATCTCTCTCCCGAAGATAATCTAATTTAAAATGACGTGTTTACAACCTCCTTAAAAGCTATTAAATTCAACCTTAATTGTGGCTCCCCTCCAGCCAGTGTGGCAGGCTAGAAAGAAAAACGGAAAGGAAAACTCGAAAGTGCCTCATGCCGGCTAGACTAAGCGGCCGTAAATACCATTTACATAATTTACACTGTAATTCCGTGGAAAATAAGCCATTATGCAAAGTATCAGTCCACGTCTTCGCCAACCCCCGCCGGCAATCCGTCAGGGCATCCTTTGAGTTGTTCGCTAGTAGTACAGCAATTCATTTTCAATCCTCTACCCTGTGCCATCCCCTTGCTGTGACAACAAATCAACGTTCTACTTCGACTAACGGCTGCTAATTGACCGTCAAGTCCATTCAATGCTTTCAAGGAGCACGGTGGCAAATGGAAGACACCCCCCGTAATGTGAATTTGCTTTCCATCACCTTTTCCATTATGAATGCCATCACTGGCGTCTCCGCCACCGATGGTGACTGTAATGGAACTGCTGGCTCTGCAGGGCGGACAGGAAGGAATCAATTTGCATATTAACCTTCCGCCCATACATGTCAATTACAGGGACTTCCTGTGCAACACACACATGTGTGTGTCCCATGGACGACATATTGTCTGTTATTACCCGTCCAAACCATTTCACCAGGGGCGTGCACATCCTTTGAGGTGCCGCACCGCCACTCCACCACGGAAACAACAATTGGGCATATCGCTCACTTTCAGGAGATTAATGCACGTCCCTTGGGTTCCATTGTGGTGTGTACGCAGAGGTGCAATCATACCTTTAATGGATTCCACCATGAGTGTCTCCTGTGTGACACAAAAAGCCACGAAGAATGGGTTTAGGTCGTATGGGGAACCACCGGGGGAAGTAAAACTGGAAGACTATTCCCCCGGACAAAGAGCTAGTGTTTGCTTTTTTTTGTTCTAATTTCTGTGCTCGGAGTTGCACTCGGGAGTGCATTCATCTGCATCTGTAGGTAGAGTGCTGCGCTTACGCTAAGTTGAGCAGACAGACATGGTAATCATAGCCTCTATTGTATCTGACATGGTTGCGCGTCTGCATTTGTTTGTTTACATAATCAATTCTCGATGCTTTCTTTCGATCTGTTCAGTGGCTGAGGAGGGAACTCCGTAAGAGTCATGTGAATGTGTTGCATTTACTTCGGAATGAGAGAAACCTCGTGCACAAAGTCATTGGCATTGAACGGCGAAAGAAGAGAAATGCAAATGCAAAAGTGTGTAATGGAATACATCGGGAAGATAATAACGGCGGATCTACTGTGATGATGTCGGCGATGAGGTATCACGTAACATAAAGGTTATGGCCGGGAGCGTGTTCAAGGTGAATGCGTGTATGGGATTTCTGGGTTGCAAATTAGTCAGTTCGATGTTACGAGTTCACTTGGAAAGAGCACGGTATTGTGCACAGTTAAAGGTTAAACTGGGGAATCAACTATGCCGGTGGGTTGTGGGGATTGTCTTATTTCAAAGCCAAAAAGCGGAAAATATGTGAGATATGGGATAGTGGAACAATCTTTATTAGCAGGGGTGCTGTCACATAAGAAGATTGATGTTGACGAAGGGGTACTTCGAAGGATTTTATTATTATTATTAGTGGGGAGCGGTTTGTCCACTCTAACACTGCGGTCTCGTATAGAGGCCTATCGTGCTGTCCAATATGTTTAGAGCAGTTTGTCTGCTGCAGAGGATGTCACGAAGCTAGTCAGCCTCTATGGGTGGAGCATGGTAAGCACCGTTGGTGAGAAGAGTTCACTGCCTAAGGTTCGCTTACTCACATAAATGAGCGTGGGGCACTCTGTGATGATGTGGAACGAGCATTCATCGCTCTCTAACCACCGTCTGCAAGGTAGGGTCCGTTGACAGGCCAAGCTTGTGTAGATGCCATTTTAGTCGGCAGTGGCCACTTAGGATGCCGGTTAGACTTCTATGGTGGTTCCTGCTCAGATTTAAAAGAAACTTGGATTTTGCGATACATTGCAAAGCAATTTGACTGTCTCAAGGACTAGTTTCGATTTTATCGTGGCTGAGTTCAGTGCTTTCAAGGTAGCTTGACTTTCAGAGAACATAAAATGGTTTTGCCGTGGAAATTAGGGAACAAGTTTAAGCTTATACGCTGATTAATGCCAAATATTTCTGCCTGGAAGATCGATGAGTATGTGCCTAGACTGACAGAATGCTATACCATTCGTATACCACACTTGGTCATGCTCTGAATGACGGGGTTTTCCTTGTCGTCACTCGTGGGGATGACTACTGAGTAGTTTCGGTTGAAGCAGTACCTTGGGAGAATGTCATCCAACGGCATGCTGAACTCATTGCTTTAATTAAGGAGCAAAGTATATTAAGGTCACCGTCAGGGGGATGATTGGAACTGATGTTGTTTAGGTGGAAGAGCCTGTGAATCCTGAGTTTTGCCTGAATTTCTACATGGACTCGAACTGGCGGTAGGGTGGAGCGTAGGCAAACCGTTTCAGTTTCTTAGCTGTGGTAGCCTCATTTGTCTTTATCCACCAGACTATTGCCACATAGGTTCGAGTAGGTCTGACGACCAAGGTGTAGATTTGGAGTATAATTTTGGAACTTAATCCCGGATTGTTGCCACAGATGCGGCGACAGGTCCAAAGTGGCTTTTTCAACAGTCCGGTCGATTTGAGTGTTCCAGGACAGTTATTTACTTCTTGCGAGAACTGAATGATTTCGCAGGAGACAGAGGGGCGAACTTGAAGATTTCCACAACAACAGAGAATAGAGGAACAAACGGAGAGGGTTAGTACGATAGGGGCCAATATCCAATATCCCTCGTCACTGCAGACGACATCCTGCTTGCTTACGTAAAAATCAAGGACCCAAAAGCGCCTGGTGTTGGTGGAATCCCCAACATTGCCTTACACACTACAATCAATTTGTTTCCACACATCTTCGCAGAAATATACAACATTTGCCTCAAGAAGGGTTCCTTACGGAGTTGGAGCATGACTCCAATGAATACATCGGGATAGTTCAGGACTGGCCAGTACGATTGGTCCTACAACTTACAGAACAAAAGACAGAAGTAGTCCTTATCAGTAGCAGGCAAGTCATAGAGATTATAAGAGTAATCGTGGGAGATCACGTTGTAGTTTCCAAACCAGAGTTAATATACCCTGACATTACTATCGGTGGAAGGCTAAATTCTAGGCACAATCTGCACCATCAAGCTGAGAAGGCAGCGATGGCAATGACTGATCTGGCAAAGATCATGCCAAATACTGGTTCGCCGGTAGCCCAAGAAGAGATTGCTCTAAGCACCATTTGGAACATCGATAATGCTCCCAATATCGGTTGGTTTAATGAAGGCGAAGTCGTACAGAAAGAAGATGGAGGCAGCCTACAAAATCAACTCGTTGAGAGTATATACGATTGGATCAGTAGGAACCATGGGGAGGTACATTTTTTCCTGGCCCAGATTCTTACTGGCCACGAATGCTTCAAAGCCTACCTCGACAAGCGAAGCGAAGACAGGAGTGGAGCAGACGGAGCACAGTAGGCTGCCAATACGAACGAACCGAATACCTAAGGCTGAAGTCCTCCCACCCATGAGATGCTTGACGGCAGTGCTCCTACAACCAGGGGTAGAAGGGGAGGTGGGTTTAGTGGGTGTAAATCTGCTACTACCACTGAATACGAGCTCAGTTTTATCCATAAAAGACTACCATCTTTAGATGCAACAAAAAAAAAAACGTTTTAAGACAAACCTTAGGACAATTGTTCCAATGGGTACAATGGAACCACTAGAAGTTCATGTAAGCCCTCGGGACACCCAGAACACCAACCAACCAAAGGCCTAGTAGAAATTTAATCCACCAGGCATCTGTTTTGTAAACGTTTTGCTTCTGTTGATCAGTTGGTTAGCTCAATACTAATTTCAGAGTATTTAATCCGCGAAAGGTTTCCTGAGCACCCACTAGAAGAGACAATGTGAGTACGCTTAACTTGATTTCATCGCATGAACAGAGGCTCGCTAAAACAATTTAGAAGCGGTTTCCCCAAAACAAATACGCCCAGCTTATTTCGGAACTCATGGTGAATTCAAATTCTGTTAAATCTACGTCCATCCCTCGTAAATTCACTTTGTTTTCCGACGAAACATTGAAACACCATTGAATAAAAATTCCCCTTCATCGATTCACTGCAACGAATCGATTCAACCCATTCCGTACAAAAAGGCATGCATTTACATTTAAAGCCGACACAACTCCACAACCCAATTTGGACTAGCCCTCTTCCACCCTATCAACATAGCCAACACCATTAAAGCCGACGACATACGATAGGTTGTAAACATCGAAGCGTGCTAAAAGAATGCCATTCGCTTTGGTATTACCCGCATTTCCGCAGCTAAAATAACAAAACAAAAACTAAAAACCATTGCACCTTCACCACCTACCCGCCCACACGCCACATAACCCAACAATGCCACCCGCGCCGTCACACTTGTCGTACACACTACACCGTACCAAGGTTAACAATTTATCGCGCCAACAGTCGTCATCGTCGTCGTTGTCGGCTGACCAAAAACCAGAGATACATTCGTCAAACCAACATATGTTTGCGCCGAGGCAGACAAGAGGCCAAACGGGGGCCCCGAACCAAACCAAACCAAAAATAAAATAAAACAAAAACACAAAATCCCAGGCCGTACCCGATTGGGAAACAATGAACCCACTCAGGTAGAAGCCATTGAACCTTGAGGGTTATTTGGATCAATTATTCGGTTGGCCAATACGACGACGCTACTCGTTGCCATTTACTTTTCGAATATTTCCTCTCTGACAAAAACTGTGCGTGTGTGTGTGTATCTTTTCTGTTGATTCATCCAACATGTGTGTTCGTGAGTTTCTTTGTCGAATATATGAAGCACGACGTTGATACCTTCGGGTTATGATGCCAATAAACCGAAATAAAATCAAAAACACGCAAAGAAAAAGCCCAAAAGGGAGGCAAAACGATACTTACTATGCGAAAAAGTATCTCTAACTGGACTATGTCCACTTATGCCTACTTCTTTGGATCGGATTTCCAATTCAAAGTGCCACGATCAAGTGGCAGTGAGTGTGCCAATTGAATAGACGTGTGGTAGGAGAGCTCTCATCGACCCAAAACGAACCCTCCGATGAAGATATATCGCAAAAGTTTCAATTGGTACACACCACAGCTGAAGATGAAAACCAAACAAAAGTTCAATTTGACGGACCGAGTGCGAGCACTCGTGCGTGTGTGTGTGCCGAGAGAATGTTGTTATTTCCAGCGAATTCAGAGTTAACATTCCTGGGGTCATTTCTGACACGTGAAGAAGGTCACGGTGCGGAGGGCTGAGGTCGACGGTGGCTGTGGAATTCGCGAAGCACGCAAGAATTTTGACAAATAAATTGCTTCGTCGTCGCGTGTGTGTTAACGGATGTGGTGCAAAGGTGCGGTGGGAGTAAATTTATGACCGTGATGGCATACCAATGCAAGTGACGGTATAATATATTCGTGTACGGTGAATAAGAGTTACTGGATTTTTTGGTCAGGCAAGTGAGAAGTGTCATGAGAGGATACCTTCTGACAAATGATTGACGGATGGCTGATGGATTCATTTAGATAATTTTTCCATGTGGGGATAGCATGTGCGGGTGTCTTATTTGGAAATGGCCAAAAAGTGGTCGGTGGAGTCACAAATTCAATGCGAATGATAGGCTAATATCTGGGATGAAGCTCTGCGTAAAATTATCAAGAGCTAAGAAGGGATATTACCTTGCAAACAGGGCACTCCATGCCAGCGCTATTGCTGCGCTGTAAAGTATGTCAGGGATACTAATTTTGGGATATACTAAGTGTCTGCAAAGCACTCGCAAGGTACAGTAAGATGATGGTAATAAACAACTTTATTGAACACATGCTACCCAACCGGATAAAAACAACCAATTTCGGTACTGAAAGTAGGTTCGGCAAAGTCCAAAACGGGACCCCACAAGGGCTATTCTTTCCCTCATGCTGTGGATACTGGTTATGGATGTTTTACTGAAATCATTGGTAGGTAATGGGTTCCAATGGACCTTGCGATCCTAATCACAGGAAAATGCTTAGACTCACTGGAGGACCTCATGCAATCGGCTCTGGACATAATAACAAAATGGGCAGACAGTTGCGGTTTGAACGTTAATCCTGAGAAAACCGATATGGTATTCTTCAGTAGAAGATACAAGCTAAAATAATTTCGTTCACCATTCTTGACAACAAGCTAACTTGGAGAATTAATCTAGAGAACAGAACCGCAAAAGCCAGAAGGCCGTATATGCTGGGTCTGAAACTAAGGCAAGTCCAAAGGACTTACGCTTGTACAGTTAGGCCTATCTTACTCTACGGAATGTTTGGCTGGTGGCCGATAGTGAAGAAAAAGTACGATCTCGATCTACTAACAAACATCCAAAGTACAGTCTGCCTTGGAATAACTGGCTCATAAGCCAATACCCCCACATCAGCCATGAAAACAATCCTGAACTGACTACCTAAGGAGCAAGAGAGTTGGGTTGGCTGCTCTAAGACTCGAGACCCTTGGCCACTCTTACGAACAAACCTTAACGGGATACAGGGCTATCTGGAAGGAAGTACAGGCAGCCTATGGACTCACAAGGCTCTCCAGTGATCTCACTAATAAAGCTGTGAGGAGAAGGAGGAGAGCATCAAACACTTCCTCTGCGATTGCCCCGCTACAGGGCGCTAAAACACAAAAGCCTGGAAAGATATGGTCTGCCCGAGCTAAGCTGTCTTTTAGTTTCAAAAAATATCCTGGAGTTTGCTGGATATAATGGACATTTCTCGGATCTGTAAACCCCATCCGACTCTCTATTCGCTAACCTATAACCCTTCACTAACACATTGGCAATGGACAATGGAGAAATTCGTATCCTAGTAGATGAACTGACAAGACAATGCTCCAGACACAATGACCACTAGGCTCGTCATCATCTCTTCTGATTACTGCAGGAGCTGTCAAGACACGGAAAAACCAGAAAGCATTAGGCACCTAGAAGATCTAATAGAAATACCACTGATGAAGATTCTTCCCTTTATAAAAAGCACAGGCTGGTTCGATGAGACGCCAATCACCAAAAACCCAAGATTGGAACAGATATATAACAAGGTGGGCTTAACGTAAACTCCTGCCTAAAGAAGGTTAATCTCAAAGTGGGCCTACCAACAATATTAGTACCAAGGAAAAGGACTGGCCTACGCCCCAGAGAATTACGAGTACTACCCCAGTGCAATTCGTAGTCATACTTAAGGCATGAGCTACACTCTTTGCGGGGAGAGAGGGCTATCTGACAGCTCTTGAGCGGATGAAGACCTTAGATGATAACAGACTCCTTAGGACGCCGTATGTTCCCGCTTTTGAGTAACTACAGCCACCACGATACTCCCACTAGGGGGCCTACCTCGATAGACAGGCTGAGTCAAACCGACTGGTGTCAGATGACACCAGAAGCCGAATTGAGTAAGTGACCCAGGAGCTCCTGTCTCCCGTGGTACGAGAATATAGCTCCCGGTGGAGCTTCGCAACCGTGGAGATCACTTACAGAAATATCCCAGACCTATCGACCTCCCAAGATTGGAATAAGGATCCTAAGACAAATGGGAACACAAGGGACCACTAGAGCCCCTTGAACGTATAGCCTTACCTTACCTATTCCAATTCTTCGCTGCCACTGCACAGGACTCTGACAACTAAGGTCGAAATTCCTGGGAATACAATTCTTTCAGGATCTCGTAGAACTCTCTGACAGATGACGTAAATGATGGAGAACTTATAGACCTATAAGTTAATGAAATATAAGACTTGCGACCCCAATGGGTATCACAATGAGGCAACGCAGTATCTCTAGTCCGGAACTGAAAACTGAAGCGAAATTCATATGACAAGAGGACTGCATTTTTTTTTTTTTGTATTTATGTCGGAAAAACTGTATAACAATGGTTGTGTTCATCTCAGAGCGCATCATATGTAGCTACGATATGACCAGCATATGAGTCATTAAAGTCCTGAGGGCGTCCTGACTTGCAAGCGTGTTCACTATTAATACAACTCTGTATTTCCTGTATCAGTGCTCTGTTCTCTCGAGAAAAAGGGTGCCTGGAGATTATATGAACAATTTCTAATTCCAGAGCACATATCTAACCATCCCCATAGTCAAAAGTTTAAAAAAATAAATTCAAGGCATCAAGCAAAACAGATTCCCATCACGGGACCAATTGATAAAATCTCTCAAATTATTGGAGTTTCCCTTCCATCTAAATCGGTCCACACAACGTCACTCCAATGACTATCGGCAATTTATCATTCATAACTCGCTGGCTTGTGAATTAATTGAAGCCATTGACCATGAGTCCGGTTCTTTGGAATTTTTTTCCCCTAAAAACCTTAATCCACGACCAACAATGGCGGTGGGGAAAATTTATTCTTTTTGACAAACATAATTGGAAAAACCTCAAACCCCTGTCCAGCAGAAAACCGGGAAATAATTTATCTGTAAGAGAACCATCTCTCAGATGCTCTGCACCATTATACCACATCCTTCCAGCGGATCTTCGAACAGAGGATGTGGGACAAAAAAAAAAAATAAAGAAAACTTTTCTTTGAAAAGTTATCCGTTGTGGTTGGCTTAATGACTTTTTTTTTCTTTGATATTGATTTTCAATTGGAAAGTCGACAAAGCAATTCAATTTTAGAAGTTCTACACACGAGAATTGGTTGAGAGGCAATGACGACATCATGCATTCGATTCAATTGGTTCGATTGGAAGTATAAGTTGAAAAAATAAATATATAGCGCGCCAGGTCAGGATGAGCCAAGGCATAGCTTCTCGCAACCACTCAGGTTTGTCGCACGAATGGAAGAGATTTATTGCCGACTCCGAAGGGGGAATTGAGAAGCTTTTTCATGACAAATGGTACTCTTGGAGGTTTGTTATTTCCCACGTTTGTCATTGACACGGATGGGGCTTGAACCCACGCTGCTCGCACAGCAGTCCAACGCACTAACCACTGAGCCACGGTGACACAGTATAAGTTTAACGTCATTTAAAGTCTGAAACCAATGAGCATGCCTGCAAAAATTATGACAAGGAACTATTTCTTCTTACTGGCTCTGCCTGGGGAACATCGGTTAGTACTCTGCGAAGTGCACATTAAGTACCCTTATCATCATCATCGTCATCATTTTCCAATAGCCCACTTATCCACTATGAGGGTCGCGGATTAGGGGAGCTCAAGTGGACTCTCCTCATTGCCCAATCTTCCACCATCGACTCGAAATCATCTGGGCCTACCCAGGGGACTCCTACCTGATGGCAGGGATTCCATGACACGTCTTGGAAACCGAGCTAGGAACATGAGTTTAACGTGTCGATGAATGGATCTCTCCGTTCGAAGAAGTAGGCGCTCGACATTGAGTGCCTCGCGTATTCTGGTGTCCTAACTTGAGTCACCCCAGCAATACAACGAAAAAATCTCATTTCGGAAGCTTGTACCCGCGATTTTATTCATTCGGTCATAACCCAAACCTCATGACCATAGGTGAGGGTCGGAACAAACACTGAATTAAAGACCGACAACTTAGCTTCGGTGCCAAGTTCGGCCCTCCTGATAACAGATCGACCAAGCTATCTCAAAATTGCTCCAACCTAACCAATTCTACAGAATAACTCAGTATTGGTACTACCATCACTCGTGAATAAGACCCCGAGATACTTAAACTTCTCCATTTGTTTCAATGGGACTCCACTAACATGCAGAGTGCATTGAACAGGTGTTCTGGAAATTACCATTACCTCTGATTTGTTCACGTTTACCTTCATCCCAGTTTCAACACAGACGGCGACGAACCTATCTAGTGCGCGTTTAAGTTCGGTCTGGGTGGACGTAAGGATGACCAAGTCATCAGCAAAAAGTAGATGACTTATCCTTAAGTCTCCCAATTCGAACCGTTCCTCACCAAGGCTGCGCTGTAACATCCAATCCATATACACTATGAAAAGGAGAGGTGACAAAACGCACCCCTGGCGAAGTCCAACGCCCACGGTGAAAGGTTTCGATTTAATGCCGTTCATCCGAACACAGCTCTTACAGTTTGTGTAAGATTAAATGGCCTTCAGAAGAGAACCATCAATCCCATACTCCTGCAATGCACTTCAGAGTTAACCTCAAGGGACCTTATCATATTCTTTCTCCGAATCCACAAAACAACTGTTTGGTATACTCCCAGGCCTTCTCAAGTCCAATTCTGAGAGTGAACAGCTGGTTGGTTGTGCTTCTACCTGGACGAAAGCCGCACTGCTCATCGCCCAACCTGGACTCGACCACACCTCTGGAGATTTAAAAGAGATATGCATCTATAATTGGAGTAATCCCTCTTAGTCCCTTTCTTAAAAAGAGGAACAATCACCCTATTTTGCCAATCGTTAGGTATTTCACCGCATTCCCATGCCACTTTACTGAAACGGAAGAGCCATTTCGCCCCTCTTCGCGCAAGGCCTTGAACATTTCTGACCGGATTTCATCCACACTACTAATGGTAGTGTGGATGAAATACACAATGCTAATGGTATCGAGAATCGTAAAGAAGAAATTCAAATAATTCTCGACATGAACCAAATAGATATATGTCTTGTCTCAGAGACACACTTTAAGACCCAGACAAATTTCAAACTGCAAGGGTACGAACTATATCACTCACCACATCCCCATAATTCGGCTAAATGCGGGGCTGCAGTTATAATAAAACAGACGATCGATCACCATATAGAAGCTAAATTCCAATCATGTGCGATTCAAGGAATATCTATAAATATAAAAACGAAAATTGGGCAAATATCAGTTGCATCAATTTATTGCTCTCCCAGCTATAATCTAAAAAAAAATAATTTTAGAAGTCTCTTCCGCATATTTCACAGTAGATATATCGCAGGTGGAGATTTTAATGCCAAAAACAAGTACTGGGGATCTAGATTGACAAATACTAGAGGAAGAGAACTTTATGAAGTGATAAAAGAAACTGGCGGCAAATATCACTCAACGGGAAAACCTACCTATTGGCCAACAGATAGGAATAAAACCCCAGATCTTGTCGACTTTTTTGTAACAAAAAATATCTCGTCGAACAGTATAAAAGTAGAAGAAGGGCCAGATCTTGACTCAGATCATTCCACAATACTTTTGACACTTGGCGACAAAATCATTAACAAAGAGGATAGACCAAGACTAACTAATAAGCTGACTGATTGGAACTACTTCCGACAGAAACTTGAGGATAGTACTCATCTCTTAGAAACTATTGAAACAAAAGATCAATTGGAAGAGGCAGTACAAACACTTACAGTTAACATCCAAAAAGCTGCATGGGCTGCAACGCCCATAACTAAAATCAAATTCCAACAAAACTCTTATCCAAACAAAATATGTGAAATTATTGCGGAGAAGAGAAGAGCTAGAAAACGTTGGCAACAAACAAGGGCGTCATGCGACAAAACAGTACTCAATAATCTAGTCGGTAAACTCAAAAGATCGGTGAGAGAACATAAAAATGAGTCTCTTAAAACCTATCTCTCCAGTCTTACGAATGACGCTAGTACCGAATACTCACTTTGGAAGGCAACGAAGAAAATGAAAAGGCCAATAGCACACATTCCACCGGTTAAAAACAAAGATGGTAACTGGGCAAAAAGTAACAAAGAAAAAGCGAATCTATTTGCTGAGTACCTGGAAGGCGTCTTCCAACCGTATGAAGACAAAGACTGCCAAGAAACGGAAGAAGTGTGTCAAGAGGAAAGACATATTCTACCAGTTACTGCGAAAGAAATTGCAAAAGAAATAAAAGAAGGTATTAATACAAAAAAAGCCCCGGGATTTGATTTAATAACGGGAGAAATCCTAAAACAATTCCCAAAAAAAGGCTTGAAGAAACTAGCGCAGATTATAAATGCTGCATTCAGGATAAGGCATATCCTAGCATGTGGAAAGTTGCAGAAGTAATTATGATACCGAAACCAGGCAAACCACCTAGTGAAGTCACCTCCTATCGCTAGGGCCTCTTTTATACCTTCTGTTCACTAGCGATCTGCCAGATAGTGATGGAACAACCGTGGCAACATTTGCAGATGATACTGCTATCCTTGCTGTTGGCGAAAATGTTGAAGAAGCGACAAAAAAGCTGCAGAAGGCTGTAAATAATATATCGAAATGGACCAAAAAGTGGCAAATTAAACTAAATGACCTAAAGTCTGTTCATATCAACTTTACGAATAAAAATGTTCAGCATATCCCAGTATTCATAAATGGTAATGAAGTAGAATATGCAAACACAGCCAAATATCTAGGGATGACCCTAGATGCAAAACTGCGCTGGAAAACGCATGTGAAGAAAAAAAGAGAAGAACTAAATATGCGCTACAATAAAATGTATTGGCTAATCGGGAAATACTCTTGTCTGTCCAACTACAATAAATTACTGCTTTATAAGCAAATATTAAAACCAGTATGGACCTACGGGCTTCAGTTGTGGGCATGCACATGCAAAACAAATTTACAAATAATACAAACATTCCAAAGTAAAGTACTACGTAACATAGTAAATGCACCTTGGTACATAAGAAACGCTGATCTACATAGAGACCTTAAAGTTGAAATGATTGAAGAGGAAGTAAAGAAAGTAGCCAATAGACATAGACTTAGGCTTTTCAGCCACGTTAACGTAGAAATGACAGAATTATTAAATACTGACAATCTGACTAGAAGATTAAGAAGAGTAAAACCTTTCGAACTAGCTAGTTAACCAAAAAAAATAAAAAATTAAAATTAAGTAATTAAATAAATAAAACAATAGTTAACCGTCCACAGGCGATTAACATAATTAACACAATCCGTTGAATACATATTTATGTATACGAAAGACAAATTGCTGATTAGTCTAACGACTAGGTGCAATAATTGGAAAGGTTGGCTTCTCCCCCACCTGTGATGAAATGCCAAGATGGCCGTACCGCAGGGATAAGGGGAAGAAGGGAGAAGGGGTTAGTGGGTAAAAATCCCACACTGTTACTGAGTACGGGCTCAGTTTCGTCTTTTGAAGATTACCACCTCCAAGCGCAAAAAAAAAAAAAAAAAATTTCATCCACACCAACAGATTTGCCGACTTTTAGCGCTTTAATCGCCAAAGTCATCTCCTCTACGGGGGGACTATTCTCCGCCCTACTCAGAACCATGGGTCTACCATCCTCAGTGCCCTGTTCGGGATTGAGCAGCTCCGACAAGTGCTCGCCCCATCTGCGCAAGATGTCCTTCTCATTGGAAAGAAGTACACAGTCTTTTGATTTGACTCCTTCGATGATATTAAACTTCCTTCCTCTAAGACGGCGGATGGTCTGCCAGAAGACCTTGTTTGCAAATCTGTGATCACGGTCCAACTTCTCGACGAACTCCTTTTAAGACTGCTCCTTAGCTGCGTTAACAGCCAGTTTGAGTTGAAAATTGTATGAAAGTGGAAGTGGAAGAATTTTTTCAAAACCAACACCTCTTAACACTCGACCCATGAACTTTAGAACAACTTAAACAAAAACTCATCTTTGACGAAAGAAATATAAAAGTTTAAGGCGAAATAGGAACAAACACTTCCTCAAGGATTCTTTTTTCTTATTTTCAGCTTTAATTACTCTTTGAATAGGTTTAAGCTTCTCTTCTTGACCCCTTAATGCGTTTCTTTTCGCAGAGTGTCTGCTGCTAAATACGTCCTATTTCGGGGCGAATTCCGTACCCGACCCCTTTGAGCGTTTAAGTGAAAGAAAAGGTTTTGCTATTTGCTGGAAAAGTTTTGAATATTTTTTTAGTCCTACGAACCCTTCATTTCATTGAAACCTAAAAATGATGAATCCAATTTATTTCTCTTTTCTGAAAGTGTAATAGTTGATTTAAGATCAAGATTTGAATTTTATTTCCATCCACACCACACACAATGGGGTTGAGTTGTGTGTGAAATTGTTTTATGAGTAGTTAGCATTTTTTTACTCATAGTATCTGCCTGCACCACTGTCAAGTGTAGAAGTGTGAAAAAATTTCGCATGCACCATTGAACAGTGAGACTGACCTAGATTTTAGGTTGAATTTTCTTCAAATCTTGACACATACACCATTAACCTACTTGAGTGCGGATTTATTTTGTGCGCAGAAGGCATCATGAGTGCAAATAAAAAACTACAGATACTCTTGCGAATCTAAGATACTGTCAATCATATGTGTGTTGTGCAAGGTCAAGCGAGAAAGCAATAAAATGCGCGCATTCCTTTCCCAAATTAGCTATAACCGCTATTTGATTGTGTAAAGGTCAATGCTTTGAGGCAATTATTGTAGCTCTGTGGAATTTATAGGAACTGCAATCTGTCATAATCTCTGAGTAGTGGAGATATTTTTAGATGAAGAATTTCGACGGCATGATTGAGAGAAATTATTCGATAGTCCACTACAAAAAAAGATAAGACGTCATTCCACGCCGAAAAGGGAAAAAGTCAAGTACGAATAACTATGAAATAAAAATAAATACTGTGGACCTAGGCGATAGCTATCCAAATTACCAGGCTTTTGCACTTTAGTGGCAAATATCTTTTAAGCTAAGAACTAGGGTGGGTCATTTAAACCTTCGGTATCTGGCAACCCTATAACTTTGACATCTGTTTTCAAATCGGCTTATAACAGGCCGCATTCGAAGCGTCAATCCAAGCGAACTTGTGTCATGGAACAGTACACGCCACCACAACGCGCTGTTATCGTCCAGCTTGAGGCTTGAGGTTCATTTTTCTTTTCAGTGTACTCTCTCCTTACGGACACCTCTCATAAGCGGACAATTTTCTCGGAACCGGCGAGTTCCGCTTATGAGAGAGTATACTGTAATCAAAATTTTCGGTTTATAGCCAATGAAAACCCTCAATTAATTCACGAAGAACCTCTCCACAACCAAAACGTGACTGTTTGGGCTGGAATTTGTGCCGAAAGAATCATTGAATGTCTTTCTTCGAAGACGATACTTGAGCAGCCGTAACCGTCAATGGCGAGCGTTATCGGGCCCTGATAATCGACTTTTATGATGCCAATACTAACTTTTAACGCAATGGACAACTTCTGGTTCCCATAGGAAGGTGTAACAGCTCATACAGGCCGAGCCAGGATCGCTTTATTGTGTCCTTTGTTCCTCGTACGCCTATTTAAGAAAAATTGTTGTTTTGACTGGCCTCCGCGATCAATCGGCTTAACGCCTCCTGTGGGGTCATTTGAAGTCCAAAGTTTATGTCAACAAGCCACGGACCGGAGAAGCCTTGAAAGACAATATACGACAGGAAATGCCCGCTTTTCAGACCGAAACACTTCGAAAAGTGGTAGGGAATGCCAAAAAAACTCTTAAATTGAAGAATAACAGTAGTACTAAAGATGTACATACCTGGAAATAGAGACCAGAAAAAATGTGCGCACCCTGTACATAACCTCAAAATTAGCCAACAACTACATTTGTTGTATCTCAAAATCCTGACGTGATGGAACAATTCTGACCGGATTTAGATTCTACGCAAGTGTACCAAACTCCTGCGAGATAAACTCTTCGGTTTTTCGTCAAAGGACAATGAGTATCTGCTTGATCAACCAGCTGGCTCGGAATCTCAGAATAAATAATGATAAGCGTATAACGGAAATCCAAACTTTTATGTGCCCTCTTCCAAGCAAGTTTCACTTTATCAAATGGCTCTTTCTCTTAGCACAGCTTGAGGCCATTATTACATAGGCGTCCGTGGTCGTAACCAGTACATAACCACCATTTCCCCAGTAAATGGAGCATGAATTCTTGATCAGTCAATAGTCTTCACTTGGTAACTTGCCCAGCCGACAGCCACCAAAGCCATGATCCAACTCATACACACGATGGTGCCATTAAAAGTCGTAGTACAGACCAAGTGAGTAGAAATTTAAACTAGTATGGGATGCATCACTGGCCTCCAGTAATGGTCCGATCTTGATAAGAGAAATCTTGAAGACATTCAGATCAATAGATTAAAGATTGACAAGTGCAGAGGTTTTGACGAAAAGTGGAACGCTGTCGACGTGACACAAGCGTCTAGACCGAGGTTTGATTCACAAATCGCTTTTTTGGGATTTCTCCTACTCTTATCAGACATAGAAGTCTTCACCAGGAAAAAGGATGTTCCCACAGATGCACCAAGTTTCCGCTGTTATGACTGTTGTGAAGGAAAAAGGCACCTTCAAGCACCAACAGTTGCGAAGACTAACACGATCGACAAGCAGTTTGATCCTTGACAGGCGTAAGAGCGCCAAGTAGTCTCCTCATCGTCAATTTTGTCAGTGAAATGGTTAATTGCAAAGGAATAGACCAGATTCTAGCGAAAAATGCTCTTGTGCATGACGTGTTCGGCTTCATTCATTGGGTTGAAAGTGACATAATGACAGAGAAAATGAGTCGAGTCCTCCTGCACCTCTTCGTCACCACCACATTGTGAGGCCAATGAACAGGCCAAGCAAAGCACTACGTACTAGAATCCGGATAATCTACTTGCTACGTGTAAATTAATCCTAAAGTACAATGCGATCAGCAAAACGAACTAAAGATGGTGGAATAGGACCACGTGTCGTGCCGCTAGAGAGATTTGGCATATGCGGAACCTCATTCGTAGCTCCATATCCTATATCGCCTTGAACACTACAGGGCGATGGCCGATTTTAGGATCCCGATAAAACTAATTCAGTTGTCCCGCGTCACACTGGAATGTGCAGTTTGGGAACAGCTTTTCTGAGTTCTTTCACACATGCACAGGAGTTCAGCAAAGAGAGGCGCTATCATGTGATTTCTTCAACCTCATGGAACAGATAGTGCGCAGGGCTGGTGTTAACACGAAAGGCACTATTTTTCAACAAATCTGTCCAATTGTTGGGTTACGCAGACGACATCAACATCATTGGTCGCTCCCAACGTGCCATCATAGAGCCTTCTAAGACAATTGAAGATCAGGCGAGGCCTTGAAGTAAATGAGGACAAAATCGAAGTACATACATGTTGTAAGCAAACAAAGAAGCTTCTGTCCATCGCCTAGGACAAAACGTCACTATTGACAACAATAACTTCGAACTGGTTAAGGATTGGACCTCGGAGTAAACATAAACTCTACGAATGACACCTTATTGGAGATCTAGCGAAGACTGACCATAGGAAACCGCTGCTACTTCGTTTCGATAAAACAAATGGGTTCAACAATCATAACCTGGGAGACGAAATGCTCTACAAAACCTTGATCTTGCCAGTTCTTTCGAGAGAAAAATCCTTTGGCGGACATTTGGTCCCGTATGCCCCGAACTTTTTGATCTGTACCAAGATGTGTGTCGAATCACAGCCCCCTGGAGCGACCTGGATCGAGCCGACGAGGAAGACTGAACCTCCGATTCAGAGGTCAAGCTATCGCGGATACCAGAGCGCTTGGTCTGAACAACTGGAAACAGTGTGGCCCGGATCAAAGAAAATGAAAGGCTGCCGTATCTCAGGCAAAAACCTCATTCGATCGACACAGGTCGATCATCAGCACAGTTATCGGTGTTCTGACCGGTCATTGTTCCATTGGACTTTATATCTGAAGGATGGATCTTTTCTCAAAAGAATTTTGCAAGCAGTTCCTCTATACCTCTCCCGATCTATCCCAATGAAGAAGGCTTTGGAGTTTATTTCCACCTATGCCCTGACTCCTAGTTTGGACAAACTGGCACATACTGATATAAGGAGCACAGATCAGAAAGGGCCTACCTTGGTCTACATATATCTGTGATTTGCGTGGACAACCACCCTATCTACCTTGTAAGCTCCAGCTCTACTTTGTTGCCGTTTATAACTTTTACACTATTATGGTCCTGAGATAGCAAAGTGGAGGTCTGATAGTACCACCCACTTGCTTCCAATGTATGGCACAGATACAGGAAAATTATCGCTCAAAGTCCAAGTACGGAGCAGTTTAGTCGGGATTGGGCCACGGTAGCAGCTTCAGTGCAGTTGAGGAAGGCCAGGGCACGCTTGCGGTTACTCGGGTCAACTCGTCGGACAGAGGTGGTTCTTGTCAACCCCACATTGCACTACTTGCTCAGCAGAGAAAATTTCGTGCCGAGTGAAAAAAAATAAGCTAGCTGGTAGAAAAGGAAGTCACTAATTTCTCAAGTCAGACCACGGACGGACAAAAAAGAAACAGTTGGAGGAGAAAATGAAAAGAACACATGTCCAAGGACCTATGCCAATGCCATACCTAAAACTTAAATCTATGGCCCTATACTAGGCCTAACCTATCTTAAGACTAACCTGAACTTAATCCTAAACGCAAAAGTCCATGTCTCTCCTAAACAGAGGTTAGTCAAGAACCTGAAGGTTGGCCAGCCCAGCCACAACTAATAGCTATCCCCCCCGCCGATATTATAGGAGATAGCCCTAGACGTCCTGTAGTGGAGCGTGTATCGTCATGCCCCTGTCAGTACTGGTTCTCAACCCTAATTTATCTTGAAATACAAATAACGCGGAAAGGGATTAACAGCCTTCTCCGAAGATAATTGCAACTGCTCATCAATTATTCGATTCACACCGCAATCATAACTACCATCATGTTGTATAGCAGAACACCGTCTATCGAAATCCACTTTATGAAAGCAGACCACCCACTGTCTGATATTACAAACTGCAGAGGAGCTGCGATTATACACTGACTTGGAGTTCAAGCCACTACCCTACTACGGCTGGATAATGATCCTTGGCTTCAATTGCTTTTGCAAGTTAACCGTGTATTGGAAAATTCCTCGAAAAGCAAGCAAGTCCGGAATAGTTGGAGGAAACTAATTTTACATTCCACAATTCATAGAACGTCCGCCTAAGGTGCTCCTGGACACAACAACAAACAACTTGGATATTCGAAAGTTTCTCCTTTGAAATTTGCCAGCGCAAATGATGGGCAACAAAGTTTCCACATGGATTCCTCGAAACTTCTTCATACTGCATGAATATGCCAATCGTCGGAGAGTGCTTGTTTTCTTTTCAAAATCAAACCAGGACGCTACCAGACGGAATTCAATGCAACCAAACGCTGCAACGTAACCCCAGATTTATGAAAACATTTCCTCTTTCCTTCTGAGAACTTCCACACCCCGAAAAATCCCTTGTTTTTGATGTAAACACTTCTGGGAACTGTACAATCCAAACACTCAACCAGAATGGAAGCTCTCCCACACCCTCCCACGACCCCAATGAAAACACTCAAAATGAAAACAATAAAATGAATAACTTGGCACGCTCGTCGTGAATCATGTTCCTTTCGCGCCTATGATAAATGTGCGTAACGCTTTCCGTGGAGGCATTCATTCCGTGAATTGGTGGAAACTTAAATTTCCATTAAACTGATTCCAATCGCAGGCCTCTAGGGGGATTTACTGCCGCTTTCCTTCGCGTAATGGCAATGAGAAAACCGAAATATGCCACCTGGAAAGTGGATTCCGAAGAGGATTCACTCATTAACGAAACGCGGCATTCCACCGCAGACATTCGGAGTGCTAATCCATAAAATCTCAAGTACTTACGCGAGAATAAATTCATTTCAATAGACGGACGTTGGATAATTGTCGTAAAAAATTTGAATTTATTGAAGGAATTCACGGGATGAGGCCTCATCCTTGTCTGTGGGGGAACGCAGCGCATTACCGCAAAAAGGATATCGATTCCCATTCGCATATTTATTGCCATCAGTTCACTTCTTTATGAGGTTCAATCTGTGGAATTTATAGTGAGGATTTCTGTTATTAATGCGTTTCTCTCGCTGTGTGTGGTTACAACTGTGGCTAAGGATTTCTTTATGTATAATGGGTGGGACTCTGTTTACAGAGAGTGGCTCATAAATTGCAGATCTATGGGGATAAATCAGAAAGGAGAGGTAATTTGTATGCAAATCTAGGTCGTCAAAGCATAGAGAAAAGTGGTCTGCCTGTCGTACAAGGAGTCAATTTCTCAAATATTCATCGAAGCAAACTGTCAAAGCAAAAGGTGATTATTTCATGGAAATGTTTGAAGTTGATGGACTTGAAGATATTTTTCTAACCAATCAATCTGCACCAATACAGTCAAAGGATATCTAAACCAGATTTTATGATGCTAAAATAAATTTCCAATTTCATTTGTGAAATCCATTGCTTTCAACGGGTTTAGAGATTGCATTATGCACGCTCGTAGATATTCAATATTCAACCCCTGAAGCGTTTCCAAAGCATTTATAATCATTTTACGGATTTCATTGCATGGTTTATGCTTTTATTTAATTTTTTTTTCGATTTAAATTCGAAAAAAAACTGTCAATTCATGCTGTGTGTTTCAATCGACGAGTGACACATTCTTTATTTTCGTTAAAAAAATAAATAATCCTATCTGCAGGCACCGAAACGTGAATATCGATCACAGGACGTATACCGGTAAAAATTTGATTAAAACACCAATCACTCTTTCACGCAGACTAGGACACACGACATCTGACACTATCTCAAGTGGGGATCTGTTAGTTTCGAAAAGTCACTTGTCAGTAAGGATAAATTCGTGATGTTTGACAAAAAGTGCTGTGAGCGAATTTAAAGGAAGACATGTTTAGCAGGATAGTTGGTAAGCACAGCTTTAACAACGTCCACACTGAAGCTATTCGGGAATCTCTCACCGAGTTAGGGGTAGAGGAGTCTATTAGTCAATTTATAGTATTCATGCTAAGTACCCGAATTATTCAGGCAACCCTAGGACTTAGTAGCTTGAACAAGTTCGTTCCTCTTCTATGGCTCTTGGTCATGAATAAAATCTTGATGTGACTAGACAGGGAAAGAGTTAAGCTAGTGGCGTACGCGGATGACGTCAGGAAAGTTCCTCTCGGTAATAAGCCAACTCATGGAGAGCGATCTGGATAAGGTAAGCCGTTGTGGCCTAGGACTGAATCCGGACAAAACCGAAATGATGCTCTTTACTACCAAAACCAAAGTACAAGACTTCCCGCGCCCTAAACTGAAAGGGTAAGGACTCGCATTTGGCTAAGTACCTGGGCACGGTCCTCGGTTCTGAACTTAGCTGGAAATTAAATATCGAGCAGCGCG
Source organism: Matsumyia berberina (assembly GCA_917880715.2). Taxonomy (NCBI): domain Eukaryota; kingdom Metazoa; phylum Arthropoda; class Insecta; order Diptera; family Syrphidae; genus Matsumyia; species Matsumyia berberina. The sequence continues at coordinate 111,771,860 of OU862870.1, read as the reverse complement.
TAAGGAAGGCAAGCATAGCCTTTAACGCCTGAAACAGAACCTTCGGTAAAAAAAGGGGCCCTCAGCCAAAAATTACTCTATGGATGTACACAGCCGTTTTACGCCCAATTCTCACCTACGGCGCCATAGTCTAGTCGCCTGCATTAAGTAAAAAATATAACACTCACAGAATTAAAAAACTCCAAAGAATGGCAAGTATAGACATCATAGGCGCACTGAGATCGTGCCCAACGGATGCCCTTACTGTCATCCTTCACCTACTTCCACTTGACCTACATATTGAAGAAATAGTATTGAGCAGCGCAGTACAGCTCAGAGGATTTTGCTGCTGGATCGCAAGACCCTTCGGTCATAGTAAAGTCCTGGAAACAATACCAAACGAATTGGTCGTGTCCTCGACTAACTACTTAACTCCCAAGTTAAACTTCACTAAATGTTTTTCATTTAGGTTTCCAATCAGGGCAGACTGGAAAAGTGATCAAGGATTTTGATACGACTATTTTCACGGACGGCTCGAAAATGCAGGCATTTTCTTAGAGAAACTGAATATGTTGAAATCCTTTCAACTTCCGAATTCTGCCAGTGTCTTCCAAGCAGAGCTCCTTGCCTGCCGTTTGCTGAAAAATTCTCCAACACCCATCTACAACACTGCCATCTTTATTGACAGTCAAGCCGCTATCAAAGCTATTGATGCGGTCAGTACATCCTCAAAACTGGTAAAGCATTGCCAGGAAGAGTTAAATCAGCTGGTAATCCAGTGCAGGGTCACTCTCACCTTGGCCCCAAATCATAGTAAAATTGCCCTAAATGACTCACTGGCGGAAGCTTTTAATATCCCGTTAGGAGCCGTTAAGGGCAATATTCCCACTGCGTGGCCAGTGGGAGACCACGCAGCCCTAACGAGGGTTAGGCAACGCACTCTAGGCAAACCCTTCTTCGACGACCTCAAAGATATTTCCAAGGAAAAAATTGGTGAACTCATCCTGTTCATTATTTCCACAGGTTGGATCTTAATATCTTCGTCTATCAACATATAAAGCCCACAAAGAACCAGGTCAAATGAGTTGTGGTTTCAAAACGGCGCATCCTAGCGTTAATTGGGTTCTTAGAACTGCCACCTCTACCTACCTGAGCACAGCTTACATGACACCACGTCTGAAAACGGACTTAGAGTCATTGACTTTGCTATAGGACGAAACGCGCTATAGCAAGCACACGGTTTCCTCATCTCAATATTCATAAGGGGACATGGCGGTCTCCTGATCATCAAACGGTTAAACAAATTGATCACATTGATCGACGCAAGACTCCAGTGATCTGGATGTCCGAAACTTCCGAGCTGCCAACATAGACTCGGATCATTACCTTGTTGCAGCCATGGTACGAAAGCGGATATCCCAAGTGCCACAACAAAGAAGAATCACTGTGAGAAGATACTACGTCGACAGGCTGCAATTGCAAGAGACTGTCAGAATCTTCACGGACGGGTATCCCGAAATCTTTAAACAAGTCTTATGCCGCCAGGATCAAATGTCGAAGACCAGTAACAACGCTGCCATCAGAAACGACGCAACTGATGTGCTGGGTTTCACACGACCGCCACCCGGAAACCCCTGGTTTGGCGAAGAGTGCCGGAAGTGCATCCAGGCAAACAAGAGGCCTATAAAGCATAGCTGCTCGCGAGCTCTACAAGCAAAACAGATGGAAAGAATGTCGACTTTTCCGAACGAAAAAGAAAGAACATGAAAAGAGCGCGGTCGAGGATATTGAGAGATTATACTCCAGGAACGACGTACGGAAATTTTACCAAAAGGTTGAAAGAACGTTCCCTTGATGTTTACGCAGAACTCGTACAAAAACCTAAAGAGATTAAGAAAAAGACCTCATAGTAGAGTCACATTCGGTGGTGAGAATTTGGAAAAATTACTTCTGCAGACTGTATAACGGCGACGAAGACCAACATTCCGCTGTCAGGCATAACGAACCATTCAACCTAGACGATGATAGCCAAAATGTCCGTCCACCTGATCAAAACGAAATGCGGATAGCAATATCAAAACTAAAATCCAACAAACCTGCTGGACCCAATTTGATCCAGAAAAAAGGGGACCCCTCAACTACGCCAACTACAGGTGTATCAGCGTTCTCAACATCGTGTACATAAAACCTTTTGTCAACAACCTGATTAGCCCTATCAATGCGGTTTAAGGCCAAGAAAGTCCACAATTGACCTTAGGCAGATCCCGTAGAAAACTCAAGAAGTCCAAATCGATACCCACCAACTCTTAATCGATTTTAAGGCCGCATGTGACAGCATTTATAGAGACGAGCTATACAGAGCCATGTTTAGTTTTGGCATCCCTGCCAAACTTATCCGTCTGTGCAGGATAACGATGGAGAATGCTCGCTGCTTCATCAAGGTCGGTAACGATCTTACCGAAACCTTCATGTGACTTCTGCAACATCGTTCTTAAAAGAGTTGTGCAAAACTCACGCGCCAACACCAGAGGCACAGTCTTTCAAAAGTCCGTCAAATTCCTCGCATACGCCGACGATATTAACATATTCGGTAGAGCGCAGCGTGATGTCACTGGTGCGTTTGCAAGTATTAAAACGGAAGCGGCGAAGACGAATTTAGCGGTCAATGAGGACGAAGACGAAGTATATGCTGTCAACAAGAAAGAACACCCAACATCGACGTCTCGGACAGAACGTCACAGTGCACAGCTATAACTTCGAGGTAGTAAGGGACTTTGCCTACCTTGGCTCTGCTATTACCTCCGGTAATGACAACTCGTCGGAACTCTAATGAAGAATAACTCTTGCCAATCGCTGTTTCTTTGGCCTAAGAAAGTAAGGCCCTATCCCAAATAACTAAGGAGACTCAATATAAGACCTTAATCATCCCAGTCCTGCTTTATGACGTTGAAGCGTGAAAACTGTCGCAAGCGGATGAAGATATCCTTGGTTGCTTGGAGCAAAAAACCTTCGAAAGATATTCGGTCCCGTATGCGTTGATGGGCTTTGGAGGAGAAGATTTGTTCACGAACTCTACGAGCTGCACAGCGACATTGACCGAGTCAAAAAAACTCCGTATTTGATGTTTGAGATGGCTAGGACATGTAGCGCGAATGGATACTAACGCTCTGGCACGCCGAGTCTTCGAATCTATCTCGGAGGGACAACGCAGTAGAGGAAGACCTCGTCAAAGATGGCGAGCACAAGTAGAAGGGGACTTCAACTAACTTGGCGTGCGCAACTGGAGGCTAGGGACCGGGCTAACTGAGGCCCAGGTTCACCCCGAGTGCCACCTAAGTAAGTAAGTATTCCGAGTTCAGTACAGCACAGTCTCAACAATACCACATCCAAAAATGAACTTTGACCAATCACACATCAACATTCTAAATCGGTTTCGTATTCCACATTCGTTGCTTCTCTAACATTTTAATCTATATGTAACTAAGCAATCTTCTGATCGACAAACTTTCAACCAGATAGGATTGATGGTAGGTTTGGTGACGTTCTGACTAGAGCATTGCAGAAAGTCGGTCGGTCACTTGAAACTTTGACCGACAGAGTTTTCTGAAAATCCCAAATCAGTCTCAGGCCACATGCATAACGTGCAAAATATCAGTACGAACCTCGTCAACGAGCTGCCAAGGGCGCCGCCACTGAAGTACTGGATTTGATTCAAAATTTCTTTACATAAATTTATCCCCATTCTCTGAGTTCAATTACACCACTACTGAAGAAAATTGTTGTCTAAATGCAAAGTTCATCTCTCGAAATGACAGTTAAAAAGCTGCAGAGTAAGTTTACTCCTCGCGATCAAAACTCTTATGTCGACGCAGAGAGAGAAAAAAAAAAAAGGACAAAAATGAAGGAGGACAAATATACAGGAGAATAAAAGAAGAGTCAGTGGAACCAACGCTGGATGAATCAAACCTTCTTCATGGGACTGCATTTATTTACTCATAATTTTCATATTGGTCCCTAGAACGACGTGGCAGTACCAGTGATCGTTCATCAGCTGTTAAATGTTTCTGCCAAAGGTTTGTCTCTTCGCTGCAAAAGGTTTGTGTCTTCTAAAAACAATGTAAACTCACAGTCATGCGAGGCGAAGAGAACAGTCTGATGAGAATGCCAAAAACCCACTCTTTTGTGTGTTTTCCTCATAATACAATCCCATCAATACTGCCACCGGTAATAAGAAAATATCGTCCAACAATAATTGATATTATTTTCATTTGATTTTTGTTACCAAATTATGTACCTTTCGCACATAATTTCTCCAAAAAGGAAAACATTCACAGATCTCAGCTCAATAACACCCAAGCACATCAACCCTCATTACTTGGCCCGAAATTATTTCCCCAAAAAGCCCATTAACCTCCTTACGAACAACATACATACAGCACTTACTACATCCGAGCGGCAGCAATGAAAGCCAAAATTAATTGTCAGCTTGACACGAAACCTGTCTACTTACGCGCAACGTCTTACACCCGCGCGTCCGGGTGATGGAAAAACTCCCAAAGTAGGTAAATTATACTGCAAACACAACTCGGTGTTTGGCAAACATTCAATTTAATTCCCCGTCGTCGTTGTCGTAGAAAATCGAATTTACTTCTCGGATTACCTTCCAGTGCCTTCATTGCCTTCATTGCCGGCAACACGAAGGACACCCCCGACGACGACGACAGCAACGACGCCCGACAAATTGAGTTGATTCCATCGTGTGTCAACGATGTCAGTGTCAGGCAGCACCTGGGCTCTCCACCCATACTCCTCCTTCTCTTTAATTTTGAGGCAAATTCATGGAAAAGTTCCCGGGATGCCATCCGAAGGAGAAAAAATGCCAAAAACCGAAGAGAGTCCTTCGATTTGTGCCACCCACCACCCACCAACCACCACCACTCTATCACTCAATCCAACCCGAAGCCATTTCCCTTTTGCATTTTGATGAATTCGAATGATTGGGAGTGCTGGAGATGCTGAACAAATTCTTCCGCACCAAGATGTCTGTCAGTAAGAACTCCTTCGGAGATACACCACCACCAAAGGGTCGTAATTCTCCAGGTTTAATGTATATTCGACTGCCGGCTCCACTCTGTGTGTGCGCCTTGAATAATAAATAAATTTTCCGACGTTCACTACTTTCGAGGGAATCCCGTGGAAAAGCCGGAAATGCCCTTGAATGTTCCTCCCCAACACACGGTAGAGTGTAGGCGAATTGTACCTATTTTCGTTGAGGACACACACAGAGAAAAATCAATGAACTGTGGCATACGAACAGGGAGCCGCACTACACCGGCGAATGTACATCTCCGAGACACACTCCCATGAAGTACCCACAAAATATGAGGGTCAAAATGTATCTCGATTGTTATTTGAAGATTGATAAAGGTTTCAGATTAGGCATGAGGATGAGTCCCCTGCCAGATACAAAGTATCTGTTGTTCTTGTGTTGGGTGTAAATTATGGGGGCGCGCAGATAAAAATGTTTATTGATTTTTCGGTTGCGTTGGACAGAGTCAGAGAGGAGTTTGTGGGCACGACAACGTTTTGAGAGATTTACGTATCTGCTTGATGATGACGGTGGTGGATGATGACTTTGGTATGAGGGGATACTCGTGTTTTCGTTTTGTGTTATGTGGAGCGTGCCGTTGAATTCGTAATGTTGGAGGTTCGGTCTTCCGGAAGTTCTATGACAAGTGTTGGCAAATTGACTGTTTCACGGTTGTATTTTTGTCAAAAGGTGTGGATAACATTGTGTACAGTACATGGACAGCTGAGTACTCTCATACAAGCTTATCACACATCCGATAGGAGTAACATCGGTTGACACTGGAAAACTGTTACAAGTTTCCGTTTTTGTCACAATATGACCCCTGGGCTTAATGGCATTCCCAACAGAGACCGACGGAGGAAGCAGGAGACATATTTTACTCGTCAAAGGGAAACTGTCGCTAAACAGGCCCTCATCTTACCGTTCCATCTACATGTTGGACACAATAGCCAAAAATTGAGAAGAGATACCACAGAATATTACACGAATGTCCAGCAACTGCCGAATGAGAGAGTATACGCCGACGATATTGATATATTTCGAAGAACACAGCGTGATGTCACTGACGCGTTCGTGAGACGGAGGCGATAAGATGGGTCTAGCGGTCAATGAGGGCAAGACAAAGTTTATGCTGTCAACTAGAAAGGACACTCAACACCGATGTCTCGGACAGAACATCACTATAGACAATTATAACTTCGAGGTTGTTAAGGACTTTGTCTACCTAGCCTCCGCTATAAATTTAGACAACGACACCAGCGCTGAGATCAAACGAAGAATAACTCTTGCTAATCGCTGTTTCTTTGGGCAAAGAAGGCAAATTGAGTAGCAAAGCCCTTTTTCGAATAACTAAGGTGACCCTGTATAAGACCTTTATAGTCCCAGTCCTACTGTACAGCGAAGAGGCACTGACTCTCTCAAAAGCGGATTAGTTGATCTTGGCTGTTTCTAGAGGAAAATTCTTCGGGTGATTTTCGTTCCCGTCTACATAGAATTTGAACGGAGGAGGAGATACCATGACGAACTAAACGGGCTGTACACCGACATCGACTTAGCCAGAAGAGTGAATGTTCAACGATTGAGGTGGCTGGGTCATGTGGAGAGGATGGCCACTAATGCTTTGGGCCTGAAAATCTTCGCATCTACACCAGAGCGACGGCTTAGTAAAGAAAGACCACGACTGGGGACGCTTCTTGGTTGAGGCCCAGGTCCACTCCAGACTCTGGGGCCACCTTAAGTAACTAAGTAACTACTGCTTTCGCCCCGGTCCAAGGTGTGCTTATTTATTAGAAGCAGCCAACTTGAAGCCATCAACTACTTTTCTAATTTCATGACTTTGCCCTTGTAGTTTATTTCCTTATCATTCTTTATGAATCTTTATCTAAAACTGAAACAAGTCCTTAATCAATCAACGTCTCCAACTAATTCTCTCGTTAGCGAACAGCCTCGAGTTTCGCAGGCCAAGTTGTATGAGGTCTCTCCTGTTAAAACTATGGCGGCGCGTAGTACCATTAGACTCAACAAATCTAGACTGTGAAGCGGCAGCCTGTACATCTGGCTTGTCTTCAGAATGAATGGATAGAGAAATTGAAGAAATGGCCGTTGCCAAGAAATTTTTCACAACGTATCAGTTGCGTCCGCAAGGCTACAAAGATAGTCAGACAATCAGGCCGCGCTTAAAGCATTGATATCCCACTTCGTGGAATCTAAGTCAGTCAAGTGTTGCTACGATACCCTATAATCACTTGCCAGGTAAAACAAGATCAAGCTTGGTTGGGTGCCCGATTACCAGGCCATTGTATGTAGGCAATGAAACTGCGGATGAGCTGGTTAGGGCCCTTTCGGCTTCCACCCTTCTGCGTTTTCCAGCAACTGGGAACACCAACTTCGCCTAGCCTATTGAGAAAATTTTCCAATGAAAAGGCAATCCGAAAGACTTATCAAACCCTCTTCCTACAAGGAAATTATAAACCTTAACAGGAACAATATCAGGAAGCTAGTAGAAGAGGAAGAAACCTCTGAGGACATTCTCTGTGAATGTCCGATACCATACTGGCTACATAGATGGATCTTTCATAGGGAATTCTGTTCCTTAGCACTAATGACATACTAATGGACCAGTAAGCCTCCGTGGACGCACAGTCATTAGACTGGGCAAATCCCCCATAACCTAATGACATAGTCACCTTCATTGGGAAGGTAGTAGACTTATTAGGCTAAGTAGACCGGAGACACAACAGATCTTGCTAGGTCGCAGTGCTAACTACAAGGGCAGGCTCATATAAAAAAAAGGCTGCAAAGAAGCCTTCGAGTTCTGGTATGTTCCACTGATGATGGTTGGTGGTTTGCACCATGCCATCAGCAGTTAGAACAAAAAGAAATTGGGTTTTCGTAACTATTTTCACATTAATTCTTTGATCCAGAGCTGACCAGTAAACAAAAATCTTGAGGTGAGAATTTTTAATTGGAACCAACGCTTAGGTTTCATTACCAGTGCCAGTGGCAATGTAAGCCCTAGAGTGAAATCCATGCTACTGAGATCTGCGCTAGGATTGATACAGAGACATTAGGGGCGCTAGAATGAAAAGACTGATGAATTGGCAAGGAAAGGATCTACGTTAGACCTGAAGCAGACTGATCAGTCAGTGAAAGTCCCGCTATGTAAACTCAAACATGAAGTATAGATCTACCTGAAGCGAATGAAAGATGGAGCTCTTTGGACCCTGTAAAATAACTACAAAACTGTGGCCAAGGCGCAACGGTGCCAGAACTAATACATTCATCCAGGAGGACAAGAAAATCCTCTCCATCCTTGTAGGAGTAATTACAAGTCATTATACTCTGCGTTATCACATGAAAAAGCTAAGGCTAAGTGAAGACGACCTTTGCAGGGGTCGCAGAGACGAGGAAGTCAATGAAGACACAACCCACTTCCTCTGCTACTGCGCAGGTCTTTGTCAGCTCAGACATAAATTCTTTGGAAGGCACTTCTTCCAGAATACCGAAGAACTAAGTGATATACCCATCAACGAAATCTGGAGGTTCATTAAGGTTTTAAAATGGTTCGAAAGCCTGGAGCAATATGAGGATGCTTTGGGGACTGCTCCACGAGAAAGGCGTGCCTTTCCTCCTAAAAATGGGCATCACAATGGGTCTCTACTGACCTGAGTGTAGCGCAGGTGGCTTCTTTTCCCTCGCCAACCCATCTATCTAACCTAACCAAACCTAAGGGCGCTAGAATACGTATCTTGTCAGATATGAAGGCAGTGCTTAATGCACTAGGTTTCCACTCAGTGAATGCTAAGTCAGTGAATTGCCCCTACGCTACGATGACTTACAATCATATGGCAGACACCACAAAGTCAAACTTGTTTGGGTGCTTAACTGCCAAGGAATGGCCGACATGGGTTTTGCATTCTTAAAACCAGAGCTGTTCGATTAATACTATCGTACCAGTACCTATTAATACTATCTTCGTCTAGTCTATGCCCTACGTGGGCAAAAATCTGTGGCCTTAGTGTCAATCCATCTTAAATGGAGCTGGGCCTTGTCACTAGGAAAATAACAATGCCAATCATTATCCCACCCAAGCTCAACGGGACTCCTCTGAACATTTCAGACAATGCCAAATATCTAGTACTTATTCTAGACAGGATAGTCGAACGTGTGGCTTGCCTCAGCATTACTGGTGCGCTAAGAACTTCTCCTACAACTGCCCTTCAAACCATGCTCCACTTGCTGCCAATACATATCTATAGCATGCAGCAGGCCACTAACGCGGCCCTAAGACTAAAAGAAACCCATTAATAGCGTGTGTGAAAAATGTGGGGCATGTCAGAATCCTACCAATTCACTGCAGCCTTCCTAAATCCACAGACACGCTGCCCACCGAAAATGACTTCAATATTGGCTATAAGCACAAAATACCGGAGAGAAGCACCGGACAGAAGTCAGTGCGAAGTCTTCCTCAATGAGCCTATCTCGATCTTTACAGATGGCTGGAAAACAGCCGAAGAAGTCGGTGCCGATGTTTTTTCTAGAAGATCTGGACATCCACCACTTCGTCAGTCTGCCCAACCACTGCAGTGTCTTTCAAGCCGAGGTCACAGCTTTTAATCTAGCCGCCGGTGTTCTGAAGGCTAGCCCAATATCACGCACGGATATTGCGATCTACATCGATAGCCAGGCTGCGATCAGGTCCCTCGTATCCAACACGATAAAATCTAACCCAGTGGTTAGATGCCGCGCGTCTCTAAACAAAATCGCAAACCCGTATTACGTCACACTCTGATTGGTCCCTGATCATTGCAACATTCAAGGGAACTGCGGGACTAAGGAATTAACCAGACAAGAGGTCCAATATATAGATCACAGGATGCTCGACGATGTCAAAGCGCCTATGTTGTATGTTAAACACCTGACTTTCGGTGGACGTGTATCGGGAATACACCATCAGCCTGACGTACAACATGACGCAGACCCGACAGAGCATGCATTTTCCAATCACTTGGACCTGGTGGCCAGGAGAATGGGCTTCATTCCTTTTCTCTAGGAGTTGTGCTCATTAAAGCCATCTACAGCACTGTGTCCTTCGACAACTGTGCGGCTTTCGTGCTGTTTCTCATTGCCTATCTGACCCTCATGGGTTGTAGAATACTCAACACAATCTGCGCCCTGGGAAAGGGGTGAGAGCTAATGAAACAGCACCAGGAAGAGAAACGTAACTCGACACCGATCTCATCTGTGACAAATACTTATCCAGTGCCGGGTGGACCTGTACTGACCAGTCCAAATCGCCCTAAAGCCGATATAGCCACATCACCAGTGCATCCACCGACCCTTCATCGCTCGCATACAACTCAGAAAACAAATCGTAAATGGCAACACCCCGATTATTGCAACAATGCCAGGCTGATCTTGGCTGTCCTGGATCCAAAAAGATCAAAAGCGACTTAGAAGAGATCAACTTTCAAAACTAATCGATGTCTTCATGGAGCACTGTATCCTAGGAAGGCAGGCTCAATGTCTGCATGCATGCAACAACTTCTTCAGAAGCTGCAATGACGAGGAGAAGGAAGAGTCTACTGCACCCACCTTAGGCCAATATTTCTTTGATGATTTCAATGATCTGAACACCGCCAGCATGGCCGATCTCAACAACTACATTGGGAAATCAAAATGGTTTCAGGAGTAAGCAGGGCTCAAACCCCAGTACTCAGTGATATCATAATGGATCTACTTTTCTGGTTCAAGTATACCTCTTCTTAGAGGACCACTCTAACTAACTAGCCCATGCCCCTTCATTCACAAGACTAATCAAGTATTTTTCCTATAAGAATATCCTAAGCCTGGATAGAGACAGGATCCGGAAGCTGATGAGCTTCTTTGCAGGTCATTATGGCCTACCATACCCTCTAAAGAAGCTGAATCTATGTTTAGATACAGGGGGCCATTCTGTCTGACAGAGGAGAACATCTTCAAATGTTTGACACAACACTGGTAAAGCGGCGAATTTTCCCTAAATAATTAAGCCTGTTAGTGGCGGTCAGGATTTTCGTATTTTAGGAATCCCGTTTAACTTCGCCTCTTTCGAAAATGCCTATCGAATGAAAGATGCCTTATAGATGACCTTCGTTGCAAAAGCTACCTCCACAGTGCAATGACATGCCAAAGACATTCGAGAAGAGCTTAACCTTTCACAACCTCATTACTTCGTGCTTTCTCAACGGTAATGGATATACAATTTTTTTTATTTATTTCTCCTTGTCCAGCAATAAATGCATTAATTACTCCGCCATCTGTGGGCATTTAAGTCGCCATAAATTTGCATTTCCATGCGAACGTAAACACCGCGCACTGCGGAATAAACAAACACACAAGCGCTTTCAATTCAACAAATTTGTTTCCCCTAAATAAGTCGTCACTCGTGCAGTTTCCGACTGTGTGTCCGAATCGGACACCGGAAGGTGTTTTGCGATTCATATTTTTTCATTGCCACACCAAAACTTACCTAATAACGTTCCCAATTAACCAATTGGCGCTTCAAGTCCCCGTGCGCCTATATATAACGTGTAATCTCTGCGTGGGATATTTATTCAATCGAATTTAGTACCAAATTTGTTTATTGCTTGGTCGTGAATCACCATAACAGAATCATCATAATAAAATCGGAAATCGATAAAAATTCCACGAAGTCGAGAGCAAAGACAAATCACAACGGGCCGCGCTGGCGTTAGCAGATACGAATATTACAAATCCACCGCCCACTGTTATCGCCACCGCACTACCGCAACTGCGGGATGTGGGCAAAATAAACAAAAACACTCACGTTATCTGTTCACGGATAAAAAAAAACACACGAGAAGGATGAAATGATCCACGAATTTTCAAACAGACTGCAGTGTAATCCTTTAAAGGATGCACCCGACCGCTACCACCACCCGGATGTACTCCACTTTGAAACAACAAACAGCCACCCGAACGAAAACAAAGTCAAATTGGCGGCAAGCGTCCAAATAGACGGCTTTAGTACCACTCAGGGCTAGAGAACGGACAAAGTGAGCGGAAAAACAATTACCACGGCGTTTAAGACGACAAGTCTTTGAGATACAACCGATAGTGACTGCGCTGCACACGGGAAGGGCGACACACATTCGCGGTAGTTTGTAGTTGAGGCAACCCGACGTGCTGGAACACTCAACGTGAATTAATTGAAAGATACATTTTGAGATTCCCTGCAACCCAGCCCAACTGATACTCACAGATACCGCCCGAGATACTCGTACTGTTCGTGTACACACGGCACACAGCGAATAACAGAGATGAAGTATCTATCGCTCGAGAAGCACACTGCAGCATGCTGCGCGCTAGATTAGCCGGTGTGTCACGCTGCCGGGTTCCGAAGGTACACACACACACACACAGTGGCAGCGAAAAGTAAACAAACTTGAAAAAATGGTTTTTGGTTAGTGCTTCTCTTCTCCTAAAGTATCTGCGGGATTTCTTCTTTTCTTGCTGGGAAATGAATTCGATTTGTGTGAAGTTTTGATTGAGATTTGTGCTGTGAAGTATGTTTGAACTGACATAATGGACCTAATAGCGCTCAGCTCAGATACAACAAATGAGATGTTAGATACGAGAATGGCTCCGGGATACAGTACCGATGCTCTTTTCTTTTTCCAACTAATTGTGTCGTGGTAATATTTTTAGAATTTTCTGTGCCGTCGAGCAGGGAGGGGGTGGGGGTTTTACTAGAAAATATTTGGGTGGCACGTGAAAGATTTCATTCTTCATTGAGTGGAACTATAAAGCGGAAACCGCTCGAAAATCACGTTTCCTTCCATGTTGCTCTCATTAATTTGAAAATTTTAAGTCTTTCCATAGGGGATTTAGTTTAAAAGTTTAAAAGCGGGGGATGCCTCTAGGAATATGATTTACGTGACCACGCCACTGGAGGAGGAAGAGGGCACCCGCTTTAAATGAAGTGTAGCGTAGTGTGTTATTTTCGTGAACAAAGTTAATGCTCATGTTCATAACGAAAGACAAGTGATTTATGAGTGCAAAAGAATCTAGGATCCGAGGAATGCCAATGGTATTGGGAAAGCCTTAGATTTATGGGTCAGGAAAATCTCTTTTGAGTTATAAATGGGACAATGACATCGGGATGAATAGGGTGAAGAGCTTTCTTGTGCGATAGTAGCATACCTCAGGTTTCTACAAGACAATGTGTCCCCCTGATGTCGGATGGATTTTATTTTCGGTTTGCATAATCCAAGGTGTGTTGGGGTGATGGTAAGCAAGAGGAATGAATATTTATTGTCTGAGCGAAAGTATCGTCTTGGGTAGAAGAACAGATATGTTTCGAGGTGTTATGCAGAGAAATATTGCTGGAGGTTGCGTGATTAAATTTTGTTGAACCAAACAGAATATGGATCTGGGAATGGGATCAGGGAATATATCATAAGAGTGGAATGTTTAATTTCTGTCTTGCAGAACAGAAAGTGGGGGTAAAATCATCTTTGATAGACAGCCATAGGAAAAACCTTTAGATGGAAGTTGGGTGCACCGCTACAACTGAATGTCATGTTAACAGTCAGAACAATTTCTTTTAGATCGAATGCGGCGTCTTCATTCTAATAAAGCTGTGGTGTTCGAATCTCAGGTAGGTAGAAAGATGGTCAGGCTGGGGTGCCTGAGACCCTAGTAGCGCATTAAGCTTCGCTTCGATACTATGACTCTTGAGAACCTGATTTGGTTGTTGTTTGATGGTCCTTTCAACCTGACGGCACTACAGTCCACATTCAACCTTTTTTGGTTTCCCTTTGACATATCCAAATGGAATGTGAACTCGGTCAAGAGTTGAACCATGCCGCTCCGGTCATCGGCCTCTTTGTTACTACCTACACCGTATGTCCAGCGACTTCAATAAGCGATAGTACCAGTTGTAGGCGCAATTCCGCTTCGGCTTCGGGAACGAAGACTTAGGAAAAATCTTTTGCATGGGGAAGAAAATTCGAAGTTGTCTGCTAAGAAAATACAATTCACAGTATTTTCCAAAAGGAATACGTCTACCACTGCAAATGGACAAGCAAGTGAAAGCATGCACCACCTTGGAGTTACGCAAGACTGAACAATCTTTTTAGAGCGGAAAAATTCTTCCTACCATTGGAGCTATTTATTCTTTGCAAATCATAAGTTAGACCGGGGGTTCGAGTTCCTAGAAAAGAGTAATTCACCTAATGGACAACTTATGACTACAGATATTTTCAGGAAAGATGGTCAAAATAACTCAAGGGACTAATCCCTGAAAACGCAATATTCGAACGTCCGACCAGAAATGACCATCGTCTCTATGCGCACTGAGCAACTGCATGAACTTGCCCTAACCAAGATTGCATTTGTTATAGAACTAGCATGCATCGGACAAACATTTCTGGGCGTGTTCGACCTTCAGAAGTTAAAAATTTAAATCAACACCTGCAAACATCTCGAGGCATTATATGAATGTACGTTTGCCTTTCCAAAGAAAATTATACAAAAGAGGCACAAACCCTTGGGTACACGTTAAGCTGCATCAGGAAATATATTTTCTTTCCGGTTTTTCTTGGGCCAATTTCCTCTCAGAACTAGACCTGCAGTAAGAATAGTTACGTCGCTTTTCCTAAAAGAGAATTTTCTACCAAATTGACGATTTTTTAATCAGTTTTTGGAAAACTTTTAGAAAGAACAAGAAGAACAAAGCTTATGACAATATTTTTGTGATTCAAACTTCCAAGCTTAGGAAAACTCCCAATAAAAGCCCTGTGACTCTAGAATTTCTTAAAAAATGTTGACCGAGTCTTGCTCCATGGATTTCTATTCCTTGGATAACCATTCCTTTTGATGCGAAATTCACCGCACTGTGGCACTTGCTAATGATTCTGGCATAAGACAGAAGGTTCTTCATTGAATTTACTGATAGAAGCTACAAAACAAAGAACAGAGCTCCCATCACGTAAGACGACAATCATCACCACCATCAGCATTTTAAACAACCTGCTTATCCACTATGAGAGTGGCGGAATTATGGTGGTTTAGTGGACTCTCTACATCTCCAGATCATCCGCCATCGACTCTAAATCATCAGATCCTATTCCCATAAGGGTAGAGGTGAGATTTCGGACTTGGTCTAGCCATCTCATGCTAGGCCTACCCAAGGGACTAACACGCAGAGTGCATTGAATAGGTGTTCGGGAAATGACCATAACCTCTAATTTGTTTACATATATATTCATCTCAGCTTCAACACAGACGGCGACGAACCTATCTAGTGCGCGTTTAAGTTCGGTCTGGGTGGACGTAAGGATGACCAAGTCATCAGCCAAAAACAGATGACTTATCCTTAAGTCTCCCAATTCAAACCATTCGTCGCCATGGCTGCGCTATAACATCCAATCTATATAAACTAGGAAAAGGAAAGACGACAAAACGCATCCCTGGCGAAGTCCAATGGCAACGGCGAAAGGTGTCGATTAAACGCTGTTCACCCGAACACAGTTTTTACAGTTTGTGAATAGAGATTGAATGGCCCTCAGAAGAAAACCGCCAATCCCATACTCCTGCAATACACTCCAATACACAAACAACTGTCTCAAGAACTATTCTGAGAGTGAATACCTGGTAAGACGACAATCGTTTCAAGAATACGTGATGAGAACCTAACTTCTTCAGAGTAAAAAACGACTTGTGCATATTCCATGACAAGTGCACATCCGGTATTAAGACCACGAACATGATCAAAGAATGCTGTGTAGCCGGAAAATCACCTACGCGTCGATAGATAGGCTCTAGGAATTCTTTGTCTATTGGAAATAGATACAGAGGAAAAAAATGCAATGAACTATCAGCTCATTTCCCACTTATAAGTTACTTCGGACGGATGGGTTCTAGCCAATCATGCTCGAAAGACGTTGACCACAGACACATCGTAAAAAATATAAAGAATACACTCTTGAACATATGAATGTTCAATATTGTCAAAACGGATGCGATGCTAAAAATCTTAGTTAACCTCAACTTAAATCACACCCTTATCTACACCCTTATGCCAGGAAATTGGCAACCCATAGGTGGAACAATATCAGCAATTGTCTCTTGTTAAAACTGGCTTAACCTGGATTTAAAAAAGACTGAGAAACTTTTATCCACTAACCGGAAAAAACTTAGGTTCACTAATAGGGGTCCTCACCGGACGTTGCTCAATAGACAGATATGTACTCAGACTGGGGGTCCCCTCGAAAGATTTCTGTAGA
The DNA here is from genome assembly GCA_917880715.2 of Matsumyia berberina. NCBI lineage: Eukaryota > Metazoa > Arthropoda > Insecta > Diptera > Syrphidae > Matsumyia > Matsumyia berberina. Next base: position 111,755,501 of record OU862870.1, on the reverse strand, counting down.
AGCTGCAGAGACGAGAAGGAAAAAGAAACTACAACCCACCTACTGTACACGTGCCCCGCCCTTGCGACGTAAAGGAGGGAATAGTTTTATGATGATCTTACAAGCTAGGCGAACTCGACATCGAGAAGATAAGAAAGTTCATCTCCGAGACGAAAAGGTTCAACTCATAGAGTTGAAAAATGTTACCATTTCGCGAAGCTAATAAAAAAATGACAACATTGTCAGAGAAAACATTATTATCTATGTTGACAGCAAGGCGGCTATTAACTCTCTGCAGCCAGCATCGACAAAATCGAAGCTCGTAAAGGTCTGCAAACAAAATTTCAACGCTATATCAACGATCAACAAGGTGACTCTATGCTGGGTACCGGGCCACAGGGATATATGAGAGGGCGGATGAACTTGCTAGGGGGGATCCAGAACTATATCCTGCATATACCCTTCTGATCGCGAAGACACCCATTAGCACTCTTTACGTGGATGTAGATGTGGAAACCTAATATGCGGTGGTGTCACATGGACACATGTGCAATAGCCAGATCACTATGGCCAGCCTTCGATAAGAAGAATTCCAAAAATCTCGTACAACTTAATCGAAGGGAAATATGAATCGTCTCACACTGCGGAATAGGAATCCATGCGGAGCGTCTTGAATTGAAAATAGAATCCGTCCGGCACCTGCTATCCGAATGTCCCGCACTGGCCACCAGAAGATTGCGTACTCTTTATATCGCTGATTTCTATCCCTTTCTGGGTGGTTTTCGGATTAGCCAACCATATCCCTTGATTTGACTCCCATGAGTATACATTTTATGGGTACAATGGACCCGCTTGAGTTCTAAGTAAGTCTTTAGGACACCCACTAAACCAACCAACCAAGCAATACCATTACGGCTACCCATCTCGAGGTACTCTGGTTCCTGGTAGGGGTAACCCGGTTCTTCATAGTGGTATCACAATGGGTCAATCTGGTCTAAGTGTGTCCCTCTCTGAGCGGAGGCCTAAAGCCTAACATATGCGGATGATGTGGTGCTGGTAGCTGCGGCCAAACTCTTCTCAACTCTCTGTGAACAAACAGAAGGAGACCAAGACCACGAAATGTGGACTGGCGATAAACGCCCAGAAAACTAAGCTGGCACTCTTCATAAATAAGAGAAAGTTACCATAATTCATAATATCGTTTGTTAGGGGCATTCCCCTCAGGATCTCTACTAATGCAAGACACCTGTGGACTTTTGCTTGAAAAAAAGTTTAACTGGAAGTAGAATATCAACGAAAGAATTTAAATGGCTTTCTACTCGTGCAATAGATATCCTTGGGCCCAAGTCCAAAAAAAAAAAAAAAAAATCGGTGGATGTAAACGACTATCCTGTCCCCTACACCGGCCTATACCGGCAGCCCTATGTGCTGGTAAACTCTTAGCAAAACCACCAACTTTTTGACCCTTTTGTGTGGATTAATTTGAAACAAAATTAAGTTCAACTCCTTGACTAAGTACCATGACATTATCCTAAAACATGAGGGCATATATACACATGTTACAGCAGTAGATCACTCTGGTCGCCCACGGTTTCGCTCTGTCTGCTTAAGTCAACCCATGTCAGGAAACCAACCGGCCGGTTGTGACCTTCGCAGATTGATGGGGCATTGCTAAGTTAAAAAGTGATTAACTAGCACAACAGTGACAGACCGAAAGGCTCTAAACAGGATAAGAAGCAATCCATAGTATCGATGCCATAAGCACGACAAAATAAATAAAAATCAACAAATACGTTGTGTCTGCCCAATTTCCGGTGTAGGTGTCGCAAATTCCTTAAAGTCATGGCTAAGGACATTTCCCACAGATTTTGTCAAACACAGCTTTCCATTTAATCATTTCCTCAAAAATAAACAACACAAACCATGTAGTTCTGTGCGAAGGAGCACTCTTGCTGACCGTCAGAAGGCTTTAATATGTCACCTGCCCACGCAACCGATTCGGTGTCCTCAATAAACCGACATCGATATGTTGTAGGCCTCACAAAGTATCTTTTAACGCCCACCACCGAGATAACATTCCCGAAGAGCGGGATAAAAATAAATACACCGTCGGGAATGGAGGAAAACCGAAACAGATTAATCACGTCCGACATGTCTGGCTGGCAGGTGATATCCTCGCCTCAGGCCCGCCACAGTTGGCCTGAAATTGTATCTTTGATTGGAATGGTAGTGGCAGTGCCGCCCTGATATCTATTACTTTCGGCTTTCGTTTGAGATAAATGTCACGAGATAAAATATATTTTAACTCTCGGAATTTAACCGTCGACCTTATCTGATGAATGTGTGTCGCAGATCTCCTTATGTCACGGAAGTCCTAAATGAGAACATCATCCCGTCGAAGGTTAACCTCGGGTTGAGTCAAAGGCGAACAAAAAATTCGTTTGCATTCGAGAACAACTCTGCATAATTAGCTTCTCTGCGAACAATGGACGATGCGATGACACAGTGTCCATAGTGTTCACAACGAGAGTGCAATGAGTCGCTTTATGCTCACTTACTTCTGTCGCGCAATCCGATGACCACACGACAATCCATTCGAATTGGCAATCTCTGAGTGCAACACTCATAACTTCTGTCATGATTGGCCATTGTTGCAGTTGCGGGGTTATGCTTTTGTTCGGTCAGATTGTTGTTGCAGCCAAGTGGCTGCCACTCGTCAACTCTGACTCTCCTGCGGTGCGGGCAGATAAGTATCGGCAAATGGTTATGGCGACGATTCGGCTGTTGGAGAGTCGACGTCGTCGATTGTTTAGTGTTTACGCACGGATGGCAAGATTGTTGCAAGTTTTTGCCTTCCTCATCGAGATTGTTATGGAACGTGTTTTGCAATCACGCAGCCGATGAGGAAGTTCCAGGGTTTGAAGGGCATTCATGGAGGGGCTTTACCCTTGAGTGGTTTTTAAAGACGACAACGCTACCAGACTTATTGGGGACGCATAGCATTTTAAATGGAACTTGTGCAAACGATTGCAATTAAATGGAGGAAATGGTACAATCCCTTCTCGGGAACCTGGTAATGGATTGGTCTGTAGGAGGAGGAAATTGTGGCAAACGATACTGACGAAACCAATATCGGAAAACCTGGAATCTATTCCGGAAAAGGGGAATCTGAGGTCAACGATGATAGTTTGTCTTTGAATACCAACCTTCTACATACATTCCATAGTTCCTCGACTCATTCCTGGATTTATAGAGTAGTGAACCTCTAAGGAAAAAGGGAATTTGTGTTCTCTTACCGCTACTGTCATCACAGATGCCTTAAGGACATATGCATGTACATAAGTATGAGAAATATGATGAGCCTCTGGAGCCTGCACTGCGATTGATGAGGAAACTATGGACTGCTGAACACTTGGTTTGGCACAATAGTGCAACAACCAAGTTCGAAGATAAGTGTTTGACTCATCTCTATGGTAGGCACACATACCAAAACCATAGCGCGAGATAAAGATCGTCTTTATTCCTAAAGCAGGCAAGGCCAGATAGCAATGCAACCGCTAAGGGCAGCGAAATTAAGGTCACAGCATGTGCAGATGATGTGGTTCTTCTAGCGACAGACAAATTCTTTCCAACTCTCAATGAGTAAAGAGAAGGAGACCTTCAAATGTTGGACATATGGACCAAGCAATATGAATTGACGGTAAACACCCAGTGAACTGAACTGGGACTGTTTCCAAAAAGGGAAAGATAACGAAATTCCAAACACCCTTTACTGGGGCATCCCCCTCAGGATCTCCGACAGTGCAAGATACCTACGACTTGTACTCGAGAAAAAGTTGATCTGGAAGCAAAATATCAACGAAAAAATTGAGAAGGTAACGATTCGGGAAAACTTGGGGACTAGGACACAACTATCGTAAAGCCTATTCGTATCTGTGGCAACGTTGTGTGGTGGCGAGCTACTAGTAAACTTACCAACCTCAAAACCATCACGAAAATACAGAGATTGGCGTGCATAGCAGCTACAAGTGTCATGAGAACAACGCCAACAGCAGGACTGGCGACTATTCTCAACTTACTTCCATTAGACCTGTTTATACAGGAATCTGCGGCAAGAAGTGCCCTGAGAATCAGCCGAATGGATGGCTGAAAGTAAAGCAGGACGGAACGTACCCAAATCCTAAGTAAATACATGAGCAATGTAGCACTAGCAACCACTGACTAAACGGTGCCCTACTAAAACTATTCTCTTGTCCGTTTCCAAGCAGAGATTAATGGATAAGCCAAAACCATTTATAATGAGGGGCCTAAACGAGACATTGGCGTAGGTGTAGATTCAGTCTTTGTAAATCAGTAAGACTCCCAGCAGCGTTTTTCGGGAGACTGCGATTAAGGTAACACCACGTGATGATATCTTTTTCATCGACAGCCAATTAGCGATTAAACCGATAGAAATACAATCGCAGCTTGTGAAATGATGTGGAAAGGGATCTGCGCTAGACCTAGAGCAAGCTAATCCCTAAATACAATTTCCGCCATGTAAATTTAAACAGAAACAGGCCTCTAGTGGAAGTAAATAGAAGATGGAGCCGTTTGAACTCCTGTTAAGTAACGGTAAACCAACGGCCAAAGTGCAACGGTGCCAGAACTAATACACTCATGCAGTGTATTAGTTCTCATTCGTATGAGAAAGCTAAGGCGACATGAGGATACCCTTTACAGGGACTGCGGAAACGAGGAAAAGTACACAACTGACTTTCTTTAGCATTGAGCAGGTCTGTGCCATCTCCGAAATAAATCATTTGGAAGACACTTCTTCCAAGATATCGAAGAACTAAGCGACGTGCCTATCAAGTACATCTGTATGTTCATTCAGACATCAAGGTTCGAAACCCTAGGAGTGTGGTTTAGGAATTTCTCCACGAGCAAGGAGTACCATTCCCCTAAATGGGCATCACAATGGGTCTCTACCTACCTAAATGTGGCGCAGAGGGGACTCTCTTCCATCGTCACCTCATCTACCAATCCTAACCAACCTCCTTGTGGTGATTCCGGCTGTGATTTTTCACGCATTTAGGCATAAATTGCAAGTAATGAATTAGCTTGTAACACAGGTGCCATGGCTCGGATATAAACCGGTCATTTGTTGACGACAATTTGGCTATCGTGTCCCGACAAAGATCAGAATTTGGAATGTAACAACTCTCCTTCCTCCTCGGGCAGTAAAGGGGCTCCAAGAGTAAGATAGAAAACAACTTCACATGGCACAATTTTGATATCATGCGATCAAGCGAAGTAAGAAGGTTCTATATAGTTGACTTTCAGTCATATTCAGTGAACAACAACGAAGTGCACAGGCAAGTGATGGACAAGTCTGGCCTCGGCACCCAAAATAACGACGGCGAGAGCTTTGTAGATTTTTGCAACACCAATCGCCTTATCATAGGTCTCACTCTGTTTGAATACGATAAGTATCCTAAAGTCAGTTTGGTTTGCAATAATCAGCCGCAGGCTTAGGAATTGTGTTTTCAATGTCCGAAACAAGGGCGGAAGCGATATCGGTATGAAAGAGGAAACCACCGTATACATTCGATGCGTCTGCAAACTTCAGCTGTCCAAAACAGTAGAATGCTCCGACGAGCCAGGTATAAGACAAACAGACTTAAAAACTATTGAAGAGCACTAGAATAGTGCGAAAATTTTTCATCTGTAAAACGCAAAGAAGTCATAGCATGGAGCTGTCTGAAACTACTATGCGACGGATCGAAGTGCGAAGCGAATGCAGTGAACTAGAGTCCCAATGAAGTTAAAAATGCGAGAGATCCAGTGTAACGTGGGTCGACACAAAAAAAACTGTATAAACCTACTAGCAGATCGGACAGCAGGTCTATCACTAAAGACCTAACAGATTGTCACAAATTACATCCACAGCCAGTGAAGAGTTTGAATGGCACTCTACTAGTTTCAAATGAACCCGAATATGCATCACTGCTGGATTTGACATAATTCCCATCGAACTATACAAATTCTTGCCAACCATTTCGGCAGACTTTAGCAAAAAGATTCTAGTGACAGAAACCTTCCAAGATGAGTCGGAGAAAGAAATAATTGTCAAGCTCCCGAAGAAAGGCGATCACCGGATGAGATAATTGAAGGGGTAGATTACTAAAGAAATACTTGCTGAGAAGTTTCATGGGAGTCCTGGTAATTCCCTGAGATTCACATAATATGTGTGTTATGTCCTCAGCGCCACATAGGTCGTTGCAGTATCTGCAGACATCTGTGTCTACTCTTTTAGTGTGCTTCCTGAGAGACAGTGGCCGGACAGGATGCCAGTGACTAATTGTAGTTGTGCCTTGCTCAAGGTAAGAATATCTCTTAATTTTCTGCGATCCAGAGAAGGCCATAGAGTCTTGTAGAGCATGTGCCAACTAATGTTGGACCATCTCTAATTTGCCTTACTTACAGTTATTCTAAGGATCTCTGCTTTAGCCACACAGAAAGGTGAATCCACGGTGGTTCCACCCCTCTTGTTTTGCCACTCTTCACCTAGCCTGGCCAGTTCGTCAGCCCTTTCGTTTCCCTCAATGTCAAAATGACCCGGCACCCAACAAAGTCTTACTCGATTCTGCGTACACAATGCCTTCAGCATTACGCGAAATTTCGAGACTAGTGCAGATCTAACGACATTTGATTCTAGCGCTTTAAGTGCGGCCTGACTATCAATGTAAATGGCGATATCCGTTCCAGATATCGATTTCATCTCTAGGGATTCCGCAGCTATAAGCACAGTCAGAACCAATGCTTCAAATACGCTAGAAGTATCCGGGAGTCTTATGGATCCTTTGAGGTCTGCCTCTTGGGAGTAAATCCCTGAACCCGTTCCGTTGGTGGATTTTGAACCATCCAGGAAGACCGCAATCTCATCCTCTGAAATGACAGCGTTTCTCTGCCAGTCTTTCTTTTCAGGATACAATGTGCTGTATAGTGTATCGAAGTTTATGACGGAAGCCGTCTCATCTGTTATTTTTAGAACGTAAACGTTATATTCACTTAGGATGGAGCAATGTCCAATACCATTATTCCTAAAGAAGCCTGAATTAGTGACCCTCAGCACACTATTGGCTGCCTGGTGTTTTATTTGTATGTATGCTACCGCTAGCAGTTGCAGAAAGGTGTCTAGAGCTACCTGATGGCTAGTGATGGCGATACTGGCAGTTCTTTGTAAATCCGAACAAAGCCTGAATAAAATTGATGGAAAATAGATCCTAAAGGCAAAGACTGAAGTGAATGTCACATTTGTATCTTAAGCCGGCAAAATGTACGACACAGCAAAAGTCATGATTCCCATCAGCTCCCCGTCATTTCTTCCTTTAAGACTCATGTCAGAAATTGGAGTGGAAGCTATTCAATTCTGGTATCAGTCGCCATGGATCTGTGGTTCAATTCAGTGTGAGTGAAGTAAGTTCCACCAGCACCACCTCTCGGCAGGTAATGACAAACCTCCGAGAGTAAAGTCATGAAAAAACTTCTCAACTCGCCGTTCTTTTAACGAACTCTATACAAAAACTTTGGCATCATCTGTGGAGCAGCTAATATACAAAAACTTTCGTCACAATCTTGGGGAAAATCATTACTTAATCAACCGATCCAAGTTCTAAGCACTTCTAAACAAACTCAAAACCTTCAACTGAACAAAGTTCAATTTAGCGGCATTTTTGTGAACCCTCACCAGGGAAATTCTTTAAGGAAGTCTTCCTATATACCTTTCTCAATCCATTAGTCCCACCCACAACCGCAGCACTTTAAACACAAGTTTAGTCGCTAAAAACTCCCCCGCCACCATTGTTTAATAAAAAAAAAAAATCAAGTTTATCTTAATGCCTCAGCACTTGTCGCAAACTTAACCTAACTCGTGATAACTTTTCCCAACGACTCCCATTAATTAACATTTTGGAGGATCTCACTCCTGGTTTCATCCTCGATAATTTTATTCAAATTCACTTATCGATTGCTCTTGAGATTTAAACCAGCCGCCACGGTACTACTTCACGGCGCTCACAATCTTTTGAGGGTTAAGCACGAATTCCTGAAAAATTAATTAACTCTGAAACTTTTGAGTTCCATCGAACACGGCGTACCGGCCGGAATCTTATCCCGGAAATGTTCGGCCTCCCCCCCCCAAAACGGGATAAAATAAACTCTTGACGCAAATTTAATTTGAGTAAAACTTTACCTTGCCATCCGTATCGGGTGCATGATATCTGACCTCCAGCGACCCGCCGAGTACCGCATACCAAAATCGTCCCTGCTCGCCAGCACGGAAAACTGAAAAGAAAAAAAAAACGATGACGACGATACACAAACACATCGATGTAGTGGTTATTGTCTAATGTAATGACGGCCTAAATTGCGGTCACATTCTTCGTTTACATCGTAAGGATAACCGAGGGATGTGTACCCCAAGATAGACCATAAATAATTTAATTAGGGCAAACCAAAAATGTCTGCTTCTTCGCAGAAGGATGTGGGGAACCACCTAAGAGCTGGCACGTTGCCTTGGGGGAAATGAAAAGTTTGTATACTTACGAGTGACTCCCTTCTCGAGATCCTCGTAGAATCCACACATTGCAAGTTGTTGCAGTGCCGAGCCCGGCAGGCGACATAGTGGCTCCACGCGTCTCAGCCGGCAGGATATTAATTCCGCATCTCGGAGATTTCTGTCGCACGGTCTGCAATGAGAACGAAGAGAAAGGGAAAACAATTAGGTGGATATATGTATACAAATGCGAAGGAGCGTGTGAGTGTGGAGTTAAGCATCTGCAGGATGTCAGATGATTTGAACAGTTGGCGCCAGTTCATGGGTGGCTTAACTTGGTTATACATATATTTCACCCGCCCAGGGAGGTTTGGCATGAGGCAGGTTTTATTGATTTTTTTTTGGAATTATTTTCACTTGCGGTGTAATGATGAAATATTTTGTAGTTGAGGACATCACGCAACGGGTGTGGATAATCATTTTCGCTCGCAATGACTTGTAGAATTTTGGTGATTATGATGAGATGAATTAGTTAAATTGGTGTACGTGAGAATGCGGTAGAATCGGGAGGAATTGGTTCAAGGTATTACCCACAAACCTGTTAGACTAGACTCGTCTTAGACTAATGTAGCAGATTTTACCTTTCTGTTAAGATTGACTGTTTGTAAAGATTGTTAGATTTGGAACCCTAGAATTGTTTAGAGTCCGATGATTGCTTACAGTTTGAGATGACTCTCATTGCTATTTCCACATTATGGGTCACAGGCTAGGGACATATTGAAAACAATAAAAGAACTGATTAGGAACGGCATGACTTTTAATAAATCCTTTGTGGGAGATGTGCTCGTTTCAGTGAAAATAGTTCAGAGACGCATACCAATACAAGTTACTGGCTCTGTTCATAGTCTTATAGTCAAGAAATAAACTCAATTTTCTTGCCAGTCACAGCAAAGTACCGGTGTTACAGGGAACGAGAAAACTGACAAACTGGAAAGAGAACAAGCACACGCAATAGGACGACAGTGAAAGTCGTACTGGAAGTAATTAAAACAGCAACCAACGAAAAGATTTGAGGAAATTTCGTAAATCACGTAAAGTGACAAGGTCGCTCATAAAGCAACCAAACAACCCATACAGCAAAAAAGGTTCTTGGTTCAAGCAGGGAGTAATTGAGACTTATGGTGTCACAGGACACATTAACTTCAACAAACCTTATGATAATAAATTGGAGGAAAAAAGCAGGTGGACCTCAAACCTTGCCTATCCTAAGCAAAACCGCGACAGAAAGCCCTAGGGTCTATGAAGATACCCCGTGGTAGCCGTGGCTCAGTGGTTAGTACGTTGAGCGGCGTGAGTTCAAGCCCCAACAATGTCCACCGAAAATTTTTCGCGGCACCACCTATCGTCGGGGAACGACAAGCCTCCGGGACTATAATTTGTCACGAAAAATCTTCTTAATTCGCCGTTTGGAGTCGGCAATAAATTGCTGGTCCCTCCCATTCGTGCGAACAATACAACACGTATAAAATGAATGATTGCGAGAAGCTAGACTTTGGTACATCCCGAGCTGTCGCGCCAGCTATTTTTTATTTTTTTTTTAAGTCCAGTCCCGGTTCATTTTATGGGTAAAGAAACCAGCGACATCCTTATTTTCATCAAAGAAAGGTAGTCTATCTTGCTATATACTCAGCCAATGAGACCAGTTCTGAATTGAAAAGAAAAATAACCTTTGCCAATCCATTTTTCTTTGGGCTGAGGAAGGATGTTCTGAAAGATACTCTATATCGGATTTTAATTATATCAGTCCTTCTTTATGGAGGGAAGCTTCTATCATAAAAGGATTAGGATATATTTGGTTGTTTTGAGCAAAAAACGCATCGTGAGATGCTTGATACCCTTTAAATTGCAGGCTTTGAAGTAGTCTTGGCGACGAAATATATACAGAAATGGATACTTGAGACGGGTATGATATGTAGACACCAACGCATCGGCTCGCACAGTCTTCGAATCTAGGCCGGAGGAATAAAACACCAGAAGAAAACTTGGAGTTGGTTAGTGGTTGGCCCCAAACTATAGCGCTACCTAAGTAAGGAAGAAAGTAGAAGGCTTACTGCAATAAAGTCATTTTTTATCTCTGATTATGTCAAAAATGATTTCGTAATGGGCAGTTGGCTCATTTAAGCCATACAAGGCACCAGGGATGGATGAAATCTTTCCTGTTCGCGTCCAGAATAGTCTAAATTTTATCATCTCTCCCCTGATTGCTTTATCGAGGCCTAGCTTTGACTTCGGATATACTCCAGAAGCTTAACAGAAAGTGAATGTGGTTATCATCCTCAAGCTAGGTTATAAGCCCAACGAGCATCTGCTCTGTGGTACCGCAAAGGTCGATCAACGGAAGGTGCTCTGCATCACCTAGCGACACAGATGGAAGCAGCTTATCGTTCGAAGGAGAAGGCCATTTGTGCATTTCTTGTCATTGAAGGAGCTTTTGACAACACCGCCCCGTAATTCAATCGCCAATGTTCCAGCCCGCAGGGTCATCGATCTTTCGTCAAATAGGTGGGTTAGAGCGATGTTTAAAAGCCGCAGAATTACAGCCTCTTCTGGAGAAGTCGCAGTGACAATATTGTCGGCTGAGGAATACCCGCGTCCTCACACTTCTACTATGGTCTATTGTCATTGTTGTCTTGCTCACCAAACGTAACAAACACGGCTACAACGCCATCGGCTACGCTGATGATCTTGTAGTGATAATTACAGGAAAACATGAACGCAAAATGTGCAATTGCGTGCAACGCGCATCACGTCTAGTCTCTGACTTGTTGTCAGCAAATGCCGATCAATCAACGCTGGAAGACAGTACAGTGACTTTCAATAGGATTTTCAGATAAGGTAGAGTAGGAAATTGCTATGTGGGAAATGTTCTAGATAAAAATCTCAACTGGAACCCCCACACCAAAAACAAATTTGCCAAAACGACCAATGCCATTTGTACATGTTGCTGAACGTACGGCAAAACCTGGTGTCTACAACCGAAGGTTGTGTCCATGACAGTCCAACCTATCGTCACCTATGCTTCTGCATAATGGTGGACTAAAGTCGAAGAAAAAACGAGGACTTCAAAGGCTAGCATGCCCAGTGATTACCGGAGCTATGCGTCTTGCTGCTGCTGGGTCACTTGGCGATCGATTCTATTCGCTTTTCCCGATTTAGAAATTATCAGTACGGTATGAGACTCCACGCTCAAATCGCATTAATTTGAGGGAAGCTTTCAAATCGAGGGCCTGAATAGTTTGGCATGCGAAATCAGCGATTCTCTGCTGAATATCAAAGGACTAGTGTGGTATACGGACGGCTCCAAATGAACTCTGGTGTGGGGGCAAGTGTCATTAACCCCAGTCGCAAAGTCTCGAAGGCACTTCGAATGTATCCCAGCGTCTTTCAGGCCGAGCTGTTCGTCATTGAAACCTGAGAGCAGCGCTTCAAGCACTGGGCTCTCAGTACCTTAGCTCAAGAGTCGTCGACGACTGCTTCAATGGCCTCTAAGACTTATCTAAGCGAAATAAAATCAAACTCTGGTGGGTACAGGGACACAGAGGCATCAAAGGTAATGAAATCGCTGACCAATTAGTCAGAGAGGGATCTAACGAAAGGTACCATCTGTGGCTTTCCTAAAGTGCTTGGTAAGAAGCATGCTAGACAGACGGGGAAAAAAAAATTACCTATCCAACTAGGAAAATATTCAGGGAATCAATCAAACAAAAGGGCTCATCTACCCTATGAATAAAAACCTAAAGAATATCCTAACACACAATAGGGGCGATATTCGAAGGCTCGCTAGCTTCCTTTCTGGTAATGCAGTCTGAAATATCACCTACGGAAGATGTGAATTTCCCTGGTAACCCAATGTCGACCCTATCTAGAGAAAGACGACACACAACATAGAATACGTGAGTGTGTGGCTCTCTGTTGCATTAGAAAGCGAGTTATCCTCAAGGACACCCTGGTCCCTAAAGACATTAGAAAGGCCCCGACGGAAAGCATTCTCAACTTTATTATAAGGATTGAGCCCCCCCCTCGTCTAGCCGGCTCAAGGCACAATAGATCTTAAAGGTCGCATTGCCACCTGTTTTAGAAGCTAGTAAAAAAAAGAACGTTTTCACTTATTCCACCTTTGAAAGTCATTACTTGTCAAGAAGACTGCTAGACATACAATCTTTGAGCACAATGGACTCCCGTCAACCGAATAACGATTGAGTTACACCCAACTGATTTTTATTCGCCATAAAGTCTTGAAAGTTTTCAAATCGCTATGCTCTCTTGCAGGATGTCTATACATTCACATCATGTGAGTGCATTTAATAATTCTCCCCTCTTCAAGTGAAGTAGCTTTGCTGTCACAAATGTGAAAGACAACGATGCACGAACAGGAGATACATGTTTTATGGTCTATTAGCGCCGTTCCACTAAAGTCATGAACACTGAACTTTGAAGAGTTATGTCAAAGATTTATGATTTCCACAGCATAAAACTTTATGGTGACTGTTAACGATGAAAATAATTTTAGAGGAAAAGGACTTAGAATCGATATGCATCAGCGTTTTAGTTTCTACGAACTAATATTCGTTCATAGTGGGGATCTGCACGTTATTTCATCCCGATTCCCATTGAGATGGAGCTGAAAAGCAAATTGTGTGTCATCAACTGTTTGAAACTAAAGGACACTTTGCTCAAGGCTGCTTTTGATGACACAACCTTTTTCTTCTCTGAAGTCATTGATGTATCTGCATGTGACAAATCATCCTTATTTTGACTGGCTACAAATGGCCTAAATAATCCCCGTACAGATCAGATAGTCATTGTCGCCTGATTGTGCCCCATTGCTCTCTCTACTGTTTGCTTTCATCACAACTTCAATCCACATTGTCAAACACTTATCCGGCCACAAGTGCCCATCCCAAATCATTGCCCAGCCACTCCACAGGCATAGTCCTTGAGACTTTTCAAAAAGATCCTAGACACATCGATAATATAATCATCTGGCGAAACAAAAGTCATCGTCAGTCATTTTCGTCTCCACTCCATTCGAGTGTCATATCCAAACCCATTGAGAATCTTTCAAGTTGAATCCTCTCAACAAGATGTGTCATAGATAGGAATGGCCCACTTGTTGTAGTCATGGGAAAATATTTTGTTTGTCCCTCCACGGAGTGTTTACTCAGCTAAAAGTGAAAGGCGAAACTTCAAAGGAAAACAGGGGGAGGCACACAACAAAGCAAACTCATTCGGTAATGACTTCAACGCCCACACAAGCAGCACACACACAATTGATAAGCTCATATGCGACAAAAGACCCGAAAGCCTGGAAGTGGATCTCTGTCCCTACTCCGCCACTTGAGTATGACACAAGCACAACAAAGCGAAAGGACTGACTGCGAGAGAAGCCGACGACGGCAATTTCAATTTCAAACGGAGATCGCTGGCTTTGCCACAATGTTCGAGATTTAAATTTCAACGAAACAAAATAATCCCATCCTAATGGATATGGGAATTGTACACGCACGCAGGAGGATACACGGACGAGGAAGACTTTAGAGGCGACGACCGACGTTCCAATGGGAAGGAAGTCGTACTAAAAGCCCCACGTCGACGTTAGAGCAGCAGTGGGACAAAGTAGCAAATAGAGAATCAAAGGATTTTTCTTCCAAGGACTCGTGTGTTTTTTCTTTTTTTATTCTCTATTTTCGATTTGAAATCAAGGCTCTTTCCTTTCGGCCAAAAATGTTTGACTGTCTTTAGTGCTTTTTATTGAATTTCGTTGACGTTGGAGTTCCTTTTTTTTTTTTTTCCTTTGCCTTCTCGCTTCGTTTGTCTTTCGCTGTTGCTACTGTTCGGGTGAATTCAGCGGAGAATTACATTATTCCAGGGTGTGCAATCGCTATAAAGGCTATCAATCAATTTAATGTCCTTATTAGGAAGTCGACTACGACTAAAAAGACGACGATGATGATGATGACGCCGACGACTACGACGACTATAACTGCCAAGGCAAGGGTAAGTGAAGTTGCCTAAGTGGCTTATCCAATTTAGAAATATTTCTCAAACTGGCTTTCACAAGGAAGTGTATATTGAATTGAATGGGCCGTCACAAGGGAAGGTAGCTTTGAACCCAAAAGAAGTGTTACAGGTCGTAAATTTTGATAAGAGAAAAATGTTTTTTTTTGTTAAATAGTTCAAGGCGTTCCAAATGATTGCATGTAGTAGAAAAAGCTTCTGTTTCTTGACTATTAAAAGAGCAGGCAGGAAAAACTTTTTAGCGTAGTCGCCGTTTGTCAGTGGTTAGGGTGGATGACTACTGTGTGATCTGGGTAGATTCGAGCCCCAGTATTGTCCATCGATTATTTTTCGGGGCACCTCCTTCCCCCGTCGAATCACAAGCCTCCGAGAACATAGCTGGTCGTAGAAAAGCTTCTCACTTCGCCTTTTGAAGAAAGGAACTAAAATGACGAAAGGGTCAGTTTGCAAGGTCACAAACCAGGTCTCAACAGAAAAAAATTTAAAAAAAATACTGTCACCGACAAAAACATAGATCCAGTCATAAGCGGAATCGAAGACATTATGCCCATCATATCCTATGTGTAAGCTTTGGTTATGTTATAATAGTCTGGTCAACAATCTCCAACAGACGCAAAAAAAACATCCCCGGATAGGATTTCATTCACGTGGGCTAAGGGAATAGTAAAGAGGTTCAAAATGCTCATAAACGTGTCTTTACCACTGTCCGAAAAGCCCCCAGAATACCCATAGATAGACCAGATAAGAAGTCTGTCATAGAGATGGCACTGCTTCCTATTGCTTGTCCTAGGAAATCGCTGCGCACAATAAGGTTGCTGCTCATCTGAAGGACATAACATATGGCAAGTCTATGACTGCAACGGTAAATGCACCCAAAAAGTCGTAGATTCATGGACAAACTGTCCAACCTGAAGGCCACGGGTACAACAAATTCCTTTAAGTTCTTCTCTGAGGTTCCAAATGGCAGTTTTTTTATTTGGGGTTCTAGACATAACTCATGTAAGGACACAGTCGCACCCGACAAGCTGCGGCTTATTGAAGGTGAGTTGATAAAATGCGTTTATGAGCGCGCCAAGGACAACACCAAGGGCTGAGTCTATCCGTAAAGATCTCATCTAATCTTAAGGTGTTTTGCTTCACACGAATTTGCCAATATCAGTGCGGCTTCCGGCCCGACAAATCGACCAATGAGAAATTTTCATGCCGCCACAAATCTTGGAAAAGACCAACGAGTTCCAAGACCCATCTACCATCTCTTTATCGGTTTTAAAGTTGCATACGACAGTATTTATTGCATCGATTTATACAACGCGATGAATGAATTCGGGATCGGAAAAAAACTGATCTGGTTGTGCAGCCCTCGAAAGGTCGTGATGCACCGTGCAGTTTGGAACCAGAACATCCCAATTATTCCAAACTTGCACCGAATTTCGCCAAGGAAATGCGCTGTCGTGGGATTTCTTCTTTGCTTTAATACGGAAAGCACTATCTTCTCTGTGGACGCCCTGGCTCAGTGGTTAGTGCGTTGGACTGCTGAGAGAGCGGCGTAGGTTCAAACCCCAGCCGAGTCCAACAAACATTTTTCGCGGCACAAACTCTCGTCGGGAAATGACAAGCCTCCGGGAGTATAATTTGTCATGTATGTAAGAGCTTTTCAATTCGCCGCTCGGAGTCGGAAATAAATTGCAGGTCCTGCCATTCGTGCAAAAAATGTAACACGCGCAGGTTGCGAGAAGCTAGCCTTTGTCTCATTCCGAACTGTCGCGCCAGCTATTTATTTATTTTTTTGACTATCTTCTCTAAATCCGTCCATCTGTTGGGACACATGGACGATATTGATATTATCGCCTGATCCCAACGTGCCACCATTGAGGTTTTTACGGTGATTCGAGAGCAGTCTAGTAGAGTTGGTCTTAAGATAAATGAGTGTAAAACCAAATACATGCTGTCGACAAGAAATTAATTCGTCATACACTGCATGGGACAAAATGCAACCATTGACAACTACAACTTTGAGGTAGTGAAGGCGATTGTCTATCTCGGGGCAAATGTGAATTCCACAAACATTACCCAGATGGAAATTCGACGAAGAATAACCCTAGGCAACCGATTCTACCACAGTTTGTCCAAACTCCTAACACGATGGACCAAAATCGTGCTTTACAAAACGCTGATCTTTCCAGTCGTCCTTTATGAAGCCGAAAGCTGGACAATAAGTTAGACAACTGAACAGAAAGAAAAATTCTACGTCAGGCGTTTGGTCCTATCTGCGATGAAGGTGAATGGAGGAGAAGATTTGACTGCAAACATCAAGCGAATGAACCACAACGCTCTAGCCAAGAGAGCCTTCGAATTTCAGCCACCTTGTTCGCAATGGAAAAAGAGAGCGAACCTCCGGTTTAAGGATTAAGTGATCGCAGATGCAGGAAAGATTGGTCTCGCCAACTGAAGCAGCGTTCCCAGGATTATGAAAGATGGAAGGCAGCTTGTCTATTCTGCAAAGGCAGCTGTAAGGAAGGCAACAGTCTGCTTTTTGTAAGCAACAATTCTTAAAAAAGTTCTCATAACCTATAATGCGATTATCATCTTGGGAAAGATTGGGAAAATCAACACCGCATTGTCTCTACCAACTAGCCAGCCTTCACATAATATTTTTTGTATTTCTGCTCTAACCTCAGCGTTCAGTGAACCCTACACTAAAGGAGAGAAATGCCCATACTACTGGCCTGCTGAACTTCATAGTTTTCGATGTAAACACAAACGATGAAAGGACAAACAAACTCACATGACTTAACACCCACTAACAAACTAAGAACCTGATCCAGATACAGGAAAGAAGTCTGGAAGGCACATTGTAGATCCAAAAACAGAATCTTCCAGGTACTTTCTAAAACGCCATTTAACCCGAGCGTCCTAATGCATCGAAATGGTAATGGTAAAATAAAATCGATCAACTGTGAAAGCTGATATCAACTCTGCTCCAAAGGAATTACACTGGCAGTCGAGTGTCATGGCTTGAAGAGTTGATTAAGCTGACTATGATTATGACATCCGGAGATTCGAAAAAATTTCCGTGAATTATAACAATGACAAACACCACATTGAGCTCATTGGGGAGGCTACTAAATATCGACTAGATATAGTTGGTATCTCCTCAACAAAGCAAAGGGGTTCTAGAACTGTGGACCTTTCGGATGGGTGGAAACTCTTCATGTCAGGAGTAGCACCTTCAATGTCTGCTCAGGCGGGAGTGGGGATACTCACGAGTCCCAGGCTGGCAGGCAGAGTACTGGAGTGGATACCATTGGGAGGGAGAGTTGCGATCTTAAAGCTTAAGCTTGAAAGGTCAACTCTGGCTCTGGTGCAGGTATATGCGCCGAATCTTGAGTCGGAGTATGCAGCTTTCTTGGATGAAGTAGATGCCGCCTTAGAACAGGTGGCAGATATGGATTCTTATCTCCTGATGGGGGACTTCAATGCTCACGTGGGTGTGGACGTAATGACATGGGGAAGTGTGATTGGGAGGAACGGCGACCCGGATCAGAATGCGAACGGAGAGAAGTTGTTGGACTTTTGCTGTGCAAATGGCATGTCCATTATGAACACCTTCTTTCCGCACAAAAACATCCATAAATACACATGGTACCGTCAGAGTCTTCAGCAGAAATCGCTGATAGACTTCTTTGTGGTACCATCGTGTGTTAAAAGGATGGTTTGTGACGTTCGTGTTGTGAGAGGGGCTGAACTGTCAACTGATCATCACCTCGTGTTGTGCAATTTGTATCTCAACGATAAAGTACCTGTCCTACCAAAGCGTAAACCAAGGCTGGTGACACGCATACGGTGGGAGAGTTTACAGAACGATGAGATACGGGAGGAGTTTGCACGACAGGTATCCGAAAGGTTTGAACAAATTCCAACTGTTCCGACAAATGTAGAGGAAGAATGGCGGTTGTTTTCAACAGCAGTCATTGCCTCTGCAGGAGGTGTTTGCGGAGTGAAGCGGCTCGGTGTGGCGGCTGGTGGTGAGAAAAGAACTGCGTGGTTTAAAACACCCGGAGTTCAAGAAGCCATCAGAGAGAAGAAGGAAGTCTTCAAGGTGTGGATACACTTGGGGGATTCAGCTTCTCGGAACCGGTACATGGAGGCGCGAAGAACTTGCAAGCTGGCTGTTAAAGCAGCTAAGGAGCAGTCTTGGAAGGAGTTCGGTGAGAAATTGGACTGTGATCACAGATCTGCAAACAAGGTGTTCTGGCAGACCATCCGCCGTCTCAGAGGAAGGAAGTTTAATATCATCGAAGGAGTCAAATCCAAAGATGGTGTACTTCTTTCCGATGACAAGGACATCTTGCGCAGATGGAGCGAGCACTTTTCGGAGTTGCTCAATCCCGAACAGGGCACTGAGGATGGCAGACCCATGGTTTTGAGTAGGGCGGAGAATATTCCCACCGTAGAGGAGGTGACTTTGGCGATTAAAGCGCTAAAAGTCGGCAAATCTGCTGGTGTGGATGAAATCCGGCCAGAAATGCTCAAGGCTTTGGGTAAAGAGGGAGTGGAATGGCTCTCTCGTGTCATTAAAGTGGCCTGGGAATGCGGTGAAACACCTAGTGATTGGCAAACTGGGGTGATTGTTCCTCTTTTTAAAAAAGGGGATAAGAGGGATTGCTCCAATTATAGGGGTATATCTCTTTTAAGTCTCCCCGGAAAAGTATTTGCAAAGGTGTTGGAAACGCGTTCCAGAGCTGTGGTCGAGTCCCGGTTGGGCGATGAGCAGTGCGGCTTTCGTCCAGGTAGAAGCACAACCGACCAGCTGTTCACTCTCAGAATGGTACTTGAGAAGGCCTGGGAGTATGCCAAACCTATCTACAGTTGTTTTGTGGATTTGGAGAAAGCATATGATCGGGTCCCTCGAGGTAAACTCTGGAGTGTATTGCAGGAGTACGGGATTGACGGTTCTCTTCTGAGGGCCATTCAATCTCTGTACACTAACTGTAAGAGCTGTGTTCGGGTGAACGGCGTTAAGTCGACACCTTTCACTGTGGGCGTTGGACTTCGCCAGGGGTGCGTTCTGTCACCTCTCCTTTTCATAGTGTATATGGATTGGATGTTACAGCGCAGCCTTGGTGAGGAACGGTTCGAATTGGGAGTCTTAAGGATAAGTCATCTGCTTTTTGCTGATGACTTGGTCATCCTTACGTCCACCCAGACCGAACTTCAGCGCGCACTAGACAGGTTCGTCGCCATCTGTGTTGAAACTGGGATGAAGGTAAACGTGGACAAATCAGAGGTAATGGTAATTTCCAGAACACCTGTTCAATGCACTCTGCATGTTAGTGGAGTCCCATTGAAACAGGTGGAGAAGTTTAAGTATCTCGGGGTCCTATTCACGAGTGATGGTAGGAGCAATACTGAGTTATCCTGTAGGATTGGTCAGGCTGGAGCAATTTTGAGACAGCTTGGTCAATCTGTTATCAGGAGGGCCGAACTTGGCATCGAAGCTAAGTTGTCGGTCTTTAATTCAGTGTTTGTTCCGACCCTCACCTATGGTCATGAGGTTTGGGTAATGACCGAAAGAATAAGATCGCGGATACAAGCTGCCGAAATGAGATTTCTTCGTTGTATTGCTGGGGTGACTCGACGAGATCGGGTTAGGAACACCAGAGTACGAGAGGCACTCAATGTCGAGCAGCTACTTCTTCGGACGGAGAGGTCCATACTTCGATGGTTTGGGCACGTCAAACGCATGTCCCCAACTCGGTTTCCAAGACGTGCCATGGAATTCGTGCCATCGGGTACGCGTCCCCTGGGCAGGCCTAGGTTGAGATGGCTGGACCAAGTCCGAAATCTCACCTCTACCCGTATGGGGATTGCCCCTGATGAGTTAGAGTCGATGGCGGAAGATCGGCAAATGTGGAGAGTCCACTTAAGCTCCCTAAACCCGCGACCCTCATAGTGGATAAGCGGGCCATTTGGAAGAAGAAGATGATGATGATGATGACAAACACCACAAAGGTTCCCAACTAGTCTAGACACCACCCTCAATATAAAATCTATATACTACCTGAGCTTCAAACCACAGTACCTCGCTCGCGGTGTGTGAAAAGGGTATTCATATCCCCTTGATCCGCGTGTCGCAAAAATCATCACCCTATCCGAAGATGCTATAAGTTTTGCAAATGGCGTCAAATGTCAATTCTACTTTGGTATTTGTGAAGTAAACAGATACAAAATACACGTCGACAGGATGAAGCAAAAGCGCAAACTGCACAAGCCACAACCGAAATTGTGAAGGCTGCATTTCCGGGTCGCCTAATCTGTCGTTTTGGCGGTTTGCAGTGGCCCGCAAGATCGCCTGATTTAACCGTTCCAGACTTCTTTCTGTGGGTTTTTTTTAAGTCACGAGTCTATCTCAACAAGCCTCTGATTCTTGAAGGGCTCAAAGAGAATATCCGTCAAGAAAGCGAGGACCTATCGCCGGAAGTTCTGACAAGAGTGATGGAAAATACCATAAATCGGGCCCGAATTGTCATCAATTCTGGCGGCGGCCACTTGGCCTATATCATTTTCTCCACTTAATGGAAAACAATTTAAGACGTCACATAAACATAATCCAAAAGCAGAACCAAAGTTTTTCATTCATAAAAAAAATTATAGCCAAAGAACATCGGGTGACATCTTTTGTGCCACCTTGTACCTTTGGTCTAAGGCACAAGTTTTGGTAGGTGGCTCAAAGAAAATTTGGAGTAGTATACCTGTTCGATGAAGGAAACGAACTCTGATCCTGTTCAAACAACAAAAGGACGACTAAAATGAAGCAACGATATCTACTAACAAGGTTTTCTAAATTCAACAAGCAGAATCTCTATGAGTTGACAGTGAAAAACCTGAATCAGCCAAATTGTGACTGCAACTTGTTATGAATAATTTGACCTACATTATGTATGTATGTACGTCTGTTCCAACAAACAGATGATACTTCTAAACGCAGGTAAGTGAAATCTCCGAGGGGATTCAAATCCACATTGCTCATCATGTCTCCTCAAATTGAATACATATTTCACAGACCCGCATTAAGGTGAAAGTAATTTAAATTCCAACGACCAGCAAGCAGCACCACGTTGCTACAGGAACAAAGACATTTTTGTCCTCCCACATCCTTCACACAGCTTGCTCATTAAATTCAACGACTTGTTCCATAAGTCATATGCAAGCACGTCTGATAAGGACCTTCAGTAAATTCCAATATATTGGGAAAACTTTTCCAATTCACCGCAAGACAAATTCATTTATCTCGACATTCCACAGGACATTCCGTTCACCTGCCACGATATCGTTGAATTTACGTACATTCTGTACCGTTTGCCTGGTGCTATTTTAATGGTAAAACTTTTCGGGGCAGATCCACATTATCACAGTCACAAACGGAAAAAGAACACACAAGTCAGGAATCGTCCTGTGACTACGGTTTCTCATTGAAATTTCTGTTAATGTCACATAATCCACACACATACACACAGAAAGGGAATTTCCTGCTCTTACCCGCAAATCGACCGAACGTATCCTTTGATTTTATACCAACACCACCTGACCACAGTCATGAGCCATGCAAACCAAACCCGTGGGCGAACGAGGTTTGCTTACAAAATGTCCTGTCGACTTCGGGAAGTATCTTGTGTGCATTACACAGGGTATAAGAGCTGTCAAATTATATCCGCATTTAAGTGCTCTCTCCCCAGGATACATATCTGATCCTTTGTGAGCTTGTTTTCAGCGAATCATACTTATAGCTGTGTGAATATTTTTATCGCGGTAATTGTTCTGTCCCCTTGGTATCAGAAAATGGACACTTTAATAGGAAAACGATAAAAAGACGAGCACCGGTGGGAGAGGTTGGTTCTATTTCAAGGTGCCTGATGCCGCAAAGTAGCTTCATCATCATTATTATCATCGTCAACCTCAAGCTCAACCTCACATGGTAAACTGCTGATTCAAGGACGCGCTCTTATACTACTTGCACCAGCAGCACCAGCAATTGTGTTGTTGCTTACTGATGCGATGATGGGATTGATGCTGCCGGTAAATGGAAGGAATCCCACCGAGAATCGCCGCAGTTATCTAACGTCTAATGAATTATTCATACAATTTTATGCATGGTAAGCTCTGTTGGCTAGGAAGGCGGGCGGGGGTCCACAGTAGACGGATCCTTTGGAGCACAATGGCTGAAACTAGAGTGTGAGTGTCGTTGGGAAGACAGCTGAATTTTAATTGTGAAAGCAATTTAAAACGAGAAAAAGGAAATGAGTGCCTTCCCTTGCAGTTTTCCCTTGGCGTTCGTTACCAAACAGTCAGCGGAAATTAATGAAAACTAGGACGGTACGCGTTGAGCTTGGAGTGTCTCGGAGTTCATGCCACCAAAAGAGTAAATGAAAATGCCAGCAATGATAATCAGAGGGGATTGCTATGAACATCTGCTTTTTCGTAAAGCAACGGATACAGTCAGTGCGTCCTTAAAACCTTTTTAGGGCACCACATGGTGGTGCTGCTAATTGTTAAGTGCTTGTGAGTTAATAATCGTGTAGTTGATAAGCTGAGCAGCCACCGAATTGAGAAAATGAATATTAAGTCGGAAGGTGGTCTGTCCGAAGTATCACGTGAATCAGCAACTCAACGAGCTGACGGTCCCCATTAACTACCCACATCCATAGAGTCCCAAAGAGTGGTTTGAACGCCACAATTATGTAAAAGAACAATATGAATTTTAGAGCAAGGATTCCTCGTTTTCGAATCAATAGTTTATATCGCTGAAGTTCGAGGAATCGAACAGCTAGGGGTTTAGCTAAGGGTTTTTGTGGACTGAAATCAAATACTCGGGAAGGCTGGTAGAATTTTGACGAATTTAATAGGCAATACGAGAAAAATAACGTCACTCCATATTGGGTATAGGGACTTTTGAGAGAAATTGGTGGAAATAAGGTGGTGTTACCTATGCTGAATAGAGCTATGAAGAGGAAGACAACGGAGTTAGATTGTAACGTACGTTGCTGTGTAGGCAGTGCCGAGGCATGCTTTTCTTTACAATCATCGCAAGGGATTATGAATACTACTGTGATGTTGTTCACATACCGCGAGTGAGGTGTATTGGTTCGAAACTCAAATGGTATTAAGTTTCAATAGCGTTCGAGGGAGACGTACTGACTAACTGAGTGGGGTCAAGACCCTAGACTGCGGAAAATTTTGTCTAAAAATGCAGCCACACCAACTCACATAATATAATAAAAGGTAATGGTTCCTGGGACGGAGAAATCCTCGATCTACTCCTGGACACCCACTTCCCTGACTCTGTACCATCGACTGAGAAAAGATCCACACATAATGTTCACTCGGGTAAGATTGTGGATAATCTTAACTCTTGGGATAAAGTTTTTTGGATTAAAGACAGCTTCGAGCCCTGTGGAACTGCAGTAATCAGAACCCATCATCCTCCTTTGACTGCCGAGTTAAGAACATGCGTTTAACGTGCCCAAACCATCGAAGTAGTAGCTGCTCGACATTGAGTGCCTCGCGTGTTCTGGTGTTCCTAACTCGATCTTGACGAGTTACCCCAGCAATACAACGAAAAAATCTCATTTCGCAAACTCAAACTTCATGACCATAGGTGAGGGTAGGAACACACACTAAACTAAAGACCGATAGCTTAGCTCCGCTGTCAAGTTCAGCCCCACTGATAACAGATTAACCAAGCTGCCTCAAAATCGCACCAGTCTGACCAATCCTACAGGATAACTCAGTATTGCTCCTACCATTCACTTGTGAATAGAACCCTGAGATACTTAAACTTCTCCACCTGTTTCAATGGGACTCCACTAACATGCAGAATGCATTGAACAGGCTTTCGGAAAATCACCATTAACTCTGATTTGTTCACGATAACCTTCATCCCAGCTTCAACACAGATGGCGACGAACCTATCTAGTGTGCGCTGAAGTTCAGCGAAAAGCAGATGACTTATCCTTAAGTCTCTTAACTCGAACCGGTCCTACTACACTATGAAAAGGAGAGATGACAAAACGCTGCCCTGGTGAAGTCCAACGCCCACGGGTGTCGATTTTTCGCCATTAACCCGAACACAACTCTTACAGTTTGTGTGTAGAGATCGAATATCCCTCAGAAGCGAACCGTCAATCCCATACTTCGGCAATACACTCCAGAGTTTACCTTGAGGGACCCGATCATATGCTTTCTTCAAATCCACAAAATAACTGTAGATAGGTTTGGCATACTCCCAGGCCTTCTCAAGTACCATTCTGAGAGTTTATAGCTGGTCCGTTGTGCTTCTACCTGGACGAAACCCGCACTGCTCGTCGCCCAACCTGGACTCGACCGCAGCTCTGGAACACGCTTCTAACACCTTTCAACAATGTCAAACAGGGAGCAATCACTGCGGCACTTTCAGTCATGTGAGCTGGTGAGTCATCCATTGCTTTGATTATATAACTTCTGTGTGAAAGTGCTGTCAACGATAAGATGGGAACACATAAGCTCAAAGATCTGTAAGAAGAGGCACCCTACAAGGAGTTGTCCTCTCACTTTTCATTTGAAAGACAGCACGTAATGAAGTGCTAGTGGATCTTGAAATGATTGGTTACTACGGCTGTCTCAGCAATGTATCCTCAAGAACTCATGAGCAACGCCCTCTTCATTCAATCTTGATAAGCTAAAAAAAAGCCTCGGGCTAAACGTAAACCCGCGCAAAATAGTGCTAGTACTCTTGCAAAAATGTCTACAAGCAAGCCTTGCTTACCTTATGGCACTAGGCTTACTCTTTCAAATGAGGCCGAAAACCTGGAAGTCATTTTTGACAGTGAGCTCTACTGGTGGTTTAACATCGCAGACTGAGTCAGGAATGCAACGATAGCCCTCTATACCTGCTACTCGTCCAAAGTAGCTACTGGCTTGATACGTCAATCGACCCATACTCCTCTATAGTTCAATTGTAATTTGTACTGTACTTGAAAAAACCTCATATCACAACGTGCTGAACACGACCTAAAAGATGGCGTGTCTCTACTGGGCCACTCCCGTGGACACCATCCTGAACCTTCCATCTGTCGGCTTCTAATAAGTAGCCGCAAATGCAGCTGCTCGTTCAAAGACAACATCACCGTGGATTTAATCCCCACATGGTCAGTTCCGTGTCCTTTGCAGATTCTGTGACCACCAAATAAGTTCCATCGAGCTATTCCGATCAACTGCAAAAGATTTCAAGGTCACAATTCCCACATAATGGGCCTTGAGCCTAAGTGGGTTTCCTATGGGACAACTATTCAGCCTAACCTAACCTAACTGGAGCCGACCAACCCAAACTCACCTCACAAAAGTATAAAAAAGTAGAGCAATAGCTATCCAACACAAATCCATTTGAAGCACTGAACAAACGCTTAACCAGAATCTTCGGATGCTCAGCAAGATTCGCTGAATCTCAGCTGTTATTATGTTTGAAGTTGGTTTGGGAGTGTCTTGAAAATTTCAATAGGCAATACGAGAACGTCACTCCATTTTAAAAAAAAAAGCTGGCGCGACAGCTCGGGATGAGTCAAGGCCTAGCTGCTCGCAACCATTCATGTTGTGCGCGTTACATTTTTCGCACGAATGGAAGGGATCTACAATTTATTGCCGACTCCGAGTGGAGAATTGAGAAGCTTTTTCTTGACAAATGAAGAGAGGCACAACCTCTCGTCGGGGAATGACAAGAGGTTGTGCCGCAAAAATGTTCGGTGGACATGGCTGGGCCTTGAACCCACGCCGCTCGATCAGCAGTCCAACGCACTAACCACTGAGCCACGGTGACCACTTGGTATGAGGGTTTTTAAGAGAAAGTGGTAAAGCTCGTATGGCAGGAAAAGCCATTAAGAGGATGAAAATGTAATAAAGGTTGTGTTAACGTGGCTGTATTGACAAGCCCGAGACACATTTTGCTTTACAATCTGCTCATGCCTAGGGGATTATTCACTCAGCGCAACTGAGGTGTAGTGGTTCGGCACTCAGATGATATTTAATTTCAATGGCGTCCGAGGGAAGTGTCCTGACTAATTGCATGTCATCGAAACTAGCTGGAGCCGACCGACCCAGAGGCATCTAATAGAAGAATTGATGCACAGATGATCCAGTTATAGCAAACCAAAACAAAGCCACATCAAACTCTGAACAAAAGCTCAATGAAGATCTTCGGATGCTCCGATTATACTTCCAGCATGTATGCTGCTTGCACAATCACGACTCAATTGATAGATGCCAATCTTATAGTCTCCTTCAAGGCAGACTAAGGCACAAACCTACAAACAAAATCTCATCCATATTGCGGTTAAACTCCGCTCTCGAAACAACATGCTCATGGTCATGCAAACTCAATTGATATTCAGCTTAGCAACACCATGCCGCTGATATCTGGCACAATACTATCTACCCTGGTTCGTTGGCTCCCAATTCTCTGCCTAACCTGAGCTATGTCGCTCAATTCAGTTCTGAGTGTCTATAGAAGACTTGTTAATATACGAAGATACAAGCCTGTGGCAGCACACACATCTGTGACTTTAATGCAGAAATTCGGGCTGCTAGCGGAACCACATCATGGTCATCTTCATTCTTCATACCAAAATGGCCTATACGCCAAAACTTTCTGGTCTCTATTAGGGTACAGTGAGTCTGTCTGAGACTACGTAAATTACATCCATACGTGCAAAACGTTGTGCGTTGGGCGTGTATTTTTAACGCTGAGGGCTTGACTAGTCAGCCACTGGGATTAAATATTATGAAGTTATCTCGGATCTGACTAGCGCCAACCTAAGTCAATTTTCCAGGATCTTCGGGCAACATTAAGTAAAACGTGGCAAACATGGCTTCCAGGCACATTTAAAAAGCCCACAAAACGTTTTTTACTAATTCACTTAACTTGACCGTGCCTGTAAACCTGGGTTATGATGATTGTCACTTGACAGCCTCCAAATGACCACTTTCCAAATGGCACAGCAATTATCCCTAACGATGGCAATAATCCCTTAAATGCTTTATTGCTCACGACAGCAACTTAATATTTCCAATGAATGCCATCACTCATAAGAACTCTTATCGATGGCGTAGCCAGGGAATGACTATATTGCGTGCATAAGCCTCACTAAGTTTCGCAATAAATATGAGCCCGAGGCTGCGAACACACACGCGTGCCTTTAACTTTTGTCAAGCCACAGCACAACGCCGCCGGCTATGCGGAGAGAAAATCGGAAAACACATGTTAATCCGGAACAAATAATACTCAAACCATCGTAGTAATTCAGATATTCAACATCACTAGGCCAGGCCTTCCTTCCCCCCGCCGGTAGGGATCCTGCAAACAAAACCTCACACTCCCCCGCAAATAATTCATCTACAAATGTTGACATTACCTTTTATCTATGGCCGTAATCCATTCCATTGCCATCTTTGTGTTGACTTGTGTGCGGTTGTGAGTGTGTTTGCCAACTTTTTGGCCAAGGGTATCCTTCGGCGAAAATGTATTGGAGGAAGCACTCCCCGATGTTGATCAGCCCTGCTACTGGTAGCGAATTAAGTGACCAACACTCATCAAGGACCCAACCGCCCACTTGGGTGTGCGGCGTGTATTGTTTATTCAAAATGTTAAAAGAAACCACTCTGCGGGAAAAATGAGCACAAACTCTGGCATATCCCCGCTTGTTCTCTCTCTAGAGTGACATTGATATCCACTTGAGATACGATTGTGGTTGGCTGGCGTCGTCGTTGTCCTTTCCTCTTCTCGAGCCACTCGTTGTCGTCGTTATCTATTGTCGGACTGTGTGTCAGAAAACTTCTGCTGACTATGAAACCATGTTGGGAAAATTTTCTGATGGCCAATGTTCCGCTCAGAGTTTCTCTATCCGGGGATATTCAGCTCAGTTCGGATGTCCTTTACCTGAGAGATAGGGCGAGAAAAAGCAAAACATCATTATTTTTAATTACTCAGCCAGTTGACCTGGTTAGGAGAGGGGCCCTACTAGGATAGGTACTCCTGCTAGTTGTTGAATTGGGAATAATATCATCTTTCGGAGCGACCTTGATTGGAGTGTGTTGGGCAGAGACATGGGTTTCGCTTCTGTGCTATTCTGAGATTTGCACGTTTTCCCTACGAAAGCGAGTGACACACACCACTTAATTAACTTTTCCAAGAGTGTGTGCTTAATTTTTGAACACTCTGCGTGATTCGTGTGAGACAGAGACTGTACAGTGTACACCGGAGGCTTTAAGGACGTGAGCGAAATAATTTGTACAGCTCAAGTGGTAGGAATTAATTATAGCCCTAATTAAAGTGTCCTTTTTCCTAGAAGCTGGTTGTTTGGATATTAGTCTTAAATGAGAAATGCATTGTTTTTCGTCGTCTTGTAGCTGGAAAAAGGTCAAAGCGACACCGGCTGTGCGATGTCGGCGCGGAGGCGGTGATAAGTCGAAAACATTTCTAAGTAATTTCGGGACAATGAATGTGACATTTCGGGACATTTACTAAGGTATGCAGGCGCACGAGAAGCTAATCAATTAGCCATGTTCGTGCTGTCGCTGGATAAATCTGTGCTTGGTGTGAGCTCGAAGAGTCGTTTGTGGGAAATTTCCATGGACAAATTTGTTGGACTATTTACTTAATTTTATAAGAATAGTAATACTAGTTCAAAAATAGAGAACAGGGGGGCACCAGCGTTAAGAATGTGATGTTATTTGGTATAGACTCCAACTTTTATAATGTTTTCTGACTACGAAACACCCTTGTCAGTGTCAAAACTTTCATCGTAAAAACTCCCAAGGAAAATTTATTTCTCCAACAAAACGTGATTAGCAAGAAATAAAAAACTTTAAAGGGCAAGGATTCCCTAAGGAAAATCTTTCTTAAACTGATCTTCGTGTTTAAATTCACAAAAAAAAAAAATCAAACGCTCTCAATCAACCAACTCACTGTTGCCAGTTGTAGTCTTTAAATAATTAAGGATGTCGAAAGAAAAAGGATACAGCCAGGATACATTCTCATATCTCTCTTGCGGCCTCAGGGAACTTTCTAAAAACCAAGGACTACTTTTTATAGGCACCAGTTGTGCAAAATAAACTCACACTGATTCCAATGGACCTGCAAGTTACCGCTCAGATTGAGCAAAATTAGCAACTGACCGGGACTGTCAAACACCACCGTCCGACCTAAGCCAAGCATCTATTTATTTAGCCATCCCATTAGGCTAATAGAAAGCCCAAAAAACAAATAGCTGGCGCGCCAAATAGGGATGAGCCAAGACCTAGCTTCTCGCAACCAATCATGTTGTGCGTGTTATTTTTTTCGCACGAATGAAAGGGGCCTACAATCTATTGCAGATTCCGAACGGCGAATTGAGAAGCTTTTCTATGACATATTATACTCTTAGAGGCATTCCCCGACGAGAGGTGGTACCGCGAAAAATGTTCGGTGAATATGGCTGGGGATTGAACCCAAGCCGCTCGGTCAGCAGCCCAACGCACTAATCACTGAGCCAGGGCGACCACTTAAGAATAGAAAGGGCTATCAACCAGAATAAAATTTTGACTTTCAGAGTCCGGGATCAATAAGACATCCAAACAACTTCAGTGTCTTGGAATTGGAAGTCGTAGGAATCGCCGAAGCAGCTGGAGAATTATCCATGCAACACTCATACTTAGCGCTCTTCATAGGGATTATCACAGACCGTATCCTACAGGCGGTCTACCTTAGAAAAATATGTTTATGTACAGATGACCTATGCAGAAGCTTGAACGATGTACATATAGGTGTGTAGATGTAGATGATAACACAGTTCACTTTCAATGCGAATGCCCCTATGCAGAACCTGAAAGGCGCCCCTCGAAAAATACCATTCCAATAATCTGAACTGTCGCGCCAGCTAGCACCAGAAGACAGGATCAGAGAGGAATAACAACGCAGCATATACTCTATATGGTGACTTAGAAAGAGTGGCGGACTCCAAAATTGGAAAGAGATGTAGAATAGGACTGTGAACAATAAAAATGTTGCTTTTTTCATGTTTATACCCAGCTCAGAGCTCTACTAGAAGGATTAAAATGCTAACCCAAACTCAAGAAATGGCTTGTCTGGAAGTAACCGACGCTGGAGCAACAATACAAAAGGCTGCCATGGAAGTCATACTAACCATCGTACCAGTACACACAGTACACCAGTACACCACTCCGGGGCTGGGGTATACAGGCCACCGGTAAAACTTCCGATTCATCTAGATCCCTTCCCGTCACAGTCTTCCAAGTCACCACACCAAAAGAAGGAAAATAGAAATCTGCTCGGATAGTCAAGCAGCACTTAAATCCATCATGAATTCAACATTCAGATCTCATCTGGTCAAGGAATGCAATGACAAACTCAACAGGCTTGCCAGCCATAATGACTTCCGCCTTGTCTGGGTACCGGGTCACGAAGGTGTCACGAGGAATGCACATGCTAAAAACACATTGGGAGTCGCACTAACGATAACTAAAACAGCAACCAACGAAAAGATGCAAAGGGATTTCGAAAGTAAATGGGCAAACCTCCCGACATGCAATGTGGCCAGACCACTTGTAAAGAAACCTTTCTCCTCACTAGGAACGCTCTAGGTTCAAGCAGAGAGCAATTGAGGCTGATGGTGGGACTTATCACAGGACACATTCAACTCAACAAACACATGCATAGACAAGACCTCGCTGACACATAGACATGTAGGAACTGCGAGGAAGAAGAAGAAGACCTCGAACACTTCTTATACCACTGCCCAGCACTAGCGAGAATGCGACAGAAGACACTGGAGTTCATGTAGATACCGGATCTGAGACATCGCAAGTACAAAAGAATCGGCGGCATCCTGGCCTTCACCAAGGAAACAGAAAGATTCGCCAGACCACACGTACGCTAGTATCAACTTCATAATTGTCCTCAACCAAACCTACCCCTACAGTTCCGACGATTAAAAGACAAGAACACACCGGCTCTGACCTCATATATAACACCATATACCATACCATGGCCTATATCCATAGGTACTTAGAATAAAAAAAACTAACTAACTGGAGACGCTTGATGGAACTGTAGCGCCACCCAAGCGACAATCAATCAACTCGGCGTGCGCAACTGGAGGCAGTTAGCTAACTCAAGAGGCTTATTGGTTGAGGCCCGAATCACTCCGAACTGTAGCTCCACCTGAGTAAGTAAGTAAGATGTAGGCTGATGAACTTCCCAGATATCAAACAACAATGCTGATTTTACCGGAATATGGACCTAAGGCATACCCATCGAGATGCTCTCGAAAGGACATATCTTAGGTGGACAGGTGGTACAACGTGTCTAGCGACAAAACAGTTTCGGACCAAGCTGAAACGCTCTAAAGATCTGAATCGCTCTAAGGATTTGATTTCCCTGAAGACAATGCATATCAGCGCTACTATAGGTGTCATCACTGGGCACTGGCTAAGCATGCAAAAAGGCTTGGTGTCTTCTCAAATGATTTCTGTAGAACCTATATGGACGAGGAAGAGGAGGAAACCATTCCCCTCCTTCTTTGCACCTGACCAGCTCTCTCCCATAGAAGAAAACTTAACTTAGGTGCCTCCTTTTTCAATGATATTGGCAATCTGACCACTACCGATGTTAGAAGCCTCCTTCGCTTCATCAGAAGCTCCACGTGGTTTAACGAGAAAGCAAAGGAAATCTTTCAAGATCCTTTTGGTTCACCACGGCCCTATCATTGATTTAAGTGTGCTAGCTTTAGCTGTCAGCCCGTGGTCATCGTGGCTCAGTGGTTAGTACGTTGGACTACTGTGCGAACTGCGTGGGTTCAAGCACCAGCCATGTCCACCGAACATTTTTCGCTACACCACCTCTCGTCGAAGAATGACATGCCTCTAAGAGTATAATTTGT
Organism: Matsumyia berberina; assembly: GCA_917880715.2. Classification (NCBI taxonomy): domain Eukaryota; kingdom Metazoa; phylum Arthropoda; class Insecta; order Diptera; family Syrphidae; genus Matsumyia; species Matsumyia berberina. Next base: position 111,722,942 of record OU862870.1, on the reverse strand, counting down.
CATAGAAAAGCTTCTCAATTCGCCATTCGGAGTCGACAATATATTGTCCCTCCCTCCATTCTAATTCCAAATACCCAGCTTTAGGTATATAAATTAAGAATAAGGACGGCGAAGCTGAATATTCTCCTAGAATTTTCTCAGTTACCTAGAGAATTGCTTTCAGAGGCTTTTAGGATAAAAATAAAGTAGCCTCACTACCTGGCGCAAAAAATCTCGGAATTTTGGTGCAAATTGGTGGTTTGGAAATTTTTACATTTTCATTTACCTTCGACGGATAAATGTTGTTTTGCGAAAAGTCCATTACGAGGTGTGGTGGCTTAAAGCCTATTTTTTCAAAGAAAATTCTCCGAAATTGAAAATTATTTAAATTTTTCATTTTTCCAGCTGAGTCTCTGTTGGGGCAGGTATTGAAGCCCTTACTCTAGTATACTTTCAGGGTATTTTTTTCCCGCGTGTTCACCTTTCACTGCTCCCAATTAGGAATTAATTCGCGGAACTAGAGATTATGAACCGCCTGCGGCACAAAAGCAAAATCATAAATAATTCCACGATTGAAAAACACGCAAATCGAACATGTTATACATAAAATTAAATTTTTAATTCAACAGAATTTATTAGTTATAGCAACTAAACAATGTTCACATGGATTTCAAATTCAATAAGCAGCTTTGGCAAATAACAAATGTGAAAGCAAAGCCACAACCACAACGTGTGCCACCACATTTCATGAAAACCAAAAAAAAAAAGTGTTTTCAATTTTCACTGGAAGTCGTTGCGATGATTTACGGACAAACATCGAGCTCTTGGCAAATAAATCTTCGTATCTGTTCTATGGGCATTCCTTGAAGGCATAGATAAATATCTATTATGGCCAACACGGGGGTTTGTATGCTTTGTTCGTCTATTGTTTGCTTGCGTTTGTAGACATTCATTATGCTGCCCCTAAAAATGATTCATATAATAACATATACGAATGCCGACTAGACTGATAAATCGGAGAGATACTACCCTTCTTGATTGTTTAGATTCGCAGAAGTGATTTATCTGGATGTGGATATTGTTTTCATAAACACACATCGCAGATGTGTGTCAAAGGAGATGGAAAAGGGATATTCTTGGGAACTTTGCTACCGACATCACCTGTCACCTAATTAGAAGAAAGAAAAGTTTTTGAACTTTTCAATGAAATCTGTGCTGATTGGGTCATTAATTACTTATCCACTAAGAAAAGTTTATTTTAGAGTTGATAGGGTTTCGAATACTGGGCGTTTAAAGACGATGTCACGATTTCATTAGAAGAAGTCTGACTAAAGCTTTACAGTTTCAGGAATTTCAAAGCGACAGGGAGAAGAAGAAGATGTTTACAATTGGTTACCTCATTCATGGACCTTTATTTGAAATGGATTGCTTTAGAAGACAATAACATAAAAGTGGGTGTTTGAAAAGACTGAATCAACCAAGACTACATGGGTGAGAATTCCGCCCCTGAGGTCGAGAAATATTTAAAAGCACAATTGACAACTCCTTCTTGTGATATCTCTATGAGGATATCCGAGAGTGACAAACACTTGGGACTTGTGCCCGATAAAATACTCAGTTGGAAGCTAAACACTGACGAAAGATTAAAAAAGCCACAATCGCCTTTTACACGTGTAGCAGAATATTTGGGAAAACCTGGGGGCCTAACCCGAGAATAATCTTGTGGTGGTACACACCAATAATAAGATCTATACTGACCTACGGCCCTTGGATTGTGGCAAGCCGTTAGTAAAATCACTAACCTAGGGGCCATCACGAAGGTATAAAGACGCGTGCGTTGGAACTACCAGTACAATGGGAATAACACCAATAGCAGGACTTGAGGCTATCCTCAACTTATTTCCGGTGGATAACTTTGTACAAGCCTCTACAGCCAAGTGTATTACGAATAATCCAGTCAAACTGCTGCTAACCAAATACAAACGAAACTACAGGAATATCTAAGCAATGTATCCACAACCGACTACATAAAAGCATACCTGGATTTCACAATACCAGTCTTAAGCACGTACCCGATCAGTGAGGAATGGAAAAGCGGGCGAATGACAAACACGCAATCTAGGTGTGGGTGCAGGTATCTTTTTCGAACCGCTAGACATCTCCAAACAGTGTTTTCCAAGCGAAGGTCTAAGCGGTGACACTAGCCGCCCATGAGACTGCGATGAGGGCAATACCTGCGATGAGGGCAATACCTTTTTCATCGACAGCCAGGCACAAATAAAAGCAGTTTTAGCTAGAGAAATAAAATCGAAGCTTGTGAGCTGCTGTCGAGAAGAGATCAAGATTTTTGGAACATAGCGCAAGATGACACTCTCGTCTATCCCTGAACCTGAGGCCATACCAGGAAAGAAGAAGACCGACGAAATGGCTTAGCAACAGACTTGGAACAGTTGACACTTCGGTGAAGATTTCGCCTTACACAGTTAAGCTCGAAGCGAGGAAAAGAGCCTTAAGGGAGGTAAATAGCAGATGGATCTCTCTGGACACCTGTGTAAGCACAAGGAAGATATGGCCTTTATTCAGTAAGGCTGGGACCAGCAACAGAAGATCCCAATCTACTCATAAAGGAGTGATGACAGGGCATAACTCGCTGCGGTACCATATAAAAAAGAACCTTCCGGCAAGCGCCGCAAGAGGTAGGTGGATTTCTTATGTCATCTATTCTGATGGTGGGAACAAAATGGCGGACAAAAATTTCCACTCTAATAACGAATTTGTACTAATTACCTCGAAATTTGTAAGGATTTTCAATTTCAACGAAATCCAATCAATTTTGAAGAATTTCAAGATGGCGGATCCAAGATGGCGCCCAAATTGGTAGCAGGCGGATTCTGTTCACTGTTATCTACTATATTACTAAAAAATCAAAACCGGAGGTTGGGATTTATTTGAGTTGTGAATTGTACCGTTTGAGACATAAAAAGGGGCGTAACCCGCCCCCCTCTGGACCGATTATGCCCATCTACGAACTTAGCCGAGGCATACGAACGTGTATACCAAATTTTATTAAAATCGGTTCATAATTGCGCCCTCAATCGTGTCCACAAGAATCCCTTATATTGCATATATATATATATATATATATATATATATATATATATATATATATATATATATATATATATATATATATAAAATTTTTAACGGAGTATGAGGTTAGTGTTTACTATCATAGCGAAGACGAATGGCATTCAAAATTTTTTAAAGTCGCGTCATGAGGACCTCTGCAATAGGTGGTATTTCTATGAAATCCACCTAAAAGCTTCGGATCACAGAAGAAGACGTTTGTAGAGGATGTAGCGATGAGGAGATCCATGAGGATACAACTCACTTCCTCTGCCACTGCCCAAGTCTCTACCACCTAAGACATTGAAGAACTATCCGATACACCGGTGAATCAAATAATGAAATTCACCAAATCCACAGGATGGTTTGTATCACAGACGCAGTAAGTTCTAATAATGTCTATTATATATACAGTAGGGTGTCATAGCTTCAAAAGTTGATTCAGCTGACCATGATCATGACATCAGGAGATTAAAACAATTCCCTTGAAGTATAGCAATGACAAACACCACAAATATCCCCAGCTGGTCTGGACACCACCCTCCGGCGTCTGGCACCTTGCTCGGTTACTAACGCCTGTGGTTTCTGACCGAGCAGATTTCAGGATCATAGAGGTTTAATTCTGAACTCCAAATAGTTGAAGTCAATCGTGATATATTTGTTGTACGAGACGGTTGTCAAACACATTTAAATATACGGCATGAGACTTGGTTTTATCAAAACCGAGAGGGCTACGTGCGTTTTCTAGATCTCTAAGAAGCCCAACCACAGCAGCATTAGCAACCGTGTTAAACCTTACCATATTCAATCATCTTTGTAGTATGTTTTAGAGAAACAAAAGTAGTACACGGGGTTATAGTCAACGACGATAAGGTCAATCATCCATTCAGTCGGGGTGGGGGTTCTATATAAAAAAAATTCGAACTAAACACTGGTGTCAACTCGAATTATCAAAAATTATCAGTGCAGCCAGTGTGGGTACCTACGAACAGAACGTCAAGATAGCGTTTCTCCAAGACAGTTCCAAACCTGTCTTTCAAACAGAGGTATCTACAAGGTGGCGCAAAAGTCATCACCCAATCCAAAGATGCTGTAATTTTTGTAAATGGCGACAAATTCTACTTTGACATTTTTGAAGCAAACAGATACAAAATACACGTCAACAAGACATGAATCGCTATACTCCTAAAGAACGCGAAATAATTGTTTCGATTTTTTTGCGGAATAATTCCCGGTCGTCCGACACCAACTGGGCAAACACTACACTACAGCCGCTCGCCTAGAAGAGTATGGGACAACACGAGATGCTGTCAGGTCTGGCCGGCCTCGAAGCAGCAGTTCTGCTGAATGTATCGCAGCTGTGGCTCAAGATGTCGCAGAGGACTCTGAAGCGCTTCAGAGTCATGCTCAACGGCTTTCTCCTACTTCAATTAAATGAATTGGGACTGGAGAACATGTGGTTCCAACAGGATGGAGCAAAGGCGCATACTGCACGTGCCACAACCGATTTGCACTGGCCTGCAGGATCGCGTGATTTAACCGTTCCAGACTTCTTTATGTGGAGTTTTTTTGAAGTCACGAGTCTATGCCAACAAGTCTCAGGCTCTTGCAGCCCTCAAAAAGAATATCCGTTAAGAATGCGAGGATCTATCACCGGAAGTTCTGGTGACAACTTTTGCGCCACCGTGTACATAAGTTCATGCAATCGAGCTATGTGCCAGAGAATGCCCCAAACGAAACCTTCATAGTAAACAGAGTGTCATGTTCTCTTTCAGCTGGGCAATGCTTAAAGCTTTAAATTCATACGGCATACTTCGACTCAAAGCCTGTTTGATGCTGTCTAAACTTCCCAAAACAGCTAGCTGGTCGCAAGAGAATGACGATTTATCGAGTTTCCAGATATAAGGCCCTCGAAGACAATGAGATTGCCGATGGACTTGCCAGACAAGGATCTAATTCAGCATTGATTTCTGTGTTTTATTCCCTCTACAAGAGGATTCCGACAGAGTCAGATGTTCATCAGCAGCTCAAATAAAAAGAGAATTGAAGGAATTCTGAGTGTACAAACAGAGTGGAGCAGAGAGCAAAGATCAAAGCGATGAAATCAAACACGTGTAATGAAAGGGTAGCGCACAGAGTGGAGCATCGATCGAAAGTCGAGCAAAGCGTCGACAAGAGAGCAAAGCGGCGATTTCAAGCATGTTTGATTTCTCCGCTATCATCGCTTTGATTTTATGTGGATTTCTTTCACTGCGAGCGTTGGCCTTCGTTAGAGTTGCTTTTTGTCACCTCTCCTTTTCATTGTGTACATGGATTGGATGTTACAGCGTAACCGTGGCGAGGAACGGTTCGCATTGTGAGACTTAAGGATAAGCCATCCGCTTTTCGCTGATGACTTACTTCGAACCATCTGGCCCGAACTACAGCGAACGCTTGTTACCTTCGAAGTCTTCTGTGTTGAAGCTGGGTAAATGTGAACAAAGCAGAAGTAGGGCTAATGTCTCGAACGCCTGTGCAATGCACTCTGCATGTTAGTAGAGTCCTATCGACACCGGTTCAGAAGTTTAAGTATTTCACTAGTGATGGAAGGAGCAGCACTGAGTTATTCTGTGGGATTGGTCAGGCTGGAAAAATGTTGTGTCTTTGATCCGACCCTCAGCTATTGTCATGAGATTTGGGTAATGACACGATTGAGGCCGCAATTATGAAGCGATTTGAATAAAATTTGGTTTACAGAAAATACCACATATTCAAGGAAGGGTTTTCAGTAAAGTACACATTCAAAATATTAGGATCCACTCTTATTCACAAAAGAAAAATGAACTCTTGCTTATTTGCTTCTACTTTGCTCTTTGCTCTTTGCTCGTTGCTCGTTGCTCTTTGCTCCTCACTCTGGCTAGTCTTCATCCTTGCTCGCATCTCGTGCTCTTTGCTCTTTGGTCGGGGAAATTTCGCAGCTTTGCTCTCCGCTCCACTCTGTTTCTACACTAAGTAAGCAAGATTGTAAGCTCCTAACTGACTTCCTCACTGGACATTGTTTACTCAACTATGTATGTACATCAGTATGTAGCACTTCAATAAGCTAGACAGAACTTCAATATGCTTGGTCAACTATGGTTGGGAGACAAATAAAACTGCTGAGACTGTAGTTTGTGAAATCTCCGCCTTTTCCCAAATTTACCCAATCAATTATCTACTAGCAAGGTTCTGAGGTTCTTTGATGACAGCTCGGGATGAGCCAAAGCCTAGCTTCTCGCAACCATTCATGTTTCGTATGATACATTTTTCACACGAATGAAAGAGATCTAGAATTTGTTGCGACTCCCTCGGGGATTTGCCAGCTTTGATTTCGTAATCATCAACCATATCATGTGTTGTGTGCACAACTGACTAACTAGCAAGAATGGGTTCAAACCTAGCCCAAGAGCAAGCGGACTGTACAGTCAGACCACCACTCTGTAACCTAAGGGCACCTGTGAAGTATCAAAAAGGTTGTGGCCAGAATATGACAAGTCAAAAACCTGCCAAATTTTACAAAAGGACAGATCGCTGTCAATGCTGGTGGGAGTACTTACTGGCCACAACATGCTAAGATATCAAACAAAGAAATTACGCCTAAATGGCGACGATTTATGCAGGGGATGCGGTGATGAGGAGGTGAATGGGGATACAGCTCATTTTCTCTGTCACTGCCCATACCTCTGCCAGATAAGGAATAGGACCATAGGCAAATTCTTCTTCGATCATATCGACGAACTAGCTGATGGATCGCCATCAGAACTTCTCAAACTTGCAAGGCGACCGGATGGCTGGCGCCAAGGAATTAAAACTGCAGTAGGAAATATCATGGGTATGGACCTAAATCTGATGAGGCAACATTCATCGGCCTACAAGCCTAACCTAACCAATGACAATCACTTTTAGACGTACTGATGATGGAACTGAGTCGAAAGTAGTGCATATACAATAGACCATCAGCCCAAGGTACGGCCTTGGACTTAATGGTTCAAATGATTATTACTTTACCCCTTAAAACAACGCAGCTTCAAATCCACTGGAAACACGTCAGGTGTATATAACAGGTCAAAAGTCACATCTAAGCGATGTTGTCTTGTTAAGGAAACGGACCCCAGGAGATTTTAAAACGTTCACTAAACCTACATTGGTATCTCGAGTAAATTTCATGAAACAGTCATATAACCAAATCGAAAACGGTCACTTAATCCCCCATTTTGTGCTTAATGGTCACCATTTGCAGCGCCTGCAGTTAAATATTAACATGCCCACGCACGCAGGACCCTTCTGTGTAATTGCCCTTGTAAATTTTCCATAAAACCAACTTTATGTCTTACAAATTTGAAAAAAAAAAAACCAGCACAAGCAATAACAACCCACATGCTGCCCAGAAATTGTGTTTTTTTTCTTCTTTTTGTTTTTTTGTCGTGCTCATCTTATTCATTGAATTTCAAATCGGTAGCTTACATGGATAACTGACAGGACACATTCAAAAGGATATGCTCGATTGTAGATATATTGTCAGAGGCCATCAAATTCAAATCCTCGGGAATATCATGTGAGCCGCATTTTATTGCATTTACGACATCTAACCCTTGCTCTGTATGACGGCGCTTCGTGTACTGTGAGCTGATGTATTATTAAATCCAATTCCCTGGGTTTTCGTTGCTCCTTTCACCGTGTACGAGTATATCTCTGCGTGTACTGAGATCGGTCGATTTAAAAGGTCGTTTGTTGGTTTCGGTTTTGAAATTGGAAAATATGCCGTTCGTCGTACATGCTCTTAAATCAATATTATTCCGCACAATTGTTATCCACGACAAACAGGATGAAAATATCTCACAAATATTTCCCCAGAGAATTTATTTGTCACTGCGAAGAATATTCAATGGAGATAATGATGAACATAAAAATGATGTAGGATAACATTTGAAGATATTTTGATTTTTTTTTTATGGATGGGAAAATCAAGTACACAAAACATTAAATCTAGCCGTCAGATTGTGACGGTTTTCATGACAAATTTTGGACATTTGTGACAGGTGGCACAATGGAAAAGTTCAAGTTCGTGCCATTTGAATGCAAGCAGAACAGAAAGCCTCAGAAGGTCCCACACTTCAAGTACCTCTGTACAGATTCTTTTCAAAATATAGTAAAGAGTTTAATAAAGAGTGATGCGACCTTGATTAAAAAATAGGCAAACTAATGGAGTTCCTATGGGAATAAATGGGGATTGCCACCCCGTATAACTCACTGACGGACCGCGGCCATAAGACTGATATTCACATACGGTATAGTCGGTGGAATGCCCTAAACAAAGTCCTAAGCTGCTACAAGCTAAATAAAGTCCAACGATCAGCTTGTTTGTGTATAAGAAGTGCACATCAAACAACACCCTCTGCAGGGCTCCAATTCCGCAAGCGTGAGTTTTACTGTGTACCCAAGTGAAAAACCCATTACCATTGCTGGCGATTTCAACGCATGGATAGTTGAATGGGGTAGCCCCGAAACCAACAGACAAGTCTGCAACCTAGTTGGTAAATTAACCGGAGTGCTCCTTCAAGAAGAGGTACACTTAAGCAGGTCTATTGTGATACCACTGAGAACTGGGGTTTAACCCTTGCCTACTCCTGAAACCATTTAGATTTCCGAACGTAGCTGTTGAATGAATCATTCAGATTGTTCAACAAGTATTGGTCTAAGGTGGCTTTCCTGATGTTGGTCAGGGCGTGACACATACAAAGAAAGTGTGCAGTAGACGCTTTCTCCTCCTCGTCTCTACAGCTCCTGCAGAAATGGTTGCATGCTATACCTAGACGCTGAGGATGCCTGCCTAGGATGCAGTGGTACACTGGCTGTACACTACTGTGGTACGACCCATCCTAACATACGGCTGGACCGTTTGGTGGAAGGCACTTAAGAAGAAATGCAATCTTACAAGTGTATCCACCAAGATTCAAAGATTAGGCTGTATAGGGATAACGGGATCGATAAGATCAACACCCGCAGCGGCACTTGAAACAATGCTAAACCTACTTCCAGTGGACATCCACTGTAGTAGCCGGGCGGTAAAAAAGGCACTCAGACTAAAGGAAGCAGGTCTTAAGAGAAACAGCACCTATGGTCACGTCTCCGTTCTAACCCGATAGTATACCACGAAGGAGATCATAGACACCGACTACATCATTCCAACCTCAGACTTCGATAGGAGGTTTGATATAAAAATACCAAGAAAATAGGACTGGGATGATGGTCCAGTATGCACCGAAGAAAAGCTTGCTTTTCTACACCGACGGATCCAAAATGGACGCTGGTACTGGTGCCGATATCTTCTGTGAATCCAGAGGGTTAAACAAATCCTTCAAAATTAAAGACGGATACAGCGTTTTTAAGCCGAGATAACTGCCATTCTACAATACATGCCGCAAAACTGATCAAAAAGGACAACATTGTCAGGAAAACTTGTTGGATATGAGAGACCTGATCGCAGCCTGGGTATCGATGTAGATCGTAATATCTCTGCGTGATATTGGATTAGCCTTTAGCTAAACGGCGGCTTGATTATTAACTGTGGCTTCGGCTTGGAGGACACTACATTGGTTGGGGAGACTGAAAGATTATTGGATATCCAGAGGCCGAATTATTGCAATCTATAACGAGTGAGTGAGTGGTACTCGTGATCGAATGATAGATTAACTTCATTGGGAGTGGTAATGCCAAATCCTCACATTTCGATGACGAGTTACTCGATAACGAGTATGGTAATTCGGCCCCAGGTCTTCTGTAAAGAAACCGGCACCGACTCCTTCGGCTGTCTTAGAGGCGTTCGTGAAGATAGTGATAGACTCATTGAGGAAGGCATTGAGCTGACTCCGCTTCTGCCTGGTATTTTTTGGTTATAGCCCATGTTGAAGTCATTTTCGTTGAGTAGCGTATCTGTTGATTTGGGAAGGCTGCGATGAGTTGATAGGATTCTTGCATGTCCTACTTTTTCCTCACACAATTGGTGGGTTTCTCTCAGTCTTAGGGCCGCGTTAGTGGCCTACTGCATGCCATATTGGCAGTAAGTAGAGCATGGTTTGAAGTGCAGCTGTAGGAGAAGGGTTTGCAACCTGCTACAGGTCTTCACAGCACTAGATAAATGTAGTACTTGCGAACATAGCTAGGTTATTGAAATTACCTGTATCAGTAGCTGCCTTACGAGAAAAATATCATGAGAAGTGAGTGACTGATCTGCACTATGACTACCCTTAAACAAAGACACGGGCATAGAAGAAGGTAGAGGAGAGACGAAGGAGATACAGATGCACGATTGCCTTACATTTTTGTGGGGGTTAAAGGGATGGAAAAACACGGAGGACTGCAGATCGTTCCGCATTCATGTCGTACAGCTTTTGATAGAATTTGCAAAGGAAGCAAGTTTAAGTAGATTCAACCTCGTACTCGTAAGTATCACCCCAAGTTCTCCAGATCTATTCAAAGCTCCCCCTTCAGCAAATTGTGACTACTGAATGGTTATTCACTGTCAATTCTAACACGAGCACAATCCCACCATTGTCAACAGCAATTTCACTTGATTCATCGATTCATTCACTCCCTCTGCTGTAAAAGCCATCGAAAAATCAACAAAGATTCGATGTCAATATCAATCGCGATTCAAGATCCTTCAAGAGGTCCTGCCTACTCACTAGATATATTATTCACTTCACGTCAAATCTTACAATAAGAGCACATTGTATCGCATACAATTCAAAAAGACACAATCGTATGTCATTTCGGGACACAAAAGGTAGACAGCAAATAAATGATATCCTTAACCGTTCAGTCAGTTTGATGCGATTAAAGAATAGAGAAAATATTATTTAATAGCTTTACTCGAGGAGGAGTGACGGAAATCCCGATAAAAACGGAAACGCGATAGAATTTGAATAAAAAGAGGGAACGGGTATGCCCAGCCCCATGTTATCCTTCCTTGTAATCTTTGAATGATTCAAGGATTCAACGTCTGCGGACAAAAGTGGGAGAAATTCAAATTAAAAGCAAAATCCCGCCCGCAAATAAACATGAAGAAGAAAAAATCTAAAATTCTAGTGAAAAACAATTCCATTGAACGGGGATGTTCCAGAAAAGGGATTTGCAAGGCCTTAATTATACCGAAGAGGGATATTCTAGAGGTGGAATTTAACGAATTCCTTTTTCCAATGACCGGTCAACGGTTCACACCTTTGCCTCATAACATGGATCCTGTATAAGGTAGTAGCGACCAAAAAGGGACGAATAAATTACGCAATTCATTTGGTGAAAAGCTACAAGGATTTACTGGCAGAGAGTTGAATGCTAAGAAGGGCACAAACCCTAAAGCATCTGTTTGACTTCTGTTGGGGCAGACAGACGTGTAAAATACAACACAACGACGACGATGAAGAAAAAGAAGAGGAAAAATTGTTCCACAAGACTGACTGTGTTTGGATTAGTTGGAGGTATCGCCTTTTCCTTTTCCTTCTACTTCCTGTGTCGTGGTGTGCTGTTGTTGTTAGGGATTCAACACCGGAGGTGACGTAGCCCACCGCTGTTCCCTGAGCTCATTTACATCTGTACCACCGAAGCGGAAACGTAAAGTTGAGGTGAGTCAGAGCCTTACTCGGGCCTCGAGGGAGTCGTTGAATTATGTTCACATTTCTGAGATACATTGCGCGTGTATCTACGGCGATGAACATACATTTATTTTACTAAGTAGGTAGATTATTTAACTTGGAATTGTCTCAAAGAAAGGGCATAGCTGGGATTTGCGAAACCATAGTGTGACATACCTTTTTTAAACTCAAGGAAAACGGCACAAGAAACAGAGATGCGAGAAAAGAAAAAGAGTCCTTGAGGGTGGGAATTGCCTGCTGCTTTCAACCCGCTTAGACAGAAATTTGTTTAACTGAAATCAGATTTTGTGATTTCATGCGATAAAAGCGTATCCGAGGGATTTATTTTGGTGTGAAAATGTGCTGGAGAAAGACGCCAACTCATTTTGTTGTCCCGGAGATATTGATTTTTCTTTTCGCCTCGTTTGGGTGATGTATTGCGTTTAAGGGTTAAAGACATTCAGATTAGTCCAGGGCCAGAGACAGGGTAGTGAAATGGAAATTTATGAAAGAAAATACCAAAGTTTGACGAGTGATTTATTTGTGCAGGAAACTTTGTGCTATGACCTAAATTTAGATGTACAACTCTAGCGAAAGTAGACTTCAGAATAGACAAGTATAAGGAAGGCCTGCTCTGCAATTCATCGAACAAATCAGGGCCAATTTAAAAAATAATATGCTCTGACTTTTCCTAATTTTTAAGTTTGGTTAATGCAATTCACTGCATGGCTTGAAAAGTGAAGTGTTTTCTCTGCACTCGCGGTCTTAAAACTTACTTATCCTATCAATCAATTTACACTAGACACATACAGGACACAGAGAACTTGTCATCCCCTCACATCAAACCACCTTTCATTTACACCTGTCGCTGACCTTAATTTCCTCCAAAAGTTGTGTCCCCAACGTGCCCAAATGACGGTGTATATGATGAAGATTTGTCCTCACCCTCCCAAACAACCAATCAATCAACAATCAATTTATGAAGTAAAATGGAAAATTTTCATTGAATGTGCAAAGTGTTCCTAATTTAATGGCGGGATACTGTTATTAAATCACATAGCCATTTACATAGATAGACCATGCTTTGATAATATGTAGGCTCAAGGTGTTTCCTTTCTGCTTCATTGGTGTTTCTTTAAGATACTTGTGTCTTCGTACAATGGTCGACAATACCAGGCTTCACTACTCGTTGGGCAAGCATCCTCTGTTTTACAAGCAGAGACATTTGCTATCCTAATCGGTGGACGAATCGGAGCATCTGCGTCTGTAGAGGTAGCCAGGCTGCGCTTAAGGCCTTGCTCAACCCATTAACCAGTTCCAAAATATTGCGAGAATGAAAAAAACTTTCTGAATTTGGTTGCTATAAAAGCAATAGTCGACAGCGCTGCTGGAGTGACACAAGAAGAATGATGACGATGTACATAGGACAAAGAAATACCATGCAGGAGTGTCGCTGGTCGCCATTAACTCGGCAAATTGGCCGTATATAACAAGATCACTCGCTAGAATGGTCTTCTACTACTTGCTGATGGTAGTAACGCACTAATTCACCAACAGAAAGATGAAGTACATACATATATACCAAACTATCGAAGGAGTTAAGAACTACAAGAATTAATACCGCTAGGGTTGCCCACCTACATTGTACTCATGATACATATTCTCGTTCCCTGGTGCCGGTAAGCCGGTTTTCTTCGTTGTGGTATCACAATGGGCCAATCTGGTTTAAGTGTGTCCCTGCCTGAGCGGGGACAGCCATCTAACCTAACCTTACCTAAGAACTACAACGTATCTGCGGAAGTCCCACATGGATCAATACTGGGCCCCTCTTAATGGAACATCATGTACGAACTTTAAAAAAAAAATCAAAATAATTGGGTTCGCTAATGACATCTCCATTGTTACCGTGGCAAGACACATCATCGAGACAGAGATAGCCACGTATGAAGCAGTCGTTCAAATCAGAGATGAGGTTGCTCTTGGCTTTTTCGAGCGAAGAATTGTTCGGGTACGTAGACGGTGAGTGGAGGAGGAGATACAACTGTATGGGCTGCACAACGACATCGACTTAACCCAAAGATTGAAGGCCCAACAACTGAGATGGCTGGGTAATGTAGAGCGGGTGGACACCACTGCTCCGGCCCGGAAAATCTTCGAATCTACATTTGAGGGATGGCGCAGTTTAAGTAGAGGAAGACCACAACTCAGGTGTCGCACGCAAGTGGAAGGGGACCTTAACTAAACTATCGAGTTGGTTGAAGACGCTTGTTGGGTTAGGCCCAGGTCCAACCCGAACTGTAGTGCCACCTTAAGTAAGTAACTTGTGACTTGCAAATTTTGTTTTTTTATACAAACAAAATTCCAAGAAATGCGTAAAAGCTAAAATTATAATTCATTCCCCCTCTAAACATTTATTTCATTGTTACCTTGCCTTGTCTTGAAGCATTTACTTTATTGTCCACACAATTGTGTGTCTTTTAGAGCAAAAAAAAACACCGAATCTGACCCGAAACCGAACCGATGCTGCTGATTTCATTAAAATTGACAAAAAACACACAAATAACCCACTAGAACTGTTAAATCAACACAAGAGGCTAAACATTCGTCGTTCTCTTCTTTTCTTTTACTTGGAATAACACTTTTTCTACATATTTCAGCAATGGAAGATGAAAATCACAAAAACAACTTCCCTTCTCGGAGAAAAACCTAACATTGCACTTGCACACTTGAGAGAAAAAGAAACAGCAGACATTTTTTCAGAGAGAAAACACAAACAAAACGAAACGCAAGGGCACCAACAACAATTTTCAGCGAACGAACACGCACTCGAATACTAACTAGTCCGCGCACTACTAACTAATCACTTCCACTCACCTTGAAATATGAAACGACACTGCGCGAGCAATTGAACTGACTGTGCCGCATTGAGTGTGGTGTATGGTCCATGGCATGAGGGCAAAAGATGGTGAAAAGTTTTCTCCCACACTAACTTTGTGTGAAAGTCAAATGATCTATTTTTCTTTCTTTCTCCCTAGCAAGATCATGGGTGCCGATGCAGCTTCGTTTCGCACAAATTTAAGTTAATTTCTCATTTTGCTCTTTTTAGTGTTGAAAAGGTGTAATATGCGCTAGAAATGAAGACATCGCTGTGGTGGATAATCCATTGGTTTACGGCGATCTAACAAACGATTGGAATTGAAAATTTCATAAAAAAAATGGAAATTCTTTGACAGATTTTGCCAAATAATTGGGTTTGTATGAACTTTTGTTTTGCAAAAATTATGCGCCATGCTATGGACTACAAGCTATTTGAGAACGAAATTGTTCAGATTGCTTAAGGTGTACAGCGCTGGGCTGGGAAACGAGTTGGTTTTTCATTGCAAGGTTTTTTTTTTAGAAATCAACACGGGTTCTATAAGGGCAGATGAACAATGACCAACCTAGGTTTGGTTAGGTAAAGGAGGTGGCGACAGAGAAACGTGCCGCCTTACTCCGATCTTCATAGATCCATTTTGCCAAAGAGCTACTTGGTACATCAAGGTCAGATATGGCCACAATTGTAGCCATTATCACAGGCCACTGGCCAGTTCCACCTTCTGTAGAAGCTGCAATGACATTTATGAGAAAGAATCTCTACTTCATCTCGTCTGTAGGTGCCCGGCCCTGGCAAGGACTAGACAGCGCACTTTAGGCAAACCCTTCTTCGTAGATCTCGGCGAAACAGCTAAAAAAAGATTGACGAACTGCTCCTGTACCTGAACACACACAAATAGGTTTGAACGAGTTTCTTGGTAACCAAACGGCGCACTCTAGAGCTAATTGGGTTCTCAGGAACCGCCACTCTACCTTCCTACTTAGGATCTCTTCAGTACCAATTAACAAGAAAATCGCAGAAAAAACAAATTTCTCTTTGATTTGCCTCCATGAATTCAATTGTCCAAGAGCCAAATCACTATGACCAACCTTCGATAAGAAGAATTCCAAAAATCTCGAACAATTTAGTCGAAGGGAAATACGAATCGTCTCCGGTGTCCTCACAGGAGACTGCGGAACAGGAATTTATGCGGAGCTTCTTGGATTAGCCAACCCCTTGCTTAGACTTGGGTACAATGGATCCGCTTAAGATTTTTAAGCGTACATATATCCGAGCAGGGAGGATTAGAAAAGCGGGCAAATGCCAAACGCATATTCGATAGCTATCTACACCGAGTGATCCAAAATGGACACCGGTGCGAGGGCAGGTATCTTTTCGAACCGCTGAGCAGATATCACCATTTTTAATTGACGGCCAGGCAGCAATAAAAGCAATTTCTGCTAACGAAATAATATCGAAGGTTGTGAGGTGCTGTCGAGAAGAGCTCAAGGTTCTTGGAACGGCTCGGTAATAAGCCCGGAAAAAGACGAGACTTCGGTAAACATCTCGCACACTTAAGCTCGAAGCAGGGAATAGAGCCTTAAGGCTAGCAACAGATGGGCCTCTCTAAACATTTTTGCAACCACAAGGAAGATATGGCCAAAATTCGTTAAGGCTAGGACCGACAGACTTCTGCAGATCGACAGAAGATCCCCATCTAGCCTTATAAGAGTTATCACAGGGCATAATACGCTGTGGTAATATATGAAAAACCTTCGAATTACAGAAGAAGACCTTTGTTGGGGGTGTGGTGATGAGGAGGTCAACAAGGATACAACCCACTTCCTTTGCCATTGCCCCGGTATCTTACCCATTTAAGAAATAAGTTTCTCGGATGGCACTTTTTCGAGGACATTGAAGAATTATCACAGACGCATTAAGTTGGTCATGTTCTACTGATATCTATATATACATGTGTATGCAGTTGTAACTATTGGGTAGCGTTCCACGGGTACGGGACACTCGAGTATCGCTTAAGATTCTGCTTGAAGCACACTTCCGTAGTTTCAAAATTTTATTGATTGGGCAATATGAAGCCTATATTCTTCTCCATTTTTGATCCATACCCTTTCTTCATTCTCATAACAGACTGAACACTGACACTACTTTGTAGTCCAATTCATGCATGGAAGACACTGCAGACTGTTGCAGCTAACATGCTGAGTCGGCCAACTTAAGTGCCATATCTCTGAAGTGGCTACTCATCTTTTTATGAAAACCCAACATCGCCGGCACCTTTAGTAGTGGAAAGTGTGTCTGTTACTACAACCGTACCAATAATTAAAAAAGCACTTTGAAAGCAACAAAAGTCCTTTACATGAGGCAGTAAGTGAGATAAAGCTGAAGGTCACTTCTGCTTCATTATAATTCATGAATAAAAAACACCTTATTAAGCACGGTAATTGCTTTGGCATAGCAAGTCCTTGACATCAGAAATACTTTACGTAAAACAATTTGGAAAAAAACCTTTAATTTATGCAAATTTGTAAAACCGTTTTCTGATTCGAAAATTTCCATTTAATTTCCGATTATTAATTTTTTTTTTGTCTATTTTCATTTAATTAAGCACGTGTCATTCAGTGTGAAAAATTAAAAAAAAAAAAAATCTCTCAAACATTCAATTAAGTATTCCACAGACACTCGAGGAATTTCAATGTGCCCCATGTACGCATATTATCAAGCCAACCAAATTATTTCAAATTCATTTCCCACCCAACTGCCGCCGGTAGAGGGCCCTGGTAAAGTATACAAATTGCCACCATCATCACAGCGAAAGGGAAACTCCATTAAGTCTCCCAGCCGATCAAGCTTAAATCGACCAAAAATATTTCGCAGATATAATTTCCCAATGATAACCCTTCAATGAACTGTTAAAATCCAGCACTTGTCCAACTCCCAAGTACATTCACACAGGACTCGGGGGAGAAAGGCCGCTTGGATTCTAGCTGGCTGCTACGAGTACCTTTCCATTTTCTAACCCACTTTTGATGACTACCAACAATTCCGTGCGCCCATTTGAGTCCACTCTCATTAACGTAGGTACCGCCTGCTGGCATTCTCCACATCACGCCGCAGAATGTATCTGGTTATTCTCACTTGGCGATTTATTTACGGGGGAAAATATATATTTTTTTTGAATTATTTTGCAGATTTAATGTGGGCAAATCGATATCTCCGAGATTATTGTTTACCACTGCCGTAATGATGATGACGGTGCTGATGGAGAACGAGGTGAGATACCATGTTTTAATGCAAAACCAGCCCGCAGATAAACACAAAATACTTTTGTATCTGCTTTACGAGGTGTAAACACGATTAAATTTTTTTTTTATTTATAGACACGTACTCATTGGGAAGCAAAAAAATTGAGAAATGTTACGTATACGCCCTACGCAAAAATATTCATTTGGCATTTGCCATTCGGCATTGGGCGTTAGGCGTATCCTGCACAGGAAACTTTTTGATCGAATTAAAATTCCATCCAATTGATTGACAATCAAAGGCAATTGTGCCAACTGTAAATAGTTTAATAGACCAATCATTAAGGAAATGCCAATTTCTCTATACAAATCGCAACGTCCTTTGGGAATGGATGGATGGGTGCTGAAAGGAACAACTTTTCCCGACAAGTTTTGTACTAGGGAATTTGAACATTGTTGGGATTGACGGAGGAGAACACAAACTTATCACAGTGTTTTGTTTTTATCACGAGAAAGTTTCATCCTAGAGAAAAATTGAATTTGCAAGTCAGTGCTGGAGAAGGCGGTACATGGCACAGACGAAGAAATCTTTGTGCAGAGAAAGCAGATCCGAGAAAAAAATGATTAAATCGGATTAAAGCGAAAGGCCAAATTACTTTTGTAAATTTTTTGTTTTTTTTTTTTTCTCTTCCTTTCAGATTGTCGCTAAAGTTTTGTGGAATAGTTTAAGGCATAGGCGTGCAGAAGCAGTGGAGATGGGAAGAGATTATTTGTTTGCACTTTGTCTGTGATAAATACGCTGTAAGAGGAATTAGTTCAGTTAAAATTTGTTATTGGCCTGTAGAAGGATTTGCAAGTAGTTCACTTGTCGTTCAAGTTTCGAGTATGACTTTAAAAGAACTTGGGAATTGCTCTTTTCCTTTGCAAACTTCACACGAACAATTAGTTTGCTCAAGCGTATGAAAGGGTTTCAAAATGGCTTTTGCTGATCTTCTTTCCATAGCACTCAGTTCATGCTTAAATTCTGTGGATGAAGGGGAACGTAAAAACCAGCGAACTTGGGAAAGCAGGGCGGGGATAATAGTGTACATTCAGACACAACTGATCCATTGTTCTACCAGAAAGTAGAACCCAGTTTAAAGGAATTTCCTTGACTTTCAGAGAAATCTGAGAAGGTGCTTCAATGATCAGCACTAACCACATCAACACCGAAGGTTTGCCAGCTGATCCAAGCAAAGGCAGCACAACCGAAAATGAAATGATCTGAAGTATCGTCGCCGACTCCACAGGGATTGAAGACAGTGGTGTCACTTAAGCAAAACACACTAAGACGCTTAGCGAAAGCGAAGTATCCCATTCAAACGTCAATAAGTTGTCTTAAGTCTCTTCTACTGAATGTCGGCAAGAATGCCGCTGATTTCTTAAAGACGTTCCGGAACATTCGTTAAGTCTGCCTGCATCTTAGAGAGCCGAGTCATACACAACTGTGTTTGTAGGAAAGCCAATCGTCAATGGAGACCCTGACTGAGGACGGAAGAGGTTCATGTCCTAAGAAAACATCCTCTGAGTCTTGTTTAGCAATCTCATTGGAAATCTCTTTTACAGAGATCCAAGTGTGACCTGGGACTAAGACAAGAGTCAAAGAGTTCAGACTTGCAACCGAATTCAGAGAGCTCTTGCATTCTCGCACTATTTTGGAACTGGTTAAAGGATGAGCAAGGCCTTAAGCACAGCCTGGCTATCGCTACAGATGCAGATGTTCCAACACGTGCACATATTCGTAACAATAAAGTCCGTGGAAATTTGGATAGCAAAGGTCTCTGCTTGGAAAACGAAGGAAAGCTTGCCCATGGAGTGGTGAAGTCTGGTGTTGTCGACCTTTATGAAAACACCAGCACCGGACACTTGACTGGTTTTGGAACTGCGTAGACTTGACGACTGGCAAAGTGTCAAACCAAACAACGCCCTGTGTGAAGTTGGAGCCGAGTATAACTAAGATCAGTGGTGGGACTTCTTACAGGACACATAAATTCAAAAAAGCATGCATACAGAATTGGGCCGGGTGACACTGTTATCTGCAAAAGAAAAATCTAGGATACTTCCCATGTTGTTTTTTAGCCACTGCAAGATGTCAAAGAGTACTGTATACTGTATGCGCCCCTAGGATCTATGTACCGGACCTAACCAGTTAGTTTCTACTAACTTCGAATGAGAATCAAATTATTGCTCTGAACTTAAACGAGTTGTCAGTTTTTCTAAAAAGACGAAAGGAAACCTCAAGGCACCACGATCCTGAATGCATAGCCTCGCTGTTCGAGAGCAAAGGTTGATTTCTACTGACTCAGACTATTTGACTTCCTTTGGAAGAATATATTGAGTCTTTTCTTCTATGGCACAGAGGCATGGATGTCAAAGGGGCATGAGGTTGCTCTAGGCTGTTTCGAGAGAAAAATTCTTCATATGATTTTTGGTCCTGTCTGCATAGATTGAAGACTGGGACCTTAACCAACATAGCGTACGAAACTGTAGCTTAAGATCGAGCTGGCTAGAGACGCTTTTTGGTTGAGCCCCAAGTCCACCCCGGACTTTAGCGCCACATTGAGTAAATAAATAAGTATATTAGGTCTTTGTGTGCATTTGGTGTTGAACACTCGTGGCTGCATACGTACAAAAAGTAACACTTCAGTACGGATTACGGCAGATGTACCCGTGAATGATTTCTCTCTACGAGGGAAATACCTCTTAGTGCAATACTAAGAAATTTTCAGAAAGACGCCGTTGGAAGAAGCAGTAGCCGTTTAAAGCAAAGCTTTACCTTCTTCATGAGCCTCAAAAGCCGCCTGCCAAAGAAAAAAATTCTGTGATGGGGACAATCAGACTCCGATATGAAAAAATGATTTTCGGTACCATAATGGGAAAATTTGGATTTTTTACAAGCCTCCATTTTCAGGCAATCACTTACGTACCTCTGAGAGTAGCTCAAAATGGGCAATGTAATTGGAATGCATCACTTTGTTGGTCACGTATTCCTGAGGTACATATCCAGCCACATAAATTCTTCCTCTAGTTGAAGGAATTTTAACAAGGAGAAGATTCTTAATTCACTTTTTAGAATCGGCAACAAAAACGTGCGGAAAATATAGACGTAAAACATGCCTGGGCTGTCGCGTAAGCTACATGATTTTTTTCCTATTGACGAGCCACTTGCAGATGATAAACTCATGGGGACTAGTAATGCAGATCACTGTCATCTGAAAAGTCCAAAGGAATGAAATAGTCCTAAGGAAAATGCAAAACTGTAACATTTATTTGACACCATCCTCGAACGATATCATAAAGGCATTCATAGCTGCAAACATACACAGATGAACACCCTTGAACAGTTCCAACATCGCACGTAACTCGGAAGCTCGTTGCAACAAGCCACCGGAAGAACTTGTAATCTACTTAGAACCACACTGATTACGCACTAAGCACTAACTGTAATTAAAACAGCTACCAACGATACAAAAGGATACAAAGGGATTCCAGACTTACTGGACAAAACTCCAAACTCTTAATGTACAAAGTAGCAAGTTCACTTGTAAGGGTTTTTCACCAAAAAGGTCCTGAATTCAAAGAACAACAAGCTGATAGAAATACTAATTACAGGACACAATTACCTCATCAAATATGCATATATAGGAAGGAGACGACGACCTGAAACACTTCTTAAGTCATTATGCTGTCTTAGCGAGAATACAATAGAAGATCTGAATCACTTTGCGCATAGCGATCAATTCCATCGTAGTACACATCCCAAATCTGACTTGAAAAATGGGTCACAAACAGCCCAAGTATCGCCTAAGTTTAGCTCACCCTAGCATACCATATCATACCTTGAATGTTCCTATGGGTCACTCATATGCTGGATGCCAACTTTTCAATCGGTCAGAATCTATTCGCTTGCTTATGCAAACGAAGGATTATTCATCTTCGGTCTCTGGGTTCCAGTGACACATAAGGAAATAACCGTGCTAATGACCTAAGAAGCTGGTGGATGACAAATGACATTATGCCAGAGATTTAGAGACAGATTGGATCGGAATAAAGCTAGTCCTCAACTGACAAGTCTCTTGAGTACGCTGAAGAAAGTAGGTTAAGGAAAGAATAACTCTTGTTATTTGGTTTTTAGCTGACTAAAGGCCTCCCAAGAAAGAAGCATATATAACACTTTTAGGGCCAGAGCCCTTCTGCCGAATGGACAATAACGTCTTTCGTAAACAACCGCAGGAAACGGAGCATCTAGACAGAACTTCCCCAACTTAAGCTATGTTCAGACGGTTGTCAGATCCTACAATATTGTCCGGTCTACTAATGAAAAATTAGCCCCAAATGTCTTGAAACCTGTCTGTCTGACAATGAAATGCATGTTAGTGGAGTCCAATTGAAAAAAGTGAAGAAATTTAGGTATCTCGGAGTTCAATTCACGAGTGATTGAAGGAGTAACTCTGAGTCATCCTGTAGGATTTGTCAAGCTGGAGCTACTTTGAGACAACTTGGTCAATCTGTTATCAGGAGGGCGAGGCATTCAATGTCGACCAACTACTTTTTCGAATTGAGAGGTCCATACTTCGATGGTTTCGACACGTTAAACGCATGTCTGTCAAGTTCGAAATCTCACCTCTACCCGTATGGGGATAGCCCCTGAAAATGTACAGTCGATGGCGGAAGAGCAGAAGATGTGGAAAGTCCACTTAAGCACCCTAAACCCGCGACCCTTATAGTGGATAAGCGGATCATTAGAAACTGAAGATGGTGATGAGACAATTCTCACATAATCACCTCAAGGAATTAGATCCAGAAGAATAGGAAACCTGTAGATTTTGCAACTAAGCTGCGAGGCACTATTCCGTCGTACGAGAGTTTGCGTAGGGCCTTGCCTCTCCGAAGAGATCCCCGAAGATCCCAAGAACTGCCAGGCTGGTAGAGAAACTATAGACCGAGCACGATTGCCTTGCAATAATCAATCAATCAATTATGAATCAGGTTTAGGCCGGCTATAGAAGCTGGTTGGCTTGAACTGTAGCCCCATCATAAATAAGTAACTTCAATACCTAATCTGACAAAAAAAAATTGGAACGAATTTTTGATCGAAATCATTTGAAACCTAAAAAAATACTTGAATATCCATACAATTGGATAGACGAGGACTATGGACTTACAAGATGGTGCAATATGCTTCACAGCCTATGAATGCCTCTTGAATGTCTCAATCATTTTTAGTTTTGGGGACATTACGTGATCGCCTCTGTCTTGCGATTTGACGCCATATTATTTGGGGCCTATTTCAACGAGGAGATCAACATAAATAAGCCACAAACAATTGAGGAGGTTAAAGATACAATCCGAGCGGATATTGGAGAAAGCGGGTCTCAATAATTCCAGAACGTAATGAAAACCTTAAAAAAAACGGTTGGTTTTAATCTGCAGAGGTCGAGAAAGCAATATGAGTGCTATTTTATTCCACACATAACTCCCATACTTAGACTGTGTTTTGAAAAATATCAATTTTCAATTTTCGAATTATTTAGCGGATTTTCAGAAAAATCTAGTTACACGCTTCTTATCGAATTAAGCTTTACAATGGTTTAGACTTAGGCAATATGTGATTCCAGTCAAACAGCACGTGGAGAACATCGAAACCAGGAAAACTGAGGTGAATTCTTACATCAGTTGCATCTGTGTCTAAGGACACTTTTTCATGAAACAACACGTCTTTATTCTTCTAGAATTGGCTTCATCTCGGATATAGCCGGAAGACATCTCTTCGGGTATTCGCAAACAAAATTCAGTTCTATGGCGCCTCATGCCTAACAGACGATGACCTTAAAATCTTTTGTTTAGAAATTTACTCCCCTCAGGCTTCAGGTCAATTGAAAAAATAAAATCTTTTGCGTCGAGCAAAGTTCTTGTACAAATGGTGAAATTTGGAGCAAAACCAAGGCCATAAAGAAGCCTCAGATTAGTGCTTGTGGAAGCTTATTTTTTTCTGGACAGGTCAATTCCCTGTCAAAATATTTTAGTCTGCTCTGCAGTTCTTTGATCTTCCAAGCAGAGTCTTAACTTTTCCGACAGAGAAGTGCCCACCTTGTGAAGATTATAGTTAAGTGAACAATGTCCAGGGTGACTTTTATTTGTATGCGAGAAATTCTTAACTTGTCCTCTTCTCTAACGGGCTGATGTATGACACATCTTACGTCGAAAACAATTGAATTCACTTAGGGCAACGCTTATCCTGTTTTTGCTGAATTGAGGTCCATGCGACAGTAACAAAAGATACGGTCTCCCGGATAAACACCAAAGCTTTTCCCCCCACTTCGTGGAAATTAAAATGCTTTAAACTTAAGAAACGAAAAATTCTATAGCTAACTTAGTTCTTTTAAGTTTAAACATTCACCCTCCTCTCCGGTGGGATTTTTTTTTTTTTTTTTGCAATTTTCTAAGGGATGGCAATTATCTTTCCAACAGAAAAGGGCAGTTTTTTTTTTATATGGATCTGTAGCCCCAGGTTTCGAGGACTGTATACGATTTTGCCAGAAAATCAAACCACAACCCAAATAACATTTGTAAACTCGAAATTAATTTGGAAAAAGTTTCGTGGAATTTCTGTTTCGTAATTTCCCAAACAAATCCAATGGCTAACCAAAAACTAAAAACACAAATCTGAAAATCTCGTAGACAAAACACCAACTCACCTTTCAGCGAAACTTAAACCACAAAAATAGTCAAATCCAGTGTCAACCCACTGCGGAAATCTAATGGCATCCGTTGTGTTTGTTGAATTTCTCTACGGTTCACCGTCAATTTCAGTATCTAAACCGCAAAATCCATTACGCTCCCCACCGAAAACAGTAAACCGAACGTAGGTTTACCAATTTTTAATTTTTATTTCCATCGAAACCAATTAATTGCAAAACAATTTATCGCTTTAAATTCATTAAATTATATCACCGCATACACATAAATAAATTTCGTACCAAAAACGCGACACAAGATACTTAGGCTTTGTGAATTTTCTTTTAAACACTCTGCTGGACCCCCACACAATTTATTTCTTGTATTCACTTTGGCACAGAGAATGAGTACGAATATCCGTGTAAGTAACCGAAAGCCTCTTGCAGTTTTCAAACGAAAAAAAAGAAACTAGTTTTAGCCCACTCGTTCCGATCGACACCGACACCGTACGCCGAGGTATCGTTTTAATGTGAAAATTATTCAAAATTCACTCGCTTAACCGAAGATACACACACGAACAATGGAAAAATCTTTGAAAATATTTAACAAAAATCTCTCACAGTTTGGCGCCACCTCTTTTCGCCTTGGTATCTCAATGTATCTCAAACAAATGATATCCCACAAGAAGCCCTATTTATCTGAGCGAAATGACAAGAAAGCACCTTGGCATCCACCGGGGAATTCTTGTGCGGGGAGTATCACTGTCAACCAACCGAAGGATGTGTATCTGCCGACACACGTCTTAATCACGTCGAAACTAACTGAAGACTGAAATAAAACGGTTAGATGCTGGAAGATACGAATACAAAGTATGAATACTTCAAGTTGCCTTCAATGCACTGGTACTGGTTTATAAGATTGGCGCCCACCACAGAACTGAGTATCTTTCATCGAAAAAGGTCATTTCAAGGCAAAAAAAAAAAAAGAAAAAATTGCAAAATTCATAAAGAATTCAAAAGTATATCCCCGGTTGTAGGTGGATGCGAATAATTAATTTTCCCGGCACTTGAGGTACACTTTATCGCGAGCGAGAGAATGTGTCAACACCGATCGACAGCTGGTGAACAACTGAACACTTCCAGCCAGGTAAACGTACCTTTTGCTCGACCGAAGATGATTCCGTGTTTCATTTTGCGAACTAGAATGAGAAAATCCTGGAAAAAAGTGCAAAGCTCCGGCCAGGGGAAAGATAGGGAATGAAGCGGAACAGCAGCAGGGTGATAAAAGTACAGGCATGCGCCCCAGGACCACCCCGTAGAATGAGCTGGGAAATTTATCAGTGAAAAGTTACTGCAGTTACTTTGCCCCTAGTCAATAATTCAAAGGATGAGTAGAATTCCACTTTCCAGGGTAAGCTACGGCCCTACTCCTGGCAAGCAACAGACGTTAAAGCAACAGCGGTTCGGCAGAGAAAACTTTTAGCACGAGACTTTGTTTACGTCTTTTCTGGTCAGAGAGGTGGGGAATGGCATGGATTTTCTTAGCAAAATTACCAATCGCAAGAGAGAGAGAGAGCCAAGAGAGAACGGTGGAGCGCAATTTTCTAATGGCAGACTATTATGATTTAATGACGACCGCCTCCGTAGGACTGGTTTTTTGCGCCCAAACTTCGGAATGATTGTAATGGATTTGGGACACAACAACTCGAATGGTGTATGTGCGTGAAAATGGTTTTGTTTTCGAGTTGTACGCGATAAGATAGGGAGACCACATGGCACACAACACACTGAGAGCTGTGTATGTTTCTGCTTGCGGCGCTTTTTCAAGGGGGCTTGAGCGGATTGAAGGCGGTTTAATTAGATTTTCCATGGACGAAAACAGTTTGTATTGCTATATTGCGAATAAAGGTAACACCTGATGTTGGCATGCATGATAATGGCTTATCCTTTGGGTTATTGCCTCTCGGTTTCTACGGGGATGGGAGTACTTTTTTACGCTGCCTAATGGGTATGAACCGCTTAATGGGCAATTGCCAGCGGTTTAATAGAGCCTCAGGTTGAAATGTGTGAATAATTGATGTGATAAATCTCTATGGCGGAGGGAGAACGTGGGTGGAAAGCAGGTGAATGCTTTCAAGGAATTTTTTTTGAAAATGAAGGTACCTCGTGCTTAGCTAAAAGTTATTCTGAGGGATTTCTTGATGCGGGACGTCAATGGATGGAGCATGACGAGCACCGAATTAATTTGAAACTTTTTAGTATAAAATCATTGGTGTGGAGTGGCATAGTTTAGGATGAAATGAATGCTACTTATCAGTCCACATCAAGTTTAATAGAAAAAACTTTCTTAAATTCGACGCAGGTATGAAAGATGTAGGACTCTGAAGGGTGAAGATGAAAGACCTGTTACCACTATACGAGAATAAGGCCAAAATGCATCTTCTTACAAGAATCGAATGAGTGAAGTTCTCTAATTTCACTCAATTAAGGAAAACCGATGAACGTACCGATAGCTCTCGATGAAATTGCCAAAAACCCGATCTTCACTTTCATCGATTTCAGGCGAATTGGAATGTGAAAGCGAAGAGATAGGCATAAGCACAACACTTATCAAACAGCAACACAAACAAGAGTTCTAGTGCAGCAATGATACAAATAGTTCCTTCAGTATTATGGAAGTCCGAACGTTCCGAGGGGCCGACATTGACCCGGACCACTACCTTGTTGTAGCCAAGCTATGTCTGCGGATATTTCGAGCACCGTCATGACAAGGAAATACTGTGAGAAAGTTTGACGTCGGACGGCTGCAATTGCAAGAGATCACCAGATCCTCTTCCGATCGGGTCTCTCTCAATCTCTCAAGAGGTAGTATGCCACGAGGATCAAGTAGTGAAGACCAGTGGCAACATTGCCAAAAAGCCATCAGAACCGTGCTGGATTTAACTCGACCACCGCAACGAACCTCCTAGTTTTGACAACGAGTTCCGGCAAGCACATGCAGTGAAACAAGAGGCATAAAAAGCGGCGCTGCACAGAAGGACTAGAGCTGCTCGCGAGCTCTACGAGCAGAAGAGGAGAGACGAACACCGGCTTTTTAGGAGGAAGAAGAAAGAACATGAGAAGCGCGCGATCGAGGAAATAGAGAGATGTTATAGCAGGAATGGGAAAGGACCTGTCAAGGCTACAAAGCCCGAAACGAAGCCTGCAAGGATGAACAAGAGAAAATCGTTGTAGAATCGCAGTCGATGCTGAGGATATGGAAGAACTACTTCTGCAGACTGTTTACAGGCGACAACAAATCAAATTCCGCTGTCAGGCAGAATGAACCATTCAACCTGGACGACGAAGACCAACAATTCCGTCCATCCGACCTGGACGAGGTGAAGAAAGCCATATCGAAACTTAAGTTCAACAAGGCTGCTGGAGCTGACGGCCTAGCTGCCGAGCTGTTCAAAGCAGCAGGCGTTAAGATTCTTCAGTTGAGCGCCCCTCCTACTGTAGGGTCTTTCTCTACTTCGTTGTTCTTCTGTGATGGATGCAAAGACTCGTAGGGCCGATGACCTGATTTTCATGCACAGCACACCATTTGTCCCAGCCATTTCAGCTGTTGTACGATGTCGCGTAAAGTTCGTCATTGAATCTTCTCCTCCACACTCCATTAATACACACTGGACTGAATATTACCCGAAGATTCTTCCTTATAAAGTTCCACAATCCAATTAAAAGGATGAGAACAAGAAGACCTGGTTACCCCTTGATTGATGGGCACTTCCGATGCACTAAGTACCTTCATCTCACCGTGAAAACAATTCTTGTCATTCAAAATCGATCCTCCAGCTCAGTCTCGCTGCATCATTTAATGAACCACCGTCACCGTCCAACACCAACCGTCACTCTTCATTAAATTCCCCCCACCAGTCACATTGAATCATTGTCAAGTTGTGACGCTTAAAGCCATGTCACCACATCGTCATGTGTCATAACCATAAACTCTACGAAAACGCTTCCACGAATTATTGCATTTTCCGAAATATTGGCATATCAGCACGGAGCAGCTCCACCCGTCACCGTCCCCTGATCCATGGCATAAACACACACTTTACGTGCCACTGGATCCACTTGATAGCAGGGCAAGGAACCTCCCGCCTTCCGGCATTCCTAGGCGTAGCCCGGAGTACGCCACCAAACTACCACACGGACATCCATGCATGGAGCATGGAGGACCTATTAATATTAAATTTTATGAGTACTCCGTACTCGCTACTTAATCGTTCGGTTCTCGGTGTTCGATACGTGTCAGTCACCATTTTTACGACCCGGACATGATAGGATAACTTTGAAGGAACTTTGCTGTCTCCGGTTTGCCAGTTTGTTTGCTTCAACTTTAAGGAGAGCTGTGTGCAGAGCTGACGTTTCGTTTCCTTTACTGCTGCACTTTTATGCGCGAGCGATGTTTTATGCTCACTAAAGAGTGCAGCACGAGATAAGACAATTTATTATGTGGTGTTAAGAAAAGGAAAAATGAAACCGTAGCATGAGCTAGTAAAACGTGCCAGCAGTGGCTTTTGGATGAGAACAAGGCAGTATACGCGAATGTTCTTGCTTTGAAAGCAAAGTGCTGTTTCAGTTGGCCAGTCGGTTTATTATGCTCTTTATTCACTTTTCCAAGACAAGTAAACCCTGCTGAAATGGATTTGTACGAGAAGAACTGCTTTGTGAATTGTTCATGAAGATTGTGCATTGGGAGCTCGTTTTATTGGAGAATATGTTAACTATGAATGGAGAAGAGACTTTCAATGAAAATTTAAAGTTTTTCTACTTAAGGTGCAAAAAGGATGTCAGTTTGTTCTCCCCGTGGGGGTTAGATAAAATTGATAAAACGCAGTCTTTTGTTGAGGCAAGAGACACTACCCCTGGCAATGTCAGTCTTGGAACCGTGTCCAGCAATATATTAGAAATATATTGTCTTAGCAGGTTAGTTATCTAGACAATGCGTAGCCCCTCCCACTTTGAAAAAAGCTTTTATTACCACAACCTCTTGATTGGCACAGATCAGGCCTACAGCCTTTCTCGCGTCAACCGGGTGATGTCCAGACTTGTAATTGTGACTTCACATCAAGTGGTAGCAATCGGACACTGGTTGCTGCCCACCCAGACTTGACTTGCAGAACATATATGCGCAAGTGTCGACTAAAAGACATAAATACCAGCACTGTGACACGACAGCGGACGAATTGCCTAGAAGGAATCCCCTTCCGAAACGAATACAGCACTCAGCTACTTTGATACATTCAGAGCATACGCGGTTAAGGATTTCCAAGAATGAGTCACAGTCTGCGAAAAGTCTGGTTTACCGACATCGGTGAAGAAGGAAAGTTAAAGTAGATTCACGATTGTAACCAACATTCTGCTCGTCCGCCCAGCCCTAGCCCAATTCTAAAGCGTTTTAGCTGAAAGGGCAATCAGAATCCTGACAAACTTCCTCAGCGGACTAAGCCTGTCCTGGACTTATAGAGCAGTAATAAGTCATATCCTTACTTACGGTTAGGGTTGTCATCAGAAATTTAATGAAACTAAAAGTCACTGACACAAAAACTCGGACATTACGTCCATAACCCCGGACCCACTAGAAATATTGACATTAAGCATGGGAGGGGGCCGGGCTTACCGCTTTTTTTCCCTCTGGATGGTTGTGCATTGGTAGAATTCACAGCCCTCAACCGCAAACCCATGGGTATGAAAGCCATCAACTGCTCTCTCACTCGCATTGGTCACAATCTACGCTTCGTCTGCGCTCGACGTGATGTAGGTAGGTTTTCAGGTAATATCCTTGACACATTTCACAGGACGCTCTTTAAAAAAGTACAATGTCCGAGAAAAAAAGAATTGCCTCGTGATCCCCTAGGAGAACGAACCACTAAGAACACAGTGGAAGTCGCACTAACAATAATAAAAACAGCAACCAACGAGAGGATGAGAGGATGCGAAGGGATTTCGAGGAAAGTGGCTAGATCGCCCGTGGATAAACCTAGCAACCTACTTACCAAAAAGGCTCTAGATTCAAGCAGAGAGCAATTGAGGCTGATGGTGGGACTCATCACAGGACATATTAACCTCAACAAACACATCCATAGAATGAGCCTCACACAAAATAGATCAGTCCTCGCTGACACAGAAACATGTAGGAACTGCGAGGAAGAAGAAAAAGACCTCGAACATTTCCAATGCCATTGCCCAGCCCTAGCGAGAATGCAACAGAAGACTCTGGGGTCCATGTGGATACCGGACCTGAAACATCTCAAGGAAAAAGGAATCGGCGGCATCCTGGCCTTCATCAAAGAAACAGAAAGATTCGCCAAACCACATGTGCACTAGTGTCAACTCCATAATTGTTTCCACCTTCCCTAGATCCCTCCCAACATACGTCCCAAGCCAAAACCTAACCCTGCAGTTTCGACAATTAAAGGAACGTAACACCCTCTATACCAAACCATACCCCTAGGAGCAAAACATACAATATCAACAAACTAATCATAGTCAAAGAACTGCAATGATAGCGATTACTGAAGCTTTGCATTTTTAACCGACTAATGTTGCTGACTTGCATCTTCTTCCCCGTAATTTTTATGCTAAATTGGTGGCAACATGCAGCACTCTCAGAGTCAGACAATTTGGATGATAGATCGCCAGATCTCTCACGGCCATAGTAAGATTCCGCATTGCCTTTTCTTTCAGCTTGTAGCAATCTGCATGAGTCATTGGATGGTCGGAAACCATACACCAAAACTAGACGCTTCCTCAAGCCCTTACTACCGGAACTGCATAGATGTGAACAAGACAGTAACCCTCGACTACTTAATTTGTAAATGGTTAGCTTTCGCCCGACTCAGGCAGCTTCCAAAGGGCCAAACGTTTTTTTTATTACCTTAACACTACCTAGGTGGTAGGTAGGGTGACTGTCTATGTGAAGCACACCACACGTAGACCGTGAAAGGCCCTTTGTGATACCATTTGGATTTATACCTTGAAAAACGCTATTTACTTTATTAAAACCATTTGGAGCTCTTGATGAAGATGAGGATGCTTTTGACGTCATTATGAGATAGTTCGCCCAAGTTGTCAAAGTGATAGGCTTTTAGATAGAGCTTCCTTCTTTGGGATAGGGCAGGGCAAGAAGAAATGAAAGATCGTTTTTTCTCTTCATTCCTGTAGCTCCTGCAGACGTCATTTGAGAAGAGGCCCAGCCTTTTGCCATGGAAGTCAATGGGACAATGACAGTGCTAATGAGAGACCTTTTGGGCAAGATCAAATTTTTAGATCGATTGTTTGGTTTGTCTTACTGATCGCGTCATACTATAAGATTAGTTTCCATGTAGAGAGTGGAATACCTCCGTTCCGGTAGGATGTTCAGAGTATTACCACCATCGGCGAGTTCATCGGCCCTACAGTTTCCTGAAATGTTCCAGCATAGGTGAATGTTAAAAT
Organism: Matsumyia berberina; assembly: GCA_917880715.2. Taxonomy (NCBI): domain Eukaryota; kingdom Metazoa; phylum Arthropoda; class Insecta; order Diptera; family Syrphidae; genus Matsumyia; species Matsumyia berberina. The sequence goes on along the minus strand of OU862870.1, from coordinate 111,690,874 downwards.
GTTCTGCCACCTCCATAATAGGTAAGCGACAATCTGAAGTAGCTTTTGATGTACATGTTACCGATTCCAGAGATCACGATCTATCAAGAAAAAATATGCGTAATATGCCGTCCTTCCCCAAATCAACAGACATGATATACAGCCCACACAACAACAATGCTACAGATGTTTTTCGACCCCATCAGGTTCCCAAATGTTCTAATTAGGTCTCAGGCGCGCAAGCCAGATCACCGCCATTCCTACCTTCTTACCTAAGCCTAAAGAGCCAAAAGATTAAATTGGCCCCTGTATGGGAGAACTTGGTGTCCAAGTTTATACACTCGTTGATCCTGAATAGACAGCAGCTATAAAGTATGAGGAGCTGCAGAGAATTGCCTGTCTTGCTTGTCCTACTTTGACAACACAAACCGTCATCAGGCTTTCAACCTGACACATTTTCATTAGAAAGACGGCTGCCAGGTGTTCTAGAGGCTGCTGCTGGAACAGTATAAACCATTCAATCTTAGGAGACATCTGACTTAATCCCGAAAAGGGATACGTTCTTTACTATTTTCAACTTTATGGTCAGAGAATACCAGTTTGGTAGATTATTTGAGCTGTGATTCAGTGGTTAATTCGTTGGACTCGGGTGTGAGCTACATATGTTCAAGCTCCAGCTACATATATCCACCAAACGATTTTCGCGGCACCAACTTTTTCGAGGAAAGTCATGCAGAGTGCTTTAGGTCAAGTTTCAGAATGGTGCAACATTGAAGGACTCTACATCAGTCCTTGCAAGACTGTTCTAGTACCTTTTACGAAAACAAGATTGGTCAACATCGGTTCTATCATCGTCAATGGTATCACTGTATACTATTCCAATAACTTGAAGTACACCGGTGTTGTCGAAGACAGACGTTTAAACTGGAATGCATATACCAAAGTCGCGCCTGATCGAGCCACTAGAGCCTTATGGGCTACTCAGCGCCTTTATATTGTAGGTACATATCGATAGTTAGATCCTTAATAACATATGCGGCCATAGTTTGGTGGCCAAAAGTACTTGAACGAACGACGTAAATAAGGCTTGAGAAACTTTAAACAAGGTGCTATGCGCACCTGCCCCACTTCAGCCATAGAGGCTGTCATCGGGCTCTCACCCTTACATATCTTCACTAGAAATATGCTACAAAGCTGCAGCCAGAACACAGAAGTATAAATCAAGGAATCTTGTTGGACACCTGAAAATACTTCACTCAATTCCGGGTATGGAGATGTTCTGCCATATCCCTGACGTTATGGCCATGGAGTACAGTTTCGAAAGGCTATTTGAGGTACAAATACTAGCCCGTATCGACTGGTCTAATGGAGAACCCTTATCAGACCCAGGATTTTTGGTATGGTTTACAGACGGATTCAAAATGGCTTCCGGAGTAGGTGCTGGTGTATTTAGACCCAACATTAAAGCCTCGGTAACAATGGGGATGTGCTCCAGCGTGTTCCAGGCTCAAATCTGTGCTATTGAGATTTGCGCCAGTATAAACCTCTATAAAGGTATTAGTGGGGGAAAAAGTTCGTATCTATTCAGATAGAGCTTAAAGTATTGACGTCCCATTTCGTAGAATCTAGGCCAGTCAAGTGCTGCTATAATTCCCTATAATCACTTGCCTGACACAATAAGGTCAAACTTGGTTGGGTGACTGGTTACCAAGGAACAAAAGGAAACGAATCTGCGGACAAACCGGCCATAGCTCAGCTTTCACGTTCTTAAAACTGGAGTCATTCTATAACATCAATGGGAGTACTGCCACAGCGCTGATTAAGGACTGGAAACAGCAAATTCGCCTAGTCTACTTGGAAACTGATTTCGGAACTAAGGCAATTGCGCTTATTCCTACAAGGAAATCCTTAACCTAAACAGGGAAAGCATCAGGAAGCTAGTGAGCTCTTTCACAGTCCGTTGCCGCCTAAGATACCATCTCAACAAGTTAAATCTGTGTTCAGAGTCTAAGTGCCGAAGGGAAGGAAATTTTCGAGCACATTCTCTGTGAATGCCTGGCACTTTACTGGATAAGAAGACGTGTCTTCCATAACGAACTAAAGGGTTTTTCAATAGGGACGCTACAAAAGTAGAGCGACATTGACTGCAAACGACGCCATATTTTTCTTGCGGTTTTTTGACATTTCTCTTCAGTAAGGTTTGCTATTTCATGGTGGAAAGATATACGAGCCAACAACGAGTCGAAATTATTAAAATTTACTACCGAAATTGGTTGTCAGTGGCCTCAACGTTAAGAGCGCTACGTCCAATTTATGGTCGTCATAATTTCTGGCTGGATGGCTTCGTCAATAAACAAAATATGCGGTATTGGTCAGGCAGCAATCCACACGTACTCCATGAGTCATCATTGCATCCCGAAAAAATTACGGTTTGGTGTGGTTTATGGGCCGGCGGCGTCATTGGGCCGTACTTCTTCTGTGATGATCAAGACCGGCACGTTACTGTGAATGGGGATCGCTACCGTTCAATGATAACCGAATATTTTTGGCCCCAATTGGATGATATGGACTTGGAGGACATGTGGTTCCAACAGGACGGCGCCACAAGCCACACAGCGAATGTCACAATCAATTTATTGGAAACCAAGTTTGGAGAACGTGTTATCTCACGAAATGGTCCAGTCGCTTGGCTGCCTCGGTCGTGCGATTTGACGCTGTTAGACTATTTCCTGTGGGGCTACGTCAAGTCTATGGTCTATGCCAACAAGCCAGCGACGATTGATGAACTTCGTACGAATATCGAAAGTGAAATTGCAGCAGTATCGGCCGATTTATGCTTGAAAACCGTCGAAAATTGGGTTCAGCGTCTAGACTTCTGCAAGCGTGCCCGTAGTGGCCATGCAAAAGAAATCGAGTTCCATACATAATGACATCGAACGTACTTTCACAGGAATGAAGAATTTCATTGATATCCAAAACCGTTTTTGTTTTATTTAAAAAAAACTTTTGTAGGGCTCTTATTGAAAAACCCTGTACGTTCGCTAGTGACAAACTCATCTTCTTAAGGGAGGTGGAAAGTCTATAAGGCTGATCCACTCTTCGATGCTAAAGATTCAGGTCATAGTGTCAGCCTAGTAGGCAAGGTGTATGTAAAGGCAAAATCTATGGAGCGGCAATGCTTAAAGATTATGGAAAAGACAAACCCCAGCCATAGAAACTGCAAACACTTATGCATTCTAGATCTGTACCCAGTCCAAGCCCTGCATTTTCTGAAGGATCATTATACCTTCGCGAGTGACCCCTACTCGATATAACCGATTGTAAACCTTTCACCCGAATCCTGTTTTTGGCTCAAATGCAGGGTTACACCCAAACAAATTGCCCACTTACACATATCATTGCATAAACCCGAATATTATGCTTAGATTCCCCCTAAGGACTATATTCGCATCTGTAATTAACAGCACACTTTTGCCATTTCCACGACTTCAGTACTCATCCACATTCAAAACAGCATGCAAACAAGGATTCTATGCCACACATAATCCCTGAGCCCCACCCGAATAGTAATTGAATTTCCATCGCCACCGGACTTCAATTAACGAATACCGTATTCCAAATGAACGCAGCCTGCAGGCTCAATTAGTGTGAGATTATAGAACACACTGTGCACCAAAGTCCTGCGGGGCGAACTTATGGAATTCGTGCTGCCATACGTTGTACAATGTGCTTCATAGAATTGTCAGAACACAATTTAACGATCCGCGCAAATGATGCCAAGACGAAATGCATGGAATTCCTGAAAATCGATTTCACTGGTGAGATGAAATTCCTCTCAGTGTTATGGGAGACTAAGAGGATTCACCCCAAATCGCTTCAACGGAGCGAATTTCAATGAAAATCAGCATCCAGGTGGGTGGGTAGATGAATCTTGGTTCAGTTACCATCAGCAACATCGAGGGGAAGTTCAAAAGTCGTTATCGTCGTTCGTTTAATGTCTTTAGGAGAACGACACCAAGATTGCTAATATGACCGCAAAGACGTTGCCAGAAAGGTGATTGGAGTTTTACTTCTTCCCCCTAAAGGAAAGAATAAATGGAGATTATCAGATATAGACTGACGTTTACTTGGTTTCAATAGCGCTTACGGTTGTGGATAAGTGTGATCCTGACAAAGGAGGGACTTATACGTGCCACTCTCCGATAACGTTTGCACTAGCATCGTGATGGAAATTCTAATGACGAGAAGAAGGATAATGCACCGGAATCGGGTTTTAAAAGAATTGGCATAGTCGCAGACCATAATGTATTCACCGCATGCATTCTAAGCTAAAGAGAAACGTGTGTCGTAAACAATGTAGAATGCGGTGGAAATGGAATAAATAATGGAGAAGGATAGCGATGAAGTGAAACGGTTTTTAATATCCCAAAGACGTAGTTCACTTTTTTAAACAGAATTAGGAGAGAGATCCTGAAATCTCATTAGAAACTGGTATGTCTTGACAGAACCCAAATTATTTTTGATAGATAGCCACGCACTTAATATTCTGAAACCTACATGTAGCTCATTAGAACTCTAGTCCGGTCCAGAACTCGTGGAGAAATCTGCCAAATGCAACAAAAATTTCAGGAATCCCGGCAGCTTGAAATTTGCATTTAGAAACTTTACAATTATAACTGTGTGCCGATAAGATTGCACTGAATAAGAGAAAATGAAGCAACAGATTTGGTGGAAGAAATTCCTTCCAGTCCCAAATGAGGGGATCAAATATGGGCTACTATTGGTCAATACTTGGGCCAGCAGGATTGGGAGCCAATCCTACAAAGACAGAGGTTGTGCTTTTCACTAAGAAGAGATCAATCCCTGACTTCAAGCCTCGAAAGATATATAGGGGGTGTTGAACTTAATCTTCCCGGATCAGCACTCTACCTCCTACGTTGTTCTTGATTCCAAACTTATTCTAACATATGGCTCACTAGTCTGATGGTAGGTGCTTGAGAAGCAACATCAATCTTCAAACCTCACTTAGATTCAGAGGACAGCCTGTATAGGGATCCTGGGATTAATGAGAACAACCCCAACAGCGGCAATGGTAACCATGCTTACTTTCGTTGCGCTGGATCTATACTGCGGTAACGCAGTAGGTACGACTGCCTTGAGACTGAGATAAGGCCAATCGTTGACACCAGCTGCCTACAGTCACGGCTCCGTACTTTCTCGATGGGAGAATGACAAAAGATTGACAGAAACAGATCATATAATCCAAACTCTGGCATTTGACTGGAGGAACCACATAGTTACCAAAGAAGAGGAACATGCCTTCTACACCGATGGTTCTAAGATGGATATTGGTACAGGTGCTAGGATCTACTACTGCAGTGTCTTTCAAGACGAAACCACAGCCATCATCAAGGCTTCAAAAACTATTCGTGAGAAGGATACCACCGGAAGAACAATTACTGTCTACATCCACAGCCAGACAGTTAAGGCTCTCGAGTCCGCGATAACTAAATCGAGGCTTGTAGGAATGTATCTAGATGAGATGTCGAGAGCCAATACGGTGACTATATGTTCGGTATCAGGGCACATGGACATCCCTGGTTACGATAAGGCTGATGAACTGACACTTCAGCGCTACATGACAGGCTCTCCCCATTGCGAGGATTCCAATAAACTCGTTAAAAATGTATATTGAAGACGAGGCCTTAAGTCGAGTCAATACACGTTGGATCCAGCTAAACACGTCTGCAACGGTTAGAAACTTATGGACGAGTTATTTTATAATAAGAAGAGATCTCTGACTCTGGCCAAACTTAGTCGACGCGAGGCAAGGATAGTCTCCGGGACTGCGCCATTGGTACTTATGCGAAGCACCTATACCTATACCACAACGACTATTGCAGAAGTTGTAGGGACGAGGAAGAAATCGAATCTGTCCGTCACCTTCTGTTTGAATGTCCTGCCCTTGCCGGTAAAAGAATGAGGACTGTTGGTAGTTCTTCTTTTTCTTTTTTGAGTTAACGAACCTCCTGAGATTCATATCCTTATCTGGGTGGTTTTAAATCAGCGGCTTCCTTTCTATTTACAGGTTCCTGGGGTAGAATACAAAAAAATGGGCGCAATGGACCCTATTACTATCGCTTTTCCCAAAGCCTCTGCGACATTCAAAACAACAAACGTATTCTGTCGAAAGAAAGGAAGATTTTGTCGAAAGAGCTCTTAGCCGGAACGCACTATACAGGCTCTATTCAAACTCTAGATCAAAGTAAATTGTTTATTAACTTGTCTCATTCGCTTAAGACCCAACGAGAAGAAGGACATTTCCCACCCTCAAAGAGGCACCTCATATACACTACCAAAATGGATCAACATCTTCCGAACAAGCTGAGCGTCCTATCCCATGCAAAAAAAAAGGGAGATACATTCAAACTTCACGTGTCAGAAGTTAGACATCGAACTGAGCATGGTATACACGTATGTACAAGTTCTCCTCTTGACTGGCCGGTTGCTCGGTTCCTCTAGCGCATTTCCCCTACTCCTGACTTTTCGTTATGCTGTCGATTGAAATTCCTCCCATCGTTCGCTGCTTAAGCAATTTTGCTTCGAAAAGCTGAGGTCCTATAGCCAAGAGAGCAGCCGGACTAGCTGAGCTACCAACACCATATCCTCACATAAGCCTCACATCTTTTATTCTAAAAATGAAATAGAAAGTACTTAATAGGTGTCCTTCGGATGAATTCCCTTCTTACATATATACTTCATCTCAAGTCTTATAGACACAAAGAAGTATTGTAGAAGTACATAAGACAAGAAACCAATTCTTGTCATTCAACAACACCGAACGTGCGCTTTACTTGGTCCGAGACACAGAGAATCATGCGTTGGCTCTACAGTGCAGACACCGTTCTGATCCTCACATGTGACTCAAAGGTTTGGCAGCTGACTTTGGACGTTATACGAATAGAAATTAACATTTTAGAAGATAAAAGCGTCAACACCTCCTCGCACCTACATGTTGTGAAAGCAGGGTGCCTACTGCCTACTTCCTCAATTTCAGATTGAGTTTTTAATTTTAACCTCTTCGAAAGGTTGTTAGGGGTAGCTGACGTGAGAGGTGAGGAGAGTTTTCAAAGAAGCACTCGTCCTTGGATCCGGATGGAAACAGCTTCTTAGGAGCAACTTCGATATATTCGGAACTCTGCAGAGAGCAGTTTATTCGGACCCTCCTCCTAGGCATCTCGTTTAAAATGTGGGTCTCATGATTAAGGATTGTGTCGTCAGGGTAGCTGTCTAGCCCAAGAAAAGAACTTGTGCTAAGGAGCAACAACTAGCTTAGGATACAGACGAATTTGATGTTTTCAACGACACAAGAACAACGAATTTCAGATGTGTATGCGGAATGTCAGATCGCTTAATAGACCATCTCGGTGACAGCAATGAAATCTCTAATTAGACGACAAATGTTGGCAAGCACATGCAGCAAAACAGGATGTACATGCGAGCAGCTCGCGACAAAGAGGGGAACACCAGCTTCTCACATGGAAAAAGAAAGAGCATGAAAAGCACTCCATCGAGGAAACAGAAAGAAAGGGTATCCGCTAGTGAAAAGCCTGAGGCTGTGAGGAAAGGCAACATCGTACTCAGACCAAGAATGAGCTTCTGCATGAAGTCATAGAGTGCATAGAGTCAATGGACCCACAGGACATTCTGCTTCTTACTCAGATACCAAGTTCAAAATTTCAATTGAAAAACCGATAAATTCCGAGATGCAAAGGACACTCGTTTGAAGCCGAAATATAAACCCTTGTCCAGCAGCAACTGACTTTTATCAGCCATAACTTCATTTGCGACTGCATCTCTTGTTTTCTGCCATGAAGTCAGCTACAATTCGAACAAATGGTAATGCCAACCTGTTACCGACAAAATTTATGAACGTCTCCTGTGAAAATGTCTAAACGAGGTCAGCTAACACACTGAGGTCAGCAATGATACAAACGACACACGTACGTTATGCCAACCTTTTATTGCTCTTTTCGCCAAAGGACACGTTTTTTTTATTCGTCTCGTTATTGCATATCCTTATTGCGAGCTCAACATTTCTCGTAACAAAGCAAATGCATGCTTCTCATGTGCGCGACCTCAGCAAACAATACATGTCGCCCCATTCTCGAAACAAATTCATGTCATGTCCTTCAAGGGAGACGTCAACAGTCTTTAACTTACACAAAAACACCATCAGCGTCTTAGTCGCAATTTGCAATGTCGACATTTTCTGCCCACCCCATCGGCGCAGCGTGTCTACGCACACGGATGTGGGTGTGCATTTACACAGCGCTATAATTGACCTAGTTTCCCTCCTCAACAAAGCAAGGATAATCATCTGTTCATCCAAATTTTGTTTAAACATGCAAAGCCAACTCTGGCTACCCCCCAAATCCACCTTCGCAGCCTGCCCACATACGGCTGTGACTTAATGACTTAATGTTCGTCATCGCATGCAAGGATGTCGCCATGTATCCTTTCCGTTTGTCGTTTTTTTTTCATTTTGCTTTTCCTTCGTCCTCATGAAGTATGTAATTTCCTTTTGCGCTTTTATTGTCTTCCTGTGTTTTTCGTCATGTGTCCTCTTTTCGCTTTGAGTAAAATTCTAGAGAAAATCACTGAACAAACACTGCTTCAAGGATGAAATCCTGTCGCGACTGTGTCTCATATCCTGCACATCACACAAGAATAATGACGAAAATATTTTTTAACAAGTCCTGCTGAAGTTCTGTACGATAAAAGCAAACATTTCACTGAGTCTGGAGTCCGGAGACTCTCATTCCAAAGGACATGGTTATGAAGGACGACCTTCATAACCAGAATGATGTTCGCAAAAAAAAAAAAAAAAACAGCAGGAGGGGATATGCCGAGGCGTTCCCATTTTTTCCATTAAATAACAAAGAGGAATCCACTCAATTTGCGGAAATGACAATGGCAACAGATGGCATGGCACAGTATCTGTCCGCGCGCACCAGGAGACCCAATAGTTTTATATCATTTTTGTCCCACACTTTTTGTGGTATGTGTGTGTATGTGTTTGCGTGTCTGGGAGAGAAGATTAATTTTTATTAACTCATCGGGGGTGGAAAAGTCAAAATAAAAAAGGATTTGTGGAATTAAATTAATTTTTTTCTTGGTCGTCTTTATGCCCCAAAAAGGGATGTCGAATCGAAGGGGTTTTTCTTGTGTGTATAGTCACATACGAGGATGGTTAGCTGAGCATCCCTTTTCGACTGTATCCCTTTTTTTTTGTGGGACATCGGATTAAAGAAAAGGATGCGAAGGTGATATTTAAGAAAGGATTTCGATGATAATTAGAAAGCTGTCATGATATATCAAAGGGTCTTAGCCCTAAAGGACATTGGTCCGGTTATGAAAATGCTTTGAAACCATATTGAATAAAACATAAACGGATTTACATAAAAGAGAACATCTTGAGAAGCCCCTGGTCTTAGGACATCTATCTGACTTTTCGCACGAATGGAGAGGACGTAAAGTTTTCATTGCCGAATTCGGGAGTTTTCCCTTGACAGAGCAACCTAATATGTGTTTGGTATTAGAGTTTGGACGATGACTTAACCCATCTAATGAGTTTCAGTTCTCTGCAGCTCTACAGACACTTCTTCACAACTTTTTGCCGTTTGTTTCCGACAAACATCTGCAGTTTTTCTCAGAACCTTTTCTATACAAAAACCTGAATTTGAAGTGGAACTCTGGAATTCAGAATTCGTTCATCAGATCTTGGGCAACATTTCGAACGTTGTTTGGCTCTGTCGATTTGGTTTCATTTTCCCTCGAGATGGCATTTCTTTGACATCGGTACCTTTCTACAATCACGAAGGGACAATCTTTATCCCAGTTCCACCCTTACGTCATTTTATACACGAACGTGACGTGAAAACGAGAGTCAAAGAGTGCATTGAATCCCTCAAGAGAATCATAAGAAAGCAGTGGAGACTACATACATATGTACGTACATACATATGTATTTATTTATGTATGTGCATCTGTATCTACCTCGCTAATTACCAATAGTGGTTAAGGTATATAGTCCTGCGGAACGTAGCTGTCGACCTCAAACTACCCTTAACCCTTAACCCAAACCCTTCACTTTGTGTTGATCCGATCAAAAAATATTACGTATACGCCACCTCTCAGTCCATGATTCTTGTTCGTACTGAACGTCCGAGTCACAGTCACAGTCAATGGCAGAGAAATTCGGCAGCAGTGATGCCTAGTTGGCGATATTACCACTTCTTCCTAGTTTCGATCAAAAAATGTTACGTATACGACACCACTCAATCGATGATTCTTATTAGTACTGAATCTCCGAGTCACAGTCACAGTCAATGACGGAGAAATTCGGCAGCAATGACGTCTAGTTGGCAATATTTTCTCGTCTTAATAGTTTCGATCAAAAAATGTTACGTATACGACACCGCTCAATCGATGATTCTTGTTAGTACTGAATGTCTGAGTCACAGTCACTGCCTAGGGTCCGCTTTCTCACGTGAATGAGGGCGTGGCATTCTGTGACGATGTGAAGAGACTTTTCGTCACTCTCTTCTAAGCATAGTCTGCAGATAGGGTCCGGTGACAGTCCAAGCTTGTGTAGATGTCGTTTTAGACGGCAGTGCCCACATAGGATACTGGTTAGAATTTTAAGGTAACTCCTGATCAGATTCAAAAGAAACTCAGATTTCTTTTAAGATAGATTGGGGATTAAGTATTTGGTACATTTCTGTCCTATACTTCCCATCCAGATTGCGGGATTTGAGCAGGGTTTATTCCCTCATGTAGCTTTGGAAAATGGATTTTTTTATTCCACATGTTGGTTCGGGACTAGTGAGGGGGGTTGTTGCACTTATCAGGACCACTGTTTCATCGCCAATGTGCCCTTATGAGCGATGATTCAGCGTAGTATAACCAAGTTGTTTTTCCTAGTTCAAGAAGCAATTTAACTGTCTCTAGGACTGGTTTCGATTTTACCTGACTGAGTCCAGTACTTGTAGGGCAGCTTGACTGTCGGAAGTTATGGAGCCAGTTTAAGCTTATGCGCTAATAAATGGCAAATATTTCTGTCTGCCTAGATTGAGCGATGAGCAAATGAGAAAGTTTAGGTTTCTTCTTTTGGTAAAAGAAACGAAGAACGTCTTTTTGGGGTTTACAAAGAGGTAAATCATCTTTGTATCTCAGATAGTGCATATTACAGCACTTCCGAAACGGCGCTTTCATATTTGCTGCTCACGATGAACGCCACGTTATCTGCGTAACCAATGGCCTCAATGTTCTTTGGGGCCGAAGTTGGCAACATTACCACTTCTTCTGCATTCATCGCACTACACCGCACCCAGAAGTGATGAAAATCACTTTATTTTGGACTTAACAGCGAAGTCAAATACTTCACTTTCAACACAACTTCCATGCATAACTCTTATCTGTGCCTGAAGGGAAAGTAGCATACAACAGTCTCATTTGTAGAGTACTTTTCCCAATATACCCCACTTCTACCCCCTCAAACATGATTTAATCCCATCCAGTGTACACATGGAAAACATATTTTCCACACAAGTCCTCGAACAAAGTTATTCATCATCCTACTGACGTGCCACAAACTGATTGAATATTTGCAGTAAGACTTGCCGCGCATTGCGTTAACCTCATTACCGTTATTTCATCATTTTAAATATGTAATTCAATCAAACATAACAACTCATGCAGATTCAAAGCAATCTTTGAAGGCGACATCGTGTCGCTACCTCGCTCACCCCGTCTAACCCAGATCGCAAGTCAAAATTTTCCACCCTCCCTAATCAATCTTGGTTCCCACTCATATGTCTGATTGTGTACTCGTATTTGTATGTTTCTACCCCCAAGGGCTCCCACCTGATTATCCAGGCGAATAGGTTTCACAGCTCATTTAACTGAAAAGCGATTTTCAAACGTGGCTGTGGGTACATATGCCAGGGAAAAGAGAGAGAGGAGCGGCGCTACATAGAGAGCTGTTGGGTAACCGTGGGTGATTTGTTGTCCTCAGTTAAGGATCTTCGGTAGAATTCCAAGTGACTGATTACTTTGGAACGAGACCCCAAAGAGGAAGACAGTTAAATAGAAAAATCTTCCATTTCAGGTAACTTGAATCTAATTGTGAAGGTGATGGGCACAAGACAACGACGATGGGATGGTGGAGGTGGTGGTGGTGGTGGTTACCCGCGCGTCCTTGGTGGATTTTAAGCACACACAAGTTAACCCCGAAATATTCTTTCACTAATTCCCGGCCTGACCTCTTTCATCTTGGAACTGCGAGCTTTATGAAGCATGACATCGAGAAGATGTTCGAGGATTGAAACTGGATTCCAATTTCGGCTTTTTCCAATCTCATTAAGGATGCAAAAGAAATTCAATTGAACGACAGGAGCAGGGTGGAGAGTGTGTTGAATTTATAATTTCATCGGAAATTCAATATGCCTTGACGTGAATTGTGCCGTCTGTCACAAATAGAGTGCGCTGTACAGCCGAGGCAGCAAGGAATGTCTTTCGCGGTTAAGGATATCGTTCCTGGGAGAAATGAAAAAAGTTCTGATATTCATGGAGAAGGAAACAATTTTTTGATTTTATGTTTTCCCTTTAATTGCATTCTGTTGTAGGACAAATGAATATAAGAAACTGAAGGACATTTTTAATAAAAAATTCGAGAGTAGCGAATGATGAAGCTTGACATTTAGTTTTTTTCAGAACAGGAAAGGGTATAATAAAATATTCACTAGTATTTTGCGCTGAGGACTGCAAGAAGGACAGTTGGGCATTACCGGACCATTTTTTCGGAAACTACGTTAGGATTCGTCTTCCATTTTCTTTATAAATTCTTAAGACTTTAAAGATTCTTGCTAAATTGACAACGTCAAAAACTATTTATTTTAAGTCAGCGGAAAGTTCTAGAATTCAAAAAAATTAGGTGTTTTATTCTCGGACAAATAATCGTCGATTCTATCGCTGGTGTGTATCAGAAATAAAGTTATGTAATCACCTCATGACCGCGTATGCACTCTACTTTTACCCAACATGGAATGAGATGCTTTACAGTGCTTTCAATAGAAGCACGAAAGAATAGACATCTAGTGATTACCACAACACGATCTTCGTATAGAATAACCGATTTTACTGTTGACGACAACAATACCCGAGATATGATGCTAAGATAGTCGTTGGAGATTTCAACGCAAAGATGGAAAAGGACGAAATCTTTGGCAGACATCGATAAGCATTAGCTTGAGACGACTACTGAAAATTTAAGTTTAGTTTATTTTAAGTTTAAGTAACATCCACAAATGTCACCTGACAAAACTCCTGCCAAACCAAATTGATCACTTAGCGATTGATGGAAGACGCTCATCCAGTTTATTGAATATTCCAAAGCTCCAAGGTTGTCTTATTATAGCGAAGATACATACATATGTGAGATAATATTCATTAATGGACACAACAACTACCACTGTCAGGAGGCTTAACGTTGAATAGCTGCAAGCCTGCAATGGCAACCGACTGGAAGACCCTTTGCCGATCGAATATTCCTTGACCTCTTAAAAAGTCCCCGAGCAACAAAGACAGGCGCAGAAGATCAGTAGCAGCTGATACAAGGATTTACCCTTCATAGTTGGCTGATCTCATAAAACGACAAGAGCCTGCGGTCTGTTCTACGAACAGAAAAGTAGAGACAAAAGCACAAAAGGAAAAAGAGCCTCAGGTCGAGCAGTTCCAAAGATATTGCAGCAGGAAAAAGATCTGGAATTTCTCTAAAAAGGTGAAGAGAACAACCAAAGCTTGCGCTACCCAAACCGGAGACTGCGAGGACAAAAACGATTATTTCTGCAAGGCAGTCTGATAGTCTCGATTTAGAGGACAGTCGGACAGGAAAAAGTACGAAGGGCATACGCGGATGAAACTCAAATCCAGAAGGGCATGCACAAATTCTGAAAAAGCTCGTAGGTGGAGACGTTAGCAATGACTACATGTCACCATATCTCGACTTCGAAAAACCATTATCATGGACTTTCCCAAGCAGAGAAGAATGGGAAACCAATAAACTAACGAGAACTAGGTCTATATACATACGTATCTATCTACACAGATGGGCCAAAGATGAGTGTAGGTGTCCGGTCCTGGCGAGGACCAGACAGCGCTCTTTGGGCAAACCTTTCTTCGTGCACCTCACCGAGATAGCTGGAAAAAGGATTGGAGAACTAATCCTGTATCTGAACTCCACCGGCTGGATATAGCCACAGCATCCTAAAACACCAAATTTTAATCACATACAAATAAGGTTAAACGAGTTTCGTGGTTACAAAATGGCGCACTCTAGCGCTAATTGGGCTCTAAAGAGCGGCCACTTTACCTACCTACCTACCTTGGCCAAAACTTTTGAAACATGACGGGCACTCATCGGCCACAACCTTATAAGAAACCACACAATGATATTTAAACTCAACGATGGCATGGTATGTAAGGGCTGCGGTGATGAAAAGGTTCAAGAGGATACTCCTCACTTCCTGTGGTACTGCCCAAGTCTAAGTCACTTAAGACACTACTACCAGGACATAAAAGAACTATCTGATGATCGAATAAAGGATCTTTCCAGGTTCCTGAGGACATCACGATGGCTGCAGACCCAAGTCAACAACGAGCAGTAAGGTAGAAGCCTGGTAGGAGCCGAGACCAACCCCCATGGGCATCACAATGGGTCCACATTAACCCAGAAACCTATCCTATCCTAAGGTATATGCGCCAACACATCTGTAAGATATGATCCGACAAAAGCATGTCGGTGGTTAAAACCGTAGCACCATTTGCCCGATCCAGTAGAAGGGAGACAATCTGACCTACGTCAATTACTTAGGCTGGCTTGTCTGTTATTTAATCTATGGTGTATTGCTCTCTGTAAAAATAGTTATGTAACAACCCTACAATCTCTGGACAAAGATCCCACAGTTAACAGAAGTACATCTAGCGATGTACTGTCTGCTCCAGTCATTCAGCAACTAGCGTACAATTTTTGTGAAAATGATTCAACAGTCGATCTTTACAAAATTCTATGCGTTGTTTGATTACCACACCGATGGTAGTCTCGCAGTTTTATTCCATCAAGTTTCATCCAAATGCCTTGGATTTGGGAGCTATAGGTACGCATATGTATATGCCAAGATCATAAAAAAAATCCTTTATTATCACGCCTCTTGGAAACAAGATGAGCCCAGAACTCATCCTTCTCCCTTCCATTTAGCCACTCATCCAGACAGCGCTTCAACCACCACATCCTGCAAATAGTCCAGACAACGCGTTAATCACCCCAATCTCCAGTTCATCCAACCACTTACCCAGATAACACCTCAATCCCATCAGCCCTCCACGCCCCCCAGGACTCATTTAGCTAATTTTTCTACAATATCTGGATAATGCTCTTAACCAAATTCGACACTCATTCAGACAACATCACGCATCGTTGTGCCTCGTTAGGAGCTAGTTTCCTCAAAAGCCACTAACGTTGTTGAATAAATAGAATACACCATCGCTTAATGTGGTAAAATGAGTGAAATATCCTCAAACTATCAACCCTATTACTATTAAGCTTCACAGAAATTTTGACTCATAATGAGGGCATTCACTAAATTTTCGTAACTTCGTGCTTGACGTGTCGTCGTTTGAACTCAAAGAATCAATTAACCAGGATAATTAATTAACGAGTTTAAAAACTAATATTTGCTTGCAATTACTCAGTGTGTGGTCCTTTTATTTCCGTAATCCATGAACCATCAACCCACTGCCACGTGCAGAGAAATTATTGCAGTTCATTTCTCTTCATCACTTTTTTTTTATTTATTTTTTTTTATTTCGAAAGCAGAAAAAGTCCTTTATTACTCTCGTGGGTTTTTCCACAGATATGAAAGGCGAAGCCAATAACCCAGTTTATTTTATGAGATTTAAACACAATAATGGAAGTATACGCAGACAAAGTTAAACTGTTCCGAAACGGATGGTGTGATACCCTATTTTTGTTTGACAAGTCCAAAGATGCTATTCTGCTATGTTTAGCATATTCGTGCTCAATGAACGGCCGGTCGGTCAAGTCTATATTAGAACGACAACGCACTCCGGAAAGATCTTTACTGTACCTGACCCACCTAATTCGAAGTAAACCCTTACCAACTATACTAGCATGCTCATTATTTCTTAGCGTAGTTTGACGCATCACAATAATTGCACCCTATTTCGAACAATATACACACAGGTAGCGTCCGAAGTCGACGAACCCAGTGCTCAATTAAAGCCTGTATGCACCTGTAGCAAAGGCAGCGTTGCCCATGGCCATTATTATGACAACCTGAATTATTACAGACAATAAGGCCGAGCCTACCAATGCAGTCACATGACCCTTTTTTTTTAAACAGCGATATCGAGAAATGCATTCAGGCAATAAGTCGCTTACAACGTTTAAAGCATTTAAGGGGACCCGGTGGTCTACCGCCCGTGAATTTGAGGTATTTATAGGATTTTTTTCGAACAACGATATTCAAACTTTGTAGGTATATTATAACAATTAAAAAGCAAACAAAAAAAATGTTATCATAATTCAAAAAAAATTGTATGTATTTAAAAAATGGCGCTGAAGATGACCCTCTTAAAAAAATGGTCCATGGGTAGCGGGTGAAGTTATGGCTCTTTCACTCATCCGAAAAATAAAAATAAAATAGGTTATTAATCTATATGAGTGTAGCTATGGCCGGAACCAAAACAAAAGGAAAAAAAATTTTTTTTTTACAAAATGGCGCGTTCTTGAGAACTGGTTTTTCTACGTAAAAAATAAGAAGTTATTAAGTTGGTGGTTCCGGCCATAGGCACTGGTATACTGAATAACATATTAAAATTTGAGATCATTCGGATGGATAGTTTTTTTTTTTTTACCTCCCGCCATGCAGACAAAAGTGGTTTCGAGATAAATGAGTTTAATGCCTGAAACACAATTCTGCGTCAGTGCTACCGTTGAATGACGTTTAATGTTTAACCAAAGGAATTCAATGGCACAAGCAACAATCTCGCTTCGTGCTACCGTTCTACGTTTGAGAGCGAAAGAGAGTAGAGAGGCAAACGTAATAATACGTAATGACGGGCTCTGTCAGACGAAAAGTTCAACTGGGTTGAAGATTTCAAGTATGCGTCCATTCATGAGGCGACCACACTTTTGCCAGGCTGTAGAACCCAAACTGCTATCAATATCATTACAAAAATTAAACAGTATATTCTCGAAAGACTATACTTTCGAAATACTACTTTTTGAAAATTCTAGACTTTCTAGAATTGCACAAATGTGTTTAAGTATGATTTGCTTTACCTAACTTTATTCTTTTCCTGACGTAGTATCTCTCTTTATCACTGATTGCGAACTTCTCATTCAGTTCCTTTTTCCTTCTGAAAACCAAGTGTTTATCCCTTCTCGTTTGCTTCAAGTGCTTACGAGCAACTCAGGTTCTTCTATACTTTGTGTGACCTCTGTTTCACTGTATGTTTTTGCTACCATTCGTTGTCAAACCAGATATTTTGTTTTGGTTACCGAGAGAGACCTAGCGGATCAGAAGCGGCATCTCTGATGGTCTTTAAAACATTAAAGGCTACTCGTTCGGAAAGGTTCTTGCGATCTCTTGTACGATTGTAGCTATCCGACGTCAAACTTGTTCGCAGTATCTACTATGCAACAAGGTAGGGTTCCTTGTCAATGTTCGTCTCCGTAATATTTGAACTTCTATTAAACTGGAGTAGTGCCTGCGTCGATCGTAATGTGATTGATAATCGATGGATCATGACACCTCCATGTTCCTTTACGAATATCGAGAAGCCAGAACTGCGTGCTAGCTACTACCGTGCTCCGATCCCCTGCAAAGGCAATTACCTTGAGGTCATTATCGAAGAGCACCATTGCAAAACAGATCCACAATCGATGCTCTCTTATTATGACTGATCACTGAGAAAGCCATGAAGTTACCGAAGTCTATACACAAGCAAACAAGGCAGCTCGTATAACAAGATGCTAGAAAGACATCGTTTAGACTTTAGTGGAATAAACACTTAAGCGCAGGTAGCTAGGTTCGCATCTACAAAACTTCTGTGCGTCCTGTGTCCTATAAAAGAATCATCTCCAAGATAGAGATGAAAATTGTACACTCTATTAGAGGATTTTCTCTCAGAGCCTTTATGCCCAACGATGACATCAGGCAAATAGGGAATGTCCAGGACATTGTCAAGTGGAGCAGACGAAGGCGTAAGGAGTGGAACCACCGCATGAACAGAATGCTTGACCAACACTGGTATGTTGGGAAGACTGCACGCCCATTTGACCGACCCCAATAGGATGGCAGAAATGATCATAGTACTGGCCACACTATGACTTTTATCATCCGATGACTTGATATTATTCTAGTTATCGTTGGGCTTACCACGGGTTATCTGGTGACATCAGGGGAAGCCCTGACTGCACGTCTTGGAAGCCGAGCTAGGATCATGCGTTTAACGTGTCCAAAGCATCGAAGTATGGACCTGTCCGTTCGAAGAAGTAGCTGCTCGACATTGAGTGCCTCGCGTATTCTGGTGTTCCTAACTCGATCTCGATGAGTTACCCAACAGCAATACAATGAAAAAATCTGATTTCGGCTTTCAGAAGAGAACTGTCAATTCCATAATCCTGCAATACACTCCAGAGTTTACCTCGAGGGGCCCGATCATATGAAACTTCCAAATCTATATCTACAGTTGATAGGTTTGGTATAATCCCAGGCCTTCTCAAGTACCATTCTGAGAGTGAACAGCCGGTCGGTTGTGCTTCTACCTGGACGAAAGCCGCACTGCTTATCGTCCAACCTGGACTCGACCACAGCTCTGGAGACTTAAGAGAGATATACGCCTATAATTGAAGCAATACCTCATATCCCCATTTTTAAAAAGAGGAACAATCACCCCAGTTAGCCAACCGCTAGGTATTTCACCGCATTCCCAGGCCACCTTAATGACACGAGAGAGCCATTCCACTCCCTCTTTCCGCAAGGCCTTGAGCATTTCCGACCAGATTTCAACCACACCAGCAGATTTGCCGACTTTGAGCGCTTTAATCGCCAAAGTCACCTCCTCTTCGGTAGGACTATTCTCCGCCCTACTCAAAACCATGGTTCTGCCAGCCCCGTTCGGGATTGAACAGCTCCGACAAGGGCTCGCCCCATCTGCGCAAGATGTCCTTCTCAACGGAAAGAAGTACACTATCTTTGAATTTGACTTCTTCGATGATGTTAAACTTCCTTTCTCTGAGGAGGTGGATGGTCTGCCAGAACACCTTGTTTGCAAATCTGTGATCACGGTCTAATTTATCGCCGAACTCCTTCCAGAACTGATACTTAGCTGTCAGTTTGCAAGTTCTTCGCACCTCCATGTACCGGTTGCGAGAAGCTGAATCCCCCAAGTCTATCCACACATTGAAGGCTTTCTTCTTCTCTCTGATGGCTTCTTGAACTCCGGGCAGTTCTTTTCTCACCACCAGCCGCCATACTGAGACGCTTTACTGCACACCTCATCCACCTCAAAGCTTGTAAAGGTCTGCAGAAGGACAACGATATGAAAAAAAATAGCTGGCGCGACAGCTCGGAATGAGCGAAGGCCTAGCTTCTCGCAACCATTGATGTTGTGCGTGTTTGTACTGTTCGCACGAATGGAAGGGACCTACAATTTATTGCCGACTCCGAACGGCGAATTGAGAAGCTTTTTCATAACAAACTGTACTCTCGGAGACTTGTCATTCCTCGACGAGAGGTGGCGCCGCGAAAAATGTTCGGTGGACATGGCTGGGGCTTTAACCCACTCAGCTTGCTCAGCAGTCCAACGCAATAACCACTAACTGAGCCAACCAAATTTTAAAGTTGATCGTGATACTAAAAAGGACAATGAGCACGAAAAATGTCCGCATGCTGTCGTTTGCAAAATCTCAAATAAGGACACCACGCCTTCTAAACAGCAGACTATCCCTCTGAAAAAACAGGACAAAGCATGTCTGTGAGCAGCTTCTGCCCAAATGACACAATTTTCAGTGTAAAACTTAGACAAAGTGGCACCATTTAGCTGACAAGCAACAGAAAGTACACAACAACTTTCCACACTCTTTCACATGACAATCAGTTCTTTTGCATGGACTCCGCTTAAATGGTCCCTCTAGACGCGACCTACTTCGCAATAATGGCACACCGCAGATACCATTACCATCCGCAGGAAAAAAAAAGAGGAACTTCCATTTCATTGCCACAAAAGAAATCGATTAAACGTACTTTCCATTCATTCTACTCAGGAAAAACAGTTCCGCGCATAATAACACTGTGTAAGCCTCAGGACATTTTGCCAGCAAAAAACGACAAAACTTAAGGAAAACATCACAAAACCTCTATACGCAAAAAAAAATCCACCTGTCACTGTGCAAGGAAACGAAAGATACTTTGGTTTTTTTTCGTCCTTCCAACTTTACAATGATATCCTGCAAAACAGAGCAAGGAATTTGTTTGCCTTTTTTCGCCTCCTTCCCTGTCTAAATCGCTCGGAGACTTCAAATCGGAAGCGAGGAAAAAACTTTACAATTCAGCACACAGGAGGACGACATGCAATTTGAGTCATTGTGTCTGTCATTTCACATGCACTGCACAACCAACGTCAACCCGCTTAGCGGCAAACACAAGCGAGACGCAAATTAAAATACCGGAACATCCCTCCAGGACTATTATTCCATGGGCGTGGATGCTTTGAAATTCTGCCACGATTCCCAGGTGTGGTTGATTCTGTAGGGATGTCTGTAGACGTGCCGGTATACCTTCTACCTACAAAGCGTGATGCGCTGATTAGAAAGAAAAGAGCGTCAAGTGAAGTTCTTGTTGTTTTGCAATGTGTTGACAGTCACAGTTCAATGCACACGATAAAAGTTTGCACGTTAATTATGAGGTTCATGCATTTTTCCAGGACTCAGTGTGGAATAAAAGGAACTCCCCTGCTGAGTCATTCGTCTTGATCGCGACGTGGTTACTTGGGAAAGAAGTTGTGCAGTTGTTCACTTATTCAGAGAAAGAAACGTGCCAAGCATAGGGAATTAGGTCATGTCTGCAAGGAGAACATGTGGGTGAGCTATGATGTGACTGATATATGAGGACATGTGATGTGTCGCTATTATATTGGCCAACGTTCACGCCAACACAATTTGAGTGCGAAAAAAGTTCGGTGGTGAGATGAATAGTAACAAATGAGCTAGCAAGGGCTGCGTTTCCAGTTTTTTTTCCTCTTGGGGTGAGGCTTAGGGATTCAAATATGAATTGGTGTAGCCAAAAGCATTTCTATGGTTTTAGGTCACGTGGTTGGCTTTGTTTGTTTGCCAAAGATAATCTCAAAAATTCCTTAGCCGATTTGGTTAATTTTTTTGGAGTTGGAAAGATTACCAAGGCTACAGAGCTTGAACCGAAGTCTAAAAGGATGAACAAGGGAACATCGCAGTAGAATCGCAGTCGTTGTGGAGGATATGGAAGAACTACATACTTCTGCAGACTGTCTAAAGTCAGCGACGAATCAAATCCCGATGTCAGGCAGAATGAACCATTCAACCTGTACGACAAAGACCGAGAATTCCGTCCATCAAACCTGGATGAAGTGAAGATAGCCATATCTTAGCTTAAGGCCAACAAGCAACATGACAGCATCTATAGAGACGAGAGCCATGTCTAGTTTTGGCATCCCTGCCAAACTCGTCCATTTGTGCAGGCTGACGATGGAAAATGCACGCTGCTCCATCAAGGACCTCACCGAGACAGTTGGTGTTAAAAAGATTTTAAGAAGGCGACGCGGTGTCATGCGACTTCTTCAACATCGTTCTTAAAAGAATAGTGCAAAACTCACGCGCCAACACCGGAGGCAAAATCTCTCAAAAGTTCGTCCAATTATTCCTATACGCCTACGATATTGACATAATCGGAAGAACGCAGCGTGATGTCACTGGGGCACTCGTGAGTATTGAGACGAAGACGACGAAGATGGGTCTAGCGGTCAATGAGGGCAAGACGAAGTATATGCTGTCAACAAGAAAGGCCACTCAACACCGACGTCTCGGACAGAACATCACTATAGACAATTATAACTTCGAGGTAGTTAAGGACTTTGTCTACCTAGTCTACGCTATAAATTCAGGCAACGACACCAGCGCTGAGATCAAACGGAGAATAACTTTTGCCAATCGCTGTTTTTTTTTTTTTGGCTGAGAATGCAAGTGAGTACCAAAGCCCTCTCTCGAACAACTAAAGTGACTCTGTATAAGACCTTAATTGTCCCAGTCCTGCTTTACGGCGCAGAGTCATGGACTCCATAAAAAGTGGATGAGGTTGCTCTTTCCTTTTTCGAGAAGAAAATTCTTCGGGTAATTTTCGGTTCCATCTGCATAGACGGTGAATGGAGGCGGAGATGCAATGACGAACTGCAGAAGAGTGAAGCTCCAACGACTGAGGTGAGTGGATTATGTAGAGCGGATGGACACCAAGAAAACCGCGACTCAGGTGGCGCACGCAAGTGGAAGGGACCAACTTGGCATGCGAAACTGG
The DNA here is from genome assembly GCA_917880715.2 of Matsumyia berberina. Lineage (NCBI taxonomy): Eukaryota > Metazoa > Arthropoda > Insecta > Diptera > Syrphidae > Matsumyia > Matsumyia berberina. The sequence goes on along the minus strand of OU862870.1, from coordinate 111,668,204 downwards.
AGGCAGTTGGCTAAAGATCGAGCTGCCTGGATACACCTGTTGGTTGAGGCACATCTCCACCCCGGACTGTAGCGCCACCTTAAGTAAGTATGCTCGGCCTCGTTTCTATTAAAAATTATGGAGAGAATCCCGAACCCCATGTAAAGTACACCGTAGTAGATCGATCGTCTTAGAAAAGCCAACGAAGCGTGGAGAAGCAGTCGTTTGCACAAATACTATCGAAACTTGTCTGTTTCTGTTCACAACTCTATTCTTTGAAGCAAAACTATTCTCCAAGCTGTCCATTTTATAACGATTTTGTAGAAGATGCTGATCACATGTTCAAAAAGTAAATCCCTACGAAGAGAACTGCAAGAAGATTCTACTCAAAAAATCACAATTTCTCAAATCATGCCCTTATATACAATTGTACATATGTACGTAGACAATGACAAAGAAATAAAGCGACTGAAGAAGGAAGAAAGGTATACTGAATCCCCTCCCTCAAAGAAATTTCATGTAGCATTCAAGAATACTTCTCTACTGGATGCTTAGTCCCCGTCTTTACTGGAAAACGTTGGTAATAGGCATACTATCGAATGTGTCTATAGAGAAACATCTCAAGGTGGCGTCAGCTCAACTCTACTTTTATGGTTAAGAAAACGGAGTCAAAATTTTTCCGTATATAGGTGTGCTTCCTACGTTGATCGACTTGTATACAGAATACTGTCCGAACAAACCAGGTATCAAAGATCAAAAGAAATCGAAAAATCCTTTCGTCGAATAGGCACGCACATTAGCTGAGAGAAATTCAAAAAAGAGGAGGAGACCGATGGGATTTGCTCAAGGTTTGAAGTTTCCAAAATCAAACCAAATTGAGTGACGCGGTGATCCTAAAACAGTCTCCGTTCGAAAAATGTCCTGGAAATCAGATAATGTAGCCACAATCTGAAAACGATGGACACTTTACACGACCTTATGGTGTGGTGAAAACTAGTGTTTACAACTAAAACGAACATCATGCAAGATAGAGCCATCCGACCTCTCAATCTTAAATTGTTTGTAAGTCCACGGCTATCCAGTGCGGTACATACTACACCCTGGTGGTTACAAAACTGATGTTTATACCACCTAACATCAGAGATTGTTTGGCCTACCTATCGGAGCAGATTTAAAGGCAGCAAGCAACCAGATTTACAATCCTGTCACCGTTGCCAAATAGGAAACAAACTATTTGACGAACTGGAGAAGCTTCCGTAAGCTCCACTGATCGGACTGCTAGGGCTTGAAAAGGGCGCCCATTGGTTTAAACAACGACCATTGGGAAAAGTTAGAATTGACACCACTCTAGACCTGCGACCACATTCTTAAGAATGAGCGAGTGGAAACCCCTTTAAAGTGAATTTACCCCATTACCTAATCTACCCGGACCCACTCACCACAGCCTTAGTACGGAACACCCATCGGAACACCTACATACGTAAGGTACTTTGCTGTAGAATCTACAATCAGCTTTGCGTCGCATTTAGTTTACGAATTATTTAGAATTTCGTCGAAACGCAATAATAACCAGAGGCAATGCTGCTTTATAACCCTCGGCTGGTTATCAACATACAGAATGCCTTCGGGCAGAAGGTAAGACAGAGATACCAGAAGTCCTTTCTCTTCGGTTCCTGAAATTTGTTTCCACAGCTACGTAGGCTGGCAGCCAAGACACCACCTCCAGGAAAGCCTTCTGGAAACCTTCCCGAAAAGCCTCCCACAAAACCACCAGTAACACCTCCTGAAAAAGCTGCCACCCAACCTCCTGCAAAAGCTCCCGCAAAAGCACCTGTCCAACCTCCGCCACCAAAACGCAGAGGGCCAAGAATGAAGGAGATCCAAATCTTCCGATTTGACCCAAGGAAGCCCGAGATAAAGCCATGCATGCAATCGTTCCAGTTGGACCTCAACAAGTTGGGCATACCTCCGATGGTTTTGACCGTTTTGATTGCACTGAAAGAACGAGATGCAACATTGACTTTCCGACGATCGTGTCGTGAAGGCATTTGTGGTTCATGTGCTATGAACATCGGGGGTGTGAACACCTTGGCTTGCATCTGGTAAGACATACACATCAGTTCCGGATTCGCAAAGAAAATATAGTGTCATCTTTGCAGCAGATTCGACGACAGCACGCCATCGCCGCTCAAGATATATCCACTGCCTCACATGTATGTCTTAAAGGATTTGGTCCCAGACTTGTCTATCTTTTATAGACAGTACGCTCTTATTCGACCGTGGTTACAACGCAAGTAAGTATGGATCGTGTCCGGGCTAAGAACAGAGGAGTTTTCCATCTTGCGTCGCCTTGAATCCTTCTAGTCAGAAGATTGTCTTGCTTGACGTTGAGAGCGCTTTGAACTGTGTTGAATTGCTTCTTTCAGAGGCATCTCTATCAACATGCTAAAAGAATGGGCTACATCGCAAGGGTGTGGCCCATAGGTACTAAGTTATTGACAGATTTCTCCTAGCTTTAGAGGACTCAAAACGTAAGGTGAAGGACTACACTGACAACGCGGTATAAGGCTACCCATTCACTTTCAGTTTCAGACCTATTCCGGTCTAAGAATACCAAACAAATATCCACTGGGGCGAATCTGCTCTAATCGGTTTAAGCAGAGCCAGCATTTTGTACTTATTCGTAAAGGCCTGCGAAAGGGCAAATTTAAATGACGTTTTCAATGCTTCTTGGTTTTATATAAGCATTCAGGTGAGCCCCCCCACCGGCACAAAATCCCTCTTCCTCTGACTAAGCAACTGACCTTTCCTTTCAAAAATAAAACCAAAATACAACAGTTGAACAATTTAAATATTACATCAACCACTACCAACAGATGTCACCACGAAATCACACCCTATACACCAACCGCGAAATTTTCCTACGTTTACACATCCGAAAATGTACTTTGACACATTCAAGCTGATTTTGGTATCATCTGACGTCTCCCCCACCTTCTTCAGTTGACGGAAGCATCCGTGAACAAACGCAGAAGAAAAATAAAATTGCTTTTTGGCAGTCGAAAGAGAATTCTTTTTCGTTTGTGGTTTTTTCCATTTCAATTCCGAGACACTTCGCTAGTGAATTGCAAACGCAGTGCCGTTTCAATTTTATCAAGTATAACAACAAACCCTAATAAATTCCGCAGTGATAATGGCTTTGGTCAACGAGGCTAGATTAATCCTTTGCCGTTCCGGTGCCTTTGGTCGGCAGGTAAGAGAAGAATGTTTATCGCTCTCGTCAGAGGCGATTACATAATTTTTCTATTATTTTAAATTTTTTATATAAAAAAGCAAATCGCATGGAATGCACGATAAGACAACGTCAGATACAAACAATATTTTGACGATTTTTTGTATAATATTTTTCGGGGGCAAACCAATAACTTGTTATGTAAAGTGCTAATTGGGTTTTAATTGTTGGATTTCACCAGAAGCCCGAAAGAATAGGAGAGGAAATGCATCTTGATTGGGTTTATGATGAAATTTTCTAAGACGCATGTGGATTTTCTAAGGATTTTACATCAAGATGGAGGTTTTTTCTGAAATCTTGGCTTTATCCAGTCGGCTGTGGGTGATGGCGTCACACGCGTTAAGGAAGCACAGAAATACCGAGAGTTTGAAGCCATATCCCTCACTATCAAGGAGTATTCCTTTCTATTTCGTGAGAAGTAATGTTCGACTTCAGCTCTTGCAAGTCGCATTAGTGCCTATTTGTATACTAACACCCACTAACAGACTAGGATCCATAGAACATCTGGAAACACATTTCGAAGAGGGGACAGACACCCTTGACAAAGAAACAAATATAATCAACCTCCCTAAAATCTTTTAAACTGCCAGCGGTTTTAGCAGGCTGATTAGACAAGAGATTCGTTGTCTCCACAAAGAGGTGCATTACTTGAGGTCTAGATAAGCTAAGCATCTAGATAACGACAAGAAATAGAACTTTCAAATCAACATTTTGTAAAGCCTGACTAGAGATTTCAAGGTCTTTGTGGAGTATAACACATTTCAACTCAGAAAATGTGACTTCGTTAGACAACCCTCTCTTTATTCAGCCACCTCTGGGCGTGACCTAGTAGAGAATGACACTAATTGCCGCAGAAAGTGCGGTTTTATCAGACAACCCTTTCCTCATTCAACTACCTCTGCGTACGCACTAGAAGTCAACACACATTGACAATGCCAAAGACATCCAGAAGTGGTGACAATGTCTTGGAAGTTTAGTGTGTTTTCGGCTAGAATGCTGCTATTAGCTTAAACCAAGCAATTTGTCTACGGTATACCTAGTGACAGTGGGGTAGTACCTCATCGAAAAAGACTTTAGCTCTTAGCTCACTCGCTACGGTTGTTGACTAAAACTCATCTAAGCAGATAAGCTAGAAATAATGTGAAGATCAACAATTTTAGCTTAGAGTGACGGCAAAGACAACCAAATGAGACTTCAAGGTTTGAAGGAACTGCTTGATTTGTGTCGTTTTCATGTAGAAAATGCTGCAATAGTTTTTTCAACAATCTGTGCCTTCTAGCACTTCCACCTGGCTTAGATTAAAAAACAATTGTCAGAGACGATTTGGTGAAAATATTGAGGCTTAAAAACCTCCTGTCACCTCCATGCGCTTCAAATGCTTACACGATATTTTTTTAAACTTGAGATCGCAGTAGAGTTTCTATAATTTGTTATCAGATTTCACCATGCATTGAAGATTATGTCACCGAGATTAAGTTTCATCAGCTTATGGGTGGTGTGAATAAAAACTGAGGCAGAGTGTTCACTCAACTTTTTGGATAAAACACTCAATGTGAGTTGAAGTTTCGTCAAGTTTCAGACAATATTTCCCTCAGTGTTCCCTCAGTTTTTATTCACACCACCCATTGTTTTATTGTTCAGGAGAATTCAGGAAGCAACGCACACAACTCATTCCTACTTCGTCACAATCCTCAAGCAAAAAAGGTTGAGACTATTTGTCTGGCACTACTCTAGATATCCTACCTGAAAGCCAGAATCTGAACCGTAAGTTACTCTTAGGGAACGATGCGGTCAGCAAGATACACCAAAGATGTGAAAATGGAACTAAATGCCGTAGCCCCAGAGAGATTTGGCCCTCACTAAATTCCGCTCAATCTAAAAGTCTGATCTTGCCTAGGAGGTCGTTTATTAGCACCTCAATCGGTGTTCTTGCTGGCCACAGTCCCATTGGTCTACAAGCCAGAAAGACGGGTCTTTTTTTAAACGATTTTCGCAAGAATTGCGGGGCGAAGAAGAGGACGAAACAATCTTCCACTTTTTCTGTACCTGTCCAGGCCTATCCTAAAAAAGAAAGCTCTATCTAGGACTCTATAGGAGTGTCAGCAGCTTGGTCGTTGTTTGTACAGAATTATGTTGAGACCTAGATCTAATGCCTTTCTGATAGAAGAAGGTCTGTCTGCCTCTCTGCCACTTAAAGATAAAATCCATTCACTCATTGAAGGCATAAGGAGACTACTTTCTTGCTCAAAGGACAGAAGAACGTTGCTGTGTAGTCTTTCGCCTCCTCATCGCTTTAAAAAGACCTATAATCTCCCAGACACAATCTTTCTGCTCAGAGGACAAAAGGGTTTACGGGATAGTCTTTCTGTCTCTCCTTGACTTCAAGAAGACAGCTGACCTCTGAACGAAGTTTAAAGAAACAGTATAAATTTTCAAACCCAAAGAGTAATGCCTCCTCATTTTTCTGAACGTAGCCATTTCGACCATTTCTCATTCGCTATCTATAGCGCGTTTTGCAGCAGCTAGACCCTCCCACCATCGCGATCGGTCACAACTTAGTTAATTCCTTGCTAACACCCTCCCTTATCCATTTACAGATTCGAGCAATTTCGACTGCATCAACATCGCTGTTTGCTAAGCCAGCGGCCGAGGAGAAGGCAAATGACCCACAAATCAAAAGTGTTGAAATCTACAGATATTGCCCGGATTCGCCAGACAAGAAGGACCCTTTTGTGCAAACATTTCAAGTCGACCTGAGGCAGTGTGGTCCCATGGTGTTGGACGCTTTGATTAAGATCAAAAACGAAGTTGACCCAACTTTGACGTTCCGCAGGTCCTGTCGCGAGGGTATTTGTGGATCATGTTCGATGAATATTTGCGGAGTCAATACCTTGGCTTGTATTTGGTTAGGAGTTTCATATAGTTAACGCCCATGAAACATGAACTAAGAGTCCCTGCTTTTGTTATTACAGCGAGATCGACAAGGACATTTCAAAGCCGTTAAAGATATACCCATTGCCTCATATGTATGTCCTGAGGGATTTGGTGCCAGATATGAGCAACTTCTATAAGCAGTACAATTCTATTCAGCCGTGGTTGCAACGCAAGTGAGTCTTACTTCCCAGGCAATGCGTCATATCAATTCCTCTTTCAAACTGTCCTTCCATTCCATCCACATTCTTATTTGCTTCATCCTCACTCCTTTCCTTTGTCCGTTTCCTTGTGATCATCTTCCCTCTCCCCCGTCCCTGTTTTACTGATTTTTTTCATTCGTTTTCCCATTATCATTCCAGAGACGAAGTCAACGAAACCAAAGGCAAAGCTCAATACTTGCAATCCATCTCTGATCGTTCCAAATTGGACGGTTTGTACGAGTGCATTCTATGTGCGTGTTGCTCGACAGCATGCCCATCATACTGGTGGAACGGCGAAAAATACCTTGGACCAGCTGTTCTCATGCAAGCCTACCGTTGGATCATCGATTCCCGTGATGAGCACACTTTTCAACGTCTAGACCAGTTGCGAGATCCCTTCAGCGTATACCGATGCCACACAATCATGAATTGCACCCGTACTTGCCCGAAAGGATTGAATCCAGGACGTGCTATTGCTGAAATAAAGAAATTGCTCTCCGGCATAGCCAAGAAGCCTTTGCCTATGATGGAGACCAACGCTTTGCACAAGCAGTAATGGATCCCATCTATCGACCGAATGACAGAGAAGTTGTTGCAGTGTGATAAATCAACCATCAATCCCCGGATAAGGCAGCTTCTCCAATCCTTTTCCACGTACGTTTCTATGTTTTACGCGCTGTACTTAGTTTGACCACCACAATCTCTTAACAATTTTCTAGCGGTTGTAATTTATTCTATTGTTTTGAACGAACCCGCAAGGGCGACACTATTAATGATGTGTAATACATTCTAAAAATTTTATTGTAAATCAAAACGCAATGTGGTTTTTATTTGTGCATCGGCTACTGACTTGGGGGTCTTATCTGTTAACAGCTGTTACGTAATCAAGTTGAATCAGGTTGATGGAAGAGATCGAGCCCCCACAAAATCGTGACGCTAATTTGGGCGTGATTTGTGCTTTCTCTGCAAGTGGTTCTTGAATTGAATAGAAAAGGTCGAAGGGTGACATCTATTCGTCAAAGTGAATGTGGGAGAACTTAAGTTAGCAGTGTTGCCATCGATATTCATGGGTAAGTGTCAAGAACTTCTAAGGTGGGGCTAACTACAAAAAGCCTAACTTATTCTGCCACAAAACGGTACATCCGCTATTTAAAATCGATGCTGCTTACACCTTAACTGGTACTGCTTCGGTAGAGGGGTCAGACTGATTCTCATGGAATCAGTGTTTCCGGTAAACAGAAAAACCTTCGAAGGGTAATAAAAAGTCACTTGCATCTTTCGCTGATCCGTGTGCACTCTAGATAGTGATGAGACATCTTTGTCAGTGACTAACCTTGCGGTCATTCACCAGGAAACGATCTTAGATTTGTTGGCATAAATCCGATCGAGCAGGTCCCACTAAAAACAAAAAACGATGCCACAAAACGTTTCATAGCTCATAGCATACTGTAGTGCCAGAATCGAGGAACAGCTCACCTACTTGCAAATAGAAATATTCATAACGATGGTAGTGGTTATAGCTGAGAAGCCACCTTGGAAGCAGAAGAAGACCACATATTAGGCAGGTAAGTTACAAGCAAATACTTGTGGAACGGAAGCCTCTGCGGAGGAACTCTTGAACTGTCCAGAAAGTGTCTGTCTTATTTGTCTCATAGTGAAAAGACGTAGTCCTTAGGCATGTAATGCTGCAGAAAGTCTTGGAGTAAATCCGTTAAAAACGGAAAAGATTCTTCCTATACGTAGAAAGTTATTCCCGAGTTTTGGGCAACCGATGCAGAGGGACACTATCCTTGAAGTCTGGAGTAGTAAAATATTTCGATCAGATTCTCCACAGAAGAAAAAACCGTTGGTCCTGTTTTCTAGGAGGCAGGAAGCTCAATACCCCCACAACCCACATTAAACTAATTTCAATCTAATTTCAATGAAGCTCTCGCTTCATCTAGATAACTGCAAACTGTAGAAACAATGTCGAAATGAACTTATACCTAGGAAGCAAACTTCCAGTCGTTTAAGTCTGGGTTTCAGGACATAGAAGCACAGAACGAAAAGAACGATCTGATGAACTATCAAATAGGGGGTTGAGCTTTAGCAGCTCTCTTGCAAAAGGTTTTTACATTTCACTCAGAGCTCAAAATAGTCTAGACAGCTGCGTCTTATCCAGTAACATACACATATTCAGCTGTCGCGCCAGCTATTTATTTCTTTAAACAGAAAATAAATCAAACGAGCTCCTCACCAGCATTCCTGCAGATACTGCCTTGATTATGGCGACACGCATGGGTAATTGGGCTTAAGAAAACTATGCACTTTTCTTAACTTTTCTACGCAATGTATAGCTGCTACGGTGTGAGCAAAGAAGAAACTATCAACCTCTTCCTCTGCAGGTGTCCCATACTATCAAGAGCAAGACAATAATGAAATTGCTATCTTTCTGGACTTAGATGCGTAGCACAAGGGTTACTGGTAGGAGACCAGAGGACAGAGACCGAAAAGATCCTTCGTGCCAAGTGGAGTTCTTTCACAACTGGAGAATACTGTGTACCAGAGCAGGATCGTGGTGATGAAGAAACCTAAAGATCGCGCTGATGGATGACTGGTTGATTAAACCCGAGAACGTGAACCCCCTTCTAACATATTTTCAAGGTTTGACGGGATAATCACACAAGATGCTCTCAGCATTTGTCTTGGTATTCTCAACACCGATAGACTAACTTATTGAGAAAAAAGCAATGTTCAGTGAGGAAGTCCATTAAACATTTAGCTTCACGCATGCTTAGTGCTAGTACTTGTTTAAGACGTGGTTGTTGTGGAGTTTAAAATCTTTTCATGGTGCAGCTTTGAATTGAGGTCCAACTTTACGTGCATCCGCCGGAAAAACAGAAAAGAAAAAGCCTATAAAGGCTGATGACCAACACTAGATTAGGTTAGGTTACTTAGAGTGATAAGCCTGATCACGTTCGTTCGGAGACCTGAAGGTACTGTTGTGAATATTCTTTCTCCATTGTGGGAGTAACAATATATTTCCCGGCACAACCTGCAAACCTATTCTATTGTTGACTTTTTTGTGAATCAATTTGTACTCTTTATGAATCTGAGTGATGATGATTCCAAAGAAGTTTGGTCCTACTGAGCGTGGGCGTCATTCTTGCAGAACGGGGCAGTGATACAGCAGATGTTGGATTGATTCTACTTTTTCCTCGTCTCCACAGCTTCTGCATAAACGATTGGACTCGATTTTCCATTGGCGGAGCATGACTCCGATGGCGCAGTGTCCTGAGATAACTCTAGTAAGTCTACGGATAGATAGGTTTTATTTAATTTCAGCCATAATCTTCAGCGAAGTGATGCAATCCTCTCTGGCTTATCAGGAGGAATTTCTTTAACCAACACTAAAAACTGCCTTCCTTCTAGTCAGACCTGGCCCAACCTGAACTTCAGAAAGGCAAATAAACTCGTGTCACCCGTGTTACTAAAAAAAAAAATCCTTAGCTCTTGTGCTTGAGCCCTTACTGCCTGATAGAGAGACGTGCAAGAAGATTGAGAATTCCCTGCAACGATTTCTTTAGAAACGAGGAAGAGTAGAAGACAGCTATTAATTTTTTGTGCACTGGTCTATTCACCTCAAGAAGGAAAACCCTGGACGAATATCTGTTCTATGACCCTAATTACGCATCTCGTCTTGACGTCTACAACTTTAGCAGATTTGTCTCGATCGAAATGGCTTCTCTAACAACGACAAACACATCAATAATGTCAAACTTCTAAGATATTGAAATAGGCTTCGTGTTCCGAAAGCCCCTGAACCTGTCTTTGGTTCTAAGTCAGCAGACATCGAACCTTTGCTTAATTTATACAGCTCCAGTATAAAACTGCCCATGCATCGACGTATGGGTCAAGAGAAGATACAAAGAGCTTAACTTCTACCTAAGTAACAGGTCATAAAACTGGGCTAGGACCTAACCAGGCAGATATGGACATTGAAGACAATTGGGCGGTTTGACAATCCCTTCCTTGATGACTTAAGTTACGAATAAATGTTACAAAGTTTATATTTTGGTTATCCATCAAGTCAAAAGTTGTAAAAAAAAAATTGAAGAAAACATGTCTACAGTTAGGAAGCACCTACTTCTTCGAACGCAGAGGTCCATACTTCGATTGTTTGGACACGTTAATGCATGTCCCCAAGACGACTTCAAAGACGGGTCATGGATGAGAGGGATGGACTTAGTCCGAATTCTCACTTCTACTCGTATGGCGATAGCCCCTGATGATTTAGAGTCTACAGCGGAAGATCCGGAGATGTGGAAAGTCCACTTAAGCACGCTAAACCAGCGACCCTCATAGTGGATAGGCGCGCCATTGGAAGATGGAAGATGAATGTTGATGAAAGAGGTCTAATTGGGCTTCAACCCTGCTAGCCTGAATCTGACAACTTATACCTTCCTTCCAGTCATTGTCGGAACGGTCCTCTTTACACAGAAAGAACAATGGCCTTGCACCGAACTAATCCCTAGCCATTGTTTCTATGTATATCCTTCTCTCTGTCTTTACTGTTTCTTTCACTAGAGCAGCACTAAGGACTCAGGTAAGTCTATGGAAACTTATGACTCAATTGCGTGCAAACAAAGCAACCCACACAATTGTAAACAAGAGTTCCTCCCCCTCACTCACTATGAACATAATTTTCATCCCCCAAAATTGCAGTCAAACAACTAAAACAACAGATAAACACCCTGGGCTGTAAATCTTTCTCGCGTAATCAATTTTATTGACTTAACAATTGTATTTTCGTTCATATTCTCTCGAAATCTCGTCCATTCAACCTAAATCGGTTCTCCAGCAGAGAACATCAAAATCTCTCATGACACATCACATCAAACCTTCCTCAGCAACACTAAACGGTCGGAATTCTTCGTCAAAAAATTCATCGGGCAATATGTTGTTGAACAAACACAAGCATATCCAATCTACCCCAAATACACCATGACGTCATTTCTAAATTCTTCCGCACGCACGACCTCGAGTCCAACGACGCACATCAGATCCACACAACACACACACCATTTACCCCAAAATGAAACAGAACTACCCGACAAATTTCGAATACAAATGTGCGTTAGAGCAGCACCACTGCACACCGTGCTCTGGGTTCGTTAAGTTTTTCAAATAAACCCTCAAACCAGACATATTCGTCGAGTTCACTCTCATTAATGAATTTGTTGTAAAAGTGTCAACGTGCAGAGAGAGAGCTTCTCAAGTGCAAAAGAAACAAATTTCTTACAAAAAACCATTGAAAAACCGTGTTAAACATTAGAAAAAGTTTATAAATTAAATATCCAGTTAAATGTGCAACAATTGTGCGCGTACATATCCAACTAATCGATAGAATTTCACTCGTTTTGAGGTAAATATCTGGTTTTGTCCATCGGAGTGAGGTGGAAACTTCACACGCCGCTGCTTGGGACGGATAAAACAATTGTTGCGGCGGAAATTAACTTGAGAAGATTTCTTTAATTAAATAATTAGGGCACACCTAAGTCGTAAAAATAAATAATTTGTTTTGGAACAACTCATGCCGTGCGATGAGTGCGCGAATTTGTTTGACGCGCGCGCTGGGCATACGTGATTTTATGTTAAAAATAGTATTTCTGTAGTTTTTTTCGATCATGTTGAACATGGCAAAAAACTTAAATTATAATCTATTTTTGTATTAATCGAGAAACGTGTTGTGTAAAGAAAGAAAAAAGCTTGAAAAGGCAAACGATTCAGTGCGGAGAAGTAAGGTGCTGTGTTCTCTAACAAGGAAAGGCAAAGACAACAATCGCTGGCAATAGAAATGGTGCGCTTGGCGGACATTTGGCAAGCATTTGGCGCGGCTATGTTGCAATTGCACACCACAGTGGTCCTGGTTTTGGTTATTCCCGTTCCCATATCGAGGAATGTGTGCTTTTTCCCGTCAGAAATTCATTTGTAATCGCAAATATTAGTCACCGATGTGGAACGCGCCAAAATGTACCGCGGACGAAGATGTTATTCTGTGCGGTGATATAGACGACAGTGGTGCTTATCTGAGGTTTAGTTATGCATAACAAGTTTGGTGAATTTGCATACGAATTAAATTTGAATTTGAAACGGCGGAAACAGATAGCTTTTGCATCACTATTCGTTCAGCATGAATGCTAAACAAGTGATCATGTGTTTGAGTGTCCTATATGCACATCTGAAAATCGTTTATGTTTGCTAAAACCGAAAAGAGACTATGATCGTTAAATTTGAATCGAAAGAAGGTCAGCGTTCGAAATGAATTTGGAAATTGTCTCAGCGCTCTATATTGCCGTCTTGAGTTATTTCTATCAGAAAGTATAGCTGACTAGTGCAAGAATTTGTCAATAAAAATATACCATGGCTCAGTGGTTAGTGGACTGCTGAGGGAACTGACAAAGGTTCGAGTCCAGCAATATCACGCAAGCATTTCTTGCAGCATTAACTCTTCCATTCATGCGAAAAATATACCACGCACAAAATGAATGGTTGCGAGCTCGGGCTGTCTTGCCAGCTAAATCTTTTGTGTCCCACCTCATCTCAGTCTAGATTTGTATTTTTCCTTACTAGATTACCAAGCACCTAACACCTCATGGCCTGGCAAACAGCTTTGAACAGAAACCCAACAGAGTTTGAAGTTGTGCAGTGCGTTAAGAACCTTTAACTCTTTGGGAAAACCCCTTGAAGTTTTTGTAACTGCCTGGCTGTCAATGTACATGGGAATATCCTCCCGTGATATTATTAGCATTGACACTAATTAGGCTCTTGCCGCTGCAAAAATCTGTTGTCATTGGGAATTTTATTGGAAGAAAAGGATCTGTCTTTACACAGACTAGAATTCCTCATCTTTTTAAGAGTTGCCTACAATCTGAGCTGTTTCCTGTGCGTAAGGCTACAAGTCTCGATTGTACTTCTTTCGCCTCGCATTTCGAAAGCGAAGTTATATTTATGAGAATAATAACAATCCATACAGAAGTGTCCCATGGCTACATAAACATCACTCAGTTGAGCAACGAATAGTTCAAATGCCTTTCATTCATTTTGATTTCTTTTCTGCTTTTTCGCATCGACCTTGGGGAATCTGATTATTTATCAAACATACGCTCGCAGTGTCTGAATTAATTTCGCCAAGAGGTTATTGGTTGACAATCTTTTTATTTCGATTCAGTTCACCACTCAAATAAATGAACAAGTCAGTTACGTTTCCAATCAGAATTCATTTTCGAATTTTAGCAAAACAACAAACCTCCAAAGGCAGATTTTCTCACATAAAAACTTCTCAAACCTCTGTTCGGCTTCAGAGTCGGCAATAACACCTGTAGTCTATTCGTGCAAAAAAATATAACACGCACAACACGAACGGCTTGCGAGAAGCTAGGCCTTGGCGCTCTATTGACTGCCGCGTCGAAATCGTTTTTTTTTTACGTGTCCCATTCGGACAATGTGCCGAGAAACCTATCGATCAGCAAATCACGAGCTAAAGGTCAATTCTTTCGTATTCACTTAGTTTGACTTTTTAAGACCTTCAGTTCTTCCAATAGGAAGTCGAAAAGGGTACAGAAACTTAGTGTATTGCGTTCCTTTTCCCGGGTTTACTTACCATTTCAGTAACTTCTTAGTATACCTCTTTAAACTCCATGTACTGCTTTAAAAGCAGAAAGACTGAAGCAATGCGTTTATCTATTGAAGAAAGCAGTACCTACTATCAACGACTATGAGCTATCATCTCTTCCTTGATGTTCTAAAGATTTTTATTAATTCTGAAGCTGAATTCGTAACAAAAGATAAACAAAACTAAGTGCTAGAGGTGAATGCATTTTATCACGTAGTCTATGGCAGAGAATAGGCCAAAACAAAACCAATTGTCTTTGGCAATGAATACGAGAGAAACGTTCATTTTAACAGGAATAATGACAAAATACTGCGCCATAGGCACAGTGGTCATTAGACTTGAGACCAACGCCCCTTTTGTTTGATGCAAAATTAAGAAACTATTTGAACTCAACCGAAAAATTGACCGTCTGCGGGTCATTGGAAGTGTCTCTTATTACCGAATCCCTCTGATACTAGTTGATGTCATATGCACATGTTCACTGGTACTACACTCTGCTTACTAATACGAGCTGCTCCTTAGAGTGTCGATGATTCCAGTTCTATTAGGTTTAGTGAAAGTTAACGCCATTGAGCATCCGATCACGTGTTTATTCATAAGTTCCAAACAATCCAATATTCTTAGGAGGCCAACTATCTGGGAGTTATTCTGTCCTTGAAACCACAGGTAGATAAAATAACCAGAACTAGTGACCTACCGTCGGATCTGCGGTAAAAGCTGTGATATTAGACCCACATTTATGTACTAGCTTAACACGGGAATAATTAGTCTGATAATCTTCTATACTAACGTGGTCTGCTAAACAAGGCCTAACGAAATGACCGTAGATAGAAAACTAGTTTGAGACAACCCATATTCATATTTTCATACAATTTAAAGCTGGACTCCGACTCAAAATCTTATCAAGGAGGTCGCCTTTCCCTACTTGAAACATTGAAGCACTATATGAAGTTCAGCATGGTTCAAGATGACATGCTTACAGCTTCAACTAAAACTTTTCACTAGTTATCCCACCCAGGGAAGATAGGGAGAAATAAGTCCCAAGCATCACCACATAAAGTTGTGTGGTATAGGGATTGATTCAAGATAGAGATATGCATCTGGAATTTTCTAGGAATCCCTTTGGTCTGGCAACCTTTCGTGCACAGCTCAAGCACAGGTCCTGGCCATCAATCAGAGTGTGAGACTTAATCCTACTTAATAGCTGGAAGGGGGAAACTATATCTATGTATCTGTATTCTCTGCGGACGTCTGTTACCAAACTCAGGCTAGTTTTAGAAACCCATGCGGCATATTCCAAGCAGAGACTTTCGAATTGCTGGAGATTGCCTTAGGAGGACATATCGATAGTCTGGATTTGATCAAAGTCGAATATCTACCATCAATTCGGAAATAATTAAGAACTGCCGAACAATGCACGCAGAACTCTGTCAGGCCTAGATCAGATAAAGAGAGAAACGAGCCTTAAGATAAATTATCCAGAAATAGGGTTAAGTTTTCACAAGACGGAATAGTCGTCAAACTACCTTTATGACAACTTTCCTGGACAAAGATAGGTGACTACAGATAGGCTAACATAGAACGTCAAAGAGTAGTAGTCTGGTCTGGTATAGTGGTCCTGTAATGGATTTCAGGCCATGTTGTAGTGAAAAACTTAACTCATTGGTAAAATATGACGCACTAACACCCTTCATCTGCCCCAGAACGGTCTGCGGGGTCAGCAGAAGAAAGTTCAAAAGAAAAGCCATGTAAGAAGTCTGTGCTTTATAAAGCCAGGCAGAATGCATCAGGACAAGCTGCTATTCCCTACACCATCATGGAAATAATCCAATTTTCTTGTGAACCTCGATAGGAAAAATCTCAGAGTCCTCTTACTGGGAATAAGGAATGTACACTGCCTTCTGACAACACATCTGCATCGTAAAAAGCTTCGTCAAGATTCACTCTGTATACTGTCTTGAGTGTGAAAAAACATCACTCTGCTACAGAATGCCCTGCCCCCTTTCATCTCAGTTCTGTAGTTTGTGGCCATGTATCCGGCGAAGATACTTGGCTTTCTGAAATAAAGAAACTACGTTCTCTAACGGGTGGCACAACAGTGTTCGACAGAAATACATTGTGCAAGAAGCTTTCCCCCAATGATCCAATAAGAATTTTGACACCTGCCACATCATGAATGACACAATGCTGTCTACTGGCAACTCAGATCACATGGTCAAAAGTTTAAGCAATTCCTGGCCGACAATTAAAAACTATTTCAGGCGTGAAGGGCAACATTTGACGTGTTATTGTTGGAATTCGGTTCCGTTCATTAGTTCGGTTTGGTCATAAGTGGCCACTTGAATGGTGAAAAGACTACAAAAATCAGGCGGCTATGGCCATTTCTCTGTTTACCTCTGAACGACTCCACTGAACTTTGATTTGTTTGTACGATTGTTATAAATAGTTTTGAAATACAACAGTATGGAATATTTCACTTATATTTTTGGGGTTGGGCTCACGTTGAGTGAAGAAAAATGAAATTTCCAAATGTTTACCTTTTATGCTTTCTCTTTACAGAATAACAAGCCCATTGGTGTCACACAACTATGGGAGACATGATAAGAGAGACGAGGAATCGTTCGCGATCTAAAACACCATTTTTAAGATCGCAATGCGATAGTGAGTCATGTGCACATGCCGGAGAAGAAGGGCACATACATCATCACGAGAAAAAGAAGAAAAGTCCAAACGTTCAGTAAGTAAATATGCATTTGCACATCCATATCTATAGTCGATAGACAAACAATTTTGGGGAGTGGAACGGTTGGGAGTTAGAATAGCGTGTTCTCCTTCTGTTGAGTGCTGGTTCCATAAATCAAAAACTCCTATTCTCCAGTCACGTGAAGTGACATTGAAACATGCATAACATTAACGAATCTCCCACTACCTAAGTTAGTGAATAAACTCGGATTCTAAGCAACTGTTAGAAGATAATATGAATTCTATCGCGTCACCACGGTGTTTCGTTATGTTTATACAGTCCAAACACAAATCGATTGACCTTCATGTGGCGGCTTGACTTTTGGGTGTACTCCAAGAGAGAAAGAGAAGAGGGGGAGTGTGAGACTACAGCATAGAAACAAACAATTTTTTTGTTATTCAAATTGTAACGTTCGCTGTTCGATTCAAAATAAATTAGACGGCGTCATCGGACGGATTAAAAAAGCTTTTAATTATGACGATCAAAGCCCTGTGGCTGTTGACTTATGTTTGAGAAATGAGCTCTAATGGAATTCAGTTTTTAATTCTTTAAGTTATGCTGCATAGATAATTGGGAGGCCAAACATTTTAGTCTGATTGTAATGTCGTCGTGTTTTTGAGCTGTGATTAGCTTGTGTTATCTTTAGATAGCGATATCTTCAGGTGATGGTTATGATTTCTTTCTGTTTGTGGAGTTATTCACGCAAACAGAGTTTTGTTCTCTTTTTTTTTTTTTTTTTTTGAATATTTCTTAATCAACACATCGATAGGGTAATATTTCTTTTTTTTTTTGGTTTTCTTTGTTCTATTTTAGAGAATCTTGTAGAACCAGAATGAGTTTGCGAGTAATATGTGCATGTCATGCAATGGTGTGTCGCAACAAGTGTATTCTGAGAGTGCTGAGCGCATTTCAAGGAAAGCGTCGGAGCTATTTTTATATCATGGTTCTTCTGTGAACAGGTTTCTGTTATTAAAATGCGTACACGAGCTCGGACATGATGACATAACATTTGTCTAGGCTATGTGAATTGGATTGTTGATTGTGCCACATAGATCCCCTACAAACTAAGGACTCAATCTGAAATCTAGAAAGACACGAAGACTTTGTTGTTTAACACTTGTTGCACTGAGGAACCCTTGTCTCACATTTATACATGCCAAACGTTAGAAATGGTTTCAACATTGTTACGTTTAGGTTGGTAGAAACATCTAGTATGTTGGCAGATAGATTAATCTTATCTGATGGAAAGGAAAAGTTCTCCAAACTTCATCAAGAGCTGTGATCACTTACTTCTGCACAGAGTTCTTATGTTTACATTCTGTCTTGGATCGGATTATCAAAGTACTACGTAGTAATACATGAAGATACGGGCAACTCTAGTATCCTGAATGACAACAATACTATCCCTAGTAAAATGGAATATATTGTCCCTCATTTTGGCTTTAATGTCAGATACAGAACTAAAATTCATAGCAGAAGTGCTTGGAAGTCCGATGCAATTCTGAGTGACCCCGCAATAGAAATATTCACAGACGGATCCATGACGTGTGGTACGGGAGCGGGAGTTTTGTCCATAGCTGACCTGACATAGCTATTGCCAAACGACTTCCCGATCGCTGTAGTGTGTTTCAAGCGGAAAGTACAGCAGTCTGCGAAGGAGGAGGGCCCCTCCAATGTTTTCTGTAGAAGCTGTAGAGCTGTAAAAGCTGTAGAGATCCAACATTAAGAAGGAAAACTCTCGGGAAATACTTCTATGATGAATTAAAATTCTAAACGATCTAGCCGAACTCGACATCCAAAAGATAAGGAACTTTATTTTCAGATCAAAGTGGTTCAATACGTAGGGTTACTACCGATAAGGTCACTCACCTCAGCGCAGTCGACGTTATACTCCTTGTCTTTGGTGCTGGTAAGCCGGTATCTATCGTGGCATCACAATGGACCCATCTGGTCTAAGTGTTTCAAAGTGCCCTGATTGAACAGGGACAGCCATCTAACCTAACCTAACCTAATTAATTTATGAAGATGTTTTTGTCTTGGACGACGTGGCCTTTTACTTTGATGCTTCTCAGTACGAACGCGAATATAAGCTACAAACAATTCAAAGGTAGATTCACAAAGCCCTATAAATTCAGGACGCCATGTATCATATGTAAGCATTGAAGGATCGCATTTTCCCTGCTACGTTACTAAAAAAAAACTCATTGATCTCGTGTGTAAAGATCTTGAAGCAATAAAGATCCAATAATTGAGATATCTACGACTATTTTAGCTGGTCTGTAGCAAATTCTTTCCTTACCAATGGTCGCATTGAAAAAAGTCAAAGGCGAAAAAGTTTAAGGATCAACAGCAACACAGGATTCATAAATAAACCATTCAGCTAACCTGTAGAGTATTTAGTCATGGATCAGCTGCAGCAGGTCTCTACTTTTGCAACGAAACTATTAAAAAAGACCGAGGTATGACATCTCGAACTACATCAGTTTAATTGATTTCTGGTGCCCGTAGCATTTGCAATAAAGACGTACACCGCAACCATTAAGTGAAGCTCTAGACATCAGCTAGTTTGTACATAAAGGTGCGAGGTTCCTCTAGATTTGTTTAATAGGCAGCGCAACAAGGTGCTGTTAAGGAACATCTTAGTGGACCTGATCTTGTTTGTGAATCGGGAGCAAACTCTGAAATATCAGAGGTTCTAGGTTCCCCTGGACTTATTTGGAAAACAGATGGTAGCCAGTGCAACTAATTGCTTTAAAACCGCATAATGGTCGATGATTCCACATGAACTAGTTTTCATTCCCTGGAATCCGTTTCTTACACAGAAAAGATTGTTCTAGGCCCAAGGTTAGGTTAAGATGACTGTGTGCGAGGACATAATAAAGCCTTTTGTAAAGCGGGGGACACTTCTGACGTCGATATTCATAATGTTGTCGATATCATCGATGAAAGGAGGCCGCAGATGGCACATTTTTCTTTCAACAGGGCCTGACAGGTCCAATAGAGAACAGGGCCTGACAGGTCCAATAGAGAACAGTGTCCTCCGTCTATTCGTCCCTAAAGCTTCTCCATAAATCGTTGGGGGAGACACATAGCATGTCGACGTTAAGGCTTATAGGACTGTGTGCTATGGAGATACTGACAACGGTACAGATTTGCTATATCGCTATAAGGGATAAACCCTTGGATTCATTCTGATCTAGCCTATGCCTTCCCTTATCTACAGTTGGTTTTCCTGATTGGTGCAGTATGAGGATATGTTTACACGTAGCGGGAAATATACCTAGTTCTCGTTGTAGTAAGGTCTTTGTCTGGTATGCAGTTTTCTAGCCTGATACCCAATATGGTTTAATTTTGAGATGGCTAAAGCTTGCGGATGATAATGCAACCTATAGATTAGTGTTAAAGCAGTTCCAACTAAATGAATTTCTTCAAGAGAAGCCCTTTCGTCATACCAATCCTAACACATTTGTCTCACTCTCTTTTTCCATAGAACAATAATAGAAGAAACCGTTGAAGTCACCACAAGTCCATCATCTGTAGAAAAGAGTAAAAAATCTTCCAGTAAAACAATAACATCCATCACATCATCGTCGTCCTCTTCAATGTCCAAATCAATAGAAGGTGGTAAAGCGACAAAAACATCTGATTACTCTAGCGAAGATGCCAGTCCAGAAACAGTCGCTAGAATTGCTCGTTCAAATGCGATTAACAGAGCCCTTGCAGGCGGAAATGCTGCATCATCATCGTTTTCCAGTTCGAGTAAAACAACAACAACGGTGATAACATCGGGCCAGAGGTTGCATGCCAACAAAAACCTTAGTTCGGCAGTCATGACATCAACGCCAAAGGCTGTCCAGCAACAAAGTTTCACATCGGCATTCGGCGTCAACAAAGAAATCAGTCAAAATGCTTTGAATTCGGATTTTGAAAGGAGCAACCAATTCGGTGGCAGCAACAATTCATCGTCTAAAATCTCCTACACAGAACAGACGAATGGAAGTTTGGGCGACCATGCCGCTTACAAGGAGTACAAAGATGCCGGCGAGTATTGGAAGTAAGTATGGAGCATTCTCCCTTTCTGAAAATTGTTAACGCATCCATTTGTAGCAAATATCCGAAGACAGATTACACATATTCAAAGCGTTCACCGCATCGTCGCGAGATAATACCCGGGGTTATTGCAATGCCGAACATGTCTCGTCGCAGTCTGGAACAACATCACGATCGCGTGACTGAAATGATTCACAGAGAACCAGCGAAAGAGGAATACATTCGTCGTCGCTACGCATATCAATGTGGAACTACTAACACATCAGACAGTTCGTCCAATCGCAAGGCGGCAGAACACCTAATCTATGACTCCCAGGATGAGGTCGATTTGGCCCAGTTCGAGACTTACAGAAAGAGCAAGCGATATTTGTCATCAACAGCAAGGTCAACGCTGCAGAGTGAGTCATGGTTTTCACGAATCGTAACAACTGTGGTGACGACTTTCTACAGTTTTTGGAGCCTTATCGCTGGGGATAGCTCACAAAGTGAGCTTTACAAAACGAGATATGGCCGGGAGGAGAGAGGTAAGCTATGCCTCACTTTGCATTTAACGATTATTACATGCGCAATTCTTTTCAGGTTTCTTTGGTCGCATTGGTCACGCTGTGTCGTCGGCATTTATCGGTTTATTCCGGTATGTCTATCTGGCAATATCATCAGTCCTGAGGCTTGATACGTGGCTATTGAAATCATCAAACGCCGAGAACAAGAACAAGAAGAGATTCCTCCTGTTGCTGTTGATCCTTCTACCCCTGTTACTGCTGGCCGGTGAGTAATTTGCACGCACATACCCTCTAGTTTACGTACACGCCCATTTAATGCCTCTTACCCCACTAAAAGAACAACACATCACGCTTTGCGAATGCCTTGCAAAGTCATAGAATCAATGAATCGAACACAAAACAAAGTTCAATGCGTTTCTATTTATAGTCCTCGCAATCGAACGTCGTCATCACACATTAAGTCAATCGGCTGAATGTTTAGCAGTGCAAAATTCCACCCGCTGACCTTGTAGTTGTGTTCATTCAGTCGTAAAATTTCCCGTAAAAGTGAAAAGAACCGGAAGTGTGCCCATGGGAAGGGGAAGGAACTTAAAAATAGACCCCACGTCCACGATTCAAACAAATGTGCCGTGGACGTGTTGCGACAACTGTGGCGGCCGTTATTTTCAGTTGGAATGCGACAGTATCAGACAGTTTGGCAATGAGGCCTTTCGAAAGGAAATTAAAGGAAATTTTACAGATACCATCTGTATGGGTGGCCTTGCTGTGAAAGCTATAAAATATATCGGAACGGAGTTGAATTATTGCTTCCAGTTTCAGGAGCTATCACATTGGAAGATTTATGAGCGAGAGTTTTTTGTTTGTTACACGAAATGTAGGACAGAAAGAGGGTTGATTGGCCATCATGTGGTCGTCCTATCATTTTCTATTAAGAAATAAGTTTTTACTTTCATTGGTCTTTGTGGGCGATTGCGTTCTAGGAAATCCAAGGTTGTTCAAGCAATTTTTGTTCTTTGAAAATGTTGACGAATCATTGTGTCAATCGTTTGATATCTGTTTTATTACCTGATTGCCAGTCTTTCTACGAAAAATAAATCCTAGAAGAGATTGTGCTTCATTTTATGAGAACTTGTTAAGTCGTAGAAGACACATCTGCCCTTCCCATGATGCAAATGCATGAAATATATCACCAATCGAAGTGTGCGTATAATTAGTCATAGGTCGTCGACCAATTAATGAATTCGTATGCATAAGCACAATGAATATATGACACGAAATATGAATCCAACTGATGTGCGAGCAATGAATTAGTTATGAGAAGGTCAAGTTCAATGCGGAAAGCCTAGTAGGTAGGGAAATGTGTGCATTGAACCGTGTGAATACCAATGAAAATGTTGAGAGATGGAGAAATATTTTAGTATGCGAGGTTAGCGATAAAGAAAAATATTTAAAGTAAGATTATTAGTAAACAGCCGAGTCACTCAATGTTGTAGTGATGCTGGGACAGAGCCCTTGATTGTAAGTTATACTTCAATGTGATTCGAGTGCAAAGAGCTAACTTTTCGAAAATGTTTGTGTTTTGCGTGCCTTATTTGTTTGTACAAATGGAAGGTACCTGGAGTCACTATTGCCCGATTTCTCGTCGTTTTCTGTAATGTGGTGTGTCTTTCCTGTCTGCATTTTATAACGCAGTCAGGTAGTAAAACAAACGCCTGCTGTCAGTTGCTCACATTGTAGACGTTTTGTACCATTTTTTGCTAGTTTAGGAGTTGGATTCCGTCAAGTGTAAAGCGTAGGTTTTTTGAAGCCTTTAAGAATGAATTTTCTTAGAGCAACAACCAAATTTCTACATACCTTTGATTAAAGTCTCTTAACACCATATATTTTAATAACATCTGACATAGAGAGTTCAAAGGACTGCGTGGGACATTGAACGCCCACAGCCCCTAGATTAGAAACTGTGTTACTTGCAAGAACATTGCTTATAAGAGAACAACACGTTTTGTGATTCAATTATTAAAGCTTTTGAACCGAAACTTGATTTTACAGCATTAGAGTCGTACCGAACAGTACGATTGGAGAGGTAGGTTTAAGTCATATGTACAGAGAAAGCATAGGTAGGTGGGCTGCCTGTCTCTGTACGCCAGGAAGGCCCTTTGTGATACCACATGCATCTATAGCCTGAAAAGCGCCACTCTCTTTATTGAAACCATTTGGAGCTCTTGATAAAGCTGAGGATACTATTGACGTCAGTATCTAATAGTTTTGCCCAAGTTGTCGAAGTGATAGACTCTCAGATAGAGCTTCCTTCTTTGGGATAGGGGAGGAGAAGTGCAGAGCAAATGGAGGATCGTTTCATCCTCCTTTTCGTCCCTGCAGCTCCTGTAGAAGTAATTTGAGAAGAGGCGCATCCTTCTGCCATGAAAGCCAATGGGACAATGGCCGGTAAGAACACCAATAACAGTGCTAATCAGCGACCTATTGAGCAAGATTAAACTTTTTCTCCCTCTTTGGTTTGTCTTACTACTCGCGTCGTACTCTAAGAATAATTTACATGTAGCGAGTGGAATAACAAGATTCCTTCATTCCGGAAGGATATTCAGAGTACTACCACGTTTGGCGAGTTCATTGGCCTTACAGTTCCCTGGAATGTCCCCATGACCAGGTACCCAGCATAGGTGAATGTCAAAATGTTCTGCCATCTCTACGAGTGACGATACAGTATAACTTTTCTCCCTTTTCCTCCCATCAACTTTCCTGTTTTCCTCTCAAGGGCCTAAGTTCCCTTTTTTACGGTGAGGTTGGCAGCTCTTTGGCCGTTTTACATGGTTGCCCAGTCTCTAAAAATGTCGTTTTGCGATTACACGATATGTTTGTTTTTTACTTTTGATTGGTTTTTGTCAGTCAGTGGTACGTAGGATAACAATTTTATAATCTCTTGGTCTATACCTCCCTTCACCAGAGCCGTATGGGCAGTATGTTCAATGCAACATCTGATTGAAGAGAGTATTAGTATAGTAGTTGGTTCCTCCGTGCGTGTAGTCTTCGTTGTGGTCTAGAGAACTAGACTTGATGCAATATCAGTGCGAAGAGATGGGTTGTCTGCGCCGTGGCTGTTGTCATTGGAGGAGGTGGCCCCATCAAGCCGTTTCCGACCGCTTCAACAAGAGAGTCAGAGCTCCTGAACTAGAAACAGCAAATTTGTGCTTCAAAAAGGTTGTTACTGTAGACAAGACCGTTGTAGAGATATTTCTATTCTGTTTTTGTCAGCTTGTTTCTTATCTCATGATCGTCTTTTCACTGTTTCTTTCTGTTTCTTTTATCTCTGGAAGGGGCTGACATTCCGGAGAGGTTTTTAACTAGTAGTAGAACAGCTGTTACTAACATTAATACCCATGTTCTTTGTACCAACGTCAGTCGTTGCAAGCTTGCTCTGTCCCAGTCTCCTCAATTTATGAAAGGGTCTAGGAGGTTTTTTCATAGAAGCTCAAATTCAATTACTCGGCAAACACCCCTTACGGGGCTTCTTACTTTTCTGTTAGTTAGGTATAGTGACTGATTTTCACAGAGCCAGAGGTACCAGATCCCTCCACGCTTGTAGTTTTGTTTATGCTTATAGCGTTTTGTATGGTCACATCCTAAGTTTCGTACCGTAAACTTCCTAGTTCCAGGCAAAGGTTTCGAGTACTGAAGCTTTTTTTTCACATCTCTGAAAGATACCAGCTTCTATGCCATCGTCTGTCTTGCACCCATCTCTCTATATTTCCAACTGGAAATATTTTTCTTTTATATAATTTTGAAGTCTAGGTAGCTCGGTGTGAGCCAAGCCCTCCGTTTTGGCAACCATTTCATGTTGTGCTTGTAACTTTTTTCGCACGAATGGAAGGGACCTACAATTTATTGCTGACTCCGAACGGCAAATTGAAACGCTTTTTCATGACAAATTATACTCTCGGAGGCATACCGTTCCCCGACGAGAGGTGGTGCCACGAAAAAAGTTCGGTGGGTATGGCTAGAACTTGAACCCACGCAGCTCGAACAACGCACTAACCACTGATCCACGGCGACCACAAGGTTGCAGACTAGTGCCAGGATTATGTCAACTACATTGATTCTATGACCTTTCAAGCAGACTTACTACATCACCCCACCCTTCTCGCAACACATTCATTACATATCGATATTGATTTGGCGTTTTCATTATTTTTTTGCAGGTCTATATTATTATTTAAATCCATCCGAACCCTTCCCGCCCAGATCCCTTTCCGAAATAACAATCACACTCCCCAAAATTGATCTCTCTGAGTTCTACAATGAAGAAAAGTATCAAGCGCTAAAAACCGGTGCCTACAACCGTATGGATGACCTGCGAGATTTCACTCACGAGTACTTTTCTTATCTAAAAACTGTCTCGCAGAATATTCTCGATGAAGGCAAAAGGTTATTCCAAGAAAATGTCTACTATGAGAGAGTCTAACAATCTTTTTCTTATTTTTTTTTAACTTCGTCTTTGAATTCTGAACAAATTTTCATCCAACAAAGTTGAACATTTGTTGCAGAATTTGTTTTTTTTTTAAATAATTTATTTTCCATTTCCCTTTTTATATTTTCCTCGTGAACATCAGATGCTTACGAATCGGAGTGGTTTTAGTTATTTAAAATTGTGCCATCAGCATTTGAGAAATTGTACAAAATTTTGATTTTGAAACGTAAAAAAACTGAGTTCAAGAGATATACTTTTGTGTAACTGACACTCAAACTGGATCGAGTAAAACTCTCCCATCTAGCTAGTGATTGCTAAATGTTTGTCGTTACACCACAGTCGAAGTTTATAGCCCTTGAGGCAAATCAGTCTCCACAGCTCAATCAAATAACACAGTAGGCCTAAGAATTCATTACAAAAGCAAAGCTACAAAACTACTAATTTAACTATAAAAATTCCTAATGCACATTCGACTGCATTAGTTCGTACAAAATAGGAGGAGACACAGAGAGAAATCTTTTGCGCTTTTCTTTACTAACATTTTCCCATCCCACCTATCCACACTGTCCCCTAGTCCCTTGAAGAGAATACAATCCGTTTGTTATGAGAATAATTTTACGCAGAGGAGAAGGATAGAGAGCTGCAAACAATTTCAAAACACTATAATATATTTAAGAAAATAAGAAATTTTCTTTTTGTTTAATCTTTGTATACTATGTTAACTATATAAAAATCGTTGCAATTAAATGTTGTAAAACAATGAAACACACACATCCAGAGATAAAATGTATTTTTGTAGAATTCAAAATAAAAATTTTATGTATATTTTTTTCCGTTGCAAATAACGAAGAAAGTCGCGTTTTTTTATTTTTGAAATGAATCGATGTGCTGCTTGCTTTTCCCGCGAATATGTTGTCCTTCTTTAAGAGTCTCAGGATGTCTTAACGGTTGGGTAAGTATTCGCTTGAACGACGAAGAATTTGTTTTTTTTTTTTTAACATACAACTCTATCCTTCTTCATTTGTGCAAATTTATTTTACAAGAAAAAAAATGTTGGTGCAGTGTTTTGCTGGTAGTTTTTTTTTTTTGTTTAGTGGTTGCTTGTTTCTTTTAGTTATAAAAAAATTTTGTATTTTTTTTTTCTTTGGTATTTTTGCTTTATTTGAATTTATTTTTGGATTGCATATGTTCTCCAAATGAAGAAGGATTTCATTATAACGTGGTGGTGGTGTTAAATGGTGGAAAATTATTTTATTTTAGGTTTTAAGAAATAGATGTACCTTGGACAAATGTCCGATACCTTTAAATGCTTACTTCCTTCACATTCCTTGCAATCGCGAGTCTTATTTATTTTTCTGCGGAATTTTCCACTTAAGACCGCCGTCACAAAGGGAATTTGGAAGCTGAGGGATACGATTGGATTTCGAGAATTTTTGGACTCTCAAAGCCAACTTCTTCATGAAAAAGGTTTCAAGTTCAAACAGAAAGCAATTGAGGCTGATCTTGGGGCTTATTACAGAACACAATACTCTTCCCTCCTCAACAAGATCGAGAAAATGCGGAGCATGTTTTGTGCGACTGTTTCGCCATAGCTCCCACAGACAGCCAAGCACGCTCCTGCAAGCTTGATCTTGAGGTTCCCCGATTTCTTGATCTTGGGCAGAATATTCATCTGTTAAAGGAGAACTTTGCTTGACACAGGATTGTTTAGTTCGCAGTGCATTTCCGGCAATCCCCAGATATGTAGAAAGCAGTCCGAGAAGAATGCAATTCTGGAACAAGAAAATCATGTACCTAGTCTGACGTTCACTGCCGCAGCTATTTATAAAAACTGCGAGGAAAAAGAAGATGACGTTGGACACACAAAAAAGACTCTGTGTGGATATTGGACCGAAAGTATTTCATACTTCTTTCTTTACGTTCCAAAACACATATATTTTCATGTATCAAATCTGACCTATTCCCTCAGTTATTTTGGAAAAAGAGAGGAAGGCAATTAGCCCTACTGTTGCCCTGTTAACGCTCCTAAGCTATACCATACCAAGGCAGTTGCCAAAGCGAACGACAGTTTTACAGACAACAGGAAAATTCTTCAGCGAAATCACGGAATCCGCATTAACAGAATCATCTACCTGAGTCTAACCGTAACAAGATAAGATTGATGCTGTTCAAAAGAATATTTGAAATATCAGCATGGAATCCACCAACGATAAAAGGTGCATGCGTCAGTCTTTCCTCCAAATCCAAACTGAATTGGAAATGGGCTAAAAGTGGACTCAGTGCATGCACGCAAAGGGGTGTGATTCGCAGAAGAGCATCTTATACTGGCTGTACACAGCGATTTTTACCCTTGCTATGGAGTCATTATATCAAACAACTATTCCATAAAAGAGGAATCAGCGATTAAGTGTGGCACAAGGTCATTTAAATTGCAATCAGAGTGTAGTCAATGCTTTTTAGGCGTAAAAATGCTGTAGCAGTGTGTCTCATGAGGCAGTAGAGCAGAGCAAAAGTTGATCTCAACGTGCAAAAAAATCAAAATTATTCCCCCTTCTCGATGGATCCTTTTATTATTGGACTTTATCGTCAAGTGAGATACACTTCCG
The DNA here is from genome assembly GCA_917880715.2 of Matsumyia berberina. NCBI lineage: Eukaryota > Metazoa > Arthropoda > Insecta > Diptera > Syrphidae > Matsumyia > Matsumyia berberina. Next base: position 111,639,760 of record OU862870.1, on the reverse strand, counting down.
TCATCTAAAGCTAGAGCTCAACGCTTTGCAACAACAGAAAAAGCCATGAACATAGGTATGTCAAGCTAAGAAATTTATTTCCTAAAAGAAGCCCACCATTTTCGCTGAAGACGCATCAAAAGTTCCAAAGACACGTAGCGATACTTGAATTAAAGACCAAGAACTGGTTTTGGGAGGCGTTCTCACAAAATGTTCTTTTTAGCTCCGTGATGAGTAGCCACTCATCTTAAAAAGTCATCCTTGGATGCTTGCATGACCTGGGTCGTAGGCAAGATCAAGTAAATTCAATACAACCAAACGAAGCCATCAACATTTCTAAAACTCAATTAAAATTCAAAGTTTCAGTTTCTAACATCGAAATTCTAGAAAAGAACAAAAGAACTCATACAACTTGACAGGAAATTAATTCGCACCGTAAAAGTGTCAGCCATTTTGTGACTTCTCACAGCCATTACTTCTCTAAATCTTAATTATGAATTTTAATTTTTCTAACGTTTTATTTTCAATCATAATTATCTAAGCACAATTCAATGTATAAAAAGTTACATGCAAATCAAAAATATTCACTCACCCTGGATCATTTCTTCTTCTGATGTCTACGATTAAAATTTGCAGGTGGTTCTCCATAGTCAAAGTCAAAAAAAATCACACGCGACCGCGTACCGAAACCCCTAAAAGCTGGCCCTATGGCAGCCATTGAAAGTAAAACACACACACAACACACAAACACTACAATTTGCTAGCCAGGGCCATTTCACTTTTATTTTTCAAATAAAAAAAAAGAACAAATCATAGGACACTTGCACTTCCTATTACACATGAACACTTGTAAGAAAGAGAGAGGGGCACACAAAACTTTACTTTTTTCGCACGAACGTTTCCGGTTTGTATCCGCGCACTTTTTTTTTTTTTAACTTGTTAACACTTTGAACACTTGAATTACACTGTGCCGGCTGCTTAGTCGAATCGGAACAAGAAACTTGCATCCCAATTAGAGTGAAGTTAGAGTAGGTCAAGGTTTTTCTCTAGATAAAATGTCATCGCCCTTTTGCCAGAGGTGAATGATCTTCATAGGGTGTTGCGTAGAATCAGTTATAAAACTCTAGAAATACTTGCATTTTTAATACTTTCTGCAGTTTTATTGGGAAATATGAATGCAATTGGGCTTATTTATTCAATTACCACATAAGAACAAATGTCGGACTGAATTTCAATCAGCATTTCCAACAAAAAACGGATTTTTGAACAATTTTAAGCAAACGCGTAAACTACCAAAAAGTGCAGTGACGTGTAATATGAACTGAACGCATTTTTTCGACCGTTTGGTGTTACTCGAAGAAAATTCCGAAATTATTGGATTTTTCTCTTGGGGTTTTTGGTAGATTTTCAGTTTTTTTTCGGTTGCAAACTTGAAGATCGGAAGAAAAGATGGACAAAATCAAAATTTAAAATGTGTAGGAACTTGGGAAATAGCGAAATGTTGTAAAGATTCAGTTGAAGAAGCTGTGAAATTAATACCTGTTTAGTTTTCGTACTAATAATGATGGATACTGGGAGTAAAAGGACTTTGGAAGCTAATATATGCAAATTGGTGGGTTTTAAATCCTTTGGTCATCTGTCATGTAGGGTGTAACAACATATTTATGAAACTTGGCAGTCATTGAAACATGTACTCGTACATGTGATTAGTTTTATGGCACTACTTCTCGTCTTTAGGGTAAAACAGGTCCAGATGCTGCAAGAATCTTAAAGAAATCCCAGCACACTTTCTCATGGAATATGTAGCTTTAGTTCACAAAAGAAGAAACCACCTGGAAGCCTTTACCTTTCCAGAGAATGATTCTCGACCAATGCACCGAACGTGAAGGGGGGACACTAGAGTCAAACTGCGTTCAGAGTGTTTTCATTAATAAAACCCAGCTTCTGTTTCCTGCTAACACCCAGCTACTCTGTGGATACTAATAGAATCACTCCTCCCACCAGAAACCAATTCTCTTAACAAATAACACCATTAACACCAGTTTTTCACCACTAGATCTTTAAGTTATTTCTTGATCTTCTATTTTTTGTTTACAAATTTTCCTCTATTTCATTTCAGCTTGGGCTTTCCTGGAGGAACACGAAAGACACGCCCTGCTCTTGCGGGCGTGTAATCTCTTGCCATTTACCTTAGCTAGTTTACGCAACAGTATCTCCGCTTTAGATCTCAAAAGTCTCTTTACCCTCCCAAATTTAGAGTCTAGTCAATATACCACACTGGTTGGTGGTGATATCACCAGTAATTTGAAGAAATCCCTTAGTCCGGCAGAATATGAGAATATACTCCACCATGTGAATACCTATGTACAAAAATTAGTTGATGCCAAAATGGAACAGCAACAGCAGCAGCATGCGGCCTCATTAAAACAGGCGGAGTCACATTTATCCCCTGAAATGCTACTCATCATCGCCAATACGGTTCGAGAAAACATTCAAAAACTCGAACCTATTCTGGTTAAGAAGACCCAAAGTGACGTCTTCGGTGATAACATAATGCAGCGAATTGTTGAGAATGTGCAATTGAACTTGGAGGAAAGTAAGTGGAGTCCCACAGCCCCACTGACATTGTCGGAGGACAATCTCAAACAGATCTCGAAGTTGATTCAGAAAAATATTGAAATCAACAATCATCACTACAACATAATTGAGAAGATCGACATTGACGGGCTGTTGTTGAGGATCCTACAGTCTCCCAAGTTGGCGACCTTTATTGACTCTAGAATCTTGGAAGCGAGACTAGGGTCTGGTGATGCGGAGAATGAAGTAATCGCTCGTCAACAGCTGATCATCAACGAGTTGAACAGGGAGGTTGAGTTCATCAAGACAACTCTCTCGGATAAACTCGTCGAGAATGAAGATCTTCACTACTCGATAAACAGTCTGAAACTTAGCCAAGATGATTTGATGAAACGTGTCAGTAGCCATGAGGTTCTGATCAGTGATCGATTCAGTGCTCTGTTGGCGGAAATCGAGCAAAAGTTGTCTCTGTTGCGGAATGATCAGTTCACCTTGATCAACAAACAGGTTAAGTTGTCGTTGATTGATATCTTGGGTTACAAGGACTCGGGCAATATTGATAACATTGACCTCCAGAATTGGATTCGGAATACGTTCGTAGCTAAGGAATTTCTCGAAAAGAAACTGATGGAGTTGTCGACTCAGTCTAATGCCGACTTGAAACAAGAGATTGATCGTTCCGGCATGATCCTCATGAAGCAAATCAGTGAAAAGCTAAAGATTGAGATTCTAAAAGCGGTCGATGTAAAGCAAAAGCAGAGTGCGGCGGCAATAAGCGGGGAAATCAAGATGGCTCTGTCGGAGAATGAGATTAGGAAAATCGTGAAAGGGGTTCTTGCAATATACGATGCAGATAAGACAGGAATGGTCGACTTTGCTCTGGAATCGGCTGGAGGACAAATCCTCTCCACTCGGTGTACGGAGAACTACCAGCTTAAAACAGCACAGATTTCAATTTTTGGGATCCCCCTGTGGTATCCCAACAACACGCCTCGAATAGCCATATCCCCCAATGTTCAGCCCGGAGAGTGTTGGGCGTTTCAGGGGTTTCCCGGATTCTTAGGTAAGTTGTTTAGTGCTTCTACAAAATACCAGACTAACGCAAGTTGTTTTCTCACAGTTCTTCGCTTGAACACACTAATCAACGTGGGTGGCTTCACTCTGGAACATATTCCGAAAACCCTAACGCCAAATGGAAAAATTGACTCAGCACCAAGAAACTTCACAGTTTGGGTTCGTTAATTACCATCAATCTCTTTGGCACATTTGATTTGATTAAATTTCTTTCAGGGACTTGAGCACGAGAATGACCATGAACCAGTGCTGTTCGGTGAGTATGAGTATTTGGACAATAACCGACCATTACAGTATTTCCCAGTCCAAAACGAGAGCATTGACCGTCTGTTCGATATCGTCGAGATGAGAATAGAAACAAATCATGGAAATCCACAGTACACGTGTTTGTATAGATTTCGGGTGCATGGGAAACCCCCATCGATAGAAGAATAAAAACGTTGGCAACGAATGCAAAAAGTACGTGTTCACAAAGTCCCAGTGTCCAAAATATAAAATTACTTAAGATTAAGGTGGAGTTGTGCTGCAGAATCAAGCAAGCGTTAAGCATATCGTTTTGTTTTTAAGAACCAAGAAGTACACAGTTGTGGGTGCCTTGAGTGTGCAGTTCCTTTTCCGAAGTTTGTTTGTAAATAATAATTTTAAGAATTAAGATTAAAACGCTGTCAATACCGCTAAGTAGCTAACATGCCATAGATTAATGTTTGTCTTTTACGTTTCAAATAACTGAAAGTGCCTTAAAAAACTTACTCCAACTGCTGACCCTGTTCAGCGATGACACAATAAAAAGCAATAACTTGTTACAACAGTCCACAATGCAGATTTACTTATAGTTCCTTAAAGTTAACAGATTCACATAGAAATGTAAGAAATTCGAATTAATATTGTTGCACAAAAAGTATTGAAATGGTTAAGTACGTCGTGTTTGGGTTGGAAACTGGTTCGATTTATAAGATGTCTTAGGAAGTTGTAGTGTTTCTTCTTAGAAATGCAATAATCTCACTTTGTTTTATGGTTATTCTACAATTTTGCTTCCATTTGCTGTTCCCAGCACGTGAATAGATTCGTTTGATCGTTGTCACTGCTTGTTATTTAGATCGAAATGTCACTGCAACTTCTCATGCATGTACCCTCTCTGCCTTGATCTCTCTCTTTTGCTGCTTTTATACGGTCTTCCATATGTGCTTCCAGGGTACATGCTCACTGTGCTAAAGATTTTTGCTCCCGCGACACTCAGTCCGATTGATCTTGACTCCCCAGTTCATGTAAATGGATCTTCAACGTTCACGACGGCCTAAATCATGCCAGAAGGTGGTCATAGGTTTTCAATTACAATTCGTTGGTCCAAATTAACATTAGACTTGCGCTTCCTTAACGGACGATCGGTTTGTTTGCGCATTTGCACTGCTGCATGATATTAACACACGAAAGGATTAACGTTGACAAAGCCGCATGCCTTTAGTTCCTGAGCTCTTGGCAGATATATTTCCTTTCTCACGCTGGATTTATTGACTGTAGTTCAAGTACATTTCAACACGCTCAGAAGAACTGTTGTCAATTTTCTTCCATTCTTAATCGAGTTTTATTCATTGGTGAGCTGTGCTTTCTGAACATCTTTTCGGGCAGTTGCTTTTTCTTTCAAGTCACCGGTGTAGAGTGTTGCAATACTGCCAAGAATGTTGCAACGATCGATGGTTCAATATGCAAAAGTTTGGTTAACATTAAGGTAAAGAAGCTGACAAGGACTTGCTTCTGAACACTTGGAAAGAATGAATTGACGATGAGGGAAAACTAAGTGCGCTACCATTGCGAAATTCTTTACTTACTTATTTAAGTACAGTCCGGGATGGACCTCAACCAACATGCGTCTCCAGCCAGCTCGATCTTTAGCCAGCTGCCTCTGCCCCTTCCACTTGCGTGTGTCACCTGAGTCGCGGTCTTCCTTTACTGCGCCGTTCCTCGGGTGTGGATTCGTAGATTTTCCGCGCTGGAGCAATGGTGTTCATCCTCTCTACATGACTCAGCCACCCTAGTACGCTGGACCCTTCACTCTTCTGGCTAAGCCGATGTCGCTCTACAGCCCGTTCAGTTCGTCGTTGTATCTCCTCCTCCACTCACCGTCTATGCAGACGGCACCGAAAATCAATGCGCGCAATTCAGGGCTGTGTAAAGAATGAAATTGATCCCTCACCTCATGTAGTTCCTTATTCTACCTTAATTACTGTCCATATTCACCTCTGATACTCTGTTTTTGTAGCGAGTTTTCCTATGATCGGTTACAAATTCCTTTGACACATCTTTCTTAATCGTTTCCGTAAAAGTACAAAGACGGCGTTTATAAAGCTTTCACAAACCATGCAGATACATTCATCGTTATGTCACACATCTTTTGTTTTACAAAATCTTTGTCTCATCCTATTTTAAGTGATCAAACTATCATACTTAATAAACTACTTACAGGGGCTTTACTATGAATTTATTTGTACCATAGTCAATCTTTCCTTTACACAAAATAATAATAAATTCCGTTCATACTAAAGCCCACTGATTGAATAAAATACATTTTCAGATTCAAAATATATTTATAGAAGCAAAAAACAGCGTTAAACTAACATTTAAATTGTTTTTCCTTTCAAAGGACAAATCCAAATATTTACAAAATAAGTTTATACCCGTATTGTATAAGAGAGCACATAAATAATTAATTAACCAACTACTTATTAACTTAGCTTTACAACTTAACAAATAAATGTGTAAATAGTTTTAATGGGAATGAGTTGTCCTTTACCATCCACAGAATTTATTGTAAAGATCTTTGTTTGTCTTCGCCAATTATTTATTCGCTTATTTCCATTACTTGTTTCTTTGTTAATAGTTTTTTCCTCGCGCGTCCTAACATACAAACATATTTTAGCATTAGATACTTTTACAATTTATTTGTGTAACTTTTGTAAATGTTTCATTTTTTGTAATACATAATTTTATGTGTAAAATTAGATTAGTATTTTAGGTTTGTAATCAGTTTTGTGTCAATATTTTTTCACTTTATTTGTAAGATTTTTGTTGTTAAATACCTGAATAAAAGAATTTTTAATAAATGATCAGAACCAAGAGTTGATGTTGAAGTTCATTGCCGGATCTTTACAAAAGCCACGCTCTCAAGTTTTGTTCATGCTCTGTACCGGGATTGAATTTTTATCCAGTCCGACAAGGTTGTCTGGAATGGAGCTCTACATTCCTCATTCTATTAAGATATCGCCATCAAACAAACCTCGGTTCAGTTAAAACTGCTAGCAAACTGCATCCGCGAAATACAAAGCCTTTAGACAATGGCGGTTCAACGCGATCGAGCAAACTCGAAAAACTTTCGTTTATTTGAGCAACATACAAACATTTTTAGAACTACATATTTCCGATATTTTCTACCTTTCTTCCGTTCCATTCTTCAAGTTTCCAAATAAAAAAAAAAAAACTTTAAAACCAGCCAAAAATTTAGAAAATTTGAAATTTCCTTCGAGTTACACCAAACGGGCGAAAAAATGCGTTCAGTTCATATTACACCTCACTGCACTTTTTGCCCGTGTAAATGTTCGCACTAGATCTATTTAAAAAATCAGTTTTTCGATGGAAATATTGTTACAAATTCATTGCAACACTTGTTCTTATGTGTTTATTGAAAATATAAACCCAATTACATTCCTATTTTACAATAAAACTGCAGAAAATATAAAAAATACATTCCTCGATCCTATTGGGATCAGACATATTTTAGCAAATTGTTCGTAACACCCTTTAGAGTTCAATAAACCACCATTTGACAATTATGATTTTCTATTTGATCTATATGTCCGTACCTTACCAACAGCATATCCCTTGCAAAAGAAAGAAAAGAAAAACAGATCATTCACCTCTCTCCAAAGGGAGAAAACCTTGACCTACTCTAACTTCACTCTAATTGAGCTGCAAGCTTCTTGTTCCGATTCGACTAAGCAGCCGGCACAGTGTAGTTTAAGTGTTCAAAGTGTTAACAAGTTAAAAAAAAGTGCGCGGATAGAAATCGGAAAGGTTCGTGCGAAAAAAGTAAAGTGTTGTGTGCCCCTCTCTCTTTCTTACAAGTGTTCATGTGTAATAGGAAGTGCAAGTGTCCTATGATTTGTTGTTGTTTTTTTATTTGAAAAATAAAAGCGAAATGGCACTGGCTAGCAAGTGTAGTGTTTGTGTGTTGTGTGTGTGTTTTTACTTTTAATGGCTGCCAGAGTACCAGCTTTTAGGGGTTTCGGTACGCGGTCGGGTGTGATTTTTTTTGACTTTGGCGTAAGCCACAACCACCATGACGTAGACATCAAAAGAAAAACTGAACGGGGGTGAGTAGATATATTTTATTTGATGCAACTTTTGATGTACGAATTGTGCATCGATAATTACATATGCGTTAGACAAATTTATATTCATTTATTTCGACAAGGGAGTTAAGATGCGAGAGGATGATTTTTTTTTTTACAAAATGGTGTCCAGTCGAAAACACTTCCTTACACTTTCATGAGTTTCTTTGTTCTTTTGTAGGAATTTGATGTTAGAAAGCTTATGATTTGTCTGAAGCCTTGAATTTTCGTAAATTTTGATGAGTTTGACCTTTTGATGAGTTTGTTTGCTTGTATTGCCGTAGGAAACTTATAATTCATGTCTACGAAAGACTTTAACTTCTTGGACCTAAGGATCGTTTTTGAAGATGAGTAGCTAATTTCGCAGAGCTAAAGTGCACATTTTATGTGAACGCTTAGCGAAATCAGAAGGCAGAGTCGGTACGTGGTGTGGCTTTTCGCTTTTCAGGCGGTGGGGCTTTGTTAGGGAAATTCAGAGTTTCTCCCTCTCTCTGTCTGCTTGAGAAACAAATAAATTTGTTAGTGTCTTGTGTCGATTCCCATATTCGAAGCTTTTTCTGTTGTTCAGCTTTAGACGATGAATGTGTCTGCCACTTAAGGTGCACCATTAAGAGTCGCCTCAGTAGTTTCAACATATTAAATTCATTTTATGATCTATAGACTGACTTCTATCTGCTTATTTTCCTACCGTAGGCATCCCTTCGTACTGCTTCCCGGATCCTTCTGATCGAATATCTCCCAGCTCCTCAAATTAATCAGATATACACAACCTTCGCTCTACTGTTTACTGTGCTTTCGTGAATTTAGGAGACATTTGGTCTTTACGGTCAAGCATGTTGACTCCACGAAACCATTTTGCTCTGGGAGCAGTAGAGCCAGAATTACTTTGAATGCGAATTAAGAGTGCCCTGGCCGCAAACCTCGACAGCGTGTCCTTAGCAGTGGTTTCCATAGCCTAAGCCAGTAAATTCTCACGTTTCCAAGAACAGGAATTTACCTTCCGACTGAATCCAGGGTTGTAGTCGGGTACTTAGGGTGACTGATCAGTCAAACCTTGATTGCTACTGAGTAACCACCACAAATACACTAATTGTTTGTGGGTATTTAGAATTGCCTTGTCCGAGGTCTAAATTGGGTGGAGGGAAAAGCTGTTAGTTGAAGTTTGCGAGGACTGTTTCGGTTTATACCTCCTGTTGTTAACCAGGGGTGGAAAGAATTAAAGGAGGAAGGTGGGAGAGGGTAGAATGACTGATAAACTCTAAGTTGACTAAGATATGCGCTCCTAGAAGTTGTCCACACCGTTCTGATTAAAAATTCGCTAATGCAGCGCTCATCTGTTTTCGATAAATCGCTGAGATCCTCAGGCAGATACAGAAAAGATGTAAATTAGTTTCTTCTTTTGTTTCGTCGCTGCAGCTTTGGTGAATTTTGTTGGCAGCATGTGTTATTCCCATGAGATAATGTTCTTTCTGTTTGTGGATCAAAGTCTTCCTCTCTAGCGTGAGCAAACTTTTTTTGTGGGTCTGCAAGTGTTTGTGTTGATCCTTCTGCTGTCAACGTTTCATAGAGCTTCGATGTACACATGGCATTTTAACATCTGTATAGGAGCGGCCAGTATCTTTCTGTTATTTGTGAGGTCGATGCCTTGTTTAGCAAATACGTCTGTCTCGGTTGGTTGGTTTTGTGGGTGTTCTAAAGACTTACTTAGAGCGGGTCCATTGTACTCATAAAAAGTAGACTCATGGGAGTTTTGCCAAGAAATCTCAGGAAATCTCAGGAGTTTCCTTAAATCAGCGGAATGAAGGTCCTCCAAACCAGACCGAGGCCCGCGTCAAGTGGAGTAATGTTTTCCTTGCGGCTCCTGGACATACGCACAGAATATGTTCAGCGGTCTCTTTCTGTTCTTCACAGACCCAGCAAATATCGTATCGGTATCTAAAACTTTTATTTTATGCAGGGGATATCTGAGTGAAAATGTCCCGAAAGAGGTTAAGGTTAAGGTTCTTAACTCGTCATTAGTGAGATCAAGTAAAGTCTTGGATTGTATAGGTCGGGGTTGATGAACTTTTTTGTTTGCTTAGGCCCTGGAGGTTGGCCTAGTAGTCGGCGTATTTCTTGATCTTCCATTGTGTTATCTTGGAGTAGCCACTGTTGAGTGGCAATAGCCTCTTTTCGCCAGGCAGTCAGCCCGTTCGATACCCTCGATGCCTTGAGATCCTGGTATTCAGGCTACGGTAACCTTATTTACCAATGCAAGGTTTTTGAGGAGGTAAGTCTGAGGTTGGAATGATGTAGTCGGTAACTATGTTCTCCTTCGTGGTAGTCCATCGGGTTAGAACGAAGGCATGACGATAGGTGTTAGTTGTTCATAGACCTACTTACCTTAGTCTGAGTGGCGGTTTGCCATTCTTTTACTACAGTGGGTGGTCGCCGTGGCTCAGTGGTTAGTACGTTGGACTGCTGTGCGAGCGGTATGGGTTCAAGCCCCAACTAAGTCCACCGAAAATTTTTCGCGGCACCACCTCATCGGGGAATGACAAGCCTCTGGGAGTATAATTTGTCATGAAAGAGCTTCTTAATTCGCCGTTACGAGTCGGCAATAAATTGTAGGTCCCTTCCATTCGCGCAAAAAATGTAAAACGCTCAGTTCAACATTGTTCCAAGCGTCGCTGTGGGTGTTGATTTTATCGGTCCTGTTATTCCTATGCAGCCTGCTCTTTGGATCTTGATAACACTTGCAAGATGGCATTTCTTCTCAAGTGACTTCCACCAGCCAATCGAACAGTATGTTAGGATGGTTTGAACTAAAGCATTGTGCAGCCAGTGTACCACTTTCGACTTAAAGCCCCATGTGTTTCTGATCATCTTTTTGGATGCGTTGAAGGCAATATAAGTGTTTTGTATGCGGTCGTTGGTTTTTCAGCTCAATTTTCGGTCTAGGATTACGCCGATGTATTTTGCTGCCCTCTTAAGTGTCAGTTCGATTCCGTCCATACATGGATTCTTGAAATGTGAAATCGACTTTCTTCTAGTGAAGAGCACAATCTAGATTTTGGATGGGTTAACTCCCAGACCTCGGTTTTTGTCCCAGTCGCTCACCGATGACAGTAAGTGGTGCCTTACAAATGCCCGTAATACTTCTGTGACCTAAAACTCCGCAGTAATGTTACAATTGTCCCTTTCTTTCTTTTCTGCTACCATTTTCCCATTCAGATCTGTCTAAAATGATGGTGCAATATTTGATGTTGAAATTAACGTATGGAACTGTATGATACCGACGTTGCCAATTTGTGGGTTTGCCCACTGTTGCGGTTCCTTAAGTCTTTCAGCCTTTGGGGCTTGAAGCTTCTCAAAGATATCAGTGGAAATGTGCAGCAAAGTTTCTAGTGTTGTTGTGGTCAAATTTACCGTCACATGGATCAGATATTTCTTACTACAGACCTTGCTTGGACGCCTGTGGTTAATTACATACATAACTAGTTTGGACTCCTCTAGAAAGATGCACTTAGACCAATGGTTGATCCAATGCTATACCCACTTATCTAACCTAGCGTAGCATTTTTTCCTTCTGGAAAGAGTCAATAAAGTACACACGCCATTCTTCGTTTACAATTTTATTCGGCTAAATATAACTACAGTTCAATAATTTAATTTCTAACTTTGTCATTGCGACCTACAAAAGCACACGAATAAAGCATTTTTTCCCTCATTTTTTATGCTCTTATGCTGTGCATTATTCAATGCATACATGTGTATAACTAACTAAAAAATAAAATACTGTGCCAATTGTTTAAATAGAATTGTAATTTTGTTTCCATATATAAGTTTCCTTCATCTGTGTGGATTCGATTCCTTTTTAAAATACAATTTAAATATTCTTCGTTTAATTACTTAGCAAACAATTGATTTGCTTTGCTCGCTTAACCTTAAATTATTGTCTTGTTTTATTTTGTTGTTATGCAATGTGTGTTTAAATATATAATTATATATTTTTTGGTGTATGTTGTGTTTTTTTTTTTTTTTTTGGTTTCGAAAATATACAGTATATTATTGATATATCGTTTTCTATATAACATCAAATACATACTGTCCTTGTGGTTAATTTTTTTTTTAATATCTAAGTGTGTTATATAAATAAATTGTATATTACGTGTGAGTTTGGCAACAGGTGTATTTTTTTATATTGTATATGCAGAGTATTTACAAACAATTGGCGTGTCTTCTTTTGTCTTATAAGTTTTTCTTTCGTCTTTTTTTGTTGGAAAAATCACATTTAAATATAATTTGTTTTTTTTTTTTTTGTAATGCAGGTACCATTAATTACACAATTTTTTTGAAGCACTTCTACTCACATACAGACTACTTTAATTTATTTGATATGATATTGTCTAATTTTCATTTCTAACATACATACATATATAACTGGCTTTGTTAACAGAGATATTTAGATACGTTTTTCTATGGAAACATGCATTTACAACAAGAATACTACGATGCTCATTTTGTTTATAGTTTTGTTTTCTATTTAATGTGGCGGAAAATATTAAATTTTGTGGCGGAAATGAAAAGTTTAACAAGTTGTTGTCTTTCGTTGTGTTTTTGGCTCCAAAATATGCGATAGAATTGTTTAAAAATTGGACACAGATCCTCAAAATTATGTCGACAGTCGGTACTGGCAATGACGGGGGAAATTGCTAGATAATCTGCAAATTTGTTGGACAAGTACTTGTGTCATCCTGCCTTCTAAGCCGGTATTAAAAGTGTCATCATTCGGCTATGAAACATAGATTTTGCAGACACCACCTTTTTCTCAAAATGAGCGCTGGTGTTCCACAGGAGTCTGTACTCTGTCCATGATTTTTTCGACGGGTTGATGATAGTTCCCTTTACTTTGTTTATTAAATAATGACTGTACAACAAGAGCCCCAAGTTGTCGAGTCAAAATTGAACAAAGATCGATCGAGTTCAATCGATAGACAGGGCAGTCTGTCTCCACGATCGAGAAATTGCTAAACAAATTTACACTTGATGCTTTCCTCGAGCCGATGCGAACACAGAAGCAATTTCAAACACACTGCAAAAAACCCGACTTCAGCTGGATTGGTAACATGCTTACCATGGTTTCGTGGTAAATAGTTCACGAGAAAACATACAAATACACAAGATTGAGTACTCGTGATAGTATGATAGCTTCTTTCACGGGCTACAGGACTTTCAAACGGGCTCAAAACAAGTCGGGTTCAAGGACCTGCCAGACATCCAAGTAAGCCTTGGATAACCAACGAATCAACCAAGCTTGGCTCTCATATTGTTTTAAGACAAAAGTGATCAGGATCAACGCCAATTAACTCTTTTTCGGTCAAACTAAAACCGATGTACGAGGCTTTTGGAGAACCTTGTGGTCTGCTTCGATTGAATATTGAAGATCTCATTCTAAACAGTTCCTCTGTTTTGCACCATAGAGTTTCTGAGTGCTTATGGTTTAGAAGCAGCTTGTAGGCACTTTAGACCGTCTTATCTTCGTCCAACTGTGATGCAGGACTATCTCAGGGCGGTGTTTCTTTTCTCCAAGAGCAAGTTTATAGACGGAACCTTCGTTACTCGTGACAACTTGTGCCAAGGAGCTAAATAATTTCTTTCAGATATTCTCTGTTACCCAGAGGAGGTTCGAAGGAGTACTTGTTGGCTGAGGTAAACAATATGGTGGCAAGCCGTGTCCTCCCAAAGTTATAAAAAAAATTAATAGCTGGCGCAACAGCTCAAGGTGAGTCAAGGCTTAGCTTCTCGCAACCATTCAAGTTGTGCGTGTTGTATTGTTCGCACAAATGGAAGGGACCTACAGTTTATTGCCTACTCCGAACGGCGAATTGAGAAGCGTTTTCATGACAAATTGTACTCTCGGAGGCTTGTCATTCCCCGACGAGAGGTGGTGCCGCAAAAAATGTTCGGTGGACACTGCTCGGGCTTGAACCACTGAGCCACCCAAAGTTAAGATTTTTGTTTTAATCAGTAGTACCATCTACCACCTGCATTACACTGCCTTTTAAGTTTTTATGTCTTCAGAGATCGAAGAGTTGGGAAAACACCAAAGTTAATGTGAAGAGATCCTGTAACTTGAAAGGAGTGCCACACTTAACAGCTTTTTATAAGTTTTTGTCCCAGTGTTTGTCATTCTTCAGTAAACCAGGCTTCCAACCTGTCTGTGGATTAGGGCATACTATTCACAGTTTTCAGGTTTGGAAAAAATGTCGGAACTGGTACTTCATATGTAATAGAGGCAGGCAAAGGTGAGAGCAGCGCCTTTTGGTCTTCCATACAAAATATGACGGAACCTCAAAGAACAGACAAAGGAGTTTTTGTGAAATTATTAGGTTTGTACAGTTCAGAGAAAGCCAGGAATTCTGTTTGAGAAGGCTTGCTGACTTTATTTGTCAAGTTATTCGGATTGAAATGTACTCGCTGACTATTCTCACAAGTAGATAGTAAAGTAAATTGCCACACAAATGAGACTGCATTATACGGCACCATTCTGCTGTTGTTCAGCTCCATACTGTGGATTTCAACGATGAAGCCAGCTTTCACTGCCTCAGGTACTGGAACTTAAAACCGACGACTGTACATCCCATTTGAGGATCCTTGAATACATTTAAAGCGACAAAGTTTTCAAGATCTCCGATGCTCAAGAGATTTTGGTTCCTCAGAAAGCGCCCGAGGTGAAAGCGCCAAAATTTTCAAGATCCCCGATGTAATGCTCAAGAGATTTCGGTTCCCCAGAAAATTCGAGGTGGCCATATGTGACCGCCACACTCTTAAGAGCTGATGCGCGTGCGACCTCACTTGAAAAGTCACCAACTATTTTTCAATCAGGAGTTCGATTTCAATTAGGTACATGGGAATGCCCTGGCCCTGAACCCTATTCAAAATAACGCAATGGGAAGTCGATCTGATCGCTGAACATTGAGCAGACCTTAACCAGTTACCATTTGCTTATGAAACTATCAGATGCATTCACATATATGTCGACTCTGCTGTGAGCAAAAAGAGACAGTAAAACATTCATTCATGGTGAGTGCCCAAGGGCCGCAAAGAGAACACTCCATCTAACGCGGGACTTGATGAGCCCAGCGGAAACCTAGAATTTGGAACTTGGGGTATTATTGAAGCTACAGAGTGTCCGTAATCGAGATCGGATATCGAGAGCCTCAATTTGGGTTCTGGTTTCGCGCAATAGATTTTACTATTCGCAGTGTATTGTATTACAGTGTTGGAAAGGAAGTGCTTAACTTGTTAAGTATCGGTTGACGATTGTCCAAGGGTTACCATAGGCCCATAAGGTTGCCTTGTTTTTTTTATCACAGTTTATCTGTATAAACCCTTCTATCATCCGGTTATGAATGTAGAACTTGTTCTTAATGGCAGACGAGATTAAAGGCACTCAAGTAATCCTTGCATAGTGTAGTGCAAACATCACTCCTTGACACGCTGAAGATTTCGGGTTCAAACCCTGATGTAGAGTAACATTTAATTCTTAAAATCAACTGCGAAAGGTGATGTCAAATCTACTTCAAAGGCATAACCCTGGCAGTAGAGTGATTATAGTTTGAAGAGTTGATGGAAATGACAATGAAATTGGCATCAGGACGTCGAATACGGTGAGTGATGGCAAAACATTACAAATGTCCCCAGTTAGTCTGGACGCCACCATGTGTCGAAGAGTTGCATGCCACTACCTACAGTTTGTGTAACATGAAAATCATTGCCACATTTACACAAAAACTCGGCACCAGCACCTCTATTTTAAGAGTATTGCAAGGTCTCAATAAGAGACCAGCACACAGAAACAGACAATTTGGTGAAAATGCCTTGTAACTCTGCAGTAACAACTTTTTTTATTTTGTTTTCTATCACATATTTTAGAAAAATAATAATTTAAAAATAAAAGCATTTTTATAAAACAACACAAAAGTTATAATTTTGCCTCTGACGCTTTCTTTTTTGTGTAAGATATTTGGCAGTGCTGACAATAATATACAACCACCCTAAAATAATAACAAGTAAATATAAAATATATATGATAACTTACAACGCTTAAAAACTAATCCAAAGAAAATTAAAAAAAAAACTTTAAAATCTTAAACTAATATAAAAATATATGTATATGCAATAATACAACACAACCAAGTAAAATTGTAACAACTTCTAAAACCTAACTAATAAATTATAAATATAAAAATAAATTAACATAAACATGTGTGGCGAGAAATGATTTTTTGTTCTGAAAATTAATCCGGCAAAAAACACGATTTTGTTTAAAAAATAGCAAAGAAGCTGAGCATGCACACACAAATTGCTTTGTTGTCTTTTAAACAAAATCTACTCTATCCTAAGGATTTCCGGTGGCGCCAGGACCCTGTGCAGCCTGTCGCTTCAAATCCGCTCCAATGCAAACTGTCACAATGGTGCCGAAGCATAGCATAATAGCCATTGTCACGTTGGCCGGTATGTCGCCGTAGGAGCCCAACAACTCCGAGTACAGCATTGTGAAGCATATGCCAAAGATTTGTGCGGCTGCATTCAATAGGCCGGCGGAGGTGCCTTCCGGTTCGGGGTAGGTTAATTCAGCGCCAAATTCAAAGCCAACTGGCAGGTATCCCGTCATGAAGAAGCTGTAAAGAGAGAATATGGTTAAATGAGCGTGTTAAAGGATTTCACATTGAGGGAGGATTTTGAATTAAAATGAAATAAATTGTGGATTTTCTGTGGCGCACGAATGGGTGACATTTTTCTATGGCATATGAGTAGGCAAAATACGTCTTATTTCTGCAAATTCATGTTGAGTTTTGTGTTCCTGTGGCGTATACGTAATATTTTTTTTGTGGGAAATTCTTGTGAAATTCCTTCTATGAGCGCGGAACGAGTGTAACGAAGTGGAATTAGATGATTAGAACTTTTATTGTCACCTTCGTCGGCGACAGTCATAAATTCATGTCTTACACTGGAGTTCGCTTAAATGGTTTTGACAAGGAAAGCGTTTTATTTTAATTGATTGATGTGGTGTAAGATATGCTCTGCAGCGCAAGCATGAAATTGGATTAATTTTTATCTCGTTACGTACGCTGAGTTCGTTGAGTGGAAAAGTTGGAATGACGAGATGCCCTTTTTGTGGCAGATGTGACCTATGCAAAGGGCGAACGTTTTGTATAGGTGACGGCAATGTGTGGTGTGGAATCTTTCACAGCTGAATCATGGGCCTTCAAATATCGTAAAAACGGAGCTAACCTTCATAAGCACATCGCGTTAACTTGGCGACTTGGGTTAGATTAGGTGGATGAATAGGCGAGGGGAAAGCGACCCCTCTGCGTTACTTTTGTTTGCGCAACAATAGTAGTCTTAAGGTTTCAAACCATCTCGAAGCTGTGATAAACTGACAGATTTTTCTTTCAATAAAACCGCCCTTATGGTTGACACTGTGATCTAGAAAAATCGTGTAATGACCTGCAGATGTCATTGAAAGGTATGTCGCTTAAATGATTCATTGATACGGAGTAACGCTGCGCCCCTCACTGCCGGTGGTTTAAGCTCGATCTGCAGTATCTCCACTAGCCCGGTAGTTTTAGTGTAGCTTAATGCCTCTTCAATATCCTGGTGTTTTCCAAAGAATTTATATCTGAGATGGCATAGGTCTAAACAGTGGCAGAGGAAGTGGGTTGCGTTCTTATTGACTTCTTCTTGTCCGCAGCCCCAGTAAACATCATCCTTATAGACTACGCTTTTTTATGTGGTATCGCAGAATATAATCGTAAAAAGGTGAAAGGATTTTCCTATTTTTTCTTAATCAGAGTATTAATTCTGGCCTTTTCGGACCTTGGTCATACCTTCCTCGTTATCTTACAGGTGCCTGTTCGCTTCATGTGTAAGCTTATACGGCGGGACTTTCACTGAGTGATTGGCTTGCTCTCAGTCTAGGGCAAATCCATTTCCTGCCAGTTCATAAGATTTCTTATTCCCTGGTACGGCCTCACGTCCAGGTATGCAGCCTCATACTGGCGGCCAAGAATACTAAATTCCTAGCGACAGCATTTCACTATATTGGCAGGGATTGCTGCATTGTCTAGTCACTTATTTACCGTCTGGGCATACCTCGTCGTACTTGACTTCTAGCCATTTGTTTAACTGATTCTCGGACCACTTCTGGTCACAGATTCCTGCATAAATAGGTCTTATGAATGAGGTTGAGAACAGGCTCTAGTTATGGTGTTGGTTTGGTTCTCATAGCCTTCTCATTGCCTTCGTATTTTCGCCTTGAAGTTGGTGGTTGTTGGTAGCAGTTTGCCACTACACAAGGGCTCTCATAGGTCGTAGGCCTCATGATTGTCGTGTACATTCATAGAGCATTTCTAGGAATTGAACCTTAGGT
The DNA here is from genome assembly GCA_917880715.2 of Matsumyia berberina. Classification (NCBI taxonomy): domain Eukaryota; kingdom Metazoa; phylum Arthropoda; class Insecta; order Diptera; family Syrphidae; genus Matsumyia; species Matsumyia berberina. The sequence continues at coordinate 111,621,331 of OU862870.1, read as the reverse complement.
TTTTCGAATTCTTACTCTACTTCAGGAGAAGAAAGCTATCGTGGCCTTCTTGATTCTTTCCTTGGTATTCTGTTTTCAGTTCAACTCTTTGGCTAGCAGAAGTCTCAAGTATCTTGAACTGTCAGATATCCTGAGAGGCATGCACCTAACAATGGGTGTTTTGCATTGGGGATTCGTGCTAAGATTTATGACTGTCTACCGCCAATCCGCATTTGCTATTTGCTCACTAAAAGTTGGAAGAAATTTGTCGGTCGCCAGCAACACCACATCATTCGCATATATTGTCACTATGGGCTTCAAAATCTTTTTTTCTTATAAGATTTAGCCGGATCGAAGAACGAGTTATCTCAGGTATTCTAATGAGGAACTTAGGGTTGCTCAAAACGACTGCTGCACCCAATAGAAGGAAATTGAAACTGTGTTTTTCCCGCTCGGTGAGTGTCTCAATGAAGGTGACATCAGATTTTCCTTGATGATCTTGTTATGAATCAGAGGCAGAGTGTCTCACTGGTTACAAGACCGTCCTTCCACTGGTCGAGCGCGACTATCATATGATACAATGACCTGACCAGACGAGAAACTGACTTTCCACTAAAAGTCTTAACATTTTGTGTTTAGATTCGGCTGATAGTTTTCTACCAATGAATAAGGCTAAGGGAGATAGCCAAAGCTTTTAAGGCTGCCCACAATGCAATCAACATCTAACGTGTATCTGGTATGAGACGAACCGGCACCAGAGGTTGATTATGGAATATTCTGGGTTAGTCACAATAAGAATAGCTTTAGGCTAGGTTCCTACCTTAAGGTATAGGTTAGCTTAGGATAAGGTCAGGATTTTGATTCAAAAATTGATTTCTTTTCGGAGAGCACCTATTCTGGTTTTCGTAACCAAAATTTGGCCCTGGCCTAACTGGCGATGCCCTGCAGTACACTGGGACCTAAAAAATCTCTTACGTCAAACAAATTCTTCAACAACTGAGGAACGTTTTGAACAAGATCGAGGTCGTAGAGGAACTTTAGGGCAGTGTTTGTGGATAAATGTTTGATTGTTTCTGGGAAGATGAATTCCCTACCGCAATGTCTTAGCCTGAAGCGAAGTTATGACGGGACATTCGTACAAAATATGCTCTGCAGTTTCTTGATCTTCCAAGAAGAGTCAGCAGAAATCTGACGGTATGATCTCCAGCTTGTTAGGAAGGAAGAAAGTTCCTAAGGAGTTTTTATTTAGAGCGAGCATTTTTTCGCTTCTCTTGTTGTTTAAAGGTTTGATGAACTTCTTAGAGTCCTGGAGTGCAGTTCGATTTGTTGTGTCTTTCATTGACCTTGACATTGACCATAATTAAGTTCCAGCTTTATGTAGCTGGTGAGTAAATAACCAAAAGGAAATGGGCCCATCAGTGCAGATTGGGCTCCTTGCCAGACGAGCTCTTCTTCGATCTCAATGCCCTCAATTCCCTTGCGGCCAATAAATGTAGATCTTGTTGAAGAGAGCTAGTTGCTTAAGAGTGGTTAAGCAGCGCCAGGCAAAGTGAGAACATCTTAAAGCTTTAATCGCTGCCTGAATGTCAGTCAGGATAAGTAGATTTAGTTTAGATCTCCAATTTCATTTTCTCTCTTTTGTGTTCGTATTGGCTGTTTGAACTAACGCTTTTCTTCATTTGTTGGTACAATGCACTCAAGTGGTCTACATGAGCCAATAAAACATGTCATAGGGCATCCGTCAACCTACCTGCCTACCTTGATCCTTTCTCTTTCGAGCCCCGACAGGATTTTGCCATAACTGAGGTGAGATTCCCCTACTTTTTACCATGAGGGCTGTGATTCCCTGGGGAACTAATGTAAGACTATGCCAATTTTCTCACAAAATTTGTATCAAACTGGCTTTTGCCTGATGGCGTAACAAACATACACCCTGATCCGCCTTTGAAATTTTGTATTTCTCATTCACCTCAAATACTACTTACCCCAATAATGAAGCTGTAATGTAGACTACAGCAATATGTCCAGTGTCTAATGTGAATGTGAATATCCACATCCCCACCATGGAAAAGGCGTAAACAGCTAAAGTTGTTTCCCTGCAAAGAAAAGAAAGACATGAGTAAGGATTTGCAAAGGATGTAATTCACTTCAACATTGCAGTGTCACTGTAATTTATTTATAATTCCTTTCGTTGTTTGCAAAGGTTCTTATTATGAGAAAAATGATAGGCACCTCCTTGCAATTGTGGCTCTCATGTGCATTAAGCAAGTAAGTGTTTTCCAATTCGGAAGACATATCGCAAGTCCTTGCGGAATGAGAAAACTTTTTCCGTTGATCAGAAGTAAGATTTATGTTGTCACTTGTGCCTGAACTAGATAGAAAGTTTTCAGCCAGAGCGTTATGTCATCCTTGTTTGTGGGAGGTCTGAGAAAAACAACTCACTTACGTGGTTTCACTTGAGATCCTTTGAGGATAATACACCAAACAAACAAACAAACAACTGCTACTCACTTAAATCGATGGGTTTTGTCTAAAACTATTCCGGATACCACGGATCCCAGCATGCCCGCCAGCACAATGCACAGTCCAATGCGTCCAGTGTCCACCTCATGACCGGGATAGTACTTCAACACCACCTACACGGACCAAGAAACAAAGTCAACAACAATTTAGTTCACATTCACACACACACTGTCTTCTTCGTCAAACTAATTACCGGATTGAGGAGCGTGGAGATTGCATAGAACACACCCACATTCATTCCGTACGATGCCAGGAGGAGAATATAATTTTTATTCAACATTAGGTTCTTCAGCGATTGGAAGAATGTTGCGTTCCCTTCTGCATTTGGTTGAGTGGCCTCCTGGGCCGCTGATGGCGGTGTCGGTGGTCTATCTTGGAAAACTAATTATGTTTGGAGAAGCATGAAAAGAGAGGAACAAGGAAAACAATCAAATTAACGCTTTTGTCCTTTGGAAACTCAATTATGGTAGCATGTGTGTTTGTGTGTGTTGGGGACAATCCAACAAATGTACTTACACAGAACCATTAAGATAACGAGTACTGATGTCAGTCCCGCTACCAAATAGAACATTAGTTGCAGATCAGAACCAATTTCATCGAGGTTTTCGGAGTTCCGGACAAGGATTGGTGGTAGAACAAAACCGACAGCGACTCCAAGCTGAAATGAGTGGAAAAAAACCCGAAGAAAATTAGGAAGCGTGTCTAAGAGTGCATGTTAGAGTTATCTAATGCAGACGTCACACTAATTGAATGTGCTAATGGAGATGACATAGTTTGCTGCAGGATGATTTCTTCTATAGAAAAAGTTACTTGGGAGACGTATGTTGTTGGAATTAAAATGGGAAAAGTAGCTTCCTCTGTGAACTGCATTTTCTAGACATTGATTTGGTTAATAAGCGAAAGATTCAGAGAAAAGGGTTTAGACTTTACTGAGAAAAACGTATGTTTCCTGCTATAAACTGAGAAGTCTTCAATCAGAATTTAACGGAAGGGTGATGCAGAACTTTGAAAGAACAAACAGATCGCCGATGGACTGTGGAGGTCTGTGTGGGTATTAGATGTTAGAAATTGAAACTAGTGTTAGTCGATGAATTCTCGACCTACAGCACCTCTTCCAAATCGATTGCTTTAAGAAATCAGAGTATTTGGATTGGTTCCAAGGATCGGAGATCCATTTCACAGAATTAGTACGCTCCCAAGTGTGTTTCTTTTTTTGTGAATCAGTGCCCCACAGACCATGAGAAGGTGTGATGGACTCGGCATAGCTGTTGAATCTGCGGTTTCCATTCACTTCTATTCCCAGTTTCCTGAAATGTTCTCAGAGTCTAGAATGCTTCGGTTTTTGTTGGTGCTTATGCAACCCTTGCTCCTCCTTCGTTCATAGTTCTTAAGAAGTTCCTTTGCCTTTCTTAGTTCTGGGAGTGCTTCCCACAATATTATTCTTTAGCATTCTACCCTTTTTCGCAGTTCCTCTTGAATTTTATGCGGTCCCAGCCCGCAAAATGACTCAGGTCCAACGAATGGAGTCTACCTCATATTTTTCTATTCCTACATGACCTGGCACCCAGTAGAGGGTGACTATATTGCTCTGGCCAAATCTATTTACATTTTCCAGACACCCATAGATCAGTTTGGATTTGATTTCATAGGAACTTAGTGTCTTGATTGCAGCCTGTCTGTCTGATAGTATCGTGAGGTTTTGCTCCTTTGCTGAGGCTGATTTGTGCACATCTTTCGACCACATATACCTCTGCTTGAAAAATACTGGCCGATGTTCCCAGGGACCCTGAGAGCTTAGTTATGGGCCCATATAATCCCGCTCCGGTGCCCGTGTGTGTTTTGGAACCGTCGATGTACTATTTGATAGTGTCGTGCTCAAATTGATATACTTCGTTGTTCCAGTGTCTTTCACTGTTCAGTTTTGTGTGAATTTCTTCATTGTATCGTCTCTAGATCAGTCCAATAATGGGATTGTTTCAGAGGAGGGTCTCACTCTTTGTGATTCCGTCTCATAAAATTTCTATGATTGTTTCCTTTGCGACCCTTTCTAACACGATGTGAATGGAGGTAAGCCCCAGGATCACCTCTGTCGTAGCAAAGGGACAGGTCCTTATTGCTCCGGTAACGTAGATGTACTTCAGCTTCTGGAATTTTTTCAGGGCTTTTTTTGGTGTGCTCAGCTGGGTTCGTCCTGCCCAGGCCACTACCTCGTAGGGTATGACGGGTTTAACCATCATGAACTACATACATCTACTTCAGCATTGGTGGTATGCAACCCCAGGATTTACCCTAAAATACCCCTGCATGTCATGAGTTGCTTGGGTAGCTTTGGCCACTACTGGCTGGAGCTTGAACTTACGCCGCACGGTCAGCAGTCCAACGCACTAACCACCGCTCCACATTAATGGGGATAAAACTTCTCTTTGTGGACATCCATTGTGACACAATCTCAGGTGTCCTGGTCTTCAGCACCTGATACATTCGCTTGGATATTGTGCGGTTTACTGATTTCCTTTCAGGAGTTTCTCTGATTGCCTCATGTGAGGTGTTGTCAAAGACTTTTTCGTCTAGGAACGCACGGATGACTGGTTCTTCGTGGTCCAGTGCATCCGGCATTAGACTCGTCATCTGGTATAGTGCGGTGTCCGTAGATTTTCCATCTTGATACGCATGTTGTCTGTAATGGGGTGGTGTCTTCTACACAGCACAGTTGACCTTAAGTGGTCATCTATGACCTTTCAATGTGAACGAGGTCAGGCTAACTGGTTTGAAGGATTTCGGAGAGGTGGTGTCTTCCTCCCCTTTTTAGTATGAAAATTACTTTAGCTTTTGTTTATGTTCTTCGTATGTACCCGAGGGCTAGACTACTTCTTATTGTTTAGAGGAGGTATAGCATTATCGTTTGTTGGCCCTTCTATAGGCCAATTCAGTCGTTGATCTGTGCAGACATCTGGTACTATCTCCCAGTCTTCCCTGTTGGGTCTCGGGGGGTTTCTCTTTTGCCCAGAAGCGCTTTGCTCTTTCCTCTTCATCCGCGGTGTGGCTTCCATTCTGCCTTTTTACTGACCATGTCGCATCCCATTGCTCTCTGACACAGTCTGCCACCTGCAGGTTTGGATGCTATGGTCTCACAAAATACTCTTGGCTCTCCGTATCTGCTCATTGAACTCGGTTAGCGTTTCCTTGTACCTTTGCTAATCTCTATCACTTTTTGACCCTATTAAAGAGCTTAAGCACTTTAGAACTCAGGGCGTCTAGTGTTTTATTCTACCATGGGGCGTCCTTTTGTGCGCTGGTGTTGGATAAAGAGCAGCTGGTTTCGTATGCCTTTACTACTGCCTATTGAGCTTTTCAAAATTGTGTTCTAGTTCAAAAGGGTTTCTCGGCCCCTTTTCCCATTCACATTACTTAAGTGCAGGTATACTCTGAAACTTTGAAGATATCGAAGGCTCAGGCTACTGAATTTCACCGGGGTTTTCCAGACGAAAATACCAGCGATTCTGCATGAATGCCTCGAACTCATATGTAAACCACCCAACTTCTAAGTAAAAAAAAAAAATAGCTGGTGCGGCAGCTTTTCGCGACGAAGAACTTCGAAAACGAACGCCCAAATTCCCAAAAAAAAAAGGCGGCCAAAGAAGTTTCATTGCAAACTGTCTGCGAACAGTGTGGGCACGTTCCGATTTACCCAACGTGGAAACTAAGTTCAAAAAATTGGCTTCATTCGTCAACGGTTTAATCAATTTTTTTCCCGCGCCAGCGTGTCCCTTATAACGGATGGCATTTCTCACATATGTGAAGGCTATGCAGGGCGTCAATGCATCCATCAATTGATTACAAGTATTAAAAGTTTCATACGAGGCAATGATTCATTGTTTTTCGAGCGTGCGTCTCCCTAATCCTAGTCTACTTCGTTCACAGCTGAGAGAAAAAAAAAGTGTTGTCTATCGGCCTGAACAGGATGCCTGAACAAATTACAAAAGTTTACGATATTGAAGCAGGAAGGATGTATTTCCAGCACACATTCACTATCCATCAATGCCAACAATAGTTCGTGGAATTTACTCCTTTTTTTCTTCCCTTTGTTGGCATTTTCAAGGAACCATGCTCTACGGAGCATAAAACGTCGAGATTTTGCTTGTAAAAATGCATCCACATACGCATATATGCCTGTAAAGCAGCCTCGAACTATTCTCAATCGGGTGAAAAGACAGTCGGTCTTTTGTTGGTAGGGGGATGTGGGATGGTTTTTACCCAACGAAAAACGAGAAGAATGATTTTGAGAAAGAAAACTGAAAGCATGATATCCAATAATATTTTTATCTTCCTCCATTCTGTATCAAGGACTTTTGGTATTTCCTTTGAAATGGAGAGGAAAGGAAAATTTCCTTTCAATGATTTAGCAATGACTTGAGGAAAGAATTAGATGAACCCGGAATCGACGCACGGTGGGGGATCCGAGAAAAACCTGAGAAAAGGAAATATTCATCGCAATCTAAAGGACTCTTTGCGTGGCTCTTTTAGTTTGAATAAGGATAACTGATTTCTGCTTGATGATGTGGAATGAATCTGCAACAATTTCAATAATTGCGTGACGATTATGATTTTGATTCGTTTTCCAAGTAAGACTGGGACAAACAAATGAAGTAAATAAACAAAAATGTTCAATGGTGAAGTTTTTAGCTTGATGTTTGATAGTAAGGTCAATACTTTAAGAGGGCTCCCCTCTGAATTACTTTGTCTTCTCAGATGAAGTTAAATACTTTTGTCCTGTCTTGTACAATACAACATCAGCTCTCTCTACCATAGTGAGGTAAAACAAAACCTCTCTTAAATATATGAGATACAAGAACTTAATCTATTTGTTGGGACCTAAACACAGGACGTAAAAAAGTCAGACAACATTAAGCCACAAAAGATACTAAACGGATCTACACGTATTAAGACGAGAGAGTACAGAACAAAACTAAGTATCCGAACCCGCTGGAAATTTTTCCTATCATTTTTCAGTCAGAGGGTCATACCATTGAAAGCAAATATTGACTCGCGCCAAACCGAACCCAATCGGACACGTTCGACGAGGAAGTCGCCGGAATATCTTCGTAAGGGAGCGTCAAAAAGCCCAACTCACTGGTTACCTTGGTCAGAATCTCTCTTTACTTAGACCTCAGCTGGGCCCGTTGTAAGTCCCCGCAAGTAACTGTTGGAGAAGTTTGTAAATGTGGTGAAGGGGTAGTGTGGGCAGAAGGGTTGGTGATGGTGAATCTATGGAGTGTCTGTTGTTTGTGTATGGGGTCGGGAAATATATGTATTTCCTGTAGTTTTTGACAACTCCAGGATTTCACCGATTGCAGTAGTTCGAGAGTGAGAGTTCGTCGTTCTCCATCTCGCAGTTTTTGCAGATCAGCTTGTCCCATTCTGTGTGCGTGCCCTGTGAGGAGTCCCACCATTAATCTTAATTTTGCTGTTGCAATCCATTGCTTTCCCGCGGAGGGTGTTATTTGGTTTGACAATGAGGGATCGTGTTACTCTGAATTTCGCCAGATCTCCCCAGATTTTGTGGAAATCCCGGTTGCTTCTTTTATCGATTGCCGTCTTAATGACCGTTGGTACGCACCATTTTCCCTGCTCCTTCTCTCTCCAGTTCGTCTGCTTTCTCGTTTCCCGTCACACCTGGGTGTCCCGGTACTCATAAGATGTGCACATTATTTCGGCAGTCGAGGAGATTTAGCCAATTTTTGCATTTCCGCGCGAGTAGGATAAGGTTTGTTAGCGCTGCTTTGCTATCAGAGTAGATGTCCATGCGTTTTCCTTGGGTGTAGTGTCCCACGAAGGGCTCCACTCCCTCTGGATCGTGAAGACTTCTGACTGAAAAACTGAGACCTACGAGCTCGATTTGCGGTTGTATACAATATAACAATTCAAGTTTGGAACCGTCTGTGTACAGTGCTATTCCTTCCTGGTGTCCTTTGTTGCTCTTGTGCATCCACGACTCTATCGAGGGAAGCTCTTGTCGTTCAGGTCGCTTGATTAGTCTATCGGTGGTTTTGTTTTCCGTACCATCCTTATGATGTCACGATGCTGTATAAACGATCTGTCGTCAAAGTGGCCTGTGTGACAGCCGAGGTTGGAGCTAGTCTCTTCGCTTCGTGATGCATTGCTAGGATGTTCAGGAGCCAAAGAAGGTACCTTTCGGTAGATCCCTTTCTGGCTAATTGGTCAGCGGTTCCAGTTCGGCCTGAAGTACATTTCAAATGCCTACGAGATTTTGCGGTTGGGGCGAAAGACACCCGGGCCAACATCAGCCATCCGTATCGCCGCCGATTTCCCAGGTCAAGTGGTTCAGGGTCTCGCTTTGAAATCTTCTCCCAAATTGGAGTGATTTGGGCATAGAGTATTTTACCGTGATGACTGATTCTAATTCGGGAAAATCAAAAAGCATCGATAGCTGATCTAGCAGTCTAGGTAGCATTCCTGATGGTGAAACCTAATAAGTGCTTTAGACCCGTTTTAAAACCACAACTCTCATGTCGTTAATGTTGGTGTTGTTGTAGAAAATCCAAGAGAACTGGACGGATAAAGGGAAAGACAAGATTCGACGCGTGTATTCCTATAGGCCAGTGACCTGTACTGGTTGTCATGATTCTTGTTATGTTTATTCGAGTCCTGTTTTGTAGATTTTGTGTTCTCTGGACCAACTGAAGTTGGGTAACATCTGCCTTAATAAGACACAATTCTGCAACCTTTATCATCTAATATTTGCCTTTGATAGAATGTGTGAGAGAATTCTTCCTTTGACGGCTCCCAACGGGATGTAAACACACTTCGCGAGGGATGAATCAAGAGCTGAACCTCGCCTCGCCAGCTCATCAGCTTGGTTGTTCTCTCTACGTTGCTGTGCCCCGGCACCCACAGGAGACTGATCTTGAAACGTTGCCCTATTGAAACGAGTTATTCTTTGCACTGTTCCACCAGCTAGGAATATGTCGCGTTCGATGCCAGGATTTTGATGGCAGCATGGCTGTCGATAAGGATGGCGATAATTTGGATGGATCATTTTTCTTGGTAGGTTTCCGATCGAATTTTGCAGATTTACTGCACTGCGTGCTGCCACTTTTTTTGACAAATCTGCCAGATCTGTCAGATCAACTAGTGCCTTTAAGGCTGCCATAGGGCAAGTTCGCATGGCCCCACTGGTTCCGAAGCATGCTAACTTTTGAAGTTACGTCTTTGCAATTGTTGTTTTCTTTTCAACTTTAGTCCACCATGCAGGAACATACATAGGTGACGATAGGCCTGACTATGGTGGTGCAGAACCAGAATATAACCTTGGGTTGAAGACACCAGGTTTGGCCGCACGTTCGGTGACTAAAGGGTTTTAGTAGCTATTTGACATGCACAAGACAATGATGATGCCATATGATGTGTTACCTGCCCAAAACCATCTCCGATTTTTTACCGAAGAAAGTGAGCTCCAATTTTAAGGCTGAATAAATCGAAATGTCTTCCCCAATGAATCACTGTCAATTCAAATATATCCAATATTTCTCAAGCAATACAAACAAATAAAAAACTTCGTCACGTTATACGAATGAAGGAAAACCCACAGGGACTATCCCAGACAATATACAAAATCCTGCGAAAGTGGGATTCTCTATGCATCACTTTTATGGACACAATCGACATTTTTGACAAAAAGGCATCGATGTGGGTAGACAGTATTATATCATTGCGAGCAGCACCTAGAAAATCATTTGACAGAGAGTCCTGTACGTCATTCTGTAAATAAATTTCCTTTAAACATTTATCTATGTCATCTTGCCACAAAAACCGCCTGAAAACCAATTAACCAGTAGTTTCGCCATCTCAATTCAGGCAAGTTTATTACGTGCCACAAGGATCCTCAATTGCTATTCAAACATGAAGCACATGGCATCTTTGTCATCCATTACAGTAATCCACCCTGTGGTTCACACCTTGGGAGTTGCATCTCTCCCCCGTTTATCACCGGGGAATCTACCCATTTCCGTATCGGTAATCCCCAAGTCACACAATGCTCTCTCGAATGTAATTTATTCGAAATTAGAAGGATGTTGATGGAGCTACTCGTACTAGTCTCAGCACCTACGTTCGTATTTTAATTTTACTTGAACCAGCCAAGAGAAAGCAATTTCCGTCAAACGTTACTCGTATTTGTCCCTAGCACGCACTTTAGATCTTCCATTTGATATCCCTTAACGGAGACAAGTATCCTTTGACTTTGGTGCAATGGTGGATTTTAATCTAACCAAATCCAAACGGCAATTGAATTTGGTCCTTTAAAAGGGATTCCCTATGAATTCCTGTAAATCCAAAGGACATTGGTATCCATTTTTAAAAATTGTATACAATTCATAGGGAAACCTAATTATTATTCATTTTACATGCGAATTTATTTGTAAAACTGGGATAAACCTTGGAACGTTCTTCCTGGCAAAACACTTGATGATGGGTATGAGTACCGTCATCAACACAGAAGCTGATGGTTCAAGGACCAAAAAGAACCGCCTACTTTGGGACGCTAGGTGAATTTATGATGAGGGATTTTGTATTCGTGTTGGGAATTTTCCAAATCGAGTTTTATGCCTGTAAAAAAATCCTTAGAAACAATATCTTCCAATTTAGTGGCAGAATTTCCGAACCATGAACAAAGGCATTACAATCTAGGGTTCACTGGGCTGGAGAAAAGCGTGGGTTTTAAGTGCACGAAGGGGCAGAGTTGAGTTAATGACCAGCAATGTGGTCAGTGGAACGCAAAAGTTGAAAGTGTTGTTAATAGGAAGCTGGGTAACAAACTGGAAAAAATTGTCACAAGAAATGTTCATTATGTTCAGTCATAATCGGACAGGGGTAGTTTGCAACCCTCCTTACCATACAATTATTGTCTTGTCGTTGTCCAAAGAATCATTCCCCTCCTGATTTATCTCTTGAAACCTCTGTATAGTATTCGTTAGAACATGCTAACTTCATTCAATCATTTAGATTTGAACATGTTTGAATCGAACAGAGGTTAGGTTAGGTTAGGTGGTTATCCCCGTCCAGGCAGGGACACACTTAGACCAGATTGCCCCATTGTGATAGCACAGTGAAGAAAACCGGCTTACCGGTACCAGGGAACCAGAAGTACAACGAAGGTGGGCAACCGTAATGGTGTTAACTCTAAGATTTGAACCATTTCATCCCAGAGATGAAGTTTCTTATCTTCTAGATGTCGAGTTTAGCTAGATCGTTAAGATCGTCAGAAGTATTCCCCGAGAATTCTTCTTCTGAGCGTTGCAAGAGCAGGACTTGTACACAGTAGGTGGGTCGTAGTTTCCTCTTCCTCCTCGTCTCTACAGCTTCTGCAGAAATGGTTCGTGGATAAAAGTCTCTTCGTCTTCTTTCAATCCAACTTGGGCCAGATTTGTTTTGACAGGAGACAAGTGCTGATGTTGTTCCACCTGTGGCTTGCTAGTTTCTTGGCATCTGTGTCAAGGAGGAACTTGATCGATTCGATAGGCGCAAGGGATTCTCCCAGGTTTTCGGAGAGATGTCGTCCTGCACCCGCTTTTGCCAGCTCGTCCGCTCTGCAGTTGTCTGGATGGTCCCTGTCTGGGACCCAGCACAGGGTTACGTCGCATCTATCTGCAATCTCGTTGAGAGATCTGTGGCATTGCTTTATCAAGCTTGATCGTATTGTCGGCCATTCCAAGGCTTTTAATAGCTGCCTGACTATCTACATATATATCGTACCATAACGCTACAATCAATCTCGTTAATTGAAAACCAAGCAGCAGCTTCGCAAACTGCCGTAATTTCCGCTTGAAACACACTACAGTGATCCGGCAGTCGCGTGGTGATGGCTAAGCCAGGTGCATTGGAGAAGACTGCAGCCCCCGTACCACCCGCTGTCTTGGATCCATCTGTGAATTTTTCTACCGCGGATTCGCTCAAGATTGTACCAGATTCCCAAGAGCTTATGCTAGGAAGCCGAGTCATGTAGCTAACGTTTAAATCAATATAGGGGACAACGTAGTCCGTTTTATTATGAATATGATTGCCCTTGAGGATCCTAGAGTGGCCCATTGCTGTGCTGATCAGCTGGGGGGATTCTCTGAGCCATAATACTGCTTTGACTGCCATTTGCTTCCCAAAGATATCAACAGGAAGCAGATACCTTACCTTCAGTGCAGCAATGGGAACATGCTTGATACGAAAATGTTTGACGTTTGGGGTACGTATGTACGTATGCAAATCAAGAACAGCCTACAGCCGGACGCCTTGAATAGTTGGATTACAACTATTTTTAGCAATATTTCCACATTTGACAGATTTTGAATTCTAGGTTAGGTAAGGTTGCGGGGTAGCGATGTCGCAAATTGTGTCGCCTCACTCAGATCTTTGTCGATCCATTGTGTAACCCTTTTGCGGTGTTCGAATGACTGTAGATAAAGTGGGATTAAGTAGTACTTCAGAGCCTCCCTAAACCACGTGGAATCCAAAATGAGCCTCGGGCTGGGTTTTGGTGGCTTTGTTAAGAGTACGCCTAAGTGATTTAAGAAAGATCCAAAGGCCGTCATCCTGATCATTCTGAACTTTGGACACTCGCAGTGAAAGTACACTGTAGCTGAGCCTGGGTTTAAACAGGAGATTCTATTGCTAAGAATCAAGCTTATGTATTTGCAATCTATTGCTAGCAATAAGTTTTAACATACAGAAGGGCAGATGGCTCCCTAAGAAATGTCTGGATTTAGTATATGTATGTATGTGCTCACAAACGCACCTTCTACGTCCAGAAGGACCATGTAGTGATTTCTTTGAATTGTATGACAAGGGGCCCAACATATTTGCTATTCATTAACGCTTATGAGGCCGAATTCATGATAGAGTGCCCTGCTGTCGTCTAGCAAGGAGAATGATTAAACTTGGAAGGAGGCAACTAAGGCAGATGGTCGGCAATTTCACTGGACACATCAACCTGAATAAACATGCCCACAGAACGGAACTGGTACAATCAAGTACTGGCGCGGGATGTGAGGTGGAGGAGGAGAATCTCGAACACTTTCTCCGCGATTGCCACCCCACAGGAGCGCTAAGACACAAAAGCCTGGAAAGACATGTTCTAGCCAGGCTATTATTATTATTAGTGGGGAGCAGTTTGTCCACTCCAGCCTATTGTGCTATCCCATATGTTTAGAGCAGTTTGCCTGTTCCAGAAGGTGTCAGAAAGCTAATCAACTTCGTGACAAGTGAAGTTGGTGAGACATTCTCACATGAATGAGGGCGGGGCATTCTGTGGCGATGTGGAGTGAGCTTTCATCTTTCTCCAAACATAGTCTGCAGGGAGGGTTCGGTGACAGGCCAAGCTTGTTTAGGTGTCATTTTATTCAGCAGTGGCCACTTAGGACAATAGTTAGAATTTTAAGGTGGTTTCTGCTCAAATTTAAAAAAACTTAGATTTCTTTTGGGCTGGGGAAGAAGTTTGAGCAGGGTTTGTTCCCTCGTGAAGTTTTTGAAGATGGATTTGTTTACTTCACGAGCTAGTTCATGACCAATAGGGGTTTTGTTGCACCTTGGATCCGTTGTTTCCTTGTCGGTGTTGCCCTTTTGAGCGGGGATCCAGTGTAGTATGACTAAGTTGTTTTTTCTTAGTTCTAGAAGCAATTTAACTATCCCTAGGACTAGTTTCAATTTCATCGTGGCTGAGTTCAGTACTTTTAGGGCAGCTTGACTATCAAAAAAGATAAAGATGGTTTTGCCACGGAAGTTAAAAAAGAAAATTTAAGCTTATTTCTGCCTGAGAGGTCGATGAGTGTCTGCCTAGACTGACCGATATGTTCGGTCTAAGCTCTCTTATGCAATTAAGTTTCGAGATTATCCTGTAGTTCGCTGGACATACAGAACGTTTCTCGGATCTGTAAACCTCATTCGACTCTCTATCCGCTAACCTAAAAGCCTTCACCTATAGATGCTACAAAGGAGAACACAACGGGCCCAAACGGTGTTTCCTCCGAACTTCACTCTAGTAATCCAACCAACCAAGTCGGATAGGGACTTGGAAAGGAAAGACAGGTGTAAGGCGAATGTGGCTTTTAGAAGAGTGCGTGGAATCTTGACTAATCTAAATATGAGGGCTTAGAAAGCCAATTATATGAGTGAGTAAGGAGTTTTCAGGATATCAAGTGTAGCCATTGACAGTACCTTTGGAGAAAGAAGGAAGACTGTATTCGAGACTTGTATACGATCAAGACACACAGATCTATTTTGCTCCCCATTCCTGCGGGTTTTGCTCAATGAATCGTTGAATTAAAGCCTGTTATCCAATTCAATCGCCCTGTCAAACAGGTGTATCTTTAGTGGACTAAGCGAGGGTTAAAAGTCGTCAAATATTAGATGTTCCTAACTGGGTTCTTTGGCCCTGAGTTAGTTGCACACAGTATGTATTGGGGTTTCTTTATCCTCGTCGCAAAATCTGGAGTTCTCATTATCTTCTTAACCCAATCTGCTCATATGCTTATTCAGACTACAGTAGTCCTTTAGGAATCCTGTGAAAGTCCCCACATTTTTCTTGCTCGTATTAACGCAGATGGGGTTTTTTTTCGGTGATAGTTCGCGAGGAGCTTCTTAGTCTACCCGAGACCAGGGACTTCCGTCCATGACATTGTTCTTTCTTGCTCCTCGTTTTTTCCTCATATTTTCCTAATGGTATGGACTCACAAAAGGGTTGTCTTTCCAACCCTTGTGTATCTGCTCTCTAGTTATCCTTGATGTCAGCTTGGCCTGGTACCCAATGGAACATTATTTCATTTCTTTTTCTCATCTTATTGATTTTCTCAAGGCAGTTCCATACAATTTATGATTTTATTTCGTGGGAGAGGCTTGATGGCTGTCTGGCTATTCGAGAGTACCCCTATATTTTTCCCGTGTTGAGGTTGAGCATATTTTTCTATCGCATAGACCTCCGCCTGACATATGTTGAGAATGGTTCCTTGAGATTCTAAGTGTTTTGCCTTCGGTCGATACACGTCCAAACAACGATGTTTCGGTTAAGGTCGTGTTTTCCATGAACGTCTATCTCCCTATCCCAGTTCTTGTGGATGTTTTTGATCCGACCGTACACTACTTGATGCATTACGGCAACAATTAGATACACGTCGGTTTCATTGTTCCATTCTTTTTTGCTGCCAGTTTTGGAATCAAACTTTCATTGCAAGCAGTATTTCATGGCCAAGTCGTATATAGGAGCATTGTTTCTGAAAAAGTCGCACCTTTCTCTCCCTATACCTTCCTTTTGCCGATTCTGAACAGGGTTTCCTTTGCTGGTCTTTGTACTAAGCCCAGTCTTTGCTTTTCCTCAGGGCATATCGGGCTGCAACTCTTCTGGTCGTTTTGACCCAGACTACTGTACCATTGGTCTTACATCGGGGAACATCCTTAGTCATGTCCTCGGTATACAGCCCCAGGAGCCGCATTACCGCAACCGATAACGAGTGAGTGAGTGGAACTCGTGATCGAATGCCCGATTAACTTCATTAGGAGCGGTAATGCGAAATCCTCACATTTCGATGACAAGTTACTTGTTAACAAGTGTGGTAATTAGGTCCCAGGTTTTTCCTGATAGATTTCTACAAAGAATTATGCCTCAGGAGGCCTGGGAAGTTTCAAGTGTTTATTTCACAACAGGTTGCTGTCTACTGTTAGTCTAGATACTTGACCTGCTATTGTGGTCTGATTCGGAGAAAGGGGGAAGCTAGACAAAAAGACGGCAGATAAAATCTCTGTCCCTCTATGGATCGCTCTCTATTGTTAGTGGCGTTTCCTTGTATTTACCTATCCCTCTGTCTTTCTCTCAAACAGCATAATAGACTTCCCCAAGCCTCAATACACAACAAAGCTCTGTTTTGCCTAACCTCAAGGTTTTCTGCATCAAAAATACTTCTGTCAACGAAATACGATTTTCTCCTTCGATTTCTCCCAAGAGGATTTCCTCTACGCCACAGAAAGCTGTAGTTGTGCCAACTACTGCATGTGAATCCTTGTCACTTCGGCACACATACATAATGCATGTCACGTCCTGCGTGAATCTCTATCACCAACCTCTCTTCTCATTTGGAATTCTGAATGGCTCTGCTAACTTTCGCATTTCTCCTTCGTTAGACGCACAGAAGACGTCTTAGAATACTTTACGATGAATGTCCTTTTCATGGATGAGGTCATCTATGAGCATTCTCTTTACCCTTTATAATTTTTGTTTTTTCCCTTTTATTTGATGTCCTTCTGGGGCAATTTCTTCTTCTGCTAATTAGGGTAAACGAAGGTACAAAGTAAACCATTACCGGCACAAAGAGAAGTACCTCCACTCGGGCAATAATTCATTGGTCCTTCATTTATTCGCTCACTCAAATGAATATCTCTGTCCAAGCGTGTGCGTCCCTGGTAGGACGACCATTGCTCGATTTGATAAAACGTAATTTTGCAGAAACACGCTTTGTGTTTTAATTTCACTTTTCCCCGTTTTACAATTTTGTGAAACGATACAAGGCGCGCAGGGGAGATGGAGAGGAGAAGAGAAATCCACTTCAAGTGGCAAGCGAAGCGAAAGGCCTAACAAGCTGAGAGGTTGACATTTCAGCCTAACCTACCTTCACCCCGCAACCGACACCCACCCCGCTGCTGGCTAAATCCATAATGCTCCACAAGGTCGAGCTGTCTAACAAGTGCACTTCTCTCTGCAGCACCAGCAGCATCCTTGTCGTCGAATGAAAGTGTTGACTTTGACAACATCCTGAATGCTTTCTCTTATGAAAATATCCAGCCATGGCGAGTGCTGCACTCGTGTGTTGCTTTGTGTATTTGAGTCCTGCAAACATTTGTATAGTCAGCTAAAATAATTCGGAATTCATAATCGTATTTCAGAATCAATTGGTCAATACTTAACCGAAGGATGGAGACAGGACGAGAACCCACGACTTCATTGTAGTTGAAGTTTAATGTTGCGCAACATTGGTCCCTTACGCAACAATTTGCATACATTTTCGACACAAATGAGTCCGCACTATGCAAAGCAATGGCTATCCATTGAAAAGCTTTTTCTCTTGATGGTGCCTATTATTCCGTGGAATCCTTTCACTTTATTGCCTGCGAACAACAAACAACGAAGCGTGAACAAATAATCCAGAGACCGCAACTGATGTGTGTGACAATTGTTTTTCGATGGCGCTGTACTGTCGACGAGTAAGCAACCCAGGGGCGTTGATGGCCCATAAAGCGGATGAAGTACTTCGTGATTTATTTAAATCTTCCGAAGGGGATCATCTTGAAGTGATAAATTGTAAAGAGGACTTAATCCCCGGCCAGGCTGTGCTTCTTTGTTACAAAAAATGTCGAATTGGCGCATTCAAGGATAATTGAATCGCAGTATGCCGAAACCATTAACTGGTGAAATATTGGAGGAGTGTGACAATGACGGCTTCATAACGACCGCATTCGACCCTTTGACAGATGCTCACGAAACGAGTACACATTCCATGTGGATCGATGAAGGGAAAACTATTTTTACACTTCCCAAAAATGGCTAATCAAAGATGGATCGGACTAGAAAGCTGCGGCATCTCTAGGATGGCCTAGTTCCATCCCAATTTGAATCAAAGGATTCGAAGTGAAAATCCACTTATTAATCACTTAACCCCACTGTGCCTTACCTCAACATATCTTAATAATGCAAAAAGGCTCACCAAATAATATTCATCGTTGTTTGCACTCTTGGTAAACCATTTTGTGTTTCTCGCACAAACATACACACATTCCCTGCGAGTCGCAATGAAATCTACGAAAAACCTAAATTCCTCAAAGGCTGCCGAGTAAGGGGAGCACTTTTAGGATAAACCCTGTCACGGTTGGTGCAAATTATTCCTCAGAGACTTCACAGGCACACACACACACACGCATGTGTGTCACCCTAATTGGATGATAGTCAGAGTGCTTTGCTTAGTTTTGAAGGAATCGTCGTTCGGGAGGAGCAGAATTTAAAATGTAACCCACGCAGAGGGGGTCCTTTATCGTCCCATTTTTCCTTCGATTTTATCCCTTCACTTAGTGAAGCGTGAAAGTGTTTTGGTTTTTGATACCAGTATTCCCGATTGGAAACATTTTTTCCCGGGTTTTTATTTTGGGAGAATTCCCTTTGGATTTGGGATACCCAATCCACCATCAAACGATGTCGTGCAGGGTTGTGAGAAAGGTTAGTTTTAAATTGGATTAGGGATTTGTTGTTTATATTGGTGCGGGTGTTTTGGTCGTTAATACGGTTTTTGGGTGAGACCTTTCCAATATTTTTTGTATCCTGCCTGTAGGATGAGATAAAGTTTGCATTTTGTGTATGAGGACACGACTTTTTTTGTTGACGTTCTGCGCCACTTAGGACGTTGTCCTTTAAAGTTAGGAAACTCAGAATTGAAAGGACAAATGAAAAAGAAGAGTAAGGTGCTGGATGGGGAACGATAAAGTGTGGAGTGACAACGGGTGTTGAGGGCGCACTAAAGGGGTGCTTTACCTTCCATTGGTGGTCCCGCGCGGGTAACCACCGGGTAACCACATGGATAAATATGTGTATTTGGAGGGTAGTAATAAATTAACGACTAATGAGGACGTCATCATGCGGTAAAGGTTGGCGAATACCAGAAACCGCCATGTACTTAGTCATAAGCGGTTCTACAGACAAACAAAGTCTGCCAACAAGTCAGTTGGGTGTCCTAACAAAAATTATCATTAGATGATTTGTCATAAAAAAAAGCTTCTCAATTCAACGTTCGGTGTCAGCAATAGATTATAGGCCCTACGAGAACCTGCGAGAACTTATTTTAGTTCAATGGTGGCAGCATAATCTCCGGCTCTGTTAGGTTACTACTTGAAAGGGTGCAGAGAGCTACAGGTACCTACATACACATCTACGTCACGAACTGACTGAAAAATCATTAAAACGTCTATTGCGCCAACTTAAGAAGATAATTAGGCAAGCAATCTCTAGGAAAGTTCATTCGAAATTTTCCTAAAAGCTACAGAGCAGCACAACTAGGTCTAGGGGCCTACAGTTTACAGTCCGATTGGAAAGTGTAAGAAGTTTAAGACCACGCTGAGGCCAGTGTGGAAGAATCTGTAGCCTTCAGCCATTGAGAAGAGAGGGTCTCGGCTACCAGCCTTATTTTTTTACATAAGAATGCGCCCCTTTCCACCTAAGTATAGTTCATCGGGGATCGCTAAACATGAAATACTGTGGCGTATGTGGAACACTTTATCCGATTTTTGAGGTGATCTTAGTTCTGACTTCACTTGCTCCTCCAAAGTTTACGTTCTGAACATGGCATTAACCGATGGATCCTTTCAGTTGCATAAGAATGCGTCCCTTTTCGCTTAAATATAGCTTATCGGGGATCGCTAAACATGAAATACTCTGGCGTATGTGGAACATTTTATTCGATTTTTGAGGTGATCTCAGTTCTGACTTCACTCACTTCTGCAAAGTTTTGGTCCACCATCCGGGGATACAGATTAAATCCGTAGGACCGAGCAATAGAAATGGAACGAAGTTGGTCTTAGCGATATTGCTTCTCTCGGTCGCTGAATTCCGAAAGCTTGGTGGTAATACTCACAGAGGTAGACGTAAGGCTGAACGTCAAACTCACATTTTAGCAACAGACAAAGACCCTGCCTGGTAGGAAGTCAAAACATACCGTCTTGTTGGTCGCAAAGCTGACACTATTGTTTGCGACGCCTGTGGAGAAGGCGACGATATTTCGGATCATGTCCTTTGTGGTTATCCTGCCTTTGGCTGGTAGTGTAGTAAGTGCTGATACTGTAAGGTCCTCATCATCTCTGTTTTTTTCCGAAAGTCGTAAAAATTGCAGTAAAAAGGATGAAACTCGGTCTTGCTTCCTGGTATTTTAATGGATCAGTAGCATCTACATAAGATCTCTAGTCTAGTGTCAAGGAGTTTAATCGAAAATGGACGTTGAATGGACAGAGTGAACGAAAATTACCTAATTCTTCACTCAGTTCCTTATCAGTCATGAGGAGAGTAACGAGTCAAGTTTGCCAGCATGATGCATTTTCTTTCCATGAAAAGAAAGGAACAACTGACATTGCAGAAGAGTGCTGATAATTTTGTGCACCGTTTAAAAATCGTAGAACAAAACTTTTCCGTTATCAGGTAAAATGATAGGCAGGTCTGTCTCAATTAAATTGACCAGATCTTATATGTACGTTCCGATTCACGTTTTCCTACCATTCAAATCGATCTGGGTAACTACCCCTATTCCCAAAGTCCCATGAGATGTCAAAAATTAAATTAACAATGGGCGACGTAAATTTACAAGAAAAGTTGGCTAAACTCATTAAAAGCCCAAATATTTAAGGAAATTTGCATGAAAATTGTTTTTCCATTGAATTGGATTCTATAGAAAGTTTCACCCAAAGTGACAGTTCCCACACCCAAACAACTTAGGGAGTATGAAACTTTCCCTCTCACGGAAATATCGTGCCAATCCGAGAATAGGTGTGATTATCTGTTGTTTTGGAAATGAACCGCTTCCTGCTTGGTCTTTGAAGAAGATAAAGGTCGTTAAGTGCTTTGTTACTAAAAGTTCTAACGATTTTTTTGGGTCTTGTTTCGAACTTTTTTGTGGTCGCCGTGGCTAAACCTTATTTTCATGAAAACTAGCATATGTTTCTTACTGTGGTGTAAGAAATCTTGAAAGTTACCAGTAGTTTGGATCTTTTTCGTTCAAAGTTCCCCAGTAGGATCTTGGGTTGCCCTAGTCTGGAAAGTTCGTTCCAGATTCTTACTTGATTAGTGACGGATAACGTTGTCGCCCATTTTGTATACGAGTTCTGGATCCAAAGGCAGCGTCTCCAGTCTTTCCTTTCCCAGTTCGGGAAACTATGGTTTTGTTTTCAATTAGCACGGTATATGGTAGGGCTATACTATAAGTAGGTAGTGAAGCAGTGATAAAAGCCCCGAAATCCGCGACAATACGATCTAAATTGGTAAACTACAGCCGCAGGTCTCTAAATGAGATAACTAACAGACCCGGTGTTTCCATAAACTGGTTCTGGTAACTGCAGAGCGGACGAGCTATCGAAAGAAGGGTTAGGTCAGAATCTTGATACTGAAATCAGAACATCGGCAAACAGCAGGTGGCATAATATGCTGGATAGTTGGGCAATGCCGGAGACCAGGAGAGCTATAGTAGGAGCTCAATCGGAGCATTGCTTGATAGGCGCCAATGCTGTGAGAATGGGTGTCCCTTCCACCCATTTTTGCAGAAGCTATAGAGCCATGTGTAAATTTACCTGCCCTGCCCTATCGAGGCAGAGAAGGAAAACTCTAGGAGAGTATTTCTATGGAGATATCAGCGACCTAGCCAGGATCAACATTTGCTAAATAAAGAGCAACTGGAGGCAGTTAGCTAAGGACCGGGCTAACTGCAGAGGCTTTTTGGTTGCGGCCCAGGTCCACCCCGAACTGTAGCGCCACCGAAGCAAATATTCTGTATTAGGGGCCCTAAATGCGCACTGCGACATATGAGGTGTATTGTGGTGGCTCATATGGTTTAGCCAAAGGTTATATTGAG
Source organism: Matsumyia berberina (assembly GCA_917880715.2). Classification (NCBI taxonomy): domain Eukaryota; kingdom Metazoa; phylum Arthropoda; class Insecta; order Diptera; family Syrphidae; genus Matsumyia; species Matsumyia berberina. The sequence continues at coordinate 111,599,183 of OU862870.1, read as the reverse complement.
GCTTTTGATAAACCTCAGTATAGCCTTAGGTTCAATTTTCCGAATATCCTCTGGGTTGAAGGAGGCCCACGTCAAGTGGAGTCATCTTTTCCTTGCGGCTCCTGGACATACGCACAGAATATGTTCAGCGGTCTCTTTCTGTTGTCTATAGAGCCGGCAAATGTCGGTATCTGATACTTTTATTGTAAGATAGCCCGTTAAGGTGCTTAACTTGGTGAGATCAAGCAAAGTCTTGGACTTGTACAAGTTGGGGTTGATGAACTTTTTCGCTTGTCTGAGACCCCGGCGGTTGGCCCAGTAGTCAACTTTTTTTTGATCTCCCATTGTGTTATCTTGGAGTAGGCACTTTTCGGTGGTACTCCAAAACAAGGTTTGGGACCAACGAGTGGGCGACAAGCGCCTCTTCTCGCCAGTTAGTCACCCCGTTCGTTACCCAGGCTACGGTAACCTTATTTAACACAAGTAAGTAAGTAAGTCTCCGAATCTGCAGGGTTCTGCACATAATGTGAAGCAGTAAGGGGTTGGGATCGATACGATTACGCATGAAAAAAGAGATGATCTTGGTAATCCGGTGATCTATGTGGTATTACAATGGATTTACACTATCCTAACCTTAGATATAAGGTTCCTGAATTCGTATTTCTTGCCTATTTTGCCTCTAGTTAGGTTAGGTTAGGTTAGGTTATGGGGGAAATGCCCAGTCTAATAACAGTGCGTCCATGGGGCTTACTGATACATTGTGTTCCCCTTTGCGTTGTGCTCTAAACAGCCTGTTTCACATGTATCGGAGTCGGCGGTTTTGGAGATTGAGATACTCACAGAGTAAGTGCTTGACGGTTTTCGGTTGTTCCGCATCCTAAAATCTCCTGCAGTAGTCTGGGGAGTTGATGCCGAGTCTGGTGGCCATGGTGCCTATGGCACAATGTCCCGTCAGTACACCTATTAGGATGCGAGTATCTTTTTTACTCTTTCTCTGGTCTATTCTCTGCCATAAGCTGCGGATAAAGAGGTGCTTGCCTCTTGTTGCCTGAAAATGAGGAGCTGTTTGGGGATTTGTTCCCTCTATCTTAATGCAAACTTTGCTTTTATTTTCAAATATGTAAATCTTTCTTCGTACGGAGAGGTCCATACTTCGATGCTTTGGACGCGTTGAACGCATGTCCTCAACTCGGTTTCCAAAACGTGCCATGGAATCCGTGCCATCAGTTAGGCGTCCCCTTGGTAGGCCCAGTATGAGATGGTTGGACCAAGTCCGAAATCTCACCTCTACCCGTATAGGGATAGCCCCTGATGATTCAGAGTCGATGGCGGAAGATCGGGAGATGTGGAGAGTCCACTTAAGCTCTCTTAACTCGTGACCTTCATAGTGGAGAAGGGGGCCATTGGCAAATGATGATGATAAATCTTTCATTGTTCATGTCCCAAAGCGTTATTAATAAATTTTACTCGTTTCCCTTTCAGATGACTGTGAACAGATCACGAATGAGAGACATGGAGGTCATAATTGCAACGTTGAGGGTGAGTCTCAATTCATTATTTTTTCAAACTAGAAATCTGTGACGAGGCTTTTTAGTATTCGAATCACATTTCACATGAATCTACTCCCATTTGTGTCGGAATTGGCCTTCCGCAATTCAACTAAAGTGGAAAAAAAGTTTTTATGGAGAAAAGTTTTCCCCCACGGTTGTCTTGACAGTTTTATTGAAATTCATTGCTTCTACAAAGCTAATGATTCCTTTAGGGAATCAGTCACCAGTAACACTCCTAAGTCTCAGTTCTTCAAAGTTGAAAAAAATTCTGAATCCATAACTTTACCGTTGAACAGATTATGGTGCCGCATTCAGGGAAAAGCTTTTTGATGGTGACGAGCGAACGATGACCTCGACGACTGTGTATTCATATTCATGCTCCTGTGCTCAATTATCATGTTAACTTCGTACAGCGCACATGTCAGTCATGTTTGTGTGTGTTTCACCTGCAAGCACTTATATGTATACTATAAAACAACGTTCTCATGCTGAAGTTATGTTTCCCTTGTGGTCGCTTTTGTTTCAGGGATGACGAAATAAATTAAATTCCTCCCTCTGGCTCAATCAATCTTCTTCTTCGCTGCCGTGTCTATCAACATCAATAACATTCTCCCTACCCGCCCCACAATCATCATTTATCTCCTCAAGACATTTACATAATCACATATCCATTCACATCCCACTTCCCCGACTTCCTTTCAATGAAAGGGAAATCCATTTCATTAAAGGATATTCCTGTCGGAGACCCGGACATTTCTTAAATTTGTCCAAATGCACATCGAAATCTGTACCGGGAAACTAAATTAAATTTGACTCCGTCTGCCAGGACATGACCATTGCATTCTTCTATAAGACAAATCCTCGTGAATCCAATTAATTATACGGGTATTTCTGTTTGTATTCTCTCTGGTATCCAAGAGCAGTGAGAGGGTGGTGAGTTGTTTAACAGTGTATGAGAAATTGTTGCTTCGTCTAGGGCTTCTATAAATAGAATGTCCTTGGGGTACCACACTCTTTAAAAAAACAGAAAAAAAATTGTTTAACACACAAAACGTCAAATGGGTGAAGTGAGTTGAGGTTCTGTTTCTGTTTCTGGTTGTAGTTCCAGTTTCTGGTGCCATTGGTTAGTTCCGTTTGAAAAGAAAGCACAGAATGTCATCCCGCCATGAATAGAATGCAAAGGCACCACTTCAATGGCGAGGTGTGGGATATACACTTCTGTGTTCAACAGAAGGTGTCCGTGTGTGCGTGTTGTTTTGTTCGGGAGCGTGCTGCGAGGACATGACTTTTGAATTTTACACATTCTGTGACTTATTGTCAAGTGTTTGGTGTAAAGCTGGAGCGGGACCATGCGTTTGAAGTTAGGAAATACTTTTGAGTACTATTCAAGGGGGGCATGTGTTTTGAATGTTGAGACTTAATTTGGGCTCATTTAAAACGGGTTCAGAACAAGTGGGGTTTGGAAAATACTTTCAAGTCGGACTTGGAAAAGGAAGCTGGGATCGTTCTGTTAAGTGCGTACCTATGTACCTATGGCATAATGTCCTGTCAGTACACCTACTAGGATGCGAGTATTTTTTTTATTCATAGCCAGAAGACGTTTTGTTTTGTCCTGGTCTATTCTCTGCCGTAAGTTGCGGGATATAATGCAGTCTCCTCTGGCGGACCAAGAGTTGTTGATTAGCTCTCTCATCTTGTTGTCGACGTTTCCTTTCAGTACAACGATGGGGTGTTTATTGATGTGTGGGTGTTCTCTCTTTCCAAAGCTGATCCCTGCCGAGCAAGTTTGTCTGCTTTCGCGTTACCCTCGAAATCGCTTTGTCCGGCGACCCAGCACATGTTGACCTCGTGGGTGACGCCTATTTTATTTAGGATTTTACGACAGGTAGACACCGCATTGTCTAAAACCTTGACAGCTGCTTGACTGTCGACGAGCATGGTGATCTTAGTTCAGTCTTCTATAATCTATTGTTCTTGCTGCTCTATCAATGGCGAAAATGTCAGCTTGGAAGACACTACAGTCATCTGGGAGTCTGTATGAATCGTTTATATTTAGCGAACTGCAGTGTAGATTTGGATAGCTTGCTCTCCCGTTAGGGTGTTGGCTTTCCAATCTTGTCTGCTGGGTATAAGGGTGGAGTAGTTTTTGTCGAAGTCTAAGTATAATGTGATGTAGTCCGTTTTCCTTTCGAGATCACCATGTCCGTATAAGCGAAGTATCGCCCCGTGACCGTAGGAGCTGTGCTTGACACCGACACTTGGGAATATATCGGCAGATTCAATCAGAAAACCAGAAGTCTAAGAAAGGTGCAGAGATTCGCTGGAAAGGTTAGGTCAGGTATTTATTACCCCGAGTGTGTTCAGAAGAGTGACCGTGTCGGTAGCGACCCTATGTTCAACCACTTTAACCCTTACATAAGGTTTCTTATCTTTTGGATATCCAGTTGACTACATAGATCGTTAAGATCATCACAGAAGTAGCTGGGAAAGTATTTGGGAAACAATTTCTCGACGCAGTCTCGACTTGATAAAAAATAACTTAAACAATCGTTGTGCTAAAATTTGTCGAAAAGACCAAAGCCGGTGTGAGCACTTGGGAGCTGCTCACTCCCGAACAGGGCACTGGAGATGTCAGACCCGTGGTTTTGAGTAGGGCAGAGTGTAGTTCCACCGAGATGAGGTGACTTTAGCAATTACAGCGCTTAAGGTCGGCAAATCTGCTGGTGTGGATCAAATCCGGCCACAAATACTTAAGGAAAGAGGCTCTCTCGTGTCCTACGAATGCGGTGAATCAACTAGCGACTACCAAACTGGGTTGATTGTTTCTCTTTTTAAGAAAGAGGATAAGATAATAAGTCTCCCGGAAAAGTAGTTGCTAAGGTGATGGAAGCGGGTTTCAGAGCTGTGATCGAGTCCAGATTGGGCGATGAGCAGTGGGACTTTCGTCCAGGAAGAACCACAACCGAAGAGATTATGCCAAACCCATTGTTTTGTAGATTTGGAGGAAGCATACGATCGGGTCACTCAAGGTAAACTCTGGAGTGTACTACTGAAGTATGGGATTGAAGGTTCTCTTCTGGAGCTCATTTGATCTTTATATACAAACTGTAAGAGCTGTGTTCAAGTGAACGGCGTTAAATTGGCGCCTTTCACTGTGGGCGTTGGACCTCGTCAGGCATGCGTTGTGTCTCCTCGCCTTGTGTATATGGATTGGAAGTTAACTCGTAACCGCGGCGAGGAACGATTCGAATTGGGAGACTTTCGTCGATGACCTGGTCATCCTTGTACCGCCCAGACCGAATTTCAGAACACACTTGAAAGGCTCGCAGCCGTCAAGATTTGTAGCTGGAATGAGAGTAAACGTGAACAAATCAGAAGATGCACTCTGCATGCTAGTGGAGTCCCATTAAAACAGGTGGAGAAGTTTAAGTATCTCGGGGTCCTATTCACGAGTGATGGAAGGAGCAATACTGAGTTATCCTGTAGGATTGGCCAATCTATTATCAGGAGGGTCGAACTTGGCATCGGAGCTAAGCTATCGGTCTTTTATTTAGTGTACTATCGGTCTTCTATTTCACTGCGACGATGCCGTCTATGGTTGCGCAATTTTAGGACAATTTTTTAACAGTTGGAAAAGCCACTTCACATTTTTTAATCATTTTACTGAACCACGACTCAATTGAGTTCCAAATCTCTCATCGGTCTCTTAACGTTGCGTAGGTCTCATCGGTTGCGTAGCTCTCATCGGTCTCTTAACGTTGCGTAGGGTGTTCGGTACAGAGAATGAAGCTTGATTGCACAAAGACAGCGCCTGCATAAATAGGATTTTTGTAAGCAGAAATCCTGTTCTTGACTGTCCTCTTCCACTTAAACTCACTGCGGCCATATCCGTCCAATCTTTGTCAAAGAAATGTCTGACTGACTCGTTTATATTTTAGTTTTTCAAGCGAAAAATCGAACACAAACCAAAATTTTCTTATAAAAATCCATCGCCAGATGCAGAACCCTATTTCAAAACAAGGAAACGTAAATAGAATCCGAACAAAACTGCATAAAGTGACGCAGGCACTCCTCGACCACAGTTTTTCATTAGACTCTCCATCGACAATAGTTTCATTACATGAAATGCATTTTGCCATGAAATCATAAAACTGTCCTCTCCTCCTGTAAATATGCATTAAAACCGGAGCAGTCCAAGTCCTAGAAAACTTTCAAACACCAACAAGAAATTCCCATCAAGTGGCGCACATAAATCGCAATCCTTCGAGATAATGCCTGTGGCAGGGTTTCCTATTAAATTTATTTAAATACGTTAAACCGACCGGCAGATGGATATTCTTCCACGAGAGGAAAAGAAAAAAATTAGTCAATGGCCACTTTTGAAGTTTCCGGCCAATATGGTGGCAGCAAAACGCATTCGCAATGCCAGTTGTGTGGTGAATAAAGTTTCAAATAATCGCCACAACAGCTTTTCACATATTTTTTGGCTTGTTGTTGTGTGCAGTCGCGGTCGGTACGACAACGACACAAATGACGAATTAATCACTGGAAACTTTTGACTAATTGCTGGGATTTGTTCGAAACAATAAGGATAATTTGTGCGGGAAAATGTATATTAATCTGTGCTCTTTCGTGCTTCACGAAACTTTTGAAATCCCTCCAAGATAAGGAGATTAAAGTTTTAAATTAAGTCCACGTACATAAATGCGGTACTGGGTGTGGAGACTTTGGTGGGGTGGGATACAAGTACATTGTTGTTCATCATAATTCACATTGATGGCTTTGAATTTGGCTTATAGATTTTCTGAAACAAGTATTGAATAGGATTACGTTGGTTGCATAGAGGGAAATGCTGATATTGGACTTGGATGCGAACGGTAGAATCTGTCAGTTGTAGCTGATGTTTTTGTTTCATTATTTGGTACAACGATGAAGCCTTAGATTGCTACAAAGCGAAGCACACCGTTGTTTTGACAAGTGCAATGGGATAGATAGAACAAACGAAGGATGCAAAATTCTTCGAACAGAAACCGGGGCTAATTGAATGAACTTTTATTGTCAAAGGGAGACTTTGGAAAGTAAGCGAACTCCTGATTGGAATCTGCATCAAGATTTAATTGTATGAAGGTTAGCTACCTCGCAGATGAGAAGGATCACTCTTTTCGGCAGAGCATGCGAGGAATGTCTGAAATGAGTTTTTAGCTATTATGAACAAGGTCAAGATCGGAAAGGATTTTGTGGTATTACTTTCTTAGGTGGCGCTACAGTTTAGGGTGAACCTGGGCCTCAACCAACAAGCCTCTCCAGTTAGCCCGGTCCTTAGCTAATTGCTTCCAGTTGCGCACTCCAGGTTGGTTGAGACGAGGTCTTCCTCTACTGCGTTGTCCCTCTGGGTTAGACTCGAAGACTCTGCGAGGCGGAGCATTTGTGTCCATTCGCTCTACAGGCCCAGCTATCTCAGCCAATGGATTCATATCTTCTTGACTCGGGCGATTTCGCTGTATAACTCGTAAAGTTCATCGCTAAATCTTCTACTCCAGAACCCGTCAACGGAAACAAGGCCGAATATCTCACGAAGAATTTTTTCCCTCGAAACAAATAAGGATATAATAATCCACTTTCGATAGAGTCCATGCTTCAGCGCCTTAAAGCAGGACTGGGATGATTAAGGTCTTATATAGAGTCTTCTTAGTTTTTCGGGATAGGGCCTTACTACTCAATTGCCTTCTTAGCCCGAATAAGCAGCAATTGGCAAGAGTTATTCTTCGCTTGATTTTTGTGCCGAATCAGCTCTAAAAAATTCAAGTCAATCGACTTCCATAAAGGCAAAATATGATCTTAACTATGATCCACATTCTTTCTGAATATTTATATCTGTCTTCGGATGAACTGCCACACGGATTGGTCATCTTCCGACAGACTCAAAGATGTCAAATCATTTTAGAAAGCAACTCGGGTTAAGTGAGGTTTGAGGGCTGATGAGGGTAACCTCGTCACGCTTAGGTCTAGGTGATACCCATGATATTTCCTACTGGGGTTCGAAGTCTTTGGTGCCAACCGGATGGTCGCCCTTGCAAAATTGAGAAGTTCTGACGGTGAACCATCAGACAGTTCGTCGATATAATCGAAGCCTATAGTCAGACAAAACGGGCTGTGTCCTCATGGACCTCTTGGTCACCGCATCCCATGCATATATCGTCATCATTCAGCTGTAATTTCTTGGTGTAATATCTTAGCTTATTGTAGCCAGTAAGAACTCGAACCAGTATCGACAGCGATTTCCTGTCTTTTTGTATAATCTGGCAGGTTTTTCTCTGGCCACAACCTTCTTAATATTTCACAGGTGGTTAACGATTTCTCTTTGTAATTTGCTTCTATTAAGGTTTTCTGTGCAATTTTTGTCCTTAAATTACAGATTGGAGGTTTGATCGTACCGTCCGCTAGGGCTGAACCCATTCTTGCTAGTTCGTCAGCTTTTTCATTACCTGGTATCCTGCTATGAGCAGTGACCCTGCCGAGTTTAACATTTAGCTGCGTATAAAAAACCTAAAGCTCTTTTCGAAAATACTTCACAAACTTCAATGTTATCTGCGCAACTCGGTTTCGCATGTTGTGTTCCGTCACTACTACGAGTAAGTTTAACATCGAAGCGACTTCGTCAGTTTTCGACATTTGGACAAGACCTATGTATGTTTATTTTTTGAGGCCAACATTGTTAAGAAGCCAATGGATGTGCTTCAAAATACTGGGGTAAATGATAAAGTAGTTTGGTAAAGCACAGCACTTGAAGTAGAGCAAAATACCTACAGAACAAAGAAAGACAAGAGTTGGTCTCTAAAAGAAAAGAAGGAAAAGTAGCAGCGCGATCAAGTCAACAGAGAGCTATTCCCTTCTAACGCACTTAGAAGAGTTGTGCCTATATGTGAAAATTCAGGGAACTCCGATAAAACCCACCAGGCCAATCATGACTCAGGCTGCTCCAGACCATTAAAAAGAAACACAATTTGCTTTCGAACCTAGATATCTTATAGGGCTAATCAGAGTTCATTGCCTTTTGCAAAAGAAACTTCTACGTCAAATGGAAGGTACAGTACCATCTCTATATTAATTTAAATTATTGGGTCCCTTTTCGTCCCTCTTCCACTGAGAATCTTAGTCTAGGATACACTCTTAATATCTTCGCACTTTCTCTCTGATCATAGTTTCTCGTGTCATCATCGCCAGTCCTGAGGACAGTCTAAAATCCAATGCCTTTTGCTAGCCAAAGCTGGACAGTACGTGCGCTGCTGTCACGTCACGTGACGTCCTCAAGGCAATTACTGCAATCGTCACCTTCCACAATTCCAATTTTCCTTAGGTGACGTCTCAAGTTTCCATGCCCAGTTGACAACTCTGCAATCCATTTGAGAGTTCTTCGCGTGAGACTTAGGTCTGTTCGCTTAATGCAGCCGGCAGGAACTCTTATAACTATTTTAGTTGGTCTGCGCTCTGCCTCGTGCACAAGTGTTCATTCGGAGCCCATTTATGAATCGTGTCCCTCACCAATTCCCTACCTATCTCAGCAAACCGTTCGAGCCAGCGAAACTTTAAGTTTGGCCTCTGCTTCGCTAGGACGTCGGTCTTTCCATTTTCCTTCGATTTCAACCTATTTTCTAATCCAAGCCAGTGTCAGTTCATTTTGGGCTACACACCCATTGGACACCTGGACACACTCCACCGCTAGTGATGACTGAACTACAGTGTGACTTATTCGCTTGCATACACCTTGAGTATCCAGTGTGATAAGGACTTGCTTTTTCCTCATCTGATCCTTATGCAGGTGATTCAGGGCATGGAACCGACCCAGCATATCGGCTTCCTACACTGAGATTTTTTCTCCAGACCAAGATGGCAGACTAGATTTAGTTTCTCTGATATGAAACCTGCTCCCGCTCTGCCTTCAATCAGCGATCCAGGGTGACAAACTCTGATTTCTCCTCTGCAGAATCGATCCGTATCTGATTAGGTTATTTGGTGACTCTTACCATTCTGACGTCGTTCATGGACATATCCGGATCTTTAATCATAGATAGTTGCATACCTGTGCCGGGTGGTATTCTGGTGCAAACGGAGTTCTGTGATCGCTGCTATTTTCCTTATGAATAAGTCCAGTAGAATAAGTGCTAAGGCCCATGTTTGCGTGCTTCGAAACGCACCTAATATCCCAACACATGCTCTTTCATTAGACCCACTCTATAGGCTTTGCTTTGAGAGTGAAGAAACGTTTCGTCATGTACGTACAGATTGCTCTGTCCTCTTTTACCTCAGAGGGCGAATTTCCAGCAACGAAGTCGTCCTGTTGTCAAACCTCAGGGTCATATATCCAGAGAATATATTTGACTTCCTAACTGACTGTGGAGAATGTACTCTAAGAAAAGCTCTCCCGCATCTAATATTTTCTTAGAATTCTGAGATTGTTCATTTGGAGTTTTTTTAAGAAATTTGCTGGTGACATAATATGAGAAAGACTCACTTGAGTCAGATTTCCCCTCATAAGCATTTGTTGCCAGAAGTCCTAGGATTTGCTTGTAAAAAAATTCTTCATGAGGTCTACTGACACCACAGACTGTGCTGGAATATCAAAGACTCAATCCTCTCTCGCTTGGTAAGCGGTCAGTGACATTCGATAGACAACGACGCACCAAAAGGGATTGTCGTAGACCCAGTGTATGCCTCTTTCAATGACTTACTTCCATGAATAAATTATCATAATTCAGCAAACTCGTCAACCTAAAAACAAATCCACTTATTTCGAGATACATCACGCTCAACCACACTGTCACTAAACACCGGCAATTTGCATTATCAAATTCTCTCGCCAATTGAGAACGAGATTCTGTTGAAAGTCCCCAAGTACATGCTTATAAATTTAAATTAAGTCAACTACAGTGGACTACTCCACCACCAGATAAATCACCCCTTTGCCACAATAAACTCATTCAATCTGATTAAACCACCGCGCCCGGTAGTCCCTCCTAATGTGGCAAATTGATGCTCAGACATAAATCCCATATGACGGCCTATTACTGGCACAACCAACGTCACTCTTACCTGATTGCCAAAGACACCGACACTGCATGCTGATGACACTTGATCTGGACCAAACCAGACGGCAGCCACCCGGGCAGGAAGTGACAAAATGCAAACCTGCAACGACACAAGTGAATAACGACGATATCAATGCGTGAATTCTCTCTCAAAGCGTTCAATTGGGCGTGTGAGCGCCCCCAATTGAGTGTCTATTTGGGGCTGGGAGTGTACCATAATTACCTGTGCCAACGCCACAATCGACTGGCCAATGAAGCCGACATAGAACAGCTCCGGATCCACGGAGAAAACTTTTATCCATGCACCGATGCACGTTCCGATGATGCCAACGAGTGCTGTGATTCTCAAGCCCTGTAATGAGTCAAAAATAATTATTTCGAACCAAGCATTAGGGACTGTCGTTCAATGTTTACCCATCTGTCGAGGAACCAACTTCCAGGAAAAATTAGCGGAATATACAGGATCATGTATATCATGGATGTCCAGTCGACCCATTTATCACTAACGCCATAGTATCTGAAAGTCAACATTGAGCAGAGCGCCGATAAGGGACATCAAAGAGATTTTGAACTTACTTTATCACAATATTGTTGATTATGCTGTACTGGATCCACTGCATCGCATTCGAGGCGGAGTAGAACGCAAACAGGATTAAAATTGCCCATCGTCTCTTGTAGACTTTGAATTCTAAAAAAAAATGCCAGAACGCGCATATTAATCATTTTCTCATTATTACTGGACGAGGTTTTTATTTCTTTCAAGCGGCGGATGAGAGGAAAAAGAACCAATAAATTCAACGTAGCACGCAAGTCATACAAAGAAGCCTTTAAGAGCGAATTTCCTTTCGCTGTAGCAATCTCCGTTCGACCCAATTCAAGGTGAGATATGGACCTCTTCGAACTTTGTAACTGAACAAGACATTTTGACAGTCCAGTGGTCATTGAAAATAGCCATTGAATCCCGAAAACGATAGTCGAAGTTTTTGGGTTAAGAAGGCAATTGCGAGGCAATACCCTCCAATAACTTTTATGTTGGAGCATCATCATCCCAGTCATAGTTAGGGAAAGTATATGGGTGAAGATTAGGTGGGCAAGGCAACCAACTTAGGTCCATATACACCCGTCATGATGTCGGTTTGGGGAAAAAGATATCTTGTGCTCTGGGAAGGTTACCTGTCCAATAGAGTGAAGTCTCTACTGCCCTATAAATCATCCATTTGTCCTATGATTCTTCCGCTGCATTTAGAGGAATTTACGTCTGAGGTGGTTAATACTTTGACAATTGCAAAGGATTTGGGTTGCATCTTCAAGTGTTTTCTTAGCACCTAACGCTCTATTTTCAAGTCGTACCGCAACGTATTGTGCCCTGTAATCACTCCTATGAGAGAAGGTAGAGATTTCCTGTCTCGGATCCATGTTGAACCAAAACCATAACCAGGCCACCTTCCAGATAACAAAGTGTGTAGGTCTGGATGTCCTTAAACATACCAAGACCTTAAATCGGTCCACTGTACCTACAAAAAGTTTATTCATCGGAGTCTATCAAGAGGTGGAATTGGCTAATTTACTGGAAAAAAGATAATAATCTTAGGAGTTTCCTAAAGTCAGCGATATGAAGATCCTCAAGTCCATAGAAGAGTACTTAGTCTTCTGGTAGTTAGTGAAGGACATTCGCACATCAAGTGTCTTATGGATTCTATTTCTTCTTCGTTGATTTTTTGAATAAAAACCCGCTCTTATGGCTGACACTGTGACCTAAAAAGATCTATCGTGTACTTCCCTCCGAACAGAATCATACACGAAATATTCGTCTTCGTACACATTCAAGTGTCGGACATTCACAGAGAATGTGCTGGCAGATTTCATCCTCTTCCAAACAGAAACGGCATTGGGTATCTGAACATGGGTTTATGAAGTTGACGGTATCGTAGGCCGCAATGGCCAGTAAGCCCACCAGCTTCCTCATGCTTTCCTTGTCACGGTTAAGAATTTCTTCACTTAACACCATAGTGTGTGTTACCGCCAGTTCTAGTGCACATAGAAAGACTCAGCAGGCAAGGCTCAGTCTACAAAGGCTATTTCACCTAAACAACATCGGTTCTAAACATCTACCTGACGATCCCCTTAACACGCAGCGAGTTCAGCATACCATTGGACGACACTCTTCCAAGGTACTGCTTCAAACGAAACTACTCAGTAATCAACCTCCGAGTGCTGACTGGGAACTATTCAGACCCCGTTCCTCTGAGGACGATCAAGTCTAATAGTCTAGGCATATACTCAACCATCTCCCAGGCAGAATTATTTCCCATTAATCAGTGTATAAGCTCAAACTTGCATTCTTACTTCCGTGGCCAAACCATGTTTATCTTCCCTGAGCTCGGCCACGATAAAATTGAAACTAGCTTTAGAGGTAATCAAAATGATTCAGAAAAAGAGCAACTCGGTCATGCTACAGACAATTCCTCCTCACAAAGGCCATATCGGCAACGAAGTAGCGGACTCAGCGGTCTAGATAGGTGCAACAACCCTCCTCACTGGTTCCGAACACGACTGTGCAGCAAAATGTGTTTTCAAAATCCATACGAGGGAACAAACCCTACTCAAATCCAATGTGATCTGTATGAAGAGTATAGGACAGAAATATACCAAGAATCCGAGCTGGAACCAGATAATTATTTTCAGGTGTCCTACAGGATTACCTCACTTCCACACCTAGTTTTTTAGCCCAGTCGCTCACCAATGATCGTGCATTGTTGAGCTTAGTATTACATCGTTAACAGAAGGCGGCACGTTGAAGCTGTTATTTTCTGGTGCATTAACGATTTCGTCTAGTACTAGGAGTGAAATCAGCGAGGAGAGACCTCTTACTTGAGGGATACCTCTGATTATGCTTTCTGCTGTTGACCAATCCAGTTGCAGAGTCCCTTATTAAGTCGGGTCCTGTGGAGGCCTTACCATATTGCTTCAGTTCTAATTTTATTAAATTTTCCGTCAATGTCGGGGAAAGCACGCAGTGTGAATTTTATGATTTGAAGCGATTTCTCAATCGTCTCGACCACTCTATGTAGGCCGTCGTTATCGACAAATCTTCCGCAGTATCTATTGTAATTGGGGTACGTATTTATCCCACATTCCAGCTTTTATATGTTCATGTCTATTGGGCGGTCCAGGGTCTTCAGAAGTAAGGAGGAGAAGTTGATGGGCATATAGTTCATAGTGGTCATGTGATTTAGGATTGAATTCTACTCTTACTCCCCGCCAAAATTTAGTAACGTAGCCTAAGTGAAGGCACCAGCCATAAATCTGTGTAGCCACGGAATGTTTATTTCCTTAGACTCATGTAACATTACTGCGGAGAAACCATCAATATTAGGGGCAAAGAACTTCTATTATGATATTTTGTTGTCGTCAATGATCTTGACTCGGTTTTCATGCCATTCCATTCTATTTCTGAGGTTAGACGCAAGGTTTCTACCTCAGTTCAATCAGGAAAGTAGCAATATAACAACATTTCCACCGTCTCTTCATGGGACTTCGTCCAGACGTCATTGTTCTTCTTTATGAGAGACAAGTGCCTTGACAAAAACAAGCCGCTTCAGTGGTTGATTCAATAAAATGACAAAAAATACTCCACGAGTTTCTCTAAGAATCGCCCTAACCTCTTTCCTCAAAAGTTTGACATTTTTCTTGTATGTTGCCCTCTTATCGGGGATTCCAGGAACATTAAAATGTTTTGAATAGTTCCGCAACTTTTGCGTTCCACCAAGGTGGACATTTTCTTCCATTTGCACGTCTGATTGGACAGGCTTTATCGCAGGAGTTTGTTAATGCGCTGGAGTGGTGGTTATGTTCTAAGCCTTTCCCGCTGGGAAGGGCCCCACAGGGTTGTAGATACATATTCTCAAGAGCTTGTATGACCGTATAATCAGTTCGTCTGACATTGAAAAATGTTCGAGTCATTACAAGCAGGACCCCCAGTATCATAAAGTTTTATTTCACTTAGACTGTGAGGCCTCTCAGAAATACATAATTATTCTGTTATTCAATGCAAATGACCTACAATTTTAAGACCCAAACAAACGACCAGTTCCCTTGGAAGTTAAAATTAAATTAATCAACCATAAACCAGTCAATGAAAATTGATGGCCCTCGAGGGGAAACAGGCGTAGCAGGATGAAATCATTCAAGTTCATCATTGCTTATTGTTTTGAAATCGCACAGGCGTCATCATCATGACATTTCTCATGCTCCTCCATGATTCGTAGGCCAACGAAGATGGTGGCAGGATACATTCATTGAATAAAATTCAGAATTTTTCCCCTGGTGACAAGGTCAACAGCAATGCATTCAATTTAAGGACAACAAAGGAAACCTGCAACGTCTAGGTCAAGTTGCACCTCGACCCCGGTAGCAAAGGACTAACAACTTTTCATACGAAATCGTTATTTTTTTTTATTTTTCCTCCCACTTCTTGTTTGTATCTTTCGGGTAGGTGTGTGTCATGTAAATCCTCTCAAGGTCATTATGCACTTCATCACGGATATGTACTCATGGAAGTCCTGTGCGCATTAATAGAGAAAATGTGATATTCATATCAGATTACCTGCTGACGTAGATACAAGTACATATGGCAAGGAGGAATGGAAGGATATTTAGAATGTATGCATGTGCATGTACAAGTCCATGGAACAGGGGTGGTGCTGCATTGTTTTTGGGAGAAAAATCAATTATTTATCTATAAATAGAGACTCACCGTCAGACTTTTCATGCCCAGATGCCGAATCCTTTGGCCGAATCAAGTCGGTGGATTTGAATGCTTGGATGCATGTGTCTGTAGAAACACTCATCTCTGTGGTATTTCGGAGATCCATTGTTTTTCTTGTAGTTATGCCGGATAGCTTTGGTATAAAAGTAGAAGTTACCTCAAGCGCTCCTAGGACTCTGTCCTTTTCAGCGTCATTAGGTTGATATTTTGATTGAGGATCACATGCGTCGTCGCACTGCAAATAAAAGAAAAATAAACTTTAGGTGAATGTGGAATAAATGAGGGTAGAAAAGAATACATCAAAAGTCATCTTGAAATCGCAAATAGGTTGCATCTAAGTACCTACGTCCTAGTTCCCGCAGATTTACTGATGAGTTCGCGAAAAGATTTCGGCATGAAACGTACCTTTCCTCCATCATTGGCCATCATGTTTTCTTAAAGTGATGGAAGGTTCTTGGGAATATATTCGTAAACTTATTTAACGACATGTGAGTTTTTTTTTTGACGTTCTAGTGAGATTTTTAACGATTTATACAGACAGATAGGGCAAGGACACGTTCGTTTTAATTAAATTTCGAAGTAGAGTTGAGAGAATCGTTTGATCATCTAATGAGCCTTCGCTCAAAGACTACTGCCCGAGTCAAAAACTCCGTTTCTGCAAGAAAAGGATGAGTATAGGTTGCTGATATATACATATGTACATGATGATACTTCCCTGAGTCTAGTTCCGACTTAAGTAGCGTTGGAGGTGTCAATTTCTTTGATTCTTTTGGAAGTACAAGTTTTAAAGCGAAGCTTATCCCGTTTAAGAGCGTCACTAAACATGAAATGTTTCGAAGCTTATATTGATCACATCCTTCTAGTGATTGAGCGCCGTGTACCCTGCTTCACTTTTGATAAGTTCTTGATAAATTATGTGAATCGATACTTCGCTTGAGACCTCCGAAAGTAGACTTTTGCCAGTAGAGAACTTACAAGCTCCGATCCTCGCCTGGCAAGTTGGTGGACTTTGTCTTTTTCATTTATGCCCCTGTGGCATGAGACAATGGAGGAACCAGAGAAATGAGATCGTTTCGAAATAGTTCCACCCGTTTCCATGTTTCGTGACAAATTGTATTCGGAGGCTTGTCATTCCCCGGTGGTGCTGCGAAAAATGTTTGGTGAACATGGCTAGGGCTGAACCCAGGGAGCCTGTTCAGCAGTCCGACGTACTAACGACTGAGCCACGGCGGCTACGTTTCCATCTATTTGCCTATTATTTGGGACCCAGACTAAGACGGTTTCAAAGAAGCAGGCTCGTTTCGGCAGTCTTCCTCCAGTTAAGAGGATATGTACATATGTATAGTACAATCGGGCCAACAGCGACAAACACAGGCGAAGTTCGGCGGTCTTCATGACGGCGATACCTTCAAACTCGGTGAAAACATTCTCTAACCTGCCTCGTGGTCCATTTTCGACCTTTAATCTGAGAGTGGAGTACTCTGTAGAAAACTATGTACACAAACCATCTTTTGGGTTAATGTATCGAAAATATTTTTGTGACTTAGGAGTCAATTTTTTTTTTTTTTTTTTAAATCCACGCGCGGATCAAGGGGATATGAATGCCCTTATAATGTTATATACACATCGCGAGCGAGGTACAGTGGTTTGAAACTCAGGTTTCGTTAAGTTTTTTTCATTGGCGTCCAAGGGTGGTGTCCAGGCTAGCTGGGAACATTTGTGGTGTTTTTGTCATTGCTTAGTTCACAGGAATTTTTTCGAATGCCCTGATCTCATACTCAGTTCACTCAATCAACTCTTCAAGCCAAGACACTCTACTGCCAGTGTTATGCCTACGCAGTAGAGTCGCCATCAGCTTTGACAGTTGATCGATTTTTATTTATTTAAGAAGTAAATGTTTTTCCGACATCAGGAGTTGAACCCGGACTTTCAGCGTGACAAGCGATGTTGCTAACCACTGCACCATGGCCACCATAGTCCATAGTGAGGATATTCCTGTGGTCATACTGAATAGCGAATAACGAATGATGAATTGCTTCACTTTTGTGAAACTTCTTTAACTTCACTGGAAACATAAAAAAAAATTATCCAAACAAGTTTAACTTCTGGGGCGTTGTTAGTCAGTGACCACTTATTTGGTCATGCTCTACCTCTTGGTCTTATGCAAACACTATCAAAATAGGAACGCGGACATCTGTCAAAGGGGTCTGGGGGTCGAAAATTCATTTGGTGGAATTTCGTACTTAAAACGACGGCTTTGGGTATCGTATAATGCGTACGACATACAACTTCATCATAGTTGTTCAAGAAGCCCCGTGAAACACAAATTTCTGCACTGGCGTCTTCTTAGGTCGGACTCAATTCGCCAAAATTTGTCAGAGGTATACATATTCTCCCACAGAAGACAGGGATAATGCCACTAAATAATGTGTTTGGGAGCCTCAAACAAACTTTTGAGCAATGTGCTAAACATGACGTTAGAATTGGGTTGGGTGATTTAAGGGCTAAAATAGAAAGTGAGGTACATTCGGTGGCATAGCCTATGCGATATCTGACTTGAATTCGGATGAAACTTTTGACGAAATTCAATTAGGGCGTAAAGGTACATATGCCTCTGGGAAGCTACCTCTGGTCGTTGTACAGTCTAGGATGTAACTAACCGATTTTTCGGCGGTGCAGTACCCAAATTCTCTGAGTCTGATTGCGCTTTACAATGCATTATTTTTGATATGAAGTTCGAAGGGTTATAGGAGCTAGCGAACAGCTGGAGCATCGCTCCACAAAACTCCCGTGGTGCCTATACTTGCTGTTTTTTTTTTGCATTCTTTTAAGTTTCTTCAGATTCTAGCTCTTACTCAGAGCAAGCTACCAGGTTGGTAACCCATAGATGAGTATTGGTCGAACAATGACAGTGTACATCCATAGACACATTTTTGGCTGGATTTCCCAGTTTTAACCAAAATGTCTGCTATAAGGCTATACAAACCTGTTTAACCCGTTTCTAGTGTAATTTTGGGCCAAGATATCTAGCGCTGGAGGAGAGTGGGAAAGGGTCAGGTTCGGGCTTGGGAGGGTGAAGTCCGATGTTTTGGTTTTGCCAGTGAAGAGCATTAGCTCGGTTTTGCTCGGCTTGACATCGAGTCCGCATCTTAAGTCGAAGTGCCGCAACAAAGGACAATTGCTGGAAGAAGATACAACATCGATAGACTGCAATAGCAAAAGATACCCGGGAATATTGTATCTGAATGTGTATTTGAAAATCTCCCAACAATTTGGTGTCGCCAGTATTAAACGTCGCATTTGATGTACTGAGTTTTACCTGTGTGCCACCACGAAACCCCTGGTTTGACGAAAAAAGCCAGTACATACAGCACACAGAAAGCTTATAAACCGGCGCTGCCAAAAAAAAACGACGGGGGTTTCTCTCGAGCTCTGAGAACAAAAGAGTTGCAAAGAACAGCACTACCCAGCACTGTGACCAAGTGAGGCTTATTGTGCCTGGCTGAAGTGCCTACTGTCTTAAACTGCTGAGCACGCTGATCTAAGGCGACATAAGCCTCCAAGATAGTTTCTCAATTTAACATTTTTATGCGGCAGCAGGTGACTACAACTAATTGCAGGGACAAGATACATGAGGAATGGTTGTGAGAAACTATTACTTGGAGACGGATCAATGTAAACACGAAGCCGGCCTACTCAATCATGGGCTAGAGAAGACAGCATCCAGAACATGGCAGGCAGTCTTGCTCACAAGATGCGCAAGGAAAAGACCTGAGAAACAAGCCCTCGAGCGCAGAATTGTCTAGCAAAAGCCGCACTGTCAATCTCTTTAGACTAGAAAAAAGAGACGACGAGTCGCATGTGTTTCTTGCAAAGACAGACCGGATGATAAGCTAGAGTTCTGTCAATATTTCTACTTGGAATATGGAAGAGCTTGTACTAAGGTGGACCGAGATGTTTGCAGGAGTCGACTCTCAGATTTTTAAGGAGACAATAGAAACTACATATTTCCTTGAAACCAGGTGAATGCCTTCAATTCCTGTTTGTTCTCTTCTACCATGTAGATGAACAGGTCGCATGCTTCTTAAGGGCAATGAAAATGCAATGAAACATAAAAAAGTGTGTGAGACCGATAAAACGATCATGGATTGTACAAACCTGCAAGGCTGGGGTGCTTCTCCAGACCACCTACCTGGCAGCTACACCCAAGTCTCCATACTCAGTGAAAATGTAATGCCTACTGTAATACAGTAACCACCTGGAATTTAAATGTACATGAACCCCCACTCAACCGACTGAGATAAACTTAAATAACACCGTTGAAGGTGCGAAGTAAATCCCATAATCTCGTGGCATAAATTCGGCAAAAAATTTCTGTAGAATCCCCGCAGTCCCGTCGCCACATGCAAAGTAGCACGTCACACCGCTCACCCTCGGTGTAATAATGAAATTGCGTGATTTATGCCCAAAAAAGTCAGCCGATGAATAAACCATGAGTCATGGAGGGGAGGGCTTAGAATTTACATATCTCAATCCCCGACGGGCGGCTGGTGTGCTCCGCACAAGCACTTGGACATTGGAATCGTTTCAAGAGATACTCGCAAGCCACTTTGAAGTGGTCCATGCCGCGAGCCATTAAGACCTCAACTGCTTAATTGACATGCATCGACTGAGAGTGCTGCATTTTTGTGTGTCCTTGGCAACCCTTGGGCTTGAATTCTATGCATAGATGCTCGAATATTCCACCTCTTGTCAGATCAGTTTAAATGGATGAAAAGCATTCCAATGACCTTCGAGAGAGAGATTGTGACGCTTAATTTAATAAAATTTCCATATACGACACTCAACCGAAGGGATACATCCCTCCTACGTGTGTGTGTGTTTGATGCGGTTATGAGTGATTGAGATTAAGTAGACACTTAGTGCCGGGTTTGGACAGTGCACGATGCCGCATGACATGCAAACATTTTGACGCACAGCTCAAGTTGAAATGCGGTTGATGGAGCAGTCAACAGAACTCTGTCGATTGCAGTGAGGACTGAGATTGTGTAGATGGTAGGATGACTTTCGGTCATTCTCATGACGTAAAGGTTGTGGTCTTGATGGTTTTAATTTAGGAGCGAGAATGCCCCTATAAATCAACAGCTCCTGCAAGAAATTCAGTGATGCGACGTGAAGCACTAACCACATCCGCCCCGCACACCAAATAATAATCTGCGGGACGTGTAATTAACTTGGTGGTGATAAATGGTGTATACTCCATGTTGTGGTGCGATAAATAATCTTAAAAAAGAGAGGAGAGGCCTCTTCGCCAAACGACTTGCTTTAGACTTCGAAGTTATCGCAAGGGCTGTACACAGGCGGTCTAAATCACGGTTATAAATTGAATACAAGTCGTGTAATGATATAAACGATTTACTGACGTAACGTTTTGAATGAAAAGGAAGCTATCTATGTTTGGACAATGAACTTTCTTCATATGTAGGCCAATTGCATGCCATGAATAAGGTAACCACGTACACTACATCAGATCGCTCATTGTACTTTCTTTGATTGCCTGCATCTAAGTTGTCGATGCAATTTGCCTTTAAACGACTTTAAGTAGACAT
Source organism: Matsumyia berberina (assembly GCA_917880715.2). Classification (NCBI taxonomy): domain Eukaryota; kingdom Metazoa; phylum Arthropoda; class Insecta; order Diptera; family Syrphidae; genus Matsumyia; species Matsumyia berberina. The sequence continues at coordinate 111,578,191 of OU862870.1, read as the reverse complement.
TTGTGGGGCAAGGCATTTGATAAATTCAAAAGATTTTGTAGCGTTTGCACAGACTGGAACTAGAACACAACTAAATTATTTGTGCGAATAGTTCTGATTTGGCATTCCAACAGTGTTGGGCACTAAAAATTCGACTGCAAACAGTCTGATCCAAGTCTGGAAAATTGAAACTTTAAAAGAAACGCTGCTACTTTTATTCTCTTTACAGCCTTCCACAGTAGTGGTGTCAGATGGTGTATTACTTAACAAAGACGTTAATTTTATTTTTTAAGAACCTGCCTTTATGGCTGACACTGTGACCTAGCAAGACCTATTGGTTCTCCGATCTACTTCGCCTAATAGGTCTACAACCTTCCTAATGAAGGTGAATATGTCATTAATAGCTGAGTTTCGGCTAACGAACAAAATTCCCTATGAAATATCCATCTGCGTAGCCCGTATAATGTCAGACATTCACAGAGAATGTGCTCAGAGGTTGCTTCCTATTCTTAACAGAACCGACTCTCTGTATCTAAACAAAGGTTTAGTTTTTTGAGATGATATCTTAGGCCGCTATGGCTTCTTCATGTTGTTTCTGTCAAGGTTTAGAATTTTCTTGTAGGAAAAGAGCTTAATAAGTCTTCTGGATTGCCTAAGCGGTGCAGGGAAATGACTTCACCACAAGGGTAATTATTTCACCACAAGTGGGAAATTATTCCACTTTAAATCTGTGGAATAATTTCCCACAAAAAAGTGGTGTAATTATCCACTGCCAGTGGGAAATTACTCCACATTAGAAAAGTGGAGTTATTTCCCACTTGTGGAGGAGTAAATTCCCATGTGCAGTAATTTCCCTGCACCTGCCTAACCCCGGGGTGAGATTAAATCAGCCTGGTTGTCATAACAGCTGCACCTTACATTTCTCATAAGGAAAACTAACAGTTTAATACCTATACCTACATATTACAGAGGGAGAAGATCTGGATTGGATTCCAAACCATTCCGACCAATTACTCTTCAATCATCTGTTAAGAGGTGCATTATGCATAGCTTAAAGACGATTCTTTAGATCTCAAATATCTGAGCCGCGATAGAAACGCACTTAAAAAATATTCACCATACTGGTTGGCCCGTCACACTATGAAGAGAATATTGTATTGTGGGCACTGGGTACTACTTCTCAACCTTCTCTTCTTGAGTCTTGTACTCAAATTGCCAATGTACGCCTTCACCTCTTGAAAGCCTGTGGCTAGAATTGTTACGATGTGTTGCCTACGATCCAATCTCACTTCTATTTTGAATAGAATCCACACCTTCTATTTCATGAATTTGGAATGGAATGGAAGCCAGACTAGGTCTACATAAACTGCTGCTTTTGGATACTATTGTCTCTTCACATCATAATGTAGGACACCAGCCCATTTCGCAGAACATCAGCCCATTTCCTCTGTCATTGCTCATACCTTTGCCAGTTAAGAAATAGAACCCTAGAGAAATTCTTATTCGGTTATATCAACAAACTGTCTGATTTTCAAATTTGCAAGGGCGACCGGGTGATTGGCACTAAGAAATTAAAAACGCAATAGATAATCATGAGCATCACAATAGATTTACGTAGGCCTAAGTGTGATGAGTTAGCCCTCACCAGCCCACAAACCTTAACCTACGTAGCTTGATCAGCATCATCCAAGAATTGAGCAAATTAAACATTCCTGACGAGCTCCCTTCAAACATTATTAGATTATTCAGAAGTCACCTCCCCAAGGCATGGCTGCGAAACTCTAAAGACTCTGAAAGTCTGAATGAACATGAACTTGTTTAGTACTTTGTTGGGCAAGTCTTGGCAAGATAGCTATGTAAGGGAACATTTTTGACCTCTAACACTTGGGACAAAACTCTCTATCGGTCATCGGACAGTCAGACTGCTTGAGTCAGTTTAGATGAAGTCAAAACTAGCTTCCGAAATTGTTAGACGAGACTTGGAGGCGCTCCGTGTAAACCCGTGTTTTAACCAAAAAGCTACTCTGGCTAGCCCGGTCCTTAGCGAACCACCTCCAGTTGCATGGTCAGAGTTTTATGAGGTTCCCTTATAAATTACTATTCTTCGTTCGATTTATGAATATTGTTACCAGAAGTCTTAACACTGCGACGTAGGACGCACTCATGGCATAGATTTCATGGCACGTCTTGGAAGTCGAGTTTGAGACATGCGTTTAATATGCCCAAACCATCGAAGTATGGATCTCTCCGTTCGTCTTTCCATATTTACAGTGGCATCAGGAACATAGTTGCAAACAGAACATAAATCGAAGGCAACAACAAGAAGGACCATCGTATGTTGAATCCCACTATGTGATGATACAGGGGATTTGGGAGGAGACGAGATTAAGTTTTAGTGAGCAAGAATGCCACATTGTGGTTTCCAAGCCCCTGTCACATCAGATAACTTGGTCAGTCGGTGCAAAATAAAATGGCTGACTCGTTCGTTAAAGTCGCTTTTGTCAATTTTTTTACTGAGTCTCGTGTGAACTTAGCTGAAGCCTCTTCCAAAACCAGATTAGGGGTCTTTCTCTAATAATATTCAGTCGACTATTCAAGGACAGAATTGCATTGTTCTATCTTTATATTTTTGAAGAAACCCAAGTCTCTCTTTTACAAGACGTTTGACCACGATACGATATTTTTTGTGACCCTGAATGTGCTTTTCTTGCTGAAAATGTAACATGCACTACACAAACAGCTAGGGCTTGACCCATTCCGGGCTGTTGAGCCGGCTTTTTATTTATTTTTTTAATGTTGCTCGCTCGCTTTGCTTCGGCCTTTTTTTGGCTCCTCTGACACTGATCGAATACCGAAATTTTTACTTACTTCCTACACCATGCCGGCTGAGGTTTATTCGCTTAATTTGCTGTTCTAAAGCAAGTAGGCCGCTGGAACAGGGTATGCCTTCAACTTTGTTTTAACAAGTGCAATGCACGTTAAATTTCAATCCAATGTTTGAGGGTTTTTTTCTCACTCACCAACTTGTAGGTAACTCAACTTCACAGTAGAACTTCACAAAAAGAACTAATAGCCCACCATTCCAAGAATTATTATTTTTATTTTTTTTTTAATCTCACTGTAGCTGACAGTTCATGCAGAACCACCCTCTTAAAGCCTTTCTCAAGGAAAAAACTTTTCGTTCACTTACATTTTTGCTTTTTCATTCACAACCAACATGCATGGTCATTGCATAGCCAGCCGCCGGTAAAATGCGTTCTCTTCTCCGAAATTTCCAATAAAAATTTTCCACTCAATTGGGAATTTTCCGATACGAACAACACCACCCCTCCTTCACACCTTCACACACTTCACCGAAATTTGTGGCTTCACATTGTTTCCACTGGTTGCACAGACACGGGGATTCAAATAAATTTCGAGCTTCGCAGGTAACACTCGACACGCAATACACTATTCGTCTTACGACTTCGATTGCAGGGTAATCACGCTAATCAACATGCACACGCACCTGTTTGACAGAACGAAAAAAAAAAAAAACCGCGAAGTTAGACTTTGCATTCAAGGAATTAATTTAAACGGCAATTAGTCGAGTGTCATCTCCGGCGGTAGATTCAATCGAAATGATTACACCGGGCGATACCGTCAAAACGACGCACTTTTCAATTGATGTGTGGAGATCCAACGACCAAGTCGCGGGAACCGGTTCCGATGATGTTTCGGCACCGTGTACATTCATATGTTTACGGAAATAAAATTCGGAAATCACAGTTACATCGCTTGAATTCAAATTCCCGTACGACACAGCAATCACTCGATATAAACAGTAGGCACCGCGGAAATAATTTCGCAAGATCGTGAGTATTAACTTGTGCAACATGTGCTGCGTTTGCGATATCGCAGACGAGAAGAGGGGACACTTGCAGAAGTGTCTACCGTGACTGTGACAGGTGGAATCGACACGACACGAATGAGTAGTTGTCGCTGTCTGTGGCCTTGTCTGGCTTGATAACTGCTCGAGTGCGAATTATCGCTTATCGAAGACCGTAGGTTAGCTCTCGCTGCGACATTAATCTGTTTATGTTTTTGTTGGTGGAGCAATTGGAATTTTTTTTTCCGCATAAAACTTGTCAAACGGGACGGAATTTTCGCACATAATCGCAGTTTTTATAGGTCAATTTGGGAATAATTGTCGTATTACGGGTACTCACGCCTGACGCAACAATGTGACTGGTTGGAGATAGGCTAACATTGACGTGGCTTATCCATTTATCAATTCAACTGCGAACAATCGAAAATGAAAGCCACAGTTGTTGACACAGCGCGGAGATGAGGGAGAGAAACACATTGTTTTGGTGTTTAGATCTTATTTTGGTTTTGCAGTGGACTTTAGAACCATAGACAGATGGAAAATAGGTGATTCTTTTGGGCCTAAGGTAGTGGAAAGCAATTTACCTTCACAGAGAGCGACTGCTCTATTCGGCGTTTTTGGGATGAAATCATACTTTTTTGAAAGTTAACCTTACATCTCACTCTTCTCTTTTTCGGCGATACCTCCTTGGATGTTCTATCATACTTAAGCTCTCCAATCGTTTGTGAACTGTTTGAGTGAACCTTCCTCTTAATCTCAAAGGCAAAAATTGGAAGGCGTCAAGCCAACGTTTAATACACACTCTGGCAACTTTTGCAGCTTCTTGTGATGTAATGGAAGAGTGAATGCAAAATGAAAAAGAATGATACCCCTTCTGTTACTGTGAAGCAATTCTAGATTATGTCTCCAGTTTGGCCAGTTGAATCTGCAATTAAAGTGTACACAGACACTGGGTTGAGAAAAACGATACTTCAGATCATTTCCTATGCGATTGTCCTGCCTTGCTAGGGTCAGGTGGCAGATTTTCGATGCGATGGTGAGTGCTGATACTGTAAGTTCCTCATCACTAAAGCACCTCATCGGCTTTTTTCCGAAAGTCGAGGAAATGGGTAAAAACTGGGTCCTACTTTCTGGTAGTACAATGGACCGCTCCAGTATAGCGTTTCCAAACCCGACACTATTTGCCGGACCACTGTAGACATGTTGGCAATTCGGGAAGCAGCTAGCAGGCTTTCGCTGCATTCGATAGTTGTGAGAGGTACCGTCCTGTACATAGACAGTCAGGTAGCTAAAAAAAACCCTGGAAGCGACAACAAAAAGATCAAGACAAGCTGCGACTAGAAACGATAGGACTGCAGAGGCTAGCGAAGAGAATGACAATATGTTTCTTATGCAAGGTAATGTACATCGAGGGGACCACTCTCTCGCACATACCTTGGTTATTAAGACCTCTGCCAATTATGTATGTCAACGTCGAGTGACCACGTTAGACTATTTCTTTAAAATTCGAAACTTAAATACCCAGTTGGGTTTTGGTTTTCGTTTTTGACTTGTCAGTATAAAGTGGTTACAAATAATAGTTTTATAGACTTCTCTCGGAAAACCCTTTAACCAACATAAGCTGTTGTAGTTTCGGAACCTCGGAGTTATTATAATCGTTAAACCTTTGATGGATTATTCGAGACCATTGAAGAGGTGTAGTCTTTCATGACCTTAAAGGATCCGAGAGAATTGTTCTAACAGCTAAAGAGATATCAAAACAGGCCTCCTCGATTGGGTCCCTTTTCATCTGCCTTCCACTGAGATTCTTAGTCCCAGAAACCCTCCGGATATGTTCGCATTTTGTCCTTGATTTTGAGTCCTCGTGTCATCATCAGTATCTGGTTGATTGCATTTTTGCCTGTCCTATGGGTTCCCATTCAAGGACAGTCTAAAATCCGACGCCTTTTGCTGTCACAACGTCTGCAAGGCATGGTCTGCAGTTTTCATCTTCCAACGGCCTAATTTTTCTTAGGTGACCCAGTCGATAGCGCCACAGTCCATTTAGAAGTTTCTCGCGTAAGGCTCAACTCCTCTTTCGATGCAGCCAACTGACATTTTTATGTGAGTATTCGTTTTGAGTGTCCATTTATACATCATGTCCCCTACCAATCTCTTGCCTGTGGCAAAAGCTCCAAAATTGGGCCGTGCTTTGCTGGAAGCTTAAAATCAGGCGAACACATCAAATGGTTCAGTGATTTGCGTTTTAAATGGTGATAACTCTTTAAACGGACGAAAATGATGAGATGTCAAAAGCCCCAGTAATATTTTATGTACAAGCATGGAGCTATTTCTTTTGCAACCAAACTCCCTTCCACTGCTCTGATGAAGATGTGGGACAACTTGTCACGTGCATTGGGTGGGTGCTTTTTGAGAATTTTATTTTGCGATGCCGTGATCTTTGAATTTGTAAAGTGAAGCCAGTGTTAGTCGACCGGGTTGTTGAAAAATAACTTTATTTGCTTTATTCATCGAACTCTAATTTTTTATTCGAAACAGGCAAAGATATCTTTACCCCTTCTCGATAGAATTTAGAATGGAATGACAGAGGTCTTATATATCCTCAAGTAATCAGGATAGAGCCTAACTATTCAAATGCCTTCTCACCTCAATGAAATAGCCACTGACAAAAGTCATTCTTCGTTTGATTCCTGATGAGATGTCAGGATGTCAGAGGTGATAGAAAGGGAATGCAGACAAGATTATTTTGTACCTCGAAGTTGTAGCTGTCTACCCCTGTGATGTTCTGTCTGAGTCATCGATGTTGCGCTTAGCTTGTTGGTGACAGTAAATAATTGGTTTCGCTCCCACTTAACCCGTTTTGGCTGTCAAACTTGAAAGCCTTAAAATTCTCTTCACAAACCTGACTTACACAGAAAACCCCCAAATCTTATCCTCCCCTGCTACATCTATCCTTGGCAAACACTTAAGTGTCCATTTTCATTGCAATAAAACATAAGTACATACCTTGCTTCCAAGTCAAGACTACAACGAACAAAAATCAAACCGCAGTGCTAATTAATTTTAGTGACGATTCGTAATTAGTTTTGTTTGCGATGTGACCTTTTGCGTGATTCGAAATCAGCCAAACGTGCGTGCTTCGCACATTTTAACTGTTTAGCAACTTTTTTTTTTTGCTTCAAAATTATCAGAGAATTGCAAATGTCAACAAAAACCGCAGAAAAGTTTTAACGATTTTTCAAAACTTTTGCCACTATGCATCACGCAAATGTGTTATCGATACTTTGTTGCGAATGCAATTTATTTTAATTGCAAAACTCAGCCGCAACGTACGTGCTTTGTGGGTGTGGTACCACCTATCCTCCCTTTTTGTTCAGTCATACATACCTTCATGGGTATGTATGTATGTATTGTATGTTGTAGCTATCGGCACATAGTTGGTATTCGATTACAAAACATCTAATCACCTGGAATTTGTTCTGATAGGGTTCAGATTTCCTTGAAGATAAACGATAGATGTAGGTTCAATGCTGACGTGAGTTATACACATTTGGGGGGTTATTAGTGCGAACTACGTAGTCTTTGATGTTTCAGCAACATCAGGAAGCAGATCTAATAAGGGAATTTCTCGTGATTTGGTCGTAGTCAGGGGGTCAGTTGGAATTACATACATCAGAATACAGTGCTAAGGCAATTATTTAGGATTACATCCCCTCCGGTGGAGAAACTTTATTTTGATTTACGGCTTTGAGTTAACGAGGGATGAAGATGGAGCTTTGATGGTGTATTTTATGACTGAATAGGGATTTGATAGTTTGGGATGGTTTAACTAATAACGAGCGAAGTTTATGAGCAGGTCTACATATATTTCGTTAAGAAATTTAACACTTGCAAACACACTGAGATAAACGTTAATAGTCTCAAAATGGTCTTATAATTTTGCAACTATGGCTTTAGTGTTATGTAAATCTACGCAGGTTTTACAAGGAAAATGAAAATCAACGCTCAGTTTCTGCCACTCAGATCAGGTAGTAGTGTTTCGTTGAAGGGAAAAAATACATTCAGGGAGCAGTAAAAGTCACATGGGGCCCTTTCTTAGAGGACGAATAGGATAAAGAATAAATTCAAATCTTAATTCTGCTGGTAAATAAGTAAGACTTTTGCTCAAGGTCTGTCCATTTTTGATTCAGCTCTTCTCGGTTAGTTCGATAATGTTGCAAAAGAAGGTTTTTCCTCATTGAATCGCTAGAAGAAACAATGGTCATCTTCTTCACAGGCAAACAAGATTTCTAATCACATTCTATCCACTGCTTCCACTACCTCCTGCTTTCATACTCCATACTCCATCCACATAGTTACAAGTTGTGGATAAAGATGTTCAAAAACGTGCGTTGAAATGTCCGATCGCGAGCATTTTTGGTCGGCAGTCAAAAGTCACAGCTCTCTATTAATTTCATCATTCGTTTTCCAATGACCCGCTTATCCACTATGAGGGTCGCGGGTTTGGAATGCTTAAATGGAATCTCCACATTTCTCAATATTTAAACATCGCCCCTCAATCATCTGCGGCTGTCCCCATGCGGGGAGAGGTGAGATTCCAGACTTAGTCCAACCATCTCATCCTGGCCCTACCCAGGGGACGATTACCTAATGGCTCGGATTCCAAGGCACGCCTTGGAAAACGAGTTGGGGACATGCCCAAACTATCGAAGTATGGACCTTTCCGTTCGAGGAAGTGGCTACTCGACATTGAGTGCCTCGCGTATTTTGGTGTTCGTAACTCAATCTCGACGAGTTACTGTCTAACCGAATGCAAAAAAGAATATAGCTGGTGTGACCAAGGCCTAGCTTCTCATAACTTTTCATGTTACGTGAGATTTTTGGACGAACGGAAAGGACTTACAATCGAATGGAAAGGACAGCATCGAGGGCGCTTTCGATAATAACAGCTACGACTCGATAGCAAGGGTAATCAGTAGAAGAGGAATCGAAGACTCGAGCAATCAATGGATAAAGGCCATGTTGGCAATTCGTATAATAAGTTCTTCTTCAGAAGGAGTGTCAACGTCTAAAACCGCGGTAAAAGGATGCCCCAAGAGGGAGTTCCGTCTCCTCTTCTTTAGTCTTTAGTTACTGACAATCTCTTAGTCAATCTTCACAGATTGGGCTACAAAACTATTGGTTGTGCTGATGACATAGATATTATTATACGTGGTAAACATGACTGGACGATCTCTAATCTCATTCAGAGTGCTTTACTGTATGTGTAAGAAGGGTGAAACATTGAAGGACTCTGCATTAATTCTTGCAACACTGTTCTAGTGCTTTTTACAAAAGGAAGATTTACCAATCTCGGACCTATAATATATAAGGTACCACTGTACGCTATTCCAACGAGGTGAAGTACCTCGGCATTGTCTTAGACAGACGCTTAATTGGAAGAACATACGCTTATGGTCTACTCGGCGTCTTTCAAGTAGAACTTGGGGTCTACATTTTGATAGCTAGGTCCATAATAACATATGCAGCCATGGTTTGGTGGCCAAAAGCACTTGAACGAATGAAGGCAATAAAGCTTGAAAGCTACAGAAAAAATTTCCTCGGTATTACAGGTGCTTTGCGCACCTGGCCTACTTCAGCCATAGAGGCTGTTATCGGGCTCACAGCTCTACATATCTTCACTAGGAAGGCCACTGCCCGTTGTGATATAAAGCTGCAGCTAGAACACAAGTATAAATCAGGTAATTTTGTGGGTAACCAGGTGGCATTGACATTCCACTTCATTGAATCTTGGTCAGCCAAGCGCTGCTGTGATACCCTACGATATTTTGCCAGGCACAACAAGGTCAAGCTTGGTTGGGTGCCCGGCTACCAGTGCATTGTAGGCAATGCAACTGCGGATGAGCTAGCGAAAGCCGATTCGGCTTCTCCACTCTTGGGACCAAAACCCTTCTGTGGCGTTAATTGGGCTACAGCTACCGCCAGGAAAATGTCTCCGGGCTAAGGCAATCCAAGAGACTAAGCAAGCCAAGGAAATTCTTAACCTTGACAGGACCAACATGAAGAAGTGGGGGTCCCTACCGGGCATTGCTGTCTAAGGTATGATCTTAACAAACCAAACCTTTGTTCAAACACAGAGTGTAGGTTCTGTTTGGAAGAGGAAGAAACCTCTAAGCGCATTCTCTTAAAATGTCCAGCTACCCATAGGGAATTCTGTTCGTCAGCCATAAGGGCGGGTTTAAAAAAAAAACATGGAGTTGTGATTAATTGCCGACTTTAAAAGGAAACGAGAGTCCAACGCACTTACCACACAGCCTCAGCGACCCTTTCTCTAAAACCAACTGAAAAACCAGCTTTTAAAGCTTTAGTCTGGGCAGCTGTTCCCTTTTTTTTTTAATAAAAGCTTTTTATCCTGGCGCTGAACTAGGGAGTTGTATGTATGCAATTTCTTACAGCACCTCTTTTCCTATTTTTTCTGGACTCCAATCTCGGTAATATACGGTTCTCTAACATTGGCATATTCAAGACTATAGTCGGTTCACACATAAGCTTCTGGGTTATAAATTTGGTTTTAGAGTCAGAGATGCTATTTCTGCACGCTATTTCACCCAGCATTCTGTTTGAAGAAAATCAGTGTATAGTTTCTTCCGTTAACTACTAACAGATATCTTTTGCGTCGTTCGAAAGTGTTAAAACAACAAACTCCTCACCTTGAAAGAGGACTCGCCTTATGAAGTACGAGTAAGTAGCTGCTATCACTTTTGTTCACGACGCTTTAGACGTTTTCAGCGATATTACGTCAAAGACACTCGCAACAGTTTACAATAAAGGAGCCACCAGCCTACCTTAACTCTTCCTAAAGTCACGTACCATCATTTATCATTTCGCAAGTCCCAACACAATTACTGTAAACAAAGAAGGGGGTTGATTGTTGACAGATGAATTGTGCCCTTTGTTGTTATTTTTGATTGTATTCTTGACAGACGCCACTTGGGATCATCGTTTTGTGCAGCTGTGGATACATATTACACACGTAATGCTGAAAGTACCCCCAATGTGGATTCAATGTCGCCACCTGTGTATTCCATGTCCTGCTGAGAATTTTCAATTGAACAGATGAGAGGGCATTCGGTGCTGATTCGACAACTTTTTGCTTTACAAAGTCACTCTTTGCCTGTCCTACCACGTGACTTTGATTCCAAGTCAACTAAAATGACTCAGCGTACCCAGGTAAAGGTGACTACCCTTCAACAAAAACCCAATGAAATGTTTTATTTGCCCTTCAACAAAGATTAAGTCAATTTTCGATTGACAGGTATTTTCAAGTTTCATTGCCAAATTGTTTTCTCCGCCGACTTTCATATATTCAATCAACAAGTTGCCCGAAGGTTTTCGTTGCCAATTTTTTTCCTCTGAAAGTTCTGACACGGAATATAATTAACCTGCCAAGAAGTCTTGTACATATACACCGGGTGTCAGTAACGAAAAGTGATTTATTGTGACGTAGCGGTGTGGGGGGTCGTGGTGAAATCAGATTAAAGGTTTCCAGATCAAGAGTAGTTAAGTATTTTTGAAAGGAACCAAAGTAACAGTGGAGGTGCTACAAAGTTCGATTCGATAGATCCTCAGACACAGTACAGGTCATTATAGATAGTAGACAATATCAGCAAATCGATACATCCCGTGATAAGATGGCAGATACAAATACTTATCTGTCCAGTCGAATGATTTATTAACACGCGAATTATTAAATTTAAATTTTTTTGATTAGATGGCGTATCTGTATGGAGTATGGGGTTATGGATTGAAATCACTAGACATGGCGCGATGGGACTAAAGTCCAGCTGATATTAAACCTATCCAATGCATTTTCTGTTAATCGCAAGATTCGGTGGTTTTTTTGAAAGTTTCTTATGGAACTCTATGGTTATTTTTTTTTTTGCAAATTTTTGGTATTTTCTTGGTATACACTCTTGCTGTCAGAAAATCAGCAACGAACTCCTCAATTGAAGAAACAGCATATTTGTGAAGTTGAGAATATCGCTTGCTGAAGCGTTTCTGATATCTTCAGATACCAGGGTGTCCTTGAGACAAATATGCCTGCTTATGTAACAGAGTGCCTCACACACGTAAAATATGTTCTGCTGCTTCCTCTATGCAGAGTCGACATTTGGACACTTTGCAATTCCCAGATGGGTGTAGATTGTATCTAAGACTGCAGAAAGGGAGCTGACGAGCCTTTGAATATCGTCCCTATTGTATTTAAGGACATGCTTTATATTTTTATTCATAGGCCGGATGAGCCTTTTTGCTTGTCCGATGCCCTTAATATTATCCCAGTAGGATAGAGAATTGTGTTTTCATATCTGCGTCCCTGTACCCACCAGAGTTTGACTTTATTTCGTTAAGGTAAGGCTTGAAGTAGCCGTCTACGGTTTTTGAGCAAAGATAGTGAGAGCCTCTTGCTTTAAGCGCTGTTTGACTATCGATGCCTCCAGTTACCCTTAAAGGCATTGAAATCTTATACAATACTACCTGCGTTTCAAGCCACTACATCTCGCTTGCGCCAGTGAATAACATCAAAAGTGTGTTCATAAGCCCTTGAGCGCGAGTGGATTTTAGAAAAGAATATTGAGATTGATATTGGCACAGGTTTCAATGACAAACAGCTCGGCCTGGAAGACACTTAAAGACACTGGGCAGACTGGAAGATTGAATTCATTTCAAAATATTTCTCCTAGAATGCTTGTTTGTGACGGTTTTTTGGCCATACATACTCTGAGGAAGTCTGTTCAGATGTCCTAGAAACGGCCGCATACTCACTTGAAACCGTATCAAATTCTTACGAGATCGAGGAGTCAAGAAAAAAATATGTACAGTAAAAATGTAATCAAAGTAATTGAAGGCTCAACTTCATTGACCAACCCAGCCCTTGTGCATAATAATAGGAATATCACGGACTGAGAAAGCTAACCTGCTTGCTGCACAAATCGCACCTTACCAGACAAACACTCTCACATCGCCTATGCTAAACTGTGTATAATATTCTTAAGGACAAATTCAAGTTCAGTAGCCGGAATCCTTAAAGATCTCAATTTTGATCAATTTTTCTGATTTTGAAGAGGTGTTCTTCTTCCCAAGCCCTTTCACTTATCTTTGTCTACAGGCACCTTTCCGAATAGTGGAGGATAAGCCAATTCGCAAAAAAAGCGACTACCGTACCCATTGTCAATGAGTGAACGGAATGCTCTTCTTAGGCTTCAGTCGAAAGGGTGTGTTGGTAAATGTTTACCTCGGAATTGAGGAAATAGGACAGGTTTAAGACGTGTGTTACGAAAAATATTTAAGAAAAATGGAAGAATTATAGATATTGACAGTAGGGATCTGGAAAATATGTTTATTTCCTTGGTGAAATCAAAAGTGTTACTGATTCCATTATGTATGATATACTTCAGCTCTGATATTCACATAGAACCCAGTGTCTCTTCGCACCAACGGTTTGGCAATTTCTACGTCGATTATTTTCTTACTAATGATGGACCATAAAGGCCTATGAAATAAAACTAGTATGGGACTGTGTACAACTGCTTACATCACTAGCCATCACAAACAGAGTTCATCTCATTTGGGTGCTAGGACCCAGGGACCATGTAGGCAATGAAATAGCGAGTCAAAAAACAACTATTGACTATGGGAATAGTACAGGGTTTTTCAACAAGAGCGCTACAAAAGTTTTTTTAAATAAAACAAAAACGGTTTTGTATATCAATGAAATTCTTTATTTTTGTGAAAGTACGTTCGATGCCATTATGTATGAAACTCGATTTCTTTTGCATGGCCACCACGGGCACGCTTGCAGAAGTCCAGACGCTGAACCCAATTTTCGACGGTTTTCAAGCATAAATCGGCCGATACTGCTGCAATTTCACGTTCGATATTCGTACGTAGTTCATCAATCGTCGCTGGCTTGTTGGCATAGACCATAGACTTGACGTAGCCCCACAGGAAATAGTCTAATGGCGTCAAATCGCACGACCGAGGCGGCCAAGCGACTGGACCATTTCGTGAGATAACACGTTCTCCAAACTTGGTTTCCAATAAATTGATTGTGACATTCGCTGTGTGGCTTGTGGCGCCGTCCTGTTGGAACCACATGTCCTCCAAGTCCATATCATTAAATTGGGGCCAAAAATATTCGGTTATCATTGAACGGTAGCGATCCCCATTCACAGTAACGTGCCGGTCTTGATCATCACGGAAGAAGTACGACCCAATGACGCCGCCGGCCCATAAACCACACCAAACCGTAATTTTTTCGGGATGCAATGATGACTCATGGAGTACGTGTGGATTGCTGCCTGACCAATACCGCATATTTTGTTTATTGACGAAGTCATCCAGCCAGAAATGAGCCTCATCGCTGAAGATGATTTTTCGATAAAAATCCGAATCATTTTCAAGTTGTTGCTCAGCCCAATTCACGAACATACGACGCTTCTGGTGGTCAAGCGGCTTCAGTTCTTGCGTCAATTTAATCTTGTAAGGATGTAGGCCAAGATCTTTTCGCAAAATTCGCCACAACGACGTCACAGAGAAGCCCAACGCTTGAGAACGACGTGTGAGAGACACATTTGGGCTTTCTGCAACTGAAGCCTCAGCGGCAGCAATATTCTCGACACTACGGGCACTTCTTTGTCTCACTGGCACGGGAACATTTTGTACTGTGCCTGTGGATTCAAATTTTTCCACTAGACGCTCAATTGTTGATCTGCTAGGACGATTATGACGACCATAAATTGGACGTAGCGCTCTTAACGTTGGGGCCACTGACTCCGAATTTCGGTAGTACATTTTAATAATTTCGACTCGTTGTTGGCTCGTATATCTTTCTATCATGAAATGGCAAACCTTACTGAAGAGAAATGTCAAAAAACCGCAAGAAAAATATGGCGTCGTTTGCTGTCCCTGTCGCTCTACTTTTGTAGCGTCCCTATTGAAAAACCCTTTATAAGAATGTCGAACGAAGACGAAGAATCAGCAGAACATATTTTGTGTCACTGTAACTGTTTAATCAGAACACATCATTGTCACTTAGGCAAATTCTACCTTGAAACGTAGGATTTATCTGCCAGACATCTCTGGATTCATCTCGAATTCAGGCATCATGAGCGAGCTCTAATTGGAGGAAATCACAATAGGCCCATCGGTGGCCGCAGTGATAAGGAGACACGATCCCATCTCTACCTACAATCTACGATCTGGTAGGATAGGTCTTAACTCAAAATACTGACTGTTTGACCAACATGTGAAACTAAGTCTTTTTATGATCCATATATAAAGCGAACACGGGTTTCTTAGCACCTGCTTGTGACAAATTGTGGCGCAAATGGAATGCCAATAGAAATAAAGTTCCTGATTTATACAACATCACCCTACGAATGAGAAGTTAGGCCTTGGCTCATCCCGAACTGTAGCACTATAAAAATATTCGTGTTATTAGTGTTCAGCTTCAACTTAACCGATCAAAATTTAACAAGTTCCATGTTACTTCTGAGAGCCTTCACTAGTAACTATTCGAGTTTCATTAAAATCGGATGTACTATTATTGCATGAACTCGTTTCAAACAAACAAATAGACAGATATTCCGGCTTCAATTCCAATTCTCGGAATAAATGGTATTCACATCCGGTTGTAAAACGGTCTATCTAACCTAAAGTTTCCGGACTTACTCATTTTATCTCGATCTGGTATTTGTTCTTATCAGACAGGAGTGCTAAAATATGGCCACAGATAACTTTATCGGATCTCCGTTTTCGTAAATGTTTGAAATTTAGGCTGCAAATGTTCGCTTAATGGCGCCGTTCTTGAAAAAAATGTTTATGTGTACTTCATTTAAGAATATGTTTACACAGCATAACATACTCTTGACGTATAATCATTTAATTTCTTTCACAGAATCAAAAGCCACTCCTCTAGCTAATCGCTATCTAGGTTGTGCTATACATACTTAACTTTCATTTTGTTCATAAAGATTAATAATTAAAGAAACCTCGTGATGTGACAATGTAAAAGGAATATATTTCGAAAAAAAATGTAATCAGTTATTGCCCTTAATACTTGTGTGTCTATCAGTGGTTAATTGTCCCACCTTACATCAGCCCTTGAACCACAAGTGCGATTAAGCCCTGCTAAGTCATAAGTGGGTAAACACCTGGATAACAACAAAAGCAGGTCATACAAGGTACATTTGGTACAATGTGCAATGCACAATGTGGCACATGTATGCACTTGAATTAGGATTAGGAAAATATGTCAATTGGTGATTAGAACATGAGGGCACCACCGATTTGCAAGATGTAATAGAAGTCCTCCTTCACGCGAAAGGATGAGACCTGATCTAGAGTATTTATTGACGAATTAATTATCGTCTTGCTGGCATTCGGACTTGAGCCATTTTACTCACCAGTGCAATGCAGTAACCACTAAACCACAACGTTTTTACTAAGGATAAGCAATTTTGTTTCTCGTTTCTAAAAATGGAGAAGTTTTCATTCATCAGTAATATCGTGAATCGCTAGTCATCTTACTTACTTACTCAAGGTGGCGCTACAGTCCGGGTTGGATATGGGACCAACAAGCATGTCGCCGGCCCGATTTTTAGCCAACTGCCTCCAGTTTCGCACGCCAAGTTGGTTACGCTCCCCTTCAACTTGCGTATGCCACCTGAGTCGCGGTCTTCCTCTACTGCGCCGTCCCTTGGGTGTAGATTTTAAGAGTTTCCGGGCTAGAACATTGGTGTCCATCCGGTCTGCATGACCCAGCCACCCCAGTCATTGAAGCTTCACTCTTCTGGAAAAGCACTCACCATCTATGCAGACGGGACCGGGAATCATCCGAAGAATTTTCCTCTCGAAATAGCCAAACTCAGCCTTATCCGCTTTTGACTGACTCCATGGCTCTTCACCGTAGAGCAGGCCTGGGACGATTAAGATCTTATACAGGGTCACTTTAGTTGTTCGAGAGAGGGCTTTGCTACCCAATTGCCTTCTTAGCCCCCAAAAACAGCGATTGACAAGAGTTATTGTTCTTTCGATTTCAGCGCTGGTGTCGTAGACAAGGTAGACAAAGCCCTCTACTACCTCAAAGTTATATCTGTCTATAGTGACGTTCTGTCCGAGACGTCGGTTTTGGGAGTCCTTTGGGAGCCCTCATTGACCACTAAACCCATCCTCGTTGCCTTAGTCTCGATACCCATGTCTTATTTTAGCAAAGCATGAGAAGTTCTCCAGCAATGGTCCCCGTGACTCAGTGGTTAGTGCGTTGGACTGCTGTGAGACCAGCGTGGTTTTAAGCCCCAGCCATGTCCGCCGTACGTTTTTCGCGGCACCACCTCTCGTCGAGGAATGACATGCCTCCGGTAGTATAATCTGTCATGAAAGAGAGCTTCTCAATTTGCCGTTCGGAGTCGACAATAAATTGTAGGTCCCTTCCATTCGAGCGGAAAATGCAACACGCACAACACGAATGGGTGCGAGAAGCTAGGCCTTGACTCATCCCGAGCTATCGCGCCAGCTATTTATTTTTTTTTGTATAAGAAATTCTCCATCGACCACCTTCTGTCTTGTCTTAGAACTGAGTTGGTGCAAGTACCCTTCATCTTCTGCAGCCCTCTTCAACTCTTAGGTCATCAGGCCATCATCATGCAAGGTTCCTATTCTAGGTGATTGGTTCTTGTTTTCATATGCGATTTGTTATTTTCCCAGGCCTCCCGGGTAGTCCTGAGATAAATTTCAGACAAAAGGTGGTCCCCAGAAATCCTTCTATCTGCATTCCACCTTGGCATTGGATATGTTTTCGTGACTTTGGCGACATTCAATTCTTAATAGAAACTGCCTTCTGTTTCTTCCACAATACAGTTGGGAATAACAACTAACACAGCTTTCTTAATTGAAATTAACATGTGAAAAAAATTGGAATGAAGTGGAAAGGAGAGGAACCGCATTCTGATTCATCAGATGAATGGAACTTGTTAAGTGTTACAAAAGAAAACAACTTAACCGGGCTTATGGATTTGTTTTGCGTTTAAGGTTAAATTTCATTTAAAAGTCAATAATACGCCTCAAACAATTCTTACTGGCGTGTCTTTGGATCAACAAAAAAACCAGACGCCAGACTGTAAAGATTGATTTGAATAATACTTTGATTAGAGCTGAGATTTATTTGCGTCATTTGCAAAAATAAATTTAATCTGGTTTTCGAATAGGAGGGTATTAACCGATCTGTACATTAGTCAGAGTCAGAGTTTGTTTAACTCTTATGCTCAGATATGTACACAGTTGAACGAGATAAATGGTTGGTATTCAATGCTTTTAAGAGGCATTCACCTCCATGAAAGGGTTACAGGCGAACAGAATGATTGGTGTCGATGTTTACAACGTGAATTGTTCTGTGAATTTTCTGTTTATCACAAAACAATAAATTGAAACAATTATTTGAATTTGTAAATGAAACTTCGAGTTTTTATTGACTCGTTTCGTCAAACGCACCTATCCCACCACTGCCACCAAGTTCTTGGATTCGAGCTGGATGGATGATACACACGCAGACTTCGAAGAGTTCCGCGCTACTCATAATCCAATTCGTAGGCATAATTAAATTTTCCAAAAATGTGTTGGATTTTCTCACAACATTTTACACTCCGTCTACTCTGGGAAGGCTCTTTTTAGTTCTTAAAGAATTCTAGTGTTTTGGGGGATAAAGTTGCTTGTCCTAGCGTATGGTCATAAATCAAATCCGCACATTATTTCTTAAAACAAAGAAAACTTTGACTCTGCCCATTGAACTGAAAGATCTATTTTGCCTTGAGGTACTTTTTACCCCAAATGACATTCCACCCTTGCGAAAATATGGATAAAGGCATCTTTAATGCTCGGTTGGTTTGTTGGTTTAAGTGGTTGTATCAGGTGTTCAAATGCACCGTTTTGTTAGCACACTTCTCGTGACCGGTTTGTTAGATAAGTGTGAACGGGTGTCGACAGACCATGGTTGTTAGTCTTAAATCCAACCTGTGGAGTTAAGGAAGAGTGGAATGATAGCAATTTTCTTCTCCGAAAGTTCGTTGAGATTGTCGAGAAAGTACTTTCCCCAGCGCCTGGAGTTTTAATGCCATCTTTTAATGGCGATAAGTTCAATCGGAAAAAAAACTAAGAGATTTCTAGTCTCTTTCTGGTTGGGTCTATATCCATTTCGAAGCCATTCATAGTCAAAGAATCACGGATTGGAATCTTAATCTGCTAACCAAAGCAGGGTTACATTACCGTAAAGTCCAGAATATTGCTGAGCATATCAAAATTCAGAAATGTAATAAACAGGATTATCCGATTTTAAAAGATTTTGAACACTGGTTGTTGCAAATTTAAATAAAATAAATAAAAATGACGAGTCTAAAGATTAGTTCTACTACTATTATCGAACAACTGCGAATACCTATTTTTACTGTCTGAAGTCATTAAAGCTTGACGACGAATCACGAATCATAAGTCCGACATTTCCCCAGCCTACATTAAATATGCCAGAGAAAAGTGCTACTCTTAAGAAGAACTACAGGAGCAGCATAGAATCAGACGCAGAAGCCTTAAACTGATGACCAGAAGAATGAACAAATCAGGGCCTAAAGAAAAAAACCACCAAAAGAACCAATATGCTTGCTAGATATACACAGAAAAGAACTTGAGCGTATTATTGTATTATCTCTAACAAACAAGGAACGCCAATCAAAGCTCACTGTCGAATAACAAACAAATATGGGTTTTAAAGGTTCGCTTAACCGCAGACGGAATTTAAGACAAAAAAATCGTGCGAGAAGTGTTCCAGGGAAGAGGTGGCTCAAAGCTTTAAGGAACTGTCCTAACACTGGATGTCAAAAATACTTCCAATTCCTTAAATTGATAAAAAAAAACAGAATCCCTGAAAACATTAAGGATACCTTGGTACATGCGGGATGAAAATAGAACTGAAGTGAAGTGAGTAAAGATACCAGTCGTGGTGTACGGGAAGCCTGCTAACCGGTTGCATAACATATAGATCCGCGCTTAATCTAACTCGACGGAACGTATTATTTGACGGGGTCTCCAAGGCCAGAACGACAATTGAACCAAAATCGTCGGTTTGGCAGACGACATTTTGATAGTGGTGAAGACATCTGCAATGCACCCTTTCACTATGTACCTAGGCACTATTTTATGTACATTTATCGACTCGAAACCAGCACTTAAATGCTTAGGAGTGAACCTAAAAATTTAAAATTCCTTCCTTAAACGCCTGATTGCTCTACTCTCTAGATTATTGAGATCTCCTTTATATTCTATCATACAAGCTTGTAGAGCAAATTCGCTATGATGGAGACTACCTATAGTCTCCTATAATCTCTCTACAACGGCGTGAAGAGAAGTTTTTGTCCTTTAGGTATGCGTTTGTGTTACCGAGCTGATCAATTTTGCAGGCACTTGGCAACAATCGAACTTTCACAATCGAACTTTCACAAGTGTTAGGTGCCATGATGGGCAGCTAAAAGCGATCTGGGTGTTAACCCCGAAAGACCGAACTAGTCCTCTTCACCAGAAAGTACAAAATTACTCCAATAAACAATCCTTCTTTAAATGGCATCCGCCTGTGTTTTGTTAACAAAGCCAACTTTTTGGGTCTCTTTCGGGACAGTAAATTAGACTGGGAAGCCAACACTATTGAATGCGTTTAAAAAAAAAGCCACTGCAGGGCTATACTGCTGCAAAAAAGCCATTGATAAGAAGTGGGGACTGCAACCATATACCACGGACTGGATTTACGTGTCCGTTGTCAGACCTATAATCATGTATGTTGGGACCGTCTGGTGGACGGAGCCTTAATTCGATCAGCATGTACGTATATGCATTAGCGGACCACTAAGACGTCCTCCTACATCTACTTCCTCTAGATATTTTTGGCAAACAGTCAGTTGATAGCGCACCCATCAGACTGAAAACCTCCTCCCAATGGTCAAATAACCATATTGGCCACTCCTCGATCTTAGATCCACTAGATTTTATTCCACAAAACACCGACTACACACCGTCCAAGTTGAATTTCAACCTCAACGTCCGCACATCCATTCCATCCCGTAAAGAGAGCCGACGGTTTTAAAACCGGGAACGGAGTGGGAGATGGTCTTTTCTCCGAAATGCTTAACCTGAGCATCCCCTTACGTCTACCTGGTCTCTGTATCGTTTTTTCAGGCGAAATTCATGGCGCTTTCCTGACTTAGGCAAAATGTGATATCCTTAAGGGACATTATAAGATAGCCAGGCCTAGAATCGGTAACATGTACATCAAAGACTACCTCAGATTGTCGCTCATCTCTCATGGAGATTGCAGAACATTTTAACATTCACCTATGCTGGGTACCCGGTCATAGGGACATTCCAGGGATCTGTAAAGCCGATGAACTCGCCAAACGTGGTACTAGTCTAAACATTCTGCTGGAACGGAGGAGTCTGGGTATTTCACTCGCTACATGTGAACTACTATTAGAGTATGACGCGATTAGCAAGACAAACCAAAGATGACCCAAAGTCTCATTGGCCTTCATGTCAAAAGGATGGCCCTCTTCTCAAATGACTTCTGCAGGCGCACCAAGAGGAGGTAAAAACGATCCTCAATTTCATCTGCACTTGTCCTGCCCTATCTTAACGAAGGAAGCTCTATCTAGGACCCAATCATTTCGACAACATGGGCGAACTGGTTGGCGATTGGTGTCAATAAAGTGAGCGGCGTTTTCCAAGGTATAGATCCAAGTGGTATCATAAAGCGCCTTCCTGGCATACGTGTGTCTATGCTTCACTCAGACAGCCTCCTTACCTACATGTCTAGTTGACTTATAGCTTTGTGGTGCACAAAGCTTTGTTATTTGTTTAAATAACTGCGGGTATAGGCCTCAGATGGGCTACCATATCTTTCTTCACCTGATGATATTCCTTATCATTTCGTCAACTGAAAGAGACCAACCTTCGCCATAAACTTAGCTTTTAGCGATGGTGTCACTCGGTGTCCTAAAGCCCGAAAAAAATTATCAACACTTCCGACTTCAACCCACGTTGGAAACCGTTTCAAACGTCACTAGTTCGGGAAATTTTGAGACCAAACAACCAACACGTTCTGTGTGTAACCATTAAAATTCTTTGGAAGACCTGCACCATGTTTTGGCAAACATTGCGGCATTTTCCAAGTTATTGTGAAATCATGTAATATCCTGTGACAGGGCCCATAGACAATCTCACGGATTCCTTCTGAAGCATTAGTTATAATTACCCTCCCACAAGTTGTCAACATTACCAACGAAACTCGATTCCTTTCTGAGATATCGCATACCCGGTGTTCACCTCATTATTTCGTTTAGTTCGCACGTTGTGCTCGCCTTATCTATGGGCACGCCTACTGAATTCATTAGACCGTGCGTAGGTACCTACAACAAACAAGGGAATTAATCCCAAATTACTTAATATTAAATCTGTTTGCACAGCAGCAATGTATTAATTAACCCAACATTTATGATCCAACAATTACATCTCAATCGGACAAAACCTTCAATTAAAGTTGCTATCTCCTCGTCTCGTGTGTAAACAATTCAATCGTTCGTTAGGGAATCCCACCACACCGACATCTCAGGTCTTTTATAACAATTGAAACGATTACTTATTAAACAAGAGTGTAATTTGTTATCCATAAAGGTTTTGTACATTATCACAGCTGGGACTGTGTCGAGCGTGTTCCGCTTTATGGTGCTTTATACACGCTTCAGCTGTCATACAGCAAATGGGCCTTTTTATCAACCAAACGATTATTGCTTGTGTTTCGTTCCTGGGGATGGTCGGGAACTTCCCTCGGAGGAGAGGAAAAACCTGATTAATTGCCTGAAATTTACGCCTCGAAAAGGGAAAGTTTGAAACAATCCTGTCAGCAGAAAGGGGAAAGCTAGAAAAGGACTCCGGCCCGTCACACGTTCTGTTAACCACATCTTGTACGAAATCTGATATTATTTCTTAATGTAGGTGAATGGGAGAGCTTTCTCAATCCTCCAGATGGAGGTTATTATAAGTTCAACGTTCTTTCTTTTCAAAGTGTTTGGGGATGAAGCTTAAATAAAAATGTTTCCTATGAGAAGTAAGACAGAAAGGGGTGAATATAATGGGGTTCACTATCACCCTTATCCACACATTGCTGTCAGTTTAAATCCCGCTACTTGTTAGGATGAAAATTTATACAGCAATGTGTTACATGTTGGAAAAAATGTTCCATTGTATGGGATATAATGTCGTTAATTAAGAATTTATTAAAAAAGTGAGACGTAGGAACGAAGTGGTAAAATATGAGCACCACATTCGGAAGCCTGGATTTCAAAGTGGGATAATTCAACGACTACAGGAAGGAACGAAAGGCTTATCTAAATGGGCTCAGTGTATTTAATTTGCCATTTTACCTCACAACCTCAGGGAAGGCAGGAAGTGAAGACGATGATCTGGGTTTTGCTTAAACGAAGTGGTCCCACTAAGGGCTTAGCCGTTATGATTTGGTTTGCGAAATAGCTCGCCTATAGTCAGTGATTGGAGTATAAACCTCAAGAACTCATTCTTTTTTTTTTAGATTTGATTATTTTAATGGATTTCTGGCAGACTATCGCACTAGGTGGGGTGGCCCTTGTTTGACTTAAAAAATTAAGTAGCTGGCAGCAAAGCACGGGGTGGGCCAAGCCCTAGTTTTTCGTAACTATTCATGTTGTGCGCGTTTCATTTTTCGTGCGAGTGGAACGGACGTAATTTTTATTTGCAGACTTCGAACGCCGAATTGAGAAGCTTCTTCATGACAAAGTTTCCCAAGTGGTTTTGAGACTGTGGAAGTATCACGGCTTCGAACCTTGATTTCCGACCTCCAAAGCAAAAACTCGGGAACTGTGCTATGCATCTTTTATTTGGGTTTACGTATCCCCTTGTCCTCTTATGGGTCTTATGGCATCTTCTACCAAGCCTGCCCGCCTTACTCCTTTTTGAGCCCTCTAATCACGGTTATGATCTTCTATTTACTGGAGAGAATATCATATGACATGTGATAGCATACGATCTGCATACGATAACTTAGATAACACTAGGCTCAGGCCTAGTGTGTTGGATCAAAATCAAATTACTTCCACTCGAAGATTCAAAAGGTTCATTGCGATTGACCCACTTTTTGGAAGCAAAAGAAACTATATTCCAATGAAAAAATCTAGTCTGTTACTCTCCGGTTCGAGGGCCAGTTGGTGCTCCTTTTAAAGCTCAGAAGGTCTGTGAATTTGCTATCTCTGTGATGCCAGTAAAAATCATTGATCCGAGTGAAATAAGTCGTCATTCTTTAAGAGCGGGCTAGCGACACAGTAGGCTTTGTATTGATTCCAACTCATCCTTGTCTCCACAACTTCTGCATAGATCGTTGGTTTCAATGTTCCATTAAGATCCAATGGCACAGTGTCCGCTGGGGATAGAAGACCGGTTCTTGATATAAAACTTTTACTTTCGAAATCTCAGCCATGCTGGGCGGAATATTACACATGTCCCTGTGTCACCAGAAAAAAATGGCTACAGTCTTGCAATCAGTGGCAGTAGAGATGTTTCTGATTTACTAATGTTCATATCTGACCCCAGCCTAGCCATTTCATCCACTCTTTCTTTCCACTTCATCCACTCTTTAGCTATCGGGGAAAATCGTTATCTCCTAGTCGTTGATTTTCTTTTCTTTTGACTTTCAGTCTTCGCGACTGGTTCAGTGTGAGCTGTAAGAATAAGACAGGTTTGAGCCATATATTGGAAGGGAAAATTATCGATTTGATACCGGCGAATATTCCTGTTTCTTTAGCGAAGACCAGAATTCCACCGATTCCTTTTAATCGAGTGACTCGAGTAATTTAGTTTCAACTCGTACTCGAGTTAGAGTTTTTTTATATTTGATTGCACTCGTACTCGAGTCAGTTCGTACTCGAGTCCAATTGTACTAGTGTAGCATAGCTAATTTTTGTGAATGTAGTTCGAAAAGCATCTACACACAACATACCACAGGAACATCTACAAACCGCCCAATTTTGAACGAATTTCATCCCCTAACGCGTGGATTGCATGTGGATATGTGTTCATATGAACCGAATGGAAAGAATTTGTACATACTATTACGTAATCGACACAAAATATGTGTACTAGATTATAAGGGACCGCCAGAAAAACATATTTTTATTTTTACTCGAGTAGAACTCGATTATTTTGGTAAATGATACGAGTGACATGACTACTTCCAATCCGGTATCCACATAGACCCTAGGGTTTTCTGTCGCGTTCTGGCTAAGGATGAGCAGTGGCATAGAAAATGATCGAAATGATCTCGATTAATCGAGAGGTTTGCCCAGTGATATAAGAAATTCCTTTACATATTCTCAGTGGTTGTTTAGCGGATCGCTTTAATTTGCGTGCTCCTTCTTTCCCCGTTCGTGAGCTTTCTCATTCTCCTTGATCCGGTAATCAGACAAAGTAGAAGACGTTTTAGCTGACAAGCAGATTAAATTTGTTTTTACATTTCCTGACCAGATGATATTTGAAAGTTACATTTCTGGTGACTTTTAGTGCTGCTTGACTATCCGAACAGATTTTCTTTTCCTTCTTTGGGTACAATGTTCCAAGAGAACTCCAGCTCCACGTAAAGGGGCAGGGACTTCTACTTGGAAGACTGGGACGAAAGAATCGGTTGTTGCAGTATACGTTAGCGATGTAACTAATCCCGTCAAGGTGTCATAAGAGCTCAAGAATCCCTCGAGGTAAATTCTATGCTAACACTTTTGACAAAGTTGTCTTGTTTGTCTCCAAAATAACTCTGATAATTGTTCAGTGGTGTGAGTGTGATCATTCTGATCGCCTTGATGATACAGGCCGACAAAATTTGACCGACCTTCAAAGCCAGAAACCAAACTATACTTTTGCGATGGTTTTTGACGCCCTCAATCAGAATCCGATGTCAGAATTATACAATTTGGTTTCTGGTTCAAAAATTTGTCGGCCTGTGTAATTTTTCGATGCCCTGTATTAAATATTGTGTCGCGAGGGCCTTCAGTCTTGTGGCTGAGTGTCATGCCATTCTCCTTGCTTCGAAATGTACTGTAGTACACTTCATAGCAGTCATTGGCGTCGAAGCTAGAGCCCAATGACTTGCAGTCTACTGGAGTGAGTCGTAGGTTTAATTTGCATTTGTTGGCCCATCTGTTCAACTTGTTTAGGGTGGATTTCAGAAATTTGGCCAGTATAACTAGCTTTCTTGACCTCTACAGGCGAGAGCGTGAGCTTAGCAACACTCCAGTTCAATTGCGCTTCTTCTCATTCTGAGCACTCAGGCCAAAAGTAAATAGTTCCTAAGATGCAGAGAATCTAGAGCATTACTAATAGAGCTTTCTACGCTGCTTGTTTTTTGTGGCAAAGTGATTTTTCAGTTGGAATTGCAACTCTGTATAGCGTATCTCAACAAATTTCCCATGGTCATTTTAAATTGTCTTTAGTCATACATTGTCTAAGTCACTTAAGGCTGTTTGGCTGTTCATAAACATCGTAATCCGAAAGGGGGTTGATTTTTATCGTGAGTATTTCCGTTGTCTCCATAAGGTAAACATCAGTTAGGTAAGCTTTGTAGCTTCAAGCGTCACATAGAGAACCTGCGAATTTTTAGTAAAATCACATTGCATTGTAAAAGAGATAAAACTGCCGACTAAAGTTCCTTAAATACCATAAACTAAAAACTCTCAGCTCTATGCTTAAATTTATTTCCAATCTACATAGTTGGCCTCAAGCTGTCACAAACGTTGCTCAGTTTAACCCTCCGTATAAGTTTGTCATAATCCAATTTCCAAATACTGTTAGCTTTCATTCAATTCAAATATCCGAAGGCACTTTATCTCTTCAAACTTCTCCTGTCGACTCCATCGACTCACAAAATTAATTTAAAATTTATTTTCAACTTCTAAACTATTCAAATACGGTTTGGAGTTACCCCCCTAAAAAAAATTTACCCCCGGAACGAAAACTTTGCGACATGATGCATAATTACCGCATGACAGAAGCTTCCACGCCCCGACAGATACCGGAGATGCTCTTAATTGAACAAATTAAAATCATCCATCACAGATAGTGGCTCCTGTAAGCACTCGTCAGATATCACACTGCAGGATGCTCTACGTTACCTGCAGAATCCCCACGATGATAGTGTGTTCAAAGCTACTGCGTCTAAATAATGTGATGCCTTCATTTCAACCTGAGGTGATGTTTTCAATTACTCACCCAACCCCCACGCACTCACGTTGAATAATTTACGATCATTACGGAGCAAGGAGCAAAACTACCGTGATTCTAGCTCCTGTCCAAGTGCTTTTGAAATAAAAAATGAATAATGCACCACAAAAGATTTACATCCTTTACATTCCCACTGCCACTCCTGCCATCGTAATTAGCACAAGCACACACAGGGATACACAATCGCAGGACGAGTGCCCGAGTCAATTGCATTTTTCTTCTCCCAGGACGACGAAAGCGCTACACTATGCAGTAGTCACCCACATCTGCAGACTCAATTTTTCTCTCGAGCACTTCATCAAAAGGAGAAAAACAAAATGAGAAAAGGTCCTTTGCCAAATGGACTGGGAAGATATTATTAACTGCAGGACACCATTAAACGAATGTCCGTGGCGGTGTTTAATTTTTATTCTCATTGTCCTTGCAAATCTGATATTTGTTGCATCCTTGGTCACAGTAACCTTGTTTTCATCTTGTTCACTTTGAGTTTCATTGCGCAAACTAAGGAACCCAGCACCAATTGTTCCCAACAGAAACGGATTAGAAACATTGTGTGTCGTCAACAAAACCAAACAACGGTAGGAGACAACTGTCCCTGGGTTCTTCTCCCACCAGAGGGGTGTTTGTTTGTCTGCAAACGTTTCATTTCCTCATCTGTTCCGGGGGTCTGCACAAAAGGACTTTCTGCTGTGACAAAAGAAAAATCTCCCCAAGATTTAGGTGGGAGGGAGGCACACCATTTGTGTTCGAAGCTTAGAGTAAGTCCTTTTCTTTTGTTGTGCGACGCAGTGGATCTCCGCTTATGTCGGCGTATAAGTCACAAAGGGTATCCCACCATTAAATTCAACGGTTGTGCGGTTTCTTATCATTTTGTCTTCGGTATTCGATAAATTTCCCTCAACAAGGGTCGTTAGGCGAAATCGTAAAAGAAAATGAAATATCCTTCCAAACAATTCACACGCCAGCGGACACCCACACACGGGGCTGAACGAAGGAGAAACTTTTCTTTTACAATTTGCCGTTGAGCAAGGTAACGGTGAGTAATAAAATACAAGGTCCTTGCAAATAAAATGGAACTGTCTACGATTAGAGGAAATTTCGAAGCTACGGCTAGGTTTCACTATTGAGACGTAATGCATCCTGAAAGAGAAATGTGAATTGTACGTGCGGGTACATTTTAACGATGGCGGTAGTCATCAGCATTAGGTGCTCGAGTGAAATTGATACATTTTGCCGCGATACAATAGTGAGAGAGAAGTCTTAGGAACGGGTTACCTGTTACCAAGTGTAGTAGCTAATGGTCCGCGACCTATGAAGGGTTTCGATTTGCTTTCAGTTCGTTAATCAAAAATTACTTCTGAAATGGAGTTTTGACCTTTAGTCCAACGCACTAACCACTGAGTCACGGCGACCAAAAATTCTTAAACTTCCTAAATATGGCTTAAGATGTGTGATCTGGCCACATACAACTATATAGACTAGAACCAAAGATCTCCTTAGAGAAAATAGAAATGGCTTCTCTTACCTTGTAAGAATCTGCACGATCTGAGCAGCCCATTCAACACTTACTGTCACAGCTACAAAGATGTGAACGAGGCAGAAGCCTTCGACTTCTTTTGGCTCTCGCCAGAATCAAGCATCGTATATTAGGCTTACCTTTCCGAAGGAAACTTAACGACTTATTGAAGAAAATTTGGTATGTTTTCCCTCTCAAATCCATAGACTGACTGTAAGGACTACCAAACAACAACGCCACTTACATTTTCAATCAAATCAGATGCCATTATGGTCTGATTGGGTGTCAGACACGTCAGTCTGATCACCGACACTTCTGTAGGGTAATCCAACAAGAGGTGTTTGGTTTTTTTTAGCGAAAGTACGGCTTCGTGCGTAGTCTGCTGGCTTCAACTTTTATGTCAGCTGGACCTTGTAACCATGTAGACCAAGAATTTTTTGCAAAATGCGGTGCAAAGAAGTTGCGTATAGGTCCAATTCCTGTGATCGGTTCGAAATTGACACACCTGGATTTACAGTCATACTCTCAGCAACGGCGGTGATATTTTCAGCTCACCTTGCCGATTTAGAGTCTTCACATTGCTAACCTGTCCGAGACGTTCAAATTTATCGTTTTAATTCACTAAAGCTGCGACATAACAGTTAAGTTCGGACGTGCTGGTAGCGTTCGCATCACTGAGATAGAAATTGTTTCCTAATGTAGTTTTTCTAACACTGGCCGGCGCGTAACACTTGCAAAGAAAGTGCACGATTGATTCCATCTCTTTTTCATCTCTACAGCTCCTACAGAAACCATTACAGACAATGCTCAGTCGCTAAGCGTGTCTGCCTAGGATGCAGTGTATTGTCATTTTTCATATCTACCTTTTCGGATAGTCATGCAGCACTTATGGCCCTTATAATCCTATACCATAGGGTCAAAGCTGTTTGGGGCTATTTTAACCTCCTCAAACACCTCGCGACCGCAAAGAAGGTTAGCTTAGGTTACGTTAGCGGACCGATGAAGACGATGAGACCCTCTTCATCCTTCGGTCTATGTAGACCCATTGTGGTACCCATGTATTTCACAGCTACTTCTTACTGCGTGGTTCTATATACCTGATGACAGCCACCTGACTGTCCTTGCAAACTTAAGCAGGTCCGACAGTGAACCATGGGATAGCTTCCCGATGTTATCGGAGAGGTATCTGCTCAAATTTCGCTTTCAAATATTGCAGAAGCTTGGACAATGACAAGGAGAATGAGTTGTGTTTTCATGTACTTCCTCGTACCCGAATCCTCTGCATAGACAGTCCTCGTTCAAGTGTAGCTTTTTTACATGGTACCTGAGCATATTGTGGGCTGTAATTAATCCTACCAGTAGTAACAGGCATTTCCTGTCAAAATGCAGATGCTTGGTGGTTCTGGCCATAGCCTTCTAGAAGTCTCGCAGGTGGTTAGTGTCTGTTATTCGCCTCATTTAAGGATGTAAGCCTTACTATTTCTTTCAGATGACGAAGTGGAAGTTGAAATGTACCTTCCGTAGCTCTGGTTCTAGGGTTAATCCCTTCCTAGCTAGCTCGCCAGCGGTCTCGTTTCCTAGCAGACCACTGTGACCGGGGACCCAGCAGAGTTTTACATTATGTTGCAAAGAACCTTCAGCTCTTTGGGGTATCCTCCCGTGATACCGTGAGCATTGACGCCAATTGGGCAGATCTGGTCATTGCTGGAACCTCGGCTTGGAAAACGCTACTGTTGTCAGGTAGTCTTATTGATCTGCACCCGTGCCTAGGTTCATCTTGGATGCATTCGTGTAGATGGACTTCGTTTCGTTAAGAGAACAACAAACAAGGTTACTGTGGCCAGGTACTCTGGATACAAAGAGTTTGAAGATAACTTATTGTTTGACGAGAAGAGGCGCTGCTAGCCTACTCGTTGGTTCTGAGCCCTATTTTGGGGTACCACGCGGTAATATCCACTACAAAATAAAACAATGGGAGGCTGATGGGCTCGCTGAACACAACAAAAGGGCCTAAGGAAAGCGAAAAAGTTCATCAACCCCAACAAAAACAGGACAAAAAAACTACTTGAACTCAGCAAGAAAGATTTAAGGACCATAAGGTTCTATTGTATTAGAGAGGCTGTCGACATACCTGATACACTTAGACCAGCGGTGGGTCCATTGTGATATATCAAGACCTAGGAGGAATTCGCTTTCCTAATCGTGGAACTAGTGGGAGCTTTTAATATAGCGAACTAGGTTTCCGATATCTTGTTATGCTACGTCGCCAAGATTGTCAAAAAAGTAGGCACCAAGATGGTTGTGGGAGAGCGCGGGACCGGTACAGAGGAGATGGAGGATCGTCTCCTCTTCTTCCTCCTCCCTGCAGCTTCTGCGTAAATTATTTGCAAGAACGCCCAGGCGAGTAGCATGTCTGCCAATGAGGCAGTGTCCCGTGATGACACCTATAGTAGCTCCGCGATGCCGCCTACTTAGCGAAATTAATCTATTGGAGCGCTGACGGTCTGTGATTGACCAACTTAGATTGGCTTTGCTAATTGCATCTAATTTTAATTTCAATTTGCATGTAGTAAAGACCCTAACGGACTACCTGAGGTACCTGAGGTACCATCTGCATAAGATTAAGTTATCAGATACAAGCATGTGCCGACTCTGCAAAGAGCAAAAAAAGACGCCTGACCATGTTCTCTGCGATTGCCCAGGGAACGCAAAGAAAATTTGACTCTGTCTCACACTGGACTGATGGTCGCCGTGACTCTCTGGTTAGTGCGTTTTACTGCTGACGGAGTGAGCGTAAGTTCAAGCCCCAGCCATATCCACCGAACATTTTTAGCAGCACCACCTCTCGTCGGAGAATGATAAGCCTCCGGGAGTATAATCTGTCATGAAGGAGCTTCTCAATTCGCCATTCGGAGTCGGTAATAAATTTTTGGTCCTTCCATTCGTGCGAAAAATGTACCACGCCCTACATGAATGGTTGCGAGAAGCTAGGTCTTGGCTCATCCCTAGCTGTCGCGCCAGCTATTTATTTATTTATTAACACTGAACAGGATATGTCCCGGGTTATAAAGAGCCTCAATTTAGCTTTTAGTTTACCACTAGGCCAGCACAATAGTTCTTACAGGTCGCAGTGCATCCGGGGCTTAGTATTCGTATCGTATCGTATCGTATTTGTACTCGTAATGTCATTGGACATTTTTGAAGGGTTGTCTCTTCCTTCGATCTCTTTGGATCAAGGATAATCCAAATGCACCCATTTATGATTTGCCTTGGACAGAACATTAGTTAGACAGCTGTTTAGCACATGACATATATACGAGTATGTAGGTCCTTTGACTTCATCAAGATATATTCTATCACCAGCCAGAAAACCTTTTCTTAAATGCCATTATTTGTGACCCTATTCCTTTTAAATTCTCAATTTATAAAGTAACTTCAGTCAACGTTTCCAAAGGATAGATATTTTTTGTTTTCTTTCATTCTTATCAAACTAATTTGATTAGGGGTATAGATTTCTTTTCCCCTAGCAAAATTTATGTTTTCCTTTCCCTCGAATGTCCTTAATAACATTTTATAAAAAATTTCAATTTTATTGACAAATTAACGGTCTTCCTTTGAACTCGAGCAGGATGTTGAGCATCTAAATCCGTAACAAACAATAGAGATTTCTGTAATTACCCAAGTAATTCGAGCATTTTACAAGGACACCAATGAGGACTCCCTCCCTCCAAAAGGAGACTTATTTATCTTGCCGAGAGGAAATAATCTTAAAAATACGCGTTAAAGGTGGTTTAGTGGCATTTAAGTGTCGGTTGCAACTGTTCAAATGGAAAATTAACCGCCTTCAGGTCAATATCGTGGGAGGTGTTGAAACAATAAAAATAAAAAACTTTCATTCACTGGAAATAAAAGTAAAATTATGGGGCAATTAAATTTGAATACGTTTTTGAATTTAACAAGCAAATGTCTATAAACTTCTGTACAAGCAGTTTTATGATATCGTTAAGGCATCGTTGGCTTCGTATTGGACGGTATTGGCAATCAGTTTGACTTATTTGGAGGTTGCAAAGCATTGAGAGATGGCAATATTGTGTTGGATATTTTTGGTTGAGGGTTTAGCTAACATCAGACATGGATGAAGATCTTCCGAAAAGAGTAAAAATACTTACTGCAATTTAATTCATTTGCTTTACCTCCTTCTGATGGCTTGGCTAACTACATGTATTAAAACTTAAAATACAAGACTGAAATTAATACGCAATTGAGCCATATATAGACCAGAGAGAAACTCACCAGGGTTTTTTTTTTAGCTTAGCTCGTGAAAGAAAGACTAATAGTATTTTTAATTTTTTTTATGTAAGAGTGGGACATAAGAATTACAGAAGGTAGATGAATTCTATATCTTCCTCGTATTTGCAGGTTATACAGACACCAATATGGTCAATCTTGGGCAATTTATAATGAACATTATTTGCACAGTAACCGGTGTTAGGGGCCAGGACTTGTTCTTATCTACAGTCAGCAAGATGGATGGACCGAATAAATATGTACATATGTACCTATATTCTGCTTGTAGTTCCATCACCATTCATTCATCATTTTCAATGACCCACTTATAGGGGACTTAAGTTGACCCCCCACATCTCCCGATCTTCTGCCATGGACTCTAAAACATCAGAGGCTCTCCTCATAAGGGTAGAGGTGAGATTTTGGACCAACCATCTCATTCTGGAGGTACGCAGGGTACGCTTATCTATTGGCTTGAATGAAAACCATGACACGTTTTCGAAGCTGAATTGGAGGCATGCGTTTAACGTGCGCAAACCATCAAAGTACGGACCTCTCCGTTCAAAGAAGTAACTGCTCGAACTTTCGTTCGGCCCTCCTGACAACAGATTGGCCAAGCTTCCTCAAAATTGCCCCAGCCTGACCAATCCTCCAGGATAACTCAATATTGCTCCTTCCATCGGAATAAAACCCCGAGATACTTCAACTTCTCCACCTGTTTCAATGGGACTCTACTAGCATGCAGAGTGCATTGAACAGGCGTTCGGGAAATTACAATTATCTCTGATTTTTTCACGTTTACCTTCATCCCAGCTTCGACACAGACGGCGACGAACCTATCTAGTGCGCGCTGAAGTTTGGTCTTAGTGGACGTAAGAATGACCAAGTCATTAGTGAAAAGCAGATGACTTATCCTTAAGTCTCCCAATTAGAAACGTTTCGCTCTACAACATCCAATGCATATGCATACACTATGAAAAGGAGAGGTGACAAAACGCACCCCAGGGCGAAGTCCAATGCCCAGAGTGAAAGGTGTCGATTTAACGCCGTTCACCCGAACACAGCTCTTACGGTTTTTGTGCATAGAGATTGAATAACCCTCAGAAAAGAACCGTCTATCCTATACTTCTGCAGTACATTCTACGGTTTACCTCGAAGAACCCTAGCTTTCTCCAAGTCCATAAAACAACTGTAAATAGGTTTGGCATACTCCCAGGGCTTCTCAAGTATTATTCTAAGAGTCAATAAGAGTTGTGCATCTTCCTGGACGAAAGCCACACTGCTCATACCCCAATCTCGACTCGAAAAACACCTCTAGCCCGCACTTTCAAAACCTTAATGACCCGAAAGAGCCATTTTTCTCTCTCTTCCCCCATGCCCTCGAGCATTTCTGGCTGTATTTCATCCACACCAGCAGATTTGCCGCCATCTAGCGCTTTAATCACGTGAGTCACTTCCTTTACCGTGGGACTATTCTCCGCTCTACTCAAAAGCATGTATCTTCAGAGACCTGTCGAGATTGAAAAGTGCTCGCCCCATCTCCGCAAAATGTATGAACACCTCGTTTCAGATCAGTGATCACGGCCCAATTTCACCCCTAATTCCTTCCAATTCACTATAAATTTTCTAATTATAATTAAATAATTATTTAACATTGTTGAAACTTGTCTTAGTTTTTATTGAAATTTTATGTAAATTTTCCCATATCTCAGAAATTGTTGTGGCGAAGGCTTTACGACTTTGCTCGACTGGTCGTAGCCTATCACTTTTTCAATTGGCAGTTCGCTTTTGTTTGAAACTAGTAGAAATGTAAAAACTAAATGTATGCACACGTACAAGGGATTCACCTCGAACTTGATTTGTTTTTTTCTAGAGAAATGGCTCCGCTTTGACACTTCAAAACAATGTAAAACCACGTTTAAATCATGTTGTCATTGTGAAGATACCTTTGTCCTAAGAACAGCTTAAGCTTAAGTGTCCCGCTTAATAATTCGATTTGTAATCTTTTGTCCTCCTCTCTTTACAATATAAGACGACGTCTTTATACCAAAAATTCATTTAATCTAAAAAAAGAAGCAAAAGGTGTTTATGTTTATGGAAACAGTGACCAACTGGCCAACGTGTTCAACCCTTTTCGACTTTTTTCTTCTGGACCTACACGAGAATGTACGGGGGTAGGTACGAGTAGGTCACGTTCAAAGAAAGTGAATTACTTCCTCTTCTTTTTTTTCATTTATGTTGAAGGGAATGCCACATATTTGAACACGTCTAATACTCAGTAACAATGTTGGTTAGTAGGGAGTTAGATGCCCTTCTGCGTACAAGCATTTTATTTGACTTTTTGAGATTTAGAACTTGGTCTTACGATTTTGCAATGCCCATACATGTACTTACAATGTACTAATGTACTAAGTGAAAATGCTGCAGTGGTTTTTGGGATGTTAAAGTAAATATCCTTTTCTTTTAAGAAGATTTTGACACCAACTTCGTCTTAGATTTCGGACTTTTCAAAGGAAATCGATTGTGATTGAGAAAAAACGAAGTTGCAATGTTTCCACACTTTGTTGTCTCCCATGGAGTACTTGTTGCCCAAGTTAAAGTAAGGGAGAAGGCCACTTACATGGGGTGATGAAGGTGTGATAAAAATAATTCATTGGGGGATGTACCACGATAAACAACAAGCATTGCACAGGAAGTGATTTTTGTAGATATCTAGAAAAAAACAACAACCGTCTGTTTATTTGTTAAATTATTAAATTGTTGTTTCGTTTTTTTTTTATTTTTCCCCAATGTAAAATTCCTATTTGGCCAAGTAGATAAAATATACTAGACGTAGCCCTTTAAATTAGGGTGGTAACCTGCCGATAACTTAAAACGTCTTGGGCGTGGTGAGAGTTTCATAAAAAAAAGTTTAGTTTTCGCTATTATAGCCATTATGAGAAAAGAAATACAGCGGGTTCGTAAACAAGACCTTCTTAATATAAATTCGCAACCAGGTTACAGACGATGGAAGCTCAAAACTGTAACCAGTTCACACTGTCCTCTATATGTTTTAAATGTGAACCAGATCGGATTATGGGAGGAATGCATATTGGGACCGTACCCACCAAACATTTCCGATTACGTGCCACACCTAGCTCAAGAAAATGTAAATCCCGACCTACTTAATCATTCAAAAGAAAGAAAGCAATTAAAAGTTTGATGGACAAAATCAAGCACTGCCAGCTAACTACTATAGCAGAGATTTTGTATCCATATAGGAATGGGTGATGTGGACAGTTTCATGTGGTATTCTGCAAACTAAAGAATAGTATTGATTTAGTGGCTCTTGTCTGGGATATGGCTAAAGAAGATGACAAAAGTAAGGTTAGGTTAGGTAGATGGTTTAGCGAAGGGCTAGGGAACCACTCTGTGATGCCCATTTTGGGGATCATGGCGCGTGGAGCAATATCCAAAGCACTCTGTTATTGCCTCAGGGTTTCGAACCATCTTAAAGGCTTATTGAACCTCCTGAGGTCCCTGATAGATACGTCACTTAGTTCTTCGGTATCCAGGAAAAAAGTGCCATGTCTGAGGTGGCATAGAGCAGTGGCAAAGGACGCGAGTTGTGTCCTCATTAATTTCCTCGTCTCCGCAGCCCCTGCAAAAGCGGTCCTCACTTAGCCTAAGCTTTTCATGTGGTATTGCAGAGTATTATGACCTGTAATTACTCCTACAAAGATGGAGAGGGTTTTCTTGTCCTTCTGCATGAGAGTATTGGTTCTGACACCACTGTACCTTGGCCATAGTTTTCTAGTTATTTTATAGGAATCCTAAGAACTCTATCTTTCATTCGCTTAAGCTACAATCCTCATCCATGCTTCATGTTTGAGTTTACATGGCGGGACTTTTACTGACTGATCAGCCTGGTCTAGGTATAGCGCAGATGTTTTCCTTGCCAATTTATCAGCTTTCTCATTCCTCATGTTCAGGGACCCAGCAGAGTTTTACCTCATGCTGTGTGGCAAGAGCACTAAGCTCTTCGTGACAGCACTTAACAAGCTTCGATTTTATTTCAATAGCTGAGATCGCTTTTAGCGCTGCCTGCCTCTTGATGAAAAATTTGATCTCATGACGTGGTATTACCTTCATCGCAATCTGACGGCCAGCAGTTGTCACTGCTAGGACTTCCGCCTGAAAAGCGCTGCTATCGTCCGGGAGTCTTACTGATGTAAAGAAGCTAAGTTTGTCTGGAAATCTAACTACACCCACACCAATGTCCGTTTTGGACCCATCAGTATAGATGGCAATGGTTGGTGTTGTTCCCCTTGTCCATTCCTTTCTGCTTGGAAGAGAATAGTCTTTTGAAGTCTAGGTAGGAGACCGTATAATCAGTGGTTGCTACATTGCCCATGTACTTTCGTAAAATCTGGGCATTCCCTGTCTTGCTCGACTTCCAGCCATTCGTTTGGCTGATTCTCAGGGCACTTCTGGCCGCAGATTCCTGGATAAACAGCCCTAATGGAAGCAGGTTGAGAATAGCCTCTAATTCTGCTGTTGGCGTGGTTCTCATGGGACTTGTAGCTGGTATGTTCGCCAGTCTCTGTATTTTCGCGATGACGTTGAGATTGGTGATTTTAGTAGCAGCTTGCAACCACAAAAGGAAAATAACAAAAGTTCCAATAAAAAATAAATTAAAAACTTGGCCACTTGGCCTCATTCGTGCCCCCGGGCAGTTATTTAAGCAAAATAGGAAACGTTTAAGGCATCTTTGGTCACCGTGTCTAAGTGGTTATTGCCTTGGACTGGTGTGCGAGCGGTGTGCGTTCAAGCCCCAGCTATGTCCAGGTTCACCGAATATTTTTCGCGGACCTCTTGTCGGGGAATGACAAGTCTCCGGGAGTACAAATTGTCATAAAAGAGCTTCTCAATTTTCCGTTCGGAGTCGGAAAATTCTTCGGGTGATTTTTGGTCCCGTCTGCATAGACGGGGAGTGGAGAAGGAGATACAACGACGAACTTTACGGGCTGTACGACGCCTGTTGGTTGAGGCCCAGGACCACCCCTGTCTGTAGCGCCACCTTAGTAAATCGGAAATAAATTAAAGGTCCTCATGCGAAAAATATGATACGCACAACATGAACGGTGGCGAGAAGCTAGGCCTTGACTCATCCCGAGCTGTCGCGCCAGCTATTTCAAAAATGACACCAAGTGTTACTTTTTCAACTGTAGTGATGAAGAAGAAATTTGTAGAATCGCTTAAACCACGATGAATAATCTGCGCTAATATCTCGGGTGACTTGGCAGAGAAACCACTTCCAAACCTCAAATGATTCATCCAGAGAACTGATCGATAAAAATACGGCCAATCACGGGTGAAATTGTACTTGTCACAATCAACCTTCCTCACCTTACCCTACCTAAACCCCAACAGATCAGAAAAAATGTTGTTGCAAGATGCAATGCAGTTGCATTCGCTC
The DNA here is from genome assembly GCA_917880715.2 of Matsumyia berberina. NCBI lineage: Eukaryota > Metazoa > Arthropoda > Insecta > Diptera > Syrphidae > Matsumyia > Matsumyia berberina. The sequence goes on along the minus strand of OU862870.1, from coordinate 111,539,698 downwards.
ATCAAATCTTTTCCGAGAGTTGGAGGCTTAACAAAGAAAAGTCGATGAAGAAAGTGCGCTTTTAAGGAATAGGTCCACGGGAGCTAAATCGCGGTACAGAGCTTCCCAAGACGATGTCGAAAATTGTAGTCTATACGTAGATACAGACTTTACAGGCACAAGAGGGAATATGCCTTGAGCTGCTCGTCCCCACTCATTCTTACAAAGCTGAAATTCTTGTCCAACACATGAGCGAAATCACTAGATCCCTGGTTTACTGCCTACTTCTGAACTTCTCTCCCATTTGCTGCTTCAAAATTAATTTCGTGAAACCATCAAACCAACACGGCTTCAAAAGAATTCTACGCCATCAAACCAGGCGAATTCTCAGATTAGATTTGTACAGTTGTTACAAAATGTTCACCCCCAAAATCTTGCTCCATTTTTCATATTCATAACTTGTACACGGTCTTTCATCCAAATCTATATGGATCAATGTAAACATCTTTCCGGAACGATTTTTTATTTCCCTACAACGCAACGCCATGTTATTCATTTTTCCATCAAAGGAAACCTGTTCCAGCACGAGTTGCCCTTCACTCTATGAGAAAAAATGCAATAAAAACAGAAATCCAATAGCGTGCAGGACATAAAAATAAAAGAAAACTTTTCCTGTCTCCTCCCCGCCATCGTACCCCCGCTGAGTGTCAAGTTCAAGAAATTCTATTCCACCCCATTCATACATAGAGCACTACATACCTTCAGCTTCTCGTCATTCCATTGTTGATACTTGAAGAAACTGAGAAAACATCCACCATTCGCACTGTTCAAGGACTCAACAGAGGATCAAATTAAAACTCAACACGTCTTCGTCCCGCACACCACACACCGCGATAGCAATAAACAAACCGAAGCACACAGTTGCAACTAATTTATTCAACGCAAATGAAAAACAACAAACAAAAAAATTCGCAATTAAACGACACAAACGCGCTCCTTAATGCAAAAGATATTCGCACTCGCACGCACACGATTCAGTTCGTTAGCTTACGCAAATGAGTTGCCGCACAATATTTCGCCAAAATTCAACTTTCGCGGAAAAGTAGCACAAGCGTCAGTAGCCAAATGAGCAACTCACAGATACAAGTACGACACGACAATCCCGCGGGGCACTGAATCTGAATTTGCAAAGTGACAACGGATACCCGTCGCGAACGCGATATCCTGTTCCTTGTGACGAGCGTAAAATCCCACCAGCTGCTGCAGCCGATGTGTTCTGAATGAATGGAGATCTCGTGTACACTTAGCACGAGACATTCACGAAAGCAACGGTCTACCCACGTTGAGCTGCACAGATACTCTCAGTCTCAGTCTCGGCAACGACGACGACGCAAAACTTTTTCTTTTTTTTTTTTGCACAAAAGTATCTGGAATCTCGAATACGATTAAATCACGTAAACGCCTGAGAACATACTGACGGATGAAAGTTACTGGATGCTCGAGCTCAGTGCTGGACCGGCTTCGGAGTTGGTGACGTGAATCCGATTCGTGGAGTGGGGTGAGGAAATCACACAAAAAAATTCTCGCATTCACCTAATTGGATAATCGCAGGCGAATCTACTGAGAACAATCCATGTGCTCTACTGCGACTGTGGTATGGTGGTATGATGGCTCCCTAACCGTGCGTCGGGACTGGAAGTTACAAATTAAACCGAAACGACTCTGTTGTAAAAGGAATCGAATTTGAACACAGACTGGAGACGTTTCACGGTTTGAGATGACTTTTATCCCAGCCGCAGAGCATCACCACCCCAGAGTGTGTTGGGGATGGTTAGGAGGGCGAATTTCAAAAAGAGAGAATGCCCTCTGCGCAGGTACAAACAATGGAGGAATTCCTCCACCCACAACCATAACCACGTCAGCCTCCTGGGCCGAGACCGAGGTTGAGGCTGCAGAGCACTTCTCAGACAGAAGGGAGGCCATGGCAGGACGTTGCCAGATGTTCTCGTCCCAGACCAAGGGGATTGGTTGGCTGGGTTCAATGTTCTTTGAATTTTGCCATTCATGGATGGAGTTTCACTGCAATGATAGCCCTCATTCCGGTGGATGGTTTCCACGGAAACAGGGGAGGCAGGGCACAACACAACTAGGGGTGGTTGTCTTAAAGTCACGTCGACTGTATACAATTGTGTGCGGATGATGTTTTTGAGGAGTTGTGCGTTGTTCATAGTTTGTGTTGGGTTTTTGTTCACCTTTAGAGCGCGGAAGTGTGTCAAAAATCGTACTTTGACACGACGCAACAACGAAGGCCTTCAACTGTGAAAATTGTGTTTAGACTTCAAATGCCCGTCCAGGGTTTTTCTTTGCATTGCAGCTAATCTTATCGGGATTGGTGGTGAATTTTAAATTAGATGGAGCAAAAACGAAACAGAAAGGTAAAAAGGGATTGAGAAAAAAAAGAACGAGGGAGCAAATGGATTTAGGAACAATAATTGCGGAGAATTATGGTTATTGCGAAGGGACCTTGAGCAGGGGTTGTCTTTTTATCTCTTGTCGTGGCAGCTTTTTCCGGACCAAGGATGTTGAAATCAGTAATGCGAAGCAAGCAATGAATAAACTTCAATGGCTTTTGGTAGGCCGAAATGACTTTGCCTGCTTTCACGAATGTTGTCATGGTTTTGAGAAATCTTTACAAGGCTGAGCCCTTTAAATTCGAGTTGAGTCGACCAGAAGCGATTATACATTTTAGTTTGCTGCGTACTTTCCAATGAATCATCGTAATCCCACAATTGTTAGAGAAGGGTAATGAATTGACAGTGAAAAACTGTGCGGGTGAGCTCTTGGTAAGAAGGCTGTGCCTCAAAGTTTCCGGCATTTCTATCATTCAAATGCGTAGTGCTAGTTGCGAACGCAATATCCGATGTAGTCGCTCGTTTGGGTGCAGATTTGTTATCAACGGCAGAAATCAAAGGCTTTAGGCATATAAGCCTCAAAGCACAGACAGCCCTATGGAGGAAAAAGACGCTGGCACCAAAAATTGCTTCAATGAGCTTCTCGACAAAATTTACGAACATTCCTCAAAATATGTCAATAATATCGTCCTTGGCTATCTTAACACAAAGATAGGAAAAGACGGGCCGACTCCATATGACAAAATGAGAAGTTTTCCCATGTCATTTCGCGATGAGAGGTGGTGCCGCAGAAAAAGTTTAAAGAGTATCGAACCATAGTAGTTCTGCTCATATGTTTTCTCCATGAGCTCGTAAAACCTCTCTTTCGTGCTCTCTTCCTATTTCTCTATAGAAGCGTGTATGCATATCGCGATGTTGGCGAATTTAGCCTTGATACGAATTGTGACGAGGCGCGCATTCAAGTCCCGGAAACTCAGGGATATAAACTTTTCGTTTAATTTGCAGGAGTTGTCAATAGTTAATCTATCAGTATCCGAAGCTTATTGGTGCGGGGCTTAAGATTGCGGCCGACCAGTGTCACAGCGGCACAGGACCATATCTCAGACGTATACTCTTTGCCGGATAAACCACTCTTTTTATTCCTGAGGTCCGAATACAAGGTGTCCACTAAGCAGTTTGACCTTGAACTGGGCATGTAGACGCCACCACTGATTCCGTCTGAAGAATTCTTGCGCTGTAGTCCTGATTGAAGGAAGAGTAACACTGCCAGCACTCATTCAATTGCTACTCCCAATCTTCCAAACGGCTTTAAGTTCAGTTTCAACTTAAGGTACTTGTCACACGGTTTACACCACTTAGAAGTGATGGCTTACGCCTGAGATTATGTGTGGCCCACGACGTGCATAAATCAAAAAGCTATGTCCACTCTACTGTCAGTGGTATGCCTTTGCAGTAGAGTCGTCATCTTTATTTGTTTCCTAAGAAACAACGATGTTGTTACCAGTAGACAGTACAGTAGAATTTCGTAGGCAGAATATTGGTTTGTGTCGGTGTCGAGCGGTGTGAGTTTGGGTAATGGTTTCAAAGTCGGGTGGTATTTGGTTTCATTGGGACAGCGCACACTGGATCAATTCTTCCCCGTGGTAAGATCGGGGTATCTTCTACTTCAATCGCATGGTATTTTTTGCATCTCGAAATTGACAGCTTATGTGTGTACCGGTTTTTTCCCCGATGTTCAACGCTGAATGAATATTTTACCCCGGTCCTTACTGTACACTTCACCTCCCTCTTCTATAATCCAGTGTGCGCTAGCCCATTGTCATCGAAGGGCTGTTCCTCTATCCAACAATTTGTCTGGGTACGATTGGAGCGATTGGAATAAGTTCTTGCTCTTTCTCTTCTCACAGAAAATATTACGCATTTCAACGGGGTTTCCCTTGCTACAAAGTCATCAGCTGTGTATTTCCACGTTAGTCAATAAAGTTAATAAAATGGGCAACAGAAATTCTACTAAGAATGAGGCAGCAAACACTGAACTAAGCCCGCTCTATCGTCTTTGATTGGGTTCAGTTCGCACAGCGCATCTTATTTTCAATCTGACCGTCGATTCATCCTTTCTTAAAGGGGATTCCCTTCCAAGAAGTAATTTTTTGTTTTCATTTGCCGCTTTAACTAACCTTACAACAATCTTTGTCTGCATCTGTTATTGTTCACATTTGTCAGAAGCCGGTTGCTTTCAAATGCGGACCAGTGAATCGCTGGTGATTTTTATTCTAATCACGGAAACCTGTTTCACATTTCACCATAACTATAAACAACTGTATACATATGTACAACTTTTTTTGCTTTCAGGGGGAAAAAAACCACCAGTGATGCCGATTACAATTCAACAGCACGCGACTCAAGGTAAAATTATTTCAAAAATTGATTTCACTTTTCTCAATTCAATTCAATTTTCCAAATTAGTTGCAAATTTCATTATGCTAAGTAGTTTGTAATTTAAGTAATTTCGCACAAACGCGCTTTGACTGGGGGGAAATTATAAAGGATGACAAAGTTGAGTAGTTGTGATTAGGGCGCCCATCCGTTTGGAGATCCTTTTTGGTTGAATGAATTTGTTTTTCCCCCCGATGTGGTACCTAACCGTACCACTTATTTGACCTGCGGCACAAATAATTCCTATTGTTACACCTGTTGGGTGAATCTGAATAGCGTGATGGACCCCATCAGGCAGAGTGTGTAAAAATAGACATGTTTGTATCTGATTCCGGCCTGTGTGCCGTATCTGGGATTTCATAATCTATGCGAATTTGGAACATCCATAATTCAATTGCGTCACCTAATCTTTTATGGGTGTATCAGATTGAATTCTTAGAATAGTTGTTCGTGTAGTCTGTTCGTAACATTATCTCAAGCCAACAAGTAATCATGTGGTATTCCCCAAAGTTCAGCTGTGTCATCGAGTCACTTTTATATGTTTTTTGAACGATTTATTGTCGGCTTCTGAAGTTTCAAAACATTTATTTGCCGCGATAAAGATACGACCAAAATAAAATTTAAAAAACGGAATTAAGCATGACCCTAGATAGACAATAGCCAGAAAGGATGGATTTGAAAAGGATTGGAGTTACCTAGCAAATTTGCAATATACATACATGACTCTAACGACACCAACCGAACGAGCTCTGGAATTTACTCTGCGGATGCAGACCTGAAAGTGTTCCTAAGACTGTCGGATATATGCAGTGTATTCCAGGCAAAAGATCTAGCTGCACTAGGGGCTGTGAGAAACTCAAGCTCAATTACTCAGCAAACTCCGCTTACGGGACACATTAGATGTCACAATTTATTGGTTGTCACCAACCCAACCACATAGTGTGATACAGAGGACGGGTAATCTAAGAACAACAACTAGAGGCAATGCTTCATCTGCTACCTGTCGATATCTTCGAGAAGCTTATGGTGGCTAAAGCGGCACTTAGGCTCAGGGAATCCTCCCAACTGGTCAGCACGACAACGGGCCATTATCCTGAATGGCAGCAATGCTATCCCTAGTAAATCGGATTATATTGCTCCTCATATTGACTTTAACGTCAGATACAGAACTCGGAGTCCCAAGCGCTTGGGAGTCCGATGCAGTTCTGAGCGGACGGATCCAAACCAACGTGTGCTAGGGGAGCTGGAGTTTTCTCCAGCGCACCTGACATAGCTATTGCCAGATCACTCTAGCGTGTTTCAAGCGGAAATTACGGCAGTCCACGAAGCTGTGACTTGGCTTTCGATTAACTCGATAGATTGTAGCGCTATTACAGCCTTGGAATCGCCGATATTAGGATCAAACTTTGGTAAAGCAATGCCGCAGATCTCTTAACGAGATTGTAAACAGGTGCGACGTAACCCTGTGGATGGATGGATGGATGTTTTAGGCAACTGCGGGGTGGACGAGCTGCCAAAAGAATGTGGAGGACAGCATATCCTCGTTAATCTGGGAGAATCTCCTGCCCCTATCGAAACGATCCAATTTTTCCTTGATACCGATGCCAAGAAACTGGCAAACCATAGGTGGAGCAACATCAGCATTTGTCTCTTGACAAAACAAATCTGGCCCAAGGTGAAAAATCTAGGTTCACTGATAGGAGTCGTTAAAGGACATTGCTTGAGAGGCAGACATGCACTTAGACAGTGGGTCCCCTCCAATGATTTCTTTAGAAGCTGTAGAGGTGAAGAGGAGGAGGAAACCACTACCCACCTATTGTGCTGCCCTTGCAGAATTAAGAAGTAAAATTCTCGAGGAATACTTCTATGATGATCTCAACGATCTAGCCGAACTCGACATCCAAAAGATGAGCAACTTTATCTCTGGATCAAAGTGGTACAGTATAAAAGGTTGATACGTATACGGTCACTCATCTCAGCGCACTCGACGTTATACTCTTGGTCTTTGGTGCTGGTAAGCCGGTATCTATCGTGGTATTACAATGGACCAATCTGGTCTAAGTGTGTCCCTGCTCGAACGGGGACAGCCACCAAACCTAACCTAACCTAACCTAGAGCTGTGAAGTTGGTAAAGTTGCATCGAGTGTCAGTTGAATAGTCGAGAACTATCACACAATTCTTAAGCCAGGGCCCACTTTGCTGAATCCACAATGCAAAACCATTTTAGAGTGGACACTGTGGTAAATGGACTTCCAGATGAATAAGGAAGAAATGGTGATAAATGGAAACATGCGCCATTTAGGCACTCGTCCTGGACAAAGTAACAAAAATGGCTAACCAAAGATGGGATTAAGGTATCTTAGCCATTTCAGAAGATCTTAATGTATCTGTAATTCTGTCCGCACTGCTTCTGTCTATGGATATATGCATTCAGGCTGTGCTTCGAAGATACTGACGTATGCAGATTCTGCAACGTCTTATTTATGTGTCGCAAAGGATACCATTTATAACACCGAGTGCTTTCAAGAATTCTGTCTGTTAGTGCAGCCATGGTGCAACTGAATGTTCATATACTCAAGTTGCAAAGCGCCTGCTAGCAGTTTTGTTAATGTCAGGGCATACATATCTCATATCCACCGCTTGGATATACATATGTAGTTGCTGTGATCGGGAAGTCTTGTTAACCGCTCAGTCCTAACTCGCTAGTTCATGTCCATTATTAAGCCATTATCGTTGTAAATGGATTTGCATTTATCGCAGATTTTTTTTGGTTTCCACTATGGAAAAGTTAAGTCGGAGTGAACATTGATGGTCAGATATTTACACAAAATCTGGGCTTGTCCATACGAGTTTCGACTGATTTATTCTGAGAGCACTTTTTGCTACAGACTCCGGTATATACAGGTTTTGAGGTCAAGAATATGACTTCCAACTGCGCTGTAAGGGTTATTCTCGTCGTACTAATTCGTTTTGGAGGTGTCACTATTCCAGTCGTCCAAAAGAGGTTAGTCCTTGTTAATGTCCCCAGATTTTTCCGAAGTTTCCTGATCACAGTCAGTTTTGGTTTGGTACTAACATTGCCCTTGCTGTTCCCAGTCCTAGTCCAGTCTTTGCTGCTCTGTTCTTGTAATGAAAGTTAAAAATAATATAACTCAGTATAGTCTCCCATGCCGCTGCCACCTTCAAAATGATGAAGCTGAATTATTTCACCTTTTGCTTGCTCAGTTGCTATGCCAGTATCCTTTAACTTTCTTAATCAATTCCTAACCATAAAAAAAGACCTTCCGGAAGCAGCTGCAAGAGGTTTAAGGGGCTTAGGTGGCAAAGTTTCAAATTTTTGAAAGTCCTCTGCTGCTGAAGACCTTTACTCTTTGCCTCATACCATTGCTTTTCTTTACAACTCTACGGAAACTCAATGCTCATACATAATGTACTATTAAACATTTTGCTACACTACCATCCGAGAGTGGTGTGCACATGAAAGTATGTGAGGAAAATATTTCTGCCCATGATTAAATCCCAGAACCAAGCTGAATTAATCGCCTCCTAAGACTATGCAATTTATAAGCAATTGGAACAGTAGAGGTACCTGTAAATTGAACCGATCGTTTTCAATTGGAAAAAATTAGAGTCTGCTTTGATTTTCTGAGGCGCAAACGTCAATTTTTGCTATACACACCAGCAATGCTCTGCGATAATATGCAAACGAGCACAACGATTTTTTTTAATTTATTTTTTTATTTTTGTGTTACAGTGCGATCTAAAGATTTAATTTGTTGATAGAGGAGACCATCAGCTTTCTCATGCTTTTCTTGACTGAGTTTACAATTTCCTTGTATAAAAAGTGCTTGGTAAGTCTTTGCCGAAGTCCGTCGATATTTTTCCGATAAGCTGGTGTTCCCATTTGTTCAGCAGCGATGTGGCTCGAATTAACGCCACTACTAAGTACTAAGCAGGAGCTGAGCCAGTGCTTGACAGTTCATACGCCCTGGTGACCAGTTACCCAACCAAGTTTAACTTATTGTGCTTGGCAAGTACTTGTAAGACATCGTAGCAGCTTTTAACTGACTAAAGTCGCGATAAGTATAAAATCAGTTCTTAAAGCGCCTGACTATCTGAGTAGATATGTAAATATGCATTATGGCGCCCCCAATACCTTTATCAAAGTTTATCGTAGCACAGGTGTCGATAGCATGGATTTCAGCCTGGAAGGAACCACTGCTGCACATATCCATTAGTATGTACCAACAGTTTAGTGTCCAGACTCCAATCACGGTTCTTCATTAGACTCGTAAATACGGTTTAATATTTTTACCTCAAAAACTTTTCCGAATCCCTGGCCATAATGTCAGGGATAGTGCAGAACATGTCCGTAATGGAATGGAGTCAAGTACTTTAAAGTGTCCCACTAGATTACCAGATTTATACCTGCGTTAGCTACAGCTTTATAGGACTTCTTACAAGGCACATAAATCTCAACAAATGCGTACACAGAATTGGACCAGCTGACCCTGCACTCTGCAAAAACTGCAAGGAGGAAGGGGAGGATCTGGACCACTTTCTCTGTCGTTGACCTTCCACTGCAACATTACGTGAAAGGGTCCTGGAATCTACATGCATATGTGGATATCACACCTAACAGCACAATGATAGGATCCTGGATTTTTCCGAAAACTCTAGAAGATATTCTCGACTTCTTTGAATGGTTCGTTCTATCCTATATCCGGCAAGTTGGCCTTCTTCAGTCTGCAAAAGAAGTTTATCCGAGTTCTTAGCACCACCGACTGTGACTCTACCGCAAGGTTTCCTTTTTTGACTATACAATTTCAGGCATGTTGGCAGCGTTGTTAGGAGATTTCAGGATACGAATTCGATAAAGGTTTTGAAGGGCTCTTGCGATTGCACTTTATCATCGTTGTATCTTATTAGAGTGGCTTTTCTGTGTTATGGCATTTGGTAGAACCACTTTCTCACCTTGCCTGCAACAAGGTGGTGATTCAAGTTGATGTTGGCATCTCAAAAAGGTTTAAAATTCAGAATACTGCATCGATCGCTGTGCGATGAATTTGATTGAAGATTAGTTGATCAAGAGGTGAGAAACTGCCACCAAAAATTCGAATAGATCTGAAAAACGGAACGGGTGGTGGTGTTTTCTTCGACAGGCTTAATCTCAGCCCAGCGTTCCGTCATCCAAATCATTGTAGCGTTTTCCATCCAGAAATCATGGCGACCAGAGAAGTCTTATTTTGGTTGAAGAAAAATGTGATATCAGCCACGGATATCGCATCTTTTCGGATAGTCAAGCAGCATTAAAGTCCATGGAATCCCTCGTTCTAAATTCACTAATAGCTCTAGATTGCCGATCGTCTCTTGTAGAGATAGAGGAGCAGTTTAATGTTCACCTTTGTTGGGTGCCAAGCCACAGTGGAATTTCAGCCATATGGAAGAACATTACCTATTGGTCCTGATAAGGGCACCTTAGCTACTTGTAAATTTAAACTAAAGCTAGATGCTGTCGAGAGAACAAATTTTGGGTGGACAAGTGGTATAACATCCAGATTTGGCCAAAGCTGGATCTGAAACGTTCTAAGTATTTGATTTCTCTTAACACACGGCATATTAGCACTATAACAGGTGCCATTACTGGACACTGTCTAACATAGAGTATTCAACAAGACTTGGCGTCTACGCAAATGACATCTGCAGAAGCTGTATGGACAAGAACCTGTTCAGCTCTTTCCCTCGAAAGAAAACACCAATTAGGAGCCCTATTCTACCTGATAAACTCCGATGATGTTAGTAGCCTCCTACGCTCAAATTGATTCAATGACTACGCAGGAGATCTTTCCGAGATCCATGTGGTATTACAACGGACTCCTAATGGGTCAAAGTATGTCGGCCTTAGCTGACAGCCACCTCAACCTAACCACACATTCAAGAAAAAAATTACCATAAGCAACCTGGTGTGCGAATCTGGTTGACAAAAAAGGGCTTTTGAATGATTCCTATGGTCACCTCGATCTGAGTGACATTTAAAGTGAAGCCCGTTGTAAACTGTGAAAAAATTCATTTTAAGAACTCAGAGGAGAGATTGTTACATTTTACGGTTCAAAATGGCGACTCCACTTTAAGGCACATCATAAATCTCTTAATGAGTCCCCAAAACTTTCCTAATGAAACTCAGATTCCTGTTAACTTATTTCTGGTTTCAAGTTCTTACCGATGTCCGTGTCTTGGACTTTTTATTGTCATCGTTAACTTCTGAATTCGATGCAATTTTATTTGCATTTACCTCTTGTGTTCTGCCATTAATGCACACAGTATCTACTTAAAATTTCCTATCGGCTTCTAGTTTTAGATTTCAACACATCAACGGACTTTAATCTAAAATTCAGCCAAAAAGTGTTAAACGCGAAGTGACCGGTGGAACTGATTCTCCCCAATCAACGGTTTCGATTTCTAATACGCAAAAATGCACGGGGGAACGGTTCGGCTAAAGAAATTTTCAATAAAATGCGAATATTACTCATAAAGTGAAAGAGCACTCAGCGGGAATGGTCAATAATAAGCGCCGATAAATTGGCTCATAAACGATAGCCAACACGTGTTGGTCAAGAGTTGAAAACTAGTTAGGGTTGGCTTCCTGAAATCATGTACTTGTAGTTCATGTGAATTTCGTGGTGTCATAACAAACATTAATGATGGTAGCGCACAGATCAAACTAGGTCCTGTTGGAATAGGTACAGGTACAGGAGCATCCATGAGGAAGGAATTAACTTCGATCCATTTAGATGAAAATTACCATAAGTTTTGAATTTAATGGCATTACGAAACTATTATGTAAGTCGTTTGCGTGGAGCAAATGAATTCAAATGTACCATCCAGCTTCACTAAAGAAATGTGTAGAATCGAAGGGATTTAAAGCTGTGAAAATTGCCTTCCAGATAATGGAAAACATTCCAAGTTAAATTGGAAGAACGACAGGTCTTCATCATTTGGGAACACTTTTCTCAATGGCAACTCCCTGGTCGAAAATGCTTTATCACTTACTTGACTTTTGATCGGGGTGAAGCAGAGCACCAATTCCTAGCCAGCTGTCTTCAGTTAGTTGAGGTTACGCTCTACAGTCACATACCATTGCTGGATTCAGGGATTCAATGATACTTTAGGACGCCTGTAATTGAATCCAGAGTATTACGAAGCATGGGATTTCAATTTTCGATTCTGAATAAACATTGAAGATCGTATAAAAAGGCTGAATTCCTAAAAGGTTTTCAAAGTGTTTTAGAAACACATTGTGTGAATTGTCTCGAGCAGCTGAGCGAATAGCGCCACTGGATCAACGTCAATTTCTTAACGGACGTCCTTATATAATGGAATCGATCTTTCTATTTGAAGTGGATGAACACAATTGACAAGACAGCAGCATTGTGTTTCAAGTACTGTTAGTTTAGGTTAGGTTTGTGGTCCAATGAAGATCAGCTCTTTTTCTTGTATTACGAAGATTTGAGCAGAGATTGCAAAAATAGCTTGGGTCCTCATATAGCTCTTCATCCCCGGCACCCTATGCATTAGTCGTCTTCGCTCAGTTGTTAGTGCATTGGACTGCTTTGCGAGCTGTGTGGCTTCCAGCTTGCGCCATGTCCACCGAACATTTTTAACGGCACCCCCTTTCGTCGGGCAATAATAAGCCTCTCAGAGTATAATTGGTCATGAAAAAGCTTCTCAATTCGCCCTTCGGAGTCGGAAATAAATTGAAGGTCTCTTGACATGAATGGTTGCGAGAAGCTAGGCTTTGACTCATCCTGAGCTGTGGTGCCATCTATTTTTTTTTCTACTAACAACAACGTTGTGTTGCGTGCCAAGCACATTTAGCTGTTCGCGACAGCACTTCACGAGCTTCGAAGTGATCTGAGAAGCAGGTAATGGTTTTTACAGCCGCTTGGCTGTCAGTGAAATTCGTAATATCCTTCTGTGAAATTGTGAGCATTGATGATAGTTAAGCGATTCTTATCACTGCTAAAATCTCAGTCTGACAACGCTACTATAGTCAGGAAGTTCTATTGAACTGCTCAATCCTAGCCCTTAAGGCTACGCGCACAGTGATGAGATAAAGCCATGCGATTCGAGAAGCATGCGATCAAGTTTTTCACATGACATCCTATCGCGTCACTGTGCGCACGTACATAAGAATAAAAGTGAACAGTTCGCATCACGTCACTTTACCGCTTCACTATGTGTGCAGCCTAAAAGTTGAGTCCAGCTCTAATCCATATGACAATTTTTCACCATCGGTGTATGATAGATGACTTTTGACTCATCAGAAATTTCATGGTTTTCCACGGTTCTCTGATTGAAAAGACACAAGCGGGAGTCTTCATCTATGCCCTGATATTTGTCCAATATTTGGAAATAAACAATAGAAATTCAATTTCTAGCATTATGACTGGCTTTGATGTGATTGAATGCAGGGCATTCAACTAGAATGTGTTCAGGAATTTCCTCAGTCTCATTACAATCTACAGACGTTTTTGTCTTCCCGGACCAATTTTTGTAAAATTTGTTTAGAACTTACCTGTAAAGAGTCCTGTTAGCATTCTTAACCTCTATGAGCATCTTCGGTCTTTTCCAGTTGTAGTTTCCAATAAGTATCTTGGCAGTGAATATTCTTTTTGGTTTCCTCCTCATTCTTTAGCTTTTTGCGGATGGTGTGTTGTTTGTGTATTTGCCCAGTTCGTTGATTTTGTTGTCATTCCCAAACCAAGTTCAAAGTGATTGCGTATACATTCAATGCTTTAATAGCAGCCTGGCTATCTATTAGTACCGCAATGCCTTGCTCGCGATAATTCTAGTCAAAGTTTATTTGGACGCATCTACTGATTGGGTTTCAGCTTGAAAGATGCTACACAGTTTTCCCATTGACTCGTAGTGTTTTATTCTGGGCTGTAATCGTTAGATGTTCCTGTGCCATCTGTATACCATTTCAGTTTATGTTCGGAGAAGGGGTATATGTTTGGTTTTAACTCTTTCTTCAGTGTTCAAGCTTCATTTTCGTTTCCTTGCCAGTATCAGATAGCTTGAGGAGAACTCCCTTAATGGAAAGAGGACGTAACCCCTTCTTGTGTGGTGCCTCTAGAAGCAAAGATTGATGTGTCTTGTACTTAGCAAGTTGATCGTCAGGATTATTATATGCACCCTCAATGTCTAGAAATGCGGCAGACCTGTATTTCATGCAGCGCAAGGACATCTTACCATCGTCATGCCTTGCTGTTTCCACCCATTTGCCTTTCGTATAGGCATGTTGTGCCAAAGACACTTCCTTGTGGTTGAGCTTACTGCGTACATAAACGTTGATTAGTTTCTCAAAGGGAATTAAACGTATGGGTAGATAGTCCTTCCCGTCGTGTGGCTAGGTTTGCCCAAATCTAACCTCGTCTGAGGTTACATGGACATTTTTATTTTTTGCAGAATGTATGTGTTTTGATTCTCGTAGCATTATTGGAGAGAACTATCAATGCCTGAGATTTGCGAGGTTAAAATGAGTCAACGCGAATGAACGCTTGAAGTGTTAGCTATCCTCGTAAACAACTCCGAAAACGCCAATTCGTCAGTGTAGTACTCCAAACAAGTAGACGTAGCGGTTTTATAAATAATGCAGTGTCCAAACAATAAAATACCAATCAACGTTGGAAAGGCTTGCCTTAGGTAGGTGTGAAGGTAGGCAGGTCACATAATTCCCTGGAATGTCACTATGTCTGGACACGCAGCATAGGCAAATGTGATTGGGAGATTGCCATATCTGTTAAAGGTCTGCGAGAATCTTAAGAAGCTTTTGATGTGCTTGTATATTACTGATTCCAGGCAGTCTGGCTATCGGTAATAATTTAGATGTCACAATCTATAATACTTAAACCAGGATAAGGCTTTGTTGATCGCCATGATTTCACTCTACCTGACAACGGTAGACGGAGATACTCAAGTATTTGGGAGAAAACGCCTCCTTCTATTTCGCTCTGGGCTTTGGATCCGTCGGTGTCTGACGGTCTGACGTCGCTATTCTCCTATTATTCTCTAGAGGGAAATGATTTAAAGATCACACTGCACACTACTGACTCCAATAGATAGGCGAATAAGGAAGAATTCAATTTCCTTAGTTCAACTCTATAGTTCTCGATATGAATATGCGGAAAGCTACAGCGTTGTATTAGGCTATTGTAAAGCCGATTAGTCTCAGTACGATTCCGAACGTTGTGTCATGTACCTTCGAACCATGATACTAGAGATAATCTTCTTTCGTATTTAGGCATTGAATCCACAGATGGTGATTTTTTGTTTCGCACTTAGTCCCCATTTGTCCAGGAATTTTCATTTGATCTCGTCATGTTTGCCCCTTGTGGAGGTGTTCACACTTATTAAGCGAATTTTACTGAACTTAGTTCTATCGCTTCTAATGCTGCTTACATTTTCGGTAGCAATAACCATACATAGTAGATGTCATGGTTTTTCATTCTCTTTTTGTCTAGCCTCTTGCATTTCTTTGAGGAAGAAGCACTGAGAAATGAGAAGTCTTGCATATTACTGCCGTCTTTGCAGACGTTTTCAGTTTAGCCAAAACCTGATGAGAGCTACAAAACTTTTCTCTTTCTCCGTGGAGTTATCTGATGCCAGTTCTCTCTTCTTCTTCCTAGATTTCCCTCACAATCCCTTGCGACACCAAGGAATGTCGCAAACTCCATTGCATGCGACTGCATCATCTTCTTCCCCTCAAGTGTGTGCAAATTGGCACAATACAGTCTGCCAAATTATTCCACTAACCGAATTATGCATGTATCTATGCCAATGGAACTGCAATGTAAATGACTGACAAACCATTGATTACGGATTAGCTTCGCCAACCACAACCGTCTTCATTAGAAAGGCCCCAGTGGCCTGCTGACGACACCGACTCCGATCCATCAGCTGGCCCTCTGTTCAAGGTGTGTTCGAACAGCGAATGTTATCAGTTGGCCGTTTCCACGGGTACTTAGTCATTAAATCGAGGTAAAGTCACTTAACAGTTGGTTCACGGTGCATTCTGTTGTGTTTAGGGCTTTGGATGTATCCGCGGGTTGCTTAGATACTATTGTTCGGTTCTAAGTCAAAGTGAAATGCGGCAGTAAACAGTAATTTTGATGAACGAAGGCCGGTATACATCAGTGAATCAGTGACGTCGAGGTGATCAGTTTTTTTTTTTTATTGGACGTGAAGACAGAGAGGAAGTGGAAATACCGACTCGAACGATGGCGCAGCAGTAAGTGATGGATGTTCTAATTCCGGACAATAGTGTTAAGAGATTGTTCTGTGCAAGATGCGTGTGTCTGATAAACCAGGGAGGGGAATCGTCCATCAATGGAGTAATTAAAGCCGTAATTTGTTGTAATCATCTTAGAGGAATCTCGAATCATTTGTACGGCACCGGGCTAGGTGTTGTTGCATAAAGACCGAGTGAAACTGAAGGAAGAGGCTGATAATGAACTAAAGCTAATTGTAGTCATAAATGGAATTGCGGTAAATAAATTTGGAAATTTTTTAGTTTCCGATTGTGTGGTGTATCGTCTGTCAGTAAAGACGTTTCTCTTCGTCTGGTATCGAAACCATCTTTGCAATTGGGTCAGGTTTGAAAGGGATGTGGGATGGGAATTCTATGAGGTTTGTGGTGTCTTAAAGGGCGATTTCATCGAAGCAACTTTAAAGTGGATGGAATAATCTGACAAGCCACCTGCCGTATGAAAGGATAACCTTCACCAGGTAGTTTGGATACTTGGATACACTAAAGCCAATATACTTAGACCCATGAGGGGTCCGTTGTGATACCACATGGATCTCTGGATCTCGAAAAGATCTCCTGCCTAGATTTCCTGAACCAATTGGAGCTTCTCATGAAACGTAGGAGAAGGCCCCCAAAGTTGAGTTTTCTTTTGCAGTAGAGAGCTGGACAGGTGCAAAGAAGATGCAGAATAATTTCCTCCTCCTCCTCGTCCATACAGCTTCTGCAGAAGTCATTGGCGTAGACACCAAACCTTGTTGCATACTTGTGTCCAATAATGATACCTGTCATAGTGCCTATATGCGATATTTTAGGAGAAAACAAATACTTAGAACGTTTCAGATCCAGCTTTGGTTAGACCTGCTTTGTCTCTATGTAGCAACATGGTCCGAGAATGAGCTGGGAGGGAAGGTTACCGCGAAGTTCTTGTCAAAACTTAGCTTGGGTATGGTATAGTCTATGTTTTGGCATTTTTCAAAATGACGGTGTGGCCAAAATGTATACTAGATATTAGTGAGGTTTCTTTGAGGCGGATAGATGCTACTCATACAGCCTACTCATCCCGCGGAAGTTTTACCGAAATCGGAGGATCGTAATCCTTAAATTAGAAAAGACAATCGCGGCCAACTAAACGAGACAACACAAACTCTCTAAGAAAGGGACTTACTGACTGACCTAAGTGAGAACAGACCCTATAGAAGCTTAGGTTGTAGCAGAAAACATATGCTTTCGGAAATACCTTCCGCCAAGCCTCTGATTTCCAACGATACTTTCTTTTAGAGAGTCTTTCAAGTCCTTAGGACTTGACTAGTGAGGCGGGAGTGTTTACGAAACTCTCCACTAAACTCGCCCCCCCTTTTCGATCATGTTTGCTAAATCCTCACGAGACCACAATTAGGTATTTCATCACGAAGTGGCCTTCAGCATTGAATGATTCTTCTTTTATCTGATGCCTTCGTTGTTGCCGTTGATGTTCTATTGACTTCAGCTATTTTATTATTACGTCTGACGGCTCTGAGTACATCTCAAGTCTCCAGCGACAGTAACACAAATTCCTATCGCCAACTATTTCCTTAGTAATCTAGAGGAGCTAGGCCATGACAGCTATAGGAACACGGTAAAATTATACAGGAAAATCAAATGCTTTCAGGAAATGGTTTTGCCTTTTTCGTTTCACAGAGATCGCGATGGGCCTAGTGTCTTATGCAAACGCTGGGTGCATAACCCTACTCTACCTAACCTAACCTAATAGAAATTCCACGAAATTATATGAGGTAGGCATTTGTCCTATTTCTCTTCTGGGTCTTTCCCATTCTACTGAAATATGCTCCGCCTATTACTGGGGTATTACCGAGACCAAACCGAGAAGGTAAATCCGGAAGAATCCATGTCAAGTTAAAATTTGACTTAGCTAGAAATCTACCTTTTCATGAGGGCAATTTATCCACCTCTTACTGTACATCTTAGTTGTCGATGAGTCCACAGTTCTTTTTGTGACAAATTTCACCTTTGGTGCAACTTTCTCGATTTTCAACAATTTTCTACACTGTCTAGGGCCTCCGAAGTTTGGCATTATCCACAGCTAAGCTCTTTCTCAGTAGTAGTGTGGGATCTTATTCACCAACATCGCCCCTGCCGTCTATGATTTGATCTAAAGGGGGGCTCCGGCTTTAAGTATATTGTCCACGCATACTGCTGCCCCATATTATTCTGTCGCTTCTGATGACCGACGCTGGTCCTTTAAAACATTTCCTATGGACTCTTTTAGTTGTCGTCTAACATTAGCATTGGGCATTGGAAAGCTACTTACATGTTCAACGTGTTCAGTCCTGTCTGTCCTAAACCAGCCATTGCCTGTCAGAAACTGTGTTAAAAGAAAAATTCAGCTATTCGGGCGGATCCCTTCATGGATGTTGGGAATCAGTTTAAAGGTCCATCTTTGGTGGACTGGTTCAATATCTGAGGTGCTGCTCTCTTGGGGAAGTTTTCATCTCGCCTTTTTTTTCGTGGACTGGTTCAGTCTTTGATTTTCCGTCCTGTTGAAAAAGTTTGTATCTCGCCTTCGTCTTCGTGTGTATCCTCCATTTCAACTCTTTGTACCTGAAACCTTCTTTAAGCCTCAACCGCAAATATGTCCTCTAGCATCTCGCAAACAACCATGTATGTACACGCGCTGTACCATAGAAAGTCGTCTGGCAGGCACTGCTTTCAATTTATCTTCTATGTTTTTGGCCCTAATTCGGAACCCATTGACCACTACTGACACCATCAAAATTAAAACGATGCTGGCGAGGGGCCTCGCTGCTTCAGTTCCCTTGTTAGTTGGATACTTTATGTGTTTCTCAAAGGTCAGTTTTGCATCATACACCTATGTAGGTACTTTCAAACTGTTTTTGATGCAATTCTGTACTCAAATTCTCTAACTGTCATAGTTTCCATTCTTTTTCCACCTAATTTCTGGGAAATTACAGGAGAGACTAACGAGATACCGATACCCGTTGGTTTAAAATATTTGCGGGTTGTAGTGATGGGGAAACCCAGAGCTATACAGATTGTTCCACATTCACGTTGAACGGTATGAAAGAATCTCTATATTTGACTGTATGCCCTTGCATGTGTTAAGTTCCAGTTGAGTTTTGAGTTTTCTGTTCAGCAATGGAACGAAGTTTTTGTTCTGTATAATCCAAGAGGATTAACTCCATTCCTTTCAGTCTGGGAATTTTTGAGGGTGGGATCATGTGCTTTCTGGCGAAGAGAACTAGTTCCATCGTTTGTCCAATCGCTGTGAGTTTTCACTGCTACCATGATCGCACGTAGAGTGTTGCGAAATTTATCTGAAACTGTCATTACAACGTCATCTGCATATGTAGTAAAACTTATACCTTTTGCGTTATATTTTCTACTGACGTTTATTATAACCAACACCGATAATAGCGGAAATATGGCAGCTCCCTACAGAGTTCCTCTGGTAACAGTTTTCCTTAAAGAACTTTGTCCAAGGTGTGGAGTTGATATTTCTGGTACTGAGCATCTTCTCACCGCTGTTTCTACATCTAGGAAAGCGACCAGAGCCAATTCCTTATGGCGCAGACTCTTCTAACTTCGCATGATACTTCTCTGTCGCAATTACTTTTGATGTGTGACCAAGAAGCCTTTCAAATGTCTTAGGCAGTTGTCCAATCTTCTTGGTTAGCCGTTTTGGGTATAAAGAAAACTTTTACTACCCTCTATGATAATAGTATGTAGCAAGTTTCCCTCAGGCTAAGGCCACGCACTGAGCGACTGAGCGACGAGCACCTTAAGTCAGAAAAATACAGAATTTGATAGGAATTCATATATAGACCCGTAATCAAATTTGTTTACGATTCTCTCACAGGAAGTTGCTGAATAGTTCTTCCTCAAGCCTCCACACGAATAGTTTCACAATGCGTCAAACCTGTTTGAACAACAATGACTTGTCACAAAACTATCAATAATCGTCAGTTTCAGAATAAAAGTGAAGAGCTTGAGTTGATCATATCACAGATTATTGCATTTTTAATTGGAGATAAATGTTTATTTAATGCTTTATCTGAACGCAGATGTTCATTGTTTGTTTAAATAACAGTATGCGATCATGATTACTTCGACAGAAACAATAATCACCGTCGTATATCTTAATGCATCTTTTGTATAGACTCTGCGAGTAATAAGTCGTTAAGCATGTTCATAGTGACATAAGTATGCAAACAAGAACTTATGTAGATAGTTCTCATTCGTTTTGTTCGCAGTGGCGTATCTGATAACTTGTAAAGTAGGAAATGCTTCTCAAGACCTATTCAAGATCTCTTTTGTTCAAAACTTCCCAGAGGAACCTTTTGTAGCCATTCAAGTGACTAAATATCGCTGGTATTGTAGATCTACATGAACCCAAAAATAGGACAGACATACATGCATATACAGGGCGCACAATAGTCTTAAAAGAAATGCATGTAGTTAAGAATTTTTTCTGTTCACAATTTTTAAAACAAGTTTATTGGAGTTACCCAGTTGAAACCACAAGCAGACTCCAGACCCGAGAGTACCATAGGCGACTCAATCCTAGTTTGTCAGCCTGAAAACACTGGGATGCGTCCTCTTTGATATTAAGACTTTGACCTGAGTCCATGGGCGCCAAAGTCCTTTCTTAGACTGTCATTGTACCACACCAGCTTTCTGGAATTCAGTGGTGGACTATCAGTCTTACTTACTTACCTAAGGGGGTGCTACAGTCCGAGGTGGACCTGTGTTTCAACCAACAAGCGTCTCCAGCCAGCTTGATCTTTAGTAAGCTGCCTCCAGTTCCAAGTTTGTTGAGGTCCCCTTCCACTTGCGTGCGCCACCTGAGTCGCGGTCTTCCTCTAATGCGTCGTCCCTCGGGTGTTGATTTGAAGAATTCTCGGGCTAGAACATCCGCTCCAAATGATCCAGCCACCTCAGTCGTTTGATCTTCACTCTTCCGGCTAAGTCGAGGTCTCTGTACTGCCCGCACGGTTCGTTGATGTATCTCCTCCTCTTCCCACCGTCTATGCATACGGGACCACCGTCTATGCATACGGGCTTTCCTGGCCTGAAGCCACACTGATGTGGACCGATCAGGTTATTGACGGGCGGCTTTAGGCATTCAAACAACAGGCGATGTAGGTAATGCTAAGAAGACTGATGCCTCTGTAGTTGGCGCAGTTCAAAGGCTCTCCTTTTTTGAAGAGTAATGTAGGCTCGGGATTTTTTGTGCTCACAATTTATAAACCAAGGTTGTGGGATTTACCCAGTTGAAACCACAAACAGACTCCGGGCCTGAGGGACCCAAAGGCGACTCAATCCTGGCGTTTCAGGACCACTGATGCACATCCCCACTGGTATTAGGTCTTTGGTACTGGGTCCATAAGCGCCAGACCCTGTTTCTGGGACTTTTTGTGAACTATCGGTGTACCACACCAGCTTTCTGGAATTCAGTGATGGACTACCAGTTGGTATGAACTAAAATGATAACATTAAATTTCATACTTTACGGAATACATCTGCGTACAACATCCCTCTTGGGAATTAAATTTAGTACTAGATTTTCTTATTCCTTGAGTAACTGTCTCAGAACATGCGAAAAACTTCGATTAGGGTCTCTTTTTTTCTGTGTGCGTCAGCTAAAGTATAGTACGCACTATCCCTTGATGCTGTTCTTCAAAACTCTTCAAGGCGGAGTGTTGTGTGCATTCATTCTTCGCTCACCTCATGTAAATCGATGTGATTATCTAGTTTTTCCACTTTATTCTCCCTCAATACAAACGAAACGTAAAGTCAGACTAAGATGATGAGCTATTTGTAACGATTTTCGTTAATTTTTCTTGATAGAGTTCTATGGTTTCCAGGCGCTGCGGTGTAAACTTCAGACTTAGCTGCACAGCCTATGGTTTAGTACTGACATTCTGACCTACTCGCAGATATTGCTTACCAACGCTCTGACCTACCATACGTGCTAATATCTAGAACTCATATACCTATACAACGCCTTGAAATTAAATTCCTCGCAGCGATTTTCCAATCCATTAAACTGTTTATGTGACCCGACGTCATTACCTATTTGTCGTCCGCCATAAAATTCGTGAAATTTAGGGCATTTTACGAAAGCGTTCATCGGTACGTGCCAGCACGTCCCACATCAAGCCATAGTTATGCTTCCGATCAGGAAAAAAAATCTCGCATTCCAAATGTACGTCATTTTTCAACGAGAAATTACTTTGTCAACTTTAAATTATCCAACCCGGTCTCTGGCGAACAAAGTGAATAAGTCATTAGCCAAGTGCAAGCCGCCAGCCACCCGCAATTAGAGGGCTACCATCACTCTCATCACTGTCACTGACGCACACAGAAAACCGCTTAGCACCGCGAAAATTATTCCACCAATTTTCCACCTGAAATCTCGCCCTCAACCCACAGTCGACGTGTAATTCCCTTCCGCGGTTCACCACGGAACTTCTCTCCAGCCCCCTCAATCGGCTTTCGCTGGCGAAAGAAGCAACCTTTTGCACATTGCGCTGCACAAGCACTAAGCGTCAAGCGGCAAATCAATTAACAAATCCCCCGAACATCAAAGACCACACGTACACAGGCAACCAGTAACTCTACATCTGCACACGTGTGCGGATCTCCAACCTGCTGACAACGAAAACAGTTAACCACAACAAATGTGGAATTTTCCTCAATCCGCCCCAAAAAAAAACCACAACACTCAACTCAAAATAAAACAAATTCCGATTCCCCAGCACCAGCGCCAGTTGAGGGCCCTGGCTCATCTTGATTCTCGACTATGCGCTCAGTCTCCTGCAACCAATCCACCTGTAGTCGCTGTAACCCAGCCGCTGGTGACTGTCAAATCCGTCCAACTATCAACAACAAAAAAAAGCAACAATCCCAACCGGTCTTCCCCCCCCCACCTCCATCAGCTGGGACTGGGCACTCTACCGAACCGAGTGGCCACCACTTGATGTCCGGTCGCGCGCGCATAGTCTTCCGTAGACTCTCCAAAGCTTCGCACACACGTGACGCGTAAAAAATCTTCTGGTCCATCGTGCAGAATAGTGTTTGCAACTTTCTTCCGCGGACAACTGTGTGTATGTGTGCCCGTGTGTGATAAAAGATCCAACCAAATGCATTCACTGCAATTATAGCGAAGCATCAACCGCAGTTTGTTTTAAATTAAAAAAATAAAAAAATAGTTTCGGTTGCGAAAAGAGAGCAAGTTCACGTAAACATTATTGTAATAGCGGTCATCGTCAGTTATCGCTCTTGTTGTTGTTGTTTTTGTTGTTAACTGTGAGTGGTTGTAGTGTAAATTTTGTAATAATGCCGCGATAAGTGTACAGTGAGGACGTGTGACAAGCACAACTTGGAATCCATAAACTACGTGCGAAATTTATTGCAGCTAATAGAGAGCTTGGTTGGTGGACACAATAGCTGTCAGCTAAGGTCAGTATAGAACGTCAGATTGTGATGCAAACAAATGGGTTATGTGTGCATGATTATGTGTCACTATGTCGATGGCACACTCTGATAGGCAAATGACAGAAGTAGGTGGATAACGACTACCTGCAGGAATCAATTGGATTTGCAATTCAATTTACCACTAGGCACACTTGACTGCGTTAAATCCTTTAAAGTGTATTTTTAGATATTTAACGCGCCACGAAAGGGATAAGGGATAACGATTCAGCGTCTTTTGCAATCACGTGGCTTAAGAGTTAAGCCTCACGAAATCGCTGCCGTAAAGTGGAACATTCCTCGGAAGTTTATGAGTCTTTTGTTGTTAATTACAACTGGTTTTGGGCCGGATTGTGTTATCGTGACAGAGCTGTTAAGCAGCGAAGCGATGTCATAAATTATTGCATTATAGAGGTTTTGAATGTCGGGGTCCATTACGAACTAAGATTTAGACTGGAGATGTGGAATTAAACATTTTTTTTTGTTTCTGGGTTTCGATGGCATCTTCTCTGGTTAGGCTTACTTAAGCCGTTTATTAAGGCACTGGGATGGTTTTTTTTTTTTTAACGATGATAGTTCTTAACTCAATAACGTATTGACGACGTTGAAATCTCAGCATTTACAACATGAAGGCATTTTTCCTCCTAGACCACCACCAGTTTTAGACCACAAATAAACGATAATTGACTGCAGACATAGACAGACCTACTTGGTACAGTATGCTATCTTCGAAAAAAAAAAATAAAATTGCTTGGGCGATAGACCGCGTAATCTTTAAGTGACCTTGAAGGGTCCTTTGAGGATCCTAGAATACATCTAAAGCGGCCCAGTTTAAAACCCTCACGATATTTCGGTTTCCCCAAAATTAGATGAGTAGCTGACCATACTGACAGTACTGGAGCTGGGGTCTTTGGTCCCAAATTCCAAAGTGCGACAGCGGTGGTCGCCGTGGGTCGGTGGTTAGTGCGTTGGACTGCTGACCGAGCGGCATGGGTTCGAGCCCCAGCCAGGAAAACACCAAACTTTTTCGCGGCACCACCTCTCGTCGGAGAATGACAAGCCTCCGGGAGTATAATCTGTCATGAAGAGCTTCTCAATTTGCCGTTCGGAGTCGGCAATAAATTGTAGGTCCCTTCCATTCATGCGAAAAATGTTACACGCACAGCATGAATGGTTGCGAGAAGCTAGGCATTGGCTCATCCCGAGCTGTCACGCCGGCTATTTATTTTTATTTATTTCACAGCGGTTGGAAAGTCGTCAAATATCTTTCACGCAATTGAAATATGTTCACATGAATTAAGGGAGGCCACATCGAGATTTTCGGACAGTGAGTCAGCAGTTAGGCCCCCTGAATCCCAGGCAAGAGGGTCAAAGCTTATCTGGGACTGTCTCAATCTCCTCGACCTTCGACTGGATCGAAGGACACGAAAGTTTCGAAGTTAATTCACGGGCGGACTGTTTTCGAGGTGAAGCGCTTGGCGCCCATGGTCGCGCGTCGCTTAGTGGTTAGTGCGTTGGACTGCTGACCGAGCAGGGAATGACAAGCCTCTGAGTATAATTTGTCATGAAAGAGCTTCTCAATTCGCCCTTCGGAGTCGGCAATAAATTGTAGGTCCCTTCCATTCGTGCGAACAATACAAACACGCACAACATGAATGGTTGCGAGAAGCTAGTCCTTGACTCATCCCGAGCTGTGGCCCCGTTTATTTGTGGCCCCAGCTATTTATTTATAAGCGAAAAAGTTCATCTACTCCAACAAAAATGGGACAAGAAAATTACTTGAACTCAGCACGAACTACCTAATTGTACACTTTTAGTTGGTTGGTTTTAGTGTTTGTATCAGGCAGAGAGTGCCAGATACTCAAATAGTGCTAAAATCCGGCGTTTTGTTACCACAGTTCTCGTGACCGGTTTATTAGACGAGCGTGGATGGATGTCAACAAACTATGACTGTTGGTCTTAAATCGAACCTTTGGAGTTAAGGTAGAGTGCCGGGCACTTGCAGATTAAGTGTTCTAGGATTTCCCTCTCATAAGTATCTTTACAGCTGCAGCAGTAGGGATTAAAAGGGATGCCAAGCTTGCCCGCATGGGTTAGGGAAGATAAGCTCCCAAGGCGGTCGAGATCGGTTATGTATTGTGCTACCAGCCTTGATGAGGTGGTTGTAGAAACAAGAGCCTTGATGGCTGCCTGGCTATCGGAGAAAATTGCGACATTACGTTTGTGAGTGGTGTTGTTGTTGAACGCACGACAGTCCTAATAGATATTTCAGCCTGAAAAACACTGTAGAAGTTCGGGACTTTGAATGATTTCGATATTTTCAAGGCTGCTGAAAATATTTCCTAACCTACCCTGCATTCCATTTTCGAACCGTTCGTGAAAATTGGTGTGTCGTAGTCTTTTGTGAATAAATCTCGGTCTGTAAGTTACAAAGTACAATAAAAACCCTTGTCATCAAACTTCCATCCACCATCCACTACCAGTTTTATTTCTTCCTGACAACATCAGGTGTTCTCTCCTCTACCACAACTTACAACATCCATTGCGATACATTAAAAAATGGGAAGGTAATGAACATTGAAGTTCCTTTTCGGGATAGATCCACGGGTTCTTAAACCATTTTAAAGCTTTTTGCTGGATAAATATCAGACACCGTTGAAAAACAATAAATACAACCAAAGTTAATGTAACTTAAGTTAGGTTGAGAAGGCTTAACCCAACTTGTCCACTCGGAGGCTTGTAGATTCATCGTGTATCTACATTGAAACACTGTGGCGTATGTGGAACATTTGAATGGACTTTTGAGCTGATCTCAGTTCTGACCTCACTCGCTTCTACAAAACCTTGTGAGTCTAAGTAAATTCAATGGCCGATGTCTGTTAGCCGTACTTAAATGTTGGGTCGTTTTAGTTTACTGTTCGCCCCCACAAGTTCTTTGGATATCGTTAGACTAAGCTTGCATTGGACCTAGTTTGAATTGAGGATCTGTCCGGGAATGCGATGGTTTTGGTTCTGCTATAATCCAGATTCGGAAAACACTTTTTGAGAGCCGCAATTTGTTGGTCTGATTCACTATAATGTCGTCCATTGTGCTTCTCTAATCGGTGGCTGTATATTAGCAGTCTCCCCAAATCCTCCATATCGCCATGTCCTTGAACTGACTATCTGATCTTGGGCTGGCTAATTGCAACATTTATTGAGTGATATTCGATCCTATAGACTTAAGAGCAGCGTAACTGCCCACCAAGATGGGTATCTCCGATGGAGATAATGGATATTGCCGCTTTCTTAATTCCAAGAAATTCTGCTTCTTTTTGGCAGTCTGGCGATTCCCGATTGTTGAGTATTGCTGAATAGAGACCTGCACCCGAAGTCAGGCCAATTTTTGAGCCATCAATGAAGTAAGTTATCTCGTAATCACTAATCACATTATTTGACTTTCTGTCTTCCCTGTTGGGTAGTAAAATCGATATATTTAAGTCGAAATCATTTTTGGGAAGTTATGTGGATACATCTCCGTTCCATATTCTGAATAGCTCCTAGTATCAGCATGGGTCTATACGTGATCTGTTTCCACAAAGAAAATTCTTGTAGTCTGAGAGCTCCCTTTGCTGTTGATCCTTTGATGAAAAAGTCCAGTGGTAAACATTGAAAAATCATGTGGTTCCTTACTTTCGGTGTACTTCTCAGTGCCTTTGTGGTACTAAGTGTTACTGGCCTTTGCACTTTGCTGAACCTTCTCATGTATGTAACAGTCCATTAAATTTGGAGCAGCTTCCAACGTCCACTTTTCCAATTGCACAGTTTCAAATGAGCTCTCTGAAAGACTCAAGATTTTGGAAAGCTTATCGATGTCATTGTTGTCCCTTAAATGTGTGTCCATCTTCACTCTTTGCATACGTTCTTAGAAAAGCATTGAATTTATCCTGCGATAATGGTGAGTGAGGAGGTAATCTTCCCTATTTCATCCCGTTATAAATGCATTGAATAACTTGTCTTAGGACGCATACCATTAGAGTGCAGCATAGTGCACTAAGTTTTCTACCTTCCGTTTTCTTTCTTGCACGATCCCATTGGATTAACCATCAATCATCCACTTCAGCTCATAAAAATTTCACTCAGGTTATTTCGTTGTTAATCGAATTGCGGTCGCATATGTGATCTGATTTCCAACGAAAATTCCACCCAACTTTTATAATTTATTGAATTTTTGACAATAAATTTGCACTGTTTTGAAACATGCGTCGTTAAGGTGCCAATTTCCCAACTT
This sequence comes from Matsumyia berberina, assembly GCA_917880715.2. Lineage (NCBI taxonomy): Eukaryota > Metazoa > Arthropoda > Insecta > Diptera > Syrphidae > Matsumyia > Matsumyia berberina. The sequence continues at coordinate 111,511,803 of OU862870.1, read as the reverse complement.
TTAACAAATCAACAGCAAAAACATATAAATAAATCGTTATGGAACGAACACGACTTCAGATGCAAGTTATACACGTCTTGTTAAGTTGAAATTCGTTCTGAAAGGCTAATCTAAGCCTCACACTACTTGACACGAGCTATGATACTATGACAACATTCTATCAACTTGTTTGATGTTCCTGTCTCTTAAGTCAGCCTATGAATAAACTGCATAAACCACACTTCAATCAACCACTTTGGCCAAGCGGAACCTCGTCAAATACATAATACCTCAGCCCAAGATTTTACCACATTTGTTTTCTCTTTAAGTCTGCAAACACTAATTAATAAGCGTTTACATCTCAAGACGCCGAACCCAAACACAAACACAAATTTGCATAATGATCTGCTAATTATGTGCCGTGCGGTGTTAGTTAACGATTGTTGATCCAAAATTGAAGCAAACAATAGGTAGCTCCCCGCACACAAACGCGTTGCTGTCAAATTTGTTTTGGACACCAAACCAACTCCGAATTCCCTTAATTAATGTTAATTAAATTTAATTTCATTTTTCGGAGAGAAAATAACCCCACCGCTCGAGAAAATTAGAATCGCTGAAGGTCAACAAAATTTTTTTGCCAATTTTTTAGGTTCAAAATTGTTCCGACAAAACTCCTTTGTCAGTCGATTTTAAACTATTCTCGCCAGCTGAGGTTTGTGTTTGTATCTCAACTAAAGAGATTGTTCACCTGCACGCTGTGAAATTGAAACGAATTGTCATCGATCGAGAGACGTGAGTGTTTTGTTGAATCTGAATGTGAAACGAGACGGACGGCTGGGGATATTTTAGAGATTGTGGCACGTTTGTGAAACATAAGACGGGAATTGTTTACTCGATTAATTCGATTGAAATTGGTACTTTCCTGTCAATGAGTCAATGAGTGATTTGTGGTCTATCGCTGACATTTTATAACTATTTTACCAGATGGGAATTTATTAGAAGGTCTGAAAGTGAGTAGTTGAGCATGCATATGTGATCGCTTACACTACTTGAACTGGCGCCACAATCTGAGGTTAAGTCTGGTGTCAACTTGCTACTATTTGCGCATATCCTCAGTTTAAAATTTTTTGGACTTCTCCAGGATGGGCCACAAACCATTGACGTCCACTTAACATTCTGACAACGAGTGACAATAATTTATTAAAACTTCCAAATTGGGTCATTTCCCAACAGAATGTGTATCTGAACTCCACCTGTTTACCCATTTCTAAATCGCATATCACGCAACAGTTAGAATTGCATTACATATTCGCAAATGCTAGAGACGTAACCCGACGTAACATGAAAGAATAAAAGACTCCAGAGCATACCAAGTGGAATCTACCTCATCGCTAACTGAACTATCTGACGTTGTTCTAATTTTCAATGAGCGTTGAGCCTCGCGTAGAACATAATAATGAGAAAAGTTTTATGTTTGCAAATCGTGTAGACAGTTTTTATCTCTTCTTGTCTGGAAAGATAAAATAAAAATCATTTACATAAGCTAATGCATACATAGGTAGATGCACGCTTATGATATGTGTAGTCATCTTTTGTATTCAGTTTATTTAAGTGCTAACTTGGCCTTGTGGGGATCTTGGATGAAATAACTAACAATACTTTGCCTACCTATGTAAGATCACACAGAGTTAGTTCTTGCTTTCCTTCTCTCGTACTATGCCCTGGTAGTGTGAGAATTAACAACAGACCACCAAACCTAATCCTTTTTTGAATCTGTCTTCGATTCAGACACTGAGTCGTTGATACTTAACAAGTGCCGAAGTAAATCTCTACATCATCACCACGTCATGACTTAAAGAGTTGATTAAGCTAATAATGATTATAATATCGGAAGACTCGAAAAAATATACTGTGAATTATGACAAAAACTACAAATGTCAGCAGCTAGTCTGGACGACTCTCTCGGACGCCAATAAAATCTAATACTGCCTGAGTTTCGAACCACTGCAACTCGCTCGCACTGTGTGAATAGAATCAAACGGGGTATTCATAACCCCTTGAGCGCGAGTGAATTATAAAAAAGAAGCATCCTTCTACCTGGCCAATATCCTGATAGAAGTTTGAACACGGCTAAAGCCTCAAGTCTAATAGAAGTTTTCATACATCACTAACTACCTCATTAAACTTTGTGCATCGTGAAGGGCAAGAGCAATCTTCAGTTCGGACAAGAACTTTTGTGTCAAAATGAGGAAAGACAAGAGCTACCCTCGTTCGAATTGCATGACACACAAGTATTTTGATCTCTAGTTTCGCAGCCTTGAATCCCGTTTTCAGTCTCGTAGATTGAATACCTAGTTATCATTCCATTAACTCGTCTTTCTAGAGTTTGGGGCTGATGTGAAATATCACAAACCAGCCCTAGCAAAGACTTTCCTGTGAAGGTTTCATAGATCCAAGCCAATCTATAGCAGTGAAAATCCGTTTTCATAGATGGCAAAATCAAGGCATTTCTTCTTAAATCTTCAGGAATGGCAAAGTTCCCTTTCCGTCTTCAGGTAATGCTTCTTGCTTTATCTTTAGCGTGGTGCCACTTTCTTCAGCTTTGGTGAGGATTCAATCTTCTATGGTCTTGACAAATATATATCCTGTTCTGTCTTCTTCACCTTCAGCACTTCCTCGATGTACGAGCAAATTAAGTTCAAATTTTGCGCACCCGTGCGCATTATCTCACCAATATTGCCCGGTACGACTCGGTCTTCCTTCGTGTCCGAAAAAACGGAGCTAGACGAAGTCAAGTTTATTTTCAAAGGATTACATGTGATTGAGCCTTAAAACTCAGAATCTCTTCCAAGAAAATGATACCAGCATCTTAACCTTAGGCTTCTTCAGCTTATGTATGTACGTATTCATTTGTATTCTTATCATGAGACTAATTCGTTGGAGAGGACGAATTTTTGCCGCCCAGTTTCGTACAACTATAAGGTTAAGGTATTGTACCTTTCCGACCAAGGGCGTCACTTAAACTGAGACTTCCCTTCAATGCGCCTTTTTTCCTAGATGTGATCAAACTCTCCAGGCTTAATTGTTAATGTTAATTCTTCTGCATAGGTGGACGTTTTCTAACAGACAAGACTGAAGATCACGACAAAATCTTTCCGCTTGCAAACAATGTTCCTTCCCCACAGCCACACTAATTTGAACCATTAACTTTGTCTTATAACATTCGTCACTGCTCCAGTGTGCCCATTTTCTAATTCTACTCCGGGAACCTGTAAATAGAAGGGGAACCGCTGATTGAAAACCACCAGATAAGGATATGAATCTCAGGAAGTCCCTCAGCTCGATGTCACGCAAGTCCCTCTTCTACCGGCGAGGGCACGACATTCACACAGCAGGTGACGGACAGAATCGATTTCTTCCTCGTCTCTACAACTTCTGCAATAGTCGTTGTGATGTATACCGAGCTGCTCCGCATGAATACCAATGGCGCAGTGCCCAGTAACGATGCCGGAGACTATTCTTGCTTCGCGACCACTAAGTTTCACCAGAGACAGTGATCTTTTCTTATTATAATGAGTCCATAAGTTTCTAACCAACGTGTATTGCCTCGACTGATGGCCTCGTCTTCAATATACCTTTTTAACGAGCTTATTGAAATCCTCACTAAGAGGAGAGCCTGTGAGGCATGCAGCGCTGCTCCCCTTCCTTCCAGTTCGTCGGACCTTTCGTTACCTGGGATAACCATATGCCCTGGTACCCAACATAGGGTCTCCGTATTGGCTCTCGATATCTCATCTAGGTGCTTTTTACAGATTCCTACAAGCCTCGATCTAGGAATCGCGCACTCCAGAGCCTTATTGGCTGTAGACCGTAATTGTCCTTGCGGTAAGACCCTTCTCGCGGAGAGTTTTAAAGGCTTTAATGATGGTTGTGATTTCGCCCTGAAAGACACTGCAGTCGTCGTTTATTCTCAAGGAGTGAATGAATCCTATTGCCTTGCGATAGACCCCGCACCCCGTACCAATCTTCATCGTTTTCATTCCTTTTTATTGGTAACTTTTTGGTTCCTCCAGTCATCTTTATCAGGAATTCTAATACTGAATTTCCTATGAAATGCCAGAGTCTGGATCAAATGATCTATTTCTGTCGATCTGTCGGCATTCTCCCATCGAGACAGTATGGAGGCGTGACCATAGGGAGCTAGTGTCCAAAGTCATCCTTCTCTCAGTTTTGGCCTCCACATATGTAGTTTTTTCTGCATGTTGTAATAACAGAGTTTGGTGGCTGTTCTTCTATATTGAATCTGTGCCCTGATGTCGTTTGCCACAATGTTGGTGCTGCGTTTCGATATTTGTAGATAGCATATTTTACACTCGTTTACAATCAGACCTATTCCAGCAGCTTCTCATTCGGTACTCTAGTGCCTTGTTCTAGTGATATTGTCAATTTCGTTTGCGTTTCACTATTTTCCCTAACATCAAAGTATAGCCCCTACTATTGAATGAGTCGGTGATGTATTTTCGGACTTTGACTGAACAACAAGTATTCTTCATCATCACCCACACGTTCGAGTGAATTTCTAAAACTAGACGCGGTACAAGATAGTCTCGTATTCGCATTATATGCGGCCTTGAAATCGATAAATATATACTTATGTAGTCAAGGTGGCGCTACAGTCCGGGATGGACCTGGGCCTCAACCAACAAGCGTCCCCAGCCAGCTCAATCTTTAGCCAGCTACCTCCAGTTCCGCACGCCAAGTTGGTTAAAGTCTCCTTCCAATTGCGTGCATCCTCTGATTCGCGGTCTTCCTCTACTGCGCCGTCCCTCGGGTGCGGATTCGAAGATTTTCCGAGCCGCTCTATATGACCCAGACACCTCAGTCATTGGAGCTTCACTCTTCTGGGTAAGTCGACTGTACAGCCCGTACAGTTCGTCATTGTATCTCCTCTTCCATTCACCGTCTACGCAGATGGGACAGAAAATCACCCAAACAATTTTCCTTTCGAAACTGCCAAGAGCAATCTCATCCTCTTTTGACAAAGTCCATGCGTTTGCGCCGTAGAGCAGGACTGGAACGATTGAGGTCTTATAAAGGGTCACTTTAGTTGTACGAGAGAGGTCTTTATTACTCAATCGATAAACATATGGTTATGCAATAAGTATCAATAGCTCCTGCCTGTCCTCCAAATTGGCGTAAAAGAAAGATTTGGTCTATTGTCGGTTTTTCAGACCTCAAACCTCATTGCTGATTCTCCACCAGTTCGTGAAGATGGTTTAAGACGCCTCATCTTTATACCAGATAGGATTTTTTATGAGATGTTTAGGCGACTTAGGCCCGTGCACAGGTTAGATGGTGACTCGTTTTATTGATTATGGAGCTACCTAGAGCATGTACCCTATCACGTCATCACTTGCAGCTTTGAACGCATCAGCTGGTAAGACCTATGGATTGTATTTAAGTCTACCGATGGCTGCATTAACTTGGTTCTGGTCCACTGGTTGTAGTCATTGGTTGCCCCCCAAGTTGAGACTGACTGCCTGATAGCGGGATTTTAGCTTGTCTTTCCATAAGTTCAGCACCAATTGCTTCTACATGTTTTTGTAAAATAGTTTCAGTGTTGCGAAAGGCCTTAATGACTTGTGCTTTAAGTAATTAAAGGATGCTATGTATGACATAGGGACATAACAAATTAGTATTTTAATACAGAGCCACTTTTAAACTTTTTTTTATGACCTGTTAATGTCAAAACGTCAGTCAAGGTTTACATTTTTATCATGATGAAGTTCACAAACATTTAGAAATTATTAAAAATAAATTCTGAGTCAGTTCAGTGGTCGCAACTTTAAGAGCGCTAACTCCAACTTTCGATCGTAATAATCGTCCCACCAGACTGACTGTGCTTACTATAGTGGATAAATTCGTATCAACATATTCACTATTGAATGTTCCTGTGCCAGTGAGAAAACAAAGTACCGAAAATATCGCAGTGCTTCAGTCGCCGAGGGTCAGTGGTTCGTGCGTTGGACTGCTGACCGAGCGGCCTGGATTCAAGCCACAGCCAGGTATACCGAACATTTTTCGCGGCACCACTTCTCGTCGGGGAATGACAAGCCTCTGGGAATATAATCTGTCATGAAAGAGCTTCTCAATTCGCCGTTCGGAGTCGGCAATAAATTGTAGGTCCCTTCCATTCGTGCGAAAAATGTAACACGCACAACATGAATGGTTGTGAGAAGCTAGGCCTTGGCTCATCTTGAGCTGTCGCGCCAGCTATTTATTTATTTTAAGTGTTTCTGTTCAAAATGAGCCAAATCAGTCGATTCCACGCCGTTCACAGGAATTGGGAATCTGTCAGTCCATATCGTGGCGAATTTTGGGTGAAGATCTTGACTTGAACTGAAGCCTTTTGATCATATGAAGAGCCGAAACTTCTTCCATTGGGCTCTGCAAAAGTTTGAAGAAAGTCCTGACTTTCATTGTTATGTCCTTAGAGGATCTTTTTCGTCTAAGATTGGTCAGAGGTTCATGTTGTTGAAAGAAGGATGAACACCATCGATTTCCATTCCAATTTTGTCAGCTTCTTACGATTAGGAGAATCGTCGTTAATTAGTGCTTGGTATTGATGATAACTCACTGATTGTGATTTTGGCCATAGGCTATAGACATGACATAAACGGATCTGTGTATCTGCAAGATAATTTATAATATTTTACGCAAAATTGTGAGTGTTGGCACAAAATATTGATTTCACTTTCCAAACGGTGAATTTTGAACATAAAAAAAATTCAATTCTAAAACAAAACACGATCACGCATTTTTGTGTTTTTATTTCTTTTATTTGATTGTTAAGTCCACGCGGTTTTATTGGTTTTAAATGCAAAATTAAGAGCTCAGTTTCGGTACTGGGATGGTCTTGGTTCGATTAACCGTGTCTTTACTTGGATATCTGTTGCATGTATCTCTTCCGATTTGCATAAAAATTCCGCTGATGAAATCAAAATAAAGTTTCGCTGATTATTTTTGTTGGATCAAACGATGGACAATGATGACAACGATGAAGATGGCGAAGGAGAAACAAGAAGAACTCAAAAAGTCAACGACATCCGATGGATGGTTTCGATACCTGAGCATGGCGAGGTATGATATTTATTCATCACTTCCTCTGATGGTCGGTGTCATTTTTTGTTTGGAGCCACAACGACAACCGCCTGAAGTCTTTAAGCCGAAAGTGATTCCGATTTAATGGGAGGCTGGTTTCTCTGAGACTAATTTGTAGTTTAGCGGATGCGACGCCATGGAGGGACAGATGGACGAACGGACACGTAAAATTCGTAAATCAAGTTCACACGTGTCGGTTTTTTTTTATCTAATAGATTTTAAGATATTATCGGAGCGATGCTAATGCGGTTGTGAAATTAGAAGAGCCGCACGCGGGAACTAGTTGTGAAAATATGAATTTTCTCAAGAAGTTTATTGGAAATGGTTTAGCATAAAATCTGTGTTAATGGGGGAACTCTGATTAAGTTATAGATACAAGACAAAACGGCAGTTGATTTGGACACGAATGCATCAGAATGTTATGTCACGGTGAACGTAACGGAATGACCGTTCGTGGGTAGGCTTAATCAAACGATTTATAAACAAATTAAACTAAATCTGCATATTTTGGAACGTTTTCATAAAATTTTCCCAAGAAGTTTACGATTTGGAAGCAGTTTTGTTGCAACGTTGCAGCAACATTGACCTGTTATGCTTGAAGATACAGACCACATAATACGTTGGAAATCGTCTGAGCTTAACTTGATTTAAAAATGCAGTTTGACTGGATGAAAATTGCGCAAAAGGGGCGTGTGAAAATGAAGCGTTGTCTTTAGTTTGACAACTTCTACAGATTAACATATGAAGATAATGCAACAGAGCAGATTTCGTAAGACAGCCTCAGGTTTAATTTGTTTGGAATGTTTTGTAGCACTTGGTGTCTATTCCTTCTTAGGACCTTTGAAACCAATGTGGAACCATTTTTTTGTTTCCTTTTGAAGTTTCCTTACAGTAATCGTGGGCTGGCGAAAGGTAGAAAAATCCATTTCGCCACACTCAGGTCAATGCAGACCCATTGTGGTACCCGTTGTGGGAAGAGGGAGATATCACCTACTTACCTTCTAAAATGCCACCCACTAGTCTCCTGATACCAGTAGAATATGACCAACTTACTGCATATGCGATAGACACCATCCTGTAGATTTGATGAATTTCATTATTTGATTCACCGGTATCTCGAATAATTCTTCAATGTCCTAGAAAAAATGTCGTCTGAAGAATCTATTTCTTAGATGGAAGAGACTTGGGCAATGACAAGGGAAGTGGGCTGTATCGTGGTGGACTTCCTCATCGCCACACTCCCTACAAGGGTCTTCTTCTGTAATTCGAAGATTTTCCATATGGTGCCGCAGCGTATTATGCCCTGTGATTACTCCTATAAGCGTACATAGGGATATTCTATCGATCTGCAGAAGGCTGTCCGTTCTAGCCCTATTGAATATAGGCCACATCTTTCTTATGATTACACAACTATTAGGAGAGGTCCATCTATGATTAACCTCCCTTAAGGCTCTATTCCCCGCTTCGAACTTAAGTGTGCAATGTTCACCGAAGTGTCAATTTGTTCCGAGCTTGTTGCCGAGCCGTTTCTCGGCAGTTCGTCAGCATTCTCGTTTCCTGGTATGCCCTCATGCCTAAGAACACAATAGAGTGTCACATTGAGCTGTGTTCCAAGAACTCTTCTCGACAGCTCCTCACAAGAAAAGAGCTCTACGGGTTTGCAGACATGCGTGAGAATCATGGTCAAGCTTATGACATTTGAACTGAAAGTGTATCTATTGCATGCACTACGTCCAAGGCTGTAAGAGCTATTCTCCAACCTGTGGTAGTTCCTTTTTACAGTAGAAAATGCATTTGGGCTATTGAGGGTTGTGTTTACTGTTTAATCATGGAACTAGACGTTTTCGACACTTCGAGTATGGAGTTAGAAACACAATTTGGCATTCGGAAGATGTTTTGGGCTTTGTGGTTAATTGATCAGTTCTCTAGCACTGGGGTTTCTCAGAAAGACCCATAATGCCAATCCATAGAGTTGTAGAGTAACTTGTTTGCTCCAGATGCTGTAAAAAAAAGGATCAGGTTCCCAGGGTGTAACCAGCGAAAACATTCGGTAAACAAAAGTCACTACTTAGAGTCCACTTCTTCACATGCAGGAGGGAGAGGCGTTCTTCACCCTCCAATCAGAGTCCGTATGTGGGGTTTGATGCCTTTTCATAGACATTGGCCACTTGCTATACCAGTTACAGGTTTGAAGTAGTTTCTGCTCGAATTATCAAGAAACTTTGATTTCTTATGCAACAGAGCAACGATTTCGAGTTTAGTCCTAATAGTTCGGATCGGCTATCAGAGAGGATGCAAATTTTTCCGCCTTAAAGAGTGGTGATCCATGTAAGAGCCATCCATATGGCACCAATGGACTTACCCACACTTACCTTGGGAGCATGATTACTGAGAAATTCAGCTTGAAGCAGTTATCCAGAACCTTTTCGTCAAATCCCATACCGAATTCGTTGCTTTTTATCAGGGCTCAACGTACAACCATAGGAAAACCAACGACTTCCTTAGAAGAACCCGAGCAGACATTGTGCGCATAGTCGTCATCTGTACGGGTCACTGGGCAGTAGGTGCCCATGCGACCAAGATTGACATTTCTGCGGCTGTAGCTGCAAAGATACAAGCGAGAAGAGAAGCCTAGAGCCCTTCCTCTGCAAGTGCCCGCCACTTACCAAAGCAAGACTCAAGGCGCTGGAGATACCCCCCTTCCTCGTTCCTCGACAACCTCAACGAAAGAAACGGAAAAGAAAATTCCTAACATTCTACTCTTCCTTAACTCCACAGGTTGGATTTAAGAGCAAGAGCCATGGTCTGTCGACACCCGTTCAGACCCATTTAATAAACCGGTAACGAGAACTGTGGTGAAAAACGGTACATTTCAGCACTAAAGATCACAAGTGTCGGGCGCCGTCTGCCTGATACAATCCCTTAAGCCAACTAACCATCAGGGTGTTAAGCGTATTGAGATGAAGAAGAGCTTATGCAGGTTAAGTCTTGCTTGCATATCAATGTGAACTTGCACTGGAAGTAAGCCTAGGATAGCAGTACGAGCAGAAATGTTATTCCAGCTTTTCGCCCTAAAAAATCTCGTTAGTCTTTGCCCACCAAACTTCTACCACGTAGATACTCTGAGAGGATTCTTCTAGTTTCCAGATCAAACGGTGATGGTATAGTGAGGTGGATTGGTAATGCGCAAAGTACCGATATGAGGACATCTTCCGAACATCTGGGGCGGAATTGCCATCAGATCGGATTTGGCATCATTCGATCATGAGTCCCAATCACTCACTTTTTACTGATTGCGGTAATTCGGTCCCTAATTCGAAATTGTCTTTAGACAGAACCTTGCTGAGCTTGAGATTTTTTTTTAGGTTTGAATGAATTGGCATTAGTCACTCACAGCCTCTGCGTCTTGACCGATCTGATAGGTGTTCATTAATTTTGTATGCAATATTTTATAAGGCCGCCAGTATTGCAGAAACTAGACGATTTATCTGGTAAATTTCATGTGACACATGCGGTTCTTTGCGGGTCAGCGGTTATTAATTTCATTGTATTGTACAACGGGCAATTGAAAGATGAGAATGTTTATTAAGTTATTCAATCATATAACGCCACAAGTCAAGCTAAATGTAAATACAAAATTAATAGAAACTTCTCGCTTAACAGTCTGTAAATTCTTTTATCTAATAACGCGACTTTATAACTCAAAATTTGAATATATTAATGATAATAATCTTCATATCCATTTTTCATAAGAATTTATGTTAATCCTCTTATGGAACTGTGCATCTTTAGGTAGACTAGACATAAACATTAGCATTAGTAAAGATTACTTAACAAGAAAACAAGGTTAAACAGTAACCAAATGAATACTAAGTTAGGATAGCATAAAATTTTTAATAGTAATAGAAAAATTAATTTTTGTTGCAGAAACTTCAATGCACACATCCATAGTTAACAATAGAGTATTGAATTGACGCCATGCACAACAATCATAAGGGCATGTGTCTAATTATTCGTTTATTTTGAAATACAATGTCAACTCTACACTTTTTGCTCTAATCGGATTAACCTTGAATATGCAAAACCGTAAGCTAAACAATTTTCACATCAGTGGAGATACATATGTATAAAAAAAAAAACTTGAAAGCCTTTAAGTGACCTGATTCAACGAGTATTTGTATTTAAATGAGATGAACTACATTTTTGGGATCACTGAGTTACTACATTGATTGGGTTTACAGTTTTTGAATATTTAAGCTGGTTTATGACTTTTGAACCTGATACTTGGAGCTTTGTTGTAATGGATACAAAACATCGGAACGACGAAAAGAGTTCTGACTAAAGCCATAACATCTGTTGAGATTTATCGTCACTGATCACTGAATTTTTGGGGTTCCAATGAATGTTCTTTTCCATCGTTTTGTTGACTTCTTACGGCCGTCTATTCATTCGCTTTAACCCTTTTCACGGGATCAGTGTTTGGGTTATTTCAAAGGAACGTGCTTTCTAAATGTCGTGGTTTTAAACAGTGAATCGAAGTGTCACCATACTTTTTTTTTATGTTTTGCAACACTCCACTTACATTTAACATAGTCATTTGAAAGGGTGAGGTATAGCGGAAAGTTAAAGATTTGAGTTAAAAAGATACAGGATCAGGGTTTTAAAATGTTTGATTTCAAAAAATTCTGAGGCAAGCAAGCTCAGTTCATCGTTTGGAGTCGGCAATCAATTGTAGATCCCTTACTTTTCTGCGAAAAATTAAACACGCAGAACTTGAATGATTGTAAAAAGCTAGACTTTAGCCCATCCGTGCTGCAGTCCGGGGTGAACCTGGCCCTCAACCAACTAGCGTCTCCAGTCAACTCGATTTTTAGCCAGCTGCCTCCATATTTACACGCCAAGTTGGTTAAGGTCTCCTTCCACTTGCGCGTGCCACCTAAGTCACAGTCTTCCTCTATTGCGCCGTCCATCGGGTGTGACTTCGAAAATTTTCCAGGCCGCAGCATTAGTGTCCATCCGCTCTACATGACCCAGCTCAGTCGATGTCGCTGTACAGTTCGTCGTTGTATCTCCTCCTCCACTCATCGTCATCAACCGAAGAATTCTCCTCTCGGAATAGCCAAGAGCAATCTCATCCGCTCTTGAAAGAGTCCATGCCTCTTCCCAGCAGGACTGGGAAGATTAAGGACTTATACAGGGTCACCTTAGTTATTCGAGAGAGGCCTATGCTACTCAATTGCCTTCTCAGCCCAAAGAAACAGCGATTGGCAAGAGTTACTTTCGTTTGATCTCAGCCCTGGTGTCGTTGTCTGAGTTTATCGCGGAGCCTAGGTAGACAAAGTCCTTAACTACCTCGAAGTTATAACTGTTTACAGTGGCGTTCTGTCCGAGACGTCTGTGTTGAGTGTCCTTTCTTGTTGACAGCATATACTTCGTCTTGCCCTCATTGACCGCTAAACCCATCTTCGCTACATCCGTCTCAATACTCACAAACGCACCAGTGACATCACGCTGCGTTCTTCCGATTATGTCAATATCGTCGGCGTATCGGAGTAATTAGACGGACTTTTGAAAGATTGTGCCTCTGATGTTGGCGCGTAAGTTTTGCACTATTTTTTCAAGAACGGTGTTGAAGAAGTCCCATGGCAGCGCGTCGCCTTGTCTAAATCAATCAAATGTCTCGTTGAGGTCTTGACCGACCCTGGTGGAGCAGCGTGCATTCTCCATCGTCATCCTGCACAAACGGACGAGTTTAGCAGGGATGCCAAAACTAGACGTGGCTCTGTATAGCTCGTCTCTATAGAAACTGTCATAAGCGCCTTAAAATCGACGGTGGTGTTTATCGATTTGAAGTTCCTGGGTTTTCTCCAAGATCTGCCGCAGTGTGATGTTAATCGATGGTGGACTTTCCTTTCCTGAAACCACACTGATATGGACTGTTCAGGTTGTTGACAAACGGCTTCAGGCGTTCACCCAACACGGCAGATAAAATCTTGTAAGCGATGTTAAGAAAACTGATGCCTCTGTAGTTGGCGCAGTTCAGAGGGTCTCCTTTCTTGAGGATCGGGCAAACAATGCTGAGGTTCCATTTATCGGGCATACTTTCTTCGACCATATTTTACAGATGAGTTGGTGCATTCTCCTTACCAAGTCATAGCCTGCCGCTTTGAACAGCTCGGCAGCTAGGCCATCAGCTCCAGCTTAAGCTTAGATATGGCTATTGTAACTTCGTTCAGGTCGGGTGGACGGAATTGTTGGTCTTCGTCGTCCAGATTGAATGGTTCATTCTGCTTGACAGCGCGATTTGGTTCATCGTCGCCGTTAAACAGTCTGCAGAAGTAGTGCTTCCATATTCTCAGCATCGACTGCGATTGTACTACTATGTTCCCTTGTTCATCCTTACAGGCTTCGATTCGGGCTCTACAGCCTTGACAGGTTCGTTTTACCCTTTTGTAAAACTTCAAAACCTAACTCCTGCAGTAACTTCTCTCTATTTCCTCGATTGCGCGTTTCTCATGAACTTTCTTTTTCCTCCTGAAAAGCTTGTGTTCGTCTCTCCTCTTCTGCTCGTACGGCTCGCGAGCAGTTCTGGTCTTTCTATGCAGCGCCGTTTTATATGCCTCTTGTTTCGATGCATTTACTTGCCGGCACTCGTCGTCAAACCAGGGATTTCGTTGTGGTGACCGTGTGAAACCCAGCACATAAGAGGCTACGTTAGTATCTCGCTTCAGAAATAAGAGGTAGCCCTTGGCCACAACTGAGCTCGATTTCTGGCACCCCAGTTAATGATTGCGAGCTGAGTTCGTTTAACATAAACTTTACCCGAGGCTGGACAACTCGGGGCCTCTATGGTGCAGAATAAACAATGTCAAGGGTGCTATCACCCACGAAGTAATGGATTGGGGCCTCAGGGGACACCAGCGTTAGTTGAGAAGGTGGTAGATTTATGTATGTCCCTCATGTATGTATGCACATCCATGTAATACAACTTGTATTGCTTGCAATCTATTTAGAGAAGACATTACCTACACCATCAAGCTGGTGCTAAGCAACGCTCTATCAAACACTTTCGAGGTAAGGTAACTATTTTTTACCCACCGTGCTGATGTACACATTGGTTGCATTTTTCGTAAAGGAGAACCTTCAAGACCCCTATAGAGTGTTGATGCAAGGAACCATAAGAAGATGAGTTTATTCTTTCAAGATAACCCATCAAGTGATGGTTGACAATACACTCCCTGACCTAAGAGAATACTGACGGTATACCTATGTATAGATCGGTAGTTAGAAGGGCGGATTCCATCGCATTTTTTTGGCAATGGGCTGAACATGGCCAGAATGCAGGCGGGAATACAGAAGGCTGTCAAAAAGTCAAGTTTCCTCTCTGGACGGATGGAAGTTGGAATTTTCAATAGGATTTCTTCATTGTCGAAAATTCGCATTCTCAAATGAAATAATGGGACCACTTGTCAATTTTAAGGCGTAGTCCACAGAGTTGGTCTAATAACAGGCTAATTTCTCAATGTATTTCTTTTTAAAAGGCATTGGCCACGGGTTGACAAGGTTGTTCCGTAGTAGTTCACAGAACTTTGCATCGGTTCCCAGAACTAGCTTGTATTTGACAACAAGCGAATCAAGGACTTTTAGAGTAACTTTTCTGTCTAAAACGATGAATACAGTTTTGCCCAAGATGTCAGAGGCGCCATTGTGCCCCACACAATGATTGATGGCACAGACTTCTGATTGGAATATGGACAAGTGTTTGTCAATACTGACAGAGAAGTTTGTATGAGGTGATTTTCCTAGACTGCCTGACCCCAATTTTATTCCATCCGTTTACCAGACTGATACGATTAGAAGTGGTCAATGCCGCTGTTAGGGTGGGGCGCAAGAGTCTGACATGCAGGTTCTGGCATTGGATTTCTTTTAGTTTTCTGATAAATTTTCTCACGTAATTTTCCTTATCCAGTTGAACTCCTAATGACGTCATAATCCCTCTGAATGTTTGGGTGTCCAAAGTGAGTCTATTGCACCCGAGTCTTGCGTGGCGGATGTATACCTAAAATTGTGTAAGTCATACGGTCGTTACACGTCCAACCCAACTGAATGGGCAATGCCAATCCAATCGTCCAACAAAATGAAATACCACCAAATTTTGTTGCATGCCATTGACAGTCGAAACAGCAAAACCACAGGACGTAATTGTATCTCGCGTTTAACGCAATAATTTCGAAATTTTAATTAGTAAAAGGATAAATGATCGTGAAATTAAATTTTCCAAGCAATGGAGTGAGCGGTGTAAACCTAATGCAATCATCCATAATGAGTTTAGCCATTAATCTCTGTGTGGTATCTACCTACACAATGCCGTTGCAGTCACCGTGCTGTTTTTAGATACTTTTTTTTTCACTGTTTAACTTGTAACAATATTGTTAATTGATGTACAGTACATCCTCATGCAAGGTCATTGTTGTTCGTAAGCGTTAAGTTTGAAATATGTTTAATCATTTACCATCCATCGGATAGAACTGTCCTTATGTTGATGGATAATAATTGAGAAAAACTTTATGCGAATAAAGTCATTAAAGCTACAGTTGTTGCGGGCACCGAAAAGCAATGGAAATTGTTGGTTTTTTTTTTTTGCGTTAACTTTCATTTTTAGATTAAATGATGCGTCTTCAAAATGTAGTTAGCATGGGAAAATGAAAGTGAAATTGTCACTCACCAAATGAAAGGAAATATCAATTTATCCGATGACGGCACAAATTATGTCTGAATCTACCATCTAAAGCCAGCAAACTTACACTGATACTGGGATATCACGTAAATCTTGGAAACTTCTGGTGAAGCCTATGATGATTCTAACATCTGTATAAGAAATATCTTCGCAAACACAAATGTGTGAATGAAAACCAATTAGAAAAAAATGACATCACAGCTTTGAGCTGTCAAAAGCGCGACGAAGTAAAATGTTGCTCTACTCGGGCGTTGAAGTGGCGCTTACGATATTTACGATGAAAAGCCGACCTAACGCCTAAAGTAACATTTTATGTTGCACCTTAAGATCCCCTGGTTTCTACTCAATCTGTCAACGCGCAAAAGCGCAAGCGCCACATTCTGATTCGGCCTTTATACTAAAAACCTGTGGGAGGGTGGGGAGGTCCAAAAAAGGTCCAGATTTCTTCCCAGGCGAGGTTCCAAGTTGTACGGAAAGCACTACACACTCAACGGCATATAATCGATTTCAGCCATCGTTTTCCAATGACCAGCTTATCCACTATAAGGGTCGCGGTTTTAGGGTGCTAAAGTAGACTCTCCAAATTTTCCGATCTTCCGCCATCGACTCTTAAACATCATGGACTAACCCCATAGAGGAAGAGGTGAGATTTAGGACACAAATCTCATCTTGGTCCTACCCAGGGGACGCCTGCCTGTGCTTGATGGCACGGATTCCATGGCATGTCTTGGAAGTCGAGCCCTATGCGTTTACTGTGTCCAAATCATCGAAGACTGGACCTTTCCCTTCGAAGAAGTAGCTGCTCGACGAAATCTCACGAAGAAATTCCATTTCGGCACCGGAGCAGACATGTTAATCCTGTCTGCAAGGAGTATGAATGGAGGAGAAGATTTAACCGCGAGCTCAACAAGCTGTAAAAAGACGTGAATGTAGTCCGGCAGGCAAAAATCAATGGTATACAATGGCTCGGTCAAACCGACAACGCTTCAGCCAAGAGACGCCATTGAAACCTAATACTTCCTGAGTTTCGAACCACTGCGCCTCGCTCGCGTTGTGTGAAAATATCATAAGCGCGAGTTGATTACAGAAAAAAGAGAGTTTTTGAAGCCCAGGCACCTGGTTCGCAAAGGAGAGGGAGACTAATCCTGCGGTTTAAAGATCAAGTGATCGCGGGCGCAAGAAAGCTGGTCTCACCAACTAGAAGCAATATGCCTGGGACCAGCAGTTCTGACTCTGAAGTCAGTAAGTAAATTAGTTAAATGGGGGTACAACGCCACCCTGCGGTGCACGACAGTAAACAAAACTGGTAGACGAAATGCACAGCTGAGTGTCAAAAGTGTTAGAAGAGTTTCCTTAAACTGACGCTATAAATTTGCCGCCACCACTTTAGTTGTCATCTATTTTAAGGGATCAGTTTCGATTGTAATACGGTGGATTAAAAGCTCATCAGGACTCGAGTAGATTATTTGTCCAAATTTATCAGAGTTTCGAAATCTCTCATCTGGAAAATGCAATCGAAGGGTCTATCAAGCATTAAACCTTGATTTCTAGATTGTAACCTTTGACACTATTTTGGCACCTTTTAAGCCAGACGCCAACACCCTTCAAAAGGGCTCAAGATCAAGATCCTCAAATTGAATTTCTTGATGCCTAGAGACTGTTCCCCAGAGCTTCACGTTTAGTTCCTGCCAACGCCTTCCCCATTAAACTCCACCAATGCCTCTGTTAGTACCACCTGCTAGGTCAGAACGTCAATAAATTGAGGTCAACATATCTTTTCAACCATATCTCTGCAAGAATCACACATTTCAAGACTCCATACGCTCATATCTCAAATTCTAATCTCTGCACAGCATCGCGTCGCATTCATTAGCCTCTCGCTTAAAGTAGGTACGCGAAGGAAAACAACAAAATCCATGTGAGTTCCCATACTTTCCATCTCAAGATCATTAACTGTTAGTGTATTCGTTTTTGTATCTTTTTGCCAATCCGCCCCGGTCAGTCTTCTGTCCGTCTTCCGTCTGTTATTTCTTTTCTTAGTCACCGCGTTGAAATTGCAAAGCCCCATGGCGAAATGGATTTTTTTTTTTCGCCGCGAACCATAATTTTATCTTTGATTTGTGTGTCAATAGAAAATAATAACTTTGTCCAAAAAAAAAACCGAAAGAGCCTCAGTCCAACTTCAACTTCAATTCCAAGTCCAAGTCGATTCCATTAACCCAGCACATGAAAATCTCATTGTCGTCGTTAGTTTCGCGTTGGGGAACCACAATCCTAGGTGAAAGACAGAAATGTGAAGCCATCCATTGATGGCTTTTTGCGCGCCACAAGTACGCCGTGCGAAACCATTTTGACGAGATTTTTACTTGATGCCAAATTGTGTAACTAATTTTTAAGTAGCCAAGCAGTTTTGGGGAGAAGAAGTGATTTTTTGTGGCCCCGAGGGGCGTAATTACCAGTCAGACAATTATATTGTTGGGTGCACTTTGGGAGTTTGCATTTTAAGATGGTCCGCGTCTTACGGGGAAATAATTGGGGAAAAAGTTTAGGAAATACGTTTATATTTTGACAACAGTAAATGAGTCGAAATTTTGGAAACTTACACGGCCGGGTTAGTCAGAAGAGAGAGGCTTTATGATGTCCATTTAAAATTAATCGAAGTCGTAGTTGAGCCAATAGATCTGATAAGCTTAACAATCTCCTAAGCGAGACTTGACAAATAGACGGGTGTTACAATGAAGACATTAAATTTCCTAAAAATGTAATCAGCCGAAAACATTCTTCTGACACACTTGCTCCGAGGTAGAGAAACTATCCCAAAGTTGTAGCTGTTGATGGTTGCATTTTGTCCAATGCGATCTGTCGTACAGATTGGTTTCTTGTCGACAGTCTGTACGATGTTTGATCTTAAACTAATTTATCTTCAATCACCGTAAAAGCCTCAACGACTTCAAATTAAAATAGGGTTTTCACATCAATATCGCCAAATGGACGAACTTGGCGAAGATAGTACCTTTCGTATTTATGGCTGGCTGCCAAACTTTCTGTCCCATCCCAAGATTGAAGAAATCGCACGACAGCGGAACTCCTTACCGAAATCCGGTGTATGTTTTAGAATATTTCGGAGGTTTTGGCTCCAAACTGCACAGTGGATCTAACAAAGTCAAATCAATTTCTTCGGGATTCTTACTTACTGACCTCAAGCGGGTCCATTGCACCCATAAAAAGTATGCTCATGAAAGCCAAACCAAGGAGCAGGAAACCATTCAGAAAGGGATAGAAATCTCAAAATCAACTATATGAAGGTCCTCCATCATATGGAAGAAGCTACTACCAAGAGTACTCAATCTTCTGGTGGCTTATGCGGGACCTTCGCATAACAGGCGCTTGATGGATTCTATTTCGTCTTCGTCTCTGCAGTAGTCATTGTAGGATAATCCAAGATGCTTTAAGACGCTGTATAGCTCGATGCGATGAATGTTTAAAGTCGATAAAGAGATGGTGGGTATAGTCTTGGAACTCGATGGTCTTTTCCAGGATTTTGTCGCAGTGAGCAAATTTCGTCAGTGGGTGATTTCCCTGGCCGAAAGCCACTGAGTGTGGCCAATTTGTGTAGAGTAAAATAACTTTAGGCTTGCACACAGTACTCTGGATAAGATCTTGTAGGCAAGGATATGTATCTATAGTTGATTCGAAACATAGAAACGCCTAAATTGTGAATAGGGCAGATAGAGCTGATATTCCATGTCGGGCCTGTTTTCGTCCTGCAACTTCACAGATGATCTAGTGCATGCTTCTTGCTAACACATCTCCACTAGCTTTGAAAAGCTCTGAAGATGCCTTGTTGTTCTTAAACCTTCTGATCGGTGATATCTTTTAAGTCGGGAGGGGAAACTATTTCATCGACTGAAATTGAGTTTTGCTCATACTGTATCACTCTTTCTCGGTCATGCCCGTTGAGCAGCTGTGAAAAATGCTCCCTAAATGCTTTCACACAATTTTCTTTAAATCCATTTACCCCTGTTAGAGCATGGGATGTCAGTATAGCCAGCTTGTGTTTAGTTTTATATCGGGTTTCACCTTCTTTTACCCCAGTTACATTGATTATTCTTTAACTGTTCTGAGCAAGGTGTACTTAGAGCGACTCACTTTTTTGTTTGGCTGGGTGTGTGGATTTCGTTACTAGGCAAACATCCAGAGCATACTCTAAGGTGAGTCCGATCTTCTGTCATTTGTGATGCCTAATGGTTTCTGGACCGTTCTCATGTAGAGCTGTTTATTCGAGATGAGCTTCTGCCACCAAATTACTAGTCTCATACGTTGACATCTACTTACGAAGGCTTGCATCTTACGAGTGACATCATTAGTCTCTTGCCAAGTTCTACACTCGTAAAAGTGTGTTGACTCAGGCTTGGATTGAAACAATCTAAGTTCGGTTTTTGTGCTGGAAACATCCCGAAGGGAGATGACTTTCTCGACCACCTGTTCAGCTATATTTAGTTGAACGTTTGATTTCCAAAGGCGTAGTGCCTTCCTTGCGCCGCATTCATTTTAAGCCCTAATCTGCCAGCTTTGGTTTCCAGGTTGTGAGCCATTTGGTGGAGGTCAATAATCTGATGTTAAAGCAGGTAGATATTATAAATGTAGTCCAGATGGTTCAGCGGACATGTCATTGTATACCTCGTCCATTGTAGACATCACTGATAAGCGATTACGTACTTCAACGTCCTTTGATACCCTGTCTCAGCGTAGAACGAGACACAATAAAACTTTTCACTCCAACCTAAGATTTTTTCCCGAATTCGTCTCCTGACTCTGCAGGCAATCGAAAGCCTTTTCGAAATCGATGAAGAGCAGATTAAGGAGAAATCTTAACTCGACGTATGATCAGTGGTTAAGAACTCTTATGAACTATTCAACTCTTGAGGTCAATCTCCATTTTATTGGATCTGGATCAAATCCAGTTCAGTTTTAACCACCTACCGATGAGGACAAAGTGGACACTGGTGTGGGTGGAGGTATCTTTTTCGAACCACTAAACATCTAAAAGTCCGCCCGCCTTTCGAACTACTGTAGTGTCAAGTGAAGTGAAGTTTCAAGTGAAGATCTTAGTAATGAAACTAGCCCCGCGTGAGACTGCGATGAAGGTGAAGATATCATCTTTTTCATCGACAGCCAGGCAACAATAAAAGCAATTTCTGCTGAATGAAATTAAAGCGAGGCCTGTGAGGTGTTGTCGAGAAGAGCTCAAGGTTTTTGGAACACAGTACAAAGTGAAACTCTGCTGGACATGAGGGTATCCCAGGGAAGGAGAAGACCAATGAAATTGCGAGCAATCGCTCGGCAACAATCTCGGAATAGGTCGACACTTCTGTAGGGTTCAGGAATTTTTCTGTGCTGTTTTTTACATCCAAATGAGTAAATAAAGCCAAGCATGTCATCAAGCTAAAACATGCACCAACTATCCCTTACGTCATCAAAGATACTCCATAACTTGTGACAGGCAGGACGCCATAAGTTTGTATAACCAATTAGCTCACTTATCGCCGCGATAACAGGCGGAACAAACCTCCAAAATGACTTCAAAAAAGCGCCGCAGATTCCCCTCGACCATCATCGTCGTGTCCCTCATTAGTCCGCCTTGAGTGACACAACTCCGCCTTATGTCACTCAATTGACTCAAAATGCTTTCTCGCCCAATGTCAATTAATGGAAGCCACAAAAAAAGAAGCACAACACAACACACCTGTGGCATAATTAGAAAAAGCATTCAGGCCCCGTGAATAAATTATTATTCACCCAACCGATATGGCGGATGGCGCAGCCTCTCCCAAACTCTGTGGGTGAGCACTGTGCATCATCGTTTGCATCCACAGCCCCCTCGACTCAATTCAATTTCTGTGGACACAATTACTTTTAGCTAATTTCGAAGATTGCAGTTGTGCTTTAATCGTTCCTAAGTACACATTTGATTGTTTCAGATACATTTTCCGCTCGCGGTTTTATCTTTAGTTTTATGCTCTTGGGATGGGAACGAACCACACGACGACGACGCGACTCGGCATTTTCTGTGCGGTGTGCTCTCTCAAGATCAGCGATTGTGTGTGCGCGGCCCAATGTCATTGTGCCCGAGTGTGTGAGAAAGATACTCCGTACACCCATTGTATCTGGAAATATAAAAATTCATTTTAATCACATGAAAAGTAAATAATTACATGAATTTTTTTTTTCTTCTGTTTTATTGCGCGTATCTTACAGGTGACACTGAACCACAAGGCAGAGCGAGACGTTCCACTGGTAATGGTGGTGGTGGCTGATAACGAAACAACGATTTTTATCTCAGAAAACGGAAGATAAAACAAAGATACTCTGGAACTCCAAGGAACAGAAATTAAAGAAAAAAAGAAACGAATTTCATTCAAATGCGTTGGGTTAAGCGATCTAAAT
This sequence comes from Matsumyia berberina, assembly GCA_917880715.2. Taxonomy (NCBI): domain Eukaryota; kingdom Metazoa; phylum Arthropoda; class Insecta; order Diptera; family Syrphidae; genus Matsumyia; species Matsumyia berberina. The sequence goes on along the minus strand of OU862870.1, from coordinate 111,489,479 downwards.
TTGTCTGCACACGTGTGAATGGACAGAGAGAAATTTGTTGTCTAGCGCGACGTGAATTTGTTTTTAATGTTTCGGAACTTAGTCCGTGTTAAGTGAGAAGAAAAAAAAAAAAAGTGAAAGAAATAACAGAATATGATGTCTGACTTGGACATTAGCGGGAATAGCCTGCAGCTGGACTGTAGTGTTGACAGTGGTATATGTATTGAAGTGACGGCAGAGGATTTGAAGAAGAAGCTGCAGGAGTTCAAGAGAATCCTGTTCATACTGGAAAGGGACAAAGAAGCACGGCGATTGCTCAGGGAGAGATTGAGGTAAGTGGATTGAGATTGTTTATTTGTATTTAATTTGCTCATTTGGCGAAGATGCTTCACGGTTACGCTGTCGTGTTATCTTTTGCGTGGAATCATTTCGGCTGGGGTTAGTCACTAAGTGGGTGAGTCACTATGCAGAAGGATCATTTGGGGTGATAAAACCAACCTGAACAGTCGGGTGTAGAAGTACAAAATCAAGTTTGTCATTTTTTTATGTAATTTCAATGTAATTCCAATTTGTAATTTTTTATGTAATTCCAAGGTGTCAACCAAAACGCCCATCCATCTGTCATGATCATGAGCCACCTACCCCAGTTGGGAACGCCGAGTTGGTTGAGGTCATCTTTTCCTAGAGATGAGATCATCATCTTCTATGTAGTCCACAGCCAGAGGTGGATTCAAAGTCTCCTCGGGACGAGTATTGGTGTTTTCCCTCTCTGCATGACCAACCCACCTTAATCGTTGTAAATGTATTTTCTTTTTGTAGTTCGTAGTAGAATCTTGTTCTCATCACCATGTCAGGGCGTTATTTCATAATTGTCTCCTCTACAACTAAAGTTAAACGATTGGCTTTGATATGTGTAATTCTGCACCGAATTTCTCTGTTAATGCCGGGCTCCAAAAAACTCAAGGGAATAATCGCTGCAAACGCACTATTTGAACGTCCGACCAGAACAACCTATGGACTTGCCTCTACCAAAATTGCCTGTGCTATACAGCAAAGATTGAAATGCGCAACTAGAAATTGGTTGAGGTCCCTTTCCACTTGCGTGCGCCACCTGAGCCGCGGTCTTTGTCTACTGCGCCGTTACTCGGCTGTGGATTCGAAGATTTTCCGGGGCGTAGCATTGGTGTCCATCCACTCTATATGACCCAGCCAACTCAGTCGTTAGACCTTCACTCTTCTGACTAAGTCGATGTGGCTGTACAGCCCGTACAGTTCGTCATTGTATCTCCTCCTCCACTCGCCGTCTATACACACGGGACCGAAAAACACCCAAAGAATTTTCCTTTCGAAGCAACTAAGAGCAACCTCATCCGCTTTTGAAAGAGTCCATACTTTTGCGCCATAGAGCAGGACTGGGACGATTAAAGTGTTATACAGGAAAATTTTAGTCGTCCGGGAGAGGGCTTTGCAACTCAATTGCCTTCTTAGCCCAAAGAAACAGCGATTGGCAAGAGTTATTTTTCGTTTAATCTCAGCGCTGATGTCGTTGTCTGATTTTATAGCGGAGTCTAGGTATTCAAAGTCCTTAACTACCTCAAAGTTATGACTGTCTATAGTGACGTTCTGTCGGAGACGTCGGTGTTGGGAGTCCTTTCTTGTTGAGAGCATATACTTCATCTTGCCCTCATTGACCGCTAAACCCATCTTCACCACGAAAGCTGCAGTGACATCACGCTATTATGTCATATTCCTATTATGTCATATCGTCGGTGTATGCGATTAATTGGACGGAGTTTTAAAAGATTGTGCCTCTGATGTTGGCGCATGAGTTTTGCACTATTACTATTTTTTTTAAGAACGATGTTGAAGAAGTCGCATGACAGCGAGTCGCCTTGTCTATATCCTTCTTTGACATCAAAGGTCGCGGTGTGGTCTTGATCGACCTTAATGGAGCAGCGTGGATTCTCCATTGTCATCCTGCAATGGTTCATTCTGCCTGACAGCGGGATTTGATTTATCGTCGCAGAAAAGAAATAGTGCTTCCGAGTTTAATCATCGTCGGGCCCGTTGTATTTTCCTCTGTTTTCAAAGGAACTGTAAGGTTTGGGATGTGTGTTGGGCAGGATGGGATGTGAGTTCAGCCAAGGAATTGACACTAGTATGCGGGTGGGCAAGAGAATTTTCCTTACCGATTCCATAATGCGTGAAATATTTAAAATTCGATATTCACATAGACCCCAGAGTTTATTGTCGAGTTCTTACTATAGCTGGGCATAGGAAGCATTTGAGTTTCTCCTTGCCTTCCAGAGCAGTTCTTGTAAATCGTTATTCCTAAGAAAGACTCAGTCTATACATATTTTGGGGTTGTTCCTGTAACTAGTCCCACCATAATTTTAAATTGCTCTTTGCTTGAAAATTAAATCTTTTTGCACAACCATTCAAAACCATTCTCAGCGGTTGAGAATAGTCTACAATAATATTTGCAGGGGCTACATAAATGAAAAAGAAGGATGAATTCACCGTTCACTTTACGTGAGTATGAATCCCGCTTTTGTCAGTAGTAAAAAACCCATGGAACGAAGAAGACAAGTTCTTAAAGACTTCTTCTTCCAGCTTATAAAAGCTGCCATGCTTTTTTCCTCCTTTGTCTAACTTTCGAAGATCACGTTTATAGCGGGACATTTCAATCGATTCAACCAACCAGTTTTTGTAAAAGTTTCCACTTTTTCTACGATCAGGAAGGAGAACTCCTCCTAGATCCTGAGGCATCACAATGGACCTACTGCTGGTCTTAGTGCGTCGGCTATGTCAACATCCTCTCTATTTAAACCTAATTACTTTTTGTGTCTCTTGCAATAACGCGCTTCTCAAACTTTATCAACCCAATGGTTTCGTTTTGGTCGCCTTGTGAGATCTAGCCCATCAGAGGTGGTATCTCTGATGGGTTTTTGGCAAAGTTGACACTGGTCCTCGGCACTTTACACTAGCCACTCAAGGTTGTGGTTATTTGAGGGATAACGAGTTGACTAAAAAGGATGTGTGGTTGGCCATACAAAGCAAAGCCTTACGCAGGGCTTTTATAATGCGAGGCGACTCTCCTATTAAGGTTGCAGTCTTTCAAACGAACGAGTCTTTTCCAAGCATGGAGCCGTGCATGATGTGTTTTCGCTCAAAATAGGCCAATCGACTTAATCTGCGGAGGTATAACATCTTGTCCTGATTTTGGTCTATTCAGTTTCACCAAAAACTTCAAAAATTCACTGCATAACTCTGTCTAAAGAGATACAAGAATCAACAAATCAAACTCCACTCCTTTTGTATATTATTCGACCTATTTTACCGCACACTGGCTGTCAGAACATAAGCCACCGCCTGCAAAAGTGCTAACTGGGACACGAAATTTTTTTCCTCTCCAATAACTTTCACCATAAAGTGTCTAGATGATTGATTACCTGTCAATCGCTCAACGATGATTTTATTTTTCTTCCGTAGAAAGTGAATCTGTCTACGTTGTCTCATCATCTCAACTAAATGATACTACCTACCGCCAACTGTACAACATTCTTCCATCTACTCTTGCGGAATGTCTGTCAACTGAAATTAATTAATTTATCGGCAATTCAATGGATACCGATCCCATGATGGATGTCTAAGCTAATAGATGTTCTACTAGGTCCTAGGAATGCTACTCTCCATAACGTTTAATCTTTTTTTCACTTTAACGACTGCTTAAGAGTGATTAAGCCATGGGACTGTTGCAAGTTGGTCGACAGATGATTCGTGTGTTTAGCACTTCACTATGTTATGACATCGTTTTGAGCCACCAAAGGAGTTCTGAAAGTAGGAATACCATTCAACATAGTTGAATCCTAAAACAAAGACGAAAAATTCTACAACTTTCCAAGTGGTGTGCTAAATAAAATGTTTAATGCTAACTAATTCTTTGCAAATGGCAAACCGTCTAGAGCTTAGAAAAGGAAAAAAAAAGCCTGTAGACGACCAAAGTCACGTACAGTGCAGGACCATCTGTCATTCCATCAAATGAGTGTTAATTTCATGGGCACGATTCAGACAGGGTGAGTAATCGGTAAATGAAATTAATTAAGTGGTCAATCCAGTTAATAATTAGACATCTGTCAGTACCAATTAGAGGCGCACATTTCTCCATGACCAGGTCCAAGCGAAAGATTCCCCGTTCTTTTAAAGCTAAAAAGACAGAAGTGGTACTTGCACCGCACGCTAATTGCTTACAGCGCTAGTGAGACTGGCATCTCTAAATAGCGACAACGGTTTGTGATTCCCCCTGAAACATGAAAATATAAGTCATAACCAGTAAGGAATCTGGAAGACATTATAGATATGACCTCGACATACATATTACGTGGCACTAAATATTCGCTCTTGTTCTATTTATCGGGATTCCGACCAGTGAAAATTATGACCACTGTCATCAGGAATCACTTGTTGTTTGTATCAGAGGTTCGATCTCTCTACTAGTTTTGAATCCAAAGATCATCTTGGTTGGAACATTGTTGTCCTTATCTTCTGCTTCTTGAGTGTTCTTAAAAAACTCGATAGTCAAACGCTCTTGCGATCTGGAGCCTTTCACTTTGAATATGGTTTGATGGTTGGTTTTGAAGGCTTAGAATCTCTCTTTACTTAGTCCTCAGATTGGCCCGCTGTAATTCCCCTCAAGCGTCTGCTGGAGATGTTTGCAGGAATTGTGAAGGGGGTGTGTAGGGATAAAGGTTGGTGATGGGGAGACTGCGAAGTATCTGTTTTTTGTGTGTGAAGTTGGACAGATCTTCCTGTGGTTTTTGGAAACTCCAGGATTTCGGCTATCATTTTGCTGTCTAGTTCCGTTATCCGCATTGATCCCAGTACCCGTTGGCGTAGTCTTGCAGTGCCTGGACAATGACAGAGGAAGTGTTGCAGGTCTTTCTCCTCCTCCTCCCAATTTTTGCAAATTGCGGTGTCAACTAGTCCCATTCTATGTGCGTGCTTGATAGGAATATTCTGACAGCGATGATTCTGGTTGCTAAATTCCTGGATATTTGCATCATACCTTTGCTGGACCAATATTTGCACCTCATAGCGTTTGAACATCCAGAACACTTAAAGTGTGTGACTTCCAAGATGCCTTGTGAAATTTGAGATGTGGGAATTTCATGCTTTACACTACCGTAAGGTTGAGTACATTAAACAGTCTTTGCTTGTGGAAGCAGTCATCTTAGTAAAGGGTTTTTCAATAGGGACGCTACAAAAGTAGAGCGACAGGGACAGCAAACGACGCCATATTTTTCTTGCGGTTTTTTGACATTTCTCTTCAGTAAGGTTTGCCATTTCATGATGGAAAGATATACGAGCCAACAACGAGTCGAAATTATTAAAATTTACTACCGAAATTCGGAGTCAGTGGCCTCAACGTTAAGAGCGCTACGTCCAATTTATGGTCGTCATAATTTCTGGCTGGATGGCTTCGTCAATAAACAAAATATGCGGTATTGGTCAGGCAGCAATCCACACGTACTCCATGAGTCATCATTGCATCCCGAAAAAATTACAGTTTGGTGTGGTTTATGGGCCGGCGGCGTCATTGGGCCGTACTTCTTCCGTGATGATCAAGACCGGCACGTTACTGTGAATGGGGATCGCTACCGTTCAATGATAACCGAATATTTTTGGCCCCAATTGGATGATATGGACTTGGAGGACATGTGGTTCCAACAGGACGGCGCCACAAGCCACACAGCGAATGTCACAATCAATTTTTTGGAAACCAAGTTTGGAGAACGTGTTATCTCACGAAATGGTCCAGTCGCTTGGCCGCCTCGGTCGTGCGATTTGACGCCGTTAGACTATTTCCTGTGGGGCTACGTCAAGTCTATGGTCTATGCCAACAAGCCAGCGACGATTGATGAACTTCGTACGAATATCGAACGTGAAATTGCAGCAGTATCGGTCGATTTATGCTTGAAAACCGTCGAAAATTGGGTTCAGCGTCTGGACTTCTGCAAGCGTGCCCGTGGTGGCCATGCAAAAGAAATCGAGTTCCATACATAATGGCATCGAGCGTACTTTCACAGGAATGAAGAATTTAATTGATATCCAAAACCGTTTTTGTTTTATTTAAAAAAAACGTTTGTAGCGCTCTTATTGAAAAACCCTGTATATGTCGCAGGTACCGCGTTCTAGCGTTCGGAAATCTCTGCTAGTGCAGCTAACGAGTAACAAGCAAGCGGTCTGTTCAGAGTGCGAACGTTCCATGTGCAGGTGTTTCAATCTTGTTCTTTGAGTTAAGTCTTGCATTGGTTCCATCACTTCATATTTGCCTTCTCGTGACCGACCAGTAAAGCTGGCAGATGACGTGAAGCATCATCAGTTCTTCGTGGAATCTTTTTTCCTAGTCCTCTATGAGTTTAACCTTTCGGTAATCCAAAGGGCATTTCAAGAAAGTGTGACGATGGATCCGCGGTTTAGATAATCAAAAAGTTGCTCATTTGTGGCTGTGCTCCCACACCCAAGTACAACCTCTTCCTCTGTGAATTCTCAGCTTGTCTTAACTCAATCTACCCGTACTTGGTTAAGGTTGAAGGGCTGACCTATACGATGCGGCCTTTACTCGGATTTCTATGGAGCAGATAAAAAGAGCTCTCTTCTGCGACAGCTTCTCCTAAAGCCATCTGTACTTAAGCGCATTCCTTTAAAGTGGGCCGGCAGTGAACTGTGATAGATGTGCCTTGTTTTTATCTTGTTCCGAGTTCTCTGAAGGCGCGCCATGTTGTGTGTGCGCTCCACTTCTCGTCGGTTTGTCATTGGAAGTTTAGTGCTATGCTGGACTAGTGCTAGGAGTAGTAGTACTGATTTTTCGATCATTGACAGGTTCTATTCTGGTCACTTTCTTGCTAGAATTTCGAGCTCAATGCGAAAGCACTTTACTGTGGGTGAAATGGTTTTAATAGCAGTTTGGCTGGCTATGTAAATGCCAATGAAGTTTCTATAAGATAGATAGTTTTATGGATCATTCTGTCGCCGCCACGGCATTTTTCAGAAACTCCGCCTGGACAACGCTGATGTAGTTCCTTCCTTCAGTTTTTGACCCGTCTGTGAAAATAAAATTATTATTCGGGTTGCTGGCCAGTTCTTTTTCCCAATGGACTCTTGAGGGGATGACTGTTTTCATGTTAATCCACGATCAGGAGATGGTTTAAGAAAGTCCGTGTTAGTGTCTAGTTTTTTCCCAACTGTGTCCAACACTGTCCGTTTTCCAAGACAAGTCTTAAATGGGCGAAACTTTTGGCTGTTTCCTTTAGTTACTGGATATTGAAATGGATTCCCGTGGTGCCATTATACTCATTGTTATATCTTGATAAATTTCCTCAAGTTCGTGACTTTTTCTGTCGCTGGCCACCAGCATAAGTCACGATGAACCTGGCTATATGGATCCAGTGGATGATGACGGGTTTAAGCCTCCCCAGCCTTTTTTTTTTGTCGGGTTTGGAAACGCTATACTGGAGCACTCAGACGCAACTTGTCCATTGTACTAGCAGAGAGCAGGATCCAGTATTTAGCCATTTTACTGGAATTTTCTCGACTTTTCAAGAAAGCCTAAAGTCTGCCTCAAACAATTTTTGACTACTAGTGCCGGAATCTATGGAGGTAACAACACCAGCTTTATACAGATTTTGTGCGCAGACAACTTTACCCGTTAGAGAGCCTCCAGCAGAAGGGCCCCCGTCAGTTGCCCACACGCTTCCTTTAATAGGGGCCTGGGCCCGAGCTCTTTTCTTCGGTTTAGTCCTACTTAAGGTCGAAGAACAGACGTCGTCGAATTCAAGAACTGAGTCGGTTCCGGTAGGAATACCCTCCGCCGACGTAGCCCTTTTTGCCTTCGCCACCAAAAGAGGACTGTGCTCGGTGTTTGCGCCTTCGAACCCAGCCTTCGTTATTTGCCTTTTCTTCTTCTCTTGCTTGCTTGCGCGTCCAAAGCCGAAGCGAAAAGCACCACGATCAGCTGTCTGGCTATGCTGAAAGCGACTAGGTGTACCGGGTTAAACCCTTCCGCCACTTCCTCCTTCCTTTTAGTTCATCCTCACGAACGAGTCAGAGAGTGAACCGCAGAAATCTTCAGATGCGAGCACTGTGTCGGGACCTCTATCATCGCCTGAAGAGGCGAAGCCAAAAAGTATGTTGATTAGGGACTCCAGAATCCATGGTCGAAAGGACCGTAATAATTCTAAAAGATTTATCCAACATACAGACATCTAATAGACAGATTTACCATCACAGTCAAAATGTGGAATTTAGTCGCCAGGCATACCTACCTCGGGTAAATTCTAACCCATACCCGAAGAGGGTAATTTGATGCAGTTGGTGATGTGAGTATCTGTTCTACCATGGTATGTACGTGCTGGCACAACCCCAAAACGAGTCTTGATAATTAATTTTGTTTAACTAAGGAACTAATTAACATACACAAAGGTTTACAATTTGTTTACTTTGTTCGAAGAGACATTACTCACATTACTTGTCAAGAAAAACCCCCAAAAGCCACTTCAAAGCCTCGACTTTTTTTTAAATCACATTCAGTTTATTTGGCGTAAACAACCAATTGTTTGCATTTTTTGCTACAAAAAAAATCACGACATACTCGTACACGTATCTATACCTGACACCATCGCCTTTTCTTTTTTGCCGTATCTTTCGCATTCTCTTTCATTCAAAGGGCAGTCTGGCTCAACAAAAAGATGAAAAGAAATGCCATCGATTGCAACCTCAGCATTATAAAGTCTTTTTGCATAATCTGCAAGCACCCCCAAACAGACATCAACCCCTCAAGCCAATGGACTGCCGTCCATTCTGCATTGGAAATCGAAGCGGCATATGCGCCAGCACATGTTGACCACACGGAACCCATGTAGTTTCCCTAAAGTTTTTCAAACGAAGCGCACACAATTATCGTTCTGAATTAAATTTATAAAAAAACAAATCCAAGTTAACAAAATAGCTCGTAACAAATGGATACACAATCATAATTGAAGTTTTTAACACAAAAAAAAAAAAATTAGCGTGTAATTGCTACTTTAGAAGTATCTACGGTCAAGTGTGTGTATTTATCTAAAAGATTAGGTTGTTAGAGTACAGAGAGAACGATTTTCGAGTATTCAAGTTCGCAATGCAGCCTTTGAGATACTGAGACATTGAGATACTAAAAGCTCTCGCACACGTCTGTCACGAGTGACAATACCACGACAGAAAAACATGTACCTCTTGCCTTTCCTCACCCTTTTCTGTTCGCGATAAGTGGCGAATATTTGCTATTTTATTTAATTTAATCATTCTCGTATCTCTCCTCAATCTTATCTCAAAGAAGCTTCGCTTGTATTGACTAGTTTTTCGGTGAAGTTTTGCTCCGAAATAAAAAAAAAACTCCACGTCCAGTCGAGGTGTTAACACCTGCGTGTCGGTCGGTTTTTTTCTCGGCTTTCGGCGGTTTGTTCACAGTGGATTTGACAAGACAGAAGTTGTTGGCCTAATTGAAATATAATTGTGCCCTTAAAGTGTCGGAAATTATTTGTTGAATCTTAAGTAAGTGTGACGATCAAGTTGTAGGCACGCACGCTGTATCTTCGAATGATTGTGTAACTCCCATCATTGTTTACATTCGCGTGATGCGGCTCAAGTGCGGCATGTGATCATCCGAAGAGTCTTTAAGTGAAAAGATGCCCTCTACCCTCCCAACTAGCCATAAAGTGTTTGAAATTATGATCATTTGGCGTGTGTAGGATTAAACAATCCATCAATGTCACTCTTGCGGTTGTGGTATCAGCTATGACAAAATATTTATACAAAGTTTGTTTAAGTAATTTATGTAAACCGTTTTGGTTTATGAGAAAATTTAACTTTCCATAAGGTGCACGCTAAAAATTAAAACAAACAAACAGCGGAAGCTTAGAATAATGGAAAACCTCTTCAACTTAATTGCTGTCGAAGAGAAATGTAACCAGTTGACGGTATCTAGAACGAATTTTGCACGAAGAAATTTTGTGGATAAAACCCATTAGCGGAGAGTTTTACGGATTTTTTTCGCGTGCAAAATTCAAGAACAAACCGAAACAGAATCTGCGTCTTAATCTTGGTTGTGACACGTTAAGTGAATAATGGATGAGACGAAGTGCACGACGAGCTGATGAGGTCTTTTGTACACCCTCTCGGTGCTTGTTTAAGAATTTTCGAATCAAATCAAATCACTCGATGTAGAGAGTGAGGCTGCTCTCAAACAGTAAATTTTTGAATAATCGCGAAGTGGTTTTCTACAAGGTGGTCCATTGTTCCAAAATCTGTAGGTATTGCAACCACTGAGTCCCGTGAGATTTGTTCGTGTTCTCAACGAAAGATTAAATAGCACTGATGTTCATTCACCATACATGACCTAGCCACCTTAGTCGCTGTCCACGTTTGACCAGGTCGGTCTCGCTGAATAGTTCTTGTTTAAGTTTACTCTTCCGTGAACCGTTTACGAAATTTGCTTGGGACGACCTTCTGTTCTGTCGATTTGGGTGAACAAAGTCTGCATCTTTCCAGTTAGAAAAAACCCTTGGATTCAGGCAATCATTGCCTAGTTCTACTCTGCTCTCCTCGAAATTTGAAAATAAATAAAACTTCCAACTACAGGGTTTTTCAATAAGAGCCCTACAAAAGTTTTTTTAAATAAAACAAAAACGGTTTTGGATATCAATGAAATTCTTCATTCCTGTGAAAGTACGTTCGATGCCATTATGTATGGAACTCGATTTCTTTTGCATGGCCACCACGGGCACGCTTGCACAAGTCCAGACTCTGAACCCAATTTTCGACGGTTTTCAAGCATAAATCGGCCGATACTGCTGCAATTTCACGTTCGATATTCGTACGAAGTTCATCAATCGTCGCTGGCTTGTTGGCATAGACCATAGACTTGACGTAGCCCCACAGGAAATAGTCTAACGGCGTCAAATCGCACGACCGAGGCGGCCAAGCGACTGGACCATTTCGTGAGATAACACGTTCTCCAAACTTGGTTTCCAATAAATTGATTGTGACATTCGCTGTGTGGCTTGTGGCGCCGTCCTGTTGGAACCACATGTCCTCCAAGTCCATATCATCCAATTGGGGCCAAAAATATTCGGTTATCATTGAACGGTAGCGATCCCCATTCACAGTACCGTGCCGGTCTTGATCATCACGGAAGAAGTACGGCCCAATGACGCCGCCGGCCCATTAACCACACCAAACCGTAATTTTTTCGGGATGCAATGATGACTACTGGAGTACGTGTGGATTGCTGCCTGACCAATACCGCATATTTTGTTTATTGACGAAGCCATCCAGCCAGAAATTATGACGACCATAAATTGGACGTAGCGCTCTTAACGTTGAGGCCACTGACTCCGAATTTCGGTAGTAAATTTTAATAATTTCGACTCGTTGTTGGCTCGTATATCATCATGAAATGGCAAACCTTACTGATGAGAAATGTCAAAAAACTGCAAGAAAAATATGGCGTCGTTTGCTGTCCCTGTCGCTCTACTTTTGAAGCGTCCCTATTGAAAAACCCTTTATTTTCCCTATCTTTCCTGTATTTACCTGGTACGGACGGGCACAAAAACCGAGAAAATTATCTTAATGACTTATGATGACCAGGACGGACTTGAGTCTCAGCCAATAATCGTCTTAAACCTACTTGATCGAAAGCAACCTACCCCTGGTTTCACATACCAAGTTGATGGAAGACATTTTAGATTTCCGCCTGATTTGCTGCGCCATCCCTCCGTCATGATGTTCTTTCTCCCTTCATGGCCTAAGTCGTTGTTTAATTTTGATAAGGTCGGTCTCGCTGTTAGGCTTGTACATTTCTTGTTTATACATATTTACTCTTTCATTAACCGCCCCAGCCATATCCACCGAATATAATCTGTCATGAAAGAGCTTCTCAATTCGCCCTTCGGAGTCGACAATAATTTGTAGGTCCCTTCCATTCGTGCGAAAAATCCCAAACTGTCGCGCGAACTACGCTTTATGATCAAAAGCAGTTTAACAGCTGATTTGATGTTTGCGAAGGCACCAGTGACAGCTTGCTTCGTTCTCCCGATGATTTCAATGTTGTCTGTGTTACCAAATATTTGTATTGACTTGCGAATTTTCCATGCACTATTTTCCCCAATGCCTCATCTAAAACCTCTTGGTGAGGTCTTTGCCTACCTTGACGGAGAAGCGAGCCTTCTTCATTGTCATTCTAAATGATCGACTGAGTTTTGCAGGAATACCAAAACTAGACATGGCACAGAATAACTTCTCTTTACTCACAAACATATTCGGCCTTAAGTTCAATGAATACGTGATGATTATCGATTTAAAACTCCTGGATCTTCTCCAGAATTTTTTCGTAAATAGTGAAGATTTGATCAATCGTCGATTTCTCATGTCATAAACCGCACTGGTAAGACAGTTTAGCATCAAATCAGACAAGATCTTGCATGTGATGTTCAGGAGATTTTTACGTTTGTAATTGTCGCAGATAAGGCGTGTTCTTATTTTTTTTTATAGATCGGACATACGGTGCTAAAGTTCCAATCATATACCCTACCAAGTCATCTCTTGCAGCCTTGAACAACGTATTTCCTGGGCTGTGCAGGCGTGCGGCCTTGCTATGGCTGCTTCAATTTTGTTTTGGTGCGGTGATTGTAGTGATTGGTTAGGACTATCAAACTTTCTGACAGCGGGTTTTCGGCTTCCGTCGTCGTTAAACACTCCACAAAAATAGCCTTTCCATATATTTACCACGAGTTGCTTCTCGACTATGATGTTCTCGTGTAGATCGATTGCCCTATTTATCCTTTTATAGAAATTCCGGTTTTTTTTTACCTGTTGAACCATCTGTGCATCTTCTCGGTCTCACATGTCACGAGACATGTCATCTTAACATGTCTTTTTTGTCTCTGCTTTTCTACTTGTCGAGCTGACGAGCGGTTCTTCTCCTCTTTTGCAGACGGGACAAAAGATCATCAGAAGGACTTTTCTCTTGAAACAATCTCTGGCAATCTCATCCTTTTTTGGGGGAAAAAATTTAACAACCACAAGAGGCTGGTTAATCAATTTTTTTTAACTTAATTGTACAGTCCGATTTCAATCAATAAGCGTTTCCATTCTGCCTGACCTTCAGCTAAGTGCCTCTTGTGTCACATACCAAGTTGGTAAGGATACTTTCCACTTTCATACCGTGTCTGCCGAACTTATCATCCCTGCAGTTTGTGAAATATGTCTGTGGTCCAGCACCCAGCCTAGTTGAATGTTAAATGGGACAGCTAGCAGCGGCAACGTGCAGAAGTGACATTTGAGGTCGTTTGACTTGTCATTTGAATGTCCGCGAAAATCGGATGAAACACTACCACCTACTCCACTTCTGATTTTGGATTCGTCACTGTATAAATCGACAGGGGCTTCTGCTTCAAAAAAATGTGCTTGTGTTTTCGTTACATCTTCCAAATCCTTCCGATCGTCAGGATCAAAGCCGCTACTAAAGTATGCCGTCAGAACTAGAACTTTTAAAGTAAGTACTAGGTGGACAGGCTAGGTAAAGCTAGGTTGAAGTGGCTGCCAGCTGAAGCCAACACCCGTAGACCAACGAAAGGTCTGTAGTGATACCACGTCGATCTTGGAGAATTCTCCTTTACCTACTTCTTAAACTACTTAGAGCTTCTGATGAAGCGTAGGAGACTTCTAATACCTGTGTTGATTAGATCGCCTAGATCGTTGTAGGTTTTGAGTTTTTTTTTCTTCTATAGAAGAGCGCAGGACAGATGGAAAGCAGGTGGAGGATAGTTTCTTTCTCTTCTTCGTCCATGCAGAAATCATTTGAAAAGACTCCAGGCCTTTTTGTATGGCTGCTTGGACAGTGTCCAGTGATGACACCTATAGTAGTGCTGATATGCAATCTCTTAAGGGAAATCAAATCCTTAGACGATTTCAGATCCATGTTTGGGTTGCCGCTAGACACGTTATACCACCTGTAAACCTAAGATGTGTCCTTTCGGGAGCATCTCGCCTAGTTTTTAGTTTACACGCATCGATGGGTCCCTATGCCCCGGCACCAACAAAGTGAATATTGAACTGGCATCTCTACGAGAGGCGAAAGGCAATCTTGAGCTTCTAGTGAATTTGTAGAGAACGACTTCAAGGACTTGATTGCTTCTTGCGTGTCTGAAAAGATGCGGATATCTGTGGCTGATATCACGTTTTTTTCCAGCCAAGATAAGACCTTTATCGCTATTATTTCCGCTTGGAACACACTAAAGAGATTTGGGAGACGGAAAACCACCTACCCCTTCGTTGGTCTTTGATCCGTCGGTAAAGAAGTGAACCGACTTGTCTTCTGATGCACTCTCCTCCCAGAATGATCCAGAGGGGATGGTAGCTTCGAAGTTTTTATTAAAATTCAGCAAAGTCTATGTTTACTGGGGAGATTTTGAATCTATTTAGAATGGGAGCCTTGCCAAATTCTTTACTGAACCACTGTGAGATGAACGGCCGCACTGGCAGCCATTTGCCTGTCAAAGATGTCAATAGGAGTCAAACGTAACAAAATGTCCAATGGTGCAGAGGGTTGTGCAAAGTGCACCACTTATAAGCAAACAAGCTGATCGTTGGACTTTATTTGACTTATCGCGGCTTAGGGCTTCATCTAGGTGGGCAGACAACAGACTTCTTCGTGATTGTCAGTCTCAACTTTAGAAGTTCTCCCTGAATGCAGGTACAACTTTTTGTGTACCTTGTTAACGCGTCGGTGAAGGCTCAAAAATCTTTCCGTCGCGAAGCTTTTGGAACTCTTCAGGGAATTTCGTCAATCCTTGCTATTTTATATTTTGCGATGATTTTTCGCTTGTAACGCGAAAATTGATCTCTTTTGCGAAGTCTTTTGTATTTCACTGTCCCATTTGGTTATCCAGTCGAATCCTTGGCCTTCAAGTAGTGGTCTTCGATAATGAATTGTTCCTTCAGAAAATGGCCTTAAATTCAAGTAGTTTCCTCAGTATTCTTTAATGGTGGGCGATTTCAAGTGCTATGACATTGGTATCTAGAGCCTCCGATCACCCCAAATACCTAGAAAGGGGAGCGCCATTTTACCTGTAATTACTTCACTGTTTTGCTACAACAAACCCTCGACTTATGCAAAAGCATGCCGCAGAATAATTATCATCAGTCTAGCCATAGAAACTCTGACATAATGCGCTCAAATCATCCCCTTATCTAATCTCTAAACCCATCCTGGCCTTAGACAGATAGCGCATCCAAACTTCCTTCTACAAAACACACGAACTTTTTTACTTAGCCTAGCCCACTTCCGCTGAAAGCCCACAATACGCTCACATGATTGATTGGCGTTAATTGCCTTCCAACACACTCTCTCTCTCTCGGTGTGTGGAAGAAATAATGAATAAAAAGGAGACACCACCTCCTCATCAATTTAAAACCACTCTCTTGTGCTCATACATAGCTGCAAGCCCCGATGTAATTGCAATTTAATGAGCTCAACAAAGTAAACAATTATTCGCCGCAGTAAATTCGATCAATCAACTGTTACCGTGGAGACTCTCTCAGCGATTCCGCACACGTTTCCGCCGATGGCGATTTTGGCATAACCGCGACGTCCGGAGCCACTGCCCCATGCGTACCTCACGATGAAGTGTGGTTCCTCTTGGCCGCCCAGGTCGTAACCGATAATTTGCACAGCGTGCCGGCGAGGTCCACTGCAATCGCGTGTAATTACACCGCCCACGTCGTGGTTCGCAGGTAACGCGCTCACAGAAGCGATCAGTGGTCCCTTGAGGGCAAGATGTGACAACATCTTAGGTTCTTGACCTACAAAACTGATGAGGGAGATTTACATCACAAATCTATGTGTTCATGGCTGTGACTTACCTGGAACATGTGTAATCAGTGACCCGTGCAGTTCGAGACTCAGGTGGATGTGGAGTGGGCATGTGGCATGGTACCAAGGGATGGTAGTGCCGTTCAGGGAAGATGGTAATATTTCTACTCTGCAACCATCCGAGGAGATGACATGTGTCACCAGTTTTGAAGCTGGCGTCAGAAATTGCAGAGCAGGCCATAATCTGTCGGACGCTTAATCCATCTGTGGCGGTGGTATTCCATTTGAGGGCTTGCATTGCGTCAATGGTTGCGATGACACTGTGAAAAATGCATGCACCACACATCTCTGGGTTCCGAATCGGGGTAATGATGCCTCTCCGCCGCCAATCGACATGTTGTGGTAAAGAACCGGGACGGCTGTCAGTATATCTGTACAGAGCTGCAAGGACATTTCGCCTCTGACGAGAGGTGTTGGGGACGCCATATACATTTTGGGAGAGGTCCTTGTATCGGTTTATGCCAAACACAGGACGGTTGTCGTTCCTGTAGTCCTCCAGTACCTCAGAAGTATGCTATGGGAGAGAAATTGATTTTTAAGAAAATCAAACGTTGCCTTGGTACCACTTTTGCTTACCTTGAATTTCTGTATCCTTTTCTCGTAATCACTTGAGTTGCCATGGTGTGTCAAGTTGAGCGTGGTGATAAAATTTCTAAATTCCCTCTGGCTATGTGCTTCGGGATTTGAGAATCGTATCGGTACCGCGAGGAACATCAGAGCTGCGATGGCAAAAAAAAATCTCTGTTCGTTGTAATATTCGTCGGAAGCTAACATCTTGACGAAGATCCTGTGACTGACTGAGGACGGAAACAAGGGTGCATTGTGAGGAAAACATTTTCAGGTACCCGATTTGTTATCACCCGATAGTGAATCATAATGTTTTTGTTTTGATTTATTGTTCACAACAATTGTTTGAGGAGCATGAAGCGATACAATTGGTTGTTTGATAGGGTCTTATCGGCTTTATGTGTATATCGGGAAAAAGTTTGTCCTAATGAATTGGTCGTCTTTTCCAGAGCTTCGTTTTGTCCATTTTAATATTCTGAAAAGTAATAATAGTTTTGGCTCCGTAACCGATTTGGAGTCTCATGAACGCCAGGGCTGTTGGCCTATAATCTCTTCGTTCCATCAGTATACCAGTGTTCGCAGAATTGTTTCTTTTATCAGTGCGCTAACCACTTGACTTATGGTACACCATACCCCGTTCATTGCTGCTCCTGATGTAGCCAAGAGTGACAGTTCTTCAGCTTTAAAAATCCTTTTTAGAAAGCGTTTTTAGGTGACCATTCGTAAGCCCACTGGTCCGCGTTGAATCAATTGTCTCATTGTCTCTAGTCCAGCGGTAGGAATTGTCCTTGAAGCATCCATTATAGGGGACAGTGTACAGTGCTGTCCACCAGACTAGTACACGAGCATTTGGCTCACTTTTGCTGTATAAATCTTGTGTTCTGCTTTAATTTCATCGCCGTGGCTCAGTAGTTAGTAGTTTGGACTGCCGTGCGAGCGGCGTTGGTTCAAGCCGCAGCCATGTCCACCGAACGTTTTTCGCAACACCAGCTCTCATTGGGGGAATGAAAAACCTCCAGGAGCACAATTTATGATCAAAAAGTTTCTCAATTCGCCGTTTGGAGATGGCATTAAGTTGTAGGTCCCTTACATTCGTGCGTAAAATAAATGGTTGCGAGAAGCTCGGCCTTGGCTCATCCCGAGCCTAAGCAATTTTTTTTTTTTACTATTTTAGGATGAAGGCCCCATTTCGGACTGAAAAACCTATGACAGGAATAAGGAACTACCGAGGCTTTCCTTTCACATTCCTGCATATTCAGTTTCCAACTGAGTTTTGGCGAGTATGACTCCTAAGTATCTGGCATCTATTCCAAGTTGAAATTCCGTGCCGTTTAATCTTGGAAAAATGATTTATAAGGTATCTTGAACCTTCTTGTGAATAGCAGAAGTTCGGTGTTTAGTTGGTTTACTGAAAGACCGACCTTCTTAGTCCTATGTACTTTATTCAGAGCTGATTCCTTCACGTCTCTTGTTATAGCAAGAAACTTCCCTGACACAAGTATCGTAATGCTGTCTGCAACGGCTATAACACTGTTTCCCTCTTTTCTTGGGATATTGAGTTATTCTTTCCATCCTGCAGAGTGCCGCTGGAGACCTACCTTCATGTTTGACAGCATCCCAGTAGATTGACTTACCTTTAAGCATTTGCTTTATTCCATAGCAAGGGTAGCTATCAAACTTCATATTATGAAGTAAGTCTCTGTTGTAACATTGAAGGTCTTTCAATATCAGACGGAACTCACCATCAGAAAATCCTTTCAAAGAATTTCTCAATGATTCTAACTAGTGAGTAAGGGCAGTCGTCCACGATTTTCCCTAGTAGTATACATGCTTGAAACTCGATATATTTGAATACTTTCAAAATTCTAACGATTGCAAGTTAATCAGCCTTTCAAAGAAAGTAGTATAAGTTCTTCGAAAAAAAGTCCTAAGCAGATGTGTCAGATGTCGTACCAGCTTTTGATATAAAGACAGCCTTTACCTATCTACCACAACTGGAGATACAGCAAAAAAAAAAAAATAGGCAGTTCCTAAAGGTTGAGTGAAGCCAGTGACTAAAAAGTTAGAGTATTTAAAATCTCCTGCACATCCATTGCAAAGATTCCATCGAATCTAGATGATTGGTGTGGGGGAAAACTTTGCACCGCCCAATGTGGCAATACATACACTTTGGAGCCGTTAATTCGACTCTTCTATGGCCTTCTACAGAGCACATCGCCTCTATTTTGTTACCAGGAAAATGAGATTCCATAAGAAACTCGTGTGTCTCCTCGATGAGTATAATTTCCGTCTGATTGTTTCGATGAGACTAAGTATGGATCAAAATCTGGGTAGAATGTTTCCTATCCGAGAAGAGTCGCTCGTTACCCACCTAGAGGAATAGGGCGTAAGACAGGAGTCAAATGATAAGTATAGCGCAAGGTTATTAAAATTCCTACAAATTGACTATTGTAGCCGAAGCGTGGTCGCCGTGGGTTAGTGGTTAGTGCGTTGGACTGCTGACCGAGCGGCGTGGGTTCAAGCCCCAGGCAGAAAAACACCGAACATTTTTCGCAGCACCACCTCTCGTCGGGGAATGACAAGCCTCTGGGAGTATAATCTGTCATGAAAGAGCTTCTCAATTCGCCGTTTGGAGTCGGTGTTAAATTGTAGGTCTCTTCCATTCGTAGGAAAATGTAACACGCACAGCATGAATGGTTGCGAGAAGCTAGGACTTGGCTCATCCCGAGCTGTCGCGCCAGCTATTTCTTTTATTTTATTTATTGTAGCCGAAGCTACTTCTTCTTAGACGAAATATAACTTTGATACTGCTTTCCATTCGCGTGGAGCAAAGTTTAGCAATGCATCTAGAGCCCGAGGGTAAAGCGGACACTGGTTTTCCTTCAAAGTTTATTGAAAACCGCACAACCGAGGCGTAAGGCAAAAAGGGTAGTGCTGATTCCTTCGGTAGTAAGCACCAAATCTTACCAAAAGCACCCTTACATTGGCGATAAGTTGACGGCATTCGCTTAATTTTCGATGCAAAATTGGTCATGCCTTTGGGTATTGGTTGAGTATGGACTGAGAATTTCCGAGAATAGCCTCAGTTTTAATTTCATTTACTGAAAGCTTATTCACACATGACTTATCGATTAATTCCGGAAGCGTTTACGTCTCATAGTACAGACAGTCCTTATGCCTGATTTAAGAAATTGGATCAACATGAAGGTAGAATGCTGCCTGCAGGTAATCCGCTTACCGTTGCTGCAACACGTTATGCTTAATCTACTATTGCTATGATCCACGATATTAATGATCCACAGCATGAGACCTTACCGAGTTATCTTTGAGTTTTAAGCAGCTTTTGTCAAAATGTCCAACACTTCGTATCAGCTAGATACAAGGGGGCTAGAAACTTATAGGGTTGCAAAACCAAGAGATCTCTGTTTCTGGTCAAACTTAGTCGGAGCAAAGTAAGGATAGTCTCTAGCATCATTACTGGGCATTACGCCATTGGTACTCAGACGGAGCACCTCTATATTCACCACAACGACTATTGCAGAAGTTGTAGAGACCAAGAAGAAATCGAATCTGTCCATCACCTGCTGTGTGAATTTGCTGCCCTCGCCGGTAGAAGAATGAGGACTCTTGGCAGTTACTTCTTCACGGAACTGTAGGACTTGTGTAATATAGAGCTGAGGGACTTGAGGGAGATTCATATCCTTATCTGCGTGATTTTAAATCACCGCCTCCCTTTCTCTTTACATATTCCCGGGGTATAATCATAAAATTGGCACAATGGACCCTATTGCTGATCTACGTCAGCAGTGACGAATGTCACAAGGCACCCATTTACGTAACCTAACCTTCTTATGTGTATACAAACATCTCGACTACATCTGTAAGCAAAAATGACTCAGAAGTTTTTCTCAACCACATCATCTACTTCGTCTTCTCAGTTTTTCATATACAATTAGGACTTTCTTCATAAACGATTCGTTTATTATGTCCTATTGTTGTTCTATTTGTGTTGATCAATTAACATATCTTATCGCCGCAATCTTTTTGTTTATTGACAAATTCCAATTCACTTACTTTTTTCGATAATATGGGTAGCCACTCTTGCCGCGGCGATAGTGTGGTGTTTATAAATCACTCGTCTAGCAGACGGCCTGTTAGGTAACCGCACGCAATCTGATTACATTATTAATTCCTTTCTGTGTGACTAGAAAGTTGAATAACACGACGAAATAAATATCACCCGCTGTTACGTTATCTTCGCAAAGAGACTTCGTGCTAAATGGTATAAAAGTGATTTAGGTGGTGTCTGTAGTCTGTACTTGAGTGACGCCGAACTACAAGGCGTTGATCGAACTCAAAGGAAACTCGTAGAGCAATTCCAGAGTGATATGCTCTCCCAGCTCATCTGCGTCCACCACAGCCTGGATTTTAGTGGATAGTTTCACATACCATTCTACAGTTCCCCAAATTTCGAATTAAAATTCTTCTGTCAGATCAAGAGCATTCAGCCTTTCATTCAGAAGAGGTGTCATTTTAAATTTCGCGTCGTTGTTGAAGGCAAGGTCAACTGAAAATATCGCCTCCGCAGCTGACAGTGTGACTAAAAACCCAGATGTATCCCTTTCGAGACGATCACAGGAATTGGGCATATCCGCAACCACTTTGTGCCGCATTTTGCTTAAAGATCTTGGCCTACATGCTTATAAAGTCCAGTTGACACAAGAATTAAAGCCAGCAGACCACACATAACGCCGTACCTTCGTTGATTAGGTGCGCTATTGATTCAAAATGACACCTCTTGTTTGATGACCCTACATTAAGGCTTTTTTCACTTGAATTCTGTCCAAATTGCTCATCTGACTCTGTTCCCGTTCACTGTGGCCGAGATGTGAAACAGATGACTTTTTGGACTTGTGTCAAAGTCGGACTTGTGCCCATTTTGTCACCTTAAGTTAATAAAGAAATTACGGTGAAATCTCCCATTGTGGACAGCTCTCTTAGGCGGACGAAAAAAATGTTTGGACCGTCGCTGTCCAACTAAGGGAGATTTAACTGTACCTACTTCTGTTTTCTGTTCTAGTATGGGGTAAATGAGCACGCCGTCTGCTATAGGCCTATGTGAACCGGTTGTGATCCTTTTTGCAGTGTTGAAATATACAAAAAAAATAAGGAGGACTAGTTAGCAGTTCAGAGCCTCTCCAACCCATACAGAATCCAAAATTACCTTCAAGATGGCTTCGCTGAAGGTTCGCTAAAGTCGTTGAAAAAATGTTCTCTGGGGATCACCATCGTAATCCTGCTGGAATTTAGACGCTTGTAATTACAATTAAGCCCCCGTAACCTCTGGTCTGTAGCATTTAACGAATTTTAGGGCCACAAATGTGGGCTAGGGGTTACCTGTGTTTAAAAAATTACATTTGAGTTAGAATTGACTGATCTTTAGTTCCGAAGACCTTTTAGCTATTTTGTCTGCCTTCTTGTTGCCCTGAATAGCTCCATATGTCGCGATCCAAAAGCGTTGTGCTAAGAGCTGACAATACTAAGCTCGTTGCAGTACCTCATTACCTTTAAGTGTTGTGTTTAGCACTGTGGATGAGAAGTTTGCAATAGCTGTTTGCTGTCTACATAAATATTTTCATATCTTCGTGGAGCTGGTGACTTTAGTGAAAATTGTTCTCAGATGTTATCGGTGAAGCGTTAAGTTTATCCTGTTATGATAAGAAAAGGTGCAACCTCTTGCTGGCTTTCTTAACCTTAGACTTTTTCGGTTCCTGATCCTGTCCTAGCCAAAGCATCAACGTTATTATTTTTCGGGATGCCTGTGGACTCAGACACGTCATTTTGGCTCCACGTCATTTTCTTTACAGGCCTAAAAGTCTTCACACTTTCTGAGTCTTATTAACTGCCGTCTTGTCTTTTGCAGGCAAAAGGGTACTTCCTTAAGTGCATTATTAGTCAAAGCGACACCAAAAGGTAAAGCGAAGACTTCATCTTCAAATTGAACACACACTGCACTCACGATAGGAAATAGAAATCCCTTGATAAAAAAAGACAACAGATGATTTACTGCAGATAGACAAGAGTCTAATTTCGTCTCTTACTCAAGGTTTTTTTTCCTTTTGAAAATAGAATCTCTCTGATAAGAAAAAGGCATTGTTTTGTAAATTTGCCAATGGAATTCACGTTTGATTGCAATCTACCCACAATCAAATTAGTTTATTTTTTTTTTTACCGATAAGATTAAGACTATAAAATGTGTACATGTTGTTGGCATCAATATTTGGACTTTATTGAACGTAAACAATTAAGTGGTGTTTATAAAATTAACTTGATAATTTTATTCAAAAACAACATGTCCCATTGCTTGTCTTTTGAATTCTTACAGTCCATGGTTCGTTTTATCTAGTGGCGAGGTGTTGACCCTATACCTACTTTTTGTTTGTCGAATCCTTAATCGCTCCCTTATATGTTTGGTATAAAGGTTACCTTCTTCATAAAGGACTCCATCCTATTGTAGTCCTTGCTCGATTGTTAAAGGTAAATGAACTCTCGGGTGTTTGGGCGAATTTCGATAACTCGAAAAGTAATACTTTGCAGTGCAGGCATTTTACAGTTGTTTAAAAGATAATATTATAAAAAAATTAAATTTCTCCCAAACACGACAGAAATATTTTCTTGTCTCCGAAGCCATTAGTTGTGTCTCGAAGTTTCAAAACTTTTCATTTTTTTTACTTGTTCGTGTTGCTAACCATCGTAAAGAAGATTTTGATTTACCCTAATTATTGGCTAGGCAGCCAATGACAAACCTCTGAGAGTGGAATATGTCATGAAAAAGCTTCTCAATTCGTTGCTAGGAGTTAGCAATAGAAATTGTAGATTCGTTTCAAGAAATATAACACACAAAACACGAACGTTTGAGAGAAGATCAGCCGTAGCTTTCATCAAACAGTCTCATCTATTCCCGCCGACATGAGGTTTCCCTTTCCATTACCCACGACTTCCGGGTATCTACAAATGATGGTTTTCCTTTCGTGCCAACTTAGATCAATGAACTGAGAATCGAATGCATTGGTGGGAGCATCCAAAATGTCCTTGGCAATGTAATCGAAAAGAATTGACTTTCTGCACTGCATTTAAATCCTGGTTGGACCAATACAATCCGCAAAAAAAAACTTACTATTTTGAAGACCTTGTGGTCGCCGTGGCTCAGTGGTTAGTGCGTTAGACTGCTGACCAAGTGGCGTGGGTTCAAGCCCCAGCCTGGAACACCGAACATTTTTCGCGGCACCACCACTCGTCGGGGAATGACAAGCCTCCGGGAGTATAATGTGTCATGAAAGAGCTTCTCAATTCGCCGTTCGGAGTCGGCAATAAATTGTAGGTCCCTTCCATTCGTGCAAACAATACAACACGCACAATATGAATGGTTGCGAGAAGCTAGGCCTTGACTTATTCCGAGCTGTCGCGCCAGCTATTATTATTATGTTCAAGACCTTACCTTCCTTTTTTCATTTACGAGTCGCCATTTCATATCGACTTTGCAGATTGATTTTGAAAATGCAATTTGAAATAGATCTTTGGAGACGGCCGATTCTAGACCGGTTATAGGGTCTTGAACAGCCCGGTAGATCGTAGACGTTTTTATATATTTAAGGGCTCAATCAGGGAATCTTCTTGGTGTTCATAACATATGATCCTCTACGGAGTCACTCCTATGACGGAATAGTTCCTCGCAGATTGCGATCAGGAAGAAGTTGCAAAATCTACAGCTTCCATCTTCTTCTAAACCCATTTCCTTAAAGTGTTTCTTTAGCTGTAAGGAATCCTCCTAGTATTCTATGACTATTTTTACTCGTTCGTTCAAGATTCGACTTCCTTCTGTAGTTGTTTACGGATGAAGTTGTCACTCATTCTGCAAAGTGTCCAAGTCCCTTATTTTGTCACTTCGTTTCCTTCCTTCTAATATGATCAGCTATCCATTTTTTTTTTTTGTCGGGCTTGGAAACGGTATACTGGAGCACTTAGACGCAACTGGTCCATTGTACTACCAGAAAGCAGAACCCAGTTTTACCCATTTTACTGGAATTTTCTAGGCTTTCGGAGTAAGCCGAGAAGGCACTTCAATAATGAGAAGCTTACAGCACATCAGCATTCACCACATCAGCACCGAAAAACTGCCACCTGATCCGAGCAAAGGCAGGACAATCGCAGCTACCCATATTTGTAAAAGTTTTAAAACCCTTCCATCCGTCCATAATTTATGAAGGAGACACGTCGGCGGTTCTTAGACTCAACAATCTCTATACATTTGAGCTACCAACTACCAACAGAATTTTAACTTCCGGTAATATCCTTATTTCAGCCATCGCTATGTCAACACATGGACAAGTTATACTTAAATTTCTAGACATACTTTCCTTTGGTTGCAATTTGCAACGATAGCTTAATCTGATAGTGATTGAGGTATCGACTTTTGTTTCCGTAGAAATTCTACCGGTAGCCTGAACATGGACATTGTTCTAAACAATCGGCTTAAAGATCTCCTCTGATCGGTTTTGTTCTGGTTCTTCTATAAAGTTGGTCAGATCTATGCCTGCATGTAAGGTTTCTGCTCTATAGAGCAACGTGTTCAACAGCGTAATGCACCTCTCGGTCGTCGTGGTGCTTTTTCACTGGGAGAAGGCACTTAGTCTCAGGATCCCTTGAATTCCCTACTAAGAGTCACTTAAATTCCACAAATAATTTCCACTTGGAGCCATAATGAAAAAAAAAATATGTACGTAAACCGAACCGTGTACTTTTTTTTTCCAAAGTTAATTCGGACACAAAAACTCAATTTTAACAAATTATGAATAATTCGTAAAAGAAAAAAATTCATTAAGGACTTTGAATTAGTGAAAAACAATAAAATGAAACTGTACAACCTCGGGGACCTAACCTCCTTCAAATACAACAACATTGTCCTCGGTGCAACGGCTGTTATCGGAGTAATCGGCGGTATCTACCTGCTCACGCAGAGCACCAAAACTGTTGTAAGGTAAGTTCCACAAAAAAAAAACAAAAACTGATTATCGCAGATGATGTAATAGATATGCGTCTTATCCATCATCACTCCCAATTACATTATATAACACCACCATTATAGACTTCCGCGATAACGCGCATTCTTCTCCGCGTTACAATTAAGGGCAATCCGGCATTCTGCGGCTAACGACTTTCGCCTAAACGGGCCATTCACGCACATTCATCACGCATACAAAACACCTGCACTGTGCTGAGATCCAAAACCGGGTGGTGTAACTCATGGAAAAGATACAAAATCGATCGAAATGCCAAACAGAAACGGTAGACAGTTGGTTAATCGATGCACGAGGGTTGCTTTTGGAAAACGACCTGTCACGCAATCGCTACCAAGTCCATCGCATATGGTTGGTCACTCGCAATAGAAGAAGAAGTACAACTGCCGTCCATAGGTGGCCGAATTTTCAACGGCAGTTAGTACCGTCGTCGTTCCACTGAAACGTCATACGAATTCGAAATATGTGACTTCATTTGGCGGCAATAACCTGTCAACTGTGAAGACCAAAACACTCTAGAACGGAAGTGTGACCACACACACGAATACAACGGGCAGGCGAGTGTGTGTGTGTCGGTGCTGGGGAATGAATTTAATTTGGTTGTAGTTTTGTGCAGTTTTTTCCATGGGAGAACGGAATTGAATTGGGTTTTCGTGTGCCGGGGAAAAATGTGCTTCATAAGAGCATTTTCAGTGGTTAGAAAGGAAAAATGGAATGCCCGTCATGAGGTTTATAAGATTCATGGACTTACTGATGGAAAGTCCCATTCAACACCAAGGCTTGAATTTAATTCAGAAGAATGAAAACAAATATTGTGTGCTGTGAAGCGTCTCCACTACAGAGGAGATTGTGCAACTTTCCATCCTCGTCAATCTCGGGCATGCTGTTTGCAATTCTTCAGAGCAAGCCTTCTGGTATCTTCGATAGTTTGGTTTTTGTAAGGAAGGCTCTGTCTTCCCTGTAGTCTCGAACCTGTCGGCTGGGATTCAAAATTCCTCTTGGCCATTTGCTTTACGTGACTAAGCCATTAAAGTCGATATGTGTCAAAAACATTCTTATCCATTTGTTATCCTCGGACTCCTTACCAAATACCCGAGGAAGTATTTTTCTCTCGAAACAATTGAATATCTACTCTGGGTTGTTTCTTATTTGCTGGTACTCGCCGTACGAGTAAGTTCTGGAGCCAAATCGTTTAATTCGTCACGTAGAAAGGAATATTTAAGGGTCAAATCGTCTTTTTTTTATGTGACGAGTTATGCGATCACGGAAGAGTTGATTTGGGCTCAGTTTTCTATAATTTTTTCTTATTCCCTATCCCGTGGCTCAGTGGTTAGTTCATTGGACTGCTGAGCGAACTGCGTGGGTTCAATCGCCAGCTGTGTCCACCGAACACCGAACCCTGGGGAATGACAAACCCGCACGAGTACCAGTTGTCATGCAAAAGCTTCTCAATTCGCCATTCGGAGTCGGTAATAAAATGAAGGTCCCTTTCATTCGTGCGAAAAATAAAGCACGCACAACATGAATGGTTGCGAGGAGCTAGGCCTTGGCGAGCTGTTGCGTCAACAAGCGTATTCCAAAATCGCCGTATAGAGCTCAAGATGATAAATTCTGTAATGAGAAGCTCTAAAGTCGATAATCTGATTTTTGATCGATCGGCCGAGACAGAAATTATACTGATAGTGGAATGTTATGATTCGATAAGTATGCGAGACGTTTACACAATACGTTGGCTGAGCTTTTCTATGCATCATTCAACAAGATTTTTCCTCAGAAGTTGTTTAAAGACATAACATCGCCATTATTGAAGATAGGGTGTATAGAACTCATCATTAAGTCATCCTGTACCCAGACCTATACTTAGTCGATGACTTGGCATCACCTCCACATTTTGAAAGCCTCCTCTGGTAGGACATCAGAGCAGATACTTTTGTTACTTGGCTGCGCTGACCTATTCTCATTTTGAAGTAGGTTCGTTGACTGAAATTGGGGTCATGCCACTCTCGCTATGTGAACATTAAGCAGCTCCTAAAATGCTGCCTGAACACATCTGCAATTCGTTGCTGTTTTGAAGATCGTGCATTCCGAATTTAGAACCAGTTGGGAGAAGTCAGGAGTTTGCTTCGTCTCTTAATGACAATGAGGGTCGCAGGTTTAGGGTGCTTAGGTTGATTCTCCAGATCTCCCGATTTTCTGCCATCGACTATAAATCATCAGGAGCTATACCCATTAAGGTGAGGTGAGATTTAGGACTTGGTCTAAGCATCTCATCCTAGGCCTACCCAGAGGACGCCTATCTAATGGCACGGGTTCCATGGCACGTCTTAGAAGCCGAGTTAGGGACATGCATTGAACGTGCCCAAATGTAGACATTTCCACTAGAAGAAATAGCTGTTCGACATTGAGTGCCTTGCGTATTCTGGTGTTCTTAATACGATCTCGACTAGTTACCCCAGTAATATATCGGTCTTATTCTTTCGGTTATTACCCAAACCTCATGACCATACATATATGAGGGTCGAAACAAACACTGAATTGAAGACCGATAACTTAGCTCCAATGCCAAGTTCAGTCCTCCTGATAACAGATTGACCAAGCTTCCTTCAAAATTGCTCCAGCCCGACCAATCCTATAGGATAACTCAGTATTGCTCCTTCCATCAGTCGTGAATAGGGCTCCGAGATACTTAAACTTCTCCACCTGTTTCCATGGGACTCCACTAACATGCAGAGTGAACCAGTATCTTCTTATACAATTTTCAAAATGTGCTTCACATCTTTATCCGAATGCGTAGTCAAATTCAGTTTGTATGTCTCTCTTTGACCAACCCTCATCGGCAATGATCAGGTGCGATTATTCTTTGAGCTCCTCACCTGTGTAACTTGATTGTTAGTTACAATTGAATTTCCGCAGTAAACAGTTAAATCAAACTCAAAATAAATATTCCAACGAGTGTTCCTGACAAGTTCTTTCAAGTCCTTAAAAAAAATTGTTTAACCAAAACTGTTTTATACCACCTGTGCTCTTAGTGTTAACAGTTATCCTGTCGACAAGACAACCCAAATATAAATTAAAGGTTATGTGATGAGTATTGAATTCTACGCTTATCCAAGAAGGTAGGTCAACATGCTTATCTCAATCAAGTGCGGATGGCGGTGGGATTTAATTTTTAAAGAACCTTCAAGCCTTCCTGTGTATAGAACGAGTTAACAGCGCGCCGATCTTATCTCGGTCAGATAAACAATGGAGTTTTAACAAAATAATACTTGCGGCTGTGTGACGCACACTAACCTATGTGAATGTGTAAATAGTTCAATGTCACTCTCAACGAGACAATTTTCGTGTTAATCCCATGCATAAAATTGGCGACAATTTATGTTTTTTAAGTGTCGTACTGCGGGACTTTACTCGCTCTACTTTTTGACAGTAGCTACTAACTAGTGCGTATATATCTGCAATAACAATTTGGTAAATAAACGTGTTGTGTGTATCAAATAAATATTGAAGGACTTTTGTGAAATTTGTGTCATTTACTGTGGACAGTTTACTCACAATGGACCTACAGGTCTCCGAGTAAATGTGATGAGGCCTATCCATTACACACCCTTCGTAATCTTCGTGCTTAACTCAAATCTTATGTCAAAACTGAAAGGATGTTTAAAAAATAAGCTGTCATGTCAATTCTAGCAACAGGTCAACTCCTCTAAAAGTACTTTTATGATTCTTCTTGTTCATGATTAAGTCGCCTTATACTTTGAATTTTATGTTGCGAGTTCGTTTAAACTATAGCCTTCTGCGAGACCTTGTATTGTGTGACTGTAAATTCAAAACTCTTTTTTCAGTGCTGTTCGAAGTGCTCGCAAATTGCTTACTATTTCTCTTTGACATACCTGTTTAGTTCTGACTTGGAATATCCTTTAAAAGGAACTCTTAATCTTTTACCAGAACCATCATTTCGATTGAACGCGAATTGAATGTGAGAGTTGCAGCAGAGAGACTCTTTTTGCCCACAAGAGTAGGCTGTCTTAGATGATTACTACATTCTTTCGCGTGTCATACTAGTGATCTGCAAGCTGAAGATGCATCGAGCGTGATAGCTTCCCTTCTTGAGGAACATAGGCTGTCACAAATGCCTGTATTTGAGGCCTGTCTAGCTAATTCCAACAGAAGTAGACTTCTCCCTTTGTGTTTTGCTAAGTTTTCTTGGTTTGCTAAGATAAGCCCACTCTTCTAACTCACTATTCTGCTTGGTATGGTTGGTTGGTTGGTTTTGTGTGTGTTCTAAAGATTTACTTAGATCTCAAGCGGGTCCATTGTACTCATAAAAAGTATACTGATGGGAGTCAAACCAAGGGGTAGGGTTCACTAATCTGGAAACCACCCGGAAAGGGATCTCAGGAGTTTCCTAAAATCAGCGATATGAAGGTCCTCCAGCTAATGGAAGAAGCTACTACCAAGGGTACGCAATCTTCTGGTGCTGGATGGATTCTATTTCTCCTTCGTCCTTTCAGCTTCTACAGCAGTCATTGTTGGGTAATCCAAGACGCTCCGCATGGATTCCTATTCCGCAGTACCCTGTAAGGACAGTGGAGACGATTAGTCTTTCGACTAAGTTGTACGAGATTCTTAGAATTCTTCTTATCGAAGGCTGGCCATAGTAATCCGGCCATGTGACACCATCGCGTATTAACCCTGATCATGGTTGCTTGATCTATTCTCCTGTAAAGTGTGTTAATAGTTGCCCTTACAACCGAAAGGGTATAAGCGTATGATAATTCTGCACCCTTACTGGCAAGTTCGTCCGCCATCTCATTTCCTTATATATCTTTGTGACCTGGTACGGTTGATATATCCCTGAGAGTTTATCGGCAGACCTTCACAAGCTTCGATTTTGTCAGTGCTGACTTTAAAGGCTGTCAACTTGGTATAAAATTGCCGTCCGCCCGTAATCAGTCAACTTGATCTCTATATGGTGGTGTCGTAATGACGATAAAGATGTTTCCTTATTATACGATTTG
Organism: Matsumyia berberina; assembly: GCA_917880715.2. NCBI lineage: Eukaryota > Metazoa > Arthropoda > Insecta > Diptera > Syrphidae > Matsumyia > Matsumyia berberina. The sequence continues at coordinate 111,458,871 of OU862870.1, read as the reverse complement.
ACTGAAAAATCTCTAAGATGATACATAGACATCTTACGAGTGCTAATTTGATGGTCGCTCTCCATGGACTGTATTAAAGAATAGCTCATTCGACCTAAAAGTGCCACAGGCACAGATCACGCGACGTGGTCGTCGTGGCTTGGTGCTAAATGCATTGGGCTTCTATGCGAGTTGCATAGGTAATGGTAAAAGAATGGTCCTTTCCATGGTTTGCATTAGTCAGTGCTGGGCGAAGAACCTCCCTGACGACCAATAAAAACAACAGTGGTAAGAGAGTACAACTTTTTTGTGCCCCAGTCTGAATTTAACTGTCTTCTGATACATAACCACCTAGGTTACATAGGCAGCCTGTATAATTGCACTGATTTTTCTTGTGCTATCCAACTAAATAGCATCCCTGTTCAAGCTCTCGAAGACCGTTTCAGATTCGATCAGTCGACCAGCGGATATAACGGAGATATGTATGTCGATGATCTGTAATGCTTTTATGAGCTTGAAGCAGAATGATTCAGGGCGAAAACTGGACTTTAGGCCCTCTGTGATTGACTTGAAGAGTCCATTTAGTCAAAATGAAGATCCAACCACCAACAACTTCCAGCCAGTGTTTATTCAATCGAGTAATCCACCAGAGAATGCGTTTGAAACAGAAACAGTTTGACATCTTCACTGACAGCCAGGCAGGAATCAAAGGTTTTACTCAAAGCTTGTCTGAAGCTGTCAAATAACAAAATTACAATCAATTGGCCTACAAGATACAAAGGCATCGAAGGCAATGATATTTTCAAGGCCCTTCTGTGATTTATCTAGCAGCCACATAAAACTACAGCTCGAGTCATAGTTACACAAAAATATGCTTCCAACGTGGTACTCGATCACAAGACTTCGACAAGTTAAAAAGTTAGCAACCCCTAAACCAATAAGAAAATTCCAGAGATGCTCCCACTATGCAAGTATAATACTAAGCTCTTAATGGACTCCCTCACTGGGAATTATTCCCCCAATTGTCACCTCAACAGGCTGAAAATAAGTACTTCGATCAAGAAACTACTGAACATTCCTACATAACAAGGGGTTCACATACCCAGCCCAAGTTAACCAATCGTCCACAAGTATGGTCGCAAGGTTGCTCTGTTGGTGTAGAAGAACCTTGCTTGGAAAATATCTTAAAGGTCAAAGAATCTTCTGGCCTTACATAGGTATACATACATACATGCGGCCTCACAGACCCTGATTTCGGTAATTCCAAAATAGCTTGTTCTCGGCTTGTCCTGGAAAGTAGTAATCTCCATCTCTATCCAATCCAATTCTAGAGGTTTCTCACTGTTTTGGTGCTCCAAATATGTGGAAGTAGACCATTTCGATAAAGAATAATTGGCATCTAGCTACTTCACATTGGGTAGCCTACCTCGGGTGGCCTTATTTAAAAACTTATTCTAAAATCGCATAGCTATTAGTTTCAGTGTAGCAACATTTCGAAGCTATGACGCTATTGCTTATGTGATTTTGAATCATTGCGAAATGCTCCTTCCTTCTTCCGAAGTGATTCTTATCCAATATCACCAGGTTGTCTTCTAAACTCTCCACTGGATGTTGTTTGGAACTCCGACCACCTGAATAGTAACACTGAAGCTATGCAGTCGTGCTGTTACACTTACTGGGGTTTTCTTAAGTCGTTCCAGACTACTCATATTAAGCACCACAATAAGCTGTATTTTCTTCTTTTTCTAGTGATCTGTGGTTCAAGGTCGAGTCTTTTCTTATTGCTCAAGCCGCTGTAATCAGATGTTTGAGTTCAAAAATGCTCCTTGGTCTGCCTCGCGCTTTGCTTAGCAGTTGGAAAACCTTTGAGAAGTCTTCCCTACTGTCCTGCGTTGTTGCTGATCTGCTGACTGTTTCTGCCGCAAGGTTATCGCTAAGCTGCTGGCGCACTAGGAGGTCTGAGACTGGTCTTTCCTTACAAGTGTGTGTGGCTTTCTTGACAGCTGTCGTGTAAGTGTGAAAACTACCATAAGGGGTAGTCGCGGGTCAATTAAATATCAGCTCCACACTTGTTTTAAACTTCAAAGATATGAATGGTAAAGCATAGGCTGATCTCGATATTGTTTATCTGGTTAAATGTTCGCTGCCAGTCAGAAAAGACCAATTGATCTTGTAGCAGAAACTCCAATGACTTACCGATTGAAATTGCCAAACACAAACCGTTTATCATTGTCATATCATTGTCGAACGTCCTGTTGTCAAATAAACGTTGAAATCCCTTATCACAACTGTGATGTTCTCGTTAGTTGATGTAGGCAAAAAATTGCCTTACTGTTCTCTCCCATTTCGATCTTGAGATTTAGTTCTCCCAGGTGGTAAAATGATGGCGTTAGGAAACTTCTAGGATACAACGTTCACGAATCATGTCCTTCCCTTGCTTTATATTTACAAAAGAGATCCTCCAAACAAGTCAAGGGTGCAATCTAACTCTGCCATACAAAACTATTGGACGATCTTTAACGAAAATTTAATCAATTCCATAATTGTTTGCGGCATATTTATAGGCGAAATAAAAACCGAAAACAAACTTTAACGAAAGCTTTTTTGCACCCTGCTTCTGCGATCGCAAAGTGTTTATCTGAATTTTGTTTTAGAGTTACGGGTTATGTTTATGTTAAGCTACGGTCTAGTTACCTACTACCTCCGTCTAAGCATTGACTGGTTTGTCATGCCTTCCGTGACGCCCCTTCAAAAGAGAAAACACTTTCTATTAAGCAATTGCATAGCTTAATACACAACTGCGTTCGCTTTCGCTAATCACACACGAGGGTGAGACTTTGTGATGATGCGACTGTTGTGTGACTGGTTTTCAATTTACTTCCCGATGAATGGTGGTGGGAAAGAAGGACTGGTCAACTGGTTAAAATGATGCGTTAAGAAGTATCAATGATAAGTTGGAAGCCATCTACATATGATAAAACGCACAAATTCCAGCACACAGTCCATTGTGTTGACCTTGAGTATCCGCAAAAGTATAAAATACGAAAATGTTTTTTTCTTTTTAATTTGAATTCCGCATAAATATTGTTTTGCTGTCAAATTGTTTCTTGCTAAAGTTAAAATTAATGCAAAAAAATTAACATAACAATAATGTCTTTCGGTTTATTGACAGCTAAGTCCGTCGCGTCGATGGCTGCAATTTGTATGCACACCTCCAGATACAGATTTTAAGATAAACAATCATCCACTTGGTTATTTCGGAGCTGAACAGTGGGTATTATCGGTTAATAAGCCGTTTAAATTGCAAGCAGGAATGCTTCTATTTTTACGAGTAAAAATAGATACACAACCGAGGGAGGTCTTGTTATCCGTGATTGGAATAAAAGGTGGCGAGAGAGAATTCAAGCCAATTTGGCGAAATGTTTTGTTTACTTTGAACTGGATGAATGTTCTCTTTGAATAACTTAGTCTTCTGTATAATTTTCTGTCTCAGACAGAGTGGGATACAATACCAAAATAAAACCTAATCTAAATTATAATTTAAAAAAAAATTTGGAAACTTTTTACTATTTTTACAGGGAGTTCAATCCAGCCGAGTTCATAGTCATCTATCTAAAGTACACGTATCTAGATGACACTTTTCTAGATGACACCATGGCGTATTAGCTCTGATTTTGACTTTCGCTAACATTTTTCAACGGGGCTGTCTTAGGCCCTGTATCTCCTTATGGCTCTTTGGGCATTTACAGTACCTACGGGTCATCGCGTTCAAATCGTAGCCATTTACCCTAATTCGCTCCAGCATTTGCTTTGACTTCCAACAAATATGTATAGCGTGCTTATCAGAGTCCTTACAAAGAGTAGGGAATCTCGTTTATTCCTTGATATATTTACATATCCCAACGAAGTCACTTTGCTGATTTCCAAAGTATCATTCAAGATTCGTCTGCACCAGCAATGTCCACAGCAATGTCTCCAGCCAGCTCGATCTTCAGCCAGCTGCCTCCAATTTCACACGCCAAGTTGGTTAAGATCACCCTTCACTTGCGTGCGCTACCGGAGTCGCAGTCTTCTTCTATTGCGTCCATCGGGGGTGGCTTCGTAAATTTTCCGGACCGGAGCATTGGTGTCCATCCGCTCTACGTGACTCAGCCACCTCAGTCGTTGGACCTTCACTCTTCTGGCTAAGTCGATGCCGCTGTACAGCCCGTACAGTTCGTGGTTGTATCTCCTCCTCCACTCCCCGTCTATGCAGACGGGACCAAAAATCACCCGAAGAATTTTCCTCTCGAAAACAGCCAAGAGCAACCTCATCCCCTTTTGACAAAGACCATGCCTCTGCGCTGTAGAGCAGGACTGGAACGATTAAGGTCTTAAAAATGGTCATTTTAGTTTGTCAAAGAGGGCTTGACAACTCAGTTGCCTTGTTAGCCCAAAGAAACAGCGATTAGCAAGAGCTATTCTATGTTTAATCTCAGCGCTGCTGTCGTAGTCTGAAGATCTTTTTGGAGCCTAGGTAGACAAAGTCCTTAACTACCCCAAAGTTTTATCTGTCTACAGGGACGTTCTGTCCGAGAAGTCGTTGTTGAGTGTCCTTTCTTATTAACAGCATATACTAAGTCTTGCAGTCATTGACCGCTAAACCGTGAATAGAGACTTGTGCTCGAATTCCTCATCACACTGTTCGTGGCAGTCGACGGTGACGTAATTTTGAAAGACGTTGCACCTCTATCTGATTTAAAATTAAGGATTAAGGCCTTGGGGCTCACAAAAGATGCCATCTCCTGCCCCAATGTTCTTTCCGTACCCGGCGGTGGAGAAAGCTAACTACTTTCGATTCTCTCTGAGGATCCTGGTCTGAGGAAAGCATGATGTAGTCGGTATCGATTGACCAAAAATATTACTCGCCGGTAGGTCTTCTCGCACTTGCAAGATGATAGTTTTCCTTTTCAGCGCTTTCCACCAGACAATCGGACCGTGTGCTATACTACTGTCATTCGGCTTAGAGCCAATCCACAGTCTTGAGCTTAGAGCCCCATGTATTCACAAACGATTTTTCTGGCCGCAAAGAAAGCCATAGGCGCCGTGTCTCAGTGATTAGTGCGTTGGAGTGCTGTGTGTGCTGGATAGGTTCGACCCTTAGCAACATCCGCTAAACATCAGCAAATATAATTTGCGTTGAAGAAGCTTCTCAAGTTTCTTAAAGTGACTTCACCTTTCGTTGCAAAAAGATTTTAGAGACACGTGAAATGTGTCAATACTACGGCCACTGAAGAAACTGATTCATTTTCAGCAAATTTGCTGAAGACTTTGAGATGAAATCTGCATACTTCGAACGCCCATTTCGTCCTCTCAAGGTTGGTCTTACATTAGGTTAGATTAGGTTGAAGTGACTGCCAGCTAAAGCCAACAGACTTAGACCTATGAGGGGTCCCTTGTGATACCACAAGGATCTAGGAAAGATCTCTTGCTTACTCACTGAATCAATTAGAGCTTCTTGTGAAACGTGACATCTGAAGGCTACTGACATCCATGTTTATCAGTTTATCGCCTGAATTGGTGTAGAAGCACGCTCCTAAGTGGAGTTTTATTTTGTGGGAGAGAGCTGGACAGGTGCAAAGAAGATGCAGAATAGTCTCCCCCTCCTCCTCGTCCATACAGCTTCTGCAGAAATCGTTTGTGTAGACGTCAAGCCTTGTTGCATGCTTGCCTATTAGACAGTGTTCAGTGATGGCACCTATAGTAGCGCTGATATGCAATCTCTTGAGGGAAATCAAATTTTTAGAGCATTTCAGATCCAGCTTTTGTCAAATCTGCTTTGTCGCTAGACATGTTGCACCACTTGTCCACCTAAGATTTGTTCTTGCGATCAGCATCTAGCTTTAGTTTAAATTTACAAGTAGCATTGGTATAAGATACTCTTATCATGCCCAATAGTTAATGTTGTTCTATATCTGTCGAGTTCATCACCCTTACAGTTCTCTGCAATTTCACTGTGCCCAACAAAGGTGAATATTGAACTGCTCTGCCATCTCTATAAGAGACGATCGGCAATCTAGTGCTTGGCTGTCTGAAAAGTTACAGATATCCTTGGCTGATATTACGTTTTTCTTCAGCGAAGATGGGACTTCTCTGATCGCCGTGATTTTCGCCTGGAACACGCTACAATGATTTGAAAGACGGAACGCTAGATGTTAGAAGTTGGGATGTGTGTGATGCACTGCGACCTGTATAGATCTATTCAGCTCCCCCGTACTCATGTTGGCCAATATGTCTCGACCTAGAGAACATCCTCCAATCCAATCGCTCTGAGAAATCGGAGTATCTGGATTTCAAGGAAAGTCTACGCTCCCAGGTGTTCTCTTCTTTTGTGGATCAATGCTTGTGCTCCACAGTCCATAAGGAGGTGAGACGGAGTCTCCTCGGCATCGCTGCAGAATCTGCAGTTTCCGTTTGCTTCTATTCCCATTTTCCTGAGATGCTCCCTGAGTCTACAGTGACCCGTTAGGAAGCCCGTTACAATGCGAAGCTGGTTTTTGCTGATACCTAGGCAGGTCTTGCTCCTCCTTCGGCCGTAGTTCCCGAGGAGTTCCTTTGCCTGCCTTAGTCCTGGGAGTGTTTCCCATAGCATCCTTCTTTTGCACTCTTCCTCTCTTCTCAGTTCCTATTGGATTCGGTGCGGTCTCAGCCCGCAGGATGGTTCGAGTCCAAAAAATGGTGTTTCTGACCCTTTCTTTGCCAGTTCATCGGCTGCCTCATTTCCCTCTATCCCTACATGACCTGCCACCAAGTAGAGGGTGACTTTATTGTTCCGGCTAAGTCTGTTTATCTTTTTCAGATACTCGTAGACCAGTTTGGATCTGATTTCGTTGGAATTCAGTGCCTTGATGGCAGCCTGGCTGTCTGATAGAATCGCGATGTTTTGCTCGTCATATCTTTCTATTGAGGCTTATTTTTGCACATCCCTCGATCGGATATACCTCTGCTTAAAAAATACTGATGTTCCCATTGGCTCCGAAAACTTAGTTCGACGGAACGCTAAGCTGAGGTTAGGGCTGTCGGAGAAAACAGGTAGTTGGTCCTAAAACAAGTAGCGATTATATTAATTTTGTCTATTGCTTCAGAGAGGCTGCAAGGTGTTATACGTGCTTTTAAATTCGATAGAACAGTCATAGTCACATTTGGTCAACATTTCTATTTCCATGACTAAACCTATCAAAGTTCAGGTTTAACAGATGTTGAAAAGTATTCTTTTAAGAACTAGTTTCGTGAAATCTCAGATGAGTCATCGTATGCATCTATAACACGAGCATTTGTCCGGTTTCCAGGTCATTTAATGGACTTTCTCCTTAAACTTTAAATAAATTCCTTATTCATACATTCTAGCCATGACTAACTAGAATGGAATCATGTTCATGAATATTCTTTGCAGAACCCAACGATACACAATTTTTTGTCAGCGTCATGCACATCATTTACATAGTTGTAGGTATTTAACGGGAAATGGACAAAGTTTACTAAAATGATTAATAATTTTAATTGCAAAAAAATTTAGACAGCTTAAGACAGCTACAAGTATGCAAATGGAGAACATTTTCAGCAAAAAATAAAAAAAACAATTCTTGACAGCTATGACTTCATTGATTAGCGCCATCCGTGTTGTTTGTGGATACATATCCAAATATTAGCATCTTTTACTATTGAGCTTTTGAAAGACAGTCAATTCAACGTGGGTTAAACTGATAGCACCGGACGATGGTTTCGGATGTGAGTGGCCATTTCAAGGTCGACATATGCAGTCAAATCGATTTTTTTTTTTTTTTTAAAAACATTAAGGTGATTTATACGAACGTCTGGGTTAGCCATTGTACATATGTACATATGTTCATTTGGGTGCTAAATATTTACAAAAGATTAAACAGAAATTAAGAAATGGAAAGAAGATTGTGTAAGACAACCTCATGCTGCGAATGGTTGCTCGTGATGGTTGATTGGATGATGTAGCAGTTTTCTGTGTCAAAATTTTCGAGAATCATACTCATGAGTCTAAATTGTCTTTTCAATACAAAATCAAGTAGGAAACTTATTTTTAGACACTAACCTGCAGTTCAAGTATCTCCGGATAAATTAAGTTTAAATGCACGACTCCAAAGTGTCCAGACGGATGGGTTACAGTTCAAACTAAATCGCCATATACTTATGTACATAAAATCTACATAAAATGGAAACACATTGTCGCTTAACCGGCCGGCGTTGAATTCGTCTTCCATGGCAATGTCACTAAGCTATTAAATGCTGACCTTGGACAACAAGCACTTCCGTAGTGTAGACGTATTCTTAGTTGGCGATCATGAACTGAAGTTGGAAAATGTTGCGTTTTCAGCACTCTACAGCCAAACTCGTTTATGTTGACTTTGGTGCAATGTTAAGTCATATCCATTTCAACTGATGGGCATTCAAAATCTTGAAGGGGCGGAATGCAACTGGCTATTTCGCTGGAGCACTGTTTGTAGAAGAAACGATATAACAGTGAGCGACAGGAAACATTTCGTTGGTGTTTAAGCGAGGTGATAGATTTCGTGATGGTCCTGTCATCAATAAGTCTATCCGGAATATACAAGAAAGTTTTTGGTGCACCAGACCAGATATAAGCGTTATACTCAACCTTTTTGGCGATTGAACGCCTTGTAACTTAAGGCCAGATCAGAGGGTGTAAAGTATTTTTTCTACCGTTGGTAAAACCTAGACAGTACGACGAGAAGTGTACCACCGCTAGGACAATTACGGTCTACATCGATAGCCAGGCAGCCGTTAAGGCTCTGGGGTACGCGATAACTAGATCAAGGCTTGTTGAACTTTGCCAAAAGTATCAAGATGAGATGTTGAGGGCCAATACGGTAACCAACGGCTGACGAACTTACACAAAGGCGACCAGCGCTGTATGCTTCATAGGCTCTCCCCTTTGCCATGATTCCAATAAGCTCATTGAACAAGTATATTGAAAACGAGGCCATCAGTCGAGCCAATACACGTTGGATCCAGCTAGACTCTAATAAGAAGAGATCTCTGTCTCTGGTCAAATTTAGTTGGCGCGAGGTAAGGATAGTCCCCGGTATCATGCCCATGGCGAGATTAGAATATTCACACAGCAGGTGACGGAAAAATTCAATTTCTTCCTCGTTCCTACAACCTCTGCAATAGTTCTTGTGATGTATACGGAGGCGCTCCACTGGGCCATTGGTACTTAAACTTATGTGGAGCGCCTTTTTACAAGAACTATTGCAGAAGTTGTAGGAACGAGGAAGAAATAGAATCAGTCCGTCACTTTCTGTGTGAATATTCTGCCCTCACCCTTCTGCTCCTCCACGGAACTGGAGAACTTGCGTGACATCGAGCTGAGGGATCCTCTGAGATTCATATCCTTATCTGGGTGGTTTTAAATCAGCGGCTCCCCTTCTGATAACAAGTCGCGGGAAAGAATTAGAAGATGGACACAATGGACCCTATTGCTGATCTACGTGAGCAGTGACCACTGTAAGAGTGATCGTTGTAACGAAGGTTGTCATTGACACCACTACCGACGATAGTTTTGACGATGCAAATACCATTCATGGATAATAGTTGGAAATTCGGGCTCCGCTTGAGTGACAGAAGACGACAGCATTGGGTTTTGGACGCATTCAATTCCACTCCTCAATGGTCTTCTAAGCTGATGACTTCAAAGTCATTCAAGACTGCGGTGAACTCGCGGACTAATCCAGCAGTTTTGCAAGTAAACCTTATTCTGACTAAGGAAGCAGATAACACTAATTTGTTTCCTAACATGCAGTCTTAAGTTCCTGAATCTGGACCAACAAATTCTCGAACCAGCATGGTAATTGATTCAAGCGTAGCATGCTTGAGTTGTTAGGATTTCTTACTATTTGCACCCGCTAGATCGAGTGAAATGTTCCTTCGAACGTGTTGTTCTTCTATGTTCCATGTTGTAATGACACTCTTAGTGAACTTCGTTCTTTCTGCTCTAATCAACATGTTCTATTGCACAACTCATTCAATTATTGTTGCTGCATTTGAAACAGCGATTATGGATTTTATTTCCTCATCGCTCCAATACTCTTCTTAGCTATACAAATACTCCAGTAATCCGTACAGATTGCTACAAGCCACGAAAAGTCTCAGATTCTCGTCCAGTGACCCGTACAGACTGCAACAAGCCACAAAAAGCCTTTCGACTTTCGCTAGGGGCTCTAGTTTGGTTATATGTACATGGCTTATATTATGCTTGAGATTGGGCAACTATCTACTTCGACCCATCCTGGGATAAGAACTGATTCCGCGAGAGACCTGTCAATAGGTGAACCTTGTTGGCCGTTTCGTCCTTTAATCTAAGTTAGAGTGACAGGGAACCTGTGACCCGTGTTTCTGACGGTCTCATTACCACCTGGAATATGCTTGCTACATCCAATAGCCTAAGCGACTTCGGTGTCTGCAAAGTTTCGGAGTGAATACCAGCAACGATCACGCAGTCAATTTTCGACTCGTCTGTAAAGATGGAAATGTCCAAGTTCTGGATTACCCCTGTCATTCCAAAGTTTAGTCTTGGAGTGAGGAAGTCGGTTTGAATCGTAGTTACTCCTTGCCTTGCTGTGACCATGTCAGCGCCATAAATTTATCTTGTAGGCAGAGGAGACGAAAGTGTAGGAGAACAATTAGCATATTCATTCCAATGTTGGATGGTCTATTTATAACAAAACAAATGTTGGTAAAGGCAAGTCCGTACAGTTGTTTAGTTGACATAGGTATGATAGATTCTTGTAAAGTGTCTAGTCGGGGGTTCGAATACTGCCTTTTGGGGGTATATTCTGTTTTAACAGAGACATGAGCTCCCAAAACATTGCTCAGTTCCGCGAATGCTTGTCCCACGTAATATTGAAATTGACGATGACTCCAAGGAGGTGCATGCTTTCTATGCTTCATTGTCCAGTTCTGTTACTGTAGCTGTATTCAACTCATACTATAAATTGCATTTTCTTAGCGGGAAGAATTTAATTAGGGTTAATCGGTTTTCCGACAACATGAAAGTGACACTTTCATGAAATTTTGAAGCTAATACCGAATCAACTCCGATACTAGATGATAGAAGGATTGCCAGGCAGGGTTGCTGTCAGTATCAATCACTCATTTCAAGGATTTGAGTTCTATCGTTGGCCCCTCATGACCTCTTCCAACTACCTCTTAGAAGTTCTGATCGACGTAAGCTTCCAATATTTTAAAAAAATTCACATAAAGTGATATTTCCGTTCCGGAAGCTTACAAGGAATTTCGGTCGCTGTCGTGCTAATAGCGCTGCTATTTGTGTTTTTGGGTGGTCGCCGTGGCTCAGTGATTAGTGCGTTGGACTGCTGTCCAAGCCTGCTTGGGTTCAAGCCCCAGCAATGTCTACCGAACATTTTTCGCGGCACCACCTCTCGTCGGGGAATGACAAGCCTCCGGGAGTATAATCTGTCATGAAAGAGCTTCTCAATTCGCCTTTCGGAGTCGGCAATAAATTGTAGGTCCCTTCCATTTGTGCGAACAATACAAACACGCACAACATGAATGGTTGCGAGAAGCTAGGCCTTGGCTCATCCCGAGCTGTCGCCCCAGATATTTATTTTATTATTTGTGTTTTTTAGTCCGAGTAGATAACAACCAGGATCGAATGGCTACCGCATGGAGGTACAATAAGCGCAATTGGTCCGTAATAAGATTTACAACACTGCGCATCGCTAGATTGACGCCAGTCTGTGAAAATCTAACCAATTGACGAAATCTTGCGATTCAATTTCAACCTGACTCTGCTCTACTCCAACAGTTGGCACAAACTGTGGCATCAGTATCGCAGCTTCAAAACACACATTTCTCAGAGGGTCTACCCTACTAAGATGGAACTTAGTATGTTACGATTGTTATTGTTAGTGGGGAGCGGTTGATCCGCTCTGGAACTGGGGTCTCAAATGGAGACCTTTTGTGCTATCATATATGTTTTTAGAGCAGTTTGTGTGTTCCAGAGGCTTTCAAGGAACTTCTCTGGGTAGAGGGTCCGCTTTCTCCCACGAATGAGGGCAGAGCATTCTGTGACGATGTGGAGAGAGCCTTCGTCGCTTTGCAAGCATAGTCTGCTCTGCAGGTAGAGTCTGATGACAGGCCAAGCTTGTGTCGGTGCTGTTTAAGGATACCTGTTAGAATTTTAAGGTAGCTCCCTCTTAGATTTAGAAGAAATTTAGATTTCTTTTGGGATAGATTGAGGATAAAAGTATTACGTACATTTCTGTCCTATACTTCCCATCCAAATTGTGTTAGATTTGAGCAGGGTTTGTTCCATGTGACCACAGTTCCAACTTCACTCGGTTCTGCAAAGTGTTAAGCTCCGAACATGGCATTTACCAATGGGTCCTTTCAGTTGCATCAAAATGACAAATGTTCGAGACCTGTTATTGATGTGGCTCTTGTGAGCGGGGATCCAGTGTCAAATGGTCAAATTGTATTTTCGTAGTTTTAGAAGAAATTTGACTGTCTCCAGGACTAGTTTCGATTTTATCGTGGCTGAGTTCAATGCTTTCAGGGCAGCTTAACTGTAAAGATGATTTTACAACGGAAGGGAGCAAGTTTAAGCGTATGCACTGATCAATGGCAAATGTTTCTGCCGAGTATATTCCCGGACTAACCGATATGTTGGTGCTAGACGACTCTCCAAATATTTCAGTCCCAAATCCACTGTCAATTTTAGAGGCGTCCGTGTACCACACTTGGTCATACTCTGAAAGACGAGGTTTGAATTTTTTCCCAGTCGTCATTCGGGGGGATGACTACTGATAAGTATCATTTGAAGCAATACCTCGGAACAGTGTCATCCAATGGCATGCTAAACTCGCTACTTTGAAGTAGGGAGGAAAGCATGTTAATGTGACCGCCAGCAGGAATTTTGTTTTTGAATCTTTATTTGGACCTTTACAATTTTTCTGTTAAGTGGAAAAGAAAGTGGCTGCCGCCCGTGTTGATACACATTTGTGCCCGTTTTATCGCATTTTATATGACTTTCCGCAAGATTTCCGGTGATAACTATTCGCATTCCTGTCGAATATTTTCCTTAAGGGCTGCGATTGTCTGAGGCTAGGATGGTTAAATCGGGCGATCTTGCTGGCCATGCCAAATCGCCAAAACGGGAGATTACGCGACAAGGAAACGCTTTCTTCACAATTATTCCACGCTCTTGCGGAGTATAGCTTTTCTGTTTGTATACTGCAGCTGTCTAGTTCACAAATGTCAAATATAATTGACGTACGACGCCATTTGCAAAAATTATAACATCTTCCGATAGGGTGATTAATTTTGCGCCACCTTGCATATAGACTTGAACTGGCGGTAGACCGACAATAGCACGAAGCGAGGCTGTGGGGGTGAAGTGCGGGCAACCCGTTCTGCATATTTCAGCTAGGCTTTAAACTCGTTCGAGTTTCTTAGCTGTGGTGACCTGATTTATATTTGTGAGCCCGACTTAGTCAGGGTAGATCTGACGATCAAGGTGTATATTTGGAGCATGATTAGTCCCCAGTTGTTGCTACAGATGCGGCGAAAGATCCACAGTGGTCATGTGGCTTCCAGGCCAATTTACTCTCCAATATCACTCCAAGGTGCTTTACTTCTTACGAGATCTGAATGTTTTCGCTATAGATGGAGTGGCGCCTGAGAAGATTTAGTTTTCTTCTTTTGGTAAAAGGAACGATATACATATGCATCTTTGGGGTTTACAGAGAGTCGAGAAATTTATCAAATTTTAAATGGCAAAAATCTTTCCATTCCATCATCAGTGTCAAGCAAACGATTGAAATTCCGGCGCAATATCCAATGGAAATAACCACGCAAAGATCAAGAACACCCACAGCTACCCAATATGCACGAAACCAAATTTTATAAGCTCGCACGCTAATTTATAATGTCGGAAACTATTATTAATTTAATAATGTGCACAGAATATGGAAATTGGCACAAAGTGTTGTTATGTCACTGTGATTTGTTGTTTTCTGTTTTCCCCGCAACACGTGAATGGGTCACGAATAATGCACCCGAAAGGGAATTTCCCTTATCTGTTAGTTGCACACTATCCACTGAATCACATGTTGCAACTAAGCGTGCAAATACCGATCGTATAATAGATTCCAATAATCGATCCAATGGTAATTGCTTCATAAGCACTTCAATAGAATACCAATGTACACACCGTACATATACAACGTTTGTATGCATAAGTATCTCGTAGTTTTACGAGTACAGATACACTCTGATCACCTCATTAAAAAGACGCAAAGTAATCCCAACCAGGGTATTTGCCAAAATAATGATATGAACTCGTATGTGCCAGCACCTTGCCTTGAAATCTCAAACGCGCGTCATTGAACCCCCTGACCTGGCTCTTATCGGTTGGAAAATTCTTTAATTGGATCAGTCTTTGCACGCAATACCCCACGAAGATCCCACATGACGAATTCGGTTTTTTCTAATCTCCATCTGGGTTTTGTAAATATAATTCCTCTTGTGGATTATTTTTAGCTGAAGTTATCGCACAAACAACATAGTGCGTCAGTTGTCACAGTTAGACCGCGACCAATCTATCTAATCCAAACTGTATTAACCACTAAACCTCAATCACTTAATGAGCCACACTTGCAAACTAAGCACATTCCGTTACGCCATGTATCTATCAAGTTGTTGTCTTTGCTTCTTTGCATCCAAAGCCATTTCTCTGAAAGCACCCATCGGTAAACAACAACATAAACAAAACAAATAGCTAACAAAAGTAGAGAGCGAAAAAAAAAACAACAAACGAAATTTCATCTAAACAAAAAAACGATGAAAAAAAAAAACCTCCAATAGCAGCAGCGCGGTCAATGTGGCCTACCGTGCCGCCGCCGTATACCCAAAGTCATGATTCGGAGCTCGCACAACGAAGTCAGCATTGGAACGGCAAAGTCGTGAAAGTACATGCTATCCGTCGTGCGTTCGAAATATAAAAAAAAAACGTGAATTAAACTCGCGGCTATAAAGGAAAATATTACACAAGTTCCTACAGTGTTGTGTTATAAGAATAAAAAATAAAATAAATTTGTCTACTCGCGCTTAGAAGGGCCTACGATAGAGACAGTGGAAAACAATAAAAAATAAAATTCATAAATGTCATACATAGTCGGGCAATGGCAGGAGGGGCTCCTTCCGTCAACCAATTCCAATATGGCGCTGGCCATGTTCCTTGTGATGGTGTGTACCATGGAAGTGATTTTGTTAAAACTTACCGCAGCACCGGCCTTCACCCGGGAAGTAGAGTTCGATAACTCAAGCGAATATGAGGAGGACATCTATTACGAAGAGTTGTCCGACAACTACAGTCTCTGGCCGAGGAGACGAAGACCGCAACATCATCACAGTTCATCGTATGACAACTTGGAGTTTTACAACTAAGAAGCAATCGACATCGCATTCATTCTAATTGTTGTTTTCTTTAAATTACTTCATCGTTTCATCAAAACATTTTTGGATATGTGATAAAAAAAAACGAATGATGCACCTAAAGCGGGTACAGTGTGTGTGAGAAGTTGATGGACTGATTTTGGAAATTTTTAGTGGAATGGATCTCGTTTAAGATTTGGAAGATCTCACACCAAGGACTTAGATTTCGTTGACAAGAAACATGGAAATTGTAGCAAATTCCATTGAGCTGTCAAAAATCGGTCGAAAACTGTCAGAATCTAACAAAACCTGGTGGAATCCTGGTGAAGAAAAGTGAAGGACTGAGGTGCAAAGCGGCCACCTGGGTGTCGATGTAACTTTTCTGTGACAAAATTTTTAACTTTTAAAACGCATGTGTCGACAGAAACTTTATCTAGTGAATCGTGTCTAGAAAGAGTCTTTCGATGATCTCATATTTGTTCGAAAAATGACGCGGAATCACTTTATTTTGGCAAGGCATCATCTCGACATTGAATATTCGACAATGGCTGTCACTCTTCTACGTCAGCAAATCTGCGCTACAAATTAGTCTACAATTCCAAGAAAAATCATAAAATTTTAAAGAAGTCCTCTCCAATCGATTTAAGCTGTATTTTAACATGAAACATCGATGGATGCTTGACCAATGTTACAAAGGATCTAGAAATGTCAACGAGTTCAGAAAAATTCATCATCTTCTTCGTTTCAAAGCAGCTTTGAGTACTTCCATACACAATTGATCGTGCGCTACAAGCCAGTTTCATCAACTCTATGCCTGCTTAACCTAAAAGACACATTATTGAAATGTGGGAAGTTTACTGAAGTAAGCCACGCTTAGAAATAGGTTCACTGAAGGCGATATTTCTACAGCGACTCAATGAGGATGGAGCAACTTAGCTTTAATTGCTAATTCGGAGAGAAAAACATGCAAACCTCATCTAAAAATTAGTTCAGTGTAGGCGACATCTATAGATTATCATCGTCAACGTCACCGTCACCGTCACCGAAGCAGCTTCTACTAGGAAAATACAAAACTGATTATTCTTTACCTGGACTTTCTGTTTACTTAACGCTTTCAACGGGTCTCAGCACTCTTCTCAGTGTCTAATCGAAGATCTCTACGAAATGAAGGATCAAACGTCTTTTAAGAATGTTATTCCCTGAAACAATTGTTTTTAGGCGAGATTGGCTATAGGAGAATCGTGTCAGCTTTACTGAAGACGATGGAGGACAATCAACTATTGAAAATGAGACTGAATTCTTCAATCGGCATCTTGTGTGGCGTGGTGACATATCCAAGGTCTGCTTTAGCAAGATGATCTCTTTCCATTTCCGTAACACTGCTTCTTTCACGAATAGACTCAAAAAGTGTAAAAGTGTATCCGGTCTTCACCTATACAATGCAACTATGAGGCGTCATGTCAGTGAATCTTTTCTGTGATTATCTTCAACGTTTCATCAGGTTTTGATTGGCATGAACAATGCAACTGATAAGCCTAGTCTTGCTGTCGAAAATGTAGCTTCTGATCCTCGAAATTGATGGTAATCATGGAAATCCCCACTGACTTCAAGCTGACCTAATTTTTTGTCACGTTTCTTTATTTCGAATCGTAAGCCTGGCCTTGGTACTAGCCCTACAAATTCCTGATTTCTAAAATCGATGTTAAACATGGAGCCTGGTGTTTGGAGGTGTATACTCGCAAATGGGATCTTCGATAGGCTACAAGCTGACCTGACTATTTCCCGCATTTCTTCATCTCAGTTCGTAAGCCTGGCTTTGATATCAACGCTTCAACTTCGAATTCCTGAAATCGATGTCAAAAATTGACACAGCCGCTTGCTTTTTGCAGGTGCATACGCCAAAATGTGGTCTGAGTTGGGGTACAAGCTGTGTTTCTTTATTTAATTTCCTAAGCCTGGTATTGGTATCAACAATGCAACGTCTGATCCTCAAAAAGTATGTCAAACTTTAAACACTATCGGTTACTAGAATGGAATGCAATCCGGTTGGAGATAAATTCAAAGTTCGGCGATTACCTTCGAGATTTCTTAATTTCAATTCGTAAGCTCAATTTTCGGAATCAAGGAATTATCGTCAAAGATGAGACATAATGGACAAAATTTACATGAAATCTGCACTTGAGACCAATTGCATGCTGACATGATCTAGTTTAATGATTATCTTCCACGTGTCTTCAACTTGTAAGCTGAACTTAATTTCCAAAAATTTGAATCAAACTTGGAACACACCATGTCTAACATTGATTGCAGTGGACTGTGAAACTTGATCCAAATCAGATGTAAGCCGCATTCGACGTCTATGAGACAGTTTAAGCCAGGCCTACAGAATTTTTTCACATCAATGTAAGGTGGATGTGTTTTCCTGGGTGCCAAATGGACTTTCTATTCATCAGTCGATAAGGACAAATTCTGGCTGAAAAATCCACACATTTTTAAGCCTGTCATCAAGCTCAAAGCCTCAGCACACTGTATATAAACTCGAGTCTATGAAACGAGTCCCTTAAGGTCGTATTATGTATTTGTGATTGTTTTCTAAATGACTGTTTATGAAACTATAGCTTTAAGGTTGTATAATTTTTATTTTATTTTTTTAAACTAATAAAAATGAAAAATCAATTAAATTCGACACTAATTTGCAAGGTTAGGAGGTTGGTTAGCCTCCCGGACATCATGTCCTATCAGGCTTTTAACTTTGTGGTTTCATCGATCTCCGGGAAGCTTTTCATTTCATTTAAATTCATTAGAAGGAAAAAACCTTTTACACACACACCGCACAATTTGCATGGGCGGATTGGACTAAAACGGCGGGGTAGAGGCTGGTGTTGGCAACTCTTGTAACCGCTTAATTTCCTGAAAATGGAAAAACTGCTTGCGTAAGTATGCTCTGCTAGTGGTAAATGATGAAAAAGATACAAAAATATCAAGAAAAAGTGACCGAGTGTGATGGGGATACTAGTGCACACAGCAGCCCGTGTATGATGTTGGTGGATGCTGGCGTTTTTAACTTTGTTTAGTTTTTTTTTTTTTATTTCTTGTTCAATTACTCTGCGATAGGCAATATATGCGGACGACGGTATGTGATGTAATTGCACGGGGGTATCTCCAGTGTACAATGGAAGAAAACCCCGAAGCAACGACGACGCCAACGAGAAGCAGAAGCAACACAGCACACTCATTCGCTGCACAACATTTTATGTTTACTTAATACAATTTGCTAAGTGAAATTGTTTTTATTATTCAATTTGAGTTTGCTGAAGGGGAAAAGTTGCAAAAATTTATTTGTTCGTCGGTAGTTGGGTAACGCATTGACGAACAGCGAGAGTGGTGCAACGGATTTTGTTTAAAAGTTTGCCTAGGTTTGACAAGACAACGCGTATATGTGTAGTTATGGTTAAAGTGGAATGTCTTTGCCATGCGGACACCTTGAATGGATGTGCTATTGCTTCGGACAAGGCAATTGCATTAGGCAACAGACGATTGGTTTTATAATGAGAACTCACAATGTAATTGATTCTCTCTGCACGACTTATCCGCAAGGCTATCGCTTCAGTTTGGGAAAATCAGATGAGCCACGGACCAGTTTCAACAGAGGAGAACCAAAATTAGAACTATTTAGCAACATTATCTCTATGCGGGGTCAAAGAAATTAAATAAATCTTAGAGTCATCCGTGCCGGCATGGAAGCGCACAGTAGGAGAGCTTGGAGATAAGTGAATCTTAAGCTGGTTTCCGCCCTGAAGCAGTTTTCGAAACAAGTGCTAATTTTGTTTCGGCGAGAGGTTATTAATTGGCTATTTCTGGTGATATAAGTGTCACCCGGACTTGAAAGGTTTCTCAAGCGTATCATGATTTATTTGAAGGCAACAACTTGGAGTAAACATCAAATGATTTTGCTGTGCAAATTCAGTACCACGCTTCGTCTCTCTTATGTGTTTCCTGTGCAACGATGGTGTGTATTTGGAATACGCTGAGGACTATTAACTTTATTTGCGGAAAAGAAAGTGTGCACAAACTTCACTTTATAATTTTATGAGAGTGTACAGCACAGTGCAGAGTATACACATATCCAGATCCAACGAAGCATAGGATGGAGTGTGGAAGTATGCTCAACTTCCTGCACTGAATCCTAAGTCTTCTATTCATCACGATCCGATCAAAATCAATAACAAATTTCCCCAGTTAGTCTGGATACCACCTGATACTACCTGAGTTTCGAACCACTGCAACTCACTCGCGCTGTGTCCAGTCATGGGCCCTGTTTTGCTTTCTTTGAGGAGATCGACAACATTAGAACTCACTACTTGTGAGACAGGTATGCCTCTGTTTTCCAAGCGAAGATTTATCCTGTTGGTCCCTGACTTTATTGCTAAGAACAGGAGGAGGCTTAGAGTATCTGCGAGTACTTAAGGCCTTGCTCAGAGCTTTAACCAATTCCTAAATAGTTCAAGAATGCTGGAACTCTATGAATTTGGTAGCAAGACTGAACTCTTTGACTCTTGTCTGGGTTCCAGGTCACAGGTTTAGAGAATCATTTGCCAGGACCTAAACCTGCGTTATTTCTTCACGTGATCTCGATACTGGCCTCCATTGACGAATAAGTTTTCTACAAACACAGTCGTATGTGGCATAGCTCTCCAGGATCCACGCAGACTAAACAAATGCTGTGTAAGAAATCAAGTGGATTCCTACTATCTCTCAGCAGATAAGACTATATTTTGCTTTTGCTGAGGATGTAAACATGTTAAGCTTAACTACTCACGAGGCTTGTAAAGAGGGCAACGATACTTCGAATCATATCATTTCTGATTGCCCTCCCTTTGCTCGGATCAGGTGACAAATCTTCGGTGATGATGTGGTGAGTTCTGATACTCCCCATCATTGAAGTGCCTTCTCGGTTTTTCTTCGAAAGTCGAGAAATTTCCAGCAAAATGGGTTAAACTGGGCCCTGCTTCTTGGTAATACAATGGACCAGTTACATCTGAGTGCTTCAGCGATGGGCTTCCTAAACCGCCAATTCTTTAAACAAAAAAAAATGGGATCCTAACAATGACGGTCCTCTACAACATCGCAGCCTTTTTGCGTCATCCGCAAATAATTTGTTCTTTAATAAAGATTCTATCTTCCTCGGTCGATCTTTCTACTCGAAGATTCCTTTCTCTCTCATTTGATTTGCTAGAGCCAATAGGAAGAATATTTTATACCACCGCTATTCTATCTTCTCTGACCACCCGAAAAGAGTTCTATTTTTGAATCACAAAAAATGGGCTTTGTAGGGCCATCTTAAGCCAAAGAGCACTTTCTTTTCTTTTGTTTCAAGCATAGTGTCTCTACAATCCGAGCAAGTGTCGATCCAGAGCAAGTCTGGGCACCACCCAGTTAGTTTGAATACCACCCCGGACGCAATTGAATCGAATATAACCTGAGATTCGAACCACTTCACCTCACTCGCGCTGTGTGCTTAACATCATAAGAACCTCAGGATCGTCCTTGTAGACTGGGGATGTGCCGAATTGTCTTTATCTATTACGTGCATTGAGTGCTCAGGAATTTCACGATCCCTCACGCGTATTCGGCGCATTCCCAACGGACGTGTGCTCTAAGCTAACTTAGGCCCCAGATGATTGCATTCAATTACATCCTAGATGATTCCTGGATTCCGGATCTCCTGGATCTCCATCGAAAATCTGCAAATCCCCAAGCCCAGTTTGCTTACATGCTTATTTAGGGTAAAATGGGACATTAGGATCCGAGTATACGCAACTTCATCTAGGTCATGTTGATGCAGGTGGTGTGTCTCTTTCTCTTTCACAAAATTGTCTTATTTGGTCGAATTCCTCTCACTGACTTCTACATACTTCCATACTTCCATACTTCGGAGTTTTCAATAGTCAAAGTTTTGCTTTATGTGGCTGATGGATAAACCACAGAACGAAAATGGGTTCATGAATGCTGATTCAGATCCTTGTATGGCCAACACATCAGTACTCTCGTTGCCTTCCGTGGACTTGCGTCCGAGAACCCAATGGATCGTGATTTCAATGTGAGCTATCTACTGAAGCGTGATCAGGCAGCTCCTGATGAACTGTAACTCTAAGCTGAATAAACTAAGCTTTGATCGCTTCCCTCCCTTCAGAGGAGATAACAATATGCTTCCGTCGTAGTTTTCGTCGAATGCATTCTCTGACTTGCTGCTCGATTGTTTTTTTCCTCTGCTTGGAAGATAGATGCGACAAAGACCATTAGGTGACCGACTTGGTGATTTGACCACCATTATGCCTTTCAGGTGGCTACAAGATAAGTATTGAAAGAATTGGCAAAATCAACCCTAAAGGGCACAAAGTCCGTGGTACCTTTTTAGATACTCTTTCGTATGTAAGGGAGAAAGATCAAAGAGACCGTCTAAAGCTGCCGTTGCCCACAGCTCTTTTCGGCAGTGCAGCTGAGACTTGTTGAAGTTTTTTTCGCGCCACACAAGTGATGCAAAGGTGATTAAATGTACGACAATAGTGAGGTAAGGCTTTAGTGTCTGATCTGTAGGACTGGTGCCTCGTTTTTTCAAATCGTCTAGAGCATGCCCAAAGAGCTGAGGTGACTTCTTCCGCAGCCTTCAATTCGGTCCTTCTGTTGAAAACTTTTGCTATGACCTCTGAGTCCCCCCTCGTCTGATCTGTTGTAGGCGCTTTAGAGATCGGCTTGTACTAAGTGTACGGCCCTACATGTGTAGTCAGTCCTCAGCCTACGGTCATCGTTCGTTGGTATACCAGTATTAGCAGGAACCGTGCGATTTAACGCAAGATTAAGTGTCGATTGCCCCCCCCCCTGTCGATTGTCGTAATCTGACAACGACTTCAATGATTCTATTGGGTCTGAAATTTCTGTCCGGATAATGAACTTCAGAAAGTCAAACAAATGACAAATGAAACGAATTTTCTTTGCGCAGTAAACAACCTTCTTCGTGACTCATTTCGCCTAGCACGCGTTCTACAAATTTATTCGCGAAATTCTTCGTCCAAACAAGGAACAGCGAGCAATAAAAATAATCTTTCCACTTTGCGGTTGCAATTAAAAACATCCATTTGCTAAAATTCTCCTAGAATTAGTAGGGAGCAGCTACATACGTAAACGTGTGATAAATCGCATCCACATCGACTCTATAAACAACTGATGAATCCATTAAGCTGTAGTTACTGCCAGTTGATTTTATTTTTAAAAACGACATTGAACTTGAACTCGAAAGTCCCACACATACTGACAGTTTTTTTTCCATTTCCTTTCAGTCGCATCGCAGAACGTAAAGCAATCAAAAAGAAAAAGGATGAGCAATTCTGCAACGTCTGCTTCGCACCCATCGATACGGAGGACTTCAAGACGTAAGTAGTGCCTAGCAGATGTGTTCCACGCAAAGTATCTGATTTATGAAAAAATTCTCCTTCTGCAGATGCATAGCATGTTGTTCATGTGCCAAATATGTGTGCCGCGATGGTGATGGCAAATGCTCCGAGTGGGTCCCAAAAGACGGCGAATGGCAATGTCGACTGTGCAATGCGAAGCGGGACTCTTATGGCAAAACATCCACATGGGTGGAGGAGCAGTACTCGGTGAAGAAGGCCACCCCGGCGTATGCGTATCCAATGCGTGCCAGAAGTGAGATCTACATTCCGCTGTGTGATCCCAACGATTCGGCGTTTTTATGTAGTGAGTTGTGCCGACCATTAAAAGATGGCAACTGATTGCAATTTCTTTTTTTGTTTTTCAGATTTTGAGAGTGTAAGTGAGGCGCCTTCTTCGATAAACGTTAATCAAAAGCAACAGATACGTGAGTACATCGAGGAGGTTTTGGCAGAGATGCTTGGTGGATCGTTGGATAGCACAACTATGGGGCCATTGGCCAGAAGTGAGAACTGTAAGTGGGAAATGAATGTGTACTAAAAATTGTTGCATATTCTTGGGCGAAATGAAATGATCTGTCAATATATACTGTGGGGTGGGTTAATTGTGATCTCTTTTGGGCGCGAGGGTTTTTTTTACAGTGTGGTCCAATGGTATTGCGTCTGTTTATTAATAGTTGCCGGCGATTATGTATTTACAATTTCTACTGACACACTGCTTACAGATGTAGTTGCAATATGTGAGCGTTTGGTTCTTGAAACACGGCCGCTGTTACATGTTCATTGCTAGACAATAGCTTCTGGACTGCAGCTGGGCCTTTCTTCTTTTAAACACAGCGAAATGACTGGCGATCTATTTTGTCTGTAATTAGAGTCAGATTTTGTAGAGAACCAAAGGCAGTTTCAAATTGGTAATATGCTGTATGCAAAACTTTAGTTGAGAAGACCCCTGCGCCGACTCCTTCGGCTGCTTTGGAGCCATCTGTAAAAGTCAAAATAGAACTTCACTTCGATTCAAGGGCGTTCCTGTCTGTGTGATATTGAATATAGTTTCAGTGCAGATCATATCGGTTGAGCCAGAAAGGCTCTTCTTCATCCATTTTTAAGTGTCTCGCAGCCTCAGGACTACGTTGGTGGCTTGCTGCATGCCATAAATACCAATTACAAGCAACATTAGCATAATTGGAGCGCATTAGTTGCGGACATTTTCTGCGCACCCGCAATAGTAAAACATTTTCTTAATCCACCAAATCAGTATGCCATAGGAGAGGATCAGTCCGGCAATGTAAAGCCAGAGGAAGATTTTTAGCAGTGAGTCCCATCTGGAACTTGATTTCCTAGCACAATCGGCAATATTTTCACTCCCCCAAAGCTTCTTGTCAGTGTATCCACGTCCTTAAGGTGTCCCATGATGCGGCTTTTTCCGGGCTTAGCTGCTTATAAAAGAGAGCTTGGTGACTCTGCTAGGCTAATTCTGCAAAAATTCAAATTTTCTGGTAAACTTCCTTTCAAAATGTCTAAAGGCTCCTTCAGCATGTAGAAGTGCAACCATTGTGGATTTCATAGGTTGCACGATCGAGTGAAAGGCCGTTTCAACAGATGCGTTGCATTGATAGACGTACAGTGGCTTAAATAGACGATAGCAATCCACGGTGTTATTCACATGGAAGTCGAGAGGGTTTCTTTTTTTATAGAAAAGAGGTCAAGCTTATAGACCTGAGATCCTTAAGCAGTGTATGAGAGACCTTTCCTAATTTGGGTGTGAAAACTACCTTCACCTCAGTCCAGACACTGAATGTTGTATCAAGACCTACACAGGCTCTAAAGATAACTAACAAAATGGGCTTTACGTCTCCGAATGTGCTTTCAAGTTATACAGAGAAGATACAATTAGCTCATATAGTTTAAAAATGCAAACTGGACATCAGCTGTGGCTACGTATTGTTGTTCAAAGCAGATAAATTGTCAGTTGCGGGCGTACAAGCAGGGAAGTGAGTCGCCATGAGCAAATGGAAAAAATTTGCTCCAAATAATAAATAAGTGCATTAGGATGCTGAGCTTAAACGGCATTTTAGAAAAGTATTCTTCGATATTCTTTTGTGGTATCAATTTATTCCCGAAAAACCTGCTTCCTTTTCTTTAGAGCTTCAAGGTGACTCTTTCCTGCTGTCACATCGGAGAACCTAAAGACCAGCGTTCCACCAGAATTAAAGGGCTAATAATACTTCAGAAAATTTCTTTAAAAATCCCGGGCTTTTTCTTTAAATCTTCCGGCTAATCGTTTTCTATCCCTTACTGAACGACCAAAAAGGTCAAGGGTCCCTGGTGCATTCACGAAGTTTGCTTGCGACTCTCTTTCTATGTTATCTCTTCTTGGATTTAATTGTTTCTTTACACTTGGTTCGGAGATTGTCGAAGCTAAACAATTTTTGTCCTGTTGGATTAAAACTTTATTGTTCTTTGTTGTTTATTCCTTTTTTTAAGGGACTGATCGACCAAATGCACAGGGCGTCGCGACCTAAAACAACTTTTGTACCACACAATCAGTGTTAAAAAACCAGAAGATGACAATATCTCTGATTGAGATTCTGAGGATTTCCCCCGTGATTTAAGTTTTTCTCAGGAAATATTCCCTCTTTTAAGCATGGACGACATTCAGTCTTCCGAATAATACCTATTTTGTGTGGATGATAACAGTGGATGATAACAGAGATCTTACAGTACAAGCACTTTCAACATCAGCATCGAAGACCTGCCACCTGATTCGTGCAAAGGGGGACAATCGAAGTATCCTCGCCTTCTCAACAGGCGTCGCAGATAGTGGTGTCACTTAAGCCTAACGTGCTTGGCAAAAGCGAAGTGTCCCCTTAGAACACCAATAAGCTGCCCACAGTCTCTTCTGCTGAGTCACAGCAAAAATGCCGCTGATTTCTAGCAGACGTTCGGGAGTATTCGTGTAGTCTGCCTGCATCCAGGAGACACAATTGTATTTGCAGGAAACCCAATCGTCAATGGAGGACCTGACTGAGGCCGCTGAAATACCCAACATAGCTTCAGGTCCTGAGAAAACATCCTCTGAGCCTTGTCTAGCAATCTCATCGAAGATATCATTTTTAAAGATCCCAGTGTGGCCTGGGATCCAGACAAGAGTCAAAAAGTTCAGCCTTGCGACCGAATCATCAGCATTCTCGCACTATTTTGGAACTTATTTTCCCATTAGAAAACACACATTTTGTTCTCCCAACTTCTGATTGTTAAATTCATTGCTGAGTTCGGAATGTTACAGAATGGCTTAGGGCCCTTCAGAATCAGTGGAACCCTTTCTGATTAGTTCATCGGCTGTTTCATTACCAGCAATACTCTTAAGGTTTGAATTTTTTCTTACTGGAAAGGCCTTGGATTCCATTGAGCAGTGTAGGACTGGTTTGGATTCAATCAGATTTGAGTCTAAGGTTTTCACTGCTGCTTGACTGCCCGTAGGTTAGTGGAATGTGTATAAGCTCCAATTGTAGCAGCAATGATTTGTTTTTAATCTCATTTTTGGATTGAGCGGAAAAAGGGCATAAGAATAATTATATCTGTCCCTACTTGGACTGAGTCTCAAGAACACGATTATTTTGGCATGTCCAAGAACCGTATCTAATTCGAGTTGTGGACCTTTGCGAAGCAAGGAGCAATTACATCGCCTGGATCTATATTCAGTCGAACTTGTTTGTAATTCTGGTCTGGTCTTTAGCGAACACGATCTCAACCTGTTTATTTAAAGTCTTGCCTAGTACTTGTAACTCAAAAACCATTCTTTTATATTTTTCAAATTGAGTAGGTGATTTTGGGTATTTCTTGAAAATTGGTTCTTGAATTTTCGTTCACAGAAAAAAAAAAAACATTAAAATTCTATTGAAATTTTCAGACCTCAGACTATTTGAGAAATATCATGAAGTTCTGAGTCGACATTTCTTTGTGTTGGAACATTATTTGTACCGATCGCTCGGAGGTGAGTGCTTGAGTCTTATTTTTCTCAGTATTTTCTCGATTGAGAGTGTGTGTTTTGTTTGTGGTTTTACCTAAAATACTGATCTTTAATCACACACTTGACTTGATGCATGTCGCACTAAGATGTAACACTTTCTTTATTGTGTTTTTTTAATTGCAATAATTAATACTAATTAAATAATAAATTGTTTACGGTTTATTAAGTCTTGACTGAACAAAGATAATCTGAACACTTGTCTAGATTCACCCCAATGTGGACCTTCGGACGATGTGTCAATGAACAGTCTAAAAAGCCCGCGAAGTTTTTTGTTTTTAATTTACATAATTAAGCTAAAATGAGGTCATGATAATTGAATGGTGACACAGATATATAATAATCGATTGATCGCCTAAATGATTTAGTAGATGTCAGCAATTCAGAAACCATATGTTGGTGAACATGTTCCTTGTGCTGCCAGGCAGCACAGAAAAAGAAGACTAGTTTAAGTTTGAGAAGCACAGTGAGAGGGAATGTTAAGACGGTTGAAATAATAGAACTATCATTACAGTGAAATTTCCCATTGCGGACAGCTTTCTTAGGTGGACAGCTCTCCTAAACGAACATATTTTCCTAAACAAACCTAAAAACATTACAAATTTTTTTCTTCCCTTGGACGGACAACTCCTTGGGCTGTCAAAAATGTTGGCACCTTCGCCAGCTTATGTGTAAATACGGGAAGAGATTTTATTTTAAGTTCATACAAACAAATCGCCAAACGTTTAGAGAACGGCATTGAATCATCAATCAGTGATTATGGCGGGCGACTGGATGAAAAATGGCAAAGCACAACAAATGATAGGTTCCTTTGAGCAAAGATTCCTTGGACGGAAATTTTATCAAAATTCGAGGGAAAGACTACAAGGTAGCACTTGTTGTAGACTTGCGATACCGTCAGTCACTTTTATCAACCAACAGGCTGATACATTTACAAATCAACTCAATTTCAGATTTAACGTGTGTTTCGACATGGCTATGGCCCTATTGCTTAAATCGTACTTCTGATAACAGTAATCGATTTGTAGACCATAAGATAGCACTTTTTGGACTATAGTTCTCTTACAAAAGCCTCACTTCTAAGTTTGTCAACCTTTGTCCGTTTTTTTCTTAATTGTGCCTCCATTCAAAGAACCAACTCATTTTCTCTGACGCAGTATTTTTACTCGTTCGTCTTATTTTTAGTTCTTGTAACATAGAAATAGACGGAGTCAAAATATGCTTCGTACAATGTAATTTCATCAATCGATTTCTCATTCCGGAGACATTTTCAGTTAATGTCAACTTTGGTAGTGGTTTTAACATTTAAGCTTTCCAAAAGTATTTTTCGTCCTTTTTTGTTACCCGCCTTACTTTTTCATGATATTCTCTTTCTTTCGACCGTAATCTTGTGCTGAAACTTCGGTGTTAGGTATTCTTTTTTGCTGATATCACATTCTTTGTTTTGTCTCCGTTGAGTGCTAGACCCATTATGGCCGTTTCCTTCTTAGAATCCACAAATGTGCTATTCACATATATCGCGCTTCGTTCTGCCGGGTATGTGAAGATCGTCGTTGCATGCGAGTATTGGCAACAAATTTTGAAAGAAAGTGCTTTAGGTGTTGGCGTGTACATTTTAAGAAACTTAGAACTTAAGACTTTCCTAGCAAGCCTCTCTGATTAGCCCCCACTTCAAGCTGGTTAAGATCCCTTTCTACTTCAATATAAAGAAGCTTCTCAATCCCCCGTGTGGAGTAGGTTCTTTCCTCAACTCAACTCCTCAGCATGCCTTATTTAGACATTGTCAGAATTGCTTTGACAGCTCGCATAGAATCAGAACTGATATTCGCCTTGCTAGTTGAGCACGCCATTTCTTCTATGCCCCTGTAGCCCTCTGAGAGTTAGATGCCCAAGAGTTGCCTTTTTGGATTTTTAAGTTCGTTTGGACATAGTTCTACTAATTCGGAGAAAATAGAAACCGGAAATGGCCTTGATCGCTGTCTGACTGCCTGATGTTATATTTTGGTTAGATCACAACACGGAAATACACTAGCGTAGTTAGGCAATCTACGGATTGCCAACCCTACCGGAGCAATGACTCTATCACAGACTTTTTTCTCATTTTTTGAAGCAGCATCCTAATTTGGAATATCCAGCCAGAGTGGAATTGTTGGACTGTACTTACTTACTTATTTAAGGTGGCGCTACAATCCGGGTGGACTTGGACCTCAACCAATAAGTGTCTCAAGCCAACTGGATCTTCAGCCAGCTGGCTCCAGTTTCGCACGCCAAGTTGGTCCCGATTGCGTGCGCCACTTTGTGCGGTCTTCCTCTGCTGCGCTGTCCCTCGGGTGTGGATTTGGTGATTTTCCGGGCTGGAGCATTGGCGTCTATCCGCTCTACATGACCCAGCCACCTCAGTCATTCTGACTAAGTCAATGTCGCTGTACAGCACGTACAGTTCGTCATTGTATCTCCTCCTCCATTCACCGTCTATGCAGATGGGGCCGAAAATAATCCGAAGAATTTTTCTCTCGAAACAGCCAAAAGCAACCTCATCCGCTCTTGACAGATTCTATGCGTCATAGGGCAGGACTGGCACGATTAGGGTCTTATACAGTGCCACTTTAGTTGTTCGAAGGAGGGCTTTGCTACTCAATTGTCTTCTTAGCCCAAAAGAACAGCGATTGACAAGAGTTATTCTTTGTTAGATCTCAGTGCAGGTGTAATTGTCTGAATTGCTGCGGAGCCTAGGTAGAAAAAGTCCTTAACTACCTCAAAGTTATAACTGTCTATAGTCAGTGTTGAGTGTCCTTTCTTTTTGACAGCATATACTTCGTCTGCCCTCATTGACCGCTTAATCTTTGCGGCTCCGTTTCAATACTCACGAACGCCCCAGTGGCATCATGCTGCGTTCTTCCGATCATGTCAATATCGTCGGCGTATGCGAGTAATTGGACGTGCGAACGTTTATACTGTCGTCAAAAAAAATCTTAGACTGTGTTCTAGTTGGTAGAAAAGCCCGGAACCCTTTTGTCATCTTCCTGTTGCTGTCTTTTATGACTTACTGACCATATTTCGCGCCCGATCTTCAGCAGAGGTATACCTAGTACCTCTACTCTGTATACCTAGTATACTCTGGATTAACAATAGTACAAGTTTGTAGACGATGGCCTTAGAATTTCATGACTGCTTACGATGTGCCATATCTTTGTTACCTGAGCTTCCAATACACCTCAGCAGCATAAATGCATAATGCGTTGTCACTTTGGTACTTTTATCACATACGATGAGTGTGCCATTTTCAGACCTCTCCTTTACACCTATTAACGCTGAACACTTTACTGTGACGATGGTTACTTCGTCTAGCCAATAGATACCGATTTAATTCTGATGTCATACACCGACTGATTGGCAAATATACTTCAAGTGGCCTACTCGTTCGCATTTACTTTATGGGCTAATCCACTTGCAAGTCCATATCAGAAGTGGTGTGTAGATCGGCAAATATGGCGCCTCATAATCTTTCGCAGTCGACTGTCTACAGCAGAGGCTAACATAGCATATTCCCACACGCACCATGCTTAAATGGCATTTCAACTTTATCCAGACGCATTCCGAGAAAACTTATCTGACTCACTTTAGCCGAAAAATCATTCACAGTCACTGTCAAGCCCTTGCTAATAAAAATACTCTCCAATGTCATTCCAAAAATGACTATCAACCTCTTATCGCTTTTGTTCTAGAAAATACACGTTTTATCAGAAAATAAATGAAACGTCAATCGCGTATCTACGGTCAATTATCACACCTCAACGGGAATAACAAACGATAAAAACAAAAATTGACTACACGAATGCGGTGCCATTCAAGACTACACCTGACATTCATTCCGTCGCGAGTTTTTGGACGCGGAACCAAATTTAAATTCCTCGACGGACAGAGGCTTTCTTGTAAACCCCACGCAGAGGTGCTAATAAATTGCCCTAGGTCGGCCACTTGTTTGTTCTGCAACATTGTGTTAGTTTGTTGTAAAAGTATCTGCCAGCTCGTCGTGGGGTGTTGATTTGCTTTTTTTTTTCCTTTTAAATTCAATTAGTATGACACGCAGTTAATTAATTTACAAGTGAATACCTGAGATAGTTTTTCCTTTTTTTTTTTTTTGAATTTTACGTTTCGTAGTTGTTTGCTTTTCGTTGGTAGTAATTGACACCATCGACATTTTGAGACGTTATCTGTAAAAACTCGAATGCGCACGTTTGTACTGTGGTGACTAAAAGGGGCTTAAGGACTCTGTGTTTGGAGGAATTAATTTTTAATGGGAGGACTTAAGGCTTAGGATGGTTATATTTCGTTTACCTAAACCGTCCCTAAGGCACAACTTATCGTAGAGTGAAAACTTTATTTAAATCCATTCAGTGGTTCCTGGGATAATCGTGTACATACAAAAAGATAGGCGAAGCTATGCCTTTTTGTATACCAGTGTGCTCACATAAGAGCACTTCGATTAAGTAAAGTTAGACTGCTTCTACAGAATCCAAGAACTCTACAGCTCTACTCGCTGAATTATTGAAAATCGCTGAATTAGTTAAAAGCCTTTAAGAATTCATGTTTTGAACCCGTCCTCCGCAAGACTGCAACTGCCAAGTTGTTTAAATTGTTTGCATACAACACGTACTGACGTACATTTTAAGGCGGTCAAATTGTCAACACGTTCTATTCTTCTATTTATAACTTCTGTCAAGTTTTACAGATACATAATCCTCGAAAACATTCATTTACTTTGGCCCTCAGAGCAGGTGAAAGTTAAATATCCTACCAACCTCCGATTGATCGGCAAACTGCTCAAGCTGGCTTGAGCCAGTAGCCCAATAGTGAAGTTCGTACCTAATTGCCTGTTTTCCCTTCTCGTCGTGGTCCTTGGGAATTATGATTACTATGTTAATCCTTAATCCTTATACGAGTACATGTAGGCTAGACTTGCAAGTGCGAAGGGTTTACCGATTCAAGAATAGATGTCGTACAATAGCCCTACGCGTTAGCGAAATTAAAAAACCAGACCGACACAACGCCTTGTGTAATGATTGATTACGCATTAATGACTTATGGCTATTGTGCCCGGGGTAAGATTGATTGGTTTCTGGAACTTAGAAACGCCTCTCGACTCAGAGAGCGAAGAACCTTACTCCGCGAGGTTCTTACAACTTCAGCTAGAATTCATGAGATATGGGTTGGGATTAAGCTGTGTTGAGATAAGGGAAAGTACTAATCCCCTACCCATTATGCTACTCTGCTCAAGTGAACCATTGAGAAAGCCACGAGAATCTGATTCCGAATGGAAATCTATATTCCGAACTAAAGTACGACGCATCGCCGTTACGCCCCAATAGAGCTCTTGTCAAGCAAACCTCCTACGACCAGCTAGGCGCTATCTTTGACAAAACACCAAAAAAAGATATTGTCATGATAATGAGCTACTTTCATGCCAAGGTAATCAATGATAATGAAGGATATTTTATCAGGAAGTGCGTGGCAACCGTAATAACAATGGCTAAGAATTTTTGAATCTTTACTACAATTACCCTGTTGTATTGGATCCCATCATCCTCGAGAATTCAGGGTGCTTAAGTGGACCCTCCATTCCACTCGATCTTCCGCCACAGACTCTAAAGTATCCAAACCTACCCCGATACTAATAGAGATGAGATTTCGGACTTGATCCAACCATCTCATCCTGGGCCTACCCAGGAGACGCCTACCCAATGGCACGGATTCCATAGCACCTGTTGGAAGCCAAGACGCATTTAACGTGCCCAAACTATTGAAGTATGGACCACTTCATTCGAACAAGTAGGTGGAGAAAAATACGTGGGCAAAAGACTGGCCACAAACTCAATTGGATCTCAACTGACATGCAAGCAGCCTTCAATCAAATTGACCATTTTATCATCAGGCCGAAACAGACGAGGAGCCAATATACATACATAGCTTCCGTACCACTGCGCACTGCTGCGGAGTAAAGAATCCTCCAATACACCAACAATGTAGGGACCAACTTTTGCAAAGAATGAACACAAGCAGCAGCTCAATGTTCGTCACCATCAAAAACTCTTAGTATTGCTGTGAAAAACTGTTTTCTTATCGGGCGCTGAAATTATTTTCGACCTATCGCAGGAAAGACAGAGCCCGTAGGTTTCAAGGATCAATGCTCGATAACATCTGAAAGTTCACACTGCACACACTTATTTACTTAACGGGCCTGAGACACGGCAGCCTTCCATGTTCTCCATCCCAGACACCCTGTTTCCAGTCCTCCCGACCAAGCACTCTGACATCTCGCGATAGCTTGGTTTTTAAAACGGAGGTTCGGCCTTTCTTGTCGTATCTGGGGGCTGAAATTCGAAGATTCTCTTGGCTGGAACATTATTGTCCATTTGCTCGATGTGACCGATTCAGTGTAGTAGACATGCTTCGGCTTTTCGGACGACATCCACATCTTGGTACAGCTCAAAGAGTTCGCAGCTGTAACTTCTACTGCACTCGCCCACCTCACATACCGGACCAGTGTTCAATATCTCTTTTCTGCTCTGCTTTTCATCTTATCGTCCAGCACTTGGCACCATATTGCTGGACTGACAAGATCAGAGTTATGTAGTGCAAACATTTTGTCTTTTGAGTGAAAAGTTTTGGACACATTAGTTTTACCAAACCGATGCAGGAGCGATTTCTAAGGGTCATTCTTCGCCGGTTATCCACTTCGGTGTCATTCGTGGCATGGATGTTTACTCCGAGGTAGCTAACCTAATAGTTGAACAGATTTGTTGAAGATAGTGCCTTCCGTATTAGCATCTGTCCTGCGCACTATCCGGTGCAGCACGAGGATAAAGAAATCACATCATAGCGCGTCTCCTAGCTAAAATTCGTTTTAAAAACCATGTTTGAAAGAGCTCAGAAAAGCTATTCCCAAATCGCACATTACACTGTAATTTTTCCAGCGTTATGCGGCGCAGCTGGATCCGTTTTGTCGGGATCCCGAAGTCAGCCATCGCCCTATAGAGGTCAAGGCGATAAATGCTATCATATGCGGCTTTAAAGTCGCTGAACAAGTGAAGATTTAGTTTACAATCGATTTGCCGGACAGGAAACCACACTGGTACGTGCCTATAAGTGTTTGTCAGAAGAGTTTCAGACATTCACACAGTACGTTGCACTGCAGATGGTTGTGCCTATTACTTTCTCATCCATTCTCTTGAAAAGATTTTCATTAGAGCAACAGTAAAGTCTCAAAATCCTTGAAAATATTAAGGAAACGTTTGCAGCTTGCTTTTGAGAATAAAGAGCCAAGTACTGCAGCACGGATTCAACATGGTAACAGAACTGTCGTAACTTGGTGTTTAAGCAAATTGCATTTTTATCTATCCATATCTATTTTAAACAATATTACAAACGGAGACTTTACTTTGCCGGGCGATAATATCTTGTTCAGTTCTAGCATCGGTCGAGACAATACTCCCAAGATATTGGAAGTCGATTTGTTGACATTGGTTTTTGTCGCCGTCATAGTAGGTAGGTAGGTGGCGGTTCTAAATATTATAATTCAATTAAATCCAACCTGTAGAATTAAGGAAAAGAATTAGTTCACCAATCTTTTTCTTGAAAATATCTTTGAGGACGTCGAGGAATGGTGTCTGACCTTCCCTACATAGATTCCTTTTCGCTGTTATCTTTGCAACAGCAGCAGGAGGTGTAGTGGGGAATACCTATCTGGGCTGCCTGGCCACTTATTGATCAATGGCATGTGCTAACGGTTACGACTTTTGCAATATTCCGGTCTTGACCTGCCGAGTAACTCGTTTGTTTTTTGTTTGTTGTAACCGGGCCAGACCTTCCTTGATATGACGCAGTTGTTTAGCCTATTCCACGCTTTTTCGCTGTCATACAGTCTGCAGGTTTGGTTCTTGCAATCACCATCGGTTGTGACTACAAGTTTTATATTTTCTGTACAGGTTTTCCTGCCCTGACACGTTCTTTTTACTTTTTGGTAAAGCTTTCTTACATTTTTCCTTAAATAAAATCTCTCAATATCTCCTCATGCTCTATCTTCTTCTATAAATGAAACCCGTGTTCTTTTCGTCTCTTTTGCTTTTCTTTACAGCTCCGCTTTATATGTATGTATGCCTCTTTTGTTACTCCACGTGCTTGTCGACATTCTTTGTCAAACAAGGGGTCAGTTGTGATGTTTCTTATAGCATGTTGGTATCGGTACATGTTCAGAAGTTTCTTCCTCTTCCAAACAGAACCAACACTCTGTATCTGAACAAACGTTAAGTTTGTCAAGTTTGTCGCAATGACCGATAACAAAGTCCACCAGCTTCTTCATGTTGTTCCTGTCAAGGTTTAGAATTTCCTTAAAATTCCCCTTGAAAAAGTGCCTGATAAGTCTCTTAGATTGACTAAGCCGAGGGACATTTAGACCATACATATGACGTTATTTTCGGACGTCGTCCTTGTTTTCTGTAAGGGCTTGAGCGCACGTTTAAATTTTTAATCGGAAAAAAAATGTATCATGGCCGTAAGTCATCAACAATTAAACGATTACTCACACGAGAACGTAAATGCTTTTGTCGTAATACTTGTTTCCCCCTTAATATACCTGGGAACGTTTTAAAGGCCTTTAGACATGAAGTCCATATTAAAAGATGTCATGCCCATTTGTACAGCATCGCCTTTTGTTTAGTCTTGCTCCGAGTCCCTTACCAGCTATTCGGCCCCACTGTTAAAATATTAAATAGTTTCCTTCCGCCAATCATCTAACTTATGATTGTTAACAAATATCGACACAACGCCAACGAGGCAATTATTAAAATCAAAAATAAATTACCGCTTAACGTATGCGGTATGAGTAATAATTCTTTTAATCTAAACTCCACCAGCGCATCTATTACTTAATACAAATACACCAACACCCAACAAAACAACAATCACAACAACAAACAACAACTTGGCGAATATAGCAAACGAAAAAAATACCTATTCAGGTGTATATTCCACCTGATTACCGAACCTTAGTTCGTCGAGAGATACGAGCACGTTATTATGTAGGTATCGCGCGAAGTTCGTTCGCAACCGATTCAACAGATACACAACGTTTTCCTTGTACACTTTTCGGTTTATTTCGGCTCCGTGCGTGCATCATTTCGATTGTTTGCAGTGCGAAATTAACTCTTACTAATTTGGATATAATTAACGTGTTAGGCGTGCAATTAAAGATACGTGTGGTTCGATCGATAGATACTCCATCGGCGAATGGTTGTCTGTTTTTGCGGAACAAAGTTTGTGTGAAGATCGCTAAAAGTTCGTCTCAAGTGGTTTTATCTTAATTTTTTTTTTCTTTTTTTTTTTAAACACATTTATGGAAATTTATTAAAGCACCAGATTGCAGTAAAAATATTTTACACGGCTTCAAATTTTAAACGAAATATACAAATATTCATGTGTGGTTTTGTGTAATTTTTCGAGGGCCTTGAACTTAACCTATTCCATATTGTACCCGGTATTGTCAAGAGCGCCGCGCTATTGTTGTTCGGACGTGAGTTTATGAATTTAGGGCGAAATTTTATGAATTCATAAATAAATCATTGTCAACGGAGTTTCTGTAATAAATGAGTCGGAACATAATTAGATAATCGATTGATAGTGTGGTCCCGCCTGATAAGAGTTGATAGGGACGCTAAACTTTAAACAATTTCAAAGCGAATGTCATCATTTATGATTGACAAATGCTCGTATAAGCCCTTTTCAATTACGCCATAAATAAAGTTCAGGCAAAGTACCTAAACTATCTAAACAACTTAAACGATTGAGTTCAGGAGTTCAATCGTGGCTGGAACTTTACAAAAACCAAGACTACGTTGAGAGGTTTTTTTTTTTTTTAAATATCAACAACAAGTTTTAAATATTGTATCATGTGGTATTTTTAACGTCATGTTTGCATAATAAAATAAATAAGTGCGGGTACTTTGCCATTTTTTTTATCTGCCACCTAAGCGGTAGAATTAAGTTTTTTTTTTCTTATTTAAGAACGTAGTGATCACGATTACGTACGTAGATAGATGATACCACAATTGGTGGGATCAAGGTTCTCTGCCTATTAGCCGGGAGGAACACGATCTTATTGTTACTCGTGCTGAACTAAACAATAATGAGGGGCCGGGACATTTATACAAAAAATAAAAAGCAAATCATGCAGTGTGACTAAATAGGAAGTTCTTACTGTAGACGATGCAGACTGCAGGCTTAAACAGAGTTACTGTGCCAAGCAAGCCTCTCCGTCCATTTCAATTTATGGTTAACTGCTTCCATGTTCCCTTATCAAGTTTGTTGGACTCCTTTAACCTTGTCTATGCCAAACAAGTTAGTTTGAAGTGATTCTATAGAGAGACGTGCACTTAGGCCGAGAGTATGTCCAAGTCTCAAGTCTACTCCTGAAATAATTCAGATTTCCTTAAGTAACAAGTATGATCGGCACATAATGACAGTGTTCAGATCATTGAAGAAATATTCTCATAATGTGACATTTCTAATTCTAGTGGAAGGGCTCTGATCTGCAAAAGAAAATCCTCGAGGAACAGAGGGAAATTAAATGGGTACTAAATATCGACCCCAAAAAGGGGAGGAAGTTCTATTTACTAGAAAAAGACGATTCGGCGCTCGGTATAAATGCACCTTCGAGTATAAATAATATACTACCCCATATCTTGAAAATGCATTTGACTTGGATGCATTCTATTACAGACAACAAACTCAATTTAGAAGCGAATATTGCAAAAAGAAGAGATAAGGCAGTCTTTGCTTCCATCCCACACATACCTGATAATATTTAAGAGAAGATGGTGAGCTAAACCTGCCGCCTTTTACTGGATGTACTCAACTATTTTCGGGGTCATCCTAACATGTGGCGGCCGGCAGCTGCAAATACCATGAACTTTTAAGTCCTCACAAAAATTCAACACGCAGCAAGGTCCTTGTAACAAGTTTTGGCTTACTACATTCAGGCAGTGATTGAAGCCACATAATCCGCGGTGTTAAAGTCAAGACGATTAATGAGGTTTCGCATGGAAGTATGCCTTCTCGGCCCATGGCATAAAGCACACAATCTACAAGTCGCTCTCATCATTCCGCACTGTATGTTCTTGGGCAGCAATGGTGTGGACGTAACAAAAGACACTTCTGCGGACAGTACTGGAATGACAGTCGTCAGAAGACATTTTTGAATGAACTGTTAACAGAGCCACCAAAAATCTACAAAAATTGATTATGGATCCCAGTTGGATCTGCATTCGTTAAAAAAAATGTTACGTATACGCCACCGATCTGAAGTACTGAATGGCCGAGTCACAGTCAGTCAATGACCGAGAGTTTCGGCAGCACCAATGCTTTGTTGCCAATGTTACCACTTCAGCTGCATTCGGTCAAAAAATGTTACGTATACGCCCCCCTGATCTAAAGTAGTGAATGTCCAAGTCACAGTCAATGACAGAGAATTTCAGCAGCAATGATGGACTCAACCTCTTCCTTATCTCATTTCTGCGGAAATCATTACAGTCTATGCCCAGGTGTTTGGCACGTCTGCCAAAAATGCAATGTCTTGTAATGAAATTGGATGTTTTTGAAATGTTATCTGTTTTTAAATGAAAACGAATTAACGCTTTCGACCTCTGTATATCTGGGATAGGCAAATTGAGCCTGGCAATATTGCCGTAATCAAAATGTGACCTTCTATGATATGCTTTTGTCAGAAAATTGACGTGATTAAGACGCCTTCTGTTGATAGCCTTCTTTGGCTAGTTCTTTGGGACTTGGGACGGGGTGTGACTTTAGACAATACACGCGGCAGTCCGTCACTATGCCAATTTAAACAAGATTTTTTTACTGTAGCTGTTTTAAATATCCAATGCTCATGTAACCAACAAGGAGAAAACTTGCGATCTCAAATTCCAGATGCATTTTGGAAAGTCTTCCTTATGTCATATATCGAGGTTGGCCATATACGACGATTATTGGTTTGCCACATTTATATTTTTTCAACGCCGATGGCAAAACCTTCCACTTGAAAGGCCTCACCCTTATTCTTTCTTTTTTCTTTCGAACTCTCAACTTAGTACTGAAAATTCTTAATTGGCATCGGCTCCGAATAGGTCAGAGTACCTCAATTAATTATTGACGCTACCGTTGAATACATTAAAAGAGTTATTTTACTGTACTTTCTTCTTCAAAGGAACTCTTGCTAGACTTCTAATAAGCATACTTACCAATCAGGTTAATAAAAAAATTTATCGAAGATCACTTGAATGTGATTGCGCTGGTCTATCTGTTGATCTGTACGTAAATCAAACTTATCATCTGCTCATCGTACGCAGCACTTCAACAGTCACCGCGTGGAGTGATGATATGATTTTGCCCACCGAACAGTCCTAAAGAATCTCTTTTGCAATAATCAATAATCTGCTCATATAGGGTGCACTAAATCTAAGCAATGACATTTGACACCTGGGTTTCCCTTTAAAGATGAAGTCATTTTCTCCACCAATACCTCTTCTTTCTACGGTTTCGTCTCCTTCACTAAAAAATACATTTTTTTGCTGCTTCCTCCTTCTATACTCGGATATGCACCTCTCACGATCATGGTCGCTACTTCCGCTTTTACACTCAGAAATACATCAATACCAGTCCACTGTGCTGCAAGTGTGTTTTACTTAGATGACAATACAGTTGTGGTCAACCTGGACCTCTATCAAAACTCCTTTTAGGTAAGTCCGGTCCTTAGCTAAGTAATTGCCACCGATTAAATTCATAAATAAATAGCTGGCACACCCTGTGGCGGGTCAAGGCCTATCTATTCGCAACGATTCATATTGTGCGAATTTACATTTTAACCAGAAATTGTACTTCGAACGACGATCTGAGAAGCTGTCGTAGTCCAACCCTCATCACCACTAAACCATGGCGACCACGCCCATTGTATAGAGTTCGTACAGTAATTTAGCTACTCATGTCCAACTTTCAAGACAATAAGACGACTCTGCAAATTTGTTTCCGAAATTACTTTGACAGCACACCTATGTACCTTCCAATTTAATTGCTGATCCTACATAGATAATATTTGTAAATAGAAACATCATGTGGATATGCGTCACAATCTTATCACGATCAATTGAAGAGAGTGAATAATAGAAGCATGGTGTCAAGTAAGCACTTCAACTTTTGGATGACTTTGGATAACTTGAAAAGGCTACCGATATGACCATTTTTATGATTACGAGTATGTGACCATAAGTCATGAGAAGACTAATGCATTCTGTACGGTTAGTCACTCAAACATGCATCGTCAACCCGATCACGTGAATTGTGGTAACAGAAAGACACATCTTAGTGCTAATTGGATTCCTTGAACCCAATGTCTGCCACCATTTTTTTACATATTTGTTTAAAAAATTATTTCTGCAATATATGTAACCACATTTATTCTTTTTCTTACAATTCTTATCGAAGACGTTCCTTGTGTCTGTCCAAACTTTGGTGTTCCACGTCTGCAAACGTTTCCGAACGAGCGTTTGCAAATCGTCCGCAAATGTTCTCTCTGCAAATGTTTTCATATAAGATGATTTTATCATTTCCGGACCGTTGGGACACATTTTTCTGCAAAATCTGCGGACTTTTGCAAATCGTCAGATCGTAGCTTTAGATGGCACAGAGGTTTCCAAAACACACAAATCCGCAAAAGCAGTTTGACGTTAGGGGAATATGAAGCACGTTGTTGACCTGAAATAATCCCCTAAACATTGTCGTGAAGAAATTATTCATTTATAAGGGCTCCGTAGAACGATGCTTAGCCATGTTAAAAGATCCATTGCCTAGCGCGCAGCTATCTAGCACAACCCATCTTTGATAAAACATTCTTGTGCAGTGCGAGAAAAATATTTCCTTGACAAATCCAAGCGTATCTTTTGGCAGGAAAGCTGTTGACAAGTGAACCTCGGCTAGCTATTTTGGCGGACCCTCCGTTGCATACTATATCCTAGGACCGTGATAATCATGACAGAGCTTCAGTGAATGGTCGCCTGGCTGGCGAAATCCGGAAGCCTGAGCAACTTTGATGTTTTCAAAGTTGCCGAGTAAATGGCTGCCCTGACCCAACAGTCCATCGATATTTTTTCGTGATTGACAGGAACAAGAATTACTATCAAGATGTGTTATAATGACCACTTTTCACCTTATTTTAGTACCTGAAACATTTATAGGCTGGAAAAATCTGTCCTGGACAGAGGTTAGGTAGGTAGGTTACGTAGGATGTGTGGTGAATAGGCATCATCACGATCACTCGGAGACCTGTAGGTCTATTGTGAATACCCTTTTTCTGTAATGGGAATAGCAATATGGTTCCCAGGACAACAAAAGAACCTATCCTATTGTTGGCTGTTTTGTGAACCAATTGGTGCTCTTTTTTTAATCTGAGTAGATCCGTTAACTGTAAGTCTAATCTTGATCCTAGTGCGCATAGACGTCATCTTGCAGAGCGGGGCAGTGATACAGCAGATGTGGGACTGATTCTATTTCTTCCTCGTTTTCGCAGTTTCTGCATAAATCGTTGGATTCGATTCTCCACTTGCGGAGCATGACTCCGATAGAGCAGTATCCTGTGATAACTCCACTGAGTGTGTGGGTAGACAATCTGTCCAGTGCCAGAATGCATCTGGTTTTTAAAATAAAAATAATAAACATCGCGACAGCTTAATTTGATCCATAACGTTCGAGAGGTGGTGCAGTCCTCTCTGGCTAACCAGGAGAATTGGAAGAGGTTATGTTTAAAAGTAGTTCCCCTTAATAGTCATATTTTTGGAACCCCGCGGAGTGTTCATTTAGTCCGTATTGATAGTTCCACTTATGATGTATTGATATTTACTTACTAAATTAGTTGGAGTGGTCCTCCAAGAAGAGGTAAACTTAGACCAAAAGTATGTCCATTGTGATACCACTGAACACTAGGGTACAAGAAGCTGTTTTGATCGGCCGTGCTGGGGGAGTTTAGACCATTTACATACACAGATTGTTAAAGAAAAATTCGCTTAACGTACAGAGGAGATGTACAATAGACTCTTCCTGCTCCTTGTCTCTGCAGCTCCTACAGAAATTTGGACATGGTATAGCTTAGCGTTGGGCAAGCCTGCATAGGATGTAATGCCCTGTGAGAACTTTGGTTAGTTGCGAAAGCTGGGATCGTTTTTTTTCGTATTAATGCTTTTGATCTTTTCAGATCTGGGATAGGTCACATTAACCTGGCATTGTTACAACAATCGAGATGTTCCCATCCACGTTTGACTTTCGACAGAGCATTAGGTTTTTAACATACGATATAGGCGCTTTTACATTGTCAAGCTTCCCGCCATATATACATTTTGATCCTTGTTTAGCTAATTCGTCAGCCGCACAATTCCCTTGAATGTCCCAGTGACCAGGGAACCGACAGAGTGTGACGTTGTATTGGTTAAAGATCTCATTTCGAGACATACGGCACTCCTCGATTTTATTGTGTTGTTTGTCGTAAAAGCTTGGTTTTATGTATGTATACGTAGTATGTCGATATGACTATATTCAATAGAAAATACTAGAAACCACAATTAAGAGTGTAGAAGGAGACATGTGCACCTACACACCATCGGCAGGAATTGGGACTTTCTTGGGGACCATTGCAGAGGTCCCTTCATTTTTTTCGTATAAAAAACTTTCGATGCAAGACCTTAGAAACAGCGACCGTTTACCCATCAAGATGTTGATAGTCTTGAAATTCATCCACAAATCATCATGGTTTTGCGAGGGACGTTTCGAGTAGGAGACGTCATTTGCCCCAAAGTCCGAACAGGCCGCGGGAAATCCGACACTAACGACCAAATATCTTTCCTATGAAGGAATAAGTAGCATTTTTGTCAGCATTTTGGAAAAGGCTTTAAGTCATGCTTTTCGGGAGATACTTTTTCTATCAAGGCTGAGGGAACCAAAATCCAACAGTCACACTCATTCAAAGGAACAAACAATCCCGTGCAATTAAACCAAATCATAAGCAACCTTTTTGAGCGACAATTTTCCACCGATTTCCGCTGAAAGTGTTGCTATATCACTCGGCCTGCGCGCGATAGCCTCTGGAACCAATCAATTAGTTTTGATACAATTTTCACCTTCCTGTGGTTTATCGCTTAAGGAAGGTTTCTGTGCTGCAGAACTGTAGATACTTTGCTAGTTAATTCCTTCAAATTCCATTTTGTTTTAGCTCCAAACAACAGTACTTGTTGCCTAAATACCAGGGGCCTGTGGTTTTTCATCCATAAAGTACCTTAATCAATTCGGAAATCCAATCACCTTTAAATAAACTTGATTACCACAACCAAGCGCGTTTTCGTCCTAATTTGTATGACAACGCAAACAAAAATGAATAAGAAGTGTACTTATCTCTGGGGTTTACACGTGAGATACATTTATTTCTTTGAAATTTTACAGCAACACCATTTGCCTTAATTTTTATCTCTCAATTGTCTCAGTAGACATTATTCGTTTGCTCGGGGTAAATAGAGCTTAAAATGCAAATGATACTGAACCACAAGATAAATTCCATAAATTCTCAAAAAGCTCCACATACCTACCCATTGGGGACTTCACTGATAATAGCTGGAATTGCAATTGCCCACATATTGGCTTAGGTGCATATCTGACCCTAATAATAGCTAACAGCGCCACCGGCAACAGACATTCATCGATGAAGCTCTATAAATTGCGAAATTGTGGCTCTGTTCCTCAAAGTGGTGTCATGCTTGTGCCCTAAGGGCTTGTCGGGATTGTACTGTGTTTACTTATGTATTTTTACTTAATTTTCTCTCAATGTCATGTATGTTTATGAATGAATGTAACCAATGTTCTAACTGTTGACACATTTTTTGAACTTTTCACAGAGTGTTCGGTGTGTGTGACGCTTTAACATATAATGGGATCATTGCCGGCGGTAACCTTTGTTGTCTGAGTTGTTTTTCGCTTTAAAATTAATTAAAAAATATTTACACAAAAAAGGAATCGGTTACAGTAGAACAGGTGGCTGTGTTTCGGTATTGCAACACTTGAAATCGGCCTTCTGTCGGATTTAGGGTCAACCAGTTTTTTGCCATGTTAGGTCACATTTTGCGTCATAAAGTGGAATTTAATGCGATGGCGTCGGTTGATAAGTTCATAGACTCGATGTTTTTCCTTGAAAATTGTTGACGAGAATTACCTAGAATTTGCAATATCTTGAGAAATAAACCATTTTGTAGTGCAATTGTCATAAGAAACATATAAAAATCCATAGGTGCGTACATGCAAATGTGACTACTTCTGGGTTCGTCCACCAAATTTGTTAGAGCGTTTTTTTTTTCCCTAGTATA
Source organism: Matsumyia berberina (assembly GCA_917880715.2). Taxonomy (NCBI): domain Eukaryota; kingdom Metazoa; phylum Arthropoda; class Insecta; order Diptera; family Syrphidae; genus Matsumyia; species Matsumyia berberina. The sequence goes on along the minus strand of OU862870.1, from coordinate 111,414,490 downwards.
TCTTGCCTTCTATAAGGTTCTATTTTACTGAGATATTTTCCCGGGTTAGATTCGAATAATTCTTCCCCCCAGTAGGCATAAGATTTTTGTTGGGATTAAGCCGCTCAAAACACAAAGTAATATACCTTGATGGCATTCCTGCCGAGCGCTTCAAAGCTTCGTCAACAACATCGGCAGACCTTTCACATTCAATCGTAGTAAAGACTTGAACCACCAAGACCTTCTTTGTCAAAAGGATGAAGAAAGGCAACTTTAAAGAGTGTAAGAACTAGAGGGCGCGCGATTTTATTTCTACACAAATAAAACTTCCCTGGAAAGTCGATATAAGACAATAAGCAGTGAGACCAAATTATAGGGACATTTTCAGCAATTCCAACAACTCCTAAATTCTTAGAGCTGTTCTCATAATCTGTTCCTTCAGAACTTACTTTCCACTTCGAGTGCTTGATGCAACACAAAAACCACGGATATTTACTCTTTCATCTTCGATCCTCCACTCGTTCAGAAAATATCAATTTTCTACAGTTACCGTCGTCTATTCCATTGTACACACATACCTTACCTTGTTTGTGACCGATTTTTGCTTAAAATTCCGAGCACTTCCTGTTCCTTAATGAAAAGAATCAGTTTTCAGACACTTTGATGCAAACGACTCGTATTGACTTCCTGAACATTTTCTATAGAAAATCTACTACTTCTTGCACATAAATTACTATCCGACAAGCAAGTGCTATTACAAGTGAATCAAGGAGCAGCACTGATGAATTAATGGCTTCATTCACGATGGTTTTTGGCAATAGTTTATTTGGGCTTTATGGAGAAGGAAATTTTTAAAAATATATCGGGATTCAAAATGGGGTTCGGCAAGGCTGCATTCTTTTGCCACTATTGTTTTCATTTTTTAATTAATTATAATGATGCTATAGGTAGTAATCAACGTGAGCCTCAATCATTAAACCTCCCCAGCCAGCTTAATTGTTCAATAGCTGCCTGCAGTTGCAAACGCCAAGTTGGTTGAGGTCGATTTCCATTCTCGCTGCTTCACTGGATTGGCGATGTTTTTCTACGAGAGCGTCCCTCCGGTGTAGATTCGAAGATTCTTCGGTCCGGGGAACTGATGTTCATTCGCTGTACAGAGTTCAAGCCATTTTATTCATTGTATGATATTTGGAACTTTTGGGCTAGGTCGATGGCGCTGTGCAGCGCAAGCAATTCAACACCATCTATACAGACGATCCCAGAGATCTTCCAAAGAATTTTTCTTTCAAAGCAGGACAAGGACAACCTCATCCACTCTGTGTCATAGAGCAGAACCGGGGCAATAAGGTTTTTGACACGACGATTGGCACCTAGCTCCTATGATGCTTTATATGTATGTATAAATCTAAGGGAATCTTACGGTATCAATTACCTTAACTCCTCTCCGACAATTCTGCCCCACTCTTGTTCTATTCTAATTGTGGAGTTATGGAGTTATTGTTTCGTTATTTGCAAAGTAAATGGTCCACTCTCTTGATTTCCCTCTGTCTTCTCACCTGTGACCATTGGAGTTAGAGTGAATTTTAAACCCCAGCAGGTAGATCTCTCTCATCATTCATTGGACGTCGATTATTCAATGTGCGATTTAACAATCATCATCGACGTAGTCAAGAAGTTTCAGGTCGTTAGATTTCATTAAATTCCTCCGCTTCCCACCGACAAAGCACAACACGAATTACCACCAGAAATGTCTGGACATTCTTCACGATCTGCAGTAATGTGAATATTTGGTAGGTGGTGGACTTTTTTAAGCCTTAAGTCACTGCCTAAGCTTACAGTTTGAAGATTCTTTCTTCAACAGCCTGTAGACCTCAGACATACTTCAATATACTTACAGTAATCTTTACATGCCTTGGTTGTTTAATAGAATATTGACCATCTAAATAGAAGGTGGGCACATCAATCTTCAGAAAAGCAGTGCTATACTGTTTCCATAGTTCTGCGAATTGGAATATTCATTCATTCATTTATCATCATCATCATCATCTTCCAATGGCCCGCTTATCCACTATGAGGGTCGCGGGTTTAGAGAGCTTAAGTGGACTCTCCACATTTGCCGATCTTCCGCCATCGACTCTAACTCATCAGGGGCAATCCCCATACGGGTAGAGGTGAGATTTCGGACTTGGTCCAGCCATCTCAACCTAGGCCTGCCCAGGGGACGCGTACCCGATGGCACGAATTCCATGGCACGTCTTGGAAACCGAGTTGGGGACATGCGTTTGACGTGCCCAAACCATCGAAGTATGGACCTCTCCGTCCGAAGAAGTAGCTGCTCGACATTGAGTGCCTCGCGTACTCTGGTGTTCCTAACCCGATCTCGTCGAGTCACCCCAGCAATACAACGAAGAAATCTCATTTCGGCAGCTTGTATCCGCGATCTTATTCTTTCGGTCATTACCCAAACCTCATGACAATAGGTGAGGGTCGGAACAAACACTGAATTAAAGACCGACAACTTAGCTTCGATGCCAAGTTTACAGATTGACCAAGCTGTCTCAAAATTGCTCCAGCCTGACCAATCCTACAGGATAACTCAGTATTGCTCCTACCATCACTCGTGAATAGGACCCCGAGATACTTAAACTTCTCCACCTGTTTCAATGGGACTCCACTAACATGCAGAGTGCATTGAACAGGTGTTCTGCAAATTACCATTACCTCTGATTTGTCCACGTTTACCTTCATCCCAGTTTCAACACAGACGGCGACGAACCTGTCTAGTGCCCGCTGAAGTTCGGTCTGGGTGGACGTAAGGATGACCAAGTCATCAGCAAAAAGCAGATGACTTATCCTTAAGTCTCCCAATTCGAAACGTTCCTCACCAAGGCTGCGCTGTAACATCCAATCCATATACACTATGAAAAGGAGAGGTGACAGAACGCACCCCTGGCGAAGTCCAACGCCCACAGTGAAAGGTGTCGACTTAACGCCGTTCACCCGAACACAGCTCTTACAGTTAGTGTACAGAGATTGAATGGCCCTCAGAAGAGAACCGTCAATCCCGTACTCCTGCAATACACTCCAGAGTTTACCTCGAGGGACCCGATCATATGCTTTCTCCAAATCCACAATACAACTGTAGATAGGTTTGGCATACTCCCAGGCCTTCTCAAGTACCATTCTGAGAGTGAACAGCTGGTCGGTTGTGCTTCTACCTGGACGAAAGCCGCACTGCTCATCGCCCAACCGGGACTCGACCACAGCTCTGGAACGCGTTTCCAACACCTTTGCAAATACTTTTCCGGGGAGACTTAAAAGAGATATACCCCTATAATTGGAGCAATCCCTCTTATCCCCTTTTTTAAAAAGAGGAACAATCACCCCAGTTTGCCAATCACTAGGTGTTTCACCGCATTCCCAGGCCACTTTAATGACACGAGAGAGCCATTCCACTCCCTCTTTACCCAAAGCCTTGAGCATTTCTGGCCGGATTTCATCCACACCAGCAGATTTGCCGACTTTTAGCGTTTTAATCGCCAAAGTCACCTCCTCTACGGTGGGACTATTCTCCGCCCTACTCAAAACCATGGGGCTGCCATCCTCAGTGCCCTGTTCGGGATTGAGCAACTCCGAAAAGTGCTCGCTCCATCTGCGCAAGATGTCCTTGTCATCGGAAAGAAGTACACCATCTTTGGATTTGACTCCTTCGATGATATTAAACTTCCTTCCTCTGAGACGGCGGATGGTCTGCCAGAACACCTTGTTTGCAGATCTGTGATCACAGTCCAATTTCTCACCGAACTCCTTGCAAGACTGCTCCTTAGCTGCTTTAACAGCCAGCTTGCAAGTTCTTCGCGCCTCCATGTACCGGTTCCGAGAAGCTGAATCCCCCAAGTGTATCCACACCTTGAAGACTTCCTTCTTCTCTCTGATGGCTTCTTGAACTCCGGGTGTTTTAAACCACGCAGTTCTTTTCTCACCACCAGCCGCCACACCGAGCCGCTTCACTCCGCAAACACCTCCTGCAGAGGCAATGACTGCTGTTGAAAACAACCGCCATTCTTCCTCTACATTTGTCGGAACAGTTGGAATTTGTTCAAACCTTTCGGATACCTGTCGTGCAAACTCCTCCCGTATCTCATCGTTCTGTAAACTCTCCCACCGTATGCGTGTCACCAGCCTTGGTTTACGCTTTGGTAGGACAGGTACTTTATCGTTGAGATACAAATTGCACAACACGAGGTGATGATCAGTTGACAGTTCAGCCCCTCTCACAACACGAACGTCACAAACCATCCTTTTAACACACGATGGTACCACAAAGAAGTCTATCAGCGATTTCTGCTGAAGACTCTGACGGTACCATGTGTATTTATGGATGTTTTTGTGCGGAAAGAAGGTGTTCATAATGGACATGCCATTTGCACAGCAAAAGTCCAACAACTTCTCTCCGTTCGCATTCTGATCCGGGTCGCCGTTCCTCCCAATCACACTTCCCCATGTCATTACGTCCACACCCACGTGAGCATTGAAGTCCCCCATCAGGAGATAAGAATCCATATCTGCCACCTGTTCTAAGGCGGCATCTACTTCATCCAAGAAAGCTGCATACTCCGACTCAAGATTCGGCGCATATACCTGCACCAGAGCCAGAGTTGACCTTTCAAGCTTAAGCTTTAAGATCGCAACTCTCCCTCCCAATGGTATCCACTCCAGTACTCTGCCTGCCAGCCTGGGACTCGTGAGTATCCCCACTCCCGCCTGAGCAGACATTGAAGGTGCTACTCCTGACATGAAGAGTTTCCACCCATCCGAAAGGTCCACAGTTCTAGAACTCCTTTGCTTTGTTGAGGAGATACCAACTATATCTAGTCGATATTTAGTAGCCTCCCCAATGAGCTCAAGGTCTTTTCCTGTGAGCGAAGAAATGTTCCACGTGCCTATCCTAAGTCGATGCCGTTGTCGAAAACCGAAAGTCCACTTATGCCCCCCTCGGGGCATAGCGCATCTCCCCTTTGACCCCCGTAATGGTTTGCGAGACCATTGCCAGACGCTCGCATGCTGCCACCCTCTAGGCCTGGCTCCGAAGGGCGCCCTGGCATAGCAGGCTTGGCAATATCCGAGGCCATGTGTCTCCGTCTTGTCATCATTGGGGGGTTGCGCTTCGTTAGCCATATCTGGGCAGTACGGGTAGCTCAACTATAGCTACTCTACCCGCACTTCCCAGACATGTTGCCCGCCCCCCACCGCGAGGAGGTCAGCTGCACGAGGGGGCTCATTCATTCATTCATTTATTCATTTTCAAATTACCCGCTTATCCACTATTAGAGTCGCGGGATTATGATGATTAAGGGGACTCTCCACATCTCCCGATCTTCCGCCATCGACTCTTAAACATTAGGGGCTATCCCCGTACGGGTAAAGGTGGAAAGGTAAAGAGGCGAATTGGAATAAAGATTCAAAAAGGTTTTTTTCCACGTAGGACAAATGTAGTGAGCGTATGCCTAGCGCAACCGACCGATAAATCACAAATGCACCATCGTTGAAGCTGGTGTTTAAACCTATGTTTCAGATTTTGTCTGGAAGGCATCACTCCCAATACTACGCCCAATAAAGCAATTATAGTTCTGATCCTGAATTAATATAACAGAGAAAATCTTCTGTGGCTCAGTTCGAAATAAAAGTTTTGAGTTTTCAAAAAATGTTTCAACAAGCTAGAAACGTGGTTCAGGAAAGTCAGTTAAATTCTACATTTTATAACTGAACGAATCAAGGTAGGAACCCAATTAACACTAGGGTGTGTCTTTTTCTTATCACGACACGTGTGACCTGGTTGATGATGTGTGTTGTTAAAGATGGGTGAGTCGGCCGGGAGTGCCTAGATTCAACATATGGAATTAGAAAAACGGATTAGATCTGGTATCTCTTTACCCTAGATGTCGTTGAGGTCCTCGTTGGATGGTTGGTTTAGTGCATTCTGGCTCTCGCTAGTGTCGGACATTTAAGAGGAAATGGGAGAAAGTCTCCTCCTCATTTTCGTTTCCGCAGCTGCGGCAATGGGAGTTGTATATTTCACTATAGAATATCTAGTTTGGCCGCATGGTCTTGAATTGGCCAATGCCCCATGGTTATCGCCGTTATTCTGGCAATATCTGGTCGGCTTCTCTTAAGGCGATATTTTGTTCTAATCTTATTGTAGTTCGGCCATATCTTCTTTAATATAACGCAGTTGGCTAGTCCCCTCTATTGGAGGCTGCCTTCTGCAGGAAGTTTGAGTAGATTTGTCCTTTAACCGCTTCTAGTGGGATGTGGACCCTTGCTGCGAGTGAGCCGTGTTGAACTGAACCCTATCGGACCAGCTCATCGAACAAACCCAGATATGTGTCGCAGGAATTCTGCTAGTAACTAGATCCAATATGTACAGTGATCGCGTCGACAAAAATCCCACCTTGTAGTTGTTTCAATTACGTGTAGCTCATCTTATAGACCGGTTTTCATGATTTAAAGAACTTAGATCCCAATTATTTATTATGGAAATCTCTTAAACCAAATGCCATAATAAATATAAAATATACCGCGAACAATATTTTAAGCCCGGCTCATGTATCTTTTGTTTATCTAATCATTTGTTTCAAACCAAGGTCAATTTCGTGAGCAGTGAGAAAAACTTTATCTTGCCTGGAACTGAAATTCCTACTTCGAACAGAGCTCACGCCTGAGAAAATATTCCCACAGTATGCGTTGTAAGTTCCGCACTTATCAGAAAGATGACTTATCTGTAAAAGTATCGACAAACTTGTTACACATACTGTGGTTCTAAACAGTTATTTCCCAGCTTCCTATTAATCGCTCATAAATCTCCAAGTTCATCCGAGACTGGTTTGCCTTCTAGGTTTTTTTTCTAATGCTCAATTACACAATTTCCTTAGACGCTGCTGGTGCACAATCCAAACATAAGTACAAGTGTTAGCAATCATGACGTGATAATTAATTCTCAATAAACTCAAACAAAACGTGTTACAAACTATAACCCAGTTGATCGAAGCGCACAAATAAAACCATTCAAGATCTAATCTGTGAGCAAACAAACGCGCAGCAATATCCAACACCGCCGTCGAACCGCTGACCGGGCATGGACGGTACCTTAGCAATAATAACAGGCGTTTATGGCGCAATTGCGTTAATAATTTTCTACATTGTGTATATCGTTGAAGTTAAATTAGGTAAGCACCTCTGACATGCATGCACGTCGCTACAAAAATCCACTTAAACGTATTTGTTTCTTCTAATATTCTTTAACATTGTGGAGGGTGGGTTGGTTGCCAACTTACCCTGCCTCAGAAATAATATGCAAGTGACCTAGAGAATTAAATTTTATGGAATACGTAGTATATCGTGCTCTAACGTTTGACCCTTTTTCACGCCTTAACAATCAGAATTATACATTTTTTTTCTATTTTTTTCTTGCAGACATACCAGCAGGTGGAGACGGGCACGAACTGCAGAGTATATCAAGTGTCAGGTTACGACGGCTAATTGAAAGTATAATTGCTGAAACAGTACGTCTGCCGTCGTTCCAGCCTGCGGGGACGTTGCCAACAACGACAGCAGCAGATGGTAGTCAACAGCATCTCGAGCAGTTGGCATTCAATGGTAATCACTGCAATGGCAACGCGGGACAATACTTTGAACCAAAGAAATATCAAGATTTGCTAGCAACTGCTGTACTTAACAAGGTTAGTTTTTAACATCAACAAAAATTGATTGAAAAACTACATATGTTGGATTGGGTGTTTGACGTCTCTGTCTGTCTGTAGAGTGAATAGGATTTCAAACTCTCCGATTTGAATAGCCTTTTTTTTGTATTTTGGTTTTAGGACTCGTGTGCTTAAATCAAGGTGTCCTGGCTCTGATGTGTCCCTTGCACCATTATGTGCTATTGCCGGGAATATGTCTCGGCTTTTTCCAAGTCTCCAAGACCCACTGTAGTGTTATCTTAGGTTAGCGGATGCCATTGCATAGCCTAGTTAATAATGAAGATGTCGTCTTTCGAAATGTATGAACAATCCACTGCCACTTTCCTCGATGGATGGTTGTACCTATTAGTTTTTGGCTGTTCCTTGGTAAAGATGTTTTGGAAGAGATAGGATTAGGCTAAAACTTTCGTAGACATGTTAACAAACGTTTGAGCTTCTTTGTAAAAGTGAGGGCCACGTTCCAAATGGTACTCCCATGGTTGGTTGGTTAGTTTTAGTGGTTGTATCAGGCAGAGAACGCCCGATACTCAAATAGCCTTAAAATGCCCAGTTTTGTTATCACAGTTCTCGTGACCAGTTTGTTAGATGAGTGTGGATGGGTATCGATAGACCATGCCTGTTGGTCTTTAATCCAACCTGTGGAGTTAAGATAGAGTAGAATGTTAGGGATTTTCTTCTCTGGAAGTTCGCCGAGGTTGTCGAGTAAGAGTTTCCTTACGCATTGCATTGAGCTTAGCGCATTGAGTCTTGCTATAGCAAGTACCAGGACCTTGCAGAGGAAGTGTTCCCTCTCATTTGTATCTTTGCAATTCCGGCAGTAGAGAATAAAAGTGGTGCCAAGCTTGACCGCACCCCACCAGTGACCCGTAGGAGGTCGCTGTAAGGAATTTTCAATTTTCGGCATCTTATTTGTCGTCTCTCTTTTTGGGTCTGGAATCTATCTAGAACGGTCTTAGTCCTATTTTCGCATTTTATTCAGCTGCCAGCCCTTAATTTCTGTTTTGTCGGTAATTGTAAAATAACAAACGACCAACCCCACGCAACTACTAACTCATTTTAGCAAAGTCTATACAGAATCAATCAGACTATACTGACCATTTACCCACAATTTTTGTGAAGGATGTCTACATAAAAGCCGAGGGTGGGAGTTGCAGCATGAAATAATGGGTGGCGGAAATGTTGAAGGAATTATGGTTATGTACGCTACCTGAGTTCGTCTTTGGTTATAAACCATTGAATGGCATTTGTCGATAAGAAAAACCTTTTACCTAATGGTGTGCATGAAAAATATTTAAATTGCTTAGCCAGGCCTTGGAATAGAATTATAGAAAATAGAAAATTATAATGGAACACAGAAACAGAGAGAAGAGAAGTAATATTCCGCTTTTAGCAACAGTCTCGACAGTTTAAGAAATGTATATGTTCCGGGTGATCTTGTAGCGCTTTTCGACAGCTTTGAGTTAAAATCGCATAAGAAAACCTATAGGAAGAGCTCTGCTCGTAGGTAGAGTTTGTCCAGGGGTTTGTCCAGGGGTTTGTGGAAAATATCTTTTTTATCGTCATCACCCAAGGGAGAATGACGCAAATAAGACTAGCCCACGTAATCATTCACGTTGTGCGTGTTTCAGCCGCCGTGGCGCGGTGAAATGCTGTGCGATTTGCGTACATAGGTAAAAGCCACTTCTAGTTGGGGAATGGTAAACCTCCGAAAGTATGATTTGTCATAAGAAGGCTTCTTGATTCGCCGTTTGAAGTAAAAGTATTTTAATTGGTAAATTATACACGTCGTTGCCAGATGCGAGTTAATAAATAGAAAATAAATACATGGCGCGACAGCTCGGGATGAGCCAGGTCCTAGCTTCTCGCAACCATTTATGTGGAAGGGACCCCCAATTTGTTGCCGATTCCGAACGGCGAATTGAGAAGCTTTTTCATGAAAAATTACACTCTCGGAGGTTTGTTATTCCCCGACAAGCGGTGGTGCCCAACAATTTTTGGGTGGCATCCGAATTAGAACCTGAATCAGCTCACCGTTAATTGCAATGCACCTTTTTTTTACCTTAAGCTTACCTTTTCTTCCTGGATGCCACATAGATCTTACTCTTCCTATACCAGTTGTTCTTTTCCTCTCTTCTTTAGTTTCCGCACTCTTGCCTTGCTTCTCGTGTTTATAAGCTTTTTTTACTTAGCTCTCAAGCTTATTTGCTTACTTAAGGTGAGGCTACAGTCCGGGGTTGACCTGGTCCTCAACCATAAAGCGTCTCCAGTCAGCTCGATCTTTAGCCAGCTACCTCCAGTTTCGGGCGCCAAGTTGGTTGAGGTCTCCTTTCACTTGCATGCGCCACCTTGTCTTGGTCTTGCTCTCCTGCGCCGTCTCTCCTGTGTAGATTCAAAGATTTTTCAGGCCGGAGCTGTGGTGTCCATCTGCTCTATATGACTCAGGAACCTCAGTCGTTGGACCTTAACTCTTCTGGCTAAGCCGATGTCGCTGTACTGCCCGTACAGTTCGTCGTTGTATCTCCTCCTCCATTCACCGTCTATACAGACGGGACCGAAAATCACCCAAAGAATTTTCCTCTCGAAAAACCCAAGATAGCTCTCTAGCAACGACTTATATGTCTTGGGTTTGAGGATGAACTTTGCTCAGTTTTGGAACTATGTTAGTTCTCTACGCTGGCATCCATCTGTTTTCAATTTCATGCCTTTTCCTTTATAGAATTCCATCTTCCATCTCCTCTCATGTCGGCTGCAATTTATAAAATTCCACCCAATATCCATATCGGGAAAAAACAATTACCATGTCGCATGTCACAGCACACGACCAATTAATCTTTCATTCGAATTTTTGCCTTAAATGCGATTGCCAATCAATGGAAATGCAACGCAATTTATCATTCCCTGACACGAAGTCGCTGCCCGCATTCACATCTACGAGAAATGCAGGAAAAAAAACAACAATTAATCAATTTGTTTATTTTTTAAAAGCCCAGCTCGCTAACTCATGTTCGATGCAAGTGCGGCTAGAAGCCTCTTGCATAAAGGTTTTGTTTCATCCTCCCACTGTCTACTCCTCCAAAGTATAGAAATCCTCAACGGCGCCTGTAAGTTTGTTACGAAAGAGCATTGCGGAGGCACTTCCATCAGAAAGAAAAAACCAATAAATGCAAGCCTGCTTGTAGCTACATCCCATGCCATCGTATATGTAGACTAAACCGTTTATTCCTATGACACCCCCTAAACACTTCATCGAGTCACCCACCCATTCGGGGTGTATGTGGATAGATGGATGGAAACCCTTCTTCTATGGCTTCTCTATAATGCACCTACAACGCACCACCAGTCTCTTTAATTACAGCAACCGATGGTTTCCGTAACTAAATCAAATACTCACCAGGGTGCATAAATTAGTTTGTGGTAAACTTTCGAGCTAACAGCGTTCGGTAGTTTTGTGCGAATTTCACTTAAAAAAAATAAACAAAAAAAAATCATATTCCATTAAAAAAAAGGAAACAGAAAATATACAAATACAAAAAAAAAAGGATTCTATTGGTGATCCAACAGGACACAAAAAAAGGATTAAATTGAACGTTTTTTAGACGACCTGAAATGGACTAAGCTCTACAGCGCAATGGATGATAACAATTTAAACGTACGACCAGAATTGGATGTTTTTTCCACTACATCACGGAAAAGGACATGAAATCCTTTTTTAAATTCCCTGTGCCTCAAGTGACTTTAAGGAATCGACGGTGTTTCGTAGAAAATTACTCTTCAAATCGATTTTTGTGATGCAAAGGGACAAACTCATCCTTTAATCTTTTATTTGCTTTATTTATTATTGTTCTTCTGTCGTCCTTTTCTTTTTTACTGTATCTATAGATAAATTGTTTTAAAAACCCCTGTACGTTATTCAATTGCAATTATCGGTAATAAAAGCACTTCAAACGACTTTTTCGCATACATATTGCCTCTTTAAAAAAAAATTTACTTGAAGGATATTCCTTGTAGGGCAATGCTCCATTTTATCTACATATGTATGTAGGTCCTTTCCCTTGAGTGAGGGGAACCTCTGATGGTTTAAGTACTTTATAAAGGATAAAGAAAATGTAACATACACTTAAAGATTCAAACTGTGCCAGTGGAAATTGAATTTTAGTACATGTAAGCTGTAACGATAAATTTGTAAGGAGTTTCTCTTTCCATATGTATGTTTGTTTGTTCCAACAAAACTCTAAAAGGACTTAACAGATTTCTATGAAATTTTGTACGTATTAAAGGACATATTTAACTTTAGAAATGATGGACTTGATATCGAGTTTTGATAGATCCCTTTTTCGTTAAGTATTTTTCAACAGGAAGTGATAATTGTTTTTGGCCAAAAAGAAGCAATAGGCTCATAGCTTAACAACAATTTAACTGATTTGTGGGAAATTAAATTTGGCGTCTAGGATATTCTCCATCAAAGATGACTCGTCTAAGTTTGCCTTATCACCTTAAAAATTCTAATCGGCATCCTAAGTGGCCATTGTCCACTAACACGGCATCTACACAAGCTTGTCCTGTCACCGGACCCATATCGTTATAGAATGCCCCGCCCTAATTCATATGAGAAAGCAGACCCTAGGCAGAGAATTCGTCTCATCAACTGCACTTGCCACGCTCCACCCAGAGAAGCTGATTAGCTTCCTAACAGCCTCTGGTACAGACAAACTGCTCTAAACATATCGGACACCACAATAGACCTCTATGTGAAACCACAATGCTAGAGTGGACGAACCGCTCTCCACTAGTAATAATTATTTCACATGGCGGATCGCCAAATCGAAAATACTGTGGCGTATATGGAACATTTTACCGATTTTTCAGGTGACCTCAGTTCTGACTTCACTTGCTTTTGCCAGGTTTAAAATTCAAACATGGCATCCTTTCTTTTGCTTAAAAATGCCCCCGTTTCGTCTCAGTATGCCTTATCGCGGATTGCTTAACCGAAAATACTGAGGCGTATGTGGAACATTTTTACCAATTTTTCATGTGATGGAATTATTTTTCTTTTGAAACACGTGTTCAAAAAGTTTTAATTTTTTCATTATCCTTAGAAGCGAGCGCGACAAATAATTTCCTGGCAGTAAATTCGTTAACTAGGACAATCACCGCAAGGCAGATTCCTTACAGAACACTGTAAGCTAAAGAAACTAAGTCTTGAATAAGACGGAACCTAAAGATTCTGCAGCTATGGCAACGAAACGCCAGATCATAAACTGCAAGGACCTCTGCTGTCTTGGGAGAGACTGCTTATATGTATTATTACCTTCCTGGAATCTCTAAAGATATTAAAATTTCTAAAAGCAAAAGAAATACTATAGACTTGGATTAGCGAATTGGCTGTCTCCAGTGGAGGGCACAATAAATCAATTTCAGTCTGCAATCTACGTTACCCCGTTTTCAATCAATCAACCAAAAGTCCTTTCAGTGCACCTGCTAGCATACTTATTTCGTGTTCCTCCGTAAGCTTGACTCAGTTTTCTTTCAATATTAACCAGAGGTATAGCGCTGTCATTTTTGTTAGATCAGACGATGTGCCCATAGCGCTGTCATTTTTGTCAGATCAGACGATGTGCACGTACCTCAAGATAAGTTCCATTCGACACCAATTTCTTTGCCTATGATGCCCTTGTGTTCGGGAACCCAAACAGATATGTAGTAATTTGGCTGTGGCCAGCTGTCTGTTTTATTGAAATCAGGCAGCTTCAAATAACTTGGCTCAAAATTTACAGAGCTAAGAATTTGATCTTGCTGTCAGAGAAGATGAAAATCTGCTTCCTTTGGCGGTTTCGTCTAATACATTCATAGTTTTAGTGTGTGTTCTTCTGCCTGGACGACAGATGTGAAGAAGATGACAGCGGCTAAACACTGTACTAAATCTCTGACCATATGAAGTTACCCGCACCAGCGCCGATATCTGCTTTTCACACGAGTTTTCAAAAACTCTAGCAATGTCCAGAAATTAGCGTAAAGCTATTTGTCCAGCTGCCAAAGTGCTCTCAAGTTATAGGCAAATTGACCAGTGAACATTTTCTGGACAGATGTGGATTCATCCCCGATAAGAGTTATGCCGTACCTTTCAGTCCTCTCTGTCCACTCTTTCTCTACTATTCATATGCATATCGAATTCCCTGCCGTCGTTTTTCACAAAAATGTCCATAGATCGATGCACCCCTATTCCATTTCGCATCTCGATGCTAGCCAATTCCCATGGTTGCTGTTCCAAGGAGCATTCTTATATACTGAGTGCCCTTTTGAACGTCCTTTCTCAAAGCCAATTCTAACATTGTTTCTTTTTCAGATTGTGGATTCACATGGAAATGGGAGACACTCAGAAAGCAGTCCGGATCTTACGTCATCAGCCTTTGATAAGAATCACAATTCCCTCTTCCCGAATAAAACCGATGAGAGCATCTCATCGAGTAGTTCTATTGAGCCACGAAGCGAGAGCAGCCTAACAGATCCTCTTCGCAGCGTAAGTAAAATGACGCTTCTGATCCAAAAAGGCGTCTTATGGTCATTCTTTTACTTCTTAGATCAACAAATGTGATGATATATCTCCCATTGGTTCTTATGGGAACTTCTATGCTGATGTTGCAAATGAGAATATAGAAGCCGACAGGGAATCAATTCTAAGTGACTTTATCGCTTCGCATATGGTACCGCTGCCACATATTTCAGCGGAACCAGCATCTGAAGAAGAGGAAGAGGATGAAGGTAAGAAGCCCAAGCATTTTATAGAGACCGAACTCAAAGCTTTATTTCCTTGCAAGATTTCATATCGGTAGCCTCCAGTGGTCGCGACACAACTTGGGAGGACAATTGGCTCTTCAAGAAAAAACGATCGGACAAAACTGCAGCCAACATTGGTATGCTGGTACCAGCGCCCAGAGAAGATGTCCGGGCATTGATTGGCGACAAGCCAACCGATGAAGTCAGTGACCTATCTGAAGTTGGATCGGACACTGACGATTCATCACTAGAACTGGTGAGTGCCAATCTGGAACCGCTAAACGGTCGACTTATGAATCAACACTTGATTGGCGGAAAGAATACCAAAGTCGTTCTCGACGAGCTAGTCGAACAAAGTAGCATGATTTCGACGTCTTCTCTGCCTGAAAATGTCCCGCCATACACAGAGACCAAAAATGATTTTGTCGTAACCAACGATGGACTCAGCGAGTCAGAAGCCTCGAAGATATCACTGAACAATTGCAATGTGGCCATTAGCAATGAAGCCGTCAACGCCAATGTAACCAAGAGCATTCCCAATAACAGTCTCCCGAAAACTGAAGTGCCAACAAAAGAAACACAGATTGCAGAAGAAGAGTCAATTGTCCCGCCTCCAAGCGATTTCACAGATGACGAAAAGATGCGAAATCTTATGGCCAAATTCCATGAAGAACAAAACAGCAAAGCGGACTCTGGAGATGAGAACTGTTCGTCACTGTCACCGCGTTCGTCTGTAAGCTGCGCTTTATCAGGTAAGTCAGTCAGATCTTCAATTTATGCCAAATCAAAAACTCATACATAAGTCATTGCTAACCAAGCTAACATAAATGCAAACAAACTGTCCGTAGACCCTGTAGATACACGCATTGTAGGTTCATGTAGTAGTGTAGCCAAGCCTTTATAACTCATGTAGACGTGTGGATCTCATAAGTCTCGTAGGTAAGTCCTTAGGACTTAAGACACTCTGTCTTAAACAAAAAAGCCACTCTGTATGGGAACTGAGAGTCGTTTGTGTTTTCAGCGACAATCGATAGAGCTGAATTGGACGAACACGAAGGCATCACTGATTTTTGTGTTGAGGATGAAGAAAGTCTAGCCAACGATGATGACATTTTATCAGGTGATGGTTCCTCGTCTCGTCGCCCGTCTGTTATTGAGATCCTGGCAGCAATCGCTTTGGGACCAATGTTGGCCGTTTCAACTTCAGATGATCGAAATATGCTTACCGAGCTGGAAGTCAGCTCTCTAATGGAGCTGAACGAGTTGGCAATGGCTGAATTGAATGCCAAAAATGCTGAAGAACGGATTTCTAGATTAGGAGTAATCGTAGAGGAATCTTTTGACAGTGGAAATGGAGATGAAGCCAAGGCGAATGCGGTGGGTGTTGTTCAAGAGCCGGAGCTGTTGACATCCCCAAATATGGTGATGAAAGCAATTAGAGAGCTGGTGGGGAATGACCCAAAGAAATGCACAGAAATCGAAGTAGAAGAAATAAAAAATGAGAAAAGCGGAGGAATATTCGAGGAAAATTTAAAGAATGTTGAGCAGGGAGGTGGAGAAGAATCTCCATCACTTATTTCAAAGTCAAATGAATCAAACCGATCACAGGTAGATGAGGCGACTAGGGAAGTTGATGCGAAAGACGGTACTACTGAGGAGTCCAAGAACGAAGAAACGGACAAGGTTGTTCAAGTGCATGAAGCGAAAATAAACGAAAGAAAGATCCAAACGGGAGCAAAAGCCAAGGAAGACGGAGCAGATAAGCCATCTATCAAAATGTCTGAAGAAGCAGAAAAGAAGAAACTAGAAGGAAGACGCAGGTATTCCACACAATTGACAGTTGATATTGAGAATTCAGAGGACAATACAAACGAATCACCAAACCCCATCGAGGATTCCAATGAGGTTCATACAGGATCATCCAAATGTAACGAAGAAGCAAAAATTGAAGCAGAAACGAATGGCCAGAGTGGCAAACAAGTATTGAAAGAAGACGATAAGAATGAAGTAATAAACAGCTCGAAGGCTGGACCTGAAATTTTAATAATTGCAGCACCTAACAGGGAACCTCTAGTAGAAATCAATACAGGACCTGGAACTCAAACAGACAAAGCCCCTACTCAAGCCTTAGAATTGCAGAAGGAAACTGATCAAACGTTGAATGAAGCGTCCGAATCGGTGTCTTCAGATCAAATTCAAACAAAAATTATTGAAGTGGAGAGTGCAAAGGATGAGGCCATGCCTACAGAAACTGCAACTCAACACCGTCTAGCAGAACTCAATACAAGACTTGCTAATCAAATAGACAACAATTCAGCTGAACTCCATCATGTCACTGACTCAGACTCAGACACAATTTCTAATGAATCCTTACGTACAATTGGAGAATCTCCGACAAACTCTGAAGCAGACAATGGGACGTCACCTAATTCTGAACAATACGTTGCTAGATTGACCGAATTATCAAAGGAATCATTGCAAGAAAATAAAGCAAGCGCTGAAATCACAGCTAAATCGAAGGTAAAACCTGAAGGTGACTGTATAATAGAGCCACCAATGGAATTTAGTGACCAAATAGCAACACCAATGACAGAAGGAATTGTAAATGGGAACTTGAAACCCGTACAAGAAGCACACATAACTTCTCGAAATGATTCAGCAACAAGTGAAGAAGTTCTGCTCGCTCAAGATGAAGTTGAAACACAAACGACTCCTGTGATTAGTAGCAAAGATATAGAACTGAGCTTAAGTAAAACTGTGACTACTGAAAAGATTGAAGAACTAAGTAGGACCACAGTTCAATCGGCGAAGAATGAAGAATATGCAAAAACGCACAATGAAAACCAGGGCATTGACACAACAAAAGAATTAGTGACAGTAGAAGTTGAGAAGCTATCAAACCAAAACCAGCTAGAACGTGAGAAGGCTGAGAAGCCACCTGGTAAAGAAGTAAAACCCGCAGAAGAAACACCAATAATAGGACTACAGCATCAAAACGAAAAACCTGCGCAAACAATCGATTCACTATCAACGACAGCACAAAATACAGGACAATCACCTCAAGACGCAACTGTGAGTCCTGACGCTAAGAACGGACAAATTGAACAAACCGACGAAGCGCCACTAGTTACACAAGTTCCAAAACCTGCAGCACTCGATACTAGTAATCTCATCGAAATCAGTAAAACAGAGACCACATCTGCTGCCCATATTATTGACAAGTCAGTTGGAGGCCACACGATTGAAACAGAAGAAATTGTGGACTCGCAAAACATAACGAAGCTTCCGATAAATTCAGTCGAAGCCTCACCTGCAACAGAACCACCTGAACAAGCAGAAGAAACTCCAAAGGAAGTCGCAACTGAAGCAGAAAAGCTGGTCGAAGCTGACGTAGTAAGTGCCGCAAAAGTAGTTGAAATTGCTGCAACACACCTCACAGAAGTAACATCTGTGGCAAACAATTTTGCTGAGCCACAAACTGAAAAGACAGTCAAGGCCCAACCAGCTGCAACAGAATCACCTGTACAAACCCCCGAATTTCAAAAAGCTGTCGAAACTGAAGCAGAACAGACAATCGGAGAACCGGTGGTAGATGCAGCAACTTTGGTGCAACCTGATAAAGCGCAAACCGCAGCGGAAGTATCTGTGGCACCAAATGCTGATGAGCCACAAGCTGAAAAACCAGTCGATGCTCCACCATCTGAAACAGAATCAGCTATACAAGCCGTGGCAACTCCAAACGCTGTTGAAACGGAAACAGAAATTCCAGTCGGAGAACCGGAAGTAGATACTACAGCTCTGGTTCACACTGTTGAAGCGAAGCCAGCAGAAGAAGTTTCTGTTCCTCCAAATGCTGATGAGCCACAGGCTGAAAAGGGAGTCGAAGCACCACCATCTGCAACAGAACTACTTGAACTAGCCATTAAAACTCCAAAAGCTGTCGAAACTGAAACAGAAAAGCAAGTCGGAGAACCCGTAATAGATGCAGGAGCTGTGGTTCAAACTACTGAAGCGAATCCCACAGTAGAAGTTTCTACAGCACCAGATTCTAATGAGCCACAGGCTGAACAGTCAGTCGAAGCACCGCCATCTGCAACAAAACCACCTGAACAAGCCATCGAAACTCCAAAAGCTGTTGAGACTGAAATAGAAAAGCCAATTGAAGCTCCGGTAGTAGATGCAACAGCTGTGCCTCAAACTGCTGAAGCGCAACACGCACAAGGAGTGTCTGTGGCACCAAATGCTGATGAGCCACAAGCTGAAAAGTCGGTCGAAGCCGTACCATCTTCAGCAAAACCACCTGAACAAGCCATCGAAACTCCAAAAGCTGTTGAGACTGAAACAGAAAAGACAGTTGAAGCTCCGGTAGTAGATGCAACAGCTGTGGCTCAACCTGCTGAAGTTGAACCCGCAGAAGAAGTTTCCGTGGCAACAGATGCTGATGGGCCACAGGCTGAAAAGTCAGTTAAAACCTCACCATCTTCAGCAGAACAACCTGAACAAGCCGTCGAAACTGAAGCAGATAAACCGGTCGAAGCTCCGGTAATAGATGCAACAGCTGTGCCTCAAACTGCTGAAGTGCAACAAGCAGAAGAAGTTTCTGTAGTAACAAATGCTGATAAACCACAAATTGAAAAGACAGTCGAGGCCCAACCAGCTGCAACAGAATCACCTGTACAAACCGCCGAAATTCAAAAAGCTGTCAAAACTGAAGCAGACCAGCCAATCGGAGAACCGGTGGTAGACGCAGCAACTTTGGTGCAACCTGATAAAGCGCAACCCGCAGCGGAAGTATTTGTGGCACCAAATGCTGATGAGCCACAAGCTGCACAACCAGTCGATGCTCCACCATCTGAAACAGAATCACCTGTACAAGCCGTGGCAACTCCTAACACTGTTGAAACGGAAACAGAAAATCCAGTCGGAGAACCGGTAATAGATGCTACAGCTGCGGTTCACACTGTTGAAGCGAAGCCAGCAGAAGAAGTTTCTGTACCTCCAAATGCTGATGAGCCACAGGCTGAAAAGGGAGTCGTCGCACCACCATCTGCAACAAAACCACCTGTACAAGCCGTGGCAACTCCTAACGCTGTTGAAACGGAAACAGAAAATCCAGTCGGAGAACCGGTAATAGATGCTACAGCTGCGGTTCACACTGTTGAAGCGAAGCCAGCAGAAGAAGTTTCTGTACCTCCAAATGCTGTTGAGCCACAGGCTGAAAAGGGAATCGAAGCACCACCATCTGCAACAGAATCACCTGTACAAGCCGTCGCAACTCCAAACGCTGTTGAGACTGGAACAGAAAAGCAAGTCGAAGCTCCAGTAGTAGATGCAAGAGCTTTGGCTCAACCTGCTGAAGTTCAATCCGCAGAAGAAGTTTCTGTGGCACCAGATGCTGATGAGCCACAGGCCGAAAAGTCAGTTGAAACCTCACCATCTGCAGCAGAACCACCTGAACAAGCCATCGAAACTCCAAAAGCTGTTGAGACTGGAACAGAAAAGCAAGTCGAAGCTCCAGTAGTAGATCCAAGAACTGTGGCTCAACCTGCTGAAGTTCAATCCGCAGAAGAAGTTTCTGTGGCACCAGATGCTGATGAGCCACAGGCCGAAAAGTCAGTTGAAACCTCACCATCTGCAGCAGAACCACCTGAACAAGCCATCGAAACTCCAAAAGCTGTTGAGACTGGAACAGAAAAGCAAGTCGAAGCTCCAGTAGTAGATGCAAGAGCTGTGGCTCAACCTGCTGAAGTTCAATCCGCAGAAGAAGTTTCTGTGGCACCAGATGCTGATAAGGCACAGGCCGAAAAGTCAGTTAAATCCTCACCATCTGCAGCAGAACCACCTGAACAAGCCATCGAAACTCCAAAAGCTGTTGAGACTGGAACAGAAAAGCAAGTCGAAGCTCCAATAGTAGATGCAACAGCTGTGGCTCAACCTGCTGAAGTTCAATCTGCAGAAGAAGTTTCTGTGGCACCAGATGCTGATAAGGCACAGGCCGAAAAGTCAGTTAAATCCTCACCATCTGCAGCAGAACCACCTGAACAAGCCATCGAAACTCCAAAAGCTGTTGAGACTGGAACAGAAAAGCAAGTCGAAGCTCCAGTAGTAGATGCAAGAGCTGTGGCTCAACCTGCTGAAGTTCAATCCGCAGAAGAAGTTTCTGTGGCACCAGATGCTGATAAGGCACAGGCCGAAAAGTCAGTTAAATCCTCACCATCTGCAGCAGAACCACCTGAACAAGCCATCGAAACTCCAAAAGCTGTTGAGACTGGAACAGAAAAGCAAGTCGAAGCGCCAGTAGAAGATGTAACAGCTGTGGCTCAACCTGCTGAAGTTGAACCCGCAGAAGAAGTTTCTGTGGCACCTAATGAGCCACAGGCCGAAAAGTCAGTTAAAAGCTCACCATCTGCAGCAGAACCACCTGAACAAGCCATCGAAACTCCAAAAGCTGTTGAGGCTGGAACAGAAAAGCAAGTCGAAGCTCCAATAGTAGATGCAACAGCTGTGGCTCAACCTGCTGAAGTTCAATCTGCAGAAGAAGTTTCTGTGGCACCAGATGCTGATGAGCCACAGGCCGAAAAGTCAGTTGAAACCTCACCATCTTCAGCAGAAGCACCTGAACAAGCCGTCGAAACTCCAAAAGCTGTTGAGACTGAAACAGAAAAGCAAGTCGAATCTCCAGAAGAAGATGCAACAGCTGTGGCTCAACCTGCTGAAGTTGAACCCGCAGAAGAAGTTTCTGTGCCAACAGGTGCTGATGAGCCACAGGCCGAAAAGTCAGTTGAAACCTCACCATCTGCAGCAGAACCACCTGAACAAGCCATCGAAACTCCAAAAGCTGTTGAGACTGGAACAGAAAAGCAAGTCGAAGCTCCAGTAGTAGATGCAAGAGCTTTGGCTCAACCTGCTGAAGTTCAATCCGCAGAAGAAGTTTCTGTGGCACCAGATGCTGATGAGCCACAGGCCGAAAAGTCAGTTGAAACCTCACCATCTGCAGCAGAACCACCTGAACAAGCCGTCGAAATTCCAAAAGCTGTTGAGACTCCAACAGAAAAGCAAGTCGAAGCTCCAGTAGTAGATGCAAGAGCTGTGGCTCAACCTGCTAAAGTTCAATCCGCAGAAGAAGTTTCTGTGGCACCAGATGCTGATGAGCCACAGGCCGAAAAGTCAGTTGAAACCTCACCATCTGCAGCAGAACCACCTGAACAAGCCATCGAAACTCCAAAAGCTGTTGAGACTGGAACAGAAAAGCAAGTCGAAGCTCCAGTAGTAGATGCAACAGCTGTGGCTCAACCTGCTGAAGTTCAATCCGCAGAAGAAGTTTCTGTGGCACCAGATGCTGATGAGCCACAGGCCGAAAAGTCAGTTGAAACCTCACCATCTGCAGCAGAACCACCTGAACAAGCCATCGAAACTCCAAAAGCTGTTGAGACTGGAACGGAAAAGCAAGTCGAAGCTCCAGTAGTAGATGCAACAGCTGTGGCTCAACCTGCTGAAGTTCAATCCGCAGAAGAAGTTTCTGTGGCACCAGATGCTGATGAGCCACAGGCCGAAAAGTCAGTTGAAACCTCACCATCTTCAGCAGAAGCACCTGAACAAGCCGTCGAAACTCCAAAAGCTGTTGAGACTGGAACGGAAAAGCAAGTCGAAGCTCCAGTAGTAGATGCAACAGCTGTGGCTCAACCTGCTGAAGTTCAATCCGCAGAAGAAGTTTCTGTGGCACCAGATGCTGATGAGCCACAGGCCGAAAAGTCAGTTGAAACCTCACCATCTGCAGCAGAACCACCTGAACAAGCCATCGAAACTCCAAAAGCTGTTGAGACTGGAACGGAAAAGCAAGTCGAAGCTCCAGTAGTAGATGCAACAGCTGTGGCTCAACCTGCTGAAGTTCAATCCGCAGAAGAAGTTTCTGTGGCACCAGATGCTGATGAGCCACAGGCCGAAAAGTCAGTTGAAACCTCACCATCTTCAGCAGAAGCACCTGAACAAGCCGTCGAAACTCCAAAAGCTGTTGAGACTGGAACAGAAAAGCAAGTCGAAGCTCCAGTAGTAGATGCAAGAGCTGTGGCTCAACCTGCTAAAGTTCAATCCGCAGAAGAAGTTTCTGGGGCACCAGATGCTGATGAACCACAGGCCGAAAAGTCAGTTGAAACCTCACCATCTGCAGCAGAACCACCTGAACAAGCCATCGAAACTCCAAAAGCTGTTGAGACTGGAACAGAAAAGCAAGTCGAAGCTCCAGTAGTAGACGCAAGAGCTGTGGCTCAACCTGCTGAAGTTCAATCCGCAGAAGAAGTTTCTGTGGCACCAGATGCTGATGAGCCACAGGCCGAAAAGTCAGTTGAAACCTCACAATCTTCAGCAGAAGCACCTGAACAAGCCGTCGAAACTCCAAAAGCTGTTGAGACTGGAACAGAAAAGCAAGTCGAAGCTCCAGTATTAGATGCAAGAACTGTGGCTCAACCTGCTAAAGTTCAATCCGCAGAAGAAGTTTCTGTGGCACCAGATGCTGATGAGCCACAGGCCGAAAAGTCAGTTGAAACCTCACCATCTGCAGCAGAAGCACCTGAACAAGCCGTCGAAACTCCAAAAGCTGTTGAGACTGGAACAGAAAAGCAAGTCGAAGTTCCAGTAGAAGATGCAACAGCTGTCACTCAACCTGCTGAAGTTGAACCCGCAGAAGAAGTTTCTGTGCCAACAGGTGCTGATGAGCCACAGGCCGAAAAGTCAGTTGGAACCTCACCATCTTCAGCAGAGCCACCTGAACAAGCCATCGAAACTCCCAAAGCCGTTGAGACTGAAACAGAAAAGCAAGTCGAAGCTCCAGTAGTAGATGCAAGAGCTGTGGCTCAACCTGCTGAAGTTCAATCCGCAGAAGAAGTTTCTGTGGCACCAGATGCTGATGAGCCACAGGCCGAAAAGTCAGTTGAAACCTCACCATCTTCAGCAGAAGCACCTGAACAAGCCGTCGAAACTCCAAAAGCTGTTGAGACTGGAACAGAAAAGCAAGTCGAAGCTCCAGTAGTAGATGCAAGAACTGTGGCTCAACCTGCTAAAGTTCAATCCGCAGAAGAAGTTTCTGGGGCACCAGATGCTGATGAGCCACAGGCCGAAAAGTCAGTTGAAACCTCACCATCTGCAGCAGAACCACCTGACCAAGCCATCGAAACTCCAAAAGCTGTTGAGACTGGAACAGAAAAGCAAGTCGAAGCTCCAGTAGTAGATGCAAGAGCTGTGGCTCAACCTGCTAAAGTTCAATCCGCAGAAGAAGTTTCTGGGGCGCCAGATGCTGATGAGCCACAGGCCGAAAAGTCAGTTGAAACCTCACCATCTGCAGCAGAACCACCTGAACAAGCCATCGAAACTCCAAAAGCTGTTGAGACTGGAACAGAAAAGCAAGTCGAAGCTCCAGTAGTAGATGCAAGAGCTGTGGCTCAACCTGCTGAAGTTCAATCCGCAGAAGAAGTTTCTGTGGCACCAGATGCTGATGAGCCACAGGCCGAAAAGTCAGTTGAAACCTCACAATCTTCAGCAGAACCACCTGAACAAGCCGTCGAAACTCCAAAAGCTGTTGAGACTGGAACAGAAAAGCAAGTCGAAGCTCCAGTAGTAGATGCAAGAACTGTGGCTCAAACTGCTACAGTTCAATCCGCAGAAGAAGTTTCTGTGGCACCAGATGCTGATGAGCCACAGGCCGAAAAGTCAGTTGAAACCTCACCATCTGCAGCAGAACCACCTGAACAAGCCATCGAAACTCCAAAAACTGTTGAGACTGGAACAGAAAAGCAAGTCGAAGCTCCAGAAGAAGATGCAACAGCTGTCACTCAACCTGCTGAAGTTGAACCCGCAGAAGAAGTTTCTGTGCCAACAGGTGCTGATGAGCCACAGGCCGAAAAGTCAGTTGGAACCTCACCATCTTCAGCAGAGCCACCTGAACAAGCCATCGAAATTCCCAAAGCCGTTGAGACTGAAACAGAAAAGCAAGTCGAAGCTCCAGTAGAAGATGCAACAGCTGTCACTCAACCTGCTGAAGTTGAACCCGCAGAAGAAGTTTCTGTGCCAACAGGTGCTGATGAGCCACAGGCCGAAAAGTCAGTTGGAGCCCTACCATCTTTAGCAGAACCACGTGAACAAGCCATTGAAACTCCAAAAGCGGTTGCGACTAAAACAGAAAAGACAGTTGAAGTTCTGTTAGTAGATGCAACAGTTGTGGCTCAACCTGTTGAAGCGCAGCCCGCAGAAGAAGTTTCTGTGGCACCAGACGCTGATGAGGCACATGCCGAAAAGTCAGTTGAAACCTCATCATCTTCAGCAGAACCACCTGAACAAGCCATCGGAACTCCCAAAGCTGTTGAGACTGAAACAGAAAAGCCAGTTGAAGCTCCGGTAATAGATGCAACAGCTGTGGCTCAACCTGCTGACGTTCCTGTGGCACCAGATGCTGATGAGCCAACGGCTGAAAAATGTTTCGAAGCATCAATATCTGCGGCAGAGCCACCTGTACAAGCCATCGAAGCTCAAAAGGCTATGGAAACAGAAGCAGATAAGGCAATCGAAGCTCTAGTAGTAGATGCAGCAGCTGATGAAGCGGAGCCCGGACAAGAAGTATTTGCTGCACCAGATGCTGATGAGCCGCCGGCTGAAAAATCAGTTGGAACATCAATATCTGCGGCAGAAAAACCTGTACAAGCCGTTGAAGCTCAAAAGGCTATGGAAACAGAAGCAGATAAGGCAATCGAAGCTCTAGTAGTAGATGCAGCAGCTGATGAAGCGGAGCCCGGAGAAGAAGTATTTGCTGCACCAGATACTGATGAGCCGCCGGCTGAAAAATCAGTTGGAACATCAATATCTGCGGCAGAACCACCTGTACAAGCCGTTGAAGCTCAAAAGGCTGTTGAGACTGAAAAAGAAAAGCAAGTCGAAGCTCCAGTGAAAATTGCAACAGCTGTGGTTCAATCTCCTAAAGCGGAGCCCGCAGAAGAAGTTTCTGTGGCACCAGATGCCTTTGAGCCACAGCTTGCAAAGTCAGTTGAATCCTCACCATATTCAGCAGAGCCACCTGAACAACCCATCGAAATTCCAAAAGCTGTTGCGACTGGAACAGGAAAACCAGCTGAAGTTCTGTTAGAAGATGCAACAGCTGTGGCAGAACCTGCTGAAGCGCAACCGGCAGAAGAAGTTTCTGTACCATCATGTGCTGACAAATCACGAGCTGAAAAGCTAGTTGAAGCTCCAGAAGAACTTTCTCCAGCACTGAAAACCCATGACCCACAGGCGGATATGCCAGTTGAAGCCCCATCAGCTTCAGCAGGACCGCCGACAACTATCAGACCAGAAACTAAAACACCATTCCATTCCCCGATTGCCGATACGGAGTCTGCGGTTTATACTGTTGAAGTACCACGCTCAGAAAAATTTTTACATATACCAGAAGCGGCCGAACTACCATCAGAAAACCGAGTTGAAACCTTTGCAGCTGTAGCCGAACCAGCTGAAGAAGCCAACGAATCTCCAAAGTCCGTTGAGCCCGAATCTGATAAGTCAATCGAAGCGCCTACAACGGAAATTGCAACCATGGTTGTGACTGTTGAACCGCCACTCGCAGAAAAACTTCCTGCAGCACCGCAATCTGACGACCCACTGACTCCGAAGGCAAAACCAGCTGAACAAGCCGTCACGGAAGTAGAACCAGCTGGACAAACCATCAAAAGTCTAAAAATTGTTGAACCTAAAGCTGGTACACCTGAGGAGAAGACTCCTGAAGTTGATATGGTTGAAACAGCACCTGCAGAAGAAGTTGTCGTGGTAGCAAAGGCTGACGAGCCACCGACTAAAATGTTAATTCGAGCTCCTTCTGCTGCGACAACATCTGAACCATCAACTCTTCAAACTGCTGAATGTCCTTCTATAGTCCACATGCTTAAAGCAGCTCCACCCCCGGAGAAAGATTTTAATACACAAATTACAAAAGATGAGCTTCCTATGACGACAGCTGAAACTATAAAACTTGAATCCCTACCTGCTACAGAAATCACTTTAACCCAGAAGTCCGAAGAACTAAACGCTGAACAACCAATTCGCGTAGTGGAGACAGAACCTAGTGTCGAAAAAGCGCCTAACTCACCATCAAAGAAAGATCAGCCTTGCAATTCAATATCACACATCAACTTTACCACGACAGAAGACAGAGCATCCGGTGTCAAGATCGAAACTATAAACGACTTTACATCCCAGGTTTCCGAGATTCTTGCGGAATCCCTGGAAATTCCCCCAATCTGCCCACTCACTGCCACCTGCAAAATTATAACGCACCCACCGTTGTTGTCCACCGAATCATTAAGTGACTCCGCACAATACCCAACCGAAGTGTACGATAAAATATCGCATCCAGCTCTTGAGATCTCTCGCGACAAATCTGTCCCCTGCCTGGCCGATGAGCTTCGAATGGCCTCCGCGAGAATTGACGCGAACGAACCATCCTCCGAATGCATCATATCACAAACGATTGCTTGCGAAAGTCATTGCTTCACGCCTGACCCGCAACCCTGCAAACCAACCACAAGCGTTCCAGCACAAACCACCCCCCAAGGTAATCAAATCGAATCGAACGCTATGCAGAACTCATTCGCAGCGCAATCGCAATCGCAATCCTCCACCACGACTCTGACAACTACTACAACCAAAACAAAACACAGTGGTAGCCAGTTCCGCCAGTTGACACTCCAAGACCAGCGGTTCCTAGCCGAACTGGAAAAGCGTCGCAAACAAAGAGAGCTCATTCAAAACTACCTTGACACCCTAGATACCATTGAAACCCCAAGCTATCTAACCGAAGACTTGTACCTTGAAAGTAAATGTTCCATAGCGAGCACCTCCCATAGATTGTTTAGCGCTCCACCAGACACTAGCACTGTAGGCGCCACTAGCACATCACCATCAGCCAAAATGCATTTTCTAAATAACATTCTCTTCTCAGATCGGATAAGTTCTGAATCGAACAATACCGACGATAGCACGCCGACGGTGATCGACACGTTCGACTCGTCGCTGATGGGGTCCGGATCGGACACGGACTCCGGCGAAGATTTCAGCCGAGATGGGTCCGCTAACACTGATACTGCTACCACTACCACTACGAATACAATAACTACTAACAATGTTACTAACCACTCGCACATTAACTCACCACCACCCGAGCTTAGAACAGAGTCAGCATGTTCCAAGTTGCAAGTTATTGAGACCCGGCCAACGGGGGGAAACGAGGAACATGTTGATGATGATCCATTGAAACATTTAGTACCAGGTAACACAGCTCGTTTAGACCGAACTATCGAATTTGATCTACTAACTCCATGTCCCTGCGTAGATCGTAGAAAAGCTAAACTTGAATTATTTTCTGGTCCGCCTTACAGGTTCGATAGCCGAACGTGAATATAAGAAGTGGTATAACGCGGTCGACATGCCAAACAATCCGTATTCGGCGGAGGCCCTCAAACGCAGGCTCAGCGGAGGACCTGAACGGGTGATTGATTTGCCCAATATAAGTCCGTGTAGCGAGGAGAAGCCACTAATGCTGGGCGATGGCGAAAACAAGGAGGAGGTTGACAAGAGTCAGGAAAGGGATTATGCAAGGTGAGTTGAATTTGTTATTTATGTGTACACGCACTTGTCATTGTTTTCAGCAAGTCTGCTTTTCATTTAGTTGGACAGAAGAGCCCGCATCATTTAACGATGCAACTGGTGAAGAAAGGGCTCTGAGCTGTTAAGCCATCCCTTCAAGTTTAGAAACTACAGGTTTACTGGACAGCATCTAGGGGAAAAGTTTCTTTCAAACATTGGATCACAAGCATCTCACTCTGTTAAGCGCTAGAGTTTCCATCTGTCTGGGATGAATGCTCATTTGATCCTTTCCGGAAATTACAATCTTCGTTGCCCTTTCTCTCCAGGACAAGCTTCAAATGTCCGAAGAGACGCCAGTTTTGAGCGATTTTATTTTTTCGTCGGGACTTAGTCTCTTTGACTACACGTACTGAACCTTATTTTGCTAAATTTTTGTTCTTTCGTATGACTATTTCCTTCAATCTCAATCGGGACTTCGACGAATAGAGCTAGCATGAACTTGCTCTCGAATCTGGAATGGAAAGTAGGCCTAATCTACCTGCGTTGCTCCATAGACCTTTAATTTGTCCACTGAAAACCTAAAGTTCTTGAATAAGACCATCATCGGCGAACCGGTTACTATGTGGGTTGTGGACGCAGTTTCCTTGTGGCAATTGTTAATCTTCCTTAGAAGATCTGGCTTGCCTAAGTAGTAGGGCTTTTTGCTCTACGACAGGTAGTAAGACTTGGACAACTTGCTTCTCTAGGAAGCCCAAGGACATTGTTTATCAATGGTTTGACTTTCTCGGTTATATTTCCGGCTGTATGGAGCTCTTGTTCAATTACGGTGCTATCTAGAGACCTGCCTTCCACTGGCTGCATTTACTTTTCAGGACTACTAGTACTTGCATGCCTAATGGATATTCCAATGCAAGGAATTCTTTTTCCATGCTATTTACACCCATTTCGATAGAACAGGCTGTACTGACCTTCTCTGTTGGTCTCTGGTAGCGGGAAGCGATTGCACCCTTCTGGGCAACAAGACTGTTCATAAAGGCATCATCGATGGCTACAACACGATAAAGGGGTTCGCCTTTCTTCAGTTTCCGGATGACAATCCATGGTCGCCGTATCTTAGTGGCTAGTGCGTTGGACTGCTAAGCGAGCGGAATGGGTTCAAGCCCCAGCCATGTCCACCGAATATTTTTCGTGGCACCACCTCTCGTCGGTTAGTCCTTAGTTAAGCATTTTGAGCCTAAGACGTAGACAGAATTTTTTCTCTTAAAGGTTCTATTCTTTGCCCAAAGAACCTACAGACAGTATGTGGTTTTGAAAACGAACCTTTATTTCACCACCGTGAAACCCTAACCAAAAAAAATTGGCAAATTCAACGTGTTCTTCATTTGGGATATAAAATCTCCTTTGAACCTTGTTTAACCCATCTTATGCACTGCGGTGTGTCCTAGAAACCAAACAAAACTCAGTGAGTTCAGCCTTTGCACTAAATTCAAGGGATTTTTTGCAGTTCCATACTATTTTGCAAGTGGTTCAAGGATTAGGCACAGCTTGACTATTACTAAACACGCAATAACTTCGTCCCTTCACTCTGTTCTTCCCATTTTAGTCCGCAGCCATACAATGACATCAGCGTCATTGCTTTCCATGTTCAGACTTTGGCCATAGCCAGTCCTGAGCACGAGGAAAACAGACTCTGAATTTGCACAGCAGCCAAAATTATGGCAAGATCGTCAGAGTGTGTTGTCGCAGATACCACAACTAGCTGAGAGAGTGGCAGTAACATATAAATGCCTGACGGTGTCTAAATGCCATGAAGATCCGGAAGACTTCCCAGAATACTGACAATGCTCTGGAGGTCTTATCATGGCTGTGTAGATCCAGAGAACTTTTCCTTACGAAAACATCTTTTCACTTCCAGAAAACTTAAAATGTTCTGGAAGTCTTGAACGCGATGTGTTTCGTCCATAGAAGTACAGTATTACTCGTAAATATTCAACTTCCTTGAAGAATTGGACAATCATACAAGTAATACAAGCAAACTTTAGCCTTTTCGCTAGGACTTGAATCCGCAAAAATTCGACCACAGTGACAACCAATTTAAGACTTCCTGTTGCCAGATCTCTAATCGATTCTCAATTTTCAGGTACAGCAGAGACTACTACATCAATGATGCGAAGCACGCCAGTGGAGCACTTAAGAAACATCAAACAACACCAGCAACAACTCCATCACCATCCATCGAGAGACTACCAGCACCGCCATCAACATCATCGTCATCATCAACATCGAATGAGGTAATTCGTAGTGGATTTGAGAGTAGAAATAGAAGAGATTGGACCCTATCCACTCCGGTGCGTCGAAGTACCTCCCTAAAGTACCCCAAGCAATTTAATTCTAGCAGCACGTCTAGAATCCACAACGACGATGATGACGACTCAGTGTCACAGCACTCATCGAGAAGTCTTCGGACGCAGTCCACCAGACGAGTGTCTCCTAGTCCAAGTGTTCTAGCACAATTCGAAAAGCAATTGCTGCACAAAGACCTTAAGCGCAATAGCTTTCGCGCCATCTCATCAACGAGCAAGGACTTTGTCCTGAATCCGATATTCGATCAGGGGGATTTTTTCACGGACACCAAGTTGTCCGTGCGAAAGGATAACTTATCCGATGGTAATGATGATACAGCCGATTCGGGTGTGGATAGTTGCTTAAATGGGGTACCGGGCGATGGCAGGAGGACGAGTCTTTTATTCTAGGATATTCAATATGGTTGGGTGGTGTTTTAGCATTTAGACGGGGGGGTTGTTCAACAACTTTTTGATTTAGGAATTGAATATTTTGTAATCAATCATTATTTGTAGTCATTTTGTAAATTTTTTTTTATATTTGTAATTATAGTGCGATGTAGAATTTTAATATTTCAATTAAAAGGTTATTTGCCATTATGTAAAATTTAAACAGCAATTCAATTCATTTGTACTTCGTCCTTGCTTCGGTGTGGTCAGCAGAGTTTCATCAAAATCGAGTTTAAATTTGAAGGCAGAATTTGATGTTTCCGAAGCTCCATCTGTGCCCTGTGATGTCAGTTTGGAGCCATTGTATTTGAATTATGAAAACAAGAAACAGTCGATGAATTTACAATCGCATGCATAGATAGAAATATAGGTAAATCTCAAGTAGCTCTTTAGCTTACAATTGTTAGAGTCCCGTAGCTCGTCGAAGCGCAGATCATTTATTTTACAGAACAGGTGACCAACTGATTCCATTTCTTTCTCATTCCTACAGCTTCTGCAGTGGTATTTTCGGTTTGACCCGAATACCAAACGCTCGGACTGAATTCGCATACCGGAGACAACTCGTGCATCTGTGAGGTCCGAAATTTCAAACTTTTCAAACATTCGGCTGACTTGGCATCAATTATGCTGATTGGAATTGTTTAAAGGAGAAGAACATCAAGGAAATCCAGTCTTCTTTTGTATGTCCGGCCGGTTTCTCTCTCCCCGAGATGTCATGTCACCTCTTGGTATACAGAATACTGCCACCATTTTATCTACCAAACGGTTGCTTGGCTATCAAAGCAGTAAATTTTCTCCCTTATTGCTTTTTCGATAGATTCCGCAGCCACTGAATAATTGGCTTGATCTCAGCTTGAAATCCACTGCAATCGTTACCAACTCTAAATGAGAATACGTGATAGTAACTGCGACCATATCATCTCCAGAACACTAAGCCTAATGAGAGATTTCCTCGTCTTGTAGAGCTACTATAACTTCGGACCATACGGCTCTTCAGACATACACATGCGCTAGCTCACTGAAGATATTGAGTTGTGGGACATACAAAAAGCAATTGTAGGACATTCTCCTTACTTCCTATCGCTGGGATAACTGCAAAAAGGCATATAGATAACGTCTTGTTGTCTGGTTACCTATGAGGCACTGCCCTTTATTAATCTTTTAAGAAAAAGTAAACTGTGCGTACTTGTCACACACAGCTTTAGCCAAATCTGCCAAGTAAACAGATACTTTAAAATAGACCACAATGGTTCCAAGGAAATCCAAGAAAGGTGACGCGGTACTGCCATTTCTACAACCTTTAAATCTACTTACCAATGTGGCACTACAGTTCAGGATGAATCTGGCCTTCAACAAGTAAGACCCTCCAGTTTATATCGGTCGTTAGGTAACTACCTTCAGTTAAAAATAAATAAATAGCTGGCGCGACAGCTCGGAATGAGCCAAGGCCTAGGTTCTCGCAACCATTCATGTTGTGCGTGTTGTATTGTTTGCACGAATGGAAGGGGACCTACAATTTATTGCCGATTCCGAACGGCGAATTGAGAAGCTCTTTCATGACAGATTATACTCCCGGAGGCTTGTCATTCCCCGACGAGAGGTGGTGCCGCGAAAAAATGTTCGGTGTTCCCGGCTGGGACTTGAACCCACGCCGCGCCGCTCAGTCAGCAGTCCAACGCACTAACCACCGACCCACGGCGACCACAACTACCTTCAGTTGGGCATTCTAATTTGGTGAAGGTCCCCTTTAAATGACGCGTACCAAAGAAGGCATGGTCTTCGTCTAGTGCGTTTTTTCTCGGGATTGGAAGAGACTCTACTAACCTAAGCGTTGCTATCCATATGGTCTGCATGTTCTAGTCTTCCTAAACGTCCAATGTGCAGTATTTTGACTAAATCGATGTCGCTGCAGACCTTCGTGGTTGGTAGACTAAGAGTGTTTGTATCCTTACATTCTACGGCTATTTGGACTAGTTTCTACTTACTACTTACTAGATTCTTCATCCCCTTATGGATTTAAGGGTATCTACCAAATTGTGTTTGACCTCCTTCCACTTACTTTGGAACTGTCGAGACTATTCTTCGAAAGTCTTTTGTAGAGGTAAGAGCGATCTACACCTCTGGCCTCTTGTGTAATTGCTTAGGATAGCTTAGAACTAAACCGAGATACCGAAAAACCTACATTTTCTTAGCTAATTACCCGGTACAGTTTACTTTTGATGTGGAAGGGATTATTGGTGGGGCTTAAAACGTATCTTATGGGAAGTTTGTCTTCAAAAACATTAGGTTTGGCCCTTCCACCAATTCGGGTCCTTTATTTAGTGTTATAGGACAAATATTATCTTCAAGGCATTTGCAATTAGTTTATAAGCTTATTAGAAGACATTACTTTTCACTTAAAGTGGGATTCAACCAAAAGATGGGAGCGTCACTAAAACGAACCCCAAACCACCTGCTCGTTGCATTTTGCCGTTTAATATTTATCTCACAATGCGCTTCATGCTTAAAGTGCTCATCAGTTTAGTTAAATAGTTGTAGAGGTAGAAATTAACCTCCACTTCCTGTGTACCTGTCCTATCCTATTCCAAAGAAAAAATCTCTATCTAGGAGCCTACACCTTGCATTACTTGGACCAACTGTCACACGCCGACGTTAAAGCCGTCCTCAGCCTCATAAAGACAATTTATTGATCCAAGTGGTATCACAAAAGGCCTACTACAAAAGTTAGGTTCATTGTTCATTAATTTAGACTTCGTAATTTGAGATCGATTATACTGGCAGTGTTCGGATTATTTAAATCCTTGTAGAGGTATTCTCTTGGCTTTTGTAATTCTGACAAGGACACAACACGAATAGAAAAATTGCACCATAGACTACCCCTCATGGTTACTTTTTCAGCTCCTGCTACGTTACAGAGTATGTACAATCGCTGCGAATGACTGCCTATAATGCAGTATCCTGTAATTACGTTGGTTAGTCTTGAAACTGAACTTAGTCTTCTTTAAATCCAAATAAGCAGATTCTTTCAAAATTTCCCAAAATATCTTATTTCATCACAGCGAAAAGAGATCGGAAATGAGTTAATTTGAAGGAAACTTTCGTATGTACCTTGAATTGAAATGAATTTGGAAACTTAATTTAGACTCCAAACCTTAGAAAACATGGCAAATTGTTTGCCTATACTGTAGACATAATTTGTATAAGATCAACCACAGCTTTTAACTTTAAAATCGTATCTCAAACAGCGGTATTGTTCTTAAATTCTTATAAAAAAAAAAGTAATAAATGTCATTTAAAACATTTTGTTCTGTCCAAATTGTAAGCGATTTAATAAAAAAAAAACACATTTCATAAAATTGAAACAAATGTTTTAGTAAAATTTCATAAACCATTAAGTATGTAGGCTTGTATTTAGAAAAAAAAGTGGCAATATACAAATTTGTCAGAAATGCTCATTAGTAAGTTATTCTTCAGACTTGATTCGATTCTAATGAGCACATCTTATGGTTGTATGTCGTCACATGCCTAGCAAATATTTAATATAGTTTCGAATGTCCACAAAAACTCAGGTGAGTACTGTTTCAAAATTTTAAACAAACTCTTTCCTTACTTCTCTGTGCATAGAATGAAAACCATGCGATTGGGTATATTCTTTGGTTAACCTGATAAATTTTACTAATAACATTTGTTTCATGGTCTTAACATTCAAAATTAATCACATCGTATAGGTTTGAAGGTCCGATCAGGTAATTAATTTAATCGCCTGAAAATTATCAAAAAAAAAAAAAACTGGAAAACAAGTGGTAGTGAGGCCTTTTCGGGCTTTTATGTAGAAACTAGAAATGTTTAGCTTCCATTTTTACTGTTTATTGGGTGTTATGTCATAAAATAGTCCTAAGTCCATCAAACTAATTTCATTATCGCCATCAGCTAACACAGTAGGCAAGTAGTTCCAACATTTTTATGAGAAAACAAATTGATTCTTCCAAACTAACTTCGAATTCTTATTCCAACCGTACCTCTTCTCTTCCTTCGCATCCCAAACCATCTATCTTCATAATCATTGTCAAATTTTAAAATTCTTATACTTTCCACAGCATGAAAGCCAATTAGAATATACTATGGCTACTCAACAAATGTCTCCAGTCAAAGCCATGTGTCATAGACTAGAAAAACAATGTAGAACCGAAATGGAAAGCGACATCTACACAGCCACACCAGTACGAGTCGAAGAAGATACGAGTACTTCACAGGACCCAGAGCCAATAGTTGCCACCATAGTCCCGCTGACAACAGAAGCCGTCAGCAAGTTATCAGCAAGTGACACCAGTTCCCTGCCAACGACTGAAAGTCTTACGCCTAGTGAAGACTCCGATACAATTCGTATCTATGACCTGAAAAAACAAGAAACCCGAATAATCAAAGACAATCAAACCACTGTGCCAAAGACTTCTGTTAAAAAAGCCCGTCCAACAGACCTAGAAATTACGCCCACTCTGGTGACACCACCAGCTGTTGCACCAGCGAAGAGTTCTACGCCAACTTCGTTCAAGTTCTTACAACCAAAGAGGAAACTCATCAATCCTAGTCAAATACTATCCATCGATTTGGATACCACCCCGGTTAGTTGTTGTGCTAAATTCTCTAGACTATTCTGACCCCTTTCGTTTAGATTTCGCCATCAAGTACGGAAAAAACTGTCATCGAAGAAGATGTAGTCCATGCCATGCCATCTGTAAAGGCTCTAGCGCAAGCCTTTCTTCTCACGTCAACAGCATGTTCGACGTCAGACAAATGGCGCAAGGTAAGTATGGTTAACCGGCTCCAAGGACCAGAAGCAGGAATATCACATTCTTTTGTTAAGGCACGAACAAAATCACCAACAGCGTTGGCAAAAACACCAACAATCCCAACGCCAACAGCTATAGTTATTCAAAAGCCACCAGAACCGCCCATAGCTGATACGACTAGTCAAGGATCTGAGGATGCGACAATTGCCTCGGATTTATCATCTCTCGAAACGTAAGTATCTCACACCTCCTACCACTCTCTCACATTCATCACTGATGGCTTTCTTACAGAGATCCACCATCGAAACAAGAAGGCAGCATATCCGATTCGTTAGCACTTGCACGCCAATCCATTCAAGAGAGGCCACTTAGTCCAGTTTTAGTCCCGGGATGTCTAAGGAACAATATTGCTTTCTTTGAGAACTTAAAGAATAAGTAAATATAAGACGACGTGGAATAGTTAAGCCTGGTGTGCTACCAACTTTTGTTTAGTTATCTTCATAGCGGTAAATTATGAAGATATAATTATTCAAACCACACACATAGAAAGTAATATATTATTACAACAATAGAGGATATGTCTAGTGACAACAATTTACAAAACTGTATGGTGCCATTTTGATTTTATGTTTGATGTCGTGCCCTATAATGTCAATTTTATATAAATAAACTAAGACGGAGATCGTATTTCGTTTTGTATACCAAAGATGGTGGCCAAGTAGAGGCCTTCCGAGAGAAGGCGCCTTAACAGACCAAAGTTGAACAAGAAATAATTTATACGCAAGAAACATGTTAATTTTAAATAGATTTAGTTTTCAGAAAATTAAAGAAAAATATTCACTTGAAAGTTTAAAAGTTCGTTCGTAATGAAAATTATAACCGCTGGAAGCGATTTACTTAATATTTATTCAGTTATGGTACATTGTACGTGTAATTAAGTCAAACTCTAAATAAATATTATGATAACTACGAACTTTGTTGTGTTTGAGGAGTTGTGTTCCGGTGAGTCCTTCAAGAAAGTTCATGATTTTAATTTGCGCTGCAAGATGAAGTTTTGAGAAATCGTGTACCAGACCACTCTGTAGCGCTCATCACCAAAGCGGCCATTTTCTGCCAGCTCCCCCCCCCCCCCCCCCTCCTCTCCTTTCAACGGGCCTGATTCACACTAACCCGAACGTGCAACTTGCTGACAAGCTGGCAACACAATATTGGGTAAGTCTTGTGTTTATTATGTAACCCATGAAACTTTCTGCAACTATCTTTTTTAGAGTACCCCCCAAGCCCACACACTCCAGCTTCATGAGGTCTAAAGAAGAAGGGATTCAGTCCCATCTCAATTAAAAATCCAACTATCCCCGCGATCAACAAAAAACCAGCACCAACAGAGAACCAAGACTTTCTGAGAACCAGCACCAAAAGACAATCAGATTACCGAGATCAACAGATAACCACCACCAACACACTACCAACAGAGAAACAGAGAAACGAAACCAACACATATCCAAAGCCAAAATCCTGAGGCTGGGCACTTTATTTGAGCAAGTACAAATGCAGATATATGTACCATGTAAATATGCCAGGTCGCTGCAGTCACTTTAACTCTTAAGTTGTCAAAGAAACCCCACGTCCTTAAAACAAAGAATGTACTCCTAGATCTTAACTTATAACATTACAGACCAATCAAATTTAAATAAAACACAAAAGAACATGTTTCCTTTTTCATTTCCTTTAAGTTTGTAGACAAAATTCCAGGATATTAAGGATTCCAAGGTAAGTACCATGAAAATCACCACGAAATACAGATTTTGCCCTTGGAAATGGGTTCATCCCAAATCACCCACAAAATATGACAAAAATCGCAAAAACATGAAAAAATCACAAAAATCCATAAAAATCTGACGTCACACCGAAGAAATCGACTGAAAATTGACTGAAAAATTCTGAAAAATACCAGGCCACCAGAAACCCAGAAAAAGCAGTAGGTGTCTCCACTATTTTTGCGACCAGCCGTGTGCTATGCAATAGATTTTTTTCCTGGAATAAATCCACGCAGCCGTGTGGTATGCCCGATTTTTCTGCGGAAAATCAACATGCTGACCACAGTCTTTACGGCCGTGTGGTATGCAATGGTATTTTAATGTCAGATTGGAATTTTTTCCCATAATAACATCGGGTATACCACACGGCTGATCGTAAAAAAACTGCGGCCGTGTGGTATGCAATGGTATTTTGATGAAAGTTGGCTATTATTTTCCGCAAAAAAATCGGGCATACCACACGGCTGCGTGGATTTATTCCAGGAAAAAAATCTATTGCATAGCACACGGCTGGTCGCAAAAATAGTGGAGACACCTACTGCTTTTTCTGGGTTTCTGGTGGCCTGGTATTTTTCAGAAATTTTCAGTCAACTTTCAGTCGATTTCTTCGGTGTGACGTCAGATTTTCATGGATTTTTGTGATTTTTTAATTTTTTTCAATTTTTGTCATATTTTGTGGGTGATTTGGGATGAACCCATTTCCAAGGGAAAAATCTGCATTTCGTAGTAATTTTCATGGTACTTACCTTGGAATCCTTGAAATCCTTGAATTTTGTCTACAAACTCAAAGGAAGTGAAAAAGGAAACATGTTCTTTTGTGTTTTATTTAAATTTTATTGGTCTGTAATGTAATAAGTTAAGATCTAGGAGTACATTCTTTGCTTTAAGGACGTGGGGTTTCTTTGACAAACAACTTAAGAGTTAAAGTGACTGTAGCGACCTGGCATGTTTATGAATATGTGTTGGTTTCGTTTCTCTGTTGGTGGTGGTTTTATGTTGATTTCGGTAATCTGATGGTCTTTTGGTGCTGGTTCTCAGAAAGTCTTGGTTGTCTGTTGATGCTGCTTTTCTGTTGATCGCGGGGATAGTTGGATTGTTAATTGAAGTAGGACTGAGTCCCTTATCACTGCGGCCTCATGTGATCCTCATGTGATGTCGTCTTCTTTAGAGCTCATCATGAAGATAGGTTCGTCGCCGTCTGTGTTAAAGCTGGGATGAGGGTAAAAGTGAATAAATCAGAGGTAATGGTATTGAATTAAGAACACCAGAATACGGGAGGCATTTAATATCGTGCTACTACTTCTTTAAACGTAAAGGTCCATTCTTCGATGATTTGGGCACGTTCATCGCATGTCCCCAACACGGCTTCCAAGACTTACCATCAGGTGGGGGTCCTCTTGGTAGGCATAGAATGAGACTGCCAATACACGCATGAGTTTTTGAACTCGTTGCTGCAACACTGCCGCAACACCGCATTTTCGAATTTACCCAAAATTACCGCAAACAGCGGGTCGCAATAATTCACACTCACTTGCGTGTCGGAGTGTGGAGTCCTGCACCGCGTTTCAGTTGTCTCCAAGAATTTGCCCAAAACGCTTATGACGACATCTTAAGCATATCCTATTACTCTTGGTAGTATTAAGAATGTGTCAACACCCAGAGCCCAGAACAAGGGAAGAATACACCCCCTGCGGGCATCCTCTCCTAGCTATGATCGTTTTCTGCGAACCTCCAATTTACTTAGTGAAGTTTGAGGTCTTAATGAAAATCGCGATGTCACTTAGGAACCATTTTCAATCTGAACGTCTGTTGTACAGAAAAGGATGATTGATTCTCGCTATTGCGTCGACATACCATACATCTGAACAACCTTCTGTATTCACCTCTCGCAACACAATTGTAAGGCGCTTTGTAAATTAAATAATCTATTTAAATAATTTATTGTCTGATTAAAATACAAAATTTCTTGGTTTTTTTTTTCTTTCTAAATTTAAAGCGGGAATTATGAATGGTCAAGCGCATAGATACTCTACACGCACACACTAATACCCTAAATTCATGTCAATTACCGTACAAAGATTTGCCATGTGATGATTTCAGTTGAGAACAGGAAAATCAAATGCAAGAAAGGCACTTTTATCGAATTAGATCACTTCACCTACAAAACCTACAAGGGATTTTATCCATTCAAATGTAAAAAAGAACTTAACTTACTTAGTTTAAGTAGTGGAAGAGAGATAGACAGGGAGGAGGGGACTACATCGATAGAAATTCCTAATTACTCATCGAGGGAATGGTTTGAACTTAACAACTCTAGTCAAAGTGCGCTGTGATGGATCCGCTTCGGATTCTCGGCGACATAGAAAACGTAGATAAGGGGGATAGCAAAGCACAGCGCTAGAATCACAATGAACAAGCACACCCATGACATGTCGCAGTCAGATCCTGACCAATCCCATGGACGTACCGATGGTCCGGGAATCGGTCGTGGCTGAGGTATCGATTCATCGAGTATTCCACTCAATAGTGGTTCATATGCGTCCGTATGATCATTTGTTGGATAGGAAGTATCTACGACGAAAGAGAGAGATGATGGAATTAATGTTGTTCTGTAGAACTTTATTCTCAGTGCTTACCTTCAATTGAGCCATCTGTATACACGTTGTTTCTCACTTTCGATTGGAGAATAATATTGTTAATTGTATCGCCTGCGGAGTTCACCGATGCTACAAGTAGTTTCTCACTCAAAATATCTGCTTCAAGGGGATTCCGTGTCACATTTGACTCGTTGCTTTGCCGATTCTTTGGGCTATTGTTCCCACTCTTATGAACGATAGGCAGTGTCTCCAGCAGTACAGAGTGCACGGTGACGGGGAGTTTCACAACCTTCCTTGCATAAATCTCATTATCTTTATCAATTTTGTTCAAGCGCTTGATGTCGGCGACCTTTGGAAAAGAGACAAATTGATAAAGAACCATCACTTCCGCCTAGTGTACACACAAACATTTTTGTGATTCAATCTACTTACAGAGCAATGAAAACGTAAGGCTAATGCTTGCAGCGTGTCACCATCTTGCACCTGGGCCTCGATTGTGTTCTCAAATTTTGGTTGTGAGACTCTTTGCATTGGAATGACATCGGAATCATCGTAATGTTGGACATACCTTCTATGTAAAAGGTTTTTGGTTTAATATTTGATGTACGAAGAAAAAACGACACGACACAGCACTTACTTCTGTCTTTTCATTGCCATCTACCAAGAGAATTCCCAGATGAGTTGTGTTTATTTATTGCGTTTTTGTTGGTCGTTTCGTAGTTTTGTTCGTCGTAGACCCTTAAGACATTCTACTGACACGTTTTCAAGATGTTAGTTATGTTTCTTATAATTAAATTAAAGGTCTAGAATTGATTAAACACACAGAAAAACAAAAAATTATTAAAAATTTACTAAATGAATGACGATCGCTGACAGTGGAATGAAGTGACAACTCACTTGGAGACGTCAGACGGAGCAAATTGCCCACAGCCAGCCGTGAAAGTCAGGGATGTCTTCATTTTCTCCTCAAATTGTGTGGTATATTTAAAAAATAGATTAGTTATACAAAAGTATGTTCGACTTGATTGAAAAGCATGCTCAGAATGATAAGTGTTTCAGCAGAACTGGAAAACGCCTTAGCTCACGCTAGCACCGCCTGATTTAAGTAAGCGGGAGGCTCAAGTAACTCCTAGCTACCGATGGCGTCAATTTTGTCCGCGTTAACAATGATGTTGTACTCACATTTTGTCTCTTCTGCCTTCATATTAATTCTCAAGTTTCAAGATTTTTTCTTAACTTAACTGACCAATGACTGCTAATAAGCTTTAAAATAAAAATACTTCCCTTGTTCTGTTTCCGACTTAAGAACCAGTCAGCTGGTAGGCTTTGACCTTGCCTATAAAAGTGTCACTTTAAACGTCACTCCAACTTTCTCCACTGAATCATGAAAACATGTCAAGTTGAAAAGCCGAAACAGAAATCTCTTACATCGTGAACCAATCATTTTTTTACTAATTCATAAAAATGTTTACGAGGCACCTCATATCTAGAGGATTGAATCCTCAATTCAGGTACAATCCTTCCTTACTTATCAACAAGCTTTCTTTGAAGTTTCTTTAAATCTCCCAACAGCATTAGCCAATTGCCTATGTTGCATCATTCGAAGATTCCTCAATTCACATGTCGAGCGATACGTAGCAGTATCCGCCACAACGATGTGCCTCGCGTTCGTCTACAACAAACCCCATTCGATAACACTCCAATTCATCAAGGACCCATACCAAGGAGAAATATCACAAAGGCTATCATCTTCGCTGGAACGGTATGTAGAGGCTTCTTGAACTGATTTCATTGGAACAATAAAACTTTCTTTTCAGTTTAGTGCCGGATGCTTTATGGGTACCACAATTTGGGAATATGAAAGCGCACGTAGTCAAATGATAGAAAGGGCAAAAAAATCTAAATTTCCTTGGTTAAAACGTGGAGATGACGGTCGGGGCCAGTTCAGCCACATAAAGAGAGAAATAGGCGTATTATGGAATAGCCTCACAGCTGGCCAAAAGGTATTCGTACCGATATGCGCGTTAAACCTTCTAGTCTTTGGCTTGTGGAGAGTTCCTCGATTGCAGAAAAC
Source organism: Matsumyia berberina (assembly GCA_917880715.2). Lineage (NCBI taxonomy): Eukaryota > Metazoa > Arthropoda > Insecta > Diptera > Syrphidae > Matsumyia > Matsumyia berberina. The sequence goes on along the minus strand of OU862870.1, from coordinate 111,372,287 downwards.
AATGACGACATATTTCTGTTCAAACCCAGCTGCACGTAAGAAAAAAGGCTAATTAAGTTCCAGATGCCCAAACTAATGATTTGTTTTATCTCAAGGTGTTGTTTGTTGGCCCATGTTCCTCTCCACCTTCAGTCACTACTCGTTGTTTCATATATTCGCTAATATGTACGTTCTGCATAGTTTTTCAACCGCTGCCATCTTATCTCTGGGAAAGGAACAATTTACAGCCGTGTATCTGAGTGCTGGAGTGTTTGCTAGCTTGTCCAGCATTGTAATCAAAACGATCACCTCAAATCCTGGATTATCCATAGGAGCGGTATGTTATAGACTTTGATGGCACTTGCAATTGGATTTTTAATCGGTTCTCTCCAAGTCAGGTGCGATTATGGCGATTCTAGCGTACGTTTGTACGCAATATCCCGACACACAACTGAGCATTCTGTTTCTGCCCATGTTAACTTTTTCTGCAGGATCGGTATGACAATTCAAGAAAAGATTCAGTATTTGCCACGTGGGTGACCTTTGATTATTTTTTTCAGGCAATAAAAGTGATAATGGGACTAGATCTGGCCGGTGTGCTTCTTCGGTGGAAGTTCTTTGACCATGCCGCACATTTAGGAGGTGCTGCCGTTGGAGTGTGAGTATAACTTTCAGAATATATCATCCGCGGTGGATGGAGAGAAGTCTTTGAGCGACTTTAGGTTCAAAAAAACAAAGGAATGTGAGATGCATTTGGAAGCCATATTCAAAGGCGAAGAGAAGTTTTTTTCAATACCAACTGGTCTTAAGGCTCACGCATGCGACTAGAACGTCTTTAGAAGACGGTGCCTGAATTTACCACCCAGGACTTTATCAAAGCGCATCGACATTTTGTGTTTTGCATTAAAAAACGGTCACCAACCACGTCTAACGCTGCTTAATTGCGTCGAGTTGCACTTCGGACTGCAGCGCCAGTAGATTCAGAACACCGTAGAGTTCCAAATAAGTTTTAGGACCCCCACTAAACCAATCAACCAAGAGTAGTCGTTAATTTCTTACTGAAACAAAGACCTCTACTCCTACTGGTTTTCCTGCCCTACTTAAAACCAGTAACGTATTTTCTTTTCTTTTTCAGATTCTGGGCATTCTTTGGACATGACATATGGCAGAAGCGTGTTAAATTCCTCACCATGTACCATGATTGGCGAAAAACAAATCACTAGTACAAAAAGAACAACACAAATACTTTAGTTTAAATATTAAACAATTTCAATAAAAATAAAACTGAATGACTGTTCTAAATCCCTGTCAACTCTTTTGTTCCTTTATGTCCTTCTTCTGGTATTGGTTCACTCTCAGTCGGTATTTGACTTCCATCCTTCGCTTTGTCAACTTGGCGCGAATTTCATCACCAGTTTCGTACTCTGGAGCGTAGGATATGTGCAATATGCCACCGTAAAACTGTTCAGCATCTAAGAAGCGTTTAGCACGCCTCGCGTGCTCTAACTTTTCAAATTTCACGTGGAAGACATCGGTGAACATTTCCAATTCAACTGTAAAAAGGACTTTCCATTAAATACATGCGAATTTATGTGATTTTTCACTTGCTTTTCAAAGCTATTTCATTCGTAACGCATTTAACGAACTGCAGCGGTCCGTGCCGTAAGAAAGTTCGTCTTACCTCATTTTGTAGATTGACTTTTGGTACACCAAACACTAGAAGATGTATAGATTCATTTGCGATTGTATAAACCTTTAAAAGAAGATTAAATCTTTAAATTTTAATTGAACAACTTGTGGTTACGACAGTTTACCTTCACGGCGGTCAATTTCTTTCCCTGTCGATATTTAGCCCGTGTCGTGCAGTATTCTTGTCGCTTGTGGTGCTCTGGTTCGTTTGTCATTATTAGTTCGTTTTATTCATTTTATTTTTCTATTTATTCACTTATATTCCCTTTAGTAAAAATAAAGCGAATTCTAACTGTAAACATTTTTATTTGCAAGGAAGAGGCATTTTCCATTTGCGGCGTTTACACTCGTAAGTCCTTGTGCAGTTGTCACGGAATTCAGTAACTTATCCCTTATGGTCCTCTTTCACTTTTTATTTATCTAAAAAAATATTTTGATCTCAATTGGTTAAATACTAATTTTTAGAGATTTAGCGAAATAGCTTGGAACAAATTAGTCAATTATATATGACGCTCTGCAGCAGACTAGAGACATGTGATCCAAAGTCTACAGCATCGCAGCGCTTCGAAAAAACAATACTGTTTTAGCCAGCAATAATGCATAAGGCGTCATTACATCCATATAGTGTCTACTGGATACTAAAACCTTAACCAATGATGTCTTGTTTTCTCTCGTGGATCTTCGGGGCTCAACAACGCCTACGTGCAATCAAATGGTCTTTCTGTTTTGGTCCATACTTAAGTAATCATATTCCATGTCATATCAAAAGGTTCTCTAAAACATCTCACACAATTCAATTTAAATAGCAATTGAGCTGATAGTCCTCGTAGCTAAGCTCGTTAACTTTAATATTATCATTTTAAATTAATTGTTAGTTAATCGTAATGATACCTGTATTATCGACATAATACAGAAATGCTGAACACAACCCTCTAATATTTCTTCCTCTGTCAAAATTTCGATCTAGGTCAGAGGGAGTTGTGCGAAGGAAATAATTTTCCGTGCAAAAATTACGTTGGCAATTTTAGTTTTTTTATTAAAATATCGTGCTCTATCAAATACAATTCATTTGAAATATATTAACAAATCATGTACAATAATTGTGCGCAAATTCCCTAGTGTCTGCATTTTATGATTCTCCGTCTTGTTGGACATTATATCATTATGCAGTCATCTCGCTTCCACCAGAAGGAAAATACTTCAAACGGAGAGATTACAGTCACGTATATAAAAACAGCCCGCCAAAAAAGTACATAAAAGCAGCCTTGGTCAACTGGTGAAAATTCAATTTCAATTCACTTGCTAGTTGACTCCCGATCAGTTCGTTTGGTCGTTTATTTTTAGAAGCCAAAGTACCCTATAGACTTAAAAATAATCCTTGACAAAAGTCTGTATTTACAATTAACTTAATTTTTCAACTATTTTAATTTAACTCGTGATGTCTTTCGTTGCCGGCAAAGAAAATATTTCTGAAAATATGGAACGCTTCTCACTAAAGGTATGCATTTGGACGCTATCATTTGTGTTGGTTTTTTTATATTCTTATTTCTTTTTCTTTAGAGTCCAAGGAAAATCTTGACAGAGAATGTATCAAACGTTCGCAATGGACCTATTCCCATGTTTAACGCAGACTCTCAGATGAAAATGACACCGGTACAGGCACCAGCTGCAGTTGCGGGCACGAGTTTGGCCGATAAATCAGCCACGCCATTCGATCCTCAATTGGAACCCTTGCTGAGGGAGAATCCACGTCGTTTTGTTATTTTCCCCATCCAATTCCAAGACATATGGGAGATGTACAAGAAGGTGAGTGACCTACTTTTCATTCTATGAGTTCGCGCCAAATTTTATTTAAGAAGAAAAGAGCGCTAAAGTTCCGCGCGCTTTTTATACTTCGTTGCTTTTCTATTTTCATGGAAATCGGTTTCGTAATTGCCGTGCTATTTATCTAGCACAATGCCGGGTAATTTCTTGTCTATATTTTCTTTTCAACGAGAACAAACATGTTTGAGCGCGTTTTTCCTCGATTTGGCGGAATTGTGTATGTGATATCATCACAGACGCGCCATAAACAGAAAGCAAGCTGATTCTTTTCGTGTCGGTATGTCATATGAATTATATAATTATATGTACATGGATATGTATGGATGTAAGTCAACAATCGTTTATTTACTTTCATTTGTCTGTTTGTCTTGCCATCATCTACGTGGAATTTTCCAAGTCATCATGCACTCTTTTTCAAAGAACTTGCGACAGGTTTGATTTGCGAAACCGTTCTTTTTTGTTCTTTTGTTTGCGCTTTTGGGTTGTTACCCTACGCAGGTAAAAACGGAGCGATCGTTTCTAATTTTAAGGCAATTCAATTGAAATTTGAACGGAGGATTAGATAAATGATTTGTTTGCCGAGCTGATGTAATAACTGAAGGGACAATGGGACCCTTTTCTGTAGAGAAGTTATACGAAAGGACAATTAGAGCTGAAACATGTTTTTATTTTATTTGAACCTGTACAACTACTGGACAAGCTATGCGCTGCTTCAGGTTAAAAGACAGTTCTAGAAGAAATTGAAACCAATGGCGGTAGTGGCTCGTTGATTTTACAATCAAGTATGTATGGTTTGCATCGGTGAATCATGGTTAGGGTCACCATCAGAAATTTAAAGAAACTAGAAGTCATGAGCACACCGGGCACATGGTAAAGGGTGAAGTGATAATCTACCTGTATTCGGGGGTTGTTTTCCATTTTTTTCTGTGGAGGATTTTGTATTGGTGGTCCTCACTTAGCCCAAGAATAAACGAATGCGAGCGAGAGCCATTAATTGGTCTCTCAATCGTATCGTTCATGATCTTCGGTACGTTTTGTAGGTAGGTTTTCAGTTAATATTGTAACAAAGTGGTAACTTCTTAAAAATGTCGAACACGTTTGAAAAATTCCACCGGATATCTCGAAGTCCTTCAAATGAATATATTTTTGATGGCAATCATACTCCGGGGTTGATTTCAAAATCAGTCAGTCTTTTCATTGTCCTCGTGATTCGATGGTTAACGCGATGGACTGCTAAGTGAGCTGTCCCAGCTTCGATTCCAGCAAAAATAACTAAACGTATTTCGCGGCACCACCTCTCGGCAGGTAATTGCAAATTTTCGAGACTATAATTTTTCTTAGAAGATCTTTATTCGCCGTTCTGAATGAGTAATAAAAGCTGTAAGTTATTCAACAAGACGGTGACAAGGACACTGTGAAGTCAGTAAACTTCTTCTCACTGTTTTATCGTTTTTTTTTTTTTTTTTTTCAAATTTTAATTTTTTTCTCTTATGCAGAATGAACCCTTCCCTTCTCCTCTAACTTTTCTAGTGCCCATACTCTCGATAAGGATAGTCATAATCATAATCAATAGGCTGGAATCGGGAATTCACACAAAACCTGCTCAGCGTTCTCGTGTCATGCAAACAACTTCGGCATTAGTTTGAGCTCTAAGGGACTCCTTCAGACCTATAATGGAAGCTGCGTCAGCAGTTGCTGGTAAACAAGTCTGATAAAAGCTTCACGCCATATGGTTTTTATCTGACCAAGTGGTCAAATTTCCGGTGTAACTAAGTGGTTGTATTGAGTCAGATTTTGAGAACTAGACTTTGGGATCCCCAAGAGTTACATAAGCTTTCTTAGCTCTGAAGTAATGGCGATACAGGCCAGATTGTTAACCTGCATTAGTGACTATTCGTAAAATCAAAACTTTTAATACCTTCATTACCGACGGCAGTGAAGATTGCATATAGGGTGTCCACATGTAAATATTGAGAGGATAAAACCGTGGTATAGTAACGTTCCCTACCTAGCAAATCGTCATGAAGACCCTCATGAACGCTGCTTCTCCCTGCTCTCTGTATCAATCGCCTGTATACATGTTCAATGCTTTATTAACCCGGGTCCGCACTTTCTGGATGGCGATTTTATTTATATTATAACCCTAGGATCTCTGCTTATTGTTAGGCTGCAATGCGGTTTATCAAAAATCATTGTCCTTATTTCGTATGCCAGGGTCGTCAACAGTAGTATTACTGGTATTAGAGTTTTTTAGCTGGTAGCAGAATGTTCGTGTCGTTTTCTAGACACCCCTCACTTCAAATGGTATTTGGTAAAAGAACTCAAATGCTGATACCTGCATTGTAGGGTTGTCTGCCTTTGCAAAATTGAATTGAATTGAATTGGTAAATAGGTAACTGGAAATCTTTGCCTTTGTCTCCGTTATTACTGCCAAAGTTAGCGTAGCTGTTATATTTTTCAAAAACCCTTTGCAAGCCATTTTCCTTGGCTTATTATTGGAACAAAATTCACAATTTTTCACACGAACTTTTGATTTGTTTATTTATTTAAGGCTGAAGCATCGTTTTGGACTGTGGAAGAGGTTGATCTATCCAAGGATTTGACCGATTGGCAGAGACTCAATTCGGGCGAACGTCATTTCATTTCGCACGTGTTGGCGTTCTTTGCCGCATCCGATGGCATTGTTAATGAAAATCTGGTCGAACGATTCAGCCAAGAAGTCCAGGTAACAGAGGCACGATGCTTTTATGGTTTCCAAATCGCCATGGAGAACGTGCACTCGGAGATGTACAGCATTTTGATTGATACCTACATCAAGGATCCACAAGAGAGGTATACAGTAAAAAAAAATGTCTCACAAGAATGAGTAGTATAGTTGGGTTTGTATTTTGTTTTTCACAGAGATTATCTCTTCAATGCAATTGAAACAATGCCATGTGTTAAGAGGAAAGCTGACTGGGCCCTTGCATGGATCTCGAGTAAATCAGCCAATTTTGGCGAGCGCATTATTGCTTTTGCTGCGGTAGAAGGTATTTTCTTTAGCGGCAGTTTTGCCTCGATCTTTTGGCTGAAGAAACGTGGCCTTATGCCTGGTCTGACATTCTCCAATGAGTTGATCTCCCGCGACGAAGGCCTTCATTGTGACTTTGCATGCCTGATGTTCCGACATCTGGTACAGAAGCCAACCAAGGAGCGTGTTATTGAAATAATCTCGGAGGCAGTGAAAATTGAGCAGGAGTTCCTGACAGACGCTCTGCCCGTGAACCTTATCGGCATGAATTGCGGACTTATGTCGCAGTATATCGAATTCGTGGCCGATCGCCTGCTACGCGAATTGGGCGTCGATAATGTGAGCGAAAGTTCGTTTAAATTATACTTTCACGACTTAAATTCGTTTTTTGTTTTCTTTTTCAGGTCTACAACACACCTAATCCCTTCAGTTTCATGGAATTGATTTCGCTTGAGGGCAAAACAAACTTCTTTGAGAAGAAAGTGGGTGAATACCAGAAGTGGGGAGTGACATCGAATCCACTGAACAATGTATTTACGCTGGACGCAGATTTTTAACTTTTATAATTATCTAATATGTAAATCTTAATTAAGTACTTTTAAGTGCCCCCTACCCTCTTTCTTTTCATTTGATTGGATTCAATTTGGAGTATCACAAACGAATATTCTTTAATCTTTTTGAAATCTATGACTGTACAATTTATTTCATTTTTTCATCCTATACTACCACCCCCATGAACGATTATGTTAAATAACGCATTGATTGTATATAAACTAATAGAAGAAAGTTAATACTAACTATAAAATTATGTGGAAAGTCTTGTGCTGTTCGATCAAAAGCGGATTGCGTTGAAGGCGTTTCCTGTGATGTTCGGCTATCAGAATTTTGTAACAAAGAGCTGTCAATCTGATGGCAACCACATCACCACAGCATCATTTTTGCACAATCAATACTTAGAGGTTAACTACAAACGCCCCTCAGAAGAAGATTCTACTAAAGAAAGGTATCGAACCTATTGCATTTGTCCAAGTTTACAAACGGTTTAAAGATTGGCAGAGAACAGCAGCTCTAGTATCTTTGAACAATCCCGCTAAGGCCAGACGCTTCTAAGTCACGGTAATTTAATATGAGCGATATATACTAAATTCTACATTCTGAGCGGGTTTTCAGCTTCTTCGGAGTGCAATAAGAGGTTCAAAAGGACTTGCGGGTAGTCGTTGTCCATATTTTCACCCTGCCATGTGTGCAAATATGAAAAATGATGTCCAATAGCAAAAAAGATGTTTTCGTCTGCTTAGTCATGGATTATGCTTACGAAAGCTATGTCCAACAGCACATTGCATGAGGTATGTCGGAAGCATAAGTTAATGGTTGATTGTACCTGAAGATCAATTGCAACAATCCCACAAACGAATTTGCTATACATGGCATCGGGCACTGATCACTGATAAAAGAGAGATACCGGCTGCTCCTATACAAACGTTGAAACTCCATCTACTCACGGAAGCGCTAAGAAACGCTGACGACAGGGGAACCAACATAAGCAGTTTCATAAGAAATGAATGCCCACGATAGATTTAAGACAGAACAGAAAGAAGATTAGCTTCAATATAAGCGTAATAACTAACCACTGCTTGTTAGGCAGGCATGCCACTCGAATGGGAGTTCCTGCCAACCACTTCTGCAGAGAAGAAGAAGAAAAAAAAAAACCCTCTTAGGTTCCTGCCCAGCACTAGCAACACTAAGATGTAGCTTACTAGGTATAAAAAATAAGCAAATTTATGCCAAAATCAAAATGGTTTAGCTTACACCAAAGTATAAAACTACAAGCGGCGCATATCTAGGTCATCATCCCCCTTTTAATCTCCTTTTAGTTAACAGCAAGAGGTTTGCACTGAAAGCAATCACCCTAAACTTCAATCAGTGGCCTCTTTCCAAACCCAACTAAGAACTCCGCTAAAAAAAATTGCCTACAATCACAAACACTCAAGTCAGACCTTTGTAAGGGGTTCTTCAGCAGCAACTAAAGTTCGACCGATCACCCTAGGTACCTGACTACTAGCCTGCATTAATTTTCCTCTATTTTTAAAAGCGTCCTCTTTTCAGCTCAAGATTGAAAAAGATGCACGATAGGGAGTCACCCTGCCTAAATCTTCTACTAGGAAACAAGATCTCGTCTTTCGTGATGAAGGTGATGTCTTTTCCGACCTAAAGCAAGCTTCTCTAGTGGTATTCCACGCAAAGGGATGAGTTTATCTAGCCCACCAAATCTAAACGTTATACCTCATCCCTATACAATCTGTCATACGCATCCTCGAAAATAATAAATACGTGGTAAGTACACATACATTTCTTGGGTCAGCTTCAGGGTCGATTATGCATTTTCCGAGCCTACAATGCGATTTTTGCTTTCAAAATTAAATTGTCTACTACTGTAACCATATTTAACGTTTGATAAACCATTTTTTTTTTTTTTTTTGAATTAATAATGTTGGTGCTTCGGAATTGGGTCATCTCCCCTATGCGCATAGATAGAAATATTGTCTTGTGTGTCGCGAAAAATTGCCGCCGTTGATGAGGAGTACTTTCCCATTCATATTTCTAAAAATAGCTTTTCATATCTGATTACGTCATGTGACAATAGTCTACATATGTACCTATGTATCTTCTCAGCATTCACTGATTTGTAATCTGTTTCTATGTAGTTTTGGGCAAAGTACAAATCTGTTTCGCCTACACAATATCTGCCAGCACGTGCTGAATATAAAACCCAGCACGTGCTGTATGACTGTGCTTTTACACGTAAAAGTTCATGTACTTAGAAATTAAGAGAGCAATACGTTGCCATTGGTAGTGGATGTTGCGAAAAAAGGTTCTGGTGGACAAATATCAGAACTATTGTGATATCACAAAATTGTGACCCAGTTGTGAAATCACTTTCGAAGTATGATCTTGTGGCGATACCGCACCGCAAAACTCGTCAGAACAGTGTTGTGCGATAAGAAGACTCAAAACAGCAAACAGTGATTAATGCCCAGACAACCTTATCTTGGAAGTTTCCCTGGAATTTTTTTTTCATACATAAGGCTTTTCCTGGTGATGTGTACGAGTTAAAAGATTAAACTTTCTTGCTTGTATCCATTTCTGTATTGGAATGGCATAGTTAGTACTGTATTTGTTATCTACGGACTGAAATCTCTGAGACCTCATAATTAACAATTATTTTTATTATTTCTCGTCGGGTGTTGAGACGCCCGCCCCGCCGAAGCACTCAAGCTCAAGAAGACCCTTTCTAGTCTTGTACTACTTGTAAGAGACTAGGTTTGGCTTCTGGTTTACCACTGGGTCAGCGCAATAAATCACAGGGTGCAGTGCATCAAAGCTTCAATATCGTATCCTATCGTACTGCCACTAGGTAAAACACTTACCGTGTTTTACTCACTTACCGTGTTTTACTCACTTACCGTGTTTTACTCACTTACCGTGTTTTACTCACTTACCGTGTTTTACTCACTTACCGTGTTATACTCGTTTTTTAAGACGGTAGGAGCTTTACTGATAAGGAACTCAGGTCATCAGAACTCAACATATTATCCCAAAGAATCTGACTTGAGTAAAGGCATGACAATCACGTAGGAAGTGTTTCGCAATATCAGAGACAGAGGTGTCATTTAAGCACATTAATGTGCTTAGCAAAAATGCAGGGCTAATAAGTTGTGTTAGAGTATTCCACACCAAAAACCTTCTCTATATCATTGTGCAGTAAACCCCTTCCATTCGTGCGAAAATATAACTCGCAGATGAACGGTTGCGAGAAGCTAGACTTTAGCCCACCTCTGTTGAGCCAAATATTTCTTTTATAATTTTTCGCCAAGATATTGCAAAAATTATGAAGATCTTTTAAAAGCTTTGGGAACCATTCGCTAAGACTGCTTTAATTTTGAAAAGTCATGCTACCAAAGCAAGGTAAAAGGAAACCACATTAAACAAGCGATCGTACTTTTTTCCTGTTTCCCCTTGTGGTTCCTAAAGCCTCTAGTACACATACGCGCCATCATGTGCAGTTTCTGGCAATATGCCTCTGTTCTCTCCAACTCTTTCCCAATTGTTGAAAATCCTCATCTGTTTTGCGCCATGTATTTTTGGTCGACCCACTCTTTTGCCATCTTGAGGAAGCGGATTCCATTGTATAGCGTAGTCAACAATGCAGCTGTCACCTTTTTCAAATTAGTGGCCAATCCAATGCCACTTTCATCGTTGGATGGCTGTGCCTATGCCTATCGGTTCTTAGCCTGTTCTCTGGTAAAGATGTTCGTTAGGCAAGTAAATCCCTAGAATGTTTCGTAGGCTCCTATTAACGAATATTTGCAGCTTTCTTGAGAGAGTAGAAGTCCCTTTCCAAGTGCTGCACCCATATAACAGCACGGATTCAACATTGGAACGAAACAGTCGTTCATTGGACAATATTCCATTCGCTTTGCCGATTCAACTGGCAATATTTTGTTCTGTTCCACCATCGGTCGAGACATACTCCCAAGATATTGAAAGCTCTCTACTTTCTGTACCGGTTGTCCAGCGATGCTAACGTGAGATGATGAGTTCGTTCCGAGGCTGATGATCTTGGTTTTGACTGTGTTAATCTTCAACACCCGCTGTCATTAAGTGGAGTTCCATGATCCTATGTGATAATACGAGTAAGAGTCCATCGAATTTCTCCATTTTTTACCGACGTGCACAGGGCACGAAGCGCATCGCTAATCACTAGTCAGATCAATATTGGTGAAAGAATACAGCCTTGTCGAACTTTGGATCTCGAATTCCTCTGACAGCCTTGCTCTGTCCAGAACGTGGCACTTTGACGCTTCGTAAGTTGACTGTCGAAGCCATTGTCTTGCCATTGTCTTCTGAGGAAGCACGGTAAAAGATTAGAGCCCTTAGCTATAGATGTATGCAGGTACTGCAACAACCTATGTGCCGCTGAGAACATAGCACACATATTATGCGAATGTCGGGGAATTGCTAAGACACACATGACACTTTTTGTCAGTTATTTCCTTTACAATCTAGAACTTTTAATTTTTTGTAGGGAAATCAAATGCCTTCAGGAAACGGTTTAGGTTTTGCCAATTTGGTTTTACTGGGGTCGCGATGTGCCCATTATCGTGCCTAGTATCTTATGCGAGCTCTGGCTGCATAACCCTACTCTACCTAACCTAACCTGAGGAAATTCCTGCTCCCTATACTATATACCATTGTGTTTCGTTGAAACTAGTCTTATCTGCTAGACTCCTCATGGGTAGCACATGCACATTACTTGGTTTTTTGGAAAGCAATCACTCGAATGCTTATCAGTCTTTTTTTCTTGCATTTCATACATATGTATGAAATCAACACAAGTAATATGTTACAGAGGGGTTATCAAACGATAAGCCCTTAACCTGATCTGAAAGAATCGATTCCATATCTGATCAGAGAGTTCTGTGAGTAGTGCTCTTTCTGGGCATAATAGCTTGGAATCGTAAAGAACTGGCAACGAATCTAGAAGTGCAGAACTGATTATGGGATATGTGAACCATACACAGATAGGATTAGGAAAATTAATGTCGAGTACCGAACAGTCAGTTTATTGAAAGAAGTGATCGTGTTCTGTCGCGTTTTACGAAATAAAAATTAACAAATTTTGGTTTTCGTTCAGTGCAGTTTTCTTTTACACGCGAAGGGAGATCCTTATTTAGGATCTTAACCACGCTCTGTTCCGGGTTCCGCCTAGCTTTATAAGAGAATCTTAAATCCCCAGTTCAATAGTAAACCATTTATAAGTCTTTTTTGTCAAAGTCGAACCACCTTCAGACGCAGCACCAATTGTGCAAGAACTGAGTAGTTACTACTCACGAGATCATCATTTTTATTACGATAAGTACAGCGCGGGAATACAGTCTTTCTTCTAGTGTGAGGTATGTACACTGGTCGCCGTGGGTCAGTGGTTAGTGCGTTGGACTGCTGACCGAGCGGCGTGGGTTCAAGTCCCAGCCGGGAACACCGAACATTTTTTCGCGGCACCACCTCTCGTCGGGGAATGACAAGCCTCCGGGAAAGAGCTTCTCAATTCGCCGTTCGGAGTCGGCAATAAATTGTAGGTCCCTTCCACTCGTGCAAACAATCAAAACACGCACAACATGAATGGTTGCGAGAAGCTAGGCCTTGGCTCATCCCGAGCTGTCGCGCCAGCTATTTATTTTTTTTATGTACACAGATTGTGCTAGTTTCATAGTTTCGCGAACTCAATCATGGGTGTGTTTAAAGAAAAAGATCTTGACTCGGGTTGACCGTAAATATTTGACGTCCATAAGAAGACGAGCCACAAAATTCAGCATTTCGAAGTTTAGTCACAAATCTGAACAGCGTTTCCGATAAAATTCAGGCGGTGTGGGAGTTGTTGTTTACATAAAAACCACTAAGCCTATCTTTACAATAGCCAAAGCTGTATGAGTCTAAAAAATTAAGTTGACGAATTCTTAAATTAAAATTATCATTAAAGATTTTAGTGAGAAAGAAGAGGTGGCAAATATAGGCCTAGGTAGGCGGACTGTAATGTCCAGAAAAGGGGATAGTACTGATTCCCTTGTGATTTCTATTTTACAAACATATCTCGTTAATTCGAATTTTAATCCCTCGGGATGCCTTCAGGAACCTTGAAATATTAGCTTTCTACTATGTTATGTTCAATTTTTAAGATTTCAAGTTTTTAAATTTATTAAATACGAATATCGTTGCCCCGCCTCAAAAACGCGTAGGAGACTTTTAAATAGCACAGCTGCAATAGCCCCACTTGCTTGCCGAAAAAGTTCAAGGCATTAGTTGAAATAAATTGCTATTGCTGCGGATGGAGTTGTTCTGAGAGCATCGAGCTAATTGTGCAAAATTTTCAAGGTAAAGCCAAATTCCTTAGGAATTCCGATGAATAAAGAGACTCTGAAATGAATCTGTGATAGACATATACACAAATGGAGTGTAGGGTCTTCTACAATACTTCCAATGTGAGAATTACCAGACTTTCCCCGATCACTGTAATGTGTTTCAGGCAGAAACACTTCAAGAAGCTGCCGCTTGGTTTTTAATTAAACTGGTAAATGGTAGCGCTATTATAATATATGTTGATCATCGACAATTCGACAGTAATTGGTAAAGCAATACAGCAGGTCTCTAAAATATATCGCTGACAGGAAATAGGAAGAAACCATCTCTTCCTATAAAACCGATTAAGTTTCGCCTTGGCAAGTAGTAAGTAGAGTTATATCGACACAGATGTAGCAGATCTAGCCTAACTTGAATCTTAAGAGAACGGAAAGACTTGTCTTTTAAGAGACGACGGCAGAAGTCCTCACTGGGCATCCCTTAATCGGTTGACATGTTATTAAAATATGTGTCCCTCCAACAAGTTCTATAGAAACTCTAGAGATGAGGGAAAAGAGGAAATGTGTGGTATGAATATAAACTGAGGGAACACTCTAGGCAAACCCTCTTGATGGAAGTGTTTTTTTGAAACATGACGAAACTCATTTTTATTCAAATCGAATTGAGTATTTTTTATCCAAAAGGTTCGACACCTGCTATGCGAATGTTCCGCGTTGGCCACCCGAAGATTGCGTTCTCTTTGTAGTAGCTTCTTCCATGAGCTGAAGGACCTTAATATCGCTGATTTTAGGAAACTTTAGAGATTTCTATCCCTTTCTAAGTTTCCGAATTAGCTAACCCTATTCCTTGGTTTGATTCCCATGAGTACACTTTTGTACACAATGGACCTGCTTAAGGTCTAAGTAAGTCTTTAGGACACCCACTAAACCAACCAACCAACCATCTTAAAATTTGAGGGAATACTCTCCCTCAGTTTTTATTCACACCACCCAATAACCCACCTGTGTATGTACTTTTCCCTCCTTATCAAGGCTGAAAAGAAAAACTCTAAGTGAGTACTTCTATGAAGATTTTAACGACCTAGCCAGTATTGACATTTACAAAATGTCTGCTTTCAAAAAAGGGATTCGTCATACAACGTTCATGGTGTTGGTAATCAGGCGCCTCCACGTAGTTTCACAGTGAACCTACACTTGGTCTTAATGTGTCCTTGCTAAGACGGACCAGTTTACTAACCTAACCTAGCCGCATTCAAATTTCAAATATCTATCGCCTCTATAAAGTCCTTTACTACTAGAATTGTTTTGACGAGCAACTTCAGGCTCAAAACCTCTCAAACGATCCGTCGTTCCGTTCGTTTTCTATTTATTTTAAGACTTACCGGTAGACTAAATCAGAAGATGTAAGTGGGTTACTCCGAGTCGATTCATTTATTATTTGGAATGCAAAACAAAATATAACAAAGCTCAACCGCAACCTACCATTCTTGTGAGAGTACAAAGGATTTCTTCACAAAACTTCCCCCAAAATGATGTGTATTCATTGAACTTCAATAAAGTGACAACTATGTAAGCATTCGATACTATTGTACATCAGTCGTGATGTATCTGATAAATTTGCTCCGTTTTCGTACTCCAAGTGTAACAAAATAACACTGAGTATTTCTCTTAAGCATTCCACGAGATCTCTTTGGAAGAGACAACTCAATAGATGGTCATTAAAAAAGCTCCCCTTGAAAGTTCACCACAACCACCCTTAGGCACAAGAACCATGCCAATCTCAAACGTACACGAAACACCTTAGAAAACCCCGGTGTTGCAGTCTTGAAACACATTCTAACGAAGCAGGTCTCTTCTACCGGTGAATCTCGCGACTTCCACCTTCTGCTGATCGATAAATTTACTCCTAACCCCCTTCAGGAAAAAAAAATTTAAAAACAAAATATTTGTTTAAAGAATGTTGAGTAACGCATTCCAGTGCCTGTGATTAAAAGTGGTTCCGTCAAAAATAACTTAAGTCGTGTCAAATGATGCTATGATTGATTGGATTTCACCAGTCACCGTCTAAGCCTATTCCGCTTTTCTATCGATTGGATATTATTGCTTGGGTGTCTGCCAACAAAAAAAAATTAAAACGAAGCTCGGCTTAACTTAATTAAGAGCCGAGACACAAAACGAGTCTGCCGATGTTACAGAGTGACAAAATAGTGAGGTAGGTTAAAATTTATGTTTGAACGTGAGTTGTTATTTTATTCATGTGATTTGAAGTTGTATAATGTTTATAGTTCCTGGACTATTGATTTTTTGCGCTACCCTCTGTCTTCCAGGTCTTGCCTGGTTCGGCGGAGTAAACAAAATTCATTTATGAAATTTACTGGGGTTTTCTTATTTTTATCGCCAAGACGACAAACAAACAAACTCCTGTGTGTGGTTAGGTTAGATGTGCATGATTGGTTTTCACAGCCGCAAGGAGTGTGGGTTTGGGGTGAGATTAATGGTCAAATGCAGAGCTATGTAGCTTCTGCCCAGAAGCCAAAACACGAAGAGAAACACATTTAATGGAGATGACATCGTCCTTGACTTCGATGTTACGTAACAATGGGCAAATTATGGTTTCTTTGACATTGCTGAGGAGAATTTTTGTAGTTCCGGCGTAAGGAGCATCGAAGGTAGTCTAATTTAAGAAATATAATTAAGTTTTGAAAGTAGTTATCGATTTATTTTAATTGGTTTGGTATTTGTGTAAATTATATGTCTGCGCTATTGTGGGCCTGGTGTCCTTGTTCATGAAGAGAAGTTCATGCATTTATCGATTGTATTAACTGATTCTAAACGGCAGTGAAGTGCGATTAAATGGGTGCATTTACGTTAATGTACTGCGAGGGAACTAAAATTAGGAAGGAAAAGTGTTTGTTTCCTGCTCAGAAAATAGTTTACGTCTAGAATGAGATTCCTTCTGTTTCCGACTCCTATCTTAAAACTACTTAAAGATAATTTTTCGGTTAAACGCCAGGATTTTAGAGACATTTTTAAGATCTTGTACGAGTTCTATGGTAGAAGCCATATCACTTGTGTTAGTTGACGACATTCTCGACCAGAGCTTGAGTTTTGTTTTCACGTTTGCAGCTTTGTCTTAAACAAAATCTACTAACACACAGCTACGAACAATTCACTTTATAGAAAACTCCACACAAACATCTAATCTCTAAATGTTTGTCCATTAAAGACAGGTTGCTGACTCAGATTTATGCCTAAACTACAGATGCTACCATTGAAGACCATCTGCAAGAACTAACTATAAAGATCCTCAATTTGAGCGCCAACATCAACCCAATCTTAACTTTGGAGTTAGTTCCTGAGTGGCATGTTTCCTGAGGTTTTTAAACTATGTAAGAGAAAAGATCTGTGAGCATCTTGGCCCAGGGGAATGTCGTGATTCACCTTCTCCGGTAGAGCCGATAAAGTTGTGCCATGCCAAGGGAGTTCGTTGACCATATATGTAACTGCCTGGAGTGTCCCTCGCTGTTTCTTGACTCAGCTTGTCGAACGGAGGTGGTTTTTGTCTCTATTAAAAGAATATTGCTTGCCTTCTAAGTAAGAAAAGTAAGGAAGAAACTTACGCAGACTTAGGAAATAAATCTATGCCCATACCCACGATGAAAGGGCAAAGCGCGGCCTATAACTATACCCAGCTAACTGCAACTAGGTGGGTAGGTAAAAGTGACGGTGATCAAACTGATGCGTCTAGAACCCAATTATCCTATTTTGCTCCATTTTGTCTCTTGGGAACCTGATTTGGTTGGAAAACATGTGTCCGGTTGTTGTTTGACGGTTTTTTAATCCAGCCTGTGAATTTGAGGAAGTTCAGCATATCAGAAATAAGGTTTATAAAGAAAGGTTTGCCTAGAAGTGGGCATTTACAAAGGAAGTGATCAAAGGTTTCTGCCTCGTCCACATCTTTGTAACAGCGGCAGTAAGTGTTGAAGGAGATACCCAGTCTTGCTGCATGGTTGCCGACTGTTCTATGACCCGTTCAGCCGCAAGATGTCCCTTGAGTTTTTCGCTAAGGAAGTCTCTCAGTTTGGTTGTATGTATGTCATATCCTATAACGCAGCTACCTACTCCGACCCATCTTTGGTGAGCAATTTTTAAGGATTATGAGAAATGTGTATCACTGACAAATCTAGATGAAATGTGAACTCGCTCCGCAAAAGAGCCATCAAGAGTTCAAACCTCCTATGACCAATTCATCGGCCTATTTGTTACCACCCATGCCCCTATGTTTTGGGACCCAGGTTAGAATAACAGAGAACTGGAATTGCAAGTGCCTTCCGATATTGTTTTACCAATTTGGAGGGTGTACTTATAACAACCTTTCGTTTAAAAGTCGCTTGGTTTTTAATTTCGAGGCATGCATCGAAAATCGTCTTTCGTTTGCTTGTACTTTTCCCTGAAAGATATTGGACAAGACAACAGAGTTCGAAATTTTGCGTTTTGGAACCAAACAGTATCTCTCCATCACATCGTCTCTGGACCAGTCCAGCCTAGAAGTAGCGAAATTCCTTTTATGTTTCCAGATTTTTCCTAAAATTTTCCTGTATATTAGGAAAGATCAGGGGCCGAAGTAACATACTCGTAACGAGTAACTCGTCATCGAAATGGGAGGATTTGGCATTATCGCTCCCAATGAAATTAATCGGTCAACCGATCACGAGATCCACTCACTCACTCGTTATCGATTGCGGTAATTCGGCCCCAGGTGACTTTGCTGCATCGATTCCAAGCTTTTTCAGAGAAGTTTACTATTTAATATAATGGCCAGACACAGACATTTTTTCATCTGTTGTTTCTACACTCTTATCACATTTAATTGAATCGGTCGAATGTCCTTTAGCCACTTTTTTGCTCGTGATAGGGTTATTTCTGAGTCCTTTTGATAGATATTCCTTTCTAGTGGCACGTAATTTTCTCTGTTTAAGCAATGCAGACGGTTTTATCGAATTTTGCTCTTTTAATGATTACTTTGGTGGTAATACTGCAGCTTCGTGTGAGTAGCCTCTGGTAATGCCCATTGCAATCGTTCCTTGGTCCAAACATATATAAGTATGTGCGTATCTAGACAAACTCGTTTACCATGTACCTTAATTCACAGGTACTGTAAGAATCTGTCTGACATGCCGACATTTTGCTTGGTTCTCGCTTATTTTTGTCGGTTCTACCTCAGTGCTCACAGAGGCTCATGTGCTGTATGTTAATTTTTTTCCTTCGATTATGTCAATGTCATCAACTTAAACATGTAAGCGAAGAATCTTTTAAAATATTGTGCTTTTGTCGCTGCCCTATGAGTTTTATCAAATTCTTTCTAAAAATTATATCACAAATGTTTTATGACCGCATTGAAGGTTTCTGTCAGGTTATTACCAATTTGACCTTAATGAAGATGACAGATGAATGAGTTTGGTGCCAAGAGAGAAAATGATTCCCTATGCTTACGAATCTGACTGCGATGCTTTTTGCTTGTTGGACTAAGCTTTCTGAAAGTCGATTTCAATCCGAAAGCTATTTGACCACTTGCGATTGCCCTTAAGTTTTTTACACGTAAAAAGCGGCTTTAACTCTGGAGAACCTGATTTTCCTACGTTAGAATCCTTAGAATGGAAAAGCTTGACATATGTATGTATTTGTTTGGTTGTGCAGATTATATCGCGGCAGTAATCATCGCACGAGACACAAAAGATGCTGCAAAATGGCTAAGCCAAGTCATGATACCCGTTCAATTTCTATGAAAGACTATGAACTTAGCCCAGCAGCAGGGAAGACGTAGATAGTGCGCTAACTAGGAGTACGACTTTTACTATCTTTGAAATGCAGCTGGACCTGGAAACAATAATCACTAAAGATGCAGTAAAATACTTGGGAGTGTGGCTGGACACAATGCTCACACATTGTCTGTACATCAAGTTTGCGTCCGAAAGGGCTGCCGTCAATACAGCGTTGAGCAGACTAATGGCAGACTTGGGAGAACCAAAGGCGAATTTCCGAAAACTACTTATGACAGATTTCACACCCATACACAAGGGTAGAAATGCAGTTCTACCGTAACTATGAGAAGGGCTGGTCCTAAAAATGTTTTGAAGGAGCTCGCTGTTGAAGGGTTCCTTTTCGCTGTCGCCCAGCTATTTGTGCAAGTTCTGAGGTTGGATTGCCTAAAGATATAGAGGATTTTTACCGATTACGATTACAACGGAGAAACATGGTCCCCTCTAAAGGCGCATCAAAGAACAAAAACAACCACATTCATCTTAACCCGTCAGTTCTCTGGATGAATAGTTTAAGGCTTGTAAGTCCTACCTGACTTCCGCATACGTTTGTCATTGGTCTTGAAGAGATGGGTTATGGCGGGTGATATGCTCCACAGATTCTATTTCTTCCTCGTTCCTGCAGCTTCTGCAAAATGTCTTTGTCATGACTTATTTTTTAATCAAGTCATAGCGCAGTTATGACACCGACAGGCATTTGAATGTGACTGAGTGTTGTTTTTCTATCAAGCACTGACTGCACGGATTAGAAC
Source organism: Matsumyia berberina (assembly GCA_917880715.2). Lineage (NCBI taxonomy): Eukaryota > Metazoa > Arthropoda > Insecta > Diptera > Syrphidae > Matsumyia > Matsumyia berberina. The sequence goes on along the minus strand of OU862870.1, from coordinate 111,352,300 downwards.
GCAACCACGGATGTGTATCTCCTTTTTCCTAACCAATTCTAGAGTAATTTGTTGTATGAAGCACTTGGCTGTGTTTAAGTCGGATATTGCCTGTTCTCAGTCAGTTCTTTATAGATGTTCGAGTCCTTTCTAGACACTGCAGGAACACTGCAGAGCAAGAATGTGTGTGGTGCTGCAACCAAGGTACGCCTTGCTCTTTTAGAGACTTGAATTTGAACTGACTTTGTAATTGAGGTCTCCACTGATGATGCTATTGTTTTCCTGATAAAAACAAGTTTTGTATCCTAATGCCTAGTCTCTCTCGAAACAAAACTTTGATTACAAGTAAGTAGTTCTCATGACAATGAGCTTGAAATTCAACTCGGACAATGTACATCGGTTCGAAGACTACACTCTGTTGAATGGGGTTGTGTTTTGTTCAAAATATTCTAAGGACCTTTTTCATTTGTTGAAGGTCACTTTTTCCACTGCTCGCTGCCAGTTTCTAATTTATATCTGTGTGTATGTTTCTGAAAGAAACACAATGTCAAGGATGCAAAGTAATCGGACGATGTATGAATATAATCCAATTTATCATCCTTCAACTTTCACATCGCTCTTTATTTTTTTTTTAAGAAACATCTGATTTGTAGGACAAGACATTGAGTGTGCATTTATTAATAATTCATAAAAAGAAAATGAAAAAAAAAAAAAAACGAATGTCTCAGATCCTCGCTCAAATCCCCACATGGCAATCGCATGTATACATGCGTCTACTCGACACACTAGATGAGTTCAGGTACTCGAAGGACGTACTTTAATTTTATTGTTTATCTTTTACGTTAGTACAGCAGAGTAAGCAGGAATCTAATCCTGTTTCTTGTGCCTCCCAGCGGGAAACTTTACGTCTTTTGTTCTTCCAACGTAACAAGATGATGATGATGATTCCTTCCTTCAAAATCGGTCGACTAGCAGGTACATATGTGCATATTTACCTCTGCTAAGTAGAACGAGAAGAAGTGTACATATGTACAAACTCACTGGATGGCTAAGTAAATACATGGCTTTGTGTTTGTGTGTGTGTAACAATGTGTCGTGCTGAACATTGTATTTTGCTCAATAGAAACACCATGAACCTTTAAGAAAACAATATTAAATTCGGTTGCGTGTCGTGCCATGGTTTTGGTTACAAATTTGCATACATAAATCCCCAAAAATTATTTACAAACTTGTAATTGGCCCCAAAGGAGTTCATAACGTGATGTCGTCAGCGACTATTTATGCAGTGTACACAAAAATTGAGGGTAGAGTCCTTTTCGAATGGGAGACGAGGTTAAGAGGTAGAACGAGTACTCGTATGTATGTATGTATGTAGGCCGGAAGCAGCTGGACTTTTTGATTAAAGACACAATTCGTTTTATTGTTGCACGTGACTCCAGGGAAAACAATAATATATATTATTATATTATTATTATAATATATATTAGATTTTGTCACACCTTCGGGACATATGTATATACGTACTATATATAGTGTCGATAACATCATTAACTTGGCAGAATAATAAGTGAACGTGAAGCTCTTACATACTTATTGAGTTAGGTGAGGCTAAAGTTCGCTACAACAACCTTCTGCAGTTGCTATTCTTCACTAGCTGTCTTTAGTTGCATTGTACACGGACAGCTAAGACTTCGAGGTTGGAACTTTTGTACCTTGACTCCTCTGTTACCTCTAAAAATGATGTCCAATCAGGAATCAAATAAAAAATCTTTCTTATCAATCGCTGTCTCTTTGAGATGTGATAGGAATCGGGTATCTAGAAAGCACCAATTACTCATTGAAAAATATGTGTTTGTAAGTTGACAGCATCAGTGATCAAGGATGTTTTTTGATCGATCGATGTGAAGTTGAGTTAGTACTCCTTTATTGATTCAGGACTAAGGCGTTTAATGTTTATGAAAACACCTAATGGCGTAGAGGAAATTCTGTTAGAAGGGATGCCATGTATTGAAGGACATTTACTCAATCCATCTGAATAATGAGTTGCTCTTCGACGTGAACAGACTGTAGAAAACTAACTTAATAGATGCGACCTTCCATAAAAGTTTTTATTGACCTTTTATTGCCAGTCAGAGGCTCTGAGTTCCCGGCTATAAACAATCGGGAGAGCGCACGATCTCGTTAAACATAATTTACAATCGCCCTACAGTGGTTAATCCCTAAGTCACTAACACATTGTGCTTAGAAGAACTTAGGATACCTCAGTACATTTTGTGCGATTACCCCTCTGGGTTTAAAATCTTTCTATGACTGACATCGGCAGGTTCCTTTACCATCTCGACTTTTTCTGTGGTCAAAACTAACCTTAGAACTAGTGCCAGACTACTGCGCAGACTTTTTTAAAAGGTTTAACGCTCGTTCGCCTTATCTCAACTTTGATAGTATACATATGTTGAAGGGGATGTCGAGTTTGACTGCGTGAGTGCATACTCAGCTCAGTGACCTGTGCAGAACGCTAGATTTCTTTCGATATCTGTTAGAGTTCTGGTGTTTTTAACCAGGTTAAAGGAGGGAGCAATTTTCCAACGCTTGAAGGCGCACTTGATGCCAAACAAGCAGTGCCTTGAATATCGATTGCCACTTCACCTAAAGAGTAAGGAGTTTTTGAACTGTTGTTGGGATGTTGAAGTTAAACACCAAGCTATGACTGTTCCGATCCAATGATAAATCTTTGCAGGTTTATGGATCTAATACTTGGAAAATGACTTCCAGTATAAAGAAGTTCGTATGCGATTCCTCGTAGACGCAGTAGTAGTCCTAGGATACTCCAGTGCAAATGGGGCCTAAGTTAATTAATAGGATGAATCTTGCTTCCATGGTACTCTCACCTTTTTAGGATGTGATGTAGGGCTGTGATTGTAGATTCTTTCCCTTGATAGTGAAACTGATATCTGTTACGAGGATGAGTGGAATTTTAGATGCGATAATCAATTATTTTTTCCATGTGACAAGCCAAACAATAAACTGGATCTGTACAGTCCTTACCTGGAGATTTGAAGGGCCCATTGGATGGTGTTGGGGTTGGAAAAACGTTGTGGTATGATTCTGATATATAATGAGGAAGTGCAGACGCATATTCGATAGTTTTAGATCCAGCAACTCGAGATTCACTGTGATTGTTGGTGAAGTTATTGTGGGCGTTTATGAAAAGACCAATGTTGTTGCTGTGGCCTCTTGACGTGAGCTTCTTGCACTCTGTTTGACATTGATAAACCTTTTATGTTTTTGCTCCTGGATTTAAATTATCCGAAGGATACTTCTGACGTCAATATCTGCAAAGTACGTAGATACCTACTCGAGATCATTAACCAAAGGAGACTCCAAATGCAGCTGTCTTTTTTTTAACATGTGTGAACAGGTGCAAAGTAAATGGAAAATAGTAATTCCCTCTTCCTTGCACCTTGAATTTTTGCCAAAATCTTGTGTGAAGATGGCTGGCATCTTCACAGTTTGGCCTATAAGATCTCTAAGTAAGCCAAACCCAGATCTGTATTTTCTTATTGCGTCCAGTTTGTGAATTATGTTGACATGTAGAGATATACCGAGATTCCTATGGGTAATGCCGTGACGATAATCAACAAATACCAGTACAGAAATGACATCACATTTTTTTTTATAATTTGGCTGAGGTTTGGGTTTAATTTGCCAGTATAAATCCTTAAGCCCTGCTCTCTGTCTTAAGAATGATAATTGCTTTCGAGCCGTAATTCTATAAAAAAGAAAGCAAAAGCTCAAGAAAAGCTCAACAACTGATATGATTGCGTTCATTCTTAATGAATGTTGTCGTTGTCATCGTCAAAACAATAACTTAAAAAAATTATAAAACTATGTAGGTCACAGCTAGATTAGATGCCATCGCCGTTTACCAATGTCACAACTATTTTTATATACAAGTATTTCCAAATTTAATCACAATCTTTCTCAATAATGTCAGAATATTTCAACGAAATCGGTTGGCTGTTACAACCTACAGGTTCATCCGAGCATCTGCAGCGACACAATTGTGTAAAAATATGTCCAACTACCTATGTTGCAGTTAATACCTGCTACACAATAGAAACACTCCCTCAATATTTTGCTCTCCCAATGCTTGCAATATACTGTCAAAACAATACATTTTGTGTACAAGTGTAGAACAAACCTACGTTCGTTGTTATAAAAATACATTTTCGATCAGTTTGTGTTAGAGAGCAAGCTCGATCGTCAGCATTTCGCTGTTTCAGAGTCTCCTCGTTGTGACTGTGAATATATTTTCACTCGATCAGTTTACGATAAACCGTGAGTGCGAATGTCAGTGTTACCGAGGACAGTGCTTCGAAGACCGGTCTTCTTAGCCACCGCAGCTAAGGTTGCATCAAGAAAGAGTGTATACAAAACCACGGAGAGGGAAAAAATCAAAACAATCCGAATTCCCGAAGTAGAATCTCAACTTTGTTTGGACTTACGTCATCGGTGTGGCGTTTGGGCCATTGTCTATAACCAGTAGGTAGTTTCCAAATTCTAAATTTACACAGATACAGATAAAGAGAATGTTCACGTGGTTGGCCATACAATGCGATTCACGAGCGTTTGCGTCTTCCCCCTTTATTTTAATCGGCTGATGATGATGGTGTCGGTGGAATTGGACTTTGATCCATGAGACATGTTGTTGAATAAGACACCCGTGTTTGATTGAGTTTCTGTGCACTTGCAAGTCACACGAATGACAGGAAACGCTTTAGACATCGCTGTAGTAGCTTTGTGATAAGTTTCAGTTGAATTGTATATTTAAAATTTTTACAAATTTTCGGTGATTTAAAATTACAAGAAAAGTAAGGTGATTTGCTTGCATTACTTGACGTCTCTCGCGCGTCAATATCACATCAAAATGGTTGTTATCGGCTTAGAACGCTGTCAAATCAAAGTGTTTGGTGATTTTGATTGATTGTGGTGGAAAGATATTCGCCGCGAGTGGATATAGCTTATTTATGTAAATTCTGATTTTTTTTTCGAGTTAATTAACAATTCTAATAAGTCGTAACAATTTACTCGAGTGTTCTTGCACCGGAAGATAATATCGCATGCGTTTGTAATATGCACCAATTAAGTTAGCTTCATTGCATAAAACCTGACCATCGCGCTGCCGTATTTATCAGTTTTGTCAAGGCATTGCAACTAGAAAGACTTATCAATTAAAACTCTCGTCAGACTTCTTCAGAAATCATTCCGTCGTGGATAAATCATCTGAGAACTGTCATTTTTGAAATCAAAGTGAGTTTAAGTGAGTTTGTGACACTTAATCAGAAATGGAACCTTTCGACTTTATGGAAATTGGAACAAAATTAGTTTTTATCTTAATTTGAAGCTAACTGGTATCTTAGATTGGTTAGACTTTAGACTGCGTATTCGATTAGATAAGTGTTTTGAATTCAAGCATTGAAGCCTTTTGTGGCGTTCGTCAGTAATTGCTTTTTTGTTCAACAGTCTGCTAAGGAACGTGGTAAATTTCTTAGCAGCGAAAAACAGCACGGTCTTTTTGAAAGTGACATGTACTTAAATGTAGTGTTTAAAAAAAATTGTGATTATAATTCTGTTCGTTTTCTGTTTCGACCTTGAAATGTTAACTTCAACGCGGCTGAAGAAATTTCATTAATGCACTGACGAGTCTACCTAGAGAAAGATTTTAATGAAAAATGAGTGGATGATGACTGAAAAAATGTCAATTTGAGAAAATTCGTTTAACTTTAATGATCATATCGGACCTAGCTCCAATTATAAGTTAACACTCGGAAGGTTATGACAGAAGATTGTCTTATTTCGTTTTTACTACTCCGAAGAACAAACATTTCACTTGACCTTGAGAGATTCTTAATTAACAATAAAGGGTTTTGAAAATATTACGCCTGAAGTGTTGTGTCAAATGAGCTTGCATTTTGTACTTACCGGCATGGCACTACGGTGAACCTGAACTTTAAAGCACAAGCCATTTTAGTCAAGTCCATTATAAAACAGCAGCATCCGGGTTTCATGTCCTTCCTTTCCTTGTGTGCTGTGCCTTGATGGTAGATTCTTAAAAGTCAAGGCGCCGAGGTTCAGTTGCTTTATACTTCTGAGCCATTTAATCCGTTGTAACATCTCTATCTAGTTATATCCCGATTCAGCATTACATCTCTACTTACCTTATGGAGACTGTTATGACTGTTAATCATTTGAAGGATCCTGTAAAGAAAGACAAAAGCATTCTTATCTATATATCATAGACTAGCCGATACCCGCGACTACGCCCGCGTGGAAATACGTCACATTATACCATATATCCTTCCCCGCGTTTCAAGCCGTTAATAAGTAGGAATAAACTTTCAATTTCTCATATTAATTTTTCAAGGCGTCCCCGTAAACAATATTCCTGGCGACGGCAGTATTTCTTTCCCCCCTAATTGTAGCCCACAACACAAGATCAAGAATATACACACAAATATACATGTGTATGTACTTACATACATACATGTGTAAATGAATATTTGTGTTCAAGTTGCGACTACAACAAAAAATATTTCCATCAAATACATACATACATATGTACATGAATAGATACCGTGCTGAGTGAAGTAAAGCAACACAAAGAAAAATGAAAAAAACTACCCTTGTACAACTGGGCAAAACAAAAACAACACACGATCACAACACGACATGTGCCGCTGACTACGGTTGCGCATTACTATAAATAGCAAAACTTTAACGCCCTGTATCTTGGCCCACAGTCATAATAAACGGTAAAACACGTGTTCAATTATTTCTGTTCTAGAATATACCCACCAAATTTCAATTCCAAAGTCCAATTTAAATTTTTTTTTTCATACAAACTTGAACACCCTGTAACACCCTGTTAAAGCTGAGTATCCAAAAATCCCTTCTTAGTGGGTGTCTACGCCATAAAAGGAAACTACTGTCCAAATTTCAAGTTTCTAGCACCAGCCGTTTGGGCTGTGGGCCTATCTCTGGGTCAGTCAGTCAGGACAAAGAGTTTTATATATATAGAAGATACACATGCCCCTGTACCATAGGGCAGGACAAAAATGATGTTAGCTCACCTTTACTACTCAATAGTACTTCCTCTTCGAACGAAACCGGAATTTGAGTATGAATGGGCCTCTTGTCTGTACTGACTGATTCCTGTTCTGTTTTGAGCAAAGTTCTTCTATAACTCGGCAATGTTAGGGGAAGAGCAGGATCTAAGATATGGGGATACCTTAGGAACTTCCTTGCGGATAATTGGTTGATTAAGAAGCCTTTAGACAGGTTCATTGCCATATTTTGGAGGACATTCCAAACGCAGATTTCGCTTTTGCCGATTGGCTGGGAATATCTCGTTCGTTTCACTTTAAATCGGGACAATACTCCGAAGATATTAAAAGATCTCTACTTGCTCTGCCGGTTGTCCACCGAGGGTTAGTTGAGCTGCCACCTAAAGGATTTGAAAGTAAGAGACCCATGTGTTGGTCTTTTTCACCAGTCATTACATAAATTATCATCGTTGTACTTTGATTTGTACCTTCCTTCGAAATAATTTGTGTCATCGAAGGATACAGGTAAGACTATTGATTAAATGTCTCGTCCGACGGCACCTATTTCATTGTGATTCAGACTTAAAGAATAACGTTTAAAGTTTAACCACTCAATCATTTAAATATCAAAATTTAGTTCTTTTGCTTGTGCTTTGAGAAAGAAAAAGCAAGAAACGACTCTTAAAGCGGGCTGTAACACATTTTCTATTGTGTAAACTTTACAAATCTCTAAACGTCCGGTTTGAATCTGTCTCTCTCTCGATCTCTTTAAAATCGCAAAAGTATTTCAAAACTTGCAAAACTTGTAATGAGATTTATTCATAGTCTTTGTTGGTCTTCTGGATGTCCTAAGACTTGGACCATGGAAACCTATTAACGATCGCTAATTTCGGAAATACATTGGAATCTTAGAAGTTTCCTAAAACAAGCGAATTATAGGCCTCCTAGTCCACGAATGGTGTAACTACAAAGAGTATTCAATATTCTAGTAGCAAGTCACACAGCAGATGTCGTACCAATTTCAGTTCTTCTCGTCTTTGTAGCTTCTTTGATAGTCTTTATAGGATAACTTAAATCGCTTTGAAACACTTCCTTTTTGTTTCTTTTTCTTGCAGACCATAGTTATGTGGTTATAGTATTGTATTTGTATGTCTATACATATGTGTCTATACATATGTGTCTATACATATGTATCTAGATAATACCATCACTTATTAGCCTTCATTAAGATTTCCGCGTTTATTTTTTTAAATTTGGTGCTAATTGGTTGCTTACAGAGGCCAGAGTACAAACGAAATCTAGTCCCAAACCTTCCCAGGCAAATTCATACGTTTTCTCATTTCTTGGAATAGACATCTATGAGCAGATACACAACATAATCACCTTGTCGAAAAAGATAAAAAATATTTAGCGTGACACCCCGTATAGTGTCAAGGTCTGTCTTCTTGCAACCATTAGTCATGTGAATAAAAAAAGCATTTCGTTCTTACTGCCGATTTTGCACGGTGGATTTAGGAGCTTTTTCATGTCAAATTATGTATACTCTCGAAGGTTTATCATCGTCCGCCGAGAGATGTTATCGCTGAGATTAAAGTTTTGCTTCAACTGGCTATCGGTTAGAATGTGACACATACGCCATAGTATTTTCGGTTTAGCGATCCGCAATAGGGCATAGTTACACGAAGCGGAGCGCAATTTTATGTAAAAGAAAGGATCCTTTGGAAAATGCTATGTTCGAATTTTAAAATTTGGCAAAAGCGAGTGAAGTCAGAACTGAGGTCACCTGAAAAATCGGTTAAAATGTTCCACATACGCCACAGTATTTTAGGTTAACCGATGCTTGATACGATGTACGTACCTACATTTCTTTACAAATTCAAAATTAATTGGGTTCCGAACCACCTTCAAGCTTAGATGCACCTATAGATATTAAAGGTGGCCATGGTGCAATGGTAAGCAGCATCGCTTGTCACGCTGAAAGTGCAGGTTCAACTCCTGATGTCGGAAAAACATTTATTTCTTAAATAAATAAAAAAAACTGTGAAAACTGTAGGCGACTCTACTCTGCGAAGGCACAACACTGGCAGTAGAGTGTTTTGGCTTGATGATTTGATTGAGCTGACACTGATTATGGCATCAGAAAATTCGAAAAAATTCCTGTGAATTATAGCAGTGACAAAAACACCACAAATGTCCCCAGCTAGCCTGGATACCACCCTTGAACGTCAATGAAACTTAACGATACCTGAGTTTCAAACCACTGTACCTCGCTCGCGGTGTGTGTATAACATTAAAAGGGTATTCATATCCCCTTGATCAGCGTGTGGATTATAAAAAAAAAAAATATGTCCTTAATAGATACAAATGTATGTATGAAATATACCTGAAATAACAAAGGCCTAGACAGTAACAGGGAAAGTGGGGCGTTTCCTCGTTGACTTTCTTGTCTCTGCAGCTCCTGCAAAGCTTTTTTATGTGGTGTCGTAGAAAATTATGCCCTGCAATTACTCCTACGAGGATGGGAAGGATGCTGCTGTCCTTCTGCATCAGTGTTTCAGTTCTGGCCTTGTTGTACATTGACCAAAGTTTTCTCGTCGTTTTGCTCAAAGAGCTTCATCTGCTGTTCGCTTCTGCGAGAGACGTATTCCCTGTAGTAATCCAATGCATTTACCATAGAGACCTTCAATCTTAAATCTTGTCAAAGTTGAATGCAGACTCTAGATAGCTGACTAGTTATCAACATATTTAGTAATGGTTTCCGTGGTCATAGTATCTTGTTAACTTTTTTCTTGCAGCCTGGTAAATTAGCTGACTTCGGTTTGAAAGACGCTGCACCTGTTTTCAGTTCTCAATTCACAGAGAATTTAAAGAAATGTCTTCTGTCGTAGCTACCATTTTTCAACAAGCAAAGTTGAAACACATCGTTCGTTAGCAAACTTCGTTTCATTCAGCAGTGTATGACCTTTGTTACTACATTTATGTTATATATTAAGTTTATTTATAAAATATGATGCAAATGGAACACTAAATTATAAAGCAAAATTTTAACAACAAAAAGATTTCTTAGAGGCATGAAAAGTCATAATTTTATGCAGATGTTTTACGACTGTTAACGGTTTTTAATTATCTATGACGTATGTGTGAAGACTCATTCTACGTCTTAATATGGAAAAAACTAACAGAATTGTGTGCTTGGATTTTGGAAACTATTTAATATTCATAGCGCTGAACTGTGTGACGTGCGACTTATGTGACCTCTTAAGAAAGTCGTCGTTCTATGTAAAACTTCGCAGAAGTTATGCGTGTAAGCGTCCTCTGTTTAACTGAGTCTTAGCCAGTGCGTTGACTTGTAACTTTTTGTCACGCAATAGTTTAGTCATGACTTTTAAATCGATTGTTTCCTACAAAGGTGTGCGGACAGGTGATAGTCGTCAGAACGTCCCTTCGTCCCCTCAACTAGTGACACAATGCACTCATAATGAAAAATTTGAAAAGCATGTGTCAAAGTGTTGGAACTCTATCGTGGGTGGGTCTTCATCGATAATAAAGATCCTGGCGACCAAAAAAAAAACTTACGACTGGAGTAGAATCAGAGAAATAAACTCACCACCAAATGAGATTCGTCACGCGTCTAACCCGACCAACCAACCATGAAGTGCATAGTTACAATTTTCAAATTTTTGGTGGGTGTGACTTAACGCTCCTCTGGTTACGCTACGAATTTCAAAAATTTAACACTTGGTTCGATATCCAATGGTCAAAGTGTCAACTAAGCATTTACATGGTTCAATAATAAAAGCAACCCTTGATCGCAGTTTTTATTTTTACTTAATTTCTTCTGACAGCCTTTGCTACCTTATACGGACATATGTATATCCATGTAATCACGTAATTACGTAGTGAATGCTCTAGAACCAGTGAAAATAAATGGCTCGTATCTTTTTAAATCATGACAAAGCGCTGCATTCTATAATTTTTAGTCGTGATCTAAGTATCGTGCTTAGAGCAAATTACAGTTCCATATTTCTAAGGTATGCCATACAAAACGAAAATACAAACCCTACATGCAATGCAGGACAGAAATTATGTCGTGTAGACGAGCAATATCTATTTCCAAGCATGACTGAATATCATCTCGCTGGAGAGGTGTAAATTAGTCACATCAGTGACAAAGCAAAGCGAAAGACTGTGAACGGTCGTGAAATTGATTAGATTTATTTAAATTAAATTAGTCAAGGTCAGACAGTTTGGCCTTTGATGTCATCAGGACAGACACTGGTTATGAGAACAAAAGTTCGTGCAATGATGTCTATAAGGACTTTGATTCTAAAAGAATGTAATATTTAGAATCGAGTAACTTATGTTTGTGAGTTTTATCCGGTGACGACAGCCTTACTCTCAGTCGGCAATTTCAGCAATCACCTCTGTGACTATAAACAAAGAATCACAGACTGAAGTGAATATCTTGATGACATTTTATTGCTTTGTTCAAAGTCAAATATAATCATGTTGTCACAACCTCATTCTTTCAATTACGACTTAAAAAGTTGAATTCATTCCATTTTTACAACAGGCTTCGATTTGTTCTTTTTGTGGATCTCGTATTATCTGTACCTTGCAGCCCTTTTCAACTATTATGTCTAGATGCACCCTATGTGGCTTCTGCGCATTCTTCGTCCCCTGAACAGCAACTTCTTGGAGCACATTTCATACGAGAAAAACTTGTCGATAAGAGAGCCTTAAACTAATTTTCAGTCATCACAAGGCACAGAGTTTATGGGATCACTTGCATGGGTCTTTTCTAATAATAAGACAGTAAGACTAGACATCTATGCTCAGTGGTTAGTGCGTTGGACTGCTGAACAAGCTGCGTGAATTCAAGCCTCAGACGTGTTTACTGACCATTTATCGTGGCACCACCTCGGGGAAAGACAAGCTTTCGAGCATACGTTATGAGTCGGCAATAAATTGTAGGTCCCTTCCATTCGCGCGAACATTACAACACGCACAACATGAATGGTTGCGAGTCAGCTATTTATTTTAAACGTAGATAAGTCTCGATCATCTTTCTCCACCAATCACTTATTGTGCTGCGTTCAAGGACACATCCAAAAAAGTCTTGTACATTAGTCTTTAATTTGGATAAAATCATAAAACAAGTTTGAAATCTTCACGTGTAAACATTCTTAACTTACTTAATGACCCCTCGACTCGCGATTAGTCTTTGCCTGAGATACTGTAACCTTCCAACTTCTTCGCTCCGGAGCACTCTACATCCAATGCTTTAGACAAAGTCTTTTGGCAGCTGCGTAAACTTATTCTTTTGTAATGAAGATTCGGTCTTCCTTGTCGTCTTGAACCTAGAGGCTGGGACTTCACGATCGTCTTGACTGCCCGAGGCGACATTTTTTGGGCTTTCGCACGACATTCACATCACCTCATAGAGTTAGCGGTTGAATCCTATACGAGCATTACATTCGCCCTCCTTTTTGCGAAGACCTTTTCAGTCCTTCTGAGTTCCGCTTCCAGTCCTTAACCACACATACGTGCAATATGAACAGAGACAAGAGTTATGTTTCAGTTTTCCTGACTGCTGCGGGGAAGGATGGTGAATTTGAACCCCTCGGCGTCGATTGGTTTGCACAGCTAGTTGAGCACAGGGAATTAATTCTAGAGCGCACTGAGCAGAAACCAAGTTTGAAGCCGAACAGCAGATTGTTCTTTAAGAGGCAAACAAAAGTTGATTGTGGACCCCTGACATCTCATGACCAAAACCACGGGAAAGATCAGACTCAGAAAATACTGTTTTGTCCGCTGGCTTGGTCACTGCTGATTCAACCACCTTGATGATGCTTTGTTTGTAACTATCACCATTGCTGAGGTCAGTGCACGCAGTCTAGCTTTTGCAAGTGCCGGACACCTGCAGAGGAAGTGGACGAGAGTTTCCCTCTCATTTTCATTTTCGCAACTGCGGCAGTAGGGGTTGTATGGAATACCCAGTTTGACCGCATGGTCTGCAATTGGCCAATGCCCCGTGATAACTGCCGTTATTCTGGCAATATCTGGGCGGGTTCTTCTTAGGAGATCCCTTGTTCTGGTCCTGTCGTAGGTTTGCCATATCTTCCTTGATATGGCGCAGTTGATTAATCTCCTCCATTTGAAATTGGCCTTCTGCAGGAAGTGTGAGTGAATTTGTCCCTTAACCACTCCCAGCGGTATGTGAACCCTTAACGCGGGTGGGCCGGGTTGAGCTGACCCCTGCCTGGCCAGCTCATCAGCACGCTCGTTACCTGTTATGTCGCTGTGCCCCGGAACCCAGAGTAGTGTGACCCTGAACCGTTCGCCTAAGCAGGCAAGCTCATTCCGGCACTCTAGCACCAGTTTAGAGGATATGGTAGCCGAGTCAATGGCCTTGATAACGGCCTGGCTATCTATGAGGATAGCAATGTTTTGTTTGTGTGATCTGTCACGCCCGAGTTGCGTGCAAGCCTCCCGGATTGCCAGTAGTTCCGCCTGGAAAACGCTGGCGAAATCCAGCAGGCGATATGATCTTGCTATTTTCAGTGACTCTGAGTAGACACCAGCCCACACCGCAGTTCATCTTTGATCCGTCGGTATAGATGACCGTGTCGAAGTTCTTTACCACTTCGTTTTTCTTCCACTGTTTTTCCTAAAGTTAAGTTTGGGTACAGGTACAAAAGAGATATGGTCCTGTATTGAGAAATTTTTTTCAAAGTGATCGGCATTCTTAATAGGTCCATCACCAAGCTTAGTGTGTTCAGCTGCGGAAACACACTTATTGTAGAACAGAGTGATCTATGTGACTCTATGTGTTAAACCACTTTCTTATATTTTGGATGTCGAGTTCGGCCAGATCGTTAAGATCGTCCCTAAGGGTTTAACTTATTAATGTTACAAGGGCGGGGCAAGTGCACAGTAGGTGACTTGTTGTTAAATCTAAGCGATTGGAAGAGGAACTCTTAATAGCTGAATGCTCATATAATTATAATTATTACATACGACCGACGGTTCAGATCACGAAAAGCTCACATGAGCTCGGCCCTGGCCCTAAAAGATCTGTTTTCTTAAATATAAGGCTTATGTCACTCATAAAAGGTGATGTAATCTTTACAGCATTGAAGATATTCAAATATTTAATGTTGAAGGGATACGAAGTGATTGAATGGTTTTAGAGACTTTCGTTTAATCCCACTCAGACTAATGAAACCTTTTGTTTTTGTAAAACTAATCTGATTTCAAAGTTATCAATGAAATCCACAACTCGCACACGTACGAGTATCAATCACAGCATTTACGCAAACAGAACTTGAACTTGAAAGATAAGATTAGATTTCGCAACCGTGAACCATTTATATATTCAAATAAACCATAGCGAATCCGCCCAGTCTAGCCCCCGGTACAAGTTAAGATTTATTTCTTAAATACGAGTAAATTTACAGATCCACACGTATTCGGTCGGCGTCTGGCGTTGTCAGTTGCAAATGAGCTTTTAATTTGCTCTAATAATAGCTCTAGAGGATTTGTGTACGTATTTCCTTGTTGCAAAGTACAAAGCTCTCTGCTGCAGTTGCAATTGTCCCAAAATAGCATCGGCAACCGATTTAACTTGAAATGGATTGTTACACATGCACGTGTCATATCCGTGATCTCATCTCTCGAAATTATTACGACCTCGTTACAGAAACTAAATTCACTAAATTACCGGCTATCTGAACCTGTGGATGGCAACAGATACAGAATACAGATACTTGAAATTCTCAATTCACCGTGATTGTGATTTAATTTCCCTGTCATTTGTGATGAAATCGAAAAAGTGATTAATTTAATTTCCCCTTTTTTTGTCCATCTTTTGCAGAAACTCAGTTATGTTCGACTACTTGTATTTCTATCTTTCGAATCTACCACGATGGCATGTGCTTGCATTCGCTGGAGTTGCATACGTCGTGTACTACTTCATTCAGGTGGTTAAGGTAAGTTCTTGCTTTAATTTTAGGAATAAATCAATCAATTTAAATGATTTCTCGCTAAGTGGTCGTGTATAAGTGTCGTCATCAACTGATGGGAACATTTATTGCCCAAGTGAACAGAGAGTGTGTGGGAAAACCATTCGTACAAAGTCCAACATGATATGTATCATGACGATGCGAAAACCAATGCATGTTTTCGCTATAAATTGCTGAATTCTAAGAAATAATTACACAGTCATCGGTACATGGAAAAGCAGCTTAGAATAGACGCATTGTGATTGTTATCTTGTTAGAGCGCTAATAATTTACACTTGTCCATCTACCGAAGCAGTTGGGAAAAGGAGTGTAGTTTGAAATGAATGGGTGTTTGATTGAGAGACTTCAAAGCCGCGGCGGGGAAAATAATGGCCCGTCAGTTTTTAAAGTAGAACATTTGGTTACATCAGCTGGATATTAAAATCAAACCGTTTAAAGCCATGCAGAGGTTCTTCTATAAAGGAAGGTCGGCTAAAAATATGCGAAAGCCTTAACATTGTTTGCTTGATTCATAAAAAGAAGGCTTCTAAGATATGTATTTCCGAATTTTCTGAGCAAAACTCGGTAATATTTTTACATTCCCATGCATTACAGCAGATAATACTGCAGTCCAAAACAGGGAAGCTTGGTGAAGCGATTCCACGGATAATGCTGCGACACCTCATAGTTACATATTTATCTAGATGACGCTACAATTCAGGATGAACCTGGGCCTCAATCAAGAAGTCTCTCCAGTAAGCCAATAGGTAAGACTAATGGCCTTTAGTTAGTTGCATATTCCAAGATTCTGTGGATCGGCGTGTTGGAGTCCATTTGCTCTACATAGCAATATCAAAGGTTCAATGCATAGTTCTACTCACTATTTTGTATTGTTGTGTTCGCCATTAAAGTTATACCCTTAAATAGCTCGCAAAACAGTCTAACGCAATAGCCTCTGCGCCACGGCGACCACAGATATTACTTCGTTTTGGTCAAATGATTGGTTAAATAGTTCGTTCTACCTGTTGGTCTTTGTCGGCTTTATCTGAAGAGCAGTTTCTCCAAATTCTGAGCCTGGCTGTAACTCTACCACCAAACCTTTTTATTTATCTTTAAAGGCTTCTGTATTTTTTGCCCCTGCCACTGCCTCTTTTATCCGTAGACCTCACGTGCAGCCTTTGTCATTATTGGCTGCGTCGCTTTACAGTGTCTTGTTTTGCTGCATCTTCTTGCTTGGGTTTTTCTTCCAACCAGGTGGCGGTCGTGTGAAACCCAGCACATCAGTTGCGATGTTTCTGATGTCATTTTGGCAGCCTTCCTACTGGTTTTCGGCAAATTTTGGGACACTCGTTTGATGAAAACTCGCCAGTCGCTTGTGATTTCGGCATGTCGATGTGTATAATTGCATTCGAACCATGACTGCAAAGAGGATATGTAAGCATATTAGACGTTTCAGACTTCCAAAATACTTGAGGCGGGCTTTGCATCGATCAAAATGTGTTCAATGTGATTAACCGTTTCACAATCAGGGCAATGCCACGTCCCCTTCGAAATAAAAAACCATGGTAACGAACTTCCGTCAATAATCTTAAGCCTGCATCTGCTCTCTGTAGCAATTTGTCTAATAGAGGTTACAGTTTTTCGTCGGCCTTATACTGGACTCATCCTATCGCTCTTCTTAGATGGTGGTGAGATTATTTTCCAATTGTTCGGCTGCAACCTGTTAAGAGTCCAAAATTTCGACGAGTTTCGTATACAAGGACCATCAGCAGTAATATCATCCTTCTCAAAGGGTTGTAGTCGATTCGTAACATGACTTGTTTTTATGACCCCAAGCTGGAGAGCCAGATATTTACGCTTAGATAAGAAGCTCCTCTCCCTCTTTCGTTAGCTAGGCACGCGGCGTTCATAACGATTAGGTGAGAGTAGGAGTTTATAGACAGATGTTCTCTAAAATCACCGAGAAAAAGATCTGTTGATTAAGCACGTTACTTCTCTTACCCTGTGCTGTGTTCCTTGACATAGTGATATGCCAGGTAACTGTAATATAGGTGGATGCACCGTTTTGAAAACACAACTCACTTGACATCGTTGTTTGCGGGTGTTATAGGTTGATAGACGAAGACATTTAAGTCCAACCTCTGGAATTAAGGAAAAGGATTTTTGCACCAATTTTTTTCTTAGAAATATCTTTGAGGTCGTCGAAGAAGGTTTTGCCTAGAGTGTGCTGCCTGACCCTCGCTAGGGCCGGACATTTACACAGGAATTGATGCAGAGATTATTTTTTGCTGTTATCTTTGCAACTTCGCCGAAAGTGTTGTATGTAGGGGATAGCTAGCTTGGCTGCGTGGTCTCCTATTAGTCAGTGGCCTATGCTAGCGTCTACGATTCTTGCAATATCTGGTCTTGCTCTTTAACCAGGCCAGATCTTCCTTGATATGACGTAGTTGTTAAGCCTAGTAAACCCCATATTCCTATAGAAACTGCATCTGGCGTTAGCTTGATTCGTGCAACCATACGAGGCAGACTCTTTCTCAACTCAATATAGAAACTTATTACTTCTGTTCACTTGGGCAATACCTTGGGAAGGGATAGTAATAATCTTCCTGTTACCCCCACCTTAGGTTTTTATAATTATGTATGTATGTGTTTAAAATTTCAGAGACCAATATTGGCAGTATCAAATGGTCCCTTCAAGGAGTTCCTCATCAAGAATGTACCCACGTTGGAGATGAAATTCTGGCCGACATTTTGGTGTGTCGAAAGTCGAGCTCAAACTGTCTTCGCCAGCATACTTCGTGCCTCAAGTCTATCACATATCGATTACAGAAGGTGAGTCTCTTGTAAAACTGTCTATAAATCCGATTTACAACGATTTAATTATTTTTCCTTTAGGGAGATATTAAGTTTAAAGGATGGCGGAGAAGTAGCTCTAGACTGGTTAGAAAATGATTGTGATGAAAATTCTCCTGTGATAATTATATTGCCTGGTTTAACAGGTAACAGTCCTTTAACCAATGTTAAAACTGTGTCAAATAACTTTGTTTTAATTTCCAATTTAGGTGAATCTCAAGCGGAATATATCAAATGCCTGGTAGCAGCTGCCAATAACGAGGGTATCAGGGTGGTAGTCTTCAACAATCGGGGGTTAGGTGGCATTGAATTAAAAACTCCACGCCTGTATTGCGCCGCAAATTGTGAAGACTTAGCCGAGGTGGTAGACCATGTCAAAAAGTGTAACCCCCACGTGAAATTAGGTGCCACCGGAATTTCCATGGGGGGATTAATTTTAGGTAAGCCCTAAAGCCCATCAACTTTGAAAATTGTCTTTTAATTGGCAAATAATTTGCTTCAGGGAACTATTTGGCTAAACACAGTGAACAGTCGAATAAACTGCTGACGGCAGCGAAAATTATCTCTGTGCCTTGGGACGTCCATAAGGGTTGGTTATACCCCTCTCTATTTACGTAGTTTGTTGGCTAAGTGATTGATGATAATTTAATTGCAGGGAACGCAAGTATTGAAAAGCCAATATTAAATAGCCTTTTGGGACGCCATCTTGCCGGAAGTTTGTGCCGAACTTTAAGCAATTGTGAGATTTTCCGTGACACCGATATTGATATCGATCGGATTATGCTGGTATGTGGACAGTTTTGATGGACGACGAAGCCATTGTATGAATTTCAATTAATCGAAAAACTTTATTTTAGGCCAGAACCATCAAAGAGTTCGACGCTCTGTTCACATCGAAACAGTTTGGCTATGCGGATGTTGATGATTATTATTCCGATGCCACACTACACAATAAATTGGATAGAATTTCTGTGCCTTTACTTTGCCTAAGTGCCGCTGATGATCCATTCCAACCCTTAGATGGTAAGTACTTCCAACAATTTTTGTGTTCAATTAATTTAGGTTGAGTTTGATGTCAATCCAATTTATCGATTTCGCACAAGAACCTATTAGATTTGGAGCAATGATGTCCAGAATTTATACTTATCATGGAAACAACCTTAAACAATTTTTATGCAACCTAGCCGCAGAAGTTTATGTCGTTCATTTATTTTGTTCTAAATTGAATTTAAGGAGACTAGGTAACCTTTCTTTAGGGGCCTTGCTCGCCCTATAGGTTCCATTCTTGCTACTGATTTTGCCTTGAGGCTTGTTGACACTACAATGGAAAGAGAAATATGTATCATGCCATATCCTAATGCTGCCTCACAGCCGCCACTGCAATCCTCGACCTCAATCAACAAGCTTTTCAGTCAGCTTCTTCTAGTTTCTCGTAGCCAGTTGGTAATTTTTTGGTCCGGAGAGTTGATTTCCCTAATTATGGCACTATAGTTTGAGGTAAAAAAGGGCCTCATGATTATTATCCGAGTCGGCTGGGTAATTGTCTACTTGCACACGTTACTAAAGATGAGGTCGTCCTCGGGATACAATTTAACATTTCGTGCGAACGTTCCAACGATGTTTAAGAGAAGGAAGTTAAGCATGATGTAGGAGCTTCCGCCAAAACATGCTTATTATATTCAAATTTCGAGCGAGTATAAGCTTGGAAGATGATATAAGCTTTATAGATCGTTGTCAAGGAAAACTGTTTGCATCGTTTTAGAAAACCAAAGCATCTACCACCACCAGCATCTGAAATTGGCTGGTTCTCCTCTCCCGTGCCATGGAATTCGTCGCACGCCATCGGGCAGGCGTCCCCTGGGTACGCCTAGGATGAGGTGGCTTGACCAAGTCCGAAATCTCACCTCTACCCGTTTGGGGATAGCCCCTGATGAGTTAGAGTCGATGGCAGAAGATCGGCAAATGTGGAGAGTCCACTTAAGCTCCCTAAACCCGCGACCCTCATAGTGGATAAGCGGGCCATTGGAAAATGATGATGATGATGAGGGAACAAGTCTTGCTTGTAGCAGACGTGCTTTGTGAATAAAAACAACTCAGATCGGTCTATGGGACGTGGTTCAGTAGGATACATTTTCTGTAAATTTTCATTAGATGCCATCCAGGCCCGGTGATTTGTAAGGGGTGAAGCGATTTATTGCTCAGGAAATATTTTCCTCCGATATGATAGCTTTTAAGATCCACGCTGTGTACGGCGTGGCCTATGTAGTATGTAGTGAGTCATTGTTGCCACTGCATGCAGTAATATTTTATATTTGTCTGAAGTAAAAGACGTACCAATTGGGATGACGAATGGGTTCAAATTACGTATGTCTTTCCGGCTTTTTTGAAAGTGATGGGTTCGTGCTTTTTGGATAAGATTTGACGTAGTCTTATGAATTCCTTAATGTTTTTAATCGAATTGCAGTAATCACTCCAGACTTGTTTTTTTTTTACCATGGCAGAAGAAGAAATTCTTGGTCATCTTCCTAAGATTAGAGAGGTCTTTGTTCTACCACAGGTAAAGAGTTTTCTTTAAAGAATAAGATTGTTGGTAGAGGTGGGACCGTGTCACCTTATCACGTCGGCCACCGGTGGGCATATTGTGATTTCCTCCAATTAGAGCTGGCTCATGGTGCCTGAATTCGAGATGAATCCAGAGATTCCACCTCCGTTTCGAGGTAGAATTCGCCTAAATGATGATGATGTGTTCTGATTGAACATATACAGTGACACAAAATGTGTTCTGCTGATTCTTCGTCTTTATCGCAGATTCTGCATGTGTTGTCTTGTACTATTCCCATAGTCATTAAATGTTTGTTGACTCGACAGTGTCCATTTAGAAAGACTGTGACTATTGGAACCTGACTCCTGCTTACTCCTAAAAAGATGCATGATCACCTTGGGCTTGATAATTTGGTTTCCAAAGCTGTCATACTGTAGATGTGTTCTAACTGGAAAATGCAGTAAATAGGGTTTTGTTCGCATTGAAGTTGACTAGATGAGCTTTTATTTAAGTAGAAAAAAATTTGAACAATGCGATCGGAAGATCCTGCTTCTAAAAAGTCCATAGGATAAGGAGTCGATTGGACTATTTTCTAAGTTTATTTTATTTATCAACATTTGATTCTTATCTTTTCAGCAATTCCAATTAAAGCAGCTGAACAGTCAACCCATGTAGCAATAGTTGTGACAGCTCGTGGCGGGCATATTGGTTTCCTCGAAGGATGGTGGCCATCAACAAAGGACCAATACATGGGACGTCTATTTAGTCAGTTCTTCACCAAAGCCTTATTCGATGAGGATGGTGAATTTGCTCGTACCTCAGAGAACCTTATTGAAAAATTCCACACGAAACGTATGCTGCCAGAAATCCTAACCAATCAGAAGAGAATTGAAGCAGAAATTAAATCGCTGGAAAAATAGTTAACACAATGATATTACTTTTCCCCCGTGAATACCAACCAAAAAGCAATACCGTTCTTTTTCTAGGCAAACCTCTTTTCTTAAATTAGATGCATAGGTTAGTTTAGCGTACCAAATATTACTATAGGAATGATTAGTCTAAGGTGAATACAAAAACAAACCGTGTTCGAAAAAAAAAACCTCATCTGGCGCTGATATTTCAAACAAAACACATTTGTTACATTTTGTGAAAAGGCCCAAAAATATGAAACTAAGAACAATAATACTAAAGGCTATCCAATCTAGGTCTTAACATTTAAGTCGGGTCGTAAGTGTTGACAGAAAAACAAAACACTATCTAACCAGATGAGACTTTGTGATTTAAAGCAAAAAATAAAAATCAAATCTTTTCTCTAAGCTAAATAAGGTATTTCCATAGACAACGACAGCGAAATATAGAAAAGAAAATTATTCTTTATATACTTTAAAAATTACTTTGTACCTTACATAACGATAATTCTTAAAACAAAGAGAAATTTGTAAATATTTATCTAGTTTTCGTTTGCACTATACATAGTTTCCTAAAACTATTCAATAAAGAAATGTAAGCGGAGGTTACTTCTCTTGTTGGCGAACAAATCCATACATATTCAGTCAAAAAATGTTGACTTAACTTAAATTATAATAGTTTAAATAAAAATGCGTTAATAGAATTTAGTTGATTTGAAGCATCTTCTTGTATTGAATTGACCCTGAGCTCTGTCGTAGAGTGGGTCAACAATCTGAAACTGCCTTTCAAATCGCCTGGCCCTTTACTAGAGTTAAAGTTTTAAACTCTTTCCTTTTTGAGTAAATTTCCAAAAAAATTCCATCTAATCTATACAAACAAAAAGAAATATTATATTGCTTTATAGCTCCGTTTCATTGGATTAAGAGTGCTTAGATCATTAGTAACTTAAAGTGCAGTTATATCAATAAATTAAGTCACAAAAATTGCTGTAGGAAACTTAAGAAATCTTAATTTTAAAAGAAAAGTGAACTCTAGTACATTCTAGAACATATCATTGCAAGGATTTCTAAAAAAAAAAAACAAAAACACAAAGAAAAACAATTTTACAACTCTATTTATCAAAAATGATTTGTCAGTTACTTCAAATTTAGAAACTTAAACGTTTGTTTAGGAATTTTAATTATATTCTAGCGTTATTGGTTAAAATCAAAAAACTAAATTAAAAACTATGCAAATACACAAAAAAGACTAAAAAAAAAAATTAAAATTAACAACATTGCAAGGTTTTGCTGTTTTTCATTACTATTATTCGCGAACTTTTGTTGTCCAGAGTCATCAGAAAGGACTGAGTGATTGGTACAGAATACCCACTTACTGTATAGAAACTTTATCTTTCATGGAGCTACAAAAAGGACGATAGCTAACCTTATAAGAGGAGAGGAGAGATTGGCAAGCCGAATCTTAAATAAACAGCTGAAGCAAACAAATCGTGCTTAAGAGGAGCAGTTTTCCAAACCAGTTAAGGAAACTGTTTGTACGACTGTTCAAGGATCAACTAGTGTCTTTCCGCCCACTTTATATGCACGACACAATGGGCAAAGCAATCTACTGGATTGTATTATATACCAACGATAAGATTAAACTGTTCTATCAACGAAGAAGAGAAGTGAAGAGCAACAATACGGCTTCCTGAAACACCATTCAGCAATGGATTCCATCAAAAAGGTAACAGCAACAGTACCGGCCATTCGTGTGTTCACCACTGCCTGTCGCGCTAGCTATTTGCAATTTTCAATAGCACACACTGCAATCGTAAGAGACCACTAAAATCTTCACCAATCGCATATCTTGAAATCCCTCAACAACTCTTTTTCCGCCAGTATTAAGTGCCGAAGACCAGTGGCAACGTTGCCAATAAGCCAACTGGGTTCCACTCACCCATCAAGAAACCCCTGGTTTGGCGAAGAATGCCGGCAGACAGCAAAACCAGAAGTAGGTATATAATGCGGCGCAAAGAAGGTCGGAGGTTGGTCGCAAACTCCAGGAGCAGACGAGATTGGCTTCTCCAAAAGCGCGCCTTCGAAGATATTGGCAGATTATACTCCAGGAATAATGTTCATACAGAAGTACAAAGAACATATCAGGGTAGCAAAGCCCCTACGGAAACCTGTGGAAATGAAGTAGAAGCTTTGTATTCAAGACACAGAATTTTGAGCTGAAACAGATGCCTATCTTTACCTCTGATAACAACATCTCATCAGAAATTAAACGAATACTAACTCTTTTCAATCGCCATTTCTTCGGCCAATAGAGTAGTAAGGCCCTATCCCGAGCAATAAGACGCCTCTATATAAGATCGTAACCATCCCATACCCAGATGATAGCGCTAAAGCATGGACTCTGTCGATGCCGGATGAAGCTAGCATATCACTTTCGAGATGGCTAGGACATATAGAGAGAATGGACACAAAACTCCAGCCCGCAGAGTCTTCAAATCTAACCCAGAAGATAAAGCTGAAGAGGAAGACCTCTCCTAAAGTGGCGCGTGTAAATAGAAGTGGACCTCAACTAAGATGGAGCGTGCAACTTTAATAAAGGGAATAAGCTAAGGACCGGGCTAAGAGAACAGGCTTGTTGTGACCATGGTCTTTCTAAACTGTAGCGCCACCTTAGATATAAACATGTACATTTTCAATGTAATCTTACCATAACATCGCATCAAATTAAAATAAAGTCAGTGCACCTTTGGACTAATCATATGATTTTGACATTTCATCTGACAACTTTGATCTTTGTTTTTCGTGCTTACTGAGAAAAATACCCAAAAGAACACAGAGAGGTGATAAAAAAATATTTTCAAAATTACTTCTCCTTCGTCGCGACTTTATTTTTTTATTTAGTTTAACTTTATTTTCCCCGCTTTTTTCTTCTAATACCAACTACTCTTCCATTCGAACAAATTGCTCACTATAAACTGCTCATTTAAGTGACTTTTTCCGCTTCACCTTCGGTTACGCAGTACATATTTTTTTTTTGTTACACAAAGTATCGAAAATAGTCGACAAATAAAACAAAAATACGAAAAAGAAAGCCGAAAACAATGGGAAATGCTGGGAGTGCAAGTATATCGCGGGAACGCCACAAGTCGAGTGACATCGCAACACCAAATTCACCGTTTCGCGACCCTACTGCTGCAGGGGGTGGTGGTGGTGGTGTTGCTAACAACAACGCAATAGGCGGCGGTGTTGGGGGGCAGGCGTTTGTTTTTGACAAGAAACCGGACACGCGCCTAGTACTTCAAGGATCACAGGACGACGAAGAGCAACCATATTATACGAAACCTCTATTGTCATCGAGTCAGGACGATTCGGAATTTGTAACGCCAAGGCAACGTTCGAGCACCGTATCGGAGGGAACAACTCCAACGGGAATGTCTGGTGGTGCAGGTGAAGCTGCAGATCTAAATGATGACAAGAAACCAGCACTACCAACAGTGCTGCGATGGGATGGTGGCGGTAAGCAGGTTCTTATCAGCGGTACGTTTACCGATTGGAAGGCATTGCCCATGGTCAGGAGTCATGGAAATTTTGTGACAATAATTGATTTACCCGAGGGTGATCATCAGTATAAGTTTTGTGTGGATGGCGAGTGGAAACACGATCCAAAATTGGTAAGTTGCAGTGTGAAATTTTTCCTCTTTGAGGGAGTTTGCGAGAAAATCAATAATTAAGGTGCTGTCAGTGGAAAATTACAGTGGTGGTGTTTAGATGAACACTCAACTCAAATGCATGTATGTACACATGGCATTCAATTAATTTTCTCATCCAAGGGTGTGATGTTAAAACAAAAATATTTATGTGTACATTCGTGTGTTAAGCTATTAAAAAATGTTTGCAGAAAGCATTTTAATGTGAAACTACTTGGGGAGGTTTATGCGCGTACACATATACGAACTAGTACATCATTTTTCGATGAATCATTCTTTATAATTACTTACAATACCCTCATTAACCCTGCTCCACAGCAGTCCCCCACCACCTTGACTCTAAATCTACATAATTTGAAAAACTACCTCTAGACTTGTCTTTGACTTTTGTCAGGTTCGAAGCGAGTATCAGGTCTAATGGAATGAATATCTCCATATCTCGAATCTATTTATTGTTTTTTATCGGCTTCCCCCCGTAATGAAGTAGTGAACTCTCTCGCCACTGCCTGATGTTTTTATCTGTAGTTACCTTAGGCTTCTAGACCCTTTTTGGGTTTGTGCCGAATATCGAGATCGATCTATAACATATGTATGAAGATCAGCTGTATTCTGTTCAGTTTACCTGCCATTCTCCAGCAGAGGTCTACAGAGGTCCGCTAGGGAATCACCGGCGAATCTCTGAGGGAGGATGCAGAAGAACGTAGTTATAATGCTGATGCTGCTTTGCTTTGCTATTTTTGGTTTTTGTCCTCGTTCACGTTAGAATCAATATGTTTCACTTCATCTTTAGGTAACTGTCGTGAAATCTTTTATGACGAAACGCAAGGAGCGCTTGATGATATCAAAATTGCCTTCATATCTTCGTGGGGTGATAGATTAGTGAAAGATAGTGCTTACATGCTTACAGCTGACATCATCATCACCATCTCGGGTGGATGTTTGTAAGCGTTCGCATGGGCTGACTGCATTATCGCATGATATCCAGAGTTGTGCGACACATCTGGATAAATTTCGACTGGAACCATCGCCGTATAGCTGAAGGCGATGAATGGGTTTCGAGTTTGGTCTATAGTATTTGCCGGTGTACGGCAGAAAGGCCTGAGAAGTTCACACTATAGGATCACCTTTTTTTGAAAGTAATTCAGTCGTCGGATATACTTTTGTCGACTCATGTTTGGTTGATGCCTTGGTGTATGCACTTTGACAATACATCACCTCCATATGTATGTGAAAAACTCTGCTGACGAGGCATTCTGTTTTATTTATTTTACAAAAATCAATATCCGTGTTCCTCATGCCTTAATTCACTTTCTCTCATTCTATCAGAAAAGCATCGATGACCCAAATGGAATCAAAAACAACTTAGTCTCTGTGCGTCAGTCCGATTTTGAGGTGTTCCAAGCCCTCGCAAAAGACAGCGAAAACGTCATAAACTACGCTGAGAGGGAATACTCTCAAGAAGTGCCACAAGCCAAACCATGGGAAAAGGTATCTGGACCACCAATTTTGCCGCCACATCTACTTCAAGTTATTCTCAACAAGGATACTCCAGTATCAGTAAGTATTACACTTCACAACCTCTTCATGTTTGCTTCTCAATGTCTGACACTTTGTTTCCTCTAGTGCGAACCAACTTTGCTTCCTGAACCAAATCACGTGATGCTAAATCACTTGTATGCTCTCTCCATTAAGGATGGTGTCATGGTGCTAAGTGCAACACATCGCTATCGAAAGAAATATGTTACTACTCTTCTTTACAAACCGATTTAAGCTACGCTCTCAATGTGTGTGGAGTTTTGTTATTTATATTCTCTATTTAAAGTTTCTTCCCTTATGAGCTTTATAAGTGAGATTCTTCCAAATCCAGCAGTAAGGAAGTAGTATGCGTAGATATAATAAAACTCCTAAAGCGAGCTAATTCTAAACATTTGTTAAAATTCTTTTAGTTTAGTATCGTAAAACGGTTTTGATTGCAAGAAAGCGGATGCACGATTTCTATATTTTATGCTTAAATGTGTTACGAGTGGACAGATAATGGTGAGATGCACTTAGACATGATTTCAGGGATTGCGCCTGTTGGCTGCTATAAACATATTTAAACATAAATTTTGTATATTTTATATGAAATCATTGAAAGTGCAATGAACGTCAGTAAACTATTTATGTTGATAGTAAACTATTTACTTTGATTTTATATAACTTGAATACAAATGAATAAATACATATGTATTTTACTATGAAATGTTTTGTTTTAAACGCGTCGATGGCTAAAAATACAAGGGTGCCGGCTCTGGAATATTATTAACACGAGCCCTGTCGACCAAGTTTCTAAACTAGAGCAGTGTGTTCAAATTCCAGCTGACACAGAGACCCCTGCGAAGTGCTACAGATATTTATATAGTCAAGAGTCGATAAAGGACATCTTGTTCGCAGTGTTAATATCAATTTGCACATAGCTACGAGTACAAGGAACAAGAAACCACTAAACAGCACTCTACATTGCTGGTTTCGCTTCACACATTCCAACCAGTTGAAAAAACAGGCAGGTTGAAGAGGTGGCTACATTCTAATTAATGCAGGCTTCATTTGCGTCTCTATGGATTCACTGAGCTCCCCTGGCGTACAATTTTAGTATGAAAATCAGCAGAACAATGATCCAAGGGTCTTTTTTGGTTGCCTGGTGATTTTTGGTCTTTCAGAACCACCCTCAGTTGGTTATGAATTTGAGTATGTTTTGGTGGTTTCTTAGACTAAAACATCGTCTGTTTCTGTATAGGCCGAAGCATTCACATCATAAGTAGGGTCTCCTCCCTGACCACCTCCCAGCTAGTTCCTCCGCCATTTCCTTCTCGTGGGAATCTGGTTCCCGTGATTACTTCTCTCTCGATGGAAAGGTTTAAGATCTAACACTCACCTTTAAAAGACAGTCTTCCCTTTCTCTGTGTCAAGCGTCATTAATCTAAAAGTAAAGACTTCATCGACACCTCACTCAAAATAACAACTTCAACGCGTTCATTTACTTTCGAATGTTTTTGTTTTGTTTTTCATAAAATCCTTATGCATTACATTTTGCAGTCAAAACCTAACTAATAGATTCTTAAATAACGGGAAATTAAAATATAATATATAGACGTTGCAACCTATTCTTTATACAGAAAAAAATAACAAAATCAACCAAAGTAGTCCGTCCTACTTCTGCTTCTGTCCTTGTTTTCCGGGTTTTCCCTTGAATTTCGGATTCTTGTTGAAGTCCTTCTTGTGCGGCTTCAGTTGTCCTATTTGCTTGGATTGGAACTTTTTGTTACGGTTCTGTTGGATTGGCTTTCCTTCGAGGAGGGGTACATCATCTATGTCAATCTTTTTTTTCTGCTGGGGAATCTCTTTTACTTTCTGTTGAGTCTGCTGTTTAACGGGTGATACGTTCGCAGTAGTTTCTATTTTGGGCTGGAGGTTTTTCTTCTGTTTTTTGTTGTTGCCTAGTTTGGCCGGCTGTCCGTTCTGTGGTTGCAATTGTGTTGGAGGTTTAGATTGGGTAGAAACTTTGGATGGCTTTGATTCCGAGACAGGTTTGACAGGGGAAGAGTTCGGAGTGATATCTGGCTTGGGTTGAAGATTCTTCTTTTGTTTTTTGTTTTTTCCGAGTTTCGCAGTCTGGCCGTTCTGTGGTTGTGATTTTGCTGTCGGTATAGAGGTCTTTGATTGTACCTGACTGGAAATTGCTGCTTGTGGTTGTGCTGCCTCTGACGACTTGTTGAACTTTTGACCAAAGGACTTAAGTTTCTTTTGCTTTTGACCGTTTACTTGAGCTGCTTCCTTGTTCCATTCAATCTGTTCCTGTTTCTGCTGTTGTTTCTTTTTCTCATTTTTCTCTTTCTTGTCCTTCTTTCCTTGGGAAGGGTTTCCATTCACCTTATGCGCTTCAACCGTTTTAACACTCTCCTGCGCAGGACCCTCTTCAACTTTCTTTTTCTTCTCAACCTTCACGGGCTTCTCAAACACGTTTGCAATATACTTCTTGGAGCTCTCCTTCATTTTTTTCTTCTTCAGATCTAACTCAACCTCTGTCAGGTTGGGGTGACCAGCACGTTTGCCAAGTTTCTTCAATGGCTTCTGTTCATCGCCATTCTGTTCCTCCGTTTCGTTCTCTGATTTTTCTTGTGTCACATCCTTGGACAGTTCTTTCTCATCTTCTTCTTGCTCTTCCTTGCTAATCGGTATCTGGTTTGAGAACTTCTTCAATTTGGCCACATAGAATCCATCCATGTTATGCGTATGAGGATAGTAACGCCTTGTTAAGTTCATGCTGGGATGGAACCGGAATTGTCGGTAGTTGACAAAACCCTCCGTTCCAAAGTCTAATCCGGTGGGGACAAGCTTTACGTTGCGCTTCTTCAGAGCATAATCAATGACCCACTCGTTCTCCTCAGGAAGAACCGAGCATGTGGAGTAGACAATATACCCGCCAGTAGCGGACTTGGCGTCGACACAATCTATTGCGGTCAATAGGAGTTTCCTCTGTAAGTTGTAACACCTCTGTACATCGATTTCAGATTTGGATGTCTTCACGCTAGGATCCTTAGCAACCACTCCAGTTCCAGTGCATGGAGCATCCAACAAAATTCGATCGAATCCGCTCATGATTTTACGGAACTTACAACCGTCTTCACAGCTGACAATAGCGTTGATCACTCCCAAGCGATGGAAGTTGGCGACAACAGCCTTGATCCGATCACGATTCGCATCGTTGGCGAATAGTACTCCGGTGTTTTTCATTACTGCCGCAATGTGGGATCCTTTACCACCCGGTGCTGAGCACATGTCCAGAATTCGTTCGTTCTCTTGTGGGGCTAGAGCCATGACTGGTAGCATACTGGATGCACCCTGAATCATATAATGGCCAGCAAGATATTCAGGCGTTGCTCCCAACGGAACTTGCGAACTGAAGATAACCAAACCGACTTTTGTCCACTTTCCGAGCGGATCCAAGTTAACACCGCGGTTGATCAGAGCGGCAGCTAGGTCACGACGGCGTGTTTTTAGACTGTTAGTACGGATGGTAAGTGGACGAGCGACCTAGGGGAGTGAAAATGACTGTTAACTTACACTTTTTCTGTGAACAACTAAGAACTCACCTCGGATGTCTCCAGATATTCCATGAGTTCATTCAGCGGAAACATATCCATTAGTTTACCCATTAGAAATTCATTGTAGCTGTAGTACAGGCACAAATCCTTCTTCAAAACCTCCAAATACTCCTGTCGACTCCTGCCTTCCTGGCGATACTTCTTAAAATCAGACAAAACCAAGCTGATATCCTTAATCCGCTGTTGCACTTCTTGCAAAGTGATCTCTTTCTCTTCTTCATCTTCTTCTGGGAATTGGAAAACCTCTTGATTGTCTACAGACATTTGCATTTCAGCTTGTGCCATCTTGGTCTCCTTTTCCTGTTTCTTCTTCAATTTCTTGTTGGCCTTTTCGATGGGTAACTTGTCATCATCATCATCATCATCTTGGTCGTCGTCCTCTTCTTCATCTTCATCATCGTCGTCCTCTTCGTCCTCATCTCCGGAGACATCAAAATCATCGTCAGAGTTTGCCTCATCAGCAGACAAATCGTCTAATTTGCCGACCTTAAGTTTGTTTGTCAAATCATCGTCAGATTCTTCTTCTTCCTCATCCTCCTCGTCTTCCTCAATCTCTTCCTCGTCAGGTTCCATTTCCTCATCACTATCTACTCCTTCCTCCACTTCTTCATCTTCTTCTTCTTCAGACTCTCCTTCACTGCCTGGTGCAACCACTGCCTTCACCAGCTTCTGTTTTGGCTTCAACCACGATTTATTCTCATCGGTGAAACCCTTAACTGGAACAGTTGGCACCATTTCCTCCTCCTCACTACTAGCGTCCATTAATTCATTACCATCCTCAATTGATGAGTTATCCTCCTCTTCGCTTTCACTGTTGTAATGTTGCTGTTTCTTCGGTTGTAATTTCTTTTGCGAGTTTTTCTTCTGCTTGTCCTCTTTTTTTGTCACACGCTTAACCTGTCGCTGTTTCTGACGATGTGAAAGCTTTTTGTCAGGATCCTCCATTGGAGCTGAAGGAAGTTTATCAAAGATTAAATGCACCTTATCCAGGTTTCATCCACTTACCGAAAGTTTTCTTAAGGAATGTTGGTGGTTTTTGTTTTCTAGCCTTGCGACCAGGACCTTTCTTGGGTTTTTCTGAATACTCTGCCTTTCGACCCATGATCCTCAATTAAAATAAATACTTTTGCAGTAGAAAAAAATGAGAAAATTTAAAAAAATTTATTAAAAACGTGCCGCGCCGTGCTTTAGTAGAATCTAGCAGCAACAACACGTGGGGAATTAGGCTGACGTTTCGCAGTTGATTGTCCCGGTAAAAGTGATGCCAAACTGCAAAATATAGTGTGTAGCATTCAGAAAAATAATTGTGAGAAGCTAACCTAGCGTCTTCGTTATCAACGAGAATAGAAAAACTTAAATGGGAATAAAGGAGTCAGGCAAAAACTTTTCAAAAGTTGGGGTACTCTATAAGTAAGTTGGGAAATACTTGACTCTGTGTACGAAGAGGGCAGTAAACGACGATAGCCCTTAAAGATAAAATATTAATTTTTCTACCGAGTGGCTGTGGATAAACGGAAGGCAGTCGCTGTCTATTTACGCCTCCTCCATGTATTAAGCTACGTCAAGGCGACAACCCACATGGAAGATAAAATAACCTACTGAT
The DNA here is from genome assembly GCA_917880715.2 of Matsumyia berberina. Taxonomy (NCBI): domain Eukaryota; kingdom Metazoa; phylum Arthropoda; class Insecta; order Diptera; family Syrphidae; genus Matsumyia; species Matsumyia berberina. The sequence goes on along the minus strand of OU862870.1, from coordinate 111,320,458 downwards.
CGAAATTGTCATAATAAAAAGTTACATAGGCAAATGTGATAAAGCTTTTCAATAAAAAAAAAGCCCATGTAACACTTCTGTTAGTTATCTGTCAAGTTATTGGAGTAGTTTCGGTGCGAACTTTTATTAAAAAACAAATTGAGGATTAAAACTATTTCTGAAGGTGCTTAATTTATTATAATTTACAAAGTATAAGGGTATTAACGTTATTTAGCATAACGTTATTTATTGTTTCCATATTCATTTTTTGGTCAATTCAAGTTATTCACTCCTTGTACGTCTTAAATTGATTTACGAACATAAATTCATATTAAAATGAAATTGATTCGGCTGCAGAGTTCTCAAAAGGCGAAGTTTTTTTTAGTTAGGATGAACTTCCCTAAAGACAGCGTAAACATTGGTGTTTCGAGTCTTTGATAGGACTGTTTAATAAAGCAAACTGCGGAATCAATCGACAAAGCCAAAGCTGTAGGTCATTGTGTGTCAAAAAGCAGGACACTGGAATATGGGGCGATGTGCACAGCCATCCAATGGCGTTGCAAGAAAAATTGGTTAAAAATTTCATGCGAACCGGCTTGATTTACAACTCCATCGCATACGCCTACAACTGTGCCTAAAAAAAAGGTTAAATTCAAAGACTAAACAAACAAATCACTGAGCTAGGCGGGGTGTCAAACATTTGACGTTTAAAAAAACTAGTTGCCGCCTTTTTATAATGGACAGGTGCTAATTTTCGGTATGTGCTGTGCACTCCATTGATTTAGTTAAAAAATAAGTTTAGTTATCACGGGAAATACATATTTATTGCAATCCTATCAGAAGACATCCGCGTATCGATTATTTCCAGTTTTTGTGCAATGTCAAAAAGAACAGACTATTTGGAATGGGAAGATTATTTTATAGGAATTGCTATTCTGACTGCTAAACGAAGTAAAGATCCATCGACTCAAGTGGGTGCCTGCATAATTGACAAAGAAAACCGAATATTAGGAGTCGGCTACAATGGTTTCCCGAGAAACTGTGATGATGATACTTTTCCTTGGGGCAAAGACAACGAAAACCCCTACAACGACAAGAGGATGTATGTCGTACACGCCGAAGTGAATGCAATATTAAATAAGAACTCAGCTGATATATTTGGATCGACACTGTACACGACGTTATTCCCCTGCAACGAGTGCACAAAATTAATAATTCAATCTGGTATCAAGAAAATTGTATACCTTTCGGAGAAACATGGCAACAAGCCAACTTATCAGGCATCCAAAAGGATGTTGGATGCGGCTGGTGTCAATTATACGCGGTACGAATCAACTCAGGGGAAAATTATTCTAGACTTTAATGAGACCTTAAAAGAGGACAAAGTGTTTGACTTAAGCTTAGACGATTTGAAGATATAAAAGCAGGGTTCCATGTAAATGTATTTTTGTTATTAGGGTTCTAATATGTATGTAATTATTTTTCTTAGTTTTATCTACAAAAAAATAAACCTTGACTGCCATGAATTCCAACGCCTCTTTTTTTCTTTTAATTTCCACAGTGATACTTGTTACTCACAGTCGCAAGTCAGGCTATTAACTGGTTTGTGGAAATAAGACGACAGCCATGTAACCATCTTGACAGCTCGCAGTTTGTTCAGATTTCTCATGTTAAAAAAAAGGAGTTACTGCAGACGGAAGTACAACTAAAAGTTGCGCATATCAATCCTTTAGGTGTGCTAAACAATAGCCAAGATTTTGTTTTCTCCAAAAATGTGAAACATAGCCTCGTTGTTAAACGTTTCGTGTGTTATTGATTTTTATTGCATTGAAAGCAAAGTGTTAATTGAAACAGTTCCGAATTAGAAAAGTAAAAAGAATACATATACAATGGATAAGCTCACAACAATAAGTGCAACATTATTTATGGCTGCAGACGTCTTTGCTATTGTCAGCTTGGCTATGCCCGACTGGATAGTGTCAGGAGAAGCAGGTAAAAATATTGCAACATCTTCTATGAAATTGGGCTGATCTTCTGCTTTATTTTTATTCCTTAGGTGACATCCGCTTGGGTCTAATGTGGACTTGCATGACTTTGTACAATAGACCACAAGTATGTTTCACTCCCGAACTGCAGATTGAGTGGATGCTGGCATTAGTTTGCATATTCATTGGATGCATATGCGTTACTACCACCGTAATACTATTAGCATCTAGTACATGGGATCGTAATGTTATTCCTTATGCCAGATGGGTTGGCTTCACAGCAATGGTTCTATTTTGCTTGGCTGCAGTTATTTTCCCACTGGGTTTCCATATTGATGAGATCGGGGGGCAAGCCTATCAACTGCCGAATGCTTATAAGATCGGAATTTCCTACATCATGTTCGTCCTTGCTCTGTGGATTACGGTCGTATCGGAACTTTTCGCTGGCAAGGTGTGTCTGCCTCATTTCTAAATGAAAACAGGATTAACTGAATATTTAATGAATATGTATATCTCAATGATACGAGCTTTGAAAGAGTTGTTCATATTAGTTTAAGTAATTAACAAAATTTCTGTCACGAATCACGTGAACGAAGTGAATTCAAAGCTCAATTAGTTTTAATAATTAACATGTTCTTGGTATTTTAAATGTACGAATAAAGGCGTGTATTTGTATGTGAAAAGTGAATATGTACGCTTCGCAGCGATGAAAAATGTTTTCCCTTATTTTGTTTGGAACACACAAGAGACGGCATTCTCGCGAAAGGTGTAACGCTGCAAATGATACGTACACTGGTAGGTTTGCATTAAACATTATAAACGCGCTACGCTGCAACCGTTTTCAGCCGATTGTTAGCTAGCTGCCCTAGTTTCGCACATCCTTGTCAGATAGGCAAAACCCCCCTTCACTTAATAAAAACGAAGTGCGGAGAACAATGTACCAACGAGACTGTTGGACCTGACGCCTGACAAAGCGACTGGCAATTATTTACCGGAAGTCAGACATCAACTCGTTTCGAAGACGAATAAGTAAAAAGGCAGTGAGTTTTCACTAGAAATTCGTTTGTCTTTTCCAGGACTCGCCTTAGTGCGAAGATTTGGTCTATTCTCAGTCTGCCGGACCCAGATAGCACATTAAAACTTGAATCTCTTGTGTCTGTGTAAAATTTGCTTTTGCTGCAAGCGCAAAGTCAGTCTGCCAGTATCTTCTTTTAAAGAGCGAAGCTTATTTTGACGACTTGAAAGCAAAGACTGGGCGATGGTGTTTCACGTTTTATTTTTTGCCAGATATATTTATATGTAGAATTAAAGTTTTTAATCCGCCAACTGTATTTTATTTTCAGTGTATGGATGTTTTCCGCTATTTGACAAATTACCTGCCATCTGTCGTTAAATAGATTATGAACAATCCGCCATTTTATTCTCAACTTCGAAAAATGATTTCCTGTAAACCTGCAGAAAACTCTTTCTATTTCTCATTTGTCGTCAAAGAAGAAGGTTGTGCTTAAAATGTTCATAAACTCTACGATTTTATCGCCACTTATGGCCAACAGGTGATAACTACTTCTTTTGAAACAAAAATGTAAGTTGCTCGTGTGTATTTTTTTAAGTTTTCGTTGCAAAATTCCTTACCAGCAGAATTTATACAACCGCAGTGGTAATCCATGCAATCGCGGTACATATTTTCTGCTAGAGGACTCGCTGGCCCTATCACCTATTTGTTTTTCATAACAAACTCGGCCTAGATGTCCTAGCGACAAGAAAACATGGCATAAATCGCTTGGGAAATCTTAAATTTACCGCAGAGTATATATAACTACGGACATAACCTGCTTGTTAGCCGTAGAACAAACGTTCTGCTATAACAAACTGCATGAACCAACGCCATTTTGCGGAGCCTTTTGTGTGAAGTGGTATTTAGTTTTGCAACAAATCTTTGATACTAACACTCAATGTGACACTCTAAGTACTTGTTTTCTAATAATTGCTCTTGTTTCTGTTCTAGGTGACAATCTGAGAAGACAACTATCACGGAAGATGTTGACAAATCTACTATACGGGTGGAACCCCATGCTGCGTTGAAGGTGAGATTTCTATCTTTTGTCTACCAAAGCATTCTGTGTGGTCTATCCACTTCTAAGTCCATTTATCTTTCGAGCATAGAGTCGCTGGTTTAAAGATAATAATTGAACTACTTTCGCTAGTGCTTTTACTTGCTCGAAAATTAAAGTATTCCCGCCCAAGCATAACCCAAATTTGTCTATACATGATTTGCGGTGCATATTTTATCGCGGGGATTACATTTTACTCTTCATATGAGATTGATATGGAACTTGTGATATTCATTTTTTTTTCTCTTCATGTAGGTTATGGAGTCTAGAACTTAGAAACAAGCCAATTCTACAGCCAAAACGGAGTTGCAGTTCTCTAAGCAACGAATGGAACCAAGGTAATCATCAAAAGATTTTAGAACATCTAAACTAAAATGGCACTGATGAAACCATATTTTCTGACACCTCATATGAACCAATTTGATTCTACTGTTTACTTATATCTGATGCATGTCTAATGAAAACAAACTCTTTGTAACATTGGGAAACAGATTTTAAAAGATATTTTTCTTTTGCAGGCATCACTACCGCAGCTTACGTGCCTGATTTGTCAGGGAAAAGTAGCAGAAGTCCAATGGAAGGAGTTTTAAAACGTTGGAAGTTGAAATGCAATAAAAGTTGAAATCCCATCAATCGTTTGTTTTATTGAATTTTGTTTCCAGTTGTTTGCTGCTTCCGTCATGAAGATCGGGAACAACCCATAGGCAATGAAGGTCAAGCGCAAGTGGCTAGTTCCGAACAAGAAGTGTTGGAACGGGTTGGTCATGAAATCTTGACGCTCCAAATCTCGAAAACAATCTCGAAATCAACATCTCGAAACATGGAATCTCGATTTTCAAAATCTCGAAATTTTAAAATCTCGATTTCGCCTCAGAATTTAACAACTTCATAAAAAGTTGTTAAATTCTGAGGCGAAATCGCGTCTGGGTAAAAATAATTATACACATAATTCTTCTGTACGTGTCTATGTCACTGAACTTCTCCTAAACGGCTGGGCCGATTTTAATGAAATTTTTTGTTTGAGCGGGCCCCCTAATTGACCGTGAATACCTTCTGAGAAATTGTAGGAATTCTCGAATGCCTGTTCAATGCATTCTGCATGTTAGTAGAGTCCTATCAGAAGGTTAAGTATTTCGGGGTCATATTCATGAGCAGTATTGAGTTATCTTGTGGTTATGAGATTTGGGTAATGACCGAAAGAATAAGCTACCGAAATGAGACTTTCGCGGTACTCGTTCATTCTCTTTAGTTAAGAACATCAGAATATACATACAAGGAACTCAATGTCGAGCAACTACCTTTTCGAACGGAACGGTCCATACTTCAAAGATTTGGGCAGGTTAAATGCATGCCCCAACTTGGGTTCCAAGGCGTGCCATGGAATCCGTGTCATCAGGTAGACGTCCCCTGTGTACGCTCAGGACGATATGATATTTTACGTTATTATATTTCTGTTAAAATAGGGCTAAAATAAAGCGAAACCTACCGAAAAACAATAATCACATAACTTAATTGTACCCGTACGAAGTCGGGGCGGGCCGGAAGTTACATATAAAATAAAAAAGTCATAATAATATGGAAGAGAGTTTTATTTTTAATACACAACTTGCATTTATTTCACTTTTGATTTCACGTAGAACAGAAAGAAAAGTGTTTTGAATTTTCGGTATTTTCGAGATTTTTCGAGATTTTAAGAATAAAGATCTTAAAATGTCGAGATATTACAAAACAAGATTTTGATTAACCAGGATTTAAAAAAGCAAGATTTTTGGTTTTTTCGGTTAAATGGTCTTTCGAAGTTTTCGGCGTCGAATTTATGTAAGTTTCCCGTTGGAACTTAGCGGCTTTGTCTTTTATATTGAACTGCTGCCGGTATTCGGCTGTGTTTTCTAGCTTGGTCAGAATTCCAAGGCTGTGCGTGCATTGTGCTTCGTATGATATTTCGTTATAATAGGGCGCAGCTGTTTCCTAAACGAAGGATGAATTTTTGCACTAGCTTCAGGTGCGTTGGCAGTTCCCCAACTGCGCGTTCCTCCATGGCATTACATCACATGACTGCAAATGAGGACGAAACCAAGTACATACTTGAACCAACAAACTGACAAGATCTAGCATTAATCACACCGCTTTGTTTTATTTATTTTAAACATTTATTGCCTACTAACGTCCTAAGCCTTCTTTCCTTATTAAAAATCATTTTTAACCAAATTCGCCCGCTCTCTCAGCGCCAGCGCTTTCTCTTGATCCGCAATCATACGGTCGCCCTTGGACTTTTTGCCAATTCCCAACTTGGGTAGACCCCGATTGAGTCCTTCTAATAGCACACATGCCTTGCAAGGCTGCTGCGAGGATACAAATCCACATCGTGAGCATGTCCCCCGAACGGGTTTCTTTACTGTATCCTTAAATCGCAGCTGTTCGCCCGAGTAAATGATATCCATGATCACAGATGGTCGAATTTTTTCCAAGTCTTTGAGGAAAGCCCTCGCATGTCCTCGGTATGCATTTGGAGCGAACACACATTCAGTTGAGAAGTACACAAGTTTCTTGTAGTGTGCATACATGACAATTTCTTTTTCGTAGGCATACTTGAGTGGTTTGACTCTAGGAATTGTGTCCTCTCCACCACCAGTTCGAATGTCCGTACATCTGCGTAGTCTTGCTGTATCCCCCCGTAGGATATTCATTAACACAGTCTCGGCTATATCGTCTGCATTATGTCCAGTTGCTATACAATCCACTTTCAGTAGTTTTGCTCCTCTATCCAACGCTTGACGACGGAAGACACCACAAAAAGTGCAGTTGTTCGATCGGCCAATTTGTGCCACTATCCGATCCATTGTCCAGCCGTATAGTTCCTCATAAGATAAAATTGTTAAGGGTATTCCATAGTCGTCTCGATTTTGTTTCACGGTTTCTAAACTATCGTCTCGGTATCCAGTGATCCCTTCATCAATTGAAAGCAATACCAGCTGCAGACCATAGTCATGTTTGTCGTTAAGAAGTTTCAACACATGTGCAAGAACTGTTGAGTCTTTTCCACCACTCGCAGCCACTGCAACCTTTTCTCCTCGTTTAAAAAGTGAATTCACTTGGATTGTGTTGTGTATCTCAGCTTCGAAGGCACCGAAAAAACATTCCTTACACAGGGCATCACCAGTTTTCGGTCGCTATGAAGAAGATTTTTAGATTTAATTAATAACTTTGGTTTGATATGCTTTTATTTACCTTTAGGGATGCTTTCTTTCCACAATTAGATTTGCAATTTACAGGCATTGTTGAGAAATATTACAAAATATTATTCATCACATGGACATCAAGTGTTTACATCGACATGGCGTTTCATGACATTTGTGGATGCGTTCAGAACAGCCTAATTTTCGATGGGTGCATTCATTGCAGATAACAATTTTTATTTCTTTATAAACTTATGGTTACTTCCTCTGGAATAATAATAACCAGCCCCTCTAATTCTATGCTCGTATAGTCTAAATTGTTGTAATTAATATGGAGAACCTCTTTGAAGCCTGTATAGTTTTTTAAAAGGCATGCCAAATATCATGGATACTTGCATCGTCTCTACGTTTTGATAGTACAGTATCTATCAATATTCGAGAACCACTCTCAAGACTAATTTTAACTTATTAGAGCTTGTCACGGATATAGGACAAATTGACAAACAATTTTTGGAAAAAAAAACTGTGAATGCAAAAAGATTTCTTTCCATTCCCAAGTCAATGAAATAAATCTTTTTGCAGCATTTCCGCATTTCACACATTTCTAATTATTCTAGTCTACTTCTTCCTTCATTTCATCAAGATTCCAATCAAAAAACCATTCAAAAAAAGCTATAAACCTCAAAACTTTACAAAAATTAAAATTTCATTTGTGTGACACAAAATAGGCAGAAAAATGCGTTGAGTTCATATATCAAACCACTGCACTTTTTGGCTGTGCACATGTTCGTATTAGATATTCCTTGAAAAATCGTTTTTTCGATAGAAATATTGTTGAAAATGTATTGCAATACTTGTTCGTATGTGTGAATGTTTTAATTAAATATAATTAAAGTGAAATTTCAGCAGAAAAATGCAAAAATATTAAAAGTTTAGTTTTCAATACTCCTGGTGTGTAACAAAAGTAGTGATTTCGCGTTATGGAGTGCGTTTCATTACCAATTTGACAGCTTTTGCTGTCTATTCGCTTGATGTGCCCGGAAAAGTGAAAAAATTTGAAGAATACGTTAACTGAGTTGCGGAAGGAAACAGACAAGGGATTATATATTTTTTTTGTTAAAATTTCGATGGCGCAATGGATTGAGAGAGAATTTATTTGGATTGCATATGGCACGAGATTAGATGAGGCGCAGTAGAATTGAAATCGGTGAATTATTCTTTAGATATACATTCGTACCTCTGCGGATTCATATGAAACCTACCATGTTATCCCTTAGTATTTATTTAACGAACTAATTTAAAAACAAAAATATAAAAATGTACGTAGTTGCGATGTACATGAACCCGAGCACCGTAGTCGAATAATCAATCTTCAGATGGCCTGCAACAGTCGGAGTAAGATTCGCCAATTTCATTTGAATTTGGAATGATTTGATGGCAGACACCACTTGTGGACTTCTCCAATGCTGTTCTAACAATAACTGCAAAGCGTTGATTAGTTCTGCTTGCTAGAATTGCAAATTTCTTATCTGTTTAAAGTCTTATTTGTTTAAAGTACAAACCTTTAGGTAAAAATCTGATGCAACGACACTTATGTGAACATTCGTGTACAAAAACGGACCAAGGCAAAGTGCTGACTCTGAAAATAGGACACTTGGCTTAAGGTAAAGTTCCAAGCCTGGATAATATCTTACCAAGAGTATAAGGAAATCGTCTGGTAAACAATCTTGTCCCCAAGAAGTACATTGAACCAGTAAGGCCACACAAACTCAAAAAGATGTAAGAAACCAGAAAAATCTCATATCGATTTTTGATGACACTATGCAGCCGCCAAACCATGTTGAAACCAGCTTTCATTTGATAAAGCCTTCCAAGGACCGTATAACAAGCGTGCGAGGTGATCTTCTTAATCCCATGGAGATGTTTGATATCCTGAGCCATTAGCGACAATCGGTCGGACATGTAACGAAGGTAATAAATAAACACAAGGACACACCATCGACTGATAAGGCCAGAACACTGCCGAGAGAGGAGTCCCAAAGCCCAATTCTTTTGCTCACGATAAGTAGCCAAAATGACCGCAATTTGAATCAAGAGTGGTACAGTTGACATGAGAACAAAGTCCCTGTGGAATGTCTTGTCGAAAGAAGTAGAACTGGGACCCATCCTATGATTAGCGTCGTTGATTTGTTTCCAGATGGATACATCGGTTTTTATTTTCATCAGGGATTCCAGAATCAGGATAGCGTGTCCAAAAAGCGGTCCCGAAATTGCAACACAATCTAAGCACATGAGAACTGGTTTTCCAACAAATGCAAAGATTTCCCGACGCAGGGTGAATTGCATGATAGCTTCCATAAGGAGAAGTATACAATTAAATGTTACGAATATGAAAAGTTTGCCGATTGAGGCTTTAAGCGGTGTAATCAATAGACATAATGAAATGACCTTGAAATGAACCGAGTCTGGCAAGGTGGGGTTCATGGTTAAGTGAGTGTACAAACAGAACTAAGCAAAGGTGTCAATTCAATGTGTATTTAGTCAGGAATCGTTTTGAAATCAAATTATTCGATTAATTATCTTAAAAGTGATTAATGGACGTTTGCATCTTGATTACAGGTGAGAGTGGTTATTATTAATTAGATTCATTAACCAATTTAATTCTATGCTTCAAATTTGTATTTTATTATAAGATGTTTTCACGGATAGTTGGTAGACAGGAGTTGGTACGGTGCAGGTTTCACCAAAATAATTCTACAACTGGTTTCGAATAAAACCATCTAGTTGAATTTTGAAGCATCGACTCAACTAAACTTATATTCCAAGACCTAAACCACAACAAAACTCACCAAATTCACCATTCTTTCTTAAAAGCTCATTAACACCCGGTCACCCGCCACTTAATATGAGAGGAAAGCTCCCTCTTCGACGCTATTCCAAGCAAGATAGCCCACTGTCGGTGGTGTAACACCTTCGCGATGTAAACAACTTTCCATTGTTGATAAAGCGAACTCTCAGCAGCTCAGCTCCAACTCCAATGAATGCAGGTGCCGCTCTACAGCTACAGTCCCCATCGCCATTGCTCATAACTATCCACTGGAATCACGCTGCTCTCTCTGTCTCTCTGTGTGGGTGTGTGTGTGTTATTTGGGGGAAAAGTCTGTACAACACCAAGCAAATCGTTTTTCCCTCGTGAGTTTTGAGTACTCCGGAACTGATAGCTGCTAAACAGAGGAGACCACGAGTACGACGCCGACGACAACGACGAAGCTGCACAGCATATCTACACACCACAATCAGCCGCCCAAAGCGTTCTCGTTTCTCGTGTGTGTCCATGGGGCGAGCAGAGATTTCAATTTTTTTTTCCATTTCCAGTTGTAGAAGTTCCCTCGAAGTGTTCGCGTGTGTCAACCGCAGTCCGCTTGCTTTCCCCGTGTCCCCCTGCTTTGTGAAATTGAGAAATTAATCAAGCGTCATTGTCCTCTTGCTTGCGTAGACTAACCAACAGGATACATTTGTCAAAGGATTATTCCCGAGATTTGACAGATATAGCGATTTTTGTCGTTCTATTGCGTAGCATCTCTTTGCATCCATCCGTCGAGTTCTCCAACACGGTGGTTGCCCTAACTACGCCCGAACGCAGGATAAAAACTCTCGTGCCTCGCGTGTGTATGTGTGTACAAGTTACCGCCCTAATTTTAAGGTTTTTTCCTCATTGTGGTCGCAAATAAAACCGACATCCTTGTCGTTTCTATCGGTGCGGTTCGAGTGGAAACGATTCAAACGATTCCTGGTGCGCTCGGCAATGAAATTAAGTATCCGGTCGGTCGTGGACGGAATTTAAAGAGAGCTACTCGATACATTTGGGCGCGAAAAGGTGAATCTAATTGGGATAACGCTTTTCATTTTCGAAGAGGGTAAGTACCTAGTTGGGCTAATCCTCCTACAGGACGCTGAGAGTTTAACTACCTCGTTAATCCACACACAGAGAGACGAAGAGAGAGTGTTTCCTTTATTATTTTTTTTCTTTTCTTTTTGTGACTCCTTTTTGCTCATTTCTTCCGTGGATGCTTTTTCTATGGTGCGCTGCACAGATAAGATGCTGACACCGTGCAACGAATGTAACATACACTCCCCAATGGGGGAAACACTTCTGGTCGTTCTCGTTTTGCTTTTTATTTTACATCCCGTAATGGAGCGGAAGTGGCTTCTTAAAATTTACTTTGGCTTACTTTCCAAGTCACTTGGGTGACGGGAGTTGTCGTTGGGTTGTCTTTTACATAAGACCGGGTAATTTTGTGTCTGTCTGCGGGTCTTAGCAGTCGAGATCAATAAATTATGCAAAAGTTCAAATTGCCGAAATGTGGCCCTTTTTGGAATATTTTCTGGAGATCCTTGTCCGAATTTTCGGAAGGGGAGTACTGGTAGGGTGGTTTGTGTAGTTAGCAATCGTTAAAATATTTGAGAAATAAATTTAAATTAAAATTAAATGTTAATGAGATGGTGTAGTGCAATTAACTGAGATTAGCATCCTAAATGTCCGGAAGGAAGATGGATTTTCGTAATCAGAGTAGAGTATCTTCTGTAGGGCATTTGTTCGCAGAAACTTGGGGATTTGTTCTTGTAGGTGACCTTACATTGCAACCGTGGGGTGGTGTATAAGATAGTCATTCATTTCTTTTTTGCAGTTTTCATCGCAGTTTTCTGGGCATTGGCTATTAGGGTGTTTCTTCAGTTTACAGACTGTCACAGTCTGTTACATAACACGCAAGACCTTGGCTTGAATCGTTTGGTTTGGTCTGCCCATTATGGTTGCATATCAGTTCACGGTTTGAAGTCAGTCTTGTTTTGATATCGAAGCTGTTTGTAAGAAATTTTGTCCAGCTTTAAAGGATATCTGTGACGGGTTGATATTTTCCTAGAAAGTCCGACCACCTTTGTCGCCTCGAGCTTAGGTATTGAAATTCATAGGCCTCGATGTGCTACTGGTGTGTTGGTGCGAACCGATGTAGCCTTGTCTAGGGCTAACGTTTTGGGCGAGATTTACATCTAATTCAGCTTATAGAGTTGCAGTGGAAGAAGCGGTGGCTATCTAGCAACTTATCGGAAAACCTAGTTATCTCTTAAGCGCCGTAATACCCCTACTCACGTGGTCCGGTTGTAGGAGGGCAACATCTACTCATAGCAATCTAAAATTAGCCATTGATAGGCTATGTTAGGGTAGATGGTTATCCTGGCAACGCCGGGACACATTTACACCGGGGTTGGGTTCATCGAGGTACCACTAGAACAGGCTGGAACATCAAGTTTTATGAGAAAAAACTGACAATGTCTATTGGTAAGATAAGGGCTTGAGAGATCCCGATATACATATGTATCTGGCTAGTGGCGGAGTAGGGCGACTGATTTTATCGAACCAGGGGGTGGGTCTTTCCACCTGGAGCAGATTACAAATCTGCTCTCTGTTCTAAAGAGTATATAGAGGAGTTAAATCCTACAATTTCAATCTCGGACTTATGTGAGGACAACAGAGACGCTTCGACATGCAATAACCTCAACTCCATCACGAAGATTGAGCCCTTCTTTGGGTAAGTGGATTTCGGTACAATAAATCTTAGAGGTCGTAGTACCACCTGCTCTAGAAGCAGAGCTAAGCTCCTTAAAAAAAACCTCATCCAGACAAAAACGGATTGGGTTGCACAATCATCTATCAGGAGCATAAGGAGTAAGAAGGGTGACTGATGCAATCGCACTGTAGCTACAACTGAACAACTTCATCTAGCTTTGACAGAGTTGACAGGTGCAGTAGCATTGACACCTATTAGATCAATTTTGCTCCCCACATTTGTCTTCTAGTCAATGCAATCCTCCCGTTAGAGCATACTTTGCAGTCCAACTGCTTTGGATCCTGTGTGGATCCAACGAAGGATCATTCTCTGATAAGATAAAGACAGTCAAGTGGTTCATTGTTTTGCGATTTAAAGCTTCACATTCCATGAGAAGGTGCAGAGCTGCAGAATCTGCAATGCATCATAATAAAATAAAAATAAATAGCTGGGGCGACAGCTCGGGGTGAGCCAAGGCCTAGCTTCTCGCAACCATTCATGTTGTGCGTGTAACATGTTTCGTACGAGTGGAAGGGACCTACAATTTATTGCCGACTCCGAGCGGTGAACTGAGAAGCTATTTCATGACAAATTATACTCCCGGAGGCTTGTCTTTCCCCGACGAGAGGCGGTGCCGCGCATGTTCAGTGGACATGACTGGCGCTTGAACCCGCTCACACGCCGCTCGCTCAGCAGTCCAACGCACTAACCACTGAGCTACGGCGACCACATCATAGTCACATTTCATTTATTCAGCTTTGAAATTGTATGTGTTTAAATTGCTTCTGACGGAGGTCAGATGGTGAGTTGATTTGCGGTGACTTTTGGCCTTTACCCGTCACTCTACTCATCGCTTTTACTTCCACAATAGATTTGTGACGGGTTGAGTCTCATCTATCGAGTGCATCAGCTCGCCTGTGATCAGGAAATCAGAGAAGAGTAACCTTGAACCAACAATTCAGGTTAACGAATTCTTGTTCCACCATTTTAGAGGAAGATGTGAAGGGCCAACTCTATCGATTTTCCTTGGAGGGATGAATGTTGGAATTGGAAAAAAATTTGTATGTGTGTGTCTAAACTTGAATGAAGACACACCCTAAGAATCCTACTGCCTGGATGTTTATCCAAAGATATTCGCAGCTTCAGTCAAAATTAGAGTCTGTTTACAACTTAGAATCTACGTCGATCGGCCAAAAACGGTTGCAATTCCAGTGCGATGATGCGTGCTTTGCATTAATTCGCACGTGGCCGGCATGGCATGGTTGAAACTTCGTGCTTAGCTTACATAAAACGTGAATATCGATTTCGATCCATAAACGTCTTAAATTGTCTGGATTTTTTGGCGTGGAATTATGAAGGTCGTCATTTACTGTTTGGCATTAAAGGTGCTCACTAGTGCGTAATCGATCGTGATTGGATTTTCAAAGCTCACTAGGCAAATCTCCAAATGTTGAGACTTGTAAGCCAAGCTGTAAGCCAAATGTTCACATTTACTTTAACCGGCGAACAAGTAGGCTGTTAAGTAAACGTGACAATGTTTTCTGACCGGAACAGGTGATCTTTGTCGATGGGCGATTTGTGGTTGAATGTACTTCTATCTACATGTTGGGCTATTCCTAATTGTTTGAGCTCTCAAAATCCAAATAAGTCCCGTCAGGAGCACTGAACTTAGCCAACATTAGCAAGCTCGATATGCAAAACCTTTGTTTTTAGTTCTTTCTTATGTGTCTGTGTCGTGGTGTTTGTCATGGTCGGTCGTAGATGAAGTTCACTTCTCAACTCGATGTGCCTCCGATCGCCAGGTGGCATGAGGATTAGATTCATGTAGTGGATTGAGAAGACTCTTCATCACATCTGTACGATTCAAATGCCACCCCAAACAGCTTCTATCACTGTGTATGTTCCTTCTCCGAGTTGGAGAGGAATGTTTTGCTTTGACTGAAGTAATGCTGTGGACATAGAAGCGGTTGTCAAGATTTGCAAGTTCCTTACGATATTGTTCCACTAATTTGGGGGATTTGGTTACAGACTATGTTATACAAAGGCTCTGACCTTAACAAACTCTTGGCTGTCTGTGTATATTGCAATGCCTTCCCTAAGTTTAGTCTTGGAGTGAGGTAGTCTCGTAGTCGCTTCTTGGGGTATCGAGTTCAGAATATTCTTGTAGCTGTGTGTTCTGACAGTCCAACATCTAGATTTTACTGAGTCTGACAGCGCTGGATGTTGCCATGAGTTTGGCATTTATGTCGAGTGGAAGAAGGTGAAGCAGAAAAGTTGACCAGGAACGCAGCGCTCCAGTAATGCCTATGCCTTGGACACTGCTTAGTATGGTTATGTTGTATGATTTGGTCGTCGCAGGCCACTAGACAAGTCACCTGTAAGTGAGGATGGGACATACTACTTCTATGTACGTCCATAGTTTCGGACGAAGTCTCTACTTTTGCAAAGTTACATGTATGGCTTTCTTACTCGTTTGGGATCAAGAACAGTGCCTTGGTACTTTGCAGTGAAGGAAAGAACTAGGATTTGGGTGGTACGGAGTGTAAGTACACTGGACTGAATGCTTGGGATTAGCTTACCTATACCAATTACCTGGTAACACTACTTAAATTTTGGTAGTTCGAGCCCGATAGCTTGTTCGATGTGTGCCATATTTTTGCACTAATGTTACTACACTGCATCTGATTTGGACATTCGTCCAATTTAATTGCTTACTGCCACTCTGTCGTGCTGCTGTGATGATTGAAAGCCAATTTATTTGCATAGAATGGATAAATATTCATTAAACCTCGTATTCATGAGATGCAAATATTTGAAATTAATTTCCCAAATCTGTTTGCTTATGAATATCAAAGAGTGACAGCTGTCAGGGCACATATTCGCGTTTTTGATTTTTTCCTTTTTACAGCCACTGAAATGCAATACAATGCCGCACAAATCGACACCCTTGCGTTTATGATTTGAAATTCATTTTGCAGACAAGTCTATCCAACGAAAAACAAACGAGTTGACATTTTGAACATGAGTTCTGACAAACATTGGGCGTAAGCGAAAAAATAAATGAAAACTCCCATTGTAGCGTTTTGCATTTCTTATCAATTTTCTCGAAGCTCATCCAAAATGAGGAATCATTCGAATAAGCATTTCTCGTGCTCGATATATGAGCTCTTCGGAAATGAACATATTTTTCAAGCAGTGAACCCATTGAAACCACCAGGAGTACAGCACAGAGAGGGTATCAAGCGATTTGCTGTGTTTGTTCTCCGCAGGTATCCGCATACGGATAAGAAGGAGCCGACGAAGGAAAAATAATAAAAATAAAAAATCTATATTTATCCCTCTATACCGTGTCGTCAATTTTCATCTTTTTCAACTGGATGTGTAACAAGGACTCCCTTTGTAAGTGTGTGTGTGTGTGTGGTATCTGTGGGAATTCCTTCCACCTGTGCACCTCCCTGTTCACTTGCCAGTGAGAGAGAGTGTATCTCGAGGACTTATCCAACCACACCCTCATTCACTTTTGCGCGCCATATGCGAATCCTGGCATTTCCTTATCGTTCTCTATGATCATCCACAGCTCTACCCCATTAGTCCTTAAGGCGAAACGGGGGTGAATTCTCTGTGTTTAAGGGCCGCATACGTTTATATTTCCTTTTTACTATTCTTCTAACAGAAGTGTTGTATGCAAAGTAATTTGTTTGTCTCCTCCTCTGGCGAATTATGCTCGTACGTAATCCTCAGGCTGGACATAAATATTAAATAAAATTCGTATCCTTTTAGCTTTAGCTCGTTCTGTCTCTGTCTGTGTTTTACTATCTTTGGCATGAGGCTTGCATTTGATTTTATATTCTGCAACTATGCTTCTGGGTCGCAACGTCAATGTCCTTTGGAGTGCGTCTTCTCCTGTACACATGGAACTGGGTCGCTATTAGTGTATGTTGCAGAAAAAAAATATCCCAGCGAATATGGACGACAAGTGTGGTCAATTATTTAATGGTGTTGGCAGAAATAGGAACAAGGATTCTCAACTATAATGGAACATGGCGATTTTAAACGCATTAGATGCATTTTTTATTGGGACAACAACATGTGTGCAACAATGTTTGGTTGGTGCTTAGTATCTTGTGCCGATGACCTCATTCTATCAATTTCAGCTTTTGTTTGATAAAAACTACTTTAGCCTACATTCGGAGTCACCCTCTGTACTGAATGGCGAGGATCTATGAATAATTTATGCGATAAAAATGAAAAAAGGGAAAGCATTGTGCATTTATCGTGATGCATGTTGTGTTGCATAATTGTGGATGAGGCTTGCTTGCTTCATTGGCACTGATTGCATGTGGCGCTGAATGTTATCTCATGAAATTTAATGAATCATGTTTTGTTGAATGAGATTTGTGGTCACTTTGGGGGCAGATCTTTCTACAGTCCTCTTCCTCTGCAAATTGAGGAAGAGCAGTATTCTTATCTGGGGCTTAGTGGTTCTTTAAAAAGTTAAGCTGGACTCTGGATTAGAGTTTGCGGAACTGATATTAACATTCCCGGCCTCGGCTTTTGAATATTTCTCCGACTATATTCTCAGGGGTTGGCTACCCGCCGAGTTTTTTCATCAGAGTTGACTTTGTCGAAGGAATGTGGGCTTTCGAACAACATGTGCTCGGTGTCTTTAAAGCTTTGTGAAGAGCAGAATCCAAAATGAGCAAGCACTTCTAGCAATACCAAGGGTTTTAGGTTTTATATGACGCCGTAAGGCTATATCAAGGGAATAGTTCATCGATTTCATTCCGTCTATTCACCTACACATGTACGTCGAATCGTTTGTCGAAATAAATTCTCCTTTAACCCTGCCGAACGCCTTTCCATCTCAATAAAAAATACGAAATCCATTCTATTCGCATTGTGCAAAGATTAGTCAAAATCCTTCAGCGGAAACACTTTTCCGGATACATGAAGCGAATAGACAGCAATAGCTGTCAAATTGGTAGTGAAATGCACTTCATAACGCCAAATCAATACTTTTGTCACACACCAGCAGTATTGAAAACTAAACCTTTAATATTTTATGCAGTTTTCTGGTGAAATATCACTGTAATTGCATTTATTTAAAACATTAACACATAAACACAAGTATTGCAATAAATTTTCAACAACATTTCCATCGTAAAACTGATTTTGCAAAAGAAAATAATACGAACATGTGCACAGGCAAAATGTGCAGTGAGTTCATATATGAACTCAACCCATTTTTCGTCTGTTTTGTGTCACACAAATGAAATTTCAAATGTTGAGAAGTTTTTGTTGGGGTTTAAGGCGGTTTTTGAATAGTTTTTTGATTGGAAACTTGATGAAATTGAGGGAGAGGTAGACTAGATAAATTAGAAACGTGTGAAATGCAGAAATGTTGAAAAGTACCAGAATGACAAATGTACAGATTGTACGTAAATTCACATCGTGTTTTTTTTTTCCAAAAAGGTCAATAAGCAAATACAAATTGTTTGTCAATTAGTTTTATGTCCATGACAAGCTCTAATTGGTCCTCCGAGTACTTCTGGATTATTAATAGATTCTATGGCATTCTAAATGACCTCTTCTGGTCTAAGTGCTACTGCATTCCAACTTTCACCTGACCTAACCTAAGGAAATGATAAGCACAGAGATAAAGATTTGCGCCCTCCATTTGGGGGTGATTTTCACAGCACTCAGTCATGCCACCAAGCGCTACGAAAAAATACGGTGGAAGACTGGTTAGGTTATGCTCGAAATATTCACGTCAATTTTTAGCATTTTTTCGGTTTCCGCAGAACTTTTTTGAAACAGACTACAATCTCAGTTAATAATCTAAACCTACTAGGTATACTGCACATACAGGTATTTTTTCTCGTGGTGTTATGTATGAATTTGAGGATGCTGTGGATAAGAACTGATACTGAACGCTTGGTGCTACTGAATTTTAAACTCATTCATCAATTTCCAATGACCTGTTTATCCTATATGAGGGTCGCGGAGTCAGGGTGCCTAAATGAACCCTCCATATTTCTCCATCTTCCGCCATCGACCCTAAATCATCAAGGGCTATCCCCATACGTGTACAGGTGAAATTTTAGACTTTGTCCAACCATCTCATCCTGGGCCTACCCAGGGAACGCCATGCGTCTTGCCAACACAGACGGCTACGAACCTGTCAAGTGCGCGCTGAAGGTCGGTCTGGGTGGACCCCAGGATGACCAAGTGATCAGCAAAAAGCAGATGACTTATCTTTAAGTTTCCCAATTCGAACCTCACCACGGTTGCGCTGTAACATCCAATCCGTATACACAATGAAAAGAAGAAGTGACAGAACTCATCCCTGACGAAGTCCAACGCCCACAGTGAAAGTTGTCGACTTAACGCTGTTCACCCGAACACAGCTCTAACAGCTTGTGTATAGAGATTGAATGGCCCTCAGAAGAGAATCGTCAATCCCATATTCTTGCAGTAAACTCCAGAGTTTAGGACGGACGGTCGACGGAGCCAATCATATGGTTTCTCCAAATCCACAAAACAATTGTAGATAGGTTTGGCATACTCCCAGGCCTTCTCCAGTATCCTTTTGAGAGTGAATAGATGGTCTGTTAAGCTTCTATCCGGACGAAAGCCGCACTGCTCATCGGCCAACTTGAACTCGATCACAGCTCTGGAACGTGCTTCCAACACCTTTGCAAAGAGATATACTCCCATAACTGGAGCATTCCCTCTTATCCCCTTTTTTAAAAAGAGGAACTACCCCAGTTTACCAGTCGCTTGGTGTTTTGAAACTTCCATCTCCAAAGGTCTTAATCTATTTAGAAGCTTGAGTCTTGAATGTGCAATTCAGGCTGTTTTTTCCGCTTTTCTTTAATATTTGAAAGATCTGAATGTGTTTATCGCCAGTACCACAAACACAAGCTCTATAGATTGGTGCCAATTTATTTCAAGGAATCCAGAAAATGAAGGTGAATTTCATTTCTTCTTTATGGCACGAGCTAGCAAAATTGACAAATTAGCAACATTGCCAATTTAATTAGCAATCAATGGTTAATGAAGAGAAGTTAGCGAAAAATTCAAGGAACTATTAGATACTTGTACATATTAGTGTTTAATTCTGACATACATAAGTTGTTTCCTTAACAAATTTTTGCGAAAAAATATTTTAAAACTCGGTAGTGAAAACCATTTAACACAATTTAAGCTATAACTTGAAACGTTTTGCCTTGGGCTTGCTTAGGACGTCAATAGTTTGTATGTTTAACTTGGCCTAGTGGTTAAATTGATTCTAATTTTGACATTTTTGGAAAGCACAAAAATATACATTTTGAACTTATTGTATTAACCCCACAGATGTTGAGATGTTTGTAGGTGGTTGGTGATTTTGACCTGCTGAAGATTGATTGAGCGCGTTCCAATGTTTCCTGGTTTTATAACGAAAGTAACTTTGGTAGAGGCAAGTTTGTACAGTTGTCAAGTGCACGTAGACTCTTAACTAGGCCTAACTTGAAGCCTTAAGAACCTACAAGCTTCTCGGTGATTCTGCTATTTGCTTAAAATAGAATCATAATCTATTGGGGTCTCGGATAAATGGAGATTTAATGAAATGAGATCCTTTTTTGTAGTTTTTCCACCAGCCGCATAAAGGTGGAGGTCGATTGACGGGATCATCAACCAAAAAAGTTCGCAACGACATGACAGTTGAGAAATTCAAGGAGTTTCTCACTGGAAATTGTGATCTCAACAACATGGTGCAGTGGTTAGCATCGTTGCTTATCACGTCAAAAGTCCGAGTTCAACTTCTGATGTCGGAAAAATATTTATTTCTTAAATAAATAAAAAAAATCGATCAACTGTGAAAGCTGATGGCGACTCTACTCTGCGAAGGAATAACACTGGCAGTAGAGTGTCTTGGCTTAATGAGTTGATTGAGCTGACACTGATTATGACATCAGGAGATTCGAAAAAATTCCTGTGAATTATACCAATGACAAAAACACCACAAATGTCCCCAGCTAGCCTGGACACCACCCTTGGACGCCAATGAAAAACTTAACGAAACCTGAGTTTCAAACCACTGTACCTCGCTCGCGGTGTGTGTATAACATTAAAAGGGTATTCATATCCCCTTCATCCGCGTGTGGATTATAAAAAAAAAAACTGAGGGACAAGCAATTTTTAGTGAAGGGCTCGCACCTCCATCGTCGGCTACGCGGACAATATGAAGGTTTTTCCAAGATCTTGATCTTGCTCTTGAGTAAAATATTCTCCAGTTGTAGAAGAACTTTGCTCGGCACAGAAGATACTTTAGATCGCGGTGTTCCTTGGTCCCAGTCCAGTTAGGTAGGAGGCATCAATCCTGGCTGCACAGGATAGTGGTCTTCTGCTTTAGCCCGCGAGGAGAGTAATTCTATAATATTTTAGCACTTCTAATAATTTCCGCACTCAAAATGCTTGACCCAGTTATAGTGACATCAAAGCCGTTCGTCAAAAACAAATTTGATTCAACTCTATTAAGGACTTGCTCATTCTACCAACTCCTCAACTGGTCCTGAGTCTTCCACGAAGTCCACAAGATCTAAGACAGTTGGATCCACTGGATTGAATGGATCTCTTCTTCCCACAAGAAAATAGACATTAGCAAGTGCGCTCGTGATTTCAACTATCTTTGCGGCGTTTTAGTCGGAAAAGTTTTTTTTGTATCACCTGACATTACCGGGAATGGGCAACCTTCTCTAACAACATCCTATCCCTTGGACAATAGGTCTTAATAGAAAATCGTGCCACATATTCCTTGCAAGGCTGGCTTTTCATTAATCTCCATCTGTCGTCTTTGCGTTCTTTTATGTGTTTGTTTGTGGTCGTAATATTCTTTGGAATTAAGTTCGCCATTATAATCAATGTCCATGGCGTGCTAAGTTTATGCTGACACACCTACGTGCATATGATTGGTTGCAGGACTTCTTCTAAGATGGAAGACAGTTACTCTGTCGATGTGTATGACATCGTGATGGTCATAAAATCAAATCCCATCACGCAACACTTTACAAAACATGAGACATCTCCATTTGGTACAATGTCACGCGGAGGTGCATGGAACTCATGCCTCCTGAAGCATAATAGGAATCTGCCTTAGGCCATTGGTTGGAGGATTCCAAGTTTGTGCAGATATTGCTTCTAGGTATGAGGTAAGGAAGATAAAAAATAAATAAATAGATGTAATGTAGATTAGACGAGATACTTTCAGAAGTGCATTTAATATTTTCATAAGCCTAGGCAGGTTGGCGCATAGAGTGTGGATAAAACCTAACTCTACGCTGTAATATGTTGGTTTTCACTCTAACTTGTGCTGCTGTATCTTTGCAAGTTATGGTGTCGGCTGTACACAGGCATACTGTGGCGTATTGCAAACTTTATTTTGAAAAGAAAACTCGAGCATGACGTTGGCTTCAAGAAAGTTGCAAACCAATTTGACTGAATATCAACTTTTGCTTTGTGAAATGCATCACAGCTTTATGGAAAAGTATCGATAAAAAAGTGTTGAGCACGTACCCTTTGGAAGAAGTTCTTAGTTCCTCATGGTACAACAAAGCTAAAAAAGTATCTCAAAGGAAAGTAACAATTAAAGTCCCACAAATGGGTCAGTGCCATCTGAATGAGCACACTTTTCGTGAGCAGTTCATCTAGTTTTATGTGTGCTGTGGACAATAAATGAATTAGTTCAGCCAATTGCCTCTTTCAAAATAGTTACTAGATTTTTTTTTATTGTTTCAAGTAGACTAGGTCAACTCTATGTGATTGGGGGAGCTGTGCTAACCCTGTTCTATGGTTGTGACTATCCTATTGGCACTTTGTCGCCTCGTGGGTTTATAATTGTGATAATTTGTTGAAAATTTCTTATGCAATGAATTAATTTGTTGATGAGATACATTCGATTCGATTTACATATACGCATTGGCATTGGAATTTTGATTTTGTTTTTATTTGTTCCCAAGTTGAATGCAAAATACCGGATTACGCCATCGATATGCGCTTGTGGATGCTAGAACGTTTATCTAATTCAGTTTTGGGGTATTTAATTAATTAAAATAAATTCTATGTGCGTCTTCAAAAACTGTCGTTTTTCAAGTCATTGATTTGTAAATGAAAACATCTGCTGGGAAGTTTCGATTGTACTGTTGTGGTACCGGTTATTTAAATAATTTACCTCTAAGTGGGATTTGAAAAATTCGAAAAAGAGACCAAACAACATCGATGCAGATGGCCTAAATTAATGTTGCAAATTATAGTTAACACGAACGCATATGAAAATTTGCTAAAATATGCGAATGATGAGCGAGCGGTGTTTTAAATTGGCATCCGGGATTAGATGTGTTGGCGATAAGCAAAAATCAAGCAATTTAAATATGAAATGAAAGTTTTATGGTTAAACGACGGCAGGTTAAGCTTGAACCTGTGTCAACTGGCACTGGCCTTGTCTAGACGATTGTTGCGTATACCACCAGCATACTGCATTCCATTCACTTTGATGGATTGGAAACTCTTTGCCTGAACTGCTGCTATTGAACTGTCACTTTGAAATCATTTCTCGTTGGTTGGCAAGATCTTAATAGGTAGGCTAGCGTAAATCGAAAGCCTTTAGTCTATTTAGAAAGAATCTTGGGATCTTTATTCATCATTGTCATTGCAAGTAACTACGACTGATTGAATCCAGTAAGTGATAGATTCAATGTCTTCGATGCATCCGACAAGATTCCCATGTTGACTTTGCCAGATAACGAAGGAAATAAATAATATAAATAAAGAAGGAAATGTTACCACACTGAACCACTAAGTGCAAATCCTAATAAGGTTATCAAATTTAACGCTAAGTGGCCGCTGACTTATCCACTATGGCTATTGCCAACATTATGAGAACTCTTAACAAGGCCCTTAAGATGGGTCTGGGGTGCATTTGTCCAAACTTTCATTAGTTATAAATAAATAGCTGGCGCGATAGCTCGGGATGAGTCAAGAGCTAGCATCCCACAACCATTCATGTTGTGCGTGTTACATTTTTCGCACGAATGGAAGTGACATACAATTTATTCCTGGCTTCGAACAGCGAATTGAGAAGCTCTTTCATCACAAGTTGTACTCTTGGAGGCTTGTCATTCCCCGACGAGAGGTAGTGCCGCAAAGATCTTTACTCATTCTAGCTAGCAAAAGAATCTACGGATAAGTACTCACTTTGCCAAGGAGACCCAAAAAGTGGAGAGTAAGTCTTTCCAGAAAAAAGTTCACGTACATATGTACATAACGAAGCCCAGAACGTTGTTTCCTAGGTACCTAATGAATATGATTGAATAAATATCATAAAAGCTGTGTGCTTAAACTCCGCCACGGTGTTTACATTAAGCATCGGATCGTCTTGGATCCTAGCTAGCAACAATGGCGGTTATTGCCCACTGGTCATTCATTCTTCTGCTCTCTGTGGTACCTCTGGTATAGCATTTCTTGCTGCATAATTGTACCCATTCTCAAAAGTACTGTAGTAGGTCCACTGCTTTTATTGTCGTAACACTATTCTCAAGCCACGCTCGTACCCAGGACTGAATGCTTTGGAGATTTTGAAGGGAGCTCACACACGAATCGAGAGATTTTTCTCTCGGTGAATGAGAATTTCTAAGGGATCTCCCCAAATCTCAGAGGAAGCTAAACTCCCTTTAGCATCTAGTTGGCTACGGGCGTGTCTCAAGCGCTTCACCTCCACTGCAATAGTTGAAAAGCTAAGAAACTCTATTCATTATTATGTACACTGATGTTTCTATGATCAAGAACGAATTCGGATTTGAAATATTCTGCCGGACAGCGTAGACAAACTTCGTGGTTAGCTTTGACAAGTATTTTCCATATTCTGAACAGAAATCTCGGCCCTCTCGGCAATGTGAAAGAATTATCTTGTAAAACAACATTTTTTGGAAGGCATTATTCATATGCTCTTAAAGTTGCTCAATGAAGCCAAAGCTAGTCATAGAAACTACAATGGCACTTATGGTTTAAGGCGGACACGATGTCAGCTAAATACGTTGGTACTCTAACGCTTGCAGGACATAAAGGTGGTTAACTGGGATTCTTGGAATTCATGGGCTATTGCATTTGAGTGTGTCGAGGCTATGCATCTATATGTCAGAAAGTGATTCCAACTCAACGTTGCATTGTACCAAAAAGTTCAATTTTATTGCCAACTTCGGATGCAACCATTACATCCCAGCACAAGCCACTTATCCACCTGACCACCACGTTTGCATCGACTATTAAGACGGCCTCGTAAAAACCTTCGGTCTGTTTCATGATATTCCTCCTCAAGTCATAACTCTTAACCTTGAAATTTCTCGAATGCCATCGTCGATCACAATGCGGCACATTTTGCGCACATTAATTTCCCTAATGCGTCCCATTTAATCTACGACACATAAACCAAGATTCCAGGACACTAAACGAGCACACACAGCAATCACCAAAATGTGTCGTAAAACACACGTCCTCCCCCAAAAGTGATTCCTGCGCCGGTCGCCCGTCGAGGCAACATAACCCGCGAGTCTCGTTTATTGCATAAACACCATTAAAGGTTATTACGGGGAAAATTAATTGCCCATCTCTGGGCCGTGTTCACGAGGCTCACACAGTGTGAGTGGAGCGCATTTTATTTGAACTCACCCATGGGACAGACCCCGCACTCTCAATAATAATGTCAGGGCACCCTGCCCTGTCAAAGGGTTTTCCCTCCTGTCACCCACACTCTGACACTTATGCTCACTTCTATTAATACGTTGTACGCTCTATTAATCCGTTGACACCCCTCAATGGCTGTTTCCGCTCTCATATGTGTATATTTCGAGACTTCAGGAGGGATGGGGACTGCGTCGCACGGAAAGGGGCGACGAAACATAATTGTGACAACTGTGCTTTACTGTGCGACTCGATTAAGAATCGAAAGGTGTTCAACTGGGCCGAGGCGACGTTATTTGACGAATCACACCCGCTCTTCTCCTGGGGTTTGCCCCTTTCTTTTTCCGTGAGTGTGCAATTCTCTGAAGCAAGTGGCGTGCTTGTGAGTACAATGGCCTTGCACTGGGGCTTTCATTTAATAAAAAAAAAGAATCTCCTCGTGATATTACCATTCGGTTGTCGAATGCATTTTTTCGAGTTCGTTTCATAAATTCGTGTGTGTGTGTGTGTGTGCATCTGGTGGATGGAGGAGCTCGAGCTAGAGCTGGAACTTATGGCATATTGGTAATTCGAAGTCTGGGGTAACACAATCCGTGGAATATGTGTACACAGTGTTATATCCGGGGCTAGATTCCGAAGTGTGACTTTCAAGTGCTGCTCTGTGGGGCGCGTGTGGGGGAATATATTAAATAATATGACGACGGATGGGCATGGGATGCAGTTTTATGAACTAATTTACTTGTTTCCCGAGTGTGGGAAGAGTTTTTTTTTGGAATTATGACATGTCTCTGCAGTTGTTGTGTCTGCTGTGGGAAGATGTTAGATGTCGAGATTGAGAGAACTGGATTGCATTAGAGCGTCACGGAGGGAATTAGAGGCCACCCCATAATTTAGTTAAAATATTCAAATTCTGTACCGAGTGTGTGTTTGTTTAGTTGCCTCATGGATGGGATTGGAATAATGGAAACTATTGTTGCATTTAAAGCAATAACAGAAAATACAAATGGCTCTGCCTGTACTGGATTTGCAAAATTGGATGGCTCTTTTCTAGCAGAGGGGCAAGAGGAGTCACTAATCGATGGTGAATTGGAGTTTGAAAAGTTCTCAATGACGAACCACGTTTTGATCTTACCGGCTGAAGCAACAGCAATGAATTGCTTAAACTTGGCTTAAGACTGGCAAGAGCGTTGGTTGTCCCGAGTTCCGCCACCTTTATTTCAAGAATATTTTCCATTGCTGTAGCTCCCACAGAAGTTGTCTAA
Source organism: Matsumyia berberina (assembly GCA_917880715.2). Classification (NCBI taxonomy): domain Eukaryota; kingdom Metazoa; phylum Arthropoda; class Insecta; order Diptera; family Syrphidae; genus Matsumyia; species Matsumyia berberina. The sequence continues at coordinate 111,293,625 of OU862870.1, read as the reverse complement.
AAAGCGACCAAACCTATTGGTACGACTGGCAATGAAGAAGGGTCTATGAATGACAGCAGTTTCTGATTAAACTTATACCAGGTTACCTCAGATAGGCGCGCTGTGATGAGTGGCAATGTTTTCATAGGAATCTGAAGCAAGACCGACAGGCTTGCTGTTATCACCCAGAATTGTAAAAAGGTTTCCTAGTTCAGTCAGCTCCTACGACCATATTCTCGATGTTAGCCATTTATCCCGGAAAACACCGACTACACATCGTCTAAGTTGAACATCAACCTCAACCTTCGGATATCAATCCCTTCCACAGAGGAGTGAAAGAGTGATACTCACTTCTATGCGGATGATTGCAAACCCGAGAGTGAAGTGGGAAAAGGTGTTTTCCCGAAATGCTTAACCTTAGCATCTCCTTCCATCTACCTGATCACTGTAGCATGTTTTAGGTAGGAATCGCGGTGATAAACGAAGTCTTATTCTGGCTAAAGCACAATTTTTGCCGATAGCCAGGATGCTGTAGAGTCTCTGGAATCAGTAACGCATATGTATATCAAAATCTACTCCGACTGTCACTCATGTTTCACAGAGATGACAGAACATTTGAAAATTTACCTAGGCTGGGTTCTCGGTCTCAGGGGCATTGTATGGCCGATGAATTCGCTAAACGTGGCACTATTCAAGAGATCTTACTAGAATGGCGGAATCGAAGTATTCCACTCACTACATGGTCGCCGTGGCTCAGTAGTTAGTGCGTTGGACTACAGTGCGAGAGGCGTGGGTTCAAGGACCAGTCATGTCAAGGACCTCTCGTCGGGGAATGACAATTCTCCGGGAGTATATTTTGTCATGAAAGAGCTTCTCAATTCGCCTTTCGGAGTCGGCAATAAATTGTAGGTCCCTTCCATTTGTGCGAAATATGTAACACGCACAACATGAATGGTTGCGATGGTAAGCTCGGTCCTGGTTCTTTCCGAGCTGTCGCGCCAACAGTTTATTTATTTGTTTACATGTAAATTACTCCTGGGGTGACTCGTCGAGATCGGGTTAGGAACACCAGAGTACGCGAAGCGCTCAATGTCGACCAGCTACTTCTTCGAACGGAGAGGTCCATACTTCGATGGTTTGGTCACGTCAAACTCAGTTTCCAAGACGTGCCATGGAATCCGTGCCATCGGGTAGACGTCCCCTGGGTAGGCCTAAGATGAGATGGCTTGACCAAGTCCGAAATCTCACCTCTACCCGTTTGGGGATAGCCCCTGATGAGTTAGAGTAGATGGCGGAAGATCGGCAAATATGGAGAGTCGACTTAAGCTCCCTAAACCCGCGACCCTCATAGTGGATAAGCGGGCTATTGGAAGATGATGATGATGATGAGCAAGGCAAACCAATGATGGGGGAATGCAACCACATGTTGAACCACCAGAAAGATTTGGCCTCATTCGATCTAAAAATGACAAGAATGAGGGCTCAAATATGATATAAAATGCAAGTCATTCACCTCCTAATGAGTCCCCCCCAGATATTCTCACCAAGTGCAGCCTAATCTCGTCTTTGTAGAGGTTCCATCAGCCTGGTTTGAACGACTTAAGGGTATTTAGGACCCAATCTACCTCTAGTTCTGTACAAAGTGTTTCTGCCGTTTCTTTTCCTGGTCTGCAGATTACCACTGCAATTTTCCTGCCTTTGTCTGGTAAACTCTCTGGAAACTGTTTTTAGTAGCTCTTTGTTATCTTATGCTAAGTTTTGGCTTGCTATTTTATGTAGTTTGCCTGCCCGTCTTGGCAAATGTCCAATCACTCGTTATACCCGCTCAATCTGATTCAAGTTTCTTTCCAGAGTGTTATCCAAGGCATCATTGCAAACAGCTCTGACGATTCTCCTCAATGGTTACCCCCCCGCCCAACGCCAAATCAACTACTTAACCCGAAGTCATATCGATTAGTGAGCTCGAGTTAACTGAAATGAGATTTAAAGAGGCTTTTCCAGAGCTTGAGCGTCAGCAAACTAATTTATTAAATCGCTTGAACTATCTTTCAGTGCACAGGCTTGTTGATAAGTCAACAAAAAATACCTGCATCAATGCGGATGCATGTATTTACTGTTCCCAAGTCTGAACTGAACCTGCGTATGACTAGATGTCTGCCCGGCACACATCCGTCCATACACACGGTCATATTTCTATGACATTTCAATTCAACAGCGCGACATCTAAGTGCAATCTCTCTTAATTAATTTGGCGCGACTGCAAATGCATCGCGTATAGGACACCCGGGCGCGGCCACAGTGGCAGCAACCACTCCAGAGCTCTAGAGTGGAAGGGAAAATAATTATAAAAAATTGAATCCTTGCCAAGTAGCAGCAGCCACAAGCGAGCTATGTAGAGTCGGCAAATTAAACTTCAGATCTCTCTCGTGTTTTTTTCGTCGTCGTCGTTTTGCTCCTTTTTTTCCTCCTCTATTCCCATACGTGCGCCTATTTGTCAGTTGAGAATTTATTCCCATTGAAGGCACACTCTGCGGAAGGGTTGAGGGTGAAGCGATTCTATTTTTCCTGATCCACACAGACTGCGGGTCAATAACTTGTTACAGATACATACAGATGCAGGCACTGTGTAACTGTAATGATGGGCTTAGTGAATGTGTGCCTACTTTGGGGAATCAGCATCAATTGAGATACTTGGACTGTTGCCGGTGGATCAAATTATTTACGGGACACATGTGTACTTTGAAACAGTTTCGCATGACTGAGCGTTTCTACTTCAGATGATCAAAAATCAATCAGACGTTATGAAAGGGAGCTCGATGCTGGGGAATGTTGTACTGGTACAGAGCTTCACTTGGGTCTTCATTGAAAGATTGACTTCTGCCAAGAAGAGCATCGGGAATTGTGTATTGCGTCACAAATAATATCCGATTGCAGTCTAACATGTACGGCATGATGTCTATAAGAGAGAAATGCCCAGAGAGCTTGGATGGATAGGCGGGTGAAAATTTAAAGTCTCAAACGGATGAGATGATGGATTAAATTTCACCAGACGGTCACTAGAGACGTGTTGACGTTAAATGGAGTAGACAATGTACATATGTTGGTCTGTCATGTTCGTACAGCATGAAGGGATGGGTTTGTTTAGTAGAAATTGGATGTAAACGTAACCTTGGAACCCAAAGGGATTTGTTTGTATAATAAAGGCGTTAGTTGGATAGAAAATCAACTTAATCTTCTGCCAGGTATTCCTAGATTTACACATAAAGTTGGGTGAGATTTGTTTTGACGTATGAATGTGAAGTCTTTCTCTTTTGCAAATTTATGGACAAGATTGCTATTAAATGTTAATTTTCCCATACTACGTCTGCGTTAAGAAGCGTTTCTTGACAAATTATTCTCGTTCCAAGCTTCAGAGAGGAGGAAAACATGGAAGCGCTACTTTAGGCATCATTTCCATGCTTCTGTGACAGAGTCAGGGTTTAGATGGATAGATGAGAATGAAACCACAATCATAGGAATTTTGCAAACAGCTCTAGGTTAGGTTAGGTAAGGTACATGGATTGACGAGGGAAAAGAAGCCCCCAGCGCCACACTCAGGTCAGTAGAGACCCATTGTGATGCCCATTTATTGGGGGAGGGGGGAAGGTACCCCTTGCTCGTGGAGCATTACCCAAAGCATTCTCCTATTGCCCCGGGCTTTCGAACCATTTTGAAGCCTTAATTAAACCTCCAGATGTCCCCGATGGGTACATCCCTTAGTTCTTCAGTATCTTGGAAGAAGTGCCTTCCGAAGGATCTATTTCTGAGGTGGCAGAGATCTGGCCAGTGGCAGAGGACGTGGGTTGTATCCTCATTGACTTCCTCGTCTCCACAACCCCTACAATGGTCGTCTTCACTGAGCCTTACCTTTTTCATATGATAACGCACAGTATTATAACCTGTAATTACTCCTACAAGGATGGAGAGGGTTTTCCTGTCCATCTGCATCAGTGTATTAGTTCTGCCACCATTTTATCTTGGCCATAATTTTCTAGTTATCTTACAGGAGTCCAAAGAACTCCATCTTTCATTCGCTTCCGCTAGAGTCTTGATCCCCGCTTCATATTTGAGTTTACATGGCGGGATTTTCACTGATTGATCAGCTTGCTCCAGGTCTAGCGTAGATCCCTTCCTTTCCAATTCATCAGCCTTCTCATTCCCTGGTATGCAACAGCCTGAAATTCGTTCGGTGTTTGGTTAAAGCCAAAGCTTCCAGCTTGCAGATAAGGTGACCAAGAGTTTGCTTCGCAGCTACGTACATAAGTCCTTGCAGCTACGAAAAGGAATGTTGAAGGGGTTCTCCAATATTATGTGCGTTTTCCAACAGTCGATGGACCCATACTCAGCTATTTATAAACACCTTGCACTTGGCAGGTGCTAGAATAAGTTTTTCGAGATATCGTACAGTTTGTCAGCTCACTCCACCTGTGTTAGGCTCCTGATGCGGAGATAACATGCTTTGCCGCTTTGACTGGAACAGGTGGAGTGGAAAATGTAGAAAAATTCCTTACCAGTTCATCAGTTCATTCGAAGCTTTTAATGCTCTTGTAAGATAAAGTGGCATTAGCATGCAAGTTCTGTTTAACACTGTTTTACCACCTTCGAATATGATGGCAGCTTGGCTTTCGGTGAAAGTCTAAATCTTGGACGCACTGAGGAATCTTTCAGTCTAACGATTATGTGTGATGTTGTTGGGTTTTCGAATCAGAACAGTCCAGTTGGACGGTGGCTGGCAAAAGATGGTGATATCGAGTCATTGGTTTCTCGTCTGTTTCGGACGTCCTAGAGCCTACTACTTCTTAGCCGATGGTAAAGATATTGCTTGCGTTGGCACAGAAACCCAAGTCTTGCCCTCAAACATGTGACACCTATGTACAACAAGGCAAATAGTCTTGCAGAAATTGTTCACGGTTGTCGAATCAGTGCTTTCCGGCAACATCCCTGCTTCCTTCGCTATTTTTGTCTGCATCATCATGATCACATTTTTATTTGATATGATGCTTAAGGGGGCACCTAGATGGTCGAAGAAGGTTTCATTTTCACCATCAGAAAAGACGCCTCGTAAGAAATCTGGCTCTCAAAACTCAATTCCGTTCTATATGACAATTCCGTTCTATAGGACGATCAGTAGTCACCCGACCAATCATCAAATTGATAGTTGACTATTTGATATGTTTTTGACCAGTAGGGACCGCGATGAGGTGATGATGCGTTTCTATCTTCCGAATGTAGGGCCTATTGGCCTGAAATCTGTTAGCGATTTTTTGAAGATTTGTATCGACTACTCGAAAAGAGCTGTCTTCCACACTTTAGAGCATTGTCGGAACTACTCGGTCCAATCTGCGCTAAAATAGGAGTTGGCTTCCTGTGGTTGTATCAATAACTATGTTTCATTAAGCGAGTCCGGACGAGGAATTCTTAAGTCAAAGATCTTCCTTTTTGTGGAGTCCGAAGCCTAGATTCACTGATGATTCAGCAAAACTTTTGCTATTTAACTCTTTCCGCATAATTTGTTTTATTTCTGCTTCCATCTACTCTGGACTGCTTCTTCTTTGATTTTCAACCCATCATTCACTCCTGGAAACTATGTATGTATATGTCCTCACAAGGTTTCACTTTGGTCTTAAAGCCGAACAGCAGGCGTCTACCAACATTTTTGAATTTCTTTTGATCGTGAGAATCTTCTATCCCATTGAGTTGGGAAATTGCCTTTATCCATGTATGTAAGTCTTGGCTTTAGACTATTTCCGCCGTTAGCTTGTGTTTATGAATCTTCAATAGCCGTTTACGGCTATGCGAGCACTGTAGCCCACTTTGGGGGTCCCTTTCATTGTCATTGTCATAGTTGATCTTTTTCAGCACAGCCACACCTTTACTCACTAATCTTGATGAGCTTAGCTGTCCAATGTTGTAGTGCTCTCAGTAAGGTTCCATCCAAAAAATTATCGTTTTTGACTATGACCCTTCGAAGAGTTTTGCAATAAACAATATAAAGGTTTCAGTTCCAGGACACTTTCCATGGCAAAAATAACAAAGACTTTGTCGAAATGTTTTCTGCTAATCCCAATCAACCCAAGACCTCCTTCGCCTAAAATTTGTCAGCTCCTTTCAGCAAATGATGAAGCAAATGATTGTGCATCAACTACTAAATGCCTTGGCCATACCGACATCTGCCTCCCAAGATTGATTGAATCCCATTACAGTATTCACAGAAGTGGTTCTTGAAAATCATGGTGTCGAACCATTCCCAACCAACTAGCATCAATTAACTTGGAGTATAATTTCCATAGCACCACTCTGAGAATCCATCTAAACTTGGTTTTCCATCAGTCGCTTCTCCATGCATGCATTGATTAACTGGTGTCAGTTAACGAAAGAAAAAGTGAACACGACGGTCTTGGTCTGTTAAACATGATCCAGATTAAGATATCGTGTCGTTGGATATTATCTTTGAATAGATTTGCGTGATTAATTAAGTCGTCTAAGTGTTGCATGATGAGTATGTTTGTACCTACGATGGGAACATGCTGCACATGCGAGGAGTACTCTGGCTACAATTCATTTGATTTAACACGTGAGAATCCATGGTAAACAACGTGTGCATGTAGTTATGGCAATGCCAAAACGGGCAAACGTATGAAGACATGTTTGTGGAACGATTTCAGGAGAATCCTCCATTTGATTTATTTACTATCCCATCACATCTGTTGTGGTCCTTAATTTGACGGCAAGAGAGTGAGAATTGCTTTGAATTGGAGCACACATTTGTGTCCGTTGTGATGGATGGAGAGAGACTGTGTTGATTTGCCCACTCCTGAGATCTCTTCACGATGAAGTTGTTCATTCTTGTCTTACAGACACTTCTTGGAATTATGCAATTAGGGTAAGGCGGGGAACAATAGTTTTATGAAACTTTGTTTTCCTGTTCATCAATTTTCATCTGGTCTTGCTGTTTAGATTTCTACTCTATTGTAGAACTTGGGTGAAACGGTCCTTGGCTCTGATTCAAAGAATGGGGTTTTCTCTAAGAACAGTGATCAAAGTATTACTTGAACACTCCGGCAACGAGAGACCATTTTTAGCTCTCGTCCACCAGCGAGAGCTACTCCTGAAATTCCTTTGGAACTTCTTCTGAAAAAATACTTAACTTTCTCTTTAGTGGTGATCCAGACCCTTTGACATTGCCTCAACACACATGTGTACAGTACAGTCACCTAGGAATACATTTGCTATGCAACTCTGCTAAAAAACCTCAAAACAATCGGCAATCGGAAGCATATATGTATAACCCTACGAACTTTTACGAATTCTGCAGTGAACTAAAAGTCTTATGTACCATTGTAGCAGGTTGTAATAAAGGGACTGAAGACTCGTCAAGCCTTTTCTCGAAGCTGCTCTGGATCTTTACAGAATTGTTGAGCGAAAATTGCCATTTTTAATATATGTACATTCGTAAGTCTGCGTACAGATATTTAATCATATCCCAGCCGAGGGGTATTTGCAGACCTATGGAAAAAGCTGCTACTCACTAAGGGAATATACCTGAGGATCCGACGTCCAAAGAGTCTGCATAATAGACACAACTGGTCAGCTTTTTGACGATACTATCTGTTACAAACTGGTAATAGTCCAAAACATAGGAGGACTAAAACGGCTTACGAAAGTTGCACACAACCTTCTGTGTTGTTAAGTTTGCTTACACAGCTTAAAAACTGTGGAAGGCTTGAGTGAAGGAAAGGATAATATTGAACTGGCATAACACTAGAGTGTTATGGACCACCACGAAGTCCATAGAGTATGGAAGGTGAACCAAACGAAAATAAAATTCGAGAAAGTGCCAGCAGCTCTTGAACCAATCAAGCACGGGCCTTACTTTTTCTTCTTCATCATAGAGGAAAGGAAATCATAAGTTCGAAGTTCTGGGGCAGAGAACACCGAAATCGTATGCAAGCAACCGGATACATAAACCGAAAAGAGGACTAACGTCTTTGACCTCTCGTGGAGAAAAGACCGTCAGCAAAGTGGAAATGACATCTGGAACACATTTCAGCTTAATAACTTACTTAAGGTGGCACTACTGTCCGGGGTGGGCCTGGGCCTCAACCAACAAGCGCATCCAGCCAGCTCGATCTTTAGCCAGCTGCTTCCAGTTTCGCACCCCAAGTTGGTTGAGGTTCCCTTCCACTTGCGTGCGCCACCTGAGTCATTGTCTTCTTCCGCCGTCCCTCGGGTGAGGATTCGAAGATTTTTCAATCCGGACCATTGGTGTTCATCCACCATGACTCAGCCAAGAATTTGACCCAGAAGAATTTTCCTCTCGAAAAATCAAAAAGCAACATGATACATCTGTGCCGTAGGACAGGACTGGGATGATTAAGGTCTTATAAAGGGTCACTTTAGTTCGAGTTCGAGAGAGGGCTTTGCTACTTAACTGCCTTCTTAGCTCAAAGAAACAACGATTGGCAAGAGTTATACTTCGTTTGATCCCAGTGCTGGTATCGTTGTCTGAATTTATAGTTAAGCCTTGGTAGACAAAGTCCTTAACTACCTCAAAGTTACAACTGTCTATTGTGACGCTCTGTCCGAGAGGTCGGTGTTGGGTGTCCTTTCTTGTTGACTGCATATACTTGGTCTTGCCCACATTGAACGCTAAACCCATCTTCGCCGCTTCCGTCTCAATATTCACGAACTCGCCAGTGACATCACCCTGTCAATATCGATGGCATATCCGAGTAATTGGACTAAATTTTGAAAGATTGTGCCTTTGGTGTTGGCGGGTGAGTTTACCACTATTCTTTCAAACACGATGTTAAAGAAGTCGCATGACAGCACGTCGTCTTGTCTAAAACATTTTTTGACACCAAAGGTCTCGGTGAGGTCTTGATCGACCTTGATGGAGCAGCGTGCATTCTCCATCGTAATCCTGCATAAATGGACTCGTTTGGCAGTGATGCCAAAACTAGACATGGCGTTGTACAGCCATGTGACGCTGTCATACGCGGCCTTAAAATCGATGAAAACGTGGTGGGTATCGATTTGAAGTTCCTGGGTTTTCTGCAAGATCTGCCGCAGTGTGAATATTTGGTCGATGGTCGATTTTCATGGCCTGAGGCCACACTGATATAGACCGATCAGGTTGTTGACGAACGGCTTCATGCGCTCACACAACACTGCAGATAAGATCTTGTAGGCGTTGTTAAGAAGATTGATGCCTCTGTAATTGGTGCAGTTCAAAGGGTCTCCTTTCTTGGACATTTCAACTACCTGTAGCTTATCTCTTGTGATCTTGATATCTCTTCAACTATTCAAGGAGCCCGCGATCGTCTTGGCGCAGTGGTTAGTGCGTTGAACTGCTGTTCGACCTGCGTGAGTTCAAGCGCCAGTCTTGGCCATTGAACATTTTTCGCGGCACCGCTTCTCGTCAGAGAATGAGAAATCTTCGGGAATATGATTCGCCATGAAAAAGCTTCTTAATTCGACGCTCGGATTCGCAATAAATTGTAGAGTCGTTTCATTCGTGCGCAAAAGATTTAGTGGCTACTACCATAGGAACACAAATACATTGCCAGTATTCGAACTCTATCCTTATCCCTGCTCAGTATCACATGCACTCATGCTGCTTGGAAGTGCTCAGCAAAAGTGGCATCATTACCCACCATTTTGTCTTTCTTAGGGCCTCTGATGTCTGATCGTTGTTGCAATCTATCCGTCGGCATTCGGCTCTAAACCAAAGGTTGTAGCAAAAAGTTCCAAAAATGCATGTGCCAATTTCAGATGAGTTGTACTGAAGAAGATAAATGCAATCCCGGGGCTTACATATGTACATATGTACAGCCTTGCTTTTTTCACTACTAGTTCTTTTTTCAGCTGCTTGTGCACTATCTCAAAAAACCATTCCCCTTGGGCTATTTACATGGGCGGGTTCTTTTGCGTCGTAGGAGTTTCACTCTGAAACTACTCACATGTAGAACATGTCCTTGTTCTTTGGTGTGAGAAAAAACTTCCCACGAAACTTGAAAAATGTCTTGAATCAGTCATGGTTTTCTATGTAAGAGCTATGTTGTCTCCACAAATGTGTACACACGACAACATACCATCTTTGGCAGGACATGAAACTTTTTGTCTTCCCTTCCGTAACTTTGTCATCCAGCATCACAAAAAAAAAAAAAATCCATCTATCCCTCGGGCAAGATGAAGTCCATGAAATTGATTTTTTCTCAAGACTCAAAAACTAAACAACTGACAGAGTCTTGTCCTGCCCAAGCCACAAATGCATCGCTCGCATACGAAACAAAAGTCCAACAAAAACAAATGCCATTGACCTACGAGATAAGAATTCAATTTTCACAGCAAGCACCAGTGAGTGAATCAACCCTCTTCAGGAAAATTTCCCTTGAAATTTCTTTGCGAACAGGATGTGTCTCCAGTCATCATTCTACCGAAACGTTCAACAAAAACGAAAAGAAAGACAACCGCCAACCAAAGACATCCTGAAGAGCTGTGAAAGGAAGCAAAGAAAAAAAAATGAAAACTTCCCGTTCCCGAAAAAAGCAAAATGATAAACGAAGAAGAATTTTTCTTTCCAAAAAGGATATCTACGTATCTGTGTTCCTTTGGAAGTTCTTATCCCCCAGAATGTTCCTGCTTCTCCAAAGTCTTGTGGATTTCTTCTTTTTCTTTTTTGGTGAACATTTTTTTTTCTCCCTCAACTTTTGCGTTCGTCCTGGATGAAATAACTTCGGCAGAGATTTATCGGTGAACAAGGAAACTGCGGGTGTGCTTAGAGTTTATATTCTGGTTAAATATTGAAGTGACAACTCTCATGCAATGCACGTCAAATTAAAACGGAAATATCAAAGGAATATCAAAAGATACGAGGGCGAGAGTAATTCAATCGAGATCAGGGTGATTGGAGCTCGTTTGATATGTTTGCTCAGGATGCTACAGGCGTCTACAAAAATCGTTTCACCAATTGCTACGCCGAGCCTTGAGTTAGTGTGCCCTTTTCAGTCTGCCAGAAGCTGTGTACAGGACGATACAAGATTTCGAAGAATAAAACCTTCTAAGTTCTTCTTCTTAGTCTTTATAGTATTGTTGACCTACAGTGTGTTATCTGGTTGTAGCCAGAGATGAAGTATGCAAGAATGTCATTTTTTGTCCAAGAAAGACGAGGCTTCCTTTGTGGGTCCGAATGGTGCTTATTGGCCGGCATGTCTCCTGAGTCGTTAGTATCTCAGTTCGAAATACGTTTGCTGAGTTGAGCAGGTCAATGAATTTGGATAAGTTTGTGTGTAAATGTCTGCAACAACCTCTACTACGGGTGATGGTAACCCGATGCATAGGGCATTCTTACTTAGCATTAAGCCTATTGTGACAAAATCTTCTTTAAATGAGGAAAATTGTACTTCAGATTGTAGGATCCCATTAGCCTGACCGTCAAAAAATCTGATACTGTTTTGGCAATGCTTGTCGGGGGGAACAAAGCGAACTTGAGGTTGTTTTTTGAGGATGGTTCTTCTGCTGCTTGATCTAGCCAACTCACATTTGAAACGAGGAGACAACCGTATTAACTAGCCCATTGGGATGCTTGTTCAATGTTTTGCTGGTAAGGTTTTCGATTTGTGCAGTCCGGGCGTTCTGGACTATATGTAGACTAGACTACTGCTAAGGGAAGCCGAGAACGCAAACTATTAATCTTGTCCTTTCGATAGAGATGCGACATTAAACACACTTCTAAATACTGCGCCCAGAGTAACGCCTTATAAGTTCACCTTTTTGTGAAACCATAGCTAAATTGCTGCTCTTGGTTAACCTAAGTATGACTCTGCGTACCACGTTCATGAAATCGTATGGTTGTGGCCACGCAGTCATTGAGCGACAAGCGTCATTTCTGACCATATTTCATGCCGCTTTGCAGCTTTGCCGATCATTACGTGGCAGCGACCTAAGACAGTTCTGCTTGACTTTAGATAAAGTGTCTAGAGGGTAGAATTGAATCTATTGCCGGGAAATCCGCGGATCTACAGTATTGCAAATATTTAGGACTGCTGTGCAGGCTGCGCGCGTTCGAACCCCAGCAATATCCACCAAACATTTTTCGCGGTACCTCCTCTCGTCGGGGAATGACAAACTCCCCTGAGTATAACTTGTCATGAAAACGCTTCTTGATTCTACTGAGGTTTCCCCCATTCATGCAACATGGATAACATGAGTGATTGAGAGAGGCTGGGCTTTGGTTGACAAGGGCTGTCGCGCCAGCTATTTGTCTTCTTTTTTTTGAGCTTATGAGAATGAGTCTTAGGTTTCCCAGAGAGAAATCAACCGCCCCTAACTGCCACCACAATTCATGGTCACTGAAGCAAAATGAATAATTTATAGTCCGTTTACTTTTTCATTTAAATTTCACCAAAACCTCGGTTAAATTCTGGTAAATTTCAGTCCACCCTCCCCTCACACCACAGCTTCAACTTACTTAGAATAAAAAACCTATTGTCCCCGCGAGACATAACCTTCTTCATTCTAAATTGGAAAATTTCTCAGGCAATATTCGCAGTAAATTACCACTTTTACAATCCAAACAACGCGTTTCACTAACGATTCAATATGCCCTTATCGAAGGACCCAATTTCACTCAAAAAGCATTCGATAGGGTTAAAGGAGCGCGACGATACAAAACAAAACAACAACCAATGTTCCACACTTCTTGAAGATTTGCGATCGATAACAAAAATTTTACAGAGCACAAGACTGGAGGAAACATTGAAAACATTCATCCAAGTTCCAACACTCTTACTCAACTTACCCGCGCATCCTGTGTAGCTGTGAATAAGCTTTTCAGATGTTATCGAGCACTTAAAATGAACACTTTCATATTGTCCGGACACGCTATTCACCAAACGGGACTTTATTTTTATACAAGAAAAAGTGAAAAAAAAAAAAAAAAACCGAAGCAAATAAAAATAAAATAAAGCGCATAAGGATAACTCAGCCGTAAGGGAGTGAGTTAGAGTGAGGTACTACCGAGATCCGACTCGTATGTGTGCGAATAAAACTTAAAGGTCATTGCCGTCCCCTTTTATTTAATACGCATGTGGATAAACTTTATGTTTGCGGACCTAACGATGTGAAATTGGACAGGGTGGCGGAGAACTTGGGTCCTTAAAGAGACTTTCTTGTAAATTAAGCACTGTGTTGATAAACACGTATCATCAGGAAGTCGTGGCCATTGTTGAAGGAAGAAAGGAAGCTATTGAGAGACATGTAAAGTTAACAGGGTGAATTTGTGATCCTGGAAAAGGGAAAGGGAAGCAAAATACAACGAAAGAGTATCTCGGAAAGCTAAAGGAATATAGTTTGTCCGGAACCATTTTTTCGCCTGGACTCTCTTCAGCACTTTATCCTGGATTTTGTGTTTTTTTTTAATCCAGTGCAAGCTACTGTACAGCTTATGAAGAGGTTGACCTCAAAACTCTAAATGGCTTGGAAAAGCATCTTATAGCTCTAGGCTTCTGAAGTCAAAAGCTGGAAAAGATGGAAGCTGTCAATTAGACTTGTAATAGATTGGTAATTAGTAGAAATTCTTATTATTTGTGTCGAGATGAACTATGAAAGAATTCCAAATTTTTATGAGGGGCGAGCTTGCGCTTACTGCAGTTGATTAAGAAGCCTCATGTTCTGCCTTAGAACGTGGAGCCAAATAAATGTCTATAGAATGATCTATTCAAATTCTCTAAGTAAATTCGGAGGACGTGCCAATAACGAGATTCGTTTAACATGTGTTCAGGTCGATAGGTCGGTCTAAACAGACTACTAATGAGATATAAGGTCTGAATTTTAACGCTTTGAGGCTCAAATAGAACAGAAAACTACGATGTTTCCATTAGCAGCTTGGTCGCAGTGGCTTAGTGGTTAGTGCGTCGGACTGCTATGCGAGTTGCGTTGGTTCAAGCCCCAGTCATGCCCACTGAACAATTTTTGCATGAAACGTCTGCTTGATGACAATTACCTCATCGATAGTCCATATTAATATTCGATGCACCAAGATAAAGGAAATACTGTTAACACCACAAAATTGGCTCAAACTTAATACTGTCCAGAGGACTTGGGAGAAGAATGGGTGATAGCAAACTATGAACGGAATCTCAGAGTCATTTATCCAGGAAATGACAAGTCAAGTCAACCAACAGAAGGTGAAAAAAATATCAACGATCAACGAAAATGTCTAGCCTCTAGTGGCACTATCTCTTGGAATCATTGTCAAGAGGAGAAGACGTCAGGCACAAAGGTCTCAACTAACAAGTCTTTCTTGTTTGAATGCTGTTTAGTTGGTTCCATTTCACAATACTTATGCAGACCCTTCTTCTACTGCATCATAAGTCCGGGGTTGATTCAAAAGATTTCCCGCCCTTGATGGGCTTCTATTTCACGTTTCCCAGCGGTCCTTGCCATCTCATTTTTAGTTTTCTGACTAGTGCGTATTACTTCGTCATTCTAATTCTTCCTCTAGTTACTGTAGGTACGGAAGTGACCGTAGAACTTCGAACTGACTCGGTACGAGAATATTTAGAACAGCAAAGTTTCATTGCAATGCTACTAGAAGAAGGGTCAAAGTTGCCTTTCGTTGAGATCATTGAAGAGACATGTCCGAACAACGTACTCCTATCTTGCTGAGATGATAGTAAAGTGAACAATGTTTAGTAAGGATGGCCAATCTCATGAATACACTTGTGTACTTGACGCAATATATTGTTATTTTTTTGTGATCAAGAGAGAGTCTATCAGGCATTGGAGACTAGGTGGGAGCTTCAGTAATCAGATGACTTCTCACAGCCTTTACAACATTTTCTTGTAATTCATCAGTCTTTTGTTGTAGGCTACCACAAGTGCACTGCTGGCATGGTTTTCTCAGCCTTGTTTGAAAAGATGACGGGAAGCTCTATATTTCGCTACAATGGGCGTTTTTCTGGGCGTTTGTCCTGACAAAGGACGTGGTTTTCCTTGGTGAGGGGAAAAGCTATGAAGCTATATTGTTTGTGGAGTGTATTTGGTGTCAAACTGTTACAATTTATAGGCTGGTCTTTCGATCCCGGTGATTCTTATGTCCTGTTTTCCTTGGTGGGTCTGTAAGGCTTCTTCTTCAGGTTCTGCCAAAAAATTTAATCTGATAAAGAAGTTTGTTAGAGAGACGGTTCGACCACCGTAACTAGGAAGTTTCGTATGCACCTAGTAACAAAAAAAAGTTTGCAGTTTAAAGACGTCTGTTAATGATTCGCTTGTCATCGAGGGATTGTCAAACTGCAGCAGTACGGAGTTGCACGGTGGCTATCATAAGGTGGTGCTCTCGTGGGATTTACTCCTCTTCTGTTTTTAATTTCCAGGAGACTATTTCTAAAACGACAACTGATGGTAAAATGGTTGACATGATTGGAAGTTGGTTTCCTGTCAGTTGACATCTAACTGACTTTGCTGTAATAAGGCGATTGGTATCGCAGATCTTCACAAATGACGAGTCGTACTCCAGACTCGGACAATCAGTGCAAAACTCTTCAGTTTCTGGTACACTGATGGTTCTAAGATACTGTACAGGCTTTAACAAATGTTACCATTATTCAACACTTGCTGGTTTCTTAGTTAATTTGAGCAAACTCTTATTCTTATTGCACGCCAATTTCCATGGCAAGACTACCATCACCCCTGACAGTCAGTCACCCTTCAAAGCGCCCCTGATTTCCACCTCTATATGCTAGATTCAAAATTAGATTAGAAAAGCATGCTAATGCTCTTTTGAACAACACCCTGTACCAGTTTATATAACGAAAAGTTAACATCCAATTAAGGAATAAATCGAATTTCGAAGACCGTCCTTTTTGCTTAGTTGTGCGAAAGATTTACATAACTTTTCCGCCGTTACCCACTCAGTGTTGCTCACATGAAAGTTGACATCCTTTCTACAACGAGAGTAACTGATTAGCACAGCCATCTGGGCGTGAGGGTGTAATCGAACGAGAACACCACACAACACCATCTCAGGACGAGTATCAGATTCAAAAATTTAATTATCTACAACCAGGCCAGCAGTTATAGGGAAACATGCTCGTATAAACATCCTCTGGCATCCTCTGACAAACGACATCGTGCTTATAATTCCGTCCGACTAGCACACGTCTGTGGCGTGAAGTTCATTTAAAAAGGTTCATATCCTGCACCACGCTCGTTAATGATATCTTCCATGAAAACTGTTTTTATTTTCTGTATCCTTTGCTCCTTTGTCCCTAATTTAAAATGAAATTAATGAAATTATCTTGTTCCGTTGCAGAGAGACCGACAGCCAAAGGAGCTTAGTTGCCTTTTCAAGTTGTAGCCGGTTTTGAGGAAATCCATCAAAATTTTCGCACTAAGAATGGATACGAATTCAGTGAGTCCACTGCCACCGCCCGAAGCGCCCCTGGCCATGATGGAGAATGAGAAGACGCCACCTGGTAGCCCTTCGGCCAACGATATGCCACCACCTCCTGATGAAAAGTGAGTACACACAACTCTGTCTAGATCATACGACTACAAACGCCCTCTCGTTTCCTTTGATTGAGTGAAGTTCATAGTTTGTTTTTGTATCTGGAATTTTATGCCAGCGTACGCTGCTGATGAATGAGGAAACTTTCTGACATGGTTTTGTGGTTGAATTGTAAAACTTTTCCACCCGACAGGGCGGAAAGTGGGACGAGGGTTCCGGGGAGTAATGCGGAGAAGTTAAAAGGATACGAATCTACATTTAAACGAATTACAAATCAACTTGAACAGGCACATAGCACAGATGCTGTGCGCTATTGTCTTATTTGAAGTGGAACGACATGTGTGCGGAATAAGAGGAGCATGACACGTGATTTGGAATCAGGATGAGCATGTCGATCATGTTGGACTTTGACATGAGAGATGGTGTATGGGCTTGGCGTGTGGATGCAAAGTTTTATGAATATTTTGTGAAATTTATGAGACTAAATGAGAAAACGTGCTGGAAACTACTAGAGGAACTAAAAACGTCCTTATTTCTGATGCGCGTATGTAAATAGTATGCATGACCAAATTTCCATAGATTTTTCCAATACCAATATGAGATTTTCTTGGAATCCTTGGGTAACTGGAGATAGGAAACTGATCGTCAATAGGGATGTTGTACAGGAAAGGGTCAGGGTGGCCATCCTGTTGTCGTGCAGGCTTCAGATTCTACATAAAAATATGGACACTGTGAACCTAGTGGGATAGGAGTACTTTAATCCTCCAAATACTTACTTATGATAGCGTTGCAGTCTGGGGTGAACCTGGGCCTCAATCAGCAAGCGTCTCCAGCGAGCTCAATCATTATCTAGCTGCCTCATAGCTGGTTGAGGTCCATTTCAACTTGCACTTGCCACCTGAGTCGCGATCTTCCTCTACTGTGCCGTCCCTCCGGAGTGGATTTGAAGATTCTTAATGCTGGAGCGCGGCTGTTCATCCGTTCTACAGGTCTTAGCCATCTTAAGCATCTAGTGCGCATTTTTTGAGCGATGTCACCGTTATAACGCCGTTCCAAACCCCATCAGCGCAATCGAGGTTAAATCTGAAGTTTAGCTGATACTCGTTGTTGCCGTTGTCCTTTGCATTTCGGACGATATGACTCACAATTGTCGTAAAACGTTCGCTCAAGTATCGGAAGTTTAAGACTTGTTGTCTAAGTGTGCTGCGTACGAGAAATCTGTATCGGAATAAGTTTTGTTTCTGCTCTCTGTAGCAATCTCCGTAATAGATCTTACAGTTTATCATGGCCCTTTTGCTCGGCTCATTCCATTGTTCCTCCTGGATGGCGGTTAACTCTATATTCAAGCAGTCTAGGGCTTTTGTTTTTTTTTAGCTGCACGCATCGTGGTGACTGTCTGAACACGAGACGTAGAGAACCAATGCTCGTTATTCTAATTTCGGGTGCTCGGATCCTAATACGAGGTTTGTGCGTAGGTATTAGCACTAGGATGTGTCTTTTACTTACCACGACTCTTGTGACCTGGTTGATGATGTGTATTATTGGAGATGGGTGAGACAGCCTGCAGTGCCTAGATCCAGTCCGTGGAGTTAAAAAAACGGATTAGATCTCGTACCCCTTTACCCGGGATGTCACTGAGGTCGTCGAAGAATGATCAGTTTACTGCATGCAGTCTGGCTCTTTCTAGTGCTGGATATTTGCACAGGAAATAGGAGAGAGTTTCCTACTCATTTTAATTTCCGCAGCTGCGGCAGGAATACCTAATTTGGCCACATGGTCTCCAATTGGCCAATGGCCCGAGATTGTCGCTGTTATTTTGGCGATATCTGGGCAGGTTCTCTCTAGGACATCTTTTGTTCTAACCTTATCGTAGGTTGGCCATATCTTTCTTGATATGGCGCAGTTGGTTAATCCCCTCCATTGGAGGTCGGCCTTCTGTAAGAAGTGTGGGTGGATTTGTCCTTTAACTATTCCTAGCGGGATGTGGATCCTTGCTGCGAGTGAGCCGTGTATAGCTGAGCCCTGCCTAGCCAGTTCATCTGCACACTTGTGTCCTTTTAGGTCACTATGTCCAGGACATTAGAGCAGTGTGACTCCCAATCGTTCGCCCAAGGGGACAAGTTCATTCCGAAACTCTAGCAGCAGTTTGGAGGATATGGTAGCCGAGTCCATAGCTTTGATAGCAGCTTGGTTATCTATGAGGATAGAGATGTTTTGTTTGTGCGTTGTGTCCCGCCCTAGTTGCGTGCAAGCCTTTCGGATTGACAGTAGTTTCGCCTGGAAGACTCTGGCAAAATCCGCCAAGCGATATGATCTTGCTAATTTCAATGATTCCGAGTTGACACCGGACCCCACACCGCAGTTCATCTTTGATCCGTCTGTGGAAATGAACGTATCGAAGTTCTTTGCCACTTCATTTTTCATGCTCTATGCTCTGGTTGGAAATTCCACGTGGAAGTTTTTCCTGAAGTTTAGTTTGAGTGTGATGTAGTCGGTTGGAAACGTGACCATGTCGTTTAGTAGCGGATGTTGCTGTGGCCGTAGGGCCTGAGACTTGAACGTAACATGCTTCTTAAACGGCTGGGCAGTTTTCTCGATGGCTCAACCCCAAACATGAGGAACCAGTTCCATTTAAAAAAAAAATTCGGGACGAGGGATTGGATAAACTGATGTCAGTAGGAAGCTTTTCACAAGGAAACTTCTCAGAGTCGGCTATAAAAAGTAGGTCCTTTCCATTCACATAAACGGTTATTTTTGCCTTGTAGTCAACCCTCGTGCTTTTAGGTTAAGCAAGTCCCGTCTGCGTGGACGGCAACCAATATCCTATGGCTGCTGCGTGGAAATCAAACAAGCACAATTGATGCGGAGTAACAGTGACAATTACTGTTACTACTTATTTAACTTTTACAGTTCTGCTGCTAAAATTTACTATAAAACAAGCCACATGGCTATTGTCAAGAACTAAAATGACTATAAGAATAAGTGGGTTTTTTAATTTTAACTTTAATTGGCTATAAACGATAAATTCCGTTCCCCTTAATTTTTTATTTAAATTTTTAATTTATTTTGTTTGTTTTCAGTTTTATTTAATTTATTTTTTTATTTTTACTATTTTTAGTTGTGAAGATGCTGTATCAACAAAAAACATAGTTAAGCGAAAGGGGTACGTAGATCACAAGTTTAAAATAAAACCCAACAGCGAGTACAGTGTGTTTATTTAATTTTTAAGTCAATAAGTGTAAGGCACGTATAAATCAGTTCCATATGACTTAAGTTGTCCCGCTGTTGATTATTTAAAAACGTTCACACACCCCTAATGCACTTTATCTGTGTTCTATATAAATTTTCTTCATTTTGATGTTGTGTACCCACTTGCTTGTGCACGATTTCAGGAAATCTCTTTTTTACCGTACCCGCGCAGACTTGTGATAGCTTTTGAACAAGTTATTGTGCACAGACCATCTTTAAACTTCGCAGACATTTGACATTTGGACATCCGATTAGTCGCCCTTGGAAAACGAAAGCTGAAGAAATGAGCAATTTAACTGTGCTTCATCTTAGACTGCCAGGCCTGTTACAGAATCTTTCTTACTTTGCCTTCCCTTCCCCAACTTGTCCCTCCTCCCTCCTAAGATGATTATAGTCTCCCATTATTCACTCATAAATGTTCACAAGTCTACACACGTATTTAACTAACTTCCAAGCTCACATTTCCTTGACCCGGTTTCATATGCCATCCTCAAGCCTCTAAGTATGACGAATTTGTCTACAGCCACATACAAACACAAACACACACACTCATCAACTTCAATTTGATAAATTCCTCTTAAGCCACCCTGAACTACATATAAAACATCTCACTCATCTCGTACCTTATCATTCAATCAACAAAGATTACCCCCAAAACGTTTTACACCCTCAAAGTGCTCATCTCTCGTCTGTCGAGAGAAGATTGCGTCGAAAACACATATCTGTCGGTTGTGGTGCACGAAGACGCAGTGCTCCCCGCTCAAATCAATTTGTTTTCGGAAAAGTCAAACGTGAGTGCTGAATCTAATATTCACAACATCATGCATTTTGAAGTGCGCACCCAAAGTAAATGCGATGTGTTCTGTAAAACGCTCGTAAAGGCCCTGAACACAATCCCCCATTGGGGCCGTCTAGCGACTCTCTCCAGAGAACTTGATTTTAGATTTGGCAGAGCGGATTTGTTTCACAACGGGAAACTCGCCGGTTTTATGTCAATGCGATGAAAATATTTGCATAAACGGGATCAAAATAGTTCTTTTGCTCCAATTTGTCACACACTCGAGTGTGGCTAGGTGCGTACGTACTGCATGGGTGCGTACATCCCCTTACTCGTGTATGATCGCCCCAATGATTATGGCGGGGTTTTTGGCTTAATTTGCCGGCCGGTTTGGTCGCGCAAAATTAATTAATTTCCCATTTATAAAGCGGCTATGTGGTAGTGGGCATTTGAGTGACGAAATTGCCCTTTAAAGGATGTCAATAATTTGCTGCAACAAACGGTGTATGGATACTTAAATGGAAACCACTCCTCAGGCGGTAGAATGAAATGAATTTTAAATTAAATGTCAACTTTGTTGTCAAAGGTTTGTGGTTTAAGTTTAAGGACTTCTTTCCATGTAAACATTTTGGAAGATATTGTATTTCAAAAATTGTTCGGATGTGCGTTTGCGATAAACTCGAAAGCGAATGGGCTGATTTTCAAAATTCTTTCAAAGCTTATTTCGTACCGACTTGGTGCGTGTTATAGGATAACTTTTGTCGCGCTGTCTTCTAAATTACTCCATGGATTTGTCATCACATTCTCAATGTTAATTTTTCTCAAAAAACTGCTCAAATATAGTCTCCGAATGCTCGTTTGTAGAGAATGGTTGGTTCAGTGGTGATGAGTAGACAAAATTGGCATTATTGGACTTTCCTAGCAATCCTTTGTAGAACCTGTATTGTTAATTAAGACCAAGCAAACCAAGGTAGTCTTGTGGGGAAAGTAGCAACCGCCTATCGAATGTTACAATCTTAGTGGCAGTTCCTAGTGCTCGAAACGAGTAAGCGTGTAACCATAGTATGCAAGTCTGCTTCTATGATCCATGAAGAGCTCTGTCAGTGTAACCAACAGGGTACTTAAGTAATGGTTTGCAGACTCCTCACCCTTTCTTAAGTAAAAATTGACATCCTACCCGACCAAAAGATCTGTAGAATCCTACGAAGACGTCTGGTTGCGACGATGATCACCAGTGATCACCATCCGCAGTTTTAGTGTCGTGCGAGCTTCATCTTTTCAAAACATCGGGAAGGATAGTTTCTGGTAATTCTTCCAAGACTAGGATGTTATCCGAGATTTTCCTGCCAGGTATCAGTGACATCAATGTTTGTTAGATGGTCGAATGCAAACTGTGTTAAGAGGAGTGATTTTTATTTCAGCGGAGATCGCTCTTGTTCCCTTTATTTCGTTTGCAAAAGTCGTTAGAAAACATCCCTTACCTCCTGTAAGGCTCCTGCCACACAATGAGCGGGAGAAAATGTGCTCAGAAATGATGCTTGGTGCTCAGCAATTGCGTGGCCTGCCGCTTTGCCACTTGCCGCTCAATGCGTGACATCGGCCTAAGGAAACTCATGATTGTTCTAATTTGACAGCAGATTCACAAAACAGCTTATCAGTCCTCCAATTGGTAAGCCCAGATCACGTCGAGTCAGTCTTTCATCGTTGATCAGGTGAGTTGATGGTATTTAGCTTAACCAGAAATTCACACGTAGTAAGAGACGCGCTTAGGTTCTTCTTGAAGATTTCGGCAGCCTTAGACCCAGCACCCAGATGAATGCTAAATTGCTGCGTCATCTTGGTAAGACATGAGGGATACTAAGTGTTGGCGCAGTTCAAAGGTTCTGTTTTAAGAGACATACTTTTCCTAGACGAATTTCTAACAGGGTCAAGCTTCTTTGCTTTGGAGTGCACTGTTCCGTAAGTTTGCAAAGTGCTGAAGTAGGACATTTATCAATGGCTCCTTTCAGTTGCATAAAACTGCGGCGCTTTTGTTTGAGTAAAACTCATGAGGATCCGCTAAACCCAAAATACTGTGGCGTATGTGGAACATTTTATCTTATTTTTTGATCTTGGCTCTGGACTGACTCGCATTGACCTTTCATTTGCATAAAATGAGTCGAAAAGGTTCCTCCAATATTTACTGATTAGAAATTTGGAGTATCGTTTCCCTTGCAAAGAGTAGAACCAGGCCAGTCTTAAGTAAGAGCTAAAAAATTAATCAGCCCAGTGGGCGACAAAGTCAGGACAGAGCCATTTCTATCAAATCTTCAATAATTGGCAGGTGTTGTCATTGTCTGAGGCAATGATGGCAGCACACCATAAATGTGTTTGCCGAGTACCGCATTTGAGTCTACAATGATGGTTACATTATCGACTTCTCTAAGCAAAGGCCCAATCGCCCCGACCACATTGCAGCGAGTAGACAGCAACACTCCAGCTAAGAGTGCCTGCGAAACCCAGTGTGGCCAGAATTGGGAAGGATGTGTCTTAACCATGGAATTATCACGAATTCGAATCGCTTGCAATTAAATGATTGACTGAATTGACACGCAGCCCAGCATTACAAAGTTGCCCTCTGAATGGATTGTATCCATCCCTAATTTTCGCTTCATTCAGTATCCACCTCATTATCCTTTTCCAATAAAAGGTAATAATCCACAACCACACTACTTTCCCAAAACATGGTTTGACTCACAAATAAATGCAAATGACTGTTCTAATTATTTCCCACACCATTGTCCTTTCACACAAAACCTCTGCAAATGCGGAACTAGTGAGAGTCTGCCAAGTTTTCTTTTGATCGTCCTCCCTGTTTACGTATTCCATTCTCGTATACAAGTTCATTGTACTCCCTGTTCCTGATTCCGAATCTCAAGTGGATAAACCAGCCTTAACATATATCACTTGGCCTGGTGACCCAAAAAACGCTAGCAAAAAGTAAACGTAACGTAAAAGGATTTTTCAACCTTAAAAGTAGCAACCTCCTTCCACTGTGTGCCAATGTATTTTATGATTACACTTTCAATAGCCAAATGGGAGGAGGGGGGAACACCATCGCTTGTCGTGTCCAAAGTGGCTTTAAACTGCCAAATGTGGAATGGTACCGAGAGTAAAGCGGTTAAATTGTACTTCGTCGTAAAGTTCCAGGACGAATGAAAGGAAAAACTTTTCGATGTCAAGTTCTGGTTTTATTTTGCAGCCACGTTATATTGGAATTAATTGGAGGAAACTTTAAGGACTTGTGGTTGAAGCATACGCAGAGTTGGTTTCGTTGAATGCAAAACATGTGCATAAATTTGCTCGTGTCCTTTGCTTTTCGAATGTCTTCGGAGAGAAAGTTTGGTTTACGTGCATGGCAAAAACTATTTCTTAATCGAGTTATGTCCTTTTTTGTGAGTTTTAGCGAAGAAAGTTTTCGAAAGAGTAAATGGATAGTGTTTGGGGAAAGTTTCCTGTAGTGATGATTTTTGTTGGTAACTTGTGGCAAAGTACGAGTAACGTGCGAAAGTTTAGAAAGAGTGCTTTGGCGCTAAGAACGAAGGATGTGATGAAGGGTAGGCTGTAGTTTACTTAATTTAGACTCTTGCTTCACACACCAGGTTGGGTGGGTTTCTTGTTTACTTGTTCGGCGTTGTATCTTCTCCTGGACTCTTCTTCAGTGCAGACAAGACTAAAATTCACTCCAAGAACTTTTCTTTCGAAACTAAAGGATACTCGTTTATGAATCAGCCATCCTCCATGCTCCAGGGTCGTATAGCAGCCATGTGAATGGTCTTGTGCAAAAATCCATAGTTTTTCGTGGGAAAAAACACAGCATGTCGTTGTGTCCTCAATCTCGTTTGTGATGTTCTTGCCGACTTTGAGCAGCGTGCAATTTCCGTCATTGTCAGGACAATTTTGGAAAAGACGCTCATGCAGCTTGTTTCTGTAAGTGCTGTCGTAAGCAATTTTAAAATCGCCAAAAGGCAGAAGGGTCTACTCAAAGGAAAAGCTTAAGATGTAAAAACCGTCCTTGAGGAGTGGGAAAGGGAATGATTGCCAGGCCTTAAAAGAAGGACTACTCAACCGAGAACGAGTACGTGTTTCGAAGGGGTGTTTGTGTACGACAAAGGAATTTGAGTCGATGAGATTTTCAAACTATTTCATCTTATTGCTTTAAGGAATCAAAATACTTGCTTAACGAGCTTCTCGTCTGGGGTGGGTCTTTGCTTGAAACATAGCAGTATTCCATCCTCTTTGATCTTGGGCCCGCGGCTTCCAATTCATCATACAAAGCACTTCGTCATCCGCTGTGTTTTGGTTCTTGAAACAGACGTTTGGTGTAACTTAGGGCCCTAGGGGCTATAATTCGAAGATCCTCTGGGCTGGAGAGATATTGGCCATTCATCAATGTGGGCGAGTCAGTGTAGTCGACATGTTTTGGCTTTTTTCGATTACATCCACATCTAGATCCAGCTCATAGAGGTCGCTGTTGTGTCTTCTTATTCGACGAAGGATTTTTCGCTCGATTGTGTGCATTATCTGCTCTGTTTTCCAACTACCTCCAACTACGTTGTACGTTCGGGATCATAGGCAGGACAAGTGTTTTATAGAGCATGCATTCTGTCTTTCGAGTTAGAAGTTTCAAACCATTTGTTTCACCAAACCGAAGTGTCAGCGGTTTCCTAGGATAAGTCTTTGACGAATATCTGCTAGGTTCCCATTTATGAAGTTGTTGCTGATTCTGAGACAGGTAAACTGCTTAACTGCTTCAAAGTTATTGTTATTAACAGTGTGACGTTTTATCCTAGCCGGTGGACGGATGCTTATTTTTTTGTTGACAACAATTTGTTGTTCTCATTTAGTTCAAGACCAACTCGTCTCGCCGGTTTTCTGTGCAGTCAGAAAACCGGAACGATAATGTCGCTCTCATCTGTGTATTCCAGTAGTTGGACAGATTTCTTAATAATAGTGCTTTTCATGTTAACGTCTGTTGACATCTATCTCTTTTTGTAATTACTCCGAATTCTAGGCAGTGGTAGCTTTCATTCTGCAGAATTGTATCTTTAACCGCTTCCTCCTCAGTTCTTAAGTTATGTAATTTTCTTCTACGCCTTCAGACTTGCTACCCAGAAAGGCTGATTTCGGTGATTTTGCAAGGCGACTGAAAATGCTTAGCCTCATTAGTCCCTCAACATTATGGTTGGTTGATTGGTTAAGTGGGTGCCCAATAGACTTGCTTAGACCTCAAGCAGGTCCAGTGTACCTATTAAAAATTATCTTGTAGAAGTCTAACAAAGGAGTAGGGTTGGCTAATCTCAGGAGTTTTTTAAAATCATCGATAAGAAGGTCCTCCAGCACATGGAAGAAACTACTACCAAGAGTACCCAGTCTTCTGGTGGGTAGAGCGGGACATTTGCACAGCAGGTGTCGGGTGGACTCAATTTCCTCATCGTGCCTGCAGGTTCTCCAGTAGTCATTGTAGGATAATCCAAGTCATTCCGCGTGGATTCTCGTGGATTCACAGTGACCTGTACAGACACTTGAAAAGATTGGTAACTTCTCTCGGTTAAGTTCTACGAGATTTTTGTAATTCTTCTTATTGAAGGCTGGCCATAGTGATCTGGCTATTGCACATGTGTCCATATGACACCATCCCGCCTTAGCCCTAAACATGGTTCCCTCTTCTATATCCCTGCAAAGAACTCTGATGGGTGTTTTTCCAACGTAAAGTGTGTATGCAGGGTCTAGTTCTGCACCCTTCCTGGCAGATGATTTGGACATCCTGGGGTCCACCCAGACCGAACTTTAGCGCGCACTTGACAGGTTCGTAGCCGTCTGTGTTGAAATTGAGATGAAGGCAAACGTGGACAAATCAGAGGAAATGTGATTTCCCGAATGCCTGTTCAATGCACTCTGCATGTTAGTGGAGTCCCATTGAAACAGGTGAAGAAGTTTAAGTATCTCGGGGTCCTATTCACGAGTGATGGAAGGAGCAATACTGAGTTATCCTGTATTGGTCAGGGTGGAGCAACGTATGCCCCAACTCGGCTTCCAAGACGTGCCATCAGGTAGGCGTCTCCTTGGTAGGCCCAGGATCAAGTCGGAAATCTCAACTCTACTCGTATGGGGATAGTCTGTGATGATTTAGAGTCGATGGTTGAAGATAAGGAGATGTGTAGAGTCCGCTTAAGCGCCTTAGACCCGCGACGCTCATAGTGAATAAGCGGGTCATTGGAAAATGAATGAATAGATGAAGGATCACCTTATTGGTCGTTGATATATCGTTGGATGTTTCTCTGCAAGGTTGGATTTTGTCAATGTTGACTGCAAAGGCTTGATAGCCCTCTGTTTGTTAATATAGACGGTGATAGTTTCCCTGACTGTGTTCTCATCTCAGCTTGCAAAACGCAACATCATTGTTTAACGTACATATAACAGGCTGAGCGAGAATAGCGTTTCGAGAATTATCCCGGTTGTTGGTCTAAACTAGATGTATGCAGTCGAATAGGAAAAACCAAGACTGCTTTCAATATGTTTTGAAAAATGTAGGTAGGCAGTGCATGTGCGATCAGATTTGGAATATTGTTGATTTGGCCAGTGCACTAGTGAAGGCCTAATTGCTGTCGAAAAAATTGGTATAAAATAGCCAAAGAGAAGTTCGACAGATGGAGCGGAGTGGTAGGTTACAGAGACTTATTGGCAAGAAAAGAACCCTATGACAAATGGGCGTGCTCGGCGTCCTAATAATAATCAGAGTACCATTAAGTGGCTGGGCAATAACTCTTGTCTCCAGAAATCTTCTCAGAATCTCTAGCTCTCACTTTATGTGAACTGCCTTTCTCCACAAAGGACGTCAGGTGCCTTGCTAAGTTCAGTGAATTTCTAACTCGCATGTTAGATAACATTGCATGGCACACAATGCTCACGAGTGCATGGTTTAGAACAGGGATAACCGTAAGAATTTCAACTAGAACTTCCCCATCTTCTGTCCAAAATCATCGTCACTGCGTTCGGCACTAAATTGGATATAAATCTAAGCATAGGTGACATTGTGTCGCGGAACCACCTCTTGTCGGGGAATAACAAACCTCAAAGAGTACCAGTTGTCATGGAAAAGCTTCTAAATTCGCACTTGGCTCATCGCGAGATGTCGCTCCAGCTATTTATTTATTGTAGGCGACTTTGGCGAGGCTTCTCAAAACGTAGATCTAGATTTATGGTCAAGTTGCAACTATAAGCAGAAAGTTCGGGTGCCATCTTCATGAGAGTGGCCCCGTTCGTTATCAAGTTTTTTTGTTTTATCCCACATGGATGTGTGTTCTTGACGCTCCCTTTTTTTTTTATCGTGGTAATTGTCACTTTAAGATTGGTTACAAGGAGTCCCAAAATCTATCTAAAATATGTTAACTGTCTTACTATCGTGCGCCTGTGTATAGTCATTGATTAGCCATGTCAATGTCGCACATGTATGTATGCTGGTACAGAAATAGAAACAATATCTGAGTCGTACATCAAGAGAGCAAAGGATATATTTAGAAGCCCATCAGTCTATGATTGTTGAAAATGTCACAATAAACCCGTAATCTTTCTGTTTTGCTCTTTTAATATATGTCACATCCTGCCAAAGGACAGTAATTGCATTTAATCAACCTCCTAAATATAGAGCACAAGTTCTTAAACCACAAGATGTGTCGTCGTTGTGAGTAACACATAATTAAGTCACTGTCAACTGGTTCAATCTAGGACGCAACTACCTTCCGGTCACACGTCAAATGTAGTCACGAATACCCTTTGAAGTGAGCTACATCTGATCCAGAAAATAGGTGTAATGAACTCCCATACCCGTGGTCTACCAACAGTGTGAGCGTTAAGACTTCAAAAGAACTCCCCACTCCCGGCGTCGACCGTCCTGAACAACCACTGTTCACTTAATTTTCTGGGAATTCCTAATTCTTCAATTCTTCGCTGACAACCTTCTCGCTGACAAACTTCTCGCTTTTGATCGACTAATAAAAGTCGATCAAGTTCATAATGTCCTTAGCGATAAGACAGCCTTTAATGATGTTCTTTTATATTTATAGAGGATATTTCCTCGACATGGGCACAGCGGCATTTTTAATGAGTAATTCTGGCCAGCTCCTTGGCACGCAATCAACTGTTGAATTCGCTGTCTGTCGACGACGACCGCCTCTGACACTCGGTTCTTTTCCCCGAAAATAATAAGGGACTCGCTTAAGTTTGACACTAAAACAGAAACACGGAGATAAGCAGGTGAGATGGCGTGTTGACGGTAGCCTTCGACCTGGGCCACGGTTGCTCTGTATTTCGGGGGGTGAATTTCCACCGAACGCCTTCAGGGGTTGGTGTGTTATTGAAATTTTGAATTTGTTTGATTAATTTGATAGGCGGTGGGTGGGCGGCTGTGGATGGCGCGGCGCCCTTTCGCTGGTATTCGCTCCGCGATTTCGATTTACTTTCGAGCAAAAGGTATGCCACCGCACGCAAGGAGAGTCGACATTTAATGATTCAAGGTTTGAACGCACCGCGGGGGATGAGGTTTCTTTTTTTTTATTATTGCTTATGCGAGGGTTGAAATTGGGAAATTGTGTTTCTGGAACAAAACGTGAAATGTCAACAAGTAGTAGGTAGCACTCCAGGCCACAGGCGGGGGATGGAAGATGGAACATTTTAAGGGTGTTCTCCGTCTCCGAGGTGAATTACACATTTATTATTTAGGTTTACAGGGAAGAGTGTAATCAAGGGGTGGTTTCTCGGGTTTCAGTCCCTGGCAGGGGGCCACGAAGTGGTAGGGCGTTGATTATGGTTTAAATCTTTTCGTCACGTGTTGCCGGTAAATGACTGTATGTACAACATTTCCGGTGTAAAATGTGAAGCTATTTGATTTAGTTCCTTGCGCTTGTGGGAGCACATTAACCAGTGAACTTCCATTTCCGGAATTTATTTGAATTTAAACGTTAACATGGCGGAGATTGTGTTTATGGCAAGATTGCACGTAGCCTTGTGAATTATTTCGTATCAATAATGAGGATAAGTGAGACGCTGATAGAATCAGAGGCAGTTGGAGGTTATGTTACTCCCGATTCCTCTTTCGATCTGAAGGTCGACTGTATCTATGAATGTTAGGCATCCATGATGATTTTTATTGTACTGCCGTCCGCGATAAGCTCCGTAGAGCCTTAAAACTTGAAACAAGGTCACTGTAAAATCACTACTTGACTACTTGAAAGCAAGAAGTGCAAGATGAAAACCGTTTTTTCCCCATGTCCTTCCATTAAACTCTCATCATCCTCCGCCTTCAAATTACTCACTCAACAATAAACATTTTAAACAAAAATCCACAATCAAACATCAGAGATAAAAACCTTGAAGTGCTCCTCATCCTCTATGTATACGACAACACTGTCATGAACTGTCATCATCATGAAGAGAGTGAGACTCTGGTTCTTTTCTGTTATCCCATAAATTAACTTGAACAGCAAAAAACAGATATGTTTTAAAAGCCCAAAGCACAAATATGTCGTTGACAGTTTTGTAAATAGATTTTTAAGACACAAAATAAAAACAACCGAAAGTGATGGAATTAATCTGATACAATGCGTTGAACTTGACAATAAGAAGAATTTTTTCGAAAACTTTTCGAGGGGAGATACAACTTACAACAAACAAATTGTGTCACACTTTGCTGGAGTTGTGGAGTGAGAATATGTTCATTCGTTTAACTAATCAAAAATGGAAATGAACACAAAACAGCGAGAGAAATAAGCAGAGCGCCATCTCTTGGTTTAAGTTCGAGGTGAGTTTAAAGCGGGTTTGGGTTTGAGATAATGTTCAAAGTGTGGCTTGGAGAAGAGCTTTTGACAACAGAAAATATTGAAAAGACAAAAGTTAGCCAGAGTGTACAGATTCATGGATTAAAATTTTATTTAACTCCAGGCTTAAATGAAATCCTTTGAACACTCTGAAGCTCAGAATATTATTAAATAAATACACAGT
Source organism: Matsumyia berberina (assembly GCA_917880715.2). Classification (NCBI taxonomy): domain Eukaryota; kingdom Metazoa; phylum Arthropoda; class Insecta; order Diptera; family Syrphidae; genus Matsumyia; species Matsumyia berberina. The sequence goes on along the minus strand of OU862870.1, from coordinate 111,263,032 downwards.
TGGCACGACGGGTTTGGAGTGGGTCATGGTAAGGCTCTTGCTACAATTCAGATTGTGCTTAATACATTTTTTGCACTACTTTTTTTTCGAGTTCAAACTGAAAATTGAGAAGCTTCTCTATGACAAATTATGCTTTTAAAAGATCGTGACTCCTCGCCGAGAGCTGCTGCCGCGAAAAATGTGTGGTGGATATTACCTACCCTCCATCCTATGTGGCTCGCATATACATAGATTCAATGCACTAACCAGTGGGCCAAGGTGAACGCTGATGAATTTACTGACGTAAATCTGCATATATCTTGGTACTCTCACTTGCCGAAAGAACTGGTCCAAAAGTAGTTTGAACTAGAGTCACTCCCACCTAGGGCCTAGGTTCCAGGACACAATAGAATCTAGGCAATCGAAAGAGCTGAAAAACTGGCCAGTCGAAGATAATTCACTAGCAGAAATATTTAATATTTCGCTAGCAGCTGTTAAGAACAACATTCGTTATCACTTCCTAAAGTTGGTCAACCTTGCACCGTCTAAAAATAAAGAAATAAATAACTGACGCGACAGCTTAAGATGAGCCAAGACCTAGCTTCTCGCAACCATTTATTTTGTAAGTGCTACATTTTTCGCACAAATGGGAGGGACCTACAATTTATTACCAACTCCGAACGGCGAATTGAGAAGCTCTTGCATGAACAGATTATACTCCCGGAGACTTGTCATTCCCCGACGAGAGGTGGTGCCGCGAAAAATGTTCGGTGGACATGGCTGGGGCTTGAACCCACGCAGGCTTGCATAGCAGTCCAACGCACTAACCACTGACCTACGTCGACCACGGTGTCAGACTCCTACTGACTAAACTCTCCCTCTACCTTTGGTATCCTCGGCAACCCCCCTGTAACTGTTGTTTATGTTCAATAGGGTTCCGGTATGATTCCTATGAGATTATTTTTTTGTTTTCCTCTCTCTTCTTTCCTCGCAGCATTAACTCAACAAAGAAGGTTATTTGGTTCAACCTGTTGTTACTCGAGATCACCATTTTTACGACGTTTTTCGTGGTGTTATTGGCTGTCTCTAGTTCCAGCCTGATTTTTTCTGGTGCTCATCTGCTACAGGTGCATAATTTACTAAGGAGTTCCCTTATCGGCAAGCTGGGCTCCCCACTTTTAGAAACTGGGTAATGTAGTAGTTCTGCATATTTCCGCTCCGTCTATTCATGACCATTCGTGGACGAATTCTCTCGCTGTCGTAAGGAGATCGATGGGAGTCACTTCCGCCACTACGCGATCTGATGATCATTCCCAGGTACTTGGAAGCACTTTTACTGGTTTTTATCTCTGAGCCTATTTGAAACTTCAAACCCGCCGGGATTTGTCTTCTAGTCAGGAAGACTATTTCTGTTTTTTCTGCCTCCAGCCTAAGGCCATGAACTTTCCTCCAGGCATGCACGCATCTCAACACTTGGTTAAGTCTTCGCTGTGAATCTTCCGAAAGGTGTAATGTACTCGAGACAAATTCTCCTTCCACGACCTCCAAGAGATATTGAAGAAAACGATTGGAGAACTACATACATAATTCGTTTCCTCAATTCCACAGATTGGGCTAAAATATCTTCGTTTTCCAATTATCAATATCAGGTTTCAAAACGATCCTAGCGCTAATTGGGTTCCCATTAAATCGCCACTTCTACCTGCCTACCTTCAGATGGTCTTGGACTATAGCTAGTTCAGAAACCCATCAACGCAACGCATTGGATCCAAAATGATTTTCGGCCTCATTCGCCTCCGAATATGCCACGTCGCAGTAGTTTGACCAAGAGAATAATCGTCATCTCTCATTCCACAGAGAATGTACTATCGCTTTTATCAAAGGAAAAGTGTCTTCTTTTTTCCCCAGCCTACAGCCAAGGGGTTAAAACCTGATTTGATGTCGATGTCCTAAGACCATAGATATGCAAATAGCAGTTCGTTAAAAAAGGGTGTGTATTTATGTAAATTGTCACCTCTTTCAACGACCTGCTCAACACTCAACCGATGAATACCTTTTGAAAAGTGGTTCCAGAAATGATGCCCAGCTAGTTTTCACTTTCGTTGTCATTTATTCTTCTCCTCGTCCTTTTGTTTCAACGACGCGTTTGAAAAACCTGTTTCGAGAGTCATTTTTCAAATGCATAACACTATCATCAAAAACAGGTTAATCCAACTCAATTGGTTGCATCTTTTGACCTGCGTATCGTAGGCTAGATGCCTTCATCATTCTTCACACTAATGTGTTTCCAACGCCACGGGTCTTCTAAATTAGTTCCCGCATCATCACTCATGTTACGCACGGACATGTACTCATGGTGTGAACACAATAAATCCACCATCATCATCGCTCGGAAATGCTTCGACACATCCGCTCTATTCTATAAAAGTATCTTCATATCTATTGTATAACAACTTCACAAACTAACACGTCTATCAATTGAAATAATTCTTCGTCTGTCGTCTTTGTAATAATTCCTCTAATCACAATTTTACTTCCATAATTTATTCTCTCCCCGTCTCACAAGACACAACACTCGCTCTCTCTTCGTAGATACAGACAGACAAGTCTTAAGATCAACGATTTCTGTTTGAATTTTATTCGACGCGGGGTGAGTGGAGAAATCCAGTCGAACTCAACGCAACGATCAGCACAACTATCCCAGATCCAAACCACGTTCGCGACATGTTCGATCGCCTCGAATGTATTGCGCAGTTCCAGAGCTCTCCAAACTGCCCCAGACCAACACCAACGGTGAGGTTGTTTTATCAGTTGTTTAAACACTTGTTGCCAGTACGCCAGTGGATTCGTGATCGTTAGCATTCGTTCGGTTACTGGAAGAGAATGCCTTCAGATACATCTACGTCAGCTCCGCCGTCAGATTAATATCTGATAATAGAATTTCGAGAATTTTTTCCCTCAAAACATAAACAAATTGTGGCTGTCATTGTCGACGATAATTTAATTTTTTTTGTTCATCTCAAACTCGTAGTGCGTGTGTGCTGTGTGTGTGTGGCCACCCGCATCCCTTTTTGTGGATAAAATTTAATAAAGCATCGAACATCGAACGAAAATCCATCTGAATCCATCCCCGGAAATTGTCATTCGATTGTGAATTCCATTATTCCAACGTTAAGGAGATTTATTTAGTTTTCATTGAATCGGGTCATCATTATTGTCGTCGTTGTCGTTGTCGTTGTCGCAGATACAGCACCCATCCTCACTATCGATCTAATTTTGGATACCGTCTAGCACGAGTGGATTTTGCCGTTTAAATTCCCAATTTGATGCGAGAGCGTAGAAATAAAATGCCGCGTGGTGGAACAACAACTGCGTAAGTAATCATTTTATTCAAAGAAATTCAAGTATCTATGGGTGTGCTGAGTGTATCTGCGAGGTGATTTATTCATTGGGGGATGCTGAAACAATTTACAAAATGCACAAACACACTCCTAGTACCGAGAGTGACTTCTTTCAATTGTTGTTTGTCGCCCAATTATTGTCTTATCTGTCAGATTAAGGGGGAACCATCATAAAGTAGCAATTTCTCTGTTTGTTCAGCGCATACAAATTTGAAACCGACATTTGCAACCCCATGTGCTGTTCTGCAGATGTGCACTGGCCAGTGGTCACCAACTGCTCTCGTCTTTAAGATTCACCCCCCTCCTGTGCCTTTTGAAAATTGTGTGCACTTCAGGCTAATTGAATTTTTCCTCCGCACAATTTGTATACCCGTCCAACCGATGGACGTAGGACGTAAGAATAAATTCAAATTTTTATTGAAATCATTATGAGCTGTGTGTGTACTGTACTGTGCGCAATGATGAAGGAAATGCCTAATTTAATCAGAGAGTTTGTTGTGTTATCTCTAACGAGTCGTTTTTAGCTCCTTGACAGACAGGCACAAGAGAACAAAAGTATCTAAAGCCATTTGCTTGGTTTATTTTGTGTTGATTGTCGAAGAAAATTATTTTAAATTCGCAGCTGTAGGTACGGCTACAATCATGCTCGCCGTACATAAATGAAGTTTATTTCAGCTTACTAGTGTGCCAGAGTGAGTTATTTAATTAGTTACTCGGAGCTTGTATCTTGTTGTGTTGCATAACTCTTGCACACAATTGTGTATCTTTTAATTGGAATGGCTGAGGAAAAAATAAGTCAATTTAAGGGAATTACAATGTTTACATTTCGAATTTTGTTTGCAAGAAACAGATCGCTCTCTCTCTGGGGATTGAGCGGTACGAGTCGTTCGTTATTACAAAATTGTTGTCTTTCGTTGGCGCGGGCGAATGTACCTTACCGATCGTTTGTTTATTTAGGCAGAGGCATATTTTGTGCTTGAATGAATTCGTGTGAAACTGTTCATTTTTTTCTTTTTTGCTGTTGTCCCGGGGGACTTTAGCTGATGGGTTTATGTTGACATAGCGGGAGTGTGGATGTCAAATGATTACCAACACATGCCCCTGATTGTTTTGGAAAAATGAATGGGTGGACCTGGTTTTTATCTTGCTTGGTCCTAGCATCAAGTTGGTAGAGATTTCTTTTCATTTATATTTTTCTGAAGTCTAGCCACACTGGCCAAGGATTGAGAAGCTCTTTCATGACAAAGTATACTCTTGGAGGTTTGTCATTCTCCGACGAGAGGCGGTGTCGCAATATAATATTCCTGAGGCTCAAACGTACGCATCTCGCAAAGCAGTCTTATGCACTAATCATGGACCCACGGCGAACACATATTGACCATAAAACTGACAAGAAATTTCGACGCCTACAACTTATTGGTGTCCCTAAGATGAAGGTTCCTCTCCCTTTATTCGGTCTCACGTTTCACAGCCTTCTTTAGTCTCTAAAAAACCAAAGCATTGAGGAGCCACGCTGACGTCAACGAAAGTACATTTGCGAGTTCTGTTCTAGAAGCGCTGCAAAAAGCACTATCTACGGCACTGAGAAAACCCCTCTCACTTACTTTTTTACTTAAGGTGGCGTTACAGTCCGAAGTAGACCTGGGCCTCAACCAACAAGCGTCTCCAGCCAGGTCGATCTTTAGCCAGCTGCCTCCCGTTTCGCACCCTAAGTAGGTTAAGGTACTCTTCCACTTGCGTGCGCCACCTGAGTCGCGATATTCCTCTACTGCGCCGTCCCTCGGGTATGGATTCGAAGATTTTCCGGGCTGTAGCATTGATGTCCATCCGCTCTACATGATTGATCCAGCCACCTCAGTCGTTGGAGGATTCACTCTTCTGACTAAGTCGATGTCTTTGTACAGGTCGTCGTTGTATCTCCTGCTCCATTCACCGTCTATGCAGACAGGACCAAAAATCTCCCGAAGAACTTTCCTCTCGAAACAACCAAAAGCAACCTTATCCGCTTTTGAAAGAATCCATGATTCTTGGCCATAGAGCAGGACTGGGATGAACAAGGTCTTATACAGGGTCACTTTAGTCGTTCGAGAGAGGACTTTGCTTCTAGCCCAAAGAAACAGCGATTGGCAAGAGTTATTCTTCGTTTGACCTCAGCGCTGGTGTCGTTGCCTGAATTGAAAGCGGAGCCTAGGTAGCAAAGTCCTTAACTACCATAAAGTTGCAACTGTCTATTGTGACGTTCTGTCCGAGATATCGGTGTTGGGTGTCCTTTCCTGTTGACAGCATATACTTGGTCTTGTTCTCATTGACCGCTAAACCCATCTCCGCCGCCTCCGTCTCAATACTCACGAACGCTTCTGTGACACCCCACTGCGTTCTTTCGATTATGTCAATATTTTTGGCGTCTGCGAGTAGTTGGACTGTGTTTGGCAGGGATGACAAAAGTAGACATTGCTCTGTATAGCCCGTCTCTGTAGATGCTGTTATATGCGGCCTTAAAATCGATAAATAGGTGGTGCGTATCGAAAAAAAAGTTCCTGCGTTTTCTCCAAGATCTACCGCAGTGTGAATATTTCCTGGCCTCAAGCCACACTGAAAATCTCTCTCTTAACCCATAAAAAAACAGTCTTCATTTGTAGCGAAACCACATAGTTCTCTCGAGAAACACGGTGCCTGGATAGCCCTGAAACCCCCCGTTTAAATGTTGCCGCATCTGTGACAGGAACTGGTAACTTAAATCCAAAATATTGCTTCAAACATACACCTAGATACGCGTCAGTAGTTCGAAAGGAGGTTAACAATTAAAAAGCTAAAGCAAGTCCAACGACTTCTGACGTGAATGGTGGGCAGCCTGCTAGGCACTATCATCCGCGCACCCTTGGATATAGAAACCGTCGTCGCTGAGTATAGTCAACAGTTAGATTAGGTAAGAGTAGAGTAGTGTTATGCAGCTATAGCTTGCATACGACACTAGACACCATAGTGGGTTCATCGCGATCCCTGTGAATCCAACAATGGCAGAACCTAAACCATTTCCTGAAAGCATTTGATTTCTCTACAGAGTTTTACCCAGTTTTTATGACTATCAGAGGCTACCTTCTTAAGATTATTGAAGAAATAGCTATCAAGAAATTTCCTGCGGCTCTTGGCAATGCCAAATGTGTTATGTCTTCAGCGGCCCGCAGATCGTTGCAGTAGTTCCAAAAACTGGACAGTGGTCCCTCTTCCATGTGTTGCTGCTCTTCGCGCAGCCTAGTGATTCCGCAGAATTGTCGGCAATTGAACAATTTTCTATTAAACTTTGGAAAAATGAATAATTTCCGGACGCCGGTCTTCGACTGCCAGTATGCTGAGGCTTTCAATCTATACAGAACTGAGTGTGGCGCAGACAGTTCTCTCTTCTTGCGTCAACATTGTCTGTGCCGAGTCCCCCAAATGACACCTAGAACTAGAAGTTAAGTTTTCCATTAAAACAATGGCATATAGCGCTAGTCTATCCAAAGGTTGGTGTACAACGGTTTGACAGTTTCGCAGTGCTGTGGATAGCTGATTCTCGCAGATTTGCATACGAACTCCAGTTTCTTTTCTTTTGAAAACCAGCATGTCAAGAAACTTCTGTGAATTGTAAGAGAGTTACAATTAATCGTTGGATATTTCTTTTGCTAGAACGTGCCTTGTGGAAATGATTCTCAAATCAGCTGAGGGGACGTCTAGCTGATGGAAGTCCCACTTGAGCCATGCGATCATAGTCCAAATGGCAACAGATAAACCACGCTGATTCCGAACGATCGTTAACAAATCATTCGCTGTTTTTTTTTGTCTGTACATCCACTTAACCATTCATTAAGCGTGCCTGAGTCAATAACTCTGGAGAGATTCACTGATTTGCATATGTAGGTGACTCGACTGTCGTGTTACGTTCATAAACTATCCACTGGATGATGGAATTTTACGATATTTATTGTGAATTAGATACTTTTATCAAAAAAGGTGAGATATTTCATTTGTTTTTGTTTTACTGGTGATAACAGATTCATCCATTGACACCGTGACAGAGTCATTTGCACTTAAAAAACTCTGTCACGAGCGATGAAGTGTGACGATAAGGAAGCACAACCAATTAGAAGTAAACTAGTTTTCGCATAGTAGACTAATAAATACTTTCTCGTAGAATTAATTTAAGCATCCTTCAACCGACAGCTTGTCGAATAGAAATCAAATGTCTGTCTGGCTCTATGTGCGTTTATAACTTGACAACTTATGATAGCGCTACAATTTGGAGTGAATCAGGGCCTTATCCAACGTTTTCTGGTTATAGTTGGTGTTATAAGCACTTGGAAACTTTGAAACAAACTCAAAACACGATGCCAACAGCCGCTGTTGACGAACTATGCCACACCACTAACGATCGATTACAACGCCAGAGGTTGAAGTGAAACCCCTATAGCGGGGGAAATCCGATTGAGGGAGTGACAAGTCTTGTAATGCCTCGAAACGACTTAACATTTTATTTGGTTTTATGGCATCACGTCTTTCTGAAGATGTAGCCGTGACCGCTTTTGCTTGGCATGTCATAAATCTTGCGAAACCATACTCCGCTTAAGGACTCCGAACGGAGTGTAGACTTTCTCCGAAAAAGAACTACTAAGGACCGATCCATAAACCTATGTTTATGTAAAATGGTAGTTATGTGCATTCAAGAGGACACAAGCGTCCTCAACCAACCTCTGTCTACCAACTCCTACTCTCACCTCCACGAGGTGAACGCTGGGTGCCTAGTACCTCAACTGGAGATAGGGTGCAAATCCCTGTGGAAGGTTGTTGGTGGTAGCCGACGAGAGAGGGGGGGGAGGGTGTTCACACTAAGGCACTCTCCCTTGCATCTGGACGGCAGCGGAAGAACTCCCACGATGGAATCAACGGTGGCGTCTACAGTTCCAGTTAGGTCGAACTACTTAGTGAACACCTCATTCGGGCTACTTCGACGTATTCGGATTATAAGCCAATGAGGACCGGATTACCCGGCCCCTTAAGTCCAAGGGGTTTAACAAAGGGCCTGGCCCTCCAGGTTGGGGGTTGTGCGTGGGGTTAACGGTTCCACCATTTAAAACAACATTGTTACGAAGCATCCAACAGCCTCGGATAAGGAAGGATTTACTGTTGACGACCCGGCTAAACGAAAAAAGGACAACGACTTTCGGATCTGCACGTGGAATGTTCGGACTCTGAACAGACCGCGTGCAGCCGAACAATTAGCGGAGGCCCTAGACTGCTATAAAGCAGATATTTCCGCCATCCAGGAAATGCGATGGGATGGGCCTGGCAAAAGGAGGATGAAAAACTGTGACATTTACTACGGTGACTGCTACAGAGAGCAAAAGCAGCGTCTATTCGGATGCGGATTTGTTATAGGCGGCAGACTTAGGCAAGAAGTCTTGAGCTTTCGACATGTAAGTGAACGCCTTATAACAATTCGCATCAAGGCTAAATTCAAAAACATAAGCCTAATATGCGCTCACGCCCCGACAGAAGAAAGTGACGATGCTACCAAGGAGGGTTTCTACGAGCTCCTCGACAAAACATACGAGCAATGCCCCAAGTATGACGTAAAAATCGTGTTAGGCGATTTTAACGCAAAGATAGGGAAGGAAGACCTCTTTGGTAACACGATCGGGAAACATAGCCTACATGACTTCACGTCTGGAAACGGACTTAGGCTAATTGATTTTGCTTCGGGGCGTAATGTCACTATAGCTAGTACACGATTTCCACACCTCAATATCCACAAGGGCACATGGCGGTCTCCTGATCAACGCACCGTCAACCAAATTGATCATGTTGCAGTCGACAAAAGGCACGCCTCCAGTATTCTGGATGTCCGAGCTTTCCGAGCAGCCAACATTGACTCGGACCACTACCTTGTTGTAGCCAAGGTACGAATGCGGATATCCCAAACGCCACAACAACGGAGAACTACTGTGGGAAGGTATGATGTCGAAAAGCTACATTCGCAACAGACCGCCAGAGCCTTTGCCGATCGTGTATCCCGTAATCTCTCTAGAAGTCTAATGCCGCCAGCACCAAATGCCGAAAACCAGTGGAAACGCTGCCAACAAGCCATCAAGGAAGCCGCAACTGATGTGCTGGGTTTCAAAAGGCCACCACCAAGAAACCCCTGGTTTGACGAAGAATGCCGGCAAGTGCACGCAGCAAAACAAGATGCATACAAAGCGGCGCTGCAAAAGAAGACGAGGGCTGCTCGCGAGCTCTACGAGCAGAAGAGACGGGAAGAACACCAGCTTCTCCGCAAGAAAAAGAAAGAGCACGATAAATACATGATCAAGAGCATAGAGAGGTGTTACTCCAGGAATGATGTTCGGAAGTTTTATCAAATGGTAAAAAGAACATGTCACGGCAACAAGGCCCGAACTGAAACCTGTAGAGATGAACAAGGAAATATTGTAGTAGAGTCACAGTCGGTGCTGAGAATTTGGAAGGACTACTTCTGCAGACTGTTTAACGGCGACGACGAATCAAATCCCGCTGTCAGGCAGAATGAACCATTCAACCTGGACGATGACAGCCAAAACTTCCGTCCACCTGACCAAAATGAAGTAAGGAAAGCAGTTTCCAAACTGAAATCCAATAAGGCAGCTGGACCTGACGGCTTACCGACCGAACTCTTTAAAGCAGCTGGAAATGAATTTGTAGAGAGCATACACCAACTCATTTCCACAATTTGGTCAGACGAATGTATGCCTGATGAATGGAATCTCAGCACCGTTTGCCCGATCCACAAGAAAGGAGACCCCCTCAACTGCGCCAATTACCGAGGAATTAGTCTCTTAAATGTCGCATATAAGATCTTATCTGCCATATTGTGTGAACGCCTAAAACCCTTCGTCAACAACGTGATCGGTTCCTATCAGTGCGGTTTTAGGCCAGGAAAGTCCACAATCGATCAAATTTTCACACTTCGGCAGATCCTGGAGAAAACCCAAGAAGTCCAAATCGATACCCACCACCTCTTCATCGATTTCAAGGCCGCCTATGACAGCATTTATAGAGACGAGCTATACAGAGCCATGTCTAGTTTTGGCATCCCTGCCAAACTCGTCCGTCTGTGCAGGATGACAATGGAGAATGCACGCTGCTCCATCATGGTCGGTCAAGACCTCACCGAGACCTTTGATGTCAAAAAAGGATTTAGACAAGGTGACGCGCTGTCATGCGACTTCTTTAACATCATACTTGAAAGAGTTGTGCAAAACTCACGCGCCAATACCAGAGGAACAATCTTTTAAAAGTCCGTCCAATTACTCGCATACGCCGATGATATTGACATTATCGGAAGAACCCAGCGTGATGTCACTGGCGCCTTTGCGAGTATTGAGACGGAAGCGGCGAAAATGGGCTTAGCGGTCAATGAGGGCAAAACAAAATATATGCTGTCATCAAGAAGGGACACCCAACATCGACGTCTCGGACAGAACGTCACGGTAGACAGCTATAACTTCGAGGTAGTAAGGGACTTCGTTTACCTCGGCTCCGCTATCACATCCGATAACAACACCAGCGCAGAAATCAAGCGAAGAATAACTCTTGCCAATCGCTGTTTCTTTGGGCTAAGAAGGCAATTGAGTAGTAAGGCCCTATCCCGAAAAACTAAGGAAACTCTTTATAAGACCTTAATCATCCCTGTCCTGCTTTATGGCGCTGAGGCATGGACTCTATCGAAAGCGGATGAAGATATCCTTGGTTGCTTTGAGAGAAAGATTCTTCGTAAGATATTCGGTCCCGTTTGCGTTGACGGGTTCTGGAGGAGAAGATTCAACGATGAACTTTACGAGTTGTACAAAGACATCGCCCTAGTCAAGAAGATACGTATCCATCGGCTCAGATGGCTGGGGCATGTAGAGCGAATGGACACAAATGCTCCGGCTCGCAGAGTCTTCGAGTCTAACCCGGAGGGTCAACGCAGTAGAGGAAGACCTCGCCTAAGGTGGCGCGCACAAGTGGAAGAGGACCTCAACCAACTTGGAGTGCGCAACTGGAAGCAGTTAGCTAAGGACCAGGCTAACTAGATAGGGCCACCGAACTATTGAACTATTAATCAGTTTGTGGAATTTTCAAAGCGAAGGATCAAATTGGTAAAATTAAATTTCTTTGGTCACATTCACCGTTGTTGGGTGCCGGGGCATAGGAGAAAATGTGGTACAATGTGTCTAGCGACAAAACAGATTTGGACAAAACTGGATCTGAAACGCTCTAAGGATTAGATTCCTCTCAATGGATTGCATTTCAGCGCTATTTTAGGTCTCATCACTGGACACTGTCTAATAGGCAGACATGAAACAAGGTTCGGCGTCTTCTCAAATTATTTTTGCAGAAGCTGCATGGACGAGGAAGAGAAGGAAACTATCCTCCACCTTCTTTGCACATGCCCTGCTCTTTTCCGTATAATAAAAACTCACCTAGGTGCCTTCTTCTACAACGATTTAGGCGATCTAAACAACACCGACATTCGAAGTCTCCTACGCTTCATCAGAAGCTCTTAGTGGTTTAACGAGTAGGTAAATGAGAATTCTCCAAGATCCATGTGGTATCACAACGAACCTATCATTCCTCCAAGTGTGTTGACTTCATCTGGCATCTGAAAATGGGGACAAAGGCTCCAGGAAAATTGTAACGCTTTGAAGTAGCACAGTAGGGCGACTAGACAGTGTGGTTTAAACGCAAATGCGTGCAGTGTGTGAAAAATATTATTTTTAGGTGAATGGGTGTCTTATACATATGCGAATAGCTATGGTTAATACCACTACTTACTAATTTTAAGTTTCTATCTTAAATTCCTATCTTCTTGTGCAGCGGAAAATTCAATTCTCTTCGCGAATTGAGAAGCTTCTCTATGACAAATTATATCTCAGAGGTTTGTCATTCCCCGAAGGCCACTGAATTGACGGCCACTATATACTAGACATACTCGTTCGTACGTAAGAAATGAAATAATTGACGTGAGAACTCGGTATGAACCAAGGCTTAGCTTCTTGCAATCATTCATGTTGTGCGCGTGACATTTCTCGTACGAATGGCAGAGACCTACAATCTATTGCCGACTCCGAACGGCGAATTGAAAAGCTCTTTCATGGTAAGTTATACTCCCGGAGGCTTGTCATTCCCCGACGAGAGTTGGTGCCGTGAAAAATGTTCAGTGGACACAGCTGAGGCTTGAACCTACGCCGCTCGCACAGCAGTCCAACGCACTAACTACTGAGCCACGGCGGTCACGTACGTAAGTAGTTACAATTAAATTGTACGATGTATAGAAGGTTTTTGTAAGCCATAGTCACGATGGGTAGAAAGTTCAAGAACCATTTGATGACAGTTTTCAAAAGCGTTTATTTCCCTTCGATTGAACTTTAATTGTTGCTGCCTTCTTACATTTAAGCTCGAAACGCTAATTGCTAAATGTGATCAGTCATGCCTTTGTCTACGATTTGCCACTTCAGTCATAACTCACTAGTCATTCCCACACCTTGTGACAAAAGAAAATAAATTTTCCTCCATCTACCTACCCATCGTGATCTTTCTGCCTAATGGAGTTTTTCCCATGAAATTTCCCTTTTCATTAAGCGCACAGCACCACAGGCTACTGAATACCGTTAAAAGAAAAGCAATCACTAGACTTTTTCTCTGCTTACCAACCCCAATGGCATTGAAATGAAAACTTACGCCCGGTAAAGCATGGCACATGCAATACCAGATGCATTCGTAGAAAGATGCATCTTTTGCATCTTTTAGTCGAAAGGAGAAATTTTCCAGACTCCTACCTCTTCTTTTGCTTCGTTTTGGGACAAACAACAAACATTGACAAAAACAATAGCACAACATCTTGCTTTGGGTACCTGATTAAGCATCTCCCGCTTTGCCACCAAACACCTGCATAAGGTGTTGGTAATGCGGCAGCGCCGGTAGACCAACGATGGCGGTGGCGGTTTGGGAGTACAAGAGTTGTACACTGTGCTCAATGTGCACATTGTATCCGATTGCTGATTTTCTCGAAACAGTATGGTTGCCCTGGAACACGGTGAATTTATTAAATAAAATTAATTTTGTTGTGCCATGTAGAAAGTTGAGCTTCTTTTCTTTTCACTTTCGTTTGTTTTTCTTTTTCGAAAGAAGACGAGTCTCGATGGTGGATGGTTTCGATTTCTTTTGGGATTATGATCTTTTCGATGCTGCTCTTAGCCATCTCATTGGCATAATTAGAGGTGTGGATTGTGTGAATTGGCCAGAGATTTGCATATTTGAACATTCCACACTTAAAAGTTTACCCTAATCGCTGTCAAATTATGTTGTTGAGTGAACAGTGGTGATAGATCTAACCGAAGATATGGATGGGTGGTTGTGGGGTTCCCAAGAATCTAATTGAATTTCTGAAGAGAAAGAAGTGACATAAAAATGGTCATCAAGTTGCGTCGAACTTTGAAAGTTTCTTCCATGAAACTCGAGTTTATTAAGCAAGTGATGAAATTTTATTGATTTGAAGACCAGTTTGAAAATCTTCTGCTACCCATTCCCAAACGGACATTAGAAATTTTCTTAATAACTTCTAGGTACTGGAACATGAAACAATTTATGTCGTGACTGTGAGTTTGGTTTGGTTTTGTGGTTTCGTTCGATGATTTAGAACACCCTAACATACACTTTCCAATAGAGACAGTTTCCGAGACAGACCGGGTGTCGAATGAAGCCAAAAAACACGGATTCAAATTGGGTTTGATAAATGTAGTACATACATAGTTCGTAGAAATTTTTTTACGTGTTGATTTGAACGTATGAATGCCAGAGCACGTTAGGTAGAAGTGGCAGTTCAAGGAACACATTCAGCGCTAAAATGCGCCTCTTTGTTAGCATAACAACTTTTTCTTACCAAAATTCACGTGACGTAACGTATTAAATTTCGAGAGCAAATTATACTTCTAATTTAGCGGTGTTCGGGCTATCCGCAGCCGTACCTTGGCTACAACAAGGTCCGAGTCAATGTTGGCCCCTCGGAACGTTCAGACATCCATAATACTGGCGGAGTTCCTTGCGTTGTCGATCGCAATGTGGTCAATCGCGTTGACGGTTGATTGACCAAGAGATCTCATTTGTGAATATCGATAATGCGCAACCGCGTACTAGCTACGACAACATTTCGCCCCGCAGTAAAGTCAATCAGCCTAAATCTGTTACCGGAGGTGGTGTCGTGTAGGCTGTACTTTCCGACAGTACTACCAAAGAATCTCTGTTTTCCTTGCCTTGCGTTAAAATCGCCTAGGACAATCTTAATTTCATAGCTAGGGCACTGCTCATAAGTCTTTGCCAGGAGCTCGTAGAGGCTGTCTTTGGTGTCGCCATCTTTCTTCTCTATGAGGGCATGTGCACAGGCGAATTAAGCCTTGATGCGAATTGTCGTGAGGCGTTCGTTCACATACCTGAAGCTTAAGACTTCTTACCTAAGTCTGCCTCCAACGTCAAATCCACACCCAAAGGAGCGCTGCAGTTTTTCATCCTCTTTTTGGCCGGCCAATCCTATTGCACTTCTAGGTGGCTACGAAACATTCATTTTCGTATCTCCAACGAACATCTTTACCAGAGAACGGGTTAGGAACCGATAGGTACAACCATCTAACGACGAAAGTGACAGGCAAGAGAGAAGATTGGGTCGACCAAGAAATATATGGCGCAGAAAAGTTGAGGAGGAGCCTCGGCAATTGGGAAAGAGTTGCGCACACGATGACGCGTAGGTGTAGTAGGGGCCATAGGACCCACAAGGAGAAACAGGACATGAGTAAGTAATCGCATCGCACTTCTTGGATGGCGGTGATGTCTGCTTTGCAGCAGTCTAGAGTCTCCGCTAGTTTTTTGGCTGCACATGGTCTTAAGGCATATAACATTCCACGTGGAGATCCGGAAATCGTTGTACTTAATTCGTTTGCGTGTGTTGTCATCAGTAAATCTGTTCGTATACGAGGCTTGTTGCTGCTTCGTAACAGTTTTTGTTTTACATGGTGAACCCGTTAACCCCACGCACAACCCCACATCTGGAGGGCCAGGCCTTTTGTTGATTCCCTTGGACTTAAGGGGCTGGGTAATCCGGTCCTCATTGGCCTTTAATCTGGTTATGCCGAAGAAGTCCATATGAGGTGTTCACTAAGTAGTTCGACCAAACTGGAACTGTAGACGCCACCGTTGATTCCATCGTGGGAGTTCTTGGATCTTGAAGGGCTTTGAAGTACAACTGTACTTACACAGGTTTTGTAAACCTCTTTTGCGAGAAGCTTACAATGGTTATGGTCGTGGGAGTTCTTCCGCTGCCGTCTGGATGCAAGGGCGACTGCCTTAGTGTGAACACCTTCCCCCCTCCCTCGTTTGCTATCAACAACAATCCTGCATAGGGGTTGAAACCCTATATTCAGTTCAGGTACTAGGCACCCAGCGTTTACCGCGTGGAGGTGAGAGTAGGAGTAGGTAGACAGAGGTTGGTTTAAGAAAACCTGTGGACGCTTGTGTCCTCGTGAATGCACATATCTACTCTTCAAACACCTCAAATTGGCCAAAGCTCTGAACTTATCGCTGCTTCTCCAGCAATGTCTGTCTAGGTTCTGTTCAGGAGACATTTTGTCTTGGTCTTGTCATAGCAGGGACATATTTTACTTTATATGTCGCAGTTGCTTACCCTCTTCCATTGGAGGCTGCCCTTTTGCAGAAAGTGTGATTGTATTTGTTTTTTAACCACTCCTAGCGTGATGTGGGTACTTACTGCGAGTGAACCGTGTAGAGCTTAGCATTGCCTTGCCAGTTCATCCCGCAGTTTCTTTATGTTTTATGTCACTGTGGAGGTCATTACATAGTGGAGATCATCATGATCTTGCTATTTGAAGCCTTAAATGTTCAAGGCTTTAAATGGCAAGGTTTACACGAAAAAGCCACAACCTAAGAAAAAGTTCAGAAATAATAATCGAGCAGATATCACAGAAACTGTTTTAATCATGTCGAAAAAGTGACGCAAAATTTGCCTAAAGAGGTCAACACTATGCCAAGAAGCTGAGGGAGGAATTCGCCTGAAATTGTAATTGTAATGTTCGTATTATTAAGGATTCTATTGAATAAACAAATTGCGCATCTCTTGTTGAATCATCCTTGAGTTACGCTCTGTTCTCTTTGCACGTTAATTTCCTCTCTTGAATGTACTGACCCGCAAGTTTTTCAATTTACAACATGCGTGTTGTCCTAGTGCATTTCCTAAATCACTTTAACCGATTTGACACAAAAAGCTATGTCATCTCGTTTCTGCGTTAAAAATGACGCAACTCAAACCGAATCATGTCATTTAGATCCGCTTTAATTGCAGCTGCATCAAATGGCTTTAATGGAAGCTATTTTCAAAATCGGATTGCATGTGGCATGCAACCTCCAGTCCGACTGCTCTCAAATGTTTGTTTTTACTTCGTAGCTTCGAGTCAGCTAAGTGATTAATTATGAGGCAACACAATTCGTATCGTTCTTCTGTGCAATCACAACAGTACACATCAAATCAATAAACACTTCAATAAGATTCACACCTCTCGTGCCTCATAAAATATTTCCAAATCTAAACAAGTGCCGATGTGCCGCTTTGATTCTATGATCGTGGGGAGAAATCGGTTCACCCGGAAGAGCAAGCTTCCCAAACCGAAAAAAAAATCCCACCAAACATCTTAATCGTATTTAATTACAAGAAATTTTGTATCTCAAAACAGCATTCCTCCAATCGCTGACCCACATACTGCCAGCTGCCTCCTAAAAAGAAAAAAAAATGTTTAAACAGCGATGTACGCATTAAAATTCGAAGCCCCCTTCGAATATTGCAACATGGCCCTTTGGGTCGGGGCTTTCGAAGGCACACACACCGCATCGCCAGTGGCACATCCTCTTATCGAGCAACGATGACCCACTAAAACCCGCCTGGAATGAGACCTCCTGCCCAAAAATGGGTCCGCCTGCCTTCAATCTTCACATCAAGTGCATACGCCGCCTTCGAGTTGCTTGTTGAAAGTTAAATACTTTACACTTGCATCTCTCGACAGTCATCAGCGTGCAGATGAACGATGTACGAGTATCTGCAGCAGTAGCTGGCCAAGAAGAAAAGTGAAAGATGCCATATATCTCGGAGGCCAACCCGCTCAGACAGGCTATAAATACGGTGAAAGATTTATCGGAACACCGCTCGCGCCGGATGCATGTGATGTGACCATATGTGCACGAGCTGATGGGGTCGATGACTCTGCGGACCATTAGGTCGCCGGATCTCATTGTTGCTGCGACTGTGGCCACGATTAATTCCTCAAAACAAACTGCACGCGGGAGACTCTTGCAGCTGCCTGGCTGGTAGTCGAAAGTGCAGTTGTGGCGGCAGTGATGTAGTGATCAATGAAACTGGTTACTCTGTACGATAGAGATGATGCAGATACGGCGGCTGGTGGCGGGTACGAGATGAAGTGCAATTTGTTTTCCAAAGTTTCGTGGGATTTCGAGGCGGCAATTTTTTTTCTGTAATCGAAACCGGCATAGAAAGTTTTCAGCATTACATGCACATAATTGTGAATTATTGCAAGTGGAAGCGGAAGAGTAAGATTAGTTGGAAGGGGCGGTTAGTCTGTTCATCTCAAGAAGGTCGACAGCAGTTTGTTCACTGACAGGCTCAAGTAATTGTTGAGGTTGACTGCAATTGTATAACATAAAGCTGAAGATTGTTAGTTTTAGTTGAGACGCTGTTCAAGAGACCGCAGCCTTTTATCATCTTGAGGTCTGAGGCCTCGCGATCGGTATGTTAATCCAAAGCTTTATGTCTTCCGTGCTCGTTTGAGCTCTAAATCGTTCATAAGGTACCCAAATCCTATCTTAGGTCAGTTAATTGAGTTCGAAAAAGAGGAGAAGGTCTCCTTATGTCACAGTTTACTCGACGTAGAAAGGTATCACCAGCTAGCAGAGAAATCCTCCCTAAAACAACGTCTAATGCCTTGTGGCTTCAAGTGCCTTCCAAAAACTCTGTTTTTGTTTTGTTCTGAAAAAATTGAAGACTTCCCAATTCCACCTTTTTTTTCTCGAGGTACTGCGGTCAAGCTTTTCATCGCAGGAAGTGCACATCTCGATCGTATTTTCATGTTTCTGCACTCTGTGACCTTTTCACTTCCCTTGGCGTTGCTTCTTTATGATGGTTGTGTCACTAACAGGGTTCATCCTCCACTTAGTTAACTAGCCTGAGGTTAAGCCCTCACCTGGTTTCGTCGCTCGTCTTCTTACCAAGCGCATTGGAATATGACGTGTCCCGCGTCTTTCATTGTTCCTATGTTCTTGGGCAAATATCCATGGTCTGTCACCAGTTGTATCGCGAAGAAGTAAGCTCTATATGGTTTCTACGTTTATGCAGGTTTTGACTCTGCGTGGTAATCTTCCTTGGTCAGAGTGATTCTGTATTTGCTGCCATTGATGTAGACTTCTTACCATTGGTGGTAACTGAGTACCGGTTGGTGTTGTCGTTCTATATGATACACAACCCGTCGAGCATTATCGATGTTTAGACTCTTATTAGCCACAGTCTTCTTCTTTGATCCAGATCATGTCAATGTTAGGCATGATCCTTACCAGCTGTATACTGCAGGTGCTTTTTCAAACTTAGCCTTGCATCTAAGATGACTCTAAGGTACCTTATTTGCACCTTAGAAACCTGAGTTGAAGGCTCAGAGATGTCAGTCAATCTCTAATCATCCTAATAGGTTCATCGGAGTCGGGCTCCTTTTCTTGCAGGAGTTTGCCTAGTGCCTACTGCCAGCTGTCATCTGTGAAGCAAGTTATTTGTGATGACTTTAAGATCCCCAGTTTTAGGGTCCCGCGTTACACCGGGTGTGACGCCGTCTATAGCGTGTCTTGGCTTCTACCATCTTTGGCGTCATACAGTCCCTTTGTTCAAAGATAGCCGGTCAACATCCTCTGAAACGCGTTTTCCGCGTATATGGTGATGACAGCTCACTCCGCTCTTCCATCGTGTTTTTTTGAAGGCTTTCATTTTCTATATCGGAATGCTTCCTTCCGGAAATGGTTTTTGCAATCTTAATGTCCTCCTTCTGCTCTGCAGAGGTCTGCAAATATCCACTCTATCAGCTACTGTATCACAACGTGATAAGCTTTTCCTTTGGGTTCTGGCCGGCTTCTGTGCACAACTGAAAGAAGTTTCTCTTTTTGCTGCTCTGAATGCATTTTTAAGGATTCTCCTTCTTGTTGTAAACCTCTCGTCAAGTTCTCTCAAATTGTTGTAATATGTTGTGCAATTGTACATCTCCTCATTCTAGTAACACTCTGTGAGCTGATTCACCATTTTTGCCAACAATTCCACTTGACAATACGTTGTCTGTCAGTACTTGAAGCAATTTCACTTCCAGGATCTTTGGATTACATCGTGTTTTCTCTGGTTGTCTCCTTAGTGTTTCTCCGGTTTGGCCAGGACTGTATTGTAGCTCTTACTTGATTGCCTGGTGATTGCGACCTATACTGCGACCTTTCTATTGACCTCAGCATCTCATGCTATAAGTGTATCTATCCAGCTAATGTCGACACGACGAGATGAAACCGTTTCAGCTGGGGACGATAACCAAGGCCTCTTCGATGATATTGCCTACCCAACGGAAAGATAACCCACAAGAGTGAAAGTGCATGTAAAATATGCGACGATACCAACAGTTTTGTCACCATTACCCCTGTTTTATCTCTGGGTGGTTTATGTCCAAACCTGATTGATATCAAATTTTATTGTGATAATTGCCTTCCGACGCTGACTGTACGATAAAAGGTCACAAATAACAGGTGCATTCCGAATTCCAAACACACAGAGAATCAGGAAATCGGCAATTCTCCACATATAATCCAATATTCGTCGACAGCATTCCGAATGCAACGCACAGGTGATCCCCATATCTAGAAACCTTTTGATTATTCATAGGGCAATTGAATGGGGCACCTCCAATGGAGTCGTTACATCAACGTGAGATCTTCACAGAAAATCAATTCCAAATCATTATTGTGTTTCCTTTCCCGTTCTTTTCCCTTTTTTTTTTGTTGATTCGTATTATTGTCATGCGACACGAAGCCAGAAATTGAATGCGACAAATCAAAATGACCATTTGCGGCTACACGGTGACGATAACAAATGATGGAATACACTATTGAAAACATGGTGTCATATGTCAAATGCTGTACAAATTTATTGCATGTCCCATGCTTCAGTATTTCGGATTTATTGCTTCGGCTGCTTATTTGGTATATTTCTATGGCAAATTCTGTGAGAGTTGAGCTTCTAAAACTGAAATGTTCCACATTAGAATCCTTGCAAGATAACACTTAACCTAGCCTTCCTCTTCTTAAAGGCAGGCTAAATTGTAGAAAGCACAATGGAATTAATACTGTTGCTATCCCCTGATAGTTTAATTACTCCAGAAGCAGTCAAGAGAAAGCGTACTCTAGAAGATGTCCTGTTGGATCTGGAGCTCGTCAATCTTCTTCACAACGAATACAGAATGAGAAGTGACAATACGCCAGTTCTCCGGTTTTGGCACATGTACACAGTACAAAGTGGACCGATATGGAAAGACCTTCTGCAATTTTGGGAGAAATCGGCTACACGACAGCAAACCGAGATGTTGAAACTAAAGTGTGCTCAACAGTTGCAGTGGGGTAGCAGCCATCGAGAACTTAACAGCATCTCGAAGTGGTTGGACATAACAGCCACTCCAGATGCTGAGGGGCATCTGTCTCAATTAACAACCGGGAAAAGAGGCCACTCATAACAAAGCCCGGTTTGCCTTGAGAAGATTAATTTAAAACCGAATCTCGCCAAAACATTTGGAGTTCACATACTTATGACTAAGTTCCCTATTAGCCATATATTCAACGAAGAAGGCTGTTCTGCAATGGTTAGGGATTCGGTGCTGAGATTTGTTTTTCCACTTTAGTTAGATTTGATAAAGATTATTATCACAAAATCGGGTTTCCACGGTTAAAGGGCCAACAGATGTGATACGAGCAAGGCAAAGGCACCACTCCGCTGGTAACGAATTCCTTTCTTTTCGGAAAAGGTCTTGAAAGCGGACTAACGAAGTTCCGATACGGCTTTGTGTAGTGAGTGTCTAGTTATCTGTTTAGAGCTTGAAAATGTCCCGTCGTATTCCACCTTGAGCTTATTCCTAGGGCCGTGGTCGTGCCTAGAGCCTCAAGTCTGAGATAAGCTGGACTTCGTATTAAACAGTGACCATTAGACCTGTGATTTTGTTATTGACTCGCCGCTATACGTATTAGGCTTCTTTAGGTGTGTACTTCCACAAGACGATTTTCAAACGTCATGCGCATGTTTTGCAGAATATCCTGCTACACGAGTAGAAAATTATTCTAACGTCTTACTTAAGTCTCTACTTTAGCTTTTATGTTAAGGACTAGTCCAGGTATTTTGAACTGTCAAGGACTTTGAGAACCGTTCCAACGTGAGCAACAAATCAGGAAATTGTTTCTCCAAATGTTGATTCCGGTCATCAAAGACTGTAATTGTCTCTGGCTAAAAATTTGATACCTACAAAGTACATGAATGGTCAAGGGGGGTCTGTCATTCACACCCTTGTAACTGTGTGCGGATTGAATGGGCTATCTAGCTTGCCAATGACCAATACACATGCCGCCAACAATGAGGAATGCATACGTGAGTTGTGCTTAAGAGTTTCCTCTTCTATTGTGAACTTTTTCTGAGAGCCAAAATCAATCCTCGAGCCCGGCTAGTCCATCAAAGTTCCCGTTGAAGGAATCTGCCATACATCAGCTATCAATACGACTGCAGCCTTGAGCAGCTCAGATTCTCCTTCATTTGAATCTGTCGTCTCATGTTTGAAGCATGGCAACGGTGTTTCGGTCCGTTGGTTGTCCATCAGGTTGAGCCTACCACACTCTGTCAACGGGATCTTGCTATCTGTGGCCACAGTCTGCAGAAATAGTCTCTCAAATAGAGTAAGCTCACATGAGCCTCAGGTAGCTCCAATATAACCTCTCAAATGTCACGATTCGACACACCTCCAGTCCATTTTATTAATCCAAAGTCGAACATTGACTGTTCTATATAAATTTGTCCACTTTCTAGCCGAAAACGTGAACCGTACACTATAACCATTTCGATTTGATTTCTTGTATCTCTCAGCACATGGTAGAATCGTTCAATTAATGTCCCGTATATCTCAAAGGTGGCTAACACTCTTTTGATATTCATATTCACATCGGATGGCATCTACGTGAGCAAAATACTTGAACCTGAATGCACTATCCGTCGGTCGTCCATTCGTGTTTCTACAAAATTGAGCATTTTCTCATGTGTGGTGTGTACACACCTTGTGCCCTGAAATATGGTAGCACCCCGACTGAACCTGTAAATAGGCATTGGGAAGACACAGTAGTTGGTTGGGCATATGAAGGTGATTCAGCAATTATCGCATTGTGCATGACTCCCAGACAATTAGGTGATGAATACCATCAGACCCGGGGAGAGACAATCGGGCGTTCTGTGATCCCTACAGATAGAAGATTGGAATTCTCAAGAGAATTGTGGAAGAGCATGCAATGTTATCATTATTGAGTGACAGGAATTTTGGGAGAAATAATATGTTTTCACTTAAAGTGATCAGTTGTCCAATTAAACCGATACACATGGACGACATGTGGTTAGAAGTGAAGGGAATTTAATTCTATGGTATGGGCAGGGAGTAGAAATGACATAGTTTTCGAATGATGTTCAATCGAAAGCTGTTCTGTTCGGTTTGGTTTGTTCGTGGAGGCACACATGGAGTAAAACTTGGTGAGAACTGACAAGGCTTACCAAGACGCCAGTGATGACGTTCATATGAGTATCAAACCAAGCAATGAGGTTGTCAGTTTGGCACTTCTATCGAGGTGAGGCAGCAGATCATAAACTAACATAGTTCTTCGACTTCCTGAGGGTTTCTTACCAAAAATGTATCATCTCCTCCTGCTCAAGTGTTCCAACCGCAGGGCATCTCAACTGTAACGTTGACTTGAGTCCCCAACTTGCGTATGCCCTCTCCCCACAATTAGTGTGCGTTTAATGAACCCTCTCAATGACAAGTCAACAATGAAGGGTTGAAATGGAAATCCATGTGCTTTGACTCGAGGGTGTACATTGCAAATCCCCCCTAGTGTGTCTGTCTGGCTCAGTTTCTCCGGATGACATCTGTAATTATTCTGCAAGTAACACATATCATCATATGGATGATTGCATTTAAAACCGATTCCGGGCAGAGCACATGTGTCGGTGTTTGCAATTCGTTGCGACATGAATCCCTTTGTTCTGCTGCAATGCAGCTACCCCCTGCAATTGTTGAAACCGAGCAGTTCCACGCGATAATTTGTTCTGTGTGAAACGTCGACAGTTGACACACAGCAGATGTGTGTATGCGATAAATTGATTCAAATTAAAAGCGAGTGTTCAGCCAGGGAGTCACATATGCCGACCGACGCCAACCGTCCATAGTTTAAAAATTAAAAATGGAAAACGCAAACGACTGTCATTAAATGTGATCCACCATCAGCACCGATACCGCATGGGTGATGATCGAATTTCATGCGACCTAAAATTACGATTACTGGGCCTCATTTGCTCTTCGTTTGTCTAAGAACTGACTAAGCAATGTGTGTTGACAGGAATGTTTATTTCAAAGATACTCGCACTCTTTACAGGCACCTTGAACTATCATTTGACTTTTCCTCGGTAGAACGTAACGCGCAATGTAACCCAGCGTCAAGCCAATTATGGCGGGCAATTGATGAAGACACATTGCGTGAATAAGCGAAGAGAAAACTTTGGTCAATTAGTCATGGGGTGCGTCCCACTTGAGAGGTAATAACTTGATGATCAAGTGAAGTTGGTAACGATTTGTTTAGTTCAGCTTAAATGCAGTCAACTACAGAGTTGCAATGGGGGTCATCCTGTACAACTTTTACTTTGAAATCACTTGCATGCAGATGAGAGTTAAAGTCGTGACATTTGTCTGCAAAATGCGGGACTATTGGGGACTCCCAATGAGAGTCTGTGTTGTTGATAAGCACGATCTTTGCGTTTTTACCAAAGAGACGTGTGGTTGTCTTAGACTTATGTCCCTACGTACGAATATACATTTCTTAGGTAACTGCAATATTCTCGGACTGAGTCGGAAGTCACTTATCGTGGAGATACCAGAATAAGGCGCTGTGGGGTATCCTACCTAATACCTATCCTTACGGAGATAAGAAAAGAGGAGATCCCTAGCAAGATCGACGTCATGGAGGAGCGTAAGCGTCCTTGCGGATGATTGGTTGTCTATTGCTGGAGATGTGAATCCTTTGCCGAAGAGTTGTTTTCCTTGCCTCAAGTGACGGTGTAACATTCATAAAATTGTTTTCAGCAATCTCTTGATCGTTCAAACACAGCCAACACTTATTCGAATGACTTATGTCCAGCTTGTTGGGATGATAGTTGACTGAGCGATGTCTAATGAGGAAATCAAAAACTTTGTTGGATTCTACTTTAAAAAGTTTTTCTGGCGTTCTCATGGGTTGAGGTCCAACTTTATGTGACTATGGGACGAATGGGAAATGGGTCTCTAAATGCTGATTCAAGTTCTTATCCGGCAGACAAATCAGCAGTTTTGTTGCCCTTTGTCTGCCTGGTGTTTGGAAAATCCATTAGATGGCGGTTTTTTTAGCTCTAGACAACCTTAGAAATCGGACACGGAAGGGAAATTAGCCGGTTCACTTTCATTATTCCGAAAAATTTTCTGATGCGACCCAGAAAAAAGTTGGCAACTTCTGTGGCATTTCTGGCAAGATCGCCAGTCCTTGCACTTAGTAAGATTGCATTTCTCGAAAGCTTGACAATCCATCACTTTTTTTTACTCGTTTGAGAAGGTTTCCTTCACCCAACCCGCTTTGACAAGTTAGTGCAGAAAGTCTGACGGAACTGTCGGGAAAGTATCTTGTGTCACCTCATTACCTGTAAGCATTCTACCCAAGGTTATGAGCTCTTCTTTACTCTTTGGGAGTTATGTGATTTCAATGAAGTTGGGACAAACTTCCACACAAAGCGACAGAAAAATGGGTGTTGGGTGTTGACGCCAGCTATGACCACCTGATAGCTCTTTATTGATTCTGTGAATGATTCTACTTTCGCATCTGCTATCAGTTTTACTGTTCATTGGATTTCAAGTTGATGGCGTACACACAGTAGCACACCCTTTTGTACTTACAAGTGCAGATTCGATTCTGTTGTGAAATGGCTCACTCCAGTTGAAGACTCTTCAGTACAGCATTCAATTTATACATCCTTCGAGGATACATTCGAGTGATCAATGGCAACAATAAACCGATTAACACGCTCCCAGAGATTTTCCTTCAATACCCATCCAATCAGACTTAAATGGACTCAAAATGACCTCCTGATTCGTAAAGCTCGGTTCGAAAAAAATCCAATTTCGCATGCAAAAAGGATGCAAATCATACTTGCAGAATTTATGACCGCGTGATAGCAGAACGTTATTCATTCCATCGCCCTAAATCCGAGAACCAACCCCGGCACGTAGAGGCACTACATACAAAGGATATTTCATCGCTCGAACAATGAGCACAATAGCAGCGGCCATTGTAGTTGCCAGGACTTTACATGCCTGCAGTCATCAATGAATGCATGTTGCCTTCTGAAAGGATTTCAAACAAATGTCCCAGTTTACCATCGTTGCAGGGGTGTGCAGAAGTAGGATTATGAACTCCTGGAAATGCAGTCAATGACCATTCCCGCTCATTACGATGAGATGCTGGGTGCTAGGTAATTAATTTCATTGGAACAGTAAATAAAAAAGATTTTCATCGTCGCAGAATGTATCTCGAGGGTGGTGGAACTGTAGCAACTCCGCATCTGCATTTCAAATGGAGTCAGCTCCGCCCGACTACAAGCAAAGGACAGAACCGGACAGATGGAATTCATTTTCATATTTTAAGTAAATCTACAGAAGTTGCTCACTCACACAGATCTCGTGTCCAGACACAACCCGCTCTGGGACAAGCAGCTTGTGGAAATTTTATTCAAAACAGCGCTCCGGACAAAGCGCGAGATTGTTTCTGCATTGCAAATAAATTTATCTGTCAATTGGCCAAGGGACCATGGGCGCCACATTCTTTTGAATAGAAAGGCAGCTCAGGCAATCGGCCGTCCCCATAATTATCTAATTAATTCTAAGTAAATTAAATAAGAACCGCTTAACCGACATGCGAAGTCGAAACGAAACGCACTTGAGTGTAGTCAGTGGTGTGCCTCACCCATTATTCATCCAATTTAACACAACCAGACCGAGATACGACTAGAAATGTAAAAAAGATACAAATCGCAAACGTGTTCATGTGCAGATACAGACTTTTGTATGTGGATTGGAGGGTCGGAACTTTTGTCATCTCTTAATTGCCACAATGATTTGCCTATTTAAGGCGCGCGATGAACGATGAAGTGTTCAATGAATTTGTATCTCTGTCTGGAGTGTGTATGTATGTGGTGTCAAGAAGGCATATTGACTTCAATTTGTTTACATATAGTTGGTTAGAACGAGGTGACTTAAAAACTTCCCATTATAAATCATCACTTAGAAAAGGAGACAATTACGTGGCAAGCATACTAAATGGGGGGGCTTTGCCTGCATAAGTCACGAAGCACTTAATTTTGGGGGATAAATGTCTTTTTCAAATCGGAACTGATCTATGGCTTTTGGTAGGCATAAGATGTGCTTATACTGGAGCATGAATCAGTCTTTCTAAATCGAAGGAAAGATGGAACTCACACTCATCGAGCCATCTTATCCCACGGAATCCCAAGACGTCGAGCTCACGTCGCATTAACTCGCGTTCCAGTCGTAGGAATCTGAGGTTTGAGGGACCATCGTTTCCAGAGTCGAGGAGGATCCTCGCATTACAAAAACCATTCTTTGTTTGGGTGCGATAGCCAAAAGTCGTCAAGGTGTTTCTTTCTTATTTCTTATTTCTAACTTCTTATTATCGAATTTCTTATTCGAGGCATTGTTTACGTTTCTTTTCACAGAAAGCAAGGATGGCATCCTTCGTTCCTAGAGTATTTCTTATGCTGCCGGCCATCGTAGTTGTTGCACCTCAGTCTTTCGTCAAGATTGATGGCACAGTTCCTCATTGTATCGCCTCTTTCGCTTACCGTCTATCACTCGCCAAATCTTCGTAAACAGCCACGGGTATTCTCAATCATATTTAAGGAAGTCCATGCTTCCGTCCCGTAGAGCAGGGCCATTATGTGGAGAGCATTATACAAGTTCTTTGGTTTCTATTTAAGTTAAAATTTCTCTTAAGAATAGGAGACCACCTCGTCCAAAAAAGAAAACTGAAAGCTGTAAAGTAAGCTAGAGCAAGTCAAGATGCTCTTTGAAGACCACGGCTTATGTGATGAAAATATTTCAAAGATATTGAAAAACCGACTTAAATTAGCAGTCCTAAGTGTTTGGCGTTTGTGTTTGCCCTTCAGGGTTATCGTTACCTTGCGACTTGTTTTTCGGACGTGGGAATACTCCACTGGTCTATTGTATTACTAGGAAGCAGAACCGAGTTTTATCCATTTTGGAGGTATCTTGGTTCCTATTGACGATATTTTTTATAATTATTGTCACTGGGTCACTTTATGTGTCCCAACATTCTCCGTTGTTCATCATGGGTCTGGTTATGTTGTCTGGGGTTCTTCTCCTGTGAAGATAGGTCCTGACCTACGGTGCACGGTTACCTACTGCGCACGTGTCCCGCCTTTGCCCTCGGAGAATACTTCTACTATGATTTTAACGATCTAGCCGAACTGGACATTCAGAAGATAAGACACTTTATCTCTGGGACGAAATGGTTCAAATTATAGTGTTAATGACGGTTTCCCATTTCGATGTACTCTGTGTTACATACTCTGGTTCCGGTTCTTCATCCTGGCAACACAATGGAACAATCTGATATAAGTGTGTTTCTGTCTGAACGGGAGCACTCACCTTTTATAACTTAACCTAATCTACGTATGTGCATACATCTACGAGTACCTTGGTAAGAGCGATTTCTTCTCTGCTGTTACTCTTGGTAGTATCTGGGTTGTCTTTGTTTTTGCCATTTTTTAGGTGAGTCTTTTCCAGTTAGCCCGGTCCTTAGCTAATTGCCTCCAGTTGCGTACGCCAAGTTGGTTGAGGTCACCTTCTACTTGTGCGCGCCACCTTAGGTGATGTGTTCCTCTACTGGGTTGTCCCTCCGAATTAGATTCGAAGACTCTGCATGTCGGAGCGTTCGTGTCCATTCGCTCTACATGCCCCAGCCATCTTAGCCGATAGATACGTATCTTCTTGACTAGGGCGATGTCGCTGTACAGCTCGTATAGTTCGTGATTAAATCTTCTCCTCTAAACCCCGTCAACGCATACGGTACCGAATATCTTCAAAAGAATTTCTCGCTCAAAGCAACCAAGGATATCTTCACACCAAGGGACTCTCCGTTGCATCTGGACGGCAGCGGAAGAATTCCCACGATGAAATCAACAGTGGCGTCTACAGTTCCAGTTAGGTCGGACTACTTGGTGAACACCTTATTTGGGCTACTCGGACCTATTCGGAGCTTCAGGCCAATAAGGATCGGTATACCCGACTTTTATTTTATTGTACAAGGTATTAGCCTATCATACAAGGGCCTGACATGACAATGTTACCTGACTACCATCCTATAACAGTTTCAACCCAAACATACTGAGATCAGTTCGAAGCCTTTACAATATCGATATGAATCCTTCAGTGTACCGACAATTAAGGAATCACCATACACAAGGAGTCGAATCAGTAAATAACTCAATGCCATCAGCCATCCAAGAACATTGCAATGCAGCTAACAATTTTTTTTTCTGGAGTTGAAATAATTGCTGTGGTTGGTAGTAAAGGCGAATGGTTTACCGAAGGCACCTGGAGGCTGCTCGATGAACAAAGAACATTTGAGTTTAGAACTATTCAATGAACTTTTCTACTTTCCCACAGTGATACTCAGTAGAGAACTGACACCAGTTACCGTACCCAAGTCCAAACGCAGTTCCAATTCCATAGAACTATTTTTAACTGACCACCTTATAGCATTGTACCTATTTGGCCAGGCGGGAAAAGAAGAACGCAAGTGGAAGTGATGGCGTTTGCTCAGTGGTTGAACTACTAAGCGAGCTGAATTCGCATCGTCTTTCAGCAGAGTCAACCAAACATTTTTTGGGGCACCACCTCTCAACGAACAATGACAAACTTCTTTGTCGAAGTCAGCAATAAAAATGGTTGGCCCGCTTTATTTGTGTGAAAGAAAGATCTGTCGGTCCTAGCCCCCTAAGGATGCTTCTACATTCAGAGTTGGATGAGAAATTCTGTTGTGTTAGGGACTGTCTTGACTTATTAATGCACGTGGTTTCTGTAAGGACTAAAGAAGCTTCTGTATACATAACAAAACAGTGTCCATCCATAAACCAAGTCATCTTCCAAGATTAATGTATGTAATCCTCAAGCTCATGCATTGAAAATTACCCAAACCCAAAAGGATACTCATTTGATTTAACTTTCAAGACCCGTAACATGGATAATTTTCCAAAATCATTGAATCTCAACAAGAAACACAGTAAAACTCACCCCCCTACTCCATCTCCAACTCGAATCTCAGTAATAATTGAAGTATTACATTTCGCTCACTTCAGGGAAGTCAGCACACGATACGATAATTCCACGAGGAGGCACCACACGGAGAGCAAATACCAAAAAGAATCAACTGGCTGCTGCTCGAAGCATTAAATGAAATGAAATTAGTTTTCCAAATGAACTCCCTGAAAACTGCTTATTGCTTCGTTGTAAGGATTTCTGTTATAACAAATACGATTGGAGGGGGAGTTTCTCGTTAATTGCTTGTTTCCTCCTTTGTAACTCGTGTTTATACAAAGGCATAAGGACACACGCAGGGTGGGTGGAAATAGGAGCTCGACAACATAAACTTCAGGACATTCTGCAGCACATTATCCTCGGATGCAAAAAAAAAAGTTCAAATTAGGAAAATTCTGTTTTCTGTTCATCGGAAAAGTTTTATATTTAGTTATACATTCATGGAGTCCTTTTCGGTTTTGTTTCACTATTTTGGGTGCAGGAAAAGTTCAGACGAGACACAGCAGCGCAGTGTGGAGACAAAACTTTTTCAAGTCCTGTTGATGCTCCTTAGAGGGAATTCACTGTGAATGTGCATCCTTTCTTGAGTTTGTTATGAATTTACAATTCGCAGTGGCGCGATGGGAAAACTTTAATACATCCCCAGCGTATGGCGTCCTGTCTTGAAGCAGTCATAAGCAATCGATTATGGGAGAATAATAGGAAAAGTTTGCGCGGGAAATTAGACGATTTATTGCTTGTGTTCGTGGAATTAATTTCGAACGTGTGACAGCTATTCGCTGGTTTAAGTGGTCTATAGAATCTGTGTGACTGGAATTTATTGATTCAGCGAATTATTGGTGCTGAAATAATTAACTTTGTTGACGACCTTTGAGATGTCGCTTAATTGCTTTTCAAGTATGTTCGCAAGAGCGTGAGTGACTTCTCTGAAACAGTGTGCATTGAACTCCAGTCTGCGACGCCGTTAATGATTCGAATTCAGGAGGAGCAATTGGAAGACTTGACTTGTAACAAATTTATCATTCTTAACTTCAGAAGTTTATTCAAAGCTTTCCTGAGCACTTTTGTTTTTTCAAAGGTCTTGATTTCCTTAAATAAGCAGAAAGTAGGATATCCAGGGTCCAAAAATCACAAATATGGAACCATTCGAGTCAAATCTAAGCTAAGCGGTCTTACCCTACCATAGCTATGGAGGCATTAATTGGACTTACTCCTTTGCAAATCTCTGTCAAAATGATGTCAGCACGCAGTGTAGTAGGATAGGTTAGGTATCTGGGTTGATGAGGGAGAAAGCACTCGACCTCAGCACACTTGTGTAGGTCCCTGTGGACCCATTGTGATACCCATGGGTGTTGATCACAGTTCCTACCGAACTTTTACCTCACTGCTCGTTGTTGACTTGTGTCTCAAGCCATCGTGATGACCTCAGAAACTTGGAAAGATCGTTCAGTGGAACATCAGTAGTGTCTTCCTAATATTCTGTTCCTCAAGTGACATAGGCTTGGTCAGTGGCAGAGGAAGTGGAGAGTATCCTCTTGAACCTGCTCGTCATAGCAGCCTTTACATATAACGTAGTGTAGCAAATCTCCAACGTTCAATCGGAAACGTGCTAAGTAGACCGCTTGGTGATTCTCTCCGACTTTCACAAGTTAGAAATGACCAGTACTGTATCAGACTCCATGCCCAAATGGCTCCAACAGGGGAGAAGATTTCAAATGGAGATGCTGAATCGCATTGCTTGGTAAACCGACGATTCTCTGCTAAATATCCAAGGACGAGCTTGGTATACCGATGGCTCTAAGATGGACTCTGGTGTCGGGGTGGGTAGTTTTGATCTCAACCGGAAAGTCTGGAAGGCATTTGGAATGTATATTAAAGTCTTCCAGTCCAAGCTGTTTGTCATTGCAACCTCTGTCCATTTAAATTTCGAATATGGCATCACCTACAGTCAAGCAGCGCTTAAAGCACTGGGGTCTCACTACCTCAGCTCAAAAGGTGTCGACGGTTGATTCACTGCTGTCCAAGGTTTATTTTAGCGAAATAAAGTCAAGTTTTGGTGTGTGTCGGCACACAGAGGCATCGAAGATAATAAAATCCCCAACCAATATTTCAGAAGAGGTTCCACTGAAAGGTACATACCTGCTCGCTCAGCATTCGTAACCATATCACACAATAAGCATAATCAGTGATCCAAAGAGTTTCATCTTTGTCCCTTATTTTATGAGTTTCGACCTCAGCTCTTCGACGTCGACTAGCGTCGTAGGGTTTACGATTACTTCGAGGTGAACTCCTTTATAACTTAGAAGTGACAATATGTTAGTAAAGCTAGAACTCTTGAGCCTTTTCAGTTAAGATGCCGGCCTACGCAATGTCTGCTGTAGCTCGATATGAAAGAAATAACAAGACACCAATCATTGAACTCTACTCCTACTGAGAGAATCCTTAAACTATTGAAAATCCTTCACTTTTTTTTCTCGTTTCAGGCGCTATGAAGACGATTCGGAGAATGCCTGGAATTGTGGATCGTGGTTCGAGTATCTGCTGATAGTGATTCTGTCAACAATCCTCCTCGTCGGTGTGTTGGTCCTCACGCTGTTCTGGATAATGTTCTATCGTGGCGGGTTCGCTTGGTCAGACAATCCCCAACTGCAGTTCAATTTACATCCAGCACTGATGATTGCCGGATTTGTCACATTCTCAGGATTCTGTGAGTTAAAAAAAAATTTCATATAAATCAAATCTTTTACGAACGTCGTTCTTTTGCAGCAATTCTCCTCTACAGACTGTGCAGATGCCTAAAGCACATCTATGTGAAACTCGCCCACATGTTCTTCCATGCCTGCGCCATTCCATGTGTTGTCCTGGGATTCTTGTCCGTATTCGATTCGCACAATCTATCCGAACCACCAAAGGAGAACTTTTATTCATTACATTCCTGGCTGGGCTTCGTGACAATGGGTCTGTTTGCACTGCAATTTGTTGTTGGATTTTTCAGGTTAGTAGAAGGATACATTGCCCTGGGGAGCAAAGTTTGAGGTGTTGTTTTGCTTCACTTTTTTTTTTTAGCTTTTTGGTGCTGCTGTGCTGTGAGAATGCAACGTACGGATGCAGAGCGACTATGGTGCCAATTCATGCAAGTTTCGGTTTGGTTAACTTTATGCTGGCCATTGCGACATGTGTGACCGGTTTGGTGGAGAAGGAACGTGAATTGTCCGAAGAGAAGGATTTGAGGTAAGCAAATAGCATTCAATTTTTTTTCAAATCGAATTTGTCGGAGAGTAGGGAGATTTATTCCATGTAATCCATTGATTCTTTGCCCGCCAATTGGTGTCAAGCTGTAGGAGAACTTTGACTTTGCAGCAGGTGTAGTGTTGTATGTGTTAAGTGACTTTTTATTAATTTTTCGGATAATAGTCCACAGTATGCCGTTGACATCTGGGACTCAACGGAGTGTGAGAATATAGTGTTTATCGATCTGAGAGACAGGCGGTAGTCCTTCACTGCCCTAAATTAGACTGTGCTGGATACAAGGGATCCGGTCACAGCTTGTACATATGTCGATATAAATCACAATATCAGCCATGCGGCGCGCAGTTTAACGAACACCTGTGACCTCGGTCTGAAATACTCTACAGTGACTAGAGAGACTGAAGGAGTTGTTGATGCCAAAGTCTTTTGAAAGGACGCCTGCATCGATTCCCTTGGCTGTTTTAGAGCCGTTTGTGAAAATCAAAATGGAGTAACTAAATAGTTCACGCTGGCTCCAGTCGCTCCTGTCCTGTATTATACATATGTTTGTAGCCGATATTGAAGGCAGTCATTATATCGGTCGAGTTCGGTACGCTGCGAAGAAGGCTTACAGTTCTGCCATGTTCTACGTTCTTTTCAATCGGTTGATGGGAGTCTCGCAGCTTCAGGGTTGCCTAAGTGGCTAGTGGATGCCATAAATATCTATTGACAGCGTCTTTAGCGTCTTTAGGTGAGGATCTGTCTAGCGACCGCAATTTAAAGTCAGTGCAAGAAATATTACTGTAAGCTCATTTGGGACCTACGGTTTTCGTTGTACGAGTAGTGTGCTACTAGGGATTTCCCCGCACGATCGGCAATATTTTTTCACCAAAACTTTCTGCCCAGGATAAGTCCCAGATATTTAGTTTTGTCTGAGAATTTAAGGAGTGTAGCTGCTTTCCAATTTTTTTAGAAAATAGGAATCAATTTGGAAACTGCTGTTTGTCCATGATATCGCCTTGTTTAAAGGATACATATTGGCACCGAAAAATGCACTGATGACTCTACTATTGAGAATGTGATGTATTAGCCAGCAGATGTTTCAACTTTTTAGGACTTTAATTATAGGCAGAATCTGAAGGATACTCTTTTAATATCGAGGAAGCAACCATTGAAAATGAGCCTAGAATCAAGTTAGACTTTGTTGGATACCAGGTCACTGTGACATTGAGGGCCGGCGAAGTGCCCACGTTCGACGAATAAAAGCAACACATGGAACGGGACACGGCTGTAGATTCTCCTTCCTGTGTCGCTAAAGTAGAAATGTGAAGGCGAATCACAGATTGTCTAATAAAACAGGACACAAAGTATCTAAGGCTCTATGGCCTTCGCTAGCCCTCAGAAGAACCAGAGATATTCTCAGTTTAAGCAGGACATAGCTTCAACTAGTCACTGTCATCTTTTCTGGCCACTGTCTTCTGAGGAAGTAAGCTTAAAGACTTGGGTTATCTGCTACAGGTGTTTGTAGGTGCTGCAACGATTTATGCGCCGCTGTGGAGATGATACACATGTTAGTTATCTAGAGAAGCAAGGCATTAACAGCTAAAAAAACAGTAAAAATCCATAATCTTGGTTTCATAGGAATCGCGATGGCCCCACTATGGTGCCTAGTATTTTATGTGTTTCTACTTAACCTAACCATTGTGAATTCCCTGAGAAAGATGCATTTTTCGATAGGTCGCAGAATCGAGTAAAGGGCAGTTTTGAATTATTCTTCGATTTGATTAGCGCGCTGTAATTTAAATAGACGATGGCGACCTACGTTGTCAAGAAGAGCTCCAGAGTTTTTAATAGAAAGGAGCTTCTTGTTTTAAATTAGGAGCTCAATCCTCCTTAATTTTGCAGGTGCACTGGATTGCATATTAAGGTTCTTCACAGAAATGTTATTCAGAGGTGGTCGATTTTAATACCGCGAGTACCACTAATTTTCCCGAATAGTCCACATTTAACTTCAAAAGACCTCCCTTATGATTTGCTCCATCGCAGTGGCGGTCACTGGAGGTAGAAAAGAATAATCTGAGTTAGGCCAAAGGCAAATTTACGTAGTCAGCTCTAGTGTAAGTGTACCTAGCAGTCTGGTGAACCTAGTCCCTGAAGGGAAAGCTGCTAATGCAGGCCAAAAAGAGTAAAATGTAATAATTTGTACTTGGCCTAATCCACTATGTACACTTTTCTGATCGATTTGACAAAACGATACGGGTCAGGCGTAGCGGGATAAAAAGTGTAGTTAAAATAAATAGATGGTATCAAACTCTAATCTATCTCATGCAAGACCATGTGCAGCAGTGACATTATTCAATTTTTAACTCACAGTGCTTGGTGGGTGTGATTGTATTATGGTGTTGCAAATGTTTACTTTTTTATAAGATATTTTAATCTATTTCAATATTTTATTCCTTTTAGCGCTCGCAACTCACAAATTGAACACTACATCATGAACTCATTGGGCATTGTCTTAGTTGCAATCGGTATCATTGTGTCATTCGCTGTACGAAGATCCAACGCTCCAGCCACCGCCAAAGTATATGTTACTGAACGTATTTAAATTAATTAAATCAAAAAATAAACAAAAAAAAATCAAAAACAAACTCGAAAGCAATTTGTGTAATAATTAAAAAAAAAAACACTCATTTAATTTTATTACAGAAAAACAAAAATAAAGCTAAACGATAATGAAAATTATAATATTATATCTGTATACCTAAATAGTTTATACTTAAAAAAAAAAGAAAAGAAGAAAAATACATAAATCGTTATAAGTTTAAATAAAAAATAGTAACTAAAAAAACTTTTTAAATTTTCGTCTAAAGCACAAAGAAATCTCAAAAAACAAAACGTTTGCCCAGTTCATTTTGATTTAAAAGAGAAGTGTATTAAGTTTTAAGAATACTATAAATATTATTATTAAATCGTACCTATACGTTGGATATATTATATATAATATATTATGTATTGTTAAACTTTTTAGATTTCTTTTTGTTTGTTTTAATTTTTCTTTCTTTTATGTGTATACCTTTATTGTTAAGAGTAATAATTCGTTTTTAATTTGTAAAACACACACGTAAAAAATTGAATAAAAAAATGCCTTTTTATTTATATTTCTTTTGTTTTTTATTTTATTTTATTTTTCAGAAGGAATTTCTTGAAAATTCCAAGACCAGCAAAATAATAAAAAATCATATTTACAAAGAATAATTATACAATCTTTTGTAATAGATTACACAATAATGAACCACCGAATTTTATTGTTAAAAATAAACATTTGAGATATCTAACATTTTCGTATAAACCAAAAAAGCTAATGCATGCTGTCATAGCGAGATTAATAAAATAGCATTGGGAGGATAAAGCCAAAATTAAATATTAAAAATTAAATAACAAAGTATAATCGATATATAGTACTAGAAAGCAATACTCAAGAACTTACATACACAAAAAAAATTTTTTTTGACTCCTTTAAACTAATGAAATGATAAATTACTGCCCCAATCTAGGCCTTGCAATGCCTTTTTTTAGTTTTTTTGTACGAATCTCACTTAGGACGATTGATTTCATTTCTTGTTTTGGTTCATAGACACTTACGAAGATCAATTTGCAAAGTGAGAACTTCCAACAACTCAGGCGCTGCGGTTTCCTTTCTTGTCAAGGAATTTTAATGCCGTGTGTACTACATTATCAAGACGATACAATTATGCTACAAAATCTCACTGCCAAGTAGCAAAACTCTTGATACACCTTCTAATTGCAATAATTTGTTTTGGTTTTTTCATTTTTATTTACACAAAAGCACACTTTACAAACAATTATAAGACGTTTACATATATTTTTAACTCAATTACAATTTTAAACTATTGAGATATAGCAATAATGCTAAATGCATAACAAATTTAAATTTAATAAATCAATTTTGTACAACTAATAGGAAAAGTAGATGATATTTGTATTAACTATAAGGAAATTTTATATTCTAATCAACTAAATCCCATTCACACTGCCAAAAGAGAACTATTAAAAGCGTCAGAATAAAAATAGTAAAATCCTCATACCTACTATTAAATTTTAATTTTTTTATTTGATATCTATAAAGTTCATGTGAAAATAAATCCACTCAACATTCAACCGTACTTTCATCTTTGAACACATTCGTATATTTTATACCTAAGCTAATGATAGTTAAGTTGGTGTTAGTCGTACTTTAAAAAAAAAAAAATTATAATTGTTAGTGTATGTATGATAAATTAGAAATTAGGAAAATTTTTTGAATTATAATTCGTAAACATAAATTAAATGCAATTTTAACCAAAAAAAAAAAAAAATTTAAATGCATGTTGTAGGACAATTCATAATAAATATAAGAAAAATATTTACAAAACGTAACGATAGCATGTGTCTTGAATGTTTAATCGTCCATTTGTTGTTTTCCGATGCGCTAACGAAGATCGTGGAATCCACAAGCAGACGAACGTACTCACACAAGTTGAGAATTACACCTACAGCTCAGACAGCTTAGTCTACTACCGGCCGCTCAAGTGATTTGGTTTCGGGAAAGGAAGAAAGGGCTGAAATTTGAAAGTAAGAAACGTGTACAGAGACTAAGGGCACCACAATTCGGAATTTTTTAGCTCTGAGATCTCGCAAGGTTTCTGATGGTAACTGCACTGAGTCATGTTCAGAAACGCTATAATTATTGCTGGATACCCTCTTTCCGGAGTGTGTAGTAAATCAGATTTATGGGGTCGAATTCATCAGTGCAAAAGAGTCTGTAGTAACCTTGGAAATTGTGCATCATCATTGTCAATTAGCCATTTTTGTCCACTGTTGAACACAAGCTTTCGCTAGATGCTTCCTGCTATTCTTTTAGTGTCGTCGCTCCATTGGTCGTCCTCTGTTTCTTTTGCATTCCTTTGGTCACTTTTCTGTAATGCATTTGGTCCATCTGTTATTTGTGTCCAGGCCATCTACATTTAACTCCTGTTATACATTCTGTTATGTTGGCTACCTTTATTCTCTGTCTGAAAATTGGTACCATATGTCTCCGAACGACTCCCCACATTCATCTTTCTATTACTCTTTGTGCCACTCATAGGCTTGTTCATGAAGCGCATTGTAAGTGCTAAAGTTTCAGTCCCTAGGTTACTAGGAATCCCCCCCTTAGGTTACTCTAGAAATCATTTTACTAGAGCACTCAGACGCAACTGGTGTATTACCAAAAAGTAGAACACAGTTTTTACCATTTTCCTCTAATTCTCTTGACTTTTAGAGAAAGCTATGAAGACGCTTCAATGATGAGGAGTTTACAGTATCATCACTCACTAACCACATCGTCAACGAAGATCTGTCACTTGATCCGAGCAAGGCAGGACAATCAGAAACAAAATTATCCGAAGTGTCGTCGCCCTCTCCAGACAGTGGTGTCACTTAAGTCTCATGCTTGACAAAAGCGAAGTGTCTTGTTAGAATGTCAATAAGTTGTTCATAGTCTCTTCTGCTGAGTGGCAGCAAGATTGCCGCTGACGTTCGGGAGCATTCGTTTAGTCTTCCTGCAT
Organism: Matsumyia berberina; assembly: GCA_917880715.2. Lineage (NCBI taxonomy): Eukaryota > Metazoa > Arthropoda > Insecta > Diptera > Syrphidae > Matsumyia > Matsumyia berberina. The sequence goes on along the minus strand of OU862870.1, from coordinate 111,224,008 downwards.
TCTGCATCCCTGCAGCCGTATCACGCACAATTGTGTTTGTAGGAAACTCCATATTCTATGGAGGACTTGGAAGAAGACGCGAGGAGACCCAACGAAGGTTCAGGTCCTGAGATCTCTTTTCCAGAGATCTCAGTGTGACGTGCGACCCAGACAGAAGTCAAAGAGTTCAGCCTTTCTACCGAATTCAGAGAGTTCTTGCATTTTCAAACTATTTTGGAACTGGTTAAAGTTTTGAGCAAGGCCTTATGCACAGCCTGGTTATAGCGACAGACGCAGATGCGCCGACCCTTCCACCTATTTTTAATAATATAGACCGTGGGCCGTGAGCTGTTCACTCTCAGAATGGTACTTGAGAAGGCCTGGGAGTATGCCAAACCAATCTACAGTTGTTTTGTGGATTTGGAGGGCCGAACTTGGCATCGAAGCTAAGTTGTCGGTCTTTAACTCAGTGTTTGTTCCGACCCTCACCTATGGTCATGAGGTTTGGATAATGACCGAAACAATAAGATCGCGGATACAAGCTGCCGAAATAAGATTTCTTCGTTGTATTGCTGGGGTGACTCGCCGGGATCGGGTTAGGAACACCAGAGTACGCGAAGCACTCAATGTCGAGCAGCTACTTCTTCGAACGGAGAGGTCCATACTTCGATGGTTTGGGCACGTTCAACGCATGTTTTTTCTGTTTTTTGTATTGATGGGTGCGGTAGACACCCGAACTATAGCAGTGTATTCCAAGTGGATGTCCTAGCAGCTGCTGCTCGTGAAACTACCATGAAGGCAATACCACATGATGATAATCGTATTTTCTATTTAAAGCCAGGCGATTTCTGATATCGAAGTAAAATAGAAGCTTGTGAAGTGTTGTCGCAACGAGCTTCGTGTCGGCACTCAGCATGAAGTTAAACTACGCTGCGTCCCGGGATATGAAATACAAGAAATAGATCTGCCATAGACCTGCAGTGTAAGCTTAAACAAGAATACGTCTCTCGCAGAAGCAAAAAGCAGATTAAGCTCTTTGAGGACCTGCAAAACAACGAGAAAACTTTGGCCAATGTACAACAAGGCCAGAACTGAAACACTGATGCAGAAGGACAGCAACATCCTTTTCAAGCTCGTAGGTATAATTACAGGGGATCATATTCTAAGACACCACGTAAAAAAGCAATGACAACTTTCTCTGGCACTGTCCAGGCCTATGCCATTTAAGGGATAAATTCCTTGAAAGATATAGAAAAACGAATCGACATCATACAGATGTATCTATTGACGACATCTAATGGTTCCTCTAAGTTTCAAGCTGTTTCGCAACCCCATTGATTTTAAATTCGTAACGCAATGTACACATGTGCATATATCTTATCGCGAATAGCTAAACCGAAAAGACTGTGGCGTATGTGGAACATTTAAGTCGATTTTTCAGGTGACCTCAGTTCTGACTTCACTCGCTTTTGCAAGGTGTTGAGCTTCGAACATGATTTTTTCCAAGTGATCCTTTTGTTTGCATTAGTATGCCTTATCCCGAAACGCTAAATTGAAAATACTATGGTTTATGTGGCACATTTTCACCAATTTTCCAGGTGACCTCAGTTCTAAGTTCACTCGCCTTTGTCCAATTTTAAACTTCGAACATGGCAATTACTAGTGGTTCCTTTCATTTGCATACAAATGCTCTGTTTTCGTCTAAGTATAGCACATCGGCGATCGCTAAACCCAAAACACTGTGGCGTATGTGGAACATTTTAACCGATTTTTCAGGTGACCTCAATTCTAACTTCACTTACTTCTGCCAAGTTTATAAATTGCGAACATGGCATTTTCCAATAAATCCCTTGAGTTGCATAAAAAGCACCTTTTTTCGTCTAAGTATATATTCCCGTGGCATGAAGACAATACAAATCCAATTTACAAGCAAAATACATTAAATATTTATTACACTAAACAATACTTATACTTATTTACAAAAAGACACACAGTTTAAACATTTAAACTAAATCTAAAAAGATTGACTATCACAGGCCCTAAAAACTAAAGTATAAAATATATTTCTGAGATGAATAAAACCGAGCGAATGATGTACATTAACTAACACACAGTTAGTCGGCTTTTTTCTAAAGCGTAGCAGGACAGTTCTTATTTTTACTTAAAACTAATCGATCCGGCTCCAAGCTTAACTTCTTCAGAGCATCGTAAATTTTCACTCGAACTTCTGCGGGAAAATCACGATCTCGGCCGAAGATCCAAATTTGATCGGAATAACCAATCGATCCTAAGCTTGAGCATGACCAAAGAATCGCAAAGTTTTCATAGTCTGTGTAGAGGACTTGATATTTCCCAGATCCGGGTAGAAGCCGCGCAATGACATCTGGAAAGCGAGTGTTGAACTAAAGAGAGAAAAAATTAGTCAAAGAAATAAAAAAAAAAAAAAAAACTGAATGCCGAACCTTAAAGTCCATGATGGATGATTTGCGAGACTCTGGAGTTGCATAGCCCAGATTTACTGAAGGATTTCCGGTTCTGAAATAAAGTTAAATGATAAGTTTCGATTTTAAAACAGAGATCTAATGAATGTCTTACAATCTGTTAACAGTCTTGATGGCCACTTCCAGTTTGTAGACGCTGTTGAGACTTGGATCATCCTCACGATTGGAGATGGCTGGTTGGAAGGTTAGTGTTGTACATCCTGATGCGATTTCAGGCAAATAAAAGGAACGTTCTACCTCAAACCATTGTCCGAGAATCTGAAAGATAAAGAAGTAAGCTCTGTCATTATACTGAATACGATAAGCAAGTCTATAAAATGTGAAAATAATCAGATGATATCCTGATTTTCTATTCGATGGCAGGACAAGGTGAGTGCGCCATTATCAGAGAAGTTGCCTAAGATCTTTCTGTGTTACGTGACTTTACTTTTTTTCCATCCTGGCTGAGTACTTCAACTTGTTCTGGAAGACTACAGAAAATCTTTTGGACTCTTTGGATTTGTTTCATCATGAAAAAGAGAAAAATAAGTTGCCGTACATCTTACCTAGACTTCCCTAATAATATCTTCTTGGGCTAAACCAGAAAACTCCAAATCTGCCGTATACAGAATTATGTCTTGTGAGGGCATCTTGCTTATATCAATTAACACCATAGAAGAAAAATATTTGAACCTGCTTCGTTAGCTTTTTTTTATCCGTCCGTTTGATTCATTAATTTATTCAATGTATTCCAGGATGAGTCGATACAATGGGCTTGTGAAGTCAGTTTGAATGATAAAAACTCCATAATACATACATACAACAGTTCAAAAGAACTGGATTAGTCCAAAATTGGTACGTCCAGTCAGATTGTTCGATTAGAAGTTGAACGGAAGGTGAAACTATATAGCGTAAGCTGCGACTGTATTATATTACACCACTGCACTCTTATACCCAAGATAACAAATTGGTAAGCTACTACCCAACAGCTGAACAAACAATCCCTGAGCAGGGGTGTTAAGTGGATCATTAAGGCCAACAAAAAAGGAGACGAACTAGTTCAACAAAGATCCTCCTTAGGAAGAGAACATATTCACACATCAACATACATCCCTATCTGTGTACCTTTATCCAACGTCGGCCACAAGGTGAGCGGACTTATCAACACTTCTTGGTCCGCCAGAGGTGACTGCATCCTGCAGCTTGTTCCAAGGAATCGACCGGATTAGACAAATTGATGCTTGCCAATGAGCCAAGAGGAAAGAACATTGTTCCATAGGCATAATGGCCACTAGGCTCGGCATCAACTTTCTGGACTACTGCAGAAGTTGTTAAGATACTGAGGAAACACCCAATTCGTAGACTTCGACTCATGCGAAGCAGACTGTTTGGACAACTAGGAAGTATCATTAAGAACGTACCATACTTTATAAAGACTACAGGCTGGTTCGACGAAGGGCTAATCACCAAGTAACCAAGGTTGGAATAAGATACAGAACGGACGGCAAATAACCTAACCTGACCTTAGGTAAGTTTTACTTATTTATGTCCTTTTTCCCTGTTGGTTCTAGGGGTTCTACTAAACCTACGCGCCATCATGTACGGTTAACTTCTTAACTCTCTCATCAGAGATCGCGTTGGTAACAACTTTTCTTTAAATTGGATTACAGATTAGTCTTTGGTCTAAAATTTCTCTTGGATACAGGACTTCTTTAAGGATTTACATATTTAGTATTCTCTGTCCAGAAAAGAAGCGTTAATGGTATTTTCAGGGTTTCAATTGGCCCTTCAAATAAGTGCGTTTTGCAGAGTCAACTCATGATTGCATCTACTCATAAGCGAATCAGTCCAACCTAAATGGAGGTACGCAAGTTTCATTAAAAAGTTTAGAAATACTTGATGGGTCAGACAACCCTTTTTTTAGTTCGTGAATTTGCTTTGGGAATTGTAGAATTTTCCCGATTCCAGTATTTGAGTATTTGAGTTGGTGAGGCTTGGTATCACAGTCGACTTCGGGAAGCATTGCCGCAATGTCGTTGTAGCTCGGCAGAAAAACTATGTAGACATAGTCTAGCTTTGATCTGTAGGTGGAAGAATATTCTTCTTTTTTTTTTTGACGTCTTACTTAATGACTTCTTTAGCCTTTGCAAATGTATGTAAGAGTAGGCATATTTAAGATACAAAACCCTGTTTCCAAGTCGACTCATAACTAAAGTCAAAATCCCAAAAAGCCTAATCATTCACTCCGCCATAAACAGAATTACATATTCCAGTGAATTTAAAATAAAGTGGGGTGAATGGTCTTCAACCCCTGGTTAGGAATAAAACTTTAAAACTACATTTATGAATAAATAATTAACTAAACAGTGTTGCACTCCAAACGAAAAACAAAAACAAACTCTAGCTTAAAGTAATTAAAGCAAGTGACTAAGCCATTAACACGTTCAGGTGATAAACTAAACACATACACTGCTGGACAGACGACACCGTCACCTGCCATAACCAATGATTAAGGAAGTAAATTCTTCTTTTTTTTTTGAAGACCCCTTTGCATACAAATTGTAAAGTTTTATGTCACAGACTTCGGTGAAGAAATGCAAGGAAGTGACTTGAGATATTTTTAGCACCAGAGGCACACATTTTTTTTTTTGATTTTAATATGCAACATCGATGGCAAATATGGAAAAAGCAGTGGCGATAGTTGGCATGGTGTCCTTGGGCACAGAAACACACATTTCACTCCGGAAGTGGGTTCATGTCGGTGCGTTTTTAAGGTTTTCAGATTGCGAGACTAATAACTAGTTTTAATTCGAACTTGATTTACAGCACAAGCGCTCGGTCACTTTACCGTGGGTTAGTTTAGTTGGCGTGGTTTACATTTAGTATCACTTTTATTCAAATCGTAGATGGCGAATAAATTCGGGCCTTTGAGATGGAAAATGAACTGACGACGTGTTTTGTACAAGTAGAGGACCACTACGGATTTTCCAGCATGGTCGACAACATTTACTTACAACAGAAGCTTTCTGTCTAGGATAAAAAAAAAAATAAATAGCCAGCGCGACAGCTCGGAATAAGCCAAGGCCTAGCTTCTCGCAAAAATGCATGTTGTGGGTGTTACATTTTTCGCATGAATGGAAGGGACCTAGAATTTATTGCCGACTCCGAGCTCTTTAATGACAAGTTATACTCCCGGAGGCTTGTCTTTCTCTGACGAGAGGCGGTGCCGTAAAAAATGTTCGGTGGACATGACTGGCGCTTGAACCCACTCCGCTTGCACAGCAGTCCAATGCGCTAACCACTGAGCCACGTCTAGGATTAGTTCAAGGTATTTGACAGTGTCGAGAAGTTGAGGGGTGGAAAAATGCATGAAATTTAAAATTTCGTGTTAGATGGATTGGTTATCTGTTCGCCCAAGGTGTCAGCTTAAATAAAGCTTCCTAAAGTACATTTGGAACGATCAAAGGAAACTTAGCACAAATATTGACTTTGCCGTTGAGAAGTCTTTAAGATTGTGTTGTCCTACAAATTTTTTTTTGCAGAAATTACGCCAAGATCTAGGTCGTGCTTTTTGGTTTCTTTTCTGTAGAGCATAAGGGACACTTTGTAAGTTTGCTAGAATGTAGGTATCGATCCGAGTAAGTTTGGGTAGGTTTTCCTTTTTCTTACTTCTACAACAGAGGTTGAGTTCAAGGAAGCCACCACCATCAAGGAGTTTATTAAGGATCCTAGCAAGTTTGCCTCCGCTACTGCTCGAGTCGCAGCTATAGCTGCCTCAGCAGCCGTCGCCAAGGAGGCTGTTAAGGAAGAATCCGAAAAGGAAGAGCACGATGACATGTGTTTCGGTCTCTTTGATTAAACGTAAAGAAAGAAGGTGGATAGATCTTGCCGCCATCAGAGCCTGAAGTTCAGCGTTTCATTAGGGTGGGGATTTGACATCCCCATTAAGGAGCAGGATTCAGTGAATGATGCGTTTACGGCAGAAATGACAATGGTTTCTAGCTCAGACAGGATACACAAAACGATTGTCCTTTTCGAGTTAAGCGTAAAGAAAGGTTGAAAGATTGGTAGTGGTCTGGAATTGAAGGTGTCGGTAGTCTGAGAAAAAAGGTTTTCCATACACTTTCCAAGGTAACCATTTTTATAGCCATCGGGAGGTGCATGCAGCACTGCTGTAGAGCAAAAGTGTTTGAAATTGGTATCTAGTATAAATTCAGTGCTCCTTAATCTAGAGAAGTTTTCAGAAATCAGCTAGGGTTTCAGGATAAGGGCTGTTTATTCTTCGCTTTTGGTGAGATAGATTAGGAGGAAGCTTATTATTTTTAGCTCTATTACTAGGTATTGCAGAAATCTCCACTATTATTTTCAAACTTTCTTCAGGAGCGAATTTCAAGGACTTCAGCATTCAAAAATAAATTTTTTAGGAGGTTTTAAGTCGAAGGGGAGACTATTCTTATTACTAGAAGATTGGTGTCCACTAGACACAGATATCAGAAATTTCGAACACTATTTGAGATGTTGTTTACTGATTAAATTTTAAACTAGTATTCTCTCTTCGCAGCTCCACATATTTCTTTTAAACAAAAGCCTATACAAATTATCTGTGCGCCAGGAACCCAATAGATATGATTTTCTGTAAAGAGCTAGCTGCTTTAGACAGATTTAGGGGCAGTTTAAAACCTCTTAAGCACCAAGCTCACGAAAATCACATCTATTAAGTACCTTAAAAAAGGGCATTGAGTGCAATGGTACTGCTGATTAGCTTGTAAGACTATGATCCCAATCACCGTTTATAGGACATTTTCCGACTATGCTCTATCCAGCAGACACGTAAAGGTGGAGGTCAACTCATGAGAGCACCAAACAATCTCTTTAAATGCAACTCAACAAAGGGATAAGCTAAAAAAATCATCAAGGTCCCTCATTAGATATTGCGCACCCTACTATGATCACAAAAAATTCAACACCAGTCCGGACATATGTGGACGTTGTTTGAAGAAGCTCTGCACTCTCGGGGATCAAGCAGAAGATTGATTGGTATGATCCCTGTGCTTTTTTGGCTTCCATCAGCATAGACTTGATTCTGGAAGTATTGGATAGGTGTTTTATGGCCCAGTTCTTGAAAACTGGATCCCTAACAGTTGAGTTATTAGAGGCTTCGGTTAATTCCGAGTGAGGAAAAGAGGAAACCTCCGATCACTATGGTCTAAATGTGCTTGCATTGCTGCCAAATCTATCTCGGGTTAAACGTTATGCAAATCTTGTGACAATTTTGATTTGCAGTGCAAAAGTTTACAACAAGCTAAAAAAATTGAATGGGCTTTCAAAAAGTTGCTAAGTCTTCCACATAGGACTCGTTTATTTCTTCGCCGCAACACACTGCCTTTGTGGAGGCCATGTAACAAACATTAATGACTTTCCTTGGTAGACATTACATTGAAAGCTTTTCCCATGAAATTTTCTTTCCAACAATGCTGCCACTATTCATTTAAAATTCACTAAATGTCAAGTACTGTCTGCCATATTTCAAAACCGCCACCTGAAACATTGCCAATTATGATGTTATGTGCGTACATAGTCAAAACAAATTACTCACAAGTCGCAGTAAATACAAGTAAAAATACCAGCAAATCAATTAAACCAAAAATAATCACGTGGGTCCCTATCTTTTCACCTTCGAAAGACGAAAGAAAGACCAAAAAAAGACCAACAAACAGTCCATTGGCGCAGAGCAAAAAAAAAAAAACACACAAAACTCCCATAAAACGAAATCATTGCAAAAGTGTCGATTTCGTTGAATAATTTAACGATTTCGTTTTGTCTTTTAGTTTCCAGTTATTTATTGCAACGATTTTCTCGCACACTCGCAAAATTCGAACCAAAAAGTCTTGTGTCGTGTCGTGGTTAATGGCTTGGGAGTCTTGAATAATTTATTCCGACATTTGGCCATCTTCTTCTTTCCACCGTCACGGTATTTTTCGTCTTAAGACGGTTAAGTGCCATCTTTTGGCGAAACACTCATGTGTGTATTTTTATCTTAAGAGACCTTTATATTGAACTTGTGATTATTCACCGATGAAAAGAAGTTCAACGAGCTTCTTTGTTGGGCATTTTTAAAAGTATTGTTTAAAAAATGGTTGAAAAAAAATTAATTGTTGATAAACAATTAGTCTCCGGCCAGACTATTGACCCAGTGACCATTGAGTCATTATGCAAATCTTAAGCTTCTAGTGTTCGTCTTAACTGGTTTAAGGTGTCACGCCGCCTTAATTGTAGTGTCATGCCGCGCCGTGCATCGGTTCAACTGGCACAAAGATGAAATGCACTTTTTCATGGCACAATAAACGGCCTTGATAGAGTGTTTGTTAATGATTCCAACGGATAGATACAGATTAAGGTCAGGTATACACTTAAGATTGAGAGAATAGTGAGTAATTAGTGAGCAGTAAATGGTTAGTGATTAAACAAACAGCTTAGCGGTGTTTTTCTGAAATCGATCTTAAAGACGATGAGTGGTGTTTATGACAGCTGAAGAAAGTTTTATTGAAACGGAGTTTGACAAAGTGTTGGCTTCATGAAATGTTATCTGTCTTTAGAGGTATTTTTCACAAAAACAGAGCAGAAATTGTGCAGGCAGTTGGCAGGACATGATTCATTTGAAGGCGTTTACATTGTTTTTAGTATCAGGACAGATCGATTGAAAAATATCGCATCTCGCTGGATTTGATAATGGCTGACTGGTCAGGTTTTGCATTGTTGGCAGAAGACATTATTGAAATTTAGGGTAAAAGATGTTTGATCTTCCTAATGAAGAGGAGAAGATCTCCTGTGGATGGATTTTTATTTCTGCCTGTAGCAGCAAGGATGTTTCATGAGATTTCCAAATAAGTTTGACACAGCAACCCGAGCGAAGGGGTTTTAGAATTTTTGTTGTATGACGACAAACTCTCTTGGCCTGCCCGTGGCATATTCCTCTATTTGCAATCGTTTCAAATACAGAATCTTTATTTCTGCATAGGATCGAGTCCTATGTATGTAAGTTCATGAAGAATCTTTTGTGGCTAGCTAGTCAGCTATTTCATAACCTTCGTGCCCCGGTACCCACCAGAATTTGTACTTAATAACCTTTGAGTTCATCAAGTGGGAACTTAGTGCTTGAAGAGACGCTCGACTTGCTGGGTTGGGCAAAATGTCGCATTAGTCAACTGTGCGTGTATAGCTCGACACTCCAGCTTGCTTCTTTGCAGGCTTCCGAACTTTTTTAACGAACGAGGGAGTCAATGGCGGAATCTTTTCACATTATTTTGGCATCCACTACTGCTTTAATTTCCCTAGCCACTGTAGACTTTCATAGTCGCTAGTCACAGCCATATGTCAGGACGCTCCATGGTGGCCCTTGCCAGAAATACAAAAATTCGCTCTTACGAGAATACCTCTTTAATGATCTAAATGACCATCGACCATTTTCGTTTCGTAGTTAAATCTAAATGGCCCACTACTCTCTCGTGAGCTATAACTTCGAGGTAGTGATCTATTTTGTCTACCTTGGCTCTGCTTTCACTTTCGATAACGACAGGAGACAACACCGCAGTAAGGTCCTAAGAAGACTCTAGTCAAGCGCTAAAGCATGTACTCTCTCAAAGGGGAATGGAGATATCCTTGATCATTTCTAGCGAAAAGTTCTTCGTAAGATATCTATTCGTTCTCGTTTGGCTTGACGGACTTTAGAGAAGGAGAGGAAACGACGAACTAGAAACTGCTGAAAAACTGCTTATTGGACGTTTGAGATGAGTAGGGCATGTAGAGGAAGATCTCACCTAATGGGGCGTGCAAAAGTATAATAGGACCTCAACCAGTTTGGATTACGCACCTGGAGGCAGTTGGCTGTGGACCGGGCTTACTGGAGAGGTTAGTTGGTTGAGACCCAAATTCACCCCTAAGTGAGTAAGAGCAAACCAATGTGCCTGTCTACATTGGCGCAGGAAATCATCATTTGGTGGTTGAACGACGAGCAGTGCGCAACTCCGGCGGCTGCATAAGCGCAGGAAATGTATGGAGAAAATTTCCTTCGTACGAATCTTCTGCTCTGACGACAAGTTACATATGTAACCAAATGCCAAATTGCTTTCATTCCGATGAAGCCTTCTTTTGTGTGTAGCCTCGGCGTTCATGGGCACCACATTCATTCCTGCGCCAATGTGGACAGGCAGAATGAAACTGAAGTAAATTGCATCGGCCTTACTCTGATTAAATTATGTACTCGGAATGAGTGCATCTACCTGATTTGTTACATTTTCACCGGATTGGGCAGCATAGTTAAAATCAAGTTAGGGTATAGCTATTTGTAGTCTAATGGAGTCGGATGGAAAAATATATTGACCACCGCCGTCTGTCTGTTTGTTGATATTTTGTCGAAATGTCAAATGTCACATAACAAAATGTCAATTACCACACAACTTCTTCAGTCTTTCTCTGTCGGTAATCAAACTATTGACAACATGTTTCGTGCGGTCTTTCAAAACTTGATTAGCGGATGATTACGTCGATGGTATCTATAAGTCAAATCTAAGAATAAATTGTAAGTTAATTAACACCTTGATGGTAATTTGATTACTTTTTCGGCGCAGTCTGTCAGTTCTTTCAGTTGTGTTCCAAAACTAACCTCTTCACTAGAATTCTGCTACATGACATGATGATGGTACCTCTACAGCCTTGTACCAGAATGTTTCCATCGCGGAGTCCACAAAAATGTCAACAGGAAAATTAGCATAAAAATTTGCAGCGAGTAAACATCTGTTGGCTCTTACACAGATTCATGAGTAACTCTGTCCCCATTAGTTACAAGTGTTATTGACATTTTGCATGCGAACTTTTTCATAATTTACACACTTGACAAGTGCATACGATGGTTCGTATACAATATTAATTACATATTGTCATTGGTCCGAGTACCTATCTTCATACGTATCCGAACACAGATACTCGGATTTTGTCTTGCAGTGAAATCTTTATGTCAACGATTGTTGGGTTTACTCGACAGACAGAGCTCTCCTACTGCTATCGACAGCAGTCGCTCCAGTTTGCATTTGCTGATTGTCCACTTATCCACTCGTGATTGTTGTTTTCCTTGTATTTGAAGACACACGAAGGCGGAGAGAGGTCAATTATCTCAAAGATTGAATTTAATTCAATTGAAGTCAACAAACACAGTTTATTTTTGCTGTGAGAGAGAACGCAATGCTTATTCAAAAACGCAATGAAGCACGATGATAGAAATAGAGCACTGGTGCTGATTAGATGAAGGAGACAACGACAACGTATTGGAAGGTCAGTACTGGGATATCTTGAGCAATTAAAAGAGAAAATTGAAATTACGTTCTAAGTAGAGAATGATCTTTGAACTGGCTCCGGCTGCATGATTATTTGTTGAACAAAGAAGAAGAAAGTTGTTTAGTTCGAACAGAGGAATGAGGCTATAAGTACTGACATGATTACATACATACTTTCCACAGTGGATCAGAGTTGCAACAAACGAGCATCTGCATTCATCTACGTCCTTGTTCAAGTTGTTGGTACCCCTCTCCATTCCTTTGACGACCTAGGCTAAACTCTTTCTCTTCTTTTTTATCTGTAAAGACTCCATTCATGATTAACACAGCAAAAAGTCCACCGGTGATCAGAGTGACCCATTTCCTCAAAAAGTGAAACTAATCTTTTCATCACTCAAGCAAAAACAACACTATTCCACTTGATATGTCAAAGACATTTGGCAACTCACTTTTTCGAAAACGTATGCATTGATACAGATCATACCATTCGTCCATAGTCTGATGGACCAAACTTAAGAAACAAACATCCGCTCCTGATACTAGCTTGCCTTAGTATTAGAGGAGCTGCGCACTTGCTCCACAGCAGCTGTAGTGGCTGTTATTTGACTCACTCCACTGCATTCGTTTGTCAAAAGACGGACGGATGGACAGAACTGAGGAATTGATCACATAGCCTTGTACACCAATATTTCGGAACAAAAGATATTCAGCGCGATTTTCGACTGAAATGACTGAGACCTGCGCTACTGGCGGTCCGGTGTGTAACCCTAAAGGCGAGGTCTTGAGCCGACTTAGAAAATGTCCTCGCATTATCCAGGCCTAACTTAGGCATTCAAAGAGCCTCCATCCATGTACTCACAGTATTACGTGACTAAGATTAACGTTCTAATTGAGGTTAAGAAAACTTAACAATTTTAAGGGATGAATCCATGATAGGTAGAAAAGCTAGAACAGTTTCCCTTTTAAAGAGCTTCCTTTGCATTTCAAGGACAAATTCCTCAGTGTACTAAGTCGACAGGTTGGCCACTGCTACACACGTTGGACCATTTATGTAAGAGTCAAGTGCGAGGTAGAAATATCTCCAATGGATTATGCGTGATACATTTTTTACAAGAAGGTCCTGACATCAAAGAAAATGAAAAGGTGGACAAGCTGGATAAGTAGCCAGATTTAGGATGTCTTTCGATCGTACCAAGGAAAACTTCTAACCATGACGCAATGAACTCTTAAATGGGTAACAACCTTGTCCACAAGAAAAGACAGGCTTTCTAGAAGATGATACTGAGGATACTAGAGGATGAGAAGAAAAATACACTTTGCGCATATAGCAGAAGAATTTGCTTTTGCTCCTGCCCATAAAAATAGTCAAACATTCTTCAAACAAAAACTAGATCTGACACAAAGAAAGGTGGAAGGCGCTTCTAACTGCGATGACAACATAGCTATCGCTACAGCTTATAGTGAACCTAGGCTTCTATCAACAAGTCTCTCCAGTCTTTAGCTAACAGCCTTTAGATGTACTTGGCAAGCTGGTTGAGGGCACCTTCTATGATACTTGTGTGCGCCTACCATAAACGAAGTCTTGCATAGCACCTTGTACTTTGGCTGCAACAACGTAGTGACGTCTATAATACTAGAAACGTGCAAACAATGTACATACTATATGTAACAGACAATTAACAATCAGTCGGAGTTATCAAACTTGACAGCAGACATTGAAAAGCCTTTATCGACAGGATTGCATTCTAGACATCCTAACCATTTTGTAGATATCTAGGTGTATGTAACACCATCAACAAATAACCCTGTCAATTGGACATTTATATCGAAAGATATCATGAATGTCAAAAGCAATTTACATGATCAAATAGAATAATAGGCCTTAAACACTATGTTAGGGAACATACAAGTACGGGTATGTACATATTTCAATGTCAACGTCAATCAATTTTTCGGTTGGCGATTCAATTTAACAAACACTTTACAGTAATTTTTAAACTAATAACTTAACAAGGCCAATTGTTTGTAAAATGCTACGTTAAAAATATTTAGCTAGCATGACGTTTTTTTAAAAGTGACAGTTTCTTTCCAATATTTCTGAAATGGCGAAAAAACGGACTAAAAATGGCTGGAATCCCTTGATGGAATTGTGAATAGGTCATCCACGCAGACAGCCAATTTGACACGATAGACGAACGCCTGGATAAACACTACGCGTCAGATGATACCAATGGAAGCCAATATGTTGATAAAGGAGCGAGTGATAATTTCGAAAAAAGGCCCATACTTTAGAAGAATAGACAGACAGGCTTTAGGCAGGTCTTAGCTGGAAGTCGCTTCAACCTAACCTAGGCAGACGCATTATCTAAGAAATGGGACAATTCACAGCAGTCCAACACATTAATTACAGAACACTGCCTTGCTCCATATAAAGCGATTAGAGCCGACAGCATGCTATCGATAGTGTTCAAATATGGCTCAGAGCAAGGGACCATCACAAGCTACATCGAATAGAGGAAAGAGCAGCAAGAAACAAAGAAATTGCTAGCCCTGGCAGTTGAAAAAAATACGACGGAATGTCAAATCTGTCCCTTGCGGAGAAATGCCTTGAATGGCGGGGATGCAGGGGACAAACAGGAAACAGAACAAGGAGGAGGGGTTCTTAGCACGGAGACATAGAGGAGCGTAGAGTCAGCCTTAACTCATGGCACGGCTTGGAGAGTATCCACAAAGGATTCGCACAGCGATCTGCGCATCAAAAAAAGGGACCACAACAAACTGTTGACGGGTAAGGTCAGCGGATTTCTGCAGAAACAAAAGTACAGTCCAAGAGCCGATAATGACGCAGAGTACAGCGAAAGACCTTACGATGAACCGCTTACAATCTTTGTAGAAAGAGACAGGATTAAGTTCGTATAAGCACAGCGCATTCTGTGAGCTGTCAATGGTGCCCGGATGGACACGAATCGCCTCCAAAAGACAATAATGAAGTTTATGTTTCTTCATGATGCATGGTTAAGAGCCCAATGGATCGATTACATCAAAGAAAACTTGAAGTTTAAAATTGGAAAATCGTGAGCACCAATTGTCACGAGAAAAAAGAAGAAGAAGCGGCCGTTGTGATGTTGAACCTTGGTTAACACAAAGTGAGGGTACAATGGATCTTGCTTTCGATGAACAGACTTCTGTTCGTAAATTTGTAGAAGTCTTTTTAGAGTTCAAATCATGGCATGTAGATTCAGCAGGACATCGACTTATCTTCTTTAATCTTTCACTCAGTATGTCAAAAGTGAGTAGCTGATAGTTACCACCTCCGACTACCCAACCGAGTTATATAAGGATATCTACTTTGAAATCTTAAGTCAAGTTTTGAAACTGTCCAGTCCCATTTCCAAGAACTCCATCTTTGAATATTTTTTCCATTACCCCAAGTTATTTGAAGAAAACCTCTACTTATCTCTTGTTTACCAACACGATCATGACAGTGTTGCATGTTTTTCTTCATAAAGCGACATTTCTCTTGGACACTTGGTCACAACAAAAGACGTGAAAACCCTTTTTGAAATTACCGCCAACAAAATACTTGAAAGTAAATGCAAACAACAAAAATAATCGAAAATTCCCAACTGTCACTAAACACCATTCACAGTCGCATTCTCTTTTGAATGCGACTTTAACTTTTTTTTACACCACTTACCCGTGTCATATTGAATTTAGGCATCGATGGGTACTTCGGACACCTCCCGAATCCATAACCAGCAACTGAGGAAATCCAAAATGTCAACAAGACAACAATTGAAGTTCGGTGAAACTTCATTATTCCAAGAGAGATATGACTACAAGCGCGTCGTCAGCAGTGGAATGCGTTTCACAATTGAAGAAGACAAAGCACAATTCAGCGTGGTGGACGCGTGCCGAATGTTTTTCTCTATTAAAATCCAATTCCGCGCCGGGGACAAATTACCGTCTTCGATAGCGATTGCCACTATTTCGAGTTTTTTTTTTTTTTTTTCGATCCACAAACACAATGAGGTGTTGATGGCTCTATTCAAAATTATTATTTTACAAGCGTGCGCCACGGATGAAATTAGCTCTCGTCTATTGACCGCGTTGCAGCGTCTACCACTTGCAACTAATTGACGGGGAATATCCACTCTCTTTCAACACACAGCGGCGATTTAACTTGCAATTTTTATTTAACGCTCGTTATATAACGTTCATTACATGCCGGACAGGTTGAGCTATTGGACCGATGACGACGGGCTCTAGTGACTTTGTTCCGCGCAAATTACACTCCACAAGATACAAGCTGCAAGCGCACGCGTGCATTCAACCAACTTGTACTTGGAAAACGGATAGAAGACAAAACAATGAGCGTAGTGGAAGTGAGCGCAACAAATGCACTTCGGGAAGTGGAAGCAGGCTAGGAAACGAATTCAGGAAGACCGGGGGTCAAAAACACTTTAGCGAGCGAGTTAGCGTTGCACAATGCCCAAACGGGGAATGGTCCAAGTTTTACGAGACCAAAAGAAAACCGAAACACAATGAACCTGAATCGAGGCCGACTTTGGAGTTCAAGTGAAGTACGAGTATGAAGCAAAAATTCGTGAGATCTATCAGATACACAGCGTCAACGCGATGGAAGAAACCCAGAAAGTGCGAACGTACCTAACACAGAGACGACTTGAAACGAACTAAATGTCGATGCTATCCGCTGTGGTGGTTCAAGAGATAGTTGGTGGAGGATGGCAAAGCAGTGGCGACGATTTATGGCGGGGTGGTGTGGACTCTGGATTGACGATGGAAGTTTCGTGGTTATTTTATCTTTTATTGGGGCTCGCATATCCTCTGCGGTGCGATGGGATTGCAGTGTTGGTGAAGTAGCTTCTGCTAAAGCTTTCGGTTGTAGTTACTTCCGGTTGCCATCTTGTGTGAAGTGTTAGCCAACTAATCGTTTGCTTTTTTTCTGTAAGATGGCGTGTGGTTAACGTGGCAGTTAATTTTCAAACTTTCACTTGAATTGGACGATTGCATAAATCAAGAGGAGCTATCGCCATGCTACCGTAAAACTTGTTTAATTTCGGTTCAAATATTTATCAATAATGTGACTCTATTTTGGACCCAGGACATGTCAGAGTAGAAAGTACAGAGAAAGTAGTTGGGCTGACAAAGAAAAGGATTTCAGCCTGTTGTAAGGGTAGAATATGGCTAATTCGGGAAGAGAAACCGAAAGACGAGTAATACGTCCTCGAGAGAGCTTCGAATACCAAGTAGAAATGCTAGCTTCCTACACTGGACACTGCAGACTCAAAGAACGCCTTAGAAAGACAAGCTCTGTAGACTATGAAGCATAAAATTACTAGGTAATTCCAAACTAATGGCCGGCAGTGTACATATGGGTGCATGCAATGCGTATACTTCAACAACTCTGTGGCAGAACTTGCCATTTAACCAGAATCCTTCTTCGCAGTTTTACATTCTAAGAAAAATTGGAGTTCTTTTGAAACAGCATACTCTTGGTAGAACATGGAAATCTGTTCGGATCGTCAAGCAGCAAGTCATTGCAAATCCAAAATCTCAATCACAGGTAAGAGAAAGAGCGTATATGCCTGAGTGAGCAGCGGAAAGCACAGTGAGAGTCGCACTGGCAATAGTAAAAATTGCCACAAACAAGAGTATGCAACAAGATGCTCAAGATAATTGGTCAAACCTTTTAACATGACAGTTAACATAATCAGACTGGGGCTTATTGATTTGTAAGAACTGCGAGTAAGAAGTGTTCCACCCTCCTAGCAACCATCAGTCGGATACCCAACTTGATCCCAGTCATGCATAAACCGTCTTTTCACCAAGGAAACATGAAGGATCTCCCAATTATGAGCGCAATAATGCAAACTCTATAATTGTGCCCACTCTCCGTACATCCTTCCCAACACACGTCCCTTTTTTGGTACAAAAGCAACTTAATCCTACAAATGATTTCAACATTTTACTAATGGTGAGCAAGAATGAGGTCTTGGCTTGAAGCAATAAAAACGAGTTCACAGCTTCAAACAAGTGTGATGGTGATTAACCACAATAAAATGTATCGAAAGTGATCTCTCATAAGCAGTGATAAATATGAAAGTAGTTCATCGCACGCAACCGCAAAAAAAACGGATCAGTTACTAACTTAATGGCTCAATGTGATCATTGAACGAATGACCTACTTTCAAGATGGTGATACATGGTGACACATGGGCATACGTATGCATGTATGTATATCTCTTCAATGTATAACTCTTCAATAGCTACCTCAGGTAAATGCCCTGACACTTTAAGGACATCTTCGAACATGTTCATCTTTTGCTCTGCAAATGGGCCTTTTTGGTAGTGGCCTTTCAACTTCATGCAAATATTACTATAAGGCGTGGTCGTCTGAAGGCCAACCACTGAAAATATGTATTCAAAGGTTCGCAATTTCATATCCCTGTGCATAAGTGGTGCACTCAAAATAGCTCCCTCCGCAGCATTCGACATTTTGTTTCACCAGACGGTAGTGTCTCCCCGCAAAGAGCTCTATGTGGTCGTCTGAAGGCCAACCACTGAAAAAATGTATTCAAAGGTTCGCAATTTCATATCCCTGTGCATAAGTGGTGCACTCAGCATCGCTCCCTCCGCAGAGTCGACATTTTGTTTCACCAGACGGTAGTGTCTTCCCGCAAAGAGCTCTATGTGAGTATCTCCTTTCGCCTGGAATGGAATGGAATTAAAGTTGATGAAAGAAGCCTCGAAATATTATCATTTTCATGGACAGCCCAGCAACAATTAACTACATGGAATCGTTTTCACTAACTTTAAGGGTCGCTCTAGAATGTCTTTCAGAGAGGTAGCAGAACAATTGGACATTCACCTACGCTGGGTACCAGCTCACAGGGACTTCAGGAAACTGCATGGTTAATGAGCTCGTAAGGCACGGCACTATACCTAATATTCTGTCGGACCGACGGAAACTGCGCATGCCTCTCGATGCGTGTAAAGTTGTTATTATATTGGAAGCAATCCGAAAAGCAATCGTAGATGGAAGTTAGCCCCGTCATGCTAAATCTTCAGATAGATCTGGCCTACGCTAGATCAGAATTGATGCAATGGTTTGCTCCTGCTAGAGAGGATTGACACCGTTACCCTCATGAAATTGTCCCATAGGCCACCATGTCAAGAGGCTAGGCCTGTTCCTCGACGATTTTTTCAGAAGCTACAGGGACGTTAAGGAGAAGGAGACTATTCTCTACTTCCTTTGCTCCTGTGCGGCAGTGTCTGAAAAATCACCGCACCATTCGTGTCTTTCTTTCTTCGATAGCCTCGGCAACATATTGCGATATTTCGATTTATTTATGTCATTGGTATCCTGCCGTTGGGCAAAGGCGCCGATGTTAAGGTGCTCCTACGGTCTTAGACTGTTTTCGAACTTCTTTTTATTAGGCCGATGTGTCATCACTTACTTATGACGAAGCTACAGCTTAAGTTGGACCTGGGTCATAATCAAAAAGCGTTTCTAGCCAACTCGATCGTTAACCAGCTGTCTTCAGTTTCTCACAAGTGGGTTGAGGTACCTGAGTCGTGGTCTTTCTTATTGATATAAGATCCAGTGTGTGGTAACAACCCTTCAGCCAAGTAACAATGAGTGCCAAGAGAATCTTTAAATTTCAGCCGCAAGGTGTAACATGAGAAGGAAGACCGAGCGATAGCGGTTGGCAGAAGACTTGGTTTAAAAACTGTAAACAGCGTTGTCGGGATTAGGCTGTAGGTCCTCAGGCAAAGCCCTCGTACGGGTTTGTAGCCCGTTCAGGATGTAAAGAAAGTAGGTCGTAAATATTCGGCTGTCATCTTTCTTGGTAAGTCGTCGTTTTGGCAGCATAAACCAGATTACTTTTTCGGTTCTGCGGCCTTCGGACTTTGTAGCCCTGGCATGACATGGTGGTGTGAAACTTGAGAGTGATCGTTGTGTGCCCCACTTATGAGCTTCAGAACTGTATGGATGGGACAGAAGGAGAAAGGAGAATGGAGAATAGAGAAAGGAGAGTGAAAACCACTAAGCAGTTGACACTTATGTGCGTGTGATCTGGCGAATATTTCTGTTTCTTTGGTGAAAACCAGGATGTACACATAGCCCTGGGAATACTACATTCAACCTATAATAAATTTGTCACCAGTGTTTCTCACTTTTCTTTTGCTTCGTAAAGCGACCACCTTTCAAAACCCCAATCCATGAACATTTCCGATTGCTTGTTGGCACTGTGTTGTCTTAGAGATTAAGAGTGGGGTGTAGGGTGGAGGTTTTGGCAGTCTGTTATTTGTAGTCATTCGACGTTAAATGTTCTTACAGTATAGCTTAAGATTTGACTGCAACTTAGTAGTAGTTCGAGCCCATGTTGATTGCTTGAAATCTTTGGATATCCAGATTTGAAGTACTTTAAGTTTCTACGATTAGTCCATGAGATGTCTGGGAATCTGTGTACTTTATCACGCACATAGAATCCTTCACTTCGCAGTTGATTTCTTTTGCGACTTTAATAATGATACACCAGACAACGCAAACAATTAGCCATCAATCTGTTTCACCGCGTTTGGGAACTTCCAATGGAAACCTTTTTATAGATCATTAGTATCACCCATAGCGATTCCAAGTCGTCATTTAATCGATCGTGACATGATACTTAGACGAATGTGCTATTCATCAGTAATACGCTCGTACTTCCCCGTTAACCATATCAATGCTAATTGTTTAAATATTTATAGTAAATAATCTAATTAATAAACATCGAAAAGATTTTCGCCAAGAATCACTCAGTTCAATCGCAGACTCTCAGGGATAACCAACAACGCGAAAGTGCCACATAAACAGTGATGAACAGAGTGAGTTCGTTATAGTGGATCTCTGAAAAATATTCACCATATCCTTTCAGAACTTGATCCTTCTCCTAGTGATTATTGTAATACTCAGCTATGTGAATGCCAGAGGAGGTGGTGGTGGAGGTGGGGGAGGTGGTCACGGTGGAGGTGGTGGCCATGGTGGAGGCTTTGGAGGCGGAGGCCACGGCGGCTTCGGTGGCGGTGGTAGAGGCGGATTCGGTGGCGGTGGAAGAGGTGGAATAGGTGGCATTGCAGGAGCTAGCAGAGGTGGAGTTAGTGGAAGTCGTGGAGGATTACGCGGTGGTGGTGGAGTGGCTGTATTTGGTGGCGGCGTTGGTGGTAGACGAGGTGGCATCTACGGAGGCTATGGTGGAGGTTTTGGGAGACCCTATTACAGACGCCGGTATTACGGAGGTTATGGAGGATACGGCGGATTTTATGGCGCCATACCGATTCCTGTTCCAATTTACAATGACGACGATTATTATTACTACGATGATTATTGAATAAAAATTTCGTTTTATTGTTCATTTTTGGTGGATTACAATTTTTGTACATTATAGTACGTTTTTCTTTGATATTACAGTGTAAAATGTAAAAAAAAAAGAGAAAAAACTCGGGGGACTTAAGTTAGGTTTTACAATTATTGAGACTTAACTAGGTTCCACTGGAATGACATTGCATGGAGAATGTATTTTTGAATTCAAAAATACGTGTAAAAGTGCCAATGGATATACATTTCATTTTGGAACAACAAATGACTAGATATTTAGTTGTAAAAAAAAATGTTCGATGAGATCAATTTTAGTGAATTTCTTCTCTGACTAGCTTCGAAGGACTTAATAGTACAATATGATGGAGCAGATACTCGTGTTCAGATTCTAATATCTAAAAATGTTGAGGCGTGTGGAAGAGCCAATTTGGAAGCAATCACGGTTAAACTCTGGCACTCGAAGTCTAGAGCAAACATAGGGATGAGATTCCTAGAGGAAACCTGGCAAGATTCGCATTTTCGTCCGACTAGGTTTTATGAGATTTCTTTCCTCCTGATTATGATTTCCGCATTTATTTTTCTATATAGGGCGCCAATCAAAATCCTTTTAAAGAGCAGGATACAAAGATGATCTAGTTCCTACAATTTTCTAGCAAGTTTGTCCTCAAGATTGAACCCAAGTTCCATTTGGATGTGAAGATTCATTGAATTTGGGACTTTTAAGGACTGGATCTTTTCAACGGCTTTGAGAAATGTAGCCGAATACTTGTCCAACATAATACTGAACTTGTCAGGTGGGATTCCATTCAAATAAAAGGGTCTTTGCAGAATTGCATACTTCACTTTCTTGTTTCACATGAATTAAGTATGCTTTGAGGACAAACGCAAAAGCCTTTCCTTTCTTCTGGACATCAATCGCAATAACCGGATTGAACCCAAGTCATGGTTTAGTGATTTTACTCTAATTTACTTGAAATAAATTGAGAAACAGGTCTGGATTGCGTTGGTCATGACTGTCCACATCGGAAATGTGTGTCGCGTTGTCTACAGGGCCAGTAGTTAAATAATGTGGTTTCAGAGATCATAGCCGCTGGCTATTTAGAAAGTGATAACACACACACACACATAAATAACTCCACATTGAATTGAGGTTGTGGATATTACCTACTATTACTGCAGTCATCATCGAAGTGTATTGGAGTTCTTCATAGCCGACAGTTCGTAATTTGGAAACTACTCTCAGAATTCATAGAAGAGCCATTTTAATTTGCTGTGGCACAGAACATCAGGAAGGTGGCTTTAGTAGGTTTAAACTTGTGAAATAGGCTAGGATCTCTCTTTTTACAATGAGTATCATCTTCTTCTGAACACAAATATCTGTTACCTTAAACCTAAACTTAATTCTCAAAAAAGGAGTATCATTATGTCAAAATAAATAAAATATGTAAATAAGGAACATATCAAAAGCAAAAAAACAAAAGTAGAAATCCACATTGTTGTCTAGAGCATATTTTTGCATTCAAATTCTACAATACTATGCTGAATGCAGTGACTAACTTCATCAAAGCCCGGCCTCTCACTAGGTTTGCGATTCCAGCAGCGACGCATTAAAGCATACACCGACAGTGGAGTATTGTCCGGACAACTGAGGACGTTTCCATCCTGTACATACCTGATGACTTCCTCATGAGTCATGCCATAGTACGGCTGGAGAGCATATGAGAATATCTCCCACAAACATACGCCGAAGGCCCATACATCCGATTCCACTGTGTACTTGTTATAGAGTATACTATCCAGAGGCATCCAACGAATAGGAATCACATCGTTCTCGTCGCCTTTGTAATAGTCTTGCAAGTAGATCTTATGGGACAATCCAAAGTCTGCTATTTTCACTGTCATCTGTTCGTTTATCAAGCAATTACGCGTTGCCAGATCGCGATGGACAAATTTCCTCTCCGACAGGTATACCATTCCAGCGGCAATTTGGGCAGCAATTTTCAGTAAATCTCCATCGTTCAGATCAGTTCGAGTACGATTTGCTTGATGGGTAGCGAAAGGGGAACACGAGCGAAGAAATTCGCTCAAGTCACCGGGCGACATAAATTCGAATAGGAGACACATGGGACGACCCAGTGCACAGACACCAAGGAGTTTAACGATATTGGGATGGTCGAATTCGGCCAGCAGACACGCTTCTCGTTCAAAGTCCGATTGCATTGCCTCACTGGCATCATCCTTTAGCATTTTCACTGCAATCAGCATTTCATCGTCACCAGGGATCAAACCGGGGGCTTTAGCTTGGAACACACGTCCAAAGGCTCCTTGTCCTAAGCTTCGCACGTAGATTATGTCATTTCGGGGATATTCTAATTTTTCCAATTTGGTGTTCAGCTTTGGTTTGGGCTCATGAATCGTGGCAGTGCTGCGGATGGTACCGGTGTGCATACTACGTAGCGTACCACATTTGTAATTACTGGACGTGTCCAGAGTCTGATGACTCGTAGAGAGATTGCATTCACGACTTACGGACATGTTGCAATCTGATGGCGCCTGTTGCTGAAGCTGTTGATGGATGTCCTTGTGCTTGGCTACCTTGTGAATGAGAAGGATGATCAGGTGAAAGGCGACAATTCCGACAAAACCAATGCCAGCCAAGAGGAAGATCATCGAGGGTGTGAAGAAAGTTTCCATTTTTATAGGAGTACTGGTGTCTTTGCTCGTTACATCTGTTGAATCCGCTAAAAGAAAAGAACGTATATCATGCGATTAGAGCTTGAATGCATGAGAGTATTAAGGAGTAGATGCCTAGGGGCTTATCTTTCAAATGAAAGAAGGCAGAGCTCAAGAGATAATCGTGTGTGACAGGCAACGTGCATCTCTCTTGTTCATAGCAGATAATTCCGCCAAAGCTAATGTGTTCCCAGATATCCCTAGAAATAAGTTACTTACGACATAGTGGCACATCACAGTGCTGCCATCGCAGAGACTCGTCTGTTGTATAGCACCACGGATAGGGTTCCTCTCCGCCAGCATTTCGGCAATAATTCTCTCCTTCGGCGATTTGTGGGAACACAAGAGGTGGTTGGATATGTTTATGTGGATGCTGTGAATCCCAGCGTTGGCAAGGGATTCCAGTCTTTGATACGTTGACATGGCCAAGATAGTACCGGCCATTTCCATTGCGGCAGTCATCTACAAGACAATCCATTCAATTAAAAAACTGGCAAAACCATGGAGCTATTGTTTACTTACAAGTTACTTGAGTTTCGTCTATCTTCGTCAGTCCGATATAGGAGCAATTTGGTTTCTTTGTTGTCTGATTGTATTTAGGCAGTCCACTGCAATTTGGCAGACGAAAGTGTCCCCTCGATTTGAAAAATATTCCACGCTCCTTCTTTTCTTCAATTAAAACCCAATCGTTGTAGCAATACTGCAAGTGTGTTGCCACACAATCCTCATAACAAAGTGGAACCTTTACAGGCTGACCATTTTCCGTCTGACACTGGGGGAATGCATAGGAACACAGCATTTTCTGTAAGAGATATACGATAATAACAAACACAAACACTTTCATTTGTTTGTAAACTAACTTCAGCCGCCACACGACACTGTCCGGTTAAATCGGAAATCAATTCCTCCCATAGTGCTGTGGTGATCTGTTCATTTTTCCAGCCACCATTGGGATCCTCTCGGCTATACCACACTTGACTACGAATAAAGGATTTACAAATCTTCCCATTGTACGGAGCACAATAACCCTTTTCGTCGTGATGTGATGCTCCATTGAATTGGTCGATATTTTTCATGGAGCTACCATCGATTCGGGTTGTAAACAAAAGCACGCAAAGCACAAGAATCTTCCACAACATTTTTTCCGATCAGTTATTTCGCGACCAAATTGAATTAAATTAAAACATTTTCAACTGTGTATAAGAGGATAAATGTTTAATGCAGTGATGGATATTGTTTAAGAAAATAAATATGAACAATGCCAATGAGAAAAATTAATTTAGAAATTGTGCAAAATGTGCAAAATGCTTTTTCCTTTCCTTGATATGACAATTTTGCGGAGACGACGCCTTTCGTCGGTCAACAGTACAGGGTTGGCAGAGAGGTTGGTTTGAACTGTTTGTTTTGCATTTTCCAACGCAATGCAAAAGACTTATGTATCATCTAAGAAGCAAGGTAGCTTCTTACCGAGTCTAGCAATACATATATTCGGTGAACTAATTCTGCAATATATAGAAGACTTTGTAAGTAAGAGTTTGTTTCGTAAAAACTTTGTTTCACATGTTTTTTAGGTTTAAGTTTCGTCAAGTTTGTGAATAGCCATTGGGCGCCAGACTTGCAGAACTGGGGCCAACGAATAAATACACCCTCAATAGCTGGGGATAACTAATAAAATTTCTAATGAGTCCAAATCCAATTACTCCAATAGCTTAAAACTTGACTTGGGCCTAGGAGAAGGTGCCTTATCCGAGGAGCTAAGACCAAACACCTCAATAAGCTCCACGATGACTGTAGCAGAGATTCTACCAATGATAAGTCTCACAAAAGTAGAAAGGTACCTCATCCAACTTTGAGTTGGTAACTGGAAGCAGTTAGGTAAGGGCTGTGCTAAGTGGACAGGCTTGTTGGAGGAAGCCTAGATTTACCTTGAACTTTTGCTCCACATAAGTTAGCAAGAACATAGCAAGTCCCTGTCAAGGGACACTTACTGTGTTGGTAGGGATTCTTACTGATGATTGTACAGACGATGTGGTGGACTAGACTAAATCCATTTTCTTTATCATTCCCCGAAACCTTGCCGACAACGAAATAGCACATAAGGAGAAAACTCACTGATGGCTATCAAATGAACTTAACTGCACGGCACGAGCGAATGGTTGGAACCAGGATGTTAAACAATCATAGTACTAAATCATGACCAACACAGTAACCTACCCTAAGCCATCAAAAGATTCTTGGTCGTCGATGCAGCGAGATTGTGAAAAGCGTTCTGTAAGCCCGCCAGTTGTATGGCTTCTTCTGCTCCTGTAATTTTCACTGGTATAACAATTCATAGAAAACAAGACACCGTATGGTTTCAATTATATTTTTATTAAACTATATACGGTATGTACAATTCGTAATTAATTCTTTTCATCTGGAATTGATTCCAAACCCTGAAAGTAGAAAAACAAAATAATAGATTAGCAACTCACTTAAAATAGGTTTCAAAAAACAAGGACTTTTGATGCACAAATATGTAGACACGGAAGAAAGAAACTGAGGCGACGAAGAAAGCCTGTCTTCGAAGCCAATTCATCAATTTCCAACCATAAAAAACGACAGCATCGAAATGCGTTCGAAATTTTACATCGATTTACGTCAAGACACCTAAAAGCGCCTTTAGGACAATCTGTACCCGAGTTAAGCATTTCATTGCAACATATTCGTGATTTTTAAAGCTGGTTAAGAATTCGCAGACTTTGAAAATAGAAGTTGAAATTTGTTCTAGGCCTGAGAGTAGGGACCGACTTTCGCAAGGAGTGGACAAAATCGGCAGTTCAATGCCCGTTTCTATCTAAAACCATTTGGAGGGCCTCTCATTCTAGCTACTCCAAGTGCTCCTAGCAGTGTGCCTCGTCATCGGCATCTTTGATTCTTTTGTCGCTGTCGAAGTTATTCGTGAATACCAGTGTATCAAAAAAGTGGGCACGTATTCGTTACAGAATTATCCCCAATTAAGTCGAATTTGAGCTCCTGTTTGATTTGGATAAGTTATTCACTTAAACACATCCACTGCTTTATTAAACAAAACTTTCCGGCACTAATCATTTCATGCCTCACAGAGCTTTTAGCTCAGTAAGTTTTCGTCATCCCAGCATTATACCGTGATTAACCAAAGACCACATAAAGCGATTCTATGCATGAGTTTAGAACGACCTTCGAATAGGTAACTCTAAGCGTAAAAAAAATGCTCTTATCATACAAAAACGCAGCACTACCCCGAACAAAAATCATCTGTGAATTCCAATTTTGTTTGACTGTCAACTTACATTCATCACGTATGGATTGTCGGTCAGTCGGAAGTCGCGTTGATACATTACACGAGCAAAGCGTTCATCCATATTCCTGCGGTATGCCTAAAAGTAGAAATTATTACAATACTATCCCAAAGTGATACTAAACAATTAAGTGTTCAAATTAAGTGCAAATAAAGTGAATTCAAGTATGTTTCTCATTGGAAAACCATTGCGATTATGTAAGCTTCTCAGTTATGGATGCTATCGTAGCAGATATTCTCATCATATACTTACATTTCCGAGGGCCAATTTATTTATTCCATACATGGCATATGTTGGAATGGACATTGCCACAGTAATGATGATTGCAGACGGTAAGATTTCGAACCACATATTGAGAAAATTAACAAATTACCAACGTTTGTGTTTTGCTTTTGTTTTCTAACCCGGCTGGGAAAATTTCCTTAAAAATTTCAATGACAGTTCAAGTAAGTAATGTCATTTAGAAGAGATGTCATTTTTTAGTACATCATTTGCTGGGTTTGTAGTATACAGTAATTTTTTGTCGGATTTTTGACTTCGAGTTTCAGAAGCTGGGGCTGAAAATTCACAAAATAATTTAGGAACTACTCATTTAGATGGTTATTAGCCTTATTTTATATAAACGAAATCCTTTGAAAGTTTTCCACCCGCAACTCACTTCGGTCCATGGACTTAGCACATTTAACCTAGGGATTCAAGGAGTCTTTTAACTCAACGTTTTCTTTATAGAATCATGCAATATGATTAAAAAAGGTTTTTAGCATCTTCCACGTGTATATTATGTACAGAAATAAATCACAAATAACATGAAATAATATTTTTAACTTACTACTAAAAATTTCCACCTGCGCCATCTTTATGTGAATAAAAAAAACAATCAAAAAAGAGTTCCGTCAACTACATCGAATCGATGACTTTTCATTTCATTTTGTTTTTTGTTTTTGTAAACTACCTCCCTCGCCCAAAGGAAAGAGTCTGACATCGTCGGCGCTGTCAGTTCAAGAAGAACATTCAAAGAAAATGGCAAGTGGTGCTATTGTTGATACGGCTTTTCCAGCGGTCTCCCTGGTCCCAAAAATTGAAACAGGAGTTCTAAATCACCTCCAAAAGTATCCGGAATACGATGGACGCGATACGGTCATTGCAATATTCGATTCGGGAGTGGATCCAAAGGCCAGTGGTCTCGAGGTAAGTTGTTCTCTCATATCATCTTCGTCTCGTCATCACATTGTTGATGCAGCTTTCTTGGTGGAAAATCTTTTGTTTTTTCGTTGCTAGCTGGAAAACAAAAGAAAATACCAATCAGCTGCGCATAGCAATAAATTTGCCTATCGCGGTGTGTATTTTCGGCTTCATAATTTGTTTTTTTTTTATTTTTGTTGTAGAACATATGTGATGGGTCCGTAAAGGTCATTGAACGTTTCGATTGTTCGGGTTGTGGCGACACTGACGTTTCAAAGAAGGTCTCCAGTGACGCAAAAGGATGCATCCTGGGGCTATCGGGACGAATGCTGAAGGTAACGTGACCTATTTTTATATTTGCAAGATGTAGTTCCCGGGGGTATTCACCCGAGTTCCAGAACTAATTGTGCAAGATAATTGAATTTACTTTATGTACCTATACGCAGTCTTTTTGGTTTCATCTCGCTCTGACGTTTTCTCTCTCCCACATAGCTAACACCTCAGATGGTAGCAGCCAACACGGCGAATGGGGAGTACCGAGTCGGATTGAAGGGCAATTCAGATCTGTATCCATCAAAAATCCGGGACATCGTCGTGAGCAACCAAAAACTGAAGGCATGGGACAAACCCCATAAAATAGCCACCGCCGATGTCGTTCGTCGATTGAGCGAATTCGAAGCGCAGCATGCCGGTAATGCACTAATTTCAATTTTGTATACATACACTTCAGGTGGCTTATTGACGTTCGTCTTTGTTGCTTTTTTTGTTGCAGATACCAACAAACTGTCGTGGGATAAAAAGCTGGAGAAGGAGAATATGGAAAATTCACTGGAGTTCCTGAATAACTATGAGAAGGTGTATACCGACATAAAGACGTCATACGATGTGGTGGTGTACCCCACTGAGAGCGGATGGCAGGCTGTCATAGACACGACATTGAAGGTTTGTAGCATTCAAACAAGTGACTTTGAGTTTTCTTATTTTGTTCCTCGTTTGTTGACTTCAGGGGGATCTGGAGAATGCGGTGCATATAGGGGAGTACAGCATTACGCGGGAAATGAAGAACCTCGATGACTACCTTTCGGTTTCGATGAACATCCACGAATGCGGGAATCTGGTTGAGATTGTGGGAATGTGTTGTGAGTTTGACATTTTATTTATAAATTCGTATACATACTTGTTTCGCAAGAATGAATTGCATAACTGCACGACGGGTGTTCAAAGACAACCTGAGCATAACACGCAAAGGGTAAAGTGCGTAGTAGTCATGCAATATTCTCTGTGAGATGTGAAATTCATGCTTATTCTACCTACTTATCTATATAGTCTTGATAATCATCTAAAAATAAAGAGCACTGTTAGTGTCTCCAATAAGTTGTGGTAAAGATAAAAAAGCGATATGATGCTAAATCACACTGTTATCAAAGATATTCCTTCTTACAAACCTGCTGGCATTAGATAAAGTATGCTCTACAGTCTGACAAATTGCTATTTGGGTAATCAACTGAAGGCGCTGTCAATGCTGATAGCAGTCTTTCAAGATAGCAATATGCAGTCACAGCATATTGTAGATGCTAACCACCATCGGCCATTCATTGAACTCACTTATTACACTTTGTTAGCTATTCTATTGCTTTTGTTACACTACACCATTTTGTACTATGGTTCACAGTTGCTCTTTCTTTCCTTTGACACATGGATTTGATTATTTATTTTGAGTCCTATCTGTAAGTCGATGCATGATGTGTCCATAATCACATATTCTGGTTCAGCTCAGCCACAGTTTTCTTTGATTTCTTGTGCCAACGCATTGGATGTATGTTTCAAAATCTGTTTGCGTTAGAATTGGTATTGGTGGATTGGTTATATACGACAGCCCTGGATCTTATGGGTGAAATCTTTCAGTGTCACTTTAAGACATACTTTCAGCCGATAATATGTCGAGTTCCAATATCCTTTGCAACTTCTGGCCTAATTACCAAAATAGCAGGCTTAGAGCTGATCGTATTCACGCCTTCCTATTCGGAAGCTATCCATTCGTTCGAACTGACTGTAAACTTGACTTAAACGCTGGCAAATAACAACGAGATCAGAAAGTGAGGCAATACAACAATACTTCAATGTCCTAAAGGAAACTAAACTTTGAAAACGTTGAAAGAAGAAAAAGCCTCAGCTCTTGACTCTAAAGAGAAAGCTATTCTGGTTGCCGCAGTGTTTGCGGCGAATTCCACCGTGCCAGACAGACTGAACTGAGTTTGATATTCGTTAGGACAAATATTTTTTTCGAACTCGTTCAGTAGTATCAATGACCTTTTTCTTACTCGCAATGCAATAGTCTCGTGGTCGCCGTAGGTCAGTGGTTAGTGCGTTGGACTGCTGACCGAGCGGCGTGGGTTCAAGCCCCAGCCAGGAAAACACCTAACATTTTTTTCGCGACACCACCTCTTGTCGGGGAATGACAAGCTTCCGGGAGTATAATCTGTCATGAAAGAGCTTCTCACTTCTCCGTTCGGAGTCGGCAATAAATTGTAGGTCCCTTGCATTCGTGCGAACAATACGAATACGCACAACATGAATGGTTGCGAGGAGCTAGGCTTTGCTTCATCCCGAGTCTCTCACGCCTATTGATGGTTCCGCGCCACTGCTACGTTTTGTCCGTGCGGTCTCTGACTTATTTATAATTAAATCTCATGCTTATCGTTTCTTATGAGATCATGTCTGATTTGAGGTATATATAGCTGAGGTTAGGTTAGATTAGATTAGGTTGAATAGGGCTGGGAAACATTTTC
Organism: Matsumyia berberina; assembly: GCA_917880715.2. NCBI lineage: Eukaryota > Metazoa > Arthropoda > Insecta > Diptera > Syrphidae > Matsumyia > Matsumyia berberina. The sequence continues at coordinate 111,192,811 of OU862870.1, read as the reverse complement.
CTGGAAACACCGGGCACCAAAAGGAACTAAAATGTTAGCACTCACTCCGTAAAGCATTTTATTTCCCTGCAAAATTTAAGAATCCGTTTATGGTTGATAGAACCTAATTCCTCCAAGTTTCTAAAAAAAATGGTTTCCTAGGTGTTTTAATCGCCTTTGAGTTATGTCCTCACAATCGCTTAGCATATGCTTGATGTCTTCTGTGACGCATTAAGTCGTTGCAATATATACACGCGTCCTATTCTATGAGCCCTATTCTCCTAGCGTTCTTTCTCAGAACAGAATGACCGTATGGGACTTCTAGAGCTTCTTAGGTTTAATCTTTCTAGCTTCAGACTTTCCTTCGTCTTTCAGTCAGACTATAGCAGGAGCTATCAGGATGCGAAAGATAGAAACCACCAGCCACTTACTCTGTGAGTGACCGTATCTCCAAAACCGCCGGATTCGACACGTGGTAAACAGGCTGTTTCAAGAACTGAAGAAGTACCAATAACGGACGTACTCCACTTTACTAAGAGCACAGGTTGGTTAGGCGATAGATTTATGCCATCTAGAACCCAAGGTTGAAACAAGAACCACAACACAAAGGGGAATAAAACGGACCAGTAGGCCCGTGAACGCACAGTCACTGACTTAGCACTTCCTCCATAACCTAACCTAACCTTCTCTCGTCTTTTTCTTAGCTAACTCCGACCATAAGGCCTTAGATACACTGCGTTCTCCTATTTTCGACCACCTGTGGTCACCCTGTCTAGGTATATTGCCTGACAAGTTCGCCTTAATCCCGCAGGACAACTGTTTGAGGTAATTTTTTTCCGTCTCCTGCTACTTGATCGGCAAGTTTATTTTCCTCTATACCGCAATGCCCAGTCAACCAATATAATAAGTCTTACATGGTTCTGTCCGTATAATGTCTTAAGCATTGTGCGAGAGTTGACGACTAGTCTAGATCTGATGATATTCGATTCTAGCGCGTTTACGACCTGATCTAAATGAAGATGTTCCTATTGAATACCGAATTCAGCTCCAGCAGTCCCGCAGCTTTTAGCACGGCTAGAACCTCCTCTGCTTGTGACACACTACATGTATCCGGAAGTCTTATGGTTTTTTTTGGTTATCGCTAGAAACAGTAGATGCCAGAACCCAATCCGCTTTGGTGAACTATAGCTTACTGAATTTGAATCTATTGAAACCGATTCGAAAGACTTTGCTTTCTTTTTCATCCTGTTTCGAATAATTCCAAAATCGCAAAAAGTCTTGCTACGTTTAATTTGTTCGTCATCATGGAGTTCTCTTCAGATCCTGCCTTTTTAGCATCATACCCTACTTTCAGCTTCCTCTTTTTGTTATACAAACTTGTGCATAACAGGTTCTCATTTTTACTAGAGTGTTGCTGCTCCGCTTATGCGGTTGGCATTAGAATCCCTCTGCATGGCGCTCGTTCCTGGATCGTATCGTAGCTGCGGCCTTGTTGTTCTTTTGTCATATGTTTGATTGTTAAGCGTCATTTTTCTTTCCTTTTCTTATAAACTTCGTTGTGACTTGAACTCATAATTCTTTTTTGGAAGTGTTTTTCTTTGGTCCCTTTATCACGTGAGAATTCAAACCAATCCTGTCTACTTTTCGACAACACATTTTTTATACGAAAATTTCCGCGCATATGGGCGAAACTGATACAACTACGAACTGTGTCTCTTGCCGACATTTTTAACATTCTTACATCCGCCGCCGTAATTATGTAGTTGTATGCGTAGTGTGAAACGTTTGTTAAAGATGGCTCGACAACTGAAGTGTACAATTTTCCTTTTAACTCGATGAGTATTTTTATTTATTTTATTTAAAGGACACCTGAGTTTTCCGACCATTTCATCATTCAGAGTTTGGGTTAGGTAATTGGGTGCCTTGTGAGATTTGTCCCTGCTATCTTACACCAGCAATAGTGCCCATCATGCCCATCTTCTAATTCTACCCCGGGAACCTGTAAAGAGAACGGGAGCCGTTGATTTAAAATTACCCAGATAAGGACATAAATCTCAGAAGGTCCCTCAAAGTCCTTTGTAGTTTACTCCTTGGTATATAATGGAACCTGTGGCTCAGTGGTTAGTGCGTTGGACTGCTGATCGAGCGGCGTGGGTTCAAGCCCCAGCCAGGAACACCGAACATTTTTCGCGGCACTACCTCTCGTCGGGGAATGGCAAGCCTCCGGGAGTATAATCTGTCATGAAAGAACTTCTCAATTCGCCGTTCGGAGTCGGCAATAAATTGTGGGTCCTTTCCATTCATGCGAATAATGTAACACGCACAACATGAATGGTGGCGGAGAAGCTAGGCCTTGGCGCATGCCGAGCTGTCGCGCCAGCTATTCACATAATGAAACCTAAAAATTCAAAATTCTGCACTTAGCAAGAACTATTCTGACCAAAACAAAACTCGTCCATTACTTAGTGAATCGATGACATCGATCACTTTGCTCTTGGTACATTTGTATGATATGATACGGTGCTGACTTCCAGGTGCATTGCGACCTGTAAGTTCTATTATGCTGGTCTAGTAGTTAACCAGAAACCGAATTTACATATGTATGTCTCAATAATCCTCAATATTGCCTTAGATTTCATATTTCGAGTTTACGCTGGGCTTATCTTGTCCCGCGTTATATGCAGGAGTCTCTTTTTTTTGCGGCTCCTGGGCATTCGCAAGAAATATGTTCGCATATTTCCCTTTTTTTTGACACACTGACACTATTTCGTACAGTCTGAAGCATTTGTATCGCAATCAATTATTAACGTCTTACCTTTCTGCTAGCAGACTTCCAACGGAAACATCTTAAACGGATAAGGTTTTAGCAAGTGGTTCAGAAAATTCTCAAGATATTGCTTCTTGCGAAAGCAGTTGAAAGGTTCGTTCTTTTAAGAAAGTTTCCAAGGCATCGCGATCTCGAACACTTCCTATGCCACTGCGCAGCCCTAGGGAGAACGCGGCAGAAGACCCTGCCATCCATCTGGTTTCGGGACTTGAAGCATTTCAAGGACAAATGCATCGGCGGCATTCTGGCCAAACTGGAAGATTCGCCAGACCACGCGTATACTAGTGTAAAATCAATAATTGTTTTCACCTTCTCTAGATCCCTCCCAATATAAGTCACAAACCAAACATACTCTTGCTGTTCCGAGGATTAAAATAGGGGAACACAACGGGCCCGACTGAAGCCTAAGTGAAGAGCCTTCCGCTCACCCTCGTATACCATGCCATACGAGTAACCAGAATTCGCGGTGAGCTTATATGGTGCCTAGTGTTTTGTGTTCTGCTTCACAACCTCGTCTAACCTAACCTGTGTATGTGGAGTCTTAAGCTGGGTATCGACTACGCGCGGCAAACACTCGAACATTGATGCGCGCAGCACCCGCGCATAATGGATACCTGATAGGAGCGCGTGGCAACCCGAACATTGGAGCGCTCGAACATGCCGCGCGTCGATCCAATAGATGGGGATTTTTAGTGCGCGCCAAGGTTTTTTCAATGTTTTGCTCGCGCGCAATAGAGACGTTATTTCAGTGTTTGTAGTGTTCGAATGCGCGGCAAAGAGCCAACAGATATTTCAATATTGTACGGCGAACACTGTTTGCGTCGACTGGATCAACGAGCGCACGCGGCTGCCGCTCTATATCAAAACTCCTGCCAAAATAGGCTCGCGCGGCATATGATTAATTTGCCGCAGTCGAACATGGTGCGCGCGGATGCCGCGCGTAGTCGATACCCAGCTTTATGTTCACCGGTTTCTTGTCTTCAGTCTCGCTATCAGAGCATAAAACTATGAAATGGTGACAGAAGTTTCACGCCCGTTATAAGCACACATTGTGTGTTGGAATTTTTCTACTAATTTTGTTCTTTCGCTGCACCAATTGTAAGACTGATACTGCTCTCCCTATTTTTATGCTGTGGTTCTATCTTATCTCATCGGACTAAAGCAGATAATGGGTGGTGTGAATAAAAATGGAGGCAGAGGTGTTCCCACAACTTTTTGGAAAAACACTCAATTTAAATAAAATAAAAAGAGTTGCGTTAAGTTTTTTAAAACACATTCTTCAAGAGGGTTTGCCCAGAGTGTTCCCTCAGTTTTTATTCACACAACCCAATACCTTCAAGCTGATTGCGAGCGTTTGCTCTATCACCAAAGATAGTTGACGCTCCCATCATAGACTGGATTCATGGGCTAGCTAATAACATGCCATCGTTTCACCAGAACTGGTGGGTTTGTTGAGGGCCTTATGAAGAAAGTTGTTTAATAAAATTAATGGTCACTGTCGCTTTGTATTTTCGCCCAGCTTACCTATTCTCCGTTCTTTAGGTTAATTAAACCGAGAACCCTAATACAAAATTCAATTTCCATCGTGTTACACAAAAAGAGGGCAAATAACCATTAAAATTAGCTCAAACCCTCGATTAGTTTAGGTAGATGGGCACACACATGAACCTTTTATACTCAGGTAGTCAGATCCGCTAGCTCGTCAATGAAGCAACTAGCGAGTGTATTTTGCCTCTTATTGCGGCGGTGGCATCGACAGAGTTTGTGAGAAATGTAAGCAACTTTCTATTCGTCGTTTTGCATACATATAGATGCCGCAGTCAGAATTCCGGAGACAAACCAAGCGTTCCTCTGGTTTTTATTATCAGCGAAAGAGAAACCTGGTTTTTCGATTTTCGTTACAGAATGATAGGCCTTTCTATTTCTTTCCTTACAAGTTCATTCGTTTTCTTTGCCAACATGGTTTAGGTTTCGAAATGAAGAGTTTTACTATAAGGAGGTGATAGATTCCCAGAGTTTCATACAGAATTCAAGCTTCTGTGCCAATTTTATTCGGGAAGCTGTTAAGTTCGATTAATGGGTCATGCCCTAGTCAAGGAGTTCTTTTCAAATGCTACATTCGTCGACAAATAGTTTGTTCCTACCACTTAGATAGAAGACGTCTAATCAGTATAGAATGGAGGCGTCAACCCATCTCATTGGTGGTCAAAGCAACTGTTCTTAAAGTCTTGATTCTTGTTGCGATCCTACTCTGCTCGTATGGTAAAAATCCAAATAGATAAGAGATGAATCTTGATCAGGCTTAAACTTCTTTTTTCTCTAGAGTCCCTCAAGGGATAAGTTTCTTAAAGTGTATCTTATTGGCCCTACGGGTCTATGAAAAGCAGCTCAGAATTCCTTGGAGAGAGCCACTTTTTCTTTTTTTAATGCTGTTTCCGAGGATACCTTTTCAACTTTCCAGCTTCTTGTTTGAATACAGGTATTCAAATGTTTTTTTTGGTTAAAGTTGTGATATTTGCTTTCGAATGGTTCAGCTTTCTGCTGTTCCGGATTGGACAAAATCATACTGTCACGTTAATCTAAACAGTATATACAGAGTTAAGCAGAAGGCAAATATGTAAGTTAGAGACATAATTTAAAAGTAGAACTTGATCCCTCATTTCATCGACATTATTTTTCAATGGCCCGCTTATTCATTGTGAGGGTCGCGGGCTTAGGGTGCTTAAGTGAACTCTCCACATCGCCCGATCTTCCGCCATCGACTACCCGCATCATTTAGAGGTGAGATTTCGGACTTGGTCCAAGCATCTCATCCAGCGCCTACCTATCGGACGCCTACCTGACGGCACAGATTCCATGGCACGTCTTGGAACCGAGTTGAGGACATACGTTTAACGTGTCCAAACCATCGGAGTTGAACCTCTACGTTCGAAGAAGTAGCTGCTCGACATTGATTGCCTTGGGTATTCTGGTGTTTCTGAGTCGATCTCGATGAGTTACCCCAGCAATGCAACTAAGAAATCTCATTTCGGCAGCTTGTATCTGCGATCTTATTCTTTCGGTCATTAGCCAAACCTCATGAACAAAGGTGATGGTCGGAACAAATATTGAATTAAAGACCGATAGCTTAGTTACGATGCCAAGTACAGCCATCCTGATAAGGTGACAGAACGCATCCCTGGCCCAGTGCACACAGTGAAATGTGTCGATGTGTCGAGGGACCGGACATTACGTAACATAATGGCCAATATAGGCGAATCTTTGGAAGTATGTATTTAGGCTGAAGAGGACTCTTCACATCCTTCAACATCCCGTCCAGGTACCTACTCAGTACAGATTTACATCCGATTCTCTAGCTACTAACTTAGTATTTTAACCAACAGTTTGGAAGGAACCTTTGACTCAAAGAATAATCCTCTCCAGTTAACAAGATTATCAGCTAACTGTCTCCAACCACTTTGAGTTGGTTAATGTTCTTCTATATTTGTGCGCACCACAGCAGTTCCCGTTTTTCTTAGTAGCGCTGGCTGCTTTAAATGCCTTTTGTTTTGCTGTATGTGTTTGCCGGCATTCTTCGTCATACCAGGAGTTTCGTGGTGGTGGTAGGATGAAATCAAGCGCATTAGTGCAAGGTATTTCTGATTACATATTAGCTGCGTTGCAACTGGATACTGGTAGTCGTTATTACAATGATCTGCCATCAAACAACTCCATAGTTTCGAGCCAATAAAGCCCTTAAACTCACAGACACCACACCGGAAATTCAATAAACCAATAAACGATATTGCACTCCACTGGCTGGCATTATTCTCCCTTAAATCGGAGGCCACACTGAAATGTCCTTGGTGTACTGGTGAGAGAGCGCGGCGGGGCAGTTAAAAAGGCAAAATCTAAGTATCCTTTCCGCATGTTTTAAACAAGGACCTCGGTTGGACACCATACAATTTATAAACAGAACATATCCTTAACTATATCGACGACTTGTTAAACATTGACGTCAGAAGCCTTCTCTGATTTGTTAAAAGCTTGATTCAACTTTCAGTGGTATCACAATGAACCTTATGGTACAGACTGACTCGAACCGAACATAACCACCTATAAGCTATTTGATTTCGAACCAAAGGTCCTTCTGGGATGCACTTATGTTTATGTGCTTAAAGCATTGACACCCCACTTCGTGAAATCTAGGTCAGTCAAGTGTACTTGCCAGCCACAACAACAAGATCTTGGTTGGGTCCCCAGTCACCGGGGCATTATAGGCAATGATACTGCGGATGAACTGGCTAGTGGCGGCTTGGTTTCCGCGCTCTTGTTGACCGGAACCCTTCTGTGGATATAATTGGTCTACCGTCACAGCTTTGCTAAACAGTTGAGAACACCAACTTTGGGAAAATGTCCTCGGGCTTAGACTCGAAAAAAAAAACATTTCTTAAATTTCCTCAGCATCTGCTGGACCGATTGTGCTCAAAATCTAATCAGCTCTAAGTTCTACGCTGACAAATAAATCAAAAAAAAAAAAAAACCGCATGATCCTACGTTGTTTCGTTCTCTAGATATCGAAAGCGGAAAATATTGTCACACACACACGGACACACACACATTTTCCTAAATTCCAAAGGATGGATTGAAAAATCTCCGATGACTTCGGTCAAAATTCCCACGCCACTCCCATGTAACTCGCCTCGGGGAGCCATGGGCAATATGGTTTCATAACGGTTTATTTGCATTTCATACCCCGCGGTTATAACTGATATCGGTTCTTGACAAATTCAAATTTACAAACGCTGTCACTCACATAAGATTGACTTCATGTCAAGTACCTGTCGCAGTTAACTTCGAACTTCCTGTTTGCACACCCGCATGTACTCGTCATGTGATATGTCATTCCCATTCCTGTATTAGAATTCCACAAATATCCGAATACCAATTTTACAGTGCATCTCAATATTCGGGATAAGGACGATGGGATTGTTCAAATCACATCAGAGAAGGATTTACTATTTTCAAATTTACATTCCAGCGAAGCAACGCCGTTGTCCTTGTTTGCATATTACTGCCACATTGTGACATTCGGACAGTATCTAAGTAATCTGTTCCGGCATGCCAATCACTTTACAGAAATCCTAGTGAAAACTAAAAATCCTGGAATCGTATTACAGTGTCACAAGTTGGTTTGACTACGAGTACCCTGTTTGTGTCAAGAAATATTTCATGCATTCGAAATTTCTCAGTCTGGGATAGGACTGTATGGTTGAATTGTCTTCTCGGTTGCAACATAGATAAATCCTCGAATGGATTTCAAATCTCTGCCCAAATATCAATCTCATGTATGTATGTATGTTTTTGTACTCTTTGCAGCTTCCCATGGTACACATGTGGCCTCGATAGCCAGCGGTAATCATGCGTCGAAGGATATCAATGGCGTTGCACCGAATGCTAAAATCGTCTCCTTGACAATCGGTGATGGACGTCTGGGTTCAATGGAGACTGGCACCTCACTGGTGCGTGCAATGATGAAAATCATGGAGCTGTGTGAATCCGGAAGGAAGGTCGATGTCATCAACATGAGCTACGGGGAACATGCCGCCTGGTCGAACTGTGGGTAAGTGTGAGTTTTGCATCTCTTCAATCGGCAAACGTGTGGTGTGAGTGAGTTTGTCCTTTTTTTCTTCCTTCTCGTAGTTGTGGCGTCTCGTAGAGTTGTGCTTTTTATTTTCTCTCTATTCTCATTGAAACATTGGAATTTTAATTTTTGTTTTATAATTTTATTTGTTTTTGTATCGGATTAAGCGTGTTGTACGATTTGGTGGATAAAAAGAAGAGAAGAAAGAAGCGTGCGTACACGAGGTAATGGAATATGGATGTTTTTGCCCTTTTAGTTTCGTTTTCATTCACCTTCTTGTTTGTACTTTCCTTCAATTACTGATGAGGTAATCGTATATAGTGACTAATAACTAGGATCGTTGGTGGTTAATATATATATGTATGTGAGTCCTGAGCATGTAGAGGGTGTTCCAATTGGAGGTTGATTGGGTTTAATTTTATCCCCATTTCTCTCTGTCTACAAGATGTCTGCCAGGTTTTGATAATTTTGTTTGAAAATACTAGAAAACGATTTTATTTCAAACGTATGGGCTTTAAAATGACTGAAGAATTCGCTGCCATTCTCGGCGAAGACGTGCACTTAACAGGTTAATATTTTTGTCTATTTTTGCCCATATCCTTGCCACCCAAATACAGTGAAAGTCGCTTATTACGACGGTGATCCGAATGTGAACCGAATGTATGGACCGAGCAAATGCGGTCGTTATAACTGGCGGTCGCTCTTTCTGACTGCCCTCCACAAGTAATTGCAATATAAAGAAACCAAGCAATGGAAGAAAAGTGGTCGTTATAAGCGACTTCCATTGTACTTCAAATGAAGCAATCTAGCAGTTTGGCACCTGGTGATTATGGTCGCCATCCTTGTGGAAAATGAACTCCCTACTGTTCTCACAATGAAGGGGTTGATTTTCTCTAGTGCTTAGGTGCCTACGGTGGTAATGAGGTTTCGCTGTACATCCTATAAGTCGTACAGACCATGACTTCGCGACCGATGGCAATAACATTTAAAACAGAATCCGACTGTATGTTTGTGGGTACGATAGTCGTCTGCGAGTGATATTGTTGTTCTTCTGATTGAGTCTATATTGCCTTGGCTTCATGGAATACAACCACTTCTAAGAAACAGCTCTTGATTTATCCTCCTTGCATACGGGACAGGGACTTGAAATTCGCTAGCGTTTTCAGGATTTGTCTCAGTGTAAACATTTGTTCTATAGTCGATCTACAGGGCCCAAAAGTCAGTCCAAAGTGTCCAAAGTGAGTGTCCAAAAGTGTGTTTGAAAAGCTTGTGTTTGAGATGTTGTTGCAGGTGACATAGTCATCGAGTTTGCTTATTTGACTCATACTATAAAGATGACTTTCCTAAGCTTGCTGGGAATTCTGCCTGAACACATCTAGATTTCATTCTGTCCCTGTGTCTTGGTTTCCTTTGTTGCTTCGCAGAGATTCTGCTATGGGTATAACGTCGGCTGCTAGTTTCTTACGGGTGTTATTCAACTCGCGAAACTCTTCAAATTCTATGTAGATCCTCGTTTTTCTATGCGGGGTCTTCTTCTCTTTTCTTCTTCTGACTCGATACTTAGTTGGTTGGTTGGTTTAGGAGGGTGAGGTTCCGATGAACTTCGTTACGTAGGCCACCGTTTGGGCCCGTTATGATCTCCTCCGTAACATCTGTAGATGAAAAAATGGTGTAAAGGGTTGGCAGGGAGGGGAGGGAGTGCATCTTTCGGCACGTTTTTCCAATAAATATACTCGTTATGCCACGGACTTTTTTTCCGTGGTACCAAGTATCTTAGATTGATGGTGATGTGTTTGGGCCCGTTGTGATCTCCTCCGTAACATCTGTAGATGCAAAAATGGTGTAAAGGGTTGGCAGGAGGGGGGGGGAGGGAATGCATCTTCCGGCACGTTTTTCCAATAAAATACAGACTTTTTTTCCGTGGTACCAAGTATCTTAGATTGATGGTGATGCGATACTCGATTTACAGGATGCTGACGTTTGTGGTTGATGCGTGTACTAAAGAGACTCAGACAGTTTCAACAGATTTTTGCTACGCCAGGCTTTTTAACGCGTCTAACGTTGATTCTCTTCTTCTGGCAATTCGCAACTTCTGTTGATACTCGGGCTTTCAACTATCGCAGCCATTTTATACAACGAATCTGCATCGTAGGTAAGTAGGTAGGTCACCAGACTGCCGTGTCTGAGACCCAATTATCGCATTTGGTGCCGTTTTGATTCCACGACTGTTTGAAATCTAATTTGGTTGAATTAAGGTTGTTGAAGAAAGATTTGCCTAACGTACGAGACGCCTACTTTTGACCTTGTCGAGGGTTTCTGTTACGTTCACATCTTTGCAGCTGCGGCGGTAAGTGTTGAAGGGCTTACTATGTCTTGCTGCAGGGTTGCCCACAATTCAATGACAGATGGCTGCAAGCCGAGAGATGTCCCTTCGAAGAACGTTTCTGGTTCTGGTTTTGTTGTATATAGGCCATACTATTCTGGTGAACCGTCTTTAGGAAATGTAATAGTTTACCCTTGACAGGTCCATGTGGCGAGAGAGCTGTCCAGAGTTGAACCTTGCCTGGCCAATTCCTCCTAGATTTTGTCCTAGAACTCAAATTTAAGTGATAGAGAATCGGTTCCCTGGATTTGCAATTTACAAAGGCTATGGCCTTAACGGTCGTTTGGCTGTGTATATTTCAACCTTTCGTTTTTACTAGTTGTGTATTTCTTAAGCTCAGGGCATGCATAGAAAGTCGCTAACGTTTCTACCCCACAGACCATTTTGTAAAAGTTTGTTGTCAAAGTTTTCGTGGTCGCCGTAGTTTAGTGAATAGTGCGTTAGATTGCTGCACGAGCTGGGTAGGTTCGAGCTCTATAAATGTCCACCGAACGTTTTTCGCGGCATTACCTCTCGTTGGGGAATGACAAAATTCCGAGAGTAGGTCCCTTCCGTACATGCAAAAATGTAACCCGCACATTATGAATGGTTGCCAGGTCGCGCCAGCTTTGTTTTTTTGTAAGTCTTTCCAGTGAGGAATAGTCTTGGAGTGTGGAACTTAATTTAGTTCGTAACCATTTCGTGGGGTATTGAGTTAAGAATTTAGCTGTGATCGTGAATTCTGGCAGGCCGGCATCTAGATTCTTTGACTCTGACAGCTTTAAATGTTGCTATAAATTTAGTATGAATGTTGAGAGCTCTTACAGCGTTGCAGGTTGTCATGAACTAAGCATGTAGATTTGGGAGAATATTCGGTGCGCAGGGACGCAAAGCTCCGGTTATGCAAATGTATGTTTCCAGCTCTTGACATTCTGCTTAGTTTGAACTGACAGCGCACAATGTTGTATGTTTTGGTCATCACGGCCCACTTGACAAGTGAGTCGTAAGTGAGGATAGGAAGTACTACTTACCTACATATGTGTTATACTTTGCCCACTTGAAGAAAGAACGAGGATTCGGTTATTTAATCTAGGAAGGGGAAAGTCGGATATTTTGGTCTTCATCTTGAAAAACATCAGTACAATCTCACTAGTATTCACACCTAGGTCACAGGGCCTTTTTTCGCCAGCCGTCTTGCAGATTTCACTTCTTCCCACTTGCCTAGCTCATATAAAGTAAAAAAATCCCTATTCAGACCTCGTTTATAGTTGGATTTATTTGCTTACTTATTCAACGTCTTTGGACTCTTCTTTGCCCGTTGGTTGTGTTAGATTCTGTGTTCTTTCAAGGTTAGTTTTCGTGTTTCAGTTGTGATTCCTTTGGTCCCAGTTTCCCTTACAATTTTCCTTGTCGACTTAATTTCAATCCGACTGTCCTATAGTTCTTGTATTTAAAGATCCAGGTAGTTACATTGCAAGTGTTTAAGGGTTTCTATATAAATTGTATCATATGTTCGGCCAGCCAAACAGCGATCAAGTCCTTGGAATCATTCTCTACAAATTCACTAGTAGCCCTAGATTGCAGTTCGTCTCTCGTAGAAATGGCATAAAGATTGTAAAGCTAGGAAACTATCCTCCTCCTCCTTTGCATCTGCCCTGCTCTCTCCCATAGAAGAAAAACCTAGGTGTCTTCTTCTACAACGATCTAGGCGATCTAATCGGCACAGATATTATAAGTCTCTTACGCTTCATCAGAAGCTCTAAGTGGTTTAACGAGTAGGTGACTAAGAATCCTTCAAGATCCATATGGTATTACAACGGACCTATGATTGGTCTACGTGTGTTGGCATTAGCTGGCAGCCACTTCAACCTTATCATCTGTATGGGTCAGCGCACACTGGTTCGTTTCCCCCGGGGTAAAACTGACATTATACACAATTTTTACCAACATTATTCATCTAGTGTGCGATTAAAGTAGAAGATACCCCGATCTTACCCCGGGGAAAATTGATCCAGTGTGCGCTGGTCCTATCTTCACTACTTCTACGGTTATTGAGTTGATAACGCATTGTCCTGTCAGTTATCCATCATGATGTTGGTTTCTCTTTCCCTATTCTTTCCTCCACTTTTCGCCCATTAGTGCACACTCTACTGCAAAGTTTAAACAAAACCTTCTAATTGAATTCCGAGTACCGAATCCAATGGATTGCCCACCTTTGTTTTATTGTTATGATGCTAAAAAATTTAAATATTTGTTCGTTTATTCTTGTCAATGACGAAATAAAAAACCTTTTTGTGTTTTCAATTTAAATATTAAATAAATTCTAAATCTCATTGCTTATGTTCCCATCATCCGTTTTTTTTCCTGTGTGCGAATGAATATTTTTGTATATTTCTAAAAAATTTATGACGAAATTTAAAAAACAAAAAAGATTATAACAAAAAAATAAAAAAAACTTCCAACATCAGCCCGAAGTGCTCCAACTAACCACAACATTAATTTTAATTGCAGTCGCATTGGCGAACTAATGAGCGAAGTGGTTAACAAATATGGCGTGGTTTGGGTCGCCTCGGCCGGCAATCATGGTCCAGCGCTATCCACAATTGGCACCCCGCCAGATATTAGTCAGCCAAGTTGTATAGGTGAGTTGTGTTATTTTATTTTGTATTTTTTTTATTTTATATTTTATGAGAGTTTTTTGTTTATTGCCAAACGCGGGAACTGGTGCTTATGTTGCCCTTGGCACCCTCTCCATCCGTTGGCGTATTTTTCAATTAAAAAAACTCATATCCTGCGTGTGTGTAGTTTATTTAACCAATATGGCGAGTGAATGTAAATCGCAATGCAAAAAATGTTCTTTCCAATGCACATGCCATATTTGTATTTGTAGACACGCAAAAAGTGGAATTGGATTATAAATCTTGAATCTTTTTTTTTTATGGATAAATTTCCCTCGTATGAGTATTTTACAACACGCCGAGGGGTGGAAGTAGGCTGACGCATGTGTTGTTCTTCGAAGATGAATGTGTTGTCGGATTGTAATGATGGCGATTGGCAATGCATTACGAAGTGAGGTAAGTGCAGATGCATCATAGAATGGTAGCCAAGCTGTTCAAAAGGCAATGAACTAAGCTGCGATAAAAGCGAAACTTGTTCTGGGGACAATCAAACAACAAAATCTCGACTCAATATCGATGAGTTGGATGTTGTCAGCATGCTCGGGCATATCATGGAACAGTTCGCTGAGTTTTTCAGTGGTGGTGCCATGGACGTGAATGACGAGGATAACAATTTGAATAGCTGTGAGGAGAAAATGTCATCGATTTCCTCGCTACATGGCGTGTGATAGCAGGAGCACAGCTTCTACTACTAGCAATGATAAATGATCTATGATACATTTAATAAAACGGTCATATAGGCATTGGAACGGTTAGAGCAGATTTTGTTTCAATCCATTGCCATCTAGAGGAAAACATTGGACAGAAATGTATTAAATACGTTATCCCTGCTCTATGTATGTCAAAATAAAAGTAAGTTTCTTGTGAATCTGCGCAAAAACCTCTTTAAAATCCTAACCGGTGTCGTGAGTGGCCAGTACCCACTGAAAAGAGAGCAGAATTTTTCACAGAACGCTGTCTGGAGACTATGGTTAGAGGGTGATGAAATCGGTCTTCCTATTCTTACAGAAACCCCGCCCTTATTTATGTAAGAAAACAGAATCTAAGCAGAGAGCTTGTTTCTCCGATCGTGAAGCTGATGAACACTCGGTAAATCTGATGAAATTTCTGGCAATCTCTTACTCTTAAAAAGGTACCGGCAAAGAACCGACTCGGCCCTTACTTGCTCAACTTCCAACTGTCTTTAGTTAATGTTTGTTGATTGAAACTTCCTTGGTAAAGTGTTGACGTTAATCATCTCTTGGTCGCAGATTCAAGGCTTGACTGTCTTATTAAATAAAACTAGGTTCAGCTTAGAAGAATCCGAAGTATACATGGAGTAGTCAGAGACTCCATAGTGAGTATATGTAAAAGACTCTACACTAAAGAGGTCATCATCATCCAAAACGGCTAACACATGATAGACCTAGTGACTGTCATCAACAGAAGTAGAAGCAATTTCTAAAATCAGAGCAGCGAAGGGAGAATATAGGTCCAAAGGAGAAAAACAATCCTGCATTGAAAGAAGAGGACTAACGCGGTCACCCTGCTCAAGGAGGTTGGAAATTCTTGTTGCTGAAGCAGTTTTTGAAGGCAAGGAAGCCAACATTTTAAAAAGAGTTCTACCAGCTCTTGGACGTCATTAGAGTCTTGCGGCAGATCCAGTATTTGGAGTTTAATTTTCAAATTCAATCGACAGCTCACGATGCTAATGTGGTCTTCTTGCTCAAGGAAGTCGAAGAGTATTGCGGCTAAAGCAGTGTGTATTGAGGTTTTTTTTTCTTAAATCTGATCAGCAAGCAGCTGCGGGACTCCTACTGTTTAACGACGTGACTATAAGTCGAGAGCAATAAAACCACTAAACAACAGCGGCAGGTGTAATACACTGCATCAGATAGAGACATAAAGAAGAACCACTGGAGTATCTTAAGTCATTTTGTGAATCAAAATGTATCAGAGTGGCTTTAGGATTCGGTTAGGTTAGGGTGTCTATCTTCGCCTTGACGCAGACATGGCAAAACGACGTTCTGAAACAACTCAGGGGACTAGTTGCACGAGGTGGAGCTCATTAATGAAGCAAATGATATTTCTGACTGCAATATTTGCATGGTCATTGAATAAAGGAGTTCCCAAGTGGTGTAGTCTGCTTTTGCATAGACCGGTTTAAAGGAAATTGATGATACGCTCCTTATCTTTATCCCTTCAGCCTTTGCAAAATAAGTTTACGAAGAAGCGTTGCCTTTAGGCGTGCAGGGACAGTGCGCTGGTTAGTGGTGTTAGATTGATCTAGTAGAAAGGATGACCGATGCAATCAAACCAGCTACTGCTGAGGTTCGGCGTATTGCGTATTGTGACGCGGCTCACACCTCATGTGAGAAAAGGGTCCTGAATGACCTTGTGTCCTGCGATCCACCACAGATTAATATAGCATCTGTCAGCAATCTCGTTAAGATCTGTGTTCGCGTCTCCTGGGGTTTAATAGTTCCCTGACTTTGCAGATTTTTTCTCCGTCTAACACAAAGAGGGGCTGCACGTTGCCTCCCGACTTGCCAACATTTTCGCTTGAAATATGCTGCAATGTTCCTGTAGTCGGAGTGAAAAAATTCACGGAGAAATTAAACGAACATGTCTGTAGCAAAGTTACTTAAGCGTATATGGGGTAAACCTAATGGCGCCTGTGATGTTTATACCTGCTGATATTTGTATACGTCCCAGGGCGGCCACCAGACCACGATTCCGTACAGCAGGGTAGGCGTAACAATCGAACACAAATCGCTACTAGAGTAATCTAGCGATATCAATCAATTTTTTACATGTAATGAAGAAAGTGATAGGTCAGAGGTACTTTCGGTTAACGTAGAAACTTCTTCCTGCTTTGAGTACAACTTCTACCTTTGTCCAATGGAAATCCAGACAACCAGTCATCAGTTAAAGTTGAAACCTTCCGTCGGTAATCAGGTTCCAAGACGGCGTTTTAAAAGACGGTAATTGAACTTGAGTTCCTGAGAAAGCTTATCTTATAGCAGCATTGGAATTGTTTTTAGATCTAAAAAAATTGCGATAAATAACCACACTGTTGTGGCATCTTATCGAGTTAGCATTCGGAGGATTATTGATAAAATGACGCATACAGTCAAAGCCAACTGTGCTAGACTTGATTTTAGGTTTCTTTTACATAAGACGTGATTCGGTGGAGGTGGTGTTCCATAGTTCCAAGGCGTTTATTTTTCTTCTATTTTTCTCAGGAACTTCTAACCAAGCGAACCTGTAATTGTAACGATATTTCATTAAATTTTCTTTTTTTTAGGTGTCGGAGCATATGTGTCCCCCCAGATGATGGAGGCAGAATATGCTTTGCGTGAAAAACTTCCCGGCAATGTGTACACCTGGACGTCACGTGATCCCTGCCTTGATGGTGGTCGAGGAGTTACGGTGTGTGCTCCAGGAGCGGCTATAACATCAGTACCCCAGTTCATGATGTGTAAATCTCAGCTAATGAATGGAACGAGTATGGCAGCACCCCATGTCGCTGGAGCAGTAGGTGCGTACTTATACCGTACAAGGGCCAAGACTTTTCTCTGCTCTCGTATATAAACAATTTTTTTTGTCTTATTTACAATTTCACCGAAAAGTTAATTAAAAAGTGGAGTCCATGTGTTGCATGCCAGTATACACACAGAGACTTCGACGCTCTTGCAAGTAATTTTCTTAATTTTTTTGTCGTTTTTTTGTTTTGTATTTACAGCTCTGCTGGTGTCCGGGTTGAAGCAGAAAGGTATTCCGTATTCGCCGTTTAGTATAAAGCGAGCCATCTGTGCTACGGCGACCAAATTAAATTATGTCGACCAGTTTGCACAGGGCAGTGGACTTTTGAATGTGGAGAAAGCCTTCGATTATTTGTTGCAATATCAGGACGCAGCAGAGAATCTTTTAAGGTAGGTGAAGGAAAGGAGGAAAATATATGGCCTGCTGAGGCGTTTTCCAACTGCTGTGAGTTATGTGAGATGTAAAAACAATTGAGGAACAATGCTACGGTGTGTGCTGCGTTTAACGTGATTTTAGGTCAAAAGTTTGTGAAGAGGTGGGCGTTTTTTACGGTTTCATTTCAGTTTTAGACAATTGTGCGGATAAATAAGTTGAACATCACTACCACTGCTGTTGTTTCAGGATTTTCTGTCAGTGTCATTCAAAGCTTATATCCCAATTGTTTTGAAACAAGATTTCTGAGTATGAAAACTTTATATTGTTGTCCTCATCATAAAGCATCAAGATAACCTCTTAAAATGGAAACAACAATAGAGTCTAGGATAGCATAGGAAGTTCATCAATCTCTAAACTATAAGAGAAGACAACAAATTCTTGCGCTAAACAAGCGTGGTTCGAAGTTGCTGACTATGAAAGTTTCCGAACATTACCCACTCAGTTTTCAACTCAACAAGCTGGGCATAAGGCCTCCGGCGATGTGTCAACTTTGGAAGTTCAATAAACTGCTAAGCATATATGTATTGTACAATTGCCCCGCCTTAGTTCTTAGCAGACAAAATATTTCATTTACAGTCTTAATGAAGCAATCCTCCGATAGCAAGATCTTACGGTTCCAGCATGACTTCGATCTTGCTTTGGTAGCACATAATTCTGCGGTTATAAGAGATCTTTGTTCGGTACAAAAAGTATTTTATGTCAAAGTGGTTTCAAAACGATTTCCGTTCGAAGCTTCCGGAAAAAAAAAACCCTCGAGCTAACTGCTAAGGCCATGTTCCAACCCTCTCTAAAAGGGTAGAGGTTTGCTACAATCTAATCGAGCGAGGTAGTCTGTTGGATTCACCACCACCTCCTGCGATAATGACTCCAGAATTTTACTCTGATGGTACACAGTGTCCAGCTACCTAAGTTTCATTGCGCTCGCTATATATTTAACATGTAGTTCGTGGAATAGAAAACCCAATAGGACTGTCAGAACGTACGTGGAGTGCGAATGTTTTACCATTACCTGCGGTTCTCTGAACTCTTAGTTTTGTGAAGCTTCAGGCATTGTTGAAAGTAGGCCACTTACCGTAGTTAGAAATTGGTTTTACCACGGTGTAGGCATAGTGCATAGAAGATTTATGATTAAACCACGTAAACGGTCCTAAGATTATAATTTTTGTCTGTAATTTCCATTTTATAAACAGAGAATTATTATAGCAACTGAAGGTATGCATTTTCAAAAGCTTTTACATTTTTTTTTCAGATTCTCAGTTCGAGTTGGACCACAAAATGCCAAAGGTATTCATCTGAGAGAACTTGTACTTAAGAAGCCCCGCGAATATAGTGTTAATGTAGAACCAATATTCCTAAATGACAAGGAAGTCGGTAAGTAAATTCAATATTACATTTCTGTTTTAAACAAATAGTTTGGTCGACAATATTAGGTACATTTACTTTTGAACTAATATATTGTGCGACAGATTTTCTCTCTAGTTAGCCTGGTCCTTAGGTGACTGCCTCCAGTTGCGTATGCCAAGCTGGTTGAGGTTCCCTTCTACTTTTCCGCGCCACTTCAGACAAGGTTTTCCTTTACATGTCCTAGCCAGTTTTTTTTGACTTGTTCGATGTCGCTGTAAAGCTCGTATAGTTTGTGATTAAATCTTCTCCTCTAAAGCCCGTCGACGCATACGGGATCGAATATCTTTCGAACAAATGTTCGCTCGAAACGACTAAGAATATCTTCATCCGCTTTCGATAGAGTCTATGCTTCAGCGACATAAAGTAGGACTCGGATGTTAAGGTCTTATATAGAGTCTGCTTAGTTGTTTGGAATAGGGCAAGGGTTATTCTTTCTTTGATTTCCGAGAAGGGGTCATTATCGGAGGTAATAGCAGAGTCAAGGTAGCCAAAGTCCCTGTCCAATTCGTCGGTGTTGGGTGTCTCTTCTTGTTTGCTTCTGTTTCTATAATCGTAAAAGTACCGGTGATAGGCTGCTGCGTTCTGCCTATAATGTCAATATCGTCGGCAAGCAGTTGGACAGATCTATGAAAAATTGTGCCTCTGGTGTTGGTTTAGGAGTTTCGTACAATTCGTTCAAGTATGATGTTTGAAGAAGCCACATGAAAGCGTCTTTTTTGACATTAAAGGTTTCAGTGAGATCGTTACCTACCTTGGTAGAGCAGCGAGCATTTTTCATCGTCATTCTGCAAGGACTGACGATCTTGGCCGGAATGCCAAAACTAGACATGGCTCTGTATAGCTCGTCTCTATAGATGCTGTCATAGGCGTCTTTAAAATCCATAAAGAGGTGATGGGTATCGATGTGGGTATCGATTTTGAGTTCTGGGTTTTTTCCAGGATCTGCCGAAGTGTGAAAATTTGAAACCGCACTGATAGAGGCTAATCAGGTGGTTGACAAGAGGTTTCAGGCATTTACACAGTATGGCAGATAAAATCTTGTACGTGATGTTGCGGAGGCTGATATTCCTGTAGTTGGCGCAGTTGAGGGGGTCTCGTTTTTTGTGGATCGGGCAAACGACGCTGAGATTCCATTCATCAAGCATACCAAATCTTAGAAATGAGTTGGTGTACACTCTTTACCAGGTCATTTGCAGCTGCTTGGGTTAGGTAATGCTGACAACCACACATATACTCGGCATCATAAGATTGTGTTCGAAAAGTACTGTGCATGTCTCCTTACATTGTGACTCCAGCTTAATCAGCATTCCTCAGTAACTTAAGTCGTTAGTGTTAAGCAAAAATCTGTGAGCGTTGTCCTTTATTAGCCAGAGAAATTCTTTTAAGTTTGACCTTGGCGATGTGCGCCGATTCCGTTTTTTGTTTTCCTTGCTTGTGCATAGTAGACGTCAGTTAATGTTGTACGTTTTGCTGCTATAAAACTTTTTTTCATGGACTATAGTCCAGGCTTGAACTGGGCCCAACTAATAAGCCTCTTCAGCCAGCTTGGTCGTTATTTAATTGTTAATTGAGACCTCTTTTCACTTGGTCACACAAAATGAGGCGAAGTTTTCTTTTATTGCACTGTCCCTCTCTTCAAGCCCATGTCCTTGCCGCTATCTGCGAAGAAACGCCTTTTTGGGCCTGTTTCACTCAGGTCGTGAAATATTCCTTCATTTCGTTCGAATATATTATATTTCATCGGGGATCGCTAAACCCGAAATACTGTGGCGTATGTGGAACATTTTTACCGATTTTTCAGGTGACCTCAGTTCCAACTTCACAAATCGCAAAGATTTGAACTCCGAATATGGCATTTACCATTCGGTCCTTTCAGTTGCATAACACTGCCAACCTTTTTGTTTTGATCGGGAGTCGCTTAACCCAAAATACTATGCACATTTAGTGCTATATTCCGCTTAAGTTAAACGAATTTCGAACTTCTTAACAAGACTCAAGCTGGTATCGTCTCGATTATGGCTGGTTGTCAAAACGATTAGAACTGATCGTTGCAGAGTCGGAAGCTACATTGTTTTCTAGGTATAAAAAGAGGCTTATGTACTATCTCAGACGACGTCCGGTACTGAATTGTTTCACTTCCTTTAGAAAGGGACACGTAGTTTCAAAGTCCTCTCAAGTATCGGAAATTGGTTTTCTACATTAGTGGTACTTCAACTACCACCACTAAAAAGTCGCAAAAGTTTGATGTACTGCAGATGTACATAGGTATGCATAAATGTCCCTAAATCCTTATTAGTTTTAATCAATGCACACTGCAAACGTGCGGGACGAAATTTCGCACACAAGGCTTCCAGTGATCGCCGCAAACACTCACTTAAAAACCAGTTCTCACAAATTTCAATTTAATTGGTCTACAAAAAATTAAGGACGAGCATGTGGCCCCCACAATGACGATACTGTGGGTAGCACGACCATACAAAAACAAGGCTACAAACTTTTACATGCACAGCAACTCCTGCAAAACAAGTTGAACGCAGTTGTTTTTAACTTTTTTTTTTTTATTTTTTTGTCTTTTTAGATCCAAAGGAGAAATTCAATTTTAATGTCCGACTAAACTTGATCTCATCCCATCCGTTTGTCCAGTGTGGGGCCTATCTGGATCTGTCCTACGGTTCACGGCCCATTAATGTAAAAGTGGATCCAACCGGCCTTCCGCCAGGTGTTCATACAGCTGCGTAAGTTTATTATTTTTTTTATTAATTTTTCATCATCACAAAACAAGAAAAAAACAATTTCAACCAATTGAAGCGAAAAATCAATTGAAATCAGGGCTTCCATGCGAAAAAATATCAATTTGGAGGTTTTAATTGAAGTTGTATTCAAATTTTGAAGTGCGTATGGGGAAAATAACTGAAACATGAGAATGATTGGGTGCATGGAGAGGGTGATTTTTTTTTTACCGATTTGATGTGCTAATAACTCATGAAATTAACGACGTTCGAGTGCTGTTTGGGCAAATAACCTGAGGAGCCTACTTACAGACACGTTAAGCACATGAGTAGATGTAACCATGACACTTATTGAGAACAGGGAAGATAAACACCTGTACACCGGTGGCTAAAAGTTTAGAGTCATCATTTTAAATGTGGGACTGAAAAGCTATAGGAATGGAATGATAAACTTCGTTGCTTAGTTGAAATTGTTCAATTTATGACTAGAGCAGGGTTATATGGTGCTTAGTTCGTAAAACGTAAGTTTATGTAAGGCGATCAGATTAAGAAAAACAAGCTGCAACTGTGCGTGTGTCGTATCAATAATAAAGCACGGAGTTGGTTGTCCTATGCTGGTGAAGATCCGGGGGGCGGTAAATATTTATAGACAGATGCTATTCAGAGCAATGTCTAGTTGTGGTATCACTACCACACTCGTCCGATCGTGTCGGAAACCATCAAGGTCGAGACCCTCGATGCCAATTATTGCCTTGATTGGCATCGAGGGTCTCAGTGTGTAAAGCTCACACGTCATTCCGATGATATTGACATCATCGGATGAAAGCAGCATGACGTTTGTAAGTATTTAAACCGAAGAGGCCGAGATGGTTTTAACAGTTAACAAGGACAAAGCAAACTACGTTAGAACGGCTTTTTACACACATAAATATGTATGACTTTGAGGCAATTTTAAATTTTGTTTAGTTAAGTAAGCTGCTCAGTTGCCGTGGCTCAGTGGTTAGTGCGTTGAACTGCTGAGCGAGCGGCGTGGGTTCAAGCCCCAGCCATGTTCAACGAACATTTTTTTCGCGGCATCAGCTCTCGTCGAAAAATGACAAACATCCGGTAGTATAATCAGTAATGAAAGAGCTTCTCGCTTCGTCGTTCGGAGTCGGCAATAAATTTTAGGTCCTTTCCATTCGTGTGAAAAATGTAACACGCACAAGATGAATGGTTGCGAGAAGCTAGAGGCCTTGGTTAATCCCGGGCTGTCGCGCCAGCTATTTTTAAGTAAGGCCAGGGCCACGCACTGAGCGACTGAGCGATGAGCGATTGAGCGACGAGCTCCTGAGCCACGTAATTGCTGAGCGATGAGCGATTTTTCTGAGCGACAGAGCGACGTCGCTCTGAATTCAATTTTGTTCTAATTTTGTAGTTCGTCGCTCAGCGATAAAGTGAAAATGGAGCAAATATTTTGGAAATTTAAATTTCAGCTGTCGACAACGACATTTTCACTACTACTCGGTCGAGCGACGTCGCTTAGTAAAAGGCCACTCGTCGCTCAGACTTGTCGCTCTATCGCTCGTCGCTCATAGCTCAATCGCTCAGTCGCTCAGTGCGTGGCCCTGGCCTAAGCTGTCCTATCAAATTAGACGACACTAGGCAGATAACAAGAGAAGAATAAACGCTGTTTCTTACGTCTAAGAAGGCACATAAGGTGGCATTCTTTACTTTACTAAGCAAACAGGAAGATTCTCTCAATCACTCTCACTCCAGTATCTATATTCTTGCTGTATGTACTTTTCTTACATTATTTTCAACACACATCCCAAAGAGGACTAAGGTCTGGTGAGAAGCATCCTGCTTATCCTTATAATCCACTTCATACCAAAAGAGGTTTGCCCGCTAAAGTCTCCAGGTTTTAACTTAAGTAAGCTCTTATGGGAAAGCTTTATCGGAAGGTTCGCAAATCATGTCCAACGTCCAAGAAACACTTGTAAGATGTGTAAATGTGTGTTGTGTGTGGCGGTGACAAAGGTGATTTAAAACTTTTGACACGGAGTGTTTATCCTTTTGGAAGCGAGAATTCGTGTGGGGCATTTTGTTTACACATTTTGATTTTCTATGAGCGTATGAGGGTGTCAACTAATTGAAATAATTTACCAGTATCTACATATAATAAACGGTTGAAGTTTAAAACATTGTTATAGCGTGGGTAGCAAGTAAGTCAATGAAATATTTCCACTACCACTCCGGTGTGGTGTGTTTCTGTAAATTGGTATCTGCTAAGGGTTGTCTCATTGTTCGTCACGAGTTAAAACCTGGGAAGACGGGAAAACGTACATAGTTAAGTGAGGGCCGGTCAAAATGGCGATTCAAATGTCTCCTGGTAGCACCAAGGGGGAAGTTCTCAGCATTACGCAATGCATTTCAAAGTGCGGTGTCTACAGGACCCAGAAACTTTAGGCTCAAGTACTTAACCGATAAACTTTGGTATGGAGCTTTTTCCTTGAAACTGTGCGGTTGATATTCTTTTCATATCAAACATCCGTCATATCAACGTTACCGTTGCCATTGTTATTTGTTCGGTGAAGTATAGTGTTATCCCATCAAAAACATTACTGTTAAAAAAGGCCAAGTTCTTATTTAAAATGTTAGCCATAAAAAGTGATGAGATACCAGCGGCCAAGTTCTTGCAGAACTTTACTAGAGAAGTAAATCAGATCAGTAAGTTGGAGCTTTATGTATGAAATTAACTGAGCGTATCTACAACAACTTCAAACTTGACCGCGCTAAAAAAATGTGAATTCTAAAAAAGTAATACTATGTAAACAAATGCACACGTTATTACTTTCATTCAATAAATTGCCGGGGCACACAACCGTCTAACGCATTAGCCACTAGGTATTACTTTGCTTTATGATAAAATGCGCACTATGAAGCACCGCCTGTCTCTCTTGTATTTCTAGCCGTTGGAGCGATAAACAATTCTGAAAGCTGTCGACCGCGGCCAAGTTTAGAGTTGTTATAGATACATTCACTCAATTCCACGCATAAAGCTCCAACTTACTGATCTACTTAACTTTTCTAGTAAAGTTCTGCAAGAACTTGGCCGCTGGTTTTTAATGGGATCTCACTTCTTTTTGTAGTGACTGCCGACATCTTACTTCTCAATCGTTTGTTTTCGATGCCGGCCGATCTTTGAGTTTTAATATGACACTGTCGAGTGAATAACACCTTATGACTATGGAAATAGTACAAAACAACACATGCAGAATGTACAACGAGGACTAAGAATCAGCAGAACACATTTTGTGTCACTGTAACTGTTTAATTAGAACATGTCATTGACAGTAAGGCAAAATCTACCTCGAAACGGAGGATATATCTGCCACCTCACTCAAAGACATCGTTTGATTCATCTCGAATTCAGGCATCAGAGCGAGCTTTAATTGGAGGAAATCACGATAGACATCGGTGGCCGCAGTGATAAGGTCCCACCCCTAATTACAATCTACAATCTATTGTAAGCGATCGCAATGAAGGATAAAAGTCAATACTTTTGACCTGGTTTCGCTTATTGTACGTTTTTGTTGTGCGTTTTGCTTTAAAATAGTAGAAATGCATATGTGTAGAGAGTGTCCCTACCCACTGTAAGCAGATTTACTCTGATCGTAACCTCCCTCGAACAAATACAAATACAAACATCGAAGCATGTTTTTACCTAAAGCCAAATAAGTCAGTTTATGTATACCAGTTGTTTCCTGGTGTGATGTATGTCGATATTTCATAGGTATGTGATCCCCCCATCTGCTTTAGGTAGACGTAGAGTGGGACAGTCCGACACGTATAGCCAGCGAATTCGCAGCATTCATCGTCGAATTTGAAATTTCGGTGTGATGTATATTACTTTACATGTGTAGGCACAAGGCAGCTTGTATGACATAATTAAATTCGGCGAAAGAGTGTAAGTAGATATACTCTGGCGAAGGCTGTGATCAATGTGTGTGAAATCCAATAGAACAGATATCAATGGGTATGTAAAATAATTGGTATACATACATGTGTATTAAATAAGTTTTTATTTATTTAAACAATTTCCAAGTGCATAAATTAAGATTTTAGTTTTTTACCTTAATATGCACCGTAAATACTACATGTGTACCAAATTTCAAGTCTCTAGGTCTGCTGGAAGTGGGTGATAGGTTTTTGATGATCTGTCAGTCAGTGAGTCAGCTACGAAATTATAACAATTTGGCGATTTTCCGAACCAAATATCTCGGAAACTATAATAGGTACAATATGTTGTCATATGGTGTTCTTCTCCCCTAGGCCAGAGAATCAGACTTCCAGCTACTAAGAGAGCTGACTTATAAGGTACTGAAATTACCGCGAACTCTAAGCGGTAAAGGATGCCTTTAGTGAACTTGGCGGTGCACTACCGTGCACACAGATATTCAGCATTTAGCATGGTTGAAGGCATATGCCACTATGCTTACTTGACCGGTTTATCGGATTTTTTTTATTTCACTATATCGTATGCGGAAACCTAGCTTCGAGACATTCTATGGGTTTGACTGTTCACACAAATTTCCAATTCGAGCTCTTTTTACCTCATAAGAAATGAGGAAGTGAGATCTCTGATACTTGAATACTTGTAGGAGTACTTCTCAGGACCTGAACCGACGTTTGGTTTGCCAACGTTTTTGGTTAGCGCTTCTATCGGTGGTTGGGTTTCTCGTGAAACAGTAACAGGTGGCATGACTGAGAAATGTAGACAAACCGCGGATTTCTCGCTGATTATTATTACCAGAAGTCAGAGGTTTTATCTGCTTCATAAAAAGCTCGAGCTGATTCAGTTAAAGAAAATATAAATAGCTGGCGCGACAGCTCGGAATGAGCCAATGCCTAGCTTCTCGCAACCATTCATGTTGTGCGTGTTGTATTGTTTGCACGAATGGAAGGGACCTACAATTTATTGCCGACTCCGAACGGCGAAGTGAGAAGCTCTTTCATGGCAGATTATACTTCCGGAGGCTTGTCATTCCCCGACGAGGAATGGTGTCGTAAAAAAATGTTCGGTGGACATGGCTGATCCCACTCCGCTCGGTCAGCAGTCCAACGTACTAACCACTGAGCCGCGGCGACCAGCTGATTCAGTTAGCCCTGCAAAAAGTTCTTGATTAGTGGAAGATTTTGTGGCATCATAATGCATCTCTGGTCTCAGTGGGTTCGCATTTAGGTCCGGAAAACCATCCTTACCTGACCAAACCTGCAGAAACGGCTGCAGACAACTTTGGGCGTTCCATAATGCTTTCGCCGGGCCGTGGTACTGTAGAATATTTCCCCTGTAATTATCCTGCTTTTGCTCGGAGCTATTCGGTCATCAGCTCTTTATTTTTGAAGAATCGTCTCAATTTTCCATAAAAAACAAAAAGAAAAGAAAGAAGAGTAGGATTTAATGGTAGTACAATGGTCCAGTCTTTGGAAAGGGGGTTTCTTCGTCTCGAATAGAAACTAGAGCAGTGCGCCTTTAGCTACGACTTCACTACCGGCGGCTTCTTGACATTTATGCTATCCACCGGGGGTTTTCTTCTATTCACAGGTCTTGCTTCGATGTAAATAAATTACTGGTGCGACAGCCCGTAGGGGAGCAAGGCCTAGCTTCTTGCAACCATATATGTATGATGAGCGTGTAAGATTTTTCCCACGAATAGTAGGGGACTTACAAGGTTTTTGGCGGATTTTAAATGACAGAATTAGTCTTTTCACGACAAATATACTATAGGAGGCTTGTTAATGCCTGCCGAGAGGCTGTGTGAATTCTGCTGAGATTTGAACTGGTGTCAGGATTGAACACTGGGCTATGGCTATCAGCAATATTGTCGTGTTTAACATGGTTCTTTTCTTCTCCACCAGTTAAAAGTGTGATATCATTCTCGTAGAGTGTGATGTTTGAGAAGAAAACAAAGTTATGCGTCGTCGAGCAACTAAATCCTGCTCATCCTTGGGATTTATTCTCCACTCCTGCACTCATTTTTCTTCTTGTGGCGATGTGCTACCCATTTAAACACACAACACACAGCTACTGGCGCCAACGTGATCACTCTACTTTCAGCACATCACAAACTTCTATATCGTTATTCGCTTAATTTAAGATTTTGCGGTGAGATAATGCCAAGCGAAATCCAATAACATTTTTCTTTTCTTCTATTAACCACAGCATCAATGCATACGACAGCAGTGCCGTGGAGAAGGGATCTCTCTTCGAGATTCCGGTCACGGTTATTCAACCCCATGTAGTGGACACGGAAGAAACGCGTGTCTTCAATCCTCCAGCTGTTGTGGAATTCCAACCGAATACCATTCAGCGGGATTTTATTTTGGTCCCCAACAAGGCTACCTGGGCTGGTAAGTTTTGCAGTTAAACTAATTCCCCGACGCCCAACTCCGATTCTAAACGTTTTTATTTTGCAGTTCTGAAAATGCGGTCAACCGACGCAAATCGTGACAAGGATGTGGGAAAGTTCTTCGTCCACACCATGCAATTGCTTCCAATATCCTCGTGCCGAAAGCTGGAGACCATGAAAATCCTCAACATCACCTCCGAGAACGAGACAGTTTGGCCATTTAAAGTTCAGGTAAGTGCGAGCGAATGCGGCCAACTGCAATTCGCCTAATTGCCGGTGAATTTATTGCGGATTAGCAGTGTCCCCATACACCCGCTCTCTCATCACATCACATCCTTTGCTCACCCACTTATGCAGTTCTTTCTCGGTCTGCTTTGTTTTTCAACAGGCGAACTATATCCTGGAGCTCTGCATTGCCAAATACTGGTCAAACTTCGGAAGTACACATGTAAAATATAGTTTGGAGTTCCATGGAATCACGACCAGTCCAACGGCAAGTAAGTACCGATTTGATGAGTTTCTATTATTCTTCCAGGGAGAACTCTTGGGCTAACTGGAAAAGTTTTTTCTCTTCTCCAATAATTCTGCTGCCCGTGCCCACACCCTGGCTGCTGGGTAAATTGTGGCGAGGAGCGGGGTCCAGAAACTATTCTTTTTGGCAGAAAAATGTTGACGCCCCTGCCCATGCTGAAAAGTTGAGATTTTCGCTGCGAGTCTTGGGTGTGAGGCCCCCCGCAAACAAAGGCGAAGCCCAAGAAGAAAGAAAAATTGTGAAATTTAGAGTAAAAGTTCTTCTCGTGTTTTTACAACTTAATAAAAGGGGTGGTTAGGTACTTAATACACCACAACAATTCCGTTGGCTCTCCGGGGGTTTTTTCCGGCTTTTTTTGTGATTCCGAAAAGGGGAGGCTTCTATTTATTTTTGGTAGTGGTTTCCGTTGCATTAAACTACAATGACTGTGGTGTGTTATAGTTGTTCGAAAGCAGTGGGGTGGGCAACTGCTTTCGGCTGCCTTTGTTTATGCTGTTGGCGCTCGAATTCCTCCTGAGGGTTATGTTCTTTTTCTGTTGCCGCGATTTACTCCACTCTCTGCGATGGAAGCGTGTTCGCGTTCACAAAATGAACTTTTAGTGATATTAATTTGGGTTAAGTATTTAAGTATTTTTGTTTCGAGATTTCGTATCTCGAAGATGTCCTTTCGATGATTGTTTAAGTATTTCCTGAAAAGGACTTTTCTTTTTCGCAAATACACCGCAGGAGGGGGGAGGGGGCCAGTGGCTATGTTCGGGGTTAATGTGGTTCTCATGGTTACATGCTGCAAAAGGGAAAATTGTTTGGAATAACTTTCGACATTAGTTGCCTGAGGATGACACCGAAGAGTCTTCAATGAGTGGCACAATGTCGAGTTGAGGTTAAGTTTTTAAAGTCACGTTTAAGTTTTCTGTAAAATACTTTCCAAGGGTTTCATTGTCCGTAAATCCATTAATTTGTCGAAAAGTTTACAAATACTATGAGGTAACCGGGAAAGTTGGAGTAGTCTTTTGGGAGACCAGACGCCGCAGGGGAAGGGGAATATACGCATTTTGTTGAGCAAAGTAGGGTCCGTCAAAGTGAATGTACTTTCAATTGAAAAAGAGGAATTTTGTCGGAAAGCAATGGGAAGTTTATCAAAGGAAAAGTCCTTCTTTGTCGTGCGGAAAATTACTTTGTAATCACGGTTTGGCATATGTGGGGTCTTTTCGGTTTTTACCTCTTCTGTTCTCTAAGTCGATGGTTGGCTTTTGTGCACTAAATTTCAAGCTCACAAGTAGGTCAGAATGAAATATGCCTGTCGAGCCAGGGAGGAACAAGGAAATACGATTCTAAGAAGGAAGGGTTTTGAGAAGGTTAAGACCGTCCGCAGGGTTCCATGATTTTTTCCCCGCAGGCATTTTCTTGCACACGGTTCAATAACGTGGACTTCTGCTTGAAATACTGCTGGTGGCTTTGCAAGCACTGTCGCTGTCGTGTTTTCCAGTGAAACTTGTTTGAGATTGTGTTTCCTCTTTCTGGAAAAGGTACAAGGACAGTTTTTCAGGTTTTGGTCAGGCCTTCATCCTGCACCACTTTGAAGATAAGTTAAGGGCATTTTGCATCATATCTGATATGATGTCACCGCATTTGCCCCTAACGTTAATAACGACATCGTTTGCATATCCTTGTACTCGGTAGCCGGTTTTTGTTAGCTTTGTGACCAAGTCCAGAGCAGGGGGAATCCAAACAGTACGGAAACTCATCAGTGTAGGTTCAGTTTCCGCATCCGAATGCAACAACTTGGACTAGAATTTATATTGTGAGACCACAGGAACTACGTATTACAGATAAATCGGGGGCTACTGTTGACGTCAAAATTCGCAATATCATCGACGAAAGGTACCCCCGTGCCTTCCTTCTATCTAAGGTTTTTTTTTCTGAATGAGTTCAGTTTAAGGATATTTTTTTGCGAACTGCATTCGTACATTACGAATGTAGAGAGTTTTACCACAGTCAGTCTTTCGCTTTTAATGTATTCTACAATCATTCAGTGTACCTGTTCCTCTTCTAAAGTTTCCCTAAACCAGTGCTGTGTATTCTCGTTTTTAATGACTTTCCCTCCAAGCCTTTTACGTTCGCCCAATTGCTTATTAATAGAAGCGCATAATCAACCATCACCGGTCACTTTAATTCGAAGGTGACTAGTGACGAGAACACTCCACCATGAGGTCTTCCTCTGTTCGAGAGAATAAATCACGAACTCAACATGAAACTATTGCTGCTGTCACTGTCTAAACAGTTGAAAAGCAGTCATACAGATTTGAGATGTGATCTAGGGAAGTGGATTCTTAATCGAGAAATCAATAACCGTCTTTTGGCACAGTGGGAGTATCACTGCTCTGCAAAGAGGAGATTGTTTACCAGGCTGGAGGGCACGTCACCCAACCTGACGGAACTGTTACACGAGTAGAACTATTTATGCATGTTCGGTACGCTTTTGTTCGCCCGGCTAACGGCTCCTTAGCAAGTGTGTCTGTGGCGGTGATTCATTCTTTGATTTTGGTTTCGCGTCTATGTGGTTATGTGGAGAACGTGAATTTTTTAAGCGTCTTCGTTTTTCGGTAACGCTTAGCCAGACAAAGCTGCTCTAGTAAAGGGTTGAACTACCATTTCCTTGTATAATAATAACAATTCACCCACAGATTTGGAATTAATACTGGTGGATAGCACCTCCTCTTCTAAGACCTTAATGGTGTTGGAAAGCCTTGGAAGAACTGAAGTGCTCTGTAGCAGTCCTAGAAGTTGTATTCAACGACGTGTGTGCAGGTTCTCAGAATGGGTCAACTGGTTTCATAAAACAACACCAGTTGTTGATCTATGAAATTTAGTATCGAGAAAGGAGAAAGTCCCCTTGTTAAAAAAGTGGGAAGACGTGGTGGACTTGTTGCCGGAGTACTCAGTTGCTAAGCACTCTAAGCCATGCATCCGTCGCCGTATGCCTCGCTCCCCTTGCCAAATATTATATCCTCATCCGTAAGCCAAACTTCACTGGGAGTTCGATTTGGGTACACAGTACAAATAGAGTTCTCGACGGCCTCGAGGAGGTATAGAGATCGTTCAAACACTTTACTTACACAGAGCAAACCTGATCAACATAAGGCAATCTTCAACTGTACATGTTACGACAAAACTTTAACCAAGATGCCAACTTTTTTAGACACACTGTACCTGGCTGACATTGTGTGTTCCAATTGTCTTGTGGTCCAGTCTTCTATTTATCAACAACAAACTGAAAACTGTTGACTCTCTCCGTTGCTGCATTGCAAATTGTCAAGCAGATCACAGAACGTAAAAGAAAATAAGGACGCACACATCCCGGCGGACATTCAAAATTCGACAAAAACAAATGTAAATCCATGCAAAGCTCCAGCTAAGGCATGCATACATGCCGGATTTTGTAATCTGTCAAAAGTTAAAGGACGCAAAGTTAAAATATTGAACTTTACTCTCTCATCCTCGACGTGGTTGTCGTCGTCCTGCAACAACCCATACTAGTAGTCCGCATCTACAGAGCAATGTCGTCTTCCTTTTTGCAAATTAGATGATGGATGGATATTAGGGGCAAACACAAACTGTGAGAAAACTTATGCAAATGTCCTTTCTTCCAGTGGTACACACATGTGCCAGGACATGCAGCAGTAGCTGCCTCAAAATCATGTAACCGCATACACAGCATCTGCTATGCACACACCAAAATTGCTTAGTAATGCACAGATTGAGAGAGAGGGATAGGGCGAAGGAAATAAGCAGCAGAAGGATGCGAATGGAGCACAACTAACTGGTACTCGAGGACGAAAAGAAAATCTGTTGCCAATGTACGAATTTTCATAGCGGAAGGCAAAATGCGGAAGGCGAATCCTTGCAGTAGTTTATCGGAAGCGAATGCACACACATATGGTTAATCCTGACTGTCTCATATGTTGATGTCTCATCCCCATTCGCTCTCTGACATACAACATATGCGACTGGGACATGGGAGTCCTTTTTCTCGTTTTCCCAGTATTCGATAAAATTCCGAACATTTTGTTAATACGTGGACAAGGAATTCATGCATATGTGAAGGAAACTACTGGGTCTGTGTATGTGTGTGGTTATTCTGAAGGAATCCACCATAAAATTGGAATTAAATTTAAAATTCATAGAAACTAACAGGAAGCAGAGGCATCTCTGCTTCCATACCCAGCCGACATAACATTTCTCGCCGGATGTGAAGCGTTCAATATTTAAATTGCTCCTGCTCTGGCTTCCTCTGTCTGGTATTCAGTTCCTTTCTTTTCCCATCATAGTCCCGTCCCGGGGCATGAGTGGGGTGCGCAATTCGTTCATGCAGGGCATTCCTGTATATGTACCCACAGGATGAGATGTGACCCAATAATGTGCGTCTTTTGATTTTCGATACGCTAGATGTCATCTATACTCAGAGGGTGAGTTTACTGTACGGTGCATGGAGTCTGCCTGCTTTCCATTTCAAATGTAAATAAGTCTTCATGTACGTTTTTCTTTTTCTCATTTTCTGAGAGAGAGTCAAGAAGTGAAGCACGTTGTATTCATTCATGCATTGATGCACTGCGGCAGGATAAAATGAATCGATTACGAGGTAAGTGATTCCGATCAATAGACGAAGCAAGGAAGAGATGCTGAGAATGCAAGCCGAGATGAATAGAGATGAGCTATATGAATGGCAATCGAGTTTGAGGTTAGATTGCGAGTTAGCAGATGTGCCATCCTGCTTAAACGAGTGTGCAGAGCTCATTTTGCTTTCGTAAGTTTTATTAAGTGAAAGGCGAGTGCAAGGAGGGCATTTGTATATGCCAGTAGTAGCGAGGACGGTTTGTGCATTTCAAAGGAGGGATCCAATTTCGCCCGAGAACATCGTGTTGTGACTTTGAAGTGTGATTTGAAAATATTTTTATTGCTTTTGCTTTTTGCGGATGATGATACTTGGGGTGACTCTATTGAGAGGATGAAGAGAAGTGTCAAAAAAAAAATTAATTAACAACTCTTACCCTGGATTAATGGCTTTTCTGAGAACGTTAAACGTCCTGTGCAGATGAAGATCGTGTCACTAGGATAATTCATCCGAAGCATCAAATTTTACTTTCTTGCTGTTACTGATGTGAAGTGATGTGAGCCTAATTCTTTGTTCTTTCTCATCTCAGAGTCTGGGCATGTTTGCCTAGAATATACACGGATGTCTGAGCGCCGAGGTCGGGCGATGTGTCAAAGAATCTTACGAATCAACTAATGAGAACATCTATAAAGGACCCCGAATGAAAACGGCCGCAGACCAAATGACATTTCTTTGGCAGGAGCTCAAAAGGGCTCATATATCGTATCGTATCTCACTCCTTAGTTTTAGATGATTCTTTCCTTGTTATGTCATGAAGATCAATTTTGGGAATGAAAGAGATGCTGTGCTTTATACATTCGTCGGCAAAGGCACCTCTAACAGAAGACTGTATACACAAATTATTATGAAGCTTCCAAATAACTCGATAGAGAGCGCTTGCCTTGTTCAATAGGAGAAATCAGAGCAATTAAGGTTCAATTTCTATCACGTAACATTGATTGCCTGTCAGTTGAACTTAAGATCTAAAAAAGCGGTCTTACAAGGATGAGAGAAAGATTTTGCCGATCTCTACTGCTCGTAGTCTGTCATTGTTGCACTTCGGATATTCTCATTCCTTGGTAACAGGATAGTGATTCGAGTCAATGTTAGCAGTTCGGAAGGGTGGAGGCGTGCTTTGCGTCGATCGTTATGTGATTTATTTGACTGGCCATTTGATGATCAGGAGACCGTCTGTGAATATTGAGATGAGGAAACCGTGTGCTTATTTGTAGAACATTTTTTTTTGTGGTTTTATCTTGTTTTCTCTGGTGGCAAGAGCATACATATATATGTACATATATCCGGCTGATGATGGCCAATTTATACTTGATGCGAGTTGTTATCACTCGCTCACTTACGAGGCGGAAGCTGCAGACTTACCTGCCGCATATGATAAGTCCACCACCGAATTAGTGTTGCTTGTACTTTAGCAATCACAGTTTTTCATACTCCTTTTGTCCGGCACATCCCATAGTACTTCCTAAATAGTTAAGTCTGCAGTACAGCAGTCGAGTATTTCTGCTATATTCGGCTGTGCGGGCTCTATTAAGGATCTGACGGTTGTTCTTATTTCGTATCCGAGGGTCGTAAAATATCGTTTTCTTACGTGACCCATCATTTACTTCGAGGGTCAAATCCTTACGTGTACGGGGAGCTGGATGATATGTCGAGCTAGACAATGTAAGATGTTCACTAAGCAGCTCAAAGCAATAGTAGTAGAAGTTGTAGAAGCTTTTTCATGACAAATTATACCCTCGGAGGGTTGAAGTTCTCTGAAGAAAGGTACTTACGCGCTACAGTCCGGAGTGAACCTGGGTTTCAACCAGCAAGCGTCTCCAGCAAGCTCGATCTTTAGCCAGTTTCGCACGCCAAGTTGGTTGAGGTCCTCTTCCACTTGCTTGGACCTTCGGGTGTGGATTCGAAGATCTTCCGGCCCGAAGCATTGGTGTCCATCCGCTCCTCATGAACCAGCCACCACAGTCGTTGGCTCTTCATTCTTCTGGCTAAGTCGATGTCGCTGTACAGCCCGTACAGTTCGAAGTTGTATCTCTTCCTCCATTCACCGTTTATGCAGACAGGACCGAAAATCAAGCGAATAAATTTCTTCTCTAAAAAGCCAAGAGTAACCTCATCCGTTTTTGAGAGAGTCCACGCCTCTGCACCGTAGAGCAGGACTGGGACTATTAAAAGTCACTTTAGTCCTTCGAGAGAGGGCTTTGCTACTCAATTGCCTTCTTAGGCCAAAGAAGCAGCGATTGGCAAGAGTTATCCGACAAAAGGTGCTGCCGCGAAAAAGGTTCTGTGCACAGGGCTGGGGCTTGAACTCACTGCTCTCACAGCAATTCAACGCATTAACCACTGAGCCAATGCAACTATTCATGGTTGCAGTTCTTGAAAGTGCAGTTTTTTTTATAGAACTTTTAGTGATTTTGGTAATTTTACCGTCTTAGTCCTTGCCTTCAGCCATTGCAAAGCGTTCTCGATGGTAATTCCTAGGATTAAAATGTAAGAGGACCGTCGGAATACGTCTCTCTATCACGATATTCTTAGATGTTTTCGGTTTCGGCTATTGACCAATCTTTTCACTTTCTTAACATCTTGCAATCAGAGATGCTGACTGTCAGATCTATTTAATTCCAGCGAAACAAAGCTGGAGAACTTAGGTCGCCTTAAATGTGAAGAGGTATTGGCTTGGTATGAATTTCGTTTGAACACTTGGAATCGAATCCTGGATGAAGAACTAGAACTAAAATTAGACCTTTGTTTGGATTTCACATGAAAAGTGGTCTGAGCTAGACTTTTTCTGTTGGTTGGATCAGTGGAAACTCGAGCAAACGACTAAAATCTTAGCTTTTCCTGTACTTTGCTTCCAATATCTCGTTAACGACTGTGTCATCTACAAAGAATAATGGGTATTGGTAGTATGCCTTCGACTTTTCAAGAAACCAAAGTCTATTATATATGTATGTACATCCGATCCGAAAGGAAAACCTCTAACACATCCTTGAAACCCAATCTAGTCGGCGGAAACCAACTTACACGTCCAATATCACAAATAGTTTCCTTTATTTCTTGGTATACCATTCATGATGGTAAAGCATACTCGTGTACAACACCATGGCTACACAAGAATAAGAATCCTTAAACAAAAGTTTTCCTGTATCATTTTCCGTTACAAGAAGATCAGAGTCACTACAAGTCGCCCCAAAGCCCACCCAGGCCCCCCAACCCCCTCAATTTCCATGTACTTTTCATGCCATCAGTTGTCCTTGTTGTGTGTGCACTTGTAGTTGGAAAAACGCTTGAAATGGATATTTTGCCTCCTGCCGGTCTGTTGTTGTTTTCGTGAGCAACTCGGTCCTTCCTCTCAAAGGACCAAGTTAAGTTGGGTAATAAAATGCGACAAACCACCTGGATATAAATTACCATACACATTAGCAAGTGCTTCACCAGTTTTAGTTCTCTCTTCGCATCCTTGCTTTGTGACTGTTGTTGCTTGTGTGTTGTAACAGGAAAAAGGAGATGATGTTGCGTTCTTTTGTTTTCGTCCTGAATAAATACTACATACACCCGGAAATTGAGATGCACGACAAGCATGGAATACTTGTATCCGCACTGGCTGCCATGGAGCGGCCAAATGTGTGTCCCGCTTTGTTCGTGCAAATTTGTTCGCATGTAATTTGTGGCAGAAAAAAAGAGAAAAATTTATGCAAGGCTTCACCTATCCGACATGAGGGACTCTCTCTCGTTAAACAAATACTTTTGGGTTTAGTTGTACATTGGTAAGCTTAACTATATTTTGTGGTAGTAACATATTTGTACAGCCGCCCATGCTTTGTGCTGCACCGAGTGTGGGAGTTCCCAAATTAATCGTGCTCTTGCAGTGCATTTTGATTTAGCCAATTTGGGAATGCTCTGGTCAATCGGAAGTAATCTTGTATACAGACTACAGGAGTTGCTGATGCAAACATAGTTCTGTGAACAATCTGTTGGAACACGAGTAAAGTTAAATTGAGTGGGGAAGTTTGATCGTACTGTAGCTTGAGGATTTGAAAGGTGCTGCCATGAGAAACATGGTTGGTGTAATGTGATATACTCTCAACAGCAGGGATGTCGATTTGTAATGGCTGCAGGAATCATTTCTCATATTGATCATATTTATCGTAAATAACCAATTCGATGGGTCAACTGATTGATCCTGAACAGAAGAACGGCGGTAAAAAGCTGATCGTTACTCCAGTCCAGCTTCTTATTGTGAAAAGAGCTCTCTTTGACTTTCAAGGGACTTTGACTTTCTTAGTCTCAGCGTAACCACTATCAAGAAACGAGACTCCTATCTTATAGTTTCCGCTAAAGTCTTTAACTCTATCGCCACGTTTTTCGCTTTTTATCTCAAACTGTTACCTTTTGGTTTGATATTGTAGACATTGAAAAACATACATCACTTTCATATTTAGTTGAGTTTACTAAGTAAGGTTAAAAATAAATAAATAAATAAATAGCTGGCGCGACAGTTCGGAATGAGCCAAGGCCTAGCTTCTCGCAACCATTCATGTTGTGCGTGTTGTATTGTTTGCATGAATGGAAGGGACCTACAATTTATTGCCGACTCCGAACGGCGAAATGAGAAGCTCTTTCATGACAGTTTATACTCCCAGAGGCTTGTCATACCCCGACGAGAGGTGGTGCCGCGAAAAATGTTTTGGTGTTTTCCTGGCTAGGGCTTGAACCCACGCCGCTCGGTCAGCAGTCCAACGCACTAACCACTGAGCCACGGCGCCCACTAAGTAAGGTTAGGTTAGGTTAAATGGCTGCCACCACTCAGACAAGGACACACTTAGACCAGATTGACCCATTGTGATACTACAATGAATAACCGGCTTACCAGCACGCTATTTTATACAGAGCAGGTCGAGATGTGTAACCGTAACGGCATTCACCCTAAGAGTAGAACCATTTCGTCCCGGAGATGAAGTTTCTTATCTTCTGGATGTTGAGTTCAGCTCGATCGTTAAGATCATCGTAGAAGTATTCCCCGAGGGTCTTTTTTTCTTAGCTTCGCAAGGTCAGGACACGTGAACAGTAGGTGCGTCGTAGTCTGTTCTTTCTCCTCGTCTCTACTGCTTCTACAGAAATCATTGGACTGGGCCCCCAGTCAGAGTGCATGTCTGCCTATTAAGCATCGTCTGGTGAGGCCCCCAATTAGTGAACCTAGGTTTTTCCGGTTTGTGGTTGGTTGGAGGTGTCATTTTTAATCAATAGAAAAACACAACTTTTTTGTGAAAGGTAGGTAGGTAGAGGTGGTGGTTCAACTGAACCCAATTAGCACTAGAATGTGCCTTTTTGTTACCACGATTCGTGACCTGGTTGATGATGTGTATTGTTGAAAATGTGTGAGACAGCCGGGGGTGCCTAGATTTAACCAGTGGAATTTGGGAACCGAATTAGGTCTTGTATCCTTTTGCCCGAGATGTCGCTGAGGTCGTCGAAGAATGGTTGGTTTTTGTGAAAAGTGGTTATATTTTATTTTATTTTAAAGCTCAAACTCTGAGGTTAGTAATGGAATACAATATCTGCCAAATGTCCGCCTCGGCTCTGCCTCGGCTCTGCCTCTGGTAATTCTTTTCATGAAATGTTTCATCACGTTTTCGCATAATTGCGGCCGTATTTCGCGAATAACAGCTCTGATATATTCTTTTGGTGTGTAATCGTAAGATCTCGGCGGCCAATTGAAGGCTTCATTTTGAGAAATCAGAAGTTCAGGAAATATGTCACGCAATAGCGTCATTGTTTCACCAGCGGTGTGACACATGCGGCGTCTTGAAATAAACTGAAAATAAACGTCGTTCACGTCCACAGCATCGTTTTAAGGCCAAAGAAAGTCAGTCAGCATCGTTGGGCAACGCAATTCACTAACTGAAACGGTCGCCCCAGCATCATTTCGAAAAGAAACCGCACCAAAATTGGCACTCTTTGTGGGTGGAGATGTTGTTCCACTATTTCTCTCGGGTTTACGTAGCCTCAGATGGGACAGTTTTTTTGTTGAATGACCCTATACTTTGCACTTGATCCATTAAGCTTGTCGGGAGTTTAAGGCAAACTTGATTAGGAAACTCTCCCGAATAACGCAATCTTCTTACGTTAGATCTCCTGCTTCCTTGATGTTGTGACATTTGGAATAACCTCATTCGTATTCGTAGTAATGATCCAATTCGACAGGCGAATTTAAATAGCTCCATTGTGATACCACTATGGTTGACCCTAAATCTACTCCTGAAACCATACAGATTTCATAATGTAACAGTTCACTTCGACCGCACTGGCATTTAAACTGTTTAAGAGATATTCTACCAAAGTGGCATGAGTAGGACACGGCGGCAGATGAACTGCCCTTCCTCATTCCTTCAGTTCCTGCTAGGGTTGTCAACAGTTTCATGGTTTTTTTGATGTTTCATCGCGGTAAGGTTCCTTTTTCAAATAGAATTGCAGTGAGCAATGTACAAAAAAAATTAGAAAGGCTAGCCTCTATTTTCTGTCCCAAAATAACAAACGAATCCTAGATCCTCAGATATGTTGATGGAAATTTACTTTATAGGACAAATGTTTACGTCTGACTACTCATTGTCCAACCGAACGTTCGTTGCCCTTCTGCAGAAATTAGTCCTAGGATTTCCGTGGCGGGTTTGTATCTAAATTTGCATTTTTAAAAGACCAAGCAGTCCAATTTGTTCACCTAGGTGCAAGAAATTTCCAGTGTGCTAAAGTCTTCCACCCCCTTTCAATTTTCATTTCAAATTCATAACTAATTTTGGTAAATATACTTGACTTTATTCTTTAAAAAAAAAAAAACTTTTCAACAGCTATTATGCACTCTGCTAAGGGCATTCATCGTTTCCAAGTGTCCTCGCTCAAGAATGAAGACTTCCAACCAGCAATTCAATTGAAAACCGCTGCCGTCGTCCTCAAGCCAAACGAGGCCAAAATCACCCCACTGAGTGCAACGCGAGATGTCATCCCGCCGGGCAGACAAATCTATCAGAATATCCTCACATATAGCTTTAATGTAGCCAAGACTCAGGAAGTGTCCCTGTACGCACCACTATTCAACTCCTTGCTCTACGAGTCTGAATACGAGTCACAATTTTGGATGCTCTTCGATACGAATAAAATGCTGATGGCTTGCGGTGACGCACACTCGCACGCGTTTTGCACTAAACTAGAGAAAGGCGATTACACTGTGCGGCTGCAAATTCGCCACGAGAAAAAGGACGCATTGGAGAAAATCTCGGAAGCGAATATGGTGGCCCTGTTCAAATTGACCAGCCCCCTGACCCTCGACATCTACGACCAGTACAATCAGTGCATTGTCGCTGGCCGGAAGTTCGCCACTTGCTTGCTAAAAGAAATGCCGAAAGTAGTGTACGTGGCTCCAATGAACAATGAGAAAATCACCAAGGCGGCTTTGCCTCCGGGTACAGCCTGGCTTAATGGATTTTTGTCGCTGGCCAAGGACGATATTGGTCGTCGAGTGAATATTTTAAAGTTTCAGTATATCATGAGCGATGGTGTCTCAACACCCTTACCCACCACGCCACCCACCGGCAAGAAGTCTAATGGGGCTGTCTCTCCAACAGCGGCATCAAGTGGGGGTAATGGCATCGGCAATGGCACAAGTAACGGTGGAGGCGGAGGTGGTGGCTCTGCAGGGAAGAGCACTACTGACGGTAACAGCCCCAAAAAACCCAAAATAGGAAAAGACGACTACGCCGAGGCATTGCGTGACTTCCAATGCTCGATGATTGCTAAGATTGGTAAGTGAAACCACACATGTAGTCCCAGGGCGTTTGCCTTACTCGTTGTTTCTTTTCAGATTTGGAAAAAGCTGAAGAACTTTGCAACAAGATAATTGCCGCCCATCCAAAGCATCTGACTGCTATCTTGATGTACATTCAAAATCTCGAAAGCACTCAACCGAAGCCGCAGCTCCCGTTCACATTCGCCAAGTACATCAAAGGGGATGGCGCTGAGGTGAAAACGGAGGTAGCCAGTCTCACAACTGCCTTGGAGTCCATTGTAGAGAAGGCCAGCATCGTTATCAAAGAGACTGACAAGGATGTATTGTTGGCCTATTACGGCATCAAAAACGATGCACGTCCCGACGCTGCCAAGATCAAAACGTGAGTACCGGGGTGGGTGTGGGTGTTGCTCCTCTCAACAAAAAGTTGTTAAATCCCATTTAAGAATGGAAAAACCTATTTACGGACACTTCCTCCTTCCTTTGCTGGGTGTGAGCTGCTCAGTAATGTCATTCGAAATGCGTTTGTGTGAAACCGTGCAGCGAGAGCAGGCAAAAAAGGATTCAAATCCCCCGCTTTGTTTGTGCGCAATTCATTGTGCGGGTCTTTGTGTGAACATTTTTGTGCCGCATTGGTGGCTCTAGAGAATGCAAAAAGTTTCTCTTTGCATTCGCAACGCGCGCGTCATTCCAGTCAAAACATGTAAAGCGAAGAAGAGAGAGAGATTTAAAACATTTTTCCCAACATAAACAGCAACCAACGTGAATGAAAAATCGCGCTCACATAAAAGTACTTAATGCGGATTAGTCCTTTGTGAGATGTAATTTTCCCCGCACTTAACTTTTGCCGCAGGATTCTTGTGTATTTTATTTGGGCGAGTGTGAGTGTGTGCGTGTGTTTGCAAATTGACACTGAAAAGGGAGAGATAATGAATTCAATTGTTTCACGTATAAGTAGGGTAAGCGGGGATAATGGGGGCTTTTTTTTTGAAAGGCGGTCTTGGGGTGTTTTCAAAGTAAGAATTACCATATGGTATCCACCCTCTCTGCAAAGTAGATTAGACTTAATGCCATAAAGATTGAAACTAATTGATGCCTGGACCGGAGCCTTTTCAAAAGGTGAGTGTGTTTGACTGTCTGTTGCTTATCATCGCTTAGACAAGACGAGAATGAGTGTCTTTCCGGCATTAAGGTGTGCCATCAAGTCTTACCGCCTTGTTATTTTTCAGTGCTTTGATCGCGGAGTTAATCTCCTGTTTACTGGTTGTTTTTGTGCGTCTTTGAGTATTTGTTCGGCTTAATTCGAATACATGGTTTCAAATTGTAGCAACATGTTTCTTCAGTCGCTCTAGATGGTCCTCATCCGAAATCAGTAGAGAACTTTTCCAGCTATTCAATGAGTGTTGGCTGGAGCTTTGATAAGTAGTTGAACTCTTATATGCAGCATTTCTACTTTCTAGTGTACTGACG
The DNA here is from genome assembly GCA_917880715.2 of Matsumyia berberina. Taxonomy (NCBI): domain Eukaryota; kingdom Metazoa; phylum Arthropoda; class Insecta; order Diptera; family Syrphidae; genus Matsumyia; species Matsumyia berberina. The sequence continues at coordinate 111,150,409 of OU862870.1, read as the reverse complement.
TAATTACGCTTCTCTCATACTGAAGAGATATAGGGACGCCAGCTCACTTTTTTTTGCTGCTGCAATACGAGCTTTCAGCTGCTTTCCCCCGTCCAGGTATCTTCCGAACGCCACACACTACGCCTTACATGCCATCGACCAACAATTATTTTAGCGCGAGATATGAAAACATGTTTTAGTTGGTGACAAGCATTGACCTACTGTTTGCTTTCACTTCTTCGAAAAGATGGATTGTGGCACACTGAGGGATTCTTTAGTCTGTGGATTAATTTTTTGGTGTGAAATCGTCGAACATTAACAGTACGCAGTTATGCGATGGGAATCATGAGTTGCCGATATCGTGGCACTCCAATGGTCGTTGCAGAAATGCACAACATTTTTGCCATTATTACGGTCACCTTGGTGATCTCTTCATGCGTTTTGAAAATGCGGCGCTTAAAAGGACTCCTTCTCGTAGCAAGTCACTTGGCATTACTGATAAGTTAAGTGAGTTTTGACACAATGGGTAATGTAATTCGGCACCATGGGATTTACACGGATAGAAACTATTTATCACGAAGTATGTTGCTTCCTCAGTGATGTTCTTTTTGCTGTTGCCTTACGACGTAAAATGCGTTCATTCTCTAAGTTTCTAAACTGCTGTACTTGCGTTTTTAGAAGGTTCCCGTCTTTGTCCTTAATCCGATTTGCTGCATATAATCATCATTATGAAATGTTGCTTCGCGTCTTGGTTGCCAAATTCGTGCATTTTCTCTTCCAAAAAAAAAGACAACTAATTTTGAAATTAAAGCTTCCGACTTTTTTTTTGCCAATTGTGTCATCTATTCTTTTACTCTTGAACTTCTAAAACGAGTCACCAGTTCTGTTTTTTGCGAGGTGAACCATCCGTTTCATACTCGATTAGTTCTTAATCTTTTCCATTTCGCTTCATTTGTCTGCAAACTCTTTTTCATTCTTAATGATTTCAATAAGTTCACCAAAGCGTCGATAATCCTGCACATAATGATCCCAAAAACTTTGTTTGAAGTTTTCTGTGAAACTTATTCCCACGCACTGTAAACTTTCGCTAAGGGTGGCTCGTTGATTCTTGTGGACTGAAGCAAACAATCAAATAAAGTGCATACTCACTAACAAATTTGTAGATTGTGTGTGTGTGTTTTTTTTTTTTAAGAAATCTTCTTATCGATTTGCTTTTGTCATTGATGAACCCTTCCTGATCTTCTCATTCTTTCTAAGCCCCAATTATTATTTTGTCCTCATTATCTACCACTGATTTAAAAAGCATATACTTACTAAATCTCATTATACGCTAATCAATGACCTGAGATAGTATCTCCCTTAGGGGATTTAATAAAAAACGCTATCCTTTCAGAAATATGGAAAAGCAAAGGAACAACTTGCTGGAGGCCCTATCCAAGAAAGGTATCGCGGTCTCCAAATTGAACATTATCGAGAACGGTTCACAGAAGGCAGCTCGTTTGGAGGAAATCGATGGAATATTCGCTGAAATCGGAAAGTTTACAGATGCCACAGACGCTAAGGTAATTGCATTGATAACTTTACCCCCCCGTTGGGTTCTTGAACACCTCTGTCTTTTTCCCTAGATTGGTAATTTTACTCTTTGGCATGCCTACGCACACAGCCACTATGGACGTATGATGAAAATTTTACAAAAAATGTATGACGACAAACGGAACAGAGAGATATACGACGAGTTAGCTATGGTTGCAACCGCCGCCAAATGGGATCACATTCAAGAGGCTATCGAACGTTTGAGTGTAGCAGCCAACCCAATGAGCTATCGTTTGTTTTAGATAGTGTCCTGCTCAACCCCACCAACCCTGTCCTCCTACAACGTGAAATGGACGTGGGAACATTTTTTTTTTTTTTCTATCGAATAGTTTTTACTTTGTATTTCTTGTATTTTCGTCCCTTTTTTCTTTCTTAATATGTACTTTCTTCTCCGATGTTATCATTTAATAATAATAATAATAATCAATAAATTCTCTAGATAGACTGTCCTACTTCGAAGTGGAGTGGGTGGTTTCTAAGTACAGTAAGACTCCTGTAGTAGATATAATAAAAGGATAAATAAATAGAGAAAAGAGAAAATAAATGTATGGCTAAATGTGAAATTGCGTTTAATTCGACTTTCTACGTTCTGAAGAGAAAACACAACGTTGAAGTTCTAAACAAGTCTAGAACACACATGAATTGCAGAGAATCTGGTAAAGACGCCCACTGACAACCACTATATGGTATGACATATTTCATTTTGCCTTGCTGCTTAAATCCTTCTCTAGGTTTCTTAATAGGTCGGAGGTCACTGCCTAGTAACACCAAGACTGCGCCGTTCCTTTATCCTTTCATTTCCGAAATTGTCACTCCTGTCACCAACGATAACATCATCGTCATTTCGAATTTCATCATCTCAACTTCCACCTAACAACATTAACATCATCACATATGAGTTGCAGTCAGCATAACATATGCAACATGATACTTACTTTCACATTCCTCAACATCAGCAGTTTACAGCAATTAATCCCTCACCACCATCAGTTTCTCTTCACATCATGCTACGTTATTGGAACATAGAGTGCTAACTTGCAAATCAACTCTACATATGTCACAGAACACACATCTTTCACATCCTGCTGCTGCGCTTTTTGTTAAGTGTGTTGAACAAGAATTCCACATTACACACCACGTCATCATGGTTTGGCATGCAAATTTGTATGTAGCTGATGCTTCAACTCTGTAGGCTCCCATACCAGTTCCAACCAGCCCATAACACCCGACACTTTTCTTGGAAAAGGCAAACCTATTACACTGGCAAACCTATTCGACCTGAGATGTTTGCAGGTGTGTGTGTTTGTTGATTCTGTTTTTGAACTACCGGGGATCAAATTCATCCGGAAATAGTTCTCCTGGTAGCTCATTCCAATGTTTGCTATAACAATCGCAATCAAAAACACCAGCAGTTGACAGCAGCATTGCACTCATCATCATACAGCAGCATACCTTGCCAGTTTGACCAACACTCACAGCACAGAGCTCCTCAAATCCATCTCAACAACGCTGCAAATCATGAATCTTTCAAGCTCTAGTCCTACTTAATTAATCCTAAAAACCAAATTGTACAAACCAGCTATTACGACAAATAAAAATATATACATATATACTAAAAATAACAGTCTTATTATTTCCATACACTAGATGCTGCGGCCTTTCATTTGACGTTTATTTCAGGTCCATACGCTCTCTAGAAGCCGAGATATCGAACTTACAAAGTGGAGGTACTTCCTCTGAAAAATTTCCGATTTTTCACACAAAAAATTTTCTGAAGTACTAGGCGCTCAGAAAATGTAGTAGGTATCGCGTCCAGTTTTTCACCGCCATTTTTCTCTGAAATGCCTTAAAAAGCCTTAAGGAGGACCAGGGCTGCAAAAATTGGGATGCAGTTTTATGCGTTGAAGGTCGCTCTACAAGATGACGTCCTCAGAATTTCCATAACATGTACCGTTATCCGGCGAGAAGTCAAAAATTAAAAGTTTTTGACTAAACCCAGCCATGTCAATTTTTTTTCAAACGCCCAAAAGAGGCATACGAAAGGGCGGGGCTGAAAAATTTGGGATGCAGTTTTGTGCTTTGAAGGTCGGTCTACAAAATGAGGTCCCTAGCATATACCGTTATACGGAAAACACGTCAAAACCTGCACAAATGTTGGAAAAATCTGAGCCAAGTCGCTTTGGGGTGTGAAAAAATGTACTCATGCTGTGACCTACATAGGTCATATTGCTCCCACATCTGAATGAACGCCAAACCTCAGAAATGAAAAGACAGTGGTCATATATTTTTATTCTTATTTTCTTCGTAAATCTAGTGCTACAGCTACAAGCAGGGATCATGAACGCGTAGTCGACTTCCAACGATATTGGGTGATTCAGTGAAGTTTATGAAGTCGACTTGATGGATGCAGCTCGAAGTTCTTGGTAGATGATTTGTGTAGATTTCTTTTCTTATTTCTTAAAGAAACTGGCCAGTCAATTGCGGAGGGCACTGCGGCCTAGAAGATATTTCGTGCCACAAATTTGTGAAGAAAATGGATGTCTACCAGTTGCCTGTGAGATCTAGTGATATGTGGAAGCGTTGCGTGGTTAGTTTATGCAGCCAATCTCTTGAAATGTTGCGTTGAAAGCTTCGACAGCTGTCTTTCTTCTGCGTAGACTTCGGTGGTAGTTTTGAACTCTCGAATTCAGTCCAAACAGTGTCAAGCTAATTCGAAGTCGTTAATTGAATTTAATGATTGTGATGAACCAAAACTCACCTGTTTGAACGCTTTGTAATCCTGACTGGCACGATGTTTTGGAGTTCTTTGATGCACCGCTGGCATATTGGAAAGTGTCTTATCCTCGGTCCGCCTTTGCCTTGGTGAGCCCATTGATGATGTTAAGATTGAAATTGATTGAAGTTTGCAATGACGATAGTGAAATTGTCGATTGAAGATAGTAGCGAGAAATGTAAGGCTGACGAACTGCTGCTAACTGGAATAGTGAACATGATGAGGGCAGACTTAATGGCGCTAGGGAGAATTTTAACACCTGTAAGTAAAATTAGACGAGAATTTTAGCAATTAATCAAATGTTCTGCTCAATGCCAACAATGCCTGACTGCCATTTTGTGCGGGGTTCCCCTCTAGCCCATTCCCATTGACCTTAACTCCTTCTCAGCTATTCTGTCCGTCTCAGTATTAAGCAACGACGAACAAAAGTTTAAAGCTTATAATCACAAAAACTATACCTTTTCAAGTACTGATAACATTGGAATGAAACATTTCTAAAGGGTTTTTCAATAGGGACGCTACAAAAGTAGAGCGACAGGGACAGCAAACGACGCCATATTTTTCTTGCGGTTTTTTGACATTTCTCTTCAGTAAGGTTTGCCATTTCATGATGGAAAGATATACGAGCCAACAACGAGTCAAAATTATTAAAATTTACTACCGAAATTCGGGGTCAGTGGCCTCAACGTTAAGAGCGCTACGTCCAATTTATGGTCGTCATAATTTCTGGCTAGATGGCTTCGTCAATAAACAAAATATGCGGTATTGGTCAGGCAGCAATCCACACGTACTCCATGAGTCATCATTGCATCCCGAAAAAATTACGGTTTGGTGTGGTTTATGGGCCGGCGGCGTCATTGGGCCGTACTTCTTCCGTGATGATCAAGACCGGCACGTTACTGTGAATGGGGATCGCTACCGTTCAATGATAACCGAATATTTTTGGCCCCAATTGGATGATATGGACTTGGAGGACATGTGGTTCCAACAGGTCGGTGCCACAAGCCACACAGCGGATGTCACAATCAATTTATTGGAAACCAAGTTTGGAGAACGTGTTATCTCACGAAATGGTCCAGTCGCTTGGCCGCCTCGGTCGTGCGATTTGACGCCGTTAGACTATTTCCTGTGGGGCTACGTCAAGTCTATGGTCTATGCCAACAAGCCAGCGACGATTGATGAACTTCGTACGAATATCGAACGTGAAATTGCAGCAGTATCGGCCGATTTATGCTTGAAAAACGTCGAAAATTGGGTTCAGCGTCTGGACTTCTGCAAGCGTGCCCGTGGTGGCAATGCAAAAGAAATCGAGTTCCATACATAATGGCATCGAACGTACTTTCACAGGAATAAAGAGTTTCATTGATATCCAAAACCGTTTTTGTTTTATTTAAAAAAACTTTTGTAGGGCTCTTATTGAAAAACCCTGTAATTGCCTGTGGATTTCTCGAACGCCGTCGCTGAAAACAGCAGCAGAACAAGTTGCTAGATTATTCCATCCATCTGTAAACTCCGCCCAAGTTTCAAACACATGGCCGCAATTAGTGATAAAGTCAACAGTGATAAGGTGCCAGTCATTACTCAACGAATTGATTCTCTCCTCCATCGAAACCGTCAGCGAGAGGAGCAACTGAATTTCCATACCCCGAACATCAACAATTTGAAATTCATGAACCGTTTCAGTTCCATTCTCAAGACCCACCTCCAGTCACCAGCTGCAGCATGCACTCCCTCAATCAATATTCCCCGACTTCACATGATGTCCTGCCACCGCCATCATTTTGTTATCCTTTCTAATTTGCGATTTACATTATCATTTGCCACATATGGAGATGGATGGTGTTGGATAACTTCTTTGCCAACGCGCACATTGATTTGTGTTCGTGCTGTTATCATCCGTCCAAGTTGCAACATAATTTTTCATTTTATGAATACGTAATGCCGTTGCCAGGATTCGCCGGGCACTATCTCTGTGCATCGCTACATCGCCACCCCATTGATCCCGGAACAACTTTCACACGTATGCTTATAAATTTGTATGCTTTCGCCTTCGAAAGCTGATGTTTATGCTCCTGACTGGGAGCGTATTGAAGCCTGCATAACTCGAATGTGGAGGGGGTATGGGTACATCTGCTGCGGAACTGTTTTTGTGTGCAAGACATGTGGCTGTTGTTCAATATGCTACGAAAATTCAATGCTACTCGACTGCTATGCCACGTTTGGACGTGCAACGAAATTTGTTCCGAAGTTTTCACTCTGAATTCGAAATTACGTAATTATATTAGAATCATGCACTTGTTGCAGGATGGACGACCTGGGATTGGGTGGGGTGACTCCCGCTTGATCCTTGCTTTGACGAGAGCGAAGAAAAATGGATACTGCGAGTGAACATGAGTGATTTGGGAGAGGATGTTAGGTTGGGGTTTTTTTTTCTTGTTTCTTATCAATTTTGTACATTTTCGGAAATTAGGTTTTCAAAATTAATGAGGAGGATGCCAGGATGTGTCCTGCATGGAGATTAAAATTCAAACAGTTTACGAGGTGCTCAACGTGTATTCAGTGCAGCTGTTATGCTGAGAACACATTAACGAATTTCATGATTGATTTCTGGAATGTAGAGGCATATCCTTGAATTTTGGAATTTTTACAACATTTTTCGGTTAATTGTCAAATCACTGCAGGGCAATTTCTTGTAAAAAACTATATGGGCTCCGTAAGAGCAGATGAACGATCATCAATTTAGTTGAATTTGTGTCAAGAACGTTGGAGGATGGTTTTAGAAGTAGCGGTAACTAACCGACACAAGTGGGATCACAATGTACCGAACCCGGCTTTAGTGGATTCATCTTTGATGATTGGCCCTCTAACCTATATCGGTATTGTTGCCAAACGCCTTAGTATGCTTTGGACAAAATCCATAACCTCTACCAGTAGTGCAGGCTAAGGGCCACCTCCTTTTTCCCCTTGTTTTCTTTCTTGGTTTGCCTTAGTTTTTGCCCTTTTTGCAACCACTGGCCTTGAGCAATAGTGTCAATCGTACCGTGGCGCGGATCAACTAGGCTGGGGGCCGAGTTTTAAAATCAATCTAGTCATGAACAGTTCATTCAGACATCTGATGACCCCTGACTTGAATTACACTGGATAAGGCAGAGCTTTTCACAGACCGACCACCCTTTCTCTACCTTCTACAAGACCAGAAGTAATACACTGATGGAGAAGGACAGGAAAATTCATTCCATAGCTATTAAGCTTCATGGTGATTGGAAACCCAAAGGTAGTAGGAGGGTGCTTAAGTAATGGCTCCACGAGAAAGGGGCACCATAATGGGTCTATACTGACTAGAGTGCGGCGTTAAGGTTTCCCTCGCCAACCCACCTCCCCAATCTAACCCAACCTTTGCTAGCTACTCACGAGACTATCACTTCTAACTTTCAAACCAAAACAAATTCTTGGAGCTGAATCTTAACAAAAAAAAAAAGCCACCTCCTTTTTCCCCTTGTTTTCTTTCTTGGTTTGCCTTAGTTTTTGCCCTTTTTGCAACCACTGGCCTTGAGCAATAGTGTCAATCGTACCGTGGCGCGGATCAACTAGGCTGGGGGCCGAGTTTTAAAATCAATCTAGTCATGAACAGTTCATTCAGACATCTGATGACCCCTGACTTGAATTACACTGGATAAGGCAGAGCTTTTCACAGACCGACCACCCTTTCTCTACCTTCTACAAGACCAGAAGTAATACACTGATGGAGAAGGACAGGAAAATTCATTCCATAGCTATTAAGCTTCATGGTGATTGGAAACCCAAAGGTAGTAGGAGGGTGCTTAAGTAATGGCTCCACGAGAAAGGGGCACCATAATGGGTCTATACTGACTAGAGTGCGGCGTTAAGGTTTCCCTCGCCAACCCACCTCCCCAATCTAACCCAACCTTTGCTAGCTACTCACGAGACTATCACTTCTAACTTTCAAACCAAAACAAATTCTTGGAGCTGAATCTTAACAAAAAAAAAAAACGGAAAAGTCCCGACAGTCACCTACCAAAAAAATCCTGTCGCGGAAGGGTTCGGACACCCTTTACGTGTCGAAGAGCATCTGTTGAGTTTCAGCCATAGATGCCTTTTCACCTCATTCTGATGAGTGCACTGAAATACCCAGTAACTTGACACAATTCAGAGCTGCTATTCTAACAACAGCCTAGTTCTGATGATGTTAGTTTGTCGAACGTCATAAGTGAGAGTAGTTTCGACAGGTTTACCTTTGAGATACATGTGTTTATTGCTGTTACGGCGTGGATTTTGATTAGTATTCCAACGTGAGTATCGCAGATGAAGGGGACGAAGGGAAATAAAGCACGGCTGATGGTTCTATATATCAACGTATTTGATCAATCTCTTTCTGTTTTGGGTAAAAAACCATTACAAAACCTAACGATTTGGATGTACATAGTTCCTTAAGGCTACCGTATGAGGAACTGAACAAATGTGGCATTCTAGTTCAAGGTATTCCTTGACATTCACGCAGTTTGTTATGTGTTCAATGTCCCTTGCAACGCAGTTTTTGTTACAGTATATGCATACTGCTTGCAACTTCTAGCCTTTTGGACTGTCTTCGAAGGAGTTAATGTCCACTCCACAGTGACCAGGTCCCCAGCATAGTCTGACTGGATGCCTTGAGTATTGTGTGGCACTCTGAACTCTTTCATGTTTGATACCGTTTGATTCCAGCGCCTTAAGCATTATTAGATGTTAATTCATTTCCCGTATCTCTGCCGCTCTAAGTCCGGACAGAACCACTGATTGGAACACACTGCAATCTTAGCGTTGGGGACTTACCATGTGCAGATGGTTAGAAGGACTCAATAGGCCAATTCGAGTTTATACGTCGAGGATCCTTTTGGTTGATTCCAATGTCTATCTTGGTAACATATATCATTATTTAGTTCCTCTAAGTAATGTACATACATACATGTGTATGTACTTATGTATATGGCAAAAAGGTGTCGATTTAACGCCGTTCACCTGAACACAGCTCTTATAGAGATTAAATAGTCCTCAGAAGAGAACCGTCAGTCCCATACTTTTACAGTACACTCCAGAGTTTATCTCGAGGGACCCAATCATGTGCTTTCTCCAAATCCATAAAACAACTATAGACAGGTTTTGGCTTACTCCCAGGCATCATTCTGAGAGTGAATAGCTGGTCGGTTGTGCTTCTACCTGGACAAAAGCCGCACTGCTCATCGCCCAACCTGGACTTGACCACAGCTCTGGAACGCATTTCCAACACCTTAGCAAAAATTTTTCCGGGGAGACTTAAAAAAGATATACCACTGTAGTTGGAGCAATCCCTCTTATCCCCTTTTTTTAAAAGAAGAACAATCACCCCAGTTTGCCAGTCGCTAGGTGTTCTACCGCATTTCCAGGCCACTTAAGTGACACGAAAGAACCATTTTCTCCCTCTTCCCCCACGGCCTTGAGCATTTCTGGCCAGATTTCAGTCACACCAGTGGATTTGCCGACTTTTAGCGCTTTAACTGCTAAAGTCACCTCCTTTACGGTGGGAATATTCTCCGCCCTACGCACAAACATAGGTCTGGCACCCTCAATGCCCTGTTCGCGTCTGCGCAAGATGCCCTTCTAATCAGAAAGAAGTTCACCATCTTTGGATTTAACTCCTTCGATGATATTAAACTTCCTTCCTCTAAGATAGCGGATGATGTTCTGGCAGTACGCCTTGTTTCCAGATTGCTTCTTAGCTGCTTTAACAGCCAAGATTGCAAGATCTTCGCGCCTCCATGTACCGTTTTCATGAAGCTTAATCCCCCATGTGGATCCACACCTGGAAGGCATTTCTCTTCCCTCTGGTGGCTTCTTGAACTCGGGGTGTTTTAAATCAAGCAGTTCATTTCTCACCAACATCCGCCACACCGAGCTGCTTCACTCCGTAAACATCACCTGCAGAGGCAATGACTGCTGTTGAAAACAACTGCCATCCTTTCTCTACATTTGTCGGAACTGTTGGAATTTGTTCAAACATTTCTGAGATCTAAAGTGCAAATTCCCCCTGAATCTTATCTTTCTGCAAACTCTCCAACCGCCTTGTTCCTATGGTAGGAAAGGTATTTCATTGTTGAGATACAAATTTATAAATTTTGAATTTAAGTAGTCAGGACTTAATTTTAAATGGAGATTTAATTTCATCAGCGCACAATGTGGCTTTAAAAAAAGAGAACACAAATTAACGTTCGCTTTAAAGTATTTAAATTTTCCACCCAAGCACGTAAATTAATTCCTCTTTTTAAAGCCATCATTAGTCATCAGGACGATATATGTATGTATAACTCGTACACCATTGAATGGAGTTGATATTTTCAAAAGTCATTGTTATGGTTTGGGGGTCAGTGCAGGCCAATACAATTAATTCCTCCTAAAACCTGAAAACATTTAATTGGCCAATTTATTCGGTCAATTTGATTCGACCGCCACCGCGCCTGTCCGAATAACGTAACAATGCTACAATTAGGGATTCATGAGATCAAACATGTACGTAAATAAAATACCGCTATCATGCCAATGAATACCCAAATTAGTTTCGAATTATTTTATCACTTGTTTAAATCGAGGTCTGTGTTGATATTTAATTATTTCGAAGAATAAAATGAGCGCCGTGACACAATGCAGAGAGCTGATAATTTTTTATAAAAAGACAAAGGATTTAGCACACATAAATGTAATGTCCTTGTTGAATATTTGAAAAGATTGGATAAAACATTTAAACGTGAAAATCGGAATACCCAGCTATGTGAGCTCGTTTCGAATAAATTTCCATTTTTTCGACGAATTTCCGAGGCAGGTGTTGGGCCCATAACGTAAGGTGCTCACCAGTTTGACGGTTTTTTTTTTAAAGATCCGTCTACGTAACAAGTAAGTGCCGACCATTCACAGAGAATGTGCTCAGAGGTTTCTTCCTCTTCCTAAAGGAATCGACACTCCGTATCTGAACAAAGGTTTAGTTTGTTGAGATGATATCTTAGGCCACAATGGCCGATAAGGAAGCCCACCAGCTTCCTCATGTTGTATCTGTCAAGGTTTAGAATTTCCTTGTAGAAAAAGGGCGTGGATTGCCTAAGCCCGGGAACATTTTTCCAACGGGCTTGGTAAAGTTGGTGCTCCCAGTTGTTTAACAAAGCTGTATCGGTAGCACAATTAACGCCACAAAAGAGGTGGCTCTCAAATTGGGTCAGATTTCCCGAAGTGATATGTTCCATACTATTTAGAATCAGTTGAAACTCAGTGGTAGGAACGTGATCATTAGCATTCTTATAAGAGTTACAGCAAAAGTTCCCTAGTACCACCACATCAGGTACCAACATTTTACGATTACCGAAGGCAGTTTGTTTGAAGTAGGCCGAGTGATGCAACTCCGAGCATCCTCACCAAGTTGTGGTCAATAAAAACACTCCATGTGGCATTCCTCCGCTCTCAAGGCTTTCACTTTGCATCCTAGTGGTGCACATTTTTCACGATTTTCGTTTACAAGCTCTACGTGATTGTATCCGCTACGTAGATGTCCTCTCCAACCGTGTACCGCTAAAACTTACGCCTCCCATAAATAATTTATTCGCGTTCCATCGAGTGACTCCTGAGAAACTTTTCTTGTCCCCATCCCGAGGTCCTGCCGTAGAATATGAATGAATGTTATAGTTCTGTGTTTGTTCCCTGCCAGCCAGCCACCGTAGCCTCGGCACGTTTTCCGAATTCAGGAAGAAAACTTACTGCCTACCACCGCGAGTATCATAAAAGCATAAGCGTAGCAGAAAAAAAAAGTGGAAGAATACATAAAAGCCGAAGCGAAACTTTCAAACAAGGACACGACACCAAAGATGAATAGGCTCTCCACGCAAAGATGTTCCCCGGAATTCATTTTTATTATTTATGGGAAAAATATGAACGCGGCGAGAGCCAACGACCCACCGACCCACCGATCCCAGTCTCAGCTCCGACGAACAATCCCACTTAATGAGCAGATAATATGAATTTATTATTGGTTTTATGACGTTTCGGCATAAGGAGTTATCTATCCGGGAGGCAGGCGTTTATCGGGCAGATTGTAAAAAAAAAATAAATCACCATACATGGCTTCTGGTCCGGTGGGGGCTTTTATGTTGCAGTAAACCGAAGAAATTAGTGGCAAACTTCACCGGGACGAGGTGGTTTTACGATGGAAACGTGACTCCCGATAGGAATCAATGCAATTCGGGTCATCTGCACACGATTTACGGTGGCCAGTCCACCTTTGGCGATATGCCTTGCTCATATTTTAATGTCTCTGTGTCGATCCCAACGCGGCGATATAAGGCCAGGACGTAAATTTAAATAGAAGGATATTAATCAGAGCACTAGATGGGTTTTATTGCGGCGCGCGGTTGCTTTTAATGGACAAGGGGGTAGATAAAGCGATAAAGGCGGAACTCGTGACAAGGAAGCTCAAGTTGACACTGTCGCACCTGTTAATTTAGTTTCATTTGCAAAACTTGTGGAGCTGAGTCGAATGGAGCACTAAATGGAGCGTGGTGGGTGCTAAATACCCGTGAATCACTCGTAAGCAGATGTTAAGTGGGTGATGAGCGAGTGTAAGAGGTGTTTGCTTTGTATTTAGTGCTAGATTAAGGTCTAAGAGGGGACATATGTTATAGTGGTTTCCCTTCTCATAGAACTACTTGTGATGCGTCTCCAGTGAGCTCCGTCGTTAGATAGATTCCATTTCTCACGCAGAGTTGGCTGAGGTCCCATTTTACTTCCTTGCACCACATTGGTCGAGGTCTTCCCTTGTTGCGTCGTTTTTATTCTGTGGAGAGATTCTGGGGAGAGATTTTCCGGGTCGAAGCGCTGGGTAGTTTTAGTGGTTGTATCAGACAGAGAGAACCCGATACTCAAATAGTGCTGAAGTGCACCGTTTTGTGACCACAGTTCTCGTGATCGGTTTGTTAGATGAGTGTGAATGGGTGTCGACAGACCATGGCTTAAATCCAACCTGTGGAGTTAAGGTAAAGATTTTCTTCTCTGAAAGTTAGCCGAGGTTATCGCGGAAGGGTGTCCCTAGCGCAATGAGTCTTTCTATGGCAAGTGCGGAGGAAGTATTTTCGCTCTCATTAGTGTCTTTGCAGCTGTGGCAGTACCAACTTCCCAGTGACCCATACAGATGGGGACAACGCGCGCAATGTCTGTTCGGGTTCTTTTGAGAAGGTCGCTTGTTTTCCTATGGTTGTATGTTAGCCAAGTATTTCTACATAAGGCGTAGCTAGCAAGGTTGTTCCATTTGTGTTTGCCTACTGGGAAGTAGAGTAGGTTGATTTTTTCTTCGACAGCTGCTAACTTCTCTTGCGAGTGAGTTCTCAAGTGCTGGGGTTCATCTGCTTTACATATCCCATCCATCCTAGTCCTTGTATTTCGACTCAACTGACTAGGTTGACGTTGTCGACAGGCCGGTTTGGGTTAATGCCTAGCTTCTCGCAAGCATTCATGCTGTTCATGGCTCTAACACACCGATCACTAAGCCTAGTCGATGCTTCCTGTCAGGGAAGGAATGAAAAGGCGTCGTTCAAGAACCCGGAGTTGAACACCGAATCTCCAAATAAACAATGAGGCGATAGAGAATGACAGGATATTTGGTCTTGGGAACCCTTAGAGCAGAATACCGATGAATATGGAAGACAGCTGTGTTTTTAGACACGGGTCAGTTAAGTAAAAAACGTGATATTTCTTGTAAAAAGAGAAAATGAGTTGTGGGATAAATTGGTGGATGCAAGCGAGTTAGTCCACTAGAAGGTGACGACCTTTTTAACATACAATGCAGTTTTCCAAGTATCAAGCTTCCGAGTTGAAGACTCTCCTCAATGACAAAGCTCTCAACAAATCACCCTGTCACAGACAACTTCGTCCCTAGGATACAATCCCAGCATAAAACTTTTTCTTTCTGCGATAAATTATGATAAAATGATGGAAGACATTAGACAAAAGCTGACGAGGCTAAGGGCCCACAGGCACCAAAAGGATGAAACAAATTTATGTTCTGCAATAAAATACCCTTCAAGATGCACAAAGGAGTACTTCTTTGGTTCTGGTCATGTCGCCTTTAATCGTTTTTTTATTTCAACTTTTCCTCTGTATAGCAACATCCTCATCCTCATCCCCAGTCCATTCATCTCAATTCCATACCCATTCACCCAGTTGGCAATTAAGTTAAAAAATATTTCCCAAGTTTATTTTTGAAGAAAGACACAAGAGTCAAAGAGCTCTCTCCAAGAGATGGCCAAAGTGGCTAATTTTTTAATTCCAGTAAAACGCGACAAAACAGAAAGTAAAACATAGCTACTCCCAGGCCAGAGTACAAAATGAAATGTCCTTTTCGCCAACGACTCTCGTTCAGGACCCTCATCTGTACAGCTTTTCCTCATTTTCTACTCAATTAAAATGAACCAATTAAAAGTTGATTTGTTGGCCGCTTCGCAGCGAGATATTGTTTTTGGAAGTGGAGTGGAGCAGAAGCTGAAGAATAGATGGATGGGATGTGATTCAAAGGGATCGAGGGACTTGTGGACCGAAAATTGGGTTAAGGTAAGAGATGACGTAAATTAATCTTTTTATCGCTTGTTGATGTTGTCTGGATGGGCTTGAGATTGCTCTGAAGTTGTTTGTTAAATTGATAGTAGGTGGTGACTGGAGAGATACGAATCTGCCATTGAAAAGGAGTAATTTATAGTTTATGCAGTTTGGGTAGTTAATTTGTTGAGTAGAAATTAGCTGGTATGGTGCTTATTGCTTCCACTGTCAGGAGCAAGTGGATATTCTTCTCAATGAAGAATGCGAGTACTCTTGTTTTGAAAAGACGACGAACCACTATAAAATATACAAACTACGCTGATTGCTACCGACAGAACGTATTTGCATGCAGATTTGTTATTGGCGACCGACTTAGCCAAGAAAAAGCATCGACAAAGAATACCAGCAGTGCCCTAGCTAAGACATTAATCTTCTTAATCCTTAATAAAACCCGCGGACCTCATAGTGGATAAGCGAACCATTGGAAAATGATGATGATCCTTAGTAAAATAACATATGTAGCCTGCACGATACTACTTCCGACTATAGATTCAATCTAATCGACTTTATGGGAGAGTGAAATGTTGTCATAGAAAGCACGCGGTTGCCTCATTTCGATTTTCAGAAAAGGACATATGTCTCCTGATCAATCAACGGTCAACCAGATTGATCACATTGCGAGCAACGCACGTTCCATATAATAGATGCCCGAACTTTCCAAGGAAAGTTCCACTATGTTGCTTTAGCGCAGGTACGGCTGCGGATATTCTGAACACAGCAAAGACAATGCAATACTGTAGGGAAGTCTCACATCGGATGGTTACAATTGCAAGAGATTGTTAGAGCCTTTTCCGATTGAGTATCGTTTAGTCTCGCAAGAGATTCTATGCCGCCAGCATAAAGTGTTATAGACCATTGAGCAGGATAGATCTCTTAAGGTTCTAGTGCGTCTATATACATACTCAAAGACCAGTGGCAACACAATACTGTGAAAAAGTCATCAGAGATGCCACTTCCGATGTGCCGGGTTTATGCCGGATACTACAACAAAAAACCTGGCTTGACGAAGAATGATAAGTTTTGTTGAGCGAAGATTACTCTGCTAACTAAGTTAGATAGCTTTTACCACTTTCTTCACTGTGTTTATTGCGCCTATTGTGGAGTGGCATTTTCTGAATCCGCGCTGTCTCTTGGATAGGACATCTTCAGCATCTTCTCTATGAGTTTCTTATGGGAATAATCCTTTTCCTTTTCAGTACCAAGCATTGTATCATCCGTCCATTCGCGTGCTTTTGTTCATGTCCCGCGGTTGCTGGTAAACTGTAAAACTCAGTGGCTTTTCTTTTTTGTAGAGTCTCTGCCGCCAGGATCAGCTCGCCTGCGCTGTTCATAAGAAAAAATTATTGTTGAGCAGGAAAGATCTTCAGAGGCCTTATCGGATGCCTATGACTCCAGTTTACTCATTTTTCCTTAAAGTTTAGCCGTCAGAAGTTGATATTGAAGTCCACTTCTTATCTGTCTTGAGTTCGGATTTCGCTGGTTCTTGCATGTTTTGTTGTTTCCGCCTTCTTCTTACCCTAGTGAAGTTATGTTTAAGATGTCGGCCGTTCTTTCTGTCCACAAGTATACCAGTTTTGCACCCATCGAGTCGTCGCATATCTGGCGTATGAATTGGATTTAGCTTCTGCTCTCAATTCGGCGTTTACTCTCCTTAAGAAAAGCAACTTTCTAAACCGCCGCAAATTCAGAGGCATCAGTCTTCTTAAAATTGCCTACAAGATCTTGTCTGTAGTATTGTGTGCACGCCTGAAGTCGTACGTCAACAACCTGATTGGTCCATATCAGTGTCACTTATGACCAAGAGAGTCCATCATCGACCAAATATTCACACTGCGGCACATCTTAAAGATTTTCAAATCGATACGCACCAGCTCGATTTTAAGGCGGCGTATGACAACATCTATAAAGACGAGCTATACAGAGCCATGTCTAGTTTTGGCAACCTTGCCCAACTCGTTCGTTTGTGCATGATGACGATGGAAATCCACGTTTCTCCATCAAGGTCGACCAAGACCTCAGCGAGAGTTTTGAAGGCAAAAAAAAAAAGGATTTTCGCAAGACGACGCGCGGTCCTTCGAATTCTTGAAAGAATAGTGTCAGAGACACAATCTTTCAAAAGTCCGTCCAACTACTCGCATACGTCGACGATATTGACAAATTCGGAAGAACGCGGCGTGATATTCACGGTACGTTCGTGAGTATTAGGACGGGAGCGGCGTAGATGGGTTAGTCGTTCAATGAGGGCAAGATAAAGTATGTAGTATATGCTGTCAATAAATGAGTAGCAAAGCCCTTTCGAATAAAGTGACCCTTTATCGTCCCAGTCCTGCTGTCAAACGCTCTTGGCTGCTTCGAAAGGAAAATTCTTCGGGTAATTTTCGGTCCCGTGTACATAAATAGTGGGTGGAGGACGAAATACAATGTCGAACTGAATGGGCTGTACATCGACATCGACTTAGCCAGAAGTCTGAAGCTCCAATGACTAAGGTGGCTGGGTCATGTAACGCTGTTGGAAACCAATGCTCCAGCCCGGAAAATCTTCGAACCCACACTTAAGGGACGGCGCAGTAGAGAAAAACTGCGACTCAGGTGGAGCGCGCAAGTGGAAGGGGACTTCTACTAACTTTTGGCGTGCGACATTGGAGGCAGCTGACTGCATACGTTTGTTGGTTGAGGCCCAGGTCCACCCCGGACTGTAACGCCACCTTAAGTGAGTTCTAATTCAGCGGCACCTGCCATTTCTAGAATTGTGTTTTTCTCGATCACGTCTGTAAGAAGTTTTCCATGAGTCTACTAATCTTCCACCTTGGTTCTTGCATTCGGCTTCTTCAAGGAACACGCTGGCTCTTTTATAAGTCAAACACAACGCATTAGTGGACACTACCGGGGACCTTAAGATGACTTCTGGGAAACTAAGAACTTTTGGTGTGGCAACTGAATATTGTTACTCCCTCGTTATTCACCCAACAAATATCGTTTGTTTCAATTTCTCTCAAAGGGCCCTGTCCTTGCATCCGGAGCCTAGTTCGTAGCTGCCTCAAGCGCTTTTCGAATTCCATTGCCGATTTGCATTAGGCGCAATACTGCTCTTCCAGCGGTATGTGATTCATTGCATCTGAACAAGGTTTGGGAATTCAAGAGGTCGCTACCTTGTCAAATCGGAGAGTTCCGGCTGAGTTTGAGGCCCATTTCAACCATTTCCCTCTATATTCTTGGACTGCACACTGATGACTACTAGATCCACTTTCGGATTCGAATCCGAGTTGTGTGAGGAAGGAGTCCATTCCGACATAATACAGCCGGATCTTCAAACACCAACCGGTGGATATTTGACAAGGTTAACTCCCCCAATAGTCGAAGCTATCAACTCTCGAAAAGGAGAAAAAATTAGTCCTTTTTCGCAAATCTTGTCCAACGTGTTGAGAAGTTAACACGGGAGGCAGACAAGTCAAATATTGCCCCGAGTGAAGTGATGTTTAATTGGAAACTAAAAGTTTGTGCATCTTATGTGGTAGGTTTGCATAGTGAAGGAAATGTTCGTATAACCGTAAACTTTACACACTATACCCATCAGAATGTAGACGTAGTCTATGCAGCTAACATCCGGTGAACACATCTTTACTTTCAAACCAGTAAAATCGGCAACAAAATTCTGGCATGAGAAAGATGGTGAACAGACATATCACCTTGAGTTCATACCAACGTTGATGGTGCCACCCAGAGCCTTTCAAAATGTTTAAGTTCACTGGAGTTGCGCCTGAGAATAACCACGTGTGCTGTGCTTCCATATGGGTGAAACGAAGTTAGGTGTCAATTGCAACCCACCCAACCCCCATTTGAGTCATAATCCCTTGATACCAACCGTTTTTTTTTCTTTTCTTAAAAAGTCCTCGCATTTGCATCCTTTCATTGTTTTGTTTGTATTTTGAGCGCGGGAAAGAAAAAGAGGAAAGTAATAAACTAATTAATTTCTCTGCCACATAAGTCCAGGGCAGCCGGCGTGTGTTATGCACAATGAGGAGGAAAAAATAGATGAAAAAACGGAGAAGAAAAACCCTGAATCCGGATTTAAATACTTAATCCGATAGAACAGTCGGGGAGAGTCCTTTTTTATGAAGAAAGTTTTTCAATTGCACTCGCGCGCTGCACTGGAAAATTTTGCGCGCATTATCTCTAAGTACTGCGAGAGGGAGTGGTAGTAGGAAAGTCAACAGAACCCGCACCTCCGACAAAATTTTGTGTGTAAATGGCTCTTGGGAGACTTATTTCTTTTTACGTTTGTATGCATTTTGTGGCAATTAAGAGCGAACTCTGTGTGTGTAAGCCGATTTCGAGGAAGCTCTTGAAACCACTTCCTGATGGAGATGATGGATTTCGGTTCTGGATTTAACACTCGTCGTGGTCGGGCTATATAGTCAAGCGGGAACTTTGCTTGTTAATGCTTTTGAAATGTTTTCCTTTGTTTGGTTTGGGTAAACATATCACTTTCGATCGGAAACTCGAAACTTTTCATGGAGCTCGGGTGGAGAATTTGGTTTAAATTAGTTTCGAGTTGAAATCTAATAAGCACAAGTGAGTCCGAAGGTTTAGAAATGTATATCAATCCTTTTGTGCCACTTTACAATAATCCTTCTTTTATCAGGATATCTTCTGGTTCTGCTGGTCGGTAAATTAGTTTTCCATTGCTTGAAATCAACTTCTCATTAAGCCCCTAGAGGCGTGTTTACACTGCACACGACCAATTCGTGGCCTTTTATTGGCACAGAACTCCTCCCGTCGATGATTTCATTAGAACCAGCAATGAAAGTGGGAACCGGAAAGCACTAATTCAAGCAAATTCTCAACTAATCGTCAAGACAGCTGTTAGAGGGCAGATGGACTTCCGAAAATATTACTCATTCAAGCAACGAACGTGTGAAAATTCCCTTCTTCCTAGCTCCCCCGAGCTGGTTCGCGTCTACAGCATATTCATTCAACTTGGTACTTTTTAGAAATCTAAGTATCTGTAAAGGGTTTCTAGATTGGATTGGTCGATTGAGCGGTACGGGGTAGCACGCTCTGTGACCTTAAATATATTTATTGTACCTCCTACTGAAGGTAGACGATTCCTGCTCGAACTATAGAATCTTCATCAGTCCGGTAGTGAGGGGATCTCCTCGGTGTTAACCAGGTAAGCCTCTACGCAGTCCTTCCTATGACGGAATAGTGCATTGTAATTTGCGGTTAGGTGATCTGGAATTCCCTTTTCGTAGTTGCAATATTTAAAGGTTCCGTATATCAACATTCTTAAAGTCTTTCTTTAGCTTACAGCCTCTTGTAAGGAATCCTAGTATCCTCAGGCCTATGCATAAAAAAATATAAATAGCTGGCGCGACAGCTCGGGATGAGCCAAAGCCTAGCTTCTCGCAAGTATTTGTGTTGTGCGAGTTTAATTTTTCGCACGAATAAAGGGGACCTACAATTAATCGCCCCGAGGTTTGTCATTTCCCAACTAGAAGTTTGGGCTTGAACCCACGTGGTTCGCACAGCAGTCTAATGCACTAACCGTTGAGCAACGGCTACATGCATAGTTTGTATATTTTTCGGTTATAGTACCCGAGTAGTTGGTGTATTTCGTTCCAGATTTTTGCTTTCGAGGTTTCTTCCTCCTTCTGTAGTTGTTCACGGACGACTTTGTGATCCGTTTTGTAAAAGGCTTTTGGTCATAGAAGAGCCGACTGCGTCACTACCTTTACCAGTATATTTGCCTCCTTCCCTCCTTTTACTTCTAGTTTCGGGTAGTGTTGCACAATGCTGTTGCATCTGAGCAGTTCTAGACTGCTCTTCAAATTGGTCCTATATTGGACCACTTAGTGTTTCTGGGATTTCTATTAGAGGCCTTTTCCGAGCAACTTCCCTCTAGAGTGAACACTATAAATCTGTGATGAGACATCGCGGGTTCATTGGAGATCTCTATTTCCTGTTTTAACTACTTAAGCTTGGACTTCCTATTGTGATATTCAACACTTCTTTCCTAGCCTCAGTTACAAACGTGGGTGTATTCCCCAAGTTATACATTTCTAAATTGCCTATAAGGATAGATTCGAAAAGGTACTCACTCGGAATCAGTTATGGATGTTAGCAACTCAGCCTATACTTATCTGCAGTTTGTTTCTTCCTAAATAACCTTTGTTCCTCTAGCGGGGTGGTATGTTTGCGCTGTCTCTGGTGAAATGGGTAGATGTGTGGATCCTGCGTCATAAATTCTGAAAGGCAAGTACATATATTAAAAGCCTTTTTTTCTATTGAGATGTATGATCTGGGTGAGTTATGCCCCATATGGCCTAATACCTTCGTATCTCTGCTTAACAGACCTCTGATTTGTACGATATATGCTCGAGTAGGAAATTCAAGAAATCACATCACCTTGACGAAGTACAATGCATGTCTGGAATACATTCAGCGGAGTGCGTCGCAACTGGATTAGTTTCCAACGTTGCACGTCACAACTGGGTCAGTTTAACGAAGTGACGAGTTTAGTCACTACCTTGTAGAGCTTCAAAGGGGAAACTTTGACATACGCAGATACAGAGTTGATGAAAATGGGTGCCTTTCCATTTGAATTTGAGTTGTAGTTTCTGTTGGTACGAATAATTAATTCACAGTTGACAGACCTGTTACTTACTTACTTAAGGTGGCGCTAAAGTCCGGGGTGGATCTGGGTCTCAATCAACAAGCGTCTTCAGCGTCTTTAGCCAACTGCTTTGAGTACCACATGAGTCGCATGTCTCCTTAACTGCGCCGTCCCTCATGGGTGGATTCGTAGATTTTCCAGGCCGGAGCATTGGTGTCCATCCAATGTACATGACCTAGCCACCTCAGTCGTTGTAGCTTTACTCTTCTGCCTAAGTCGATGTCGCTGTACAGCCCGTACAGTTTGTCCCTGTATCTCCTTCTGCATTCACCGTTTATGCAGACGGGACCGAAAATTGCACGAAGAATCGAAACAGCATGAGCAACTTCGTTCGCTTTTGACAGAGTCCATGCCTCTCCGCCATACAGCTAGACTGAGATGGTAAAGGTTTTAAATAGGGTCACTTAAATTGTTCGAGATAAGGAATTTTTAGCCCAAAGAAACAGTGACTGGCAAGAGTTAGTCATCGTTTGGTCTCGACACTGGTGTTGTTATCTGAGGTAATAGCGGAGCCTAACTATCTCAAGGTCTGTCTACAGTGACTTTCTGTCTGAGACATTAGGTTTGAGTATCTTTTCTTGTTGACAGCGTACACTTGGTCTTCCCCTCATTGACCGGTAAACTCATTTTTGCCGCTCCCATACTCACGAACGCGTTAGTGACAACACGCTACGTTCTTTCGATTATGTCAATATCGTCAGCATATGCGAGTAATTGAACGGACTTTTGATATACTGTGCTGTGTCTCTGGTGTTAGCGCGTGAGTTTTGCACTATTCTTTCAAGAACGATTTTGAAGATGTCTAATGACAACCTGTCGCCTTGGCTCACCTGTCGGTGAGGTCTTTAACGACCTTGATAAAGCAGCGTGCATTCTCTTTTATCATCCGATTGGCAGGGTTGCTAAAACTAGAGAGGGCTCTGTATAGCTTGTTTCTATACATGCTGTCATACGCGGCTTTAAACCCGATGAAAAGGTGGTGAGTATCGATTTGAAGTTCCTGTGTTTTCTCCAAGATCTGCAGCGGTGTGAATATTAGTTCGGTGGTGGAATTTCGTGGCCTGAAGCCACACTGATATGAACCGATTAAGTTGTTGACGAACGGCTGATCGCACAACACAACAGATTAGATCTTGTAGACGCTGTTGAGAATACAGTTTGGGCTTATAAGTATGGTACAAAGGAGCTAAAGACGTTTACAAAGTCATCTGGATAGGATTTTGTATTTTCACTCAGCAGGGATATGCCTCTGTAGTTCTTGGATCACCTTTTTTGTAGGTGGGCCCTGTAGAGCTGTAAAAAGCAAGCTTTCGTTATTGCTTTTTTCTATATTGTTAACGAGTACAGCAACCTCTTTCAAACTGGTAGTGTAGAATCGCTGATCGAGTGGATTTGGGCCTTTCCTTGCCTATCACTGTCTTTATTTTTCTCTATTCAGGAGTTGCTTGAAATGCTTCCTGAAAACTTCCTCCAAGTCGTTAACTAGATTTGAAGAAACCTTTGGATGCTGTTGTTACTGCTGGCTTCGATTCTCCAAAAACTGTATGCAAAATGCTGTGCAAATTGGTTGCACATAGGCCCAATTATTGTGATTATCTCGAAATGGACACACCTGGGTTTTCAATCTCACTCTTAGCCATGGCGGCGATATTGTCAGCTGATCTTGCCGGAGGAACACGAGTCACATTGGGGATCGTATAACTCCATTCTGGGGCAAATCGCCTCGTTATTACATGACGAGTTGTGCGATCACGGGAGACACGATTCGGGCCCAGTCCGAGAGGGTTAAATTCACAATAGCTGTGCGAGAAGGGGCTTGATGATGACCAAAACCAATACAAACTTTACGAAACGTTATACATGTACAAAGTTTTCTTTTGCTCGATTCTTCTAGCTTGACACTTTTCCCTCTCTGTTCTTGTTTTCATTTGAAGATTTTGCAAGTCATACCCAATGTGGCTTCGTCTACTTCTTCAGTACTACACTGGTTCCACTGATACTTGGCATTTGTGGCTGCTGATAACATAGTACTGAGTTTTCATCAAGCCACTTTCTGTAGGAACTCTTTTCAAGGAGGCATGCAGGGTTTCAACCAGAAAACGGTCAGAAATGATACAATTCATGCATGTAGATCATCCGCAAGGATGTGTTTCATTTGGGTGACGGTTTCACCATCCAGAGTGTTGTGTGAAGAAACCAAGTGCTTCTCAGCACCATGCTTCGAGTAACAGCAAAATTTAATTTAACAACAATAGACTTGTTAAGTCCCAAAATAATAACTTACAACAACAAATTGCCTCTAAATTCAGTGTTAACGCCTTAAGATCGTAATCCCCGGCTTTCCACAGAGGCCCACATTGTTTTCCATTACAAATGGGGAAAAATTAATTCCTTTTCTCTATTTGCGTTGGAAATCATTTTCAGATTGGTCCCGCGCCGCGCCACGCTCGTGTCGCCGCCGCGAGTTTCCATTCCCAAAAAAGCATATTTCGAAAATTAAAACTTTTCACTCGTCTACTCACGGTCACGTAATCCAATTCTGATTTAATCTACGAAAAAAGCAAAAAACTTTGCTGGTTCCTTTTGTTTTCGATTTGGCTATTGCTGTTGTTTTTTCGTTGCCCATTTTCGTTCTAAAAACGTACACGGTCCGAAAATATCATTATTTTTGTAATTTTGCGGCGCGCGAAATGAGATTACCTTCATTATTTTTTATTTCTCGCAATTAGTTTCAATTCGAAATGAAAATTTAATTGCCCCATGGGAGGGCCGACTGTTTTAATAGAAATTCTATAAAATTATAATTTGGGGGCGAGTTACTGGCACACCCTTTGCGTAATATCCCTCAGCCCACCCATTGACATATGTCAAAGTGTGCGCGCATTCAAACGTGTCCCCAACATGGGGTAAATGCTCCGATTTTGCACGGTGCCACTGTAAATAATTAAACAAAAAAAAAAGAAAAACGACAAAATGGAAAATTTAAAATTCAATTTGTTTACTAAACTACTTTGGTCAGGTGCAAGGTATTCCGGCCACGGGAACAGTATGCTAGTGGACAAATAACAAATTATCAACGGATTACTTCCCGGTGAAAAGTTTTTGGCCGTTGGCGGTCATTTATACTGAAATTGGAATTTGATTTGGGGAATTTTTGCAAACTGAGGCTCGGTGGCCGCTGCAATAGTTAAAGTTTTGACGATGTGGGAATTTGGTTGAGATACAAATAAATTGCAAGCGAAACGATTTTATTTGCAAAAAATTTGCTGCTATTGTAATGGGGTAATTAAATGCGTGGGTACCTACGTATGTAATTGGATCATAATTTGTAGATTCCCTTGATTCTAATTTGCGGATGGTTGTTGTCATATTTTGACGAGCTTATGCAGTTTATTGTGGTGTGGTTTGATGGTCGCAGTGTGTGTGCCTTAGGTCAGCTTATTTAACCTTATTGGTGATTAATAATTCCTCAGTCGCCAGGGGCAATGTTGAAATTAGGTTCGGGGTCCCCTGGGTTGGAAATTAAACATTAAATGCTGGCATTTTGAATGGCATACATTATTCAACACCCTGTTTCACTCATTATCTAGTTAGTTAGTTATTCGTAGAGAGGTCCTCTTTGACTAGAAAAGTAGGCTCATTGTAATACCACTGAGTACTGCGGTTTGACCCCTGAAACCATTTAGATTTCCTAACGTAGCTGTTGAGATCGGCCGTGCTGGCGAAGTTCAGATCACTTAGACCGTTAAAGAAGTTTTTTGAAGGTAGATTTTCTGATGTTGCCAAGAGCGGGACACGTGTAGAGGAAGTGTGCAGTAGACTCTTCCATCTCCTCGTCTCTGCAGCTCTTGCAGAAATCGTTACATGCTATATCCAGGCTTTGAGCATCCCTGCCTAGGATGCAGTGCCCTGGAAGGACGTTGGTTAGTTTTGGTGGATTAATTGGTCACTTTTGAAGATCCAGGACAGGGCAGGTCAGCCTGGAATTGTTGCAATAAGCGAGGTGTTGCCATTTATGATTTGCTTACGGTCGAGCATCCTGTCGTCTGTACATTGAGAGTCTTGTTTGGTTAATTCGTCTGCCGCGCAGTTTCCTTGAAAGTCGCAGTGACTATGGACTCAACAGAGTGTGACGCTATACTGGTTAGCGATCTCGTTTAGAGACACGCGGCAGTCCTTCACTGCTCTAGATTTTATCGTGTTGGATACGAGAGACCTGAGCGCAGCCTAGCTGTCGATGTAGATTCCAATATTTGTGCGTCGTATGGGTTAGTCTTCAGTCAAGTGGCGGCTTGATTAATAGCTGTGACTTCGGGTGGGAAGACACTGCAGTAGTGGGTAGACTGAAGGAGTTTTGGATGTCCAAGTCTTCTGAAAAGACACCGGCACCGACTCCTTCGACGAGCCATCTGTAAAGATAGAAATAGACTCATTAAAGACGACTTCGCGCTGACTCCAGATGCTTGTGTTCGGTATTTTGTGCGTATAGCCCATGGGAAGGCTGCGGTGAGTTGTTAGTATTCTGGCATGTTCCACATTATTCACACACCATTAGTGGGTTTCTCTCAGTCTTAGGACCGCATTAGTGGCTTGCTGCATGGAATGGATATCTATTGGCTATATGTGGAGCATGGTTTGAAAGGCAGCTGTAGTAGAAGTTCTCAGCGCACCAGTAATGCTGAAGCACTATCTAGGTATAATTCATTCTGTATTCGTATACCGCGACTCAACAGTACTATATTCGACATGAATTTTCATAGCTGATATCACTGACACTTCTAGCCATTAAGGTTCGATAAGACGATTTATAGATGTAGCCTGGTGTGCGAGCTACTGGCGCGTCAACTTGAAACGAGTCAAGGCCTAGCTTTCGCAACTCCTCATGTTGTGCAATTTACATTTTTCGCATGAATGGAAGTGATCTACAATTCATTTCCGACTCCGAATGGCGAATTGAGAAGCTTTTTTATAACAAATTATACTCTTAGAGACTTGTCATTCCCTGACGAGAGATGCTGCCGCGAAAAATGTTCGGTGGACATGGGTGGTGCCTGAGCCCACGTAGCTCGCACAGCAGTCCATCGCAACAACAACTGACCCACGGCGACCAAAAACACCCTTAAGTGCTTAAGTGAATAAGAGCTAATGCTTATGTGCCTTTTGCATCCGAATGCTCGAGTTGTTGCAAACCCGACAAAAAAAAACAACAATCCTTCGGCACCATTATTTCGTTGAAATTTTCAGTGACATTTTGGAATAGTCGGTGTCCTATCCCTCCAGTATGCCGAATCACCTCGTTCTTCGGCTCCGGAATTATTGCTGACTAATTGACATAGCCCATACTTTTTAAATAATCTGAAAGTTCAATTGAATTCTCTGTTTTTAGAGATAGTCCGATCTGGGAACTTCGAATGATGTGTAGTCATCGTGTCACCAGCTGTATAGCCCCTGGCTCTGTTTTGTTGAAACCACATTACGTCAAAGTGCATATTATAAAATGCGGAACATAAAAACGCCGTTGTTGTAACTCCTGCTCCACTCACCGTCTATACATAAAAACTATGTACTGGCATCATTTTCAAAGCAGAATGGTCCAATGACTCTTCCAATCCAAAATTCGCACCAAACAGTAAGTTTCTGTAAATGCATCGATTTCTCTACAATCCATTGAACTATTCAGAGCGAGAACCACAGAAGACATTATTAATCAGCACCCCTGCAATTCTCTAAACCCTCAATGGGGGTTTGAGTCTCCAGAATCCATTTAATGCAAAAATTCGTTTTTGATGTATGTACATGCACAGTAGCAATATTTTTGTATTGCGGCAATGACCCCATTTACTCGCCCATTCCTTTGAAAAAAATTCTCTTATTTCACCACTTCTTTGGAATTACAGAGTTGAAAAAACACAAAATTGCTGAGCATCAAGTTGTTTCTAAACTTTTGTGTTGTGATAGCCCCTAAGGCCAGTTACACCACTTGTTAGGAATTTAAGGATAGTGATACTAAGAGAAATTTAGTCCTCAAACTTTCGTTAAATATTTTCTTCCTGTTTTGTTATTGCTAGAAGACAGGAAGTTGAGATGGAAGCAGCTCTCCAAAGAAATGTTTTAGCAATTTTAACTTATCCAACAAAACACAAAACTCCATTGAAAATTTTATAGGACTTGTCGAATTAGATTTCATCACTGAAGATCAGCATCACCTTTCTGCATCACCTTTTTGTCTGCGGCTTGTTGTTTCAACAGGCGACAGTCTATAAAACCGTAATTTCTGGCTAAGGACAAACATTTTGACCCGGCTATCACCACAGTTGAAGTGTAAAACATTAATTTGGTACAAATTTGCAGTCAATACATTTTGCTATCGATACTCTGGCGTACTGCGACAGTTAGCTGAATATTTAAAATCGAAACTGCATGATGTCAACTGTATGATGGCTGCTCAAACTACGTACCGCACTGAATTCTTGAAAGCTAACCCAGCTAAACGTTCCTAATTTGTTGCGTCCTTTTGGATGGTTATTGTGACCATACCTTCTGTTAGTTTTGTACTTCCACATGAAAACGTAAAGAACAGACAAAGAATGCCAAAAAGAAAGCTGCGCCATCAATGAAGCATATGCTACATACGTATTGAATCCCTTCAATAGAAGGACTAAATTATTTTGACCCACGAACAACACTTCCCTACAACAACTTGAGCAAAACAACTTTTGTTCACAAACTTTCTTGATTGCGCGATATTTTCTTAAAATAGAAATCCAAAATTGTTTACAAACCGATTCCACGAAAATCACTTTGAATATTATACGCAATTTCCTTAATCTCAGCCATCAGCAGTAAAACTTCCTTTTAATGGACGTTACCCAATCCATGTTGACATTCCAAGTCCACCACCTACCCATCAACCTTTTAAAGCTAATCACTACCAAAACGATTTAACAATGGCGTCGTATTTAAACAGCCCTCAACAAGTATCAGTTCGAGTTACGCTTCCCCAAGTATACATTTACCAGGTAAGAATGACTTGACATTTTCCCACTTCCCTCTCGCACACACATCTCTTTTTACATTTTTCGTCTCGAAAAGGGTCATTAAAGACCTCATATTCGCAGCAGGAATTCTTAAATTAAAATTTCACATAAAATTGTAATTCAAAACGAGTTCACCTAATGACCCATATTTGTCAATGGGGCGCATACACTCCGAGTGGCAGAAATTGAGAGTAAAAAAACTTATTTCTGCACTGGAAGATCGTAGGCATCCCCAAGCATTTCCCATTTCCAATGAATTTTCAGGCTGTAATCCCCTGTTAAGGGTGAATCTTCATTTGATAAAAGAAACTTTCACTTGGTGTCAGCTTAAAATGGTTACTTATTCAGCAATGAATATTCGTCAAAGCTCAAAGGTTTCTCCTGTTAGGGGTGGAAATTATGGCAACGCGTTTTTTAGTACTAGAGGGAAATTGTTTTGACATCTGCTAGGGGGATGATTTTGCTGCATGGACGTTTCATATGTTTGGTACAGATGTCGCTGTTGACATTTGGAAGAGTATTCGCGCTACCCTTAAAATTCTTAAAAGAATTGAATCGCAACGAATCCTTATTGACCTCAGTAAGGCCCTGAACATGCACGAAAGAAATTTAGTACGTGTTTGAGATATCTGTAGACCAACGTTTTATAAAGTCAAGCGTTGAATGCTTGGCTTGGCTTAGAATGCTGACAGAGCTCATAAGGTAGTTCTCAGATTTTGGGCGAAGCTTGACATTTGATACATTTTTTTGAGATGAAGAGCCTACTCCAGTCTCCCTGAAGTAGATGAAAGTAAGCGATAAATGAAATGTGTCGTAGATAAATTGCTTACCAGCCCCGCGAAATACTTAACACAGTATCGGGGGAAGAGAAATTAAAGTGTATAGGGTGTGGTTGATACTAGGTTATTTAATTATTCAGGTTTGCCAATCGTGCTTACCAGTAAGGTAAGGTAAAGTGGCTGTCCATGCGAGGCACAGACACACGTAGGCCAAGGGAGGCCATTTGTGATGCCACTGGGATCTATTCCCTAGATATCATTACATTTATTGAAAACATTTGGAGCTCTTAATAAAACTGAGGATACTTTTGACATGAGTATGTGATAATTCGCCCAAATTGTCGAAGTGATAGGCTCCTAGATAGAGCTTACTTCTTTGGGATAGGGCAGGACAGTTACAGAGGAAATGCAGGATTGTTTCTTCTTCCTCGTTGTCACTGCAGCTCCTACAAAAGTCATTTGAGAAAATGGGGCAGTGGCCAGTGAGAACACCGATAACGGTGCTGATGAGTGACCTTTTAAGCAAGACCTGAATCATAGCCAGTAATTAAGACTGCTAGTATCTTTAGAAGATTACATATCCATTAGTGCAATCAAGAACAAAAAGTTCACAAAGCCAAGTTATGATATTCACTTTCGATTGGTCGCTTAACAGAAGGTAGAGTTTCCTTGTTATTTTGTTTTGAAATATTTTAAGTTTGTGTCACTAAAAATCAGACGACTATGGTTCAAACCCATACCATTGCCACTAATGCGAATTTCAAATATAGAACATTCTTGCATGCAGCTAGACATTAAATATGAGTTGGTCGTCATCAGTCCCATATTGTCTAGTGGTTAGGATACCTGGCTCTCACCCAGGAGGCCCGGGTTCGATTCCCGGTATGGGAAGATATTTATTTTTTAATTAAATATTGAAAGCTCAGTATTGAGCATCAACCAAGACTAAATGTATTTTGTTGTACGTTTATTTTGTGTCCTAGTCAACAGTATCGTACGTTCTTTGAGAGGATAAACAACTTGACGACGTTCTTCAACAGCTACTTATCCTCTTTTTTGTTAAAACAGCCGAGACGGGAGCTCGCCTAATTGGACTGTTGATTCACAATTCTGTGTAATTGAAGAGAAATCTATCTAGTCGTAGAGCGGAGCTGCTGATGAATGGGTTAACTGGCAGATATGTCCTCCATTTTCAGGTTAAAGTTAACTTAGTAACGATTCCACCGTTATGGCGGTCTAAACGGGGCATTGTTATTTCTTTCAGACAAAGTTGTAATGCCGAGAACGAGCAGCTACAGTTCGGGTGCAGATACTAGTCAGAACTTATATCGCACCGAAACTCTTCTTCACAAATCGATCAACATTTTCATTGGGATTGGCTAGTCCGTGTTTTATGATAACATGTCTGAGCCCTTCGTTGTTATTGCCATTGGCTTTCTTGACATTTAACTTCCCCATCACCATGATGGTATCTCTTTTCGATGTGGTGTTGAAAACGGTGAATTGCTGGTCGTACGAGGTCTCTTTCTCGTCATGAGACGAGAGCTTGGTTCGGGCTAAATACTGTAAAATGACGCGTCGTACACTTATCTAGAATCTGTTCATTAATAACATATCTCCGTGCGTTTGTCAGGTCTTTACTCACAGTAGTCGAAAGCACCAGTCCCATTCGAGATTCTCGCGGGTTTCCAGATAATTTACTGCAGTAGACTGGTGGTTGCCGTGGCTCAGTTGACTACGTAGTTAAACCCCAGCCATGTCCATCGAACATTTTTCACGGCACCACCTTTAAATTTGTCATGAAAAAGTTTCTTAATTCGCCGTTCGGATTGTTGCGGCTTTGTTTGAACGTGGGATATGTATCCCACCTCCAGTCCATTAATTCTCATAAATTTTGACCGAATTTTGATACCTACCGGGATACGCTGTTTAACTCCGTCATTCGAGCTAAAGCACTTGTCCATTAAGCCGTTAATTGATCCATTACCCATTCCGTTCCAAACCATTGAAAATGACTATAAATGTCAGCTCACGGAATATGCACCTTTTAGTTGCTTCCAAGATCATGGCCAGCTTTAAATTTACATCCGGGATTCTCCTACTCGTCTTTGTGGTAATAATATCCGTTCATCTGCATTTAATTCCAAATTAAGGAAACTCTTTTCCGTCTCTCACTCACAGCTGACAAAGCAAGTGTCTTCCATGGACGACTGTGAACTGCACAAGCCGACTATTGTGAGTAAAAGCGTTCCCAGCTCACAATAAATTCCATTAAAAAAAAAACAACAATAGATTTTCAAACGCAACAGACGGACTTTTGTTGTGAAGTTTACGAAGAGGATTTAGAATTCATGGACTGCCTCTCGGAATGGACGGACAAATTGGATTTTCCATCGAACAGAAGGGAGGAAATGGTCATGCACTTTGTAGGACATTTTTATAGTTTCCATGAACCTGATTATGCAGGGTTTTGTGTATTTTCCAGTGCATAGCCGAGTGTACCTACAATGAGATGGAGTTTTTGAAGGATGAAACTTCCTTGGATCTGAGACTCATAAAAAGCCATTTAAAGGAGAACTACGCCGATGACGATGATGCCAAGTTGATGTTTACGACTTTTAAAAAGTGTGAGAAGCATGGTAGGTTGGGAAAAAATAATTTGACAAGGAGAAAGGAAAAACATTTTTTTTTTCTGTAGCAAAGGACATGCTACAGCATGACGAAGTTTTGTCGTTGAAGAAGCGTTTGGCCAAGGCGGGATGTAAGCCATATGCCGGACTTGTTATGGAGTGCGTGAATAATGAACTGATTATGAACTGTCCCGAGGACAAGTGGAATGACTCGGCGCAGTGTGATCACGCCAAGGAGTTTCTTCAAAAGTGTGTCAAATAGAAAAAATTAAAATTGTGCACTAGTGTGGTTCGGTCTTAGTTGGGGTTTTTTTTTTTTTTTTTGTTGATTTGGAAGATGGTCATAGTACAGATATGTTTTTGACGAAGTCAGGGGGCATGTCTCTTCACGCTGCTTTTACTCCTCCTCTGTCTCCATTCCTGTTCATTCGCAATGGAGTTTCCCTCGCGCCTTGTGACCAATTCACTGCTACTTTTGTTTACAGCCTCCTGGACCGTCTAAGTTCTAAAGTTAAAATTGTCACTTAAGGTGCGTTTGAACCAGAAGATCCGTTGGATAATACGAAGCCATCTGTTTACAAAAGACTGCAGCCTGTCTAAGAGGCGATCACAATCGAATTATTATAGAAGAAGTTTGGTTTTAGTGTTGCAGATATTGAGAGCCATCGTTCCGTGAAGGCAGATGAACTTTGTCCTTCATTACAAGATGGATAACGAAGGTCTTTCTTAGCATCTAATGTCGTTTGTCATATCCATCCGGAATGCAATTAATGGCGACCGCTCCCTTTTTCTGGACCAGTCTGATCTCTGCAATAATCTTCGCTTTGCTGGAGGGTTTTCTTCGAATTTGTAAATTTTAGAAGACTGCATAGCAGAGAATTTTCCTCTCCACTGGTCCAGTTTGTCCTTTTCGAAGATCATGAGTGACCCGTTTAGATGATTCGACTTTTCCCAGTGTTTTGTTTGAAGTTTCGACCAACTCTGGTACTAAGTCTGCTATCCACCGTCCTGAAACTTGATGTGGTCAGATTTACCACTCATCACACTGCGTTGAACTTTGGTTTTCCTTCGGCTGTACTGGGAAAGTGGCCACTCGATAGGGATTTTAGTCCATGTGTAGGGCTTCATGTTGAGGTGGAAATATGCTTCGCATTCGGGCTGTTATACTGATTGATATCTTGGCCGTCTTTTCCTCAAGCTGTAGGTCCAGATCCTTAACGTTCACTCATAGGACAAGGAGCCGGCTTAACTACTTCTTCTAGGCCTGCGCTCAGAATATGTCGTAGTCAAGGTGTTGACTAAGTATACATGCAGAACTTGACCTAACTAAAATAGCTGTTGACGCCAATGTTGATTCCATATTTAGAATTGTTTTACTGCCTTCCGGATCCGAGGAGGAGTCCCTTAGTGGAAACCCACCCCTTCCACCTCCTCTTTCGTAAACTATCACAGGGGTTGAAATATAAATTAAGGTCGAGGTGAGAGTAGGAGTTGATGGACAGAAAATGGTTTGGAAAACCCTGGAGGCGAGTATCCGCTTGAATGTATGTACGTATATGTCTTTCTTTCGAAAACTGAGCATCGAAAGTTCAGATCAATTAGTAAGGTGATCCATGTGATTTCATTTCATAGATCAGTGCTATCCGACTTTTTGAGACCGGCTGCACACTGATACCCTGCAGTGGAGTGATTTTTTCCATGAAGTAGATACGCATAGCTCCCTGCTTTCTCCCAAATCTTGCTCTACTAGACAAAGGACGCGTATGTTGCTATGGGTCTAGCCATCGTCGTATATTTAGTAGGACAGGTCTATGCTCTACATGGTTCTAGTCACCTTTTTTTGATGAATGAGTGAGTGAGAGAATGCAAAAATTAAATAATAAGTTCCCCTTTTGTGTTAAGTTCATGATAAGAAACATTTCCGAATGCACCAGTGTCGGAAACTGCTTGAAGTGCGTGCGTTGTCATCATGATTTTCACTTGCTATGATCACCAGATTGTCAACGTAACAAATAAGTCTACAGTTAAAGTTACTAGATGGTCTTTAATGAGTGACCGCAAGAGACTGGAGGAACCGAATAGAAGCAGCAGAAGCGAGTCCGGATATGGATGTGATTCTTAGGCTTCGGAGCATTGCTCTATTGGTCGAACAAATCATCTTTCTACGATTTGATGGTATTTTTCTTGCAGTTCGCTATTGTTTTAATCTCTTTTACTGCTTAGTTATTTGCCAAATTTTCTACAAAGTGGTGTTCCTTGACCTTATCATCTCTGGGAAAATCTGGGAAAAAAGTGGGACTGATGTGGAGATGGTTTCTTAGTCCTTGCGTGTGAAACACTTTTGTTTTTCCACTCCTTCTTAAAGTGCTCTCCTTTGAAGCATAAAGTGCAGGTCTTAAGCCCCAGAATGGCCTCTTTTCCAATACTTTCTTTGCCGTGCTGAGTCTAGTTCTTTCCGACCAGGCCACCACCGCCTTATATGTGATTACGAGTCATGCTTACGAACCTTCGAGATGCTTGTATCCCTAGGTTCCTTCCGAAAGGTTTCTCTATTTTATTAGTTCTTGAGCGGGTAGGCTTCCTAAATATTCAAAGTGAGTCTTCTAAAGAAATCTTGCAATGATTTCTGGCTAAAAGTTATTATTTATGACAAAATGTTTTATAATCTATTCAAAGCCTGCAGTGTAATCACGTTCTTAGCAAACTGCGGTCGGAGTAGATTCAATAATCTTAGTTTCCGTACCTTTTTCATATGATCTCTCTTCGAATACTACTTTACATTTCCTTCGCCGGAAGTAATGTAGAGGATTGGTCGATGACAAGCTTGTTCATTTCTCATTCTACTTCTACTCATAGCTCCATTCGTCCAGATTAAAACGGCTTCTTAGCTATTAGTTAGGATAATAAATGATACGTTCTTGTTCGTGACAAATTTTTTCGACCGGAAGTCATTCAAAATCCACGTCTAGCCTCCCACGCGGCTAAATGTTTTACGACCAATCTCTTGTCCGTTTGCTCTGTTTTAAACACTCGCAAAGTGGAAAGCCTTGCATCACAAAGTGAAGCACCACCCAACAAACCAACAAAATTAAAATGGAATAAATCATTCGACTTGGGAACACCGAATCGCTGAAGACATCACGCTCTCCAGTTCCTAAAACTATTTTTACCCGCCTATCAAATAAAAAACGAATATCTGTCCATCACTTTAAGTGTGGCACGTGTTAGATCAAGCCAAGAGCTACCTAAATATTTTTCAAGTCCAAACAATCTCCGAAAATAAATTTCCCATAACGTTTTGTACCGACTTCGACAAAACATTCGTTGATGACAACGTCGTCGTTCACATTCTGAGACTGCACATGTTGATACCCCTAGGTAGTCGAACTCTCAATCGAATTCATCATAACATCGTAAAACTCCTGAAAACATGCATCAACAACCAGACAAGATATACTCGTTACGCACTACGTCACGGATGCGCCTTTCTCAAGAACTGCTGTCGAAATCTCCTTGCGTTCGTGGGTATTTATATCCAGTGTCGGTGTTCTGTCGATTGAAGATGATAAATTCCCTCTTCGCATCGAAAATAGAACAAAAAAAAAAACGATGCACGAGCAACAACAACGTAACGAAGATAGAGACAGGAGTTATCCAGATGCCAGTCGAAAGTGCAACACATGTGCATGTAAGGTATGCACGCTCGCATGCACATGAACACACGGCAGTAGCGTGAAAGAGCAATCTTGGCCTGTCGGCTTCATCCCAGTATAATCGGATCATGTTAATGATGTTCACTTTGAAGTGAGCTGCTTTCTATGGACGCGATTAAGGCGATAATAGGACGTCTTACAACTCTCTCAAGTCATTCGCACACAACGGGAGTGTTGGTGGATAGTGCTGGCTACCAGGAGCAAATCCTGAGTTGCATCGATGTGCCGGGTGCGACATCTTGTCAGCTAATCCTCACTCAACATATTTCCTTTGGGATTTTGAAACACAAATTCTTACAGTATGTGAGAGAAGGGAAAGGTGTTAGAAAGCAGTATGTTGTTTCTGTTTCCCTGAAAAGAATGTAGTTTGTTGTCTATGATGTCTCTTCTGAGTTTGATTTTGTAGCAAAGACATGCAGTGGCCACGTAGTGAGATGTAGGTGCTATAAATGCTACGTGAACACCAAGGAAGATATGTATTTTAGCCTCTATAAACATTATTAACGTCAATCCTAGGGCAGATCTCAATAGCATGGATTACAGACTGAAACACACTGGGATACATACTCATTGGTGCCGAGACTTGTGTAAGTCCAAAGAAACTAAAAAGGGATAGGAAGCTCAGGAGGTTTCTCAGAGGTATTACAGGGTTTAAAGGAAGCCACTACCAAGGGTCCTTAATTTGGTGGCTAATACGGACACGTAATTAGTGGAGGATGGATTTATTTTTCCATCCTTATCGATTCGACAGTAGTCTTTGTATGGTTCTGCGAGGTCGCCTGACACGATTCGTATTTCCCACCGACTACGTTTGATGAGATTGTTGGATTTAAACTGACCAAAGTGACCTGGCGAATGCGTCTCTAGATGACAGCGCACGTTAGCCTTGATTATAATTTCCGCATCTATTGTCCAATATAAGCTGATAGTCGGTGTCCTAACCGGGGACGGGGTACAAACGGGATTTAGTTCCGCAGAAGTGACTATGCAATGCCCTAGTGAGTGGAGGAGGAGATACCACGACGAGCTGTGTGGTCTGGGAAGGTTGTTAAGAAGCAAATAAAAGCGGCGGATAAAGACGATTCTATGTAGGCTCTAGTACAGGCAATGTAAGTTCGCGTACAGCTGGACAAAACACTCTAAACTGCTGTAAGGTATACACCACCTTCACCCAAGATGATGGTATTGACGAACTGGAAAAAGATAGTGCTGAATACCAGCTTAAACCACAGTTCGATTAAGGAAACTGTTAAGCAAAGAACCCCACAAGTTGAGGTCTGAAAACTCAAGGCTCCGATCTAAATCGAAGAAAAAAAATTATACAGTTCTGCTCTACTACTTCCACGTACAATAGGTAGATTCCTGCATCAAGTAAAAGTTATGACGACGTAACACAATCTTGTCGAATACCGCTTTGAACTACAATTACCTCCCTCTGATAGTCACTACCTGTGGCATTAAGCGCCTTCATAACATGCCTTAGATAGTTGCCTAAAAGATGTTGTGTGAATAGTTCATAAAGTCCACACTTTTATCGCTTTCTTGTCCGATTAATCCCACAGAACTTTGTGAATATTGAAAGATCTCTCTTTCACTTGCCTCGACTTGTCTGCAAGGTATCACAAAAAAGATATTCCGATTCCAAGACTCTCATATGTCACTTAAAAAAATTGACCATACTCTTGGCAGCCACACTGTGTTTAGCGCATTAGCTGCGATAGAGAGCGCCTCCGATGAGGACGATAATGATGAGCGTGCGAGCGACAGAGAGCGCCTCCGATGAGGACGATAATGATGAGCGTGCGAGCGACAGATACTTTTCTCGAGTTTTGAGAAGATTCCTCCTCCAGTCGCCACCGCCTTTCTATACATAGAATAAGAAGATCCACTTTGGTTATATTTAAATCAGTTGCCGGAGTGTAGGGACAGCGATCGCACATTGTTTTTCGAGTGGTCCTCTCCTAAGTGTGCTAGTTCTTTAGCGTGTGTGTGCTATATCTGTGCCATAGAAACGCGGTCTTTCCCCGATTTATTTTTACGATTTTTAACTTTTTTTTTAAAAAAAATTTTCGTTTCACAAATTTTTTTATTTCAAGTGTGGAACATCACAACCGAAGCGTATGTTGTAATAAAAAAAATGTTATAGAAGGAAGGGTTTTGAGTGTTTGACGTGCGTGTGGTCCATTGCGTACACAATATCTGTGATTTATTTGAATACAAAAAAAAAAAAAAGTTAAAAATATAAATTTTGAAAATTAAAAAAATAAAATATTGAAATTTGAGTGGCCATTTCGTGGTCCGCTGATGAACACGCGTTGAGTGAACGACAAGAAAATGACTAGATCCGTGAGATTTGCACAATATTTGTGCGTGGTGATTGCGCTGGCGATTGCTGACACAGGCTACGCCCAACACCAGCACTATTTGGATAGTTCGAACTTCAACCAGTTGTACAGACACAGTGATGAGCCGCTAACGCAAGTGCTCAGGCTTGGCGATAGCGAGTCCAGCTTTATGCAGTTGGAAACCCCGGTGCATTTTTACAGCGAGAAATACGATCATATCTATGTAAGTTGGTTGGGGGCTTAGAATTGTTCCATAGGGCTCGGGGAAGGGTGTTTCCTTGTTCAGAACAAAGGACTTTGGAGCTTATGGGGCGGTTATCTATTGGGAGCACGTTGTTGATTTGTGCTACTTCTGCATAATGAAAGCGATCGTTTCAAAGTCCTTATCGTCTAAATGTTTGCTGTTTGAATGCAAATATTTTCCCGGCTCTGTGAGAGGGAAAAAGGGAACATGTCAATTGATTTTGGATTTATTTTTGTTAGTTTGATGCTTTTTATCATCTTGGAGGGCAATAGCCATCATGAGAGCACTTTATGTCAGAAAGAGGCACCGAAACAAAAGAAACAAGTAGCTAATCACGTGGAAGGCCCTTGTCATTTTCAATTGGATTTGCAAGCTCTTGAAATGGCATTACGAACTTTATGCTGTCATCGATACTCGCAAGGCGCAGGTTGCTGTTGCTCCTATTTTTACACAGGCGGTGTAGCCTTCGAATTTCTGGAGAAACCACTTCATTTTGGTGGAAGAGAAACTAGTTGTCCTCTAAAGCACCTTGCACAGCTTTTTAAGTTTCTGTAGAAGGTTGCACCAGCCCTTTGAAAACACTCGTTCACTTTACGAAGTTTTGCCAACTGCAGTCACAAGATGAGCTTAGATAAAATAGAATCTAATGATCTATTCACGCATGAAGGCTGAGTCAGTTGAAGTGAATGTTCATCTCTTTCTCGCATCGGAGAGAGACTTGAATTTGAGGCATTGAGACCAGACGTAATCCTCATTTTTTCAATTTTGAGTTTATTACACTATCGTGATGAAAAATAGATATTTTTTCAACGTAGAAGTGCCGTTACCCATATTTGCTCATAAATCAATACAAAAAACTTGAAGCATTGTTTCTGCACGACATTTTTCTTAGGGCAAATAATAAAGATTTATTTTTCTTCAACTTCTTTAATCGCGATTATCTCAATTGTTGCAATTTGGGGTTACGCCACTACTGCTCTCATTAGCACAGTTTCCGATAATTCACGATAGGTAAAGAGGTGACTATTGGATCCGGTGGATTTTACTAAGTTTCTACGCTTGACTCTTGTTCTGATTAAAAAGTTGGATAGACTTCTTGGAATTATTTTAATACACGACTTCTACCTATGTTTCGGGTGGTGCCGTAAACTTCAAACCTTAACCATTGTGTACATAACCACTTTGTGTTTTGTCAGGCGGTGTAAGGCTTGCATACTATACAAAGCTGCTTAGATGACTGAGCTAATTTCGAAGATGACCTCTAGTTTAATCCCGCCTCTGAATAAAAAATGTGAGATCAAAGATTAAATGCTGATACCTTCTTCTTTTCCTTTTGTTAGGGCTTTCCTCACTGTACAAACTCATGCATTACAAGTTTGGCTATTGCCGCGGACCTCAGAATTCTTATGAAAGCCACTCGGTAAGTCATGTCGCAACGTAACTAAAGCCAAGAAGTTGTAGTTCTTTTGTTATTTGTGAGGTCCAAGTTTTCTTTTTCCTATCTCTGGACCTGCATTACAAGTCACTTCTGCTGGTCTAATTGTTTCCGAATGGTATCACTCAGATCGTTGTTCTAAACCGAGGTGGAGCCATGGTAGGGAGTTCGATACACTTGCGGTTGCTAAGCTTAATTTGTCGGTTCAACCCCCGTCCGACGTGCAAGCGTATCCTCCGTCTCCGCCTCCGTGATTCTTGTCCACCCTACCTTACATTGGCTTGCATTGACTTGGAGATCAAGTCTTTAAAGAAACAGCATATGATGATGAAAGTTGGACTGGATTGACATTTCAAAAAAGGCTGCTGCGGACTTACTTTACTTCTATGGGCTCCCGACTTATGAAGGTTTTTTGCTCAATAAACAGCAAGGCACACAATTCAATTAAATTTATTTATTTCAATGAGTTGGTTTAACACTCCAATCTATGATTCAAAGGCGAATTTGTCAATGTTACTTCGCTCCTAGAATTCGCGGTTGAATTTCATATTCTATTCGCCCTCTTTTCACTCAGGACTACGCATTTTTCTTTCTCAGGAACTTAACACTTGTTCTGCCTTCTCCCTTGAAGCTTAACTTTCTGCAGCAGACATACAGCAGATCTCGCAGGACCAAGGATTTGAACCCATTTACTCTGCTAAACC
This sequence comes from Matsumyia berberina, assembly GCA_917880715.2. Classification (NCBI taxonomy): domain Eukaryota; kingdom Metazoa; phylum Arthropoda; class Insecta; order Diptera; family Syrphidae; genus Matsumyia; species Matsumyia berberina. The sequence goes on along the minus strand of OU862870.1, from coordinate 111,109,845 downwards.
GAAGTATTAGCTCGAGTATCTTCAATATTCGTTGAATATTCACGACGGTCGCGGTGGCTGAGTAGCTAGTGCGATGGATTGCTTGGGTTCAAGCCCCAGCCATTTCAGCCGAACATTTTTTTCCCAGCATTACCTCTCGTCGGGAAATGACAAACTTCTGCCTGTATAATTTGTCATGACAAAATCTTCTCAATTCACCGTTCGGAGTCGGCAATTAGTTGTAGGGTTTCTTTCGCTTTATGCTAATTTACATATGAGTAGACGGATCTAATAAAAAAAGTATTTGTGGTTGTTCCCGTGGCTAAGTGGTGAGTGCGTCGGTGGCGTGAGACCTAGCATATCGAATGATATGATGCCCCTATCACATTTCTCGAACGAACGGAGCGAACCTATAGTTTCAATTGTTAACTATTAGCGGTGGAGTAAGAAAGTTTTGATGACAAAAATATACTCTAAGGAGTTTGCCTTTGCTGGTTGATTTTGTCAGTATATTCCAACGCACTTATCTCTAGCCCATAGCGACGTTGCATTCAAATCACCCTGGTCTAATGCTTACCTTGCCTCAGGACTAAAAGTGTTCTAAAGTATTGCAAAACATGTTCCGTCATCCAGGAAGTCAATTCCCATGGAACGAACGGGTTATCCATTTGGTCCAAATTCCTTGACTGTCCCAGGAACTCTCACGCTCCACAGTCACTAATTGGAATGCGTCCCCCTTTTTCTTGCACATTTCCCATCTTTGATGTTCTCCGATTAATTCATTCCAATAAAAACAGAGAATCCTCCGAAGAAAGGCGAATATGCCTTCAATTAACAACAGCATCGGCACCCATCTCCTAAGTGATGCCATTCCACTCCTTCGGGCACAGTAAAACTGCCATTCTCTTCTCCTCCAGTGATTCATGATTTCCCCCAGCTGTGTCGATTCACACGATGCCTCCAACCTCCCATGTTGCAGAGCATCTTAATACGATGCAAACGCATTCGTCTAATCCCGACTTAAGTGCACCGTGCATATCAATTTTAATTACACACAACAAATACAACAATTTATCGCCAACTGTTTGTTGTTGTACAAATAAACATTAACAACAGCGGCGGCAGCGGAACCGATAAATCTATATATAGCAACGCAAAGTCTTATGATTTCATACATTCGAGTACCCTTACCGGCTTCTTGACGAAGTATCTATGCGGCATGCTAAGGGAGAAGCATTGTACTACGTGAATTATTATTTAAGCCGCCAAATGGTTCACAAGTGTATTTACACTAATCGCTGGACCATGCTGATTTGGAATATTTGCGTGTACCTAGTTGACAGCGAAATTCATTGATAACCGCATCCTGACCTCTCGGGCGGATTATCAAATGAAATTTGCTTTCGTTTTCCTTTTGAGTTTTTCATTCGTTCGCCTTCGTGTCTGCCTACCGGGCACGTTGAATCTTCGCGAATTAATTTCATTCCAAATGAAACAGAGAGCTGAAAAGATGCAGATAATAACTGGCAAATACGGTGAATGGACTTATACCCTACACGTTGCTCCACCACATGTATACTGCGGAGGGGTTGACCACATACGCGTGTAGTTTGTTTTTATTTATGTCTACCGTTGCGCTTATAAGATTGTCATGCATAATTGAATTCACACATAGAAGCTTACTGACGAGAAAATCTCTCCTTCAGCCCAAAAAGGTCAAAGAGACTCGCGATCAAAACATCATTCCCAGGTTCTCCAAAAAAAGTCAAGCGACGCGATAGTCAAATAAGACTTGTAGTCCACGACCTAAAATTTGTATTCAGCTAGCGGAATCTTCATATTGTGAGCATCTGTCTTTTTTTTAACGGACCTTTCCTTCCAAGGCGCTAGCTACAGTCGGTGGTAGACGCGGGCTTCAATCTACAAGGTTCTCTAGCCAGTTCGACACTTAGCTTCCAGTTCGAAACATTAAATCGGTCAACATCTCTCTGGATAGGCACCCTGTTTTCCTACCTTCAGGTAGGATTTGCAGGTAGAGGTTTCTTTATGGTGGGCCAGCACATTACTGATTCCATTTCTGATGACTGTGTCAGGGTCAGGGTTGCTACTGCACAACATTTCTTGAGAGTTTGAGGCAGCCTGATCTATTTCAACCCATTCAACGTTGTTTTTTTGCTAACGCGGGGTCCGGGAGATCTGTATTCATAATCTGGCTAAAATAAGATAGTGAACAGAGTCTATTATGGTTCCACGAAAAGTCCGAATATTGAAAATATTAAAGGAATCCCTTACTCCGATCGCAACATAATTAATTTGGTTAACAGTTCACTGATGTGACGTTTTAACTTAAGTTTGTCGAATTCGCACTCAGATGAGCGCTCTCTGTAGGCATTACGAGCACTCTTTTGGCCAATTCCATTACACTTCTTGGATGCTGGTTATGTTTACTTTACAGCAGACTTAGGCCTCCTCAAGCTTTTCGGCTGCACGTGATCATCCTTGTTTATGCTTCGCCACAAGCTTGGCGGCATATTTGTTTTCGTTCTTTGGGATTACCCTCACTCTAGATAGGACATCTGAAATGCGCGTTAATGGCCACATCCAGACATGCACATGGGCACTGTGATTTGTAAATACTCTTATCTTGTCTGATTTGTTATGAGAAGCTCATCTGGACTCTCTTGCTGCCGCCGCCCTGGTGTTCAGATACACGCGTTTAAACAGAGTTTTTTTTAGCTACCTCCGATTATGTGCTTCACGTGCTCTTTCTTTTTCTTTCAGAGAAGCTGACGTTCCTCCAGTCTCTTCTGCTCGTAGAGCTCGCTAACAGTCCTCATCCTTCTCTGCAGCGGCGCTTTGTATGTTGTGCACTCTTCGTCAAACCAGGGATTTCGTGGTGGTGGTCTTTTGAAACCCAGCACGTCTATTGAGACTTCCTTGATGGCTTGTTGGCAGCGTTTCTAATGGTCTTCGGCACTTGGTGCTAGCGGCACCAAAGGCTCTGGTAGTGTGTTGCGAATGTAGCTTTTCGACGTTTTATTTTCTCAAAGTAGTTCTTCGTTGCTGAGGTGTTTGGGATATCCGCATTCGTACCTTGGTTACAACAAGGTAGTGATCCCAGTCAATGTTGATTGCTCGGAAAGCTCGGACATCCAGAATACTGGAGGCGTGCCTTGATCAGGAGACCGCCATGTCCCCTTTTGGATATAACGGCTTGGAAATCGCGTACTAGCTATATTGACGTTGCATCCCGAAGCGAAATAGTAAAATTGCATCCACAATTTTTGCTCGTGCTAGTAATGATCACAGTAACTGTCGCATTGTTGTTTTACGGACAACATGATCTTCATACAGAGTTCCTGAGGATTGGTCATAACGTTCCAGGATCTCTAGATCGTTACCCGCAAATCGTAGTACTAATGTGCTTATTAGAGTCGTCAAGAGTTAAATCTATGCAAGCTAAGCACTTAGTAAAAGTCTCACTTTGTCTGCTTAAACACGAAGAAGGAAAAAAGGTATTTTTTTAAGTATCTGTAACCACAATGAAAAATAATGGCTAATGTACGGCAAGCCTAAAACTTAAACACTGATGCAGAAGGACAGGATAATCCTATCCACCATCTTAGAAATGATTACAGTTGAGGATGATGACTTTTGCTGGGGCTCCGGAGACTGAAAATCCGACCCGCTTTCATTTCCACTGTTTACTGTTCAGCCATCTCAGACATAAATTTCTTGGAAAACACCCTATCGAGGACATCAATAGATTTATCAAAACCTCAAGGTGGTTCGAAACCCTAGGGCAATAGGAGAATGCTTTAGTGATTGCTCTTCAAGCGGGAAATTGTTTCTCCCAATGGGAATCATAATGGGTCTATACTGACCTCCATCTACCTAGCCTAGGTCTGTTTTTTTTTTTGTTAATTAGAGGTTCTTGTTGCTTTTTCCACTCAGCACCGTCTTCCTTCGTCACCAATTTTTTGTGGGCGCTCTTCAGTTCTAACTAAGAAGAAATCTATATTGACACATTTGTCTAACCGATTCTTGGAAGACACTTTTTTTCTTAATCATCTGCTTCCTATTCCACTGTTAGTGAGCTCCTATTCCACGCTGTTCGTTAGTTCATCGGTTCGATTTATCTAGTGGACACTGTTGCGGAGTAAGGATCGCATGTCACTGATGTTTTCCTAGGTCTTTGAGCATAGCTTCTGTCTTAAGGTTGTTGTTCAACGTGCCCTGTCGAAGAAGTAGGGTCAGTTAAAGAGCTCGTCGAGCACGGCTTTACAAAACTCTGTCTGGAACGAGATAAGATTCTTGTTTACACCTAAGTGTAATAGCTTGACTCGATCCTGGGAATGGTGTGCTGTGAGTTTTTAGGATTTTCGACAGGATCGATGAGTTTTATTTCAAACTGCGGATGATATTAATGCGTTTCCCTCCAGGGCAGGAATGTTATTTTCTAACGCATCCATAGTCTTTTTGAATGAGGTCTTTTCATTGGTAAATTACCATGGACTCTGGTTATTCCTTTCTATCGACTTGTTCATGGGAAACACTGCGCCACTTTCTTCCTCTCCGTCACAAGGGGTGTATTGAAGTTAACCTACCCCCGAGAGAACAAAAACAAAAAACTGATTACGATGCCAACATTTGCCGGAAAACAAACCTCTTGATCGTCAATGGGGCATCATAAATATAATAAGATGCCACTTGAGTGCTAGAATCCGCATTCACTTTTATACTTTTGTTGTTGTTTCCGAATCGTGTTGTATCGAATCGTGTTGTCTGGTCAAAATTTCAGAAAAATCCTGGCATCTCTCCAATTAAGTGAAACTAATGCGGCACACCGATGAGTACACTAAGTGCGGTGTGTTGCAACTTTTCATTTCTATCGGGAATTTTTGTTTGGGTGGGGTGTGCGCAGGTATTTTGGCAGCACACTTAATTTTTAGAATTTTTCCTAAAATTTTCAATCATTTTTGAGTTGTTGATGGGTTATAGCCACACGCTCAGTGTAAACAAACTGGGGATTGTTTGCTTTTCGAAAAGCACGATTGGATATTTTGATTTCATTTTTGAAGTGTTTGTTTGCGAATAGAATGATGTATGTATAGAAAACCGATATTTGTTTAAAAAAGCGATCATGCTGTTCCTCTAATGGGGTAATAAAGTGTAAATAATTTATGCAATGAATGAATAAGAGCTCTTTAGACAGGTGGCTCGTTTTCGATTGAATTGTTTGTGTATATTTACATAAGGGGCGTTATGTTGTCTTTTTTCACTTAGGGAAGCAACAAGTATAGAAACCACGTAGAGCGTTCAAAACCGATCGATGCTGTAACGATGTGTTTGCACCTTTTAGCTCACGACCTCTACATCAGAAACATTGCGTTATCGGTCAGACTTAACGAAACTCTTTCGATTGCAAGGTCCCAACAACACCTTAGTCATTACAATTGTAACCCTCCAAAACAGATTCATTGTGCAGGTACATTCCTTTTTTAACGTTTTTCTCGTCCTTCGCAGAAAGGCGTTCAGAAGTTTCAGTGATAAAGACCAAGAATTCCTTACCTGATCCAAACTAATGTAGAAGCTTCACACAGTAAGTGTTCTGTAGTGTCATCGTTCTCGTAGTGGCTCTGGTGAAGAGGTAAAGCTTGATTCACCTACAGCAGACTTTCATTTTGCCGCATGTGTTGGACTCTGACTGAATAAACCCTCTGCATCTTCAGGCAGTGCAACCACTTCTCAACCTTTTCGGGCATCAGCCCACCCAAAAACCTGTTTTCACTATACTTGAGGATAGTGCCACTCTTCCAGTCTGCATCAGTTGTGAGTTCCTTGGCTGTCGCTGTTGCCGCTTTCTTTTCCACTACTGTTTTCTGATGAAGTCAATTGGAACCCATTTCTGCAGCTATGAAACGACTGAAGAAGGCAAGAGCATGTACCGTTCGCCATTCGGTTCCTTCAAATTTCTTAGTTGAGTGCTTCGGCCCAGATATTACAGGCATATAGAGGATGACATTCGTGATCGACATCAGAAGTCTTCTCTTGCTTGCCAACGAGCTCTCTACGTTTTCCTCAATGATACGGGGAACTTCGCCGTCTTATTTGTTGCCAAAAAGTCAGCTACATATCCACAACACACTTGGCACCTTAGACTGTGGTCTACTATGAGCTTCTGCGGTGTACCTTATTGCTATAAAGTCATCTGCATAGGGGACGAGGAAGGTACCTTTGAGCTTCTTCATACGAAAGATCCCGTCATGGGAGACGTTCCATAGATTGGCGGTGATTTTCTTCCTACGGAGTCTGTTTGTGGTGCCGGAAATCACCTATCTGTCTCTAAGGTAACCTTTTACCATCCGCAGAAGATGCTGCGTTAACCTGCATATGTTTTCCAGGGCGTTCAGCCCCCCATTGAGAGCGTTCTTCACGTCAACATGACGATGGTCTTGGTCGTATTATGCTCCTGTTGTAGAGTGCCCTCTTCTTAAATCATGGGGGTTCATCTAGAGATGTTCTAACGCCTTCCTCGTGATCGTGCTATCTCTAGGTAATGTTTCTGGTATTTCCAGGATGTACAAAAACATTTACACCGATGGAGTATCGGAGTTAGTATGCTATGCTATGCGAGGATAAGCGATGTGCTCTTTACTTAGGCCTCAGTCAGGAATCTCGGAAAGCTGCAAGGAGCGTATTTTTAGGGATAAGGCACAGTATGCAACAGATTCCGAGTTCAAAAACAGCCCGGCTACGCTGATTTGTTTGGACTAGGATTCGTTTTCTAGTTAACTGCCCAGCGGGTGGACGCAAAGTTTAGAAACTAAACAGTATTTTGACACTTTGAAGAAGGCTTTGCTTGTGTCATGAACAGTAGGAGAAAAATCGAAGTCGGAAAGACCACATCTCCATTTCTAAAACCAAACCGGTACAGCTAGGCCTTAGGAAGTCAAAAGTTTTGTGTTGATTCTGCCTTATTCAGAGTGCTTACTCTTTCAAGTTTAATTTTTGGTTCTAAAATGCGACCATGTTGGGCTCAGGGGGTCCTTGGAGTCCTATTGCATAATAGTTGGTGCTCGTCGAAATTCAGTTCTTGAATATCCTGGTCCTATACATGGAGAATTGCATCAAAAGATAATAATTCCACGGCATCTCACTTTCTTCGAAATTTATATCCCCGCGTTAGATTTTCATACCTGAAACTTCAACCGCATATTTCCCCTCTTTTTTCAGATCAACACAAATGGAATCCTGACCTTTGTCACCGAATTCCCAGAATACTTAAATCAACCATTCCCCCTGGAGTATCCATCGATAGCGGCATTCTACTCAAACGTAGACACATCGGGCGCCAACGACTCCACCTTCATCAGCCTGTTCAAAACACAGAATGCGGAAAAACTTCGAAAGGCATCTGGTCTCGTGGCGTACTCATTCCCCGATGAGTATGATTTCTCAGCCACTACCTTGTATGTGGCGACTTGGGAGAATGTCGGCTACTTTGATGGCAAGACGGATAAACTAAACACCTTCCAGGTTTGTTGTTTACAAATCATTTGGAGTGATCCAATTGACTGGTTGCACTTCTTTTCAGACTGTCATTATCTGCAATGAGGATGAGACGTACGTCCAGTTCATTTACCCAGCGGGCGGCATCAATTGGTTGCAAGCTGACACCGGAGAATTGGGACTTCCCGATATCCGAGCTCAAGCTGGCTTCATCTCGGAAGATGGAAGATTCTTCAGCATCGACGGATCTGGAACCGATAATGTAAAGGCTTCTCAAGATTTGCCAAGAGCGTCTTAAGTAACTTTTGTTAATCCTTCCAAAGGCTAGATACTTCAGTAAGATGTCGAATGTTGGTGTGGACGGAGTCTTCCTCTATCGGGTGGGTATTTTGGATTTCGCTGGAAATATCCAGGAACCTGAGAACGAGGAAACTGTCACTGAACCAGCTGAGCCGCTTAATTGTGCCGAAGGCCAACACAGGAGGTGTCATTCCACTGCAACGTGTGTGGACAAGTCAGGGGGATTCTGCTGCAGATGCCCGAATGGGTACTATGGAAATGGCGAGTCATGTATCAAGAGCAGTGTTCCCATCCGAGTGACTGGGTCCATCAGTGGCACTATCAACAACAAACCTATTGACAGTTCGGCAAAACTGCAATCCTACATCGTTATGCAAGATGGTCGCAGCTACACAGCCGTGAACCCAATTAGCTCTGAATTAGGTGCACAATTGAAGCTGGCGTTACCGATCGCCAGCTCGATTGGTTGGCTCTTTGCTAAACCATCGTCTGCTGAGGGTCTGAACGGATATCAATTGACTGGCGGCGAGCTCCTACACAGCTCCAAGTTGACCTTCAGTTCTGGAGAGGTCTTGCAAATCAATCAGACATTCGAGGGGTTGAACTACTGGGATCAGTTGACGGTGAGAATTGACATTTCCGGACAAGTGCCGCAGGTCACCTACACCGAGAAGCTCCAAATGGGCGATTACATAGAGGAACTCCGATACGCGGGACGAAACACACTGGTGACGACTGGGCAACGCCGCATTGAGATTCCATCACAGAACAGCGCCATTGTATTTGATTTGGATCAGTTGATCACTTTTAATCGGTGTTTGTTGGACGACGACACTGATCCAACCGGCACTACTGTTCTGCAGAAGGTGTCCAAGGTCACTCTCGAGTACTTCGGACAAGATCAGGCGTTGAGAACGGGATTGTTGGCCAAGATTGGCATTGATACCTCGGCGAATCCATGTACTGATGGTTCGGCTATTTGTGGCGAAAACACTTTGTGCATTCCCGAAGACGATTCCTACAGCTGTGTGTGCAGCAGTGGCTTCACTCCCGAGCTAGTCGATGAGGACACCGAGATCTGTGTGGACATTGATGAATGCGCGATTGGAAATCACATCTGTGACGACAATGCAGAGTGTGGCAACACACCCGGCGGATACACATGCATCTGTTTGGAGGGGTATGTTGGCAATGGCCATGAGTGTGATAGAATCGGTGGAAATCATATCGTGGAGTCGACGACTGCTAGAGCAGAAGATGATGACGATGAGAGGCGGGAGCAGGAGAGGAGGGAGGACGAAGCTAGGAGGGATGATAATGCAAGGCGGAATGATGAAGCAAGGAGGGCGGATGAGGAGAGAAGGAGGGAGGACGAAGCTAGAAGGGAAGATGAACGCAGGGAATATGAAAGAAAAGAGAATGAGAGATGGGATCAGGAAAGAAGGGATGACGAGCAGAGAAGAGAAGAGGAACAGCGAGAGAACGAGAAGTGGGGAGATGACAGAAGAACTGAGGAAGAAGAAGATCATCCAGAACAGGATCTTGATAGGCAACCGGAACAAAGTTCGGACTGTTATGTAAGTACAAACGAATTTGGGTTTATCTTGCAATTCTGACAGAAAAGCTACACTAACCCTTTTTTTCTGTTCCACCAACAGCGGTGTTCAAAGGATGCCAACTGCGTAGAGGGCCGCTGCGAATGTCGCGAAGGACACAATGGCAACGGATTCACTTGCCAGTACAATTGCCGCACAGATATTGAGGTATGGGAAGATGGTAAATGTGTCCTGCTCTCCGAGGAAACGGAAATTGAAGCGCAGTGCAACTTCCTCGGCGATTGCTCGTGTCCCGAAGGATATGACCTCTCCGATGAGGATAACATTTGCCGGTCCGTCAGTTCATCCGCACAAGGGAAAGCCAGCGATTCAGGTAAGGACCGCTCTTACGTTCAACCATTGGTTCAATAGTCATATTCCTCACGTGTGTAGTTCCCTGCGACGTTGATGACACTTGTCACCAGAATGCTACCTGTGAGTGGTCCGAACAGGAAATGCGTCACATTTGCCTATGCACTCGCGGTTTCTCTGGCGATGGCTTCATGTGCACGAAGATTGATGAATCATGCACCACGGTAGGGTGAACAAGTGATTCCTCCATTTCCCCCGTTAATCCCTAAATCGTTACAGAATCCTGATTTGTGTGATGCACATGCGACCTGTGAGTACAACGAATCCATTGGTAAATCTGAGTGCCAATGCGAAGCGCGCTACGAGGGGGATGGACTACACTGTAAACTGGCTCCGGAGTGTCGTTCCAATTCGGATTGTGGTCAGTCGGCGGTGTGTGACAGGTCAGTGTGTCAATGCATTGAAGGATACGAACGTGACTTGTCGGACTTTTGCGTGCCGGCCGGCATGTGCGGTGGAACTTTTTGCGCTGATAATGCCATGTGCAAGTGGGATGTCACCCAACGGATTCAGTATTGTGAGTGCATGGAGGGGTATACCGGCGATGGAGTGAGTACGTGCAAGAGCATTCCAACGTCGTGTAAAGTAAGGAATACCTGTGGTGTTCATGCCAGTTGTGAGCCTTCCAGGAGGTGAGTTCGATACCTTATGTCATGGTGACATCCTAATCGTGTCATTTACAGTGACCCCACTCAGTTTGAGTGCATCTGCGATTCTGGATTCTATGGCGATGGATATCTCTGTATCGAAGAGCAGAACTGTCAAAATACTCCGACGCTTTGCGATCCCAATGCTAGGTGTCAGTCAACAAACAATGGAATCGCCTGCGTGTGTAATCCTGGTAAGTTAAACAGAGGAAGCTTAGTTGTCAGTATGTGTTTTAGCGAAGGATTCTGTCAATTTTATTAACCAATCTGGTGTATAAGGATATCTAGTGTAACAATTAAGTCTGACTTTAAAAGGAGGAAAAAGAAGGCTAGGGACAAGGGACTACAATATTCCACTCGATCAGTCCTTTATCTTGAAAAAGGTCATGCTACGATGGGTGGAGTTCTCTTAAGCTCTTGACTCTCTAGTTTCCTTGTCATCCTGTAGGGCTCATTAAGACCTTGATTTGAATATTTCTCACTTTTTGCGTCAGGGTGTGGAGCTCTTCTAAAGATGCATTCATCCGAAAAGGCGTTTCGGGCTTAAATACTCAGCTCTGCTCTTTGTTTCTCTCTCTTCCTCTTTTCTGGTGGCACTGCTCCTTCGTGAGGAGCTGAGCATTCTATTTTCTCTTGCTCTCAGAACTGAGGTCAAATCGGATAAAATGTTCTACATACGCCACCGAATTTTCGGTCTACCGGGCCGCTATAAGGCACGAAACGGTGCAGATCAAAGAGCTTTATCTGCGGTTCACTTCAGAGAGAGACGTACACCCTGCTACTCGTTTAAGCTTACACTACAGGACATTTGCTGAGTAATTAAATTGCTCTAGATCTAGCGTAAATCCATTTCTTGTCAATTAATCAGTGTTTTCACTCCTCGGTATGCCCTAATGTCCAAGGACGCAGCTTAGATTAACCTCATGCTGTGTGCCGAAACGAGGCTCTTTTCAACGGCACTTCACAAGATTTTATTTTATTTCGATACCAGATATCGCCTGCCTTCATGACAGTGTCACAAGCAGTTCCGCTTTGGTCCGAGAATCTAACTGATTCATCGGTATAGGAAACAGGAGAATCTTTTACAATTTAAGTAGGCACTGTGTAGTTAATAATTCCTATACTGTCTAGGTACTTACTTCGGATCTAGGCGTGTCCCGTCATGCTTGACTTTATTCCTTAATAAACAGGTCTAAACAGGTTTGTCATGCTGTTGGTGTGATTCTCATAGCACTTGTAGTCTTTGTATTTTCGTGAGGACCTTGTTGTTGGTGGTTATGCCAGCCACCTGCCATCACGCAAAAGTGCTAAAGGTAAATCAAGGCTTCACGACAGTCATGTACATCCATAAAATATTTTGAGGACTTCCTTCTCAGGGTTTCCTGTATATTCTAATGCACAAGTAGAAAGCTTTCGCGGCATTCTTAGTTCTTTCGTTGATATTCTGTTTCCGGTTCAACTTTTTGTCAAGCACAGATATCTTCCACTGTCAGAGACCCTGGCTTCAACAGAGGGCATTTTGAATTGTGGAATTGAGCTATCAACCTGTTCTGGGCTAAGGAATGATTCTTTCCGTGCTAGCTCATCAGCGTTTTTGTTGCCTGGCCTGAGCTTTGTGCCTAGGAACTCAGCTTAGTTTTACCTGTAGATCTGTATGACAGCGACGCAAAAGTTTTGGTCCTTTTTCTTTTGCGGAAATCGCTTTAGTGCTAATACACAGATCTCATCAGGTATCGCCTATTTTGTAGCGCGTTGACTGGTTCTCGTCATTGCCTTAACCTCTGCTTATCAATCTGAGAGTCTGATTGACCCAGATAGTCCTAAGGCTTCGAAAACGATTCCAGCCCGCATTTATCATGGAGCCATCTACGTAGACGGACACGAGACTGTCGATTCATGCATGGTTTGTCTCCCACTTAAGCAGGGTATAACTTAGTCCCTTGCAGCCATTCCCTATTTGTTTCTGCAGAGTCTGTTAGACTCGGTAGCCAGCTTTCAGTTTAGCTTATGCGAAGACCACTAGTAATAGCAGATTCTTGTACGAATAAGTCTGAGGGGAGAAGACTGAAAAAAGTCTCGAGCCCTGCGTTTTGGGATAGTACCAAGGCAAACCATTCGCTGAATCCTTGTCAGTGGTTTGTGGGTTCTTACACTTTGCCTACCATCAAACTAGTATGGGTCTCACTGCTGCCGTGTGAGAGCCTCAGGACGATTTTGGGACTAGGACCCCAGGTGTTATGAAATATCGGATTGCAGCTTTAAAAAGCAGTCATTCGTATCGGAATGTTTCACAATAATTCGAAGCAATTGCAAACTTCTCTACAAGGGTTGGATTTTCCCACATAAACTTAGCCACTCTTCCATAATGCCAATCATTATTTCGTGACTTGGATCTTATGCTAATTCATTCATAAATCTCATCGCTCTTCAAAGAATGAACTAAATCCTTAAGGGTCTTTAGGTACTAATTAAGTCTCCTTTGAGATTCCTTCATGTTCATTGATGCTGAAAACTACTTCATTATCCTCGTAAAGGACGTTTGTTAAATAAATCATAATGCACTGGTGGCCCAAGGCTATCCTTCTAATCTCGCTTACGTGTGAATTTAAATTTAATAGACATCCAATTAAGGTTGTTTCCCATCCCAGCAGCTGCCCGGATTACCTTAATCCTTTACAGATCACAACTTAATTGCAAGGCAAATCAAATGAATTTCAATTTCCCATTTCCACTTGCACTTGTACTTGCACTCCGCGTCACCGTAAGTCCTTGTTTGAGGGAACAATAACAGAACAGGTAGGCAATAATCCTTTATGTTTATTATTGCATTCATGTCACTGAAATCCTTTTCCTACAATTCACACAATCCAATTAAAAATGTCTACTTATGGCCACCTGAACACATCTACATACATGCACATATCACGCTCTATTTCCGCAGGATATCTGGGCAACGGAACACTATGTCGAGAGAGGCCAACTCATGATTCTGGCTTCCTGTTGATAAGTCAGGGTGTCGTCATCGTTCGAGTTCCGTTCAATGGGAAATATGGGCGTCCCATTTCGGTTGCGTCCATGGCCATCGGCTTGGACAAGGATTGCGTTGAAGGACGTGTGTACTGGGGTGATATCTCTGCTAAGAAAATCGTGAGTGCCAAGTACGACGGAACGGACAGTCGTCCTTTCATAACAGAAGGTAAGAGAGACGATAATAATGATGATGATGATGATGATGATGATGCTGACGGTATTTGATTTTTAATCAAAAATCCTTTTTCTGTTGTTGTTTCGTCCGTAACGAGAAGACATCGAATCGCCAGAGGGGATTGCAGTTGATTCGGTATCTCGACGTATCTATTGGACTGACTCGGTAAAGGACACGATAGAAGTGGCCAGTTTGGAGGACCCCACTATGAGAGCTGTTCTGGTGAATAAATATTTGGTCAATCCTCGAGGCATTGCTGTTGACCCATACAGAGAGTGAGTAGTGTCCTTGTTTTGTTGATTTTTCTATAGAGAATGAGTCCTGATTTCACATTCGTGTGCTTCCCGTTCTCAGGAAACTTTATTGGTCTGATTGGAATCGGGAATCACCGAAAATTGAAATGGCCGATTTGGATGGTACCGGTCGGGAGATTCTGCTCGCCAAGCCCAGTGTTGTCCTGCCGAATTCGTTGGTTGTGCTCAAGGACAGTGGGGAGCTGTGCTTTGCCGATGCGGGCAGCCAGAAAATTGAGTGTATCGACTCGTATTCAAAGCAAGTCAGGACTGTTGCGTCGGAGTTAATGTATCCGTTCGGCCTGGCTGGTACGGAGAGTAACTTCTATTGGACCGATTGGTCAACGTAAGTAACATACACAAACGATTTGAGCGAAATCCTTCAAATTTTTAACTAATCTCTTGTTTGGTTGTGATTGACAGCAAGAAGCTGGAGAGTATCGACATCTATGGCAAACGTCAGCAGGGAATGCGGACTCCGGTCTTTGGAAGTCACAAAATGTATGGAATGACAGCTGTGGAAGATTTCTGCCCACAGGTTTCGAGTCCGTGTCAGATTAACAATGGCGGATGTCCAGACGGACGGATTTGTCTGGCCAATAGGAAGTCGCCATCGGCGAAGAGCTGCAAATGCACGAAAATTTCGAAGTCATGCAACGTACGCTTCTATGACGAGAACATCGACCAGTTTGTCTAATTTTTTTTTTTGTATTTAAATTCACCGCAATTCATTGTTAACTGTTTGTAATGAGTTTGCGTGCTTTGGAGTGTCTTCTCTTTTGTATCAGTTCGAGGAATCGGAGAACTGCAGAATCAATATTTAAGTCTTACTCCTGTTTATGTGAAAAAATTTAGGTCGTTTGGATTGTCAAACGATCGCTAAATATGACCGTTGTGTGCCTTAACTCTTTTTTTTACGAGTAAACCAATAAAATATTTAAATCAGTAGGAAAGTATGAGAGTTTTACTTAGAGTTTACCAAGCTCCGGGTAAAATTAATGGTGAACTCCTTTCTCTTTGACGTTAAAGAGTGGGCTCTCACTCTCTTTCTCTGTGAACATTCTATGTTTTCTTTGACAATGGTGTCAAGTTCCAGATAAGATAGCGCGGATGGAGTTAAACCTGACAACAGTCAAATTCTACCCGGGAGTAAGAGGTAAAAAACTATCACCCTAGCAGTTGTTGATTGCTTGTATGTACAGAGGAATCCTGTAGCAGGGCTCAGTTGATAGACAATTTCCGGTCTTCACTTCTCGCCACATTCTTCTTATTCCTTGACAAGATTAATGAGTGGCCTGTGACATGTGTCGTTGGTTCACGTAGATCACTTTTTGGTTCCATCGTGCCCATGAAAACCTGAAACGACAAGAAACGTTTTATTGAATTTGACACACGCAGATTGGGATATGAGTCCCAGAACGCAATACTCACTTATATACACATGTCGTCGAAGCAATTACTGTGAAGAGTTTTGAAGAGTATGTGCGGGAAATTTAGAGAGCAGATGATGAACGAATATAACCAGCTTTCGTTCCTGTAATTTTTAGATGTCCTGAACAGCGATTAGTCGGGGAACTACTGTCCTGTAAGATGAAATAGGCAATAAGTGGAACAATCAAGATCGTAGCCAAGTGTTTTTTTTACCACAGCGAGTCTATTGTACTCAATTAGTTAACTTTTGGTGAGAAGCCCGTCTTTAACCAAAGATAGCCACTTGGACATACACGGGCGTGGAGTGTACTGTTCTCACTTATTAGCCACCAGGCTCATAAGTCATCAAAAATAGCCTTCGAATTTTATTGAAGAGGGTAATAAGTACAACGGCGGCGCTGCGGTCATGAGTATTACCGACGGATGCTGCTAATGTGCTCTCGCTTTAATCAACATATTCAAACCACAGGATCATTTAGCACAGACGGATTGTGAGAATTTAAGTGGAGGTCTGGTAGACTTTTTAAGCATACCAAAATCCTTGATTTACTCCCGATGACAGTGCAAAATGAAACAGAATGGAACGAAATCAGCACCAACCTTGGTCAGCGCTGGATGTGAGATTTCCCACATGTTACGCTGGTAGAACGCTGGACCAACGATCAACTTGTTTGCGCATTAGTGGTGCCTTTCGCACGACACCCTCTAAGGCACTGACATCTTTGGCAGGCAACCGTTGGTAGGCCGTAACCTTGGAAAAAACTTCTTCAGAAGCTTACAGTAGGAGCAAAGTGAAAAAGCGATGAAGTGATGAAATAGTTGAACCCAGCAATTTTCGCCGAAGGTTCAAAGATGTACAATAGAGTCGGTTTTTGAGTCTTCCGAGACGATGAGTTTATTAACTTCTGGGTTCATATAGAGTTTTTCAGATGGAGTTGCTGGCAAATTCAAGAGTCGCCTTGATCAGTAACAGTCGGGCCACTTTCGGGGCCCTAGATTTGGCTTTTTTGTTCTTTACATTGGGGCACACTGTTGGACGGAGATCACTCAGCATTTAGGAGCAGCCGAGGATCTACTCTTCACACATCAATTGCGTAAGTAGTTCACTCTTCGATGGACTCTGTGAAGAGCAACGATTTGTTAGATTTTTTGTCTTAAAGTCAAATGGTGAAAAAGTTAGGTCGTTGGGCTATATTCAGAAAGATGCGATCCGTTCAAACGTGCACTAGAATTCCAAAATAGGACTCCGACAGATATAGTACATATATTGTCAGAACTGGGGCAATCCGGAAGGTTTACTGGGAAGTAGAGATCGCTGTAGCCAAACTGGGTATTTTCTTTAACATATACCGTCAAAGTTGTATCGACGGAAACGAGCAGGAAACCCTTTACCACTTCGTTGACTTCCAGTGCGGATACGAATATTTAGTACAAGACCATGGACGATGTCGCGGTTCAATGCAATAAACTCTTTAGAGAGAGGCATCATAAAAACAAACAACAGGGTAATGTGTGTAAAGAGTTGTCCACGTTGCCATAAGAAAGTCGCTTAAAGGTGCATTGCGGCTCAGATTTCGATTCGATACTATTCGTAGTCCAATACAGTATAAAAATATTATTTTATCAAAAAGCTGTGCCAATCTATGTGAATATTCCCTATATCCATGTTCGAATTCGGTTTATGCCTCGAATACACAAGCATATGAATGGTTGCCACCTTCGCTACACGTTAAATAGCCAGCTTAGTGCGTGCACAAACACTTCAGAACAGCAGAATGTGTAAACCCAGTCATATTCATGTTGGGAATCTTTTTCACCGCATCGCAGTACAGCTTTTAACGATTTGACGTTTAACGTCAAAATGGGACCTACAAAATCATTTTGAACTATAGAAAGGAATGGAAGAAAGTTTTCTGTACTACGAAATCGCTGTTTTTGTAATTAAAAAAAAAACTTTAAACATAGATAAAGCCCGACAAAGCGTATATATTTAGATTTGATGTAATGGACAAACAATTTTATCGCATACACTGCTAATTTCTCCCGAATTAGTTATTATTTCACAAAGATTCATAGTCCAACTTCTCGCTGCTTAAGATTTTAGCATGTTTCACTAAAAAAAATTAATCCGCTGCTTAGTATCTCCAGCATAGTGGAGCAATTCGTGCCCTTCACGATCTCCACAATTCACAAAGCAACACTTTTATCGGAATTTTTGCTCCAGGTATTCCGCTTTTTTTCACTGGAATTAATTGTTCATATGTGCAAATTATGAAAATGGCCACAAGATTATAAAAAACCAACTTTATATCGAGTAGGTAAATAATTACTTTAGAGTCATCGTCGGCTTTTCTACCCAGAAAAATAAAAAAAAACTCGCTTGGTGGCCTACGCAAATGCTACATTACCTACAGGAAAACAACTTTTGACAAGTAAATTAAAATGTCTTTTGCCCACAAATAATTCAAAAATCCTTTTTCAACCGGAACGTAAATCGTTTGCAAGAAATATGGTTGGAGCAATGCACGCCTCGAACTTGAAAGATTCCAAAGCTGTTTCTGCTGAAGCCAGTTCCAATAGCGCTACCATCTCAGAAATGGAAAACATTTTGAGCATCGATAACATGGATTTCAAGGAAGCTCTGCACATGCTATTGCACCAGGAGAAAGTTTCTCGTAATGTAAGTTCCTTCTGGATAATAATGCTCGCTGATCCACAGCTGGTACATATATTATTTTATAGGAAAAGGACTTCGAAGGCAATCAACGGGTTCTCACAGAAATTCTTAATCTCTGCATCCATCACGAGCAGTGGAAGTCGCTCAGCGAATGCGTAGTATTTGTTGTCGGGAAACATTCTTGTATAAATACCTCGGCACAGGTATTCATCCGGGAAATAATCAAGACCTTGCAGAGTATATCCAACAAGGATAAGCGCTGTGAGGTGATCAAAACCCTGCTTTCGGTTTGCGATGGCAAATTATATTTGGAACGTGAATATGCTGAGGTCACAAAGTTGCTGGCCGATTTGTATGAGAAAGATGGGCAAATCAAGGAGGCAGCTGATGTCTTGAGTGATCTGAAGATTGAGGCATTTGGGCTTTTGAATCCTAGAGAGAAGGTAAACAGAGTAGCATGTCATTGCTCAAGAATATTAATAAGTGTATTCCCTTTCAGGTTGAATTCATCTTGCTTCAGATGCGTTTGTTGATTAAATCCGAGCAGCAGGACAAAGCTGCAATTCTCTCAAAGAAGATTCAGTTGAAATTTCTCACTGAATCTGAGAATGAGGACTTGAAGATCAAGTTCTATGACATGAAAATCGAGTTGGAACGGTGGACTTCATACCTGGATACGAGTAGATACTATCAGATTCTGTCCACATGCCAGAGTTTGACGGAGGAATTGAGGACCAAGATGATTGTTAATTCGGCGATTTTTTGTGCACTCGCTCCGAAGTGTCACGATCAAATTCTATTCACTGAAGTTATACTCAAGGATCAAGGGTTGAAGGAGGAACCTGCTGTTTGGTGAGTACATATGAATTTGCGAACAAGCATTAAGTCTGTCACCTTGATGCGTGATGCCTACTCATCTTGACATGCGGTCATTCGTTGCATTTGCCATCATTTCAGCTACGAATCCTTAATACTCACAAATAGGTTTTTGTTTTGAGTTCTGTTTAGAAGCAATTTGTATTCTGTTGTAGAAGTGCTCATATCTTTTCCAATGTAGCTTTAATCTTCGTAGAAATGTTCGCGGAGCGGTTCCTCGCCGTCTGTAATGGCTAGTAGATGTAGTTTGTTCGTGTTTCGGCCGTCGCTTCTCGCTTTTCCTCCTTTATGAGTTTTTTAATTTCTTCTAGTGAACTACTGAAGCTCCTTTCGTCCAAGGAACTAATTTCCGTGTGTGCTTTACAAAAGTCATTCCAAGCTGCCTTGAATCGCACCAAGGTTATTGATCAAAGCGTTCGATTTGGGAAAAAATGCCACACCGATTTAAATCAAAGAATCATTGAACACGTAGGAGTTACATTCGCACACAAGCCCCCTTTCAGTTTCAGACTTCTGCTTATTTCTCGTTTTCCAGAATATCCTAACCATTGCCGGTTATTACTCAAGAATCAATTTGTCGTGGATGGCTGAACTAATCGGGACTTCGGTGCAGCAGTGCGAAGAGAACATTGCTCGATTGGTAAACAGCGGTCAAATGACGGCAAGAATCGATCGCTTTACTGGAATTGTGGACTTTTCCGTGATTTGCATCCGTGAGTGTGTGTTAAATGGCTGGTTCGATACCGTGGGTCGGGTGATGGATTCTACCAACAAGGCATCGCATCACGTTCAAAAGCAGTTCTCG
This sequence comes from Matsumyia berberina, assembly GCA_917880715.2. Taxonomy (NCBI): domain Eukaryota; kingdom Metazoa; phylum Arthropoda; class Insecta; order Diptera; family Syrphidae; genus Matsumyia; species Matsumyia berberina. The sequence continues at coordinate 111,090,153 of OU862870.1, read as the reverse complement.
TTGGTTAATGAGGACGTCAGTGACTTGGACATTTTTTAGAAAAAGTTATTTATTTGCTCCTTTTGTTTTCTTAACAACACTTTGCGAGAGAATTGCTATCAATAAATTAATTTTTATTTAAAACAGACTTTCTTCATCATTTTAATCATTTGGAAGTACTTTGTGACTCGTAAAGGAATATGGTACAAAAGAAGACGATATAAGGAGTCTGTATGTCGTGTGTGGCGCTTCTGTTTTATTTTTCCTTACTCTTTGCCTCAGCACATATCACTTATGGTGGTGCGTATGAGACTTTTAAGCAAAGTAACCGCCTCGAAACTTAGACTGAATCTTGAATGAGAACCTTTAACTCGAATCGAAGCAGTGCAAGCTCCAGTCGGCGAAGGGTGAACACCAAAAAAGAGTCAATTGCTTTATTGACTCCAAACCATTTATGTACCTATGTCTTTAAATGAGGCACACAGTTTTCCATTCTCGTCGATGATAGGAGCCTTGAAAGGGAATACCGAAGTTTACTGCCGTCTTCAGTCTGAAATTCAATGATTTTTTTAGCAGAAGCCGTGTTTTTCCTTTGCATTATGTGCGTGAACTAGTGCCGTTGCCAACAACTATTTCTTAGGAGAATCGAATTGAGACGTCTCGGATTGAGTCAAATCGATCAACTTTGCAACAGCTTTGCAACACAGCTATTCATAAATGTCAAAATAAATCGCGCAGTGCAACAGCAACAATGCTTTAGCAGAGCAAGATTAATACAAAGCCTGTTGTGTTGCCGCAACACTGCAGAGTTTTTTGACGTTTTTGAATTCACCCGATCTCATCAAGTCATCATCATCATCACTCCAACTGAATTCAACGCCACAGACACTTCATCAAAAACTACCAGTTGAACGCGTCAACACGACTCCTTATCTTCAAAAGTATCACCTAATCAACCACTTGCGCATAAAGAGCTCAATATATTACAGCCCTAGAGCATTAGTTTAAAAAAATAGAAACATTAAAACTTTATCCAAACTGAATAGAAATAAAATATTTAACAAAATTGTAGACCACTGGCTTTTCATTTCTGAAGGTTTGACGTTTGTTCTCAATGGTCGCGTTCGTCACTCTCAGCCAATAGAAATCGATTGGATGCATATGATTCACTTTGCCTAGATCGACGAACGCGACCAATTTCAACATTTCAGCGCATAATAGTACACGTTACAAAATGTAAACGGATCCCATCTTATAGAGCAACCTTCGGAGTATAAAATTGCATCAAAATTTATTCACCACCGGCACCTGTTTTAAACAGAAACCAAAAAAACATGGACATAAAAACTGGGTAGACAAAGATCTCCGAAGATTTTGCAAAATTTAGCATGGACAAAACTTTGTTGTCCCAGCCAAATGTCCAGTGAAATTTAGCTTGGCCACAACTTTGTGTCCATGTTCTACAATGTTGTGTCCGTGCTAAATTCCATGGATTTAGCTGGGACAACAAAGTTGTGTGCTGCGTTTTTGAACTCGTTTTTCTTTTGTTGCTGCAACACTGCCGCTACATTGCATTATTAAATTCACCCAATTCTTCCTTGGTGTTGTTACAATAACTTGCTCACATCGGATTCTGTTAGAATCTTGAGCAAGTCAGAGAGATCTACTCCTTTAGAAGGCAGTGGCCAGTTATTACGTCAGTGATGATTCAACAGGTATTCCCTGTTGAGGTAAGTAGAGTTGGCGGTTCAACTGAACCCAATCAGCACTAGAATGTGCCTTTTTGTTACCGCGACTCGTGTGAAACAGCCGGGTGTGCCTAGATCCAGCCTGTGGAGTTTAGAAAGCATATTAGATCTCTATCCATTTATCCGGGATGTTCCTAAAGTCGTCGAAAAATTGTTTAGTTCACGCAGTCTGGCTCTTGCAAGTGCCGGACATTTGCAAAGGAAATGGGGAATAGTTTCCCTCTCAGTTTGATTTCCGCAGCTGTGGCAGTGGGGCTTGTATGAAATACCTGTGACTTTAAACCGTTCGTCCAAGCGGGCAAGCTTGTTCCGGCACTCTAGCACCAGTTTTAAGGATATGGTAGCGGAAGCAATAGCGGCTTGACTATCTATAAGAATGACAATGTTTTGTTTGTGCATTGTGTCACGCCCGAGTTGCGTGCAAGCCTATTGCCAGTAGTTCCACCTGGAAACGCTGGCAAAATCACCCAAGCGGTATGATCTTGCTATTTTCAGTGAATCGAAATAGACACCAGCCCCTAAAGCGTAGTTAATCTTTGATCCGTCGGTGTAGATGACGGTGTCGAAATTGTTTACCACTTCGTTTTTCTTTCACTGTGCTCAGGTGGGGAATCCCACGTAGAATTTCCTGTCTAAGCCCAAGCCCGACACTTGAGAAACATTAGGTTGATTCAATTCTCTTCTAGTGTAGTCTAACAAATTTTATTAGATTTTATCTGATACAGCTCTTCTGTTAAGGCTTTGTCACATCAGTCGTAGGACCTTCCACTTCTCTTTGAGTACCGACATCCAGTCTTCCTAAACCCATAAGGGCCATCGAAGTTTCTATGAATAAGGTGCACCTACCAATTATTCTTGTTGCGCAAGAGTGTTGTTTCGCATTACCAAGATGGCGAAGATTTATCAAAGCTAGGTAGGTAGGCAGGTAGGTCGGTATCAAAGCTAACCAAGGGGTTTGTATGGGCTATCGGGCAGAATATTTCACCCCCAAAACCGCTCTCCATCTTAGAATCATCTTGGACTTATATTTGTGAACGGAAGAGAAATGATGTATGCACTGTATTTTCTTTATCTATCCCGAAGTGGTTAACGAAATAGTTTCTAAATCGCAATTGTTAAGTTGAAACAACACCGCAAATTCTTATCCATAACATCATCCACGTGACTTGGAAATAAATTGGACTACAGGCATTTATTTCCTCCTATGAATTCGTTTACAGCCCCCATAACCCCAGGATTATCAGCAGGACACTTCAAATATTGAATAATAAAATGTCCTCGTTGAACTATCAACGGTTTCATGACTTCTCATAAAAGATACGCCGTTCTGCTGAAGTACGGGTATTCCGCTAGCTTTCGGTATGTCCAGCCACATGAATCAATATTGAATAAAAAAAAATCTCCTTTACGTCCTGCCATTCGGATGTGTAGGACTACTTAAGGATTTATTCAGTGATTTCGCAGGAATCGGATTTTGCACACTGACTCCGATGCCCTTTTGTCCTTTCCGATAATATTCCGGCATAAATTATAGTCTCCTGCTTAATTGAAATCCTTTCACACACACAGCCAAGTGTGATGATGCGTGCACTTTTCCATAAAGCTTATTGAAAAATGAAAAAATGAAAATAAAAAAATCTATTTGTGTCCGGGTCAGTTGATATTGCTCTCCACTACCCCTGGAATTGACATTAACTTTAAACTTTTGATTGAGTGCACAACACTGGCCTGGATGGGCGGATTAATTAAATCCGATGGAATTTATAATTAATTCATAAAAATGCATCGATTTGGAGGATGCTTGGCATTCCAATGCACATCAGCGCGGTAGTGAACCGTCGTCAAAGGTAAATCATGGTCTCACATTGTTTTGCAATCGTTGGACAAATAACGCTTCAAATGGAATGCTAAAGATCGGATTGCTACCTCGTAGGAAGGTGACTATATCTTGGACCGATGCGGTGAATGTGTGTTTGCCTTTGTGTTGACTCGAACATGCTCACATCTAGCTCTCTTGTCTCATTTCGAAAGCTTCGATCGGTTCGAACACTCTTCCATACATGTAATTGCAGAGGCAGGTAGCTTCGTAAGAATGGTGTAGTGTTTCTTGCTTGTATGGCTTTAAGTGTGCCAAACGCTTTCAACAGAATATTGTACATCTTGTCGGTGGCATCTTGCGAAAGAACCAATTACTGTGCATTGCAGCAGACTGCAAATTATTTTTTATTGGGAAGGAGAGTGTGGATGGCAAACTGGCAAAATGTACACATGGTGTGTCTTGGTCGAGGTTTGCTGATAAAATTGACCAGTAGAATGGCTAGCAAACATCTTATAACTTTGTTAGCAAGTTCGCATTCAGGTATTGGAAGTTGCAATAACTCCGTAACCTTTTTTCGATATGGCAAATGCGCAATAAGATGAAAAAGAAATCCACTCCGGTAGTTTATTTTACTTTGGTCAGCGACAATGAATTGAAGATCGCTGTTCTCCTTGCAGAAAGTTCAGTGAAACTGCCTTTGATCACAGGGTTCCAGCTTGTTAACCATCGCAACAAGGACCTTGTCTTTGACGTCGCCATGCACTAAGCGGTAGATGAACTACTAGGCTTCAACTTCCCCTCTTGCTGTGGAAGCATTTTCTTATCACATTCGATCAACGGCTTGCAAGTTTGGGCCTTAGCAGTGCTAGTGAATGGGGCGATGTATTCTCAGAAGATAAGTCGACTCATTTTTACACCGACGGTTCAAAAACTAACAATGAGGAGGGTGGTGGTGTTTTCTCTGACAGGCTGAACCTCAGCCTAGCGTTCCGTCCTCCGAATCATTGTAGCGTGTTCCAGGCGGAAATCATGGCGAGCAGAGAAGTTTTATCTTGGCTGAAGAAAGACTTGATATTAGCCACGAATATCCGCATCTTTTCGGACAGCCAAGCGGCAATGAAGTCCTTGGAATCAGTCGCATAAAATTCAATAACAGGCCTAGATTGCCAAACGTCTCTTATAGAGATGGCGGAGCAATTCAATATCCACCTTTGTTGGGTGCCAGGGCACAGTGGCATTCCAGGGAACTGCAAGGCTGATGAACTCGCCAGATATGGAACAACATTACCTACTGGGCCTGATAAGGGCAGCTTAGGTATACCGATCGCTACTTGCAAACTCAAATTAAAGCTAGATGCTATCGAAAGAAGAACCTATTAGCACTATAATAGGTGTCATTACTGGACACTGTCTAATAGGCAAGCATGCTACTAGGCTTGACCTTTACGTAAATGACTTTTTTAGAAGCTGTATGCACGAGGAGGAGGAGGAGGAGACAATTCTTCATCTTCTTTGTACATGTCCAGCTCTGTCCCGCAAAAGGAAACTCCACTTGGGAGCTTTCTTCTTTACAAACTTAGGCGACCTAATTAACATTGATGTCAGTAGCCTTCTACGCTTCATAAGAAGCTCCAACTGGTTTCAATGAGTAGGCAGAATATTTTTTCCAGATCCTGGTGGTATAACAACGGACCCCTCATGGGTCTAAGTGTGTTGGCTTTAGCTGGCAGCCACTTGATCCTAACCTAACTTAAACTAGAGCTAGTGGAGGAAGAAAATAAGCCATTAGACAGTTCTTCAATGAAGTCAAAGAAAAATTTGCCTAGGGTCCTATTTCTTGCTTGGTTGAGGTTCAGGAAGCGACAGAGAGAATTGATTGTATCGTCAGGTAGCTCTTCGTCTTAGGGTTGTGGACAGGAAGTAGTCCAATCATTGAAACGCATTTCATTTTTCCTTGTAGCAGCTCGTTGGTTCTTGCCTTGGAATACTCTAAGTCACCAGAGTGGACGTTTAACTGTACCATTCATTTGCTCTCGGTGTAGGCTTGATCGATCGTCAGCCGCTTTATTGCCGGGCACACCACGCAACCAGAGACCTAGTAGAATTTTACATTGTGGTGTATGCTAAGAACCTTCAGCTCACGAGCTTCGATCTGATTTGGGTAGCAGGAGTCTCTGTTAAAGATCCCTGATGGCAAGCATTGATGCTAACCTATCTTATTTAGCTGTTTAGTCCTAGCTCCTCAGAAAAGAGATCTACTCCTCCAGCTCAGTCCATGTTTAACCCACATCGGTGTAGATGGATGTGGACTCAAGAGAGATTTCATAACTCTTCCACTGCTCTTTTACCGGAAAGATACACTAGAAAGGTCTTTCAAAGTTCGAGAAGGGAGCTGTTTAGTTGGAGTTGACGTTGGTGATGGTGACGAGATATTTACCGGATAGCTTGGCGTGCACACGGTGTGGGAGTTGTTCTCTTTCCACAAGTCGTTCTGGTGCAGGATGTGGTGGATCATACGAGTCCTACGTAAGTATAGGTATAACGACATCGGTGTGCTGACACTTACAGAAATTACTTGGCATGTTGATGCGAATTATGTTTTACCACCATTCCTCGGTTTGCTGTCAATAAAAAGGCGATATTTCTACCATAAAAACGTTGCTGTAGTCGGGGTATCTGACTTGGATCCAGGTGGTCCCACGAGGAAAATGTTTGATGTTTGTGTGAGATTTGGGGTCATATCGGCTGACAGTCTCGTGCACACCAATAATACGGGCTACTGGTATCTTATGAAGATTGTCCACCTTCCTGGCGCAACCAGAAAAATCTTGGGTTCATCAGTATAGATGTCCTTGGCTTACGTGCTTGGCGATACCCATTCCTTTCTGCTTAAAGAAGGAACACGAGAATGTTGTTTTAAAATCTACATAGGTAGGGCACTGTGGAGTCATTTAGGTTTGGTTTTGTGGGCCTTAGGGCATCTACCATGCCTACGCGTAATAAAAATGTATCCATTCACTTTCTTTTTGACTGCAGGGCCTCTCTAACAACTATTTATTCTACCATTTGTTCAATCCTTTCGTGTAAGTTTCCATTTGAACTAAGTTTGGAGCCGAGGTGGCTTGTGGCTTCAAAAATTAGGGAGATTTCAGCTTTCTTAGTCCAACAGTTGACTCGCCGAGATCGGGTTAAGGACACCAGAATACGCGAGGTACTCAATGTCGAAAAGGTACTTCTTTGGGCAGAGAGGTCCATACTGCGATGGTTTGGACACGTTAAACGCATGCCTCCAACTCGGCTTCAAAGCCGTGCCTTGGAATTCGTGCGGAGGCCTAAGATGAGATTGTTAAACAAAGTCTGTAATCTCACCTCTACCCGTATGAGGATAGCTCCTGATAATTTAGAATCGATGGCGGAAGATTGGGAGATGTGGAGGGTCCACTTAAGCATTCTAAGCCCGCGACTCTTATAGTGCATAAGCGGGCCATTGGAAAAATGATGATGATGATAATAGTCCAATAAACAGCCTTGGACAGTACTATCTTTTCGTCAAATTTTCTTGCTCAATAGAGTATGTTTTCTACGTTGGTTGTGTGCTGCAGCGCTGGAGTTTTTCTCTGTGGTTTCTCATTTGATTAAGGCTGGTCGTTGGCTTTTGTGGTAGGTGATACTAACTTATTTCCTGTGTGCTTTGACTATTTACGACGTAGTCTAGAGCTTGATGTGCATTTTTTCTAAAAACTGATCGCAGGTTAAAGTTGTGAAAAGCAGTGGAACTAAGAAGATTTTTGTTCCTCTGGGCTCCAAATTTATCGATCAGTTTCTCTCAAAAGCGTCGCGTATATTTGGTTAAGGTCTCGTCAATGTAGAGAAAGCCAGGCTACTGTTACGGTCTGCCTGTGAAGAGACTGCCACTTGTTGCAATAAATGCGATGTGTATGTTTAAATCAAATCATTCGAGCTCATTGTTTTTGACAATCGTTTAAGAATTTGTATGGCTTCCCCCGTTCCCAGCATTGTCTCAGCTGTTAGTCGTGCTGAACTCAGTGTGTAAACGTTTGATTACATTTGCATATTTTATACTTCACCCTGAACTGAGCTTCAGACAAATTCCAAGCTCACATTTATCCCGTCCCCAATAAATATTATAAATATTACTGTTGAATATATTACCAGTGTCGTTCAATATTGTCTTGAGAACGTGTTTGGAATTCCCAAAAATGCTAATTAGAATACTTTTTGCCATTTCTCCCTGCTTTTGGGAAGACGTCTTCAATGGTCACTGACCTATGTAATGTTTGTGGAATATTTTGGTTATCTATTTTGTGTAAACAAATTTTAAATTCTGTTAACTGGTTTTTAGTTGTTTGAGTTAAGACAGGGTGTGATGTAAGCGAAGTTTTGGTCTCCAAATAAACTTACATATATGTAAATTTATTTTAATCTACAATCTTTAAGTCTTTGTTTTATGGCCCCTAAATGAATCAAAATTAATGTATGTAAATGGTTGGGGAATCTCACCATAAAAGTGTCGTTTTACGCACATTATACGAATAGTAAGGAGGTTTGCGTGTGGGCTTATGAGAAACTCAGGGTTTAGTGGTTTGCACTAGCTCGGACCCACAAGTTGGTACCCTTGAAAAGATCAAGTGCATCCGATCACCGAAGAGAAATCCTGAACTAAGATAGAGATGCATTTCAGGAAGTGCAAAAGCATGGTTAGATTAAGTACGTAAAAAAATAAATAAATAGCTGGCGGAACAGGTCGCGATAAGCCAAGGTCTAGCAGTAGGTTAGGAACCTGTGCGCGCTTAAATAGGGCAAAGTGTGAGTCCATTGTGATATTACGTAAAGCACCGAATTGCCAGAGTAGGTACCCTTGCTTGAAAAAATTCCCTTTCTTTTTAAGGGAAGATTCAGTAGATGGCCGTATCCTTGCTAACCCTTTTCTGCCCTACACTATGTTGCAGAACCACATACATAGACCTGGAGAGCTATTTATTTCATAAAAACAGAACCGGACGAAAAGTGTACATTTTATAGTCATATATATACATATGTACCGTCAAGATCGTGATATAAGCGGGCCTTCTCTGTGATGAATTCTAAAACATACAGCAGAGTGGACTAACTAGCAAAGGAAGGGGCAGATCAGAACCACTGTGGCAATAGGGAGAAACTGTCTTCTTCGACAAAGTTTCGCCTCGATACGGAAGACAGAAGAGTGACAATTATTAGGTGGAATAATATCAACACTGTGGTCGCCGTGGCTTAGTGGTTAGTGCGTTGCACTGCTGAGCACGTTGCGTGGGTTTACGCCATGACCACCGAATATTTTTCATGACACCACCTTTCGTCGAATAGAGACAAGCCTCCGAGGGTACAATTTGTCATGAAGAATCTTCTCAATTTGTCGTTCGGAGCCGGCAATACATTGTTGGTCCCTTCCATTCGTGAGAATAATACAACACGCACAACATTAATGGTGGCGAGAAGCTAGGCCTTGGCTCACCTCGAGGTGTCGCGTCATCTATTCGATCTGGCAGATCTGGCTTTACCTGGATCTGAAAGAAACGGACAGACTTTCGTCGATCAGTAGACAATGATTGAGGTATTTTAGAACTCCCCGCTCGAACACGGCCTCACTAGTTGTGTGTTAGCATAATTGTAAAAGAGGAGGTAGAGTTAACGTTTTGGTTTGCGACTTTTTAGCATCACCCTTATACCGGTTTTATGACTGCTTTCGGTTGTTCTTCGGAGCAGGGCAAAACAGAGCCTTTAGAAGTTAAATGGTTCAGCGTTCAGCCACCTTATTCTAATCAATCCCAGAAGGTCCAACTTGTACCTTGTAAAATCTCGCCTTAGATGCTACCTCTGAGATTTGTGCCTCAGCCTCAACTTGACCAACTTTTGACGGTGTATAAGCAAATACATTCCATGGTTTATCTTAGGAGTGGTCTAGTTTTTAGACACAAATCCTCGTCGCATAAATTATACGTTCAATGCAAGAATTGTCAGTTGCAAGTATGCATGAACCGATAAAACGTTTTTACTGACCATCACAACTTCGTCACTTTCCATTTCTTCCTCCATCCGTTTAAGTTGTCTCACGAACAATTTAACACTTGTGACACATTGTTGTAAAGTTTATTTCCGCCGACAGACAGTCAGTGCGCCGCCGTAGACCAGTATGAACGCTTGCAATCATTTCCAAATCTTTCAATTTATTGCGATTGTGCTGCCAGCAACGATTTCCATCCGAAATGAAAAACGACAGAGGAAAACATGTCCAAATCACAGGTATCTAACACTTGCACTTGCATTCTTGAACAATCTGCCGTGGTATCACCATTCTCAGTAAAGTCACCATCGGTGAACTTCGCAAGATACTCCTACCTGGTAGTTGGCCGGTTGTTGCTCCGTCGCGACGTGTTGTGCAGAAACAGGTTTGGTTTTCTCGTTGGTCTATAAATTTGCAGATATTTTTTGTTTTTCGTTGGATTGCAACATACAGTCGTTTGACTTATACGAGTACATGTTGGGTCAGATAAAATATGTGGGGCAATGCATTTGGCGCACTTACAAGTTTTTATGGGTGATTGGCAATCAAAAGACTTGTTACTTCCTCCGCGTGTGAAGAAAGGCGGTGTTTGATGTTGAAGTGAATGATTCAACTTTGGAAATTTTGTTTCGTTTGGGGTTTTGGGATATGAAATTGTTGTTTTGTGTAATTATAACCGACCGAGCAGATGCTTCTGTCTTTCACAGTGAACTATTTACGGCGACCAGCTCCATTTTGAAAGGTCGAGTTCATAGCATGAGATCAGATGTTTTCTGTCCGGAAGATGGATTACAACAACAGATGGATCATCGTTAAGGGTACTACTTGAGGCTATTCCAACGAGGTGAAGTACCTCGGCGTTATCTTAGAGAGACGCTTAAATTCGAGTGCACATATTAAGTTCGCGGCAGATCGTGCTACTAGAGCCTTATGGGGTTCTCGGCGTCTCTACGGCAGAACTTGAGGTCTTAGTCCCAAAATGATACATCAGTTGTACATTTCGATAGTTAGACCCATAACAACATATGCGGCCATCGTTTGGTGGTCAAAAGTATTTTAACGAACGACGGCAATGAAGCTTAAAAACCTACAAAGAATTGTTTGTCACTTCAGCCATAAAGGCTGCCATCGGGCCATCAGCGCTACATATCTTCACTAGGAAGATCGCTGCCCGTTGGGCTATAAAGCTGCAGCTAGGACATGAGTATAAATCTGGTAATCTCATGGGTCATCTGAAAATACTTCACTCAATTCCAAATGCGGACATGTTCTGCACTATCCCCAACATTATGACCAGGGAATACAGTTTCGGAACGATATTAGCGGTAGAAATATTAGACCGTTTCGACTGGTCTAATGGTGAACCCGTATCAGGATGTTTGGTATGGCTTATCGATGAATCAAAAATGGTTTTCGAAGTAGGTGCTGGCGTCCTTGGGCCCATAACTAAAGTCTCTCTTTTCCTACAAGGAAATTCTAAACCTTGACAGAAAAAACATGAGGAAGCTAATGCGCTTCCTTATTGGCCATTGCGGTCTAAGATATCTAACTAAACCTTTGTTCAGATACAGAGTGTTGGTCTTGTGTGGAAGAAGAACAAATCTCTGAGCACTTTCTCTGTGAATCTCCGGCACTATACTACCTACGCAGACAGATCTTTCATATGGAATTCTGTTAGTTGAGGGAGTTTCGAAACTCGGGTGCTAATGACATGGGCTTCATATTTTCCAGCCCTACTCTACTTTAGAACAAGAGGGTCATTCGATGTCACAAAATCAATGGAGGGACAGTGCCATGTTGAAATAATATTTTACCTTACCGTCCTTGTTTCTAGCTAGCATATAGTCACGTGTAATTTTTCACTCTTGAGGTCTGCAGTGCTCGTGTCTTATCTTGCGTCCCTCACGAGATTGCAGTTAAGTCGCCCAGAGATCATTCTTTACTACTACGCATAATCACGCTTTCACACTAATTCTTCATAGAACTCTATACCATGACTGAGTGCTGTTGAGGGCAGTGAACGGCAGCAGAGACAATCATTGATCTTCAGAAAGTAAAAAGACCACCCCCGATTCGAGTCCGCATATCCGCAAATCTATGTGTTTATCATTTGATGCAAACACACTTGGAACAGAGGAGGTCCGTTGCGATTCCACAGGATCTACCACTAATCCAGAACTAGTCTGAGGATTAATTAAATCGATTCGAGTTCGTTATGAAGAAACGACAAATGGACAAACTATTCGTTTTCATTATGTATTGTCTCTTTTTGGGAAAAAATTCATTGTGAATTTACATAAATTTCGGACGGATTTTTCTCCGGTATCAAGCCAATACATTGGTTGATTTCACCATTTCCGCATTTCACACGTTTCTCATTTATCTGGTCCCCCTTTTCCTCCATTTCATCGAGTTTTCAATTGAAAAATCATCCAGAAACAGGCAAAAACCCCAATGAAAACTCCACAAGAACTGAAATTCCATTTGTGTGACGCAGAATCGACGAAGAAATGCGTTGAGTTCACATATGAACTCACTGCACTTTTTGGCTGTGCACATGTTCGTATTAGATTTTTTTTCAAAAATTTGTTTTTCGGTGGAAATACTGTTTGAAATTCATTGCATCACTTGTTGTTATGTCTAAATTGTTTAAATAAATCCAATTGCAGGCACATTTCATCAGAAAACTGCACAAAATATTAAAAGTTTTGTTTCGACAAAACTGTGACAAAAGTAGTGGTTCAACGTCGTGGAGATGGTAATGCAGTGCATTTAAGTACCATTATTGTCGCATTCGCTTGATGTATCCAGAAAAGTGTTACCGCGGCAGAATTTTGAAGAAGACTGAGTTATCGAAGGCGAACAGAAGGGATTAGGCTTTTTTTGCTTAGATTTTAATGGCTCAAACAGATGGAAGGCGTTCGACATGGTTAATTGAATGACATTTGGTAGGAGATTTGACAAACGAGTCGGGATACGTATGTAGATAGACGGCTCGAGATTGGTAAACTATTTCTTAGCTTTAATTCTCCGATTTTATATGAAACCTACTGTGTTATCACGGATTTTGTTAGAGTCTTGAGCAATTTGAAGAAGTCTTATGATTGTCTAGGCCAAAGATTAAGTCTGTGAAGCTGCTCCTTTAGAAGGCAGTGGCGAGTTATTACGCCAGTGTTGATTCAAAGAGCATTTCTTGTTCAAGTTAACCGGGAACTTGGGGAATTTTGTCTTGGAATCGCCTGTCACAGCTCCTCTGTAGAGACTTTTACACTGTTGTCCTTTTTGCGTCGGGAGGTGGGAATTTTTAGGAATAGTGATCGTTCACTTCGCCTTTCTTATTCCCCATGTGACCGGTGCCTGGCATTTCTCCTTGCGGAAGGAATTACGCATTATGTGTTCAACTTGTTACATACATATGCATGTACACACCTATTTACTTATATTTTCTTCACTTTCCCCTTAAACGCACTGCAATCGTTTTAATTCTTTGCATAAGGCACTGGCATATGTACATAGTTACTCACTTCCACATGTGACTCTAGCATATGACTTGCTATATACAATAGTCTTCTTTGGAGTTGGCGTTTCTTCGATTTCTATTCGCATTATTTCCCTTTGGGCCTTTAAGGTTGGGCAGTGGAAGAATACATGCTTAACGTTTCGGGAATATCGTTGCGAAATGAAACGGTGGGGGAGTCATCGTGTTCAAAATAATGCCGGTCTGACCGGAAACAACCATATCCTGATTGGAATGAAATTTGGTCTGAATAGTAATTGACCACATCGTCTGTGCGCTATCCTCGTCAAAATATTTAAAATTAAACGGTGGGTCCACCGCCCTTTGAAAGCCCTCAGTCTGATGGCTCTTTCTATTGGTCCGCATCGTTCTTTATCGACTGCATTGTCCTTTCTGCTGCTCTACAGTTCATTCAATTTCAAAACTAAATTGACGAGCTGCCGACGCTTATAATGGTCGACTGGCATAGGGCAGGTCAAGTCTTCTATAAGAATTCGCTCCAGGGAGTTCCCCAAAATGTTTGTCAAAATGCCACATTTCTATTGCTCCCAGTGCCTCTATAGACAATCAAGGTCGTGGGCGAACTTCTGCTTGAATATGCGAATCATTACAAAGGTCAGTCGACTTGATGGTCTCTAATCCTTCATGAGTCTGAACATCACCTTGCCAATTCCACACAATTCCACATGTATTCTGAAAACAATTCCTAAGGTAACTGATCTCCGAAAGCTTGACCCTATTAAAAATTTAAAAATTCCATCCTCTTGCTTGCTCAGGCATGTAAAGGTCCAGGTAAAGATAAAAACGAGTAAACATTCACTTCCAGTCGAGTGAAGTTCAAATTACTCTGCGAGCTGTTGAAGTGAACAAACTGGTTTCTTGCTTTTGACTGACGTTAACCACGACATGTTGGTGCAGAGGAAACGAAAGCTTTTATTGAGGCGCATTGCAACACCAGAAATATTTGGTTCGACTCACGGATAGACATGTTCGCTCGGTTGACTAACGAGTCTGCTGCCACTGCATTACCGCTCACTTTCAATTTCACGGTGATTTGTAATTTGCTGTTAACTGACATTTAGACACTTTTTGGAAATAGGTTACAATCGCGGCGGAGTTAGTGGTGCAACACGCGATAGAAACCGTGGTAACATTGAAGTAGGAGGGGTATGTTCATTTTACAGAGTTTTTGAACCTCATAGTCTACAATCTGACTCTTATGCCACCGAACAAGTGGTCTCGTCGAGATCTAGGTGAATGTGTCTATTGAACGAGTTTTCAAGATAGACGGCCATTGGGGACCTTAAGAGCTAAAAAGGGTTCTGAACTCATTTGTGTGAACCGACTTAGTTCGCTAAGTTCCAAAGTATTGAACCTCATGAACTCAGTGAACTAGCAATTCTGGGTTCTAAATTCATGAGTCATTCCTAAAGTTGAAGATATGAGACAACTGCGAATCCAAGGAATGGCTACGGCCTTACACTTGTGCGTTGGAGTTTGGTTAAAAGTTTGTTGTGGAATGTTGGCATCGAAGACCTTCTCAAAATTCTCTGATGAAATACATAAATGGCTCACAAAGTCTTTGTTTCGGTTTTTTAAATGACCCCAAGTCACCTTCTAGTTAATGATAGTGTTGTTCAACTTTTCCATAATTTTCAACGACCCTGATCTTCACCTGTGCAACTGCATGTGTGCATGCTAAGTTGAATCAACTTCAACCTCAGCCAAATAATTAAATCAAAAATTAACATAATTGAGTGGAGTTTCAAACCAGTCGCGTCGCTACCTATTGTCATTGAAATAAAACATTAACCCCTTGACGTTATTGGTATAATTATGAAGGGCATTCATATTGTTGAAGAGATGAAACTGAATATGCATAATGAAAGAATAAATGAGTTTCGAAGTGGTCAACAAATCCGATCAAGATGGTTATATCAATACAACAAATCATTTTGCTGGCTATTAACTTCTCATGAATAGTCTTATAGTCATAAGCCTCACATCTGCCTTTCACTTAGGCTCACGGTGCATAATGTATTAGCATTTCTACTTTGCTGTGATCTCAGTGTTTCTATTGTGCTTCCTCTTGATGAATAGCCGTACATATACATGCTTTAGGGTCCAAAGAGATCAACGCATTGCAACTCTTGCGTAAAGATGCTACCGGCTTTTAGTACAACAAGGAAGATTCAAGTCCCTTTTTACGTTCATTTAACATTCATTATAATTGCCCTCAAAGTGCATTGTAGTACAGGTGCAATAGCATCCTCTGAGTGATACCTAAATCTCTGGATGAATCCGTATAGGTTGGTTAGTAGTTTCTTTGTAGAGTCGCGGAAGCTATGTTTTTGGAGAGCTGGGCAGTAGCAAAGAAGGCGTCCAGACTCTACTTCTTCTTCGTTCTGTAGCTCCTGTAGAAGTCGTTTTTAAATCAAGGAGTGGCTACAAACTACTAAGTAGCCACGTGTCCGTTCTCATTCTTCTTTAGCCTGTTTAACAGTGACGCTTTCGATGAAATTATTCCATCTACTTTATCTGACCTTTAAGTTACTGGACGTTGGAGGGCTTGTGGCCGAAATCAAGAGCGTGTTGAATGTTATCCAGTAAACCAACCTTATCTTATGTCTCACAGTACCTCCTATTAGTTTCGAAAGGAAGATTAAGCTTAGGAGTTATGTGTAGCTTCTCAGCTACTTTGGCATAATACGATCCCTTTTTGGTTGTTCCTACCATTTTTTGGTATAATTATGGCCAAATTACTGGCTCTGATGTTACATTTGAGTCTTTAACGTAAATTTCTAATTCGGACCGTTGGAACAGCATATCATTAAGATCACCTTAAGGAATTGGGACCATAATCATTTCCTTTAAATTGTGGTCACATATGGCGGATGGTTCTACAGTAACTGACCAATTGCTAAAAGACCTCGACGAATGTGGTCAGCAACGCAGACGACCTGGTTATTATTTTCATGTGCAGCGACAGTATAGTTTTTATCAAAGGAACTGGGAGATACGCTAGAGCACTTGTACACTAGTGTCAACTCCATTATTGTTCCTAATTTCCTTCCCTCCAAACATACATACATATGTCCATAGCATCCCGCTCTCCTCACATAACCTACAAAACCTTTGACAAGCCTTAAATGGTTAGGAGTATTAAACGCCTTACTGAAGTCCTTAACCCGTACTAACATATGGTGGTCCTTCATGAAGCAAATATTTGCAGATCTTTGAGAAAACCCAGAAATTTCAATCCAATATCCTTACTTACTTACTAAAGGTAGCACTACAAACGTCTCCAGCCAGGTCGATTTTTAGGCAGCTGCCTAAATTTCGCACGCCAAGTTGGTTAAGGTCCTTTTGCACTCGCGTGCGTCACCTGCGTCACGGTCTTCCTCTACTGCGCCGTCCCTCGGGTGTGGATTCGAAGATTTTCCGGACCGGAGCATTGGTGTTTGTTCGCCCTACATGACCCAGTCACCTCAGTCGTTTGACCTTGTCGATGTGGCTGTTCAACTCGTAGAGATCGATGTTGTATCTTCTGCAGTCAGACGGGACTGAAAATCACCTAAAGAATTTTCCCCTCGAAACAACCTTTGGCACAGTCCATGCCTCTGCGCCATACAGCAGGACTGGGATCATTAAGGTCTTGTAAAGGGCCACTTTAGGTGTTCGAGAAAGGGTTTTGCTACTCAATTGCCTTCTCAGCCCAAAGAGCAGCGTACATTGTTCATCGTCCTGCACAAACAGAAACAGACGAATTTGGGAGGAAT
The DNA here is from genome assembly GCA_917880715.2 of Matsumyia berberina. Taxonomy (NCBI): domain Eukaryota; kingdom Metazoa; phylum Arthropoda; class Insecta; order Diptera; family Syrphidae; genus Matsumyia; species Matsumyia berberina. The sequence goes on along the minus strand of OU862870.1, from coordinate 111,073,250 downwards.
GCCAAAATGCTGTCATACGCAGCCTTAAAATCGATGAGAACGTGGTGGGTATCAATTTGAAGTTCCTGGGTTTTCTCCAATTCAACACGTATTGTGAATATTTGGTTGATGGTGGACATTTCTGGCCTGAAGTCTTTCTTGAGGATCGGGCAAACAATGCTGAGGTTCCATTCATCGAGAATACTATTCTCCGACTATATTTTACAAATGAGTTGGTGCATGCTGTCTACCAAGTCATCGCCTGCCACTTTGATCAGCTCGGCAGCTAGGCTGTTAGCTCCAACAGCTTTGTTGGACTTAAGCTTAGATATGGCTATCTTTACCTTGTTGGTATTCATCGTTCATGTTGAATGGCTCATTCTGCCTGAGAGTGGAATTTGATTCATCGTCGGCGTTAAACGGTCTGTAGGAATAGTTTTTCCATATTCTCAGCATCGACTGCGGTTCTATCATACAACGATGTTCTCTTATTTGTCTTTACAAGCTCCTGTTCGGGATCTGTAGCCTTGACAGGTTCCAATCCAATATGCACTGACTTTTTATTCACCTTAGGGACGCGAATGGCAAGATATTCTGCAGGGTGTTCTTCTTGCAGGGTGGTACCTTGCATTATCAGATAAGCTTAGTAGGATCTTGTTCCACAAAGGACCGTAAATATCTCCTTGATCTCCTTGGTGTCAAAAAATAATTCAGACAAGACGACGCGTTGTCATGCAATTTGTTTGACATCGGTCCCGAAAGAATTGTGCAGAACTGTAGGCGTGGTGAGGCTTACAAAGACTTGATGCAGAAAATTCAGTTGAAAATGGGAATCAAAAGCAATTCAGGAAGAACCTCCCAAAAAGATAAGAACACCGACTATTGCTATAAGACAGGACAACAGGAAGGAAAACAAACGAATGATTGTGACCGCGAGACTTTAGCCTTGTTAGAATTAATTTCATACGTTAATTTCATTAGACAGCTTACTCCTCTGTGTATTCGACTTCCGGCGCCAAACCAACCAAGAATGCTGCTCAATTAAATTCCGCCCTAGGCATCTTTAGTGTCTCGGCTCGACATCTACACAATAATAAACTGACAAAATTCGAAAGATCAACTTCTTCCACCCGGAAAATATCGCAAAGAACTTTCAATGTCAATATTTTTTTTTCGTCATATTTTATGTTTTAATTGACAAGAGATTGTGTTTCTTTGTTATCACTTCCTTTTCACTGATTACGACATCACCGCTGCCACTTCCATATGCCTAACCTATCGAGGCTTCGACAATTAAACTCTTTTCTTCAACAGAGACTCAGAGTTGTGGTACGAGTTATACCAAACCGATCCGATCAAATGTTGTTTAAAAATAAAATTCTACAGATTAATTTGGCATCGATGGCGACATGCTGCAGGGGCGGCTTTAATCCGGGCCCCTCGGTTTTTCATCGACTGAAACAGTGAGGAAAATATTTATACAAATTCTTGCGTAAGTGGGGGAGCGGAGAACCAGGTGGGATTAATAGACGACACACAAAACTAACCAGCTGTGTGATCAATTTGGAATTCTTTCGACAGGTTTTCACAGATTGTGTACACACAAGCGAACGTTAGAGGTGTGATGAATATAATTTATTGAAGCAGCATGTTTCTGTGTTTATTGCAGATTTGATGTGGAGATACCATGAAGTCCCAATGCAAGCGAACTGTTGCGTAAAAGTAGACTTAGTGGAGTTGAAAAAAAGGGAAGGATTAGTTTTCTTTGAATAATTTCAATGAAATAGAACATGAAAGTCTCTCAGACATTTTTTTACATAATGCCACGGTTGAAGTCGGAAATCTAGGCGAGCTTCAGGCTTCAAAAGCATCCACACTTTCATAAAACTTTGTGCTTTCACTTGCATTACATTCTCCCGCACAATTTGTTCTTGTTAGGGGCCCTACGAGTGAATGTTCTTGAGTATGCTGTTTGTAATTCATTTCCCTAGACCAAGATCCGACATTGCCAAATATCTAGAATTCATCCTAGGGAGGAAGAAGTGGGCGTCTGGATTGTTTATTCAGATTTTGCCCTTGACGAGTCCCATTGAAGAGCACACTACCTTCACGAGGGAGCTCTCAACGGCTGAGCCCCGTCGGCCTAGCTCGTCGGAATACTCATTCTCCTCTATGTTGCTATGGCCAGGAACCCATAGGAGAGAGATAGGCAACCGAGCGATTCCCAGAGCAATTACTTCCTTACTTCTTAGAGTCATCGGTGACGATTGATGCTTGCTATTTTGTAGTTGGTTGGTTTGTCCTAAAGACATACATAGACCTCAAGCGGCTCCATTATACTCATGGCAGTCAAACCAAGGATTAGGGTTGGCTTATCTGGAAACCACTCAGAAAGGGATAGAAATCTTAGAAGTTTCCTAAAATCAGCGATATGAAGGTCCTCCAGCCCATGAAAGAAGCTAGTACCAAGACTTCCGGTGGCCAGTGCGGGGCATTCGCATAGCAGATGCTGGATGGATTCTATTTCCTCTTCGTCTCTCCAGCTTCTGCAGTAGTTATTGTAGGGTAGTCCACGTTTTTTGATCTCTGCTTAGTTTAGTGATGTTCTATGTGTATGAGTAGGCCGGACCACCATACAAGTGACCGCCGGTGAAGATAGGACTAACTACGACGATGTACATCCAAAGGATCATCTTGGGTTGTAGACTCCACCTTTTAACAAAGGTTTAGCTACAGGCGTAGAAGGCGACTCATGCTTCACACTCTCTGTGTTCTACGTTTAGTTTCTAGTTAAGCTTGTGGTCAAGGATGACACCCAGGTATCTTGCACTGCAAGAGAGGGAGATTGTTTTGTTGTTGAGACGTGGAGGCATGAAAGTCGGTGTGTATTTTGTTCTTGATGGTAAAAAGCATTAGTTTCGTTTTACTTGGGGTTCACGGCTTAGGGTTCAGGTGGTGAGCTTGTGATTTCACTAATTACTGATGGAGACATCCCCGATACTTGAATGACCACATCCTCCGCATACGCGACTGTATTAGTTCCAATTTTATCGAGCACTGATAAGATATTGCCATTAATGACACCACTCTGCTTCTATCTACGGATTTAGTAAGGATGTTACCTAGTTGTGACTGAATAGTTCCAGTTTTTAGCATGGAGATAAGGCGGTCGCTAACAAAGTTTTCTATGCCAAATTTGGTTAGAGTTTCTTGAATTGATTCAGCGTGCACGTTATTAAAGGAGCCTATGAGGTGCTGTCGAGAATAGCTCAAGGTTCTTGGAACACAACATAAGGTGACATTCTGCTGGGTCCCTGGACATAAAAGCGTATCAGGAAAAGAGAAGGCCGACGAACTCGCGATAAATCGCTAGGCAACTTACTCGGAACAGGCTGGGACGTCGGTGAACATCCTGCCTTGCACACTTAAGCTCTTAGCGGGGAATACGCTGCGGTACCATATAAAAAAGCTTCGGATTACAAAAGAAATCCTTTGTAGAGAATGTGGCGATGAGAAGGTCCATGAGGACGGAACCCACTTCCTCTGCCACTATCCATGTCTCTTCCATCTACATAAGAAATAAGTTCCTCAGACACTACTTTTTCTAGGACATTGAAGAACTATCTGATACACAGGTGAACCAAATAATTAAATTCATTAAATCCACAGGCGCCGTCGCTCAGTGGTTAGTGCGTTGGACTGCTGACCGAGCGGCGTGGATTCAAGCCCCAGCCAGGAAAACATCAAACATTTTTCACGGCACCACCTCTCGTCGGGGAATGACAAGCCTCCGGGAGTATAATTTGTCATGAAAGAGTTTCTCACCTCGCCGTTCGGAGTTGGCAATAAATTGTAGGTCCCTTCCATTCATGCGAAAATGGAACACGCACAGCATGAATGGTTGCGAGAAGCTAGGCCTTGGCTCATCCCGAGCTGTCGCGCCAGCTATTTATTTTAAATCCACAGGATGGTTTGTATCACAGATGCAGTAAGTTGGTATACATTTATACACGTAATATTGGATAGCATTTTTGTGGGTAGGGGACATCTCTCTCTTGCCCCAGCGGGTATCACAATAGGTCTGAATTGACCTGAGTGCGGCAAAATAGATTCTTCTTTCTTTTACCTGCCCACTTGCCTAACCTGACCCGAACTCTTTTCTACTAATGGGATTTGGTTGAGTCGAAGAGAACAACGATAAATCGGGTTTTTTTCCCTTGATAGTGTGCAGCGTTTTTAAGGCAATGCCGTCAGTGGCATTACAGCCATGACACCAATACACTTGGTATTGGCAAAATTCAGTACTTTATCTGAATGCAGTGCTCGATTCGGGGTAGTCTCTGTCAAAGTTGAGTTGAATACCCATATCAATGCCGCAAACCTGCCTTCGAGTATTTGCTTCCTTGCTCAAGTACACCAGCCAGAGTTCCATTCTCTGTCCTCGATCTATCTGTGCACAGTTTTATGGGGTTGTGCTTGTCAAAATAGATTGGTCCATTAGATCCATGTGCATTCAAGATATGACCTCATTAGCTCATAAAAATGAATGCCAATAAATCAGAAGCCATCAACGACCGTAGAGACACGAGGTCTTTGTATATGATAAAACACGCAAAAAGACACTAAAACTCATTAGTGTCTATTGAAGAAAAAAACATGCCAAATGGCATGCAGAATGCCAAAGTTTACTCCAGTCCGACGAGAAGCCATCAACCTCAGCGTTGAATTGCAAATTTTGTTATGATCTTTCACCTTTTACTGAATGGCGACATTATAGAGAAGCGCATCAAGACAATCATAGCCTGCATGGGTGAGGCAAAAACTGTCATCAAACAGAACCCTAATGACGACAGTGAGTTGGAAAAAAAAAGAAAAAGGAAATACGTTGCGCAAACTCATACGTAATTACCTTGCGCTGAAGCGTTCCAAGTAGCAAATGATTTATCTATTTGTGCCTTTGACGCAATAGATTCTTTCCATCTTTGTTGTACATTTTTTCTCCCCCTCAGCCTGTTGGCCAGCGAATGAACGCCATAATAGTCTGCACTTGTGTGTCGTATGCACGTAACCTTGCGGATAAGATTGATGATTTTAGATTGGTTTTTGATTAATTCTGTTTTCGTTTCCGACAATTGATTTAATAATAATTTCATGTTGTCTGTCAAGAGGTCTTCAAAGCTCAACTGCGCAAATTACTGGAGTGTCTTGAGAATTTAGAGAGGCTGAAGTTTAATTTCTAGAAATACTAGTGTTCACCTTGAATTGTGTTGAAGAGGTTTTTGTTCCACTGAGTTCATTTCAGGCTAGACCCTGAATAGAGATGAGACTTGGGTCAGTGATTCAGTATGCGGACTTGTGGCATATGCTACTATTGTATGGAAAACTACCGTATTTTTAAGAGAAGTCATTGGTGAGGCCTTTAACCTTTGACTCTGTGTGCGGCAACTGCAAATAATTGCAAATTTATGCAAATCGGATTCGAAATATAACAAAGATACGCCTGAAATAGTAAGGGCCGTCAATATATTCTTATTGTTCCGCGAGGAGCTTGACTTCATCACACTAAGGTCCTAGTGGAACCATTGTGATGCCCATGGGGGTTGATCCCGGCTCTTGCCTTTCTGCTCGTTGTGGACTTGGGTCTCCAGTCATCGTGATGTCATCAGAGACCTGGAAACCGCAGCCCCTATATATATTTGTCATCGTGGAGTTTAAATTTCATTGTGTACTTTCTTAGAAGGTTGGGGGCGGTGAGTGTACCTACCTACATTGGCAGCGATTTCCTATCATGTTTCAAAAGCTTGTTGGTTCGGGCTTTGTCATACTTTGGCCAAAGTTTCGTTGATATATCACAGGTGGTGAGCGACTCCCACCTTCTGTTGGCTGTTGTCAGGATCCTGACTTTGGGCCATTGTAGACCCTGTTCTTGCAAGCCATCTTGTTTCCGGTTATGTCGCTGTGACCAGGAACCCATCAGAGAGTAACACTTTGCTGCGAGCCAAGAACCTTGAGCTCTTCGCGACAGCGTTGAACTAGCTTGGACTTTATTTCGATAGCAGAAATTGCTTAAATAACCGTCGACTGTGGTCGACGTTGCTCGCTGGTTAGTGCGTTGGACTGCTGAGTGAGCGTGAGTTCAAGCCCCAGCCATGTCCACCGAACATTTTTCGCTGCACCACCTCTCTTCGGGAAATGACAAGCCTCCGGGAGTATAATCTGTCATGAAAGAGCTTTCGCCGTTCGAAGTCGGCAATAAATTGTAGGTCTCTTCCATTCGTGCGAAAAATGTCACACGCACAACATGGATAGTTGACTCATCCCGAGCTGTCACGCCATCTATTTTTTTTTAAGCCGCCTGACTATAAGGCTATCAACGTTGGTTCATTAGTTTGCCATTCCTCTCTGTTTGGGAAAGTGCAGGATAATAAACTCGCGGTTAGCCACCACATCATCTGTAGACATTTTAACTGATATTTCAAGTGATCTCAGTTGAGGATTTACTCTCCTTTGCAAGGCCTTAAACTTTGAATATGGCATTTTTCAAAAGATCCTTTCAGTTCCTTAAAAATGCGTCCATTTTTTTTAAGTAGTCGCTCTCTATTCTTTAGTAGTCGGTAATCTCTAATCTCTGGTTTCCAGCCCCTAGTCGCACAGCTTTTGTCTTCAGTCTTGTCTACCCTTGTCTTGTCTTGAATTTCCTAAAACACGATGCATCGCTCTAGCCAGGGCGGGGAATTATTTCCGTTATGATTTTACAACAGTGGCAGTTATTGTTAGACCGGATTCTAGGTTGTTCTGTCTGGATTTTTACTTCCCAACAGCTCTGTACAAGTTGCGGTTTCTGTTAAAATTAATTGCAAAAAGCTTCCAAGGCCCGATCTTTGCATGTCTGGTTCATCGACTTTATGGTTTTCCACTTTGCCCTAAAGCTTTGACTCAGATGATGGAGCAATGGGTCTTCAAAGATACAAGTTCAATTCGACACTGTTCCACGAGCTTAAAGGATATCCATGCTCGCATATTCGATCGCTGCCGAGCCTGGTGGGTTATTATAAACTAATGTTCAATCTGGCTGTGGGGTTAAGTGAATGCGTTGTTGGAGAGTCTTCCCCTTGCCTTGTTTTTTTCGTCTTTTCTTTTGTATTGTATTCTGCGTCATCGATTGATCGATGAAAGTTTTGGTTCTTTTTGTTCATTTTAGCGCCTGTTTGGTGCACATTTCCTGCACTGACCCAAATCTGTGTAGCATACATAATCGTCTCTTGCTACCACTTAGGAGTCTTTTACGCAATGTTGGCCCTCGTACATTTGGTTTTAACAAGAATGTGCCCTGTTAAAAGGTTTGGGATGATGAGAATCCTGCATCCATCATCATCCTCAAGTTCTTAATGGCATCCCGTCCTTCCACCAGGTCTCCTACTTCGTTAATAGCTGCTGTTTCGACCCGATTGCATATTATAATACGCGTTAGTATTTTATTCACTGCGTCAAGCACAGTAAGTGAACTGTAGGGCGATAGTAATATCGTTTGCGGTAGTATCATCTTCGGTGGTATCATCTTCGATAGTATCAACTGCTTGTCTCTTACTATGGTGCTCTGTGGGATGTGACTTTTGTTGTAACGCGCTTTTCCATGGAATTATGTCTACTTGATCGCAAAACTCGTAGAGACTGTTAAATTTGCTCTTGCCAATAGCTGACTTTGGTTCTGCGGCTTTACTTATACTGCCGCCGTATTTCATCGTGTGTATCCTCTTCCCTGGACCGCTGATATAGTCGTGTTACTTTAGACAACCCTCTTTGCTTCACTCATGCAAAAGGTTTCGATAACTACCTGCCACTGATTATGTGGTCAATCCAAAAACCTTCGCATGCAGTGTTTCTGCTTCTTGTCTTTGTTTTCGCTGCACTAAAGACAGATTGTTGAGGTGGACATATGGACATGTGAACACTGGGAGTGTAATGGTCACCAGCACGCCACTTATGTAGGAGTGGGTTCTAAAGACCTTCTTGCGAATGTAATATCTACCATCGACCCTGGCCACCCCTGCTGAAATTGTGAACTTTTTTCGTATTGACCACTATTGTAGGAGTACCTCTTTTGTTCGCACGCCTGCTTCCATTTGACATTAGCTCGAACTTTTCTAGTGGCGAAACAATCTACTTGGATTTGAAAAGAGTTGGTCTCGACATTATTTCCAGTGGTATCAGTTGCCCGTGAATGTGTATCAGCCTTTAAATATCTACATATGCATCTACAAGGATGGGAATGTGTTGTGTTATCCTTGATTTACGATTGTCCGCAGCGCCTGCCATAGTAGGCATCAGGGTGAGCATAATGTCTATGCGTGTTGGTCCTTGAGCATATGTTTATAGTCTCTAATGCTTTTTGTGTGGAATTTAAACGAAACGAAGGTCTTTACAACGTAGAAAAGTAGTGCTGCAGGCCATATTTATTTACCATTTTTCCAGTACATAGCATCTCAGGAACTTTAATCCAAGCAAACACTCATAAGGTCATAAGAAAACGCTCTGTCCACCATGTTATTTGAAAACAATTCTTCCAAACTGTCTGAAAGTTCCACTGGACCTTGGCCATGGGATGCGCTGTCAGCATTTACATGTGATGCGTTTGTCAAATATGTATCTAGTTTGCCTTCAGCATCGTTAATGTTGTTAACACCTCTGACATACACTTGTGAAAACCGCAGCTTCTTACGAGTTCGGTGCTGACAGATTCCAGATTTAATAGCCGTCACCAACCATCTTGTCACCGACATTTGAAAAGTCTGATGTATCTGCTAATAGCACAACATTATACATTTAACTTTTAGCGTTGGCGTTTTTAAGCACATTGTGCGAGATACATTTTTTATGTCTTGATTTGCATTTATTTAACACGCACGCATTTTGTTGCGTAAGATTAATCGATTCGAAACCGCCAACGCGATGTTTTCTTGTCCCGAGGTGTGAAGAAGAGATACGCGTCTGCGAATTTTTTTTAAACGTCTTATGTTTATGATACATATACAAGTTTTAATGTGAAACTAGAAGCTGGTTGTAAAAATAGTTAGTGGGTTACTGTGTTACTGTCTGACCTTATGACTCAAAGTTTATAGGAAATTGCCAAGCACTGTCATATCAAAAAATGACTGATGAGCCTATGTAGAGCCCGAAGTGAGAGCCAATAAACCAAACTTGTCAACAGCGGGAATCCCAGAATAGAGTCGTATTATCAGGTTTCTAGACGGAAAAGATTGGTTGAGTATGCTGACAAGCGAGATCATGGAGTTTGCGTTGGACAAAATGAATCCCTTCTTGGGGTAGAAATTTGGCTTGGGGCTACCTCTGAAAAATCTGAACTGGTACCCTAAACAACAAAAAAAAAAAAAAAAAAAAATTAGAATACTTGAGACGAGTGCGATGCACAGACCTGCACTTATTTACTTACTCAAGGTGGGGCTACAGTCCGGGGTGGACCTGGGCCTCAACCAATAAGCGTCTCCAGCCAGATCTATCTTTAGACAACTGCCTCTAGTTTCGCATGCCAAGTTGGTTAAGATCCCCCTCCACTTGCGTGCGCCACCAGAGTGGCGGTGTTCCTCTACTGAATTCGAAGATACAGTCGAAGAAATAGAAACTTTCTCAGCAAGATTCTGCCAGAATAAGTCAGCAAACACTCCTGGCTTTCTTTGATATGTTCAAACTTAATAATTTTGCAAGAACTCTTTGGTCAGTTCTTTGAGGTTCCATCATATTTTATGTCGACGAACAACAGGATCCATAAAATGAATACGAGAAGGGGTATCAAGGCTTCACTAGGAGTGAAAAAAAAGCACTGGGTAGAACGCCATCGCCATGCCATCCACTTAAACAAGACCGAGGGTACGATATAGTACGAGTTCGAGTTCGTCTTTTTATGATCTTAAAACCGTGAACAGTGTCCTCCAAGCCATGACCGTCGCTCGGCTAGTTGAAAAATGCGAAAGACCGGACGAAATTTTAGAAGAAGCTGCTATATGTGGTTCTCCTCATAAGTCAAAAAATTGTTTCGCTGATGACATAAAGTGGCAAAGGGAGTGATGTATGTGGCTTATAGGACACAGATATTGTTGATTGAAAACGCAGGTCATAGCCTTGCGAGGGGAGAGCACAAAAGGTACTCCTTCCGAACTCTTCTGGGTAAAACCGACTATCTAACGGAGACCAGTAACGATATGAGCTTGTTGGCACATGATTTTCCTAATAACGAAGGTTCCGTCTGGCGTCTATACACTGGTTTTGACAACAACTTCTTATTAATTTAATTTTTTGTGAAAAGAAAAACTTACCTGAGGTAGTCTTGGCTACACTGTTGGACGGAGGTAAGACGGTTCACTCAAAAACACCACAAAACAGGAGAATAGGTCCCAAAAAGCTGCTGGACAGCGTTATGGCACATAAGATCTGAGTAGAATAATCAAAGACATCGAGGTAAATAATGAAGTGATGGAAGGTGCCGCTGTGCTATTAGATGGGTGCCTTCGGCAGATTTAACTAATAATTACAAGCTGATGAACATAGGGCATACGACAAGTCCTCAAATCGGTGGCCACTCATCCAGAAACGCTTCCCCCAGGAAGGAAATACGGGTTCACTTGAGAGCTAATGCCTTTGCTGGCCAATTCTTCGAACTGCTTCTCATAATCCCGATGGAGATTATACCATATTTGAGGATAAATAAACTGGCCCTTCAGACCTTGGCTGAGTTGTGACTAGAGTTAGCATACGTCGCAGTCAAAACTTACTCCGATATAGAGAACGTTATGGACTGATCTATAGAATGGCAGCGATCTATAGAAAGAATGGATGTCGAAAAACAAAATGGTTGCTGTAATTTATAAAGGCTTCTTCATTCTTTCGAGGAGGACAGGTCTGTAAAATCGGTGTTTAGAATAAGATCCACTTACCTATGAAGTTCTGGATCTTGCCCTTCCTGACCGATAAAACTTTGGTCTAAGCTTACATTTCGACTTAAACTCTGCAATAGTTCCCGACTACGAGTGAAGGCTTTCCATCAGAATGTAATTAAGTTTCCGGACTCTGTTCTGGGCCTTATTTTCCTCCTCAAGGTTTGCTTTGCCACGACTGCTTACAAATAACAGCTATTTAAGAGATATTTTTGAATAGAAAGCTGCATAAAGTAAACAATCAAAACGTCTGTAAATAACATAACTAATTCTCAACTTTTATCACAAATTCCGTACATATGTATACTTATCTAATCAATCCAAGGAAACCACATGGATTTGGAAATCGAATATAATGCGTGCGAAGCTGCGGGCATCAGCTAGTTATTTTTTATTTTAGCATGTGCTAATTAACTAACGAAATTAAAAAGTTAATAAACGCGAAATGTGTTAACAATCGTCAACGAGGGTAAGGTGCTAATTGTGTTAAACGCGTCTCCTTTCCGAAATTAGACAAAGACAGGACAGTGTATTTTATAAATTTTTTTCAAATTTCCGTTAAGTGGAGAAGGCCCTGGAGTGAAAATCAGCTGGTCACTGGTCAGTTTTTTCCAGATGTTCTTTAACGCTCAAACGTGATTTTCCCTATAAATTTGAAAAGTTCACCTTCAGGCTTTTCGTTGGAAACGTATCAATTCTATCATTTTTCCACATGACGGCAAAAGTCTCAGGCTCTCAAGTTATTTCTACAAGTGGATTCATAAGAATTGCCGATGAAACTTTGTGGAAATTGGCAGGAATACTGTCGAGCTTTACTTCCATTGAGCATTTTATTATTTGTGAAGCATTACGAATTCGAATTCGAATACCTTATGTTTTTTTTCCAAAATGTTCCCTGATCACTGGAATGAAAACTGTAAGTTACATCCGCTGCTTGATCACGTATTTGTTGGAATGTAATTTCTGTTTAATGACTACGGCCATGATCTGCGATAAAGGGTTAGCAATAAATCGTTGCTGACTTGATTCAAAGTCTAAAGAAAACAAGTAAGGAACCTCAGGTTATTAAAATGCTGATAATTGACATCACAGGCCATTAATTTTCTTTTAACTCACAGACGTTGATTATTGTTGATCTCCGTCGACTTTGATATTGCCCATCAAAATATCTTAAATCACCTTTTGACTTGCTCCACAAACTCGCTCTAACTTATCCAATTAAATTAAACTGGCTTCTGTTTATAGCTGTTTTCTGTTTGCACCTATGGCTTACACTTTCCTATGACAATCATATGCAATACTGCGGTGGTGTTGCTTGTGCCTTGCCCACTAAGATGTGAGTCCAAAGCGAAGTTCAGCTTTTGCATTCTTAGAACCAGAAGCGTAATTGGACTAATGTCAAGCCATTAATTGACATTTTGCAAAACATCCCGGGGCTTATGTAATTCAGAATCATATAAATCCTTAGCTTTAAAAGTCCCAGCAGAATGAAATAAAATTTCATTTAGTCAAAAAAATTTAGTCCGGCATTCTACTGGTTAAAAACGCGGTTCTTTTCTTAAGAATAACGGCAAACGCCATAATTTTACCCACTATCACAAGGCACTGTGTGGGGCCCGTTGTATAGCGTCCTACTCAGTTGAATAGTGTTTCATAAGGCTTTGTAACATATTGCTCTTCCACTGCTTTGAGCCTATCCTTCGGGCGTTTCACTTCAGTTGATAAGCTGAGAAACTGCATGATTGATGATGAAGATGAAGAGCGGACTTCGGACAGCCTAGACCCTAGACAAATCTCTTGGTTTGCATGTTTCAAGCTGAAAGTTTTACCATCTTGACAATGTGAAAGAACACTATTACACAACAACATTTATTGGAAGGCCCTTGGTCAAATCAAAGCATGTCATAGAAAATACTATCTTGCTCATGGATTAAGGTAGACTAGATGTCGATGCTCGAGAAGCAATTGCTTATTATTGCTTATTGCTTATTGCTTATTATGACGGATGCTGACAACCGCGTGAAAGCTTTAACAGAAGAGCTGGGTCTAATAAAATCTGTTAGGTTACTCCAGGATAGAATTGCATCCAACAAAGTCTTTGGACAACTTGGACATAAAATATCTTATGAATCAAAATTGGCGACATCTCCGCGTACTGCCTTCTAAAGGAGTAGTTTCACAGACTTCATATTTGGCCTAGAAAATCATAAGACCTCTTTAAAGATTCTCAAGATTCTAACAGAATCCGAGATGAAACAGTAGGTTTCACTAGTATAGTAGAATAGTATACTGATCATATGATACATACATATGTATGTATCATGACTAATTTGTCAAACGTCTTGCTAAATGTAATTCAAATTAATTCTCAGTTAACCTTGTCGAAGAACTTCCCTCTGTTTGCGTAACTAAAATCTAAGCAAAAAAGTGTAAACCCTTCTCTTCGCCTTCGATGAGTTATTTAACTTCTTCTTTAAAATTCCTTCGCGCTAACACTTTTCTCTACCCTCAAGCAAATGTGACAGAAATGAATGTCAAATTGGTAGTAAAATGCACTCCATAACGTTGAACCACTACTTTTGTAACACACCACAAGTATCGAAACAAAACTTTTAATATTTTGTGAAGTTTTCTAATGAAATATCATTCCAGTTGTGTTTATTTAAACAATTAAGACATAAGAACAAGTGATGCAATGAATGTCCAACTGTATTTTCATTGAAAACTGGTTTTTTAGAAAAATTTAATACGAACATGTGCACAGCCAAAAAGTGCAGTGAGTTTATTTGTGAACTCAACGCATTTTTTCGTCAATTTTGTGTCACAAAAATGGAATTTCAATTCTTATGGAGCATTGTTGGGGTTTTTGTCTGTTTTTGAATGATTTTTCAATTAAAAACTTGATGCAATGAACGGAAAGGTGAATCAGATAAATTTGGGGCTTATTGCGAGGGTCTATTCACAATAAGGGCCTTAGAAACGTGTAAATTTGAGAGAATGTAGAGAAATCTTTCTGCAAAGCAAATTTAAATTAAGTTTTTCGCAAAAATGTCAATAAGTGATATATCAGTGACAAGCTCTAATTTGTTTAAGTCCTTAGAGTAGCTCTGGATTAGTGGTAGATTCTATGGTATCACAAAGGACCTCTTTTGGTCTACGTGTGTCTGCATTCCATGATAAACACAAAGGAAATGTCTGTTGTCTGTCTGTTGCCGCAGGGAAAGGATTATTTTGGAGTTTTGTCGGTTAAATTGTGATTGGATGTGTTTTCAATCAAAAAAGTAAGAAAGTGAGTTTTTATGACAAATTTGCACTGTTTTAAGTCCTCGTCAAGTGTGACGGCAATATTCAGAAAAATAAATAACTAAAATTTGATGGGCGAATACCGGCGGTCGACATTACCGATGCACTTAGACGAGCAGTGGATCCATTGTGATACCTCAGGATTTAGAAGGAATTCTCCTTCCTAATCGTGGAACCAGTGGAAGCTTTTAATAAAGTGATCTTTCCGACATCTTGATGTGCTAGGTCGGCAAGATTGTCAAAAAAGAAGGCACCGAGATGGTTGCGTGTTTTGCGAGAGAGCGCGGGGCAGGTACAGAGGAGATGGTGGAACGTCTTCTCTTTTTTCTCGTCCCTGCAGCTTCCGTAGAGAAACATTTAGACGAGTGGCATGTCTGCCTATGAGGCAGTGTCCTATGATGACACGTATAGAACCTCCGAGATGTCGTCTACTTAGCGAAATTTATCTCTTGGCCGGATTTGTCTGCTAGTTTGGCAGGTGGTGCCATTGGACCTCTGGCTTTGCTGATTGCATCTGCCTTTTATTTCAGTTTGCATCTACCTATACATTGTGGTACTCCGAAGTTCTATTTTTCAGGAAGAATCTGTATTGAAGTACCATTCTTGGTGAGTTCTAGAACTATTTTAGATCTAACAGAGACGCGATTTCAAGGACTTAATGGCGACCTGGTTGTCTGTGAAAATGCTATATATCAGCCCAGACTGTGCCTGGAAGATGCTATAGTGCTCTGGAAAGCGAAAGAAGATCTCGAGGCCTAGATCATCGGAGAAAACACCTCCTCAAACACCATCTTCGGTTACAAACTATATATGTAAATTTTTAAATCAGCTCCTTTCGGTAGGAATCGATGGTGAACGTTTTGTCCCATCGTTCTTGAAAGTAAAGGCGTTAGCTGCTCTCCTTGACTCATAAATTCTATTGAAGTTGTTGTACAGAACTCGAATTGTCGATTTTGAAGTCGCCAAGGACAATTGTTTTGACACGCAGGTGATGAATCTGTGGCTGAAATAGTCTCACCGTTGGGTTATTCTTTCAAGAGCGGCAAAGACTCCTCTCTTTGAAATAAATTGCATCTAAATACTTTGGCCCTTGACAAAATCTGAGTGTTAAGTTTTCAGGTTAACACCTTTTGATATTCTTAATTAGTCGACTGTAATGTGACCTCCACCTCAATAAATTTCCTCCTAATGGGTTTGTCTAGTAATGGTACTTTTTTTTATTGACGTCACACATAGAAATAATTATAAAATTAATATGTAACTTGACATATAACCTGATAGAATGATCTCTGCGGTAACTCATTAAAGTGGTTAAATTCGACCCGAAAGGTTGCCAACCCCTGCTCTGTGTCCCGCGCAACAGATGACAGGCTGAAGAGCTCTCCATGATGGACATTTGTAGTTGTTTGACCCCGTCGTCGTCATAAAACAAAAAAACAAACTCACAACCATCCGTATACACATATTTGCATCAATATACCTCCCGTACGATGATAAACGAACAGCAAAACACTACGCATTGTGTATATCCGTACGGCTCTGCCTAAGCACCTGAGCCCCTTTAGCCCCCTTTAAGCGTCGCCTCGTTTCAAAACGAAGCAATACAACTCTCAATCGTTGCCTCATTGATCATTGAAATAAATTAAAACAAGTTACCATTTACCTAACTCACGACCGAAGGTTTTTTTTTTTATTTTTTAATCACGGAGGCAGAGCACAGCGTTGTTGTTCCCCACCGAAAGGCAGACAAGACAGTAGGAGCAACAGCAGCTTTAGATTTAATTCGGCTCTCAGCAGACCCCAACAGCAGACTTCGGTGTTTGGAGCAAAGTTTTGTTGTGGTAGCTTCAGTTTGCAGCCAAAACCTTGGCTATACACGTACATAACACTCGGCGGAGCAGTCGCATTTTAGTCTTTGATTGGGTTCTGTTTTTGTTGGTTCGTTGTTGGCGGCCTTTTTTGCATCTCCTGAGCGCAGAAAGTAAAAGTTGTTCCCGTCGTCTACGGTTTGGATATATAAATGTGCGACGGCAGTTGTGTGTCCATAAAGTAAGCCCCCAACGGAAGGAAGTCTTTTTTTGTGTTGAATTTGTGTTCTGAGGAAAAAATAAAATTCTCATTCCGAACGTAAAGGAATGAAAATGGCGCAACAATCAAACGGAACTGTTGTGGTCACGTCGAATGGCACGGCAACAGAAGGCCACAAAGAACAGCTGCCAGCGCCTGCAACAAGTCTAACGGCATGGCATGCATTTGTGGATTTCTTAGTGTTTATTGCGGTATCGATTGGATACATTCTGCAGGACATTTACTACATGATCTTCGGTTACCCAGAGAAGGATCTTGCGGAGGATATAGCCCTCATCACTGGGGGAGGCAGTGGACTGGGCAGACTGCTGGCCCAACTTTTGTGCAAACTGGGCACCAAAGTGGTCATATGGGACATCAACGAAGAGGGTATCAACGAGACTGTGAGCATTGTAAAGGCACTCGGTGGATACTGCAAAGGATACGTGGTGGACATCTCAAAGAAGGAGCAGGTGTACAAAGCCGCAGATGTGGTGCGTCAAGATGTGGGCGATGTCACACTGTTGATCAACAATGCTGGCGTTGTTTCGGGCACTTTGCTACTGGACACCCCGGACTACCTAATCGAGCGTTCGTTCAACGTCAATGTGATGGCGCACTTTTGGACAACGAAGGCATTCTTGCCAAGAATGATTGAGAAAGATCGCGGTCATGTCGTGTCAATTGCTTCGCTAGCTGGACATGTTGGCATCACGAAATTGGTCGACTATTGTGCCAGTAAGTTTGCAGTTGTCGGTTTCGACGAGGCCCTGCGGCTGGAGTTGGACGTCCTTGGACACAGTAACATCGAGACAACTTGCATCTGCCCGTTTTTCATTCAGGCGACGGGTATGTTCGACGATGTCAATGCCCGGTGGGTGCCAACTTTGAATCCAAATGATGTCGCCGACAGGGTTATCAAGGCAATTCAGACAAAGCAGAAGGTTGCCATCATTCCCGGATACATCAAGATACTACTGTCCCTGAAGTGGACCTTCCCCTGGGGCTGCAACTCTGGCCTGTTGCGTCGCCTTGTACCTGATGCTGCTCCACATGGCCCGTGTGCCGTCGTGAAAACACCGCCCCCTAAAAAGGAGACACCCAACGATCTGCGGGCGAATGTGTTCACGGACATTTCTGAAAAGATGGCAAAAACTGCCTCGATATTGATCCAAAGAACTCCATCGTTAGGTGAGAGAGTTCTGTGAGTGCGTGTGTAGTGTCCTCAAAAATGTGTGTGATCCTTAGCCGACCCTTGAGCGTAGTTTGGTAGAGTATTTGTTTTTGTATTTGTTCACAGTGAATCTCGGATAAAACTGGATAAGTGCGGTGGATAATGAAACCTTGAACACTTCCGTAACTTCTAAAAGTCAGTTCGTGTCGAGAAAAGTCGTGAAAAGATCGTGTCCACTTATCCGAGGATCACTGTGTAATTTTATGCTTAGAACGAACTATGTTCTAGTATTGTATTGTTAAAAGAAACATAAGATGTCCCATCTGCGTTCACATTGAACTTAAGTGTTAGTTTATAGAAATAAAAAAAAGTGAAAGAAAGTCCAGTGGCAGTGATCATAAAGAGGAAACAGCGACAAAGAGGGAAAAGAAATAAATAAATTAAGACAACGTAACAGGGTATCCATGCACGAATTACTGTGATCGTCGACCGTATAATTGCAACCGGCGTTTCTATATATCCACAAAACCTATAACAACATTTTGACAAATCATTAAAAGTGTCATCACGTGCTTAGTTGCGTCTGAAATGTCTCGGGTAATTTCATTTGCATTGCCTCTACAGAGAGTTCAAATTCGCGTGTGTGATGATGACAAACAATTTTTACGCAACCATAATCCGGGAGAACAACAATAAAAATTTACCAACCAATTACCATAATTATACCTGTGACCTGTAAAATGTGACACCTAACAAAAGAAAACGAAAACATCTATCTTGTAACGCTAATCATCTACATTACACGATATTTAGCAACCTAAGCTTGCAATCGAGTGGCAGAGAGAATACAATTGAATCCCATGAGGCTTGAATAATTGGACTGAGCGACCGGACCACAACAAATCAATGTAAGTACCCATAAGCCTCTGGCTTAGTCACAAATGTTTAAAAGCCAACGATAAATAATTCAAACATTTTAATAACTTCCCCCACATTTTCCTCACATTTGGGAGCTTTAGCCAAAGTCCGACTTGTATAATAGCTCCAAACGAAGTAGATTCGCTTTGGGTGGTTTTCGAATAAAGAGTCGCGGTTTTGTTTGCATAAACATACGGTCGGTTTTTGTTTTTTTTTTCTTTGATAACCTTTAAACTTTGTATCTTGTTTCAAGATCAATAAAAAGAAACAATAATGTTGCTTTGGGCAGCTACTGATTGTTACGTTATCACACGAACTGGTCATCGCGCGTTGCCAGACTGAGCAATCTCAATAAAATTGGCCATATCCGCTTGGATAAATAGCACGTCACCTAATTCGTGATAATGATCACGTTTTTCGACTAAAAGCCGAGGTATTTGCCTAGAGACTTATTTCAAGACTTCAACATCCAATGTGGACAAAGTCAAGGCTTACATATTTTCCCTATACGAAGTGCGGCCAATCGAAACTAACCAATGTTTGCATTGCATCCTAAGCAGACGTGCTCAGCGACTGCATATAGTCTGTAACAATTTCTACAAGTGCTGCAGAGATGAGAAAGAGTAGAGCCCATCGTGCCAGAACTAGAAAAGCCATCTTAGCAGATCAACTATCTTTATGATCTGCAGTACCAGCAGTGTGTTACTCTGTCACAATAAACCCACCTTTGGTCAAAGTACACATCTTAACAGGACCACTCCACTGTAACTAAATAATTACTCTACTAAGGTTCTCATGCTGGCTTACACATTTTCAATCCTCTTGGAGTATAGAGAGTCAACCACGCCTTCGGGGAGTTTCAGCAACTTCCGGCTCATATCCAGCGACCTCTACTCCCTCTTAATCCCTACTGTTCAACGATTTCGAACGGTGACCCGTTCTTCTGCATGATAGGGCGATGGGATTGTATTACATGGCAAACTTTCATCTCCACAAAAGTGGAGGAGGAAACTATTTTCCATTACGTTTCACCTATCTGGCCCTATTAAAACTAAGTAGGCTTGATCCTAGGACATCTAGGATCTGTTTTGTTCGATATTATGGACGACTTAGCTAACTTTATTGATTTTTCTATTTCGCGAAATTATTGAACTTGAGAATTTTTCCACAGACAAGCTCAATGTATCCCACGTGGTGCCATGGTCGCGTTATTAAGATTTATATCAAGCAAAGGGAATCAAAGGAAGATCGCGTATCATCTGTTTGTCGGTTGGCATTTCACCTTCCAGCTTTGAAACCAAAAAAATCAGTTCCCAAGCCAAAGTGATGAAGACGACGAATTTGGAGATTTGGTCTTTGCAGGCTCGACAGTAGTTCGCCTATGGCACAGTGTGCGTTCTTTTCTATAGTCATAGAAGTTACCTTCGAAAGCATTAACCACTAGCTATGCGGTTTTGCTGTCAGAGAGCATGTAGATGGGTATCTAAGGATATTTTTGAGTCCTCCCCGAAGCATAGCATTTTGGTTTTTTTTTTTGGTGGAGTACCGATTTATTTTTCTCTATAACTCAGCTTCAAGTTATCACCTGCCTTAGATCCATCTGTGTTCTGTTGCCTGTTATTACGAACTAAAAATCTTACCTTGGAGTTGTGGCTCAATTTGTATTTAGGTAGGCATCTATTGTGGTTAATTTTTATTTACTGAACAATATTTGCAAGAAGTGATGAAGCTGACCATGGCTTCTTTCTAAATGAGAAGATCAAGCATTGAAATATTTAGAATTGCTTCTAACTCTGCAGAGAACGTATTTTTCATGGCTTTCTGCAACGCCGACACAAGGTAGCCTTTGGAGTTTATTGATCCTGATTAGATTAGATTGTAGGTAGAGATGGGACCGAGTCACCTAATCACTGCGGCCACTGATGGGCCTATTGTGCTTTCCTCCAATTAGAGCTCGCTCATGAAGCCTGAATTCGAGACAATTCCAGAGATGCCTTTGAGTGAGCTGGCAGATATATCCTCCGTTTCAAGGTAAAATTTGTCTGAGTGACGATGACGTGTTCTGATTAGACAGTTACAGTGACATAAAGTGTGTTCTGCTGATTCTTCGTCTTCGTTGCAAATTCTGCATGCGTTGTCTTGGACTATTCCCATAGTCATTAGGTGTTTTTTGACTGGACAGTGTCCCGTTAGGAAGCCTGTAACCATTCGAACCTGACTCCTGGTTAGTCCTAGGAGTTGTTTCGTTCTGGTATGGGAGATGTTTGGCATGAACATTTTGGCCTGCCTGTTACCTTCAGTATTAGTCCAGTAATGGTGATCTCTGTTTTTCAGCCAGGTTGTAATGGAGCGCTTTGCAGTGTTGATTAATAAAGCACAGAGTGGTCTTGGCATCACGAACTTTGATTCGGATCATTTTCTGACTAGTAAGTCTGCTATTTCATTGCCTACGTGACCGCTATACCCTGGCACCCAAATGAAATGGACTCTGTTTGAGCTATTTGAGCAGTTGTACGCACTCCCATACTAGTTTTGATGTTGATTTGGCTTTGCTGTTGGAGAGGACATAGATGTTCTTGTTTGCTATAGATCTGTTTATATTCTCTCTGATGCATAGTTCTGTAGGCAAGATTTCCGCTTGGAATACGGAGTTGTATTTGTCCAGGCTTGCTTGGATGTATGGTTTTCTTACTGATCCTTGCTCGTGGAGTGCTTTTTCAGTTATCCGCCATCAATATGAGACTGCATAGGTAAGTGAAAACAGGTCATGCCGTCATGTGTCATTTTAGGCTTTAGGTTCCGGTTTTTTCAAGTTAATATTGTCAGCAGTTAATTAACTACTATAAACCAAAACAGGAGGAGTATCGTCTTTGAGGGAAGCCATTTGCATCTGAGACACTGAGTTTGTCGCTACGTAATGTATGCTTGACTGTTCTGTCTTCAGCATTTTATCCAACTATAGGATTATCTACTCAAATGTTTTGGGTATATGTATCTGAATATCTGCGTGTATTTTGTATTAACGAAGACACTCTCGATGTTTAGAAATCAACCGACCGCTGCTTCTTTTTCTTTAAGAAATTTTTCAATTTTCCTTGGTGTGAAATTGCTTAATGCGTTTGTAAGTATGAATGGTACACTTTTCATACCGTTCATATGAAGAACCCGATCTCTGATAGGGATTTGAACCTTATACGTCGATACGATTTTGGTAGCTTAGGTGGTCTGCATTCTGCCTTCTGTATACATTCTGCAATGATCTCTCTGTAACTTTCTGGCATGTTATACCGCCTATAATGGCATACTCACACTAATTTCACAGACCTCACAGTTTGGACTCCTCAGTATTGCTTTTTATCGTTGTATTTAAATTACCTGTGAGTCGAGTCTTCCATTTAAAATAAATAAATATCGGTCACTAAATGCGCCGCTGTCTCCACTAACCCCATTTACCTCAGGTGACCTCGGAAATTTCCATTTCCCTGTGGATAGCACTAAAATTTAAGACCTCCTCGCCTGAGTCTCTCTTATTGCCATTTTGGTTTGTCTACATTTCGCCTCATTCGTTCACCTTTTAAAGTGTTCATTCGTATTCCATTCAGGAATCATGTCCCTTACCGGTTTTAGCGCACAAAACTCCAAAGTCGACCGCTTCTTCGCTAGGACGTCTGCGTTTTCATTTGCTTCGATTCCTACATGTCCTCTAAGCCAAGACAGTTTTATTTAATTCATTCCGGGACAACTTCAACTTCAGTTTCTGGACAACTTCATCGGGACTGATGACTGAATTATAGTCTGATATAGTCTGATTATTCAGTGCGATTAGGACTTGTGTTTCACTCAACTAGTCAACATTCAGATGTTTCAGCCTGCTTCCGCTCTGCCATCTTTCAGTGATCCATCATAGAAAATAGTGATTCCTCAGAATCTTCTCTGAAAAACCAATTTGTTTTCGATAAGAGTATGAATATGCCTGTCTGTAGCTCTTACTTTTCTCATTTCCTCCATAGGCATATCAACATACTCGTACTTAGATCCAAAATCTTCCTATGTCCATGGAGCCATGTCTGACAACTATAAGCAAAATGTTTACTCTAATTTTTACGGTTAGTAGGAATTGGTCGCTATAATTTGTTCCTTTATAAGGATGGTTGATTGTTTTTGCCTCTTTACTTAGGCATCAGCTGGGTCCGCTCTAGTTCCTCTCAAATGATTGTTGAAGAAGTTCGTAAGTTTTGGTGAATGGGGTGTATGCGGAGAGGAGTTGGTGATGGAGAGACTATGGTATGTCTGTTGCTTATGTGTGGGGTCGGAAAAATCTTCACGTAGTTTTGGCAAACTGCAGGATGTCACTGATTACTTTGCTGTCTACTTTCCTTACGTCCGATATCGTTGGCATAGTCCTGCAGTAGACAGTGACTGATGAAGTGTTCTAGGTCCTTCTCCTCCTCCTCACATTTTTTGCATATTCCGACCTCAGCGAGTACTATTCTCTGTGCGTGCTTATTGAAATGTATGTGCTCTGTCAGAAGTCTCACCATAAATCTCAGTTGTTCTCTTGAAATGCATCTTGCGCGCCTATGCGCGACTGCCTTTCCATTCTCGATGATATTCTAATCAATTTCAGTATCATACCTCAATCTTGGCCTTCGAAAAGGAGTCTTTTATAAATATTCATTATCAATTTAGCAAATCAACAAATCAGCTGACCAGAATCTCTAAAAATGTTGGTATTTCGCTACAAGTTCAATAACTGACGACTTAGCACCAGGAATGTAAAGAATTTTGCGTCAAACTTTGTGCGTCTGGGTTTTGTTTTGAAAATCTCATTCAATATTCAATAACGATTAAATTAATATTCTCTAGGCTCTCTGCATACTAATCGTGTGGCAAAATACTACTGGTTAGCCCCAACTGTAGTATGGGGAATCCTTTCCAGCAACCAGTTTAAAGTTACACTTTCGTAGCGCGTCTAGATTTATCGTCTCGAAAACATCAAAAGTGTGAAATAAACATTTTCGAACTTTGTGCAACTTAATGATTATGGATGCTATTTTTTTTAACCCGATCTTGAGTTAATTTATTGCACATTAAACAAAAAGAAACGATGACTGCATAGAGCTAACGACGCAACTTATAGAGGAACTAATGGACTGTGGACTGTATTATAATCAAAGAATAAATCAACTAAAACTAGCTATTTCTAGAGAGAAAAAGAAGTGTGTGCATGTCGCTATTACGTTTTAATTTTAACGGTTATTCAAATTGATGTGACATTTAGAAGAATTTCAATCAAAAAGATTAAGTACTGCCCGATAGGATTGCAGTCCAAAACTAATTGCTGTGTCTCTCTCATTAATGGTGACTTATTCCTAGAATTGTATAAGAGTTTGCTTTTGAAATTATTTTAACAACCTTGTTCTATAAAAATGTGTCTAACCTTTCAAAGATGTCTATTTGCACACCCATCTGGTTATATTGTGTGACCTTCTCCCAATAAATAGATACATACACTCCTATTTGAGTTAATACTGTTGATTATGTGTGCTTCCGAGAAGTATAATCCTCAAGTGTTTACATTCATTAGACCTTTCAATGTCAATTGAGCTTAACAGCCATTAGGCAATAAATACAAAAAATAACTCATCACCATCAGGTCGAAGCTTAGACATAAGAGCAACATTTTGTACAAACAATTTTAAGGAAATGTTATTTAAGCATTTAATTAAAAAAAAAAAAAATCCAATTACCCCAAAAAAATCAAAAGATGTTGGAAATCGTAATAAAAACAAGTTATGATTGTGCTCATTACTTCAATCACTATAAGTGTTTGGCTTTTTTTTTTGGTGCTAAAAAAGTGTTATTATCGTGATTTAGTGGCTTAGTCTCGGTGAGTTCCGCTTAAACGCCAACCAACTTTATTTGCTCTGTGTCATGATTGTGATGAATGAAATTCAAAACACCATGAAGGGCTAAGTAATAGTTTTCCCACCTTAAGTTTTATGGCTCTCATTGTCAAAATTTTACCTACATCGACTAATTTTCATGAAGGTTCCACTTCAAGTGTTTACTCAGAGAACTCACTTTAAAGAATTGTTTCTTTTTTTTTTACATGCGCAGTGGGGCGAAACGTTATGCCTGTTTACTAAGCCCGATCCTTGAGTGAATTGGACAAGGGAATTTTTTTGAAGTCTTTTGTGGGGTATCGGGTCACTGTGACATTGAGGGAAACGAAAAAGCCGACCAACTGGCCAGATTAGGTTGAGAACGGCGACACATAGAGAAGGGAACCACTGTGAATCCCCCTTCCTGTGTAGCTAAAGCAGAAATCCTAAGGCTAACTATAAATAAGGCAAATCAGAGATGTAAGTCTGCACGAGGTATATAAGGAAAAATATCAAGATGTATTCTCAACCTAATTAGTCACTGGCATCCTGTCCGGCCATTGTCTTCTCGCATGTAGCTCTCAGCCACAGATGTTTGCAGGTACATAACGCACATATTATGTGAATGGGGGTGGTCATGGTGCAGTGGTTAGCATCATCGCTTGTCACGCTGAAAGTCCGGGTTCAACTCCTGATGTCGGAAAAACATTTATTTCTTAAATAAAAATAAAAATCGATCAACTGTGAAAGCTGATGGCGACTCTACTCTGCGAAGGCATAACACTGGCAGTAGAGTGTCTGAGTGTCTGAGAATTGCCAAGACACGGATGAAACTTCTCGGCGACTATTTCTTAGTAATTTAGAGCAGCTAGGCTATGACAGCTATACAACATTGTAAAATTCTGCAGCGAAATTAAATGCTTCCTGGAAATGGTTTAGGTTTTGCCAAGTTGGTTTCACAGGGATCGCGACCGGCCTACTATGGTGCCTAGTGTCTTATGCAAGCGCTGACTGCATTATATTTCTCTACCTAACCTAACCTACTTACTTGCAGAAACTTTAGCTTAAAACGATAACAGTGTTTTGGGAAGAAACCTGTGTGGAGCATGTACCAAAGATAGGTCCCGGTGCTTCTAATAAATGGAAGATTACAATTTTTTGCAAATAACAAGAGAAAGATATTCCAATAATCGATTAGTCTACTTATTTAGGTACGGGCTTCCGAACCGTGGAGGATCTCTGCATGGGAAATAGCAGTTATCCATCCTATTCGGTTTCAGACACGCTCCAGTGTACGCTTTTAGTTTTCCAGGTCAGCACTCTGGCATCCCCGATAGCTTGGTTCTTAAGAGGGTTTTGAATGGCTTCTCAAACTTGAGGACTATACAAAGATCGTCTTGTCCCGAGAACTATTGTCCTTTCGCTTGATATTGCTATGCCACTGTCTCGAATTTCGACTACATCTTGAAGAGTTCACGGTGGTTATGTATCTTCTCCTTCTCGAACGTGTTCAATATCTGCTCTGCTTTTCTTCTTATCGTCCAGCAGAACTGGAAAAACTGAATTCATTTGTTTTGACAAACCGAAGGACCAGCAGATCATTCGCTATCACTTCCTTAACATAATGCCGATTCAGAAACTGCTGGAAGTTTTGCTTAAACGCATCTATGTATCGGTGACTTAACTTCCTAAAATTTCGGAAGAGCCTGCGCTCCCTTTGCAGGATTTGCTTGTTTTTTTTGTGTGCGTTCCTCCGTTTCATCATACCACGGTTTTTTTTTTCGGAGGACGACTGTTAACCTAAGTCTCGGCTTTGATGTCACAACTGGTTTCACGGATTGTTGTGGTTATTGGATGATGGATGATAGATGCACAGCGGAGAGTATCATTCAATCGCTCTCTGTAGGGTCAGACTCCTTATTATTTTTCTGTGCAGTTGGCAGTTTCTTCTCGTTGGATAGTTAAGCTCTAAATTTTGACTGCAACAAGAAAGTGGTCAGAGTCAACATTCCCACTCAGAATATTTGGACATTCAGAAGGCTGCTTTGGAAGCCGAGATTGGAGTATGCTTCCAAGACGCGCCATGAAATCCGTCCCGTCAGGCAGGCGGCCCTTGGGTAGGCCCAACCCGCGACCCTCATAGTGGATAAGCGGCCATTGGAAAATGATGACGATTATGAATGCTGGTTTCGTGCTTTGCATCAATTGACGCTTGGTCGATTTAGTTCGACTATTTATTGAGCGCCAGGTCATTTTGTGGATTCGAGATCTTGGCAACCTAGTGTTACTTATCAGCGTATTACAATGCGTTGTGAAATCGCTCAGTCGGAAGCCGTTGTCTGTTGTTGTTTCATGTAGGCTGCGCTTGCCGACTAGTACGTCCAAGATGTTTTTCAAATTGAAGATTAAGTTCCCGAATACGATTTTAACATCATGGTTCGGATAGGCACCATACCATTTAGTAGAATTTTCGGGCCTGTTTCCTATAGCAGCTTTATTTTCCGCCGACTGTCATTCAGGCAGCTGCTTAAAGTTCTGTCCAATATTTATACTATGCATAGCGGACGGCCATCAACGCATACATATAGCAAACTAGAATTATATTTTCAAAGAGTTTGACTCAGCTAACATCTTGGCGAGACTTTTGGTCCTCTTTGCGCTGAAAGGCTGAATTCACTAACCTCTTTCCTTTATCCGATATATCGTTGATTCCTTGCATGTATCCTCTATGACATAAAACCATGGGTGGTTTTTTTATGATGTGTATTTGGTAACCAGTGTGATTTCGAAACTTTTAATGATGGTATTCCACTGGTTTTGGATCACTGATCGTTGGAAATCATTTATGGTGATGTCCCTTTAAAGTTGAAGTTTTCCTCTCAGTCAGTCTTTGAGATATGACCGACCTACGATAAGATTGGAACAAAAGATCTCCTAAACAGAACCCGCCCAGATATTGCCAGAATAACGGGGATAACTAAGGGGCATTGGCCGATTGGAGACCATGCAGCCCCCACCGCGGCAGCTGCAAAAAGGAGAAGGAAACACTCTGGCACGTCCTCTGCAAATGTCCGGCACTAGCAAGAGCCAGACTACGTGCACTTAACCGATGATCTCAATCACATCTCGGGTAAAGAGATACGAAATGCAATCCGTCTTCAAAACTCCACAGGGTCGATTCACGATCATATATTACCGAGGTTAGAGTTTTCTAGATGAGCAACTGGTCAGTAGAGGCCCATTTTTGCACATCCCCTTTAACTGCAGTTGTAATGACTATAACGAGCAGGAAATGCTTTATTAAGATCTATGACACTAGCTAGAATTAGATATCGCACACACGAGAAACTTCACTTGATAGCACCGCTGCGCTATAAATGATATGAACGCGTCATGAATGGCATTTTCATTAACTTGAGCATGCTTTTAATCGCCGCTTTGTTTCTGTCATCTCTATCTTGGAAGCTCTTGAAAAATATCTATCATCAACCTGCAAGCCTCGTCTTATTAGCTACTTCTTGTAGATACACTTAATTATACTGCAAATCTACTTGACGGTAGAATACTTGACACTAGAGACACTTACGTTTGTAAAACCGCTTTGTGTTTTCGATTTTCCAAAATAACTTTAGCTCCGTTTATTAATAGCAAAAATCAGCCCAATTTTTTGATTCCTAAGGCTCTCGTTGGGCATGTAGAGTCCACAACCTACCATATGCTCACACTGTCCACAAAAGTACATTTCCGTTTAACCTGTTTCTAGCGCGGTCTTACAAATTACTAAACAGCAAACGACCTTGTAACATTTTACAATCTCATTCACTTTTACTGTTAAAATTACCGCATAAATTACTATCCGAAGTTTACTTCTTCCACCGCATGTACATATGTATATACCTGCCGACTACGGTTCAGTTAAAGGCATAATTACCAAAGACCTGTTTCCACATACGGCGTACGGCGGCGACTGTAAACAGATGTGGCTATAACTTTGCGTAGAAGTAATACCCGTTGCGGAAAGTAGGGCAATAATCGCACTATGACGATTGATTTTCATAGTCCCACACCTGTGTGCAGCACAAGCCGTTACAAGCTTGACTGTGATATGATATGTAAGCCGGGGAGGAAGGAAACTCTGCTTTTAGGGCAAGTGTTGCTGCTAACTATTACTTCTCTGGATGACCTTCTTTGATGATAGTGGTTTTTCCACATCGCAAGTTAAGCCATGCAAGTTAAGACAAGCGTGGCGTTAAGCCATGCAATTAAATTGGTTAATAGTTCGTAGCCCATACCATTTGTAACTCTTTTTCCGCTTACATCCGGAAAGATTGCGATTGTTGCGTGTCCATTGCCAGATGTCTTAAGCGATAACTCGAGAGAAGAGGTTGATGATCAAAAAAAGGTGACTGTACATATGTAGGTGCGTGTGATAGATACAAGAAAAATATGAAAAACTAAAGACAGTAGCAGGGAAATGATTGTCATTCCTGTTATATAGCATAACTACGTTGTATTATTTCGTTTCTTGTTTATATTTTTGGGATGGAGTTTCACTTAAAGAGAGGATTCATGATGGCTTAAAGGCATTTTGAAACGCAGCCTGGCTTAATTACTTGACCTCGACCTCTTCACTTTTTACAAATGTACTCTTGGAAAACTAATTATATACCAGTTTCTTTCCAAAGCAGATCCTTCCACGCCAGTTTGTCTGCTTCTTCGTTGCCCTCGATATCCCCATATCCGGGAACCCAGCAGATAATAACCCCTTCGATGTCGTAAATTTTGTTTAGGATTCTGCGAAAGATGGACGCAGCGTGTTATACGTGAAAACGTTTTTTTTTATACTGTTTGCTAGGCTATCCCAGAACAGTATTACATTTTCAAGTTTCTGGTTAACTTGAACAGGAAACAACTTTTGAATTATTGGTCTAGACGATCATAAGATCTCTTTAGGTAAGGTAATGTGGCTGCCCCCGCTCGTATAGGGACACACTTAGACCAAATTGTGACAGAGTACATCGATATGGGTAACCGTAGCAGTATTAACCATAAGAGTTCAATCATTTCGTCCCGGAGATGAAGTTTCCTATCTTCTGGATGTCGAGTTCGGCTAGATCGTTAAAATCATCGCAGAAATATTCCCCGAGGATTTTCCTTCTTCATTTCTCAAGAGAAGGACACGTGCACAGTAGGCGCATATTAGTAGTAGCCTTCTCATCTCTGCAGCCTCTATAGAAATCGTTGGAGGGGACCCCCAGTCTGAGTGCATGTTTGCCTATCAAGCAATGTCCGGTGAGGACCTCATGGACAAAAATCCATCCGTCTTCTTTAAATCCAGATTAGGACAATCTATGGTGAAAATTGAAAGCCAAGCCGCAGCGTGACTTGAATTACACTTCAGTGATCTGGCATTCGCGTGGTAAAAGCTAAGCCAGATGCATTGGGAAAGACTCCAATACTCCTGTTCCCGTAGCACCCGCTGTCTTAGATCTATTTGTGAATATTTCTAGCGCGGAATAGCTTAAAACTATACTAGACTCCTCCGAGCTAGGAATTTACCAATGGGTCCTTTCAATTGCATAAAATTGCGTTCGTTTTCATTTGAGTATAGCCCATCGGAGATCGCTAAACTCAGAATACTGTGGCGTATGTGTAACATTTTAACTCATTTTTAGGGTGACCTCAGTTCTAACTTCATTCGATTCTGCAATGTTTTAAACTGCGAACACGGCATTTACCAATGTGTCCTTTCAGCTGCATAAAACTGCGCCGCTTTTCATCTGAGCATAGCTCACCAACCCGTCAATGAAATTTAATTAAATTCTCTGTTGACTCTTTCCTTTTTTTTTGCGCCACCAAAATCAGAATAAAAAAGAAAAATATAAAACGTAAACGAAAGAATATTTCCTGTAGTGAAGGGCTTTTTCGTCTGTAAGCATCGTTAAGAAAAGCGTGTTGAAAGCTGGAAAAGGATGTACGTTCTAAAACTTCGTTTCAAGATCTTTAATTCTTGGCCTGAAATCTATCTTGGACTCATGTCCCAGAATGAATATCACGCGAATACACGTTTGATATGGTTTAGGGGTATACAGCTTCTGTAGATCGGCACAAGTCAAAGAATTGGTTTGTTCTGCAGCATTAGGAGCATTATGCTATGAAATGGAGTGAAAATGTCCCAGGAGGTCATCTCCTTCATTTTATACTATCTAGAAATTAGTATGCTATTTTGCAACTATATAATGTAAATTTTCTTTTCTTTCAGTTATCTTGAAGTAAAATGGAAAAGAAGAAGACCGTATCAAATG
Source organism: Matsumyia berberina (assembly GCA_917880715.2). Taxonomy (NCBI): domain Eukaryota; kingdom Metazoa; phylum Arthropoda; class Insecta; order Diptera; family Syrphidae; genus Matsumyia; species Matsumyia berberina. The sequence goes on along the minus strand of OU862870.1, from coordinate 111,042,670 downwards.
TTTCATCGAGTTTCTATTACTTGCTAGATTGTCATCATCAGCGCCATCTACAACGACATAATTGACCTGAAAACAAGATTTATCGAAACTGTTTTATATAGATTTCTTCGGGTATCTTCAATAGAAGAAACTGTGAAGAAATTTATTATAAAAATTGTTTCTTATAGAATTGTTATACACCAAGCGGGTTTTTCTTATTATCATCGATGACGCTTTTCTTCTTTTTAAAATAACACAACCAACAGCTATGTATGTAAAGAACTGCTTATAAATATGTACATATATATGTATGTACATATGTCTTTTTTGAATTTAGAATCATGGAATGGGTTAAATATTTAAAATTATCTTAAATAGACACACAATCGATAATTACTTCCTCAATAATGTTTGCATTCCATTTGGCCGTTTTACCAGTCTGTGTCGAGAATCTTTTGAAGTTACTTTTAAATAAATAATTATTGTGATTTTGAATTTAGAATATTAAGTATATGAGGTGAACTGAAATCTAAATGTCGTTGACCTGGGATTTTGCACAAGTTGATGGAATAATTTTATGTGCACCATCTGTTTATAAGGGGAATTCTCTTTTTTATTTTGTAAATTGTATAATTGTTAAATTTGTATTAATTAGTTTTAAATTATTGTATTATAATGTAAATAAAAGGAATTTGTTAAAAAATAATTTTGGTTCTTTAAATCCTGAACTACAGTACAGAAGTTTATTGAAGGTATCACAAAGGAACGTGTATTTGGTCTGATCTCTCGACATGGACAACTTCATCCATGACATGTCCAAAACAAGTTCGTTTACAACAAGTGAAAAATTATTATTGAGACTTTTTCAATAAATAATTCGGGCATTAATCGCGAATAAATTGCCCACGGATATTCGGTATTGACTACGGAGCAGGTTTTATTATTTATGACCCAATAAATGTCGAAATTAACTCGGTAAGTTATTGTTTTGACACATTTTGTTTTTGCTCAATTTTTTTGATTTTCAATTCCCTTTTGGCTTCCGAATTGTAGTAGGGTCCTAAATGCATGCCGCATCGAGAGTGGTATTCAAAAAAATAAATCATTACTTTCGGTGCAAATGGTTTCAAACTGAGATGCAGGAACAAATTTGGCTTGCAATGCATTTAGTAGTGTAATGTGTAACTTGTTTCTTGTCGAAGACTTAAGACAATCGATGCAGATTTTATGCGAAGTATAAAAGGCTTTGTTATTCGTTTTGATCTGTTCAGATCTATACGAAGGATGTTAGACTGCAAAAGGTGACCAAGGACTCCATTGACTCAAATCTCAATCTTGAAGCTACAGTTTGGTCGCTGCGCACACCAGTTGCGATATATGAGGAGCTGAACATTGAACTGTGACCGCAGCAAAAAAAATATTAGGGCAGATTTTCGCTTTCCCACTGTCGAATCTTTAGAATAGCTGGCGCGACAGCTCGGGATGCGCCAAGGCCTAGGCTTCTCGCAACCATTTATGTAGTACGTGTTACATTTTTCGCACGAATAGAAGGAACCTACAATTTATTGCCGACTCCGAACGGGGAATTGAGAAGCTCTTTCATGACAGATTATACTCCCGGAGGCTTGTCATTCTCCGACGAGAGGTGGTGCCACGAAAATTGTTCGGTTGATATGGGTCGGTCAGCAGTCCAACGCCCTAACCACTGAGCTACGGCGACCACAAAAAATACCTTCAAAACTTGCTTAAAAAATGCTTTATCACCTAAACCATCTCGCGATATAACCAGTTCATAGTTCAGTACGGTTCTTATTCATGTACAGAGTCATTCAACAGGAGGTGTCCTTTTAAATTTCGCGCTATTGTTGAACTATCAACATTCAACTATAGTAAACTTGAGCGCTTTGGACAGGTTAGTGATGTGAAGACTCCAACTCGTGTTCGTCCGGCAAGGTCAGCTGAAAATTATCGCTGCCTTAGCAGAGAGTGTAACTAAAATCCCAGGTGTGTCCGTTTCGAGACGATCACAGGAATTGCGACCACTCACAACCACTTTGCACCGCATTTTGCATTCAGATCTTGGCCTACATGCTTACAAGATCCAGTTGACAGTATAATTGAAGCCAACAGACCACGCACAACGCCGTACTTTCGCAAAAAAAAAATAAAAATTACACCTCTTGTTGGTTGACCCTGTGTATGCATACTTAGCAGAAATAAATCAATGTCTCCTTTATGCACGACCTTAGCCAGCTAGGTGCTGAAGGGAGCTGAGCTCCCTCTGAAGCTTCGGGAAGCTCCCTTAGAAATTTTATATCACCGAGAGAACAATTTCTCGATTTGTGTGCGAGCTCCTTCAAAATTTCCTGAGCATTCTTGAGAATTCAATCCTGGCTACGGGCGTGCCTCTATAAACTTTGTAAGCATGCCAGACACCGAACCATTTGCTCCTGCAGCACTAGATTTAGAGGAAAACCTGACAAACAATTTGTCCAGCGTTATAAAAAGTTAAACATTTCAATTTTTTGCTTAAGAACATGTCAGCTTTGTGCTGTTGCAACAGGCAAAGTCACAGAATATTATAAAATCGAGAAAAACATTGCAAACGTGACCAGAACTTGTCCTACAAATGCTGCAAAAGGTTGCAAAACGAAAAATTTCTGAAAAGTTCACAGGATCTGTCGTGAAAATGTTGCAGCAACATGAAAAATTCGCAACAATCTGCTGAAAAGTCGAAAAAAATTTTGTTGTCCGAATATAGGAACATGTAGCAACACAAAAAAAAGTCTCAAAAATTCATGTTGCAGTGTGTTGAATATCACAAAAAACATCTAAAAAGTCACAGAATTGGCCGTAAAATGTTGCAACATGAAAATAAAATAAGAATGGGTCACCCTTAATAAACATGGCATCGAACTGGAGCACCAATGCTGCCGTTTTATATTTTTCTTGGGCAGTATAATTCAATCTATATACGGGCGCAGTACTGGCCAATACTATACATAAATACATAAATAGTCAGATTTTCTTAACTCACTTCGATTCCAGGACCTACGCACAGTACGGAGTACGGAATGACAGTATAATACTGCTATTGTAGTACTTTCGGCAGCACTGTGGAGGAGTCCTAGTCACTGGAGACAGCCGAAGTTCGTTACAGAACTTAGCACAAGATTACGAACTAATTATGTAAGTTATCCACGAAAGGTTCAGCGATCGGCGGATGATCGGACTAGTTGCAAAACATAAGTTGAGACTTAGTTAGAGTGGTCCTCCAAGAGAGGTGCACTTAGACAAGAAAGAAAGTATGTCCCTTGTGATATGAAAAATGACGCTTACCGACCCAGTCGAACGAGAAAAAGAGGTACTCGAACACTCCCTTTTGTCACTAAGCAGCTTTAACGAGAATGTGCTAGAAGATCTTGGGATTTTTGTGGATACCGGAGTTAACGCATTTTATGCATAAACTAATAGGTGAAAGAAGGATTACTAGGATCACACGCACTGTAGTGTCAATTCTCTATCTGTTCCCACTTTCCTAAAACCCTTCCTGAAACATGTCCTAAACTTGACTGAAGAGCAACTTGCTCACCCTCACTTATCTTATCATACTAACCAGTTTAATGAGTAATTTTTTGAAATTTCAAAAAAACTTTAAAAAACTTTAAGAATTTTGATTGCAGAGTACTATTAATTGTCACCGTTGAGAAGTCATACCACGGGGTGAAAGTACTCCTGCGATCCGGTGGCTGAATTCCTGATTCTGCTGTTATGTTATCTATCCAGTTTGTGACGGAGTTGATTACTTTCAAATCTTCCAGAATTTTTAAATGCTCGAACTGGTTTGGGGAGGATGCTCTTTAGTTAGGCTTTCATTTTTTTTTTTGTTAAAACCATCCCACCAAATATCTTATTTACATACTCACAGTATGTTGTCTATTGAACAAATTATTATTCAACAACCAAACTTTTTTTTATGACTGCTGCAGACTGCTGACAGGTGATCGAACTATTAGAATTCAAGGTAAGAGCCAAAGATAGCATGTTTTGCAAGTATTAGCAATAAAAGCAAGCAGAACTGGATGGCATTTCTAAAGAATTTCAGATATTTCAATCGGTTTGTGGTGGCTAGAAAGAAGGGTACGGCGTTGTCTAGCTTTCAGTAAACAATCCTTTCGATTGTTGTTTGTTTGTTTGTTACAATTCCTAACACCTCTAATAAAAGTGACATCATCCGTTCTATTGAATTTCACAAGGGATAAAACTATGCCAACTCATTCTGGCGCAAAAGAAGCAAAACAATTTCTAGATTTTTATGGTGATGCTTCTTGCATTTCAAGGTCGAATGAGGAATAATAATTAATTCGACTATGAGCTACCTGCGATGACGTACATGTATCTACGAGCTAAATTTGGATGAAATTTGAATTTACTTCGCATTAGGAGTGTCAGTTTAAGTAGCTCAAGATACAGTGTTTAGTTGATGCATTCCACTTGCACTTTCAAGCATAGTTCGCTCAGTTATTTGGTTGGGCTTCCAAAACAGGTTATCGATACAAGATACAACACCAAGAGAGTGAAAGAAAGAGCTTTGGTATGATTGCAACATTGTAGTGTTCGAGTTAGACATGTTGGATTAGTTGGAACTATGTAGGCCATTGCAATGCAGTTTTTTAAGTTTTCTCAGGCGATTTGCAATCAGCGATGGCGACGGGATTGTCGGGAGCAGCACTTGGAACAAAACGGTTTAATGTTGGCTGTGGTGTGTGACTCCTTGACCATACATTTGGCAATAATGACATTGCATGATTGCATTTGGTGGTTGCTTCTTGCTGTTGAAAGGCCCATCTTTAGTTTGCGTGCACAGCGCACCATTTGTGTATGGTATCTCACGACTCTTTATTGGATTTCCATAAATTTATGAATTTTGTTCGGAAAAGTACTACTGTTGTGGTAAGTTTGTGTAATAATTTGAATTTATTATTACATATTGGGTAAGAGGAGGTCAGGGTCATACGAAGAGCAGATGCATCAAAAGATCAATGGATGAGGTCAAACAGATGTGGATTAGACAATGGGTTGTATAATGCTTTCCACCAGCGGCTGTAGGTATTTAGCGCTATTCCATTGCAACAGTAGCTAGTCATTTGATTCCACGAAAGTGAAACTGCGTTTTTGGTTATAATTTGGTGTAAAGATTTCAAAAACTTCTATTGCCTATTACAGAGAAGTTAATCCAACGATAATCTCTTTTTCAACGATGCAAATCAATACCTTCTGGTCACAAAGAACGACAAAACGTATCAACAGAATCAAGTTTACCGTCCTCTGCTTCTACTAGGCCCTTCTGCAGCCTCAAAGACGTCAAAAATGGAGGGTTCTGTCATCAGCGAGTGAATGGATTGAAGCAGAAGTTACAGCCAGTAGATCACCTGTAAAAATTAGAAGGAGTTCCGAATCCCAAATGGAGAATTAGACTTGAATCCGTCCAAAACAACTTGAGTTGAACAGAAGAAATTGGTTTCACTTGGGGAAGAGATATGCCATGAAATCATCTGTGGATTTGCCTTTGGAGAATGTTAATGAGGCCTCCTTTCCTATGGATCGGACAAATCTCCATTATCGTGGCCGCTTCAACTTCGTTTTAGTCTGGTGGTTGCAGTCGTATGTAGATACGTAATCAGAGGTTATTGTGTTTGTAACGTTATCCTTTATATACTCCTATGGACGATTTTCAGAAGCAACTTTCCGGGGTTGTGGCTCTTTATCAATCAAATGTAGTCCTCCATCATGCTTTCCCTTGGCACATTCTGCATTTGATTGGAACGCGTAATCTCCTACTTTTGATGCTAAAACAAAGCTCAGTTTTTTTTTTAGGAAAATCTTTATATGTTTATTCATTTATCATATTATCTATGTTTAGTGTAATAATTTATTCTCTTTTGTTAGTATATTTATAATTAATTTTTTTTTATTTAAAAAAAAATCAAAACCATGTTTTTTTTTTTAACCAAAACTTAAGTGAAATTATTAATATATTTTTCTACGCACTAAACTACAACTTCTAAAGCTTCAATGTCGAATTAAATCAGATGATGGTTTTGTTTTTCAATTAATTAGTTAACAAATGTTTTTTTTCATAGACTATATACTGTAATTTTGTTTTCTTTCTGCAATAAATTTTAACATAAATTTTAAATTTGCTTTTAACTATTTTTAACATTTTGTTTTTATCTAAGGCCTTTAAAGTCAGATCAGATAATAGTAAAATTCGCATAACTTTTGTTTAGAAACTTTTTAATTATTTTCTAATAAAATCAACAGAAATATGTATGTATTTTTGTATTTTTCTTTACAAATACGTTTTGTGTTAGGTCAAATTAGCACTTTTTTTTCTAGTTTAAACAAATTGAAATTAAGCCGCTTTTTTTTTACATATTTATAAACACAATTTTTCTATATGTACATGTCAAAACGTACGTTTATAAATATATATGTACAGTGGTTCCGTTTTTCAGTGTTTCAATTTTAAACTAAGTCTATGTAGGTGTGTGACGTCTAATTTAAAAGTATTCCTATTTAAAAATTTTATGTGATTTTGTTATTTTTTATAAAGTGTACATAATAATATGCACAATATTCAAATTTTACAAATATGTACACAATTCGGTCAATTATAGACGAATAGAGACAAGCATTTGTTTTCGTGATGAGAAAATTTGGAGAAAAAGTAGGTAAGAAGGAGGAAACCCTGTTAATTTTTGTATTTTGAATTTTACAATTCAATGCAAAAAAAACAATAGGTACAACTTGAAAGGTTCCGAGAAGCTAGTCAGGTAGGTATCGCGTCCAGATTTTCAGCCCAATTTTTTCTGAAATGGCTCAAAAAGGCTTAAGGAGGGCGGGCCTGCAAAAGTTCGGATGCAGTTGAAGGTCGCTCTACAAGATGGCGTCATGCAGCGAGGAGTCAAAACATAAAAAGTTTTTGACAAATCAAACCCTGTCAATTGCGAAAGAGGCATAAGGAAGGTCGGCGCTGAAAATCTTGGGATGCAGTTTTGTTCGTTGGAGGTCGCTCTACAAGATGGGGTCTCCAGAAATTCCATGCTATGTACCGTTATGCGGTGAGGAATCCAAACATGAAAAGTTCCTGACAAATCTAAACCTTTCCAAATTTTTTAAACGTCCAGTAGAGGGATAAGCAAGGCAGGGGGGGAGAAAGTTGGGATGCATTTGTGTGCTTTACAGGATAGCGCTATCAGAAGTGAATAAAAAAATATAGTCTCTATTAGAATGCTTAGTCGAGCGACGGATATGTATATTTATGTATGTACATACACTCCACGTAGCTCCTACATTTCACTTAAAAGATAGGTAACTAATTTATACAATATGTATTTAATTAATGTTTTTTTACAATTTATTTTACAATTTCTTAATTTTGTTCGTTAAAAACTACTTAATCTTAGTCTAGAGTTATGTTTTGTAAAGCGTTCATAGTATACCAAAGCGTTTGTTTCTTGTTTTCTTTTTTGTGTTTCAATTGTTCAAAATTAAATTCTATACGTTTTGAGGACATTTCCACTAAAGAAATCCTCGTAGAAAGCTCTCTAAAGCAAAATGTTTATTTAAATTATATCAAAATAAGAGTTTCTAGGGCGCGACTGAAATGGTTGTGTCGAAGCAACAATTAATTCGAATTCGGTTGTCTCCATTGTCGACTGGTTGAATTTGAACCCTTGCCGCTGTCAATCGCATTAATTAATCTACCGAATTTGTTTTTTAAAATATTTTCTACAACTAATGGTCATCATCACCTTTTTTTTATTTATATCGATTTTTTTCTACATTCTTTATTTTTTTTTTCTACAAGTTTTAAACCTTCTTTTGAGCTTTGACTTAGCATAGCGCACCAAACATGTATTCCGACATATGTACAAATTGAATATGTTCTTAAATGTGCGCGCAAAAGATAAAAGAAAAAATTAAGAAATAAAATAATTTTCATATTTAGTAATTAATTTTACACGTGTATGTTTATATTTACAATTTATTTAAGTTTTATACAATTTAGTTTGCAGTGTGTACTATTGTGTGTTATTATTTGTTTTGTTTTAATGAAATAGAAAACTACTAATTTGTTCCCAAAAACACTTTGTTCATATAATTTTCTAATATTCCCCATTTTTGGAAAGAATATTAGTAATTTTATTTTGCTATGAAATGAAAATGAAATATATTTTTTTATATCGAAAAAGAAAATCATATTAAATGCGCAACCAAATGGAGGCAAAATCACATTTACTTATAATAATATTTTTTTTTTTGGTTTAGATTTACTTTACAAAATTTACAATACAAGTTAAACAGGACGGGAAACAGATTGGTTGCAAATTGTGGGTGGAATGAGTTGAGGGCAACATAGATGCGTACATATGTGAGTGACTTGACTGTGAATACCGTGAAAAGTGTCCTTCTTCTTTGATTCTTAACAGTCAGACAGGTCAAACAAAATGGAAATCGAAAACTGACGAAAACTTTGTAATGCCATCCGTCGACTATGACCAAAATTTCCTTATCAGAAGATTCGACTGGCCAAGGATAACAAAAAACAGCAGTGTGTTTTAAATAATACGCCTCAAACTTGTAAAGCCGAAAGTAAATACAAACTTCCTGATGCCAGTCGATAAAAGATGGATCCCGTTCTCATAATGCTTTATCTCACGAAGTCTGACCTTAATGATAGCTGTGATGTTCTCTCAGGCGATTTATTTAACACTTTCCTGCAGCCGATGGTTAGGAAATCAGTAGCCAACAGGCACATGTCTGTACAACCATTCGTATATGCAGATGAAATTGAACTAATGCGAAGAACACAGCAACCCACGCCGATCGGTCAGCAGTCTAAAGCACTAACCAGTGAGCCACGGCGACCACGCCTATTAGAATGAAACATAACGAGACTGGAGGAATAGGTAGGACTTGGCATGTGTGTTGGAAAAAATGTGGGGAATGCGGGAGAAAAAAAAATTTTCGGGTGATTTTTAAATCCGTCTATTGCGAGTGGAAAAAAAGATTTAATAACGACGAACTTTGGCTATTACATAATAGCAACGACATGTTGAGAAAGACGGCCATTCATATCTAAACAGAAACCTCATGACAAAGGGACAAAGTCAGCAGTGTAATTTCGGTTCTTAACGAACTTGAAGCCAAGGTCATGAATACGTTTGGTTATGCCGATGAGACAGCAGCAATTTCTAGGGTTAAATGCGAAATACGCTTCTTGTGATAAAGTAATGGTGACAAGATACAATAAATTTTATTAATTTCGCTGGGAAGGAGAAAGGAAGAAGTCATCTGCTTTTCGCTGATGACTTGGTCATCTTTACGTCCACCTAGACCGAACTTCAGCGCGCACTAGATAGTTGAATCTGGGATGAAAGTAAACGTGAACAAATCAGAGCTAATGGTAATTTCCTCTGATTTCCATTGAAACAGGTGGAGAAGTTTAAGTATCTCGGGGTCCTATTCACGAGTGATGGTAGGAGCAATACTGAGTTATCCTTTAGGATTGGGCAGGCTGGAGCAATTTTGAGACAGCTTAGTCAATCTGTTATCAGGAGGGCTGAACTTGGCATCGGAGCTAAGCTATCGGTTTTCAATTCAGTGTTTGATCGAACCCTCACCTATGGTCATGAGGTTTGGGTCATGACCGAGAGAATAAGATCGCGGATGCAAGCTGCCGAAATGAGATTTCTTCGTTGTATTGCTGGGGTAACTCGTCGAGATCGAGTTAGGAACACCAGAATACGCGAGGCACTCGATGTCGAGCAGCTACTTCTACAAGCGCAAAGGTCCATACTTCGATGGTTTGGGCCCGTTCAACGCATGTCCCCAACTCCGCTTCCGAGACTTGCTATGGAATCCGTGCCATCAGGTAGGCGTCCTCTGGGTAGGCCTAGGATAAGATGGCTGAACCAAGTCCACAATCTCACCTCTACCTGTATGGGGATAGCCCCTGATGATCTAGAGTCGATGGCGGAATATCGGGAGATGTGGAGAGTCCACTTAAGTACCCTAACTCCGCGAACCTCATAGTGGATAAGCGGGTCATTGAAAATGATCCAACTCCCAACAGTCCAGAGATCCAAAGAGTAGTTACGTGTAGATAGCAACAACGACTGAATCTGAATGAAACTGCATTGCACTCAGGCTAGGGAAGGGTGTAAGGCTATGGACAAACAATACCTTCGGTCACATCCCCTTTTGACCCAATCACATGGATACCGATTACATCATCCCCAACTCAGGCATCGACACAAAGCAGGTAAGACTGGGATAAAAGTCTGGTCTGCTTCGACAAAGAGCCAGTCTTCAATACAAACGGACCCGCAATAGATGTAAGGACGAAGAAAACGAAAACTATGCGACTCTCCCACAGAAGCCCTCTGAAGATTTGTAATAGGTTATGATGGGGTGAAGTGTCTTCAATTCGAACATTTTGGGATACTCTTGAGGTTCCTATTTCTATACCAAATATGCCGCTTCTTTATAAGAACAATCCAATCACCAATGGACCTAGAGAACCAACTAACTACGGCTCATTGCCGCGTGTAAGTGTAATAAAAAAAATCACTTCAAGGCATTTTGGCATATGCAATGGAAGTGATTCTGGGAATTTTGCCAGAGTTACGAATGCATACTTATAGCGAAAGCACTGCCAGCATCGACACTTTGTTAACATTATGAGTGGAACTAGCGCGGAACCGTATTTGGACACAGAAAGATACTGAAGTGTCCATGTCTCCAGGTTTTACGAAATTCAAAAAGAATGTAAATCACGAGGTGGATAACTATCTTCACTGTCAGAGAGCAGAGAGAGGATCGTCTAGGAAGAGCTTAATCTTCCAACGAACTTCTTAGTGCATCTAAAAGAGATGAATCGCTTGCGGGAGTGAGAGCAGTGAGCAGTAATCGAATCAAAACCAAAACATCACTGGCGATGGAATGAGTGCGGAGTATTTATGACTGTCCAATCGAAGTGACATTGGTTGAGGTATACGCGATTGCGTAGAGGGCCAAGGAAACTAAAAGGAGGACTTCCTTGCAAAACAGTGGTCAGCGCCGGCATTTCTGCGCCCCGTATGGACCATTCGCGACTCAATACTGAGTTTAAGGATGCAATCAACAAATAGGCTACGAGTAAACACTGACAACGTTGAATGAATGAGGAGCTGGAAAGACATTGAGTGCTAAAATTGTTCTCAAAAACTAATGGACGAAGATTTATTGTAGAAAGTAGAGTAGCTTTGGCGAAGGTGCAATTCAAAGACCTTTTTGCAAAAGCTCGAATTCATGGTGTTATCTGTTGGATGGGCTTTGAGTATCCTTTTAACGAACATCGCAGCATTCATCTGAAAGAACTTAGTGGACTTCTCTGATTGAGAAGATCCATCGACTCTTAAATGATTTGAATAAAAAATAAGCGGGTAAAGGAGAGGGTTCTTCAAGGATTACTAATAAATATAAAGAAAAAAAAAAAAATTGTAAACTTGACAAAACTTGCATAATGAATGTTGATTGTCAACACGTACATATAAGTGAACCAAAATGTCCTTGAAAAAGAAACCATTTACAGCTGTAAAACGTTTGGATAAAATCCACAGGCCTTAACTACTTAGCACATACATACAAATAACTTATTTACAAGATGATAAATATTCAATTTAAAACTTAACTTTATACACTATCAATCAACGAAAGTGAGTGTCCTTTCAGTTTTACTGAAAACGAAACAGAAAATAAAAGCTGAAAACTTAACTCTGCAGGCTAACTACTCAACTAAGCGAATGTCATTGCGTCCTTAAAATGTAAATCGTTGTTTTTGCTGTTGCTTCTTCTTATCCTTTAGTTACATTAAATCCATTTGTTCTTCTTTGATATCGATGAGCGGAGCCTGCGGCCCCACATTAGGTTGTATCATACAATGGTGCCTTGCAGGTGCTGCGGAGATTGCGAGGCCGATTGCGATTGCTCCTGCTGGGGCACTTGCAGTGGAGAATTATTCCCCAGATCTGCCGTATTGATCCCCAACGATGATCCTCCAAAGGACGAGCCACCCAATGTCGATGGATTTACACCACCGACGCAAGGCACCCCCAGCACTGGTGTGGGCTCTTCTGGTGGCGTTACCTGTAACGATATTTGATTCTTTTCGATATAAGTGACATACGGGGTGCTCTTAGATGCGAACAAATGGGACGGTGATCAGGGTTGCGAAAGGACACCGCCTTACTTACCTCCAGGCCTATGCTCCCATTCAGAGCGATCTTAATTGGATTCGTGTGATTCGTCGCCTGCATCAGCGTGGTAAAGTGACTAATGCCGATTTCCTCCAGCGATGACTTCCGCCGCCCACTAACTCCGACATTGGGCAGACCCTGACGCAGCGAACTCGACCTCCGCAGTAGAATATCGTTCTCGATCTGAAATTGAAAGGCAAGGCGTCAGTATCAAGTGTGTCACTAGCAGGCAATCCGAACAAATCTATCGTATGTGTGTGTGCATGGTGATTAAAAGGATACATACATATACAATATTTCATTTGATTAGTGAACACAATGGTGAGACGACATTAAAATGGAAAAAGAAAAACGAAAAAACAAATGGAAGAAAAAAAGTAGCCAACCCGTAAGGAATTGCTGCGTCCACGTGCTGAGCCCACCACTGTCGGACTGTCGGGTAGAGAAAGAGAATTGGATTTAATTGCTTGAATTGGTGGCGTGCAACGTGGTGATGCATACCCAGATAGAGTCTGGACGCTTTGCATTTGCATTGGGTTCAAACCCATGCCGGAACCACGTCGCGACCCTGCACCACCCACACCCGGTCCACAGGCGGCGCCCAAATTAATATTCGAACAGAACGATATGTTTGACTTTCGGCGCGAGTTATGCCGTTCGAAGGTTTTTTGCGCCGAAAATGGTGACGGTCGAACTAAATAACTGAAAAGAGAAGAAGAAAAAAAAATCATTATTAGTGAGGTTTGAAAGGAGCCCTTCTAAGGCGGTTTCAACGATGCGAGTAGTGATCGGAAATTTACATTAGCGAAAGTAACCATAGCTACGTTTAGAAAATGCTTCCAACAAGCTCTACAGTTTAGGCACTGCAGTTATTTCATCCAATCTTTCAAAGTGGAAGCAGAGAGTTCATCTAAGCCGATCACTGCCTAGTTTTGAAAAGACCTGGACATTCTCCAAAAATGTGGACGAAAATTTACTCATTTGCGACGAATAGTCCATAGACAGACTCTGTCATACGTGGCCGCCGTATTGTATTCCAGTCGTGGTCCTGAGGGTACTTCTGTTAAGGATAGCTATAGAATGCTTGTGGTGATTTACTTTACACCATAAAGCAAGATTGTTCTCCATCTCTGACCAGTTCAGACAAAAACATGGTTGTCTCGGGATCTTATGGCAGATTAGTTTCTTGAACAATTAGACTGTGTGATAGAACTCAAAATATGATGTTTCAGTGAATGTGTTTGAGAGGAGAACGATTCTCACACGATTATGAATGAAATACGGATGACAGTCCACAAAGGATGTTGCTTTGCTGATTCAAATGGAGTGAGAAGCCTGCTGCATTCCCTAAAGCGACAATAAGCCTGCATACACTTGTGTGCATTGTGGGAGAGAAGCTTCATCTCGGAGGATGTGGATGTGAAAAAAAAAATTTACTTCGATAGTTTGAAATTGATTTGAAAGGAGCGTAAGGTGAATCGGCATTGGATGCCGGCACTGTTATATGAATTTTTCATTTTGTGAAATATTGCAGTGGATTCTTTTCTTGCAGATGATTTGATATTGGTCGGCAAGAGGAAGTTTATGGATGTCACAGTCGATATTATGAGAAGAACATTCCGAGTGGTGCTCAAAGCCTCTCAATTTAAGCGAGCAAAACCGATCTTATCCCCTGGTGATATGGTTGCAGAAAGCATCACAATTAACCACCGAGAAACCTTTAGAAATGGTACAATGACTGGCATGTCTTGGAATCATAGGTGCAATGCCAACAATGCCAGCATAAGAGATGGAAGTGATTCTGGATATCCTACCGCTTGCTCATGTAGTAGGAAAATATCTGCAACCAAGATGTTGACTGATACTGGTAGGGACGGATCTATAAAAGGATCCTGGAGCTTGTTAAAGTCTGGTTTAAAGTTTTTGATATGCCTATGGACGAAACGAGAAGAATAAGAGTTGCCGAAAGGTACAAATTACCATACTTCAGTCGAAAGCATATTGATCTCGTAGAGGAGATTAGTAGAAATCAATTTTGTCACTTATCGATCACTGACAGATGCCAGAGCCAGAGTCGTCTCGGAGGATCATAGTTTAGCCAGTCATCTTGGTCTGGCGACAAAAACTTCAGTGCGCCAAGCCAAGATGCTAAGCCTAATTTATATACTGGATCAACTACAAGAGGATCAGGTCAGATAAAGGCAAGCCCCAAACGCACTGAGTAATCAAGCTTTGATAAGCGAATGGATTGTAATTCAGTCAACACTGGCGAAGGAGTGTCTCGTAGCCAAGAATGAACTGTATCTGGCTTGGATTAGAAGACATCTAGGAATCGAAGGAAATGAAGGAGATCTGCAGGCACAAAGGTTTGCGGAGTAGCGCTGTCTTAATGAGGATAATAAAGGCCACTTTTAACGAAGAGAGTTTTGTATGGAGCACCAACTTAGGTATATAAGCGAGAATTTGAAATAATCATAGATGACAACGAAAGAAAACACTGGCTGTAGAGTATTACAGATTTGGCATTTGGATAAAGATGCGGCAGCAAACATCGTTAAGAAACCTTGTCGATTAAAATAACACAGAAGAGAATTAAACAGCAAAACAACATGTCCTCGGGGGTAGATGACAGGAGGTAGTTTAATATGATAAGAATTACATACGATGTTGTGGATGGCACCCCAATCGTTTCTACAAGTTTCCCACCACCTTTCTTTGGTTTTAATCGGCTATAGGATTTTATAGCAAAATTTGGAAGATCTAGAGAAGTTGTGAAATCAGGCTTAAAACAAAGCCACAGCTGTTCCGGTTGAACCTGGTGTCGGGATAAGACCGTTTTTAAGGTGCAGGACGTGGAAAGTGTGCCAGATATTTGGAAATCGCTGACTTAGAACCATACTAGGAGTACTCCGCCAAAATTGTATTCCAAAGGAATAGTTTTGCGAGAAAACGGGTCAAGAACGTACATAGTTCGACATGTGAGAAGAAATTTTCATTGAGCGACCAACTAGAATATTGTTTTTCAGAGCAATGTAGTGCGGGACATTTTTAGAGCTCTTGGACCGGGATGCCCTTTAAGTCTATGAAGGGCCTAGGATAGACCAAAGCTGAAGTCAGACATCTTGTGTGGAAATTTGGAAAAAATCGTTTGACAGTAATTTATCCGTGGACCGATTTGTGTCAACTTTTGCTAATAACATACAACCCTGTCGAGTTATCTGGTTAAAAAAAGATCCCGATGCGTTCAAAAATTCCAAGAACAAGAATAATTGGCATACGCTTGCAGGCATGAGTTGCATACCAAAGGGTGTTGATGCAGTATATTCTCCGCGTAGTCTTAGACATTCTATGCTACAAATTTCTGTCTGAGAATCTCGAAGGAAAGTGGCAGAAACTGCTAAAATCAATCCGATAACTGGATGCAGTAGGACCGAGCGAGAGAAAATTCACAAATTCCAAAAAAAAAAAAAAAGAAAACTCAGTTCCGATTGGATTTACTATCAAAATTTACTGAGAAGTTCATTGGAAGTCTCCGCCAGAACCAATGCATACGGTAAGAGCTGAGTTGGCTCTTGACACTGTAGTCATGTTTCCAGATTTGAGTCAATGGTTTAAGGTCTTAAACTATCAACTGCGGCCTCCATTGCTCCAATCTATTCATTTGCATTCGATGATCACTGCTCGCATCGTCTTTCTGCATTGAAAACTAATCTTACATGATGTCTCCTTCCTCTAATTTAAGATCACAGCTTGGGTTTATAATCACATACGAGAGATGATTCCGCTTCTCGCTAACATCGTCATAGTCGATCGTCGGCAGATTCAACGACTCCATACGACTCCGGACTAGATTCGCTATTTCGGCTCGTTCGATTTGTTGCGCATGATTGTCCCGTGCCTCATCGGCCAGATTGATCGAGTACTGGAAAAACATGGAAGACTGGTTTACGATTAGATTGTTGGATGTTAGCTACGGTGTCAGGTGATTTGGTTGAAGGTTGAGAACGAGGGGGTGTTTTTCATTAGTGGGAGGTATTAACATAAAATACGACATCTAATATGTGTGGGATATAGCCGCTAGATATAAGCCTGGATGGGGGTAAGTCATGGATGAAGGACTAGAGGGATTTTAGGCAACAAAATGAAAAGCCAGGATTAACAAATAATTTTTTTTTTAACTTTTAGCAATCTCATTCCATTCACATTCTTTATCGAGCAGTGTGTTCGCTTTCGTTGTGCTAGTTGTGCGACATTTCAGGCATTCTACTGGTGGGTGGGTGGAACTTGTTCAAACAAATTCGCATTCTATAGCTAGATACGGTGCCAAAAGTGTTTGTCTCTCTAAAAATGCTAATCAATACAAAAACAAATGCAATCATGTTACCTGATTTACCTGGATGCTTTTTATTGCACTCGCTTTACCTACCTTGGAGTATGCAATGTGAAGGTCGCTACTGTATTTGACGTATGACTGAGTGTGGGAATTGTTGAAGTTTTAAGAAAGAAAAAGTTAATAGAAGAAGGGAATTAATTTTTGGTTGGAATGTCAGATGTTTTTTGTGCCTTATATACGTTGAAAAGTGTATTAGAGTTAGAGTACAGAGAATGGATTTCAAAGAGTTTGGGTATCCTTTTGGATGAGGTCCTTTTTGTATAGATACATGAGGATGTGAAAAGGTCTTGCATCGACTGGTGAAGTGTATTTAATGTTTTGTGACCATGGAGATACTGTGAGTCGAAGTTTAATTTGCTGAAATTGCTGGTTTTTCGGCCATAGGTGAGTTTTGAAAGTTGTGAAGTCTGTTTTTCAATTAATAGAGTGCAAGTGCCTAGAATTAATTTCATTATGTACATACTTTACACATGATATTTGCATGTTAATTCCAAACTCATAGTCTGAATGATTCTATGAGGATCTTTGATCTGAAAAGGACGAATATAGCAGCATACAAGACGATACAAATTTTGCAGTCCGTGCTTCAAAAAGTTAACTGGAATCATCATCGTCAGATGTAGACACGCCTACTCTATCAAGTCAAGGTTGATAGCTTATCCCGATATTGTAAATGTAGAAAAAAACTCATCAGAACTTTTTTTTCAGTCGGGCTAGGAACACTGCACTGGAGCACTCAAACGAGACCCAGTTTTGACCTTTTTTTTATCGACTTTTGTAGAAAACCGAGGAGACGCTGGTGATGAGGAGCTTACAGTATCAGCACCAAAGATTTGCCACTTGGTCCAAGCAAAGGTAGAACAATCGACAACGAAATGAAGTTCTGTCGTCCTCTATGCAAGCATTGCAGAGACACAGACAGTTTTGACAGATTGAGATGCTTAGCAAAAATGAGTATTCCGTCAAAATATTGTCTACAGTCTTTTTTGCTGAGAGGTAGCAAGAATGCTGCTGAATTTTTACAGACATTCGGAAGCATTCATTTAGTTTGCCTGCATCCTGGAGAGCCATGTGAAACACAATTATGTTCATAAGAAACCGAATCGTTAATCGAGACCCGGCCGACGACGTGGGAATACCCAAGGTTTGATGAGCCTTGGCTATCTCATTTTTAGAGGTCCTGGAACAAAGCCAAGAGTTAAAGAACTTAGCCTTAGCCCTAGCTTTAGCCTTAGTCATTTTGCGCGCATTATATTTTTCGTGTTATGTTTTTCATGACAAATTGTACACTCGGATGTTTGTCATTCGCCGACGAGAAGTGCCGCGAAACTATTGAATCTATTTTAAACCAGGTTTAAGGGTTGAGAAAGGCCTTAAGCGCAGCCTGGTTTTCGCTACAGGTATGTACATGCCGGTCTTCATAAAGATACCAGGACTGAACCTACATATGACTGGTTTCGAACCCATCTGTTAAACTACAGACAAGTTCAGGCTGAGACTTTAGCCGAAGTTAGTCCTGAATATGAGGAAAGTCGACTTTAAGTTTGTACAACATGCGGGGGTTTTGGTGTCATTGCATCAAACATCATATCCATAGAACCAGGATAGTACGATAAGAGTCCGGTAAGGTCATCAGAACTCAGTCTAAGGCGATAGATTTCTTTTGTAGTATATTATTAAGGGGAGGAGAATAAGACCGTGCACTCCACAGAAGAGACACATATTCACAATACTTCAGTAACTCAAAAAACTCAGAAGGGTTCTCAGATGCCATTACCATATGTATATATAATGAAATATAGTGGCCTGTAGAGGCCAAAGCCTAGCTTCTGGTAACGATTCAGGTTTTGGAGAAATGAAAGAGACGCACATTTTCTATTGCCCCTTCGAAACATTCTTATGACAAGTAGTGCTCTCGGAGGATTGTGACTGTCTTTCATGAGTTATTGCCGTCAAAAGGTTTGGTTGATTTTGCGGACAAAAGCTGAAACGATATTTCCTCGTTCTACTGCTAGGGTAAATCGGCAGCTACTTCTTTAAACGGAGAGATCCATCCTTTGTTGGTTGTGGCATGTTAAACACATCCCCCAACTCGGCTTCCAAGATGAACCATGGAAACCGTGCCATCAGATGGCCGTCCCTTGAGTAGGCTCAGCAGGAGATTATTGAACCTACACCCGCGACCCTCTGGATGCTTGACTTGTAAGCTGGATTTTCAACTTCCTACCAGGAAAACATGTCACTTCTCCAGCAGAAATTCAATTATTTTCAAACTGTATTTCACGAAAAATGGAGAGTGGTGGAACTTCCAAATTTTTACAGAACAAATTCCCCGGATGGCTGATAGGTCCATGTCTACCACCCGGTCTTATTACCAACCTAAGAGGATTGTGGGAAACTTAAACGCCTTTGCAATCGATTCAACTACCAAATTCGCAGAACTGGTAGAATAATGCTAGAGTAGGTGATGAAGTATAGGTTACATCTTGTCAGGTCTTGTAAGCCATGTACCAGGGCAAAATGGCGAAAAAAATCCCGAGTTCATTATCTCAATCAGAACTACATTTGAGTCCTAACTGACATTTACAGCACACACTGTCACCTAAACGGACAACTAAATCGCCCGAATTTCGCGCGGATTCAAGCTGTATATTCTGTCTTGGGAGTGGAAAATCTGTCTGCCTGTCCAGCCTTCTCGCAACTCAGGAACAAAAGTTATCCCAAAGGAAGAGCTTGCTGTCATCCACTTAGAGAAGTTCTTTGACTTTTTGACATCCTCTTAAGTGAAAAAGTACAAGAAAAACCTGTAAAAGAAGGCTAACTAGGATTCTGAGAAACCGCAGTGCTGCGAACAGTGAACCCGAATCTTAATCATCGTGTCTGGCTCGATCCTAAATGGAAATTACGTAGGTTCATTCCCACTAACAGCAATTTACATACAAAGATATGATCATATACATACATATATGTATCTTTCTACTGAAAATAGGCGGCAGTTATTTAATTTTTAATCAAAATGCCTTCTTTCAAGTAAGAATTGCGAAAACATTGCTGAAATGTAGGTGGTGGCGAGTTCACATGGCCTCTATGTATTTATATTTTAGAGCAGTTTGTTACTTCCAGAGGCTGTCAGGAAATACTTCGAGCCTAAAAGTCGAAGTAATAAAGAAATCTCTGAAGACATTGCTTCCAGTATCTTCATTTTCTAGGCTCAAGAATTCTATTATCAAAAAAAAAAAAACGCTTTTGGCTTTGCTGAAGTTATACCGATTTAGAGAAAGTATGTATATGATCGGGTCCCTCGAGGTAAACTCTGAAGTATACTGCATGAATATGGGATAGACCGTGATCTTCTGAGGGACGGCTAAGCTCTATACACAAACTATAAGAGCTGAGTTCGGGTGAACAGCGTTAAATCGACACCTTTCGTTTCGGGCGTTGAACTTCGGCACGCACGCGTTCTGTCACCTCTCCTTTTTATTGTGTATTTAGATTAGATGTTATGGCACAGCCGTGGTTCGAATTGACTTAAGGATAAGTCATCTGCTTTTCGCTGATGACTTGGTTATCCTGGGGTCCACCCAGACCGAACTTCAGCGCGCACTTGACAGGTTCGTAGCTGTCTGTATTAAAGCTGACTAAACGTGAATAAATGAGAGCTAATGGTTATTTCCCGAACGCCTGTTCAATGCACTCTACATGTTAGTGGAATCCCATTGAAAGAGTTGGAGAAGTTTAAGTATCTCGGGGTTTTATTCACGAGTGATGATAGGAGCAATACTGAGTTATCCTGTAGGATTGATCAGGCTGGCTGAACTTGGCATCGGAGCCAAGCTGTCGGTTTTTATTTCAGTTCTTGTTCGAACCCCCCCTATAGTCATAGGATTTGAGTAATGACCGAAAGAATAAGATCGTGGGTACGAGTTGCCGAAGTAAGATTTCTTCGTTGTATTGCTGCAGTAACTTGTCGAAATCGAGTTAGGAACACCAGCATACTTGAGGCACTCAATGCCGAGCAGCTAATTTTTCGAAGGTCCATACTTCAATGGTTTGGACACGTTAAACGTATGTCCCCAACTCGAATTTCAAGACGTGCCATGGAATCCATGCCATCAGATAGGCGTCCTCTGGGTAGGCCCAGGATATGATGGCTGGACCATAACTTTTTGGAAATGATGGAAAGGTAAGAGAACTTGTACATGAAAATTAAATCAAATGGACACTTGGATTGGGTAAGGATTAGGGGTTGTATGTAGCAGGTGGAAAAACGTGTTACTTGTTAAGATGGTTCTAAATCATGACTCAATTGCAAGTCATACCCATTTCCTATCCGCGAAGAAGTCCTTGAAATTCTATAGATACTTTATGATTGCACAGATATTTTTCATCCTCCAATATTTAGTACCAAGTCTAAAAAAAAGGCCGCTAGAATAAGGAGCAACTTGTTTTTTTCTAAATCGAGTCTAACTCGATCACTTTCAATTTTGTTAAAACAACGTAAGAGATTGTTGACAGTGAACTATTCCAGAACCAGATTCAGTTTTGCGTTATGCTAGAACCACTTAAAAAACAAACGTCACACACTGTTCTTGTTCCACCTTCAATTCGAATTAATATGCAAAAGAATCTCTTTGTTTGTAAGTTGCGGCGCCATTTAATCGCTGACCTCGAAGCTTCATTGAATTCCATCTAATCACTCACTACAGACACCCAGACAGACATGATTTTTCGAAACCATTTCCTGTTCTCAGCGAATATTTATTTATTTAAAATTCCATCAGAATTTTAAATCGAGAAACTAACGTCATTGCAACAGAGTAGTGTCCTTGCATTAGCAATGTGCACGGGATGCATTAGCGAATAAAACTTCTGTCAAAATGCGAAATGGACGGATGACATTTAGATTTTTTTTTGCCTTGTTTTCATTTCGTCGTTTGGTTAAATTTCACAATCTCATTTCTAAATTAGTCATCGAATCGGCAATCACAAAACTATTAGACCGCTTCAAACCGGTCTAGACAAGAGGGTCTTTCCCCAGTGAATAGATTACCCAAAAATAGTCAAGGTTAAGTTTTATGGGAGGCAAAAGCATAAGCGGATCATGACCAAACATAATTCGACATTTGCGCCTAGTGGCGTTCCCACTGACTCACCGTGAGTTGGCGTAAAATGAACAGCATCACATCTCTCTTATGTTTGTGGCGCGCCAGAAAACCAGTCCCGAAGGCGTTGTCGCGCGTCGTCTGACAAGCCCAACTGGTTTTACAACTAAGGAAATTCGCCAACGGCCCGCCCTGTCAGTAATTAGTGCAAATGGGTTTGTTGACCTTTAGGTGTTAGTCGGACGCAAAATGTCCTTTTTGGTCGGAAGTCCTCGGGCAAACTTTTTGGGTAAAAACATGAACTGCGAAGGTACCGACTGGTTTCGATTTATTTATTTGACTTTAACGACTTTTTGAAGAAATGTAGCAAGGAAATGACTGGTGGTGTGTTGGTATTAAATTTCGTCAGGTGGAGTGGGGTTTTGCCAATTATGTGCAGGATTTTGAACTGGGAGTTCTGTATGCGGAGGCCATAGAAGTTTCAGGAAATATGCTCCGTGGTAGTAAATTAATCACAACACGTATCGTAATAGTAGACACGTGTTGTCACTCAATTGACTGAAGGCAGAAGTGATTTTTTTGATTTACAACTCGACACCTGCTCAGTCTCAATCTCAAACGTTTCATCGTCTTCATTAACGCATTCGATTCTCAATAAGGTGGCCTCAACCAACAAGCGTCTCCAGCCAACTCGATCTTTGGCCAGCTGCCTCCAGTTTCACACGCCAAGTTGGTTGAGGTCCCACTTGCGTGAGCCACCTGAGTCGCGGTCTTCCTCTACTGCGCCGTCCCTCGGGTGTGGATTCGAAGATATGAGTGTCTGAAGAAGATAAATTGTCAAAAAGCAAGGAAACCTTCTACTGGGTGCCAAGTCATGTAGAAGTAGAGCAAATCCAGGCATCTAATAATCCCATTCTTTGAGGATGCAAGCCTCGTAAGCAATGGAAAAGACTTTCAAGACTAAGACAGACCAAAGACAAACAAACCGATTTCTCGGGACCTATAATGAAAAAATATGCAAGGCTTGCTTAAGTAATTGAGTAATTGAACACCCATGTAACATCTCGACAAAGATGGCTTGAAAAGACATAGACAACTGGCCAAAATCGACTAATTCAGCTTCAACGACTATTTCCGTCTCCAACGAAGCTCAGTGCAATACTTAAGAGTCATCATCCTACAGAGCGAACGTAAGGCCAAGACTCACTCAACACTGTCAGTTTTTTTCACAGTGGAATTGATGGCAAGACTAACTAGGCTTTGCTTTTTCAAGTAGCATTTCTCAATCACTGTTAATTTATTGGTCACTTGTCGGGAACGACTGGCTATCAGCTACGGATGACGATTGGATTATACAACATAAGAAGCCTCTTCGGCTGGCGGGATGAAGGTCTCAAAAACGCCAGATCGAGCAAAAATTTACGCTGTGCAAGCTGAACATTCTGGGGTTGAGTTATATGCGTGAAGGTTAGAGAGTACCACTGGCCACCTTTTTTTGCTATCGCTTGCTTGCAATTAGCATCAATCCTCGTTGTTCCTAGCTGATTGGTCACCTACATTTTTAAAGCCTATCGAGGACATGGATTTAGTAATGGAAGATTCCAAGAAACGTGGGAAACGAAAAAAATGTGCTTAAGCCCAAGATATGTGTTGATGGGCTTGAAGATGAAAATGACAATGGCGCACGGTTTATGGACTTCTGCAGTGCCAATAGCCAAAATCATTAAGGGCGCGATGCTTGAACATGCTTGGAATTAATTCGTATCTCATCTATAGAAGAGAAACACGAAGTCAAAGGCCAGCACCGTGCGAGCAGCGCAAACCGAAAATGTAGCAAGTCAGTGTAATAGTAGAATCGAAGAGGTGGACACAGTTCCAAAAAAATCCCAATCTTTCTATCTCGGACAAGGATCAGCTCAGGAGATGAAGAGAGCATTTCAGAATAGTTCTGAAAAATTTACTAAATAGCGCGATGTTTCCAAATTCGTTTAGTCTGCCGATGGAAGTAAATATCGAATACCCACCGGGTCTCCTAGCAACATAGTGATTGCAGTGCCCTAGTGAAATGCAATGCAATGGGTATTGATGGCATCTCTGCTGAGCTTTTTCATGCAGCGCCAAAAAAGCTGACGGAGGTACTTTATGCTCTCATGAAAAGTGTATGGGAAACTGAGAGCTTTCTGGAAGAGTGGAACAGTGGGTTGATTATGAAGGTACAACAGAAGTTCGAAAAGACGATTCTACACCTTGTATAAACTATCGAGGTGTTCTCCGGCTTAATTTCGCTTGCAATTCTGTTCAGGGCACGGAGTCTGCTCAATGATACAATGCTTAGTTTACCAGCATCATTAGACTTCAAGCCTCTGGCAATCATAATAAGCATCTCGTTTGGCGGCAGGGTCAGGTACATTAAAGTGTTAAGGCTTTCGAGTGTAGTTTTCTCATTAAAGACTGTCGGTCCAAGAGGTTGCTTGATTATCTTTCTTTAGCCTACGTAGTAGAAGCTAAGCCTATTAGACTGGTCATAAACTCCTGAACTGATTTATACTCCACGAGAATAGATTCCAAGTTTCGACAAACATATGTAGTAGGTGAAACCTCAGACGTGTAGTTACCCCTTTGGATAAAAGTGGTAGGATTCCAGCACAGCCAGTAACTCCATAAGAGGCGCGAGTGATGCATTTGTCCATGAAGCGCTTATTTGGTACCATATTACTTCTTCCGAAGTCACGAACGTAGTATGTATGTATGTATTCGAGAGAAGACCGAACTTTTACTATAACCTGACCACAAATCGGCGGTCTACAGTGGGGCCACAAAAGATTTAGTTCAGGTCGGAGGTCGCAGTGCTTGTAACGTCGTTCCGAATGTGGTTCAGTATAAGAATTTGGCCCCTACAACAAGCTGCCATTTTTCAATAACTCTGACACTCGCTTCTGTGTTGCAGGTCGGATAATTAGGTTGACAAAAGGAGCATTGTTCGTAAGTTTATGTGCAGTCAGGCCGAGCTAAAGCCCGTCTTAGCTGATATGGACTTAGTTGATATGGACTTAACATTCCCGCGAAGCGAGGTTGTGATGCGTTCTCATTCACGCTTTTTAATACGCCTTTTCTCATATTGTAGAGACAGACGTTTGCTCTATTTGCGCTGTAAAGAGCCTGAAGGTTCAAAAATTAGACTTAATCTAGTGCAGTACATTAAACCCTTCACCCCTTCATTACTAAATCTCATTGCATACGCCCACCAACTTGCATTAAGATATTAAATTCTAGTTCAATAGAATGCACAACTGGCATGTCGTTACCCACATAATCCTAAGCCACATACTTCATTAAACACTTTCCAGACTTTTCGAAAATCTTATTCATCTTGTGCGCTACCGAGAGGCATCAACCTCGGTGTTGCATTCACACATTTTGCATGAGTACCTTTAGCAGCCCCTGTGACGAGTTAATTGGAATAACAATCGACAAAACATCCCACAATGGAACAGCACAAAGTGAATCTGAACTGATACATGCTGAAAAGACGAGGAGAAAACCAAACCATTAACCGCCTCAGTTGTGCCAAAAAGTTTCATAGAAAGACGACAAGACTATCCTGCACCCAAGACCGCATTGTGCCGGGATCGTGTAAAAATGTGAAAAACCACTAAAGTTTGGTGAACTCCCGCCAAATCCAAGCAAGTGTCGTGTAATCATGGATAAGTTCAGTATCCCAAGAGTACCATGGTTATCCTTCAGAGTAAGAATGGAAGACAACAAAGATATTGAACCACAGAATACTTTTTGCGTAGTTCTTTGAACCGTTGAAGGCACAAGGCAAACGATGTTTTATGGTTGGGCTCATGGCGATATAATATGCATATATCTGAGTCAACGCTTGTAAAAAGATTTCCATAACATAATCATCATGTCACGACACGTAATTTATTCAACAACTTGAATTTGATTAGTGATTAGGGACTTTCTCCTACCAGCACAGTGTGTCTAAAATTCATTTTGGAAGGACTCAAAGTAGAAGAGGACTTTAATAGAGTTTAAGGCTAAGGTTGTGTAGCTCGCGCTTGCCATTTGTAGGACGACCTCGCTCTGGTTTGACATTGTAAGCTGTTCGATTAGAATTAAGCTTGTTAAGGCTTCAGTTCGTCTTTGGTT
Organism: Matsumyia berberina; assembly: GCA_917880715.2. Taxonomy (NCBI): domain Eukaryota; kingdom Metazoa; phylum Arthropoda; class Insecta; order Diptera; family Syrphidae; genus Matsumyia; species Matsumyia berberina. The sequence continues at coordinate 111,016,733 of OU862870.1, read as the reverse complement.
CCATTGGAGTGCACAATATGTAGTCATTTTTTTATGAAGAACTTTTATCAACGGAAACTGCGATGGTCAAAAGCTCGAGATCTCCTTTCGCCTTCCAGAGCATTGTAGCATCTTCCAGAGCGGAGATCATGACGATAAAAGCTGCCTTGTCTTGGTTGAGGTGGAGTGTAATATCTACTCGGGACATTAGCATTTTCACAGACAGCCATGCCGCCATTAAGTTCCTGGAATCAGTCTCTGTAACATCAAAAATAGTTCTAGATTACCGCTCATCGCTCGTAGAGATGGCAGACCAATTCAATAAACTCCTCTGCTGAATACCAGGACACAGAGACATTCCAGGGAACGGCAAAGCCCATGACCTCGCCAAGAAGGGCACTACAATACAGATTCTTGCTGAAAAAGAGAACCTCGGAGTGCCACTGGCTACATACAAACTGAAATATTAAAGGCAGATGCAATCAGCAAAGACAATCTAAGTTGGTCAAATGGGAGCACCAGCCAAATTAACAGACAAATCTCGCCTTCAATAGACCATAAGCGCTCCAAGAGATTAATTTTCCCTAAGTAGACAGTATCTCGGACCTACTATAGGGGTCACAGGTGTCACACTGCTTCATAGGCAAACATGCCACCCGCCTGGGCATTCTTGCAAACGATTTCTGCAGAAGCTGCAGGCACAACGAGAATACGATCCTCCATCTCCTCTGTACCTGTCCCGCGCTCTCTCACAAAAGACGCAACCATCTGCGTGCCTTCTTTATTGACAGTCTAGGCGACCTAGCTCAACAAGATGTCGGAAACTTAATTTACTTAATAAGAGCTCCCACTGGTTCCACGATTAAGAAGGAGAGTTCCTCCTGGATCCTGAGGCATCACAATGCTGGTCTAATGGCGTCGGCTAAGAGAGGAAGAGTACAAAAGAAGAAGACTTAGGGAAGCACTCCCAGGACTAAAGCAGGCAAAGGAACTTCTCGGGAACTACAACAGAAGGAGGAGCAAGGCTTGCCTAGGCACCAACAAGAATCAGCTTCGCATTCTAACGGGCTTCCAAACGGGCCATTGTAGACTAAGGGAGCATCTCAGGAAAATGGGAATAGAAGCGAACGGAAACTGCAGATTAGGCAGCGATGCCTAAGAGACTCCGTCACACCTCCTTATGGATTGTGGAGCATTGATCCACAAAAGAAGAGCACACCTGAGGGCGTACACTTTCTTTGGAACGGACCTCCCATCGTTGGACCCAATTCAGATACTCCGACTCCTCAGAGTGATTGGATTGGTGGAGGTGCTACAGGTAAAGACTTATTGGCAAAAAAGAGTTCGGGGGAGCACAATAGATCTTTACAGGTCGCAATGTATACACACACCCCAACTTTTGACATCTATATCGAAAGCTTCTCTAACCTAACCAAACTTAACCACAATGTTCTGACAAAATGCACTTAATTTTAAAGTGCGAGCTCGCACTTTCTCGCATTGTTGGGATTCGAATCTAAGCAGTTCACAGTAGAGCAGTTCAACGCTTTAACCACTGAGCAATATTTGTCTTTAAAATAATCGACACTTTCTCGTTGACACATGGGAAACAGCCTGTTTGGAGCACTGGGAAACCTAACAGAATTGCCAATGATGAACGTTCTCCATTTTATTAAGAGTTTAGGGTGGTTTTGCGATAGACCACCCATCTTCAACCCAAGGTTGGAACATGGACCACAACACAAAGGGGGACACAATGAACCAATAGGCCCCTGTGGACGCACAGCTAACCTTCTCCTTGACTGCCCCAGCTCAACTGTTGACTGTTTTTTACTCAGAAATCGAAATTTGGTTAGAGTCGAACGTCGAACTTGGATCAGTTCTAAGTAGAAGCAGTCTCTGGAAACGCAAAGAGAGGAGGAACGACACTTCCAGTTCTCTAGTCAAACGAACCATTATCATGAAAAACTTAGTCATTGTCAGTATCCTCAAGGAATTTTGTCTGCGGACTAGTCGCGTTAAACTAGTTCGGGATGAGTACGATCTGAGTATGAGTGTTGAGTATCAGAAAAATAAAATCTGAAGGATGATCCTTTTCTTCTAGCCTCACTGTGGTAGGTATTTAATTTGATACAGATGGTTATGATAGCTGAAAATTTACAGCGCCCTCTACGAACAAGCTGAAAAGGACTTACTCTACTAGAATTATATTACCATTAACATCTAGTGATAAAAAATACACCAAGAGTACTTAAAAAAAAACAACATCGACAGTACAACACCAAAGAAAAAAAGAAAACAGGATACGTTACACAAAATTAGGATCAGTACACGACTGTAAACGACATCAAAGTCAGGAATAGAAACGTGTTTTTCTTCTCCGTCTTGTTTGCACTAGTGGTCTTGGGCCTCCACAGCCCAATTATAAAGCAATTTTACAAGTCTAAATACAATTTGCTGGCATGACAGTACCACGCTTGGCAGCTGCTGTCATGTGTTGGGTGCTGCACACAGAGTTTTTGAAAAACTTTTTCGTTCGGTGTTTACACGAAAACAAAACAAAAAAAAACTCAAGAAACGCAACAAGGAAAACAAAACGACAAAACTTGCTGGTGGTGGTTGGTTGGTTTGGTGGTGGTGGTGGTTTGGTGGTGGTGATACAATTTTCTATTTAATTTTTTTTTTTAATTGTTGGTTGTCTGTTTGATGGTGAGAGAAGGGGGGGTTTACATGGTGGTTTTCTACTTACAGATGATCCTTTACGGTCGGAACAACCACCCAGACAAGTGGTGGACTTATGATGAACCGGAGGACGATACGTGACACCGCGCAGCGCTTCGGTGCTGTCCTTCGTTGACTCCGGCGTTCCAGTTTCCTCATCGTACTGTGCATGGTCAGTGATTTGTTTATATATGTATTTTTTTTTTTAATTTATATAATTTTTTTTCGAATCGAATTCAATTTTTGAATCCGCACAAGTTTTTTTTTTTTAAAGAGTAAACAGCGATAAATTGAGTCACAAAAATAAAAAAAAAAAATAAAAATTATGAGAACAAAATTAATTTGTTTGTTAACAACATGCGCATTGGAGTAATAAAAAATTTATCTTATTCGAGATTTGTATCTTCCTACTTAGAAATACTCGTACGGTGTGTGATAAGAAACCAATAAAACACATATAGAGAATCAAAGTTAATAATGAAGAGACATCGAGAAGAGGTGGAAAGAAAACAAACCAAATGGAAAATCAATTTGGAAGAACAAAAAAAATTTAATGTGACATGTGTGTGTAGACATGTATCTTCCTTGAATATTGAAAGAATGAAAATAAGAAAAGTTTTCAGTGAAACACATGGAGTGGGAGAAAATGAAACTCATGCAGTGTGGTGTGGGAGATGCGAAGGTGAGCATGGCATGTGATTGTCCTTATTGTTTGTGGCGGAATATGATTTGTTGTCTTTTTTGTTTTGTTGGCGAACGATGATATATCTAATGAACACGTAATTGGGTAATAAAACAGAAAGAAAAATAATAAATCGAACGGAATGACGAACACTTAAGCGCATTTCCATTTCAATCGCATCCGCGTGGGTGGGTTTTTTCCGCAGATTATTGTTTACGACAGTGAAGCTAGAAGACGAGTTTTAGACAGTCTTAAATGACCTGATAGAAGATTAATAGAAACTTTTGAATATTAGTTCTATTTCTTTGGATTGGAGTAACATTTTAAAAGGAGTGGAGCTGATCGCGATTATCTGAAGTATCTTGGTACAAAACTGGGGAGAAAACTCGACTGAAACTTGAACACATAGAAAAGAGTTTAATGAACATAAAATACTCTTGCTTGGATGGGGCGAGCATTTGTCGGAGCTGCTTAATTCCGAACAGGCACAGGAACAGGAGGGTGGCAGATCGAGATAGAGGCGACTAAAAGTCGCCAAATCTGCTGGCGTGAATGAAATCCGGTCAGAAATGCTCAAGGACTTGGGGGAAGGGGGAGTAAAATGGCTCTCTCGTAACTGGGAATGCGGTAAAACACCCGCTAGGCAAAAGTTGGGTGAAAGTTCCTCTTTTGCTTCAATTATAGGGGTATATCTCTCTTAAGTCTCCACGGAGAAGTATTTGCTAAGGTCGAGTCCAGTCCAGGTTGGGGATGAGCAGCGCGACTTTCATCCAGGTAGAAGCACAAAAGAGCAGATATTTACTCTCAAAATGGTAATTGAAAAGGCCTGGGAGTATGCCAGACCTATCTACAATTGTTTTGTGGATTTGAAGAAAGCATATGTTCGGGTCCATTGAGGTTAACTCTGGAGTGTACTGCAGGAGTATGGAATCGACGGCGGACTTCTAAGGGCCATTCAATCTCTATACATAAACTGTGAAAGTTGTATTCGGGTGAACGTCAAATCGACGCCTTTTGCTGTGGGCGTTGGATTTCGCCAGGGGTGCGTTCTGTCACCTCTCCTTTTCATAGTGTATATGGATTGGATGTTACGGCACAGCCGTGGTAAGAAATGGTGCGAATTGACCTAAGGGTAAGTCATCTGCGTTTCGCTGATGACTTGGTCATCTGTACGACCACCCAGACCGAACTTCAGCGCGCACTTGACAGGTTTGTAGCTATCTGTGACAAAGCTGGGATGGATGAACGCCTGTTCAATACACTCCCATTGAAACAAGTGAATATTAAATATCTCGGGGTCCCATTCATGGAATGGAAGGAGCAATACTGAGTTATCCTGTAAGATTGGTCAGGCTGGAGCAATTTTAAGATAGCTTGGTCAATCTGTTGTCAGGAGGGCCGTACTTAGCCACTATGGTCATGAGGTTTGGTTAATGACCGAAAGAATAAAAACGCGGATAAAAGCGACAGCTCCTGATTGTTTAAAGTCGACGGCAGAAGAGTCGTCGTAGTAGTTTCAAGGGAGCGTAGAGCCTAAGTAAGAAAGTTTTTCTGAAGAGGAAGGCGGTCGGAGTCGCGGTGATCAGGCTGGCGTACCTAAGACGCACTGTAGCTCCAAGAGAGAGTTTCCGCCAATTCAGAATTTAACAACTGCGACAGTAAGTGTTAAAGGGGATGCCTAGTCTTCCTGCGTAATTACCGACCGTCCAGTGACCCATGCAGATTGCTCAAGCAAAGAAATGTTCCTTTGATTTTCACTACGAGGTTTCTGGTATCGTATTAGATATGACGCAGCTATCTAGTGCGATGGTTTGTCAACGCAAGAAGGGTTTTTCCTTGACAGATCCAAGTGAACTGTTAACTCGTTGGGTCATATTACGTAGAAGACCATATTTTGTTAAAAAAAAAAAAGAAAATAGCTGGAGCGATAGCTCTAGGTGAGTTCAAGCTTTTCGAAACCGTTCATTGGATCTACAATTTATTGCCAACTCCGAACGTCGAATTGAGAAGCTTTTCATGACAATCGAACCCTTGGAGGTTTGTCATTCTCCGACAAGACATGGTGCTGTGAAAAACGTTCGATGGATATGGTTGGGGCTTGAACCCACGTAGCTCGCACAGCAGTCCAACGAACTAATCATTGAGCTACGGCGAGCACCAATTGAGTGATTTAATATGGTTTGAGTAGGACGGTGCCACCGTGTGGTTCGTACCTAAGAAATTTAGCTTTTTGAAAGACAATTTCTTAGGCCGTCAGTTTGTACGGTCGATGACCCGAATTAAAAACGCGACACTCCTTTTTCTGAGGCTGTTTTACATCCTCTGCACTCCTTATAGGAGATTATCCAGCTAAATGTTGGCAAAATAATTATCAAAAATGGGATAAAAAATGCCACCCGAGGGATGAGTGGTTATAATACCCAAGACGTGCTTAATAATTTTGCCGAATTGGTAAGACGTTTTCAAATAAAAAAAAACTTGACCTCAGTTTAAACAAGACTCAGATGAATATATCCATCAACTGGTTATTGCTTTCGTCATATTTTTGGCTTCTCGTGAATATGATCGTAGATAATATGACACTTCATAATGTAGACGTATTGGTTTTGACATCCTCAAGAAATCTTCGAACTGCTTCTCTTCATACGAGGGTTGTAGACGTTTCAGTAAAATGAAACTAATATGAGCATGACTGTGCTTACAGGGTCTACCCTCTACTACTTCATATTTGTTTAAGATTGTCGTAGAAATGCGCTCAGTACACATTACACTCTTAATGAATTTACAAAAAAAATGACTTCACATATTTACTCCTTAACAAAATCAAAACAATACAACATCATAACTTAAACAAACAAATTAACAATATTTGTGTACACAATTATAACAATAAAACGAAAACAAACAAACGAGTAGTTAAACAAAGAAATTCTGTCTACGAGCTGTAAAATGCAACAAAAGCGACAAGAAGTTCACAAGAGGCCAGAGCCAAGCACAATAGCAAGAGTTGAGTAGCATAAAAACGAAAAAAGGAAAGAAAGAGATATTCAAGCAGAAATCACAGCCAAAGGACACTTCAACTCATGCCTTTGTTTGGCTTCAAGAAAAATAAATAGAACGCGCATTCATTAACCGCGGTACAGTTCGACATGGAATACAAAAATAAAACGAAAACCGACACAAAGTGGAAACAGGACACAGTCGCCAAGTATCGATTTCCTCGATCTATCAATGACCTTGTGTGCGCTGCTGATGGCACAAATGTGAGGCGTCTCTTAGCCACCACCCTTTTGTTTTGCCGCAGCACAATTCGACGACGAATCAAAAAAACGGGTAAACAGAAAAACAAAAGGCTTCACACAACACTGAGACAACAAGCAATTTGTTTACAAATAGCCACCCGCAGGATGTACATGCAAACAAATACACGCACGAGTATGCATATGTAGTTGTTAAACGAATAAAGCCAACGTGAAAATTAAACCGAAATAAAATGGAAACTCAACAAAATTGCTTCAAAGGGAATTCTCTTCTCCAGAACTCGTACATTGTTTTTCTAACGAAATAAACTACACACGCATGTACCTAATGAAAACAACAAGCAGCAAGTGTATAGTATTTAGATGCAATAAGTCAAGAGAACTAAATAAAAAAATAAATAAATTATCTGGGAAACACAATTTTTACTTTAATAATTGTTTAAGTTGTTTAGGCTTTAATTTTCGGTTTTTCTTTTTTTTTTAACAAGAAAGACTCACTGCGTGCGTGTGCGTTATTATCAGAAAGTCCAAAATTAAACTATATACTAGTATATATTTATATGTTAGAAAGGAAAAAAAAGGATAATTTATATGTAGTCTTTGATTTAGTGAGAGACGCCTAACGCGAGCACTGTATTCTTTTTTTTTTCTCTTGACAAGACGGATGCTTAGTTTGTTGTGTCGAAAATTAATTTTTTTTTAAATTTATTTTTGTATTAAGTGTTTGTTTTATTTTTTTTTTCTTTAAGAAAAGCTTTTTAGTAGTTAATTTAAAAGAAATGTGAGGAAATAAAAGAAAATCACTGGAAAACGTTTTTTTATGGTAAAGACAAGGATTACTGAAGTGTTTTAAGACTATGTACATTTCCGTCTACTGCGATTACCTTGAGTTTACATTTTCTGGAGTAAAGGCATTCGCCACCCGCAGTAGATAGGAAGACACGTTTGCACAAATTAAGGATTGGAATGTTTCCGAAAAGGATTTCTTCTCAGACTGCTATTGGGCAGTAGGTACCCAGGCAACCAAGCTTTGCATCCATTTTAATCTCTACCGCCGTAGTTGCAAAGTTACAAATGAGAAGAAAGTGTTCTACCTCTGCAAGCGCCCTGTCAAAGCAAGACTCAATGCACTGGGAAAATCTTTCTTCGACAACTTCAGCGAATTTTCGGAGAAGGAAATTCTTAACATTCTACTCTTCCTTAACTCCACAGGTTGAATCTAAGACCAATAGCCATGGTCTCTCGACTCCCGTCCAAACACTTATCTAAGAAGAGAACTGTGGTAACAAAACGGTGCATTTCAGCACTAATTGAGTATCGGGCGTTTTTTTTCCGCCTGATACAACCACTTGAACCGATGGTCTGTTTTTCTTAAAATTGGTCTAGATGACCAATTCTCTAACCAAAAGTTCTTCATAGAAACCAGGGCCTTAATACGAAAATTCTGAAGCACGTGCCTTTGGAACTTAAGAGCATCGGCGAACTTGGCATTTTCGTATAAACTTTCAGCTATTTGGCATGTCTTCTCGTAGATCACGCACCCAAAAATCGTCATGATGGAACTTTGAAACTATCCTATTGCCGTTGCTCCTTTAGGCTTTATGGAGCCCTAAAACCACTACGACCTGACAGTGTTATCTAAAAATTCATTGATATAATCTTTTTATGGTTAAAAAGAATTATGACAGGTTGTCTAGAACTCGTTTGCACCTCGTTTAGTCTGGAACTCCGGAGATCGAGGAAGAGTCTTCATATCAAAAGTAGGAAAAAGCGCAAAGGCTCTTCGAAATACAAGTACTACTTCGCTCTGAAGTATCCTACTAAAACTATAAGAACAGGGTACATTGCACATATCACCACGTGTAGACATATCTTTAAACTAAAAGCTGAAGAGCTCAAAACGTGCCAAACTTCCATAGATCAGAATCGATCAAATGGGTTAATCCTTTTAAAAAGATAGCAAATCAGTCTCCTCACAGGCTTATTCCACGACGAGAAGTGGTGCCGCGAAAAATTTTCGGTGGATATGGCTGGGGCTTGAATCCAAGACGCTCGGTCAGCAGTCCGACGCACTAACCACTGATCCACGACGACAGCTTTGAATGATTCGAACGACAAAAAGTCCATCTTTTTGCTGTAAGTTGACATATGCGTCTTGGAACTCTCCAATTGTCCCTGAACAGCAGCCAATTCAGCTCCTGTCAGGTAGACAGGTAGGCAGTTTAATCAAGATTGATGCTGGAAACCAGTTGGATGAGTGTGAGGAGAATTTTATGTTTCTAACTGAATCTGAAACGTAGTTATTCCCTCTGTTGAACTCGCTAGTGTGACAGTTCCTTCAAATGTCTCTTTGGCATGAATTCCTCGGCCATCAATCAAAGAAGTAAATTTCAAGGGAGTTCGACCACGGTGTTTTATTTGCTGATACTTTCAACTAGAGGGGTTAAAGCATGAAAAACATGTTAAGTATCTTGTGTAAAACAAGGATGTATCTAACGAAAGTAATACTTAAAATTGAGCAACGAAAAAAGAACTAAAGGCTTTTCATAACAATAAGTTATTTAATCAGAAGTTCTTCTCTCAGTTTTATGCCAGATAATGAAGTATGTGTCATAGAATATCACGTGTAGATGAAACAATGGAATGCACTCTGTTTGCATATCTAACAAGTAAGTTAGATGAGCATTTAAGTAATAGAGAACGCAAAGGATGTGTGAAATCCACGATTATAAGGAGGTTGGGGGCATTAAGTACCACCAATGCATTATTTTTCCCTCCTCCCCGCCTTTAATTTCAATATTTGTATTGCCTCTGGGGTTACGGATCGTAAAAGTTCATGGCTTCTAGTTTCATTAAATTTTTCATAGTAACTCTCCTGGGAAGTACCTGCAAGAGAAACAGACAGTGAATGCAAGAATGTAACAAAATGCTGCGACTTTGCATAAGAATTCCACTTATCATTTGGCATGGCTTCGAACTCACGTCGTGTTTGCCAGGGTCCTCGCTTAGGACTTTCAGTGGCTCCATGATTTCTGGTGGATGCAATCAGAATTGACCTGACCTCAGGGTAGAAACAAATAAAATTCATGTGCCCTGAAGCTAGGGTTGCCATTAGATATTTGAAGAAAATGGAAGTCATGGGCATTATAAGAAAAATAACTGGCGCGACAGCTCGGGGTGAGCTCTTGCAACCATTCATGTTGTGCGTGTTACTTTTTTTCGCACGAATGGCTAATGGTAACCACACACAATAGAAATAGTGATTGGATTTTTCTGTGAAAAATCGTTGCTGCTAACTACCATCAACGGAAAAACCGAGCAAGGCCCATGAAATGATCTCTTACTCGCATCGGTTACGATCTATGCTTCGCAATTCCTAAAATCCCCGGACATATTTAAAGAATTCCCCCGAACGTCATTCAAAAGAAGACAGTTTCCAGGGAATAGAAGATGGAGAACAAGGCTACCTGAAGCGCCTTTCTTGATGTGTTTTATTAGAGAGGATTGCAGACAACTGAAAAGAATTATAACTGACCAGAAAGTTTTTGAAAATAACCGGAGTGTCAGGCTTAAGTCCATAGTTGTCTCGCCTATGGCCGGATCATGTGGCAGATCTTTGGTGGCTTATGCCTGAAACACAATTCTGCGTTGGTGCTACCATTTTTCCGTCACGTTGGAAGTGCTTCACAGACGCGTTGCATTGAAATACTCAAATTTATCAGCTGTTTGCACAAAATCCCACACAAATTTTCTGAAACAAAAAAAAAAATATGCGAAGTGTCAGAAGGCACCAAAAGTTCAACCCAGTCAAACTTTTCCTTTGAGAGAGCCCGTAATTACGTATTATTAGGTTTGCATCTCTACTCTCTTTCACTCTCAAACGTAGAACGGAAGCACGAAGCGAGATTGTGGCTTGTGCCATTGAATTCCTTTGGTTGAACATTAAACGTCATTCAACGGTAGCACTAACGCAGAATTGTGTTTCAGGCATTACTCACGCGGAGCAAAAATAGAGGCATTAACTTTCTTAAAGATCTGGATAGCTTTCGACTTGAGGGAGTTATAAACTGCAAGATCGATCCATGACCAACAACCCAATAGTCGAGTCGCTTTCTCGTCTACCAAAGGTTTTGCACTTGTCTCGTCACGTCTTCCAGTGATTTTTATTTTTTTGTTAAATAAAATTATAATCCTATGAGAATTTCTCATGTTTAATTCTTCTAAAATTCAATAAAAAGAAAAAAAGATGTAAAGCCTTTAAGTTTGCTATAAGCCATTAAAATAAAATTAAATTAGATAGAATAAAACATAAACTAATCGAAGAAAACCAGGACAAAAGGAGAGAAACTATAACGTTAACGAACACAAAGTGAAGATTCATCCTCACTTGGTATAGAAATTGTATACTCTATAAATTATTAAGCAAGAAATTGCTAGCCAAGGAATTATATATGTATTAAGAGAATGTAATAAGAAATCGGTAAAGTATAGAAGAAGAATATAAAGAATAATGTATAGAAGTATATAGAAAAGAAGTTCTGGCACTTGGCAAACGTGGGATTTTCAAATGAAACCTCTCAGATGCTAGCTATACGAAATAAATAAAACAAAATTGTGTGACAAAAGGACAAAACAAAATGCTACCATAAAAATAAATAAGAAAAACAAATTCATAAAACTATAAATAAAAACTTAAAAAAATAAATTTTTTTTAGTTCATTTGTTTTTAGTTAAAGGATTTATATGTCATGTACGTGTTAAAGTGTTGAAAAGTGAGAAAAAAGGATTCGTTGTGTACTAGGGTGTATTGTTAGTTTGAAGTTTTAAAAAAACGGATTGAAGGATACTTTAGTGTCGATGTGTTGGTTTTATCTTTTCAAATAGCATTTTTTTCTTTTTAAATTTAATGAGCGGAACAGATAAAGATTATTATATTTTTGTTAATTTAAATGTGTAAAAAATGTTTCTTGTATCTGTTTCTTTTTTTTTTTAAATCACACATTGGACTCACGGACTCACCGATGGTCGCAATCGCACACAGTGCTTTCCGAAAGCTGAAAATGGTCCCCATTTGTCTACAGGTGAGCTACTCACATGTGTCGCCTCCGTATTTGAAGTGTCCTGCGTCCGATAGATACCAATCGGAATTTCACATGTTGTTGAGCAGAGTTTTTGATATAATCGGCCGTACGTACGGATCCACATATCTTCCTTAGTGATTCGCATCTAAAAATTGACACAGAAAAAAAAAAAAAAAAAAAATGTAAATGGCATGGATAAAAGAATGGAAAGCCAGGGCGAATGGAAAGTCCTTGAATGTGGAATTGAAATTGACTTACCGATGTTAGGAATCCACTGCCTGGCGCCTGGTCAATTCCGAGCAGTAGCCTCACAAATGTAATCACATAGTCCTTTACGAAGGCCTGGTAGAGAAGTGTGTCCAACATGGACGCACTGAAAACGGCACCAGCAGCGAATGGCAGACGAAACATGTACGAGATGTGTGACCCGCGCTCCTTTTCACGCTGAAAAAAATGCACAACATAGATTTTTTGATGTAGAATGAAAGGATTTAAGAATTTTTTTATATTTTGGTTCTGTTATGGCGGATGGCAGGATATCTCGTGGCAACCAAACATATTTTGTAGAACTATAAAATGACTTAATGAGAATCTGAGTTTTAGGAATTTCAGTGGTGGCATCGGAAAGGCTGGGATAAAAAAAACAAATATAGGAACTGACAGCCCGCTCTGCTTCAAATGTGATATAAGACTTTCGATTGTCTTCTTATGCATTTCTATTCGAGGAGTGTGAACGAAATTATTATCTTTGCCGAGATTCTACTCTTTTCCACAACAGTAGTTAGGTCGATAGCACTTGCCAGTTATGTCTAGGAACCTATTGAAAGGACGAAAGTAATTTCGTAGACCATCTTAAGAGTCGCAAAAAAACGTCTTCTGGCCTCTTAGAGTGGCGAAATGGATCAAAAGTATCAAGAATACGATCTTCTTTGCTTCTATAAGGGCTATCTGGAGCCTCTGAAAAGGCATATTGTGTGGCTGATTTGAATATACCTCATCGGGGATCGCTAAACTCATAAATACTGTGGCGTGGAACATTTTAACAGATTTTTCAGGTGACCTTAGATCCTGGATCCTTTGAGTTGCTATATGGAGCCTCGGAAAGGCTTATTGTGTGTGAATTTCCCCTGCGAATTTCCATACAAGTACTAAGTCTTTAGAGTCACAGAAGAATGCCTTTCACCCACCCAGAGCAACGAAACGGATCAATAGGATCAATAATACGATTCTTTGCTTCTACTGGGGCTATCTGGAGCCTCAGAAATGGGATGTTGTGAGGCCGGGTAGTGTAAATGAATTCCCATGGAAATACTAAGTGTTTGCGGAGTGAAGCGGCTCGGTGTGGCGGCTGGTGGTGAGAAAAGAACTGCGTGGTTTGAAACACCCGGAGTTCAAGAAGCCATCAGAGAGAAGAAGAAAGCCTTCAAGGTGTGGATACACTTGGGGAATTCAGCTTCTCGGAACCGGTACATGGAGGCGCGAAGAACTTGCAAGCTGACTGTTAAAGCAGCTATAGCCTCTTATTAAGAAAGGGGATAAGAGGGATTGCTCCAATTATAGGGGTATATCTCTTTTAAGTCTCCCCGGAAAAGTTTTTGCAAAGGTGTTGGAAACGCGTTTCAGGGCTGTGGTTGAGTCCCGAAGAAGCACAACCGACCAGCTGTTCACTTTCAGAATGGTACTTGAGAAGGCCTGGGAGTATGCCAAACCTATCTACAGCTGTTTTATGGATTTGGAGAAAGCATATAATCGGGTCCCTCGAGGTAAACTCTGGAGTGTATTGCAGGAGTACGGGATTGACGGTTCCCTTCTAAGGGCCATTCAATCTCTGTACACAAACTGTAAGAGCTGTGTTCTGATGAACGGCGTTAGGTCGACACCTTTCACTTTGGGCGTTGGACTTTGCCAGGGGTGCGTTCTGTCACCTCTCCTTTTCGTAGTGTATATGGATTGGATGATACAGCGCAGCCTTAGTGAGGAACGGTTCGAATTGGGAGACTAAAGGATAAGTCGTCTGCTTTTTGCTGATGACTTGGTCATCCTAACGTCCACCCTGACCGAACTTCAGCGCGCACTAGATAGGTTCGTCGCCGTCTGTGTTGAAGCTGGGATGAAGGTAAACGTGAACAAATCAGAGGTTATGGTAATTTCCCGAACGCCTGTTCAATGCGCTCTGCATGTAAGTGGAGTCCCATTGAAATAGGTGGAGAAGTTTAAGTATCTCGGGGTCCTATTCACGAGTGATGGTAGGAGCAATACTGAGTTATCCTGTAGGATTGGTCAGGCTGGAGCAATTTTGAGACAGCTTGGTCAATCTGTTATCAGGAGGGCTGAACTTGGCATCGAAGCTAAGTTGTCGGTCTTTAATTCAGTGTTTGTTCCGACCCTCACCTATGGTCATGAGGTTTGGGTAATGACCGAAAGAATAAGATCGTGGATACAAGCTGCCGAAATGAGATTTCTTCGTTCTATTGCTGGGGTGACTGGACGAGATCGGGTTAGGAACACCAGAGTACGCGAGGCACTCAATGTCGAGCAACTACTTCTTCGAACGGAGAGGTCCATACTTCGATGGTTTGGGCACGTTCAACGCATGTCCCCAACTCGGTTTCCAAGACGTGCCATGGAATCCGTGCCATCAGGTAGGCGTCCCCTGGGCAGGCCTAGGATGAGATGGCTGGACCAAATCCGAAATCTTACCTCTTCCCGTATGGGGATAGCCCCTGATGAGTAAGAGTCAATGGCGGAAGATCGGCAAATGTGGAGAGTCCACTTAAGCTCCCTAAACCCGCGACCCTCATAGTGGATAAGCGGGCCATTGGAAGATGATGATGATGATGATACTAGGTGTTCCCAGGCGTTTCACACACTATCTTCAGAGTCAGAGAAAAATGCCTTCCGCCCACCCAGGGCGACGAAACGGATCAAAAGGATCAGGAATACGATTTTCTGTTTCTATTTGTAAGAAGGGGCAGTGTGTTAAATAGGCCAGTGTATTGCCATACAAATACTAATATTTCATCCCAAGTGAAAAACATTTGCTTGAGTGTGAGCTGGAGGCAGTCTGGAAGCAACTTTACTTTTAAAATTAATTTCGAATCAAACTTCTCTTTTACAAAATTGAAAACAAAAAAAGTGTTTTTAGGATGAGGTTTCCAACCACTCAGTTAGAGACTCCATGAATATTTTGGTCACCTACCCAACGCTTTCACGTGCCTATCAAAGGCACGAGCAAGAAAAGAGCACAGGCAAGGTGATGAAGTGGAATACCACCATTTTTTTTATTTCGTGACAGTTTTATTTATTTTATGATATTTGCCTACGATATTTGCTTAAATTTCTTATCGACTCGTAAACGTCATTCCCACGAGAAAAAAACCCTTTTTCTTACCTTTTACCTTTCTCCTTACGAAGAAAGAAAACTTTTCACTTGAACATTCAATGGCAGAGACATCTCTCATAAAAGTCATACCTCATCAGAAGACTCCATTACTCCTCTGTGCGGGGAGAAGTGGCAAAACTTACTTTATTGCACCCGTAAAGAAGGAAAATAGCACAAGTTTTGAAAGTGAATTTGGAAATAAAGTTTCGCAATAGTTTATCGCACTCTCGTGTACACAGAAAGACAAGAAAAAAAAGGATCTTAATGTCAACATTTACCTCCACTCGCACATGTGCCTTCTTACAAAGATGAAATATCCCTGCGACAAGGATGAGGGGTTCAACATCAAACCAATTCCACTAATTAAAGAAGATGCTTATGAAAATAGTGTCCATCGCCTGCTGTGGAGAGAGTGGATATTGACCAGATGTAGGCAAAGGATGAAGCTTTTAGTGTTGCTCGTCATAGGAAAACGGCCAATTTTGCAATTATGTCAATTTAAGGATGTTACAACGTTTCCATTCATTTGGTTATCTCTTGAGAAGAAGAAGACGATAATTACGAAGAAATATACTGCAGCATTGGATAAGGGCGAAAGGTCAGTGATAAATTGGATTTAATTAGATTATCATTTAGACAATGAGGAGAGTAAATTAAGACACTTGGAGGGATATTTTTATGTGAGATTGAACAGCACGTGCCATGATGGAGCTTCATGATGCTGAAATAAAGTAGTCCACTATGATCCAATAGGAGAGCTAGTTAATTGGCTGTATGAAGGACATTACAGTGATAAATACTCAAGACAAACTATAACGTATGAATGTCATATTAATGACAGCAAACGTTATGGCATAATGTCCTTACTCTATGATTGAATGCCCTTGTTAATATGAAGTTGGCAAAGCTTAAGAAGGCGAATAAATTAACTATGAACGACACTTCGATGAGAGAAAATATGTATCTCAGAAATTATACTCCTTATGTACGATCAATTCAAAAGTCGATTACCACTCCTTATTCTATTAACAGGAGGCTTGAGTATGACTTTAATGAAAAGAAAAGAGTGCATCCAAGAGTTTAACTTGGAGTTAAACAAGCGAGCCAATGAAATTTTGTTCATTAGTAGGTTTTTTCACAACACAACTTGTTTAATTTCACTGAGACTTAGCTAAGACTTGTTGTTAGGAGGCCAATATTACCATGAACTGCGTTAAATCAGTGAAGGATGGAATATTTGTAATATCAAGTCTAGTACATCTCGCATGCACAAGTGGAAGTTATAACATTTTACAGCCCACAGGTGAAATCATAGCTGACTATGTAAGCAATAGAATTTACGGAAAAAGGGACTTTGCCCTACAATAATCCACTGGAGACGGTCTTTTTCAAACCTATGCCTGTCTGGTCTGGCAGCCTTTAATGGGTGGACTAGCTAAACAAAAGTCCATCAGTTTGCATCCTACAGCACAACTATTGTCTTAACAATAACTCCGATAGTGGCCCATAAAAAGAGCATAAGCACTCACCCCTTGGTAAAACAGGTCGCAGTATTCTAGCCAAATTAACAAAAAGCTAAACCAAAACGGATTATCTAACGTCGTTACCTAATTTCGACCTATAACCTATAGAGACGAGCTAGACAGAGCCATCGCTGCCAAACTCGTCCGTTTGTGCAGGATGACAATGGAGAATGCACGCTGCTCCATCAAGGTCGGTCAAGACCTCACCGAGGCCATTGATGCCAAAAGAGGATTTAGACAAAGCGACGAGCTGTCATGAGACTTCTTCAACATCGTTCTTGGAAGAATAGTGCAAAACTCACGCGCCGAAACCAGAGGCACAATTTTTTAAAAGTCGGTCCAATTACTCGCATACGCCGGCGATAATTACATAATCGGAAGAACGCAACATGATGTCACTGGCGTGTTTGTGAGTTTTGAGATGGTAGAGGCGAAGATGGGTTTAGCGGTCAATGAGGGCAAGACAAAGTACGTATATGTTATCAACAAGAAAGGACACACTTAGCTAAGAACTTTGGCTACCTAGACTCCGTTATCAATTCAGACAATGACATAAGCGTTGAGATTAAACGAAGAATAACTCTTGCCAACTCTTGCAAAGCTCTCTCTCAAACGACTAAAGTGACCCTGTATAAGACCTTAATCATCCCAGTCCTGCTCTACGGCGGAGAGGCATGGACTTTGTCAACTGCGGATGAGGTTGCTCTTGGCTGTTTCGAAAGGAAAATTCTTCGGGTGATTCTAGGTCCCGTCTGCATAGACGGTGAGTGGAGGAGTAGATACAACGAAGAACTGTACAGCGACATCGACTTAGCCAGAAGAGTGAAGGTCCAACGACTGACATGGCTGGGTTATGTAGATCGGATGAATACCAATGCTCCGACCCGAAACATTTTCGAATCCACATTCGAGGGACGGCGTAGCAGAGAAAGATCGCGACTCAGGTTGCACACCTAATGGAAGCGAACCATAACCAACTTAGCGTGCAAAACTGGAGGCTAAAGATCGAGTTGGCTGGAGACGCTTGTTGGTTGAGGCCCATGTCCAGCCCGGCCCTTAGCGCCACCTTAAGTAAGTAAGTAACATAATATCGACCAGAAATTCCATGTACTTCTTCATTAAAAGAAAGGAGGGACGGAAAAGAGTCATTAAGTCCAGCAGTATTTTTACAGACAAATTTCTCTTGTGAACTTAGATTAAAACGTTTAAGTCAAGAAAGCATGTTTCAAGCCAAGATCTTAGCAGTAGTAGTGACAAAGAGAAAGTCATCCCTTGCTCTGCGAATATTGCGCTAATTTACATAAGATTAAGAAAAATAGCTGGCGCGACAGCTCGGGGTGAGCCAAGACTTACCTTCTCACAACCACTCAAGTTGTGCGTGTTATATTTTTTGCACGAATGGAGGAAACCTACAATTGAAGGTTTGTCATTCCCCAACGAGAGGCCAGTCACACTTTTATTTAAAGGACAATACCACCATTTCTATAGATTTAGTTTGTGTCTATACGCTATTTCGTCACTAAATACAGACGACAACCAGTATCACCCTTTACTTACATTGAAAGTCCTGAACCGTGTCAACTACCAAAAGAAGGTGGGAACACAAAATCAAGTAAAAGCTGACCCTGCGTCAGTAGGTAACGCTCGTTGAAATAGTTAAGAAAGTCTAGTCTGTAGTGCGCAACGAATATGTATTGGATGTATTCCAGTAGCATTTTCCCTAAGGAAATCTGTTAGCGATGGGTGATAGTCTGGGGTGGTAATAACTTGCCAATTTAACTCAGATATTACACGGAGATATTTGTTGTATAAAAAACTGCACATCCACTGAAAAAGAGAGAAGAAAGGACTGCCTGTTTTTAGGAAATTGAATATGGTATAGCAGCGATTCCCAATCTTTTTTGGCCGCGGAGCACTTTTCAGAAGAGAAATTCGTCGCGGAGCACAACGTCGTTTATATACCATTTTTTCACAGTTGTAGTAAAGACACAGTTGGTGCATACAAAATATACAGCTATTTGCGAGTTGGTTTCTCGTTTTCACGACGATAGATCCAAAAGAGACGTTAATGAACAAAACATAAACTAAACGCAACAAATACGATGCTAAGGCTCGGATGCACTACGACCTGTAAGATCTATTGTGATCGCCTAGTGAACAAGAGTTCGCCAAACGTTTCTTCTCGCCGGACTGTCTGGCTAGGCCCGTTCATTGCCTTCGAAGCCTTCGTGTCCGGGATCCAGTTATTTATTTGCGGCCGCAAGGTCTTCGAGAAGGCCATTAGTTCTGTCTGGCTATCTGAGTGCTCATGCACGCTGGAATTTGAGATCATAGACCCCAGCTCCAGTATTGCCATTTTCCAATTTGGAACCATCTGTGAACCAGATTTACGAATTAGACAATTTAACTTTACTTTTCCATTGATCACCTATGATTATTTCGAACTTTTTGAAAAAAACCAAAACTGCTGAGCATTTTATCTGGGATTTCAAAAATTGGATTACTTTGGATGTGTTCCAGGATCCTCAGATAAGGTCAGTAAGGTCGCCAGTTGTGAATTTCGATATCTGAAGCAGCCTCAGAGCACTCACTTACGAAAAGTCTGATGGGATTTTGATATTTTGTTTTATCTTTCCGCGGAGCACTTGGATATCATTCGCGGAGCACCAAATGCTCTGCGGAGCACAGTTTGGGAAACCCGGTGGTATAGTATATACATACGTACTAGTCGCAAAGTGAATTTTTACACAAACAGGATCACTCATTTTCAAATCAATTATTTTCAAATCATTTATTTTCAAGGGACCGCTTATCCACTATGAGGGTCGCGGGTTTAGGGAGTTTAAGTGAACTCTCCATATCTCCCGATCTTCCGCCATTGACTCTAAATCATCAGGGGCTATCCCCATACGGGTAGAGATGAGAAGTTGGACTTGGTCCAGCCATCTCATCCTGGGCCTACCCAGAGGACGCCTACCTGCTGGGACTCGCGTATTCTGGTGTTCCTAACCCGATCTCGACGAGTCACGACAGTCGGACGAGTCGGAACAAATACTGAATTAAAGACCGATAGCTTAGCTCCGATGCCAAGTTAGGCCCTCCTGATAATAGATTGACCAAGCTGTCTTAAAATTGCTCCAGCCAGGATAACTCAGTATTGTTCCTACCATCACTCGTGAATAGAACCCCGAGATATTTAAACTTCTCCACCTGTTTCAATGGGACTCCACTAACATGCAGAGCGCATTGAACAGGCGTTCGGGAAATTACCATATCCTCTGATTTTTTCACGTTTACCTTCATCCCAGCATCAACACAGACGGCCACGAACCTATCTAGTACGCGCTGATTTTCGGTTTGGATGGACGTAAGGATGATCAACTCACCAGCGAAAAGCAGACGACTTATCCTTAAGTTCCCCAATTTGAAACATTTCTCAACAGATTCTATTAAGGAATTTCAATTCAAAGTATAAGCCCTGTCTACATATGAACTTACGTAGAAGTTAACCTCCACACAAACCAAAGGACGTGGCTTCTCCTAAATCCTCATTCAAATATTTCTATCTGATTCGCGACTAGTATAACTTATGGAAAACCAAATTATATAATATGTTTCATCTACTTACCTTCTCCATTTTACTAAGGTGCAGGGCGTACTTGTCATGGGCACGAAATTGCATGAACCTCATGTTGGAGCTCTGCGACAGCTCTGTTATACTTTTTATACTCGGAAAAAATCTGTAAAGGAGAGAATTCAAAAGAAAATTACACACTCACACACGAAAGGATATCATATTCGTATAACACTCACTTAAACATTGTTTGCACAGCAACGATTGTATTACAATCAGCTAATGAATCCTCCTCCGCCGAATTGGATAGTTCCTTGTTAACAACTACAACGCTTTCAGCTAACGTAATGCCGGCACGTAGTAGATCGTCTAAACAGTCAATGGATCCCAACATCCAGTACACCTGCAATTTTGTTTCGTTTTTGTGTTAGTTTATCCTAATGAAATTAAGGACACGCCTCGGGGGTATGTTTACTTACCAAAGGGAAATACGATAACGCGTCGAGGAATGCTACGTCGGGTCTACGTTCGAGAAGTAAAATAATCGGATTCAACGATGTTTTCGATCGGAAATGAGCACGCAGTGGAATTATGAAATTATAAATGCCATTCGATGCATAATCAGCGGCAAGGATTATAGTCTTGTTTTGCCATTGGTATTCCTTGGCGTTTCGATAACTACAATGTTCGCAAACCTGTTTTTTTTTTAAAGAGAGAGAAAAACCAAAATTATTACATTTGCTGACAAAATGAAACTCTGTGTTGTAAGGGAGGGATGGTAATCAACGTGCTCGGACCATGTTTGCCATGAACCGACGGACGTGACTCACACGGAACAATGACGATATAAATCACTGTTTCAGCAAATATCAGAATTAATCAAGTTTCGTTTGGAGCGTGTCAACGACAGGATACTGGGCAAATGGAAATCTGGAAAACGAGCACCAATATTGCAAGAGTTCTTTTCAATCACGTCTAAGATATGTATAGCGCGTGGTTTGACCGTATCCTTTTTCTAATAAAAGGAGACATAATAGAATGTTAAAGGAAAGTGCAGACATGGTACGTAGAGACGAGACAGATTTTTAATTGCTTCGAAGAGGAATCGCCATCAATGAACTCTATTATCCAAGATAGAAGAAGTATTCTTCATTTTCCAATGGCCCGCTTTTCCATTATGAGGGTCGCAGGTTCAAGGTGCTTAAGTAGATCAGGGGCTATATCCATACGGGTACAATTGAGATCTCGGACTTGGTCCAAATATCTCATCCTGGGTCCTTAAAAAAAAATACAGGGACACCGAAAGGCTTATCCAGCAGAGAACAGGTGTTTGTAGCCCGAAAACGTACTAGCAGATAGGATTAAACCTGTAAGGGGAGAACTTTCTAAAAGCAGTAAGAGAGAAAATTGAAGGCTGGCTTCTAGACGATGGAAAGACTAAGGCTCCTGCCACGCAATAAGCGGCAGAGCGGCAAAAGTTAAACGTATGAAATCGTATGGTTGTGGCCACGTAGTCGCTGAGCGGCATTTCTGAGCAAATTTTCTGCCACTCTGCCGCTCATTGCGTGGCAGGGGCTTTAGGTAGATAGGTAGATAAAGCTCATAAGAAATTTTAATGCCAAATCAGGGATAATCCTTTTCGTTCACACAGTTACGATAGTGCGCAGTTTGGGGGATACCAAGCTTCTGACATACCATGATTCTGTACGGAGCGTTACAGTTCCTTGCGTTATTCACACGAGTCCTGCCAAAGAGGAGGTTGATTCTACTCTTGCTATAGGTTGACCACATCGTTCTGAATATTCTTTAGTTTTGAAGCCTATTTCCCCTGATTTAAGCTAGCGAAAGAAACTGTGGAAAACTCTAAACAGCACCCAGTAGAATGTGGGCTTGTTTTGCAAGTAAGCTGTCAAGGGTCCTTTTAATGATATTTACACAGTGCGAGTCAGGTGTAGTGGTTAGAAACTCTGCTTATGTTACGTTTCAATGCCGTCCGAGGGTGGGGTTCGGACTGGTTTGGTTTTCTTGCCATTGCCTATAATTCAAGATAATTTTCCTAACTGATGTCATTATCATTATTAGTTTGATCAACTCTTAAAGCCAGGGCCATTTTACTGCCAGCACTAGGAGTAGAGTTGATATCAGCTTTCACAGTTGATGGATTCTATTTATTTCCTAAGAAATCAGGACTTGAAGCCCAAAATTTTAACGTGGCAACTGACTTTTACAGAAAATTCACAGAAGAGTTGCCCTAAATCAGCCACCAACGTACTTAACCTCGTTCATTTATGGTTCTTTCAGTTTCGAGACTATTGCGAGTAAAAAGAATAAATAGGATTCCCATTTAATTTGAGTGCATGAGTTCACTGGTTTATCGTCTTCACAAAACCTTCAACGAATGGGATACAAGTCTATCCCACCCTATACAATTACAAATCTGACAAAATCGCGATCAGACGGGAACAGATATGGTGGCGTATGAGCGCTATAAATACGCTTTCAGGAAATTGGTTTTAGGGTTTAATTCAAGAAAAGATACAATTCAATTCCCAATTCTAGGAAATTCGCAGCATCGTTGACAGTTGTGAAACTTTTGCTAGTACAGATGTACCTTTCTCCCTGCCTCTTAAGTTACATCCCGCATTTCAGCAGAAACCACTACACCTCAAACCAAGTAAAACAAAATCACTCTCTGAACTTAAACACAAAAGTTACAATACAAACATTTATCCAGTCCTTCTATGGTTTGGATTTCTTTGATTGCTCATCTAATTCCTAGGGATTATTTCCATACCCAAGTATGTACCTCCCATATACACTTTGATTTGATTTTATTCAACCATAAGCCGGTATAAAAATATTTACCTGAGCTAATTGTAAACAACAAAGTGGTTTCTTCTCTTTCAGCAAATAGCACAATGTCGGACTGACTCCGATGAATGGTGAAACTGGCGGAAATCCTTTTACGATCCTGTGAATGAAGAGGAAAAAAAGGGAGAAAGAAAAGGACCAGAACACACACACAGTCTTAATTAAATGAGTTTAAAACTTTCACAAGATAAGAACAATTTTTTTTTTTATTTTTTATTTTATATAAATTCTGACAAAAACGAGAACTTAACAAGAAAATAAAATAGGAAACATAAAGATAAAACAGAAAAGGATTAAACGAGAAACCCAACAAGGTGCATAACTTTAAAAAAATATAAAAGAGAAAATAAACTTAGAAACACTACTTGAAGAGTTTTACTTTCACTTATCTTTTTGTTTTTTTTTGTTTCATAATCACTAATGAAGGAAGCAGTTAATAAAATTTTCTAAAGTAAAAGTTTTAAACAAAATGCTAAGGTTAATCTGCTCATCCAAGTATATGCAGATAGGTATAGATATGCCACATGCACCTTTCTCAGGCATCCCACGTTGGTCCACAACAAGTGGAATGATCCGCTCGATATTCATGTTTATATGGTTCGTGTATAAAGTTTTTTTTATTGAAAATAAATAAAAGAGAAACACGGTAACAAAAAGTAAAAAAAAATAATGCAGAAAGAAATTGTCAACGAAACCCGATAAGTTAAGCCACTAGATGAAGCCGTTCCTGTATTTCATTTTTAACTTGAAATTTAGCAATAAAGTTTGAAACATTAAAAAAGCGAATTTAAATTTTGTTTATACTTAACGATGAAATTTTGAGCGGAAGATGAATTTACAGTATGCATAATAAAAAAGAGTATAACTTAGATTGAAAGCGAGTGATACATGTTACGGACTTTTATTTACAGACTCAAAAAATCATTTTCTGTAACTAAATCACGTGACAGCCCAGCTGCAATTAAGTCCTTGAAATCATACTCTACAAACTTACAAGTATCCCTAAATTGCCGTTCATCTCTCGTAGAGATGGCGGAGCAGTTCAATATTCATCTTTGTTGGGTACCGGGGCATAGAGACATTCCAGGGTATTGTAAGACTGGTGAACTCGCCAGACATGGAATAACGATACATAAATATATTACCAGAATAAAAAATAAATAGTTGTCGTGACAGCTCGGAATGAGCCAAGGCCTAGTTTCTTGCAACCATTCATGTTGTGCGTGTTACGTTTTCCACACGAATGGAAGGGACCTACAATTTATTGTCGAGTCCGAACGGCGAATCGAGAGGCTCTTTCTTGACAGATTATACTCCCGGACGAGAGGTGGTGCCGCGAAAAATGTTTGGTGGACATCGCTGGGGCTTGAACCCAACCTGCTCGCACAGCAGTCCAACGCACTAACCACTGAGCCACGGCGACCACATCGCTACATGTAACCTTAAAATTAAGCGAGATGCTCTCGAAAAGACAATTCTTAGGTGAACAGGTGATATAATGTGTCTAACGACAAAACAGATTTGGCCCAAGCTGGATCCGAATCGCTCTAAGGGATTGCACATCAGCGCTACTATAGGTGTCATCACTGGATACTGTCAAATAGGCAGGACGTCTTTTCAAATGATTTCTGCAGAAGCTGCATAGACGAAGAAGAAGGGGAAACTACCATCCACCTTCTTTGCACCTGTCCTACTCTCTCCCATAGAAGAAAACACACCTATTAGAAGATATTAGAAGTCTCCTACGCTTCATCAGAAATTCTAAATGGATAAACGAGTAGGTAAAGGAGAATCCTCAAAGATTCACCCAGTATCACAACGGACCTATCATTGGTCTACGTGTGTTGACTTCGACCTTACCTAGTCTAACTAACTTTCACCACAAGGAAGATTAAACTTATAATGATAACATCAATGATTCTCTGGGTTCTGTCAAACATTCGAAATTTGGAGTCATGAAACATTTCTTCGACCATTCATAGTTGGTAGGTTTTAGCTTCTCGCAATAGAGTTGATATAAGCTGACATAACTCTAGATAGTCCCTAGGTGATCCAAGATTTGGAGAATCAATGTGATCAGCTAAACCACCAAGCTACGATTGTTTAACTTGAACCTGAAATACATGACTTGATCTGGATGCAGTGCCTGCACTGTCCAATGGGACAATGTCACGAAGCTACAAACTTTTGTCAATTGTTGTCTTAGAAATACACTTCGACTAATTTGGCTAAATCGAATCTGTAAGGAATAGCAACAGCAACTCAAGAAGTCCCAGGGTTTGAGGTTGAATACATTTCCCTTTCTTATTCGCTAAATATGTTCTGAACCGAAAGCCAGTCACATTTTCTTTGGTTTAGCAGTCACTTTTTCTGATTTCCTTTGGCATATCGACTAACATCTTGGTCCGTCTACATGTTTTGAGCTTAGAACAGTTTAGTCATTTCTTTAGGTCTGCAGCCTTTATTTGGCCGTAAGTAAAATAGTTTTGTTCCTTAAGCATCAGTTCAGTATGTTAAAGACCACATAGACTCTAAAGGAAAAGCTAAGGCAGATTCAGAAATGAGGTCAGAAACGCGCGGAAAAAACTCTCCACAAAACAAAAGCCACTAAATTGGCCGCCAGAAGATGCAGCAGTGGAAGCTGATGCTTTTAGACACGATTCTGTCAATGGCGGCTCATTCCCTGTTCGAGTGGAATGCATGTACAAAACAAAGATAATCTCAGGAAGAAATGAGAGGCTGCCAAGCTAACACTCTGACCTGTACGGGTACCCCTCAAGCAGCAGTACATAGTCGCAAATTAATTTTGGGCGTTGCTGTAGCTCAGTGCGTTGGAATGCTGTGTAAGCTGCGTGGGTTCAAGCCCCAGTCATATTCACCGAACTTTTAACGCGACACCACCTCTCGTCGGGGAATGACAATATAATTTGTCATTGTCGGAAATATAATTTGTCATGAAGGAGCTTCTCAATTCGCCGTTCGGAGTCGGCAATAAATTGTAGGTCCCTTTCATTTGTGCGAAAAATATAATACGCACAAGATGATTGGGTGCGAGAAGCTGGACCTTAGCTCATCTCAAGCTGTTGCGTCAGCTACTTACTTTTTTAGCTGAGTTGCTACAATCGGCCCAGAATACATTTAAGATATAAGCAAACAAATGCAACCCCGATAGGATGGAGAAAGTATTACTCACTACGAAATGTCGTCCATTGAGTCCGCGAGAAAAAAAAATACACCACTCCACATCACGAAGAAAACGAAACGTCTTGGATGTGTTCTGGATCCACAGACTAATTTAGAAGGAGAACGCCATAGCATGGAATAGCAGTGATTGCTTTCACATATCAAACAGAATCTTTGAGAATATATAAAGACTCAAACCTGCTGTCGTCGACTTTAACTTGAAGTACAAGACTTTTACCACAAATGGATGCCGGGTATGGTTGTCGATGGCTGGAAAGATCAGTAATTGAAGAATGGTCACCAAAATGTACACCTTGTACGCATAGACAAGAGCTCCATTGAGAGATACGTATATATATAGGAGGCGAAAAAACCCATTTCATCCACAGTGATAAAGTAAAGAATTTCCTTAAGACGGCCAATTGTACATCACCATCCCGTATCCGACAAAAAACTTTGGACACATGCTAGCATGTAGAGCGAATGGACACAAATGCTTCGGGTCGCAGAGTCTTCGAGTCTAACCCGGAGCGACAATGCAGTAGAGGAAGACCTCCCATAAGGTGACGCACACAAATAATTAACTGGAGGCAGTTAGCTAAGGACCAGGTCAACTGGAGACGGTTGTTGGTTAAGGCCCAGGTTCAGCCCGAACTGTAGACCCACCTAAGAACTTGATAGCAATAGGAACACAAAAGATCTCGTTGAACTGAAAAAAAGGAAAGATAAGACTCCTCAAAGTCATCATGACAAATCGGAACTCGCTGAATACCCAATGGACTTGGGCTCCGGGGACGTAGACGGATCAGGACCAGAACGACAGCCCTATAAAAATAATTTTTCAATCACTTGCAAGAAGTGTCAATAAAGCCGTCAAAATCGGACCTAAAAATTATCAGAAATTCAGATGACTTTTTACAGCCACCCTTAACATAGGAGGGGAACACAATGGAACCAAAGCGTTTCAAGTAAGGCTTTGCGCTTTTACTGCAAGTAGAGTTATTCTTCTACTGGATTGAAGGATTGGATAACTGATTTTCAGCAAAAATCTAAAAGTTTCTTCATGGCATCATTATTGGAATTATTATCCTCTAACCTTCAGCTGATCTTGAATTGTGTAAAACAATCCAAAGGCCTCATCCGAAAATTTAACAATGCGTTACTATCTACTTAACCATTTATCTTCAACATGCAAACTCATAAATTTCCTTAAAGAATTATATTCCTTCTTGTTAGACACACTGTAATGTAATGAATTAATAAGCAATGAGTAAGTAATACTGATGACCGTTGCGCGTTCATTCACCAAAAAAAGCTTCTTGAAAAAAGAAAATGTTTTTTGTTTTTTTTTTTCTCTGTAACTCCATGTTGTCTTTCAACGAACCTGTTGCCGTGTCGTATCCAAACTTACCGGTAATAATCAGCGTGCCACACCGGACGTGACACTCTTTTCGATGAACTACTTGTCATCGTTGTTGTGGTTGTGGTCGTTAATGTTGTTGCCGTCGACGAGGGTGCCATTGTTGTTGACGAGTCGCTAGTTGTCAATTTCTTACAACTGTCACAGCTGTAACTCTTAATCATGCGAAATCTATTCTCAGGCAAAGGATTGTTGCAACACAATCGATTGGAGTCCTCAGAGGAACTCATTATCAAGGAATAGGTACGCGATTGGGGGAAATGACCGCTCAAACAGCTTTCGAGGGGGCAATACAAACATATATTTTTTTTTTCGTGTTTTTTTTTTTTTGCATTTAAATTTACATTTTATGCGACAGAAGGAGAAAAGAAAAATTTACATATAAATAAATTTGATTAAATAAAACATTTGCTACACTAAACAAATATATTAAACAAAAATCAATTTAACTGAGAGGATTCCAAAGGTAGCGACACGAATCCTGATAACATTCAGAAAAGTTCAAAAACCGCAACAGAAGCAACCAGCAATTGTTTGGCAATGTTTGCAGACTTTTTTCCCGGAATGAAAAAGAAATACACTCTCCAGGATGAAATGCAAACAAGGCTATATGGTACTTGGTGAGGTTTTGGTTGTTCAGCAGGTGCTTTTGGCAAAGTTTTCGCCGTCATCGTGGGTGGTGGTAATGTGGAAAGTTGTTACTATAAAATGTAACTGCTCTATATTGTGTTGAAGATTTGTTTGTCAGGTTGCATGGGAAACGAATAAAGTCCTTCACCAAAACAGAGTCCTTGTAGTGACACTTTGATAGAAAGATAAATACATTCTTGGAAAAGGGCGAGAGTTCGGTGTAGACTGACTAGTATACCCAGCAGGGAACTTGGTTGTTATTAAACTGGAGAAGGTATGAACAATGGTATGGGATTTCTTTTGTAGAAAGCTTCCTGATAGTTAGTCTAAGATGTAACAAATTTTTGCACTTTCATGAGGAAATGCAAGTAACGGATAAAGACCAGTATGATAGGATTTCGTATATTATTCTAGGAAGATGACTTAATGTGGAGTTGCATGAGTTTAAACTGTCAACGGTGATTGCCGGCCAATATTAGCTATTGGTGTCCTACATACACATGTTAAACAGAGTAAAGTGTGGATGGCGATGCGTCTTACACAGACTGGCCACTTGCAGTGTTTTTTAAAGTCAAAGTCAGATCCGTCTAGCTGGTCGATAAATACAAACTCAGATCATTGCATAGAGGACTTTTGATAAATAAGTCATGAGACTATTCCCAATTTGTTAAATTTTTCTATCGATGCTAACAATAGAAAGTCTAGTTTTACTTTAAAAAAAAAAAAAAAGAACAAGGAACGTATTACTCGATCTAAGTGCTTGGTACATTAGGTAAAATGTTAGCTAGAGTTACGAGCAATCTATCGCCCAAATTTCCTGCCTTTTTCACATGTAATTTCTAAACAATGCAATCGAGCCGTGCTCCAGGGAAAGAATTGGATGAAGAAAACAGATCATTCATTTGGTCTAGACCTATCTAGGTAGCTGTCAAGGACAAAAATCACGATCTACTGGGTTCTCAATCACAATTGAATTGAAGACAACGACATTGCCGACGACTATGCCAGACATGGTTCTAAATTAGCTTTTTTTTCCTCTCGGGAATACCAAAAGAAATTCTTCAAGTGGAACTCAATTACAGAACTCTGAAAAGCCAAAAAGTTCATCAACCCTTCAAATTTATTGCACAAAACGTGGTAAAATAAATGCTTCAAATGAAACTACTCACTAGTCATCTCCCCGAGTGAGGACTGGAAAAAGTTCAAAAAGTCCCTCAGAGCACGACCAAGTGTGGTGCCCGACCAAGTGTGGTACACGGACGGCTCTAAAACAGAGAGTGGATCTGGGGCTGGAATATTCTATCTAGCACTAACATATCAGTTAGTCTAGGCATATACTCAACGATCTTTCAGGCAGACATTTTGCATTTTCATACAATTGAAAGGACCCATTGGCAACTGCCATGTTCGAAGTTTAAAACTTTGCAGAAGCGAGTGAAGTTGGAATTGAGGTCACCTGAACAATCAGTTAAAATGTGCCACATACACCACAGTATTTTGGATTTAGCGATCCACGGTAAGTTTTACTAACACGAAAACGGGCGCAGTTTTATGCAACTGAAAGGACATGGCATTCACCATGTTCGAAGCTGTAACATTTGCAGAAGCGAATGAAGTTGGAACTAAGGTTAAATGGAACAAATCCCATCGTCTGGGTGGGAAATATTGGACAGAGATGGGCCAAGTATTTGTCCCTACTCTATCCAAAAAGAAATCTAAGTTTCATTTGAATTTGAACAGGAATCATCTTAAAATTCTAACCGGTATTTTGGTTAGTGGCCCTTCCTGAAGACTATGTCCCCATTTATGTGGGAAAGCGAACCTAAACAGTGAATTCGTCTCACCAACTGCGCTTGCCGCAGTTCACCCGGAGATTGTTATTATGATTAGCTTCCTGAAAGTCTCTGAAACAGACAAACTGCAACGTAGAGGGTGGCCATGGTGCAGTGGTTAGCATCATCGCTTGTCACCCTAAAAGTCGGGGTTCAACTCCTGATGTCGGAGAAACATTTATTTCTTAAATAAATAAAAATCGATCAACTGTGAAAGCTGATGGCAACTCGACTGCGAAGGCATAACACTGGCAGTAGAGTGTCTTGGTTTGAAGAATTGATTGAGCGAACACTGAGTATGACATCAGGGGATTCAAAAAAATTCTTGTGAATTCAGCAATTCCAAAAAAAAACACCACAAATCTCCCCAGCTAACCTGGACGCCACCCTTTGACGCCAATGAAAAACTTAACGAAACCTGAGTTTCAAACCACTGTACCTCGCTCGCGGTGTGTGTATAACATTATAAGGGTATTCATATTCCCTTGATCCGCGCGTGGATTATACAAAAAAAAAAAAAAATTGGGAAAGCACAATACGCCTCTATATGAGACCACAGTGATAGAGTGGACAAACCGCTCCCCACTAGTAATAATAATAATCAAAACCTCAATGTATAAGTCAACGATGGAATCATATTAAAAAGGAACATTGTAGCCATCGGTTGATATTGAACATGAAAGCATGGATCCTAAACTATTATCTTGGAAATTGTTAAAGTTCGTACGTAAGAAGCGGAAAAGTATCCTTAACTGTTCTGTGCCTTGGATAAAGGAATGGGGAAGGACTGATCGATCATTTCCTTCATGTGTTCAACTGAGAAGGTAGGATAACGTGACCAAATGTAGATTTGGCTGCACCAAGAGGGGAATTCAATACGATTTTAAACGCAAAATATTAGGAGGAATGAAGGATGTAAAGACTGAAATTAAAAAAATTCTTTGGCTTTCGGTACCATTAGTCGATATATCTGCTTTAAGTAGGGTGGCAGAGATAGGGAATAAAAAATGCTAAGCCCAATTTACGGGGTCCTTTTTGAAAATGCATTGTATGCCGTGTCTAGTGGATATGTTCGCCTTCAACAAAATGCTTCGTTTCCAAAACTACTCCTGTGTGTACTGTCTGTTTTTTCTTGTGGCGTTTGCACATGGCGAGTGTCAAAACAACTAAAAATTAAGAGTCGATGAAGACTTTTTCTCAACCTATAAATTCTCCGTTAAATAGGTATAAGTGGCCTAAAAATAGAAGCGAACAGACATTTTGCTAAAAATAGCACAAAAACCCGACATGGAAACTATATAAATTGCTTTTAAACTCAATATTAGCATCTGAGACTCTCTCTTGAGCCCATTATATGACAAATACAAAGCTGAACTTGAGACCGAATTTAAATAGCCTCATCAGCTCTCCAATTTAACCGAAACAACTTGACAATTTCAATACTCTGTCTAGTTGTTAAAAAACGTCGTCTAACAAACCCATTTCAATTAAATATTTGCATAAATCTGCTGATTCACACGAACTACTCAACCCCCTAAAGTACAGAAACTAACATGTGTATCATCATTCATTCTACCATTGACAACTCGAAACGGTGAACTCTTTTTCAGTATGCATCACCTCCATGCGAAAGGTATACACTATTCAAACAAGGACAAGAGGGCGCCGCCTTTGTTTGCCACTGACTTTCGCGTGAAAACGATCCCTGTGGCCACTTCTAGTTACCCGACAAAACGAACCCACTAACCGCATCGAAATATATGTTTGATTCCTTCCTACATCGCTCATGTTTGTCCAAGCCCGACTGCGTGATTTGAATACGAAATGAAGCTGAATAATTCAGAAGTTCAACTCACCTACTTTCTGCACAGAATAAAAAGAAATAAACCACCAAATTCGCACGTTTTCATTTTACAACCGACGCAATACTACCACCACTGCCCAGGAATCACCCCACCAAGCCTTCAATTTGAACGAGAATTACACAAAGTCCTGACCCACCCAACCTCGAGCTAGAGACAAATTCAAGATGAGCTAATTTAATTAAAGAAATTGCGTTCGGATATGTAAAACTGGAATCACAAGGACTCTTGCGAAAGGAGATTTGCATTTCGTAACGATAGTGGTTGCGTAACCCTTCGATAAACTTATTATTCTGCCCGCTTCCGCCCAAAGAACTTAACATTTCTACTAAGTGCTGTAATATTTCTGCGATAATATTACAAGGATAACTATCGAGAATGGGAAAGGACGAAAGGAAATACATACCATTTGAAAAGACAAAACGTATATGCGGGGAGGAAATAAAAAAGAAATAATAACAAAAAATAAAGTAAAGGAAGATTAAACTCATCTACAGTGTAATTGAGTGGGTGGTGTGTCGTCCTTCCGGACATCTCTCTGGTGTGTACTTACGCAATTTTCTCCGATGGCGATCGCCAGGGAACATCGTCGTCAATTTCATCTTCGCTTTCGTCACCTTCATCGCCGTCGTCGTTTCCGGATATGCTAAACGAGGATGAGGTAAACATGTCGGGCACGGGAAGAATCGATGGCCGGCGACTACCTGTTAGAAATAAGAGAGTGGAAATGGACGTTGAGTAAATACAAGAAGAAGACTTTAATTTTTTTTTTTAACTGTACGGATCGAAGGTTAGTTGGGTAGTTTTGTGGAACAGGAAATAAGTTAAGTTGGGGCAATAGGTGTACTTTGTGGCATTTGTCATCAACTCAGATATGCTGCAAATATGTAAAAAGGAGAAGGAAAGCACCCACGCAGACAGAGATATGTACCAAAAGAGACCTTTCGGCTCTGTCCTACTCAGAGTTACTTGCGCGTTGAAAAAGTGGCTGGAAAGAGCACAATTTCTGCGATTAAGTCCTCTCAAAGAAAAAAATTTTGTTTGTGGATGGTCGGTTAATGAACACTCTCCAGTAGATACAATCTTTGCTCATGGACCCGTCATAAGCTTCATTGTTTGTAACACTGAAAGAGAAAGAACGTTGGAGAGATGGAATTCCGCCTCATTTATCGCCTGAAATATCAGTGCGAGTCACAGTTTTTACAACCGAAATACCAGTAAGATCCTACCAGCGTTTTATCAGCCACATTCAGACACCTCAAGGTCGTCGGGCTGCCCGTGACTCTTTGATCATCGTCGTAGCCTCAATGACATCAACTTGTGAATAGTAATTAGTCCCCGTAACGTTGAAGAAAAAGAAGAAATGCAAGAGATATGTAGATTCAATTTCCTTGACCTGGAGATGTGCCTTTGGTAGTGACACATGTTAATTTCTAACCAAAATCGCGCAAGGGAGCATGATCCAATTGTTAGGGTTCAAATCACTGACCATTGGCAGATTCGCTTCGCTATACACGAGGCAGTCAGTATCTACATGACCACTGGAGATGGAGAGCTTCGAAATATTTTTTTTTAATTGAAGCACAAACCCCCAACATTCCTATACAGAAACCACGAATTGCAAATAGATGCCCGATCGGATCCAGGGCGGGTATCTATGGCTCAAACTTCAAACTATCAGTTCGCTTCTGCTCGGCTGTTCCATCACTATCTTCCTAGCAGACGCATATGTTTGCAGTTTTTGCGTCAGAGATTGCACTAGACGAAAGGTCCAAGGGATGCAGATTGTCATTTTCTCAGACTGTCAAGCAGCATTCAAAGATCTAACGTAACTTAGCTTTGATTTAAGCTTGTCTGGAGCTGGATCAACATCCTGAAGGCCTGGGAAATCTCTCAATTAGCTCGGTAGAGCTCGGTTCATGGAACACCAAAAGAAGAAAAGAAGAACTCAATGCAACAGGCCTTCGACAAGCAACAAAATTCATGACCGCACATTCACTTCTGGGCTTAAGTTCTTTGGACAAGTATCGACTAGGGAAATTGTTCAACATATAGTATGCTATTGTTCCATCAAAGCTGGTAGCAGACCAAAAGGCAGACAGTTAACATGTGGGCGCCGTGGCTCAGTGGTTGGACTGCTGACCAAGCGGTGTGTGGCCCCAGCCAGGAAAACACCAAACATTTTTCGCGGCACCACGCCTCATCGGAGAATGACAAGCCTCCGGGAGTATAATTTGTCATGAAAGAGCTTCTCACCTCGCCGTTCGGAGTCGGCAATAAATTGTAACTTCCTTCCATTTATGCAAAAAATTTAACATGCACAGCATGAATGGTTGTGAGAAGCTAGGCCTTGGCTCATCCCGAGCTGTCGCGCCAGCTATTTATTTATTTATTTATTTAGACAGTTAAACATGCCCACCTCTAATAGTTGGTAAAATAATCTACAGACTTACTGAGGTTGGTCGATGCCCTCGATCTAGATGGGTAGGTAGGATGGCTAACCATGCACACCACAGATACACAGACCAAGCTACGCCCTTTGCGATACCAAATTCATCTACTACCCGAAAGTGTCACTCATGTATTGGACTCATTTGTATAACTTGATGAAGGATCCTTTAAACGTCAGTACGTGACAGTTCACTCGCACTATCTAATTTAAAAGCTTCTCAAAAAGGAAGATTGTCTGAAATGCTCCAAATACAGAGGCACCAGTCTTTCTAAGATCGCCTACAAGATGTTATCTGCCGGGTTGTGTGAATGCGTGAAACGTCAATATCACTTTGGCTTTAGGCCATGAGAACCCACCATCGCTCAAATATTTACATTACGGCAGATCTGGAAGAAAACTCAGGAACTTCAAATCGATACACACCACCTTTTTATCAATTTCAAACCGGCGTATGACAGCATTTATACTGTCGAGCCATACACAGCAGTATCTAGTTTTGGCATCCCAGCCGAACTCGTCCGTTTGTGCAGAATGACGATGGAGAATGCACGTTGCTCAATCAAACTCGGTCAAGACCTCACCGAGACCTTTGATGTCAAAAAAGGATTTAGACACGGCGACGCGCTGTCATGCGACTTCTTCAACATTGTTTTTGAAAGAAACACCAGAGGCACGATCTTACAAAAGTCCGTCCAATTACTCGAATACGTCGACGACGTTGACATAATCGGCGTGATATCACTGGCGCGTTCGTGAGTATTGAGACGAAGTCGGCAATGAGCGGCCAATGAGGGAAAGATCAAGTGTACGCTGTCAACAAGACACTCAACACTAACATCTTGGACAGAACGTCACTATAGACAAACTTTTTACGTAGACTTCCCTATTAATTCAGATAAAGAGACAAGTGTTGAGATCAAAAGAAAAATAACTCTTGCCAATCGCTGTTTCTTTGGGCTAAGAAGGCAATTGAGTACAAAGCCCTCTCTTGAGCAACCAAAGTGACCCTTTATAAGGCCTTAATCGTCTCAGTCCTGTTCTACGGCGGAGACGCGAAAGCGGAGGAGGTGGCTCTTGGCTGTTTCGATAAGAAAATGCTTCGGGTGATTTTCGGTTTCGTCTGCATAAACAGAGGGCTGTACTGAAGCTCTAACGACTGAGTTGGCTGGGTGATGTAGAGAGGATGGGCATATTGGCTCCGGGTCGAAAAATCTTCGAATTCTCCCCCGAGAAAGATCGCCATTCAGGTGGCGCACGCAAGCGGAAGGGAATCTCAACCAACTTAGCATGCGAAACTGAAAGCAGCTGGATAAAGATCGAGCTAGCTGGATGCGCTTCTTGGTTGAGGCCCAGGTCCACCCCGGACTGTAGCTTAAGTGTATGTACACACCTTCAGAGATCGTGCCTGCAATACTGCAATTTTATTCTACGTTGATCAGGTTGTATCTTAACTTGTTTCGGAACATATAAACATCCCGAATTGAACCTTTTACCTTTCTGACCTCACTTGTCAAAGTTCCAATCACTACAAATATTTTTCTCGGTAAAACATTTATAACTTTTTATACTTTAACTTTGTAACTGTCACTGCCTAGATCGGTAATGACAAAACATTGTAAGGACATATTCGTAAATATGCAGGAGTATTTCGCACATCGTCAACAACAAACACAATAGGGGTGAGATAATAACATTCAGTCGGAATCTGTATTGGCATTGGGTTGAGTTGAAGTGTACAGAAGGACTCATTAAAATGTTATACCTGGTAAATGACCACATTTCCGGAGCACATTCGTCGCTACCATTGTCGTGTTGTAGTCCCGAAGCAATATCCTTGGAAATTGTTCATTGCTTCGCTTGTTTTTCATCGAATTTATCGATTAATTTTCCCACTACAACTGAATTTCCGTGGAAATGTCTGCCCGTTTTCGTGTGGTGTCGATTGTATAAAGTGCCAGCGAGCACTCAATTATTCAATTTAATTGCACTTGTTTCACGACGCACGAATACACCGCTGCAAACTATGAGACCGTCTACCCGCGGGCAATGCTATGCTCGGGGTTTTGTTGGTGAAAAATTAAAGTTAATTCGCTTTGATATTTGACGTCGATGTCGTTCGAACGCCAATACTGTCGTTGCAGTTATAGTGCACGTGATAAGGGTTCTATCCGCTTAAGGCTATAGGCTTGTGTTCATGTTGAATGGAATTTCTGTGTAGTGGACCTTGAAAGCTATGATCAGTTGAAACAGATGCTCTCGTTAGATTGAACGCTTGGTTGATGCGTTGACATTTTAATTGAATTTATCTGTGTGTGACTGGTGTGTACTGTGCATATAATAGTCGTCTAGGTGACAAATTTCTCCTATTTTGGGAAGAGTATATGCCATTTGATATTAGGCAGATTAATTGGGACAGATATTGACTGGAAGTTCGAAACTTCGTTGATGATACGGTCGGAAAAGCTTCTCTGGAAGAATCCCAAAAAGGAAAGAAATCATCCGCCTTAGCAAAAATGAAGGAAATGGTTTAAATCCAGCCGTGCCAAAGCTGCAAAGTTGGATCAAATTATTTGAACCAAACAAGGATTTGACATAAAAAAGTACCACCCGACGAAACGAGAGACTTTCTAAGGACTATAAGGCTGATGAACAAACCATATGCATATTAGGGAGTCACGGATGGGTGTGAATACCACAGAGAATTCTTTTTCTATTTTCTGCAGTATTAAGGACAAAGTCCTTAAAAGCTGATGCAAATCTTTGATGGAGAGAAAGGTAAAAGATTAGAGAGTTTTGAAAACTAAAGTCGAAAGAATGCAGTAGAATCTCTGCAGGTTGTAAATTTCAGGAAATACTGAGGCAGACAAGGTATTTCGTATTCGTGCTGCATGGAGTTTTACTGTCCCCCCAAAGCTGGCATTAAGATGTACATATAGTTGAGAAGTAAATGAAGCATGTGCACTGCGTTTCAATCGACGTACAAGCGAGATGCAACTTGTACATATTTCGTCTAAGCATTTATGGTGGAAATATCGATGCAGGAGCGCTAAGCATTAATCAACGGTCAATCTTAAGCTTTCTCGTTGACCACATTTACAAGTTTCAACAATATAGGCGCTCCTGCTTGGAGTTTTATTCGCATTTTGAAAGAGATCGTAGCGAGGTCTGCGGGAGCGAAAAAGCTAAGTCGAAGTGAGGACGGTCTATGCAGGGACGGCGGAGACGTGGAAGTTAATGAGGACATAATCCATTTCCTCTGCTACAGGCCAGCTCCCTGCCACCTCAGTCATAAAACCTTTGGCAGGCACTTTTCCAGGATATCGAAGAGCAAGATGATGTACCTATCAGGGATATCTGGAGGTTCATTAAGGCTTCAAGAGGGTTCGAAAGGCAATAAGAGAGAGCTTTGGGTATTTCTCCACGAGCAAGTGGTACCTTCCCCCCAAAGTGGGCATCACAATGGATTTCTACTGACCTGAGTGTAGGGCAAATGAAATGTAAACTTGCTTCGCGAGAGATCTGGTAAAACGTGATCTTCAACTGGACAGTAACAACTACCCGAATACGCGCCACCACTCCCAGTAAGGATTTGATTACTATCGCGATCAATAGGACTTGACTGTAACCTGCGGAACTTTTAGCGGCAATGCCAACAAATTTTTGCTGAAATTTGCTGAAACTTATAGAGAAGGTGTGGGAAGCCGAAAGATTCCCATGCAGTGGAAGAAAGGAATGATCGTCAAGTCCCCCAGAAAATAATCTTATGCAGTGCGAAAACTGGAGAAATATTTGTGTGCTGCTTGCAGTAGTCGAGGTAATAGTTAAAGTATTTCCTGAGCTAATAATAAGGAAGAACTGGAAAACACCCTCGACGCCGAACATGCAGGTTTAAGCTCTGGGTTGTCCTTTGTCGAACACATCATTATTGAACAGTGTGTTGAATACCTTCACCTGCTGTTCATCGATTTCAAGAAGGCGTCCAACAGTGTCAACAGGGAATTTATCTTGGTTGTCTTGCGCAGCCAGTAGAGAAAGTAGAGAGCTTTCAATATCTTGGGTGTATTGTCTCGATTGATGGTGGAACCGAACAAGATATTGGCAGCTGAATCAGGAAAGCGAAGTCTGCTTTTGGAATGTTGTTCAGCATTATTTGAGTGCAGCATTTGAAAAGTGACTTCTACTATCACAAGAAAGCTGCAAACGTTCGTTAATAGGTGCCTACGAAACATTCTGAGGATGTTCTGTCCCAACCTTATCGCTAACGAATACTTTTACTACAACCATCTAACGACGAAAGTGGCAATAGATTCGTCACACATTTTGAAAAGGCTACACCTACATTGCTAACTACGCTATGCAATGGAATCCGCTTCCTCAAGATGGCAGATAGAGTGGATTCACCGAGAAATACATCGCATAGAACAGTTGAGGAAGAGTTTCGCCAATTGGGGAGGAGTTGGAGAGAGCTGAGGCATATTTCCAGAAACCAAACACGATGGGGCATAGGTGTAGTGGCCCTTGGACCCACAAGGAGAAACAGGGTATGAATTTGGCACGTTTTAAGACTAGTGGCAGAAAAATGAGATTGGCTCTGCAATTATGTCGGAAGCAGCATTAACGTCTTTATCGAGACCAATTTGGAATATAAAGCCGAGATTTTGGTATAAGCGCTAAGTCAGTTAAAATATGTTTAGATGATAGCCAAGAAGACTTTAATAGAACAAGACAATTAGGTTGTGGCATCATGGGGAAGGACACATGAATCAAAGAAAGTTGAAATGGGTAAAAGCTTGAAATACTATCTAAAGGAGATGAAATTTGTGGAGGATTCGATTTGATCAGTGCAATAGTGTCCATTTATCTATACTTACACTAAGCCAAGAGATGAACGTGAATAATTGTTATCAGATGTAGAGTGGAGTATTTTGCAGTTTAGCTAACTCTTTGGAGTCTTTGAGATTCTTTTTCCGTTTCTGTAACACTCTGTAGTATAACTAATTCCTAAACGTCTGAAACTAACATCTGAACCTATTTCAATAGCCGTCAACCCTCTTGTGTTTGACTTCAAAGTTATTGTGCATTACCAAGAAGCTATTAGGGATAATGAAAGTCTTTCAATTTGTTGGTAGAAAAATTTGTCTTAGAAGTCTCCTCCACAAATAGTCATCATGGGTGCTCTCATGATTGTGCCTTTAACCCGTCTGAAGGTAAGTAATGGCAAAATGAGTGTTGCCAAGTGTGAATATTAAAAGGAACCAACGAGACCTTGAATTGTATCCTTTGCTTTGACTTTGAACTCATCAAGCACATGGTTGTGCTTTGAATATATGAAAAATCAGTAAGTCAACGTTTATGTAGTCAAGGTTAAGGTGCTTGAACTCAATTCTTTTAGGTGCGTTTGCAGACGTTGAGATTTACCTTCCTGGGACTTTCAAAGCGAAAAATAAATCAAAGTCAACTCATGTTGAAGGGTTAGAGACATTAATTGGTTCGACAAGTGAAAAGAAAATGTCTTGGAACACAGTTGAATGCTATAAGTCGTTCACTTAATAGTGATGATGATACACCTTCATCTCGTGTCGTCATGTAACAAATAGGCATGAAAAAATTCGCCAAGTGAAAGTTAAACATAATTTTATGTAATTATGGTCGGGAGGTCTCAGACAGTTTCGGTCATATGAACATGCGTAATTTTTTTGTTGTTGTCTACTGCGTTGGGAATTCATTTGTTCTCCGTAATGACATGCGTAATTATCCCCTTAAATAGCTAGACTTCCACAACAAATATTTGTTCGACCTAGATTCGAGCATGACAAAGAAATAGCAAATGTTGTGTAATTACCATGACAGGGGCCTTTGTGTTATCGAAATAGAAAAATCGAGTGAATGGACGTTGTGAAGTCACCTAGGATAACGATGGCGAGGATAAAAGTTGACAAGAACTTTTGCTGAAGAATAAAAAACAAAACTTTGTGACGGACCTTGTCAAATGGCTGTGACTCATTTAATTGGCACGCGTATTTGATCAAAAGAAACATTTTGAACTTTAAGTCAGAAATAGCCATAAACATGCCTCGTGGGTGTCTTAAAAGAGCTGAGTGGAAATTTTTATCGTTCTCAAGCAAATTGTGGCAGCTTTCTCTTATAATAAATCACGTGGACTGACAAAAATAAGTAATCTATGTTTCTGCATTTATTTCAGCTATAAAAGAGCACGTTATGAGTGGACTCTACTATTTAAGTGCATGAGTGGATACATTATATGAGATTGGGTATGCAAATACAAACGAACCATGCAACCTAGACGATGATAGCCAACATTTTCATCCTCCTGATCAAATTCAACAAGGCCGAGGTATTTAAACTCAACTTCAACTGCGCCAACTACAGGGGTATCAGACTCCTCAACATCGCTTACAATGTTTAATCTGCTAATTAGTGCGGTTTTAGGTCAGAAAAGTCGGAAAAAGGACCAAATTTTAATAGATCCTGGAGAAAACCCAAGAAATCCAAATCGATACCCACCA
The DNA here is from genome assembly GCA_917880715.2 of Matsumyia berberina. Lineage (NCBI taxonomy): Eukaryota > Metazoa > Arthropoda > Insecta > Diptera > Syrphidae > Matsumyia > Matsumyia berberina. Next base: position 110,975,754 of record OU862870.1, on the reverse strand, counting down.
CCTCTTTATCGATTCAAAGGCCGCCTATTACAGAATCCCTGCTAAACTCGTCCGTCTGTTCAGGATGACGATGGAGAATTCTCGAAGCTTCATCAAGATCGGTAACGATCTCTTTGAAATCTTTGATCTCCAAAAAGGATTTAGACAAGGTGACGCGCTGTCATGTGACTTCTTCATCATACTTGAACGAATTGTGCGAAACTCTCAAACCAACACCAGAGGCGCAAGCTTTCATAGATCTGCTGTTCCGATCAACTGCTTGAGTACGCCGACGATATTGGCATTATAGGCAGAACGAAGCGAGCTGTCACCGGTGCTTTCGTGAGTATAGAGACAGAAGCGGCCAAAATGGGTTTAGCAGTAAACAAGGTCAAAACTAAGTATTTGCTGCCCACAAGAAGGGACACCCAACACGGACGTATCGAAGTTCGAGATATTGAGGGACTTTGTCTACCTTGGCTCTGCAATTACTTCGGATAATGACATCTCGTCGGAAATCAAACGAAGAACAACTCTTGCCAATCGATGTTTCTTCAGGCTGAGAAGGCCATCAAGTAATACAGCTCCATTCCCAACAACTAAGGAGACTCTATATACATAAGAACTTAATCATCCCAGTCCTGCTTAATGGGGCTGAAGCATGGACTCTATGGAAAGCGGATGAAGAAAAAATGTTCGTTAGATATTCGGTCCTGTTTGCGTTGTCGGGCTCTGGAGGAGAAGATTCAACGATTACATAGATACGAATGCATTGGCTGAGATGGCTGGGGCATATAGAGTGAATGGACACAAATGCTCTGACTCGCAGAGTCTTCGAGTCTAACCCGGAGGGACAACGCTGTACAGGAAGACCTCGCCTAAGGCGGCGAGCACAAGTGGAAGGGCACCTCAACCAACTCGGAATGCAAAATAGGTCAACCAACTAAGTACCTACTACCTACTACACTCATCTGGGTCCCAGGTCTGAACAATCATGAGGAAAATACATCTTTAGTTTCTCCAGCTTCCCAATCAAGACATGGCCTTATTACTTTCTGCAACAAAACTAACCCAAAAGGGATACTCAAGGGCAAATCAATTCGCTCTTTGGAATTAACAATAAATGGTGGGCCTCTTCATTACGAGAAGCTAGGATTTGGTCCATCCCGGGTTGTAGGGCCAGCCTACAGATCTGATGGTGGGATTAATTGCAGAACGCATCAAACACATGCATAGTCTAAAGCTTACTGAAGGAGTGACTTGTAAGGACTACGAGGAAGAAGAGGAGAAACTCGATACACTAACTCGAAGACAGGAAATCGAATGGTCTTTATGAGTACCGGACGTGAGGTACTTCATGTCCTAAGGATCGGCGACATCATTTTTCAAGGTAAAAAGAAAAATTCTCCCGTTCACGCACATTCTTGTGTCAACTCTATCACTGTACCCACTTTTTCCACAAACTTTGGAACATATTTATGTATGTACATCCCAAACCCCGACTTTCGTGTTTTCTTCCTTGGGTGGTAGAAGCTACCTCCATATAGAACTAAAGTGATAGACTCATGTCACGATCTACCTTAGCTTAGGGTTTCAAGTGAATCTTGTTCTCCGATACATAGCCCCCGTCCTATGTCATGTTTTTTCTGTAAAGAAAGTATTATTGGCTAGTGACGATGTCATAGTGCTCGACCGTGACTTTATTAAAATCTGGATTTTTTCTTTGACGGTGGCCAAAATTTCAACCACATGATAATTCTTCATAATATCCAGAGAGCATGATTAAGCCTTCTACAAGGATGATTATGCATGCGTCCTGTTGCATAATAGACAGTCGTTTAGATATTGCAGTGTGAAATATTTTGATAGACTTACACAGTAGGGTACCAACAGATGATGGTCATTATACTGAACCAAAATCTGCTGCTGACTATGTTCATTATTTTGAATGAAAAACGATACCCACCCGCCTGCTTGACACAAACTGGATGTGAAATTTTTTGCGATATTTGTTATAGTTTCCATGGCTAATCAACGAAAATCCATTTCATGGCTGATACATTTCCACGAAAAACCATCAAACCATATGCATCCTATCACTCTGGATCGAAACTTAAATATTCCCATCACTCATCATGATGGATGAGGACTTTCTGTTTGGCTGTACCACTGTCAGTGATAGTGTTTCCTTTTTGCATGGAATCAATCGAAAACTTGACGTAAACTGACAACGTTTCTCAGATTTCAACGCTGATCTCAACGGATTGCGTTGCGGTGTTTTGGAATTTTTTTTTCTCTTTTTGCACAGTCCCAGGACAGTGCCTGCCAAATAAAAAGCCGCGCAAACAATTTTATCATATTTATGTGTTTTTTGGTCTTATTGGCCAGGGATACATACACGTGTGTGTCGTATGTGTGCGTGTGAGTGTTTATTTTATGTGCCTGGGCGAAATGTTGCAGCAGTGGGACTACATCGTTAAATCTAATGAACTCATTCCATATGTGACCTTGTCAAATCAATGACCATTCGCCTTGCCCTTGACAGTGTTTATGATGTTTTCGTTCAGTTAATGATGCTTGTTGTTACCGTCATAAACAAGTTGCTCCAAAAGGAGTCACATATTAAAGTGTAATTCCTTAAGCGGGCTGCCAGACATGTAAGCGGATTAATCCCTGATGTGATTCGTGTGGCCGTTAAACCCCGGCTTTTGCAGAGGATGATTGCAAAAATGTGGTTTTACCACTGACGCTTTGGAACTATTCACGACCAAAGTAAAGAGAGTGGGAAAGACATGAGTCCTTGGTTGCTTTTATGATTATATTCTGCCGTGTGAGTAATGTCGTGTAGAGTGATTCATACCAACATCGACGATGTTGAAATATCGGCACTCACAACTCGAGGGGGTCCTCTAGGTGGAGTTCTGTCGCCACAGATCTGGTCTCTCGTCGTTGACAGCCTACTTTGGTTCTGAAAGAACCTAGGGATTAAGGCCATTGGTTCAAGTCCACATAGAAATACAGGCAAGACTCAGTCTGCACACGCTCTTCCACCTAGATATCATCTACACCTTAACATGTTACCTCCCTTCTTCACAATACCGAGTTCAGCATGCCACCAGATGACACTGCTCCAAGGTATTGCTTCAGACGAAACTACACAATAGTCATCCCCCTAAGAGACGACTGGGAACAGTTCAAACCTCGTTCCAGAGTACGAGCAAGTGTGGTACCTACACGGACGGCTCTAAAATGGACAGTGGATCTGAGAGTCGTTTAGCATTAATCTAACGGTTAGTCTAGGCATATACTCAACGACCTTTTAGACAGACATTTTTGCCATTAATCAGTGCACAAGCTTAAACTTGTTTTTTAACTTCCGCGGCAAAACTATCTTCATCTTTTCCGAGGGTCAAGCTGCCCTAAAGGTAGTGAACATAACGATAAAATCAAACTAGTCCTAGAGACAGTCAAATTGCTTCTAGAACTAGGAAAAAATTACACAGGCATACTACACTGGATTCACATGGACCACATGGGCGAACATTTTGCATTTTTATGCAAATGACTGAGGTGACTGAAGTCACCTGAAAAATCAGTTAAAATGTTCCACATACGCCACAGTATTTTGGGTTTAGTGATCTCAGATGAGCTATACGCAGACGAAAAGGGCCGCAGTTTTGTGTAACTGAAAGGACCCATTGGTAAATGTCATTTTGGATGTTTAACACTTTGCAGGAGCGAGTGAAGTTGGAACTGAGGTCACATGGAACAAACCCCGATCAAATCCAACGCCGTCAGGATGGAAAGTATTGGACAGAAATGCACCTAATACTTGTTCCCTCAGTTTCTTTTGAATCTGGGCAGGAATCATCTCAAAATCCTAAATGGTATTCTAATTTCCCACTACCGACTAAAACGACATCTATACAAGCTTGGCCTGTCAGTGGAGCCTATCTGAAGACTATGTATTGAGAACAAGGAAAGCTCCTTCAAATCGTCACAGAAGTCTTAGCCGCGGACTCAGTGGATAGTGCGTTGTACTGCTAACCGAGCGGCGTGGGTTCAACCCCCAGTCAGGAACACCAAAAATTTTTCGCGGCACCACCTCTCGTCGGGGAATGACAAACCTCCGGGAGTATACTCTGTCATAAAGCGATAAGGGTGAAGGAAAGAAACTATTCTTCAGCCTCTTTGCAGATGTCTAGGTAAACACAAATATTAGAAGGCGTGGGAGGATACGCAACATTGGGCCTACCACTTAATGGTGACCACAATACCGCTCTCATATCTTCACTTAACATTTTTTAACAACGTGGAGTTTAGTAGTAGGGTTTAGGTCAGATAAAGAAATAAATGAGTTCAAATTACATTTTTGTATCTCATCGGTAGAGGTGGACGAAAAGCGGTTAATTTCAATTTATTTGATTTATTATCTAACCTGCACCTACAACTTAACTCAACACGAAAGACGCCACACAACTTTCATCTATTTCAAACAATATCCCCATTAGGACTCATTTTGACTTACTGGACCTACAATGCTACAATCTTTCTCGAAAGGACTGTTTATACATTTTCATAGTCATCAATTTAATTCATCTTAACACAGAAGATTTCTCATAGGAATGAGCACACAGACAGAAAATAGATTTGCGAAAGTTATTTCTATCTTTAGACTTGCAGTCTATTTATAGAATGTGACGCGCATTCTACCAAGTTGCGAAGAGGAACTACTATGGCATAACGTTTACATATAAAAATTAATTGTATCTCGGTATGTAACACTTACCCCGGCGTTGATTCAAAATATCCGGACTGAGAAGGTTGGGATTGCCTTGTTGTGGGACATCTAAGTGATTTCCTGTTGTTAACGTTGATCCACCACCTGCACTACTTCCACTACCACCACCACAGCCACCTCCACCTCCACCAACTAAGCCTCCCCCAACCGACAATGGAATATTAGTGGCAGTTACAGCTGTTGTGGTCGCTGTCGGTGTTAACGATAAGTTGGTCGATGTAACCGTGGTGTCTTTGAGATTTTGTTTCGAGTCTGATATTATCACAGCAGTTGGATTATCCGATGCTGTTCCACAGAAAGTAATAAGAAAAAAATTAATTATTTGAGTTGCATATATAAATGACGAAATCACTTAAATATAAATTAAAAAAATATATATATTAGCATTCAAAACTAAGCTACGGAGTTTATTTTTTTTTTTTTAATTTAGGTTTTAGTTTTACTTTGGTTTTAGTATCTATAATTATTTGTTTGTGGAATTTAGTAAAAATAAAAGAAAAACTAAAAAAATACTTTTAAAATTAAATGCAGGGGGACAAAATGCGGGAGGAGAATTAGTTATTTTCAAAAAGGAACCAAAAAAAAAAAAAAAGAACAAAAACTGAAAGATCCTAATTCTTTGTGCATGGAGTTACACAGCGAGAAGACAGCAAGGGGGAATTGGGTGTTTCATGTGCATGTGGTATTTTGTCTAATTTTTTTTTTTATTTTTTTTTTTTCTATGACGACATGGGTATTTCTATGGTATTTACAGAAACAATTGGTAACGATCAAAATTTAAAAAATGGGAAGGGACATATTTTGTGTGTTTGGTAAGAGAAAAGTAATGTTGTGCATAAGCATATGACTTGAAAACTGTGCAAAAGAACAGACGACGTAAAAGACAAAAAAACAAAAAACAGTAACAGTTGCAAGTTTCCTAGAGGCAGTATTTATATCACACATTTCCATGCTCTCAAGTTTGTGAAGGAAGTTGAATTTTAAGAATACTAACAAGAACAAAGACTTTGAATATCACATCATGCTGAAAAATTTTGAAAGAAATAAAATAATTGAAATAGGTTTAGTTGCCAACATGTATCCACCCACGGAGTCCTCATTTGGTGACATGCCACCAAAAGGTCATTTAACATATCAAGTAAGATATGGCCCACTTACGATAAGATTAAAATAAAATATCTCATAAACAGAACCAAAAGAATAACGACGATATATGGACGGGGAAACCATTTGGTTAAAATAGGTATTCCATACAAACGATATTGGAACACCTGCGTAATCGGAAACGAGAAGGAATCTCTCTCCCACTTCCTCTGCAAATGTCCGGCACTAGCAAGGGCCAGCCTGCGTGCACTTAGCCAACCATTCTTCGACGACCTCAACGACATCTCGGCTCAAGGGACATCTCGACTACATAAGTTGGATCTAGGCAGTCATGGCAGTCTCACTCACCTTCAACAACACACATAATCAACCAGGTCATACGAGCTGGGTTCCAGTACACTTCGGAATCTGCTGCAAACAATGCTTTTAGAGTGGGGTGAGCTTATTTGCGCTCGCACGAATACTGAATGAGTATACAGCTATAAACTAAGACTCCGACTACATCTTTCCATTTCTAGTCTTTGAAAAACATTTTTCATGTTTTTTTTTTTTCATCCTAGCAGGGAGCAGATAGAGAAATGTGACATATCCATTTGAAAATGAACATATGCATAGGAGTAGGTATCTTCTCTTAGGCACTAGAACAGAGCAGCTTGATCAGATTCCCCGATTAGAGCAGCAGCAACCGGAGGGCCGTCCAAAAAGCGTCAATGGCAACAATATCACGGGAGTATTACAGTTCACGACAGTTAGGCGGATATAAAATCGATATTTGCACACAAATTTCATCAAAGTTTGTAAAAGGCTGCCGAGAAGAGCAACGTCAAACTTTGCTAAGTCGCTGGTCACAGTGGTGTACCAGACAATAAAAAGCTGATAAACTGGCAAGAAAGGGATCTACCCTTAACCGAGAATATGCTGAAAAATGTTCTCAAGGCTCTACTTCCCGCAACTAAAGAGTAGAAGAAATATCCCTTATGAAAGCAAATACTAGGTGGAAATCTATAACCACCTGTTACTTCTTTAGCGACATCGAAGAACTGACATAAAAGTCGCGTCAAAAATGATAAGATTTGCCTAGACGATCGGATGGAAAGAAGCGAAAAATTGTTCCATGCGAAACAGATATATCCCGCCTAAGGAACATCACAATAAGTCCACATAGACCGATGTGAGATAAAGACGATTTGCTATACTTACACTAATTGAACCAAAAAACCTAAACCCAAGGGTTCTGTTGGCACACGCCTATCTTCTAACTCAAACTGAAAACTTGTTGCTTCCTAGAAAAATGTTTAGGAATGTGAAAGGAAAATACTAAAACTGTTTATAGAGATTAATTGCAATGTGGAGTGATGGAGTGGGTACATAGAAGTCGACAACTTAGCGAGCCCTCTATCGAGCAAGTGCAAGCATTCGATATTTCTCTCACTACAAGCAATATTGTTTTGCCCGCCGCATAAACAATGAAGGATCGTTCGACATTTCAACGGGTAGTTGAATATCAGAAGCTAAAGGTGAAAATTCCCGACTATAACCAACATCAGCATTATCAGGAGATCACAGATCACCAATTTCTGTCTACGAACCGTGATTGCCTGGTAGTTCAATTAAAAATTCAGTTTCAACTTCCTTTTTAATGCAAACGAGAACAGAAGAATTCTCTAGACGGAAAGTCGAAATACTTAGGACCATTACGACTTACATACGAGTATTTGCAATTTAAACTTACAAAAAGTAGTTAACACGACTCCTTGTCCTGTGAAAAAAAAGAATCTAGCAATTCAGGTTGGAAACTCTGACTTCACACGCTTTGCAAAGTCATAAACTTCGAACATGACATTTTTCACAGGATCCTTTAAGGGGTTAGGTGGGTTTCAAAATTTCAAAAAATGTTTTTTTTTTTTTTTATCGTATTAAATAGTACAATATGTCTAGAATATGCTCCCAACATGTCAAATCGATCAGAGTAAAATTCTTAGAGATAGGCGCTACGGAAGTTCCGCCCATCAGGCCAAGTCAGACTGGCGCGTCGCACTTCAATCGCCTTTTTCTCGAAACTCTATTTTCGAAATCGGTAGTCAAGATTTCTCAAAAAGTTATGAACCGATCTTGTTGAAATTTTGTACAGTTATTCAGAATAACATTATCTATAACCTGAACGAAGGATTTTTATGTTCTTTTATCACAACTTATTTTATGAGGCAAAATGTAGTAAAAATTCGACCACAAAATGGGTTTTTTTGTTCACAACTCCGCCAAAAATTCTAATTTCAAGGTTTTGTTTTTTCCTTCGTTCAAGTTCAAGATTTATATATCTACTAACGAAAAAAAATTGATTTTTCAATTTCGGATGAACCAGTCCTGAGTTATCCTGAGACCTTTTTTTGAGAGGTCAAGGGAAATGAGGTCCCACTGGCTGAATTTTCCAAATTTTTAAATAACAATTTCACAAAGTACTTGTTAAATATGTACCTTCGATATGAAAAATTGTTTGAATGAAATATTTCATTTGATATATTGAAAAAAAATCAGTAAAAAAACCCTTTTTTTTTTGCCCTCGAAACCCACCTAACCCCTTAATTTGCATATAAATGCGCACCTTTTTCTCTTAGTATGCCTTACTGCGGATCACTAAACCAAAATACTGCGGCGTATGTGGAACAATTTTACCTTTTTTTTCAGATTAACTCAGTTTTGATTTCACTCGCTTTTGCAAGGTGTTAAGCTTCGAACATGGCATTTACCAAAGGATACTTACTATGCCTTATTGCTGAATGCCAAAACGAAAATGCTGCGGCGTATGGGAACATTTTTACCGATTTGTTGTACATTGAATTGCCCAGCCAAATAAACAAATTATGCTGCGTAACAAGCACAAGCCTCGAATAAGGATGATGTTAACGATGCTGGCACACGAAATTAGAATGTTCGGACACTTAACAAGCCACGTGCTGCCAAACAATTAGCAAAGACCCTAGACTGTTAGAGTACAGATTTAACCGCGATCCAGGAAGTGCGATGCGGTGCGCCAAACGGAATCAAAAACTGTGATATCCATTATGCTGATTGCTGATTTCTTTTATACAAGGTGACGCAAAAGTCATCATCATCGGAAGATGCTATAATTTTTGCAATAGCGACAAATGTCAATTTTACTTTGACATTTGTGACGTAAGCAGATACAAAATACAGATACAAATGGACCGCTATACTCCTAAAGAACGCGGAATAATTGTTTCGTTTTTTTGGAATAATTCGTCGGTGGTGTTTGCGCAGCGTGAATTTCGGCGCAAGATTGCCGGTCGGCCGACAGCAACTATAGCAAAAAATACTAAGACATTTAGCTGCTCGCCTAGAAGAGTATGGGACAACACGAGATGCTGTCAGGTCTGGCCAATCCCGGAGCAGCCGTTTATTTGAGAATATCGCAACTGTGGCTAAAGTTGTCGCAGAAGACCCCGGAGTATCGGCCAGACGACTTGCCACGCAATTGGGCATCAATCGGCGGTCTTTATAGAGAATTTTTGTGAAACACTGTAAGATGTTCCCTTACAAAGTTCAGACAGTGCATCAGCTGTTAGATGTTGACCGCCAAGCGCGTGTAACCTATACCGTTTCAGACTTTTGTAGGGTTTCTTGAAGTTACAAGTCTATGTCAACAAGCCTCAGACTCTTGAACCCCTCAAAGAGATTATCCGTCAAGAATGCGATGGCCTATCGCCGGAAGTTCTGGCAAGAGTGATGGAAAATGCCATAAATCGGGCCCGAATGGGCACAAATCCTGGCGGCGGCCACTTTGCCGATATCATTTTTTCGACTTAATGGAAAAAAATTTAAGACATCAAATAAACATAATCCAAAAGCAAAACCAAAGTTTTTCATTCTTAAAAAAAATTACAGCCAAAGAACGCTTTTGCGCCAACTTGTACAATATACTTAGTTTTTTGCGTGTCCTTAAATTCAATTTGACCGTAAACGTGTTCAGTGGACCCACAAAAAATTAGTTAATTGAAGTCTGGACTAATTGGTGTGGTTGGCTGTCTTGGAAACTGCCAAGAAAGGGATAGGAATTCTCCTCCTCTAGCTCACAAAGAACTAGGAACAGCGCAGTAAAGAAAAACATCACTTAACTAAGTGCACAAATGTATGTATGTACAGCGGAGCCTCACTTTTGTCACCTTTCAGTCACAGTCTACATAAATAATTTAACAAGGCATTTAGTCCATGAACGACGTTTCTTTAGAAGAGATTGGCCAGTTATAATGTCGATTATGAATCGAAGAAAGATTAGAATGACTAGATATATCAGTTTGGGGGAATATTAGTTTGATAAATCACTATTCGCCGTGGTCGCCGTGGCTCAGTGGTTAGTGCGTTGGACTGCTGACCAAGCGGCGTGGGTTCAAGCTCCAGCCAGGAACACCAAACATTTTTCGCGGCACCACCTCTCGTCGGAGAATGACAAGCCTCCGGGAGTATAATCTGTCATGAAAGAGCTTCTCAATTCGCCGTTCGGAGTCGGCAATAAATTGTAGGTCCCTTCCATTCGTGCAAACAATACAACACGCACAACATGAATGGTCGCGAGAAGTTAGGCCTTGGCTTATTCCGAGCTGTCGCGCCAGCTATCTGTATTTCTATCAATCTTAATCACTATTCTTAGAAAGGCACAGGGTTAATGAAAGTTGTGGGTTGTAAGCGAGTTTTTTTTTTCTGTTTTACTCTTCTCTTCTTAGTCAGTAGACACTTCGCTCGTTTCTATCCGAAAGTTTACACATCTTTCTAAGAGTGTTTCTATTTAGACACTCTCTTCTCTAAAAGGGTCTAAGGAGAGTCAGCCTAGTTGAAACTATGTTCTTGAACTTCCACGCCTCTACTCTGTCAAACTAAACCCTAACTAGCAAAAGTAGCGGCTTCTAAAAATAAGAAAACTTAATTTAGTTCATCCTCTCTCAGACGGAAAATATGAAAATAGTTAAGTGAGCATCTTCTTTTTTTAGAATTTAACAATATTTCACATCCTTTTAGTACCAAGAATAGAAACGAAAGTTTGTTATGCAAAAAATTCCCTGTGGGAATTATGATTCAAAGGAAACCATTTAAAGGTCAAAGGTCTCATCGATTTGCGATGCGACGTCTGTGACTGGATACTTTGAAAAATTTAAAATGCACACAAATTGAACCCCAGAGGTCGTCGTCGATTATTATTAATTTTACGTCTCAAGATTGATCCTTACATGCGCCGGAATGTTTTATGTTTTAATTCGAAAACCCAACTGCTTCTTTTCGATGTGAAAGAAAATTCATCCTTTTATTTTCGTTAAATATTAAATATTTCCATAAAAAAAAAAAATCGAACGATTTTTCTCGGCTCCTCCTCTTATCCTAGATAAAAGGTTTAACCGTAGACCCGAATGCCATTTGAAATTAATTCAATGAGAAAGTTAGTTTCGTTCTGATTCTCATAAATATGCATTGAATCCTATTTCAGCGGCCAAGTATCTTTTCTCCTTTCATCAATGACGCACTCTCAAAAGGAAAAACAATAGACAGTCAAGCAAAAGGAAAAAAAAAATTAAACGACTAACAGTTTTAACTCTTAGCCTTATATCCTTTACCCGATGGGAAGAGTTGAAGTCCTTTTATGAACAATTTCGCAACGACTGAACCTTAACATTTTACATCGGCAATAACACCAATAAAGTTCCATCATAACCCACCACAAAACCTCCCAATTCTCACTCAAGAGGTCAACGCTAGTGGTATGGTTAAAATATTTCAAAATTCAATTACAAAATTTTTGAAAATTGCAAGTGTCTGGCATGAGCCACACAGCACTCTGCGCAGAGCTGTGGAATTATTTAAAGCAATTTATTTTGTTCATTATATTCCGAGGTAAAGTAACGAGCATCCTTAAATTGCAGACGAAAATTGATGCAAATACACGTAGAGTTCAGTGGCACTTTTAGGTATCGGATTGCGAAGTTGGATGGCATTGTTTTCAATTGGGATTTGAATATTCCGTTTAATTTCATAGCCCACACTGCAGTTGTGTGGAAAGATTAATTTTTGTGAAGAGCGCTAGACAGTGGGGAGTTTAGTGTGGAACGTGGTAAGACTTGAAAGCATAATGTTGATGGGGGACTTGTCTTCACTAAATAGTTGTTTTAATCCATTTGAAGAATAATTTTAAGCAGCACATGCCCAGGATTTTCTTGAAAAATTAGTTTTTTAGGAGGTGATTCGGCACTGAAATAAAAAAGCTAAAGGACAAGGAGTGTACAAGTATCGGACGGACTTCTAGAGACTGCGGGAGTGTATAATTGACTGTGGTCGCCATGGCTCAGGGGTTGTACGATGTCAACCGATATTGTGGAAAAATACACTTCTTCCTCAATCTATCACACAATAAATCCAAGTTTCTTCTAAATCTGAGCAGAAACCACCGTAAAACTCTAAATGGTATCTTAAACGGCTATTGTCGACTAAAACGTCACCTACACAGGCTTGGTCTGTCACCGGACCCTACCTGCAGACTATGCTTGGAGAGCGACGAAAGGTCTCTCCACATCATCACAGAATACCCCGCTCTCAATTATGTGAGAAAGCGGACCCTAGGCAGTAAATTCGTCTCACAATCACTTGCCACGCTCCACGTAGAAAAGCTTATTAGCTTCCTGGCAGCCTTTAGAGCAGACAACATAATAGGCCTCTAAATGAGACCGCAGTGCCAGAATGGACAAATCGCTCCCCACTAATAATAATAATAATGTCCACCGAACATTTTTCGCGGCACCACGTCGTCGGGGAATGACAAGCCTCCAGGAGTATAATTTGTCATGAAAGAGCTTCTTAATACGCCGTTTGAAGTCAGCAATAAATTGTAGGACCCTTCCATTCGTGCGAAAAGTGTAACAGGCACAACATGAATGTTTGCGAGAAGCCGAGCTGTCGCGCCAGCTATATATTTATTTAATTATTTAGGAGTCTTTTATAAAAGGCAAATGACTTTTTTTTCCCAATTTATCAAACATGGTAGAGAGTAACTACATCGGCACTGAACTAGAAGGAACTTAATAAAAGCTGGACCTACTGCAGGAGCTGGTTGCTATAAATCCTGGTATACTAAACGAATGTGTACACAGTTGGCATAGTGCTGCTACTGACAGATAAATCCCTTTCAGTTGTAAGGGAATCAGTAAAGGAAGCTCCAAAGGAATCAGACATCTGTATCGGAAAATGCGGATTGGGTATAAGTCCTAGAAAATAAAAGCCAGATACCAAAATTAAAACGAAGATTAGTAGGATAAATTCCCTCGGAATGCTTGTGGAGTTTCTGGCGCTTGTGCTGGGCAAAAAGTTGAACTGCAGACCAAACCCTTAGGAGTGGATTAAAAATACCTCGATAGAACTACTTGCACCATTCTTCAATTACCAGTCAATTTAGCTACACATATGCTAAGGTGTTTTGACCTATGAGCTGTGCATCCTTAAGATGAACTTGCCAAGGAGACGTACGAAAACACACACCCGAATCTTATAGTACGAAGGATTTTAAGTAGGGCAATACACTGCCATCCAGTCCTGGTACTTAAGAAAATAGTGCGAAATTCTTAAACCGACACAAAAGGCGAAATTTATTCTTTCAATTGTTACGAAGACAATACTGACATCTTGAATAAAGTAAAACGAGTAGATAGATTCAGGAGTCTTCGCGAACAGCAAGTCACTTTCTTTAATTTGGTCCTACCTTCGTTGACGATTCATAGAAAAGAAAATTTAACCACGAACTATATGAGCTGGCCACATCGACGTTTACCTAGCCACATTGACCTTGCCAAAAAGATACGTATTCTCCAGCCCGAAGAATTATCGATTCCACCCCTGAGAGATCACGCAGAAGAGCACGAATTCATCTTCGATGACCTGCATACACAGCAAAGTCTCAGTACCAATGGAAGTGCGTCCCAAAGATTTCGATGCTGATGTGTATACTATTAGAGTATAAGGGCGCTATATGCATGTTCTCAGAAGGGCAGGCACCGTTTAAAGCATCGACTTTCCCTCAGAGGAGTCCAAGTCCTGCAACTATGCCAATACTACAATATTTTACCAAATACAACAACTTGGTTGGGTGCCTATTCACCATGGATTGGCTCGACTTCCGCGTTTTTAGGGTCTGAAGAGTTTTGTGGCGTCAATTGGGCCACCTATGACCACAGCGCTGATTAACAATTGAGAACATCAACTTCGCCTTGTATACTAAAAAATGTTCCGGGGTTGAGACAATACAAAGGAAATAATCAATACATTTTTCTGTACAATAAAAAGCATCAGATAGCTTGTGAGCTTCCTCACAGACCACTGCTGCCTAAGATACCATCTTTACAGGTTAACTCTATATTCAGTGTCAGTGTGCCGATTCTGGCTCTAAGAAAAGGAAATTTCCGAGCACATTCTCTGTGGATGCCTGGCACTTTACTGGCTGAGAAGTCGTATCTTTAATACCGAAATACTTTCAGAAACTCCGCTACTAAGGATATTTTCACTTTCATTACTCTGCTAGGCTGATTCATTTTTCGACATAATAGATCTTTGAGGTCGCAGTGTAACGGAAGTGGACAGGGCGCGTTTCATAAAACAAAAAATACCTCAATCGTAAGCAACTGCTGCCTGAAGTGGCTTCTTGGTTGAGCCCTTCATTTACTCCAACCGTAGCGCTCTGATAAGTAAGGATTAAGGTGAATACTTTTCGATTGCTCAAATTACTGGATCATCTGTAATTACAGGTAATTACATACGGAATACAAAGCTGACAACATTTGAGGAGTTCAGCAAATAATACAAAGGACATTCAACTTGTGGTTCATTGAAAATTAAAAAAAAAAAAATTAAAGTCCAAATCAATGTGCTTTTCATTTAATTAAGTAATGTATTTTAAATTCACCAGCATGTTGAGAATCATCGCCCGTCAAGTTGTTGATCTTCCAAATCCTTATCGATAACTCACCCTCTTCAACTGGCTTACAGAAAACACGCTAACAATCAAAACAATTAGGAAAATCCTGATTTTCAAAGACCCTTAGACCAGTCTGAAGAGGAGGACTTCCTCAAATGGCGGAAATAAAGAAATTCTTAAAAAATCCCAACCAAATTTGAATTTCAAATCAAATCACAAACATCTCCGTCCCCAGACAAGTAACCACCCCTACAGAGTTACCATTCGCGGTTCAATGTAAAATCTTTCAATGAGGTACCTAGCCTTTAAAAAAAAAATTAAATTTGAAAAATTAGCCGCACAAAATATTATTCATGCCCTCGTACGTTGCACGCGCCTTTGGTTGCGTGTTCCTTTCATCTCCTGCGGCACCAAGTTTACATTAAACGTTCATGCAATGTGAATATGTAAATGGCTCCACCAAATTAATGAGATTCAACGAGAATAATAAAGTCAAGGCCAAGTGTTAATCAAATATTAAAAAAAAAAATGGCAAAACAATCTGCATGCAAACAAAAATGAAATTGAAAAAGGATGCAAGGCAAACAGGCAAGCACAAGCGATGGTGATAAAGTGTAAAAGCCATACATTCAGTGCAAAAGAAAAAAATGTTTAAGTAGTAGTAGTTAAGATAGTAGCATAGTTAATGCGATGGCATAACGAGCAGCACACTCACGCACAAATAGTGTTGTAAAGTCACTGTCTGATGGATGCCTTTTGATCGGCGTACCAGCACCAGATTCTAAACTGGGACTATGGGGCACACGCACACAAACGGACGGCACTGGTGCCATATGTGATGTTAAGTTCACTGTGGTCAAGGTGGTGGTGTTGTTGTTTATTGTTGTTGTTCTAACTAAATTTAATTTATATTAATAATTTTGTTTTTGTTTTATTTTTCATTTTTTTTTTTTAAGGATGCAATTTTGTTTGTTTCTCTAGAGGTGGCACTACTTTTTTAATTTGATTGACTTTCAGTTGTGGATGGTGATAGGGAAAGAAATTTTAAAAAAATAAAAGAGAAAAAAAGGAAAAAAATTATAATCCTGTCCTAGACACATTTCTGTTGGCTTACGAAGCCTTTCGATGTGAAAACGAGTCCTTGATAAACTGAACTAGATACCTTAATCGCTGCATATTCCCCAAAATAACTAGAAGAATTCATCAAGACCATAGACCGATAGAGGGCCATCTGAAGTTATCGCATCTTCTTGGCAAAGCTCTTTTCCTTCACATCCACTGAAACTATTTTGAATGCTCTCCCTAAAATAGATACAAGGGTTAAAAGCTGCCTTTCTGATGTAATCCCAGGAAGAACGTTCAATATCACCAAAATTTGGATACATAGGTATTTTTTTATTGAACTGACTACTTCGGGGGTGTAGATATGACGTTCTAAGTCAAAATCAAATCTGAGAACTAAATGTTAAAAGCTGCAGAGCCTTCGAAGCTTGCAGTATCCGTTTTAAAGAGAGATGGGGCTTGAACAAAAATGTATTCTGCCTTTTTGTTGCCCCATAAGTAGCATCGAGATACCCTTTTGTTGAAGGAATATAAAGATTCCCTTCAACACTTATTCAGTAGCATGTCACTTAGGGAAAACCCAAAGAAAATAGTCCCGATTTACTACATAAAGTTGACGCGAAAAACTTCTTTAATGATGCCAGAAGGCTCA
Organism: Matsumyia berberina; assembly: GCA_917880715.2. NCBI lineage: Eukaryota > Metazoa > Arthropoda > Insecta > Diptera > Syrphidae > Matsumyia > Matsumyia berberina. The sequence goes on along the minus strand of OU862870.1, from coordinate 110,959,194 downwards.
ATACCTATAAAGACTTGTAAGGATAGTACAAAACCAGTCGAAGGAGATTCAAACTTGCAGGGAATATTGCTGCTAATCGCACTTCTTGTCAACTTTTTTTTTTTTTGGAACAGTAATGAAGGTACCAAGGCACCTGTGAGACTTAGAAATATTCCCAAAAAATAACAAGAAGTACTAGGGTATCTCAAAGACACCAATGATAATTGGAAGTAACAGAATGCACGGCAAGTCAGGCTGAGTCTCTGTATGCAAACAATCACCTTCAGCAATAATCGGTGATACCGGACTGAGAAAAGAGAACAGCCAGCGATCGAGGTGAACCTCGCAACCATTCATATATTTTAGCATGCATGGAAGTAACCTACAATTTATTGCCGACTTCGAACGGCGAATTGAAAAGATTTTTCATGGCAAATTATACTATCGGAGGCTTGTCATTCCTGGAAGAGAGGGGGTGCCGCAAAAAATGTGCGGTGGACATGGCTGGGGCTTGAATTCACGCACCTCGAACAGCAGTCCAACGCAATAAACTTAGCAAGACAAATGAATTTCAGTCATATAAGTATTTGCATAGCATTGTAGTCCTCGAAACCTGTCATAAGTGTGCATGACTTATAATTTTGAAGGCCAAACACGCACATAAGCCTCATATCCTGAACGACAAAAAGGGAATTTCGAAGGTCAATTAGACACATGGTCACCAATCGTTCGTTTAAAAATTATCCTTGGATAAGTGGCAAGATTGAAAAGAAAACACATGGTCACCAATCGTTCGTTTAAAAATTATCCTTGGATAAGTGGCAAGATTGAAAAGAAAACAATGAAATGAAATGCGTCCACCACTGTATGACATCTTGTGATTGCCTTTAAACTGTGGAATGCCCTAAGGACTAGTGGATTGCATGAAGTACTTTACACTATGCAATTTTACAAGTTAGAGGATTAACAGTAAAAGGTGGTGAAAAAAGCGTTTTTGTTTCTCGTGGAGAAATTCTTATCGTTAAAACGGAGAAGAATCAGTGGTTTCCCACAAACACCAAATGCGAGAGCAGAGCTTAAGCAACTTAAAGTGGATAGGACATCTAAAAGCTGATTGAAGAGGAGAACTAGGGTGTATAGAAGTTAAGGGCGATGTGCGCCGACCATGGAAGAACAAAATTCATTACCTCTCTGACTACAGAAGCTGAGAAAGGTGCAACTAGATCTCACTGACAAGCTTGAATCGTTACTTGAATGCAAGATCTGGGCAGATCCTGGAGAAAACCCAAGAAATTCAAATCGACAACCACCACTTCTTCATTGACAACATTTATGGACACGTGCTTTACAGAGACATGCCGAGTTTTTCCGATCCCTGCCAAACTCTTCCGTTTAGGACTGCTCGCTGCTCCATCATGATCGGTCAAAACCTCAACGAGACCTTTGTTGTCAAAAAAGGATTTAGACAAGGAGACGCGCTGTCATGCGTTTCTGAAAGAATATTGCAAAACTCGAGTGTCATTACCAGAGGTACAATCTTTCAAAAGTGCTTTAAATTAATCGGATACGTCGACGATATTTACATAATCGGAAGAACGCAGATTGATGTCACTGGCGTGTTCGCCAGTATTGAGACGGAAGCGGCGAAGATGGGTCTAGCGTTCAGTGAGGGCAAAACAAAATATATGCTGTCAACAAGACTCAAATTAACGTATCGGACAGAACGTTACAGTTGATAGCTATAACTTCGAGGTCTCGACAATGTCCCGTGCACCTTCGCTCTGCTATTACCTCCGATAATGACATCTCGTCGGAAATCAAACGAAAAATAGTTCCTGCCAATCGCTGTTTCTTTGGGCTGAGAAGACAATTGAGTAACAAAGCCCTATTCCGAAAAACTAAGGAGACTCTTCATAAGACCTTGATCATCCAAGTCCTGCTTTAGGACATGGACTCTATTGAAAGCGGATGAAGATATCTTTGGTTGCTTCGAGAGAAAAATTCTTCGGGAAATATTCGGTCCCGTGTGCGTTAACAGGCTCTGGAGGAAAAGATTCAACGACGAACTTTACAAATTGAACAGCGACATCGCCCTAGTTAAGAAAATACAAATTCATCGGCTGAGATGGCTGGGGAATGTAGATCGAATGGACATAAATGCTCTTACTCGCAAAGTCTTTGAGTCTAATTCGGAGGAAGGATGCAGTAGAGAAAGACATCACCTAAGGAGGCGCGCACAAGTGGAAGGGGACCTCAACCAATTAGGAGTGCGCAAATGGAGGTAGTTAGATAAAGACCAAGCTAACTGGAGAGACTTGTTGGTTGAGGCCCAGGTTTCCCTCGAACTGTAGCGCCACCTAAGGGAGTAAGTAAATATCTGGGTTTTCATCTACTCGTGTTCGACTTATTTCTTAGAATTTCAAATATTTTTCTAGGTGACAATAGTATACAACAATAAACCTATATTGGCTTGCCATTGTTAACGACAACCCGTAGGACAGCGGTTGTTAGAGATCGCGTCAAACCTCGTTGGTGCTACTGGCTCTCTACTAGTTTCGCATGGGGATCATAACATATTTTTCCACCGTCCTGAATCATATGTAGTACGGATGTTATAATTCCCAGAGTTCATTCGAAAAGATTTGGCAGATTGAATCCTTTTCTGGCAAGACAGGGTGCACTTGGATTCAAGACAGAATTCCAGTAGGTTTTAAGTTCAAGAGAAACTGAAGACCTTTGAAACTAAACTAATATGAATTAACTCTCAATGAAATGTTCATTGTAATCTAAACTTATCGACACAACAACCGCTATTTACGATGTATAACGAGGATAACCAAAACTAAATATTTATACAATACATGGAGGATATTAATACGTTTTGGTATACTCATACCTTCCACAGATTATTTATAACTCAACATGATTGGGCTGACCTTGCTGGATTCAAAATAAATGAACATAATCATCGTTAGGCCAGACGAAACCATTGTCTGCAAAATAAGCACAAATAGAACCACAATCGAGGACTTGTTGAGAAAACAGAAATCATCCCTTCCCTTGTGAACGAAGTTTGTTTTTTTATTGTTATGTATATCTTTTCACCTTTCTGGCAAATGTAGGCATGAGAAAGCACCTCCATCAGTCTTTGGGTAAACCATTACTAATGGTCATAGATTGTGGTTAAGTGGAAATATCTTTTACGGTCCCACAATCTTGAACTGTGAAAAGCTGCCCTACTTACAGAAGGTTGATAAACCAACAGCGTAATTATCCTTAAAAGTTGGAAAAAAAAAATGGAAGGAATTTCGACTTGAAGTGGGGTTGCAACTACCTTTCCACGGAAAATGTTTTAAACTGAAGTAATTTGTCTGTCTATCCAACTGGAGTTCTATCAATTTCAAATAAAAAGTTTTTATTGGCGTATAAATCAAAATGAATTAAGTTTCCAAAATAAAAAAAAAATCATTTACTTAACCCTCAGTCGCTGTCAGGTTTTTGGGGAGAAATTTAATTAAAGGTCTGAAGGAGTTACATTTCAAGAACAATCGCAGTCAGAAGATTTTTAGGTGATCATTGATCCTTCGGCGTTATTCATTCCGATAAGTACCGACTAGAAGTTGCAGGCATTCAAATCTGTGACAAGAAAGCTTTGTGTTCTTTAGCCAAAATCGTCAAAATCGATATGACACAAATGAGTTGAAAAAGACAGCACAATGACTTACTCTTAAACTTGAGCTAAGATTGGTATCCGCAGTGGTAGGACGCTCCTTTAATCGCGGAACGAAGGACCTTGAAACTTTAGATTCCTACAACTTGAGCAAACATTTATGTGATTCATGTAGGAAGGGGCAGTACAAGACCATGCGGTCATGTTTGGTATTGGTTTCACTTTCTGTAGAAGCTGCAAGGATATAATTGAAAAAGAATCCTCGTGGATCTCAGCGAGATAGCTGAAAAAAGGATCGGAGAACTGATCCTGTATCTGAACCCCACTGGCTGGATTTAACCATAAAGTGGTTAACCACAACCAATTAACAACATTCAATTCCAATTAACAACATTCACACGTATAAAGGTTTGAAGAGGTAACAAAATGGCGCACCGATTAAGCTAATTGGGTTCTCAGGAACATCTACTTTACCTACCTACCTATGCAGGAAGGGCATTTTAAAGCTAAGCAAAGTGTGGTGGGAAGATAAGGAAGAAAACGAATGCAAAACGTGTAACACTGTACGACTGTGCTCTGGTATCTATGGGAATCTAGAGTGGGAATACTGATTTTGCCAAAAGCACGCAAAGCCCTAATTTTCTGGCAACCGAAAGAAGACAGGATTTTTGACGGCCGGATTCCGGAATAAGGTACGATGCGTAACCGTTTTACAGTCTTACAGCCCAACAAAGCTCTCATGTGATCTGTGGTGATCAGATCGTAGGCAATGCCAATGAAGAGTTAAGCATGAGCTAGGCAACCACAATAAAAATGGCCAACGATTTGTGGATGTCCCCAACCTCAATACTCTTGCTATGGGCAACTGGGTACTCAAACAAAAGACCTGCCACAAAGTCAGTTGGGGTCAACTGACCGGCACACTAGCTCCAATAAAATTGATCAGTTTGCCATCAGTCGCCGTTATAGAAGTTCGTGGGCTTGCGAAATGGACGAGGACCCGGTACGTTAACGGCACGAGACCACTACATAAAATGGAACTCATTTGGAGGAAATTCATCACTTCAGTCAGTCGCAATCTTTTGAATAAAAACACTGAACAGTAAATCGAATGATATCACAATGAACCTGCGTTTGGTCTAAGTGGACCTCTCACGAGGACCACTCCAACTAAATTAACTAGAGAGCGAGAAACGTGAAGATAAAGAAGCATCGCCCATGACTTGTTTTCAAAAAAAAAAAAACATTCTAGCTGCAGATAGAGAATGATAAAAGGAAGTCTACGCTGCTTTAAGTCCTACCGAATAAAAATTACTAAGTCGGCAACGTACAGATAAATGTTCATCGAAAAAAAAAAATTAAGCCTTGTATTCACTGAACGAAATTACCTAACACGTCACATACCTCTACATGCTACACTTTTTAATGTCATTAAAAGCTTTGTTTGTTTAATTTGATTTTAAATACCCGGCAGGACAAATGATACATAGTTTAGGTGGCTATCCTCTGAACCGAACATAATCATGCATAAAACCTTGAAACCCAAAAAGCTTTAGCACAGACCATACAAAATTTAATCTCAGTTAAAGCACCATCCACAACTGTCAGTCATAACCATTGAACTGTAAGTCTGATTTTTCATTAATTCTGGGATTTTAAAACATAAAACTGTTTGTTAATTAAATTCCAAAAAAATATGCACAGGAATGAAACGATAAAATTACGAAAAAAAAAATTAATTTGAAAGAAAAAAATTAAAACAAATTGTGATTACGTGTGAATCCTTGTTGGCGCATTTTTTTTTTTTCATTATGAAGAGAAAGAGACAGAGGGTGTGGCAGAGAAACAGAAACAAAAAGAGGATTTAATTTCCATTGGCTTTCATTACAAAAATTCCAGAAGCCCAAAATGAATCAAATTCGGGGATTAGGTGTAATCAATGCGATAAAACACACACGAGAGGGAGAGGTTACATAATTAAATTAAACATTAAAAAAAAAAAAAAACAACAGAAGAACTAAATGCTTGTAACACTGGGTGGGCGTAGTACACGTTAATTTTCGAACCCAAAAAACAAAAATCAAAAACTAATTTTTTTTTGGAACTGAAAATCACTAAAATGATGCAGGAGCCGCTTATATGACTTCTGAACTCTGTCCTAAGTTAGACTATGAAAAACATTTGAATACAATTGCGCGTTAAGAGAGGAACTCAATGCGAGATATACAAACCATCTTTCACAGGTTCCGAGTTTTGATTTTGATTCTGGTTAACGACAAAAGCGGAATTCTCCTCCTTCGTTATGCTCATGTAGTAGCAGGTATCGTCCTTTTTCATAATATGCCGCGGACCGGGATTCAGTAGTATTGTGTCTTCATAGAATTCTGGTAATTCAGCTGGTCGAACACCGACTAAGGCTACTCCGTATCTGGCAAATAGAGATTAAACGGAAGGATTATTAGGATTTGAGAATCGATAGAGAGTTCAAAAATAGGGTGTCTCACAAATTTGGGTACAGATATCATGTGAAGAAAATAGAAGCGTGGGATAAGGCTTTGACAGGCTTGTAATCGCAAAAAATCCTTCAAAACTGCGCGCCTGAATGTTGTTGAGGTTACGAAAGAATTCAAGCTACTGATGTGGATCATGCTTTGACTACTAACTGCCCGCAAGATGGTATTCTAGAGCATCTAGATCATCTCAGTCGATAGCCCTAAGCAGTGTTGAATACTTCCCCCAAGTTTACGTCTAGCGATTGTTTCTGGTTCTAGGGATGCATGTAGTGTAGGTATCTCTTTATATGATCCATGAGTGCTGTACTAGCAATGGGCTTTCGGATGTCCGAAAGGAGCCAACAAACGAATCAGTCTTTTCTTGGAAAGGGCCGAATAGGTGCAAAGGAAACAGATAAAAGTTTCCTTCTTCTCTTCATTCCTACAGCTTTTGTAGAAATAACTTAAAAGCAGGAATGCGTTCGTCTGGTAAGCACTCGCGGTTATATGTTTAGCAAGTTGAGTCCGTGTGGACAACAACCAGAACGCAATAGCTACCGCGAGGACGTAAAATAAGCACAATTGATGTGCAGTAACAGTTACAACACTGGGCATCGCCAAGTTGATACCAATCAGTTGATACCAATCGGCGACATCGACTTAGCCAGAAGAGTATAGGTCCAACGACTAAGGTGGCTGCAGTAGAGGAAAATCGCGCCTCAGGTGGCACACGCAAGTGGAAGGGGAACCAACTTGACGTGCGAAACTGGAGGGAACTGGCTAAATATCGAACTGGCTGGAGACGCTTGTTGGTTGACACCCAGGTCCACCCCGGACTGTAGCGTTACCTTAAGTAAGTAAGTAAGGAATGCGTTCTTGGCGTGAGAGACTATAGAACATCGATAGAGGCACTGATTTGTGATGAATTAAGCAGGACTGAACTATTGAATCGGTTCTGATATAGAGACTCCGTATAGAGATCCTTGGGTTGATGTGCATGCTTTTTCTTGTTTGGCTTTATTTTGCTGCAGTGATCCACGATAGTGTCAGACAAGTCCTTATGTAGGCTGCTTGGTATGGTTTGGTATACGTGGGTGAGCAGGATGCTCTTCACTTAGGTTCTTACTCCTTTGTGCAGGAAAGCCAAAACTGCAGGAATAAGCCAGATTTTGGGACTTTTATCAGGAGGATTCTAGAGTTTATGAGCAGGTCTGGCGAATCCTTCTCTTTCATTGGTGAAAATCAGGATGTCACCGATTCGTTTGTCCGGTATCGACTTGGAACTCAGTGTTTTTTGTTGTGTTCTCGTTAATGCTATGAAGTGGCACAGGAAGTGTTCAAGACTCTCTTCTTCTTCCTCGCAGTTTTTACAAATCTCTGCCTTTGTGAAGCCTAGTCTATGCATGTTTTGGTCAAGTTAATGTGCCCTGTGATTAGTCCTACCACCAGCTTTAATTGCTCTCTGTTTAGTTAAATTCTCTGCGAGATCTAGCCATTTTGTAAGAGAGGTTTACCCAGTGATCCTTTGAATCCCACTGCTTCTTTACTAAGGCTGCTTATTTGCCTATGGCTTTTGCTAATGATTGCTTGCAAACACATCCACCTTTGGAAGGCCCAGCAATTTCAATTACACAATTTTTATTGGGCGGTGAGATCTATCCCGAAGTGGACTGCTTCTAGTGGTTTACCAACTCTTTCCACAAAAACATCCTTGTTGAACCCAATCAGACAGTAGAGCAAATTTCTCAGATCATAGCTTGCGGCGATTTTAAGCATTTGAGGTAGGGATTGTTTTCGAATTTTCAAAGATGCCTTCAAAATCAGTCAAGAAATTGGTCCTAATGTCTTCATTAAGCTTTCTCAGTTTGTACGCGAAAGGAGCAGAATATTTTCAGTGCTGCTCGAAATTTTTACGAACAGAAGAGGAGAGAAGCACATTGGCTTCTTTAAATGAAGACAACAGCGATGGAGAAGCATCGGGCTAAAGATATTGCGAAATTATACTTCAGGGAGTTTAACTAAAAGATGCAAAAAACCAGAAATCTGGGGCGGAATTACCGCAATCGATAACGAGTAAGTGGGACTCGTAATCGAATGATCGAAAAACTTCATTGGAAGTGGTGATGCCAAATCTTCACATTTCGATGACGATTTACTAGTTAACGAGTGTGGTAATTCGGTCCCTGATCTTCTTTTTAAGCCAAGAATATTTGAGAATAAAACTTGTCAAACATACTGTTTCAACATATCTGACTTTAACAGTTATTATCAATTATTATTCAGTAATGGAAAAATTCTGTCTACTTACTTTCGATGCGAATGAAAACTGGCATACGTAAAGCTCTTCCCTTCGTATTCTCCGAAAAAGCGACTGTCCCCGAGGACGATGTGATAAATTTCATTTCCAGAACACTTGCCATATAAACGATGCCATTCCTCGGGGGACTGCTGTCCTTCCCTGTGAAATTAAACGAAGCAAAGAGGAGAAAAAAAAATAAAATTAATTTCACCGTTTCCCGGACACTTTGGGTTCACCCGCATGAAAGGCTCACATCCATACACCCACTGCTGGAGCGGATGTGTGCATGAGACGAACCTTTCCGCAACCACAGACCCAGAAGGATGGAAGGAAAATCCAGATGGTGCGAGGGAGTTCCGTCGTTTCGTTGTTTCATCGTCGCGAGCAAATACTCTGTGCTCTGTGTGTATTGACCTAATGGCTTAACCGCAGAATGGTCAGTTAATTAGCAGCTAAATGTTTGCACAACAGTCGAAATATTTCATTTAAATATTTACTAAGGAATCGGAGGACAACACACGAGCTGTGCGGATCGGCGCGGTGAGGGTGTGGTAGTCCATGGAGTCACCTACGTCCGGGCTTTTCCTAGATTATGTCATCGACGATGCGGCGGTGCGAATTCGGTGTCCGGTGTTTCGTGAATACGTTAATTTATAACATCCATCAAGAAGGCAACCTTCGCCGCTCTTCCGGGCGGTTGGAGGACTGAAATATTTATGTGCTGAGTTCCAGGCAATTGTGAAAATGTGCGCTAGTAAAGAATGTGCGCTTGCGAGTGGTTTAAGTGACAGCGATGGGATGAAGTACATTTTTAACAGCACTGCCATACATTTTCTTTGCGAAGGTAGGGACCTTAGTGACAGTCAGAGTGGCAGTAATTACACATTTCTAAATTGTTTTAACTGACATTTTTTAGGGTTAAAGGGGTGCACTGCACTGTGTGTGGATTACGTATCTTGACAAAGAATTCCCAACTCCGCAAGTGCTAAATAAGAAATTGTCCTTCGTTCCTGCATTGATGGGAGGATTCTGAAGAGGTTTTGTTTGGTAAAGTTTGCATGAAGAATGCGAAAAAACAGATGTTGGTGTAGTAACAGCTATGGCTGAAGTGCAGAAATGAAGAGGAGTCAGAAACTATTTTCCATTTCCTCTACACGACAGATCTGCGAATTGTAGGTGAGAAATGTGCTAAGGTCTTGAAGGTCCTGTCGTGTCCGAAGACAATTAGTCTATTGTGACTGAGAGTAATGTAAAAGATTTTATGGAAAAGTGTGTCATTCAAATTTTAACCAGACCTGGTGGATATTATACAGTTTTTTGTATGCTGATAAGACTTTCTGGATCCGAACCAGAGAACTGCATGAATCCACTCATTTGGAGTTGTGAATAATTCGTTAAAATACCAGCCTTTCATAGTCCCACAGTCTCACATTCACAAAAAACAAGCGACTGTGAATCATGCGAGAAATGAAAACAAAGTTCATTGTGAATAGCAATAAAAATTCGAACGTTTGTCGAATTCACACTCAAGAATGTTTGAATGCGTAGTAGGCTCGGACTTAAAGTATTCCATCATTCAAAGTATTCACAATGATTCAAGAGGATTTCAATGAATTTAAGTGGCTCCAATTAAAGTTTGCCGGATACTTACTATGGTCGGTTATTTTTGGCAAATACTCAGCTGCGAGCGCAGCCTTCTGACTGAAAGCCTCCTCTCAATGGTCAAACAACCATAACCATATTGGCCACTCCTCGATCCTAGATCCCCTTACTTTTATTTCGGAAAACATCGACTACACACTGTCTAAGTTTAATTTTAACCTCAACTTCCGAACATCCATTCCTTTCCGAGAGGAGTGGGAGAGTATTGACCTCAGAGATGATCACTCTGTTCATCTCTATACCGACGGATCTAAAAAAAAAAAGGGACCGGAGTGAGTGGTGGTGTTTTCTCCGATATGCTTAACCTGAGCATCCCCTGTCGTCTATCTGACCACTGCAGCGTTTTTAGGCGGAAATCATGGCTATCAACGAGGCCATATCCTGGCTAAGGCATAATGTGATATCCATCGAGGAAATTACAATCTTTACCGATAGCCAGGGTACTATAAAATCTCTGGAATCAGTAACATGTACATCAAAAGCTGAATCAAATTGTCGCTCATCTATCACAGAGATGGCAGAACATTTTAACATTCACATATGCTGAGTACCCGGTCATAGGAACATTCCAGAACTCGCCAAACGTGGTACTACTCTGGACATCTTGCCCGAACGGAAGAGTCTGGTTATTTCACTCGCTACATGTAAACTACCTAGAGTAGTTGACGCGATCAGCCAGACAAACGAAAGATGGAGGAATGGTACCACGTGCCTTACCTCCAGGGAGATCTGGCCTATGCGAAATCTCAGTCGACCTGCAGGGACAAAGAGGAGGAAGAAACGAGCCTTCATTGCCTCTGCACTTGTCCTACCCTATCCCAACGAAGGAAGCTCTATCTAGGAGCCTATCACATCGACAACTTGGGGGAACTATAGCATACAGACGTCAAAAGATCAAGAGTTCCAAAGACAGACTATGTATTTGTATTTTCTTTGTTTAGTACAAGAAGCACGCCAAGTAAAAGCATAAACGAGCCATTCGAAATACTCACTGCCTTTTAAAGGATTCACTTTCGTTCACATTCAATCGCAAATGTTATGAGCCGAACTATGAATGAATCACTTAATGTTATTGCGTTATTCAAACGAATGTGAGCTTGCATCAGATTCGTTATTTGAAAAGCAACTTAGCGTAGGGGTAGTTTTGATTTCTTCGGAATAAATGTGAATCTGAGTGAATACTTCACAAGGCAGTGTGTCCTCGTTGTAGTACACAACGATGTCTTCGAATCGTCCTCTATCGCTGAAGTTGACTAATTTTTTATGAGAAAATATTTGACAGAACCACTTGTGCTTGCAAGCAAATTCGGCTTATTGTGCACTTTATTCTTGAAAAAGTGTACACAAAACAAATTCAACGATAGGTCGTTGGTCTAAAAACAAACCCCTTACTCCAGTCTTTCCCCAAATGTTGACTGGAATATTTTTTAGTCGTTAAAAATCATTTACCTGTTTAAACACACTATCCATCATGCTTGTGGTTACTTCAAAAAAGACGAATAAAAATCCCCCCAGATTCCCTTGATTCAAATTTAATTGAACACTTCCGCCCTCCGCATCCATCTGTGTCATCCATCCATCCTATTCCCCTGGGCTAACAAATTTCCCACAAAAAAACTTTTAAAAATAAATTTTCAACTCACTGTCCTCTAGAAGTGTGCAGCAGCAATGTTACCAGTGTACTGGCACCCGGACATGTACAATTATTTGCCAGTAACGCGTATTTAAACTCATCCTCGCAGACCACATGTTCAGCGAACTTCACATGTAGTTTATGTTCGGGTCTGCAAAAAAAAATGTTTATACATTAAGGGTCCATCATATACCTGAAGTAAGTTACCTAAATATTTGCACATACTGCGGTACATTTGGGGCAAAATCTTTCACCGCCCATGACCGTAGTATCGTATGCTCATCGGCAGCAGTCTTATCCGCATAATTCCTTGCGGCCAAAATGAAGCAGGCTTCCGCTTCGTTCATTCTCGCTCGAGCTAGATCACCGTCTTTTAGGCATGAACCCTGCAATAGATTATAAATTTGAATTGTTTCAGAGTCTGTGTTAAAGATCGCACATTTCGTTTAAAGTGTTAGGGCCACGTTGGGCCCTTAAAAAGGTTAAGAATTAAAACCATGGACAATGGTTGTTCGGAAAACCTGTGTGGCTCCATGAAAACAGTGAAAATTACATTATACCCGTAATGAGTGTCCGATTCCACGTAATTAACACTCTTTTGCATTCAATAAATGTCAGAAGGATAAGTAGCTCTCATCATTATGCTGCCAGTTACTCATTATCCCCGGTTAAGTGCAATTTCGCGTTCAGCGTTGACAGAATGCTGACGAGTTTCCTTTTTTGTCAACATGTGACAGTATGTGGAGCAAAACCAACCAGGGTGGGATAAAATAAAGGTTTCCAATTTTAAAAGATAATTTTGCAAAATATTCTGCATCTTTTTGAGACCCGACAGAAAACTGGAACATGTTGGTTCAGTCAGCTTCAGAAGCTTCAGGGAAAACATCGAAAACATAGAAAAAGTGCCTTTATGTATGCTGTAATTGAGTTTAACTACTGACTGTCCCAAAAAAATCTCTAGTTTGAAGAAGAATGCCGGTAAGAATCAGCAGCAAAACAAGAGCCAGACAAAGCGGTGTAGCAAAGAAGGACTATTCGCGGGCTCCATAAGCAAACGAGACGGGATTCTGCCAGCAACAACGTATAGAAGTTTTGGCAAAAGGTTAACAGAACGTGTGAGGGTAACCAGGACCATAGCAGAAGCTGTTAAAAGGACGAAGGAAATTTCGTAGTAGAGCCACGGTCGATGCTGAGAATTTGGAAAGTTCCAATAAAGGTCAACAAGAGGTATGACAAAAATGGCGAAAATATCACGGAAATGCTTCGTAAGGGTCCTACTGCTTTTGATCATCATCAAGCGAGTTCTCGCACAGCTTTAGTGAATTAAATCGATAAATTTGAACATCTCGGAAAGGTTTGTGGTGTGAAGACTTCAACTGAGAGTGCTGAGAGTGCGACTAAAAACCCAGGTGTGTCCATTTCGAGACAATCACTAGACCGGAGTTTGCATAGAGATCAATGCCATGCTTATAAGGTCCAGTTGACACAATAATTGTAGCCAGCAGACCACGCATAACGCCCTATGATTGTTTACACAAAATTATTCTGAGTGATGAGACTCATTTTGATTTGTCTGGTTATTTAAATAAACAAAACTGACGCATCTGGGGCTCTGAAAACCCAAGAGAAATAATGAAACAACATTTCCATCCGCAACGAGTACGGTTTATGGGCTGATGATGTCATTGGGCCAGATTTTTTCGAAAATGATCCTGGTGCGCCCGTTTCAGTCAATGTTTGTGTTACCAAACAATGTTGGCTGACTCAAGCACTAAAAGCACTAAAAGAAAATATCAGAGCTGTTGTTTGCAAAATAAAGCAGCAATTATGCGAAATGTGATGAAAAATTTCATCAAAAGAATGACCATTTGTAGGCAGAGCCGTGGAAGATATTTGGAATATTGTATTCGATTACTAACCTCTAAATTTATACTTTAGATTAAAATGAATTTATAAATTTATACTTTAGATTAAAATTAGATTAAAAAAAAATTTTGTGTTTTTCTATGGATTTAAAATGACACTTCTTGTTGAATGGCCCTACACTCAATCTAGCATTTACCGACAAGGCAGCTGAATATGACGACTTATCTGCTGAGTCACTTAAAGTAGCTGGAGATGACTTGGTAGGGTATGCTCCCTGCTTAGGTGAATGAGTAGTGTTGTGAATAAACCAATGCCCATTAAAATTATTTTGTGAGCGGATGCTGACTGCGACCAACAAGTGGTGGCTTTGGTTGCCTACAAGTTGGCATTCTAACTTTGTTCCTGTGAGTCTGATCAAATTCCCATATTCGTATGAAATTCCTGTACTTCCTTGTAAACTACCTTTTGGAAGGTAGTTTGGATTGTATTGACGAATGGTATATTAGAAAAGGTCTTTCAAGAATACCCCTTAAAGCAACTTAAGTTGCTTGTTTATTGTCTGAGTTTGGTTGGATTGACTCTATCAGTATTTAAGGGGGTCGAAATTCAACCCCTCAAATGAACCGAAATATTTAAAAGTTCTAAGAAAGTTGGGCATCCACGGTCACTCTTCAATTCCATTTCCGGCATAGCGCACTCATGAACGCCGGTGGATAGGGCTGCGTGCCAGAGTATTCTTATACGAATTCCGTACTTATGCCCGGAATGTCATTCATGAGTGATCGTGGATGTCCGCTTAAGCTGGAATGAAATGATCTCCCGGCGTAGTCAGGATAACTTAGGACTGGTTCATCCGAAATTGAAAAATCAATTTTTTTCTGTTAGTAGATATATAAAGCTTGAACTTGAACGAAGGAAAAAACAAAACCTTGAAATTAGAATTTTTGGCTGTAAACGTAACGTGTAATTTTGGTTGTAAACAAAAAAACCCATTTTTTGGTCGAATTTTCACTACATTTTGCCTCATAAAAATCCTTCGTTCAGATTCTAGATAATGTTATTCTGAACAAGTTTACAAAATTTCAATAAGATCGGTTCATAACTTTTTGAGAAATCTATACTACCGATTTCGAAAATAGAGTTTCGAGAAAAAGCGATTGAAGTGCGACGCGCCAGTCTGACGTGGCCTGATGGGCGGAACTTCTGTAGCGCCTATCTCTTAGAATTTTACTCTGATCGATTTGAAATGTTGGGAGCATATTCTAGACATATTGTACTATTTAATAAGACAAAAAAAAAAAATCATTTGTAGAAATTTTGAAACCCACCTAACCCCATAAAGGGAACTACATATGTCATGAGTGTCCTTTGATCATCACGTGCTTGGTGAACTGCCCTAAATAACGCGATAATTTAAGCCAAATCCAAAGAAGAGCGACGTCTTTTGCAGCACTGGAAACTCTCCGTAAGCTAAGACCCCCAGACATTTTTGAATAAATTGAATATTTCTCTAAAAAAGACATGAATCCACTACACCCAGACTCCGTTTTGACAAAAACTACCAAGTTAACATCTCTTGATTCAAAAACACACCAGATTACAAAAAACTGCTTGCCCATCCTTGACTTTCATTTCACTCGCTCTGTACGAGAAACTGGTGTTGGTTTCTTGACCGACTGTGACACGTATGTAATTGAAATCCTTCTGGTACGATGGTGTTTAAGGAATTGGTGAGCAAAAGCATATACCCCGTATAGTACTGAGTCAAATCTTTGTGTAACCCAAGGTGGCTATTCCAATAAAAGTTCTTGAAAATGTCATTGGATCTGATTCTACAGCAATTCAATTCCAAGTGATTTTCTTCCGAACATTCAAGACTCAAAAACAAAAAAGAGCACCTTCACTGGCTAAATTTCACATCGATTTTCACTCACCTGAATGTAGATGACTCTCTGTGCCCAGATGGGCACTTGCAGGATCATTCGCATCGTTGTATCCAATTCCATTGGACTGAGCAACACCACATAATAGTCCTGCAACAGAGGATGCGCATAGAACTCATTTAAGAAATCCATAATTGTGTCCGCATGCAGTGTGGTCGAACAAACAACGACATGTTTCTCGCTCTGCGCCCGATGTGATGAGTAGCTCCCACCCAATTTCTGTCGCTCCATCCATGTAAAGGCCAATTGTTCGAACTGTACAAAGAAACAGGGAAAAAAAGGATTAAAAATACACAAAAATTTTAATTTTCAATTTCCATCTTTTGCAAAACTTTGCTCCTCAGCATGTAGACCAGAAAAGGACCAAACCAAACAGTAGGAACAACGTCAGAACATGGGGTAGCATGCATTCGGAATTTCATTTGTTTTTTCGAATTGTTTTTCTCTTTGTGTTTTTGTTTCTGCAGTTCGCTTGTTGTTTCTTGTGATGGCGATTTGTCTGAACGCACATGGAAATTGATTGATGCCATTAGGTTGGGCACATGGACAAAGTTTTTTCAATTCCAACACATATACACAGAGTCGTTTGTTAGAACTTTGAATGACCAGGGAGGGGGCTGAGAAAAGTTTTTTGAGTTTTTCGTTTGTTTTCTGATTGATAGGTGGTGGTGGTAACCTTCCACCATATACATAATACACAAGTTGAAGTTGGTTTATCTAGTAGAGTGCTTTAAACAAAGCGATTGGGAAAAGCATTTGACATTACATTGGATTGCATTAAACGAAAAAAAAAAAGCTGAACTTCTTCATAGATTTTGGTTCACAACGAGATCGGAAAAGTGTTGCAAGAAAGACTGACAGGGAAGACTGTGCGAAAAAATTAAAGACTGAGTTCGGTTTGGTTGTGAAAACTAACCCACAAGTACTTTGCCATCCTTGGCTTTTGAACGGACTGACTCAAATGATTGATTTGTGCGGCAGGATAACATTTCTTTATTTTAATAGGTAAACAGAAGACAGAGTAGTAGAGTAAACCAAAAACTTGTAATGACGCGTTAACATGTGAGCTCGTATCAAAAAAAAGTTTTTAGCGTAAAAACATTACTCACAGTTTTTGGAGTCGAAATGTATATTTACATAAATGGGGTTTGCACTAAGTGGCAAAAAGATTACACTTTCCAATCTCCATGAACGTAGGAATGTATTTCAATCAGCAGTCATGGCCGACAAACAAGTGTGTAGTCGTTGGTGTGAGTTGCGCCGATAAAGATTTCCATCACGCACCTACGGTATGACGGACCGACGCTGGAAGTCTCGTACAGAGAGCGAAGATACTCACACCCCAAAAAAAAAGTCATTAAGTCGTAAGTCGGTAAGCCACAAGATTTGACCCTGGTACTCTCAGCGTGACGAGCAATGATACTAACCATTACACCTTGACTCTGCCCAAAACATTTGCACTGCCACTTTGCTACAAGTGACAGGATGGTTACAGTCATAAACCGTTGACCCTTTAGCGCCAGCAGGCCACTTGATCGTATTGATCGGTTTCGGCGTTCTAGGTGGTCGGAATAGTTTTCTCGGCTCCTTTGAAGAAGATGGGCAAAATGCCATTGAAGACCTAGTGCTTGTATTGGCTTTCTTCGAGCACTGCTAAGTCGCACTCTATGCCTTCTCTGAAGCTGCAGAAGGACCTATTAGAAGCGGAGGATCGTAAACATGGTCCTATTTATCCGTTTCGTCATTCCGGGTGGTTGGAAAATGTTGCTCTGCACCTCTGAAGAAGGTGAGACCTTGAAACTTGAGGATAGAAGCAGAAATGATGTCTCAATTGAGGTCGCTCATCATATCGCTGTTGGTATCAGCCACGAATGAAGCAGTTGTTCCAATCGAAGGCCGGCTGGGATCTAAAAAAAAAATAGCTGACGCGACAGCTCGGGATAAGCCAAGGCATAGCTTCTCGCAACCATTCATGTTTTGCGTCATTGCCGACTCCGAATGGCGAATTAAGAAGCTTTTCCGTGACAAATTATACTCTCGGAGGCTTATCATTCCCCGAAAAGAGGTGGTGTCACGAAAATGTTCAGTGGACATGGCTGAAGCTTGAACCCACACAGTTCGTATTAAGCCCACTAACCATTGGGCCACGGCTTGGATCTACCAGTGTAGAATTAGCTGACCACAATATGGAGGCTTTATTAGTTACTAACTGGAAAACTGTGTAACAAATGATATATGGGTTGGAAGCTAAACCATCAGATCAAAAGAGTCCTTGGTATTCTAAGGAGTATTACTCCTCCTATTACTAGAAGGAGTAGTAGAACTACTTGAGGTGTAAAAGGGTGTCACTACTGCAGGCAGCACTTTCTCGAATACTAACAGATGTTGCTTTGGTTGACCTGGATATATTGCGGAATTTTAATTATTCCTTATTCGCTTATTCCTTTCATACGCTGCCTCAGGGCGTCGGGACTAGCTACGAAGGACACAAAGGGGAAAACTACAAAAACAGCATACAGATTCTGCGCATACAGCATACAGATTTCGTTGACATCCTCTCGGACAAGATGCAAAGGATCTATGATAAGGGGGCGTTGAACCACCAAGAGGCAAGCACAAGCGAAAAGATTTTGGCAAACTGGGTGGGTTGATGCCGATCATCCAGATCTGGACAAATCGAGTGCAACACTACTAAGTTTCCATTTCTGTCTAAACATGGAAAAACCTTCGTCAGTTTGAACATAAGGTCACATTTGTGCCCGGATTGGCCAGAACATAAGGAAGCTACGGAGCGCGCAGTGTACTTATCGCAGACTCTTCAAGGGACGGAGAACTAACCTCTCAAGTCCATCATTTACGGTGCAGTCAGAGGACAACTGAACGGAAACTTATACACACATAGCAAAACGAGCTACAGAGAGTCAAAAAGTATAGACAACAAGAGGCTATAAGCAAAGGGAGTATAGACTAAATTGCTAACGACAGTCCCGCAGGGCGTGCAGTAGTCATTCAATTAAAATATGCTGGACTATTGAACATAGTCAACGTATGACCTGGAACACTACCTCCCTCTCCTTTCCATTCAAAAATATTCCTGGAAACTTGAAATTAAAATTAAAATGCCAACAAGTTTAGTTCCTTATAAATAGCTTCATTCATCTTTATCTAACCATGACGAGAACTACCCCGCAAAATATTAATTATAAAATGAATACCCGCACTTATAGCATGGGACAGTGGCAACTCTTCAATATCCTTCGAGGCAATATGAAACCCATTACATTACCATCAAACCAAAACCACTTAACCCATAAGAATAGTCTCTCCCTATCATCAAACCCCTACCTTCTTTCCATAATCCCAAAAGGACAAGGGTATGGGTATAGTCCTTCGATATGAAACATATTATATGTGTGTGTATGTTTAACTTACCTGTGTTGGTAGGACAATCAAGGCAACACATATCATTATAACCATATACAGTTGTGAAGGCCAGATATCGGGCACAAAGTCGCCATAGCCAACTGTTGAGAATGTCACCACGACATAGTAGGTACTTTGAAATAAATTTAAGTGACGATGTCCTGCTCGCTGGAAGTGTTGGATCCCGCATACACTATTAAAAAAAAAAAGGAAGAAAATTATTATGAGACTCACAAGCATGTATTGGGCAAAGGGATATTTTTACAAATAGGTGGTTACGAATTAGGAGCTCAAATTAAATTACACATTTATGTGCACAAGCATGGAAGAAAAATCTCCTGTTTAAGCCCATCTGGACGAAGATGAAAGTGTTCTTCACACGAATATCTCACACGCACACTTTCCGACGACTGTCTTCTACTCAATTATTCGAAACATATTTCTTAATCAAGCAATTTGTTGTGATAGCCTTCTTTGGCTTGGAGGAAGGTTGAAGTACCGTAGAAGGAGAGTTAATCATCCATACCAGAGGAAGGCTTCACACGTGCGAACCCATCTGCCACGCAGTAAGACACGTCCTCAAGTTCAGAGTGATTAATGCTGTTTTTGGAGGCTGCTTTCCCACGAGACTACCAAACCGACGTACACAGCAATGGAGAATGTTGTGCCACTGCTCCGTTTAGTTTTTAAACACCTTCTACAAATATTAGTCGACTCCGGGTATGGCGATGTAACGTACTTAGATGCAGCTGCCATCACTAGATCATAGCCATCACTAGATCATAGCGCACACACTCAAGGAGGAAAAATATTGCCAGCAAATCGCTGCTTGCTCTGTGCTCATGTAGCTCGACATGCACTTTCTACATGTAAAAACAATCCCTACGTGTGCACTAGAAGCAATTCTTCACCTGCTTCCTGTCGGCTCGGCTTAGGCTCAAAGAATCCGTCCAACTCGTCAGTACGAGCCCTTGGAAGTCCGGCCCAATTTTGAGCGACTCTGCAATAGAAATATTCACAGACGGATCTTAGACAGCGTATGGTACGCGGGTGGACATTTTCTCAAACGCACCTGACATAGCCATTGCTAAACGACTGCCGGATCACTGAAGTGGCTTTCAATTAACTCGATAGATCGAAGCGCTATTGTACTATACATAGACAGTCTGGCAGCTCCTAAAGCCTTGGAATCGCCGACATTACGATTAAGGTTGGTAAAGCAACGCGGCAGATCTGTTAACAAGATTGCAGACAGATGCGACGTGACCCTGTGCTGAGTCAGAGGACACAGGGATGTTCCTGGTAACTGCAGGGCGGACGAGCTGGCAAAAGAAGGCGAAAGAAGGCATCTCCTCGATATCCTTGGAGAACCTACTGCCCCTATTAAACTCATCAAATTTCTCCTTGACCGCAGGTGAAACATCAGCAATTGTCTCTTATCAAAACAATTCTGCCCTAACCTGGATTTAAAAAGATGGAGACTTTTATCCACTAACCGGAAAAGATTTGATTTACTAAAAGGCGTCCTCATCGGACATTGGTAGACGTGCACTCAGACTGGAGAATCGCTGCGACGATTTCTGTAGAAGCTGCAAAGACGAGGAGGAAGAGGAAACTACAACGCATCTAAAGTGCACGTGTCCTGCCCTTACAACATTCAGAAGAAACACCAACGGGGAATACTTTTACGATTATCTTAACGGTCTAGCGGAACTCGACATCCAGGAGATAAGAAACTCTATCTCCGGGTCAAAGTGGTCCGGTACATAGGGTTTTTATTGATTCTGTCACTCGTCTCAGCGCACTCGGCGTTATGCTCTTGGTCTCTGGTGCTGGTAAGCTGGTATTTATCGTGGTATCACAATGGACCAATCTGGTCTAAGATTGTCCGTGCTTGAACGCGGGCAGCCACCTAACCGAACCTGACCTACTGTATGTGTATACGAGTACGATTTGAGCGATACTTTCTATTGACATATTGGACCACTCTGCGAGGAAATGTTAATTCGAAATCTCGACTTCACTGCATCTCCCATTGGAAATTTTTTGCAAAAATGAACAACTGACAGCACTAACTTCGCCTAGCCCATTAGGAAAGTGTCCCCGGGCATAGGAAATCCAAGAGATTTATCAAGCCAATTTCGTGCAAGAAAAATCTAAACCTTGACAAGAACCACATGAGGAAGCTAGTGGGCTTCCTTACAGGCCATTGCGGCGGGAGAAACAATGAGTTGGACATGCCAGGTAGATAGGTAGGAGTGGTAGCTGTCATCCCTGAAACTCGATGGGCGCATAATTCTTTGTGGCGATACCACGCCTTTTGGGAACCTCATTTGGTTGAAAAACGTGCGTGGGTGTCTGTATATTGGAATATTTTTCCTCGAAGGGTGCACAGGTTATTAAAGACAGGTTTGTATAATGTACTACGCCTGGTTCTGACGAGATCTGTCAAAGGAAGCGGTCAAGAGTTTCTGCTTCTTTCGCATCTTAACAGCTGCGGTAGAAAATGTTGCAGGGCCTGACCATAAATCCCGGAAAACTGTTCCTGTACCCTTGTCCAGAAGGAGAAAGTACAACCAAGTTTCACTGGAAAAAACCCCTATTGATCTGTCCAGCGAAGCAAAGTATCTCGGAGGTATATTTGAACTTGCGGCTAAACATGGTCACCAACAAGGTGACAAGGGCAATGTTGCCGACTTTTCAGTGACCTTTGCAGGATGTTCTCTAGTACAGTGTGTAACGAGGTTAGTCACAGAATCACTTCCAGTGCTGCCTGAAAGCTAAGGAAAGTGTTGGTAACACAAGACAGCAATGCTTTTTGTTATATCTTGATAACTCGCCAATTTCACATTGTCAATCGAACTTTCTTACACTGTCAAAATTACGTAACAATTTATCCTTCGTCACAGCTCACAGTTTTACATACAATGTAAGTATGGGCCTTCGTTTCCAACCACTTTTGCATATTATAAGTGGACGCCAATCACAGATAATCCTTAAATCGATCCATATCGAGAATTAAGCAGGTACCCCTTCCATTCATGAGACGAATAATTGCCCAATTTGTTAAATGAGCCAACTAATTGCAGCTCCAACAAAAGTAAATGTAAAAATTGGGCAACTAATTGACGGGCTAACGTGACAATGTTAACTTTTTGGAGTGATGTTTGTAAATAGCAAATATCTAATTAATACCTGTTTTCTTTTTAAGTTAATTTGACCTTCAAGTAGATGTAATTCAATGTCTGATTCTTGTATTGATACAATTAGCTTCATTAATTGGGCGACTAATTTTCAAGTGTGTGGGGATGTGTTGAATGTACTTATTTGCTGAACTTTGGACATGAGATTTTGTGATTAAATTTCGCGTCAATTTTTTTATGATAACCAGCCCATGAACTGTGACAGTCGCCATCTTTTGTTACATATTGCAGATATATTTTATTGTGAAAAGGAATTACAAATCTGATTTAAATTTCGACGAATTTTTAGAAGATGATGTCAGAAACCCAGGCATTTGTTACCACACCGCAATCTTAACTGATCGGAATAGATTTTGATGATACGTCACATCGTTAGACAGAGGGAC
The DNA here is from genome assembly GCA_917880715.2 of Matsumyia berberina. Taxonomy (NCBI): domain Eukaryota; kingdom Metazoa; phylum Arthropoda; class Insecta; order Diptera; family Syrphidae; genus Matsumyia; species Matsumyia berberina. The sequence continues at coordinate 110,936,638 of OU862870.1, read as the reverse complement.
AAGATGCTTCCGTGAAATTTTCGATCATCTGTATAAATTGTGCAGAATTTACAAGCCAAACAACTTTGTATATCTCGACCATATTAAAAACGTAGACACAAGTGCTGACACTTGTACAATACCCTTCTCACCACAGGACTGGGTTCTATGGCATAAAAGCATAGACTTTAGTAACAACGGATGAGGTTGCCCTTGGTTGTTTTAAAAGAAACATTTTTTAGGTGAGAAATAATCTTATCGGTGAGTTTAGCTGAATCTAAATTGATTGTTCAGCCACATCGACCAATGCAAAACCGTTAGAGAAGAACGACTAACGCATGTGGAAGTGGACAAATTATTCAACCAATTGGGCATATAAGTATAAGGTACAATGGAGTGGTACAACATGGCTTAGATTTTCCGATTTGTAGCCACTTATGAAACTGATGACAGTAAACGTGAACACATCAGAGATAATGGTCGTTTCCCGAACGCCTGTTCAATGCACTCTGCATGTTGGTGAAGTCCCATTGAAACAGGTAAAGAAAAAATTTTACAAATATGTAGCTGGCGCCACAACTCGGGATGAGCAAGAGCCTAACTACTCGCAACTATTCATGTTGTGTCTGTTAAGCACGAATGGAAGGGAACTACAATTTATTGCCGAACTTCGAACTGCGAATTGAGAAGCTTATTCATAACAAATTATACTCCCGGATGGTTGTCAACGAGAGGTGATACTGAGAAAAATGTTCGGTGGATATGGCTGGGGCTTGAATCCACGCAACACGCACAGCAATTCAACGCACTAACTACTGAGCTGCGACGAAATAGGTGGAGAAATTTAAGTACCTAAGTATACCTAAGTACCTCACCTATGGTGATGTGTTTTGGGTAATGGCAGAAAGAATAAGATCGTGGATGCAAGCTGAGATTTCTTCGTTGCATTGCTGGGCTTACTCGCCGGGATCGAGTTAGGAATACGAGAATAGGCGAGGAACCCAATGTCGAGCAGCTACTTCTTCGAACGAAACGGTCTATACTTTGACGGTTTGGAGACGTTGAACGCATGGCCTCAATTCGGCTTCCAAGATGTGCCATTACATCCGTGCCATCAGGTAGGCGTTCCTTGCGCAGCTCCAGAATAAGATGGTTGGACCAAATCCAAAATCGCACCAGTACCCTTATGGGCATATCTCCTGACGATTTAGAGTCGATGGTAGAAGATCGAGAATTATGGAGGGTAACCACCCTAAACCCGTGATCCTTGTAGTGGATAAGCGGACCATTTCAAAATGATGATGAGGACAATGATAAAACTTGACGAGAAGCTTTTTTGGAAACTCTGCTGCAGAATGTCATACCTAACTGCAGGAGAAATGATCGATGCAATTTAGACAGCTAACACTTTTGTCTATCGACCAAATTTTAAGGTCAATATTTGATCTTAAGTCCAACAAGACTGCTCAAGACCAACTGTCGAACTTTTAGAGGCAGCTGGCAAAACATAATTTGTACAAAGTATTTCCGATCAATGGTACCTTAGCATCGTATACTCGGCCCAGCTGAAGCTTTGATCCTCCCGATCTTTCGCGATTCGAATTAGATCTTAAGTGGATTCAAATAGGCAGGGTAGTGTTGGTTTTGTTTGAAAAATAAATTAATTGTGCAATAGTCCGAGGTAGGCCAATGCGAGCTTCTCACAACCATTCATGTAGTGCATGTGATATTCTTGGCACGAATGTAAGGCACCTACAGTTTTTAACGTCGACTCCGATCGCTCGATTGAGGAGTTTTTTTTTTCGTGATTAATAACCTCTTCGGAAATTGGTCATTGCCTAGCGAAGGGTGGTGAAAAACGTTTGGTCGATAGCTTGAACCTTTATTTGCAGGCTCAGCAGTAAAATACACTACCCACTGAGCCATGGCAAGATTGCGGATTTTTTTCTTTGAACTTGTCTATATTTTCTAGCCTTTTGACACTTGAACCGTCGTTTTTAGAAAAAGCTGCAGCTTGCTTTATTGCAATCTACATCGACAGCCAGGCTGTGATCAATTCCTTCGTATCCAACACAATAGAATCTAGGGCGGAGAAAGACTGCCGCGTGTCTCTTAACGAGATCGCTAACCAGTATAATATCACTCTGTTGGTTCACCTCAACATTCAAGCGCCTGACGAATTAGCTAGATTAGGCTCTCAATGTACAAACGGCATGAAGCTCGACCATGTCAATACGCCTATGTATGTTGTTGTTAAACACCTGACTTACATCGACGCTCTTTCGAAAGCAAATCGTAGACGGAAACACCTTGATTATTGCAACAATGCCTGGCAGATCTGACCTGTTCTGGATCTAGAAAATGCAAAAGCATTAATGCGACTTAAAGAGACCAACTTTCAAAACTAATCAACGTCCTCACGGGGCACTGCATACTAGGCACGCAGGCTCAACGCCTAGGTACAGCATCTAACGATTTATACAGGAGCTGCAGAGAGGTGTCCTTTTTTTTGGACGTGTCCCGCCCTTGCCAACATCGGGGGAGCCACTCTAGGACAATACTTTTTTAAAGATCTCAATGATCTGAACTCTGCCAGCACGGCTGATCTCCAAAGCTACGTTGGGAAATCTAAATGGTTTTAGGAGTAAGCAGGGGTTAAACCCTAGTACTCAGTGGTATAACAATGGGTCTACTTTTCTGGTCTGGGTGTACCTCTTCTTAGAGAACCACCTTAACTAACTAAAGCTAAACTAGCTAAAGGGTTCATTTTAAGAAGATATTGGAAGCCAAGTTAATGGTTTACTCGTCTATAAGCGGCCGCCGTGAAGTGCTAAAGGTTCCGGGTTCAACTCCTGATGTTTAGCAATATTTATTTCTTAAAATAAATAAAAAGTCGATCAACTGCGAAAACTGATGTCTACTCTACTGCAATGGCATAACACTGGCAATAGAGTGACCAGTAGTTGAAACTGATCATGAAGATGACATCAGGAGATTCGAAAAAATACTGTGAAAAATTTTCTAAAGGTTCATCTTACCTCGTAAAAACTAGGCACAGCAACGTCGCTGATAATATTGTCAATTGCTGCGATAAGGCTGACTGAGATTTTTGCATCGCTCGATGGAGGTCGTTCTACAAAAGAAAAGATACAAACAAAACAAACATCTTTCAATCTGATTTCTTTAATTTTTATCTAACTATCTACTTACGAACATATTCTCCAAAGACCTCTTGGCGAGCCAACAATTGAGAAATATTGGTATGAAAAGGTTTCTCAAGGGAGGCCATAATATCTAAAAAGCAAAACGAAAAAAAAAAACAACACAACCACATTTAAACACTTCACGTAGATACTATGTTCGTAGGCCCTCCAACTCACCGTAAGTGCAAAAGGTATTGTCGTAATTAATTCTAAGATAAAATGAAACGAGAGTATCTGCTGCCATATGTTTCCCTGAAATTAAAACCGAAAGCGATTGGATGCCATTAGATATCTGGATAGGAACACCCGCCGACACCAACGGCAACATTATGGAATGAACTTACATAGATACTCACCTTATATCCTAGATATGTGAGTAAAACTGCCTCCGTTAACGACACTAACGCTAAAATTAATTGTACGGCCCATAAAACTGTTGGCCGATTCACCCACAGGATCGCTTCCCAATTTATAATTGGATTCTCTTGGAATTCCTCTTCGGTTAACTGGGCCGATGCTAGAAATTCCGTTTTATTACTAGGTAAACAGCCATAACTAAAAAAAGATACAAAATCTCACACATCATTACTCCAATCTGAGCTGGGGTGGGGGGGAGGCTAACTTACCATGTTGCAAATGTTGGATTTGTATCCGTTATCACACGTAATATATACAGAACACATGCTAGTAATTTAAAAAACAAGTCAGCTATTCGTATTCGTAAACCTGTCAAAGAAAGATACAGATACTTTTTTTTATATCCAGAGAAAGCAAAACGAATATTTTGTTATTGTTATTCAATGTTTCCCCGGCGAGTAATCATTATATTTCCTAAGAAAAGCAAAGCGCCCACAGACAAAAAAGGGACGACCGGATTTAGCCCGGTATCCCACTATCGACCGACCGGTCATTGTGAGTCGAACCGTACGAACTGACTTCAATCATTAATCCGGCGTGTGTTGCCGGTTCGATTGGTCATTTGGAAATGTCAATCGTTTAAGGGGCAAAGTGTATCTCATCGGTATAAATCGATACGACATCTACGGATGTACCACTCCCAACCGGAGAGTGACCCAAACGGTAGGTAGGTATATGTATCTTCTTTGGTTATCTAAGCGTATTTCGGTGTCACCTGGATTCCCATGGGTAGAATTTCTTATTCATTGGCTAAGGGGCAAATTGTTATTTATAGCGCCAGTTGAATAGTTTATTGCGCCCACTGTGGAAGGACGAAACGAGAAGATGCGAATTGAATTGGGGGAGATCCTCTGCCATTACTTTATTAGTGGAAATGGAGAAGTTTTCAAAAGAAAAGGTTAAGTGTGGAACGATTCTCTTCCGGATAACCTCTGTGTGGCACTTTAAAGTTAGTGGATGTTTAAAAAAGGAAACCATACGAAGATGGGCGATGGAAGCCATGGGGATAACTTTAATTTTTCCTTCGCCTAAGTGGTATGACTTTAGTCAATGAATTAAGGAGAAAGTTCTTTGAGTTAGGACGAGTCCCTGTACAGAAGTGTTGCCCTATTCAGAGAGTTCAACAACTTTTTGTATCAAAGATCGATGACATTTTAGCTAATGACGAGGTGAATCCTAATTTTGAGGTAACTCCCTCAGGAGATGAACAGTTGAACAAAACTTGACTGCAGTAGATGCCAGTGAGGCTATGGAAAGCTGAATTAACTAAGGAGAGGGATTTCTGTGATAATGTAAAAGAAGAGAGATGGAAGAATAGGTTGCTGGTCAGCATGGTATGGTATGGTATATGAGGGTGAGCGGAAGGCTCTTCACTTAGGCCTCTGTCGGGCCCGTTGTGTTCCCCTCCTTTAATTCTCGAAACTGCAGGCATAGGCTTGGCTTGGGACGTATGTTGGGAGGGATCTAGGGAGGGATCTAGTGTACGTGTGGTCTGGCGAATCTTCCTGTTTCTTTGGTGAAGGCCAGGATGACGCCGATTCCTTTGTCCTTGAGATGTTTCAGGTCCGGTATGTGTCCTGTGATCAGTCCCACCATCAGCCTCAATTGCTCTCTGCTGGTCGGTATACTACAAACATGGAATGAATGAGATACGATTGCAGATGTACGCAAAATTTGCACATCAACAAATGTCTGCAAATCATCCACAAATGCGAATTTGCAGAAATGTCATTTGCACGCCGATCTCAAGATTTGTCCTAGAGCTGCACATTTTTCTGAGCATTTGTTGCCCGATGACATGAAAATATGCAGTCCCATTTGCAGAAACGCTTTTTTTATTTGTTTGGAAGGATGAAGCAACTTGAGATACCTTCGCAGATGTATTGGCTGTATATGTGTTTGACAGCAAAAGCGAAAAGGACAATGAAAGCGAATTGCAGACGAACTCATGTTGATGGACGAAAATGATAGGAGATGCACATAGCGGAAACAGAAGTAAAAAGTTTTCTACTTGAGCTATGGATGCACGGATTTAATTGCCTTTTGGTTCTAATCTCACATTTTGTGGGTCGTCATAGGTGACTGCATTATAGCCCGGAGCGTTTGTGCAACTACACACATAAATAGCCACTATACTGAGTGTTGAATCACCGGACACCATTGGGATCTGTCATCATACATAAGAATTAGATAAATATCGACTTTACGAATGTCTCCAAAACCAACCATTTCGCTAAATCGAAAACACACTGTTTGGAAATCTGGAAGTTTTGGCGGAAGTACCACCGATGGAACACATGCCCATTTCAAGTGAAAGTGGATTGAAATCGAATTTCAATTCCACTCGAAATGAAATTAGATGTTCTGGATTCGGAGTGAATTCAAATTTTTTGAATTCACTTCGAATGTCAAAATGGGCTGTAAATTTAAAATCGAGTGAAATGCGAAACACCAAATTTTTCACTTTCGAACATACAATCCACAATTCGTGATTTCGTTCGGATTGCAGAACACCTGATTTCACTTTTTGTGGTTGAATTCATAAAAAGTGGAATGTAGAGCAGGGTTGATAATCTCAGAGGTTTGTCATGCCCCCATGCGAGGTGGTAATGGGAAAAATGTTTGGTGTATATTACTGCGGTTCGAACACAGCACCGCAGTCCAGCGCACTAACCACTGAGCCACGGCGACCAACATTCAATTGCGCCGTTCCCTCATAAAACAACCCAATCGCACTTATATTTGATCTGCAGTCCCACTGGGATGAATACTTGAAGTATTCGTTCACCACAAGCACTTAACAAATATGCCTTTCCCTGGGGGTTGATATCACTTGATAGGATTATAGATTTTACCAAGAATTTAGGAATTTGCTACATGAGAACCATAAAGTGAAAGAGTTATGGCTATGGAATTTGCTCACATTGAGATTGCGATAAGTATTTCATGATTACTTCATAGCTGTCCCAAGTAGTTTTTAAGGGAAGTTTCAAGGTATCAGCTTTCAAACTTCGTAGTATCAATGAGATCTCTACTGCAGCAATATGGCATCTTAAGTTGTCTTGAGACTGAGAAAAGGACAACAGTGGATTTCAGCTCCATACGGCCACGTCTCCTTACTGTCTCGATGGGAGAATGCCGAATGCAGATCGACAGAAACAGATTGTATGATCCAGATTCTAATATTTGACAGGAGTTTCAGTATCAGAATTCCTGACAGAGATGACTGGAGGAACGACAAAGTTACCAACTGACCTGCTACACCGATGGTTCTAAGATTGACATTGGTACAGGTGCCAAGCCCCTAGGAATAAACGAAGTAGACACATGTGCAGCTAGTCAAACTTAGTCGCCGCAAAGCAAGGGTGATCTCCGTGATCATTACTGGGGACTGCGCCATTGGTACGCATGCAGAACGCCTCGGGATACATCACAACGACTATTGCAGAAAATGTAGGGAAATCTAATCTGTCCATATACTGCTGTGTGAATATCCTGCCGGTAAAGAATGAGGACTATTGGCAATTACTTCTTCGCGGAACTGGAAGACAAGCGTGACATCGAGCTAAGGAACCTCCTGAGATTCATATTCTTATCCGGGTTTTAAGTCAGCATTACAATTATAAAATGGGCACAATGAATTCTATTGGTGGTCTTTATGAGCAGTGACAAGGCATCCATTTACCTAACCTAACCTAAGGCAAGTAAAATCATCGTAAGCTGTATTGTCCAATACTATCCTCGTATACAATAAAATCGGTTTGCGAAACAAAGACAATAGACTCGAAGTGATCTGAGAGAAGCTAGCTAGCAAGACTTCTCATGGATGAGCTTTACTAAATGATTTCCAGTGATAGGTAATGCATACGCTGGTTTGTTTATATTGCACTAGATCTTAATACGTAGACAGAATATTGAGGGTCTTTGAGAGAAATATCCCTTCATTCAGTGAGAGAGGACGAATGGAGGAAAAGATAAAACTGCCACGCTTTGGCAAGGATTAGACGGTGGGCAATTGGAACTGTATTGTCCTCTTTACAACGAACGACCACTAATGCAATGTTTAGTTTATTTTTGCATCGCCTAATTGTAGGCTCTATTTTTTTATAGGTGAAATTGCAACAACTGGCGTCGACAAAACAGAGCACTACTTGCACTACTAAGACTAACTAACCACTGCTTACCAACGTACACGCGGCGGATACCAGATCCAACACCCATGTTCTGCATTCCACTTTTTGTGAACTCAGCCACAAAAAGTGAAATTAGGTATTTTGCAATCCGAATGAAATTACGAATTGTGGATTGTAGGTTCGAAAGTGAAAAATTTGGTGTTCTGCATTTCACTCGAAACGAATTTTAATTTTACAGCCGATTTTGACATTTTAAACATTTCGAAGGGGATTCAAAAAACTCGAATTCACTCGGAATCCAGAACATTTAATTTCATTTCGAGTGGAATTGAAAATCGATTTCAATCCACTTTCACGTGAAATACAAAACATGAGTGCAAGTACCTCAAAACAGTGTGAAAGGATGGACTAGACAGGATGAGGAAGAGGGATTTTTAACGCCAAAGTAGGAAGGGAGGACATCTTAACCATGACCTACACCCTACACTATACTACGTCTAGAACTGGACTAAGGCTAATTGAGTTTCGTGGAAGGCAGCATTTTCATAAGGGGACCTGTCGGTCGTTTGATCATACAACAGTCTATCAAATTGATCACGTTGCAATCGATGCAGGGCATGCCTGTAGTATTTTTAATTTTCGTATCGGATCACTACCTTGTTGTGTGGCTGCTCTAAGCTTAGTCGAGAGAAACATTGCTTGAGTTGTTATCGAACTTCCCAATTCAACGAATGTTCGAATTTATATCGAAAGATGATGCCGAAACAAAAGTTCACCACTTATTTAGGTAAAATAAGTCGAGGCAAAAAGATTTCAACTCATGCCTTGAGCTTAAAAACCACTCAACTGATCAATGAAACGTTCCAATGTATATACATAACCTCTGTAACCACATCTCTCAAATTGGTGGAATAATGTCAAAAAGAACTTGGAACTCTGGGTCACCGGTTCTGTGTCACTCTTACCTAGGTCCTAGGACAAAGGGACAGCTCTCTCACGTAACGAATTCACATTCGACTTGAATCTGTGAAGGGTAGCTTTTCTTACACTTCCTAAAAATGGCCAACCAAATATGGATCGAACTAGATAGCTGCATCATCTCTAGGAGACCCTTAGCAAAGAGAGAGAGCCTTAGTAAAAATTGAAGGGACATCTCTCGGGTTTTAACAATCCGGGAGGCTTGCAATATGACTGGATATCGCCTTCAACACTTACTGTGGCAGCTACAAAGTTGTCAACAAGGCAGAAATCCACGATCATTTATTTTGAAAATGCCGGTCTCTCACCAAATCCGGGCACCATACTTTAGAGAAACCTTTTTCCAATAACCTTAAAGACCTGTCCATTAAAAGTATTTCTCTTTACGATTCCACTCACCAAATCAGGTGCCTAAGATGCCTTAAAACGTCGCCAAATGCCTTAAGTGGATCTCAACGTCACTGCACCTTCCCATCTATGTTTGTTGGTATATCGTACAAGTGAACGAGGACTACATAACGAGTGAAACTTTTTAATTTATGCCCATGCTCAACGTGGATTGTAAGAAACAAAACCACAACAAGATTCCCTCCAGAGTTTATAAGTGAAACGGGTCAACACTTTGGCCCAAACAATCTAAGTTATCATCGGGTTCATCGTCCTTCGATTTTCCCTAAGAACAGTTTAAGTAGTTAAACACACGGTAACTACTTAACTGGCAAATTAAAGATTTAAGGAACACTGACCCTCAGTTTAGGTTAAATTCCCTATGGACATCATTTTCGGTAACTCATTGTTTATATCTTGTGGCAATGACCTGTGCGACGCCCCACATGACCGTGGGAAATTTTATTTCAATTCCAGGAACTATGTTTCCACTTAGTAATGTTTTAACACTTAAGTGTATACCGGGTCAGTGTCCTCCTCATTGCTCTAAACCTCCTCGTTAGGACATTCAACTTGAGTTCACAAGGCGTGAAAACAAACCCACAAATAAACCATTGAATCATTTGAATAATTGCCCTCAAAATGGAGATAATGACAAATGGTATTCTGCAAGAAATTCCCTCAAGGTAATAAACCTCGAAAATATTCCTAAACCACCCACAAAATAACTTCCTTTCCAAGGATCCCAAATGAAAATTAAATTTTCACTTCAAGTGAATAATTTCAGTTACATCCTTGCGTCATCGTAACTTGTGTCAGAGGAATATATTTGCCAATTACTCTTTCAAACAGTGAAATTGAAAATAAGATGTGAGAGAGCTAACTCAAAGGATAATTCCGTAGATATACTCACTTGATCTTTGATTCTTAATGAAGTAAAGTTGCAGTCTTTCTTTGAATGTGTTTTCATTAACGTAGTATTCAACTCGGACTCTGTAATGAGAAAGAAAGACAAAAACAAAATTAATGTTTAGCAGGATTAAAACTTTTTCAAAAAAATAAAAATAAAAAGACATTCATAACGTAAGAGGAAGAATGTGCCTCGTAGTCCAATTGATTGCCCGAAATTGCACTACGGCACGTAGGGTTCTGCACTTTTATCGATACACTTCCTAATCCTTTTTCATTCCTACTGTGAATGTTCGTCGAAACTTTTTTGTGTTCAAAGGACTCGGAATCGCAAAGGAATGAGAAGAAAAAAAACCTGCAAGATACACAAGAATAAAACACTGCAATCGAAAGCAGAGAACTACATATAGTGGTGCAAGCGTTCTATTGAGAAATTGTGACTGAAGAAAATTTACTTTTCACCGGAAGAAGTTAAGGATGTGGATTCCAGGATGTATGTTTATATCAGATGTAGATGTACCCAAGGTTATGTTTACCTTTGGAATCTTTGAAGCAGGATGTGCATTATGTAATTTTATTGCTTCTCAGCTTGAATTGGATTATCCTGATTTCCGGGGAATGCAAGTTGTTTCAAATCAAATAAACGTCAGAGAAACGTCAATTTGTGTGGGAATTTACATGTCGGAAGGGAACTTTTAATTAGGTTTAACCTTCTTTTTTTGGAGCGAATGCTTAAAATCCTTGATAAGGGAGGAGAACTACTTAAGTTTTGTTTAGGTCTTTTTCGCGTATGTGGTATTCCTGGGCTATTCTTAGAAATCGTTACGTCAGATGATACATGCGTTCATATCTGTCCTTGTATAGTCCTACAGTCTAGGGTCTTGTGTCTCAACCAGAAAACTTCTCCTTCTCAATTGTTGGTGAGTTTTTAATTTAATTAATTAATTTTTTTTCCAAGCTTCTGATATGACTTTCCAAAAAAAACCGCGGAAATGATTCGCATTAAACACACATGATATTCACATGTCGGTTTAGTATTCTTATCGGTGTACGGAAACTGTGATTAAGGGAAACGAACTACCCAAAGCTGCTTGAAGATCGAGCTGGCTGGAGACGCTTGCTGGTTTAGACTCAGTGCCAGGCGCTACAGTCCGGGGTGAACCTGGGCCTCAACCAAAAAGCCTCTTCAGCCAATTCCATCTTTAGCCACTTGCCTCCAGTTTTGCACGGCAAGTTGGTTAAGATCTCCTTCCACTTGTGTGCACCACCTGAGTCCCGGTCTTCCTCTACTGCGCCGTCACTCGGGTGTGGATTCGAAGATTCCTCCAATCACCGTCTATGCAGACAGGACCGAAAATCAGCCGAATCACTCGAATTTTTCTCTCGATTCACTTTTGACAGACTCCATGCCTCTGCGCCGTTGAGCCGGACTGGCATGATTAAGGTCTTATACAGGGTCACTTTAGTCGTTCGAGAGAGGGCTTTGCTTCTCAATTGCCTTCTTAGCCCAAAAAAACAGCGAAACAGAGTTATTCTTTGTTCGATTTCAGTGCTGGTGTCGTCGGAGCCTAGGTAGACAAAGTCCTTGACTACCTCGAAGTGATATCTGTCTACTGTAAAGTTATGTCCGAGACGTCGGTGTTGGGTGTCCTTTCTTGTTGACACCATATACTTCGTCTTGCCCTCATTGACCGCCAAAACCATCTTCGCCGTCTCCGTCTCAATGCTCACATCACGCTGCGTTCTTCCGATTATGTCAATATCGTCGGCGTATCCGAATAAATGGACGGACTTTTGAAAGATTGTGCCTCTGTTGTTGGCGCGTGAGTTTTGCACAACTCTTTCAACAACGATGTTGAAGAAGTCGCATGACAGCGCGTCTCGGTAAGGTGTAGACCGACCTTGATGGAGCAGTGTGCATTGCATTCTCCATCGTCATCCTGAACAAACGGGCGAGTTTGGCAGGGATGCCAAAACTAGACATGGCTCTGTATAGCTCGTCTCTAAAGATGCTGTCATACGCGGCCTTACAATCGATAAAGAGGTGGTGGGTATCGATTTGAAGTTCCTGGGTTTTCTCCAAGATCTGCCGAAGTGTGAATATTTGGTCGATGGTGGACTTTCCTGGCCTTAAACCGCACTGATAGGCGCCAATCAGGTTGTTGACGAACTGCTTCAGGGGTTCACACAACACGGCAGATAAGATCTTATAGGCAATGTTAAGACTGATGTCTTTGTAGTTGGCGTAGTTCAGAGGGTCACCTTTCTTGAGGATCGGGCAAAAAATGCTGAGGTTCCATTCATCGGGAAAAATTTATTCGGTCCATATTTTAGAGATGAGTTGGTGCATGCTCCTAACCAAATCATTGCGAAAAATGTTCTGTGGATTTTACTGGGGATTGAACCCACGCCACTCTGTCAGCAGTCCAACTCACTAACCACTGAGCCACGATGCTCTAGCAAAGTAGTATTCAGATCGGGAAATATTTCGTCCTGAACTATTCGTGTCTCTAAGAAGAGATTTTTGGTTCAGGACATGAATTAGAGGTGAGCAGTTCTGCGCAAAGAGCAAAGAATACTGTCTACAGGGCATGAACACTTTTGAAATCATCTAACAAAGGCGGGTCTAGAAACTGCAGATTATATCTGCCCTACAGTACATATACGTAATGTGTCAGTGTCTAGCAACACAATAATGACAGCAGCAAACAATAACTGAAACAAGGTCAAGAAATATACTTACGTGGCTGTAACGCAGTGAAAAAAAAAAAAAAAAATTAAAAAAAATAATCAACGTTTACCTTGACAGCCAGACGATTCACGATTACCTTTCTATTTGTGAATAAGGCTGTCATTGGAGTGAACAAATTTGCTTTTCTGCCCACGCAACACATTCAGATGTCAAAAGCTAATCCTCTCAGCACTATTGGGTAATAAAACCGTATTCGCAGGTTCTTAACTGGTGTGATGTTCTTCCAATCTTTGCGAGAATCAAGTGTGTAATGGGAACTAAATTCGTCCGTAAAGCACCCTTCAAACAGAAACCGTCCCAAGGACACTAAGGACAGATTGTACCATATATTCTAATCCAGATTATAGCCTTCCCCCTACAATTTTTTTTCAACATTATTTGTTCGCAAGAGTAAATGAAGTGTGAACGATTTTTCTTGATTGAGTTTTTATATAAGAAAATTGGCCAAGTGTGAGAAAAATTCCCTGTAGTGTGTCATATATGGAAAAAAATTAATCAAATTTTATGCTTCACGAGACATGTGACACTTCAAGGATTATTTTTACACGCATCATTGTAAAAAGACCAAAGCATTGGACCAGGACAAATATTTATGAGGCCAAGGGTAAAGACTACTGAAATTTATAAATATTTAGAGATATTCCTGAAAGTTATTGGGTTCAATCCTTCTTGCCCTTACAAATTTTCTTGGAACTCCTTGACAATTTTATTCATCGTTGAACAATTATGACAAAGAAAAAAATTTATTCTAAAATGTGTCATGTCTGTCAGTCATAAAAGCGGCAGCAAACACCCCATTCACAGTAAGTCGCCTCGAAGGACTTTTATTTTTGGGTATTTTTCCTGCTAAAACTGATGATGAAGGTTGTAGGCAATTATCTCAGAGGCTACCTTAAGATTTTTAAGTGCAAGAGACTTGGAACAATCACTTCCGTCAGAGATATTAACAACCAGTAGGACAACTGTTAACTGCATGCTGTGCAGCTGGGTTTATGCAATAAGAGGTCAAATATTTAGAAGTTATGAGTAATTTGAGACGAGTGGGAGAGTGATGACCCCAGAGAAGATCACTCCGTTTACCGACGGTTCCGAAACCGAGAACGGAGTGGGAGGTGGTGTTTTATCTGATATGCTTCTGTCTACCTGACCACTGTAGCGTTTTTCAGGCGGAAATTATAGCGATCAACGAAGCATAATGGTCAGACATTACAATGTTAGTCAGGCTACCATAACATTTTTGGAATCATTAACGTATACGTCAATATCTACTTCAGATTATCGCTCATCTCGCATGGAGATGCCAAAACATTTTAACATTCACTTATGCTGGGTATGCGGTCATAGGGACATTCCAGGGAACTGTAAGGCCGATGAACTCACCAAACGTGCTACTACACTGGACATCCTGCCGGATTTAAGTATGCCACTCGCTACCTGTAATTTACTCTTAGAGTATGATGCGATCAGCAACAAAAACCAAAGCTGGAGGTCCCATATGCCGTACCTCCAAAGAGTTCTGACCAGTGCTAAACCTCGCTCCATCCAAAAGACTGATTTTGCTTAAAAGGCCCCTCATAATCACCGTCATTAGTATTTTCACCAACCATTGTCTGATTAGTCTGGACGGATTGGAGATGGACGAAACTACCCTCCAATTCCAAAGAAGCAGCCCGTCACTTCGACAATTTGGACGAACTGTCACATACTGATGTCAAAAGTATCCTCAGCTTTATCACAGCTTCAAATATCTAGCGCGACAGCTCGGGATGAGCCAAAGCCTAGCTTCTCGCAACCATTCATGTTGTGCGTGTTACATTTTTCGCACGTATTGAAGGGACCTACAACTTATTGCCGACTCTGAATGGCGAATTGAAAATCTCTTTCATGACAAATTATACTCCCGGAGGCTTGTCGTTCGCCGACAGGAGGTGGCGCCGCGAAAAATGTTCGGTGGATATGGCTGGGGCTTGAACCCACTCCGCTCGGTCAGCAGTCCAACGCACTAACCACTGAGCCGCGGCGACCACTGGTAGGGAAAAAGGTCTGGAGGTCTACGTCCCAAACTCAGTTAGAGGGCTGTAATCAATGGAACTAAGCTGGGTAAGGAAAATAAAAGACTGCATTGCATGTCCATATCTTTTTTTATCTTATATCTCTGTAGCCTGTAGTACATTTTTACCTAAGCGGACCATTAAAAGGCTTAGACCGAGAGACCGAGAATCCTGATGCAAATTTAAGTTTGATCAAGACTTTCGTCATGAAGGATAGGTAAGGAGGCTGGAGTAAGCAAGTGTGAGTGGTTAGAATCAACCCATCAAGAAGCATGACCAACCCAATTTCGACAAAACTATGAAAACATTGTTAAACAATAATTGCATATTTCCATATCTAGACCAAAAAAGCCGGTCTATAGTGCAGGACGGAACGATTTGAAATGTTTTGAGTATATGAACGCGGTTGGTACACCCTCTGATAAATCGCCGTGAAAAGAAAACCTTTAGAACGAAAAAAAAAAAGATGGGATGAAGGAACCCCAGCGCAATAAGTCTTCAGTGCCACCTGCTTTAGAAGCAGAGCCACCCTTAAAAAAAAGAAGTAAGTAAGTACGAGATAATGAAACGCATCCTTATCTGAAACTGTAATGGAACTTGTAGATACTCTTCCATTCTGAACTAGGGGCCCTTAATGCGCACTGCGACCTATGAGGTTTATTGTGGTGACCCGTTTGGTATAACCAGACCTCGGTATACCCTCAGGTTCGATTTTCCGAACTTTCGCTGGGTTGATCGAGGCCACGTCAATTGGAGTAATCTTTTCCTTGGGGCTCTTGGAAATACGCAGAGAGCGATCTCTTTCCGTTCTCCACAGAACCGGCATATATCCGTTATCTGAGTGGACAATGTCCGGTTAAATAGTCCGTAAAGGTTCTTAACTCGTCTTTGGGGTTGAAGACCTTTTTTGCTTGTCTAAGGCTCTAGAGATTGGACATGTAATCAGCGTGTTTGTTGATATCCCATTGCGTTATCTTTGAGCAGGCACTGTTGGGTGCTGTCATTAAAAAGGGACACCCGACATCGACTTATCGAACAGAATATCACCGTGGACAGCTATAGTAAGGGACTTCATCTACCTCGGTTCCGGTATCGCATCCGACAACAATACCAGCGCCGAGATCAAGTGACGAATAACTCTTGCCAATAGTTGCTTCTTCGGGCTAAGAAGCCAATTAGGTAGTAAGGGCCTATCCCGAGAAACTAAGGAGACTGTGTATTAGAACCTGATCATCCCAGTCCTGCTTTATAGCGATAAAGCATGAACTTTATCGTAATCTGATAAAGATATCCTTGGTTGCTTCAAGAGAAAAATTCTTCGTAAGCTTTTCGGTCCCGTTTGCGATGACGGGCGGTGGAGGGAAAGATTCAGCGATGAACTTTACAAGTTGCACAGCGACATCGCCCTAGTCAAGAAGATACGAATCCATCGGAGCATGTAGAGCGAATGGACACAAAGTCTTCGAGTCTAACCCGCAGGCAAAATGAGTAGCGAAAGGCTGGTCTTGTTGGTTGCGGCCCAGGTTCACCGCGAACTCTAGCGCCACCTAAGTAAGTAAGTAGACACTGTTGGGTGGTACTAAGAAAAGGGGTTCGGGGCCAACGAGTGGGCGATGCAGACTCTATAAATCTAAGTCTGAGATCCTCCTAGATAGACGAGATATTTATTGTTCCTACATTCTAAGAATATCGTCCATCAATGCAAGGATTAGGTCGAGGAGTATGATAAGTCCCTTAACATGACGCATGCAACCGAAGTCACACCGTTAAAGTGCGATGCTTTGAGCAATTTTTTTTTTCTAAAGTAGGCACAGCTGAGGTATGTGCGGATCCATTATTGTTTTTCAAACATCTAGCATGAGAAAAAGTTATTTTAACGTCCAGTGTCCACTTGGATACAGCACTTATCCTCCACGGAAGTCAAAAACAATGGCATCACGAACAGCTTCTATCAGCTCATGAACACATCCTACCAACAGTCATAGTAAGGTCAGAGCTAATACCCTGCACGATGAACCAAAGTTCTATAGTATCCAACACTGAATCCCGAGTCCTGACCGTCGACGAAAGGTACTAGTTTAGAAGGCATTTTGATTGGCCAAGTGTTTCAAGATTGTCCACGTCTTGAAAAGCGACTTGCAAAAAAAACACTAGCGTGTTGTATTTTTCAGAGGGGAACAACGAAAGTTTGTCCACAACTGGGATTTCAACTTATTCAGTTTGCGAAAGTGGCTGACGATGGCTGGAGGGACTTTTTGGTTGAAGCAAAAGGGAACCCCAGACTAAAATGCCATTTAAGCAGGTAACTACCAAGCAATAAGTTCCTACACATACACGACAATACATCGCAAATTGTAACAATTAGATCTGATATTGCTTTTTAAAACTGACCACACTCCACTTCACTCAATCGTTGCAAAGTTAATCTCCATTGTCAAGAAATCAAAAAATAAAGAAGGAAATACTCAAGATAATCCTTGAAAAGCAATACACGTGCCATTTTCTGTTTAAAAATCTTCTACCTTGACAATCACTTTAATCGAATTAGGCCGGTATATGTACATGTTTCGTTCGGTTATCTAAAAGAACGTAATTTCCAAAAATCCACTTGGATAATTAATTTGTCAAACTCTGGGATTTCCATTGAATGAAGATCTTTAAAAATGTTGTTCCCCCCCCCCCCCCCCATTCGCCTCCTAGTCGGCCCTTAAGTCTTCTAAAGTGATTCATGTTATACACGTATCCTTGATTCGCCCTATCATCGTGTAGTCATACTTGACAAAAAAAATATGTGACTATGCTCTTTGAACTGTGTCGTAATACCTTAATGAAATGAGATTTGTTGGGAACTGTGTGTGTCGTCGACTCTTGGAGGAAAGGGGACTTGTTAAGGACTTTTTTTTGTCCCCAAAATCCGTTTTATTGTATTGTAATTTGTTTCATATAGGTCTGGTACTGGTATTGCGACGTAGTTAGAAGGACAACGCCGCAGGTAATTGTGCAAGAAATAAAAAAAGGGAAAAAATAAAATAAATAGCTGGCGCGACAGCTCGGAATGAGCCAAGGCCTAGCTTCTCGCAACCATTCATGTTGTGCGTATTGTATTGTTTGCACGAATGAAAGGGACCTATAATTTATTGCCGACTCCGAACGGCAAAGTGAGAAGCTCTTTCATGACAGATTATACTCCTGGAGCCTTGTCATTCCCGACAAGAGGTGGTGCCGCGAAAAATGTTCGGTGGACATGGCTGGGGCTTAAACACACGCCGCTCGCTCAGCCACGGCAACCGCGTGTGTAGGGTTACCATTAGAAATTTAAAGTAATGAGAGAAGTGGCGATTCACACAAACTGGATTTGGAATTTTTTTCATCTGCTTGATACTCAAAACTCTTAACAGCAAACAAATGCGAGCGAGAGCCATCAACTGATCTTTCATTCGAATCGGTCATGATCTACACTTCGCCTGAGCACCGCGCGGACATTTCGTCACGTGATGTAGATAGGTTTTCAGTAAATAATACAAAGTGGCACAAGAGTCATCACCCCCAATCGGAACAGGCTCTATTTTGCAAATGGTGGCAACTGTCAGGTTTGTTTTAATATTTGTGAAGTTATACTCTCCCTTATACTTCTCGCTATACTCCCCAAATATCGCGGAATACTCGTGACTATTTTTTTTTTAAGGAATAATTCATCAGTGATTTTGGCGCAAGGTGAAATTCGGCGCAGATTTCCCGACTGACAACACGTGACAGAAGAGGCGCTGGAAGGCTTCGTAGCTAAGGCTGACGATGTGTCGGATTAGACGTCAACATAGATCAGACGGCGCGCCATGCAATTAAGTATTTTTTTACTGTGGGAAATTGATGAATTGGGATTGGAGGACATGTCAACAACATTGGTCATCAATTCTGGCGGCGGCCACTCAGCCGATATCATTTTCTCGACTTAATGGAAAAAAATTCAAGACATCAAATAAACATAATCCAAAAGCAGAACCAAAGTTTTTCATTCATTACAAAATTACAGGCAAAGAACATCGGATGACAACTTTTGGACTCTGGACACATTCAAAAAAAATCCTCCGGGATGTGCCTGGATATATACTCCCGTAGTATGTGGGCACGTTTTTCTTGCCTAGTTCAAGAAGCATTCTGACGGGCTTTAGGACAAGTCTTGGTTTTATCGTTACCGAGTTCAGCGCCTTTAGAGAAGCTTGAGTGTCAGAGAAGGCGAGATAATGCCGGTCGTATACTTCTTGCGCATCGTATCAATTTCGACTTCTTATCTCTGTCTAATCTCAACTCTGTCCTTTTTAACTCTTTGGCTGGAGATCGTTACAAGTGTTTGGGAAGTGTACGAGCTCGCGTTGCTCTTTGGACATAGTTGTGCTGATTTACGTTGAGCAACGATTTCGAAATAATGTCCTGCACATTACCTTTTCAACGCGTTGCTAAATTTTTGGAATTTTTCGTTGGCATGAGTTGTGTTGAGTGCGACGACCGGCACAACGCTTATGCGTTGAAATATGTCCCTAGACTAAATAACACATTGGTGCTAGACGACTTACTGAATCTTTCAGACCCATAAAAACTGTCAATTTTTAAGCCGCACGCACCATACTTGATCCTGTTCCAACAGAGGGAGTTTGAACTTTTCGAGTTGACCCTCTGTGGGACAATTACTGAGTAATTTCGCTGTAAGCTGTACTACCATGCTGAATTCTTTCCTTTGTAATAGGAAGATAAGAATGGTAAGTTGACCGTCGGGTCATTTAGAGCCGCTGATATTCAAGTAGAAGAGTCCAGGGTGGCTAAATGTTACCTCCATTTCTGTAGGAAGCAGTGGAGCGCAGACCGCCTGTAATGCAGGTTTTGGCTTGACGTTCTAGTTTTTTGACAGTTACGACCCCCTCAGTCTTTGCCCACCAAACTACTGCCACATATTTTGCAATAGATCTGACGCTCAAGGCGTGGAGTAGATCCAAAGGTAACTTCCCGACGATCCGGTCAATATGAAGCGAATAACTCCGATCAGTTTATCAATTATAGAAGTCGCTCAATGGACAATTATATTGGATATATACATAACTAATGACGAAATATCGCTGATTCGTATCGCTGATTTTAGAAAAAATTCTGAGATTTTTATCTCTTTTTGGGTGGTTTCCAGATTAGCCAACCCTATCACCTGGTTTGACTCCCATGAGTATACTTTTTATGGGTACAATGTACCCACTTGAGGTCTAAGTAAGTCTTTAGGACAACCACAAAACCAACGAACCAATTATGACCTGTCCGGTCTTTGCCTTGAAGATCCTGGGAGTGAAAAAACTTTTCCAAAACTTGGAAAATGATGCTTGGCAATCACTTTCTTCTAACTTCACTGACGATAACTAAAAATCAACCCACGTCACATTTCTTTCACAAATTATTTCTCTCAACCATTTTTCAGTTATGTATCTCAATCAACTGTTCCATCTGTACAAATTGATCAAGTTAATAACGACGCATAACGCAGACAATCCGTCGCAAACTGTTAAGCAGAATTCAGTTTAATTCATTTTGAACTGATGACTTCTTCACCAGCCCAGCCCTTAATACAACCGCGGGTTTATAATAAAAACCTAATCAAAGTCAATCTCGGTCTCTTACAAAAACGTCGCCCGCCGCCGTCGCAGTAAAACCATCAAAAGCAACAAAAGCAGCAATCCATTAATAATTTTTCGCCGAACATTTATCTTCATCTATGGGACGTGATTAATTTACCGTATTTTCGTGCCATAGTATCTGTTGATTGCTACCCTAATCAAGTTGAATTTTTCGTACCCTCTTTTCTGGCTTTTTGACATGACTTTGACCCCTCGAAATGGCCTCGTCGAACGTGTATAATCCGTCAGACACTCGTGAGTCACGGAATAGCGTGGTTTATTTATTTATTTATTTTTTTTACTTTGCACGTCTCGTCCTTTAATCGATGTTCTACAAATCCTGCAGAGATATACATTTTTCATGCCCGCATTTATCCCGTTTTTACAACCATTAATATTAAACCATTATGTATCCGTAGACTAAACGACGCTGATTATGGCGCCGAAATAACCGTTTATCAGCATCATGAGGATACACGCATCTCTGTAATGCATGTACCTATTTGGTAAGAGAGTTATTTAAATTAATATTTATGTCCTTGCATTCGGGATTAGGCTGAACAGTAATGGCTTACAAATTATCATGGAAAAAAGCTTAAAAATCGTGGGTAGCGAGATTGACTCGAAGGAGGATTAATTTTAAACCCACAGGACGTAGTAGTATGTAATTCTTTCCAACGAGGTACTGAGTTGAATCGATTAAGGATTATGGGATGTTTAACTCAACAAATTGAAACAAAATTAATAATCCTTTCGATGATGTATTACTTTGTAAAAGATAATGCTACTCACACGGTACCGCTGAGTGTGTAAACGGTGGATGTGGAGGGAAATTAAGGAAGAAGGTCTAAAGAGTGGTACAACAAGTGTAAGCTGATAAAAAAAAGTTATTAAGCCTAAGGAAGTAATTAAGACTGACTGAAGTTAATCTAATGAAAACTGCGAGAAGGGAAATGAACGAGGGTGAAGGATACCATCATAGTTCTGTTTTTTCTTCCACGTAAAATCAAAAGTTTAGGCCGGCAGGGAAAACCCCAGTTTTCTGGATCAGGGGTGAGAGAGTGCGTGATCCTTTTGTATACTTTTGTACGAATATCAGATTTGGACTGATGCGCTCAACCAAGAAAACCATACAAAGCAAATGGCAACTGTACAACGAAGAGCAGCTCTCCGGGTGGGAAGCTCCTACCAAATATTGTCAAAACCAGCTGTTCCTGTGTACGCGAGAAAAATGCAGAAGTTGGAAAGAAAATGACAAGAGCGGACGCCAAGTTTTATCTGCGTGGAGCAGATAAAGCAAGCGAAGATGGACTGCAAGACTGGGCGGAGGCACGGGGAGGTGAATCTTACGTCGCACAATTCCTTGTCGGACACGAAATCGAGTTAGCTCTGACATCGAGGAAATGCTTAAGATAAAGAAGAGAGAACAAGTGAATAAAAAAGAAATCTCGAGACCGATAGAGATTCAGAATAACTCTGAAGTAATGTACGAAGCAGTTCCGCTGTTGGATTGCCTGAAGGTGGAGTGGGTTATATAATTGGTTATAGTCTGATACTATGGGCAACCCATGAAGGTGCATGGAGTAGTCTCTCTTTGAAAAAAAAGAACGAAAATTAGTTTCAAGTCAACCACTGCCAGTCAAGTCTTTGTATTATGTACTACGGGCTTAACGCCTGGGGTGGCCTTTGCTTGACCGACGGCTGCTTTTATCAATTGATAGGATTCTTCTGATCGAATTCTTCTCGGCGGACCCCTGTCAATTCGAAGATTGCCTCTGGTGATTTCTGCTTTGTCACAGAATGCGTCCTAAATTTTCACAAATCTCTCATAGAAATATCGACTTGTTATCAGCTTCGTCGCCGTGACTCAGTAGTTAGGGCCTTCGGACTGCTCTTAGTTATGTCCACCGAACATTTATCGCGGCACCACCTCTCGTCGGGGAATGACAAGCCTCCGGGAGTAAAATTTGTCATGAAAGAGCTTCTCAAATCGCTATTCGGAGTCGGCAATAATTTGTAGGTCCCTTCCATTCGTGCGGAAAATTGAACACGCACAACATGAATTGTTGCGAGAAGCTACGCCTTGGTTCATTCAGAGCTGTCGCGCCAGAAAAAAAAAAGCATATCTCCGAAACCAGTATTGCTCCTCCTAAAAACAGATGAACGAAGCTGTTGCGCCAGTTATTTTTTTTATCAGCTTCATTTCAGATTTGTGCAAACAGTCTCGTGGCATTTCCAAAACTTGATGACGAACAAACTGCAGCGCTCTGATTTTCGTTGATAAAGTGCTTCAATGCTCTTCCATAGAATAACAGACCTTAGGAAAAGGGTCCTTATAGAGTGATGGCGATCTTAATGTCAATAACCAGCGATCGACTTTGGCTTGACAAACTTCAACGACTTCGATGAAAAGGAGAAATGTTAGCATCTTTGTCCGATCCACTTCTGGTGGTGTGGGCACTTCCAACCGAATTATGACAATAATTTGGTGCGGCTTCTGCTTGAAAATTGTCATGATGATAGTGATGTGTGCAACACCCTATCGAGGTTGGAGCATTCGAAGGTTGATGTTTGACTATGAGTATTTATAATTCATCAAGTGTTGGAACGTTGACAGTTAATGAAGAGAGATTCTAGCTGTCAGATATGCCAGACCATGCTAAGGATGATACAAACTAAAGTTTTTATGAGGGCACATGCAAATCGGTATCAATTGGACTCGCAGAGAATGGGGAGTTAGTTCTGAGTGATGTATTTAAAAATCTAGGCACCAGACTGAGGCAGCGATGGGCCATTCTACTACCGGTACCACCACCGGATCGTGTAGCAACTGCGTGCTACTTTCGAGAACTTCACACAGACTGTTCTTTAAGCTAATGATCTGGCAACGATGGTACAGGTTTGTCCAAAGTACCCATGGGCAGCACAAAGAACCAGGTTGAACCTAGAGACAGGCAATATCCCCCGGAAAACGGAGTGAAAATGATAATCTCGAGTAACGACTGGTGGAACCAAATAGCCTCGTTTATCCAATTCGAATCATACCAGAACCCTATTGGCCATAAGGAAGGTAACTCTACTTCCAGATGATCAGATTGATATGATATATATAGCGAAATCGACCTGCCTGATGAATCTCCCGACTATGATTTGGCGATATTCCTTTACGAAGATATCAAATCCTTCGAATTGGAAGGTGACGCATCCGCATCCTTAATCGAACCGAGACCACATTTAGTTACAAGTCCAAGAACATCACTTGTACTTGCTGTGTTTTTCGCTTCAGAGGAAGAGGATCATCCATCTTTTTCGAACTTTTGACTGAATCAATGAAATTTTTCTTAAAGAAATTTAGTTATCTCAGTTAACCTGGGCGCCACCTCGCATGACATGGAAACCCATTATCACCTGAGATTCGAACCGCTATTCACTATTTATAAAGCCTTGATCACGGCTGGATTAAAAAAACCAAAGTCCCAGAGAGCAGCGCTTTTCATCAAGACTATCAGTCACACATCCAGCAAGACATGCCTATAACATCTGTCAGACAAGACATCACTATGGACGGTGACTTCGTAATAGTAGAAAACGAGGTCATCCACTGCCGATGTTAAGCCCTCGTGGAAATCCGGCCAATGACCTTACAATCTGGAGCTGGATTTCACGATACCAAAAGAGAAAAAATTCATCATCGAATATAGCAGCACCGCCTTCTGAGGAAAGGAATGGCTTAAAGCCGGCTGCACAGTAAAGAAGACCAAATTAATTTGTAAAAGCAAACGACAATAATTTTTTTTTTAATTTCCATTTTCTCGAAAAAAAACCTCAATTGAATATTCAAATGCGATTCACAATTATGAGTACACATTGCAAAATCGCTAAAATTCCACCGCGCAATCATCCTGTTCTTGGAAAAGGATTTCTTAACTTTCCATCCTTCTGTTGCTTTCCCTTTCTTTTACTTACGTTTTGCGTATTGATTTCCCAAGAATGATCAGCCATGTGTAATGAGAAGAGAAATTAACCCAACAATGTGCAAAAAAAAAAAAAAAGGAACAAAATACGAATTGTGCGCTTCCAATCAAAATTATTTGCCTATTAGACGAGATCCTACTTGGCGCAAGGACCACCCCAACCCGGGAATACTCCTTTCTCTCAGATCCTGTGCAAGCAGCAAATAAAGCAACTTCATCACATATTCGCACAGACTCTTGGCAAACCGACGTTCGGTTAACATAATTCACCCCAGAGGAGGCATATGAAATTGATTACAAAGACGAATCCTGCAAAAAAAGGATGCTCATTGAACTGGCAGCAATAGAGACACACATCGTTATCGTATCAAGAGATGTGCTGTGCGTATGTACATAAGAAGATTACAAGGTCCTTAGAGAAAGGATTTATTTATACGAACGTGTGCCCTTCAGTTTGTCAGTAAGTCTCTGATAGAAAAATTAGGTTCACCTCCAAGTTGGGGGTGTGGATAGAGGTGATGATGTCAATTTAGTGATATGTCGGCTGACGAATTAATTTCGTGTAATTAAAGCGTAAGATGTTGGAACAAACACACACTCGTTGGAGTGTGGAGATAAATTAAGTAATTTATTGCGTAATAGAGTTGAGTTTGCATAAGGTGTGATGATTAGAGGATGTCGAGAGTGAATAAAGCTGATAATGAATCAAAGGCCACCAAGAGTTCAGTGTGCTTCAAAATGGGAATTTATGTGAGTTTACCTGGAAAAAGATATTGGCTGTGAATGGCAGATGATACGCCTTCTATGTAGAACCTGTAGTCTGAGCTAATTAGCTGGTTAGTTCGGATATGGTCTTCTAAAGAGGTGAACCAAGGCCAAAGGTTCCGATACCAGCTGACTCTAGGTCTGCTCCTATACCGATTTAGATTTTCTACGAAATCTTCCTAATCTCTTCAGCTCCTGCATACTTTGTTACAGACTGTGCCCGGTTGTTAAGCGCGTCTGTCTGTTATACATAGTCCTGTAATGACAAAAGAAACGTTGTTTCGACAGAAAACCGACTAGAGCAAGACAAAATGTCTCCTGACTATGAATAGAAAAGATACTCGCATCCTTATACATAGGTGTACTGACAGGACATTATGCCATAGGACATACCTAGCCAGCAGACTCAGGATCAACTGCGCAGACTACTGCAGGAGCTGTCATGATGCGAAAAAGACGAAGACCATCAATCAATTACTCTGTGAGTGTCCTAATCTCCCAAACTACCTACTCTGACACATGGGAAACAGGCTGTTGGGAGAACTTGGAAACTTAACAGAAGTACCAATAACGAACAAACTCCAATTTATTAAGACTACAGGTCTGTTTTGTGACAGACCAGCGAAATAGAACCCAAGGTTGGAAGAAGAACCACAACTCAAAGCGGAATTCAATGGACCAATCAGTAGGCCCCCGTGAACACACAGTAATCGACTGGGTACTTCCCCCATAACCTAACCTAACCTTGCATTGATTTTAGGTATTGTGCGTACTAAAAATACCAACTATTGGTACCTAGAGGGCCTTATCTGGTTTATTTGTAAATCCTATAGTTTCCCGGGATTTCGTTATGAAATTACACCCAGCAAAGTGTGATGTTAGAAGTGGCAGTCCTTTACTTTCTAAAAATTGATTGTGGTGGCTGCAAGGGACCTGATCGCAGTTTGACTGCTGATGTAATTCGAAATCATTGAACATGATATTGGCCTGGGCCAAACCGTCGCTTCCCTGATCGTATAACTCGTCACGTAAAAACGAGTATTGTAGGGCCAAATTGTCTCGTTTTGACGTGACGAGTTATGCGAAATTCTTCGGGTGATTTTCGGTCCCGTTTGCATAGACGGTGAGTGGAGGAGGAGATACAACGACGAACTGGCCCAACGACTGAGGTGGATGGGTCATGTGGAGCGGATGAACACCAATGCTCCGGCCTGGAAAATCTTTGAATCCACACCCAAGGGTGCCGCAGTAGAGGAAGACCGCGACTCAGCTGGCGCACGCAAGTGGAAGGGGACCTCAACCAAGTAAGCGTGCGAAACTGGAGGCAGCTGGTTTAGTTGGTTTAGACCCAAGTCCACCCCGGACTGTAGCGCCACCTTAATTAAGTAAGTCAGTTATGCGATCACGGAAGAGAGGATTTGGTTTCTGATGTACGTACAGCAGTGACTCAGGCCTGAAAGTAGGCTACAGTGGTGAGGAAGACTAAAGGTTCCATGGAGATACTAAGATTTTTTTTTTTTGTAACACTAGAACCGACTCCCTTGACTGTTTTCCTCTGTCCTCTCTCAACATCTATAAAGTACTACCTAATTGTAATCCATGTCATGAAGCCATTTTCAGTGGGCATCGAGTAAGTTGAGCTAGAAAGGCTGCCGAGAACTACATGTACACTAAAAATTAAGCGAAAGGACATATCTTAAGTGGACAGGTGGTACAACGTGTGGAACCACAAAACAGATTTGACCCAAGCTGGATCTAAAATGGTCTAAGGATAAGATTTCCCTCAAGAGATTGTACATCAGCGCTACTACAGATATCATCACTGGATACTCTCTAATAGGCAGCCATGTACAGAGCCTTGGCGTCTTTTCAAATGATTTCTGCAGAAGCTGCATGGACGAAGAAGAGGAAAAAACTGTCCTCCATCTTCTTTGCAACTGCCACGCTCTCTACCTTACAAGAAAAATTCACCTAGGTCCCTTCTTCTACAATGATCCAGGCGATATAATCAACGCCAATATTAGTAGTCTCCTAAGCTTCATCAGAAAGTCTAAGTGGTTTAACGAGTAGGTAAAGGTATAAGTGTGTTGGCTCTGGTTGGCAGCAACTTTAAAGTAACCTTACCTAAGGCTGCCGAAAAGCATTCGAGTTCTGGCATTCCCCACATTTTCTTCACTCTGTTAACAAGTAATTCGAAGCCTCAGGGTCGAGTTATGCTTGCCAACTTAATGACTAATAATGGAACTACAGCCTGCGGTGAGCCTCAATCAACAAACAGCTCGATCGTTAGCCAGCTGCCTCCAGTTGCATACGCCAGTTGGTTGAGATCTCTTTCCAAATGCGCGTACCACCTGGATCCCGGATTTCTTCTCTATACCGCCGCCACTACGAGATAGGTTCGAAGATTTTCCAGGCTGGTCGGAGCGCTATTGTTCATCCACTCTATGTGTCCCAGCCATCTTAGTCATCTATGTGGCTCACTCACCATTTAAGCAGAGGGGACCAACGATCATTCGAAGGACTTTCCTCTCGAAACAGCCAAAGGCGAAAAAGTCCATGGCTTTGCCCATAGAAGTGGACTGTGAAGATTAGGGTCTAGTATAGAAATGTACAGTTTAATAAAAAAAAATCTGATAATGGAGTCGATACATAGGCAAAGCCGTTCAATCCGAACAATGTCAATTTGCTTCCAATCCGTTAAACGACAGGCAAGGTCAGTATAATCTCGACATATTCAACAGAACTGCAGTTTAAAAAGAACGAACCAAAGCAATTTAGACTGCCCTTCAATTTACATCCCCTTTCGAGAAATACCTCACACAATTGTCCTCTACAATCTAGACTGATTTAACGAGAGGGATGGACATACAAGAGGGATGGACATGCAAAACAAAACAAAACTCATAAGGTCAGTTAGTCTTTACGTCAGACATCCGAGAAAGAAAATTAAAATTATTTATCGTACTACACCCCACCATACTTGAAAACTTTTTTAACGACTCATTTGACATTTAAAACTTTTCCCACGGCTCAAATGACACAAATCAAGGACACATCCGCACATCCCCAGGCTAAGGGTAAGCAATATCTGTCACACTCAATGACGTATCCGCCATTTCACCGCGCGTCATCCTTCAGAACAGCTTGCAAACTGCAATTCAACGAATAGCAAACAGGAGAGAGAATTGAAAAGAAAAAAAAACGTGTTAAAGGATATCGCAATCGATATGCGTCAACCTCTTCAAATACTCTCGCACTTACACCGGCATACGCCACATACTACAATCAAAACCAAGGAACTCTAAATTGGATTACACAGCGCGACTGAGTGCAATAACAGAAAAGAAAATCGTTTCCATCGTTACAATTGAATTAAGGATCTCCTTTTTCTTTTTTTTTTACAGAAAGTGGAGAGTCACGGAACCCCACATTCGACAAAAGTCGTGAATGAGTCTGTGTCTATGTTCCTCAAATGTACATAGCCACTGTCGATTAGTTCCGTTTCAAAGATAAAGGACCATCTAGAGCAGTCCCTAACCAGAATCGATTAGGCGATGAATTGGAACAGAAAAAACGAAAAATAAACTTCTAATTGTCAATAATAGTCGTAGTGACGATGGTAGGGACTCTGTTCTGGAGGATACGCAGCCCCTCCGAGAGGAACGAACTAATGCGACACTCTTCAATTCCCATTCCTCGAATAGATGGTATTCTATTCTCTTTTTGATTGAGTACTCACACAATGGACATGGTGGATTCACACCAGGACCACAATCAAATAAAGTCCTTTGTTTTAGAAATGTCAGACGAAGCAATGTTTTAGTACTGCGGTATTTGTTTTCAATTGCCTTTGGTGTTCTTTGTTTACCCAGAGATGGTTCATTGAGTCGGAGAGGGCATTTTAAAATCCATTACAGGATCTTGTAGAATTTGCACTTTGGAATGTGTAACGACGTGGTGCTGGTAAATGGTGATTTGCGCCACCTTAAATAAATTTTTAGAAATTTGGAAGCAGGACACTTGTAGCTTTAAAACTGATGACCGACTACATTCAAACTTAGTTTAGGAACACGAAAAATGACAGACGTGACTATTTCTAAAATCAACAAGGATTCGTCTAAAACGTGATAACAGTTTTGGTGAGTGGATTGCACTACATGGAATATAGCCCGGGATCCTTGCGGGAAGACCTTCGGATAAGATTCGGAAAAGAAAGAAAATAAGAAAAAGGACTTTCGAATGGTCACGTTTAAAGGGAGTCCTTGGCTGACATAAAGCAGAGAGCATTGTCATCTCATAAATGTGATAAAAAGCTCTTTTCTTCCGGCTTAGTCGGGTGAGTGGTCGCGAGAAACTTTACTTCAACCTTCGACATGCTGTAGGTAAGAGTTATGACTTCAGGCGCGCTGCTTGGACCAACAGAATTATGCTGAATATGACCAGCCATAGAAACGATTTTGCACACGTTAGTGCGAATACTCCATGCATCACAATGATAGCATTTCTGGATAAAGAGAGCTCTAGATAGCACCACATTCCGAGTTAATCAATATTTATCTCACCAGGCGAATTATCAACTCAAAGCTGGGTGGCTCATCTACTAGAAAATCTATCAGTAGAGTCACTCCTCAGGGAGAGGTCCTGTCTCCTCTTCTTTGGAATTTGGTGGTAAATGAAGTATTGATAATCCTGGAAGCGGGGGCTGCAGGGTGATCGCTTATGCAGATGATGGTACTTCAGCCGTTAAGGGAAAGCACCTTGATACCTTAAAATAATTCTCCAAAGTGCTATAAACAAATTAACCAAATGGGCAGCTACATAGGCGTGGTTTGGGTGTGAACTGAGCTGGTAATCTTCCCTAGGATGTATAAAATCCCCCACACATTGAAACTCCTGCCATTACTGGTACAAGTTTAATTTTCTCCAAACGAGACAAAATACTTAAGTCCCATTTTGGACAGGAAATTAAACTGGAAACCAAACATTCAAAAGAGGGTTAAGAAAGCTACAGTAGCCCTTTTCCCTCGCAAAAAGACCATCGGAAATAAATAGGGTCTGCAAACCACAAAACGTATCCGCTCTATGTTTCGGTAGCTAGGAAGGTAGGTAAGGTGGCTGTCCAAGCGAGGCACAGACACACGAAGATCAAGGAAGGCCCTTTGTGATACCCTAGGTGCCACTACAACTAACCATTTGGAGCTCGTAACACAGTTAAGGATGCTTTTGACTTCAGTATGCGATAATTCGCCCAAATTGTCGAAGTGATTGACTCCTAGATAGAGCTTCCTACTTTGGGATAGGGCAGGACAAGTGTAGATGAAATGGAGGATCGTTTCCTCCTCCTCTTCGTCCCTGCAGTTACTGCAAAGTCATTTGCGAAGAGCCAGTGAAACTACCGATAACGGTGCTAATGAACGACCTTTTAAGCAAGATAAGAGTTTTAGATCGAGTGAGGCTTAGCATAGGCCGTATCTTTCTGTAAGTGCGGCATGTGGTACCGTTCGGTAACAAGACTGATACTTACGTACGGGGTGATG
Source organism: Matsumyia berberina (assembly GCA_917880715.2). Lineage (NCBI taxonomy): Eukaryota > Metazoa > Arthropoda > Insecta > Diptera > Syrphidae > Matsumyia > Matsumyia berberina. Next base: position 110,905,902 of record OU862870.1, on the reverse strand, counting down.
GTGTGGTGGACCGCCTTGGATATAGCCATCAACCGCTAAAATTTAAGCAAAGTCCAACGAACAGCTTCAATGTTCATCAGCGGAGCTCTTCGTACAACTCACTTTGCGGCACTGGACATTCTGTTTCATCTATCACCCCTCGACATTTTCGCCAAACAAACCGCAACTAGTGCAGCGATTTGCCTCAAAGCAACCTCACAGTGGTCTACTTTAAATTTTCCTCATCTTTTTTGAAAAATGTCAAAAATATTTTCAGATATATAAAGTACACAACACCCAAGCTAAGTTTTGACAACAACTTCGAGGTAACTATCCCTCCCAAGTCATTCTCAGAGGACAAGTCAATTCATTTCCGAAACTAGGAACGGGGTGGGTGGTGGTGTTTCTTCCGGCAAGTTTAACTTTAGTCTAGCGTTCCGCCTTTCAAATCATTGTAGCGTGTTCCAGATGGAAATCATGGCGATCAGAGAAGCGGAGCAGTTTAATATACACATTTGCTGGGTGCCAGGGCACAGTGACATTCCTGCGAACTGTAAGGCTGATGAACTCCTCGGATATGGAACCGATCGCTACTTGTAAACCTAAATCAAAGCTAGATGCTATCCAAAGAACAAATCTTAGGTGGACAAGTGGTATAACACGTCTAGCGACAAAGCAGATTCCCCCAAAGCTGAATCAGAAACGCTCTAAGTATTTGATTTCTGAAACGCTCTAAGTATTTGATTTCTCTTAATAGGTATCATTACTGGACACTGCCTAAAAAGCAAGCATGCAACAAGGCTTGACGTCTACACAAACAGAAGCTGTATGGGTGAACTGCACCTGTCCAGTTGTCCTCCGCAAAAGAAAACTCCACTTAGGAGCCGTCTTCCTTACAAACAAAAGGAAAATACCACAATTCACAACACCTTCTGTTGGGGGTATGCCCCTCAGGATCTCCCAGAGTGCAAAATACTTGGGACTCGTGGTCGATAAAAAGCTTAATTGGACACTCAACAGTAACGAAATAATCAAGAAGGTCACAATAGCCTTTACTCGTGCTGCAGGATATTTGGGAAAACCTAGGGACCTAACCCGAAGATTATCCTGTAGATGTACACTGCTATAATGGCAAGCCGTTAGTAAAACCACTGGCGTGTATTAGAACTACCAGTGCAATGAGAACAACACCAACCGCAGGACTTGAGGCTATCCTCAACCTACTCCCAGTGGATAAGTTTCTATGACTCTCGGCGGTCATCAGTGCTTATCGAATAAGCCAGTCTGACTGCTTAAAACCCAATGCATAAGGTCATACTGCTAATTCTACAGAAGTATCTAGGCAATGTATCGGCAAATGACTACAGAGCGCCATACCTAGGTTTCACAAGACCATTTTCAAGTTCATAGTCGAGCAGGGAGGATTGGAAAAGCGGGCAAATGCCAAATGCACATTCCACCGATGGACCCAAAATGGACACTGGTGTAGGGACAGGTATCTTTTTCGCCTTCCGGATCACAGCAGTGTTTTGCAAGCGGAAGTATCAGCAGTGACACTAGCCGCCCGTAACACTGCGATGAGGGCAATACCACGAGGAGATATCACCTTTATCATTGACAGTCAGGCAGCAATAAAAGCAATTTCTGTTAACGAAATAAAATCGAAGCTTGTGAGGTGCTATTGAGAAGAGCTCAAGGCTTTTTGAACACAGCATAGGGAATATCAGGAAACGAGAATGCTGACGAACTGACGACAAACGGCTCGGCAACAAGCCCGGAACAAGTCGAGACTTCGGTGAACATCCCGCCTTGCACACTTAAGCTCGAAGCAGGGAATAGAGCCTTAAGAGAGGCTAACAACAGATGGACATCTCTAAACACTTATGCAACCCCAAGGAAGATATGGCCAAAATATGTTAAGGCTAGGACCGACAGACTTCTGCAGATCGACAGAAGATCCCTTGTACCCTTATAGGAATGATCACAGGGAACCTTCGAATTAGAGAAGAAGACCTTTGTAAGGGGTGTGGCGATGAGGAGATCCACGAGGATGCAACCCACTTCCTTTGCCATTGCCCTAGTCTCTGCCATCTAAGAAATAGGTTCCTCGGACGGATTCATCAAATCCATAGGCTGGTTTGTATCACAGACACAGTAAGTTGGTCATGTTCTACAAATGTATGCAACTTTAACTATTGGGTAGGGGACACTCTCCCCAACGGGTATCACAATGTGTCTGAACTGACCTGAGGGTGGCGATATGGTTCTTCCTTTCGCCTGCCCACTAACCTAACCTAACCCTAGGAGCCTTCTTCTACACCGACTTAGGCGATCTGATAAATACCGGTGTAAGAAGCCTCCTACGCTCCATAAGAAGCTTCAATTGGTTCACTGACTAGACATGAGATCTTTCCGAGATCCATGTGGTATTACAACAGTCCCCTCATGGATCTAAGTGGGTTGGCTTTAGCTGGCCAGTTCAACCTAAGCTATGACCTTAGTCAAGTCTTAACTGCATCTGCAGGCATATAAGGATAAAGAATCGGACATTCGAATTAAATTTTCACAATTTAGTCTGTCAAGGGATTTACATGATGAGAAGGCATGTCCAACTAAAGGACTTCTCGATACGCATCATACCAAGGTTCATCGGATATGAAAACAACTGACCTTATCTTGGATTGCCCACACACACGTTCTCTAAATCGTTTTGTAAACTTAATTCGCGTTTGCAAACATTCAACTGAAAGCAGTAAACTCAATCAAGCATGCTTCGTAATTAATTACAGTTCACAATCCCTTCCAAATGGACCTTCAAATTTTCCTCATAATTCTCTCTTTCTCCTGCAACAAAACAATAATAAAATTCAATGAATAACAACTTCATCCTCCGAGAAATACAAACAATCAACTGTAATGTAGGAAAAAGGGGATATTTACCCACAAACAATACAAAAGGTTCTCCATAGAATGCCCAATTTCAATTCCTGTATTTAAACGAAAACCCAAAATTGTTTCAAATGCTTTTTTCGATCATCATCATCAGGTCCAACAGGCGAAACATTTAGTAATAAGGACATCAACTGATGTCCACCGCTTTGTTATACCTTCAACAATAACAAATTCACTACAAACGTCACACGATTTTCACATTATCATGTCCAACAAGAGGCCGAAAGAAAAACAAAAAACGAAGAAGGATAAAAAAAATAAAAGCAAACGATATCCACCCACAAACAATACAAATCGTTATCCTTTTTCACTAACCACGAAAATGGTCGGACAGCAATTTGTTTCAGCTGGCAAATTGTATCCTTGTTTTGCGCGTGTAATTATGTGAATTTTTTTTACTTTCGGCAATTCGCTTCCAAATTTAGTTCCCCTCGATTGAGAGGGTAATCGATTGTAATAGCTCCTGCATCCTTAATCCCGACCAATGAATTGGTATTCAATAAAATTTGCGTTACTGAAAAATGACTCGACAGAACCGGGGGGTCTCTTACAAAGGGCAATTTTTTTTACTGTGCCCTGTCGATGTGTGAAAATAATCGCAAAAGCGAAAGGAAAAAGGGAACCATATTTCAAGAGCGAATCGTCAAAGTTGTGTATGCAAGGATTCATTCCTTTGAAATCCATTTATTTCGCCGTCTCTTGCAGTTTTCGGAAATGTTTCTACATATCCAAAAGAATCATCACCTGCATTTGATGGGCAAAACGTAAAGTCCGCATTCATTTCATAGAAGATTTTGGAGAAATGTGTCCTTTCAACTGACGGTGTACGACAATGTCGTTGTTGTCTGCCAGAGATATGCTAAACCGAGGGATTGTACCTAGAATATGTGTAGACCCAATTGTGGAGATAAAATCTTTTGCAGGCGCTTGAATTTTACTGGATATCCTTGTGCATTCTTTTTGGCAAACGACAATTGATTGTTTGTTTAGTAACGAGAAAGAGCTCCAACAGCTGAAAATCGTTTAGCTCTGTTCGTTCATCCCACATTCACCTCCTTAAGGTATGTTCTGAGAATTTTTGTGGATGAATGGCGAGCACTCAGGGCAAGAAAGGACTGCAATTTTTAAAAGCACAATTTTCGTAGGGTATATCAATGCCTCGGGTATGAAAGTATAGTTCGTTGGTTCGTTGGATACTAAAAGAGTATCGAACAATCAGAGTTTCAGCAAATCAACCAAAGAATGGGTTGACCTGCGACTGATAACGAAATATTCTTCAACACAACGCCAAATGGAGACATTGTCTAGATGGTGGGAATCTTTAATGCCAAAGTCGGCAATGACAATGAAGAGCTCAGACATCTTATCTGGTAGCGCGGACTAGGCAGCGACGGAAGAGCGAAGAACGAAAATTTGTGGATTATTGCAACGCCAACCGCCTTGTTATTGGATGGCACTAATGCAAAAAACCTCAAAGTCACAGCCAAGGAGCCGTGTTACAATTTTCGCACAAATGAAAGGAACCAACAATTCACTGCTGACTACGAACATGACAAATTATAGTCCCGAAGGCTTGTCATTCCCTGACAAGAGGTGGTGCCGCGAAAAATGTTCAGTGGACACGCCGGTCGCAAGCAGTCTAACTCACTTACCACTGAGCCACGGCTACCACAGCTGGTTAATAATTGGAGAATTCCTTTTTACAAGGGACAGCAGTATAATGCTCGTCACGAAAAGAAGATTGGTCAATCTCGGACCTATCATCATCAAAGGCACCACTGTAGGCTATTCTAACGAGGTGAAGTACCTCGGCGTTGTCTTAGACAGACGCTAAAATTGGAATGCACATACCAAGTTCGCGGCTGATCGTGGCACAAGAGCCTTATGGGCTACTCGGCGTCTCTACAGCAGAACTTGGGGTCTTAGTCCCAAAATGATACATTGGCTGTACATTTTGATAGTAAGACCCATAACAACATATGCGACCATAGTTTGATGGCCAAAAGCACTTAAACAAACGACGGCAATGAAGCTTGAGAAGCTACAAAGAATTGCCTGTCTCCGTATTACAGGTGATTTGCGAACCTCAGTGGGCTCACACCAGTAAATATCTTCACCTTGTGGGTCATCTGAAAATTCTCAAATACTCAATTCAAGCACATGTTCTGAACTATCCCCGACGTTATGACCAGGGAGTGCAGTTTCGGAAGGCTTCTTGAGGTACGAAATTAGACCGTCCTAACTATTCTAATTGAGAACACTTATTAGACTTAGGATGTTTAGTATGGTTTACTGACGGATCAAAAATGACTTCCTAAGTAGGTGCTGGCGTGTTTGGACCGAACACAAAATTCTCGGCAATAGTGGGGATGTGCACCAGAGTGGCTAGGCCGGTTCAGCTTCCACGCTCTTGGGACTCCTTCTGTGGCGTTAATTGGGCTACTGCCACAGTTTTGTTAAACAACTGGAAACACTAACTTCGTCAAGCACATTTGAAAAATGTCCCAATGGTCTAGGCAAAGGACTTATCAAGCCCTTTTCCTACAAGCAAATTCTAAACCTTGACAAGAACATCATGAGGAAGCTAGTAGGCTTCCTTACCGGTCATTGTGGCCTAAGATATCATCTCAACAAAATAAACCTTTGATCAGATACAGAGTGTCGGTTCTATTCTGTTTCGAAACCTCTGAGCACATTCTCTGTAAATGTCCGGCGCTATACCGGCTACGCTGATGGATCTTTCATAGGAAATTCGGTTCGGCAAGAAACTTGAGAAACTCGGCTACTAATGGCATACTCACCTTCATTAGGAAGGTAATAAACCTATTAGGCTAATTAGACCGGAGACCCAATAGATCTTGCTAGGTCACAAAAAATAAAAAATAGCTCGCTGCAGACTATACTTCGGAATAAAAACACCCAATCAGGAAGCAGAGTAATCGCCCTAAAGCAAACGTGGCGTAGAATCGCAGATCGATCGAAGAGTAATCAAGGTTACTGGTGATGAGCTGAAGAAAGCTTTGTAGCCCTCCGTCGAATACCACTCAATCTGACATGCAGACGTTGTTAGCCAACGAGGAGTAAAATGGTTCACGTAGAAATGTTTTTACATACGTTGGCTTTCAACTATCAGACACGTCTGAAATGTTTTTTAAAATGATAATACCACATTTGAAAGTAGCCCACATCAAAAACAAAAAACAAAAAGTAAGAACTGGCTAAGGCCAAGGCCACGCAATGAGCGGCAAGGGGCAAAATAAAAACGTATGAAATCATATGGTTGTAGCCACGTTGTCGTTGAGCGGCAAGCGTCACTTCTGAGCATATTTTCTCCCGCTTAGCCGCTTGCCGCTCATTGCGTGGCAGAGCCCTTAGATTCCCTCCCCGACAGTCATTTTCAAACAGAATAATCCTTTTAATATTGCAAAGAATTGGAAACCGGCAAAATGTATTTTGAATGCAAATTTATACAAAAAATTCAAAGTAAATCAATCAAAGAAATGAGTTAAAGCAAAAACAATAATTCACTCACCCCTTCAAACATAAATTTCATTGTTACCCTGGCTTATAGTGCCTTGGCTTGAATCGCCTTGTCTTGAAGCATTTATTTTATTGTCCACACAATATCATAGTCTTCTAACGCAAAAACACCACCGAAACCAACCCGAAACCGAACCGATTCTGCTGGTAAGCTCTACTTTTCATTAAAATGACCGAAACAACACAGGCATCTCCCACTGGAGCGCTTTATGCACATTGAAAGAAAAAAATACCTAACAGGCTAAAATTTTCTCGTTCCCTTCTTTTCTTTCAATTGAAAACGGAACACTCCTGGAACAACACTTTTATCTCCATACTTTAGCAATGGCAGATGAAAATCACAAAAACCAATTTACTGCTCAGAGAAAAAACTACACCTTCCACACTGAACACATGAGAGACAAAGCGACAGCAGACTCTTTTCATAGAGAAACGCACGGACACCAACAACAATTTGCATCGAACGACCACGCACTCGAGCACTGACTATTCCGCGCACTACTTACTAATCACTTACCAAACCACTCACTTTGAAGGTTGAAAAGAAACTGCGCGAGCAATCGAACTGACTGCACCGCATGGCTGTGTGTGGTCATCGCATGAGATGAGAGCAAAGGATGGTGAAAACTTTTCTCCCACACTAACTTTGCGTGAGAGGCAAATGATCTGTTTTTTTTCCTCCCTAGCAAGGTCACGGGTGCAGATGCAGCTGTCAGGCTGGTCGTTTCGCACAAATTTAACAAAGTTGCTCTTTTTAGAGTTGAGAGAGTGTGGAATTCATTGGAAATGAAGAATACTCTGTGGTAGATCGAATTGGTTTTTGACAATCTGACAGTTTAATGATTGGAATTAGAAATTAGATGGAAATAATGGCAGTACTTTAACAGATTTTGACAAATAGTTTGATTTGGACGAAATAACTGGGCAAAAAGCATACAAAATTGAGTAAGTAAAGACCTTTTGTTTCGGAAAATGAATGCTCCATATGCTAGGAACTTAAATGTACTTCAAAAGGAAATTGTTCCAGGCTTGCAGCGATGCTCTATAGCTATGTTTGTCCAGCACTAGAAGTGTAATTGATTAGACCTGCTGATTTCGGACGAAGACCAAGTCAAGTAATAGAAGAATTATTTTGACTTGGTTTTTAATTCTCGATCGAACAGCTCGAGGCAATCATTTCATTGAATGCGCACCACAACACTCAGTAAAGTGAACACCAATACAGCAATCAAAGGACGGAAGGGCTTAATGGTACAGTCGTTTTGATTTTGCATTCCTGTGCAGTGGACTTTTCCATTTATAGCGAAAGGCACGACGATTATTTGACTGCTGAAAATTTGTAATGCTCTGCTGGTAGTTGCGGCAAATAAGCGAACTGGGAGCTGAGAAATTTGCAAGAAGCACGAGTTGTTTGAGGTGTGGCAGCATCGAAATTGGAGAGTAAGGTAACAACGCAACCGCTTAGATGTTTTGACTTCCATGTGACGATTATTTTCTTCGATATCTTGGTTATACAATGCGCATTTCGAAGTTGGGTCGCTTTTCTAGAATCATTGGTAATACCTGCAGATTTGGACAAGTTGACAACAGAGGGGATCGTAATTATGCCATCACACTACGAAGGCATTAACCAGGCGGTGGGGTATCCTGTTGGGATTCGTTGGAGCACCGTGGAGCAAAACCATGTCAACCATGGCCAAAGAATAGCTGAAGAATTATTCAAGAAATTCAAAGAGACTTCGGTCGATGATCGCTAGTGCCAGTGTAGAGTGGAAATGTAAATGAAAGCTGGCGCCCAAATGTTGAAGGCGTTTGAATCCAGAGCTAAGGACTTGTAGAAGAAAACTTTTATACATCTTGCCATGCCGCACATAAAACACATCTACGACGACCCTGTAGAATGTCGTAATGGTCAACGAATTCCTACAGTTTCAATGGTTCTAAATATTTGCTGAGGCAGCTCTTGGTCAAAAAGATCATAAGCATCGATTGGACTGTTAACCAAGTTGATTCCAGGAGAGAAGTCGGTTCAAATAACACTGTGCCGGTCAAAATATAAGTGGTTGTGGCTAAGTATTGCCACCAAACTATTTGTCACGACCATCTCTCGCCAGGAAATGACAAACCGCCTAGAGTATAGTTTGTCACGAAGAAGCTTCTCAATTTGCCATTTAAAATCGGTTGCGATTTGCAGGACCCTTTCAAACGTTCAAAAAATGTAGCACACACAACAAAAATGGCTGGAAACAGCGAGGCGTTAACCCACCTCCGGCTACCGCAGGGGCAGTTGCCCTATTCTAGAAATATTTATTAAGTTTTCTATATGCAAACAACATAATTAGCTATCTCTTTAAAATTAATAAAATGGATTTATTTCGTCTCCCTTTACATACATTAGCACGTCCGTCTGCATCTTTTATTCAAAAATACATCTAAGCCGTCTGTCGGTCGACCTGAATAAAAAAGGAAACATTCCTTTTGCGCGGCCACACTGCTAAAACTTTCCAAACAAAACACTGCCAAACTACGTAAGAATTTATCTAAATTTGTTTGCTATCATAAAATATTAACAAACAAACACTCTCATGTCTAACTTGACTTTCGTACTCCGTCAACTTTTTTCCACAGAAAATGCTTTCTGGGTCAAAGCCTACTACGACGAATGGGCCTGCAACAGAAATCCAGATCCTTAATTATTGATGAGGGTATTCTTTTGTTGCGCAGTTGAGAACGATACTGTGTGGGACACGTCCTGACATTCGTCAGAATAACAGAAATTTTGTTCTAAATATCATATTTCACGTGCTTGGAATAGCTTGAAAGTGATATGCGAAAGAAGTGCATTGAATGTCCTTGGTCCAACCCGTGATAGGGGTACTTAAATCATCCTTGAAACGTCATACTTTCTGTGAAGTCAAATCACCCCATTAACTTCGAATTGCTTCACAATGATTTAGACGAGGGGCCTATCCTTCGGTGTGTTACTTTTGTTTTTGTATATGTAATGTCAAAGTTGACAGCTTGTAACTCTTCTCCAATATGAAATGAGACACAGCTGGAACGATTCCATAGATTTTTAAATTTTTGATGAAAAAACGTGTACCAGTGAAAGTTCAATTTGATTATCGTTACAAGGGTAATGAAAATGTATGTTAATTAAATGTTTTGTAAATGATACTTCAATTTATTGAATCGAGAATAATAATGCTAATAAAAGTTGAAGTATAATGTAATTTAAAAAAATATGTTAGATCAGGGGTGGCCATGTTAGCATCATCGCTTGTTACGCTGAAGATCCATTTTCAATACCTGATGTTGGAAAAACAGTAGAGCAGTAGAGTGTCATGGCTTGAACTATTGACTAAGCTGACCATGATTATGACATCAGGAGATTCAAAAAAATTCCAGTGAATTATAGCAATGACCAACACCATAAATGTCCCCGGCTAGTCTGGACACCACCCTCAGACACCATGGAGACCTAATACTACCTGAGTTTCGAACCACTGCAACTCGATCGTCCTGTGTTTATAAGGTGAAGGGGTATCATAGGCCCTGCCATCACAACCAAACTCATTTGGGCTACGAGTGTCTACCAATATTCTCCCAATCCTTGACTGGTAGAACAATATGATTTGAATAATTGTGGCGGGATAGGATGTATCACAATCCTCTTTCAAAACCACTTGGTCTCTTCGTTTAGCTTTTGAATCACCAACCAGCTTTAGCAATGACATCCTGATGCAACGATGAATAAAAAAAATTACTTCTTGTCTGTAACACTTCCAAAATTTAGCAGCATCACTTCCCTCAAAAAAAAAAAAAAAAATATTAAAGACATCCAACATGAGTTTGTCATCAGTGTCCTTGTCATTTTGATTTCGGAGAATTTCCCATGGGATATGAGTTCCAGCAAAAAAAAAAGGGATTTTCAAACAAAAAAGGATTTGTTTCCTCCGATGTGAAGAGATGGAAAATATTCTTTAATTTTATCTCCCATTTTTTTTTTCTGTTTGCTTCCGAGTTTTGATGGATGGTTGGCGTCACAGGAAAAAAACTGCAAGCAATCCATTATCACCAATTTCATAGCACTAAACGTGCCAAATCAGACCAACAACAACGTTAAGCGGTGGTACATAGCGCGCACGCTAACGAATAAAAATCACATTGCAAGATTATTAAATAAAAGAGTAGGGTAGGAGCATCTGAAACCAGTACACTCCCGAAGGGTACAACGCAAAGTGGGTGTGAAAACGTTCAATTCCCCAGTGCTCCTGGGACGGGGACTTACTGAAGACACTAAAAGCTTTCATCGCCATGAAAAATTCAATGTAATCGAATCAGTGCGAGTGAAATTTTATTATAGAGGAAAACACAGCGCTGTGTATCTTTGTAGCTGACTTTTCGTTTAATCCCTTTCCTTGGGGTACATTAATTTTTGACACCAACAGTCTGTTACATCGCAAAACAGTAAATTTGCAATGGAGCCGCTTGTGCTACTTGGTTTTAGATATCGTCAGCAAATCGTCAACAAGAAGATAAGACCTTGGCTCACCGCTTTCACTTATTTCCTTTCTGGCCATTCCCAAATATTGAGTTTTAGTTTTGGTTGTGTGGTGAATAATTGGATACAAGAAAAAATTTAAATCCCCATGTCTGATCTACTCCACTCAATTCCAAAAAGGAATATGTTTCCGTCAAGGTATGGTCAATGAATTCTGACCATGTAGACTGGTCTAAAAGAAATCCACCGATGGATCGAAAATTAAGGCAAAAAATCTGCAGAATATCTGGCCAGGGTTGGTTCGGCTTAGGCGTTCCTCGGACCTGAACCATTTGGCGTCGTAAATTGGGCTACGGCCTCAGCGCTGAAAAACGAGGGGGGGCGCCAACCTTAGCTAGCCTACTGGGAAAATGTTTTGGAACTGAGGCAATCCAAATCTGGCATCTCCCTCAGAGTCTCAGACAGTGCAACACCACCAGTCTCAGTCTGGTGATCCATTAAAAGCTGAACTAGAGACCGAGTATTAATGAAAAAATTAGGAAGGCCGCAATAGCTTTCTACACGCGCAGCAGAATTTTCAAACATTTTCAAAAAAAATCCTTGGGACTAAGCCCAAAAAATCTCTCAAGGATGCACAGCACTAGAGTGCCTTTACTCACTTATGGCAACTTAGTACAAAAACCTCCTTAAACCTCTTTTCTTTTTTTTTAATTTATTGGACATCAAGTAAACGGAAAAGCTTGTCTGCATAAGGACTACCAGTGTCCTGAAAACTACTACAAAAACAGACCGTGAGGCCACCCTTAACCTGCTTCGACTAGACCTTTCCACATAAGAATTAAGTGAACTTAGAATTTACCTAATACGATGGAAAATTTTTAACGGATATTTATGCAATGAAGTCAGTTGGCTATAAAACTCTTTCGCTCTGTCTTTCCAGGTCAGTCAGACTTTCGGAGTAGTGACAATGGGGGCTCATTTGGCTCAATCTGGATTTAAAAGGACTGAAAAACGTATGTCTACTAACAGGAAAAATTTAGGTTTACTTATTCGGGTGCTCACCGGATAGTGCTTGATAGGCAGACAATCAGTCAAACTGGGGGCCGCCTCCAACGAAGAGGAGGAAGAAACGACAACTCTCTTACTGTGCCTTGCCTTTTGCAACGTTAAAAAGGAAGCGTTTTAGGGAATATTATTATGACGATCTGAATAATCTGACTGAACTCGAAAATAGATAAGGAACTATATTTTCGGGTCAAAGTGGTTCAACACATAGTGTCACTACCATTACGGCTACCCATCTAAACGCACTTCTGTTAAGACGGTATTCTTTCTGATAATGTCACTATGGACCGGTCTAGTCTAAGTGTGCCCCTGTCTAACGAAGGCTGCCATTTAACTTTAGCTTATCTAATTTTATAATCTAAGTGCTGCCGAAAAGAACTGGGATCAAGGAGTACAGTATAAGGTATGACTCTGCTATGTCACTGAACACATTGACCGGAGAATGAGAAGATCAATGAATTCTTCGTGTTTTTCGAGTTAAACATTTTCGTACTGTACATATTTCTGCCCATTTACATTTGCGGCCGTTGGAGGATAAGAGTCAACCATGAATTATGCCAGCTGTAGGTGTATATGTACATGTGTCGATCTAGGAAAAAACCTGCGCATTGGATGTTTGGAATGACTAGAATATCTCATGTGATGGATACCAACGTTGTGATATAGTGAGTCTTCAAATATTACCCGAAGGGACAACGCAGTAGAAGAGGATCTCGCATAAGTAAAATGCAACATCAACCAATTTTAAGTGCACAAATGGATGTAGAGAGAGACATGTTTGTTGATGCCTTGATTCACCCCAATTAGAAGCCCCATAGCTGATGTGATAGACCAGAATGGACGAAGCCTAGCTTCTCGCAGCCATTCATGATGTGAGCGCTACATGTTTCGCAGGTATGGAAGGGACCTAAAATTCATTGCCAACCCCAAAAGGCGAGTTGAGATATTTTTCAGACAAATTGTAGGCATGGCATTCCCCGACGAGAGGTGAAGCCGCGAAGAATATTCGGTGGACACGGCTGGGGCTTGAAGCCATGCAGCTTGCACATCCACAGTCCAATAACTTGTGCTTGTTATATATTTTGTACGAGTTCATGACAAGTTACACTTTCGGGTGTACTATTCTCCGACGCGATATTGCTGGGACTAGAACATACGTGCCCGCCGTGGGTCGGTGGTTAGTGCATTGGACTGCTGACAAAGCGGCGTGGTTTCAAGCCCCAGCCAGGAACACCGAACATTTTACGCGGCACCACATCTCGTCGGAGGATGACAAGCCTTCGGGAATATAATCTGTCATGAAAGAGCTTCTCAATTCGCCATTCGGAGTCGGTAATAAATTGTAGGTCCCTTCTATTCGTGCAAACAATATAACACGCACAACATGAATGGTCGCTAGAAGCTAGGCCTTGGCTCATTTCGAGCTGTCGCGCCAATTTTTAATTTTTTGTTTTTAGAACATACGCAGTTCGCGCAATAGTCCAATGCACTAACTACCGAGTCACGCCAACCATGCATTTCAGAGATTATGAATCTGGAGTTCGAATTGTATAACAATTCCGAAAAGAACATTTAGAACATTTTAAAGTAATTTTCCAGCCACACAGACAAATTCAGACAATTTGACTAGAATTTCGAACAAATTGTGGCAATATTTCCTATAATGTCACCATATTCCCTATCATTTCATCTTTAGTCATTAAAAAATTGACGTATAGCTGGACTTTATAGCTGGTGCAGCACATTAAATAAAATCCGCGATGCAATTTGATGAGCGCACTACATTGTTTCCATCGCAATCAAATCAAAAACCGCGTGCCTTATCGAAAACGAAAATCTAGTGCCGCCATCCTTTATTGCTTTTCGATGCAAATTGCTGACCCAATCGCATATGCATTTGGTTTTATCCGCGCAATCTACAACGCAGTCCACTTCTTCTTATCAAAATGAGTGTTCTGTCGAATCAGCAATTTGTCTCTGCTGAACTCCACGTGAAATATTGCACATACGCCCCCGAGTCCCGAGCGCGAAGATTTCATTATTTTAACCGATACTCCGTGTTTCCATCCGTACGTTTGCTTTTAATTTTGAACTTGTTTTTCACTTTTTTTTTAATCACTCATTGCTTGGGTAATTATTGTGTTGTTGTTGCACGCGATAAATAGTGTCGTCTTGCCACAATTTTACGGCGAAAAGCTTTTAGTTTATTTGATTGATCACATTGTCGACACTGTTCAGCTCATTTAATTAAAATTTTCCGTGAACTAGGCCAAATGCCAAAAATTAAATTTAAGTAATTTTCCCCTCTGAATACGAGTATTTAATTAGAAAACTAACAATCCAAAGGAGAGGGTGGTAGCTGAGCTTGGAAAGCTGATGAATTGCGTATTGATTACTCAAGTCAAGAACTATGCGGTACTCCTGTCAAGGAAAAAAAGAAATCACGATGGGGTTATACCACCTGCTTCAGCCGCCCTCCCCCCGAAACATCTTGTGAACTCTATAAAACATAATTAAAAATTTAAGGGCCGCCTAATTGCTCCATTTATTTTGAAATTTAACTAGAACCCAGCGGGGTACGAGCAATTAAATGAGAAGTTCACTGGAAAGGGAGAAGTCATCGTCGTAACTGAAGAAGAACATGATTATGAAACAAGGAGAAGAAGACTAACATCAAGAATGCCACTGATTGAATTACTCTTGTATTTTGTTGCTGTAATTGTTCAAAATTTAATTAGATATTTTCTTGGGGAAAATCTCCTACAAGTACCTAGTGCCACTACTCCCCCGCCTCATCAAAGTCAAATCGATCGATTTTCGTTTACCTTGTTTGATTCGATAGACAGTTTGTGTTACAAGAGAAACCTTGTAAAATTTGTTGATAAGTCTATGAAGTTGGAGTGGAGTTCAAAAAAAAAAAAAAACCAATTAGGGGTTTGTTTTTATAGAACAGCCCACATGAGCCGTTTGCTGATGTTTGTTTCTGAAGTTTAGAGTGACAAGAAGCTTCAAAGTTCATACCGTGGGATTAAGGGGGAAAAATGTTCTCTAATTTGTTGTTTGAAAGATCTATTTAAAGAGGAATATACTCCTGTTGCTAGCAAAAATTACTTGCTAGACATCCGCAATATATAAGAGCTTTACATACGATGCATACTATGTAAATCAAAGGTCAACCATTTAACATTTTCAAGTGGAATACTAACAACACTGGAAAATAACTAAAGATTTTTAGGGCAATGTGCTATGAGTTGTGAGAAAGTTCATACCAAATCCTTGGGGCTTCCCAGGGCCTTGGCTATTTAGACAACAATAATTTGGATCAGCATTGGATACTATTTAACCGCCGATGGTCAGTTGGTCCCTGGAAAACATTGGTCAAACCCTTAAAATGAAAGACTCAAGGGCATTTTTTTTTAAATCAATTTTTGAATGATTTGAAAATGAAATAATGCGTGCGAGCTGCGTGGGTTCAAGCCTTCGCGGAACCACCTCTCGTGAGGGAATGGCAAAAGTCCGCCGATATAATTTGTCATGAAAAAGTTTCTCAAATCACCAATCGCAGGGGACAACAAATTGTCCCTTCCATTCGTGCGTAACTCACACAACATGAGAAGTTACGAGAAGTTAGGCCTTGGCTTATTCCGAGCTGTCACTCCAGCTACTTTTTTTTTAAGAATAAATTATAACGTTCACAACTGATATAAAAAGTTATGTGTCGGAGTCTACGCATACAAATGGCTGGATCGTCTAGTGGAGGGCATTTAAAAGGATATGATTTCTTGCAGGCATGACAAATAAACTTCGAACTAAAACACCTCTCACATGATGATCGGGCTAAAGGAAAGGCAAGAAACCCACAAAACGCATGAGTATTCGTTTAGACGTTTCAAAAAGAGGCACTCGCAGGGGAATCTTCTCAGAGGAGCCCGGCCTAACCCGGTTGATAAAGTTTTTGAATCAATGCACTGTTTTCGAAGCCAAATTCTTAGCCATTCCGAGGCCTTACAAGAATTATTCCCGCTGGTGACAGGAGGCATTTAGAAAGACAGCCTGTTGACAATTTTAATCTCACACTGATAAAGTCAATGGGGTGCCGAAATGAGTTCATGACACAACGTTACACTATGTTTGGTTCCAGGACTTGCTATTATTTCTGGTAACAAAAGAGCTGAACAAATAGTAAGAAAACTGACAAATCACTTAGTCCAAAATCCAATGGAACTTCAAAAAACACCTACTTTCTTGCAATGGCCGATTGATAATGCTAAAACGTGCTTCCATCCTACCACACTTTACGAAAACTATGGACATACCATAGTAGCAGGAAAACAAAAGACTTTGTCGCGGCCAAACAAATCACACCTTAGACTAACAGGCATCATTACGGGTTGTAACTCACTGGCGGCCTATATAAAGATTGTGACGATGTAAACATCGAAGATGGCACAACTAACTTGCAATGCTATAGTTCAAGCCTCAATAGGTTTAGAATGCATACACTTTTTCAACGACCAATGGTCTAGAGAAGTCGCAAACCACTGTGTAGAATAATCTCACCTGTTTTACTTGGCAGGCAACCCAACGTACGAAAGAGGAACACACTGAACCCACAGTAAAAGAGGTGGTTCGGTTCAATCGCTATGTTGCAAGGAAGAAAGTGACCCTATACTGAGAGTACAAAATTCTTAAAAGCAAAACCTATAGAAGGAGTAGAAAGCATGCTTAGCCTGAAAATGTTCACTTCCACGAGCTGAGTGTCTAGAAGAAAACTCTTTGCACTGAGCCTAAAAAGCTTATCTTCTATACAGGACCTGTGTTCTAATGGACATCGCTACAAGAGTTCATATCACCTCAGAGACTCTATGTGTCAACTGATGCTTATAGTCAAGATTATTGTTAACCGATATGGCTGCTACAATCCACTTGTAATCAGAAACAAAAACCTGACGGGACAGGATAAAGCTGTAGAAAGAAACATCGAGGCATCCATGAAGATTCTAAAGTGGATGCAATTGAAGACATCAACAGCCAAAACTATTTCGCTCATGATCAACAATCAGTCAGTTCATATGCATAACAACTACGTGTGCCAGCCCTGAATGAAATGCAAAAAAAGGTAATTATATTGGAAGCACATTACCTGGCTCATCCTGATAGGTCTCTCAATAAATTTTTTTCCAAACAACAGAAGATTCCAATGATGTTGTGAAATGTTGAAAGTACAAAAACTGTCTCAAGGATGGAAGGGATTTTCGACAAATCTGGACGACACCGAGTATTAGCCCACCGACCACGACAGGGAATCTCTGTAGAATATGCTGTAGCCTTAACTGATCAAAGCAGTCTAGAGAGCAGAGCCCACAGAGACACAGAACGGGTTCAGAAAATATCACTCCGGAATGGGCGCAATCTTGAAAATGGTTTAGACTGTCCAAGTGGCCAAGAAGAGGTAATTATCCCTCAAGAAAAATAATCTTGTTGGTTGAACAGAGGCTGCCCGCATGTCACTCAAATCATTGAACAATACTATCAAGTGGTCTAATGTCTACTATCAGGTTTAGTAGATGAAGTCACCATGCGATTGTTTGGCTTAAGGAGCAGATAGCTGCAGACCTAATCGAGAAGGAATAGAATTCGAAAGTAAAGCTTTCCTTTTTTGGAAGAGAAAATTCAACAACAAACATTTTAAGCTATACTGCGACATCGAACTAGTCAAAAGACTGTGAATTGGTAAAGTAAATGGAAGACTTACCTAACTTGGCTTTCTCATTCTGGCAAAACAAGGGTGTTCCTGAAAAGACATGCGGCCTAAGAAATGCATGACTACTGATTTTAACTGAAGTAATAGGACAGTAACACTGTAATCGTGCAGTCAACATAGTTCTTGGGAGTTTAATAAAATCTTTTGGATACGATTAAGCTTCCCCGATTGGTGTCAGCTTTCTGGTCGTGACTAGCTTCCACCAAAAGTCAAAATCAAGCCCCTACTCTAGATAGATTCTTAAACCTTCATTCCGCTGTTAAGTTACTTTCTCTTAGTTTAAAAGAGGTGGCTTTTGGTACAATTCGCTTCTCACATTCCGCTTATCATATGGGTATGCCGTCTGCCACAATGGGACATGTCAAAGTCAAAATTTAACCCCGACTTTTTGTATTCAGATCTTCCTCTAACCCGATGTTAAAACTAATGAGGGAATTTTTGCAAATTTGACTTTGTAAATAATGACAGCATCGGTTCGGTTTCATAGGTGGTGAAGGACCTGTTATAAATGAATTTATGAAAGGAGATACCAATGGTTCCCACTTTTCCTTAAGCAGATTCTAACATCCGTCATCTTAAGCTTATGCGATTCTAATTAAATTTCGAAAAGCAAGTGGAAGAGTAACTGAACGCGGAGCAACAGCCAAGCTGCGCTTAGCACCTTGATCACTTCAATAACCACTTCTAACGGAGATCGAAAGTACAAGTTAAGTCCGAATTGTGTCGACACTGTACCTACATATTGTTTGGATAAGTATAACTGAAAATAGACACCCAACAAATTGCCTAGATAGGGTTCAAAACACGATTCCTAATCGTCTCATTTGGTGACAGCTACCACCGACAGTTGGCGAATAGAGCAAAGAGCACCGAGAAAGGAAGAAACTGTTAGCTCTGGCAGTTCAGAAGAAGACGACGAAATGTCAAACCTACCCCTGCCAAGGAATGCCTTGACTGGTGGTGCCGCAGGGGACAAACAGAAGACAGAGCAAGGAGGAGATGTTTTTTTAGCATGTAGACATGCTGGAGCATGGAGTCGGTCAAAACTCAGTTCACGCGCTAAAGAGCACCCGTAAAGGATTTGCACACCTACCTGCGCATAAAAAAAACCACCGACAGCTAGGGTTCTTACAAATTATTCTGCTTAAATTTTGTTTACAAGGTTTTAGCGGGTTACAACGCATAAGTCACACCAAAATCTGCGAAGCATGTTGTCTTGGTGATGACAAAGCACTTTGGAGAAGGCCATTTATTCCTTGAGACGAATTTAATGATATAAGATGAAACTGATCATAGTGGGTTTATTCGCTAAAAAAGCTTTTTATGCATTCAGTCACAACAGATAAAAAAGGCGACAGCGCCAATGAAAGTTTCTACGACGAGAAATGTCACAGACCTGCTTAAATTGTCTACTGGTGAATAATCCTTCACCCCATTGCCGCGTTGTCATCAACGTTATATGTACGTACCAACAGTAGATAAGAGACACTTACTGTTCACATATGTACGTTTGCTTGTCACAAATTATTTCTCGTGGAGAAAAAACTTTACTCAATCTCCAGTGGGTGCTTTGATGACGACGTGCTTCATTCTTATCATCTCGTGGATACCGATTGCTCTTTGGATGAGTACAAATCCAAAGAGCAATCGGTATACATTTGGATGAAATGCTGAAAAAAAGCCCAGAGGCCGAATAACCGCAATCGATAACGAGTGAGTGAGTGGGACTCGTAATCGAATGATCTATAAACTTCATTAGGATCGGTAATGCCAAATCCTCATATTTCGATGACGAGTTACTCGTTACAGAGTGTGGTAATTCGGTCCCAGTTCTACAGCAAATTTCTCAAATACTGCAAGGATGTATGCGCTTGTGAGGGTTTTGATATACGAATGGCTATGTGCCACAAAAGAACAGCTAGATGACGCACAAACTGTGAAGCCTCAAAGTAAACAGAGTTCAAAACAAAACACCGAAAAATCGAAAACAACAATTTGTAGCTAACGCAGTTCTGTGCTAGACCCAGAGGCAACTTTAAAAGTTTAGCTACATTTGCAGCATAACCATTTGTGGTGGAATGTATTTTAGAGATCCAAGTGGGCAATTAGTTCACTCCACTTAAATCGGACCTCCATGGAAGAAATATTATGTAAAAAAAATGTCAACACACAGATCTCTTTAATTTTTCTCCATCACGTTCCCCAACTTTCCGTACACATCGTTCAACCCCTAATACCCTTCATTATTGCATAAAAAAAAATAGAAAATAAATTTAAAATCACTATTGACTTACCTGGGAATTTTATCGTAAGAATCCCAAGACGTTAAGCAATTGTAAGACGAGTATCTACTGTTACTCGCCATGTTGCAAAGTAGATTATCCATCGGTGGTTGGATTGGCAGAGAAGAACGATTCAACTACACACACACATATACACACGCGCGCGCACACAAATAGCAAAATAAGCCGATTATTCAATTGATCACTTGGAAGATTAAGGATTGTCTCCTCTCTTTCGCTGTTACGATGCCAAGGGATTTTAGTGGCATTTCTTGTACCGCTACGTGATTGCTTTGATTACACTTTTGTTATGTTTCAACAACAGTAAAACAAAAAATATATATTAAAATACCCACACAACTTACACTATGATTGACATGATACTTCACTATTCGTTGTTGCAACCAATACTCACTCACACACGTATGATATTTACACCCGTATTCACTTATTGCATGCTGCTGGTGAGGACAAACTCTTTATATGGAGCGGCAGGGAAAATTTATTGTTTCTTAGATTCCTTTTTTATCGGGAGAAGGCATTCGTATTATTGCTTTGCGTTATCGGATAGGGAAACAGACTTAGTCGCTCTTTTCGTTCGAATCCTGTACAAATTGAAATGTGATAGTGTTTTGAGTTAACACATATGCCATGGCGCAGCCAAGTTTAGAGTGCTTACAGGAGCCCATCGTACTTGTTGTGACCGAGATAAGTGGTCAAACGGACCACACACCGCATGAATAATTCAGTTTATGCTGTATAATTGGACATGGGAACAATTTCACTAATTCTTTCGCCACGTCCGATGACCTATTTTTTGGGACCTGCAACCTAATAAGGGTTATTAGCCGTGTGCGACAGAGTTAATACTCCCACATGAGTCGTGAATGTTGCGACTGGAAATGCAGACAGGTCCTTGAAGTAGCTTTTCGTGTAAAAATACATTAAATTGCCGCCACCTAGGCTAAAAATAAGCGAAGTGATGTTGAAGTTACGTGCGGAAAAAGGTATTTTGTCCTCTGCCCATTTGCGTCCATTTGTTACGAACTTGCCGGCATAATGAAGTGGTGAGTGCACAAGCTCATTGAGGTAAGCTGACCTCATTTTCTGAATAAGCAGATATGCAAATTAAACTAATTCTCGGACTTATACAAATTAAATAGCAAATGGCATTGGAAAATGTAATCTTGGCGATGGAATTTCACTACCAGGGGATAAACGTAAGTTGATTTGTACATTTCCGGCTTAACTATTGAGTTTCCTAATGAAGAGAGAGTGAGAACAGTCTTAGAAGAAAGACTGGTAAAAGCAGAGTTAGCATCCCAAAAAAAGTTACGGGCATCCGCTTTTTATCATCCGATCCCCTGTTCTAGGGGTTTCTGCACCATGAAACTGGCCCTCTGGGTTGGGATTTGTGCCACAGACTTACAGTTCTAACGTTAAAAAAATAAGTGCGAAAAAAAATCAGCCTCGGGAATTAATGGATCCCCTTAAACTGCTGCCCGAGTCGGAACCTCTAAAAACTATGATGTGATGCACCTTGAACGTGTGCACGCTGAACAGTTCCAGTGACACACACACTCTGCAATCGAACAGATAGGATGGAAATAATCATTAATTATAAAAGGACTAAACTGCGACATTTGTACATATCACACCTATCAGAACAGACAGCACATTTTAGGAGATTGGTCGTGAGAAATCTGCTTCGAGCAACTATCATTAACTCTCAACTGATAAGTGATCGGCTGTGGTCCACATCGAAGCCACAGGGGTCTACCGAAGAGGATGGATATCACATCAAGGAGAGCCTGACCGGAGTATAATGTCAAAATTGTACTCGGGGTCTTTAGTGTCAAAGCCGTTAAAGGCATAACACTCGGCGCTGTAGTTGGAAAACACAACCTTCACGAAACTAAATCATAGATCAGCTTCTGACCTACTAACTTCACAGGAGTGTTATACGATGATACGAAGCAATAGGTTTACTCACAAATCGACTACGTTCTTATCATTGCGAGCCATGCATTTAACACTCTGGATGTACATTGCACATACACTCAACGGGGCCAACCATGACCATTTCCATGTTGCAGTCAAATTTAAATCTTGACTATGTATTAAGCAAAAGCTGCGAACCGCGCAGAAAAGGCACTTTAGCCTTGGAAACCTCAGCGTATCATGGAGTAGCCCAAGTCTAGGACAAGTACTCACTAGGTTGACAAAAAAACACTCCACGGCACATTTAACAAACACAAATGCCAACAAATGGTAGAACAGAACTGCACCGCCTTCAAGGAGGTAGTCGAGATAGCTGTGGAATATTTGTCACCAGAGAGGATCTTAAGATATAATGACATGCAAGTGAATGGAAAAGGAATAATAAGAACAGAAGGCAACCACATCCAGAGACAGCGATAGGACAAGAAGAGAACCTAAGCCCGAATCAAGTCAACGAAGAATCAGTACCCCTTCCTAATTTAGAAGAGACTAGCGCAGCCAAAAGGAAGCTGAAAACCCACAAAACTGCTAACTCTGATGTCTTACCAGCGAAGGTATACAAAAACTGAGGTGATGTTTAAGAAGGGTTTAGGAGCCAACCCACCAACCAAGAATAGTTCGACGAAAGAATGCCCCAATGACTGGACTATCAGTTCTACTATGTGTATGCTCCATCTGCAAAAAAGACGATCCATTGCCTTAGAAGAGATACTTGGATTTTCTACAGGAAATCCAATATGGTTTCCGATCATTGACCGAAATTTCAGACTGAAAAAAATCCTGGAAAAGACGAAGAATTCAAGGCAAACCCCACCATCTTTCCATTGACTTAAAAGCTGCAAACGATACAATTTATCGTCTTGAGCTCTACACAACAATGACAGACTTCAGCTTAATGCTGAAAAACACGAGATGCAACGTTAAGTATTTTTGTCACAGCTTTCCCAAACATGCACTGGACTCCGGGTAGGTTTATCCTACTATGTATTCAAATAGAACAGCACTAACTAACCCGCTCTGAGGGAAAACTTTGACTTTGAAGAACTCCAGCAAGTAATGTACAGCACCACGGGAACTCTGATGTTATGGCCACTGTAGCGGAAGGAATAATCCACTGGTAACGTTCAACTCGTCATGAGTTGTCTTGAGCTGGAATTAAATGGAATGAATACACGGAGCACGCTACGCCGTGTTAATTATAAATCGGACTGCCGAAGAGTTTTCAAATCCATTCCACTGATTACAGACATGGCACGACAGCTTGGGTAGAGAGATTTACGATGTCGCAGACGCACGTAATCCCAAGTTTTCCATCGGCGAGCGATATTTCGCCCCGATGCCATCAATTACTTGATTATTTAATAATTCCCGACACTGCAGTCACGTCAACTCGATACGAAGGCAGAAACTAGGCCAGCAACATCCTCGTCGTTCGTCAACAGACGATAGACAACAGGTAAAGTTCCAGCTAATCAATAAAGTAAACTACAACGAGCAGAACGAAGCTCTCACCTAATCTCTGAACAAAACTTTCTGTCTCCCTATTCCCCCAACACCTCACGGATACGTTATCTCAGACGACAGACGACGGATTTGGATTTGTTATTCTACTCGTTCGGGGAAATGATAAATCATTCGCTTGACTTGTTCGGCAGGCTCACTTAATATGCCCGACAATCTTCTCCTTGCTGTCCCAAGGTGACAACCGGGGCGTTGCAGGACCCAGCAAAATGAATGATTTCAATCGCTTGATCGATTAACCCGTGTTAACCCGGAGTTAACCACTTGAAAAATGGATCCGTTTTCGGTGTGTGAATCGCCGCATTATGTTAAGAACCATCACGCAATTCATAGTCAATTCTCGGGCGTTTAACCTGATCTCCACCTCGGCGTGGTGTCAAATGACGACGACGCCAATCCATCATGATTGATGCATGTCTCTTCGGCATATCATGAACGTATCTCCGGTGTTGGGTTGCTGCTTTCTTTTCTTTTCGTTTCGTTTCCTTTCCGTGCCTCGAATTTCGAATTCGATTTTCGCCTCATATCGCAAGGACTTAATTGAGTTGATTTAATTTTCGAGTAGATTGAGATATAAGATGAAGAATGATGATGAGTAGATTGTGGGCGCTGCTGGGTGGCGCTTGGCACGTCATACGAAGGAACATGACCTTTGATTAGATTACAGGATAAAGTTGTTCACTTAAGCCTCGGATAAACGAAGAGATGGATGGTCTGGTATCGTTTCAAGAGGTCGGCAGCGGGACTGCCATACGAGTAGGTACTTGACATAATTTTTCCTACACGATTCGGGGAAGAAAAATGAAATCCATCAAAGGCAAGGTAACAATTGAAAGTCTCTAGCTCTGATGTTGCCGATTCGGAATAAGAGAAGTGGTCTCCGGACGAGAACGACTTGAGGCATGTGATGCACTTGCACTTGTGTGAAGTCATCTTCACCTTTTCTTTTGATGGACAGAATAAAGTGTGGGATGGATCTTTGGAGGAAACTGTCACGCTTGACGACACGTGTCTGTGACCTTCACTCGAATTTGTCTTTAAACGTTCTGGACACACTTTCAATTTCTATGGGCACTCATACCAACATTTTTCAGCCGGATTTTCATGCCATTGGATTCCAGGTCAAAATTTACCTTTAGAGAAGCTTGCATCCGTGATTTTACTGGCGCATTCGTGAGTATAGGGACGGGAGCGGCGAAGATGGATTAAGTGGTCAATGAGGGCAAGACAAAGTATTATATATGCTCTCAACCAGAAAGCCGACGTCTCGGACAGAACGTCACTGTAGACAGATATAACTTTGTGGTCGTTAAGGACCTTGTTTACCTAGGCTTCGCTATCAATTCAAACCACGATACCAGCGTGGAATATAGTTCTTGCCAATCGCTCCTTCTTCGGGCTAAGAAGGCAATTGAGTAGCAAAACCCTCCATCGAACGACTTAAGTGACCCTGTATAAGACCTTAATCATCCCAGTCCTGCGCAGAGGCATGGACCCTGTCGAAAGCGGATGAGGTTACTCTTGGTTGTTTCGAGAGGAAAATTCCCGTCTGCATAGACGGTGAATGGAGGAGGAGATTCAACGACGAACTGTATGGGCTGTACAGTGACACAGGCTTAGCCAAAAGAGTGAAGGGCAACGACTGAGGTGGTTAGGTCATGTAGAGCGAATGGACACCAATGCTCCGGCCCGAAAAATGTTTGAATCAACCTCCGAGGGACAGCGGGTAGGGGAAGACCGCCACTTTGGTGGTGCACGCAACTGGAAGGGGCTTTTAACCAACTTGGCATGCAAAACTGGAGGCAGCTGGCTGGAGACGCTTTTTGGTTGAGGCCCAGGTCCACGCCGGACTGTACCGGCATTTTAATTATGTAAAGTTAGAAACTTGAAACCCCAAACTTCGTCTTACAAAGATATTTACGCCGCTATAAGGATTCTGTCGTGATCTGACATGAACTGCGAACTAGATACCTTTCATTCGTTGGACAATCAGAACAAAGTTTTTGTGGTACTTATAACTTGGACTTCGATAGTTTCGTATTCAGTAGAAAAGAGATTCTGGCCAAAATGTTAGATAAGCCATGTCGCTGACAGCAAGACAGAAAAAAATGGTTGTCGTGAGCTCATAGGCTTTCAATCTGTTCATCGAAGCCGTACTTAATCAAACAAACCTTCTAATTGACTCCTGATGAAGAAAAACGAAAACCACGAAGAACATAGTGCGCATGTCCTGCTTCTCACATGTACTGAATTATAGAAAACTAGTGAAACGGATATTTCCTTCCAGCAACTTTTGAAGGTAAAACTTTCCTCAAAATAACTCGTCTGTTTTTGTATTATTCACTCGCGCGTAAAGGGGTCATGAGTATCTTTATGAAGTTTTTCACACAACGCGAGCGAGGTGCAGTGGTTCGAAACTCAGGTAGAGTAGTAGGGTGTTGTCCAGACTAGCTGGAGGACATCAGAGGTGGTTGTCATTGCTAAAGTTCACAGAAATGTTCTCGAATCTCCTGATGTCATTACCATGGTCACCTCAATCAACATTTCAAGCCATGACACTCTATTGTCAGTGTTATGGCTTCGCAGTAGAGTCGAAATCACCATTCGTAGTTGATCGATTTTAAGAAATAAATGCCGACATCAGCAGTTAAACCCGGACATTCAGCGTGACAAGCGATGATGCTAACCACTACACCATGGCCACTCCTCTTAGTCGGACCTTCCTCCATCGTTCCAAAAGTTGAATACAAATGCCACGTGTTTACCGAACAAATGTTCATTTCGAGACATTTTATCGCTCGTAAATTTACTTCGCAAAATGTAAAACATTTTCTCAGGAATTCCTCGAATGTATGCAAATTAAAGACACACGCCTAGTTCCTTCGCGAAGACCTGAGAAATATACATATGTATGTTATATACGTTAAATGTCAACTTTTGCACAATCAGATTCGCGTCACCTTTACCCCATGGGGATCCATAATGCCTGTATCTCTGAATACACCGCCCCACACTCGACTGCGACAATTAATTTCTAAATCAAATATCCAAACAAACTTTGCACAAGGCCCTTCATTACCATCCACACATACGAATGAATTAAATTTGCCTTAAAATATGCGTAAACAGCTTTAAGTGACTTACTACCGCAGATACTAATCAGGCGAGGTATTGGCGTCGCACATCCTTTCACCAAAAAGGCTGGTGAAAATCCTGCGAAACCTCTTTGGCTGGGTAATTCGGTTGCGGTTTAGTAATCAAATAAAAACACACTCCATCCGATAATTCACACACACACACATGTATCCCAGGATTCGATTTAGAATTTATGCGCGCGGTGAGAGTGATTCAGGCAGAGTCGGGATGAAATTAAATTTTTGGAGTAAACGCGATTAATTTGCGAAATTCATAGTTCGCCAGAGTGTGAGACAGTGTGCGTGTGAACAGTAATACATTTTCCATCATGTCAATCAAAATCGGCAACGCAATTGGAAACGCTTTAGCGTCAGCTAAACTCATTAATTAGGAGGCAGAAAAAATCCTAGAAGTCGTCGCACCTCTCCCAGCACTTCAATCGGCAGTGGTGTGAGAAAGTGTGAGCCCTAAGTGTGTTCCATCTAGGCGCGAGTCCTTTGAATTTCATTTCAATTCAATTTGCCGAGATTTTGGTCCCTCCCGAAAAATTAATCAATCATTCTTTTTTGAAATTTCCTTCAGTGTCTGTGCGTGGCGTTAGTCCTGTTGTCCCACACAAGAATCTTTATAACCCTTTCAGACAGAACAAATGACCGAAAAATATGATAGCATCCTTTCAGCAGCAGTCCGCAAAAAAAAGGACAATGACACTTGTCGAATGTGGAGGCTGTGTGTCTGCCATTTCGGGGGAAAAAAAGGATACACTGAGTGGAACTCACTCGTAAATGTATCCTGCTGCGTAAAAGGAGCAAACTAATTGCCCATTCTGTGGGTAATTGATTCTTCCGGTCTATTGGAAAGGATATGACACTAAAGGCAAAGCCATATGTACACAATCTTGTACACGCTCTCAGGCCGGTTGACAGATGGCATGAAAAATTGATTTTCAGGATTATAGGCAATGAGCGACAGAAAAAAAAAAAAAAGAGTACGTAACACGGTTCAAGGACATTTCAAATCAATTATGCATTAATGTCGTATTCAATTTAATCATAGCCGTATACACAGAGTGATCGTTGGGTCATATAAAGGGATGTTTGCATTAACAGTTAACAACTTTGTAGATTATTGATTCCTTTTTATTTCGGAAAAATGGGAATCAACAGTCAGCAGAAAGTCTTTCATCGAGGCCAGGGTAGCAGCGTTCAAGGATCTGTGTACGCATAATTGCAGATTTTTGAAACACATGGATTTGGATTAATTCTCAGTGCTAGTGTCTGTCTTGTGATGGTCAATGGCAACAAAATTCTTGACACGTCTGTTCCCTAATTGATGGTAGAAGTTAAGGCAGAAGGTGAAATCCTTTTCCGATTATCGAAATGTCCTTTCAAAATAGCTAGCATGCCTTGAATAATGAATGATCAAACATTGACGATGGAAAAATATTGGTTTTTTGAACATAATTAACGGAAAAGACAGTCATCATTTGGCCAGAATTTTGCTACTTTGTAGACCGAGAGTTCAGGTGGCACAACCTTGGGATCTTGACAAAAGTGCTTCAGTGGAGGAGAGCTAACCAACAAGTATCACTATCTTCCTCTACTAAGGAGAACTATCCACGAATGTGCATGAGTTCAGTATGCAAAAACTTATTGACCGCAGATATCTTGAAAGATTCAAGGCAAGAGGCCGGTAGATTAGGTATAGTCTGTGGGTGTGACGAAGTCCTTAACAAGCATCTTCATTACAATGGTCTACACATTGAAGGCTTAATAACCATCATTAGAGCGACTTATCGACTTATACAGGGTTTTCCAATAGTGACGCTACAAAAGTAGAGCGACAGGGACAGCAAACGACGCCATATTTTTCTTGCGGTTTTTTGACATTTCTCTTCAGTAAGGTTTGCCATTTCATGATGGAAAGATATACGAGCCAACAATGAGTCGAAATTATTAAAGGAGTCAGTGGCCTCAACGTTAAGAGCGCTACGTCCAATTTATGGTCGTCATAATCGTCCTAGCAGATCAACAATTGAGCGTCTAGTGGACAAATTTGAATCCACAGGTACAGTACAAAATGTTCCCATGCCAGTGAGACAAAGAAGTGCCCGTAGTGTCGAGAATATTGCTGCCGCTGAGGCTTCAGTTGCAGAAAGCCCAAATGTGTCTCTCACACGTCGTTCTCAAGCGTTGGGCACCTCTGTGACGTCGTTGTGGCGAATTTTGCGAAAAGATCTTGGCCTACATCCTTACAAGATTAAATTGACGCAAGAACTGAAGCCGCTTGACCACCAGAAGCGTCGTATGTTCGTGAATTGGGCTGAGCAACAACTTGAAAATAATTCGGATTTTCATCGAAAAATCATTTTCAGCGATGAGGCTCATTTCTGGCTGGATGGCTTCGTCAATAAACAAAATATGCGGTATTGGTCAGGCAGCAATCCACACGTACTCCATGAGTCATCATTGCATCCCGTAAAAATTACGGTTTGGTGTGGTTTATGGGCCGGCGGCGTCATTGGGCCGTACTTCTTCCCTGATGATCAAGACCGGCACGTTACTGTGAATGGGGATCGCTACCGTTCAATGATAACCGAATATTTTTGGCCCCAATTGGATGATATGGACTTGGAGGACATGTGGTTCCAACAGGACGGCGCCACAAGCCACACAGCGAATGTCACAATCAATTTATTGGAAACCAAGTTTGGAGAACGTGTTATCTCATTATCTCACGAAATGGTCCAGTCGCTTGGCCGCCTCGGTCGTGCGATTTGACGCCGTTAGACTATTTCCTGTGGGGCTACGTCAAGTCTATAGTCTATGCCAACAAGCCAGCGACGATTGATGAACTTCGTACGAATATCGAACGTGAAATTGCAGCAGTATCGGCCGATTTATGCTTGAAAACCGTTGAAAATTGGGTTCAGCGTCTGGACTTCTGCAAGCGTGCCCGTGGTGGCCATGCAAAAAAAATCGAGTTCCATACATAATGGCATCGAACGTACTTTCACAGGAATAAAGAATTTCATTGATATCCAAAACCGTTTTTGTTTTATTTAAAAAAACTTTTGTAGC
Organism: Matsumyia berberina; assembly: GCA_917880715.2. Taxonomy (NCBI): domain Eukaryota; kingdom Metazoa; phylum Arthropoda; class Insecta; order Diptera; family Syrphidae; genus Matsumyia; species Matsumyia berberina. Next base: position 110,876,079 of record OU862870.1, on the reverse strand, counting down.
GCTCTTATTGCAAAACCCTGTATAACAAAAGATAACTTGACTATAAGAAGGGATCTCAAAAAAGGATTGATTTGGTTTCAGACGACTGGAAAATAAGGTCAATCAACACGATTATTTGAACAAGCAGCGAAAGAGTCAAAATCGAAGCAAACAAGAAGACCTTATTCTGGATATTTGTATAGTTAACCTATTCCTAGGAACGGGAACACTAAGGGTCTCACAGTACGCTTACAGTTAATGGACCAACTTGTGAGGCGAATCGAAATCCTATGACACCGAACATGCAAAATAGCTGGAAGCCTGTAGTTTAAAGGCAAAGGGTAGGTTGTAAAGAAACTTTAGTTGGTATGTTCTTACTTGCAGGATCAAAAACAATTCAAGACGTGAAAATGCAGGCACTTGCGAAGAAGGTTAAAGCGAAACAGCAAAATTTCCGAAAAGCTAACAAGTTATCATAGCTTTAACACTGTAAAAGTGATTCCTTCTCGGACAAGGACAAGCCGGAAGGCCCCTATCCTATCCCATGGTTATCAGGATTAGGTTATGCAGAAGCCTCCTACTAGTGTTGTATATGGATGTCACTTAGATGGATTCTGGTGTTGGGGTAGATATCTTCGGCCTCAATTGTAAAGTTTCGAAGGCATTTTGATTGTATTCCTTTCAAACCGACCTGTGTGCCATTGAGTGTTAGGAGGTTGGAAGTTAGATTAAGTTAGGTCGGGTAGGATAGGTGTCCCCTAGGAGACCTAGGCTCAAGGCGCATAATTCCTATAAAAATCCATCTGAGGGAGAATTCTACCCGTAGAACAATTTAGATTTGTGAATACACGATAGGAGCTTACGAAGGGGGTTTGGCTTAGGTCACTTTTGTCATTGAAGTGATAGTGACCGAGAAGTTTCCCTTTGTTTCAAGATAGTGCTCGACAATGAGGAAGTGCGTTGTGATTTCCTTTTCCTCCTCATCTCTACCGCTTTTACAAAAATCACTGAAGAGAGCCTGTAGTCTCCTGGGGTGCTGTCCTATTAGGCAATGGCTTGTAATAACACCAATGATGGTGCAAATTTATGTTCTATCAAGAGTAATCAGCTCCTTTGACTTTTGGTCATCTATATCAGGCCAAATAAGTCTGATGGAATGGCACGTGGAGTTAATTTCTCCAGTTATTGTTTCTTCTGTAGTAAGTTTCACTGTATTGTTTGGTATGCCTATGCCTCTGGTATGAGAGGAGATTACTACGGTGATTCCAGGTTTGCAGGCTTTGCAGTTGCCAGATATGTCACTATGTCCAGATACTCAGCAGAGGTGAATATTGAATTGTTTAGTCATTTCGTTAAGAGAGAGAAGCAATCGAGAACTGTTTGGGAATTTGGGAAGTCATTTGATGAGGACTTTCGCTGTTTCGTTGTTGGTAAAGATGCAAATATCTTTAGCAGGTATTATATTCTACTTCAACTAAGATAAAACTTCCCTTATTCGTTTGGTAGGTCATGGAATCTGCATAGGATGCGGGAGTGACCATATAGTAAGTGGATCCTAAGTGACGATGCCTTTAACGAGCTGCGGCATTTGCCACAGCTTATTTGGGTAGAGGTGGGAGATTCAGAATTCTCTCTCGGGTAGCGGAGGCGTCTTAAAGCCCAAGTTGTAAAGAGACAGACATGCTTTGTATCCTGATCATAGTCCACCATTCTTTGCTTCATAAACAAGTATGGGCCTGACTATGAACGTGCAGAGCCAGTAAGTTACATTGGGCGCGTAGCCCCATCTGTGACCAGTGGTTAAGTTAAGAAAGTTTATTTTAAACAAATGGATGTCCTGTCAAATATATACGTAACAGCGTACATGTCCAGAAATTCGCTTACAAGACAAGAATGAAACTACTGGTTCATCACCATGTGGAGAGATATGAACCCTGTGAAAGTTTTTACTAATCGATTTTTCAGAAAGTTGGAGAGATAACTACCAGGAGTTCCACATCTTTTAGTAGTTAAAGCTTTCTACATGCGAGGCGTTTGCCAACGTAGTTGCAGGCTAATATCAAGCCATCTAATAAACACCATTACAGCCCATGGTTCCTTGTGACTAAGTCCTATCAGGGAAACTAATTTTTTTCCACAAGTGACCATTGAAAGTGACTTGAGACTCTTCAATTGCACGAGAGTCTTACAAAATTCAAAAAAAAAAAATTAAAGCCAAACAAACCTTCCCGCCTTCATTAATATAAATTGCAACGGACCAGCCTAAACAAATATTCAAGAGACATAATAAAGCTTGACTTTTGTGTATGACTGTGTATTTCAATTGAAAGTGAAACCCCCAAAAGGTGATAAAGCGTTCGGTTACAGTTACAGAAATCGAAAGCGAATAAGAAGAAAAATCATCACGCACATGACAAAAAAGCGTACATCCTTTGGGATGATTACACGCTTCGTGCTTCATGTTTATGTTAATACGCTTAACGCGTTGTTTTACACACACAAAATGCTTCCAGTTACAACCCAACAACGTGCAAGTAAATCAAGAATGAAAGATGAGCTACCCCAATACCCGAGGGCATCCCTTGAGGACGATGAATGTCTAAGCAAAAGTAAAACAAGGTTGCGACCCACAAATACGCAAAAGAAAAACCACCAAACCAGATCTGACCTACAGCCGGCAGGTGAAGTTCAGTTCATAAATCGTTTAAAAGATTTCACATGAAGTTACCTTGCGGAAGGCAAGGACTTTTGATGTCTACCTACGATGCGTTAGCGTGTCTAGAGCGTTTAAAGATTCGTCTAAATACGACCGAATAAAAGAGATTTTTCACAGTAATACAATTTTCCCCAGGATAATCATATGCAAATCGAATCAGTTCTACGCAAATACAAGTGGGTATACGCCAACGGATTCAGTGTATGGATGATAATAACATCCCCACGCGGTGATGGATAAAGTTCGCGTTCGTGAGCGAGGATAATAGGGGAAGCACACCGACCCGAAATAGAAAGGAAAATGCTTTTCTTGTCTTTAATTCGATTCGACGGAGTTTTTCTATTATTTTAAAGCAGACAAGGACTATAAGGAGTCGTTTCAAAGTTTGCGAGTTTATTTAAGATCCACAATTGGAGGAGGTTTTTCTTTGAAGCAAAAATAAACTTGAACTCCTTGGAAGATTAACAGCAAGTACTCGCTGGGATGGAATTGAATGGGATTTCGTTGGGAGTAAGGACATCTGTATGCAGACAGACTATTTGTTGGTTTTTTTTTGTGGAAATTTAATGGTAGTTACAGGGATGCAATCTCAAACAACATACATATGTGTGCAATTATGATCCTTCAAAATAGACTTAGAAAATATGTAGGGACGTGACAAGGTGTTTGTGACATCTTCCAAACACCATCGAAGAGGAAGAGAAAGCTAGGCCTAAGCGGAGCCGTGAACAGAGACTTACATATCTTCAAAACATACGTACATACAGTAGCCTAGGCAGGACGAACCAAGCTAAGTACAGCAAAGAGAGCCCTGGAAAAACTGCAGTGATTGGCATGCATCTGCATCACAGGAGCAATGAGAAGCTCCCACCGCTGCTGTGATTCTGGGGTTCACCCCCCTTCACATTGTGCTGGAAAAGGTCGCAAAGGAAACAATCCTAAGAATTGTTAAAGAAAGAGTGGGGAGGGGCAAAAACATCGCAAGCAAAGAGCGAGACTCCCTCTCAAAAAAATGCCCACTATTAGACTGGCCTATAGACGACACAATCAAGAAATACTGCTTTGAAAATAATTTCAACACAAAACTGAGCAGTAAAAAAGAATGGAACGACGGGGTGTATCAATTTGAGCACAACACCATCAAATGGTACACCGACGGCTCCAAAACACACATGGGCACCGGGGCGAAAGTATACGGTCCCCGAACCAAGTTCTCGGAGCCAATGGGAACATCGCCCAGTATTTTTCAAGCAGAGGTATATGCGATAGAAAGATGTGTACAAATAAGTCTCAATAGAAAATATCAGGAGCAAAACATCCCGATACTATCAGACAACCAGGCTGCCATCAAGGCACTGAGTTCCCACGAAATCAGATCTAAACTGGTCTACGAGTGTCTGGAAAAGATAAACAGACTTGGCCGGAATGATAAAGTCACCCTCAACTGGGTGCCAGGTCATGTAGGGATAGAGGGAAATGAGGCAGTCGATGAACTGGTAAGGAAAGGGTCAGAAACATCATTCGTTGGACCCGAGCCATTCTGCGGGCTGGGACCGCACCGAATCCAAGAGGAACTGAGAAAAGAGGAAGAATGCAAAAGAAGGATGCTATGGGAAACACTCCCAGGACTAAGGCAGGCGAAGGAACTCCTCGGGAACTACGACCGAAGAAGGAGCAAGGGCCGCCTAGGTACCAGCAAAAACCAGCTCCGAATTCTAACGGGCTTCCTAACGGGCCATTGCAGACTCAGGAAGCATCTCAGGAAAATGGGAATAGAAGCAAATGGAAACTGCAGATTCTGCAGCGATGCCGTGGAGACTTCGTCACACCTCCTTATGGACTGTGGAGCATTAATCCACAAAAGAAGAGCACATCCGGGAGCGAACACTGTCCTTGAAATGGATCTCCCATCGTTGGACCCAATCTAGATACTCCGATTTCTCAGAGTGGTTGGATTGGAAGAGGTTCTATAGGTTGAGACGTATCGGCCAATATGAGTACGGGGGAGCACAATTGATCTAAACAGATCGATGTGCAGACACAGACACACCCCGATTTCTAACATCTAACACAAGACCAAAATCTGCTTGCAAGGCTTGTGACCAGCCTGCTCCCGGGCAGCTCCCATGAGAATATGTATTGTAATGTGTCACGGCAACAATACCACGAAAAGTCTGGAGGTAAATCTGTATTCTGTGTGGAACCCATCAGATTAGCTGAATCTACTAATAGCTACTTCATTGTCCGGCAACATGCCATATGTAACTCGCATACGTCTTTATCTCCAGAATAGAGTTGAAATGGAGAATCAATCATTCAATCGTATTCACATTTCCAGAAACTCTTTAAGGTCATGTTGTTGTTGTGTCTTAATAATAATACCTGGCGCGACAGCTCGGTATAAGCCAAGGCCTAGCTTCTCGCAACCATTCATGTTGTGCGTGTTACATTTTTCGCATGAATGGTTGTGTACACATAAAATTTTGTAAACTTGATACAATAGCTAAGAAGATCCTTCTAAATCCTTTGAAGATATGTCTCGCAAAAGGAGTCTCTGACTATGATATACCCAGCCGACTTTGTTCACGACCCGGATTTTTCTAGAAAGTAGATAGGGATGGACAAACTTTCGAGCATTTTTTGTGGAAATATATCCTCAGAACTTGATGAAGACAAACTAACAAACTTCCGCAACCAGTTCATCTCTTCTGTCAGTAAAAAACCACCAAAAAGCGTTTATCCTGTAAAAACGAGAATACGTGGATTCTGCTTCAATAGGGGAGGTTATAGTAATACAAAATGACTGTGAACTGCAAATAATTCGGAACACATATGTTAGTGTCTTAGCCAAACTAAATAATCTTAATCATACCCATCAAGATATCTCTGGTGCCAAACCATTTTGGGGTGAAGGCAATGAAGCTGATTAAATTTGGTTGTGGAAGGAACTCCAAAAATTGGGTGAAGTCAAGATGTTTCTTATCAGCAGTGATGCCCGCATGAAGGTATTGAAAGAATAGACATGTGAACACAAGCATAAACAGGTTCACCCAGCCATCTTTTATGTACCAACCTCTATCTTCACCTCCACGCGTGCTAGTAGTTTTCTGGGTGCCTAGTGCCTCAACTGGAGATTGGGATTTAACCCCCTTTGAAAGGTTTTTGGGTGAAAGGTGTTTTAGCCAGAGCACTCCGCATATGAATCGCATTGCATCAAATAAAATTTCCAGATGTAATAAACGGTAGCTTCTACAGTCCCAGTTAAGTCAAACTATATGGTAATCACCTTTTTTTTGTCTACTCTGGCGTAGGGCCAGTAATCCTTGTTTTTGCACAAGTTGCGTGCAGGACAACCACTGGCCAAGACTGCTATAATGCAATTTAAACGGTCACCTAAGAAGTGCGTTGGGATGCGAAGTAGGATAACAGCCGGTTGCTACAGAGACAACAATCAGGCAACGAGTCTAAAGCTTGCGACACATGAGTGAATATCTTCTCACAATTCGCCTCAAGCTTTAACTCGACAACGCCAGCCGTGCCCCCATAGAAGATAAGGACAATACCACCAATTTTTCTATGAACTGATTGACGAAGCACCTGAATAATGCTCGAGATATGAAGTTAAAATTTTGTTGGACGATTTTGAACGTCAAAATAGAAGAAGAGAACATTTTCACGACATCTGGTAAACATAACTTTTATGCCAAAACGTATGCAAACAGACTTAGGCTGCTTGACTTTTCTGGGGACCGAAACGTCACTATAACAAGCACACGGATTCAAACCTCCTTGAGTGCGAGTAGATAATAAAAAAGCAAAAATCATTCTAATATTCACAAGGAGACTAATCGGCCTCATGACTGTAGAACTGTCCATCAAACCGATCATCTTGTGATTGACGCAAGGTACGCCTCTAGTTTCCAGAGCCATCTACTTAGTTGACTACCTCGTTGCTCTCAATGTATGGATGCTCATAAACCATGTGAACATACCAGGCTTACTGGTTATTCAAACTAGCTAAAAGCAAAGTAGTTCATTTCTATGATTTTGTCAGATGAGTGTATGGTTGTCTGGTGAATTGAACCTCGGCTTAACCGCGCCAAGTATACATAGAGGCATCGATTGTGTGAACGCCTGAAACCTTTAACTAAAAACCAGATTGGTGCCTATCAATACGGATTCAAGCCATGAAAGTTCAAAATCGATCACGTTTTCACACTTTGACCGGACCTGGGGATGGATTTAGGGAAACAAGGACCTTCTCCATCTCACTCCAAAGTGACATTCGCAAAATCATGTTAAATTAAAAATTCCCTACCGTGATTTTGCACCTTCACTGTTAGTGAGGGATTTATCCTGTCTATTGACACATCTGTTCAATTCATCATAAAACAAAAACATCCATACAACATCCATCATCGGGGAAAGGCAGAGGAAACACACAAAAGTGCTCTAAAAATGCGAATATACAATACATGCGGCATTTTCAATTCAAAAAACATACATATGTATATCGGCTCTTATTTGTTGCTCACTGTCAAGACATTCTATGCCCCAATCTCCATACCACCTGCAATGATGTGACACACGATTGAAATCGTCATAAAAGGATTCAGCCGCCTCAGTGGCATCATAAAATCCAAACCATAATGACACAATAAAATTCCTCATCACTTTCGCACACACCGAGAAAAGAAAACAAAAAGGACGAGGACGAGGACGACGACAACGAAAACGAAAACGACGATGTAGAGACAAAATAACACACAATAGCAACAAAATAACAATAACCGTTGGCTTCGGGTTGGATTAAGTTGCCCGTGACAAACAGAAATCTAAGGCTGGGAGAGCAGCACCCCCACCTACAAAATGCTGCCTCCGTCTCCAAAATATGCCCATGAAAGGTGTCCTACTGTATACACGATGAAGTCGAGGGTTTTTGGCGACGACGAAAGGGCGAAAGGGTGAAAGTAATTAGGGACAATTTTTTCCCCTGTCGCTCCTGTGGATGTACAAACATCCGAATGGGCTTCCGGCCTGTTGCTCCTGCTTAATTTAGCGAGAAATAATTTTATTTCAGCTTTCTGCCGGCAGTGAGGGAAGTGGTGCAAACAAGAACAAGAATTTTTATAGGACGCACGGAGAAGGTTGGGTGCGCCCAAGGACTCGGCAAACATTTTCAAAAAAAAAAAAAAAACGATTCTGTTGGTAATTATGGCTGGAAATGATTTTTTGTCAGCGCGTCGGGGAAAAAGGGAACTTAACAGGTGTTTCGGATTAAATACTCTTTAAAGGGGACTGCGGCGGGTTCGGGCGTGTAGAATGTCGGAATAATGAAAGTTATTATGGGGCTCAAGTGATTATAAGACAAGCGAGTTGCTTCGAGAGGTGCTTAAGAAAATTTCAAATAATTATGGTTGCAGGGTGCTGCATACAACGGTATTAAGCCAACACAAGTGATTATTTCAAAATGGGAGTTTGAGAAGAGGATTGTCCTTGTAGGAGGATTTACTTTCACTTTCGTCCGCAAGGTGAGGAGTCAAATTATGACACATTGCGAGTTAAGTTAATTCGAGAAGGGTACTGGTTTTTGACAGGGTTGAACGCGGCAATGTGTTGGCAAGGAGTTTTGAAAGCTAGCTATCAACACATGAATTTATAGGTTTGATGACTTGCTTTAAGGGTTGATTTTTAAGGTTTTTCTAAAAATGCTTGAAGGGAAGTTTAAAATCTATTTTAAGAATTTCTGATTCGGAGGTGTATCCATCAGGGTCACTAGTAATGTCCTGCATACATATGTATCTTGAACATCTCTTTTGCACAAAAAGTGTAACACTTCCTGGGCGAAAGACCCAAGCGTGATAAGGTTGAAGGACAATTCCCTGTCTAAAAACCTTACGATGATTGGGGGGAATTGATATAGGCATCGACCTAGTCGAAGAACTACAAAATGCAGTGCCTTAGATGGGATTGATATGTAGAACGCATAGGAACACAATTCCGGTTAGGAGGTGTGCGCAGAATAGGAAGGAAGCCACAGTATAAGAAGAACTCGTTTCAGAAGGCAAGCACAATTTTAAAATTGCTATCTTCTCGGACAGAACCGAAAGGCACCAATTCTTTTCAGCCAAAATTAGGCTCTATGGAACTTGATACTTATGTGACCAAGACCGGAAATATCCTGCGACCTAAAAGATCTTTTGAGGCAATCACATGAAAGGAATGTCAACTAACTAAGTATAATAAACTGGAGGCAGCTAGCAATCGATTGGTTGAAACTCAGGTCTACCCCAGATTGTGGAGCCATTCAAGAGACTCGGCGTCATTTTCGACTCAAAGCTTAACGTTTTTGTGCCAACAGCGTGAAAGAAATTGGGACCGTTGACCAAAAAAGATAGTTTGGACGAGCACAGCGATGAAACAGCAGATAACCACATGTGAGTACCTGGCCCATTAGAGCTCATGGGCTGAGCAAAGGATAGAACGTCAATAAACGTAAGGACTTGCCAGCGTCACTGTCAAAGGAGAACTATTGTGGTTACCGACATAAACGTTTGTTGACCTGAGGAACCATTTACCTCTCAATCTAGGCCTCTAGAATGAATGCCAGGAAAACATTCAGCGTGTGTATGGAACGGAGTAAAAGTACAAAGTGCTTTGCAAAAACTACATCACGAAAATGAACTACTCAGAAAGATACTTAATTCTAAGAATTTCTGTGTAGTGTTTTTCAAGTGAAATTATAAGCGATCCTTGAGGTATGCATACTATGCACTTTTTACCAACCAAAAATAACATCTTTGTATACACTGACAGTCAGGCAGTCATCATGGATTTTTTTCTTTGACAACCGTATCGTCCGAACAGATAATATTATGTCAAAGGAAAGGGCGTATTGACCGGTTTCATCTGATCCCTCTGATAAGGATCGTACAGGTTTTGTTCACACTGTGACAAAAAGAAAAAACATGCAACCGCACTTGCCATCGCCTTCAATCCTCACTGATCCAGTTCTAATAATGTGAGCAGATGAGAGACAGTCAGTAGGTGCTTTACCTTCCAAGACCAAGGCACTTCAGGGTGATAACCAACAGCTGTCACTTTGCGGGAGAGGAGACATCCACGAAAAACTAAGGCCCAATACACGCGGAGCAACTGAAAAAAGACTGAAAACCGATGCGAATTGGCAACTAGTTTGCTTTGAGTTGTACCCTGTGTAATCAAATGGGACTCCGCACACGACGCAACTGGTTCGAAACTCGTTTGCGATTCACAAAAAACAGTTTGTAACTAGTCGTCTGTTGATTTGCATGTCGAGTTGCCTACGATTTCAGTTGCTAGTTTGTCGAATATGAGCGAACAACAGCTGGTTGGGTAGGTTGAAAAACATCCTATTTTGTACAATTATCACCTTCCCGGCTATTTGAAGAAAAAAACAGAGAGATGAGAAAACAGAGAAGGCTTGGTAGAAGTCAGAAATGTCGTCACGGACTCCCTCATGCTGGTGTTTTGCTTTTGGATTGCAGGGCAAACCACTTTCTTCAGTTCCAAATAACTTTCTTTAGTCATTCTGTGGAATGCTAATAATTTCGAATCAGAAAGTTCTAATTGTGCAACAAACAAACGGTTCTGAAAATGGTTTTCAAGGTATGGGTGTACCCAAAACCTTCTTACTATTCTTCTACTCCTTTTGAGATACTAATACAACATGATGGTTTCACCATCGCTCGAGTCTTCCGAAGACATTTCACGTCCGGTATCCATGACGAAACTGAACGAACTAGAGATTTTGATTGGTGATGAGTTTCCTCGTGTGTGGAGTCAAGCTGAGTCCGTAACTGGTCTGCAACTCGAGTTGTCAACCAGTTTAGTTGTTTTTCAGTTGCTTCGTGTGCATTGGGCCTAACTGGATACGCTTTTGGGGAAAAATTAGACAAGTCTGACAAAATTCCCCCTAAGCTCAGAACGAGACAAAAGGTTGAGAATGCTGCGCAAAAACTGGCTAGTATCCTCAACGGATGTTTTAAACCGATGTGTCCGGTTATGAAAATTTTCTGCAGATCGCCAGTCCTCTGGTGGAACCCAGAACTGCAGAGACTTAGAAAGGAAGCCAGAAAACTTCTAAATCAGTCGCTTAAGACGAATTTGGATGGAGACTGAAATCTTTTCCGTTCAAAAAGAATATAAGAATGTAATTCGCTTGTCGAAAAGTGTTTCCTTTAGAGATTTTTGTGAATATATCGAAACACAGTAGGTTAGTCAAAGCAGTAGGTTAGTCAAAGTTCTCAAAAGGGGGAAACCAACCTTGCGCGACACTTATTCTACGACTCTAGTTCCATAGATGCAATGACACCAGAACTTCAATTGCTGTCCAAATTTAAAGTCTAGCTTCGGCCAGAGTCTGAACCTGGACTGCGCTGCAGTCGAATCTTCACGGATGGCTCTAAAACCAGTCATGGGTCTGATGCTGGTGTCTTCGTGGAGGTCGACAATACCAGACTTCACTACTCGTTGGGCAAGCATGCCTTTGTTTTTCAAACAGAGACTTTAGCTTTTCTAATCGCCACAAAGTAGATGGCAGGTAGAAGGCTCGGGGCCTCTGCGTCTGCAGGGATAGCCAGGCTGCGCTTAAGATCTTTCTCAACCCTTTAATCAATTCAAAATTAGTTCGAAAACGCAATAACTCTTTGAATACTGTCGCAAGGCTGAAATGTTTGAGATATCCGATGAGATTGCTAGACAAGGCTCAGAAAATATTTTCTAAAATATTTTTCCATTGACGATTGGGTTTCCTACAAATACAATTGCGTGTGGCACGGGTCTTCAGGATTCAGGCGGACTCAACGAGTGCTACCGAACGTCTGTAAAAAATCAGCGGCATTCTTGTTGTCATTCAGCAGAAGAGATTGTAGACAACTTATTGGCGTTTTGCTTTTGCCCAGCATCTTAGTGTCTGGCTTAAGTAACACCACTACCTGCGACGCCTATGGAGAGGGCGACGGTAATTCGGATCATTTCCTTTGCAATGGTCCTGCCTTTGCTCAGATCAGGCGGCAGGTCTTCGATTCTGCTGTTTAAAGTGCTGATATATAAGCTCCTCATCACGCCTTCTCAGCATTCTTCGAAAGTCAAGAAAATTCCAGTCAAATGGGTGAAGACTGGGTCCTACTTCCTGGTAGTACAATGAACCAGTTACCCGAGAAAAAAAAAAAAAAATTAGCTTCAGAAAGCATCGCTGGCCAACCGGAAAAGGCTTCCAATGTTTTGGGCAAAATCGGCAAAGCAAAGTCTGCGTTTGGAACGCTGTCCAAAGTTTGCCAAAGCGAAGCAAATTTTGTTTTAACACTAAGCTACGACTCTCCGTGGTATAAGTGCAGCACTTAGAAAGTGATTTCTACTATCATGAGATAGCTCGTAGATATACATCTGGACGAATTAGGAATCAATAGGCACCACATCCATCGACAGAGGTGGCAGTGGTTTGGTAATGTAATTTGAAAGAGCGACAGCTCCATTGCTTACTGCGCTATGTAATGGAATTCACCTTATGGTTAATCGATTCAGGGTAACATGAGCTAACAACCAGCAGTAGTAGTCAGCAGATTTGAAGGAAAATTCATCTCACAGCGGGTATTAGTTCTACTAACTAAATGGCATCGCATTTAAATGCAGATTTCGTTTTATTAACGCCAAGGACAAGATGATGCGATGATGCAAGATACATGACGTCCTATGACTCGTTATTGCAATGGTTGGAAGAAGAATTAAGTTCCTTACGTCATATAGCTGAGAAAGTTATCGCAAACCATGCCTACATACATATGCGCTTCATATCGTAAGCTTCCTGGTTTCTTTACTGTAGCTGTTCTTTCTCTCTTGCAATGAACAGTCTGAGTCCCGGTTATCAAATAAATTCCTCAACTCGTAATCAAATTCTTATTTGCATCAATGAATCCAGAAATCGTAATGCAGTCAAATCCACTTGTCTCATGTCTGCCTTCCCGAAATGCCACTACACTTTAAAATCCTCAAAGGACATACGATTGCCGTCACTGACTCAGAGTCCTGACATTTACATTCGCTGTAATTCGTTTGAGGCGTTGCTTTGATGGAGAATGCAAACATTCCGATATTCAATTAGATAACCGCAAAACAATCTATTCGGCCTATTTATAGTTTTGTTGACTCTGGACAGGCGAAACCAAAACCACAAATGTTTAAGCAAGGGAAGCCTATTTCAATTTCCTCTTTTAAATGAAGAGACGTCTGTGGATTTATACAGGAAGGAACATCCACATGTAAACATGAATGTGCAAGCACCACCGATTTATTAAAACAGAACCTGTGACTGTCACGCTATTTCCTGTTGGAATCCAAAAATGTGTGTCCCCTATGTCGGTGGGTTTTCTTAATCTATTTACGGATATTTAATGGAAAATCTAACATCAAAGCGGAATCTTACTTGTTCTTAAATAGACTTGAGGGCGTGTAATTTTCGTCTCGCTGTCGCGACAGCTTTCTACAAAATTTTGCGGTAAATACATAGGTCCACGCACTTTAATAATATTTGTGTAAAGTTCGACTTAAATGAGGATTCGAGGGCGTACTAAGATGAATACCTAAGCCTCACGCAAGGACGCGTGCAATTTTTTTAAGTCCTTGGAACATGTTATTACTCTTGGGAAGGTGTATCCTTTTTTTTTCGTGTATATTTTCTTTATTATGAGATTTAACCATGCAAAACTAATCGATTGCGTAAATAGTATGTTTTGCTGGGGCCAGCTGCTCCCGGGTGCCAATAAATTTGATCGATTGGCTTATTTACGAGATTTACTCTACCGCAGATGAGCCCACGTGTGCTTTGTGTTGTGGTAATAATTTGACAAGGTCTTATTATGACGATTTAAGGATTAAAGATACTTTCAGAATTTTTCTACAGAAGCCTCCTTCTTCAATAGCATTTTCAACAGAACTGAGGCCAACTGCCATTGCTTTACCTTAAGAATACATTCCAGCCGATATGGCTACCGTCTAGCGATGATATAAGGTTACCAGGAAAAAATTATATAATTAAGCAAATATTAAAATGGTGGCCTGTGTAGCTCCATGCCTTGACATCATAGTGCCCTTAATGCTGCAGAACATGCCGGACGTAGCAATTCTTTGGCTAGTAACGATCTATAGAAGGTGTATACTCCTCAAACACATCCCTCCACCCTGGAGGCGTGTCCATGTGGTTTAAATACCGAAAGTAAGTCGGCGAGGACATGAGTCCACAAATAACTTTAGGCCTTTTAGTCTGACCTCTTTCGTACTAGAGACCCTGGAATGAATCCTAGGCATTCACATCCGGAAAATAGTAGAAGTCTCACCTTTTTTTCAACTCTCAACACGCGTATCTTAATGGTAGAACCACAGAGACGACTCTGCACAAAGTTGTACGCACAAACGAAAAACAACCCTTCACTATAAAGAATAAACTCTGGCCACCTTTTAAGACATAGATGGTGCGTTAAACAACGTCCACACTGAAGCTATTCGTTCATTCATTAGTCAATGGATAGTATCGATGTTAAGTCTCCGAACTATTCAGGCAAATCTGGGATTAAGTAGTTTGACCAAGTTCGTAAACAGAGGAACTCCTCGGGGCGGAGTCATCTCCCCTCCACTATGGCTCTTGGTCATGAATAAAATATTGATGCGACTAGACAGAGAAAGGGTTAAGGTAGTTGCGTATGTGATAATCCTAGTGTCAGGGAAGTTTCTCGCGGTGTTAAGTCAGCTCATCTAGGTAAGCATAACCTTCTACGCCTGCAACGAGGCTTTCGGAAAAAAATGGACCTCAGTCAAAAATGACTCTTAGGGAATCCTCAAAGCCCTATGGTCATACTTTAGTCCTGGAAACGATACCAAACGATTTGGTTGCATCCTCGACTGAGAATTTAACTCCCAAGTTAAACTTCTCGAAATATTTTCCAGTAAAATCGGTTGGAAACCAGAGTAGACCGAAAAAAAACGGAAAAGTGATCAAGGATTTTGATACGACTGCTTTAACAGGGGGTTCGAAAATGGACTGAGGAGTTTGCGCAGGCATTTTCTCAGAAAAACTGAATTTTCGAAATCCTCTCGCCTTCCGAATTTTGCCACTGTCTTCTAAGCGAAGCTTCTTGCTATTTGGAAAGTCTGACGTGTGCTGAACATTTTTTGAACATCCATTTACAACACTGCTATCTTCATGGACAGCCAAGCCGCCATTAAAGCTTATGATTCGGCCACAACATCCTTAAAACTGGTAAAGCAATGCCTGGAAGATCTAAACCAACTGAGGTCCAGTGGAGGGTCACTGTTAAGAGCAATATTCAACACTATTAAGATGGCCAACCAAGCGTGGAATATGCTAAAAAACTAAGTCATATCCAGGAAGATCCGGCCCGGTTACAATAAACAAACAAGCTACTTAGCAGATCAAGACCAGATATTGCAAGAAACGTAGCAATAGCCAATAAGATACCACGTAGCCAAGCCATGTATCCCCCATAACACTTTCTGCCGTTGTTGCAAATACAGCACCAAAAAGGAATCTCTGGAAATGATGCCTGTGCAAATGTCTAGCCCTAGCGAGGGTCAGACAGTTAGACCCTTTTTCGACGACCTCAAAGATATTTCAAAGAAAAAGATTGGTAACTAATCCTTTCCAGGCTAAATTTAAATATCCTTGTGTATCAATCTATAACACCCGCAAACAACAAGGTCAAATAAGTTGGGGTTTCAAAACGGCGCATCCCAGCGTTTATTGGGTTCTTAAAATCCCCAGCTCTATCGCCAGCTCTATCTAAGTAGCTCCAAAAAGCTGTCAAAAAATCGTACATAAAATGAATGGGATATGGATCCCTAAAGACATCTTGCCTATGCCATAGGAATATAATTTAGAGACTCTAATGTATGCCAGTGCTGCAACGAATCAAAAAAAAAAACTGGATACTGGATTTTTTGGAAAACCACCATGTGCACGCTTTTCAGTCTTTCTTGCAAACTCGTATTTGGCGTTAATCAGCCTGTTACACAGAGTCTCACTTCCAATACCTTTAAATTCATGTTCTCAGACAACCAAGGTACTTGAAAACATCTATGTAAAGTCGCGTGTTAACAAATCAGGCTACTCGTACAGTGGATTTGCTGGAAACGAAAAAGCTAACTTACTAGGCAAGAGATGACACACAAAAACGTCTTTCATCGACTCTGAACAAAACGACTGATCGCCCCTCCTCCTCTCAATGTCCAATAATTGACTTTTTAACCACGACCTCGACCTTTTATAAGGCAAAGACCTTTTTTTCTCCGTACTAACTAAACTGCCAATAAAAAAACAGGAAACCACGTCTTTGCCTACAAGTAAGTTCTAGTTCAATGCTACAGTGTACAGTTCCAAATGTACCTACATACTATGTAGTTTTTTCTAACAAATCAAAGTACAATTGAAAATTAGAACAGAGATCTGAAAAGAACGTCCTATCTACGTGATTTACGGAATCAGTTGCAATCAAATTTTCATAGAAAATCAATGAAGCATACTCTCACGATGGCCTCGAGGAAAAAACGAAATGATGCAACGTCAACTTAATATGCAAGTTCTGTGTAAATAGAAAAGTAAAATTTTAAATTTATTGCTTCATGATCTTCTCTATGTGCACAAATTGATTGTGTGGTAAAAACTTTTTAGCACTTAACTGCATCGAAGTGAATATTCGAGTAAAAAGTTTTTTATTTCCCTTGGTGTTAATATTACTATTATTATTTTTTATGATTAGTTTAACATTTTTGAATGTTCAGCACGGAGTTACTTATTGCCAATGAAATCGTTAAGAAAGGTCCCTTTAAAATTCTCGGAGAATATTAAGTTATTAGAACACGAAATGACTGAGATGAAGTTGTCAAGAATCCGAAGGACCAGAACGTGACGTAACGTTGTCTTAAAAAAAACCCTTATAAGCGCGGGAACTATGTCACGACCAAATATCGTAAAAGCGGTGTGCCAGTCATCAAAAGCTATAAGAAAAATCCCCAAAAAATCGCATGTTGAAAAAAGATTAAAACAAAACAGAAATTTTTTTAAGCTGTAGGTAATTAGACTAATTAAGAGATAAAAAAAACATACTTTTTATAAGTTTAGAAGTGAAAGGGGAATAAACAAAGGGTTGGGAACTTTAGGTAGCATATTTTTTAATAGGGATGAAAATAGGGTTTTTACGTATAGCTTAGGCGTTTAAAAAAGGGTTAAGGGTTCAAATAAAAACAAAAAATTAAAAAAAAAATTAAAAAGGAATTAGTCATATTTATGAAAAGCAGTTAAGTGGAGAGTTTATATAATACACATGAGGAAGTAGGGAATTACCTTTAAATAGAGAATTTTCCTTTTACAGTATTTGTACATTTCAAGCTTCTTGGATGATTACTTAGTCAACATGTTCTCGCCATTCAACGGAGATACATGCAATTAACGGTGACATTGAAATTTAAATTTTGCTGACTCGTAAAATGCATTAAAAGACGATCCTACATAAAATATGTACAACTGAATATTCAAAAAAGTGTCGGAGCTGAGAGTAAAATGTTGCAAAAGAAAACTGTTAGTGGCTCAGGAAGAGGCAAAACGTGTAGACATTTTGACATCCTATCGTGAGAAAATACGGAGTGAGGTTCCACGAGAGAGTGATTCTTTCAAATTAAAAAAAGAAAAAAACAAATTGCTGGCGCAACAGCTCGAGATGAGTCAAGGCCTAGCTTCCATTCATGTTGTGCATGCTATTGCAGACTCCGAACAGCGAATTGGAAAACATTTTCATGAACGTAGAGGTTTGTTATTCGCACTTGAGACTCCCTCGAATGAATCAAAATATTCTAAAATACAAGTATAAATTGAATTCGATTTTCTAATCGAACATGAATTGTTTCGCATCGGTTTTTGGTCGCAGGGGATAAAGGTAAGGTTAGGTGAATGGCTGCCTTGTGACATTCGTCATTGCTCACGGGAGCCTAGAAAGAGAATATTGTAGGCAATGCGATTTCAGGAACTGATAAGAGCCCGGAAATAATCCCCTTCAGTCAAAAAATCGTCAGTTTAAGCTAAGACTATGCACTAGATAAAATCTCAAAGTCAAATTTGGTCATATGGACTCACATGGGCAACATGAAAATGAAGGCGCCTCAACGATTTTAACTTGTCTCGGGAGGGATGGTACGACTGAGCGTTTCTTCCATTGGCGCTTTGATTTCATGAGAAAAATACAGCGTTCTTTGGGTGTCGATATCGCGAAGATGAGGATGAAATTCTCTTGCTAAAAAAAAAAAGTTCAATACCCATTCCCAATTCTTCATTAATTTTGTGATGTGTGTCTACTCATGTCTTTTGGAAAAAGTGTCATCATACATATATAGTTTTTTTATTTTTTTTTTATTTTCTTTTAACAGAGCGCTGGTGACAGCGGAAAAGTTTCTCAAATATGTTTAACCACCATCACAAGAATTCCCGAGCCCTTATCGTTTTTAGAACGGAAATCAAAGCGTCAAAAAGAGTCCAGTGTCTGAGCGTATACCGAGATGTAAAACTTAATAGGATCCACCAAGTTAAAGAGAAGATCGAAAAAGATCTGTTTTAAAGAATGTGTGGACAGCAATGATAAATTTCACTGATGTCGGCGTACTGCATGAACACAATGATAACGTCTCGCAGAAAGCCAAACACCAAAGGTGTTTGAATGGCATAGAATGACTGACATGTGTTTGAATTAAAGGTAGCATGCATTGAAACACGCTACCGGTATAAATATTTTTGAACGAATTCGTTTTCCAGCAGTTCAAAACCACCTGCAAACATCTAGGGGCATTATATAAACACTATAGGTTCGCCTTTTTTGGAAAAAAGAAATAAAAATAAAAAAAATAAACATCACTACGTAATTGAATGAGCAATGGTTAGTGGTTGGAAAAATTCTGCTGCTTGACTAAGAAAGCTGTTATAGATAGATCCCGGATATTGGGCAAAACGAGATCAAGGATTTTAGTATGTCTATAGAGGGTAGAGAAAGGTAACCTCATACAAGCCTTTCCAATGGATGCAGAACTAGCCTGGCATCTCAGTCTGGGAACAAAAACCTAAAAATACTAAGTCGAACGATACTGGCACTGCTACAAGCGCTGGACCACTTGCATGAGTGTCAGATTCGAGGAAGAAATATCTGACTCGCATTGGACAACGTTTTGGTAATCATAGGAGCCGACGACAGAGACAAAGTGTTTGCAAATAGTAGTGTTGGGTCTTAGCTAAAGTAATGAAGCAAGTTCTGATTTTATCATAGAATGAAGTCATTGCTTTGGCACCTGAGGTAACCTGACATCCGCATAGCATCGAAAGTAGTTGAAAATACGATCGGGATAAGTGAAGCATTTTTTGACGTCAAGAAGTCTGACAAAGTGTTAACATTACCCGCCTTTTTATTAAGCGAGTCTCATCTGTGGATAAATTTTGTCAGTTCTGTTATCCTTGAGTTATCTTTAGATGAACTTTTCTAGCGGAAGCCCCATAAGTGCTTTATTCCTAAAGTGCTTTCCTAAGCGACGAGCACAACTTCAATTGTAGTTTCACTATCACACATTCCTCCTCTCTAAAACACTCTCTCATTAAATTTTGCTATTAAAACCGTCTTCTATCCCCCCATCGTCGATCGTTTTGATAAGAAAAGCCATTACAGCATCATACTGCATGGACAACACACAAAATTCTTTATAATGACGTGTACCACAAACTGAAAGTACCCAAAAAAAAACCTGCACGTAGCAATGTATCTAAACAACGAAAGCAAATTAAAACTCTGAAATAAAAATCATAACGACCGCTTGGTAACTTTAAACTCCTGCGACGTATGTATATCACAAAATTTAGAAAAAAAAAAAAAATTAAATTAATTCCCCAACCACAGGATACACCGAAAAGATGTTAGGGATTATCCTTGACGTGGCTGTGAAGACCCGTGTGTTTTTTCTGTTTTATTACAGGCGGACAGTTTAATTGATATTGAACCTTTTTTTCGCAGGTCTGTTCTCCTGAAGCACTCATAAACGTGAATTTTTCCGATGAGTTTGGATTAAGTGTGGGGGGAAAGGATTTTTGAATATTTTTAAGGCCACCTTTAGATTCATTATTTTTTATTTTTTCAAATTTAAAAGACACTTCACTTTGCTTTCATCACTTTCGATTGCACTCTGCGAATATCCTTTTTTCGATTTTCACATTTTTCATATATGTATATATTTACCGCGTAGATTGTTGAAAAAAAAAAATTCGCACGAAAGAACAAGGATACTGTTGTCTAAAACGAAAGCTGACAAGAACGGTTGACGTACCTAACCGTCGGCATTTAAGTAACGACTAACGACCACGAGGACGGAATCCAGTTGCTGAACTGTTATACACATGCTGACTTGGTGCTAGAACCTAATAGTTACCACGTAGAAAAAGCCAGCAGGACTCTCAACGTATTTACATTTGAACGGGAGCCCTGCTATGTTTTTGGCGAAAGCACACATCATACGGAAGGATATTATCGTATCCACGAGGATGTGTGTTTTGTTTTGATCGGGAGAACAATCCTTCTCGGCTTTTGCGCACTTTAGATGTTTATAGTGCTCTTTCGATGCTTAAGAAAAAACTGTCATACAGATTGTTTATGTTTATCCTGTGTCGGATGAAGAAGGACCTTCTCCTGAGAGCGGTTGCTAGGATGAAATGAGCGGTTTTCACAAGAGAATCGAAAAGGAGAAATCAAGTGGGGAAAGCAAAGATATCTCTTTCTATGGTGAGATTCCACTTGAAGAGCTTTGAAAGAAAAAAAAGCTTTTTCATTTAGACCAGTAAAGTGTTTGTAGTTTCCTCCGCTAGATGGTATAAGCAATTTTCGGAAGTTTTTAAGGAAACCACTTACGGAACGACTGAGCATAAGCTTATGTTCTTTCGGTTGATTATTCAAAGGATAAGCTGGCTAATGTTTGAGCAAATAGCCTTTTAGCTGGGATGATGGACGGAAATTCTATGCTCTATTGGACGTAGGCATTTTGGTCTTTTGTGTGCGAGGTTAAATAGCTGTAAAGCAATTGAGATGATTTTCCTTTGAGCATTTGAAAGGGCAATATTTGTTTGTTTAAGGATTTTTTCAACGAATGTTAATTGAATGATTTATTCGCATATTTATAGGACGGATGGAGCGTCAATTCAAATGAAGTGGTTTTGTTATAAATTAAAAGGAGTTATTAAGTACTGCAAGGAAAAGGAAATTTATAACACACAACGATACAAATTCCTTTTGATGACAAGTATACTTCTTGTGAAGGAGGTAATTGACACGATTTTAAGCCAGCAGCTATCACCGAGGCAAGATCCGGGGTACGATTCTGAGTACATGCTTTGAAAAGGCTCACAAAATACTTAGAAAATATGCAATACCAACGGTGAAAGAAGTATCGTGCCTCATGATAGAAAAAAAAAAAAGACGTTGACAAGCTTAGCAATTGCAACCGAATCCGAAGATTTACTAAGGAAGCTGATAGCTACCTACGAGCCTGAGAGACAGACTCTTCGAAATATCTAAAAAAGCATCAGAATATATGAGAGAAAGTAGTCTTGCAAAATAGAACTAGAAAGGTTTCCAAGGCAGCAACACGTCAATTGACGGGAGCTCAGGGCATGTAATTTATCGTTTATTTGCGAAGATTACCCCACACCCACATATGTATTAGGACCAGTACCTGGATATGTCTTGTAGAGATTATTGCACAGTGATGTTTATTCATGAACGAAATAGAGTGCGTCTGCAACGAATTGATAAGAAATCAACCACAATCAGAGTGTGGTGACGGCAGAACTAGGTAGTTAAACGACAAAATAGGCGGAAACACCGCAAAATCAGAAACTGCCATGAATATTTTGTGTTTGATGATTGAGGCAAGGTTCAATTGCGGTGAAGACTTAATACAATTATGTGATTCAATTACTTGGATGGAAGTAACTCTTTCAAGAAAAATCTGACGAACATCGAATGGCCAAGAGACCAAAAAAAAAATTGTACATACATACATCTGTACGTAAAATAAGCAACAAGCGAGAAAATGAGCAGATCATGTGTCCTTGCACTAGCTTTTTCGGAGCTAGATTTCAGGCAAATATACTATTAGCTGCCGTAGCCGCCCATGGTGGACCAAGGCTTAACTTCTCCCAATCTTTCATGCTGTGCGTGTCCATTTTTCGGCATCGTCCGTTCGTTCTTAAACCTAGCCATACCTCCTTAAAACCGAAGATACATTTCGAAGCCTTTTTCGGAACAAATAAATATAAAAATACCTTTTTCCATATATCTATTTTCAAGTCGCATCTAGAGCCTTAACTTCAAGCCTTATCAACTCAAAATCTATTTCTTATCCGATTGCCTAACATCCGGTGGGTGCTTGGATATGAAGATTTTCTGACCAGCTATACTACGTTCGACCCTAACACCTGCCTACATCGAACCCTGGAATCGTCTGCCACTGCTGAACCTTCCTCCTGTTCTTAAACTGTCTTTCTGTTGTGTTCTAAGTCACTGTGCCTCGATATACCTTGTGGCTGTAAAATGAGACTTTTCAGAAACCTGTCCAAAACTAATTTTCAAAGACACAAGAGCTTTCTATGTTGCACGACAGATTAGGCGGAGCACCTTTATGCGTGGCGAGGATTATAGCTAAGCGAAAAAGTTTGCGGGCGATTGAGTCGATCCAACCTTTCAAATCACTGGGCATTGACAGGATTTTACAAGTTTTGCCGCAAAATACCTGGTGGCAGTAATTCTTCTAATTGTTCCCATGTGCAGGTGGTAAATAGTCCCTGTTCCCCTCGTATTCTGTCAGCTTCTGCAGTAGTCCGATGTATTGATGCCTAGTCTAGTGGCAATAAATCGTCCATTTTACTATCCGCAACAGTTTTAAAGCAGTCTGCTGGACCCCGGGAACAGGTGCTATGAGACCACCACCTGATGATAACTGTATTGCAACTACTCACTGCTGCAGTTCGACTGTACAACGCTAAAACACATACGGCCAGGTATAACATCCACAGGTCAAAGAATCCTTCAATGCGCCAGTAATTCAGGATAGCGTTGCACAAGAAGTGGAAACAATCTTTAGATCAATGTGTATAACCAGTCAAAACTGCTGTGAAAATTGTTTTCGTATCCGATTTTTATGTCGATTGATGGGGAGGCACAGCTCTTGGTCTTCTAAAAATACCTGGAGAAGGATCGACGATCGAAAACAAATGAAAGCACGCATTGCATCTATGCTTAAAGTAGAAAGAATAGAGTTAGTGTCTCTATATCGCATGAATATAAGAAAAATTAAGTTTAGAGTGCGACGAAACAAGCGCCACTAAAACCGAAAGAGCAGCAAGCAGGTGTGACGCTTCTTTGCTAATTTTGCAGGCGGACCAAAGGAAGGAGCTTTCTAAAATGTTATTTGAGTTTGAATGTGCAATTTTGAGACAGCTTGATCGTGGGCGTCGTGGCTCAGTGGTTAGTGCATTGAACTGCTGACCGAGCTTCTCACCTCGCCATTCGGAGTCGGCAATAAATTGTAGGTCCCTTCCATTCATGCGAACAATTTAACACGCACAGCATGAATGGTTGCGAGAAGCTAGGCCTTGGCTCATTCCGAGCTGTCGCGCCAGCTATTTATTTTTTTGATCAATCTGTTATCAAAGGGGCTGAACTTGACATCGAAACGAAGCTATCGGTCTTTAATTCAGAGTTTGTTTCGGCCCTAATAAAGATAATAAAGATCACGGACACAAGCTGCTGAAATGAGATTTCTATGTCGTATTTCTGTGGCGACTCGCCAGGAATACCAGAATACGCAAGGTACTCAATGTCGAGCAGCTACTTCTTTTGACGGAGAGGTTCATATTTCGATGGTTTGGACACGTTAAACGAATGTCCCCAACTTGGTTTCCAATACGTGCCATGGAATCCGTGCTAGGAGGTCTAGGTCAGCGTTCACTACCTAGACCCAAGATGAGATGGTTGCATATAGTCCTGAAGGGGAGATGTTTTAGAGTCGATGGCAAAAGATCCGGCGATATGGGGAGTCTACTTAAGTACTCTAAACCCGCGACCCTCATAATGGATCAGTGAGCCATTGGACCATACTCCTCGTCTGTCGAAGATTTCAAAAGCTCTTCGAAAATCGATAAAAACTGTCACAATTGCTTTTTTTATGAACATTTCCTTTCCCATCCGCGATAACCAAATATACTACCCATTCACAGCCGTGCCTTCTTCTAAATCCTGATTGACACTCCTTAAAGCGATTGTTATATTTCATAAACTTTTATGTACATTTTTTTCCAAAATTATCGCATCAGAGAATAGCAAAAAAAATTGGTCGGAAATTCTTAGATTCAGTGGAATTTTTAACTTTTTACATCCGAATGGCAACAGATGTAACCCAGCATTCAAGCAAGATACCCTTGCTTATTGATTTGTTTACAACTAGAGCTGTGGGTGACTCTTAAATCGATAGAGGGAGGAATGATCTATAAAAAGAGAAGACTTGCCATACATTATGCATGTGTGACAGAGGTGTGTAAGTGACTCCTTCCATGATTTTGTCACTGTTGGGAGTGAATGCAGCGGGTGAGTGTTATTTCGACAGAGGGTGGAAGACTTATGGAACGGGATATCTTGCCATACATTCAGAATAAGTGAGAGATAGATGTCATCTCTGAAAGACTTTCCGACCTGATGTTCGAGCGATTTATCTGGCAGAAATAAACACAGTTGGGCCTACCTGCTGGGCCCCCTATGAAATTTTGAGCTCGTGGTGTCATCACCATTGCAATAGATCAAACTTGTGTGTGAAATCCATGAGGATTTCTAATAACAAAAACAGCCAACTCATTGCAACTTTTCTAGCGAGTTTTAGAACAAGGTCGGCTTAACTTTTTTCCGACTACACTAATGGTATTGTTTCGAAGCACCATTATGAAATAGAACCAGTTCTCCACTTGGTCTTAAATAATGTTGAGCATGTTCAAAGGCACTTTCTCTTCTTTTTGAAGCGATTAATCGTCTTTCCACGAATGAGAGGAAAACTGCAGTGAAATGAAATTAAATAATGAGCAAGTGATGGCTACTCTGGACACGGCACCCATCTGTCCACATAACATCATTCACCTGGACTATGTAGTTGTCGACTGTGTTTTCAAACTTGGGACAATAATGTAACTATCACGTACTAAAGTTTGTCACAATTTGTTTCGAAGGTCACACAATTGCGTGTTACTACATCTTCACATAAGCTCTACACACTTCTTACAAGGAAGTCTTCTTTTCGCATGCCATTCCTGTTCTTAATATGCCAATAATAAACCATTTCATACACACGTACCATTATTCCGTAAACACTCACTGAACCATAAGTTCACCTTTATTGCCCCCGAACCGAACCCAACGTCTTCACTCACTCCAATCCCACATATCCTGCGTATAAATAGCAACCCCTAGGCAATTTACACGATCTTCTTCATCCCCAAGTGATAAAAAGATTCAATTTGGGGGAAAAAAAAAACTTTTCTACCGACACGACGACACGGACAAAAATAATTACAACTAATCTTCTCGGTGTCAGTGCAGCCACCTACTCCTCCACGTAATAGGTGTTTCAGATGTAATTCGATTAAACCGCCCCATCGTAATAATTCGCCATAATTGGCGAAATAATTGTCGCATGTAGCGCGCCCAAATGTGCGGAAGAAAACTACGTTCCCTCGGTTAATTGGTGCGCGCTGCTGGGAACCAAACCGAATTCCATAGTTGATTGGATTAAGTTTCACTGCCGCAATATCGGTTGTTTTTTTCCGTCGTAGTGGGCACTAATTGCCAATGACTTCAGTGAATGGTGTCATCATGATTTAACCATCAATGAGGATAATTTAATAAACAAAAAACAAAAAAAAAAATATCTTCAATGGTTGTCATCATCATTTGGATTCTTTAATCCTCGCTGTGAGATACTGCGCTTCCTATCGGATTCGATTTTTTCGAAACGACCGTTTAAGGTTTATGGCTGAATCAATGTCGATACCGGCTTTTGTTTGAATGTCAGTGCAATTCCAGTTATAATGGGTGAACGGTTGTATCCTGTGTCGCCTGGTTCTGCAAAAGGACGACGTATTAAGTGCCAGTTTGCAGATAAACATGGTGTGAATGATTTTTACATTTTTAGAGCATTAATTGTCCTCATTATAGGCCGCATTATGGTTAAGCAAAGGACTTTAGCTTACAGCCGACATGTGCAATTCATTACCAACTCCGACAGAGAGTTAATTTTCTGCTCCATACCAGAACAAACTCCTTACAGTTGACGTACCTACAACAACATCCGATCAATAGCAAATGTTTCACATCCAATTTCCCTCACAAGAGGTATTTACGTTTTAAACAACAAGCACTTCGGAACCTAGAAATTTTCGGTTTCGATAAACATAATCAATCACGACCAATCAATGTCTGTCTAAGTAATGCGTTACCTTTGCAAAGTCTTCCAATGCCCCACTCTAGACGATGGTTACCCATTTGTTTGCAACTGAAGGTAAACAAAACCATCATAACTCACTTATCTGCTGGTTGTTGGAGAACCCCTAAGTCTTTGAATGCCGGGTTAATTAAGGGCTTTAAGGGCTTGAACTGTGTTTGCCTGGTGTATCAATCATGATGATTGCAAAACGTGGAGCTACGTTATTAATGTGCAAGGCCTTATTCGCATAATGTACGTAAGTAGATATGAAACACTTGCAACGTATGTTTTTACACTTGAACGAACGTATGTTTTATCCCCTGTATCTGGGATGACATACGTTTAACTTATACTCCCTAGAACTCAATATGATAGTTGCAGTGGCAATCACATTATATGCCGGCACGAAGACAGCCGTTAAGCCTCTGGCATCTTTTCAAACACTATTCTAGTGTGATAAGAACAGCAAAAACAGGGAGTAAATGGCAGTACCCATAGGCTTTCCCCAGGATATGGCCGGAGGTGCATCTCCTCTATGCTCTTTCCTTTGGAAAAAATCCTACGAACAATTTTCGAAATTCAAACACGTTAAAAGCTTTAAGACTGTGACAAGGATTCAGAGAATGGCTTGCATTGCTACAACCAGTGCAATGAGAATCACTCCCACGTCGGGACTGGAGACCATCCGTAGGTAGGATGGCTGTCACACGTAGGCCAAAAAAAGACCCTTTGCGATACCACTTGAATATATGTATACCCTGAAAGTGCCACTGAAGCTCAAGATACTTTTGACGTCAGTATGTGGTCGCCGTGGCTCAGTGGTTAGTGCGTTGGACTGCTGACCGAGCGGTGTGGGTTCAAGCCCCAGCCATATCCGCCGAACATTTTTCACGGCACCACCACTCGCCGGAGAATGACAATCCTCCGATGCTATAATTTGTCATGAAAAAGCTTCTCAACTCACCGTTCCGAGACGGCAATAAATTGTAGGTTCCTTCCATTCGTGCGAAAATGGCAACACGTAAAACATGAATGGTTGCGAGAACCTAGGCCTTGACTCATCCCGCGCTGCCGCGCCAGCTATTTATTTTATGTGACAGTGCGCCCAAGTTGTCGAAGTGATCAGCTCCTAGATAAAGCTTCCTTCTTGGAATAGAGTAGGACAAGTGCAGAGGAAATGGAGGATAGTTTTTTCCTCCTCTTCGTCTCTGCGGGAGTCATTTGAGAAGAGGTCCATCCTTCTCACCTGAAGGCCAATGGTCGGTGAGAACACAAGTGACAGTGCTTATGAGTGACGGTGCTAAGACAAGATCAAACTTTTAGGTCGACTGAGTTTTAGCATAGGTACTTTAGCAGCAGATACCATGTAGCTAGTGAAAAACCCAGATTCCTTCATTCCGGCAGGATATCCAGAGTAGTACCACGTTTGACAAGTTCATCGTCCTTAGAGTTCCCTCGAATTTCCCTATGACCGGTTACCCAGCATAGGTGAATGTAAAAATGTTCTCCCATCTCCATGAGAGACGAGCAACAATCAAAACTAGCCTTTGATGTACATGTTACTGATTCCAGAGATTTTATGGCAGCCTGGCTATTGGTAAAGGTTGCAGTGTCCTTGAAGGATATCACATGAAGCCTAAGCCAGGATAAGGCTAAGTCGATCGTCATCATTTGCACCTGAAAAACGCTATAATGGTCAGGTAGACGGAAGGTGATTCTCAAAAATACCACCTCCCACACAACACCCTGCTTGGACTATATTAGATAGTTTTCAATCTCGTTTTCCAGTAGAGAGCAGTGGGAGACAGAAACATGCATTCATCGATAATGCCAAGTTTATCTACAAAGATGGGTCCAAGATGAATAAAAGCTTTGAGACTGGATTCTTTTGGACTGCTTAGATTCAATTCTCTGTTAGGTATTAAGGGCTTAAGTCAGAAATTGCAGTTTAGAAAAATGAGACACTTATAACAAACAATATAAGCAATTCACTGACTTAATTGCCAATGGATTAGTTAATTACTGTCGAAAGCAGTTGTACTAGATTTAAATCGAAAGAGACAAAAACTGTCAAAAACCCAAAGCACCATTTTTTGACTTAAGCGTATTAAACTCCCAGACTACAGCTGGCTTTTCTAAGCGACAAAAGTGACAGTGACAATAGGACATTACATCGATAACCCTGGCAACACTAGAAATGTTAAAATAAAGGAGGAAGGGGAGACAAATGCAATATAGACCTTTCGATTGCTCTCCCACTCGCATGATTTCGTCATGATGGCAGTTATATTTGCAGGAAATACATCGATGATGAGGAAATAGAGTCGAATGAGCATCTACTATGGCACTACCTTGTGAATTCCACCATACCTCCCACAAAGAGTACGAACTCTAGTTTCCTCTGAAGCAAGCGATTTAAGGTTCAAATTGAAAAAGAGTACGAACTGGTTCACGGAGGCAGGTATAAATAAAACGCCCCAAGCCATTAAGGTATTCAGAATGCATGTGAAGGTCCTGTTTAAATTCAACATTAGTACCTGGCGGAATAAATCATGTAGAGGGAAAAAATTATATCTATAGCTCTACTGCCAGAGAGATTGTTCCGCATTTTGACGATCGCACCTTCATTTGTGGGAGTAGACCAAGGATATCACTCTAAGTTCACACAAAACACCTACTATCGGGACCTATTGCGGCAATTGCAATTGTTAAAAGAGTCAATCATGGAACCTCCTGAAAAGTAAGCAACAAATTAAGCCGTAAGATTTGTTAGCAACATGTGACTTACATATGATGCCCTTATGACTGGGTTCTTATGGCTAATAAAAACCTGTGTTCAAATAAAATTAAGTAACACGCGTATTTATTCAAGGACTTGAAATGCCTTTCGAGATGAATACCAATACCTTCACGGAAAGTTATAATATTTACTCGCATTCCCATCATATTTTGAAACAGCTCCTTTAGCACTTCCTTACAAGTTCATACAGCTTCCATACAAACACGGCAATCGATGATCCTAATTTCGTCTACCGTTTGATAAAAGCCTAAAGCCTCAATTAGACACACCCAAAATCTCAAAGAGAATGCCAACGTTAAATGCCATATATGCATATATAAGTCCCCCTCAACCAATAGACTGCAAAGTTTCCTTCGAAGATCCCTTCTTTAAGTATCGATTCCCGTAATCACAAAATCTACAGTCAACTTAATTTAAATTACACCCCCAGCCCTTATCCATCGAAAGGTACTCCACTCAAATGTATCCATAAATACATACATATATCCTTACATGCTTTAATCTTCCTAACGGGAATATTCCCTCCCTCCCGCCCACTCGTCTGCCTGGCATACAATTTGTTGCTTCCTGTTGTTGCTATTCCTTATAATCCCATGGGGACCCTATAAAAGCCTTTTATTGCAACACACATACAAAATTAATTTAATAGCCTCACACGGCATCGAGCCCTTTATAAATGCCAAACCGTTTCCTCCGCACAAAGACACATAAAATACTGCAGACTTTCTCCTTATTTTCTACACCCAATTTACCCCGACCAGGGCTTAAGTCCTTCAAGCCTTGGCATTGAACACAAATCGGAGTTTTATTCCTTTTTACCTATTTTAAGGGCTAACTACGTGGCAAATTCGGATCCTTCTGCTACGTGTTCATTAATTTGTTAATCGCTCCAAAAGGCTTTTGTCAACGTGACTTACAGAAGCTGCTGTATTGGTTAACCTAAATCTCAATTAAAAATGTAATGCAGGCGGCCACAGGGGGTGGGGCCTACATGTGCGATGTTGTATTAAGCGTTTAAGGTGTCCCAGGGGATTTATGGTCTGGCACCTATGCCCTTTTGGTTGCATAAATTAGAATGCTTAACGAGCGTCCTTATTTTGTTTTGTGGTTTCGAATTTAATTTTGGCCTGCCAACAATGGGGTGGGGATGCTTTGTATGCTCATGAGGTGGTGACTAGTGAATCTTGCCTTATAGCTTAGGGACGTACAAAAAGCGTGTGTAAGGGCTAATAGGTGGCAAAACCTGTATTGGATATGTTGACGACATTATGCTGATGGAATTTCGAGGAAATATTGTCGCATTCTACAGAGAAGATTTGAAACCAAAGTTTTACAGAATAACACGTTTACTACCCTCGTGACCAGGTAGATGTGTGAATGGATTGAGGTACCAAGGACTAGAAGCACTAGTGTTCCATTGGCCTCTGATGACTGCAGCATGAGACACCTAAGTGAACTAAACGCGGAAGGATTTAGTGAGCTTTTAACTCATATTATAATAGAAAAAAGGTTTTCTAAGGGTTTCTTCTTTTAAAGAGGAGCCGATTATTTTCCATACCGTATGACAAAGTCCAATACACTAGCCACAGTGACATGGCAAAAGCAGACAACAGCACGACCAAGCGTACGACGAAAAACAGAATAATTTTGGCAAAAAAAAGGTGTAGATCCAGAGTCAACTATGTTGTACCGAACAAACTTGACAGAGGTACATGTTTATCTCCGATCAATGGGGCGTACATATAGAGCGGCTCAGAGCGCATCTACCGCTTTCATCTTGATGGAGGAGCCGTAGCAAGTTGTTGAAAAATCTCTTATCAGCATAGTAATATCCTCTCTGCCCAAACAACGATGTCAAAATCATCATGAGGAATCATGTGTTAGGCTCGTAATGACAAACCAGAATAACCTACAAGTCATTCTCCTGGTATTCCCCCCTGCTGGAAATCGTTGCTATTTCGATTTAACATAAAAACTGATGAAATTGACGTTTTACAGAAACCAGATGAAGAGAATATTTAATCGAGAACTCCATGAGCTGAATCAACCACATTGAGTGAATGGACAACAATATTTCAGCTAAGAGGGTTTTTGAATCTCATTGTCTAGCGATCACGACGCGAGAAGAAAGCTCGCATGACAGAAGGCTCGATTCGGGCAATTGGAAGAGGTTGGACGGCTCGAGAGTCCATTAAGTTCAGATTGTGAAGAAGTCGTCCATGCTCCTTTTTTCGAAAGAGAGTTGGCCTAGACTATACTTATGCATGCTCCAAGCTGCGATAAAAGCTTTTGATTCAGGCAGTACAACCTCAAAACTGGTAAAGCAATGCCATAACTGGGCGTTCGTACTAGAGACATTCTTACATCGGTCTCAGAACTACCAGAAATAATCAATATTTAAATATAGGAGCAGTATTCACCCTCCCTTTTTTAAGTTTACCCAACCAAGACTGGAATATGATGACTATTAATTCAGTACCCACTTCAAAATAACCCTTATCTGAGTTCGAAGTCAAAGCAATCAAGAGAGCAATGAGCGTGTCGACGAGCTGGTTAGGAGAAGATCGGGCTTTAACAATTAACTAGCGGAAATTATCGATATTTCGCTGGGCACTATATACATCTTCACTTCCTCCAGCTTGCCAATCATGGGTGGACAGGTCAGACCAGCTGCGCTATTACAACAAACCTAAGTCAAAAGAGCTACTTAGCGAATTGTCAGAAGTGTAGACATTGTCACAGGCCACCGGCCAGATGGAGACCATGCGGTCAAGCTTGTTACTTTTCACAACACCTTCTGTAGAAGCTACAAGGACGTTAATGAGTTTGAATCTCTACTTCATATCCTCTGCAATTGTCCGGCCCTGGCGAACACCAGACAGCGCACTTTAGGCAAACCCTTCTTCGTGGATCTCGACAAGATAGCTGGAAAAGGGATTGGAACACTGATCCTCATTCTGCGCTCCACTGGCTGGATTCAACCACATTATCTCAACAAAACCAATCGGCACTCACACACAATTAGGTCTGAAAGAGCAAACGAATTAGGTTCTTCGAGAACCGCCACTCTAACTACCTATGCTAATAAACCAAAATCAAATGAGCTACTTAGCAGATCAAAACCAGATAGGTTGTGCCCCCCTTTCTCTGGTCAATGTACATATTATTGAGTTAGAGCCTTTCATCCAATCCAATGGCTTTGAAAAGTTGGAAAATTTAAGAGGACTTAGCGAGGGTAGGTCTTTACCAGATAATACATAGATATGTCCCTAGGTTAGTCCTTTTACTGTGAGTAAGTGTAGCACAGTCCTTGTGGCATGTGCTAGTATCTACGATGTAGACAACGCAGCCATGCTCCATTGCACATTTTACAGTAGTTTCTTTTTGCTATTGCCTAGCCAGAGTAAGGGTCAGATAAGGCGCTCTAGGTAAACTCTTTCTTGACAACCTCCAAGTGATATTCAAGGGAAATATTTGAAAATTAATTATTTTTCTCGACTCCACAGGTTGGGTTTCGCTCTCTTCATCCATTCACTAATATCCGCAAACAACCAGATTTATACATGAATTGTGGTTTCAAAAAGGCGCATTCTAGCGCTATGTGTGTTCCTACTCAACCGCCACGTCTACCCTATTCTTTACTCCCAATAATTAGTCGACGTACTAACTCTAAAAATCAAGTTTTTGGTGATAAGAATAGAATTTCCAAAAATTGTCGTCTTTCACAAACTTTGGATTCAACAGACCTAATATTAACGACGAGTGGTAGAAGAATTTTAGGCAGGACATTCTAAGAAAAGAGTCTCACAAGCATTCAGTAGAAGGTGTAGCAATAATCATAAAGAGTAAAGCAAATTACATACGTAAGTTCCAAAACAATGTTTTTTTTGCCTCGAAATATGCACTCCTATCTAAATAAAAGGATTGTTGTCTAAAATACGTAACTATGTATAGGTACATGCACTCCGTTTATTTGTGATTCAAGCATGAAAAATGAAACTACACTTTGAAGTTGAAAACTTTTCCAAATAAACACCTCCATGTTTCGTTATTCTCATTTAATGCCAGAGTTTAATTGACACAGCAATAGTCCTTTACACTGGAATATATGTACTACCCACAACGAGGTACAGTAAAACGCCTCCTATAGTTATTTTTAACTAACAAAGTTCCATGTAGAACTAGATATCCTTTGTTATGCACTCTATTTGCAGTACGTTTCCTCTTGTTAGCAGAATGGTATTTTATTTATTTTTCTACTTTTTCAGTTATTTGTACGGAAAGAGGATACGATGGCAGAGAAATATTAAAATAAAAAAAGTGAAAAACAAAAACACAATACATGGACACGTGGAACAGATGTTGAAGTGAGTTTAAAATAAAAATAAAAACAGAGGCAAGTTTATAACTCAAAAGGTTTCTAGTTTCCGTACTTAAAACAGTATTAAGGTAGTAGAGAAATATATATGTTATTTAGTTCTATGTACTTATGAAAGGATACGTATTAAATACGCTAAGAGTAAGTCCTCAAAGAGATTCCAAACAAGCGTCGTATTAGTTTAGTTTAGTTTTTGCTAACACAGTCTGAGATTGAACTGGATTACAAAAGAGAATTTAACGCTTCCTTCGAAGTATCATGACTAGGAAGAATAAAATTCTCCCAACAGACCGAAAAACAGAAGCCTTGCAAGAAATATATTTCCTGAAGTAATGACGACCATATACAGCTTCAAAAAAATAAGTGAGAAGCAAAAGTGGAATCCTGTTAACAATTTCTTTTAATTAATAAAAAAAATACCCTATAAACAGTTGCCCAGACGGTCCTACGATAGACGAGTATAAACCAAAAAGGGGTTAAGGTGTTTATAAATGGAAAATGCAGAAAATTACAATATAATCAGGATCCGAGTGAATCTGACCAGAGTTGATGATGACGAAGTTGATGCTCTATGGATCACGGATGAGTAAAACAGAAGATTCATTCGAAAACAGTAGAATGTATGAAACGACCATACCTACGAACTATTACACGGCGACGGAAGTTAAAATCTGTAGTATGGCAGTCTAATGGGCTCCACCTGGAAGACAAACTAAAAATCACACCGGACAGTACCAGACTGCAACAAAGTAAAAGAAGGATAAGTACAGGCTCACCTGGCTAAGCTCTACAAGTCTGCCGAAGATGACTCACCCCTTTACCAAACTCCCAGAAATAAAATTTTTATGGGTACAATGAACGTCTAAGTAAATCTTTAGGATACCCAAAAACAAAAACAAACCAACCAACCAAGTATGCCCGATCCATAAAAAAAAAGACTGCCTCACCTGCACCGATTACAAAGGAATATGCTTTCTTAGTATCGCCTATAAGACCACATCTGGTGCTGAAGCTTTTTACGCTACATCTCACTATGTGTCGTCGAACTGGTGGGGAACTTACCGTGCACTTTTAGGCCTATAAATTCAATGATCGACCAAATCTTTACCCTACACCAAGTCCTGGACAAGACAGAAAAATTAGCATTACCTTTTTTACCAATTCTGCCAACATCATGAGTGTAAAGGTCTAACACACCATAACACTCACTAGCCGCTCTGGCTCAAATGGATCTTTTAGTTGCAAAAAAAAACGGCCCTTTTCTGCTAAGTATTTCTTATCGAGGATCATTAAACCTAAAATACTCTGGCGTATGTGGAACATTTGAATCGATTCTTAGTGTGACGTCAGTTCCCACTTCACTCGCTTCTGCAAAGTTTAAAACAGCGAACATGACATATTCAAATGGATCCTTTACGAGTATGTACTAGGACATACCTAGTGAAAAGAGGAGATGGTATACAAAACTTAGCATCACCGCCCGGCGTCCTGCAAAAGCATGGATTTTGCAGGGATCAGTTGAAAAGGCAAAAGGTCTGCTTTTATTAATGGTTCTGTGAACTACAAACTGTACAGCGACATCATAAAAAATTAGGCAACAGCACGGGATGAGCCAAGGCCTAGCTTCTCCCAACCATTCTTATTTTGCATTACATTTTTCGCACGAATTGAAGAGACCTACAATATATTGCCGACTTCGAACGTCAAACTGAGAAGCTTTTTTATGATAGGCTATACTCCCGAAGGTTTGTGGTGCACTAAAACATGTACTCGGAGTACATATGCTATTGGTCTGGTTAAGGATCATCGAGCTAGCTAGAGAGGCCTATTAATTGAGACCCTGTTTCACCCTAATTTGAAGGGCCGTCCTAACTTACAGTAACAGAGTTTTGTTCCCTTGTCCCATCCGGTTGCCCGTTTAGATTTTACTGGATCGCATAATTCGTACATCTCGGATTCTATTTTTTGCTTGGCGCAAATTCTGGCAGAGACACAGTCAATTGTGTTGTGCACCATTCTGTCAATTCTGTTGTTCACCACTCAGATTTGAGCAAACGCGTAATGGGCAAGAACTTATGCGCACAAAACGAACTTAATGTACCACCTTAGCGCAGTCATAGTTTACAGCATTCTACATGGCATCCGATGGTGCCATTCACGTCACGGTAGGAATAGAAATGAGACGTTGCATCGGGAAAGTAAGCCAAGCTCCTTATAGAAATCATCGATGAACAAAAAAGGGCAACGTCGGTTTGAGTGGCTGTAGAGTGAGAATCTTTTATAAAAAAATTAACGAACCTCGTCTGAATATATCGCTAAAAAGGAGAAGTAAACCTCGTAAGCCTCAGCTTATGCTAACACTGAATGGCTAACAACATGACATGCAAAACAATGCCTTTTTCACTCACCGACATTTGTAAGTAAGCACTTAAAGTTTGTGACTGCAAACTGCTGTGGCTGACATCACAGATCATCTGACAAAAAAGTGACAGCAATCAAAAGTTCCGTTGCGATGAAATACCTTGCGAAAGCCCTGCTTCGACACGGTAACGGTTGATAGGGGTTGTTTTTCGTTGATAATAACCCCACAAGATGTCCACCTTCCAATGCCATAAGGAAATCTATTGAATTTAAATATAAATGGACTCTCTACACAGTATATATGTACATATGTAAGTAAAACTCCCATGAGAACAAGCACCAGATTACAAAAAAAAAAAAAAAAAAATTGTAAGCCATTCCTGCTGACATCATCCAGATCGTTAACGCCACAATGGCAACTTGATAAGCAGTTCAATTAAAAGCCCCAGAGCAAATCTCCCTGCACAGTCCATAAAACTCGTCTCATTTGTGGTAGAACCTAAAGATATATCTCCTGTCCACACCTACCCACCGTGCGAATCAAAAGTCACAAAGGTGTCCTTATAAAGTCGACAGGGTGTAATTATATCCAACAAACCACCACTCTTAATACAATTTGTCTTCCCGTTTTGAACAGGACACGAAAGTACGTTTACCGGTCAAGGCTAAGACCTCAAACAACAAAAACAATTATAATAACTATTATGCCAGGATTATTAAATGTCAAATGTCCCCTCTGCATAGGCATATAATGCCAAGGGCGAGCAAATACAAATTTTCATTCCCTGTCTCCAAAAAATATGGACACCACCCCCACAGAGAATAAGGAGAGCAGGGAGAATATTGACGGTGCTACAAACCAACAAATTCCGCCCTCACTTTGCCTATCACTTGGAACAGAATTACTTCCTTCATGCGATACACACAGAATGAGTTCC
Source organism: Matsumyia berberina (assembly GCA_917880715.2). Taxonomy (NCBI): domain Eukaryota; kingdom Metazoa; phylum Arthropoda; class Insecta; order Diptera; family Syrphidae; genus Matsumyia; species Matsumyia berberina. The sequence goes on along the minus strand of OU862870.1, from coordinate 110,839,315 downwards.
CATATCCTTAAATTATGTTCCATCATCCCTTTGTTAAGTGCACATGATTACAAGGCACACAACGTGATGTAACGAAATTATACAAGCAAAAAAGAAACTTAACTCAATGGTAACTCATAGGTCTGACACGAGGGAGGATGATAAGATACGAGTACGCCTTCAAAATCTAAAACTCCTTATTTATGTAAGCGCCTCACTGTAATCTCCACCGAGTGGATTGATAAGTGAAATAGAAAAGTCATATCCCCTAGGATACAGGACACAATTATTACCTCGTTACAGTGGATAAGGGTATGACATACATACACACAGATAGGCAGCAAGATAAGAGCCAGGACGGTATGTAAATCACATTTGCAGAGCAGGTGTCCCGACGTGGGATGTGCACACAGGAAAATCTCTCGATCAATACGATTCGTTGAAATATTAAAAAGGACATGTGTAATGATACTGAAGTGAATTATTTTCCACTTTTCACTGTATACAGGTCGTGGGGGCTATGTACCTACATATCTGTTGTCCAATTGAGTTGAATGTTATCTACACATGTTACAACAAGAACAGAATGAGCACACGACCTCAATATGTCACCGTTGTCTGAGTGCTTTTCAGACACAGGTTTGCGATTGTAAAGAAAAAGTCATCTGAGTATGGAGAAAATAATAAAAATATAGAACGGGATATATTTTTGTTAATGTCATACCAGAACACGATGTCTTGATCCAATGAACATAAGTAATATTTACCTGAAAAGAGAAATAAATATTTTTTTATTAATTTATAATTTAAGGATTTATTTTTATTTTTTATTTAAATGCACTTAAACTATTTTAAGACAAGGAACGTAGGAAGGATCAAAACTTTGTCCTTCTAATTCGATAAACCAGCATTGACTAAATGCTAAATTATAAAGCACATAGCACCCTGAAGGTCCTGCAAACATTTTTTATTCAGATATTTTTATTTTGTTCACTTTTTTGTAAAAATTGGTTGCCAAGTTGAGGTGGTTGTTTATGGCGACCAGCCCAGGACTCGATTAGAGCTGTATTACGCCATTTTCCTACCAATAATCGAGACCTACATGGGGGGTTTAAGAGTTACGTTCGTTTATACTCATTTTTCCCATCACATTGACCGGATGCAATTCAATTTGATGTTGGACTCAAAGCCTTTTTTTCACTTTTTTCGTCGAAAGGTTTTCCCCCATGATCTTCAAAATCCATTTGAATCTTCTCGTTGGTTGCCGTTTTAATTACAGTCAGTGGAACTCTCACCGTGTTTTCACCGGTTCACTGTAGTGTAGCTGCTCCTTCCCCATTCATGTGATACTTTCGTGACTCGGTGCCGAGACAAAGTGGACGTCATTGATGCTGGCAAACACATTCAGTGTTTTCCCTGACCAGAAAAAACTGAAAATTGGATTTGTGATGGCTTTAAGTGCCGCAAGACTATCCCAACAGAATTAGACGACTTGATTGGGCATCTAAAGATCTTCAAAGAAATACGAACACTTTCCAAAATGGTTTTTCTTTCGTCATGGACTTCATGCATCTTCAACCGAGCGGTATGGAGTAAAGACAGACCAGTCACCAATAATTCCTAATCAGTGTTGTCCCGAATTTCAGGCAGGCTTCTCCACATTTGTCTTTTGAGCAGAGGTATGGTGGGATATTCGCAGTTCAGAGGTCCCTGTGGCTTAATGGTTAGTGCGTTGGACTGCTGACCGAGCGGCGTAGGTTCAAGCCCCAGCCATATCCACCGAACATTTTCCACGGCACACTTCAACACTTTTAAGCTGCACACACAGTGAAGCGATAAAGCGATGTGATGCGAGAAACGAGAAGCGTCTGCTAAAACTGTTCCCTTGTATTCTTATGTACGTGCGCACAGTGAGGCGATAAGAATTCATGTGCAAAGTTTTATCGCATGCTTCTCCCTTCAGGGTCGCATCGCTTGATCGCATCATTGTGCGCGTAGCCTGAGGGTTCCCAGATACAAAAAAATTGAGAGGAATGAGATTGCAGATGAGCTCGCCAGAAAAGGAGCCCAATCTGCATCGATCGAAACATTTCCCTTCTCCGCCACATCAAGTTGGAACTCAATGCACGGGAGCTCTAGAAGGAGCTCTCCAAATGGAAGTCAACATTTGGAGTTACTCAATCTGAGAAATTCATCAATCCCTTAAACAGCAAGAGAACTCAAGAAATTTCGCATCCTTACATATTCTGAAGCGCAACATCTCTCAGTTTGTCTGTCTGTTAGTATGCTTATAACTTGAGAACCACTGATCTGATTAACATGATTTTAGTTTTAGTTTATAGATACGTCCTCTAGCCAGGCTTTAATACCTATTTAACTCGAGGTTTAAGTGATAGGAACGGGGCGAGCGAAGCCGGTTAAATATAGATATAACAGAGTGGCTTTACGTGAACACTTGCCTAAAGAGGCTTTATTTCACGGTGGGCCTAATCACAATATCAGGGCCCAGCCATTTATTTTTGACAATTTTAACGTCACTGTCAAAGTCGGGCATTTTAGTCGCCTCTTACGACAGGCATGCCTACCTCGGGTATATTCTAACCCCTACCCGAAGGGGGTGCCGGTTAAATGCATGCAGTAGGGGAGACCATGTAAATGTCTTGAGACGTTTTGAGAGAATTTGCATTGAAACTAATAAGTAGCTAAAGACAGGTACAAATTAAGAGCAATCCATCATTTGCCGTTTCTGTATCAGTGCAGCGAAGAAAACTGCATACATTGCTTCCTAAAGCTCCTTTCACTCAAAACAACATGCCTCATGCTAACATGCCTCTCTCGTGCCACTACCTTTCCACATTTTAAACATCCAAGAATCCTATGCAGACATACTTATTTTCCAATTTGATAATTTACTCTCCTCTTCGTTTCAGGGAAAACAGAATTTCATCAACATCATCTCATCTCATTGCTGAGTGCAATCACTGAGCATAAAACAAATCGCTTCAAGAACTTCATTAGAGAACCTCTTCCGCACAGGCTCTGAAGAGTCCTGTGTCTACACACCTTTTCGCATGCAAATGGTTTCATTACGGCACTTCGTCTCATCTCGCAACGGACCACCTATCAGCCAAAGTAACAACAATGTTCTCCCAGCTCCGTCTTGCATATCTTTTGCATACGTTTCCATACCGGAATGGAATTCCTCACGTGTTGTAGCCGTATCTGGTACACGCCACCTCGAATAAGGAAGCGACGATGATGATACGAGAACATTCAGATCAAACACCAAGTAAACACTCGACACCAGGATGCCCGAGTCTGCCGTCGTTTTCCCGTTGTCAGCCCATTGTGCTCCTATCTCGTGGTCTTTTTTTTTCTAGTCGTTAAAAGTTGAATGGGCGGGTGGGTGGCGGGAAGAACCAACCTTAAAATTGAGTTTTAAGTTTATTTTTTCGCCCCCCTTACGGCGGGGCTCGAATCTTTTAAGAACGAAGGACGAGAAAGTATGCTGCGGAAAGTAATGAAATTCGCTTTACCACCGGATATTCGGGACGACTGCGAGGAAGACGGCAAATGTTTGGCATGTGTACCTGAGCTGCCACCGAAAAAATGGGGACAAAGTTTCCAGTAATGGTTTGGCTCAGTTAGGAATATACACACGCAAGTATATAACGAGGCATCGGCTCTTGTACGACGGACATATTGTGCAGTAAATGTGTCACTTTTATCGGAGGAATCTCTGTATATGGGATGGCGATGCTGTCGACAGCGTCTGCTGCCGATCCCCTGACGGGATGAAGTCAAAATGTCGGTTTAACTTTTGTTTTTTTTGCCGAGAGTAGGATGTGGGAGGATATGTTTGTATGTGCGCTTTGCTTTATACTGACCATCCTCTTCAGTGAGTTCATTTAATAATTCCTGCCGCAACATTTGACGTAGTTTTGAAGTTTACATTTTTTTTCTGTGATTTCATTTTTAATGAAATCCATAAAGTATGACTGTTAGTATCAGGATGCCAGTCGTGTGTCCGGTGCGATGATATGATACATAACTTTCAACTTTGGAAGCATTAATGTTTGATGGCGTTGATAAGTCGGAATGGAAAATGTCAGCATTTTGAAAGTTTTTTTTAAATTTCATTTTACCTCAAGTCAGGAATTCAATTAATTTAATTGAAGCTAATTAGTTGAAAGGATTTTGAGATAAATCAATCAAAAAGTTTAATGCTGACTTTAAGAGGGAGGAGAAGAAAAAGAGAACAAACCAGACTCTGATTTTGAAACTCAGTTCTCCATTAACCATTTTAATCAGGGATCTGCATACACCAGCCGTGACTAGCAGCAGGACGAGTTTTATAAGGGAAAAAGAACCAAGGAGACTTTTATCATGAACGTGTATGGTCCTTATCTCTGCAAATTACACAACGCACCCTACAGGGCCTTTTAAATAGTTTTCAAGTAGAATAAAAAAAAAGGGATAAACACACCTAATCAGCAAAATAAAACCGACGAAAAGCATGACCGCGATGACTGTAAGATCAAGAAAGACACTCTGTCAAGGATTGGGCCAAAGATAATGCATTGGGCTGCGTAATTTCAATTTAAGCTTAGGAGTAGTGCTATGTCAATCACGATTGATTGAATCTTTATGACCCGTTCACAGTAAAGTATTGGTGATTGCAATCACACAACCACAAATCAATCAATCACGCAGTCAATACTTTTGTGTGACCGGTTCGGTTCTTTCGGTTAACCAGTTAGGAAGAACGAAACAAAAATTGAATGGAAAAGAGGAACAGCAAGAAGACATGAACTATTTGACCAAAATCGTTCAGAAAGAATAAGCGCTGTATTCACACTACACAATCAATACAATCTGTTTGTCTCTATCCAATACTAAAATGAACGAAAGCTTTCTGATTGGGATTTTTGATTGTATTGAAATGAAGTGGATCGTTCATACATCTGTCATTGAACGATTGAATGATTGATTGAAAAGACCGAATCATTTTTGAAACCAATCCTTGAACGATTCGATTTTCAGATTTGAACGATTGACACAGCCCTACTTAGGAGGCGCAAGGTTGAAGGTATGAAAAAAAAGAGTCAAAAGAGCAACCGTTTAATGCGGCGTTCTTTCTTTCAGATTAAAGAGATTCGGAAAGTATTAGCAGGAAATGAATTTAAGGTGACGGTCTATATCGTCGATGACGTCTTTCTAGTACCAAATACACTATGCCCCTGAAAAGTGATAAACTCAATCATTGCTCAATAAATAGGGTTGGTAGTCGTAATCTGGGAGTCAATCTTTGTAAAACAGCTATCGTCATTTTACCAAGAAAAAATCTACCGCCGTATTCATACCTTTAAGAATTTGATGAGTAGACTCGAAGGTAGAAAACTTCTTGGTTATGACAGATTCCTTCAGGATACATTTTAAAAATGCCTTCAGCTTCTTACTAATTGTGGTACTTATATTCGTTGTTAGGCCAACTCTATCACAAGACTTATCATTCGAGTGGTAGGTCTTTGCAGTCTAATGGAATCTCTTGAAAATCAATGGCAACTATGGCTACCATATCTGCTTGTTGGGTATACATACTATGAGAATGAGTATCTCCTCCAACAAATTCTGCAGAAGCTCTAAAGATAAGGAAGAGGAAGAACACCTACCAACCTCCTATTAACACACTGCATATTTTGAACAAACCATGGTAGGATGTCATTCACATTTGAATGGCGTGACTCAAAATGTATTAACCTGTGCTGCTGGATTTAGAAGCTTACATTAAGCAGCTCAATAAGACTCCCTGACCACAGTAGTGTTTTCCAGCGACGAGCAGTGACACAATATGCTCACAATATCACGTGAAGATATCACTATATAGGTGGACAGCCATGCGATTATAAAGATCATTAGTTGCTACTCAGATCACATCGAAGCTTCCGAAGTTCTATCATAAAGAGCTGAAGAGCAAAAGATTAAGAGTTATGGTGGATCCACTTAAGCATCCCTAATCTGCGACCCTCATAGTAGATAAGCAAGTTGAAAAATAATGATGATAATGACTAACCTAGTCACAGTGGTATACGAGGAAACGAGATTGCTGACGAGGTTAGAAGGAAGAGTTTATCCGTAGTCCGATAGCAGGCGAATAAAATTCCTGCATACGGTAATGAAGAGGAACGCATTCCATTTTCCATGTCACCTACCAAACCTCTACTAGACTACGTTCGCAGGCATTGTCTAGATTGGCAAATCCATTCATGAAAACAGCATCATACAGAAATCATCATAGTGCAGCTTGGCAGTCAAACAGCCTGAACATTAACGAAATCAAGATCATAAAAGAACTTAAATGTGGACAAATGTGCAAATGAACCGTCATGGAATGGGTTAAAAATATACATTATATCGCTTTCATGTCCATCCATTTGTAAGGATTTCATTGGATGATATTATAAACAAGAGAACCAATAACTTAACCATAAGGAAAGTAAATGTATCAACTTAGATTTGAACACAACTACGAGGGAACTATTGTCCCAGATGGTATCGGATTATCCTACCCAACTTATGACTTTTGATTTCCCTTCTTTTATGAGGAAAAACCTGCCAAGCTGAGTGACGTCTTAAGTAATAACAAACCTCAAAAAAGTTAGACCGGGAACCAGGCTTTTATAGAGCTTCCAGTGGTGCTTTCGGAGATTATATGCCCCGGCCGGTCCACTTTTCTTAGTACATTAAGGATTACGAATAAGCCGTAAGATTATCGGTCGATACACCCTTTTGACCCTTTACACAACGCCGCCAAAATTCAGCAACGAAGGTCACACTTTGAACAACACTCTTGCATAAGAAATCCAGAACTTCAACTGAATTTTAATGAAAGCAAAGAAAGGCCTCCTCTAGAGCAAGCAATTGAGTCGAATTGAAAGTGGATTTTGAATCAGACGACTAAAATGACTTGAAGTGACTATTAAGGAATGCCTCTACACCAGACAGGATACGTCGAACTATTCAAGGCTATAAGACATAACCTGATGGAAATCGTCAAAATATACTCAGCTACTGAGGTCTAATATCTATGAGACTCATAAAAAAAGATATTGCTCTTCCTTTACCCAATATCGAGACATAAGCCTCTTGGTCACAGCCTTTAAAAAATAACGTGAATTACAGCAAATACTAACACTACAAATGTCCCTAGTTAGTCCGGACGTCAGCCTCGGAAGAAATTGAAACCCAATACTACTTGAAGTTCGAACCACTTTACCTCACTCGCGCTGTGCGAATAAGATCATAAGACCCCATAAGCGCGAGTAAAATAAATAGCTAGCGCGACAACACCAGGTAAGCCAAGGCCTATCTTCTCGCAACCATTCATGTTGTGCATGTTGCATTTTTCGCAGGAATGGAAGGTTCCTACAATTTATTGCCGACTCCGAACGGCGAATTGAGAAGCTTTTTCATGACAAATTGTACTCTCGGAGGCTTGTCATTCCCCGACTAGAGGTGGTGCCGCTAATAATTTTCGAATGACATGGCTGGAGCTTAAACCCACGAAGGTTAGCACAGCAGTCCAACGCACTAACCACTGAGCCAATCAAATTGTCACGCTACAAAGCTGCTTATGGCAATAAGATGAAGCCCTTCCGCTTTAAGCAGAATAACGATGAGGAGCGCTATCTCCTTCATTAAGGTGGAAGACACTAAAAATAATCTTTACGAGACCCTCGTTATTAGAGATTTACTTTGCAGTGTAAAAGCAAGAACTCTATCGAATTCGGAAGAAAGAGCTCTTTGATTGACTACACATTAAGGAGAAGACTCGATAACTCCCTGTGCGCTTTGTATAGCGATATCGATCAGAAAAGGTCCTTAGGTAGATAAGCGAATGAGTTCTCAATCTTTACCTTCCACCAAGGGGAAAAGCGGAATACGAACCAACTTGAACTAACAAAAACAATCATGCTGGCTGAAGAAGGCTCGTTGGTCAAAGAACATTGATAGGGTTTCCTGACTTCAAAACAAATCATGACTTCTCCATTAACCCAGCGAATAACATAAATAAGAAGAAAAAAACTTGTCAACGAAAACAACTCAGATATTCCTAATGGTCACATCAATATTCTTCTTTGGTGACACTTCCCATTCAACAAGTTCAATCAAAGAAGACAGATGGATTACCCGGAACCCCGAGCAAATAAACTTTCACAGATAGACTTCCCACGAGTCCGTCTAAGTCTCTACCACGAACGTTAACATTCTTATAACTTTCAACGAAGAAAAAACAAGGTATCAATGCCCTTCCAGACCTTCCACCACTTCTGCCACCCTCATGAAATCCAATTGCCGTAAAAAAAAACCAACATCGCAGTCAAAATACAAAATAATAACTGCGTGTACAGCCAAATAAAAAAAAGAGAGAAAAAAAAAAAACAAAACGCATTTCACACCCCACAAAGCCAATAAAATCTCCGTGAGAGTACCCACACACCCACAAATCTGAGGGCGGTTCGGTTTCGAGTTGGGTAACCACCACGGCGGCAATTTAATAAATCCCCGTGTTCCACAAAGTTTAGTACCCAACCAAACAGCCACCATTTCGCTAATTCGGTTCCCTGGCGGAATCCCTTGGCACAGAAAAAAATGTTTTCTTAATAAAATAAAAACCATTCCACGGCGTTTAAGTGTATTCCTGGAGGGCGTTACCTCGGCTTATACTTTCCTGCCCCTCTTTAAGCCAGCAGTCCTTCGATGTATCACGTTCTTCGAGAGGCACGTGTCAGCCCATGATATCCCTCCTCCTGTGTGCGGGAAGAAAGTGAAACTGCACGACATGAAATGTCACTCTCAATATCCTTTCGCCTTGACACATCATCAACTAATGATTCCGTAAGTGGGAGTTGGACCGGTCACTAGGAAATGTCCCATTTCGGCATTCTCTCGCACGCCCGCCATTAAAAGCGTGTTAATGATGACCGAATGGCTGTGCGAAACGGATCGCATCATAACTCATTGTCATGGCTTTGGTTTTGCACACCCCCTTTCGTCGGCCACTGTGTCACTGCTGCGCTAGCTGAAACTTCATTTGTCATGTACTTGTAAGGGGCCTACAAATGCTCTTCCGTTCAGGTTATTTATTCAGAGGACCTCCGCGCCGCTTAAGGATACCCAGGATATTCGAAGGACGGGACTGGAATTTAAGGTCTCGCCAAATTAGAGACTTAAGGTGTATGTTTTACTGCTCGGTGTGTATGTTATTAGCACATAACTCATTGTTGATGAGAGTGACAAGGATTCGGGGCCAGAATTTATGTGCACGTATTGCTCTGAACACACACTCCCACTCCTACATGGGCGCATGAAGCCAGCGTGCGTGCAGGTCCATAAAAGTTTCAAACAATATATGAAGCATAGGGCGCACTGCCGAGGCATTCGGTGTCCTTAATTATGTTCTTTAAGGAGCAATAAAAATGCGCTCATGTTGGCAGAAAGGATTTTGTACAAAATTTGTAGCCTCTCCACGCGATTGAAGGGTTACTCTGAGTCGGGCAGGTGGTGGGCTCATAAATTCGTTGGGGAATTCATAAATATGACGGTGGAAAATGCGTTCTATTTCCTTCGACCTTTTGTCGGGAAGGATTATGAAAAATTGGGTGGGAATTTATTATTGCGAATTATTTTGGATTACCTGCGTCTTGAGGGACGATTTGAGCTTGAGCTTATTAATGAATTCTGGGCAAAGTTCTTCACGAGTTTGAATTGTTTAAGATGTACACGGCGATAGACTATACTTGAAGAAGGGTTGAAGGTTTTCATTTCTTTTTAAATGTTCTTCAGCGCTTAGGACAACGTCGTTGAAAGTTGTTGAATCTCTGTGCTAAATGAGAGATTTTTGAGAAGTGTCAAGCAGTGCGTGGGAGTGAAAAGAGCGTGAGCTGTGGTTCATCGGTTAGTGGAATTTTTAATAACTCAAATTTAAAATGTGAGGATTTCCGGATGATGTTCAATGCGTGTGAGAAATAGATAAGTATGTTTGTGGTTTATGTATAACCACAACTTTCATTCATAAAGCGGTTAAGGACGACCATGTCGAAGCTATAATAACAGAGCGAAGAAATAATAAGAATCTCAGAAGACCTCAGGAAGGGAGCGAAATATGTAGGTCAAGGATGTTCAGAACTGAACTAATTATGAACACCAGATTCTAAGCCGCCTATGGCGAAATCTAAACAGAGCTGCGTGCGTAGCCACAATAGACGCTCTTCTTCCACCCAGCTACGGGACGAAATACTTTCTCATATCACGCTTAGCCACTACGAAGGTCGCGGGTTTAGGGTGCTTAAGTGGACCCTCCACATCTTCCGATCTTCCGCCATCGGAAGATAGTAGAGGTGAGATTTCGAACTTCGTCCAACTATCTCAGCCTAGTATGAACCTCTCCGTTCGAAGAAGAAGCTGCTCGACATTGAGGGCCTCGCGTATTCTCGTATTCCTGGCGAGTCACCCCAGAAATAGGACGTAGAAATCTCATTTCAGCAGCTTGTATCCTAGATATTTATTTTTTTAGTAATTATCCAAACCTCATGACCATAGCTGAGGTCCGGAACAAACTCTAAATTAGAGACCGATAGCTTAGCTCCGATGCCAAGTTTAGCCCTCCTGATAACAAATTGACCAAGCGTTCTCAAAATTGCTCCAGACTGACCAATCCAAGAGTATAACTCAAGACCCCGAGATACTTAAACTTCTCCACCTGTTTCAATGGGACTCCACTAACATGCAGAGTGCAATGAACAGGTGTTTGGGAAATCACCCATCCCAGCTTCAACACAGACGGCGACGAACCTATCTAGTGCGCACTGAACTTCGGTCTGGGTGGACATAAGGATGACCAAGACATTAGTGAAAAGCAGATGATTTATCCTTAAGTCTCCCAACCCGAGCCGTTACTTGCCACGGCTGCGCTGTAACATCCAATCTATATACTCTATGAAAAGGAAAGGTGACAAAAGGCATCCTTGCTGAAGTAAAACACCCACAGCGAACGTGTCGATTTAAAGCCTTTTATCTGAACACATCTTCAACAGTTTGTGTATAGAAACTGAATGGCCGTCAGAAGAGCGCCGTCAATCCCATACTCCTGCAGTACGCTCCAAAGTTTACCTCGAGGGACCCGATCATATGCTTTCTCCAAATCCATAAAACAACTGTAGATAGGTTTGGCATACTCCCAGGCTTCCTCAAGTACCATTCTGAGAGTGAATAGCTGGTCGGTTATGCTTCTACCTGGACGAAAGTCGCTCATCGTCCAACCTAAACTCGACTGCAGCTCCAACACCTTAGCAAAGACTTTTCCGCGTAGACTAAAGAGAGATATGCCATAATTGGAGCAATCTCTCTAATCCCCTTTTTTTTTTTAAAAGAGGAACATTCACCTCAATTTGCCAGCCTTAAGGTGTCTTACCGCATTTCACCCCCCTCCACAAAAAACCTTGAGTATTTCTGTCCGGATTTCATCCACACCAGCAGATTTGTCGACTTTTAGCGCTTTAATCACCAAAGTCACCTCCTCTGCGGTGGGACTATGCTCCGCCCTACTCAAAACCATGGGTCTGTCATCCTCAGAGCCCTGTTCGGGATTGAGCAGCTCTGAAAAGTAGTGGCCCCTTCTGTGCAAAATGTGATTCTCGTCAGAAAGAAGTATACCATCTTTGGATTTGACTCCTTCGATGATATTAAACTTCTTTCTTTCTTTAACAGCCAGCTTACTGTCCAGAATTAAACCCGGAAATTTGGCTTTGTTAGTAAAGCACAGACGGGTACTGCTTAAAGAAGGAGTGTCTATCTATAGAGGAATTTTATACTTTCTGGTGAAGACAATTAGTTCGGTGTGGCTAGGTTAGGTTAGGATAGGTAGATGGGTTGGCGAGGGAAGAGAGAACCCTCTGCGCCACACTCAGGTCAGTAGAGACTCATTGTGATGCCCATTTTGGGGGGGAAGGTATTCCTTGCTTGTGGGTCTCCTTTTGCCCCAGGATTTCGAAACATCTTAAAGCCTTAAGGAACCACCAGATGTCCCTGATAGGTACGTCGCTTAGTTATGAATAAAATCCCTTTCAAATGATTTATGTCTGAGGTGCCTAGCTCACAGAACGCTTTTAGCTGCCAATCTTGAGAGGATTGAAAGGGCGTTTTGGGTTAAACGTTAACCAACTTAGACCAGCAGAGATGCATTGCCTTAAACTAAAAAGCCTCTAAGACAAGTGAAACTTCATAAATAAATTATCGAGCGAAAGGAGCTTGCTTTCAAGCCCGCAAATCTTATGGGAGACCATTTGTCCGCTTTTTTGGTACAATTAACGCTACTAATTAAGAAAGACAGTGAACAATTTGATAAAACTCAAATCGCCGACGCTCGCGCAATCGTCTGTCAAAAGTCTGTCAGCCTTAATAGAAATACCTAACTATCCCCGTAATGACAGTTAAAATTGAAGTTAAAACCATTTATCCATTTCCCATCAATCGATATCGAGGCACTTCAACTGCGAAATTTATACTCGAGAGTGCTGACACTCATAATAATGCTTATGCCGTTGATAGGCAGTGTGGCATAACCATCAACAACATTCGCATTAAATTATATTTTAATGGCAACCGACACTTGAGAGTAAATCCTCGATGTCATTCTAAGCCGCAGGTTTCCAAATGCCTCCCACATGCCATCATCAAGCACATATCCTCCTCTGCGGGTAAACTCACCCCACCATACCAACCGACCACCACTCTCACTGGCATTAACTGCAATTTACATCATTTTGATTGCCAAATCAAATTATGTAATTCGCAAAGCTTAGTCAATATTACGAACATCGAAATTGTATTTATGAAGTGACCTTTCATGGACAAAAGAGTCCATTGGCCGGATGAAAAACCGTCATAATGTCAATCCATCATAGCATGCACAACGAGCGCTGAAAACACGCTGCACTCTACAAATTCAATTAAATTAATTAATAATTCATCCAAAATGGAGAACAAACATTTGAAGTGAAATGAACGATGGAACGTAAATTTATTCTAATCAATTCGTAAAATTAATTCGCGTGTAATCTGCGTGAAATGGACAATAACCAAGGATACCCTCATTAACCGGAATTCGTGTAAAATTTTAATCCTTGTAAAGAACGAGTGGCAATAAACGGGCTTTACGTGTTTTTTTTGGGAGGTAAATTTAGGGTGTCATGCCAGGTCGTAGTAGACTCTAAAGTGCATGTTTGGCTTTAAACCATACGCAATGCAGAACTTAGCTTTAAATTTTATGAAGGGGGGAAATGTACCACTTAAGATTTTTAACATCGCAGTCGTCTTTGTCATAAAAAGCGACAAATTGCTTATGGTTTTGAAAATAAGCTTTCTTCGACAATTAGCGCTTTAGCTGCATAACCATACTTCCAACTTGAAGTTGTTGTGAGGAATTTATTTATTTTTTTTTATAATCCACTCGCGCTTCAAGGGGTTATGAATACCCTTTTGATGATATTCACACAGCGCGTGTGAGGTGCCGTGGTTCGAAGCTCAGGTGGTATTAGGTTTCAATGACGTACTAGGGTGTTGTCCCGACTAGCTGGAGACATTTGTGGTACTTGTCATTGCTATACTTCATCGTCTGATGTCATAATCATAGTCAGCTCAAACAACTCTTCAAGCTATGACACACTACTGCCAGTGTTATGCCTTCGCAGTAGAGTCAACGAGTTTGTCGAAAAATTCCTTCGTTTTTCCATCAGAAAAACCTTGAGATTACCAAACAATGAACCTAATCATTTATGATCTCCATCTGGAGACCGAAAAAGGATTCATTTTTATTTATTTATACAGCCTAAAAAACAAATCTTAAATTGCTAAGTTAGTACATAGGTTTTATGAGCACTAGCTGCAAAGGCTTTCGGCTCACTCACATTTTATTAATACTCTTGAGCTTCATTTTGACTAAAGAAAGGTGTGCTGAGGAGTAGGAAAAAACTAGCAATATCTTGTTTATATCTAACGAACAATGCATATGGCTTAAACCAAGAGAAAATCGGGGACGAAATGTATTGTATGATGATTTGATCAGTTATCACAACATAGAGCGTACTGCAGCAAACTGAATCACTTCCTAAACGAAAAAAAACATTCTTTGGCTGACAACATTGCCAAAATAGAAATGACCTTTGCAATCTACGAAACAGAGAGGATGTGTTTCACTTCATTGCAATATGTCTGCATATTAAAGCAATGACAACAACACCAACAAAATGTTCCCCAGTTAGTCAGGACGTCACCCTCGGACGTCATTGAGATCCGATATCATCTGAGGTTCAAACCATTACACCTCACTCGCACTTTGTGAATATAATTGGAAGCGTTTTCATAAACCCTTGCATGCGAGTGGATTATACCTATAATATAGTGGCGATACCTACTGACCTGCTACTGCAAAGCTGCCGTCGTCTGTGAACAAAGAATTAAAAAGGAATATCAGGGAATCATTACTGGCATTGGCTCAGTGATTAGTGCATTTGAATGCTGTGCGAGGAAAGTGGGTCCAAGCAATAAAGGCAGAACAACTCAGTTCGCCATCAGAAATCATCAGTAACCTGTAGGTCCCTTCCATTCGTGCGAAAAATGTAACACAAACAACATGAATGGCTGCGAGAAGCTAAGCCTTGTTCTATCACTGCAGGGCTATTCCGCAAGATATCGCGGCAATGCAAAATCCAGTGCAAAGTGGTTGCAGATAGATCCAATTCATGTGCTAGTATCGAAATTAACACAACTGGGTTTTCAGTCATACTCTCAGCTACTGCGGCGATATTTTCGACTGACCATGCCGGACCTTGAAGTCTTCATATCACTAACCTGTCCGAGACGTTTAAATTGATCGATTTAGTTCACAATAGCTGTGCGAGAAGGCGCTTAATGAGCAGTACGAACTTTAAGAAACGTTTCCGCGATATTTTCACGGTTTTTGCAGTGAATTTTCACTATTTCAACACGTTGTGCGAGTGTGTATCGATCCATATTTTTTTTTTTATAATTCACACGCGGATCAAGGGGTTACAAATACCCTTTTAATGTTATACACACACCGCGAGCGAGGTGCAATGGTTTGAAACCCAGGTAGTCTTGGGTTTCGTTGGCGTCCAAGGGTGGGGTATAGGCTAGGTGGGGACATTTGTGGTGTTTGTCATTGCTATAATTCACAGGAATTTGTTCGAATCTTCTGATGTCATAATCAGTGTTAGCTCAATCAATTCTTCAAGCCAAGACACTCAACTGCCAGTGTTATGCCTTCGCAGTAAAGTCGCCATCAGATTTCACAGTTGATCGATTTTTGACGCTTTTTCCGACATCAGGAGTTGAACCCGGACTTTCAGCGTGACAAGCGATGATTCTAACCACTGCACCATGACCACCCTAGTTTTCACTTATCAAAAATCATCGCAATGAAAGTTGAATGTTAACAGTTCAACAGTAGCCTGACATTTAAAATGACTTCTCTTGGTGAATAACCCTATATGTACATATACCTTTAGTTAAGAATGAAAATAGAGATCAACAATTGACTAGATACAATTACAAAACGTAATGTTTTGCATTCGAATTAAGTAGAGAGATCATCTGCTGGTGCATTGAATTCAAAGAAAACTTTTCTAAGGCCGTTTTTGTAAAATGGTAATCTAAGGCCATGATCACACACTTGTAAGAGTGAAGGCTAATTAACGCGTGTAGGGTTTCAAATATATCAAAAGTACGGCTAATCAATGTGTTGGTCATATTTCACGCTTGTTGTGTGCACGCTTGTAGGAAGCGAGTTTACAGCGTACACACCATAACAAGTTTACTCTTTAACAACCGTGAGATGTGACCAAAGTTTTCCTTCTGTCCGCGGTTCTTAATTTTTTTTCTGTAGTGTATTTTTAGTAGTTATCCTTACATCATTCAATTCGTATGAAATTAAATAGGAAATAGGAGATTTTGATATTTAACAAGAAATTTAAATGCCAACAATTTTTTATTACACAAATGCATTATTTTATCTTTTTACGATACAAGCTACAGTTCACCTTCTCTCCAACTTTATTTTCCAATTTTGTATACAAAACATTTATGTCTTACCTTGGTATCTGTAACGCTATCTCATCCAAGCTATCCGAAGGACTCATGGGTGTCCTTTCGAAGAGGCGTGACGGCGCCAATGTAAGATGTCCTGTTGAATCGCTGACGCATCGAAATACTTTAGCGCCACGGCGTTGACGCTGTTGTTGGCGCTGTCGTTCGACGCGTTTTTTACGCTTATTCTCCTCAGCGCGCTGAAGATTATGTAATCGGAAGAAGAACATTGACATTCTTCAAATTTACACACACATTTGTTTATAATTTATTTTTTTTTTTTAATTTTACAATGTAGTGAGACACAAGATTTTATTTTTTTGTGGTTAAATGATGTTAGAGCCACAGGAACAAGTATCGATGACGTTTCGATGGAAGAGAAAAGATACATATTTTTTTCAAGTTAGTTACATTTAAACCAGAAGGTTTGTGTAGTGTTGAGCGTGTGTTGTGTTGTTGAAAGTTGTGAAATTTGTAGTTGCATACAGAGAGAGAACACAAAGTTGCTAAACATGCAGATTTCTACGAACAGGGTTACATTTAAGGACAAAATAAAACACCGTGTTCGACTAAAGCACAATCAGTTGTCAACTAAGTTGCCTATACGTCATACTTAAATTCATCAAACTTTCTGAGAATTCAATTTTAAAGCCAAAGGCAGGCATTGACTAAAAGTTTGACTGCACATCTTACCCGAAAATAAAAATCCTTTAAAAAGATTCAAAACTGCAAGGAAACACAAGATAACAGAAAAAGATACACCCACATCCGTACACAGACAAAGTGGTTTTGCAATGCAATTACTTTTAGTCTTACATGAGATAAATTATCTTAAATGCAAGTTCCTATGTTCATCCTTTAGTCGGTGTTATCGTCCTTAAGACTGTTTCCGTGGCCAATTTCAAAAACCGACTATCTGATCGAAAACAGAAAGAGGGGTGGCACACCAAGGCAAACACGAGAAAAAGAGATGAAAAACTTCATAAATGTCAAAAAAAAAGGATCTTACTGCTGCAAGATCCAAAGCGAAGCTTTTATATCGCAGCCAATTCAATTTAATGTTAACTGCAGTCACTTCACTTCATGTTGCTCTATTTTGTGAGGAAAATATACACAGAATGGGGGCAGAATGAGAAGGAAACCGTACAAGTCTTCCTGGAACAAGAGTATTGAGTTTAGATCTGGTCGATGGGGAGGATAATGAAGGGTGTTTTACGGAAGATTTACATGTTATCCTCAGATTGTTAGGGATGACAGTAGAGTTTCCCTTTTCTTGCTTTTATTTGATGAAATTACGATAAGTATCTTGATATTTAATGGGAGACTTACATATTATAGTCAATTGGCAGCGAAATCAGGATTGTAAATCAATTTATCTGAGAAACTGCTTAAGGTTTAAGTGGTGGCAGTTGAGGATAAACCGAGTTTTTCTGAGAAGACTTGGACCACATGGACCCACCAAGTTCGAGACGACAAGGTATACTGCACCTCTTTTGGCTGACGTGTCTCAGGCAGAGACGCGCCATGGGTCTAGAGTTCCTAATGGAAGTAAGTAATTATCAACTACCTAGGAATATGAATCTTCTAAATACAGGGACCAGAGGATAAGAGTTCGATTTCTTTCCAACACGATAGGTCTGACTGTGGTCTACGATAGAACTAGGGCTAAGCTGCTTAGGGTTTTAATGAGATTTTGCCTCTTTTTTACTGCTTCTGGAGAACACCAAAGGCCTTGAGTGCATTCTGGGCGGTACAGGGGGTCTAGAGAGTCTGTGATTGATTGATTTGATTCAAAAAACGACTGCTTGTACCGATGATTTATGAACATTAGAACTCTTGGAGGTCAATTTGCATTAAAAAAAGGCCAAAGATCATCGATATGCGTACCTCCTCGATTGGGGGTATAATCAGATTTGCAGAAAAACGAATTGAAATGTCCTTCAGCAACTTGAAAACGCCCACTAAGAACATTATTATTATTATTATTACTTTCCACTTCGTCTCCATTGGATGTCATGGTATGAGAGTTTTACGTTTCCAATTGTTGACAAAATAAATAAACGTCAGAAATGTTGAAGGACATCAATCAAAATTGAATAACCATTCTAAACTGCGGAGGGTGGATATGTATTTCAAAACTCAAATAACCGAATGATGTAGCAGTATTTCTTTTTATGTCCTCAGGGTGAACTTGGCCCCGCTCTCCGAAATTCATGAAAATTAATTTAAGAATTTTGAAATGGAACACAATTCCTTCGGGGTGTTTTGGGCTCGTTCAGCTAAATTTCATTCATTTTTCACACCCCCCGTGATGAAATGAAATGTCCACTTTAATCGGTGTGACTCCTTGTGGGAAAAAGGATCTTTAATAGCTTTATTCCTAATCAGGAATTGTAGAGAGTATTCAGTGGGTGAAGACAGGATTGTTGGAGGTCAGACGACTATATAAAGGGAGGAAGACTACACACCCTTAATCCAAAGCTGAATCCCACAAAAGCTCCAATTGAACAGAAAAAGGATAAAGCCACGCCAGAGTTGAGAAAAATGTTCATATTTAACTGTTGCCCATAATAACACACACACACATAGTGCATACATCCTCACGTCCACTTATTGAGGATTTCTTTGCTCACTTGGTAACAAATGGCGTTACAAAGTGTCAATTTGATCCTGCGGACCATTACTCTTCTGTGTCATTGTGTCCTTGCCCTTGTTTTTCTCAATTTCGTCGAAAATCCCTGCGAACATCAATTACAAAATCCGCCTCATTAACCGCAACAGTTGGGTGTGCCACGGAGGATGATGAGCGACGCAAGCGAACGGTTGGAAGGATACTAAATTTCTTATACGAGCGACTGTGTATGTATGTATGGACGTATGCTTCAACCCTTTAAAAGGATGGTTGGTTATTCACGCACTGTTGCATGACCTGCTGTCAGTGCTATAGCGCGTTACAAAATTCCTTACAAATCGTCCCTGGGATTTATTTCAAGGGCAACTTTGTGTAAACGACTCGGCAGGGGGCGGACGGATGGGAGAGTGTGATTGAAGGACATTCCTTTGGCTGATGGTTTGAGAAATAGCTTCGTTTATATTTGGCCCAATTATACTGAGGATTACGACGAGAACGACAGTAACAACAAGCCGAACAGCAGTAAAAGTCTCGTGAAATTTTATAATTAACGGTTTAAAGGATATTATTGCCTTATTATGGGAACACAACGATGTTCTGTTGGGTGGGAGGTTAATTGATGGAATAAATCCCTGGCAACAGACATTTATTTATTCTTGTCAACGGGTATTGGCTCTTGTTTTGAAATCTTGAGTTCTCACCGATGGGTGTTTGTTGGTGACATTCGGTTTTGCATTTAGAATTGCTGCCTTTAAAATGATTTTAAGTCCCTTCGGTCCTCGTGCCCTCCTGCCTCCGCGTCATCCCAATTCAAATGAAAACAATTCTCTGTTTGTGATTTTGAGTTAAATGGAAGTGTACCTTGAGGTCATACTGAAGAGCATACTTCGGTAGTAAAGTGGGAGATTAGGGGAATGTCAGTGCTTCTAGTGGACCATAAGAGGATTAGAGCACCTGTCAATAGCAAAGCAACTGAAGGAGCAATATTTACTTTGGGCAGCAGTGTTGGTCTGGGGTGTTCATCGTAATGAGTTTATAATGTCGTGTTAGTTCTGCGTATAAGGACTTGAACTGGAGTACGAGTATAAGTCTTTGTTTTTGAGTTTTCACAGGAAGTGGGTAATGTTAAGCTTGTTTGAAAGTCCACAAGGTAGCTTTTAGTGTTTATATTGAAACCCCTTAATGTACAACCATTAAAAATTTCGTATGTGGAAGAATAGAGAAGTGGGCAATTAATTTGAGATTTTGCGTCCACATGTGTTGCTTTTGTTTGACCAAGAAAGCACCACCAAGCAAGATGGGCTAGACGAGATAAAGGTCCCAGAGGTACAACTGTCAGACTGTACTTATCGTTTCTAGCTGGAGCCTGCAAGCCCGGAGAGACTAGGAAAAAAAAGATGGTCGATTGATAGAAAGCCATTGAACGAACAAGATTGGTTTCGAGGAAAGACAGATCTATGTGGATCATTTCACATTCGTTGCCTTCAGTAGTTAAACCTAAGACTACGAGGAATAAGCGCACTCATAGCGAAGAGTTTACAAACAGAGATGGTTGGTTGGTTGGTTTAAGAGGATGAGGTTCGGAAGAACCTCTTCACATAGGCCACCGTTTGGGCTCATTGTGTTCCCGTCTGTAGCATCTGTTGGAGAAGAAGTGGAGAATCGGATTGGGTTTACAGATTCAAGAAACGTCCTGTAGACATACAGGCAAACTCCAGGATTTTTTCGAAACTAAATTGCCTAAGAGAGCTTAGCCTGGAGAGAACATGTCTTTCCAGGCTTTTGTGTCCGCTGTGGCGGGGCAATCGCAGAAAAAGGTTTTTGAGGCTCTCTTCCTCACATCACGGGCAAGGACTTGATTGCACCAGTCTCAGTCTGTGAGCCCAATCATGTTTATTTACGTTGATGTGTCCAATGTACAGGCTGACCAACAGTCTTAGTTGCCTCCTGCCAAGATTAAGCGTTGTCCTTGCTAGACAATAGCAGGGGCGCTCCATCATTGATTTGGTCGGTTTGCAAGCCTTTCCAGTAACTCTAGTGGCGTTTAGCAAACGAGACGCTAAAAGCGGTTTTAATAACCTTTAGAGCCACCCCCACAGTTGTAGTTGTGGTGGTGTTCCCGTTGTCTGCCCTCTTTCTAGTCAGTTCATCCGCAGCTTCGTTCCCAGATAGGTTGCGATGATCGGGTACCCAGAGCAAGATGACCTAGGCAGAGATTTCCAGGGTATTGAGTTTTTTCTTGAATTCCCTTATCAACTTTGAGTTGTTTTTTGAGTTTGCAAGTGCAATTAAGGCCACTTGACTGTCTGAGCAGATATAAATACTGTCCTACGGTAATTCTCGGTACCGTATTAAGTAGGAATTTGGTGCGCCTGAGAATCGCGAAAATCTTTTCCTGGAAAACAATCATGAACAGTTCCAGATAGATAGTAAGATTGAAAGGTGGCGTTCGACAGTAGACCCCCGCACCCCGATTCTCCGTTGATGTGGGATCCATCTCTATATACTGTAGTCCCTCTCTCGAAGAAGATGACAGTGCCCTGTTGCCACTCCTCTCGTTTGGGAAATCTGCCTGTATAGCCTATCCCATCAAAAACATTACTGTTAAAAAAGGCCAAGTTGTTATTTAAAATGTTAGCCATAAAAAGTAATGAGATACCAGCGGCCAAGTTCTTGCAGAACTTTAATAGAGAAGTTAAGCAGATCAGTAAGTTAGAGCTTTATGCGTGGAATTGAGTGAATGTATCTATAGGTAAGTGAATCCCCCATCTGCTTGAGGCAAACGTAGAGTGGGATAGTCCGAACACGTATAGCGAGCGAATTCGCAGCATACATCGTCGAATTTGAAATGTCGGTGGGTTGTGTACTACTTTACATGTGTACGCACAAGGCAGCTTGTATGACATGATTAAATTCGGCGAAAGAGTTCGCTGTATTCATCGTTAACTACACAATACAACTGAAATGTCGATGTGTACGAATGATAATGTACGGCGAACGAAGGGTGTGATCAATGTATGTGAAAGCCAATATAACACATATCAATGGGTATGTAAAATAATTGGTATACATGTGTATTAAATAAGTTTTTATTTATTTAAACAATTTCCAAGCGCATAAATGAAGATTTTAGATTTTTCCCTTAATATGCACAGTAAGTACTACATGTGTACCAAATTTCAAGTTTCTAGGTCTGCTGGAAGTGGGTGATAGGTTTTTGATGATCTGTCAGTCAGTGAGTCAGCTACGAAATTATAACAATTTGGCGATTTTCCGAATCAAATATCTCGGAAACTATAATATTTGAAATATGTTGTCATATGGCGCTCCTCTCCTCTGGCCAAGAAAATTAGACTTCCAGCTACTAAGGGAGCTGAGTTATAAGGCACTGAAATTTCGGCGAAGTGCTAGCGGTAAAGGATGCCTGTAGTGAACTTGGCGGTGCACTACCGTGCCCAGATATCAAAGAGATAAGCTTTATTAGTAAGGTAACTGAGGAGTCTTGTGAGTCCTGATGCTTTTTCAGACAGCCCTGTGTCCTGTTAAATAGAGATTCTCAGCGAGAAATTGTTATGCATTACAAAACGCAGAATTTATAATGCTGTCAATTTAGTGGTAATAGCACGAGATGGTGTTCCATTTTTATTCATAGTCAGGCGACACCGAAGACAAATTCAGAAAAAAATAAAACATGAAACCCAACGCTCTGTGCATATCTGGATCACAAAGTTTTTCCTCTAAATTGTGGCCAATGCCAGCAGTCATAAAATTCAGTAAAAGTGCTAACGGCCAACAACTAGAAAGCAAAGTCATAGCAAAATTGTATTGTCCGTTGTCCTTAAAAGAACTTCATTTCGTAATAAATGCAAGCGTACCCCAGACTGTGCAGAAAAATGTGTGTTATACACCACTGTTCCAGGATATCCCAACAAAATGTAATTTGTTAACAAAAAAAAACAGAAAAAGTGCACATACAAAGGGAAAGTTGCTAGTGCTACATATCTGTTCCGAGGGACTAGGAACGGGATGACTGCAAAAGCAGTGTAGTGCACGTTTACCTGCATTAATTAGCAAAGTTTTCGCATTTTTTTGTTTCGACTTTCGAATGAGTTTTGCTTTAACCTACGCGAAAAAAAAATTAAATTCTTCGTTATACGTTGGTTTCTAAAGTTCTGAAGGGTTAATTAATGCAAAACATTTCGTCGATTTTTTCGTTATTTGCACCAAAAGTTATGAAATGAATGTAAAGGCTCAGGCAAGGTTTAATATCCGATAAATTTTACACCAGAATGTATGTACGACCCATCAGCAATCACGCAAAACATTAAAAAATAAAAAATAAAAAGTAAATAGCTGGCGGGACAGCTGATGACCCAAGGGCTAGCTTCTCGCAACCATGCGTGTTACATATTTTACATGAATGGAAGGGACCTACAATTCATTGTCGACTCCGAACGGCGAATTGAGAAACTCTTTCAAGACAAATTAGACTACCGGAGGGTTGTCATTTCCCGACGAGAGTTGTTGCCACAAAAAATGTTCGGTGGACACTGCTGGGAATTCAACCCACATCACTCGCGCAGCAGTCGAACTCTAATCTCCGAGCCACGGCGACCTTCGGCGGACATTGGTGAACTCAGTTAAAACAGTATTAAGGTTTTGAAAGGAGGAAACAGATGATGATGTACATATGTACATAAATACAAGACTGTTTATCCAGAGTGGAAACTCCATCAGGGGCTATCCCCATACGAGTAGAGGTTAGATTTCGGACTTGATCCAGCCATCTCATCCTAGGCCTACCCAGGGGACGCCTACCCAATGGCACTGATTCCTTGGCACGTCTTGGAAGCCGAGTTGGGAACATGCGTTGAACGTGTCCAAACCATCGAAGAATGGACCTATCCGCTCGAAAAAGTAGCTGCTCGACATTGAGTGCCTCACGTATTCTGGTGTTCCTAACTCGATCTCGACGATTTACCCCAGCAATACAAGGAAGAAATCTCATTTTGCTTTTCATGTTTAAGGGAGATATTTTGCGTTTGGTGGTAAAGAAAATTAGCTCCGTTTTGGTTGGAGTTAAACACGCAGTAATTAGCCCAAAAAGCAAGAGCTATACTGCAATCATGACATCAGTTAGCAACACCTATAATAGTGGGAGCATGACTTCGTCCTGGGGACTACATTTAGTAACCGATCGAAGCAAAGACCACCTGGATTCCGCTACAAAATCGATTCCTCCTTTATTGACCACATAAACACTTTGGAGACTATTATGGAGCAATGCGTCGGGTATAAGTCTCCGCTGGCTTCACGTTCTCATTCTTGTCTTATAGAACACTTTCGATAGCGAGGATCAGAATTTTATTGTGCAGGAAAATCGAATATCTTCACATAATTTGTTATGGAGTGGACGCTTGACTGGAAAGATGACAAAGAACAGAAACGAAAGAAGATGAGTTTGCTCGTTACTTAGGGATACTAGCCGCTTAATCGGGACATATCCAGCCCCCATCCCACACACATTCTTACAATCAGCAAAAGCAGCCACATCGTTGGCAATTAAATGAAAGAACAAGAAAACAAACTGGCCCAATGCTCTTAAAGTTCACAAAACTCCAAAACAGCACTGTTTCCTGCTGTTGCGCAGTGTCCTGTACTTGGTTGAGTTGAAAGCCAGCTACAGACGAGCAACTAATTGACAAACTGGTTGACAAACTATTATATTCTAGTTGCAAATAACCTGTGTGTAGGTAAGTCTGACAATGAGTTGAACGGTTTCATCAAGTCTGCCATCCAGTCGATGAAAAATCAAAATCTTTTGATTTTTCGGTTTGTGTTTACTGTTTGCTCCAACCAGTTGGATTGTGTGTAGCGAACTCAGCAACCAATCAAACGATTTTATTCTACAAATTCCGATGTTGAATGCAGTTGTTTGCATTACCGTCTCATTTTTTTTTCAAATTGAGTAATTATGCTCGTCAATGAAATTTTAGTTGCAACGATTTTTACGCCAAACCGTTCCATTCCAATGAAAAAGACAGAACAACTGACATTGGAATACTGGTCCTTGTGTCTCTAGGCAAATGATTACAATCAGTCTGTCAACCAGTTGACCGATTAGTTGCTCATCTGTACCTGTCTTAACGTGAAAATTAAACGCGCCTTCGTTACAAAAGCAAAATGCCTAAAGAATTTAATACAACAAAAATCTCATTCGAAACGTTTATACATTATTTTTCCAGTCAATTTGTAAAGCCCGTGCATATTTACATATGAAAGCCTCTTCCCATTTAGAACTTTTTTTTTCCAATAAATAAATCACATACACAATGACGTCAATCAAAAATTGTGGTGCTTTTCCAACTTTTTCCATCTCTATCAACGCGTTGCTTGTTCTCTTAAGAAATAGATTTTCTTTGAGAACCTGGCAAATATTTGCTTCACCTTCAACACTGTTTTCACGAAAAAAAACTCAAACACAGTACCTTTACAACTTACTGCTGGCGTTTTTTTCTTACTCTATATAACTCGTATGTGTTGTGTGAATTTAATACCAGAGAGAGATAGAGGAAACTCTACGCCAGCCACACAAAAGAACAGATCCAATTGTCCTTACAGTACCATAAAAAAGAAACGAAGAACCATACGAGAGAACCATAAAAAAAGTGCTGAAAATTTGTATGGATGGCGCTCCACTTTTTTTTCTGCCTACAATCCTAAACGGATATGATGGGGATATGGCAACAGGGTGTGCGCATTTTAAAAGGTCGGTTTAGTATTGTTCCCAGTAGACCGGTGGAAATCTATCCACAAATCCAAAGCAACGAGAAAAGGGTATGAAAAGCATTAAGACTTTTGTCCTTTGGGATGTTTCGTTTCGGAAGTTTCTTCCTTTTTTTTTTCTGTATCAATGACACCTATAACGTTTTATATAACAGAGGTAATCCTTTTGGCAGAAAAAAAAATAACAAGACTTCGTTTGATGTAACCTTTTATAAATTCTACACATTGACCTTTTAAAATAAAAATGCCAGTAAAGTCATAGAAGCGTATTACTATGCATTTAAGGAGGGCTTGAGCGGATGTGTCAAATTAAATTTATTTAATGAGCGGCGTTTGAATTGCCGGCAAATGTGCGGGTAATTTTTTGTCAGGTTATCATTATGGTTGCCACATTTAATCGAGTGAAGCTGTGGAATAGAAGCCGTAGGGCAGGTCCAATAAATGCCAGGATAATTTGATTTTTGTTGGCATACAATTTAAAGGCAATGAATTTTCCCAATAAGTACCATCACCTGAGGGTGGTTATAGGTATATGAACAGCTAAGCCTTACTTTGCGGCAAGCAAACCGTCTAATACCTTAACATTCACAAAGCTCCTTGACGTTCCCTTTTTCATCAAAACACGGAAAACTACAATTACTTCATCGAATTGTGATTCGCACTTTTTGAGATGACAAGCATTCAAATACATATTTCACCATCGTCTCGAAGAACTTTCTGGTTACATCCGAGTTATTTTTATAAAAATATCGCGCAGAATAACGGCAAGAAGGGAAGATCAATTTCGGACGATTACAATCCGTTTTCAGACTGTCTAGATAACATGTTGCTCAGTCTCTCAAAAGAAATCCAGTGACAACGCAGGATTTGAAGCAATCAAAATGCCTTCCTCTGACGTGCTAGGTTCATGGTAAAAAGTCTCCAGTATAATAGGATCGACATACCGATCCAAAGCATATATTGGCTAAAGCCGTTTGGAAAATCGAGGGCCAAGATGAAATATTCACTTGTCTTAGAAAAGCAAGAAAACTTACGACTTTACAGGAATTACGCCTGAACCACGGCCTGCAAAGGCTTACACACAAAACAGCAAAGCAATGAAAGACTCGCTCGTGGAGAATGGTATATGGTGGTGACAACCAGCAGCTGTCAGAGACCAAAGAACTTTATTAATCTGATCAAAACAAAACGAAATTATGTAACAGATGTCCTGACTCCAATGGCCTAGATGTTAAACTAAACTCAGAGCAGGAAAATAATATTTGAAACCGTGGCTTTGACAGAATTTTATTAAAACGAGCTATACAGAGCAGGTAACGCCAAAGGCAAAAGGTCTTTTACATTTGGATCTAGTTTCAGTCCTTCACACTGGAAAGTACATAGTTATCTACGCGTTGAAGAACTACCATACGTGAGGTGGCATGAGCGGTTGATGGTTAGAAATTGTGTGAGTGAAATGAGAGCCAGTAAGCTGTGGACCAAGTCGGTTAAGAGATTATATTCGTTGAAGGTCAGGCCTATTCTAGAGTGTAGTGTCATCAAAGACGATAGCCTGTGGATGCTTAGCTTCTCATCCAATAGCAGACATTTACAACTTTTGTTGCTGATTTTATTACTTGCCGGGAACATGACAAACTTTACTTGCTAATAAGAAATGATGACACAAAAAAACTTCCTATTTAGCTAAGATTCGTGCGAAAAATGTAACACGCACCAAAGGAATGATTGTGGGAAGCCTTGACTCATCCCAAGCTGCCGCACTTACCAACGCACTAAGCGGTAGATCATGCTAATAAAACACTATAAATTATATTGAGAAGCTGGCGTTGGCATAGTAAAAGTGTTTAAAGAATGCAGTCTGACACAATGAAAAGAGAACTATAATAACGTAAAGCCAACTTTTATTAGAAGTTCCCCTAGCCAACATACATATATGGTCAACTTAAACAAAGCGATAGCTCATTTCGTAAAAATAAGGTGGATGCATCAGAGTCTTTACATCTTGATGGGCATCTAATCTGCCGACCACTTTTATTTTAATTTGAAAATACAAAACGTTTCTAGATTCACTCAGCTTTCTTTCGATCTTCTAACTTGCTAGACAGGACCGCTTTTTGGAACCAGAACTTGAGTTACATTTACTTGAATCCTGCAACTCACCAGCACCGGAGTTTTCAGAATACAAACGAATAATATTCTTAAGAAGTTTTGAGACAGTTCTTGTAATTCTAGATCTATGAAAGAGATTAATCGACAAGCCCGGTAAGAAGAAGTATCTTGGAAAACTGTATTCTTAGTCCATCATATTATGGGCAATGCTTAGCTTCACCCCACTGACCCCATTGTACAGAAAGAAACTATCCTATCCAAGAATATAAAACCGATGAGCTTACAGGCTATCTGAGGATCCTGGAATACATCCAAAGTGGTCCAATGGTCCAGGAAACCTAGGTTCTCCAGAAAGTTCAAGGTGGTCATCTCATAGCAAACCTTTACGAAAAAAAAAAAAAAACCTTGCCAACCTCGTAAATCTGGTACACAGACTGTTCCAAACTGGAAAATGACAATACTGGTCCCAAATTCCAGTTTGGAGCAACGCTTGCAAAGCCATCAGACCTCTCTCAAGCGGTGGTTCACGCAGAGAAAGGTGAAGGGTTACCGAAAATGTCTCTATTCGGAGAACCAGGCAGCACTAATGGCCCTTAATTCCTATACGACACGACACGTCAGGCCAGTTTCAAAGCTCGGGATTTTTTCAACCTCTTTAAAGACCTTGCGTCCGCAAACAAGGTTACTTTAGCCTGTATCCCTGAACATGAAGATTTCTAAGGTAACGAACGGACGCATTGTCTGGAGAGAAGAAGTCCTGGTTGTTCCTGAGCTATATTTTGCGGTAACACCCAGTAGTGTTCACTCCAAAACAACACGCTGAACATTGAGCTTAATCCAAGGCCCTGAAGCAAGTGAAAAAAATCATCAATCCCAACACAAACAGGAGAAAGAAAATACTGGAATTAAACAAGGAAGATCTAAGGACCCTAACACGCTACCTACCATCTACATAAGACGAATTTTTTACAGACAGACATATATACATATGTCGACGCTGTGGAAAGCAAAAAAAGACGGCTGAACATGTTCTTTTCGAGTGTCAAAAGGCTGCAAAGAAAAGACTACTCCATATAACACGGGACAGTTTATACCCAGTGGACATTTGAAATATGGAACCTTAAGCGCTATTAAGGTTTGACAGCCTCAATTTCGCTTCTGGCTAACCACTAGACCAGCACAATAGATCTTTGTGGTTGCAGTGCATCCGGGTCTTATCATCGTATCGTAGTCTATAACATTTTACAAGGCAGATGGCAATCAGTCCAGGACTTTGACCTAAGCCTTTCTTTCATTTCATGTCTTAAATAATCAACCCGCGAACCGATCATCTCCTAACAGATGGCTAAGAACATAGCTTAGCATTCAGTTACATATTCTAGCTGCCGATGCGTAAGGTGAACTGAAAAGGCTGCTGACAGCGTGAGCATAAAAGTCTACTCATTTGTTTGCGTCTTTAAAATCGTGTTTTGGGAAAACAGGCTTCAGCCAATCAATTGGATTCTTCAGAATTTGTATTTCCCCACACCTATCACTGACCATAGGCAAACCACTTTCCCTTATCTTTAGTTACTTAAAAGTTATATCGAACTGTTGCTCAAATTTTTTGCTTTAAAGGGCATATACCTCGCCTAATCATCCTCCCGAAAGCGTCTATAATCCGTTCGTACATGTGCGGTAAACAACAACCGAAAACCGTCTTCATTAGTTTGGAACTAATTTAAGTTGACAAATTAAGTTCACAACCAACCCTAATGCTCCAAGGATAAATTTTAAGTCTCAAGTAGCTCCAAATAAAATTTACAATTTACAACATCCATTACCCTCACAGCACCGTATCTGGTCGGACTCAACACGAACTAAAATGAGCCCGCATTGGGTAATTGTGCGGAAAATTTCTTAATCGGAATTTGAAGCCGAAAAGACGTATTATCATATCCATTTGCGGTTCAACCCCACACTCGAAAGGATCACACACACACACACACCATTTTGCCCAAAGTTAACCCAAAGAAAACGGACTCATAAAACCAGATTAACTTCGAAACAAATGCATTCAAACGGAAAAGAAGGAAAATCCCTGAAATAGACTGTTGAAGAGCGAGGAAAAAAAAACAAAACAAATACATGGAGAGAACAAAACAATAAAGCAAAGTGGGCGATAGGGATAAGAAAGGAAAGTGTATTTTTTTTTTTCGTTTCTCTAGACACAATGATTGATTCCCCCCTTTGGTCTCACGCTACGGGAGCGTAGCATTCAATCTCTAAATGCCGCCCAAATATGTTGCGGTGGCACGATACGGAATACAGATGTCCTTCTTTGTTTTGACTCCATGTCAATGGGCCCTGGAGATGAAACACTGAACAACAAATTGGCCTCTCTATTCTCGGCATTCAGGTGCAAGTATTCGTGGCATGGATGTTTGGACGGTTGGATTCCAAAGAGAGAAAAATTTTCCCGCACACGATTCAATTGTTCTACGCATTCTTCAGCCGTACGAGGGTGAACAAGATTTGCAAAGCCCGACAAGGGATGTCAGAGTAAGAGGACGGGAGAGAACTTTCAAATTGAAAGCCCTCAAGTGGCTGTATCAAGGATATTTTACGGATTTTTTGTGGATAATAATGGATTTCGGTCGTTTTGGACGTTTCTCGTCGACAAATACCTCAATCCCCAATCGTTTTAAGGATAAAGGGTCATCACAAAGGAAAACGATCTGAAGGATTTTTTTTTTTTTTCTTAAAACTTTTTGGGTTTAGAAAATTTGATTTGTTTTGTTTTGTTTTTTTAAGGGAAAAGGACTCAAGTTTCCGAGGTGTGAAATAAACCTTTCGTTGATCAAATTGTTTTTATTCCGTTAATGGTGTGAAGAAATGTTGAATGAGCCGCAAGTGAGGTCAGAGCGGGAATGCTGTTAATTGAGTTAGGTGCGGCGATTGTCTGTTTCAATTAGAGGATTGAAGGAGTGCGGTTTTCTTTTGTGGAAATAATTGAATTAACAGAAGTTCTAGGTTAAGCAACAGATCCCATTTGGAGATGATAATTAAAAATTTAATTTAAGCCACGGTTATATTCTTTTTTTATTATTTACACGCGCTCAACCTTTATAGGGGCGGTATAGGAAAAAATTGGTTTAGAATGTACGGGTAAACTGGTCTTCCTCTTGAGTATTTCTGGGCTGAAATGAAGAGGAAGGAATATCTGAAACCTGCAGTACGACCTAACTTAAGCAAAAAGATAAACTGATAATCCTTCCTTGCTTGGCAAGTATTACAAAAAAACGGTAAAAATAAACAATCCTTGTTCAGCAACTTTTAGACCTGCTTTCACGCAAAGTCGTCCAATATATGTGTAACAATAGCCAAGATTGAACAACTCCCACCCAGGTTATATGTATTCTTAATCGTGGACTCACAAAGAAAGCGGCTAAGAAATAAGACATGATGTAAACGGAAAGAGCTACTGGCTGTACACTGCTGTGGTGCGACCCATCTTAAAATAAGGCTCGACTGTGTGGTGGAAGACACTTGAGAAGAAATGCAATCTTACAAGTGTAACCAAGATTCAAAAAGGGATAACCGGATCGATAAGATCAACACCCACAGCGGCACTTGAAACAATGCTGAACCTACTTCCAGTGGACATCCACTGTTGTAGCAGGGCGGCAAAAACGGCACTCAGACTAAGGGAAGCAGGTCTCTGGACAAACAGTACCTATGGTCACACCTCCGTTCTAACCCGATGGAATACCACGAAGGAGAACATAGATACCGACTACATCATTCCAACCTCAGACTTCAATAGGGAGGTTGGTATAGTATGCACCGAAGAAGAGCTTGCCTTCTACACCGACGGATCCAAAATGGACGCTGGTACTGGCGCCGGTATTTTCTGTGAATCCAGAGGGGTAAACCAATCCTTCAAAATTCGTAACGGATGCAGCGTTTTTCAAGCCGAGATAACTGCTATTTTACAGGCCGCGAAGTTAATAAAAAATGACAACATTGTCAGAGAAAACATGTATGTTGACAGCCAGGCGGCTATTAAGTCTCTGCAGTCAGCATCGATAAAATCGAAACTCGTAAAGGTCTGCAGACAAAACCTCAACGATATATCAAAGACCATCATAGGTGACCCTATGCTGGGTACCGGGCCACAGTGATATATCAGGTAATAAGAGGGCGGATAAACTTGCTAGGGGGGTGCAGAACTAGATCCCGCATATACCCTTCCGATCGCGAAGACACCCATAAGCACTCTTTACGGGGATATAGATGAGGAAACCATGATCTGGGCTAATACGCGATGGTGTCACATGGACACATGTGCAATAGCTAGATAACTATGGCCAGTCTTCGATAAGAAGAAGTCCAAAAATCTCGTACAACTTAGTCGAAGGGAAATACGAATCGTCTCCGGTGTCCTAACAGGACACTGCGGAATAGGAATCCAGGCGGAGCGTCTTGGATTGCCCTACAACGACTATTGCAGAATCTGCAGGGACGAGGACGAAATAGAATCCGTCCGACACCTGCCAATCTGCTATGTGAATGTCCCGCTTTGATCACCAGTAGATTGCGTACTCTTGGTAGTAGCTTCTTCCATGGGCTGGAGGACCTTAATATCGCTGATTTTAGGAAACTCCTGAGATTTCTATCCCTTTCTGGGTGGTTTCCGGATTAGCCAACCCTATCCCTTGGTTTGACTCCCATGAGTACACTTTTTATTGACCCTCTTGAGGTCTAAGTAAGTCTTTAGGACACCCACTAAACCAATCAACCAACCAAACGGAAAGAGCTAAGAGTGTCTGTACTTTAAAAAAAAAAGTAGCCCGCAGCAGCGTCTGTTCCCATTGCTGGGAGCGGTTGAATTAATATCCTCGTGATAGGTAAAATTCGAGAAACAGGACTTTTGGCAGCACAGAGTTTCGGTGCTGTACCATACAAGTCATACGTATATAAATCAAGCTTAAGAAAGTCAAACGAATTATTTGAATGGAACAACCCTTATGACAAACAGATAGCAAGGAAGCTCGGAATATGGAATGGCAGATCTTTCAAGTCGGGATTGGCTAAGGTTTAATAAGAATAGAAATGCTAAGGACAGCTCGCACAATCGCTTTATAAACCACAAATGCAACCTGACAAAGGCTTTCGAATCATTGAATTTGCATCTCCAGGAATACACCCACGCATCTTAACACTTTAAGCACAAACACACGAAGATCACAGCAATAGTTGAGATCCCAACAGGACCATATTGAAAAGTGTTGTCAGCATTTTTGGAGATTTTCAGCCTCACAAAGCAGACAAACCCGTCTTTTAAAGAAGAAAATGTAATAGGCGTTGCTCATACCAATCATGAAATGTGGACCGAATAATGGTCGTCAAGAAACAATGAACATTTAATTGCCAGGCCATAATGAGCAATATGAGCGTTGTATGGAAAAGTGATGGATGGAGAAGGAGAACGAAACCCGTCTTCCTAGAACTATCAGAATTATCACAATATCAGCAAAAGGATTTTAGCCTATGCCCTATAATTTCAGGCAAATTCATGCCAAAGAGAAGACGGCAACCTTTCCGCATCGAAGATAGCCCTCTTGGTGAACAGGCTGTTCTGTTATCTATAGGATAAATCAAATCAAAGGGAGTCAAGAAATATCACACAACATGCTATTAGCCCCCACAAAGTCAGACTGTGCTGAAAAAAGCGAACGAACTGACGGGATTACGGTCAATTAGAGCCTTTATACTGTCACCGATTATACATAGAATTGTGTAACACGGTTGACGAAGTAATAGAAAATAAGACAACCTATTTGTGGCTTTCAAGGTGCGAATGTGTCATATCTTGTTCGTTTAAGTTGAATATTAGAATAAATTAAAATAATTAGCCGGCGCGGCACTTCAAAGTGGGCTAAGGCCTAGCTTCTCGCAACCATTCATGTTGTGCGTGTTGTATTACTCGGACGACTGGGAGGAACCTACAATCTAGTGTCGACTCCGCACAATGAATTGAGAAACTCTTTCATGATAAATTGTACTCCCGGAGGGTTGTCATTCCATGACGAGAGATGGTGTTGCGGAAAATGTTCGGTAGACATAACTGGGTCTTGAACTCACGCAGCTCGCACAGCAGTCCAACGCATTAACCACTGAGCCACGGCGACCACCTGGTTGAATATTTGCAGAACAAAACTGTGCTACTCGTCCACATACTAACTTTGAAAATCTCAAACTTAGTCCAACGAAATCTGTTGAATTTTTCAGAAACAGATTCGATCGAACACTATCTATGTATGCTATACAATAGCGAAAAATTCTTGAACACCACAGAAATGCTAGGAAACGTTGGTCTTACTTAGAAGACAAACGCATCTACAAGTTGAAAATGATGATAATTTTCCAAAACAAAAATTCACAATAAACCTTAAGGTCTCCGATTCGAAATAATGCATCGAACCATCAAACACTCTTCCCAATAAAACCTAAATTAACAAAAATGGTCGAAGTTCTCCATCGAGCTTGTTACTCTAAAAATAAACTTCAGCGCAAACATAGTTAGAGACAAATAGATCAAAGGCTATTCACAAAAAACCCATTAAAACATGAATGTGTGCAAGAGTGTAAGAGATACTACATGGATGTAAACGACATCGTGCACATGCAACAACATTTAGAAGAAAAATGAGAAAATGTTTAATGTTTATACAAAGTAAAACAAAAATTAAATAAATAGTTAAAACACTTACAAATAAAAACCAATCAGCTACAGCAGAAGTAGTTGTGCGCGTCCTTCCAGATATATTGTTGCTGATAACATAGACGGGCATTTTTACACCCACTGAAGCGAATGCATAAACCCACACATTTATTTTGTGCATACATTAAATAAATATTTTAATTTGTTTATATTTCAATATGTGAAAGACTGATATGTGGAATACTTTTATACAACTACAGGAAAGTGATAGAGGTGCGTGGCAATTATAACACTGTAGTGAGAGTAGAATAGGTACGTTTATAACTTTTATCAACCTTAATCATAGTCTACTTATTTGTTATCTTTCTTTGCTCCACGAAAATATATATCAAACGTCAACAATTAACAATGCAATCAACAGAAGCCTACATGTTTGACTTCACAAAAAAGTATGTATAAAGATACGAGTACATTTAACGCCACATTTAACACAGATAACAGGAAAAAAAGTGTTTATAGTGTTTTTTGTTCATATTTTTTCTTTATAAAGTCCGTGAAATATTTACCTGCTTTTTTTTTTAAATAAATTTCGTTAAATTGAGCTTTTTCAGTTTTGTTTTCGGTTACGCGTTTAAATTAAATCATTAATTCACTTACAACATACATTTATCACTAGAGATATATTTTTAACTATTAATTTAGTTGGTATACTAATTTTTTTAATTGACATACGTTTTTAAAGCTTTACCAATTACATTTTCCCATTTTATGTACACAATTTAAATTCTAGGTATATATTTGTTATAAAATATATATAAATTTTTCTTTGGCCACAAGCGGTTATTCCTTTTTGTTAAAACTTGTTTTGTTTAGGTAATGCGTTTGCAAAGTAATCGAAAATAGTGGCTATTTTTTGGAAAGGCTCCATTTGGTCCGCAATTCTGTTGTTTGGTTCATTCCGTAATTTTGAAAAAAATATTTCCGGTTTGGTTTAAAATTTCCAAAAAATCTTTTGTAGAAAATAAATGGTATATTTATTTGTTTTCACTAAAAAATTAATCTCGTGTGGAGTTTTGTATACTTTATATAGTAGAAAAT
Source organism: Matsumyia berberina (assembly GCA_917880715.2). Taxonomy (NCBI): domain Eukaryota; kingdom Metazoa; phylum Arthropoda; class Insecta; order Diptera; family Syrphidae; genus Matsumyia; species Matsumyia berberina. The sequence continues at coordinate 110,803,841 of OU862870.1, read as the reverse complement.
TCATAAGACTAAGATTTTTTCTTTGTGGTTTTTTTGTTGGTTGGTTCAGTGGTCCTGAAACAAAGAGTAAATGGGAAATTGTAACAAATTGTAGGATTTAAGCGAGAGTTACCGTTGAATCGAATCCAGAATAAAATTAAAAGTTATCAATCACTCTATTATAAATTAATAAGTGAGATTTAAATCATTATCTGTTATAGCTTCGGAATCAATATGCTGACTGGGTCATGTAACCACTTACGAATGAACTGCCGATTATCTTTGATCCGGTTTGACCATTTTGAGCCAAACTAAGCAAGCTCTTAAAACTTTTTTTGACATGTCACCTAAACATCACTTACACATATAACAACAAAAAAAAAGTCGCAGCTTATTATTTTAGCTGATTGCACCACCTAGTCATGTCCTCAAAAGTATACCAAACGGGTCCTTCGATGCCCCGATTAACATGCATGGAAACAACTCCAACCCCTTGTCAACTATAACAATTCTCCAAAGCTATGGGTAGTCTTGTACTGGTTCAACCTGTTGTCCAGCAGTGTAAGGGACATTAAGACTAACAATCTTCTACACAAAGACTGGAACTCTTTCTTTATTAAGACTCGATCCCAACTTCAGAAAAATTTGACAAATGCCACCAATGGTGATATTTACATTTCTACTGCGAGTGAAAAGACATATTCGCGGCTTAAAAAAATAAATAGGACAGCACATTAAGTGAAATTATTGGTATTATAGATATACCTCCTAAAAAATTATAAACTAGGATATGGTTCGCCAGTGCAAAGAAAAATTAAGATTACACCTGAAGATAAAAGAAACAGAAAAATGCAAAACGCTGCTTTGCTCTTTTCCTCATGGAGCAAGAAGTAAAAAAGATGCCATGGCTCAAAACTTTTATCGATATTTAAATCCTACAGACTCAACGAAAATCTATAAGGCAATGTACATACATACACATTACACATACGTATATGTACATTCACACGAATCTTGAATACACACAGCTCGCATGTCTGGCGAGGACATTGTATCAAGCTATGATAAAAAAAAATTTAAGAAATTGAAGAATAAGCTGCTAGCAAATGCGACTGTGGAGCATTTTAAATTCAAACTAAATAGCTGACGGGTGGTTACAGGTTGCTTCAACCACCAGTGAAAGGTTTAAGGACCAGTTATTTAGTAAAATGAAGGGAACATTTTTCTAACAGTTAGAAACCATAAAACTGGTATGCGGCGAAAAAGAAAATTGATTGTTAAGCTCCATGAAAAAGACGTACTTCCCGCTGTTAGCCAATATTCATTATTCAACACCCATTAAATGAAATGTATTTGAAAAAGTGTGTCGAGTATAAATCTCAGCTCCGCCTGCCTTCAATCGCGAAAGCAAGCTATAAAGGCCCTCAAGTTCAAGAGTAAGTTATAAGAGTGATATGAAATTGAAGGTGGTGTCCAAAAAGGACAAACATATACTGTTTCCATTATCATTTCTGGTAGTGATCAGAGCCGTGGCTCCAAGTGCTTTGTCACTGGAAAGCCGAAAATTTCAATGGAGTCTCACAACCTACCTCCAACACCTTGACTATCCCAATGATATGTACTTGTCTTACTATAAATAAATACATGTACATACATATGTATGCGTTTTGTGCCTGTTCAGACATAATAAATATGCGACATCTTCTGTACATTGTTCTAACTAGCTTGTCTCAATATTTCTTGAGACCTGGTAATCCTGACAACTCAACTCTTTAATTTTGCTCTATACCCCTCTCCTCGATATGAGCCAAAACCTAGCTTCTCGTTGTCCGTGTTGTATTGTTCGCACGGTATCTGCAATTTATTGCCAACTGCGTACGGAAAATTGAGAAACTTTTTCATAACAAACTATACTCTCGCAGGGTTGCCATTCCCCGATGAGAGGTGGTACCGCAAAAAATGTTCGATGGGCATGGCTGGAGCTTTAATCCATGCAGTTTACTCAGCAGTCCAATTAACTAAACACTGTGCCACGGCGACCACTGGGAATAGAGCTAAGGCAATTAAAAAACAGATTCAACGCTCAGAACAGCTTTAGAAATCAAGACTTTTCGACATTTGGATGGTTAATCATGGCAATTCGACACTAATTGTGAACTGAGATAGTGCTGAAATAGTTACGGATTTCATTATTGGGAGAACAGTCCATACCGTCGGCATACAAAAATACGCTACATCATGAAGGCACCAAAAGTCTATTGGTCACCAGCCTATCAAGTCCATATCAGCGTTCGCACATTGACTAATTAGAGTCGCTGCTATAGATATTTCCTGCTCCTATCTATACTACCTGAAGCCAGAGAGCACAACGTAGACAGTAAAAATGAAATCCAATTAAGATCTATAAGTCTGAAAAGTTTAAGTGCAACAAATGGAGCTAATACGTTGATTACATTCCTTCGATTCCCCAAAATTGATGAGTACTCAACTGCATGTGTTTTAACTGGGTTTGTGGCTACATAACATATACCACATACCACATGGAGAACTGTTTGACTTCCACGAAGCAATGCTCCATTGGAATCGGTTGGAAAACAAATTGAACTTACGTTACGACTAAGGACAGACACGCAACCCGCCTTGTCAAAAAAAGCCCAATTTCATGTTCATACATAAATGGAAAATGACGTCGACATCGAGTTAGAACTCTCATTCCCCAAGTCTCATCGTAAGTTTCATCAGGTCAGGTTGCCTCAAACCACAAACTTTTCTGACTTACTCTTACTCAATCGACACCAGTCCATCAAAGTGACAATTTCAAGATTCAGACTATCAAGATTCCCATTTCTCTCTCAGTTTTGTAAGTGCAAATAGGATAAAGGGTATCATCCCCCAATTAAAACGAAACCACTTATCTTCGTCGACCACATTCCACAGCACAAAAGCAATATGATCGAGGACTAACCTCTATTGTGGGCACCACACTAATTTTGATGTTATCCACTTACTGCCTGTTTACCAATTATGGTAGATATTCAGAAAACTTTTCCTGCCAACTTCCTAACACTTCAGCGAAGACAGAAATACAACTACAAAATCTGGTCGAAACAATTTCTTCATTAACAAGGACTTCAAGTCCTGCTTCAACACTTGGATTAAGTCAGCGTAAAAATTTAGTCCATTAGCAGGTAGCAAAAAGGAGTTATCCTCTTCAAATATTTCTCGTCTCGAGAACTATGTACAGCACTAATCGATGGCGCGTGAGGCAAACGCAATGCGCAATTAACCGTAATTAAAGTGAATTTATCCAACTTCAACTTTTCACTTGTCCATCCTGGCATCCTGCCATCAGAGGAACATCATCTTTGCCATCCCCCAGCGTCCTGATTATCATCGGCAGCATCTTGATATTTGAAACTTCATCGTTAATTGAGACGTTTTGCATTGAATTCATGAGTCAATTAGGTCCACGGGGGGTTCGGGGAGGCGCCATCTACCCTGGCACATGGTGTGAATCTTTTATCCGTGTTGAGGATAAATTGAATTTTTGTCTGATGTCAAATTGAATTAAAGCTCATGCTGCTGGTTGTGGGCGGGGGGAAGGTGTCCAGGACGACGAGAATGATGAGAGAGATCTGTCGGCAAAGATTTTCATTACACTGCTGTTGTTTTCTCAGCTCAGCTGGTTGGTAGGTGTCCACCCCCGCGTGGGGGGAGTTAAAAGTTTTGATTGATTTATTGTGAGTTTCATTTTAACAGTTTTAACGCTTATGGATTCTATTCTATTCGCCGTCGTATCAGATACAAACGGAACAAAGTGACGGAAAAGTGCTTCAGCGAAAAAAAAAAATGATAAAAGAGAATCATGTGAGATTTGCTGCTCCGCGGGATTTTTCCATCAAAATTGGGCCTCACTGGCCCTTGAGTACGAGTGATTCCAAGAATTATAGGGGAGATTTCCAATAAGTTTCAGGTACTTGGCGTACGCTTGTGTGGGTTCTTAACTTAAGGCGACAAGTCCGCCTATCGAGGAAACGAACCAGAGTATTCTTTGGGCAAAGCAATTGGAATTCTGTTCAATTCAGAGAATTTCAAATTGAACCATGGGAACGGGAACTATGAGTCGTTTAAACTAGACAAAGAGATTCAATTAATTTTAAAGCTTAGAGAACACGAAAAGTACAGGATGGGTAAAAGAAAGTGAAAGATGTGTTTCTGCCTCCAGTGTGTTTCTGATAATCGAGTGAGTAGTGCACACGTGGCAAAGTAGGAAAACGTTTTTTTGTCAAATGTGTTTTGACCCTAACTTCGCTAACTTCCGAGAACACATCCTGTGCCGAGGCTCAGTGATTGGAGCTTTAAGCTGCGTAGTAAACTGGCTTCGGTTTGAGTCCCAGAAAAAAAACTTCGTTGAAAGAGAGACGAAAAGGGACCCGAACGGTAGTTTATTTTGATATCTCTCTGGATGCGTATATATACATATAACAAACATACATATGTTAACTACCTGACACGTTTTATGTATCGGCAAAATTGGTTTTTTAGTATGTGGTCTCCACTAGGGTTACCTATCAGAGAAAAAATTTAAAATCGAAAGTAGTAGTAGCCACGTCCGAATGGACAAAATGCATCACAAGTTCCTCGCAGTGACCCCTGGATAAACCTAAAGGTGAACTTAAGACGAGCGTTGGACTCATGCGGCTTACTACTCATCTCACCTGAGCTATATTCTTAAAAAGTAGGGGAGCAACCAACATGAAGAACCGGGTAATGATTCAAATCTTGTCGTGTGTCGCCGTCACTTGTCGGGGAAAGTATACTCCCGGTGCCCTGATAAAAAGACTGATTCAAGTACTCACGACTACAACAAACATATAAAGGACTGCACGCGAAATGTCCGTATTTTGAACAAACCGCGTGTTATCGTACGCTATAAAGCAGACAGAATTGACCGGGAGTCCGGAAAACAAACTGCTATTTCAGCGGCTGTTTGGATGCTGTGGACTTATGTAGATAAAAAATCATGAGCTTCCACCACGTAAAAGCCAGAGAGGGATGACGATTCGCATCAAAGCTTTCTTTCATAGCCTCATTTGTGCTTAAGACCCCACAGAGGAGAAAGACGACGCCATAATAGACTGTTTCTACGAGCTCCTCTCGAGAACCTACAAGCTATACTCGGGATATGACGTCGAAGTCGTCCTCGAAGTTTTCAAAGCCAAGTTCAGAAAGGATAGGTACATTGGATTGGTATTAAGGCTCATTGACATTGCTATGAAGTCAAAAAAGTTAGTATGTAGCACGATATTTCTGCATCTCAACATCCACAAGGCAACTTGTGTTGACGGAAGAAACACCTTGAGTGTATTTGATATTCGTGTGCAAGTACAGGTTGTCTTCATTCAACTTGGCACACGCAACTGAAGACAGCTGACCCTCCATCACTAAGTAAGTAACTGACCTTTTCAACCTCGTCTATATGAACAACGACTCTAGGACCTGAATCCACTACAACTCAACTCAACAGCTCCCAATCAGTCGGCGGATACTGGCGATTTAAAAAAAAGGAAAACGATGTCAGCGCAGGTCTTAACTTCAAGCGAGCAGTTTCCTTTGGTTTCTCCACATAGAAAAGAGGTTTTTGCAATCGAGCTGTGCCATAGAGAATGCATTAGACGAAACCTCCACAGGAAACAGATAACAATCCCTGACAGTCAAGTAACGAGCACCTAACTCCTTACAATGAAACTACCATCGACTTCGTTCGAGGACACAAGTACATTTAAGATCAGGGGATTGCCAATAAGCTCGCCGAATATTCACAGGCTCATTTTTCTTCTGTGGCTCATCCACCACACCCTCCCCTCGCTTCGCTTAACGCCATTGGCGGTCTACTCGCCAGTACGAGTCCATATAGAAATGCTGACAAAAGCCAGTCTGCACAGACTCTTCCACCTAAACCAACATCAGCTCTAAACATCCGCCTGGCGGTCACCTCAACACGCGTTCTTCCCTTTCCGAAGTAGCAAGTTCAGCATGCCGTTGAAAAACATTCTCCCAAGGTACTGCTTCAAACGAAACTACACAGTATTCATCCTCCCGAGCGACGACTGGGAAAAATCCAAACCCCGTCCTTCAGAGCATGACCAAGTATGGTACACGAATGGCCAGTGGATCTGGGGATGGAATATTCGGAGAGTCGTCTAGCAGATCTTCCAGGCAAAAATATTTGCCTTAAACCAGTGCACAAGCTTAAACTTGTTCTCTAACTTCCATGGCAAAACCATCTTTATCTTCTCTGACAGTCAAGCTACCCTGAAAGCACGAAAATCAGCCAGGATAACTGGATCCCAGCTCACAAGGGCCACACCGGCAATGAAACAGCGGACTCACTGGCCAAGATAGGTGCAACAACCCCTCTCACTGGTCCTGAGCATTTTGCATTTTTATGCAACTAAAAGGACCCATTGGCAAATACCATGTTCAAAGCGAGTGAAGTTGAAACTTGAAACTAAGGTCACATGAACCAAACCCTGCTCAAATCCAACATCGTCTGGGTGGTAAGTATTGGACAGAAATGCACCAAGTACTTGTCCCTACTGTATCCTAAAAGAAATCTAAGTTTCTTTTGAATCTGGACAGGAATCACCTTAAAATTCTAACCGGTATCCTAAGTGGCCACTGCCGACTAAAACAGCATCTACACAAACTTGGCCTGTCAGCGGACCCTACCTGCAGACTATGCTTGAAAAGCGACGAAAGCTCTCTCCACATCCTCGCAAAATGTCCCGCTCTCATTCATGTGAAGAAGCAAACCCTAGGCAGTGAGTTCGTTTCACCAACTGCACTTGCCACTTTAAGGATACCACCCACTACTAACCGCTATGGGACGCGATTCTTACCTAACTCAGTCAAATTTCACTAATTCGAACCTTCCCCGGCCGTAAACTACAAACTACAATTTCCCTCAACCTTTTGTTCCCTCTTTCATTTTGGACTTTTATTAAATCGGGGCGGCGCGAACGCCATTCCCGAATACCAAAAATTACACACACGAGTTATTCGCATTAGGAATAATCACGGAAGTCAACTCAGCTGGAGGTGCAATTGCCAAGGCTCGTCCCGCGGGAACGCCTTTATGATCACGGTAACCCCTATTCTGCTCTTCACCCAGAGAAGCTGATTAGCTTTTTGACAGCCTCTGGAACAAACAATCTGATCTTAACATATGAGACAGCACAATATGTATCTATGTGAGACCGCAGTCCTAGAGTGGATCAACTGCTCCCCACTAATAATAATAATAATGAACTCGGTCTTACTTTGGCTCACAATAACCTCGAGTTGTAGAATAAAAATTGCTAAGCACAAAAGATTTTCCCAAATAAGCTTGACCACTTGACGCATTTGTCCGCGAAGCCTAATCATATTTGTCTAAGGAACTAACAACCAAAATAAATAATTCAATTGTTGTTTTGAGATTAATTTGTGCCCCAGGAAATTATTGAAAAACTAGAGGACAATTTAAAAAGCTTTTTTTTAAGAATTTATATGAAAGGATACCATAGAAGAAGTTCAAACTCACAAAGCAAAGTTCTGACGGCATCGTACAGTTGAGATGAAAACCAAATTTATTCCTAAAATTCGAACTTACAGTTGGCTTCTCTAGTACCCCATTCCGGAACTTCGCACAATCAGCTAAAGTAAACAGATAAACAGAGGAGTCCTATTTGTTGTTCTACAAATACCTGCTTCCACCAGATTGTTTCGCCAGTGGCGTCCACGAAAATAGAAATGTATAAATTCCTGTCAAAAATAATTTCTTAACCCGATTTCCGCTGCACCACTACCAACCATTTCCGGTAAAATGCAAGACCCTAGGATTGCGGTGAAAAAAAAATATCATAACTGCTTCTTTTGCTTGCACTTATGAAAATGTTTCCTCTTATTTTCCTCCCCTTCTCGTCATTTATTCTTATCCTCCATCTGAACAATAAAGTCGAAAACAGGGTTAAGTACCCTTCCATTCGTGCTTTTCGCCTTCCTATCACGTAGAAGGATTACCAAACACCATCCGCCAACTGTGATTATCTCGTAGAGCTCACAAAAGGAAACAGCACAAAAGCGAAGGCGTTAAATAATCCTATGAAATTCTGGCAATGTAAACAGTGTCAAGTAGGATCCTCGAGTAGAACTTCTCACAGAAAACAGAACAACTTAGAACGAGAATAAAACTTTCATAATTGTGCCACGCCAAAGTAAATGAGTGTGCGGAGCCACATACACATGCATATGCAGAAGAAGAATTTCCTGAAGAAATTAAATTCAAGAACCACACAGGCAGTGGGGCACGGGCACAGGTACGAGTATACCTCTAAACTTTCGGGACTTGATACATTCAGATTTTGGCCTTAAAATTTCATATTCACCACCACATACATACATATGTATGCGGAGCACCGAGGCATTAATTAAACGCGCGAAAATGAATAAGGAAACGAGCACACTCTCGAAATACTTTCGAGTAATTAACGGAAACTTAATTATTCATCCTGCGAATTTCTCTTCTCAAAATGAAACCAAAAACGGAGTCATTTTTGCCAGCATCTGGGTTTAATGGTTGGAAATACTCTCTATCCAAACTTCGATAGGGACGTTGAATATTTCCGGATTTCGTGATGGAGGGTTTCCCTCATTCTTCTCGATTACTACCGTATTGGTGTATCCGAGATTGGTTCAGGCTTTTGGGGCTAATTAATTTGTAACGAGGATAGCAAGCACACAGTTTCTGGGAAACTTATTCCCTGGAAGGGAATCCATCCCCAGATTTTGAATCATTTAAACATTTAGATTGAAAGATAATACTGGAATCAAGTTCAGAATATGGAAAACGATTTGAATTGGAAATTTCACTTTTAGACAGAGAAGCTGTACATAGATGAGTATCGCTCAAGTCAAGAAACTCTTCATTTTTTTTTATTGATGTAAGTGTCGATTTCCAGGGTTTTCACATTTCACCTATCGTATTGTTTCAACTTATTGTAAACCATTCAGTAGTAGACAACGATACAGCCTTAGCGTTATTCCAGGCAATCTGTCATTATTCGTCACACTTCAACTTCACGACAACTTCACGATGAACCAAAAAGAGCACAAAACAGATATGATTGAGTGGTAGTATAGATGGCACCCCGAGAGGGTAGCGGGTTAAGGATGACTCTTAATCATCAAGCGCTATCCCCATATGGGTAAAGATGAGATTTCGGATTTGGTCCAACCATCTCATCCTGGGCCTAAACAGCGGATGCCTATCTGATGGCACGAGTTGGGGACATGTCTTGAACGTGCCCAAAACATCGAGGTATGGACCTTTCCGTACGAAGAAGTAGCTGCTCGACATTGAGTGCCTCGCGTATTCTGGTGTTCCTAACTCATGGCCATAGGTGAGGGTCGGAACAAACATTGAATTAAAGACCGGTAGCTTAGCTCCGATGCCAAGTTCAGCTCCATGATAGCCGATTAACCAAGCTGTCTCAAAATTGCTCCAGCCTGACCAATCCTACAGGATAACTCAGTATTGCTCCTTCCATCGCTCGTGAATAAGACCCCGAGAAACTTCTCCACCTGTTTCAATGGGACTCCAGTAACATGCAGAAGTGCATTAGACCGGCTTTCGGGAAATTACCATTACCTCTGATTTGTTCATGTTTAGCTTTATCCCAGCTTTAACACAGACGGCGACGAATCTGTCAAGTATGCGCTGAAGTTTGGTCTGGGTGGACTCCAGGATGACCAAGTCAGCAGTGAAAAGCAGATGACTTATCCTTAAGTCTCCCAATTCGAATCATTCCTCGCCACGGCTGCGCTGTAACATCGAATCCATATACACAATGGAAAAAAAAGGTGATAGAAGAGACCCCTGACGAAGTCCAACGCCCACAGTGAAAGGTGCCGATTTAACGCCTTTCGCCCAGACACAGCTTCTACAGTTTGTGTATAGAGACTGAATGGCCCTCATAAGAGCGTCATCAATCCCATACTCCTGCAGTAAACTTCAGAGTTTATCTCGAGGGAGCCGATCATATGATTTCTCCAAATTCACAAAACAACTGTGGGCAGGTTTGGAATACTCCACGACTTCTCAAGTATCATTCTGAGAGTGAATAGCTGGTTAGCTGTGCTTCTACCTGAACGAAAGCCGGACTGCTCATCGCCCAACCTGGACTCGACCACAGCTCTGGAACGTGCTTCCAACACCTTAGCAAAGACCTCTCCGCGCATACTTAAGATAGATATACCATAATTGGACCAATCCCTCTTATCCCCTTTCTTCAAAAGAGGAACAATCACCCCAGATCACCGCAGTCCCAGGCGACTTTAATGACACGAGGGAGCCATTTCACCCCCTCTTCACCCAAAGCCTTGAGCATTTCTGTCCGGATTTCATCCACACCAACAGATTTGCCGACTTTTAGCGTTTTAATTGCCAAAGTCACCTCCTCTGAGGCAGGACTTTTCTCTGGCCCACTCAAAACCATTGGCCTGTCATCATCAGTGCCCTGTTCGAGATTGAGAAGCTCCGAAAAGTGCTTGCCCCATCTGCGCAAGATGTCTTTCTCTTCGGAAAGAAGTACATCATCTTTTTATTTGACACCCGCGATTATATTAAACTTCCTTGCTCTGAGTTAGCGGTTGGTCCGCCAAAACACCTTGTTTGCAGATCTGTGATCACCGTCAAATTTTTTGCCGAACGCCTTCCACTAGTTCCCTCATGGCTGAGCATGAACTCGTCTATCAGTGGAAATCTCCTTAAAAAAAATATATAGCTGGAGCGACAGCTCGGGATGAGAAAAGGCCTAGCTTTTCGCAACTATCATGTTGTGCGTTTGACATTTTTCGCACGAATGGAAGAGACCTACAATTTATTGCCGACTCCAAACGGCGGATTGAGAAGCTGTTTCATGACAGATTATATTCCCGGAGGCTTGTCATTCCCCGACGAGAGGTGGTCCCGCGAAAAAGGTTCGGTGTTCCTGGGTGGGGCTTGAACCCACCCCGCTTGGTCAGCAGTCCAACGCCACTGAACCACGGCGACCACCAAATCTCCTTACTTCTGCTAAAAAACAAGAAACAAAGCCTAAGACATTGATTCTCCAAGAAAAGAACAAGAAGTAAACTTCAATCATTGGCTATATCAGATTTGTTGGTGTGCTTTAAGCTTTAAGTTATTGAGAACCTCACAAGCCGGTGGCCATGGGCACATTGGTGTCTTTCAAGAACCTCCCCCCAAAAGCAAAAAAAAAAAATTACGTCTGCCGAACCCATTATCTATTCATTGTTTGCGGTTATCAATGCAAGACTTCATTTAATATTTAAAATTAAAAGGAAATTTTAATATTTAAAATGTAATTCCGAATCCGGCGGTCCTTTTGGAAATCTCTGCCGCCGGAAACGTATCGATTTTGGCATTCGATGAATGAATGCCATACAAAGGTTGTTTCTCTCAATAATTTATAATCCACGAGTTCGAAAAGGCAACGAGAAAATCTCTAACAATACACAAACAACATTTTCCGAATGCCCTACTCCCTGGAGGGTTTACATTACAACATATAAATATTTCCCCGGCATAAATAGAGTTATTATATACAAAATGTTTTACCTCAAATCCGTCACTTGGTTAAGGTGAATTTTTATTTGAATGGTTCCAAAAACGCCTAAAAGCACACTGTCTGCCCTTTAAAGTGGTTCAACAATTTTTTTTTTTTTTGTACTATATCTTGAATTTTTGATGACTGAATGTAGGTACATAAAAATCATTTGGTGACAGAATGTTCCATTGTGTGTTGGGGAAGTCAGGAGTAAAAAAAGGACATAAATAATACATGGTAGGTAGTATATGCAAATGATCGGTGTAAAAGTTTTTGATGAGCTCCTGGATGGAGAAATGACAGTAAAAATGTGAAAAAAAAAATCTTTATTTACTCTGAAGGTGATTTGAACGAAAAACAGATACTGTTTCTTGTTATTTTATAGGTAACGACCGTACTGAAACAATGTCGTACAAAATGCCAATCATTCTGACATCAGATGTATCCAAGGGAAACCACAAATCAAAACAAAACAACTGAATCATAGAGACACTATTGAGACCGAGGGGTCTCATATGGATATGTGTGCCTGCGAGTGCTTTTAACATAGAACGAAATAACACATCGTCATGCAGTCCAAAACAATCCTTTAATTAAATTTCCATAAAGGGCTCATCACTTATTAAAATTAATTCACTACTTCAACCGATGGTTGAAATTGCCCTCTTTTGTCAGAACTTTCAAATCAAATTTGTGAAATACCCTCCGAGTATTTACATTTCCAACTAAACGTTCAACGAAAGCACACCAATGGGCAACACGATTAGAATTTACAAACATTGCATCCATGTGCCTTCTCCGAATTGTGGATGGGATGCCCATTGGACCAGAAAAAGCGTATCTGAATCAGAAAATAACAAATCAATTCGATAAAACCCACCTAATATGGTGCCACTCGGTAAGTTGAGTGTATGTATCCAGTCTTTTTGACATAACCAAATCGTGTCCCGTCCGGAATACTAAATCAGGAGCAAATCTTGTGTGTTTTTTGTCGGTGGATATATTCCGATTCCATTTGAATAGACCAAGCGTCCCGTTTACAGTGATGTTGACAAGGAAGTCTCCTCATCAAGTCGAAAAAAAAACATATGAAATGCATGTTTGAAGTGTTGTAAGCTTCACAACACCTGATAGCAATCGGAGGCTATTTGATGACTTGCTCACTGAAGTCCTTAAGGACTAAAAGTGCCCTTCTTTCATTTTTCGATAGAAAAGAAGGCTTTAATTTTAGAGGACGAAATACAAAACTTCATATGTTTTCACCGAATTCCTTTCAGGCAACATGTCCTTCTTGTGCTGACTCAAGAGAACTGGATCTTCGGCGACTTTCTACATTCGATAGAGCAACGTGGGTCTGGGTATCTGGTTTGCAGTGTGATGCACGGTGGCCATGGTGCAGTGGTTAGCATTATCGCTTGTCACGCTAAAATTCTGGATTCAGCTCCTGATGTCGGAAAAACATTTATTTCTTCAATAAATAAAATCGATCAACTGTGAAAGCTGATGGCGACACTACTGCGAAGGTAAAATACTGGCAGTAGAGTGTCATGGCTTGAAGAGCTGTTTCACCTGACACTGATTATGACATCAGAAGATTCGAAAAAATTCCTGTGAATTACAGCAATGACAAACACCACAAATGTTCCCAGCTAGTCTGGACACCACCCTGGGACGCCAATGAAACCTAACATTACCTGAGATTCAAACCACTGCACCTCGCTCTCGGTGTGCGTATAACATTAAAAGGATATTCCCATCCCCTTGATCCGCGCGTGGATAAAAAAATACGTATTCTCAACAGATTAAACTTGTGGCCTTAAATTTGCAGTGCAAGAGTTTGCCACAACTAGTCCACATCTATCATTCGCACACACAATTTTGGTTCTAGACGAGTATAGTGGAACCTACTTTAACTCTGACTAGGTGCGCAATTGACAGAGAGTTGTCTTGTTCGATTCAAGATGTATGAACCAGCCATTGAGCCAAGGCCTAGCTTCTCACAACCATTCATGTTGTGCATGTTACCCATGAATGGAATGGAGAGGCTTTTTCATAACAAATTATTTTGTCGTTCCTCGACGAGACGTGCTGCAGCGAAAAATGTCCGGTGAAGAATGCTGGGGCTTGAACCCTAGTAATTCGCACAGCAATCCAATGCACTAACCACTGAGTCAGGGCCACCTCTGAAACACTGACCGGGTCCCTTTCATATAAAAGAAAGCCTAGGTCTACCCTAAAAAGTAAAATACCTCAAAATGATAGTATCAACAAACAAGAATATTTCATTGATTGGGTGAAGTCCTCGAGGTCATCTTGTACGAACTACTAAGCAAATATTAATCTATATTCTAGGCAAAGGTCTTTGCTATTAATATGTGACACTAAACCACACCACACAGCAAAACTGCTATGAAAATGCTTGAGTTGCCTACTATCAAATCCAAGCTAGCTCTGGAAACTCCTGCAGTACTCAGTGAGCGAAAAAGTTGACTCACCAGCAAAATATAGCACTCTAGCACCCTTAACTTTAAAAAGCCGGTGCTTAACTAAGTTTTGTGAATTCAACCAGCCAGAACAAGCATCAAGATGCTGATCGTTACAGAAAGAATACCATTTTTTCATGAACCTCATGAAGAAATACTTAAAGAAATATTTGTGTGTCTATAAGTGGTTGAATTCTAATTGGAGCCGATTGTGTACTGAACGAATAAGTGAAACCTCACCTGATCTCCCTTCAGAGATCTTGCATAATTAGTTTGTCTAAAAGCCCGCATTTATCTATACCGAGATCGATACTAATTGAGATACTAGATTTTCTAATCGCTGCTTGAAAAAAAATACTCTAGAAACCACATTGATGGAACTAGAAAAGCTATCAGCTATCATTTGGGTGTCCAAGAACTTAATTAGACCTCAAACGAGTTGATTGTTTTTATTAAAAAATTTACCGAGACTAATTATTTCGGAAACCGTCCCAGAAAGAGATATGAATCTGAGGAGTTTCCTAAAAGAAGCAACATGAAAGTCCTCCAACTCAAGAGTACTCAATTTCCTGGTGGCTAGTGTAGGACATTTGCCCAGCAGCTCTTCCTTCCTGCAGCCACTGGACTTTAATGAACCAAAAGCAAATAACATTCAAAAACTCTGATTTCCTTAATTTCTCTTTACAACCTCTCTGCTTAAATCAGTGCTAAACACAAAAGAAAACCTCTAAAAGATTGGAACATCGCAACGCTTGTATGGCCAGTAATGAATCCTGGAAATCTAACAGACTGATCAAGCACAAGAAAAACTTTGAAACTGTTATTGTTGGGCTAATAGTGGGTAATCGACTCAATGACCTATTTTCCCATGCTCCCTTCATTAACCAGAATAGTCATCCTAGGTAATCGCGTCGAACAGTACTGGGTCCATTTAGTGACATAATAGTGCACCTACTCCGATCTATAAAACTACATTTTGTTTTTAACCAATCAACTTGAAAACCCAATAATAAGATGGCTTGAACAGTGTGGCTTCAGGCCAGGAATGACCTCCATTGACCAACTACTCACGCTGCGATCTTAAACAAAGCCGAGGAACTTCAAATCGATACGCACTACCTTTTCATCGATGTTTTTTAAGACCGCGTATGAAAGCACCTGTAGAGACGAGCGACATTTACAGAGCCATGTCTCGTTTTGGCATCTCTGCGAAAGTCGTCTGTTTGTGCAGAGAATGCACGCTGATCCATCAAGCTCGGCCAAGATCTCATCGAGACCTTTGGTGTCAAAAAAGGATTTAAATGCTCCGGCCCGGAAAATCATTGAATCCACACCCGAGGGACGGCGCAGTAGAAGAAAACCGCGACTCAGGTGGCGCACGCAAGTGGAAGGGGACCTCAACCAACTTGGCGTTCAAAACTGAAGGCAGCTGGCCATAGATCGAGCTGACTGGAGACGCTTATTGGTTGAGGTCCAGCTCCACCCGGAACTAAAGCGCCTCCTGAACCAAAATAATCCTACGTGCTTGGTACTTTCCAATAGACCTCATTGAGAAACAAATCCAAGATGACTTTGATAAAAGCCGTCCGGTTTTAATATCGAAAAGGTCCAGGTAATAGTATTCCCACTTTAATTCAGATAAATACAAAACAGCCCATTTGGATAATAAAAGCGGCATTAGAACACCGTTTACAATTTTATCTCCCCTTTCCACCTTCTTAGAGGGCCCCGCTGTTGGGAATAGGGATTCACGCAACGAAGACGGATGGATTAGGCTTTAAATAAAACAGAACACATTTACCAGGCATGCACAAGCAGACTGGGACAGAACACCTATAAATAGACACTTTCTATAAATAGCAAAATCACGGTGTCCATGGACCTTGAAAAGAGGAGCTATTGTCAGTTGCCTCCTAGAAAACATAGAAAACAGGGCAGACTATACATCCTCCTGCAACTCTGGAAATGCTCACCAAAATAACTTGTCACTCCACACACACATGTTTTGATGTTTTATGATGGTTGACCGTTTTCAAGGCTATAATCCGACACATGGACGTTTAGAGTGATTTTCCTTGAATTTTAAATTCAGTTCACAAGGACGAGATGATCATCTGTAAAGTGGAACAAACCTTCGGGGACTGAACAGCACTAAGAAAAACAATAGTCGCCTTGAAGGCGGAGATGAAAAGTGAGTAATATACCGACTCACATTGAAGTTACATCGAATAGTTTTAAAGAATAAAAACTGATGTCCTTAGCTAACAAAACAACAGTGGTCTATAGTTTCTGGGAAGTTTTTTTCTAAGTTCTAAGCTATGGTGCTCACATTCAAATTTAAATGGAAAGCAGTCCACTTGCTCTCTCAGATTTTGCTAATATGATGCCAAAATGCAGGTTGACTCCAGGTTACAGAATTCAGTAGCCACCCAAACCATATAGGCACATAGGAGATGAACGAAGGATGAATTTTTTTCATTTCTTAAAACATCACAATGATTTACTGCCTGTTCCCTGTCTTCCCGCACATACTTCAATCAACTGTCATGTCTACCTCTACCAAGAATTATGGATGGACCATCGCACATTACCATATCGCTTTCTGCTGCCCATGAATCGAAGACCATTGACAGAGAAATGTATGCAAATTATCTGAAATTGATCCAGAGGATCCCATTCATTGAGCACCTTCTTGTCCACTTCCGAAGCATACACTATCGGTGGTTTTGAGTTTCCTTCTTTCTCTTTGTTACTTTATTGTCCGTCCTTATAGTCTTTCCAAGAATTAAATTCATTCCATTCATACACTGACCCTACCCGTTTCCATTTCAATTTGCATTCAGATTTCCCCAAAGCAATTCATTCCTTTACATGGCAATGGAAACTTTCTGACTCTGACTCTGACAACCTCGGCGTATATCGTTTTGTTTAATTTTTAAATTTTCATTAAAATTTTTTGCTTTTTGCCATAAAAACCTCGACAAGCCATTAATTATTTATTAATTCGCAGAAAATTAGAAAGCAACACAACCGACAAACAGGGAAAAACTAAATCTAGCCACCATTCCTGGCAAAGGCCACTGTTTCGTGGCCAGTCAGGGGTGAAACGATGAGTGATTTTAAATTAGCAAACGTTTCTACTTAAATCCATCTGCTTATGCTAAAACCGAAAATGGCCCAATCGTACAGCAGGAGGTAATCGTTATGCACAGCCGGATGGCAGGACAATTTTCGGGGGGATAAAGTTTGTCCGGGATAATGTTGATGTTGCTTTGGTAAGTCTACGGAAATCGATTGTGTATCAGTCGTTCACTCGATGAGTAGCGAGTAATCATTCAAAATTTCATGACGGCACGACAGGCAGCGTGGTATAGGTGGACGGGGAAAATACTATAACTCTGTGAATTCTGCCCCATAGAATCAAGCCGTGGAATAATTAATTAAGTATTCATAAATTCCCTGATTTATGTGGAAGGAAAGCCAATAATGCTTTTTGCTTTGGCAGGTTCATTTGTTTGGAAACTGATCAATATTTCAAAATCAATATTTGGCTGAGTTGCAAACAAACCAATGACAATATGAGAGGGAAGGCTTTCTTTGATCTATAACAACGAAAGAGTTCGCCTGACAATTAAACATGTCTGAAAGGAAGGAACGGCCCAAGGACAAAAAGACACATTCGGACCTCGAAACTGTTTTTAAAATATTTTCCTACTAGAACAGTAATTTCGAATTTACCATCTCCTCCAGGTCATCCTAGGAGGATGTCAACTTAAAATTAAGCGAGATGCTCTCGAAAGGACAAATCTTAGGTGGGCAGGTGGTACAATGTGTTTGGCGACAAAACAGATCTGAACAAGTTGGATCAGAACGCTCTAAGGATTTGAAGAGATTGCATATCAGCGTTGGACACTGTCTAATAGGCAGACATGCAAAAAGGCTTGGTGTCTTCTCAAATGATTTGTGAAGAAGCTGGACGGACGAAGAAGAAGAGGAAACTATCCTCCACGTTCTTTGCGCCTCCACTGCTCTTTCCATAGAAAAAAAATCGCCTAGGTGGCTTCTACTACAACGAACTAGGCGATCTAATCGACACAGATATTAGAATCTCCTACGCTTCATCAAAAGCTCTAAGTGGTTTTACGAATAGGTAAAAGAGAATTCACCAAGATCCACGGACATACCATTGGTCTACGTGTGTTGGCTTCAGCTGACAGCCAACCTAACCTAACCTGGAACAGTCCAACAATTATTTTATCAACATTTTATTCACACGCTGTATAATAAATAGTGTCATCTTTTTGGAATCACATCAGGAACAGGATACTGCAGTAGATATCCTCAAATAATTTCAAAGGATGTCAAAGACTAGTATGAAACTTTTACATTGCCAGCAAGTTGAAAAGTGTTAAAAGCTGCTGACGCTTAAACTTTATCCAATAGTTAAGGTTCTTCTAAAAATCTTACTCTTCCGAAACTAAATTTTGATAACAACTTCCGTATGACTATTCCTTGCAGCAACGAACGCCAAAATTCTGCGTTGGATTTAGTTCACATCTGCACTGATGGTTCTCAAAACGAAAGTGAAATGAATTGTGGTATCTTCTCCTTCTCTCTTTTCGCCTTCCTAATCATTGCTGCGAACGGCTGAGAAAGTCGTCTCACAAACAATAATGGGCGCTAGTCACTCATAAAGGTGACGAAACATTCACATATGCTGGTTAGAACACAGAGATAATTACATGGCTGACAATCTATCCCATGGAGATGGCAGAACAATTTATCATTCACCAATGATGGGTGGTAGGCCATAGAGACAATCCAGCTTGCTGCATGACTAAGGAGCTTATCAGACAATATTCTATCATAATTATCCTGCCGGAATGACGAGAACTGGATATACCTCTCGCTACCCGTATAAACCCTTAAGCTAGTTAGTAACCAATCGTAGATGTAAGAAAAGTGCAGCATTAAAAAACTCAAGACAGACTTGATCTAGCAAAATTTTGTGATAGCAAGCCAGTACCAAAAGACTAGGTCTTCTCTCAAAGAATCTCCGCAGAAGGTCAAAGGACAAAGGGAAATAGAAAAATATTATCGAAATTCTTTGCATCTGTTCGACTTCATTCTGCTGCTCGACGACCTTGGCGACCTTACAACTACATACTTCAAAAGTATTCTCTGCTTAGAAAAAAAAAAAACTCCAATTGATTTGATTAGCCGTCTGAGTATTTCCGATTTCGAGTAAGATCCTATGAGTTCACAATGGATCTTGTTTGTTCTAAAAGTGCTTTTATCTCCATGAGAGCAGCTTCCTAAACTAGGCTGTGTCTTTCTATGATTTGCAAATAAAATTGTGTGCTACAGCTACTATAGAGGTGTTTCTTAATCCTTGACTTCTACACTAAGCAGACTGTTGAGCAAGGAAAATGCATCGGGCTTAGGAACCTAGAGAGAACAGGAGAAAGAAAGGCAAAATTATCCAGCACCTTTCAGACGATAATTAGAGGGGTGGGAAGGTGTGTTCAAGACCTTCCCATCAGAGATTAAAATGAGTCGAGTACATCGCACGAGTTACGAGTACCCATTCGGAAAAAACCGAGTACGAACGAACAGAGTGCACAACTCATAAGTGAAAACCATTTGCGGGTTATAAGAATCGCGAGTCACAAGACAAAGCAAACAAATACGAACGAATATTAGCAAAAGTGTCCAACTGTGCGCACATGTGCGAACAAATTCGTTTTAATCACGGGGGGGCTATTTAAAACATGACTTTGCATGGAGCTCGTATTAAATAAGTTCAAGATATGGTATCAGAATGCCTTTTGAAATTTTACAATCCAGACAAATTCAACAGGATCACTGGTAGAAGATACAGAGCGTAGATTGCAGGGAAATATAACGAAAAAATTGGAAGGTCATTAAAAAAAGGACAGCCGCCGAGTTCGTTGGACCAGAATCATCTTGTTATGTGAATTGCTGTACTGTCTAAGAATGCTAAAGAAATATGGACAAAGTTTTCAAAGTTAAGGGATTAGGTGGGTTTCGAGGGCTCAAAAAAAGCATATTTTTACTGATTTTCTTAAATATATCGAATGAAATTTTTCATGCAAACAATTTACCATATCAAAGATACATATTTAACAAGTATTTTGTGAAATTTTTATTTAAAAATTTGGAAAATTCAGCCAGTGGGACCTCATTTCCCTTGACCTCTCAAAAAAAAGTTCTCCCGGCGTAGTCAGGATAACTATTGACTAGTTCATCCGAAATTGAAAAACCATTTTTTTTTTTGTTTAGTAGGTATATAAAGCTTGAACTTGAACGAAGGAAAAATCAAAAACTTGGAATTCGAATTTTTGGCGGAGTTGTGAACAAAAAAACCGATTGCCTCATAAAATAATTTGTGATAAAAAAAAATAAAAACCCTTCGTTTAGGTTCTAGATAATATTATTTTGAAGAAGTATGCAAAATTTCAATAAGATCGGTTCATAACTTTTTGAGAAATCTTGACTACCAATTTCGAAAGCAGTGTTTCGAGAAAAACGCGATTGAAGTGCGACGCGCCAGTCTGACTTGGCCTGATGGTCGGAACTTCCGAAGGGTCTATCTCTAAGAACTTAACTCTGATCGATTTAAAAGTTTGGGAGAATACTCTACACATATTGTACTATTTAATACAATTAAAAAAAAAAATGTTTTTTGAAATTTTGAAACCAACCTAACCCCTTAAGGCAAGCGAAGAGAGTTTTGACAAAAGTCTACTGAAAACGGCCTAAAACCCACCTTAGCGCGTACTAATGAACCGATTTAAATAACAGTATTAACTCAAAGAAGATCAGAATAGGTATAGATATTCTAAGAAACTGTGAGGAATTGACTCCCTGTAAAGCAAACTGTTAAGGATCTTTCTAAGTAGAAAAAACGGACTAGATCTCCTCCAAGTTCATAATTAGGATGAGGTGAGGACAATATCAACATGCTCCGGAATATCCTAGAACGGTGCGCCGAGTAAAGATCTCTGCTACGCTTACTGTTTATTGACTTTGAAAAGACCTTCAACAGTGTTAAGAGGGAGATGTTCGGGCTCGAGCAAATGGTAGCTTATGTCAAAACAATGGTTATGTCTTTCACTACATGTCACCCACAGCGCAAGAAGAGACTGACAGTGACACTTTTATGAGTAGAATGGACCCACCAGACGTCGAATGAAGTCCTCACTCACCCAGCATTTTTTTCAACGCCAGTTGATCTCCTTAATTTCATACAAATTAAAGAATTATCTACTTAAAATTGATGGAGCAATGACAAAATGCCCCTTTTACGACAGAATCTGCCTGACAATTTACTGAAGTAGGACTATACGTTAGCATCAACACGCCTGTAAATAAAGTTGCTCCTTGACAGACATTACATTCTACCCTTAGTAGACCTTCCATGATTCCTGCCATTATTTTCATCTGGAGTCAGCCACACTTTCCCCAACACATTTATCTGACTTGACGACGATTGGAAATACATTAACTTATATAAATTACCTTTCAGTTCAATGGCCTAAGCATGTTCTATTTCTTACTTCTTTTGAAGAAAAAAGAAACAAAAACCGTGTTGTAGCTCATTGTGCCCTCGCAAAGCGAATTATATTACCAAGAGCTTCAGTGAGTCAATTTGATTAGGTTCCTGACAACGTGGAGGTTTGACAAGAGAAATACCTAAATCCATTAGCCGCCAAAGAAACATCACTAGGCAGCTCCCCCCGAAATTAATTTTTTTTTTTTTTCAATTTCCATCAATAATGATAACATCTTTCTGCTAAGACACTTTTTTATACTCCTGGATTCGGTACTATTATAAATAGACAGCGAGATGATTTAGGACACAGGAGACAACTTTTGGATGTAAAGAGAAATTCAGGACAATTGACAGCGGTGAGCTGTCATAGTCCAACGCAGAATCAATTTCCCAAATGCTGGTAAAAACTTCGAAAACGTTTCATTTTGTTAACATTGTGATTTTCGTAGCAGTGTCCATATTTTCTATAAAAGATTTGGCACTCTGAAAGAATGTTTTTTTTTTAATTAAACGTCGATGGCAAAAGAGTATTTTAATGGTCCCCTAGAACATCTTAAAAGGAGACGAAAAGTAAGACTTGCAGAATGAGCTTTTCTCTTGCATTTCTGTAGCAAATAAATCGCTAACAAAGCCGGCACACATCGTTCACTTTCAATATTTCCACCCATTTGCTGTCGAAGGAAATTAAGAGGAAACAGGACATTGTATGTAGAAAGACAGAGAAAACGACCAGATTTGACGACAATTTTATCTTTGTCAACAAAAAACTACACTTTGAGTTTTAAACTTTCTTTTGTTTTTCTTCAAGTTTTCAAATAAGTTTTAAATGCATTCAAAAGCTTCCGTTTATCAAAAGATCCTTTTTTGTCTAACATTTGAAAATAGATTTCCTTGGAAAAGTTGTTATCATTTGTTAAGTGGTGTTTCGTTGTACAAAATTGCATTTAGAAAACAAGTTTTGAAATTTCCAATGGGGGCGTAAGCAATTGAATAGAAATAGAAAAGGCGCTTTGTGTCGCCTAATGAAATGAGTATGGGAGATGCACAAGATGTTTAAGAAACACCCACCTGCGTATTCGATGTAGAGAAGGCATTCGACAATATGAACGTATCAGAAATGCTCAGTAAAACTTCTATGAGATACCACAAGGGAGATATCACAGCGTGTTTAATCTCCAAGAAATGCCAACATAAGCTATTCGCAGCAGCTCTTGTGAACTTGCTGACATTAAAGTTCGGCTTAATATGCCAAGTGCAAAGGTTTTCAACTTAAACTGAAACTTGGTTTACCCTTTTGGTGACAAGGACACCAGTCAGCATTCTTTCCATAGAAATAGATGAGGAAACCGTGATCAGGGCTAATATGCGATGGGGCCATATGGACACTTGTGCAGCCAAGTTACTTTGGAGAGTTATCCATAAGAAGAAATTCAAAAATGTCGAGAAACTTAGTCGAGAAACTTAGTCGAAAGAAAATACAAATAATTTTAGGCGTCATTATAGGGCACGCGAAACAACTGGGTTTCACTCGACGACCGCAACGAAACCCTGGGTTGACGATGAGTGCCAGCAAGCGCATGCAGCTAAACAAGAGGCATGTGTAGAAAGGCTGAATCTGCTCGCAAGTTCTACGAAAAACAAGGAACATGAGAACAGCGCGATCGAGAAAAAAAGAGACGCTACTGCAGGAAGAAGGTTCGGAAGTTTCACCAAAGGGTAAAGAGAACTTGTCAGGGCTACAACGCCTTAACCGAAGCTTGCAAAGACGATCAAGGGAACATCGTAGTAGAATCGCCGTCGAGTATGCCCAAAAGTATGCCCGATAAATGGAACCTCAGCATTATGTGTCCGATCCTCAAAAGAGGAGACCTTCTGAACTGCGCCATCTAAACAGCATCAGTCTTCTTAACATCTCCTACAAGATCTTCTCTGCCATTTTGTGTGAACGCGTGAAGCCATTCGTCAACAACCTGATCGGCCCATATTAGTGTGGCTTTAGGCCGGCAAAGTCCACCCTCAACCAATTATTTACACTGCGGCAGATCTTGGAGAAAACACCTTTTCATCGGTTTTAAGGCCGCGTATGACAGCATCTACATATAGAGACGGGATATACAGAGCAATGTCTCTTCCATTTATGCAAGATGACGATGAAGAATCTACGCTGCTCCATCATGGTCGGTCAAGACCTCACCCAGACCTTTGATGTCAAAAAAGGATTTAGACAAGACAAGGCGCTGTCATGCGACTTCTTCAACATCGTTCTTGAAAGAGTTGTGCAAAACTCACGCGCCAACACCAGAGGCACAATCTTTCAAAAGTCCGTCCAATTACTCGGATACGCCGACGATATTGGCATAGTCGGAAGAATGCAGCGTGATGCCAGCGTTTGTAAGTATTGAGACAGGTGCGGTAAAGATGGGTTTACCGGTCAATGAGGATAAGACCAAGTATATGCTGTCAACAAGAAAGGACACTCAACACCGTCATCTCGGACAGAAGGTCAGAATAAAGAGATATAAATTTGAGGTAGTTAAGGACTTCGTCTACCTAGGCTCTCCTATAAATTCAGACAACGACACCAGCGCTGAGATCAAATGAAGAATAACTCTTCCCAATCACTGCTTCTTTGGGGTAAGAAGGCAATTGAGTAGCAAAGCTCTCTCTCGAACGACTAAAGTGACCTTAACCCTGCTCCATGGTGCAGAGGCATGGACTCAAAATCAAAGTCAAAATGCTCTTGGCATTTTCGAGAGGAAAATCCTTCAAATGATTTTCGGTTCCGTCTACATAGACGGTGAATGGATGAGGAGATACAACGACGAACTGCACGAGCTGTAAAGCGAAATCGACTTATCCATAAGAGTGAAGGTCCAACAACTGAGTTGGCTGGCTCATGTAGTCACCAATGCTCCGGCCCTGAAAATCTTCGAATCCACACCCAATGGACGGCGCAGTAGACTAAGACCGCGACTTAGGTGGCGCACGCCGCATGGGGAAGGGGACCTCAACCAACTTGCCGTGCGAAACTGGAGGCAGCTGGCTAAATATCGAGCTGGCGTGAGACGCTGGTTGGTTGAGGCCCAGACCACCCCGGACTATAGCGCCACCGACATTCATATTGCTAATTTTAAGAAACTCCTGAGATACCTATCCCTTTCTGTGTGGTTTTCAAGCTAGCTAACCTCACCACTTGGTTAAAATCTAATGGATACATTTTCTACGGGCTCATTTGAGGCCTTAATAAGTCTTAGGACACCCAAAAAAAACCATGCGATCTTGGCCAGTCTGAAACTCGCCAAACGGGGCCAGGTTATTTATTTAATTTATTTTCATTTTTAATAAATGGCTGTAAGTACAACGTAAATCGTAGAAACAAGACAAGATAGGAAAGAATTCTTAGAGGTAGTGGTTCGAAACTCAGATAATGTTTTGGTTTCATTGGCGCCCGAGAGTGCCATCCAGACTAACTACATATGTCAGGTTCTCCATACATGAATTCACGGTTTTTTATTTCCAATCCCCTGATGCCATCATCTTTATTGGTTCGATCAGCTCTTTCAGCCGTGACCACTCTATTGCCAGTGTTATATGCCTTTGCAGTAGAGATGTCATCCCCTTTCGCAGTTAATTGATTTTTTTTTTTAAGAAATAAATGTTTCTCGCCATCCACGTCAAGCAAAGAGGTCGTAACTACACCACGGTCACCCTGCTTGATTGTACAAGAGCTAAATTGCGACAATTTGTGGGAATTTCCCCAAAGCTCATAAAGACACGTCTCCAGCATTAACCGAGTTCTTCTTACTAAAAATTGAGAGTTTTGTACAGTGTTGAACATGTTCAGAGCAACGAATTGAGTCAGTAAAACCGCTCCTTAAATTTTATGTAAAACACATGTCATCTACGCATAGGCGTCTACAAAAGCCCTGACGTTCATTTTTGTAGTCAAAGCTTATTAAAAACCACTTCGGGCAAGACCATGTCAGGTCAAAATAACAACAACAGACCCCTGTTCCATCAAAAAACCCACCTTACAGGCACTCATTCACGTCTGTAATTATTTACTTTCGGTACTGTCCTTCCCTTCCCCACCTGTTATAGACGACAAGCCATTAGCTATTCATAGAGTAAGCGCACTTAATTAACCTTCGATTTTCCAGCCGCAAAATGTAATAAAACAAAAAAGTCGCCAGGACACACACACAACGCCTGTATATTGATCTACATTAATTAAACATGTTCGCTGTAGTAGAGTTACCATAAATTGAGTGGTCCTCCTGCCTCCAGTGAAACAAGGGCTCCTCCATGGCCCCGCCGATCGAAGTGTCATTTAATAAAGTTCCTCAAAATGGCTACATTGGCCCCTAATATTGCGTCGCCGGATTCACACTAATTAAACGTTATCACAATGTTCATAATAAACTGAAAAAGTAAACGCAAATTTAATCTAGAACTCATTTTGGGTGGAGCACTATCTATCGATGTGTATCCCCATCAGAGCGCGATGGCAATCAAAAACTATTGAAATTGAATTTTACATTTTAATAGAATTCCATGTTCGCACGGGGAGTTATGGCACAACAACCTTCACACACACACCAGGCCAATTGAACTTTATCCCATTTTGAAACACATTAGTTACGTATACATATATGGATGTGTAGCTAACAGCGAAATTCCGTTTCCTTTTGTTAGGATTCCAAGGGCCCCATGAACCTCTGTTTCAATTAAATTTTATTGTCGTCCTGGGAAAATCTGAAAATTATTACCCAACGCACAATTTCATTTGCTCAGGGACAAGAACAAAGATGGAGTGTATCCGTCGATCTATGGCGGTATAGTCGTACAATGGCGAAGTTTCAAATTGAAGTGGATGTAGAAAATTCAATCAATGGTCTCGTTGATTGGAAGGAAATCCGTGTATTGTCCTGGCATTGTGGATTCATATTTCCTTCATTTTTTTTTTGTGAAGTTTTTGAAGTTTTTTTTTTATTTTCTTTTCCTGGGGTGGATAGATGCTTTGCTCAAGTGTTAAGGTGGAAGGCTAAGGCGGCGGGTAAGGTAATTCACAAATGAGTTTCACCTGGCACGCACCGGCAGTAATGGTGGCTATGTCCTTGATTTATTTGTGTAATTTCTGCTCAAAGACCCTAAATTTTGTTCTAATTTGTTTGTTTTGCGTTCGAAACAGGGTTCTGTTTGTTTCTTTCAGGGGGGAAAATGGGTCGGTTGGGAGGGGGATGGATATTTGCGGCTAAGTGGTTAGGCTGTAATCAATATTAGATCTCGTGATACATGTGGTTTGGGGTGGAAATTTCCAAGGGAATCTTGAAGGTGTTGTTGGTAATATTTTATCCTCCAATCAAGTGGGGTTTAACCACTAAAATAACAAACAAGAACGAATAATAGAGCCGTTGTTATCGACGTAGGCAGCAATTGATTGTATACTCAGAAATAGTCAAATTTTGAAGCCTGACCTTTTATATAGAAAGTGGATTGTATAAGGCTAAGGTTTTTGGGAAGTAAATATACACAGAACAGAATATACGGAAACGTTTTCCAACTCTATTCTAGAAACAATCGAGAACTAAACCCCATGCTATGGTATATGATGGTGAGCAGAAGGCTGTTCACTTAGGCCCATTGTTGTCTGAACTAAATACCATAATTTTTGTTACAAACCATCGATGAAAGCCTAATTAAATGAAATTTGAAGTAGATCCCCAATTGATATAAAAACCTTAGGATAGGTTACACTGAAAACTAGCGTAAGACTTTTAGGGGCAAAGTACTCTCAGATTCTGTTAATTAACGAAAAATTCGAATACAAACAACAGCTAAGAGTTGAATTTAGAAAACGCTTCTGATGGCGGCTCTCATTTCGTGAAACAAAGCGTTGAATTTAATAAGCCCGTACATGGTAAAAGAAACTTTCCATCAAGACTAAACGGCAGCTAAAATTAAGCATACGTTGGCAAAAACCTCGTAGTGCATTTCGCTCAGGAAGTTCAGTTCATTTACATCACTTAACAATAGCAAAAAAAGCACATCACATACAAGGATCACTGCTTGAATACGTTCTCTTGTGATGCCTTGTTTAATGGTTTATAGGTCGACGACATGTGATTTCAACATCGATTCTGCCAGAGAAAGACCAAACAGTAGAATATGATTCGATTTTGATTTTTCTCAACGATACCCGGATCCTGATGACATCAAAAAAGCTTTAACGAAGTTTCAATACTCAATTCCATAAGAAAAATTTAGAGTCTCCATACCTATCCTGCTACACAAGATGAACTAACCAATATGAACAAATAAAATCCCGGAAAAGATAAAGACACCGTCACAATATTTCCTTTACAAAAAAAAACCCTGATTTGTTTTCCTGACACTTTGACATAAAAAAAACATTTTGTTTCAGACCAAGGAGGTGGTTAATCCCTAGTAGCTTTGGCACAACTCTGAGTTTTAACCCTCCTCTGCACCTTTTCCTTTCTCTCCCTCACTGGGTTCAAAGGACTTTATCCTCAGTGTTGCAAAATATTTCAAAACAATTAAAAAAACAGGAGAGTTTTGGTCTTCACAACGTGAAATCTGAGCCGGTCGTACTCGTATACACCGCGAGGTTTGATTTGCCTCGAGGCGGTCTTTAAAGACACTGACACTCTTCCGGAATAAGAAG
This sequence comes from Matsumyia berberina, assembly GCA_917880715.2. Taxonomy (NCBI): domain Eukaryota; kingdom Metazoa; phylum Arthropoda; class Insecta; order Diptera; family Syrphidae; genus Matsumyia; species Matsumyia berberina. The sequence goes on along the minus strand of OU862870.1, from coordinate 110,775,467 downwards.
TTACAATTCAATTTTCCAGCTAATTTTCATAGGGCGATTTCTTTTAAACAGAATGTCCCATCGCGGACGTCGCAATAAAGCCCGGTTCATTTGGTCCATTCTGGTTATTAGGAGTCAAAAGCGTTAATTGAATTAAAAAGAGACAGCCTTTCAAAACCTCAAAATCCCAAGATCCTCATTGACAGTCAAGCAGCTATCAAAGCTTTAGCCAATGTTAGCACCGAATCTAAAACAGTGTCTCACTGTCGCGAAATCTTAAACAAAGGCGTTATCCAGGAGGTCAGTATCTGCTGGTTCCCCCGACACAACGACATCGAAGATAACAAAAAAGCGGACGAACTGGCCCGGCAAGGATCTGCTTTAGAAAGCGAGCACATCCACACATTGACAAAAATCCCTTTCGCCTACTGAAAGGCAACATCACCACAAGATGAGAGAACTAATCAACAACTCTTGGTCCGCCAAAGACGACTGCACTATATCCCGGAGCTTATGGCAGAAAATCGACCAGAGCAAGACAAAATTTCCCCTGGCTATGAACAAATAAGATCCTCGCATCCTAAAAGGGGCAGTGGCGGGATACTGTTCCGTAGGCACTAAGGCCATGGGATTTGGCATCAATTTCCCAGACAGGAGTTGTCAGAATGCGAAGGAAACGGAAACCATCAGGCACTTAATCTGTGAGTGTTGTAATCTCCAAAACCGCCAATTCCGACACATAGAAAACAGGCTGTTTGGAGAACTAGGAAACTTAACGAACAAACTCCAGTATATTAAGAGTACAGGTGGGCTTGTTGATAGACCAGCCCCGTGAACGCACAGCTATCGACTTCGCACTTCCCCCATAACCTAGCCTAACCTGCTCCACAAGTGGGTAAAGTCTGTAACGACTTCTGTACTGAAACTGATACTGAAGAGATGAGAAAGGGGAGAAGCCTAAAGTGCACTTCATCTGCACGCATCTCGCTCTTGGGAGTATAAGAAAGGCAACCGCTTCAACGATACAAAAGATCTAAACACCTCCAATAAGTTTTATCACAATGGACCAACTAACCCTCTGCAGATGTCTCTAGAGTACCACTACAATCTGATTAACGATTATAACTATGCCCCTTCTATTTTTTTGACTAGATCTTGATGCACTCCCTTCGTGGACTTACCTTCTTTATGTCGCAGGGGTGAATATATTTCTAGCCGATCTCTTATACATAGGAATGTCTATAAGCCTTCAGATCGTGTTCAAGATAGACTCATAGGTCCGAAAAATTCAGGCAACTCACAAAGCCCGTTACCTAGCTTAGGCAGATATACCAACTTCCAAGTCTCTTTAGATCATTGCCGGCAGTTCGCTACCGATCATTTTTTGTTCAACTATCGGGAATATACAGTCTCAGAGCAAACCGCTTCTTTGACGTTATCCGCGCTAAAGGTTCTGACCGATAAACAATTTTTACTTCTGAAAAACCATTGGTCAGTTCGAGATTGTATGCTGTGGACAAGACAACCTGGGAAATGCACTTGGAGTAGGTCATATTTCAAGCGTATCCGTACATATAAAGATATGTCGCGAGACATACGATTTTGACGTCCACAGAAGGCAAGAACATCCGCTAGTCCCCGATTCGATTCATAGAATGGCACACCACACAAGAGTAGTTTAAATCTCGCAATTGCGAATACTTATAGACTGATTTACTCCCGCAGTAGGCTAAGAATCAAGAAGTAAGGCCGTGGTTCCGGTGAGTGCGTAATACTTGGTAAAACTTTAGTAAAAATTCTTTACTCGAACGACTTGTACGACTGGCATTGCTCTGATTTTTTTGTAAGATTACCGAGTATTTTGCCGAGAAGGAAGGACTGTGTACACCTGAGACTCATGGAAAATCCTACCATGTACCTCCCATCTGTAGCGAAGAAAAATAGTAGCACCTGCATCAGTGTCATCCATGCTCTAGAATAAGATTGCGCACTTTGGATTGTCATGGGAATAACCGTAATACATTGTCTTTGTGGCTTTAGAAAATTTTTACTAGACGCTTCCTCGGGGATCAAAAAATAATGAACCACTTCGTCTGTGAGTGTGATTGGGATAAACTAACCCTCATCCCAGTCACCTCTGCTTATTACCCAGACACTGATGTATTATGATAAAGTTACCAAGGAGATATCATCCAACATAAGCTACATACAAAGTCCAATAATCTCTAAGTTCTGAGATGAAAAAAAAAAAAATTAATAAAAATGTTTAAATCCACTTGACATTTTTTCTATCCCACGCCAGTCCCCACCACGTATCCAAACAAATCCAAGTGATTATTCATTTGGATGCAGAAAAAAAAAAAATATTATTTAATAAAAAAAATTGTACAGCCAATTATACCCAACAAGCAATCGTTTTTATCTCCCACATTGACGGGGACAATTTATCAACTTCCTCGAGCTTTTCAACCAAACACTGTGTGTTGTCCTGTCTTCCCCCCCTCCACATTGCTCAAGGAAGATGCCTCTACATAAACTAAAGTACTCCTCACTCACAGTATGTTTCAAACAACCAGTTTTTGTTTTTTTTTTAAGCACAGTGAAGAAATCTATTTTAAATGTCTGTTCCCCCAAAATGGGAGTTCAAGAACTCATTGCCTGCGAAACTTTTCAAAAAAACGCACATCTCAAAACTGCTGCTTCCCTGGATGGTCGTGAAAGTGCCATTGATTTGATCGAACAACAACAAAGAAATTGTAAAATTTTATTAAAAGAAGAAGTATCTATCGCTGGTCTTGGTCGATGAAAGTGTCCTTTGACATCTTGAATCACTTTTCATCGGCAGGACATGAAAAGTTTTTCCTTAGAGACAGTCTGAGGGGGACATTGTGTCTGAAAGGCGAACAGTTACTGAAGAAGATGATTATTAATTGTTTGGGAAGAGAATGGATCTTTGACAAGAAATGTAAGGGAAGGAACTTCTTTTGAAGTCTATTGACGTGGAATTTTGAATTCCATAAGAACTGAGGAAGACTTTTGGACGTGCCCCAGTGATATGAAATGGCGACTTAACAGAACTCTAAATATTTGACAATGTCATATTCACGATGGAGTCCTGAGGAACCTATGCAATATTTGAGAAAAGGAAGAGACGTTTAATCACACAAGGTAGGAAGACTGTGAGTTTAATTAAATACATATAAAATAGGGAAGCAAATTAAGTAGAATTAAGAACTGATGATGATGACACTCTAAAAATAGTACTTAGAATTATTAAGGCTGAAGTCATTCTAATTTCTCCAGGCAGCGGATCTATGGAACCCACGAATATTGCCATTGTTTGATGGTCTGTCCTGAGTAAGAAATACAATATCGATCAGTTCAAAAAAGTGTAGGGATCAGCGTGAGTAAGTGTTACAGAAGCATTGAAGTCTTCTTCTACAGATGCTTTAAGTGCGATCCTGCATCTTATCCCCTCTGAACTTTTTGAAAACAAAGACACAGGTAACTACAGCGCGGTCCGGCTCAGGGAATCTGGTGGTGGACTGCTACGCCAAACGGTCACTGTAAGATCCTGGAAACAACTCCAAACAAGTTGGTCGGGTCTTCGATCGATTACAGGGCACCCACCCTCAATTTTAGAAAATTATTTGATGTTAAATTTCCCACTAGAGAAGAATGTAAGAATGGAGGCGTCTTCTGGCACTGAACAGATCCTGTATCCGCATGCTCACTGGAGTTATCACAGGACACTGTGCAATCGGAGTCATCGAGTCCAACGATCTATGCAGAAGCTGCAGAGATGAAGAAGAGGTAGAATCAATCCAACATCTGCTGTGCCACTGCCCCGCCCTGCAAGAATGACGTCTAGGCGCATTAGGATCAAGGTTCTTTGCAAGCATAGCAGAGATAACAGACTTACAGTTAACAGACCTACTCAGATTCTTACACGGAAGATTCACAGATGGACTGCGGAGTCGGCGCAGGCATCCTCACTGACTAACTAAATTTATCAAAGTGTTTTCGTTTCCCAGACTCTGCTATAGTTTTCTAGGGGGGGGGCTTCTGGCGATTCGAGAAGCTTGCCGCTTGCTGAAAAATCTCCAAACATCATATCATCAAGTTGACATATATTTATATTTCAGTGAAACTCAAGTTACCATTACACATTACCACAACATGGTCTAACTAACTTTCACACACAAATAGGTTTGAACGAGTTTCGTGGTAACAAAACGTCTTCTGGCTATGAAGAAAAAAGTTACTCGCATCCTAGTAGGTGTACTGACAGCACATTGTGCCATAGGTACCATGGCCAGCAGACTCGGGATCGACTCCCCAGGCTACTGCAGGAGCTGCCAGGATGCGGAAGAGACAGAAACCATTAAGCAGTTACTCTGCGAGCTTCCCAACTACCAAAACCGCGGTTTGATAGACCATCCATCTAGTACCCAAGGTTGGAACATGGCCCACAGCACAAAGGGGAACACAATGGACCCCCGTGAACGCTCAGTCATTGGACTGGGCACTTCCCCCATAACCTAACCTAACCTAACGAAACGGCACACCACAGCGCTAATTGGGAAATTCAGGAACCGCCACCCTACCTGCACCTGGGCAAAGCAAAGGTAATACAAACTCTACTTGATTAGACAGAGAAAGTGTTAAGAGGATGACGTGGTCGTTTTAATGTTCATTCTCGTGACAAGTGAAATCATTGCGTAGATGGTAAATAATGAGGTACATGGACTAGTCGAGTCGTGCTTTCAGTTTGAATTCAAAGAACACAAAACCAAAGCCAAATATCTTCTATGAGCTTCTTACTAGATTCAAAGCTTAGCTGAACATCAAAGATCAATCGACTCGCTGCGCACTTCACTTTCATATTGTGCTGTTTTTCTACTGTACTCCAGAGTATAGAATACTTTGCATTCGTATAGTTGGGGGGTACCTACAGATCTTAAGAGGTATTTTTCAACGTCAAAAAAGCACTTCAAAAGTTTTTGTCTGTCTCACTTCACCAGTTGCCAGGAGCTGAATATATGAAAAGATTATTTCAGCACACTGTTAAAGGGCGACAGAAGCCAAAATATCACTGTGATAACCTACCATTAGACCAACCTGACCGCAACGAAGTTACACCACGCTTAAATCGTACGTGGCTGTAGGCCCAGATGGCCTAGAAGCTGAGTCATTTTAGACTGCAGGAGACGACTTTGTAATGTACGAGTACATGCATAAACTTATCTTAACATCGCACACGAAATCCTATCTAGAGTAAGTCTAAAGCACCTGAAACCAAAGGTTGAATTCATGAGAAATTGTAAGTGCAATTTGAGGCCTGAAAAGTTGATGACTGACAAAATCATCATCACAGATTCCCCACTAAGGCTACCTGAACCTACCAACATGGTATACTCCCCATATGCAAATCTTTCTGAATGTCGTTTTCATACAATTTGTCAAGTTCTGCTCGAGTAGCGCGTGGTAGTCCTTCCTCGCCAATTAACATATGGAAGCTGAGAATCGCTGTGCTACTAGAGGAGCGCGTGGCGGAAATGCCCGCGGATCTTTCAAATAACGGCAAGAGTGCACCCAAAGGTGCATGAATAATCATCAACACAGTGAATGTCGTTAATTGCGCCATCTATGTCCGTGTCTGACTACTCGAACAATCTGTTGTGTGGCAGACACTACGATGGCGACCTTCCATCGAGAATTTCGGTGAAAAAAACATCTCTTTACTCTGGCTCGAGAATTTACAAGACCGCCACTGATCGACAGCTCGGCATGCATTTGGAAGTTTAACCGATCAACCTGGACGGGGACCTAATTTGCATCGAATTTCTTTAGAGAGATTCTGCGGGGAAAAATTCGTCGGGCCTTGCTCTTATGATCGACAAGGAATTGGATTAAGGAAGTGTGTGTCCTAGAAGTGATAACGCTTCTTACGTTCAACCGTTGTGAAAACGGAGAGTCCACCCGTTTTTAGACTTGCAGCCTCCTCTTCCACACATCTCCAGTGGACAGAGTGAGGGACAAAATCTGTCTTTTGGTCCCTCCGTGAAAGATATACGGAAACTTAATCATTTCCCTCCACCAAACATCAGACTGAGCCATCAGGTCCTCAAATTACATACAATCACGTCCAAATAGCTTAACATGGAAAAGTGAAAGTAAAAACTAGGGATGTGACAGTTCTGATTGATGAGCCGCACTTTATTCCCAATTGTCGAATTTCAATTAAAGCAATTAACTCCTCCCGCATCGATGCTATTTCAACCAGTTGCTCCCGATCGGGGGATATGAAACCCCAAGAGGATTGACAAAACACTGAGGCGGCATAATTACGCATAAAGCCTGTGGCGCCACAGTCCAACTAGAAGACATAGTTTAGCTTCTGCTTAGCAATCTAAATCGAATGACCAATCTGCACATGATACGCGTGCAGCACTCCCTCTAATTACTGTTCAAATAAACATGGCCAGTGTTTGTTCTCGATTATCCTTAAAACAAGACACGGCTCTGGCCCCATTGCTTGGCGTCACACTGATGGCTGGAGTGAAGTAGAAAACGATACCCTGCCTTTAATCAATGAAATTGATATATCCCCCTTCAACAATGGTGCTCCCTCCTATTTTTTTGTTTTATTTACTCTTTCCATCCTGCATATCCTTGTTAAGCAATTTATTTCACTCAGAGCAGTCGTTACGAAAGGAGAAACTCAACATAGGCAACCCAGCCACCACCCATTCCGATAGATAACCAGATTAGAACTCAACTGTGTTGTGGCATTCAATAAATCTGTCACAGATCTTCAAGTGCAGATAAATACGTATCTACGGGTATGTCCATTATAATTCTTGAATCCTTGTATCCTTCACTCCATTTACCATTTGGTTTTATTTATGACGGATTTCAGTTGAAATGTCATACGTGGTTATGGTTGCAAAAAACAGAAAACAAATTCCACTCACAAAGGAACGAAACCAAAGAGTTGAAGTTGAAGGTCCTTGACATTTTCGTAGTTTCGTATGCTGACTGCATGCGGTTTCTCCCAACGAAATAGGAATTTGGTATCCAATCGGCTTCAGCATGATGTTGGTTTTTCAAATGAAAATTGTTTTGATATCCCAAACATATGCTTGCTGACATTTTGAAGTGAATTATTTTCAAGGCAAAGAGGAGGAGGGAAAATAATGTAAGTTGCAGTCATGAGGATATAATCTGATAGTGCACAGTGGTTACACACAAGCGAGGCGAGAGGGTCCTGAATAAGTTGCTTTCTTCAGGCGTGAACTGGGTGATGAACTTAGAAAATGGCTTCGCGATTAAAATATTTGCAGATCCTTTTATTGTCCTTTTTTTTACGGGGAATGCTGTACATAGAGATGTAAGCTTCACTATAAAAGCAGGGCTACATACATTCTCTGGAAGACGGTGTGAAGCCAAATAGTAGTCAACCTGATTCCGGTGGTGGTGCAAGCAAATACATAACAAACCGTCCCCAAGGATACATAAGTCGCTAATGGGCTCTTTCAAGTGCCTTGGCAGGGACATGTCGTATAAACAGCTCCATCACGGTAAAATCGGCTATACTGTGGTGGTCAATTTTTCTGCCTCTTTTCTGAGGGGCTAGGACTCAGAAGCTTGATGTGGCTCCCTGACAATAGCAGTGTTTTTCAGGCAGACGTTCTAGCAGTGACCAGAGATGCCCAATTGAGGTCAATGCACACGGTATCACGATCATCATAGACAGCCAGGCAGATATTAATGCATTAGCTGCGTCTCAAATTACATCCCAGCTTGAAAAGTGGTCACCGTGGCTCAGTGGTTAGTGCGTTGGGCTACTGTATGAGCAGCGTGGGTTCAAGCCCCAACCATGTCCACTGAACATATTTAGCGACACCACGTGGTGTGCCAGAAAACGACGAACTAGCCAGGATCAGCCCTATAACCAAAGCTAGCGGACGGTACTATTAAACTGCCACCTCCACTTCGTCATATGAAAGAAACAGTTAGGCTAAAATCCTTAACTGAGGCGAATAACAGGTGGAAAGCACTAACTACCTGGGGAATTTTTAGAAGGCTATGGCCAGAATATAATGAAACCGAAACCACCAAACTCCTACATATGGACAGGAAATGTCTGTCATTACTGGTAGAATTAATTACAGATATATAGAACCACGCAGTAGGAAGTAACTGGTAAAATAGTACACCACAACGGGTCTACATAGACCTAAGTGAGATGAGGGTTTCATCGTCTTCATCAGCCCGCAAACCTAACCGAACCTTACACTAGAGACTAGATAGCCTCCTTTAACAATTTCAATGAACTTGGGGGAGAAAATATCTCTGATATGCAAATCCTTTTCCCAAATCCATAGGCTAGGTACAGAGTTGTCGTAGCTTTAAGCAGCCCGATCACCACCCTTCCTGAACATCCTACCAATCCTACGACATGGTTAAGAAGCACAGCTTTTCTCACGAATAAATAGGTTGCCATTGATTGTTTTCAAAGAAAAATCCTTCTGGAGAACTTGGCTCCATAGATGAGTAGTTAAGGGGGAGAACCAAGACAAATTTTACGAGCTATTCAACCACGTCGCCTTAGTCGGAGGGTATGCACACGAATGTTCCACTTCTGAGAATCTTTGAATCTAACGCAAAGTGAAAGCGACTCAAAGTGAAGTGAACTCTTGAATTTTGGACTAAAAAATTGCGTACAAGAATTCAACTTTCTATTTTAACATCATACACACCCTATCCGTCATCCAAGTCCAGACTGCTTGCCTACCCGCTCAAAAGATCCTTTCTGAACAGAGAAAGCAGCATTTTTTTCACCCAAGTATTCCCAGACCCTGAAAGAGTATAAAAAGCTAATCTTGTGGTTTTAACGTCGTGTCATAATTTCCAACAAAGTGTTTCCCCCTTTAGGGTTTCAAGTGTGTTTTCGAAGGAACCAAAATTACTCTTGTGGTTTGTCTGATTTGGTTGGCGTTTAAAAAAATTATTTTGTAGACAAAATAACCTGAAACCACATGAAAACCTCTCCAAGCGTAAGAAGTGAAAGCAAAAAACATTCCTCAGGATAAGGATTACCATTCGGAATTGATTATCCCCAAGTGTTTCTGACGTCAATTTAACCACGTTCTTTGGGGTCGAAAGACATCCTTTTACTCTAACCGCACTTAAATGCTAATCTTCCCATAAATAATTCTCCGACCAGGTGGAAGCAAATACACAAAGTCAAAGTGAGATCATGGTCCCATTTGCAATTCCATCACATCGATTCGAAGGAATCAATTCAAACGTTTCACCCCATCCCTGTGACGGCAGTTACCAAAACTCCAACGGCTTTAGCGATCGATAGCTAGAAAATTTTATTAATCTACTCACATTGGGCATAGCTATCTCCGTGCATATCAAACGGTATACATACTCATTATCGGTACAAGTAATTGAAAGAGAAAGAAAAAACCTAAAACAAACAAGTCCCCAACTCCCTTATGTATGTAGGAGCGAACCTCTTCCGTTTACGCACGCAAGGACACTTGGACACTCTGCCATTCCCATCATCTACACTGGGGAGAGAGGGCAAAACGTTGCACCAACTTTTCTTGTTTTTAAGGCGGACAACTCAGGAAACCTTTTTAGTTAAATAAAAGATAATCTCATGGAGGACATTGCACACACTCGAGAGCGTGTGTGTGTGAGTTGGACTTTGCCTAATTGAAATAAATGAACGGAAGCTTTAACTACAGTAGTGCCTCCGAATGATATTCCCGTCCACAATGGTTGGCTAATTGCTAACAAAACACACACACTTGTGTGCACCGCTTACAGCTGTGTGACATACGAACGTTTTGTCAATCTCAGAAATGGTATCCTGTGTCTTGTGAGATAAAAATAAATTTCCCAGGAGTGGGGTGGTTTCATTTAATCTGACCTTCATGTTCGTCATCGTCGTGAAAAGGACGAGAGTACAGTCGGGCGATTGGAGAAGAAATTTCTAACAACAGTATCGATTGGCGTGTCCATTCGGCTATAGAATTTTATTTTATTTTTAAAAAGAAAAAAAAAACAGACCGAAAGGTACGCTTGTGCCAAAAGGATTGACATTCCGATCGGAAATTCTTTGATGATAATCGATACACATTAATATTTCGGATTTTTTTCACCTTTTATCTTTAAAGCTAGAAATTCGATAGTTCAGCTGTCGAATTATAAAATTCGATTTAAATTTTAATCAATTTTTGATGGAATTTAGATGAAGCGAGATTAAAGGGGAATTTGTAGCGCGGCTTATGATGGCTTCGAATGGATGAGATTTTGGTCTTTGGTTGATACGACTCAAAACTTTCTCTCTGTCAAGCTAGGACAGATATATGCATTCATCACAGTAAAAAAGCATTGACCACAGGAAGAGTTCACTCATCTCGCTTATAAACCAAAGGATTCGGCCAACTGTGGAACGACCTCATTTCCTGCATCAAAAAGAGAATACTAAATCTGTTTACCCTTTTACTAAGAGGCGTTTGAATTCTTAAAGAAATTCAAGTCTGTAGGCGTAATTCTGCACCAAAGGCTCGAGTAAAAATGAGTACCCACAGTCTAATGACCTATGCATCACAGATACGGTTAAAAAAAATTTAATAAATCTCAGATCAAAAATAAATGCCATAGCGAGCATATGCAACCCAAACTTTAAGCCCGACATCCACCGCCTAAGACTAACCCTCCAAATGAACCAGATGATAATTTTCTCTGACAGCTAGTCAGCGATCAAAGCTGTTAGTTCATTTAGCTTTGACTGAAAAAATGCCAGGAGTCGTCTGAATACTCTAACGCAGCTATCTGCGTATATCAAAACCAACGTCTATTGACTTCTCGTACACAAGAGCAACGAAGGCAATGAGATCTCCGATAAGCTCAAAGGAAAAGATTGGAATCACCACTCATAGCTACATACATACGCCTCATAAGAATGCCAAGAAAAGCTCTCATTGTGGACTTCGGAAAGTTTAGTGAAAAGTTCAGGGAACTCTCGCACTAAGCAAGCCCTTTGATGAGACTGCAACCTATCAAGATCTATTATGTCTTTGCAGGCATGATACTAACATGTTAGCAGGTTACTTCAACGAGCTGGACATTACTCCTTCGAACATCATTGTGAGGACTATGCTTAAAGGATGAAGAAATTGGTGAGAACGTATTCTTTGATTATCACGCCATAGGAGTTTACATTGCCAGCCCTAAACAATCAGTTTTCGAGAAACACAATCCCTGATGATCTCGATTTTCCAGTTTTTGGAAGTCACGTTGAGTCACACCCTGGCATTAGTTCTCAGAAAATCCATCAAAAAAGCCAAAAATTGTCAAAGAAACACTCTCAATAGTTATTCCACCCAGGCAGAACTAGGTCAAACCCAAACAACGCCCATCAACATTTGACCTTGTCTGGAACACGTATGGATCTAAAATGGCGACAGAAACTGAATCTGGAGTCTTTGTGAGAATCACACTGTATGACTTTCTCAGTCAGTTTTGGCTTCTTCCACCGGCAGCATGCAAATATCATCTTTTCTAGCATCCCTACGGAGACAAGATTTTGAGAGTAAGATGCCGAACTCTCAATGTAGATCTAGTCAGATCTAGTCAGCTATGAGACGTCTTCAACACAAAGCCAAATGAAGACATCGTCATGGTGATGGGGGACTAAGAAAGATAATGGCTAACGATTTGTGGATTTCTGCAACGCCAATAGCCAAAATCAGCTGGATGTCAACTGACAAGCAAGCAACCTCTAATCAAATTGTCCCCCTGACATTCAGCCGTCATTCTATAAATAGGCTGTTGGACTTCTTAAAAAAAAGGGGGTCCGATGTAACAGTGGCACAGAATAACCACCGTATAAAAGCTACTTTTCGTTCCTCAGTACCTCGAACCTCACGGGAACATACAAATTCCCGGGTACATTGTCGTAAACCCAAAAATCACTCGGTGGATCACTAATTCAGGAACTACCTTTTCCATGTAGTGGATCTGATCAGCAGCATCACAAACCGTTGATGTGCATCTAAAAATATTAGCATATCTGGCGCTTAAAAAAAAATTCATGGAAGACAGAGTGCACGGCTTTCGGAAAATACCTTGGGATCGGCAATTAGAAAAAGCAAAAATCCCCTATTCCTGGAACTCCAGTAGCAGGGAGCAGGGAGAATGAGAAAAGGACAAAAAAATAGATTGCGACGAAACAAGCACGGATACATCAACACTCTGACCATTGAAGCAGAAGAAGCAGTGAACAACTTAAGAGCTGGGAGATGGTCAGAGGTTTAGCATCCGGTAAAGCTCCCCGTTTTAATTTGCAATTTTGAAAACAAATCCCTCCTTTTTCTTAATTTGAAAGAGGACCAGTTGGACGTAGCGTTTTATCGTAGTTTTAAAAAGTGTATTTGACAACGATAGGTAACCAAATCAGGTTTAGCCGCCCCAAAAAGCAATGATCCGAATACGGACCACAACTTACAGGTAGGAGGAAATCACTATCGCCAGCAAAGCACGAAGGATCAACAAGACTTGACGGAATGCCTGCGGAGTTCTTAAAGCAGCGCCAAAAAAATTATCAGCCTTAAAAAGAATTCTGTTAGCATCGTTGGGCAACTGGTAGAGAAAAAGAAGAGCTTCCTGTTATGTTGGAAGTTTTGTCTCGACCGAGGACAGTAAAACCGAATAAGAGATTGCCAGCCGTATCGAAAAAGCAATATCTGCGTTTGGAAACTTGTGCAAAATACGGTCACAACCAATTAAATTCGTACACCAATAAAACCGTACTATTATATGTACATACATACTCGTATTCACTGGCGGAAGTTGTTAATATCCCGCTAGGAGCCGTTAAGGGCAATATTCATCATCACTTTCTGAAAACGGCCAACCAAGTGTGGAACAGGCTAAGTAACTGCGCTATATCGAGGAAGACCTGGCCCGGTTACGACAAACAAAAAACAAGCCAGCTACTAAGCAGATCAAGACAAGATATTGCGAGAATTGTAGCCGCTAGTATGGGCCACTGGCCAGTGGGAGACCACGCAGCCAAGCTAGGTATTCCCCACAACACTTTCTGCCGCAGTTGCAAGGATAGCAGCGAAAAGGAATCTCTACATCATTTCTTGTGCAAGTGTCCGGCCCTAGCGAGGGTCAGACAGCGCACTCTGGGCAAACCCTTCTTCGATGACCTTAAAGATATTTCTAGGAAAACAATTAGTGAAGTAATCCTGTTCCTTAACACCACAGGTTGTATTTAAATATCTGCGTCTATATACCTACAACGCCCACAAACAACCAGCTCAAATGAGTTGTGGTATCAAAACGGCGCATCCAGCGCTAATTGGGTTCTTAGAACCGCCACCTCTACCTACATACTCGTATGAAGCTGCAAAACTCTATTAAACTCTATAGAATATTTTAAGGTTTTTCTGGCATAACCGCAGGAATAGTTTTACTAGCGAAAAAGCAATAAGCACAACTATACAAGAAGGAAAGTGGTAGTAGTCATACATTTGGTCGTGCATTTCTAAAACGCAACACCTCCATTGCTAACTTCGCTGTGAAATCTGAAATCTACTAGCCAAAGATGGCAGAAAAGTTGGTCGACTGAAAAAAAATACATGACGGAGAAGAGTTACAGTTAAAATCGCTTACAATGACATCGGTTATAACGACATATTTGCTTTAACGACCAAATTTTTAGGTTCCGGCTGAGCTCCATTATATAATCTTATTATAGCAACCTTTCGCTTATAACGACCAAATTCATCAGTCACTTGAAGGTAATTATAACCGATTTCGACTGTATTTAGCTTCAAAATAGAAATATCAGCATTTTGGAAGAATTGGATAGAGTTGGGACATATTGTTAGGAACCTTACACCTTGGCGGGTAGGTGTAGTAGATGTCCTAGGACCCACAGAATGAAGAAGGACGTAAATAGAGTAGATGGATGCTGCATCACACAGGAGGCTTCTCTGGCTTCTAGTATCACAATAATAATTGGTGAGCTAGTGGCTTTACGAGAAATTCCTCTCCCCCATAACCAATCGGAAAACAACGCCTACTTGCCTACATACATATACATATAGCGTTTCCTACTCTATGATATTCTAACAAAGGACAAAGGACATTTCTTGGTATATTTTTTAAACCACCCCATCGAACAGCACTTTTCATCTACATACCTAAAAATAAACCGCGACATGACAAAAGTGATGCAAGGCTAGAGGCGTATGCCGCAGGACATAGAGGACAACAAAAGAGTTATTGACAGCGAAAACTAGTCTCTAACCCATTTGATAATTTCCTTCCACAACTTTATTTACCCAAGTGGTACTCGTAAATTCATTATTAATTTAATTCAAATGCAAAACCCATAAAACCCGAGGACACAACTACCGCAATACAATGGCATCAATACATCGTTTGATGTTAGAAAAAAATGCCTGGAACCGGAAGTAATTTCTCATTTTTTGTTTAAACCAAATGAATAAAATAATCGGAAATGAAATTTACATTAAATTCCCACATGACCACCACCGCCACCAGTGGATACATTAAAATCGAATTCGAGTTTTTATATGCGTGCATCCGTTACCAGCAAATCTGTTTCCAATGTCACGCTTGTGTAATTTCCAAATATTTCTCTTTTTTCCTTGCCCCTATGTCGATTAATGTAAAATATGTATATTGGAATCATGGAATCTGTGAATAAAAAAGTTTTGATTCATGTCCTAGATTTTTGTTTAAATTTAGTTTCTGTTGTCAGGATTCACGATAAACAAAGTTTTTCATTCGTTCAAAATATTTTCGATTTTTTCCTGGTATTTTGTTTTATGTGAGAAATAGAATGAGGAGCGATATTTATGGAAAGAATGGAAAGCCCTCTGAAGTTCAAAGGAATAGAACAAAGTTGAGAGTGACGAGGCTGACTACGCTTTGCAATAGAATCCATTAGCCCAGGACGACAGAAGTGTCGGTCGACCGAGAAATATATAGCGCAGATGAGGTAGAGTGATGACAATTGGAGAAGAGTTGGAGAAAGCTGTGGTATATTTCCAGAAAAATAAGAGGCCCTTGTAACCCAAAACAGGAAACAGGATATAAATAAGTAGGTATGCAAACTTACGGTTCAAATTTGAGGGAGTAGGGTCCCCTAGATAGGCCGAAGGTTTGCCTATGTACCCAATCATGTCTTCTCAGGAAGTGTACAAGCACACGAAGAACGAAAGTGCGTTGGTGAGGTGAGCAAATGATAACGATCCGCATCAAATATTGTGTCCACGAGTTCCTTTCGAAAATGTATGTCCGAGATATAACAGAAAGATAAGATCCAATTGTTAAGATCATTGGAGCACAAAGTCTACATGGTCACGAAAAAGATGTGCACAAATCAGCCTCAATAGAAGGTATCGTGAGCAAAAGATCGCGATACTGTCAGACAGCCAGGCTGCCTTCAAGTCCCTGAGTTCCTATGAGATCAGATCTAAACTGGTTTACGAGTTTCTGGAAAAGATAAACAGACTTGGCTAGAACAATAAAGTCACTCTCTACTGGATGCCAGGTCATGTAACAAATGAGGCAGCCGAAGAACTGGCTAGGAAAGGGTCGGAAACACTATTTGTTGGACCATAGCCATTCTGCAGGCTGGGACCGCATCGAATCCAAGAGGAACTGCGAAAAGAGCAAGAATGCAAAAGAAGAAGGCTAAGAGAAGCCCTCCTCGGACTTAGGCAGGCAAAAGAACATCTCGGCATCTACGACAGAAGGAGAAGCAAGGCCTGCCTATGCACTAATAAAAACCAGCTCCGCAGTTTACCGGGCTTCCTAACGGGCCATTGCAGACTCAGGAAACATGTCAGGAAAATGGAAATAGAGGCAAATGGAAACTCCAAATTCTGTAGCGATGCCGAGGAGACCCAACCGTACATGGACTGTGGAGCATTGATCCACAAAAGAAGAGCACACCTGGGAGCGTACACTTTCTCTGAAACGGATCTTCCATCGTTGGGCTCGTTACTGGACATGACTAGAAGCCTTTCAGAAGGCTCAAAACTGTCCAACTCACATGAGGGCCTCCCCTTGGTCCAAGTACCGCATCAATGTTACTGCATCTGCCGAAACAGTCAAGACAAGAACCCACCCATGTTCCATCGCAATCGCGCAGGGCATTTGGACCCAAACAACACCCACTGAAGCGCTATGCGAACTAGGTTAGGTAAGATGGCTGTTCTCGCCCAGGCAGGGACACACTTCGAGCAAATTGGCCCATTGTGATACATCAGCGAAGAAAATCGGCACCAGGGAACAAGAATATGTACCATTAGTACAACGAAGGTACCGTAACGGTGTTAACCCCAATAATTGAAATATTTCGGCTCAGAGATGAAGTTTCTTATCTTCTGGATGTCGATTTCGGCTAGATCATTAAAATCATCATAGAAGTATTCCCCGAGGGTTTTTCTTCTTAGCGTCGCAAGAGCAAGGCATGTACACAGTAGGTGGGTCGTAGTTCTCTTCCTCGTTCCTGCAGCTTCTACAGAAAATATTGGAGGGGACCCCCAGTCTATGTGTTTGTCTGCCTATCAAGCAATGTCCGGTAAGGACCACTATCAGTGAACCTAGATTTTTCCGGGTTGTTGTAGAAACTAACAACGCTCAGCTTTTCCCATAGACACTTTAAATTGTTACTCGGTCTTGCTTGTGGATTATATTAAAACAACTAAATCGGAAAAAAAATCGGAAACGTAATCGACAATTTCACAACAAAAGTCATCTTAAAAGTTAGTCGCAGCTCGGGTGCTTTGCAATGAAATAGAAATATCATTGCTCACTCAAAAAAGGAATTTATTTGAAAACCGCTTGAGCGTTCTTATTGGTATGCCTATTATAAGAACGTCACGCTGCATTAATCAATTTCCCCCACACGTGCCCAATCAGCATTTCTTTCCGTTTCCATTTTCATTAGCAAAATTCATGCTAAGTTGTGTTTCCCAAAGTGCCTCAGCTCACGACACAATTTGCTGTTTCAACACGTTTACACTATTCAAATTCAATTGGAATTAATTCAACCAGCCAATTGAGTCCTTAAAGGAGCGCCCAAAACTCTAGCCTACGATTCGTGTACAAAAATTTATCAAATGTCAAAATCAAAATTACTTTTGGCATGCAAACCCATTCCAGGCATCTGTTGTTCGGCAAAACCCCTCCCTCTCACTACCTGTTGAATGAGCCAATTTCTCAATGAAGACTAATCGAAATCGTCATCCGTTTTGCCTCAAAGGAAGTCATAAGCGTATTTGGTAATTAATATTGCTTCCGATTCACAGGCGACGTCCATTTAAGGCCGTTAAGGGTCTTTCACGTGGTTGGCGAAAGCCACTGTCTCATGGCTAATGAATGATTAGCCTCAAAGCTATTATCTGCCGAATTATTATTGATTGGCAATTGTTAATTAGGAAATATGCAAATTGCTATATTTGAAGCTGATTAATCGGCTTAGCACACAACATGTAGGTATGTAAATATGTTGTGAGTGAGAGAAAGGTATTCATTTTGAAAGATAATTGCCTGAGTTGGGGAACTATGGGCACCCTCAGACAGGATTAAGGATTTCATATGAATGAGATAACTTTCTTAAACCGACTGCATTTTAATACAATCCTACTACTCAGACACCTTTTAACCAAAAGTCCAAGGGCTTTTGGATAAAGTAAGGATCCACAATAAATTCTCATCCCAATTTGTTGAAGTTAAATGCCGCAAGAGTAGCTGAAATATAAGCTAGCCTTCAAAAACGACTCTGACCTATCAACCCAAGGTAACACTGACAATCTCATTCTCAAATCAGACGTAATCGTTAATTATCCTGACTGTAGTGCCATTGGAATAGTGCCTATCTTAAGGGCCAGCGTCAACCCAACAAAAATGATTCATTTTCTGTTATAGAAAAAGAATATTGAGTCTCTCAAGACTTTCCATGAACACTATGTAGCCATCTTCGCTGAAGGCTCACCTGGAATCCATGGTGCTTGGTTGGATGAGGTTCGAAAGAACCTCGTCGCAAAGGGTACCGTTTGGACCCGTTGTATTTCCCTCTGTAGCATCTGTTGAAGAAGAACTGAAGTAAGGGGGGTGTAAGTGAAGGGTTATAGGTTAGCGGATAGCGGATAGAGAGTTGGATGGGGTTTACAGATTCGAGAAACGTCCTATATGTCCAGCGAACTGCAGGATTTTTCGAAACTAAATTGCCTAAGAGAGCTGAGAACATGTCTTCCCAGCGGTAATCGCGAAGCTCTGCTCTTGCATCCCTACATCCCGGGTCCAATTCCGTGGGCATTATTTAGGTTGATGTCTGTACAGTGTACAGGCCGACCAACAGTCTTTGTTGCCTCCTGCCAAAATTAAGCGTTATACTTCCTAGACGACAGCAGGGATGCTCTATCACTAATTTGACCCCTTTGCACGTTTGCAAGCCTTTCCAGGAAGTCTCCCGGCGTTTAGCAAACGAGCCGCTAACGAGCCCACGGTTATAGTTGTGGTGGGGTTCCCGTTTTTTGTCCTCTTCCTAGCCAGTTCATCTGCAGCTTCGTTCCCAGGTTTTTTGCAGTGACCTGGTACCCAGAGCAGATTGACCTGGGCAGAGATTGGCAGGATATTGAATTTTTCCTTACCAACTTCGAGTTAGTTCTTGGGTTTGCACGTGCCATTAAAGCAGTTTGACTGTCTGAGCAGATATAAATACTGTCACCGAGGGTTACCGTATTAAGTAGGAGTTCGGTGCCCCTACGTATCGCGAAAATCTCTGCCTGGAACACAGTTTCGAACTGTCTTTCTGTGATGGATAGCAAGATTGAGAAGTGGCTTTCGGCAGTAGATCCCCATAATCCGATTCTTCGTTGTGGGATTCATCCGCATATATTACAGTCTCTCACTTGGAGGGGACGACAGTGGCCTGTTCACACTCCTCTCGTTTATGGCACCTGACTGTATAGCCTATATCGAAATGATAAGCTTTATTAGTAAGGTCAATGGGGAGCCTTGTGAGTCCAGAGGCTGCATGTACTTCCTTCCAGATAGCCCTGTGCTCGTTAAAGTGATCTAGGGTCCTAAGTCTTAGGACAGCCAACCCAGCTGTCTTTTTCACCTCTAACCCCGTTAATTCAGAATTGTGTGTGGGTACTGGCTTGTGAGCCGATTATCCCCACGCGAGTCAGACGTTGGATGTTCGTTAGTAGAGTGAGGGCGTACTTTTTCTCCACTATCGACAGCCCAACAAACACTCCGTAGAGTAAAATGGGCCTGACTATACAAGTGTAAATCCATTGGACTTGCCTTGGCATAGCATATACGCGCTTTTGGCTTTTGTGGTTCTGTTCGGTGATCAGAAATCATCTAGAGAGTACCATCTCGGTCTTCTCAAGATTAGCGCTCAAACCGCAACTGTCCACCGATTTTGTTGTTATGTGAAGAGCCGATTCCACGAGCTCCGCCAGTGAGTTTAAGATTCCCTTGTGATTAGGAACGCAAGATCATTAGAATATGCTATTTGAACCCATTGCCTACCAGTGATTTCACTTGTTTATCCACAACCAGCATCCACAGCATGGGAAAAGGAATTCCTCCTTGAGAAGTCTGTCAAAGTCCCTCTATGCATCATTTGTATAAGACTAGGGGGTTTAAATAAAAAGTGCTCGGACAAGTGTGCATAGTTCCTGCTATGTACTGCTATGCACACCTGTCCAACCTTGGAAGAGAAGACATTGGATCTGTCCAAGAAAGCATAAATTCGCCCTGATTTCGGCCTAAAACCATACGGCCCGTCAAACAGATAGCAATGGTCTGACCAAGAGCATTTTCCTACACCAGATTTTGGGTTCAAAGCAACAAGGAAGGAACGCAGAGTGGCAATTATTTATTTCTTTGCTTTTGTTTATTTCCCTTGAAATGCAGTAAAAGGGTATCCTTATCAGGAAATCCCCTTTTATTATTTTTTTTTTTTTTTACAATTTCCGTCAAAAGAAATACAAAAAGAAAACAGAATTAAAATTCACAACCCGATTGAATGAGTTGATCCTTTGTATCCTTTTTTTCTTTTCTGCAAATGTTTTGTCAAATTATACAAAATTCATATCCAAACCTATAAATACAAGAAAAATAAGGGAATTTTCGTACGAAATCCCCTCGAAATTTATTACCTTTTCTTTTACCTTTCTTTTTGCTGCTTTGCAGCCAGAAAAAAAGGAGGGCTAAAGGAGCTCCAATGCTAATGCACAGATTCACACACCGACTCACACATAAGCTCAATAAAGGGAAAATCCTTAGAAAGAGAAAGCCATTGAATTTATGTACTCCACCGGCGCATAAATCAAATTCAAACTTCATTCCCATTGAACCACAACACATGACTCGGCGTCCGCCACCCGCCGCCATGACAAATTTTTTTTGGAAATTCCTTTATTCCCTTAGCCGGTAGTTGTTGTTGTAAATTTGAAATTTAAAAGCTGTAAATTGTCACATCCTTCATGCTGTTGTAGCAATAAAAAGCACTGTCAGCATTATCTTGTCGGGGTTAAGGACTAGTATTAGTGGAACAGGGTTGCCATACTTTTTAGGACGTAAAACAGTTTTTTTTTTTTTTTAAGTAAAGGTCTGTTGGACATATCAACAATGAAAAGTAAAGGGAACTCCAAATACGATTTTCGAATAAAACTAAAATTGGTCCTTAAAAAAATCCAGTAAAAATAAGTCTGGCATCGCTATTTTTATCCATTTGAAATCGATAAATACCGTCACTAATGCTGGTTTTGATATGTGCGGTACTGGTTTATCCTCCAATTATGGTGTTACATGTAAAGCTTTACATTTTAATAAGCGAAATGTATGGGTGTGCAACACGCAACTGATTGACGAGATACGCGGTTTTAGTTTGGCTTGAGTGGACTCGTTGCTTTTTTTCGGAAATAAAAGCTTGTGAATGTGTGCAAAAGACCGGAAATAACACTAATCGAAGCGTAAATCCGTTGATTAGGTGTGTCCTTTTGCGGTGAATGCACATTTATTGAATTTTGGCAATGTTTTGTGGGATTGTGGGGAATTTATTTATTATATCATTTGTATAACACTTTAGACAAAAGATTGCCATTTTACACAGGAGAGTTGGTGCCAATCCGGAAAATTGAGGAACAATGGCATTGTGATTGAATTTTAATGGGGCTTCGAGCCGTTTATCAGCAATTTGCTTTTAATGTGATTTAGGTCCAGAAAGGTCGATCAAGTATTCATCATGGAGATATGTATTCTAAAGCGATTAGATAAATTTGTCTACATGGTATCTCAAAAAGCAGAAAATTTAACAAACAAATTTAAAAACCATTCCGCTTCCAAAGAGACTTCGATTCAAAAACTAACAGCAAACAGAATCGAGCATTAATAAAGAGATACACTACCTGCATCAAGATGACCAAGAAATAGCTGCGATTCTTGACGGTCCTTTCTATACTAAACAGACATATGAGCATACTGAGCATGAAAGATAATGCGAACAACAGATTCTGCGACGAAGATGAAGAAACCCCAATACATCTTTTTAAGGACTGTGCGGCACAAACTCGTAACAGAAAGACAAAAATTTACCCTCACGGAGTCCACTAAAGGTATTTATCATAGGCCTTGGATTGAAGGATAGATTCTAAGCTAAATATCCACTGACCAGAGCCCCAGGAAAGGGAGGCACAATGAATCTATCTTAGTTACAGCGATCCTTACACCCCAAGAATGCACTCATAATCTACAGTCGTAAGCAACAATAGTCTGAGAAGAAATCCAAAAGTGTCCTGGTATCCTCCTTACTGGGTTAAAAGAGTTTCCTTAAGTAGAAATAATATGTTTTGTCTGAGGTCCGGAATATTTTTCTCTGTAAGCTCCCCCATTGCTAGTAGCTGAGACCACAGTTTGACTCTATGGTGTCTGGCAACCTATGACATGGAATTTTAACACGTTAAATATCTAAAATGCATGAAACTACCCTGATCATAATATCAAGAGCTATACGTAGCAGGTGTATTCTGCCCACAAACAAAAACAGCCAATATCACCCTCTATAGATAAAGCTTCGTTACACATAGAAAGGAGCTTTGACCACCTAGGCTCCGCTCTAAACTCAGACAATGACACCAGTGCTGAGATCAAAAAAAAAAAACTCTGTTTCTGGGCTTAGGAGGCAACTGAGTAACAAAGGCCTTACTCAAACATTTCAATTGACTTCATACAAAACTAAAACCTTCATAGTCCTGCTCTATGGGGCAGACGCGTGAACTTAGTCAAGAATGGATCAAGTCGCTCTGGGTTATTTCGAGAAAAAATACCTCGGGTGATCTTTAACCCCACGGTGAGTTGAGGAGTACAACCACGAACTGTATAAGCTGTACAGCGAACTCGACCTAGTCAGAGGAATCTAAATATAATGACTAAGATGGCTGCGACATGCACATAAAGCCCCTGCACAAGAGCATTCCGGCCCAAAAAATTCTCAAATCTTCCCAGAAGAGACATCGCAATAGAGTAAGACTGCGACTTAGGTGGCACGCGCTTATAAAAATTAATCTCAAACCACTTGACTTGCGAAAAGGGCAAAAGCCAACTTATGATCAAGCTGGCTAAAAAAATCTTATTAGTTGAGGTCCAATTTAGTTCGTTCTACTTACATATATTCGAATATCCTGGCACCCATGAAATTTAAACTTCTTATGAGATCACACAGATCAAGGATAGAAAAGTAACTCCTAACGAAGGAAGATTTCGGAGCCTTAATATTGGCTACTTGAAATCAGCTCTTGCAAGACGGTATTTTACGATCAAGAGTTTAGCTCTGGAGTCGTTGGTGACAGATTGAAGTGAATTAAGAAGACCTTGGAAGATATAAATGTAGTTGTCAGAGTACAACTATGTAGGCTTCTAAGAAACGAGGAGCAAAGAGGATAAAAAAGTAATAACGCTCGGCAAGAACAAATTATTTTTCTCCTGATACAATCAGGCGTAAAGATCATTTCAACGACACTTAAGTCCCATTGCTACGAACAAATAGTAATGACGACCGCTCTTCTTCTCTAACTTCCGTGGTAAAATTATCTTTATGTTTTCTGACAGTCAAACTGCCCTAAAAGCACTAAACTCAGCCACGATAAAATCGAAACTAGTCCTGGGCGCCGTGGCTCAGTGGTTAGTGCGTTGGACTGCTGACCGAGCGGCGTGGGTTCAAGCCCCAGCCAGGAAAAACACCAAAACATTTTTCGCGGCACCACCTCTCGTCGGGGAATGACAATCCTCCGGGAGTATAATTTGTCATGAAAGAGCTTCTCACCTCGCCGTTCGGAGTCGGCAATAAATCGTAGGTCCCTTCCATTCATACGAAAAATGTAACACGCACAACATGAATGGTTGCGAGAAGCTAGGCCTTGGTTAATCCCGAGCTGTCGCGCCAGCTATTTATTTTTTTTTTAGTCCTGGAGATAGTCAAATTGCTTCTAGCAGTAGAAAAAAAAAATTGGTCATACTAGATTGGCCAAGATAGGTGTAACACCCCCCTCACAGGTCCTGAACTAGCCTGTGGAGTATACAAATTCATGGGAATGGGAATTATAGGACAGAAATGCACCAAACACTTCTTCCCCAATCTGTCACAAAAGAAATCTAAGTTTCTTTTAAAGCTCAGCAGGAACCACCTAAAAATTCTAACCGGTATCCTAAGTGGTCATTGGTGACTAAAACGGCACCTCCACAAGCTTTGCCTGTCACTGGACCCTACCTGCAGAGTATGCTTGGAAAGCGACGAAAGCTCTCTCCACATCATCACAGAATGTCCCTCCCTCATTCCTGGGACAAAGCGAACATTAGGCAGTGAATAAGTCGCAACAACTGCACTTGTCACGCTCTACCCAGAGAAACTGATTAGGTTTCTGACAGACTCTGAAACAGACAAACTGCTCTAAACATATGGGACAGCACGATAGGTCTCTATATGAGACCGCAGTGCTAGAGTGGACAAACGGCTCCCCAGTAATAATAATAAAAAAAATAAAAAGACGACCGCAAGGTACTGATCGGTCTTAAAGTTCCTGAATGAATCTTCTCAAGACGCATTTTACGAGGTAAATTAGTCTTGGAGTGCTTGTGAATGCATACTTCTTACCCACTATGATGTCACCTGCAATAGAGTAGGTACTAGGTACATAGAGATTAAAAAAAAAATATACCTATCTGGCCAGGATCCGAAAATATTCAGACAAAATTTGAGAGAAAGCACAGAGCACATAAGCCCCAGCAGACACGCTTAAGAGTTGGGCACTTCTGGACAGAGCTAGAGGCGAAGGTATATCAATTGTAAGTTTTGTGGAAAGAATATTTTTTATTAAGTTTTCCGCGAGTCAACCCTTATTCTTTCAAGGCTTTTAATTTAAGTACAAATTACTTAAATGCCACAGAAATCACATTCCGCGTGTACACCCAACGGATTACAAATTTTCTGCATTATGTCCCACAATTGCAATTGAGTTTCGATAAAATCCCTCATGCAATCAACTCGAGTGTATAATATTCCGATTTAATCTCAAAGATAGTAACTAAAACTAATACGACCGACATTTTGTTTCATTGTTTCATTTTACATATTCACGTGTGTCATTATTAGAAATGAGTTTGGCACTCATTGACATTTTATGAAGCGAAATCAATATTACATACCTCTGGGATAGGTAGGACACCCCAACCCTCGTGTCATGTACGAGTACCAGGTCCTACAAAACCATGATTATTGTTTGGCATTTGTATATACCTTGTGTGACAGGCTTACTCATACTTATCGGGAAATTTATCGATAAAATTATTATTTTTAGACACAATAAAGCTGCGATACCGTCGCTTGATGCTGTTTTGATAAAGTATATCCCGATAGCAATAACAAAAAGTACTTTAGAATGACGGCATTATTATTCGGCTCAATTAAGGACGCAGGACATTCTTAGAATTTTATTTGCGTTGCCCAATATATTTGCATAATTACGAAATCCTGTAATAATGGAAACTAAGCAGAATAGGGAAAACAATTCCGAGAAGCACCGTTTACTTCCTATTGTACGTACTTAGCCTTTCAAGTACAACGTTATACAAATGTCAAGTGCCCCGTGCTTTATAAATGTGACCTGTTAGAATAATTCGAGCTGAAGAGGATTTTTCAATAAGATTGTGTAATGCAGCCACAACTTTCCATTAACATGCTTTTAACGAAAAATAGGACTAAATCAAGATGGCGCTGGCTACACTATTAGAGAGCTTTAAGACAGTCCACGCTGACTGTAAACTGCTTCTCAACCTAATCCACTCAGAAACTACATATGTAATTTTTACAGTATGGCAAAAAAAGATACACAGGGACCAAAGTGCTGCTGGACTTTCTGGGACAATAGCACTGTGGCACATAAGACAGATTTGAAGCTCTGAGTAGGACAGTCAATGACATCAGGGTGATCGTACCTCAATTCATAATATCAGTGGCCATTCATTCGGAAACTCTCCCTCAAGAAGAACATAAGAGTATACTTGAGAGATGATGTCCGTGCTGGTCAATTTTCCGAACTGCTATCAGAATAGATGGCGGAGAGTGTCCCGTGCTTGAGATCACTAAACTGTCCCCTTTGATATTGGCTCAGGTGTGATTTCTCTTCTATGAGGAAATCTAAAAAAAGGCTGTGGGTGAGCGCCATTTTAAAGCCGAAAAACAACATGACTGCCAGTCGTAATTGATTAGAGTCTTTTTCATTTTTTCGTGGATGCAGAATTGGTTGATAAATCAAAGTGGGCTGAGATGGCTAGGATCAAACAGGTTCAAGGTGAGTTCCGCAAAATTTCTAAATAAATAAACAAAACTTTTTCCAAAAGCGGGTGCTTTAATAGGGTTTCTGCTTAAGTTCAACCCGCTAAAACTCTGCAATGTTACAGGCTACGAATAAATGATCTCAAACAAAATTTAATTGAGCTCCTCGACTCTTCTTAGAGGCTTCTGTTCCCCTCAAGGTTTGCTTTGCCATGACTATCAACAAGAATTGACCTGGGTAGGACCGCTTTCCACAAGAGCATTTTTGCTTTTAAGTAAATTCACCTTGCGGTCTGGTCGCAGTCTACAAAGGGCTATCTTAAAAGTCAAGGCGTAGCTTCTCACAGTCATTATGTAAGGCGTTTCAAATTTATTGCAGGAATAGAACGGACCTATAATTTACTGCCGACTCCGAACGGCTAATTGAGTAGGGTTTTCATTACAAATTATACTCTTGGAGGTTTTTCATTACCCTACGAAAAAAAATTGATGAATATTCTATCGCTTGTCTGTACAAACGTAAATCACTAAAGGAAACACCGTCTGCAGAAATCCTCCAGAAGGCATCCAACTTTGGAACTAATTCTGTTTACTTGCTGACACCCTAAGTAACTCAACTAAACCTATTTGAGGAAATAGACATCATCGATGGAAGGAAACTATCAGTTGCATAAGAAACGTCCCACATGGAGCTTTTGACAACAAATTTACAAAAATGTTACTACAGTCAAGGCATTTGGGCAAGATTGCCCAAATTCTGCGAACAACATACACAATTGCAAAATTCAAAAGGAAAGATATTTCTTGCCACAATCAGGTGCATTTAGATTGTTCAGAAAAAAAACCCTTGAAATAAACAGTCAGGTTTGTACAGCAACACTAATCTGCTAAGGAACATACATATGCCTTCAGAGCATGAGTAAGATAAATCAAATAGGGCAGGCGAAGACTAGTGTTCCGTTCTAAAGAGTTATCGGCTCCATCCCAGAACGTTAGCATAGAAAAGTTATGTCTAAAGGGACCAGGTCACAAAATTCCATAGCAGCAGTTAAGAGGCCTTATGGCTTCAGTAGTATCAAAAAATATGTATAAGACTTAGCTAGACTCGAATCTATGTCAGCTCCCTCAGCTGCCTAACACACTAAGCTTGGGCCACACCGTCTCCTTATAATGCGAAAATAAACCCTTAAACAAAACACGGTAGTCGAATAGAGGCTTTGGTCTTAGACTTTTTCTAGATCAAAGTGCTCACGTGAGACCAAATGCGCCGGTTCGGTTGAGAACGTTCGCTAAATCCACACCAATAATTGTTTCCAAACTCAGAAGAGAACTCAGTGAGGCCTCTTTCACTAATGAGTCAAAGATTTCGTTGCCAAGATTTCTCCTGTGCCCCAAAAACCACATAAGACAAACTCGGTCTCTTTTAGAATTGATTGATTCGCAGGAGTCTCAAGCACCTTCAGCACAGCCACTGCACTTGCCAATGCTTCTTCTGGCAAAATCTTTCTTGTAGTGGAATACATATTTAAAATCATATTTGAATCTTTTGAAAAATCTCACTTCATATCTATTTCCAAACATGGATAACTGCTAGCGAATTTTGAAAAGGTTTAGAGCGTCGCTAGAAATGGTGAGTAAGATGTTCAGGTCTACTGACGAATTAGTGAAAGTGACTTAAGCGTTATAGGCACAAATAAGGGACGAACGACTACCAAAGGACTGGCCCCAAGGAGAAAAATGATTTAATTCAGTATCGCAACTTGATGAATATTACTCATGCCGTCTCTCATCCGTATGAAAGAACTGTTCAATATTGTAGATAAAAAGAGTCATCCAGCACTCACAAGTCAAGTGAGAGTAAATATTTCGTCCTTATAGATCCTGTGTCAACCAAATAAATACTCTTATGATCTTTGTGAAGTAAACAATTGGGGGTCTGTGCTTGTGTTTGCTCCTTGTAGACAACACAAGATGTTTCGGCAATATTATTCCGATACATAGAGGGGCCGCCTTAAAGCCAATACCACTTGAGATTGCTGTTTACAACTTGAAGAAGATGCATGATGTGGATCATTAAAATTGTGTGCTGGAACACTGGATGACCCTAGGTTAGGTTAGGTTGAGTTGGGTTAAGGTGGGTTCGATGCGTTAATTGAGATACCTCAGAATCTGTAAATAATACAAAACTACATACATATAAAGCGCATGACACTTCTAACGTCAATCTTCGCAATGTCGCCAAGGTCATCGAAGAGTGGTGCTCCCAAATGAAACAGTCTTCCTTTGGATATGGCTGGACAGGTGCAGAAGAAGTGGATAATAGTCCTTTCCTCCTACTTATCCCTACAGCTTCTACAGAAATTATTAGAGAAAAGACCTATCCCAGCCATTATCCAGTGAGAACACAGATAATGGTGCTAAGTTGTGAATGCTGTAGCATGACCAAACCATCGGATCGGATCGATTTTGATCTGATATGGGCCAGACCTGTCTGGAAACTTAGCATGCGTTGAGTTTAAGTTTATGTTTACACGTAGCGAGTGGCTACCCAGTTCCCGTCGTTCCAAAAGTATGTTTAAGGCTGTAACATGTCTTGTGAGCGTGTCAGCTATACAGTGTCCTGGAATGAGTTTATGGCATGGCACGCAGCAACTGATAGCGTTCCAGGGATTTAATATCCCCTTAGGTGTCCGTAAAGATGCTAATATCTAAAGCAGATCTTACATTACATTTAACCCGGGACAAAACTTCCTTAACCGACATTAATTCCTCTTTAAATACACTACAGCGAGGCAGAAGAAGAAGCTCACGTTGAGTTTTTTGGAGAAAACACCACCAACACCTCTACTCAACTTCTGGTTATGAAGTCATCTGTATAGAAATGAACCAAGTCAGCATATATGGTAGCAGCAGTTTCCCACTCATTGCGAGCAGGAATGGTTCCACGGAAGTTTCGGTCGAGGTGGTGGTCTTAGTGTGCGCTGTGTATCAACTTGTGTCTACCTAAATTGACCTAACCTGAGGCGATATAACGTATAGTGCCGGTAGGATTTTTTTATTTATCGCCATCCATAAACGTTCCTCGCTCTACCATCTGCCTTCAATTAATGACACATCTTCGGTACCATACGACCCGCCGTTCTCAGGAATGACAAAATTCTCCCCCAGAGTCTCTTATGCTGAAGGAAAATGTCAAATGAAAAAAGTCTTTCCAGCATTAACGCTTCCATCATCCATCAAGCAGAAATAACGATAAAAATTTAAAATGCATTTAACTCGGTTAGCATTGCTCCCTGAGCTCTAACACGTCAATGCATCCAACTATCAGCAAAAAAATAAAACTCCGCCCGAAGGACGTTGTATCCTACCATATCAACACAGGACGGACCAAACATTAACGGATACATCCATCCAACAGTTACGACTCGCGATGAGGCAAGCTGATTTGAATGAAGTCCCTTGGCAGACAGACTGACTACTGCCGGCCTCTCTGGGGGTAACGTAATAAAATCCGGGTTTTTAAAAATTTTATTACAAAACTTTTGCCTCTCGCTTAAGTACCCCCAAAAACGTTTAGTTACACTCTGCTAACAACTCGAAGGAAGAAACACAAGAGGAACAACAAAAATAAAGGGACTATCTGCCAACCCGACCTATTAAATTTAAATTTGACCATAACGCGCTCGTAGTTGGTCGCATCGTGTAAGGGATGTAAACAATTGGCCATTAAGGCTTAAAAATAGCTTACTGCACTCGAAGGAGGGTGATTAGAATTCAGTTCAGCAATCTACGCAGTTTTTAAAATTGCTTTTCGTCCCGTAATGGAGGGAGCCTTCGAATGGCCATTAAATTATGCAATAAATGTGGTCTCTGTGAGGTTTCCCATTCAAGTGAAGCGCTTAATTGAAATTAATTTTATTCCAGCAAGGATCCTTACAAAGCGAAGTTCAATAGGTAAATGGAATTTTTGGCATTAATCAAGTTTCAAAACGATTGGGGATAGAACAATGGGAGTCCTTATAAGTTGTGAAATAAATTACCCAGAAGTATATCCTCCCTAATCGGGGCCCAGATCAACAATGCTCGCTAAGAGACACAGCCCAAACTGTTGCTTAAACACTTAAAGCCAGCACACAACTTGTTTTCCATAAATATTTCTTTTTTGTTTCCTCTTTTTTCTCCCTGCCGCATACAAGAATAGGTCGAACATGGTTTTATGTGCCAATCAATTCGCATGTCTTGGAAAAAGGGATTCTTTCCCACCATATGATATACTATCAACCCCCAGTGGAGTCATATTAAATTATGTTGTTCGGTTCTCTTTTCGATTCGTTTGGTTCATCGAAAGGATGATGCCTACAGGGCTTATCGGCAAACCTTCGAGGCGGAAAAAAGGAACAAATAGAACAAGGACCACAACTGAGGCGTACGAAACAGCTTATGTGTGCTTTTGGTTAGTTCCTAGGGCCGACATTGGATTCCTGTGTAGAAGGAGGAATACATTCCGTTCAGCACGTGACGAAGAGACGTGTCCTTCAACCAACAAACCTGACCTAACCTAGCTCGAAATAAATTTTGGTACTTTGCAACTTTAGACCATATAAGGAAGACAAATAGTTTCTAGCGCCCCCTAGACCAGGTTTGATACGAACAATTCCAAAGCGACAGAAATCAAAAAACCAATACTCTCTCTTAAAAGGAGTAAGTATCGTATAAAGCCCCCTTGGCTCAGGCGTGGAAAGTGTTCTTCTTCTATTGCGCACAGAATTTCGTTGTTTAACTGGTTAATTTATAAGTAACACGTGGGGAATATATTTCAACGATCCTGTCTACCTCCTGCTGTTGGAAGATTTGGTTAGAAATTATTGATACCCTGCCAATGGACACGTTATATATAGACTTCCGGTGGAAAGAATTGACACCGAATCGTGTGTACTGGGTAGATACTCTACTGCTGCGATAAATGTGGATAAATCATTTCTAATGCATGGTTTACAGCTCAATTGATTGGATATGCGGTAGTGAAATATACAGTAAAGGGAGGAAATAAAAGAAAGGCGTGCTTTCATTATCGATGTGACTTTTTGTACATGGACTTGGTTGAGAAAAACAAATAAGAAATGGAAACTGTGTTCTTTTCCATTTTTCGTAAAAAGTATACCAGCCATTTAAACAGAAACAGTGGGTAGGATAAATCAAGTAATGATTAAGGAATTCTTTAACAAAAATCACAGGACACTATTTCAATTTGACTGAGTGAGGAGATCTTTTATTGCGACATTCCAAGTATACCTTTGGGGTACTAAGGTCATGAGAGAAAGTCCAACTGTAGCCATGGAGGTACTTGTAGAGGTGACTCCCCTATGGTTGAGAGCTTCGCAATGAAAACAGTAGTAAGAATGGCAAATGAAGGAAGAGGAAGGGAAAAAGTGCAGAACATAAAAGGAATTTGATGGAATTCTCGAAAGACTTCTACGCTCCTGCGCACGATAATAGCACGAAATTCTATATTTAAAAAAGGTCTTCTTGAGGTCCAGCAACAAAAAAGGACTGGAATAACGAATCCTCAATCTGTATAGGATCAAATGGGTAAAAATTTGACAGAAAAACTGGTGCAAAACTACTAGGACCAAACACATTTTTTTGAACCCAAGGACAAAAGTACCACCATACGTCAGACTCAAATAAGTGTCGCGTCGATCCTTCAAATCGATCTTTTAAAAAAGCCACACAATGAGCGGCAACCTACAACTGTATGGTTGTGGCCACTCAGTCATTGAGCGGCAAGCGCCATTCTCTGGCGCTTAGTGCTTGACCTTGGGATTAGAAAGTAAGGAAGTTTACGCTTTTGAACTCTGTGCAAGAGAAGGCCTGCGAAGGAAAACCCGAGAAACTCGCATCTATATCTTTTCAGACAGCCAAGCAGCACTATTAGCCCTTAATCTTATACGGTAGGGTCCAAGCTTGTCTGGGACTGTCTCAACCTTCTCGAAAGCCTTGCATCGGTAGATAAGGATCCCAGAACAAGAAAGCTTCGAGTGTAACGAACGGACTGACTGCCTGGTAAGAGGAGGCGCTTGCCGCCCACTCGTTGGTTCCGAATCCTGATTTTGGGTACCAACCAACAGTGCCCACTCCAAAATAACACAATTAAAGATCAACAAACACGCCGACTGCTGGGCCAACGTTCGAGGCCTTAGACAAGCGAAAAAGTTCATCAACCCCAACCTATACAAGACCACCAAGATTTTACTTGATCTCACCAAAATCGAATTAAGAACCTTAACGGGCTATCTAACATGACACTACCGATATTTGATGGAGAATGGAAAGAGACAGCTGAATATATTCTGTACGTATGCCCAGGAGCCGCAAGGAAAAGATTACTCCACTTGACGCGGGCCTCGGGCAGCCCAGCGGAAATTCGAAAAATTGAACCTAAGGCTATACTGAGGTTTATCAGAAGCCTCTATATAACCTCTGGTTAAAGCATATGGGCCATCACAATAGACCTCATAGGTCGTAGTGCGCATTTAGGGCGTAGTAGAGGCTCAACAAGGGAAAACAGGGCATAAGTTAGCAAGTTGATCTATTTGAAAACTTAACCCGGCTTTCAATGCTCATTAGCCCCAACCTATTTTGCTCAACAAGTCAGAAGTATAAATTACGAGAATTCTGGCAAATATTCTTTCAACTCTAGGGGTACAAGACGAGCAAAGAAGATTCAAATTAACTCAGCTCAAGGCAGAAGTAAGAATCCTCTAACCTCCAAAACCAGCCAAGGACTGGTCTTACTGTCCTTGTTGATTATTGCTAATTATGACCTAGGTTCGGTCTGAACTGTTACCCCATCTCAATAAATAAGAAAGTCGAATAGGACTGTAGGATTTTACACGACGACCCAACGCACAATTAAAAGGAGAGGTGACAAAACGCACCGCTGGCGAAGGCCAACACCAACAAGAACTAAATCCGAAATTTTGCCTGAATTACCTTGTGCGTGCTTCTCAGTCAGCATTGGTAAACTCACGTCCATATTTTAGGCAAAGGTCTTTGCCAGCAATCAGTGTTTGAGAACTCTAACCCCTTGCGTAAAACAATATTCATCTTCTCAGGTAGCCCAGTTCCTTTCATCTGCTCGATTCGCCTCTTATCAAATACAAGTTAGTTCTGAAAACCCTTGCAGAGCTCTGTGACCTGCCAAAAAACTTGTCATCCAATACTGGACTCCAGTCCTTCAGGGTGACAAGGAAAAAATCTGAATTACTGGGGAAGAGATGATGCACTGACCTCTTTCACCGACCTTCAACCCTTTTGTCGGGTCAGCAGAACCAATTTCGAAAGGCAAATGAAAAATCTAAATTCAGCGAAGCTTCGCAAACCCGTTGATACAAGTCCCCTCTGTCATCTTATAAAGGGAATTTTCAGCGACCTGAAAAGTCTCGCTGTTATCCACTTCGAAAAGAAACTTGACTCCCTCTGCTGTGAAAAATGTATTCTACATTCATCAGGGGATGGCACAACAAGATTCTGCAAGCAAGTACTGAGACTGTGAACAGTGCCCCCGCATCCAATATTGTCTAATCTTGTGGCTGTTTAAGACCGTCGAACGTGTTGGTTGCACAAATAAATCATTGGCTGGGTAACCTGCTTTGGGTAAAAAAGAAAAAATAAATAGCTGGCGCGACAGCTCGGGTTGAGCCAAGGCCTAGCTTCTCGCAACCATTCATGTTGTGCGTGTTACATTTTTCACACTAATCGAAGAGACCTACAATTTATTGCCGACTAGGAACGGCGAATTGAGAAGCTCTTTCATAACAAATTATACTCGCGGAGGCTTTGCACTCCCCAATGAGAGGTGGTGCTGCAAAAAATGTTCGGTGGACATGGGTTGGGCTTGAACCCACGTAGCTCGCACAGTAGTCCAACGCACTAACCACTGCGACCACAGATGAAAGGTTGTTTTTGACGAGGTGAAAAATCTCACTGTTATCCGCCCAGAGAAGATGCTTGACTTCCTAACAACACTTAAAAAAGGGCTCTTAAGGGATATTAAACTGCCATAGTGCCATCGTCTGAGGGTGGCCTGCCAGAACTCGTTGTTGAGATCTCGATCCAATGTGAAAAGCATTCTTGTGAAAATCCTCACCTACGCAACTGAAAGTTTCTTATCTCCGTTTCTCCTTTACGTGCACCAATACACCGCACCGATCGTCATCACAATATGCATTCCTACAAACGTACATACTTCTATTTGCTTTCAAAACCTTTTAATTCTTCCTCCGCTACGGATCCAACACATAATGTACTTCCACAGAACCAAAGATACGAACAAAGAAAAAATTAAAATAAAACTACCCTTGTACAACCGGGGGAAACAAAAACGAACGATCACGATCACGATCACGAACCCATGTGCTGCTGGCTACAGTAGCGTATTCAATAAATGGTCAAACTTTAAAACCTCAATATTTCAATAACTATACAACATATGTTCATACTATATAGCCTATGATAATCTTATACCTATAAGCTATCATATTATGAAAGTTTTATGTTAATCGGATAAGTAGTATTTGCGTTAATCCCGAAAGCATTTTGATGGCAACAATCAAACTCTTCCTGATTATTATATTAGTAGGATGAGTGGCATAGCACAGTGATAAACCCTTTAGGACATCGTAGTTTTCTACTACCTTAATCCTTGCAGAGGATTATTTTTAATGGTGTACAGCTTGGATTAAGAGTAGAAGAAGAAAAACCGCACTACCAACAACTCCACGAAAAGCGATCGTTAAACAAATTAAGAGACTAGTAGCTATCCATGTCACCTCCCCATGCCACCTGTGAAAACGTCACTCAAACGTCAAGATGAAGAACTAGTACGATTCCAACACGAACAATTAGCATCCTTTCATTGCGGTACAACAATCAAGTATAAAACCCTCCAAAGTCGTACACCATCCTCAGTGTTACTCCATCAACCATGCCAAAAGGACATAACGTCTCTGAAGTGCTATCCGAAAGCAGACGAAAATAAAATTAAATATTTAGAGTTGTGCACATCAATTCGAATGTGAGGAGTGTAAACCTTTTAAGCTGCACTGCAGCACTGTCATCGCAAAGTGTCAAACCCTCTTCCGTTAGTTAAAATCCCTCTTAGATGAATTACGATGGTGTAGTGGTACGAGTATCTTATCCTTGTTTACAGTTGAGAAAAAAAAATTTCTCCGCGACATGCTTGGCTGAACAGTTCAAAACATTTCCACCGACACATTTCGCACGTCTCAGTAGCGGGTTTCAGTTGTTTTTTTAATGAAAATTGGTCAAAATCCATAAAACGCTGGTGGAATATAAAACCGAAAGCTGGTTGCGTGAGGGCGGAAGGATTGGGAGGAGATGGTAGATTGATTTGATTGGTTACACGTAGGTGAGAAAAGCAAAGCAATTAATCAAAGTGAAACGAACATAAAAATCCACAAAATCCCGCAAAAGGCCTTGAGTCTTGATGGGCTCTTAGGTAAAAGCATTTCGGGATACGAGAAGACAAAATGCCAACAGGCATCGACATCCAAGTGATTGATCTTTTAAAACGTTTATCGCTTCAAGAGGATATTTCAACTTATGCTCTATGATGTGGTAGAGGGTTGTGTAGGTGAAGCTGAAACGTAAATTGAAATACATGTATGTCTATAGGTGTGTTCTGGGTTTAACTCAGGCGGCAAATTAAACAGAAGCTTTGGGGTTTTCAATTTAATTTCAAGGGCAAACTACTGCAGGGCAAGTTGTCCTAGAAGAGTCGTTGTTTGACTCTTGAACGCGGTTGGAGGAAGAATACATTCAACTGATTCTCGTTAAATTCAACATAAATACAACTTTATGCCTCGAGATCCTTTATGGACGTGCAATCACAGTGAATCGTAATGCGAAATTCTGGGGAAACCCAGGTGGCAGACTATGATTGTCTCACACTTCTCCAGAGGACCACTTCGAACTAACCACCACAACAAGATGACCTGTGGAAACAGAGTTGGACAGTGACCGGGAGCCTCTCCTAAAGATGTTTACGAATTCCATGGTTGCTGTTGAAATATCACCATAACTCTGGAGAGCTTAGAAGCATAATCAGGATTAACACAACAGTCTGTAGAAGGTAACGCTTGAAAGTCTATGCTCTTATCCGTTTTAAGGTTAAGGGTTAAGCAAGAGATTTTGAAACACTGAGGTTGCCAATAGAAATTGTGACCGAATCAACATAGAGGGAGTTTGTATTTGAAAGCCATTCAAGATGATTCTTTAGCCACTTAAAAAAAGACTAGGTGCTCGATTTCGGTATCCGAGTCTTACAATTAAGATACTTGTGACTTGGAGTCTAAATCAAATTTGGCTGGTCCACCAGGACTTCTCGAGTAAAGGATCAATTTTAGTCTCCTTATTCTATCATTCCATTTTAAGGCTGCCATTTTTTAAGCAAAAGCATGTCATCCAACAGGTGAAATGGCGCAGTACAGTTGACCTCAGAATAGGTAAGGAGTGCTAAGAAAGATACCGTAAGCAGATTCTGCTTTGAATTCAGTGACAAAATTTCGAGATTTCAACTAATAAGTGAAAGTTTATCGAAGCCTAGCTAGTTGACGATCTTGGGAAATAACCTTTCAGTTTTTCTATCAGAAAACTCCTTCCTCCCTGCTGCGGGACAATAAAACTGTAGGTCTACAAACATAAATAGAGGCAGTCCACCAAACAAAGATATCGCTGCCTACGCATCATTCACGAAAATGCCTTTGGATTAGTGTATACTGAAACCATGAATACCTGACGAAGGACTCTAGAGATTGCAATCCTATGTCGGCAGGCGGCGTGGGTTCAAGCCCCAGCCATGTCCACTGAACAATTTTCGCGGCACCACCTCTCATCGGGGAATAACAAGCCTCCGAGAATACAATTAATCACGCAAGAGATATTCGATTCACCATTCGGAGTGGGCAATAAATTAGAGGTCCATGGGATGTCATCAGTAAATGCATCTGCAAATCATCAGTAAATCAGTCCGTCTTATCTGCCGTGTTCTGTGAACGCCTAAACCCGTTGGCCAACAACCTAATCGGTCCATATTAGTGTG
Organism: Matsumyia berberina; assembly: GCA_917880715.2. NCBI lineage: Eukaryota > Metazoa > Arthropoda > Insecta > Diptera > Syrphidae > Matsumyia > Matsumyia berberina. The sequence goes on along the minus strand of OU862870.1, from coordinate 110,738,439 downwards.
GCTTTAGGCCAGGGGAGTCCACCATCGACCAAATATTAGCACCGCGGCAGATCTTGGAGAAAATCCAGGAATCGATACGGACCACGTTTTTATCCATTTTAAGGGCGCGAATGACAGTATCTACAGAGAAGAGCGATGCAGGGCTATGTCTAGATTTGACATCCCTGCCAAACTCGTCCATTTGTGCAGTATGACGATGAAGAATGCGACGCTGCTCCATCAAGGTCGGTCAAGATCTCACCGAAACCTTTAATGTCAAAAAGGATTTAGACAAGGTGACTTCGCTGTCATGCGACTTCTTCGACATCGTTTTGAACGAATAGTGCAAAACTCACGCACCAACACCAGAGGCACAATCTTTCAAAATTCCGTCCAATTATTCGAACGCAGTGTGATGTCACTGGCGCTTTCATTGCATAGATGGTAAGTGGAGGAGGAGATACAACAACGAACTGACGGGCTGTACAGCGACATCGACTTAGCCAGAAGAGTGAATGTCCAACGACTGAGGTGGTTGGGTCATGTAGAGCATATGGGCACCAATACTATGGCCAGGAAAGTCTTCGAATACGCTCCAGAGGGACGGCGCAGCAGATGTAGACCGCGTTTTAGGTGACGCAAACAAGTGGAAGGAAACCTAAATCAACTTGGCATGCGAAACTGGAGGCAGCTGGCTAAAGATCGAGCTAGCTGGAAACGCTTGTTGGTTGAGACCCAGTTCCTCCTCGGACTGTAGCGCCACCTTAAGTAAGTAATGCCAAAGCATAGCTCTTTTCGGACAAATCAGATGTTTCATAACCTGAAGTCTTTGCTAATGGTCAGGAGGAATCCCAACGACTAAAGCAGAGTTTTCAGGACACAATTGTTGAAAAGGAATATTAAGAGCCGAGGTACAAAAACCTAGTAAGCAGTGATTAGACCCCAAATTACAGTCCCCAAATAATAGCAGAGAAAGGATAATTATAAGAAAAGGTTTTGTTCGGATTCCACCGGTCACGTTAACTTCACCCTATCGGGTGGACTACAAACACTTTCCCAAGTAAACTTGGCTTCATAAATAAACCATCAGACCCATCTACGTCTATGCTCACGAATCAAAGTAGCCATTTATAAATAGATTTTCATACTGAGCGTGATACTTGCCTCACCACCTCTACGACAAGACCTTGTCTTCATAATTTGCCTCTTTCTTGTCTGATTTGAGACAAGTTTCGGTCAAGGTTAATCGTTTTTCGAATAAAAAATTTCACCGTCCCACATGACATTTTCGCCCAATCCCATGTCGTCGTTCCTTGAACACTCATAATACAGGACCGTCAATCACCCTTCAGACAACCAGCAATTACTATCCTAACTCGATCCAGTATTGATCTGTAATCACTTCTAATCAATAAAAGCAGTGGGACACCAGCCAGTGGAGTCAGAGGTGATTGCTATTTGCTTATCGTAGTGAAGAGAGGTGAATCCAAAAATAGTTTCTGCCTCGTAATTTGTTGGCAATAAAAACAATCGAAAGCGAAAGGCCTTTCATTTATGAGTGGCATTTGAAAAGTTAATATCTTGACAAAGAGATGGAGCCCATTCCGTACCCAATTTAGTCAAATGCTTTCATCTATCCAGCGTTCTCGTTCCACACTATCCGCGACCAATTTATCAACACTTTCGTACTGTACTGTTATTAGTTTTGGCATTAAAGTGTATACAGTGCTGGTATTGCAACTCAAAATATTCACAGAATACTCAGAAATACAAATAAAAACCATTTGAGATCCTTCTTCTAACAAGGTATACACTTGGGGCGAATTATACACAGCAAACAGTTCCTATTTCCCATGCCAGAGGGACACTACAGGAAACAAGTAAAAATCAATATGCATGCGATACCTGAGTGATGGAAAATTCCTGTACAGTTCTGCCCGAGTGCTCGGGGATGGTTGGTTTTTCCCTTCTTATATTTTTGAATAAACTAAGTGTTTCTTCCACTGGAGTCGGGCGGAACACATTTTACCTTACGAATTGACATCGAAAAGGGCGGCAATTGATTGGGCGACGGAGAAAGGAATCAATTGTGGAGTACCTATGCTTCTGGTAGGAGTGATACATAAGTGGATCTGTGGAATCTGCAGGAAGCACTTGTAAAAACTTCTTCCTTTTTTCCTCGTGAATAGGATACCAATTTGGATACAAGTAGCAAGGCACTTGTCGATACGATGGATCCTGCATCCTTGGAACGAGATTAATTGTAAAGTTGGCCAACAAAGTTGCAGTTGCATATAGGTACTGTGCCTGCGGCAGTAATAAAGGGACAGAGAGTAACCGCAGCAATTAAAAGTGACCGGTTACACGGCATTGCCGGGTACGAATTCAGGAGAAGTTAGAAATGGAGGATGAAAAGAATGTACGACAGTATGAGACTTAATTGGCAGACAGATGACAGTGGAGGACAAAAGTTTCCAAAAACCTCTTTTTAGTCCAAAGCCTATCAATGACTGCAATGAGGCGCAAAAGCAGCTGCCTGCCAGACGAAGGAATAATGGAAAATATAGTGGAATATTTGTCCCGATTTGTCGCGATTCATATTGCCAGGTCCCTAGACATCTTTTCTACCTAACAACAGGATGTTTCAATAGTCAGTATAGAGGAGATGATTCTGATGCCCTCAAAGGTTACTTAATACAACAGCTTAGTACCACAACTATCTTAAGGACGAGATTTCCTACAAGAGCTGAAAGACAAAACGCTTGGTACTGATTACTTGAAGAAAAGGAGATCCAAACTTTCCCTTTAGCTTTGTGGATGTTTGAAGCAGAGTCTGACGGAAGCAGTACAGGGAACAAGAATGCCATCCCCGAACCAGAGCGGATTCAGGAAAGGCGATTCTGAAAAGGCGCAGTCGAGGAAGTTGTTAACATCTTCCAAGTGGTTCAACAGGACAATAATCTTTAAGCAAAAATTATCTTGTTAGCAACCCTCGATGTGAGAAATTATTTCAACAGACCCAGGTGGAGATATATGATGAAATGGCTTAAGAATACCTTCAAGTTACTACAGTATTTTCTGTGAATGATCTGGAGCAAGCTTTTGTGCAACACCAGAGATAGATTCCAGAGAAAAGCAGTCACTTTTTGAGAAGCACTGGGCTCAATCCAGGCATCTGACCGGTGGAAAAAACACAAACCCACGAAGAAGATTATAAATACTTGTATGGAAGACCACAATCTTAGCCTAGCGGCAGAGAAGAAAGAAATCGACCTCATGAAGGTGACTGTCGAATTTCAAGTAAGCTCAGCGGTGATAATCAACCAGAAGTGCTTGCGAATGGTTCTGGCAGTAGATAAAGTCAGAGTCAGAGTCAGAGCGAGCTGAAAAGGTAATTTCACCACTAAAGCAGACTCAAGGCAAACGTCGATCACGCATGCCACTATTCTATACGGTTCCAAGATCTATTGCCGATGCAATCAAACAAAAGAAGCACAGGAAGCAAATGGCCACCATATAGAGGGGTAAATACCAGAGGGTAACTCATATTATGCGAAAAATCAATGAAATCAAGCCCAAAACACAGTTGAAAGTTTGATGGCGACATGAGAAAAAAGGTGAACGTGACGGAGTAGCTATACGATTTTCAGTGGTTGTATTTACATAAGTGATAATCTCGGATGTTCGTGATCCACTCTAGTGTTGTTTTGTGCTGTTGAGATGCCTTTCATTGGGCAGAAAATTCACACTTTTTTGTGCTTGAAAGAATAATGTGGTATTGAGAAAATGTATTGCTGCCATTGGTTAAAACATTCTCAAAGATCTGGATTCCAAATATGTCGAAGAAGCCATTTTATAATCTTACCACGACCCTGATTGAAACTGTAGATGATATCTTTCTTTGTTTTTCATTCGGCTAAATGTGGTTTAGCAAATCCTTAGTTGCTGCTACGAATAAGCAGCATTCGAAGGCTCGTTCTATTCCACGCAAGGTACTAAATACATATCTTAAGTTCGGATGATGAACGTGGGAATATGCGTGGACAAGAAAAAACACAGCCGTGAGTTGTAAGAGCTGCAGAAATACTTTGACTGCACTAGGCCAAACATACAAAGAAGCGAATGCTCGAGCCTGCCCCACGGGTTGACTAAGAAAGTCGAAGCATATACATAGTAGACGCAGACGCAGACGCATGCTCGATATGAAAGCTGAAAGTTAATTTTGTCTTATTTAGAAACTCAGAAGCTATTCATGGGTGTGGAACTCCTTAAAGAATAACAAGGACGATTTGTGGTTAGTATAAGCCAAAGACTGACAGCCTAAAGATGCACACCACTTCTCTGCCAATGATTCATTTGAAAGTTTGTTTACTTAGTTTTACTATTTTCCTGTATTTCCAAGAAATAATAAGACAATATTAATTACTCCGCAGGTCTTAAAATTCAAAGAGAAATCGGAAACTTTACAGCCATAGCAACATAATTTTGTTGACATAGGTATCAACAGTGCCTAAGCCGTATTTCAATATTCCAAACAGATTTTCCAGGTTCAGAAGTATGCTCTACCTATAAGTGAGCAACAAAGATTAAGCTTTAACTTACCACTCGATAAACATGCAATCTGCTGATGTCATTGATCAAGTATAAAACCGATTAGACCTCGTTCAGAACGCGTTACCAAACATTCATCATACCGACGATGAAGAGGCGAAGGAGCTCGTTTGTAGAATATGTCAATTTCTGTCACCCAATAATACATAATGGGTCTTCTTAAGTAACTAAAGGACTAAATCTGATCCTCATTAACCCACATGTCTAAACAAATCAACTGGAACAAGCTAATGCCATCTACTTGGCGCTGAAAGACTGAGCTTCTTGCATAATCCTAACCTGCATCCCAAAATATATTGTATCTTACAAGCCTTTGTCTGCGAACGAATTTATTAAGTCGCGTGATGGAGCACCACATATATTGTACGTATTCGGTTGAAACACTCAGTTTTTTACCTTAGGGAACTGGTATCATATTTAGAAAATCACTGGACAAACCTGTCAACGTGCAAAGTAGTAAAATCACTCGTTAGCAAAGCAAACTACCTTCTCACTAAAAAGTTTCTAAGTTAGAGCAGAGCGCAGTTAAGGATGACTAATCACAGGGAACACTGATCTCAACACACGTAAATATGCATAGACTAGGCCTCACCGATTCAGAAAGCTGTAGGAACTGCGAGGAAGAAGAGGAGCGCCTTCAAAACTTCCTATACCTTGTCAAAAATGCGACAGAAATCCTGGAGCTAAGTGGATACAACACCTTAAGCATCTCGCTGATAAAGAAATCAGTCATATCCTGGCTTTTTCAAAGAAACAGAAGATTCGCCAGATCACACCCACATTGGTGTCAACTTCATAATTGTTCCCACTTTCCTTCGCTTCCTACCAACATATTTCCCAAAACCTACCCCATTCAAAAAGTTCTGACGCTTAAAAGAGGGGAACACAACGGGCCTGAATAAGGCCCTGGTGACGAGCATCCAGCTCACCCGAACATATCATACCATAGGGAATCTTGATACAGATTGCCCGTGGATCAGAGTCTTCGATTTGCTATGTATAAGATGAAGGGTCTGGTTAGGTTTCTATAACAACAGGCAGGATTGACTAATAAAAGTTTATTATCTGGTCATATGTCCAAGTTTTACTGGGTATGTGTAGCCCAGTCATTCCTTCTACATATCCAAGGCATCAGGTTCAAACTCAAACACATGTGACTTTTAAGCCCCTCTGTAAATTTAGTTTAATCCTATCTAGCCAGGAGAGAACCTTCACTGCCATCTCATATTCCCTTCACGATCCGGTTGGCCCGCCCCCCAGCAGCAGTTATCCTTGCGCTATGTAAAACGAATAAACATGACGTCGACGCTCCGTTTAATTCAGCACATTTTGTTGCAGATTTCGTTAGTCAGTTTGCTTGTGAATGGCTGCATCTGCAGATGATTCAATTCCCCCTGGCTGGAGCAACGGTAATAATTTTCCCAGTGTTTTGTCGTTTCGTTGTTTTTTTTTTAGTTTTCTCTTTGTCAGAATGTGCAAGGAAGAGAAATTCTGTAAATTTCCTGTCGGTATTAATGGTCTGAGAATTGAATTGTCACTTTGTTGCCGTGTGCCAGAGGAAGCAATCGCTTGGCATAGACAATGTTAATGGGTCTTCGGAGGATACGAGGAGGACAATGATACTGCTGCCGTCAATGAGCAACTGAAAGTTGCATTTAAACTTTTGTTTGCAAGTTAATGGAATAGTTGAATAACCTTACAAGGATTCCAACTACATATTACCATCGCCGGTGGTGGCTGTGCAAATGCAATTTACCGAATTTCGTCCTTATTCAATCAGGATGATAGAGAGGCTCATCAGTGGATGGGTAGTTGAACTTGTCCGTACGTATAAAGTTACCAACAATCATGGTAATGGGGTCATTCAAGGGGGGATGAGCGAGAGTTCATTTTCGCCAGCCCCGGCGGCTCTCTAATAGGGTTGTGTTTTTTTTTTCTTATTCTCTACTGCGCATTGGAAAGTGAAAATTAATTAAACTTTTTTGAGCAGGGATTGAAGCGAGACTAATTAGTTGAATTAAAGTGTTATTAAATGCTAATTTGATGAGGAATCCAAATGGAGTGTTTCCATGAGATGGGTTGAGTTGCCCTTTCCACTACGCAGTTGAGAAGTTGGTTTGTTAAATAAAAACGCAAAATCGAATGCTCGTTAAAGAAATACTGGATGACCCAAGTGACAATCTTCTATCACCTGTACTAGAGTGATCAAAAGTGATCAACTTCATGGTAATAATTAATCGCTTGGCTGTGGTCTTCATAAAAGTCAGGTTTTCAATCATCAGCCCACACTTAGGCAACGTTAGGTTAAGATGGCTGTTCGCACCTAATATTCAGACATCCTTTGACCAAAGAAGGTCTATTGCATTACCGCGGGATCTGTCACTATCTCAAAGCGACAGCAAGGACTAATTGAACCAATAAGAGCTTATAACGAAGCCGAGGATATTTCTGACGTCAATTTTCTCAATGTTCAACGCCTGTACCTAAGAGACTGAAGGAGCTATCAACCACGAAATGCATTCTCTTCTAAATGAATCCTCTGTTGCCTGTGGATAATAAGATCATCTCAGCAACTTGAATGACAAAATTTGTAAGAAAAACGTCTTTGGCACAATATGCAAGGAACGGCTTTGGAACAAACAATATTCCAGCAGCAAACAAATTCTATCACGTGGTGGATCATACATATTCAGCATTTTCAATGTGTAGACAGGATAATACGAGTAACTGACTCTGGCTTTCCTAGGATGCAACGCTTTCAAGAACTCAACTTTCAATTGAAAACAAACCCGAATAAACAGAAGAACCCTGTCAACGAATACAAAGACAGGCTAGTTCAGGAAACTCCTCACTGTACTGTCATCAGTGGTAAAAAGCTTAAAGAAACGGAGTGACAGTGAACCAGGAATAAGAAAAGCCTGCGGTATAAAGAAAAGCCAAGGCGAAAACAGAAAAAATCCATTGAGTGGCTGAGACCTTATAAGCGCATTTGGTGTTGTTTTAGGGTATTGAGCCATAAGATTATGCGAACAGAAAATCATGTGTTGTATGAGGTTATTTCTCAGCTCAAGAATGTCAAAGACCGCGACCACAACCATATGTAGAGCTTTACTAAGAGGGTAAACCAACTGGTAACTGAATTTAAGCTTGGAACGGAGATTCTTCGAAAAACTAACGAAACTCTACGTTGTCACTGACTTGGTAAAAGTTCGCTTCAAGCGAAGAAGATAACAGACAAAACTACCTAATCAAATCATGCGAGGATTGCAATATTCAAACTAAAATTCAACAAGACTACTCGATCTGGCGCCTTACTGGCCAGACAGCAGGAGATGGCTTGGTACAGAGCATATCCATTTCATTTCTTAGATTTGATTATACCACTGTATAAGTGATGTATCAAATTTTAACATCTTTTGCCCGATCTTCAAGAAATGATACATCCTCAACAGCTCTAACTACAAAGACATTGATAGGAACAAGCAAGGTTAAAGCTCGCTTAGCCCTATCCGTGCGATAAAAGGTCAGGAAAGTCGACCAGTATTTCACACTTCAGCAAATTCTAGAGAAAACCCAAGAAGTCCAAATCGACACACATCGTCTTTCCAGTGACAACATTTCATCATCTTCACCATTTTATAAAATGACCCACTTATCTGCTATAAGGGTCGCGGGTTAAGGGTGCTTAAGTGAACCCTCCATATCTCCCAATCTTCCGCCATCGACTCTAAATCATCAAAAGCTATCCCCATACGGGTCGAGGTTAGATTTCGGACTTGGTCCAACCATCTCATCCTATCTGATGGCACGGATACCATGGCACATTCTGAAGACCGAATTGGAGACATGCGTTTAACATCCCCAAACCATAGAAGTAAGGACCTTTCCGTTCGAAGAAGAAGCTGCTCAACATTGAGTGCCTCGCGTATTCTGCTGTTCCTTACACGGTCTCGACGAGTTACCCCACCAATCCAACGAAAAATTATAATTGCATCCGCGATTTTATTCTTTCGGTCAGTACCAAAAACCCCATGACTATAGTTAAGGGAGGAACAACCACTGAAATCAAGGCCGATAGCTTTGCTCAGATGCCAAGTTCGGCCCTCCTTTTTATAGATCGACCAAGCCGTCTCAAAATTAATTCAACCTGACCGATCCTACAGGATAGCTCAGCATTGCTCGTTCCATTACACGTGAATAGGACCCCGAGAGACTTAAATTTCTCTACCTGTTTCAATTGGACTCCAAGTCATGATGACCAAGTCATCAGCGAAAAACAGATGACTTATCCTTAAGTCTTGCAATTCGAACGGTTCCTCGTCACAGCTGCGCTGTAAGATCCAAAGGAGAGGTGACAAAAAGCACCCTAGCGAAGCCCAACGCATACACTGAAAGGGGTTGATTTAACCCCGTTCACCCGACAACATTTTCAGAACAAATTTCTAGTTTTGGAATTCACCCCTGCCTATATAATTGGATTGTGCTGCGTGACGACGGAGAATGTTCACTGCTTCATCAAGATCAGTGAAGGCCGAGATCTTTTGATTTAAACAAAGTCTATCTTGTGACTTATTTATCATCATAATTGAACAAATGGTGCAGAACACTCAAACCACCGCCAGAGGCACAAACTTTGAAAGAGAAAAATGCAAAACTCTGTTGCGAAACCAAGACAAACTAGAAACTTTTTGAGAGTTTCTACCGAGAGAAGTGTACAAACTTATACCGAAACATTGAGGATACCTAAGTCGCTCATCCCACCGCTTTTCGCTAGCTTTTTGGAGGCGGAAAGTGACCAAAGACCAGTGCCTGTGTAGCCACATCCTTCTCATTGGTTGAACAATGTAGGAGGTTCGACTTTTAACAGATCTTTCGCGGAACATGTTCACATTCCACTACGATCTGTTAGGGGTAAACTATTCTTAAACTCCATTATAAATGGCTACCCAGGATGGGTGGGACTAGACAGCTACTTCATTTCTAGGACTATATCCACATATGTACAACCAAATTCAAACTAGTGACATTTCTCGGCTTTTAGCAATGTGCACACATCACTGGATGGTCGAAAACTGCAGCAAGACTGAGCATCCCCTTCAACATTTACTGCGAAAGCTGCAAAAATTAGTCACGAGGCCTCGACCCGACTCTCTCCATCACCAGGCATCGTATATTAGGAAAACCTCCCCATTTTTTCTTATATGCTGTCCTTCCTCCAATCCACAGTCTAGGTATAAGATTCACCGAGCAAAGGCTGTACTCATGTTTTTTAACGAAATCAGTTTCCCAAGATGTAGCAAAACGACGCCAAAGTGCGATAATTGGGTGTCAGACAAGTCAGTCTCCTTCTCCTCCTATTTTCCAAAGTAGATCTTAGAATTTTGGTTCATAGAGACAAAATGATGATGAGAAACTATTCCTTTCAGATACCTGAGTGAGACCACAGCCAAGAAAAGTTCTAAAGGCCTATTGAGATTGCAACTCTCTTGCAATTCTGTACGCTATCTTCCATATCCTTGCCTCTGATTGTTTTCATTCTGAATTTACATGATGTGAGCTAATTAAATTTTGGTCTACAACTCCCACCCCAGTTTTAGTCCTTCTTTGTCTCTCTTTAAGATTTACATCCCAGAATTGCATTTTAATTTAGCACTTCCTTGCGCATGAATCATTAAGACTAAGTGCTCTTACACAAGACGAATAACTAGTCAACATAACTCATAACATGAATGAACAGAATTTATGGATATGGACACGTGTGAGTTTCTTAATGGAAAATCAAAATGAATATTCATCGTTCCACACACTTTTTGTCCAGTCATCAGTCCCAAAACCTTTTTTAAAAGTTCCCCGAAGTAATAAATTTTTAATCAGTGCTATACAATAGTCCGGCTCACAACCTTCTGTCATATCTGCTCTGAAAGTCTACTTTGAGGGGCATATACCCTGGATACGTACGTACGTGCGTCTCACTAGTGTCATGCAAAGTGAAATGTAAATAATTTAATCAACCAAAGTCAACACATTTGATTGAATATGCATTCTACCTAGCAAGCATCCTAGTGATGACGACCATGAGAGAGTGTGTGGGAGTTGGGAGGAATTAATTAAAAAGACTTGACTTCACTACTTTATTCAATTCAGGCGTGTCTACCGTCTTCTGAGGTACAATGGCTACTCACTTGTTCATTTGGATTTCTTTTCTCTATATGAAATCAGACAGTAGAGACTTAAAGTATGACGACAGTGGAGAAGAAACATTAAAAGAAAGGAGGGCCTGTCTTAGTGGATTCCCGTGGATTTATCCAAACAACCAGTTTGATACAGGGAATGGCAATCAGTCCAGTGTTGTGTAAACTGAAAGTGCAATGATCTGGTAAAGTTTTCCAACTCCTTCTGAGCAAATGGTCACAATTTGTCTCAATTCCACTGAACAACTTTGTCAAACCTCATACACACTGCCTACATAGCTACATCGCCACAACCCTCTTAATTGGAATTCCCGTGTTGCAGGTGTTAATTAACAAGTGCTGCACTGCCTTTCGCAGACAAAGGCACTCTCCCCGTCGAGACTGTAAATTATATCGCACAAGGGTGCCCATTCAAATGATTTGTTGAACGCAATTCGCGCTTGTTCAGTCATTACCCACTACAAAAAGGCGTTAAATGTATCCACCTTTGCACAAAGGCAAATGGCTGCAATGCCACTGCTGCTGGTGCTGTTGCATGACCTGACAATGCACCGACACGATTGCTCTCTTTACCGTCCATTGTTAATTGAGTTCATGATAACATGATAAACGAGATGCGAATCAAGCAATTAGTTCACACCAACGCTAATGACAAAGTCCTTTTGTGAGCCGGAAAAGGATGCGAAGGCATTGTTTGACTGGTAAAGGGGGATTGGGCCTACCTTTGTGATTTTTTGTGGAATCTGTTCCTCGAGTGCACCAGCAACAGATTGAGTGCTGCTTCGAGTAGTTAGATGAAATTTGATTTCTGTGTATCCTGTGTGCCCCTGTGATTAACATTGAAAACCCGAGTGGGTTAAGTTCGAAAACATCATCCATTTGCTGTTTCAGTTAGAAAGGATTTTTGAACTATTTCGGTTAGGACATGAACGAGAGTGAAAAACTCGATGGAGAGTGCAAGGTAATTAGCAATTCAGATGAGTGCATTTGCATAGAGGACTTTCGTTCGAAAGGGAATCTCAAATAAGGGCGCGAATGTGATGCAGATATGAATAGAAATTTTTATTTTTTTTTATGCAAAATCGAAATGCAAATAGGCAAACGTGAAGCTGGTGCATGCGTTATCAACTGTGGCCTGCTTATAGAACAAAGCCTTAGACTGACCCACATAAGTAGAATCTACACGAAGACTCCGTTAAAATGGAACAAAATTGGATGATGTAGTTTGTGCCTTACTCGTGGTTCGTCCAGATTATCATTAGCTAAAGTGGGCAATATGGGAAGTTATCCTCGGACACTTCATTCAAAGTCGAGCATAAGCCGATAGATACATGGCAATGAGTAAGCTCAGTCCCTATGAAGCGAACCCTGACTTCCATAAGTTTGTATTAAGCCTTCCTTTGGCTTTCCGGGTTCTCTCTAGGGTGACCTTCTTCTCGGTGAACCATGGGTTATATTTTCAAATTTAAACAAAACCTTCTAAGAGGCAGATGGGGCTCAAGTCACATCAACATCTCATGTCGCTGTTAAGCAAACAGATAGCTAACCTATTCGAGAGGCTGCTGCTATCTCACAGTACACTCCAGCTTTATGGTCTGCTATAGAACAACCAAAACTGGAAAAAATCATTGCCATATGAGGCTCTCGGACTTTCTTCATGTACCAGTTAGGAGAAGGTAGGTAGGTGCGGTTCAACTGAACCCAATTAATTTAGCACTAGAATGTGCCTTTTTGTTACCACGACTCGTGACCTGGTTGTTGGGAATGTGTGAGACAGCCGGGGGTGCCTAGATCCAACCTGTGGAATTCAGGAACCGAATTAGGTCTTGTTACCTTTTGCCCGAGATGTCGCTGAGGTCGTCGAAGAATGGTTGGTTCAGTGCACGCAGTCTGGCTTTTGCAAGTGCCGGACACTTGCAAAGGAAGTGAACGAGAGTTTCCTTCTCATTTCTATTTCCGCAACTGCGGCAGTAGGGGTTGTATGGAATACCCAGTTTGGCCGCATGGTCTCCAATTGGCCAATGCCCCGTGATAGCTGTTGTTATTCTGGCGACATCAGGGCGGGTTCTGCTTAGGAGATCCCTAGTTCTAGCCGTGTCGTAGGTCGGCCATATCTTCCTTGATATGGCGCAGTTGGTTAATCTCCTCCATTTGAGATTGGCCTTCTGCAGGAAGTGTGAGTGGATTTGTCCCTTAACCACTCCTAGTGGGATGTGGACCCTTACTGTGGGTGGGCCGGGTAGTGCTGACCTGTTATGTCGCTGTGCCCCGGAACCCAGACCAGTGTTACCCTGAACCGTTCGCCTAAGCGGGCAAGCTCGTTCCGGCACTCTAGCACTAGTTTGGAGGATATGGTGGCCGAGTCAATGGCCTTGATAGCGGCCTGGCTATCCATGAGGATAGCAATGTTTTGTTTGTGTGATCTGTCACGCCCGAGTTGCGTGCAAGCCTCCCGGATTGCCACTAGTTCCGCCTGGAAAACGCTGGCGAAATCCGGCAGGCGATATGATATTGCTATTTTCAGTGATTCCGAGTAGACACCGGCCCCCACACCGCAGTTCATCTTTGATCTGTCGGTATAGATGACCGTATCGAAGTTCTTTACCACTTCGTTTTTCTTCCACTGTACTCTGGTGGGGAATCCCACGTGGAAATTTTTTCTAAAGTTAAGTTTGGGTGTGATGTAGTCGGTTGGAAACGTGACCATGCCGTTTGGTAACGAGTCCAGGATATTGCTGTGGCCGTAGGGCCGTGCATTCCAGCAGATAGGAGAAAGGAAGAAAGAAAGGGAAAAACTGCATTGGCTACCAAAAATGTCAGGACAACTCCTACACCTGACGTTCCCATATTCAGTCAAATGACTAGTGCTGTCAGGTTAAAAGAAATAGTTACCTAACGTGACAATGAAATGCTTCTTCATGACAAATTATACTCTCGGAAGTTTGTTATACCAGAGGTGGTGCTGGGACTCAAACCCAGGCAACACACATGGCGGTCCAACGAACTAACCACTGATACCCGGCGATCACAGCGCTATCAGGTGCGGTATTGTTTAAACTAACTTGATGGGCCTCTCAATCCCTCACATCAGAGCAAATTACCTCTTTCTTTGAGGCAAATTGGAGCTCAAAGTGGCATAAACTTCTGAAACCAAAACCACATATGGTATCCTCCGCGGGTCTTTACCGAAAGATTCTGGCGATTGATTGCAGAGTCATCCAAAATGTGAAGGAAGGTGCACTCCTTCAACCTCTTTTAGCCATCGACAATGCCCTCATGACTTGGCTTCTCACTTTGGAGCAAAAGATTCTGGCGATTGCCTGGAGATTCATCCAGAATGTGAAGGAAGATGCACTCCTTCTTGCACTGTTTTAGTCGTCGACAATGCCCTCATGAACTGCCTTCTCTAAAAGGTAAAATCAACTACCTCTTTGTCGACCACGAACAAGCTTCCACCATCAAGTCCCTTAAAAATTACCAAAGAAAGGATCAGCACAGCTCATCCTATCGAAACTCTATCCGTAGATCAAAATTACATAGGAATTTTTCGACTACCAGCGCAAATGGACATGCAATTCCAGGCGATTACAGAAGCGGAAATCAGTGCTAGAAAAATCACGAGATGTAACTTTCGTCTAAAGGCTGTGCATATGCCAAGAGGCGTTGCCCTTCTAAATGCTCGGCCTTTCTTGATTTGCGATTACCGTATCTTCAACTTTCCCTAACCCCTTCTAATCAAAAATCCATTAATTAGGTTCACATTTACCCTCCTTTCCTTCAACAAAGCCTTGTGTCGATTGCAGACAAAGAAAAAACTCATTACATACCCCCAAAGCGACCTCGAGATGGCGAGCCATACGACCTTCGACATGCTTTGAAATTAAATGAGTTCAACCATTTATTTAAATCATTCTACGCTTCAAGTTTAAAACAACTGCGAGAGAAACTCGGTTCGGCTTGAAGCCAGAAATATGACAAACATTCACTGATTGATTGATTCCATCAATCATTCAAATATTTTTCGATATTCCCGCGCGACGACAAATGGCGCATCCATTACAATGGCAAGTTTCCAATTTCATGCAGCAACGATTGGGAACAATACCCCCCCCCCCCCAAGCAGTTAGACTGCAAAAATGGAACCCATATACTCGTAACAATAACCTGCTACGCAGGATGTCGCTATTCATGAAATTAATTAAACCAAGAGGAATGAGGAGACCTCCAGACAATGGAATTAAGTTCACATATCATTCGCTGAGGAGAAATGAATCCTTACGGACCCCTCTGGAGGACCCTGATAAAGTAATTAGTTTTCTGAATGGAAGGAGGAAATCTTTTCAATTTCTCACAACTCTCGTCGGCAGATGACATTCATTTTGTGAGTTCAACCGCCAATTGAATCTGTAGGTACAGTGCGTTTCCAATTCCAATTTTTGATTGTAACCAGGAAGAGTCCTTCACTGTTTGTAACAATACTGCAGTGAATGATCGAATGGTCACAGGAGGTCTGTTGAGTTGCGTTGTGCAGATGCAGCAAGCAATTGGAAAATATGCACTGGATTCGCTGGGAGGAGAAGAAAATCTGCATTTGTCCAGGTGGTTCCTTAATTCCCCTTTCGCTCCACTCGTTACTTATGAAATATTTTGTTTCCTTCCGGGTCGGTATTTGTCATAGCAGATGGTGTATCTGACCGCAAATAATATTCAATTAGTGTGCCTGAGTAGCGTTTGAATGTCCAAACCATGGCTAAACCAACTTAGCTTCCTCCCGAGTGATTATTTGGGCCTCTAAGTCAGAACACTCCTCTGACAAGGAACGGTTTTCTTTCGCTTTGCTAACTGTCATGACCAATGATTAGAGGCTGGGGTTGATTCTGAAATAGACACTCGATGACACTTGCAAAAATAGTCCCAAAAACCACAAAGATCCTATAAATAGGGCCGCAGTTCATGTGGTATAAGCTGGCTGTGTTAAAACTATGGCCAATCAAATGTGTTAAGTCCTTAACCGTCTACTCGAGAAGAAAACGATAATGCTAAGTATTGCCATCTTCTTCTAGCTCAATTAAGGCACCAGGCTCTCCATATTGCTAAGAGTTTGAAGGAAGTCAGTCGCTGCGAAGATATTAACGACCAATTCCACAACATCGACTTCTACTCGATAACAAGAGCTCCTTGACATACTAAAATTAACGATTTGATCCGCAGATGTACGAGGACCATTCTTGAAAATGAATTCTTTACTTTTTTTTTGAGCACTCAGATGCAACTTGTCCATTGAACTACCAAAAAGCAGAACCTGGAGAGCCGTGCCACACACAATTGTGTTCGTAGGAAACCCAATCGTCAATGGAAGTCCTGGCCAAGGACGCGGGAAGACCCAAGGCATGTTCAGGTCCTGAGAAAAAATTCTCTGAGCCTTGTCTAGCAATCTTATCGGAAATCTCATTTTCAGGGATCCCAGTGTGACCTGGTTCCCAGGCAAGAGCCAAAAAGTTCAGCCTTGCGACCGAATTCAGACAGTTTTTTGCATTCTCGCATTATTTTGGAACTAGTTAAAGGGTTGAGCAAAGCCTTAAACGCAGACGCAGATGCTCCAATCCTTCCATCTATTCTTAACAATATATTCCGTGGGCATTTCGATAGTAAAGGTCTCTGCATGCTTGCCTAAAGAGTAGTGTAGGCTGGCGTTGTCGACCTCGAATGAAGACACCAGCACCGGACCCATGACCAGCACCGGACCCATGGCCATCCGTGAAGATTCGACTGCAGCCCAGTCCAGGCTCAGACTCTGGCAGCCGAAGTCTGGTGTCATTGCATCAGACGGTATATCCATGGAAGGGTCGTAAGATAAGCCGCACCGTCTAAGACGATAGATTGCTTTGATAGTACAGCCCATGTAAGTTTCAAGGGGAGGTAGATCACGCAGAGCGTCAAGAGTAGCTCCAGGCTTATTCGGAAAAGCTCCCGTGCAGCCGAGACAGGTCATTCTTAAAAGTTTAGTGCTGTAAGCAGTCACATACTAACGTGAAGACCTCCTCCACCACACCACCGACGCATAAGCTAGAAACGGTCTTATCGTAGCCGTATAGATCCAAAGGACCTTTTTCAGTGATAAGCAACATGTCTAGCCAAAAGCACCCTCACACTCCCCAGAAAACTCAGAGTGCCTTGGATGTCTTCGAGTTGATATGCCTTGCCTACAGAAGTCTTTTATCCAGGACCGCTCCTTGATATTTGGCTTCATCTTCACATCCTCTTCTGAGGAAATGTCAAATTCGAAAAGAGGAGTAACTTCCCACTTGTGGTGGAGTAAATTCCCAGGTGAAGCAAATTCCCGTGGAGTTATTTCCCTGCACCATTAAAAGCTGCCCTCAATGAGGCGTCCTATCGTCTTTATTCTACTCTTTTGTATCTACATGCGATGGCAGAATTATCTACAGAATCACCAGAGTGAGAGATAATTAAAGCTTTTTTTTTCCAATCACAAAATGGATGGAGAACTGGCATAATATCCACAACACCACATCAGCCTTTCGTTATTCACTTGTATGGAAAATCCTGCGAGGGTAATATTTTCTTTCTTTAACGTTGCTGAAAATTATTGAAAACGTCGAGAGATCAATAGTCAGCCGAAACCGGATGAAAATGAAAAAGAGCAAAAAAGCAGGACAAGAGAAGCACAATTCCATCGAAAAGCATAAGTTGTCGGTTGAAATACCAGACGAGTTGAGTTCATCACTTCAAAATCAGTGAGATTACATACTCGTAGTTGCCGGACTTGTTTGATGCAAATGCTCAAAGGATTTTCATTAAAAAAATCAGCAAGTGGAAAATTGGGTTTCTGTGAAAAGGTAGCGGCATTTGGGGCTTATTGAGGGTACAGCCATACGTATAGGTTCAAAGAAGTAAAATTGATTGCATTGCCAGGATTCTTACTTTAAAAATAAAGCAAACACTGAACTGAAGACCAACAACTTAGTTCTGATATCAAGTTCGGCCCTCCTGAATTCAGATTAACAAAGCTGGCTCAAAATCGCTCAAGTCTGACCAATCCTAAGAGATAACTCATTATTGCTCCTCCCATCACTCGTGAATAGGAACGCGAGATACATACTTAAACTTGTCAACCTGTTTCAATTGACTAAGATGCAAAGTGCATTGGACAGGCGTTCGAGAAATGAAAACTACTTCAGATTTATTCGCTCTTACTCTCATCCGAGCTTCAATCCAGACGGTTACGAACATGTCAAGTGCGCACCTAAGTTCCGTCTGGGCGGACCTAACCAAGTCATCAGCGAAAAGCAGATGGCTAACCCTTAACTCTTCCAATTCAAATCGCTCCTCCCCACGGCTGCGCTGTAACATCCAAAGAAGAGGCAACAAATCGCACCACTGGCAAAGACCAAAACCCGCTGTGAAAGGTTTCGGTTTTACGCCATTCAACCGAAAATAGACCTTACAGTTTGTGTATAGAGATCGAATGGACTTCAAAAGGCGAACATCAATCTCAAACTTCCTGGACTTGATGGTCTACTCTTCCAGATATCCACCTAGATTTTTCTGAAATTACCTGGTAAAAACCTCTAATTTTGTGTGTTTGAGGGCTGGATATGAAAGCCTGGCGAACTATTATCCAGACAATGATACGACACAACACATCTGGCTGATATATTCATGGATATACCTTTGATGGGAATTAGTGGTCACCAAATACCTGTTTCACTGGAGTTTATGTGATGAAAGCACTTCGCTACCAAAATCATGGAATCGGACGTAATTCCCTGCTCCAAAGCAGAGAGTTCAGCATGCCGTTCGATGACTTTCTCCCAAGGTATTGCTTCAAACGAAATTACTCAGTAGTCATACCCCCCAGTGGCGACTGGGAAAAATTCAAACCCCGTCCCTCAGAGCATGACCAGGTATGGTATACAGACGGCTCTAAAATGGACAGTGGATCTGGGGCTGGAATATTCGGAGAGTCATTTAGCACTAACCTATCGGTCAGTCTAGGCACGTACTCATCCATCTTCCAGGCAGAAGCTTGCTCTCTAACCCCCGTGACAAAACCATTTTTATCTCCTCTGACAGTCAAGCTGCCCTGCAAGCACTGAATTCAGCCACGATAAAATCGAAACTAGTTCTAGAGACAGTCAAATTGCTTCTAGAACTGGGAAAAAACAACTTGATCATACTACACTGGATCCCTGCTCACAAAAGCCACGCCGGAAATGAAACAGCGGATTCACTGGCCAACATAGGTGCGACCACCCCCCTGGTCACTGGTCCTGAACCAGCCTGTGGAGTAAACAAAGCCATTTTTAAAAACTTCATGAGGGAGCAATCCCTGCTCAAATCCAATGCGATCTGGGTGGAAAGTATAGGACAGAAATGTACCAAACACTTCTTTCCCATGGTATCGCAAAAGAAATCCAAGTTTCTTTTAAAGCTAAGCAGGAACCACCTTAGAATTCTAACCGGCATCCTAAGTGCCCACTGCCGTCTAAAACGGCATCTTCACAAGCTTGGCCTTTCACCGGACCCTACCTGCAGACTGTGCTTGGAGAGCGATGAAAGCTCTCTCCACGTCGTCACAGAATGTCCCGCCCTTATCCATGTGAGAAAACGGACCCTAGGCAGTGAACTCGTTTCACCAACGGCGCTTGCCACGCTCCACCCAGAGAGGCTGATTAGTTTCCTGACATCCTCTGGAGTAGACAAACTGCTCTAAACTCTTGCGAAAGCACCATAGGCCTTTTTATGAGACCGCAGTGCTACAGTGGACAAACCGCTCCCCACTAATAATAATAATAATAATAATAATAGTCACAATTCGTCTGGAATTAATTTTTAACGGAGTCGAAGTGCAGAGGACAATTTGAGTGTCCGAATGGAAAAAATCAGGACAAAGTTATGCATACGATATATGTATGTATGTACATATATGCAGAAAGAAGCCTGAAACCCTTTTCTTTACTCCATCTCACAACAAGTAACTCTCAAAGTATTGGGAAACGATTAAAAAATGCACGAAACTATCGTACTTGTTCCAGAATTGTACTCCCCCAGAATAGGTCCCCCTTCTGTCACTCCCTTAACAGTAATTAAACCAAGAAAGTTGTTGGTACAATAAAAACATCCCAAATGACTTGATACACGTTTTCTAACCGTTATTTATATGCTGACGCCATGACATTTTCCCTTCGGATGTTAGTTGCTCAGCATCCAGTATTCCCTATCAGGCATCGCAATTAATTCCACAGCTACTGCACTTCACTATAAGAAACCATTGACATTAAACTGCAGGAGCTTAAACAACACTATTTACTTTTCCTCCAGAGGGGTGCACTACCAACGAAATGTCAAACAATATCTCCCGCTCAACTTCTATGTCCCCCTAGTGCATGTAACACCGCAAAGGATCAAGCTCACCATGCCATCAAGAATGTTTCCTCTGCAAATGTGATGCGATTAAAAATTTATCAAAACATCGATCTGTAACACATCCCACTGCATGCCGGCCTCCAGCCAGCCGCAACAGCCTGTATGCGCCCCATTGATGGCATCTCCTCGTATGCATGCGTTTGAGAACCGTCGTTACAGAAGTGCACTTAATAGATAATTTCTTGACTCTACTCAAGCGCAGGCCTTCATGTGTGTACACTGTGCAGTCGTTTAATACAGTAATTGCATTATTAAACTACCACTCAGCGCTATTAAAAGTAAGAAGGGAAGTGACTATGAGCCAATGGAAGTGTTTAATAACAGAGTTGACATTTTAATGGGATCGTAGTAGTTTTCAGAAGACTTTTGGTTGGTCATAGGTGTGTATGCTCAATTGATAGTCACAAAGAGCTGAAATCATGAAAAGCTAGGAGGTGTAAATAAATGTATACTGAAGCTTTTCAGGAATTTCTCATTGAGCTAGGGATAGAGAAGTATCTTAACCGTTGAACTATAGGTATCCTAGTTGAGACTAAGAAGTAGGTAACAGAAGCCAATTAGGGAACCCAGCAGGTTGGGGTTATTTTACCTTTTCTCTGACTTTTGGTCATAAACAACAGTCTAGACAAGGACAGAGTTAAATGTGACACTGGTTTTAGGAACTTTTCCCTGTACACGGGTCTTAAGCTGCGGACTCTGTGTCACCCGGACAAAACTGAGCTGATACTTTTCGTTACAAAAACGCAACCACCAGACTTTACCCCTTACCATCTGACCAAACCTAGAACAATGAGGAAAGAAAGCATGTACAGCCTTATATGTATGTCTAAAAAAAAAAAAAAAAAAATAGCTGGCGTGACAGCCCGGCCGGGATGAGCCAAGGCCTAGCTTCTGGCAACCATTCATGTTGTGCGTGTTGTATTGTTTGCACGATTGGAAGGGAACTACAATTTATTGCCGACTCCAAACGGCGAATTGAGAAGCTTTTTCATGACAGATTATACTCCCGGAGGGTTGTCATTCCCCGACGAGAGGTGGTACGCGAAAAAATGTTCGGTGGACATGAACCCACACCGCTCGGTCAGCAGGTCAAGGCACTAACAACTGAGCCGCGGCGACCACTGCCTTCTACATATGTCTGCACCAGAATATTTGGCAAGAAACGGAGAATCCAGTCGAAGATGACTATGGAATATGGCTATACCATCCACTGTACGACCAATTCCCATCTATGGGTCATAGGTCTAGTGACCCACTCTGAATAAGAGATACAACCGAAAAAAACTCAAAGAACTGCAAGAAGAGGCACCAAGGGAGCTTAACGATCATGCTCGACTAACGCCCAAGCCCTGCACGTACATATTTACCCTCGCTCTCCATATCATAAATATTGGACCATGTAGTGCACTAAAACTTAGCACCCATCAGTCACAGTAACATCGTCAACCGACTACAGACAGGCTATATCACTCCCAATTAAAATTTCATCAAAACTTTCACTGCAGAATTTCTCTCCAGAGCGGAAGGATGATGGAGGAAGGATCCGCACTGCATATCTACGACACTGGATATAAACTGGACTGACGGCCCAAGTATTGACTGCGAAGTTTGACTAGGGAGTCTTCCCGAAAACTTTCAACTTAACCAAATCCTTTCACCGCACTGACTTATCCAGGAGGAGCTTCTGGCAATAAGGGCGGTCTGCCGATGCTTGAAAATTATCGAAAACCCAAGCACAACATTGCTATCTTAGTGGATAGCCAAGCTGCCATCGAAGCCCTCAATTCGGCTGCTACTTCCTACAAATTTGCATAACAATGTTGAGTACGTAGGTGGTCTGTTGTTATTTACGCCTCTGTGGTTCCGGGTCATAAAAATATAACACGCACTGATATTGTTTTCGACAGCATAAAGGATCTATAAACACTATCTCTTCCCGGCCAACCTCAGGTGGAATACATCCAGAATGTGGCTAACCTATAACAAGAACAGAACCAAAGAACTCCTTAGCGTATCTCGTTTTGATATCGTCAGAATTGAAGCGATCAGTATGGGCAGTCCTGCCCTTGCCGGTAGAAGTGACAAATGTCACAAGGGACCCATTTACCTACCCTAACCTATAGGTTATTGGCCAATTGGTGACAATACAATACACAACACACTCTGTCTAGGGTTGTGGAGATGGAGTTGAGAAAGAAGTTCGCTTTGGGTAAACCATTCCTCGACATCCTTAAGGACATCTCGGTTAACAGAACTGGAAAACTCAACTGGATGGTTTTGAAAATCCCTGATAACACTTTCTCCCGCCGGTCACGTAAAATGTAGAATCAAAACGTCAGCTTATCGCCAACTTGGTTCTTATGAACATCCAGCTCTGCTTACCTACCTTCAGATAAAAAAAAAAAATAAAAACTGGCAACCCTGTTTGGCACTATAACCAACCTCTCCTCATTCACTTTTGTTGCACAGTGCTGCACAGTGTTGATAGCAAATTGATTAGGAAGAGGACATCTAAGCACACTGCAGTAGACTCCTTCCCACAGGATGTTACTGTGACTATGAAAGTGTATGTGCTGTGTGTGAAAAGAAAGCAAACACGGCTTGAGAAGAAAGCAATGCACTTGGTGTGAACAATCAAAGAATGTCCTTCCACTATCACAAGCACAAAACCAATGTGCGCTGAAGGAAGAGAGGTTGCGGAAAGAAAATCAGTTAAAAGGACTCACTCACAGTGAAAGTCAACGGCAGATGAAGCAATGTGTGAATACTCGCTGTGAAAAAAGGATTAAATTCCCATGCATCGGACGAATACATCAAAGGGGAATATTGACATAGAGGGAGGCATTGGCATGTGTGTTGATTGAAAAAGTGGATATGCACTCGATGCAATTATATAAATGGAAGTTTCTGTTAACAAGCCACTCCTGCAGCGGTTTTCAAAATTTGTATAAGGAGTTCCGGAAGAGAGGAAAAGATAAAATGCATCTGAAGCACATGTCAAAGGCGTGACAGTTGATTTGTATCCCAATACGCAAATCCATAGGCGTCATGTGGCGTCATTAAGGTGATCAACGCAACGTCATGTTCTGGATGTCCGAACTTTCCAAACGGGCAAACATTGACTCGGACCATTACCATGTTGTAGCCGAGGTATGAATGCAAATATCCCAAACGTCTCAACAACGAAGGACTACTGTGAGAAAATACGACATCGAAAAGCTACATTCGCAACAGACTGACAAAGCCTTTGCCGATTGTTTATCTTGTAAGAAGTCCAATGCCGCCAGCACCAAGTGTCGAAGACCAGTAGAAATGTTGCCAACAACTCGACAAGGAAGCCGCTACTGATGTGCTGGATCACCTGGAAGACCAACAGCAAGAAGCCTCTGGTGTGACGAGAATTGCTGACAAGTGCACGCAGCAAAACAAGATGCATACAAAGCGGCTCTGCAGAGAAGGATGAGGTCTGCACGCGAGCTCTACGAGCAGAAGAGACGATCAGATACCTGTACAGATGAAGAAGAAAACATTCTAATAGAGTCACAGTCGGTGCTGAGAATTTAGAAAAACTACAATACTTCTGCGGACTGTTTAACGGCGATGAAGACCAGTATCTAGCTGTCAAGCAGAATGAAGCATTCAACTTAGATGACAGCCAAAACTACAGTCGACCTGATCAAAATAAAGTAAGGACAGCAGTATCTAAACTTAAGTCCAATAAGGCAGCTGGTACTCATGGTTTCCCTGCCGAACTGTTCAAAGCAGCTAGAAATGACTTTGTAGAGAGCCTACATCAACTTTTTTCAACAATTTGGTCAGATGAATGTATGTATGTCTGATCAATGAAATTTCAGCACCATTTGCCCGAGTCACAAGAAACAAGACACCTTCAGCTGCGCCAATTACAGAGGCATCAGTCTTCTTAACAGCGCTTACAAGATTTTATCCACCGTGTTGTGTGAACGCCTGAAACCCTTCGTGAACAACTTGACCGGTTCCTATCAGTGCGGTCAGTCAAATTTTCACACTTCGGCAGATCCTGGAGAAAACCCATGAAGTCCAAATAGATACCCACCACCTCGTCATCGCTTTTAAGGCCACCTATGACAGCATTTTTAGAGACGAGCTATACAGAGCCATGTCTAGTTTTGGCATTCCTGTGAAAGCTCGTCCGTCTGCGCAAGATGACAATGAAAAATGCACGCTGCTCCATCATGGTCGGTCAAGACCTCATCTTGACCTTTGATGTCAAAAAAAGATTTAGACAAGGCGTATCATCGACTTCTTCAACATCGTTCTTGAAAGAATAGTGCAAAACTAACGCGCAAGCACCAGAAGCAGAATCTTTCAAAAGTCCGTCCAATAACTCGCATACGACGATATTGGCATAATCGGAAGAATGCAGCATGATGCCAGCGTTTGTAAGTATGTATTGAGATAGACGCGGTAAAGATGGGTTAACCGGTTAATGAGGGCAAGACAAAGTATATGCTGTCAACAAGAAAGGACACTCAATACGGACGTCTCGGACAGCACGTCACTATACACAGATATAACTTTGAGGTTACTAAAGATTTTGTCTATCTAGGCTCCGCAATCACTTCGAGAAACGACACCAGCGCTGAGATTAAACAAAGAATAACTCTTTCCAATCGCTGTTTCTTTGGGATAAGATGGCAATTAAGTAGCAAAGCCCTCTATCGAACGACTAAAGTGGTCTTTTATAAGACCTTCCTTAATCGTCCTAGTCCTGCTCTACGGCGCAGAGGCATGAACTCTGCCAAAAGCGGAAGAGGTTTCTCTTGGATGTTTCAAGAAAAAAATTGCTCGGGATATTTTCGGTCCCATCTCCATAGACGGTGAATGGAGGAGGAGATACAATGACAAACTGTACGGGCTGTACAGCGACATCGGCTTATCCAGAAAAGTGAATGGATGGACACCAATGCTCCGGCGCAGAAAATCTTCGAGCGCAGACCTGCGGGACGGCGCAGTAGAGGAAGATGGAGACTCAGGTGGCGCGCATAAGTGAAAGGAGACTTTAACCAACTTGCGAAACTGGAGGCAGCTGACTGGAAACGCTTATTGGTTGAGGTCCGAGTCTACCACGGACTGTAGAGCCACCTTAGTAAGTAAGTAATCAATTTAATGAAAAAGAAAATATTTATATAGTTTCCTTAGCATCAGCTGAACCAATTATACTAAAAATCTAATCAGCTCCAAGTTTCATGCTGACAAATGAAACAAAAAAAAAACACATGATCGTACGGTGTTTCATTCTCCAGATATCGACGTAGACAAAATCTCGAAATATTTTGTTTGGACCGATTGCAATAATTCCCCTTTGCAAGTAGGAAGTAAAAAGTCATACGCATGCGATGTCAACAAAAGAGATTGGTTCCAAACTCTTAAACGCTTTTGAAATGCTCAACAGTCTAACTTTCAACCAAAGTGGTGAAGAAATTGAGTTCGATGTGGTACTTATGCCATCGAATCATCAATGAACATATTGCTATGAAAAGCATACTGCCTGTCATTGCAAAGTTTTCGTGAACCCACGTTTTTGAACTTAAAAAGAAAGGTAAATTCGTCGTTAGTTGAAAACTCGCCATTTTAGGATCGAGCTGGACAAATGTAGTCTTCTGTCTATTTGGGAAGAGACCGAAGAAGTAGGATAGATTTAGTGATTCTGCCAGCTTAGAGAAATACGTCTTAAGAATTATAAAAGCAACAAGTTTCAGTTAAAAGACAATAAAATCATTTAATGAAACTACTCGCCGCATTTCACCCTCAACTTAGCTCCTGGACAGCCTCTGGAGCAAATCAACTGCTCTAGAAACGCATGGGTTGGTGCTAGAGCAGACCAACAGATTAAAAATAAAAAAGAACTGCCTGTCACACAATTCCGAAAAAATCTTGTTGGATTATTTCAATTAATAATATGATTCACTCTAGCGTATACGCATTTTTTTTTTTATAAATTTAACCAATAAGCCTATTCCAAGATTGCAGTTGTGTACACGTACACTCACTATGCACTGAATTATTCACCCAAGGGATCTATGTGGTTTGTTTGTATGCACATAAATTACGCTCAACCATGCGGTAAATATGTTATATTACAACAAAATTCCTTCGCAGATGAATTCGGTTCGTGTTTTACCTACAAAAGCAACTTAAATTTCCTTAAAGGTGCACCCAAACTGTTCCAAAAATCCTACCCTTCCGACTATGGTAAACATCCCAGCGTCCTCTGATTTTTTTTTTTTCATCTTAATTTTTCTAAGTCAACTTAATTTTGCCAAGTCACACTCAGGTTGCCCAGAAGAAAAACCCTTATTCGCTGCAGCAATTTAGATTCCAAACATTCTCTCTCATCTATTATTCCCGCAAGGACACTTAAGGGTCTAACATCCTCGCAAGGCATAAAAACCTATTTTCGTCCGAAAAAAATTGATTAAACATTAGGTCAGCGCTGCTATATTTGTTACATGATTAATGGATTTTTTAAGCATTCCGAAAACTTCGATAAGAATCGAAGGCGGAACAAACTAATGCTTCCATCATTAATGAGTGCTCGCATCCTGAACTAGCTCATAATGAAAGTTTTGATATATTCTCGTCTCGTGGTTTATAAAAGAGTTTCGCCACAGTACTTTGATATACTCAAACTTTGAGTTCTTTAATTATATCAGAAATGGAATGGAATATGCTGAAAGGATCATCTTTCGAGGATGTCGTTATCAGTACTAGTAGAGGTACTAATGCCGACTTAAATTTCACATTTCCATTTGAGGTTGTCAATGACTTAACAAGACGGTCATGCCAACGACATGATTCACCCCCTCTCACACAGCAACACATGCCCTTTTAATCTCCTGAACAGGATTTCCAATTAAACACAATTAACGAAGAATGTCAAAGGCCAACACAAAGCATGCCATACATCTGGCTCAGCTGGATCCTTTGAAAACTCTGTCAATAAGTCACAAGCACCAACACACTCACGCTCATCGACAATTTGCGACGTTTAATTTTACTGAGCCTACACGTTCATTTTAAAATTTAAAAAAAAGGAAACCGAAGAGAAGAGGAAGGAATAAACAACACACCCGGCCATAGCCACAAAAACCAATCTACATGCAAATTTGGAACGACAATGCGAGACCTTCACGTGTGATACACAACAAATAATCCGCGAATTCTGACTGAATAAACATTAAGCCCGCCCAAGATCCTGTTTAGGGAAATTTAATTCAATTTGACAGACGATTTTTCGTTTTCTCACTCAGTTTCTCCTTTCACTTGGTTTATCGTCCTTTTTTTTCTGCGTTCCGTTGTGTGCGATGAATTTATACAACTTGCACAAGTACTGTGAGTTTATTTAATTAAATGTTTTCCAACTCACACACTATCATACATATCCTTCAGGCAAAAATTATTGCCTCGAAGGAAATGGCATTATTGTTGACTGACTTACCACAAGGATACACTGCATTTATTTAAATTCAGTAAATTGTCTTCCTGCGGTGGTTCAGTACACAGACAGATGCTGAGCGTGGGTGGGGGTTTCGAAGAAATGAGAGACAAAAAGTTATCTCATCAAGTTCAGTGCAAGGATAATTATGACATTTATGAGAAATTATTTTCCTTCCTTTTGTTTGATTCACACAAAAGGATGGGCTTGCTAATCCGAATTTGATGAGGGAAAATTAGTTTCAAGTCGTGGAAAAATAAAATGGGTGCTGAACCTTTTTTCTTGGTCGAAATTCTGTGTGACATGGAAGAATGAAATTAAAATGAAGAGATGAAGGGCAAAGGTCAATTGATTGTTGTCACGCTATTGGAGACTCAAATAAATCTAAAAACTCATTTGTAAGGATATACGTATACTCGCATGTGTATATACTCTTATCTATACAGACGGAGGAGACGGTCAATTCAGAGATAAGTACCTGAATGAAAATGCAATGCAGAGAAACGTACAAAAAGCAAACTGCATGTCTAAGGCATTTGATGTGTTACTACTCATCCATTCGTTAGACTACATACATCCTTTCGTGACCTCATAGCACCCTGCTGTGTAGGGCATAAATAATGTAAACGATTCGGAATTTAATTTTCCCAATCTAACCTGAAGTCTTATATTGTCCCTCCCCCCTCTTACTGCCTCAAGTGGTTAGACAAGTGCTGATGGATAAACTGGATGAGTGAAAAAAAATGTAGAGAAAATAGATACCAGCCTCTGCACAGTTTGACCCTCACTTGCATTATTCCATTAATGATATGAATTCACGAAATGAACAGGAAAAAAAGGCAGAAGAGCATAACAATAGCGTCCTCCAGCATAACCTCTGTGCAACTTCTGAATGGCAGTATACAAAGCTATCCCCTACTGCAAAATAAGCTAAAGCCTCTTCAGCGAGTATCGTATCACAAATTCGAATTATGATGATGAGTCTTTAACTCTGCTACAGGCTAACCTCCACATGGGCGCGGAGGTGAATCAATGATAAATACGCGAGCAAGCTGATGCAATTTTGGGTCCACCTCTTGGCAAGCAATTACAAATCTCCAAGAGTTATAAAAAAAGTTTCATCGTCGGAGTCGGTAATCAAAACGATCGGTGTTCCTTTCATGTAGTAGATTTTCTCAAAAATATTCGCCTAGTTATAGGCGTGAAATGTTTGAACAAAAAAAAATAAAATCACTTCGGCTTCGATTGACTAGCAATGAAGAAAGAAAAGAATCCCTTAGTGGTCAACTAAACGTTTAGAACTTCGGCGAAACAAGCGATGAGACGCCTGCAGCATTTCGAAAAGGTTAAATGCTCCGAGGTACCTATAGCGGAGAACATGTTGAAAAGGGAACCAAAAACAATCAGTAGCGCTGTACCTCTAACCGTAGGAGAGCACAGGAATACTCTGAAAAAAAAACTTATTTATTTTTTCCATTCTAAACCACACTATAGATGCCCATAAATTGACTCAGAAAGTAACCTCCAGGATATACATACTCGTATATTGACGGAACGAGGAGACCTTATGTTCTATGGTTATCAATAACGAAATTTATCATGCATATAGCGGGGAAAGGAACTCAGAAAAGCAATCCGAAACAGAAATCATTAAGACGTCATCAAAAAGTCCTTCCGTCACAAGCAAGGAAACAAAATCTTTAACTCAGATGACTGCAAGACGGAGATCAAAGAAGCTGTGTTTTCACGACTTTATAAATCAATCTTTTACCCATAGTTGGAAATGACTTTTTTGTGTTGTAAGTTGAGGTGGCAACCATTATTGAGTGGAAACCATCGAAAACAAGCGAAAAAGGTCATTACTGTGTACACTGCCAATCAAGTTGGAAACAATTTTATCAAAGGTGGGAGCACTCGACAAAAAGCAGCTAAATGAGAAATCAGTAGTCAATGTGATGGCATTATGATGAGTATCAGCGGCCCAACGAAGTCCCAGGCAATAAAAGAGTCCCTTAACTGGGAAGGAGAGGGATGAAACAACCTTTGTAAGGATACCCATCTTTTATAGAGAATAGTCCCACCGTAGAGGAGATGACTTTGCCAATTAAAGGGCTAAAAATCGGCAAATCTCCAGGTGTGGATGAAATCCATCCAGAAATGCTCAGGGCTTTGGGTAAAGAGTGGGTGAAATGGCTCTAAAGATAAATAGCTGGCGCGACAGCTCGGGATGAGCCAAGGCCTAGCTTTTCACAACCATTCATGTTGTGCGTGTTGTATTGTTTGCACGAATGGAAGGGACCTACAAATTATTGCCGACTCCGAACGGCGAATTGAGAAGCTCTTTCATGACAAATTATACTCCTGGAGGCTTGTCATTCCCCGACGAGAGGTGGTGCCGCGAAAAATGTTCGATGGATATGAATGGGACTTGAACCCACGCCGCTCGGTCTGCAGTCCAACGCACTAACCACTGAGCCACGGTGACCATCGTGTCATTAAAGTGGCCTAGGAATGCTGTGAAACACCTTGCGATTGCCAAACTGGGGTAATTGTTCCTCTTTTTAAGAAAGGGGATAAGATTGATTGTTCCAATTACAGGGGTATATCGACCTTTAGTTACCCCGAAAAAGTATTTGCTAAGGTGTTGGAAGCACGTTCCAGAGCTTTGGTTAAGTCCAGATTGGGCGATCAGCAGTGCGGTTTTCATCCAGGTAGAAGCACAACCGACCAGCTATTCACTCCCAGAATGGTAGTTGAGAAGGCGTGGGAGGATGCCAGACCTATCTACAGTTGTTTTGTGGATTTGGAGAAATCGTATGATCGGCTCCCCCGAGATAAACTCTGGAGTCTATTGCAGGAGCATGGGATTGATGGTTCTCTTCTGAAGGCCATTTAGTCTCTATACACCAAATGTAAGAGCTGCATTCGGGTGAACCACGTTAGGTCGACACCTTTCACTGTGGGCGTTAGGCTTCGCCAGGGTTGCGTTCTGTCACCTCTCCTTTTCATAGCATATATGGATTGGAAGTTACAGCGCAGCCGTGGTGAGGAATGTTTCGAATTGGGAGATTTAAGGGTAAGTCACCTGCTTTTCGCTGATGACTTGGTAATTCTTACGTCCACCCAGACCGAGCTTCAGCACGCACTAGATAGATTCGTTGCCATCTCTGTTGAAGCTGCGATGAAGGTAAACGTGAACAAATCAGAAGTTATGGTAATTTCCGGAACGCCTGGTCAATGCACTCTGCATGTTAGTGGAGTCCCATTGAAACAGGTGCTAGAATCGCCAGAATATGCGAGGCACTCAATATCGAGGAGCTACTTCTTCGAGCGGAATCCATACTTCGATGGTTTGGGCACGTTCAACGCATGTCCCCAACTTGCCTTACAAGACGTGCCATGGAATCAGTGCCATCAGATAGGTGTCCCCTGGGTAGGCCCAGGATGAGACGTTTGAACCAAGTCCAAAATTTCACCACTACCTGTATAGGGACAACTCCTGATGATTTAGAGTCAATGAAGGGAGATGTGGAGAGTCCACTTAAGCACTCTAACTCCGCGACCCTCATAGTGTGTGTATGTACGGATGCCGGGACATAGGGAGATTCTAGGGAATTGTTAGGCTGATGAACTCGCCAGATATGGATTAACAATGCTCATTCTCCCAGTACAAGGTGTATGGACAAATAAAAGAAGGAAATCATTCCTCAACTTCTTTATACTTACTCAGCTTCGAATTTACAATGGTCTAGGCGATCTGGCCCCCTTCGCTTCCTCAGAAGCTCCTATTGGTTGAGGTGGCCATGCTGTAGTGGTTAGTATAATCGGTTGTCAAGCTGAAAATCCGGGTTCAACTCCTGATGTCCAAAAACATTTATTTCTTAAAAATAAATAAATCGATCAACCATGAAGGTAATGTCGACTCTACTGCAAAGGCATGACGCTGGTAGTAGGTGAATTATAGCAGTGACAAACACCGCAAATATCCCCACCTGGACAGCCCCCTTTGGACGCCATTGAAAACGAAAAATATCCGAGGTTCGAACCACTGCAACAAACTCGCGTTGTATGAATAACATCAAAAGGGTATTCATTGTCCCGTGAAGCGCGAGGGGATTATAAAAAAAGAAAATAATAGGTAAAGGAGCTTTCCAAGATCCATGTGGTATCACAATGGATCTATTATAAATCCAAATGTGTTGGCTGTAGCTGGCAGCCCTTACCTTAACCTTACCTAACCTATTACAAGGCAGTGTATTGTTGGCAAATACGCTCAGGTATTGGGTATGATGTGCAGGGACTTCTGCATAACTTCAGAGCTGAGATATGAAAATCTTCTAAAGTAATCTTTCACTGCTACGGTAGAACACATCATCAGAAATCTAAATAATGTCAGCCATGCCTTACACCAATAAATTGTTCTAAGTGTAGACTGGCAGTGGTAGCTACGGGAAGTGTGAGTATAATGCACTTAATGGAGGACAACTTGAATCTTACTGAAAGTTTTAATCGATACTCAGTGCGATCAACTAGAAATTGATGATGAAGTAAAGCAAAAATATGCTGAATTCATGTAACAAGACGAGCACGCTAAAAATACTTCTACCATAGAAGCTGAAGGAATAAAAAGGAGATTAGGTCCGTTTTCTTACTTCTTCTCTCCAATTTTGAAATTATCCTCCTTGACAAGCTGTATACATACATATATGACCTGACATGCTTAACTGAACTGCCCCTTATAATCCATACCTATACCAGTTTCCTCTTCGGTCTCTACCTTGTCTTCTAGAGTAAAATTATTGACACAATGGAGCCGCTGACCGATCAATGTTATCTAATAACTTAGGTCGTTGGACATACGTCAACCTGACTTGACCTAGTGGAAAAAATCTCACGTATAAATTGCTGATGCCCGTCCAAAGAGCATGTTGGTTTCTTAAAACCTGTGACATGTGACCCCAGTTCTATGTATCCTTTCTGTTTTCTTTCGAAACATGTCAACTCACCAACCGACCGACTGATGGAAACAACAAAAACGCTGCTTGAATTTCGGCTACAAGTCAGGAATACGATCGATACAAATGTAATACAAAACCTTGTTTACCAAAGCCTGTCATAAGAAAACATTGTGGGAAAAAACATTACGTGGAATTTTTGTCAGTTGGCACATGAGGATGAATGTGAGAGAATAGACAGAGGCCCAACACTGACGCACAAAAGGAAGTCTCGCCTTTCACCGGCTGTTTTGCTGCCCCAATTGTCGACCAGTGACATATTTATCTTGTTCCATATATCGCCCCTAAACACGCACACACCCCGAAAGCCATTAAACTAATTTTGTGTGACAAATTAATAGACAAGTAAATACATACATCACTTGTGTTTTTTTTCTTTCAATTTGATTGATGGGTTATGGTGAAAGTGCAAAGCCATTACGTAAGGTCTTCAAATGGAGAAAGGTTATCAGAGGTTGCCATGCGTGATGGCATCTCAATATCGATTGCAATTCATGTTGATGCATGAAATATATGCAACATCACACTCGGAGGATGCACTAAGTCCTCCTCTGGCAAATATTGATCATATCCTCGTGGTTGAATGATGTAATTTACTTGTGTTTACTGTGCGGTCAATAATTGTTTTGTCACAAACAATGCAGTCAACAAAATCTGTTGGAACTTTGGTTGTTAATTAAATAATTGGCTAAGCACCCTTATATGCCACAGGCATGATAGCTAATTTTCTGGGATGGGTGATGGACCGCATAACGCTGACTGAGGTTACCTTTGACCATTAAAAACACCCTAAGTGGGTGATAGTGGTCATAAAAACAAACGACGGTATCAATCCGCATCCATTGAAACTTAAAACAATTGACCCCGAAAACACGACTATTGTTGCTCCATTTCGAGGTCTATTTTCAGCACGTACGAGTCTATTAAAATATGAGAGAGACCTATAAAACATTTATTACGAAGCAACATGGCCATAAAGCTGAAACAGGTACTACCGCAGGATTTACAAGACCACGGCCGCAGGACTTGAAAAACCGAAGCACCCTCGTGCGACACAAATAAAATTGTTATGGTAATTTTTTATTCGCCCAGTGAAATGAAAGAGGGCACTCTAGATAAACAAGCAAATTGGAGAATAGTTTATCTCTTCATACTCTGTTGGGCCTAAAGGAGTTTTCATGCTGTGAAATTCGTGGCGCAATTCCGGACGTCGATATAAACACCAACGGCGGAAACATAAATCTGTTATTAAAGTTATGAGCCGGTTTTAAAGTGTCGCTATACTGCATGGCGTTAAGGATTTATTTCAGGACGGAGTGGCTTTGAGTTTGCGGAGTGTAAGGAATTTTTACGGATCATATGGCAGGGGAAGATACGTTTCTTCCAACCCAACAAATTGGAGGAATGTGATCATATCGAAACGGTGGAAGGTAATGTATGAACAAACTTGGTTTACTTTGGGATCAAAACACGTCTTCACACTCAAATATCTCACAAGTAAAACGGCAATGTGTTAGGAACCCTCATTTGCAATACATTCTACAAAAAAGCTTAAAGAGCAAAGGTTACCCTTCTTAAGAGCCCTTGCAAAAACTATTCAATTAAACATAAGCAAATTCATCACAATCAAGACAGCGGGTATGCTTAACCACAGTATACTACATTTAGGCTTCGAATATCCTAAGCGGCTGTCTAGCTCTTGGTACAACATCCAGTGACTGGACCAAGGTAAAAGTAGTCTTTATAGCCAACCTCACACAGCTTGACCTTCTTCATATCGAAAACTTTCGAGAGAATCCTCGATCGAAAGACCGCTCTAGTTGCTTTCTTAGATATTGAGGGAGCATTCAATAACGTTGGGACACTTTCGATAATCAATGGTCTGAAAAATCTTACCATGTGCGAATCAGTCTACAGTTTAATACACTACATGCTATATGCATAGCCGAGTCATCAAGGCCTCTTTTAGCAATAGAGCAACTAGAAAGATGCCCCCATGGCGGTGTGCAATATCCTCTCTATTGAACCTTGTACTCAGTAAACTACTTCTAAATCTAGAGGATGCAGAGTGTGGGGTGGGGGCGTGAGGAAACCATGTCGCCATCTACCCTCAAAAACTGACAAATATTCTTCAACTTCCTCTAAACAAACCACGTGGGCAAACAGCTGTGGCCATTCATCTAGAACGGATCTGGTCCTTTTTACTAGGAAAATCAAAATTCCAACTACTATTCCATCCAAACTCAACGGTACTCCTTTGAGGACTCATTCTAGATAGGAACCTTCTTTGGAGACACAATATACCCGAACGAGCTAGGAAGGAGCACCAAGGAACATTTACTCATGTATAAGAGCAGTAGGTATCTAGGTAGGAACACATTGATGAATGGTGACTTGACTTTGCGTTTTTAGTAGATATGACCAGAGCTGGAAAATAACTTTCAACCTTTTCAAAGGTTTTTAAATTACTCTCTGTTGTTGAGATTTTGAAATAAGGTCACTTAATAACCGATTTGCATCACCTTTACTTTACTTTTTTTTAGGTTCTGGTCAATCAATGACAGATATCACTGAGAGAAAAAAATAAATCTCCTTTATCATTGTCGCTTAGTTAGCAAGCAGTGCATCGGAATTGCCGATTAGTGATTTGATTAGTCATCAGTAAACACTTGTCTAAGAAAGTTCTTCTATACTGATAATATATGTGAAATGAACACAACAATTGAATTCTATACATTGAAGACTTTTGATTTATTCTCGACGAAAGAGGTTTTAGGTTGATCATTTCCATTTAATTTTTATAAAAAAAGTCAATAGAGGAGAGATATATTTGAAATTAAAAAATAGCTCTCAAGCGAAGAGCGGAAAGATGAGTATATATAAATATATCTCGGAGCAAGACCTAAATGTCGGTGCTCAATGCAATATTTCTCACTGAGAAACCAAATGAAAATAAAGGTTGAGAGTTATTTTCGAGCTCTGGATATGACAGAACACCTTAATTATTTTAAAGTTGAACTTCAAGGAAAATATGTAATCGTTACGCAACGGTAATAAGGATACGTAAATTCGAAGACACTATATCAGATGCCTTAACCTGACATCAAATGGTGCAGGAGGACGAAGGGCTTAATTGTCCTTGTACCCTTTTTCACGAAGAGAAAGCATGATCTCCAGCAAATCTCACTGGAAAACGTATCCATCCAACTTTCTCGGGAGGAAAAGCTTCTCGGAGTAATCCTTGGCAAAACACTGAACAAGGTGACCAATAAGGCGACTAGGGCAATGTTTATGTGGCAACGCCTTTACAGTAAAAGACGGGGACTGAACCCAAGATGACTTGCTGGCTATAAATATATGTAGTGCCATCATCAACCAATGGTCACCTATTCATCTCTAGCATGGTTGCCAAAAATCTGCAATCCAAAACCCAAGAAAAGTTAAATCGACTACATTGCCTGGCCTGTGTGAGTATTATGGGGACAATGAAAACGTACCCGACGACAGCCATTG
Organism: Matsumyia berberina; assembly: GCA_917880715.2. Taxonomy (NCBI): domain Eukaryota; kingdom Metazoa; phylum Arthropoda; class Insecta; order Diptera; family Syrphidae; genus Matsumyia; species Matsumyia berberina. Next base: position 110,702,206 of record OU862870.1, on the reverse strand, counting down.
GGGCAATGCTTAGCCTCACACTCAGCATTGTGCAGAAAGAAGCTATGCTGAGTGTTCTGAAATTACATCGGTTACCGAAATTCAAAGCCGGTGACGTTAGAGGCCAACTGAGGATGGCGGAATTCATCCAAAATGAGCCAATTTTCAAGATCCTAGATAAAAGAGATTTCAGTTGTCCAAAAAGTTTGAGGTGGTCATAGGTTACGCACATCGGGTACACAGATGGCTCGAAAATGAAAAATGGCAATACTGAAGCTTGGGTTTGTTTCCCAAGTTCCAACGTACAGCAGCGTTTAAAACGTCATCAAACATCTCTCAAGCGGAGGTCTAAGCACGGGAATGACTGCGGAGGAAAACATAAGGTATCCGCATATTTATCTTTTCAGATAGCCAGACAGCTCAAGTGTTCAAAGTTTTTAAATAAAATAAAAGTTGTGGGAATTGGAGCTGCGAGAACAAAAACTTGGCCATTACCCTTATACCAATGGTGTGAGAAAAATGTCAGGCATACCAGAACCAGACTCACCGCAGCTTTCCTAAATCGACCGACACGCTGCCCATTGAAGATGACTTCAACATGGGCTATAAGCACACAATACTGGATGGAAAAGTCTGCAGTCAGCACAAAGTTATCTTTAATGAGTGTATCTCTATCTTTACAAACAGATTTCAAACAGCCCCCACTCACTAGGATCTAAGTCCTGGAAAAGTCTGAAGCAGTCTGAAACTCGCGCTCTACATAACCTAAGCAGCTTGAAAACAACATAAACTAAACGGAAGAAAAACCCTTCAAAACCATAGCTAGCGTTTTCTTAAAGAACATAGGCGACATCTTCCCCACGTCATCACTATATATACTCAATACTCAAGCAATACTCAATTTTGAAGCTGCCTAAATGACCTTGATGTCACAGAAAATGTTAATGGTCGAGCAGCCTCTAAGACAATGGCAACAGTAACAATAAGAGTTCAGTTCATGTCCTCAACGAGATAATGCTCTCTTACGCCGAGTGGAAGGCGCCACTTCCTTGGCTATTTTAACAAGATAAAAACCCAAAACACACCACAGGGCCTACCAAGATTTGGGATTCAGAAAAATCAGTATGATCAGAGTCCTGAGCAAACCCGCGACTTAAAGTCACTTCAAAAGAAATACGGGTTTGCTGAGGAACAAATTGAGCCAACAAAACAAAAAAAGAGATCTGGAAAAAAAATCCATTTGGTTTCGAGTGCAATCCCCAACAATACTTGCCAATCAAGAGAGCCACTCATAGGGTTTCCATTAGAAGTCATGAACATAAAACCCCGGACAATGCGTCCAGATTTTCCTAGAAATCTTGAAATTTAGCGATGTAAAGGGAGGGTTTGTTTCCGGTTTCTTTCTGTGGGGAAATTTGCACAATTGTATTCAACCACAAATCCATCCATGCGAGCGCAAGTCATCAATTGCTCTCTCACTCGCATCGGACAAGACATACGCTTCATCTGTGATGTAGGTACGTTTTAAGCGAATTATAATAAAATCGACAAAATTGGCACATTTCAAAAATCCCACCGGACGGCCTTCAAAAGAGGACAGTGTCCAAGGAAAAGAGGACGGATGGAAAGAAACCCACTCAGCAACATATGAGCAGGAGTAAACATTTTCCCATATTTCATAACTTCCATAACCATGTAGCGTATCTACCTATGTACGTGCCTAGTTCTCAATCAATGCTTGCTTACGATTTAAGACGACACTGAAGTGCAAGCTAATGACCAATTAACTTCGCCCGTAGCCAGTTCTATCGCCAGTCTGTCTGCCTGACCCAAGGTAAAAGGCGGCAAGGAATAGTTTATTTATTTTCTCAGGGAAATAAATAATAGAGACTTTTACAACAAAGCAATCTGAAAACCGTAAACACTCAAAAATCAAGGAAAATTTTATATTTTTAAAAGAAAAAATTAAAAATTGTATATGAAAATATAGACATAACACTTGTTAATTCTTTTTTTTTTTTTATTTCAAAATGTTCTCGAGTCCCCTGTCTTCGGCAATAGCACAAAATTAAAGGTATACATTTTTTGATTAAATAATTTTGTACAAAAAAATCATTGCACATGCATGTACTAGTAAGTACATAATAAGTACACACAAAATTATGTAAATCAAAATAGATATATGTAGTCCTAAAAAGTAATTTGCAAAAATGCCCAATTTCCTTTCACGACATAAATTCCCCAATAAATTAAAAAAAAAAAAGAAACTGCACCTCTACTCACATGTGTAGGAGAAAAAAAACATTTTTAATTAAATAAAACCACAAAAATCTACTTAAATTGATCAATAAATCTGGATTCGATTCGTGTACGGTAATAAATATTTAAGTTTATTACATTTTCGGTCATGCACTCACCGGTGTTTCGTATATAAAACCTGATGTGTGTAGGTGTAGTGATTCGGGGGTTGATACTGTATCGAAGTTTTCCAAGTAAATTTAATCCATAAAAACAAACTTGTTATTTCTTCTGCTGCAACTCAGTGAAAAAAGTATTTTTCTCTATACACTGTGTTACATATTTATATATACATTTTTCTATACCCACTTATACGTGTGGCACTTAACTTATTTACACAAAAAATTATCTAAACATTGATTATATTACAATATACAAGTTATATTTATGTATTCATGTATAAAAAAAAAAAACACTTAAAAAATATCATATATTATTTTTAACACTCATACAAAATATTTTTTTTTTTTATTTAATTTCCATTTTATATAGCAAAAAACCACTGTGAAAAATTAATCATTTAATTGCATTCGCTCGATTTAATTAAAAGGATCAAAAATACAGTCCCGTGGCCAGTATAGTGGTAAAAAAAAAACACAAACAACCCCACACTACGCACACGACTCTCCGCACTCAAATTAAAAAATACCCTCCAGGGTTAATTTAAAAAAAAAAACAGGTACAGGTCAAACGATTAATGGTACCACGGGTAGTAAAGTATAAAACAAATATAAAACAACTTCGTCGCCGATCGGTGAAACCGCGAAACTTTTCGTCCTTTTTCGCCTGTGCTGAGTGTATGTATCGGGATAATATTTTTTTTACCCCCAAAAACAGAAAACCGTTCTAACGTATCATGTTAAAAGCGCAACGAATAAAAACAAACTGAATTACATAAAATTTACAGATTCGATGAAAACCCCAACAGACGACGACGACGATGACAACAACGACGACGACAAAGTCGACATCGGGCCAAATGCGTGGAGGGCAAAGTATAAAACGGGAAAAATCCGAAAACAGCACACACAACAAGGAAAAGTTTTATATTTTCCAACGGCGAAACACGCAGAGAGCCGAAAAAGTAGTGCCACCCCAACCCTACTGAAAACCTTGTCAGTGCTCAGTCTCGCTGACTGGTGATACTAACGGTTAGGATGGGTTTAGACCGTTTTGTAGGGTTTTCCTTTCGCTGTATCTCACCATGAGAGGTTTTTCCGGCTCTGGTCTAGTTGGAGGGGTACTAAAGCTTTTGCACTTCATCCGGCCAGCCAATCGGATGCATGGAAAACTTTCTAAGAGCACGAAAGCACTAAACGCAAGAGAAATGTGTCTAAAATGAGCAGCGGAAACCGGAAGACACTTCACCATGAAGGGGTAAATGAACGTGAGAAACAATATAAATTTTCTGTATCTTCTCAATTGAACGGATGAAATGAATCCATGAGAGAATTTCACCAGAATCGCTGAGAGAGAAAGAATAACGCCGGCGGATATAAACATGTGCGCCCGAGTGTCTTTCTAAAGTATCTCCCGCCTTCTCAAGCCGGTATGCCATGAGTGTTCTCTCTCGGTGGGGAGGAAACTGCGAAGGCAATTGAGATGCGATGCCTTGTGATGATGAGGAGGACATGTTTATGTTTGTGAAAATCGACAGGAGATTTACGATTGACAAAGAAACGCCGGCGGTTTTTCATTTTGTTGTTCTGTTTAACGAAGCGGGTGTTGTTATTCGCGGCGGGCGCCGCCGACGGAATTGTTTTCCCACGACAGTTCCTTTTTCTTTTTTCTTCAATTGTTTTTCTGTTTTACTTTCTTATTTTTTAGAGCTTCTCGTGGCTGGGTAGTCGCACAATGACATCATTTTGCAGCAACAGGTGATGGTGGGTGGGTGGGTGTGAATAAATGATGTTTACCTTGAGTATTGTGTTTAAGCGATTTAAAGGAGGGAAGAGAGCACAAATAATTAAGACAAATTCTAGTGACTATACACTAATGCAATGTAGTGCAGTGACAGTTTGTTTTGCACTCAAAGTGTATAAATGTTTGGCGAAGTGCAACGAAAATTGTTCATCATTAGCGTCAAGGTGACAATAGGTAGACATACAACAGCGATGAAGTGAACTATAAACATCAGTGATATGTGCTAATTGATGAACGGTTAAGATGTTCACATTTTCTAGGTCAATTCTATGGAACTGAATAGTGGAACTGTTCGAATGGATTAATTATTGCAGTGCAATGGTAAGTTTGCAGTGCGATGTGAAAACTTGCCAAGAGCGACAGTGTGTTGTTTATCTTGTGCAGTAGTGAATCTCTTGCGGAAAAGGGAGTAGGTGGGAAGAAAATCTTTGCGATTAAAGCACGTAATACACCAGGGAAAATACAAAAAATGTTGAACTTCCTTTTAAACACTTTAAAAGGAAAAAGGTTGTTATGAAACCTTGAAGAAATAGGTGAAGCAGTTGGCAGATGTTGTGGAAGAGGTAGAACGTGTCTATTTTGATGAGGGATTTTTTTAGGAAGCAAAAATGTGAAAGGTTAACATTTAATGAGAGAAATTAGCCTTGAAAACAACCGAAATAAGGCATTTGTAGCACTACTGGGTTGAAAATCACTGAAGCGAGCCTAAAGGTCCACTAAACTCAATAATTGTGTCGCTAAATGCTGCAACTTAATTTTAGCCAAATCGTGTCAGCATCAGGTGCATGGATGTAATTTTTGGAAGATGAGGTGGAAAGGTCAGTGGACTATTTAATTTCATTGATTAAATCCTACTTCTGACCCCAAAAACTGTTGGTTCCGGGGTTGCACAAGGAAGTCACTTGGAATCATTAAGACATTTTTGGCATTCTCAGCCAATTCTGAATAAATTCTTTCCCAGAACATCCCCGGTAACAGGTCGTTGAGACTCGTTACTCTATTGGACCGTTAAAAAGTTCTTTCGAATCCATTCAATGCGTCGCTGAGTCACAACACTGCACTTGTTGGCAAATCTTCTTGAGATGAATACGAGACATACATTCATATCTCTCTGTGGGGTGGGAGGACGGGACGTCCCACAAACATCTCCCTGTTCTTAGGAATGTGGACAAACAGCTGGACTCTGCGTAAAACCATCCAAAACCAAGTACCATTCACGAGGAAACGAAAACTCCAATGACTGAAGCCTATCAGGCTCTCGGGAATTAGACTGACACCAGTCAATGTAGCAATACACCTGGATAGCAAACTCGTTTATAAAAGAAACACAAACGAAATTTGCACGAAATATACAGAAACCTGACAGGTAATTTTTGGGACTGCAGCGCAAGCATCATGAGATGGATGTATATTGTCATAGTGTGATCAATGACCACGTATGAAGCAAAAGTGTGGGCAAGCCGGACCAATCTAATCACAACGAGGTATTCAATTGATAAAGTGCAAGGATTGGCATGCAAGACGGAGACCACGCAGCAATGAAGGTACTTTTGGATCTAACTCCCCTACCGCTTGTCGTAGAGAACAGCGCAAACAGAATATGCCTAGGGATAGCAAGATAGGGCATCTGAAAGAAGAGATGTATTGGATCGAAAGCATTTCATAACAAGCCAGCAGACAGGCTAGCTAGGCAGAGAGTAGTAGCTGGTCCCTTCTTTGGCCTAAAACCATTCTGGGAATAGAGAATCATAACCCAAAAGAAAAGTAGAGGAAGAGAACAGGGCCAGAGCCTGGAATCACATCATAGGTCTTAGGCAAGCCAAGAAACTCCTTGGGAGCTATAACCGGAAAAGGTTCAAACCATACAGTAGCTAAACCAACCTGAGGAAACTAAGGTACATAATCGCAGCAGACTTATGCATCGAGAGTCCGGAACACATCTTGGGATCTTGTGGGGCCCTTACCCACAAAAGAATGAAATGTTTCCAAATATCAGACAACTTTATACCCAACTCTCATCATAAGATTTCTCAGACAAACTGACTGGTGTTCTAGGATGGAATATTCGGGCCAAGGCTAATCAAGAGTGTTGGTCTTTTCAGTATAAGGAATTATAGTCCGAGACAAATTCTGACAAGGAAACAAACCTCGCCAAGGTAAAAGCAGGGGACTCAATAGACTACGATATTACAGTGCATAATACCCTTCAATAACATCAAAAGAAGCTTTTCCATCACAAAGTACATATACTCTCGGATGTTTGTCATTTTCCGATAAGGGGATATTACTTGAAACTATGCAATTCGTACAGCAACCACCTCCTAACCTCCAGAAACAGTCATGATGCAGAAGAGTTGTAACCCATAAACACACATGATCAACTAAGCAGGCACAATGTTTTACATAATAGGACCGCGTTAGAACTCTTAGTAAGTAGGAGTCCGTGCAGAGAAACCCGCGTAAGAATGTAAGAATAAAAATTGAACGGTTCAGCAACAGCAACTCATCGGCCTTTTAAAGGCATTGAGGCAGACTCACGGACAATGTATTGAGTATTCGAAAGAAGCGAAGGAATAATCAGAATGAGCGCCCACATTTTCAATGAGGAATTCTACGACGTGGAAATTGAAAGAGAATGGATGATGCCTAAAGTGATGCAATCAAAATGACAGGATTCCTTTGAAATTTCCCGAAATCCAATGCAGCAAATATAGCCAATGCAGCAAATATAGTCACAACCAATGTAGGTACGACGACCAGCTGACAACGCTTGGTCTGGAGAATATCGCGTGGGTTAAACGCTAAAAACTTAGATTTTTACATAATGCTGTTAACGCTGTACTTCAACTCTACAATGTGAAAAGAATGAACAAACAATTCTTGAACAATCGAGAATATATTTCAATGTGCAACCCAAAGTTTAGCTAGACAAATAAGAATCTGAAACGACAAGGAAAATAATAGATACTCTGGCAAAGAAAATAGTTTCTAAAGATAGACCACGACCTCCAAAACAACCAGTTCTTCAACCATCCGACTTAATATCTAGTCAAGCTTAAGCCAACTGAATCTGCTGAACCAGATCTTCGAAGGAGATGATGCAGCAGCACAGAGTAGAATATACCACAAATAGACGATGCAATAACTGAAAGGTCTAATCGTGGGCGGAACACGAGCAAAGTTAGTCAAAGGATCAAATTAATACGCGATTGACTCTGACATTTATGCAGATTGGTAATTTTAAATAGGAGAAGGGTTTGTGGGGTCACGTGGGTGTTTTTGAATAAGAATCACTTTTTTCAACCGGAAATTGAAAAGTTTGTTTCTACATCTCTAGATTTCCTTTCCAATAATAGATGCCTTGAAATAACTCTTCCCTACACATAGTACATCGAGAAATGGCGATATTGAGTTGCTGTCCAGACAACGAATATCTACGAGTGATAGGGTTATGTAAACAGCAAAACCACTGTATCTATACCAAACACGCCTGATGCATAATCATTTCAAATTCAAATGTAAAGTTCGATACACTGTCTAATCGTTGATGTCTTAATAAAATCACAGCATTCCATCTAGAAGAAGATGTTCCGTAGTCATCACTTAATGCCATCGTCACGAAGTAGCAAGTGCTAATGTGCTTGACAAACAGCCAGTGCCGTTTGTTCCACATATCTCACCTAGTTTACCAGATACATTCATCGCTCATAACTTTATCGATCCGACATCAGTTTACACACAAAGTCTGACGGTACACACACGCGACTCTCGCGCGAAGATTATGTGAATTTGTGTTCAAAGTGAGATTCGTATAAAAGGAAAATTTCGTTGACCTCCTCGACAATGTCGCTTAAAATCGCAACCACCTGCATACTGATTGGGGTCATAGGTCTGATAGGCTACACGCAATCAGTTTTAATTTTCCCAAGAACCTCTGTCTTTCAGGTGGGTACCCTGTGTTTTGTGTCTTCGAAGCTCTCATTTGACATCATTTTTGTTTAGATAACCATGTCCGTTTCGACGCCAGTCTTTGCACCAAATCACAGAATGTACTGCGATTGGGGATTCCAAATGAACTACGATCTGCCATCGAATTTGACATACTTCTACTCGATTCCCCAATGGCCGGATATTTATAGTAAACGCGAAGCCAAGGAGATTGATCACGCGAAATACAAAGTGAACGACGATGGAGTCCACTCGAATGACTTTACGGCTGGTGAACTGTATACTGGATTGGAGGATCTTCTTGTGGGGTAAGAACATGCCAGCCCGTCAGACTTGAGAGAAATTTTTCGAATTTGCCTCTTTACAGATATGGATTCCATGAGACGTGTTTGCTGAAGAGTGTGTGTGAGCTGGCAAAGCATCCTTTCCACGATGACGAGGAAAATTTGATCACAGAAATACTGACATTCGTTCTAAGGTGAGTTGAACTTTTGGAAAAAATTGTTAATATTCGGCAGCAGGCGGGGATACAATTTGGTGGTTGGGTGTGAGTGTAAAAAATGTTGATTTAAGAAGATAAGTTGTGGCAGTCTTTCCTTAGACATTTCAAAATTGTTTAACTCTTCAAAGGTGACGTTGTATGTGGCTGTTCACTCAACTAAAGTGCTGATAGTGTTTCAATGTTGTAATGACGAATATAGTACTGACAAGACCATCGACGAAGAGCATACTATGAAAAGATATACAAATGAGGAGTTTAGAAAATTGGGGCAGAATTAAACACTGTGGATACTCAGGTGGATTAAAGCAATCAGGGTATTCCAAACAAAAGTCTTTGCCATTTCGAGGGCAGCTCGAGCTCGAGAAAAGGCAAAGGGATTTCGAAAATTACTGGGCAAACCTCCCGACGTGCAATGTGGCTAGATCACTCGTAAAGAAACCAAGCAACCTGCTCACTAGAAAGGCAATTGAGCCTGATGGTGGGACTCATCGCAGAACACAATAACCTCAACAAACACATACATAGACTGGGCCTCGCTGTCACAGAGACATGTACGATCTGCGAGAAAGAAGAAGATCTCGAACACGTCCTATGCCACTGTCAAGCCCTAGCGAGAATGGGACATGCGATCCTGTGGTCAATGTGGGTACCGGACTTGAGGCATCTCAACGACAAAAGAATCAGCGGCATCCTGGCCTTCACCAAAAAACAGGAAGATTCGCCAGACTACACGTACACTAGCGTCAACTCCATAATTGTATCCACCTTCCCTAGACCCCTCCGAACAAACGTCCCAAACCAAACCTATCCCTGCAGTTCCAACGATTAACAGAGGGGAACGCAACGGGTCCAACTGAAACCTAAGTGAAGAGTCTTCCGCACCCCAGAATGACGCTGGCTTGGATTAAAGAACATGCAGGAATCGAACGAAATGAAAAGGCAGATGTCCTTATGAATTGGAGGTCAACCTTGGAGGTAAATGAGAACAAATTATTTGCTGGTATAGTTTTGGGATTGGTATGGGAAATGATGAGGCAAAGTACAGACAAGCCTAAATGGTGATAAAAATGTCAACTGGCTGCATCAAGAGCGAAATTATAAACCTTTCACCTTTGTCACCTTTGAGGTGACTGGTGGAAAATGACAACTTCACACCGTGCCTTGAGGTAGAGGAGACAGCAGCGCATATACTGTGTCAATGTCCAGCTTTATTTAGCAGAAGCTGTGTAATTTTGGACTCTCCTTGGATGAATACCTATAGGATAGGAACAATTTCAATCAACCAGATACTCAGGATGGCACGACGAATCGAGACTTTGGACGAACTGTGTCGGAAATTATCCTGGAGTGGAAGGGAAACAAAGAGGAACCCAATCACGGTCGCCAAGTTCGATGCCTCTCTAAATACAAAGTCGTTCGTCGAGAACTTTAACTGAATCTTGAAAATACTTAAGAACAATAATTTCAACGAGAAGCCCTATGCCGACGACGTGATCAACCTGGTGCGGGCAATTTCTTTCCAGTCCTAAGCCTAAGGCTCAACTATGCAGTACTACTAGTTAATAATTGGGCCAGCAGCAAACAGTAAGGGGCCATGTTATCCCATAAAGACGGAGATTAAGACGGTGCTTGTGGTGGCCCATTCTAAAATACGACTCGCTAGTCTGATGGAATGCTCTTGAGAGGGAATATTAACCTTCATATCTAACCAGGATCCAGAGGGCAGCCTTTATAGTGATCTTGGGATCAATGACAAGAACAAAAACTGCAGCAACACGACGGCTAAAATTGATTTGAGGCTGAGGGAAGGACAACAGCTCCGTATGGTCACGCCTATGCAATCATTCTCTATGGGAGAATGCTGCCAGATATCGACAGAAACTGATCAAACGACCCAAGCATTTGACAGGAGATTCAGTATCAAAATTCCTGACAAAAATGACTGGAGCGATTACTGACTTCTCTACCGACGGTTCCAAGATGGACGTTGGCACGATACCCGAAACTTACTGCAAAGCCCTAGAGTTAATCGCCTCTTTAGAACTAATAACGTTTGCAGTATTTGTCAAACTGAAATCATGGCCATCATCGAGACTTCAAAAACTATTCGTGAGAATAATATCAACGAAAAGACAATTATTATCTAGATTGACAGCCAGGCAGCTGTTAAGGCTCAAGACTCAGGAGTCCACGATAACTAGATCGAGGCGTGAAGAAGTCTGCAAATGGTATATGTGAGCCAATGCGGTGACCATATTCTGGGTACCAGGGCACATGGACATCCCAGGTAACGAAAGGGCTGATGAACTTGCACTGAAGTGAGCAACGATGCAAACCTCACTCCCCTTTCCAATGAACTTGTTGAAAATATAATATCAAAATCAAGCCATTAGTCGAGCGTTGGATCCAGCAAGACACATGTCCAACGGCTAGTAACTTAGTCGACCCAAAGCACGGTTTGTCTCCGGCAGCATTACAGGGCACTGCACCATTGGTATTCAAACGGAATTCCAAAATGCCAAAAGTTGCAAGAACGAAGAAGAAATTGAATATGTCTATCACCTGCTGTGTGAATTTTTCGCCCTGAGGGCTTTTGGAAGTTCCTTTTTTACGGAACTGAAGGACTTATGTAACGTTGAGCTGAAAGACCTCCTGAAATTCATATCGAGATCTGGGTGGTTCTAAGCCAGCCACTTTCTCTTTCATTCTAAGTTCGTGGGGTGAAATTTGAAAAATAGGGACAATAGGCCCTAACGCCACAAGACACCCATTTACTTAACCTAAGATATCAAAATATCACCATGATTTTAGAAAACCTACAAACACGATTAAATATTTTTAAGAGACTGGTTGAAGAGCTTCTCCCCTATGGCAAAATCTTTTCCTAATGTGTAACAAATGTTTTTTTTTCTCTTCCAGCCCATCGATGCACGAAGCCTTCGGAATGAAAGAACTCGTTTACAAAGAAGCATACGAAGAAGCAGAAAACAAAGGTTTCTTGGGTGGAGATTGTGAGAAATTGTATCCACTATGCGCGCAAGACTTTTTGGGTGTAATTACGAAAATAATGACAAGTAGAGAAATTACCAACTAAAATTTGGTTTGTTGTTTTTTTTCTTCCCCTCCCTCAGTAGCCATAAGGAACTTCCCATGTTCTTCAATAAGACAACCTGTTTTCCCATTTTAATCATTTCCCACTTAACCTTGTAAAGAATCGTTGGTTTCCTCCGTTTGACTTTATTTCCTCATTATTCCAACAAAAGCCTTGATAACCATCACCACCTTCATGGCCTTCAGAACCCCTAAAACTATACGTAATCGCCCCTCCATTAGTTCGAATAATAAACACGACAATACTTCATTCGCATGTAATAATACGTCAGAACACTTTGATTAAATCGCCCCGAATAATGACATTCAGTGTTTCCATTTAAATACCCGCCACAATCGATTCATTACAACCCTCCAGCAGCAGCAGTCACCCACAGAGTCACCCCTCTAATCTGAAACAACCAATTTATAAACTTAACCACTCTTAGGTACAGCCAGTGATAATCAATATCTAACTTCTGTGGCACCCCTCACACTATCAATGCACAAGCCTATCTCAAGGCCCCAAAGCAATAACAATTCAACCCAGATCCCAGAGATGATTATGAGAGGCGCACACTGACTAGCGTAACCGATTTCGGCAGAATGTCTCAAGCTGGAAATCAAATCAATCGAAGGGTGTTATACCCAACCCCAACCCACTCGAGGTCTATAGATCGGAATGTTCGTCTCACTCGAACCCTTAGCACACAGGATGAGATGTGTTATTTGCCATTTGAGGCGAAAACATAGCGGTTACATGAAATATTTGCCTCAGGAATGTTTCAAGTGAATTTCTCTGTCTCAACCACAAGAAATGAGGATGAGGAGGACTCTGCCGGTACACAATGGAATTCGACTGCGATTAGGTTATCACATCCTTGCCTGGGGTGGTGTTGTCAGCCCCAGCCAATGCAGTGGGAGAAAATGAACTCCCAAAAAAAAAAAAAAGTTCAGCACAACAACTTGATTGTGTCACGTTCCTTAAAAAATCAATTAATCTGCAGAGAGATCCTTGTGGTTAAGCCACAGGGTGGACACAAAAATGTGTTCATTGTTGGTAAAAAGATGTTAGAAGTGAAAAGAAACGCCATTTAGAACCATGCAATGGCTGCATATTTAGACCAGCAAGTCGAGTTTTAAATGCCCATATGCGGTGCTTGAGAAACATTACTTAGTTACTGGTTATCGGCGTTGCTTAAAATTACGTCTTAGGGTTTCACGGAAAGATCTAGAAGCTCCGTCCCAAATATGACATTTCACACAGAGCTGAACCATTTTGCCATGGGCAACAGAGGCTACAACTTAGAAAGGAGTGCACTGTCACCACTCATCCGGTTCCTAGTGATGCTGATACTGGAAAAGTTGAGTTTCTGCATCATTAACGATGTCGCCATTTCGTTTCAGAAAAATTCTCTCCAGCCCTCCTCAACACACTACCTACTATTGGTTATTCCCCCAATTTGACAGGATTCTGCTGATCTTGTTGCAAAGGCCAAAAGCTCGTTACCCCAATTCTCCTAAAAAGTTGGTAGCATCAGCTGTAGTCGCATTCCTTTTCGGTGGAGGAAAGTGAAGAGTGTCTTCATTTCCAGAGCTGAGAAAAAACCCACACCACTATTAAGGACTACAGACCCATTAGCCTTGAAGACTCTAGAAAAGCTACGTTACACACATGTTCGCAAGTAGTTTAGCCGGTGATGAAGGCATGAAAAGAGCACTGCACGAAGACGTTGGCACAATCGAGGTCACAAGGCAGAGTATACATCGGAGTACCCCTCTTTCCCGAAAAACTAGTACTAAGCAGTTCAATGAAACTCATAGAGCACAGCAGCGTTTTCAAGACAGATATGCTAGCAGTGACAAAAACCAAGGACTTTTTTCACCTAGACTTCGCAATCAACTCAGACAACGACACCAGCGCTTGCCAATCATTGCTTCTTTGAGCTAAGAAGGCAAGCCCTCTCTCGAACAACTAAAGTAACCCTGTATAAGAAATTAGTCATCCCCGTCCCGGTCTACAACGCAGAGGCATGGACTCTGTCAAGATCGGATGAGGTTGCTCTTGGCTGTTTTGAGAAGAAAATATATCGGGTGATTTTCGGTCCCGTCTGCATAGACGGTAAGTGGAGGAGGAGATACAAAGACGAACTGTACAGGCTGTACAGCGACATCGACTAAGCCAGAAGAGCGGCAGGACAACAGGACTCCGGCCCGGCAAATCTTCACCCGACTCAGGTGACGCACAAAAGTGAAAGGGGGCCTTAACCAACTTGGCGTTGGTTGACGCACAGATCCACCCCGGACTGCAGCGCCACCTTAAGTAAGTACGTAAAACAAAAACCATCAGTCTGGTGGCCCACTATCACATACTCAACTTGGAAAGGGCACCCGGATGGTTCGTAAAACGAAACGAAGCCACGTGTGTGGAAGGGAGAACCAAATATAGGTATCACGATGCGTTCAGATGGACCTTAGTGGGATGAAGAGGTTAGTCTTCATCAACCCTCCAGCTTTGCTTTTTTGACAACCGAGTTCTGATCAAAGTCTTAATATCCTAGTCGGTGCTCGGAATACAAGGGCATGAAAGGCAAGTACGTTACCGAAGCGACAAGGATTTGAGTCAGCACTAATGTATTCGACCAATTTCGTTTTTGTGACTTAACCATCAACGACATTCAGTTTGAAACCAGTTCGTGGGAACACCGAAAAAGCTCCACCACAAAACTTCGATAAGGTATCTTCTTGTAAATTGCGAAATACTCAGGTCTCATACTTGACAGAAAGCTGAACTGGAAGCTGAACATCAAAGAAAGGTTAAAGAAGGCATCTGTTGCCTTCTATACCTGTAGTGGAATTTTCGTGAAAAATTGGGGATTCAGACCCAGGATAACCCTTCGGATGTACTCAGCTATCGTTAGACCGATACTCACATTAGGAGGACTGGTTTGGTGGCAGCTAACCTCAAAGATATGACCAAGGTAAAGAGAGTGGTTTGCATTCGAACAACCAGTGCGATGAGAACAACACCAACAGCGGGGATGAAGGTAATTCTTAACCTTATGCCTCTAGAACTCTACATGCAGGAGATTGCAGCGAAAAGTGCCCTCAGAATCAACCAATCTAAACACTGGAGACCAAAATGAGCACGCCGAGATACTTAGCAATCATCTGGAAGCAAATATCAGCTCGGATTACACTGTCCCGGACTTGGACTTTGAGAAACCCTTCTCATGGATCTTCCCAAGCCGGGAACAGTGGCAAAATAAAAAAAATCTACACAGATGGTTCAAAAAGTTAGGACTTAGCAGCTTTATAAGACTCCCGGATCGCAGCAGCGTTTTCAAGCGGCGGTTCTAACAGTGAAAAAAGCATTGGCATTGCCAGTCAGGCTGCCAATAAAGCAATAGCTGTTACGCAGATAACATCGAAGCTTGTGAAGTGCTATCGCGAAGAGCTTAAGATTCACAATGTTAAGCTCTGCTGGGTCCCTGGTCATAGCGGAGTACCAGGTACCAGAGCAAGCGAACTGTACGGTCAGACTGCCACTCTTCAACCTCAGGGCGAAAATTGCACAAAAAACCTTAATAGAAGCAAATAACAGGTGGAAATCTCTAACCATCTGTGAAGTATCAAGAAGGTTGTGGCCAGAAACCTGCCAGATTTACAAAAAGACAGGAGATCACTGTCAATGCTGGTGGGAGTACTAACTATCACACAAAGAAATTACGCCTGAATGACGACGATATATGGAGGGGATGCGGTGATGAGGTAGTCCATGAGAGCACAGCACATTTTCTCAATCACTGCCAATACCTCTATTAGATAAGAAATATTCTTCTTCGATCATATCGACGAACTAGCTGATGGCTCGCCATCAGAAATTCTCAAATTGCATTGGGACCACAGGGTCTCAAAGATCAACTTCCATTACAGATCCAGAAACTATGCTGCGTCTTGTCGATTTGGACATACATATGTACATATGTGGAAAGACCACCTATTAGTTCCAGAATAGCTAGTCGTTAGACGACCGATTCCATGATACGATGAGTGGCTACCGGGGGCCCACCAAAGGAAACTAACTTTCCATTCTTATTTCGGTAAACGTTTAATATACAGTCAGCTTCGGTAATAATTTATACCTTACTAAACCATTTTCCTATTTACAAAGATGGCTCCATAGACGTTGATGTAGGGTCCAGGGTCCA
The DNA here is from genome assembly GCA_917880715.2 of Matsumyia berberina. Classification (NCBI taxonomy): domain Eukaryota; kingdom Metazoa; phylum Arthropoda; class Insecta; order Diptera; family Syrphidae; genus Matsumyia; species Matsumyia berberina. The sequence continues at coordinate 110,686,255 of OU862870.1, read as the reverse complement.
GCTCACACAAACACCTTAACAAAAAAAAAAGTTAAACCGCCTTAATCCTTGAAAATATTCATTTTAAACATTTTTTACGCACCACCCTGTATGAGTAACCTTTTCCAAAGGTAGACATAAAACGATAAACACCTCAAATTTCACTTAATGAATGTAAAACAAAGCACCGCCGACATCATACCCTAATTTGTTTGTTTAATTAAACAACATTCAATCAATGAAGAGTCCTTCCTTCCTTCTTTTCGAGTGTCCTTGCTGCGTCATTTCGAGAAGATTACACTTCGCTGCTTTACGAGTAATTCATAAATAAACAAACACCCCGGGATGGCATGCCCGCATTGAAACGTAGTTTAACTGCGAAAATATTAGACCAACAGATGGCCAATAATAATCCTTTGAGAGGGAGTGAATATTTTGAATTAAATTTTCCAAGGTTTCTGCCACAAATTGAAACACCCATCCCCCCACACACACATGAGGTGAGCATATGTTCCCAGTTGCCAGGTGCGAACAGACAGTAGAAAGTACGTGTAGAAGGGAAGAAATGGGGTTTGTACCCATTTCGTGAGAATGCCATCACGGGATGTTATTTACATTCCAATGTGGGGGCGCAGGACAGAGAGATATAACCAAATTCAATTAAATGGGGGTAACTGTACGAGTGAAGTTCGGTATATTTCAGTTTCAATCTTTGCGATGTGATAACATTTTGGAAAAAATAGCTGCGGAACGCACAGCAACTGGAAATGGTGCCCCTTACGGAGGGTGATGGAGGATAGAGTTCATTCGCAATCATTTTAGTTTACCAAAATGATAAGGAATTCCGTGAAGGAAATTCTGGGGTTTGGGTTGCATATTAAAGGGGTTGAAATGAAAGCATGGTTTTGAATTATGCTGATGATGTCGATGTGGCCTGGTAAAAGCTGGGAAAGTAGCATGGTGAACATGCATGAAACCCTGAATAACACGATGCGAAATGTTGATTTTACCAGGAAGCAGTTGATCCGCTCTAGAATTGCAGCCTGTCGGAATAATTTATGATAAGAACCCATAGACTTCTAGAGTATCTTGTTAACGACGCCTAAAGGTATTAATGAAGTCCAGTAGTTCCTGTGTCTTAAGCGTTTTTTTTTCAAGAAGTCGAAGAAAACTACGGCCACTGGACAATGCCATTGACTAACTTCATGCAAAGTGATTATGAGTTCGAGTGGGCGAAATGGCAAGAAGGATCATTACAGAGTCTGAAGGGGACGCTCATCAATGGTCCTGTACTACAGCTATGTGATGCGTCATTGTCCGGTTTGATGAAAGTTTTTTAGCCGCAAATTCAGGCTATCTACTGGCAACAATTTACTTGTTGAGCAAATGGTTCAACATCCTCTGGACTATAAGGCCATACGATGTTGCAACCAGCAACAAGTGAGTTCCCCGAGCGGGCACAAGATTCAGCAGTTCAAGACGATTTAACATCCTGCGAAGACGAGCACCAGGTGGAAGAGACATCTACGCTGACCTCAAGTGTGGAAAGGACTGGTCGATTACCATGCATTGAACTTCACGTGAATGGCAGGTAATATAAAGTCGGTAGAGACGCACCAACATTGCTTGGTATAATCTCTTTCGGAAGATAGACGCAGTCAAGAGAAGGTTATGTCGAAGAATAGACATTTGGTTCCCACCACAGTATACCTATGCAAAGAAGAAAGGCAAAATACCTGAAGGGAAACTGCAGACCATAGGACGAGTTTCGCTTCGTTTCGATGCCCCAAACCTCGATCATCTTGGGCCCTTTATGCAGAAAGGGGCTGGAACCAGATTTTTTTCTAAGTGGATATTTTCACTAAGAACACAATTCTAGACCTCGTTAAGATTACTTAAGGAACAAGTGCCCAGTGTGAGGTGGGTTGCCCAGCAATTTCGGACTGTCAATGAGTATCGTTAACGGCCAAGGGACAACATTCACATCGAGACTGTTTAATTAGTTTTAATGAAGTGAAGGAGGATCAGCCGCTATCTGAACGGCATAGTCTATTGGTAGAGAGATGCAGTGGAACCATTTTGGCATCAATTACATCATTTGCATAAATACTATGCGGAAAGAAGGAGCCTAGACAAGCCATCTACGAGTAATCCAGTGAGGACTGAACATAGTTCAAAACTACACAACAAAGGCGAGTCCACGTGAGCTTCTGTTCTGTTCTACTGCCATGAGCATTTCGGGTAACAAGAAGCTGAAGCTGGAGGAGTAGTAGTAGTCAGTGGAACGATGGAGAGACAAAGCTTTGGCAAACATCGGGATGAATCAATCCTACCAAAGGTAGGATTTTATATGAAGCACGGGCTGGCAGTGCGGTACCAGTCAGTGGACCTTATATTAGTCGAAAACAAGCCTGCAGCCACGGGTCAGTATCGAAATTTGAATCGGCGAGACCGGAACTCCTCTATTGTCGTCAGGAGATGGAGGATATGCCGCGAAAGCATTGAAAGTTATGTGCAGTCTTAGTGGTTATACGAGTACAATTCTTCCGCATAAACAATTCCTTAGAGATCACAATTGACCTTAAGCTCAAGTGAGCGCCCTACGAAACACCTACTTAACTTAACCTAACCTTAGCATTCAAATACCATGGAACAAGACGAAACATTGATGTGAGCTTCCAGAGGGTATCTTAAAGAATGTTAGTGATATGATTGCTCCGATCACGAAAAAAATATCGAGGGTAGGATAGCTACGCTTACAAGCAATATGTATATGCTTTCAGCTGAACTTCATACACATATGTTAGAGTGTGAGACACGCAGCAACTTGTGTTGTCTGTATTGTGGCGTCAATCTAGTTAGGAATGTTTAAGTTCATTGTTTGCCTAGACAAGAATATTTTAAAAGAATGGAATGTGACATGTGTATGAACGACAACAGCAGATTTATGATCTTCAAGAATCCAATACGTATGTGAAAAGCTTAGCTAACTAAAAAAAAAAACAATTCAAATCCTTGAACCTGCTTTCCCAATTGTGTGTAACTGTGTCAAATAAGTAAAACATCGTTAAATGTTTCCCCTTGCCAGTCATTACCTATCCTAAATTCAAAAATTTGAAAACTACAAGTGGAATCTCTCTTGTGATATCACCGCCATCTATTGTATTCCAAGGAAATCTGGACAAGAAAAAACTTTGAGAGTCAGTCAATTCAAAGAGCTTTCTCTCTCAAGCTCATTTGTAACTCCATTTCCTTTTCTTAAACACATTTCCTGTCCTAGTATTCGTGTGGGGTAAACCTAAAAGCTCTCTGCAAAAACTCACACATGGACAATTCCACTCGTACCATTTCCAAACTGTCACCCTTTTATCAGCTCCTCGCCGAGTGTTAAAAAGCGCGTACTCACACACCCATTGTAGGCCAACAAAAAAAAATCAAAACACTTTTTTGACAAGTCCTTGAAGGGACTTATGTACCTCTTCGCATTATTAAAATCCTACGACTATGAATAATTCGCTCGACAAAACGACTGCCAGTCACGGAAAGACATAATCGATCCTGTGTAGTACAGACGCACCCCAAAGGACCTACTGACATTCGTACAATGAAATTTGTTCATTTCAGCTCTGTGCGCCCCACAAGACTTCAAGGGTGGATGGGTTGACAAAAGCACGTGGTCGTAATTTTCTGCACGGGACAAGAGAAAGTGTGAGATATGGTGGAGAGAACGGCAGATGGCAGAGCAAAATGAAGTAAATATTTGTAACGTAACTCTAGGGGAAGTGTCAGCATAGCCTCGTATGCAAGGAAACTGGAGAAACAGCAGTGAAAGAGGGTCAACTGCAGAGTTGTAAACTCATCCTCAAGGTCAAATCAGCATCATCTGGGTCGAAGGGCACAACGCTCTGTGTACACAGTGCTGATGGTAGTAAAAGTGAACAAGCAGATGTCAATAGTAGGGTGATTCAAACTCTGAGTTTCTTGGTTTACTTACAAACATTTTCGTTGTTCTCGCAAAACTTCGGCGTCCTGTCGTGGCATATGTACATAGCAGTATGTGTATCCTGTGTTTGCTATTTTTAATAAAGCGTCTTACTTACTCTAAGCAATTTTGTTTAAAGGATGGTAAATAGAAAAAGTGGTACAAATTGCCAAGGGTTTAGTGGGGTTTTATATCCTCTTAATGAGTTTTACCTTTCATGTAGCAAAAGTGAAAGACAGGTGGGCAGCCTGAATGATGGTAATTCAAAAGTTGTTAAAGTCTGAATAGGTGAAGATTTCGAGTCGGTTATCTCGAGAATATTAAAGGAAGTAGAACGGCGTTAGAAGTAGAAAAGACATGATGAATGGATGAATTATGCTAATGTCCGTGCATCCTACCTCTTTGCTATGCGTGCTTGCCACTGAATATGAAAATAACCAGGACTCATTTGTCAGACAAGATTTTTTTTTTTTTAAATGAGAGAGGTGTTTGTCCTGGAAATGGTGCATGTTGGCTGGGAGTAGTAAAGGTCACATTGAATGACTAATGACGACGAACACCGCTTTATTTGACAGAGAAAAATTAACAACGACACCTAATGTCACTTATTTTTTGACAGGTTTTCGAAGTGCACTACCTGCAATGGGGATGTCCTTTGAGCCTCTGAAACCAAACTTTAAAGGCTGGCTCATACTAGAACGATGACGGGAATACATTTCTCTTTTAACATGTGGATCGGTTGTACCTCACACTGCTGACACTTTGAGACCAAGTCCTTTTATTGCAAAAACCTATTTCCGCATCGACTGCTTGGATAGTTTAAACAGCAAAGCCCTCCTTGTAGACGTACACATCCGTGGTGCATCCAATTCTCAACTACGGGTCACTAACATGGTGGCCGGCGTCGAGCAAAGACTACAACCTTATAAAACTCAAAAGGCTCCAAAGAACAGCGAGTATCGGCACCACGGGCGCATTGAAGTCGGATGCTTTTACTGTGCGCCTGCATACTCCGCCTCTCGACTTACACACAAAAAACACCGCACTATGCAGCGCAGTAAGATTCAACGAATCTGGGTGCTGGACTGTACGGCCCTATGTCCACAGCAACATCCCGGAGTCGCTACCAAACGGCTTGGTCACGTTTCCAACTGACTACATCACACGCAAATCAAACTGAAAGAAAAACAAAGTGTGGTAAAGAATTTCAACACACCGACGGCCCTTCCGCGTCTAAATGGCCAAGAACTCTCGTTAACGTCTCGATCCCGTCCTGAATTGGAAATCAAATATAGAATGAAGGGCCAAAAATGCATGCATAGCCTTTTATGCCTGTAGCAGAACCGTTGGGAATGATCGAGAGCGAATCTGTGAATGTACACTGCCGGAGTATGTCCAACTCTTACACACGGGTCTCGGTCTGTCGAATCCAGAGAACCTCTAGTATAGGAACCACATGTGCAAGATGGTCATGTCCGACGGATGGACTAACGGTTATCGTAAACCTTTTACCCCTCGACTTTCACGTCAAAAAGACGACAACCTGTAGTGCGGTTAGACTCAGAAAATCTAGGTGCTGGTCGGCCAGGCCCCATGGCCACTGCAGCATTCTGGCTTCACTGTCTCAGGAGGCGGCAGCATCTCCCAGAAAATATCTTACCTCCCGCATGACGCTCAGCAAAAACTTCGTCGTGCGTTTTCCATTAAGAGCGGAATTTCTATTTTAACGGAAAATTGAAAACATCGAGATCATTCAGACTCCCGGACTTCGCCAGTGTCTTTCAGGCTGAAAAGCTCGCAATCTACAAAGCTTGTCATGTGCTCAACGACGACACCACCCCCAAATGAAATGTTGCAAACTTCTCCGATAGCCAGATAGCCATCAAAGCTCTTGTCTACACAACAACCTCATCAAAGCTGGTAGCACAGTGCAGAACCGAGCTTGCCCGCTGGAGAGCTCATCCTCCCTAACTCCCGTATGTGTTCCAGGTCATAGAGGCATCGAAGAGAACGAAATGGCTGATGAGCTTGCCAGGCAAGGGTCTGCCCTTGACAGCTCACTCTCAAGAGAAGTTCTCATCCTATCAAGGGAAGAATCAACCTATACTACCTTTCAGTACGCAAGCACAAATGGAACCACCTTACTAGCTGCACCATATACAAGACTAGGCCAACAAATAACCATAAACCTCCTTAGAATAACCCGAATAGACATTGCGAGTGTAGTCGCCATTGGTACGGGTCACTGGGCAGTAGGAAGCCATGCAGCCAAACTTGATATCCCTTTGAATCCCTACTGCCCTTATATGATAATGGATTCAAGACCAACAGCCGTGGTCTGGCTGGGGCTTAAACCCACGCCGCTTGGTCAGCAGTCCAACGCATTAACCACTGAGCCACGGCGAGCCAACTCAAGCACCACTTAACGAAATTCTCATGGATGCCAAGAAGAACGATAAAAGACCCGTCTGATGAACCGTAGTTACCAATGCAATATTTGATCAAATTAAGGAGCAGTAAGGGGCACTATTTTCTACCTCAGATTCGAGGAAACCACACTGCCAACACACTTGCTGGCAGAGTTCTCCCTTGCCCGTGTCTTATTTCATTAGTTGTACTGTACAGGAAATTCAAAAAGAGTCCCAAGAATTATTGGTCCTTTACTTAACATTTCTCAACACTGTAGACAGTCCTCCATACCTACAATCCTTTGAAATAATATCCTTTCCTTGCTCTGTAACGCGAGATTGCAATTTTGATCGATTCCCCAACAAGACAAACATTTTTCAATTTTTCCTTCCTTGTTTCGGTAAAACTTTCTCACTCTATGTCGTAACTTTAGACAACTGTTTACCCTTCAAGTTGCACGTCAACACCCCGCCCCCCCCCCCCCAAAAAGTGAAGTTAAAATCCACCAAAGTAAGCAAACGGATGAAAGGAAACATTCACTTTTGATTGATGGCTTCTGTAAAGCAATTTCATCTTTGACACTCTCAACGTGTACTGGATACGTCAAAGAGACAGTGTTTTACTACCTAAGTAACTCATAAGAAGGATGAAGCATCCTCGCTTGTCAATTAACATTTATCCTCCGTCAGAGAGTTAGACACCGGAAACAGGATATTAGTACATCACTTTTTATTAAGAAACTTTACTCGAGTGTGTGTGTGTATGTGTGTGTGTGTGTGTGTGCTGTGCCTCCACGTCTTTACTTATCCCTAATGAGGAGGCAACTGCAGTGATTCGAGCAAAAAGGATATTTGTCTACCAAATCAGCCAGCTGGTGGTGGTTGTCTTCAGGTTTATTAATAATCCCGACAAGTAACTGCGTAGGAAGTGCCTATAACCCAACGGATTGCCCTTTCAAAAGCAAACAAGCTGGAGTATGCATGGCCTCGTAGCATATTTGTCTTAACGCACCCACTTATAACTCGTGCGAGTGTAAACGACTCAAATGACACCCAAAAGAGCGAAGGATGTAATTAATTTTCATGGAGGTAAATGAAAATTCATGTAAGGGACACCAGCCAACCCAAGGACGTCTGCATCGCGGTGCGGTTACTCTTAAGCCAGCGAAAGGATTTTAATTCATTTGAATTCATTCGCGAAAATAAATCGTGCTATTGGGTTGGGGCTGCCAATTTTATCGTGCAAAACTCATAAAATTGAGTGGCGGTGAAGGACGATGATGATAACCAACAAATGACGGGGACAATTGTTATACACATACGGCATAGTTCGGTTGTCCTTGAAGACAGTAATGACTGGTGGCAGTACTGAAACAGTCATAAAGGGAAACCCATTTGTGTTGGGGAATGGCACAGCGGCCGTGAATGTGTTTTTATTGAACTTAATGGGATTCATTGGGTGTGATTACAGGGAGGGGGTTGTGACCTTTAAGGCAGCCTTAATGATTTTATGACAATAGATATGAATGTGACACAGACACTGTGTACTTGAATCACAACCGCCCCTCTAGGCTCAAGGCTATGTGAATAAATTCCACATGAATTTTTGCGATGCTGGCTGAGTGAATTGAGGTAGAAATCGATCCGTGCCGGTGGAAGTTATTGCCTATATTGGAAATTTTTAATTAAATCTCTTTTTTTTAAAAGGACATTGGAGCAGTTCCTGTATGTTTCCTGCAACGGATACTCTGTCGTTAATTGCATCCACTCATTACAATTGGTTTCATCGGGTTTTAATTTAATTAAAACTAGGGAAGCACAACGTAGCACTATTGTGAACATTTTTCTGCTGAGTATCCCGACGTATTAAGTGAGGGAAGCCCGGGGATTTCGGAACAAAAAAGCTAGCAAAGCCAATATTTGCATTCAGAATTCAAAAACAGGCTTACACATTGCAAAAGAAGAAAATCCGGCCATAGAGCACCACGAACCAGTTCATCGCACTTGTGCCGACTGTGCTTGGACGGCCAAAAAATTGGAAAACATATTTTGTGCGAATGTCCCCCCATAGCTCAATACGATCTCCAACGACATGCAGAGTGGTTTACTACAGGTTTAGGAATGATGCAACATTGAAGGACTCTCCATCAAGTCTTGCAAGACTGCTCAACCTATAAACGTCAAAGGTACCACTCTAGCTTTTTCTAACGAGGTTGAGTATCTCGGCGTTTAGACAAACGATTAAATTGGAATGGACACATCAAGTTCGTGCCGAGTTACACATTTCGTTAGTGAGACTTATAATACCATCTGCGGCCATAGTTTGGTGGCCAAAAATTCTTGAACGAACGACAATAACGAAGCTTGAGAACCTACAGAGAATTACCTGTCTCGGTTTTACAGGTGCTATGCGCACACGGCCCCCACTTCAGCTGTCATCGGAGGAAGGGGTGATCCCTTCCTTCACTAGGAAGACCACTGCCCATTGTACGATAAAGCTGCACCTAGAACACAAGTAGAAATCAGGCAATCTTGTGGGTCATCTGAAAATACTTGCACTATCGCCGACGTTCCAGGACAGGATGTACAGTTTCGGAAGGCTGTTTGAGGTAGAAATATCAGACCGTGTCGACTAGTCTAATGGAAAACCCTTTCAACCAACCAAAAATGGAATCTGGAGTCGGTGCTGGCGTCTTTGGACCCAACACCAAAGTCTTGGTTCCAATGGAGATGTGCCCCAGCGTGTTCAAGAGAGAAATCCATGCCATTGAGATCTGCGCAAGGATAAACCTTCGTAAAGGTATAAGGGGCGCCAAAATGCATATCTACTTAGATAGTCAGGCAGCGGTAGAAGTACTGACATCCCACTTCGTGGAATCTAAGTCAGTCAAGTGCTGCTACGACAAGCACTTGCCAGGCACAACGAGGTAAAACTTGGTTGGGTTCCCGCCCACCAGGGAATGAAAATGTGGATGAGCAGGCTCAGGTTCCACACTCTTGGAACCGGAACCCCTCTGTGGCATTAATCGGGCTACCACCACAGCTTTGTTAAACAACTGGGAACACCAATTTCGACGTCCATTGGGAAAATGTCCACGGGCTTACGCAATCCAAGAGACTTATCAAGCCCTTTTCCTACAGCGAAATTCTAAACCTTGATAGGAAAAACATGAGGAAACTAGTGGGCTTCATTACCGCCCATTGCGGCTTGAGATACCATCTCAACAAACTAAACCTTCTGTTTGAAGGAAAAGGAAACTTCTGAGCACATTCTCTGTGGATGTGCGGCGCTATACTGACTAGGCAGACGGATCTTTCATAGGGAATTCTATTCGTTAGCGGAGTTAGCGGAGTTAGCGGAAACTCGGCTACTAAGGGTAGACCATAAGGGTAGGTATTAAAAGAACAAAAATAACTTGCTGCAGACTAAAACATTTCGGAATACACACACCCAATCACACCGAAGAGTGAATCGTTTTAAAGCAAACGTAGCGTAGATAGGTCAAAGAGGAATAAAGATGACTGATGATGAGCTAAAGGAAGCGTTGTAATATGACCCGCAGACTTTGTTGACCACCGAGGAGTAAAATGGTTTAAGAAGGTACATTTCTAGGGTGACTTTCAGCTGTCAGACAGGACTAAAATGATTTTTAAAATACTAATACCACATTTGGGAGTAGCCCCCATCCAAAACAAAAAAAAACCAGAAGCTGAGGACAGACTAAGATTCCCTCGCCGATAATCTTTTTCAAACTTTTTCACGAAAAACTCCTCAGAAATCACAAAGAATTGGAAACCAAAAAAATGTTTTTTTCAATGCAAAATTATACAAAAAATTCAAAATAAATAAACCACAGAAATGAGTTAAAGCAAAATCAATAATTCACTCACCCCTTCAAACATAAATTTCATCGTTACCTTGTCTTGAATTGCCTTATCGTTGTCTTGAAGCGTTTTGTTTTATTGTCCACACAACTTAATGTCTTCCAACGCAAAAACACCACCGAAACCGAACCGAAACCGAACCGAAGCTGCTGGATAGCTTTTATTTTCATTCAAATGAACAAAAAACACACACATCTCCCACATTGAAAAAAAAATCCCCAACAGGCTAAAATTTCTCGTTCCATACTTTTTTTTCACTTGGAAACGGAACTCTCCTAGTGCAACACTTTTTTCTACACACTTTAGCAATGGCAGATGAAAATCACAAAAACAAAATTTGTTCTCAGAGAAAAAACTGCACATTGCACACTAAACACATGAGAGACACAGTTCACAGCAGACTTTTTTTTAGAGAGGAACGCACGGGCACCAACAACAATTCGCAACGAACGACCACGCACTCGAGCACTGACTATTCCGCGCACTACTTACTAAACACTTACCAAACCGCTTACTTTGAAGGTTGAAAAGAAACTGCGCGAGCAATCGAACTGATTGCACCGCATTATGTGTGGTCAGCGCATGAGATGAGGGCAAAGGATGGTGAAAAGTTTTCTCCCACACTAAATTTGCGTGAGAGGCAAATGATCTATTGTTCTTTCTTCCTCCATAGTAAAGGCATGGGTGCACAATTGTTTTCAACGTTGTTCCTTTCGTACAAAATGAAGCGAGTTTCTCAGGTTGCTCTTTCGTGTGTTGAAAAAGCGTGGTATGCATGAGAATTGAAGAATTCGCTGTGGTAGATTTTGGCGATTTGACAGTTTGATGATTGGAATTGTAAATTAAATGGAAATATTGGAAAATCGTTTGGTTTGGACGAAATAACTCGGCAAAATGCGGACAAAATTGAGAAAGTTAACAGCTTTTCTTTCGCAAAAATAATGTTCCATGTGCTGGGAACTGTAATGAACTTGAAACGGAAAGTGTCCAGATTGCTGAAGGTTTGCAGCGATGCTCTATAGCTCTGGGAAATGAGTTTGTCCAGCACTAAGAGTCAAATTGATTAATTTGTTGTTCCTGTTCACAAAAAATCGAAAGTGTATCAAATACGTTCGATCTTTTCCGAGTTTTAACGGAGAAACAGCACACCTGCAGAGTAACAACTGGTTAAACGCTTGGCAGAAAATCATTATAGCAGAGCTGAGTATTTGCAGCGCTGAAGCATTTGCAAGACGATAGAGGTAAGCAGAGATCTTCTTTACAAAAACAGCGTAATGTCTTCTTAACTGAAGACTGCTTAGTAAAGCCAGGACAATCTTTTTTTTTATCTATAGTCCGAATGAATACTAAGCTCTCTGTCAACATCTCATCGGATCTACATACATTGATCTCTGACACTGATAAAGGGGGACCATTTCGCTACATCAACCCACTAACCCAAGTTCTCTATCATATCAAACCTAGTGACTAGAGGCCTAATGTCCCTTGACAATGCTGAAATCTGCGTTCATTAAACGAGAAACAAAGAAGCTGATTGTAATGCGCTAACTAGTAATTCAACTTCAGTTCAACAAACTCTTAAGGGTTGCAAGCTAGTCATGCCTGCCTCTGATGTCTGTACATAGCACAATCAAAGTCAATTACAACCCCAAAGGAAACAGCTTTGGGCAAATCTTCATTAAAATTTTGATTGCCTTACGCTGCACTTCCTTTTCGACTCTTGGCTTATGGATATGGTTGGTCGGTTATGTGGATGTCGAAAAGACCTACTGAGACCTCAAGCGGGGCCATTGTTCCCATAAAAAGTATACTCACGTGAGTTTAAGTAAGGGGTAGGGTTGGCTAATCAGGAAACCACCCAGAAAGGGATAGAAACCTCAGAAGATTCCTAAAATCAGCAATAAGAAGGTCCTTCAGCCATATGCAATCTTCTGGTGGCTAGTGTGCAACATTCCCATAATATTCTCGGCTAGAAAAACACTGCATTCGTCTTCAATTTTAAAGAATTGGTTTACCTTCCTGGATTCACAGAGAATACCGGTGCCAGTACCAGCGTCCATTTGTTTAAGAAGGCTTATGGATATCCTTCCACTGTGATGCATCCATGTTCAGAATTGAGTGACTAAAGATTGAAAGTCAAAAAATACATATGACCTCTTTTAAGCCCATCCATGGACCTAGCGCTTTTGCCTAAAGGAAACCGTCAGCATTAAAACCTTCTATTGGCAGGATGAAAGGCTTCTTTTTTTGAGGGAAGGCTTATGCACCAGCAGACAGGATGACATTTACACCTGGACTCACTAGCCACTTTCGCAGAAGTGCAAAACTGCAAGACTTTGACTATGACTTAAGTAGATAAGTCCTGTTTGAGAAGCTGGTCGTTGATGAACATTATGCATAAAGACTTGCATTTACACGCTTACAAGGTGAAGCTGCTGGTTTGAGAAGCTGCTGGTTGCAATGGAGTTACGAAAGATAAGATCTCCGATGAACTTGCCGGACAGTTTCATCGGAGAACCTTAGTCGTATTCTCATCTTTTTATAATTATGAGGCAAACTTGAACACCACTGACCCAGGGCTAACATATAAAGTAGAGTCAATAGTACCCCCAAAGACTTTTCAGTTGAGCAAATGGTAAACGGCATCTTGTTTTTTTTTACAGAGAGGACTGGATCTGATACAACCTCCACTGGTGGCTCTATTTATAGCCAACAACAGTAGCAAACTGCGTCCTGGACGATATCTTGGTAATACTCAGGTACAATGGCTTCAATGTGACGGCCCATGGCAGTCCAGTCCAGTCGTAAGCGAAAGGGCTCAGCTGTGCGCTACTACTGATTAATAAAAGGTGGTTAAATTTTAAGGGCCGATGTTGAATGTGAACCACACCTAAACGTCAAGTTTTTTTCTGCATTTCATTTGTCATTTCTCAATTTCAGACTAACTCAATTTGAACCATGGAAAGATACACAATTGAGCAACGCGTTAAAGTTATTCAGGTTTATTATGAAAATGGGCGTTCAAATTAAAATGCATATCGTGCACTTCGTGTTTTTTTCGGTCAATTTAATCGTCCAAATGTGCGTACAATCGGAAAAATCGTGCAAAAATTTGAGCAAACCGGGTCTGTAGGAGATGTGAAAACACCAGTGCATGCTCGTACAGCTCGTACTGCAGAAAATATTGCTGCTGTTCGCGATAGTGTGGCTGAAGAGCCGTCCACCTCAACTCGTCGTCGTGCCCAACAATTGCACCTCTCACGCTCGTCGTTGATGAACATTATGCATAAAGACTTGCATTTACACGCTTACAAGGTGCAATTGACTCAAGAACTAAAGCCTCTTGACCATTTCAAGCGTCGTCAATGGTCAGAATGGTGGCAAGAAATGGCAACAGTGGATGATCAATTTTCGAAGAAAATCATCTTCAGTGATGAGGCACATTTTCACCTCAGTGGATTCGCCAATAAGCAGAATTGCCGCATTTGGGCGAATGATAATCCAAGAGTGATTGTCGAAAAACCAATGCACCCACAAAGAGTGACTGTTTGGTGCGGTTTATGGGCTGGCGGCATCATTGGGCCGTATTTTTTCCAAAATGAGGCCGGTCAGGCAGTTACTGTGAATGGTGTTCGCTATCGTGAAATGATAAAGAACTTTTTATGGCCCGAATTGGAAGATATGAATGTGGACGATATGTGGTTTCAACAGGACGGTGCCACTTGCCACACAGCTAACGAAACAATGGCTCTTTTGCGCGCAAAATTCAATGGCCGTGTTATCTCACGTGGTGGCGATGTCAATTGGCCGCCAATATCATGTGATTTGACACCGTTGGATTTTTTTCTTTGGGGTTATTTGAAAGAAAAGTAGTACGTTGATAAGCCAGCAACAATTCAAGAGCTAAAGGATGAGATAATTCGGCACATTAACGGCATAGAACCTCAATTATGCTTCAGCGTCATCGAATATTTGGACCATCGGATGGAGGTGTGCCGCCGAGGTCGCGGCGGCCATTTGGCCGATATACATAATTGAACCATACCAATATTATCATAATAAAAAGAAATGACAATAATTTCCTAAATAATTTGTGTTTTATTCAAAATCAACATCGGCCCTTAAAATTTAACCACTCTTTACTTGGGCTAGCAGCAAACTGGTGGGAATCAATTCTGCAAAGAGATTACGCTTTTTACTAAGAACGGGTTAATCCCTAACTTTAAGCCTCCGAAGATAGGGCGTATTGAACTTAAATCTTCGGGATTAGCACCCTGTCTGGGCGTTATTCTTGATTCTTGAAACTAAAATGGAAAAAGAACATCGATGAGCGCATCAAGAAGGCATGTGTAGCTTTCTACTCACTAATTGTACACGGCGGTTGTGAGACCCATTCCAACAAATGGCTCACTAGTCTGGTGGAAAGTTCTTCCGAAAGCTATATCAAATCTCGCTAAGATTTAGAGGATGACATGTAAAGGAATTCTGGGATAAATGAGAACAACACATGAGAACCATGCTAAGTCTTATTCCGCTGGATCAGAACTGCAGCAACACGGCGTACAACTAACTCGAAACTGAGAGGACGGCACCAGTTGACACCAACTCCCTACGGTCACGCCGCTAGACTGTCTCGATGGGAGTATCCCTACAGATCGATAGAAACAGATCCAGACTCTGGCATTTGACAGGAGATTTAGTATTAGAATTTCCGACAGAGATGACTGGAAGAACCACAAAGTTACCAATAAAAAAGAACTGACCTTCTACACCGATGGTTATGATGGACATTGGTACAGGTGGCGCGGGCTACAGCAAGGGCCTAGAAAAAAACACCACTCCTTTAGAACAAACGACGACTACTGTGTCTTTCAAGCCGAAATCACAGCCATTATAGAGGCTTAGAAAGTTGTTCGCAAAAAGATGTCACCGGAAAGACAATTAAGGTCTACATCGAAAGCCAGGCAGCCGTTAAGGCTCTGGACTCCGTGATAACTAGATCAAGGCTTGTAGGAATCTACAAAAAATGTCTATATGAGATATCGAGAGCCAATACGGTGACCCTAAGTTGAGTAAAAGGACACGAAAGGGCTGACGAACTTGCACGAAAGGGAGCTGCGCTGCATGCCTCACAGGCTTTCACATTTGCGAGGACTCAAATAAGACCGTTAAAAAGGTATAGTGAAGACGAGGGCATCAGTCGAGCCAATACACGTTGGATCCAGCTTGACACATATGCAACGACTAGAAACGTATAGACGGGTGATAATAAGAAGAGAGCTCTGTCTCTGGTCAAACTTAGTCGGCGCGAAACAGGGATAGTTTCCGTCATCATTGCTGGGCACTGCGCCATTTGTCGGTATACATCACAACGACTATTGCAGAAGTTGTAGGGACGAGAAAGAAATCGAATCCGTCCATCACCTGCTGTGTGCATGTGCTGCCCTCGGCGGCAGAAGAATGAGGAGTTGTAGAAATTACTTCTTACGGAACTGAAGGACTTGCGTGACATCGAGCTGAAGGACCCCTTGAGATTCATATCTTTATCTAGGTTTAAATCGGCTCTTTTTCTCATTATAGGTTCCCTTGGTAAACTACTTAAATGCGCACAATGGATCATATTGCTATTCTACGTGAACAGTGACAAATGTCACAAGGCACCCATTTCCCTAACCTAACCTAAGCTGCGTTGGTCATGTTGTCTGAAACGTGTGACTTTTTTTTTATTTGAAAACAATGGAAAGATATATTCATCTAGGAAGTGTGATAAACTCGTCTACTCTTCTGCACTCAAGTTGACATGCGTACAGCAATGCGAAATCTACAAAGGAGACTCACCTGCCATGTGTCAAAAGGCTGCAGGAAGATCGATTCTCCAAGAATATTGCCCTCTGCCTTTCTTTTTGGCATAAAGGACAGCTCTGACAACAGCGGGACTCGACAACAAGAGCATCTAACCATAGAAAAAGTAAAGTTCCGACCAGCAGTTGGGTAAGGGCCATGCTAAAAGTCAAATCATGATCTTCTGGAGACGTGTCAGTGTCGGTCACAGCCATCAAATGGGCCTTTACTGTGGTCTCTATCTATCAACTTTACAGATGTAGTACTGGATTATAAGCTGCTGTCTACTTGTTATTTCAAGGATTTTCTTGCTGAAACGAATCTAAAAATGGGTCAGGGGCCAAAGTACATCCCTGATGGGCTCACGAATATGGAACCATACTAAGAAATAAACGAGTCAAAAGTTAAGAAACACGTTACCCTAAGAAACATCTAAGAAACAAAAATTGAAACTAAAAACCTGGAAGAAACAAAGGAAAGCATAATGAAGTGAAAAGCTGTATGATACCGCCACCTGACCACGTGTGAAAGTAGATTTGCAAGGATCTTCCCCTCCCTCTCCTTGTTGCTACTATACCTGTACTATGTAGGTACGAAGAAAATAATTCAAATTACACGCTTCTATCGACCGAACCCACGCAGCCAATAAATCAATTTCGACAGCCTCATCACATGGCTTTATTATTCCAACAATTTCGAACAAATTCTCACGCAGACACCATCAGTAACACTCCTGCAAACACTAAACTTTTTCGTGACTTGGGTGACTAACACACACCACCGACCACCGAGTAAAATCCGTTTTTCCCCACCGCACTACTCCAACTGACATCATGCAAAACTTGCTGCCAATCGATTGTCATTGAATCAGAGCCAAGAACTCTTGTACGCACTTAGTTTGCACTGTGCATCCTTTCGTCGCCAGACACATCTGTCAGAGGTTGCTCGCCATACCCTCAGAGAGTGTACAAAATTTCAATATGCACAATACGTGCCTTCTTGGAACGTTTGAAGAAGGATAGCATTCTTTTTGAATTATGGACATTTTATACCCAAGGACATTCCGACATCCAGCAGCTTTAGTTTACTCAAAAAGTGTAACACACACAAGACGAATAACACGTCCTTTTTGATTTCATAATCAAATCCTCTGAAGCGCTCTTTATTCATTGAATTTCACCCAAAAGTATAATGGAACGCATTCATATCGAAAAATCGCAAGTGTACCGAGAGGTGAAGGTCCAATAAATTCATATTCAAAAGTTTCAATTCACCAAATTTTGTTTATGGAATCTGAAGTTCTGGATGTCAGGGGATATTTATGAAAACAAAATTCCCAACCAGAAGGACGAGTCGGGCGGAAGAGAAGTACACCTTAGCGATTTGCCCCTATAGAGATGCTATCGATGACGGTCCGATGTTCAAAATTTACTTGGGAAGTGAGGTAGGTAGGTGCTATTTACAGCGTTCTAGTGTGGAGTGGTAGTTTACGATTACGACTGCGATATCCATCTTGGTTGGAAGATGGAAGAGAGATTCACTTCCGAGTGAAATATCGATTTTGATAATTTATTAGACCACTTTAAGACGCACATTATTGGCAAATGATTTGTTGAATGATTTATACTTACCAGGATGTTTGTATTTATGTGTATTGGTTGTAGAAGATAGAAGACAGGAAGTGTTGGACATGTGCATGGAAGTGGTGGCTTTTTTGTATCGGCATATGGTTGGAGATTAATTGAAGGCAAATGGGAATGTTTACACACAAAGTTTTGATAGATAGATTGTGGGGTTATTCTCAATCTGCTTCCTGCTGAACTGTCGAGCATGGCCAGAGCCTAAATTAGTATCTAGGCAACGTATCAATCATTAACCACACAGTGCTCTACCTAGATTTGAAAACACCGATCTCCCTCCTGGTTTCTAAGCAGAAATGCACAATGCCAAGCATGGAAACCAAAGCCATCTATACTGATTGTCCCAAGATGGACATTGATGTAGTTGCAGGTAATGATTGTCTAACAGACTAAGCCTATTTATGTCAGTCAGGCTTCCGCAGAATTGCTACCTAAGAGACCGCGATTAATGCGATACCACGCAATGCGAAGTTAAATCGAAGCTTGTGAATATTGTCACAAAGAGCTTAGTATTCCTGACATGAGGTAAACCATGCTGGGTCTCTGAATATAATTACATACCAGAGAATGGGAAAGGTGATGAATTTTATCAAAAATATTATTTGCACTAGACCTAGAGCAAACTCAGTTAAAGTTTCGAAGAGTGAGCTTAAGCACAAAGCAGAGAACAGGTCTCTTGTGGAAGCAAATAGGAAATGCAGCTCTTTCAACGCCGAAAAACAACAAAAAACCTAATATCCGAACCCTAAAAAAAACAACGCTAAATAAGCTAACAGTACAAATAACTGCCAGTATCGCCATGACAAGTCCTCTCCACACAACACCCTAGGCATCTCTAGACACTTTTCTGCATTTGCTACCGCAAGACTTACAGATGAAACACCAATCAGGCAATATTGCGCTGTGGCTCACTAATTCAGATTTCTTTAAGAGTAACAGTATTGGACACTGCTCCATCCTGAGTGAATATAACTACCTGCAACGGCTTCCGCCCTGGACTTCGATACACCATACATCACGTTGTATCCTGAGAGGGAAGACTGGCAGAGAAACGCTGTCATCTGATTGATGAGATTGCTGTCTTCACGGATAGTTCAAAAATCACCCAATGGAACGGGTTCCGCGATTTACTCCCAAGAGGCACCCTTTAAGTATCCATAAGACTTCCAGACACGTCTGCCTGTGCTCTCAGCTGTGGAATCATTATCGATATCTGGATGCTCTAGGGTCAAATGTCATTAGATCTGCACCGGTCTCAAAATGCTGCACAACACTGAAGGCATTGTCCGCGCAGAATCAGGTAAGACTTTGTTGGGTACCGAGTCACAGTGATTTTGAGCGAAACGAAAAAGCTGACGAACTGGCCAAGCAAGGTAGAGGACGGAAACACATGGAGAGAGGGAAACCGCAGTGGATCCTCCTTCCCGTGTAGATAAAGCAAAAATTCTGGGGAGACCATCAAATGCTTTCAGAATATGGCTTAGGTTTTGCCAATTTGGTTCCACAGGGATCGCGATGGGTTCACTATGCTGCCTAGTGTATTCTGCAAACGCTGTCTGCACTCTACCTTATACCCGAACTTATATTTTGAGGTAGAAAGACGGGAAAGTAATTTCCACCCTCGTAAAAGTGATTACAAGGCATACAATTCTGCGAGACGATATAAGGAATCTAAGGCTAGATAAGGTTAGGTCCAATGATAGGTTATGATACCACATGGATCTTGAGAAAGGTCTCCTTTACCAACTCGTTAAACCACTATGAGCTTCTGATGAGGCATAGAAGACTTCTAATATCTTTTCTTGTCAGATGGCTTAGATCGTTGCAGAAGAAGGCATCTACATAAGTGAGTTTTTCTGCCAAGGAAAAAAGCAGGGCAGATCTAAGAAGACGGGGTATCGCATCTCCCCTTCTTCGTCCGTGCAGCTTCTACAGAAATTGTTTGAGAAGACGCCAAGCCTAATTGCTTTTCTTGCCTATACTAAAACAGTGTCAACTGATATGATTGCAGTGATATGCAATCTCTTGAGAGTAATCAAATCTTTAGAACGTTTCAAATGCAGCTTCGGTGTGTCGCTAGACACGTTGAACTACCTGTCCATTTTGAGCTTACATTAGCGATAGGTTTGCCTAAGGTTCTAAATTCTAGTAGAATGCTGCTCGATATGTAAATATGCGGCGAGTTCGTCAGCCTTACAGTTCCGTAGAATAACCCGGCACCTAACAGATGTGAATATTGAACTGACTGCCATCTCTATGATGTACGAACACCAATCTAGGGCGACTAGAAAATTTGTAGAGAATATTCTCAAGGACTTGAGTGCTGCTTGGCTGTCCGAAAGGATGTAGATATTTTAGGCGATTATCATGTTTTTCCTCAGCTAATATAAGACTTCCCTAATCGCCATTATTTCCTATTGGAACACGCTAAAATCGAAGACTAAGTCAAGATGACTTTTGCAGGGGCTGCGAAGGCGAGAAAGTCAACGAGGATATACCCCACTTTCTCTGCCGCTGTCCATGCCTGTGCCGTCTGAGACACAAATTCCTTGAAATACACTTCTTACCGGATATTCAAGGTGGTACTTTGAATCATCAGAAGCTATTCCCATACGGGTAGACGATGGATTTCAGGCTTGGTCCAACCATTTCATCCTGGACCTACCCAGGGGACGCCTACCTGATGGCACGGTTATACGTGCAACGTTCCCAAGCCATCGAGGTATGGATCACATCATTTAAAAAAGAATACAAGAAAAATTGTTAGATACTGCCCTTCACATGATGGTCTACTCTACACGATAGAAAAAAACGCTTCAAGTGAAGGAATAAGGTAAGCACTACGGAAATAATAAGTAGGAGCCCAAATAAACATGGAAATATTTAAATGGGTTAAGCAGATGCTGAGCACTAGCACAATAAACTTGACCCTCAGCCGTGTTAATGACAGAAAAAAGACAAACCTTGAGCTTGAGGGATGAAGTCCTTCACCAATCATATGACTTCTAGTAGTCGACAAAATTTGTGTAAATTCTTGAAATTAGTAAATGGATACAATGTAACAAGCGGTGGCGGTACCATACTGCTGTCCAGTAAATTCTTCCCCATACTTAGCGAATGAATAAACTATGCTATTGGTGAGTAACTGGGTCAAAGGACGAGGCTTAGGTGTACGCCCACCGAAAACTGAGCATATACTTGCATGAATGGAACTGATCGGATATCCAAAGAAATTGCAAAGTGCCTCGGCGGGATATTAAATTTCAAACTAAGCTGGAAAGTTAACATCAATGTCTACGTTGCACGGTATTCGGGAAAACTTGGGGATTGAAACTAAAAATCGTACTGAAGTAGTAGGACCCGTCCTTATATAAGGCTGAAAACACTCGAGAAGAGATGTAATATTGAGAATGTCGCAAAGATCCAAAGGGCAGGCTGTAAGGGAGTGACAGAATCGATGTGTTCAATATGATAGCTCAGCTACCAAAACTGCCTTCAGGCTTAAGGAGATGGACTTGGTTTAGTAGTTGGCATCATCATTTGTCAAGCTGAATGTCTGGATTCAACTTCTGATGTCGGAAAAAACATTTAGTTCATAAAAATAAGCAGAACCGATCAGCTACGAAAGCTGATTTCGGCTCTACTGCGAAGGGATAACACTGACAGTAGAGAGTCATGGCTTGAAGAGTTACTAAAGCTGACAATGATGACGACATCTGGAGATTCGAAAAAATTCCCTTGATAAACCTCACAAATGTCCCCAGCTAGTCTGGACACCACCCTCGGACGCCATTGAAAACTAATATTACCTGAGTTTCGAACATCGTAAGGGTATTCAATCCCCCTTGAAGGGCGAGAGGATTATAAAAAAAAAAAAAGTCCCTTCAGTCAAGCTTTTATTCTAAAACGATATAAAATCTAGAAACTGAAGACAATTTAGTAGATAAGAATCGATTCGGCTGAAGGGATAATTGGCCCTAACGATTCCAACGATAAGACGGGTAAAACAAAATCAACACAACACAAGCTTTGAACCGCTTTACGTGGCTTTGTTGCGAACAGTCACTAAATAGTGTGTAGTAGGACTGATTTAGCTAAACAATTGAGTGCGTTATTTCTCGTCAGGGAAAATAAAATTCTAGGCAACTCAGGCGTATACTTGCTTTTTTGTGAAATAATTGTGGCAAAATAATCAGAGTCTATATTGCAAGTCAAGTGGTCCTAAAAGCATTGGAATCAAATTCGATAAGATTCAAGCTTGTCAAACTATTCATTAAACCCACGGCAACAATGTTAGAAGACCAATTTTGTAACCAATGAAGACCAATGTTTCATAACAAATCTCCCATTTGATCACATCTTACACAAATTTTAAATGCCAACCAACACATCGTTCATTCTCCTCTCACCCATTCTTTTCTAAAACATTTTTTGAATGTCATTCATCCCAACATTTTGCCGTGTGGAAAATTTAAAAATCGATTTAAAATTTAATTACACCAAAGCCATCATTTCCAGGCAGTTAGAGCCCCAACAGCTTCTCGCTTCTCGCTTCTCTTCATCCAATTCCAGTTTTAATAGCCACTTTTCCACTCGCACATTCCGCGTATGTCACTAATCACGTTGCTCATTTACCACTCACCGTATCTTCACACCACCAGCACTCCCCAGTTCCATAAATTATGCACATCCCCATCCCGTCTGCCTACGAATGTTAAGCTCCTCACAAAGTCTAATTACTCACTCACCTGCAATGAAAGAAAAAAATGATGGAACGTTAGGAGATATAAAAAAAAAGTCATTAGCTTCTTATTCTTAATTTTAACATTAAATATTTTTATATACACAACATCTACCTCAACATTTGTGAGTAGGCTCATCGCAACGTCCAAGACAAATGGACACATAAATTGACCGTACTTAAAGTATCTCTTCCATTCGAGGTACATCGTCCACATAAATAAGTCAAGCAGGACTTGATCCAGGTAGGATAGGCGTAAACTGAGTTGGGGGCAATAATTTATCATGCAAACTGACATTCATCATCCACGCCTTAGTCCCGAAAGCTTTTTATAAGCACTCGAGTAAACGATGTGGTCTTCAGAGCAACTATAGGGTTATTTCCCCCTTAAGCTATTCCAAGGCTGGGATAACGACGAAATTAGAAGGTGAGTCGAAATACGTGCTCACGCGCGGTCCTAAAAACTTACGTCAAACACCAAGAGTGGCGGATGAGAAGCCATATACGAAGTGAAATCCTTTAAGGCGACGGAAGCCATGGGTTCAGCTACTGAGCGAGGTAAATTCAAAATTGCTGTCATACGACTGAAATTATTCCACAAGGGTTAATAAGTCCAAGAGCTCGAAAATATTTACAAAATTCGAATGGACACTAGGACATTTGAAGGAATTGCATTCCATTTGCTGTCAGATTCTTACAATGTTTATAGGAAATTCCAATACTTTACTTAATGCGGTTTCAGCATGCAATATTCGCCATTGCCTACAATAAAAGAGAAACGGATATTACCACTTAAGGATACATTTCCACAGAACCCACCCATGCTGAATATGTATCCGATGCATGCATGCAATCCAAACTGAACTTCTTCTGTTCGTGTTCGGTTTAAGGGGTGGGCGGCCCACCCCGTGTTTCCGCCTTCCGGTGAAGAGCAAATAGCCATATCCGAACTTAATCAGTAGCGAGGTGGAAACCGCATAACATGAGGCATGCACCCCAGTGAGTGCATGCCGCACTTTGTTGAACAATGGCTGCACTTCTGCCGACAAGTGGGCATAGATTGGCCGGGTGGTTGAATGATTTATTCGTATTTCATTAAGAGCTAATTTAAATTAATTTGCATTATTGCTGCGCGTTGGTTAACCATTTATCAAATTAAGTATCAAAAATCGTAAAATAAACACTTTCGATTGAAAAGAGGAAACAAGGAGAGATAGTTTTTGATTGTTTTTAGATTTCGTGTGATTGTTTCTTATTCACCTATAACTTATTGCCTGGATGGATTTTTTGCAAACAGGAACCTAAATGCGGGAAGGGCTCTCGATTGTGTTCTCTGTCGACCTATTAAGTTCAGAATTATAAACTTAAGACCATCTTAGGAAAATACTTGCCAAAGCAGCTCCGCATTTATCTCTTAAAAAGTAAAGGTGACTGAAATAAGGTCGTAAGAAAAGAAGCTTGAAACGGTATTCGATTGCCACTTCTCTAGTTCCACACAGGACCACAACCAGACAGAACGAAAGACGAAAATTGTGGACAACGAAAATATTTCATGGGCAATAAGATCTTTTACAACAAACAATACCCTTGGAATCGATGGCATTTACCCAATTCTGTTAAGCAAATTATTATCTTTGCTCGAGAAAGTCTGTATCTGGGGCATTTGCTGCTGTTCAATCCCAACTCGTGGCAGAAGGTGAGAACACTATTAAGGCCTTCTATCATCTGGTGATGCAGATAGATCCAGCTTATGGCTCAGCTATTGCTGAATAATTGAAATTGAAGAAGCTTTTAACAAGACCAACTATAATTCAATTGCCAATGCTTTAGTCCGCAGGTGTGTTATGACGGTGCTTAAACGTCACAAATCATAATAACAGGAAAACATAAACGCAAAATGCGTGAAAACATCCAAAACGCAGTATCCCTCGTCTGGGTCTGGTTTGCAGAGATAGTATATATCTGGGCATTGCCCTAGATAAAAAACAACACCCACGTTGCAATAAAAATTCCCGAAGCGATCAATGCCATGTGGACGCGTCGCCTTAAATTTAAAGTTTACACAAATGATGTAACGGCATGCCGCTAGTAAATAGCCCCAGTCTATGGGATCTTCAGCTACGAAAGCCTTACAGGCACCCGTTGCACTTACGCCTTTACATACCTTTATCAAAAAAATAACAGCACGCAGTAAATCTTCAACGCCCGATTGGAAACCGCTGGGTCACTTAACGATTCTCTCTACTAATCCTACAGGGATAATTTTCAAGAAATAAGACAAGCAAATGTGCTCATCTGCCTATGATTAAATATGTAAAGAACATTCTTAAATACACAAGATTGATATTGCACTCTTTAAAAAAAGACGGATCAACAGAACTTGTATTATGTGCGCGTGTAGCTCTCTGTTGATTAGGAGGCGAGTTTCCTTAACGCTTCGACAGGTGACATACTCAACTTCATCAGGAAGATACCCTATCTAACTAGCTCTCGCAACAATTTATTCTCAGAGCCTCGATATTTCTGATGATCATAGAAAGACCGTTAGATATGTATAAAAGTTAGAGATGCGGATAAATAAAAAGCAAATCAGTAGCTATGATTCCACACAGAGTGTTCAACATGATAGAAAAAATAATACATGTCAAGGAATTCGTACTTGGTGCTTTCTTTGGCATTAAAAGACCTTCAAATGTCAGACCTTTCATCTAAAAACGAGGCTCCACAGCTGAATTGACTGCAAGTGCAAATTATATTTTTCCGACTCGACCGTGATGATGCAATTTATATAGCTGAAAACTCAAACGGGCAGGAAAAGTCACTTCACTGGTGGACTGAGAACATCACTGTTCTTAGAATAAGATATCAGCACCATAAATGAAAAGTCACCTGAGGAAGACGAAGACAAGTCGCAACCTCAGAAACCGCATAAGCGGAATACAAGGCCCCCAAAATCTGAGCAATTCAAGCAAGAAACAGAAGTCTGAGGAACTTCGAATGTCACCAACGATCCCTTGGACTTGGATACAGGCTCGTATTGCGAAAGCTGGGAGCTCACGAAACCAGCCCTATGATGGCAACGAATCCAATGCGATAAATAGTGGATACTCCTGCCACATGATAAATGCGCTCGAAAACACATTTAGGATAGGACTATCGAAAAGATCGGGAGTTGCTGTAAACGATGGAGGGACCTCACAGAAAAGAGATTACTGGTGGAGAAATACAAGGCTCAATCTTGGGTCCAGATATCATACGATACGGATGATATTTTTTTAGTGGAACACGCTGATGACAGCAGGGCAGTTATCACAGCAAGAGACACCCAAGACGCACTTAAACAAGAGAAATATCGGAAACAAAGAGCCGCATCACAGAGACGCGGAACCTTTATAGTCATAAGCTCTTATCGTACAGGCTCAGAGCCATCAACCTCCTAGCGGCGGAAAGAAAGTATGTCCACGCCAAGCAGAAGGGACCAGGAGTAGACGCGGCAGCGGCAGAAGTGAAAGACCTTACGAATCAGACGTAGCAAAGCAGGTGGAATGCTAAAATTAGAGGAAGGTGGACCACGAGACTTATCCAAGACGTTACCACTTGCACGAAGCGGAGTCACAACGAAGTGAAGTGATGTTTCATCCGGGACTGAATCATTCAATTTAAGCGCTTCAGTAAAAAGAAGGAATCATTCACTTCAGTTATACACTTCACTGCTTCAGTTCATTTCTACACTTCAATTTATTCCTACACTTCTTTCGTTTCCTTTTGCTTCTCCTTCCCATGCAGTTCAATTCGTCCAAACGCTTCAGTTCATTGTCACACTTCTTTCGCTTCTCCTTCTTTAATTCACTCCTATCCTATACTTCTTTTGCTTTACTCTTCACTTCTCTGTTTTCCCCACCTCTAAAGTGAACTACTACATCACTCAGTTCCTAACCACGAAACATGCTTTAACGGCTACATACTTTACTTTAACCGATATCTCCACAAAATGAAGAAAGTATAGAGTGCTGCCTTCCAATACGGTGACTCACCAAAAGACGACGCTTATCATATCTTCTTTAACTGTAGCAGATGGTTAGCAGAGCAAAATAGGCTGGAGATAGAAATTGGTAATTTTTTTACAGATAATGCCTTAAACAAGATGCTGTCTAGTAAGGAGAAGTGGAGCAAAATCTCTTCGTTCATCCAGACAGTACTGTGACAAAAAAATAGTGAGGAAGGAAAACGAAGTTGAAAGCCTTACCGGAGAAAAAAGAAGCCCGGAGCAGCTGAGAATGAGAAAGCCGTTCAATAGACGGATGCCCATGCAAAAAAATGCCGTTTCCAGACATGTCTCTCACAGTTCTATTCAGAGTACTGTTCAGGTTTTTCAACAACTCCTGCTTATCCCATTACAATGCACATAACCTCCATTCAACCTGAGCACCTACTATAGACCACCGAGACTTGATATTCAAGTCCCTTAGCTCAAATATCGTCGCAGATTGCCACTACATTCCAAACGAATTATAGATAGCGGCCTATGCCACAGACTAGATAACAATCGATCAGATGAGATGGTCTCGCTAAAACGATCGGAAATTAACAAAGCTGTTGATGTTCTTAAACAGATTGTTAAATCGACCTACATGCCAAAAGGTAAGACTTCTTTTCAAACCCACTAGGACAAAAAGGACGAAGATTTCGCATGTAATCCCAATTTTGATAGGTACAATAATTTAGACTACAAAGACTACAAATAGCAATAGAAAAAGTGTCTGTCAAGAGATTACAAATCAACCGGAATACCATTCAGGAATACCAACTGCTTCAAGGACATGTCCATTTGATTCAACATTAATGTTTCAATTCATTTTTGGACCGAAACCTTCTCAGAGCACACAAATTTATCTACGCCACATCCATGAATTATAAATGCTCAAAGGCAACTTCTGAAAGGACAAGAAAAAAAAACCTTTTCTACCGCAAATAATTCAAAAATTCCAAGGCACATAGCAGGCATCCCATTCCCCAGCTGCTCGCAAGTTGAGATACATTTCCAAATTCCCAGACGGCACGAATAGGTTTTTCCTTGAAATCCCACTGGTGGAATCTTAATTCTCACAGCACAACCCAATCATCTACTTCGCTCCATTGAGATTCATTCGCAGTTCCGGAGCTGATTAAATTTTCAAGAAAATTACATTCTCACAGCACATCCCAAGAAGTTTTACCTGCTTAGTGTATCCCCTTTCACAGGAACTGGTCCACAATAGGACCCTAAATGACATTCAGCGAACCTTTAAACTCTCGATTGTTGTTTAACTAAGTTTACAACATTAACTCTAAAAATAAGAGGATGATGTGCTGAGAGAAGAGGCGTTCGAAAAATTGAAGCACTCCAGGACATTTCACTTTAAATATTTAAAATACGCAAACGGTGGAGTTTTACGCAACCATCCCGTGGGATGCTACCGTGGCGACCTTCTAAGTAAAACGCTAAGGACGTCGATTTCGAGAATAAGTTCAATTTGCTCCGCTTCTCCACAGTCCCCCGGAGATGAATTAATGGCTCATGTCGGCCATTAATAAGAACGCATTTATTTCAGCCTTAATAGGTTCCTGTTGCTGATGATAAATGTATTACACTTGTGTGCCAACGCAGGACGTACTTTAAAATTTCATTTTTCTTTTTTATACGAGCGAGACTCGAATTGATGAATTTAATTTAAAAAATTAAATTATGTACAGGGTGGCAGTGAAGTGAGTGGAGTGCTTTCACAGAATTAGGGGGGCTAAGAACAAAAAAAAATTCAAGAGCTCAAATTAAAATGATTTACATTTTTTTAAGGACTTTCATACGTCAGGTTTGGCAATGTGTTTCAAGGGCAGAAGATTGTAGTTTTTTTCTCAAATTATAATTTAAGGGAGACACATCATTCACTTTTATTTTGCCCACCCTACATAGAATAAAAGAAACGTCATCGCATTTATGAGTGAGTTTCGTCCTACCCATGCAAAATTTACGTATCAAAGGATTAAAGCTGGTTCTCCCAGTTCAAACAGCTGAATCACACTTTGTATCTGTTGAACGTTGAATCTAATCTACTTTCCTTCAATTTCTCTGGCAAATTGACTGAGTAGAACAAACTTCAAGGACATCTTCTCGAGCATAGAAAGGGTTGGTGCTTGTACGATATACGCATACATTTCATCTGGCGTTACGCCGAGAATAAATAAGAACCATACGTGACTTGTTTTCCAGTTTCCTTTCCGCATAACTCAACACCATCTCTCATTCTACAGAAAAGTCTGTAAGGAGATGCGTACATTTTAAAGGTAGAAGAAGGTGCTTTTTAGGTGTGTTTTTGTTTACAACATCAGGCTAATAACACGAATATGGGTAATATAACATTTTTTGTTGCAACACATGGTGATTCTGTGTTTTAACCACAACAACGTGTAGATGGATGTTGTGCAGTGTAGCACGCGTGGGAAGTGGTGTCGTCATCTTGACTGAATTTTTAGCCGTCATCAGCGGCCACGTATAAGTAATTCCATAAAGGTGGTGGTGGGTTTTCGCAGCAATATCTAAATATTTAGTTACGTCAAAGGATTGACAATAGCTAGCAGCCTACGTCTTCGTTAAAACAGCTACTCGGACTTCGCAACGAAAAATTATGGAAGTAAGGGTGAGCAATGAAGAAGCCACAAGGTTCTAGACACCCAAAATGCTCTTCACGATAGCAGAAGTGGACTTTATTCTACGAACCTACTTACTTTCTCTGCGTGCCTACCTTGAATTCTGTAGAAATAGGCCTGCGTCAACCTGGCTATGCCAGGTGTTGTATGTAAGTGTTTCAAGCAGAAATGACGGCAGTCAGCGAAGCTGGCTTTCAATTAACGCGATAGATTGTAGCGTTCTTGTACTATACATAGATAAACAGGCAGCTATTTAACCCTTGGAATCGCCTACAACACGATCAAGGTTGGTAACGCAATGCTACAGATCTCTTAACGAGATCGCAGACAGGTCCCAGGTAACCCTGTACTGAGTCCCAGGACACAGGGACGATTCAGACAACTGCAGACCGGACGGATTGGCAAAAGAAGGTGTAGGCCGGCATCTCCCCGAAAACTTTTGGGAACCACCTGAACCTTTCGAATCAATCAAATTCCACTTTGACACGGATTCCACATCAGCACTTGTCTCTTGTCAAAGAAGCTTTCAAGACGAGGAGAACGAAATAGTTCAGCTCTTAGGGCGGTACGGTTGCCCATTTCGATATACCTTGTTTACAAACTCAGGTTCCCTGGGCTGGTAAGTCGCTTCTTCATTGGATTCATTCTGAACAGGAAACTGAACTGGAACCTAAATAATAAAACAAACCCCATCGATCGCTTTCTACACTTACTTTTCATTTGCAGTAGGATTTTTGGAAAGATCTGAGAACCTAAACCCAGCATTCTATGGCTGTACTATGCGATCATCAGGCCGATATCTCCATATGGGAATTTAGTCTGGTGGTGTGCTCTAACTTAAACCACTAAGCTCAAAACCTTGACCAAGATACAGAGACAAGCATGCATTGAACGACCATTGCATTGGAAAAGAATGAAACTCTTAATGAAACCAAGTCCATCTACACGGATTCAAGACAGACATAGGCACAAGAGCAGGTGCCTTTTCCGAGAAGCTGGGACTCATCAGTCCAATAACATGGCATTTTCCAGCAGTTAGTAAGCTTCATGGTTAACCAGCATATTCTGTGCGGGGTCTGCGTTGTTCTGTGGCTGGACAATCAAAGTTATGAGCAAGTGGCTTCATGTTGTAGAATCCATAAACCCAGATAATGCCCCAAAGCCATTATTATTAGAACGTCTCATTTGTCACACGTATCAGACCCAAGATGTTTGGAGTCTTTGGACCCAACACTAAAGTCTCGGTGACAATAGAGATGTGGCCCAGCGTGTTCCAGCCCGAACTTCATGCTATTGAGATCTAGGGCAGGATAAACTGCGATAAAGGTATTAGGGGCGCAAAAACACACATATATTCAGATAGTCAGGCAGCGCTTAAAGCCTGGACATCCCACTTCGTGGAATCTATGTCAGTCAAATCCAGCTACGATACTCTACAATCACTTGCCAGACAGAAGAAGAACAAGCTTGGTTGGGTTCCCGGCCACCAGGGAATTGTAGACAATGAAACCGGGAATGAGTTGGCTAGGGCCGGTTGGGCTTCAGAGCTGTAAGGACCGGAACTCTTCTGTAGCATTTATTGGGCTACCGCCACAACTTTGTTAAACAACTGGGAACTTTGCTAAGACCATTGGGAAAATGTTCCCGGGCTAAGGCAATCCAAGAGACTTATCAAGCCCTTTTCCTACAAGAAAATTCTAATGATGCACGTTGGCCATAAATGCCAAGAATTGAAGGGGCGGAATGCAACAGCCTATTTCGCTAGAGCACTGTTTATTGAAAAAACGATAAAACATTGAGAGACAAGAGACATTTCGTCGGCGTTCAAGCGAGTCTTTTGACTTCGCAATGTCACTCTTACCAATAAGCTTGGTTTGGAAAAGAAAGAAACCCTCTGAGCACATTCTCTGTGAATGTCCGGCACTATAGTGGCTACGTTGATTCTGTTCGTTAGCCGAGCTTAGAAACTTGGACACTAATGATATACTCAACTTTATTAGGAATTTAGTAGACCTATTTGGCTAAGTAGATCGGTGACACTTCCTATGCTACTAGCGAGAATGTAACAGAAGACCTCGATGGCTATGTAGATACCGCAGATACTTAGGGACAAAGGAATCGGCGGCATCCTAGCCTTCACCAAAGATACAGAAAGATTCGACCACACGTACACTAGTGTCATTTCCATAATTGTTTCCACCTTCCCTAGATCCCTCCCAACATACGTCCTAAACCAAACCTATCCCTGCAGCTCCGACGATTAAAAGAAGGAAATGCAACGGGCCGGACTGAGGCCTAAGTGAAGAGCCTTTCGCTTTTACCATACCACTATATGAAGTCTAGAACTGACATTTACCTCTTCCTCACCTCAAACTATATTTTTTTCTCTATTTCCAAGTCTCAAAGACTTCCAAAAAAAACCCCAAAATGCATCTGCACTCACAAAATGCCATCAATTCTAGGAATGAAAAAAAACTTCGATCGTATACTGAATCTGGTATTTTCAAAGAGTTCCTTCTTTTATTTTGAATGCCCAATCATAACATTCCGCAATCCTTTCAAGGAACTCAATTCAAGAGTTAGAACTGTGCACCTATCCCATGATTTGCGAACCAACCCACAATATTAAACTCATCTCTCGATTCCACATGTAACACTGGGAAATTATTGGAATTTTCTTTTCGTATTTTTGTCATCCTCCTTCGCAATCGAATAAAGTCGAATAGTTTCTTCCTTTTGCTGATTCAGCAATTTATTTTTCTCACAGGAGCAATAGTTTCACAAAAAAACGACAGCAATTTTCTCTCATGTTTGCGTATGTCTTTCTTATTTTGTCTCTGCAAATACATGTGGTGCTCTACAAAGAGCAAAGCAATCGAGTCAGGCACGTTAGCAACGACCATTTTCAAAGCCTTGAAAAATGAAAGTCATGTACGAGTGTATGTTGAAAGCCCTAAAGTAATATTCCAAATCGTTTTATGCTTTTTCGGTTGATATAACCACGTGCCCGCGTTTGTCTCCCAAAGGAGTGTGGTTTAATCCAGTTTGTAGTGGAGAAGTACAAATATCCTTGCTGGTAATCGAAAATGATGTGATAACATGCATATGTGTGTAGTTATTTTATATATTAGATGGGTTTGATTTTGAATGCTGAAGATAATGTTCTGTAGGAGAAAATGGCCTTTATGTACGCTGATGCATAAATTGAGGTTAATTTCGAAGGAATGGTAAAGAAACCCATTTTCGCAGTGAATATCGTATGGTACACAACAAAACAAATGGAAGATCACAAAAGAAAGACGGCTTTGATGACCGTAAGAAAAAATAACAATGACATAGAACTTCTGAAATATTGACAATACCATTATAAGGAATTATGGATACTGAAGTCTTATGAAATCAAAGGTCTAACCATCCGTCGATCAACTAAAGAGTTCAAAGGAAAGCAGAAAGAAAGATATTCAGAGTATAGAACTCTGCATAGGCACCACGGGCGCATTGATTGCTCTTATTGTGTTCCTGTATCTTCTGCCTCTCGACTTACACACAGGAGCCAACGCACTATCCAGCGGAATAAGATTGAAAGAATTTGGGTACTGGACTGCACGAACCTACGGCCACACCCACATCCTGGACCGACCACATCGCACCCAAACCAAACTTCAGAAAAACTTTCACGTCGGATTATCCACCAAAGCACAGTGGAAAAAAGACAAAGTGATGAAGTACTGCGGTGTAGAGGTCGATGTCTACTCGGAACCACTGAAAATAGCAAGATCACACCGCTTGCCGGATTTTGCCAGCGTCTTCCAGGCAATCCGAGAGCCGTGCACGCAACTCGGGCGAGAAACAACCCACAAATTAAACATCGCTATCCTCATTGACAGCTAAGCGTCTATACTGAGATGAAAAGGTACGCATTTCTATGCTACTGAAAGGACCCATTGGCAAATGCCATGATCAAAGATTTAAACTTTGCAGAAGTGAGTAAGGTCAAAACCAAAATCAGTTAAAATGTTCCACATACGCCACAGTATTTTGTGTTCAGCGATCCTCGATGAGCTGTACTCAGACGAAATGGTGCGTAGTTTCAACTACTAGAGTACCGGAACGAGTTTGCCCGGTTGGGCGAACGGTTCAAAGTCACACTGCTCTGGGTTCCAAGGCACAGTGACATTAAAGGAAACGAGCGTGCAGATGAGCTGGCCAGATAGTGCTCAGCTCTACATGGCTCACCCGCAGCAAGGGTCTGCACATTGCTAGGAGCAGTTGAAGGACGAATCCACTTACACTTCGTGCAGAAGGCCAACCTCCAATGGAAGGGATTAACCAACTGCGCCATATCAAAGAAGATATGGCCGACCTACGGTAAGATTAGAACAAAAGATCTCCTAAACAGAACCCGTCCAGATATCGGCGAGGTTAGGCATTAGCCTAATTGGAAACCATGCGGCCAAACAATCCCAAGTACCGCAGCTGCGTAAACGAAAATGAGAAGGAAACTCTCTCCCATTCTCTCAGCATGTACGAGATCTAATCCGTTTTCTAAACTCGACAGGCTGGATCAAGGCACTCTCGGCTGCCTCACCCACCTTCAACAACACACATCATCAATCAGGTCACACGAATTGTGGTTACAAAAAGGCACATCCTAGTGCTAATTGGGTTCAGTCAAACCGCCACCTCCACCTACCACAGGACTCCGCTTCGTCTGTTTTTTTTTCGGCAGCGAGAAAGCTTCCGACAACGTGAATCGACACTTAATCTTGTGAGGCTTCCGCTGGGGGGGAAATCTTTTAAAAAAGGAGATATAGCTACATATAGCTGACGATTCTTAGGACGTCGTTAAGTGCCACGTCTTTCCCAACGCACAGAAAGATATCAGAAGATCTTTAGGGTCCAAATTAGAGAACTGGTGTTCCTTCATGCAGTCCTGATGGTGAATGTTGTGCAATATAGTAGACCATAATGTCTTAGCCCAAACACTTGTAGTAAATACTTCAATCGAGTGGTGCATAATTTAAGTGCCGAGGACCAGTAAGCATTTTACTCTCCCGACTGATGATGACACTAAGCTTGTTGTGGGTACATGATTCCGAAAAGCAAAAGCCGTGTTCGCAATACTGTCAGACTTCGGGAATGAGGACCTTTAGCCACATATAACTTAAGCCGCGACTGTTTTGTTCAGATGTAGTCAACTGGCAGTGGATGATGTGAAGACAGTTCAATAAATATGTCAAATAGTGGAATTCATTTGGAAGAGCAGTGACTGTTCTGGTTCTGGGCAAAAGCCAAGCTTAATACAAAAATCTGGGAAGAGATCTAAGAACTTTGATTTTAAGACTCACAATCTTCTTTCTTTTGAGAGCGCATTCAAGATTTCATCCAATGACATCACTTGCTGAACGACCAATTTGTTTGATACGAGTTAAGCCTGCCTTATAGCTAGATGTCCTGCACCATTCTGCATCTACTGGAAATATGATGACTAGTTACTTAGTGAGTGTGTGGTGTGTAGTCGTGTCTGCAGGCTGTTTATATAGCTGCTCTTGGACAGATCTGAATGGCAGCCATTTGACTATTACAGCCAGTTTGGCGAACATATTGAACACCTCCATGGTTAACTCAAGTTCAAACTAGCTAATACATCCAGAGATTGTTAAGAAGTATTTTTCGAACAGCATGAGTTGAATAAAGAAAGTTTTTTTTAAAGACCTCTTCCTCCAAGTTTGTGGCACTTAACCCGAGATAAAACCCGCTTCCTTTACAAGTTGCCCTTAGCAATTATTGACTAAAGTTCAACAAAAACTCTAAAGAGAAGAGCATACATATTTACACAGGCAGCTCTAATCCAATATATCCTTGGGATTTTACAAAACACTGTATCAAGAGAAAGGATAATACTTCCAACTTCAGTCTTAAACTTGCCCCACCACGTAATCGATTCTCTCCACTGTCAACTGATGGTGATTTATGTATAACCGTTCTGCATTTAACTTCCCTTTAAACGGGGATAAACTTTCATTTAAGGAACAAGACGATGGAAGGGAATATGAAGTCGACAACAAACAAGTAAAATGTACAATCGTACACGTTGCCTCTTGCTGTTGCTGCCTTGCAAATAAATGTCGGCAAAAACAGAAAAGAACTTCCTGACAAATCCTTCGATTAAGGACGCGGTTCATTGGCGGCTATTCGCCAGTAGAATGTTGAACATTAAGATAAATAAATGACAGCGATCAGGGACATGATTCACTTGAATTTGCTTACAAGGAAGAAAGAAAAAAACACAAATCTCGCACGAGGCTTAATAGAGCAAATGGACTTTGTGAACGATGTGCGTATGTTTGTATGTACCTTTAAGTTAATTTTAATAAAGAAAACAGAGATAAGAAAATCCTATTCATTTAGATTGGACATGCCTTTGAACCATTAATCAGATCAAATCGGAAGACAAATGGAGAAAGAAAAATAGGAATTTGCACATCGTATAGGGGACGGGGGCTTAAATAACAATTTAACGCTTGAGATATTTTCAAAAAAATTTAAATTGATTTTAAAACATCTATTTAACATGAAGAGTGGGAAAGCACAAGGGCAGCCGGCGCATTCTTAACAAAAAAAATTTTCTGATTCAAACTTCGATTATGAACGGTCAGGTCAGAGGGGCGAAATCGAAAATTGAAAAATTGGAAGCAGCTTTTTAAGGTCCAATTGGTTCACTATGTACACATTGTAGAGGCGAGTGAGGTTGGAACTGAAATCACCTGAAAAAATTAGTAAAAATGTTCCACATATGCCTCACTTTGTTGGGTTAAACGATCCCCGATGAGCTATACTCAGACGAAAAAGGACGCAGTTTTATGCAATTGAAAGGACTCATTTTCATCAATGAAGTATAACCTCTATTCTCTGTCAGTGAAGGTACTCTTGTCTATCAACTTACTACTTGCCCACAAGTTTAGCGTGATTCTACACCATAACTCCTCATAGAAACTAATGAACGCGTCTAATAGTCACCAAGAGAGAAAATCTTCTATACCAAAACAGATCACAATGAGAGCTGATGTCTTCTGTGAGATTCAAACTCACATTTTGACTCAATAAAAACTGCAGTATATGCCATGCCAAGACCGGACACAACCAGGTCAAACTTGGTTGGCCACCAAGGAATTGCGGACATGAAACTGCAGATAACCTGGCTAGGGCTGGCTCAGCTTCCGCGACTTTAGTGCTGAAATCCTAAAGTAAAAACTATGGATCGATACACACTCGCACAACATCTAAAAACATTGAAAATTCACTGCAAAAACGGTGAAAATATCGGGGAAACGTTTCTTAAAGTTTGATATGAAGACTCCAACTCGTGTTCGTTCTGCAAGGACAGCTGAAAATATCACCGCAATAGCTGAGAGTGTGACTGAGAACCCAGCTGTGCTTATTTCGAGACGATCACATGAATTTGGCCTATCCGCAACCACTTTACACCGCATTTTGCATAAAGATTTTGGCCTACATGCTTATTGGGTCAAGTTGACACAAGAATTGAGGCCAGCAGACCACGCACAACGCCGAACTTTCCCTGACTGGATGCTGAAAATGAATGAACAAGATCATGATTTTTTATACAAAATGATTCTGAGTGATGAGGCCCATTTCCATTTGTCTGGGGCTCCGAAAACACAAGAGAAATTGTAAGACAACCTCTCTATCCACAACGAGAGAGAGTTTGGTGCGTTCTTTGGACTGGCGGTATCAGTGGGCCATACTTCTTTTCGGAAATCAGGCTGGTGCGACCGTTTTAGTGAATGGATTGCGCTACAGAACAATGTTGTCTGACTTTTTTTGGCCTGAAATTGATGCTATGGACGTGTACGATGTTTATTTTCAGCAGGAGAGCGCCCCATTCCCCACAGCTGGTGAAACAATGGATCTATTGAGGGACACATTTCCTGGGCGTGTGATTTCTCGAAATGGAGACTTTTATTGGCCGCCGAGATCGTGCGTTTCAACATTATATGACTTCCGTCTTTGGAGCTATGCCAATGCTCTACCAACGATTCAAGCATTATTTGTAAAAACGTGATGAAAATTTTCATCAAGAGAATGACCATTTGTAGGCAGAGCCGAGGCGAACATTTGGCAGATTTTATACTCCATTACTAACCTCAGAGTTTGTACTTTAAATTAAATCAAAAATATCACCACGTTTCGCAAAAGTTTTGCGTTTTTCTTTTGATTTAAAATAACACCTCTTGTTGAATGACCCTATACATAGTATGTGACTGGAGGCCTGGCAAATCAGTCATGGCTAAGTGTTCGCCAATACTTATTGAATCTACTTAAGATCAGCCACACAAGTCTGATTTGGATATCCTACACGAAATTGTGATTGCCACGTTTCTACAAAATTCGTCAAAGTATACAAGACAACTATGCAGACGCTAGCAGGGACAAATTCCTGAACAAGCACTTGTTTGTATAATAATTAGGCAGATGTATAAATGCCATATCCTTGCTGAGTTTATTCAATATTAAAACAGATACATACGAGTATAGATGGCCTCATAGTTTTCACTGTCAAGGATTTTATTCAAAAACTCATATTCGTGACTTACACTCACACCAGTTCTAGCACAAATGATTTTCTATTTGCCTGCGTCACTTTCCAAAGCAACAATAAACATGTCAGGTTTTTTTCATTCACTCACGACTACAATTTTTCATATTTGTTTTTGGATAATCCTTGCGAGCTCTTTTTTTTTGGCAACCGCCACTTTTTTGCCAAAAATTCACTTGTGGGTGGTGCATCTAGAACGTGGTTTCTGTTAGCGAAATTAGGTTAAAGTGTGGGCGTGTGTTGAGGCCTGAAACTGTTTCTAACACAAACCACAAAAGACAGAGTTTGGCAAAAGATATTGTCTTGGCAACCGGCTGTTAGCACCTCATTTACAACTTGTTGCGGGAGATTTTTTCAATCAGTTTACGGGCAAATAAATTCTGGGTAAATCACGTTTTTGTTGACAGCAGTGATGGTAGTCGATGGAAGTTGGCCATTTGCCCGAATAAGGCGAAAGTGTAAGATGAAGAATTTGATAAATGTCAGATAAGTGACTGAAAAGTGCTGCGAAAATCATAAAATGCATCCATGATGACTAAATCAACAGATATTCCACGGAGTCGTGTCTCTACCAAATTAAGGGAAAGCCCAAGGTCAATTTAATTTGACACTTAACCCAATTATAAAAATTGTTTTTATTTCCATTGTACTTGTATTGTGTGAAAAAAATATTTGAATCACGATAAAGTTGAACCAAAAAAAAATTGTTTTCCAATCAACCGGGCACACCGATGAATTATTTTTTTTTTTTAAATGTAGCCCATCAATATCCTGCCTCGGGTTTGTATGGAATTTAATCAGAAATTACATTACAATTGGTTCTACACTACAGTTTGATGATAAAACGCGTTCATTCGAATATTTATTTTGTCGTATGCAAAATAAATTCTAACAATCCCATTTTCACATGATAAACGGGGATTCGACATCTCACATTCATTAGATATATGAAACTGAGTGCCCCTTTTGCATTGCAAACAATCATCCATAACGTGACACCATAAGTTTTTTGCTTTAACTTCTGGTCACTGCCATGGATTAAAACGAGATTTCATTTCATTTCATTTATTAATAATAAAGTCTTTTACATTGGATTGCAACAATCTTTAAAGAGTAAAAGATAAAAGTAACATTTAATGTACAGAGGTTAAGATAAAAT
Organism: Matsumyia berberina; assembly: GCA_917880715.2. NCBI lineage: Eukaryota > Metazoa > Arthropoda > Insecta > Diptera > Syrphidae > Matsumyia > Matsumyia berberina. Next base: position 110,647,316 of record OU862870.1, on the reverse strand, counting down.
ACATATAACAGATAATGAGAAATTAAAGATAAAAGATAATGTAGTGAAATTATGTACAAGGTAACAGAAAACAACATAAGAATAACAAAAGAAACCTATCGTACTTCAGTAATCAGCCAAATGTTTAAATAGTATGCTACCAAAATGGTTCTTGCCGCATAATCTTCTGACGCTAAGGGGAAGTGAATTCCATGAGCGAGTCGCTTGAACGAAAAATTGCCGCTCTGTCGTAAGGCAGGTAAACCGCGGTTGAACTAATATAAACGAGCGAGTTGAATTCGAAAAAATAAGCTTGTCGGATAAATAGGTAGGTTGCTTGTACGTCATAATTTTATGAAGAAACATAAGGGAACAGTAATGCAGATATGTATGCAGCGTGCACCCGAGTATTTTTTTAACATACTGAGACACATGGTCATAACGCCTTAGATTGAAAACATACCGAACCACGTTGTTAAATATAACGCTTAGTTTTCTTCTGCACTCAGCATTATAGCCTATGAAGATTTGACAACCATAGGTAAATATGGGCATACTAACATTAATTTAGTGCTCAAGGCTGTATAACGCTTCGTCATGCATCCATACACTTTTCCAATAACTGACTGGATATGGTCGTCCCACTTCAGAGTTCTATTAAAATAAATTCCAAGGTTTTTGCTTTTTTCTACATATTGAAGTGCCGAGTTACCCAGGTAGACTAGAGGAAAAGTGGTTAGATCTAATTTAGTTTTGTACATGACCAGACAATTGGATTTATTAGGATTCAATCGCAGACAATTCTTTTCGGACCATAAACAAATTTCCTTTAAATCTTCATTTAACCTCCAGACACTATCCTCAATCATACCTATCTTATTGCTGATATATAATTGGACGTCATCAGCGTATATATGTAGGGAAGAGTTTTTCACGGTTCGCTGCAGGTCGTTAATAAAAACTGAGAAGAGCAGTGGGCCCAATATCGATCCTTGTGGTACTCCTGCCGATGTTTCAATGAATTGAGACTGTTTGTTAAGAATTCTGACGGATTGCTTTCTGCCGCTTATGTAAGATTTAATTAGTTTCAAAGCGGGAGGAGAGAAGTTGCAGAATTCTTTTAATTTTTGGAGGAGTAAGGCGTGATTGACAGTATCAAAGGCTTTGGAGAAGTCCAGCAGAGTTAAGAAGGTAACAAAATCATTATCCATAGCTATTCGTATGTCATCGGTTACCTTTAACAGCGCAGATATGCAGCTATGATTTTGTCTAAACCCAGATTGAGAATCGCATATAAATTTTGTGCGGTTCAGATAATTTAGCATTTGCTTGTGGATTAATTTTTCCATTACCTTTGATAAAAAGGGAAGTATAGATATTGCCCTAAATTCAGGGGGTGAATGAGGTGTTCCCTGCTTTTTTAAGATGGGGATGATTTTCGCTTCTTTCCAGGTGGATGGGAAAACGGACGTAAGTAACACGGAGTTAAATAAATGGGTGAGTGCTGGAAGTATATGAGGTAGAATGGCCTTTACAAATGTGGGGTGGATTTCATCGACTCCAACGGAGTTAGACTTTATTTTGAGAACTGCAGAGACTACTTCAGCTTGGTCAACGTTAGAGAATTGAAATTGGGTAGATGACTCAGTTTCAATCGTCTGCAATTGGGTGTTGTTTACATGCGGTAAAAAGTTAGGGGTTATGCATTGAGAGCTCGCAAAGTCATTATTCAGTTGATCAGGGTCGATGTTAGTTTGATAGTTTTTGCTTTGTCGACCTATCCCTATTTCCTTAAGATTTTTCCACAATGTCTTAGAGTCAGTGGACCTACTTAACCGAACAGAATAGTATTCTCTTTTAGCTTGGCGTATTTTTGAACTAATAAGGTTGCGCAAGTTACGAAAAGAATTGTAAAGTTCCGGTAATCTAAACCGCTTCCATCTCTTGTACTCTTTATCGCGTCTGTTTATGAGTCGAATGATGTCACTTGTACACCATTCATTGGCCCGATGTTTTGGGATTTTGGTTTTTAAAGGCACGTGGGTATTGAATAAATTCAAAATGTGGTGCTGAAGAAATTGTGTTTGCAAGTCTGGAGATTGCATAAAGTAGATTTGCTGCCATTCTACCTGTAAGATATCCTGTTCGAGAAGGTTAGCATTTACGTGCCTGTAATCCCTATAGGTATATGGTGGAGAAGGACACGGTATTATATCGATGGTAGCAAATATCAGGTCATGCCTAGAGAAGACTGGAGCGGAAATCTGATTGTAAAAGAGTACGTCGCGGAGACTACTCGTGAAGAAAGTGTCCAACAATGTACTGGTACTACTAGTGAAATGTGTCGGGGCTTTTGTATCGACTGGGTGTAGATTGAAAGTTTTCATATTGTCAATAAAAGGCTTAGCACTGACTTCGTTTAAGAGGTTACAATTAAAATCCCCGCAGATAACAACATTAGGGAAAAAAGAACAAACATTTTCAAGTTCAGTATAGAAAGGTGCGAAATCAATATTAGCGTTTGGTCTATAAACCACACCCAGAAGACAATTATTTCCTTCATTGCTTATTTCAATGAGACAATACTCTATTAAGCTGGTATGAGTCGATTTTATGACTACCCTGTAATTGATACCACAGCGAACATACACTGCAACCCCCCCACCAGGTCTACTAACCCTATCGGCACGAATCAAACTATAACCTTTTAGACTGTAGTGGACATCAGCAATGTTTTCCTGAAACCAGGTCTCGGACACACATACAACAAATTAACACTTGAAACTGACAGAATAACCAATGACGTCCTTGTAGGTTTAATTCTTATTTTAAGGCACCCGTTTGTGGAAATTTTTTTTCAGATATAGGAGAACTTTGCTTGATAAAAAAAATCTTGTATGTAGATTGTAATGTATTCCAGATAAGTATGCGCCCAATGTTGATATAGTAATCAGAATAGGTGCCTTTAGGCTTCTGTCCGAGAAGAAAGTCATTATAGAATAAACTGCAGTGCAATAAAAGCCCAAAAGAATTAAAACATCACAAGGAACACAAGTTGAGGATGGAGCTCTCAGATGTACTGAACCCTCGTAACTTGTATTCCTCATACCAACGCTGTTTGACTAAAATGGGGGCTAAAAGCAGTACAGACTTTACAGCACCAACTGTGAAGCATGATCTTTGTCAAAATTGTATAAAAAAAACACTTGGAAAATCTTAATTAGATTTATGGTTCTTTCACCTGAAAAATGAGCATCAACGCATGCTATTGATTGAAGCAAACATATGCCACTATTGACGGCCATTGCTACCGGGGACAAAAGCAACGCTTATTTGGATGTGGATTCGTCGTTGGAAGCAGACTTAGGCAAGAAGTTTTAATCCTCAGGCATGTGAGAGATCGCCTCACGACAATTCACACCAAGGCTAAAGTAGTTCTGTCGGAAAGTACAGCCTACACGACACCACCTCCGACAACGGACTTAGGCTGATCGGGTTTGCTGCTGGGCTAAATGTTGTTGTCGCTAGTAAGCGGTTCCCTTATCTCAATATTCCCAAAGAAACATGGAGATCTCCTGATCAGTCAACCGTCAACCAGATTGACCACATTCTAATCGACGCAAGGCACTTCCTCAGTATAACGAAAACATTGACCCGGACCACTACCTTATACGGTAGCCAAGGTACAGGTGCGGATTTCCCGAAAACCGTCAGGACGAAGAAGATCACAAGATCCTTTTCCGATCGAGTCTCTCTCGATCTCTCAAGAGGTCCTATGCCGCCAGCTTCAAGTATTGAAGACCAGTAGCAACATTGCCAAAAAGCCATCAGAGATGCCGCCTCTGATGTGCTGGAATTCACTCGGCCACCACAACGGAACCCCTGGTGTGACGACGAATGCCGGCAAGCACATGTCGCGTATGACTACAAAGCGGCGCTGCATAGAAAGACCAGAGCTGCTCGCGAGCTCTACGGGCAGAAGAGGAGAGACGAACACAAGCTTTTCAGGAGAAAAAAGAAAGAGCAAGAAAAGCGCCCGATCGAGGAAATAGAGGGATGCTACAGCAGGAATGAGGTTCGGAAGTTTTACCAAAGGGTAAAAAGAACCTGTCAAGGTTACAGAGCCCTAACCGAGGCCTGCAAGGATAAATAAGGAAACATCGTAGTAGAATCGCAGTCAATGCTACTTCTGCAGACTGTTTAACGGCGACGATAAATCAAATCCCGCTGTCAAGCAAAATGAACCATTCAACCTAGACGATGAAGACCAACAATTCCGTCCACCCGACCTAGACGAGGTGAAGATAGTCATATCGAAGCTGAAGTTCAACAAAGCTGCTGGTGCTGACAGTCTAGCTGGTGAGCTGCTCAAAGCGGCAGACGCAGACTTGGTAAGGAGCATGCACCAACTCATCTGTAAAATATGATCGGATGAATGGAACCTCAGCAATGTTTGCCCGATCCTCAAGAAAGGAGACCCTCTGAACTGCGCCAACTACAGAGGCATCATTCTTCTTAACATCGCTTACAAGATCTTATCTGCCGTGTTGTGTGAACGCCTGAAGCCGTTCGTCAACAACCTAATCGGTCCATATCAGTGTGGTTTCAGGCCAGGAAAGTCCACCATCGACCAAATATTCACACTGCGGCAGATCTTGGAAAAAACCCAGGAACTTCAAATCGATACCCACCACCTCTTCATCGATTTTAAGGCCGCGTATGACAGCATCTATAGAGATGAGCTATACAGAACCATGTCTAGTTTGGCATCCCTGCCAAACTCGTCCGTTTGTGCAGGATGACGATGGAGAATGCAAGAGATACAATGACGAACTGTACGAGCTATACAGCGACTTGGACTTAGCCAGAAGAGTAAACGTCCAACGACTGAGGTGGCTGGGTCATGTGAAGTAAGTGAGATAAGTGAAATCATCTTTTGCACTTTTGCCACTTCCTGTGAACTAAGAGTCAATCCGGGGTAAGGGCAATCCCTTACCGATTTATTGTGGAAGAAGTTTAAACTCCGATACATTTTTTATCAAAAGGGAAATGTTAAGCGGAACGTTTTAGATAATTGTGGCGAATCCAGGAATCTGTGTTCCTTTTGTATAGGCCATAACACTTGAGCTCCTAAGCACGAGTCAGACACATTGTACCAGAATAGAACCTAAATACTTCCAAAGTTAAAACGACGGAAACTATTATCGAAACCTTTGGTCATTTCCTACTTATTTTCGATCAGACGCCAACATCGTTAACTTTATGGAAAAATCAAACAAAAGAGTTCGAGAGATATGATCGGATTTTTGAATTAGCGCCGAGTATTACTCTCACCTATGCTTCGTAAACATACTTTAAGCAGGACCACTGTAATTCAGGTGATAACTTTTTAAAATGAAGGTCACCCCTCGCTACCTATTTTCTGGGCGTCGCCCAAGACAATACATAAAACTTTGAAATCAAACAAGAACTCCTTCTCAACCTTGTTCAAACTTCATAACTACGGAACGACAAATTACAATTACGAATAGAATTCATCTCAAACAATCAAAATGGCAACTGCTACCAACAACAGATTAGAGGCAAACTTTACAAAATATTACGGTAAAAGGTGATAATAAACTTTACTCACTGGAAGTGCGTTCCAAAAAACACCTCCTCTTACAACTTTTTCGTTAAACCCTTTCCAAAACTCCATATTTCGAAACTCAACGACCGAATCATGGTAAACTTGAAAACTCTGCATAGAAACCCCTCTGTGCTGTGCACTTTTCGTTAGCCAAAAACGTTTTTCCCAAAATAATTTAACTTTTCCCCGTCATTATTGTAACAAACATTGCAAGTTCTTCTCTTGGCATAGAAATTTGAAGGCGAAATTAACTTCTTGACCTATCTCAAGGACTTTGGCATAATTCCAAAACTAAAAATTGTGTTTGCACCCCGTTGATGTTGTTTTCTTTTGTAGTCGTATGCCGCTGGCTGGTTCTCTCATACGTCCCAAAACTCTTAGGCATCTCTCGCAAAACATTCTTTAACGAGGCAAAACTCATTTGTTATACTGACGGAAGAAATGGATACACATCTTCCAAAACGGGGGGAAAAAAGATTCAGAGCCTTCATCGTGTGGAGATGTTACAATAATGTCACGTACATATATCATCTACACAGTTAAGTAAAAATAATTTCTTTTCGCTTTTTTTAATTTTCTCGAGGGGGAAGCCTCCATCCGTGGCCCCCAAGGGAGTGCTGAAATAATGAAATTGTTTTTCTTAAAACCTAATCCTACCGTTCATCCAGGCGCATGCTACTGCGACTGATGTCACTCCATGCGGACATAGACCGCGGTCGCTGGAAGAATCTGGATCCTCGTCTTGATGATGTGATGACAGGATATTCCGGCTGAAAGTTAACATTTCGGCCCGCCCGACTCGAGGACGGTGCCGTTGATGATGTATCGTCTGACATACCAAGCGCACTGTAGCTAACTTGAAACTTGTTACTCATCGCGCTGCAGATGAAATGCGTGGAGATACATTACCACGGCTTGCACAAGATTGTATGTTTCGATTGCACTTTAGCGTCACCACGTCCCGGGTGACTTATAATGGTTGTGTATCTCTGATGTGATTACGACATTTTCGAACTCAAACCGACCGATTTATTTTCACAACGATGATTCGCAACGCAGCTATACACGATTTATCAATGATAGATTTGCTCATTTGCATTTAGACGGTTTTATCGGTGTCCTGAGGCGAATAGATGCTCCAGAAGTGGAGCGATAAGTATGACTGCCGATGAATGCAGCAAACTACACCCCTAGATGCATGGAAACAGAAGAAAAAATAAATAAATACGTAGATATTGAAATCAAATGCAAAGTCGTGTCGTAACACACGAGCGACACCAACGAGTATAAACACGGCACTTTCTTGAAGGAGAGGAACGTCGGTATTTGTTGTGTCTATTGGCAATTGGGCGAGATAGATACGAGTATTTTTACTTTTTCTCTCGGCGATTGAAAGCGAAATATTTGACGACGACGACGATCAGTGGCGTAGGCGTTGATAGTTTATGGAACAGAAAAAAACTAAATTAAAACTTTTGTTTTAAACGTAAACAGAAGAACAATAAATATCAGCGATATAATACAATTCTCATTTTTTCGTGCATTCCACAGTGTTATCGGATGTCTAGACATTAAAATTAAAAATACGTTGGTGTGTGCCTCACCAAAATAAACTCACGATTGAAGTGAAACACCAACAAAATCACCAATGGATCTCGAAGAAAACCCTTACCTATACTCGGTGCAGAAAAGAATATATTCACGTAGTGAACTGTCGCTCAGTGAGACACCACATAATCAAGAGCTGCTTAGCATAGTTTTTTCTATGTTTCAGAGCTGAGCATGGCCAGGGTGAGATTAAAATCATGTTGTGAATTCTTGGGATAAAATATTCACGGAGTAATCTCGTTCCCCATTCGGATCTTCGATGGGGACTATATCAGGGAGTACAAAATCCAAATTGAATCTAACACAGAACATCCAGCACCCACATTTCCATACGTAAGATTCAATAAGCAGAACGTGAACAGCGTCCATCAGCACTTATTAGAAAACAAACCGCACATTCTAATATTAACGAACACCCAAACTGGCTCTTCCATAGACCCCATACATCTTCCTTGTCCCGACTTAGATCTTTATACCCGAGACGCGGTTTCAAAGGCGATTTCTACATATTTATCAGATCAGACCTCGCTTGTTAGAGTGAAGAATCGGACTTGTGACACACAGGTCTATCCAGTTTCTTTGCTGTCGAAAATACAAACGGAATTCGTCGAAAAACCCACGCACATTCTAGACAATCAAAGCAGTTTTTGAATTGCTCTCGACCTAATATCGGCACCTTGTCCATTAAACCAGCAAACTACCTTCTTATGATTTAGAAACACAAACTTGGAAGCTAGCTACATGATTTTTTCGCGACGTTTTCATAGAAAAACGTTGTCAACGCGAGTAACGAAGCAATCATAGACATAACTATCCTCGTCGTGGAGTTATAAATACCCCACTCCATAAAGACAGCGAACCCAGACAAACCTTAAAGCCCATCGGCATGCATAAGCTCGCTTCGGAACACATTGGTACACCTTGAGACGCTTTTCTGGAGTTTGGTGTAAGCGCCTAAAGGCATTTGGCAACAGTCTGAATGAAAATCCGCCTTTAAACAAAAACATTCACCTGCAGCGATACTTGCGGAAAACCCAAGAGGGTCCAAATCAATTTCAACCAACTTTTGTATCGTTTTGAAGGCCGATTGTGACAGTTTTTATAGACACAAGCTGTGCACAGGATAGCCAGGAAAAGAGGGAACTAAGGCCTTTGATATCAAAGGCAGTAAGGCCCTGTTAGGGATGACTAGGAAAAAAAACTTATTTTATTTTCTTAAAAATCTTCTTCTCATTCAATAAATACCTATGCTTGCATTAAAATAGAGTCACATTCCACACAAGGAGCACCGCAAAGGATACCTTGCCCTCCCATACACTCATGACTTCGCACTTTTGCATTATTTCTTGTGAGACGTTAATCAATTTTTAAATATATAGGCAATACGCTTCAAGGTAATAGAACAGCATCAAGACCAAAGACGGCCTAAAATCCTCATGTCTGTTACTGTTACTTGCTTGCAGATAATAACCATACCATGCATATACTTTTGTTCGAATAATGTGTTCCTGGGTATAATCCTGCGAGTCACTTCTATCCTGACTGGTCGTGATAACATCTATTTATCTATTCTTCAGCTTCAAAAAATCAAAACCTTGTATGCTACCTCTGGGAGTGGCAGTCAGAGGAAACATACCTTTGCTTCTCAGTTGGCATCGAAATGCAATTCAACTTAAGTGGCAATAAAGACATATTAAAATTAAATTGGTTTTCGGAAAAAGAGTAAACCAACACAATCCTCACCAAACTTCCAATTCCAGTGTCACCTGCACTTCTTTATACTTAGTTCCGTGGGACATTTGCAGTGAGTACTAAGAACTTGAAAATGTCCAGAATGCAAACCATTGCTGGCAGAGGAAATGCGGCTTGGAATAGGGGGAAAAAACAGTTTAATGGGAATCGACATTCCGATTGCATAAAATGGTTTTGACGAAATTAAAAATTTACGAGAATGCAAAGGGTGTTTCGCACTTTTTGTCATTTGGTTTAATTTAAATGAATAGTTTACCATTTGGACAATTTACATATACTTCCGTCTCCCAACTTTGATATAAAATCATACACCGCGAAAATACTCCAAGTAACTTCACTTTGGTGGACATTCGGCGATGTCCGTTCAAACGCAATTTAACGTAAAGAAAGCCAGTAGATACTAGACCTGGACCGTGCCCTTCAAATAGTCTACAGTGCCCTTCTCGATAAGCTAGTATACATATTTTCATTAAAAGACACAAAAACAAATGTCACAAGGTACATGTGGGCAGTCTGTGATGCAATAATGCAAAGAAAGAGGACAAGTGCTAGACTATTTGCTGGAAGCCGTAAGGCATGGGAACAATGGCTTTTCTCTGTCTAGAGGTGCCACCAACGATATGAGAAAAACCTTTCAGACAGGACATTTGCGATACCACAAAATATCGTCACAGCTCCTATGAATGAAGTTTTGGTCCTTTCGGATTATATTCGAAGAACGGTGATTGCATGACCTACAAAATAGCTTTGGTATGGATGGCTTTAGCCATCTCAAATGTCCAATATAAAACTCGTATATTTCGTCATTGCATACGATCAAAATGACGAAGGAATTGTTCCCCCCACCTTCCATCCTCTGGATTTATAGAGCAGAACTGGGATGACGACAGGTTTTAACCATTCAAAAAGTTGACCCAGCTATCAAAAAATTGGAAAACAACAACGGCGTTGGCGCGCCGTCATTGAGGCTTTTACGACAAGAACAAACAAAATAAGATAGCCCTGAAGTAAATTAGGGCAAACCGAAGTGCATATTGTCAACCAACAAAGGAGATTAGGATGTCACTGTTGACAACAGTAATTTTAAAGTATTTAGTTGCGGAGGACACATCAACTTTACGAATAGCACCGAAGTGGAGATTCGACAATGACTTACCCTAGGCGAAACACATGGGTTCAAAACTCGAAAACCGAAATGCTTCCTCTACAATGTGGGAGAATAAACAGGAAAACTTTTAAGGACAAAATTCCTTGCTCGAATATTTGTATGCTTGAAGGGCTTATGAAGGAGAATATACAGAGTTCTATCTCACAATGTAGATGTAGTCCGAAATGCAAAAAACCGCTCGTCACACAAGTCGTGGTAACATAAAGGCACATCCTAGTGCTAATAAAGTTCAGTCGAACCGCCACCTCTACCTACCTACATTGAGTGACCCATATCCAGCTCCAGCCAGTAGGCTCTTCGAATCACAGCTTTCAGGTTCGAGGCAATATACTTTGTTGCTTCTTACACAAGCAAGATGTGTCCCACCATTTTAGAATGTGGTCAACAGTCGACATGGCAGACCGAACATCCATTTGACAACCAAGCCGTCATGGATCCCGAAACGCTTGGTCTGGAGAACGGGAGGCAGCGTACCCGTAATCAAAGAGGACATAAGGCCACTGTGTCTCAGGCAAATACGGCGGGTCTTGACTGTTAAGTAGGAAGAAAGCACCTTCTCAACAAAAGGGAACATCACACTTGCCTAGCCTATTAGGAAAATGTGCCCGGGCTAAGGCAATCCAAGAGACTTATTAAGCCCTTTTCCTACAAGGAAATTCTAAACCTTGACACTAACAACATGAAGAAGCTTATGGGCTTCCTTACCGGCCATAGTGGCCTCTGATATAATATCTACAAACTTAACATTTGTTGAGATACAGAGTGTCGGTTCTGTTTGGAAGAGGAACAAACCACTGAGCACATTATCTGTGAATGTCGAGCATTATACTGGCTACGCAGACGGATCTTTCGCAGGGAATTCTGTTCGTTTGTGAAGTTTAGAAACTCGGCTACTAAAGACTTACTCACCTTCATTAGGAAGGTGTTACACTAAGTACACTGGAGACGCAATAGATCTTGCTAGGCAATAGCTCTTGCTATGTGTCAGTCATAAGGGCTGGTTCTTAAAACAAAAAAAAACAAAAAACAGAACCTTCTCAGCCAAAGAATTGTATACGATGTCGTTGTTAGAAGTTATCAGAGCCTAGGTGAATAAAATAAACTTCTGGCTCGAAGTTATATCTGCGTACTGTGAGGATTCACTGTCAAACACATTTTTGTCGAATATGTCTCTATACTCAGGGACACAGGATGACAATTCGCAGAATTCTGCCGGGAATATCAATATCGTCGATGTGCTCAGGTACCAAATGATTTTGCTGTTGGCCAGTTACTCATCATTTGTTCTTGTCTGTCACTTGACAGCACCTCACTTAGTCTGATGCCTTTTTTGACAACAAAGGTCCCGGTGAGATTGGTATCGATCTTGTTGGATTACCAAGCATTCTCCATCACCATCCTGCACAAATGGACGAGTGTGACATGCATACTGAACTAGTCATGTCTCTGGATAACTCGTCTCTGTAAATACCGTAATCGACCTTATAATTGGTTTGGATATCGAATGAAAAATGGCGGACCATTTGGGCTCATTCCAAATTGGTTATGGACAAAGAGCTTAAGAAAATTTTACTTCTACAGTTCTCAAAGTTTAGAGGTTCTCCGTTTTTGGCGAACCAACCAAAAGTTCATAATCATGATGATTCGCTTTGTCGACAGCATCGCGTAAGTATTAACATATAGCAAGAGGCAAACTCAGATTTTAAGTTTGAGCTTATATCGTAAAGGTGGTATATTCCCGGGAGAGCTTACCAGCCGATCGAATGAAAAGCTGAACTGGTCAACTTTTTCCTTAAGCCACAAGCGGCAGCCTGGATGGAAATCGATTACAAATACAAAATTTAAGCTCTATCTTAACTCGACTTATGGTTGCTTAAAATGAATTGAGTATCAAAGTTATTTTCCTTTTTCGACTCCAGAAAGTCAGTTAATATTTTTTTCTTTATATTAAATTGCGATAAAAACGTTTACAAAACAATAATTCATTCATCAAAGCATTACGTCTCCATGAGCAAATTTTCATTAGAAAACCTTCATTCGTACTGTTGATTCTCAACTTTCATTTCATACATATTTGCACACATTTTCTCAGTAAAACCTACATATGTTCCTACAACCCATTCAGGGATTAAGCCAGCTTGAGTGTTATTAACGTAGCGAAATTGTACGTGAAAGAAATAAGATTCCCGTCGACATCGTGTCGTAAGGGAACGACTTTAATGTGAAACTTTTTATCGTTATCCACCCTTTCCGTCAACACATGAACTTTTCCCTTAGTCGCATTTATGTCGGATTAAATGAATTTGACGTGTGTGTTCAACTTGTATAAGTACTTCTTCCATGAGGGATTCTATAAGGATTTGTAGAAATTTCCATACGCACAGGGTGGCACATGTTATTGTCGTTTTTAAGCGCATTAGTGCACCGTTCCATAAGCAAATGGAAGAAAGGGTTTTTGGAACGAATTTGCTTTAAATCGTTTTCTAAACTGTACTCGTTCAATTGTGTCATGCTTGGTAAAATCATAAATCCTACGGTTCCACGGAATGTGTCCATGAAGGAAAATTAAACTAGGGCAGCTTATAGCAACAAATATATAAAAATGGGCTTAAGGACTGAATAGCAGCTTGGCTATAGACGTAAATTCATACCCCGTTGGGAATATGCCACAATTATTAACAAAATGAGGCCTGCTGTCAAAGAACTATGAAAACTTCAACATTCGGCCTGTTTATATTGTAGACTTCGAGACTAAGAAGTTTGCACACAAGGTTTCCTTCTTTAAGCTAAAAGACCAGCAAAAATGCAGCGTTCGATCCCTAAAGAACGTAGGGATCGAGGCCATTGGGTACACAGACGACATGGGAGTGATCGTCAGCGGCAGATATGAAAGCTCCGTTTCAGAAGTGCTGCAGTACGCACTATCTGAGATACAGAGATGGCCCAGCAAAGAAGGCATCTCTGTAAATCCCAAAAAGACATCTATCGTTTCTTTTACGAAAAGAAGAAACCTAAACCTAAATTTGTCCCCCCATCTATGACGAAACCATTGAGTTCTCGCAAGAAGTTAAGTACCTTGGGGTAATCCTGGAGAGTAAATTGTAATGGAACCCCCACATTGTGGACCTATCGCCGAATCTATGGCAACAACTGGGAATTAGGTTCCAAAATCATGGTCCAAATCTACATTCTGGTCGTCAGACCTAGCCTGACTAATGGGTCAATAGTCTGCTGGACAAAGACAAATGAGGCCACCACAGCCATGAAACTGAAAAGGATTCAACGCCTAGTTGAAATTTCTATGATGGGTTGCCTGCGATCCACTCCCTCCGCCCCGCTTAACACCATGGCCGGTCTACCGATAGTTCGAGTCAATATAAAAATGCAGGCAAAACTAAATCTGCACAGACTCTTCCATCTAAACAACATCAGCTCTAAACAACCTCCTGAGGGTCACCTTAACACGGATTTCCTCCCAACTCCAAAGTTGCGAGTGCAGCATGACGTTGGATGACCTTCTCCCAATGTACTGTCTCCCCGAGTGACAACTGGGAAAAAAAAGTTCAAACCCCGTCTGTCAGACCATGAACAAGTGTGATACACGTACGGCTCTAAAATGGACAGTCGATCTAGAGCTGGAATATTCAGTGAGTCGTCTAACACTAACACATCGGTCAGTCTTGGCACAAATTCATCGATCTTCCAGGGAAAAATATTTGCCGTAAATCAGTGCAGAAGCTCAAACTTGCTCTCTAACTTCCATGGCGAAACCATTTTTATCTTCTCTGACAGTCAAGCTGCCCTAAAAGCACTGACCTTAGCCACGATTAAATCAAGACTCGCCCTAGAGACAATCAAATTGCTTCTAGAACTGAATCGCAGCTCACAAGAGTCACACTGGTAATGAAACATCGGACTCACTAGCGAAGATCGGTGCTAAAAAAAACCCTCTCACTTGTCCCGAACCAGCCTGTGGAGTAAACTAATCCATTTTCCGAAGCTACATGAGGGAATAAACTCTGCTCAAATTCAACACAATTTAGATAGGAAGTAGAAAACAGAAATGTACAAAATACTTTCCTCCAATCTATCCCAAAAGAAATCTAAGTTTCTTCTGAATCTGAGTAGGAGCCACCTTCTTACCGGCATCATAAGTGGCCACTGCCTACTAAAACGACATCTACACAAGCTTGGCCTGTCACCAGACTCTACATGCAGACTATGATTGGAGAGCGGTGAAAGCTCTTTTCACATCGTCACAGAATACCCCGCCCTCATTCACGTGAAAAATCGGACCATAGGCAGTGAATTCATCTCACCAACAGCACTTACCACGCTCCACCCAGAGAAGCTGATTAGCCTCCTGATAGCCTCTGGAACAGACAAACTGCTTTAAAACGTAAGAGACTGCAGCGCTAGAGCAGACCAACCGCTCTCCACTAATTATTAAAAATAAAAAAAAGTGCAGAGCAGGCGTGTAGTCTTTTCCTTATCCTCTTCCTCAACAGCAGTCAAAGTGCGTTAAATTGCATGGAACAAATATGATGGAAAATGCAAATCCTACACCTCTTAGGTTAGGTTAGATTTGTGGGCTGATGAGGGCTGCCTCATCACACTTAAGTCCATGTAGACCCATTGTGATACCCATGATATTCCCTTCTGCGGTTTTAATTCCTTGGTGCCAACCATCCAGTCGCCCTTGCCAATTGTAGAAGTTCGAAGAAGAATTTGCCTAGGGTCCTAGGGTTTAGGGTTTTTTATGCAATTTTCGCCCTTAGGTTGCAGAGTGGCGGTATGACCGTACAGTCCTTGCCAGTTCGTCAGCTTTTTCATTACCTGGTACTCTGCTATGACCAGGGACCCAGCAGAGCTTACCATTGTGCTGCGAGCCAAGCACCTTAAACTCTCCGCGACAACACTTCACAAGTGTCCTATACCTCTTAGTGAATCACATTTTAATCCTTCCACAGAACTGTTCTTAACTTCGTTCGACTCCTATTTTTGTCTGCTTGGAGTTTTGAAACAATATAGTAGGTATACGCTGGTATACTATGGCTGACTTAGTCTTTGAATCTTAGACAAGTCTAAATACTACAAAGTCAGTAGACAGTTAAGACAGTTGTCTTAAGGAGAAGAAGTTGAAATATCTTGTTTAGTGCAGAGGTTGAGGTATTGTCAGTACACTCGGTATAGAAAGTCGCGCTAATCTTTCCATGTGGGTCAGAGTGATTGGTCTTACTATCGTTATATAAACCCTATAGATAACTCGTGGATGAGAGTCGTTTCGGACCCTATACATATATAAGAAGACTGTGACCTTCCTGGTACAAGAATTTCTTGTTCAGGATTTTATCTAGCATTTTGTCATAATCCGCGAAATGCAAAATGTGTCCAATCAAAAAAATGGTTTAGCAGCAACCTTGTAGGCAGTCCACCCTAATCGTTGGTCACCCTGTGCTATCTACATGTCAAAAGATTCAAATTCAATCCTCAGAGCACTACCTCAGAGTACTTTCTGCACGTATCTTCATAAAATAAAGGCGACTCAAAATTATGCCTAAAGTTTGATTAGAAGTCCCACCAGTAACGCAGTCTCCCAATTCCCCGACGCCAATGTCACATACGTCAATCATCAACTTGGTGAGCATTTGACCTATTAATGCGCAATGCACTGACCGACTTTCAGTTTTTTTTTTTTTTTTACAGAATACCCCCTCGTGACTATTGTGATATTTAACCTCAATAGAAAATGGTGTGACCTTTAGCGGACAAGATAATGAATTAAAATTTATTGATGCCCGACCGAGGTCGGTAGCCAATGACGAGTACAATTCTACTTCTCACACATCATTTCGCTACCCCATCAATCGATAAACTTGTCGTACAACGAAAGTCATTAGAATGACCAATATTTTGGACAACTTTATGGGTGTCATCATTTAAATTTACAACACCGTTAAATGTGAGGCTTTTTGCGGTGCGGCATAATTCACTAATTTTATTACAATTTAACAACTGTGACGACGGGGCTAATGGTGGTCAGCAGGTGGCGGTTCCGAGACATAAAATTCAACAATTATTCTCATGGAAATACATATTTTGAGAAATTTATTTCATGGGGCAGTGTCTTTTTTTCGATTAATAAAAAAAGAACGAAGATTGGCTAAGAGCCTGCAGTATGGTATGGAACAGTAGAGAAGAACTAAATTTGAAACCAGCTGCATGTTCTATCTCACTGAAGTAGCCCCGAGAAAATACTTGTAAAATTTCTTATAAATCAATTTGGCATCCCATCTCTGGACAGGCACTTAATGTACTTGGGAATCGGTTAAAAGATAGCCAAAAGATGTTACTGACACCGGCAGCTATTAACAATGCAAGAGAGCTGGAACCATGATAGTGATATGAAGGTCAATGTCAAAGATATACCATTAGTCGGAAGAGCAAGAAAAAAAAAAAAAAAAAGGCACAGAATGCAGAAGACGAGTGCGGTGCTGATAGTGCAGAAGTACTTCCAGACAGAAAATCCTGATATATATAATACAGATGATGGTGCAAACGAGTCCATGGTCACAAGATAATTCAAATCAGCAACGATTCCATTGTTAATATTCATAACTCGCTTGAGTCCTTTGGATTAAAACGAACATATGATAAAAGATAGTACGTTTCTACCTTAAATTGAAATAGGAAAAGGCTCAACTAATCCCCGTCATGTCGTACTCAAGTTCGAACTCTCAGATGAACCACGATTGGGTCTTACTATACTGAGGAGCTAGTACTGAGGAGCTCCGTGAAGCACACTCCTCTATATTAACCTGATTTCAGTTATTGTCATATGCAACAAACAGAGCTGGATATCGTCATACTTGAATAAACACAAACCGGTTACGCAAGCAATTTCGATTTATTTTTCTCCTCGATATTGAGGTTCGAGTTCCTATTTTGCCAGCAACAGCAAGTATCGCAGCCGCAATAAAGAATGACTGCTCAAACCAAAGAATGAACAGGCAGTTTCGATTATCCTCAAGTGATTTCAGATGAGAACCAGCTCAGCACCAGCAACATTATGCAATAAACTACAGGCAACATAATAAATGCAAAAGCACTAACCCTCGTTTACTCTTTTGCCCAACAGAGCATTGCTGGACAGAAGATCTTTCGACATTCCTACTTATATCTAGGTAAGGTTAAGTTAGGTTACGGTGGCTGTCCACATTCATTAAAAAGCCAAAGCTAAGTTAGGATTAACTTTGCAGGGCCTGCGGAGACGAAAAAATTAATAAGGGCACAACCCACTTTCTCTGTCACTGTCCAGGCCTCTGCCATCGCAGACATAAATCCTGTGAAACGCACACGAGGATACCGAAGATCTAAGTGACAAACCCATTAAGGGCATTTGTAGGTTCAATAAGATCTCAAGGTGGTTCGAACCTAGGAGCAAGAGGAGAGTTCTTAAGAGATTGCCCTACGAGCAAGAGGAACCTTCCCCCAAATGAGCATTACAATTGGTCTTTACTGACTTAAGTGTGGCGCAAAGGGTTCTCTCTCGCCTAGCCAAGCCCTCTACATAACTTAACCTAACCTAAAGTAGCTCTCCGCAGCTATGTATGATACAGACACACATAAACCAGAGTAGATCCACTGTGATACCACAGAATCTGTCCCTTATCCATAGCTACACTAAGGATTAAGAGAACCAACCAAAATCATCGCAGAAAGGTGTTCCCAGATAAAGTGGGGCATAGTCCCTTTCTCGTCTTCATTCATGCAGCTTTTGTAGAAATTATTAGTGAAGAAACCTAGGCCTAAGTTGCAAACGCTTTATCAGGGCCAAACCATTGGATCGATTTTGATCTAATATGAGCCAGATCTGTCTGGACTTTTGGCATGTTGTACCTTCCTCAGATCTGCGGTTGGTTTTCCTGATTGCGTCTACTTTAAAGAAATGTTAACACGTAACGAGTGATTTACCTAGTTTCTTCTTCCAGCAAAGGTTAATGTTAAATTGTTCTAGAGATGAGTGACAATTATGGGCGATTTCAGGGACTTAACTGCCACTTGGGTGTCCGTAAAAATGCTCATATTTAAGGCAGATATTATATTACATTTTAGCCAGGCCAAAGCTTGCTTGAGCGCCACTATTCCCCCTTGAAATGCGCTAGAGTGATCAGGGAGGTGAAGCTTCTTTAAGAAGACACCACCACCCAATCCACTTCCGGTTTTGGAGTCTTTTGCATAGAAGTGAACTGAGTCAGCATCTACGGCAGCAGCAGTTTTCCACTCATTGCGAGCAGGAATAGATGCAGGAAAGTTTCAGTCAAAGCTAAGTTCCGGAGAGATGAAATCGGTGTTTTCGGAAGTGAAGTAAAGAAATAATAGCGGAGTGACGGGTGAGAACCAAGACCAGAACTGCCACCAGATAATCATACCGTGTAGTACAATAATATAGGCCTGACCATGGACACGTAGAGCCAGAATGCGATACAAGTTTTAAAACCCCAGCTTCCATCAATTGCCTTTTTGCGTGAGTAATGGGCTACACCAGCTTCCGAACGCGATCTTCCATTCCCATTAAATTGTTTGTCTAAAAGAAGACCCTAGTATTTAGCATTATCAGTAAAGATAAGACTGATGCTGTTAGGAGGGTCTACGTAAGGAAGAACTACTTCAGTTTTGTACGGATTAACCCCCAGACCACTGATTAAGGTCCATTTAGAGAGCAAGAGGATGTCCCTTAGGGTGTTTGGGTATTTCCCTAAGGTAGCGATAGCAATATCGTTTGCATAGGGAATCACTTTACAACCAGCTCCTTCTAGAATAACGAGAAGCTCGTTTAGTACAGAAGTCCAGAGCAAGCGGGACAGTAAGTCACCATGAAGTGTTCTTCAGCAAACAAGTCTCACACAGTTTGATGTTAATGCCGATAAGTAGCTGCCTTATCAGCGTTGTAACCGGAAAGTCAACTCGAAGATTTGAAAATTTGAGCCAGAACCAAACTGCTTCTGTTTGGCTAGAACGTTGATTAAGTGCATATCGGTTATAAATTTTGACTACCGCAGTCAATCGTAAGTTGCAATCTTAAATACGGAGATAGTCTGTGTATAGTCCTAAGGATTTTCAAGCCGAATTATATCCCTGGCAACCAATTTTTTTTTTAATTCTTTCTCGAACAAGAGAACTACAACTTCAGCCCTCGATTCATGGAATTCCCCGAAACACACAGTAACAACCATTAGCTAAACCCACTTCAACGCACTCATTTGCGCCACAAAACAATAAGTGTAATCCACTTTGCTCCTTCAAGTGACTGAAAATGAAACCTTCAACCGACACACGCTACATTCACATAATAACTCAAAAATGTACATTCCCAACGACAGCGCAATTACGCGAATCCTTACAACATCCTTCCTGGCACATCATCCCCCGAAATCAGCCCATGTTGCCACTTCGTTAGCAATCCGCCAATAAATTGTTTTTTCGCTAAGCCTCATACAGAAATTAGAACACAAATCCACCCGAAGCGCTTCACCCAAACCACCGCCCATTCGTTATCCTGTGACATCGACTGTTGTGGCACAGCGAAAACTCATCCTTAGGGCGAAAACGCACACAAAATTGTAAAAGTTTTCCCCAAAAAAAACACGAGAAAAACATCACCCCATCCTTTCACTTGGCAGCAGCGTTTATCACCTGCCAACGGATGTTTGTCTTTACTCCCATTTACCTGGAATGGGAGTATAGAAAATAAATAACGCTAAATAAATGTGTCTCTTTGCCTTAGTGAGAACGGGCCTCAAACGGCTTAAAACAAAAACCAACATCAAACAGGAGAAAAAAATGCAAACGAAGGAAAAGGAATTTTTCCTTTTTTCAGGGCAATAGGGAGAACTGGATGGAACTCCATCAAGGCAGCACCCCTCACTGCGAATATTTTCGAACTGACAGTGACACCCGAAATTAATGCCTCCTTTGCTCTGTATATCGTGTGAAAATGGAAACCGGGGTAGAGTGTCCCGGATCCTTGTCATCGAAATGGAAATGTTGAATGAAGGGGGCGGCAGTTTGTTTTGCGGTCTTGTTGCTCCTTGTCCCATTTGAATATTTCTCTTTTCCTCTTTTTTTTTTGGTTGATAATTTCGCCTCTGTGGTCTTGTTGTAAAGTTTTCTATTTAATTTGCCAAAATTGTGTCATAATTTCTGTGAAATTTGTTTGAGAAATTCGTGTTGTTTACATAAACGACGACGGGGAAAAGTATTCAAAAGTGAATGCGAGGGATGAAAATAAATTTCGAGGTGACTGTAATGGAGAGTTATGCCCTTAAGTTGGTAGTGGTTTTGTTATAATGGCAGTGACACATAACACTGAACACTGAAAGTGTCATAAATATGAGACAGGCTATGGGGATGACAAGTTACTGCTATAAATGTCTTGTTGCAGTGATAATGAACCCAGACCAGTCTGACACTGATTTAAGCCAAAGAGCGGGAGTAGCATTAAACGATATAAGCAAGAGAAAAATGTGCAGTTGACTAAAACGAGGCTTTAATACAAAACCAGTCCATCGGCTATCGTGTAAATTATATAAGAACGGCTAAGACTGTCTGACGCTTTCAACAGCCCTTACGTACAAATCGACGATTGAGACAAATTTGAGGAAAAACTGAAGATTCTGAGTGACAAACTACAAACTTCATAATCAACATGCGGATCAAGGGATTATGAATACCGCGAGCGAGGTGGAGTGGTTTGAAACTCAGGTAGCCCGAGGATGGTGTCTGGACTAGCTGGTCACAATTGTGGTATTTGTCATTGCTATAATTCACAGAAGTTTTTTCAATTCTGATGTCATTTACATTGCCAGCTGAATCAACTCTTCGAGACATGACACTCTACTGCAAGTGTTATGCCTTCGCAGTAGAATCGACAGCAGCTTTCACAGTCGATCGATTTTATTTATTTTAAAATACTGGAAACCTCAAGGCACTCAATTATTCTGAAATAAACAGAATTGACAGAGTTTCCAGGCCAGCAATCAAGCAGAAGCACCTTTTTTCGCCACCCAATGAGAAATCTCCGAAAATACTTTACTCCGAAAAAAAGGACACCCCCTAAGCTGCGCCAACTACAGGGGCATCAGCCTACTCAACATCGCGTACAAGATTTTATCTGCCATACTGTGTAAACGCCTGAAACTTTTCGTCATCAACCAGTGCGGGTTTAGGCCAGAAAAGTCCACAATTGACCAAATTTTTACACTTCGGCAGATTCTGGAAAAAACCCAAGAAGTCCAAATCGATTCGTTCTTCTGTGCAAGATGACGATGGAGAATGCTCGCTGCTACATCAAGGTCGGTAATGAACCGAAACCTGAAACCTTTGATGTCCAAAAAGCTTTTAGACAAGGGGACGCACTGTCATGTGACTTCTTCAACATACTTGATCGAATTGTGCGAAACTCTCAAGACAACACCAGAGGCACAATCTTTCATAAATCTGTCCAACTGCTTGTGTCACCGATGCTTTCGCGAATATAGAGACAGAAGCTGCCAAAATGGGTTTAGCAGTAAACGAGGGCAAAACTAAGTATTTGCTGTCAACAAGAAAGGACACTCAACACCGACGAATCTGACAGAACGTCACAGTTGATAGCTATAACTTCGTAGTGAGGGACCTTGTCTACCTAGGCTCCGCTTTAAATTCAGACAATGACACCAGCGCTGAGATCTAACGAAGAACAACTCTTGCAAATCGCGGCTAAGAAGGCAATTGATTAGTAAGGCCCTATCCCGAACAACTAAGGAGATTCTATATGAGGCTTTAATCATCCCAGTCCTGCTTTATGGCGCTGAAGCATGGACGCTGTCGAAAGCGGATGAAAATATCCGTGGTTGCTTCGAGCAAAAAATTCTTCGAAAGATATTCGGTCCCGTTTGCGTGGTCGGTCTTTGGAGGAGAAGATTTAATCACGAACTATAGGAACTGTACAGCGACACCGAACTATCTAATAAACTGCGCATTAGAATGGTGAATGGACACTAACGCTCCGGCATGCAGAGTCTTGGAATCTAAGGCGGTGGGACAACGCAGTAGAGGAAGACTTCGCCTAAGGTGGCGCGCACAAGTAGAAGGGGACCTGATCCTGGCGTTAACAAACGCTGAACTCAGCCACTGTAAAAAATATAAAAATGTACAAGCCGAAGGAGTTCAAAGTGATCAAATTCCTCATCCAGATTTATAATCCAAGGACCCTCCTCCTTTTGACACTATTTCATGACAGACCATCCGATTATTAATTTTCATTGCAAAAACTTTAGCATGAGCACTCATCACAATTCCCCACATACAAATCTCAATAAGTTTTCAATAGCACAGTTCATACTGCCACCATAAATCAGACCGCCACATGCACTTGCAGAAATGAAACAATCAACTACCCCCATCCCATTTAAATTTCCACACGTCTGCCGATAATGGACAGCGGACCCGCAACGTATTAGCGCATCTGATATGACATCAAACCAAACTACATTACCATAACAATATGCAGCCTATCTACGTACATGCGGCTAATCCACAGGACTATGAATAGATAATTAGCTCATAAAAGCAGAAGTCCACAGCATATCAGCAGATTGACGTGGCGATTACCCCCGAATGCCTTGCACAGCAGCATAATTATTATCTACGCACACAGGGTGGCTAAACGCCCTCTGTTGTTTATGTGCCGCATGATTAGTTTCGTGTTGTTGTTTAATTTCTCAAAAGGCGATCCCGGATTGGAAAGTCAACCCTTATGGTAAATGCTCTTGTCCCTGTTGTGTGTGTGGCGTGCGTGTGGACAGAAAGGGCTATTTTTGGATTTTTGCGAACTACACCAGACAGGTTTTTTTTTGTCCAGGGTGTGTTCGTGGGTGTGTGACATTTGTGTAAGCGAGGAGAATGGGTCATGTTAAAGGAAATTGTAAGTCACCCTCGGGGAAATGTGGTAATTTGCAGAATACCATGATTTTTTTACAGGGTTAAGGTGAAGGTTATGAGTTTTCAGTTTCATGAAAGAAGTTCAAATAAAGCGAGTTTTCTGTACAAAGAAACGGAATGAGACTGAAAAACAAAAGCACAGCTTCATCATCCTATCATCATCATCTTTTTCCAATTGCCTGCTTTTTGACTATGAGGGTCGCTGGCTTAAATTGCTTAAGTGGACTCTCCACATCTCTCGATCTTCCGCCATCGACTCTAAATTATCAGGGCTATCCCTAGAGGTCAGTTTTCGGACTTGATCCAACCATGTCATCCTGGGCTTACCTAGCGGATGGAATTCGAGTTGGGGACATGCATTTTACTAACGAAGTATGGATCTCTCCGGTCGAAAAAGTAGGTTTTCGACATTGAGTATCTCGCGAATTTTGATGTTCCTAATCCGGTCTCGGCGAGTCTTTTTTCAGTCATTACCCAAACCTCATGACCATACGTAAAAGTCGGAACAAACACTGAATTAGAGACCGATAGCTTAGCTTTGATACCAGAATCAACCCTCCTGATAACAGATTCACCAAGTTCTCTTAAAATTGCTTCAGACTGACCAATCCTACAGGATAACACAGTATTTCTCCTACCATCACTCGTGAATACTTAAACTTCTCCACCTGTTTCAATAGGACTCCACTAATATGCAGAGTGCATTGAACAGGCGTTCGGGAAATTACCATTACCTCTGATTTCTTCATGTTTACCCTGACCCCAGCTTCAAGACAGACGGCTACGAAACTCTCAAGTGTGCGCTGAAGTTCGGTCTTGGTGGACGTAAGGATGATTAAATCGTCAGCGAAAAGCAGAAAGAGCTATTTCATTCCCTCTTCCCCCAAGGCCTTGAACATTTCCGGCCGGATTTTATCCACACCAGCAGATTTGCAGACTTTTAGCACTTTAATCGCCAAAGTCACCTCATATGCGGTGGGACTATTATCCGCCCTACTCAAAACCATGGATGTGACATCCTCAGTGCCCTGTTCGAGATTGAGCAGCTCTGAAAAGTGCTCACCCCATCTGCGCAATATGTCCTTCTCACCGGAAAATTAAATTGAATTGAATTGAATAGAATCTTTAGGTTTAACTCCTTCGATGATATTAAACTTCCTTCCTCTGAGATGACGGATGGTCTGTCAGAACACCTTGCTTGCAAATCTGTCCGATTTCTCGCCGAACTGCTTCCAATATTGCTCCTTAGGTGCTTTAGCAGCCAGTTTGCAAGTTCTTCGTGCCTCCATGTACCGGTTTCAAAAAGCTGAGCCCTTCAAGATTTCTTCCTTGAAGGTTTTCTTCTTCTCTCTGATGGCTTCTTGAACTCGGGGTGTTTAAAACCACGCAGTTCTTTTCTCACCACAAGCCGCCACACCGAGCCGCTTCACTCCGCAAACATCTTTGCAGAGGCAATGACTGCTGTTGAAAACAACTGTCATTCTTACTCTACATTTGTGGGAAAATGTTGGAATTGATTCAAACCTTTCGGATAACTCTTCCCGTATCTCTTCATTCTACAAACTCTCCCACCGTATACGTGTCACCAGCCTTGGTTTACGCTTTGGTAGAACAGGTACTGCGTCGTTGAGATACAAATTGCACAACACAAGGTGGCGATCAGTTGATAGTTCAGCCCCTCTTAAAACGGAAATATCACAAACCACCCCCATGTCATTACGTTCATACCCACGTGAGCATTAAAGTCACCCATCAGGACATAAGAATCCATATCTGCCACCTGTTATGGGCCGGCATCTACTTCATCCAAGAAAACTGCATACTCCGACTCCAGACTCGGCGCATATACCTCCACCAGAGCCAGATTTGACCTTTCAAGCTTAAGCTTTCAGATCGCGACTCTCCCTCCTAATGGTGTTCACTCCAGTACTCTGCCTGCCAGCTTAGGACTTCTGAGTACCACAACTTTCGCCTGAGCAGGTGAAGGTGTTACTCCTGACATGGAGAGTTTCCATCTAGCCTCTTTGCTTTGCTGAGGAGATACTTAGTAGCCTCCCCAACAAACTCAAGGTATTTTCCTGTAAGCGAGGAAATGTTCCATGTGCCTATCCTAAGTCGATGCCATTGCCGAGAAACTGAAAGTACGAATTCAAGTGAAACTAGGCAGTCAGTAAATTTCTCTGCAATGGATGACAGAGCGGATGTGGGTCTGCAATATTCTGCGAGAAAACCCTTGAAAGACCCTCGCTCATCTCGACAAGAAAAATCTTTAGTATTGGCCATATGGAAGCTGGCTGGTGTTAAAGCTGTAATTAAACTCTTTTACCAAAACTGGTGCTTAAAAATAGTGAAAAGCCATTTGAAAAGCTATCAAAAGTTCAAAGAACTTTCGCCCGTCCTAATTTTCAACCTAAGCCTCTGGTAAAAGGGTATTCCATCCCTCGAATAATCGTCCGTTTTACATATGGTCACTGCTTATCCATGAAGATCTGCACAGACGGTTCTAAAACCAAATATGTGTGACCAAATGTGGGGGAGGAAGTGTTTTCTCCGATGATCTGAACCTCAAGATCTTCTTTCGCTTTCCAGAGCATTGTACCGTCTTCCAGGCGGAGATCAAGGCGATTAAAGAAGCCCTGTTTTGGCTGAGGTGGAATGTAATATCTACTCGGGATATTAGCATTGTCGCAGACAGCCCGGCCGCCATAAAGTCTTTGGAATCAGTCGTCGCTGTAATATCAAAAATAGTTTTAGATTGACACTCGTCTCTTGTAGTGATGGCTGGGTACCAATGGTTGGGAACTGCAAGGCTGGTGAATTCGTCAACAATACAGACTCTTCCTGAGAAGGACAACCTCGGAGTGCCACTAGTTACATGCAAATTGAAATTAAAGGTAGATGCAATCAGCCGAACCAATCTTAGGTCATAAGGGACCACCTGGCGTTCAATAGACCATATTCGCAAGAGATCAATTTCACTAAGTAGACGGCATATCGGTGCTACTATAGGTGTCAGCACAGAACACTCGCCTGGGCGGTCTTGCAAATGATTTCTGCAGAAGCTGCAGGTACAAGGAAGAGGGGGAGACGATTCTTCATCTTCTCTGTACCTGCCATCAAGATATTGGAAACCTAGTTCGCTACATTAAAACTCCTGCTGATGCCACGATTAGGAAGAAGAGTTCCTCCTAGATCATCAGGTCTAAGTGCATCGGCTATGTCGACAGCCTATCTAACCTAACCTAACCTAAGTATCATCCGAATCGATCGTCTCTCAGGAACAAAAACTCTCATGAAACATCGTTTCAGTCTTTAAAAACACATTTCCCTTCAAAGTTGTCACATCTTATCCAAAAACATGACCCCTTCCCCCCCCGTCATTATTTGTTAAAATTGCTAATCACCCATTGAGTCACTTATTGAACTGACACCTCATTGATTAATCACAAAAGATCTCCCGGCGCGTGTGTAATAGGCATCTAATTTGTCCCTATTTGTATTCCTCTCTAAACATTTTCCTTTTTCACTCAAATAATACAGTGAATAGTCCCTGGGTAAGGTCAATCATATATCAGTGTCAATAGACCAATATGTTGCCAATTAACTTTCAAAGTTCGTCCTAGTATTATATCACCACCTCACTGCCCATTTCGTACAAATGGACGTATGCCACTATCGATGTCCCACAACAGTGATTCAAGGAAATAATTTTCTTCAACCGACATAGAAATGAAAATGATCGATATCTCTCTAATGGCGAAAATAGATGCCATCGTAGATAAACGAGGCCCCATTCCACCACCCACTTGTATTCGAAATGAGAAATAATAAAACCTCATTCGACTGGTAGCAGCTCAATTCTGCCATCGATGGCAACTGAACAAAAAAATAAAATAAAAAAGGTTGCGTATACGCCCTAGACTTTCCTGAAAGCCTATTAACTTTTTGTGGATGCCTTTGAGCAGACGAAAAAAAAAACACCGAAGCAACTCTGTTAGTTGGCGTACCTTTTTGGGGGCCATATAACTTTATGGGCCATTCCCGAATTCCGGTCACGGCTGGTAAACAGAGAGAAAGCACACAAAACACACAGGGAAACAAGAATGATAAAGTCACAGGCTGGTTGAGCATTGTAAACGACTGGGGAGACTTCCAAATCAGTGCACGCGCCACGAGGCGTTCCCTCAGGGAGCAGGGAAAAAACAGAAACACATACAAGGGAGTTACCTGCTGTCTACCGTGAGTTGTATGTTGGCCTACATATTCCTTTTGAAGAAAATCGAAATTAAGTAGGCGTGGCAGCGAACTGATTAGAATGGAAAATTTAAATAATTTACTTCACTGCATGGGACTTTTCTTTAATGGAAGAAGCATCTAGCTTTGCTTATATAGGAATTTTCACGTACAAAAACTATGGACCAATAGCAAGCTATGTATTTATCACAGGTGTAGCTCCTGACCACGCAATTTAGGCGACGAATAGCACGAGAAGATGGCTTGAACACTGAAATGTGCCAACTAAAAGCCGGTGAACCTACAAATCATTGAGATACAGATTAGCCGGAAACATGATTACGTTCCTCAGATCAAGGAGACTCAGAAAGATGTGGAGATTTTTCACTCCAAGGGAAATACTGCAATGAAACGATGTTTATATCCTAAACAGAGCAAGCAACGAGGCAATGCGGAAAACTCTTAAATAACGACCTAACAAGAAGATAATGCGAGGTTACTCCCCCTTCGTGCATTTAAATATCTGCATTCCTCATAAGATGAAATGAAAATGAAAATGAAATGAAATGAAATGAAATTTTAAGTAATCTACCTTTGCAGTCAAGGGACCAGTGAAGCCAACTACACATCTGCATAAACCACAGCATAGGTGCTACTAGAGGAAGCCCCGTTCACTTGGCTAATGCTACGAAAGGTTATGTCTTTCGATATGAATTCGAACTTCAACCGCTCTAAGTAAGATGCAACAAGCTAAACAAATCGTTCTTAAATCAGAATGAAAATCCTACGAAGAAATTAGATGACAGAAACAGAATGCAAGTAATGGTAAAACCTGGCCATGTTAAAAGCTATTCATTAGGGACATAACAATTTAGGGACATAACCTACTTGTGTCAAATAGGTTGCGCAAGCAGACGGCCCCACCATACCGTCTAAAATAAAAAAAAAATAAATAGCTGGCGCGACAGCTCGGGATGAGCCAAGGCCTAGCTTCTCGCAACCAATTATGCTGTGTGTGTTAGATTTTCGCACGAATGGAACGGACCTACAATTTATTTCCGACTCCGAACGGCGAATTGAGAAGCTATTTAATGACAGATTATACTCCCGGAGGCTTGTCATTCCCCGACGAGAGGTGGTGCCGTGAAAAATGTTCGGTGTTCCCGGCTGGGGCTTTAACTCACGCCGCTCGGTCAGCAGTCCAACGCACTAACCACTGACCCACGGCGACCACCATGCCATACCGTCTACAAGTTTTTATAGGACGGTTCCAATCCTCTGTCAAAATTTGCAAAATTTTAAAGGAATCAAGGTTCTTTGGGAGCCCTACAGCCAAGGACGAAAAATAAAAATATGTTTAGACAGTCAAGCAGCACTCAAAGCCACCAAAACTCTAACATCGAGCCACAAAGACAAGACAAGACAAAGACGTCAGCTTTATCTGAGTACTGCGAAAAGAAGCTATAGCGGTGAACAGAAAAGCCGACCAACGGGTAATAGAATAAGTTTATATGATAGAGTGAATCGCTGTGGCTTGCAGTGATAATCAATCCTTTTCAGTCAGTTATGTCTGTCATTAGGGGAACTATAGGGAGCCGACTATGAGTGAGGGGCCATCCCGGTCACCCTTTCATGCTATATCATATTGAAGGGTCTATAAAAGTAAACTTAAGTGTTCTAGAGACCTTTCGATTCGTTGTGTAGAGTTAAGAATTTAACTCTTCACCGCCTTCTTCGTAAAGACGCCTTAGAGAAACTGACCTACAGACGATTTAGCCGGTTTACAGGACTGTCTCTCCATATAGAATTATACTCGTAATATGAAAAAACTGCAAAGTAAAGTGGAAGTATGAAGTGAGAAAGTATGACGTCGAAAAGCTAAATTCGCAACAGACCGCCAAAACCTTTGCTGATCATCTATCCCGTAATCTCTCGAGAAGTTCAATGCCACCAGCACCAAATGCCGAAAGCCAGTGGAAACGCTGCCAACAAGCCATCAAGCAAGCCGCAACTGATGTGCTGGGTCTCAAAAGACCACCACCAAGAAACCTCTGGTTTGACAAAGAATGCCGGCAAGTGCGCGCAGCAAAACAAGATGCGTACAAAGCGGCGCTGAAAAGAAGGATGAGGGCTGCTCGCGAGCTCTATAAGCAGAAGAAACGGGAGGAACACCATCTTCTCCGAAAGAAAAAGAAAGAGGACGAGAAACAAACACATGATCGAGAGCATAGAGAGGTGTTACACCAGGAATGATGTTCGGAAGTTTTATCAAATGGTAAAAAGAACATGTCACGGCAACAAGCCCCGAACAGAAACCTGTAGAGATGAACAAGGAAATATTGTAGTAGAATCACAGTCGGTGCTGAGAATTTGAAAGGACTACTTCTGCAGACTGTTTAACAGCGACGACAAATCAAATCCCGCTGTCAGGCAGAATGAACCATTCAACCTGGACGATGACAGCCAAAACTTCCGCCCACCTGACCAAAATCAAGTAAGGATAGCAGTATCTAAACTGAAGTCCAATATGGTAGCTGGGCACAGCGTGATGTCACTGTCGCTTTCGTCAGTATTGAAACGGAGGCGGCGAAGATGGCTTTAGCAGTCAATGAGGCCAAGACGAAGTAAATGCTGTCAACAAGAAAGGACAACCAAAACCGACGTATCGGACGGAACGTCACAGTGGACAGATATATACTTCGCGGTAGTAAGGGACTTCATTTACCTCGGCTCCGCTATCACACCCGATAACAACACCAGCGCAAAAATCAAGTGAAGAATAACTCTTGCCAATCGCTGCTTCTTCGGGGTAAAAAGCCAATTGAGTAGTAAGGCCCTATCCCGAAGAACTTAGGGAACTCTGTATAAGACCTTAATCATCCCTGTCCTGCTTTATGGCGCTGAGGCATGGACTCTATCGAAAGAGGCTGAAGATATCCTTGGTTGCTTTGAGAGAAAGAATCTTCGTAAGATATTTGGTCCACCTTGCGTTGGCGGGTTCTGGAGGAGAATATTCAACGATGAACTTTACGAGTTTTACAGCGACATCAAGAAGATACGTGTCCATTGGCTCAGATGGCTGGGGTATGTAGAGCGAATGGACATCAATACTCCGGCTCGCAGAGTCTTCGAGTCTAACCCGGAGGGACAACACAATAGAGAAAGACCACACCTAAGGTGGTGCGCACAAGTGGAAGGGGATCTCAACCAACTTAGCTAAGGACCGGGCTAACGCGAGAGGCTTATTGGTTGAAGACCAGGTTCACCTCGAACTGTAGCGCCACCTAAGTAAGTAAGTAAACTCACATAGCTCAGCATAGTTTGATAGCGAGAAGATTGATAGTATATTTGAAGTATCCCTTCAAATCAAGCAACGCGCTTCTTCTACACAGACTGAAATATTAAAATACCACGACCCAGGGCATTTTTTCCTGTACATCTTCAAATGACCTTCTAGAGGTTAAGCAAATTGTGGTGGAAAATTTGGGAGACATGCTTTTGCATTATATGCGACGAAACCTTCTAAACTCAAGTGATATGTTGCTCACTTAAACGCGCTTCAACAGGAGCTGCAAACATATAACACGTGACATGAGTGATTGGATCCATCACTTCCTGTCTCTTTAAAGACACGATATCGTTTCTCAGGCCAAAGTCACACGCACGGGTGAAAATTAAACTGAATAACCAATCTGCCTTCAGATCTTTAGTATCTAGCACAGTAAAATCTAGAGATTACAGCGTGTTTCTGCAACCAACTCTGCTGGGTTGCAGGCCACAACGACATATCAAGGAACTGTGCGGCTGGTGAGCTAGAAAAACAAGGGTCTCTAGGTGCCAGTAGGACACACTATCATAGGCTGACATAGTCGGTGACTGGACATAGTTTATCAATTTCTGAAGAAGCTGCAGGGATAACTCCCTCTGAAAGAATAACGTCCCTGCAAGGATTAAATGATCTCAATACTGATAGTACAAATAGAATGACATACAGTTGGCTCGATAGATACACAGAAACATAGCCGTACAAACCAGAGACATCTCAACTTATTTCTCTGTGTTTCAAGAAATGTATCAAACCAACTCTACCCTATGTTATAGGGTGCGAATAGATGAGAAAATTAGGGAATCATATGATTAGGAGAAATTTGATTGCGATTCTAATTTATTTCCGAAGATAGTTCATTAGATGAGCCTAATATTCACAAGGAAATAGAAATGGAAATATCTCTCCTCCGATGGACGGGTATGAAATGTAATCTCCCACGCCTGAAGGGTATCCCAATAGAAATCGATGGCAAACAAGGACGCCGGCAACTACTAAAGTTATTTCTTGACATAATAAATTTGTTTGCACAGTGTAACTCAGAAGGATGAGTTCATTGAATTCTGCCATTTTGAGGATGATAAATCTTTAAAGATGTCTTGAGTAAACATTGAGATTAAGGATGTGACGACAAGAAAAGACAAAAATTGAGTTGGATGATATTTTTGAGGAATGTTTACTTTAAGCCATAGGATGCTGTTGGTTTAAAGAGGAGCACTATTACTTAAGTATTTATGATAACAGTTTCGATGCTTGGTGAGTCTTAATCATTAAATCCCCTACACCAGATGGCATTCTACCTATTAAAAAGCTTTCGAATGACAGTAGGCAATGTTAGGAGATGACTGAAGTTACGATTACAGGGTCAACGAAAACAGTCAATGCGTGAACCCAAAAACATCGCGTTTACGGCGTTTTACGTTGACTATTACAGGAGTTGTCTACTTTGGGACAAATTCTCTTGTCATTTTGACATCAGTCAACGTCAACGCAATGACTGCTTTCGTTGACCGTGTAATCCTAGCTTGAGAGAAATGTAAGTAAATGCTGTCTTCATATCCAAAACAGGTAAACAAGGCCAGACGACGGCAAAAGAGACACACAAGGCTAAGGAAACTAGTTGTGTTACGGAGACCAAGCTATCACATAGCTATCACAGGTGCACTTTGTACACTACTACGAATGCGTTCCAATCAGATATTATGGAATAACTAACAAGCATATCGCTGTTTACATTGATCGTCAGGCCGCGCTTAAGATGCTGAAGTCACACACTGTCAAGTCAGAAACGGGTTCCAGTAGAAATCCACTGCAGCAATAGAGCGAGGAAAATAGGTCAATGGACATTTAACACTTATGATCCCGCCTCAGATGACAGATACCGACGAAATCATTCCAACTTCAAATTTCGATAAAAGATTAATTAAAAAGATACCAAGTGGGCAGTGGTTAGTGCGTTGGAATGCTGAGTGAAGTGCATGGGTTCAAGTCCCAGCTATGTCCACTGAACTTTTTTCACAACACGACCTCTCGTCGGGGAATGACAAGCTTTCGAAGTTCTCAATTCGCCGTTCGGAGTCGGCAATAAATTGTAGATCTCTTCTTCTATTCGGTTGCGAGAAGCTAAGCTTTGAGTCACCTCGAGCTGTCGCTGCAGCTATTTTTTTTACCAAGACGACAGATCTGGGATGAGAGTATAATCTGCACTGAAGGCGAAAAAGCCTTCCGGCAGATCCAAAATGGATACAGGTACTCGTACTAGGATCTTCTAGGAATCCAGAGGGTTAAACCATTCATTCATTCAATCGCTTATCGACTATGAGGGTCGTGGGTTTAGAGTATTCAGTGTTTTCTTTTTAGTATTAAGTGTATTCTCCCCTCCACATCTCCCAATCTTCCGCTATCGTCTCTAAATTATCAGGGGCTATTCCATTCGTGGAGAGATGGAGTAAAAATCCTTCAAAATCGGAATCGGCTGCAGCGTTTTTCAAGTTGAGACCACCGCCATTCTACAGGCCGAAAAGCTACAATAATCAAAAACTACAACATTGTCAGGAAAACTATCACCATTTATGTTGAAAGCCAAGTCTCTGCAGTCTACATCGACAAAATTAAAACTTGTAAAGCTTTGCAAACAAACTCTCAATGATTATACCAACGACCGATAAGTTGGACCTATGCTGAGTACTAGGCCACAAAGATATACCAGGAAATGAGGTAGCGGACGAACATGCCAAAAAAGGGTGCAGAACTAGATCCTGGAAATATCCTATCATAATCAGGGCTAATACGCGATGGTTTCATATGGACACTTGTGCAAAAGTCAGATCACCATTTTTTAATAAAAAAAACTCTAAAAACCCCGTACTGCAATGCTCAAAGCACTATGCTAGGTGCCTGGTCACTATGGAGTGAAAAGAAACGAACTTGAAAATAAGCTGGCAAGGAATTGTGATATTAGAGCACAAATAAACGAGGGGATAGAGATAAGGGCACCTTCCTGCGCACAAATAGCAATCATTAAAGACAGAGTGGCAGAAACAACGGACCAGCGTTGGTCTAGTACAGGAGGCTTAAAGTATTTCACGCTTTATGGTCTGCTTTAGATGTCAAGAGCACCAAGGCCATTTTGAAACTTAGGCAAAAGTAGATACAAATAGTCAAAAGGATTCAGTCAGGGCAGCAGTTGCTAGCTTAGATGTAAGCAGATACATCTGAAATAGAGCATTACACACTTACTGTGTGTAAGCTCGGAAAAAGCAGCAACTTTAAGATGCTACGGAGTGCAGACTACATACAAATCTTTAGATTTAATAAGAAATCAAATGTAAATACTTCCAAGGAAAGCGACTTACATTTTGTGACAGCTTTGATAAATGTGAGAAGAGCCCGGTTTCAGTCTTTTATTTCGGTTTTTTTTTTTAATCGTTTCTCTTATTCAAAACGACAATCATAAATCTCCCTAAGCGCTAAAAATTGACACCTGCGGCAACAAATTACCATCAGTCGAGATGTCAATTTTCATTTTCGTTCGGCAATTGAATTCATCTCTCACACGTTATACAAATTCAATTTAAGGATAACACGGTGATTTTTCCCCAAAAAATAAAAACAAATTTATCCCCAAGGATGTACACAGGATAATGATTTCGATTAAATAAGAAAAAACCGAGAGGTAAATGAACAACATCACGCGCCGTGCTGCCTCTGCCCAAGGATTATGCTACACCTTCGCCATGTAAATTATCTAAGATTCCCCAGAGGCAATGATGATGAACATTTTCGTCACCCTTACCTACCACAATGTCACTTCCCCCAATGGTTATCCAACCCACGCTCACACCCTAACCACAAGGTTATGCATAAGTTTATTGTGGTAAACCGTTTTGAGTATTTTGTTTTTTTTTTTCAGAGGGTTCCTCTGTTTTGGGCGCTTTCAACATTTCCACTTCAAAGGAAGACAGAAAAACCCCTCATATGCACGTTCTGTGTTTGTGTGCCTTCAATAAAATGAAAAGTACGTCATATCCACGAGTATTTTCACCTAAGGCTAAGGGAAAAAATACATTTTATGTGACAACCATGCCGACTACCGACTATGAAAGAATTCCTTTGACAGGAAGTTTCATTTTCCTGGGGTTTCAATGTGGCTCCTTAATGGTGCGGAGGCGATGCTTTAATCTAGCGAGAGTCATGCGAGTTGGTTTCCTATGTGGTGCATCGTTATGCATATCTCATGAGACCACCGACGAGGATGATTAGCAAAGTGTGCTTGGCTTTGGTTGTTAAATATTTATTTCATTTGCCACATAATGTGTTGAGTACCTGAGTTGTGGTCTTCCTCTACGGTGTCTTCTCTTTGTCTACATTTCCCCTCAGTAAATCGAAAAGGTTAAACTTTAAGCAGAAAAGATAACTTCCAGGAGAGCACATTTTAGCCACAGCCCTTTATGTCTATCGCTCGATCCTCACTAGTGAACAGAACCAGGTTTATACGGAAAACATTCAACTCGAACCTTAATCAGGGCCCTCCTTCTCCACCGAACAAAGGATTTCGCAAGAAGAATTTCATACACACCCAAGTCAGACTTTTGTATTTTCTTATTCAGCATCAACCAATGTTTGACTAATCAGTAACCCTAAGTACCCGAATACTAGGCTGAACTCAGTGGGAGATTAAATTGCATCGATTGGCCCCTCTGTTTTTAATGGGAAGACATCAACAGTAAATCTGCAAGTGGTACCTCCAAAGCGGAAAGTCCCTCGCTAGAGATCGATCGACTCAATCACTCTTTCCCTCGTTGCACCTCCAACCAGGTACTCTGAGATCGTACACCAATCTCATCCACAGATTTGCCCACGGTTTCTGACAATAGGCATACCACTCGGGCCGTGCGTCGTCCAAATGCGTCCATAGCAGCGTTTTTCAAGTGGAGGTCCTAGCAGTGGCAATTGATGCCCGTGGGACTGCGATGAAGTTAATATCACGTGATGATATCACGTCTTTCATCGACGGCCAGGCAGCGCTAAAGCCGATTTCTGCTATTGAAAGAGCTTAGTGCTCTTGCCACACAGCATCAGGTAAAACTGTGCTGGGTCCCTGCACAAGACGGCATACAATGGGAATGAGAAAGCTAATGAACTGGATCTGCGCTAGACCTAGAACAGGTTAATCAGTCAATACAAGTCCCGCCATGTAAACTCTAACATGAAGCATGGATCAGGATGCTAGCACAAGGGAACGAAAAATTGAGCTCTTTGGACCCCTGTTAAATAACAAGAAAACTATGGCCACGTTACAGCGGTGCCAGAACTAATACTCTCATGCAGAAGGATAGGAAAACCCTTTCCATCCTTGTAATAATATTTTCCGTTATAATATGAAAAATCTAAGGCTAAGTGAGGACGAACTTTGATGGGGCTGCGGAGACGTGGAAGTAAATGAGGACACAACCCACTTCCTCTGCCACTGCCCAGCTCTCTGCCACCGCAGACATAAATCCTTTGCAAGGCACTTTTTCCACCGAAGAACCAAGTGACGTACCCATCAGGGACATCTGGAGGTTCATTAAAGCTTCAAAATGGTTCGAAATCATGGGGCAATAGGAGAATGCTTTGGGTACTGCTCCACGAACAAGGGGTACCTTCCCCCCAAAAAATGGGCATCACAATGGATTTCTACTGACTTTAATGTAGCGCTGATGGCTTCTTTCCCCTCGCCAACCCATCTACCTAACCTAACCTAAGTGCGTCTTGGCACTGCTAGAACAGCCATATTACTTAAGCTAACCCAAGACAAACTATCGAAAGAACAGGCTGCTTAGGAACTGTAGGAACATTCTTCAGCATCCATTTCGCTGTTTTTTTCATAACCAAGACACAAACCGAGAAAAGAGTCGACAGCATGATATGCGCAACAGGTGTCGTCAGAACCGCCTTCTTAAGGGAGGTGGCGAAACGAACTTATTCTTCGCAACACACGACACAACACACAACGTGTCATTCTGTTGGATGTAACGACATAAAGGATCAGTTAAGCAATCCAAAGATACGGTTGTGCACTCGATCAGAAGAAGGTCGATACCAACCATCCAGAACATTTACACCGACGACATTGCCCGATAACCAAGAGAAGACGACAATATACGTACAACACCAATAAACGCTTGTAGAAGGACAGATCCAAAAAGATCCAAAATAGACTTCTGAACTTGAGTCTGTAAATAACTTTTAGGAGATGGAATTGTGCAGAAGATGGTGGCATTAAAGACCACAAGCACCGAAAGATCACTTTCAAAAACTGGAAGTGTGTTGAACGGTCATATATATACTGACCCCATAACCAGGAATACATTGACGACAACATGAACGAATAAAAAAAAATCTGACGTCGACAAGCAGTCCAGCATTTGATCAAAGTTCTCTTTCTCTTTGAGTGAGTTTTGGCGAATTCAGAGATCTCCACCCAGATCTGCTCTATTGAAAGCTTAAGCAGAATATACGAGTTTGGAACCTCGGCAGGCGAAAGAATGATCCATGATAAGTCCTTCCTTTGCTTTAACTTAGTCAGACGGTTGGAAGGTGGAAGAGCGGGGTTGTAACATTGATAGAGGGTAAAACCACACCCAAGCTAAATGTTGAAGAGAACTTCGAGGAAAAATTCTGGGACGACGTATTCGTCGATTCACTTCTACACCGACGGCTCAAAAACTCGCAATGGAGTGGCTGGGGGTGTTTTCTCCGACAGATTTAACCTCAGCCTAGCGTTCCGTCTTCCAAATCATTGTAGCGTGTTCCAGGCGGAAATCATGGCGATCAGAGAGGTCTTATCTTGAAGAAAAACGTTCATCAGCCACGAATATCCGCATCTTTTCGGATAGAAGTCCTTCGAAACAGTCGCTTCAAATTCTCTAATAGCCCTAGACTGCCGATCGTCTCTTATAGAGATGACAGAGCAATTCAATATTTACCTTTGATGGGTGCCAGGGCACAGCCACATTCCAGGAAACTGCAAGGCTGATGAACTTGCCAGATATGGAACAACATTACCTAATGGGCCTGATAAGGGAAACTTAGGTATACCAATTGCTACCTGTAAACTTAAACCAAAACTTAGCAGATTTGGCCAAAGCTGGATCTGAAACGCTCTAAGTATTTGATTTTTCTTAATAGATCGCATATTAGCACTATAAAAGGTGACATTACTGAACACTGTATAGTAGGCAAGCATGCAACAAGGCTTGGCGTTTACGCAATCGACTTCTGTAGAAACTGTATGGACGAGAAGGAGGAGCCGGACACTATTCTCCATCTTCTTTGCACCTGTTCAGCTCTCTCCCGCGAAAGTAAACTCCACTTAGGCGACCTGATAAACATGGATCTTAGTAGCCTCCTAAACTCAACGACGACAATATATATAGGAGCTGCGGTGACGAAGGAGTTCAAGAAGATACTCTTCATTTCCCATGTCACTTGAGAAACAGAACATTAGAAAGACAATATTACTAGGACATACAACAACTATCTGATGTTCCAATAAACGATCTTTCCAGGTTCCTGAGGACATCACGATGGCTGAAGACCCAAGTCAACAACGTGCAGTAAGGTTAAAGCCCGGTAGAGCCGGAATCAATCCCCATGGGCATCACAATGGGTCCACAAGGATCTAAGTGTGATGAGGTCGAGTGTTTTTTTCCCTCATCAACCCAAATACCTAACCTAGTAGCCTCCTATGCTTCATAAAAAGCTCCAATTGGTTCAGGCAGAAGACCTTTCCGAGATTCTTGTAGTATTACAACGGTTCCCTCATGGGTCTAAGCTGACAACCACTCAACCTAACCAAACCTAACCTACAGGGCGAAAGACCTATGAAAAGTGAACACTTGCCATATATTCCGAGGGATGTGCTAATGTTTTTCATCTCCTCCCGTCTTTAACTTCTTAAGACAATTGGAAGATGGAATAGTAATTGCTAAATGCTACTTTGTATATGCTTTTCAGACAACATAACCCACCAACAAAGATTTGACATTTCGCTTTTGTATCTCCATCCACCTAAATCTCCTGCCAAAACGGAAGAACTCCCCAAATCGCTGTCATGCAACACCCTAACAACACCCCAGAGTAACATTAATCCATTTTATCATACATGATACTCCTATCTTTGTGTGCTCGGCCACATCATCTGCCAATCACCAAGCCATCACTCATACTGGACAGCCAGACGTGCTCTTTTGCTTCGTAGTCCTTAGTGGATAGATTTACCACGAACATGTTACCACACGACAGTATATATAATCAATTTGACAATCTACCACTATTTGTTCGGGACCTCGCCGGGGATTTCAAATATGTATGAATGCTCATTACATATTCAAGATTGAAGTCTCCTTAATCTTTCGAGGACGCGTTGACATGGCGAATATCAATCATTTATGTACATGTGTGTCGTGGTTGTAACAAGCAATTGAACTAGTGAATGGACAGTTTGAAGAGACGTGGACAAGGATGAATGAAATCATGAACTTGAACTTGAATATTGCAAAATTCAAATGATTATGTCTGGCTGCCTCTTGCCAAATTCTTTTATTGCCTGATAAAAGACATTTACATTATGAGTATGGCGAACGAATTGTATTCCACCCTCATCAATGATGTGTCCCTCATAGTGCTACCGCCTATGCCACATGTCAATTATCATTAAGCTCTCCAACCAAATGCAGGACCTATCTTCAGAAACACGTTGCCTTCCCTAAGCCCAATTCTAATTAGTTTCACCGCAATATTTTGTTGCAAAATTAGGTCCATCGAGAGCAGACTCACCGACCCAAATTAAGTTGGTTGTCAAAAAGAATATTAATTGTCGCTCAGTACATTAAGGTCGCGGTCAACCCCACCTTTCTTAATTTTTTTTTTTTAATTCCACAATTAACTTGTTAATTAGAAGTTTGACAAGTGGGACTCCCAACACCAAACACACCAGGAAGTCTGACAACAAAAGTTTCCAACCAACATCCCTTTGCAGTATCACACGGCCACCGAAGAGATAGCAGTTAACTTCCATTCCCCAAGACAATCTACGTTTTCCTTTGTATATTTTACTCGTCCTGCTGTGATGTTTTCAAATTCTATGTAATCCCTACAATGCCAAGGGGATTCAATCGACGACAACCCGAGAAAAAAAAACCTCAAAACAAATTAAAGGTGGCTACGGGGATTGAAAAAAAAAATTACAGCAGCCCAAGGACACAAAAGAAAATGTCGTCGCCCCGAAAACCCACATAAAGTTATGCCAAAAGCCCAGCAAGGAATTCAGAGATGAGAAAGATGGGGGCAGGGTTGATATACTTATCATAAGACTGTGTCAGTCATTTCGGGAAGAAACGACAAAAGAAATGGAATGATGGAGATATAAGGGAATTCCTAGGAACCGCACGTAAGGACGAGAGTTGATCAAATAAACGGAAAGCAAATGGCAATCATTTTGGGGCTGCAAAAGAAACTTGAAATGAAAAGATGAATATCTGGGACATTTTTTTGTTACCATTTTTTGAGGTCAATCGCTGTTGTGATATTGTGATGCGGAAGTGGATCAGGACAAGTGAACCTTCACCGCAGCAAGGCAGCATCAACAATGGTATCGACACACTATACGGGGAAATGAAATGAAATTGATACATCTCTGCTGCAGAAACGTTGGGTCATTGAAGGAAAGATAAGGAGATTGCCAGAGAGCATTGTTATGTTGCATTATCCGCTAACAGAATAGGTTTCATGTCGGCATGGTACACAGGTAGCTTGTCGGCAACAAAGGCCATTGATGCTGATGTCATTTTACGATCTCTGCTAACATTTTCTAGAAATTGCGACGATATCCTTTTATAGCAGCCTGAAAGAAAACAAGGACAGGAACTAGTAATTGGTTGCGATGTAATTGCTCTGAACACAGTGTGCGGTGACACAAATGATTGCAGGACATTGCCATATGATGTTTGCGAGTCAATTTAGAAGACAACAGTATCAGGAGACCAGGACTAATCAAGATTCCCATGAAAAATACTAGGCGCTGAGAGTTCTACTAGTGAAGATACTGTTAAATCCAACTATGTTATCTCAAGCAATCAAAAATAGACAAAAGTGAGTTGAAGCGAGCTTACCAATTTTATAGCCTTAAGTAGACTATGGTCATCCCTTGTTTATGAAAGCGGCAGTGAACACCACGCCCTGATATTAAAGACGTCCAAAGAAGTTTGAATAAATAATGAGATGTGTCGGTTTAAGCCTAACATCGAAAATAGTCCTAGTAGCAAGAAGGCCAAATCCCCACTATCTTTCAGGACCTAGTAGGCTTGCAGACCGTAATTACAAAGGAGGCGATAAATTGCATTATTATGTATAGTGGACCTTTTAAGTGAACTCCTTCTTTAGGAGACCACTCCAAGCAAACTAACCCACTTCCATACAAGGAAGTGGGTCTGAACACAGTGCTCAAGCAAAGGGAGCTTGATCAGATTGATCTGCTTGTTTTTCATCCTAAAAGTCTGTAGCAGACTTATGCCAAGTGAAGGAGCTCCAACTACAGGTGGCTCAAAGCTTTTCATCGTTGTTCCTCTATGGTTATGATATTTGAGATCATCCAGTCGAAATATGAGGAGCGAATAGTAGTGAAAATCCAGCCAAAGCCTCCAGATAGCGGGCACTTCCCGAACAGAGTCGAAGGAAGTAGTTGTCGTAGTTCCACGATTAAAACCCAGCGATCTTCGAGCGAGAAGTGGAGTAAAAAAAAACGACAACAGTGTAAGCTGGCAAAAACCCTGTGAATGCAAGGCTGATTGTAAAATATCGCCCTAGCTTGGTGAAATAATTTACCACCTCACACAGACTTTTACCGGGCATTAGTCTCAGGCGGCTTGCACTCGGCAAACACTTGAGGGCAAGGTACACGGCTATCAAAAATAGGTTGCTTCTAACAAAGTTTCGAATGGGTTCTATCACCTCACCGATAAGAGATGGTACCACGAAAAAATGTTTGGTGGATATTGCTGAAGCTCAACGCAGCTACTCACAGCAATTCGACTTTATAACAACTAAGGCACGATGAACACACCGAAGCTCTGCTTAACTTAATTTATTACGTGCGACCTTAAGGCTGGACCTCCATCAATTTTCCCTGCACTATCGGAATCGCCTACTGCACGAAGTCAGAGAAGGTATCCCCGTCTGATCATTACTCTACTGGCAGCACATACGGAAACCGTTTTGAACCAAATAATAGTATTGAGTGACACTCTGGTCGGATGTTCTTCTGGGGACCCTAACTCTTAACTTGACAAAAATCGTTCACCGATACGCTTATGAAAGGCTTTGTTATTTGATTAGTAGATTTGCTGCCAAATTTCGTCCACACTTGTGGAATGCAAGGATAAAGAAGCTATTCCGCAGCTCTAGATCGACGTGGACGTTACTAAGGGGGAAGTTATTGGAAGAGTTCTCTCTCCTCTTCTGTGGTCCTTAGTCATTGAAAATCCTTAAGTCAATCTCTACAGATTAGACAAAACTATTGGTTATGCTGATGACCTAGCAATTATTTTAAGTGGTAAACATGACTGGACGATTTCTAATGTCATGCAGAGTGTTTGACTGCATGTTTTGGAATGGTGCAAAATTAAAGGACTCTTCATCAACCCTTGCTAAACTGTTCTAGCCCCTTTTACGAAAAAAATATTGATTAATCTTGAACCTATCATCGTCAAAGATATTACAGTAGGCTATTCCGACGAGGTTAAGTTCATCGGCGTTGTTTTAGACTGACGCTTAAATTTGAATGCACATATCAAGTTTGCGGTTGATCGTGCCACTAGAGCCTTATAGGCTACTCGGC
Organism: Matsumyia berberina; assembly: GCA_917880715.2. Classification (NCBI taxonomy): domain Eukaryota; kingdom Metazoa; phylum Arthropoda; class Insecta; order Diptera; family Syrphidae; genus Matsumyia; species Matsumyia berberina. The sequence goes on along the minus strand of OU862870.1, from coordinate 110,604,757 downwards.
GTCTTTACAGCAGAACTTGAGGTCTTAGACCCAATATATGCGGCCATAGTTTGATGGCTTATATGTATCTATTCAGATAGTCAGGCAACGCTTAAGGCATTGACATCCCACTTCGTGGAATCTAGGCCATTCAGGTGCTGCTACGACACCTAACAGCCACTTCTCAGACACAACAAGGTCAAACTTGGTTGGGTTCCCGACCACCAGGGCATTGTAAACAATGAAACTACGGATGAGCTGGCTAGGGCTGGTTCGGCTTCCGCAGTCTTTGGGCCGGAACCCTTCTGTGGCGTTAATTCGGCTGCCGCCACAGCTTTGTTAAACAACTGGGAACAACAACTTCGTCTAGCCCATTGTCCCCGGGCTTAGGCAATTCAAGAAACAACACGAGGAAGCAAGTGGGCTTCCTTGCCGGCCATTGCGGCCTACGATATCATCTGAACAAACTAAACCTTTGTTCAGATACAGGATGTCGATTCTGTTTGGAAAAGGAAGAAACCTCTGAGCACATTCTCTGTGAATATCTGGCACTATTCTGGCTTCGCAGACGGATCTTTCATAGGGAATTCTGTTCTTTAGCGAAGTTTAAAAACTCGGCTACTAATCACATACTCACCTTCATTAAGAAGGCAGTAGACCTATTAGGCTTAATAGACCGGAGACACAATAGATCTGTCTAGGTCGCAGTGTCAGCCATGTAAAAAATAACAACTCTGCTCACTTTGTTCAATAAAAAAGATTCAAATGGTCATGGTTCTTCTACTCAGGAATGTTTGAATGCTTAGTTTAGAGGGTGGCCATGGTGCAGTGGTTAGTATCATCGCTTGTCACGCTGAAATTCCGGGTTCAACTCCTGATGTGGATTATAAAAAAAGTAGGCTCGCACTCGAAGTATTCATTCAACAAGAGTATTCACAACAGTAGTTGTGAAATGAATGAATGGTTCACGAGCCTTCGAATGGATTCAAGAAGCACATATTATTTTCCTGCACAGCAATATCGACTTAGCCAGAAGAGTGAAGGTCCAAGGACTGAGGTGGCTCGGTCATGTAGAGCAAATAGACACCGATGTTCCGGCCCGGAAAATCATCGGCCAACCGACGGCTCAGTAGACAAAGACCGCGACTCAGGTGGCGCACGCAAGTGGAAGAGGACCTCAACCAACTTAGCGTGCGAGAGTGTCTCAGCAAAAAAAAATTATTGCACACGAATTTCCCTCCGCCAAAATGTTATTCCTGTGTTTTATACATAAACACGAACGAGCCACTCGAGACAGTCACTGCCTTTTAAACGATTCACAGTGAGTTTGTTTCAAAATCACTATGTGAAAAGCAACAAAGACTGTGTGACTCCTTTACAAGGCAGTGAATGTTTTGAGTGGTTTACAAAACGAGGCACTCTCTACAGTTCTCTGCTACAAACCCCTAATGTCCTTTCCTTTGAGAGAAGCTCGGTCAGTTATGCAAACCGGGAGATAGACAAGGAGTCCAAAAGCAGACCGAAAATCAAGTGGATTCGACTGGAAACAAGCGCACTGTTGACCACAGTTGACAAAAAAAAAACCACTTCACGGTTAAAGTTTAGTTGGAGTGAAACATGAGCCGTCTTAGGTTTACAATCGGGTTGCAAACAAAGACTGCTGCGAAGATTACAGACACAAGAAAAAGTCAAACACATCCATTACTTGCTCTGTAAACGTCCCGCTCTATCCAACACTGAATTTCGGACTCATGACAGGTGTTTCATTGGCGATTTAGAGGACCTGAGCAATTTCGAGTTAATCAGCCTCCTGTGGTACAATGGACTCAGTTAGTGACCTAATAGCATGCATCAACTTATCTTAAGGGGTGACACATTATCCTAGCAAGCTTAATTCAAGATATTCCGAAGATGCGTTATCCAATGGCCTAAACAGCGCTACATCAAATATTTACGCCTGAATCCAAAGTCGATGATGCGGTTGAAGAAATGTAGCTTGTGGGTAAAACACGAATGTCAACCCAAATACATGACTGGATATGCATATTCATCTCTACGCGCATGTACCTACATACATTTACACAGGCTGTCGGAAAGTCGAAGTAGGACCAGTTTTCCAAGCCTTCCACAGTGCCCAATGGTGATGTTGAGATTGTCAATCCCTTGGAGCTAATTTCTTTTCATTTACACTACAAACCTCAAATCAAGCTGAATTTCAGTCACCCAACACAAGCTGGCAAAACATTTTAAAGTAACAAAGCTAATCCTCAAGCCGCCTTGAGATTTACTGATTAATTTTGAGCTAAACTCTCAATTTTTTGAGGTGTCTGCCATAAAACTCACACCGATGGGGTCTGTGTTTCTAACGATGGCTGTAAACTTCTAAGCTGTCATCCAAAAGGACGACAGTAGTCACAAAGTAATTTATAGTTACGAGTTCTATACTGCTTAACGATTCAATACCAATGTCAATATTATGTTTATTAGTATCGTAAGGACTCGCGACATGGTATAAAAGAATCGTTACTCAACTTTAATCGAGATGTCTCCATCTTGTCGGTCATGCTCCTGTGTGGATTGTAATAAATGTATGGTTCCCTTTCCAGACAACACAATAACCCCAAATAGAAATAAGTTATGAAAATTTAAGACCCGCACTATCTCGATTGCCAAAGCTATCCTTGCGTATCGCATAAAATTCCTATTTCATCGAATGAGAGCAGTAAAGTCCATGATATGAAAATAATCACCACCGGCGTACTCTTGGTTCAGACTTTTTTTTATATTCCTTCTCTTAAATGCTGAATTTACGGTCCTTGAAAATCCATGTCGGCCCCTAGGGCCAACACACACACATACAGTTTCAATTACTGCTCTTGATATGGTGCATGTCTCACTGGAGTGGTATACTTGAAACCCCACTGTAGTCCGCAATCGAATCCTTTAGAGTCCTTAATGCTTCTCACAGAAAAGACATCGAGTATGATGACGAAAAATGAGTCTGCAGAAAGCACTGCAAGCATCCCTCCATAAGGACCCTTGGTCATCAATGGAATTTTGGCAAATCACCCACATCCCATGAAATCCGTTTTCACGTTCAAAGGTTCCATGTCCCTTGTGTGCAGGGCAGACACAAAAACAGCACAGGCGCATACATGAGTTACCATAAAATTGTGCCAACATTTCATTAGCCAAACGACACATACGTAGTACGTTCATCTCGTCAAGAGATCCTTGAAAAGAGAGAATTTTGTACGAGAAAGTGAAAAATTGAAGGCAGCCTACATGGAGGATGAGTTACATAACCCATTGAAGCTCAATTAACACGTCAGCTGAGCCTGAAGTGTTTGTGCCAACAAAATTCAAGAAAAACTCCTTAAAAGGATGTTTAAATGGCGGTAATCCGTGGATTAATTGGATTTTAATTAGAACTGACACCATCACACAGCACCCGAGGGAATGGAAAAATATCGTTGAATGATGATTAGGAACATGTTCGCGTTGAAGTGGAAAATTCTGGGATTTTTTGACAGGCACTGGTAGGGTAACACACATGTTTAATTGACAAGAAAAGTTCAAGGACATTTTTGAATTTTAAAAGGAAAAATTTAAACTTAAAGAAGATCCTAAAAATGTCAAAAAAAATTACGGAAAAGCTGGACCTCTTGCAACCAATTGAAATCAAGCTATCTGTTGTGGGTGAATTCTAATTATTAAACCGCAGCACCATCTTGCATTTACATCGAAAAAATATGTATGTGCCCAAACTCTTTACATCGCTCAACACAGCACCGCACTGTGCAACTGGATTAACTTATTGCTCAGATCGACATTCAGAAACGTTAGGTAGCAGTAAGAAGAATGTCTGCAAGGGAATTACTCAGCGTGGATTCCTCTCTCCCCTTATGTGGCTACAATGGCCTCAATGTAACGGCCAATGCCGACGATGTGGTCATTCTTTTAGCAGGAAAATTCCTTCCAGTCCTAAGCGAGCGGCTTAACTATGGACTAATAGTGGCTAATACTTGGGCCCGCAGCAAAGGGCTGGGAGTCGATCCTATAAAGACAGAGATTCTCATTTTCACTAAGAAAAGATTAATCTCTGACTTCAAGCCTCTGAAAATCGAAGGTACTTAATCTTGCAGAATCAGCAAGCTTCCTGGGCGTTATTCTTGATTCCAAACTAAACTGCAAAAATGCGTTCAGTAACACATAGGATTTTCAGTCGGCTGTGGTACACTGGCTGTACACGGCGGTTGTGTCAACTTTCAAACCTTCAGAAGGTAGTCTGTATAGGAATTGTGGGACCAATGAGAACAACACAAATACCGGCAATGGAAACTGCTTTGAGACTGAGGGAAGGACGACAGTAGACACCAGCTCCTGAAGGTCACGTCTCCATACTATCTCGATTGGAGAATGCTGACAGATCGACAGAAACTAATCAAACGACCCAGACTCTGCCATTTGACAGGAAATTCAGTATCAGAATTCCTGACAGAGATGACTGGAGGAACCACAAAGTTACCAATAAAAAGGAACTGACCTTCTAATACATCGATGGTTCTAAGACGGACATTGGTACAGGTGCCAGGGTCTACTGCAAAGCCCTAGGAATAAACCACGCCTTTAGAATAAACGACGACTGCAGTGTCTTTCAACCCGAAATCAAATCAATCATCGAGGCTTCGAAAACTCTCCGCGAGAAGGATATCACCGGAATGAGAGTTGTGGTCTACATCGACAGCCAGGCAGCCGTTAGGGCGATAAAAACCTGCAACAAGTTTCTAGATGAGAAATCGAGAGCCAATACGGTGACCCTATGTTGGGTACAACGGCAGGAAAGGGACCAGCGCTGCATGCCTCACAGGGTCACTCGTTTGCAAAGATTCCAACAACCACGTTAAAAGGCATATTGAAGACGAGGCCATTAGTCGAGCCAATACACGTTGGATCGAGCTAGAAACATGTGCAATGGCTAGAAACGTATGGGTGGGTTATAACAAGAACAGATATTTGCCTCCTTCGGCATCATTACTAGACTCTGCGCTATTGGTACTAGAGGGATGAGGAAAAAATCGAATTCGTCCACCACCTGCTATATGAATGTTCTACCCTCGCCGATAGAAGAATGAGGACTCTTGGCAGTTACTTCTGCACGAAACTGGAGGACTTGCTTAACATCGAGCTGAGGGGCCTCATGAGTTTCATATCCTTATCTTGCTGGTCCCGGGGTAGAGTTCTTAAATGGGCACAATGGGCCCTAGTGCCGGTCTTCATGAGCGGTGACAAATGTCATAACACACCCGTCTGACTAACCTAAACTCCTTAAATAACAAATGCATATAGATGATCAGATTTCGGGACAGGGTAAGGAAAATCACCATCATTCAGTGTCACGTTCAAGTCGACTAATTGACCCCAAAAACACTTGTGAAGACATCATCAATGGGAAAACCTCAGTACTGAGGTGGTTTAGGACAATGTAGCGCTTAAATACGTAATTGGAAACACCCATGTTAACTATAGAAACAAAGTCGAAAGGTTTGCCCACTAATGTATGCAGCATCAATCCTTTTCGAGTCAAGGATGTCAGTTGGATATGATTGATTGACGTAGAATCAGTAGATTCTAGCACCCATTTATAACTTGAAAAAATGTGTTTTGTTTAAAACAGAAATTGTCAATAGAGTCTATGACATCCTGGACGCCTTGCATGAGCCGTTAGAAGTGATTTTAAGTGTGAACACCGCATAAAGAAGAGAGGAGTTCAGTACAGCAAGCGCCGGGATAAACCAAAAGTTCATCAATCCTAAAGACATTAAGTGCAGATCGATAAATCTGCAAACAAATTCCATTTCCGAAACCGCCGTCACCTTGAAATCTTAGCTCGTTTTTCTATAAGACAGACGAACTAAATAGTTTTGTCCTGGTTGTGTTTATCTAGAGTTAACGTTGGTGCATTGGATATGCTGCGCCTATTGGAATTGATCAGGAACCCCTTTCGAACTAAAACATTTAGAAACCGGTGTCTGACTACGAAAGTAATTGCGCCACGCAGCATTTCAGATGCCTAGGTAAAACACCTTATTTCATGTATCGCGATCATCCATGGTTGGTTGGTTGGTAAGCTATGGAGGGTGAGAATCTCTCTTTACTTAGGCTTCAGCTAGACCCGTTTTAATTACGCTCAAGTATCTGTTGGGAAAGATGTGGTGAGGGGGGTGTGTAGGGAGAAGGATTGACGATGAGGAGCCTATGGAGTGTCTGTTGTTTGTGTGTGGGGTCGATAAAGTCTTCCTGTGCTTTTTGCAAAGTCCGTTTAGGTCCGCCATACGCGCCATGCACATGGATACCAGTACCCGTTGGAGTATTCTTCGAGTGGCTGGACAGTGAAAGAAAAAGTGTTCGAGGTTCTCTTCCTCCTCCTCGCAATTTTTGCAAAATGCGCTGTCAACTAGTCCCATTCTCAGTCTCCCATAAATCTCAGTTTTGCTCTGTTCCAATTAATCGCATTCCCGCGGAGGGTGTTTTTTGGTTTGGCAAGGAAGGACCTCGCCACGCTACATGTCGTCAGATCTGCCGTGTTTATGGAAATGCCGGTTGATGGTTTTATCAATTGCTGTCTGGATGATGGTTGATGCGACTCCTTTTTTGGTCATCGCGATCATCCATATAGCGAAATCGTTTTTTTTTTTTAAGTGCTGGATTTGATTTTTACACAGTAAGGCAAGGAAACGAATGAAACATTCAAGAAGGTCACAGACAATATAAAGGGTTTTTCAATAGGGACGCTACAAAAGTAGAGCGACAGGGACAGCAAACGACGCCATATTTTTCTTGCGGTTTTTTGACATTTCTCTTCAGTAGGGCTTGTAATTTCATGATGGAAAGATATACGAGCCAACAACGAGTCAAAATTATTAAAATTTACTACCGAAATTCGGAGTCAGTGGCCTCAACGTTAAGAGCGCTACGTCCAATTTATGGTCGTCATAATCGTCCTAGCAGATCAACAATTGAGCGTCTAGTGGAAAAATTTGAATCCACAGGCACAGTACAAAATGTTCCCGTGCCAGTGAGACAAAGAAGTGCCCGTAGTGTCGAGAATATTGCTGCCGCTGAGGCTTCAGGTGCAGAAAGCCCAAATGTGTCTCTCACACGTCGTTCTCAAGCGTTGGGCATCTCTGTGACGTCGTTGTGGCGAATTTTGCGAAAAGATCTTGGCCTACATCCTTACAAGATTAAATTGACGCAAAAACTGAAGCCGCTTGACCATCAGAAGCGTCGTATGTTCGTGAATTGGGCTGAGCAACAACTTGAAAATTATTCGGATTTTCATCGAAAAATCATCTTCAGCGATGGGGCTCATTTCTGGCTGGATGGCTTCGTCAATAAACAAAATATGCGGTATTGGTCAGGCAGCAATCCACACGTACTCCATGAGTCATCATTACATCCCGAAAAAATTACGGTTTGGTGTGGTTTATGGGCCGGCGGCGTCATTGGGCCGTACTTCTTCCGTGATGATCAAGACCGGCACGTTACTGTGAATGGGGATCGCTACCGTTCAATGATAACCGAATATTTTTGGCCCCAATTGGATGATATGGACTTGGAGGACATGTGGTTCCAACAGGACGGCGCCACAAGCCACACAGCGAATGTCACAATCAATTTATTGGAAACCAAGTTTGGAGAACGTGTTATCTCACGAAATGGTCCAGTCGCTTGGCCGCCTCGGTCGTGCGATTTGACGCCGTTAGACTATTTCCTGTGGGGCTACGTCAAGTCTATGGTCTATGCCAACAAGCCAGCGACGATTGATGAACTTCGTACGAATATCGAACGTGAAATTGCAGCAGTATCGGCCGATTTATGCTTGAAAACCGTCGAAAATTGGGTTCAGCGTCTGGACTTCTGCAAGCGTGCCCGTGGTGGCCATGCAAAAGAAATCGAGTTCCATACATAATGGCATCGAACGTACTTTCACAGGAATAAAGAATTTCATTGATATCCAAAAGCGTTTTTGTTTTATTTAAAAAAACTTTTGTAGCGCTCTTATTGAAAAACCCTGTATGTTCTATAACATCTTCAATTAGGGCGATGATGCAAGCAGAATCTATACGGAGAAGTGGTGGCTCATCAAGACCAAATTGTTTTCGAAAATTATTACACTGTGCAACACTTTCATAGACAATAATGGGTTGCTGCTAATCAGATTTTGGCTTCAAACAAATTAAAGAACGGAGCTGGAGTATATCTGGAGCATATAATACTAAACAACAAGTAATCCAAAACGAAACCTTTTAGTTATTAAAAACAGAAATTCCCCTCGACTTGAAAGAGGTGGAGGTCATTTAATCTTTGTTGTCGTACAACAGCACACTATTTCGAAGAAAGTCCTTCAGTATCAGATATAGACCACCAGTAAGTCTGTCAAATACAAGGGCAACCTCACTAGAATCTCCTAAAAGAAGGTCCTAGCGATCAAAAGGCCTTTTGAACTCAGAATCAATGAAAACTACCGCAGACACAAGGATCATGAAAGATACCCTATAGGACCGCCATTAAGCACTGATACCACCAAGTTGATAATATGACTCTACATTCGGTAACAGGTTATATAGGAATGGAACAAATGAAACAGCCGATAAAGAAGAGAAAGCGATACCACAGATAGAGTCACAACCTTTCTACGGAAAAAGACATTTAAACGTACAAAAATCTGATAAAATCTCCTGGGAAAAAATTTAGCTACATCGACCTTTTTTATTCGTAAAAAACACTCTAACAGGCTTAGAGGGTTTAAAGGACATTCGTTTTTTGTTGCACCCCTGTAAAACGTAATAGAAACCACAAGCTCTTTCGTTAAATAAAGCGCAGGATAATGGCACTCTAGACAAATACATGTGTCTACAAGCCATTAGCCAATCTCTTTTAAATAAGAACGAAAACAAGAATCTGATGCCACCTAGAAATCAAATCATTCGTTCGGTAAAGCTCCTCTTTAATTTCCCACATTACCACATCTTCCCACATTCTTACATCCTTCACAAGGAGTGATTTCTAACAAACAAACCGGAGCCGACAAATCGTCGTGTTTATTTTAAGAAACATTTATCCCAGCTTTAGATATTTCTGCAAGTTTATGTTTTCACAACCAACATTCAACGTGAACAAATGAGTCCAGATGCGCCGTGTGACAGTCTTTATGTTGGCTGTCGCTTCTAATTAAGTTACAAAAACCATCCACCGTTCTATGGCAGTCTTAGCAAAAAAACCAAACGAATCCCTGAAATATTTTATTTCTTTCTTGTGGACAATTGGGTGACCCATATCTTGGGAGTGAAACTGCCAGGAAACATGCGATCATAAAATCTATTAAAGTGCCACTTGTATTTGGGTTTAAGCATTTCAGGTTATATGACACAAAGTTAAGGGCGTGTGACGTTCGTGACCTACTTCATGGGCGGGGAGAGGGGTGCCCTTTTCGTTTAATCGTCCTCATTCAATAGGGGCTTGCGAAAAACAAATGTTTATGAGCGAAACTTTGAAGCACAAGCGAAGGTTATGTAGAAGACGTTGGTAAAGAAAAAAGGAGCACGGAACACGTCAAGGACTTTATAAAGTTTGTGATTGATTAAAATATTCCAGAAATATCTCCAATTGTCTAGAAAGTTTACAGGGGCAGCCATAATAAAGTCGCTTTGCATTGCACTTCATGCCTGGCGGTGGATATTTATAGCTGCAGTTATCCACTGAGGAAATTCGAAAAGTACATGCGTAAAGGAAGAGAAAGCGTAGGTGCGAGACAAATGAAATATATTTGAGTACTGAAACTTTTACGGAACAAACTTTGACAGCTGATGAATGATAATATTAGGACGTCACTGTGACGGATCTACAAACCGTCGATTTTTGGAAATAAAACGTTGCCAGTGGTACCAGTCCTGAATCCGAATACCCTGCGGACTTTGCCCGTAGAATACGTATATCTTATTTATGTTTGGGACTTTCGAGTCCAGGTATAACGATAGTAGCAAATGAATACCTTGTTCATTGACAACCAATCCGCCATCAAATCTATTGATTCAGGCACTACATCCTTAAAACTGGTAAAGCAATGCCAGGAAGAACTCAACCAACTAGGGGTTTAGTGCAGGGTCACTCTCATCTAGTTCCCAGTTAACAGTAAAACTGACGGCAACGAAAGAGCCGATGACCTGCCCAGACGAGGATCAGCCATTAACGACTTACTAGCAGAAAGTGTTAATATCCCAATAAGAGCCATTAAGCGCAATTTTCAAAGCCACATTTTTAAGAAGGCCAACCAAACGTGGAATAGGCTAATAAACTGTGTGTGCGAGGAAGACCTGGCTCGGTTACAATAAACGAAAAATAAATAAGCTTCTAGGCAGATCCTTCAAGAATCTTAGCAGTTAGCACAGGCAATAGGAGACTACGCAACCAAGCTAGACATTTCCTACCACACCCTCTGCCTTTGTTTCAAAGATAGCTATGAAAAGGAATCTCTGTATCATTTCCTGTGCAAATGTCCAGCCCTTACGAGGGTCAGACAATGTACTCTAGGCAAACTGTTCTTCGACGAGCTCAAAGATATTTCCAAGAATAAGATTGGAGAACTAATTTTTTTCCTTAATTCCTCAGGTTGGATTGAAATTTCTTCGTCTAACCACCTCAAATGTGGTCGCCGTGGCTAAGTGGTTAGTGCGTTGGACTACTGTGTTCATAGCCATGTCCACCGAACATTTTTCGCGGCACCACCTCTCGTCGGGGAATGATAAGCTTGCGGGAGTACATTTTGCCATGAAAGAGCTTTTCAATTCGCTGTTCGGAGTCGCAAAATGTAACGCGCACAACATGAATGGTGCTAGGCCTTGTCTCATCCCGATCTGCCGCGCCACCTATTTAATTATTTTTTAACAACCTAAACACCCGCTAACAACCAGGTCAAATTAATTGAGGTTTCAAAAATGCGCATCCAAGCGCTAATTGGGTTGTTATAACCGCCAATGGATGTACACGGCTATTGTAAGGCCTAAACTTACCGATGGCAGCGTTGTGACCACGAAGCAAGGTGCTACCGAAACCCTGAACCCCAAGGCCAATACGAAAATACAGAGACTGGCTTACGTACCAGCTACAAGTGCCATTAGAACCACGCCAACAGCAGAATTAGAGGCTATTCTCAACCTGCTTCCACTAGACCTGTTTCTACTGGAATCTGCGGCCAAAAGTGCCCTGAGAATCAGCCAAACGAATGGCTGCAAATCAAGCACGACGAGGCATGCCCAGATCCTAAGTAAGGACATGGGCAATGTAGCAACCCCTGATTATAAGGTCAAAAGAGAGAAATAGACAAGGGGAACAATACCAAGCACGCAAACATCTATACTGACCCAGTCAAAATGACAATTGAAGCCCGTAAGGCTGCGATGAAGGTAATTCTACGTAATAAAATCCATGCTTAAGAGGTACTGTCCCGAAGAGCTCAGTGCTCGTGTCACACAGCATTAGGTAAAACTATGGTAGGTCCCTGGACATGGGGGCATACCAGGGAATAAATAAAGCTAAGTGTGGGCGACCTTTGCAAAGACGAGAAAGTTAATGACAACCCACTTCCTCTACCACTGCCCAGACTCTGCTACCTCAAACATAAATCCTTTGGAAGGCATTTTTTCCAAAGTACCGAAGAACCAAGTGACGTACCTATCAGGGACATCTGGAGGTTCATTAAGTCTTCAAGATGGTTTAATGCCCTGAGGCAATAGGAGAGTGCTTTGGGTATTGTTCCACGAGCGAAGGGTACCTTCCCCCCGAAAATGGGCATCACGATGGGTCTCTACTGACCTGAGTGTGGCGCAGAGGTTTCTCTTTCCTCTCGCAAACCCACCTACGTTACCTAACCGGGAAAGCCTTGCAGATTGGCTAACCACGACTTCTACGATGATACCTAGAGCTATGCGATCGCGGGACTGCAAATGGGCCATAATTACCCTGCAACGAAAAAGTGTTCTCACTAAGGCACTCTCTACAGATGAGGCAGCAGCGGAAGAATTTTATTGGTGGAATCAACAGTGGTATCATCAGTTACAGTTAAGCCGGACTACAGGGTGAACAGCTTATATGGGCTACGAATCTTTAGACGTTTCTAGCAAAGAATTATTCATAACAATTCAGTTCCGTTTGCGTGTATGGGTTCCGGTGGATGAAATTCAACCAGGACACCGACTTAGTCAAAAATCACGCATTGGGCGGTCGATCTCGGGATGAGCCAATGTCTTACTATTGAAAAGCTGTGAAAAATATTCGGTGGGCATGTCTGGGGCTTGAACTCACCCAACTCGCACAGCTGTCCAACGCACTAACCACTGAACCACGGCGACCATAAGGGCGTTCAAGACAGCTCAGACATATAGAGTGAATAGGCACCAACCTTTCAACCCTCAGAGCCTTCGAATCTACCTCAGTGATATAAGCAATGGAGGAAGACTTGTCATAGGCGGTTAGCTAAGGATCGGACTAGGTACTAGGTAGGTAGGTAGATGTGGCGGTTAAACCCAATTAGCAATAGGGTGTGCCTTTTTGATACCACAACTCGTGTGACCTGATTGATGATGAGTTGTTGGAGTTGGGTGAGACAGCCGGGGGTGCCTAGAACCAGTCTGTGGAGTTTAAAAAGCGAATTAGATCTCCAATCTCTTTACCCGAGATGTCACTGAGGTCGTCGAAAAATGGTTGGTTTACTGCACGAAGTCTGGCTCCTGCTAGTGCCGGAGATTCGCAGGGGAAGTTTAAGAGGATTTGCCTCTCATTTTCATTTCCGCAGCTGCGGCTGTGAGGGTTGTATGGAATACCCAGTTTGGCCACATGGTCTCCAACTGACTAATGCCCCGTGGTTATCGCCGGTATTTTGTACAATATATGAGCGGGTTCTGCTAAAAAGATCTCTTGTTCTAATCGTACTATAGGTCGGCCATATCTTCCTTGATATGGCGCAGTTGGTTAATCCCCTCCATTGGAGGTTGGCCTTCTAAGGAAGTATGAGTGGATTTGCCCTTTAACCGCTCCTAGTGGGGTGTGAACCCTTACCGCGAGTGAGCCGTGTAGAGCTGACCCCTGCCTGGCCAGCTCATCTGCACGCTCTTTTTCTTTTATGTCACTGTGCCCTGGAACCCAGAGCAGTGTGACCCTGAACCGCTTAAGTGGGCAAGGTCGTTTCGGCACTCTAGCACCAGTCTGGAAGTTATGGTAGCCGAGTCAATAGCTTTGATAGCGGCTTGGCTATCTATGAAGAGAGCAATGTTTTGTTTGTGTGTTTTGTCACGCCCGAATTGCGTGCAAGCTTCTCGGATTTGATCAGACTAACTGGTGAGGCTTGTTGCTTGAGGTCTAGATTCACCTTGAATTGTTACCCCACTTAAGTAAGGAAACTCTAATTTTAGTTACGCCGTGGTTGGTTCGGAAGGAAACTCATCGAGTCATTTACGATAGCCTATCGAATTGTTGAGGCTCTTTAACGACAGTAGAAAACGGCTACAGATAAATGGTTCGGCTCCAATAGACCATAACGGAGAACCTTCATACCAAAAAAGTGTCCAAAGTTGGTTGCAACTATTTACCAACAAAGAAGAATGTCTTGATTGTGAAAACGTCTAGCATAACCCCTTTAACATCCCTTTCAAAATGCATGTCTCAACAATTTATGTGTGCCACTAACCTTCATTTTCTGAAATTCCCTCACTCACATAAAATATTAATAAGTGTCATAAGTATTCAGTGGCCCACAGAATATGTCCTCGATTTTGCTTTTGCAGATTACGAAGTCACGGAATAAATAAGGGCGGTTTACCAACAGAGAAAACTATGTCACTGCGGAAACAAAAAATGACCCGAAAGCCGTAACATAAAACGTCACTTTTACTGTTGCCAACCAGCAGCATCCTTCGGTAAGCATCAACCATTAAGGATATGGTTTACCAACACATCCAATAGAGTAGAATTCTTGCATCAGACCAACAACAGCACATTTCTCCGGAGGGTGGTTGAGCAATGAGAAATGATCAAAGTCACATCCTTCTGAAAGTCGAACATCTAGGAAGCAGTCACCCGAGTCCATTGTGAAAAGGGTTACACATAATGACCGTGTAGATACAAGTACGTATCAACAGAATCTGGCCATCAAATGATTTGAATGTGAAATAAGTCAGATAACGTGGTGCCCTACACTGTATATTTGGGGCGGTACGACGATAATGGTCGTAAGGGGTGCTTCCATGAATGTGCCATTGGGACGCATTATGTGCATTTAAAAGCTGTTAAAACTTTGCTCCAAGTTGATCATAATTGAATTTAGAGCAGTTTGATTTACATGCAAACGAGGTTGAAGGAGTAACAATCGACTTGAGGTTTAGGTGAACTAAAAGACTTTGTCGAGACTAATTGGACAGAAGGTTATCTATTTTTCAAGAGCGATTGCTGTTGTTCTATGACCTGTTCCATAATATTGGGTAAGGACGAGAACAGACTAAACGACCCTCGTTAGATCTAATTGGCTTGGCACCACTGATGGATGCCATTACAGTTTTCCCCGATAAATTACTCATAAAAGTCCCGAATCTCTGCATCTTACTGTTCATGGATATTTTTCAAAGATTTCCCAAATGTCGATCCTTGTAAATTTACGACAGGATAGACCACACTCGAGACGGTTTCTAGCAACTCAAAGCCAAGTACAAGAACCGCCCAACTGTAAGTAATCCACTATTCACTGTAATTGTCGATTTTACGTTGAAACCACTAAAGTGCGTCCCAGCATTTCGACAATAAAGACGGTGGCCATAAAAGGATTCGTCGCATCGTTGATGCAGCACAGCAAATGACTTGATGGAGAGGAGGCATTAACTTTATCCACACTTTCCACTTGGCTTTTTCTAATGCAAACGTAATGAGTCTATTCGCTTTCCGAAGGAGACAAAGCTCGATAAGCACATAACTTAACTAAGGATGTATAAAACAAAATTGAATTCTGTCTATGGTGCCACAGGACTCATCCATTCACATTGAATACTTTGGGGTGTGATGCAATTAGCTAATGGAAATAATCAATAATCCTGCTTTATGCAAACGAAATTAGTCTCTCAAGTTACTCCCTCGGATAAACAGATTTAAAATAACGAGTCCTAATTATTATCAGTGGCAGAGAGTGAGCTGACTTTAGCTGGGCTTTTCAAGTTGAACTTATGAATTATAATTGATGGGGGCGCTGTTGGTAATTACGTGTTTGAATGGTTGCGCTTGATTCAATTATTGATGTAGGACGTACACATAAGATTTAATCATAATGCAGAGGTATAAGCTTGATAAAAAAAAAAAAGTGGATGGGTATGTCCTTGGGTCCTTGTTAACAAGATTTCTATAATTTCGTTCTGTTTGTACAGATGATGCATGACGGAGGAAACATAATGATGAACTTAGTGGGCTGATCAGCGAAATTGAGTTCAGAAGGTGTAGCCTTAGGTAGGTAGGGTGGGCTGCCCATGGGAAGAACAGACACACGTAGGCCTAAGAAGACCACTGGGATCTATATCCTAGGTGTTACTCCGTCTATTGAAACCATTTAGAGCTCTTGATAAAGCTAAGGATACTTTTGACGTCAGTATGCGATAATTTGCCTAAATTGTCGAAGTAATAGACTCCTAGATAGAGCTTAATTCTTTAAGATAGGGCAGCATAGGTACAGAGAAAATGGAGGATTGTTTCTCCCTCCTTTTCGTCCCTGCAGCTCATCCAAAAATCATTTGAGAAGAGGCCCATCCTTTTGGCATAAAGGCGAATGGGACAATGGCCAGTGAGAACATCGATAACAGTGCTGATGGGTGACCTTTTAAGCAAGATGAGACTTTTAAATCGAGTGAAGTTCAGAATAGGTCAGATCTCTCTGGAGGGACGGCATGTGGCACCATTCCACTCCATCTTTGGTTTGTCTTGCTGTGCGCATCGTACTCTAGGAGTTGTTTACATGTAGCAAGTGGAATACCCAAACTCCTCGGTTCTGGTAGGATCTCGAGAGTAGTACCACGTTTGGCGAGTTAATCGGAGAAAACGCCGCCACCTACTTATCGGTTTTGGAACCATCGGTATAAAAGTAAACGAAGCGCTCATCTCTGGCGTCATCATTTTCCCACTCCTCTCTGGAAAAGATTAATGTCTGGAAGTTGAGTCGAGGTGTAGTGGGTCTTTTTTGGGATGAATGTCGAGATATCCAAGATCGAGGAGTGGCCAATATGACCGTTTGACCATTGAGAGAACAACTTTAATCCGAAGGCTGCGCTAGCAGCTGAATGATTGCCAAAAGTATCTAAGGGAAGTAGATGTAGGAATACGTCGATAGCCCCGGAACCACCCCGTTCTTAGTGCTGCGTTAATGCATGCGGATCTTCGCAGTTTCCCAATAGATTACGGTGTAAGACCCTATCTAAGGCCATCCACCAGACAATCACACCATACGATCACACTAGACAGAAATATAGGACTGATAACAGAGACGTAGAGTCAATGCGTGGTACGAGGTTGCAGGCCCCATTTCTTACCAATGGCTTTTCTGCAGCAGTACAGCGCTACAGTGGTGCCAAAACATAGGCTGGTGCCGTTTAGAGAGGACGGGACTATTTGAGGAATTTTGTATTTCCTGGTGAAGAGGACTAGTTCGGTCTTTTCGGGGTTGACACCCAGACCGCTTTTAGCCACCCGTCTTGAAAGGATTTAAAGGGCATTTTGAAGAAGTTCACTAGGCAAACGCAACATCATCTACATAAGCGAGCAATTCGCATCCAGTCCTTTCCAGGTCGATCAGCAGTTTATTAACCGCAACAATCCAAACAAAGGGGGACAAGAACAGCAGTCCTCTGTCTCACGTTATACGGTTGGGTATAACCAACCAATAAATTGTAACATTTGATGTGCCCCGTATGGGGTGGACAGGGACCCTCTTAATTGCGCTAACAAAGGCATCACTCTTCTTAACAATCGCCCACGTGGCCTTATCTGCTGTGTTGTGTCAACGCCTAAAGCCGTTCGTCAACAACCTGATCGATCTATATCAGTGTGGTTTCAGGCCAGGAGAGTCCACCATCGAACAAATAATCAGCCTGCGGCAGATCTTGGAGAAACCTCAGAAACTTCAAATCGATACCCACCCCGTTTTTATCGATTTTAAGGCCGCGGTTGATAATCTTTATATATAAAGACGAGCTATACAGAACCACATCTAGTTTTTCCATCCCTGTCAAACTCTTCTGCCTGTGCAGGATGACGATGGAGAATGCACCCTCCTCCATCAAGGTCGGTCAAGACTTCACCGAAACCTTTAACGTCAAAATAGGATTTAAACAAGGCGACGCGCTGGCATGCGACTTCTTCAACGTCATACTTGAAAGAGTTGTGCAGAACTAACCCGCCAACACCAGAGGCACAATCTTTCAAAAGTCCGTCCAATTACTCGCATACGCCGACGATATTGACATAATCGGAAGAACGCAGCGTGATGTCACTGGTGCGTTTGTGAGTATCGAGACGGAGGCGGCGAGGATGGGTCAATGCGGTCAAAGAGGGCAAGACGAAGTATATGCTGTCAACAAGAAAGGACACCCAACACCGACATCTTGGACAGAACGTCACAATAGACAGTTATAACTTTGAGATAGTTAAGGACTTTGTATACTTAGGTTCCGCTATAAATTCAGACAACGACACCAGCGCTGTGATCAAACGAAGAATAACTATTGCCAATAGTTGTGTCTTTGGGCTAAGAAGACAATTGAGTAGCAAAGCCCTCTCTCGAACGTCGAAAGTGACCCTTTATAAGACCTCAATCGTTCCAGTCCTGCTCTACGGTGCAGAGACAGGGATTCTGCCAAAAGCGGCTGTTGTGAGAGGAAAATTCTTTATGTGATGTTCGATCTCGTCGGCGGTGAGTGGAAGAGGAGATATAATGACGAACTTTACAGGCTGTACAGCGAAATTGACTTAGCCAGAAGAGTGAAGATCCAACGACTGACGTGGCTGGGTCATGTAGAGCGGATGCACACCAATGCTCTGGCCTGGAAAATCTTTGAATCCACACCCGAGGGACAGAGCAATAGACGAAGACCGCAAGTCAGGTGGCGCACTTAAGTGGAAGGAAGCCTTAACACACTTGGCATGTGAAACTGAAGGTATCTGGCTAAAGATCGAGTTGGGTGGAGACCCCAGACTGTAGCGCCATCTTAAGTAAGAAACCAGAACCGGCACATTCTGGCATCAAAATGCTGCACAATATCTGGGAGTTTGGTGCTCCAAAACCCAGCTTAGTCTGATCCGCTCCATCAGTGACCCAGCATTTCTACTTTTAGTAAATGTTTGAATATAAAAATTCTCAAGAACATTTGGCAAGAAGATTAAAGCTTCTATGCAACTCAAGGATTGTGGACAAAAATGCACCCTTTCCTCCCGTTGTTTCATCACGTATTTCTTAAGGTTGACCCTCCAAACAAATAAATACTTGTAACTTCAACGTCTTCAATAAATCAAATCAAAACTTTTTAAACTCTCACGAACCTGCCATAAGTCTTCTTCGTAATAAAGTCCTCTCCAGTTGTGGTTGTTAAATTCCCTTCAATATCTAATCCGTGATTTCTCACCCAAAGAACAACGTAAATAAATCAAAAAGTTAACAATCTTTCACAACAAATTATCACGCCCATTGATTTGTGGCACATTTAAGCTTATCCCTGTCCGTTTGACAAAAATCCCCATCCAACTAAGGAAACCAAAAGGAATTTAATAAAACGTGGTGAGAATAAATTCCTGTAAAGGCGAAACAAAAAGGATTCGTTCAGCATAAAATCTCAACAAAGTCTCTGGCAAAGTTGTCGTTGCCCGCAGAAAGGCAAAAGGTGACCTCCAGGAGTCAGCCACCCAATCCAGATTGAGGTTAACTTCGTTACGATTTTCATTAATTCCACTCTCCAGAGCAAGTTCCCTTTGATTTCAATTAGTTCTGAAACAAGAAAACAAAAAACCAAGCACAACCACAACCTTTTGGAATTTTTAATAAATAGAATGCCAGGCGAAATGGTCACTGGTCATCCTTGAAGGAGGCGAAATGCTATTGTTGCTTTTCATCATAGCACAGCCAGGAGGTGGAGTAGGCAAATAAAAATCGATTTCCAACTCGGTATATCCAGAGATTGAAAGTTCTCGGAACATTATCTATTCTTTATGGTTGAGAAGGCATTTTCCAGGACTCCAGAATCGAATGGTTCCATGAATTATTGACAACTGATGTCTAAGGGAAGATTTTCAATTTGGAAAAGCGTAGATGGTTGTGGGTGTGCCTGGAAACCTTCGTAGGTGAGTAACAATGTAGTGGGCAAATGTCATAAAAAGGTTGCACCCTGGGGAGATGTTAATCTAGCGACGCAGATAGCAAAAAAAAAAACTCCGAGAATCAATTTTAATGCTGCAGATATTGGACATGTGTTATGCGGACAAGGTGATGGAACAGGCATACAGCTCATGTTGGATCAAAAATCTGCGCCGGCAAGAGGGTCTTTGGGGCGATAAGAAGTGATACGACATTAAAGCGATGTAAACGGAATTTGGTATTGAACCAAAAATTTCGAATGCATAAGTGGAGATACAACCGTTTGTTAAAATTCTAAAGAATTTGCAATTTGTTACAGAGACCTTTTTTTTGGTCTTTCGCACCATGGACACTCAAGGCGCATGATATAGGATTTGATTTGTCATATGGAGCACAGAGTTCTGTTGGAATAATGACTTTCGTTTATCCCTGTCACGTATTGGGCAAGACTGAGCACGCAATCAGGACTAATAACAAATGTCCTAGAATTTTTACGTGGGCGAGCATGGTTCTATAAGATTTACATTTACACTTAAGAGTATAATAGATTACTTTACATCGGAATTTTTTTACACACAATTTTGGTTTCCAAGACAAAAATAAACACTGCTCTAGTAGTGCGGTGAAGGGTGAACTAGGTCAAAGCGCCAGACAGAAGATGGACATATGTTTTCTGCAGCGGAATCCCTGAAATTTCTACTTAACACTCATTTCCCAGGATGGCAGGACAACACAAAATAGGTCGGCTGGTTGGTAGTCCGCAATACGAAGAGGGGCTTTTACATTTGACAAAAAACACCCGATTCTCCTGAAAGCAAATCATTTCTTTTTGGGACGCATCATCAGTGACCCACAGGACAAAACACTGCATAGAGGAAACTAAAAGATGCTGACCTACATTCTTCAACGGTTCTGGAAAAAGCAAACTCACGACTGTAACATTTGCTTTTAGGTCAGTAAGAAACCTTTGGCACACCTAATCGGCAGTCTTCCTGCATCAAGGTCGACTATGTCACGCCCGTTTACATACACAGGCGTCGATTATGCAGGAACCATCGATGTAAAAACCTGGCGAGACGTTACGAAAAAACACTTAAGGAATTTTTCGCGATTTTCATCTGTGTGCCAACACAAGCTATCCATAAAGAATTGGTCAACGATATGTCTATCCACACATTTTTAGGACCGTTTAGGAAATTCATTGCAAAAAGAGGTATTTGCAGAGAGCTATTCAGCGACTATGATCGAAATTTTGAAGGCGTTGCCTAGATTATAACATTGCGGCCATATACTCTTGGCGAAACATTATTACTGACGAGAAGACCTCCTGGTTTATAAACAGCTTCGCTCCAAAAAAATCTCCTGACCTTGATAGCATAAAGGCCACAATGGATAGATAGGTAGCTGGAGCTCCAGATCCGGATGGGCCAAGGCCTAGCTTCTCGCATCCAGTCATGTTATGCGTGTTGTATTGTTTGCACGAATGGAAGGGACCTACAATTTATTGCCGACTCCGAATGACGAATTGAGAAGCTTTTTCATAACAAATTGTACTCTCGGAGGCTTGTCGTTCCCCGACGAGAGGTGGTGCCGCGAAAAATGTTCGATGGACAAGGCTGGGGCTTGTACCCACGATGTTTGCTCAGAAGGGCAACGCCCTAACCACTGAGCAACGGCGACCAGTTATCTTGGGATAATTCCTGACAAAAAACTAAGCTGGAATTTAAATACACAGGAGAGGATTCGAAAGGCGTGCAAGAAGATAGTAGGGAAGAAATTGGGTATGAAATCAAATATAATGCACTAGCTATTAGTGATATGGCATCCGGGACTGAATCATTCAATTGAAGCGCTTCAGTAAAAAGAAGCAATCCTTCACTTCAGTCAAACACTTCACTGCTTCATTCAGTTAATTAGTTCCTTTAGTTTTCTACACTTCAGTTCATTCCTACGCTCAATTCATTCCCTCACTTCTTTCGCTTCTCCTTCTTCAATTCAATCCTATCTTACACTTCTTTTCTTTTGCTCTACACTTCTTTAGTTGAATTTGGAATGGGTGTGGGGGACTGAAGTTAGTTCATTTTGTTAATTTATTTCCCATACAAAATGTATTATTTGTTTATTTGACTGGTACGTTCTTTCTTTTTTGTTCGATGGGAAGGTTTCTCTCTTTTTTTTTTTTGTCAAAAATAGAACGCTTCAGTGAACGCTTCTTTCAAATGAAGGAGAGTGAATGAAGTGCTTCAGTAAATGAACTATTTTCCCCACCTCTACTAGCTATACACACAGGAAGGCAATCAGAAAGAAAATAACGGAAAGTAAGCTAGCAGCAATATAAAGAACTGCCTGCATCGCCATTACGGGTGCTCTTCGCTCAACACCCTCGGCAGTTTTAGACACTTTTCTCCATTTGCTAACGCTAGACTTACAAAAAGAACACCAGGCAACCAACAGTGCCCAGAGGCTCACTAATTCAAGCTTCTTTAGGAATAACAGTATGAGACACTGCTCCATCCCGAGTGACTATAACTTCGGCATTCTAAAAAGAACAGATGAGATAGCTTCTGTCTTCGATACACCATACATAACTTTGTATCCTGAGAGAGGGAAAACTGTCGAAGAAACGCTGTTATCTTAGCAAATGATATTGCGGTCTTCATAAACCACCAACGAAACGGGTTCTTGCAGACCTCAAATTATCTATAGGACTCCCGGGAACTTATAGCGTATTCCAAACAGAAGTGCTGTAAGCTGCAAAATCACTAGAGATGAAATCGATATCTAGAAGGGATATCGCCATTTACGTTGATAGTTAAGCCGCATTTAAAGCGCTAGAGCCAAGAAGATTTGCATTAGTCTCGAAATGCGCAGAATCAAGAAAGACTTTGTTGGGTACCGAGTCACTGTGACATTGAGGGAAACGAAAAAGCCGACGAACTGTCTGACGATGTCTGCAGGTACCTTTGCGAAGCTGAGGACATAAAACAAATGTTATGTGAATCTCAGGGCATTGCCAAGACACGCATTAAACTTCTCGGCATATATTGCTTTAGCAATTAAAATGAGCTTAGCTCTTCTAACTCTTCTCTACCCTACCTACCCTAAGGATATTGTAAGCAAATCGTTTCCATGCTCCCTGGCTCTTTATTCATTGCATTTCAACCTTTTCAAGTCCCATGACTACCACATTTGTTGTAAAGTGATAATCAATCTGTCTGTAGTTAGGACTTGAATAATTATACACGAGTATACTGCTTAAATTTATCGTCCTTACGTACGGCGGCGCCCGGACTCTGTTACTTGATATGACATCATTCCGAATGTGTTTATGTTTCTCCAGTAAAGTTTTCTTAAATCATAACACAGAAACATACTGCACACTCCAGTTTCTCCGTAACAGCCAACAACAAAACGTGGTTACTGCAGGAAATATGTTCAGCATACCCATTTCATGCAGATATGATGAAACAAGCGACAACTCCTCGCCATTCTCTTCGCACCCAGTCATAGAAAAGAACAATGCCCCCAGGAACACAATCAGTACCCTCAGAGTAGGAAAATGGCTGCATCTACAAAAAACAAACTGCCAATTTATTTCTCCATTTACTCCATGTGTGTGTTGAGTGGTTTCCTCTCGCCAAGGAATTGAATGAACAAACAAAACTGTATTCCAAACCACTATTCAAATTGTTTTCATTTCGAGCAAAACCACCAGGAAATGCACTCCAGGATTCAGTGGAAACACATAAATTTATCCGTCGAATCTGTTGGAAAGTTTGCTTATAGAAAACTTTTTCACTTTCTACCCGTATCCACCCGCCAGCATAAAGTCTCCATTAAACTGGAAATATTTGTATAATGAAAATTCTTATTGTTCCCCCTCTGACTCCTCTGGAGGACTATGCTGCAAATATTGTATCCTTCGAGTTGAACAATTTCAAATTACCAAATGACCTAGTTAATGGGAAAGCATGTAAATCCCGTACAAACAAACAAGGCCGAGATAGAACCTCTCATTCATGCACAGAGAACTTTTATTTTTTCAATTTAAAGTTGAATAGAATTTTAGAATTTTGTTTCCCCTTCATTTTGTATGAGTAGGACAACTACTGTTCGGTTGGTGAATGATGGGAATAGTCTAACCTTGCAGGGATGCACTTTTTCATTCTCCAGGTGGTAGGGATATGATAAATGTGATGATTTCTAAAAGCCTTTAGTTGAAAAAGGACATGAGTTAAGCCTGTTATGCAAACAAAATCATCCAACCGAAATGGATCGATTGGAACATGTACATGTGCCACAAATAAAGTTTTGACACAGTCAGGCAGCGAGAGGATACATAAAAAAGTTGTAAACTAGGACGAAACCGATCCAGTACATGTTGTCGACAATCAAAGGAAAGGCTATCCATCGCGCTGTCGACAGCTATGACTTTATAATAGTAAAAGAATTCACCTACGTGTATCGAAGCAAATGTGAACTGTGCACCCTCGTCAATATTCGATGGCAACTAACACCGTACGATGGCATTTCAAGCAAACAAAAACTCTCCCTCCTCGGGTATTTGGTACCATCAGCGAGGTCGATGAATGGAGTAGAAATCACAATCGCAAACTGTGTAAGCTGTCTTCTTCATCCTGGTTTCAGCCAAATTCATGTCAACTGTCAACGAACTGATGGCATCGACTTTAAAGAAATTATCATCGCCAGTGGCAAAAAATGGTGTAAATGACTTGAAAATCGAAGTGGTGTTATTCACCAGGCGAAACAGAAGTCATGTCATCAATCAATCTATCGACACAGCAAAATGGTTTGTGTGTACCATTACCATGGCATGAATCACGACACCAAGTTGTACTTTAAGTGAAAAATAGAATAGAGGACGAAGAAAGGGCTTTGAATTTAAGAGTTTTAGAGGATAACAGCCGAACTTTCGTTTGACTTGATGGAGGGCAACGAACATAACCAATGATAGACACTAAAACGAGACCCATGCATCTTTGGCATGACAGTCAAATGCAAGCACAAGTTAAATCGACTGTATCGTTTAGCCTGTGTGAGTATTACTGGGACAATGAAAAGGTGACAGGAGGCAGCCATAGAAGTAATGCTGAATCCCACCTCAAAAAAAAGCTATACTAAGCGCTCTTTGCGCGCCTCAGATACTGAAACAGAAAGCCAACAACCTTACTGGCAATCTCAAGATACACTCAGAAGCATAATACAAAGAGGGTTACGAGTCACTCAAGAATGGTGTATATCAGTGGGACTCAAAATTAATGCTACAAAAACAACAATAGTACCATTCACTAGGAGAAGGCAACTCAGGCACATGCTACCGATCCAACTAGGTGGAACCACACTTGACCTTCAACAGCAGGTCAAATATCTAGGCATAACACTGGATAGTAAACTTCTATGGAGTCGGTAGTGTACAAAGCCACTTGAGCACTCATGAAATGCAGGAGTATCTCAGGAAAATCCTGGGGATGTAAACCAGCAATGCTGAGGTGGATGTACATCATGATGGTCAGACCCGTCATAACATACGGGGCAGTAGCCTGCGCAGGACGAACCAAGCTAAGCACAGCAAAGGGAGCCCTAGAACACCGCAGAGACTGGCATGCATCTGAATCACAGGAGCAATGAGAAGCTGTCTTATCGGTGGAATAGAGGTGATTCTGGAGCTTATCCCCCTTCACATTGTGCTGGAAACGATCACAAAGGAAACTATACGAAGAGTTGTAAAAGAAGGAGCGAGACACCCTCTCCAAAACAGGCCAACTAAAAGAATGGGCTAGAGACCTTACAATCAAGAAACACAGCTTTGAAAAGAATTTCAACACAAAACTGAGCAGTAAAAACGACGGAGTGTATCAATTTGAGCACAACACCTTCAAATCGTACACTGACGTTTCCAAAACACACACGGGCACCAGGGCAGAAGTATACGGGTACTAAGTTTTTATATGCGATCGAAATATGTGCACAATTCAGCCTCAGTAGAAGATATCACGAGCAAAACATCGCGATACTATCAGACAGCTAGGCTACCACCAAGTCACTGAGTTCCTATGGAATCAGATTCAAACTGGTTTACGAGTGGGCCAGAACAATAAAGTCACTCTCTACTGGGTGCCAGGTCATCTAGGAAATGATACAGCCGATGAACTGACAAGACTGACTGCAGGCTGGGACCGCATCGAATCCAAGAGGAACTGCGAAGAGAGGAAGAGTGCAAAAGAAGGAGGCTATGGGAAACACTCCCAGGACTAAGGCAGGCAAAGGAACTTCTCGGGAACTATGAGCAAAGGAGGAGCGAGGCCTGCCTAGGTACCAGCAAAAATCAGCTTCGCATTGGCCATTGCAGACTCAGGGAGCATCTCAGGAAATTGGAAATAAAAGCGAATGGAAACGGCAGATTCTGCAGCGATGCCGAGGAGACCCTTTCATACCTCCTTATGGACTGTGGTGCTTTGTTCCACAAAAGAAGAGCTAACCTGGGAACGTACAATTTCTCTGAAACGGATCTTCTATCGTTGGACCCAATCCAGATACTCCGATTTCTCTAAGTGATTGGATTGGAGAAGGTTCTTTAGGTTGAGATTTATCGGCGAATATGAGTACGGGGGGGGGGGGAGGAGGGGAGCATGATGGCTATAAAAATTGGTCGACATCTTATGATTCCTCTCGAATTGGGTCACCAAAGGTTCTGTAGCCGAGGGAGCTTTTCGAATAACAAATTTGACTTTCAACATGTGTTCAAACTGGAGGCAAAATGCCGAATATTTGGAGGCATAATTTTTAAAAGGCCACGGATCGTCACCCACCGACTTACTGGTGGAAAGAAGAAACAGTAGAACTCCGTGGCAAGTGCCATCAAGTGCGGAGGTTGTGCACGCGATGCAGAGCAAGAATAACCTCCAGAGCAACACGCAAAGTTAGCGGAAATGTTTTATTAATAAATGCAAAGATGAGGACCATAATCCTTGGAAAATGCCAACCAGTTATGAAGAAGTTAAAGAAATAGAAGCCCTAAATTCCATTTGATTCTGCAAAACATGAGAGCAAACCTCATTTGAAGACAAACACGCGGTTGTATCATCTAACGTCCTTGCAGTAACTAGAGCGATAAAAATAAATAGATAGCTATCACGGAGAACTGGTCCAAATATGCCGCATCACGCTAGAAAACACACGGTGAACCGTGCAATTTGGGAACACCTAGTCGGATCTATTCCCAACATGCACTGGATTTTGGCAAGGTGACGCGATGTCTTACGACTTCTTTAGTCTCGGGCTGGAGAAGGTAGTTCTGGAGGCTGGCGTTAATACAGAAGCCACTATCTTTCGCAAATCCAACCAGCTTTTAGGATAGGCAGATAATGACATCATCGCACGCTCTCAACGAGCCGTCGTAGAGGCATTTGCGGTGATTGAAAAAAAGGGAAACAAGTTAGTCTCAAAATACAAGAGGACAAAGCCAAAAAAATGCTGTCGACAAACAAAGATCTGTCCAACTCCTAGAGCGAAACATCACTATCGACAGCTATAACTTCAGGGTAGTAAAGGAGTTCAACTACCTCAGAATAAACGTAAATTCCACGAATGACATCATAATGGAGCGAAGAATAACCCTAGGGAACTACTGCCACTTCGGTTTAACAAACCAGGTCGATGGTCTTCACACGAATCCTGCTAGTCCTGTTGTATAGCGCCGAGTGCTGGACGATAAGCATGAAAGCAGAGGAGATACTGAGAGAAAAATATTTCGTCGGATTTTCGGTACTATTTGCGAGGAGGGTGAATGGAGTAAGAAATATACGCGCGAACTCTATAACCTGTATCAACATTCGCCACTACTCACTTAGACCAGCAATAGGGCCCATTGCAAAGAGAAGGGGAGCCGCTGACTTAAAACCACCCAGATAAGGCTATAAATCTCAAGAGGTCCCTCAGCTCGATGTCACGCAAGTCCTCCAGTTCCGTGAAGAAGTAACTACCAAGAGTCTTAATTCTTCTACCAGCAAGGACAGGACATTTACACAACAGGTGACGGACAGATTCGATTTCTGTACCAAGATGTGGATGTAGTTCAGAAGGCCAAATCTTGTCGACTACATTGGTTCGGACACATCGAGCGAATGAAAAACAATGATCCAACCAAGTGAATCTTCGAATAGCAGCCCTCAGGTTCGAGACGACCAAAAAGACCGAAACTACGGTATAAGGACCAAGCCGTCGCGGATGACAGAAGGCAGGCAGGAGACTGCGTCTCAGGCAGAAACTCTTCACGAGTCGGGAGCCCGTTAAGTAAGTTAGTGAGTACATTTCTTCCAGCAGACAGGGCTAGAGTCCATTCCGACAGAATTCAAACACAAATTATCGACCGAGGATAGTACACAAGAAACAGCGATTTGTTGTTCATTTCTATCTATGTACACAGCAATGACACCCAGTCTCATCCCTAGGCCTGGTTAACCTTTGCTGTGATAATGAAAGAGGTTCTGTATCATAAAAAGATTTTGGTTGAAAGCTTAGACTGGATCTTTTCCCTTTTTCTGCAGGGAAATATATGTGAAATGGTTGCAAAGTCTTTCCTTTAGGAAGTCTAACAACCGCCGACCGTCTGACCTGGCATCGCCTCGAGTCCAAAGAACTATGTACGTCAAATTTGTCGAAATGAAGGTTCTCTTAAAAATCCAATGAAATACTTTTCCGCTGCGTATCTGGCAATCTTCATCCGACATACACCACACCTTTCATCGAATTTTACTGGATCTTAACATAAATCATTGGATACAATTTTAAGAACCACATTAAACAGTACCGGTCCACCTCATATCTGTTGGAACCATTAAACTTTACGCGGTTGCCTCAATAAATAACTTCGCCATGAAAAGTTATAGGCGTGGTAAACTGCCGCAGTCACTACGAGGCGTAACTTTCCACAATGAAAGCAATCAACACTCCATCAGCTGAACTCATCTCATTCTGGTTGCAGATACCCACTATTTAATCGAAATGAATTAATGGCCACCCATCCGACAAATGTGATAGTAAAACAGATTCATTGCCTCTCCGGAATGTAAATCACCTACTCAACACTTAAACACCTGATTACATCGAGTGCCCTCGTAAAGTATGCCTCGAATTAAATTGCCACACAATCGAATTAACCCTAAGCTCCTTGGAGCCTCTAACAACGCATTCCAACAGAATAGACAGGTTGGCTTACACTTCATTTAGCACCAAACCAATTGTTTCGCTTACAATTCAAGTCTAAGCTGTAAGAGGATTCACCACATAAGCAGGCACCCCTGGTGGTGTCTTCTTTGGAATCCAATGGGAGAGGCAACATGTGCTCGTTACACTCCCACTCCCAGTTGATGTTGAATTTTTAATGTATGTACATAAATTCTCATCCCGATAACAGACGACTAAATGAAGCGATAAATAATGAAAAGGATTTGCAAAAGTCCACCCTGCGGACATGACTAATTAATACGTGTTAAGGAACAAAACGACACATTTTTACTCGCTAGCGGAGTGATCGGTATCCGGGAATCTCATTAGCTCCAGCGTATTGAAAACAGAGTAACTTTTATGCGTTAATGTGCTGCTGATGTTTTGCATACATTTCTGTTATCCTTGTTTGGGTGATGGGGTTTCCGCGTCCCCAAATACTTCGAAAACTATAGATAAAGCATTCTCGGGTATGGGATACTTATAATGGACTTGGTTTCCTGTTTTTCGACGCTAATCCTCATAAAACCGGGTATCCCTTTGGATCCCTATCCGAAGTGGTATAACCTGTTCGACGGGGAGAATACATTATTGTTAGACAGCGTATCTTTGGGGACGCAGTCAGAAATTCTAATGACTTCAGTGGGCAGGTAGCACTTTTCGGAATGTGATCCCAAGGATGGGCATGGCTTAACATTTGTGTCAAGGATATTCCGGTTCTAATGGGTCCACTGGCCGGTACTGTGAATTTTAATGCGAATTTTGCCGGAAGCTTCGGTTACGAAATAAACCGAAAGGCATGTTCCATTTGGACACTTTAATTCGGGGATAAAAAGGTAGAAGAAGTTCTTGTACATTGAAGGGTAAGGGTGTCCTTATGGCAACAGATGTGCTGGGATATTTGGCGAAGAGGGATAAAATGATGAGACGACGCAATATAGGGATCGTCAGAGTAGAAAGCAAACACTTTCCTAAAATTTGATTATTTCATTCCGAAATCGACGAGAATGTGAAGTTGAATTGCGTCTTATTTTCAGGCAACCACTTACTTTGACGGTCATATTCTGGACTGGAAAAGAACGCGTCACTATTGGATAATGTTTTAGCCTACCGAAGCTCGTGTCTAATGACGAGAAAAAAACCTTCTACGATCAGATTTACGCGGTTTCGTCGTGAACCTCATGGAGACATCGTCATGATAAAACCGCAATGCAATGGCGAGCTATTCTTGGATTTCTGCAACGCTAATCGCAAGGAGAAAATAGCCTCGTTGCTTTGAAAAGATACCTGCAGAAGGAGAAAGCCAGCTGGATTGCCTTTATCGCTGAGAGATGCAGAGAGAAGTTCAGCAAAACGTGTTACAAAACAAGATGATCTTCTGCTCATTTCAGATAAGGCCCAAGCGGTTGAAAGTACATTTTTCTACAGTTTTACACCGTGAATGCCACTTTACCTGCTGTTCATCGATTTTGAGAAGGCGCTCAACACATGTCAACATGGAATTTATCTTGGTTGGTTTGTGCTGGAGATAACCATGGCCTTGGTTAACCTCAAGCTGTTACACTGGCTTCATACACAAATTTGTAGATGATTTGCGATGTCCTTCCTTTAATCTTGTCGACGACGAGAAATGGGAGAATTCGATGAATTCTTACATCTCAACTCAATTATTTTGACTACATCTACTACGTATCTCTGGTATCACATAGGATTATGGACCTCAACCAAATAACAACGGGCCCTGAGAAAAAGGCAAACATCGTGGGGTTGAAGACAAATAATGCGCAAACCGAAATCAGTTTAAACATCGATGGAAAACTGGTAAAGAAAGTACAGACTTTCCAATATTTTGAAAGAAATATATCTCCAATGGAAATGCCATTTTAGAAGACTTACACATTGCAGAAGCGAGTAAGGTCAGAACCCAGTCTAAAACCGAGACTGTGCTCTTCACTAGAAGAAGGTCGATTCCACAATTCAAAAATCCATGTATGGACGGAATCGATCTGACACTTGAAAGGACGGCAAAATACCTCGGCGTTATCTTAGACTTAAAACTGAGCTGAAAAGCCAGCATCGAGAACCGTATTAAAAAGGCTTACATTGCATTTGACGCATGTAAAAAGATGTTCGGTAACACATGGGGCTTTAAGCCGAAAGTGGTACACTGGCTGTGCACAGCTGTGGTACGACCCACCCTAACATACGGCTCGACTGTTTGGTGGAAGGAAATTGAGAAGAAATGCAATCTTACAAGTGTAACCAAGATTCAAAGAGCAGGCTGCATAGGGATAACAGGATCGATAAGATCAACACCCAGAGCGGCACTTGAAACAATGCTAAACCTACTTCCAGTAGACATCGTCTGTAGTAGCAGGGCGGCAAAAACGGCATGCAGACTAAGGGAAGCAGGTTTCTGGACAAATAGCACGTATGGTCACGCCTCCGTTCTAAGCCGATGGAATCCGACAAAGGAGAACATAGTAACCCACTACATCACTCCAACCTCAGCCTTCGATAGGAGATTTGGTATCAAAATACTAAAAAGAAAAGACTGGGATGATGGTACAGTATGCACCGAAGAAGAGCTTGCCTTCTACATCGACTGATCAAAAATGGACGCTGATACTGGTGCCAGTAGCTTATGTGAATCCAGAGGGATAAACCAATCCTTCAAAATTCGAAACGGATGCACCGTTTTTCAAGCCGAAATAACTGCCATTTTACAGGCCCCAAAGCCTATCAAAAGTGGCAACATTGCCAGAGAGAACAATACTTTCTATCTTAACAGCCAGGCGGCTATTAAGTCTGTGCAGTCAGCATCGACAAAATCGAAGCTCGTAAAGGTCTGCAGACAAAACCTCAACGATATATCAAAGACCAACAAGGTGACCCTATGCTGGGTTCCGGGCTACAGGGATATATCAGGTAATGAGAGGACGGATGAACTTGCTAGGGGGGATGCAGAACTAGATATTGCATATACCCTTCCGATCGCGAAGACATAAATTAGCACTCTTTACGGGGAAATAGATGAGGAAACCATGATCAGGGCTAATACGCGATACATGGACACATGTGCAATAGCCAGATCACTATGGCCAGTCTTCGACAAGAAGAAGTCCAAAAATCTCGTACAACTTAGTCGAAGGGAAATACGAATCGTCTCCGATGTCCTAACAGGACACTGCGGATTAGGACTCCAGGCCCTACAACGACTATTGCAGAAGCTGCAGGGACGAAGAGGAAATAGAATCCGTCCGACATCTGTTATGTGAATGTCCCGTATTGGCCACCAGAAGATTTCGTACTCTTGGTAGTAACTTCTTCCATGGGGTGGAAGACCTTAATATCGCTAATTTAAGGAAACTTCTGAAACTTCTGAGATTTCCCTTTCTGGGTGGTTTCCGGATTAGTCAACCCTATCCCTTGGTTTGACTCCCATGAGTACACTTATTATGGGTACAATGGACCCGCTTGAGGTCTAAGTAGGTCTTTAGGACACCCACTAAACCAACCAACCAAGGTCAGAACGCAGGTCACCTGAAAAATCAGGTAAAATGGTTCACATACGCCACAGTATTTTAGATTTTGCAATCCCCGATGAGGTATACTCAGACGAAAAGGTGCGTATTTCTATGGTACTGAAAGGACCCATAAGTATGTACAAGCCATGTTCGTAGTTTTAAACTTTGAAGATGCGAATAAGGTCAGAACTCACGTCACCTGAAAACTCAGTCAAACTGTTCTACATACGCCACAGTATTTTAGATTTTGCAAGAGCTTTACTCAGACGAAAAGGTGCGCATTTCTATGCAACTAAAAAGATCCATTACCAGGCGAATCGGGCGACCAAAGTCTATTATCCAAAATATGGGGAAGCTATGCATTTAGCTTAAAAGCCAAGGTACGACCGTTACCTTCCAATATTGAATCCGTGCTGTTGTTTGTATGTGTGCAGCACTTGAAAAGTGACATCAAATATCATTAGAAAGCTGCAAACATTCGTGCCTAGGAAGCGTCTTTAGGTTTTTCTGGTCCAATTGTATCTCTATCGAACATCTTCCCAATAGATCAGTCAAGAAACAAAAGGCACAAAGTTCTAACGACGAAAGTGGCAGTGGGTTGGTTATACATTTCAAAAAGGTAATAGTTCCAAACGCCATGCAATTAAATTTCCCTACCTTACATGGCAGAAGAATGTATCGACCCGCGGGCGTAGTAGAGGCCCAGAATCCGCAAGGGTAATCATGACACAAATATGACTGCGTAGATCTAAATTCACCTCTATCCAGACCGAAATTCACATCTCTCAGGGACATTTTCCGCACTTATAGGACTGAAGCTCTTGTCGATTGCAAAGATGCGAAGGAAGACTGAATCCTCGCTCTAAAACCCTAAAGCAGCGTGTCCAAGATACGTTTTTCCTCAAAAATACGTTTCCTTAATTAAAGAAAGTGAAGATGTGCTCATTTGTGTTCTCGATTTCATCATCCTAGACAAAAAGTTTAGAAGTGTCCTAAAATCATCTCTGTTCGCATCTTAAGGATACGGAATGGATGCCTCTCCTATCCTGTCTGCCCAAGTTTTCTTAGTATGATAGCCCATAGAGCCCAAACCATTTAGTAGAAGTGGCCCTGAATGAATTCTGAAATTTAGAAAACAGACTTGGGAGCCATCTATCATGAGTCTCCAAAGAATACTTTGTAGCTAAAGGGTCACTCAATGGCTTTTTCAGACCTTTCACAGCTGACTGCAGCCATATTTGAAAATATTTTGCTATCATTCTGCTGTCATTGTATTCTGTCCATTTAACCATGGAGCGCTACTTTATTACGAAAATGCAGGTTCGGCCCGCGGCACATTCCTTGCATTGCGTACGAGGCCCATTTTTACTTGAATGGCTACGTGAACAAACAAAATTGTCAATTTTGGAGAAATAAAAATCCAACACTTTGCATAAAAAAAAACTCACTGTTTGGTGTGGATAAAGAGCCAACAGCCTTATCGAACATTGTTTTTTCAAAGACTCGCATGGGCGGGCGGAGACTGTGAACAGGGAACGTTACCAGGCTGGAATTTATTTGGCCGGAAATTGATCGTTTAAGTATTGGCAACATGTAGTTTCAACAGGACGATGCAAGTGGGAGGTGCCACATATCGAACGAAACACTGGAGATGCCGAAGGCGATATTTCCAGGCTGCGTAATGACACGAAGAGCCGACGTCAATTGGCCGCCAAAATCGTGCGATTTGACTTTTCTTTTTTTGTTTGAGTAACGTTTAATCTCTTGTCTATGCCAATAACCCAGCATTGATTACCGACCTTGAGAACGACGTTGTTCGTGTCAGTAGCGAGATTGAGGCCAACTTATGTATCCGAGTAATACGAAATTGGACCACTCGGCACTTTAATCTTTTATTGTGATTTAATCATATGGATATACCGGTACTAACTTCAGAATCAATTGTTGTATGACCTGCATACCACAGGATTCATTAAGGATCAGGAAATGAACCGCCATTATCGTGAATATCACGGATTGGTATCTAAAACTTAAACTTCGTCAACGCAGAGCAATTCTGACATAATAGTGGAATCAGTGCTAAGCATATGTGATCAACATGATCGTCAATTCTTACTATCTTTTGGATTCGCTACAAGCGCTGCAAATTCCAACTCTTTTGACTAAAAGTTGGAATGAAACGACTTCAAATATAGGCGTGCGGCTAACAGAAATCCTTTAAGGAGTTGTAGCACAAGATTTCACTCCCTCATTTCTCGTGTTTAAATCGTAATTCAAAAATTCATTTCAATTCAGAACATCTCTTGAACTTTAAAAACATTTTCTGTATCCCCAACACTCCTCAATTCGAAGTAATTGCATCCAGGAACCACAAAATACTAAAAAAATAAAAAAAAAACCCCAAAGTTTATTAAACTGAGAAATTTTTGCAATCCCACGAGTAATGAAACTCAACTGCATACTTGATTTCCAACCACACCGCACTCGCATGGGAGGAGGGAGAATCCTTTTTTCACACAAAAAACCCATCCCCCACTCAGTCTTCATCACCAGCAACATTCATATACCGACGCATAAAGCACACTTGTATCCAAAAGAAAAAGTAAAAACAAAAGCCGCAGGAATCAGTAAAACACATCCACACAATCAAATGTCAGAAAACGAAAACGAAAATTTATGTGCTCCGTTTGGAGACGTGCGTTTGGAAGATACGATTTCGGCGAATTGAACGCGGAAGTGAGATAGGAAGCGAGAGTGCCAGTTGTCGTGTCCTACGTAGTCTTGTTTTTGTTGCCGTTTTTATGGACTTGAAATACAACTCTATTACATAACCCAAGGACATGAGTTACATACTCGTATTTGCATGCGTGATAAGTTCTTTTGATTATATTTCCTTTTCTTCTTCCCAAAGTGTCCATCGAATGATGGCCTTTATTAAGGTTACGAGAAAGGAGTGGAAACCTTTGACGACATTCTGAGAATTTTTTTTTTAAAAATGGGAATCCCTTACACTGACTGTCCTTTGACATTAAATACAAACAAAGAGTTTTCTGCCCAAGATCGATTTTCACTCGCACGTTAAGTAGAATCTCCGCCTTTCTCCGAATCTTCAAGGACAATTTAATTATTTCAGAGAACAGTAGTAGGTCAAAGGACATACGCACTAATCGTCGTCATTGGTTTCGCTTTATTCCACATTTCCTTCAAGAAATTCCGTGCTTCGGTGTGATACAATTTTTTTTTAAACTCACCGAAATCCTAAAATGCATTAATATTCCAATCCTTGGATTTGGTTTGGTATCCTTGAATTATCCTTAACCATTGCTTTGTCAATGTTTACACACACTTGCGAGAGACGTCTTGACACAATTTCTTGTTTCATCACTTGAAATTCTGCGAGGACACTCCGTTTCTTTTTTTGTGTATTTTACGAAAGGATAAGGGGAAACAAAAAAAAAATTCTAATCTAACACTGATTTTCTTTTGTGTTTTTCTACATCATTACCACTTCACATGATTTTACAAGCAAGCAAAACCAGATTTTTTTTTTTTCATTTTGTTGTCGCGTTCGTCAAGGACGATGCACTTAAAATGCACTTGCCCAATGGCATCCGCGATTATTTCAGTTTCGAAAATCGTTACGACTCCCATTCATTTCATGGGACAATAAAGTTCAAAAGGAAACATTTTGAAGAAACGGATATGTCATAATTTCACCAACGTATCCTTTTTTTGCAAAAACACGACACTGTTACAGCGAAAGATCTAACAAAAGACACGGCGATATGCGAATAGCGCGTTTTCTAACCATCAACTGTGTTTCAGGAGGACCGAAGCAGTTTTTTCGACCAGCAGGGATATAAAACACAAAAAGAGTGGAGTTTGCAGATGAAGCTTTTCCCTCCGTTGGCCACCCACCGTATCCTTTCGTACTGTATCCTTTTTGCAAAAAAAAAAGTTATTTTTCTCCTACAGCTCTCCTATAGACACACATTTGTGTGATCTCGATTCAACACCCATACACAAAGAACTGCTGGTGTGCTCTGTCCCATTCATATCCTTTGATGTTGTGCAAATGTTTACACATGGTATATGTCATATCATGTGCGAAGAAAGACCATCCTGTGGTTAGAGAGTCTTGCGTTGAAAGTCCCCAGACAAAGGAAAAGAACGCCATGGTATCTCAACACTAACACAGATGTGAATCGACTTTCTCCCCCATTCACATCGTTTCGAGGAGATAATGGGCAAGTGAGTGAAATTGTTGTTTAAAGCTCCCCCCAACTGATGGCAGGAAGTTATCTCCTCTGCTAAACAAAAAAAATGCGATTTCACTTTTATTCAAACTTGTCATGTATCCTTTTTCAAATTACGTAATGGGGATACTGAAGAGCGAGAGAGCAAAAGAGTACCCAAGCAGAGCACATGGTGTGCGGTGTGTTGCGATGCTTTGAACTACTAACCCAGAAACACGAAATGCGTGAAAGCGTAAATGGAAAATTTTTGGCGGGAACTTGGTCGAGCTGAGCTTTTCCGCCCGATTTTGCACGTTTGACATTTCGCTTGAGCGGAGGGAATCTATGTTTTTTCTCTGTTCTTTGGGTTGACTAGGAAGAATTGAGAAAAGAGGGATAATGTTGATAATGGAAACAGAATTACTTTTGCGGATTAAAGCTCCCTTCGTGGAGGATGTTGACACCAAAGTTGAAGGGATTTCGAAAAGGAGTCGGTTTTTCCCTCTAGTTTGTAGTGCTGACATCTGTTAGAATGCGTTTTTGTTTTGACTCTTTTAGCAAAGACATTGTTTTGGGGTTTGTGTGTGCCCTAGCTGTTTCGTATCGTTGCTTCGGTTGAAAGTTTTTAAAAAGGATTTTAGAAAATAATTTAGCAGTTTATATTTAAATACGATAATTGCTTAATACAATGCTTTTTTTTTCATTTCGTATTCTCATTTAAAATTTTCTGTGGAAAACGGCATCGATATGTCAACACTATAGCAACGTCTAGAGCAGTTAGACTCAAAGAGTCCACTGCTAAGCAGTATAATCACAGCATTATCTCACTATTAGGATTAAACTTCGCTTTCGCCATGTATGCTCGAACAAGAGTGGAATAGAAGAATCTCGAGGTGGTTAAAGGCTAGGACACGAAAATAGATTATGAGCCAAGTTAGCGAATCTTTTCACCGACCTAAAGGCTGCATAACCTCGGCTGTGTTTTTAAGGGGGAATTGATATGAATCCGCAGGAATTTTTCGTATGCTAAGGAACGATACAACGCACCATTGTATTACACACCGACAATCAAACAGTCGTCAAGATTCTCGTTTCGGCAACCGAATCCTCAAATCTTGTACCTAAAACACTACCGAAATGAATACCCGTCTAGAAAAACTCGTTTCTCCATCGTTTAAACCAGGGTCGCAGGTGACATGAACTTCTGTCTTAGGGAAGTCGTTCTCCATATTATAGATGTTAGTGCGTGTGTTCATGCCAAAGCAACATCCACCGAACATTACTCGCGGCACCGCCTCTCATCGGCGAATGACAAACCTCCGAGAGATTAATTTGTCATTAAAAAGCTTCTCAATTCGCTGTACGGAGTCGGCAATAAATTGGATGTCCTTTCCATTTATGGGAAAACTTATATATGCACAACATGAATAGTTAGGAGTAGCTAGGCCTTGGCTCATTCTAAGCTGTTGCGCCACCTACTTTTAGATAAAAAGACAAACCCAACCAACCGATGGTCGGTCCTTGAAAGTTCTCTTCCGAAAAAGGTATGCACTCCATTCGAAGTTCTCTAAGAAAGTATCGTTTCACACTACTTATCAAAAGCTAAGCAAATGTGAAGCAAGCTACACGGCGCGCCATCTCCAAAAACATATGACCAAATCACATTTCTTCCCGCTTAAAAGGCGTTAAACGTTTTGTGACGCTCTTACAGGGATTTACCCTGAGATACTTTCTTCAAAAAAGTCGAGACTATCGAACAGTGTCTAGCTAGGCTAATGAGGCTGCTACAGCAACTTGGTGAGTGGTACAGCCATGGAAATGGCAAAATGCAGTACGGCAAATGATAAGCACTCTGCAGAAAAGTGCTTTGAAGTGAAAGAGTTCTTGTGAAGACCATCTGGATTTCGAATTCTTAGGACTCTTTTGTAGAGTCTAATGCTTATAACTCAACACGGAACGTGCACTACATTGTTAATATGGTCGATTTGAGGCAAGCTTTATTAATTTTCATAGCTTGTCGTTTTGAGACCTAGCAATAACTCAGTCTTTTTTATTATTATTAGTACATAATTTTCCCGGAATATGTATATGAACCTAAAACGCTTATATAGCGTCCCGACTTGAACTGCTGGAGATCGAATTCGTTTGGAAATATTTCCCTTGTAGCGTGTTCTAGTGATTTCTGACAAGAATTTCAGTAAATCGACCATTAAGCGATCCCTGGACACGAGGGCATACCAGGGAATGAAAAAGCTGATAAAATGACAAGGAAAGGATCTGCGCTATCCCTAGGACAGCCTGATCAGTCAGTGAAAGTCCCACCCTGTAAACTCAAACATGAAGCATGGATCAGGATTCTAGCGGAAGCCAATGCAAGATGGAAAACTTTGTACTCCTGTAAAGTTACGAGAAAACTATGACCAAGGTACAGTGGTGCCAGAACTAATAATCCCACGCACAAGGCCAGGAGAATCCTCTCCATTCTTGTACGAGTAATTACAGGTCATAATATTCTGCGCTATTATATGAAACAGCTAAGGCTAATTGAGGAAGTTTGCAGAGGTTGCGAAGACGAGGAAATTAATGAGGACACAACCCACCAGGTCTTTGCAACCTCAGACATAAGTCCATTGGAAGGCATTTTTGCCAGACAAACTAAGTGACGTACCTATCAGTGACATTTGGAGGTTCATTAAGGCTTCAAGATAGTTCGAAACCCTGGAGGAGTAGGAGGGTGCTTTGGATATTGCTCCACGAGTAAGGGGTACCTTCCCCCCAAACTAGCCATCACAATGAGTTTCTTCTGACTTGAGTGCGGCGCAGAGGGGCCCATCTCCCTCGCCAAGAGGAGGGGAAAACAAAAGTGTCAACTAAAGCTGATGTCGCGAGAAATGATTGGTGGATATTGCAGTTTTCTTAATTTAAATCTAAGGCGAGAGTATTTTATTACCGCGATACGTGTCTTAATAAATTCTTAACCAATATAAGCTACATTCCTAATAGGAAAAACCCGAAAGAACTATTCAGGATAACTTTTAACATTTCAAAACTCTTTGAATTTATTACAATCGACTGGAACACCTTATCGATAGTGTTTTATAGCACATGACAGGTCCGAACATTGCACAAAGAAATAAGGAAATAAAATAGAAATAAAAAAACATTGTAGAATAGATTCGCATTGTAATGAGCCATTTGTTTGGAATTAAATATTTTTATGTTCATTTCTGTTAGTGTAAAAAATATTGTTGCACACAAAAATTCTATTCGAAATAACACAAAATTGTATAGTTATGTTCACGTTAAATCTACACATGGTTCACTAATAAAACTGAAGATTGTTTAGTCAAAGGGGACTATTTTTATACCAAACCAATTTTAAAAAAAATAAAAACTGTTGCTAGTAAACCAACACAATCTTTATGGCAGGCTATTCCTCTTATATGAAATATACCCCTTTGAATATACACACCTCAAATTGTATGGCAATTTTCATTTTTGAGTACATACCACATTAAGAAAAAAAATTATCCAATCTAGCGACATACCTGAAAGAAGAAAAAATATTATATAAGAGGTGATATAACAAGATGCGAGCAATTTTTTTTTTTTTTAATAAGTAAACAGTAAGAAAATTAAAATTCGATCGATTTTTATTAAAAATCTAGACTTGGAATGATGTATGACTTCCAGGCTTTGTTTTTAGCCTAATACCATCCTATTGAAGGTTTCCCATAATTTTGTTGGAATAAATGTCGCTTTATACCTGCGATTTTTGAACGAATGTTATCTCTGACGTTTTCAGTCACGGCTTGTGTATGTAAACCAATCCCTTCAATAAGGAAAGACTTCCGGAATCAAATAAGTAGATCTAGTCAATATCACCAATATATTAGGTAATCCATTTTCACTCAGAGCTTTGTTAAATTTGTTCAAGTGTGATATTAAAAAAGTAACGCAAGTAAATTCTTTTTTTGGCATCAATGTACCCGGCGAGATCATTACCGATCTTGATGCACAGATAAGACTAAATCAGGTTACAAGCTGCATGGATGGTACACCATGAACTTAGTCAAACAGCAGAGAAGACAGAGATAGCCGTCCTGACAGTAGAACACACCCCGGCGGCTGTCAAGACTCAAGTAGGCTCGGAGGTAATGATCAGCAAAAATGCAGTGAAGGAGCTGGGAATGGCCCTTGACTTTAAACTCACTTCTTTACAGCAAATGAAATCATTCTCGTAGGGAGCTGCATAGGTTCTCAGCAGACTAATAGCAAATGAAAGTAGTCCAACAGCAAGCAGGCAAAAACTTTTCATGTGGATCACGCTTGCCATTCTCCTGACGCGACAGCTCGAGGTGAATCACGGAAAATTGTAGGAAGGTACTACAATTTATTGCCGACTTCAAATGGCGAATTGAGAAACTTTTTCATGACAAATTTTTACTCTCGAGGGCTTGTCATTCCCCGACGAGAGGTGGTGCCACGCAAAATGTTCGGTGGACATGACTAGGACTTGAACCGCAGCTTGCTCAGCAGTTCAACTCATTAACCCCTGAGCCAAGGTGACTAGAACCAAATAGACTCCACTATCGAATTAATGCTGCAAAAAAAGAGCGAGTAACACGAAAACATAATAAAGACGCCCCCTGAAATAATGCAAACAACGGTGCCAGAGGGCTTACCGAAGATACCATAGGTAAAAATGGAGATTAATCAGTAAAAGTCAGACACACCAGGTGAATGTAACGACCTCCTAGCGGTGCATGATTCAATCTCCGCCTTTCCCATAGGAAGAAAAAACTCCGACCTTGATGCAGCGGGCCCTCTCCATCTTCATCCTGCACAGACAGACGAGTTTAGCAGGCATAAAATAGAGTCTGTGAAGAAAACTGAAGACTTTCACGACCTCTCAGCTCAAGGATGTTAAAAGAGTTTATACGAAAAAGTCAACAATTGGCAACAAGGCCCTGCAGACGCCTGAATATTCTTTGTCTTGTAAAAAGCTTCAAGACATATTTCTGCCTTACTTTGTTTACTTTATCCTGTGCACCTCCTGGAGTTAGTTATTCAGTCTTACCCGGCGACAATGACACAATAACATATCCTAAAAACAACCGTCGAATCTCAACCCAAGGCCCTTCCATCCACTTCAAGGCTGGACTTTTTGGAACCGAACTCGGACTCTGAAGTTGATCAAATGAAAAAATTTGAATATCCAATCGAATTTCCAATTCATTGCTTATGACACAATCGATTTCAATAAACTGTCACACTCCGACGTCAATTTGCATTATTAAGACAGACGTAGGGAATATTTCGTGAAAATGGTGACGCCAGACCTTCGACTCACTAGTGTAATCAATCACTTCTGTTATTGTGTTAATAAATCATCCTAATCCAATCGGAACCAAAAGCTCACTAATTAAACTTCAAAGACCGACAAAATTTGCCTAAACAGCAACTGGTGGGTTGATGGGTTTCCAAGTGCCTCAGTATTCCTCCAGTAATTTGATTGATAACCTCGATTCGGAGGCCAAAAATTAATCCGGAAAGGTTTATATTTACAGGTAATTTCGTAGCCGGTGAGGTCTTCACTGTTGCATTGGAATTTCCAATTAGTCGCTCAAATTCATTTGGATTTGCCCCGGCAATCACATTTGATTTACACTTGAGGCCAGAATTAGCTTTGAATGATTTCGTTCTCAATGTAATTTAATTTCAAAATCTCAGCTAGCATGACAAATGAAAATTCGCTACATAGATGAAATCTGGACGAGGTTTTGCTTTTCATTAGAAAATACGAGCTAATTGTGAAGCGAAGTTGATTAATGAATCTGAAAATTTAATAAGGGCTCTGTGAGAAAGTCCATTTACCATGATGTCTACGTAAAGCAAGAACTGTAGTGAAGGGTTGAAGGTCATGTTGAAAATTATACATAAGAAAGCAGCATCATCTCTTCTCCCGTGCACTAGAACAACTTTCAAACCATATCGGTTGTTAAAAAACAGATATGAAGCTCTGTCATACAGGGAGGTCTCA
The DNA here is from genome assembly GCA_917880715.2 of Matsumyia berberina. NCBI lineage: Eukaryota > Metazoa > Arthropoda > Insecta > Diptera > Syrphidae > Matsumyia > Matsumyia berberina. The sequence goes on along the minus strand of OU862870.1, from coordinate 110,562,298 downwards.
CACCCTCACAGACGAGAATTACGACGCCAGCAAAAATAAACTCGATAAGACATAGAAAACCTATAAGGGCTGCAATCGCAAAAAAACGCCAGAACCTTTGAAGGGTCTTTTGATCTTTTAAGGAGGTGGTTCTCCGCAAAGATACTAGAATAGGGCTAACATTTTTCATAAATGGCACGTTCGTTGTACTAAGGCTTTCCAAATCGCCCTGTTTTCTCATCCACTGTCCTCCTTAAAATGTGTCCGGGGTTTTTAAGGCGTTGGGACTTTTATTTTTATCATTAATTGGAAACCTACATATGTACATACATATATCAGGACAAAACACAGCCAGTAGGCCATCAGTGATACCGTGACTGATGTGCTCGGTTTCAGCCCACATAAGCAAACGCTGGTAAAATGACTGCCTACAAAAAGGCTCTGCAAAATAAAGGCGAGAGTTGACCGTTAACTTTATGAGCAGAAGAAGCACATAAGTATTAAGAATATGGAGCATAACACATGTCAAGGCAAGAAAGAGAGATGTTACGGGAGGCTAAAGAGGGCAACCCAAAGTTTCGCCACCCAAACCAGAGGCTGTAAGGACAAACATACCAATACCATAGTAAAGCAGTTGGTGCTGAACATGTGGAAACACTATCTCTGCGAACTGTTAAATGTCGACAGAGGTTAAAATTGCTCTTTGGGGCAGTCTGATGGAGCCAATCTTACGGACAACCCACATCTGCATCCACCGGCCGTGGGTCCGGATGGCTTGGAATCTGTGCTGTTTAAAGCTGCTGAGAATGACTTGACGTCCACTAACTCTCTCCGATGAAATGTGTTCTTAGCGTGAAACATGCAACACACACAACAAGAATGGTTGGGAGAAGCTAGGCCTCGGCTCACCTTGAGCCGTCGCGCCAGCTACTTTTTTATTTTCATTTTAACTTCAATAAAGCAAAAACCTTTAAAAAATATTAAAAAAAATTCATCTTTTTTATACAAATTTAAACAAAAACTAACAGATAATTTCAAGACGATGGCGGAATTTGTTTACCTACCTGTCAGCGCAGAAACACTCGCCAACAGCTAAAGAAACAGTAAAAGCCCTGCCTCACCCCCAACTGTGAAGCCAACATAAATAAATAAACTAAAGGCTGTGCAGGATTGAGAATTGTCGTCTTACTCCAAATTTATAATTATGCGAGGGTTTGATAGGTGGGAAGCTACTTTCATTTATGCTGGAGGGAGCCTTTAGAGGACAAGTCTCTCTTATATACTTGTTAGCGTTTACATGTTGACACCTTTTCTAATGCACACTGCTTGGTTTATAGATGGAAAAGTTTCCTAAGTCGTTATTCTTCATCTGACATTCCGCTGGCCCTTTTTTAAAACCTTCCCATATCCCTGGCACCATTGCATTGTGTCTCCGGTCTACTTAGCCTACCTTCTATTACCTTCCTTATGAAGGTGAGTATGTCATTAGTACCCGGGTTTCTAAACTTTGCCAACGAATAGAATTCCCTATGAAAGATCCATCAACGTAGCTAGTATAGTGCCGGACATTCACAGAGAACGTGCTCAGAGATTTCATCCTCTTCCAAACAGAATCGGCACTCTATATCTGAACAAAGGTTTAGTTTGTTGAGATGATATCTAAGGCCACAAAGGCCGGTAAGGAAGTCTACTAGCTTCCTCATGTTGTTCCTGTCAAGGTTTAGAATTTCCTTGTAAGAAAAGGCTTTACAAGTCTCTTGGATTCCCTTTGCTCGGGCACATTCTCGCAATAGGTTAGGCGAAGTTTGTGTTCCCAGTTGTTTAGCAAAGCTGTGGCGGTAGCCCGATTAAAGCCACAGAAGGGTTTCGGTCCCAAGAGCTCGGAAGCCGAACCGGCCCTAGCCAACTCATCCGCAGTTTCATTTCCTATAATGCTATGGTGGCCGGGCACCCAAACAAGCTCTGCTGGCCCTTGCTTAATAAGTCGCATACCTTGATTTAGGTTTGGTTAGAAATGACAGCACTGTCAGGAAAACTATCACCGCCAATGTTGACAACCAGGTGACCATCAAGTCTCTGCAGTCAACATCGACCAAATCCAAGCTTGTAAAGCTTTGCAGCCAAACTTTCAACGATATATCACCGATCAACAAGGTAACCCACAAAGTTATACCCGCCACAAACATATACCCGGAAATGAGATGTGGACCAACTTCCTTCTCAGGAAGGGTGCAGAACTAGATCCTGAACACACCATTTCGGTTTCAAGGACACCGATCAGCACTCTTTACAGGGAAATAAATGAGTAAACCATGATCAGGACTGATACGCGATGATGTCATATGGGCACATGTGCTACAGCCAGATCGCATCCCCTTCAAAAGGAACTTCAAAAATCTCTTACAACTTAGTCGAAGGTAAATACGAATCGTTTCCAGTGTCCTTACAGGGCACTGCACGATCGAAATCGACGCGGAGTGACTTGCATTACCCTACAATGACTACTGCAGAATCTGCAGGAACGTAGGGGAAATAGAGTCGGACATCTGCTGTGAGAATGTGCCACACTAGCCACCAGAAGACTGTGTACTCTTGGTAGCTTATGCCATGGGCTAGAGGAAATTCATATTGCTTATTTTAGAAAACTTCTGAGATTTCTATCCCTTTCTAGGTGGTTAGAGTCCCATGAGTAAACTTTTTATGAGTACAATGGAACCGCTTGAGGATGCTGTGCGTGTTACATTTTTCGCACAAATAGAAGGGACCTACAATTTATCGCCGACTCCGAAAGGCGAATTGAGAAGCTCTCACATGACAGGTTATACTCCCCGAGGCTTGTCATTCCCCGATGAAAGGTGGTGCCGTGAAAAAATGTTCGATGTTCCCGGCTGGGGCTTGAACCCACGCCGCTCGGCCAGCAGTCCAACGCACTAACCACCAAGCCACGGCAACCTATTTACAAGCTGACATAAATTGCTTTCAAGAGAAGGCAAAACTTTACATCTTTCACGATATTCATATGTACATACTCGTCGTATGATATCTAACCATCACCATACCTGTGGCTCCAAGCTGTCACTCATGTACACCGCAGAGAAAATTGAGATTCTTCCAAGGATAATCATATAACTTATATTCATTTCATTTCAATTTCATGGACTCTCCATCTCTGCTGATGAATAGAGACAAACCTCTTTGCCATATCCAGCATCCAAGGATCAATTACTGTGAATCCATTAGGCACTCATCCTCCAACTGATTTATAGCATCGTTTTGCTTTGTCTATAATCCATGAACTCTGAACTCTACCGTGAAGTAATTCCATCGAGCTTTACCAATTGATCAATGCATCAAAGGGTAGAAGCCTTCATTAGCAAACAATGCGCCTCTGACGGAGCTCCTCCGCGGTAGCCGTCGGGATAATATTTTGTTTCATTGATTAATGGCTAAATCCATTGAAGCGCCTCGAAAAACCCGCCTACACCGGCATTTGGTAACCACAAAAGGATCCAATGAGTCTCATTAATAACATCGTGGTGCTCATCGTCTAATGAAACCGAGCAGCGCGCATTCGGGTGGCGAGACAATGATTCGAGGTGAATTCTAATAATGAACCATGAATAGGACCTTTACGCACAAGCAATCACATAAAGGAAGTGCTGCCCCGAAGGCAGCAAGGGATTTTAATTACCTCGAAAGGTGCAAACTAAATCAGAACTCTTATTCCAAATTTAGAAATTTGATGAATCCGTGCTCAATGCTTACGCACTCGATTGACGCAGTAATCTCATATGTAGGTGAGAAAAGGTGAATCCTTTTGAAATTGTCTCTTGAGGATCTCCCATCTTTTGTTCATAGTTCAGAGAGACAATTTGAGATCTAAATTGGGTTTGGGATGACCGACTTTCTGTTGAACTATTTTCGTTCATATGGACGATTTTTAATTATCCCAGCAGGACGAAAATGGAATATGTAAGTGTTAACGTATGGCGAAGCCTACCGAAGGAGAAAATTCTATAACGACACCACCTTTGATGTTTTGCTAAGGAAACAACATCCCAATAACAATTTGCAAAATGTTTAAATTCAAATCATGGCAAATTGCTTGTGGTCAGTTCTTTTGAGAATGTCAGTGTTCGTTCCGAGGATTAAAATCAACACACCCGACAGAAAAATACAAAACTCATTACGAAGTTGTTAAATCTAATTACAACCATTGCTTTGGGTTTTTCTATTCAACTTTTCATTGCTGCTCTAATCTTCCACTTGGGGGAGGTGCCAGATGTATTCAATTGGATTTAAATTACCCTGTCCTATGGAAATGTAAGCCGTGTTGGGAAAAGCTGAAAGCAAACTCAAATTAGATCCATACTGATTGAATTAAGCGAGTTACTTGGATTTGATGCCATCAGAGATGGAGTCCTTCAAATTCAATTTTTTCTTTGTTTTCAAATTAGCATTTTAAAATATTGAGCAGGGCTCTAAGGAGTGGAAGGTTGGTGTTAAGATTTCAATTTATTATTTGTCTGAATGACTTCTCTGATTACTGTAGACCCTAATCGTTTTCCATGGAAAATTCTTTAAAGAGGAACCTACGCGGCAAGTCGCAAAAGACTTTTATCGGCGATATCCTCTCAAATGTTGGTTTTGAACGATTCAATTCATCGATGATTTACTGGCATAGACCTTCGTCTCTAAAAACCCAATGGAGATGAATCTGGAGGATGCAGCAAAAATGTCTTATGCTGTGTGTGCTGTGGGGCCATGTGAACAAGACTAAAGCCACCATCACGACGTTGTACCACAGCACAGGTGTATGAATATCTCAGTGAAAAATCTCAAAGAGGTTCCGATGCACAATGAGTTTTGAAAATCTTTCCACATCCATGTTGTACTGTACTTCAAGATACATTCGAAGTTAGGCGTAAGGACATTTCTTACGTAGCAAAGGAGTGGAATCTAACTCTCTATTATACGTACTTATAATGGCGGTACAGTTCGGAGGGAACCAATGTCGCCACTCACAAGGTTCTCAGCTGTCCCCAGTCGTATATGGCGAATTGGTTTAGGTCAACCTCCATCGGAGGTGAGGTCGTCCTTTTCTGCGTGGTCCCTTTGAACATTAATGGGCATCCACTCTACAACCTTTTTAAACAGGTCGGTGTCGTACAGATAATGGTCTTGAAACTTCATTCCCCTTCATGAACTATCAACACAGGTAGGACCATAAATAGAACGTAGAAGATTTCTCCCCAAAAGCCCAAGTGTGTCTTCATCCGATTATGATAAAAGTGAGTGTTTCATATAGCGTCTCCGTGGTTCTTACCGATAAACCTTTGATGATTAGTTTTCGGCTACTACTATAATAACAGCATTTGGCTAATGCTTTTCTACATTTTAACTGAGCGCTATTCGCGAGCTCTACGAACAGAAGAGAAGAGACGAACACTGGCTTCTCAGGATCGAGGAAATAGAGAGATGCCACAGCAGGAATGAGGTTCGAAAGTTTTACCATAGGGTAAAATGGACCTGTCAAGGCTACAGAGCCCGAACCAAAGCCTGCAAGGATGAACAAGGGAAGGGGAATCGTAGTAGAATTGCAATCGATACTAACGATATAGAAGGACTATTTCTGCAGATTATTTAACGGCGACGACAAATCAAATCATGCCATCAGTCAGAATAAACCATTGAACCTGGATGACGAAGACCAACAATTTCGTCCACGCGACCTGGACGAAGTGAAGATAACCATATCTAAGCTCAAGTCCAACAAAGCTGCTAGAGCTGACGGTCTAGCTGCCGAGCTGTTCACAGTGGCAGGCGATGACTTGGTTAGGAGCTTCCACCAACTTATTGGTAAAATGCCCGATGATACTGTGCAGGATGACGATGGAAAATGTACACTGCTTGATGTCGAAAAAGCCGACGCACTGTCATGCGACTTCATACTTGAAAGAGTGCAAAATTAACGTGTCAACACCAGAGGCACAATCTTTCAAAAGACCATCCAATTACTCGGATACGCCGACGATATTGACATATTCGGAGAACGCAGCCTGATGTCACTGGCGCGTTCGTGAGTATTAAGACGGAACCAGTGAAGATGCGTTAATAAGGGCAAAACAAAGTATATGCTGTCAACAAGAAAGGACACTTAACACCGACGTCTCGGACAGAATGTCACAATATACAGTTATAACTTTGAGGTAGTTAAGGACTTTGTCTACCAAGGCTCCGCTATCAATTCAGACAAAGAAACCAGCGCTGAAATTAAACGAAGAATAACTTTTGCCAATCGGTGCTTCTTTGGGCTAAGAAGGCAAAGCCCTCTCTCGAAGCAACAAAACTGACCCTTTATAAGACCTAAATCGACCCAGTCCTGCTCTACGGCGCAGAGGTATGGACTCTGCCAAAAGCCAATGAGGTTACTTTTGGTTGTTTCGAGAGGAAAATTCTTCGTCCCGTCTGCATAGACCGTGAGTGGAGGAGGAGATTCGACGACGAACTGTAAAGCGATATCGACTTAGCCAGAAGTGTGAAGATGACTGAGGCATAACTGAAGTGGCTTGGTCATGAAGAAACAATGAACACCAATGCTCCGGGCCGGAAAATCTTCGAATCCACACCACAGGGACGGCGCAGTAGAGGAAGACCGCGACTCAGGTGGCGCACGCAAATGGAAGGAAACCTAAACCAACTTGGCATGCGAACCTGGAGGCAGCTGGCTGAAGATCGAGCTGACTGGAGACGCTTGTTGGTTGAGGCCCAGATCTACTCCGGACTGTAGCGCCACCTTCAGCAAATAAGTATCTAGCTGCTAACGTCGTTAGCAAAATTGATAGCAGAGTCTAGCTAGACGAACTCATTCGAAGTTATAACGTTTTGACGGGGTTGTGTACCTATGTTCGAAGATAGCATTTATTTCATTTTAGTTTCGTTTATATATCAATATGGATAGTGGTTAGCACTACCCCTTGTCACGTTGAAGGTCCGGGTTCAACTCCTGATATTGCGAAATATTAGTTTCTTAAAAATAAATAGAATCGATCATCTGTGAAAGCCGATATTGCGAACGCATAATACTGGTAATAGAGTGCCATGGCGTGAAGAATTGATTCAGCTGACGAATAATTATGACATCAGGTTAAAAAAATAGCGTAAGTTATAACGAACATTACAATTGTCCCCAGCTAGTCTAGACACCAACCTCGGACCAATTTAAACCTATGCTTGCCTCATTTTACCATTATTGTCAAGAACGCCTGCGTAACCAATTAATGGCTGTTGTGCGATCATAAACTTAATACCTAAGCAAGCTAGAAGTCAACCACTATAAATCGACGCAAGATCTGCTCATACAGTCGTAAGGCTAAAGAAAAGTCGATATCACTATCCTCCTTCAAAGACAGAAAGACAACATTTCTGAACAACATTAAGCGGGACTACAACGTACAATTGAGATTTCTGTTCAAGCACTTCGCGTTGCGTTAAAAAAGCAAACGTTTTCGACAAGCATAGAGTTGAGAGCCCCGAAAGGTAAAATACTTTCCATTAACATTTGGCTCACCTCAAGTTTACACAAAGGAAACAAAAGTGATACACTCCTCAAGGAATAGTGTGTTCACACTCTATAAGCATGCACCCACCACACAGCCATTCCACGTCTTTTTCAGATTCTCCTCCACACTACTCTGTCAACTTTCTCTGAACTTCTAGTTACACATTAACAACCTTCAGGCATCTTGAGTTTCTCCAGCAAATTCAACATTCCTTACATTAGCGTCGTGCTTCGTTGTGCAGAAGAAACCTCAAAACCTCCCAACTTTGGCACTATTTGCATGTATGCCGTATGCATCATCGGCTTCTTCATGTCTCCCCTGGGAATCCTTTTACCTGCAATTACACTTTGGAAATCACAACCGGAAGGAAGGAACTGCCAGCTGACAAAAAGAGAAAAAATAAACTCAATGCATGTCCTCAATTCAATTTTAAGTTTCGTGCTTATGCAAGCGCATGACCCGCATAGAGATGCAAAACGAGGTCCTGGGGCACGTGGAATCTCTCCCCTTTCTCTGCACCGAATCTCAACACTTTTGCTCCATTTTCACTTTCCGTGAAAATCTCCTTTAAAGTGCTTTATCTCTACAGCTGAATAGGATTATAGATTTTTTTTTGTCTCACACCGCTTTAAGGACTTTCGTTTTCAAAGAATTCAAAGGAAAAGGCGGAGACCAAGAGACTAAAACGCTGATTCAACCGAGGAAACATTGTGCTGTCTGGGCAAATAGCTAGTGGCCATACTAAAGTTGTTTTTTTTTTTTTGTTTTCGAGGACGGAATTATAATCCCTAAAAAGTACATTAGACTTCTCTAGCACTGACCATTGACCTTTTTTATGGAAAACGAATTAAATCCTCTCAAGGAAAAAGGACTCTCCGAAGTGCGACGCAAGATGTATGCTACGCTTTTAAGAGATTTGTGTAGGTCGAGTGAAATTTTACGATAAAGCTGCTTGACACTGGATAGATGGAGTAGCCTGCGGTTGGACTTCTGTAGTGAGTGACATTGTTCATGAGGACGAAACAATGGCGCCAGAATGAAAGAAAATCATGGCAGCTCTTTCTCTCTCTCTGTCTAAGAGAAATGTGTGCGTTTGTTATTTTGCCAAAGGACAATTGTAAACTCAAGGATAAGACAACAAATATTCGGTGTCGTAGTGTGAAGTTTAGCACATTTTGTTCAGTTTGTCTTAGGAATTTTGAAGGTAAAAGGTGTGAGGAGATTAGCTCGCTGGAAGCTATTTGTTGACAAAGTTCGTGACAATGGGCGTTTTATGATTCATGAACTAATTAAATCTGGTTTTACTGTCAAAATACAAGAGGAGTGCCTTGAATTTGAAGTGCGTAGAAGCGTCTTAACGGTGCCTGAAAGTGGTAATGAAACAGTTCATGCGAAAATCCGTTTGCCGTGAACAAGTGTTTCTGAATAAAGCCTTCGAAATGGATTGAATATATGAGTAGAGTGGAAAAGGCTCAATAGAACTTGCATTGTTCGTATAATTTGATCTCTTGCTCATTCCCAACCAGAGAAGAATGGACAAGAGGAACAATAGCAAACCCGCGAAACAAAGCCATCTATACTGATGGGTCCAAAATGGACATTGACGTGTGAGCAGGTGTATTTCCAGACAAACTTAACCTCTTAAAATCAACTAGACTCCCGGACCAAAGCACCATTTTCCAGGCGGAGTTCCTAGCCGCGGCAATTGCTGCCCGTGACACTACTATGAAGATAATACCACGTGATGATATGACGTTTTTCATCAACAGCGCTAGAAGCGATCTCTTATCCACAATGAGAGCCGCGGGTTTAGGGTACTTAAGTGAACCCTCCACATCTTCCGATCTTCCTCCACCGATTCTTAATCATCAGAAGCTATCTCCAGAAGTGAGATTTTGGACTTGGTTCAACCATCTCACCCTGCGCCTACCCAGGGGACGCCCACCTGGTGGGGTGGATTGCATAGCACGCCTTGGAGCCGAGTTAGGGACATGCATTTAACGTGCGCAAACCGTCGAAGCATGGATCGACACTAAGTGCCTCGGGTATTCTAATGTTCCCAATACGATTTCGGTATCCAATATTACCCATAGGTGAGGGTCGGAACAAACACTGAATTAAAGACCGATACCGATGCCAAGTTAAGCCGTCCTGATAACAGATTGACCAATCCTTCAGGATAACTCAGTATTGCTCCTACCATCCATCTTGAAGAGGACTCCGAGATACTTAGACTTCTCCACCTGTTTCAATGGGACTCCACTAACATGCAGAGTGAATTGAACAGGCGCTCGGGAAATCACCACTACTTTTCAGTTATTCACGTTTACCCTCATCCCAGGTTCAACCTGTCAAGTGCGCGCTGAAGTTCGGTCTGGGTGGGCCTCAGGATGACCAAATCAGCAGCAAAAGGCAGATGACTTATCCTTAAGTCTCCCAATTCGAACCATTACTCGCCATGGCTGCGCTGTAACGCAATGAAAACGAGAGGTGACAGAGCCAACCGCTGGCGAAGTAAAACGCCCACAGTGAAAAGTGTCGATTTAACCCCGTTCACCCGAAGACAGCTTTTGCATTTTGTGTATAGAGATTACTGTAGAACTGTTTTAGAGCCCCTAAATGCGCACTGCGACCTATGAGGTCTATTGTGGTGGCCCATATGGTTTAACCTGGGATCTAGGCTAAGGTGACCTTAATTACCGATGCAAGGCTTTCGAGGAGGTTGAGACAGTCCCAGACAAGCTTGGACCCTACCGTATAGGATTTAAGGGTTAACAGTGCTGCTTGACTATCTGAAAAGATGTATAGAGATTGAATAGCCCTCAGAAGAAAATCGTCAATCCTATACTCCTGCATTATACTCCAGAGTTTACTTCGAGGGACCCTAACAACTGTAGATAGGTTTGGCATACTCCCAGGCCTTCTCAAGTATCATTCTGAGAGTGAATAGCTGATCGGTTGTGCTTCTACCTGGACGAAAGCCACACTGCTCATCCCCGGACTCGACCATAGCTCTGGCAGGCGCTTCCAACACCTTAGCAAAGACTTTGTTTGGGTATTAGCCTATCTCATACAGATCGGATGATACTCTTAACGAAGCAAAACGTTTCGCAGGACAATCTCTTAATTTGATTTAGCTTTTCTGAATATAATAAGATGCTGTGTTTAAGTGGTAGGAAAGGACCCATCCACTTGTAACCCGGTAAGGCACCACCACATCTGCGAAGTAGTCTTTACTACGTTTAAACACAAAAGTCTCGGTGCCACTGCCTGGGATAAAACATTTCCGAAGTAAACTCAACGGAGAAATGTACCAGGACATACAGAATGCAACTTTATCATTTATAATCGAAACTGAAGAACAGTGCATTGCCACGCGTTGGCATATCCCAGCACAATTCATCACCCGTCAAGATGCCTCAACTCGCATCGATACCGACTAGCCACTTCTCTCCACATATCGTAAGCGTGCTGGAGAGTGAAAATCCATATTCACCACCAAAAGAGTAATAGGGATCTCACGTTTATTACCAACTCGAAACGGCAAATTAAGAAGCTTCTCCATGACAAATTATGCTCCCGCAGGTTTGTCTTTCACCGACGAGAGGAGAGGGCGGTGTAGACCTTGCTGAAGTATTTAACTATATACTTAAAGTATTTATGACTCGACATGGAAGTATGCACCAAAGAAGTCACCCAGCTAAATGATTCTAACGACGTGCAGACACATTGTAACACACTCGTTAGAAACACAAGCAGATACCAGCAGAAAAATGTGGTACGTAGACTATATCCGAAGGATGCCCAGCTGCGGAATGGCGAAAATGGCTCCAGATGGCAAAAAAAACTCACAACTACAGGAACGACCACGAAGAGATGGCTCGTATGCTGGACCTCGGAGTCAGTCAACAACAAATCAGACTAATCCTTAAGAATAGTTCTCTGTTTCCTTATTGTTATCTAATATGTTGTAAAATAACAGGACAAAGTCCTATAATAAAGATGAAGAAGAAGAAGTCTGCAGAAATTTAGCTGCCTCTCTAGAACGGCGATGTCGTTACGTGAAGGTAACTCTTAGATTAAAAAGCTATCACCAGGACAAACCAAGTTTGGAACCTCATGCCTAACCTCACTCGTTGTTAAAATTGAATCTTGCTTCAAAGGTCACTTACCAGCACCGTATTGCATGTACTTTCTAGCAACTGTTCCCTTGGACTTCATACCGCAATGATGGTCGTTTTCTCAAAATGAATTCTACAGGAGTTGCAGAGACGAAGGAACGGAAAAAAAATTATCTACTTCCCTTGTACCTGGCCAGCCCTTTCTAGAAGCCTATCAGTTCAAAAATTGGGGCGAATTATCACAAAAAAATATCTGACATTCGTGTTGTGCGTGCTGCTTTTTTCACACGAGTGGAAGGGACCTACAATTTATTACCGACTCCCAATGGCGAATTGAGAAGCTCTTTCATGACAGATTATACTCCCAGAGACTTGTCATTCCCCGACGAGAGGTGGTGCCGCGAAAAATGTTTGATGCATATGCCTAGGGCTGGAATCCACGCCGCTCGGTCAATAGTCCAACCCACAAAACACTGAGCCACGGCGACTACCATTATCACAAACTAACATTAAAAGGATTCCAAGCTTGTTCAAGAGCTCCAATTGGTGCCAGATGGGTAAGTGACACTTCCAGGTGTCACAAAGGGCCTACCTTAGCCTATGTTTGTCTGAGCTTTGCTTTACATGGGCAGAACCTTCCCTGCTATATATCTCTCAGTGACAAAGACTGCAGACTATTTCTTGACAACATAAAACCCCACTACTACTGTAACAATGGTACACTCTTTCATACCAAAGTGCTTCGTTACAATCTTATTCAGTCATTGTGTTGAGAATGACTTCTGACATAAACTCGTTACGAAGCCGCTTCTACTTGCATTAAAAATACCAGACCCAGCCCGCTGTTCAAACTTTCTCCTTAGTGAGGCAATTATATGAAGCTTTACGTCTCAGGTAATTACATACCTTTAGCAAAGTTCTAATTAAAAAATGTGAATAGCATTGCCGATTCAAATGGCATACCATCTTGGGTTGGTACTTTTGCCTTCCATCTATGACTTCCACAAGACGAAACTTTTACGACAAACTTCCAACGTTAGGCAGAAAGTATCACAGACGTTTTTTTTACCTCGTATGCATTTAGTTCTGACATGTTTACCCACCCATCCATCCATCATCACGGATCACTTAATGAAAATGCGCAACGTAACACGATACGTTGCAGTGCAGAGCACGTGTCACTCATCAACATATGAAGAAATTCCCATGGATTATTGCAATAATAATGATTTGCATAACCGCAATTCAATTAATCCCAACCTGGGAACTGGGAACCGTGTAGTAAAAACAATAAAAGAACAGTCATGTTGTTAAGAGGGCCACCCATAAATTAACCCACTTAATCGATGCAATTACTGATCCAATTAATTTATTTATATCAGACGACGAGATGATTATTATTGAATACGCAAGTGAAAACAATCGACTCGAATTGAAAAACTGCACATCATGCACCGCAGGGTATTCCCACATACCGCAACCGCAAATTACTCAAGTACGCACTTTTCGATTTTTTTTTTGTGAAAATTGGTTTACTTTTCAAGTGAATGAAATTCGATAAAAGAAAAATACTGTACATCGAATTGGATTGCCGGGACGCATTCCACACATACCTACCCACCACATCAACAAGACTATTGCCACTTAGCATTCAGGACGAACCAGTCTTCAAACCAAATGAACCACTTAGGAACTTCATCTAGTGAAGGAAAATCAAAAGCAAACTACCCCTTGTAGGCATACGTTTGGAATGAACTCCGCCCCATCAGACATCATATTCGCCAGAAGCCGGTGGAGTAATCAGTGGGCGGTGGAAAAAATTCGATTTTATAGAATCGAAGCACTAGTGGGACAGTGTGACCCGCAAGAAGGATCTCAGAAATGACAAATGTCTGAAAGGCCATTGAGTCATCTTCAACAGAAATGCAGAGCGTACCACCATCATTAATTACAAAGAGAAGATCATTGTCGATTTTTAAGGATTTAAGGTACAACGTGGCGCAAAAGTCATTACCCTATCGGAAGGTGTTATAATTTTTGCAAATGGAAGGCAAATGTCAATTCTACTTTGACATTTGTGAAGTAAACAGATACAAAATACACGCCAACAAGACATGAATCGCTATACTCCTTAAGAACGCGGGATAATTGTTTCGAATTTTTTGCGGAATAATTCGACGGTGGTAGTGACGCAACGTGAATTTCTGCGCAGATTTCCCGGTCGTCCGACACCGCTCACCTAGAAGAGTATGAGACAACACGAGATGCTCTCAGGTGTGGCCTGCCCAAGAGCAGTTCTGATGAGAATATCGCAGCTGTGGCTGAAGATATCTTAGGGGACCCCGGAGTATCAATCAGACGACGTGCCACGCAATTGGGCATCTATCGGCGATCTTTACCGAGAATTTTAGTGAAAGACTGTAAGATGTTCCCTTACAAAGTACAGACAGTGCATCAGCTGTTAGCTGTTGACCGCCAAGCGCGTGTAACCTACGCCAAGCCATCCTGAATCTAGACCACGAGGGAGACAACTTTTCATCAAACATCATCATAAGCGACGAGGCGGATATCCATCGCTATGGATATGTAAATAAGCAAAATTATCACTTCTGGGGCACCGACAATCAGCGTATAACCCACGAAGAGCCATTACACCCGCTCTAAGTTACAGCATAATGTGCTGTTTACGCTGGAGGCGTCATCGAGCCTTATTTTTTCGAAAACGCCGCAAACCAAACGACTACTATGCACGGCGAGCGCTAAAGAGCCATGCCCAACGACTTTCTTCTTCCTCAATTGGATGGATTGGGACTGGAGAACTGGAATATGGTTCCAACAGACTGGAGCAACGGCGCATACTGCACGAGCCACAAACGAAATTCTGAGGGCTGCATTTCCGGGTCGCCTAATCTGCATTGGCAGGCAAGATTGCCTGATTTAACCGTTCCAGACTTCTTTTCGTGGGGTTTCTTGAAGTCACGAGTCTATGTCAATAAGCCTCAGACTCTTGAAGCCCTCAAAGAGAATATCCGCCAAGAATGCGAGGACCTATCGCCGGAAGTTCTAGCAAGAGTGATGGAAAATGCCACAAATCGGGCCCGAATGGTCATCAATTCTGGTGGTAGTCACTTAGCCGATATCATTCTCTCGACTTAATGGAAAAAAATTTAAGACATCAAACAAACAAAATGCAAAAGCAGAACCAAAGTTTTTTATTCATAAAAGAAATTACAGCCAAAGAACATCGGGTAACAACTTTTGCACCACCTTGTACTTTAAACCATAGACAAATTCGAAAACATTTCTGACAACTGATATCTAAGCCAAATCGATCATCCCCTTCTGGGCATCACTAGTGGGTGAAAAAGAGACAAACCGCTATCAATAAATGGGCGTTATGCAACTGAAGTCCTATACATTTTAGCTGATCTCCCGACACTATGGGAAGGTAGCATATAGAACAAGTTATCAAGCCTATTTTCGTTTATAAAATTTGTATCTAGTGGCCAGCACTGAAGAATTAACTTGCGACAGAAATGTTTACTTGCACAACGACACTTTGACATCAACGGCTGCCATGAAAGTAGTACACCTAGAAGCAAGAAGACTGTCAGGACACTCAGCCGCAAGACTACAGCGCCCTTGGATAAAAGCTAATTTCCTTCAGCCTGAACTAAGAAAACAAGCAAAAATGACGGAATGACTGTGACAATCCACCGATTCACCTAAATTCCTAAAATAACACAACAAAATTTGTGGTCCGCTCCATCCCTCCCCATCAAAATTTTGCTCCTTTCTCTTTTCTTTAGTCCATTGTCCCTTTGAAACAATGACTTAGTGCGAGTACTAGGATTCTTCAAATCGAGTGCTCTTGCTTTGACATACATTCGGAGTGGATAACAAAGTAGCTATTCCGGAGCCAGAGCAAGACGTACGGTCTGGAAACTTCTTTTGGAGGGACGGTCCGCCCCTAGGAGTCTTTGAAGAACCTGATAAACGGACGGACGGTTCGCAGCCCACAGATATAAAAGCCTGTGACCCCATCCTAAAGATCATCTATGCTCGATGACCGATGACATATATTTTTAAACCCCCTCCCCCTTACACATGCTTGAATAACGAGTTGTAAAGGAAAGTTTCCGATTCCCCTGCAGTTCATTTTACCCCTTCTTTATACACCTGCGCGTAGGCTTATCCCTGTTCCCATTTTATTCTTACTTTTGCCTACTTCTCTTTGCTCTTTGGATTTAATGTGCGTTCTGACTGGGAGGGGACCCGAACCAAAACAGGCCTCGGACAACAAAACAAACAGAACGCGAAGTTATATTCGGTGAGAGTAGGATACTGGATGGGAGCTGCTGATGAAGAGGTTGTTAGAATTCTGGATGGAATTGCCTTTGTTCAGGCGCCTAAATCAAGTGGATTCAGCTTAAGCTACAATACTTGAGTTCGTCCCACGTCCGCTCTAGAACGGACCGAGTGACGAAGCAAATGGTTTTGAAAGTGAAGTTGAAAGACGAAGACGAAGACGAAAACTGAAAACTAAAAGACGAACAAATGATAAAATTACCAAAACGAGAGGAAAACAAGGGAGGAGAACACAAAAATCAAGGAACAATGACAAGCAAAAAACATAGAAACAAAGCAAGGAAAGACGATACATCACAAGAAGAAATGATAAATTGTGGCGGAGAGAGGTCCACCCTATCCCCAGATATAGAAAAGCTAAAAGCCCTCAAAAGTCAAAATAAGTAGACTAATTTGTGTTTGCCAGTGATAGTAGTTGTGAACGCTTTTGTGTGGCCCCCTTAATCTCTTTTTTTTCTAAACTCACCCTAATCTGTTCCTATCCCCCGAACCCGACACAGCTGAGCAGCCGGTGGTGCAACAAGTGTCATTGATGCAGGTGTTGGATAATTCGAACTTACAGATCTCATCTGGTAAGGGTACGTAAAAACAAACTCAACCCGCTTGACAGCTAGAACGACTTCCGCCTTGTCTGGGTATCGGATACAATGAATGAGAAAATTGACGAACTTACAAAATAAGAAGTGCATGCGATGAAAACAGAGAGAATCGGACTGACAATAACTAAAACACGAACCCATGAGAAGGTGGAAGTGACAAGACCACTCGTAAAGAAACCAAACAACCTGCTCACTTAATAGATCCTAGGTTCACGCAGAGAGTAATTGAGGCTAAAATTGTTCCCCTTGCCCCACAACTGCCATATTCCTGCAATTCTAAAGGGTAAGATAGTGTAACACACTGCGCCCGACTGAAGCCTAAGTGAAGAGCGACCCCCTCCCCCTGACATACCATACCATGCGATATAAAGGTTTCTTAAGCTAAGTGAAAACTCATCATCATCTCCCCGCTCCGCCTTCTAGATATGAAAATCTGACTACACACCCGAACTGCGTAGGCACATGTGGTAATAAATCAGACGAGGTATGGATTTTTACCCATCAAAATACCCAACTTGTGAATAGACATCTTTTGTTAACCTTACCTGCTCTAAAGCATCTCAGATTGCCCAGTAAGTAATCCCCAGAATGAGGTAATGCAGAAGAAAGCCAAAATCTAGGCAATCATGATTCCATAACCCCTGTGAGTCAAAATTCGTTTTGAAAGAGAAAAAGCCCGTGTGCCGAAGCACAAAACACACCCCGGATAAGGATGATTTAACTGCTGACGTCTCTAGCATATGAAAAAAGGATAATGGTCGCTGCGAAGAACTGAAGGTTTGTGGCACACAATTCAACGTAAAACTCGGCTGGGTCACTGGTGAAAATGATGTGCCAGCCATTGAAGAGAGGGATTTATCCAGAAGGGATTATTGACTTGCTGCTTGACTCTGGAGTGAAGAATCTACATACACCTGTGTCAGAGTCCCTATTTTTGTCTAAATATCAGCACCTAACATCTGAAAGAGTAGGAGTGAGCTTTCGGTCAATCCTCGGAAAACTGAGGTTGGCCCCTTTACGAGAAGGAGGATTTTGATCGTCTGATTTAACCAACGCTAGAGGGGGACAATATCCAGGTCTCCGATGAAGCCAAACATCTAGGAGCGGCTTTACGTAAGGCGAAGACATCTAAGACGCTCTCAAGTTTCATGCAGTGTAAGGGTGCTTTTGGCAAGACATGGGCTTACCATCGAATAAGTTCCTTTGAAACTATATATTTGACTACCTTTTGCACTAAACTTCAAAGACGGACCTGTCTCGGCTGCACTGGTGCTCAACAGGGTCTCCTTGATTTTCCTCCCCTTGAAATTTATAGTATGGCCTGTACCATCTATCCAAGCCATCTATCTCCTTAGACGGGACGGCTTTTGGTATCATCAGCACTAAAGTTTCGATGACCTTGTGCTACCTTTGTCCTTCGACTTTTGCCCCGTGGGTATGTCGTCTAACGCAATGACATCAGAACTTCGGCTGCTCTACAAATTTAAAGTCGACTTTCCTTGCGTTCAGAACTGGCTTCTGATTCTATTGACATATGCTATACTTATTCCCGCGGACTATATTGCAAACTAGCATCTGGGCCTGAAGCTGCGCGTAAGGCCTTGCAAAACCCTTAGACCTGTTCTAATATAGTTCGAGAATCCAATAACTCCCTGAACTCTTTGACTAAATATAAAATTGTTAAACTGGGTCTTGTTTCATGTCAGTACAATGAAACAGTTGCGTCTCCGTCTGTGTTTCGTAAGCCGAAATGAAATTCAATTTTCATGTAACGATACCTTCCCTGTCAAACACACTGTTCCCTTTGGCTGCTCTATACCAATCGCAATCAAAAATTGGCATCCCCGCTATCCTAAGGACCTCTGTACACAGTCCGCAGGGATTCATTCATCTTCGTATATCACGTTCATCTGTGTGCTTTACAATTTGTGTTGATTTGCTTATTTTAGTTTCATTTCCTTCTCCTTACCACCGCCGCCCTCCATGTACAGAAGATCAACATTGCTACACATGTCTGCAAACGGGCAATGTTAGCGAAAATCATTGCCATTATACTCGTATCTGTGCGGGCGTCAGAACATGTTTACGTTTCGAATTCCCATCACACAGTCGATTATTGCAATAAGCTTCTCGTTAAATTACCAAAGAAAAAGACTTTGTGACCAGGTCAAGCACATGAAACGCACAGGATTCCCCTCGCCACATACTTTATGTTCTGCCACACACAGGCCTTCTCCAACCACGGCAAATCAAACACGAAATGAATGAACGATGATGCTAGTACTTCTGAAGAGGTCCTCTTGAACGGTTGAACGAGGTGGCAGGGATTACGTTGACCAGGCCAATAATTTCGATTGCGCCTGGATGTGTGTAATCGTGTTGATGATGAAGAAGGAAGCTATCTCAGTGTTTGCTTTGCTATTTTCAGAAGGATAACAACTGGGAACTGAGTCTGTTCCAATAGACAGGAGACATGGTGGTCTGTGTTGTCAGCGTTAGTGTTCCCTAAGTGCTGGTATATGGCCTCCTTCCCACACACTTGTGTCCCAAACAAACAGTGGTAGTTGTTTAATCCGGCAGACGAGGACATGTCATTACGAGTGACCAACACCTTCATTTGACGGAGGACTATTTTCCGCGCAGAGACGTGACGTGGTATTTTTACACGCCTTGTGTACACAGCAAGTGTGTCCTTTGACGTCTATTTGTGAGATAAATACGAAAGACTGTGTACTTGTCTCTAATTGCGATGGTATTCATGGACTATTACCGCTGAAGTGGAGGTGATGGGGCGGGCCGCTTTGAGAGTTGTGTATGACGGTTGTCGTTTGTTGTTTTTGATCGCCTTGACCTTTATGGGGCAATTGAAGTGGTACTCTGTCGCAATGGCTAACTACCAGTTGTCAACTGAAAACATACTCCAGGGAAAAGTTTCCTGCATTCGGAGGACGGACGAATGAAAGTCAATAAGACTTACATTCACGATTATTATGGTTGTCAGTCTTGGAATACATTTTGTTACTCCAACTTTATTAAAGATAAAAATCAGTCGAGTGGATGAGGCAACAAGTCTACACTTACTTTTGGGCGCACAATTAACATTTATTGTTTGTGGTCAGCGTTAAGAGGAATTTTGGAAGGGAGAAAGGACCTATTGGTAAATGCCTTTCGAAGTTGGAACTGAATTCATCTGAAAAATCAGTTAAAATGTTCCACATACGCCACAGTATTTTTGGTTTCGCGATCCCTGAGGAGCTGTACTCAGACAAATAGGTGCGCATTTTTATGAAACTGAAAGCTCAATGTTTATGAGAGGGTCATCACTTTGGAAGTCTATGACAAAGGTGAGCAAAAATTTAATTAGATGCGGGTCATGATATTAGGTAAAGAATCAGGACTCAAAGTTAGACTAAACTAACCATCACAATAGACCTACACCCTCGGTCTAAGTGTGGCTCTCTAGAGCGCATCTCCAAAGAATTTCATTCTTAGCCGAGTCGGAAAGATGGCAACCTGTAGTGCGGTTAGACTCAGAGAATCTGGGTGGTGAACGCTGTAGCATTCTGTCTTCACTGTAATGTCCCCCACACACAATCTTACTGCCCGCATTGTGATCAGCAAAGACCCTGCGTATTCCAGTAAGAGAGGAATGGAACAGCGTGGAGGTCACAAAAGACCGCGACACTTCAATTTTCACGATCGGTTCGAAAATAAAGAATTTTCCAATAGGGAGGGGTAGTTCTTGACAGTTCATGGCGGCCATGTTGTTTTATCTGTTGTTAGTTTTCCCGATTTTTATTTTTCAGACACTAAAGGCAAAATCACAATGGCAAGTTACAGCGTCGAACATGGGTGACACGTGCAAATGGGGGTTCTTTTATGACAACGATGTGCGCGTTGCGCATATTTTACGATTTACATGGTAGTCCTTCCCAGTTTACTTTTCAACGTTTGGTGGCCAAATTCGAGTCGACCGATTAAGTGAACAATCAGCCAACACCCGTACGTCTACGGAACACAAGATCTGCCGAAATCATCGGGGCTGTCTGTGAGAGTGTGCAAAAGAACCCGAGGCAGTCAATTCCGCGCCGCGCACAAGAACTCGGTCTTTTACAGACATCATCTAGGCGAATTTTGCGTCGGGACTTGGGCCTACATCCGTACAAAATCCAACTGACCCAGGAGCTGAAGGAAAACGAACAGAGACAACGTCGTGTGTTCGCTGACTGGGTTCTGGAGCAGTTTGAAGCGGATCTCGATTTCAGCAAAAAAAAAATCATCTTCAGCCACGAGGCTCATTTTTGATTGAACGGGTACGTCAACAAGTAAAATTGCCGGATTTGGGACAATGCCAATCCACACGAGGTCCACCAAGTGGCAATGCATCCGCAGAAAACCACTGTTTGGTGTGGATTGTGGACCGGCGGCATCATCGGTACGTACTTCTTCGAAAACGACGATGGCATTGCCATCACCATCAACGGAGAGCGCTACCGATCAATGATATCCAATTTCTTTTGGCCCAAATTGGATGAAATGCATGTAAACGACATATAGTTTTAACAGCACGGCGCTACGCGCCACACAACTGATGCCACAATGAACATTCTGCACGAGCGGTTTGAGGGCATGGTTATCTCACGCAGAGGCAACGAGAACTGGCCACCAAGATCGTGCGATTTGACCCCATTAAACTTTTTCTTGGGGAGTCTCCTTAAGTCGCTGATCTATGCCAATAAGCCGCAAACGACCAGTGCCCTCAAAGTCAACATAACCCGTGTCATTGCTAAAATTCAGCCTGATGCGCGGACAGATATTGCCCGCGTAGTCGCCATCTGTACGGATAACTGAGCAGTAGGTACCGATGCGGCCTAGCTTGGCATCCCTTTTAAGCCCTACTGCCGCAACTGCAGCCACAAACGAGAAGGAAACCCTAGAACACTTCTAACACTCAAGGCGCTAGGGAAACCCTTCCTCGACAACCTCAACCAACTTTCGGTGAAGAAAAATCCCAATACTGTACTCTACCTTA
Source organism: Matsumyia berberina (assembly GCA_917880715.2). Classification (NCBI taxonomy): domain Eukaryota; kingdom Metazoa; phylum Arthropoda; class Insecta; order Diptera; family Syrphidae; genus Matsumyia; species Matsumyia berberina. The sequence continues at coordinate 110,540,637 of OU862870.1, read as the reverse complement.
ACTCCACAGGTTGGATTTAGAAGCAAAAGCCATGGTCTCTCGAAACCCGGCCACACGATACATTTCAGCAAAAAATAATAGACTATCGGGCGTCTTCTGCCTATCCAGTTAACTACAACATGTACTTCAACTTTCAAAACCACCTTCAAGTATCAATCAGCTCAAGTAGATTCCATCTAACTTCAGTTCACGGCCCAGCTCAAGCTCGTCTTCGATACTCAATTCCAAAGAACTGTGTAGAAACCCCTTTCAAACCAGAATCTCTCTCCCTTCCGGTCCTACCCTAACGCATTTTAAATTCAAATGTCTAAAATGTCAAACCGTCACCACGTTCAAATTTGCCTTTCAACCCTTTGCCCTATTCAGTGTTGGTTCGCCCTATTTATAGATTTCATCGACGTCAAGTATCCAAATAGACTGTGCTTATCATTTAACACCATTAACGTGTCAGTCGAGGGAGGGGGGTTTGCTCCGAGGATATGATGTAATTTTTCATCGTTACTCGATACGGGTCGGTGGAGTTAAACATCATCATTTTGAAGGGGGTGGGGAGGGAGTGCGGTTGATCTGCCGCAACTGCTGTAGTGTCCTTTACCCAAAGGGCTGTTCGCATTTGGCATTTTTTTTTATTGTTTTTACGCGCATTAACCACGTGACCGGCGGGAAGCGAATACAAAAATGAAGCCATCATTGTTGTATCTATTGTCGTTTGTTGTCGCGCGTTTTATTTGCACTAACACAGACTTAATTGGATTATAGCATGCGAGACCATCGGGGACATTGTAGTAGAACAATGGACAAAGGATAAATGCATGTCGTGGATTATGAATGGGGTAAGCGATTGTTGATTAAATTGCCATAAATTGGCTTTCGCTTTATTGCTTTTTGCTGGTAATGATTTTGTAATAATAAATTAATGAACCCAGATTGAACGGTGAATTTAACAACTGAGGTGAATAGAGGGCGCTTATGAACGTACTAATGAATATTCTGCGAAGCAAACAATGAACTCTGATGTGCGTTCCGTCTGGATGAGTTCAACGTTGGCAAACATTCGTCTATATTCTAGACAGAGGTCTTTATCACTGCACCCCTTGGTTGGTTGGTTTTTGGGGGTGAGAATCTCTCTTTACTTGGGCCTCAGCTGGGTCTGTTGTAATCCCGCAAAGGACTTTTGGAGAAGTTTTGTAAGCGTGGTGAAAGGTGTGTGTGCGCAGAAAGGTTGGTGATGGGGGAAATAGCAGGATGACACCGACCACTTTGCTGCTTAATTGCATTAGGTCTGATATCCACATAGATTCTAGTACTGGTTGGCGTAATCTTGCAAACTTCCGGATCACAGCAGCGTTTTCCAAGCGGAGGTCCTAGCCTACAAGAGCCGCCCAACTATGCCAATGCTAACAATATCACGGGAAGGTATTATGATTTACATTGACAGCTAGGTTACCATAAAAGCTGCTACGCAGATAACATCGAAGCTTGTGAAGTGTTGTCGCGAAGATCTTAAGGTTTCTGGCACGCAGCACAATGTTTTACTTTGCTGGGTCCCTGGTCATAGCGGGGAACCAGGTCTTCGAACAGGAAAGAATGGATTCACCCCTAGACCGAGAACAAACGGACGGTACGGCCAAACCTCCACTCTAAGGGCAAATATGGCACAAAAAACCTAAAGAGAAGCAAATAACAGGTGGAAATCGCTCACCACCTGTGAAATATCAAAAAGATTGTGGCCAAAATATGTTATGGTCAAAACCTACCAGATTTTACAAAAAGACAGGAAATCGCTGTCGATACTGGTGGGAGCGCTTGCTGGCTACAACATGCTAAGATATCACACAACCAAATTACGCTTGAATGATGACGATATATCCAGGGGATGCGGTGACAAAGAGATCCATGAGGCCACAGCCCATCTTGTTCTTCTCTTAATAAAGAAATAGAACCCTATGTCAATTCTACTTCGAATTTATCTACGAACTGTCTGATGGTTCACCGTTAGATTTTCTCAAATTTGGAAAAGCATCCAGATATGGGGAAACCTTCATCAGCCCACAAACCCAACCTTAACGAAACGCGGCGATTTTTAAGCAAAAGCAAGGATTTATTTAAAAATGTCATGTTCGAAGTTTAAATTTTCGCGAAACGAGTGAAGCCAGAACCTGAAAAATCGCTTAAAATGTTCCACATACGCCACAGTATTTTCGGTTTAGCGATCCGCGGAAAAATGTCATGTTCGAAGTTTAAGACGTGGCAAAAGCGACGATATAGGGATTCGCAAGTGGAATATTCTTCCAAATTAGAAGAGACCCTAAGTGGATAAAACCGCTTTTCAAGAAGTGCGTTGCGATGGACTCAGTGTCCAGAAAACCAATCCACTTCGGTGACTGCTACCACGAAGGCTGTCTGGATGCAGTTTTGTCCTCAGAGGTAAACTTTGGCAAACAATCTTGAACTTTCACCACATATGATGACAATCTTTATCAAAACTGAGTTCCATAACATTGACCTGATTTGCCATCCGGCTCCAACAGAGAAAAAGGACATGAGATTATATCTACCAAGTCTTTTCAAAGACCTTCGTACAATGGCATTACCATCGTCTGCCATGATGAGCCCAAAACATGGTAGTATTGTAGTAATTGAGTTTTGAACCACTACACCACACTCAGGTAAGAGTGTTCACAACGCCTTGAACACAAGTCGATCATAAAAATCAAATTCCAAGGCAACTGGGAAGTCAAGATCAACTTATCGTCAACTAAATTGATTACGTTGCAATCACTGGAAGATATTTCCCCAGTGCATTGGATATTTGAACGTTCCGAGGTGTTTAAATCAACTATAGGCAACCCAAAGTTTTACTACTCAAACCGAAGGCTGTAAAGGCAAGAACAGGATTACTTAAGCTGGCGCTACAGTCCCGGGTGGATCTGGGCCTCAACCAAGAGCAGGATGACCATAGTGGAAAAGAGCAGGTGCTGAATATATACAAAGACTATTCTGCGCCCTTCTTAACTCCACAGATTGGATCTAGGCACTCATCATCAACCAGGTCACACGAGTCGTGGTAACAAAGAAGCACATCCTAGTGCTAATTAGGTTCAGCTGAACCGCTACCTTTACCTACCTAACTACCTATTCTCCGGCCACGGAAATAAAAACCCCACTGTCAGGCAGTCTAGAGTCTCAACCTGGAGGACATTGACTGAAACTCGGTCGAAACAGCCATAACTAGGGTTAAGTCTTATAATGCCGCAAGCTCAGATGGCCTAGGAGCTGAGTTCTTTCTTGCTGCAGAAGACGAAAGCATGCTTGATGGATACTTCTCGGAAACTATTTACCACCGGAAGAGATCAAAGACGTGCATCTAACTTTCCAAGAGCAGGCTAAGTTCGTCAATGAGATTCGTTACAGTATCCTAAGTAAACTAAGGAGACATCTCACACAAATTAGCCTGCACAACGTCTATAAATTCTGCAATGACGCCCAGGAAACTCCTGAACACATCCTAGGTGAAGCGGTGCCCTCAATCTGGACGCACATTAGAGAGGAAAGAAGAGCCTTCCTCCACTAAAACCACTTCAAACACTTAAATTCCTAACAGAATCCAAATTGAAGGATATCTTGTAATCCAAGAATACCCTCGGTGTGAGACATAATATGTAGATCCACTACAATCTATCAATGTCCTATAGTTGAAAATTAAGCACCATGAGACCACATCACCTGCGCCAGTTTTTGAGGCATAAGTCTTCTGAGAAACACATAAAAACCAACCTTGACTAAGTGACCGACTAAATCTTCATTTTACGGCAAATCGTGGAATAGAACCAAAAGTCCCAAATCGGGTACTCATCGCAGATTCATCGATTTTAAGGCCATCATCAGGCACAAGACCACATATAATGTGAAAAAAGGAAGGCCTTGTCTAGTTTCGATATGACTACAAAACTTGTTCCCTTTAGGCTGCACACACAGTGAAGCGATAAAACAATGCGATGCGAGAAGCGAGAAGCGTGCGCTAGAACTGCTCACTTGTATTCTTATGTACATGCGCACAGTAAAGCGATAAGAATTCATTTGAAAAGTTTTATCGCATCCTTCTCGCTTCTCGCATCGCATCGCTCTATCGCATCACTGTGCGCGTAGCCTTAAGCTGGGTATCGACTACGCGCGGCATCCGCGCGCACCATGTTCGACTGCGGCAAATTGTACCATATGCCGCGCGAGCCAATTTTGGCAGGAGTTTTGATATAGAGCGGCAGCCGCGTGCGCTCCTCGATCCAGTCGACAGAAACAGTGTTCGCCGAACAATATTGAAATATCTGTTGGCTCTTTGCCGCGCATTTGAACACTACAAACACTGAAATAACGTCCCTACTGCGCGAGCAAAACATTGAAAAACACCTGGCGCGCACTAAAAATCCACAGCTATTGGATCGACGCGCGGTACCCAGCTTTAGAAAACGTGCGCTGCTTCATCGAGCACAGTAACTCATCCCGGAGACCTTTACTACCGATATATATGAAGCAAAACAATCAACGGTGCCTTTCCGACCATCAAATCGGAAGCTGCTATGCCGAGATTATAGCTGTAGACGAGGATAAAACAAAGTACATCGAGACACAACACTGATATTAACGCCAAAGCTTTGCTTGAAAGAGTGTATAGAGTGTTCTCTCGGTTACAAGTTCGATAACAAGCAGACAAAAGGGCCATTAAATTCGCCAATCTTTCAAGTGACCATTAAACCATCGTTCCTCCGTAGTGCAACTGAACGCAAGTCCATTAAAAATCAATCACAGGCACCCTCAACTCATCCACACAGCAGATGGATTCAATTTAATTGCCCATCTTGACCCAGACAGGCCAATAAATGAGCGAAAATAATTCATATTCACCACAACATATCGCAGTGCTATTTCGGTGCCTGCGCCAGCCACTAAATCCACAAAAATAAACCAAAAAAAAAAAACGACACTCGAGCTCATTTATTATAAACAATTTCACGGAATGAACTAAAAATACCCCAGTGTGTACCTAGAGTGTGACATAAAATCAATAAAACGTATGAAATTCCAACGGCCGCCGCCAGGACCTCTCCCACCTTGGCTTATGCATTATTCAGGACACACGGTGTGTTTGCACTTTGAGAGCGAGTTGATAGAAAATTACACTTTGGAATCCATTATAGGACGGAATTGGTTATCAACCATTTGCCAAGTGACATTTTGTGAGCCGCCATCGTTATGTCCTAGTCCTACTACCTATTTCATCGAATCTTAAAGGCTACCCCTATCGGGTTCACCACGATTTTTTTTTTTTTTTTTTCATTTCCTTCCCACACTTCAATCAGAACACACATTTCATCGAAACTTAATACGAGCATGTAGGAGAGTGATTTTTCAACTGTGGGTAACTGCATATGGTCGGTTGTCTGACTTCCATCTGTAAAAGGATACTCCCTTCTGTATGGCAGACGTCGAGCAGTTTGGCAGCGCTTTAGGGTTGGGAGAAGGGCGCAATTAATTGCGATTTCATTGAAGTGCTTGAGCGTCAGTCTTAGTTTACGAGGATTGAATGTGATCGCTTCGGTTTTATACGATAAGTTTCTGCTATATATCATTGGAGTTGAACTTTTATTTTCTTGAAAATAATAAAGCACTGACAGTTGTTTTGAGATATTCTTTGCAGTAATTGGTTGTTTGTTATATAATGCCAGACAGGTGCCTTTGATGCCACCACGGGTTAGAGACAACACTCCATTCTTAGAATAAAAGGATGATGTCTGCTTTTATTCGAACCATTCTTCGAATGGTCGCTGTTGTTGGACAGATACTTATAGCAACGGTTATACCAAGACAGGTTTCTTTGCAGAGATCTTTTCAAGAACTATGGACCACCAGACAATAGTCGTCTACGTGAAGATTTCCCTTGTAGGAGATAGCTGACTAGAGCAAAATTCCCATTCTCTTTGAGGTGCAGGTATGCCTGCAGTCAATATTAACAGGTTGGACACAAACTTCACATATCGGCAGCAGAACATCCGAAGCAGCTCCAAAGATCGATACAGCGCTCGGCATACTTGAGAGGGCCAAAAATAAGTCAGCACGCCTATCTGGTCAGATACGCTCAAGAAAAATATAGAAAACGATTGGCAGCGGAACAGCGAAGGGGTATTCTTCGGATGACGAGCTCCTACCGAACAGTGTCAAAACCAGTCGTTCTCAGGGTCTCGGGAGTAATCCCTATCGACAGCGACAGAAAGATAACCAGGAGAAAAGCAACAGCCATAGTCAAGAAGACCATCATACAACGCTGGCAAGGACATTGGAGCAGAGAAGCTAGAGGAAGATGAACTGCAAGAAGCAAATTTCTACTTCACACAACTCCCCACTAGAGCCGAGTATTTCAATATTTTATTTAACACAGGACGGAAAAAATTACCAGCCCAGTATACCGGTACTGAAGAAGAGAAAGGATTACTTCTGCAGACTTTTTAACGGCGACGACGAATTAAATCCTGCTGTCAGGCAGAATGAACCAGTCAACCTGGAAGGCAAAGACCAACAATTCCGTCTACCCGACCTGGACGAAGTGAAGATAGGCATATCTAAACTTAAGTCCAACAAAGCCGCTGGAGCTGACGGCCAAGCTGCCGAGCTCTTCAAAACTCATATATAAAATATGGTCGGAGGAAAGTATGCCCGATGAATGGAACCTCAGTATCCTTTGCCCGATCATCAAGAAAGGAGACCCTCTGAACTGCGCCAACTACAGAGGGCGTCAGTCTTCTTAACAAGGCTTGCATAGCCTTATTTGCCGTGTTCTGTCAACGCCTGAAGCTGTTCGTCAACAACCTCATCAATCCATATCAGTGTGACTTAAGGACAGGGAAGTCCACTATCGACCAAATATTGACACTAAGGCAAATCCTGAAGAAAACCCAGGAAATTCAAATCGATACACATCCACATTTTTTTCATCGATTTTAAGGCCGCCTATGACAGCATCTATAGAGACGAGCTATATAGAGCAATATCTAGTTTTGGTATCCCTGCCAAACTTGTCGGCTTGTGAAGGATGACGATGAAGAATGCACGCTGTTCCATCAAGGTCGGTCTGGACCTCACCGAGACCTTTAATGTCAAAAAAGGATTTAGGTAAGGCGACGGGCTGGCATTGCGACTTCTACAACATCATACTTGAAAGAGTTATGCACAACTAACCCGCCAACACCAGGACCACAATCTTTCAAGAGTCCGTCCAATTACTCGCATACGCCAACGATATTGACATAATCGGAAGAACGCAGCGTGATGTCACTGACGCAATCGTGAGTATCAAGACGGATGGGTTTAGCGCTCAATGAGGGCAAGATACAGTATATGCTGTCAACAAGAATGGACACTCAACACCGACTTCTCGAACAGAACGTCACTTTGTCTGCCTAAATTCTGTCTGTCTAAATTCAGACGACACCACCGCTAAGATTGAGTAGCAAAGCCCTCTCTCGAACGACTAAAGTGACCCTGTATGAGACCTTAATCATCCCAGTCCTGATCTACAGCGCAGAGGCATGAACTCTGTCAAAAGCGGATAAGGTTGCTCTTAGCTCTTTTGAGAGAAAAATTCTTCGGGTGATTTTCGGTCCCGTCTGCATGTATGGGCTGTACAGCAACATCGACTTAGCCAGAAGATTAAAACTCCAACGACTGACGTGACTGGGTCATGCAGAGCGGATGGACACCAATATTCCGCGGCCCGGAAGACCTTCGAATTCACACCCGTGGGAAGACGCAGTAGAGGAAGACCACGACTCAGGTGATGCATGCTCCAGAAAGGTTGGAGAAAAAAAAATAGGAACGGAGGTACATAAGGAAGATATCCTTACGGTAATATGCACGAACGAGAAAAATTGGAATCGAGTGTGCTGCCACATCGAAGCTTAAGATGAAAAAGAGAGACCAGGACATCAATCCGTCAGGGTCATAAAGGATTTGAGGCCCCATACAGACTAGGAAAAGCGGTAACACCCTCAAGTAATCCAAGAAGCTATTCCGCGTTTGGATTGTCTGAAGATGAAAATGGTTTAGTCGATCAGAGTCGAGCACACTATGGCAACTTGGCCACCCCTCAAGAAGCATGAAGCATTCCTCCTTCAAAAACGAAAGTCACTCTTACTGTCCAGAAAAGCGCAGAGAGTGATATTTTTTGAGGGAAAAATTTCGTCCAACTTTTTGAGAAGAACGTGTATAACCTGCACCTTGGGTCTTCTTCAGGTCTAACATGCCTCTGACATGCATACTCAGGAGTCTGTCAATCGTTTTCAACAAGAAAGACATCTACATCTAGACTACTTAGACTTGTTACTTAAATCACTCACTAGGTCTGATGCCTTATTTGGGAACGCTATGTATATCCAACCCACCCTACAAAAAACGGGAAATATTATATCCTCCAGCAATGCTTTAACTTTTTTGGAAATTCCAGGCATCATCATCATTTTCCAATGGCCCGATAATTTACTATGAGGGTCGCGGGTTTAGGGCTCTTAAGACCCTCCACATTTCCCGATCTTCCGCCATCAATTCTAAACCATCAGGGGCTATCGCCATACGGGTAGAGGTGAGATTTTGGACTTGGTCCCGCCATCTCATCCTGGGCCTACCCAGGGGACGCCTACCTGATGCCACGGATTCCATGGCACGTCTTGGAAACCAAGTTAAGGACATGGGTTTAACGTGTCCAAACCATTGAAGAAGGGGGAAAATACCAGAAAAATGGATAAAAACTGGGTCTTGCTTTCTAGTAAATAGTACAATAGACCAGATGCGTCTAAGTGCTCCAATATAGCGTTTCCAAGACCGACAAAAGAAAAAAAAATTGTTTTCATGAACCAACTGCCTTTAAAAATTTTTTTAACTCTGCTCGTGGAGTTGGCAGAACCTAGGAAGTGGTGTGGGTTAGTAATCTGCTTGCTGGAGGGAACGTGCCCAAGATATGAAAGACAGTACTTGGCAATTCCGTATCGTTTTGAGAGTTTTCTAAGGAGTCCAAACCTATATCTCAATTATAGAAGGATTACCTTCAACTAAGTCGCTGTGCCCAGTCTTTGTCTTCTCTGGCAGACTTGTCCTCTTGGTAAAGAAATGATACAGGTTCCATTGAAGCAATACCTCGACGGAATCACTTACAAATGTAAATAGATCAACATGTGTTGCCAACAAATTAAGATTTGTAACCCTTCTCACCCGAAATTCTATTACGTTTTGTTTGTCCACAAGACCCACAAAAATCGCTTTAGAATGAAGGGAACAAAGGTCGCAAACAATATTTTCACAATGAAAGATTGAAAGACATAAGCGGCATGATGGCGGATGAGAAAAAAAAATATTTGTCATCGCTTGACCTTTTCCCAAGAACCAATCTGCGAATGTTCTCACTTCCTTCGTGGCATGAACACTCTCAAGCAAAGGGACTAAATCGGTTTTACGGGCCATTTATGGATACTCCATCCCTAGTTTCCCATCCGTTTGCCTTTCCTTTTCCCCAAATACCCATTCACAGCAAAAAAAAAAATTGAATCGAAATCCGTGATTTAAGTTTCCTCCCTTCTTTCCCTTCCGTTTCACCATTTTATTTATTTTTTTTTGAAATTATATTTTCATGCTTCAGCAGGGAGTTGAGGTGGGGGTGTGAGAAAGCAAAGGGAAACCGAGACAAATATAAATTAGGACGACAAAAAAAAAAGGAAAAGAAAAACATTTTACCGATAAGTTCTCAAGAGCACCCCTCCACCGGTCCGCATTAAAGTGCGAATTTTTCAGATTTAATTGCGGGCAGTTACTGGAGTCCTTAACGAGGCCGTTCTGCTACAATTCACGCTGATGGCATTACGCTTATTTGGAAAAGGAATTTATTTTACGGCGGCGCCAAGTGAGAAGAGGATATTAGCTGTAATTTGAAAGCGACAATGGAGTTCTTAATAAATCATGAAGGATACAATTTAGATAAAGCAATTGATTCGAGTTTTATTGTTGAATGAATGAAAGAAAATATCCTTCTGTCAAGGATGCATCGGTGAAGATGATAAATTAGTCATTAAAGGATGAAATGGGCATACCTTGCTTAAGGTTGTATAAGAACCAAAGTCGTTACTTGGCACTCTGGTGGAAAGGTAGCAATTTGGTAGAAGGTTCAATGGTATTATCTTTTGAAAGGATGTGGAACGATCATCTCCTGGTTTTATTTTTAGACAAGGAAATGGGTTAAATGTCAGAAGGAAGTTTAGGCAATTTCTGGTTATGAAAACTAAAGAGAAAACATTAAAGTAACAATGATGGGCTAACACGTGTGGCAAATGGCTGTAGGGCCAATTAACCTGACGTCCTTTTCTTCGTTGAAAATCTATATAAAACGTTCTGTCGATACAACCCACTATCAGAGTCTGAGTGGGAGCCATAGTCTGCCCACTCGGTTGACCAATTTATAAGAAAAGTTTTGACAATAATGAGTTTCCTCCAGTTCACCGAGGAGGAACTCCATTCGACCGTAATAAACGAAGGTACATAGGTCACGTCCACAGTGGTAAATTCAGGACTTATCATAATAAGCGTCACCAACTCATTCTGAATTTAGAGCTGCAACGAATCGAAGGATTTACGTAAGTAGGTCTCAAATTAGAAGGCACGGAAATCCAATTTGTAGACCACGCCAGATGGGAGTCATACTCAATAGGAACCTCAGTTGGGAATATTCAGCATTGTGCTACGAAAGCCTTAATTGTTTATACTCCTGCCGGAAATTTCTGGGCCCGAAATGGGGCCTGCAGCCTAAAGTAGTCCACTGAGGCCGATTCTTTCATACAGAGTCTAGTGCACTGGACAAATAAAATCAACAGCAGCCTGCTTAAAAAAGTACAAAGGGGGTCATGCATCTGCGTAACGGGTGCCTTGGGAACAACCCCCACTGGAGGTAGTGCTCCATCTGCTTCCTGTTGATATCTTTGGGAAGCTAATGGCAGTCAAAGCAGCATTAAGGCTCAGAGAATCCTCAAGGGCAACCATCCTATTCCTAGTAAAACGGACTATATTGACTTCAATGCCAGGTACAAAACTCGGATTCCTAACAGAAGCTCTTGGGAGTCTGGAACAGTTTTGAGCTATTCCGCGCTAGAAATATTCACAAACGTATCCAACACAGCGGGGGGTACGGGGCCTGAAGTCTTCTCCAATGCACCTGGCTTAGCCATCACCACGCGACTGCCGTATCACTGTAGTATGTTTCAAGCGGAAATCACGGCAGTCTGCGAAGCTGTGGCTTGGCTTTCAATTAAAGCGATAGATTGTAGCGCCATTGTACTATACATAGATAGCCAGGCAGATATTAAAGCCTTGGAATCGCCGACAATACGACCAAGATTGGTAAAGCAGTGCCACAGATCTCCTAACAAGATTCCAGACAAGCGCGACGTAACTCTGGGCTGGGTTTCAAGACACAGGTACGTTCCAGGTAACTGCAGAGCGGACGAGCTAACAAAAGATGGCGCAGGGTGGCATCTCCCAGAAAGCCTGGGGGAACCCCGTGCGCTTATCGAATCGATCAAGTTCCTGCTTGACACAGATGCCAAGAAACTGACAAGCCACAGGTGGAACAACATCAGCACTTGTCTCTTGTTAAAACAAATCTGGCCTAACCTGGATTTAAAGAAACCGGAGAGACTTTTATCCAGAAACCAGAAAAATCTAGGTTCACTGACAGGGGTCCTTACCGGACATTGCTTGATAGGCAAGCATGCACTTAGACTGGGGGCTCCTCCAATGATTTCTGTGGAAGCTGTAGGGACGAGGAGGAAGAGAAAACTACGACCTATCCACTGTGTACATGTCCTGCTCTTGGGACACTAAGAAGAAGAACCCTCAGGGAATAAGGAACTTCATCTCTGAGATGAAATGATTCACATCTAAAGGTTAACAGCGTTACGGTTGCCCACCTTCGATGCATTTATACTACATATTCTGGTTCCCTAGTGCCGGTAAACTGGTTTCTTCACTATGGTATCGCAATGGGCCAATCTGGTCTAAGTGTATTCCCGCCTGAGCGGGGACAGCCACCCAACCTAACCTAATCTAACCTAACTCGGTAGGTAGATAGAGTGGCGGTTCCTGAGAGAACCCAATTAGGGCTAGGGTGCGCCGTTTTGTTGGCTGTGTTGGTATGATGTGGTTAAATCCAGCCAGTGAAGTTCAGGTACAGGATCAGTTCTCCAATTCTTTTGTCAGTTATTTCGCCGGGATGCACAAAGAAGGGTTTGCCTAAAGTGCGCTGTCTGGTCCTCGCCAGGGCCGAGCACCTGCAGCGAAAATGAAGTAGAGATTCTTTCTCATTAATGTCTTTGCAACTTTGACAGGCCACTGAACTGGCCAGTGGCCCGTGAAAATGGCTACAATTCTGGCAATATCTGGTCTTATTTTGGCCAGTAGCTCTGTTGACTTAGGTTTGTTGTAATTATGCCATGTATTCCATGAAATGAAGGGCGCAGCTGGTCAGTCCGTTCCACCCATGATTGGCAAGCTGGAGGAAGTGAAGATGATAACCCTTAACAGTGCCCAGCGGAATATCGACACTTTCCACTAAAGGATAGGTAAGGGCCGATTCTCTCCTAGCCAGCTCGTCGCCACGCTAATTGCCCCCATGATTGTTGTGACCTAGGACCAAGATGAGTGTAATTATAGAATGGATATTTAGTTGATTGATCACAGGCCGGCATTGCACTACCAATTCCGAGGATGTGGTAACCGAGTGAATAGCTTCGAAGGATTCAGGAGCACAAACGGAATCGACCAGCAATGAACGGTGTTCCTAATCATCGAGTTGAACTATGGCTACCAAGTGATTTCAAGTTCTTTAATCGAAGTGGCAAATGACTGCCAAAATTGGAAATTTCTCATACTGTACGATAAGAATATGGAAGCAGGCTACTGGGAGCAGATCCGAGTGGGATTTTACAATGCTCTCCAAAGCAGCTTAAACAAGTCACTTTAATTTTGGTGCGAACGGTTTCGGGTTGATTATTTTCAGGATCTGTCGAAATATGTATGAAGTAAGATGGCTTAAGATAAAGTGGCTTCAGACCGTGTGGCATTGCACTTCGACAGAAAGAGAAATTGATTTCGAGTTTTCATTACGTGGTCATGTAATGATTAGGGTTGAGCAAAGTGGTATAGGACTCTCACTTCATAGATGTTTTTATCTTACTGATTCACTCTATGACACGAGGCAGTTTGAAGTGCTAGCTCTTCCGAAACCACAGATTAGGCTCACCTGACCCATATTCTTTATTTCTTCATCCATATGTAACATAATAAGGATTCTCTTACAATCTCCTTGTAGGGCCAACAGAACTCTCTACAGTGCCGAGCAAAGCCATGCCAAAAGCACCCTTATACTTCCAGTAAGGGGACAGTGAATGAACCTATTTAGACCGAAGTTTCGTATATGTAAATACTTCGTTTCATTTAAGAACGAAGTGGTGTCCGTTTTGAGTGCCATATGATTTCTTTAGACGACATCATCACTAGAACGATGTGAGCAATCGCTGGCGCCTTTGACGAACATAAAATCAGAAACTGCTATGATGGTTCTGGTTATAAACGAGGATACTACAATTTACATGCTGTTTGCTAACAGCGACTTCTCCACCGACCATGAACAGCCATTACTTTGAAGTATTAAAAGAATGATGAAGGGAATATAAGAGAATAGAACCCATTTTGTGCGTCACTGCTGGAACTTCTGCCAAAAAAGACATCACATTGGAGAACCTTCTAATGGCTCACTATCGGATTTACCCATTTTTGCGACTGAACTGCTGACACCAAGAAACTAAAGAAGAAATCCGCCGAAGTGTAAAGAAAGGAATATACCTAATTCATCACCACCTAATTTTCATAAGATGATGATGCTACATACATATATACATACATACGATAGAAACAGCACTGCCATACGACAGGCCCTAGACTCCCTGAACATAGACCCGTCACTCTCAAACTCGGAGGATTGTATGCTCAAAACAAAGAGCATCAGCGCAGAGATGGGTGATCACAGAGCACAAGCCCTGGTTTCTAGAGGCACTCCCCAGGGGGCGTTGGATCACCACATCTATGGGTCTTAGTGGTAAACAGTATTTTTATGAAAACACATAAATACACCCACAACTTGTAGTAACTTGCCTGCCTTTTAAACCAAACTGAGCTTGAAACAAAACACCCTAGAAAGAATAAAGAAAGCGACTATCACATTCTCTGCATGTAACTGCATCTTTGGAAGAAAATGGGGGCCAAGACTCGCCATAATCCACTGACTACATACGGCCATCGTTACCTCAATTTTAACCTATGGGTGTCTGGCCTGGTTGCCGGCCGCTACAAACCCTGAGGCACTCACAAAAATCCAACGATTAGCATGCATGAGCACAACAAGCGCTATAAGAACGACCCGGACTCCTATTGCTCAACATAAAGTATAAGTAAGAGCATACATTTGGGAAAACTTTAGTGAGTGTGAAAACCCATGACAATATTCTTTTTTTTTTTTCTATTATTTTATATAAAACTTAAGGCTTAACTTACGAACTAGCTTGGCATAATTGCCTTATATGTGGATTTTCCGACAATGAACACTTATCAAGAAACTTGTTTGCTAGGGTGTTTATTTTATCTACCACAAGGTCCACGTTTGACATATTATGTAGTTCCGAGGTGGAGAAGTGCCATGGTACGTCAAGAATCACTTTGAGGATCTTATTTTGCATGATTTGCAGCTTATTAATATGTGTGCGTGCGCAATTATACCAAACAGGGGCACCGTAAACCATGAGGGCCTGAAATATGACCTTGTACATTATGAGCTTATTTTCAAGGTTTAGTGTAGATCTCCTATTTATGAACGGGTATAGTATTTTTATTAGGATTCCAGCTTTGTTTAGTACGTTTGTTATGTGGTTGCTGTATGTGAGGGTTTTGTCAAAAGTTATGCCAAGGTATTTGACATATACACTAAGGAATTGGGAACAAAAAGCGATCTACGACTGCAAGCATCTAGCTTTTGGAAAAAGGGTCAAATAGGACACACTAGTATCCCCAGATGGGCGAAGGTGGATACAAACACTGATCGCATAACTCCATACTTTCACTTCGAACTCAACTTCCAAACTCTTTTTCACATAAGGGAAAGTTGGGACAAAGGAGATGTTATTAAACCCGGCAGTATATCCATTTTCACCGAGGTACGGCTCAAAAATGGATTGAATAGACTCAGAAGAACTCGCCATTACCCGGTCGATAAGACTTCCAAACCACACCAGGCCAGGCCCCCAGAATAATCAAATCGCTTGTAGTAAAAAGTTGCCGCAGCCAGCTTAGGATCCTTAGCTCAAGACATAATGTATCACTCTGTTGGCCGCGGGGGCACAAAATCATCGCTGACAATGAAAACGCCGATGAATTGGCAAGGGATCGAAACTAAACCAAACAATGATCGATCACACGGTTCTGGCCCCTAAAGGAGTTCTAAAACAAGAGATAAACTTGGACTTCTGGAAACTTGCCGATGAGAGATGGAACGCACTTTCGTCATGCCACATATCAAAAAAGATGTGGCCAATATCAGCATCCTCACAGACCACAACCTACTGCGGGCCCATCTAAGGAGCATGCAACCAAGCACGACTGACCTCTGCAGAGGATGTGTCGACGTAGCCGCGGAGGAGGACACGACGGGGAACACAATGGATCTTTGAAAATCCGAGTGAGACGGCGCCTAAAATCAAGCTTCCACCCCTCTACCCTAGCCTAAGATAACTGTCATCTTATTGCTATTTATTCCCATTTCCTGCTATTTCATCTGCGAATCAATTTCCCTTTATCCAGACACCCAAGGTGGTCTGGCACGGTTTTGGTTTGACAATGCCTTAAGCATTGTAGGACAGTTCAGGTATCTTTCCGATTTAATGCTTTGAGCGCGGTCCGATGTGTGTAATGAATGAAATTTGAAAGCATCAAATCTGTGGTTCGTGGGTTGCAGTGGCTTAGTGGTTATTGCGTTAGAGCTAACCAAAATCAGCAAACAGTTTTCTTGTAGCTCCACCTCTCAGCAGGACATGAGAAGTATAATTTGCTCTAAAAAAAGTTTGTCAATACACCGTCCAGAGTTGGCAGAAAATTGTAAATCCCTTCTCTTCCCGCGCAACATGAATGGTTGCCAAGCGACAGGACTTGGTCTCCGACAAGCTGTCGTGCTAGGTATTTACTTTACATTTATAATTATGTATTCTTCCACTTCCAACTAAATGCAATACCTTCCACTCGTCGCCAACACAGAAGTGCCGCATAAATTAAACATTTGTCACAAGTCTCATGCCACTCTCGCATGTCGTCTGTAGTGATAATCTTCTTTTTTTTCAAGTCTTGTTCCATTGTCAAGCAGAGAAGTCTCCATAAAAGTTTTCACATTGCCCCGCTGATAACGTTAAGTACTACTGTTAAACTTTTAATTTACATTTTAATTTAAGCAGCACCTATAAATTCCCCGTCCTCACCCCTCCCACACCGTACTGAACTTTCATTGTTTCCTGTAACCAACGACGTGTACGCATAACTTTTGCAAGAAAATTCAAAAATTTCGCGTAAAACTCTTGACATCAAATTAAGTTCGAAATGATATCCATCCAGATTCCGATCTGCAGACGATGACGGCACCCACACATCCTGCGAGCCAACTCTGTTCAAGATAAACCAAGCAAACGTAACAAACCAACCTAACCAACAGCGTGACTATTCAACAACACTCCAGAGTAGGAGCCTTGGCGGAACCGAGAAACAGCCAACCGGCTCGCCTTAGAACAAAGGACTCACTCGTGAAATTTATTCCTACTTTGCATATCCAAATATGGCGGATGGCGGTCGGGGGGTTACAGTGCCGTACAGTGAAAGAAGGATAATAGCTAATTTCCATCCTTATACGAGTAAACAAAAATGAAAGGAGACGCACAAAACAGAAGAAAGGGAAAATAAATAAAAGAAATCTCCCGCTATCTCTGAAATTGATTTTCGATAACATCTCGCGATGAAGACGGAATATTCGCGTAAGACTTTGTACCACCGCACCCACACATGGCTCCAGCGGAGCGGATATTACATTTCCACTGAATAAGGATATTTCCTGCAAATAAATCTCGAACACACGTGCATAACGTGAGGGGTTTCCTGGCATTTTGGAGAAATTAATATTTCAACGTTGCTAATTCTTGAGCAGGCAATCGATATCCTTTTTCTTGGCATGCGGCAGATGCCTTTCGTGATTGCTAAACCTTTTGCTTGATCGTTTAAAGGCGAGTACCTTACAGAGAAAGTGTTCTTAAGGCAGAATATACACGGTGCCGTTTTGTTTTGTAACCAACGTGGCTATTTGCATACGTTATGATTAAACGATTTTCCCTTCAGTAGAGTAATAGGGATGTCTTTCAAAGAATACGATATAGAAACTTTTTAACATGGCCAAACATAATAGGAACTGAAAAGCCTATCACAACAAAAGACAAAACGTACCTACCCACAGCACCCAGGGTTCAAAAATCCCTCTCGAAAGAGGACGGCAGTTATACGAAAAATTTCAGCGAAACTCCGAGATCAGAGATCTAATTGGAGAATGGAAAAAGAATAACAAGGATAGGGCCCAAGCTTTTGATGGTCATCTTTCCAAAGTCTTTCAACTTTTCGAACCAGTGCTATCGGAAGAAGAAAATTATATACGTCAATGAGAGAGAGATTTAGGGTGGTTAAGTAGATCCCTCACATCTTCCGAGCTTCCGCCGTCGACTCCAAATCAACAAGAGCTATCCCCAGAGGTGAGATTTTGGACTTGGTCCAACCATCTCATCCTGGATCTACCCAAAGCACGACTAACTGATGGCACGAATTCCATGACATGAGCTGAGGGTGCACGTTGAACGTGCCCAAACCATCGAAGAATGGACCTCTCCGTTCAAAGAAGTAGCTGCGAGTTAGCTCTGTCATTACCCAAACCTCAGTTCGGAACAAACACTGACAGACCAATACCTTAGTTCAGATGACAAGATTAGCCCTCCTGACAGCAGATTGAGCAAACTCTCTCAAAATTGCTCTAGCCTGAGAAATCCTTCAGGATAAATCAGTATTGCTCATTCCATCACTCGTAAATAGGAAATACTTAAAATTCTCCACGTGTTTCAATAGGACTCCACTAACATGCAGAGTGTATTGAACAGGCGTTCGGAAAATTACTATTACGTCTGATTTTCCCTCATCTTAGCTTCAACACCAACGACTACGAAGTACGCGCTGAAGTTTGGTCTGACTGGATGTTAGGATAACCAAGTCATCAACGAAAAGCAGATGACTTATCCTTAAGTTTCCCAATTCGGACCGTACCGCGCCACGGTTGTGCTGTAACATCCCATCCATATACCCAATGCAAAGGACAAAACACACCCCTGGCGAAGTCCAACACCCACACACCTTTCACTGTCAATTTAACACCGTTCACTCGAACACAGCTCTTGCAGCTGGTGTATAAAGATTGAATTGCCCTCAGAAGAGAACCGTCATTTCTATACTCCTGTAGAACCCTTCAGACTTTACCTCGAGGGACCCGTTCATATGCTTTCTCCAAATCCACAAAACAACTGTAGATAGGTTTGGCATACTCCCAGGACTTCTCAAGTACCATTCTGAGAGTGAATAGCTGGTCGGTTGTGCTTCTAAATGGAGGAAAGCCGCATTGCTCATCGTCCAGAGTTGAAATTCAACTTAGTTAGGGAATCTAAGATCGAGGAGTGGCCAATATGGTTGTTTGGCCATTGCTTTCAGTCTGATGGCTTCGCTAGCCTCTGACAGTTTGCCAAAAATATCAGAGGCAAACTTTTTACAATCTTAATGCTAACGTATTATACTGAGAACTTTTTGGCTGAACCAAAATTCTAAAAAATCAGGGTTGGCAGTGGATCGGCGCGCCTTGTACCTGGTTGGAATGCATGCTATTTATGGAATCTACTAAGCCAATCAGACGGAAGACAGGGCGACCCTCAAACAGCAAACGTAGCGCTGAACAATTAAGAATAAATCGAGGCTCCTGGGGATGAACTGGAAAGTGCTGAAACGCTTTGTATAACACCTTACAAAATGACACGGAAGTTGTTGGCCACCGAGGTATAAAAGGCTTTAACTAAGTTGGCTTACAACTCTCAGACACGACTGAAATGTTTAGAGTAAGTGTCAATCGCAAATTTTGACGAAAAATCCAACGAATATTTTTTTTTCAAGCAATCTTAACCACTTATTTAGGAAAAGGATCAGCAAATAAGAAATGGCTAAGATTCCCTCCTTGATAGTAATTTTCAAACAGAATAACTCTTCATACACACATCACAAAGAATTGGAAACCGAAAATATGTTTTTTGAATGCAAAATTATACAAAAAATTCTTAGTAAATAAACCAAAAAAATGTGTAAAAGTAAAAACAATAATAAACTCACCCCTTTAAATATAAATTTCATCATAATCTTGTCTTGAAATGCCTTGTCTTGAAGCGTTTTGTTTTATCGTCCACACAACTTAATGTCTTCTAACGCAAAAACACCACCGAAACCGACCCGAAACCGAACCGATGCTGCTGGTTAGCTTTAATTTTCATTAAAAAGAACAAAAAACACACTCATTTCCCACTAGAGCACAACAGGTTGAATATTTCTCATTCCCTTATTTTCTTTCATTTGGAAAGAGAACTCTCTGGGAACAACACTTTTTTCTACACACTTTAGCAATGGCAAATGAAAATCACAAAAACAAAATTTGTTTTCAGAGAAAAATCACACATTGCACACTAAACATATGGGAGAAAAAGGAACAGCAGACTTCTTCTCATAGAGAAACGCACGGGCACCAACAACAATTTGCAACGAACGACCACGCACTCGAGCACTGACTATTCCGCGCACTACTTACCAAACTACTCACTTTGAAGGTTGAAAAGAAACTGCGCGAGCAATCGAACTGACTGCACCGCATTGTGTGTGGTCAAAGCATAAGATGAGGGCAAAGGATGGTGAAAAGTTTTCTCCCACACTAACTTTGCGTGAGAGGCAAATGATCTATTGTTCTTTTTCCTCTCTAGTAAGGTTACGAATGCAGATGCAGCTTTCAAGGTTGTTCGTTTCGCACAAAGTTAACAAAGTTGCTCATGTTACTCTTTTTAGAGTTGAAAAGTGTGATATGCATTGGAAATTAAGATTTTTCTGTGGTAGATATTGGATTGGTTTTTGCGATCTGACAGTTGGATGGTTGGAATTGGAAATTCGATGGAAAAAATGTCAATACTTTGACAGATTTTCGCAAATAATTTGATTTGGACGAAATAACTTAGCAAAAAAAACGTACAAAATTTAACAATTGAATAACTTTTGTTTTGCAAAATGAATACTCCATGTGCTGGGGACTTTAATGTACTTGACTAATGCAGCAAGTGGTCGCCGTTGGTCAGCACATTGGACTGCTGACCTAGCGAACACAGATTCTAGGCCCGGAAATGCATTTTTCGCGGCAAGACCTCTTTTCAGGGAACGATTGACCTCCAAGAATAGAACTTGTCAGGAAAAAACTTCTTAATAAAGTTGTAGTTTGCTTCCGCTTAGCGAAAAACTTAATACGCACATGAATGGTTGGGAGACTTGACTTATCCCGAGCCAGCTATGGTTTTTTTTTATTACATATTACCCAAGTCTAACCTAACCCTCTCTAATTTTCAGTTTATCGCAACAAGGATGCTAAAAAGACCAACTACCAACTGCTAGGAATTTTTTCAAGTGTCCTGGCTTCATTTTCCTGCTTAAGAATTCTTATCTCTATTATTCTGCCCTTTAGCTACAACTTCCAACTTTCTACTTCTTCCAGAGACATGTCTCCTCCTGAGATGTTCATCTGAACCACTCCTTTCCATAATAGACTTGTCAGCCAGGTATTCCTCTTGTACAAAAATTTATCTCTCAAATGTCCGTTCACTTTATTTTCTCTACTTTCTCTTTGCGTGCTCCTTCTCCGACTTTCACTACAAAACCAATTAAGTCGTTGAGATCACTTCGCTCTGAGGATAATTCGCTCCTTTATCTGATTTTTTTTTCTCGGTAAAGAAGGTAAGATTCCCAGCATTCTTGATACCACTTGAAAGAGTCTGCACCACGCTTCTGGTGGGAGTCCTGGCAAAAAGTGGGATTGCGTGTTGTTTTCCCTGGAAAATTAAAAAATCAAGTGGAGCTGAGACCCACTGCAGCTGTGAAGAAGTCCTGTTTACCTAATAAACAGAATTACTGGCCAAAAATTGTGCTTTATCATTGTTTGTGGCCATAATGAGCAAGGGATGGGGGGAAGGAATATTGTTTGCCTAGGATACGGCCTTTGTGCTCAACGTCGAGGCTAATTGAAAAAGCTTGTTGTTTGCTACCGAAATCGTTTGTAGCAAGGACATTGTTTAAGTTAAATTTATTACATGTGTGTCTCCTTGGAAAAAAAAAGAAGGAAAATGTGGAGAAGCTGCAATGTTCTGAAAACTGGAAACTATCAGGGTGAAAAGGTTTTAGCAACAACGAGTTTAAATTATAGTGCGCGTCTTGGGGACCGAAGCGAACCTATTTGTGTGTGGAAGAGCTGATTTAATGAGACAATGAAATAGGATTCAAGATTTAAGATCCCTTTGGTGTATATAACAAATTTGCTTGAAACATTTTGTGCAATAGGTAGCTGCCTTTAAATTTATGGGTCATCCCATTCTTCGATTGAACTCTTTCGTACGAAGCAATGTCATTGTGTAGTGGGTAAGCATGACAATGGCCAATATGATGAAAAAATAGGATCTACCTTATACAAAACTCAAACTGGAAGTCAATCCTGCATAAACAGAGATTGTGCTTTTCACTTACAGCAGATCAATCCCTGACTTTAAGCCTCCGAAGATCAAGGGTGTTGAACTAAATCTTGCGGGATCAGCACGCTTCCTGGGCGTTATTCTTGATTCGAAACTAAACTGGGAGGAGAACGTCGATGGACACATCAAGAACGCATGCGTAGGCTTCTATTCATGGAAAAGGGCGTTCAGTACTATATGGGGTTTTAAACCGGCTGTGGTACACTGGCCATACACGACCGTTGTCAGACCCATTCTAATCACTAATCTTGGGGAAGGTGGTTGAGAAGCAACATCAGCTTCTAAACCTCACCAAGATTCAGAGGGCAGCCTGTACAGGAAACTTGGGATTGATGAGAACAACACCAACAGTGGCAACGGAAACCATGCTAAATTTCCTTCCGCTGGATCTACACTGCAGCTAAAACTGCTTTGGGACTGTGGGAGGGACGACAGAGGACACCAGCTTCCTACATCCTCGCCCACAGATCGATAGAAATAGATCAAATGATCCAGATTCTGGCATTTAACAGGAGATTCACTATCAAAATTCCTGACAGAGATGAATGGAGGAACCAGAAATTTACCAATAAAAAGGAACTGGCCTTTTACACCGATGGTTCTTCGATGGTACATGTGCCGGCGTCTTCTGCAAAGCCCTAAGAATAAACCACTCCTGTAGAATAAACGACGACTGCAGGGTCTTTCAAGCCGAAATCACAGCCATCATCGAGGCTTCGAAAACTATCTGCGAGAAGGATATCACTGGAGGGACAATTACGGTCTACATCGACATGCAGGCAGGCTTTCAGGCTATGGAGTCCTCAATAACTAGATCGAGCTATATGCAAAAATGAATGAGATATCGAAAGCCAATACGGTGACCCTATGTTGGATACCAGGTCATACGGATATCCTAGGTAATGAAAAGGCTGACGAGCTTGTACGAAGGGGAGCTGCCCTGCATGCCTCACAGATTCTCAGCTTGGCGAGGATTCCAATAAGTTCGTAAAAGGTATATTTAAGACGAGGCCGTCAGACGAGTCAATACACGCTGTATCCAGCTAGACACATGCACAATGGCTAGAAACTTATAGAGGGGTTATAATAAGAGGAGATCTCTGTCTGTGGTCAAATTTAGTTGGTACAAAGCGAGGACCGTCCCGGCATCATTACTGGGCACGGCGCCATTGGTACTCATGCCGAGGGCCTCAGTATACATCACAACGACTATTGCAGAGGTTGTAGGGACGAGGAAGAAATCGAATCTGTCCGTCACCTGCTGTGTGCATGTCTTGCCCTCGCCGGCGGAAGAATAATGACTCTCGGGAGTTACTTGGAGGACCTGTATAATATCGAACTGAGGGACCTCCTGAGATGCATGTCCTTATCTGGGTGGTTTTTAATCAGCGACTCCCTTTCTCTTTACAGGTGCCTGGGGTAGAATTAGAAGATGAGCACAATGGACCCTTTTGTTGGTCCAAGTGAGCAGAAACGTAGATCAGCACTAGCCTCGAAATGTCGCATAATGCTGAAGGCATTATGGGCATAGAATCGAGTAACACTTTGTTGGGTGCAGGGTCATTGTGACATTGACGGAAACGAAAGGGCCGACGAACTTGCCAGGCTAGGTGGAGAGCGGTAGCACAAGAAAGGGGGAACCATCGTGGATCCTCCTCCCTGTCTGGCTATAACAGAGATTCTAATAATAACTGTAAGTAAGACAAATCAGAGATGGTCCAAAATAAGTGGGCATAGGGTTTTCAAGGCTCTATGGCCTGCTCTGGATCGCGGGAATGTTTTCCCCAGGTGATATTCTCAATTTAAGCAGGGCACAACTACAATTAGTCACTAGCATCCTGTCCGGCCACTGTCTTCTCAAGAAGCACGCTAAAAGATTAGGGCTCTCAGCCAAAGATGTCTGCAGATACTGCAACGATCTATGCACCGCTGAGGACAGACATAACACACATATTATGTGAATGTCAGGGAATTACATACCAGGACTCGGATGAAACTTCTCGGCAACTATTTCTTTAGTCATCTAGAGGATCTGGGCTATGACAGCTATAGGATCACGGTAAAACTCTGCAAGGAAATTAAATTCTTTCAGGAAATGGTTCAGGTATTGACTTTTTGGTTTCACAGGGATCGCGATGGGACCACTATGGTGCCTCGTGTGTTATGCAAGAACTGGCTGCATAACCCTACTCTACCTAACCTAAACTCTCAAGCGAATTGCTATTGCTTTTGCGTCTACCTTATTTACCTCGTTGAATTTTAAGACTTTTCTTCCCATACACTTGGTTTATTCATATTTGATTCCTGTCCTACCCAGAGTACAAGCGTTAAATTTTTTCGTGATGTTATTACTTATGTTGCATATCAACCACCAATAAATTTAATTGTAGAAGACCTTTAGAGCAATTTTCTCTTCCATACATACGAGTACACTTAATACACTTTAAACTTTGGTAAAGACTTTCACAGTACCTCACACACAACTTAATTTATTTAAGGTTAAAGTCCTTAATTATAACCGTGTGTAAATTAATTATTTCAATAGCGTTTCATACAAATTCCTTAAAATTTTGTCGGCTACCTTTTCTACTCCGGAAATAGGAAAGTAATTTCACTGCAAAAAGGGACGCTAAAATAAAAGGAAATTTAAGGAATCTCGTAAAAAAAACGGGCGTGTGCCTGTGCACCCCTAGAAAGGAAGAAAAAGGCAATCGATATGGTTGTAACTCTCTAAATTTAGACACAAATGCTCATACCTACTGCACACATGTGTACGTCAATTTTAAAGTTATTGAAATATTTTCGCTGGTATGATATGTGAAATTAACTGCACGTATATTGAAAACGATTTATGTGAAGAGTTTTAAACTTACAATGAAAATGACAGATATTCACAGACGGAAAGGATATTATACAATGTCTTTGGTTCTTCTTCTCGCAACCATTCATGTTGTGCGTGTTGTATTGTTTGCACGAATGGAAGGGACCTACAATTTATTGCCGACTCCGAACGGCGAGGTGAGAAGCTTTTTCATGACAGATTATACTCCCGGAGGCTTGTCATTCCCCGACGAGAGGTGGTGCCGCGAAAAATTTTTGGTGTTTTCCTGGCTGGGGCTTGAACCCACGACGCTCGGTCAGCAGTCCAACGCACTAACCACCGACCCACGACGACCACGTCACTGTGTTGTGTTATAAGCTGAAATCTTGGCCGTCATTGAAGACTCACGAGAACTGTTCCTACTGACAACTTAGGGGAGTTATATAAACATTGACACATGCAGACAGCAAGGCGGCGATCGAAGTCGTCTCATCCAGAATGACAAGGTCAAGATTAGTAATGAAATTTCGAAATGAGCTAAACCTCTTCAGCTCGCGAGGATATAGGAGTATTTCTGGTAACGTGGAAGAACAAGCAACAAGAATAAAACGATTAGACAGTTACATACAGACCACATGAGTAGCGTCACCTACAGACCTGTGGTGATGGCCTAGGACTGTCCCTAGTATGCCCTATTATAACTCCATCAATGGTAGACCGCTGATGGAACTGATAACCTAGCTGCAGAGCGGAAGGCGATGACTTGGTAAGGAGCATGCACCAGCTCATCTCTAAAATATGGTCGGAGGATAGTATTACCGATGAATGGAAGCTCAGCATTGTTTGCCCGATCCTCAAGAAAGGAGACTCTCTGGACTGTGCCAACTACGGAGTAAAAGTTCCTCCAATTAATCGGAAAGCCGACGATATTGACGTAATCGGGGGAACGCAGCGTGATGTCACTGGCACTTTTGTGAGTATTGAGACTGATGCGGCGAAAATGGGTTTAGCGGTCAATAAGGGCAAGACCAAGTATATGCTGCCAACAAGAAAGAACACCCAATACCGACGTCTCGGACAAAACGTCACTATAGACAGTTATAATTTTGAGGTAGTTAAGGACTTTGTCTACTTAGGCTCCGCTATCAATTCAGACAACGACAACAGCGCTGAGATAAAACGAAGAATAACTCTTGCCAATCGCTGTTTCTTTTGTGCTAAGAAATCAAAGCCCTCTCTCAAACAACTAAGGGGACCCTATATAAGACCTTAATCGTCCCAGTCCTGCTCTCTGGTGCAGAGGCATGGACTCTGTCAAAAGCGGATGAATGGAGGAGGAGATACAACGACAAACGTGACGACATACAGTGATATTGACTTAGCCAGAAGAGTGAAGGTCCAAAGACTAAGGTGCCTTAGTCATGAAGATCGGATGGAAACTAATGCTACAGCCCGGAACCCACACCTGAGGAACGGCGCAGTAGAGGTAGACCGCGACTCAGGTGGCGCAAGCAAGTGGAAGGGGACCCTTACCAGCTTAGCGTGCAGAACTGGAGGCAGCTGGCTAAAGATCAAGCTGGCTGGAGATACTTGTTGGTTGAGGCCCAGATCCACCCCGGACTGTAGCGCCACCTTAAGTAAGTTAGGTAAACCACTCAGTCATAACTCCTATAGAACTTCTAAAAGACAGTGTCAATACAAAAGTCGTCACATGCCTCGTTTCACGAAGACTATGATCTGTCATAACAGCAGAAATATAGAAGACCCGCTCACACGGATCAAACAGAGCCCAACAGGCATCACTGCAATTTATGATTCCTTGGCATTCCATCTGAAAATCATGCGTCTAAGTACAACGTGCCTAGGCAGACACTAAGGCGACATAGACGCAGAAGAAGACACCCACACAACTAACTCTCAAGTTTCGGGGGGACAAAGTGGCATGTGTCGAAAAACACTTTTTAACGACCTGGATAAATTCAAGACACCAACAGCCATTCTTCAATTTATTCTGGATTGGATAAATGAATAGAGGGGAGAAAAGGAATTGCAAGGAGTGGAACACCTCGCTGTTTCCTCAACTACGTATCACCTTAAGGAACTGGACAAACTTCAGCAGAAATATGTTGACGATGCTTCGAAGGCTAAGAGACTGTCACACATATTTTGTGTAAATCTCAAGCTACAGCTCGAAGCTGACTCCGAATCTCAGGCAAGTGACATATGTAACTCTCAGGCATGAATTGGAATTCCATTGCGTCTCAAAAGACTGTTAAAACCATTGGTCCTCAACCTCTCAAAAATCTACCTGCAGCATTGCATCAAATGCGCCAGACCAGAATACGGCCACGAGAAACCGCACAAATGATTCGGATGAGGATCAGGAGCCTAAGGAGCATGGCAAAGATTACAAAATCATGCACACTGCGGCCATTTATTATTCACAATTTGCTTGAGGACCGCCACTTACTCCACATGGTGCTAGGAGTGCCTTTCAAGCAAATGACTGTTCTTTAACATTCAAGTGTTCACATCAGTGCATAATTTGGGGAAAACGCCCATAGGATTCAATCAAAGGATTCAATTTAACTCTCTGTATAGTTTTGTTCATCTAATGGGGGAAAGGAAAGCTTTTGAAATCAAATTTCCTTACACAACAAACTGAATTTCTTCAAATTCAATGATAAATCCGTGCTACTGTATGCATGTGAAGCCTAAAGGGTCTTCACATGTGTATTGCTCGAGAAGGTTGCTATTGCGCTATATTTTACAGTAAAACGGGTCAAAAGCTGATGGATATCGAAAAAGAGCTGGAGAAGCCAAATGACAAAACCGCAGTCCTTCGAATGGAATCCTCAAGGTGCACTGTGAGGTGAAAGGCCACAAATGAAGTGGAGATCAACAGTTTTGACAGAAGCTATATCCCAGCGCAAGATGTACTCACAGCTAAAACATCTAGCTGCAGGCTGGGAGAGAGGCATACAATTGTTCGCCGCCCCGTACCCCACCTGCAGTTAAAAGATCTAAGGAGGACGATACCATCAATCTATTAACATTTCTCCCAATGAGTCGAAATCTGCAACCAAATTGATTCCATTTGGTTTCACTGCTTATCCTGACATTTTCCGAACCCGACACCCACACAGTAGCTACTGAACATCCAACTCACACGATTCTCCGTCAAATCTATTCCAATCCAAAAGACTATTGTCAATAAAGTTCCCAAGGAATAGTTGGAAAAGCAATTTCATCTTTTATTGGATGTATTTCTTCCAACATGCACCCGTCCCACTGCGCCCCATTCGAAAGTCTCAAAAAGCGCGTCACCTCATTGCCTCCTTTATCTACCAACATTCAGCATCACTAAATCAACTCGATAAAGATAGGACCATTCCCGCCTTAACCCTCACTTTGTATCTCCTTCAAATTTTCGTCCTTCGCAGTTGCTTCTGTTAAATCCTTAGAGATTTTCTTTCGCTTTAAAGGATAAACAGAACATCCCACCGCCATTCAGACGATATATGGGAAAAAACTTTTTTCACCCACTCAACCTCGTCTCAGGGAAGTTACTCGCCCCCAACTCCTTGGATAAGCTCGCTAACGATTATATTATCCTCGCAAATGCAATGCGATACCACAATTAGCTAATTAGCCAAAAAAAAACCGTTAAAGGCTAACAGATGAGTCTCATGTGATTAACTTTAAGAGATTTTATTGTGACTGGATTTGAGGGCGATTACATACACCAGTGTCGGTCAAATGAGTGGGAGATATCGATTGAGATCCCATTTGTAGTCCGGTTCGGAGGAAAACATAGCGAGGCGGCCATTTTCGGCAAATGGACTTTTGGGCGCCAAACTTTCTCATCCCGACAAGAAGTTTGTGTGATGTGTCATCCTGCCAAACTTTTCGCAGTCAGACAGACTGTTTATTTACATGTCATCCTGGTGGTGGATGAAATTAGGCGAAAAGGGAGTGTCTTGCTATTTGAAACAGGGGAGAAGTTTTTCCATGGCATCATGTATGTGTGAGAAACTGGACATATAGGGGGCGACGACTTGATAAGTAGTAAGTACATACAAACATGCAGAGATATGGTTTTATGCTCACTTACGTCTCGGGCAATGCAAGTGCATATTTACAAGTTTCATCAGTTCACTCACCTGGAAAGAAATAAGAAAACGAAATTAATTCTAAAAATCTCTTACTGTATACCACCTGTAAAATCGAATTTATATGGAATGGGAAGTTGAGGTAAATGAGGACATTTGGGTACTGAAAACAGCTAGAAGAAGTAGCGATTAGACTTAGGGGGGTAGGTAGGTAGCTTTAAACCAGCCATGGACACGGCGATTGTGACACCCATTCTAGCATACGGCTCGCTAGTCTGGTGGGAGGCTCTTGAGAAGCAATATCAGCTTTCAGGATCCTGAGGCCAGCCTATATAGGAATCCGGCGATCTATGAGAAGAATACCAATGCTACATTTCATACCACTTGATCTGTACTCCACCAACACGCAGCTAAAACTACTGTGAAACAGAGGGAGGGACGACTGTCGACAGAACCCTACGGTCAGGCTTCCTTACTGTTTCGATGGAAGAATGCTGACAGATCGACATTAACTCATCATATGACCCAGACTCTGCATTTGACATGAGATTCAGTATCAGAAATCGTGACAAGCAGGAGGAACCACAGTTATTAATGAAAAGGGATTGGAAAGAAAGAGAAAGAACTAATTACCCATCTTCCATGTTTCGTCCTTGTCCTTTCAGAATTCTAGGGGATTAAACCTACGAAGATCTCGGGGACCTAAACAGGTTCAATATTCACAAAATACCTTCGTCTCCAGATATTAGTGGTTGGGCACATAGTGCATAATAGAAAGGGGTTGACACCATCTATTTCATGACAACGTCACTGAGCTACGTGCTCTTGGCTAAACCGAATCATGTATTCTTTCAATATCAAACCAATACTCCTTCTTTCTCACGCACAACAGCACAGATGACTGTAGGCACCTCCTGGTGGCAACAAAACTTGATTGGCCTCTGGTTACCTTCCACTCGACGATAGAAAACCTGCACCTATTGAATATGTTGCAAGCAGGAAATCATGTTAGGGTTACGACCCAAGGGGTGAGGCCATTTTTGAGTACGAACTAACCTAGTAGTATCCAACAGAGAGAATAGTCCAATTTTTTTTACGAAACACTGTCAAGAAGTTCTTGACATTACTCTTGTCTTACAGAACCCTCAGATGTACATGTGAACCAACTGGAAAACCCTCGAATCCAGCTCAGTATAACCAGTCGCCTTTTAGGCTTTCTTTTGGCAGCTGTCAAAAAATGATTTCGGAAAAGCATAACCGCATTGTATCTCCCAAGCTAGCCAACGTTAACTGTGAACCACCCAAAACACAGTCTGAGCTAGATAAGTCAAATAGCCATTTATCTTCCAACTGAAGCTTTTACAAAATTCTAGTTAGAATAAAGGATGTCATATGCCCACATTCGAGTTCAACCTAGCCAAACTCATTCGGAGGATCTCTACAGAAAAGAGGTCACGAAGTCTCAACATAAATCTTGACATGGTTTCTGCGGAAGATTGATCCCACAACAGAATCTTCCAGACTGCGAAAAGTCCTCTCTACGCCAAGCGTCCTAATGCACACAAATGGTACTTTGGTAGTCTCAAACGAACAATTTTCGGATCTGCTAATATATATATGCTCGTCACTGATAATAATTTACTTGATTTGCCGACCAATCTGATCATAGAAAACAAGCTTGAATAAGCCGTTTGTAATTCCGAAACATATAAACTTGAATCAGCTGATGGAATCTATCCTGCAAACCCGGCCTTCCAGGATTAAATAAAGGGTTTTTCAATAGGGACGCTACAAAAGTAGAGCGACAGGGACAGCAAACGACGCCATATTTTTCTTGCGGTTTTTTGACATTTCTCTTCAGTAAGGTTTGCCATTTCATGATGGAAAGATATACGAGCCAACAACGAGTCGAAATTATTAAAATTTACTACCGAAATTCGGAGTCAGTGGCCTCAACGTTAAGAGCGCTACGTCCAATTTATGGTCGTCATAATTTCTGGCTGGATGGCTTCGTCAATAAACAAAATATGCGGTATTGGTCAGGCAGCCTCCATGACTCCATGAGCCATCATTGCATCCCGAAAAAATTACGGTTTGGTGTGGTTTATGGGCCGGCGGCGTCTTCTTCCGTGATGATCAAGACCGGCACGTTACTGTGAATGGGGATCGCTACCGTTCAATGATAACCGAATATTTTTGGCCCCAATTGGATGATATGGACTTGGAGGACATGTGGTTCCAACAGGACGGCGCCACAAGCCACACAGCGAATGTCACAATCAATTTATTGGAAACCAAGTTTGGAGAACGTGTTATCTCACGAAATGGTCCAGTCGCTTGGCCGCCTCGGTCGTGCGATTTGACGCCGTTAGACTATTTCCTGTGGGGCTACGTCAAGTCTATGGTCTATGCCAACAAGCCAGCGACGATTGATGAACTTCGTACGAATATCGAACGTGAAATTGCAGCAGTATCGGCCGATTTATGCTTGAAAACCGTCGAAAATTAAGTTCAGCGTCTGGACTTCTGCAAGCGTGCCCGTGGTGGCCATGCAAAAGAAATCGAGTTCCATACACAATGGCATCGAACGTACTTTCACAGGAATAAAGAATTTCATTGATATCCAAAACCGTTTTTGTTTTATTTAAAAAAAACTTTTGTAGGGCTCTTATTGGAAAACCCTGTATAAGCTCATTCTCTCGAATATCCTTAGACCCTGTTTTGCCCTCGGTACAACACCGAGCGCCTGGACAAAGGTTAAGGTAGTTATTATATCTAAAGGTGTACCATACAACCCTTCAGTATCCCAGGACGATGAGCTTCACCTCCTATTTTTTAAAAACCCTGGAGAGAATTCTCGACAGACACCATGAATTGCAATCACCTCTACAGCCAGCCCATTAAAGACGAGAATCTGTTGAAATGGTCGCCGACACACCTATTAGTTTGATGGCCAGCTTTGGAAAGAAAGATCAACGTAAAAACGATTTAGAAAACCCAACGAATGACATGAACTTGCTTTACAGGTGCTCTTAGTACTCCTCCAACTGCTGCGCTTCAAATTATGCTGCAATTACTGCCAAAAGGTATTTATGGAATGCAGCAAGCCATCAGCGCAGCCCTAAAACTGCGAGCACCCATCAATGGAGTGAGAAGAATTCTAAAGCGTGTTCGCAGCCTTCTACAAACAGCGGACAGGAGCGCCTAGAGTCAGTCCGAAGATCTATGCAGTTCATCCATCTCATTTTTCATAGAAGCCGACCGAGTCGATACATGTGTCATTTCAAGAAACCTTGGCATCCACCACTACTTCAGTCTCTCTTACAAGTGCAATGTATTTTAGGCCGAAGTCGCAGCTGTTCATCAGGTGGCTTGTGACATTCGTTACTGCTCACGTAAACCATCAAGAGGGTCCATTGTGCCCATTTTTGAATTCTACCCCAGGAATTTGTAGAGAGAAAGGGAGCCCCTGATCTTAAAGTACCCAAATAAGGATATGAATCTCAGGAGGTGCATGCATGTCTTCCAGTTCCATGAAGAAGTAACTGCCAAGAGTCCACATTCTTTTGCCGAAGAGGGTAGGATTTGTATACAGCAGGTGACGGACAGACTCGATTTCTTTCTCGTCCCTACAATTTCTGCAACAGTCGTTGTGATGTATGCCGAGGCCCTCCACATGAATGCCAATTGGACCAGTAATAATGCCGGAGACGGTGCTTGCTTCGTGCGAACTAAGTTTGGCCGGAGGCAGAGATCTCTTCTTATTATAACCCGTCCATAAGTGTCCAGCCATTGCACAAGTGTCCAACGTGTATTGGCTTGACTGATGGCCTCATCTCCAATATAAGTTGGTCAGCCCTTTCATTCCATTGTAGCCAACATAGGGTCGCCGTATTGGCTCTCGATAGCTCATCTAGATACTTTTTGCAGATTCCTACAAGGCTCGATCTAGTTATCAAGTACCCCATACCCTTATTGACTGCCTGGCTGTCGATGTATCCATCCATCTCGCAGATAGTTTTCGAACCCTCGATGATGGGTGTGATTTCGGCTTAAAAGACACTGCAATCGTCGTTTATTCTACAGAAGTGGTTTATTCCTTGAGTCTTGCAGTAGACCCCAGTACCTGTACCAATGTCCATCTTAGAACCATCGGTGTACAAGGTCGGTTCATTTTCCCCTCTATCAGATATTTCGATTTTGACGGTCGAAATGCGATCAAAGCCCATGTATTGCACAACAGAATGTGAGGCTGTGAACGACGTCACACTCTGCAGGTTACAACGACATTCCGGGGAACTGTTCGGCCGACGAACTGGACAGACAAGGCTCTTTAGGTACCAGAAAGTATACACAATACGTCAAAGCACCTACATATGACATTTACTTAGCACCTGGCATCCTAGATGGTTACATCTTGATTATTGCAATGATGCCTAGCTGTTTTGCCCTATCATCGACACTAATAGGTCAAAAGCATTAATTCGATTAAAATAACCCAGAGCCCGCCTCCTAGGCAGACCTCGACGAGTGGGCAGATTCTGTGACAATTCCTGCAGGAGCTGCAAAGATGAGGAAGAGAAGAAGCTCATAACCGTAGTAAATTTCCTTTAATTTTCGTAAGTGTGTCCCTGCCTAGGCGGTGACACACACCTAACCTTACCAAACCAAACCTCTTTAGACGACAAATATCAAACGGAATCATCATTATATCTACCAAAGAGAATTTTCCCCTGTCCAAGAGGCGGTAAGATTCCATCAGTTATTCATCAAACCACGCAACTCGTAAATTTTTTCTTTAAATTTAACTTTTTCATATTTTTTTTTATTTTTACCGCACGCTGTAAGGAAATAATTCGTTGGAATTATAACGCCTTCGGATGCAAAAGAGCACAACCCATCGTTCGTCTCCTCCTGTCAAAGTTGATAAATTATGAACATCCGCCATAGACCCGTTGTCACTGAAAACCACCACAGTCTGCGATGAGTATCAAACCACAATGAGTTGCGGCAGAGATGAAGAGATAAAAATAAATCCTAAACGATATAAACGAAGATAAAGATGCTTAGCTAGTAAGCTTCAAATTACATTTATTTGTGATGTTTGAGGAGAGAGAGAGCTCTTAAAAGCACCCGACGTTGTAATACTCGACAACACACTCATGCCAGCATACTGCCACAAGGATATTCCCTGAGATTAATTCCTCATACGCCAGAGAACCTTGAAACGATATAAAAAAAAAACACCTACGGGCCTGAAACCGTTTCGCTGTGGGTTTCTTTTTATTTTATTTTGTTTACGTAAAAGGAAAATCAAGCATTGTGAGATAGGATCATAGGATATCAGGTATAGCAAACTTCCTGCTGCTGCTTTACAAAGAAATCTTGGCAGTCTTCTATCTACAGGAAGTAAGAAAAATAAAAGAAGAGGAAATCAAAAAAAATATATATATCGGATATTTCTTCCTTTGGACCTAGGACAATTTAATTTTCCGTACAGCTATCCTCGATTTGATTTAACTTCATTGTGGTCCTGGATATTTGCTGTGGGATATTCGCGTGTATAAATATTTATTTTATCTAAAATTGAGCTGGTAAGCAATTTATATCCGCGGTCTAAGGCACGAGTAACCATTGGATAAATGTTAGGCAAATATGATTCGTTGGAGCGTAATTTAGTAGCTTTGATCGGAGTGAAGAGTGTGGTCGTTTTCCCAAGAGGGAAGGAACATTAGGATGTTTAGGTACGTTGTGTTTTTTTTTTTTTTTTTCATAAAAAAGAAGTTGTTTAGTTTAGTTTACACAACCTTTTGACGTGGGCAAAGATATAATGGAATCTTTTGCGGTGATTTTCAATTAACCTGTGAAGACTCGCGAGAGTCTTCTTTAAACTTCGTTAATGTCAAAACATAAGTCGAGGTTTACATTTTTATCATGGTGAAGTCTACGAACGAGCAACGTTTGGAAATTATTACAAACTAGTGGCCCGCCCCGACTTCGTACGGGTAGAATTAAGAATCTTGGAACCCAAGTTGAAGCCATTGAAGTATGTACAGTTCCATTCGAAAAGGGAGTTAGTTGCTCGACATTAAGTTCCTTGTATATTCTGATATTCTTAACTCGATAGACCAAACAAATACTTTGAAGAAATCTCAGTTCTTCAGCTTATTCTTTCGGTCATTACCGAAATCTCATGACCATAGGTGAGGGTCGAATCAAACACACAAAACTGTTCCAGCCTGACCAATCCCACAGGATAACTTAGTATTGCTCTTTCCATCACTCTGGAATATGAATCCGAAATAATTAAACATCTGAACAGGCATTCGAGACATTATAATTACTTCCGATTTGCTCACGTTTATCCAGCTTCAACACAGACGACTACTAAGCCATTAAGCGGTCGCTGAAATTCGGTCCAGATGGTTCGAAGTAAGTCATCAGCGAAAAACATATGGCTTATCCTTTAGTCTCACAATGCGAACAGTTCCTCGCCACGGTTGCGCTCCCATTGAAAGATGTTTTTGTAACGCCATTAACCCAAGCACATCTCCTAGAGTTCGTGTGTATAGATCGAATGGCCTTCAAATGAGAACCGCCAATCCCATACTCCTGCAGTACACTCCAGAGTTTACTTCGAGAGCCCGGATTATTACACCCATGGCACACTCCCAGGTCTTCTCAAGTACCGTTCTTAGAATGAAGAGCGCTTTGGCTGTGCTTCTACCTGGACGAAAGCTACACTGCTCATCGGCCAAGTTGGATTCCACCACAGTTCTGGCACGCGCTTCCAACACCTTAATACCGATCGTTATCACAATACGCATTCCTTAAAATTAAATCTCCCTCAGCTACGGATCCAATACATAATGTATTTCCACAAAACCAAAGATACGAAAAAAGAAAAATGAGAATGAAACTACCCTTGTACAACTGGACAAAACAAAAACAACATACGATCATGAACCGATGTGCCACAGTGAGGTCATTCACTGCTACATGGCTGTTGGCTACGATCTCCACTGATGGAAAATTGTTGGCGATAATTTTATGAATTGTTTTGACCACAGCTCAGCTTCAGGACAACGCAGAAGGGTGATTTATAGAATCTTAAAGGAATTTACTAAAAACATTTTCTTGTGTTTTTAAATCCAATAAGCCGTTGTTGAGTTAGTGCTGTATGAACCTTATTTTATAACATAAAATTTGGGCTTCATCCCCTTTCTGCTACTTAAATCTTGAATGCAGATCATAACAGTGAAAACCGCATCTAAATCCGTTCAGTGGTTCTTGAGATTAGCCCGTGCTCACTGTAGTGATGCCCATTTTCGAAATACAATTCTCATTCTCCCATACAAAATTCCCATACAAAACGCAAATTTCGATTTTTTCGATGTCCGGCTTTTCCTTTGGGTTTTTCCGAAATTTCTTTTTTCCTTAACTACTCCTGAAATAATACGAACAAAACAAAAAAAGAATCATCCAAATCGGTTCCTCGAGTTTAAGCGAGACTAACGCACAGCAATTTATTTTTATATATAGAAGAAGATTACTAAAGGAATTCTGAGTCGGTAATCGCAACTTTAGGGGCGCTTAGTCTAATTTTCGGCCGTAATAATCTTCCCACCAGACAGGTGTGCGTTCTATAAATGCGAGTCAATGTATTCATTATTGAATGTTCCTTTGCCAGTGACACAACCCAACGGTCGAAGTACGGAAAATATCACAGCCGTAAGTGCGTCAGTTCAAAAAGAGCCAAATCAGTCGATTCCACACCGTTCACAGGAATTGGGAATCTCTCAGCAGTCTACATTGTGACGAATTTTGCGTAAAAATCTAGGCCAACACCCTTACAAGATCAAATTAACTCAAGAACTGAAACCTTTTGATCATTTGAAGCGCCGAAACTTGTCCGATTGGGCTCTGCAAAAGTTTGAAGAAAATCCCTTCAGCGATGAAGCTCATTTTTGGCTTAATGGCTTTGTCAATAATAAGCAAAATACGCGTTATTGGACAGCAACAAACCCACCTGTGCTTCAAGAGGTTCCATTGCATCCGCAAAGAGTGACCGTGTGGTGTGGATTTCGTGCCGGAAGTTTGATTGGACCGAACTTTTTCGTCGATGAAAATGATTGCCATGTTACGGTCAATAGAGTTCGCTATCGTGCCATGTTGAAAGACTGTTTTTGGCTAGAATTGGATGGCCTTGACATCAGTGATATGTGATTTCAAAAAGATGGTGTCACATGCCACACAGCTGGTCAAACAATTGATCTATTGAAGGGGAAGTTCAGTAATCGTAAAATCTCGAGAAATGGCTAACTTGCTCATGCAATTTAACACCGTTGGCTTTTTTTTATGGGTCGTTGGTTTATGCCAATAAGCCAACAACGTTAGAGGAGCTCAGAAACAATATCGAATGCGAAATTGTCAACGTTTCGACCAATAGATGTGAAAGCGTGGTGGAAAATTGGCTCCAAAAAACCAATCGCTACAAACGTGCTCGCAGTGGTCATATGAATGATATCGAATTCCATACTTAAATTTAACATGTGTACTACACCTGGAATAAATTTCAGCCTGCTTTTTCTGCGTTTTATTCAAACACAAAATTGTTATGCCCCTTTATATTTCTAAACCTCTTCTAGAATATGACGTTCGATGTAGGTATTGCGTCTACTTAAAGCTGACAGGCAAGTCTACTAAAGATCAAATATTTACACTAAAACAAATATTGGAGACGATTTGCGACTTTCAATGTGATAACCACGGCAGGAATTTACGACAAATCAAGAGAATCCACCTCTGCGTTTGGTATCAATTTGATTCAATCGCATATATATGATGCACAGACTCGCATTAAGGTCAGTAGTGACTGCAGGGAGACCTTTCATGTGAAAAAAGAACTCAGGATCCGGCTGACTATCGTACGAAAAACTTCGACTCATCATTATGTGTTTGTTTAAAAAATATCGAAAAGGTTGGGCAAAACTCACGGGATAACATGAGAAGCACAAACTTCCAAAGATGTGCACGATTATGCGATTACAATTGACAAGACAAGGAAAATACAGTGTGCTGTCATTAGAGTATTCGGAAATATTGTAACAGATACAGAAAATGGTTACTCTGCCGAGTAATGAACTTGCATTTGTATTAGACCCTGGTCCTCAAATTTAGTGAATAGGGAAAATATAAGAAGAGAATACTTTCTTACATTTTTTTCTAAACGACATCGACCTGCTCGAAGGACTACCGCCGAAAGTATAATCCCTACCGACAGAAAGATATAAGACACATAAAATGAAGACCTCTCTTTACAAAAACATGCAAAACTGCAAGCTACTCGCCTAACAATCCATCTAACCGGAGACACTTGCTTCTTGAAATCTAGGCTTGCACCAAACTGTAGCGCCATCTAGGTTAGATTTGGTTAGGTAAATGGAATTACAAGGCGAGATAGAACCCTCTGTACCGCACTCAGGTCCAAAATAAACATTTTGATTACCATGCAACCGGTTCACGCAACCGGTCCATTGTACAACCAGTAAGCAGGACCCAGTTTTTACCCATTTTACTGGAATTTCCTCGATTTTCAGATAAAGCCGAGAAGGTATTTAAATGACACACAACACATTAGCACCGAAGATCTGCCAACTGATCCGAGCAAGGGCCGGACAATCTCAAGGAAAAAGATCCGAAGTATCGTCGCCCTCTCCACAGGCCCCGCGACAGTGGTTTTACTTAAGCCTAAGCTTGGTAAAAACGAACTGTCCCATTAGATCGCCAATTACAATAGTTGTCTACAGTCTCTTCTGCTCAGTGACAGCAAGAATGCTGCTGATTTCTTACAGAAGTTCGGGAGCATTCGTTTAGTTGTAGGAAACCCAATCGTCAATGAAGGCCCTGACCGAAGACGCGGGAAGACCCAACGCAGGTTCAGGTCCTGAGCAATCATCCTCTAAGCCTTGTCTAGCAATTAAATCGGAGATTTAATTTCCAAGTGTGATGGCCTTGCTCGTCGAGCAATCCGTTAAACACTCTACCATTGCCTATGGGTTTCCACTAACCTTGATTAACTCACAGATGCCCATAGTAGATAAATACATGTATCGTTTAGTTTTTCGACTTCCTGGAAGAAGGGTCTTCCAACGAATTTATGTCTTAGGTGGCACAAGCCTGGGTAGGGGCAGAGAAAATGAATTAAGTTCTCATTGAACTTCGCGTCTCCACAGCACTTGCAAAGTCCGTCCGCAATTTGCCTTATAATCACTCCTAGGAAGTTGAAAGTTTTCCTTTCCTTTTGTATCAGTGTATTAGTTGTGGTCTTATCGTACCAAAGCTAAAAGAGTACCATTTACTGATGTTCGTTAGAGATATGGTTCAACTTGGACGATGCCAGCCAACAATTCCGTCCACCCGACCTGGACGAGCTGCCGGACCTGACGTTCTAGCTACCAAGTTTTTAAATCAGAGGGGAATGACTTGGTAAGGAACGAGTACTAGATCTAGCGCGACCCTCAAGAGACGAGAGCATATAAACTGCACCTAGAGCTAGAAGTCTCCTCAACATTGCTCACGAGATATTATCTGCTGACAAAAACATCGAATTTACCATCTCCTCCAGGACATTCTAGGAGGAGAAAGCATTCTTACACAACAAATCGAAGGACCAAAAACCAACGACGAGGAATGTGAAGGAGTGTTCTCTAAAAGGTCTAGTCTTAGTCTCTTTTCCGTCTCCCAAATCATTGTAGCGTTTCCACGCCGAAATGATGGCGATTTAGGAAGTCTTACCCTAGTTCAAGAAAAACGTAATATCCGCATTAGACATCCGCATCTTTTTCGATAGCCCAAGCAGCAAGTCCTTGGAATCATTCTCTACAAATTCACTAGTAACCCTAGATTGCCGATCGTCTCTTATAGAGATGGCGCAGCAGTTCATTATTCACCTCTGTTTGGTGTCACGGCAAAGGGACATTCCAGCGAACTGTAAGGCAGATGAACTCGCCGAATATGGAAAAACAATACCCATTCTATCCGAAAAAGGAACCTTAGGACAAATCTTAGGTGGTTGGTATGATGTGTTTAGCGCAAAAACGTATTTGGCCAAACCTGGTTCTAAAACGCTTTAACTAATTCATTTTTCTTTAAAGACTGCATATCGGCGCTACCATAGGTTGGATCACTGAACACTGTCTTATAAGCAAGCATGCAATGCTTGGCGTTGAACGATGGGGAGGAGGAAGCTATTCCCACCTTCTTTGTACCTGCCCAGCTCTCACCCATAGAAGAAGACTTCACTTAGATTAGCTTAGGTTAGAAATATGGGTGCTCTTGCTTACAAAACTGTCAGCTGCTCGCTTAGACCACATAGAGTCCCGATTCTCCAAAAACCCTAGAAACCCGACATTCGTCAACCACTAAGCCACCCAGATGAATTTATGAATATCAGGAGTTTGCTAAGCTCAAGGTTTCCAAGGTTTTCTAGTCCTAAAAAGAAGCTATTGCCAAACTTAATTTTGATTCTACAAAAATCTAGGCGATCATAAGCTCCAATTGGGTCAACGAGTAGCTAAAGGAATTCTCCACGGGGTATCACAACGAACCTATCATTGGTCCAAGCTGACAGCCACCTTAACCTAACCAAACCCAACCTTGACCAAGAAAGTGAACCACCGACCAAATATTTACACTACGGCAGATCTTGGACCACCGACTTTTCTCAATTTTAAGGCCGATTATGACAGAATTTATAAGGACAAGCTATACAGAGCAATGTCTGGTTGTAGCACCGCTGCCCAACCCTTTCGATACCGCAGTAGAGGAAGACCGCAACTCAGGTCGCGCGCGCATACGACAAGGCACACCAACCAACTTGAGGTGTGAAACTAGAAGCAATTGGCTAACGATTGAATTGGATGCAAACGCTTGTTGGTTTAAGGCCAAGTCCACCTCGAACTGTATAGCCATCATAATCTATCCAAAATCTTTTTCTTCCCTCCTCAATCCTTATGAATCTCCATCCACTTAGAGGAAGGAAACAATCAATTTCCCTTAGCTCTCGCCTACAAAAAACTTTTAATTATTGTGTTCCTTCCTTGTTCTCCATCGGAACTTTAATCTTCAAAAACAATTTACTACAACAAATAAACACGACACAAGCAAACTTTAATTTACCATTTAATGCATTTAACTTTCAACTATTACTTCCTTTCCACTATAAGTAATTATAACTTCAGTGAAACCAAAGT
Source organism: Matsumyia berberina (assembly GCA_917880715.2). NCBI lineage: Eukaryota > Metazoa > Arthropoda > Insecta > Diptera > Syrphidae > Matsumyia > Matsumyia berberina. The sequence continues at coordinate 110,499,431 of OU862870.1, read as the reverse complement.
CCTCACAAGCCCCCCGAAGAAACTTCTTTTCCACAAAACTTGTGATTGATGTCCTTTGTCTTGGACCTGGGTTGATTTTTCTTCCTCTTCACAGGACAAAAGATAATTGAAAGAATCAAAATAAGGAGGAAAGCAAAAGTAAACTTCAAAATGTCCGACAAGGAATTTACACAAACTTTTGCCACCCCACATTTATTGACCCAGTTAAAGGTGTTATTAGCGAAGTTGAGCAATACAATGCTTTTCAATTCCGCTTCCCTATTGATTTTCGTTTCACGTAAATAACAAATAACCGCTATCATCACACCAAGTGAGAGGGCAAACTTTTTGCGCAAAAATGTATCGTCCTTGCGTGGGAGGGGGCTAAACCAACAAAGTATCGTGCATTTTTAACATTCTTTCGTCCACATCCCTCCCCATTTCGTTTGGCTGAAAGAGGGTGTGACGAAGAACTCTAATGATGTTGATGGTTCACGAGTACCCTCTCAAAAAAGGACCGCATGTGCTTTGTACCACAATTTGTGGTTAATGGAACTACGGGTGTTGGTGCTGATTTTATTTGTCTTTTTGCAGCATAAACCGTAAAAGGGATGACAATGCGGAGTTCGAATGAAACTTATACCAAATCAATCAGGCAAAGTGTAGATTGTTTGGTCAGGTTGGCCTATAAGTTCGACTATAGGTTTTCGGCTATATTCCTTGATTACGTCGTAAATATTTCATGTGGTCAAGAAGTAGTTCTACGACAAAACTTTCCAACAGTAGTCAACTTGTTTTATTGGTCTTTCTGATGGTGTACGTATGTATTTTAGTGTAAATGATGTGCGGGAACCCTACTGACTCTGTTAATGCTGTGCCATTTTATTATTTCTATAAACCAAGGAATACATTTCGCATGGCTTTTATCACGTGGCTATCGTCACATAGGAATCTCGTAAAACACAAATTCCATCATTTGCTATTCCTCGAGTGTGTTTCACATTAAGATGACCAAGAGTGTACTATGACTTAACGAGCATTTGATCCATCATCTTCGTTTCCCTTACTGACGATTGGCTTACCTAAGAGGTGACAATATTCCAAACTCGAAAAGTCAATACTTTGATTTGGCAGTGGAATGGACTTTCAAAGTTCGAGCAGCTCCCACTTAAAACATGACGAAGAACTTAGTTTTTCGGTGTGAGGAGCAGACCTTTGTTGCAACTAATTAGTTTGGAGTGGTCCTCTAAAAATGAAGTATCCATAGAACAAAACGTCCTGATAGTGTTTAGACCATTGAAAATGTATGCCCGGAAGGTAGTTTCATTATCGCTGAACAGTGTCTAATAGGCCTACAACCCGAAAGATTGGGAGCTGTGAAAACCATTTTCCATTTCCTCTGTACCTGTCCAAACCTGTTATTAATCCATCTAGAAGCTCTCTTCTTCGATAACCTATAGACGGCTTAGATAACACTAAACTTTATAAATTTCTCTAATTTCTTTGAAAATTTCTTCCCTACAAGTGGCCCCAAAAACTGACAGACCCGCGGTATAGCAACGGACATCCATCGGTCTAAGTGTATTTGGATCTACATATTCAACCGCCCTAACCTAAAAAAAAAGCCCTTCTGTTAACTTAAAGAGTAGGACGTATCCGGAGGAAGAATAATGTTGTGATTGTACTACGTCTGTCCTTTTTAACTTTAGTAAGCCTTGCTAACTAAAAAAATAGCTGGCGCTAGAGATAGAGCTCGAAGGGGAGAGCGGGAAAACTTGACATTTTTTGGGCGAAAAGAAGAAACCTGCAGATACCTGAGGCAGTGCTTAACTGCCCTAGACTTCATTGTACTAAATACAAAGGGCCTAATCGCATCTTTGCGGTTGATATAATTTACAATAGGGCCACAGGACATTACTTCAACCTGGGCTTAATATAAGGAAATTTTGCGCTGACTTTGGAAGCTTCGGTATGATATTGTGTGTGTCTCAATGTAATAGAAGATTTTTTTAAGATTACGGTGTAGAAGTAGGATTCCGACATGACCCATGAATTCTCGCACGTAAATGTCTTACAGCATTAAGGCTGAAATTCATAACATCAGTCTCATTTGTGTTCCTTCAAGGATTGTTGGTGCAAGATAGTCGAGAAAGTCTACGAGCAATATCTGAGATTTGAAGGATCGCCCTTGGAGATTTCAACGCCAAGATCGGAAAGGAAGAACCATAGTCTAAACTACACAACTTTCGGAAACAGATTCGAATTCTTGCCACGGGGCGAAAAATGGTAGTAGGTAGCACTAAATTCCCGCATCTCGTAACGTGAAGGTCACCTGATCAAACTACCACCAACCAAATTAATCAAGTTGCGACCGACCGAAGACATTCCTCCAGTTTTTTGGATTTTGAAACGTTCAGAGGAGCAAACATCGAATCGCAACGTCACTTAATTGCAGCAAAAATACCAAGGGTAAGTTCAACGTTGAAAGGCTGCAATCGCAACCGAAGGGAAGAGTTTTTGCCATCCGAGTGTCGCTAGGGATCGCTAGAAGTCCTCCAGCTGTAATAAAGAGTGGAAAAGACTGATGGTAGCACTGGCGGAGAATCATTAAGGATATCGCGACTAAGGGATAGGTTTCACCCCTCTTCCTGCAGGAAATCGCTGATTAAATTTACAGAGACATTTACGGACAAAATAAGTTTTTGGGCTAAAGCGACGGAGCAAGAAAAGGACAAGTGAAAAGGGTGATACGAAAAACATGAACTCAGACGAAAAGAAAAACAGCACAAGACGCAAAGATTTTACGGGAGGAAAAAAAAGCCCGTGCTACTATATCTGCCAGCGACATCAGTGCAAAGATTCAACGTAAAGTAACACTCTCCAATCTCTGTTACTTTAACCATAGAACCACTTAGGCAACTACAGATCTGAGTAAAACGAAGAATATATCAATCAAGATCCGCATCCATCCTATGGCATGGGGTTCAAGCATTAACTTTGTCAAAATGAAATGAAAATGCACGCGGAATTTTTGAGAAAAAAGTTCTACTGAGTTATCCTGTAGAATTGGTCAAGCTGGAGTGATAGCTTGGTCAATCTGTTATCAGAAGAGTCAATCTTGGCATCGGAGCTTAATGCTTCCGTTCAGGACTGGTTTCGACCAGAGTCTGAGCCTGGTCTGGGCTGCAGTCAAATCTTCAGCCAGTCATGGGTCTGCACTGGTATCTTCATGGAGGTCGACAACGCCAGACTTCACTACAGGCTAGGCAAGCATGCCTCTGTTTTTCGAGCAGTGACTTTTGCTATCCCAATGGGCGCGGATTAGAATGCTATGAATAGCTGAAGGGGTCGGATCATATGCGTCTGTAGCGACAGCCAGGCTGAGCTTAAAGGCCTTGCTAAAGTTCCAAAATAGTTCAAGAATGTAATAACTCTCTGAATTCGGTCGCAAGGCTGAACTCTTTCACTCTTGTCTGGGTCCCAACCCATATTGGAATTTTGGGAAATAAGATCTCCGATTAGATTGCTAGACAAGGCTCAAACAATGTTTTCTCAGGACCTGAAGCTGTTTTGGGTTTTCCTACATCTTCGGTCAGCGCCTTCATTGATGATTGGTTTTCCTACAAACACAATTGTGTGTGATACGGCTCTCCAGGATGCAGGCAGACTAAACGAATGCTTCCGAATGTCTGTAAGAAATCAGCAACATTCTTGCTATCACTCAGAAGAAGAGACTGTAGACAGCCTATTAGCATCCTAACAGGACACTTCGCTTTTGCCAAGCATCCACTGTCTGCGATGCCTGTGGGAGAGGGAGATACTTCGGATCTTTTTCTTTGCGATTGTCCTGCCTTTGTTCAAATCAGGTGGCAGATCTTCGGTGCTGATGTGGTGAGTGCTGACACTGTAAGCTCCTCATCATTTAAGCGCCTTCTCGACTTTCGGAGAAAAAAATTCTCATGACTCTAGCGTCATGATAAGTTAGAAAGTAAGACCTTGACATTTTTAACGAGAAAACGCAGTCAAATTAGACTTCCGTCAAATAGGTGCATATAACTCTGTCTATTCGTTCTTTTACCTTGATTCACCAGACAATAGACCCGTATTATCATTAGTCAGCATAGGCAAGCTCGAGTACTTTTTTCTCTAACTATTCCTCATTCTGTGTTATGCAACTGTAATGAATTCGTAGTTTTATAAGTCTGGGCGAAGACTTCCTTCTAAACGTAGCCCTTAGGTGTCTTAATTCATACAAGCCCTTTTAAACTGACGAAATAACCTTCAATCGTCGTCTTGAAATTGTGTCATACATTATGCATGTTGCCACTCATAAGTGACACATTCACTGCATTCGCCACAAATTGAAATGAACGCTACCAAGACAGCTTTTGTATAAATTCATCTCGTGACGTCTACAACAAATTGCCACCTCATCGTAAATTCCCCACTTATATTCTGGTTTTGTTTTTCAAATTCAAAGGAGGTCGACGGATATTCAATTAGTCCACATTCGTATATGCTGCGGCATATCCTTTGCACCACCCACACTCATAAAATTCAAATTTAAATTTCACAACAAACAAATGGATGTAATGTAGGCACACAACAATTTGCATGCAAATCTTTCATAACTCCGCTGCCATGTGAAAAATGTCCCCTCACAGAATTTGAAGACTAATTTCCAAATAGAATTTCCCGAGCTAGATTCCTCCTCATTGACATTCACTTCGGAAGGTCTGCATTTTGAGCACAATTCCATGGCCCCAGCCGCGCCTTAATGCAAATCCCAGTCAAAATGTCATACTTCTTGAATGCCGCCATGTTTGGATGGGATGTCCCCAGGATATATCCGTGCTGTGTATCGAGCAATTGCATATTCAAATATCCTTTTTCCTTTTCGGAACTCATGCGAATTTTATGAGGAGCAGAAACAATTTGCCTTTCAAATCAGGTTGTGCTGTGAATGCCATCAATTAGGAACTGTTTGCGTCAGCAGGTCAGCAGGTCCCTGGAATGGCGGTGAAATAAAAATGCAAAGGACGAAGGACGAGTGGCAAATTGATGCAATTTTATAAAACCACATCGAAATTATCCGGCAGGAGTTCTGTCCGAGGCTAAGGAAATTCTCAGGCTAAGCTCTCTTCCCCTGAGCATGTGGTTTCTGAAGCAATCTAAATCGGATACTTGCTGACTTGTTAATAAGTGTGGGATCCAATACACTGCAGAGTGTGAAAATTTAATGCAACGTAATTAGATTTTGCAATCAAGACTGTCAGTCGCACATGGAGTCAATTAATGTAAAATGACTTTGCCAGAGTGAACACAGGTTATGGCACTTCCGTGCAAGAATGTTTAGCGATTATTTTCAGCTTGCACGTCATTTACCGTGGGAGTTTCTTCCAAGGTCTGACACACACACATAATGTACATATAAACGAACGCTATAATAATATGAATTATTCCTTCGCAACCTGCTTTGTGAGATTTATGGAAGCTATTAAAATTTTAATTAACTAGGGGCCAAGACATTCTGTGCATTAGGGCAAAGAAAGCCGTGTCCAGGAGATAAGCGAAAAATAAATGGATCGCTTTTTATTTTATTTTTCAAATTAGGAAGATGTACAACATTTATTAAGATATGTGTCATGATAATCAGAATTAAATTAAAGCAGATGCCTGCGGAGAGCGGAGGATTTAAGCATATCGATGTCCTTCATCTTTTTTTTAGTGTCTTCATCCACTTGGGATGACGAAATTTGGCCGAATAAAATGTGCGACGAGCGTAGAGAATACGCAAAGTCTTCTTCACGGACCTCGCCGAGATAGCTGAAAAAAGGTTTGGAGAACTGATCCTGTAGCCATCCTAAACCACCAAATCAACAACCATGTACCAATAGAGTTTAAACAAAAAAAAAAAAAAAAAATAGAGTTTAAACGAGTTTCGTGGTTACAAAACGGCGCACTCTAGCGCTAATTGGGCTCTAAAGAGCCGCCACTTTACCTACCTACCTAAGGAATACGTACATATGTTTGTTGTCCAACAGCAGAGCGCCTACAAAGAGCCAAGCCCTAAACACCTGCGAAAGGGAATACTACTAAGAATTGGTGTCGTCTAGAACTGAAGGCTTCTATTGTCGGGTCACCAAAATGAACTCTGCCTCTTCGAACGTAAAACAAAAAAGCACTGATTCCTACGACTAAAGAATGTTGTGGGCTAGAGCAAGATCGATGTCATGGTGGAACCTCAAGAACGTGTTTGTAGGTAATTTGGCTAAGTCTGGGGATATACGTAGACATAACCCTCCAGTCGAATTATTTTTTTCTGCCACGAGCTTACTTACATACTTAAGATGGCGCTACACTCTAGGATGGACCTGGGCCTCAACCAACAAGCGTCTCCAGCCAGCTCGATCTTTAGCCAGCTGACTTCAGTTTCGCACGCTAAGTTGGTTAAGGTACTCTTCCACTTGCGTGCGCCACCTGAGTCGCGGTCTTTCTCTACTCAGGTGTAGATTCGAAGTTTTTCTGGGCCGGAGCATTTGTGTAAATCCGCTCTACATGACCCAGCCACCTCAGTCGTTGGACCTTCACTCTTCCTACTAAGTTGTTGTTTGTTATTGTACATATCTCCTCTTCCATTTACCGTCTATGCAAACGAGACCGAAATCATTCAAAGAATTTCCCTCTCGAATTAGCTAAGGGCAACCTCAAGCCTTCAGGCATTCACACAACACGGCAGATAAGATCTTGTAAGCGATGTTAAGAAGACTGATGCCCCTGTAGTTGGCGTACAGAAACCCTCTGAGTCTCATTTCTTGAGGATCAGGCAAACAATGCTGAGATTCGTCACCGTTAAACAGTCTACAGAAATAGTCCTTCCATATCCTCAGTATATCCTCATTCCTGCAGTAGCATCTGCCACGAATTCTGCCAGGATAATCACGTACGATATGCTCAATGCAATTTCTTCATGTTCCAAATGTAGTTGACATCAATACGACTATCCCATGCCAACACACGAATGCCCACGTTTAATAACTATGAACTAAAGGATCCCTTAGATGTTAAATGTTAAAAAGTTGGGGTGTCTATGTACTGCGACCTGTGTCTATTGTGCTCTCCGACTCGTGTTGGTCGATGAGTCTCAGCCTACAGCACCTCCTCCAATCCAATTGCTTTGAGGAATCGGAGTATTTGAATTGGATCCAATGATAGGAGATCCGTTTCAGAGAAATTGCAGGCTTCCAGGTGTGCTCTTCTTTTGTGGATCAGTGCTCCACAGTCCATAAGGACGTGTGATGGGGTCTCCTCGGCATCGCTGCAGAATCTGCAGTTTTCATTCGCTTCTACTCATATTTTTTGAGACGCTCCCTGAGGCTGCAATGGCTCATTAGGAAGCCCGTTAGAATGCGAAGCTGCTTCCTGTTGGTGCCTAGGCAAGCCTTGTTTCTCCATCAGTGGTAGTTCTCGAGAAGTTCCTTTGCCTGTCTTATTTCTGGGAGTGCTTCGCAGGGAAAATTCGTACCCCATTCAAAGCACTGAAACGCAGCAAGGTGGTAGGATTTGCCCTATAGAATTTTTAGAACTAACGCCAATAACATCTGCTGAACTTCTGCACATATAGAAGGTGTGAGATGACCAGAGAAGTATCCCTGATAAATAAACAAATTAAAATGGGCCAATATGTCACTTTCTGCACAGAGGAAGACAGTCAGAGGATTTAGAGGTTCAAAAAGGAGTTCGATAAGGAGCATTCTTCTACCAATATTGCTTTTATTGGTGACTAGCAATGTGATTCTTGCTGCTGTGTCGATGGGAAATAGAGGATCTCGATATATTCTTACATCTCATGATAGCGTGTGGTGACAGAGAGGCAAACGTCTCTCGTCGTCAAACCTCTATGATCTATGTACACGATGAGATTGCAGAACTCCCCAGAAGAGTTTTAGAAATATTTACTTCGCGGACTGAGCCAAAAGGCACCTATTCTGTTGCGCCTCATACCTGGCGATGGCTGGTATCTAATGCACTGCAACCTTAAAGATCTTTGGAGTCAACCTCAAGATAGTGCTTGCGACAGCATGTTTGAATCGTTCGGGGGAAGTGAATCTCTTACTACCATTAAGGGTAATATTCAACACCACTTTTTAAAGAAAATCAACTGCGTCATATCAAGGAAGATCTAGCCCAGTTACAACAAACAAAGCAAACGAGTTATTAGGCAGATCAACACCAGATATTGCAAGAATCGTAGCCTTTAACGCAGCCAAACTAGGCATCCCCCACAACGCCTTTTCCCGTAGTTCCAAGGATAATAGCGAAAAGTAGTATCTGTATAATTTCCTGGGGAAATATCAAGCCCTAACGAGAGTCAGACAGCGCACTCTCATAGATAATTCACCTCAAAGATATTTCCAAGAAACAAATTGGTTAACTAATTCTTTTCCTGAATTCCACAGGTTGGATTTAAATTATACTAAAACACCCGCAAAAAAGGAGGTCAAATGAATTGTGGTTTCAAAACGGCACATCCCAGCTTTAATTTGGTTCTTTAGAACCTCCACCTCTACCCATCCCTTACTGAAGTGCTTCAAGTTGTGACGGGACAGTTGCACAAAATATGCTCTGCAACTTTCAAGCAGAGTTGAAATAAGTCCGACAGACTGATGTAGAACTTATTACGATGGTAGTTAGATATACAATGTCCAGTGAGGAAGCCCGTGAGGAACTAATCATCACATTTGTATAATGGAATCATTTCTTGGCTACTCTTGGCATTTAAGAGGTTGATGAACTAAGATTGATAAAGTCCTTGAGTTGCGTTCCACTTGTAGAGCACAAAAGGGAAAGAGGTCGATCAATGCAGATGCCATATGCCATAGAGTGAAGTGTATCATCAGTCCAGAGAAACAGAGTGCCACTACCAGAACCATAGCGATCTAAAAAATGCCGAAGGGAACTTAAAACAGCCATAGGCAAAAGTAAATGTAACAACTCTTCGTTTCAGCTGACATGAATCCATGAGGAGTAACGTACAGAGTAGCTATGACGAAGTTCAAAATCCCCAGAGCCCGACATTAATGCACAACATTATATCAAGCCTATTCCCACCGCAGCGAATAGTCCCATTGCTTCAGGATATTGTGAAAGAAATGCAGATAGTACCACCAGTAACTAGTTCCAGATATTTTTAATAGAATTGGTGTCGTCTAGAACTGAAGGCTTCTATTGTCGGGTCACCAAAATGAACTCTGCCTCTTCGAACGTAAAACAAAAAAGCACTGATTCCTACGACTAAAGAATGTTGTGGGCTAGAGCAAGATCGATGTCATGGTGGAACCTCAAGAACGTGTTTGTAGGTAATTTGGCTAAGTCTGGGGATATACGTAGACATAACCCTCCAGTCGAATTATTTTTTTCTGCCACGAGCTTACTTACATACTTAAGATGGCGCTACACTCTAGGATGGACCTGGGCCTCAACCAACAAGCGTCTCCAGCCAGCTCGATCTTTAGCCAGCTGACTTCAGTTTCGCACGCTAAGTTGGTTAAGGTACTCTTCCACTTGCGTGCGCCACCTGAGTCGCGGTCTTTCTCTACTCAGGTGTAGATTCGAAGTTTTTCTGGGCCGGAGCATTTGTGTAAATCCGCTCTACATGACCCAGCCACCTCAGTCGTTGGACCTTCACTCTTCCTACTAAGTTGTTGTTTGTTATTGTACATATCTCCTCTTCCATTTACCGTCTATGCAAACGAGACCGAAATCATTCAAAGAATTTCCCTCTCGAATTAGCTAAGGGCAACCTCAAGCCTTCAGGCATTCACACAACACGGCAGATAAGATCTTGTAAGCGATGTTAAGAAGACTGATGCCCCTGTAGTTGGCGTACAGAAACCCTCTGAGTCTCATTTCTTGAGGATCAGGCAAACAATGCTGAGATTCGTCACCGTTAAACAGTCTACAGAAATAGTCCTTCCATATCCTCAGTATATCCTCATTCCTGCAGTAGCATCTGCCACGAATTCTGCCAGGATAATCACGTACGATATGCTCAATGCAATTTCTTCATGTTCCAAATGTAGTTGACATCAATACGACTATCCCATGCCAACACACGAATGCCCACGTTTAATAACTATGAACTAAAGGATCCCTTAGATGTTAAATGTTAAAAAGTTGGGGTGTCTATGTACTGCGACCTGTGTCTATTGTGCTCTCCGACTCGTGTTGGTCGATGAGTCTCAGCCTACAGCACCTCCTCCAATCCAATTGCTTTGAGGAATCGGAGTATTTGAATTGGATCCAATGATAGGAGATCCGTTTCAGAGAAATTGCAGGCTTCCAGGTGTGCTCTTCTTTTGTGGATCAGTGCTCCACAGTCCATAAGGACGTGTGATGGGGTCTCCTCGGCATCGCTGCAGAATCTGCAGTTTTCATTCGCTTCTACTCATATTTTTTGAGACGCTCCCTGAGGCTGCAATGGCTCATTAGGAAGCCCGTTAGAATGCGAAGCTGCTTCCTGTTGGTGCCTAGGCAAGCCTTGTTTCTCCATCAGTGGTAGTTCTCGAGAAGTTCCTTTGCCTGTCTTATTTCTGGGAGTGCTTCGCAGGGAAAATTCGTACCCCATTCAAAGCACTGAAACGCAGCAAGGTGGTAGGATTTGCCCTATAGAATTTTTAGAACTAACGCCAATAACATCTGCTGAACTTCTGCACATATAGAAGGTGTGAGATGACCAGAGAAGTATCCCTGATAAATAAACAAATTAAAATGGGCCAATATGTCACTTTCTGCACAGAGGAAGACAGTCAGAGGATTTAGAGGTTCAAAAAGGAGTTCGATAAGGAGCATTCTTCTACCAATATTGCTTTTATTGGTGACTAGCAATGTGATTCTTGCTGCTGTGTCGATGGGAAATAGAGGATCTCGATATATTCTTACATCTCATGATAGCGTGTGGTGACAGAGAGGCAAACGTCTCTCGTCGTCAAACCTCTATGATCTATGTACACGATGAGATTGCAGAACTCCCCAGAAGAGTTTTAGAAATATTTACTTCGCGGACTGAGCCAAAAGGCACCTATTCTGTTGCGCCTCATACCTGGCGATGGCTGGTATCTAATGCACTGCAACCTTAAAGATCTTTGGAGTCAACCTCAAGATAGTGCTTGCGACAGCATGTTTGAATCGTTCGGGGGAAGTGAATCTCTTACTACCATTAAGGGTAATATTCAACACCACTTTTTAAAGAAAATCAACTGCGTCATATCAAGGAAGATCTAGCCCAGTTACAACAAACAAAGCAAACGAGTTATTAGGCAGATCAACACCAGATATTGCAAGAATCGTAGCCTTTAACGCAGCCAAACTAGGCATCCCCCACAACGCCTTTTCCCGTAGTTCCAAGGATAATAGCGAAAAGTAGTATCTGTATAATTTCCTGGGGAAATATCAAGCCCTAACGAGAGTCAGACAGCGCACTCTCATAGATAATTCACCTCAAAGATATTTCCAAGAAACAAATTGGTTAACTAATTCTTTTCCTGAATTCCACAGGTTGGATTTAAATTATACTAAAACACCCGCAAAAAAGGAGGTCAAATGAATTGTGGTTTCAAAACGGCACATCCCAGCTTTAATTTGGTTCTTTAGAACCTCCACCTCTACCCATCCCTTACTGAAGTGCTTCAAGTTGTGACGGGACAGTTGCACAAAATATGCTCTGCAACTTTCAAGCAGAGTTGAAATAAGTCCGACAGACTGATGTAGAACTTATTACGATGGTAGTTAGATATACAATGTCCAGTGAGGAAGCCCGTGAGGAACTAATCATCACATTTGTATAATGGAATCATTTCTTGGCTACTCTTGGCATTTAAGAGGTTGATGAACTAAGATTGATAAAGTCCTTGAGTTGCGTTCCACTTGTAGAGCACAAAAGGGAAAGAGGTCGATCAATGCAGATGCCATATGCCATAGAGTGAAGTGTATCATCAGTCCAGAGAAACAGAGTGCCACTACCAGAACCATAGCGATCTAAAAAATGCCGAAGGGAACTTAAAACAGCCATAGGCAAAAGTAAATGTAACAACTCTTCGTTTCAGCTGACATGAATCCATGAGGAGTAACGTACAGAGTAGCTATGACGAAGTTCAAAATCCCCAGAGCCCGACATTAATGCACAACATTATATCAAGCCTATTCCCACCGCAGCGAATAGTCCCATTGCTTCAGGATATTGTGAAAGAAATGCAGATAGTACCACCAGTAACTAGTTCCAGATATTTTTAATAGATTTAGAGATAGCAGGGTGTGGATGGCATACCCAAACAGGCCCGCGAACACGCAATAAAGTTAAAACCTGATATCTATGTTTCTCGATGCATACAAGTCTTTCTTAAAAGAAGGAGCCTTTCCGAACCAATGGAAGAAACGGAGGCTTGCATTACTGCCCAAGGGGAAAAAATTCACTTGATGAAACATCGGCCTACAGCCCACTTTGTGTACTCAAAATAACAGGCAACATACTGGAATGGATTAGATGCAGATGTCAAAGAAGAAAGAGAGGTCTCGCGGAGCTCAAATACGGCTTTCACAAAGCCAGTTCGACAATGTTTAAAGTGACAGCAGCAGTACAGACTGCTATACAGAATGCGAATTGGAAATCGCCTAGAAAAATGAGTCTGCCGACATATAGACACAGCATAGTGACAGAGTATAGCTGAGAAAGGGTGCTACTATACGATACTACTGAAATATTTGACAGCCGGTAAAGTGCCACAAGGGTCGGAGCTAAGTCTGGTCTTATGGAGTACCATGTACAACGGCATTCCAAGACTGCCAATACTCAACAATATAAGCAACCATCCTGGGGTTACCACACTTCTGCTATTTTGGCCTTCTCAACCAATTTTGTGCTGGTTTGGCATTCCAGAGATCAGAGCAAAGGAGATAGAGAAATTATTCCACCTTCGTGTTGATTGATTAAAAAATGATGATTTGTCAAAATGTCCAGACTTTCTTATCTGTCGATGTTCTGTCAGTGAACTGCCAATCCACGGCAATTTTGGTCTTTCGTGTTTCCCCCAGTTGACATTGTTCAATTGACAAATTGGTTATGAAGCCGCACGTAGTTCAACAACGTTTTTGAAAGGTTTTCACGAAAATATGTCATCGGTTATTGTGCCTTAGCCCGATGTATCTCCATCAAAAACTCTGCTGCACGCAACATAATGGAGAAGGAAACCTATTTGCCAGCAAGTTGATACACAAAGGACCTTTAAATTCTACCAGACTGACAGCTAGGTGCCGTTCAGACCCAGACTACACTCGGCACAGCTATTTTTCATGTTCCATTCCTGTCCATCATGTCCACTCTGTACACCCTTTGAGTTTCCACCGTATGATCAAAAACCTTTTGCAGGTTTTTCCCTTCCCATGTGTACCTTGCCTATAAAACCAATTATTTACGAACATGTAGAGCCTCAGTTCAATGCCATTGTAACACTTTTTGAATCTATTTACGTACCTCCACTTGCTGTGTAGCTAAGTGGAAAATAATTGCATATCTAACTACACACTCAAATTGAACGTGTACTCCCCAAATAGCACTTAGTCCCTACATAAACCCTGAACCCTTTTAATTAAAACTTCAATCAACAGGCTGTCTTGCGCAATTTGTATGTACCCTTGTATCCTTGAATCCTTCGGGCTGTCAACCTCTGTCAGAATTACTTCAATGTTTCTTCACATTTTCCTCGCAGCTAATTCTTCACAAAAGGACGGAAATTGTTTGCACACCAAAAAAAAAATGAAAAGGATTATCCCGAATTTTTCATTACCTGCTATTTGCTCAATTCGATTGAAAAAGAAAATATCTGAAGCGTGTGCAGGTACGACACACTCTCGTCCAGTTTCTCAAAAGTCCGAAGGGCCTCCCCTTCAAAGCGACACCGAAAAAAACGGAGATAAATTGAAAAAACTCCTTGAAAATTATTTTCTGCTTCATGTCCCCAGGTAAACCGAACGGATTACGGGGTCTTGAAAGTCGAAAATATTCACCATTATTTGAAAATACCTCAATAAATGGATTTTGCGGTCCATAAATAGTTGGGGTTATGGGTTACGGTTCGGAGGATATCACCATAACCCTTGAGTCGGTATCGTGTGGGTATTATCGACCACCAGTGGCGCTTCCAGAAATGAATTCTGATCGATTAATCAATTTTTTTTTCTCTCTCCCGGGTGTTGGGGCGAGCAATGGTACTCATTGTCGAAGTAAATCACCTTCCGTAAGCCCATTTCGCCTTCATGTACGGAACGGACTAGGAATTTCATTTTTCGGTTATTTATGACCTGTGGTAGCCCTTGTTAAAGGATGAAGCACTAATGATAGCCGCTGACGTGACCACTATAGGTTGTGAAAAGGGGATTACTGGGCGACGGAACATAAGGAGAATATGTTTTCTGGGTCTTAGGGATGAAGAATGAGTTTCTACATGTAGTCATATGTATATAGGCTCCCTTGAGGAATAGCACAAAAGTGCTGTCAATGACACCGGAAAAGCATTGTAATTGGAGTTCCAACTCAAATCGTTGGCTAATGCGAAAATAATTCCGGAACGATAAGCGTTTAAACATTAAGGGCGTGAGCCGGGAACAGCAACAGGACATTCCACACCCAAAATGGACGATAATGTTAATGGATACGACAAGGTTACGCACAGGTTGCGTGTCTGTGAGTCAGAATAGGCGTTGAAAGCACGACCTCAATGGTAAAGTTAGAGCACTGGAAATAAGAAAAATATACAAATCAGCGAATAGTCCTAAATGGACTGTGAAATTTGATGATAAAAAATAATTAGTGAATAAATAGGAAGCTCACGCGATAGCATGTAATGGACCAAGGCATAACTACTCGCAACCATTCATCTTGTAAGTGTTACATTTTCGCACGAAAGTGAGTAAACGACCTGCCGAATCCGAACAGCGACTAAAAAAGTTATCCGACGAGAGATGATACCGCGAAAATTCTTGGATAAATATTGCCTGGGCTCGAACTTACGCAGCTCGCACAGCTTTCCAACGCACTAGCCACTGAGCCACGGTGGCGAAACTTAAGGCTGCCAATGTGAATCGTCGTAGTAATTAGAGACCAATTCAGGCCCAAAATCTTTACAACAGGAAAGACAGGTGAATAATTGCAGTGTCTAATAGAGGTACACAAGAATCGGTTTTAATGGCCTTCTTTAAATTCTACTGTGCGGACAGCAAACACAGCTTTTCTACTGGGATGATTATTACGACCGACATGTCGTATGTCCCTATTGAAAAATCTTTTATCAGAAGGACCCGCTTCTAAGCCGAAAGAAGTTCCACTTTCCTGATAAAAGTGAAATTGATGATTTTTTAAATCTGGATCAGCAAGATCATCCTTGCAACCTGGTTTAACCCTCCTTTTGTATATTTTGGGCGGTGTCATCCTCCTCGAAGCAAAGATGACATCCAATCTTGAAGTTTTATCTTTTTGTTAAAGTGATATCTGAGTCGAAAGGAGCTGTAGGGAAAGTATGATACACTGCGACCTAGTAGTCTATTGAGCACTGTCCTTATACCTTAGGGAGGTTTGTACCCTCTTTTAAGTTGCTGCGCCAAAATTCCGTTCAGCATGATTATTACAAGTCACCTATTCTGACCCTGGATCACTCTCTTCAATCATGTGATGATTGGTCTTTCCTCAAATATTTGATTTTTGTGGGTCAGTGCCCCGCAATACTCGAGAAAGTGTTATGAGATTTTACTGATCTTACCGTAGAAACTGTCTTGTTTTGCTACGCATTGTTTCCAAAGGCATTCCTTCAATCTACAAGGCTCAGTTCAAAACTATGTCAGGACAAGTAAGTTATTCTTGCTTAAGCTAATACATTCATCCCGGTTCTGACATTGTTTTTCCCTTTTAATTTCCTGATCCTTCCTATAGACTATGATCCTCCGTACCGTAGAATGATTCAAGGCCTTTAAAAAAGTTTTGCTGCACTTTGCATTGCTAGAGAGTCCGCTGCTTCATTTCCCTGTATTCCAATGTAGCTAGGTATAATCAGCAAATTCATAACTTTGAACGCCTTCATACCCCGAAATCTATCACAGGTTCATTTCTGTGTGACAACCTAAGTTTGAAAAAGCATTGCAGCAGCAATCAACGTATTTCAAGTTCATCAAGTAAAGACTTGGTATCCGTCTTCTTTTCCCCAGTACAACACAACTCAAGTACCATAACTATTCCCCCGTACATAGAATACGAACGAATTTAAAATGGAGGCAAGAAACGGATCCGTAATTTTTAAAGAATCATCATGTGTGAACTCCTGTCTAGCGAGTGCTGTTTCAGGCAGAGGTGTTTGCTATCAATCAGTAATAGCATTTCTTATGTCTTGAGGAAAACAATATTCAGGTTTTCAGACGGTCGAGCTACTCCAAAGGCCCACGATTAGCAAAGCTAGTTCTCAAAACTGGATTCCTGCAGATCATAGTGGATTTCCCGAAATCCATATATTCCTTCTACTCAAAACTCCATGGGCCATGTGCAAAATTTATAAGTTCTGTAAAGACTGGCACCAAGGCCGGCATTCCTCTCCATACCATACAAAAAAGAGAGCTCTACACATAAGCCAAACTGAAAGCTGGATCCTGCAAAAACACAGGGTTAGTTGTAAGCACAGACTACACAACACTCAGCTTGGACTTTATTAGACCGTTCTCCATCTCTTTTCCCAATAGAGAAGAATGAAAGACAAACCATGCATTAATCGATCCATCTACACAGACGACGACAAGATGGATACTGACGTTAGGGCTGGATTCTTCTTCGATTTATTGCAGTTGCGTATTTGCAACTGCATCAAAATGCGCACCTTTTCGTCTGACTACAGCTCATCGGGAATCGCTAAACCCAAAATACTGTGGCGTATGTGGAACATTTTAACTGATTCTTGAGATGACCTCAGTTCCAACTGCCACTTACCAATATCTCCTTTCAGTTGCATAGAAAGGCGCACCTCTTCGTCCGAGTATAACTTATTGGGGATCGTTAAACCCAAAACAGCACCGTTTTCCAAGCAAAGGTGCTGGCAGTGACAACAGCCATTCAATAAGCTGCAATAAAGGCGATAGCATGTGATAATACAACCTTTTTTGTTAACAGTCAGGCAGCAATAAAAACTAAGCTTGTGCGCCGCTGTTGCGAAAAGCCACGGGTTCAATTAAAAGGCTGATGAAATAGTACGAAAGGGACCATTCTTTAGTTATGAGGATTAAAATGCTATCGACAGCAAACGCCAGATGGAATGTGCCCAGCTTCTGTGTTCCTACAAGTAAACTGTTAGCAGGAAAAGAAAAAAGCAATTTATCAGCTCATGTAGGCATAATTCCCGGACATAACATGCTAAGGTATCACTTCAAGAAACTAAAGTAAGAAACAAATTACCTCTGAATAGGCTGCGGTAATAAAAAGCGCATGTAGATACTCCACACTTTGCCTGTCACTGCCCAGGACTTATGTCAAATAAAGTTTTCCTGGGAAGACATTCATCCATTTACACAGAATGGGAGTAACACTCCCAATAGCATCACAATAAATATACGTTGATGAGAAAAGCTCCCATTCCCTTCGTCAGTCCTAGCCTAAACTATGACAATATTGACTTGATGAAAAAGATACGTCTACAGTGGCTTGTTATTCGAATATATAGTACGGAGAAGTGAACTGCGCACATAGAAATAACCACAATCAACTAGACTTACCCAACGGGAAATAAGTGTCTAAGGATCGAGCTGACTAGAGAGATTTTGTGGAGTGTACCCAGACTGTATTGTCGACCGCAGATATGATTTCTGTCCCTTCCCTCTGAATCAAACATCCTACTCGTATATGCCAAAAATAACTTAAGTGGGAACTTCAACACCAAATTTGCATAACGATATCCGATAATTATGGCATTGAGCTGGCAATCTGAATTAGCAATCAATCCTCTACTTACAAGTCTGTTCAAACTTAAACGATAACAAATTGAGTTGGAAAGTTATAATGATATTCATCGCTAGGAATGGGTAACCCATCGATTTAGAACGACTCAAATCGTTCTCTATACGTAATCTCTCAAAAGACTTGTTCTACATAAGCACACAAACCACATCATAGAAACCGCATTAATCCAACCTGCCAGACCTATGCCACCCCACTATAGACATCTCAAAGCATATCCAAAGAATTAATCGGATTTCATTCCAAAATTTATTCAAAAAACAATTCACCCCTTTGAGCTATAAACTTAAGAAGGTGTCTACCGATTCTCCGAGCCGTAGATTACCACTCTTCTCATTGTAGTTTCATTGATTAAAATCAAAATGTTACCCAAACTTTTCATGAGAAAGTTTATCAAGGATTAAGATGTTAATTGCAAAAAGCAATGTTTGGGGTTAAACTTTAAGATACTCAGCGGTAAGTGGCTTTGGTTTCCATCGATAAATATTAACACACACATACTCACACACACAAGCATTACATCTTCCTTCCAGTCGAAGGAATATGCCTTTCAATTTCGCAATCATATCCACCATCGCATTATTACCTTTCAATTTGAATAAAAGTATCGCAATATGCTCGCTTTTGGAGGGGTGAAGACAAATGGCGATATTAAACGAAATAAATCGATCGATGAATTGGCATTTGACTGAGCCTCATGTGTGTAAGATAATTTGCCCCCAATTCATCCCTCATGTGAAGGAAAATGTGTACTTCGACGCATTCAATATTTAAGATTAATTTTGCAAGACGAAACAAGGGAAAAAATGGAAAAGAAAACAATGTTATGGAGTCAGTAACTGGATTCCATGTGGATGATGGGGAATATTGAACGAAAATAATTTATACAAGGATACATGCACATGTGTAGGTAATTACAACTTTAATAGTTGAGAAATTCATTACACAACAAATAACATTCGTAATGGCATTTAACGACGTTTAATTGAATCCATTGGGTCACGTTATTCTCAATCATGTGTAGGGTCATTCAACAAGAGGTGTCATTTTAAATTTGACGCCATTGTTGAACTGTCAACATTCAACTATCATTGCGATGACTTTTTATAAGTAAAATTGAAGAGGTTATTAAATTTTTATCGATACCCGATCACACAACTCAGTACGTTGTGTAGTAAAACTTTGCTACAAAAACGGTAAAAACATCGTAAGGTTCGTAATGCCTTTGGACATCATCAAGCGTCTTCTCGCACAGGTTAGTGATGTGAAGACTCCAAGACGTGTTCGTCGAAAAAGGTCAGCTGAACATATCGCCGCCGTAGCTGGTAGTGCGACTGAAAACCCAGGTGTGTCCGTTTCGAGACGATCACAGGAATTGGGCCTATTCGCACCGCACTTTCTTTGGATTAACGTTTAGGCCATTTTCGTTTGTCACCATCCTCTAACACTGTTTACATTCTGCCTTGCATAAGCTCCGCTAGTATCTTCAGGTAACTATAAATAGCTAGACATTCTAAACAGAGGAGGTACCGATATGAGAATGGCTCGAGATCCCCACCTAATGATAGCTACTCCAACACATGAGCTTACAGGATCCTTCAGTGCGTCAACAATTCAGGAACCAGCTTTCACAATGAGTAAAAAAATCAACAGCTCAATATTCTTCATATGTCCACAACCATTGGTTTGTGGGTAAAAAATATTTTCATACCACGCCCGTAGCCAACTAGATGTTGAATGGAGCTGAGTTCCCCCTGAGATTTAGGAAGCTCCCTTAGAAATTTTCGTTCACCGAGAGAAGAATTTTTCGATTTCTGTGGTGAGCTTCCTTCAAAATGTGCTGAGTATTCTTGAGAATCCTATCCTGGTAGTATTTCCTACCTGCAGTCGATCGCAGGGAAGCCATAGACATATCGGAAGGTACCTGCAAAGGGGTCGACGATCGAAAACAGCTGGCACCTCGCATAGCAGCTACTCCAGCAGCAGGGAGAAGCGAGCTAAAGCCCCCATATCACATGAAGTGCAATGCGACATGTGACGAGGCACTGGTCACTGAAGCAGAAGAAAAAGCCAAAAGCTACGATAGCAGAACCGTCTACAGAATAACTAAAGAACTTACAGAGGGTCAAGTCTACAGCCAACGGCCAATGAAAAGCCTGAACAGTTCCCTGATAATTCTGAATGAGAAGCAACTAAGGTGGAGGAAGCTTTTCGCTATGATTTTGTAAAGTGTATTCACCAGTGATTTGCAACCAAATCAGGTTGAATCTTCCGAAGCAACAATAAGTCGAACACGCACCACATCTCCCAGATCCTTGATTTAGATCAACGCGCGATTTCGATAGCTTTCCCGATGAGTGAATAGAATGCCCGTCAAGTTGGCTAAGAACGGTAATCTTAGGCAATGCGAAAACTGGAGAGGTCATTACGTGCCGCCTACAGCAACTCTAGCTACATAGCCAAACTATTTCTTGAGCGCATAAAGGAACAATTGAAAAAAAACACACGATGCTGTACAAGCAAGTTTGCGTTTTAGATCCCCCTGAACCTTGCGGATCATCTTTGTGTTAAGTACCGACTATCAGATATACCTGTGATGGTTCAAATTGTAACAGTCTGCATAGAGGAAGACTGTCAGAGTAGTTCGAAATCCAAAGTGGAGTTTGACAAGGCTGCATTCGTCTTCCAATTGGTGACTAGCGACGTGGTTCGCGTTAAT
The DNA here is from genome assembly GCA_917880715.2 of Matsumyia berberina. Taxonomy (NCBI): domain Eukaryota; kingdom Metazoa; phylum Arthropoda; class Insecta; order Diptera; family Syrphidae; genus Matsumyia; species Matsumyia berberina. The sequence goes on along the minus strand of OU862870.1, from coordinate 110,478,693 downwards.
TTAGAGTTCAATGGACGCTTACATCTCAAATCAGATGCCTTGGCTACGCTGGCCTAGCGACGTAGGCCTATTATATAACAGGATTATGGACTTCCACCAAATGACATGGGGTGTTGAGTGGGGTTGGAGATTAGAACTTACAAAACTAAGATCATCAGCCCCGGAACGAGCCCATTAGCTCAAGTTAGCATCGCCGGACAATCATAGAAACATGCAAACGTTCGTTAATAGGTTCCATCTTAAGCATTTTCTGGCATCATCATATCTTTTACGAACACTTTTACCAAAGATCCGATAGACAGTAGGTTGGCCATAAATTCCGTAAGGGCGACTACGCTTTCCAATGGAATATGCTCACCCAAGTTGGGAAAAAAATGGTGCTTCACCGAAAAATATGTGGAACGGAAACTTGAGAAGGAATCACAGCAATTAAGGGAGAGTGGGAGAGGGCTGAGACATATTTGCAGAAACCGTGCACAAAAGTGCGTAATCGTGATAAGGATGTAACAATAATTAGGGCGAAGACTTCATATGAACTAAGATTTTCTGATGAGTCAACTTTTCTACCTGTTTCTCCACTCCTTTAAGAAACCCGATAACACACAATTCACTACTCACCCGCCTTCGGTGTTCCAACCAAAGTCAACTCATTTTAATGAGTAATAATGATGTTATACTCGAATTACATGCGTCCATCATTTTTGTAAGAAATGTCCTACACTATGCCTGTGATTAATGAAGACACATGAGACACATCCTCATTCACCTTTTCAAGGAAATAAGGTCAACAATGCCCTGTGGAGTCGACGCATGCAGAATATCATCTGCCATAGAATATGAAGTAGGTGAACCTTTTCACGGGCATACCTCATTTTAATTGTCTCATTCTATCGTCTGGTCTATCCCAGAAATGTTCAAGGCTACAATGTGTATAAATCGCGGAAAGAAATCTTTTCGAGTGATCCCCTCCCCAAAAAAGCCAACAATCCTGTCAATCTATTGAAATTCATGTCAACATTTCCTCCCCGTTCTGCTTTCAAATTTCATCGACATAACTTATTTAACAAAAACCCCGAATCCACCATTTAAGTTCTCGTTCTTTATGAAAATTTGATCCTGTCCTGCCTTCCTTTTCAAATCAAAGAATGGTTTTCATGTCGCCGACGACGACAGTTTTGTCGACCCGCCAATATGGTCAAAAGGAAATTATTTTTGTACACATGCATAAAAAATATGTGTAATTGAATACACTCTTCAAGAGGGTTCAACTCGGAGTCTCAGCAAAAATTTTGTCTAAAAGGTCAGCGTTAATCGATCATCATTAGCCGCCCTGTCATTTGGAGTACCGCAACCACAGGGACCTGCTATCCTCCACAGAATTTCTCAGGGTTGTTGCTGTGTTTACCATCAGCTGATGGTTTTACTCATTAAAGTTAAGTTCCGGCCGTGTTCACAGACCTGTTTGACAGAATGATGTTTAGCATGAAATTCTAACGCAGTCCACATCCACACACCGTTAAATAATTCGGAGGAAATCGCTGGAACCAGTCACCGTGTCAAATGAACGGCAATCGGTTTTAATTGATTAATGCTGTTTCCCGGTGTCAATTACATTCTAATGACAGACGGACTAAGCGAAAAAATTGATATCCTAGTGGAACCGATGTCAATTGCTATAATATTCAAAACGAGCGCATAAATTGCGCAACGTCGACAATTGAACTGAACATACAAACATACCAGTGTGCGTGTACGTCAAGTTCATTACTTTTTAATTGCATCCACTGAGGCTTATTCGTTTGTTTTTTTTTTTGGCAGCCAGCAACCACATGATATTGGACATGGAAAGTAAAAATGAATAGTGGATGATATTCACGCTGATGAATGAACATTCTTTTGACACTTACACGACAGCACTTGAATCGAATTTTATTTTTATCCTTCGAAACAGCTTCTAACGTGCACCAGGCTGTAATGGAGAATGAATCGATATGCCCACAACGAGGACGATGACGTCTTTATGTATCCTTCAACTGATGGTACAGTAGATAATGGGCAATTGTTTCAATATGAGAGCGGTCATAATGTCAAAATCTTTATCGATTAATTGTGTTCGGGAGAGTGTAGCAGGTGGGGGATTTCTAGAGAAAACTTGGCACGTTTTAGTGTGGCAGACGATAATTAATGAATCGTCTTGGAAGGGTAGAATGGTAAGCAGATGATTTAAATTAAATAGGCAATTAAGGGAATTTTTGCGGGGAGGAAAAAGGATACTGAACTATGAGCTTCATGGATTGTCTTTAACTTGATAAATATTTACGAATACAAATTGCAATTTGCTCTGAAAACTTTGGCCATTTTTGAACCCCTATTGATTTCAAGAATAAATGAATCCCAGTTCAGGCCTCATAACCACACACCTCATCCTCCGATGAATAATTGGAAGATCACCAAGCATGAAAATCCGAAAGGAGACCTGAGAAGCGCTACCAGCAATGAGTTTCTAGCTTTTCTAGCCAGAAGCGAGGAATAAATTGGCTATGGCTTTGGGCCCAATATTCCTAGAGAATAGGTTTGTTATATACCGACCCCAACGGAGCTGCCTCGTGACAAAACGGCATTTTTAGCAGAAGCCAGACTCCCTAGCAAAGAATTTTACAGACGCGCTGTTTGTATATTCCTGCCCAAAAAGTAAACCAAGGATGTCAAGCCATGATGGTAGAATCAGGAAATCAAAAACGATGCATTTCAAACCATATTAAGGAAAGCGCAACGGAAATGTTTGAGGCTCTTTTATCGAAAAATAAAAGATCTCTGAGGTACATCACATCAAAAAAAAAATTAGCGACAGCTGGAGAAACTCCTCCAGCGTCAAATACATTGACCTACTAATGGATGCGTACTTTCCTAGCAGCTGCAAAAACATGCACATCAAACCCCTAAACGTTCAATGCCAAGCAGCTGAAGGCATCTCATTTCTGAGAGGAGAATTCTTTGAACAATACACAAATTCAAATCATTTAAGTCAACAGAATCGAATCCACTCCTGGCTAATTGTCATCTTTAAAGGTTGCCCACAATTAGTCTAAATTCACAAGCCATGGAAGGATACCAATTTTTTGACACTAAAAAAAGACAAAATACTAAGCTTCGACATCGAAGGAGCTTTTAACAATCTCAAACCAGAGACAATTATGTGTGCACTTATGAACGATATAATTGAGGCTCCGACTGGCGGCTTGATACGCGTACTACTGACAAGTAGTTTGGAGATTTTCATATAGTGAAACACCTCAAGGCTGTGTATCTTCTACTATGGAATGTAGGAGTAATGATGGAAAGGCTGTGATGTGGCTATAGTATTTCATGGAAACATCCCAAAATGCTAAGAGTTGTCTTACGGGATGCTCCCTCCCTTCAGAAATGGAATTGTTTCAACTATTTCCAGGTCCCATAAGATTGCCTAGCAGCTATGGCAAGACTTTGATTAGGCCTTAAAAAAAAAACATCTTTAGATAGATGTTGATTCAATTACGTATTATAACGAGTAAGAGGCTCTGCAGCCGAACATCTAGTGATTCCTACTCCTACTACGCTACTGTGGATGCCCTCTGGAACGCTGTAGAAAATATTTTTGTCACCGAGGGGCAGAGATATGTTAGTGAAAGATAGAGAAGCCACAGCACCTGGTTATCGACAGGCACTTGAAAATAAATCGAACATTAGAGATCAGATTGTAGAAGTAGGAGGACCTACAGCGTTACCAAGGAGCCAATAGGTGAATGCAGCTCTAAACCATACCCTAGCAAGGTCTAGATTCTGACCTCGAATCATGATCATCTCAGGAAATAAGAAGAGGAGTTCACTGCTATTTAAGTGACCGTGAATGTCTTCAGACTTCATGGAAGAAATTCCTGAATATGCACCAAATCTCCTAGGAACACAAAGATTACAACAGCGTTAAGAGTTCTCGTTAAAGGCGTTATGTGTCACGTTCTGCGCAATAGTAGAACGTTTAAAGGGGGTACGACTAGACTACATACTTTCACCAGTGCTAGTGTGTATACGTATAACCTTGAGAGAGGAAAGTCAAGATATTTAGTGGACAATGACATCTTGTTTGAAACATCTCGACTATGTTGACAATGTCTGCGTGCTTTCACACAAAATCATGTACTGCCCAAGATAAATGCGGCGAAAATCTAAGCTTTTTTAACTAAAACGCTCAACTCATGGATTGGATGTTACAGTGCAGCCGTGGCGAAGAATGGTTCGAATTAGGAGACTTAAGGATGACTTGATCATCCTGGAGTCCACCCAGACCGAACTTCAGCGAGCACTAGATAGGTTCGTATCCGTTTGTGTTAAAGCTGGGATGAGAGTAAACGTGAACAAATTAGAGGTAATGGTCATCTCCCGAACGCCTATTCAATGCAATCTGCATGTTAGTGGAGTCTCATTGAAACTGGTGGAGAAGTTTAAGTACCACGGGGTCCTATTCACGAATGATGGAAGAAGCAATCCTGACTTATCCTCTAGGATTGGTAAGGCTTAAGGAATTTTGAGACAGCTTGGTCAATCTGCTATCAGGAGGGTTGATCTTGGTGTCGCAGCTAAGCTATCGGTCTTTAATTCAGTTTGTTCCGACCTTCACCTATGGTCACGAGGTTTGGGTAATGACCGAAAGAAGAAGATCGCAAATACACCGAAATGAGATATCTACGTTGTGTTGCTGGTTAACTCGTCGAGATCGAGTTAGGAACACTAGAATACGCGAGGCACTCAATATCGAGCAGCGACTACTTCGATCGTTTGGGCACGTTAAACGCATGCCCCCAACTGGGCTTCCAAGATGTGCCATGGAATCTGTGCAATTTTATAGGCCCAGGATGAGAAGGTTCAGCTCCACTCATGAGGGGATAGCTTGTAATGAATTACAGTCGATAGCCGTAAATCGAGAGATATGGAAGTTCCACTTAGGCGCACTAAACACGAGGCTCTCATAGTGGATAAGCAGGCCATTTTGAAAAATGACGCTGATGATGACGCTCAACATATAGCTTTTTTTATTTAGGATGTATGTCTTGCCCGACGGTGGCACAGAACTGGATGAGCGCAGAGGAGTTGGCAAAGTAAATGTAATCTTCGGGGTGCTATTTCAAATCAGGAAAAGTAATGTCTTCAACGCCAAAACCAAGCTGAGACTGTTTCGGTGAACGTTAACTCAGTACATCTTTGCGAGAGCAGTACTTGGAAAAAACCTGTCCCTCGGAAGGTACAAGCCTTCGCAGAATGATGTCTACGTATTATACTTAGGATTGTCTGGCTGAGCAGTCAAATAAAAACATCCATGTGAAAAAAAGGAAGAAGAGTGAGTCGGCCTGAGGGGGGGTTATTACGGATAGCCAGATGGAAGAGAGTAGGAGAACCTCCAAACAACATGCCTCACAGGTGTTGTTGACAAGGTGTCCCACGAATATTCAAAAGATATACAAGGATTTCAAAAAAGCCATTGCACGAATGGATAACAATGCTCGAGCAGAAAAGTCTTCAAATCCCCGGTTTAAAAAGGCAAAGACACCTACATTTCAACGACTTGATCCGTTGGACTGACAGCAACATTCCAGAGATCGAAAAAGTTGGAAAAGTGCGATATCTAAGGCAGAGATTCTCCATGGGTGAAGAGCCCCGTAAAGTCCTTGCAACACAAGCAAAGCAACCACTGATTCCAATGCCTAAATAGCATTAAAATGAGGAATCAAGGTGAGAGAAAAACTGTGGAGTGGCTTAAGGGGTGACATATGTAACTCTGACTGAGTTAACTTGCAGAAAGGAACCGAAAAGGAACACAAATAATTGATTTGCTTTAACATCTCGCGTTAACTTAAAATACATCAACATAAATTTTAACAGCATTACATTGTCAAGGCGTAAGCCCTAACTCACGTTCCACACACATCAAACACAGCACCCGTAACAAAGAGCTAACCAGTCGAATGTTTGCACAGAATGAAAAGTACGAGCAATAAGAATGCCTACACATGTTTTGCGAGTCTTACCCAACCAGGTGCACAGGCATTCCATGAAAATTATTCAATCTGTAGAGCCAACCATGTTCCCGCATGTTTATGGCATTTTTGCTATATCTGTTCGCCGTGCATACTTAAACAGCCACTGCCAGCCGACAAGATGAAATAGACACTTTTTGGAGGATAATAAAAATGCCTTCAAAATTCACCAAACACTTTTTGGGAGTTTTCACTTGAATTCGACTCGACAGCTATGCACATATTGAATCCTCACGTTTTTATACAAATTCAATTTGAACAAATCAATGAATATGAACAGAGCAATGAAATAGGTACGAGATGTACACCACTTACCTTTCTCCATCATCGTTGAAAGAAAAATCCCCCAGGAGTAGATCTCGAAAGCGGTAACGTGGTGCAATCATTTTTGCTGTCGCAGATAGTCCATTTAAAGAATCCTTGTCGGTGATGTTTATTATTAGCTCATCAGATCCCACAGTTTCGATAACATCTGAGTTGGACGTGCCGGTTAAGAAGTACCCGCCACTAGCCCTAGTGGGCCGTGGCGAACGTATACGCGACCACAGATTGAAAATTTTGAATTATTCACTTAAACACTTTTGCATCTTGTTAAGGACTTTTGAGCTCATTGATTTCGGGATTAAGGGAATTTAATTTTTTTCACTGAATTCATTCACATTTTAAACGCACATCTACTGCAAACACTTTTAATTTTAATTTAACTTTAGAACCGTATAAGGGATTTTTATTATATGAATCGAACTTTACACACCACACATTTCGCTGAAAATAAAAATATTTAAAAAAAATAATTAGAATTCAAATAAAGTATTTTTTAATTTTTAATTTATTCATGTATAAAAGGATATTGGTGTTACACATGCATCGAGGTGTAGGAAACAATATCCATACTCGGATGAATAAATTAAAACATCCAGCCGTTGCTGGATGAAATGAAATGACAAGTGTGAAATCTAGTCACGATGAATTTCTCATGAAAGGATTGCCAAACCCCCGTTGAGATGGCTCTGAATTTCAATTAGTTTTCTGGAGGAAGAAGTTGTGTTTGCTTGGGATCTAAATTTGTCTTGTGCATGCATTCAAAAAGTTACAAAACTTTGCAATGTGTGTTAATGACAATCTGCATTCAAATTTGATTTGTCAATGTGATCCTGGTATACAATGATGACATCTGCATCCACCAAAAGGAGGAACACAAATTTAAAGTAAGTTACTAGTAAATGTACGTGGAAGCTGAATAAAACTTGGTGCACACGTCAACATTGCTCTGCTAAAATTGTCATAAGAAATGACAACTCCACAGGAAATAGTTTAAAAGTGAGCGGTGATGGTATCCACCTACTCTAAGAGCATTGTTGCAAAAAGTTATTTCCTAAGTCGAGGGTGCTTATTGGAGCCTCTGACAAGTTAGCATAGTTCTCACTTGAAAAATCCTCCACAGCTAAAGGAATTAATCACGCGACCTTCATTTGGATTTCCTTACTGTCAATAAGAGGTGACGTGAAATAAACCTCTAAAAAAATTTAATTTGGTCTTATTTCCATATCAAAAGTGAAATAACATAAAATTGGTCTTACTTCCATGCTAGTATCGTGATGGGGTGGGAGAACGTATAGACAACAGTTTTGTGCCGAAAAACAGTGGGTAAGTGGCGCGTTTCGAGCGATTAATTTAATTAAACTCCGCTTTACGGGACAGTTTAGCCCGGTCAAACTTTAACTGCGCGGAATAAGGCCGTCAGGGCATTATTTCACTTTGTTGATGGAAATAAAGCCAAATGCCAATTTTTTCTTCATTTGGCCTTAATTCCACCTAAGAAAAGAAATAAAGCCAAATGCGACCCTATTTCGTAGGGGATCATTTCACGTCACCTCAATAAGATTTGCCCATAGGGCGGAGTTCTTTCACATCTCTGATGGTCTATAATAATCGACCAACTGTTAAACGACCTTTACCACTGATTTATTAGTCCAAGACTTTGCTGAAGACTTGGTTGGTAAACAGAGGTAATCAGATACTAACTCTGAGCAATCTTATACAGAGATATGAAGATGGGGCTAACTTGAAGAGCTAAGTTTAGACCCTACCAAAACAGTTATCATTCCCTTTACCAGAATGAGAATACTGTCTCTCAACGAGTTTCAAATCTCATTCTCGAGTACATATCGTCACCTGAATGCAAGAACTAGGTAACTCGTCTTATATGATTCATATACTAATTTTGGCATAACCACAGGAATGTTTTTCTGTCCCTAGCATAGTTGTCGTTAAGAATAAAAAGGCAACGTAGATTTATTTTTTTAATAATATTGTTACTTAGAAAGATGTTTGAAAATCTAAAAAAATAAGTCGTATCCAGGTAGTTCAAAAAAATGAAAAATATCGAATAACCTAGTTTTTGCATTCAGGTGACGATATTTGAAAGAAATTTTAGACCAAAGACATACCTGAAAATATCACTTAAAACAAACCCTACCACAACTCTGTGGGCATACTCGAGACAGTTTGGAAACAAGTGACCCCTGACGGTTAAATTCACATTTGTCATCATATTCATAATTTAACAACACAAAATACCTGCCCAGTGGAAACAAATTTGTACGTACTGGGGCACAACTTGATAGGGGGATCGGTTACCAGAGGCATTCCTCAGGGTAAAGTCATCTCCCTACTGTGATTGATGTTGGTTTTCTATGTCATTTTCAAGAAACTGTGTTCAATTTGTATTGACGTCACTGCATACCCGGATAATGTCCAGGGGTATAGTTCCCAACAACCTAAAAAAGGTTAACCCGGCTAAAACGAAACTAGTTCTAGGCACCAATAAACACAAGATAACCCCATTATTCTTGCCTCCTCAAGGTTTAGCTCAAAGCGCTGGAACAGAATGTCATTAGATCCGAATTAGTTAGGAATTTACGCACAATGCACAAGGCTCTATGTTTGCAAAACCCCCAAAGTCACGTAGGATGCATGGACACCGCAAAATATAGGGGAATGAATTTCCCAACGAACTGGCAAGACGCAGGGTAGCTCTGCCACAATTGGACGAGATTTGGATATTCAATCTCGTGCTCCATAAAGGCAATCATTTGAGCTGAAACAACCAAAAAGACGGACAAAAGATGGTCTACCTTGGCAGAATACAGGATATATCCAGTACTAGACTACATACGTACATAAATATATCAATAGGCATCCTGTTCGGCCATTGCCTTCTGCGCCATAGGACTAGAAACTTACGAATTCTGTAATGCCATATTTACTGTGAAAATGTGAGAGAATAGCCGGCATTTGAAGGAGGTTTTTAGGCAGCTACTTTTCAGCAATTTAGAAGAATAAGGAAGGTTATAGTTCTAGGGAAGAGTTTAGGTTTTTCAGGGACTTAAAAAATTCCCTAAGGGATCGAGATGGAATTTACAGTTTAAACTCAATACTATCCGTCCGACTCGACTCTCACGCGCAAACGAATACCCAGAAATATCTTTAACCACATCATCTCTAATGTTTTGAACGTTAAAGTTTTAGAATTATTACGGACTATGCAATACACTCCTTAACCGATCAGATATCTTAGTCCAATGAGTGAATTTTTTTATATCTGAGCAATGGTCCTACAGTGACTTACTTGTTTAAGGTGGCGCTACAGTCCGGAGTGGACCTGGGCCTCAACCAACAAGCGTCTTCAGCCAGCTCGATCTTTGGGCAGCTGCCTTCAGTTTCGCAAGCCAAGTTGGTTAAGATCACCTTCCACTTGCGTGCGCTACTTGAGTCGCAGTCTTCCTCTACTGCGCCTTCCCTCGGGTGTGGATTCAAAGATTTTCCAGGCCGGAACAAGACCCAGCCACCTCAGTCGTTGGAACTTCACTATTTTGGCTAAGTCAACTTCGCTGTACAATCCGTACAGTTCATCATTGTATCTCCTCCTCCACTTATCGTCTATGCGCCATATATCAGGACCAGGACGACTAAGGTCGTATAAAGGGTCACTTTAGTCGTTTGGAAGAGAGCTTTGCTACTCAATTGCCTAAAGAATCAACGATTTGCAAGAGTTATTCTTCGTTTGATCTCAGCGCTGTTGTCATTATCTGAATTCATAGCGAAGCCTAGGTAGACAAAGTCCTTAACAACCTCAAAGTTATATCTGTCAACAGTGACGTTCTATCCGAGACATCGGTAACAGCACGAGAAACCGCTCATATTTCGCTTAAAAACTGATTCAAACCCAGAACTTTATCCCCATTTATTAAGATCTGGAAAGGTGCCCAGGGGACACATCTACAGGCGATTTGTGAAACAGAGATAAATGAGGAGGTCGGTTTCGACATATCTCTCTAAATTTTGTCATCCAATTGCAATTGTCAAGTTGATAAACATTCCCAATCAATTTGAATCGTTCATCGTATTAGGACTTGTCTATGACAAGAATACTAAACCCGGCCAATGAAAAATTTTCAAAATTCTTCTTCGAATTTTAAATCAACGCTGATTACAATCTTGATGTCAAACATTATCCATCCTCGGGATAAAAAATGAAATGGCTAAGGCAATGTCATGTTTTTCCTCTCCTTATTGAATCAAACCAAATCGACTTATGTATGTAGATCGATTCATACATGGTTGGTTGGATTTATTGTTTGTTTGACATTTTTATTTGCCGTGAATGTCAAATATCTTCTGACAGTGCGTGTCCTTGAGCACCGTACAAGAGATGCTGTCTGGCAGTGACTATGTTTTTGAAGTCCCCTTGTGACAAAGTTCCCAACAGAAAAGGGGGAGCAGGACCAGCCAGAGATAAACTCTCCCCGAATTTGTATTATAAGATGGAAAAGGAAAAAAAAAACACTTTTCCACAATTTCCGCTTATAAATTGCACGAGTTTACAGTGATGAAGCGATTTGTATAAATTTTTGATGAAATTCACAAACAGTATTACTTGTTGTCAAATAAACAAAACGAGGATGGCATTATCCTTGGAACAGGAGGGACTTGTTTTTCATTTTGCAGACAAAGTTCTGCGGAGAGAACTGAGAATTTAAATAAATGTGATATCAACTACTGTTGGAATTAAAAATGAGATGGATGTGACCACTTCATGTGGTTGGGATTAAGGTTGGCAGGATTTTATGATAATTTCCGAATGAAGAGTAATGAGGACAAAATGAATTTGACTTTTTTGTTTGATTATCCTGCTATAGGCTTTTGGAATTCATCTTCAATGATCTGAACGCAGGAAGGCCCTGAGTTTCTGCTGGGATACAAATGGCATATCTACGTTCGGGCGAAATACATACATACGCATCATTAAAAATTTAAATTGCGCTAATAAATTGATTCTGCCAATTGCCTTATTGACTACACCATAAGCGCTCCATGATAAACTATTGAATGCAGTAACACGGAAGTTAACGAACCCTCGGAAAATTTATTAGTGGATTAAGCTTATTTCCGCAGCTGGGTTGCAATATAAATTCACTGTAAACAAATGAACATCCAAAAGGGATTTGAGTATGCAAATTTCAATCTTAATTCGATAGATTGACACACTTTTGTACATATGTAGGTGCATACCTATAAAATAAATAAATAGGTGGCGCGACAGCTCGGGATGAACCAAGGCCTAACTTTTCGCAACCATTCATGTTGTACATGTTTGTATTGTTCGCACGAATGGAAGAGGCCTACAATTTATTGCCGACTCCGAACGGCGAATTGAGAAGCTCTTTCATGACAAATTATACTCCCGGAGGCTTGTCATTCCCCGACGAGAGGTGGTACCGCGAAAAATGTCCGGTGTTCCTGGCTGGGGCTTGAACCCACGCCACTCGGTCAGCAGTCCAACGCACTGAGCCACATCTTCGATTTTATTGAAATTTTATATGAATAGTTCTACGTTTACTCCAGAACCTTTGTCCTAAAGTACAAGATGGCTACCTACAGTGCGGTAGGCCAGGTCTAACGGCCACCTTATAAATCTGGTCCCACTACCTCGAAAGATAGTGACATCCCTTACAGACTATCTGAATACCCTCCAACTACTCTCCTCCACACTTACTGGTTTCAGCAAAGACCTTCGATCAACAACGAAATGGATTAATAGTAAGGAGGTTGCAAAAGTGTACGCACGTCTACTTCTGTAGACGGTTTGAAATGGAATGCGGTATATGTTCAAGAATCTATTCAACGGCCCTGAAGATATCAAGATCGTATAGATTTTCGAATTTCGCCAGTGTCTTGTAAGCTCAAATACTTTGACGTGCGCTTAATGAAGACCCGACTTCTAAGCAAATGTTTGCAATCTTCTCTGATAGCCAGACAGCCAGTCTAACCAAAATCCAGAGAGAGCCTGCATTGGACGACTGTAATAGGTTCAGAGAAGCTAAATAAATTCCCACTGGACATTGCGAAGGATGCACAAAAACTCATAAAAGCGGCATTATGCACTCCACACTCCGTGATATAAACACTCCAAGGCCACTCGGTAGACCCAGTTCGAATTTTGAAAAAAAATCAATTCTTTTTTTTTTGCATTTTCTCAAAGTAAAATTATAATATAATAAAACTAAAACAAAAATTTCAGACAAATTGAACCGTTATTTATGGAGATAAATAATTTCGAACGAAGCCGTCTCTAGTGCATAACCACTCATACTCAAAACTTTGAACGCGATTTTCTCGAAACCTTGTCTTCGAAGTCGGTGATCACTGTAACTTAAGAACGGCTTTGCCGATCGGTTTGAAATTTTTCTCACGTATTCTATACATAATTGTCCTCCGGTTAAACGAAGAATTTTTTTTTTTTGGACGAACTTTTTTTTTTTATAACCGAAAATGCGAGCGAAATTGTAGTTGAATTAGGAATTTTGACTTTCAACATCCGCCATTTTGTGAAAGTTCAAAATTTTTCAAATCCCTTCGTTCAACCGGAGCATTATGTAATTAACTAATGATCCCCTTTGTTTTTTTTAATTCCCATGATCCAATGACGAGCAGCAGTGATCACCGCAAAACACTTTTTTTTTTGGATCCCTCCCAAATTTGCTGTATCTCATTCATTTTTTAATGTTTGCCAAAAAAAAAAATTTAACAGATTCTGTAAAAACATATCTATCACGTGAAAAAACATTTGTTATAAATTATTTTAATGCGACGCCACAAGAAAATCCTAAAGAAGAGCGTTTTTTGGCAGTCACAACTGGGTCTACCCCCTTAAGGCATTCTCGAAGAGGGGCAAAAGGCAATAGTAAGTTTCAAGCTACCACTTAAGAGGCGCGATCATGAAATTTGCAGAAAATTCTAAAATCCTGTCCGACAATGGAAGGACCTAGACTACACTGATGATATCTTCTTGCTGCCACCCATCGTGAACAGCTTGGAAGTCTAAGCAATGCTTTGCCGAAAAACAATTATTAGAAACTAAAATTGCAACTGTTTGGCGGATTCTGCCGAAGCTCAATGCACTAACCATTAAATCAGGGCGAGCACCTACGTTTGATACAAGTAAATCAAAGAGACTTCTACAGTAAATGGGAGAAGCAGCACAATAGGACATTGTCTATTGGAAAAGTATACCAGACGGTAAAGAACCAGCGTGATCTACCCCAGGTAAATACAGCCACATTGCGAGGTCCAAACAGTAGTAGTCACATTCAAATCCTTACCGCACTCTGCTAAGTATCAGGTTTAAATGCAACGCTCATATCTGGTCTGGTGCACCAAAAACTGTGTTGCACATTCTGGATGGAATCGAAAATTGCAAAATAGCTTGACCACTCACGAAAGTTTCCTGTCTCTCGCTGTTTCTCGACCTACAAAACAGTGCTCCTGTGAAATTTCACCCACAAAACACATCATCCTTCAAATGCTCATCAGTTAACCCTTTAGTCTTAAGTCTTTCGAACTTTGCTGTGCTTCCTCATTACTACAATCCGCAGGCAACCAAAATAATGCGCATCGGTACCTCCTTCCTGTACCTCTCCGAGCACCCAAGACCACAAAATAAATTGGAAACTCAGCTTATTTTCACTTGGATGGGTTAGGTAACGCAACCCATATCGATGATTTTCGCGACCCTCGCTACGGTACAGTAAAACCAAAATTGTTCCAATTTAATTGAACACGTTTCAGCATAGAGATTATACAAAGGACTCACTGTCTCTACCATTTGATATAGCTCACATACATATATGTACATAAGCAAGGATTCAAATTAGTTCGATGTTTTTATTCCATTTCACTTATTTGCTTAACCGATAACTGCATCCACACCACTCAGAGGGTGTGCACAAAGGACCATCACGTAGAGAATGTCGCCCTTTTTTGCGACACGTTTAAAGTCCTGCAAAGTAAATACACACCAACGTCCCTGATTGAAGTGTATTGGAACTATCATCACAGATTTGATTAGGACACTCCAGAGTGTAAAGAAATGAGACCATCAGGTCCTGCATATGACACGAGTGACGATCATACCCTCACAGCACGCAAATCTGGGAGGCAAACTGGATACAGTGTTCAAATAGGCAAATAATTGAAGTAAACCTGAGTCCTTGATGTAATCTTTCGTGAAACGAATCCTCTATTGCACCGAATAGAGCCACAAATACGAAGATAAAAGTACTCAAGAGAGACGAATCGTCAATAATAATCAATAATTGCTTGTCAATCGATATTCAAAGGAGTCTCACCACCGACCTTCATCATTGCCCGGCACAAAGGAAACGAGAAAGGACATTTATTTTTTTTTGAAGCGACAATTGTAGCACATTGTTGCCCGGCACGGAAATAGGTTGAAACAACTTTACCATTTGAGGAAAATCTTTACGAATAACAATTAAGGGCCACACTTATACATCTGACAGGCCTCAATTTTCTCAGGATTTTATTTATATCGCAAAGGTTATCCGGAACGCTAAATGTCGGCTAGACATTGAATTGATTTGAATTTCAACTTCGTGAGATCAGAAAGTCAAATGTAGTCGTGAACCCACCACCCACTTTGGTGACCTTCGAACTTACGAGTCAAACGAACGTACAGCAAAGCCGTATGGCATAAAAATTTAATTGAATCCAACGACATTATGATGCCGAATAAAGGTTATATTGTTCGCAATACAGTACCAGGAAGATTGTACTCCTCCGGCATTGATAGATAAAATGTCAGGACATCGTGTCGTTTACGTAACCTAATTGGGTTGCTAGGTAATCGTTTGGTTTATCTTCAAAACTTGTTTGCCTCACCCTACTTATGTTCGGATAATAAACAATGGCAATTTAATGGATTCAGGAAGAAGATTGGAGATTGTCTCCAAAGAAATCGAACGAATGCCTGACTCTTAGTGGGCATAAGTACTTTATCTGCTGAGGATTAATTGAGAATATTCTTTTGTGTGTGACACAACAGTGATTCTACAGAGAAATTTATCGAGATATCCAGCAAATCTGAAAGCAACAAAGCACCTGAACTTAAAGGCATCTCCAACACAACTCTCTCTTGACGACAATCAAAGGGCACTTAGCCAGTGTAGCTTGAAAGAAAAAGTTCTTCTGGGTCAATTGAAACGATGAAGATAAGTGTTTATTTTCAAAGAGAACAAATCACTGCAGTATTACACATCAAAACGCGCAATTGGTGGGAACGATTTGGAACATATCATCACCAGCTGTCTAAAAATAATAATCCAGAAAGACCACTTGCTCACCGTATAGGGCTGTGTTTATAGCGAAGCGTATTCGCGTCGCGCGATGCAACAGCTTTTCGGGCGATCGCAAACAACATCGCTACTAGCGAAATCGCAAGCGATTGAGTGTTTATGGCAAAGCGATTTCGCTTAGTTTCATTCGTGTTTTGACTGTGGTAAAGTGAACAACACGCGCGCCAAAATAAGGCCTTTATTATTATTGGAGAGCAGTTATTTACTGCGTAGAAAGTATTTGAAATGCTTTAAAAAAAGATACTAAGTCCATTGAATCAATGAGGAACGTAGACCTCATGAAGATCTTCATCATTTGCAACCCCGTCACCAACAAATTTAAAGAGTACTATCGTATTAACATAACTGTCAAGCAACGGCTCGGCAACAAGTCCGGAACAAGCTGTGACTTCGGTGAACATCCCGCCTTGCACACTTAAGCTCGAAGCAGGGAATAGAGTCTTAAGGGAGGCTAATAACGGATGGATTTCTTTGAACACTTGTGCAGCCACAAGGAAGATATGGCCCTTATTCGAAAGGGCTAGGGGCGACAGACTTCTGCAGATCAACAGAAGATCCCTATCTATACACCGATACACCGGTGTGATTTCTATCAAAGACGCAGCAAATTGATCATGTTCTACTGATATCCATAGGGTAGCGTTCTTACGGGTAGGGGGCAACACTCTTCCCCCAACGGGTATCGCAATGGGTCTGAATTGACCTGAGTGTGGCGATATGGTTTGTTTGTTTCTAACCTATCGTATTAAAAGTGAAACTTTTGAGTATTACTTGGAAACGATATCTTCACAGATACAAAAGGACAGTAGATACCAGGAAACGCCAATTGAGGCAAAAAAAAAGGCGAATACTTCACGAACAATGTCTTTCACGCACAAGTTCAATAAGTTTATCCATACCGTGCGATTCGTGCGATGGAGCGATTCGCTAAACTGATTCAAAATATTTTGATTGTAGATTCTCGTCGCCCGCAGTCGCTCGGAGTCGCTTGCTGTCGCTCAATTCCCTTTTTGCTAGTAGCGAATACGCTTCGCCATAAACACAGCCTAAAGCTTCTATGTGCATACATTGTTCAAAATAAAAGGTCCTCTCAAGACCACAATTTACTCTGTAAAGGATGGGTTGAACGTAGTTCTTGGTAGCTGGGCTTCTATGTCATTATTCTGTAACCATCTGAAATCAACCAGAAAACCATACGCTATGCCACTGGTTAAACCAAAAGATCACACAACACATGCATTTTTTTTTATAATCCACTCGCACTTCAAGGGGTTATGAATACCCTTGTGATGTTATTCACACACCGTGAGCGAGGTGCAGTGGTTCGAAACTCAGATAGTATCAGTTTTCAATTGCGCCTGAGGGTGGTATCCAGGCTAGCTGGGGACAGTTGTGGTGTTTGTCATTGCCATAATTCACGGGCATTTTTTCGAATCTTCTGATGATCAGCTCAATCAACTCTTCACCCTACTGCCAGTGTTATGCCTTCGCAGTAGAGTCGACATCAGCCTTTCGTAGTTAATCGATTTTTATTTTTTTTTTTTAGGAAATAAATGTTTTCCGATATCAGGAGTTGAATTCGGACATTCAGCGTGACAAGGGATGATGCTAACCACTGCATCATGGCCATCCCTGGTGGTAAGAAGGTTACAGAGGTTACAGATTTATGAGATGCCGCAGCGAATTAAGCATACCCAGAGCTTCTATCATGCAGCACATTACGAAGGGTATGGCCTATCATTACAGGCCAGAACTCTGATTAAATTCTTGAAAAGCCTGTGCCGATACAGACCTTTGAAGAAGCAACGTCGATTTCGACACCGAAAAAGACACAACCAGACCAGAATGAAGACCATAGAAAAATAGAAAAATAGAAAAATACTTAAGCGAACTATTACATACATGTACATGCGTAATCAATGGCGCGAAACCTTTTTAAGAACTATTGTCGGGAAAACAAGGGAAAGAGAAAGTGATTACAAACAACATACCGAACCACCTTTCTCCGAAAGTCTAAAAAATTCTAGTAAAATGGGTAAAAACTGGGTCCTGCTTCGCTTACTAGGTAATAATCCATAATAGAGCATTTCGCCTAATAGACTGCTCCTCACTAACGTCAGATCTGCAATCACTGAACCACTGAAGACTGGTAGCAGCCTTATGCCTCTATTCAAGATACTACCACAATAAATAGTCCGAAGAACTCAAGTGATTAATCAACGAAAACGTAGTATTCCAACTTCCGACCAGACACTCTACAAGGATCCATCACTTCCATATCCACTGCACGAACTTGCCTCTACCAAAATTCCTTTTGTTATGAAACTAGCAAACATTGGAACGCACTATTAGGCACTTAGAAGAGAATTGCAACATAAAATCTGTTGAAGCTGAGCGACATACACAATAGGTTTTGAACTTTGTCTAACTTATTGTCAATGCCATGTATATGAGTACGCGTGTGACTATTCGAATGTACTATCGCATCATGGCTAAATTGCATACTCGGGCTCTTCTCGTGAATGATACAAACGTAATTTGGTAGTAGTTCTGGTAGCCTTCCAGGCCGAGCTGTTTCCCACTGAAACCTGTGTCAATATCAATCTCGACCATGAATATATTCACCGATTGTCAAGCAGCACTTAAAGCACTGGGCTCCCACAACCTCAGCTCAAAAATTGTAGAAGGCTGCTATTATGCTCTTCAAGACTTATCTAAACGTCAAACTCTGTTGGGTGCCAGCATACAAAGGTAATGAAATCGCTGACCAAGTCACCGTAAGAAGATCTACTGAAAGGTACATACGGGCGGAATCAATCTGTGGCTTCCCAAATTCCGCGTTAGCAACTTTAGTACCCAAATAGGAAAATACATTCACTTAACCTAAATAAACAATAAGTAGCTGGCATGACAGCTCGAGTTAAGCCAATGCCTAGCTTTGTCGAACGGCGAATTGAGAAGCTCTTTCATGACAGATTATACTCCCGGATGCTTGACATCCCCCGACAAGAGGCGGTGCCGCGAAAAATGTTCGGTGGACATGGCTAGGGCTTGAACCCACGCCGCTCACACACAGTCCAACGCACTAACCATTGAGCCATGGCGACTACTTAACCTACTGCGACAATATTCGAGGAATCAGACAAGCAGAAACTCGCATCCGCACTATCAATAAAAATGTAAGGAAAGTGGGGACGATATTCGAAGGCTTTATAGCTTCCTTTTTGGACACTGCAGTCTGAGATATCATCTGCACAAGATGCATGTTAAACAGGAAATCAAATGTCGAGTTTGCTCGGAGCAAGATGAAACAGCAGAACATACGTATAACTACACACACACACACTACATTGAGGGTATAGCTCTGTTACATTAGGAGGCGAGTTTTTTCGAAAGACATCCTGATCCTGAAGGACATTTTTTGACTTCAACAAGCGATATCCCCAACATCATTAAAAATACTGAGGTCTTGTCCTCGCCTAACCGGTTCTCCGCACAATACCTAGAACTGAAAACTGTCTCGTCGGACAGCTCGAATTGAGGCCTTGGTAAGTCCCCCGAGGCAGCCGCTTCCACCAACCAAACATTGGTAATTTCTATTTCCTCCACCTTGTAATGTAAGCAGGTACATATGTACATATGTACATTTGACATTTAAGTGAACTACTGTGTCACGTTTAAAATTAATTTAATTGCCACAAAATTTCCTATAGACGCAGTCATTCGAAGGTCGAGGCAAATCCAAATTTAGCTTCTTCTGTCTTTATAAAATGCCAAGCGTACAAATGATATTTTGCCTTAATATGACGGCAGTATTATCAACCAAAGCTCCAGGAAAACAACCAAAAGTAAACCATTTATACACGAGTATTACATGTACGCCACCAGCAATGACTTTTGTGCTATAAAAAAATGTGATAGCATAATTCTGTGTGGTGAATGTAAACTAAACATTTTTACTACGTTTGTTGTAATAAAAACGTCGTCCTTTACCAAATACAGGAAATAATAGTGCATTTCGGAATGTTTCCTTTTCAAATGTGCTGTAACTTGGTCGTCCTTTACTGTTTTATAAGATTCATACCATTCAGGTCATTGCATTGGGGTAATTACTTGGTTGGAAGGAAGAATGGTCACGTTCCAATAATTACAAGCAAATGATAGCTTACATGGTTGTTAATAAACGATTAGAAATGATTTGAACCGACTATTAAGTCCGTGATGGAAATGAAATATTATTTGTGTAAAAGTATTGGCACGTGTGCGATTATGTTTCATCCATCATTATTTTCAATCAATAAAATTGCTTTACAAAATGCATTACGACTTGCAGTAGTCGTTTTTTCCTTGGATTCACCTACAGTATTTTAGACGGAAAACCACGCTATTGAATTGTGTGCAAGAGAATGCCTGCGGAAAAGAACCCAAGGAATCCGCATCTACAGCTTTTCAGAGAGCCAAGCAGTACTATTAGCCATTAAATCCTAAACAGTAGGGTCCAAGCTTGTCTGGGACTGTTTCAACCTCCTCGAAAGTCTTGCTTCGGTAAATAAGGTTATCGTAGCCTGGATCCCAGGACATGAAACATTCGAGGGTAACGAATGGACTGACTGCCTGACGAGAACAGGCGTTTGCCGCCCACTCGTTGGTCCTGCACCTTGGTTTGGGGTAACACCCAACAATGCCTACCCATCTGCATAAAAAAAAAACAGATACCGATATTTGCCGGCTCTGTAGAGAACAGAAAGAGACCGCTGAACATATTCTGTGAGTATGTCCAGGAGCCGCAAGGAAAGGATTACTCCACTTGACCTCAGTCAACCCAGCGGAAATTTGGAAAATCGAACCTAAGGCCATACTGAGGTTTATCAAAAGCCTCAACATAACCTCTGGTTATGCAATATGGGCCATCTCATAGTTTGCAGTGCGCATTTAGGACCTCTAATACAGAATACAGAATGTTCCTGGGAAACGGGCGATACGCAGAGGGGGAGAAACTACTGTATTTGGAGCTTAAGTTGATTTTATAATTTTGTAGGTTGTAATGTGATGGTTGGATGTTGTAGAAGACACTCACTTTCATCAACCTAACGATGCCTTTGTTTGCATATATTTTGCTTATTTTAGCTGCACTGGTTTCTGTTCATCCGAACTCGAATAGATCAAACCGGTTGCCTAGGTCACGGTAAATCAATGGTGGCACCAAAAACTTTCAAACCGAAAACAGCACCTTATTTGAGCTTCTTCGACATATTCAGAGTTTAGGCCAATTGGGACTTCCAAGAGGCGAAAATGAGTCGTCACTTCTCCGAAGTGCCCCTTGCATAACCGATAGATGAACTAACAACAAGCGTTGGGTTCACGTAGCCCATTAATCGTGTCACCTGATATCTCTTCTCAGAAACTACAGGACTGAGCAAAGAGCGCCCCACAGAGAACCAATTATAAAACGGCGTCAGTTGAAGTATCGTCTTAGGAAATAGAGTACTAGGGAAAGAGAGCCCACGAAGAATCGATTTAGGGTCTAAACTATACTTAAAGAATAATGATTTAGGGATCTGGAAGATCTGCAAGAATCTGGATAAGCCTTTTGAGTTGCCAATGACAGGGCTCCCCCCTCGAAGTTGATTACTGACATCGCTTACCTAAACTGACTGACTCTTCGTCCTGATAATTTTTGTATAATGGGATTCCTTAGCAAGTTGGAGATTTGTCGTCGGTCGGTGTAACTTCCTTGCCACGTACAAGAAATACAGTTAGCTTCGGATACCAATGAATCCTCTCATTTCAGATCATGGACCTCTTTGTCACAGGGCAGGTATTAGCGTGATCCAGGAGATACGATATACAGGATCAGGTATGCAAAAAATGCATTTACATATTACAGTTGTCACAAATGACTGAAAGTATTAGTATGCGGGTTCGTCGAGGGAAGCGATAGGCGACTGCCTGGTTTTGATCCGCCCTAAGGCAACATTCCAGAACATCAGCTTCATATGTCCACACGCCCCTACCGACGAAGCTGAAAAGGATGAGTTTTATGCGCCTGTCTGGAGTATGATGTAGAAATCGTACTCTGTGGTCTCAACGCTAAAATCAATAAGGAATCTTTGCCGGGTTAGTCCTTAGGCACGGCCGGCTAGATACAACAACAGCCAACGGATTCCGACTAAACGATTTTGCAACAGCTTGCAATTAAGAACACTAGGTTTCTCCCCAATAAATCCACACAGCCACCTGACGCTCTTCAGACGGTCGGAACATCGATACACCCACCATTCTGAATGTGCAAACATCCCGAGGGGTAGACTTCGTGACAGATAGTCGAGACCACAGTACCTTACCAGCATACGTCAGCAAAATGTGACAAAAAATTCACACCAACAAACACTCCAGGACAAAACAGGGGCAACATCGCCAAAGTTTCGGCCCAGAGAAAGAGATTAGAAGAAAATCCTTCGTAATGTATGTAGGAAGAAGAGAATGAAACAACATCTAGTGAAGAGAATGAGCTTAGCTGTAGTGATAGCTTATACATTTGGGTCTGCGACTTGATTTTTGCAAAAAAGGATCCTAAACTGTCGAAATTGAAAAAAAAAAAATTCGTTACAACAATTATTTTTTGGCAGTTGACGTTTTGTAATAATTTACAGACAATTAATTTTGCTGACAATATTGAGCAGAACTGCCGTAGTCAGCTGAATATTTGTAAGCAAGACCGCAAGCAGATGTTTTGAAGTCTGAATATTTGAACATATGCCTCTACATTATTACGGATTCGACTAAATTCTTGAAAGCACCTAAAGGCATTCTAATCGGAGTACACCAGACACTGTGCACCAGGAACGTATACGAGTATTCTCAACCCATTAATTTTTACAGCAGCTGCATGGATGGGGAGAGATTATTCTTCCACCTACTATGCAGCTGCCCTGCACTGGCATCAACAAAAAAGTAAATTCTGTGTGAATACTTCTACGAGGAACTATTGGATATTGAAATACCAAAATTCTTCTAAAAGTAATGGAAATACCCGAACCATTTGGCCACACAACGGATAGATGATAACCATCCAACCTAAGCCAATCGAAGGGAAAAAAGAGGAGAGTTAGAGATTAGGGATAAAAGAAAAGAAGGTGAGGATGAGTGGGTTATGGAATTTTAAGACAGACTGGAAAACAGGTCTGAAAACAGGGTGTGCGGTAAATGTCGCTGTGTTGAGATTGAGAATGTGAATTTAGCTGAAAAAGATTAATTTCCCAACACAGTACCTGTTTATACCCTCTTATGCCAGGATAGAGTCAGTAAATACTATAAATCTCTTCCAAATCAGCTCGGAAATGTCAACGAAAATAAGCAATGTAAGCTATGCAGCTCTCGTTGTCTAGTGAATACAAGAAGCAGTGAGACAAAAGCACCTAAGGCTTAAGGAGTTTAACATCGTCTTTAATTTTCAACTCACCACATCGACTACAGCTTTAAACTGATTTAGGTCCTCACTCCCGCAGCAGCCAATCCCAAAGAAAGTGACGAAATTGCAAAAAGCAATTAATTTTTAACGACCCGACATTTGAAAATGCCACTTCCCAACGAAATTTTCTCGAATATTTAATGACATCCTTCTGAATTCACGACCCAACTCTTGACACAAATCGATTTCCCCTGTAAATAATTAACACACTAACCGAAATCGAGCGCCAAAAATCCTTCACTACCCGCCCACCAGGATGCACACAGTCTGTAATCAAATATCCTTTATTCAATGCCCCACACTAGTGTTGATAACAAAGCCGATCGCTCTTGTATATCCCTAGTCTCTGTCACTGACTTGCATCGCCTCTAGTCTGCTGGCATCCATAATAAATGTCAATTGTACCGTGTCAACTATTAACTTTGAGCGGAAAAGTTTTTATGAAGGGTTGAACTGCCAACCGTTTTTGACTTGGACAAGGATACTCCACTCTTGCATAACAACAAGCGAGACACTTCTCTTGCTTCACTTTCACAAGATTTTCCGGTCCGTCACTTAGCAGACCCTTGACCCGATTTTCCCAAAAATTAGCATTGCACCATACGAACAAGTCCGCTTGCATAACATCTTACTCCAGCATCAGCAGCATAAGTTAAACCAAGTGCACACTTCACTTTATGCAAGAAGCAGGACTCTTTTGCGAAAACACTTTGCGAAGAGCGCTCAAGACGACAAGAGACGGAAGGATACAAATGGAACTACATTCATCAACCGTCAACTCAGTGAGACAATTTTGCGGCAAAATTTGTGTTTGTTTATTCTTTATCCCCTGCTTCCGGACCACTTAGCAGCCAATAGATGAGACAGAAATCATATTCAAATCCATTTATCACAGACTCGTTCTGGGGTAGGGAAATTCACAGGTATCACGAACCTGACACGATATAGTCGACGGTGATAACTTTCACCACGAGAACGAAAATCCGAGCACAGAACTCATAAAACAAGCACGCGGACCGACCGTAGGACTACAACTGAAGACCTCGCACAGAGAGCAAGACTACGGCGGCTTGCCACCACCATTTATGTTGGTAGGTCGACAGCTGTATTTTGCGAAGTGGGGGTGTGTCGGGGGCGGCAGGCAGTGTTGTTATCATTCCTGTGGAAAACAATTTCAAGCGACGAGATGGATGTAACTCACATGGAAACACAACCGGCAAGTGGTACCCATACAGTGGCTTGCAAAACGTTCAAAGAGAAGGAATCAGCTGTATTCCTATTGGTGGGTTGGAAGAATAATGAAAGTTTCTAAAGCTTTGCATTCGATGATGGTTAGGAAAAAAGCTTTTATTGGGACTGAAGACAGGTGGATGTTTAAGATGTACTACCGACAAGTGATTTAAATTTTCGTATAGAGTTCAACGCGCGCGTCATTATAGACAAAGTTTCCTTCATTAGTAGCTCAACGGTTCAATAGAAACGTTGACATTCATTTTGTCGAATTCTTGTCTAGATTGACATTACGACTTGCTTACTTCATCAATGCAAGAGGCAGACTACTTTGACACACCAATTTTCGAGAAGTTCCCACGGAAATTTAAATACTCTGCCTTAATCACCGCCATACCTCGCAACAACGTCACCTTAACTTCACCTTTCGTACTACTTCTATCGAACAAACTAATCGGTCATAATCGGGCTATATGTAATACAGACATTGAGCCCCCTTGGGTTGAATTTCAAGTAATTTGGGTTGACACATCTATAAAAGACCAGGTTGGTGGGATGTTGCACAAAGACGTAGTAGTAACGCTCGACGTTAAAAACGCCTTTAACTCGACAGACTGGTCATGCATGGTCTCTGGCCAGAATTGGTACACCGTACTACCTGATGAACATAGTCACGAACTACTTTACCAACAGGAAGCTAAGGTATCAGACCGGCGACGTAACACTTTTACGACGCTACAGCAGGAGTCCCACAAGGGTCGGTTCTTAGAACACTCCTATGGAACATAATGTATGACGGAGTTCTGCGACTAACACTGGTACAAGGAGTGAAAGTGAACGGCCACGGATGAAACAGCCGCCAGAATTAAAAATTAGCCTGTCGGGCTGTAACTAGCTGACTATAAGATCGAGGCAGAGAAAAGAGTAAACCTACTAATACCGCAGCTTCTATTATGCCAAATGATGAGCTTAGATGACGACTGGCTGAAGATCTGTTTTTCATAACGGGCTTGCAGAATGAACTGGGAAGACTCGAAAGATTAAAGGCCGAGACGGCAGACGTAGACGATATAGCATAAGTTGCTAACCAGGCCCTCGAAGTAATACCTAACGGCAGTCACGCGGACTAAGTAATAGAAGTGTGCTGGGTGTGGATAAGTACATACGTAAGCACATGCCTGTCATCAAATACTCGGGCTTGCATATCGTGCATGCTATGTATATATGTAGTAGCATACCGCAACCAAGAAAAAAAAAGGTGGGAATCCTTAAAAACAATAACAAATGTTATTAATAAACTTTTCTTTATACCGCCCTGTACACTTTGAATTCCGAATATGTACATAACTACAGAAATTATGCGAAGGAATTTGCAACTGAACACTGCAACATATAAACGCAGGTGCCATATTTGACGTTTCATCTTTGTTTTGTTTACTTTCAGTTCCACAAATTCTCTTCATTTCATTAATTTTGTCCAAAATAGGGAAAAACTAAACAAATGTGTGAACCACAACGAATAGAAATCATTTTAAAAAAGCCTAATCCGATTTTTGAAAAATGGATAGAACGCTGGCTACAAGAAGCTGAACGCAAAGGCGCCAAGTCACAGTACAAAATACGCGAAGCACTTGATTCACTACGAAAGTTCCCTTTGCCATTGTCGAGCGGGAGGGATTGTGCAATTTTACGAGGATTCGGACCAACACTCTGTAATTTAATTGACCAAGAACTCCAACAAGTCCGTGAAGTGGATCCTGGATCAATTTTAAACACAACAGCTAGTGCTTATTCGGTGGATGTCCAATCCATGGTGAAATCTGTGCAAAAATCCAAAAAGGAAGCAAAGAAAAGGGTTCCTACTGCCAAAGAGAAAGCCAGACAACTTGCTACAGAGGAAGCTAACGAACAGGTCATTATGAGTCCCGGTCAATTTGAAATCCTTCTGCTAGTTGACACTCAGGAGACCAATGGGAAATCTAGGAAAACTTTGGACAAAACTCGAGATTACCTTGATAAACAAAAAATTCCCCATGAGGTTCGACGTCTTACTGTTGGGGATTTTGCATGGATTTGCCGTAATGAACCTGGTAAAGAACTGGTTCTACCATACATAGTTGAGCGCAAGCGAATGGACGATTTTGCAAGTAGCATCCGCGACGGACGCTTTCACGAGCAAAAATTCCGACTAAAAAGTAGTAAAATTCAAAATTTAATTTATTTGATAGAAAATCATGGAAACAACGAACATGTAGGACTGCCAATGCCCACACTATTACAATCGGCAATAAATACCCAAGTGCATGGTGGATTTCAAATCAAATTCACGAACAACCACTGGGAATCGATAGCTTATTTGAAGGCAGTGACAAGTTCCCTAATTCGACATTACAAAGATAAACTATTGATTAGTACTGCTAAGGAAGATATTAAACCATGCAGCCCGCAGGACTCCACTGTGGGTTTGCTGAAATTCAAGGATTTCTACGATGATTCAATGCGCAACAGTGGATTGACGGTTCGAGATGTGTTTATCAAGCAACTTCTACAACTACGCACGCTCTCAATGGAACGGGCTATGGCAATTGTCGAGAAATATCCGACACCTAAAGCACTATTATTGGCGTACGATGGATGTGAATCGGAAAAGGAAGCAAAGCTCTTGTTATCACCACTTCCTTGTGGCCAACTTAGTAGGCCATTAGGTGCCAACATAAGCAGTATAATTTATAAGTTTTACAAAAGTGATTTTTAATAATTTAATGACTTGTGTGGGATTTGAATGAAGTAACTGTTTTTTGTACTGTAAAGGAATATATCGGATCTATTTTTCTTAAATTCTGGTGACTTTTACTCACAAGTTCTGCCAGCAAGAACTTTCTTTGCGCGCAAGGGTCCTCGCGAGATATTTCTGAAAATTCGCATTTTAGCATCGGTGGAAGGTCTTACTTGTGCTTGAAGGAACTTAGGTGACGGCAGGTGGGCTAAGAGCCTATTCTTCATCGCAAAACGGAGACTCATTTCATGTACGCATGCATGACGGTGTTACGTTTGCTTTTATTTCAATTTGAAAAATGCAAAGGATGCACTGAATAATCAATTTCTTATGTAGAAACAAAAGAACACCCCAAGGCTGAAATGCTACCTCTATTCGTTTAATTTATCAAGAAGATGTTCTGTTAGAACACTCCTGTATAAACTTCTTATGGAATTGGCCCCATAATGCATGTCCTGGACATAACCAACGACTTTAGGTGGATGCTTGACCCCTTTTTTCCATTTCAAAGCATCAAAATGAACAATGAAATGGTCGCGATAAAAATCACGAATTACACACATCGTGGGAGGATAATTCTCAACTCAAAGAACAATTTCCATGCTCAACGATCGTACCGACTCAGTTTTTTTATTGAGTACAGGCGATTAGAAAAAATGGGGCATCGAAGCCAATTTATTAATGCAAACACTGCGGCCAATACCGAATC
Source organism: Matsumyia berberina (assembly GCA_917880715.2). NCBI lineage: Eukaryota > Metazoa > Arthropoda > Insecta > Diptera > Syrphidae > Matsumyia > Matsumyia berberina. Next base: position 110,450,723 of record OU862870.1, on the reverse strand, counting down.
CTCATCAAATGTATGCAAATGCATATTAAAGGCAAAGAAACTAGCCCAATGCGGCCGATATATAGAATTGCATCTTATTAAAAGGTAGGGAATATGGTTTCATCAATTTATATTTCGTCAATAATAAGCTGCATATTAAAATCACATACCTTACTGTGTCTTGAGTTCTTCGAACGGAAGGAATCATGTGCATTGTTAATTGATACCTTGAGATTGGCCACAGTAATTTGCATAATTGGTAAATTAAAGAGCTCTAACTGCAAAACACTTGTCAATCCTTTTGACAAATTAATCTAACCAAGAATAGTTTTGGCGGAATGTACTGCGTCTAGCGCCCATGTAGCGTTTGGTATAATTCTAGTATGTTGTGATATCCGGTGCGTACAGCATACAAACCGTTCCTCTCTGATCTATTACAGTTTGCAGTGGTGGTAGGTTAAGAAGAAGATAAGAGGTTGCCTTTCTTGTGTTCTATATAATAATGAGGCAGTCTGATGACATTTAAATATAAATTCATAACCATTTCGGAAATTCAAATTATTCCCACAAATTGTAGTTGACTTGATGTCTTGGCATCACTTAGCTTATGTCAATCGGGCATACAGCTGATATGTAACATTTCAATATTTGAGGTTGAGTTGATATATTTTGAGTGTGCGATAAACCTTTTGCCGTTTTCATTTATTAAAAATGTTAAAACTCGCAGCTAATTCCCAAAAAATATTTGTTAGCACAAGAGGTAAATAAATAAACTCCTATTTCCACCAGAATTTCATTCAATTATTCTTTCAGTTTTGTCAAAATGTTTGTCTACCACTCCCGCACTCTCAGACCAGCACTGGCGAGAGGACCATGGTCTACCCACGAATCCTAATTCATTTGGGCCACTGACGAACCTCCCAGACTATTCTTATATGGATGGACGTACCACTCCATTAGGCGTAAGTTAGAGTTGGAAACTAATTCACATAACTTTTGATCCTCCATTCTTTCACAGTCGAACCAAAAGAAACGAATGGCATACCAACAAGAAGTTGCGAAAAAAATGGTATCTTCCCTCAAGGAGCTTGACTATGCTAAAAAGCGTTACGCTAAATTACAAGCTGACAAAATAGCCGAGAAAAAACGCATCATCGACAATAAACTCAAGCCAAAGGGTCATTTATTGTTGAAGAAAGAAAAATAATAAATTCGTGCTTCCCGTTCAAAAAACAATGTAAAACTTTTTGTTTTCACATGTTTGGAATAGTTACAGTTCAATCCAGGACGGATCATTGTAACATCGTGATATACCAGTCTGGGAGAATAGTGTGCACAGATTTAGCGTGAACTCGGTAGCTTATCATCCTCGATTGCGGATTGAAGTAGAATTCGTAAACTGTATGAGGACAATTGACATCTTTCATGACACCCGTGACCATTTGCAGGAATTTGACCAGGAAGTCTGCACACTGCGACGGCGTCCAATAGTCCTTAAAATAGAAAACACCATGTAAAAAGGGAATTTACCAGGACAAATTCCATACCACTGCCAAGTTTGGCAAAGAACGAACGTCCATGTGTTGTATTTCTTCGACAAATCCCTTATCATTCCGAGTGCCAATCATGAGATCGTTAATTCCTGCGAGGAAACATTGACACCACCAATTCCTGCACTTAAATTTATAAAAATTCTGCTGCTGCCGTTCATTACTCGGTCTAAGCGAACACTTCAGCTCCACTAGTTTCAGAGTGTTCAACACATCTTTACTCTCAACATTTTGACAAAGCGCGGCACTTAAGACACCATCTATCTCGGCGCTGAAAAACAATTTGATGCCCTCCAACTTGGTTTTGTACATACAGTGAAACTCCTCACATTCATCTACTGGTATGCTGGTATTGGGTTCATAAATCGGATTCGTTGTCATGCAGTATTGCTCAAATTTATAGCCATAGGAACAAATCTTTTTCAAGTTTTCATCTGGATTCAAACGCTTGTGTTGCTTTTTCTCCGTGTCCTTTTCGCTGAGGTAGATGTTACCCTTGTATCTTGTGGCATGAATAGACCAATCTTCTCGTAACTCATATGGCGTACACATTATAAAGCGAAGCAGTCCCCGATAACAAATGAAATCAAAATCTCCTACACCTCGGGTGTTAGGCGCATCAGCTCTTGTTATCATTTCATCTCGATGATGGAAAATGTATTGGAAAATATGATCTAATCCTTGTTCTTCCAGGAATTCTTGCTTTTCTTTTGCCAAGCCATAGCCTTCGTTTAAATTCAATGGAAATCTTGTTGGCATACGAAAGTAACGTAACTTCTCTGCTGAAGCTTCATAGTCACGATTTGTATTGATGCTATAACAGCCGAGAATTTGAATATCTTCCATTTTAGGGAATGGTAAATTTTTGCGACGATTGAGACGTCCTCTTAGGCCGGTGTCCGTTAGTGCCATTATTTTTACTCACCTAGTTTATTAGTTTATTTCAATAATTTACTTTATTTGTTGTTTGAACTTTGCCTTAGTCTAGAAATAATGATGGCCCTTCTCTTTCTGTGCTTCCCCTTATAACGAAAAATTGTGGCAATACAGAAACAATACCCGCCTACGTGTTTATAATCAAATACTCGAATTACTTATGTGGCTCTACAACAACAATGTGTTCCCAGGCAAATACTCAGATTTGGCAGTTACACATTTCAAATTTAAGTTTGACTATTTATTTATTTAAGTTGACTAAACAAAACTTTTGGCATTCAATGCAACACGATCGCGACCATTGTAGGCAAATGGAAAAATTGACTGTGAATTGAAATTGCTGTTTATAAACTAAGATGTGTATGCGAAATTGGCTTTTTTTCATGCAAAAGTCGACGTCGAATCTGATAAAAACAAAATAATTGAAAACTCTCGAAAAAATTCTCTGACATGGAGATACTGAAATGGCGAATTAGGTTACATTTTTCGGTTTAATAACAAATCTAAAACATAATTCTATTTGGACTGGTTTCTAAATTTGGTGGAAGTGAAAACGCAGACACCCCGTAATAACCCATAAGAGATAAGTAGATCATATCCTTGCTGGTGATCTTGTGGGTAAATTTCGAATATCGTCCGGGACTTGGAAGAATGTTTTTATCCCCATCTAGATAAACAACACCAACCCTCCGTCAGACGCAGCAGTCAAAGCACCTATTAGGTCCTTCACAGGCAAATATTTTGAATAAGTTATTGTGCCTGTCCACATTGGTGCAGGAATGAAAGTGGTTCCCATGAACGCCGTGGCTACACAAAAAAATTCGACTGGGGAGCCAGTCCTATACTTCTCACCGCACACATAACGATCGAGTTGAATTAATATATTTTAATTTTGTTTTTGCATAAAATAACTGGATAATCAATTTAATGTCAAAGAAAACATTTCTTGAATTTCCCCAGCAATTGTTCGACAAAGAGTTGATAAAACAACATTTCTTCAATTTCCTCAGCATCCGTTAGACCGATTGTGCTCAGAATCTAATCAGCTCTAAGTTTCACGCTGACAAATAAAACAAAACTAGGTGAGAAGTAAAAACTGCATGATCATATGTTGTTTCGTCCTTCAGATATCCAAAAAAAACTGTTGCGCGAACTCGAAAAGCCATTTCTTAAATTTCCTCAGCAGCCCCCAGACAAATAAAACAAAAAAAACCGATCCTACGTTGTTTCGTTCTCTAGATATCGATGGCGGAAAACATTGTCACACGAAGACATCATTTCGAAAATGGGTGCAAACTATTTCTAGTGTATAGTAATGTCAAGCCCTGTTCATATCTCGAAACATTTTGATCGGACCGATTGCAATACTTCCCCTACCTAGGTGGGAAGTAAAAAGGCTTCCTTGGAATGAAAGCAATTTGACAAAAAGAGAATGCTGAAGATTCGTACGGAGGAAATTTTCTCCATACATTTTCTGCACGCAGGTAGCCACTGGAGTTGCGCACTGCTCGACGCGCAACCACCAAATGTGGTCAAAAAAGAAACGCAATGAAAAAGGAACATTCATGCCCACATCGAAATTTATGTTGGGAATGGATTCGGTGCTATTAACCCTTCTCCTTCTTATTCAATGATAATCATCCTTTCTCTCTCCGACAGTCTTTCATTCCTGCACCAATGTGGACAGGCACATTGCAACCTCTGTCGGACATGTTTTTATAAAAAAAAAATACGTTCATCGGCTAACCATACCAACCTCCGAACAACCCTGTTACTCCCGACCCTAAAGCAAACAGAACTCTTAGGTAAGATTGCGGAACTGTAGGAATTCGGAACGCAAATTTGCTGAACTTTTCGACATGTCAAACAATTCTTATTTATTTTTTTAAAACCGTAGGGTTATATTTTTATAAATAATAGCATACTTCAAATGAGATTTATAGCCTTTTTAAAGTCCCTCTTAATTGGAATACCCGTCGGGATTACATTTTTAGACTGTGTCGGGTATGTTGCCAGAGTTGAAGGTACGCTCCACACGGCTACAACAGTAAGAATAAATTACATACATTTATCCCAATGTCTGTAGGAATTTCCATGCAACCGGCGTTAAATCCAGATGCAAGTAAAACTGATTACGTATTTCTATCCCGGTGGGCTGTGCGAAATTACAATGTAGAACGTGGAGATATCGTTTCGCTCGTCTCGCCGAAGGATCCCGATCAGAAAATAATCAAACGCATTGTCGGCCTGGAGGGTGACATAATCACAACACTTGGATATAAAAACGACGTCGTGCGGATACCGGACGGGCATTGTTGGATAGAAGGTGATCACACGGGCAATTCGTTGGACAGTAACTCCTTTGGACCAGTTTCATTGGGACTCATGACGGCACGCGCTACTTACATCGTTTGGCCACCATCAAGATGGCAGAGCTTACCCTCGGAACTACCCAGACCAAGGCGACCTCTGTCAATATCAAAATCGTCCCCGCATCGGTATAGTCAATGAGTGTACAGAAATGAAAGTGGGTGGAGATGTGTTCGTCTTGAGTAGACATGTAGATAAACGAAGCTAAATTAAAATGGTTTTAGGAGAAACAAACGATTTATTTCATCTATACGGTTTAATATTGAAACTGTCCATAATACTAAGAGTTTTCTTAAGTGCTACGCCTTCCCGGACTACGATGTATTGACCAGGAATTGAAAGATCAATCACGGTGGACGCGGAACGGCGTTCCTCAGTCAGACCGACTTGACCACCATCGAAAACACCACCTAGATGTGGCCAAAGACTTTCGAATTCTTGTACGTTCAAACTGCTCTGCTCTGCCGAGCGATTTGCGCTGGTTAAGGCCAGCGGCTGATCAAATTGATCACATAAATTTCGTATAAATGGGAAATCTGGAATCCGTATTCCAATCTTTGATGTCGTCGGGTTTAGAAACCGATTGTTTAGATTCTTAGACCGCTCTATTACTATTGTTATGGGACCGGGCAGCACCCTTTCCAGCAGCTCATCGTTGAGGTGTTCAGCTTCCCCCCAATGTCGTACAGATTCAATGTCTTTCACACAGATTGCAACAGGTTTGTGGGAATCTCTTCCCTTGATTGCGTACAGCTTTTGGATGGCAACCTCGTTATTTGCACTGCAAGCCAGCCCATACACAGTGTCTGTTGGAAGGGCTATCACCTCTCCCATGTCCAGATATTGTTTTGCTACATTGATTGTCTTTGGAGAATTGGCATCGTGAATCTTCTCCTCCATCTTTCCAGCGTAATTGTGAATCATTTTGAGTGAAATCGAGATTTTCTTAATTTGGCTTCGTAGGGAATGCATTTGTCTGGCAAAAGTTTAATCCCTCCAGGTGTGAGAACACAACTGATTACAGCATCTGTAGAATGTCGTCATAGGCTCATCTGCAGAACGTGTCTGCATTTGCATGAAATAAGCACGCTTATGGTAGCAGGCCGGGCACTCGGCGTCTGTGGAATCTACGTTCTCCCAAGCAGCAGCACCGCCCATAACATGATCCACCTCCTGGAACGAATGAATAGTACATTTGGTTCTTGTGTAAAAAAAAAATGTTCTACTAACCTTCAAGCGGGGATACGTTCTTGTCGAAATTTTTTTATTTATATTACAGATGTACGGGCAAGTGTTGCATGAGAAACGAAGTCCGTTTGTATCTTCTTCGACCATCAAAATATTACCACATGTTGGGCAAAACATAAGCATACTTAAATCAATAGTGACTCATTAGCAAAATTAAATGTGAATAAACTGCAGAAAAACGTGACAATATTTTAAAAATGCAAGAAACCTCAAAATTACAACTTTTCAGAACTGCTGAAACGTCACAATACACCTCTTCGGACATGTGGTAAAAGCGAGAAGAATGTATATTGCCCATATGATCTTATGTACCGTGTGACGTCAATATGAATCAATGGTGGAAGAGGTTAAAAATTCTGGCTACCGAAGGTATTTGCAAATAAATTCACGTTAGTATCAGTAAGTGGTGCCAAATAGGCATGTTTTAGGTATTCCAAGTTGACTATTCGACTTCTTCTATTTAACGGAATCAATTAGATTCGATTAAACACAACTTCGACACGTCTAAGGTTTCCGAGGCGCCATTTTGTAGATCTCGACTAAATAAGCACAATATACTAAGTAAAAAAAATTGTTTAATCGCTTAGTTTAGGACTATAGATGTTTAAAAATTAATTTTTTCCTATGGAAATTCCTTTGAAAAACAGAATATTTTACTTCGGTACAAAAATAGTGTTGCATACATTTAGACATAAACACTTTTTAAAAACAAAAGTAATTCATATCGTAGACATGCCCATTTTGCTATCCTGTCTTAAAACGTTATGTTTTGTGAACTCCAAATATAGAAATTCTTTCACAAGCCATACAACGCGAATGTAGGACAATCTGCATGGCTCTCTCTGTGCATCACTAGAACCTGCAAACATTTAAAACCAACATGCATCGGTATCTCCTTCGTTTCTGCTCTAATTTCCCTAATGTACGTTAATTTCACTCGAGTAGGATGGGAGATTATTTCCGCTTGAACTCCGTTTTCCGAGTCCGCAATCTTACGTTTTTAATTCAAAAATATAAACAGATATTTCTCAATATTTCCTTCCTTCATGCCTCTCCAAACAAATTATCTGTTCATTTTCATCCATTTTCTATGTTTCCAGCTGCCGAAAATTCCTTAAATCACGAAAAATTCGAAGAAATTAGAAACTTCTTTTTGTTACACAAAATCGGTGAAAAAATGCGTTCGTTTCATAAATGAATTCAGTGCACTTTTTGTCAGTACGCGTGTCTCTTGGATTTATTTTTGAAATATCAGTTTTACGATGGAAAACTTGTTGGAAATTGATGCAACAATTGATTTTGCATCTAAATGGAAAGAATAAACGCAATTGAAGTCATATTTCGTAATAAAATTGTAAAAAACTGAAAAATATGTGCGTTGTTAAGTCATTATGAGATTATTTAAGAGTACTAAATAGCAGAGGGTGGCTGACTGTTTAGCAAAGATTTATCCTGGACACTTCTACGGTGTGAATTATATTTTTTGAATGAGTGTTTACGTCTGGATGTATGCAACACTATTTTTGAACCGAGGTAAAATAGTATGTTTTTCAAAAGAATTTCCATAGGAAAAATAAATTTTTAAACCACAATAACTCCTAAACTAAGCGATTAATATGTAATTTTTACTTAATATTTTCTGCTGATTTCGTCGAGATCTACATAATGGTGATTTCAAACATTGGCGGCCGGAAAACCCACAACGTCTGTGCAATACAGAAGACAAATCTTAAGCCTATCAGGGTCGCTGGTTCAGAACATCTGTTCGTCCTACTTCTACTCAGCCTTCAGCTGGGTCAAGGCGACAACCCAGATGGAATAAGCCTAATACCATATTGAAATGAGCTAATCACACCGTTCACAGGACCTGGTAGTCGGTCTTAAAACTGAGTGTTTTATGTGTATATGCGCTGAGCTGCGTAACCTACCTTATCGATATACCTTAGTACAATTTTCAGATAATGTAGTGCTTATGTCAGACGTTGCCCATGTTACTTGCGTTTAATGTTTACTCAATTTGCGCCACAACTCAAAGGATTTTTAAAAATATAACTTGTTTTACCAAAATTTAATTTAAACTCTGAAACTACTTATTTTCAGAATGGCAGAATTACTTAATTCAAAAATAGAAGAAGCCATCCAGAGTTTAAGAAAGACCGCGGAGCTTACTGCGCAATACGGCGGCGATGGTATACTCCGCTTAAGATCCATATTTAAAATAAGTTGAAATTGCTTATTGTTTCACAGAGCTCAAAGATCCTGAACCCTTTGGGAAAATAGTTGAAAGTCTTATTAATGTGAAAAATGATATGAAACGAGCTGATAAGGCAGCAATAGCTGCGAAGGACAAGCAAACCATTGCGGAATACGATGCGGTGTGTGATCGAAATTTTGAATCCTCCATGCTCTTCTGATAAATATCTATACTTTCCAGGTGTATGAACGAGAGTGGAACAAATCATGTAAATTTAAACCTAAGAACACCGACGAATACAAATGTTTCATGGCAGAGACAAGAACACTTCTGTCGATGAACATGGAATCAGTTGCGTCAACCAGCGTCGTCGAGGGAGAAGATTATCTCATGGAAATCGAAATATCAGATATAGATCCTTTGACAAAACGACGCATGACCCACCCAGTGAAAAATACTGTCTGTGGCCACTACTATGAGAAAAGCACAGTCCTTGATTCCATTCAAGTCAACCCGAGATTGAGGTATGTATTGCATGACCAACTAAACAGAAATAATTAAACAGATGAATCTCAGGTGCCCAGTGGCCGGCTGTGGAAACAACCAATTCGTCAAGAAGACACACCTCGTCGAAGATCCTGTTTTTAGAATGCGACTACAAAGAAGAAACGAGGAGAATTAAGTGCCTTACACCCGGATGTATTTATTTTGTTTTCTTTTTTTGTGTTCTTATAAATAATCGTTAAAAAATAAAGATATGCCTAAAATTGTTTAGACGGTCCCCGTCTATCAGTCACTCGGTGAGATATTTTGTGCAGCACTGATGAGGGTATCGTGTATGTCCTTCGCAGACTGAACATGTCCGCGGACTGTGCTCAGATATTGTGGGTAGGACATGGGTCCATTTGAGTTGTCCGGCGGCATGCATGGATCAACTCGCACAGCAGTCACCACACCGGGCAGATAGTGCTGAGCAGATGATAGTTGCTGAACACACTGGATTGCCGTTTTGAGGTGCAGTTCGATTTGGTCGCAGTAAGAGTAGAAATCCTCAAGGTGTTTGTCGAATCGCGCCGGATTGTTGGTGTCTCGCTTAAGGTTGTCTGCCAAATTGTTCTGTTGCAGCGAGAAAGCGCCGTACTTGAAGGTAAGGGAAAGCGACTCCCTTAGTGGCCCGAAAAGGCTTTTAACCTTGGAGATGTTGTCGATTTTCTCCGCTTGCTGTTGTTGTTGCTGTTGAGGCGGTGGTTGCTGCATTTGTTGTGGTGGCATTACACCTTGCATTTGCTGGGCTTGTTGAGGTGAAGCTTGTTGCATCATGACGGGGGATACTCCTGCGGGCAGCATTGGTCCACCCATACCAGGTTGAGGCATACCATGCATATTCATTATCGCGAAAGTTAATTAATTTATCGGATCAAACGAGAGAGCTGTCTAGACAGACGAGAACTTCACTTTTATATGGAACTTGAGGGACTGTCACTGCTGACATAAAGAAAAAGAAGGTACAGAGACAAACACTGACAGCAAGCAAAATAAGTGATGCCAGTACCAGAATTATTTTTCTAAACAACCAGAATTATTTACTTTCATAGAACTCAGCGTTATACTAATAACAGCTTTACCATCAGGTTTTTACAGATTGCTTGAGCAGTTTAAATGCGGCCCTAGTAGTTTCGTTTCCAAAGAAGATCGGCAAAGATGACAGATGGGTCTTTTTGCACCTCTCGTCAGGGACTGATGAATCTTCGAGAGTATGATTTTTCGTGAAAAGACTTCTCCATTCGCCGTAAGAAGTCGGCAAAAAATTGAAGAACCTTTCCTATTCCATTTATTTTATTTATTCAATTCAGTCAACATCGGTTTTAATTCTTCACGATCTGAAAAGGTGTACACTTTCCGACTAAGAAATCAAAATATAAATTCCAAAACAAACAGTCCTTCTCCTGGCGTTTGTTGAAGAACTGTGTACAAGAAGTGAAAAGCCACTCAACAAATAAAGTAACAATAATTGAAACAAATCACGAAATTGCAATAAAATGGCACTGACGGACACCGGCCTAAGTGGCCGTCTCAATCCTGATGAGAATTTACCATTCCCTAAAATGGAAAAGCCTCAAATTCTCGGCTGCTTCAGTATCAATACAAATCGTGACTATGAAGCTTCAGCAGAGAATTTTCGCTACTTTCGTATGCCAACAAAATTTCCATTAGATCTTAACGAAGGCTATGGCTTGGCAAAAACAAAGCAAGAACTCCTACAAGAGGAGCGATTAGATAATATTCTCCAATATATTTTCCATCATCGAGATGAACTCACAGCAAGAGCCGACGGTCCTACCCCCAGAGGTGTAGGAGATTTTGATTTTATTTGTTTCCGAGGACTGCTTCGGCTGGTCATGTGTACGCCATATGAGACTCGTGAAGATTGGTGTATTCATGCCACAAGATACAAGGGTAACATTTACCTCAGCCAAAAGGAAACGGATCAAAAGCGACACGACCGTTGGAATCAAAATGAATACCAGAAAAAGATTTTGGCTTATGGCTTTAAATTCGAGCAATACTGTATGACAACGAATCCTATGAATGAGCCAAACGCAAGCATTCCAGTCGATGAATGTGAGGAGTTTTGCTGTATGTACAAAACCAAGTTGGAGGGCATGGAATTGCTTTTCGGCGCTGAGGTAGATGGTGCCTTAAGCAGCACGCTCTGTCAAAATGTTGAGAGCAGAGATGTGTTGAACACTCTGAAACTGGTTGAGCTGAAGTGTTCCCTTAGACCAAGTAATGAACGGCAGCAGCAGAACTTTTATAGATTTAAGTGCAGGAATTGGTGGTGCCAGAGTTTTCTCATTGGAATTCAGGATCTCATGGTTGGCTATCGCAATGATAAGGGATTTGTCGATGAAATTACACACATGGAAGTTCGTTCTTTGCCGAAATTGGCAACGGTATAGTATACATATCTCTGTGTAGATTTCTTTTTTTACATGATTTCTTTTTTAGAACTACTGGACACCGTCGCAGTGCGCTGATTTCTTAGTGAAATTCCTGCAAATGGTCAAGAATGTAATGAAAGATGTCAATTGTCCTCACACCGTTTACGAATTTTACTTCAATCCACGATCGAGGACGATAAGCTACCGAGTTCACGGAGCTAAATCTTTGCACACTATTCTGCCAGACTGGTATCTCACAATGTTACAACGACCCGTTATGGGTTTGTCTAGAACTATTTCAAATATGTAAAAGCAAAAAGCTTTCACTTTATTTTTTTGGACGAAAAAAACAGTTAATTTATAACGAACGGCCTTGGCTTGAGTTTATTATCGATGATGCATTTTTTTCTCGGTCACTTTCTGCAAGCAAAGTGACCGCGTAGTCGAGCTCCTTGAGAGAAGCGACTACCTCTTGGTATACCCTTATCTTTTGATTCAACTGTGGGAGAATTGATGATCAGCAGTTGTGTGGCTTAGTTTTCAACTTCAGCTCTAAATAAATTAAGGGACTACGTAGGTACAAGGAAGTCGAAGAAAGCAAGAGGATTGCTTCAAACTCTTCTAATATTCATGAACACGAACAAGGCTTTGTGGTTTTGTCATTAATCTAGTCCTTCAGCAGCAAAAACAGACGATTGATGTGTATGGGTTTCCAGCAGAAAGTTTTGTTTCTTGAGCCGAAGAGATGGGTGAAGCTCGCAGTCTCCTTAGCGAACTTCCAATTCAACCATAGGACATGATATTACCAAGTACAGTGCACTGAATGAAAGAAAACACCTCGGGGGATAATTTAAGTAACAGACAGCTGTTACAATTGATACAGTGGTCACCAGTTAAGTTGTCTCTCAGCTTCCTAGGGTCAAAAATAATAGAAAATTTTCGTTTATTACAAAAGAATTATTTTATTCTATATATTGTTTTTGTTTTATCACTATTCACTATCCCGAAAGAGTGGAAAATAATTCATACAATGGAAATGCGTTAAAAATAATTTAACATTTTCAAATAACAGCGTGTAAATGTGCTCTTTATCTGACTCGAGAGATGGATAATGATTACACATACATTGATCAGGAAAAACAGAAAAATAAAATAAAAATAATAATAATAAGAACTTGGCTCTAAGATCACTGAAGAATTATTGCGTTGCTCTTACGAAAAGAAAATTGCATAAATGGAAAGTAGACTCCGTCGATATTTCTAAGCACGCGACGATGCTGTGTCCAAGAATGTGTGTAGGTAGTTTTTCACTCGATTTGTGGAACTTAATTTATGAAACTAAATTGCAAGATACTTTGATTTGTGAGTTTTGAAGCACCGCGTTAGTCTTCTTTACAATTCGGTCTTCTTCGCCTTGCCAGAGCGATCGTAGCCGTTCAGTTCTTTGGTGGCGTGCTTGGCAATGTATTTGAGGAAATCGTCGGCTTCGCGACCTTCATTGTATGCGACTGGTTTGTCTTTGCTATCCTTGGGCAGCCAGAACAGAGTGGGGAATCCACGAACGTTGAATGTTGGTGGAACATCATTTGCAGTGGCGTCCATCTTTACAATGGCTACGTCTTCGTCTACCAACTTCTCGGCGAGTTCCTCGTAGATCGGAGTGAGTTTTTTGCAGTGACCACACCATGGTGCGTAGAATTCAATGAGAGTATCTTTGCCGTTGTTGATGACAAGTTCATCGAAGTTCTTGGCTACAGCAACTTTCACGGGAGCATCGTTGCTATCGGGAACAGGTTCCGATTTGATGTATGGCTCCAGTTCTCCATCGAGCAGTTTATGGGCAAAGGACTGCAGGTTTTCAACGGAGAATTCATCTTTCAACGTGTATTTCAGTCCTTTCTCGTCGCGTGCTAGGATGACTGGTTTGTCGCCTACGAAGTCATACCCGTACTCGTTCAATTCGTGTTGGAATTCATCCTTGGCAGCAATGGCAAAGTTTAGTTTACCGACGAATTCCTTGGCAACCTTAAGAATACGATTTCTCCAGTAGTTGGTACCCTTGGCGTTCTTAACGTAATCAACGGAGTAGTAGGCAGTTATAAGAGGATTTTTGAAATCGTTAGCAACGTCCTGGGTCTTGTGACCGACCAAACCATGGCTAAATGAGAAATTATGACTTAATGGAAACAATTCGATAAGTAACTCAGTTTAAACTTACAAGTTAGCCTTGATGAAGTTGGTCAAATCCAATTCAGAGGAACCGTCAAACTTGATGAAACTTGGTTCAAACTTGTTTGCCAATTGTGGTGCACGGAAGAGGATGATGGCATCGCTGTAATGAAATGTTTTTCATTTTATATACATACAAAGGAAAGTACTACGATTTCACTTACGTTTCTCCTTGTTTCTCCAACACGGGCTTGGCACTGGAGTGTGCAAAACGATATTTCTCCCTCATTTTATCAGCAAATTTGACAAAGATGGTCTTCAGAGTTGATTCCTTTTCGAAAAGACCAACAATGGCTGATTCCTTGGCGCTCAAGAATTTATCTAATTCATCTACAGTCAGGATATCCTTGGATGCTGGACCGACTTGAGCACGCATATACTTAGCAATGCCATTGGCTTCGCGTGGACCATTGTAGTCTTGTGAGACCTCGCCGTTGCGGAAGATTTTCAATGTTGGGTACCCACTGACAGAGTATTTGTTACACGCCTCCTTCCCAGCCTCGGTACAATCAATTTTGGCCAAGGCAATTGGTGGATCATCGTCGCGTAAGAGTTCAGCGGCTTTGGCATATTCGGGTTTCAGTCTTTTGCAGTGGCCACACCTTTAATTGGAGACAAGGGTAAAGTTGAAGTATATAGAAGTCATAAAATGTAATCACTGTCTTAAGTTATTGATGCTGGACACATGTAGTTATTTAGGCTTCCCATAGGTAAGTTTCTCGAAGTCAGAGACCTATGTAGATCATTCCACACCATATGATTTATAAAAGAAAAACCCTACATTTGGCAGCCCGAAAAAGTGTTTGTGGCAGGTGCTCCCATTAGAAAGACTAATCAAATCATAGCAACTGGAAAGCAAAAGACATCTTGCTTATCAAATTCCTTTGTAGAACCTGCGGCGATATAAGCGCAGGAGAATACACAACTTAGCCATCCAAATTGTAGATAACAGATGGTTTGGGGAGGCCTCAGGTTAATAGAAATTCTCGTTTCTCCTCTTGTTTTCGCAAAAAAAAAAAAAAAAAAGAAATACAATGAATCCGACTGAGCCGAGCAGCAGTTTTATTGCACCTCCGCGCTTACAATAAACTGATGAGTAATTTAAGGCATAGCGAGCTTTGCAGTTGAATTATTGATGCCACGGAATACAAGCATTTGTCTATGGGAGACCTGGGCAGCGATTAGTCGTTTAACTTCTGACTACTCACCCTAACACGAATATCCAGGTATATCGTCGACAGACATAAGGATTCGTTAATTCGCTCAGGGCCCATCTTTCGTAAGGTGTGCTGTGAAAAATATAGTGCCTGGCATTCTGTGGTTACCTGGAGACGAATCAATGACCAAAAACGGCTGAAAAATCGCATTGCCAGCAGTATTGAGATGCCCACTGGTGTCTCAATATTGTAAAGAAGTGAGTGAAGTGCGTTACAAGAAGTTACAAGATTCTGGCTGTCTTCGTCGAACAGCCGCGATTAATGTGTTCTTATAGGATACTGCATAGTAGACAATAATCTCGGCACCAACTATGGCATTTAGAGAAAGCGCATTGTGTAAATTTACTTGTTTAACCAAAGACCAATCTCCTTGAATTCAAGATTATGAGGGAACGCAATGGACCAGCGTGCTTCCGTGAACGTACAGTTTGACTTGCACTTTTCCCAATAACCTAACAGATAAAGTGGATTCAGGCGACTGGCAATAATACAGTTACGCGTCAAAGACCACGCCGTATAGAAAGAACTACTATCTGTATTTCAGGGAATAGCAAATAAGCAGAAATAAATGTAAAGCTCCACTATCTATTCTAGTCCCCGCACCTTTCCAAAAAGGCATTCAGTTGAATATATTTATGTCAACAACATATGTAACAAGCTTGTTGCTCTCATAGAACAACAAGCCTCCTTCATATCAAGATTAATTGTCTCCGCTATCTTATCGAAACTAAAATTAAAACATAGGATAGCATACATATACGAAATGCCGGCAATAAAACGATAAGCAGGGCTAGGCTAGAACCTCTCATTGGTGCACGATATTCACGAAAATGCTGATTGTTCACTAACCACACACTATAAAAAGATAATTATACGTTTTTGTAATAGACAAATGTGTCTCGTTATCGATTTTCCTTTTTTAATTAGAAAATTTCTCGAGAAAACCGGAAATGAAAACATCTGACAGATGAACTGAAATTCACGAGAAAGTCGACGTCATACGTGGCGACTGGCGAAGGCACCATTTTCGAAATATATTATTTTTTCTTTGCGCACATTTGGGATTTTAATTTCTTTAGAATTAAAAAACTAATTAGTAAAAAAGAAACTTACCATGGAGCATAGAACATAACTAAAGTAGTCTCATGGCGGTCTAATGCGGTCGCAAAGGTGTCATCAGTTAATTCGAGAACATCTTGTTCGGAGCAGTTTACCAATGCAACAAAGCAAAGGAGTGCCACAGCCCTCAGTAACATTTTTTGAGATTTCAAATTGAATACACTTTTAATTAAAGTAAACTACGTAATCGAACACAAAATTTGTGTTTTGCTTCCCGAAGAAATATCAATTAGCAATTATTTCTTTATCTTCTTGTGCCACTGGAGTTGAACCACTTCAACAAAGCTAACCGGCTAAAAAAAATCTGCGGGCTCCTATTTCAATGGTAGCACAGCTTAGTTCACCACGTCTTCTTCTCGATTTCAAGTCTACGGCCTTTTTGTGTTGGCCGATTTTGATTGGCTGGAATTTGTGCAATTTTCGATATTTCGAAATAAATTTTTTGTTCAGTAGTGCCAAGTTTTGGGAATTTTATTTAGAATATTTATCTTTTAAAGGTAGGACATTAAATTCGAATTACAATTTCGAGAACACAGTCTGTGTAGGCGTTTTAGGGACCTCAAGACTCCCAAGGGCAAACAGGATATCAGTTTGTTAATAATATTGCTGACAGATATCTTCGCGAAGGAGTTTAAAAGAAAGAAAACACCATCAACTGCGCTAATATTGTTTCTCCCAAGTAAGCATACAGGAACTTATCTTCTGTATTGTGTGCACGCCTGTAACTCTTTGTCAACAACCTAATTTGTCCTTTTAGGGCGGTTTAAGTCCAGAAACGAATCAGTTTCACGCCATCTCTTTGTCTCGGTGCAAAGGCCGTCTAAATAGCATTTACGGAGACGACCTTTACAGAATCATGTTTTGTTATGGCATCACTGCCAGACCCGTCCGTCTTCGGGCGATGCTCGCTGATCAGAAGTACAATGCAGTAGAGAATGATATCGTCTTATGGGGAACGTACAAATTGAAGGGAACATTGCCCAACTTAAAGTGTGTATGTTGTCAGAGGTTTCCCACCAATAGCTTGGAGCTTTGCTTAAGTCTCAGTCAGAATAGGAATCTAATTCTGGTAACACCAGAATACATATCTTCGATTTAGCACAAGGAAAAAGCAAATCTATTGTACCTCAGCAAGTCTCGAGGGTTTTGGCATAAAAAAAAAATATCACACAATTGCAACTGTTTTTTTGTATTTCCACCTTAATGTTCCTGCCACATTTGTCAAAATGAACAAATCCCATTACTTGTAGTTTTGAGAAAACAAATTTGTTTATGCAGATTTTAGATCAAGTTCCGCACTTTAAATATAAAAAGTTCCTGGTAGACTAGTTTAACAAATTCTACAAAATGCTCCTGCTAAAAGACGAGACCCGTCCTCTACATTTGGATGGATATACCGCAATTGTGCCAAGTATTGGTGTTGGAAATGCCGGCCAGCTGGCATGTGATTTAATCATATCAACTCTCGAGCTGAAAAGAGTTGGAAACCTGTGGCATCCGGCATTGATCCCTATCATTGGACCTTCTGCATTCCAACACGATCCACAGAGCAAAGCTGCTTCATGCGAAGTCTACGTTGATGATACTAAGAAAGTGCTAGTAATCCAAATCCGGTCACCGCTGTTGTCCTTGCATGTCAATGACTTTCACACAAAATTGGTTGCGCTGTTAAAGAAATGTTCCAAAGTGATAATTCTCACCAGTAGTTTTGGGTACGAAAAACATACAGTGGAAGGGAATTTCTTTGAATACATTGCTAATCCGGAGTTCAAACAGCGGTATGGGGATAATTTGGGATCGCTGATGTGGACAGAATTTACTGGCGAAGTGGTTCATGGAGGAGGTAATGCAGTAAAATTGCATAAAACTTTGAGTGCAAGTCATGTTCCTACGCTTTTGCTGTTTAAATATGTACTGGAAGGAGATAATTCCCAGGATGCATCGCACTTAGTCAAGGAGCTGGACGAGCTTTGCGAACCAGAGTTGCAAATGAAGTCAAGCGAAGGTTTGAAGTTAATCGTACCGGCATCGTGGAAGCTTTTGTTTGGCAACGAGGTGGGAGAGCTAATTTTTTAAATCTTTTTGTTTTTGTTTTGTAATAAATGGTTGAAGCATAAACGAGTATTTTTTATAAATTATTCATTTGGCTAATTCAAGTAGGGCGCAGATTTCCCCGTCAATGGACAGAATGGAGTGAGGCACAGATTTCACTGGCAATGGATGGAGACATGTGTTTCTAAAATTGATTAAGTTCGTGTATTTTGCAACAATAGCAATTTTTTGAAATTAGATCTTGCGATTTCCTCTGATTTCAATTAAATTTTAGGCTGGATTGACGTTCTCCATTTAAAAAATTAAAAGTCAGCACAGCTGGCACAGCACCTGCCGCTGTCAGCAAAAAATATAGAAAAGGTTTGTTTGCTATTCGTACAAAATCGGCATTTGATTCGATAACACGATGAATTCAGAACTGTACTCTTAAATAATTAAAGGACATCGTTACACCAATGTTGTAGTCCTATATCCTATGCCGAGCTCGTTTGTGAGATATTTGTTAATTTATGGGAAGTTTTGAACGTTTGCCACCTAGTACGTAGCCGATTTAAAATATCACGCTTACTAACATACATATGCATTTACAACAAAAACAGTGAGTGATGCTTTGAAACAAAAAAATTCTTTCTGCAGAGGAACCAAGTGAGGTCGGCAGTTAAAAAAGGTTATCTCTATCCCTGCACATGCCGCGGTAGTCTTATGTTCGCGCTAATCTCGGGAACCAATGAATAGATTCCATTGGGGTTTCCCTTGTTCAAATGGACAATCAATTTGTTATCATTTACTATACTTTTTGGGAATAAATCAATGCGAATTCAGTTTGCAATCTGTGCGGATCATTATTTTTGCATATCTCCACATTTTCCTTTAATTTCACAAAGTTTCCAATCGAAATTTTATCCAAAAAACAGCAAAAAACCCCAACGAAAACTTCATTAGATATGAAACTCCATTTGTGTGACACCAAACAAACAGAAAAATGCGTTGAGTTCATATATGATCTCAGTGCACTTTTTGACTGTGCACATGTTCGTACTAGATTTTTTTTTAAAATCAATTTTTCGGTGGAAATATTGCTGGAAATTCATTGCAACATTTGTTCTTATGTGTTAATTGTTTAAGCAAATGCAATAGCAATGAAATTTCATCAGAGAACTGCATACATTTTAAAAATTTAGTTTTCGATACTCTTGGTGAGTAACATGGACTCCATTTTACTACCATTTCGATATTAATTGCTGTCTATTCGCTTGACATGTGCGCAAAAGTGATTCCGCTGTAGAATTTGGAAAAAGGACTTTGCAAAGACAGAGGCTTACGCATTTTTTTGTTTTTATTTTGATGACGCATAAAGAGTGAAGGCGTTCTACAGGGTCTACAGAAAATTATTGCATTTAGCAGGAGATTCAAAAAACGAGTGGGGGACACTCATAGATAGATAGACTGATTGAAATAGGTGATTTAGCTCTGTGGTCTTGTATAAAATCTACTGTATCGTCGCTTGGTAATGTGAAACGAGCTTGCTCACTTCGGATTCTGTGAGAATCTTAAGCGTACATCTTTTCACATCAATTTTCATGAGTACCGCGCCACTCACACCTTTTTACATTCTGTTACTATCTGAAGCACAATTTATTTACTTGACGTAGTGCAGAGGTTATTATCTCATATAATGCAATTAGAGCTTCCACGCATAAGTTCCCACATTCCAAATAAGAAAATGATTCACTGTATTTCACAAGTAATGAAATAAAAAATTACATTGGACCTGTTCGTTATGAAAATTCTTCAGCTGTCAGGCACATCTCAATAACTGGCAGCAATCGATATCGATAACAGGCGGAAATACGCCTGCGAACATGGCCAAGACGTGGCATCCGCCAGAGCATCGAACGATAGGTATATCGCTGTTCGACAACGGATTTCTCGTTCACTTTGTTCGGGTCTGTTGCCGGAATAGCATAGGCTTGTGATTTCTCGGTTCAGTTTTTACTCAATTCCAATTAGTAAGTGTAAAGTGCTTTTCTACCTTTCTCCATTTTTTTTTTTTTTTTTTTATCTGAGTATATAGCTGAATTGCAAACAATTTCTTTTTTGTTTTAATTGATTACGAAAATGTGCCAAAACACAACAAACATTTATCTTAATTTATCGCACAGTGAAGTTTTTCCGAAAAAAAAATTTTGTGACAAGTTTTGTGGAAGAAAATTGGAACCTTGTAATACATATTCTGCAATGCGGTGTGGCTGCAGTTCTTGTGTGGCACGTGGCAGTTTTCCTTGGAAATTGAAACGTTTTCTCAACTACAGTTGGATAAGTTGAACAGCAGCACAGCGGAGTGGTTTTCAAGTTAACTCGAGGTGTGCCCCTATGGCTGGGAGAAAAGATTTTCTTCCACTTTGCTGTTCTCGTGGAAAGTTCCAGAACACGTTTTCCTATCGTCTGGCTCTTCCTGTCTGGTAATTGCTGGAAAGTGCCAGCCGCCATATTAAGTGATTGCGGTCGTATCAAGTTACAAGTTTTGCATTTGTCCGATTTATTTACTTGTGCGGCATAATTCCGGACAAAGGCAGTCCATGATTTTGCACAATTTGGTGTACTTTGATGGGATTTTCACTGTGAATGTCGGCTACTAATTGGCAATTTCACTTTGTGAAACAAGATGGCGGCGTTCGTTGGCATTTCGCCAAGCCTTGAGTTGCCGTTTTCAAAATGGCCATTTTAACAATATGGCGGCGTCACACCGGCAGTAATTGGAAGTTGAGCCACGCCAACTTGGTGTGGATTTTCTACGAGTTTTGTTTGCAATTTTTAGCTCGTGGGATATTTTAAATGATGATCAAATCAGTTCTGCTACAGAATTAAATATTTGACGAAAGCAAAAATACCAAATCTACTGAAATAGGATTTCTCCACGACAGATAGACGATAGTCTGCGTGTGCGTGTGCAATCGGTGTGTAGAGAAATTTTAACGTGGGGTTTCTTTGTCTTCTTTGCAGATTTGCACCGCTAAAATGGGTAAGGAGAAGGTTCATATTAACATCGTCGTCATTGGACACGTCGATTCTGGTAAATCTACCACCACCGGTCACTTGATCTACAAGTGCGGTGGTATCGACAAGCGTACCATTGAGAAGTTCGAGAAGGAAGCCCAGGAAATGGGTAAGGGTTCCTTCAAGTACGCATGGGTGTTGGACAAACTGAAGGCTGAACGTGAGCGTGGTATCACCATCGATATTGCCCTGTGGAAATTCGAGACTGCAAGGTACTACGTGACCATCATCGATGCTCCTGGACATCGTGATTTCATCAAGAACATGATTACTGGAACGTCTCAGGCTGATTGTGCTGTGTTGATTGTTGCCGCTGGTACTGGTGAATTCGAAGCCGGTATCTCAAAGAACGGTCAGACCCGTGAACATGCTCTGCTTGCCTTCACCTTGGGTGTCAAGCAATTGATTGTCGGCGTCAACAAGATGGATTCGTCCGAGCCACCGTACAGTGAGGCCCGTTACGAAGAAATCAAGAAGGAAGTTTCCTCTTACATCAAGAAGATTGGTTACAATCCAGTTGCTGTCGCCTTCGTGCCAATTTCCGGCTGGCATGGTGATAACATGTTGGAACCATCCAGCAACATGCCCTGGTTCAAGGGATGGAAGGTCGAACGCAAGGAAGCCAACGCTGAAGGTATGTCAAACCACTATCTGTCTAGTTTTTGTTTTCAATTGCACACATGTGACTGAAATTTCAACAGCCACTCACGTTTTATTCTCGATAAAAATAATTAGTCATCGAGTGGAGTGGGCAAGACAAGATTTTCACTTTGGGGTGGTTTCTCTGTCTGGCCCAGAGTGCGCATGTCGGAATATACACACTTGTCAAGACTTATCTGGCAACCACTCGCCCATCGCAATCCATTTTCACTAATTGTGTAATTTTTTGTTTGCAGGTAAGACTTTGATCGAGGCTTTGGATGCCATCCTCCCACCATCCCGCCCAACCGACAAGCCCCTCCGTCTGCCACTCCAGGATGTGTACAAAATCGGTGGTATCGGTACAGTACCAGTCGGTCGTGTGGAAACTGGTGTCTTGAAGCCAGGCTGTGTTGTTGTGTTCGCCCCAGCCAACATCACCACTGAAGTTAAGTCTGTTGAAATGCATCACGAAGCTCTGGTTGAAGCCGTTCCCGGAGACAACGTTGGTTTCAACGTTAAGAACGTTTCCGTTAAGGAATTGCGTCGTGGCTATGTGGCCGGTGACTCAAAGAACAACCCACCCAAGGGAGCCGCTGACTTCACCGCTCAGGTCATCGTGTTGAACCACCCTGGTCAGATCTCGAATGGTTACACTCCAGTATTGGATTGCCACACCGCTCACATTGCTTGCAAATTCGCCGAAATCAAGGAGAAGGTCGATCGTCGTTCCGGCAAATCAACCGAATCGAATCCAAAGGCCATCAAGTCTGGTGATGCCGCCATTGTCAACTTGGTGCCAAGCAAGCCACTGTGCGTCGAATCATTCTCAGAATTCCCCCCTCTGGGACGTTTCGCCGTTCGTGATATGAGGCAAACCGTCGCCGTCGGCGTCATCAAGGCTGTAAACTTCAAGGATGCCAGCGGTGGCAAGGTCACCAAGGCCGCCGAAAAGGCCGTCAAGGGCAAGAAATAGCTGCAACCAATGAAGGTAACTAAGCCGCATCAATGCAGCACCAGTAACAGCAACAGCAACAACATCAGCAACAACACCACCAGCAGCAGCAGCATTAACAACAACAACAGCACCACAACAACAACGTTAAAACTATTTGATAAAAAATATCATTGCTTCCATCGTAAAGAGTTTCGCAGGAAAGGAGGAGACGGGTCTCCGTATTCATTCCATCTACTACTACTACATTTAAAAATAACTATTTAAAACTAATTTTTATTCGTTTATTTTTTATGGAGAGAAAAATACAACAAACATTACCCACACACACACTACTCAAGCATTTATATAAATAATATATAGTTTATATAATGATGAATATTTAAAAGTATATATATTTACATGTATTGTCATAGTTTTCTACTCTTGATTTATAACAGCAAAAATATTCCTTTTCGTACAAACCAACGCACGAGTGGGGTGTAACAATTGCATTTTGGTTCGAGACTGCATTCCCCGGGAACAAGCAAAAGCACAAACTATCGTCTAACTTACACAAAAGCAAAGAATGTTTGGCCAAAACTATTTTATAAATGAAGAATTGTAGTTCAGCAAAAGCAAAACGAGAAACAAAAGTAAAAAATACATGCGATTTGGAAGCTTTAGAAAAAAAGTCTGTGTTTTCATTGAGCTTTTTTCGGGGGTCTGGTTTTCAGTTTGGGTTGATTGGCCTTGGACGGAGGTCAGAGGGTTCATTGGGGCGAGGGCGCCGCACGTGCGACAGCATGTGTTGAAATTGGCATTTGCCACATTACACTTGCAGTTTTTTCAGTGTTGTTGCGCATTTGTTTGGCAGGGTGCCACGTGAAAGTGAATTGCGATCGTCACAATTGTTGCCAAAAGGGTTGTGTTGTTGTGTTGGACTTGAACTTGATCAGCTTTCTTTTGTTGGGCTGTGGTGAGTTGGTGACACATCACTTTATCGATTGATGCACATCGTGTGTGATTGCTGCATTGCAGGAGGTTTCCCCACAAATAGATGTGTTGCCGGGCGGGGTATCTTTTCCATGAGATACGAAGAATGATTCAAAAGTGACTCAGTCTGAAAAGATTCTTATATGACAGAGTTCGCTGCACAATGATAAGTTGTTCAGCATCTAAAAATAGAACTAGAAAATAATGATAATTAGTTTCATCATTGATCTAGACAGAGCGAAGAGGGGGTTGAAGTGTAGGAAATTATTGAACTATAAAAGGAGCGAGTTTAGGTGTTGGTTTCCAAGAATTCTTATTACTAATTGGCTAACATCAAGCAATAGATTGGAGTGCATTCTGTCGCAATCTTTTTTAATTTCTTTATGACGCAGCTGATGCGATGCAGATGCAATTTATATTTGAACAATGGGCTGAATGGACACGGTGCAAGCTTTTACAGCGTGCACTGTTCCAGGATTCGACAGTACCCATAATTTATCTTAGTTTCCTTTTTTTTAACCTTTTCCTTATTATACAGACTTATGCATTACAGACAGATTTCTATTTGGGTTAGCTGTTAAAATTTGTGTACCTGCCGCTCTTTCCTGGATCATCGTATCGTATACTTGTCATAATCCCTGGAAAACAATGGGATCCAGGAGAAATCGCATGTGTATGTGTGTATGTGTGGTATTGAGTTTTGTTGCGACGACACTGGTGTGCAAAAGTATTTTGGACAAATTTTCTAAACGCTTTAGTAGACAAACTTTGTTTTTAAATGGTTCGACTTAAAATCGATATTACATATCTGTAATACAGCCCTAAGTCTGTTATTAATCGTCGGTGATGAACCGATTGGAGGTATAACGTTAGTGAAGGGGCATCTATCAGGCGATCTGGCTCTTCCTTAAATTACGTCTTCGGGGAAAACCTCTAGATGGGCGAACAGTTCTCGTTTTTTACGAAGATGCCTGCCACTTCCAACTTTGTCCATAGTTATCAACATTCGTCGTCTAATTTGATTTCCTGTAACAGAAAATAAGGGCGTCTCTGCCTATATCAACCTTTCTTTGTGATGCCATCGTAACAACGAAATGTTTTCAATAGATCAGGAATAAATTTGGTGTTTTTTTCTTACATATTGGTTGGTCGCTTTTGTGTCCTAAAGACTTACTTAAACCTCAAGCGGGATAAAAACTCATGGGAGTTCAACCAATGGGTAGGAGTGGGTAATCGAAAAAAACACCGAGAATGGGATAGAAATCTCAGGAGTTTCCTTAAATCAGCGATATGAAGATCCTCCAGCTACTACCAAAAGTACGCAGTCTTCTGGTGGCTAGTGCGGGGCATTCGCACAGCAGCTTCTGCAGTAGTCATTGTAGGGTAATGCAAGTCGATGCGCATCGATTTCTATCGCGCAGGGCTTTGTAAGGATACCGGAGACAATTCGAATTTCCTTTCGACTAGATTTACGAAATCTTTGGAATTCTTCTTATCGGAGGCTGGTCATAGTGATCTGGCTATTGTACATGTGTCCATATATGACACCATCGCATATTAGCCCTAATCATGGTTGCCTCATCTATTTTTCTGTAAAGAGTGCTAATGGGTGTCTTTGCAAGCGAAAGTTCTGCACTCTTCCTTGCAAGTTCGTGGGCCCGATATGTCTTTGTGGAATAGGATCACCCTATTGGTCTGGATATTTCGTTGAGAGTTTGTATGCAAACCTTTACAAGCTTCGATTTTGTCGAAGCTGGGGGCAGACTGGATAGCCGCCTAGCTGTCAACAGAGATCGTGAAAGTTTTCCTGGCAATTTTGTCGTTTTTGTCTAGTTTTGGGTCCTGCAGAAAGTCGGTTTTCTCGGCTTGAAATACGCTGCCGTCTCTCATTTTCAAGGATTGGTTTACTCCTCTGGATTCACAAAAGATGACGGCACCAGTACCAGCATCCACTTTGGATCTGACGGTATAGAAGACTACTTCTTCTTCATGGCAGACTTTACCCTATATATTATACTAAATCTCCTATCGAAGTTTGAGGTTTGAGTGATGTAGTCGGTACCTGTGTTCTCCTTTGTGGTAGTCCATGGTTAGAATGGAGGCGTGACCATGAGTGTTGGTTGTCCATTGACCTACTTCCCCTATGCTGAGTGCTGTCTTTGCCGCTCGTTTTCTACAGTGGATGTCTACTGGAACTAGGTTCAGCATTGTTTCAAGTGCCGCTGTGGGTGTTCATCTTATCTATTCTATTATACCTATGCAGTCTGCTTTTAGAATCTTCGTTAAGCTTGTAAGATGGCATTTCTTCTCAAGCGTCTTCCACCAGACAATCAGACCGTAAGTCGTACTATAGCAATGTACCATTTCTCTATTAAGCCTTTCAGGATCTTTAGAAGAAAGGTAGGCTAGAGTGCATGTATTCCTTAGCGGTCCTGTGACTGGACTTTCTCGCTTAAGGAATGTATACTACTTACTTCTCTCCAGGATTTAGGAATGTACCCCAGTTGAAGGCGCAAGTCGTAGGTCTTCTATAGCCACGGAGTTATAATATCCTCAGTCGTTTGTATATACTCTTATATATTAACGATAAATACAAAAGATTTTAGAAAATCTACAACAATTGACTTTTACTACACTTAATCAGTATTTGAATTCAAGGCTAATTAATAGTCGTGCCTCTAACTTTCTTCAGTCGCAGTAGTAGTAATAAAATATTTTGTCAGCTTTTGAATCTGATTATTGCTTATACTATCTAATATCCATTGTGGATTTAGATAAATCTTATCTGGTTGCATCTCAGGACTAGAATCTCCGATAATATATTTCGCTCGTTTCCGTCGATCTGCTAAACGACCTGCGCATAGTATAACCAGCTCCTTTAGGTTCTCCTTTGGAATGCGACTTGTCGAAGTGATGTAAAATGAACCAAAATCAGAAAATAAATCCATTCTGTAATTCTTTCCAAATGCCTGTCTTTCTGAGCGACAAATCTATTGAATGAAATAGTACGCATAAATATTTTTGTTTATAAGAAACGTTTTTGAAAGATTTACCTCGACCGCTCTGGAGAAGTCTCGTAATTCATATTGTTCCTCATTTAACCATTGACCTGCTTTAACAGAGTCCACTATCCAATCGTAATTTACAATCCATAATCCGCGTATTAAACCACGAAGTAGATTAAATGTACGTCGTGACTCAAGACTAACTATGTGAGTTGTGTTATCACTGACGTTGTCTTCAAGTTGGAATCCATTGAGTGTTGATATTGCCTAGGGGAATAGAGTTTATTTATGTACATAATTCTATTTAAAAGGAAATAGCAGCAATCGCAACGTAAATCCCTGTCACCCTCGAAAGGTGCAAGGTAGTTAGAGGCATTGTGTACCTAGGCTACGGTGTACACTTACAAAATGATGAGATCAAACACAGAATACATTTTGCCAACCGCCGATTCTTTGGGATAAGGAGGCGAACAACGCAAGTCCCTTCACAGAAGGCTCTAATCATCCCAGGCCTGCTCTATGGCACAGAGGCATGGATTTTGTCAAGAGTGGATGAAGTCTTCCTGGATTGTTTCGGGAGAAAAAACGGTCCGACGAATGACGAACTGTATAAGCCATACTGCGCCATCAACTTCAGAAGAGTCCAAATAGGACAACTACGATAGTTGAAGGAAGAACGCGATTCAGGTGGTGCGCAAGTGAAAAAAGACCTGAACCAACACACTAAACTGTGGTGGCCTAACCTGCGGTCGAATTGGCTGGAGATTTTTGTTTGTTCAGGTGCAGTTCCACAAGGGACTGTAGTTGTAAATAATGAACTCGGATATCCTTCGTTAGAAACAAAAATTTCCAGGTCGTAGATATACATTTATATATACAGTAGATCCAAGCTCATAATGGGAAAATGAAACGACTGATCCTGCAGCTTATTTCTTAACTGTCGCTGAGCTATTCCAAGGTATAATTACACCAAACAAAACATGCTCCAAGCTGTTAATTCCAGAAGAAATTTAACTTTAAACGTGAACTTAGACTGAAACAGTCCTCTAAACAAACATCTGCATCGAATGAACTTTCATTAGACCTCATGCACTGAGAATGAAGAAATCTCTATTCGTACTCGAAAAAATTTCCCTGACTTTAGTCATCGGTATATGACTACCTCTGGAGTAAAGAAATTACTCTTGACTATCAAAAGAGCCAACAGTGACTGTGAGGAGAAAGTCCCTCTCTCTACTTTTGCAGGCATCCTCCTCTAGCAGTTCTCCAATTAGTGATCGAATCTTATGGATGAAACACGTCAGTTTAGCTTAAAACGTCACAGCACACACGAATGGAACATGTATAAATAGTAAACACCACGGGTCAATTCTTTCTATGAAATAGATTCATTTAATTCAATGGTAATTCAAAGAATACAATTATCATGCGTGTTTACAATAATATGGGAAAATTCACTGCACAGATGCGCGACTTGATCAACAGAATTAAAAACGGGGATAGAGGAGTGTTAACTATCTAAACGTACCAACCTCTTTGATGAACTCAATTTGTTCGGTGTGCATATTCGTGTAGACAAGAAAAGGATACGGTTTCGGTTTGCTATCGTTGACTGCGCCTTGTGCTGGTGCTTCTAATGCAGAGTTTTTGATCACAGCCTTTGCCTTTTTTATTGCCTCAAAGTCCATTGTGCTACGGCGTGAAGAACGGGCGACGGCACCATTGTGCCGGGGTGCAGCTTTCTTTTGCTCAGTTTTTGGTTGCGTAAGTGTGGGCATAATTGTTCTGCGGCGTTTCGTGTTGTTGGGTGTTGATGCAGGCGGGGTGTCTAGATTTCGTGTTCTCTTTGGGACTGCACCAGTGTCGACCGGTTCAAGAGTTGGGGTAGGCGTGAGGAGAATTTCATTTGGTACAAAAAGTTTGCGTTTCTTTTTTGTTAAGGTTTCGCCGGGTGTGGTTGCAGTGTTGGCACACTGAGAAGGTTTAGCCGGAGGCTGCTGCTTTTGAGCTAAATCTTCTTTTTCAATAAAGAGTTCCTTTCG
The DNA here is from genome assembly GCA_917880715.2 of Matsumyia berberina. Lineage (NCBI taxonomy): Eukaryota > Metazoa > Arthropoda > Insecta > Diptera > Syrphidae > Matsumyia > Matsumyia berberina. Next base: position 110,422,214 of record OU862870.1, on the reverse strand, counting down.
AATTTCTTTACTAATTTTTTTGCTGTTGTTATTGTTTGTGGGAGTCAGAAGCGATGCAATTGTGTCGGGGTCATCCTGAGAGCTGCGACGGTCAACGCTCTGATTTTCATCGCGCACTGATTTAGCTGATTGGTTTATGTTTTGCAAACGCTGGCTAATAATGTCCATGGACACATCGAAAAGGGTACGACGCCGAGGATTCGCCGGAGTTTTCATCGAGTTAAATATTGTGGCTGAAGCATGCTCTTCCAATAAGGAACCTAATTGCACAGGAGTCTTAGCTGATTCCTCTCCGATAAGAGTTGAACTTGGAATGCCACCAGTGAATGGAGTTGTGGGTGCAAAGCTGGACATTTCCATGGTTTGGGCTTCATATGATTTAGAAGTTGTGGCGAAAATTGTTCGCCGTTTATTCACTGACGATGCTCCCCTGATTGACTGTGGCTTCGATTCTTCCATTGGCTGTGGTGTGTAAAGTGTACGCCTGCGAGTTCTGTGAGTGGTTGCCAAAGGTGTACTCCTGGTAATATCCACAGATTCTTCCGTGAATGTTGTTTTTCGATTCGCACCCTCTGCTCCCGGATTTTTAGGGATTTCTTCACTGATTGTGGCAAAAGAGGTCTTGGCAGACTTGTTTTTATCTTTTTCAGTGATGTTCATATTAGTTGGAATGTGAATGGAACTTCGCCTGCGAGTTCTGGTGCCAGGTGTCGCGGGGATGCTGCCATCGGTTTCGGCGAGATCATTATTGACTTTTTGTGGGGTTTGGGTAACTTGAATTGAGTTACGACGACGGCTTGGAGTTTTCTTGCTTGACGAGGGTGCTACTACTTCGTTTTCGTTTACTTCAAAGTCGAGCATTTTTTTTGCATCACTTGCTTTGGGCGTCAGCTCGATGGTATCTGCTAAACTTGAGACTGAGTCAAGGTATGCTAGCTTCCTGAGAGAGTCGCCGGGCGTTGGGGGAGTGCAGAAGTTATTATTTATTCTATAAATTGAAATGATTATTCGAATTAGAATGGGTCTGGTGAACAGGTAATGACGGAGAGCTTACTTTTGTAACATCTGTGTGGCAGGCGACTCAGCGATGCTGCCATTGCTAGACGTGCCGTTGCTCTTTTCTAATTGTGTAAAGAAGCGAGTTATATCAGTCTGAAAGTCATAAAAGAAATTTATTACCATAAATGTTCGACTGATAGTAGCTTGTTCATATTTTGTTTTACACACCTTTTTCTTAGCTGAATTTGCATTCGACGATGTAGTCGCAACTGCTTTTGGCTTTAATCCATTCTCTTTCATAGGAGCTGCCTTTGCTTTTTGGCGACGATTTTCTTCAGCATCCGGTTGCATTGACTTGTAACGCTGCAAGTAGTGTAATGAAAAATGTGTTTAAAACGGAGCTGGAAGCAAAAAGACAATCAGTCCAAACGCTTCCTACGACAGAAGGCAATGGCGTCACCAAAACTGTCTTCTATGAGTCTTTTGAAAAAAAAGAGATGCTATATGAGAGTCCTTATGCTTCCTCAAATCATGTTTTTGTGATTAATGTAATTCTGAGATCCTTTCTCGTCCTGGTTCTCTGTGGACTGTCGACCACAAACAAAGATTGTGACCAATGTCTGGAAAGTTTGTCCGTAATCTAGTCCTCATTTCTGGGATTTAAGTAAGCAGCTAGCACAAAGTAAGAAGGCGTTAGCTTCAGTCTCTGTCCTGAAGTCAATTATTTGGTGTATCAATAAATTTGAATTAGAAATTTGAAATAGAAATGATCACGTAAGAGCCAAAGCTCTTAGACTAAATATTAACTAGAAGGCACACTTTGGGCACATACTGAAGATCATTAACTGAAAAAGGCTTAAGCCCACACATATTAAAGTCTTCATATCGGACACACAGGGCTTACATAGCTTGACGGATGGAGAAGGGGCTGGAGAAGAAGTGCCTTTCAGAAGCATTTTAGATGAAACAATAACAATCATTGACCGACCACTGCAGTGTCTTTTAGGCTACTATATATGCGATTAAGAAAGCTTCATAGAATATCATTGCATTGGCAGTTGTTCGGCCACTTAAACATACGTACCCAGTGCTGAGATCGAAAGAATACCAATAAGCAGCAAAGCGAGTACTATCGAACAACTACAAGACCTAAGTGCTGATCGATGACGTAGAGGCTAAGATTTTATCAGGAATGGATGCGAGTGCCTTAGGTTGTTTCTAAAGACAAGTCTTTCGATATATCTATGGTTCCGTCTGCACAGACGGTACGTTGAGAAGAAGATAAAACGACGAACTGTATGTGCTGTACAGCCACATAGAGCTAGTCAGAAAGGCCCGAGTACAACGACTAGGATGACACTTGTTGTTTGGGGCCAGGTCCACCCTGGACTGCAGCGCAATCAGAAGTAGTGGATGATCGTGGGAAACGCACTACGCATCTGCATAACTATGTGCAGAGGCTGTGCTGTAATCTATTTACATTATAAGTGCTTACAAACCGTAAGGTTAGATCAGGTTCTAGTATGACAGTTGATGGATTTCAACGCCTTTAAGAGTGGTGTCAATTGGAAAAGATTGCAGATTGGTTAGCTAGCCCACGGTGAGGCTAGTAGAATGTTACAATTTACGATTCAAAATTATTTTATTGGAAATGTGCAATGAACAATTAATGGAATATGCCCTCTTGACGTTCTAAAAAGAAAACAGGCAACCAATTGTGATTCCTATTTTATACAAGAAGGCAGTTTATTTGTTTCGCCGTCGATCAGTGCTTAGTGCGAGCTGCGTGGGTTTAAGCTCGAGCCATATCCACTGAACATTTTTCGCGGTACCACATCACGCAAAACATAAATGTTTGCAAGAAGCTAGAATTTGGCTCATCTCGACCCAGCTATTCATTCTTGGTTTTTATTACAAACTATGAATACATCAAATAGTTCGACTCCGCGGACTTCAGCACTTATTTATAAAACGTTCAAGGTGGACTACTGGAATAACCCTACTAAATCTGTTCATAACTCAATCGGTTTCATTTGATAAAAACATACTGTGAGCCAACTTTTGAGGGCAAGTGGGACGTTCGATAATTGTAAAGCAGTATTGACGGTCATGTTTCAATATTTAAGAGACCTGTAACACGCTAGTTTGGACAGACAAAATAACGACAAAATGACTATAAGATTTGAGATTGCTTTGAAAAACTACATAAGCGAAACGAAAACTAATGCGCATTAAAAATAAACCTATTTTAACCTCACTTCTCGTCAAGAATTATTTACTCAGCTTTAGTTACCTTCATCTTATCGTACAACTCAGGATTTTCATAGCGATCTGCATTCGATATGGGGAAATCCTTTGGAGACATCAGTCGCATTTGTTTTTTACACGCTTCGATCCACAGAATGGAAACAATAGGAATATTCCACTTCTTAGCCTTATTATATGTGGACAGAAGGCCATCTTTAAACACCACATGAGTCGTGTCCCTGTCGGGAACAAAAAAAAAAAAAAACCAATAAATATTCCTTCACGATGATTAATAGGAGTCTTTTACCTCAGTAGCTTGTCGTTCACCTTTGCTCCCATTGCTGAAATCACTTTCTTTACGCCTGATGAGCGATTATCTTCGCCAGTCCTCACTTCCACATACACAACTACATCTTTCATCAATTCTTGTAGGCTCTTTACTTTGACGGGAGATTTTCGTTCTTCCTCGGTGATGATGTCCTGCTCTTCGTGTGGTATATCAAAGGTCGCATACGTTGACTTGGTAGGACTTCTGTAAATCACACCAAATGCATACGTGTCAAAGATGATATGTTCCCATTGTGAAATGAAACAATACTTACCTCAGTGCTTTGATGGCTCGAACGCGGGTCGCTGCTGAAGGACTATTAAGATCCCTTTGTATCCGTGCTAAATACGGATTGTCTTTGGGTGTGCAAGAGGCTAATTTGGCTGGTATCATGTTGGCGATTGGCGTTGAAGGACGTGAATTGCTTTCCCCACTGCTGCATATTACGTCCACTGCTTGCTCATTATTAGCTGCCCCGAGGTTAATATTTTTCGAAGCGAAAGGAAATTACGCCAGCGCGCGTTTGCAAAACACAGATAAACAAAGACGACCGAAGGGAAAATATAATAAATAAAAAATATATGTAGTATTATTAAATTTTTGGCGACTGTCAGTTTGACAATACTCACAGATGATTCGCGCATTCGGGGGCGGAGTATTCTCGTCGCTCGGAACGAGACGGAGCGATGGTTGCAAATTCTTTTCTCGGCTGACAGCCGCACTGCCGCCGTTGAAGCGCGCAGCAAATGGAGACAAATCTTTTGCCGAAGCGACCATCAAAGGTTCGTCTGGTTGTGAATTGAAAATCTTTAATAGTTTGTCATCGCGAATGCTCAGTCTTTTGTTAGATTGCGTTTTGGATTTGTCCTCCTTCGGAGTGGATTTCTTTCCAGTTAGAGAAACATTGGCAAAACTGCGCGAGAACGAAGACATTTCGAGGGTTTTCCATGTCGGAGCTCGTGTAACAAAGCGATCCATTGCAAATATTTTATAATTTTAAAAACACTGTTTTCATTTAAAAACTAATTTGATTAATAATAAAACTAAATAAGCAACAAGAGTCGCTTTTAAAAACAAGAAATTAGTATTTGCCCAATCCATCCAACGGAACCCAGAATCTATTTTGAATTTTCCACACGAAGAGCACGTTCACGAAGTACGATCATTTATTTTGACAGCTGCAATGAAATGCCTATTTCGGTGGCATGGGTAGTAAATTAAAAATCATTGGTAAAATATTTGAGGAAAATATTTTGTTGAAACCATAAAAAGGACTTTGGTTTTAAAATTTATTGGAATTATTTAGATTTTTACGTAAATGTATAGCACGTTTGAAGTAGCCATAACAAAAATTGCGGATAAGTAAAATATATAGCGAGTTTGGGAACCACCTAGGATAGGTTAGGTAAGGAACCTGTCCTGACAGAGCCGGGACGGATTCAGACGATGCCCTTAATGATACTACATGGGTGGGTCGGAATGCCGGGTTAACTATAAGTAGTAGGAGTGATTGTGGAGAGATGAATGTATTAGATTACCTGGTATGAGTACGTACGGGAAAGGGTGATCGAGACAGTCGAATCCGAATATGGGACTCTCCGATAAAAAGCTAGCATTACTAGACTTAGTTGATAGTAGATTTATGTTATGGGAACCACCTAGAAAGAGATAAAGACCACAGGAGTTCCGTAAGGTAAGTGATTTCAAAGACGAAATTATGTACTCTCAAGACTATTAAGAACAGTCTCATAGCAGCTTCATAGTCCCTGCGGCTTCACAGTAGTCCTTCTACATTAATTTTTCATTTCCTGTTACATGTATGTATGTCTATGTCTTAATACCCAGTATAGTCAATGAGTTAACCTATGATATGTATATTGGCACAGTTTTACAAGCTTAAATATTGCCGATCTTGACTACAGAGCTTTGATAGTTGCATGGTTGTAAAAAACTACGTGAATGATTTTCCTAGTTATATTGTCAACTTAAGCTATCCTTTGCGGCATGTAATATGGTGGTGAAAGGGGTTTAAAAGACGCTGCACCCATCTCAAACGAGTCTTGGATGAAAGAACTGCTGATCAACCCAACAAACCTATTAGAGTCTACACAAAACATGAGAAACGATCAAGGAAATGCAGAGATGCTAAAGGTAAAGAGGGCAACCAAGGTTTCGCTACCCAAATAGGAGTGTACAATGACGAAAACTGAAGTACTATAGTGGAATAGCACATAATGCTGAATATATAGAGCAGTAACAGTCTGATAGCCTCAATTTGGAATACACCCAATCATTACGAAAACTGAACCGCGGATAAAGTTGATGCAGCTATATATGTATATCCAGGCTTAAGTCTAACAAAGTTGCAGGACAAAATAACCCAGAAACTGAGTCTTTCAATGCTAGGGTACAGACAGGATTGATTCTTACAATGCTGAGGTCCAGATGGACTACGACCAGTGGCCCAGTGGTTAATCAGACGCTAAATTGAGGCTCTTGATAAACCTCAGTAACGCTCTAGGTTCCAAGTTCCAAATTTCCTATGGGCTCATCGAGTCCCGAGTTAAATAAAGTAATTTTTTTTTGCGGCCCCTACGCACTTATAAAGGATATGCCCTGCTTTCTTGTACGTACATTTGTATCTATGTCTGTGTTTGAAAGTGAACAAATATTTTTTGTTTGCCTTAGGCCCTGTAGCCCCTGTCGACCTCAAATTGTGAGTGGATAGAACTAGGTGGCACACTAAAATGCGGTTCAAGAGCAATAAATGGGCGCCAAGCATCTCTTCACACCAGACAGTTTGAAACCTTCTTGTTTTCAAATCCAGGCCACAATAACCTTGTTTGTGGTTATGACAGCTCCAATTACCTTTGAGCAGATTAAGACAGTCTCAGACGACATTTTGTGTTGGACCTCCTCGACCTTTTAGAAGATTTGAAATCTCTTCAGCATTGTATCTGGGATCTTGAAATGTATTCCAGAGTCTTCAGAAAGTCTGTGAATCACGGGCTATAAGTTCCAGTATCTGAGGCAGTCTAAGAGCCTCAGTGACGAAGTGGAAGAGGATGACCTCAATCTCAATAGCCTTAGCAAGTAGAGAGTGAACTCAACCAACTGGGCCTACGTAAGTGGAGGCACCTGGCTCAGAATCGTGTTGGTTGGAGAGACTTGTTGGTTGGTTGACTGGTTTATTTCGAACTACTGCGACGCCATCGAAAGAAAAGTAAGCTTCCTGCCATGTACAGGCATTTTGGATGCTGGCAGGAAGCGAACAGATCCCGATTTTTTCTTCATTCCCTTAAATATGGGGCTCATGCGGCAGGTAAATACTTGTATAATGATTTTAAAGTCTTGCGTTTTCTTTACCAGTTGAGACCTGTCACCATCCTGGCGACATTTGAACCTTTAGCTAAAACAGGCGTTTAGCAAAATCAAAACAATTACGCGTGTGTATTTCATCTTAAAGTAATTTTATTTCATACATTTTAAATAGTTATATTTAAAAAAAAAAATTATAGTATCTGAATAAGTTTGCTATAATCTATATACAAATTATTTATGTACACAAGAAACACAAGCATACGTTTTGTAAATCGTAAAAACAATATAAAAAAAAACAAGGCAGTATAAATTATCATTATTTATATGTAATTAAAAAAAAAAGTTTGTCGCGCGACTAAAATTCAAAAAAAGGTCAGAAAATGTTCTACCATTGGCCTACGTTAAAAAAAAAATATGCTGCTTTCTTTTTTATAGGACATTTTTCAGTCTTAAGCGGTTTTATGGCAGAGGACCTCACGATGCGATACGAATTCCTTTCATGGTTTACCTCATCTCTCTTGCTATTGTTTCTAAGTATCTAACTAAAGTTTCCTTAATCCTAATTGGATTCTAATCATCGTTGTGAATTTATTCTGAAAGGAAATAGAATTAAAAGTTAAAATTCCATCTGATAGCTGTCACAGGAGTGGTGTCTTACCGATTCCACTGATTACACTGCGTGCGTCCCATAAGGACATCTGCGATTGCGATATTCTATGATGTTGCGGATGTAACTTGAATGGATAGTAGGACGCCGGCGGATATTGATGAAACGCGGCAAGCGGTATCGGATGCGTCGGTGCATGTTGAGCAGATATTTTACGGGCTACTTTTGGATCCTTCTTTTTGTTGGGCGACTTTGAGGACTTGATAAAGTTCGGTATGCGTGCCAATAGACCACAGTAGTAGGGATCATCTTGCTTTTTACGCTGAGCTGACTTGCTCTTCGGACTGCCGATTGGCGAAATGGACTGATTGTAGATTTCGTAGTCAGGCTGTAAAGAAATTGATTGGCACCTTTTTAACGAATTCAAATTTTTGTTTTATTACCTTCGGAACGTAGGGATTGTCTTCGTAAGTTGTGTAGTCGCTACGCTTTCCCTTTAGGCTTGTAGTTTCGCTTAGAATCAGGTCAGCTTGACTTTCGATCGTCGAATATGGATCCTCACTTCCGGAAGTTGTCGGAGAAGTTCTGTTTCCATTGTCGATGTTCTTTCCCATTGTTGACATCCGACTCTTAAGCATATCGATGGCAACAACATTAATGACCAGAATCCATAGAGGGCTGTGAATGAGGTTATTGCTGGATTTCACTACAGAAATGGCAGATAAACACTGACGCTCCAGACGGCAACATTCGGGTGCAGTTCGAGAGAACTCTCGGTTGATGTTCATGGTGAACTTACGCATATCGAAGAGCTACAAGTGACACATTGACATTTAGCGGTATTTCACAATTAGACTGATGTAACACTTACCTTGGAAGATGTTCCAATGTTGATGGCTTGATGGGGTAATTGTAAGATATCCGCTCCGATGACTGTTTCCTCATTTGACAACTTCGAGGTGCTGTGTACATAAACGTTTGATTTGCCATAACGCTTGATGAGAATATTTCCCGTTTCGTCCATTTTTAATTTGAAACCATCACCGATAGCTTTTTTGACTTCTTTCGTTTGTGTATCACGCATTGGATTTTGGAAACCATTAAGGCCAATTCTGTTAACGAGAAAGTATTGGTTTTTGGCGAACATTTGATGAGTGAAAGACATTCTTACCTGACTCCATCGAAACCATGTTTGGAGCCATTGATGGATATGACGGATGATCGGGCATAGGCTTTGGCTACCCTTCGGTTTTTCTCAAACACAATAATCTTTGCCCAAATCTCATCGTCTATTTGTTCCCACTTAGATAGGACTTCATCTATGTGATCCTGGAATAAAATGAAGGTTTAGAGTTTAGACATTTTGAATTTATCGAGAGCAAGTGAGACTTTGGCAGGATGGACTTGAAATGAGTCCTAGAAATTTGTATAGAAATCAATTCAGACTAAACTGTAGAAAGAATTGCCAGGAGGGACACCTTCAAAAATATCACACTAAACTCAATGCTGACCAACTATCATAGCAAGCACACCGTTCCCACATCTCTTGATCAATAAAACGTCAACTACACTGAACATATACCGATCGACATAAGGCACTTATTCAGTTTATGCAATGGACCTTGTCAACCAGATTGATCAGACGGCGATAGATGAAATCCACTCCTTTAGGTTAATGGACATTCGAACGTTCTGAGTGGCGGACATTGATTCGGATAACTATCTTGGTGTTACCAGCGCAAAGATAAGGAAGTTTGTCATCGGACCGCTGCATTCGAAAATAATCGACAGATCCTGTCCCTTAGTCTCTCGAGCAGTCTTATGCCGTGGCCATAGCGAAACTCTTGGTTCAATAAAGAATGTAAACCAGTATGGACAGACCACAGTGTAACACTTTGGTGGGTTTCGGGACATAACGATATCCACGGATAACATTTAGCGCTCTTCACGGGTATTATCACAGGCTACAATCTACTGAGCCCACTTTAGAAGAATGCGCTTAAATACAGATGACTTATGTAAAAATTGCGGCGATATAGACGCAGAAGGGAGCGAATATCACTTCTTCTGCGAAAGGCCCGGCCTATGCAGAACCAGAAAGATGGCCCTCGGGAAATACTGGACGTTCTATCCCAGGAGAACACAATGGATCCAAAGAGATTCAGTGAGGATATAAAATGTAGTCACCCAAACCAGAGGGATACAGAGCCTGGATAGAAGAACCAAAGCTGGTCATGAGCTCTATGAGCAGAAGAGAAGCGAGACTACCGACTTCTCGGAATGAAAAAGAAGAAGCAAAAGAAGTGCGTGATCGAGGAAGTAAACAGATTCGACTTTAGGAATGAGTTTCGGAAGTTTTACCAGAGGATTAAAAGAACATGGCAAACCCACAAAGATGTAGTAGAACCACAGTGGGCTCTGAGGATTGAAAGGACCACTGCTAAAGGCTGTATAATGAAGACAAGAATTCAAATTGCGTTGACTGGCAGAATGGACCATTCAACCTGAACGATAAGGTATAAGTTCCCTTCGCTTACAAGAATTTATCTGTTCTATTGTGCGAGCACCTTAAGCTCTTTGTCAACAATATTATTCTTTCATATCGGAAAGAATTTTAGCCTGAAAAAAAGCTTTAGCCGAATATTTTCACTACGGTAGATATAGGAGATACCCAGGAATTCCAAACCTCACAACCTTTTCATCGATTTCAAGGCATATGGTAGCGTTATAGAGACGAGCTACGTTTATTATTGAGAATGAGTTCTGCTCCATCAAACCTACTATACAACTTTGAACCATGGTTTCTAGTAAAGGAGAATGAACACTGTCTTGTATTTTTCTTAACATATTTGGTTCCATTTGCGTTAAGGGGCTTTGGAGGAAGAATTCGTTCAAAGACGAATTGTGCGTATTGGACGTTTAAGGTAGCTAGGAAATGTAGAGCAAATAGACAGCAGATTGCAGAGTCTTCGCTCCCAACCTGGAACAGACCTTCATAGCTAAGTAGGTAATCTCTGATGACAGAGTGTGTGGCCTGGTGAGCTTGGACCATCGTGTCCGGTATGAAAAAAATAGAACGCTTCAAGGATAATTGCAGGGGGTAAAACCTGAACAATACTTTTTCAAAAACGAAAAAAAATTGCATTCTCTACAAATTATAACTCGGCCGATAGAAAGCATAAAAAGTTGCTAACTTTACAACTAACTACCAGTTACCCCACGTCGCATACCATTTAGTGTAATTAATCAGATCAGAGTACAAATTATAAATAAATAATCGAAAAGAAAAACAAGCAAGAAACCACTTAGAATTCCCACCGCACATGACAATATTCGACATAACTTTTACCCCGACGTCTGTCAATGTCAAATGCATTAAAAGTTGAATGAATCGCTAAGTGCGCCAGTATAATGCAGCGATAATTCTTGTGACGTTTTATAATTGGAATTTAACACTAAACGTGAAACTAATTTTAAAACAAAGAATAAATATATTTTTCGATGTACCAGCAGATGCACAGCACACATCTTCCAGAAGTGATATCATTCAGAGAATCAATACGGTCAAATTGACTAGACAAACGGTGCGACGACGGGGAGTTAGACTCTGTGTTGTGGGTTTTCTCCAAATGGCCGTCAGAAATAAAATTTAAAAAAAAAATTGTATAAACAGAAGATACCTGTAATTTCGTTATTTCTAGTGTTTAATATGCCAACCCATCCTAACTTTGATTTATTTATGTTTTAACTTCTAGACATTTTTGACGGAGCGCTCAGTATGGGATTGTGAGAAAATTCTTAATAGCTCTTTGCTTTAAGAAAATAAATTAAATTTTGATGTTTATGTGGAAACAATTAGGTAATGAGTTAGTGGGAGTAGGTAGGAGTGGGTGGACTGAAGTTTAACTCTGATTTAATTGAACAAAGCTGCGCTTTTAGCAAAGAAAATCTGTTTTACGTACGCCTGGTCGGTTTTGAGATGGCCAGTGCCAACTGATTATTGTAAGAAATGTAGTCGGCAACCATTTCATTATTAAAGATAATTTGTTCCAGCACTGCGTCAAAGAGACGTTTTGTGCCAAATCATAGGGTTCTAGGGTAAATTGTTCCTCTCAGGGTATACCGTAGCGAGTGTGGCCGGTGAAGGAAGAGCACTGTCAAGTTCTGACATATATAAGGACAGGGCACTCTGTGGAATCATCAAGATAGGTTTCCACACCCTCTATGCATAGTCTGCAGGTGGACCGGTGACAAATCAGGTCTGGTTGTGGTCTCTTGATTCTCGGTTCGATCACTTTTTACTTTTCCCCATTGCCACAAGGTACTTCACTCCCCGCGAGGATATGCATATTTTCGTCATAAGCAGAGAGACGAATGAAACGATTTAAATGCCATCTTCTGGTTACACACACAAAAGTTTTACTTCTTGGGTTCCAAATAGAGGCCTTCCCTGGTACAATATTTCTGTACCTTATAAAGTGCGTATTACAGAACTTCTGAAACAAAGCTTTCACATTTTCTCGAATCAAACCAGATGCTATAATGGAGAAGAATGGAGAAGAAATAAACAGAAAAAAAAATTTCACCTTGCACCAGTCTTTCAAATATAGGCCACTAAACCTAGGTGAGGCCACCAAAAAATTTGTATCCATATATTTTCAGATAGAGAGCAGGAATTTTTGGATCGGATTCTAGGAAACTTCAAGACATTGAACCACAAAAGAGCAAGAAGCTGGCAATATACTAGCGTTTCTAGACCCACTTTAGGTTCCTGAGACTGTAAAGAATAAAAGCTAGAAACTGTTGCCTTGAAATGCCTGTAGAAAGGATCGATGTATGTATGAACGGGTGACAAATGACAACTCGCTGTTCATATATAGCAAGAGTTGAGCCCATTTAATGTGTAGGGATGTTTTGAACACAACGACGTTCTGAAACCCTAGAAAAAATGCTAGAAAACACTCGCAAGAAGGACAAAATTGAGGAACACTTGAACTACTCTGGGTTGGGGTATGCGAACCCAGAACTAAGTACTCGGAATTTCTGGAAATATTCCCTAGCACATTTCAAGCAGGGCTCCACACAACCGAAGGGTGCGCTTAGCTCAATTTTGACAGGAACTATTGCTAGAATGACATCGCTATTCTGTCTGACAGAATTCGCATGAGTTTGGATCAAAACTACTTAGAGGATTCCTTGCCAAAATCAACAAAATACGCCAAACCAATATAATTACCCTCTGCTGAGTATCAGGACATAAATATGTATAAGAAAAGAATGGCTCGGAAATCTACTTCTTAGGATCAGAACCATTCTGTAGATTAGGACGGCACAAACTACGGAAAATGTTAGGAAGATGGGAAATTAACAAATGTGTCAGGCATTGGGATGAAATCTCCCATTTGGGGTAAGGAAATTCTGAGTAAATACAACTAGAAGAGGAGTAAAACTTTCTCAAGCCTTAACCAAAACTAAGGCGCACCTTAGAAAACTGAGCATAAAACCGGATGGGCGCCGCAAATACTAAAGGTATCTTGAAGAAACGACAGTACACATTTTCATAGTATGCGAAGCAGCCCACTGGGAGCCTATATCTTATCAGAGATTGACATGCTTTCGTTGAATTCACATAGGAAGGATACTCTGGTTCATGAAAGCAATTGGAGTGGAAATGCTCTAACCCTAGTATTATATCGACTAGAGAACACTTACGGGGGGTATAAAAGATCTACTAGGTCGCCGTGCTACTGCAGTCGTCAACTCTACATCTTGGGGTTTTGCCTTATTGAGAAAGGATTAACTATGGTTGGCCAGGAAAAATGAGCATTAATTAAGAGTTTAAGAATCTCTTTCTAAAATTGGGTGTGCCCTTAAGGTTCTTATGAGAGTGAGAGAAAGAAGGGGCCATGTCAGAGGAAAATAAATTTGTGCAGACGGCACCCTGAGATGGGGTTGGAATAGTTCTTGCAGGAGTGAAAGCTTGAGAGTAGGTTTGCCAGTACCCATTAAATTTAGATCTGTTAAAGAGTTTCTTTAAGTAAGCAGCGCGGATCTCAACCAACAAACGCGTCCATATACAGTCACATTTTCCAAAAATGGTTTAAATGGCTTTTTATTGACTGGGATTGGCTTGGCGAAGTTAATTGGATTTCAAACTAAAAGGAACATAAATCAACCTTATCTCCTGTGGTATAAGCAGATTACTATCGTATACCTTAAGCGGAATTCAGCACTCAACTGGCAAGGCGTGAGAAAATATATTTAGATGTGTATAAAAACCTGTAAAGTGTAACAAGTTCTGCAAAGTGTAGGCAGTTCAACGGAAAATAATTAAAAGTCAACCCCTTGGGGGTAAAGCAAATAGGTATTCGCCCACTCTGGGTTTAAAAATAAATCAAAAGTTGTTGGTGACAAGTCTAATGGTACAAGCCTCCCCCCCGTTTTATTGTTACATAAAATAAGAAATAATAATGTTAATCAATTTTAATTAATTCGATTTAATAAACAACAAGATCTAATAAGCAAACGATGGAATGTATCGCGACATGATAATTATTATCATATTGCATTATAGGCGACTGTAAAATAGAGCGGTTAGCGACATTAGCCGCCTAATTTTCAATTCAATTTCGATGATTTATAAATACCGTCGATTGATTAATACAATCGAATAAATTATCATCAAATACTTTGGTAAAAGATACGAGAGGTGAATTATTTGCTGTTGCCAGTGTGCATTTATCATCGTAAACATTTGTTTGGAAAGCAATGAGATTAACGTCATTAATTGATTTATCAAAAATTTATCAATTTTATGGCGACACAGTGGTGGATTGGGTAAAGATAATGTTATGATATGCTTGCACGTGCGAGCCGGTGAATTAGTGTAGGTAATATTCGGCCTAATACCTCTCTGATCAAGGTCGTTCTGCTTTTAGAATGTTCCCAGAAGCGTTCAGAAAATTCAACTTTCTACGCAAAGCTTGTTAAAAAGTTAGGGACCCTGGTCCAAGAAAAGGCTTGCTGATTGAATCCACCCTGTACCACTAAGATGGCCTTAAACTTGGAAGTCAGGAGCAATGAGTTTTTTAAATTAAAATGCACGACGTACAAAAGAAGTATTCAGCTTGGTAGAAACTTTCGCACAGCCAGCTCAAATTTGGTTCAAAAAGCCTTGGATATATAATCCGAGATAGACTTATAAACAGGGTGCATCAGTGAATCAAAACTTTTTTGGAAACTTTAAGCGGATAGGGATCTAGGCTTGCATCTAGGTTTACTTTTGGGCTTGTAGGTGTTCTAAAAACACTCGAGCATTGAAATCTTACTTGGACGAATCCATTTAGGAAAATTGACAGTGATTCTTTGAAAGGACATTGGGATTTTTTTTTGCCAAGTATAGAGTGCTTAAAGTGCTTTCAGTCGATGGGATTTCATTGGAATGTCTCAAATCTAGTGGTCAGTTGCTTACAAATGGTTAAAGAAATCGGAGCTGGCGAACTCTTTCAAGCTGAGATTTATGGGGCTCAAAGAGGGAAACAGGGCGTACTTGCCTTGGAACTAACAGCGATGGAAATTGCCATTTGTGTACACAGTAATGCAACACTCAAAGGGCAAGACTCTAATTTCACGAGATCGACATATTTTAATGAATGCCTTGTGGCACTAAGAACATAGAAACAGCTCTGCTATGTTCTTAGACAGGTTCGAGGGCAAAGGGGACAAAAAGTAGATAAACTGCTCAATGAGGGCAACATTGTTTGTAGGATATTCCTATAACCTTAGAGGGACTTTACAGGAGGATATTCAATAACAAATGATGTGCTATGTACAGCGATACCGATGTAATCAAAGAATTGCACATTGGATGTCTGAGAAATGGACACCAACACTTGATCCCACTAAGTCTGCGAATCTAAAACGAAATACAACTCAGCAGAGGAAGATCAACTTGGATTGCGCAACGCAGTGGTTAGCTAAGGACCAGACTAACTGGAGACTTGTACAGCCTTGTTAGTTGTGGTCCCGGTTCACCACAAGCTGATGCGCCACCTAACACTGATTAATACCTTGAATTCGATAGACCTTTCTCAGGTATCTTTCCGACAAGGGAATAGCGGGTGATCGACGAAATCTGTTATGAGTCCAAATTCATCTAGAAAATCTCTTATTTTAGGATGCTAGGATCGTCCAGCTCCCCAATCACAGCAGGCGGAGTGACAAGAGCTATACAAGTACCATCAGTGCTTATAACGTCAAGAGAGGATAATACGATCTATATCGTCTATTTTATGGTGTCAGGTATTAAGGGCTTAAGTCAAAAAATGCGATTTTGCTGGTATTCAAAATTTAAGTCCAGCGTAACTGTTTCCGATAATAATAAACTGGTCCATGGGCAATTAGGGCAGTGATTTGGTCATATTGTTTGGAATTAGTGTTTCATTTTCTGGAAACTGCAATTTCTGACTTCAGACCTTAATATCTGACACCGGCGAATTAGGCGGCTATGAAACCAATTATTGCTATGGAGATCACATGGAAACTTGTAAAGGGTTGTCACGAAGATCTCTTTGTTCTTGATACACAAAACAAGGTGCAACTATGCTGAATCTCTGGCCATAATCGTGTTCCAGGCAATGAAGTTCGACACTAGACCGCGAGCAAGTGAATTCTACATTTGGAGCATGGGTATCACAATGGGTACACATAGACCTAAATACCTTCTATGCGACTCTCTAGCACTTAAAGGACGCCGACTTATCTGCACGGGCATCAGGTTTTCTGATCACTTGGCGACGCAGTAAAGATTCTACAAAGAGATCTTAAGCGATGCATGAAGAGATTTAAATCTATCTTTAAGTCACAATGGGTGAAATGGCCTCCGGATGAAATTGCATTTTGGTAAACAGCCTTACAACCTAACCTCTGCCAAGTTTCGATGATGGTTGAGCGTAAAGTGGAATATGTATGTTTTCATTGCATCGGTGGTACCTAAATTAAGCTGTACAAGCCGCGGAAGATATATGTAGCTCTATATATGCCTCAGTTCTAATGCGGCACTACATGGTACCATAGCAACTCCCTGACTGTGAAAGGTCGGAACAACTACCTTATAAGCATCCAAACAAAGCCTCCAATGTGTGATTCTGATGCAAGCGTGCAGTACTTGAAAGTAAATTCCTTTCGAATATACTTGTTCGCCGATAGATCTCCGCCTAATCTTAACGGCTTGCTGGTATAATCTTATCTTGTGCGAATGTGGAAATAGATTGGCTAATTCGTAATCTGATTCCATCTCTCGCTGCCAACAGTGGAGCACTCAAAGTAAACTTTGTACAGAAGAGCTCGTGGGGTTCGTTGCGATCATAAATCTTCCACTACACAACGCAGAATCACCAGAGCAATTGATCAACTAAATACATGCTCCTGCCAGTGCCCAATGAACTCAAGTCAGCACAGACTGCCAGGAGAACCCTACAGGACGACCTTTCCACTGCCACACCTCATTAGTCGCTGTCATCAGCTGCAATGTCCCACATCGATCGTTAATTAAATTTCTCCCTCAACACTTTGTTACACTTACCTTGCACAATTTATCCTTGTCATACCACATATCCTCCTCGTCCTCATTCGGTCCTATCGAATCCAGGTTGTCCAAAGACCGCGATATAATTTTCCTCCGCGAAATCATTTTCTCACTGCTCACTCGCGTCTGCTGATGATTCAGTCAAAGTTATTGCGTTTTACAAAAAATGCTCTGCCTCCACACAGTTAGTAATCTAACTCGTCTGCAACTGGAAAAAAAGATACAAAAATAGATTCGTTAGTAATGATCGCATACGACTCGAATTAAACAGAATAAATAAATAAATTCATTTAAAACTAAGCAAAGTCTATTGGTATTGCATGCACACAACCGTCACTCATGACATATTCCCAGCGGGCAACCAGAAGAATCTCAAAGATACTTGAGCACTGTATGTCATAATCGTATCATTGAATAGCCGATAAAGATGCAGCGGCGACTATCAGATTTCAAGCTAATGCCATGCCCCACACTCGCGCACACTTAACGCAATCAACTTCAACTACCCTGCCACCGTTGTTGCTGCTGGCCAACTGCCATGGCGGCGGTCTTGATGAATAAAAAAAAGAATGTCAGATACATAGTTATTATCTGCCTGCCTTGAAGGTCGTCTTGTTTGACGGTTTTTTTTTATGGTTATAGCTTTGAAGTTGTTTTTTTTCAGACTTAGACTTGTTTTACACCGAAACAAAAGCAACAGTACAGATGCAGATACAACAGTGTGCCGCTGGGGTATAATTTTGAAAAAAAAAAAAAAGGAAAATCGCTGGCTAATAATAAACGACATTCCGTTTTGGCCAATTTATTAAGAATTGAGCATTTAGATCCGTGACGGAAAGAATTGGAATCGGAAAACAATAGCGCGAACAACTACTGCTCAGACAGGTGTGGGTTGGTTAGCTTTCAGATAGGAAGTTAAACAGGCACAATTTTTGAGTGTGTGAGCCAGTGACGCCTTCGGCTCCGCTGCTGCTGTAATGGCCAATGAACTTGAAGTGTTTTTGTTAAAATTAAAATTAAAAGTCGTTCACCATGATGTAGGAAATGTGTAGTTAGTTACGCCGTATCTCTATCCGCTAGATGATTTACATTTTCGGTGAGTAGGTACGAGTATCTTCTCATTGATTGAGTTGATGTGGTTGCTGGAAGTATTTTGTAATTTATGGCAAGTTACATGAAGTTCTCTACGTTTGATGGTCATGTACAAAGTTATCTTTGTACAAAATGGAGAAAGCAAAGATTGAATAACACAAGCACACGGTAATTTATTCTGAGTTTTGCGCTGAATGTAGATTAAGTTGATGTGGTGATTGATAGTTAAAGTTTATTTGCTCTACAAACAAAGAGAACATCGGGTGGTGTGATGCATTTCAAAACGTAGCCGCAGCAGAGGCTCGAGACACCGGGATGCATACTAAGGAGAAGGAATATGATGCGAATATTATATAAGCGGGCGGAGAAACTTGCAAGTGGAAGCAATGACTTTGAGAGGATACTTGAGGTACTCAAAGTGTTGTGAAGTACTTAGGCTGGTTGGTTTCGGTGGAAAAGAAAGTCGGCATTTGAAATGTGAAATGATAGGTACCTAAGTGTTTGTAATTTATTTTACAGCAGCTGTTGAATCTTTATTGGGCTCTTAAGGAAGAGGGTGTGGTACACGATGGATGGGGAGGTTATAGTGCAAGACGATGAATGTAATCGCATCGACGTGACGACTGGCCAGGTTAAACGCGGTAGTTGTTATGATTTTTATGGATTATTGGCGGGGTTATGGGTGGGAACGAAGTTAGATAACTCCTGTTTTGAGCAGAAAGCATTGCAGGAGCTACTTCAACGTATACACAAGGTAGGGCATTAAGTATCACTGTACTAGAAGATTATCGTCGTTCAGTACTGCAGATAGACTTATTGCACCAATCCATCGGGTGCTGCAATAAACTGTTTACGCACTCCAGAAGGCGTCAGGAATTTTATAAGCTCCACAGGCTGTAGCGTAGAGTTGGAGAAACAAGCTGAGTGACTAGAGTCCATTTTCTAACATGAATGACGGTGAAACATTCTGTGAAAATGTAAGGAGAAGTTGCATCATTCTTTAGGTGCATTCTAAAGGTAGGGTCCGGTGATAAACTAAGTCTGTCGAGGTGCGTTTTCAATATGGAGTGGCCACTCAAGACAGGCTGCTTTTATTACAATTGGGAAGAAACTTGGATGTGTTTTAGGGACTCACAGGTCACAGGTTCGAGCAAACTATGACCAACCTCCAAAAATGTATATAATATGTCTTGAAAAAGCTTCTTGATCAGCCATACGGAGTCTGAAACGAAAAACTGCATGTCCCTTCTATTTGTAAACAAAATGTAACACGCGAGCAGCTAGGCTATTTATTTGATTATGCTTTTTTGGAGCAGGAATACATTACATATTTAGAATATTTCTTTCCCGAAGTTTCTGTCCAGATCGTATTGGATTTGAACAAGGCTTGTTCCCTCGTATAGATGGAATAGACCTCCAGTGTAGTGCACTTGCTTACACTCTTGGTGTCATCTTTCACCGAAAGTTAATTTAGTGTCTAATCTAGTGTCTAGTGTATAGTATTCGAGATCCATTGGCCATTTCATTCATTTTTCATACTTAATCAAGCTCTGAAGGGTCAGGTTTTAACTTTTTCGAGTCGTCGAGCCCAAAGGCATGATGAATTCGTCATTTTGTAGAAGGAAACTTAGCTACTTGAAATGATCTTCAGGAAGATGTCTTAAACCAATATTCTGGCACGCATAGCGATTCTGCATAAAAGACCAGAGCTGCTCGCATTGAGAAAACTGAAGATAAGGGAAGATCACCGACTTTTTAGAAGGTGGTTTAGCAGGAATAAGGTTCGGACGTTTTACCAAACATACCAAGTCCATCAAGCCTGCAGGGATGAACAGGAGAACATATTAGTATAATTACAGTCGGTGCTTAGGTTGTGAAAGAATCACTTTTGCAGACTGTATAACGTTGACGATAAATCGATTTTCACTGTCAGGCAAAATGAAACGTTAAACCTGGACGATGTTGGTCAACAATTTTGTCTACTCGATCTGGACAAAGTAAAGACAGCCATGTCCAAGTTTAAGTTCAACAAAGGTGCTGGAGCTGAAGATAACTTGGTAAGGAGCATACACTATTGGACGAGAACATGCCTGACTAAGGAACTTCAGCAATGTAAGCCCAATCCTCAGGGAAGAATTCTCTAAACTCCGCCAACTTTAAAAAAAATACAAGTCTCCTCAACGTCTTTTTTTAAGCATACAACGATGAACGAGCTCCGAAAATAAACACCAGAGTTCCGACCTGGAGGATCTCCGAATCAACTCCAGAAGAATGCCCAACAAAATCACTGCCGCATATCCTACGGTAAGTCTGGTGATGAAGGTGTACATATGAAGTAGCATTTTTGTAAATTATGTTTCTTTGCGAATGGCGCCTTGCGTTATGTGGATTTTGATAAATGTGCTTGAGAGCAAATGGAAGGTAGCAGAACCAGGGTTACATCATTCCTATCTTTCACACAAGAAAACCTTTTTATAGCTTGGGCAACACTCATTTAATGATTCTAAGGCTTAGCCTAAGCTCGCTTTAGAAAACCCCCATAAAGAACACAATTAACCGGTTTTCAAAACTCATAAATAAATTCATCTGACAGTAGTGTAAAGCACATTATACTGACAATCCTATAAAGTTACAAGTGTGCACTACGATTAAGATGATTTCCTATGCCTCGGCTGAAAGAACAAATAAATGACCACCAGTGCCATTTAATCGCCTTAAAAGAGACCTACAAGCCCGATTAACTCCCATTCCACTGCGAAAACCTTTTGATTTCGTAATTATACGGACAATTGAACAATTTAATTGCGCACACCTGTTACGGTGCAGCGGCTAATTAACGATTAACAAACACCACAAAGTGTACGTTTTTGGTTTTAAATTTGAATTTGATTTGCAATCAAGAAACGACAGAAAATGGCGGTGGCCGGCATGGCGAATGACGGTATGTCTGCTGAATTAATTACCAAAGAATTAGATTCTTGCAATTTACTTGTTCGGTTTCTCATGCGAGGAAATGGTATGTGAGAAGGGAAAAAAAAATACAAAAAACTAACTTCCATTCGATTGATTCGAATGAGTTTTCCATGGAAATGATTTAGTATTCTGTTGACCAACGAATTGGTAAATTCATTCATGGGTTTCTCATAGTCCGAGGGAAGGCACGATGAAAAGGTTTTATATTTTTTTTTAAAAATTCCCCACACGATTCTAGTTTTCGTTGAATAATTTTGCAGCACAGGTAATGCATCATTTATCACTGACCAAACTACAATGTACGTTTAAGTTGGCTGTAGTTGTTTTCACACGGTCGAAAAAGATGGAATTTCCTATAGAGCGAGGCATTGCTGAGCTGGCTGAAGGCGTAAATCAGTAGAGCAAAGATTATAATGTGCTGCCTAAGGTTATGCGTAATTATTGATTCGAGAAAAACTGGCAGCTGCCTAAGGAAAGTTGGTATATTTTTGGAATGCAAGCTTTGAATATTTATAAGTTATCTGCATGTGGTGATTGAGCTATTTGAACTGGGCGGAAAGGCCAATATTTTCCACGCCCTTAAACTAAAGTCTTATTGAATTACCACATCTGAACATTTAGTTATCAACATAAGGACTCTCTGATCTGGGTCAATTTAAACATCTCATGCAACCTCTTTTGTCAGAAACCCTCATGGGTCACATAAGTGTGGTTTTAGCTGACTCAACCCATACAATGACGAATTTCAAATCGATGCCCATAATCTTTTATTGATTTTAAGACCTCCAATGACAGCTATACTATACAGCTCTCTGCACATTTGTTTAGTTTGGGCATTGCTTCTTTGCTCTTTTATGAATTCATCGATGCCTTTAATGTCAAAAGTAAATGACGGAATGTAATGGTGGAGTCGCTGGGATCTTATCAGGCACCTGAGAAGCCTTCGTTTACTTCCTAGACCGAACTGAATATACCAGTTTCGATGAGAGAAGGCTCTTCTTAGCGCTGCCAGTGCTTTCGAATCCACTCGTTAAAAAGTCCTTCACTCATTATACCGTCAACAGAATTGATCACACTACGATCGACGCAAGGTACGCCTCCAGTATTATCTTCGGAGTCGTCAACATTGACTCGGATCATTGCTAAGGTTCAAATCGTCGTAAACATTACAACGAAGAAGAATTACTCTGAGAAGATAAACTGTCGATGGCTGCAATCACAAGAGATCACCTTCTACGTTGCTATCATCAAGACAAGTAGAAATGCTGCTAATATATAACAGAAATGCTGCAACTCATGTGTTGGATACAGAGCCTTTACATTAATTTCTCATGAACTTGTTTTTAGCGACGGACCTGGGATAGGCTTGACTACACTGTTGGAAGAAGGCAAGGTGCTCCACGCTCCATTAAAATACACCTTAGTATCTAGGACAAGGTCCCTTTGAAAAATAAGATGGGTTTTGAGGCTCTGATAAGTACAATCAAAGACATCAGGGTAAATAATGAGGTGATGGGAGGTTTCGCTATGCTGCCAGATGCAGGTTTCAGCCAGACTTTACCATTAAAAGCACGAGCTGATTCCTTTTATAAATTCGCTCACGCTCAAGTGAATAACCTAGCGTTGGGTAGGAAAAAAACAGCGCGAGTTTGGTGTAATATTTTAAAACTCAGGTGGTATTGGGTGTCAATGGCATCCGAGGTTGGCGGTCAGACAAATTGGGGACAATTTTCATGTTGTTGTTGCGTTCTACATACTGATGTTTAAAGTTCCATCCTCTTAATTTCATCATCATTTATTAGTATGATTCAATTCAAGAAGAATATAAGAATTCTTCTGCTGGCCTATGTACTTCTCACAATGCTGACTGAGAGTATACTATATTTGAGGGTAGGTAAACTGTCCCTTTAGGTTTTGGCGCAGCTGTGTCTACTATTGCAGTCAAAACTTACGCCGATTTAGAGAATACAAGTCTTTGACGGTAGCTGAAGGTAACGAGGATTGAGCTGAAAGAGGCCTGAATATCACATGGGTAGTTCTGCTGCAGAGTGAGCTCACCTAGCAGTCTGGTGACTTTAACTAATGGGGTTGGCGTCATCCGACAGATACATACATTTAACAAATAAATGGTAGAAGTATCAAAAATAACGCATGTGGAGCTGCGGTCCGTAATTTCTTCTTTTGTCAAATCCAAAATCAATCCAAGTAGCGTAACAATTTCTAAGCATATTTTGTCTTTAGTTGCTGCTTCGTTGTGCACTCTAAATAAG
This sequence comes from Matsumyia berberina, assembly GCA_917880715.2. Classification (NCBI taxonomy): domain Eukaryota; kingdom Metazoa; phylum Arthropoda; class Insecta; order Diptera; family Syrphidae; genus Matsumyia; species Matsumyia berberina. The sequence continues at coordinate 110,398,791 of OU862870.1, read as the reverse complement.
TTCCATTGACTTATATCATCCCAATGGCATGTACTCTAACGATTAACTATTCCATCTTAACCTTTGCGTGTATTACTATACACACTGATCCTAATCGTGAAATGATCAATTCTTCTCAGTACCCGAACATGATACAAGTTAAGTGGTTTTCAACTCCTTAAAAACAATCGACCATAAAAAGTGTAATTTACTTCACTTGGCTATAAAAAAAAAAAAACAACTTCAAACACAAACTACGCCTCACTCTCATGGCCAGCGGATTAAGAACAAAGAAAATCCAAAACAAATCCAAGTCATTAATTATAACAGAACAATTGGATACCGAAAGCCTTCGAAAAATCAAATCCGCTCCAGACTTGATCTGTTTTTCTTGCTTGACAATCGACACCCACTTGTGGCCAAACAAAATTTGGCCAAATTTGGGCCATTGAACTTGGTTTCATCTACCGGATTTTTGACGCCCATGTGTATGAAGAGTTTCCTTATTTGTCTAAGATTTATACCTCCGCGGTTAGATTGGACGTGACACTATTTGGAGCGTCGAAAAAAAAACTATCCTGCCACTTTTCACGTTTTCATGACAAACCACAGAGCTGACAATAAGTTGGCCTATTTTCTGTTCCCCTGTCACATACTCGAATTGCCTCTGTTACACGTCCCTGTAATTAGTTGAGGTTCTAAAATAATTTCATTCACTTGACATACTTCGTCCACTGCCCATCCAAATGCAGCAAGCGATGGTTGAAAAAAAAAAACAGCCAGAGACGGACAAGGGCCAAGAAAACCATACAACAACTCTGTGCGCGAACATGTGCTCTGAATTTATTAACTCACAAGACCAATAAATTTTCGGAGCCCGAAATTTCAAGATCAATTGATATGCAAAGCCCCGTCGACATTTTACACAATACACCAACAAAGGCCAACTAACTACACACGCTGTGACGGCTTGGTCGTGTAAATTACCATGAAGCTACCGTTTTGTTCCATAGCCACGACTGGTACACACTAACCACACGAATCTGAGTCAGCATGTGGTAACAGACCCGTGGTTACTCGGCCAAAATGCAGTCTTAAATAAAAAACAACACCGATGTAATCAACCTTCGCTTTATGGCTTAAACGTTTTGTATCTTTTCGTGTCAAGACCGGGTTAATTGGTTTTCATTTGTTGTCATCACGGCGATACTCTTCCCAAAGGGACAGAACTCCTAGAAGTTGGTCAAATTCCCTTCGATGTGCCGTCTCTTACACTCGCATTTGCATTTCTTTACTCCACTGAGAGACAGAGGGAGGGCAACGTGCAATTGAAATGCAAATGGCACATTGCTAGATCCGTAATTACCAATTTGTGAGCTAATTTACAATTCTAAACGGGTGAGCCCGACTTTTAATCCAGTTACCTCGATTCTTGGATTAATTGAACGATCTCCAGCACAAGGTGTAACTAATGGTCGGACAAATGAATTCAAATCGTGCAATTGAATGCGAGCGGTTGGGTTGAGCGTTTATGCTTTTGGCCTAAATGTGTGGGCGGCTGCGCTTACGGGTGTTTAACCTTTTTGGTAACTGGTTTTCATTGTAAGGCACTTATGTCACATACCAGCACGATAATGGTTGACGGATATGGTAAGTAGTTTATGCGAAACGAACAAACCTTTGATAATGTCATTGATTACAGAATAACGTGTCAATTGTTATAGTAGTTGAGGCTTGTTGGAATGGAGTGCTTACTTTATTTGGAGTTCCACTGGTCGAAGGAAGTCTTGAGCGTGTTTTTTTGTGCTGTGACTTGGTGTGAAAACCGAGTTCAATTTTAGAATTCTTAAAGAGCAACAGGTTGGGCATAGACGGTGCAAAAGATTATCGGCAAGTTTGGTTGATTGTCCTGCTGATAGATCAATCCGTTGAAGTTAAGTTAGCCTTATGAGACGCTTGTGGAATTTGAAACGGTTTAGAGAGGAGAACTTAAAAATTAATAAATCGGAGTTACAGCTTTGGTATAATTGACTTTGAGAGTCGTGTAGTGCTTCGATTTATGTGAAAATGCTTTGAAAACTTTGGTTTGAAACCAAGCAGGTTGGGAACAAATCTACAACTTTCGAAGTCTACTTGTGGGTCTATCTTCATCTAATAAAATGAAGAATGTCAACTGTTCCGACCAATTTGTCGCCCAAAAATGTCCGCCATATTTAGGGACCTGATCTGTGACTGATTTGGATACTAATGATTGGTCAAAACTTGGTTTGAGTCAGTAGCGCAAGAATCTTTTGTTGTCAAAAACTTCTTTCACGGGTTAGAAACTCTATATTTCCGTCGGGTCATTACAATGGATCTGCGTTAATCCAAGTATGACGAGGAGAGAAGCTCTTCCAATGTCAACTTACTAATCTAACTTAACGTGGGCTAGCATCCCTCGTCGTTAAAGGGTTAGCATATTCTAAAGCGTTACGCTGTACTTTTCACCTTTGAAAATTCATGAAGAAATATAGGAGAATCTGGAGTGGACTACTGTTTCCACAGCACACAATAGCAAACGTTTTGTGAATTTCTGTCAATTGTGGGTTTCTGCAAAGCAGGAAAAAAGCGTGTTGGAATGTTAACCTAAGAATGAGGATAGACTGGAACAGACAAAATCCAAATGCTCAAAGCCTTGACCCTAAGAATAATCAAACGATTACGTACATTGCCAGACACACATGGATATGAGCAAAGGCGTGCATAAAATTTTAAGTTGGCGGAGTCTTTAACCACCACCGCTCAATCACTTGAAAGAATTATGGATGGCATTTCCATTTGACGGTTTTAGAAAAGAGTTATATTCGTTTCCCAAAATTGTATCACCCACCGTGGATGTTCTACAAGGTTTCCTTCGTTTGAGTCACAAATCATCGCAATCATTTGCAATTAATCACCACCAACGAATTGCCTTCACAGGCATGTCAAACACGTTTGACAACCAATGAACTTTCAAAATGCCGTCTCATCTTGGCCAAACAAAATGTCACCTTTGATGAAATCCATGACGATCAATTTTGTAATTAAACGCTTTTATTTCATTTTTGAAACCATAAAACATTTTTCTCGTACTTGCACAAAACCGCCACCGACCTGCTGGTCGCTGGCCTCTTTAAAGTTCCACTTACACTTTCGTTTAAAGGCACGCTCAGTGCACGCGAAAAAAAAATGATGCCAACGTACTCCGATGACATTGCGTGGTTACACAACAAACTAACGAGTTCGTTAAACTATCACATAATTCGTTGGTGTTTTTGTTTTCGTTAGTTTTTTTTTTCTTCAAATTATGCAAGTTTTACGCCTTCTTTAAAGTAATTGCGAATAAATTGCCACCATAATGGCGTTCTTACTCCAACACTTTGTTGGAAACCATGCCCATCACTTGATCGATTTAAGAGGCGCAAATTAATCAAATCCACAGAATGCGCTTCCTTGAGGGAATTTGTTTGAAATATTTCTCACAGCGTGCGTCTTGTCTGCGGTTTTGTTAGTAATTTTGTAAATTTACGGTGATGATATCACACATCAACTTAATTAACCCGGTGGCCTTTTAATATTTCATTTCTTTTCCACCAGTTTTTTTTTCCCACTCGTTTTTATTTTTCGCCTCTTTTTCTTTGTTTTGACTTGAAGACGACGGCTGACTTTGACGGTCAACCCGTCTTTATGTGTCAGATGCGTGAAACAGTTGTAGCGCTTTGCGACTGTGGATGACTGTGGTGAATCTTCTAAGAGCCGATAAAAGTCAGACTGCGTATGTTTTTTTTTGGTGATGATGTTTGAAGAATGATGTCGCGCTCGAGGTCTTGTTGTTACTTAAGGTCTCTCCACAGAAAAAAATTAAATATCATTAACTTTTATTTTGGTAACTATTGTCAGATAGAGGTGGAATGGATTTTTTAAAGGAATGCAAAGGAATTTCTCATAAGTCACCTTTTGCATGCTGTAGAAAATATTCAACTATCGCTTTGAGGCCGTAAGACTGGTTAATGGAAGATAATAAAAAAAAAAAAAAATTCCATCATCGTTGGCTTTTAAATGTCAAATGTCAGTTGAATTTTTGGTGCTTGAGATACCGTTAGAGATGTTAGGCGATGGCACATGTATATAATGAAAATATCAGCGGTAGAACTGGTTTATTTGGTTTCTTTTCAAATTGAAATTGCAATTTTGTCTCGTCTGGTTTTGTATTAAGTGTAATTTACCGTGAATATCGTGGCTAACGTTGGGGTTTTCCACACCCTCAAAGGCATTTTGCTCATATAAATTTGAATTAAAGTGGATAGAAGTAGTATTTTTATAAATGAAGTGGGATTTATGCATTTCAAGTTATGGACTGCGATTATTTTGATGCTTATGGAGTGAAGTTTTGAGAGGATTTACTCAAGCCGTATGGCTGATCACATGCGGGTTGGTTTGCTGACAATCTTACTCATTTTGTAAAGCTCTAAAAGTTCTCATAGATTATACTGGGTTTTTCAATAAGGACGTAACAATGAAATCCAGGATTTTCTTCAAACAGAGCCTAATCGGAGAAGTTTAGGCGGTTTAAATGATTAAGACCGTTCAGTTCTTGAGTTTGTTTGATCTTGTAAAGGTATAGGCCAAGATATTTAGGCAAAATTCACCACAATGTGGGCTGCGAGATTCCCAATTCCTGTGAGTGGCATGGAATCGATTAATTTGTCTCATTTTGAACCGAAGCACTTCCGGCGGCGATATTTTGATACTTCGTTATCTCACTGGGACAGGAACATTCAATAGTGAATATGTTGACTCGAATTTATCCACTATCCACTGGTGGGACGATTATTACGACCGAAAATTGGAGTACAACGACTTAAAATTCATTTTTAATCATTTCTAAATGTTGATCGTTCATGTATTTCACCATAATGAAAACGTAAACCTTTGCCAACGTTTTGGCGTTGACAGATCATAAAAAAGAAATAAGGGTGCGTTTGTTTTAAAATACAAAATTGTTATGTCCTTATTTAAAAACCCCGTAGTCTGATGATTTGCCAGGTAGTAGTGACACAGATGCATACAGCTTTCAGTGGCCTTAAACTGCATCTGCAACATGGGATGACATTTAATCTTTTAATTTGAACAAGGAAAAGATTTCGTGGGCTATAAACGGTATGCCTCGAAAGCTACCAAAATCCCAAGACATTGCAATTCAATGGCTAGCGTTGGTCCCCATCCGCTTCTATGGAAAATGCCCAGGTTCATCCAAATGAAACGCCATGTCACGCATCCAACTTTTACGTACTGAAAACGTATTCTACATACATATGCATCTACAGCAGACTTGCCGCTACAAACAGGGTTACAGACCTGATTTTATTTGGAATGCGATCTTCCATTTCAAGGAAGTCAATCAGCCTAAAGTCGAAACAAGAACTCGAGTTTAATCCAACCTGTGTGAATGCAGTCCGAAAGAAGGAATAGGCTATTGTGTTAAGGCACCAAACACCCTCTGAGGAAAACTGAACCGACTTTCCTTTGAGGAGATCAGAAAATGAAGCAGGAAATACTACAAAGTCCTAAAGGCAATGAAAATTCTTGTCTAACACTTCCCTATACCCTTCCTTTTTCTCCATCACTGGATGACAACAAATATTAAAGGACATCAGTCCTATGCTAACATGTTTCTTGAATATCTTCAGCGAGTTGCACCAACGATTACATCGTAGAGTATTTCTTCTACCACTTCTTGACATTTCGTTTCCCCCTATTCGCCAATATGATTTATGAGTAATTGCACTTTATCCTGTTAAATTGTTGACATTCACGCTAAGAAAACATCGCAACAAATGTCAGAATTCATGACTCCAAGGTTGGTCTGTTGTTCTAATAATCATTTTGGAATGAAAAATGTCAAACAGAAAGATTATGAATGAGAGGGAGTGTCAAAGTTTGACAAATTAGTCAAGTTAAAGTGTTGAACTGTCAAGCGAATCGAAACATATCTTTATCTCCACTCGTTGGCACTTTGCAATTAGTTTTCCACCATCAAGCACGTTGTTTAGACAGTTACCTGATTAAAATTTATAAATATCTTCTCATTCCATTTTAAAATGATAAAATGCAAATGAATAATTGAATTACAGATTTCCAGCCCTAGCAACACTCACTTACGCCGACATTACAGTGTAAATGAATTCAACTGTCAAACATACAAAGAGTATGATACCTCTTTGGCAAAATGTAAAGGTGTGAAGGCATTTTAAACAATTTTAAGCGTTTAAATTCAAATCAAGCAATTAAGAGTGAGCATATGAGTTGACCTAATCCATTGGTATCACAATTTGACAGAAGCTTTGTCTTATTCACGCAGAATGCATTGAAAAATTAAAGTTTTGACATTTCCAAGTTTTCCCATTGTCCATCTGTCATGACTTACTCTTCGTCAAGTGGCAACATTAACGAATGATCTACCTTATCAAGGGTTGTCGAAACCTTGAAAGAAAACCTCCAATTTTGACATTTAGGGCAGAAGTCTAACATTGTTTTGTGTAAAAAAAAAATATAAACAATTTTGCAATGTTCACCTTCAGAGTGTGGACTTAATAAATGTTTTGTTGATTTCGTATCTTCTTTCAAACAATTAGTTCACCACTTGATACATATCTGTGGTTTCCATTCAAAAAACCATCTGACAAAACAAAGGTAATCTTTTGTTTGAGTGATTCCATTCAGGCGCGGAAATTTATGCTCTTCACAAACTGATTTGCATTTAATAACTTTAGAGGCTTCCATGTTTGGCAACATTCACTTCCCATTTCATTTGCTTTTGCTATAAAACATACACACAAAAAATAAGAAAAGAAAGAGAACAAGAAAAAAAAAATGAGAAAAACTACAGATTCGCTGCATCAGTTGATCGGAGCCAATGAATCATATGACTTAACGATGAAACTCTGACATTTGAGACGCCAATGTATGTATATTCATGTAGTCGAACCTATTTAATTATTATTTTATATATTTTTTTTTGTTATGTAAGTCTTCCAAGGCTCTTGGCAACGATTTTACCGCACCTTCGTCGGAGCGGTCCACCGATGGTTGTGCACGATCATTGGCATTACTATCCACTAGGGAGGAGTATGGGTTGCAAGGCCGTTTGCGGTTGCTGCGCTGTCACAGTAGAATGGAGCGAGTTGGCAGGTATTTTATTACTCACGCCTCGCTGTTAAATTGCGTGCAATTTAGCCCACTTCAGCTGTGGGTTGCTAGGATGCTTGGATGCAGGCCCATTTGAAATTGGTCTGTCATTTAATTCCAATACCACTGAGTGGGTTCAGGAATCATTTTCAAATTGATCATAGTAATGGCAGTGATGAGCATGATGGCCGCCGGCAATGTTTGCCAAATAACTCACATCCGGAAGTTCACCATTGTCGAGGTAAATATATGATTTTAATTAATTGCGTGTGTCAATCAGTTGAGTGGTATATTTGCATTGATTCGACGAGATATGGGATGAACAGAAACGGAAGAGATACATAATTATGTCGGTTGGTTGGTGTTGTTTCCTGATTTGGAATGGGTGAGGATTCTGTCGGCAGACTTCAGTGCAATGGAAGGTATTGTTTTTAGTACTTGTCGGTTGATTACATTGTTTTATGGCGTTTCGATAATTATTTTCTGTGATGAGCTGTAATTAATTCTCAGTCTGCTTTGTTGTGGGTGTGGGAGTTGATGGTGTAAACGATACCCAGATGGAGGAAGAATGCACCTTGTTCGGGAGTTGATGTTGGATGAAACACGTCTTTTGTCAGTTGATGATGGATTGGATGGGAGACTTCCGCTAAGATGGTGGTACCCCGGCAGTATATGTTAAAATTGATAGCCTTTTTTGGTTAAGTCTAAACGAAAGAGTTGTAGTGCGAACCTGGATTTTTTTTTCCAGCTTCACTTTGAAGTCTCCATCATATTGGGTTTTGTATTGCAGAGACCGCAGTTTTTAAGTTGTTGCATTACTCTTCGCTTCCATGAGTTTCTGATACCACTTCAACTTCTAGATCCTTGGGGGTTTTGAGAGCCGCACTTGTGAGCCGCACTTGTGATACTGTTTGGGCTTTTCCTCAAGGGTTGTTCAGTGCATCCCCCGTTTCGCTTTTTCCTTTGCTTAGTCTTGCAATTTGAACTGTGAAACGAGCCTGATTTCAAATCCACCCAACAGAGTCGATCTTTCACATGCCCGGAACACTCTCAGTTTTATATGGACAGAAATTTGGAAATTTCTCAATAGTGGCTGTAGTCTGTCGAATGCTGTTCTTGCTTTGTTACACCTTCCCATCTACTTTCGCCAATTGATACAGTACTATCAGGATAACAGAAATTTTCAAGAAACTCCGTGGGTAGCCCTTTTAGATTGATGTACTGGGGACTGTTATTATTCACTGTCATTGCCATGGTTTCGCTGGTATTTATTTCCAAGCCCACGCTCTACGCCAAACGTTGATAGTGTTCTGTTTTGGGTCGACATCGCTGATTGTGTTATCCCTTGGCTCAAGTAGCGTAGAATCGAGCCCAGCAATATCGACTAAAAATTTGGAGAGAAGGAAGGGCTTGTCCCATCTCAGAGTCTCGTGACAGCTATTCGTTTTATTTTTGAAGTCAACTGCCGGATAAAGGGCTTTTTCCGCCTCCAAATATCGCCAATAGTTGGGTGTTCAGGTTCCCGTCCTTTAATCTCAACTGAACCTCTATTTACTACTCTGGTTTGAGGAATATACAATTTTTATTGCTCACTTCTTTCTTTCAATGTCTTCTGTTGTATTTTTTTGTATCAATATACCAAGTTGTGTAACCCTAATTAACCAAACAGCAGCAAGTGGTAATAAAAAAAAAGTGATAATTATCTTTAAATTTTGTTTCAGTTAATTGACTTACAAAGCGGACCAAGTTTAGGTACGAAGTGGCGGTGAACTATGTCAAGGTTGTCGCTTCAGTGATTGAATTTTATTGTGTTGAAGGCGAGTCAAACTGTCTTGGTTTATGTATGCAATTAATGATAAAATTAAATCCTTTGGTATGGGATACAAGTCTATGTTATCGGCTTGTATTGGTAAGATGCATGCATGTAAAAGGGAAATTGATTAATAATGGCTTTCGCGGTATAATCGTTGACAAGGCCTGACAGATGTATTGATATTCAGGACGCTGTGATGGTTTAATGGCGTCTTTATGTTGTTTTATTTTGAAGCTGAAGCTGGTAATTAAACAAAACTTTAGGAAATCTCCTAAAACTCAAGAATGCTGTTTCACAGCTTGACTAAACAAAAATTCGGCTAAAATCACAATAGAACCATACACAAAAAATAGAAAACCTGAACGACTAAAATCAATCAGACTGTCAGGTATGATCATCTGGAACTAAACACAGATAACAGGATGAAATACAAAAGGAGAGATGCATAAAATCTATTACTAACGAAGGAATCGGTACAGGTACAGAAAGCTCTGAACACATGGGTAAAGGTATCAGCAATCTGCGACTGTAGCGTTTAAAGTCATTTTGACAAAAACATATAAACTTCGATATGCCAATAGTCAAAAATACATCAAGGCGTCAAGTTTAGTCTAAATTTGTGGGGGAATCCCTGCAGACTTAATGAACTAGGCAGGAAAAACAACGTGCTCAGGTAGTTAAAGCTCTTTTTTTCATCATCCATGTGTCCATCCTGCAACAATACTTTCGAAGATGCAGAGCACGTATCCTTTCACGCCCCAAAACCAGGAATTTTTTTTTTTTTTTTACGCTTGGAGGTGGTAATCTTAACAAAACCAGGAATAAAACTCAGGGCATGAGATAGAAATAATTATGGAGCTACAATCGAAAAAGATTCAAAGATGCTTAAGATTGAGTAACAGGTTTACTGATGGGGCATTAGAGTCTCAAGAAACACACAGGGAAAGAATGTATAGCAAAAAATGCCTGCAAGAAGTCAAATGAGAATCCTGGAGACTTCCTGGGTTTCTGCGGACCTTACCTACCAAAGAATGAAATATTTAGGCAAGTACTAATCATTGAATGAGGACATAATGACCTTGGACCCGATTTTCATTCTCAGATTCCTAAGAGACACTCTATTAGAGAGATTACTCTAGGGGTAGGTATTGTTCTTAAAATTATTGTAATGCGAGCGGAACTTCAATGAGGAACCAAACTTCTGCAATGACTTGCCCAATTGTTGGATTTGTCAGACCACGTCGACAGCAGCATGTGTTCTCATTGAACCAATGCACATAGAGAAGTTTATTAAGTTTTCTGCAATCTATGCCAACTATGATCGTTTGATGTTATGAATGGCAGTTCAGTTTTCTTGTCTTTGTTAATTCCATGTACGTCTTCGCAAAGGATAACTGCCTGGCTTATTATCGTGACTCTCACATAGATTGGTCAAAAACTGCCTATAGACTGCCTGTAGCCTTCTTTAGTTCAAAAATCAATCGACGAAGTCACATTTCTCACATTTAATAGAAACCGGTGACCTTTCACAAGTCGTGGAATCCTCACCCAATCAATTGCATAAAAGTCAACAAACCAATCACTGAGTTACAGGTCAAATCGGCCGACAAATACGACACCAAGGATCACAAACAAAAACCAACGAGTCATGCCGAACTAATAGGGGCCAATGGGTTATCCTCAAAAGTCAACGAAATGAAAATTCATTAATTGGAAATGTACGGCCTATACATCACGGGAAGCATGCATCAGACAACGAGTTCCTTTTTCAAGCATTTTAGTCTTAATTGCCTCGAGTTGAAAAACAAACTATCCCCGTTCAGTTTATAAGCTCGAGTGACTTTCGAAAAACTCATTTCATTCCTTTTGTTCCTTCAACCGACCGACGCGACGTTGCACAATTAAAATACCAAAAAATTGCTCAGATACAGCTACGATTCTCCCTCCAATTGCGTCACAGACAAAACACCAACTAACAGCCTTGTAGCACGATTTTTACAATAAACTAAAACGTTTTCTTTCCATCCAAAGAAATATTTTAATCAAGCATAAAACATATTTCGCCGAGCGAGCGCGCTACCGTCATGATCTGTGGCACGCTCACTTGCATACATTTTTGTTTGTAGCACAATATCTCAGGTGAATGGGTTGCAACCTTCAACACCACCAGTGGGCACAGCGTTCTCCGATCTGAAAGCATACCTTACGGGAGTGTATTGGGTGCGCGGCTCCCATCGCCGACCGGCACGGCTCGGTACGGCTCGGCCCGGCCCCCGTGCAGCATGTAAATCGAATTTGTTTAAATGTCTCAATTATTGCCCACCGTCTGTCTGTCCATTAGGCCATCACAACATGAGTGGCAATTTGCATTGCATATGCAACCGAATGCTCCGATTTTATGCAATCGAATTGTTCCACCACAGCTTCGTAGTCGATAGGCAATCGATAAGTCAAGGCCGCCGCCACCACCGCACTCCGAAAAGCTACTGTGTTGTGGTGGTCTGTCATCGGGCGAACGATTTGTTTGCATGCGCCACCATCGAGAGGCGTAACAATAGGACCGATCTGCTTCCATTGTTCTCTTGCCTGGTGATAGTCGAATGAAAGATTTTGAAATCGAAGTTATATGATGAATTTAGATCAAAGACAGGGTGTCGCGCAATTCGACGAGCGAAAATGTCACTAGATACGGGTATTCGTGCAAAACTAACGAGTGAGTGGATGCGATCATCGTAACGATCGAGTAGGCAATGAAAAGCTCACAGAATTGAAGTGCCTGACAGGTGCCATGAACCGTGATTAAAATATCAACGGAACCACCTCTTCACAGAGTGCTGTGGTGTACAAAAATGCGATGCGATATGATTTAATTGAAAAGATCACGCCCCATCAATCAAGCAATCATCCAATGATGCTTGTTGCTTGTTAGTTGTCGGTTGGTGGATTGTTACCTCGGTGCAAGCACTAATCATTGATAAAATATGAGATAAATCTTGGCTAGAGATACATTTTTTTTTTCGCAGAACAATTCATTTTGATCTTTACGAGAAGTCAGCCGTCAAAATGTGGGGGAGTACCTAAGTATGCCGAGTTGAATATGAAGGCAGCTCGCACAACGAGCACGGAGTTGATTGAATCTGTGGTGCCATAAAGGAATTCCGCAGTGTGTTGTTGAGTAAAGTGCATGAATGATGTAATAGTAATTCCTAAGATGGATGCAGAAGAAGTGGGTCACAGATACATTTTGCATGCGAAAATATTCGGATTTTATGTTAATAAAAAGATAGAAGGAAGGCGACCTTAGATGACACATGGGGATGTTATTCGTTGGAAGTCCCCCGATTGTTGTATCATGTGATGAGACAGTAAGGAATCAAAGGTTTTGCCAAGCTAAATATGACAAGAGTCACGTAGAGAATTAGTTGTGCAACGTGAATTTTGATAGCCAAGATGGGGGCTTAGAGGTCTCATTTTTGGCGAACATTCTAATTTGAGGGTACTGTTAAGTTGTCAGGCCTGTATAGAGAGAAAAATATATGTGTGCAACGCTGTTGACACTTTCACTTTCACATAGCATATTCTACTGACAGGGTGCCAATATGTAAAGCTTTAGGAGAAAAGCTTTTTAAATGTCAAACTTAACGAATGGAGAGATCAAATAAAAACCTTGGTTACACACAATTTGAACCTCTCTGAAATTGAATCAACCTTGATGAATCTGTCCAATAGTTCTCACAGCGATCCCAAAAGTTGCAGAATGACGGTCGTAAGTTTAAATTTTTAACCCGAAATCTGTTTTAAGTATTTTTTCTCCAAACTTGTGAGATTTGGCACAAGGCAAGCTTAAAAATAAGCAAGTATTTGAGTGAAATCATCTCTAGATATGACAGTCTGTTCATTTCTCAATACTACTGGAGCTTTGATTAACACCTCTTACTCTTTCATTGAAAGAGGAGCTTAGGCCAAAGGGTGGATCCCCCATTAAATGGATCTGCCCCATGCTTAGTGGGAAAACAATTTCAGTCGTCTGCCATCCAAGTCAATTCAGGTTGCTCTAAGGGACATTGAACGAACTCGGCTACCAGCATAAGGGTCTGCAGGTAATCTGATCGCAATCATCAGAAGAAACACGATCAGCTAGCTCATGCAAGATGCTTCAAACGCAGAATGGCAATGGTACCAAGAGGAGGCAGGGCATGTCAAGAGATTTCAGCCCATTGCTTGAGGTACGGCTTATTTGAAGTTGAGGTCTTTTCGAGTGGGAGTTGGTTCCACCGATCTAGAAATGGTACTTAATTGAATTGAATTGCTTGTAGATCCTCCGGTAACAAAAGAAAAAGGATTAGAGGCTTCAAAAAGGTTTGTAGCCAGGAAACCATCTGGGTTGGATTGTACTACCAATTTAGGTTCAAGGCCGTCGCTAGGGACTGACGAGAATTGTTTGTCGAAATAATTATACAATACATGCCTAAGTGAAGGTGTGACCTCAGACCAAATGAAAATGCAAAGACAGGTGCTATTACACAAGGAAAACAACTTGAACTTTCTGGGAGATCTGTCGTCGTACCAAGTTAATTTTTTGGAACATGCTGGAGGCAGCAACAGAAGACTTGAAATGAATGAGACCCGCAGATTAGATGGACATCAACACTCCGACTGGAGATTTGTTCGAATCGATACGAATTCCTCGCTTTAGGTGGCGAGTACAAATAAGAATCGAACTTTGATGTGAAAAACTTGATCCAGAAGGTCTACACAGACTTTGGCATTTTTATTAGTTCTCAACGTCCCTCCAGTCAAACCAGGCTTTGTATTTCCGCTCATAAATTTGTCGATTCAGAACAATATTTTCCCACAAATTCCTTTCTGAAAAATCTTCCATCTACCAACCACACCAAATCACAATGCACTCCACGTTCATCTTATGACCATAACTGTTGAAATAAGACCCCCAATTCATGAAATTCCTTCAGTTGTCGACGACCCACAAAACAAAACACAGCGCCTTATTCAAATTTTGGACTTTTCTTTGGAAAATGTTTAATTAATAACCTCTTCGTAGCACACTGCACTCTAGCACTGCATTAAAAGAGGGGACGTAGCTCCATAAAAGTGCGCAACACATGCATACGCAACAAATCAAAAATATTTACGTACGTGATTGCCTTGCACCGAACACCTGTCACCTGCATTTACATTTTACAAGCCTCCGATGCATGCATTCTTTTTGATTTTTTTTTTTTCGAAAGTCAAGTTCATCCGTCTTTCAGTATCGAGCCGATCACGTTCTGGCACAGAACCTCTGACAAATGCGGTCAAGAAGATGGAAAAGGTCACTCTACCAGGACACGGTAACGAATTACTCATTTTATCAGCCCATTCTATTCATGGAACGTGGCGCTGATATTCTTTTGTAAAACTCTTGCTTTTGTTTCAACTTTCGATTTTTTTTTTATTTTTACCTCAACAATTAAACTTTAATCCCGCATGCCTCGCTTCGTGAGGTAGTTCTTGATTAAACAACGGATACATCACGCGAAAGTGAAACAGAAAAAAAGTGAATCACTCCAAGCAAAAAGAGCGTGAAATTGCCATAAGAAATCTTTTCCACACAAATTCATAAATCAAAAGAATTAAAGAACGAGAAATAAATCACACGATGAAAAAAAAAACGTATCTAGAACCAAAGCCGACATTACCCGAGGTGAATTGTGTGACGAACGGAAAAAGAGATCGTAAACTGACAGTGACCCGTGATTTAATTCTGTTACAGATACAGATATGTACTCGTACAAGAGCGCAAACAGCAAGGCTCTTATAATCTTCTAATAGCCTTGAAGCAATTACTTGAAAGTCCGCAACGAGTTTGTTAACACCTACAGAGAAAAACAGAAAAAAAAATAGTTAAAAGTACGCGATGATAATCTCTGGATGTTTTGTAGAATTTTTATGATTTTGTAAAAGGAAGACGTTCTCGTACGCGCACCCCAAATGGACAGTTTTGTACATTTTTAACGAGTCTCGAGATTGCTGGATAAATGTTCTTGAAAAACAGTCTTCAATTCTGCAATGAGGAACCTCTAACAATGGAGGTGCTATTTTTTTTTTTGATAAATTCCGTTCTTCAAATTTAATACTTTTCATCATTAACAGATGTATGTTTGGTTAGTTAATTCTAAGCTCGTATGCTGTTAATGTTAAATCATAAACAAAATAGTGCTTAGTGTTGTATTTACGCAACGGAAATAATTTTTAATTATGACAGTCGAAAGGCATACACAGGAAAAGCCATGGGGTTAACCTTGTTTGGGTGAACTCAAGTGAACTTGTTACCCACAAGTGCACCTATAAAAATGCAAGCCGCCGATGAGTTTATATAAACGAAGACAAACTTTGATGAAATAACTTGAGTGCAATTACTTGTATTGTTATTTAACAAGTTAACATTTAGTTGTTTTTTTTTTGTTTGTTTGTGATGGAGTTTTTTAGTTCAAGTACTTCATTATCTCTAATAGGATACATTTAAATTTTGCACTGAGGCTGCAATTATATTCATTTAAAATTTGCAAGGTTGCTTTTAGAAAGCGCAAATGTTTTTGTACATCTTACTGCAAATTAAAAACGAGTGAGAAGCTCCAACTTTAAGCTAGAGGGTTCACTGGGACGTGAAAAAAGAGGAGAGATCCAAACTGTCATAAATCTTGTCTGAAGTTGAGCTGAATTACGCATAAAACAACAGCTACACTTGCTGGCAAAAGGCATTTATGGCACAGAGCAAGACACCAATGCTGTCCCAACGTTTTGCTACGCAGCCTTTCAAAATTCCCTGATATATTTTCCAAGAATGACTACGAAAAGACAACCCTGGATAAAAGCACTTGGAATCTGTACAAAGTCCCTTAAATTAGTTGACTTCCGCCGCTGAGACAGGGACGCACTTAGATGAAATGTAGGTCCATTTTGATACTACATAGAGCACCGGACTACCAGGAGTGAGAACTTTGTGTGGTGAATCCCTCTCTTTTAGAGGAGAAGACTTTATGGTTAAGCTTATAGGTAGCAACTTCTTACTGCTCCACCATGTGTAGAACCACTTAAATCAGTAGATGAACGCCCAGGTCCACACCGGACTGTAGCGCCACCTTAACTCAGATCAAGCTCTTTGTTTTGTGAATTTCGATCTAGTCTTGATAAGTCAGTGCAGGTACATAGAAGTTGGGTTGTTGTTTCTTCCTCCTCCGCATTTATATAGACCAAAGACATTGCCTGTTAATAGACAGACGTCTGTTCATTCGTTTAAGATCAAGGTTAGGCCAGATAGGCCTTGATGGGAAGGAAGTGCAGCATTATTCAACATGCATTTTGTCATACGCCTGGCTTCAGTGTCAAAGCAATACTTCATCGATTCTATAGGAGTAGATGTTTCCCACCTTCTTCCAGAGAGCTTCTGCTTCAGTTTATTGGAATCCAGCTTAGGGAAGGGTCGCATAGGGAAAAGTCAGCGATCTCATGAAGAGATCTTGCGGCATTGCTTTACCAAATATACTTTTATTATCGCCGATTCCAGGACTATTATTGCAGCTTAATTATCTATGTATAGTGCAAACGCTACCTTTTATCGCGTTATTTAGAAGCCAAGCAGCAACTTCTCGGATTGCATTGATTTCTGCCTGAAATACGGGCAGTCGTCTGGGAATCCTTACATTGGATGCACTGCAGTAGAGTAATGCCCCGTACCATAAGATATTTTAGATCCATCTTTGTTTATCTCCATCACAGGACCCCTCATTTGGATCAGAGAGGCCTCCCGTACAACAGCTGTGTACTGTAAATGCGGTAGAGATGAAGAAGTGATTGAATCTGCCCATTGCTTGAAGCGCGATTTGTCTGCACTGTCTCTTAAAAAAGCATGACTCTGGGCAGAACATACCTTCTTATCAAGGTGCCGTTTAGGTTTTCGATAAAATCAGGCACGATGGACCCCTTGTGATCTAAGTAAGTCGTTGGCTAACAAGGACACCAATTTACTTACCCCAGCTTAAGTCTCCCAGGCCAGTGTAGCGTCTTACAGTATAATGTCACAACGAAATAGGATTTTTAAAATATTGTTGGGGCTCAATATGAAATTGGCGTTCCTGGTCAAAATTGTTCTGGTACAACAATTGTAAATGCTTTCAAATCAGCTTTTAAAGGCCTTTCCAAATGAGTGGGCGAAAAAAATAGCTATCAAGCTCATGTAGAAAGGTCAAATAACTGAGGGCGGGCATTTGAGGGGTGCCTACGTGCTTGCCATAGTTACGAATCTCAAATGAACACATTACGTTTAAAAAAGGAAATTTGAAAAGAGCTCGAGAGAGTTGGGACATATTGGCAAACACTGTATACGATAACGCGGAGGCATAGTGGAAGAATTACAAAAGGGAAACACGACATAAATAAGTGAAAGCAAGTCCGACAAGGCTGTATAGTATTTTAAACTGTCTACATTTTTGTTTCTGATGGTCATGATTGCCTTATCAGTGGGAAGCGGAGGAAATCAAGAAGTCTAGTAACCTCCAAAGTCCAGTCTACTTCGGTGATGTTCTCATACTCGCACATCGAATAATGGAAATACACTAAATGACCACGAGTGTGGTGAGAAAGGCCAACCTGGTGGGTTTAAAGATTAACTTCTTCAAACCCAAACTTTTCAACCCCCCAACTTCTCAAGAATACATTGCTAATCAAGTAGTCAAATGAATACAAGACTTGCCGTACCTTCGGAAAAGTATATCGGTTGTGCAATCAGTCTTAACACCAATCTGCGAGGATGTGGTTTAAACGTGAAGTCGGTAATATCAGAAAGTGACCACTAGAGTCAAAAGCTGCAGTCTTTTGTCAATCGCTGTGTAAGAAACTACTACGAATGTTGTGGCGAAATAGTATCTCCACTCAATAGCTGAATTCAAAAGCAGATAAAAAACGTATAGACGCGATATTGAAGACTTTGCGAAGTGTAAGATGCCTAGCTCTAGCTAGTGCCGGGTATTGATAGATCTACGGCGGTGGATGTTCTTGCTGTCTCAGTTCAGGCGAGCGTCCTAGTTTTATTTAGAGAGAAAATGTTGCACGATTTAACCTTTTATGAGGGAACTATCAATAATTGAACTACGTCTGGTTATGCCATTGTCTCTCTCGTTCCCCACTAGGGTACCTTAGCCCGAAACCCAGAGGAGAGTGGTATAACAAGCGTGGTAAGCATGGTAGAAGTCTTCAGACCCATCAGACTCATAAGGGGACGCTGGACCTAATTAAGTTGCTAAAAGAGATTGGAAAGAATGATGCTTCGCTTGATTTGTGCGATGGTGCCATTCTGAGATTATCCACCGCTTTTGAGGCAATGCTCAAGAGTGCGTTGGATATCGCATGTAGCTCTATATTTGAATGTAGAATTTCAAAAGACTGTGCCTCGCATATATCAGGTTGATTTTCCCACAATCCTTTTAAGAACGACGTTAAAAAATCGCTTGACAGTAAATCGTCTTTTTTGTATCTATTTTTAACGTTGAAGGTGGTGTGCAGAATCATTCTGTAGCAACAAAACGAAAAGCTCGTGGGAATCTAAAAAAAAACCTCTATTGATACGGATAGATTGATTCGCTTTGAATCCGAGCTTGTACTGTTCACGGATTTCTTAGATTTCCGGGTGTTGGGATAACCGCAACAAGTCAATCACAGTTGATTAACTGGTGAGGAAACTGCAAAGTTGCCTTGTGATTGCTTAGTTGTGGGAACTATGTGCCAGCTTCTATGGTCTTTCGACTCACTGCAGTCGTTAAGCCTTAATTTATTATCAGAGTTTAGCTTCAGGCTTGGATTCAAACTCATACATCATTTAAAAAAAAAATCAATGTGAGATGTCAAACTCGTTTTCAAAGATTATAAAGATTTCTATTCTTCATCTCTGTTACTTAAAAGCGGCCCGATGTGCACACAGCTTGCCTAAAATTTACCCAATAAACAATAAGTTAATAATTTATAGTTTTAACACCTCTTTGTTTGTGGTAGCATAATTCATTAATAGATTTATTGTGGTTGATTAAAGTTTAGAAATACATTTGTCATTTATAAGTTGTACTTTCTACATCCGCTTCATGGATTTATAACGAAACTATGCCTCGTTATACAACTGCCTTCATGCAAAAGCCAATTTTGAGTCTCGTGTAATTGTCAGTTTATCCACTTAAGGCACTAAACGCTTGAAACTGGTGCGATACAACATGTGCCAAGTGCACTGTAACCAATCTCGGAATGTACACTTTATGTTTGGATTGATAAAGGAGAGCTTTTAATGTGTTACCAATCGAGAGGTGGTTAAGAAAAATAAAAGTCTCTTGGATGACCTTCTCTAGAGTACTTGGAAAAACACTAACAGCGTTGATGGATACTTGAAACTGTCGACCAGCTGGAGTTCTGTGATCAATGAGAATGTGGGGATTTTTTGGACTTAATTCGATCGATTTCTTGGTAGATTTTGACATGGATTAGGTAATGGAGCTGTCAGCTATGACATTCATGATTGTTCTTTATAGAGTGGCCACATGGAATTCCGGTCGTCATTTTGCAAGACTTGGGGGTTAATATTTTATTTGACCAGGTAGACGATGAACTAATGGCTTTGATTGGATGTCTGTGCATTGATATGGCGTGTTAAGTGAGTGGCCTCACCCACTTATATAAAATATCCTCTCGCAGAGACTTTGTCAAGCCAAAAGGCGGATCAACCCCTTCAATACTAAGTTAATCAAGAAACTGCAAAAGCCTGTGCAAGTTGAGTACGCTATACACTTTAAAAACCTCTTGGTCCGCCAGAGGCAACTGCATTATATCCCGCAGCTTATGGCAGAGAATAGACCAGAGTACTGACGGGACATTGTGCCATAGGTACCACGGCCAGCAGACTCGGCAACGACTCCCCAGACTACTGCAGGAGCTATCAGGATGCGGAGGAGACAGAAACCATCAAGCACTTACTCTGCGAGTGTCCCAACCTCCAAAACCGCCGACTCCAACACATGGGAAACAGGCTGTTTGGAGAACTGAGTGAACTAACAGAAGTACCGATAACGAGCATACCCTCCCTATCGCTACACCGCCTATTTTTCTGTAACTCGAAGGTTTTTCATATGGTACCGCAGCGTATTATTCCCTTTGATCACTCCTATAAGGGTACATAGGGATCTTCTGTCGATCTGCAGAAGTCTGTCGTTTCTAGCCTTGACAAAGTTTGGCCATATCTTTCCCGTGGTTGCACAAGTTTTAAAGAGAGGTCCATCTGTTGTTAGCCTCTCTTAAGGCTCTATTCTAGGTGGAGTAGGTGTCAAGAAGATCATGAAAAAATTCGACAACTTCTGGTACCTTGATTGATTGAGTAAACAATACTTCGTTTTCGGGTAAACTTTTTGCCCCAAGTTATAAGCCAGCTAATTGCAAACTAAAAAAATTTATTGCGTTTCAATTTGCTGACAAATTACCATTTCACAATTTGTCAATAATTGTCTTGTAGCCAAAAACAGATTCATTATTCGCCTTTGTCCTTGCGGTCGATTCACACATACCCGTGTGATTGCGAAATTCCATTTGTGCTTCTCGCAACCCCTCTCTCACTAATTTCATTTCGAGCGAAACCGCAAAACGTCTTCTATTATTCCATTCAGTGATACCTTCGGTGTATTCTAAAATTAACGACATAATTTTAGCCATTTTAACGGTAGTTGATTGTCAATAAAACGACACTTTGACTTGTTCCCAACGATTGTTTCTCATGCTTTTTGGCAATTCCTTCCAATTATCGAATTCATGATCCGAGCTCAGTGTCAGCCAAGGCCTGGAATATCTTACATCATCAGTGAAATTAACCGTTGCTTTCTAAATTTATTGAAATGAAATTCTTGTTTTCATTTGAAGGTCCATCGATGCTGATGGCGCGGTTGTATAACAAAGAACGTTCTCCTAAAATCTCTCTTTTCTCCCGATGAATATGCATTAGAGAATTTTTTGGTGTTTGGCAAAGGTTACATCGCGGACGGTATGAGACTTCGGACAAAGACCCCAAGAAGATACGAACTATCCACGTGAGATATTTCTCCGATTCGGTAACATGAGTCAGGGGCATACGTGACATCCAGAAGAATTATTCGCGTATCTGACTTTATGGATCATTTTATCAAACATTATGGTTCGTTGACTACAATTACTCCCGGAACAATACGAATTTGGAATTGCCAAACAATTGACAAAAGAAGACATTGAGGGAAAAACAACTTCGCAGGGCGGTGAACTACATAGGACCAACGATTTATGACACATGTTAGCAATTTGAACACGACTAAGAGGTGTAGTTTTGCTGAGTAATTTATGTTTCTTCAGCTATTCGCATATCTCATGGTTTTGTATCATGAAATTATGACCAAAGATTTGGTGGGATGAGAAGTCGCATTCAATGAGGAATGGAAGTCATGCGTCCAGTTTTTGTCTGCATTGCCTGGTCTCAAGTATTTGGTCTCAAATGACAAAATTTGGGCATCAAGCGACTGTAATCACATGGCTAAGAATGACAGCTCCTAGTGGATCGATGGATAGTGCGCTCGACTCCTGTGCGGGCTGCATAGATTCAAGCTCCAGCAATATCCACAGAACATTCTTCTGTTGTCGGAGAATGACAAATTTCCAACAGTACAATTTGTCATCAAAAATCTTCACAATTCGTCGTTCGGAGTAGGCAAATAATTGTAGGTCCCTTCCATTCATGCAAAAGAACGTAACACGCACAACGTAAATGGTTGGGAGAAGCTAGGTTTTGGCCCACCATGGACTGTCGCGACAACTAGTCATTTGCTCGGTTAAGATAAGTCCTACCGGAGAAAGAGATCTGCAATCTTTAGTTGGAATAAGTTGCCAATACCGCATGCATCTCGGTCGGCCAACCACACGTTTGTTTCACTACATAATGCCTTCGTGAGTGCCTTTTGCCTTATCAATGACACTTATTGCCAACAAAAGGGCAATTGTCACTCCTTGCCGCTACCACTTGATCTGTCTTACCGTTTTACTTGCGCCTTTAAGGCCGTTTGACTATCTATTGTACGTCCATCGGTCTATCTTCCTTTTATGCATATGTTTCTCTTGCAACACCTTTCCCTCGTGCATGGGAGAAAACTAGGTATCATCTTTGCAATTTTAACTTTTTTTTTCACTTCAACAAGAGTTATTTTCTTATTCTTGGGCGTAAGTTAGGGCGGGTTGACTTCCACTTGCCTGGCCAAATCATCAGCCAACTTGCATTCATTAATGTCACCATCTAAAGGATGATACATAGCCTTCGTGTCCGGCTGGCTAAAGATCGAGCTGGCTGGAGACACTTGTTGGTTGAGGCCCAGGTCCACCCCGGACTGTACCGCTACCTAAAGTAAGTAAGTCCGGTCAATACCGTCTAAGTTATCTAAAAACTTGACAAACAACGCTGATGCAAAAAAATTTGTTACTACGTCGGACGTAACTAAAACACTACCCTGGCATTTGTAAGCACTTACAAGCAATAGCACATAGGCAACATCCATGTTGTCACTATCTATTTGGCACATGGCTATGTACATCGAGGGCAGATGAACTGGTACGGAAAGAAACTGTTTTAAGAAGAAAACTTGCTCGTCTATAAGTAGGCATGGTGCTTGATGTTCATAAATTACAAGACAGGAGAAATAATGAACACCTCTGAGTCAAGCTGAGGTGACTGCGTTATATTCTGTAGCTTGTAAACTGAAGGAGTAAATGGCAGATACTCGACTTCAGAATACTTGGTGAAAAAGGTTATGAGATTGTTAAAATCAGTCAGCAGCTACGTATCGTCTATATTTCGAAGTAAATTAGTGAGCAGTTGCCCTAGCGTTTAAAATTTGGAAAGATAGCAGCAACTGTCACTGTAGTCAATCATAAAGGGCTTAGCCAGGAGAAAGAGAGAGAGAGAGAGAGAGTCAGACTGATGATCCTCATTAACCAAATTTTTGGCAAATGTCTACTAGTTGCTTTCTCTACTCCTGACTGTTCTGCCAAAGATTTAAATCTTTAAATTTAGTTTCAAGTTCAGGAATTCAGGATTTCACGTAGAAGAAGCTGACAATCAATATAATTCTTTAAAATTCACTCAACTCAAAGTGATATGCACATAAAGATCCTATTAACCATTCATATGAAAACAGAATTCTAATGGCCAATTTGCACTTCACAATGCAAATGTTTATCCCATAATCTACACATGTAATTAAAAAACCAGTATAGCTACTATTAACCACCTAGTTACTTTACGTAGTTTGCTTGCGAAATAAGGTCTCGTTAGATCGCCTTTACTGCAAATAAATTCTCCAGCAAAGCCCAACCGACTATAAGTTGTTTTTATGAAAACGTTGACACTCTGACCCTTGTTTCGTATTCTAAAGCTTAGTTATGTGTTTGTTATAACGTTTGATTGGTAGCATTTAAAGAAAAAAAACGTTCAACTAAAATGCGTGCGTACAGAGAGTGATATACATACATATGTATATCACAATGCCAGCGCCATCTTTTATCACGAATTCGTACTATCTGACAATTCTCTTGAAAAAGACAGTGTACTCGAATAAGAGCGAGAAGTCAGAGTTCTTCAAGAAAGAAAGGGAGAGTAAATAAAAGCATTTCTTGTGTTCGTTGCGAGAATCACTGATTTTGACAGGTCTTTCAAAGTTTAGGAGACAGACAGGTAAATCAGGTAAACCCCACACGATTTCCAAGGATTTCAGACCCTTAGGCTTAAGTTCGTCCCTTCTGAAAACACGAGAAAGGTTTAAAGATTACATTGGCTTAATCTTAGTCTAGTGATGGGTCTCTTGCTCAATACGCCTACAAAAAAAGCTGATAGGTTAAGACTGTGTTGTAGCTTGGTTGTCAGTGAAAATGCCAATATCCAAGGTGACACTACATTCCAAGCAGGGTAATGTTCCAATCGGAGATGTTTACTTGAGCTTTTTGTAGAAGATACCACCCTTCATTCCACTTCTGGTTTCGGATACATCTGTCTTGAAGCGAACTGAACCAACATCTCAGGCAATACTCTTGTGGAAACGTTGGTGGCATAGATGTTTGCAGAAAACAGTGTTAACTTTCAGAGACCTAAGGTTTCAGTCCTTAAGCCTACATTTTTTTTCTGAAAACACAAGAGATGTTAGAAGACACATACATTTGCTCCAATCTAACAATGAACACGTTTACAGAAAGGGCCGATAGGTTATGAAAGTCCTGCATTGTCGCTTGGCTGTCCGTGAAAATCCCAATATCGAAAGGTCATATAAGACTACATTTCAACCAGGGTACTGTCCCAACCGGAGATGTTCACATTGAGGCACTCCACTCACTCCACTTTTGGTTTTCAAACCATCTGGGTTTCCTGGCACGAATGGTTCCTTAAGTTAAGTTTCGGAGGGGCGTAGTCGTTGCTATTAGATGTGAAATTAAGGTGATTTAGAACGAGGAGTGGCCAGTTTGACAGCCAAACTCCTGGAAGGAAATCTCAACACTCGGGACCATCTGTTTGTCGAAAATGCCCAATGATAGCAAGAATGCACCGCTTATACAAGAGGTAATGCTATGAGAATTTTATTTACGTGTTCTTTGCTGAACATCTGTGTTGAACGACGACTATTGAGAGAATCCCTATGTTTGATAGTAGGCCCGAAAGTAGACGTTGTAGAAGAGGATTCGAAGCATGTCTAGGGTAGAAACTGGCTATTTCGCTGGACCACTGTTTCTTCCTGTTACCAATAAATTTTAACGCGCGCTTTTCAATTATATCTGGAGAGTGTGAACCCTCCGAATTTGAAGAAACTAGGTGTCTGACGGCACAATGGACCTGAGTAAGTAAATGGATCAACTTCGCTAGATGGCCACTTTATCTCGATTGAGCTTGCTAGGCAAAGTTCTGAAGATGATTTCGCAGGACTTGGACCTACATTTTATTTGCCAGCGTCCTTGGTTAAGGGTTGTATTGACGGTGGAGTTTCTAGTGAATATAATCGAAGGTGGTATGAATGTACAGGATGCACCTCTTTAGTAAACCGTGATTTTTGTAAATCCACGGTTTTTTTTCAGGATATTCTAACAGGCCACAATGCTTTCATCAGTCATTCAAGGATGTTAGGCCAAGCGACTTCAGTATCTACGACTTCTGTAGACAGGGCGAGGGCATTGTGGAATATCGTAGAGCGCCGATGGTCCTGCTTTTGGTCGGATTCGTTGGTGCAGATGTGGGGAGTGTTGATAATCCAAGTTCCTCGTCACTAAAGCGTCTAGTCAAAAGCTCATAAAAGGTGGGAAAATCACAAAACAATGAATGTTTCAATTGGGTTTCTCCCTCCCCCATCAAACACGATCCAGTTCACCTCTTTTCAAAAATTTCTTAAGAATGTCAAAAATGGCTACTTGTACAGTGCAATGACTCACCCAATTCACTGTATATATTCACTCTTTCACCAAGAATTTATAACCTAAATACATGTTAACTACGTTAATTCCAAAACAAAGGTTAATAACTGACGAACAAGTAATTAAAAATCATTAAAACACCCACCAACACTGGGCGACACTCAATGTCATCCTTGTGACATTTATACAATCCCCTTGTTGCCAAAAAAAAAAAAACATTCTAACAACAGTCAAGGTCGTCAGTTCATTTGCCAAAGACGACAACAAAAATCCTCCTCAGCAACAAACAATTTAAACAAAATTTGCATTTAAAAAAAACTTATACACAAATTACATAGATAAACACAGAAAAAACAACTAATAAGAAACTTGATAAATCACTTACTTAATATTCCGAATTTGGCTCGAGTGTCTCCTTCTCTCGATCCGGTTTAAGACCAGATTAGGTGGTCGGTCTCCAAATAAATTTTCTAATTTTGTGCGTTTCGTATCCTTTTTTTTTTGGAATTCACTTCAAACAAGTTAGTTTTTCTTTTCCCACTAATTTTTATGTAATTTATTTTTATTTTTAAGATTATTACACACAGTCCACTGTGGCATGTATTCGTTTTATTTTTCTTACAACTTACACTGCGTTGTTAATACAAATATTTTTTTTTAATCGCATTTAGCAAAACTAGCGAAGGAAGATAAATAAATTATGGTAGCACTCCACTCAATGTATGTGTAGTAATTCGGATTTAAATGAATTTTTTTCTTTCAAACTTATTGCAAAATGAGTGCAAAAAAAAAAAAAAATAAAACGGAAAAAAATCCCCCTTTTGATAGTGCTATTGTTAGCAAACTTTTAAGGTAATCACGGCGACACTAAAACCACACACACTTTCTGATTTGAACCGACAGCGATGACACAACGGACACAATTAACAGATACACTTTCCAGCAGCAGCGACACAAGAAAACAAATTCAACCCAGTCTACGAAAATTTTTGCAGCTAAGCGTCCGGACTCGACAAGGTTGAAAATAAAACTAACTAACGGAAGATACGACCAAAAGACACCTAACATAGGTTTTAAGACGGCAAAAAGAAATGAGACACAACATGTATCTAGATAGGTGAGTATCTGAGAGATACAACAGAGCATGTCGTGCGTCCCGTCACAGCTTAGCCAGAGTGGTGCTGAAGAAGTTTAAAGCTTGCGCACAGGGGCTTTTCTTTGTGATAGATTCTGCGCGCTCTGTGTGCTTTTTTTTTTAGTGTAAAATGATCTGCTGATCGTCGGCGGATGTATCTCTTGGTGGCAAGTGATCGCAAACACGCACTGCGCCAACGGAATTGTGTCATTCGGCGTCATTGAGTTTTTTTTTTGGGGGTTGGAAGTGGCTTAAAGTCAGTGTTGCCGGTGTAGTTGGTTTGGCTTGGTTGATAGTTTTTGTGAGTTAGAGGATCTTTAGGATGTTATTCGATGTTTTCAAAATAAACATGAGATTCTGTTGATTAAAAACAAATTAATAGCGGGTGCAACAGCTCGGGATGAGCCAAAGACTAGCTTCTCGCAACCATTCATGTTGTGCGTCTAACATTTTTCGCATAAATGGAGGGGACCTACAATTTATTGAAATGAGAAGCTTTTTCATGACAGATTAAATTTTCGGAGGTTTGTCATTCCCCGACGAGAGGTGGTGGCGCAAAAAATGTTTCGTGGCCATGGCTGGAACTTGAACTCATGCAGCTCGAGCAGCAGTTCAATGCAGTAACTACTGAGCCTAGGCGACGCATTTTTTTGATTGTGTGAATAAAATTAGAGCTAAATTGACTCCGTCGTCCAGCACTGGGGACCATGCTACAATAGTTTGTGGAATTACATGTCCTAGGCCTCTATGGGGTTACGCACAGACATTTTTTGTATTGTTCCAAAAAAATTTTAATTGTGAAGGTGCTTCAACGTTTTGAATTTAAATGATGAACTCATAGTCATTCCCTACGCCTACGCGACATCGTCTACGATTTTAAGCAATATATCTCGGTTCTCCCTCTTTCTCTAAAACTGTTATTCTTTCTCAAGTCTGCCTCGGCATATCATTATCGGTTGAGCAACTCTTCTGTGATCTTAAGAAGCCCACTTTCAGGTGTCACTTTCGAAGTTGGATGCTCGTGCCTATTGGTTCCTCACCCGTTCCCTGGTAAAGATGTTCGCTAGAGACACTGTTGGGCCAGACAATTGTTAAGATGTTTCGTGTGCACCTATTTTTGTTTTTTTAAAGAACCTGCAGTTATGGCTGTCACTGCGATCTAGCAAAATCTATTGTGTCTCCGGTCTACTTAGCCTAATAGGTCTACTACCTCCTTATGAAGATGAGTATGTCATTAGTAGCCGAGTTTCTAAACTCCGTCAACGAAGAGAAGTCCCTATGAAAGATCTGCCTACGCAGCCAGTACAGTGCCTGAGCAGAGAACATGCTCAGAGGTTTCCTCCTCTTTTAAACAGAAGCGACACTCTGTATCTGAACAAAGGTTTAGTTGGTTGAGATAATATCTTAGACCACAATGGCCGGTAAGGAAGCCCACTAGCTTCCTCATGTTGTTCCTGTCAAGGTCTAGAATTTTCATGTAAGAAAAGTGCTTTATAAGTCTCTTAGATTGCCTAAGGCTGGGGACATTTTCTCAATGGGCTTGGCGAAGTTGGTGTTTCCAGTTGTTTAACAAAACTGTGGTAGGAGCCCAATTAACGCCACAAAAGGGTTCCGGTCCCAAGAGCGCGGAAACCGAACCAGCCCTAGCCAGCTCATCCGCAGTTTCATTGCCTACAATGCCATGGTGGCCTGGGTCCCAACCAAGCTTGACCTTGTTGTGTCTGGCAAGTGATTGCAGGATATCGTAGAAGGGCTTGACTGACATAGATTCCACGAAGTGGGTTGTCAATGCTTTAAGCGCTGTCTGACTATCTGAATCGATATGTATTTTTGCGCTCCTAATACCTTTATCGAGGTTTATTCTTATCTCAATAGTACGGATTTCAGTCTGGAATATGCTGGGGCACATCCCCATTGTTACCGAGACTTTAGTGTTGGGTCCAACGAAAGGTGTTTTTGATAAGATTCTCCATAAGTCAGGTCCCAAGACTGGGAGCTCAATTGGCAGGAACTATATCGCTTTTGATTTCTGGGTTGAAACTAGATATATAGATAAAGCCCTTCACCACATCAGACGCTGTCTATTGTGATGTCCTGCTCGTTTCGCCCATTGGGTGTCACTAGCATCTTGATACTCAACAGCCCGTTATATTAGTCCCATAGTATCAATGTCATCAGCATCTACTAGTTCTTTATTGTTTAGATGTTTGAATGACTATGGCTCTGGCGTTTGCTTCTGAGTTCCTCACGATTCATTCCAAAATTCAATGCTCTGCTCAATGAAGATTCGCAGGATGTTGATGTATGTACATATGAAGTCGCTACAGAAGGCTCCAGAGTGGAAACCTGCTCGGTTTCGAGTGTGTTTTCCAGTTGTTCCTTTATTTGCTCAAGAATTAGCCTAGCAATTGTCTTGGCTTCAATATGCAGCACAAAAATGCCTCTCCAGTTTTCACACTGCGTGGCTGATTAATCTCTCACTAGGGACAGCCGATTCATGGCCGGTCTACATTTAGTATCTCCACTATCCCGGTAGCTTCTTGAAATTTTATTACCTTTAAGGGCTCCAGTGAGCCGATATTTCGGCGTGAATGAGGTAAGCCTTTAAGCAGTCCCTGCTATGACGGAATAGCGTCTTGCACTTTGCCATCAGATGGTTTGGAGTTTCGTCTTCATACTTGCAACTTGCAGAATCTATAGCTACTGTCTTCTTCTGATCTTAGTTCCCTGTGAACCCTGTGAGTATTCTAAGCCTATTTTTTCTCAGGCTTATGCATAGTTTGGACAATTTTCGGCTATAATTCCTGAGTAGGATACTGAATTGCCCAGGTTTGTGAAGTTTGATCCAGATTCTTGTTCTCGTGTCTTCTGTCTTTTTCCCGTAGTTGTCTACCGTTGAAGTTGTCGCCCATTCTGGTCACAAAAGCACTACTTGTGCCCCTTTCTTTGTCAGTTTATATGTCCCTTCATTCCGACGTGGTCAGATACCCTGCCTAATTTGAAAGATATTGCCCACGAGTTGACAAATACTTGGCTGTTATTTAAAAATAATACATATCAAAGCCTTAGGAACCATGAAACCTCCCATTAAGTTCAATAGAATGTCTTGAAAGCTCCACAACTTTGAGCTGGTGAATCCCAAATGAAAGAAAACAATTTGCACTAATGGCAGTTGGAAATTTCAAATTCGAATATTCATTCCCCTCTAGACGTTATTTCTCCTTTTCCAGGTTTGTTGTGCCACAAAATGTTTTGTTTCTCTTTACCCACACCGCACCTCGAGAAAATTTCTCTCAACGATGTGCGAAAATTGTCATCGCACTGAGCATACTCAATTTCATAACCCCATCAGTAGAACTAGAAAGAAAGAAAAAGTAGATCATTTACCTCTCAGCACAAAAGGAGTAGAATTTGGAGAAAAAAATCTCTCCCAACTTGACCTTACTCAACTCAGTTGCACTATGTAAGCATCGCTCCCCGTGAAGCTGGCACAGTGTAAATTTTCCCTTCAAGGTAAGTGGTAATCAGTGAACAGTGCGCGAATTAGATCGAGTGTCGGGTGCGTTTGTGAAATTTTGTATGTGACCCTCTCCCTCTCTCTAAGTGTTTTCTACGGAAGTGTTTTTTTTGTCGTGTGGTGTGTTTTTAGCTTTTCTCTCTCATCTAAATGCTGGCAAGTGTGTTGTGTGTCCCTTTTTGGTTTTAATGATGGCAGCCAGATTTTAGTTTTTATTTTTTTTGTTTTCATTTGGGAACTGCTTTCAAGAATTGAGTAGGCTGCGCGAGTAGCGGTAAAATTGTTGTTCAAATAATATTTTCGTTCTTTCTACAATAGTTGGCGTTTTACTTCTTTTTGTGTTAATTTGTAATTCATAAATTATGTACGCAGATGTTTTGAAGTCTGCACATTTAAACGCAATCAACTAAAGTCTTGAAAGCATCCAAAGATTTTCGGTTCGCGTTCGCTAGTGATTGTGGTGAAAATGACTATAAATTTCTATACAACAAGCAAGACAAGACATCCATTTACACATGACAGGACAAGAATAAATGACAGGGGGTAAGTGAACATTTTGATTTGCATGCCAATTGAAATTAATTGATTTGTGATAATTTTGAATGCATTTAACCTTATGAATCATGCAAATGGCAGAGTCCTTAGTCGGGGTACTAGGCATCTAGGAATAATCGCTGAGATGAATTCAGCTGTAGTAGATATATAGAGCACGGGTGTCGTACCTTTAGCTAGGCTATGTCTAGGTCACTTACACCAATGTAGGTCTGTTGTGATACCATGGCATTGCTGCCACGCAATGAGCGGCAAAGGGGCAGAAAATGATGATTAGAAATGACGCTTGTTGCTCAACGACTGCATAGCCACAACCATACGATTTCATACGTTTGAATTTGCTTTGCCGCTCATTGCGTGGCCTTGGTCTTAAGGGAAAGGTTAAATCGAACTTACTGACGTTAGCGTCAGCTAAGTCGTCTAGAATGTAGATCATCGAAGAAGAGAGCTCCTAGAGGGAGTAGTTTTCTTTTTGACAATGCCGGTCATAAGCATTCCTTTTCATTTCTGTAGCTTCTGCAGAAATTATTTTAAGAAGGCCTAACCTTTCAGCTGGTAGGGGTGAGGACCCTGACAATAGAGCTGATTTCGGATCGCTCAAGCAAAATCAAGTTATTGGATCTTCACTGATTTAGCAGAGGCCAAAACTGCCATATCTGCCTGGCGAAGTGGAACGTCGTGCTCCTATCGTCTTACTTACTTAAGGTGGCGCTACAGTCCGGGGTGGATCTGGGCCTCAACCAACAAGCGTCTCCAGCCAGCTCGGTCTTTAGCCACCTACATATCTCCGATTTCGCAAGCCAAGTTGGTTAAGGTCCCCTTCCACATGTGGCGTGCGCCACCTGAATCGCTTCCTTCTCAATACCCACGAAATCGCCAGTGACATCATGCTGCGTTCTTCCGATTGTGTCAATATCGTCGGCGTATCCGAGTAATTGGACGGACTTTTTAAAGATTGTACCTCTGGTGTAGGTGCGTGAGTTCTGCACAACTCTTTTAAGAACGATGCTGAAAAAGTTGCATGACAGCGCGTCGCCTTGTCTAAATCCTTTTTTGACATAAAAGGTCTCGGTTAGGTCTTGACCGGCCTTGATGGAGCAGTGTGCATTCAAAACTAGACATGGCTCTGTATATCTGGTCTCTATAGATGGTGTCATACGTAGCCTGAAAATCGATGAAAAGGTGGCGTATCGGCGTATCGATCTGAAGTTCCTATCTTTTCTCCAAGATCTACCGCGAGGTGAATATTTGGTCGATGGTGGACTTTTCTGTCCTGAAGCCACTGTGACATGGACCGATCGGGTTGTTGACGAACGGCTTCAGGCGCTCACACAACACGGCAGAAAAGATCTTGTAGGCGATGTTAAGAAGACTGACGCCTCTGTAGTTGCCGTAGTTCAGAGAGTCTCCTTACTTGAGGATCAGGCAAACAATACTATGGTTCCATTCTTTGGGCATACTTTCCTCCGACTACGTTTTACAGATGAGTTGGTGCATGCTCCTTACCAAGTCATCGCCTGCCGTGTTGATTAACTCGGCAGTTAGGCCGTCAGCTACAGCAGCTTTGTTGGACTAAAGCTTAGATATGGTTATCTTCACTTCGTCCAGGTCGGGTGGACGGAATTGTTGGTCTTCGTCGTCCGGGTTGAATGGTTCATTCTGCGTTAAATAATCTGCAGAAGTAGTTTTTCTATATCCTCAGCATCGACTGTAATTTTACTACAATGTTCATCCTTACAGGTTTCGGTTCGGGCTCTGTAGCCTTGACAGGTTCTTTTTACCCTTTGGTTAAACTTCCGAACCATCTCTCATGAGAAGCCGTTGTTCGTTTCTGTTCTTCTGCTTGTAGAGCTCGCGAGCAGCTCTGGTCTTTCCATGCAGCGTCGTTTTTAACTACAGTAAATTTCTAGCTTCAGTAAATCCTTACACGTAGAGCGAGATGCGTACCTGTTTTCAATCATATTGATGACATTAATTGAGTTGAGTTGATTCAGTAGTGCCGCGTCTTGATTCCTTCAAAAGACTTGCGGCAATTTATACGTACGTTTGGATTGAAAAAGCACGATTCCAGGGATTTATTTCCCGCTTGGTTTTCCTTATTTTTTTTTAAAACTCCAGCATTTCAGTATGAAATACTCTATAGTGATCTAAAATGGGTCGGAGATGTCCTGGTTAAGCTTGTCAGAGAAAACACCTTCATCCACACCACCTTCAGTCGTGGTTCCCTCAGAATAGAGGAAGTAACACTTTCTCGCTCAATGGGTGATGGAATAGCTGTTCAAAACCTTGTTTCAAATCTGAGTTTTGATGGCTTGTTGTCAGTGTTTTCACCTCTGAAGCTGCTTAGGGCTAAGACCGATGCGTGGCCAGTTTGGAATCACAGTGGAGATACTTCTCTTCATTCCACCTGCTTAGAGACAATGTCTAAGGGCTTTAGGTGTAACCTAATGTCTAAAGCTGTGGAGGGGGTGATTTTTAGTGCACCGCTAATACAAAGGCATGCAGATCTTTGCATTTTTCCAGAAGATTGAGGTGAAGGGTATTTTAGTACAATATGTTAATTTTACGGGTCGGTTAGGGTCACTAGCCTCCCTACTGGTTTGTAGCAACACTTCTGAGCTCAGGTGTTTTTTTTTGAAAGGAATTGTCTGTCCCCCTCAAGCCAACTAAGGAATCAAGTTGCTTCACACATCGACCTTCAACAAAAATTGCTCTTAAAATTAATTAAACGAATAATTCCTAAAAAAGAGTAAATTCCTTATAAAGAATAAATTATTTAAAAACAATTTAAAAATTCTTTCGTAACCGGTTCTACATAATTTACGCATTGTGAGTAAAATATTTTATTGTCGTCACAAGTCGGTCAGTACCAGCAAATGACTCATTGGTAACACTATCCTCAGGCGTAACAACAGTCGCGCCGTCACCTGAATCAAGAAGGGGGGAAACTCTGCAAATTCTATTCGATGACGAAGCCCGCTCTGGGCATCATCAACACAAGTAACGTCAACAACAGAGTGCCAAGCCAATCTTATTACATCACTGGAAATTTTTAGATCACCAGCTCGCCGGTAGAATACAATTTTTTCGGTGAATTTGGGTATCTAAGTATCTTTTGTGTGCAAATCCGTTTCGTTGATTGCGGTTTCGCTTTTTTGTTTCTGATTCTCTTGGTAGAACAAGCTTGTTGTGACGATTGTTTTGGGTTTCTGTTTTACTCGTCGTGTGTGCGTGTGGTATAACTTACAGTCGCATCGGTCGGATGCTGCAGATACCTGCAGTTCATCGGTGGGATTAAAGAAGTTGGACCTAATTAGTCGATGAGAGGAAGGATTTCGGCTGGGAATTATTGCTTCTCCGGTGGGATCTGGACTTCTGGAGGATTAAAAGTTATTTTCGTATTTTTTTAATTTTATTAGAACCAGTTTTGGTGAGTTCTTGGTCCGCCGAAGGGGAAGCATTTTTCATTAGTAGAAATTTTTTCAGACTTTTCACACCAAGAAGTGAAGAGTTTTAGGAAAAGATTTCGACAGAAACTGATTACGGATGTTCCCACTAAATGAGTGGCAGGTAGCCTAGGATTTTGTTGTGATGAACCAGCTATGAAACGCTTTAATAATTTTTAAATTTAAATGTATTCGAGGTCGTAGCCAATCATGGGGATATCTCGGATCAGAAGTATGTATGTAGAACGTGATAAATGATCGCGTTCGTGTCACGATCAACCGATCGGAAACAGTGGTCGAGACGAACAAAATTAAATATTTCATCGATCGAATACTTGTTTTCCGATAAAGTTCAGAGCAATATTAGATCGAGAATTTCTTAACTGATCAACTGATCGTCTTTTAGAAATGATCGATCCATCAAAAACTCAATAATTAATTGATTACGCGTTGGCTTTCATTATGCTAGTCAGAACATGAAATATGCAATGAATATGCATGGGATATATGTTTCTGTATTTTCTGCATAAGTTTTCAAAGGACATGTCTTGTCGCTCTTATTGTAAAGGCGGTTCCGTGGAGTAGAGTACTAGGTCTTTGCAAGAAACGAACTCTGAGAAATGTGAACTCGCTCTAAAGCTCCAATGTTGTACATTTTTAATCCGCATACTTAAGGTGGCGCTGACCTGGGCCTTAACCAACAAGCGTCTCCAGCCAGCATGATCTTTAGTCAGCTGCCTCCAGTTTCACACGCCAAGTTGGTTGAGATCCCTTTCCACTTGCCACCTGATTCGCGGTCTTCCTCTACTGCGCCATCAAAGGCCTCGGTTAGGTCTTGACCGACCTTGATGGAGCAGCGTGCATTCTCCATCGTCATCCTGGACAGACGGACGAGTTTGGCAGGGATGCCAAAGCCAGACATGGCTCTGTATAGCTGGTCTCTATAGATGGTGTTATAAGCGGCCTTAAAATCGATGAAGAGGTGGTGCGTATCGATCTGAAGTTTCTAGGTTCTCTCCAAGATCTTCAGCGAGGTGAATATTTGGTCGATGGTGGACTTTTCTGTCCTGAAGCCACATTGATATGGACCGATCAGGTTGTTGACGATCGGCTTCAGGCGCTCACACAATACGACAGATAAGATCTTGTAGGCGATGTTAAGAAGACTGATCCGTCTGTAGTTGGTGCAGTTCAGGGGTCTCCTTTCTTGAGGATCAGGCAAACGATGCTAAGGTTCCATTCATCGGCCATACTTTCCTCCGACCATGTTTTACAGATGAGTTGGTGCATGCTACTTGCCAAGTCTCTGGTATTTCTATACAGCGCTGCTTTGTATGTCTCTTGTTTTGCTGCATGTGCTTGCCGGCACTCGTTGTCAAACCAGGGATTTCGTTGTGGTGGCCGTGTGAAACCTAGCACATCAGAGGCGGCATATCTGACGGCTTTTTGGCAATGTTGCCACTGGTCTTCAATAATTGATGCTGGCGGCATAGGACCTCTTGAGAAATTGAGAGAGACTTGATAGGAAAGGATCTGGTAATCTCTTGTGATAGCAGCCGTCCGACGTCAAACTTCCTCACAGTATTTCCTTGTTTTGGTGGTGTTCGGGATATCCGCAGTCGTACCTTGGGTACAATAAGGTAGTGGTCCGAGTCAATGTTGCCCCTCGGAATGTTCGGACATCCATAATACTGGAGGTGTGCTCATCCGGAGCTATATTGCAACATCTTCTTCAGAGGTCGGTCATGGTTAGTCCCATTCTTCTTAGATGGGCCACTAGTGCTATGTGGGATCTGTTCAGCGCAGGCTTGCCATCAGTCCTCTTTTCCCCGGATACAGTAGTCCGAGGTTTTTTAAGAAGTTTATTACTATTTACTAAAAACCCATCTATGTGCATCACGTAGCTAGATAGTCGCGAGCAGACGAAGCGTAGAGTGTGACTGATGCGAGTGAAAGAGCAATTCATGACTTTCGATTTCATGTGTTTGCGTTTAAGGGTAGTAAGTGCCACCAATGCATCGTCATCCGCAGAAAAACAGGAAACACTCCTTAATTTCAATAATTCTTGCGCGTACGGGGTTATGGACGCAATACCTGGGGGTCTCTATCCAGTTTCATTGAATTTCTGATGGCAACTCTAGTACAACGTAAGCCTTTCACGACATGAGTGTTGTCTATCTTTTGTACTTACATGTGGGCACAACTATCTTTTTTCCCAGAACCTTCTTCGGTCACACTAAAAAATTGTCTACTCAAATTTGGAAGCCGATCAGATGGTTGGTATACATATGTACATACATACATACATTTTCAATGACCCGCTTATCCACTATGAGGGTCGGGGGGTTAGGGAGCTTAAGTGGACTCTCCACATTTTCCGATCTTCCGCCATCGACTCTAAATTATCAGGGGCTATCCCAATACGGTAGAGGTGAGATTTCGGACTTGGTCCATCCATCTCATCCTAGGCCTACCTAGGGGACGCCTACCCGATGGCACGGATTCCATGGAACGTCTCCGAAGCCGAGTTGTGGACATGCGATGATCGTGTCCAAACCATCGAAGTATGGACCTTTTTGCTCGAAGAAGTAGTACATTGAGTGCCTCGGGTATTCTGGTGTTCCTAACTCGATCTCGACGAGTTATCCCAGCAATACAACGAAGAAATCTCATTTCGGCAGCTTGTATCAGCGATCTTATTCTTTCGTTCATTACCTAAACCTCATGACCGTAGGTGAGGGTCGGAACAAACACTGAATTGAAGACCGATAGCTTAGCTCAGATGCCAAGTTCAGCCCTCCTGATGACAGATTGACCAAGCTGCCTCAAAATTACTCCAGCCTGACCAATCCTACAGAATAACTCAGTATTGCTCCTACCATCACTCGTGTATAAGACCCCGAGATACTTAAACTTGTCCACCTGTTTCAATGCAAATCCGCTAAGATCCAGAGTGCATTGAACGGGCGTTCGGGAAATGACCATAACCTCCGATTTGTTCACGTGTACCTTAATCCCAACTTCAACACAGACGGCGACGAACCTAGCTAGTGCGCGCTAAAGTTCGTTCTGGGTGGGCGTAAAGACGACCAAGTCATCAGCGAAAAGCTCAAGTCTCCCAATTCGAACCGTTCCTCGCCAAGGCTGCGGTGTAACATCCAATCGATATACACTATGAAAAGAAGAGGTAACAGAACGACCCCTGGCGAAGTCCTATGGTTAATATTATGAAGTTAAACGATATAACATAGAAGGCCAACCCATGGGCATGGTCTAAATCATTTTTATCAACTCATTTACCTAAGGCGTTTCCCATGGTAATTTTTTGCGCTTGATTGCAAGGGTTTCAGCAGATTGGAGCTGGAATGCTAGCAATAATCTCCAAGTTACGGGTAAGAGAATTCGTTTCAACGAAACTTCTTGCCAATACCCTCGAAACGTGAAGCTTTACAAGTGCCTGTGTTTGCTAAATGCCAAATAAACATCTGTTGACAAATGAGACTTTTGCGAAATCGATCCAATTCGACTCAATTTGTAACTGCGGTGCAATGACAGCGAAAGTAAAAGTAACCAAAGGGCCCATTGAACCATCAGCGGTTGCACCAACATTCTAAACAAAAGCCTGACTGTCTTTTCCGAGATTAATTACGTGTCGGGTAAGCCATCAATCGCCCTTTACCTGTTGTCGCAGTGATCTTGCCAAATTGCACAGACTATTGTCACATCTCGCATTGAGTTTGGCTGCCGGTGAACTATAAAACCGCCAAACTGGTTCCAGCCACTCTAAGCTGACTCAATGTAGCCGCGCAGGGGGATTATACAAATTAGTTTTTTCCTACTTTTATTCAAAAAAATCCACTCGATGAATAATCCCGTCGTTCTATTCATGCCGTGACTTTGCATTGGCTACGCGCCGACCAGACCTTGCAGCTCATAACCCAGTTCTTACCACTCGGCAATTTGGTATTTCCGAATGAATCCAATTACAATGCGACTTGATTCACCTCTTGTGGGGGCGACTCACCATCGAACCTCG
This sequence comes from Matsumyia berberina, assembly GCA_917880715.2. Classification (NCBI taxonomy): domain Eukaryota; kingdom Metazoa; phylum Arthropoda; class Insecta; order Diptera; family Syrphidae; genus Matsumyia; species Matsumyia berberina. The sequence goes on along the minus strand of OU862870.1, from coordinate 110,360,616 downwards.
GTCGCAATTATTAAATTCAATCGAAGTTATTCACCTTTTTGGCAAGTGTGACCTTAAAGTTGTTCAAATTGCAATCATTACGTTGCTACAGTGTACGTAAAAGAAGTCCCAAAACGATGGAGATGACGCCTCATACGTCTTTGACTGGTTTCGCTTTTCGCTGTAAATGCCTGGCGGAAATGATTTAAAGAGGCTTTGGTACACCAGCCTCCCATCGGGTGACTAACATTGGGTTAAACTATCCCAAATGCCACGTCCATCACAAGCTATTGACTGAGATGGTGAAACTCTGCTTTCGGCTCTGCATCGAGGGTGACATTGCAGTTCAATTGAATGAGAGGCTTGGCCTTCTGACATTTTATGGCCAACTACCTCAAGTTTCACGAATTAACTTTTATCTTGCACATTGGTTATGGAGCTGTAATCACGCACAATCGAGCGGACACAACACCGACTCTAGAGTCTTGACTCTCAACACCCGACTTCGTGACGTAATAAGTTTTTCGGACAGCAAGGTCGCCCATGTTGGGCTGCTTCCGAAGTTCAACGATTTTTTGAGTTATTTCGCGGAAATGTCCGCGGTGGGAGTAAGATACTTTGCGTGTGTCATTCTTCGTGTTAATTGCGGTAGTTGGCTAATAGTCCCAGTGGTCACTGTTATGATTTTGATTAACTTAATTCAACCTAACCTCTCGATGGGTGGTGGAGAAAAAATTTATGAAAAAAAAATATTTGCAATGGTCGTGCTGGTCTGGGGAATGTTGCTTAGCCTTCGGTCAAGTCCGATGCGGAAGAGCGTGCGACTACGGGTTGAGGAAAATATGTTTTCATAAATAAATTTGAATGGAATTAATTTGTTTGATGGGATTCTGGCTTCGAAGGGTATTCTTGGGAAATTTGCCTTCTCGGTGCGGCTTTTCAATTGGTCTGGGGAGCTACATAGATATGATTTGAGAAGTCAATGATTGATGGTTGGGCTAGAGCTTGTTGAGATTAGTAAATTGGTTGTTGGAACATGAGATTAGGTGTCAAATTGATGCAAGCGCTGTGGTCTTACAAGAACGACTGGATCAATTAATTGAGATTTTGATTGGATTTTGCTGGTGATGATATATGTACATATGTTCTCAACTTTAAGGCCTTCATGCGGATTAGGTAGCCCCTGGCTACATATTTCTCATGGGTAATCTGATTGATTGAGGTACACAGAAGGTTGGGGATGCAGGTAGTTTCTTTTATCGGTGTAGGAAACACTCCAATGGAGCACACTGTTGCAATTGATGCATTATGTTTCCAGTAAGTAAGACTCACCACTCCCTTCAATGGAAATAGGGTGAAATCTCAATGAATTCAATGAAATTAGGGTAAAATCTTCAAGACTGCAACGAAGTTAGTGTGAAGTGTCAGCGGTACACCTTTTCAGCTCGTGGGCTATCTCTTATGTTCAGGCGTACATCAAAGGTTGATTTTGTTTCTTTTGAAAAGTTCCTAAAGGATATTGAAGCGGTGCAGGAGTGGTTTGCAGTCATTCAGGTTTGAGCCTAAGGATTTTACTGAGTGTGCCACCATAATTGTTCTGCATATGAAATAATTGGTCTTTCTATTGCTGTATAGGCATAGCGTAATTTTGTGGTTGAAGCCCCTATTGTTGCAAACAAATCGTTCCCTGGCCCACGGGGGGTTTTCGCTTTATCTGTTGGGTTTTGAGATGAGAACTTAAGTAAGTTTTTCATCCTGAGGTTGGATTATAGTATTATCTACCCCTGTGCACTTGTTGAGCATAATCTATGTCAGTATCGAGAAAGCAACATATCGGTATGTCATTGCGTCTAAAAGATTTTTGAATCCTTGAAGTGTGGTTCTGAAGATCCCGTGATGTACATATGTAGTTGATTTCCCAGGTTGTAAGTCATATTGATTTGTATGAGCTTACAACAATAGCAAGAAGAATGTGAAGAAGGCAAGTTGAAAGTGAAGTTAATAGAATTGTGACAGTTCTGTTGGCGTTTTGATTTAAGTATACATATTAGCGGGCTCTTACTATAGAGCTTAAGCATTGTCTATCAATGGGTTTGAAAACATTGGAATTCTGTGGTTTGTCGAACGCTAATTGTTTCGCCCAATTTCACGTTGTGGGTGTTATATCGTTTACTCGAATGGAAAAGACCTACAATTTATTGCCGACTCCAAACGCCGCATCGAGAAGCTCTTTCATGACGGATTATACTCCTGGAGGCTTTTCATTCCCCAACGAGTGGTGGTGCAGCGAAAATTTGTCTGTGGACATGGCTTGCGCTTTTAACCACGCAGCTCGCACAGCAGTTCAACGCGCTAACCACTGAGTCACGGCGACCACATAGATACCATAGATTAATAAATCTCACACGTGATAAATATCTGCTAAGCTGCAATCTTTTGCAGGTCCTCTAGTCCGAAAAACAAGCTATTGGCTCTGTTTTCAGGGCCAGTGGTTCGATGACTGTGCTTCGCTTACAAAACTGTCGTAGATTCTGCGTATTTTTTTTTTGCACTGTTGTAAATATTAGCGTAAGCGCTGCGGGCTGCGCATGGGTAAGTGATAGAAAAGTTTACAATCAGTTACTTTCTTTTCCACATTCTCCTTTAATCTGAATGACAAGGTACTGCTCTTGGTAGCCTTTTTTCGCTCATTCGAAGTGGGATTTGATGGTATCCAAGGAAAGAGGCTTTATTTCAGTCCACCATGGCTGGTTGGTTGGTTTAGGAGGGTGAAATTCGGAAGAATCTGGTCACGCAGATTGCCATTTGTGTTCCCCTCTGTAGCATCTGTTGGAGAAGAAATGGAGCAAGTGGGCGTAAGTGAAGGGTTTTAGGTAAGCATCGGGTGGGGTTTACAGATCCGGAAAACGTCTTGTATGTCCGGCGAACTCCAGGATTTTCTCGAAACTAAATTTGCATCTGGCGGGACAATGGTAGAAGAACTTTTCGAGGCTCTCCTTCTCCTCCTTACATCCCGGTTAAGAACTTGTTTGTACCAGTCCCAGTATTAGCCGAACATGAGTCTTAGTTGCCTTCTGCCTAAATTAAGCGTTCTCCTTGCTACATGACATCAGGGGCGCTTTATCATGTAAGCCTTTCCAGAAAGTCTCGTTGCGTTTGGCAAACGAGCCGCTAAAAGCGGTTTTAAGAATCAGCATCACCATACTCCCGCTCCGAATATATAGTAGAACATATTTCGCAGTCGCACGGAGTACATATTTCTTCCTTCGAGGTGTGTGATATATTTTTGCTGTTAAACTCCAAACTGGACAGATTTCTCTGCCTCAGATAACTTCGTTTTTAGATGTTTCTTCATGTTAAGATAAGAGGTAATCAAAACTCCTAGAAACTTCTAATCACGTACGATATATATGTCGCCCGAAAATGAACGAATCTTCGCAAGATTGGTGATCGAAATAATTTGGTTTACTGTGGAGTAATTCTACCAGAAATCAGTTTGAAACTGGTAAGACGATTAAAGATCACTGCTGCTGACGTATGCAAAAAATATGTGCCTCCTCGTCACTGTAGCTTCTACAGAAATCGTTGGAAAGAACCCCCAGTCTAAGTGCATGTCTGCCTGTCAAGCAGTGTCCGGTAAGGACCCCTATTAGCGAACCCAGATTTTTCCGGTTTGTGGATAAAAGTCTCTCCGTCTTCTTTAAATCCAGGTTAGGCCAGATTTGTTCCACCCGTGTCAAGGAGGAGCTTGATCGATTCAATAGGCGCAGGAGATTCCCCCAGGCTTTCGGGGAGATACCGTCCTGCACCCTCTTTTGCCAGCTCGTCCGCTCTACAGTTGCCTGGAACGTCCCTGTGTCCTGGGACCCAGCACAGGGTTACGTCGCACTTGTCTGCAATCTCGTTGAGAGATCTGCGGCATTGCTTTACCAACCTTGATGGTATTGTCGGCGATTCCAAGGCTTTAATAGCTGCCTGACTGACTATCTATGTATAGTACAATAGCGCTACAATCTATGGCATTAATTGAAAGCCAAGCCGCAGCTTCGCAGATTGCAGTAATTTTCGCTTGAAACACACTATAGTGATCCGGCAGTCGCGTCGTGGTGATGGCTAAGCTGGGTGCATTGGTGAAGACTCCAGCCCCCGTGCCACCCGCTGTCTTGGATGCATCCGTGAATATTTCTAGCGCGGAATCGTTCAAAACTGTACTAGATTCCCTAGAGCTTCTGCTAGGAATTCGAGCCTTGTACCTGACGTTGAAGTCAATATAGGGGACAATGTAGTCCGTTTTACTAGGAATAGTATGGTTGCCCTTAAGGATCTTAGAGTGGCCCATTGCTGTGCTGATCAGCTGGGAGGATTCTCTAAACCATAATGCTGCTTTGACTGCCATTAGTTTCCCAAAGATATTAACAAGAAGCAGATGGTGCATTACCTCCAGTGTAGCAGTGGGGGCTGTTTTCAAAGCACCTGTTATGCAGATGCATGATCCCCTTTGTACTTTTTGAAGCAGGCTGCCAGCCAGTGCTGTCCACCAGACCAATACTCCATACATAAGGATCGGCCTAACCACCGTCGTATATATCCAGTGGACTACTTTAGGCTGCGGGCCCTATTTGGATATGTTGAATCATTTAGAATACTTTCTGCAGATGTCACTATACCATGCCAGAGGAATTTCCAATTGATTTTCCAAATCGATTTTCCTGGTCGAGTTCATATAACCAAGGTCCTTTTCATTGTCAATCATTTTGACGAATTTCTTCTAAATGATTGCATTCACTTAATCTCGGTCCTGTATTAGTTCATGGAAACATGATGTACTTTCATCCTCCTTAAATCAGTTTTCTAGTTAACCAAGTTCCCAAGAATACATTTTGTAACAAAAAGAAAAAAAGTCCACCCCCGATGATGTCACTCGTTTCCTTAACAATTTTCTCTTTCAAACCAAAGGTGACTTTTACTGCTACATATGCAAATAAGGGAACCGTAAAACTTGCCTCATAAACATTGTCACTTTTTATTATATTACTTCATTAACTTTAATTTCATTTACTGTACCGGCCAAGCCCGTAAAACACCCGTTGTATTGGTAATTGAATGCCCATAATCCTTTTGTGACAAAATGACACTTGACGAACTTAATTAAATGGCGTCAACTGCAGCCGACAAGTGTGTCAGGAGTTTGTTCAAGCATTTGAAAGTGAAGTCCGAAAATATCCTTTCTAACCTTCAGAGAGAGTGTCTCCTCGAACCCAACACAAGTGCAATGAAGTTCAATTAATTGGATGTCACTAAATGTCCACTCCGATCAGATAAACCTCAATCGAGCTTTGTCCAATGGAACTGGAAATAGAATTCCTAAAATAGCTCCCGGCCAGGCAAGTTGTGGAAATAACCTTCATCACTCACTTGCCCATATGTCATCCCTTTCACCTTAATTGCGTGAAATACATGGAGCGGCCATAAAAAACAGCAAAAACATGTGCAAGTGCGAGTACATCCCCCATCCTCCTTCTCCTGGGCACAACTGCTGACACTCGTTCGGATTAATAGAAACCCACCGCCAAGACAAACTCAATTAGTGCGAGTGTTACAATCTATGATCAGCGAAACGGGCTAATTGTGTTGTCCTGTGACCGTAGGGCGCCGGCACGGTTGCTGCTGGCTGCATCTGTCAGATACAATCACAACAACTCGCATTGTGGGACAATTAATGACGACATTATTAGCTGCAGTAGCTGACATGGGGTCCGCTCGCCCCAACAAGCAGCCACCAACGGAGCGGGGCGGCCTAGTCGCGTCGTCTAACTAAGGTAACCTGACACTTTGTGTTTGTGCGAGAGTCCTCGAGATAAATCTCTTAAAGTGTCCCAAGTGCAAATTTACAACGTGTCGCGCTGGTGATAAATAATTGATGTCTTAGGACCGCGCCGCGGAATATGAGTGTCACAGCTCGGGAACTGTAATTTATAAGATCGTTCCTCTTGTGACAGTTGGTGTGGAAAATCGTTCGTTTTGAGTTTAAACAAAAGCAACGTGAGCAGGTTGATCGGAGGGTTCAAGGCTATGAATATTCTTATCACCGGTGTGCGCGGCTTTATGGTACTGGTTTGGTGTTTTATAAATAGAGACCCTGTTTGGGGGTTTGATGGGAATCTAGTGAGCTTGAGGTGGCAGTCGGTGCTTGTATTCTTAATCGGAAGCGGGGTTCAAGGACGCCCGACTATTTTCGGAACGGAAAAAAGTGTCTTGATGGCGACCAGGGGAACGTGTTTCACATTTGTCAGATTTTCAAGATTAATTGATACATAGGATTTTGTCAAAGTCAACGCGAAGTCAACGCGAAGTGTAGTCTAGAGTGAAGGCCATCGTTTGGCGTAGGACAGTAGCTTCAAGATTTACATTTCAGTGGCAGTCGGCGGGTTATTGTGTTCGAGCATTGTGTTTATGTGGTTTAAGTAGGAGAACGCTGAACAAGACCTGCTTGGTCGATATCTAGAGAGTGTTTTTTAAATTATCTCTCAAGGTGTTTGACAGTAATCCATTGAGGGAAGGTATACCCTTCTCAGTAGGTTTAAAGGCTTCAACATCTCCCCGTGGCGCCTGTTGGATAGATAGTAAACTAACGATTTTGAATACTTAGAGATGCGCTAGCATATCGGACGATGTATGACTTTTACACATCAGAGTGCCCAGTAACACATCAGTCTAAAGCACTAACCACTGATCCATTGGACCATGGTGGGTGTAGGTGTGATTACCTTTTTTTAACTGTGGGAACTCATCAGTATTTGGAATTTCTGACCGTGGTTCAGGACGCTAAAGAAGAGCTTTTTTAATCCTCTTGGCTTCTTAGCTGTCCTTCAAAACTAGCTGGGTACCACTGAAACCTTAAACTGGATGCTGCCGCAAGCTTTGACTTCATGCCAGCTCTTCAATGACTCTATGAATGATTTCACAGTTGATTCTACTTTTAACTTATAAGCTTGTCCAGCACTGCTGCAGCTTCGAATCTTCTGAATCTTGATGAAGATCCTCAGGTGAATTTACCAACAACGCAGTATCATCACACAAAAATATGAAATCGGGAACAACACCAGTGGGGTGCATTATATGACACATGCCACGAAAGGTTGAATCCGGATAAACATTTGAGTAGGGAAAACAGATCCTTAACGTCATCCTTAAGCATGTTCCACTTCTCTGGTAGTACATCAAATTACTGATGTATTCAGGTGTATTCCAAAGATGACCCACAGACTTAGCCGGAGTATCTGCTGCATCATACAAGATCAACAAGGTCCTATGTTGATACAATTGATACGAGTTCTTGGTTAAGGCGTAGACTAGAGTTCTCAGAATATATGCCGCCACTTCCATTTGCTTCATCAGTTGTTTGGGATATTGATCACTTGGCTGGTTGACCACCCATTTGTCATATCTAGACCAAGTTGAGCAGGTGATTCAACGGACGAATAAATAAATAATAAAAGTTGGCGCGACAGCTCGGGATGAGCCAAGGCCTAGCCTGGAAGGAACTTATAATTTATTGCTGACTCCAAAAGGGAATTGAGAAGCTTTTCCATGACAAATGGTACTCTCTCAAGTTTGTCATTCCCCGAAAAGAGGTGATGGCGCGAAAAATGTTCGGTGGCCATGGTTTGTGGCTCGCACAGCAGTCCAACATACTAACCACTGAGCCAAGGCGACGATTATTTTTTTGTTGGACAAGCAGCTGATCAGATAGGATATCAGTTTAGGTAAATACTGAATCATGCTCTGCATGCAACCCTCGGAATCGGCTCCGAGAACGAGCACTCCACTCTCTTTTAACCCCCACTCTGCATGGAAGAGGGTGTTTTCAAAATTTGCAACACCATGTGTAGGTGGTTCTTGTGTAATAAAATGGCGGCCGTACTACTTACTTACTTAAGTACTTACTTATGGTGGTGCTGCAGTCTGGGGTGGACCTGGGCTTCAACCAACAAGCGTCTCCAGCCAGCTCGATTTTTAGCCCGTTGCCTCCAGTTTCGCACACCAAGTTGGTTGAGGTCCCCTTTCACTTGCATGCCCCACCTGAGCCGCGGTTTTCCTCTACTGCATCGACCCTCCGGTTTGGATTCGAAGATTTTCCGGGCCGGAGCGTTGGTGACCATCTGATCTACATGACTCAGCGACCTGTCACTGGACCTTCACTCTTTTGGCTATGTCGATGTCGCTGCACAGCCCTCTATTCACCGTCTATGCAGAAGGGACTGAAATTCGCCCGATGAATTTTCCTCTGGAAACAGCCAAGAACAACCTCATCTGCTTTTGACAGAGTCCATGCCCCAGCGCCATACAGCAGAACTGGGATGACTAAGGTCTTATACAGGGTCACTTTAGTTGTTCGAGAGAGGGCTCAGCACCGGTGTCGTTGTCTGAATTTATAGCGGAGCCTAAGTAGAGAAAGTCTTTAACTACCTCAAAGTTATAACTGTCTATTGTGACATTCTGTCCGAGACGTGGGTGTTGAGTATTTTTTCTTGTTGACAGCATATACTTGGTCTTGGCCTTATTGACCGCTAAACCCATCTTCGCCGCCTCCGTCTCAATACTCACAAACGCACCAGTGACATCACGCTGCGTTCTTCCGATTATGTCAATATTGTCGCCGTATGCGAGTAATTGGACTGACTTTTGAAAGGTTGTACCTCTGGTGTTGGCGCGTAAGTTTTGCACTATTCTTTCAAGAACGATGTTAAAGAAGTCGCATGACAGCATGTCACCTTGTCTAAATCCTTTTTTGACATCAAAAGTCTCGGTGAGGTTTTGACCGACCTTGATGGAGCAGCGTGCATTCTTCGTCGTCATCCTGCACAGACGGACGAGTTTGGCAGGGATGCCAAAACTAGACATGGCTCTGTATAGCTCGTCTCTATAAATGCTGTCATACGCGGCCTTTAAATCGATGGTAAGGTGGTGGGTATCGATTTGAAGTTCCTGGGTTTTCGCCAAGATCTGCCACAGTGTGAATATTTGGTCGATGGTGAACGTTGGCGGCCGTACTATACTTCCGTAAATTCCACTCTGACAGGTGGCTTTCATCATCCAAACCATCTTCAAATTCATCATCAGCTTCGCAAGCGGCTTCGTGATTTTATAAGTTGCGAGATGCATGGAACTTTAGTCGAATGTCTTTCATTAATTCGTTGGTCATTCCGCGCACCAACACTGGTCCTTTGCTTGGCTGGCGAGCTCGGACGCACCCGAAGGAACTCCCTCATTAGATACTTGCGTGTCCACACGATCCATGTGTGCCTCTAACGACAACACCAAGACTATGGTATACAATAGGCCTGGGAGTCTGTATTTTTCGATATCCTGGGCTCGCTATTCTCGAGATTTCGGCCCACATCCACATCTTGACGCAGCTTATAGAGTTCACGGTTGTATCTTTTCGTCTATTCACTCTCTACGGGACCAAATAAACGACGAACAATTTTTCGCTCGAAAGTGCTTAGTATCTGCTGTACTTTCCTGTGTGCATTTCATCTCCCGTGCTACGAGTTGAGAACCTATTTGTTTCTCGAAGTTGAGGTAGCAGCGGTTCCAGGGTAAGTTTTTCATCAAATCTCCTATTAAAACATCTACTTTGTATTTGAAAGGCGCTGGTCAGAAAAGGGCGGCTTTGTTGTTTTTTTTAGCCTTTTGATAATTGTGTCAACCTTTTCTAAACTAGGTGGAGGCATTCTTTTTATGTTGACTGCAGGTAAGAGCTCTTGCTCTATCTGTAACTGTGTTCGTTATTCGAGTTTAGGAACTCGGCTTCGAATGTCATACTCACCTTCATAGGGGAGATAGTTGATCTATTAGGCTAATGATGCCTATGACGGAATAGTTCTTAGTTTTATACAAGTTTAAGCTGGTCTTTAAGGACCTGAGCTACTGAAAAATATTTGTCTCAGTGAATATTAGCACAGCATAGGTGAATGGAGAGAGTTGTTTGTTTGACAAGACAAGACAAGTTTATTGCAAAAAGAGCTGCCAGATAATTGGCTTTAATGAAACTTCATTATTTCGAAGAGCCTGCATACCAGCCTCCAACCCGGCTTCCAGTTTCTTGACCTTCTTGTTAAATTGCTGAGTGTTGTTTTTGTAGTGCGACTCCTTGATTTCCTTGAGTTGGGGACCACATTGTAGATTGTGAAACTAGGGGTGTTGATACATAGCACTGCGACCAGGATATATCTATTGTGCCCGCCTTACCCAAGGGCTCTAGTCAATGTATGCTTGAGTCAGAGCCTATCCTCGAAACCAATGGTTTTGACAAAGAGTTGGAGTATCTTAAGTCGTCAGATAGTAGGGAAGATTGCATATGCCCTCTTCTTCCTTTGCAACATTTTCTTCTCGTTTCTCCTTCTGGCTCGACACTCTCATGAGAACTCAAATGGCTTAATCAATGACTGGTGGCGCTTTAAGACATTCTACAATTCATCAAGTTATGAAGCCATACACAACCTGAAAGCAAGTTTAAAAAAAAAATATAACTATGGTCACGCCTGTCATCACCAGGTCGTGTTATCGCAACAATCTTAATGTGTCACATTAATCTAAAAGGATTATAGGACCATAAACAAACAAATTATATGCAAATAGAACCGACCGACGTAGCCATTAACTCTTCTAAACATCTGTGTGAGGCAAATTATCAAAGAATTCCTTGCCAAGCGAAAGTCATCGAAATGACGTAAGACTCAGTGCGAGGCTAATTCATGCCGCAAGCTTGACCGCTTTTAAATTAAAATAAATTAAAACAATCTTTGTCAAGCGCTTATTTCGGGTACATCTCGTAAACCAAAATATCCAACTTGTTTTAGCTGCGGCCCTAAAGTTTCCTGTTAAACTCGATTCTGATTGAGTGTACCCATGACGTCAGATGGTTTAGAAGGCCTTTATGCGCTGCCGTTCTGTGCGACAGAAATAGGCACGTGAATTCATTAAACATTTTTGTGTCACCAATTAAAAGTGTTTCGGCAGGTTAGTCGGTCTTTTTGTAAGGGTCTAGGTATTGGATTTGTCGAGATTTTTCTCAAAGCTTTCTGTTTTGTAAAAATGTCACTTGGCTCTAACTTAAGACGCTTCTCTGGTCAGTTTGCATCTTGAACCAGTTCGGACTCTCTACTAATCGATGTCGGACATTCGAAAATATGAGCAAGCTCGCGCGACTTAATCGCGCTCCTAATTCGAATCACTAAAATCCCAAAAGAACATTCGAGGCTAACTCTCGTTTTCAACGAAAAAAAAAATTGGCCAATAGAACAGTCCCAAGGTGGATGTGTGTGTATCCGGTGAGAACACCTCCGATTCTGCTGGTTGTCGTACCCAGAAATTTCGATTATATCGTCGATTAATGAAAAAAAAACGAAAAAAATCGGAACAAGTATTCATGATTTGAATTCAAGGTCACCGAGTGTGTGCTCGTTTCGTACCTCTCTAGCTAGTCAGTATGGTGATTTTGGGACAACACCGAGATGGTGCTAGAGGAGCCACAGTAGTGTATCTCTGATTAGCATTCACGTCGAAGCGGAGGTGGCCATTTGAATAGTGGATCGATTAGACAAAACATATTTCTGCATTTTTGAATTCCGATTAGCTGGGCTCCGAGACCAAGACTGCAGAGTGTATGCAAAGTTGGAGGATGATGAATCTTTTGCTGCTGCTGTGATGATCAATTGAGTTTTAATGAGTTTTTCTCGCCTCCAATCGACCACCAGTGGTGCGAAAGGTTGGAAATATTCGAAATCAAGAGGCTGCCATGCGAGCACAGGTGGAGAGATGGGTGTGTTTCGGCGGCTGGGAAGCCCTTAAGATTTTTTTTTTAATGGATTTCTAAATAACATTTGCTGACAAGAGGCGCCTTGAGGCATCTGGAACACAAATAATATAAATGCAGGCGAACGCGAGAGGAGATTTTTCATTGCACTAGATCCGGTGACTGGTGGAGCGTGACTGTGCTACGGAGAATCTACTTACTAGACCAGCACTGGGGGGTAAATCAGTGGCAGGTTTCGTAAAACTGGTCAATACCAGCTTCAAGGAAAGGGATGAGACCGACATGAATTTGACCTTTCTTATTGGAAATCTAGGTTCGAATTTGGTAACTCTTAAACCATTCATAAAGTAGTTGGTCAAATTTAGGCCATCAGACTGCCTTGAATTTCGTTCGGAAACCTTCTGGCCATTAAGCTAGCAGGGTAGATTAATTCAAAAGTTCCTTAGATATTCTTGGATATTGTCTAAGATCAGCTTCAGGTGGGGACCAGTTCGACCTCGAGTAAATTTGCGTACTAGATGACAGATCTGGGCTTAGGCTTTTTTTTCCCATCGTGCGTGGTCTGGTTTTAGTCAGAGCTCGATTCCTGCGAAGTTGAAGGTTTGGTCTTGGTAACTATGGCAGAGGGTGTTGAAGGGGGAGAAGGCAGCGCGTAAGTTGTAAGCGAGGTAACCATACCTCCCAGGTCATTCTGTGACGATGTATTCTCAGAAGGTAAGTCGATTCACTTCTACACCGAGTGCTCAACAACTAGCAACGTGGTGGGTGGTGGTGTTTTCTCTGACAGGCTTAACCTCAGCCTAGCGTTCCGACTTCCGAATCATTGTAGCATGTTCCAGGCGGAAATCATGGCGTTCAGAGAAGTCTTATCTTGGCTGAAGAAAATCGTGATATCAGCCACGGATATCCGCATCTTTTCGGACAGCCAAGTGGCATTGAAGTCCTTGAAATCAGTCTCTTTGAATTCAATAACAGCCCCAGACTGCCAATCGTCTCTTATAGAAATGGCGGAGTAGTTCAATATTTACCTTTGTTGGGTGCCAGGGTACAGAGACATTCCAGGGAACTGCAAGGCTTGGTTAACCTATTTCACCTGTCCTGAGCTACCACTCCCAAATGCTTTTAGTAAGAAAAATTTACGCGACTATCGAGAGGCGTTTACTTAGGTATGTACATATGGTAGATAGTTATTTGCGGTGGCAAAGCACAAGCAAAATAACCAACCTCAAGGCCATTTAGAAAATACAAGCACTGGCATGAATTCCAGGAGCACGGCTATTCTCAACGTGCTTTCATTAGACCTGTTTTTAGAAGAGCATGCCTAGATCCTACAGAATAAGACCTAGGCAATGTACGATTTAGAAAAGGACATGAATATACTTTCCATCCTCGTAGGAGTGATCACAGGGTATAATACTCTGTAATACCATATGAAATGCTTAGGCTTAAGGAGAATGATCTTTGCATTGGCTGCAGAGACGAGGTCGCAACCCACTTTCTTTGCCACTACTAGGCGTCTGCCATCTCAGACATACATTTCTTGAAAGCCACTTCTTCCAGGCTATCGAAGGCAATCGAAACCCGAGGGCAATAGAAAAGCGCTATCTTTCCACACAATGGGCATCATAATGTATTGACCTGTCGCGCAAAGGGTTTTCTCTTCCTTCGCCAGTCCATCTTTTATTTCCACTACCGCTTCCGAAGAAATAAACACAAAATCTGTAAATGCGGAGCTATTTTTCTTTAGCTCGTCAGCTCTGTCATAGCCTTACATTTTTCTGTTACTCATGTTAGCCTATTATTATTAGTGGGGAGCAGTTTGTCTACTCTAGCACTGCGGTCTCATATAGAGGCCTATTGTGCTATCCCATGTGTTTAGAGCAGTTTGTCTGCTCCAGAGAATGTCAGGAAGTTAATCAGCATCTCTGGGTGGAGCGTGGCATGTGCCTTTGGTGAAACGAGTTCACTGCGTAGAGTCCGCTTTCTCGCATGAATAAGGGCGGGACATTCTGTGACGATGTAAAGAGAGCTTTCATCGCTCTCCAAGCATAGTCTGCAGGTAGGGTCCGGTGAAAGGCCAAGCTTGTGTAGATGCCGTTTTAATCGGCAGTGGCCACTTAGGATACCGGTAAGAATTCTAAGGTCCTTCCTGCTCAGATTTTAAAGAAACTTGTATTTCTTTTGCGATACATTGGAAAAGCAGTGTTTGGTACATTTCTGTCCTACACTTCCATCCAAACTGTATTGGATTTAAACAGGGGTTGCTTCCTTATGAAGTTATTAAAAATGGATTTGGTTACTCCACAGGTTGGTTCAGGACCAGTGAATCTGCTGTTTCATTCCCGGCGTGGCCTTTGTGAGCAGGGATCAAGTTGTTTTTTCCCAGTTCAGAAGGAATTGTTAGTTTAATGTGGAACTGGGATCTTAGACAAACCACTTCTGATTTATAGTGTTCAACCAGCTTAAATGGCAGTCTAGGTGTCAATGATCGAAGGCGATCCTCATCGCCTCTTGACAAAGATTATGGCGTACGCGTTACATACATCATGTTGTGTTTTCCCAATTATTCGTAAATATCTTGCTTGCGAGCCTTTTGCGTCGTTCTATGAAGCGTCCGTGTATATACCTCCTATTTTGCTGCCGACATACTTCGTCAAACTAGGGATTTCGTTGTGACGGCCCAGAAAAACACAGAACATCAGAAGAGGAATCTCTGATGGATTTTTGAAGGAGTTTCCACCAGGTTTTCAGTACTTGTTGAGGCATAAAACCTCTTCAGAGACTGAAGGACACTTGATGTAAACATTTCTCACAATATTTTCTTGTCTTTGTGATGTTCAGGATATCCTCAGTTGTAGCGTGGCTATATCAAGGTATTGGTTTGAGACAATGTTTGCCCTTTGGAACGCTGGTTCATCTTGTTGACGGCTGATTAATTAGGAAATCCACATGCCCCCTTATGTGGATTTTAACTCTTCTGTTCTGCAATGGGGAAAGCGATTACTAAGTAAATTCGCATTATTCGTTCAATTTTCGGAGCTGCTCAATCCCGAAAAGGGCACTGAGGATGGCAGACCCATAGTTTTGAGTAGGGCGGAGAATAGTCTCAACGTAGAGAAGGTGACTTTGGCGATTAAAGCGCTAAAATCGTCAAATCTGCTGGTGTGGATGAAATCCGACCAGAAATGCTCAAAGTCTTGGGGGAAGAGGGAGTAAAATGGTTCTCTAGTGTCACTAAAGTGGCCTGGGAATGTAGTGAAACACCTAGCGTTTGGCAAACTGGGGTGATTGTTCCTCTTTTTAAGAAAGGGAATAAGTTTCCACGGAAAAATCTTTGCTAAGGTGTTGGAAGCGCACTCCAGAGCTGTGGACGAGTCTAGGTTGGGCGATGAGCAGTGCGGCTTTCGTCCAGGTAGAAGCACAACCGACCAGCTGTTCACTCTCAGAATGGTACTTGAGAAGGCCTAAGAGTGTGCCAAACCTATCTACAGTTGTTTTGTGGATTTGGAGCAAGCACATGATCGAGTCCCTCGAGGTAAACTCTGGAGTGTATTGCAGGAGTACGGGATTGACGGTTCTCTTCTGAGCGCCATTCAATCTTTATACACAAACTCCAAGAGCTTTGTTCGGGTAAACGACGTTAGGTCGACACCTTTCAATGTGGGCAACCATGGTGAGGACTGGTTCGAATTGGGAGATTTAAGGATAAGTCATCTGCTGACTTGGTCATCCTTACGTCTACCCAGACCGAACTTCAGCGCGCACTAGATAGGTTCGTCGCCGTCTGTGTTGAAGCTGGGATGAAGGTAAACGTAAACAAATCAAAAGGTTATGGTAATTTCCCGAATGCCTGTTCAATGCACTCTGCATGTCAGTGGAGTCCCATTGAAACAGGTGGAGAAGTTCAAGTATCTCGGGGTCCTATTCACGAATGATGGTAGGAGCAAAACTGAGGTATCCCTTAGGATTGGTGGGGCTTGAGCAATTTTGAAGCAGCTTGGTCAATCTGTCATCAGGAGGGCTGAACTTGCCAGCTAACTTTTCGGTCTTTAATTCAGTGTTTGTTCCGACCCTCACCTGTGGTCATGAGGTTTGGGTAATTACCGAAAGAAGGAGATTCGTTGTATTGCTGTGATAACTCGTCGAGATCGAGTTAGGAACACCAGAATACACGAAGCACTCAATTTCGAGCAGCTACTTCTTCGTACGGAGAGGTCCATACTTCGATGGTTTGGACATGTTAAACGCATGTACCCCACTCGGATTCCAAGACGTGCCATGGAATCCGTGCCATCAGGTAGGCATCCTCGGGATGAGATGGTTGGACCAAGTCCGAAATCTCACCTCTACCCTTATGGGAATAGCCCCTAATGATTTAGAGTCGATGGCGGAAGATCGGGAAATGTGGAGAGTCCACTTAAGCTCCCTTAAGCGGGCCATTGGAAAATAATGATGATGATGATAGGTTTTGATAGCCTTTGATAGCGCTGAGAGATGCAGTAGTGATGGACCGCAGACAGTTTTTCGTACAGCTGCAGGTACGCAGTCAGGTATGCCCAAGTTATGAAAGGCGACTCACGACAAATCTCAGGACAACAGTAACTTGCCCTCTTAAATATTGCTTCGGCACCAGTGTTGTAAGCAAAACCACTGCACTCCACAATGAGCATCGTCACCGATTCTCCACACTTCCACTATTGAAAGTGATATTTTGCGCCCCGTGCAGATTCACTTTCCGCCATTAGCCGCTCCACTGGCACTGGTTGGGATGCTGCCATGCGTCGCATTCCGCTGTGCGGTGTCCTTGTCTCCTAGGTGCCGGAGCAAACGCTGTGCGCTGTGTAAACAGTGCACAGGCTCGCATCGCCAACATACCGGCACGAGTTAGAAACCAATTTTCCCATTATGAAGACACCATGCTGTTAGCAGTGATTTGCATGCTCCTTGACTTCATAATTTACCCCGATGGTAGCCGATGGTGGTGGCTGCCGTTGGGTGCACGACGCGTAGGCTCCTCACGGAATGGATGGCATTTTAAGGCACCACTTCGTCGTGACAATGGACACATTTTCAATTTTCCATTACTCGACTGTTTGCTGGTCGTTTTGTGCGTGTCCTCTTTTTTCAGCGAGCACGCGCAAGCAAATGTATTTTTTTTGATTAATTGTCATGCTGTTGTCATAATCGTGGAGGTCCTTGGGCAGGATGCACCTCTGCCTTTGTTTGTGTACGCCTTTGTTGGGCTTCGATTGACTGCGACGATATATCATTGGGATATATTTTAAGGACATCTGGCAATTACCAGTTGCACTACAAAGGCAATCGAAGTGCCAGATAAGGGGGACATTCCTGTTTCATTAGGCATAAATCGATCCTGGACGGATTTAAGCAGGCGACAGATCAAGTGGTCTATCGCTGCCCACGCTCGTGGCTAAATATAGAAATGAAATTAAAATTTCACACACCAGACAAACAGACACATTGGGGGAACAAAAGGACACGAGATGAAGAGTTATCTTCGGTCGGTGGTATGGATCCGGAGACCTTGAAACTGAACTGGAGGCCAATACGGCGGCTATGGGGCGCTTCAGTATGAATTACAGTTGATAAAATGTAATTATCATGTTGGCTGGGGCTTTTGAAGGAATGCTGTCATATATCATAGGACTGACGCCTACACGGGTGTCGGTTCGGTTAATTGTTTGCGGATCTCCTTCGTGCCTGAATGACTTGTGGTCGGCTGGGGGATAATTTACTCTGATCGTTGCATTTCGTGTGGTATGGCAGTTTTAATGGTAATGGTGCAGCCAGGTGCCAGTAAAGTGTCCTTGAGATATTGATTCAGAAGGAATTGCTGCAATTTACTCGTAAGTGGGACATAATTTGTCGAAGCGATGGTGGGTGGGTGGTTTGTTGGTACTTAACAAGATAAACGGTTCGGGGTTTTCCCAAGTGGCTCTGACGGAGAGCTTCCCTGTGGATTTTAGAGAAATAGGTATAGATGGGTGTCGATGAGCAGTCGAGACTCGGAGGTTCTCAGTTTACTTTTGAATTTAGGGAACCATCGGGGGACCACCTTGGTAGTACCACCCGGGCCGATGCAGACATTTAAGGGAGTTATTTAGAGCTTCATCCTGCAAAAGTCCCATCGACAAAAAAATGGCATTTGAGAGTTTTTCAGTCTTTTTTCAGTCACGGCGGGTCATTCAGGAGCTACGTGGTAGGTAAGATGGCTGTCCATGCGAGGCACAGACACACGTTGGCCAAGGAAGGCCCCTTGTCATACCACTGGGATCTATACTCTAGGTGCCACTCCAACTAATGCAACCATTTGGAGCTCTTAATAAAGCTGATGATACTTTTGACTTCAGTATGCGATAATTCGCCCAAATTGTCGAAGTGGTAGGCTCCTAGAATTTCCTTCTTTGGGATAGGGCAGGCCAAGTGCAGAGAAAATGTTTTCTCCTTCTCTTCGTCCCTGCACCTCCTGCAAAAACCCTTTTGGGAAAATGACCAGTGAGAACACCGTTAACGATGCTAAGTAATGCGCGACCTTTTAAGCAAGATGAGACTTTAAGATCGAGTGAGGCTTAGCATTGGCCATATCTCTCTGGAAGTGCGACATGTGGTACTGTTTCTTAATCTCTGGTTTGTTTGCTGATCGCGTCGTACTCTAAGAGTAATTTACGTGTAGCGAGTGGAATACCCAGATTCCTTCGTTCTGGTAGGATCTCTTGAGTAGTACCACGTTTGGCGAGTTCATCGGCCTTACAATTCCTTGGAATGTCCCTATGACCGGGTACTTAGCATAGGTGAATGTTAAAATATTCTGCCATCTCAGAAAGTGTTGTGGGGGATACCTAGTTTGGCTGCGTGGTGTCTTATTAGTCAGCGGCTACGATTCTTACAATATCTGGCCTTGATCTGCTCAGTAGCTCGTATGTTTTCTGCTTGCTGTAACCGGTCCAGATATTCCTTGATATGACGTAGTTGCTAAACCTATGCTTGGTTGGCCGTTTTCAGAAGGTGGTGTTGAATATTGCCCTAAACGGCTCCTAGCGGGGATATTCACAACTTCCGCCAGTGAGTCGTTAAGGGCAGATCCCCGCCTAGCCAGGTCGTCGGCTTTTTCGTTGTCGTGACCGTTGGTGTGAGTGACCCTGCACTGGACCCCCAGCTTATTTAAATTCACCTGCCATTGCTTTACCGGCTTTGAGGATGTAGTGACCGAATCAATAGCTTCGATAGCGACGTGGAGAATTTTTCAGCACACGGCAGGCCTCTCGAATGTTAGATGTTAGAAATTGGGGTGTGTGTGTGCACTGCGACTTGTTTAGATCTATTGTGCTCCAACGTACTCATATTAGCCGATACGTCTCGACCTAGAGAACCTCTTCCAATCCAATCACTCTGAGAAATCGGAGTATCTGGATTGGGTCCAACGATGGGAGATTTATTTCAAGGAAAGTGTACGCTCCCAGGTGTCCTCTTCTTTTGTGGATCAATGCTCCACAGTCCATAAGGAGGTGTGACGGAGTCTCCTCGGCATCGCTGCAGAATCTGCAGTTTCCATTTGGTTCTATTCCCATTTTTCTGAGATGCTCCCTGAGTCTGCAATGGCCCGTTAGGAAGCCCGTTAGAATTCGAAGCTGGTTTTTGCTGGTACCTAGGCAGGCCTTGCTCCTCCTTCGGTCGTAGTTCCCGAGGAGTTCTTTCGCTTGCCTTAGTCCTGGGAGTGTTTCCCATAGCATCCTTCTTTTGCATTCTTCCCCTTTTCTCAGTTCCTCTTGGATTCGTTGCGGTCCCAGCCTGCAGAATGGCTCGGGTCCAACGAATGGTGTTTCTGACCCTTAGGCTTCTCGAATAGCAAGGAGTTAGGATTCGGAAGTCGAAAGGACTTCGTCAAATTCGACAAATTAAGCTCTTTACTGATGCGATTTTATGCAGATATGCGACTAGGACCTGTGCTGACTTGTAGGAGATTCCCCGGATACAACTTTGTTGTGCAAGAATTTACTTGTCTTGAGCTGGTTCCTCCACTGTCATAAGTCTTTTTTGTTAAAGCATGTGCTTATTATTTGTAGCATTCTCCGAAAATAACTTAAAAATGCGTTCCTTCATAAATAGCGCCGTTGATCACATTTCGAATAATCACAAAAAAATCAACAATGCGGTCAAAATTTTTTTGAACCAGAATTGTGATTCAATTAAACGCCTAGCGTCTTATAAGGAGTAGTTAATTACTCTCTCCTACCGAAGAAGCAATTTAATCAGTTCTAACACCTGTGTGTATATCACTTCGACGTTCGTAGCTAACTCAATTAAGTTGTCAAACCCGTCAGACACACACGCAATTATTCAATTAAAGTTGATTCCCCGTGGATTTAGCAATTTTTCTCGACTTAATCATCTTCCCCAGCCGATGTGCTGCATCATCGCTGCAACAGACGCATTATTGCATCGACGCATACCTCGATTTCATAACATCATCGTCCGGACTTCGTGAGACTTCTCGTTTTTTCTCTGTCGAGAATTGCGAGAATGCGTCGCTCATTCACTTCCGTCTGTGATACACTTTCCGCATCTTTTTTTCGATCGAAAAGTTCAAGGCCGTGCCAATAAAACCAAATCCGGTATTTCCATTTCCATTTCCATTATCATTTATGGTCCAATAAGGACTTGCGAAATTAGTCAGATACACCGCGACCGATTGCAGATACATTCGTTCACACCGTCACGCAAATTTACGCAACATCTTCTGGGCGGCGTGTGAAGAATCGTCGCTGTTGGATGCCAGAGGAAGTCGCAAAAAATCTAAAAAAAAAACTATACACACTCCGTCGAGTGATGTAATAAAGTGACGTTGTTGACTAATTTGTTGAGCCTCCTAGTGGCCAATTAGACGTGCGCTGATAATATGCATTCCGCACTGTGTGTCTCTGTTAATTTATTCAAAAAGCACATTTGCCGTAAGGTCGGGGGTAGACTGGTTTTGCTGTTGTTTTGGTTTTTCCAATCGATGTCTCATGGCTTTGAGGTTCCATGTCACCTTCAGAGTGTGAGGTTCTATTTTTAAATTGGAGAGGAGGGGTCAGTTGAATGAACTTTGGTTACTTTTTGGGGTGGAAAGTGAAATTCACTGGGCGTCGCATCATCTCACAGTTAATCTGCGCTAATTGATTAATAATCGAAAATGATTACTGCAATTCTGACTACTGACAGAAGTCGTTTTTGCGAATTAATGCCGACAAATTGGATGTAAATCTTAGTCATTTGCGTTCAAAAACGTCTTCCTTTCGATGCGGTAAATGAAAGTCGAAAAAAGCCATGACACTGGTCAATGTTCCAAGAAAGCCTAAAGTTATCTTGGACTTGCCTTCTTTTATCCACGCAGCGTTGCATACCAAAGATCTTCTCAAATAAAGGAGGAAGTGGGCTCTGTCGACTTGTTGTCCAGCAGCAGTTAAGAACTTAATTGGCGAATGATTGTGAACTTAGCCGTGGCATGAGTACATTCTGTAGTTGACATGTTTTTAAGTCGCGATCTTAGCACGGGGACCAAAGATCACAGAAATGGATTAAAAAAGGAAATTGCTGAATTAAGATCGGCGTATCATCAGGGGTTAGAACTTATCAAAGGGCCGAAGTGTCTAAAACACCATAGAGCTACGAACTGAAAGTGGTCTTTACCAGCAAAAAACCATATTTTAGAGAACTCTGAGACCAGTTTAACGGTGATTTATGGGATAAGTTCTAAGCCGCTGTGACTCTGTAGTTAGTGCGTGGTATTGCTGTGTGAGCTGCGTTTTTGCGGCATCACCTTTCGTCAGGGACTGGCAAGTCCGAAATCTCACCTCTACCGGTATGGGGATAGCCCCTTATAGTCGATGGTGGGAGATCGGGAGGGTCCACTTAAGCACTCTAAACCCACGACTTTTAAAGTGGATAAGCGGGTCATTGGAAATTTATGAATGAATGGTATGATCTCTTGATGGGAGGTGAATTCTAAATATAAGCATCTCAACTCTCTCTGTTAAGAGGCGGCAATAGATTGATCTTTCCATTCGTGATTCACAAGGAAGTGTTCTTGGTCCAGTCTTGTTCTTGCTCTATACTCGAGATATACCCCAAGAAGAAGGCACCGTTGTTGCTACGTTCGCGGACGATACGGCTATTCTGGCAACAGATAATTCAGTCGAGTCAGCAACTGTAAAGCTTCAACGAGCTTTGGATAAAATCTGCGAGTGGACAAAGGTTTGGCGCATTGTTCTCAATGAAACCAAATCTACCCATGTTAACTTTACGTACAAGAAAATAAACAACTTACCCGTTTTCATTAACTCGGTACAAATACCGTATGCAAACGAAGCAAAATATCTAGGAATGACACTAGATGCGAAACTCAAATGGAAGCCGCACGTTAAAAAGAAACGCGCCGAGCTCGAAATTAGATTTAGAGAAATATATTGGCTGCTTGGAAGATATTCCAAATTAAGCATGTATAACAAATTGCTCTTATATAAGCAAGTCTTAAAACCTGTATGGACGTATGGTATACAACTTTGGGGTTGTACCAAAACCAGCAATAGAAATATTTTACAAACCTTTCAAAATAAGGTGCTCAGAACAATCGTTAATGCGCCGTGGTACATTAGAAACGACGATATCCATAGAGACCTCGGTTTAGCTACCGTCGAAGATGAAATAACAAATTTTGCACGCAAACTCCGTGTTCGCCTTCAGGGACATTGCAATAACGCCGTACTCCAAATTCTGGACGTGACAAACCTTGTGCGCCGACTACAAAGAACGAAACCGTTCGATTTAGCGCAATAAGGAATAGCCGCATATAATGACGGTATTAGTAGGTGCTTTCACTGGAAAGCTACCTACACAACGCGAATTTTTATCGTCGAAAGTTAAACTACTTGATAAGGCTTTTTTGTACTTAGTCGTAGTCAACACGAAAAGGGGAGGTGTTTTTAGTGAGTAAGAATCTCACACTACCATGGGCACGTGCGGTACATCCTCATGGTGTCTCATGAAAGATTTTCACCTACCCTCGTAAAAAAAAAAAAAAAAAAAAAAAAAAAAAAAAATTCGTGAAAAAAATATAACACGCACAACTTGGATGGTTGCGAGAAGCTAGCTATTTGTTTATTATGTTTTTAATGCTGCTGCTTTCGTACAGACGTTTCGGGAGCATTCACTTAATTTGCCTGAATCCTGGACACCCAATCTATAATGAAGATCCTGACCAAAGACGCGAGAAGACTCAATGTAGGTTAAGATCCTGAAAAAACATCCTCTGAGCCTTGTCTAGCAACCTCATCGGAGATTGCATTCTCAGCGATCCCAGTGTGACAAGAATCAAAGAGTTAGGCCTTGTGACCAAATTTAGAGAGTTCTTGTGTTCTTGAACTCTTTTGGCATTGGGTAAAGGGTTAAGCAAGGCCTTAAGCGCGGCTTGGCTATAGCTTTAGACGCAGATGCTCCGAATCCTCTTCCCATTCCTTACACTACAGTCCGCCAGTCTTTGGAAAAGAGAGGCAGTTAAGGTTAATGTTGTCGGTCTCCACAAAGACAGCAGCATAGGACATAGGGTTTGGGAACATATGTATCAAAATTCGACTACATGTCAAAAGTTCACTTTAAATTTGCACAGTAGACGAAGTGCGGGTGTCATCGCATCAGACGTATAAATGTTCATTCATGGGACCATGGTCATAGGATAAGTGTCTCGTAGGATAAGTGTCACCAAAGTTCTAGTTCTAGGCGCCCTGTCTAAGATGATAGATTGCTTTGATGATATAAGTATCAACGGAAGGTTTATCAAGCAGAGCATCTAGAGCAACGAAAGGTGTACTTGGAAAAGCTTACGTGCAGCCGAGACAGGCCATTATTTGAAGTTTAGTGCAGAAGGCAGTCACATGCTTAAGCGAAAGCCGTCAAACAACCGACACATAAGCTAGGAACGATCTCATTTTCTTAGTGATCGCCTTGGTCAGTGTTCGGTCCATTGAACTGCATTCTGACACAGGCTCAGACATTGAACTGCATTATGACACAGGCTCGAACCTCAGCTAAGTCATCGAGCATTTTTCGTACTCCAATCGTCTATATGTAATGAAAAATCCACGAGAGCATGTTCTGCCACAAACAGTTTTTTAATTCGCCGTTCAGAGTAAGCAATGAAAATTAAAGGTCGCGTCTCTTTGGGCAGAAGCACAACCTGAATCTTTGCGAGAAGATAAGCTTTGTGTTTTCCAAATGATCGCGACAATTACTTATTCATTTACGACCCAATTAGTCCAAATGTTTCAAAGCCGCATCAAAAGGAGTGGTCTATCGAGGATAAGACAAGTTTGGAGACTTTTCAAGCTCTGGAACTGCAATTTTTTTTTTCAAAATCCTATTGTGTGACTCTTTTAACGGTTTTCATTTGAACTTATGGGCTCAACACCATCTGGGCATACGAATTGTTGGCTTCGAAAATCCATGTCCAGTCTAAAGCATGAGCCTCAGTTGGTTCGCCTGTGAGGACTCAGTCGAACCCGTTGTGTTTCTTTATTTTAAGAGTCAGAACTATTTGAGTAGGAAAAGCCTCAGAAACACCTTAAAGTCTCAGATTAAATCAGAAGCGGAGTCATTTTTTTAAAGTTCTTAACACGCTTCCTCATTGACCACATTGGGTCCAGCAGTCCATAGTGTGTCAAGCATCAGTTTCTATCTACCATTAGTGTCATCCCTCTTCGAACATCCATCACAGCTTGTTTCAGATACTAAAATTCTCCAAGAAGTTCCACTTCTCCAAAACAAATGGTCTGCTGATTTATCATTATCTTTTCATTTTTAGCCGAACCTTGCCACTATGTGGCTGCTGAGCGAGCGGTGCGGGTTCAAGCACCAGCCATGTCCACCGAACATTTTTCGCCGCACCACATCTCGTCAGGGAATAACAAGCCTCCGGTAGTATAATCTGTCATGAAAGAGCTTCTCAATTCGCCGTTCGGAGTCGGCAATAAATTGTAGGTCCCTTCCATTCTTGCGAAAAATGTAACACGTACAACAGGAATGATTGCGAGAAGCTAGGCCTTGGTTCATACCGAGTCGCGCCGGCTATTTATTTTTTATTTTTGCCACTTGTTAGAGAGGGCAAAGTCTTATCGGTTACAGGACTTGAAAATCCTACCCCAACGGCGGTAAAACTGATATCCTTGCTGACAATTGTAGAAGGTAAAACTACTACTGATGAGCCTGGTAAGACTTGATGCTCAATTTTCTGGTAGATGGCCGCCTACAGGTTTTGCAGTATGAATTTTCAAGAAAGGGTCGATATTTCTTCCAATGCTACGTTCAGGTTCGACCTTCTGGCACAAAGCTCGCACCAGAAGTCATGGAACTATTTACAGCTTTCGGTCCTGTCATTCTCTCACATAGCTTCCACGACAACTAAAGTGGGCGAAAGTGTCAAAAAAGGCACTCAGTCTAGACGGTAATAGCTTGTTATATGTTTACACCACATGAGATGGAAGACACCTACTACTAAGTGAGACATTGTCGTGTTTGAGTACATACCGCTCTGAACCAATGACCCTTACCTTGGTTTCAGTACTATTCACGACTTTAACTTAGTCTCAGGGTTAATTGGATCACTCGTGACCGCAGAAAACAAATCGTCCTCCATTTCAACTACTGCAGCACCATGACCCAGTCCAAACCTATTTTCGTGACTTGACCACTGTAGCCCCACGATTTCCTCACCCAAAATGACGCGCTACCACTTGATAATTCGAGAATCTCGTGCTCTGCTCCAATTCCAGAGTCCAAAACATTTCCATGGAACCCCATCAATTCCACATAAAAAAAGGAATCGTGCGTTAATTAAAGAAAAAAAGGAATTGTCCTCCCATCAAGTACTCTTGCAGTGCTGTGACCGCCGAGTGGACAGTTGTCCCTTTGTCGCCACATGCCATCAGTCTTAGGCTCTTTATCAACAGTGCTGAACAACGAAATCGGACAATTTATTGTTTTAAGTGCCAGTAGACATCTCCTCTGTACAACCCCGCGTTTGATTTAAACAAATGAAGTAACGCGCGAGAAAAAAGTCCAGCGCCGCCACCGCCGCCTTCACCGCCCTGCTGCACTGTCTGTCTCCCATGATGACAATGACACTGGCTAACAGGCAGTTGACTGCATCAACAGGAGGACTGTGCAGCAGCATGACGGCCGGCGCAGGAAAACAAAAAATTCAATTAACATATTTTATAGAACAGTGGGCTGTGTTACATTTGACATCTGCAGACCTGTGGCCGGCTACAAACGAAAACAGGGCACCAGCACGCTGGCTGCGGCGGGTGCAAGAACATCGGTTCAACGTCATGGCCCACCTACTCCCCGCTTGGATAGTTGAGATGATAAAATTCGCGCAATGGATTGTCTTAATGATGCTTTGGGATTTTGTTTCCCTCCTCCTCTAGGCTTGGCTACTCCACAGCAGCAGGAGATATGCTGTCTGTCTTCTTGGCAATTGCTTTGTTTTTTGTGCTTCTTGGACTGTGCTCTAGTTGTCTGTTTTACTTTCGGTTCAGTCCATCCGTCTATCTGTCTATCTATTCGTCTTCTTTGTGGGGTTTTTCGTCTCTGAATCCGATTAACAAAAAAAAAAAAAGCTATTAGTGTACGTCGAAAGGGAACACTTGTAATCGCAACGATGGGGTCAGGTCTTGCTCTATTTCTTTGCTGATACAGTCTGTCTGACAAGAAGCACCACGCAGTTTGTATAAACAGTGTTGGGTCGGACAGTGTTTTTTCAGTTGTTCTGTGTAGTACAAGGCTATAAAGCAGCAGCAGCGTGGGAGCTCCAGAGAAAAAATAGAACATTTTCTTTACACGAGGAAGATTCGAGAAGACCCTATGTGGAGTGGACCCACACTTAACCCTACCAAAAATACAAATTTTTTCATAGTTGGGTCAGTTTCTTAGGCAGGTGACCCTACGATATCTAAGATCTATTGCGCCAAGAGTCGGATAGACAAGGAGGGCCTCAATCTAATGAGGTTGAGGATATCGCCTGTCGAAGCGTTTTTGATGTCTTTAGGGATCATAGTGTTTTTGAGGGAAACTTGTCTCTGAATGTAAGAGAGTGTTACACACTCACATAGTATACCTATGTTTTGAGGTCTTCCGTCTTCCTCTGGCCAAAGTCGACATATGGTTCATCTCGTTTATGTTTCCAGAAACGAAGCTAGCAAGTCTTCGAATGTCGTCCATATTGTATTTCAGAACATCCTTAGGGCAGATGAGGCTTTTGCTTGTCTGATGAGTATTATCCCAGTAGGTCGTGTTTTTTCATCCGTCTAGTAAAGTTCTAAACGCGAAATTTAGAAAGCCGCATAACGGTGCCATTCAGTGGATTTCCTTCTGGCTAGTTGGTCAGCGTTTTCATTACTTTCGATGCCTCTGTGGCCGTACACTTACCAAAGTTTGACATTAGATAAGAATAACATAAGTCTTGGAAAGCATTGAAGCATCCGTCAATAGGTTTTAAGCCAAGGTAGTGAAAACCCGACGCTATAAGATGGAGACGCCATTAATTTGATCGCACCCACCCTGTAAAATAAATATATAAAAAGCTGGCGCGGCAGCTCGCAACCATTCATGCTGTGCGTGTTACATTTTGTCCCACGAATGGAAGGGACCTAGAATTTATTGCCGATTTCGAAAGGCGAATTGAGAAGCTCTTTCATGACAAATTATGCTCCCGGAGGCTTGTCATTCCTCCAGGAGGGGTGGTGCCGATGGACATGGCTGTTCCATAGCTGGGGCTTGAACCTACGCCGCTCGTACAGCAGTCCAACGCAGTAACGTACAACGACCAACTCTGTCAGATTTGTAGACTTTTATCTGGAGATGTTCGCAGGTGTTTGCTGATTCTGCCAAAAAATATTTCTTCTGGTAGCGCGTTCCAATGTTTGCCAGTTCCATAACAAAAGGCTTTTGGGTAGGGGCAAGTTTATGGAGTTGTTAAGTGCATATAGAGATGATGGGTGTCTCGTCGGAAGTTCTCGAATGCTCGGATTTTGTGGGATTATTCCCTTGAGTACTTCAGAGCAATTACCATGCTTATACCTGCAGTAGGGGTACCTGCGTACTAAACCACATCTGCGGGCCCGCCTTTAGGCATTACTTTGTAAGGCTGCATCGTCTAACAGATCTCCAATCAGTCTTACTCCGACCCGATCATGTAGCTTATTAGAAGCTGGGGGCTTAGCTGGTTCACTCCTCTCTCTGTCATCCTCTTCATCTGGACATTTTGGTGACGGCGAGTTATCGTGTCTAGACCTGGGGTAATATTTCCGATGGCCACCGTGCCCGGACAGTAGCCACCGTGCCGGATAGTAGTTGCAGTCCCCATGAGCTCTCTTTGTAAAGACCTCGATATTGGGGATCAGTCTTGCATTTTCTTCAGCTTTTACCCTCTGGGTAACGACGGTCTCCTGTCAGTTCCCGGTTCGTCTAAGGTAAAGCCTTTGTATCTCATTGGCAAGGGGACCGTTCCTTTTATAACACAGCCGATTACGTCCAAAATTTTGCGGTAACCGAGAGAGCATCTTTCTTATTTGCCTCATTATAATTGCCTCCATCCAGACCGGAACAATGTATAGAAGAATTATGCTGATCACTCCTGATAATAGCTGTCGAGCATTACGCCTAGGTATTTCAATGCCTCCTTTGATCTGGAAATTTGCGAATTCCACATCCTTTCGGCTGGTTATTAGGACAGTTTCAGTCTTGTGGTCAGAAAGTTCTAGGCCGGCCGACTCCAGACAATTTTTGATCCTGATGACTGCTTCATCCGTGGCGGACACGTGGATGTGTTTAGCAATGGTAACTACGGCGAGATCGTCAGAATAGCCGATCGCCTTAAACCCCTGTGGCAGAATTAGTCGCAGAACTCTGTCGTGCATTATGTTCCACAGCGGAGGTCCAACAACCGACACCTGCGGGACATCGGCGGGAACGTTGTAGTAAAAAATCTCATAGTTGGTCTGGTACTTTAATTTTCTGTTGGAGAAGCAGTTCGTGACTACCTTCATAAGATAGTATTCTGCATGCATTCTAGCCAGGGATCTCCTAACTTATGATCATTTTGCCGAACTATTGGCTTTTTTTAACGTCAAACGTTATTACTTTGTGCCTCATAGCCACCCTTTCCCCTGTATTACTTCAGCGACGGTAAAACGCATTCTTCTGAATCTAAGCCGGTCGTCTAACAATGCTCCTTTATTCTCTGCCACTGCAATTAGTTTTCCGCATATGACATGCTCTAGGACCTTTGCCGTTGTATCTAGGAGGACGATACACTCTTATGTGCGCTTATCCTCTTATTCAGCAGTTTTTTCTGCTCCATCGGCACTTTCGTCAGCCAATGTACGAGGAAGTTGTTTAGTTGATAACACCGTGTCGTAGAGTTTTTTTTAGGCTCAGCGACGTACTTACAAGAGACGAAGTGATCAAAACGATGTGATCCTTCTCCATTGCCTAACGTGTAGCCCTTCTTGCAGACCATCTTGTATCGAAGCTATTTTATTGAAATGACGCTGTCGTCGTCCACGTCTTGGTTTACATGTTACATACGGATCCCAATGTCTGAGCAAAGGATACTTTTCATCAGATTACCGTAAGACGAACCCTTACAATGCTTTACACAAGTACTACTAATATCGGGATTATTTAACCCGAACACAACATCCAGAGCGACATCAGCAGCACTCAGCATGAGTGAAGTTGTCCTACGAAAGCCCTCCCAACAATAGTGGACAACAACACCGAGCAGATCGATGGAGTTTCGCGATATCTCCGAAACGACGTGACACATTCGAGTGGTTCGCATTATTTTATAGAATTTAATGGCTATAACGACGCGATTGTCGTGGTGTCCGGAGACACAGAGAGAGAGAGAGGGTAACCGGTGACTAGTGACTACTCCCGCTGTTGGCCACTAATGCAAACACAGTGTTTTGTTTGACTGGCGTCGCAGTGGACAAGGTTAAACGAAAGTTGAAGGTCGTGCTGTGACAGAAAAGGGAAAACTACGACTGCTTGCCAGATGAATAGAAACCACACAATCGGTCTGGCGGTCTACAGGGTCTCCGGTCCAGCGCCAAATCGAGGACCGGGTGATACATGTGTAACAAAGCAACCGAGCAAGTGTTCAGATGGAGAGATGATTGGAGTCAGTGATGTTGCTTGGCCAGGCACAGACACTGTTTCTCAAGTCAATTATTGCTTGTGAGCTACGAAGATGTCCCGACAATTGTCGACAGACGTCTGACATCTGATCTGGAAAATTGTGCGACAAGCCGTAGGTAAATTTGTTGATTTGTTAGTTGAAGACGCCTGCTTAATGAGTCATGTGTTTTTATGTGACTCATGTGGGGAAGAGGAGCTAGAGAAATAGTTTGGAATTAGTCTGGGTATTAGCATAGATCGAGGCTTAATGCTATTGATAGTGGGTTTAAGTTTTCACTGGAGACATTCGCGCAAAAGAATTGTGTATTTGTACATCCGGAAGCGACAAAGCAGTGCACAGTGTATTGGCCGTACCTGACACAAGGAATGTGCACTTCTTTGCCTATAAGTTGAATTGGAGCAACCTTGCCATTGTTGCGATGATGATCGAGTGATGATGCCACCTGTGGAATGGCAGAAAAGATTTATTGTCACGGATTCAAAAATGCGGTTTAAGCTCTTGAAAAGCTACATAGTTGGTCTGCGATACGGAATGCAGAAAGTTGTGATACGAGAAAGAAGGGGTCGATACAAATAACAGCTGAGATGGGAGGTGTCTAATGTATTGTACGTGGGATACGGTGTACCTGCTTGGCACAATGTACAGGATAGATAGAATAATTGGTAGTTTGAGAGGTTGATGGGTCCACTGTGTTCTTGGCTCGCGTAATCCACCATGTAAGCTTCCGTTGTGCGTATAATCTGTGGGAAGTCTTGCCTTTCTAGGCATTTTAACCCTCAACTCTGCCAATTTGGGAGTAAACCCCTCACTTTCGCCCTTAGCACTGAGAGAAATTCTCCTGATACAAGTATGCCAACACTGTCAGCGTTGGTCATCACGTTAAAAATATGACCTGCCAATCTATTCAAAATAACGTTGAGCACTAGAAGCCATATGAGTGGCTAGACTTTAAAATGTTCCCCTGTTGTGGTAATTCACCTTCTAAGCATGGAGTCATACAGTCACAGAATCTCCTTCCAGTCATGTGCAGAGTGCAAAGTAAAGCGTCAGTAATGACGTAGTTGAAGGCCCACTCAATACCTAGGAAAGTGCTGAGGTTCAATTTTTTACACTGCAGGGATTTTCCAATCGCAAACATGATTCCATGAATAGCCGTTTCACCCGATCCATCCTTCCCATACACATGCTCTAATCTAGATAGCTATAAACTTCTATTAAGCGTTTAAAATTCGCACAATAGTTAGACACATTAGCCTACTCACTTTATTTCTTTCACTGTTCGTTCAACGCCTGTGTAAAGTTTCAGTTTATCCTTAAGCTATGAGCAGATAGTATGCCAGCACCGATGTCACGAAAAAATTCGCAAATGTGTCAAAAATTCTATATGTATGGCAGTGTTTACACGATAAGTCAAACATCGCAAATGCATTTGCCAGCATATGCTGGCCTATGATATGCTCATGAAATAGGATCGCAAATGCTGTGTCCTTTATGCGAGGTGTTCACACGATATTCGAAAAAAACTGGCATATCAAATATTTGCAATCATATGCAGGTTCGCGAAAACTTTAAACTTAAAAAATTTAAAATGCTGAAATAAACCAAAAATGTCGAAAAGAAAGTGAGTTTGCAAGTCGCTAGGTGTCATACTGGGTTCCCTTTCCAGGCCACCACTCCAGTCCAATCCCTCTCCCCCCAAGGCTTTGAGCATTTCTGGCCGGATTTCGTCTACACCAGCAGATTTGTCTACTTTTAGCGCTTTAATCGCCTCTACGGTGGGACTATACTCAGCCCTACTCAAAACGATGGGTCTGCCATCTTCAGTGCTCTGTTCGGAATTGAGCAGCTCCGAAAAGTGCTCGCCTCATCTGTCCAAGATGTCCTTCCCATCGAAAAGAAATACATACTCTTTGGATTTAACTCGGATGATATTAAACTTTCTACCTTTGTGACGGCGTATGATCTGCCATAACAGCTTGTATGCAGAAATATGATCACGGTCCATTTTCTCGCCGAACTCGTTTCAAGAGTGCTCCTTAGATATTTTAACGGTCAGCTTGCAAGTTCTTCGCGCCTCCATGTATCGGTTTCGAGAAGTTGAATCGCCCAAGTGTATCCATACCTTGAAGGCTTTCTTATTCCCTCTGATGGCTTCTTGAACTCCGGGTGTTTTAAATCACGCAGTCCTTTTCTCACCACCAGCCGTAACCATCTCCAGCAGAAGCAATGACTACTTTTGAAAACACCTGCCATTCGTCGTCTACACTTGTCACAACAGTGGGAATTTGTTCAAACATTTCGGTTACTTGCCGTGCAAACTCCTCCCGTATCTCATCGTTCTGCAAACTCTTCAACAATCTACAAGCAACAATCTACGTGCATCGGTATCACCTTTATCTCACGCCCGTTATCTCATTTAAGGGGTTATGACTACATACCGGGGTTATGCATACCGTCTGCTCGTAGCTTTAGTGACTTTGATTCATGCTCAATTATTCAGCCTCAATTTGGCTTAGGACGACCCATTCTTTTGCTTGACTAGGTAGTGGATTCCATTGCATGTTCTTCAGTGTTGCAGTAAAACAGTCTCAGTTGCTGCTGTTGCTGTTCAAGTTTAGTTCAGTAGATGAAAAAAATCAGTCGAATTTTTTGAACTTCTGCCCAGCAATGTTAAGTTGGCCGATTGAGTTCGAAAACTCACCTCCATTCTGCATATTTGCAAAATCCCTCTCCGGAAAACTTAGACCATACGATACCCAGGCTAAATTTTGACAAACATTTCTAAGTTAGCATCCTTTCCAGGTCATTTTAGTAGGAAGATGCATTTTTTGAATACAAGCCGGCAAGTCTCTTTCTGTCTTCCAGATCATTGTAGCGTATTTCCGGCGAAAATAATGGCGATAATAGGAGTCTCCTCATGGCTAATGAAAAACGTGTTACTCGTTGTATATATTTGCATCAATCCAGCAATTCAGTCCTTGGAATCATTGTGGACATTCTCGGAGAGTTTTGTAAGGTCGATGAACTCTCCAGAAGTGGATCAACAATACCCGCATCCTCACAGAAAAAAGTAGGTAGCTGGCGCCACTTTCCGTAGTGAACCAAGTCCTAGCTTCTCGTAACCCTTCATGCTGTGCGTGTTTTATTTTAGGCATGAACGGAAGGAACCTACAATTTGTTGTGGACTTCAACGGGCGAATTGAGGAAGAAGGTGTTTTTTGATTCACTTTTCAAGCTGTTGCAGATTGAATTCTATATTTCTAACAAAAGGACAGTTATATAGACTACACTAAGGCTTGCTAAATGGTTTTCAGTTCCACTTCAGCAAAGGCTCCTTCAATGTCTGGGAAAACTGCGCACGGGAATTCATTCATTGCATTTATTATTCATTGAACGCACATCAAGCTGATGAGTCTCTTCCGCTATTTAATTGCGCAGTAATTAGCATCAATGCATCTTGCAACAGATACATCCGATAGATACAAAGCATGCTCGTTCCTCGCCAATCTCAGATGAACATACTACACCCCACACACCAGCAAAACAAAACAACTTTGATGAGAATGTTCGAACAAACCCGAGTCCCTGTGCCCACTCTCATCGGAAGATCTCAATTGTTCACAGCGCGAATGGTTTCCAATAGGTACGCACTTTCAGCTCCCCACTAATGCCACAGTGTCGTGTTCGTTTTAACATATGACCAACATATCCCCAGTGTTGCGTGGCATATCTCTCGATGTCAACACAATCTCCGCCCTTTGACGACTTGACCCCGCAAGGACAGCATTGTGTGGTTGTTTCCGAAGCCTAATCCCAATAAATCCGCCGAAAACACGAGTTTTACAATAAAACCAAAGAAAGGGAACTTAAATTTCCCTTTTTGCGGTTCTATTCGCCAATTCTATGGCCAATCTGAACTGCGATGATATTTGCCGATGACAGCAGTGACATGCACATGAAGGCAGCCCCATACCTACACTATTCGCTTAGATAGTTACCTCAGCGGACGGTCCAGCATACGTAGATCTGACATGTTAACTGGGAATAAATTTCCCCGCCAAATGTATCTATGCGAGCACAGATTGCACATAAACGTCGTCGTCATCTTAGACGAACTCTGATCGGTCGTCTAGACATAGACGAACGTAGGACTATCCGTCCGGCTGTGTTGGTCGTCTTGTTTCGGAGCCCACCACGATCACCATCCACTACCACCACTGTGCATACCTTCATCCCATTTGTGGAGAAACAGAGTTCTAGGTTAGAATGCGAAAGTACGATCAAAGTATGTACATATCTCCCTTTTGGTTAACGCATTTGCCCTCATGTCCGGGACCTTTCAATAACTCCTTGCGTTTGCCATACTTTGGCTTAGTTTATGTTGGCAATATTTTTGTTTCTTGTTCTGTTGTGTGCGCAGATAGGCGGCTCTCGCCTGCCGTAGGCCTCGACGGTCAGATAGGACTCGGAAGACCTTTCCGTTCTGCAATTGCTGGCGAATTTATTGTTTTGCAACGTATTAGTTGGTATTTCTTGGGCATGATAGCTGCGTGATGTGATGTGGACATAGACAAGCGACTAGTGCAGTCAGTCAGTCAGTCAGGGGGAGAGCAAGGCATCGGCCAGCGATCTGGGCCCTTAGAACAGTGAGAACAACGCCAGGCAACTCTAACGACGAAATTTCTGCGGATTTACATTGCAATTACGGTTTTTTATTGACTTTGTCAAGTGATACGTTGCGTTGATGGGCGAATAAATATCCCCTCGCACAGATAGAAAGTGATTCTTTATCAATTTCAAGAAATCAATCTAAGCGTTTGGGGCACTGTGGGGTCGTTCAGGATGATCAATGTGCGTTTGTTTTTCTGTGAATGTGGTTGTTGTAAAGACTTTACAAGAAAAATCAAAGTAGTAGCACATACCTATCTTGTTTGACAGAGATTGCTGAAAGACTATTGGTGAGAAGTGGGGTCTGAAACCTCTTACCATATACTGGCTTTACGAGTGATCGTCTGGTGGCCATACACCGTAAAGTTTAGGCAAAAGGGCAAGAATTTGCATGAATATGCATAACCGGAGCAGCAAGCACTTGACACGCTCCTACAGCTATGTACTTCCTGTGGATATTTCTGGCAAGCAGTCAGATCCCATTACAGCCATCAGATTGAAAGGCCAAATAATAATGGTCAATGTTTTTTATTCCGGAAAACAGCGACTACATACGGTCTACATGCGTTGAACTTCAACCTCAACTTTTGTGTATCGCATCTCCTCCAAAATGGACGGTTCCAAAACAGTGAGCGGAGTGGGAGGTGGTATTTTCTCCGAAATGCTCAACATCTCCTTCCGTTTACTCGGCCAGTGTAGCGATAAAAAAGCCTTAACCTGACTGAAGTAGAATGTGGTATCCTGCAGAGACTTTACAATCCTTATCGATAGCCAGGTTGCCTGAATCAGTAAGAATCACATCGAAACCCACTTTAGATTGTGGCTCATCTCTCATTGAGATGGCAGAACAATTTGCTGGACGGAGTACATGAGGACATTTTTAGGGCCGATGAACTCGCGAAGCGTAGACTTATTTTAAATTGGCGGAATCAGGGAATACCACTCGTCATTTCTTAGAGTACTATGGGATGAACAAGACAAACCAAAGGGGGAGGAATGGAACCACGTGACTTGATCTAAAGCTTTCACCTCGCTAAATGGCCGCTTATCAGCATCGGTGATCACTACCTAAGGCTGGACAGGTACATAGGACGTGGAGGATAGTTCCTTCCTCTTCTTTGCCGTCACGAAAGGCGCATCTTTCTGGTAAGAAGACCAATAAAATGTCAGACGACTTCTGCAGCAGTTGGAGGAGGAAACAATAATCATTTACTATTTCTTTACCTTTCCCGCCCTTTGTCAAAGGAGAGAGCTCTATCTAGGACCCGGCCTGTTCGATAATTTGGGCAGGCTGTCGCATACCGATAAAATAAAAGAAACCTAATCCTCATGAAGAGCTCCAATTGATTTCGTAAAAATGAGTGACACCTTCGGGAAAAAGATCCATGTAGTATCACAAAGAGCCTACGTAGGCTTATGTGTGTTTGTATTTGGCATAGGTAACTCTGGGGTTTAATCTACCGTCATTTCTCGTCCTTGCAGGCCATCTTGGTATAATAACTCATCTTTTCGATGTCCTAACTGGATCAAATATAGAAGCCAACCGATTTTATCTTCTGGCTTCTTACCATGACAAGGGCGAGCACTCCCTATCGTATCTTTCAAACTCGCCAACCTTGACTATGGGCCACCCAACTCACAATAGAAGCTTTAAAAAATCCTGTCCTCTAGTTGAGATAAAAGGTTGTCAAATGTTCACACTGGTGAAACCCTGCACTTCAGGCTTTTCGAATGCTCGATATCGACTCATAGACTTACAAGGCCACCCTGACGGTCTACAGGAAAGATGTTAAGAAGTCTCAACGTAGATTATAGCGTAGTTTCTGGGAGAAGTTCGATACAGCAGAATCTTTTAGACTATATATACAAAGTCCTTTCTAAAACGATGCCTATTTCGAGGGTCCTAGTACACTTAAATTGTAGTTGCGTAGACTCAGATGAAAAATCTTTGGATCTGCTTATGATCAACAATGCGTAACCACAGTTTCCAAATGATCTGATTATTGAAAGTCAGCTAAAATGGGCAGTTTTCAGTTTCGAACCACATAAGGACTATATCTCGATGACATCTTCTCTGCACAACTTCAAAGGGACCTCCAACATGTTAAGCATCTACAAGCCCGTCTAGCTCTTGGAACAACACCTACCATCTGTGTTGACGTTAAGGTAGTTTTTTATCCAAAGCAGGCAGGGTCTCTCATACATTCCAATAGAATTTAAGGGCGATAAGTTTGGCCTCCTTTTTATTTGAAGTCCTGGAGAGAATGGACCTTCAATCGTCTATGTGAATCAGAGCACACCTATGTTGAAACAGCCCTTCACTTGAGCATACAATCTATCGAAAAATCTATCAGTCTCAGGAAATTCACAGTGACTCGCTTCCTAGATATTGAAGCAGTTGTGGTTCGTATTCAGTTAATTATTGCTGCCGGTGGCTTTACTTGTACAGGCAGAATACATGGTTCTCGTGGTCCCTTCCGTCGCTTTTGTAGGTCTGCGTTCAAAATGAGCACAGAGTCATTTAGGCTTTTCAATGGGTGCTGGATGAAGCTTTGATCACTTGTAGTAGGTTTCCAATACTCTTCTGAAGACCGTTCTGCTATTTCTTTGGTCAGCGGATTGATGTACTATAACTGAGCTCATCTTGTCGCACGTTACGCTATACTTCTGTCGTTTTCATGCGATAAAGAGGCTTTGGTTAACTTCTCCCATTGAAACAGGTGGAGAAGTTTAAGTATCTCGAGAGAGATTTCTTCGTTGTATTGCTGGGGTGACTCGCCGAGATGGGGTTAGGAGCACCAGAATAGGCGAGACACTCAATGTCGAGCAGATACTTCTCTGTACGGACAGGTCCATACCTCGTTGGTTTGGGTACGTTAAACGCATGTCCTCATCTCGGTTTCCAAGACGTGCCATGGAATCCGTGCCATCAGGTAGGCTTCGTTTGGGTAGGCCCAGGATGAGATGGTTGGACCAAGTTCGAAATCTCACCTCTACCCATATGAGGATAGCCCCTGATGATTTAGAGTCGATGGCGGAAGATCGGGAAATATGGAGAGTCCTGTTCATCCTCTTACCCCGTGATCCTCATAGTGAATAAGCGGGCCATTGAAAATAATGAATCTCTAGACATCTTCCTTCGATCGACCTCTCAGGGTCTAAAATTAAAACATTTTTCAGAGGTTGCCAAGGGCTCTAAATGATGACAGGCATTAGGCATTGAACTGTAAAATATTTGCAGTCGTGGATTCATGTCGCATAGTCTTGAACTGGATCACTAGGGTGGTCTTTTGCGGTCTAGAATTCCACTAGTAAGGTCTATACAGATCACAAAAGGTCGTATATGTTCCAATGACAACACAGACAAATTCTATTTGGTCGGATCCAGTAATTTTGTTGGATTTGGGTTCGGAAATTGCCCTTTTTGAGAGGTGGTTTAGTTTTTATTGTACAAGGCCGTCTATGATTGGAGACTTTAAGTACTTTCCTATAGTCTCTTAGAACGATGGTCCTATTTTGTTTGTTGTTTTCAAGAGTTCCATGAATAGTTTCTCGTTTTCCTCCCCCTCAAAATCACTACGGCGCCACTGTACACTCGACAGCATCCTCCAACATCAGAAAACTTCAATCGCTGCATTGCCAAGATTGCTTTATCTCTGTTGGATGCGCCCACCAAGCGACCTCCAGTGTGCTAAATGGCTCTCTAATTAATACTGATTTGCTCCATCAACGATGTCAGCACTATCGACTGGCATTCATCACCGTGCAGCACCAGCAGGTGGGTTGCAGTAGAACAGCAAGATTGCGGCCTAATTAACAAATACGATGCCTGCGTCCAGCAAATTTTCTCCTCTTAATTGACTCGGCAGATAGAATGTGTGTGCAACATGTTGCAGCAACATATTTCCAGGTCATACCGCCAGTGCTCGCGAGTCAATGGTATATTTCACGCGTAAGCACTCATAAAGACGACGACAATAGTGTCTGTGGCAATGATGCCTCCTCCTGCGTATGCCTAATGGCAAAGTACCATTCTCGTTGGCGTGTTACTTACGCGGAATAAATCTCGACACCGAGTGTCTTGAGATCTTCTCCGCCTAGTTAGTTGCTTGACACTCATAATCCTGTCGCGGGTATAAATTCACAGAGTTTACTTTCGGCACGGGTAATTGGTAAATTAGTTGTCATTGCTGCGCATGCGCAATTGCGCCATGTTAGAGGAGGTAATGTGGTTCTGGTGGCGTCTATATGAGTATGTGCGGCCATGGTGGCTTATGCGTAGGAGTGACTTATCCGCCGTTTGGAGGACGACTTGCTGTTGTTCTATTTCGCAAATCCGGGAATCAACAGCGGAATTATGATATTTCAACTATGCGTCATCGTCCTGATGCCGACTGGCATGGGCAATGATTTGAGTTAGGTTAATGGAATCGTCAAGGTAGTGGGTTGGGAGAGGTGTGTTTTGTTTGCTATGCAAACCATTAGAACATTAAGTGGCAGTGGTATGTGGCTTAGAGGAATGAATTATTGTCCCTATTGTCTATGAGTATGGTAATCGGTAGAGATTATCATGCAGAGGTTGTGTTGAACCATTTGACCGCGGCGATATAGCGCCACGCAGGAGTGGGGAGATTTAGCATTCTCATCAGGGTTGCATTGGTAGAAGGATTGAGGAACATTGCATGTTTGATCGTAAAGTAGCACAAAACAGATTTTTTCCAGCCTTGTGCGGTGTCTTTTCGAAATGTCTGTGGATCTACACGGACAAGAGTTCAAATCGTCTGCCATCTGGGATAAAGGAGGATTCATGAGGTGGTGACCATTGCCATTGAACTTCTTATTTTTGGTTGATTTTTTTGGAAGGTATTCAAACATTAAAAAGTGTCGTGATTGGTTTTGTATTCTGGGACTGATGTTCAAACAAACTCAACCTAGTCACGCTTGCTGGATACCGGGGCAGGAATTTATCACGGGAAATGTGAAATTTGCAAAAGAAGGAGTGCATACGATAGAGTGAACCACAGAAAATCCAATGGGAGTTACACGCAAAGAGGTTTTGTAGATCACTGGGCAAAACTTTCGACGTGTAAAGTGGCAAAATCACTTGTAGGGAAACCAAATAAACTGTTCTAGGTTCAAGCAGACAGCAGTGTGACGCTTATAGTGAGACTCACACAAATGCCTAGGCTGGAGATCTTCGAAGCAGCAATTTGTAGAAACTGCGAGAAAAAAGAGGAGGAAGACCTTGAACACTTCCTATGCCAATGTCCAGCAAAGAAACGGGAATGTCTGCTACATCACACGC
This sequence comes from Matsumyia berberina, assembly GCA_917880715.2. NCBI lineage: Eukaryota > Metazoa > Arthropoda > Insecta > Diptera > Syrphidae > Matsumyia > Matsumyia berberina. The sequence continues at coordinate 110,320,587 of OU862870.1, read as the reverse complement.
ATATTAAAGTCAACTCTATATACATAAGTTGCCACTTTCTTTAGATTTTTCCCAACATATGTACATGTGTATGTCCTGACCTTTTTCTATAGTTCCGACAATTGAAAGAGGAGAACTGAGGCCTTTGTGGAAGGCATATCATGTTTGTTCAACGATTAGTGCGTCAACACGTGCTCTTTGTAGTTCCAATTCCCTCCCTTCATTTTATTTTGCATTTTTTTAGTTTTTTTCGTCTTTAACCTCTAAATCTTTGTTTTCTTCTCTACTTTCAGAATTCATCTGAAGCTGCACTTCAAAGCTACAAGTCACAGGGTGAGTCGATTCTTTGAGTCTGACTGCGCTGCAGGAGCACCGCAAGGGTATCCGTTAGGGCCGACCTCAAGGCTCCCGTGGTGCCTATAATCGCTGTTCTTTGGAGCCTTTTAAGTTTTGTAAGGTTGTAGCCCTTGCTCAGCGTAAGTCACCATACTAGCGACCCGTAGGTGAGAATCGGACGCACTACAGCTGTGTACATCCACAAGGTCATCTTTGGTTGAAGTCCCCACTTCTTTTCATAGGTTTTATTGCAGGCATAGAAGGCTTTACATGCCTTCTTTACTCTGTGTTCAATGATTTGCTTCCAATTAAGCTTTGGGTCAAGCATGATACCCAGATACATAGGGCTGAAGGATAGTGTGAATGGTAGACCATTAAGACGAGGAAGGGTGAAGTCAGGTATTTTGTTTTTGGTGGTGAATAGCATCAGTTCAGTTTCGCTCGGGATTAAACCAAGGCCACACGATATGGCCCAGGCGTTTATCTTGTCTAGACCTGCCTCCATGATTTCACTTATCACAGAGGGAAACATCCCTGACACTAGTATCACCACGTCGTCCGCATACACGACCATCTTGACCCTTTTTTTGTCTAGTCTTACGAGAATTTTGTTCGTAACCATTAGCAAGAGTAGAGGAAAAATGACGCCACCCTGTGGCGTTCCTCTGTGGGCGAATTTGATTAAGTGATTTTTACTTAGTGTTGCCTGAATGATTCTTGTTCTGAACATGGAGATTATCCATTGACTCGCGTTTCAACCACCCGGGCACGTCTTCAAGAGTGGAGTACATGATTCAGTATTAAGCAACTTCTGAAGATTGACGCTAGCCAAGGTATTGTTAGGTTTTGCGTCCTCTGTAGCACGACGGATAATATGCCGTCAGGACCCGGAGATTTGAACGGGGAGAAACTGTTGATAGCACAAGAAATCTTTTCCTCGGAAGTGATTGATTTAATGTTGTCGGGGGATGCAGGTTGTACTAACCGAAAACTTTCGGGTTCCGTACTTATATAGGTGCATCCTGGTAAGTGTGTCTTCATTAGGAGTTCTAGAGTCTCCGCAGATTCTGTCCAACCTCCATCTGACCTTCTTGAAATGGAAGGATTTGAGTGTTCCTTCGAGAGAGATCAGTCCACCATTCTTTTATTTCTTTGCATTCCAGCGGCCTCGCCAAGGTTGTGTGGTGACCTTCTTGACTTCTAAGTAACCTTAGCCAAGGTAGAATTCCAGAGTTTACGGCTTTATCTTTCTTCGCACCTTCGCAGTTGATGCACTCTTTTGTGTCCTTTCCTTTTTCGCTTTTTGTTAACTAATGTTTGCCAGTTGTCTAAATAATATCCATTACCTTAAATTATCTAGACAGTAACGCTAAATAAATTTTTAACATGTTGGAATATTTTCTTACACAAAACCATGCTTATCCAATTAATCAGGGAAATCGTCCCTAACGACCGTCCAAACAAAAGCCACTAAATATGCATTCCTTCACCGAAATCTAGATGTCTCCGTGCGTCGTGGTCTGCCTTCCCTTCGGTGACATTTAAATGATTGCAACATCTAACTTTAAATTCGTTCCACCTCAAGACAATAAAGCGCGCCACGAATCCTCCGAGACACCCGCTCACTGTCTGTCCGTCGTCCACAATCGATGTACGATACACAATAAACCACAATGCAAAATGACAAAAGACACAACAGCATACAAGAACAACTGCAAATGTTCCGTATCCAATTGAATTATGCATTCCAAGGTGTGACAACATGCCATCTTATCCAAAGTCACTGAAGCTGAGCAAAAAAAGAAAAAAATATTCGCAAAAAAGATACAAAAAAACCGTCCAGTTTCAGATACTCATAGTTCTCCTATTTGTCACAATCACCAAATGACGATGGCTATGGCGATGGCGCTGGCTGGTGTTGCTGGTGCCCGACTTGTGGCATATCCGACAAATATCTTACACAATGGCTTCAATAAGAATTATCCAATTTTGCAGCCCACAGATACATAGATACACAATCAACCATAATCCGCAGTAATTGAACTCTATATTCCGCTAAGAAGCACAATGATTTGCGGGTTTTTTCTTCCTCTCTCTAGCCACGGTGTGGATGTGGATTATTCACGCCTCTGTTGCGGAACCCACCTCCAGCACAAAGTGTGCAAGGTATTAACCCGACACGGTGTGCTTCGTACAGATGGAAATCCAAATCCAAAAAATCAACAGAACTCTTGTAAGAAATGTCAACACGTACGGGGCACGCTGTTACTCCGCGCGCCTTAAGAAAAGGAGCGGAACACCGAAATGAGGGCTGGAGATTTATTGTTCCCCAGATGTAGCAGGAGCAGAAGTTCTGTCCTAAATGATTCATCTTCCTTTCAACGATTCGGTCCGTATGAGCGCTGAAGCGAATTGAAGGACAGCTTCTCTAACTCACCCAGCTTGTCCGTATCGATTGTGTATCTATGGGTTGGAGTATGCTACAGTACTACAGTTGGAGGATTATGATGATGTTTTGTGTTGTCTTGTGTTGTGTGTCCGTTCTCCGAAGGAACATGATTTCTGTGGTTCTATGGAAATTAATAAATTATCCTAGATGACTTCTTAAAGCAGAGAGATACGATAGTGTTTTCGCTCGTGAGTGCTGATATTGTTGGCAATTTATATGGAGGAAGCAGGTTCACAATGCAACCCCCTTTCATTTCGTCGGGTATTCAAATATTTTCAAGGGTTATGTTGCACTATAACGGACAGGGCAGACAGTGGAGTCGGTCGTAGGAAGGCATCTTACATCAGGAATTGTCGTTTTAGCTCAGGTGGCTCCAACTTTTGATAGGCAATGAATAATTTTCATGAGAATCTTCTCAATCATAGTTTTCTAAGGCTCTGGATGCTAAAGAAACTATCCGTTGGTTTTCAGGTCATGGTATGCGCCCATAGAAAAGGCCATGAACAGCAAAGACATCGCACACTCTTGATCATAATCTGTGTTATTACGCGCGACAGCTCGGAATGAGCCAAGGCCTAGCTTCTAGCAACCATTCATGTTGTGCGTGTTGTATTGTTTGCACGAATGGAAGGGACTTACAATTTATTGCCGACTCCGAACGGCGAAGTGAGAAGCTTTTTCATGACAGATTATTCTCCCGGAGGCTTGTCATTCCCCGACGAGAGATGGTGCCGCGAAAAATATTCGGTGTTGCTGGCTGGGGCTTGAACCCACGGTGCATAGGCTCGCACAAAGCAATGGCAGATGGCAGAGAGTGTCTTTAAGAAGGCGGTCTTTCCCCTCTGCTATGGATTTTCGTCGTAAGCGAACTTCGAAATCTACGAACATAATCGGGTTCCAAAGGCTTTCTGACAAAATCTGGAAATTGAATCCTTGAGTGATACACTGATGTACTGGTAATACTCATGATCACTTACGCAGCAATATCTTGGTGGCTAAAGAGCCTACAAGCTAAAAAGCAGTCTGTACTGTGGGGGCATTGAAAACGCGGCTTACCTCAACTGTTTAAGGTATAATTGACCCCACTCCGCTCAATCTACATATGTATCTATACAGAGTGCTCTCAGACTGTCAAAGATACCAAACCTTGAGAACTGGTGACTTTACAGGTCATCTGAGGATATTAATTCAAACGACTTCACCTCTTAAAGAACTTTAGGGTAGTCATAGGTGAAAACTAAGTTTAAAAAATGAAATTTCAGGGTCCTCAAGGACCTCAAACTCTGAGATCTTGTACATAGATGGATCGGAAATGGGGCAGGAATGACCTTTTGTCACTTCTTCCCAGCTACCAGAGCTAGCGTTTCTCTCTTACTCTTTCCTTTATATGTTGCTGCATCACACTTGTGATAACTTGTTGCAGTCTCCTAGCATTAGGTGATCCTTCAAGCTGAGTCTGTGGTCCAGCAGTCCAACACTCTCTGTTATTTGATGTACGGCTTCGCCTTGATGATGTGTTCACTGAACTGAAAGGTTAAGTGCTTCACTTTTTTACGGCTGCTTATGAGAACAGCTTCGAATTTGTGTTCCGCAAGCTCTAAATCTTATGTTTGTAGCTACAGCTTCACATTCGTCATTGTTTTATTTCAGCTTTGCATCACCCCTTCCCTGTGGGCGCCGTGGCTCAGTGGTTAGTGCGTTGGACTGCTGACCGAGCGGCGTGGGTTCAAGCCCCAGCCAGGAAAACACCACACATTTTTCGCGGCACCACCTCTCGTCGGGGAATGACAAGCCTCTGGGAGTATAATTTGTCATGAAAGAGCTTCTCACCTCGCCGTTCGGAGTCGGCACTAAATTGTAGGTCCCTTCCATTCATGCGAAAAACGTAACACGCACAGCATGAATGGTTGCGAGAAGCTAGGCCTTGGCTCAGCCCGAGCTGTCGCGCCAGCTATTTATTTTTATCACCCCTCCCCTAATGTTTTGGCCACTACTACAACTAAAATATCGTCAGCATTAGCGATGATATCTTCTACACTCGGCTTCTGTATTCTTAGTAAGCCATCTTAGATTATGTTCCCTACAACTGACCCTTGTGCTATTTCTCTCACGATCTTGTACTTCTTCGGTCGTTCTTCTGTGTCATGGTAGATCCCCTATCCTCAAAGTAGTTGGCTATTATAGGCAGTAGGTAGTTTGGTACTTGCAGGTTGTTCAGAGCTTTTACTACACGGCTCTAGTCGACTGAATTTAAAGTGTTCTTGACGTCAAGTGGCTGATGGGTCCGTATACTATGCATAAGTTTAATCGACATACATTTGTGTATTGCGCCCATGACAGTGAGTGCGTATATACAGAAAATTCTCTAAATTCGTCAAAGGTGATCCAACTTCTTAGCGAGATTTGGAACGAACAATCGATTCGTTATCACAGGGCGGAGGATTTATTTCGTCGGACCTCCTGATTGGACAAGATCTATCGAACTCTCACAGAGGCTAATTTACTTACTTACTTACTTACTTACTTACTTACTTACTTAGGTGGCGCTACAGTTCGGGGTGAACCTGGGCCTCAACCAACAAGCCTCTCCAGTTAGCCCGGTCCTTAGCTAACTGCCTCCAGTTGCGCACGCCAAGTTGGTTGAGGTCCCCTTCTACTTGTGCGCGCCACCTTAGGCGAGGTCTTCCTCTACTGCGTTGTCCCTCCGGGTTGGATTCGAAGACTCTACGTGCCGGAGCGGTGGTGTCCATTCGCTCTACATGCCCCAGCCATCTTAGCCGATGGATACGTATCTTCTTGACCAGGGCGATGTCGCTGTACAGCTCGTATAGTTCGTGGTTAAATCTTCTCCTCCAAAGCCCGTCAACGCATACGGGACCGAATATCTTCCGAAGAATTTTTCGCTCGAAGCAACCAAGGATATTTTCATCCGCTTTCGACAGTGTCCATGCTTCAGCGCCATAAAGCAGGACTGGGATGATTAAGGTCTTATACAGAGTCTCCTTAGTTCTTCGGGATAGGGCCTTACTACTCAATTGCCTTCTTAGCCCGAAGAAACAGCGATTGGCAAGAGTTATTCTTCGTTTGATTTCCGACGTGGTGTCATTATCGGAGGTAATAGCAGAGCCAAGGTAGACAAAGTCCCTTACTACCTCGAAGTTATAGCTATCAACTGTGACGTTCTGTCCAATTCGTCGGTGTTGGGTGTCCCTTCTTGTTGACAGCAAATACTTAGTTTTGCCCTCGTTTACCGTTAAACCCATTTTGGCCGCTTCTGTCTCTATACTCGCGAAAGCACCGGTGACCGCTCGCTGCGTTCTGCCTATAATGTCAATATCGTCAGCGTACGCAAGCAGTTGAACAGATTTATGAAAGATTGTGCCTCCGGTGTTGGCTTGAGAGTTTCGCACAATTCGTTCAAGTATGATGTTGAAAAAGTCACATGACAGCGCGTCTCCTTGTCTAAAACCTTTTTGGACATCAAAAGCTTCGGTCCAGTACAGAGGCTAACTGCCTTCATTAATCAACGCGAATTGGGCATACTCACCACCATAAAAAAACTTTAGTCATTTCAGGCTTAAGAAGCTGTCGTTGGGCTCCCTGTCTACATTTTTTTTTTAAAGACAAACTTGGGCTGTGCGATTTCGTATATTACATATACCTACTGGAGGTGGATGTGCCTACAACTCACTCCCTATATAAATCTGTATCTAGATTACAGTGCTTAAAGGCCATTGAACCAAGCTTCTCGTCGCTTATTATCGTCTGTTTAAGGCGGCTTTTACTGTTTCGAATCTGAAGGGTCTAAGGCGTCGTCTTCACAGAGCTTCTAGGGTAATTCTTTGCTTCCCATCATTTTTTATTGCACTTCAAGGAGCATTCAGCGTTAGAGGTCATAATTTCTTTTTGTATCAGCTATCCGCTGTCTGTAAGTCGGAAGGACATTGGTCGGAAAATCTTTACCAATTTCCGTTGATACCTTTCATTCGTACATTTGGTCAAACTGTCAGATCAAATTATATACCCCTGCTAGTCCCCACAGTGGATGAACTCTTACATCCGCAATGGGGAGACTAATACTCCAAAAGTACCTGAGAGTACAGCACTAGCGCCAATTGTTCCATTTGGCCTTTTTCAACTTGCGCGTCCGTGCTGTTTGCCCGTCCAACTCGTTGATATACCGACCGATCCCGTATTAGCCCAGCATGGCACATTACACGGGCCGACCGACCGACAATTGGAAGAGGGAATTTGTCACGTTCGCCCGTTTTAGAGTGCATAAATGCATGATTTTGCATTGTTAATGCGGTTCTCTTCCGTTGTCATCCGATGCAAGCGGTGGATGTTGCCAGCTCTGACACGCCGTTATCCCCCGACATAGCACTGCACTCTTATTGTTCTTGAAACAGAATTGAGCCAGCTCAGCATCGGCTGTAGGCATTTACCTCGCTCGAAGCACCGTTTAAGAGCCCAAGGTCAAGTATTATTATTTATGAAAGGTATTGGTTCTGACAGCACAGGGAATTGTCGATGACAGCTACAAGGGGCCACGATGAGGCATCTGGCAACTGGGACCATGTAATACCTCATTCCTGGGCAACATAAACAATGGAAACGAGCGAGGACCTATGTCAGCCCAAAACGAGATCAAGAAGGACATGCGGGGCGAGAGACCCTCGCTGAATCTAATGATTTCAACTGATGACTGGTGATTATCTAAACACAGCTCCTTGCATGACTCTCGGATGCAGATGAGGTTGTGAGCCCCGGAAAAGTAAATAAACTCCATGGTGCGCGCTGGTGGTGTTGTAGCAGGGGGGCGAATGGATAATTCGAGGACAAAAGAGTTCCACGATCGCGGCGGTGCTTGTGACACATCGCTTGGGTTGAAATTGGGATTCTGGACTTCTTTGTGAGTTAGAAATCTGTCAAGTGGGGTTGTACCGTAACTCAAATGTTGTATTGTTCCGCTCCGAGGGGGAAGTACATGATTTATTTTGCACTGGAGTGCGGTATTATGTGGAGTATGAGTCAGTGAAATTCCTTAGCTCGGGTGTTGATTAATCATGCACTGACCTTCCTGCTAATGAGTGAGAGGTCTTTGGCATCGGGGAATTGAGTTGGGTTTAGTGGGATTCTGTGAATTGGAGGATTTGGAAAACACTTATGAAATGCCGGTCGGAAGAAACTTTACTGTGATTGTGGAAAGAATGATAGTTCCTCCGACGGATGTGGTTAGGAAATTTCGATGAAAATGAATGAGTTCCAAAGGAGGTTTGAAGTTTTGTGTATGTTCCAATCGGGAACGGGGAAAATAGAAGAAAAAGGTAAAAACACAAATGAAGGCGGATGGATCTGGTTTTCAGGAACACACTCAGAGTAAGGGTACGGCCTGTTTTGATACATCTATACCACGTCGAATGAGGGTGACCCATGATACTTAATGACTTCTGATCAAACACATGAAACACATGGTCCCCAGAGATTAAGTAATCTTCTGATTTTGCAAATATCAGTTTCGCAAAAGTGATCCTGGGCGGGCTAGACATGGGAGCAAATGATGAGTGATGGTGGCTTTCTTCTCGTCTTGACAGGTTTTGCCAAATTTTTTGCGGAAATATCCATTCTTCTGCGATTAACCAGGGGTATGACTCTTTTTGGTGGTCATCAAATGTGGCTTCATTTAGAACTGGCGGTCATTTTCTTTCCAAGGGCATCCATGACAAGCAATTAGCATCGTTTCAAGTGCAGCTGTTGAAATTGTATCTAGAGTACACATTCAGGAGTGTAATCTTGTTGTTCACGAGCCGAGTATTACGAATGAAAGCTCACGCAAATTTTGATAAAAAGTTTCCGATGTTTTATGGGAAAAAATAAAATTAAATTGTATAAAATGGATGCACCGTTAAATGCAAAACTTACACGTCTTACTGAATCACTCTGTTGTTACTCACAAAAAAGCTGACTGTGTTTAACCTCGTACTTATTTTCATTTCTTCGAATTTTATGCAATTTATTGGTAGAAAAGTCGGTGTTTCCGGTAGCTTCAACTTCCTTTTTTTGTTAAATTTGATTTGTTATTGTAGTCTCTACTGGCTGCCTTGTTAAGTTGATGATTGCTCCCTTAGACCCTGATAATAAATAGCCGCTGATTTAGAGTAAAAAAAAAGTGAATAAATATATAGAACCATCCAGATGTGAATTTCGTTTGATGCCTTCAACTCCGTTAAGGAGTAATTACGAATAATTTTTTTTCTTCTATCGGCGAGGGCAGGGCAGTCACATACAAGATAAAGAGTTGATTCAGTCAGTTTATCATCTCAACAGTTTCTGGCTTTCCCCTGAAATGGTCTGCACCAGACAGTTGTGCGTCATTGTCACATAGATTGACCAGAGAGAGAAGGTTCTCTTCCAGAAATTTTTTTGTCGTGTTTAGAAACGCTAAACTGGAGCAAGACGCAACTGGTCCATTGTACTACTACCAGAAAGCAGAACTCAGTTACTGGAATTTTCTCGACCAATAAGTTGTCTACAGTGTCTTCTGCTGAGTGACAGCAAGAATGCCGCTGATTTCTTACAGAAGTTCGGGAGCATTCGTTCAAGTTAGGTAAGGTTAGGTAGAGTAGGGTTATACAGCCAGCGCTTGCAAAAGATACTAGGCACCATAGTGGGCCCATAGCGATCCCTGTGAAACCAAAAAGGCAAAACCTTAACCATTTCCTGAGAACATTTGATTTCCCTACAGAATTTTACCATGCTCCTATAGCTGTCATAGCCTAGCCCCTCTAGATTACTAAAGAGAAGTTTCCGAGAAGTTTCATGCCTGTCCTGGCAAATCGCTGACATTCACATAATATGTGTGTTATGTCCTCAGCGGCGTATAGATCGTTGCAATATCTACAGACATCTGTGGCTGAGAGCCCTAATCTTTTAGCGCGCTCCCTCAGAAGACAGTGGCCGGAGAGGATGCCGGTGACTAATTGTAGTTGTGCCCTGCTTAAGTTGAGAATATCTCTTGTTTTCCTGCGATCCAGAGCAGGCCATAGAGCCTTGGATACCCTATGCTCATTTATTTTCGACTTTTTTTGATTTGCCGGACTTACAGTTCTTCTTAGAATCTTTGCTTAAGCTACACAGGAAGGACGATTCACGGTGGTTCCCCTCTCCATGTGTTGCCGCTCTGCACCTAGCCTGGACAGTTCTTCGGTCCTGATGTTTCCCGCATTTGTTTAATCTACCTGCATCGTGGAGAGCCATGCCACTGACAATTGCGTTTGTAGGAAACACAATCATCAATGGAGGCCCTTATAGAGGACGCGGAAAGACCCAACTTATATTCAGGTCCTGAGAAAACACCCTCTAAGATCCCAGTATGACCTGCGACGCAGATAAGATGGAAAGAGTACAGCCTTGTGACTGAATTCAGAGAGTTCTTGGTAAAGGGTTGAGCAAGGCCTTAAGCGCAGCCTGGCTATCGCTACAGACGCCGATGGTGCGACCCATGAGGATAGCAAAATTCTCTGCTTGGAAAACGAGTAGTGAAGTCTGGTGTTGTCGACCTCCACGAAGACTTCAGCACCGGACCCATGACTAGTTTTGGAGTCATCCGTGAGAATTCGACTACCGGGATTTTGAATAAATCTCCGGTGTTTCGAAGCGTAGATCGTAACCGCTGCAAGTGAGAAAGGAATTGATGGCTCTTGGTCGCATTTATTTGCGGCTAATGTCACTGGGCACCACCAATGCAGAATTCTCTAGAAAAACTGAAAACAACTGCCTCCTTAAGTCAGGATGAGCCAAGGCTAGCGTCTTCCAAACATTTATGTTGCGCGTGTTACGAAAAATGTTCGGGGGACGTGGCTGTGGCTTGAACCTACCCCGCTCGCAAAGCAGTCCAACGCACTAAACACTGAGCTATGGTGATCACTAGGGTTTTCTGCAAGCTTATGAATTCACTTACTACAAGTTAGGTTAGGTTAGGTAGATGGCGAGAGAGAGAGAACCCTCTCCGCTACACTCAGGTCATTGTGATGCTCGTTTTGGGGGGAAGGTACTTCTTGCTCGTGGAGCAATACCCAAAGCCTATTGCCGCAGGGTTTCGAATTACCTTCAAGCCTTAATGAACCTCCAGGTGTCCCCGATTGGTACTCCGCTATCTTGAAAAAAAGTGTCTTCCAAAGGATTTATGTCTGAGGTGGCAAAGGCCGAGGCAATGGCAGAGGAAGTAGGCTGTGTCTTCATTAACTTCCTCGTCTCCGCAGCGCCTGCAAAGTCCGTCCTCACTTAACGTTAGCTTTTTTCATGTGGTAAGAGCACCTTTACAAATTTTCGCTCTTTAAAACACTTATGAATCTATTCGCGTGTTGTTCAGCATCTTGATGCGTACAAATCATCTCCATGGATGCTGAGGCGTCTTGATCCGTGGTGGGGCGTGGCGTGGTGATGCCAGGCCTGCCAAGGCGTTTCGATGAGTGACGAGACGTGAATAGGCGTGGCGATTCGTCTCGATGCGTGTCAAGATGTCACGATACGTGCTTCAGCGTCGCGATGCGTGCCGGCCGGTCTGCGATGAGTGACGTATCGTACCTAGGCGTGCTTTGGCTTCTTGATACGTGACGTTTACGACTATTCAATACACGTTCTACTTCGCAAACGTCGAACTCCAGTATTGGGTGTTAGCCAATCGGGCGCTTATGTGGGCTAGGCAAGCACACCTTTTATTCCGCTGCCCAAGTCTCCCGTCGTTGAGTTGCTTTTTCGCGACTTAAGCATCAGGTCCGTCCTTACTTTATTTCCGGCTCCCTCATTGTCGAGAAATGGCGCTTGAGTGAAGAGTGAAATCTTCGTTATATCACGGATGTATGCTGGTCGAAAGAAAAGTAACTTCAACGTTACATGATAGTAGACCTGGCCAAGCCTAACAACAAGTACTTTAACTGACTTGAATTATGATTTTTTACAACTAAACTGAAAACTTTTTGATTCCGAAGTAGAATCTAATAAGCGATGCTTACTTGTACAAATTTTCTTTAAGCCAATAGATTCATCAGTATTATACGTAACTGATATCTATTCGGTACTGTCGGATTGGTCTAGGAAATTGGAAAGTTTTTCAAGCTGCTGATGCAACTCCACTACACAACAAAAAATGAGGATGAGCTTAAGTTCTTTGTGAAACTGGCTTCCAACTAAAACCATGCATTTTGAAAAATGCTCCTTTACCTAATCCTTAAGCCACTTTTTCTAACTTCTAACATCAATATTGGTCAGATCGCCTAGATCGTTGCAGCCACCTCAGTGAATTTTTTTTCTATGGGAGATCGCATAGCAAGTGCAAAGAAGGTGGAGGATAAGAGAAATTAAATTTTTAGAGCGTTTTAGATCCAGCTTTGGCCAAATCTGTTTTGTCGCTAGACATGCTGTACCACCGGTCCACCTAAGAGGGACAGAGGGAGTTCTCTACGGTTTCATTGTTTCCTAACCACGGCCTACACTCTGTTTCACAATTTTTTTTGTGAAGGGAGTTGGACAGTTTTTGAAGATGAAGCTGCAATTCTGAACTCGGAGGCATCCAGGTTCAGTTAAAATTTGAGTAAAATAGAATTCTATCTCTCGATAATCGCTCTTAGATCAGGCGATGGAGTGTGTCCAGAAACTCAATGCATGTGTAGCTCAGAATGACCTGACTTGGCTTGTTTAAGATCACAACTGCAGAACTTGCATTGAGGATGTAGAGAAAGCGGCTTATATGCTGTATACCTCTGGTTGACAAAAGTTGTGAAATCTTGAGATGTCCTTGAATGGAAATCCAAAGGATTGATACCCATACTTTCCATCAACCAAATGCTAACTATGACAACAGGACTCGAGATTAGGAAGGGACGGCGAAGACATTTGGAGGGTGGCGTGGAAGAGAGACGAAAATGATCCCAATCAAGGTGATCTGGTTTGATATCTTTACAATTTAATAACAATATTTTAACAGTCGATACCACTTTTCGATACCCACTTTTGCTGACACTTCGTTAGGCTGTCACCTGTTATCTGTCTTCGTTTTGGTTTTTTATAGCAGGAACTTGTGGTTCCTCTCTGCTACTTTTGCTGCATTTCGCCTGCAAACATATCAACAGGCATACTAGCAAGGACGAATGTGTCATCATCGGATGCCGTGCGATATGTGTTTCACAGTTGTAGTGCAGTGAGTCGATACTTCTTTTTGCTATGCCTTGGCCCACATTGGCGCGGAATATAACATGATGGACTGAGTATCTCCTGCCAATTCCAATCTTATAATCCATCCAGCCACTCCTAGGTTAGGTGGGTGGTGGGTGGGTGGTGGGATGCACTTTCTGTTTCAGGCTGAGTGATACCTCCAGCTGTAATTGTCCTAAAGGACCCCTGCAAGCATAAGCCAAACACAACTACTTAGGCTAGGATATAATTGTTATCAGCATATGGTTAAATTAGCCCTTTAGCCTGTCTTAGAGAAGGGATCATGCGAAAGCTTCCAGGAGATTTTTTGACGATCTAGGACAATTTTAGACCTAAATGCCCCTTTGACCTATTTTGCTGCGTGAGTTAACCTCCTTTTACACATGTTTCTTGTGCTACCAGAGTACTAAAGGTGAAACTGCTGTCATTAAAAATCGCGCGGTAGTATACGACGACTCCCTGAGGTTTGAGGAAATCCTCATTAAATTCTCATAAACTATGCAAAACTGCCGTTTTGACACACTTCACAAACACACATTCCTTACTCACCCTCAATTTCGGACGCTTAAATCGCATTATACCGAGAACAATTTCCTTACGGTTATGCATCTTTTATGGGTCCACTCCAGTGCTGTCACAGTGCCATGCCATTAAGCAGGAACCTTATTGTTCCCACACATCCGAAACGGTAAGGTTGACGTGTACTTACACTAAGACCTCAGAAATCGACAAGTTGACCCAAAAATGCCCCGAAAACGCATTGACACTGATTCCGTCCAGAAAATGAGGGATAAAAATATTTTAGTTGGGCTATCAAAGCATCAGATGCCGTTTCCTTGAATCGAATGCCACTCATCATCTCTGACCGTCAAGTGCATCGGCTGCCACCATCATTAACACACACTTGGCAGGCTCCGTCGAATCTGCAACAAGCCGAAGAACAATTCTACAGATGCGGCTCGGAGTGTATTAATCACTGATTTGTATCTCTTTTCCAGGGAAGGCATATAATGCAGATTGCAGAAATTGTCGTGTGGGCTCACGTCTTTAGGTTTCGTCCTTAGAGAGGGCCTCCGCATTTTTGGTCGTATCATGCGCACAGTATGTCGGTTATTTATGGAATCGGCCGTCGGCCGTGGTGCGGCAACTTAATTATGTGAAAAGTCGTATTTTTAGGATTTTTCTGCTTTCCTGCCGAGATGTCTGGAATGTCATTAGTAAGCAGTGAACGAGAGGAATACTTTGTGGGTTTGGGACATGGACACATGGGTGCATTGCTCAGTCGAATTAATTGCGTTAAATTTGAGTATTGAGCTGGTGATTGTGGCGCCAATTAGCAGGGAAATTTTGCGAACATATCTTGTGAGGGTATCGAAGATATTTCATGTTTGGGTTGTTTATTGAGGAACACTTTTGGGACAAGACACTTGTGGACGTTTCTTAGGCACATGTTGCGTGATGAAGTGATGGTTTCAAGTTTCAGAAGAAAGACTATTAACTCGAGAAATTTTTATTAGTTTTCAATTAAAAAGACGACGACAAACTTCAGCATTGTCAGAATAAAGGAGGTTGCTTTCGGTTTGAACCAGCCCGGTAACCACTGGGCCCTTCATGGTGTGTTGTCATAATGAAAAATGAACTTGTGGCAAACAAATGATGGTGCACCTCCCTTTTGTGAACAGGGTCAACCCATGCACATTTTCGTTGACTTGTCTTTCGTTGCGTCTTGGATCTTAAGAGGAAATATATGTTCCGTCACCTCGTTTCATTTGGCGGTGCTTACTTAAGCCTCCGAAGGTACCCTCGTTCCTTGGACTTTGCTTGGACGGTTTAAATTTGGTGAAAATACCAGGAGATACCTCAAGTGCTCATTGCCCTTGAGCATGATTTTGAATGGGGTCGACGGTGTTTGGAGTCATGACAATAAAAGGAAGTTCATCACGTGACGCTAGCCTTTAAGTGAAACACGCATCGATGGTTTTCGAAGTCAGTACCAGGAAGGAAGTGAAACATGACACCGCAGGACACCCAATTTGAATCTTTAATTTTTCTTTGTCTCCGTCTTATTGGCTTCTCAACTAATAGCAGGTTCGATGTCCAGTTGCGTGAAAGCAAACCAAAACTCATTCTGTCGCCTCTTTGGATCGAAAACAGCATTTCTGGGTTCACACTGGACAGTGTTTGAAGACCTGGAAGAAATTCACTTCGAAGAGTCTATATCTAAGGTAGTAGCAGTGTGAACAACTAGAGTGAATTTGGTTTTTTTTTTTGACCCGCAGCTAGGTATGGCCCGTGCCATGAGTTATGCAAGTCCTACCTCCTCTTTACTCTGTCTCCTGTTTGTCCCCTGCGGCACCGCCAGTCAAGGAATTCCTTCGCAGGGTCAGGTTTGACATTTCGTCGTCTTCTTCTCAACTGCTAGATCTAGCAGTCTCTTCGTTTCTCGCTGCTATTTTCTCTATTCGCTGTTGCTGCGTTATGCTTGTGATAACTTCACTTGCAGTCTCCCAGCCTTCGCGCGTTGGCAGCAGAAATGTAATCAGACCTGTTGGGGTCAATTAGCCTCCAATTTCTATCTCTAGGATGGTTCTAGCACGTTTGTATTCCATCAGCACATGCTCAGCGATCTGAGGTTTTCCTTCCTTTTCACAGTGCTGGTAACATCCACATGCTTCTGTGAAAGTGGGATATATTTCTGTGTATGTCGCAGACTTGAAGGGGGTCATCTGCATTTCTGATGTGGTTTAGTGACGCCTTCTGCAAGATCGGGTAGAGATTGGGTATCTTCACCTGTTAAGTCTCAGACTGCTTGCTTGTGCATAGAGAGCCGTTGAACCCAATCAATCAACTTCGTGGAGCCAGTGAAAAGCAAGATTGTACCCCCACTGAAGATGGGGATCCAAAGAGCAAAGACTTAACGGTTCTGAAACGTACACCTCTCCATTACTGTCAACATATGTACATAGTCATCGAGCAGATATATCATTAGAAACCCCGCTGACAAGTGTGACCCAGAAAACACTGGATACTAAAGAAAAAGAAAGAGGTGTGGAGCTTTTTGACAACACGATAGATGACGTAATGGAACGATGTGTGCTCAGAGGACAAGTCGATTCATTTTAATACTGACGATTCAAAAACTAGCAAAGTGGCAAAGTAAACTAGCGTTCCGTATTCCAAATCATTGTAGCGTGTTCCAGGCGGAAATCAGGGCGATCTAAGAAGTCTTATCTTGGCTGAAGAAAGACGTGATATCAGCCACGGATATCCGCATCTTTTCGGACAGTCAAGCGGCGTTGAAGTCCTTGGAATCAGTCACTTCAAATTCACAAAAAGCCCTAGAAGCCCTAGATTGCCGATTGTCTCTTATAGAGACGGCGGAGCAGTTTAATTTTTACCTTTGTTGTGTGCCAGGGCACAGTGACATTCCACGAAATTGCAAGGCTGATGAACTCGCCAGATCTGGAACAACATTACCATGTGAGCCTGATAAGGGCACCTTAGGTATACCAATAGCTACTTCTAAACTTAAACTAAAGCTAGATCCTATCGAAGGAACAAATCTTAGGTGGATAAGACAACGTGTCTACTGACAAAGCAGATTTGGCCAAAGCTGGATCTGAAACGCTCTAAGTATTTGATTTTTCTTAATAGATCGCATATAAGCACTATAATAGGTGTCATTACTGGACACTGTCTAATAGGCAAGCATGCAACAGGGCTTGGCGTTTACGTAAATGACTTCTGCAGAAGGCGTTACAGTCCTTGTAGGCCCAAGATCTAGCCTCTCGCAACCATTTATGTTGTGTGCATCACATTTTTTGCACGAACTGAAGGGACCCATAATCTATTGCTGATCCCGAACGCCGAGTTGAGAAGCTTCTTCTGTACACTCTGAGTTAAATGGAGAGTTTCTAACGATTTGGTCACTTGGGTGAAGTAAGCCCAAAAGGGATAGCCGAACCGAGATATCTCTTGAAAGAAGAAAAATTGTCAGAGGATAAGGTTGATTTAAAGCGGTAAACATATAAAACAGTCGCTCTGTGTTCAAAATATGTGGTGAGCCACTAGCCTTCGTAAGAGTGTAGGAGACCACCTAGTAGTGGAGTTGTGTGAAAATCTTCTTTTTTTTTTTCAATATCAAGACACGTAGTTTAGTCGATATGAAGAGATGTGGTGGTGTCATGAAGACATATTTGATGGATATTGCTGTGACTTGAACCTTCAAAAGCTAGCACGGCAGTCCACCTCACTAACTACTGAGTTATGGCGACCTCAGGGGTTCGACCTAATCGTCCCTTTTAAGAAGCAATACATAGGTGTGAGTTCGTGGAATTGTTACAGCAAATCAATAACCAAAACTCGTCGACTTTTTTCCAACATAAATGTAAGGCACCCCAAAAATATGCAACATAACCCTTGTAAATCTTCACTCTCCACCGAGTCACTTGTATAAAAACTCCATTTCTGTCTGATATGTGAGTAACTCCTCACTTTGTTGTGAACAACTTTACAAAAGAAAACAAAAGCTTAAAACGCCGTTTTGCTTCAAAGCTCTAATCAATCAGTTATGTTGCTACCAAAACGATTAAAACTCACTTTACCCATCCATACACAGTAAGATTCACCATAAAGCTTCGGTTTTGTTCTCTTAACGATCGTGGTATTGAAGCAGTCGTAAGCCCACTTAAGAGCGTTGAATCAAACGCTTAAGAGCACGTCAAAGCTTATGTGAGTGAATGCCAATACGAAACTGGTAGGTGCCACCACCACACGGACACAGCGGAGCATATGACACGATTTCCAGTGTCGGTAACTCTCCCTTTCAAAACATTCCGCTATCTTAACTGGTTCAGCCAGCCTCATGGGAAACTTGGAATAAGCTTCGACACTGCATTGTAGTTCACATGTGTGTTTCTGTGGCCAAGTAGTTGTTAACAAGTTTAAGCTCTGTCGACTCGGAGTCCAGTTTAGTGTCTTTTGCCTCTTGTTTCAGCTGTTTAACTTGTGTTGCAGTTATGTGGAAAGAATGCGAATTTAATTTTATTTCCCTTCACACCAGCAATTGTATCTATGTATCGACAAATGTATCTGTGTAATCCAGTAGTCGTGATGAAATATTTTAATGTATTCACAGATATTATGAGGCGATTCTGATGGTTTTTGTTCGCGCTGTCGATTGAGATATTAAAAGTTTTCGATAACGAGTCGAACAATTAGCGATGAAGGTGGTGGCGATTTGTCTTTAAGCCTTCGATAGGTCAAATCGTGTGCGGCACCGCTTTGATTGCACGCTAATCACTCCCTAATCATGTATAAGTTAATTAGAATCGGGAATCGCTGGTGAGCAAAGTCACAATTCGTTGTTTGGTGGAATCCTTTCAATAAATTTTTGTCTATATCCCCATCGGGCGATATTATCTTCTCAACACTTTTGCTAAACTGACAGAATGTACCAGCGTTGGAGAGGCAAAAACTGGCATTCTTGAGGCGATTATCTGCGTTGAAATAGTGGCTGTAGCACCTGTTGACTTGATATATAAATCATGTTGTCAACTATTTAAGGTGGTTCTGCCTAGTGAGTGTGTTAGGGCGAAGTATACTGTGTGTGTTGGTGTTTTGTGACGAATATCTTTGAACGGCAGTCAATGATGTATCAATTTGGGGGCTGCACGAGGTCTTATTAAGGCTGCCCGTGATGGTAGAGTTGTTTTAATGACTTTCGAATTTGGATTGAAAAGTATTTTTAGTTCTGAATTTAGTTGTTTAGATGCTTGAAGATCATTTAAGGTGTGTCGCTTGAGATACCATTGTGTTTTGTTCAATGTGTCGATTTTTTTTTTAAACACAAAAGCGATGTCTTTCAAGTTTCAACTATAGAGTGCTAATTTCCATTTAAATTGAACAATTAGATCAGAGAATATTTTTGGTTTAGATATGGCAGCTTCACTAAACTGCCGCAAGGCAGTTTAAGTCAGGTGTTTTTCAAACTTCCAAATGCAGGTAAGAATAACTCCAGTGAATGCTTGTTTTAAGGATTTCTTTCCCGAAGACTTGCAACACAGTTTTAGACAGTATGATGCATTGTACATACACATGCGCTCTACAGTTTCATTTCACTCTACGACTACGATTTGTATTAATTGTCTTAGGTTTAAGTGATATCTAGGCTGGCTGTGGCCGGAAAGGAAACACACAAGTCTCCTGATATACCCATGAAAGGTAGGCGTTGCTGTAGCGAGTCAAGTCCTAAGGGTATTAAAGCAACACTTGAACTTAGTGATTGAAGAGCCGAATAACTCACTTTTCAAGCTTGATTTAAGGTAAATGTAGGGTCAGGCTTCAACGGTGTGAAGTTTGGCTGGGCTTAAACACGGCCCAACCGACTTCAAAATCAGTTTCTGGACGATCCCCGTATCACAAGATTCTTTTAGAATAAGCGGCGTACCCTCAGAAGCCCGGTTATGAGAGCTTGGGATCCCAATCTCAAATCTTGTGCTAAAGTAAAATACTTTTGACATTAAGTCGAAAATCGTGGTGAACATCTTTAATTTGTGGAAGTCGGAAAGCAAGTCTGTGTAATTCATCTGAGTGCTTGATTTAATTTTACATAGACTTGTGGATAGTTACTGCATTCCGCCATGAAGCAGTTTCGCATGGCTGGCGTGGCACCAAGGCAAGCTAGTCGTTCAAGCCGTTGAAGCTTGGTGACGCTGTTTTTTCTTTGACGTTGATCCACCGGACTACAATCGTGTATATTATGATAGGATTTACCATCATGGTGTGTAGCGAATAAATTACTTTATGAGTTGGGCCCACGTTTTTCTATACATATGTGCTTTTTATACATATGTACAGGCTTTGGTCGCCCTTGCAATTTCATCGTTGATGTGGGAGCTCCAGTTCAGTCTACTGTCTAAGACTTGCAGTTGTCTGAGAACCTGAAAGTTGAAGCACTTATTGTGATACAACCTCCTTATTGTGAAAAATAAGATGACGGTTTTGCTAGGGTTAATGAAAAAAGGCACCAGTCAAAGCTCCCCTTTAAACCCTCTGCAAAACTTCTCACACGCTGCCCTCATATTGGTACTAATTATGACAACTAAGTTATCAGCAAATCAACAGCTTTACGAGTATAGCCCGGGTTTATAGATAAGGGTGATAAAACACCGCTTTGTGATCAGACTTTTGCTGTTGATATCGTCACATAGACCTCCCTAGAGGTGAATGTGATTCTTCCCACTTCGCTTCGCTCCCACTAATGGTCGGATAATCGATGTCCTGCTTCTCATAGCTTTTTATGGTGGAATCATACGAATATCTAGTGTTGTTAAGGGCATTCTCAATATGGAGGGAAGCACACAGAACGATTTCTTTGGATCGGAAGGCTGCATTAATTTGTGTTGTTAGGAAAGCAGTGTGCCTTCTGCAGATCAGCCTTTTCAGTATGCGAAATAACTAAAGACGCGCTTTAATTTAATAAAAATTTTTTCCGTCAAATCACAGAGATCGCAAAGACACAAAAGGGATTTGATTTCATTACATCTTACTAGAGATGCCGCGATCGAAAACGGTGATTATGTTTCAGTGCTGATGGGTCATATTGACGTCACTAATTGGAATAAAATATTCTGGAGATATGCTCCCTAAACTTTAAGTAGTTCTGTCTTAGGGATTTAACACTGTGAAAGTAAACATCAGCATCTAAGAGGAATAAAACCCTACGTGCTAGCCTTAATCGAAGCATAAATCAATACAGCAACTGGATTCAACTAGGAATTGTGTTTGTCAGAAAAGAGATAAGATGGAATTCGATGATCAAGGGCATCGTGAGTTGTCTTTACTGCTCTTGAATTGATCATCAACCGTATAGACTGATTCTTTTAATAACACCTGATGGCGGAAATAATTCCCTTCGGTGTCTGAAAGTTCCCTTCGATTTTTTTTAAAATACTCCAACAGAACTGTTGTGGTAAGAAGATAAGTTATAGCCTTTGCCTTCAGCTGTAACCTTTTTCAGCTTGTCGAAGAGTTCAGTGGGCTGCCGTATTATCCTCCAGATCTCTCATTTATCAAAGGCAGAGAGTTGCGGCATCAAAATATATGCTTCCTTAGGTAACACGTACCGTCTTCTAAGTCGATATTTGTATAGAACCCGCTAACGAAACAAATTTTCTCCAGCAATTATCCTGGATGTGCAGCCATTAAAGCGAGAACAACTTTTTGGGTGTAATCAAGTGCCGTCGTTCAACTCGGCTTGCCTATGTAGGCCATGGATACCAAGTGCAAACTTAATTTGGCAGAATATTTTCATGTGAACTACCGCAACAGCTCTGCAGCTCTGGAAATTTGTTTTCACTGCAAATCAGTTCAAATTGTGATGCGAGATCTTCTGTTAAGGCTGATGTGGCTAAAGGTTTGATACTTTCACCAACTTTATTCCTATTCTCTGTTATTAACTGATTGGTTACAAAGTCAAATCATCATACACTGCATCTTGGAAATTCAACCTCTAGCTATTCAAAGGGAAAGGCAACATACTTTAGTAAGCATTTCAAGGGGTTGTTTCAGGGGTATACGTTTGCTTTTCCGAGGGAAGATTTATTTCTAGACCTCGATCTAGTTTTATGTCAGATTTTCAGTCATATATGTATCTTCTTGTCATGAAATCCCTTACTCTTAAACAAAGTGGGAAATCAAAGAAAAATTAGTCCCAAATGAGTTGACCTGTAAAGGAAATATTGAGCAAAGCCAAGCTTAAAGTTCAGAGCACCCATCGCACCGTGAAAAGCCCAAATCAATTTCTGATAATTAGTTTGCCCTTTTTTATCATCGAAAGCACCATTCATCATCCTGATTGCGAAATAAAGTCAAACTCCAGGTATGAAAGTTCAAGCAAACCTTGAAATTTATACAACCATTTGTAGACAGTCAATCCGACTAATCTGAAATCGAGATCGAGCCGGAATCGACAAGTGTCTCTCGGCAACTCGGCCGTTAGCTAACTGATTCCGAATTCGCCAAGTTGTCTTTTTTACTTGCGTGCGTCAAAAGTAGCCTCCCTCTACTCCAACGTTACTTCGGGGAAGATTCAATCATGTTTCGGGCCGGAATGCTCAAAGACTGTTCTCTAGAAGCTACCGATAACGCCCTTATCCCCTCTTGACAAAGTCTATACCACTGGGCCATAGACCATGACAAGGGTCTTGTATGGAGTGACTTTTGCTGTCTTAGACCAGAAAAACGGTCTAAGCCGTTTTGATACTTCGACTCTTGGAGATCTACTTGACAAAAGCATGAGTGAGGTTTAAGAACTCTGTGATTCTTTGTCCAATCTGTAGATTTAAGGAAGTACAGTGTATCCGAGAAATATTATTAACGTTTCCTGCCTTATGTGGGATGAGCGGTGCATCTGTTGAGGAAGTGGTCAACGGTTTTTGCCTCGTTAACATCCTTTCACCTGCGAAAACAAGTGTAGAAGTCAAAAGGGATATCTAATCGTGCTACATGGTTCCGTGCAGTCCAGTGACATGAGCAGATTGCTATAAGCCGACGTTCTAGTTTAGTTGAATGAGGGTCACATCGTCCTAAATATGATACAACTAACTACCCCGACTCACCTTTGGTTAGCTATAAGAAATCGAACGAATACCTTTCCGTCTTACTGTGACATGCCTTAGTGAAATATGTACATTTTCTTTCAAAAGTTGAATTTCTCCTGACCAGTTCGTCGCCCTTTTTATTTCTACCTTTGCCTCTAAGCACAGGGATCCAGCAGAACCAGTTACCAAAAATTGCAAGTTCTCTACGACATTGTTGTATTAGTTTGAAGGAAACCGCTACAGAAGCTATGACCTTAACATCTCCGCATGGAAAACGCGATGTGCGGTAGCGACTTTGACATCTTCATAGTTCCGGGCTAAATGCGTACACCGAGTCCACAGTTCATGTTCGATCTGTCCAAACAAATTGATTTCTCAAAGTTCTACATCATTCCACACTTTTCTATTCCGTTCTGTTTGAAAAGCGTACCGTAAAGGTTTAGTTAGTTAGTCAGTTTGTCTCCTAATCATTTCTTCAAGTCTTTAGTTGAGAATATTGCTATGGTCTAGCAGTCCAGCATCCTAGTCTTGAGTCTGGTTGGGCTGCATATTGCCATAAATTTAGAGTGTATTTTGAGGGGAAGAAAACGCGTAAACTGTCATCGACTTCGGTGGACAGTAACGCAACGTGCAGGTAGTTCTTATGCCTCCACTTTTTTGGACTGTGGTTCATTTGATTCTGTTGTAGGTATGTATGTTTTAGTCAGCGCGGGTCATCAGACTCAGAGAAAAGGATGGAACGTACTACTGCTGTAAACATCCAAAGGGTTACTTTTATACTATACACGCCCTTCGAATTCCTTTCCAGTCAAGAATCGTGTCTAACTATTCGGAACTAAAAGTAAGAGAGAGCGCTTGGCTCTGTAACCTAGGCAAAAGAAAGTAGGGCATTTTGGTATTCTTCAGTTCAGTTTTACTAGGGTTTACACTGTGACCTCTATAGGGAGATTTTCCCTTCAATCTCTATATTTTGAAGTCGAGAATTCATTTAAAAAATGCTAATCCACCTCAAAGTTCAGTTTGGGGTCCGATCCCTTTTTCTTCAATTGATCTGCTGAGTTATATTTTAAATCAAATCCATTCCTCGCCGGTCCCATCTTCAGTGCTTTTCTCATTGGGGGAGTCTCTGAGCAACATCTGCTCCTCCAGACCGACTCATAGAATATCTCCGACTGAGTTTTTTATTAACTAAAGACCGCCACGTCCTCAAATTATCACTAAAATTCTATAAAATTAGTTCCCCTAAAATATGGGTTCCCAAATTTCTTGGGACAAGATATTCCAATTAACTCCTCTTAGAATTGGACAAAATGACTCTGATGTCATCTCTAGTTTTGCATCACATCAGTCACATAACCAACTCCACTCTCAACCTTTTTCGAACAAAGAACGTAGAAACGAGTGACCAGTTCATTGCTTGACGATACATCTTCAAACATCCGACATCTGGCCCTTGCAGAAATTGATATGGCTTCACAAAACGGTCTTCCAACTTACAGATGACCATGAATATCAACGCATCATAATTTAGTACCTCAAGTAGGAATGCAAACTGCACTCCACTCCGGTATGTTTTACCGGTTCCCTTTGTGTGATCCAACATGACCGTGGCCTTTAACAGTGGATTCTTCTTCGGATGACTACCTTCGGCTGAAGTACCTTTCAAAATTTATTTCCAAACCCCAATGGAATGTCTGACATTTTCCACTTCGAACAATTGCCATTCAACACACCTTGAAACTTGTACCACCCGATCCGAACAACAAACTTTGGTCACAACAAAAGCTCACCCGATCGCGTTTGTTCCTTTCCTGTAAAAAAAAAAAGTTCCCGATCCCACGGAATTTCGCTTGTAAGTTTAGTTATTTTTAGCCAGTGACCTTGGCGGTTCTTACAGATTTTAACAGCAACACTATCCATCTACTGTTTAGTGATTCTCATCATCAGAATGTCTTCCTTTGTTCACCCGTGTCGCCGGAGTGGTTGACAAAAGAAAAAATGATGAGACACCTGATCGGTGTCAAGATATTGTTGCACCCGTTTACGGTACATCACGAAGCTGCCCCTAGGGAGTGAAACTCGGTCCACAAGGAACAAAAAAAGGAAAAGGTTCGTTCAGTCGTTATCCAAGGTCGGCCGGAGGTAATTTATGGCAGGCAACCTTCTTGTGGGTTGAGACCTCGCATGACGTATATAATTACGATTACGGCTTTAATAACTTCACCATTTATTAATCGACCGTTAATCATTGAAATTGTTTTGTTTTATGAGCGCTGAGTTCTTTCACAGTCGACCGGTGTCACTGAAGGAGGCAGTAGCCACTTTATGCCGGAACTTGGGCTTTTAATTGATCCATGTGTGAGGTTTCTCGGTTTCGATAGAAACTAGTTCATTTTATGTTCGGACTTTATGGGTCTTTTTTCTGGAATTAGTTTTACGATTTTGGTTTTGACCTTTAGTAGCCATCTATCAGGTGATCGCTAAGTGCCTGAGGCTGGAAACTTTCCGGTCAATTGCGTTCACTTCCCGATGACATTGAAAAGTGAAATTTTCGTTATGTGCTCGCAGAGGCTACTGAACTGAGGGAACAAGAAACTTGAAAATCAAGATTGGAATTCCTAGATTTTTTGAGAATTTTGTAAATTAATGCATTAGTCGTTATGCAAGTCTTTTGTTTTCGTCTAAGGTGAGCGTTTTGTGATCAGTCTTTCGCCTGTAGACCAACGAATTTTTATGTTTTTTTTTTTTTGTGCGAAATCTAGTTCGCCGGGCTTTATGAGAATTGTGCAAATTTAGCATCAAAGACTAAACTTTCAAACCTGATTTATGCCGAAGGTTGATACTGTCCAAGAGACTCAGATGTTAGAAATAAGTTTTCATAAATTTTGGCAGACAGAGAGTGGTTTACTTGGGACGATAGGTTGCCCCCGCTCAGACAGAAACACACTAAGTCAAGTTCGCCCCATTGTGAACCACGATGAAGAACCGGCTTACCAGCCCGGGGAACCAGAGTATGTAATACAAAGTACATCGAGATGGGCAACCGTATCGGTATTAACTCCAAGAGTAGAACCATTTCGTCCCAGAGATGAAGTTTCTTATGTCGAGTTCGGACAGATCGTTAAGATCATTGTAAAGTAAACCCCTAGAGTTTTCCTTCTCAGCGTCGCAAGAGCGTTGCAGTTTCTTCCGGGAACGAAAAAGCCGACCGCCTGGCCAGGCGGGGATCAGTCCTTAACGACTCACTGGCGGAAGCTGTTAATATCCCACTAATAGCCGTAAAGGGCAATTTTCAACACCACTTTCTGAAAATGGCCAACCAAGTGTGGAATAGGCTTAGCAACTGCGTCATATCGAGGAAGACCTGGCCCGCTTACAACAAACAGAAAACAAGCTAAGCAGATCAAGTCAAGATATTGCGAGAATTGTAGCCGGTAGTACAGGCCACTGGCCAGTGGGTGACCACGCAGCCAAGCTAGGTATTCCCCACAACACTTTCTGCCGCAGTTGCAAGGATAACAGCGAAAAACAATCTCTGCTTCATTTAATGTGTAAATGTCCGGCCCTAGCGAGGGTCAGACAGTGCACTCTGGGCAAACCCTTCTTAGACTGCCTCACAGATATTTCCAAGAAAAAGAGGAGTGAACTAATCCTGTTCCTTATTTCCACAGGTTGGATCTAAATATCTTTGTCTATCAACCTATAACGCCCACAAACAACCAGGTCAAATGAGTTGTGTTTTCAAACGGCGCTAATTGGGTTCTTAGAACCATCACCTCTACCTACCTACCTACTTGTAGTTTCTTCCTCCTCCTCGTCTCGGCACCTTCTACAGAAATCATTGGAGGAGACCCTCAGTCTGACTGCATGTCTGCCTGTCAAGCAGTGTTCCGGTGAGGACCCCTATTAGTGAACCTAGGTTTTTTCGGTTTGTGGATAAAAGTCTCTCCGTCTTCTTTAAATCCAGCTTGGGACAGATTTGTTTTGACAAGAGACAAGTGCTGATGTTGTTCTACCTGTGGTATGCCAGTTTCTTGCCATCGGTGTCAAGAAGGAATTCGATCGATTCGATAGGCGATCGATTCTTTTGCCAGCTCGGAGAGTCTCTACCACCATCTTTTCCACTGTGCACTATAAAGTCAAACCACGTTTTGATTCAGTTCCTCAGTTTTAATCGATTGGTTGAATGTCGTGTCACTATCCTCAAGTCTTTACAAAATCTATAGGCATGTGTGAGTCGGACTTTTACATACTGGGTGGTATAACCTAAGGGTTAGTTGCGAATTTATTGTCAATTTAGTACGCTTGTGTACCAATTACTTCGTGGGTTACACACTTCGGTCAATGAATGGTCTGTTCCTGGGAGTTTCAAAACAACTCCTACATCCACATTCCTAACATGGCTATCAAAATTTACAAGCATTGACAATTATTCCTAGAACTTTGGTTCAAGTGTCCACTGACAAACGAAATTCCTTAAACGACCCCCCTTAGCCATGACTTATCGAAAATGTCGTTAAGTGACTTCTGAAAGTTGTTTCAGGATGTTCTTATCGCCTTCCAGATCGAACATATCCGCTCCATTATGTCGGCCAATTAAATGATTGATCGGAGAACATGATTCGCCAAATCCACCCGACAAACAAAGCTCATATAACCAGTTGACGAGGATTCTTGGTCATGACTCTATCCCGACATAAATGGACTACTCACTTCCACGTCGGATCTGTGAAATGATGTGCACTGGCAGATAAGTGGGTTTTTTCGTTGGAAATGCCCACACTTGACCTTTGGGAGCAAATCGTACAACAGACCCAAGCGGATAATTATTACATATCTCCCAATCGAAACCCGAAGTGTCAAATTCTCGCCCCGATAACACGAAAATTTGAACCGGATCTCCTCATAACATGGCCCCATCGGCTATTTGCGACCCCCAAACACAGACCAATTCAAGTGACAAACAAAGCAATAGTCGTTGTGACAGCAGGTAGAGCAACAGAGCTGTCTGTCCAGTATACGGTTGATGGTGCTCTTGGTGACACTTGGCGATAATCCAGACCAGATCAGGACCAGCAGCAAAGCAGTCGAGGGGAATTTCAAATTATACTCACTTTCAGGTTTAATCACCTGCACAGGGGCCAGTCGAATGTATCTTTCGATCGCCGGTGTAGTGAGTGGCCGGCGCGGTACGTTTGTTGAAGTTACATGTGTAAAGACACCACAGCCTCCGGGCACATGTTGTCAATTAAATTATCCAAAGTAGGGTCATACCCATAGCTCCGATGGTGTAATAGGAAACTACCTATAATCCGGTAAGTGACACAATTGCCTTTTGGAAGAGATCTCGGACGGGCGATTCCGCCAATATTCAAATGTCATTTATCGGTCGATGGGCCGCGCCA
Source organism: Matsumyia berberina (assembly GCA_917880715.2). NCBI lineage: Eukaryota > Metazoa > Arthropoda > Insecta > Diptera > Syrphidae > Matsumyia > Matsumyia berberina. The sequence goes on along the minus strand of OU862870.1, from coordinate 110,292,604 downwards.
GCCGCAAATCGTGAATCAGAGTTGGTGACCACTGTCTGTATCCGGGAATCCAAGTTGCAGAAAATCCAATTAGCCATTAAGGGCTTCGTTGTCAAATTTGGTGATTTATTAATGGAGATGGTCGGTTGGAGAGCGGGATGGCTAATTAAGGGTTGAAAGAGGCGGACATTGGTTTCGACGTATGTGGACGGCGAAATGTCATCGCGATTCAAATGAATTGCATTTGACATTCAATTCCACAGAATGTGGTTGGGGTTCTAAGCCAAATGTCGTCATTATGTCGAAGAGTGGTGCGCGAGTCATTCCAGGAAGTCGCTTGGTATCATTTAAATGATTTTCACATTAGAGTGCACGTTGGTTTGAAGGAAAGTCGCTTTGTATCGACTGCGAATGGCAGTGTCCGGGGAGTGCCGCCATTATTCTATGTCTTGTTTGTTTTAGTAGATTGTTGGCCAGGTATTGTAAGGTTTCACTGTAATAAATTTAATGGGTAAATCCGCCAAATGATTTCTTACGAGTTCTTAATTTACAGCGCGTTGGGAATAGATTTTTTTTTCAGTGCAATTAATCAGTTTCTTCGTGATCGTTAGGTTAGGTGGCTGCTCAGCGACAGTGACACACTTAGACTAGGTCGGCCCATTGTGACACCATGATGAAGAACCGGCCTACCAACCCAGGGAGCCAGAGTATGTAACATGAAGTACATCGAGATGGGCAAGCCTATCGGTATTAACCCTAAGATTTGAACTATTTCGTCCCAGAGATGAAGTTTCTTCTTCTTCTGGATGTCGAATTCGGTTATATCGTTAAGATTATCGTAGAAGTATTCCCAGAGGGTTTTCCTTCTTAGCGTCGCAAGAGCAGGGCATGTACACAGTAGGGTTGTAGTTTTCTCTTCCTCCTCGTCTCTGCAGCTTCTACAGAAATCATTGTAGGGGACCTCCAGTCTGAGTGCATGTCTGCCTGTCAAGCTAATAGTGAACCTAAATTTTTCCGGTTTGTGGATAAAAGTCTCTCCGTCTTCTTTTAATCCAGGTTAAGCCAGATTTGATTTGACAGGAGACAAGTGCGGATGTTGTCGCACCTGTGGTTTGCCAGTTTCTTGGCATCCGTGTCAAGGAGGAATTTAATCGAGATGCCGTCCTGCACCTTCTTTTGCCAGCTCGTCCGCTTTGCAGTTGCCTGGAACGTCCCTATGTCCTGGAACCCAGCACAGGGTTACGTCGCACCTATCTGCAATCTCGGTAAGAGATCTGCATAATTGCTTTACCAACTTTAATCGTATTGTTGGCGGGTCCAAGGTCTTAATAGCTGCCTGTCTATCTGTGTATAGTATAAAAGCGCTACAATCTATCGAGTTAATTAAAAGCCAAACGAGCTTCGCGAACTGCCGTACTTTCGGCTTTAAACAGACTACAGTGATCCTGCATTCGTGTGGTAATGGCTAAGCCAGGTGCGTTGGAAAAGACTCCGTCTGTAAATAGTCCACCCACATACTGTGAAGTATCCACCCACAAACATAAAGACACTTGTGTACGAATCTTTAGGGGTAAGCATGCATCACCACATCCAGTATTATAAGAAAAATTCAAATAGCAGCCGTCGAAGCGATAGAATCGCTACAATCGGTCGACCTGTATATGAAAAGAGTGGCAACAAAGGTCGTCCTACGTTTTCAAGAATCTTACTCTGGGGGAAATGGGCGAATAGGTCACTGTAGTATATCTAGATCGGCAAAAATGGAAACAGAAACTGAGCGCTCTACGCCTCACCCTCACTTTGACCTTATTCCATCAAAGGAAAACAAGGACAAATAAATAAATAAATAAATAAATAGCTGCCGCGGGAGCTCGGGTTGTTATGCGTGTTACATTTTTTGCACGAATAGAAGGGACCTGCAAATTATTGCCGATTCCGAACGGCGAATTGTGAAGCTATTTCATGACAAATTATACTCCCGGAGGCTTGTCATTCCTCGACGAGAGGTGGTACAGTGAAAAATGTTCGGTGAATATGGCTGGGGCGTGAACCCACGCCGCTCGGACAGCAGTTCACCGCAGTAGCCACTGAGCTACGGCGACTACAACACGAAAAAGTGTTCTAAAGTTTAACAGGAGGGTTAGGGTGCAGACTCTGGAATAAACTTGGAAGAATTTGATATAACTCGGTTAAATAAACATTCAAGCTGAAGTTTCAGCGATAGCCGAGGTCTCTGGACAAATTTTTTTATGTCTAAGTGTGTCTGGATTTGAGTGCCATTTCGAGCGGCAAATACACTTCAATTGCCACATATACATAGGTGGGACTTTTCAAAACGACCACTTATTTTCTTGACGGGCTCCCGAGTGAAGAATTTTTGCCTGAGACACCGGAGTTCTCCATTCTCTTCGATTTCGGGCATGTTGCTGCCAGTTTATCAGGTCAAGCATTCTGGCATCCGCGTGGTTTGGTCCTTATGCCAGAGGTCCCGTCTTCCTGGTCGTCTCGAACCTTATGGTTGCTATTCAAAGATTTTCTTGCCTGGAGCATTGTATTTCATTTGCTCGATGTATCCGAGCCAGTGTAGTCGATTAAAATTGGTTTTTCGAACTACATACATCCACAACTCATACGGTTCGTGGTTATATCTCCTCCGGTGAAGTATTTTCATTTCTAATAAGCTCAGGATCTGCTCTGGTTTTCTGCTTGTCGTCCAGCACTCGGCGCCATATAGCAGAGCTGGCAGGATTAGATTTCTATGGAGCGTCACCTTTGTCATTCGCGTTAGAAGCTTTGACTCCAGCTAGTTTGAAGTATGTAGCAGCGGGATCCTAGGGCTATTCTCCGCCGGATCTCCACTAAGATGTCATTCGTAGAATTTACATTTACTCCCAGCTCCGAGGTAGATGAACTCGTTTACTACTTCGAAGCTATAGTTGTCGATAGCCACGGTTTGCACTAGGCTGTGGACAGATAGATGTTTGCTTGATAACTTGTTTCGCGTTTCCCCAAGCTTCCATTCGTTGCTAGTATTCACCATTCTCTCATTTAGGAAATGAATATTTTCTTAAGTAGTTTTTGAGCCCCCAAAAGAGGATATTGTCTCTACAGGTAAAATTTGTCAAGAATAGAAAAACAAACGTTAATGCATTTTACTCTAGATCTTCGTTAGAGTCAGCCAACCACAGATGCTGCTAAATGTTGTGGTAAATGCGTTGGTTTCCTTAAAATAGTCAAAAGCTTTTTCACTCCCGCAGACTCCATAACTCGAATATGACTCGAATGTATCGGCAGGATCTCCTGCAAGATTGATTGGTGTTCAATCTAAGTACATATTTGCAACCAAATCCGTTCGCTTGAACACGGTCGAACCGTTGGATGCTTAGAACTCTTGTACCTATACTTCCACCACAAATGCCAGGACCATTTAAAGCCATTTATAGTCTCAAGGGAAGGCAACGTAAATCAATTCAATCTTCGCAACTGCCACGAATCTAAAAGTCTGGTGGAAAGATTTGATTAAATCCGTTGATCTGATACTAAAGCAGCGGCATCCGTCTCACTGATTTTTTATATTTTTTATTTTTTATAATTATCACGCACTAAAGGGATTATATCAAATTGCTGTCATTAGAAAAGCGAGAGAAAAGAGGAAGAAGATACTGATGCACTTTGATGTATCTTGAGGATTAAAGTGTGAGGAATTACAGAGCTACATATGTAGATACTTAAGGTTGAGCACTGGATTTGGGGCTTGCTTTCGGTTTTTTTCTATGAAGGATTCGGCACTGTTGGTGCTCACTGCTGTGGTGCTCACATCAAACAAATGCGAGCGCGAACCATCAATTGCAATCAATCTCACTCGCATCAATCACAACCTACGATTCGTCTGCGCACCGTGCGATCATTTAACCTCGTGATACGTTTTCACAAATCGCAAATTCTTGAAAACTTCGGACAAATTTGAAAAATCCCCCCGGATTTCCTTCGTCTTTCGGAAAAAAGGGGACGGATGGCAGTCCTAAGAACCAGAGGGAGCTAAATCGCAGCAAAGAGCGCAGATGGTGAAAGGTTGATCAATTTGCTGGTGCTATAAACATTCAAAACAATTATCTCTCATCCAAGAAAGCGAATTTGAAGATGCAAACATGGCGCTTTTCCTAGGCGTCGAACTTGCATGCACTGAAATCATTCGTGATGAAATCATATGCGGCCTTGGATTCATTGAAGCTCCAATTTTCCCATCTTGTATCAAATAATTACATGTATTTCTAAAAATGATCCCAGCAAACCGACCGACCTGTCGAAAATTTACCAATTTTACCATTTCTCTTATCATGGGCGCTGATCGACTTCACAAAATGACTGCGAGGGCAACCTCTTTTCCCTTCCTTTTTTCTCAGTAACTGTTGAGCCATTGCGTTGCTTTGCATAACATCCAGCGCCATTTCTTGTATTCCAATGAGGAAATGATTGACTATTGTAGGCCACCACACCCAGCGGTGTTGTATCCCTACATCACATGTCCAACCTCAGCCCGATTCAATTAAATTTCATGCTTTCAAATGAAAAAAATTCGCCACTCACCGCTCAGAGTATCTTGTAAATTGTGCTGTCAAACTATCCACCCAATGGTACACTCCCTATCTCTATCGCTCCCAGTGCCAGCAATTTCCGATTACCTGAGTTATTGTTATCTCTGGCGCACTACATAACGATATTGGGGCACACACATAACTCTTGCTACAGATACTTTGTTCCCCGTGTTTGTATCTCAAGGCTGAGACAACGGTGAATTAGTAATGTGTGCTTGGTGGGGTGGGAAACGACCACCTGAAAAAAAACACAGTTAAGCGGCCAATTGTTGACGAAGTCGAGTCGAAAGTTTTGACACGCGCTCTGAATTCATAAGAAGTCCATGTACACACGGGCATTACGATGCAAAACGTTTGGCCAAACACCAACAACACAAAGGCTCACCCATGGTGGCCATGGCTGACGAGAGCTATGGTAGTGGTGGTACCATACGCCACCAAGAAATCGGTCCAACCGTCAGCCGAGTCACAATTCTAGCAAAATTCGCTTCTAGTGCAGTATGCATTCTCTGGTAGCGATTTGCGTTTTTACGCAATGACTAGTCGTGTCAGGCTTGGGACTTTGTTTGGCCCATAAATTAAGTTCGAGGCAAATTGAGGTTAGAAACGAGCACTTATACTGCAACCGTAGTGGCAGTGCGTCCATTGGATTTCGTCAACAATTCGTATCCATATTTGGATGATTTGATAATAAACGATTTCAAGTGAAATATGCCAGTGATTGGCATTTGTGCGGTGCAGCTGCGAAACGATCCCCTGGCGGCGGCATTTGTGTGCTGAATATCCGTGCGATTGTGCAAGAGGACTCTGGGCATGTGACTTCCATTTTTGGAACTTTAATTGGAATACACTTTGGCAAAATGGCAGATTGTCAAATGGTTGGGTGTTGCTCGCAATTTATTCGCTAAACTTTGCAAGTTTTTCTTTTAATGTCGTTGCCCAACTGAGCTCTGGTATCTGTGCATCTGAGAGATCGTGATAAGTTCAAAGAGATGGTGTGGATTTTTTTTCGATATTCTCTAAGCAATTACCAGCTAATTTACACAAAATTAACTCGAGAAAAAACCAGAGATTTCCATAGTAGTTGAGGAATTCGAGTGGCTAGTGTCCTCGTTTAGCAAATGCGAAATGGATTTACACTGAACTTTGACATTTGTTGCTGAAGAATTGAAACAATCGAGGAGAAGAAGGACACAGTTTGAAACTGACATCAAAGATGTGAAAATTCTCAAAGTCTACATTTTACCTACAAACCAAACGTTTAAATGTTTTACATCCCCCAATTGTCTGCTTGACAAGGGCTATGAGAACCCGTCCTAGGAAAGCACTACAGGTTGCCTTGGAACGCTTCATATATCCGAAACCTTTAAATGGGTAAGATGAAATAATCACTGAAGAGAGCTTCCTGAGCTGAGGCATTTCAAGTTATTTTTCGGGAGCTACCACCGGAAGAGGTCGAAGACGCGCATATAACATACCAAGAACAGGCTAAGTATGCTAAGAGGTTGCTTACAGAACACTGAAAGCTCAGAAGACATCTCACAAAAATCATGAGGCTAAGGAAGCTGTTAGATGTTAAAAGTTGGGGTGAGGGTATGCATTGCGACCTGTAGGGATCTATTGTGCTCCCCCGAACTCATATGGGCCGATAAATCTCGACCTATAGCACCTCCTCCAATTGAATCACTCGGAGGAATCGGAGTATCTAGATTGGGTACAATGATGGGAGATACGTTTTAGAAAAAGTGCACGCTCCCAGGTGTGCTCTTCTTTTGTGGATCAGTACTCCAAAATCTATGAGGGGGTGTGACGGGGTCTCCTAGGCATCGCTGCAGAATCTGCAGTTTCCGTTCGCTTCTACTTCCGTTTACCTGAGATGCTTCTTGAGTCTTCCGTTAGAATGCAAAGCGGGTTCTTGTTGGTGTCTAGGCAAGCCTTGCTCCTCCTTCGGTCGTAGTTCCCGAGAAGTTCCTTTGCCTGCCTTAGTTCTGGAAGTGCTTCCCATAGTCTCTTTCTTTTGCACTTTTCCTCTCTTCGAATTTCCTCTTGGATTTGATGCGGACTAGTCCGCAGTATTGCTCAGGTCTAACGAATGGTTTTTCTGATCCTTTCCTTGCCAGTTCATCGGCTGCTTCATTTCCCTCTATCCCTACATGACTTGGCACACAGTAGAGTGACTTTATTATTGCGACCCAGTCTGTTTATCTTTCTTAGACATTCGTGGTTTGGATCTGAATTCATAGGAACTCAGTGCCTTGATGAGAGCCTGGCTTCGGGCATGTAATGCCTTCAATCATATCGGATTCTGTAAATGGTTCGCACGTCAGGTAGGAGAGGAAAACGTTTCTTTCCTAAATTCACTCCAAACACTTAGAATTCTAGTGGAATCCGGAGTAGGGGCCACAGTCAAATCCTATGAGTACCGACAGAGATGTACGAATCCAGCCCTGGAACTTTTCTTTAGAAAGCTGAGATTTACCCAATCGATGGAGTTATTCAATTCATTGGGTGATATCGATGCCGTCAGGTGTCCTAAAACTGGCTTCAGATTGGTGTGGGAGGAAGAAAAAACTACAACTCACCACCTATGCCACTGTCCAGCGCTATCTCACAGCAGGAGAAGATTTCTAGAACATATCACTTCAACGATTTCAGTCAAGCCCCTATTCGGGATCTCCTCTCCTTCGTCACCACTACTAAAAAAAAAAATAATAAATAGCTGGCGAGACAGCTCGATGTGAGCCAAGGCCTAGCTTCTCGCAACCATGCATGTTGTGCGTGTTGTATTGTTCGCACGAGTGGAGGGGATCTACAATTTATTGCCGACTCCGAATGGCGAATTGAGAAGCTCTTTCATGACAAATTATACTTCCGGAGGCTTGTCATTCCCCGATGAGAGGTGGTGCCGCGAAAAATGTTCGGTGGACATGGACTTTGTTGGGGCTTGAACCCACGCCGCTTGCACAGCAGTCCAACGCACCATTTACAACAATTCTAAATGGTTCTAGTAAATTTCCTCGGAATTCTCTGGGTATCACAGTGGACCTTGAGCTTACGTGAGTCTCCCATGGGACACTTATTCAATCCAACCTAACCATCCCGGGTAAAACTGTCCTTGTCGAAAAAAGAAAGAAAAAGCACAATCTTGAGCAAATTTTATTGGAAAACGTACCCATCTGGGGAGGCAAAGTATCTCGGATTTATCCCAGACTGGAACTTCCACCTGAACAAGGCTACCAACAAGGTAACGAGGGCAATGCTTATGGGTCAGGCCATTTACGATAAAACTGGGGAATTTAAACTCCAGATGATCTACTGGGTATATAGTGCCGTCATCGAACCAATAATCGCCTATGCATCTCTGGCATGGTGACCAAATAAATCTTTAAGCTAAGGCCCAAAACAAGTTGAACACTGGGTGGGTATTACTGGAGCAATGAAATGTGCCCGAAGACACGGGCCTGCTGGGCTATACTGAGTGTCAAGATACCGAAATTCAAAGTCAACGACGTTACAGGCCATCTAAGGATCCTAGAATGCATACAAGATCCCAACCCAATTTTTAAGAGCACAGTTAAAATGCTCAAGAGATTTCGGTTCTCCAGATAGTTCGAGATGGTCATAGGTGACCGGGAGTCCACGGGAAACCTGCATCTATGAAACATATTTTAGGACAGCTAGGAACGCATCAGGAACGCTCTCAATGTCGTCGAAGATTTGCGTCCACAAACAACGCCAGGATGATAGGATCTGAAAGTTTTCAAAGGGCAGACTATCTGGCGTCCACTCATTGGGCCGGAATCTTTTTTTGAAGTGCCACTTAGCAGTGTCTATGTTGAAAAGCGCAATGGGAAGCCGATGAGCTAGTTGAACATGGTGCAAACCTACAGGACAGGAGTGAAAAAGTTCATCAACCCAAGCACAAATAATCTAAAAAAGTTACTTGAACTCAGCAGGGAGGTTAAAGGACCCTAACGGTCTATCTTTGGACACTGTTTACTTAGAGCCTCAATTTAGCTTATGATTATCCACAAGGCCAGCATAGTACATCTTACAGGTCGTAGTGCATCTGGACCTCAGTCATATTTGTATTGTAGTCACGCGCATTCAAGAGGAAACAAGTGTTCTCAAGTTAAAGATCTGACGGTCCAGGTGGGGCGTTGTGCTGCAGGAATACCTGTCCGGCCGCGTAAAATCCTCTTATTACGAACTGACCAAAAGTCGCGGATATGGATGCTCCTTCTATTGACGACGTTGGCACACCAAATAAAGCTAAAGATCTTTGGTTAATCACTTGGAATGTTCAACCTCTTAATTGTAGGATAGCGGGCAAAAAAGGGATGAAAAACTGTGACAACTGAAGCACCGTTTATTCGTAAGCGGATATGTCATGTGCGGTAGATTTACGGTTTCACAGCAGGCAGATATGCGGGCATGCCTTTCAGGGGACTAAGACGCTGCCATCAGATAGTATTTCTCCTCGACAAAATATGTCCCTTATATGTATGATGCCAATATCGTGAATATTAGCGCTCCGGTCCGGAGAATTTTCGTATCTATCCGAAGGAACAGCGCAGCAGGGGAACACCGCCACTAAGGTGGGATGCATAGGCGAAAACGGATCTCAATCAACTGGAGGCAGCCAGTTTACGATGGAAATGCTTGCTGGTTGAGGCCCAGGTTCACACCGGACTGTAGCGCCCTTATAAATCAGTAAGTAGACTACACATGATACTCTCGCCGGAGGGTTGTTGGTTCTCAAACTTTGTATGTTTCTATTTGCATGCCTCAGGATAGGCCCTCTACAATCTTACTAACTGTGTCTGTTATACTCGATTGCGCTCCTAGCCTTTTAAACGTTTGTATTGCTATTTGGTATGCTTCATCCCATGGGTTTCGAGAGCCTTTTTCAGTGTACGACAACAGTTTATGACTGCATGCATGATACCCTGTGGCTAACCAATTGGTTACCGAAGCAAATTTAAAACATTTTAATTTGTTTAGTTTAAAATTTTAAACGTTTGTCGGGTTGACAGCTTGTTTGCGTTATTTATGTTTTGTTTGCGTTCAAAATGGAAAAAAACAAAACCAAAAATGAGAACAATTGCTGATATTAATGAACTTCCCACCGTGCATCTAATAGCACCGGAGGAAACATATCATGTTATACCATGGAGTGGAGTGGGTCCCGCGTGTTGATTACATCAAAAAACACCTCATTTCGCTTGCAAAACTTCAACTTTGCTTTTACTTTCGATAGGCGTTACGCAACGTTTGTACCTGCTCCCCGGGACGTTCAAGGGGAGACTGAGAAATGGATATTTGTAATCTTAAAATGAGAAACTCCTCTGTGTTCAATGGCAGCCCTGAGGGCTTGATCGAAATTTTGTTTTTCGGTGGAAATGTTGACTTTTCTCAGCAAAATGACCGATGTGTGTGGGAGTACAGATCAATTGAAAGAAACATTTAATTGTTTGCATAAGAAAAAGTAGAAGTTACACTTTGGTTCATGGACATGTGTAACATGTTGAGTAGAACATGTTTGTTATCGTGTCGTGAGTCACACTTTTGAAGGCATTGGAATGAAAACAAATGGGATCATGGAAGAGTAGATATTTATTTGAAGTAAGTTTCAGGAGATGAAGTCGGCTTAACCCTGACAATTCACTTTTCTTAGCGAGAGATAGGCAATGAAGACGAACATACATATTTGGGACCAACATTAAGCTCCTGTTTATGGCGAAGAGATGATTCCACACTAATGGGCACCGGCTTAGCAGCATACCAAGGAAGACGAGCTATTCTGGTTTGCTCTTTCAGATTAGAGCGCGTTTGTCTAAAGAAACTGTTTTTGGCGGATGTGGCTTGTTCACAGCTTTTATTTTATCTTTGTGCTTCATTTCTTGATCAATTGAGTACTGGAAAGTCCCATTCCGAGGGGAATCATTTCTGAGAGCTTCGGCGCAGGCGTTGGCACAGTTGCTCCGAAAACAAGGGTCAGCGCATACAAATAATGGACTTTGGGTTGCATACGAGGCTAAAGGAGTGTCTACTCCACGCAGATTTGTTCCTGAACACTTTCGCATTCCAATGGAAGATGTGAACAGAAAATTGTTTTCATATCAAAAGATGTCGAGGTGTGTATCGGACAATGGATAGTAGGTTATATTAGGTACCTATTTGAGTTGATGGGGACGAAAACACTCCACCTTATCACACTTAGGTCCTTGTGGGCCCATTGTGATGCCTATGGGGGTTGATCCCCTTTCCTACCGGTCTTCTACCTTACTGCTCGTTGTTGACTTGGGTCTCCAGCCACCGTTCTCAGCCAGGTTCTTAGAAACCTGGAAGCATCGTTTTTTGGAACATCAGATAGTTCTTGTATGTCCTGGTAGTAGTATCTTTCTATATTTCTGTTTCTCTAGTGACATAGGCTTGGGCAGTGGCAGAGGAAGTGAGGAGTAGCCTCTTGAACCTCTTCGTTGCCGCAGCCCCTACATATATTGTCATCATTGAGCTTAAATTTCATTTAAGTTAAGAAGTTTGCGGCCGGTGAGTGCACCCACCAACATTGACAGCGACTTCCTGTCATATTTCAAAAGCTTGTTGCTTCTGGTTTTGTCGTATTTTGGCCAAAGTTTCCCTGATATATCGCAGGTGTTCCACCTTGGCTGTCGTCAGTGTCCTACATTCCACTCGCTCTCTGAGATTACAGAGTGGGGGCTTATTTTTTTGTCCATTGAAAACCCTTTTCTTGCAAGTTCTTCGGCCATCTCGTTTCCGGTTACGTCCCTGTAACCATTGACTTAACAGAGAGTAACACTGTGCTGGGAGCCAAGAACTTTAAGCTCTTCGTGACGGCCTCGAATTAGCTTAGATTTTGTTTCAGTAGCAGACATTTCTTTAATAGCCGCCTGACTGTCAATAAAAATGGTGATATCATCTTATACTGGCTGCCTCTGTCACTGCCAGGAGCACCGCTAGAAAGATACTGTTGTTATCAGGGAGTCTGATTGAGCTGTGTATGTTCAGCTGTTCAGAGACTATACCAGCACCTGTTCCTATATCCATCCTTGACCCATTTCGCACTGGATAGTAAGGACTAATGCGTCCAAATGCGTCCGTGCCTCGGGGGCCTGAAATACTCTTCACAACCCTTAGTCCATTTTGACAATCGGTTCATCATGATTTGGGTTTATCTTAGCCAAGGGCACTCCTTCCTTAGATGTTGGTCGATGTTGATGAGGGAGATTCCATTCCTTCCTCAAAGTTCTGCGAAGCACATCACTGGTCAAACCTAAAACGCAGAAGTGGTAGCAGTTTAGAAATGTGTGCGACATAGTTAAACTCTTCACAAAACCCTAACGCAAGCTATGACATTAGGGCGATTCTGCAGATGGTTCGGTTGTTCCAAATGCAGTCTTTGAAACTTCCACAGCTCGGTAGTTCATAGTGTTTCTCATCTTTAGTTAGTTATGGGAACCACGATTGTTTCTAACACCTTCATGGGTGACTGCAACAGGTTGTTTCTGTAGTGACGATGTGCTGTAAAGATCTGTCGACTATATTTTCTACTACGACTCAAGTATCATACATTTTTCAAAGCTGGAGCTCCTAAATATATTAAATTTTCTTGGCAATTATCACAGAGAGACATGTATTAAAAAGGACACAAATCAAGCTCTTAGAGACTATCAAACCTCGCATTTAGTGTAGTATACGTAGAATGTCTTCAAAGCTCCCCAGCGTTGAGCAAGAAGAAACAGTCTTTGTGTTTACCCCTTAACCCCTCTGATTACACCTAACATCGGGCTAGTGAATCCCAAAAGAAGGACAACACCTTGCACAAATGGCAGTTGGAAATTTCAAATTCGAATATTCATTCCCCTCTAGACGTTATTTCTCCTTTGCCAGACTTGTTGTGCCACAAAATATTTCCTTTCACTTTACGCACATCGCACCTATAGACAATTTCTCTCAACGATGTGCGAAAATTGTCATCGCACTGAGCATACTCAATTCCATAACCCCAGCAGAAGAAAGAAAGGAAAAGTAGATCATCTGTCTCTCAGCACAGAAGGAGTAGAATTATTTTTGGAGAAAAAAATCTCTCCAAACTTGACCTCACTCAACTCAGTTGCATTATGTAAGCATCGCTCACCGTGCAGCTGGCACAGTGTAAATTTTCCCTTCAAGATAAGTGGAAGTCAGTGAACAAGTGCGCGAATTAGATCGAGTGCCTGCCGGGTTCGTTAGTTTGTGAAATTTTGTGTGTGCCCCTCTCCCTCTCTCTAAGTGCTTTTTTGCCGTGTGGTATGTTCTTAGCTTTTCTCCCTCATCCAAATGCTGGCAAGTGCAGTGTGTGTGTGTCTCGTTTTTGGTTTTAATGATGGCAGACAGAGTTTAGTTTTCAATTTTTTTCTTTTCATGTATTGAGTAGGCTTCGCAAATAGCGGCAGTTTGTTGACATGGGAATCGGCAGCCAAGTCAATGTATTTGTTCTTGCTGCTTGATACTTGAATAAACTTGAACGACTGTGTTTAAATTAATCGCAGCTGGTTACATGTCAAAACAAGAAATTTGTCATTTTTTCTAGTTCTCGTTTTAATTGTTGTTCAAAAATTTTGTATGCAGATATTTTGAAGCCCTGCACATTTGAACGCAGTCGACTCAAGTCTTGAAAATACCCGAAGCCTGTCGGTTCGCGCTCGCTAGTGATTGTGGTGAAGTGAAAATGACGATGAATTTCTATACAACAAACAAGAAATGCATTCACATGTCATGACAGCGTAAGAATAAGTGACAGGGGGTAAGTGAGCATTTTGATTTGCATGCCAATTTTGATTTGTTTTGAGTCGTGATAATTTTTAGTGGATTTAGCCATGACCTTACGCGTCTTCGTTTTCAAAAACTGCATTTTGAGTTATTCCTAAAATTCCCTTACTTACTTTTGGATACACGATTCGGACTGAACTTCGGCCTCAACTAGCAAACCCGCTCGTAACGACAGAGGATGTTTTCATCCACCTTCGATAGAGTCTAGGCTCCATAAAATACGACTGTGATGATAGGGGTTTTATAAAGTCTCTTTAGTTGTTTAAGATAGGGCCTTACTACTCAATTGGGTTGACAACCCAAAGAAAGTGATTGGCAAAAGTTATTCTTCGTCTGAGTTTTTGTCGAAATGTTGTCACTATCCACTGTGACGTTCTGTCCGATTTGTCTATATGGGAATCTTGGGTCTTGGGTGTCATTTCCTGTTCACAGTAAATGCGTACTTGGTTTTGCAGTTTTTCGCCACAAAACACGTTTCTGCCTTTAGTCTCTCGAGAGTTTGCTGAGGTCTGTCAATGCTATCAATTTCGGCGGTTTTGGCTTGATAGTTTCGTACAATAGCGTCAACTTATCTTAATCCTTTTTCGATATCAAAGGTCTCAGTGACGTTGTTACCGACTTTAAAGCAGGGCATCCATGGTCACTCATGAATGCCATTCCCGGCATGAGCGCAGTCATGAACGCCGGCGGATGGGACTGCGTGCCAGAGTGCACATTCATGCGGGAATGAATTCAAACATTTTTTAATTCCGCTCTCATGCCCGGAATGTCGTTCATGTGTGATTGTGAATGTTCAACTTTATGGAAAAGCAAGTATTCTCCACCGTCAATCTGCAGAGACGAATGAGTTCGGCAGTGACGACGCTAAAACCAGGCATTGCTCTGTAGAGCTCGTCTTTTTAAAAGCTGTCTTGGGCGGTTTCACAATCGATACACGGATGGAGGGTATCGATCTTGGAGTTTCTCCTTTGGGTCTAAAGCCTGCCAGACATGAACCAATCAATTGGTCGACGAAAGGTTTCAGGCGATCATTCAATATCGCCGATAAGATTTCAAGAGTTTGATGGCCATGTAGTGGAGTGCGTCTCGTTTCTTGTGGATCGGGAAAATGATGCTTGGATTCCATTGTTCAGGCATTAACTCATCTGACCAAATCATAGAAATATGATTGTGTATGCCCTATACCAAGTCGTCTTCGGCTGCTTTAAATAACTCAGCCGGTATGTCGTCAGGTCCAGGAGATTTATTAGATTTTAGTTTCGATATTGCTTGCCACACTTCGACTTGATCAGGTGGATGGAAGCTTTGGCTATCATCGGCCAGATTGAATAGATCATTCTGTCTGACAGCGGGATGTTGGTCTTTTTCGTTATTTGACAGTCTGCAGAAGTAGTTACTCCAAATTCTCAGCATTGACTGTGACTACTACAAGGTTTCCGCCTTCATCTCTATAGGTTCCCCCAACCCCCTACCTTTTGATAAATACTCCGTACATTTTCCTTGAATCGCTCACTTCGCTTGATCTTTCTTCGTCGTTTGCTCATGAAGCTAGCGAGCAGCCCTCGCCCTTATTTGTAACGCCGCTTTTTACTACTCTGGTTGTGTTGAATCCGCTTGCTGACATTTTTCGCCAAACCAGGGGTTTAATGGTGGCGGTCAGCATATTAGTTGCAGTACTGGTCTTTGACATTTAACGCTGGCGGCTTATTAGTTTTTGAGAGGTCTTTTGCTAATGTAGCCTGTTGATGTTATATACATATTCTCACAGTCCCAACTTCGTCCTGTTTCATTGACTGTTTCATGATTAGTAGACCACCATGGATGAGAAACTCATACGAAGTCAGTTTGCAGACGTGGTCTCGTATCGGTTGTCCCTTTGGAAAGATGACTTTCTTTCCTATTTTGGCGTTAAAATCATTCAACACGATCTTGAACACATATGTATGTATCATATTGACCATATGCTTTGTCCAAGAGTTCATAAGAACATTGTATGGGGTGATGAGTGCATTTCAAGCTGAGATTTACGCTCACGTGTCAGAAGCTAAGTGACGGAGTTTTTTCTTGGAATTAAATTGGCCTTCCTCTCGCGTTAACAACCTCCAACAACTGTCAAAAAGGGTAACGACCCAATCTGCAGTTGAGATACTAGTCTCTACTTGCGCACCACATCATCGCATTAAAAACGTAAATCTGGATAATGTTGACAAACGCACAAACTGTGATGACGAAGAGGTACATAAGGACACACTCTATTATCTTTGCCATTGTCCAAACTTCTGCCAAGCAACGAATTTTTTGTTTTATCACATTGAAGGTGTCTTCGTTGACTAACTATCAAATTAACTCAATTTGGCAAGGGCGACTGTGGGTTGGCATTGGCACCAAGAAACCATGCCGCGTAGTAATGTATCACAGTGGGTCACATCGTCCTTAGTCTGATTGAAAGGACAGAAATCATATTCATTAAATTCCGCACATCATCGAAGATCAAATCGCTTTCTTTTTAGGTAGTGTTTCACGTGTGGACTTATCCTCTTTACACGACCTTACCACCTTAGGTGTTGTTGCCGCACTTAGGTAACGTTTCTGAATTCAAGCAACTTTTATGGAATTCAGTATTAAGTTTTCACGTTTCTCTTCGACGTCAGTGATGTCAGTTCATCCTTGGTCCTCTTGCACGTCAGAGATGTGATATCCTTGCTCCTCTCGGACGTCAGTGATGTTACAGTTGTTGTACCCATTTTCTTGATGTATCTGTACAGCTCATGGTTGATTCTTAATCTCAAGGCAGACAGTGTCATAAATCGAACGAAAAACTTTTCTCTTGCAGATTCTGAATGCACTTTTCTTGGCTTTAGGGTGAACATTTTGAGAGGCCTTCAATGGCATCCCGCTGGTTCTTCCAAAGCGATTAGCGAGCGTACCTTTACATTACTTACTTACTTAAGGTGGTGCTACAGTCCGGGGTGGACCTGGGCCTCAACCAACAAGCGTCTCCAGTTTCGCACGCCAAGTTGGTTCAGGTCCCCTTCCACTTGCGTGCGCTACGTCTTTTTCTACTGCGCCGTCCCTCTGGGGTGGATTTGAAGATCTAGGTAGACAAAGTCCTTTACTACTTTAAAGTTAGTAAGTGTCCTTTCTTGTTGACAGCATATTCTTTGTCTTGCCCTCATTGACCGCTAAACCCATCTTCGCCGCCTCCGTCTCGATACTCACAAACGCACCAGTGACATCACGCTGCGTTCTTCCGATTATGTCAATGTCATCGGTGTATCCGAGTAATTGGACGGACTTTTGAAAGATTGTGCTTCTGGTGTTGGCGCGTGAGTTTTGCACAACTCTTTCAAGAACGATGTTGAAGAAGTCACATGACTGCGCGTCGCCTTGTCTTAATCCTTTTTTGATATCAAAGGTCTCGATGAGGTCTTGACCGACCTTGATGGAGCAGCGTGCATTCTCCATCGTCATCCTGCACAAACGGACGAGTTTGGCAGGGATGTCAAAACCGATCAGGTTGTTGACGAACGGCTTCTGGCGTTCACACAACATGGCAGATAAGATCTTGTAAGCGATGTTAAGAAGACTGATGCCTCTGTAGTTGGCGCAGTTCAGAGGATCTCCTTTCATGAGGATCGGGCAGACAATGCTGAGGTTCAATTTATCGGACATCCTTTTCTCCGACCATATTTTACAGACGAATTGGTGCATGTTCCTTACCAAGTCATCGCCTGCTGCCTTGAACAGCTCGGCAGCTAGGCTCGGTCGGGTGGGCGGAATTATTGGTTTTCGTCGTCCAGGTTTAATGGCCAAATTGTCAATGTTGTACCTTATTGTTCGCAAAAAGCATGTTGAAATCCTTGGGTCATATCTGAGACTTGAAGTACTCAACTACGCTGTCTTTCATCACTGATCAAACCCAAGGTCGTCTTCGGCAGCTGAGCATCCGCGTGATGTAATGGGATATGTACTTCGTTGCAACTAGGTTGTAGTCTGAGCCGATATTTGCACCCCGAATCGATCGAACATGGTCATTTTGACTGGCGATAGCTTGGTTAGATGAGTTTTAGGATTCCTTTGCTTGTTAAAATGTGAGAAGTTTGCGCTTCAAATGATCATGTTTTGGCTCGCAACAAGGCCAATCAGCATGAATCCATTTCCCGAGGTCGTGTTGTCCACCTACGAAAGATGTCATTGATCACGTTCTAATCGTTCTTGGAGCTTCATCTCGGGTATTGCATGAAATTAGGTCTACGAACAACAAACTGTCTTCGCCTCAGCCTTCCAAGGCGCAATTTACTTCCAATGAATTAAACAAAAGCAAGGAGAACCTTGCATACCTATCCGCTGATTTTGCCTCCACCATCTACACCATCTGTGGCCTACAACCAGCAGGTAAACGACCATACCACACGCTCTCCAATTGATCGGCCGTCAAAGTGTGCTCCATATTGCCAGCATTCTCCACTGGTTATCCCCTCAAAATCTGACCGAGACGGATTTAAATGCCCGCCATCCATCGAAGGCCGCGATCGATTCGAAGCGCGATCTGAAAGATATCTTGACGATCGCAGTACCACCAGCAACAATGGGAGAGGTTGTTGCACGATTGATTTGTCCATTTGTTGGAGCTTCGTCATCATCATCACCGTTGTCGTTGTCAATGGCTGATGCTGCAGGAGCTAATGAGTCAACAAACAGCAGTTAAGGTCGCTTGCATGAGGAATTCGCTATTTCAAATTAATTATTATCGACAAAATAGCACGCAAATTAGTGGCACCGGACCAATCCGCGTCTTGATTAATCCGCGCGCACTGTTGCCAGCGATGAATCTCTTTTCGCCAACAGCCGGGGAGAAGTAGCAAAAAAAGTAAACAATGTCCGATGAATATGGTGATCAGATATGGATGGGCGACCTTGGACGGAACTTGAAAATGTCATGCGCATAGTAAATCGATTAAAGTGTGCCTGCTCTACGAGGAGAAGGATGGGGAGGAACTGGAGCGGTAGGCAACCTTGTTTGGGAAGTGTTTGTTAGGAGATTGAACCGTCTTAGATGAGATTTGGGGAAAAAAAAAGTGTCATCGGCAATGTACACTTGGTTGGAACAATGTCATTTGAGAGAGTTTCACTGATTTTACAAACGATTGCACCAGGAGTGGTGTGTGCAGATAAGCTGATTTGGAAAAGTGCTGAACAGAGTGCATCTGATGGTGGCACACTTTCACTTCAAATTGTCATTCATTCAAGTTGATGTGTTCATCATCACGATTGCGCCGTGTCATGGCGTAAGAAGTCTTGATTCAGTTGAAGTAAATAGTTGTCAACTTCGTTTCACAAATTGCTGAAAATGTTGACTCTCTTTGGTGCGATGATTTAGAATCTGTGACTCTTTGTGCTTCGGGAACCTTTATAATGTTTGCCCGTAGCCTCACTACCTTCTATGAAATAATGTCTTCGAGGGTTCTAGACTGCGCCTTGTCACAAGAACTGGCGAATTCTAAGTGGCTCTTGGCTGTCCGAGAGGATCAGATTTGTCTTGCCCTTTGAGCTTTTGTTGAGGTAAACAGAGCTGAAAAGTACGAGTATGCATGGACTGTGACCTAGAAGTATGTACACTTATTTACTTAGGCGGGGTGAACCTGAGCCTCATTAGGTAGCTCTTTTTCTTCAGCTTAAATTTGAAGATTCTGAGGCCGGAGCGTTAGTGTCCGCTCTACATGTCCTGTCTACATATCTTCGGGTTTCTACAGGACCTGCCATAGTGCGAGTTTGGCCGTTGTGGGTCTTTTGTGTTCTAAAGGCACACTGATCAATCAGGTTGTTGACACAATCCAGTTGATAAACTACTTCTCTAAACCGCATCCGCCTGTGGCTTGGTAATAAAGCCAAACTGCTGGATCTCATTCTGTACAGTAAATTAGACTGGAAAGCCAATACTATTGAACGTGTTAAGTAAGGCCACTGCAGCCCTATACTATTGTCATTGGTAAGAAGTGGGGACTGCAACCTCATACCACGCACTTTACGTGTTCGTTGTTAGACCTGTACTTATGTATATTGTGATCCTCTGGTGGCCTTCCTTAGACAGAGCCTTACACCGTAATCTATGGGGAAAAGTGCAAAGATCAGCATGCATATGCATTACCGGAGCACTAAGAACCGCCCCATTCGCGGCACTTGATGTGCTTCTGCATCTGCTTCTTCTAGATATTTTTGGCAAACAGTCAGCTCAAGTATAGCCATCCCAATGGTTAAACAACCATATTGTCCACTCCTCGATCTTACATAACCTAAATTTTACTCTGAAAAAAAAAAAAAAAAAAAAAAAAAAAAAAGCACCAACAACACAAGTTGTCCAAGTTGAACTTCAACCTTAATTTGCGGACTTCCATTCCTTTCCGAGAGGAGTGGGAGAGTGGTGACGCTAGAGACGACCATTCTGTTCAACTGGGAACTGAGTGGGAGTTGGGGTTTTCTCCGATATGTTAAACCTGAGCATCTCCTTCCATCTACCTGACCACTGTACCGTTTTTCAGGCAGAAATGTTGGTGATCAACGAAGTTTTATCCTGGCTTAGGCACAATGTGATATCCTTCAAGGGTATTACAATTTTTAGCCACGCTGCAATAAAACATCTGGAATCAGTAGCATATAGATCAAAAGTTACATTAGATTGTCTCTCGCCTCTCATGTAGATGGCAGAACATTTTAACATTCTTCTATGGGACATTCCAGGGAACTGTAAGGCCGATGAACATCTGACAGGGCGATTTTGCTCTTCATAGGCGCTGTACAGTCGCAGAAGTAAATTCTCTCAACATCTTGGATCGCGCACTTCTTATGCACTTCTTATGAGCTAGCGAACAGCCCTTCTCCTTCTTCGCAGCATCCTTTTATATTATTTTTGTTGTTTTTAAGTTGCTCGCTAGCACTCTTCCGCAAACTAGGAGTTTAATGGTGATGGTCAGCAGTTGCGGCGTTTCTGGTCTCCTTTTGGCAGCGACATCAATGATCTTCGGCACTTGATATTAACGGCATAAGAGGTCTTAAAAGATTCAAGATACGCGTTCGGATTCTTCCGGTTTCTTGCCATTGCAGTTTGTCGACGTTCATACCTTAGTTGCAGCAAGGTGGTAATCCGCTCCCTTGTTGGCCACCCGAAAGGTTTCGCCATCCAGAATACCGGAGGAGAAATATGATCAATTTGATGATCAGGAGACCTCCATGTCCCCTTACTGACATTGGGATGAGGAAATCGCGTGCTTGCTATCAAAGGAATTTAGGTTAGGTTAGGCTTTAGGGCTGACGAAGGTAAGAAGGACTTTTCTCCGTCACAGATCCATTGCGATGCCCATTTGGGTGCAACTTCCATATTATGTGAACCTCTGAGTTTTATCTGTACCTATGGCTTTTCAAGTCAACCCGAAGCGTATATAAATCTGTACAGTTCAGTCGGAAAGTTCTTCGAGATTCTGATGAAAGAGTCCTGGGCAGTGGCGGATATGCTTTGAGTCATTCCGAGCTGTCGCGCTAGCTATTTAGGTTATATGGGGATGAAGAGGTGATTACATTCTTCATGATGCAGCTTTTACTCGGATCTCTATGAATCTATTGTGTATCTATGGAGTGGAATGTCCAGTATGAAAAGAGGCCGAACAAAGATCCAAGAGTCTTTATTTGTTAGCCTTCCTGAATCTTCTCGAGCGCGTAATAGGTTTAAGAATACTTTTTGGGGGCTTCTTAGGTAAGTTGCCCAGTTTGTGGAAACAAAATTCGCCGATGGCAAATCTACATAGACGGGGGCATTCTCATTGGGAGTGAGGTGTGATGTCTTTCATTGCTGCACCATCTACATGGTATGGTACGGTGCGTGAGGGTACACGGAATGCTCTTCTTTTAAGTCTCAGTGGAGTCAGTTGTCATGTATATTTAAGCTATTTAAGGGGATTCTTCTAAGGTGAGCCGCCAGTATGTTGTGTCCTGTGATACTCTCTGAAAAGAGCGCTAAGTGTAATCAGATAGATCAGTTTAGCCCAAGAATGTACCTAGGTTGAGATTGCGCTCCACTTTTCAGCAGTTTTGTCCTTGGAAGTCTAATGCTATGGCCGAAAGAGGGCTGACAAGCCCTATTCTGATCCTAGCCAGTTCATTCGCCATTCCGGTTAGTTTTGGAAGTTTTCTGCTACCTACGTAAGGTGGTTGTCCCCGCTCAGTAGGGATGTACTAGCATCAAGTGTAGGTCCTATGTGATAGCACGTAGAGTCCCGCATTTTCAGTACTAAAATTCTTCTATAATGAATGTCTTCATCTTAAAGGGAGAACATTATTGGAAAACCGAATTGGTGTCAAGCCCTTATTGCTCCAAACTATGTGCAGAGCCATTTTAATCTGGAGACGAAGCTCTTTATTGTGCGGCATATCAAGTTAACGAACATGCATGACCAAGTTGACGGCAGTACCTCTCCTATTTCTACCACGTAAGCAGATAAATCTTTCCATTCCCTCGAGATGTGACAGCTGATGATCGGCATTATCCACGCACACGTGTGTAGGCGACACAATTTGCTCTTATTTGAGCCGAACAAATTCGATTAGTTGAAACTTTTTTCTGTTGTCCATTCTGGAACCAAACAATTGCACCGTCCGTACCCTCGATTAAATTTTCGTGTTCACAAAGCACTAAGCCACCCAAATTAGTCTCGAAATCAATTATTCAAAATGTTATCTGCAATCCGAAAATAATTAAAAAAGAAAAAAATCGGATTTCTGGTTTCGTGATTTATTACGGAACATTAATATCTCGAACACACATACGAGGGGAATACAAGTTCTGCGAAAAAAAATCTGTTTAACCTGATTTATGCTCGAATATGCTGGCGGTGGTGGTGTGACTGTCCGGAACTGTGGAACCTATTCGATGGAAACCACTTCAACTGGTGGTGGTCACCTTGGCAAACAAGCTGGCCATTCTGTCTTGCAACGGTTTCAATGGGCGACTATAAATATTAGTTTTGTTTTAAATGCTAATGGAAATTGTTAAATATCTGCTTCGGTTCTAATGGAAGTGTGTGGCAGCACTGTGCTTGCTGAACTGATGAGGTTAAAACCGGAGTTCAATGACGCCTCAAATGTGGCCTCCAATCCAAACAGAGATGTGGAAACAATGAGGTGTGACATTGCACTCTGGGTGTCGAAGGCGGATGATGAATGGTTTTGTTTTGCGGTTTCTTTTCCTCTGCAAGACAAGTGAAATCCTTCAAAACTTGCTTTTGATGAAGATGCGCCTTTGTCCCATCGCACCGTTGTGCAACACGGCTTAGAGGTGTCAAATGATGATACTCGAGGTCGCAGCATTTCACCGGCGGTAATTGATTAATTACACAATTGTTATGTTAATCAGGGTTTCCTTGCCGAATCTACATGACAAACAATCCTCAATCATTGATGAGCACCGCGTGTAGGCACCCAAATCACCATAAAGCACACACCATACACATCGATTGCGCAAGACCAACTAATTGGCGGCACACACACGCTTCGCCAAACTCCCCTGGAGGAGATCGATCGTCAACCTTCGATCTCGATGAACTCTTTCTATTTACTGTCAACTCTGAGTACTGGATCACATGTCACTGACACGAAAATCACCGCCATCACGAGGACCCAAGCGTGCGCGACGTCGCACACTTAAAATAAGATCAATTAACCGTTCTCCAAATCGACACCACATAAGTCACTCGCTCACTCACCTCACTCGAAACTAGATTCGTGTTTTGCCAGCTTCGACACGATCCGATGCAGCGCGAATCCAGAAGCGAATATAGCACGCTTTCGCCTTGAAGCGGTTGTGGTGTGTTGTCAAACTGCCAAACCTCCGCTCAAGATCGAGCTGGCCACTCGTGACGTTCAACGATCGGCTTTTTTGTAGTTTCTTCTAATTTCCATAGCGCAAGAGTGCTCAACACTTGGTCTAGGCCGGTACGTCCTCTTCAAAGGTCATCTTCATCATCAGCATGACCACTGGGATTGCCATCATCATTATTTTTGATTGAGACCGAGAGAGTTTGAAAATTATTCATCAATTGCATAATGGCAGCAGCAGCGCATGCGTGTGTATGTGTGAGGCGGATTTGGTTGTTGTGATTTGTAATTCACGGCGTGACGTTAATGAGAATCGAAAATATCTTCGGCCACCCCCACCGCGCCACTGGGGCCACTGTGATATGTGTGAAAGAAAACAGTTAGGTCTAATTGAATATTACTTTGCACTTTCCCAGTGAATCGGACGAGACGTTCCCTTCCGTCCCTTGCCGTGCGTAGCTTTGGGAGACCCACAAATTCCATGCGTGCTTGGAATCTGGAATGGCCAGCATTCCATACAGACGCACATCTGCCAAACAGCTCTGGCTCTGATCTCAGCTAACACATTCGGTTTTGTGTGAAATTCCAACAGCACGGTGTGATCTGAATATTTTTCACCATTTTGGCAATAGATACAGGGATTGGTGGCGACTGCTTGGAAAATTTAAATAAGTGCGGTCATTCGGACATAGACATTTTCATTCGATTTGAAATGATGGGTTTGGTGGTGTCCGAACCAGATTGCCTTGAGAAGCGATTGAACGATTCAGTGAAAATGTAATAAAGAGTTGGGAGAATATTTGAATAAGTATCTTGTCAAAGTAAGACGGACAAGTTGTTTCCATTTAAACGTCAGCAGAGGATTTATGTTTTTCCTGGGCAATTCCTTTCTTCTTCTCTGATTGTTCTATAAATATAGATTTGTTACGCCCAGTGTCAACTTTACGACTTCCGTGTTCTCATTTTCACACCTCTTGACGTACGTAGATAGATGAAGTGTTTAGAGATAAGCGACAAATGTGATGGGAAATGAATTCGTCTGGCCAGACGTGGAAGATCCTGGCTTTAGTTGATAACCTTCGAACCAATATTTGGAGTAATGAAAAACATGTGCGCCGTCACTTCGATCAATGAGTGATTTGAAGCTTTAGTTAGGTTTACTAATATGATTGTATAGTAAAGTGACAAGCGTCTTCAGCTAGTTCGATGGGTAGCTTCTTGATATATGCCATTAATTTCTGTATTTGGATACCTTTCCATCTTCGCGCACCACTTGACTCGCGGTCATACTTTATTGCGCTGTCAATTCCAGGTAGATTCGCAGATTCTCCATCCCAGAGGGCTGGTGTTCATCCACTGCAGATGTTCCAAGCATCTAAGTCGTTACAATTTGTCATTCAATCTTCTCCTACTGGTACTGGTGGACGGGAGAGGTTATTTTTTGAATGTTGGAAACGTCATTTCTCCATCTGACCATTATGGACAGAGGAGTGAGAGCTATCGCGCCCAAATCGGTGCAAGTATTTTTAATAGCCGCCGTTACCAGACAGGCACTGCGTCAGGTGGTAGTTGTAGCTGCCGTGTGCTTGTTTTGTCATCACCGCGATCAACTTGTAGATTCATCTCCCTTTTATAGAGTTACACCATCTGGTCTGCCACGTGGCTATTGAAGCTGACCTTTCCTATTCCTTGATTGTTTTATGTCAGCAGTGTCTTGACCTAAGGTGTGGATTCTTTGCATCTCGTCCACAAGACTGTCGATGGGAATCATTCCAGCTATAACAAAAGCTGCTTCGTCCGAGATGGTCCGAAAATTACTAATCCTAAGAACGATGAGTAATTTTTGGACGCAAATTCTATAAGGTGATGTTAGTCTCCTCCTGGTCTCTTTTATCGCGAGTGCCTCCGTTCAAACCGGTGTGTCATATAGGAGTACTTAGCTAAGCACCTTGTTCATTGGAGATCGCTAAACCCAATATACTGTGGCGTATGGGGAACATTTTAGCTGATTTTTCAGGTGACCTCAGTTCCAACTTCACTCGCTTCTGCAAAGTTTAGAACTTTGAGAACGGTCTTTACCCATGTGTCCTTTCAGTTGCATAAATCTGCGTCCCTTTTGGTTTGAGTATAGCCCACCGGGGACCGCTAAACCCAAAATACTGTGCGGTATGTGGAACATTTTCACTGATTTTTCAGGTGACATCAGTTCCAACTTCACTCGCTTCTACCACGTTTAAAACTTTGAAAGGCGGACAATTATTATGATTGTAATACACATCTCTTGCAAACATGCTATGAAACATTTACGTCTGGATTGAAGGCTTTGCAAGCCAATCAAACGAGCCCTGACGACACAAGAAGGCAATCTACCATCTGTCCAATTCAACGAGTAAATGTTCTCTGTACGGATTCAATGCATATTCAAGAGTGGGGTATATTTTATATCAGCAGATCCACCACTGATCCTTGAGGAACCCCCGCCATTATAGTAATGTGCCCCTCGTCAGTTTCGTTCCTGAGCTTCCTGTTGGTAAAGTAGTTTTACACAATTTGCCGCAGGTGGTATAGTCTACTCATCTTGGCGAGTGGTAGTTTGACAGCGCTATTTTTTCCTCTGGTACTGCGAGCAGTGTGTCGTACACGCTCGACGATTTTTCCCATTGTGTCTAGCAAACATATTGGTATGAAAATGGTTCTCCAGACGGCTTGTTTCCTGTGCCTTAGCTGTGGTGCTAGTGTCAGCGACAGGGTCTCTTCTGTTTCGTTATGACTCTGATTGATAGTGATCATCATACCTTCGAATGAATCTTTGCTGAAAAGTGTGTCTTTCCATCTTAATCCCTCTCCGCCTAGGTCAGGTGGACGCAATTGAAGGCTAGCTTCGTCCAGGTTTAATGAAATTGTTTTCTGATTAGCTACCAAAGGTTAACTCTGCTGTGGCAGCTGCTCACTGTAGCTAGTAAGTAAAGAGTAGTCAGTGTTTTTGTAGTACTTGCCGCGCCTTGATTGCTTACACGGGCAGCATTGTGCTGATGCAATTGTGTCCCTTTTTGAAACCTCTTTTGGTTTCTCACTGATTTTACTCTCGTCGACTTTATTGTTTTACTGTCGCAGTTTAGTTAGTATACAAAGTAATGATCTATCCATCACTTGAGATTCTGATTGACCCACTTATCCTCTCGATACAAGACTCTACCTTTTTTATGTAACACTAAGTTAGACGAAATAATTTAACCCGTGCTAATACCAGAAGTTGGCACAATAGGTCTTGTCACTTACAAATTGCATGTGTGGCTGTGGATATGGTGATTTATGAACGTGGAAACGTTTATAATTAACCAAGTGGACTCCTACCAGGTAGCAGGAATGCAAATGGCTCACAACTCAAAACCTATTTGTGCAAAACGTACACATTCTTAGACTGCACTGAATTCGAGTTTGAAGTGTGCAATACTTCTCACGAAATGCAACT
Organism: Matsumyia berberina; assembly: GCA_917880715.2. Classification (NCBI taxonomy): domain Eukaryota; kingdom Metazoa; phylum Arthropoda; class Insecta; order Diptera; family Syrphidae; genus Matsumyia; species Matsumyia berberina. The sequence goes on along the minus strand of OU862870.1, from coordinate 110,265,859 downwards.
CCTTGACGTCGTTTACGAACTCATTTGCGAAACTCAAGGACTTCCTCAATCCAAAACAACATGACTGAACTCACTTGAATCGTTTGAGAGTTCTCGAAAGTTCTTCGACTTTATACGGCTATGAGCGATATTGGTTTATAAATCGATAGAGTCGAAGCGGTTTGAATTAATAATTCCACTACTGGAAGCCTCATTAGCATGACAACATTCTGGTCATGGTAGCCATTGATTTTTTTACGTTTATCTCGAACGAGTTGTACAACATACGGCGTATTAATAGAACCACTTATTTTCGGGTACGGCTAACATTTTTAACCGAATGACTAAGTCACAGAGAACAAGCACGTAGTGGGACATCCTTTGCATGATGCTGGACACGTTTCTGGTAACCTTTTCACACTTTAATTAATTATTACAAATAGTAACGATTTGTAATTGTTATCTGTTACAATATATCACGCGTTATATGCTAATGCTCCTGGAGGTCGACGAGTGTGAGCCAATCCATATTTGCATGACAATCACAAGGGATTTGCATTTGACGGAAATGCATTTGTCAACGTTTGTGACTGCGACATCTATCTGCTGATCTCATTTCGATTTAAATTTATTCAATTTGTTAAACGCTGATGTGATGTGATGTGACGTTATGAGGTCTGGCAGGTGGTTGCGTATGTTGCGACAATCAAATTGACACATGGCCTGTCGAATGCAACATTTTACTTGTTTTGGTTTGGTCAAGTGTAAACGATGGGAGAGACTGTTTACAAAGTTGTGGGTGGTTGTGGGGGGCGCATTCTGTATTAGGGGTCCTAAATGGGCTGTGGGACCTATGAGGTCTATTGTAGTCTATTGAGGCTTTTTATAAACCTTAGTATAGCCTTAGGTTCAATTTATCAAATTTCCGCCGAGTTGATCGAGGCCTGAGTAATCTTTTCCTTGCGGCTCCTGCACATATGTACAGAATGTGTTCAGCGGCCTCTTTCTGTTCTTCACAGTGTAGATTTTATATGGATGGTATTTGAGGGGACAATGTCCTGTTAGTTAGCCCGTCAAGGTTCTTAACTCGCCTTTGGTGAGATCAAGTAAAATCTTGGCCTTGTATAGGTTGGGGTTGATTAGACTTTTTTGCTTGACTAAGGCCCCGGAAGTTGGCCCAGTAGTCGGTGTGTTTGTTGATCTCCCATTGTGTTATCTTGGAGTGAAAACTGTTGGCTGGTACCCCAGAACAGGGATCGGGACCAACAAGTGGGCGGCAAGCGCCTCTTCTCGCCAGGCAGTCTGCCCGTTCGTTACCCTCGAAGCCTTCATGTCCTATGATCCAGGCTGCGGCAACCTTATCTACGGATGCAAGGTTGCGCGCAACTTTTACTTTCTTGTAAGTTTCGTTATGGGTTTCAGAACATCTACCACAACGGCTTCAAACAGATGTGATCTGGAAGGTAGCTCAGAAGTCTTCTTGTATTGTAGGAAATAGGGGTCGCAGAGAGCTTGGAATTCTAAGCTCAAGACGTAATGTATTACTCTGCTGGATTCCGGAGCGCCGAGGCATCGATGGCAACGAAAAGGCAGATGAACTGGCAAGAAAGGGATTGGAACTTAACCAAATAATGGTCGACCATACGGTTTTGAAATGACCCCCAAAGAAGTTATAAAACAAGAAATACACTTGGACTTCTGGAGGCTTACCAACGAGCAATGGAGCATACTTCCGTCATTGCCGCATATTAAGAAAGATGTGGCTAAAGTTCAATAAAAGATAAACCAAGGAAGGAACGCTGAATGGATTATCAGCATCCACACAGGCCACAACCTTCTGGCGACCAATCCAAGGAGAACGCGGCTAAATACGACTGACCTCTGAAGAGGATGTGGCTATATAGACGCGAAGGAGGATTCGACGCACTTTCTCTGCGACTGCCCAAGCCTCAGCAGAACCGAGAAAGAAGACCCTACGCACTTGCTTTTTTAGTGACCCAGGCCAACTATCAACCATGCCACCGAAAGCCATCCTAAAATTTATACTGAATTCAGGGTGGCTTAGGGGGCTAATAAACAACCAACAAATAGAAATAGATAAGTGAATGTAGCTCCCACACTGGGGAACACAATGGATCCTTGAAAATCCGAGTGAGGCGGTGCCTGACATCAAGCCGCCACCCCCATAACCTAAATTAAGAGACCTTGTATCTTTCTCATTGAATTTGAAGAATTTTTCTTAGTCGAAGGACGATTTGATCGGCCCAAACCCTTAATTCTATATTGGAAATTCAAAGAACGTACCAAACAATCCTCGAAAGTGTCCAAGCCTGCTTTAGGTTCACTTATGCCCTCGACCAGAGCTTCCATTTACGTAAGTTCTAGGTGGCATGACTTTTCAGTTTCATTCCCTAAGAGGCCAGTGAATTATCTATTACTTCTCCTACAGCAATTGGCATTTCAGAAACCATTCATTGGCATTCAATTACCAAAAGCCTTCAATGTCCGATCATTACATACCTGATGCATGGTAAAGATGCCTCCGTTCTCAAATTGGTGTTATGCTACCTGTGGCATAATTCAATCTCTAATGGATAAGTTTTTATGCATGAAATTACCTGTGACCACCCAAGACACGTCAGACAACCGCTGGGCATCGAATTCAGTTGTTTCGCTACTGGCCCAAACCCGTTGAGCTCACAATCACCTCATATTAAAAATTATTAATCGAAAACCATTTCGAAACAACGTAGATTAATTGCATTTGTTTTTTTTTTCACCGGTCATGGTGGGGTATGACTTTTTTGCAACCTTATGACACAACCGGCGAGGATCCCTTCGCGAGGGAGATAATTAATAATTCTTTTGGCAATTGAAGACGTGCGGAAAGTAATAAAACGAGTGTTGGGCAATACATGGCATGGGAATTACCCCATAACCTTTATTCGTTTAGTAGGCTGCCTGCATTCTCTTGTGTGATGCTATAAGATGCTGCCAGTGGTCAGTGGATATGGATTGGACGTTAAGGCAAACCAAGTGAAGGCAGTGTTAGTGCTTCATTTTGGACTGCCAATTTGAAGCCCTTTCATGTGTCTTCGAGGTAACCATTTCAATTAAGACACTTGTTGCGAAATTTTCGATTGAAAAAGAATTTAACGTTTGGTCTCTTGTGCATGCGAGGTTAATTTTTGTGGTTCCTATTACAGCTTACTTTGTCCTTTGGACCACTGCTGCATATTTCACATGCAGAAGGGTTAACAAGCAGCGATTAGGGTTGTTTTGTGTTCGATAGTTGAGAAAGCTGTCCTCCGGTATCTACGGGTAGACAGTCAGGCCGTCTCTTGGAGAAGCAGCTTTCAGCTGGTTTTCCATAGTCGATAGTTTTACATGAGTCTCTCGAAATCAACCGATAATTTTTCCACTCCATATATGAAAACATTTTTAGAACCTCAATGGTTCTGGATGGTGCTTGGTATTGAGGTGCTGATTGTTTTCATTCTTTGCAAAGGTGGTCCCTTAATTGGTCATTCGTTAAGGAATCCTTTAGTCTGTTGATGTTTTACTTAGGTATTCGTGTGTTGGTGGGACTAAAACTACCTTATCAGTCGATAACCAGCTGACTGTGGCAGATATTATGTTCACACAGGGTCCCACCTATAACAAAGCATTCGCTACTGTCATCAAGGTTAGGTTAGGTAAGCTGCCGGATGAAGATGATAAATCCTCTTCATCTCATTTAGGTCTATGTAGACCCGTTGTGGTACTCATATGTTCTACCAGCTGCTTCCCACTACGTGATTTGATATGCCTAATGGCAGCCACTTGGCTGTCTTTGCGAACTTGAGCAGATCCGACAGTGAACCATCGGATAACTCCTCGATGTTATCGAAGAGGTATCTACCCACTGACCTTTTTCTAATATTGCAGAGGTTTGAGCAATGGTAGAGGAAATGAGTCGTGTCTTCATGCACCTCTTCTTCCCTGCATCTTCTGTATAGGCCGTCCTCGGTCAGATGCAGCATTTTTGCATGGTGCCTGAGCATATTGTGGAGTGTAATTAATCCTACCAGTAATGACAGGGATTTCCTGTCCATATGTAGGAGCTTGGTCGTTCTGTCTTTAATACATTCTAGCCATGGCCTTCTGGAATTCTCGCAGGTGGTTAGTGTTTTCCACCTGTTACTCGCCTCCGTTAAGGATCTTAGCCTTATTGTTTCCTTCAGATGACGAAATGGTTTAATTGTACCGTCCGCTAGCTCTGGTTTTAGAGCTGATCTTGTTTCATAGCACACCACTGTGGCGGGGGACTCAGCAGAGTTTTACATTATGCTGCGTGCCAAGAACCCTCAGCTCTTCGCGACAGCTCTTTACCAGCTTGGATGTAGTTTGAGTAACAGCTAGTGCTTTAATAGCCGCCGGGCTGTCTATGAAGACCGTGATATCCTCCCGTGATACCATGGCCATTGATGCCAGCTCTGGTCACTGCTAGAACATCTGCCTAGAAAACACTATTGTTGTCAGGGAGCCTTATTGAGCTGCTGAGTCCTAGCTCCTCGGAAAAGACAACAACACCCGTGCCTATGTCCACCTTGGAGCCATCCGTGTAGATGGACTTTGTCTCATTAAGAATTTCTTTGTTTTTCCACTGTTCTCTGATTAGAAAGATGCAGGAGAAGAGTTTAATGAAGTCCAGATACGGAATCATGTAATCAGAGTCGATATTTGTGCAATATCTGGGCGAGTCCATATGAGCTCGCTCTCCAGAGTTCAGACTGGTCTAATCTCAGAGCGCTCTTTGCTGCAGATTCTTGCCTGTAGAGATCAAGGGGTAGCAGATTGAGAATTGTCTCCAACCCTGCTGTTGATCTCAGTGCACTGGTCGTTCCAATGCAAGCTAGCCCTTGTATCTTGGTCAAGGCTTGAGGTAAGTGGTTTTAGTTGCAGCTTGCCACCAGTGTAGGATCGATCGAGGCTTGGTTCGTGCTTTGCGATAACATGCCTGAGCCCTTTTCTGTCATTGCTTACCTTGGCATTCAAGTTCTTCATCACTATGATGATGTCTGCATTTGGTGATGATGATACCTAGCTGGTCATAGAAGATCTCCTTCTCGGCTTCAGAAGACAGCTCCATTGATTGTAATCCTTATCCTTACATATTATAAAACGCAACGTCTCTTTGTCTATCTGTTTATAACTCCGATTCACTGATCCAATTTACATGGTTTTAGTTTAGTCCAGAATCTGGCCGGTAAAACTCCATCTTCCTATGTAGGAATATATACATAATAGCATCTTGAAATCCTACGCTAGCTGAGTCGATGAACATCCCCACATTCAAGAGTTCAATCTTAAGTTAGTTTAGGTAGAGTGTGGTGGTGCAGCCAGCCATTGCTTTTATAAGATACTACGCACCATAGTCGGCCCATCACCATTTCTGTGAATCCAAAAATTGGCAAAATCTAAACCATTTCATCAAAGCGTTTGATTTTTCTACAGAATTTTAGTATGTAATTATGAAAACCTAGCTCCTCTAGGTTGTAGCTGCCAAGAAATCTCTTGCGTGTCTTGGGAATTCTTTGACTTTTATACAGTTGTCGTCAATGGCACAGAGATTGTTGCAGTACCTACAAAGATCTTCATCTAAGTGCCCTAATTGTTTAACGGGCTTCCTCAAAAGGCAGTGGTCACACAGGATGCAAGTGACAAGTTGTAGCTATGTTCTGCTTAAATTAGTGCAGGCCATAGAGTCTTGGATACTTTGTGCCCTGTTGTATTAAACCATCTCTGATTTGCTTTACTTGTGATTATTTTTGAGATTTCTGTCTTAGCTACGTAGGAAGGACGATCTATCTTCCATGGTCCTATCTCCCATGTGTTGCTGTTCTTCGCCCAGACTGGCCATTTTGTCCGCCTTTTCGCTTCTCCCAAGGTCAGAGTAAGCTAGTACACAACAAAGTCTAACTTGATTCTGCGCGCATAATATCTTAAGCATTACGCGGCCTTTCGATACTAGGGCAAATCTGACGACATCCCCTGAAAGGACATTTTTAATTTTTTTTTAATTTCTGGCACTGCATGCTAGGGCATGTAAGTGTATAGTAAAAAATCTAGGGAGTGGGTAAGGGAATTAGGTCAAGTAACATCGGACCTTTTAACGAGCGACTGGTTGTAATGTTGCTGAGGAAAGCCTAGGCCAAGGCCTAACTTCTTGCAACCATTCATGTGGCGCTTGTTACACTTTGTACACGAATGGAAGGAACCTTCGATTATGCTCTAGAAAGTAATTTCGCTTAAATTGACATTACGCAGTAGATTGTGAGGACGCCTTACATGACTTTTTGTTCCATCTTACAAAGTTCAAGGGGATTATTGGGTTTCTTTGTATTGAAGACTGGTCATAATGCTCGGGCTCTCATCATAGCCTATAAGTCTAGGCGACACCGTTGTATATGAACTTAATAAAGTTTTCATGTCGTATTTGCAAAAGAGTTCTAGTCAATGGGCGGTGTGATTAAAAAGTTTTCGGAGAAAACAGTTAAGAAGTTTTGTCCAGAAAGTTCCCTCAGTTTTAATTCACACTATTCAATGTCTACATTTTTTTATTTATTTTTGCTAATATTTTTGCCGAAGAGGGGGTATACTCTGCAAAATTTGTTTCAAACTTCTCGTCCATGGTCTTGCCAAGATTGAACACCATTACTTCTTTTCATCACCTGACTCTGGAATTTTTCGCCTATTATCACAAGAATTAGTTTGAATCTTCTCAATCTCATATCAACTGACATGGCACAGCTTGAGTCAACTTTTTTGGCAGCAAACTCAGGCACAAATGAGTTGATTATGTTGATTACGTTTAGAACTCGAAAAAAATTAAGAAAATCTCTAAATAAAAATTGATTGCTCCATTAAATCGTATCCCAACACCTGATCTAATCGGCACCATAACACTCATTCGCAATTGCAATCAGCGGGTGGTAACCTTGAACATCGCAATCAGACTTTACAAGCGCGTCTTCTTTACCGAACCATTATCAATCATGTTCTACCTCCGTCTTGCTATTTAATTCTATGTAGTCACCGAAAAAAAAAAGTCAAAACAAAGATTGTTTAACAAGTTCTCAAACTAAATCGCATTTATCGTCGCTACCGTGACTTAAACCATCGACAAAACACCCAACGCGGCATTAGCGTAATTTCTTTCTGGTTTCTCGCTAATCATCTTCGGTTGTGTCTAAGGCCGTTGGGCTGTTGTCTAATGTGTCATAACTTATAGAACCGTTTTGAAGTATGTGGTTAGTAATTTCTTCATTTTTTTAAAAACTTGTCTTTCGTCATTTTAAAGTCGTAAAGTTTATTTATAAACATTTTTGTTGGATGTGATATCAAATTCGATTTCTAGGAATCATTCGGTTAATGTTGATAAATGTTTACCGATTCTGTGAACTCGTGGAATTAGCGCCGAGAAGAGAAATTTCTCCGTGCAACTATTTTCATAATTCTGCTAAATAACTAAATAATTTTTGTTTGGAAAACTAACCAAATTAACAGTAGGGAAATACATATGATTAGAGAAAACGAGTTAGCTGTTGGAATTTTGCGATGGCATCGGAAAGGTGCGGGACCCAAATTACCGAGCGTGCGGAGTTCTTTTGGGGTCTCCTTAGGGCCAATAGGGTTCCGGTATGATTCTGACGAGGTTATGTTTCCTCTCTCTTTTTTCCTCGCAGCACGAGCTCGATAAAGGAGGCTGTTTGGTTCTACCTGTCCTTGCTCGAGATCATCATTCTCAAAACATTTTCCGGCGTGATATGGCTTGTCTCTAGTTCCAGCCTGGTTCTTCCTGCTGCGTCATTTACTAAGGAGTCGCCCTATCGGCAATCTGGGCTCCCCACTTTTCTCATCTTATGGACGTGTGCGCTAAAGTTTTCATTTCCAGTTCGAAGGTGGGTGATGTAGTAGTTTATTTCTCCATGTTTCCGCTCCGTCTATTCAGCAATGTCCCTACTCAGTTTTCACCTTCTTCTAGCTTCAGAGGTCCACCGCTCTTGCCATTGTTGTTTGGTGAGCTCCTTCGCCTCTGCCTTCGTCACTTCCACTCCTGTTTCGGCTTTATGCGAATTTCCTCACTGCCAAAAGGAGATCGATGGGAGTCACTTTCGCCACTACGAGGATGACTGGTTCCGACACTGTGCGGTAAGAGCTTGCTACCCGGAGGGCTCTGCGTCTTTGTACTGCTGTCATCTATTTTCTGCATTTCTCTTTTCTAAGAACATCTGCCCAGATCTCGCAGCCATACAGTAGATTCCCATGCGTGATCGACATAAGAAGTCTTCTCCTGTTGGCAGTTGGATGACCTACATTTGCCTTGAGTCTGCTGAGTATTGTCGTGACTTTCGCAGCTCGCTCTGATGAGGATTTTATCTCATGCCAGTAGGTGAGTTTAGAGTCGAGGGTCATTCCCAGGTACTTCAAAGCACGTTCACCTCCGAGCCTATTTGAAATTCCACACCCGACGGTATCTGCCTTCTTCTGTATTCTATTCTATAGAAGCAGTGCTACATCAAGTTTTTCAGGCAGTCAGCGAGTGGCATAAAAATTATCAGAACTGATCATTCAGATGTGCCATGTTTTTGAACATGAGCCTAGAGCTGAAAGAATGGCATGGAACTCTAAAGGGAGAAGACTGTCCAATTCTTCTGCTGTATCGCAGATTCTCAGCTAAACTGCTTTATAGACAAACTGACTGTCAGTGGCTGCGAGCCCACCTTAAAAACTTATTATTTTGCGAGCTGAATATCACTTTCAATCTCTGTAATGGATTCCCTTTTGCGCACATTTTTACAAGGTCATTAGGAAGGGTCCCTGCATCATCTTCGAACTCAGGTACTGCTGTCAGTTAGGTGTTTTTTTTCCATTTATCGTGTTCGTGCATCTTGATTACACATATTTTACTTTCTTCTCCCTTCCGTTCGTGCAACGGAAGAAATTATGCAAGAGAAAATTTCGAAAGCTAAGATGCGTTACATCAGAGCAGAGTTAATCAGGGTCAGACTTCTGGTCGCGTTGTAACGTATGCCTAGACATGCAGGCGCCTAAAATGAGGTTACAACATGTCACAGGAGAAGGAGAAGACTAATATGCAGTTGGTACCATTATTTTCTCTGGTTTTTGCTCTGCTTCTAGACATTGCTTTGAATAACTATGAAACAGACCCATTTTCACTGACTTCGTAGTAGGCCTAGGATGAGATGACTGGACCAAGTCCGAAGTCTTACCTCTATCCGTATGGGGATAGCCCCTGATGATTTAGAGTCGATGGCATAAGATCGGGAAATGTGGAGAGTCCACTTAAGCACCCTAACCCCGCGACCCTTATAGTGGATAAGCGGGTCATTGAAAATGTATGTATGTATGTAGGTTCTATATGGCTCTGCTTAAGCTGGCGCTACAGTCGGTGTTGGCCCAGGTCCCCTTCCACTTGCATGCTCCACCTGAGTCACGGTCTTCCTCTACTGCGCCGTCCCTCGGGTGTGGATTCGAAAGTTTTAAGTGTCTTAACATTGGTGTCCATCAGCTCTACATGACCCAGCCAACTCAGTCGTTGGACCTTATACAGGGTCACTTTGGTTGATCGAGAGAGGGCTTTGCTACTCAATTGCCTTCTTAGTCCAAAGAAACAGCGATTGGCAAGAGTTATTCTTCGTTTGATCTCAGCGCTAGTGTCGTTGTCTGAATTTATTGCGAAGCCTAGGTAGACAAAGTCCTTAACTGCCTCAAAGTTATAACTGTCTATTGTGACGTTATGTCTAAGACGTCGATGTTGAGTGTCCTTTCTTGTTGTCAGCATATACTTGGTTTTGCCCTCAATAAACGCTAAACCCATCTTCGCCGCCTCCGTCTCAATACTCACCAACGTGCCAGTGACATCAGGCTGCGTTCTTCCGATTATGTCAATATGCGAGTAATTGGACGGACTTTTGAAAGATTGTGCCTCTGGTGTTGGCGCGTGAGTTTTACACAACTCTTTCAAGAACGATGTTGAAGAAGTCGCATGACAGCGCGTCGTCTTGTCTAAATCCTTTTTTGACATCAATAGTCTTGACGGACCTTGACGGAGCAGCGTACATTTTCCATCGTCATCCTGCACAACCGGACGAGTTTGGCAGGGATGCCAATACTAGACATAGCTCTGTATAGCTCGTCTCTATAGATGCTTTCATACGCCGCTTTAGGTAAGGTGAGGTTGAAGTAGCTGTCAGTTAAAGCCAACACACTTAGACCCATCAGGGGTCCGTTGTGATACCACCAGGATCTCGAAAAGATCTCCTGCCTACTCAGTGAAACCAATTGGAGCTTCTTATGAAGCGTAGAAGGCTACTGACATTAATGTTAATTAGGTCGCCTAAGAAAGCTCTTAAGTGGAGTTTCCTTCTGCGGGAGAGAGCTGGACAGGTGCAAAGAATAGGGAGAATGGTCTCCTCCTCCTTTTCGTCCATACAGCTTCTACAGAAGTCGTTTGCGTTATACGCGGCTTTAAAATCGATGAAAAGTTTTTAAGTTTCTGGGTTTTGTTCAAGATCTGTCGCAGTGTGAATATTTGGACGATGGTAAATTTTCTGGCCTGAAGGCACACTCGTATGGACCGTTCAGGCTTCAGGCGTTCACACAACGGGGCAGGTAAAATCTTCTAAGCGGTGTTATGAAGACAGTTGGCGCAGTTCAGAGGGTCTCCTTGTGCTGTTTCACTCTATTCAAGCAGAGCCGCTGAATTGTTTAACCTGCGATGCCAGACTTTTGATAAAGACCATCGGCGTTTCAAGGTTTTAGGAGAACTTTTTACATCTTTGGGATTGGGGTTTCTTTCAGAATCCTATTCTGCCTACAATATGATTGATTGCGAGAAGCTAGTCTTTTTGTGCTGTCGCGGTAGCTATTTTAATTTTAAAATAAGCAAGTTCGTTTTGACACTCTTTCACCTGCTTAGAGAATGTGGATGTCAAAGCAAAGGCCTTGATGCCTGCCTTAATATATATTGCAATGGTGCGTTTCAGCGTTAAACTGATATTGGTAGTCCGTAGGACCTGGATATTTTAAAAGTCGTGGAGAGCATGTGCCTGTAATCCATTTTCAGTCATCGACAAGTCGATAAGTATTGATGTGTCGCAGATTTCACCGCCTCTCCATTCTTCCATTCCACGCTAGTTCGAGTACCCACATTGAAATCTTCGCTGAAGATTAATCTGAGGGTGACATCATCTGTAGGAAATGGTACCATCTCTTGTAAAAGCTTAGTTGTCCAGAATGCAGCTTCTCTAAGTCTATCTAAACAGCATTCTGCCATAGTTTTGACGGGTATTTCAATGAAAGAAGATGCAGAAGAACTAGTAAAGGGTCCGTTGAAGACAACTGTAGTGCAGTTATTAGGACTCTGTTGAGTTTTTCAAGCAGGTCAACAGACTGTAGACTTTATGAACGGTAGGTGGACTAATTACACGATTTATTGCGATTGAATATAGCGTAAGACTGTCTGAAAAGTATGTAGTGCCAATTCAACGTCATTGTCAGAAGCAAGGCGTTCTGGGTTACATTATACTCACCAATCATTCCTTAAAGTAGAGTTGGAAATACGTGGTTCACACGACATTGCTTTGTGCTATTTAGCCATTTAAACCAAAACCCGTTGGCACACCATCTGCCTTGTCAATCCCTAAATTTTTTAAACGAATTAAGTTCGCTGCCCAACTCTTTTGTATATCCATTTCTTCAACACCAGAGCAGTGACATATTTTTATGTTTATTATCCAATTCCCATTTGTTTATGTTCATCAACGCGCACCCAAATAATAAAGAAATCAAAATTATGTTAATTAGCATATTTTGTTTGAAAAGACAAAACCCCACCACCATCACACAGCTAATGCCTCTAATGCACCATTGCCCAATGCATGAAATCCCAGAAGAAAACGACAAGCAAAAGGCAAGAAAAAAAAACGAAAAACAAAAACACTAATTCGATTAACATTCAGCAGAAGAAATAAAATGAAATAATCGTATGCTAATTTCTTAAGAGAAAGACACACATATGTTTAAGTATCTCAAAGTTTTGTCTGTCGCTCGGTCGCTCTTTCGAAGAGAATCACAAAACTTGTGTATTCAAAGTTTTCTTCAAAACACACACAGGCACGATATAGTGAATCGGTGGTCAATCCCAGGTAACAGTAGCACTGGCTAACAGCTTTCATGCTCTGACCATGGTATGTTCAAGTTTTCTTTCCATATAGCAGTTACCATCAACTTGCTGTTGCACTGCACCAGCAACAAAGACAACGTCGTCGACGACGACCACGACGACGACGACGAAATATTTTACCATCGATTTCCTCCTACCACTCGACTTAAGTTTAGTTGAGTCGCGAAAGTCGTCGAGTACGCTGGTTTCTCCCCGAAATTTTTTTACCTCCACTTGTTCGCCTTCTGAAGCCAGGTGCTGCTCTCTTTCTTGTGGCAGATACAATTTTGCGCAAGATTTTCAAAAAAAATTTGGCCAAGGAAAAAAAGTTTTTGTCGTGCCATTTGTTGTTTTTTATTTTTTTTGAAAACCGAGAGTTAGACGATGGTTAGTTAGACCAAACGCAACACGGACTATTGTGAGATTATTCTGAGAAAATATTGCACACAACGGAGATACAGATCCAACGCTCGCGTTCCTGCATTCAACAGTTTTATGACAGTTTTACCAATTTTATTACTGCTCATTGGTTTTAGTGTTTAATGGTCGTCGTGATGGTTATATGTCTTCACCAATTCTTGTGCGTTGTGAAAGTAACAAAAAATTATTACTAGTGTACCATCCACACACTCACACAGTTAAATACAAAAAGAAAGCGTGTTAGAAAAAAAATAAGTAAAAAATAAAAAGTGAAATTACAGATACATATTGCAAAAGAAAATTCAACAAAATTTTCATTTCGTATCTCTAAATGCTATCGAAATCGATTTATCGTGAGAAATGAGCAAATTTCATCAACATTCGCATTGATATACACACACGGGACTTTGCTAAGTGGAAATACAAATTTGTTGACACTTAACATTTGAGGGAGATCGTTGCAGAAGATTCAAACAAAAATCCCCCCTCAAGGATACGGTTTGTGTAGATTTATCAAAATCGGATTAAAAAAAAAAAAAACTCAAAACACAAAACAGAAAACACCTCTAAAATTGATTTAAAGTTTGGAATACAAATTCGCTGCTTGGATTGCATTCATTTAGGTGAGTCTCTTTCTGGTCGGTACCACAAGGTCATTTGAAACAAAAAAAATTGTTTCACCGACTGGCTACGATGTAACGGTGGACTTGTCTTAAATGGAAAAATTTATTTTTGTATTTTAATTATTTATGGAGGAATCACTGAGAGAGAGAAACGACGAAAACAACTGTTTGCCATACCAAATTTGGAATTGAATTTGTAATACCTGTCGTTCGGTGTTGTGTTGTGTCTTTTGTGGGCGTTTTTGGCAGGTTAGAAGGTGGGTGGCAATTACCCACCAGACAAACTGGGGAATAACATTTTTTAGAATGAAGTAATCTTCCCGTGTGTGTTGTGTGCGTGTGTGTGGTCTGAAATTGAAGTTTTCGTTCTGTTAAATTGAAATGTATTGCATAAGTTTACGAGTATAGAGACTTCCCCCTGCCGGAGGGCGAGCGCGTAATGAGTCAAGGTGTTTGTGGAAATTGATGAATGTTTTTTTTTTTGCAGACACTGTGTGGAGGTTTGTTTTGTTATTTTTGAGGTAAAAAAAAACGTAGAATGCGAGAAGCCTACGAATGGGGAATTGGGGTCATGTGTGGAAGACTGAAAGATGATGCATTTTTCTGATGAAGATGAAGATGCAGATGAGGAGGTTGTGGTTTTTTTTTTGTCGGTGGAGTCATGACTCAAATCACTTTTCATGAAAGCAATTGTAGGGCGAATCTATTATTCAGCTGAAGATTGATGTGGTTTTAGTGGGTAATATTTCAAATTTGACAGAAATTCTCCTTGAGCATCCTTCCTGCTGCCTCTCACAATTTAGAATTTTACATCAGAAATTTGAAAAATTTAGAATATCACCTTCTTGGCTTCTCAAGCGATCGAGTTTACTCTCGAATTTTTCATCATCATCATCATTTTGAATGACCCGCTTATCCACTATGAGGGTCGCGGGGTTAGGGTGCTTAAGTGGACTCTCCACATCTCCCGATCTTCAGACATCGACTCTGAATCATCAGGGGCTATCCCTATGTGGGTAGTGGTGAGATTTCGGACTTGGTCCAACCATGTCATCCAAGGCCTACCCGATGACATGGATTCCATGGCACCTCTCGGAAGCCGAGTTGAGGACATGCGTTGAACGTGCCCAAACCATCAAAGTATGGAGCTTTCCGAATTTTTCAAAATTTTGAGGTGTAGTCGCGTAGGTCTGATTTCACTGCTCAACGTGAAATTCTGCTAGGTCCCTGATCACAATGGTGTGCCACGCACTAAAGCAGCTGACGACCTAGCAAGAAACCCTCAATCTGCAGCCTGGACTGAAAATATACAAGAGACCTTAAAGGAAGCAAGTAGTAGCTCTCTATGAGGGCTCGAACCTCTGTCAAGAAAGAAATATAATTGAGCAAATTTTTCTTAGAATACATCGAAGAACGATTTGATGGCCCACTCTTACCATCAAATCTATGTATTCGATTTTGCAAAGGCGACCGGGTGGTTAATTTCGTTGCGGGACAATTAAAAACCATGGGTACCTCAGATGATCAAGGTGTGGGAAGGGTTTAAATTATATTTATCAGCCCACAAACCTTATCAAATTGTCTGCAGCTGTGTGTAAGTCATTTTCGAAGAATTGGACTGAATCCGCACCAAACAGAGATTTTGAGGGTTGCAAATAATTTTAGGACTTTTAGTTCCTCAGATGGGATATTTATATGCAGGTACTTGGCAAAGCGTCCATGTCCAGAGCGATGGAAATATCCCTTGTGATGATTTTTTTCACAGCATTTTTAATTTTTTCGGACTTTGACTATGGACTTGATAGTCTTTACCTAGAACGGGAAACATATTTTCGTTTTTCTCCAAACTGCAAGTCCGACATTGATTTATCTTGTCGTGTTCTAGTCCATTCGATCAGGGTCAGCTGAGCACTATGACAGAATGTGAAGAGCGTTTTTTTCAGTTTCAAGTCTATAGAGTGGTTCTAGCGAGGGATGCAGTAGGTGTAGCCGTCTTTACAGAAGGCAACAGCCGCTTAATTATTGTTCATGGGAAAATTGTACTTTAAGGTGGTGCAGGAAATAGAAGCTTGTACCATTTCTATCTAAGTACTGGCCGGTTAATCATTTTTTTCGTTCCCTGCAAATTCGCTGTAGGCTGTGCCTATTGAAGGATAACTTGATGGTCATATGCTTGTTTACCTAAGTACGTATAGTTTTGCAAAACTAGCTTTGACAGGCGAATCGAGGGCTTCTATAGGAGGCCAAACTGTTAAGAATATGAATATTGTTTTACCCTAAAATCTTAGAGGTGCGTTTAACTGATTAATGGCAAAGGCTCCTCACTTCAATATTGTCAAAATGTTTGCCGAGATTAACTGAGCAGATATCGCACAAAGTGGTTCTCTAAAAATTCTAAATTCCATTTTATATCTGTCCAAATATCAGACATTTCCGAATAGAAACAATTGGAGTTTTTGTTTTAAATTCAAACAAATATGTTTGTAGTCGACAGCATAATGTTATAATTAATTTACGTAGTGTTCCAGGAAATATTTAACAAATTTTTTAATCAAATCCGGGAAGCACAGACAATCTTGTTCCGTATCAAAAGGTATTTAATTGAAGCTAAACACTGAAGTAAGCATTAGCATATTAACAAGTCTAATTCAAGTCTAATTTGCTTGGACAAATTAAGACGCGCTTTAATTTAAACTGGTTAAGATTGTCGTCAATTTTTAATTGATTAAGCATTTTAACAAGGTTTTTTTAAAGTCTCGTCTGTGTGGTGTATTGTAGAATCAGAGATTACAAATAAATACCATGCTTGACAATTAAAGACTCACGGAGATGGTAGATAGTGGTCGCCGTGGCTCAGTGGTTAGTGCGTTGGACAGCTGTGCAAGCCTGCGTGGGTTCAATCCCCAGCCATGTCCATCGAACATTTATTGCGGCAACACCTCTAGGGGTCGGGTAACGACAAGCCTCCGGGAGTATAATTTGTCATGAAAAAGCTTCTCAATTCGCCGTTCGGAGTCGGCAATAAATTGAAGGTCCCTTCCATTCGTACTAAAAATGTAACACGCACAAGATGAATGGTTGCGAGAAGCTAGTCCTTGGCTCATTCTGAGCTGTCTCGATGGCAGATGACTACTTTGTAAATTTAGTTGTTGGAGAGAGAAGAATTTTTAAAAAGAAATTCCAATACAAAAACCACGGAATATATTTCATTAAATTTTTATATTCCGGTAGATTCAGCGCTTAAGGAACACATAAGCTGCACTTAGAACTAAATCTTCTTTGCTGGCGCAATACCCAGCTCAAACCTTTAACAAGTTTTAAAATACTTAGTTCGAGAACGTCGGAATTTTCGGAACTTGGGCGAAAAGTAAAAATAACTCTTCTACTCCTGTTCCACAAGAAATCAGCGGCATTCTTGCTGCATTTCGGTAGAGAGACTGTAGAACACTTATTGATGTTGTTACTTAAATAAGACTGCTATAAGACTGTACTGGCTGCGATGCTTATGGAGATGGCGATGATACTTCGGCCTTTGTGTCAGATGTGATGAGTGCTGATACTGTAACCATATCATTGAACCGCCTTCTGGGATTTTTTTTTCGAACATCGAAGGCAATTCCAGTAAAATGGGTTAAACTGAGTCCTGCTTCCTAGTACTTAGTACAATGAACCAGTTGCATCTGAATATATAATAATTGTGGCTGACACTCCTTTAGGTGTATGTACAGAGATATGTCCTCTGCAGAGACTGCTATGAAGTGCTGTAGTATCTCATTTTTTCGTCAACAATTTTCGGTTTATCCTGCCATTCCTTCGATTGAAGTAAAATTCAATCTTAGATGATAAACTGCATTTTATTTTGGTGTTTAGACTATTTTTTAATTTAGGCTTAATTAAGGCTTATTGAACACTGCCATATTGCTTCTAGACTATTAGCTCAAAGCCCAACAATTCGTAACAGAATGGTCCCTTTTCTCTAACACCCTGCCGATTGAATGGCACTGGATAGAGGTAACTTTCCATAGGGTGGTTTTAAGCCCATGTAGAGAGTATGTCCTTGAAAGAGGGGTTACTCACAATTCAGATTAGAAAACTTCTATGTCCGCTCATAAGCGGACACCGACGGTTCCGAGTTTTCTCCGTTCTTTCAAATTTGTCCGGTTATGAGGGCTGTCCGCTTATGAGAGGTGTCTGTAAGGAGAGAGTACACTGTATTTATTTATTTATTTATTTATTAATTTATTTATTTATTTATTCCTACAGAGAATATCTCAGTTGATATTTGATTTATACATTCTATTACATAAATACAATACAGAACAAGAAATTTGAGAACATTAGATTAAATTAAACAATTTTCTTTTTAAAACATCTTTGGATACATTAAAATCAATTAAATCAAAATATTTATTAAACATTAAACAAATTAGATGAATAGGCTCTGCTACTCCATAATTCACTCTTGAGGTTTGCTGGTAGATGAAATCAGGGTTCCTGGCAGTTCTCCTTCTCGAATTTATGTTTATGTTGCTTTAGAATTTTTTCCTCTTTCTTTTAAGCAGAGTTGGCACAACAGGGCAGTAGGTCCAGCTGCATAATTAATTATTTATTTACGCCTGCGGGTGGCCATTTATAACTCCTTGCACCCTTAGTATCGCTGAAGTTGACTGTTCTTGTTTGACACAGTGGCATAGTCTATGAATTCACTTGCCCGTCACTGAGTCTCTCACAACTGTTTTGGCAAGACATGTCTGCATCTATATAGTTTCTATGATTTTTACTTCTTATTTCGGGTTCGTGCTCTTGTCGGGCGTTTTGACAAAGTTTCTTCTTTCGAAAGACCGCACTGTGTGGTTATCGTGCAGTGGTCGCCAATCTGATCTGGTGGAAAGGGCTCTACTCACAATTTTAATATCAACAGTCAATCCCACAAGTGTGCAGTATATTTGTACTGCTGTTTGTTGTTTGGCTGCCTCAATAAATAACCCATGTGTTGAGGTCGCCTGCGATTAGCAGAGAACTATTGCCTCTAGTGTCATCAAAGAATCTATGGAGCATTCTTTCGGACTCTTCAAGTGTAGCATTTGTTGACGTGGAGCAGTTGTTTTTTATCAGTTTTACTGGCAAGAATTCTGCTGGTTTATTTTTGGGACTAAGTCTTTCTTACACCCTTAGTTTGCCAACTTTGAAAAGTGATCGTGACCCTTAACATATTCTAGCCAAATATTGACTTTTTCTGCTAGCGAGCCATTAGGCAAAAACCGACCCAACTTGGGCAGTTCGTTAACTCTTTCGGTATTCGCGGTTCCTGTGAACAGAGTGAGAGTGACTTAAGAACGAACGTCCAGTTGGTTAAGTTCTTTCTGACATTGCTCTACCAGCTTTGAGGATTCAAGTGGCCGAAATAATAGCTTAGCGGTGCTGTAGATGGGTGTTGAAGAATTTTATAATGAGAGCGGATGATCTTTTAGTTTAAAAGGAAGGAAACTCTTGTATAATATTTTGGTTTTGCTGGTAAAGAGTATAATTTCAGTTCTGTTCGGATGATGGCCTATGAGTTTACCTCTTCTAGACCCCTCTCCACGAGCTCATCACTGAGAGAAACTTCCCTGACACCAAGATTACGCAACTGCCTTATTCCTTTCTTTGTCTAGTAGCATCAAGATTTTATTCATGACCATGAATCGTAGTAGAGGGTATATAACTCCACCCTGAGGAGGAGAATTTGGTTAATATTTTAGGGCCCAATGTTGCCTGAATAATTCGGGTTCGAAGCATCCAACGACTACACCTATCTCGGTATTCATATCAAAGAATTCAGAGAACCATCCAGACTCAATCTGATTCTATCGTAAGCAAACGAATTACCTTTGGGTGTTTATTGCGTTGAATTCTCCATTAGTAACCCAAATGGAAACTTCATTCCAACAAGAGTCCAACACAATTGAATTAAATGGTACACGCATAGAAGCCATGAGGAAATTTACTTCAGTGTCATCTATGACGCCATATTCAACCACTTCCTCGAAGAATACAAATTGCACTTATCACCCATTCCCATTGGTTGTCACCAATAAAATTCCTCCTTCCGCAGGTGGTTGTCATACCACATAAAATACCATTCTGGATAATTTGTTTCTCTATTCGAATCAAGCACCACACGTACT
The DNA here is from genome assembly GCA_917880715.2 of Matsumyia berberina. Taxonomy (NCBI): domain Eukaryota; kingdom Metazoa; phylum Arthropoda; class Insecta; order Diptera; family Syrphidae; genus Matsumyia; species Matsumyia berberina. The sequence goes on along the minus strand of OU862870.1, from coordinate 110,246,441 downwards.
GTAATGCACTTCGGGGATTAAAAAGGAACCCATCAGCCCGCCAAAGAGGCTCCTCATTCGAAGAAACTGAACGCACCAGCACGTATCGGTGATTGACCCTAAACATCACAGACGTTCGGAAACGTCGTCACAAAGTCGTGTTTCACTAAGAGGTCTTACAGTGGAGTCTCCACTTTTTTATTCTTTATTTTTATTCTTTTTTCCATTCATAACGAAAAAACGATTTGTGAGAACGTATACGATTATTAATAAGAATTACGTGACAAGAAATTCATGTACATGGCATAGAATGATGAAGCGTTGGTGGAAGAATCTGTCGGTGGTTTCGTGTAATGCATTTTCAGTGGCTTGCTGAGGGAGTCTTTAGAAGTCAATAAATGGGGTCATAACTTCGTTCGAATGGCATCGTGATTTGCTGAGGAAATATTGGGAATTTTATTGTTCTGATGGGTGGATTCGAGAGCACAGTGGGAATGCTCAAATGGGTTGTGCGTGGAATGCATATGACGATAAATGACAATAATCATCATTTGTGTTCTTTCTGAACAAATGGAAGGGAGTTACAGATTTTATTTTTGACTCTTCGTATACAATGCAAATTAAGAAGCTTCTCATGGCAAATTAGACTTGTTCAAGTGCGTCTTTCTTTGAGAAACCCTTCTCATGGGTCTTCCCAAGCAGGAAACAGTGGCAAACCCATCTACACAAATGGTTAAAAAATAGATATAGGCATAGGAGAAGGTCTTTTTTTCAGAAAAGTTAGGATTTAGCAGCTCCATAAGACTCTCGGATCACAACAGCGTTTTCCAAGCGGAAGTCCTAGCGGTGACAAGAGCCGCCCAACTACTGTAAATGCTAACAATATCACGGGAGGATATAACGATTTACATTGACAGGTAGGCTGTCATAAAACCAATAGCTGCTACGCAGATAACATCGAAGATTGTGAAGTGTTGTCGCGAAGAGCTTAAGGTTCTTGGCAAACAGCACAATGTTAAGCTCTGCTGGGCCCCTGGTCATAGCGGAGTGCCAGGTAATGAAAAAGCTGTAAAGAATGGGAATGGGGACTGAGAGTAAGCGGACTGTACGGTCAAACCACAAATCTGCATCCTAAGGGCGAAAATTGCACAAAAAACCTAAATAGAAGCTAATAACAGGTGAAAATCTCGAACCACCTGTGAAGTATGAAGAAGGTTATGGGCAGACTATGTCAAAGCAAAACTGCCAGATTTTACAAAAAGACAGGAGGTATCTGTCAATGCTGGTGGGAGTACTTACTGGCTATAACATGCTAAGATATCACACAAAGAAATTACGCCTGGATGACAACGATATATGCAGCGAATGCGGTGACGAGGATGTCCATGAGGACACATCCCATTTTCTCTTTCGCTGCCCATACCTCTGCCAGACAAGAAATAGAACCCTAGGCGAATTCTTCTTCGATCATATTGACGAACCATCAGAAATTCTCAAATTTGTTAGGGCGACCGGATGGTTGGCACCGAGAAATTAAAATCGCAGTAGGGAGTGTCATGGGTATCACAATGGGTCTGCATAAACCTAAGTGTGATGAGGCAACCCTCATCATCCCGCAAGCCTAACCTAACCTAAAGTACGGCTTTGCGTCTTTGGCTTTATTGTCTTTACAGACCATAAAGAAGAGTCCGCAGATTTGCTACCCTATTTCTCGAGACTGGGCGCTTCAATTTCAGCTTTGCCTAAATAAAAATGATGGCTTGGGAGAGGTCATAGCTCGGAGATACGTTGTGCGTGTTATACTTTTCACACGAATAGAAGGGACCTACAAATGTGTGTTTGCCGATTTGGAACGATAAACTCAGAGGCTTCTTCATGACAAATTATACTCTGGGGGTTTGTCATTCCTCGACGAAAGGAAGTGCAACGAACTAACACATCAGTCCAATGCACTTACCACTGAGCCACGGCGAACACTGGACCACATCAATAAACCGCAGGTCAGTTCAGACCCATTGTGATACCTGTTGGGGGAAGAGAGTGTTCCCTACCCGTAAGAACGCTACCCAATAGTTAGCTTCATACATATGTGTTAACATCTGCGTCTGTGATACAAACCTCCATGTGGATTTGATGAATTTCATTATTTGGTCCACCGGTGTATCGGATAATTCTCCAATATCCTCTAAAAAGTGCCGTCCGAGGAACATATTTCTTAGATGGCAGAGACTAGAGCAATGGCAACGGTAAAGGAAGTAGGTTGTATCCTCGTGCGCTTCTTCATCGCCACACGCCATACAAAGGTCTTCTTCTGTAATTCCAAGGTTTTTCATATGGTACCGCAGCGTATTATGCCCTGTGATCAGTCCTATAAGGGCACATAAAGATCTTCTATCGATCTGCAGAAGTCTGACAGTCCTAGCCTTAACGAATATTGGCCAAATCTTCCTTGTGGTTGCACAAGAGGTCCATCTGTTGTTAGCCTTCCTTGAGGCTTTATTCCTTGCTTCAAGTTTAAGTGTACAAGGCGGGATATTCGCCGAAGTCTTAGCTTGTTCCGGGCTTGTTGCCGAGCCGTTTCTCGCCAGTTTGTCAGCATTCTCGTTTCCCGGTATTTCCTCATGTCCAGGAACCCAACAGAGTGTCACCTTGTTCTGTGTTCCAAGAACCTTGAGCTAAACAGCACCTCACAAGCTTTGATTTTATTTCGTTAGCAGAAACTGTTTTTATTGCTGCCTGGCTGTCAATGAAAAATGTGATATCCTCTTGTGGTATTGCCCTCATCGCAGTCTCACGGGCAGCTAGTGAATGAATATTAAACAATCGAGCACTGTCATCAGTTTTAGGTTGCGATTCAAACTATTAGCATGTTGCAAATTGTTGCAAATCGTATCTTCCAACATCCATAATCAAATTGGCAACACCTCGCAGCTAATGCTGTATCCCCGTGCAAATGCTATCTCCGCCCGATCATTTGATTTCTCCGACTTAACCATCAAAAGTCATCACCACTGTTCAAATCAGTTAAGTAAACAATTCAACCTTTACTTTCAAATCGATGCCGATGGCAGAGGTTCATACCAATCATCCAATCCCATCGTCTTCATCGAAAATGAATTTTTTTTTTTTCCTCAAAATTTTTATGTAACTCGGATTGAACGCGCGCAGCTAAGACGACAGAAACATAAATTGTTGATCGTGCTAAAAGAAGTTATAGCCGATGCTCTCAGTAACTAAGACTCGCATTGCAAGATGAAAGGGGTAACGTACACTGAACACACACCGCTGTATTTCGTGAGTGAATGTATCTTTATCTTCTGAACCATTAAGTAAATATCAACAATCATTCGGAGATTATCGAACGAAAAAAAAAAAAAAAAAACACCGAAACTATATTTTGCTCTTCAAATTAGGAATCTTAAAGTTGTCACCCAGCCAAAAATAGAAAGTTCCACTCAAACAAGAAGCAAACACACAACGGTATCGGTGTGTTATGGGAATGAAAAAAGAAACATGTTTTCGTTGCCGTTTGGTGTTTTCTTTCCGCCAAAGCAAAAACAGATTTTTGCAATTTGCCAAACAAAAGATGAAAAATTCATCTTTTTTCGGAAGCCATGCAGTGTGGCTAGTGTCTGCCTTGAGAGCTAAAACGGGAAAACGGTAATAAATTTGTCAAATTCAAAAAATTCATTAACTGTGGCGAAGTTTTACTACCACTTGGCCAGTTCCACGCTTAAATGCTTATTATGCATTCCTACGCATGAAATCGGGACGGAAATTCCGCCCGTTAATTAGCATTTTTTTTATGTTCGCTTCCAGGTTGAGTCATGGCCCACTGCAGTGATGACACCTTGTGGCCAATTAAAAAGTAATTTTCATAAAAATTAAAAATGCTTTCGAGTAGTTGGTGCATTTGCGTTGGCCTTTCAACTTTGAATAGGTGACCTCAATGGACTTGTTTAAAGCTCCTTACAATCGTTCTATGAATTTGGCCTTGAACATGAAGACCCGGATTTTAAATTGACTCCCTTACGTTAAGAAAGAAAGAGAGTATTAGCACTTTGTTACAATAGTATACGAACTAAGCAACATGATTACCTTCAGAAGCAAACGAATAGGGGCGCCAAAGCACCATAAATCACCCAGTTGCGATGTCTCAACTTTGGTGTATCCTTATGCCCCTTGGTTCTCCATTTTCTCTGCACTTGTCCTGCCCTATCCCAAAAAAGGAAGCTAAATCTAGGAGCCTACCACTTCGACAATTTGGGCGAATTATCACTTACTTATATCAAAAGTATCCTCAGCTGTGGGACCTAGGGTATAGTTTCCAGTGATATAACAAATTGCCTTTCTTGGCCAACGTTTGTCTGTGCCTCGCATGAACAGCCACCTACCTATGCACCTTGGCGTGTACCTTGAAAACGAGTCCGGCTCATCCATTTTATGCACGAATGTGACAAATTAAGAGTCTTCTTCGTCTGTAAAGCTTATATCGTAAACCGATGAGCTCGGCTTGAATATGAAAGGTGAAGTACTCAGCAATAATTCCAAAGACAGTCCAAACGCCACTCTGACTGACCAGAAACAGCATCTCTTCCGGTCATAAGGCGACCTTAAGTTTTAGCACGTGTTAATTTGAATCCAGTGTCTGTAGCCTCAACGTCCATGAACTTTTTTCGACATAGCGTTCACAAGGAGGACGCCTTTTAAATATGCAATTCCGACCTTTTTTGGAAGTTTTGCTGCGATAGCCATATACCAGAGTACCCAGCATAGGATAACCTTTAGGCTCTAGCGATCTCATTTATGTGGATGCGGCTTGTGAATTTGTATAGGCGTTGATCTATTTACTGCTTAATTCAGAGCCTTAGCGGCCTTAACGTTGTTAAGTCAGACAGATCTAGCGCAGATTCAGGCTCTGAGACGACTTCCTCTGAGGTGTAACCAACAATTTCACACCAAATCTTATTTTTCGTGAATTCATTATGATATGCATGTGGTCGCCGTGGCTCAGTGGTAAGTGCATTGGACTACTGTGAGAGCTGTTTCCTAGCAATTTCTACCAAACGTTGTTCGTTGTACCATTTCCCTTCGTGACAAACTCCTTGAGTATATTTTGTCAAGAAGAAGCTTCTCAATTCGGCGAATGAAGTAGGAAATGTATTCTGTGTAGATCCCTTCCATTCGTTAAAAAAATTTAGCATGCACCGCTTGAATAATTGCGAGGAGCTAGACCTTGGGCCATCTCGCGCTGTCGCACCATCTATTTATTTATTTCTTATTTTTAGATTTGCAGCTTTTCCTTTTTTTTTTATCCAAATCTTCTGTCGTAGACTTGACCCCAATCCCATAATGCGGTCTCTAAGGCTTTGTTCCAGATTATGATAGAAAATAACTCTGAGATGTCCAGTGAATTTTGTTTCTATAGTCACACCATCCTTCGCAGTTGTTCATACTTTTTTTTTCGCTTTTCGGGATTTGTGTCGCCGAATTCATCCTCATCAACATTCTTGAGTCTATGTCGTCTTTGTTTTTGTCTCCGAGGAAAACCTTGAGCGGGTAGAACATGCATTCCAAGCGGCTTAAGGTTTGTATCCTCTTACCTTGCGACCACTTGATTTATGTTCCAACATGGTATGGCATTATCCTATGACAGTCCAGATTTTGTTTGTGTTTTTTAAATATGCAGGCATTTCAGTATGCCAAACATAACAACACTGTAGTCCTTTCCTTTTCTGAGCTTATTTTGTCTCGTCGTGTATAGCACCGAACCCTCACCTATCTGACATACTATCACTTGGCTGATTTCCCATCAAAAGACTGAAATATCAACATAATCTCAATGTAATTGCTTTAGGCTATTTCGTGTACTTTAGACAAATTCCATAAAAAAAAAAACAAGTTCGCTGTCCAACTCTTTTGTTTTTCATTCAAACATGTAACTCGATGCAATCGCTTTTTTTTCCAGGGAAAACTTATACCAAGCCCACATTTTCTATCCAATACAAGTATCTTTCGCCATCTAACGATAGATTACAATAGCAACAAGCTCTCCTACAAACATGCTAATTACACGCATGTAGAAAGTCCTCAGGCATGCGAACCTCCGCCTCTATTGGAATGAAATTAAAATGCTTGTTTTCTGTTGTTTTATGTTTCGCTTCCTACAACATTAGTTTGTTGCTCGATAAAACATGATTTCACGCACAAACAAACGCATATTCAAATGTATGTACTTCACTCTCATTTGCAATAAATTCCTTCAAATTGCATAAAAAGAGGATGGAAGGTCGACCGATGCTTTTTGCAATGTCGCTGGCGCATAAATCTTCTTCAAAACACTCGTACTTCAACTGCAAGTATTAACATTACTCAATAATTGCTTAAGCATTCAAATGTCTCTCACAAAAGAAAATCTGACTTTCATACGACATTTTCCAGCGAGAGGAAGCCAGCCTGCAAAAATGCCACCACCACTCTTCACTACCAAAGTGAAAACTCTTTGGAAAAAACATATAATTTTTTCCGCTTGAATAAATCTGGCAGTGCAAGTGCAAAGCGTGTAGCAGAGTTGTTTTAGTGTTTTTTTTTTGTTGTCTTTGTTTTCATGAAAAATTTGTTCGTTTTTCTTGGCGGTGATGGTTGCTCCACTTGCTGCTGCTGCTGCTGCATTGAAGCAAGTCGAATAAAACTCTCTCCAAATTGAACCGCGGATATCGGTGGAAAGAAACAGCCGCCAAAAACATGTATATAATTGCCGTAGATACATTTTCCCCACTGTAGATACGATTTTTCCCCACTGTTACGGTACGTTTTTCTTGTACAACAATAAACTGTGAGTTATTTTCTGAGTTCATTACATTTGATGGTTGAACGTATTGTTGGCAACATACTCGAGTGTGCATGTGGAGTAGTAAATGTGAAAGCAGGTGACTTGCGGTCGATAGTTTTTCTTCTGAACACACACACACGCCTTTTTTTTCGCCTATAAATAGTTTCGGGGGGCAAAACAGGCGCGGCGAGTCTTCAACTAGATGCTCATTGTCCATCTAATTGGAATAAAATTTGGTGTGTTGGATACATGAACGAAAATTGAATCATTTTCACTTTTCGACGACAATGGTCAAGAGTTGGTTGTGCTGTATCTGATCGGTGTGTGTGCAGTTAAATATCTTAATTCACTTTTCCTTCTTCTCAACTGTATCTAATCTTTGATCGGATGTAATATAATTTTTTTTTTACAGAAAAAAACTTTCTTATTTCAAATGGAAGCGTTAAATTGCTCGTAAAAGATAAATGATTCCTAAATGCAAGCGAGTAGAAGGGGGACTTGGAAACATACTCATTCTCAGCTGGTTGTTAGGTGATAATTGCCGGTGGCAGTGGCATTTTGCCTCCCCTCTGGGCTTGTTAAAGTCACGATGTCAACGACATTTAATGTCTCCGATTGAAATCAGAGATACTATGGGTGACTCGTATGGTTTTTGTCTAATTAGACACACGCAGTGGCTGCGTATTCATTGCCTCTTTGTGGGCAATGAACGATTTTGAGAATTCAATTGACTTCGGGTTGTGGTTATGTGGAGACAAGGGTTTCCCTCAGATCATTAGCGAAGGGATATAGAATGAGAATTTGGGTGGTCTTGGTGTGCCTGTAACTGGTAATGAATCTTTACATCATTTCTCATTATTTGCGAGTGGTTAATGAAGAAGCTCCTGTGTGATCTTTTGTAGAACGATGATGATGAATCTATTTTTGGTAAAATGTCTTCCTCTTTGGGGGAAAATCCCATCTCTGTGCTTCTCGGAAGGGAGTGATGTCACAGAAGACAGATTTGATGGTCGAATATTTATTGCATCATTAACCATGCGGTGAGAAGTTCTACTATTTGATCACAGTGATGGTGGGGATTTCTTTTGAAGATGATCATGCCACACCCCTTACTTCCGCATACTGTATCTAGCCCGTCACGGAATAGTTTATTTTTTCCGAATTTAATAAATCACGTGTGACAGCGTTATTATCTGTAGAACGCTAGAAATATATCTGTCCAATTTTTCCTAGTATTATCTAGAAAAATTGATGCTTTTTGGTGTTTAAAATAAGCTCACATATTTCAGTGATGCAAGACAGGCAATGGCGAACTAAGAACCTGAGAAATCCTCTTGAGGAAGTTGTTCAGCAAGTTTAGCAGAGATATTTTTTTTTTTTGATACCATCGTGACCTTGGATCCTAAAAAAACTTATTAAGCTCAGACTTCCGACTTCCATTATTCTTGAGTTCAGTCTGACTATCTCTATAGACGCCACAGGTTTGTCACAACTTGTTCAATGCTTCTTGGACTAGATACGTTTTCACATGAAATCAGTAACTAATGGCCATTTTATAATTCCGAAACAGTGAACTGTACTACGGTTATTTTGGACATGAGTGGTGAATACGTTTCATTATTCGAATTTTGATGTTTGGTGATGATGATGAGACTGAGGTGATTTGGCGAAACTTAGGAGTCCGAAATACCATTGCGAAGAGTAGAAAGCAGGCTTTGTCGTTGGTTCTGGACTTGTGTGTTGTACTCAGACGCAACTAGTCCATTGTACTACCAGAAACCAGGACCCACTTTTTACCCATTTTACTAGAATTTCCTCGACTTTCGGAGAAAACCGAGAAGGCACTTCAATGATGAGGAGCTTACAATATCAGCACTCACCATATCAGCACTGTCTCCTGATTCGACCAAAGACAGGACAATCGTAAAGGAAATTATCCGAAGCGTCGCAGACAGTGGTGTCACTTAAGACTGCCACATTAAGATGCTTGGCAAAAGCGAAGTGTCTCGTTAGAACGCCAATAAGTTGTCTACAGTCTCTTTTGCTGAGTGACAGTAAGAATGCCGCTGATTGCTTACAGACGTTCGGGAGCATTCGTTTACTCTGCTTGCGTCCTTGAGAACTGTGCCACACACAACTGTATTCAACCGTCAATGTAGGCCCTGACCGAGCACGCGGGAAGACCCAACGCAGGTTCGGGTCCTCAGAAAACATCCTGTGAGCCTTGTCTAGCAATCTCATCGGAGATCTCATACCAGTGTGACCTGGGATCCAGACAAGAGTCAAAGAGTTCAACCTTGAGACCGAATTCAGTGAGTTCTTGCATTCTCGCACTATTTTGAAACTGGAAGAGGGTTAAGCAAGGCCTTAAACGCAGCTTGCCTATCGCTATCGTCTGTGGGCATTAAGATAGCAAAGGCCTCTGCTTGAAAAACAGAGGCATGCTTCTCCAACGAGTAGTAAAGTCTGGTGTTGTAGATCTCCACGATGACACAAGCACCGTATTCATGACTGATTTTGGAGCCATCCGTGAAGATTCGCCTACAGCCCCGTCCAGATTCAGACTCTGGCCAAAGCCAGTCCTGAAGGTATGGAAAGCCGGCTTTAAATTTGCACAGCAACGAAAGTTCTGGTGTCTTTATATCAGACGGCGTGTCCATGGAACTAGAGTCGTAGGATAAGTGTCGCGCAAGGTCATCAAAACTCCAGTGCGGATGATACCAAAAGCCACCCCGTCCAAGAGATAGCTTGCTTTGATAGTACAGACCATGATAGAAGTATCAAGGGGAGGTAGGTCAAGCATAGCGTCTAGAGCAGAGCCAGGCGTAATCGGAAAAGCTCCCGTGCAGCCGAGACAATGCGTTCTTTGAAGTTTGCTGTACATACTTTTGCAGGTTTATCAACTAATTCAGAGTCTTCTAGGTGAGAAGTAATCATTAGCAAAAGATTTGACTTCGATCACATACTCACTTCTGATGGCGATCTGCAAGAATGTCCAGCCAGCTCGGTCGTTATTTAGCTGCCTCTAGTTTCGCACGTTAGTTTGATGCAGGGACCTGCATTACCACTGGCGCTAGCCAACTGAATTCCGATTTTCCTCTACTGCATCTTCTCTCCAGGGTATATTCGAAGATTGTTTGGGTCCCCACCCTACATATCTCCGCCATGTTAGTCGATGTAGACTGTTCTGACTAGGTGGATGACGCCGTACAAGCCACACAGTTCATCGTTGTATTTTCTGTTCCACTCACTATCTTTACAGACGGAACCAAAGATTACCCGAAGAAATATTCTCTCGAAATAACTAAGGACGACCTAATCAATTTTTGACAAAAGTCCATGCATCTGCGCTTTATAGCCGGACTGGAATGATTAGGATCTTGTATAGAATAACTATGCTTCTCGATTGCTTTCTAAATAAATAAATAGCTGGTGCTCGGAATAAGCCAAGGCCTAGAGTCTTGCAGCCATTCATGTTGTGCGTGTTACATTTTTCGCACGAATGCAAGGGACCTACAATTTATTGCCGACTTCAAACGGCGAATTGAGAAGCTCTTTCGTGACAGATTATACTTCCGGAGGCTTGTCATTTCCCGACGAGAGGTGGTGCCGCGAAAAATGTTCGGTTGACATGGCTGGGGCTTGAAACCACGCCGCTCGCTTAGCTGTCCAACGAACTAACCACTGAGCCACGGCGACCACTTTCTTGCTTTCTTGCCCAAAGAAATAGCGATTCACAAGAGTTAGGTTAGGTTAGGTTAGAAGGGTGTGTGATGGATAGGCCTCATCACTTCCACTCGGAGACCTGAAGGTCTATTGTGAGTGCCCTTTTAATTTGTGGGAATAGCGGTGCGGTTCTCGGGACAGCCTAAGGACCTATCCTATTGTAGTACTCTAGTACTCTTTAAGAATCGGAGTAGGTAAGATCAATAAGAGTTGATCTACTGGTATTTTGATGATTCGAGTTTTTAACGAAGCAGAAGTCGCTACTGCGAAGCTATATCTGACGAGGGTGACATTCTGTCCGATACGTCAGTGTTGGTTGTCCTTCTTTGCTGACAGCTTGTGTGATACCTTACCTTGTCTATACAACCTATTTTGGCCGATTCTACTTTATTTCTTACGAACGCGCTGCTGACATCACGCTGCGTTCTTCCGATAATGTCAATATCGTGCTTATCTGGGAGTAGTTGTAGAGCCTTTTGAAACATTCTGCCTCTGATTTTGGCGTGTGCATCCTGCATTGATCTTTCAAGAGCTATGTGAAAAAATCGTATGATAATGCATCGCCTTGTCTGAATGCGTTTTTGATACCAAAGGTCTCAGTGAAGGCCGATGAGCTCTGTGTAGCTCATCTCTAAATTGCTGTCGTACGCGGCTTTAAATTCGATAAAGGTGGTGGGTATCTGTGGTGAGTGTTGGGCTTTCTCCAAGATCTGCTGTATTGTGACTGTTTGGTTGATAGTGGACTTTTCCGACCTTAAGCCACACTGGTATGGACATTTACACAATGTGACAAATAAGGTCTTGTAGGCAATGTTGAGGAGGTATTAACCCCTATAGTTCCCGCAGTTTAAGGGATCTCCTTTTTTGAGGCAAACAATGCTGATGTTTCAGTCCCGTTTATGTCCTTGTCCAACAAAATTGCGCGATCGAGTTGGTTCATGCTCCTTGCCAAGTCTTCTTTACGTATTTAGCTCAGCAACAAGGCCATCAGTTCCGTCAATTTTGTCAGACATAAGTAGAGATACTGGTGCCTTTTCCTTTAGTAAGGTCGAGTGAATGGAAATGTTGACTAACATCGACCAAGTTGAATGGTTCATTCTACCTAACAGTGGAACTGAAATCGTCATTATTCTTATACAGTCTGTAGAAGAGGTCCTTCCAAATCCTCTTCTTTTCTCCTACAGAAAAAACTCATGCCTAAGCTAGACGTGTCTCCTTAAAGTTTATAGAATTCAACGTTTGTTCAAATTTGATAGCCAAAGACTGTTTTTTTCTCAGTCATTGTGCCACGCTTCGCTTTATTTTTAAAGGCACCTTTATATCTGTTGGAAAATGACTTGCGCTTCCTTTCCTGATGCGTTCGCACTACAAATTGGCATAGAGGCATGGTATAACCACATCCATAGTTCCCCGCTAGCTTGTTTCCAAAACGAGTGACTTAACAATCCAATTAGCTGCCAATAAGACTACCACTCTACAGACTATTGATGGGAATTCTCCAAAAAATAGTATACCACACGGAAAACCATCCACATACGTCCCACACGTCTGGTCTGCATTGAATTTTAACCTGTTTTCCTTGCTCCACCTACAGACAAGTCACAAACGCTTAAACATTCAAGTGCCGTTCGCTGAAAATCACTTCAGAATCTATCTTTTCCAAAACAGATCGTGTGTACTTGGCACAATTTATTCATCAATGACACAATGTTCTGAAAAAAAAAAAAAAAACTGAAAACAACACTATCACCGTCGCGACTTGTGTTCTGTGTTCTACATGTTCGTTAACGAAATTTGAAATATTTTGAAGTAATTGTCAAAGCCCCAAACCCGTTGACCCTCAACTACATTTTTATTCAAATTAATCAGCCAGACACGGGGAAAAAAAAAGACGCAAAAATATATTTCCACACCAGTTTTCGTAAAATGCTTGCCTCCACCACCGCCGATGCTGGTTATTACCTCACACCACATGCCTACATGTAGCTGAGCATCGTCCCATATACGATACATATTTGCAAAACGATTACAATCACAATGATATGTTAATTTAAACAAAATAAGCCAAGAGTGCTGTTTCTCGGTGGATGCGAGCCTTTATTTTCTCACACCATTTTCTTGCTTTAATTTGTGTAACCAAATCGCAAACACTTAACAGTAGAAGTGCAAATAAATCGCAAACTCTATCAAAACATCATCAGCTAGTCAGCCAAATAAACGTGACATCCAAATTCATCCCTGGTACGGGGGCTCCACCTAAGTCTCTAACAGAGATCCACCGGAGAGCACCACCGTTTGAGACAATGAGACACTCAACGAAATTGGTTTGGTACGCGCAATGTAGGTGTGTGTTTAAATAATACATGAGTTGAATAACACTGTGCGAATCTTATCGTGTGTGAGATATTTCCCTCAAACAATGTTGAGATTTTCTGTGCGCGCATACGATTACGAGTGAGTGCCCTCTCTGTGCACTTGTGTCATTGACAACAATGGCTGACTGCTGCTGCTGTACTAACGTCGATGATGATAGCACAGTCACAGCGCAGTCAAACGACACCAATTCGCGGGAAGCTATTGGTATTCTTGCGACCATAGGTTGGTGGCCTGCCTCTTTTGGTGGCACTTCACCAGAACCACCAGACGCATACGACACAGAAAACAAAAAACGAAGAAATATTTAGCGCAATGGATTTCCTGACTTGCTTACTCATTACGTGTATCTATTCACTTGGATTGATTTTATTTTCACGATTTATTCGTCCGTCCGTTTGTCGCTGTTTGCTCTTTGTACACACACACACACATACACAGAAGACCAAGAGTCCAACTATCGCCGTTCATCCGTTCCAAGTCAACCAGTCAACCATATGAAAAGTGGGAAGAACGAACGGACGCCTGTTGCATAATAAACACTCGATTGTCATTCAAATAAGGTTCGCTAACCTGTGGCAGACTCTTCAGAACTTTATCAAGCCATCATCGAGAGCCGTAATCTTTGTCTGTGTATTTGTCAGATTCCCAAAATGACCGAAACGTCGGAACGAGCCCATTTGCCGAAAGAAACAGAGTTTACTTAACGTGGAACATAAATACTCGTAACTGAAATGAATTCCTTTCAACTTGAATGGAGGCGCGTTTGCTATTCGCCAGCAAATCTCAAGTGCTGTAGCACAAAGCAGAAGCAAAGCTAAAAAAAAAAAAATACCCAAGCAGTGCGTCCACCCGATGAAGAAGAGATGTCTTAATTTATTCGTAATGGTAGATGCATGCACTTTGCGCGGAGAGCCTTTTGTCTTCCGTTCTGAAAGAGATCTCCTTCACAATAACTCAGACAAGTGAGAGATTGTTATCTTTTGACTGAATGTGTGAACATTCGTTTTGTATGGTGCATCCCTAAGAATTTCCAAAGAAAGATAACACCACAACACTCGTTGTTGTTGACACAAGGCCAGACAAAAGCAAACACAAAAAATACTCAACTTCTGACGCATTCCATCTGCAAATCGAAAAAAGAAAAAAAAATTTCTTCAACAACTCTCTCTAATTTGCATAAATTAATGCCTCTAACTAAAAAAAAAAAAGAAATTATATTACAACACCATTTTATTCGGCGGGCAAAACAAATACAAATTTCTAATTTATGGACATCGTACCATCTTCCCGTGTGGAACGCCCCGCCAGTGAACCAGTTGCGCAAGGCGGTACCCCACCGATTATTGCACTGAATATTATTACTCTTTATCCAGCACAGTAATTTGTTTTAATTTTAGCAGTAATTTGGTAGCAATACGGTATAATAACTTATCCGTGGCCGTTTGAGTGGTTTGACTTTACGCGCTGGCACCGAACAAAAGAGTTGTGTAGCGAACTTGATTTGAGGTGCGAGTTGATCGCGACACGATTGAAAAGTGATTATGCCGCCGCGCGATTATTTACTGTTGTGTCTTAATTTTGTGGTATGAATTAATTGAAGGAAAATTGTTATATTTAATCACGATTTGGAATTTGTAAATTTTGAGTGGGAGGTGTTCCTTGAAGCGATCAGGCATCGCAATCAATTGTGTGCAAGTGCCTTCATACCTTAGTCATGGAGACTTAGGATTGTCAGCTTATAGTGAAGGAAATATTGGTGTTTGCTTATTACTTACATCTGCTTGACGAACCAATGCATGCTTTAGAAGGATTTACCCTCGGTGCAGGGACAAACTCGTGGGCTCTTAGTGATCACTCTTAGTTGTGTGCGTTGCTTGAATTGTAATTAGTATTACGCTTGTGCAACTTTTAAGCCATTAATTTGCTGTGGCATCTGTACGATACCTGTATAATAGTCAAAGTGATGTTAGTCATATTGGAAAATATATGACAAATAATTATTTCTGATTGATATTCGATGCGACAAACTTTGTGATTAAATTAAAAACACTGTTTCTCTGTTTGTCGGGATTAAATGTGCATTTCCGTTGGAAAAAAAACCCTTCAAACAGAAGTCTACAACTAATCAATTTGATGATTTCATTGGTAAATTATTTTCACGTCTGAAATCGTATCTAGTTGGATCTCTGTATAAAGCCCGATTTAGACCTTCAGTGTCTGACCCAATTTTAGCAACTACGAGGGTCCGTCAAGGACCGCTTATGAAAAAATAAATAAGTAAATAGCTGGTATGGACCACGGTTAAGTTCTTGCTGCAGCCTTCCGGCGTCGACTGACTTGTGGGATTCGTGGAAAATCTTGCTTTGCGATGAAAGTGCTTGAGTTTCGAAGACAACTACCATTCTTAGATCTCTCGTGTTTGATTTTTATTCGAAAGCTCATTTGGTCGTTAAATCTTGGATATTCGGCACACGCGTTTGCTACATACCGGAAGATTTACACCCAGCATCGATTCTATTGCTGAGTTTAAGATGCTCGTCGTTTAAATGTATGATGTCAACGTTTTTTTTAGAACTGAAGAACTCTATTATTTATATCAGTAACCACCTCTCACCAGCATTCAGGCCGCACTTTAACTGCGAAAACCTTGTACTCTAGGGTACTTCAGCGCGGTATCTGGGCGTTATTTGCGATAGTGAACTCAATTTCCATTCACCCAGTTAACACAAGCTCATGATCAACAAAATTCATCATCATCATCATCTTCCAAAGGCCCGCTTATCCACTATGAGGGCCGCGGGTTTAGAAAGTTTAAGTGGACTCTTCACACTTTCCGATATTCCACCATCGACTCTTAATTATTGGGGGCTATCCCCATACGAGTAGAGGTGAGATTTTGGACTTGGTCTAACCATCGCATCCTTCCCAGGGGATGGCCACCTGATGGCACGGATTCCATGATACGTCTTGAAAACCGAGTTGGGGGCATGCGTTTGACGTACCCAAACCATCGAAGTATGGACCTTTCCGTTCGAAGAAGTAGCTGCTCGACATTGAGTACTACGCCTACTTTAGTGTTTCTAACTCGATCAACAAAATTCACTTATTTTTTTCCAGCGCCACTTCTCAACGGGCAATGAACTCGCGACTCATGGTAAGATAGTTAGCTCTTGGTTCAGTACTAAAAAGATATGTGGATCAGGAGCCTTCGGTCCTATTGCGTCAATGCCATCATTAAATTACATACTTTGGAATTGCACTCCAATAACATTATGCAATTCTTTTACTTTGATTGCAATGAAGTTAGCCAAGTAGCCGCTTCTTCGATGCATCAATGGTTCAGATTTCTTGGAGATGTCTGATGAAGTGCCCAAAATATTCCTGCATTGATCATTTATTCTATAATACCTTTGCGTATAATATACTGCCCCATCTTGCAGAGTGATTCCAATAACGGCCTTAACCTCACTAGTTATTCAGCTCACTCATTTCACTGTCAAGACATTCTCATTCCGTTAAGGAACTTTTGGAAAGAGGTCGTCGTCCCTCGTGTAGTCCATCAACAGAATTGAAAATTCTTCGCTGGAGCATTGATGTTCATCTATTCAACATACTTTAGTGGATTAAGTCATTGTACACGTATTTTTTGACCAAGCCAGTGCCGCTGTAAAGCTCGTATAGCTCGTAGTAAAATCTACTCCTTAATGAACCTTTAACGCGGGTGGGAACATCATTTCTTTAAAAAATTCTAAGTGCGCTTTCACCCGATTTTGAAAAGGATCATGCTTTCATTCTCCATATAGCAGGACAGTGATGGACAGTCTTGTTTAGCGTCTCCTTGATTCTTCTCGATATAGCTTTGCTAAATATTTGTCTCCTAAGGTAATAGTAATAGCGACTACTTAGTGTTATTTTACGTTGGATCTCCACCCTGATGTTGTTGATAGAATCAATAGCAGAGCCTGTAGATGAATTTCATCACTACATCGAAGTTATAGTTGTCCATTTTAGTAATCTGCCGAGTTGTTGGTGTTGCGTCTCGGTATTCGTTTTCTATCTCTTCTGTTATCCATTTTAGAACCGTTTGATTTGATATTCATGGAGACGCTACTGACTGCTCGCTTCACTCTGCCGATGGTGTCAATGTTGCTCGCATAACCAAGTGTTTACATTGATTTGTGCAAGGTAGTGCCTGATGTGTTGACTTAGGAATTTCGTACTATTTTCTCTAGTACCAGGTGAAAGAAATTGAATGACAGTGCCTTGGGGTGTCTTAAACCACTTGTGGTACGCAAAATGTCGGTGGTGTCTCTTCCGACCTTGACGGAGCAACAAGAGTGCTCTATTGTCATCCTTCATAATCGAATGAGTATGACGGAATCATCAAAACTAGACATGACTCAGAATAGCTCATCTCTACTCACACTATCATATGCAGTTTTAAAATCGATAATAAGCTGATGGGTGAGATGAAGATTTTGGCTTAGCTTCCACTGCTCACTTCAAACACTTCAGCATCACACCAGATAGCACTCCTGGGATGAATGTAGCTTTTCCGTATCAGAAACTTTAGCCTGATTTTGCTTGTCTCTATTTTCTCAGCTATTGGTTCTGGCTAGTGTTTCTCACTTTCGTAGTCTACTTCGTCGTGGTCGACGCGGCTCAGTGATTATTGCGTTGGACTGCTGAGCGAGCAGTGTAGGTTTGAGTCCCAGCCATGAGAGCTTCTGAATTAGCCTTTCGTCTGAAAAATGTAACACGCACAACATTAATGGTTGCGAAAAGCTAGGCTCATCCCGAAGTGTCTTCCCAGCTCTTTTTTTTCTAGTCTTTTTCGTATGCTTTTGGCTAATCTGCTTTGCCTGTGGGTCATATTGCGGTCGATCTAGTTGTTAGTTGCCTGCTACATTACAGAGGTCTGCATCTGATTTTTCAGCTTTAAGCCCTTATACCATGATGCATTCTGCAAAATTGAACGCCTCTTTAAACTGCAGAATTCAGTCATTCCCTTTAACATTTGTCTCAATGTCGTTGCATTTATTGTCTATGACCAATTGGACACCCATCATTCTAACAATATGTGTGATAAACATTTTATTACACCCCGTTCGTTCCATATGATCACCAACAGAGTACAAGCTCCTAGTCACTGCTTAGCATTCAGACTGTTTTGTATATCTAGAAACGATACTCTCTGGAAATGTGGTAAAAGGTTGTTTTCTGAAACCCTGAAGGTGCTGCATTAACTGCACTCAAATGGCAAACTTGTCAGCCAAAATTTCAAACATTCCACACATGCCATAGGCGACCTTCTATTTTCGCTTAACAGATGAACCAACTAATGGCTATAACGGTTTCCATTTTGGGCTACCAGCTACTTCTAAGAATCACTTACCGAAAAAACGTTATCCAATTATTGTTACAGCATCGTGTGGTAATAAATCACTCAACACTCCACGGCCATCTATTAATCATTCGTCAAATCAAATTCACACCGGCCGGCGCCACATTAATATTCAATTTCGCTCGTCCCACTCCCTCTCTTTGGTTTATCCAGAAGAAGTTGAACAACCCCATTTCATAGTAATATCCAACCCACGCACGTGCATTCATATCAGAGTCAAACAAATACACCCTTCAAGTCATCCTTACCGCGTAGGATCCTGGATCCATGTTTAATGTCTAACATGACAGCGCACGTCTTCCCGAGTCATCAACGTTGCAACAATTAACGTCAAATTGAGCACCTGTCATGGTGAATAAATATCTTAAGGAATTTTTATGCACGCACTCTCATAACGCCCGCATACTTGTACGTACCGCCGTCCTCGGGGATCAACAACCCCATTCGCCTTTAATTTACACTCATTTACACCCAATGGGGAATTATCCTCGTTTTCGTTCCCAAAAGAAGGCACAATCCCATCATTAGTGGGTAAATGCCTTGACGTCTCGAAAGGCGTACAAATCTCCAATCAAATTGACGCACAGGTGCCAATGGAATGTTTCCTGATTGCTGCGGGCATTCCTTGCCGCCGAACCCTTGTCAGAAAGAGAGGCTCCGATCACAGATTGCGATCTTTTTGGGCTAACGTTTGGTGTTACAACTGTTCTGAGGTTTATTTTAAGTTCATAACGGCGTGGGTTCTGCCTTTCAATGGAGGTTTAGTGTCAAGGAAGTGGTATAAGCTCGAGGGTTTGTGTACCTTCTTTGTCGGCGCACCTGTGTAAATATCTCCAAACAGTGAAACTGAAACCACATAAATTTAGAACTGTTATCGCGATCTTAACTATAAAATTGGTTCCTTATTCGAAATTTATACTAAAGATGTTTTTTTTTTTATTTCGTTTCGTTGCAGAAAATAAATAAAATGGTGTCGCGAAGAAAGATTTTATCCAGGTCTAGAGATGATCTAAATTTGGATCAGACTTTTAGTCAACAGGAAGAGGAAGAAGATGTCTGGTATCAAAAGGATAAATTATATAAGGTAAGTCAATGATGATTATGATTTTAATTTGAGATATGAGAACAGTTAAATTTGGGGGTGACATAGACATATATACATACATATGTATGTGAGTTTGTATACGTGCTTGTTATTTACGAAATATACTGCGTTACTTATGAACATTTTTTTTTGAAGTGGCTTGCCACCCAGCGATTGGGAAACCTTAAAGAATATGGAGAATTGTATTGTTACGGATTAGAGATGAGAGGAAAATAGTAACCTATGTGCTTTGATTTTGAGCTTTTGCTGCTTATACATATGTTTTAAAAAATATTGAAGAAGACTTAGTTACTTACTAAAGGTGCCGCTACAGTCCGGGGTGGACCTCGGCCTCAACCAATAAGCGTCTCCAGGCAGCTCGATCTTTACCCCAAGTTGGTTAAGGTCCACTTTCATTTGCGTGCGCCACTTGAGTCGCGGTATTCCTCTACTGCTCCGCTCCTCTGTTGTGGATTCGAAGATTTTCCGGGCCGGAGCATTGGTGTCCAACCCCTTTAACACAGTTACCTCAGTCGTTGGAGCTTCACTCTTCTGGCTACGCCGATGCCGCTGTACAGCTTGTACAATTCGTCGTTGTATCTCTTCCTCCATTCACCGTCTATGCAGACGGAACCGAAAATCAGCTGAAAAATTTTCCTTTCGAAACAACCAAGACCAACTTCATCCGCTTTTGACAAAGTCCATGCCTCTGCGCCGTAGAGCAGGACTGTGGCGATTGAGGTCTTATACAGGGTCACTTTAGTCGAAGAAACAGCGATTGGCAAGAATTATTTTTCGTTTGATATCAGCGCTGGTGTCGTTGTCTGAATTTATAGCGGAGCCTAGATAGACAAGGTCTTTCACTACCTCAAAGTCATAACTGTCTATTGTGACGTTCTATCCGAAACATCGGTGTTGAGTTTCCTTTCTTGCTGGTAGCACATACTTGGTCTTGCCCTCATTGAACGTTTAGCTCATCTTCGCCTCCTCCGTCTTAATAGCCACGAACGAACCAGTGACATCACGCTGCGTTCTTTTGATGTGTCAATATCATCGGTGTACGCGTGGAATTGGATGGACTTTTGACAGAATGTGCCTCTGGTGTTGGTGCGTGAGTTCTACACAACTCAACTCAAGAACGATGTTGAAGAAGTCGCAGGACAGCGCGTCGCCTTGTCTAAATCCTTTTTTGACATCACCTGACCGACCTTGATGGCGCAGCGTGCATTCTCCATCGTCATCCTGCACAGACGGACGAGTTTGGCAGGGATACCAAAGCTAGACATGGCTCTATGTAGCTCTATCTATAGATGATGTCATACGCGGCCTTAAAATCGATGAAAAGGTGGTGGGTACCGTTTTGAAGTTCCTGGGTTTTCTCTAAGATCTGCCGCAGAGTGAATATTTGGTCGATAATGGACTTTCCTGGCCTGTAACCACACTGATATGGACCGATCAGGTTGTTGACGAACGGCTTCAGGCGATCTTGTAAGCGATGTCAAGAAGACTGATACCTCTGTAGTTGGCGTAGTTCAGAGGATCTCCTTTCTTGAGTATCGGGCAGAGAATGCTGAGGTTCAATTCATCTTTCCTCCGACCATATTTTACAGATGAATTGGTGCATGCTCCTTACGCAGTCATCGCCTGCCGCTTTGAACAGCTCAGCAGCAAGGCCGTCAACTCTAGCAGCTTTGTTTGACTTAAGCTTAGATATGTCTATCTATTATACCCTGTTTCTCGTTCTCGGGGGTTTTGACCCTCTAATAAGCCTACGTGGAATCGTGTACAGTTTTTGGCGATGTGTCTGTAACACTACTTCAATCGCAGAGAGGTGGACATCAACTGTCATCTTATGCGAGCGGAATTTATTTGGTTAATCTGGCAATCTACTACCACTTTTGTGTTTAGATGCTTATGGTTCTATACCCTTTTTTTGGCTAAGACCATCTTTAAAGACCTAAGACTAGAAAATCCTTAAAATATTACGTAGGTACACTTGTACCTTTCTCGTTAAAGTGATAAGTGGCTTTCCAAGGGCTGCACCCATAAATCAAGACCTGTGTTGGCTAGACCTTTGTCCATCTGTTAGGTTAGGTTAGGAAGATGGGTTAGCGAGGGCAAAGATAACCCTCTGCGCCACATTCAGGTCAATAGAGACCCATTGTAATGCCCATTTTTTGGGGGAAGGTACTCCTTGCTCTTGAAGCAATACACAAAGCATTTTCCTAATTCCCCAGGGTTTTAAACTACCTTGAAACCTTAATGAACCTCCAGATATCCTTGATAGGCCTTCCAAAGGATTTCTCTATGAGGTGGCAAAGACCTGGGCAGTGTCAGATGAAGTGGGTTGTGCTCATTAGCCTGCACGTCTCTGCATCGCCTAAAAAAATCGATCTCACTTAGTCTTGGCTTTTTCATATGATAACGCAGAGTTTTATGACCTGTAATTACTCCTTCAAGGATGGAAGGGGTTTGCCTGTCCTTCTGCATGAGAGTATTACTTCTGCCACTGATGTACCTTAGCCATAGTTTTCTAGTTATTTTACCAAAGAGCTGCGTCTTCTATTCACGTGCGCTAGAATCCTGATCCATGCTTCATGTTTGAGTTTACAAACGGAACTCTTACTGGCTGGTCAGCCTGTTCTTTGTCTAGCGCAGATCCTTTCCTAACCAATTCATCAGCTCTCTGCCTTCCCTGGTATGCTCTCATGTCCAGAGACCCAGCATATTTTTACCTCATGCTGTGTGGCAAGAGCACTAAGCTCTTGGCGAGAGCGCTTCACAAGCTTCGATTTAATTTCTATAGCAGAAATCAATTTTAGCGCTGCCTGACTGTCGATAAATCGCAGTCTCAATGGCAGCATTGTCCATCTGTTGGTTCTTTGGTGATTCTGTAGACAGTTCTGCTATCGCACCTGCTTGCTGCTTCTTCCACTTCGCACTGATGCATCTTATGCTGCATTTCTCTCATCTTTATGCGGTATATGGGCTTCTTTCTGCTTCTGGAGTATGTAGGTGAAATCCCAGCTCTTTTCGATCGTCGATCTTTCTCCAAGAATCTCTCAAAATCCACGCACTATGTCATCCCTGTGGACGACCGACAATTCTTTCAGCACCAGATATGAAAACTTGAGTTTTAAATCACTGAATTGTTGATACACTGAGGGATCCTTTAGTCAGTTTATGCTATACCTGACCATTCGTGTGTCGGCGTTCGTAGTTGTACTGTAGCTAACAAGGTCGTAATCTCGTGTCATTCTCATATAATCACCCCGTCTGCACCAAAAATCTAGGAGACTACTTCTTGAATGGAGGCCTATGGTAAAATAGTCAACATGATTGGAACATCCAGCTGACTTTGTCGAAAATATTGGGCTCATACACGATGCCACATGTAGCAAGGCGATTGGCGTTGCAGAAACTTACAAAACGTTCGGCATTGTCATTACTGATCCGTAGTCCATGCTTCCGGATAACATATTAAGTCCAGAATCTAGCCATCAAAATCCTGTTTCCTTACAACTCTCAGAAACCTAAGTCTCTCTATGCTGTTGAAAAAAGCAGTAGTCGCACTGCAGATTCCCGTGGTTTTCTATATGGTTTGTGAGAGTAAATTAGTACGTGTTGGGGATTGGTACTCTCCTACATCCTATCACCTCACCGAGATAAGCCCCAAATATAATTCAGCGGACAGAAGCTTGATAAAGTTCAATAGATGGTCGCACTGTCTAGGAAGCCTCACTTTTATCACCGGATTAGAAGGCATTATAGAAATCAAGAATTTCCAGACCTTTGCATTTTAGGCAAAAATTGACAGCACATTCTGCAGAAAATGTTTAACCAAATGCAAACTGTCACTGCAAACTAAACCCTCTAGTCCCTCTAGCATTTAATTTGAATTGCCCCCTCCACTTCCCTTTCACATCGTGATCTGGGAAAATTTAAATGTCAACACAAACAAATCACTTCAGCCATCACGTTCCACCCATCAACAATCCACCCACTGATTGACTCCTTCCATCAACTTTATGACATTTTCTCAAGTCATTCCGCCCGAGGCGATAGAGAAATTGACAAGAGATTTTCGCAATCAACTCGATATCAAGTCGACATCAAACGACAACGTAGTTACACTACTTTTTGCACACAGTTTCCTGCATTTCAACAGCTGCAATGTGTCTTTTGTGCAGCGCGTCACCACCGAAGACGGGGTATTACGTCGTGGTAACCTATCCATAGCCCACGGCTGGAATAGCATTTTAAGGGAAATAAAGGAACCCCCAGTGCTGCCCCCATTCATTGTTTTTCCGCCAAAAAGAGAACCTCAGACATTGTTCCCTTTTCGTTGGCTCCTTTATGTGTCGCGCTCCAACTTTCCATGGAAATGAGACAGCAGTGAGGTAATGGAAATCCGCCACTTCGCTGCACATTGTCTCCGGTGATTTGTGTCTTGTTCCCATAATAAAACTTTGTCGAAACATTTTTTAAAGATTTTTCCTGTTTTTTGCTCGGTTTGTTTTGTGGATACGATTGGGCAACACCGTGTGCATGGTATCGGCACTTTGGAGGCCCAGCTGTTCGCAGTAAAGTACATGGCCCAGACCTGAATGGGATATGGCTCCCATGCACCATCCATCACCGCAAAACCACTTCCTCCCACCAGCACTGTGCCAATTTTCCTGGCGGGAACTAAGAACCGCGTCCCAATCACAGCCCGATCGAGCGTCTTACAGCTCAGCCAGCCATCCAGTTTGTGAACGTGTGTCTGTGTGCGAATGGAAAATGAAAGTTGTTTTCACGAGTTTCCGTCTCTGCTCCATCTGACGTGCGGAGTGGCATATACTCGCATGTGTATCTGTCTATCTGTATCTGTATCTCACCCAGTTCACCTGGTCCAAGAAAAAGAAAAACCATAAACCGTCGAAGGAAACTCAACCAGAAAGAGAGAGGGTTTGCTTCTCCTCGAGAGTGGTACACTGAAACTGATCGAAACGGTGGCGTTTTCTTGGGTCTCAAATGTGCGCGGGATGCAGAGCAGATACAAAAAACGAGTTTAATTGTGCAATATACACAGTACTCGGGGCTCGTTGTTTTTTGCACTGTTTACAGGGTAAAGGGTGCCCCTTTTGTGCAGCAGTCTCGACATCGATTAAGTCATTTCTTAGTCATGCACGAACGAAAGTATGAGGAACTGTGGTATAGAATTCCTCCATGGCCAGACCAGACCTAAAAAAAACAACCAAGAAGAGCACAGTGTAAGAAAAAAGACATGAGACGAACGACCAGATAGCCAAACTGGACCTAAGTTTGCTTCCTGTTGTCAAACGAGTAATACGAGCCAAGAGGGTTATGTGTAACACGAGGGAGCAACATGAGCTTCGCTAGGCAGTTGTGCAATTAGCCTAATGACACATTTTTTTGTGTACCAGTACAGGAATGATGACAGAGCAGGGATTGGTAGAGGTGCAGAAGCAACAAGGAAAGAGGTTATGGTTTGCACGGCAGAAACTAAGTACTGCTTCCCTTTGCTGGGTAGGGCGTAAAGTCGTTTCTGACATGCTCCTAGCTCTTTACGGGTTCTGAGGGACCCAAAAGAATATGTCATCACAAAATCGAATCGAAATATACCCACGATGGCTTCTATCGAAGTGACAACACGGGACTTGCATTTAATTTTGGAGTCTTGATTATTTGATCTCGCATTAGTATCAAGTGAAGCCGAGGGAAGATCATAATGCAGCATCTCTCGGTTTAAAGTTCGCTATTGTTGTCTCTTGAAGCAGATAATATACTTTGACCTTAGACTTTGTACTGAGTTCTAACTTTGTCCACTGAGTTCTAGGAGAAATATAGACATGACAAAACAATTTAAATCTCACCCAAACTAGGTACACGGTCATTGAAACATTTCAAGGAATTGTAGGATCGTTGAATTGTTGAAAAGATCACTATTCTAGACATCTTACCAGAAGAGCGGGAATGCTACTCCCTACGTGGAAGTTTTTCTTAGAATCTTGTTCAAAAGGCCGCTTATCAGCTCCTCAAGAGGCATATCACTGGCCACAGTCTCATTGGCCATGATGCCATAAAGATGTGCCTTTTCTCAAAAAACTTCTGCGATAGATATAGGGAGAGAAGAAACAATCCTTCACTTGTTCCTTTGTACCTGCTCAGGCCTGTTCCAAACAGAAATCTCCTGATTAGGAGTCTGTCACTTCGAAAATTTGGGGGAACTGTCACATACTGACATTCAAAGTATCCCAAGATTTATCAAGACCTCCAACTGGTTTCAGAATGAGTTACATTTCCGGACATGTGTCTGTTTTTCTGGCCTACATATGAATGTGTATCCGTATTTTACATGGACAAAGACCCTACCTACCTATTTGTCTATAGGTGGCGAATTTCAGGATTCGAAAAGTGATGGGTACCTAAAAGCTTCACGCATTCATATTTATTTTCTCCTGCGAAGGCTGTAATTCGAAAGCCTAAAAACTGGAACGACTACTCCTGCACGTTGGCATCAGGAGCTTCAGAAAAGCTCTTGTAGTTTGCGTCGGCACTCGCTGTGCCGACTGAAACCCGGTCAAGGGAGTCGAGATCAGATTCAGCTTCATGGACTGGACATTCAGTCTGTCCTGTGAGTAGTTGGCCGGCGGAATTAGGACTATCCAGACTTCCTTCGGTCATAGTTTTGTCAATCTCTTGTAGCAGATGGTCATCATTCCATCCGGGACTAGGGGTAGATTCAGCCGGGGGTTGACAGACGTGATTAGGACTTTTCAAATCACTGTCACTAATAATTATTTATTTTTTTGAATCGATTTTAATTCCACTAGAACCTAGAGAAAACTATATAAAGAAATACACTATACACGCAGAGCCCCGCGTACGTGGATAAGGCTAAGAAAAACTGAAGAGCTCCTGTTCTCCAGAGTTCACCGTTCACGACTAAGCTAGTTACAGGCCCCCAGCCTCCTCGGTACGGTTCGATTAACACATTGACACAGCCCTGCGCAAGACCATTACCTTAATCCCACTCCTTTATCCGGGCTTGGGACCGGCAAGTAACCTAACTACGACAACCACTTCGTAGAAATATGAAAATAAACTGTCGTCGACAGCTGTAAGTGGAATCTAGAATCTCTTTTTGCTGAAGAGTTTTAAGGGTTTATCCTTGCCTAGCTTATTCGCCGAACTAAGCATTTTTATCTGTGACCCTATGACTTCGGAGGAAGATCGAGAAAATCAAGAGCTAGTTATCCAGGTGTTCGAGTTCATCTCTACATTGGAAATGATTGCTTAAAACAAAGCCTTGATGGCTTAGTTGTCGATCATGGTCATGGATCATTACTGAGTTTGATATAAGCATTTGTAAAACGCTGGTGAAATTCGATACAACTTCGCAATCCATCTTCGAGCCGTCGGTCGTAAAGCACAAATATTGGACCATAAGTATGGATACGTCGAAGATCTGACTCAGGTCTCTCATTCCTCTTTAGAAGAGATGTTCACCATCGAAATTAGATTTGATCAAGGGTTGAGGCGGTGCATTAGACTTACTACTACCTATTCTGGTAGCGAGTTCTAAATATTGCTCATATTTAACATACAGGTCGATGGAACGAAGTTGCATTAGGACTGTCAGAGTATCGGTGGGACTCGAGCGCAGTCCACTTAGTTTGGTACCCTGTTAGGCTTTGCTAAGTGCAAGCCACACAACTCCATATTCAACTTAAACACTGGACAGGATTTTACTGTGAAAGGGTGAAGTCTGATCTTTTGGTCTTGTTGCTGAGTAACACCTGTTCAGTTTTGTTAGGAATATGCTCACGAGGCAAGAATTTCTGACAGTATCCTATCAAAACTTCATCCAGGACCATCGAACCAAAGCACCAGGGTGGAGTTTGGGTTGTTCATCCACTCATAAGTTTGGCTTGATTTTTTCATAATGTTTCTTGAAAGATTCTGCTTCTTATCGTTGATCAAGTGCGTTGACGAGTTTAGGTTTTCCAAGTGACTGTTACGGAGCCCAGTTTTTTTTTTTGATAGCCCAGCTCCGTAACCCCTTCTTAACCCAATCTAACCTTCTACGTTAAGTAACAAACGTCACGTCTTTGTCGTGAAAATCCCATCTATGCAACTGATTAGCGACACGTTTTTTTGTAATAAAACTTTCGTCAAATCTCTATTCAGTCGTGCGTTAGTCGCAGCTTTCCAACGCGCTTTCATAAAATTAGTTCCCATTCGTCAAAAAGGAGTAATTAGTCTTATTAGCAAAATTATCTTAAATCTCAACTTTCGATTACAATCTTTCTGGCGAGTTTCACTTTATCAACAAAACAATAGCGCCGTCATCTCAGTATCAAATGTCAAATCTTTTTGATTACCTTTCTGCCCACTGAACCCGTTTAACATTTACAGACAATTCGGTGGTTAATTGCTATGAGCTTGCACTCACACTGAGACGCTGTGCCGTTCGGCAATCAAACGTTTGACCCTTCGGGCAAAAAACAAATCAAAAAAAGGTGGAATACGAGTAAGATGTCTTTTTTCCCTCTTAATGAATTCAACGCGAACGATAGCTATGAAATCGAAAAGAAAGTGAACACACAGCAACAGAGCGACTCCAGAGTGCGCTGCCAAAAGCCGCACAACGCGCCTCATGCTAAATTATAAAACAAAATAAAAACATAAACGAATACATAATTCGTAGCTCGCATACCAAGAGATTCGATTACGCAAGGGACTACCACTGCTTCATGGCAGTTGGTTGTTTCTGTATTCGGTGCAGTCGAACATTTTCAGTTGTAAGGCTTTCGGCGTAGAGATAACTGGATTCCAGTGCTTTTAACCCAGTTAACCGATTACGAACGAACGCAGCGCTCCGCGCGGCTCGTATTTCAGTATTACGAAAGTAGTAGTGGTCAGTACACAGAAGTAACAGCCTTTCCGGCGTGTGGGCTATTTTAAATAGACCACGACCAATACCTTCACTTCTTGGAACTGCTGTTTTAAAGATTTGGAGTGAAAGACCTGCAGCGGTGTGGTAGATACACGTCTATCACAGATATCAATCGGTTGGAATCAAGAAAAACAAAGAAATTGGGATCATGATCAGGGCAAGCATTGTGACCACAGAACCATTGACCATTTTGCAATGTTAAACGGTGTCTTTGAGTGACCAGAGAGCCAAACAATGGGAACTATATTACGTAAGAGTAAAAGCTAATTTGGGTATTGACCTTAGGCAGTTATGTTGCCTAAAATTGGATCAAATTTATTGGAGCGAACGGGCCTGGTCGATGGTTTTCCGCAAGAGAAAGGAATTTGAAATTCGAAATCTCACTCAAAAGGGGTAGGGGCAGAAGGGGAGTGGTCATTTCGAAATTATCAAGGAATTTCTAATACCAAACGGCGCCTGCAGGAATCACGAATTGAATTTCAACTGACCGAGAGTAAACAAAAGAGTTGGGCAGCGAACTTTCGCAATTAAAATTGAAATCAACTTCTCGGGCATATTTTCGCGTAATGAGAACAAAATTGAATCAAATTGGTATCATTAAAGGGAGGCAAAATAATGGGACGCAGAACATGGTGGGAGATAGAGAAAAAAACTAGAGAGCTTGACCGCTTAATACGAGCTAAAGCAAAGGTCGATGAAACTTTACCTATTTTTCTAGTAATGGTTCATTTCTTGTTTGCTAGAGAAAATGATTTGTGGCACAATGAGGGCGAAAGTATGCTTTGTCGCAGACAGCTCATATTCTTGGCTCCATCTTTCCGCTCAAGACTATGTAGACCTGCTGCGCTGGAAATTGGTTGAGGTTGCAGGTTCGATAGCTGCCCAAGTTGACATATGGCTGACTGCATTGTGTGTTGCGTATGTGGTGGAAAATGGACTAGGTTCTCGTTGCCGTTAACTGTGAAAGTTACATTGATTCTTTGTGATAAGACGCATTTCGATTCAAAGAAAAATCAATTAATACTGCAGACGCTGTTTAGGTCATTAACGTATTCGCCCAGGGCTTTTATTCTTCAAATGGATAGAGCAGCACAAGTACACAGAAGGTGCTTTGTAAAATTCGTTTTCATGAAATCATTGACCTATCAGACAGTGTCCCGTGAAGATTTCAATTGTAAAGTAACTGCCTTTCCTACGGATTGAGATGAGTCTGTTTTTCTTACTGGAGTTCAGGCCAGATATTGACATCGCTCCATCTTGCACTGGATATTTTTATCGCGTTACTGTTCAAGTAGAGCTTTATCGAGTCGATAGGGACAGATAGTGTTATTTTCTGTTCATCCATTTTGCATTTGCTCTTTGGCATTGGATCCAACGCAGAGATATGATAGGAACTAGTGCCAAGGTAGATAAAGTCTTTTACTACCTTAAAGCTGTAGATGTTCTTATGTCCGATTCCTTGATGATGGATTTCCCTTCCGGTTAATAGCAAATGGATATATGGTTTTGCCCTTGTTTGACAATAAAACCCATTTTGGTCGCTTCTCTCTGAACTCATGAACATGTAACAGTAGTACCCTAATGGCTGCAGTTGTAAGGGTCTTAATCACTCCTGAACTCACAATCTAAGTTCTTGTTACGGTTTTGTCTGGTAATGAAAACGACTCCACTCCAACCAGACCACACAAATCGGCAGATGAGTGTAAAAAAAAAATGACAACCTTCTTGTGGTGAATATCATGGTCCAACGAAGTTGGCTCAAGGTGTTCGGTTGTGATATAGTCAGAGGACTTTATTTCTTTGTGTACATATGTACAAGCTGCCAAATCTTTATAAAGAGATCTTCAGAATATATTCGACTTGAGGCGGAACCTGCTAATCGACGGCAATGGACCCATGGGGCCACAACTGTCGGAGACTTTATGGACTCTACAGAGCGATTGCTTTTACCGCAGCCCAGCTGCTAATGAAAATGGTATCAGCTCATCATATTGCCATCAGTGACACATTTGAAATGCACAGCTTGACTTCGAATTAACACTTTTAGGTGTATAGGGATCTCCCCAGGTCTGGAATGCGAAATTCGTCTGATTCATGCAAAGAAGCGGGTGTTCAGTGTGCTTACGACTTGTGGTTAATTAAATCTCAAGTCGGTACGGGAAACCCAAGCTCATAAAAAAGTTATTCTCTCTACGGAGAAGGGGATATATTTCACGAAATATACAAGCCAGTGAGTCAGGAGGCATCCCGTCTTTTAAAGAAGCAAATAGACATTAAGCTCACATCGACAAGGTGATGATATTTCCATAAAGTTTTATAGATTTCCTTCAGCCTTAGGTCTTTTGATCGTCGACGTGAAGATGGTGACCGTGATGATAGTGGTGACAGATATACTAAAACTACTCATGGGGGAGCGATAAATGCATGCCAGTTGTCAGACCCCCCGTTGTCTATAAATATCCTTAGTGTAGGCAAGGCTTAGTGTGGTTGCCGTGGCTCAGTGCTTAGTGCGTTGGACTGCTGACCGAGCGTCGTGGGTACAAGCCCCAGCCAGGAACACCGAACATTTTTCAAAACACCACCTCTCGTCGGGGAATGACAAGCTTCCGGGAGTATAATCTGTCATGAAGGAGCTTCCCAACTCGCCGTTCGGAGTCGGCAATAAATTGTACATAGTTCCCTTCCATTTGTGCTAACAATACAACACGCACAACATGAATGGTTGCGAGAAGCTAGGCCTCGGCTCATCCCGAGCTGTCGCGCCAGCTATTTACTTATTTTGTAGGCAAGGCTTAGGTTAGGTTCAGTCAGCGGGCCGACGAAACCCTTTTCATCTCACTTAGGTCTATGCAAATCCGTTGTGATACCCATGTATTTTACCTGCTACTTCCTACTGCATGATTCTATATACCTGACAGCACTCTGGATGTCCTTGCAAACTTGAGCAGATCCGACAGTGAACCATCGGATAGCTTCTCGATGTTATCGAAGAGGTATCTGTCCAGTGTTCTATTTCTGATGTAGACAACCCTTGTAAATGAAAAGAATCATTTCAGTTTAAATTTCAAAACATTTGTCCAGTATTACTGTGTAAAGCTGTTAAGTCTTTCCAAAGATCTAAAACTCTTGCTGATGCAACCACTGACATCATCTTCTAAAACTAGACACGTCTTCGAGGTTGCACAACTTGACTACCCTCTTAGTATTCATGGCTACTGGTCAAACTTTTGTTATTCCATCGTGAGTCCCACGACGTATTTTATTTCCGCATCACGTCCACGGATTAACCTAATACACTCATCAGTTTAGAGCCTAATTTACAGAGAGTTTAACTTTCAACACCTTCGCCAGCCTCAAAACGTCCACTCCCAGTGTCTCGGTCTCGTTGTTTACCAACTCAATTTGAGTTCATTCAAACACACGAATATTTATCCACCAACTTAGCCCACAAACTCGCAAGTCTAAAGCCAAGAATCGGTGTCTTCCTCAAACACTTGCCGCGGCCATAATACCCACTTAACACGAAATTAAAATTCGTAAAAAATTGTACTGGCACACTGAGCGTTCTGAATCACTGGACCTCTTTTTCGGTTTTAATTCATGCAGCACTCGAGGTAAACAAATCGGGGTTCGTAAGAACAAAAGTTCTTTGATACCCTCTTGAGAACGTTTCTTTGGTGAGGACTGCAGAGTGGTATCTTCGGGACACGGCAAACAAACAGACACAAAATCAACTTCGAGTGTCATGGACATTTCACTTCCTATCGTTGTGAATTACTTCAGCCTACTTTTTGTGGGGATCGGCCATCAACATGATGACTACCACCAGTATCATCATCCCCCTGGGGGCACACTTTTTCACCTGACACACCGTGGTTATGTCTCAATCATGCCTTTGGGTGCAATTTGCCAAGGTTCTTTGTGGCTTCGTGATTGTGGCGTTCTAGATTTTGCTGAAGTGATGAAGATGTTTGGGTGGGTAGAAGTTCCAATTGCATGGTTGACTTGACGTTGTTAAGTGGTTTTAAGTTTGAAGATGAAAATTGCTTCTAAAAACAATTTTTAGTGGAACGAACTTGTTGAGATAAAGGGGATTTATTCCAGATGCGATTATGTCATAGAAGAGGTGTTGAGCTCACCTTGAAAGTAGGTCAAAAGTGTGGAGTGACTTTCACAAATTCGACGTCCTTAAGAGAGTGAGGGGATATTTTGTACCTGAGCAATTTTTTCCCAATTGCTCAATTGCTCAGGTCGATACTTAAACATTTCTAGTTCAACTGGCTGTTCTATTATTTTCGGTTAGTACATTTCATCCAAATATCGTTTCGTCCTACTCGCTAGTTTAAACTAAGTCGGCAGCTACCTCAGAAATCAAGAAAAGATTAGAGAGTCTGACAGTTCTTGAAGTGAGGAATTTTTTAGTGCGACAGAGACTCGGGTAAAGACATAGAAATTGAGACGTATCCTCATAAATCTCCATTGCAGCCTCTACAGATGTCGTTATCATTGAAATTTAATTTCCTCGTACGAGGTCATGAGCAGTGAGTGCACCTATTGACAGTGATTCTCTGTCATTTTGCAAGAATTTGTTGGCTCTGGTTTTGTCGCATTTCTACGTTGATACAAGATGCTCTTTGATAAACGTTAACAAAGATGATAGTTGTTCTTAAGGCCACAACACTAGATAATGGTTTGATAGAGCCACCGCCATGTACTGTCAAGATTCAGCTATCGGCTTGAGTTTCCTTTTAGTTAAAAATAAATAAATGGCGTAATAGCGCGAGGCTGGTCAACGCACGAAGGGTCAAGACCTGTAATCTATTGTCAACTCCGAATTACGAAATTAGAAGCTTCTTCGTGACACATGTGCTCTCGGCAGTTTGTCATTCCCTAACGAGAAGTAAAGCCGCGAAAAATGTTCGCTTAATATTCCTGAGGCTCGAACCTGCGCAGCTCGCACAGCAGTCTAGCGCACTTAGCGCTGAGGTATGGCGACCATTAGTCTTAGACCGGCCATACACTTATATCCAATATGGACGTTTTCGTTCAGATCCAGAGCCTGAACGGCTGCGTGGTTGTCGATGTACATACTAATTATTCTTCCGACGATATTGCTTTTGATGATAGTTTTCACAGCAGTCGTTATTTACTGCGAAAGAGTGGCTAACTCTTAGGGTTGCACAGTAAATCCCAGATCCAGTAAAATGTCGTCATTTCTATCAGGAATTCTGAAATTGAATCTCTTGAGAAACGTCAACACTGCGTTTATATAATCAGATTCTTCCTATGTGCTTATTTGCAGTCTCTCGCTTTCCCAAAACGGAAGCATGGTCGTATGATTCAGGTGACCATACTCATACTTTTTATTTGTCGTACTGCTGCGGTATAGAGCTAGTGGAATGAGACAAACTGTGAATATTGTTCTTATGGATTCCTTAATCCTGATGATGGGCGCACTCTCGATCTTTGTCTTCCAAGATGGTTCTTTCGAACCATGTGTGAGAATAGGTTCCACAACTACGGTGTATAATCACTTTACTACAGCTGGAGGCCCTATGGAGTACTGCACATCCTTTTGCATGCATAAAAGTCTAGCCACACTTACTTGTCAACAGTATTCTTCTTCCAATTTGGTTTCGAATCTTAGACTACTCACAATCCTAGGTACCGTGCTAACCTCCTTCAATTCGACTCCTCCGATCTTTGGGGTTTTGTATACGGGAATGCATTTTTTCTCAGTCAAAGGAAAAGTGCATAATTGAGTCGGTCGCTTGGAACTTGAGGGAATTTATCTGATACCACGATGAGAACATCGTCAGCATAGACCATCAAGCTTAAAGGCATTTCCTTCTAAAACTACCAAAACCTTATTCGCCACACTCACGAGTAGTAAGTGAGGATCAATTTAATCGTAGAGATTAATACTAAGCTGAGCACGTTGAAGACAGCTTACGAAGGTGAGAAAGACTAAAGCCCATTGAAATACCTATAGAACATCCTTATGAGGGCGAATGCTACCCATAGAACCATTTAAAGTTGTTGACAAAGGAAAGGAGTTAATAAATGGGGCTTAGGTCACTGCTGTCATTGAAATAGATGTGTCCAGAAAGTCTTGTTCTGCTGTGAGATAGTGGTGGACAATGGCAGAAGAGCTACGTTGTATTTGCATCTTATGAAGCTCAGTGAATGGTTCAGACCTTGCGTTTACTGCATTTTTCGACTAAGCTCATCGCTATTGCAAGATTTGGATTAAAACTTAGCGTAGAGGGTTGCACTAGACAAGAGGCTCTCGTCGAAACAGCCATAAGTGCAAATATTTTGGAAAAGGACTCCTCAAGCTTCTAAGATTCGTATCTTTCATTTATTTATGCAGCAATCTCGGCTATGAGCTTCGACTTAACGTATCGCTTTGCACTTTGAACTAACATTTGGTAAGTGAGTACATAATCAGTTAGATTGATCTGAAATGAAAAACTATCGGTAATAGTGCGGTTCAGTGAGGTACCCCGAAGGACTGTCTATCATGTTGACAAGTGCGATAAGTAAAATCAGTTTTAATCCAGTTGGCGTTAAACACTCCTTCTATGTCGTAAAAGCAGTGGATGACCTAATAGTTGTGATAACATTTCGTCGGCAGGAGAAGAGCAGACATTTATTCTCTTGCAATTCATACTTAATGTTCAAAATTATACTCTTCTCACTGTCTTTCAGTAAAGCAAACTCACCTCACATTCATCAGTCTCCCGCCACCTAGCAATTACAAGCTAATCGCCGCTAATTAATCTGCGAACACAGTCGTCGAGCAGCGCGAGAAAAAAATAAAAAAACAAATCCCAACCAGTACAAATTTAATCGTTTATCGCTTCCACATCTACCCTCGATTGGATCCGCGGAGCCGTGTAAATATCCGCAAATATTGCACAGGCTTCCGTTGCATATCTAGCTTCGACTTCCCTTCACACACAATCATCGTGTGTATCGAGAATTATGTCATTCAACTGTTACAACATCCACGTGCGCCTATTGACGCCGTGCACAGATTGTCGCTCCGATACGCTTTAATGATGCGAAATTCTATATCCTCTGCGGCGGTACTCAGATACCGCCATCGATACAGATACACATGCCGCGCGATCGATAGAGCGGCGATGAGATCGTTGTTCGGCGCGTCACCACAGACGACCTCAAGATAGTTCTCAGATGTTGATTTCGATTTTTTTTTTTTCTGCGCTTTGTATCTACGTTCGCAGGCACGACGCTAAAGATAGAACGGTGAGTTCGAGAATGTTATTGGCACGATCTTTGGCAGTGTCGTCGATTATATAAGCCGCGTATGCTAATTAGTGTTGTCGATCATATAGCGAGTCCCGTTAGTTTTTATTTTTTCCCCACGAAAACCGAAAACAATCGATAAATTTGAATTTCGTCCGAACGGTACCTGGTGGATGTTTGTTACCAAATCAATGTTTACCACGACACGGTGACGATGCCCTGAGAAGCAATTATCGACACATGTTAACATTTCACAGTCATGCCATGGCGCAAAGATGCAAAAGTTCAATTGAAGATGAGTCGGCGTAGCATTGTTAGAGGCACAGCGGTACGGGTAACTTCTTGTGTAAATTGATTTTCCACTGAACTTTGGTATTTGTTGGCTAAGAGCACAGTTGGCTGCCTGGTTCTGGTTATAACCTAATTGCAAAGTTGTAAACAAGCTCGAATGGAGCTTCGTCAGTCTCTGGTGGAGTGGCTTCTTCACCGCTTCAACCGTTTCTTGTTTGTTCGAGGCGAGTTTCCACTGGTTGTGTATGCCGTCCATCGCGAGGTGCTCATTTGCGAAAAGGTTAACAAGTTTCCGAAGACATAGGGAGAGGAAAAATTAAAAAAAATGAAGAATAAACATCGAAGTGATATTTAAATTTTTTTTATGCAGAAGCAACAAAGTATCATAGTTGGAGATGAGTGTTACACGGATCTAGAGTGACGGTTATTAGTGGAAACTGGAGCTTATTCCAAAGGGCTGTGTTGAAGGTAGAATGAAACCCCCTATCCATGTCATGGTGAATCAGAAAAGCTTGAATTCAAGGGCAGATTCGGCACCCAACTGGTTTCGATAAGGTGTTGAATATTAATGCGGGATTTGGAGAATAACTTGATGAGCCGCAGACGTCACGTGAATAATTAGTCTGGAGATGGTGGAACGTTGAAGGCGTTTGTTAGGAATTATCCGCTTCGATTTCGTTTGGTAAACTAAATATTTAAATTGGAATGCGTCCATAAATGACTATGAAAACGCCCTCTTTTGACACTAAAGATGCGTGTGCGAAGTGAAGAAATTGTTTTGAGACGGAAGCTTGTCCAGTGAAGAAGATTCTTTAAGGCTTAGGGAAATTCTACAAGTTTGCCAAAAACAAGTTTCTTAGCATCCGTGACAGCTTGAACGTAGTTTGAGTCTTATTTTTGGAGAATTCTAGCATTTTAAATCACATCTTCAGCTTTGGAATTCGTAGGGCTGAACATGTATAGAGGAAGCTCACATCCTCATCGATGCAGCTCCTGCAGAAATGTTTGTAGACTATTCCCAGTCTTTGACCATGTCTGCTTAGGATACAGTGTACATTGGTTCTTTTTAGAACGTTGCCTCTTCTTAATTAATTTAACGCTTTCGACATTTTAATTTCGAGGTTACGTGGCGTTTTTACAGTAATTGACATGTTACCATCTTTGATTTGCTTTTAAGAGAACATGAATGTAGGTTATGGCAATGTGCGGACACATGTGGTTTGACGTGATTGAAATACCTATTACCCGTACCTAGAAAGACTTGTCTGGCTATTTTGGCAGCCGCACAGTTCCCCGGGATGTTGTTGTGGCCAGGGAACCAGCTGAGTACGACGTTTTACAGAGTCAGCCTGCAACCAGAGGCTGTGGTTGCAGGTTGACAGTCGATGTTAATCAGTTTATCTGCAGTCGTGCGGCTATGATTGAAAGATGCTACAGTGGTTAAGAAGCCGGAAGGAGAACGGGATGCCAGGGTCTTTTGAAAATACACCTGGTCCGACTTCCTCGGCTGTTATGGCGTCGTCTGCTAAAATCGAGATAACTTAATAGAACTTTGCGCTGTCTTAAAGGGCCTCTGTTCGGTATTATGTGCTTGTAGCTCATATAAGAGTTAGGTTAGAGTAGATCTGTCGGTCTAAGACAGTCTTAGTCTAGGATTCCCGCCGAATATCTTCCCTAATCTCGACTCCTCGTGTTATCGTTGCCATCTGGTTGATTGAAATTTTAACTATTCTATGGGTTTCCATGCAAGGATAATCCAAAATTACACACCATCTTCTAGCCAAAGGTGAAAATTGGCACAGTATATGCACCGCTACCTCAATATCTTCAAAGCATAGTCTGGTCTTGTTATCTTCTACCAGCTCCATTTTTGTTAACTGAGCTCTGAAGATTCCATACCCAGTGAATATCGAATGCTCCTCACGTTAAATTTATAATTTCTGTCTTGGTGAGGCAGCAGACACTTTAAAAACCATTTTAGCTTGTCTGTACTTTTACTCGTTTGTCTACCTTTTTGAGTATTCATTTGCAGTCCATCTATGAGTGAATGTCACTTACCAATCCCAAGGTTGATCCCTGCTTCGACAGGACGTCTGCCTTTTCATTCTCTTCGATTGCTACATGTCTTTCAACTCAAGCCAGTGTCAGTTCATTCAGTTCATTCCATGCAGTGAGTTTTTGGACATACTCCATCGCCAGTGATAACTGAATTAAAGTCCGACGTGAAGTTCGCCCTTCCAAACTGAGTAGACATTTTATTAAAAGCTTTTTGGTTCTTGCTTTGTCATACGTCGGTCAAAGCTGTCGGGATGTTTCGCCGGTTGTTATTGAGTTCCACGTGTTGTTTGCTTTCCTTTATTATTTTTGTATTATTATGGCCTTAAGGTTGTAGGGTGGATGACTAATAGTACCACCCACTTGGCTTCCGGTCAAGGCACGGTCTTTTGCTTGCTAGTTTGTGAGCCCAGCACAGTTTTATTTTAAGTTGTGTTGTATGTCAAGAACCTTAAAATCCTTTTATAGCCCTCTGGCTGTCGAATGTATGTCGTAATATCATTCCGTGATATTGTTACCATTAAACCCAATGAGCGCCTTTGTCACTGGTAGAACCTTAGCTAGAAAAACATTACTGTGATCAGGGAGACTTATTGAGATGGTTAGTCAAATCCACTCAATTTTTGCAAGGGTGACCAACAATTTAGACAATGGACAACCTAACTTTACCTACCACTCTTAAGATGTTCGCGGACAGTTGAAATTTAATACGATGGCAAAAACCACAAAATTCAGCGGCATATGGCGCTCGGTCCGCGAACGTGTTAATGTACTGTGCTCTGTTTTTGATCAGAATGTCTTCCTCGGTAGCGCTGGCAGCTGAAAGGGGACTACACTCGTCTATAAATGATGGACCTACATATATTGAGGCAGCTCCTGCCTAGTCTGCTTATGAATAGAATGACAGGCTAACGTGAAGTTTCTACTTACTTATGGTGGCGTTACAGTCCGGTATGGACCTGGGCCTCGTTTGCTTTGTAATATTAAGTTGGGAGTCGCATCTCTGCACGTGTGCACTATTCAGTCAAACCGGAGCAACATATTCCAGTGCTAAGTTCACAAGACTCAGAGCAATTGTGCTGGTGTTGCGGAGGCGGCTTCAATCCTCAGTTGTTTTCTTCAAGACGTTTATTGGTCTTTTTGACTCATGGGACTTCCTGTGAAAGAATGTTGATACGGGTTTTTCTCGATTTATAAAAGTGCCCGTGAATCGTACTGCTTTGCAGGAGAAAATGGGTGCCTTGGGACATTCGTCACAGCTCACGTATACCATCAATATGGTCCATTGTGCCCATTTTAGAATTCTACATTGGGAACCTGTAACGAGAATGAATCTTAGGAGGTCCCTCAGCTCGATGTAGCGCAAGTCCTCCAGTTCCGTGAAGAATAATCTGCCAAGAGTCCTCCTTCTTCTACTGGGTAGCGGAGGACATTCACACAGCCAGTGATGGACAGATTCGATTTCTTCGTCGTCCCTAGAACATCTGGAAGAGACGTTGTGATATATACCGAAGCTCTCCGTATGAATTCTATTGGCGCAGTGTCCAGTAATGATGCCGGAGACTATCCATGCTTCGCGCTGACTACGTTTTAGCAGAGATGGTGATCTATTTCTATCATAACCTGTCAATAAGTTTCTAGCCGCTGCACATGTGTCTAGTTGGATCCAACGATTATTGGCCTCGTCTTCAATATACCTTTTTAACGAGCTTATTGGAATCCTCCCAAAGGGGAGAGCCTGTGAGGTATGCAGCGCCGCTCCCCTTTGTGGAAGGTTGTCAGCCCTTGGGATATCCATATGTCCTGGTACCCAACATAGGGTCACCGTATTGGCTCTCGTTATCCCATCTAGATTCTTTTCACAGATTCCCAGAAGCCTCGATCTAGTTACTGCGGACTCCAGAGCCTGAACGGCTGCCCGGCTGTCGATGTAGACAGTATTGGTCCTTGACCTCGATGTTAGCTGTGGTTTCAGCTTGAAAGACACTGCAGTCGTTGTTTATTCTAAAGGAGCGGTTTATTCCTAGGGCCTTGCAGTAGACCACGGCACTTGTACCAAAGTCCATCTTAGAACCATCGGTGTAGAAGGCCAGTTTCTTTATATTTGCTTCACAGGAGTACTTTGGTGGTAGTTTTTTTTTTACAAACTGAATTTTATGTAAATTGCATTCCTCGAAATCCCGACGAGGTAGTCAATTTGACAGACTCTCTGTTAGTTTGCGAATCTACAATATTTCCCTAAAAATCTTACTCGTCTGACTCTTAGCTTTGGATGTGTCATATACCATCCGATGGTTGTACGAACAATATTCTACCTCATACCCCTTTGGATGGGAAAGTGATTGAAAATTTGCTCATAAAGCTGTTTTCGCTTGCTAGAGTAAGTATCGTAGAGCTGTTCGTCGATCTTTCATAATTTTCAATGAAACGAATTCCATCGTTTCGCAAAATCCCAAACAAGGCTGTTGAGAATTCTAGACCGTCTCATGCGCATATCACGCCATCCTTTGCTCGTGTAAGAACACACCAAAGCGTACCTATAATTAAATAAGTTCAATCCGCGTCTTGCTCAAGTTATAACAAGCCCCGCGCATTCATATAAACAGATTTGCATTCGTGACTTTAATTTCCAAACTGATATCGTAACCAACACCTGTCTTCCACGAACCTATCTACAAATTACCCCTCAAA
Source organism: Matsumyia berberina (assembly GCA_917880715.2). Lineage (NCBI taxonomy): Eukaryota > Metazoa > Arthropoda > Insecta > Diptera > Syrphidae > Matsumyia > Matsumyia berberina. The sequence continues at coordinate 110,205,766 of OU862870.1, read as the reverse complement.
TATGAGGCTCAAATAAACGAAAAAACTGCGGAAATAAGTTTCGTACACCAGTACGAACGTAGTGTGAGCCGTTTATGCAGGCGCTGGTGTTTAAAAGTTGTAATATGCATACACAGCTTGCATTGCGAAATATATGCATCTTCGACTGAACAATTTATTTAAAAGGAAAACAATCCGTGCAATATGAACAAAAGATACTTTTGCTCCATACACCGCGTGTAACAAACTTGCTGTGTTGCACTTGGTGCAAACAAAATTGAGAACGAACCCGTGTTTATGACTGTGTGTGTCTTCAGACCACCCCCCGATCTGCCCAGTTTGTAACTTACAAGGCAGCACTACTTCGGCAGCAACAGCAGCATGAGCTCTCTGAAGCATGGTTAGGTGCATAAGAAAATGCACCAGGCATGACGCAAGCCAATAACAACAACAACAGCAACAACAAGTAAACAATCAACAGCAGCAACAACAGCAGCACCATCGAGTAAAAGTGATATCGTGTGCAAGGCCGTTTGTTGTTATAATTTTCATAGTGTTGGTACGGGACGGCGCTGGTGCTGGTACCTCTCTGTTCTCCAACAAACCCAACTCGAATAACCGTTCCAATTGGAGTATCTCATTCGGTAGATCTCTTTGTGGCCCATGCCTTGCCTCTCAAACGAGGACACACCATAGAGATACATGTTCTCATTTCAACCAAAAATTCATTGCAGAGATACAGCCAACGGAGATTGTAATCAATAATTTCGCTTCTCTTTTGCAGGAACACATACAAGAGGTTCTAGATAAATGGACCCAAATCGACGATGAAATTTGGGCTAAAGTCATTGTCTTTGAACGGAATCGTCGTGTGGCCAAGGCGTATGCACGTGCCCCAGTTCTAACCATAAACGGTTCAGATGACGGCTTCGATGGAATGCGGTAAGTTTTTCTTTTTTTCAAACGAGTTGTAATGTAAATCTAAAGCCTCAAGGGGAGTACTTGCTGTATTTACATGTAATCTAGATACTTGTAAGAGTAGATATCTGAATATTTATGGTGAATTTATTCAATTTGTTTTAAATATTTTCACTTTGACGGTAATTACAAAGCAAAAAATAGAACTTCCATGTATCCGATAGGAATTTGAGGAATTTTCAAGTGCTTGGGTTAAGGTAGATTATGTGTGTCTTTGCTCCGGCGCCAATTTAACTGGCGTCTCTGACATACAGCCTTAGAGCGATGCTGACAAAGGCGGAATGCACTTGTGTAGTCACAATACCTGTTTGAAGTAATGGATAGTGGCTTGCGAAATCTCAAAATGTGTCAAAGGCATCTCAAAGTTGGCTTCGTTTTCACTGTTCTTATGTACGTGAGATTTCTCAGTTAGGCTTTAATTTCCTTCTGTGTGCTAGAGCTGGACAGGTTTAGTCATGCCCGTAGTTCACTTAGAAATTTTCATTCACGTAAAGAAAAAATTTCTTGATTTGTGTGTGAGCTTCCTTCGAAATGTCCTGAGCACTCCCGAGAATTCAATCCTGGCTACGGGCGTGGTATAGACTACAGCTTCGGTTTCTCTGTGTGGCTCGAACTTAAATTTTTGTCCAAGTTCAGCACGGGTCACTGGACGGTAGGCAACTATGCAGTAAAACTGGGTATCCCCTTCAACTCTTACTGCCGCGAAGATGTGAACGAGGCACAAACCCTCTACCACTTCCTTTGTAAATGGGTGGCTTTTTGCCAAATCCAGGCACCGTACATCAGACAAACTTTTCCTTAATATGCTCAATGACATGTTGAAGAAAATATATTTCTGATAAACTGCTCTTCCTCAAATCCATTGACCGCAAACCAACAACGGTGGCACCGAATGCTCTAATTTGTTCTGTGATATGCCTGATCATAACCACTTCTAGAATGCGTTCCGAGTTCAGCAAAGCAGTTAAATCAATTTCTCGGACTGAGTCAGAAGACACCTATCCTGTGGAGACTCTATAGGACCTTTCTCATGGTGTTTAGCATATAAAGCGGTCTAGACGATGACGTTTCTTGTGGTGACTTGCTGACTTTGGGGAGTAGGTCTAGTCTTGTACCTTTCATTGATCCGAAAACACACCTTCACTCAGATATGTATTATACGAGGATGTACCTGTAAATACTTCGGGACAACGTCATCGGTGCCAGGTGCCTTTGGCCCTCCATTTTGTCATAATATATATTTGGACTTCCTCAGAGGTGACGGGAGGAATTGGTTGCATCCTTTTTGCGGAACTCTCCTAACTTTCTATTATTATTTTCGATTGGCGTGTGGACAAGACTTTAAGAAACTCTGCGGAGGTAGACGGGAATTCATAGACGTCCTTTAGTTTCTCCATCACAACTTGGTAAGCTTCTCTCCAAGGTCAGCATCGTTGCAAAGTTCGATAAAGCATTTTTCTTTGCTTGTGGGAATGGCTATCTTAAGGCTCTTGCCCTTGCCCTCTGAAGCAATGGTGTTTTCGGCTTGAACGGTGGCATTCTGCGCGTCGTCCCGCGTACACTGCTGGCCGATATGTACTTCGCTTCTTCGGTTGCGTTACTGCATCACATGCGACCATTATACTCTTAATTGATTTGTTTTGGCAGTGGTTGTCCAGTACTCACCGCAATTAAAACCACAGAGGGTCTCATGTAGAGTTGTGAAGACGTCTGTTTGGGGATGGCAAAGCTTCACGACAAACTCCTCGCTTGAGTGACGGTGGCTGTTCAACTAGTGGTTAGGCCTAACAAGCAGCACCCCCACGAGTTTTTGTACATCTTGGGAACTCTTTTGGGATCTCTTTTGGATGATTTTTTAATCATTTAGGAAAAAACCTTTGTACTTGAGGTAGTCGGCCGATTCGTAATAGACTGACAAGGTTAGAATGGTGGTATCATCTCAGGTATTTCGTTGAATGACTTTCCTTTCCGCTGGAATGTATATCAGGTTGTGTGCGGCTAAAATCATCTTGTTGGAGGTAAGAAGAATGATCATAATGCAAAGGCATACTTTTTGAAGTCTTCATCTTAGAAGATACTCTCATTCCACATGTATTCTATTCGCCGGTATTCTACAAACTTCTAGTGCGTTGCTTCTCTGGATTAGATTCGAAGATTTTGCTAGCAAAACCATTGATATGTCTTAGCTCTTCATGTTCAAACCATCTAAAGCGTCCAATGCGCAATTTTTTTTGGTTAGATCTCACTGTCGCTGTACAGTTCGCATTATCCGTCCTTCAACTTCGCATTTTCTCTCGGAGATGGAGTTATTGAGGGGTTTCAAGATACGCGATTAGCGAAGATGCTGGCAATCTCTTGCAATCGCTTCTTCTAAGGATATCCGTATTCATACCATGACAGCAAAAATGTAAACCCAGGTCAATGTTGTCAATTTGGAAGGTTCGTCCATCCAGAATATTGGAGGCGTGCTTTAAGACGATCGTAATGTGATCACTTTGCTTATTTGCTTAGAGACCGACATATTGAAATGAGGAAACCGCCCCATAGTGACGTTCCGCCGCTCAGTAAACTGAATTAGTCCAAGTCCATTTTCGGATAAGGTACCATGTAGGCTGTGGATACTTTTTGTACTGCCAAAGATGCCCTCCTTTCCTTTGGCGTTAAAAGTGCTCAAGACGATTTGAACTTAATTTTTTTGGATGACCTCGTAAAACATTATTTGGTGGCGTCATCCTTGTGTTCTGTGGGGGCGTTGGTGAATCTACCCTTGATTCGACTGATCATAACATTTTCGCTCACGTGGCTCGTAATTTTAAGTCTTTCGCCTGAGTCTGCAACGTAATACAAATTCGCATCCGAATAAGCACTGCTTCAGCGAACGCAATAATCTAAACCATGGCAGAAGCTAGCCTTTGGTTTTTGCCTGAAACTTCCTCCTCCATTTTGGGTCCAACTTCTTTACTGTATTAACCCATACGTTTTCAAAGCATTTAAAAAGGATTTCATTCGTGTAAAAAATCTAACACTCACAGCGTAAGTGGTTACGCTGTGATGACGATGCCAAGCATCGCCCCATTCTAGACTGTTGCGCCAGCTTTTTTTCCATTGAGCTCGTTCGCGGGCCTGTTCGAAACCTCTTCGAGAAGGAAGTGTTTTCCTGGGAATTTAGAACTTCGTTGACAGCATCCTGAACAGTGACAAACACAATGTGAAATCATGCATTTTCTTGTCATCGCAGCCTCTTTAAAGATCATAGCATATTTTGTCCGGTAATAACTCTTCTAGTGGGGGTAGAGCGCTCTCCTACAGGATCCTTTTAGACCCAAAGTTTTCTCGTTACAACAGCATTAATGTTACACGACATGATTTTTACGAAACTTGCTGATGCAGTTCTTGGTCGGTTAGGATGATCCTTTTCTTGATAGCTTATCAGCTTTTACGTTGCCGAGCACACTCATATGCCTGGAGACCTAGTTAAGTGATCCAAGCTCTTTGTTCCAGAGAGGCTGTGATAGAAATTGCTTTCATGGCCGCCTGTCTGTCAATGAATAAGGAAATATTATCTTGCTGTAATCTATGACTGAGACAGTCCGAATACTTCAGAGAAGAGTGCAGAAAGTGGGTGCCATGTAAGAGTTACAGTGTTTCTGTGGAAGGTTCTATCCTCTTGCCGCTGCGGTTCTTAAGAGAATCGAAGACAATCTGTTCGTTTGCAATGACCTTTTTGAATGCAGTAGATTCAGCAGTGTACTTTACACTTCGTTTGTTGCTTTCTACTCGTAGTTTTGAACTGGCAACTCTTGTCAACTTTACAACCGCTATCTCTGTTAGCACGACATTGTTCCTTCTAAGGGATATTTTAATGCTTTCGTTTTCCTACACTTGGATGATTCTAGGCCAAATTGAAACTTCTCTCACATTCGTCGAGGATATCAGATTAAAATGGAACTGGTTATCGGTAAATTTCTAAAGATTCTACCTTGAATTGTCAAATAATCGAACAAAGCGCTTGCAAATCAAGAACTTCTCGTAGCTCTACATTTGTGTGTTCAGGGCTTCCCCTGCTGGGTAAACGCCACTTTATCAAACACTTGTACAATTAAGCTACATTCTCGTTTAATTTCAATCAATCTTCATTCACATTTGATTTTAATAATTATGTACGTCCGCTCCAATAGGCCATTAGGAAGACATCACTTGAAGTTTTATCACCTCTAATTGAAATCCCCGCAACACAAGATTGCCAATTTAGACATCAGGCTCACCTAATCCCCCTTACACACACGCACAATATACAATTGTCCCGGAGGGCTTGAGTGGCTAGAAAATCAGAAAAATCTCTAATCTTCATTAATTCTATTCACAAGCGTCTATAATTCCACAGAAATCACACGAAAAATACAAATACCAGGCACTAAAAAAAATTCGCATACGCTTGGCTCTGTATCTATTCGATTCAATAGACGAAATATTTCGTCGAAAACTCAATAATAACCCACTCGAGGGGATGATTAGCATTTTTTTTTTGGTCGAAATAGAAAGAATAACAAACGGTTTTTGCACAAAATTCATTTCGAGGTAATCACACATCGAAAACAAGGAAGAAGGCACGCGGCATATGGCCCCTACCAGCTATGTCCAATGTAATCATTACGTAAGCGGTAGATGAGGCTTTGTGAACACAACCTCAGTTGACATTTGCTATTACTGCTATTCACTCAAAATGTCAACTTGCATTGCGAGTGGCTGTGGGTGGCTCAAAGTGACACCAATCACAGCTGTGTGTACATGATTAAGAGTCTAAGCCGGCAATTAGAAGAGCCAACTTGTGAGATTTTCGTCAATTTTCTGTGACAGTGACAGCCCATTTTTTTTTTTTTTTTTTTTTATCAAATCAAAGTGTCAAAACGAGAGTCACATTTGACACAGAAAAAAAAAACTCCCACAAAATGTGCTTCGGTGTAATTCCTGTTTTCGGGGCGCTGACGTCGGCGTCGCTTCGGTTTATTCGGGTTTTTATTTGATTGAATAATTAAATCTAAATAAATTAAACCAGATATGCTGGCCACCATTTTTTTGCTCCTCGTGGATTATGAGACCGGATCTAAGTTTTAAGATGACATACAAAGCGATGGAGACACAGATTCGCCGCCGTACAAGAGTTTGAGGTGTCAACTGCTCGAAAAATGCTCAGAATTTTGTTTGCAAAAGAAGAAAAGGCATCGAGTAGTAAACGGGTTTTCTTTTAATGTGAAATGTTAATTATTTTTTGTGTAGAATTCAGTTTGATGTGTGTTAATGCGGTAAACATGCGAGACGTGCGAGAAACTTTCGTTTTCGGATCGATGCTGGTGTGTGGTGTGTGGACTGGTTCACCTTATAAATCATGTTTGCGTCTGGTTTTGGAATTGGAATACGAATTGGCCGTGTCGATAGTGCAGACTTTTAAATGAATTTGACTTGTGTGTCAGATGACGTTAGAGGAAATTCCTAACAACGCGCTGCCTTGAGTTTTATACATTTTATGCAGAAATTTTGACGTAAAAGGTGGTTTTCGCTGATGCAGGGACATATTTTATGAGACCTTACTTTTACCTTAGGTTCCGTAGATCTTTGACATTTCTAAATTGTAGACCACTGGGTGCCTTGCTCTCTTCGGTAGTAGCCGTGGCTTAGTGGTTACTGTGTTGGACTGCTATGTGAACCGTGTAGGTTCAAGTCACAGCTAAAGCCATCGAACGTATTTTGAGGCATATCTCCTTGTTGGGATATGACAGACCTCCGAGAGTATAATTTGTCATGAAGAAGCTTTTCAATTCATCATTAGAATTTGCTGGTGGTGGGGTGGAGTTTAGATCACTCATGTGTCTTGCAGTTCTGCCACTGCCCTCATGAGCTTGTTTTTGCAGCCGGGAGATTTTTCAAGAACTATAGGGAAACTCGATTGAGAGAGGCTGTTGTGATCGGTTGCAATTCAACCTTGAACTTCCTCATAGTAGTAGTTCTGGTGGCGGCTTTAGTGGATTTTCGCATCCATACCTTCGGTGAAAAGAGGTAGTGGTCCGAGTCCTTGTTTCCATTAGCGTTCGATCAGCAAAACAGGCTGGAAGATGGAGGGGTGTTGTTCTTTTATCAGAAAGAGATCCATTCAGTTGCCAGTAGTTTGATCAAGTGACTGCACGTAACCATGGTTTGCTTTGCGGCAAAGTCGTAGAGCCTAAATCAGTTTTCAGAGATCGTGTCGTGTAGGCTTTGTCGTCTGATGATCCTATCAAAGATGGCTCTTTTTCCGGTCTTGGGGTTGAAATCTCCAAGGACGGTCTTAACGTCATACCTCGAGAATCGTTCGAGCTTTTCTCGAGGAGTTCGTAGAAGAAATGTTTGGTGGCATCATGTTTCACATTTGGTATACCCTCATCGTTAGTTCACTTTTCACTTGAAGGCACTGTGTTGGTTTCCTGCCTAATTTACAGGAAAGAGTCATCCAAAGGTCCCTCTAGCTTCTTTTATCCACGATGACATGGTCTTTTCAATGAAAATGTGGGCTCCTTTGGCATCTTTGGCCCCTGGTTAGAAGTTAAATACTTTGTAGGTGGAGGATTTCCATTCTTAGCCAGGTCTTGTCCACCAACTTCCAGCTATTGTGGTCCTTGGACTCCTTAAGGAATCCATCATTATTCCAAGAGATTCTGAAAGCTTTATGGGGTCAATAGCTGCGTGCTTACATCGACATGTATCCCGTCTACATAATTTCTCTACGATCTACGAGTATGTTGTGGTCAAAGTTGCGTCTTTGATTCAAGTTGCCTGGTCTTCCCTGAATGAATATTGTCTCGATGAGTCAGTAAAGTAAAGTTCTGTGTTCTAAAACGTTAACTTCCAGTAACAAATCAAAATACTAGAGCAACGTCAGAACAACATCCTTACAGTGTCAAAGTCGACCATAAATACCTTTGCAGCTGCACGACTTAGAACTGGCGAAACTGGTGTTTCGATCAGCGACCATACATCCCACCTGGATGCATAAATGTTCACAGATTCCAGTCAAACATTGAAAGTAATTGCCATCCTAAGGGCCGAGAGCCAGGAGTCCAAAAGGATTTTCCCCAACTCAATAAGGACATAAATTCCCATAACTTCCATTCAAAACACCACCGCTTCCTGTAACGCGATGCAACGTGCAACGACATCAACAATAAACAATCTGAATATGGGTGTCGATGTCGATACGCATCCCGTGTAACATTCCCTTTCACAACAGACATCCAAATCCATATTTATTCATCGTCCTCCGATGGAGGAGACTACCAGATTCGCCTACACAGCAGTCACACGAACCAAATTTCGAACCTGCGAATCCTCGCGCGCAAACACGATTAACATAAAAATAGATCAGATCCCTATCCCCGGAGGTGCTGAGAGTTTCTGAACACGCAGTCCGACCTAAGTGGCTATAAATATCCAGACGCACGCGCGCACGCGTATGCATCCTCCAAATCAACGCACGAATGCTATGTGTGCACAAGACCAAGCCAATAAAACATATTCGATATGGTACGCTGCCGCAGGAGGAACACGATTCTATTCCCAAAGGTGGCTGGTAATATACCACCCATTAACTAGCTGCGACATCTAATGGCCTAGCCGACATCGACGTAGACGACGATTCGATGCAGGCAACATGGAAGAACGTGCAGACACCCCGCGCCACACAATCTACTCCTAACTATGGCAAGGGCGCATGGGTATCTATGAGATTCATTTCTATTTAAGGATTAATCAAAGGTACAGCGATACGACGTCCTGTTCCTTCCTTCCGATTGGATTAGAGGCCACTGGACCTGAACATAGATGCCAATTAATATTATGTGTGACTAGTCCCGAAAATGTCACGAGTTCCTCGCCCCATATTGTCGCGCAATTAAACGGAGAACAAGTCTGCAGCAGAGGACGGGGGCGACCAGACCTATCGCCTCGAACAATCAAATGCGATGCGCTCGTTATTTCTTTGCATGTTGGTCGACGACAAAGTTGCGTCTCTAAGTGAGCGGACGATATGGTATCGCGCGTAGTTTTGCATTTGCTGCTGGAGATGTTCCAGTGCTTTGTGCTTGTGGATGCCTAACCCAGTATCATCTCCTTTTTTGCTGTATGAACTCACGTAAACCCTCGGAAACATGCAGAACACGTTTTTTTCTTTTCGCAAAATGTCATTCGACTTGGTAGGGGGAAAGTTGTCGAAGTCACTATCTCTCGTGATGTGCACAACACGATGGATTCTAACAGGTTGAAACCGCGCTTCCCACTGTCGCATATCCATCTCTTGAGAGAAAGAGGAACACCACGACAACCACGACGAAGATGAAGAAAAAGAACAAACGAGATACAATGGAAAAGAAAAGTCAATTGAAAGCAAAAGGGCACCAGACAATGGAAATGTGCCTGGTCACTCGTGTTTATTTTTTCGTTTGGGGAATTCTCCAATGCAAGCCTTGACCTAAATTCTTCTGGCTTTGGGAAACAGGAAAAGGGAAAACATCTGCATGGGAAGCGACATGTTACGAAATTCTTTTGTCTGTCTACCTTTTGCTGGGGACTGTCATTTTCAAGTGTCTGGTGGCCTTGCATAATACTTTTGGTTTTCTGTTCTCACTGAACAGGGCACTGTGGACCCTGAATTCCCATGAAATGGGACCGAAAACTTGTGTGCGCGGAAGTTTATCTTCCTCAATCTGTTTTTTTAATTCTGGATCAACATAACTAAATGACATTTTATCTGTCAATGTCTAAAGATGCCGACGACAGGTCATTACGCATATGACAGCTGTAAGAGCTCGAACTTGGTCTTGGATCAGTATCACGTTTATCTTAAGTGGTCAGATGAGGAAAATACTTTCGTCCATCGACACTGCAGGTCATGCCCTTGAAAGCTCCATTAATATCCAAGGTTTCCTGCATAGCGTTCAGGTGACGCAATATCTTGCTTCTAATGCATATGAATTTAAATTTATTTATAGTTTCGTCGAAAATTTATTCATATTCACCGCATGGAATTTATAAATTCAAAATCTTTTGCCCAAAATATTCTTAAAACTCGTTGGTGAACAGCCCGTGATAGTGGTACGAGTACAGCAACAAGTTTGACAGTTCTGCTTGTTGAGTCAAACGTCACCGCTCATGGAGCTGAGAGCGTCAATCTTTTGACAGGATATTTCTATTTATGGACTGTGAACTATCGATTACAGAACTGAAGTCACACTTTCAATTTCATTGATTGCGTGTATTCAACTAATCAGACAATCATCGGTCATCGTCGAAATTATGTTTCGATGGCTTGACTGGAAAGTGTAGAAAATTTTGAACAAACTTGAACATTTGATTAGTGAGTGCCGGCGAGAGCGCCATAAATCATTGAGAACTCGTTTTTTCTTCGATGGCGTAGCATGCATTTCTTAGATGGAAATCGGGTTTTTTAAAAAGGTAAAGTTATGGGGAAATAGTTTTTGTCGTTTCGGGTAAACTAATAATCGTATATGGCTGCTCGAAGGATGACCACATTTTTGTTTTTTTGTCTAAAAATATAAACTTGAATGAATATGATACGAGCAAGATTTGTGACACCTTAAAACTTGTAGAGACACTAAACTGCATGTTGTCTATCTGTGACTAGTATTCGGTTAACGATCGATAAATTTCGAGCTTCCGCTAGAGATTCCTTGAAGATTCACTCTAGACAGTCTTCTATGGAACTTAAGTGGTGTGCTCTTGAAATGCGTGCACATAGAGCGTTGGAATTTGTCTTCGAACTGTAAGCAGTGTTGTCTTCCCACATGTGACGAGGAACCAAAGTCGGAGTCACAGTTTTGGTTTGAGATTTATTGGTTCAGTCCATGCCGCAGAAAAGTCATGTTGTAGTGATTAGCATCATAGCTTGTCACGCTGAAAGCCCGGTTTCAACTGCTGATGTCGAGAAAACATTTATTTCTTAAAAATAAATACATCGATCAACTTAGAAAGCTGGTGTCGACTCTACAGCAAAGGCATAACACTGACAATAGAGTGTCATGACTTGAAGTTCATTGAGCTGACCATGGTTATAAGATCAGGAGGATCGGAAAAAATTTCTGTGAATTATAGCAACGACAAACACCACAAAGGTCCCAAGTTAGTCTGGACACCACCCTCTGAGATATATTGAAACCTAGCACAAGCTGACTTGCAAACCACTGCACCTCGGTCGCGCTGTCTGAATAACATCAAAAAGCGTATTCATAACTCCTTGAAGCGCGAGTGAAAAAAAGCTCTCGTAATTGCTAGAAATTGTGGAGTTGTTTTATCTGTTTGCTGTTCCTGGTTTTGTTCTTCTTTGCTGCCGCGTTTGTTGCATGTCCCCGAATGTCAGTCGCCTTCAAGAGATGCTTATTATTATTATTAGTGGGGAGCGGTTTGTCCACTCTAGCACTGCGGTCTCATATAGAGGCCTATTGTGCTTTCCCATGAGTTTAGAGCAGTTTGTCTACTCCAGAGTATGTCAGGAAGCTAATCAGCCTCTCTGGGTGGAGCGTGGCAAGCGCCGTTGGTGAAACGACTTCACTGGCTAGGGTCCGTTTTCTCACATGGAAAGAGATGCTTACAAAATTCTCGAAATCCGCGTAAAAAACGAGCTTCGTGGGACAGGGATTATGGATTTCAGTATAATATAACGCGGCGTTAAAACACTCTCAGTTTGGCATGACCTTAATTTGCTTTGTTAGTCGAGTTTCGTAAATTTTTGGTATAAGCTTATATTTTTCGAATGAGTTTGTGTCTTTTTCTTCAATATTTCGACAAATTGGAATATTTTGGACTCTTACCTAGACACCAACTGGCAGCACTTGACTTTCAGTAAAGATTTGATTCTCGACACAGCGGAGCAGTGATGATCGTTCTCGACTCAGCTAAAGGACTGGGAGTCCCAGTATCCATTGGAAATATTAAGATTTGTATTTTCAAAGCCTTATGGTCCACTAGATTTCAAAAAGTACATTAGCGGTGTACTGCAGGTAGCATGTAGTCGCCATGGCTCAGTGGGTAGCTCCTAAGATTGCTGTCCGAACTGTATTTCCTAAGAAAAATTTAACGTGCACAACATAAATGGTTGCGAGAGGCATGCTAGCATATTGTAGCATGCCTCACCCTTACCCTTACCTTGGTGTGATTAGAAGATAGTCCCTGTAAGACACTATTCCTATCCCATTTCGCTGATTAAAGTCAGTACGTCGTCCACTACCATCGCAGCGTTAGTAGTGTTTATTCTGTCTCTTTACCATTGTTCTTAACAAGAGTTAAAGTGGCCTTTTTGGAGAGCGAGACCTGGTTTTCTAGATGAAACCTTGTTTTTTTCCTAAGCCTGACAGTAAATGCCTGACAGTAAATAATTGAAGGTGTTGGAGTGCTAATTTTTCCTAAAAGTCCTTAGAGCGGACCTACTTGTAATCTCATTTACCCTACTTCTCAGCATATTAACATAAAACAGGCCTTTCATTCGCCCCACCTTGGACGTGGCTTTAAGTGAAACGTGGTTCGATTTTTTCTTGGGCTTAGAGAAGGAATAGTTTAACCAACCACCAATTATACTCTCAAGCTTGAAAGTATTGTAAGGACTCGAATATCTTTATCTGACGAGTGTACCATAAAAACTGATGATTTTGATTGTACTGGCTTGGAAGGAAGATCGGAAAAACTACAGGATTTCCAGGTATGGACTATCTTACAATGATGGTCTGCCTCAGGAGGGTCTTACTGGTCATTAGGCTGGCGTACCTGAGACCCAATTAGTACATTTGCCACCAATTTTATACCATGACTCTTGGGAATCGGATTTCATTGAAAAGTTTGTAGTTGCTTGGTGGTCAGAGATATTTTTTTTCGATAGGTTATTGCAGAAAGGAGAGAGTCGGGCATTAACAAAGGAAGTGGTCGAGGGTTTCTACCTCGTTCGCATCCTGCGGCAGTAAATGTTGAAGGGGATCCTTAGCCTTGCTGTTTGGTAACCGGCTGTTCCTAAGAGATTTCTACAAGCCGGGAAATGTTCCTTTGATTTTGCTAACGATCCCTGCTTCTTGTTTGGTTGTATCAAGACGTTGTTACGCTTCGAGCGCTGATTCTTTTCATACAACTACATATATGTGGGCCATATCGTCTCAGAAATGACGCAGCTATCCAGTCCGATCCATCTTTGATTAGACAAGGAAGGAAGGAAGCGACAGATCCAAGTGGAGTGGAATTTGAACTCATTCCGCAAGAGAGCTGTCAGGAGTTGAATGTCACCTACCCAGTTCATCGGCCTGTTTGTTACCAGCTATGCCCCTATATCCTGGCTGGAACACAGGTTAGAGGGACAGAGAATCGGTTGCATAGATTTGCAATTTTCTTCTGACATTTGTTTACTATTTCGGATGATGTGGGTATACAGTGACCTTAATGGCCACTTGGATGTCTGTGTAAATTGCAAAGTTTCGTTTAGGAGTTGGGTGGTTTATGCGCTCAAGACATGCATGAAGAATCGCTAGGATTTCCGCCTAAAAAATCTGGTAGTCTGTTTTTGATTGGAAAGCGTAACGTGACAGTCTTTTGAACAAACAAACTCAGGATTTTCTGTAGTCCCAGATGTCATTTACCGGTTACCGGTTGACAATTCTCTAATCTCCCGTAAGAAATCCCTATCGAGGAATTAATGTCTTAGGTTGTAGAGAAAGAACTCAAGTGCTTCCTTATCGCCGGAATTTCTAGAGAAGTCTTCATTTGTTCGACATAATTTCTTGAAACGATAAAGCAGCGTAGATACGTGTACGCCCTATAATCACTGCTGAAAAAAATAGAAATGGAGTTTTCTGTATTTTTGCATAAGTTCATCTCTTTTTGTTTAGATGAAACGAGGACATGGAAGATTTTACTTTGAAATGTCTAGCATATTTCCCAACCTTTTGTCGTCTCAATTCTCAGCTCACACTTGAAGAGCTTGACCAGCCTTAGTCTTACTTCATGAATGAAACCCCTTTATCTATATCCATTCAAGTAAAAGTGTTACGATACCACACTTCCTGCGTCATAAGGTGCCCCATCAATTTGCAATTCGGATACAACCAGCCGAACCGAGACAATAGGCCCACACGTATTCAGCATCCACTATCAATTCATCATTTGATAATTATCCTCATCTATTATCTAACCATCGTGGCATTTGTCTTGACAATACCAACAGTAACAGACACCTATAATTACAGTGCGCCGCATGCAGTTTCACAAGATAAACTACCAAAGGCCCCCAGAGTTAAACAAAAGAAATTTCCCTTTCTTTGAATACCCCCAGGGGGGACTGCCACTGCGTCATCATTTCTCTCCTCACTACCATCTTCCATCATAATCATCATCATCACCAACAGCTCATCAGTGTGCATCAGATGAAGAGCGGAAAAAAAAAGCTCCATTCATCCATCCAGCTGTTGGTGCTCATTGGAAGTGTTTTCAGGCCATTAAGTCATCGAAATGCCCAACCCTAGAGATTATAAGATTATGCGCGTATATAATGAATTTTTAAGTTTTTTTTTTTGTTATTCAAATTTGGCTGCTTTTTTGGGAGCTTTTCTCATCAAAAAATGAAAAGACTTCCGCTTCCCGTGGCACGGTTAACAAATTACATCACATGGTGCGGTGAATACAAATGATAGAGAGTCGACTGGAGTTGACGGTAATAGTGACGTTTATGTGACAAACAAAGTGAGAGGAATGGGAGTCTGTGTCGTAGGTAGTAGGGTTTTATTGCGGGATTTGTAGATTTGTTTACTTTCGGGGAAAGATGGGAACCGCCTTCACTCATTTGATGTACTCCACGATCATTAAACCATAGTGCGCTGAACTGCTACAGGCAGAAATTGACCTTATTCTTTATTATCTATTCCTAGGCTTGTTCATCAAAGGCTTAGTAGTAATCGTTATCGTCGACATTACGTGCGAACATGGAAACATGGAACTGGACCAACCTCCAGGGCCTTAGACAAGCGAAAACGTTCATCAATCCCAACCCATATAAGGCCAAGACTTTACTTGATCTCAACAAAGTCGAGTTAAGAACCTTAACTGGCTGTCTTATGAGACATTGTCCGCTCGGGTACCATCTGCATAAAATAAAATTATCAGATACCGATATTTGCCGGCTCTGTGGAGAACAGAAAGAGACCGCTGAACATATTCTATGCGTACATATATCCACTTGACGTGGGCCTCGGTCAACCCAGCGAAAATTTTGAAAATCGAACGTTAGCCTATACTGATGTCCATCAAGAGCCTAAATATACCACAATAGACCTCATATGTCGCAGTGCGCATTTAGGGCCCCTCATACAGAATACAGAAGTCTTGTTTGCGTTTTAACGTAAATTTATACCAAAGCCTAGGATTGTGTTCAGAATTGCAGTAGGGCTGGAGCGCATACAGTCTGTCATACAGATTTCAGAACTGTTGTGAACTAATAAGTCGTGATATCCCAAACTACTGTCGCGAATGCTTAGGTAGGTCTGCCAACCAAGGTGTATCTTTGAAGCATTCATTTATTTTTGACCTCAGTTTCTGCCTCAGATGCGGCGATATACTACGTCTAGAGTGCTCCTTTGACCTTTTTGACGGCTCGCTTAACATGGCGGTTCCAAAATTCATTACTGGCCAGGATGATGCCAATGTAATTTGTTTCTCGTGATAAAACCAGTTGTATTATTGTATTCGGGCTTCCTTGGTGCACCAGTTTTGAAGTGGAATTTTCATGTTTTCCGCTGGCGATAACTGCTCTAATTCCTTGGATTTCTTTTAAATCGTACTAAGCTGCGTCTTAACAGTACGATACGATAAATTCTCAGGCCCATTTTAGATTCGAATCATCGTTATCGGTGTTCTCACCACACTGGCCCATATCAGGAAAGCCACCTTAGGCTAATAATTCTTCAACAATCTAAATGATCTGAACTCCGCCAGCAGGGCCGATCTTAACAGCTAGGTTAGGAAATCTAAATGGTTTCAGGAGTAAGCAGGGTACTCCAGTACTCGGTGGTATCATAATGGACTTAAGTCTAAGTGCACCTCCTCTCGGAGGGCCACTTCTAACTAACTAACTATTGGTGTTCTCACAGGACACTGTGCTAAAGGCCTTCATGCCAAGAGACTGCAGCTATGAAGAGGAGGAGGAGACTGTTATCCGCTTCCTCTGATCAGGCCTATCTAAAGGTACACTGCTCTATTTGAGAGCACTTTTCTTCGACGAACTCGTCGAGATTGGAAAAAATTTATGTCAGAAATATTATCCGCTTCAGAAACAGCTCTGGTTGCTTCAATTAGTCCTTGATGTAGCTTTGGACTAGTCACAGATCCTATGGTATCACAATGGACATACTCTGATCTTAGTGTGTTTGCATTTTAGGTGCGGACAACTCCCTTAACATAACCTAACCTAACCTAAGCTACTTCTAACAGGAGACCAATTTATAGGCAAGCGAACTCCGCGTTTGGGCCATTCTCGTATTGTGCGTTTTGTTTTTGGAGTGCTTCCATCTACTGTTCAGCATAGACTTTATCCATGCAGTTAGTCAGAGGTTGATGGGAGTTTGTTTACTTTTAATGGCGCGATAGTTTGGGGTAGACCTGGGTTTTAGCCAACAAACGTCTCCAGCCAGCTCAATCGTTAACTATGGAACTGCCAGTTTCACATGTCCAATTGGTTGATTTCTCTTTCCAAATTCAAAGTCGCCGTATAGCCCATACTGTTCGTCGTTGCACCTTCTCCTCCACCCACCGTCTATGCAGACGGGACCAAGGATCATCCCAAGCACTTTTCCCTTGAAACAATGGAGTACGACTTCATCCATTCTTGGTAAAGTCCATTCTTCTGCAGCATTGTTGGGCATGGTGTGATATGATATGCAAGGGTCATGTTCCATATGAACGGTCCCACTTGGTCTCTGTTTGGACCTTCATTTAGGCTTCAGTTAGGCCCGTTGTGTTTCCCCCTTTTAAGCGTCAGAATCGTTTCAATAGGACGGGCTTGAGACAAAGGCCAAGAGGCGGGAAAAAATGATGAAGTCGACAATACTCTGCTTGTGAGTATCTTTCTGTATCTTTAGTAAAAGTCAAGATGTTGCCGATGTGTTGTGTTCCCGCTTATGCTGGGCAATGGCATAGACAATGTTCGAGATCCTTTCCTTCTTCCTCGCAGTTTTTACGAATTTCTGCGTCGGCAAGTAACGGTCTAAGCATTATATATATATTTGTTGAGGTAAATGTGTCATGTGAAAGGTCCCACTTGCTCTCTGTTTGGACCTTTTCTTTGCGGGTGATCTTGCAACTTTGCGTTTCGCCTCTTCTCGTTGGTTGCTGTTTCATTTGCTGTCAATGTTACTCCCACTGTGTTTTCAGTAGTTAGGCCTAAGGCTTGTGCTACATCTCTTGCAAATTCGTCAGATTTTTCCTTTTCCTGACATCTTTATGACTCAGTACCCAGACAATATGACTAGTAAGCAGATTTAGTTTGTTTTACATTCCCCGACCAGATGAGGTCTGAATTTTAGATTTGTGATGACTTTCTGCCTTCCTGTCTTGGGTTTGATGTCCGAAGAGAAAATCCATGATCACATTTCTTGAGACACGTACATGTTCATGTGGTTTAAGTTGAATGCTCCTTCAGTGTGAGAAGGAACAAGTTCCAATTTTGGTAACCAATTCGATACTCGTGTCATAATGTGGAACTTTACGGAGGACGTCTTTGCTTATCTGTCTGTTAATTATCTTTTCCATGTCATTAAGAACGAATAACATACCGCTGATGAAATTGAAGGATTTTGGTCTTCAGCCCGGAGATTCTACCCACCTCTGGAAGATATTTGACGGATACATGACGCAAAGTCGTCATGTATTCGTCAAATGCCCTAAAGCCAAACTACAGCTTAACAGCCTAGGAAACTTGATATCTTCTTCACCGAAAATATGTCATCTTCCCCGGCTGCTTCGAAGATTTTCAAGATAGAATTTTCCACTTAATATCCTTAAATCGAAATTTGTTGTTAGCCAGCTTACCATCTTGGTTGAGCTTACCACTAGATCGATGCCGTTCAACTTATTGTTCAGCTCAGGCGCTAGTTAATCCTTCGTACTTCCATGATTTAGCTCTTCGTATCCTCCTTTAGTTTATTAGCCAATCACCGAACCTCGGAATTGAATAGATTGTCGATATGACCCTGAACATTGCCTTGCACTTTTGTTTTCGATTTGAAAAGTCTCAAGTTGCAGTTCAAACCCACAGGAACGAGTTAAGTTTGCAGCACATTGCTTTTTCGTTCTTTAAAGAAAGTTACCTGCTTTTTTCCGTAATTTCTAAGAATTTAAGTTCAATTGCTAATCCATATCCATTCGAATCTATTCTGAACCAAAGCTTTGTAGAAAATCCTTGAATTCCAAGAGTTCGAGCGCCGTTAAGTCTTCAAGACGAGCGCAGCTTGAGAAACTGCCAGACAGACTTTTAGTTTCGCATTTTGTTGTCCCTGGAGGCAACAAATGAATCAAAATTGTCTGCATCCTATCTCTCGCTTTCAAAAGTACTCCACAAGACAAACTTGCAACCTCGGTGAAGTCCCTTTATCGCTTCCATCCTAATAAGCCAATTAAGCGTTGGCCTTCTAATTAAACGTGTAATTTACTCCAAAACAGTGTGCAGTGCCCACTCCCATTGGGAATCCTATTCGCGTTTGACTCATTAAGCCAAGTTGTAATCATGTCCTCAAAATCTTTCTATTCGTGGGTGCAGAGGGATTCTTTATGGAGCGCACCATACCATACCCGTGTGGGTCCGTCCGTGTTGCCTGCGCATCTATTAATTTTCCATTCTGTGTCGCGCAACAACCTTTCGTGAGATACCAGGGCAGAGCGTGTAAGTGTACTTTTTCCTCCATCAACATGCGACCGTGTCGTCTGCACAGACGACAGGACACCCCACCCCACTCACAATCGCCTTAGGACCACGATTCGAAACTGAAAGTACACACGTTAGTCATTATGGACTAAATGCAAATCCGTGCCCGGTTTGACCGAATAAATGTTATTTAATTAGTGCATCGGTAGATCCACACTAACGACTGCGAACGGAACACGATCCCAGGCCCGAGATACACTTGCCAGTCATCACTTGAGTTCGAGGGCCCAGACATTCACGAGAATTCTTCAGAAAATGATGCGCGCATCATAATTAATTATTCTGAGTTCCAGTCTGATTCAGAGACGCCTCTTCGGGGCTGGACACTCTGCTGATGTTCCACTTATCTGATGCAAGTTGAAAGTTAATTTATTTTCGCGCAATTTTCTGAAGAACGAACCCAAATGGGTTCCACTTTTGAACAGTTCCGCTCCAACTCGAGCTGTGCTCTTGAAGTGAAAAAAACAAATGACGGGTGTGGTTCACCCGTCTCTGGCTCTCCACGGATTGGTGGGAATAAAATTAGAACGTCGCGTCAAGACAAGAACAGAGACACCATTAACAATTCAATTCAAAGCAATCGAAGCTAGAAAAATACATAAATAATCCGAACGTGAGCTGGCGCCAGCCAAGGAAGCAATTCGCAGCAGCACAGTGTTTCTTTCCTTTCATCTGCAATCGCAATCCATGGTGGGTGGCTAGTTTATGTTTTTTTTTTTCGGTTAGGTGGGTTAATCTGTTAATGGCACGAGCCGGAGGTACTTTTCAACAAACTAGAGCACATGGCTTCAAGGTTGATCGTAGAGTGTCGAGTGTTGAGTGCCGACTGCTGAGTGCTGAGTGCTGAGCCCCGAGAACGACTTGTTTCCTCTTGGAACAGAGGCGCAAGTGAATGGTAAATAGTTAATTGTTTGGTAAATATTTTGATTTGTTTAGAGGTGGCTATAAGCCATGGTGGCAAGGTCCATTGGGTGTTGCCCCGAAGGCAGTAAATGTGATTTATAGCCGCTGGCTCTGGCAGCGTAACCCATTTTTCACGGTTCAATTAGTATTTTTATTTGTGCGAAAGAATAACAACCGTGCAGAGTGGAAGTGAAAAGCTGTGAAGCGGAATTGCTAATTGAATAATGGAAGCAGAAAATGGAGCTGCTGGGTTCCATATTAGGCATATCCGACTGACATATCGGTAGTGGTACGTTTCAAAATACCTCGGTGTGCACTACGATACGATGCTAAGGCCCAAATGAATAGAATTCTGTAAGATCTATCGTGCTGGCCCAGTGTTTAGGCTCTTAATAAACGTATATAATGCTCTAGGTTCTAAAGTTCGAGTTTCCACTGGACTCGTCGTTTCTTTACGGCCCTTGGGCCCTCGGGATGAATATATCTGTCATTGTTTTTGGTTCACCAAAGCATCGACAAAGTCGGGTGAACCAAGGACAAAACCAACTCCAGCCAGCACGATCCTTAGCCAGTTATCTTAAGTTGCATACGATGAGTTGGTTGACGTCAACCAGTCCTTCCGATCTATCGTCATTGGATATGCGAGCCTTTTTCTTCGGGCTGGAGCGTTGTTGTTCATCTGCTGCACGTAACCTAACCATCTTAATTATTGTACACGTATCTTTTTGACCAGATTGGTTAGTTCGTTGACAAATTTTCTCCTAAATGAACCGTCAATGCAGGTCAAAAACCGAAATAAGATTCCAAATGCGTTTTCATACGATTTTGGCAAAGTTCATGCCTCTGCATCATCAAGCATAAAGAGGAAAGACCCCATCTTTTCTAGCGTGTCCTTGGTTCTGAAGAGTGCCTAGGCAGACAATTTAGCATTCAGCATCAACCCCTGTGGTTTCTCGCAGTTGGAGAGGTGAATTCTAACACATCAGTCGCGGAATTCTTGACGGCTTGCTGACAGTCCTGCCACTGATCTTCTGCGCTTCTTATTGCTGCAAGGGAACTTGTCGGAAGCTTTAGATAAATTCGATCGGTAAAGGCTATTGCGGTTGCTTACGATTGCAGTCTTTTTATGTTGAACTTCCCCACAGTGATGGTTTTGGACGCAACTTGATCAATTTGGCTGACCGTAGTCTTCATCCAAAATTAGTCTGATTTCCAAGTTGCGTGAGAATTTCATTCTTAACACTCCACAGCAAAGTTGAAAAATCCCTTTCCGGAGGTCGTGTTGTGCAGGCTGTCTTCCGGCAGTCCAACCAATGAGGTTGTGCTTTCTGATTTAAGCGTTGATATCTTCAAGGGCGATTTTAAAATAATAGCTCGGGCATTGCTCGTAGGTTTTCTAGAGGAGAATGTAGGAATGATCATTGGTGGCATCGTCTTTCTCTTCTGTGAGGGCGTGTTCACAAATGAGGATGAGGCTACGATATTGAGCTTTGATGCGGATCGTCATCATTTACATATGTACATGCATAGCCTACATCAACTCCTGACGTAACCCTTCTGAATGAGCCACTTGAACCCAATGCTCGCATCAAGTTCACATTTCGGTTATCCAGGGGTCACTTCAAGGAAGTGGCGATGAGTTTTTGCCAACCCCGAACCCTGGTCGGGGTTTTTCAAGAACCCAATGGCGGACCCCTGAACTCGATGTGGATAGTAGAATCGAAAAACTCAAGATTGCGTTTACCTTGCATCGTTTTCTACACAAGAACAAAGCTGTAACCAACACGATAACCACTGTCAATCGCAAGCCATAACTATTCAATGGCTGTATTCGAAAGTTCGCCAGAAGGAAGTTAGAAATGTCAATTTTAGGTTTACTCGTATGCGTCTGATACCCAATTAGAGCTGGGGTTACCACGATTTGTGTGAACTATTGGTCTAGACGTGGGTGTCGCTGGCTAAAGTGGTGATGTTGGCTTCAAAGAAAAAAATGGAGCCTGCAACCTCGTACCACGCACTCGCTCTACGTGTATACTTATGTATGGTATGATCCTCTGTTGGACGGCCTTAGAAAAAGCCTTACACCGTAACCTATTGGGGAAAGTGCGAAGATCAGCAAGCATATGCATTAGCGGAGCACTAAGAACCATCCCATCCCGCGGCACTCGAAGTTCTCCTACACCTATCTCTTTGTCAGTTGTTTGCGCAGTCCTCAGATAGAAGGCATCCTCCCAATGGTCAAACAACCATATTGGCAACTCCTCAATCTTGGATCCTCTAACATTCATCCCGGAAAACACGGACTACATACCGTCCAAGTTGAACTTCAACTTCAACTCATCTTCAACTTCCGGACATGATTCCCTTTTAGATGATGACGCCAGAGGCGAGCGCTCCGTTAACTTCTATACCGACGATCCCAAAACTAAGAACGAATTGGGAGGTGGTGTTTTCTCCGAAGTGCTCAACTTGAGCATATCCTTGCCTCTCCCGAACAGCGTTCCACGCGAAAATTATGGAGATCAACGAAGCCTTATCCTAGCTTAGGCCTAATGTGGTATCCTGCAAGAATATCACAGTTTTAACGATAGCCAGGCTGCCATAAAATCCCTAGAATCAGGAGGAAAAAGCAATCCTCCATTTCCTCTGTACTTGTCCTGCCCTATCTCAAAGAAGGAAGCTCTGTCTAGAAGCCTATTACTTCGACAAATTGGGCGAACTATCACATACTCATGTCAAAAGTATCCTCAGCTTATCAAGACCTCCAAATGGTTTCAATAGATTGAGTGGCCTTCCTTGGCCTACGCGTGTTAGTGACTCGCATGAGAAACCATCATACCTACCTACCTACCCAGCTTCAAAGAATATTCGTCTAAAATTTTTCACCCAAAAGTTCAGTATACATTGGCTTGCCCTATCCTTAAGACTACAACTATTTTAAGACAGAGTAGTAATAAGCCAAATTGGATCTAGTTCGGTATGGAAATGCACAACGCGGCGACCAGAGTGGCAATGGATAAGTCACACTCTGTTCAACTTGAGGAGAACGATGAGTACTTAAAAGCCATTCATTCGTTGGATCCAATAGGTCGTAAAAGGCATTTTCATTCAATATTTTAAGTTCCTATTCCCAGATGCTTTGAAGGATGAATCAGTGAGACAGTTCTGCCTTTTGTGTATTACCATTCCAATTACGGTTTCAAGGAGAAAGCAAACAAAAATAATTCTTCTATTGAATAACCAGCCATTGGTGTAACATTGTAAATCTCAAGTCCCAACCATTAGAATCATTTAACAGCTTTACCTTCCTATAGTCTTACACATTACAAGTATCACTTACCCCAGAGTCATCATGTGGCCGGTAAACAGCGAGCATTTTTATGGCTCTTCTGATTTATGACCATCTCGGGCAAGCGTGAGTGTTAAACAAGACGGACATAGTCATCAATGAAATTACGGAACCGTGTGTAACTCACTCGGCCTTTCGCAAGCCCAGCACTTGGTTATTACGATTATACAGTACCATTAAATGTTCGCTAATTAAAATTGGCCTTTGCGCGTTAAGTTTTTGTCTTCGTTTTGTTATTGTTTCGTTTTAACACTGAACACCCTTGACCCAATTGCTGAATCAGTTTTTTTTTTTTTTGACAAACGGTGCCCATCGATCAGGAATTGTGAATTTATCAGCTGGATGGAGGCAATCAAACTCGCCCTGAAGCTTGTCATTAATTGCGAATAGGTTCTGACCACTAATCCACTCTGATGACGAAGATCTGAATCGACTTCCGCTTGTCGTCCCCTTGAAATTCCATCCAATCTGACTAATTTTGGACGAAGACGAGCGATTATTAAGCCTCCAACTCGGTCTGGAATGGATAATTTCCATCAGAGAAACAATCAACTTGAATCTCCTCAAAGCGGGGATAAGTAGTCCAAGACTCTTGTAGCATCGCCAATATTTGAGTTGAATCACCTAAAATTGCTTTAGCCGGTTGAAAAGATTTTCGTTTTTTTGTTCTTCTCTTTAATGGCGGCGCTCTGAAATCTCAAATTAAGGAGGCGAGAGCAGCAGAAGAAGCAGACAAGAATTAATTTGGTTCATGTATCCATTGAAGGCGAATACTGAATTTATGTGGAGATACACACGAGAAGATTGTTTCTTAATGGACAGGTGACAAGAATCCCCTTTGCCGGTGGATTTGGGCAATGACTCTTGTCGGAGTATGAGTTCTTTTCGCGCGGTAATTAGGAGGTTGTTGCTCTGGACTTTTGAAAAGTACACGGATTTTTGGATTGAATTTGACGAGGAACGAGATATTTTTCGATGTCTATAGTCATTGGATGTTTATTCTATACCAGTGTGTTTCTTAATCAAAATTAGGCTTCTGAGTGATGAGAATACGGTCTTGAAAGTTCAATGCTGCGGGTTATTCAATTTGCATAATTCGTTTTCGATTATCACAAACTTGTTACTGAAATGCGGTCAGAAGGTTTCTGGCAAATAATAACCTACTGCCGTAAGCATAAATGTTTTGGAAATATTTTGCGAGGTTATGAACTAAAATTCTTAAAATTACAGGGATGTTCACTGAGGAGAATTCGAGGCAAATCACTTTAGAATTAATGCAAGAATGCAAGATCTTGAAGACGCTTTAAAGGCATGAACAGCTGTTGAACACAACGAACATCAAGCAGAGATGCTCAATAGTCAATCACTTCTCGGTATTTACTGTGTGAATAATGGTTTTGGAATCATGTGTTCATCTTCATGTTGTCTTTATCTCACACGCGATACTGTACGATTCTTACTAAAAATATACCGAGGCTCGATGTACGCAGCATCGGTATCTTCACGGTAAATGCAGGAAATACATCCCAGCTGTTTTGCCAACCATTTGTAATTTTTGTTTATTAGCATTTTCACTGCATGTAAACGTGGTGCTCATGATTTTTTTTTTTTTTTTTTTATAATCCACGCGCGGATCAAGGGGATATGAATACCCTTATAATGCTATACACCCACCGCGAGCGAGGTACAGTGGTTTGAAACTCAGGTTTCATTAAGTTTTTCATTGGCGTCCAAGGGTTGCTTACAACCACTGATGGAAGAAAGAGAGGCTACATCTCTACATAGATACATATCCGACCTTTGCAAGATCAGAATCGATCGTATAGATTTATCTGCTTCAACGATTGCAAATCAGTAGCTTCACCACGCCCGTAGCCTGCTCGAAGCTGAAGGGAGTTGAGTTCCCTCTGAGATTTGGGGAACTCCGTTAGAAATTATAATTCACCGAGAGAAGAATTTCTCGATTTGTGTGTGAGCTCCCTTCAAAATTTCTGGAACACTCTCGAGAATCCAACTCTGGCTACGGGCGTGAGCTTCATTAGTGTCCTCACACGCCAAATAAATACGGACTACGGCGAAGAAAAGTCCATCCTTTATTTCCTATGCCCTGCCTTTATTTCCTATGTCGAAAGAAATGCCGCTCCATCCGTGAGCTCTTGTCTTTTTCGATGATCTTGAACATTTTAAGGAGTTTCTATGTAGATAAGCGTTGGTAGATGGTTTCTTTTTAAAACGAGCCTATTGTGGTTGAAGAGCGTCTGCATCCAGGTGTGGACAACCAGCTACTTCTCCTTTTACTGCTGCCAAAGCATCAATGTGGCCTTTGTTCTGACATTTTAAACGACGTGAACTGCTTTCTGGGATATAGTGCCCAAGTTGTTGACCTGTAAGGTTTGCAGAGGCTATTTATAGAGCGTTAATAGCTCTGGTTGGTTTTGTGGGTGTCCTAAAGGCTTACTTATACCTTAAGCGGGTCCATTGTACCCATAAAAAGTATACTCACGAGAGTCTAACCAAGGGGTAGGGTCGGTTAATCTTGAAATCGCTTCTACCAAGAGAACGCAATATTCCGATGACTAGTGAAGGATGTTCACATAGCACTTGCTGGATGACTTCTATTTCTTCTTCTAGGTTCTCTAGCAGTCATTGTAAGGCAATCCAAGATGCTCCGCATGGATTTTTATTCCGCAGTGTCCTGTAAGGACACCGGAGACGATTCGTATTTCCTTTCGACTAAGTTGTACGAGACTTTTGGAATTCTTCTTATCAAAGGCTGGCCATTGCACAAGTGACCATGTGACACAATCGCGTATTAGCCCTGGTCCTCTGTATTTGACGTGAATAGATGTCCCTTCCTTAAAGGGACTGACATTTTATAAGATCAACATTCTCCAAGGCATCTCTAGTAGCTTTACCTAGTTTAGCTCTTGCATCATAAGAGCCAGTACTTGTTCCACCTAATTCTGGCCACAACTGCACTAGTTTTGGTCAGATCATATGGTTGCACAAGTTGTGCAATCTCTAAATCGAAATGTTCGGTGCTTATTTCAATCGAACCAAGAATTTCGGACGGGTAGTCGAATTAAACTTGGGGTGTCAGAGACGGTACGGATGGTATACTAGCATTGTTTCTTTGGGTCTGCTTCTCTGTGTTTGCCACCGAAAAACTCCTCGAGAAAGAGAAAAACTCGAATCCGCAAAGGCTCTTGGAGTCCCTTGCGACCTTAGGCTTTCTTCGGTGACTTACATTCTCACCCGAACTATGTAGTAGAAGGAGTGTTTTCCAGCGTTTGGAAGTTATCATTTTGGCCTGCAGTAACCAGGTAACCTCCTTGTTAGCTTGTGAATTCTGCTCTGTGATGGCTTTGGACCATACGCTTCTACATATTGTTCTGCTCAGCGTTCTGAAGTTAGTTTCTTGTAGCATATTCTTTCCGAAGGTACTATCAAATATTTTTAAGTTTAGACTTTGTTCGTAGGCTTTCCACTTTATGAAAAAAGTGTGTGATGTTCCCTTGCACTGAATGTGAGCAGACATTCTTTTATGAAGCAGAAGCATTTTTTTCGCCGTCACCGTGGCTCAGTGGTTAGTGCGTTGGACTACTGTGCGAGTTACGTCGGTTCTAGACCGAGTAATATCCATCAAATACTCTTCGTGGTACCACCTCTGGAATGATAAACCTCCGAGAGTATAATTTGTCACAAAGAAGGTTCTCAATTTACCGTTCGGAGTCGGCAGTAGATTGTAGATTCTTCTATTCGTGCGTAAAATAAAATCCGCATAGCATAATTCGATGCGAGAAGATAGGCCATGACCACACCCCTGCTATCGTACCACACTCTAGAAAATTCCCATTTAAATTTTCGCGATTATTGCTCATGTGTGGTCGCCGTGGCTCAGTGATTAGTGCGTTGGACTGCTGTGCGAGAGGCAACTAACCTCAAGCCCCAACCATGTCCACCGAAAATTTTCCCGGCACAACCTTTCGTCAGGGAGAGACAAGCCGCCGGGGGTATAATTTGTCATGAAAGAGCTTCTCAATTCGCTGTAGGCTTCAGTTTTCTGAACGAGATTAAACTAAGTAGTTCAATAGGCACCTTCCAACCAACTAGCCATCTTATGAGAAACTCTCGAACGATCTAAATGATCTGAACACTTCCAGTACCACAAACTTCCACCGTTGTGTTGGGAAGTCCAATTGATGATAGGAGTAAATTTATGGTTAACCCTGGGATTAACAGCATTCGACGGCATTCCATATAAATCGTAGGTCGTTGTTGCTTTTGCGAAGTCATCGAACGACGAGGAATGGAAGAAGAATGTGGTATCTTTCCCATCCTGATTTTTTAAACAGGTGGCGTCAGAAGGCTACTTTGCCATTTGACAAAAAAAAAGTGCCATCTGTTCATTATCGTAATGGGTGTGTCCAACTTCACTTTACTGGCACATAAAACAAAAATGCATCGAAGTTATTCTTAGAACTTGCAGTGCAGTCATCGATGTCGAACCACAACACCGTCCATCAACTCAAGTACAGAACTGAAATAATCTCATTTAAAATGCAAAAACGCGCACGACACTTGTTCTCACTTTTACGAGTCTGTTCCCAATAAAACACCTCCAAATGGTGTTAAGTAAAAGTGTAACTTTTGTTACCCAATTTGACTCCCCCACATCGCACATATGTATCCATTTAACCAGGTCATAAAAATGTTTTACGGTTACGTGTGGCCAAAAAAAAGCCATAACCAATCCAAAGTTCTGCACTTAACCATTCCATTTCCCAATTAAAAGCCTCGAACGGGTACCCTATCTTAATATTTTTATCAAACAACTATTCCTGCCTCAATGTCAACGAGTTTCTTTTTTTTTTTCAACTTTTGCCTCAAAACATTCCCCGTCCAAATAGATAAATCGAAATTAAAGTAGAAAAAGCCAACAACTTACGGTATTTCATTAATTATTCATACGCACATCACCTCTACGCAGTGGATCATGATGATGATGATGAAGACGAACCTTTTTTTCCCCACTCCGCCTGATGATCACATCAACTTACATCTCATAAAAAACAGAACGAACGCTATTCATACCTTAAAAGCCCAAAAAAATCTGAAAATAAAAAGAAAAACAACACCAAATCGAATCGGATCGGCCTTGTGCAACCAGTTGAACGACCTTCCTTTGTCCGGTCAAAGAGAGCTTTAGTGCCTTTGTGCTCTCGATGCATTCAATCTTGTCCGATCATGGTTCTGAAGTATCCGGGTTTCCTACATGTCATCATCCCTTAATGCAGTCAAACACGTAGGGAAACCAGAACACCCTTCAAGTTTATCCTTCCTCCTTCTGAAAGGAATTAATTATCTACAAGTACCTGCAAGTATCTTTTGTCCTGTACTGCAACGGTGTATAGTAGGGGGAAATGCTTCCCCCAATAATATAATCACTTAGGCGTTACCGAGACGGGTTTTGCAACTCAACGTCGAACAACACCAACCGAGAGTAGAAGATGGAAACCTGCCGCTTGTCGACCTTGCAACCGATTCATTATGAACGAAAGTAAAAGTTGTTTCGTTTCGTTTCGTTTCGTTTGTATCTTGTATCTTGTGTGTGTATCTGGCTGTGGTGGTAAAAAAAAAAAATACTTCACAGAAATCACATGAATTTGAATTTTTTGTGCCACACTATGGAAGTAGCTGGTTGTGCTCTCTCAGAATCTATATGGCGGCATGAAACTTAAGAAACCCTCCTTGGCTAACAGGCCGCAGCTTGATGTATGTATTAAGGTCAAAACACGTATGCTCTTTGGCGGGCATCGTGTACGAGTACTTATGGAGTCAAGCGATGGCTCTGATGATTGTTTTTTTTTTTTGTATGAAACACGAAATCTACTCCACGAACGATGAAGAGATAAGGCCCACCTTAGAGGCTCGGGTTAAAGACGAAGGTTTATCGGTACCAACTACACGACAATAAGAAGAAGAACTTTTCATAGAGTACCGAGCCATCGAGATGTGTGTTAACTTGGTTAACTTTGGCCGACTTTGTGTTGTAGTTTCTCGTGTGGTGTGGGTCACTTGAAGTGAGACTTAGGGAAAGGAATTTAAAGTGGTGCCGTCGCCGTCTTGGTACAAGACTGAGGTTACTTTCGGTTTTTTTCTTCGGAAATGTGGCGACGATAAAAGATTTAATTTTGAAAACTAGTTCCGAGAAGAACTATCAACGCTGTTTGGCGGAACCTTTAATTGGTACATTTTTTTGCAGGCAGTTGGACAAATTTACTTTTAGGAAGTAAGTTGGAGTTGGGCTGCAATATATGCTACTTTTTTCAAGCAGTTATACTGCCGTTGAATGCATTTCCTGTGCATTTTATTCCCTAATACTTCGACAAGAAATGTGCAGGTAAGGAATGCATCAATCCAATTTACTTAAACCATCGTTTATAGTCGGCTTGAAGCTTTGATGTACCTACAGACGTCATTGATAGGTTTGTTGCTAAGTTCTTCAATATTCTGGAAGAAATGTCTTTCCAGGCATTTATGTCTGAGACGGCAAAGACCTGGTCAGTGACAAAGAAAGTGGAAAGGTCATCCTCACTTGGCTTTAGTTTTTTTACTCCTGCGAGGGTGCAAATTATTTTCCTGACCTTTTGCAGAAAGGCCCCTTAGTTCGGGTCTTGTACTTTTACATACTTTCCTCGTCGTTTTACAGATGCTCAAAGTAACTTATCTGCTGTTCGCTTCCGCGACTTACCTATTCCTTGCTTCATGTTTAAGCGACATGGTGAAACTTTACTGTGTGATCAGCTTGCTCTAGGTCAGCGCAGATCTTTTTCGTGCTTACTCAACGGCTCTCTCATTTCTTGATAAGCCCTCTTCCAGACATCTAAAGGGTATTATATTAAGCGCTTCCTATCTTTAAATTTAAATAAAACAAAGTGTGTGTGAGTTATCATCGACATTTTTTCTTCACTTAGAAGCCCTATCGATGCCATTATATATGGAATATAACATCGTTCAAATGTCCGCCGCGGCTTTTCTGGGTGGCGCGCATCCGAAATGTGCAATTTTCCATGACTCTTGTGCATAAATCAGGCTGAATTTGGCCGAAAGCATAGGTTATGTTGGCTTTGAGGGCCGCTGTAGTTTCTGGCTTATTCACATAGGTCTGCGACTTCATAAAACCCCACAATAAAAAGTCTAACGGGGTCAAATCGCACGATCTCGGGGACCAGTTCACATCACCTCCACTTAAGATGACCATGCCCTCGAATCGCTCTTGCAATGTGGCGTGAACTGTTGCGGCACGTAGTGCCGTCCTGTTAAAACCACATTTCGTTGGTGTCCATATCCTCCAATTCAGGCCAAAAGAAGTTAGTAATCATTGACTTATAGCCCTCGCCGTTGACGCTGATGGCCTGGCCAACGTCGTTCTCAAAGAAATATGGACCGATGATGCCGCCAGCCCAAAATCCACACCAAACAGTGACTTTTTCGGGATGCATTGGACCTTGGATCTTATGTGGATTGGTATCGTCCCAAATTCGACAATTTTGTTTGTTGACGTACCCATTCACCCAGAAATGGGCCTCATCGCTGAAGATGATTTTTCGATTAAAATTAGGATCAGTTTCCAACTGCTCCAGAGCCCATTCAGCGAACACACGTCGTTGTCTATGGTCGTTTACCTTCAGCTCCTGGGTCAGTTGAATTTTGTACTTGTGCAGGCCCAAGTCGCGGCGCAAGTTGTGGTCTGCGAAAGGCCGAGTTCTTGTGAGCGACGCGAAATCGACTGCCTCAGGTTCTTCTGCACACTCTCACAGACAGCGGCGATGTTTTCGGCAGATCTTGCGTTTCGTCGACATTCAGAGACTATGTCCTAGGCGTAAACCAATATTAAAAACAAAACAGCAACTACGGCCACGCGAAAAGATCGGGGGACTACCGTGGCCTGTTTGGAGATGATTCTGCCTAACAATATGTGGCTAAAATTGATGTCTCTTTACGAGTGAGATTTTATACTGGAAAATGCCTACGTA
Organism: Matsumyia berberina; assembly: GCA_917880715.2. NCBI lineage: Eukaryota > Metazoa > Arthropoda > Insecta > Diptera > Syrphidae > Matsumyia > Matsumyia berberina. The sequence continues at coordinate 110,174,529 of OU862870.1, read as the reverse complement.
GGCGCTTACTTTAAGCCCACTTGGATAGTTTACAACCATTACAAATCAGTTGTTGCGTATCTTCAAGAGTTATTGTTGCCATTAAAATCATCACTTAATACCGCTGGATGATTGTACAAGTGGTTATATATGAGGTGGCCACGGTTCGTTAGACTGTTTGTACAAATTAGCAACGCCTATTCAAGCTACGTCGGTGGTGTTGAGAAGTGTTCGATCAAAAGGCATGACGACATTCAGTTAGAGGATGGGACCTGATGGTTCGATTGTATATGCAAATAAGTTCTGTGATCTGTTCTTGCATCCCGAGGTATAGAAATGTCTAACTCTGGTCCAAGTTCAGCTAGTCTTTGGTTCGTTTACTCATCAAAAGTAGCTGTTGCGCCGATTGCAGTCGACCCAACTGGAGGCAATGTGAATTGCGTTGTGCAAAGTACACTTGTCCAGATTTAAATAGTAGATATGTATGTAGCTTGATAAGGTTTTCTGTTGCGAGTTAGTGCCACACAGACACAGTCGTATTTCGGTCTCTTCATGTTCGTTGCAGAATCTACCTAGTTTGTCCATTTAGTCTACAGTGGCTCGATAGGAATCTGGAGAGTATGCGCAGCTTCTTCTGTGTCATATTGGTGTATCTCTTCAGTTGGAGTTTCAGAGGAGATTCTTATTATATTTTAGAACAGGGAGTTTATAACATGGCCTTGTTCCTCCTTGCCTCTCTTTGCCTCTTAACTCTTTCCTTATGCGATGGCAGTCCCATTAAGTTGTGTTCAATTGGATATAAGTCGAATTCATTGCTTTATTTGCTTTTGCTGCTAATTTGTGAATTAAAATTCTTTCGATGCGGTATTTCCTGACCATCTCGTCTCTAGGTTTATGAAAGAGGGAATTTGTGGTTCCTTCCTTTTCAGTGATACATTTACCTCTTCTCGCCGACTTGAGAAGAATACGCATGGGTAACAGTATTATTTCAAGTGCTGTCGTGCGACATGTGCGCATTGCACCTGGCTTAACTGCGTTTGCCAGTCTTTATATATTGCCCACTGTTTTCCTGGCTGTTGCAAGTTTGGTCCATTAAACTTAGATTTAGTTTAATGCGACATGTGCGCATTGCACCTGGCTTAACTGCGTTTGCCAGTCTTTATATATTGCCCACTGTTTTCCTGGCTGTTGCAAGTTTGGTCCATTAAACTTAGATTTAGTTCTTAGCCAATGGCCAATGGTTCAATGGCCTTTTAAAGCTCGTTCAGAGGAGCAAATGCGGTGACGAGTCGTATAGTAATTTCACTCAACGCTTAGCAGAAACTCGATTCTGTTTTGCGCATGCGCGTATACTAACATCGTGGAGTAGTGTTAAAGATGCAACAGTTCAGTCAGTTCAGACGAACTGCAGCCTATTACTGACTGAGGATCAAAGAAGGAGGTCTCTGATCTCGATCTCCGATTTAAAGCGATTTTATTTCCGAATAACGATCTTGGTGATCTGATTTATCCAGGATCCAGGAATCTCCAATGCATATTTACAAATTAACACAAGCCATAAGGTGATGACCCATGAGGGCCGATTTTATTGGCGTAACTTGCCTACTTGGCATAAAAATGGTTGCATTCAAGTTTCTAGCTCCATCGTTCTTAATGAAACGCCATTAGCACGGCCTAGTTCTCGAGCAAGCATTGGCTTGTCTAGGAGGGACATTTTTTCCCTTCTCACATGCGACAATAAAACAAAATTGGAATACCCGAACTCCACTCCTCAGTTTTGTCACCCATACGCCTTGGTGTACACGCCACATAAAATGCATGAGTCATGTGTTCTTTCCCCAATTCGCTATCTGTCTTATGTCAAATACCTTGAAACACTGTAAATGCCTCTGTCAGTTAAATGAGTTACACGAAAAAAAAAAAAAAAAAAAAAGATTTAAACAGTTAAACGTATGCACAACTGGATCTAGGCTAGGCCTGGTGCTATGCATACATAGAATTGCAGCTGCAGCTGCGCTCATTCTTTGTCCTGATATGTACATTTTCTGGCGCCAAATAACTCGGCTTCTGTCCCCATGTGGGGGTGGACATAGCTCATGAACAAAGCAACCAATATACCACGCCATTGTGAGTGCGGCTTGCGACCGTAATTGAATTCATTACCAATTTCGGTGCTGCAAAAGTCAGCATAGTGCACTGCGCGCAACAGCAACACATTCCGAAATCTTAATCACTCAGCAGTGGGAGGGGAATTGCGTGATTGAAACCTGCCATACGTCTAGTCGTTCTCTTTTCGAATCTTGTAAGCCCACAACGTGAATGTTTTTTTTTTTGCGTAAGAAGCGTGCTGAGACTGGGTCTTGATTCACATTTTGACAAAGCTGTCAGTGCCTGTGTGGTTTCCCCTCTCAAAGTCGCTGATTTTTTAATTTTTGTTTTTTGTTTTACACACTTTGGTGGCCCATTTTCGCTTCGTATTCGTGCGAATAGTAATTTTTCGTTGCAAACCACGTTTAAGGCGGGTAAAATTGTATTTCACATTGCGCAAGCGCAACCATCAAGCATCATTCGGGGTGAAGACATTGAAGTTCGTCTATTCACCGCGCATAGCTTATAGTCAGACAGACATACACAAGTCATGTTGCGTCAAGTGTGTGTTGTTGCCTGTGGTACGTGCCATGCATTCATACCATGCCTGTGAGAACGATGCACATACAGTCAGGCAGGGAGAAGAATGCCATAAAATAGAGGAGCAAAAAAATGGTTAACTTTGACAGTTGTGGGAATTTTTGACAGAATTGCTATTTCAATTGATGTTCACAGAAGAGCTTTAAGAAATGTTTTTCCATTTTTTTTTATTACAGAATCGGTTTGTGTGGATTCGACAATCCAATGAGAGATCCAAAGACAGACGAATTCAAGCGACACATAGGACAGGTAAGCACAAAACTCCCATGCAATTAAAATTGTCTGCAGAATTGTGGTGTTTGTTTGTCGATTTTTTGTAAACGTGCATCGAATTGCACATCCGATCTATACTTCAATTTTTTTTTTTTTCGTTTTTAATTATTATTGGCGAAGGTGAGATTGATGATTTTGCCTAATTTATTAATTATCGCCATTAGACAATGATTGATAGCTAATGAAAAACGAAATTATGATGATGATGGCTAAACAACAATGATACAGGTGTGACCTTGATCCTAGGACTGTACTTTGTGCACGAAGTTAATATTTTTTTTCTTTTTTTTGGTAATTTTAGCCGTTAATGGGAGAAACACTTAACAAATTTAGAAGTCATTAGGGACACCATTAAGCCATTAGTCACGAGGAATTTGACGTTGCTTGTGGTTTTCAGACGTCATTTGACAGGTTTTGTTCGAAATTATCGACCTATTTTGACATTTCATTTGTCAGGAACTGCTACTACAAGTGGAGCCATTTGTCATTTGTGGAAATGAACGAGCCGGAAATGCATAATGCATTCTGTGGCTAACAACAGCGTACATTCTGCCTTAACCGCAATTACATTTTTACGTTGGTAGATAAGCTTCTAAACTGCTGAAAAAACCCTAACTGTTAGATGGCAAAAGTCTATGTGTTAACGATATTTGTATATGCAACCAGTACATACTTTCTATTGGAAAAATGAACTCTCAGAGGTTTGCCATGGTTACCCGAAAAATGTTTGATTGGTATTGTTGGGGTTCGAACCCACGTAGCTTGCACAGCAAACCAACGCATTAAACACTAAGCCACGATGGCCATGAAAGATCACTTCATGCTTACAAGAGGCAAGAAGTCTTTAACTGATGTGTTCTAATGCATTTGCTTTTTGACCCTTGTGCAACAAAATGATCGAGACTGGCCCAATGATGGCCCGCAGAGCCTTTCCTTTCGGGGATATGATTAAGGCTCAACCATAATTAATTTAAGTAAAATTAATCGAACGAAAGGTCGCTCTCTTTTCGGCCTTGGTTTTGAGAAATCATACGGACGTGCTTGAATGCAAAAGCAGCCCCAACTTACAACCAGCAGGTACAACACTTTTACTGAGTTTTCTTCGTTATTCGGAGAAAGACGGGTAGGAGTTCAATGATCAAATTTTATCGCTGTTTAAAGAAGGCTCTCTTGTTCTAGTTCAGATCTTGGAATTCTATCTAAATATGGATACAGGTCATTGATTTCAGAGAGATCTCCGGTGATGGCCGTCTGTAGATGGAAGGTGCTCCCATCATGCTGCACCTCATGAAGACTATAAGACCTTCTCTTGCTGAACAAACTACATGTACGACTCCCAATAAGTACAGACCGGAACTTGATATCAGTCCACTTGGAAACAATGCATATGACGAGGTTTTGACGATGTTGACATAGAAAGAGAAACAACGCTTTTATGTGACTGTCATCAACAGGACTAGAATGACGATCTTCGGAAAACTTTCAAGCCACCAAAAAACATCTTCAAATTAATTTTGGATTCTCGATGATTCACGAAAGCTACCGATCAAACCCATTTTCTTCTTTTAAATTTTTTTCAATATCCAATGTGATCTGAGTGAAGTAGCGCTGCTTAATAGCACAGGCAACCTAACCCATGTATTTTTCACCATTCTTTTAGAACAAATTTCCAAGTTAAAGTCAACGCAACAAATAAATAGTTTAATACTGTCTGTTGTCACTGCTGTATCTTTTTGTTCGCTACAATTTGTCTTTTGTCACACACATCCCGCGTAGTATTTTTTCTCTGAGGGCGTACAATATCTATTTTGCTTTCTGGCTTATGATACAGAACTCGGCGCCATATATACGTACATACATATAAAATGACTGACAGGGTCTTCGCCCGGTAAAATTTTATTTATTTCTAACCCAGCAAAGGTCAATCTTCGTCGGATCTAGGCTAAAATAGCATTTGTGAAGCTTACATTTAGTTTCAGCTGTCGATTGAAGTTTTGTTCAAGATGGTGGAGAGATGAGCAGTGCGGCTTTCGTCCAGGTAGAAGCACAACCGATAAGCTATTCGCTCTCAGAATGGTATTTGAGAAGGCCTGGGAGAATGCCAAACTTATCTACAGTTGTTTTGGGGATTTGAAGAAAGCATATGAACGGGTCCTTCGAGGTAAACTCTGGAGTGTACTGCAGGAGTATGGAATTGACGGTTTTCTTCTTCATTCAATCTCTATACACAAACTGTAAGACGTGTGTTCGGGTGAATGGCGTTAAATCGACACCTTTCACTGTGGGCGTTGGACTTCGCTAGGAATGCGTTCTGTCACCTCTGTTTTTCATAGTGTATATAGATTGGACGTTCGAATTGCGAGACTTAAGGATAAGTCATCTGCTTTTCGCTGATGACTTGGTCATCCTTACGTTCACCCAGACCGAACTTCAGCACGCACTAGATAGGTTCGTCGCCCTCTATGTTGGCTGGGATGAAGATAAACGTGAACAAATCAGAGGTAATGGTAATTTACCAAATGCACTCTGCATGTTAGTGGAGTTCCAGGTGAAGAAGTTTTAGTATCTCGGGGTCTTATTCACGAGTGATGGTAGGAGCAATACTGAGTTATCCTGTAGGATTGATCAGGCTGAAGCAATTTTGAGACAGCTTGGTCAAGCTGTTATCAGGAGGGCCGAGCTTGGTATCGGCACTCAATGTCAAGCAGCTACTTCTTCGAGCGGAAAGGTCCATACTTCGATGGTTTGGGCACGTTCAACGCATGTCCCCAACTCGGCTTCCGAGACGTGCTATGGAATCAGTGACATCGGGTTGGCGTCCCCAGGGTAGGCCTAGAATGAGATGGTTGGACCAAGTCCGAAATCTCACCTCTAGCCGTATGGGGATAGCCCCCGATGATTTAGAGTCGATGGTGGAAGATCGGGAGATGTAGAGAGTCCACTTGGCTACAAATCTGTGATCTAAACTATCTTGACTGCATCAGAGTGCAGCCTTTGGCATTATAATCGTAGCTTGTTTTAGCTAATTTGAGGCTTGAACGTGACTGACGACAGTTTTCGCACCGTGGACAGGTTGAATTTTCCTATGTCAAAAGAGCCACGATTTGGGAATGAGAATTACATCGCTAGACCATCAAAGGTTCATGTACCTCAATAGCTTTTTCAGAAGACTCTGATGCTGTCCTTAAACCTTTTCATAGACTTGGGTTCCAAACATGCCAAATAAGCTCTAGTAACACGTACACTACTCTGACTTGAGTTGGTATTCTTCCACTGTTGTACATTTTCAAAATAAGTTTTAGCCTCCATATTTACGACTAGGTTAGATTAGGTAAATGGGTGCCTTTTGACATTCATTACTGCTTACGTAGGCTAGCAATAGGATCCATTGTGCTTATTCATAGAAATATGGTCTTTCACTTACCAGAGGCCACCATTTGTAAATAAAGCGAGCACTTGGCTCTGAACTTGATTATCAGCAAATTTTCCTCTAGGCTGTTTTCAATTTTCTCCTCCAATAAAAGAATCTAGGCCACCATTGACAAATCTAATGTAATCCAAATCGCTTTACCCCACTCGATGAATTATTTTCCAAAAACCAATAGGCCACGAGAAAACCACACAGAGTAATTGATGCAACCACAGTGGCTTACAATTTCATCACCAAATTCGATATCTTCTACCAAACAAGACTCAAAGTCAATCGATGACATTTGATACCCAAAACTGACGTATACCTTCAGCACATTTCTCACGAGCACACATCTCATTTTGTTTGTTTGCTTGTTCTCTCCTTTGTAGGGTGTCAAAATCAAAATGGACGACGCCGGTAACATACTAATTCGCCGTTATGCCAAAAGTAATGTCTACATCAAGAGCACTGCCAGCAATTCCAACGAGGAGACATCAATTGGTGCCGATATACTGAAACTGCCAAATCAAGCTCTAGAAAGTGAAAAAATAGTCAAGGTGAGTCTTGGCGGAGACTTTTGCATCTGCATTTTGAACATACATAACCTATTCCAGTCGCCTCTATCCGCACTGACATCTGTTTGTGTTTTTGACATTTTTTTTTCTTTGTTTTTTGCAGTTATTCGATATGAAAAAATTTCAATCGAATGTTAATCGTGAACTGAGACGAGCCTATCCAGATCGTCGACGATTGGAGACACAATGCCTGTCGGCAGTGGCCTTTGTTAAGTCTGAGAGTGACATCTTGGAGTGCCCCGTTTGGGTGCTCATTGTGAATGTAGTAGCGATGGATATGTTAAAGAGCAAATTACCACCAGGTAAGTAGTCACTTTCGGATTTTGTTATTCGCATTTCAATGTCTGTGGAGTGTTGAAGTTTCGTTTGTTCTCATTTTTTACTCGATGCACTTTCAGCATCAATAGTAGGATTAAATTCGCTTTGTGAATGGGATACGTACATATGTACATAGTTGTTGACCATCGACGTTGACTTGTTGTCGGAGATAACATTATCCTCTTCTGTCTTGTTAATCAGATCAGATCGGATTTTGTAAGCGGTATTTAGGAGACTTCTGCTTACTTGCTTACTTACTTAAGGTGGCGCTACCGGGGTGGACCTGGGCTTCAACCAACAAAAGTCTCCACCCAGTTCGATATTTAGCCAGCTGCCTCCAGTTTCGCACCCCAAGTTGGTTGAGATCCTCTTCCACTTGCGTGCGCCACCTAAGTCGCGGTCTTCCTCTACTGCGCTGTCCATCGGGTGTGGATATGATGATTTTCCGGGCCAGAGCATTGGTGTGCATCCTCTCTACATGGCCCAGCCACCTCAGTCGTTGGACCTTCACTCTTCTGGGTAAGTCGATGTTGCTGTACAGACCGTACAGTTCGTCGTTTTACCTCCTCCTCCACTCACCGTCTATGCAAACGGGATCAAAAATCACCCGAAGAATCTTCCTCTCGAATAAGCTAAGAGCAACCTCATCTGCTTTCAACAGAGTTCATGGCTCTGCGCCATAGAGCAGGTCTGGGACGATTAAGGTCTTACACAGGGTCACTTTAGTTGTTCGAGAGAGGGCTTTGCTACTCAATTGCCTTCTTAGCCCAGAGAAACAGCGATTGGCAAGAGTTATTCTTCGTTTAATCCCAGCGCTGGTGTCGTTGTCTGAATTGGTAGCGAAGCCTAGGTAGACAAAGTCCTTAACCACCTCAAAGTTATATCTGTCTACAGTGGCGTTCTGCCGGAAAAGTCGGTGTTGGGTGTCATTTCTTGTTGACAGCATATACTTCGTCTTGCCCTCATTGACCGCTAAACCCATCTTCATCTCAATACCCACGAACGCGCCAGTGACATCACGCTGCGTTCTTCCGATTATGTCAATGTCGTCGGCGTATTCGAGTAATTAGACGGATTCTTGAAAGATATTGCCTCTGGTGTTGGCACATGAATTTTGCATATTCTTTCAAGAACGATTTTCAAGAAGTCGCATGACAGCGCTTCGCCTTTTCTAAAACCTTTTTTGGCATCAAAGGTCGCGGCGATGGTCGCCCTTGATGGACCAGAGAAGACTTCTGCAAAAAAAATAAATAGCTGGCGCGACAGCTCGGAATGAGCCAAAGCCTAGCTTCTAGCAACCATTCATGTTGTGCGTGTTACATTTTTCACACGAATGGAAGGGACCTACAATTTATTGCCGACTCCGAACGGCGAAGAGAGAAGCTCTTTCATGACAGATTATATTCCCGGAGGCTTGTCGCGAAAAATGTTCGGTGTTCCTGGCTGGGGCTTGAACCCAGGCCGCTCGGTCAGCAGTCCAACCCACTAACCACTAAGCCACGGCGACGAAGACTTCTGCATGCGTCTACACATAATTGGCGCAGGTAAAGCCGTTTTTAAGGTCTCAATCATCGGGCACGATGATTCTAGACATGAGTTGGTGCATGTACCCTACCACGCCATCTCTTGCAGCCTAGAACAGCGTAGCTCCTAGGTCATCCAGGCCGTATATGATTTAAGCTGCTTCAACTTCGTTCTGGTCTGGTAATGTTAATGTCCTCCATTTTAAGAATTCCGGACTGGCTGACAGCGGGATTTGGACTTTCGGTAGCGTTTGACAAGCCCCATAAATAGCCATTCCATATGCTTTTTCAGCATCAGCTGCTTCCCTTTAGTCACTCACTTTACCCTTTCGCAAACATTCCGCATCGTTTTCCTGCTATAACATCTTTGCATCTCCTCGATCTCCTTTTCTGCTCGTGGAACTGACAAGTCGCTGAAGTCCTTTTTTGCAACACCACTTAGGCTACCATTTTGTCTGCGTTTGCTTGTGCTCATTTAGCATCAAATCAGGGACCTCTCACAAGTGGAGGAGAGAAACCTAACGCATCGATCGCTACATACCTTATGGCTTGCTGTTTAATGCTGCCACTGGTCTTCGAGAGAATCTCGATCGGTAACGTGCAAGTTTCAACGTTGATTTTTCTCACAGTGGTAGGTATCGCAACATGACTGGATAACGTTGAAATCTCCAAGGACGATCTGAAAGTCATATCTTGGGTATTGCTCATAGGTTTCGTCGAAAAGCTTGTAAAAAACATTTTTTTGGTGGCATCGTCTGTTTTCTTTGTGGGAGCATGGAGCTGATGTTACTTAATTGAGTTTTGATGCGAATCGTCACCACTCGCTCACTGAAGTGGCGTTTGCCTAAGTCTAGCTCCGACAGCCAAACCGCATACAAACAATCATTGTCTCTGCTCGTGGTAGCAATCACCATAGAGGATGTCGCAGGTACTTGTTTTCTAGATACCCAGTGCAACCCATTGCATTTCCTGACCAGCGGTTTTATTCGCCTTGTTGCGTTCGAGGATATCTGCTAGTTAATGGCACGTGGTCTGTCTAGTCTCCTACATCAGGTGATACGATTAATGGGTTACATGATCCCAGCGTTTGTTCTTTAGTTCTCCTCTCGGTAATCCAGTGGGCACTCCGAGGAAGTATCGATGCCTTTTAGTCCAGCAGAGTGCATAATGCTTCATTTAGCTCCGGTTTCGTGAAGTCGGACCATACAAAAGGGTATCGCACATGATTCCATATACCGAAAGAGTTTTAGTTCAAAGTGGTTGATTGTCTATTTAGCAAGTTTTAGTTTGACGAATCCCAAAACCAGAATTTACCCCGAATAGGCCTTTCACTAGGAACACTTCCTGCTCAGACAAACAGAACAGAGTTCTCTCTCAACCACCCTGGTGGAGTTTCTGTTGTATAAAAATATCCGCCATAAACCATCCAAACGCCAACTCCTTCCTTCACATGTTCTATCGCTGTGATATCTGTAACCAAAAAAGCATTCCACTCCACAGAACGAGAGTTTTCTTCCAACAATTGCAAGCAATTCGACACCCCGTGTCGTAACGGCATTTGGTTCTATTTTCCACATTCTTCCAACCATGACCGCCTCAGAAGACAAAAGATCCCCTTCCGCATTGCAGCGCTGCAATTAGCATAGAATTTTGCGCCCAACACCCGTTTATTGTTCCGTCAACACTTATACTTTATAGCCCTCCAATGGCGACCTCATAACTCATTTCACCAAATGTGTTTTTTATTTCAGTGCAACGGCCAGTGGTTGATATCAAGAATCGCCCAAGGATACCCATACCTGATGAGGATCCATACAGTGTGGCTGGCAATGGCAGTGGTGGCAGCGGAGGCAGTGGCGGAAGCTCCGGCAGCTCTGGTTTCGGTGGTGGTCCTAACAATGGTACCCCAGCTGGACATGTGGCCGCGACCAGGGAGCAACTGCTCCTGCAGACACAACAATTGGCCCACAAACGCAGTGAGAAACCGCCAAAATTACCGCCCAGAGATAACATCTACTCCCATGACATACCCAAGGTGAGTACCAATGAGAACCACAAATCTATTCAAACATTATGTCAGGCGCATAGGTATCCACTGAGTTGGTGGCATTTAATGATGCAAGTGACGCAAAGAATGCTCGATGGTGCAACCATTTTTGTTCGCTTGTTGCTGCCCGATCGACGCTTTCCGAATACGATGTGCGTGCCAAATGGCCAACGATTTGGAATTTTGAGGCCGCTCCGGCTGAATGGTTAACGAACCAAATACATTCTGCTATCTGTGCTGGCGCGAACAAGCGGCGCATATCGATATCGCATTGATTCATTGGAAATCAGAATTCAGAAATCGAATCCCGCTACGTTGGTGTCTGGGCACTGGGTGACGGTCGGTTGACAGGTGCGGGAGGTCTGAAATTATACACCGCGGAGCGTCGTGTCGCGCCCGCGAGTTCTAGATTCATAATCACAGTGTAATCCGAAGAAATGATGAAGTATTTGCTCCAGTTTCGAGTTGGCTTACGTAAAAGTCATGGAAATGGCTTCCACCGGGGCGAGGGGTTTCTGAGAAGCAGAAATACCTGTTTTTGGTCGCTCAGGTGAGCCAATTTGCTCATCGAGCATGAACGCAAGCAAAGCGGTGTACCATGGTTAACAGGAGGAGTTGGAGTTTCCACAATATGCATGCGATGGAGGAGGCTGGGTTGACTGATTTAGATGCAGTTGTTATGGCTCTATGGAATATAATTATTATAATCTGCTAAGTGAGCTTGTTCCAGTGGTTCAGGGGGTTCGGAATGTGCAGTACAGTTTGACATCTTGAGGTAATTTGCACTTGTTCAGGAAAGAACACGATGATTGGTGCTTTGTTATGCAACCAATTGGATACCAGTGGATGAGGAGATCGTGTTGGTGTGGGAGTAGGCAATTGCTTTGAATGTAAAGAGGTTTCTAAGAAGAGTTTACTAGTGGAAGGAACGTGCCTAGCTTGTACTAGGACGAGTATGGCGTCTTTTTTCTAATTCTTCTCAGTCCTTCGATTTCGATTTTTTCCAGTCCGTCTGCACCAGATGTGCGTTTGTGAGTTGCTTGCTTTAGTTTTTAGCGGGGCAACTTAAATTTACGCACTCCAACAAGTTTCCTATCATTTGAGGAGTCATATGACAGCATGTCCTCTTCAAGATCACTATCCACCAAAGAAACGTAAGTTCTCCTCCTTCCTCTTCACTTCCTTTTAGGAAAACTGTGCGCGGAGAAAAGCTGTAAAGACAGACGCATGTTTACTAAGACTTCAACACCTGAACACACTGGTTTTGAAGCTGTGAAAATTCGATTAAATTCCTTACTCTTCTCAGAGTCTCAAGGAGCCAGTCTAGCTCTAGTGTATTTGAAAGTTTGTCTTACCAGTCAGCTAACAAATACTAGAAGACACTCGTATTGCATTCTAAATCTGCGACATTGAATCGGAATACGCCTTGAAACTCCTTACTCCTCATAGGATCATGAGCTCCCTGTATATCGATGAGTAGGTAACAGACGCCTTTGTCTATTGCCTTGTCGTAGAAGCTGATCCCGATATGTGTTTTGCTACCGATCATAGCACTGACATTGCCAGGCAAGACTTAAATCCCATACTCCGAACAGACTCCTGCTAAATGGTCTTACACGTTTTCCGTGATAGTATCTTCAGTCTCCTTATATTTTGACCGCCAGACAGCGACCAAGAAATCAACGTCGACAAATGGAAAAATGTATACAAGTGCAATAGGCCTTAGGGCTCCCTAGATCTCAGGGATCTGTACAAATTACTTTCTATACCCATTTTCAACTGTTTTCTTGTTCCCAGGATTGAAAGTGAAAGATGAAATAACAGCAGTAGAAATATGAGAGAAGCAAGTATTGCAAGTGCAAGGTGTAGTGTATGTGCCACAGTCTATCAATGTTCATCGTTAAGACTTCGCTTTTAGCATTTTCTTTCAATTTGATGATTTCTCAGACGCTCCTCACTCCAATCCACAATCACTACCAAGTACATCTTTTGAAGGGATTGTGTGAATTCTCGGAGTGTCATCTCAAAAACAGTCTGTTAGCTGCATCCCTTTCCAACGATTTTAAAGTTGGGTCGTTATTTTTTTAAGCCAGTTGATTTGCTGTGTAGATAGTCTACCAGATGGATGCCATTGAACTTGTGCCTATACTCCAGCTAAAGACCATCTCGTCTATGATGGCGTCTCCTAGTACCATGAGTTCTCTCACGGCCTTGTTTGTATTCGTATAGCTAGTGCTGGATCTAGATTTCAGCCTATAATTATTTATTCGCTTGAAGTGGTCTTCTGCAAAAGAGGTAGGTCCGTTGTGATACCACTGTGAGTGCTAGAGGTGAAAACTCCACCGAAAATGGCCAAGAAAGTGTACAACGAATTCTTTTTCTTCCTTCCCTTCAGCTTCTGCTAAAGTTGTTACAGACTTGGCCCAATCGCTGAGTGTGTCTGACTCAGAGTCCTGTTATAAAAGGCTTCCTCTCTATCGCATTAACTTTTCTAATCACTCTTTCCAATTGTCCAGATGTTCCCATTTGTGATCAGTTTTCGACAGAGCATGGGTCTGGAGTAGGTGTTTGGCAAATGTCGCTGGGTATTTCTGGTCTCAGTAAGATTAGGGAGAAAGCACCATGGGGCTAATTGTGGTTTGCACAGAATAGGTGCATTCCGGCAAAGTTCGAGGAGTTGCAAAGTTTACTGAGCTCTAAAAATAATTAAGGATCCGACAGAGTGTGACACGGTACTTGTTCAGCGATTTGGTTTAGAAACACGGGGCAGTACTTCGCGGCGCTAGATCTTCTTGTTCTGATCGCAGCCTGGCAGTCGATGCAAATAGCTATCTATGAGACTTTCTTCAGCCATTTGCCGCCGGGTGGCATAAGACTATGGAGACTGAAGGAGAAATGAATGTCAAATTTTTTTTAAAAAATTCCGGCTCTGACAACCGCACGGAGAAATTATCATTGGCCCCTCACGTTGACTTCAGGTGCTTATACCTGTTATTGTGTGCTGGTATTTCGGTATCATGGTGAGTCTGAGCCCCTACCAATAAGCCTCTGCAATTAGCCCTACTGCCTACAGCTCCTCAAAGTTGCTTGAGACCCCCTTCTACTTATGCTGCCATGTAAGACAAAATATTTCTCTACCGCGTTGACCCTACGGGTTAGATTCGAAGACTTTGCGACTCGGAGGGTTGGTAATTATTATTACACAAATGCTCAGGATTTTAAAAAGGTTGATGGTTCGGATATTTGGTCGGAAGACCTCCTTATATCGGTCGTCGTGGCTTAGTGACCTGCGAGTTGCGAAGGTTCGGGGCGTATTCACATTTTTCACGGCACACTTCTTTATTAAAGAAGATTCTCAATTCGCCGTTCAGAGTCGGCAACAAATTTTGTAGGTCCCATCCAATCGTGCGAAATACGTAGCACGCACAACACGAATGGTTCCGAGAATCTAGGTCCTGGCCCTCCCAAAACGACCTTTTTAAGCCAAAAAAAAAAAAAAAAAAACAATATTCTTCATGTTAACTTTGTAAAGCTGCAGTACAATCTTAGAATTCTGGTTAGCATTGATTTGGTCACACCATCGATAAGAGTCTCGCAGCCGTAGGACTACATTAGGATCTTGCGGAATACCATGGAAGCCTTCGTGAATAAATTGAAAGTTGAACAGCCTCACATAGCTGTTAACAGATTCTGGGTGCACCCTCAATACTAATGCACCATACTCCTTGTGCCTTCTCGAATACTCTTTTACTGATTTTGTTTTCCAAAGACAGGGGCCAAACCATTAGTGAAGATCTATCTCTCAAGTGTAGTATACGGCCTGTTGCTACCATATCCTCATTCTCTCAGGTTTTCTGTGCAGGCAGGGATGTACTCATATATGAGAATGTTCTGTTTAAAACCTCTGTTCAAACGTATCTGGGCTGCCTGGCCAGAAGAAGCCATCAAACTAAGGCCCAAATCCATGTTTCTATAGCCTAAGAAGGTTTTTAAGCAGAAATGGGTTATAGTTGAATGAGGCTCTCATGTTCGTTTCACATTACTTTTCCTCAAATGCTGGCGATGAAGCCATCAAATCTTAGGGAAGTGATCTACTTTCCTCGCTGTAACCTCGAGATTGTTGTTCAACCCAGCGTTGCATTGTTTTCGCGTTCTGAATTTTTGACGTCAGTAGTCTTTAAACGTTCTGATGTTGTCCTCAATCGATTCTGTTAAAATCCTTCCAATGCTCTCACTTTTCAGCCATAACTCCAATCTGTTCACTGTATAGAAATGCAACTTTGATTGTTCGAGCAAAAAACCTCAAGAACAACACACGGCCTGGCCGCCTTCATCTCTCATCCATTTGTACTCCTATTTGGCGACAAAACAAATTCCATTTCGAGACAAGCAAATGACCGCTCACCGCTTTTGTGTTTGCCAATTGAAACTGAAATCAGCATAATATATCCATTCTGACAGAACCTACCCGTACAATGCCAATGCCAGTGCAAGAAACTAATGCACAATGCAGTCACTGTTCACCGACTTTGTTCACCTGATTTATACATGTGCACGGGGGCCCAAAGCCCGCCATGTCATATGCGTCTCATCCTTGTGTTCCAATCGCTTTTTTTTTCCTTTATTTTATAAGATCATGCGTCTTACTATGCTTTTTTGTAACCACTTTGTTCAATTTTTCGCCCGCAGCCGGACTACGATGACATTGAGGAGAGCAGAATCAAATTGTCCCGAGGTAAATCGGATAAAGGCAAAGACAACAAGAAATATGGTAAGCATGCACTAAGTTATGAAATTCTACACGATTATGCATATTCCGTGTGCACTTTTGTGTGTGCATCGGTAGGAATGGTGGCTGCGTTCGAGGCGGCATGCCTCGTTCGGGTGCACACACAATTTCAATTGTAATAGATCAATGGGGCAATAAATAAGTCAACGTAATAATTCTTCTCGTGGATGACATTTCGACCACCGCAGTTCAGCGAATGGACATGAGAACAGCTATGATTTTCGTTTTTTTTTTTATTGGATTTCAATTGTTTTTACTGTTTCCGAAAACGAATTGTTGCAAATGGTGGTGATAAAATATTATTTTTTCTTTTCATTTCTGTACCACTCACCCATTTTTTATGCGCTCGCACATAAATCATGGGCTGATCTTTGAACCAGAGCCGAGCTGATTGTCGATCTTCCCACGAAGAGGACTGAGCTGTTATGGGATACTCCAGTTAAATGTCAGAGGTATCTAACGTGTTCACATTTGACATTGCATGACGTGTGAAACTGAGTAAGTTGCAAGGGATTTGCACAGAGAATGACGCTATCGTCTTTGGTGCTTTGTGCTATCGATGAAAATCATTAGGTCATGCATCGAAGGCGAGCCTATTCCGAAGAAATTGCAAAATTGTACCGAATAGTGGAGTCTATGAGCTGTCAGTGACTGAAGCTGTATGAAATGGAAATTACCTAAAACAAAGGAAGATGTACACGGCAAGTTTAAGTCATGCTTTTCCAAGTGGGGAATTCAAGGCGTATTTAAACTTAACGTTTAAAACAAGGCATTATTTAGTTAAGATCTTATAAGTTATTGATAAGGACATGCATTCGCTTTTTTCCATTACATATGTTGACTCATCAAAGACAATTCTTCGAGTGACCCGGAATTATCTTTGTAGAAACGACTTAATGTAAGGTGTCATATAGCTACAATGGAGCCATTGGATTTTTGCATTCGGCTTCATCGACTTAAGAGACTTTATCATTTTGAACCGACACTCAACCTTTGACGAAGTCCATCTTGAGACACTGCAGCCTTCCATTACCTTCGATTCCCCATTCTCTGCTCCTAAATCTCCAGACCAAATCTTTTAGCATCCGCAATCACTTGGTCTTTGCAACGGAGATCGGTCTTCATAGCAGTCGGGATTCTATACTGGACTATCTAAGTCGAGTGAAGTGGAGCCAATGTATTCGACGTTTCTTGACTATTAGGACTACATTCGGTCATTCGTTCTCCTCACATACCGAACTTATATTCTTACTTACTTACTTAAGGTGGCGCTACAGACCGGCGTGGTCCTGGGCCTCAACCAACAAGCGTCGCCAGCGATCTCGATCTTTTGCCAGCTGTCTCCAGTTTCGCACGCCAAGTTGGTTGAGGTCCCCTTCCACTTGCGTGCGCCACCTGAGTCGCGGTCTTCCTCTACTGCGCTGACCCTCGGGTGTGGATTCGACGAAATATTTTTCTCGAAAATAAGTTCAGTATCTGCTCTGATTTCTTATTTCTAACGCCCATCACTCGGCCAAAGATGCAGCGGTTTTCCACGAGGTTTATGGTTTGTCCAGTTGATTCAGTCAACTCCGAAGTACATAAGTGAAAACCTGAAGCTCACGAACTGCGAATATTCAAAATTAACGCGCATCGTCACCTTACTATCCATTCGACTCTATTCTCTAATTCTTCTCTATATATGTATATCCACTTCTCTCTCTCTGTAATTAAGTTTTTACAAACTTTCACAAACATAGCCCTGTGACAATATTGAATAAGATTTGAAGGAAGTTGAAGCTGTCAGCAGTGGCATTCTGTTCTATGCAGTGGACTCCTTCGTCTGTTGACAACATAGTTCAAACCGTCCCCATCTCTAATAGCCGGAAAAGTTTCTACGACAGTACGCTGGGAATAAAAAAAAGTTATATAACGTCAATATCTCAGCAGCTGGACGCATTTGTTGAAAGGTAGTGTCTTCCATGTAACATGACAACACATCTTCTCTAAGGTCTTCATCGCTGCAGGAGCTCACCCTACACCCGGTATTAGCAATGATGTTGGCTGGAGTTGGGTCGCCTATCTCCAGATCCAATAGGGATACTTCTCTTTAGTCAGTATCCAGTAATAAGAAGAATTTTCGTATCTCATGACTTCGATAGCCCTTCTGGAATTGCTTTAAATATCCCTTTACGGTACGTACTGCAGCAATATCATCCACATAGACGGTCAGGAGGGTATCTTCGGTCATCTTCACACGAACATTTTGTCATAGAAGACATTCAAAAGATAAGGTCCTGGATTAAATCCTACGTAATTTGTTTATCATAAATTATTTCTCTATTAGCTGATATCTCTCAAGTCAGAAATTGCGAATATGGTTTCTTTGCTGGTCCATCTTAGCTGTTCCAATTGTAGGGTAATCTCTTTAAAAACCGTGCTGTCTGTTGTGAGATCACCTGTCCTGTATATGGCTGCAGTAAGTTCTCTTGTTAGGCTACTTTCTTACAGTGTTTCTGCTTTGTTTAGTGTGAACAGAAGCCAAATCGTCTTTTCCGTGATTGTATAACTCATCACGTAAAAACGAGACGATTTGGTCTTCCAATTCTTGTACAAGATTCCGAACCTTATGCAGCCATTATACTCGTTGAGCAATAGCTGGAAACAAATTCTCGTAATCACATTCAACACACATGTATGATGTTTAGTATCCACTATCCAGTGACTTTCTTGTAATGTACACCACTTACAGCCCCCCGAACAGAAGGAACTCCTCCAAATTGTCAGAGAAAACATCCTGATCCCTAGTCGTGTGAATTCCCTATGATAATTATTTTTAGCGCTTAAATGACAAGGACACGTCCAACTTGCACTTGTAGATTAAATCTCAGATATCAGTATTGGTTCTGCTAACCGCTGGAGATTCTCCTACTTTCATTGTATTTTGGTTCTTTTGAAGTGCTTCTTTGCGTTTCTGAAGTCGCCTAGCGCATCAACTGTCAGTTGCTTCAACCCTTCTCCGTTTTCCTCTAGTGACTTGCGTCTAAGATGTATTTACATTTTCCCGATTCCAGCAATTTCATCCACCACTAGCCTGCTTTTGTTTGGGTTATTCTTCCGAGGCTTCACACGTTCAGCGTATGAGGTGTTGTCTACAGTTACATGCACACATACGTATGCATATATGACTGATATGAGGAGCTCTTCGTTGAGTTTTGCCCCGTTTTACCTATTTTTTAGCGGTTAGTGGTTACCAATGACGAATTTTTGGAGGAGATTCAAACCAATGATACTAAAGAGGTTCTTATTTTCGTTTACAGACCTAAAGCCCAGTTTTTTTTTACATTTCCAGCTTGTGTAGCTTCATTGTTCTTCCATTCAACATTGTTCATCCATTCAACATAGTCATTTAGGGCTGAGTAGTTCCCTGTGTAAAATTCTTTTTCCATTTGTTGCCTGTTAGTCAACAAAATTTGAATCACACTGCAAGATGTCGGCAACTGTTTACAACCCACTGTCAATATTATTGAGAGAATTTTATTCAGAACTAGGTTCCACAAAAGCCGGATTAGTACATCAAATTACAGTGAGCCTTTGTATGCTCCAGCTCCACTGCCAGAAGTGTTAATTCTCCTTACAAAGTTATTTCCTTACAAAGAAAACCAACCTTGGACGCCTAATTCACCAGTGTACATCAAGTCAGATAACATTCAAATAAGGCAGGTCATGTCTTTAGGACTCTAGTCCATTCCCCTTGCTAAACTCAGTTGCACTTCTTGTATGAGCCGATGTTTGGACATCAATTTCTATCTACGTAATCCGTCAATTTTTTTCCCCAAATCAGTGCTCGTCAACTAATTCTATGAAAAGCATCAATAGCTGTCATACAAACGTCGCTCCATGTTCCATGTTTGCAACACAATTGCTATCAGATTTGGGCAATTGATGACTCAATGGGGCACAGTCTTCAAGAATATCACCACCTTTGAGAGCTTGAAACAGCATCTTTGGTCAAAGAGCTGTAGGCAGCACAAACAGCATTGAAGAGCATTCGTCACATATGCAATTAAATTACATTCAATGAAAAGGCGTAATGGAGTCATTCAATTCAACGGATGGCGTCCATATTTAGGTAGGAGAAGAAAAAATTGCAACACATTCACTTTGGTACTGCAGCGAGTCTGTGCGCCATCTGTTGGATGAGTCAGAGAGGCGATGCATTTGCATTTACACTTCCACTTCTCGGAGAATAAATTTATTTCAATGTTGTAGCTACTGTTGCGCGGCTCCACTTTACGTTTTTTATCAACGAAATCCAGAGGTTGTCATCGCCTTTTTGGGTACATATTTGCGGAATTCTCAGTCCATGATGGTTCTAAAAGGTTAAAGTTGATATCGAGACCTATCTTTATTAACGTTGATTCATTGTCCCAGGTCTTCAAAACAAGTCTTAACCCAACAGATAGGTTAAGCGAGGCCTGAACTTTCTCAAACCCTCAAATTTAAAATGTCTTCTTCTTTCTCTTCCCTTTAGATGATCCCTACTATTGTGGCCTACGTGCACGTGTTCCGAATTTTGGTAAATCAACAAAATCCTCTAAGGAACCGAAGGAGCCACTTGTCAACAATAACAGCAACACCCTCAATAACAACACCCTCAACCACAACAACAATAACAACAATAGCACAAACAGCAACATGAATACACTATCACAAAAGAAAACCTCAATGATCCATATGCCTATCGCTCCTCTGCATCCGTACATGCATCATCAGCAAATGTTGGCCGCAGCTGCAGCCGCTCACCATGCTCATCATGCCGCTCCGCCACCAGCAATGCCCCAGCAGGCAGCCGCCGCCGCTGCTCACCATCACCATCAAATGATGTGGCAGGCCAGGAGTTTCGAGAGCGGAATAGGTATTTATAGCCAAATGAATTATATGCTTGACCACCACCCATACCATTGCCCGTACCGAGACCATGTACAAAACTATTCAAACTTCCCCATACTCGACAAATATTCCATAGACCCGACACCGTTCGCAGTAGCGCCCAACAGCCACGGCAGCAGTAATGGAGTTGGTGGCTACCACAGTCGCCGGCCTTCGGTACGTCGTAGCGCTATGGTTGTACCGACTCCGCACGATTACTTACGACCGACCAACTGCAATAGGTGTCAGTCGTCGACGCGTCACAATCCACTGTACGGCCATTATGGCGGTGACAGCGGCAGGGCACCGACATCGCTGCCCAATGTCATTAAGTGGTGCAGTGAAAGTGACATATCCGACTTGGACAGGACCGCAATGGACACGTACAGAATCTACGAAATACATGACGAGAACAAGACGTACATTGGTAAAAACTCAGCCGTTGTCCCGTCAAAAACGCGTGTCAGCCGCAAAATGAGCGCGCAGCCAATTCGGGGCACCTCAATCCCTCGACCGACATACAGATCCTGCAAAAGCTCCACCAATGGCAACAGTGGTGGCCATAGAAACCACAATGACAGTAACAACGCAAAGCATTACTCACTCTACGACGAACGATCAAATGGCACCGGACCGACAGTGGACACTGATTTCGGTGGCACGCGCAAAATCTCCATCTCGACCGAGAGTTTCTTTGAGAATTCCGACGACCTTAACAAACAGAACAACGCTTCCAACATCTACGACCGAATCAAGCACATAGACGTTCATCCTTCGAACTATGACAGACGCCAGCAGCAGCAGCCGATGATTGACCAACGCCGTCGTCGACTGTCATCCGTTGTTGCCACAATGACCAAATCCAAACCCTCTGCCATACCGATGATGACGCAGTCAACTCCAAAGGCTGCTCCAAGCTCAACTAACCGAACGACAACCGACAACAGCTGCAACAACAACAAGAACAAAACACAAAAGACGGAACACTCAAATTATATGTCCATACCGCCGGTCCCGCCGCCATGTCGGCGCAAAAGACCTTCACACGAATATCCCGATTACGTTGCCGTGTCGTCTTTATTCGATACCAATTCGATTGTGAATAATGCCAATGGCAACGGTAATGGCAGTCGCAGACCGGAGAGCGACATGGAATCCATATATGGATACCTGAAGCCGCGCAAACCGCGCAGCCTGAGCATGAAACGAATTCAGATCCAAGATTATTAACCAAAAAAAAATAAATAAGAACCTTGTTACATAAAGACACACGCACCGACACACGATACGACAGTGCTTCCTATTTTGACAGACAAGCAAACACAGACAGGGACAGACTGTGTGCGGGGCATGCAATCCATTCGAGATAGGTAAATCCTTAGAACACAACTTTTTGCCTCTAGACATGTATTTTGTATTTAAACTGTGGACCGGTGGACCTGTGACCGGGTCCTGTGCTACTAATCCGTGCTGCATGCTTAATTGTGTATCTAAACTGAATGACATATCTGCTAATGCTATTTTATCCTCAAGCTTTTATTTTATACTCGACCCCAAGCAGAGGAGGACCTTGTATGCCGCTTTTAGATATAATTGCTTTTGTAGAGACTTGTTGCTTTTCCTTTTTGCAGAATGAATGAGTGGTAAAATGAGTGGAGACTTGAGACTTGGATCAGTGGCTTAGGTAATGAAGATGATCACGATCTGGAGGCTATGCATCAGCTTCCAGACTAGACAACGCCACACTAGAAGCCTATTTTTAGTACAGAGTCCACTTGAAAACTACCTCTTTCCAACTCCTTTTCAACCTTATCACGATCTAGACTAGGTCGCTTCGGATGATGAAATGGGTACAAGGGAACTTTATAAAAAACATCCGCCAATAAAACCCATTTCCTAAGTACCCTAGTTAGTCATTAGAAACCCCCAAGTCTAGGAAATGCATACCAAGTTCGTTTTGTAGATGCAGCGCCATGTTCCTTATAAGTTAGGTTAAGTTGTAGAGATTGCAACTGCGTGGCAAACAGCACCGGCATTAACTTGGGCGGTCCACTGTATCACAGCATATTGTACGGTACGTGTTGATTACAACCATTAAATTGTAGTTTACCAGGTTTCCTACAAGCCGAGACAAAAAATTTACAAGATTCTAAATTATACTATGTGAGACAGGTGGTACCCATAGCTCAGTAGTTAGTGCAAGCATGTCCACCGAACATTTTTCGCAGCACTATCTCCCGTCGGGGAATGAAAAGCCTTCGAGAGTACAATTTGCCATGAAAAAGCTTCTCAATTCGCCGTTCGGAGTCGACAATAAATTGTAGGTCCCTTCCATTCGTGCGAACAATACAACATGCACAACATGAATGGTTGCAAAAAGCTAGGCCTTGGCTCACCTCGAGCTGTCGCGCCAGCTATTTATTTATTACTTTGTGAGACAGAGTTTTGGAAAAAATTCCAACACACTACCTTAAATCAGAGATCAGTTAATTTAACTAAAAATTTCGATTTCCCTACCTAGGCCAAGCTTTGAAGAGGTAACTTATACAGCGTCCAAGTTTATATGCCCTAGCATAAGGAAAAGACCTAAAAGGTAGTGAGAACAATGCTCCTGTGGTACTACAATTTAGCCTGGGAGTATCCACCGACTTCGGTGAAAGTAATTATAACTATCCCAAGATTTTTGCATCTTAACCTTATATAAACGCCAGTTTCCTGAAGATCTCAACTAAGTAAAGGGCTTTAGACATCTATCGTTTCCTATTCCTATCGTTTTATCGTGGAAAGGCTTAATTTACGTCCCGCATTGCTTTAGAGCCAATGGTTTCTCTCAAAAAGACTGTTGCCATCTAGTATAGGGTCATCCAACAAGAGGTGAATTTTTTTTTTTTTTTGCGAAAGTTCTGCGTTGTGCAAGGTCTACTGGCTTCAATTCTTGTGTCAACTGGACCTTATAAGCAAGTAGGCCAAGATTTTTATGCAAAACGCAGTGCAAAGTGGTTGCGGATAGGCCCAATTCCCGTGATTTTCTCGAAATGGGGACATCTGCATTTCCAGTCACACTCTCAGCTAAGGCGGCTATAATTTTCAGCTGACCTTGACAAACGAACACGAATTGGAGTCCTCGCATCACTTACCTGCCCGAGACGTTCAAATTTATCGATTAAATTCACTATAGCTGTGCGGGAAGGCGCTTGATGATGACCAAAGCAGTACGAACCTTACGAAACGCTTCCGCGATATTTCCACCGTGTGAATTTGCGCTGTTTCAACACGTGGAAGTGCGAGTGTGTATCGATCCATATTTAATAACCTCCTAGTGTTTACTTATCAAAAATCATCGCAATGATAGTTGAATGTTGGCAGTTCAACTATGGCGAGATATTTGAAATGACACTTCTTGTTGAATGACCTTATGTATCTATTGAACACGGCTTCCTGACATCTGTTTATCACGTTTGAAACCTCATTTGTATTTCTCTTTGCTATGACAATGGTTTCGTACTTTGTGCAAGACACATCGCCCTCTTTATGCCTTAGATAGTTTCGAAGTCTTATGTACATACCAGCCGTCTTCGCGAAGTATGTACGGGTATCTGCAGGATCGGTTCAGACACAGTGTTTGAACACCAATCAACAACATGTCAGTACCTCTTCCCCTTCTGCGGGTTGGCAGGTTAGGACTTCCCGATGGTTTGTCTTTCGTCGACTACATATGTTTATATCTCTTGATGCTTGCCTTAGGGTAAGCGAGTGGAAGTGATGAGGCCTATCCATCACACACCCTTCTAACCTAACCTAACCTAACCTAACCTAACCCCCTCTGTTGTTATTTAAGAAAGACTGCGACAGCGAAAGACCGAAACCTCACTTAACCTAGTCAAATCGTTAGACGATTTTACTCGTCAAAGTGAGAAGCCTGTTCGAGTTCAATCATTCTTCACCTTTTAGATGTCGTTTCATGACTCGGCTTTTAGGTCAATGCTTTGAGCCGCAATCGTAGCCAAAACCTCAATACGTGTAGGAAAGATCATACGGGTGGTATGTAGTTTTGTGAATGAACCTTCTTCACATCCGCCTTCACGTCCGCTTTTTGCTCTAATTGACTCTCAGCAATAGCTGTGTCTGAGCAAATCAAGAGTCTCCACCCTGATTTGTGAAGCGAGGCTGAAAAGTGAGGCCACATGCCATATTTGCTCAACTCCATCAAAGTGTCAAAGGGGCGATGCCCTTGAAAAAGGCCGATTTGGTTTTATGTGAGGGGTTGGTTTCCGGAAATCTTGTGATAAGTCTTCAAAGAAGACTTTGCCAAGTGTAAACTGCCTGCTTTTCGTCTCTATTTCAACACTGTAGGCAGCCTTGCCTTGGTTTGAGGAACGGATTTAATTTTTTTTCCTAAAATAAAAACTTTGCTTGTGTTGGATATTGCTTTGATTAGATTGCTTAGTTTTCCTGTTGTGATTTCTAACCACCTCCTGGCATGTTGCCCTTGCCAGTTCTACCGCTCTTTCATCCTCAGAATAATCATGGTGTTCGAGTACTCCCATTAAATCCCCCGATCCAACATCAGCAGATTCGTCCGTTAATACTATTGCAACATCCGCGTTCGGATAAAACACTGAAGAGCTCAAAGAAAGTAAATACATTACCGAAGATTGAAAAATTTAGCCCACCAATAGTCAATCGAGTGAAACAATATTTATCTAAGGTAGGAAGAACACAAAGCTCAGCTTTATATGCGCTTAATTGCTCTGCGCTTCCAATGTGGATATGGAGAAAGTGTTTGCTAAAGCCTTACTTTGGGCTCAGCTGGAGTTTGCTTATATTCTGATAAAGAACCTAACGATGCTATGTTTTGGGGCCTTTGCTTACCTTTTTTTTTTTTAAATTACTCAAACACTTACACACATAAAATAAACGTAAACAGAAATCATTCCAACGAAACGAAGCTTAGATGACGCTACAGTCTGTGGTGAATCTTTGTAGGCCACAACTAACAACCCTCTCTAGCCAGTTGAATTGTTAGTCATCTGGCTTCAGTTTCGCACAAGTTAATTGATCTTTCTTGAGCGCCCTTCTTAACCGTTTCCCTAGTACACTGTCCTGCCCTTACTGTAGCAATTCGAAGAGTCTCCAGACCGGAATATTGTCCTTCATCAGCCAGCCATAGTCTGTTTTCTTTTTCTTTGAGGTTGTTCATTGACTGACACTCCGACGTGAAAGATTTACTGTTCCACCATCCTTATGGATGTGAGAGTGTATGAAAAGTTCCCTTCAGCAGGAGTTCGGTTTGATAAATCTTTCGGATTGCCAAAACCTGGAAACATTTTCCCCGTTAATAAATCACGTTGAGACGCATAGAAAAGTTCTGGCCTTGGCAAACGATAGCCGACCAAGTCCTAGCTAGGTTAAATTTCTCTGCTTAGCTCGACTGCTATCTCATTTTCCCTATGTCCAGACAGCCACCACTGTTTGACTCGATTGTGTCTGGCACGAGATTGTAAGTCGTCGAAGTAGCCAGCCGTCTTAGTTGGTGTATTCTGTCTTTTCTGCCTATTCAACTCGTGTTTATCGTCATCGTAACTTTTTCCGTGGTCGGTCGCCGAAGTTCAGGGGTTAGTGCGTTGGACTGCTGTGCGAGTTGGGTAAGTTCGAGCCCCTACCTTACTCAAAGTCCATTCGCGCCCGTAGCGAACTGGATGCTGAAGGGAGCTGTGCTCCACTGAGATTTGGGGAGTTTCCTTAGAAGTTTTCATTCACCGAGAGACTAATTTCTCGATTTGTGTGTGAGCTCCCTTTAAAATCTCCTGAGCACTCTCTACAATTCATTCCAGGCTACCAGGTCGTTGTATAGCCTATATTTACAACACGGCCTATATGCTTGTGCCGGACTTGTGTTTAACCTGCCAGACTCGGTATCCAGCTTCCAGTTTGGCTTATCCCTAGAGCGAGCACCGAATTCTCGTATAAATGGAAGTAGATTTGGTACCAGGCACCGCAGTTGGGGTGGTTCTCATCGGAACAGTTGTACCAATACAAGGAATTCTCTTAATCCCCGTCAATGTCAGAAGGTTGGTGTTGTCACACGCCGCCTATTACTAAACTAGACAGCTATAAATTAACACTGGTCTTACTAATGCCTTATAGAACCAGAGGATAATTTAGGACTAAACGGACTAGCAGCTGGAAAACGCCGCAAACCCTTACCAACTCCTTGCTGTCCAAGATAATTATAATTGTACTGACAATTTTCGGCTTTCTGCTTCAAAGAAGCTGCAATCATTGTGTTAAAACCAGGTCCGGACTAATATTTGTTTTGGAATTTTCAGAGTCGAAGGTCAGCTACTTTTTACTTGTTACTTACTGTATTACGCAGTTCGTCGGCTTCAGACAGTCGTTGACCCTACAACCAGTCTGTAGAGTTTTATAAATTGTTTGCGTCACTAAAATTCTTCTTCGAGAGTTCGTTTAAGTTCTAGAAAAAACATTTACCCATTGCGCAATTCTTTGTTGTAGAGGTGGTAGATCATCTACAAAGAAAATTGTCAAGTGTTACTTTCTCATTCATGATCTTGCATGGGTTCATGCTACCCGATTTTTTTTTTAAATCTGCCCTTATGGCTAACACTGCGACCTAGCAAGATCTATTGTGTCTCTGCTCTACTTAGTCCAATAGGTGTACTACCTTCCCAATGAAGGTGAGGATATCATTAAGCCGAGTTTCTAAACTCCGCTTACGAACAGAATTCCCTATGAAAGATCCGTCGACGTAGCCAGTATAGTGCCGGACATTCACAGAGAATGTGCTTAGAGGTCTATTCCTCTTCCAAACAGAACCGACACTCTGTATCTGAACAAAATTTTAGTTTGTTGAGACGATATCTTAGGCTACAATGTCCGGTAAGGAAGCCCACCAGTTTTCTCATGTTGTTCCTGTCAAGGTTTAGAATTTCCTTGTAAGAAAATGGCCTTATAAATATCTTAGACATTTTTGATCCGTCGGTAAACCATACCAAACATCCTGGGTCTAATACGGGTTCTGCATTAGACCAGTCGACACGGTACTGCACTCCCTGGCTATATAACTTCGGGGATAATGCAGAACATGTCCGTACTTAGAATTGAGTGAAGTATTTTTAGATGACCTACACGAATAACGGATTTATACGTGTGTTCTAGCTGCAGCTTTAAAGCACAACGGGCAGCTGTTTTTCTAGCGAAGAAATGTAGGGGTGTAAACCCGATGATAGCCTCTATGACTGAAGTAAGGCAGGTGCGCATAGCACTTGTCATACCGAGATAGGCAATTCTTTGTAGCTTATCAAGCTTCTCTGCCCTCGTTCATTCAAGTACTCTTGGTCATCAAACTATGACCATATTTGTGATTCTAACTATCGAAATGTACAACCAATGTATCATTTTGAGACTAAGACCCCAAGTTCTGCCGTAGAGATGCCGAGTAATCCACAAGGCTCTAGTGCTCCTGTTTAAGCGTCTGTCTAAAACAACGCCGAGCTACTTCACCTCGATGGAATAGCCTACAGTGGTCCCTTTGACGATGATAGGTCCGAGATTGATCAATCTTCTTTTCGAAAAGGGCACCAGATCAGTCTTTCAAGGATTGACAGAAAGTCCTTCAAGTTTGCACCATTCTAAAACGTGTAGTAAAGCACTTCTCATGTTAACCACTTATTAGGTAATGAAGTTGAGATAATTCATGCAATGTATACATAGAATTGATGGTTGAGAAGACTATAAAAAAACTTGAAAACGAAGAGTGTCCGATTGGAATAAGGCTCGCCGAAATCACGTGTTTAAGGCGCATTGGAGTGGTTCAGCTACTTGAGCGTGGTTGTAGGCTTTGGGATAATAAAGAAACCTACTTACTTTCCATGACCCTACAGTCTAGCGTCGACCTAAACCTCAACCAACAAGTCTGTTCAGCCAGTTTGATTCTTAGCCAGGTGCCTCAAGATGCTCACATTGAGTTGGTTGAGGTTCCTCTGCACTTCCTCTCCACTTCTGACGTCAAAAGTATCCTCAGCTTCATCAAGAGATCCAAATGGTTCCAATGAAGTGGCGCGGTTTCAGGGTATTGAGCCGTGTGGTACCACAAAGGGCCTTCTTGGCCTACGTGTGTCTGTGCTTTGCACAGACAGCCACCCCACCTACCTACCTACCTAGGTAAGAACGTTCTCCATAGTTACGAGTATCTTGCACAGATGCGCGATTTCGATTTGAAATGTAACCCTCTCTTCCAGAATCTACCGAAGTGTGAAGACTTGGTCGATAGTGAATTTTCCTGCACTTACTTAGTTATGTCCCATGTCCCCTTGTAGGTCCTTGGGCCTCTACTACATACGCGTCATCGTGTGCGGTTTCTGGCAATATGCCTCAGCTCTCTCCAAATCTTTCCAAATTGCCCTACCTCAACTGTTCTGCTCCAGGTATTTCTCGGTTGACCAAATCTTCTGCCATTTTGAGTGAGCAGATTCCAATGCATAGCGTAATTGGTAATGAAGTTGTTGCCTTTTCGAAATGTGTGACCAATTCACTGCCACTTTTATCGTTGGATGATTATGCCTATCGGTTCCTGACCCGTTGTCTGGTAAAAATTTTTGTTAGAGATATGGTTAAGGCAGAAAATTCTTTCCTGGACTAATAAGGTCCAATTAGGTTGTTGACGAAAGGTTTTACCTTCCACAAAACAGCAGAAAAGATCTTATTCGTGATATTTAGAAGACTGATGCCTCTATAGTTGGCACAGTTTACAGCGTCTCCTTTCATTAGGAGTGGCGCCAAAAGATTCTGTGACTCCATTTGTTGAGCTTACTTTCATCCGACTTTAGTGATGAATTGGTGTAAAGGTTAAAAGTTCGGCAGACAGTCCATAAGCCCAAACAGCCTTATTGGCCATCAGTTTGAATATCGCTGCTTTAATTGCATCGTAGTCGGGTTGGAAAATGTCTTGCCTGTCGGCACCTAATGTGCATAGAAAGTTCTGCCTGATAGCGGCATGCAACATCCAAATAATGAGAAGCTTTCATCAAAAGTGCTGAGTTTAAAGATTTCGAAAATGGGTAGACTATGTCAAGTTTTCCAGATTTGAAAATGATTGATATTACTGATTGCTTAGATATTAACCAGCAAACCTATCTACTGTCCTTCTTAAAACCCTGGCGAAACTTGTTCGGGCAGCACTAACGCAGTAGGTACAATTTTGTTCCTTAAATTCGCTAAAATAACACGTGACTTACCAGACTTCACAAAGACTTTCTCAGTCGGCCACCTGAAACTAAAGGTTTCCCTTGATTGATTGACATATTGTTTCTAACGAAGAATGAAAACTTCACTAATGTGTCGGGAAATTACCTTGCGCATGTACCAAGTACTTTGTCTCAAAACCGAAAGCAATATGCAATCACAAAACATATCAATCAAACTATTTTTAACACTCGATTTGCCACAATATTCGACTTTCGAAAACCATAACAAATGTCTCATAGTCACACACAAGTAGGCACCCCGTGCTACAAAACCGGCATGGCCTGGCATCAATCTCGTGAAAGTGAACAGCACAAGGAAAATCTTAAACTCAAACAGCTCCATCGTCGAAGCGGTTTCTTTTATCCACCAGCGGGTATTGCACCGCCTCAATCTCCACTTCAATGCATGCAACATTTCCAAGAAAAAACAACACAAGAGCCTTAATGTCTACATGAAGTGCTCACACAATAGATACATTACGCTCGACATGGTCGCAATTAACTTTGACTAACACCGTACAGATACATTGAACACTCCAATCAACTCTCAAGTAGCGCTGCTGGTATCCATAATCAGGCTTAGATTGCAGTAGACCGCAACCATAGACACTAGACGTTTAATTATATTCCTACTCAACTCATGTGTATATTTACTGGAATTATTTGTACAACAAAATGTGTGTTCTTGTTTTAATTAGCATGTCCAATCGTTCTTTCAGATTCAGACATCGTAGAGTCACCTTACAATCACATTTATGGTCGCTTGCCACTGCCAACTCGGGGTTACGTACCTACGCCTCGAACCATGTACATCGGTGAGTGGGATTGAGTTTTCCAAAAACGAAAAATCGTTCCAGAGACACAACAACCAACCAAGCCATCACCAAGAAATTTTCAAAATAATCAACAGAAATTATTCAAAATCTATTTTAAATAACACCGAGACACAGATACGTTTTATTTGAAAATAAGGAAACAAAGAAATATGTTTGATTATCGAAATTAACTTGTAGACCAATACTTAGAAACTTAAAGAAAAAAACTTTTTTCTTATGAATATATTATTGTTAAACATTATATTTAGTAGGAATTTAAGTTTAAACAAAACGTATAAACATTATTATTCGTAGTTTATATTAATTTTATTTTTCTATTATCTTCACAAGAAAAAAAAAGAAAGGCAGCGATAGATACGCGGAAAGGAGCTACATATCTATCAAAGCATAATTTAAACAAAACAATTGAGCAATGAAATGATATTATACATTGTCAAATTATTATATTAATAACAACTTACATAGATTTTAGTCTTAATTTAGAGATTATTGATTCGTTTCTGCTTGATATGCATGCATATATTTGAAAATATATAAAAACACATTGTATACACAAAACATGAACATTGCCTGAGAATAAACTACTTGCAAGAATGCGTTTTCTTTTCCGAATTGTTAAAAACCAATAATTATAGCAAAGTTACTACGATGTCCATCTTAACGAACCACATCCTTATTCGGGATCATCAGCACTCCATTACAAGCCACAAGTTCGAGCTGTGGTTAGAAAATCAATCAAATTCCAAACTCTCCAAATTCGTTCAGATATTCTTCAAGAAACAACAACAAATGAAATGGGATAACAATTACAAATAGGATATCTAGCAAGATTTAACTTCAGCAAAAACGTCAAGGAACAGAACAAACCAACATTTGCCAACGACTCTGTTGTAGGGTACACAGAAGGATCCAAAGCAGACGAGGGAGTTGGAGCTGGAGTTTACGGTCACAGTACTAAAACTTCCCTGTAAGCAGTATGAAGAAAAACAGTTCTGTGTTCCCAGCAGAAATGCTTGCAATAGAGCTATGTATCAGAGAGAACATAAACAGATCCATATCAAATCGTCACCTAAATGCAAGAACTAGGTAACTTGATTTTTTCATTTTTAAATACCTGGGTCTTCGACTACCTGGATACGGCCTATTTTTAAGAATTTAAAAATCTTTTTCCAGTAACAATATTACACAATAATAAATGTATCTTTCCTCCTTATTTTATTTTCAGAATGGAAGAAACAGAAATCCAAGGCTTTGTGAGAACCAGCACCAAAAGCACCGAGTCCATCAGATTAAGAGAATCAATAAGAAACCGGGACCAATAGACTACCGGCATCCAAAGAGAAACGAAACCAACACATATCCAAAACCAACAGGGAACCAAGTGAATCCTAATGCTGTGCTAAAGGAACACTTTATTTAATCATTTTAACTCTTAAGCGGTTTGTCAAGTCCTTAAAACAACGAATGTACTCCTAGATCTTAAGCTATTACATTACAGCTCAATAAAACTGCAAGAAAATACAAAATGATTGTCTTTCCTTCTTCCTTTCCCTTAAGTTTCTTGACAAAATTCCAGGATTTCAAGGATTCCAAAGTAAGTATCATGAAAATGATCACGAAATGCACAAACCGCTCACAAAATGTGAAAAAAATCACGAAAACCGAAAGAAATCAGAAGAATCCATGAAAATCTGACGTCACGCCAAAAAATTCGATTGAAAATTTATTGAAAATTTTCGCAAAATACCAGGCCACCAGAAACCCAGAAAAAGCAGCAGGTATCCATTATTTTCGCGGTCAGCCGTGTGGTATGCAATGGTATTTCGGTGCCAAATATCCAATTTTTTCGTAAAAAAAAGTCGGGTATACCACACGGCTGACCGCGAAAAGGAATAGTCGTAACGGCCGTGTGGTATGCAATGCTATTTTGATGTGAGATTACAATTTTTTACGTAAAAAAATCGGGTATACCACACGGCTGGCCGTGAAAAGGAATACTCGTAACGGCCGTGTGGTATGCAATGCTATTTTGATCTGAGGTTGCAAATTTTTACGTAAAAAAATCGGGTATACCACACGGCTGGCCGTGAAAAGGAATAGTCGTAACGGCCGTGTGGTATGCAATGCTATTTTGATCTGAGGTTGCAAATTTTTACGTATAAAAAATCGGGTATACCACACGGCTGGCCACGAAAAGGAATAGTCGTAACGGCCGTGTGGTATGCAATGCTATTTTGATCTGAGGTTGCAAATTTTTCGTAAAAAAAAAACGGGTATACCACACGGCTGACCGCGAAAATAGTGGATACCTGCTGCCTGTGGCCTGGTATTTTACGAAAATTTTCAATAAATTTTCAGTCGAATTTTTTGGCGTGACGTCAGATTTTCATGGATTTTTGTGATTTTTTTCACGTTTTCGTGGTTTTTTCGCATTTTAAGGGTGGTTTCAGACTAACCTGCATTTTGTGGTAATTTCATGATACTCACCTTGGAATCCTTGAAATCCTGGAATTTTGTCAAGAAACAAAGGAAGGGAAGAAGGAAACACAATCATTTTGTATTTTCTTTCAGTTTTATTGAGCTGTAATATTGTAACAACTTAAGATCTAGGAATACATTAATTTTTAAACGATGTGGGGTTTCTTTGACAAACTTAAGAGTTACAATGATTAAATAAAGTGCTCCTTCAGCACAGCCCCAGGATTCGATTGGTTCCTTGTTGGTTTTGGATATGTGTTGGTTTCGTTTCTCTTTCGATTTCGGTTGTCTTTGATCCCGGTTTGCTGTTGATCATGCGAATCTGATGGTCTCGGTTCTTTTGGTGCTGGTTCCCAGAAAGTCTTGGTTGTCTATTGGTGCTGGTTCTCTGTTTATCTCGGTGTTAGGTAGATTTTTCATTAAGGTGGGACTGATCTTGTAATCACTGCGGCCTCATGTGGGTCTATTGTGATGTCTTCTTCTTTAGAGCCGGAGTGAGTGATTAACCCAGCATTATCTTTTGGTGAGCTGATCCTTAAGATAGTAGTTACCCAGAAAGCGATAAAGTGTTCTTATGGAACAGTTATATGTGTTCTGCTGATTCCTCGTCCTTGTTGCACATTCCGCATGTGTTGTCCTGTGCTACTTCCATAGTTATAGACATGTTTTTTTTAACCCGGCAGTGTCTGGTTAGAAACCCTGAGTCGTTGGCAATGTTGTTGTTGTTAAGTTTCAAATTTATAGAGTTGTCTCCGATACGCTATTGGTCCTCCCACTGTGGGCGGCATTAATTACGGGCTTGAGAACTACATTCTTATGCTAAAGAGAAAAAGGTGTAACATTGAAAAAAAAATATGTCAAAGCAGGGAAATATTTGTAACAGCTTACCTTGCGTTACAAGTCAGTTAACCTTCATCCTAGCATTCTGATTTTCCAAATGGTCAAATAGCTACTTAGAGATGCGGTTGTCAACATACTGGAATTAGCGACGACCTAAATCCAAGCTGGTAAGGCTCTCTAAAGAATGCCTAAAGGAGGAGCATATACATACATGGCAAAGCGGATGAACTACCACAGAAGGGAATAGAACTGTATCTGTCCAATGGACTTCTATCAAGACGCAATTAACAGAACACTTTAGCCGAAGATCAACGAAAAAAATCTGTCTAAGACTATGTAAGTGTTGATCGAAGCGAAGTACGTACTGTGTCTTGCATACTAACGGATCTCAATAAAGTTCGCCATCCTGTGCATCGATTTGGTGTGGTTTTCAATGTTATTTTTACTGCACATTGGATCAGAAAAGTTATAGTATCGTTTAAACAGGGGCCAAATCGTCTCTTCCGTGATCATATAATTCGTCAAGTAAAAACGAGCATTCTGGAGCAAAGCATTGAAACCAAAAACATTGCAAGAATCCAAGGAATGATGCAGAAATACTCCCAACATCTACATACATCCAGCTGTTGGACAAATTAGTTTAAGAGTTGCCAATGTGAAGGCCATGATGAAGTGGTAAGAATCATCGCTTGCTAACTTCCGATGTTGCGAAAGCCGTCACAACTGAGACGAAGCACTGCCTCTAGGTGAGATTATCTATACTCGATCTATGTACGATGTTGAATTAATGTTTTCTCATTCAGGATCTACCACTTCCTCCTCTAGTACAACTCAAGAATCAGCCAAGGCGTCTTTAACATCGTCTAAATACACTACGATACCAGTTCAGTCAGCGCAATACAGATCACAGCACAGAACATCCGATATCTACTTTCAACATCAATAACAGCAGCAGTTAACAGTATCGCAGCTCTTATCGCCATCAAACAGCCTACCATCTCATCATGCTACCAACTTGGTCAACACTCGCATCGTAGAACTCTTCCAAACCATCACTGGAAACGCTACGAACCATGCATCCTTTACGCCCTAGTCTAACTTACCTTCTAAAACTAGATTTACATACTAGATTACTATGTACCTATATTAATGCAAATAAATACATACACACACAACTGCATACATTGAGTTTTATTTTTACAAAAACTAGGCGTTCCGCTCCTTAATTTGACGTTTATTTCAAGTCCATATGTGCTGTAGAACCTCTGAAAAGTCCACCCAACCACCCACGATGGCAAAGTTTCAACTTTTCAGTCGAGAAATTTTTCTAAAATGCTTCAAAAGGGCTTAAGGAAGGGCGGGGCTGAAAAAGTTAGGATGCAGTTTTGTACATTGAAGGTCGCACTACAAGATGGCGTACCCAGAATTTCCATAACTTGTACCGTTATGCGGCGAAAAATCAAAACATCTAAAGTTTCTGATACATCCAAACCCTGCCAATTTTTTTTCAAGCGTCCGAAAGGTGGATAAGGAAGGCCGGGGCTGAAAAAATTGGGATGCAGTTCTGTGCTGCCTTTCATCAGCTGGCAGTTTACCCACACGACGAAAGCCTGCTGCTAAATATCAGCGTATACTACAGCTCACTACATAACAGATCAGTGGGAAGTTTTTTGGTGTTCAGGGTTCAAGGAGAGGATGTCCATGCGCAAAACTATTTTTGCATGAGATCACAACTACTTTATTAACTTAAACGTACCACGTTATGTAGACACAAAATTAAAACAAAATTTGACTAGAAACACTCGACGTATCCTTGTACTTACATAAATCCATTCAAGCGAATTGTCCTCTAAACATAATTGTAGTGCAATAAATCTTTCTGCCCATCCCGATACATTTCCTTGTCTCCACGATAAAAAGTCATGTCATCTCCTTCATTTGTGTTCCCAAAGAACGGTACGAAATGGCTGAAATGCAAATCCTCCTTCAGCTGACGATCGGGCTTTCGTCCCAACGAGATAACCTTCGTATAAAGCTCGTTGTCGGCCTGCAGGGCACGATCGAAGTCCTTCCAGTGAACAAATTTGATGTCATCACTGGGAATAGCATCCTTTTCTATCAGCTCTATAAGTGTGTTGGCATTGACCGGCTGCACTACACTGTATCCTCGATGTCCTGCTGTGAGCACTGGGTTGATTAAAGATCGTTTGCTTCGTAAAGTTACTTCATCCATCCACGCAGATAGTTCAGGATCTTGTGAAGTACTATCGTCCTGGAAAGGAGGATTAAAAAAAATAATTTTTAAAACGTAAAATCAACTCACCACTTGATTCCTTCGGCCAATCCTTGGAATTTGTTTCGCGTTCTTGAAGAAATAACTCTCAAACTGTTTGTCAGAACGTCGACCCAAGCGTGGAACATTTTTAGTGATTTTCAGAAAGAATCCAGGACTTTCGTCAGCTAGTGCGATCACTGTAACAGTAAGGATTACCGACAGGGTTACTAAAAGAAATGACGAAGTCATTGTCGATGAATTGGTAACGTGTAATCGATGGACTTGACTGAGTGATCACTGTATGATGATCTTTTCCTCGATTGTGGTCGCTTTTATTCGATGGATTTTCTTGGCACACCCGCATCTGATTGCCAGAGATACTATGCTAATCCATTTTATCGATTTGAGGCGATTTCGTTGTTTTGGAATTGTAAAAATGCAGGTGCAAGTGAGTCATGACTAAGAGTATATCCGATGAGGGTGGAAGTCATTTCAGGTCAATCGTCTACGTCTGACCCAGTTTCGCGTGAGACCAACAAGCCTACAGGCTGTTTGATATCTTTCAGTGGAAGATTTCTATTCACGAGCAGTCAAGAACGATGGTGTTTGAACAAATATTTGGGTTAGGGCTGTTTTAAATCCCATAGAATGATGGCATAGGACGACTCGCTCTATAGGGTTCACCGAGTGTGAAATACAGGGCGTTAACAAGGCCGTGTAGCTTGAGTACTCTGCCAATTTCTTATGCTCTGTCAATAAATGAGATTCCGACGCCACTACATAGTAAGGATAGGTAAGACTGTATCCCCGGCCATAAGGGTTATTCCAAGCAACGACAAAGTGAATAAATAAGCAAAAAGAGGTACTAGTCAGGACTTGACTGATAAAGGAAGGCTGTCCCTAACAATTCCTCTTTAACACTGAGGCAAATTTCTTGTATTTCTTCAAGACAAATCTGGCATAACATGAACCCGTGAAGAAGAAATAGACTCACCTCAATCAATACGAAAACCTCAACAATTGGAGATCTTAGGGGACATTCTTTGATAATATGCAAGTAGCCTAGAATCCATCTTTTTAATTTCTGCAGAAGCTGTATAAACGAGGAAAACCTGCTATGCCCCTGCGATGCTCTATCCGCTAAGTGACTAAAAATCAGGTGACACTTGGCTTCTTGAGGAGTCCCCAGAAAACCAATGCAGTCAGACGCACTTCATTACAAATTGTCACGAACAAGACACTGAAAAGGTTACTACGGATAGCATGTGTTGGGATAATAGCCACACCAACGTGTGCCTTTGAAGTGTTGCTAGCACGGCAAGTCACACAGTACGTCATGTCACGTCACCTCACGGCACGTTACCGCACGGCACGTCACACGGCACGTCACACGGCACAGCATGGCACACCACGGCCGTGCCGTGCCGTGCCGTG
Organism: Matsumyia berberina; assembly: GCA_917880715.2. NCBI lineage: Eukaryota > Metazoa > Arthropoda > Insecta > Diptera > Syrphidae > Matsumyia > Matsumyia berberina. The sequence goes on along the minus strand of OU862870.1, from coordinate 110,136,885 downwards.
CCGTGCCGTGACGTGTGTCGTGCCGTGCCGTGCCGTGCCGTACCGTGCCGTGCCGTGACGTGCCGTGCCGTGACGTGTGATGTGCCGTGCCGTGACGTGCCGTGACGTGCCGTGACGTGGCGTGCCGTGCCGTGACGTGCCGTGCCGTGCCGTGACGTTCCGTGTGACGTGCCGTGCCGTGACGTGCCGTGCCGTGCCATGACGTGCCGTGCCGTGCCGTGACGTGACGTGACATGCCGTGACGTGTGACGTGCAGTGCCGTGATGTGCCGTGCCGTGCCGTGCCGTGACGTTCCGTGTGACGTGGCGTGCCGTGCCGTGACGTGCCGTGACGTGACGTGCCGTGCCGTGACTGGACGTGGCGTGCCGTGCTGTGCCGTGACGTGACGTGTGACGTGCCGTGCCGTGCCGTGCCGTGACGTTCCGTGTGACGTGCCGTGCCGTGACGTGCCGTGACGTGTGACGTGCCGTGCCGTGACGTGGCGTGCCGTGCCGTGCCGTGCCGTGACGGGACGTGGCGTGCCGTGCTGTGCCGTGACGTGACGTGTGACGTGCCGTGCCGTGCCGTGACGTGACGTGCCTTGTGACGTGACGTGGCGTGCCGTGCTGTGCCGTGACGTGCCGTGCCGTGACGTGCCGTGTGACGTGCCGTGCCGTGACGTGATGTGCCGTGTGACGTGCCGTGCCGTGCCGTGACGTGACGTGGCGTGCCGTGCCGTGCCGTGCCGTGCCCTGCCGTGCCGTGTGACGTACCGTAACCTTTCCATCAGTGGCATTTTCCGTGCCGTGACGAGCCGTCACGATTCTCTTCTATTGCCTTTCGTGATTGTTCGATGTGCTCTATATTTGTAGAACCCCAACAGTGATGGTAGATCGTGGGATTTATTCCATATTAATTTGCCTTAAATCGTGGGATTTTTGATTCAAATATAAAAAATAAAAATTATGTTGATTGGTTTTAATCCTGCAAATACATAATCAAATACGTTTTCCTAGTCTATCACGTCTTCATCGTGATCCTGCAGAAAACTGAGGATGGACGTTAATATCTAAGAAAAAAAACAGTGTAGAACTCCCTGCCGAGAACATCACGGCACATCCCTGATTTTGAGTCATAAACGTGACGAATACTCTACTTGTTATTGGATCGACAAGTTTTTGCTCAGTCTATTTACACCATTTCACTATTCTACCGACTTAAGTTTACTCTACTAACAGTCCAGTGTAGAAGGCAAACCAGCAAGCCTCGTCATCTAGCTTAAGGGAAAAATGTTAAAGAAATCACGCGATAGTATGCTGTCTTATTTTACTTACTAACTTAGGTCCTGTGTCTTCACAAGGATCTTAAGGCAATTCCTGCCAATGTGCCTCAATTCTATTGAGCTTCCCCTTAACTGTCTTAACTCCTATTAAAGAGTCCCACGCCACATTTTTCTTGGGCGGCTCACTCCTCATCCGTCTTAGGTAAGCGAGCTTCATTGCATAACTTGGCTGGCTATGCAAACAGATTTTCGGAGCGTGTTTCTTTTTATACAATCACGTCTATACATTCTGGACCAGTTTTTTCACCAGCCGTTCATTTGGCATACGATTTGGTCCACTTTTTCACTTAAACAGCGAATGGCGAAACTCTGTAGTGACATTGCCGATCACATTTTAGGTACTATACCCAAATAATAGTACTGATTCCACGTTTGACCAAAAGTGTCGTAGCTTCGTGTGAACACTGTCCAGATGATTGGCAGCATACTGAGAGCAGTCTTTGCTTGCCGGATTCTGCTGCACATAATTTCGTGCCGCCACTGACCGATGCAATATCACAGAGGTGCTGAAAGTATTGTACTTGTTCTTCTTATTGATCAGCAAGGCATACTTCTGAAGTTGAAACGTTATACAGACGGAGAACACGTGTTGGAGTTATTAACCCACTCTCTCGCCACACTGGTGGTTATTCGCCTTGATAAAGCACTGCGAAGAACGTCACAAATCACCACAAAATATGTAAAATGGATGTAGTAAACAGTATTGTCATACATCTAGTCTCCTCTTATCTGACAGCAACATCTCTGGGTTACCACTCTGAAGAATTTCCAAATTAACTCTGAAAGTAGATGAACAGCGACCTGATATATGAGGACTTAAAAATGTTGAGATCCCGCAATCCTTGCCTATCCTTGCAACTGCGGAAAACAAATAAACGCCTGTCCATGCTGTCTTGTCTGCTGTATAATAATTCAAGATCTCTACACGTGGTTCGGTGAGATGAAACGTACAAATTGCGTGATTTTTCTGATGGTTTTTCACCGACCTGGTGCTCCACATTATGTTGAAATAGCTCTAGCATGTGTTCATTGCTAAATCATAGATTTCGTCCTTCACCACTTTCACCAATACCTCCTGCAGAAGCTAACTTCGTAACCGAATAGTCTTGGATTCCATCGTAGCAGTCGCATTAAACAACTTCGGTAAGCCAAAACAATGCTTTTTTCGATGCCGAGTGAGAATCTTAAAAAAACCCCAGAGGTCATCAGGCTCTCTCCTGTTAGTGTTACTGGTTGGTACAACCGTGGTCAAATTACAGAATTGGGAATACAATATAAAAAAAATCTTGTACAACTAAACACATTTTATTTTAGAACAAGCGACGCGTTTCAGCAACACGCAAACGCTGGTAGGAAACACAAGGATGACACCTGTTTAGCACTTAGCAGATGTTTGTAAAGCGTTAGCCATAAGTGAAGTATGTGCGCCAAAAACGCGTCGAATAAAAATCAAGAATAAATTAAACAAACAATCTTAAATGAACGAACTCTGCGCCCATTGGGATACCTCCGTCGGCAGCGCCTGGTACCTGCTAACAGCCTGGCCAATCTGCCCATATGTCAGCGCCATCTTATGCATCTCAAACTCTTTCTGCACTTTACACGCCGTCGAGCTTAATGGCATAATAAATTCCAAATTTCGCAAATGTTCAAACGCCTTCAGAACGACGGCCCGCTCCACACCCTGCATTGTGCTGCTAATCTTGGCAAACTTCATGAAACGCGAGAAAATTATTTCAAAATTAAATGGATCTCTGTCGTAAATTTCGGAATGATGTTTCATCGTTATGATGAGACACAGCTCCAGCACGGATAGTCCACAGATCAGCTGAACCTTGTCGTCTGATTCAAACGCAGAGCATATCTGGCAAATGGTCTCCGGTTTAATTGTTGGATGTGAATCATTGATCTGGCTTACGACTTTGAAAAGGAATATTTTGAAAAACGCTTCACTCACATCAAAGTCGTAGGTATTCTGCAAACAGTTGCGTACTGTGTTGTTCGTTGACAGCTCCTCGATGTGTTTATTCCAAGTATCGACGAATTTTTTCGGAAAACTATACTTTGTTGGATTAAAGTGATTCCGGAGGAAGCACAGCTCAGAGTTTGTTTTAAACTGTTTAATGCTGGGTATAGCATCGCACAGGGTTTTGAGTTCCTTCTCCGTGGGCAGCCGAAGAAGATTCTTGAAGAGATCAATTCTACTGTCAAAGTCATCACTGCAGGGGAAGAGAAACACTTGTCGATGTGAGAATCTAGATTTAACACGTTTCTCCAGGAGTTCAATGACATCCAAGCGGCAGGTTATACCCAAAACACACAACGGCGCCTGAGCGGACTGTGACACATCGAATAAATTGTACAGAAGCGTCTGGTTATGATGAGTGCAAAACAAATCGAACTCTTCCAGAATAAAAATCACACTTTTCGATTTCTTGTTGCCGGATTTGAGACATGCGAGGAGAAATGCCAAATTCTCTGCAAACGAACCAAATACCTTTCCATCAGTGGCATTTTCCAAATTCATTTGTACTGTGGCTGCCTTTAAAGCGAGTCTATCGTCGGTGTGCACCAGTCCATTGAGGTGAACAATGAGGGTGTTCTTTTGAAAGTCCTTCTTGGGGAGCAGGGAATACAGCACAGAGTTAACCAACTATGAGGGAATGAGGAAACGTTTACAATTGTGTGATGCATTGAATATTAAATACAAACCGTGGTTTTCCCGGATCCTCTTGGTCCAATCAGAAGCAAAGAATTTGATTCTCCAACGTCGGCTGTGCGCTCAAGAAGATCGTGCACATTTTTCCACTCTGAATCGTGTCCATGGAAATTTGTGGTATCTCTTTGAAGACGTTCTTTTATATATCGTCTGGCTAGTAGTGTTTCACTAATGGATTCGGGCATTTTGTGATTTTTAACCACAAAAACAAAAGAAAATATACAATACACGGAATATATTCAATTTCTGTTTACAAGCAGATGACATTTGAAAATCGCGCCTTGTTTGAAGTTTGAACAGTAGTGCCAAATCGAAATTGTACTTTGATGCACGTAGTAGATTAAAAAGAGTCGCTGATTCATGGAATCTAGTCACTATCGTTGAAGAATTAACCATAGTTAATTGGATATTTGTTCATTCAGCCAATTGCAGTTTATGTTTAGATTGTCCAAGTAAATACGTAGCTTCGTTTTGCATCTGGAATCCGCTGTCAATTTATTACAGTTCACCACTATTAACTGTATTTCCGCAGAAATGTTTGCTTTCAGCCTTGTTCTCTTTCTAAACGCGAAAGGCATGCTTCCAATTTTTACTTTTTCTTTTTCTATATAGCCATTGTCCAATGATATGAAATCAAATATGTTCAAACTGAAATTATTCACATTTCACTAAACTCTTTGTCCACCTCAGTATCATATCTGAAGGTCATACTCTCAACTTTCTCCATCTCTTTCGCTCGACTCGTCCAAGCCCCACTTGCAAGAAAGAGATCTGTATCAGCCGATTATGACAGTCACTGGCTTCTGAAACATATCAGCCCACCCACCACCCCCACCCCCTTCTGCAGGTTGTTCACACGTTTTTTTTTTTATACCAAATGTCATTTTGTTAGATTTCTTCTTCCCCGACGTCTTCCCCCACCCTGAATCCACGACCAGAAAAATTCTCGACAATCAGCCGACAGGTCAAGTGCTCCGTCTGCGTACTTTATTCTTCCGGCAGTAGCGGTGTTAAGCCTCTTAATCTCATTGTCGCTTTTGCTGCAAACTTCCTCAATTTGTTTTTTCGTTGAATTAATTCTCGGTCCAGTGTCAAAGCGTATCCTGGTGAAAATGGTAGATCTATCTGGCTCATCGGATCCCTTCCAGCAAAGCATCCCAAACGCTGTCTTCTATGTTCCAGCTGTGATTGTCTTCGGACTTGCAGGTGAGTAAATTTTATCAGTGAAATGGAAAATTCATTTTAACTCTGCTTGACATAGAATCAATTCTTGAATGTTCTGTCCTCTCCCACAGTTGTTTCTGTAGTGGAATGCATTAGCACTAGATGTAGCTTGTGTCCCCGTTTAACACCCTTTCAATTGGCCAAAAAGAAAATGAAGAATTTTGTTATTTTTTTATGGCGCTTATCGCACAGATAGCACACAGCGTTCTGACTTGAAGACACGTACGAATCACCTTCATCGTCATCTTCCACATGGAACTTCGAAGTTCCACGTTAACGCCGACGCTGCTACACTCTTATCGGCCACCGGTGAATGTGTTGTTGTTTAATTTTTTTCTACATAAAGCCCATATCGTTCTTTGATTAACCCTCGGAGTATATAGAGGAGCTTCCCGTGGATTGGCTCATTAATTGCCGACGAAGTGCTTACGTTGTCAGAAAAATCTAAATTTAGTTGGAAACTTTTTACACATAAACGACCAACAAATGCATTGGCACAGGCACAAGTCGTTGGTCTTGTCCAGTTCCATTTGACCCGTCGTCGTGTTGGTTGCTTTAATTCGTATCTTAATCCTCAAAAAGGTGCTGGAAAGTTTATTCAACGTCTATTAGCGGTTATTGGTTTTGTTGTTGTTTACATTGGTTTTCTTGTTTTCGGCATCTCATTGCAGAAAATCATCCGCAAAAAACACAGAGAGAAGCAGGTGAAAAGTGTTTAAAAGCATCAGGGAGAGTGTGTTGTGGGAAAAAAAAGTAAACGCAGCCGGTAGGATTCGAACCTACGCTCCCAGAGGGAATCTGATTTCGAGTCAGACGCCTTAACCACTCGGCCACGACTGCTGATTGCGAGGTAATTCCGAAAGTGTACACATGAACATTTCAGCGTGACTGTCGAAGTAAATGGTTTTCTACAACTGTTTTGTAAATTTTTTCAAAAAAGGTGTCAAGTGAAATTGGATTCCATGTGGAGCTGCTGTTACTTAATAGTGTCTGGCTTATCTGTTCTATTTTTTCCGTTTACCTCAAGCTCCACGTTGCACTTCAACATATAGGTACGTGTCGACTGTGGATTATTTTTGGTTCGTTTATGATAACACTTTGAATTGATTCGGAGTTATCAGCTCGAGTGTGTTTTTGAGAAAATGTTGGCAAATATAAGATTTTGCTTCGATTAAGAGTGATGAACTTGCAATTGATTGATACGAGTTTTGTGGATGGAACTTTCACCTATTTGGGCGCGAAACTTACGAGTTTCACTAACCAGCTGGTCTTTTGTCGCAACTATAATTCCTTTGCTTTTTCTGGCGCTAACATGACATGGAGTATAAATAAAGTAGGTTAGGCTGAAGTGGCTCCCAGCTAAAGTTAACACACTTAGACCCATGAGGGGTCCGTTGTGATACCCCCAGGATCTCGGAAAGATTTCCTGCCTATTCATTGAAACCAATTGAAGCTTCTTATGAAGCGTAGGAGGCTACTAACATCGAAGTTAATCAGGTCGCCCAAGTTTGTAAAGAAGAAAGTTCCCAAGTGGAGTCTCCTTTTGCGGGAGAGAGCTGGATAGGTGCAAAGTAGATGGAGAATAGTCTCCTCCTCCTCCTCGTCCATACAGCTCCTAAACAAGTCGTTTGCGTAGACGCAAAGCCTTGTTGCATGCTTGCATATCAGACAGTGTCCAATAATGACACCTATTACAGTACTAATATGTGATCTATTGAGAGTAATCAAATACTTAGAGCGTTCAGATCCAGTTTTGGTCAAATCTCCTTTATCGATGTTGCACTACTTTTCCACCTAAGATTTGTTTTTTCGATAGCATCTAGCTTTTGTTTAAGTTTGCAAGTAGCGATCGGTAAACCTAAGGTGCCCTCATCAGGCCCAATAGGTAATATTGTTCCATATCTGGCGAGTTCATCAGCCTTGCAATTCCCTGGAGTGTCACTGTGCCCTGGCACCCAACAAAGGTGAATATTGAACTGCTCCGTCATCTCTATAAGAGACGATCGGCAATCTAAAGTACATAAATAAACTTTTTATGATTCTTCTGAGAATCAGCCACTGTGTAACGTGTCTCATTGCCACCCTTATATACACTTAAAAGATTGTGGGCCTAGTTTTTGCATGTTTCAAGTATAGGCCTTCAAAAATGATGGTCAAAACATCGCGATCCCTGTGGCACTACATATGTATGTATGTGCTAGCCACTTTAATAATTCAGTAAAATAGAGGCACTATGGTGTTAAACACAGACTTTCATACAATTCTTTCGTTTACGGTCAGATTTTCTAGGCTGATTGACATTTTGGAAGCAATTTGGGACCTTCCGAACATATCTCTGTCTTTGCTTGATTTCCAAAATGTCCAGCATTTCAAGAGTCACAGTTTTAGTTGTTCTATCGTACAGATGTTATCGCTCTGCTTAAGATTTAAGGGTTAGAAGCAAAAGCTCTCGTCAAACTATGCGGGCAATGATTTTGTTTTAAGCAGAATACACACTTTCTTTCTTTGTCGGACCTGAACCTCATCCAACGACCATCTCGAGGCAGATCAATCGTTATCTAGCTACCTCCAGTACATTCGGAGTAGATTTGAAGATTCTCCGGGCAGGTGTCCCTTGTCTTCTACTACACCTACTCGTCATGATATACGGTTTCTAAAAATATCCAGATTCATCACCGATTGTTTGGTACCAAGGTATTTAATGGCGGCTCACTGTCGTGTTAAATGTTTCTGAGTTGAACTGAATGAAACACCAACGAATTGATAACCGCAAGAACCATCTCTATTTATACATAGATAGATGCCTCAAAAATTGAAGGTAGGAATCTTTTAAAGACGAAGCTGGCTGCGCTTAGTGACAACTCCCCTTCCATCGAGAGGAGTCCAGTCTCGGCTCGCTCACATTCAGATTCCGCTGCTGCTCTGCCGTTTGCCTCCCTTCTAGATGCTGCATCTTCATTTTAATGGCTACGGTTTCGCTGAATGTGTCCCAACTTTCTCGAGACTTTACCTTCTGCCTGGTTATATCTGCCGGAGCGAAAGCTTCTCTCTCAGTTGATGCCTTTGGGATCAGTGTCGTGCTCTACATCTTTGACGGTTTCTGCGTAGCTTGGGTAATAGGGATTATTGTTGTGTCTGAACTTTTAGAAATTGGCGAATGCACCCATGACCTGTTAAAATTGGTTTATTTACGTCTCTATGTTGGGTATGATTTTATGTGCCAATTTTGCGCTTTTCCCATCTTCGTTGCCATTCGATTAGAGTGGCCAGTCTTAGTTGTGGTTGGGTTCCATCTGGCGATTTGGTTGTTATCCTTTTGGTCTGAACTTCTTTCGGTCACCATGGCGGTTACCACAAAAGCCGAATTGTACTTATAACGTTGTCCGAAAAGCGTGAATTGATCCTGTAAACCGCTTCCGACCTTTTCTTATATGTTTTGATTGCTATAGTATCAGCCCAGATCCATAGAGGATTGTTGAAGCAGCCACTCTTTTCAGAAGCTATCTTTTTCAATACTTTGACCCGCCAATCATTTGCATTATGCGGGCTAACGCAGATGTTGCCTTTGCCGCCCTATCTGCCGCAAATTGTACATACATGTGTGTGAAAGTTAGCCTTGCATCTATGAACTACAAACAGTTTGTAGCTATCGCGTTCCATATCCTCTACGTGTTTGACTACCACTACGACTGCAATGTCATCAGCAAAGCCAAACAGGGCCAAAACCAAGAAGCTTCTACATTTAGCATGATCCTTAGCCAGCTCTTTAGGAGATCTTTAGGCTTTGTCTTGTTGTAGACGAGTTATATCTTCTTCAATATCACGCAGTTGGTTAGCGTCTTCCATTCGAGGTTGGCCCTCTCCAGAAAGCGTGAATGGATTTGCCCTTTAAGCGCTCCTAGCGGAATGAGGACCCTTGATGCAAGTGAACCGTGTTAAGCTTGACTAAGCCTGGCCATTTCATAAGCTCTTTTTAGAGGATATGATAACGGAGTCAATAGATTCGATGTCGGTTTAACTATGTATGTACATATCTACAAAAATAGTTCTGTTTGTGCGTTGCATCACACCAGAGTCGCGTGCAAGCTTCGGCCTGGAGCGCCGGTATAATCTTGATAGTTTTAATGATTCCAAGTGGATATCGGCATCGACACCCCAGTTCGACACCGTGTCGAAGTCCTTCGACACTTCAACCTTCTTCCACTGTGCTCTGGTGGGAATCCCGCATGATAACTTTTTTCGTTAGAGACGTCACCATATCATTAGGCAGCGAGTCCATAAAATTGATGGCAGTATACGATTTTGTATATGTACATAAGTCGAGAGGCAAAAGATGGAAGTGCACAGTAAGCGCATTCATAGGAGTCGACTTCAATGCGTCTGTGGTGCCTATGCTTACAATATTTTGGACCCTTTTGATTTTGTAGCCTATGGTCAACGCGGGCCACCACCCCAGTGACCCGTAGGGAAGAATAAGACGCACTATAGCATGCAAGGTTATCTTTGGTTGAATTCCTCATTTCATGCCCAAGTTTTTGTTAAGCATTGGAAGCCATACATGCCTTTTCGACTCTGTGTTCTATGTTTACTTCAAGTAAAGTTTTGGGTCAAGTATAATGTCCAAATACCCTCGGAGATTAGGTCGTCCTCTTCTATCCCTGGCTACATGTACATCAGATCTACACACATGACATAACCATGTTAATGGTTGTACACGTATTTTTATGACCAGATCGGTGTCTCCAGTGTCCATTCGCTTCGTTCCACAGGAAAAGTCGATCGGGAACCCTTGGGTCTTCTCTAGGATTCGGCGTTAAGTAAAGATTTGGTCAATCGTCGACATATTATTCAGGCGCTTCAGCATTGCATAAGATAGAATTTTGCATTCCACGTTCAGGAGACCCCATTCTTCTGAATCGGGCATATGATTCCAATCATCGTGCATGATTTCTCTGAATCATTTCTTATCTTGGGTTTGTGTATGTCCCCTATTGTATTGTATGATTTAATCCTAGCAACGACTGCCTAGACTTCGTCTGTTTTATTGGTTGGTAATCCTTGAGGCATTTTTGAGTGACGAAGCTGTCAGCTTAGCTAAATTTTCTCCTAGCTTATCCCGTCGATTCAAACCAAACGGCTCTGTATGTATGTCCGCACATAGTATTGTAGTTGCCTGCAGATCACTACTTTAAGTTCGACTTGCTTCGGGCTTTCGGATGTTTTACTTTCATTGTTTGTTTAGCTTTCTGTTCGCACACACCTCTTGACGTAAAACTATACCGTTGCTAAATTGATTCGAGCTTGATCTTGAATAAGCTAAACTCGATGCGATAAAAATCCCGGATTCCAAAAACTTCTCGTTGTGCAGGACTCTCCTGCGTAACTGGCAATAGATCTTCTAGAAGTGAAGCCTTATACAGGGTTTTTCAATAAGAGCCCTACAAAAGTTTTTTTAAATAAAACAAAAACGGTTTTGGATATCAATGAAATTCTTTATTCCTGTGAAAGTACGTTCGATGTCATTATGTATGGAACTCGATTTCTTTTGCACGGCCACCACGGGCACGCTTGCAGAAGTCCAGACGCTGGACCCAGTTTTCGACGGTTTTCAAGCATAAATCGGCCTATACTGCTGCAATTTCACGTTCGATATTCGTACGAAGTTCATCAATCGTCGCTGGCTTGTTGGCATAGACCATAGACTTGACGTAGCCCCACAGGAAATAGTCTAACGGCGTCAAATAGCACGACCGAGGCGGCCAACCGACTGGACCATTTCGTGAAATAACACGTTCTCCAAACTTGGTTTCCAATAAATTGATTGTGACATTCGCTGTGTGGCTTGTGGCGCCGTCCTGTTGGAACCACATGTCCTCCAAGTCCATATCATCCAATTGGGGCCAAAAATATTCGGTTATCATTGAACGGTAGCGATCCCCATTCACAGTAACGTGCCGGTCTTGATCATCACGGAAGAAGTACGGCCCAATGACGCCGCCGGCCCATAAACCACACCAAACCGTAATTTTTTCGGGATGCAATGATGACTCATGGAGTACGTGTGGATTGCTGCCTGACCAATACCGCATATTTTGTTTATTGACGAAGCCATCCAGCCAGAAATTATGACGACCATAAATTGGACGTAGCGCTCTTAACGTTGAGGCCACTGACTCCGAATTTCGGTAGTAAATTTTAATAATTTCGACTCGTTGTTGGCTCGTATATCTTTCCATCATGAAATGGCAAACCTTACTGAAGAGAAATGTCAAAAAACCGCAAGAAAAATATAGCGTCGTTTGCTGTCCCTGTCGCTCTACTTTTGTAGCGTCCCTATTGAAAAACCCTTTACTTAACTAATCAGTGCGGATCAGCGTGTTTTACTTCGCTCGTGATCATATCCCCACTCGCATTCGTCTTTTCCCTAATCGCTGGTTCAAGTGGTAAGCGGTTATTACCTTCGAGAGGACTATGGGTCAGTAAAAATTTTAGAACCTCACATCAAATTATGCATCACACCAAAATATCCTGCAGACATTTTAAATAAAATTATACAAAATTGATTCCCTTGTTAGTTGCACCCTGCATGTCCTTACAGTCCTATACATCCCTAAACTATCTCACACGCATGTTCGGTGTTTCGAAAACACCATCCAATGTTCTATAGCGCATGCGCAAGCGTACAAGGACAAAATGCAATCTTTTTTTTTTTTTTATAAAACAAAATAATTTCCCTTAACTCGGCAACATTTTTCTTTCTTTCACGCTGATCGCTCAAGGATATTCCAATTAATATATGTAAACAACAACAACAAAACCAAAAATCCACACACTCACAAAACCAAACCAAATTTACAGATTTAAATAGTATTAATAAAACTTTCAAATTCAGCACGTGAAATCCGCCGTCAGCAATCGTCATGGAGGATCAAATCATCAGCGAGGAGACCATCCTCGATAAGGTTATAGAAGCGGGCTCCGGTGGTTTCGGTAATCTGGGTGATCCGGGCAACTTTAAACTGCCCAGCATTGAAGACGTGATGAAGATGATTGATCAGATGCAGGACATTTCCGATGAGGAGCGCGAGAGTCTCAAGTCGAGTTTAATTTTTCCCGATGAAAGTAATGCCGATAAGTTGCGGCAACAGTTTGAGGCAGCCGGTCGGGCTGTGGCCGGGCCCTCTTCGCGTGATTATGTTTTATTTTTGGCGATGCTGGGATTGATTGCTTTGGTCTTTGGTAAGGAGTTGAATCCACAGAAGAGAATTTATAAAAAAAAAAAACAAAAAAAATGCTTTACAATTTTGCTGGTGTGACCGCTTACTAAACAAAAATTATTAGAATTTACTTACTATGATTTATGTCCTGTTTCCATTTGAACCTGCCCCCGCTTTAAGAGTTTCAACGGCTTGTTCAAGTGACAGAATGTGGCTCAGCAGCCTTTATATCAGCTGTCGGGGCTTCGTCTAGTTTATTGGTTAGAACCGATTTGAGTCTTACTTGCCTACGAAGATACAGAAGGCGTCGATTTATCAGCTGTTAAAATTCTTTTAATTTCGTGTGAATTGTGTGCTTATTTTTTATTTGTATTGTGCTACAGCTTAATCTCCAGTATTGCGTGTCAAGTCGGTGTCGACATGTGCACTCCACCTAATGTAAGGACTTGCCCTCCTGCGCTGTTTTTCTTCGGATCGTATCGAAGATTCTTTGGATGCAACGTCGGTATCCATACGTTCCATGTGCCGGAATCACCTTATACGTTGAGAAGGATGTGTTTGAGTTGTGTTAACTAGATCTATGTACCTGTATTATCCCCACTCCTTGTACGTGGGTCACCTTGTGAAATTCAGCACGTCAGTTTAGGTTGAAGTGGCTGCCAGCTAAAGCCAGCACAGTTGGACCAATGAAAGGTTCGTTATGATACCACATGGATCTCGTTAAACCACTTGGAGCTTCTAATGAAGTGTGGGAGACTTCTTACATATATATTGGTCAGATCCCCTTAATCACTTTAGTAAGCTTTTTTTTTCGAGAGAGCAGGGAGGTGCAAAGAAGGTGACGGTTTGATTTCTCTTCTTCTTCGTCCATGCAGCTTCTATAAAAATTATTTGAGAAGGCACGAAGCCTTATTGCATGCTTGCCTATTAGACAGTGTCTAGGGATGACACTTATAGTAGCGCTGATAGGCAAACTTTTGAGGGAAATCAAATCCTTAGAGCGTTCAGATTCCGCTGTGGCCGTATTTATTTTGTCGCTAGACACGTTGTACCACCTGTCCACCTAAGATTTGGAAGTATTCCGCTTAAGGCTAGGGCCACGCACTGAGGGACTGAGCGATGAGCGATTGAGAGACGAGCACCTGAGCGACGCAAAGAAATTGGAACATATGGAATCGTAGGGCTGTGGCCACGTAGTTACTAAGCGATGAGCGATTTTTCTGAGCGACAGAGCGACGTCGCTCTGAATTCAATTTTGTTCTAATTTTGTAGTTCATCGCTCAGCCTCAGCGATAAAGTGAAAATGGAGCAAATAAATAAATTTAATAAATACATTTTGATTTCAGCTGTTGACAACAACTTTAAGGCCTATCAGAAAAAACATCTGCACCCACTTCTTTGTTGGTTTTTGAAGCGTACATAAGTAAACTTGTCGCCTAATAATGCTTTCTCCTCCCAGAATGGCTTCGTAACTTCGAAGTTTTTGTCAATATTCAGCTTGGGTATGGTGTAGTCTAAGTTTTCTGCAGAGATTTTGAAATTATTCAAAATGGAGGCGCGGCCAAATTCTTTACTGGACCAGATTGATTTAAGGCGAACGACCGCAGTGGCAGCCATTTGCCTGTAAAAGATATCAACGGCTAAAACAGAATCTTCAGTGCTGCAGAGGGTGTCGTGCGAAGTGCACCACTTATGCACAAACAAGCTGATCGTTGAACTTCTATCCAAGGCATTCCACCAGACGATTACATAGTACACGAGTATTAGCCTTATGACCGCTGTGTAGAGCCAGTGAGTTATTCGGGGTTGCAAACCCCACTTATACCTGGTAGCCTTTTTGCCAGAGAAGAGTGCTTCGGTAGCATGCCCAACTCATTTCTGGAAGCTGGGTTTGTAGCTTAGTTTCGTATCCAAAATAAGACCCAACTATTTTGTTTCGTCGGCGATAATTAAGCTTGTACCATTTAGGGCGGGAGGGTCTATAAATGGGATTTTATATTTCTTCGAGAATAGTACCAGTTCAGTTTTATGGGGATTCACATCCAAAGCCCATCTGATTGGCTCATTTAAAGCGTTTTGTATGAGCTCTTTTAGAGTGATGAGCTATAGCATCGTTATCTGCATAAGTGATCACCGTGGATTCTTCAGCTTTTAGGTTTATCGGCAGCTCAGTTAAAATCAAATTCCAGAGAAGAGTGGTGCCTCTACTGACAGATCTTCTGGCAGATGTCCCACCCAGGTCTGAGTTAATAATACGACTGGTAGACAGAAGATGCCGCTTCCACTGATTTACCTTTACGATAAACTTGTTGAGCCGCAGACAGAAGTGTGGTTTGTTAACACTGCTGCGTAAATGTTCTAATGTTTTAAGAATCAATAATTATAGACTGACTGGTCTGAGTTCCTTTGGACTTGCATGGGAACATTTATTAGCTTTTGGTATGAAAACCACTTTAACTTCTCTCCATGCTAGTGGAATGTAGACCGGAATTCAACATGTTAGTGACGAAGTTTCTGATGAGACTTACATATGTCCGATTTCTCCTCGTAGGTTTGAGGGCCAGGGTTACGCGGTACGGCGTACCAATCTTTCCAAGTCTTTCCGAATTTCCGTGACTTCTTCTTAACTAATCTGCGCCGTGTATTTCTCAGTCGACGTACTCTTTAAGATTGCAGCCGAACAATCGTAGCTTGGTGTTTTAGCTTATTCCATCATTATCATCTTGCAATGACCCGTTTATCCACTATGAGGGTTGCCGGTTTAGGGAGCTTATTCCATTGCTTTGCTATATTTTGGACAACATTTCAATCGTTGACTTATTCGGTACCAGAATCGGTCAACTCAATACTCCCAAGATATTTGAAACTGTTTCCTTTATAACCGTTTGTCCAGCAATGGCTGGTTGGTTTTTTGGATGTCCTAAGACTTACCAAGACTCATGGGAATCTGACAAAGGGTCTGAGTTGGAAACAACCCAGAAAGGAATAGGAATTTCAAGAGTTTCCTTAAATCACCAATATGAAGGCCCTTCAGCCAGGGATATTCGCAGACCAGGTGTCGTACGAATTCTATTTCCTCTTCGTTCCTACAGCTTCTGCAGTAGTTTGGTAATATCGCTAGACATTATCAGGCGAACCTATAACGCTTTTGTAACATCTCGAGATGTTAGCAGGTGTTTTTTGACTCTGCTTTTGATCTGTTGGAGGTCGAATTTGTTGGGAAATATTTCTCCCGGTTGCTTTCTTACAGACAAGTTGCTTAAGAATAAATCGAATTGATTGGACAGCACTATACTTTGTAGTTCGGTCTTCAAATAGATTTGTGAAGACATCAGCCTTTTCTTTGAGTGTTGTGATCAGGTACCCATCGTCTTTCACTTAAGATGGAAATAAGGAATGGCTAAAGTTGTTTCTAATCCCTTTCTCCATTGTAAAGAAGCGACGCGAGCCACCTTGCCATTCGATGAGTTTATTTTTACTATAAGGACATGTTCTTTGCCAAGGCAGACAGACAAACTTGTCAGCATATCAATCCTACTAAATTCAGCTTTTCTTCAGTTCGAAGCCGCTTTTTATTTCGTTCGTTTATCCGATTGCTATGGTCAAGTGAAAAGCCATTTGTGATACCTTGAATATTTAGACAGCTTCACATTTCCTTTCAAAATTACCTAACGCATACGTAAGGAAACTCTACCTAACTTCCTTTCTCTGATGTAGAGAAAAAAGTAGTCCACTAAACACTTGTTCCATCCAACTTGATGTCATAAATGTGCTGAAACTCTAGGTAGGTAGGGTGGCTGCCGAAGTAGGCCATTGTGATACCACATGGACCTACTATCCGAAAGTGTCACTTATTTATTGAAACTATTTGGAGATCTTGATGAAGCCTAGGATACTTCTAATGTCAGTATGTAATAGTTCACCCAAGTTCTCGAATTGCTTAGCTTATAGGGCTGGACAGGTAAGAAAAAGTTGAGGACTGTTTCTTCCTCTTCCATGTCCTTGGAACTCATGCAGAAGTCATTTGAGAAAAGGACCATCCTTCTGGAACATACAAATTTCGGCACTGATAAGCGACCTCTTAAGCAAGATCAGTCTTTAAGACCGAGTGAGGTTTAGCATGACCCAAATCTCTCTCTGCAGGTATGGCATGCGGTTCCATTCCACCATATTAGCTTTGTCTTGTTGATCGCATTATACTCGAAGAGTGAAGCGAGTGAAATATTCAAGTTATGTCGTTCTGACAGGATATCTAGAGTAGTGCCATGTTTGGCGAGTTCATTGGCCTTCCCTGGAATGTCTTTACGACTGAATGTTAAATTTATCTACCATCTCAGTGAAATATGAGCGACAACCTGAAGTAGTCCTTGGTGCCTTTGTCACTGATTCCAAGGATTTAATAGCAGCCTGACTATCAGTAAAAATGGTGATGCCTTTACAGGATGCTACATTGTACTTCAGCCAAGATAGAGCTAGTTTCGCCATAGAGCTAGATCGCCTTATGTATGCTACAGTGGTTAGGTAGACGGGAAGAGATGCTCAGGTAGAGTGTTTTGGAAAAAATACCTCCTCCCATTCCACCCTCGGTTTTGGAACCGTTTGTCGGTGTAGATGCAAAAGTAAAACTTGTCTCCGGAGTTATTACTTTCCCACTCTTCCCTGAAGGGGATTGATGTCCGAAAGTGTGTGTATTTGTCAGTGTATTTCAGGATAAATGTTAGTCAGCCTTCAGTCTGTTGACTGCACTAGCAGTCTAAACTTCATATTTCTCCAAAGCACAACGGACGACTCACACAATTTTCACTGCTTTGGAAATTACGATAAGGGTCGATAAACAGAGACGACTTGCCTGTCGAAATTACAACTCTCGAAATATTAATCAAACAACGCATAATTTCCAACGAACCGATTTCCAAATAAAAGAAAAACCGTGTTTACCTTCTTATCGATATTCGCCGGAACATACAGAACCACAGACTAAACTTTGACGAAAATCTTTGTTGTTACAAAAATATTGCCTCCTAAGCCTTGCGTTTTCAATTCAACTCTGTAAAATGTTTGATGGAGTGTGAACTGTGTAAAATGCTTCCATCGAACCGTATCGATCATATGTTTTCACTATCGATTCTGATAAGCCCCACTTTCTATACAATGTTGCTCTACTGAACCAACATTTGCCACACCGTTTAGCAACAGTTCAATCAAATTTATATCTACTACCGATAAGATCGCCGCTGGCTCGTTCGATTCTTAAAATTTAGATAAGCGAAATCGCCCGAAGATCGCAATTAGTATTACAAGACAAATCGAAAGCACCACACCTTCGGCCATGGCTTCCGGAGAGTCACTTCCTGCAATGGACGATGATATCCTACATCGTTTGCAAGAAACCGTCCAATTGGCTGCTAGTAAAAGTGGCGCCAATTTGCAAACCATCAAAGCGATCATGGACAGATTGAGCAGTTTAAAGTCGGAAGTGCAAACTCTCTCTCCGTGGGAACGCACAAAGTTCATCCAAGCAATCCAGGGATCATTCGAAGAACTCATAACATCGATTGAAAACAAATTAACCAAACAAGCACGCAAAGAGCAAATGCTCAAGTACTCCGTTGCTGCTTTCGTGCTTATCATCATTGGTTAGGTCAAAACACAAAAAACTATTTTCATAATTGTCTTTTTTCCCCTCAACACTTCTTATCAATTTTGTTTCCTTTCAGCTCTCTTCGGTTACAGGTTGTACAAATCTCTCATGGAGAAGGAGCAGAAAAAGCAGGAGAAACAGAAAAACAGCAAGAAATCGAAAAAGATCAAGCAAAAGTGAATGTAAAAGTGTTAACTTACTTCAAATATTCTTTTGTTTAAATATTTATTGAAAAAAAAAGAAAAACATTCCTTGTCTTCAACAACAAAAAACGCAACGCGCTGGTAGCTAAGTACTTTGTGATACTGAATAAAATATTAAAGAATAAAAGAATGTAAGAGATATATTTAAAAAGAGAAACAGGTTAAATGTTTAATTGTTCACAACGAGGCACAAATTGTAAATTGCAATACTTTTTCGTTTTAATTTGCTTCAATTTTTTTTTTTTGACAAATATTTTCAAAATTGTGAATGCTGTGTAGTTCAGCAAAGTTAATGTTTTTTTTTACATTTCCAAATGAAATATTTATGTATGTATGTAGTTTTAAAGAGGCAGTTAACGTCATGTGCATTTTTTACTTTCTCGTGCAGAGGGAAAGTATTGTTTTATAAACAAATACTTTTTTTGTAGGCTTACGTAACGATGATGCTTTTTTCTCTTTACCAAATAAACTGATTGAGTTTCTTTTTTGAAATAAAGTTTTACTTAACAAAGAAAAACAGAAACTTTGTAATAAAAGAATTTTGGTTGCCTAAACTGCATCATCGTCTTCCTTTAATGACGGTTGGGGTGCTATTCCATCCTGAGACTGACTCCACAGTAGGTCCTTCGCAAGCACAGCATACGTAACAAATCGGGTGCGACACCTTTTAATGACCTCACATCTCTAGCAAGGCAATCAAGACAAGGATTGATTTGTTTGACGATTTATAAGTTTAAAAGGGGTAGTTGTCTTCCGGCCAATGCAAGAATTAGTGGCTTCCTGCCCTTAGATTGTGCTGTTCAACATACTAGTTCTGTGGAAGGTGTTATTATTTCAGAGAGACTTGACTGAAGTTTGACCTTTTATTCGGGAGACCATAAGACTTGCGAATAAACACGGATTGAGAACATAAATATCAGGATACTTGAAAAGCAAGGTAAGCTACTATTTATTCTACAATCTTGATGTATTTTTTCACGAACATCATTTTCTCTTAAGCAGAGCAGTGTTGCAGTTCTGGACACACCAGTTGTATCTACAAGAGATATTTGTCCACTTCGCTTGTTACATTATTCGTTATAAAAGTCTTACAGCTGAAACCATGGTATCAGGAGAGAAAGGCCTGTAAGAACAAATCGCAGACGCACTTAGACCAGTCGAAATTCATGAAGAAACACGGGGATAGTCGACCCCATCTACTCCTGAAACAAATCAACTTAAGTATTGAAGTTATTACCCTTGAAGGCGCTCAGACGTCGTTGACACCATCAAAATAATGAACTCCCACTCCCACATTCTAGTGAGTTTATTTTGTTTCTCAACATTTTAACCATTCATTTGACCATGGCTTCTCTTTTACACAGATAGACAGCAACATTGCAAACAACATCCCCATGTGTTTCAATCTTTTCTTTTGAACGGACACAAACACAGAGTTGAGGTGAGTCCCTCCAAAAATGCATTGCTTGCAATAACCGATGTGTGGTTTCTTTTGTTTTTCTTATCCGTTTAATTTGCACTACGTTTTGCGTGACTTTCGGCTTAAAACTCAAGATCTGGTTCTTATATTGGATTTTGTAATCCCACTTCTGATGATCTGACCAAGTAAACCGGAGAACGAAAGAAGAAAAAGAAACCGCTCTTCAGAAAATTGCATCTACTGTCAATGATTTTCTCCGCGTAGTTTTGATCCCGCTAGGGGTGCACTTAGAACAACACCCTTTGCAGCATTAGACACCGTCAGGTTTTACCAGATTTTCAGCAACCAGATGGCGGCTGGTGCAGCCATTCGTTTAAAGCCTCTTCACAGTAACTACCAAACTCCTCTATTCTTTCTGTACAAAACTTCACTTCCGAAAATATTGATTACGTCCCTCCAAAACTCAACTTTAACCGAATCCTCCATCCAACCCTTCCTGCCAACAACGAGTGGGAAACATTCTGTCCAAACGACGGCAGCTAGATGTGCCACTCGCTACCTGTAGTTTTTTTCTTAAACTCAACGCAATCAGGAAAACAAACCACAGATGGAAGGAAGGCCAAGATTCCAGACGCATCTGGCCAATATTTGATCAGAATCGATCCACCTTATCCCCGTATCGGGGTACCTACAGGACATTTACCTAAAAGCCTTCATGGCAGGCGTTCTGTCCAGGGACTATTCTCGACTTCTTCTACACCTGTCTAGCGCTGCTCAAAAGAAGACGGCTCCATCTGTGATCACCATTCTTTGAAGACAGAAATATCCTCCGCTCTAGCTGGTTCAATTAGTCCTGGGTGGATTAGTAGATGATCCTGTGATATCACAATGGCATACCTGGTCTGCATCGTAGGTGACAGCCAACTTAACCTAACCCAACTCAGGTGGACAAAGACGAAAGAGGTTACTACAGTTTAAAACCTGGAACGAGTCTATCACCTTTCGGAAATCGGCATGACGGGGTGTCTGCACTCCACCCATGTTTGGACTCCACCCATGTTTGGACTCCACCCATGTTTGGACTCCACCCATGTTTGGACTCCACCTATGTTTGGACTCCACCCATGTCTGCCTGCCGCTAGTGCAAGTTTCAATAGAAATCAACAACACTTAACCTGCATGGGTTCTTCCACTTGAACAACATCGGTTTCAAAAGCTTTCCTGACAGTCATCTCAATACGCTCAACTCCCTGCTACAAAGCGAATTTAACATGTCCTTGAACGACAAGCTCACCAATAACTGCTTAAGCGGAGCTACTTAGTAATCATCTTCCTAGGGGACTAGTCGTAAGAGTTCAATCGCTATCCTTGGGCATATGGATGTCTCGGTAATTACAGTGGATCGGGGTCTGAAACATTTAGGGAGTCGTTAAGCATTGACCTATTAACTTACCTAGGAAAATACTTAATCAGGCAGAAATATATGCCATCAATCAGTGCTTCCTTTTTGACGCCTGTAACGAGTCCATTTTCATCTTGATATGACTGTCAAGCCACTCTAGGCACCGATAACAACAAAACTTCTGGAAACAGACAAAATGCTTCTGAAAACTTCCAAACAAAAAATTGATTCTACTACACTGCATCCCTATTAACACTGTTCACATCGACAACCAAACCCCGTTCATGATCCTGAACTATTAGACCTTATTCCTATCCAATGTGATCTGGACTTTGTCTCTGCTCTCGAAGAAATCTAAGTTTCTTACAAATCTAAACAGATATCATCTCAAACCTCTAATTAGTGTCTTAAATGGTCACATCCTACAAAAAAAATACTTCTCCGCATTTACCATCGGACACCATCTGCAGAGAATCCTTCTCCCCCAATATTATCACCAAATACACCACCCTCATGCACGGGGAAAACAGGCCGTCAACTTGTTTCATCGGCTGAATTCGCTGCGTTACACCCTGACAGAATTTCCTGGCGGCCTCTATAGTAAAAAAGTTATCCCGCTTTCTTTCCACCCTTGTAAGCCTATGTACGAGTTGACAGAGATGTAGTAGCACTGCAACCCAGTTGATCTATTTTGGCCCCATTCTTGGCCTCTGTTCGATGTAATACTCGAGTTAAACCAATTCTGTCAGTCCAACTGCTCTGATAAGGCGGATTTTGCCTATTAAGGACTTGTCCGAAGTTCCAAAAACTGCAGAATTGATCATCAGTTGCTCCCCAATAAAAATAATATCATGGGACATCGCTTCATTACTTAAGGGCTCATGTTCATCGTCCTTTCATAACTGATATCACCACTTCTCTCTTTAAATTCATTTCTTCCCACGACAAAGGCGGACCAAAGAACAATCACATATCGACGTCAACTCAGCTGCAGTAAACCAGATCCCAGCGGTTACATCGACTCAATAAGAACAACATGTCCTCCTTGTCATCCTTCGAATCCTACGCAGTGACTAGCAGCTGGAAAGACATCATCCATCGACACCATCACCGACTCCGATTTAATTATGCAACAACTGCAATGTCACCTGCGCAAATCATTCATCAAAAACTACCAGCTGTGCACATCAGAACAACACTGCAGTACAAGAAACTCCACCGAATCACCCACTAATCAACTAATTCCTGATGCCTCCCTGCACCTGGAGCACTAGATTTAAGAAAAAACCAATTAACCTATGTCCGGAATCACGAACAATAAAATAAACAATAAAATTTGCAAGCAGTCTTTTCATTTCTGAGGGTTCGTCCTTATTATTTTCATGTTTCAACATTTCACCGCATAATGGTACAAATTACAACATTTTGGAGGATGCCATTTTGTAAGGCAACCTTCGGAGCATATGACTGCACATACTTGTTTCCCCTCCCGCCAACTCTTACCCCCATTAGAGATGATTCAAGAAAACGGCGATTTTTCACATATAAGCGTCTAACGGTACATTTCGCAGAATTTTTAATGACGCCATCTTGTAGAGCAACCTTGAAAACATAAGTCTACATATACATTTTTTCCCTCCCATGAATCCTTATCCCTTTTAAGGAAGAAACAAAAAAATATGGCGAAAATTTCAATGTCACAGCATGGCTGAAAATTTTCACACCCCGAAGCCACTAGGCTGGGATTTTACAAAAAATTTTACGAGTTTTGACTTGTTTCCACATAACGGTACATGCTACAAAAATACCAAGGACCTCATTTTGTAGAGCGACCTTGGGCGCACAAAACTGCATCCCAATTTTTTCAGCCCCGGCCTTCCTTATCCACCTTTTGGACGGTTGAAAAAAAATTGGCAGGGTTTGAATGTGTTAAAAACTGAACATATTTTCATTTCTCGCGGTATAACGGTACAAGTTATAGAAATTCTGAGGACGCCATCTTGTAGTGCGACCTTCAATCTACAAAACTGCATCCCAACTTTTTCAGCCCTGGCCTTCCCTAAGCCCTTTCGGAGCGTTTCGGAGAAATTTGGCGCCGAAAATTGGGCGCGATACCTGCTACTTTTTCTGGGCGCCTAGTACCTCAGAAAAATTTTTGTATGAAGACTCGGAAATTTCAGCAGAATGACCTACGTCACGGCATGGTGGAAATTTTTCACTAGACTCGGATTTTGCATACATTTTTGCACGTTTTGACGTGTTTACCGCATAACGGTACATGCTACGAAAATGCTAGGGATCTCATTTTGTAGAGCGACCTTGGGAGCACAAAACTGCATCCCAATTTTTTCAGCCCCGCCCTTCCTTATCCATCTTTTGGACGTTTGAAAAAAAAATGGCAGGGTTTAGATGTGTTAGAAACTTGTCATTTTTTGATTTCTCGCCGCATAACGGTACAAGTTATGGAAATTCCTGGGACGCCATCTTGTAGTGCGACCTTCAATCTACAAAACTGCAGCAAAACTTTTCATCCCCGGCCTTCCTAAAGCCCTTTCGAAGCGTTTCAGAAAACTTTTTCGACTCAAAAGTTGAGAATTTGCCATCGTTGGGTGGACTTTTTCAGAGGTTCTAGACCACATGTGGACTTGAAAAAAATGTCAAATTAAGGAGCGGAACGCCTAGTTTTTGAAAAAATAAAACTTAATGTATACATGTGTGTGTGTATGTATTTATTTGCATTAATATAGGTATACAGTACGTAATCTAGTATGTTTATCTAGAAGGTAAGTTAGACTTAAGGCTGCATGATTCGTCGCTGTTCCAGTGATGGTTTCGGGGAATTGGTAGCATGATAAGATGCTAGGCTGCTTGATGGTGATAAGAGCTACGATGCTGTTAACTGCTGGCGTTGTTGATGGTGAAAGTAGATATCGGGTGTTCTGTGCTGTGATCTTTATTGGACTGTTCGGAACGACAGTAGTGGACGACAGTTGAGTTGATGGAGCGTATTTGCATGTTGTTTGTTAGCCTTGTGTGACGCTCTTGGTAGACAATCACAGAATCTTGAAGTCCTACCTTCTTTTCCCGTAAATAGAACGGAAAAAAGCTCGTTCAGTGATACTAGTTAATTTCTTGAACTCGATGCTGAAATAAGAGTGTTGGCGAAACGGGAAGGGATGACGAAACTGACGTTCGCGAGTGGTGAACTGCTGTCAATTGATTGTAAAAGTGGTGGTGGCCAGAGATTGTGGTGATCATGATAATTGTCAATCAAATGTTAGGAGTGAATTTTTCAAGGAAAAAAGAAAGGTCGACGAATTGCTACATTCTGAAGAAATGTTGTCATTTTATTTCGCAGACATTTGCGTATTATATTGAGGATTAGGGTGCATCGAGTTTGTTTGTAATCCACAGGCGTTTAATGCATTATGACTATCGCCACATAGGGCGGGTGTAAGGAATCTAAGGAAAGAATGCAAAAGGAGGTTCTGACCATTTTCAGGTCAATCAAAGTCATGACTACATAGCTTAACTACATTACAATTTCAGTATATTACACACAATACAATTTTCACTACAACTGATCCACCGTGTATTCGTTGTCCACTTCGGTTGTTTGATTCAAATCTAATATTAAATCACTACCCTCGTCGGTGCATTCCTGCTCTATTTCTTGTCCAGTATTTGATTCGTCAAAAATAACGATGGCGTTTTCTTCTACTTCCATAATAGCATACTTATCTGCAGGTTTTGTTTCTTGCGCTTCTTGTATCGTGTTATGCCTCTTTCGCTTTGATGTAGCAGGTGAATTGCTTGTGAGTTTGGTATCGCCTTCAACAAAAACATCAATTTAAACTAAAACAACATTTTTCATCTAGTGTTTGACTTACATTCTGGGTGAGTGTCACGTAAATGTGAATTAAGTATCCCCCTTGTTACAAAGCTCCTGCCACAATCATCCGCTGGACAAGCAAATCTACAAATTTCAAGTCGTTTTACGTAAGAATTCAACTTTTAAGGCCAACAGTTGTACACTTACGGTTTGACATCGGAATGTCTCAACAGATGCAGTTTAAAACACGTTTTTCTGGTGAACTCCCTTGAGCATTCCTCGCACTTAAACGGCTTATTGGAATCGTGCTTGAGAAGGTGAGCATTAAATGATGTCTCATAGCTTGTGACAAAATCGCAGTGCTGACATTTATACTTGTTTGATTCGGAGTGAGCCTAAAACGACAATTTTATAAATTTTCCATCCTTCGTAGGAGGAGCATAAAACTCTTTACCGCTCTTTCGTGAACCCTTAGATCACTGTTGTTGTAATATCCTTTGTCGCAGGTCGAGCAGAAGAATCTCTTCACCTTTGTGTGAACCATTCGTACGTGTATTTCAAGATTCCGCTTGTTCTTGCATACTTTAATGCAGTGTGGACATTTCAAATCAACGTGGTTTGCATTGATGTGCTCCAGAAGCGTATCCTCGCTATTGTATGTCGCATTGCAATATGGACACGTTTTACAATCTGTGAAATGGACGAAGGCGTAGTGATATCATTCTGTGGAATACTTGCGTACTTACTGTTGTTGTGCTTTCGTGCAACATGAACCGCTAAGGACATCTGAGAGCGGCACAGTTTTGAACAAAATTGACAAGGATATTCTTCGTTGTTATCATGAGCCTTGAGGTGAGTGTTTAGTTGGGTTTGTGACTTGAATGGTTGGCTACAAACTTCACAAGAAAATTTAGAGCCGGATGTATGTCGAGCTTTATGCGCTCGCAGTGATGGCCATGTTAAATAAGATTGTTCGCACGACTGGAAAAAAGGGATGAAATGGAACAATATCAATGATAGATTGAGTAGTTAAGGCCTCTTCCTAATATTAGAAGGTTCAATGGGGCACGAGGACATGGTTATTTCTCTGCTTTGTATGAATCATTACATCTGTGTTGTAAGGGAGGATTGGACATAAAGGATTTTTATGTTTTGGGGGATTGTAGCCCACTTTGAGGCAAGTTGAGTAGAAGGCGACAAACACAAACACTAGTCGTCAAGCTCGTTTTAACTGGTGGAACTAGGTACAGAATTAAGGCTTTGATATCTAGAGTAAAAGGTAGCACACTCTAGTCATAGAAACTGACATCTAACGTTGATTGGTTGATGTTAAAAGTAGATGAGGAATGATTTTTAGTACTACGACACGATTTAACAGGATTTCAAGTAGACTAAGCAAACCGTGAGCAAGTACTTACAGCAAAATTGCACACGTAGTGCCTGTTGATCGGAAATGTGTCTTGTATCGGGTCATACTTGTCGTGTGTGATGATGTGCGTCTTCAGTTTCTTGTATTCCGAATATTCACTTTCGCAAATCCAACATGTATACCGGTTTCTCGTATGAATCTTCCGATGAGCATTCAAATTTTCCACACTATTGTAGGCAAATTCACAAAATTCACACGCATATGCGATCTTCAAACACTCACTGGTAATATCAGCATCTGGACACTCAGTGTTATCTGAAATGTGAGTCTGTAAGTCTGTTAATAGATGGATGCAGAACAGGAGATTTGTGTATAGTTACCTTGGCATCATATTCTGAGTTTCCAATAAATCCACATGTCGAACACACGTGAACATTTTCTTCCGTCTCTTCGTGATGTTTGAGTTGCATGTGCCTTTTAAGAAGATGCTTACTCGCCAGAGATTTCTTACAAATTGGACATTTGTGGGAGTCTTTCTCCGTATGATGCCGTTGCTGCAATGAAGACATGGGATAAAAATGAGAGATGTGTCCAGCTGCCATGGAGTTTTTGGACTCACTATGTGGTTCATAAGTATTTGCTTGTACAAATACGATTTCGAGCAATATTTACAGTGGAACGATCGAATAGCAGTGTGCAACTTCATGTGGTTATCGTAGAGCTGCTTGGTAGTACAAGTTCGATCACATCTGAGATAAATAGGAGGACATTAGTTACACGGATCAAGAGAATCGTGTTTGCTACTTACTTTTTGCATATCAATGAACTGTGCTTCTCATGGGCGTACATTATGTGCTCATAGAAATCATTTTCATCGGAGAACAAAATATCGCAGAGGAAGCAGGCTTTAGGTCTTCGTTGCTCCAGATGGAACTGTAGGTGGAAACGATACCTGGTGAGAAATAACAGCTTTAAAGTCTATGGATTGAGATGTATGTATGTATAGAGCTTCAAGGATCTGTTCATAGAATGTTTGATGAGACAATTCAAACCTGATAGACACCTTTCAGCTTTATGTGCTACTATCGAATTAAGAGGATTTCTCTGCATCATCTTCTTGTACTTTAACTACAAACCAAATACCTCACCTCTTATTCGAAGTAAATTCTTTTGAACAGACTTCACACTCTTGTAGCAAGCGAGTACCGACTTTCTCCTTATAGCAGGAATGTTTATTGTATTCAACGAAAGTGTTAAACCTCTTACCACACTCGGGACACATACAATAAATGGTGATCCTAAAGAGAATGACGAAAAGCCATGTCAAGGAGACAAAACAAACTCTAAGGGATATATACATACAATTCCAGGTTATAGTGCTTCAGAACAATGTGGAAAGCCAAATCATTGATGGAATTGAAATGGCCAGCCATGTCACAGATAATGCACGGGTATGTCTTAGACTCTGTTTCATGATTTGTCGATACATGCATGAGAACTGCTGTGTGACTCTTCAAAACTTCATTGCACAACTGAAACAAATGTGTTGTTATGCGACTGTCTCCAAATTTCGATCAAACTTACCTTGCACACTGTATTCTGGTCAAACGTGATCTCCTGCAGTTCACTTTTAATCACCTTACGTACATACTCTTGTGTTGTGATTCCATTCATTTCGTCTAGATATTGAATATTTTCGAAACTAGTAATATTATCTGTAAAATCATTCGATTAGTTATGTTCCCTCAACTATTAAAATTATTCTTACCCCCGATTTCATCATCGAAGCCCAAGAACTCCTTAGTATCATGATCCGAGTTTAATTCTTTATTTATTTCGAAATCGTCTTGCTCCGATTCGGGTTCCAGTTCCTCAATGACAAATTCTTGCTCTTCTTTGAGTGGAACATCAATTTCCTCTTCATTCAGTTCCTCATTCTGAGGCGATTGTAATTCTTGATCCTTTTGTGTTAGATCGTACAATTCAATGAGTTTATTTACACATTCTTCGCATACAGCTTGTGTTGTGTTGAGATCTCTTTTAATAGAAATTTCAAAGAACTCGGCCAAAAGTTTGTCCAATTGTAATTCGATTCCAGTTTCATCAAAGATTAACTGGTAATCGTTTACCAATGGGGTATTGCATCGTAAACAATTTAAGTCCATTGTTTAATCTATATTAAATCAGACAAAAAGAGTTTATTAAAAATAACCGTCGGCTAGGACCAAAAAGTGTTTATGGAAGCCAATCCTAACAAATGCAAAAGTTCGATAGTTAGGAAATTTCATTAAACAAGAAACACGGTTATACTCCACAAATCTTTTTGCTGCCCCGTTTTTGTTTTATTTCAACATTTACTCACATTTAATATATTTTTGATTAAATTAAATCAGGTTTTGCTTTTCTTTAAAATAAATTAATTGAATTCACAATTTGTAAGAAAACCTTGACAGCTGGAACGCCATTATGGTTATGTCAACGTTCAGGCATTCATGAACACATGACTACTGCGCGAGAATGACAGCTCTTCTAAGTATGTACTCAAACTCATGTCACTGCGTTTTTCAAGTTTTAATGAATCAAAGCATTTTTAACCATTTATTATAAGCAACGGGTTACACAATTTCCAGAAAAATAGAAGAATTGATTTTTTTAAATATTAAAGAAAAAAACGTGTTCATATTGTCCTGTAGCTCTCACTGTGATTTTTATATTTATAAGCTGCTAGCTATTTGAAACCACAGGGATGTACATATGTAATAGAAAAAAAAGTTCGTTGATCATTCAAAATCAATCAATTTTTTACTCTTGGTGTCAATGTTCTCCGAAAGCAGTGCTGCAGTTACCAGCACCCAAGTCGGCAAGTGAGAATATTAAATAGTGGCTCTTGATCAAAAAGCACCTCAAGTGCGTCAGTCATAAAGCAGTGGTGGTGTTACCTTAATCACACCCCATACAGGAATGTAAGCCACAGTCGAAGACTACTCGTTGATCCTCTACCTCACACTAATCTCAGCGAGGGCCATGATTACGAGTACAAACAGGGTCAACATTGCCTCAGTGAACCGAATTTGTGCACTCAGATTGTGCTGCGCACACCGTTCCACACCCAGCGTTGCAGTCTGTATATGTAATAGCAAAAGAGCAATGTGGTTAGTATGAAATATAGCACTCAGAACGAGAGCTAATCACTTCAACCGGTGAGGCCGAAGCTAAGCTCCTTTCGCACTTTCTCACTGGACATTGTGCACTCAACTACCATTTTAACAAACTGGGCGTTATTCCATCGGACATGTGCCGACACTGCTTGGAAGCATATTTTGTACGACTCTCTGTCGCCATAGCTTGCTGCAGACTGAAACCCTTCGGCTGGGAATTCATCTTCACAGAAAGAATCAACCACTCTTCCGCTAGCACTATTCCGAGGTTGTTCCACGACCTCGAGAACTTTGAAATCTTTTAGATCTCAGTGCATTATCGGCCATTACCACTTAGGCATGAAGCCCCACAAGTCCTAATAGCTGAACTGCTTCTACCATAAATCCAGTATTGGATATAAATACGGTATGGTGAAGTAGGATATCACCTTACTCAGTTCCTAACAGATCATAAAAGCTTCCGCTCATACTTGCATATAATTCAACCTCAATAATAAAAACGTAGAACACGTGAAAATTACATAAATCAGAAAAATCCACTGCTATGAAATGGCAAGAAAGCGATTCCGCAGAAGAAAGGATGAGAAAGGAGAACAGGTTAGTAGACGCAAGTCGCACACTGTTACTGGGTACGCGCCCAGTTTCATCTTCTGAAGATTAACACCTTCAAGCTTAAAAGCTAGGTGATCCGAAGAAAGGAAATAAACACCGAAAACGAAATAGTCGAATATCCGACCTAACATACATAGCACAAGGACGCATTATCCGTAATCGACAAACTCTGGAATGCGTTATTAGGCAATTTTTCCGAAAGAATTCAATCTTCAAACAATGCAAAAGCAGAATCAACGGACATCTGTAAAATAGTCGCACTACGCCAAAATAGAGTAGCAAAGGGTTTTCTCGATAGGCTGTGAACACTTACCTTTAAGAAAGATGTGCTGGGTGCTGCATATGTTGTGTTCGTGGTGACCTTCTAGACTTCTAGAGAAAATCTCAGCACGTACCTACTACGGAGCAGTGAACTACAAAAGAATAGGCGTCTTTGTAGCCCAGCACCTTGGGTAGGTTAGATAGATGTATCACCAGGGCGATCGGGTTGCAGAACATGCTGTAGCTCAAATACCGCATTGACAAAAGCTCCAGATCGAGAAGCTATGTCTTAGAACGAGCGGAGTATGTAGTCTATGCCGAGGCAATACAGGACGCCTAGGCGTTCTAAATACCTATCTTCAAAATCAAACGCAATGTACATTTTTGCGCAGACCAAATTTATTAAAGTTATATTTTAATGTATTTATGTATTCTTTTTTTTTGTTTTTTTTTTACAATAGGTTTTTAGTAAAATGTTTTGTACATTTGGCCTGCCTTAAATGTTTTCTTTTTTTTCATCAAATTAGTTATATATACGTATATTTATGTATTTATCTTAATTCATTGAATTTATAGATCTTCTTTCTAGGCGTGTGTATAAAAAAAATTTGCACTAAAACAATAAATTCTCCTTCACCTTTATGTTGTTTTTCGTTTTCTGACGTGTATCAGCTACAAATTGAATTCCTTATGTAGAAAATGCAAAACTGGAAAAGTTTTCAGGGCGATTTTCAGTTCAGCGAATCGTAGTCAGTATGCTTGGCTTTATTGTTCTGTGGTTCTCATTGGTAAGACTTGTAAGACCTCGTTCTTAAAAAATTAATGTTTTTTTTTTTGCTTTTTGCATTCTATGGTTTGTGTTTAACTTAAAATTAATTTGTTTTCTTTTCTTTCACTGTTCTTTGTGTTTCTTGTCTTTTTTTGTTTAATTATCATTTTTATTAATTGCTTTCATAAGTACTTTTCCATTTTGTACTTCAAGTGCGTAAAGGCTACCGTCTTTAGTTTCATTGTTTAGAACCTCATCGGTGATGGTGACATGAACGCCGGAAGGTCCGGTTATATAAATTGGTGTTTTGGATGCATCATTGAATATGTTTGAACCACTTCCTGAGTATTTTGATTGCATGCCTTTAAATAAAACAAGCGTTAAACTGGCCAATCAGGAGACAGTTAATTGAACTCACCCCATCCTGGGTAGATGCCTCCATCAACGCCACCATTTATGTTTGAACTATTGGCGGCCAACTCATAGAATCCGGGTAATTTAAAAAGTTTCTGAGTAAGTTCCTTGGCAGAGTTCGAATGTAGATAGATGGCATTGTAGCTGTTGCCATCGAAACTAACATAAATGGTAAGACGTGGCGCTATAGCTCTGAAATGTTTCGGAATTCTAAAATAAGATTACAAATAATTGATAAATACTTCATAGCGATCCTTACTTGGCATGGAGAATGTTAAACATACGAATACCATCGGCAAGACCGCATATCTGGATTAAATCTTCTTTGGACATTCTGTAAGGAAAATATTAAAAAAAAAAAGGATTTTAAAAGATTCGAGATGAGTTTATAGTTGGTTAATAGTAAATTATTGACTGTGACAAACAAAATTACTTTGAGTAAGTGATCTGGTTTCAAAGCACCATAGACTGTCTAAAACATACATACATTGACGCAAAAAGGCGGTAATCAACTTCGTAACCAGTTTACGTCCTATCCAAGGACACTATCTTCTACTCAAACAACGAATTAAAGTGAGTGCCGTACAAGAGCCGCTTCGATATTTTCTTTTTTAATCAAAAGATTATGACGAACAAATCGTTAATGAGCAATGATCAGCGACTGTATCCTTACGAACACACCCAGGACAAAGCTAAAATAGAAAGACCTGACTCTCCCAGGTGATGATAGAATTGCTTTTCTTTGTGAACCTATTCTGGAATTACTGAAATTATACTTTATAGGAGCCTCTTACCTATATCAACTCAGGGCGCTGAACCTGTAAGACGTTTTATACAAAGCAAAGTTCTCCTCAAACTAGAAAACATTTTGGCTCAAACATAAATTGAGGTATCTAAGGACCGTGCTAGTGGCTTACTGGTTGATTTTTGTCTATGTACTACGAGCTATGGTGGGACTATTACACAATATATGCGCATCAGTTTATTGATCCTTCAAGGGTAGTCAAAACACAACCAAACAACTTTTGCTCAACTCGTTGTAGTGACAATTCAGTGAGTAATATCCAGTGTTCGAAGGGTAGATAGGTGTACCCCAGAGGACAGAGGTTTTCACAAACTAATCTTTCTCTTAAAACTCCTGCTCTCATCTGCACGTGATAAACGCCCAGCTGCCTTGCCCACCTTTGGAAGGTTGGTGGGGGTGATTAACGAGAGAGGGGAGGGAGGTGCCTAGTCACTCTGTCATCGATCTAAACGGCAGCGGAAGAATTCTTCAGATGAAATCAACAGTGGCATTTACACTTCCAGTTAGGCCGAACTACATACAATACGTCGGACGGAGGTGGTTCTTGTCAACCCCACCTTGCACCACCTGTTCAGCACATCTCGTGCCAAGTGAAAAAAAAAACTCGTGCCTGTAGAAAAAAAATCCTTAATTCCCTACATTAGACCACGAACGGACCAAAAAGGATAGTAAAATGTGGAAATTACAAGAAAATAATCCCTGTCCACTTTATATAGACTGCTATGGTTTATTCGAATCACAGGAACTTCAAGAAACGATTTATTCGACTCCTCATGCTGGTGGTCTAGCTTAGGGCTCTCTATTGCTATGGGGGTAACTGCCTGATAATGAACTACTGTAACGCGGTTCCTGCATATCGACGTTCATACGGGAACAAGACAGTCTGCTAATCAATCAATTTTCAACCTCATCGCGATAGATGCAAGGCACTCCTTCAGTATAATGAATTTCTGAACATTGCAAGAGGAGAACATTGACTTGAACCACTTGATTTAGACGGCAAAATCCTGAGAAACTTGCGATCAAGGAGATAGGAAGATCCAGCTGCAGAAATTAGAAGATACAAAGGCCACAAAGCTCGAAAGCCTACAATGACTAACAAGATAAATCCAGGTGATGCTATAAATTTGAATCAAATTAAGATGTCAGACAGCATGAACCGTTCAACCTAAGCGAAGTGATATTTAACTTCCATCCGGGAAACC
Source organism: Matsumyia berberina (assembly GCA_917880715.2). NCBI lineage: Eukaryota > Metazoa > Arthropoda > Insecta > Diptera > Syrphidae > Matsumyia > Matsumyia berberina. The sequence goes on along the minus strand of OU862870.1, from coordinate 110,103,313 downwards.
TCAACTGCTGAGCTGCTTAATGCAGCGGGAAACGACTTGGAAAGGAACACACGCCAACTCGTTTACAAATTCTGGTCGACTCAAAGCACGCCTGATCCCCAGCAACGAAGATTCTCTAAAGTGAACCAACAATAGAGACATAAATATACCTGACGTTGTCTTTAAGGTCATATCTGTGTAAAGCCTCAACATTCGGCGACTTAGTTTGTGCGTATCAATGTGGCTTTAGATCAGAAAAGTCTACGACTGACTGAACATTTACATCACAGCAGGTAAAAAGCTAAGGAAATCGATGTCCACCACTTTATCTATTTTCTTCTTGCCAACCACTTTCTTGGAGGCTTTATCTCGGAGCCACGGCGCTGTATCGAGAAAGACCAGACAAGGGTAAGTAAAAACGAATCTCAACTAACTTATCGCGAGAAACTGGAGGCAGCTGAAGGCCTAGCTTCTCGCAACCATTCATGTTGTGCGTGTTATATTGTTTCGCACGAATGGAAGGGACCTGCAATTTATTGCGGACTTCGAACGGCTAATTGAGAAGCTCTTTCATGACAAATTATACTCCCGGAGGCTTGTCATTCCCCAACGAGAGGTGGTACCTCAAAACATTTTCGGTAGACATGGCTGGGTCTTAAACCCGCCGCTCGCACAGCAGTCCACCGCACTAACCATTGACCCAAAACGACTGTAACATACAAATATGTAAGTGAAAATCCAAAATCGGAGATTGCTCAGCTGCTGAAGTTTATCTAAACATAGGAGGACAGGATGGAGTGACTGCAGACACTGCAGTTGAAGCTAGACAGCTCTGAAGACAATATTCATTCCTCTTACTATGATGGATTTAGAAAAATTTGAGAATATAGGAATTCAATTGAAAGACTGAATCTTGTAAAACTTGGCTTGATCCCAGGACCCCGATACAACGTTGCAAGGCAAAGTTCGACTGCAACTGCCAAAATTGACAGCAATACGGTGATGCTTCAACGCCTCAAACAGAGACTCTTCACAAGACGATGGCACGTTCAAGAAAAAGCAAATCCTGTGTACTATGAACAGAAATGCAACTTTTTCTACAAATGAATGCAATTAAGCATAAAGCCGATACGATTAAATAAAAATTGAAATTTAAAACCGTCCTTCGGTTAGTAAGCACGTGCTCTAGTGTGGTGAGTGAAAACAACAATCATTTTGAGTGAAATCAGAAAAACAATCCGAAAATGATTCAACTAATTTCTATAAATAAATGTAAATACCCGGCAAGCGGTAGTGAAATCGTAAACACTAACAATCAACAACAGAAACTCACCGCAAAATATCTGAACCGGAAAAGTGTGCGAATGTGGACACATACGCAGTCAATCGATGATAGGTTAACCATTGTGTAACCTGAGCCGGTGTTGACTCGGCCATAATATTTGGTGATTGCTACAAAAATACAAACAAAGGGTTGCCGATATGACGTAGGTATAAACATTATTAAGGCACAACGTACATAATCATCCATTTCCAGCTGCTGTGGTGATACCATATTCGCATCCATAAGCTTCAAATTATTCGTATTCGTCGACGTAACACTGTTGATTGCTATCGGGCTAGAATTGGCTGTTGGCGATACATTCGCATAAGGTATGATCCCATCGTATTTTGGTATATGAGCTGGTGAATTCGGCCAAAGTTTCATGCTGGAAAAAAGATACAAAAATCATTAGAGACACTTTTACCATTTTGTTATGAGATTTTGATTGAAAAAATATCAACAGAAAGGAACCGCACTAACAACTATCACCGGTTCCATCGATCCCTCAGTGGAAACTGCATGATGATAAATGTTTCCAACAACGACTCGACAAAACAACCGGATAGATACACTTTGTAGCTGTTTGTTTGTGATCGGCTAAGAAGACGGGTTTTCTCCCTCGTCTATTTCTCCCCACCCTTTCCGATCTCACGTGAGTGGATTTCTTTCGTACGCAGGTTGCATGCCAAAACGACCGATGAGAGTCATTTCCATTTGAAGGATTTGTTTTACTTACAGGTGATTGAATGCAGCTCATACTTTTGGCACCTCACGTTCGATTGGATCTCTTTGATTTGGTAACCAGTTTTGAAGAGTTTCTTCTGCTGCTTTGGTGTCCATGGCATATATTGACCCAAATCTTTGAGATGCGTGTGTGTTTTTAGAATTTTACCACAGAAGAGGTGGACGGAAAACGAGTTTTCTTTTATAATTTTCTTGATTTGCAACCGCGATTGGAGTTATTTTTAGATGCAACTCGAAGAATGGCTTGAGGTGACCGGGCTTTGCATACAGATGATGGTTGGATTATGTTAAACCACTTGTAGATACCAACTGCTATAGTTGAAAGTGTAATCGGAATGGAATTGTGAGGCATGCAACCTGTGTCTGTTCTGTCTTCTCAGATATTTAGAGTTAATTTCTCAACAGAATATCGACCGCAAGAGGGCTGTTTACTGATTTGGTTCAATGAGTACCCAAAACATATTGTTTGCATCCTTTCTAAAGAAAAAAAACATGCAGAAGTAGTGGTTAACAAAGCGACCAAAACATTAATGGAGTGCAGAAGCCTGGCAGGTAAAAAATGGGGCTGTAAACACAAAACACTGCGATGGATGTACACCAGACCTACCTTCACCTATGGTGCAATTGCCTTTGCTGACAGGCAAATATATAAAAGCAACAAAGGAGAAATTGGAAAAAGTACAGAGACTAGAATGCATTTGCATCACAGGACCTATGACAACATTGACATTAACAACAAAAACACACATGACAAGGAGCAAGGAAAGCAAAACCGAGAGAAACTGGAGGGTATACTTAAACACTTCGGAAAAATACTCAACAATGAAGCGCTCACCCCCAAAAGCTACAAGAATAAGCGGAACCAAAACTATCCAACCTATGGATAGCAATATAAAAGCAAGGACAGATCCCTACCACACCCCAGAAGCCTATACTACAATAAAGGACAAGATGTGGTCATGGTCGTCACCACCAAGTCTGCAGACAGGCATCAGTGTCTTAGTTGACACCATAATGAGCAGCAACGAGGAACACAACCACTCAGCACTTAATCATCTTGGCGCCAAGATCAGTGAGCTGGGTGAGATGATAGGCGGAGGTAGAAAACTATGAGAACATGCCCAACAGCGGCCTTATAAGTCATTTTAGACCTCAAGCCTCTACACTTAAGAATCCATCTGACGTAGGAAATAGAAAAGAACAAATGCCCAGAGCTATGGGAACCTGACTCTTTTACCCCTTTTAGAAACGCCTAAGAATAAAATGGTAAAGAAATACAACTTTGTTACAAGGCTAAGCGACAAGAAGAAATGCACATCTAAGTCCCACATCTTCTCCTTCTCTGAATATATACAGATGACTCAAGAAGATCTAACGGAGCCGTTTGTTTGGAACCAGAACCAAACACTACCAACCAGTGAGGAAACTTTTTAGGCTATTAGCAGATGCGCCCAAGTAAATCTGAACCGGAACTGTCGCAAGCAGGAATCAGACTGCATAGCACTGAATACATACGCAATCTGTTTAAAATTAGTTTGAGAATGCCTTAACAAAATCAACGAACTGAGTACCATGCCACGTATATATTTCAGGCAACGAAGACGCCGATAAAGCGCAAACAGATCCGGAACCCTCCTGTGGGTTGGGTAAACACACCATTTGGGTTGAGCATCACACCAAAAAAAATAATCACTAGAGAGGCAATCCAATATACTTTCCAGGAACTATCACCGGAAGGGGTCAAAGATGCACATCGAACTTACAGATAACGAGCTAAGGATGTTAATGAGAATTTCTTACAGGACACAATAAGAAGATATCTTACAAAACGTGACCTGGAGGACAACATGTAGATTCTAGATGAATGCGGTGCCGACAATCACTTCAGATTCAGTAATCTGTGCGCAGACAGGAAAGGAGAGCTTTTCCTTCACTAAACCTTCTCGAAATAATGAAATTCCCAAGAGAATCTAAATTGGAGAATCTCTTACGAGTATAATTCAAGAATACCCTCGGAGTACAATAGACTTACCTAGGTCGCAGTGTGCACATAACCTCACTTATCAATCAGTCAAGTGTCAGACGGACTTTTTAGTTGGTTCCCATGTCGTAGAATCTTTAAAGACTATCAAGCAGTTGTTACGCCTGATAAGTTAGGACAAATGTTCTCCGAAATTCTTTGCCATCCCTGTTAATAGCAATTAGGCTATTTAACCTAATTTAACTGAAGGAGTTTTGAAATCCTAAACAAAATAGACGCTATCGACGAGATCAGCATTTGCTGGTTCCCCGACACAGTGACATCGAGGGTAACGAAAAAGTAGACGACCCAGTTTGAGGCAAGGATCCGTTCTAGGAAGAGAACACACCCACACATCGATAAACATCCCTATCGATGTACTGAAATAAACTGATAGTATAGTATATGAGGGTGAGCGGAAGTTGTGTTCGTTATGCTATGTGTGAATGCTATGCATACATTTACCTGAGCTTAATGCACTCTTTTGGTTCATCCATCTCTTCTTTCATTTTTAGGGGTTCAAATGAACAACGATGGGCATAGGCTCCATCCTTCCATGTGACTGTTCAATAAATGACTTAGCGAGCTTCTTTAGATTCCTTTAGCGATTTCCTCGATTATTATCACTATTAATTATCAATTATCGATAGCACCGAAATAAATTCATTTTATTTCATTAGCCGTGATCAACAGCTATGGCATGGGGGATTGAGGTCATCGCTATCATTATTTATTCAACCTTCATCTAAGCAGGAAAATACTATAGAGTATCTTTTAAGGAGATAGCTCAAGAGCATAGTCACATCCCTTACTGGGAATCAGATCAGTGTGAAATTGTGAAAATTGTGAGGCTAACGAGCTACATATGACGGTCACTGAGGCATCCATATTATTTGCAGCTTGTGCGAGCTACAAATTCTGCAGAAGCTGCAGGAATGTACACGACTAAACACCTTTGTAAATTATTATATACTTATTACTTACAGTACTAGGTGGTACGAATGCATTGGTCACCTTTTAGTAGGAACACAAGCATGTACTTGTGGACTAAGTGTATGTCATCGACAATCATGAGACGCAGCTCGACGATATCAAAATTGTTCAAGAGTGAAGGCTTGTAAAGTGAGACTATGGCTTAAGTTTCGAGGACAGAAGCATCTGAAGTGTGACATGTTTTCATTCCAGCCAAACCCCCGAAGCATGGTGACCTGGGTAGCGATTGGTTGGATAACTATTAATCGGCCTAAGTATGTATAACTTGAATAGATAAATAGCGAGACAACCAAGTTCATAGCCAACTGCTTATACAGGGTTTTTCAATAAGAGCGCTACAAAAGCTTTTTTAAATAAAACAAAAACGGTTTTGGATAGCAATGAAATTCTTTTTTCCTGTGAAAGTACGTTCGATGCCATTATGTATGGATTTCGATTTCTTTTGCACGGCCACCATGGGCACGCTTGCAGAAGTCCAGACGCTGGACCCAGTTTTCGACGGTTTTCAAGCATAAATCGGCCGATACTGCTGCAATTTCACGTTCGATATTCGTACGAAGTTCATCAATCGTCGCTGGCTTATGGGCATAGACCATAGACTTGACGTAGCCCCACAGGAAATAGTCTAACGGCTTCAAATCGCAAGACCGAGGCGGCCAAGCGACTGGACCATTTCGTGAGATAACACGTTCTCCAAACTTGGTTTCCAATAAATTGATTGTGACATTCGCTGTGTGGCTTGTGGCGCCGTCCTGTTGGAACCACATGTCCTCCAAGTCCGTATCAACCAATTGGGGCCAAAAATATTCGGTTATCATTGAACGGTAGCGATCCCCATTCACAGTAACGTGCCGGTCTTGATCATCACGGAAGAAGTACGGCCCAATGACGCCGCCGGCCCATAAACCACACCAAACCGTAATTTTTTCGGGATGCAATGATGACTCATGGAGTACGTGTGGATTGCTGCCTGACCAATACCGCATATTTTGTTTATTGACGAAGCTATCCAGCCAGAAATTATGACGACCATATATTGGACGTAGCGCTCTTAACGTTGAGGCCACTGACTCCGAATTTCGGTAGTAGTTTGCTGTCCCTGTCGCTCTACTTTTGTAGCGTCCCTATTGAAAAACCCTTTACGTGCAGGTTAGCATTCCAAATGCAAACGTTCTACCGGATCTAAAAGAGGTAACGTGGGTCATTTCGCGTTATCGAAACATGATTGGTTGGTTTGTAGGTGTCCTAAAGACTTACTTAGACCTTTATGTATCCGTAAAAAGTTTACTCATGAGAGTCTAACCAAGGTTAGGGTTGGCTGATTGAAACATTAAACCATTACGCCTGACAGAGCTCTCATCTGATGATGTACCGCGTGACTTTAGGTAGATTGACCATCGAAAAAAAACCGGCGGCATTGCATTGTAGCATTTAGTAGTAGGAAGAAGTGACCTATCGTCCGTATATCGCAGGAAGATGAGATAACTGCAGTACAGCTTACGATGAGACAAGAGATATTATATTGATGTATTGGCCAATAAAACCAAAGAAGTAGATGTTAGGTGCGATAGAAGAACCCTCTACAGAATTACTAAAAAGTTTTTAGACGGTCAAAGTTCCTACTAACACCCGGTAAAAAGCCTAGACAGCTCTTAGCTTATTTCAGCTGAGGACCAATTTAAGCGATGGAAAGATCAGGTTGCTACGACTTTAACCCTTGTATTCACCAGTGATATACACCGAGCTTACCGAAGTAACACTTAACGAAATACGCACTACAACTTCCAGTAGGAGATTGCTGAAGCTGCAATAAGAAGAGGTCCACAAACCGGACCAAACCAAAGGACCTAGGCTACGCTGGGTAACCAGAACATGTAGGAAATGAAGAAAACCAAGCAGCTGATGCAATTAACAAGGAATGGCTCGGGTACCCCGTTCTTAGCACCAGGCATACCATGTAATGAGAAAGCTGTCAAGGAAGATATCTGCCCTTGACCGAGAACAAGCGAATCCTTCTGTTTCTTTGTGAGCCGGCAATGACTTTGAAGCCTAAGTAGAAGAAATATCCCTAATGAATAAAATACTAGGTGCAAGTCTCTAACCATCCGTGAAACATCGAAAGCAAGAACCTACAGCTGTTTGCCGTGCAAAAAAGTTGAATCTAAACGATGATGACTTGTGCAGAGAATGCGGTGACGATGAAGTTCTTGAGGACACAGCCCATTTTCTTTTTCCCTGCCCCAACCAATGTCCTACAGACTCAAAATAGACAAATACTTCTTCAACGACACAACGGAGGTACATCGCTCCATATAAGCATCACAATGGGTCTGCACAGACGATAAAAAGGTGCTGATATGTTCTCCATCAACCAACGAGGTGCACACAAGTGAAGATTGCTGGATAAGGGTCGAACTAGCTGGAGAAATAAAGTCGAGGACCACTGTGGACTGGAACACCGCCGAAAAGAAAAACGTACCTTCTGCTTGAGGAGGATTAAGGTCGTTCTGTGATTGTCGTAGAATATCAGCCTACCAAGAATCCTCCAAATCAGTGACCACACAGACAGTCTGAGTAATCTTTACTCTGGTAATACTCCTGGCAAAATAGTTCTCTTCATTTGAAAGTCGATAAACTTGAAGTCGACTGATGGTTCCAATGTTTTCGACTTACTTTTGGTCACGCGATGAGATATGCATTTGCATGCAACTTGTTGATTTCTCCGGAGTTGCAACGTTGCAGCTGCTTAATAACGTACAACTTACCGTTGGTAAACAACTTGTTAATGATGAAATGATATTTTTTTTATTACAGAAAAGCCTCACGACTTGAATGGAAAGAGAAATTAACTTTGAATGATCTTATCCGAACCAATTCTTCTTTGCTGACTTCTAAAACGCAACTAATGTCCCAATAACCTTAAAAGATTATGAAATTGAATATAAAATACCAACAAAACAAGTTCCAATGGGGGTTTACAAGCTTATCGTTCGCAGAAGTGGTTTTTCTTATGTTTTATATGGAAGTGTTGACAAGAATTGAATTCAATTTTTAACTTATTAGAATTTTTTTCGCATTGAGGAATCAAATGAAGTCAGAGGTGGGCCTTGTGGGAGTGGTTGTATAATTCCGGTGAGGTTTTCAAGCGAGCGTCGATGCTCAATGACGCAGTATCATGTTTTGCGAGGGGTGACCAGATACTTTTGTTTTGATTATGAAAGAATGCTCAGGAGGGTGCTAGATTCCATCTTTCCAGTTTATTCTTCGCAAGACTTTCTTTAGACTCTCGAGGTAAGAATATCAAATCTACGAATAATTTGAACTATTCTATTTGGCCAGAGAAGCCAACAACTCTTTATCTTGATAATCGACAACCGATTTCAGAAATTTACAGGATAAACAAAACTAGTTTAATAGTAAGAGCGCATTCAATGAAGAGCTCTTTATTTTTTATTTAAAACGATGTCTCACACGACCTCTTTCTATCAAAACAGTGTCACTGGAAGTGTATTCTTTACTTAACCCGCATTTGGAAGTGGACTTAAGCCAATTGCGTTTATATCACAAAGAGCCTGTCTAGGCTGACGTGTGTCTGTACCTCGCATGGACAGTCCTACACTACCATTCATTCAGCATCATTCACTTTCCAATAGCCCGTTTATCCACTATGAGGGTCGCGGATTTAGGTTTTAGGCCATCGACAGGAGCTATCCCCATACGGGTAGAGACGAGGTTTCGGACTTGCTCCAACCATATCATCCTAGGCCTACCCAGGGGGCGCCTACCTCACGGCACGGATTCTACGGGACATCTTGGAAGCCGAATTGAGAACATGTGTTTAACAAACCATCGAACTATGGACATCTTCGTTCGAAGAAGTAGCTGTTCGACATTGAGTAACTCGCATATTTTAGTGTTCCTAACCCGATCTCTGCGAGTCGCCCCAGCAATACAACGAAGAAATCTTATTTCGGCAGCTTGTACTTCACCCTACCTACCTATTTAATTGCCTTTGCTGCTTGAGGGAACGTTACTATAGCAAGTCCACGGTTTAACCTTCTCAATATTCATCAGTGGACATGGCGCTCTCCCGATCAGAGAGCATACATACATCAACTGAATTCTTGAACTTGATCAGATGGGTGTATGCCTGATGAATGGGATCTTAGCATTGTTTAACCGATCAAGAAGAAAGTGGACCCCATATAGAAGCTATAGAAGATTCAGAATCCTCTGCACCGCATTCAAGAACTTATCTGCCTTTTTATGCAAACACCTGAAACCCTTTGCCAAGAGCCTGATTTGCCCTTATCAGTGCCATTTAAGGCCAGGAAAGACCACTATCGACCAAATTCCCACACTTTGCCAGTTCCTGGAGACAACGCAAGAAGTCCAAATCGATACCCACCATCTCTCTGTCGATTTAAAGTCACCAATGACAGCATTTATAAAGACGAGCTATGTATATAGAGCCATGTCTAGTTTTGGCATCCCTAGCCCTGCCAAACTCGTCCGTCTGTGCGCCATGACGATAGACAATGCTCGCTGCTTCATCAAGGTCGATAACTATCTCGCAGAGATCTTTAAGGATTTAGACAAGGGGACGCGCTGTCATTTGACTTCGTTACCATCATACTTGAAGGAATTATGCGAAATCCTCAGGCCAACAGGCACAACGGTCCAACCACTTGCGTTCACTGATGGTTTATCGGCAGAACTCAGTAAGTTCTCACCACTGCGTTTGCGAGTATGTAGACAGAAACGGGCAAAATGCGCTTAGTGGCGATCAAGAAGAAGGGACACCCAACATCGATAGAATGCCGCAGTGGACAACTGAAACATTTAGGCAGTGAGGGACTTTGTTGGTTCTGCAATTATCTCCGATAAAGACATCTCATCAGATTCAAATGAAGAAAAACTCCTTCCAAGGCAAGGCTAGAAAGCCTCTACATAAGAGCTCTTGCTCTATGGAGCTGAAATATAGACACCATTGAAGGTGTATGAAGATATCCTTGGTTCGACCAATAAATCTTTTGTAAGATTTTCGGCTCAGCTTGCGTTGAAGGGTTAGGGAAAAGGAACTTGAATAGTGGTCATAGACATTGCGCCAACGCTTAGGCGAACAAAGTCTTTGAATCTAAGTCGAATGGACAACGCAGTACAAGTAGAAGAGGATCTCAATCAACTAGCACCAGTTAGCTGATGACCGAGTTAATTGCAGGGACTTGGTGGTTGTAGCCCTAAACTGTAACGCCACTTCAGTAAGTATGTAAGTAGAAAGCTGTAAGAAGGGTCTCCGGAAGAAGCAGAAGGGACAGAATGAGGAACGAAGGAATTCGCTTAGGAATAAGTTCGTTATAGAAAAAATAAAACCAAGAGAGGCAGCTTAAAAGTTTAATCATATATAGTAGATAGATGGGTTAAAAAGGCATTAAAAAATATTCGAAATAGAAGCTACAGGCATTCTACCAAAAAGAGGACCTAGAATCACATAAAAGACCGGATCGAGCTAGTGGGACCGCCTAAGACCCTGTAAGAATTAATACGATAGTGCCGGGATGGAGTCCCACCTTACAGCAAAAGAAAAAGCAAAGAAAAAAAGATGGATGCGTGTATGTCTCTCGTGTCAATAGTGAAGCTTCGAACCAAGCATCCATTCAGTACACTTTCTTCATCAAATCTTGTAATATTGTGTCTAGTAGAAGGTCCTGTGTTGATGGCATTCTAAGAAATGCTAAATGTACAATAAGTTCTATCCCTAACCTACACTAGGCGCTGGCTTACTCGCATAGCAGGTAAAGAAGATTCACTCCAGAAACGCAGATATTACATACAGTCAAAATCGCTTACAACGACATGGGTTTTAACGACGTATTGGTTATAACGACAAAATTTAAAGGTCACGGCTAAGCTCCAATAACTAACCTTTAAATCGGTTATAGCGACCTTTCGCTTATAACGACCAAATTCATCGGTCCCTTAAAGGTCGTTATAACCGATTTTGACTGTATTTCAGTATTTTGTGCAAACTAAAAGTCAGTTTAAGTTCCACCCTCCCCCTAAAGGGTATGCTCTGCACTAGGCACGGCTCGATGACCACGTTGAAGAGTTTGGCGCTTTTCACATACTTGTGTAAGCAATTCTCTTAACAACTTGCGGAGTTAAAATTTCTTCTGCTAGAGTCCTGATTTTGGACATACATTCTGCGCGACACATTAGTTGACATGGGCGTAGGTCTATACGGAACACATGCCTACCTAGACCCTTTCCCTTTTAGTCCAAGTGGTGATCCTTATGAAATTGTTTATAGGAGGCAACAAGTCGCTAACTCAAAGTAGCGGTGAAAATAACTACGTGTGCCAAACGTACAAATTTGTCTTTAATTCTCACGGAATCCATCTTTTTGTACAAAGATGCTAGATAATAGCTCCTCCGTCCACAGCTGTTATATGTCATCCTGATACAAAAAAAAAAATATATTCCGCTAGAATATAAGTGTTTGCTTCAATCTATTTGGAAGACAATCCATTTTCATTTAACTTCAGCTTAATGAAGTTACCGGATGTGAGCCTGGAAGAAACCCTAAAACGAGTGAACAGAACTGCTCAACCGGTTTAAAAACTCGTGCGCGAACCACTTAAATGAATTAATCGCAACACCACGGAACGCATGGCAACCCTAACCCCAACACACACGTTTGGATCGAAAGCTATTCTCAGAACAGGTTTTGTTTTTGCCAAGGAATGCGGTTGTTTAGCATTAGAAGTGTTGTTCAGGCGCCATTAACAAGCGTTAAACACTTAAACTAAGAGAAACCAAAGCAAAAACACTTACTATTCAGGGCTGTAGCAGCCAGCCGATGGGGTTAATGATTCCAATGGTATATCATTCATGATGGTGCACTCATAGCTCGGTTGAAACTTCTCCTGCTCAGACTGCGGTCTCCTCTGGATCTTCTCACGATCCTGTTTGTGTTTCCGGTCGGCTCCTTTCAATTTAAAAACCTGCAACGAAAAGAAACTCAACATTAGTGCTGCAATAGAGTGGCACTCTGCCGCTTCCCTCCTCCTCACCTTTATCTGACAAGCTGCCGCGTGAATGGCTGGTTTTCCAATTACACCACCTCCTCCGACTAAATTATTACAATTCGCTGAACTATCGCCCACTGGAGAGCTGTTTGCATTCTCAATGTACGTCTCAATTTGTATCCTAAACGGGACACCTTTTTCGCCACCGTGCTTCTTTGGTGTGAACTCTGTCGAGATACAGTTGACCTTTATGTAGACGCCCACCTCCTTGAGAGGATCCCACAAGACTTCAACGGTATTCAAAAAATTTGGATTCAACGGCTGCGAAACGTGACACAGGCCGTAGGACAATGGCACATCGACTTCAATGATCCTTTCACCTGGACGCGAGGCTTGCCATTGTTGCATTTGCTCACGTTCCATGTACTGAAGACGACGCTCGTGAAAACAGATCTTGATGACGCTCTGTCCAGAGAAAAACAAACCAAACAAAAAACGAATAAACAATTTAATAAAAAACAAAAAAAAAATTAATTATTTGTGAGTTGAGACGATCGGACTCGGCATGTTGGCACGCCTAAGCCGCAGACAAGAGCCTTTCGAGGTCAGATGGTTTGCTGGTGCCGATATGATGGAGATTTTCTATTCCCTTGGTTCGGCTACTTGTTGAGTGGTTTAATTGGACTCGATTGGACTTAATTGAATGGCATGAGACATGCAAATTAGTTTCGATTGGGAGCCTGGTAGTGGGACAGTTATGTCGGACTAATTGGTCTGAGAATGGAAATGCTTCGATTTGCATGTGATGTGAGCCCGTTTGACTGGATGATTTTTTCTTTATCATTTAAAATGTGAAATTCATTTCGTCAATCTGTGTTGTGGTGCAGACGGTCTTGGAAGTGGTTAACTGGTGGATGCTCCAGTTAGTTGGTGGTATTCACTGGATTTATCTCGAAAGGTTTGGAGATAAACGGGTAGAATTGTGGGAATTATGGTGAAACTCTCTTATCTGAAAGAAGGCATAGAGTGTATGGTTGGTGAACGTCGGGAAAATATGTTGAAGGAATGAACCAGTGGATGAGGAATGATGCAAGCTGCTTCTTGGCATTTTCAACACTTAGAGGGACATCGGATTTATTTTTATTGAACTCTCGCACTATATACCACAAAGCAACTAAGATGGAACAAGAAAACAACTGCATAACAAGCAATGAGGAGATTGAAATACTTATTGGTTGCGTTGGGCATCGAACTAGGTTTTTCCCCTTTGAAGCTAAACAGGTCTTTGTTCATTAACATACTCTAACCTCGTCGCATGACATATCAAACAGACTGCCAAAAAGGAATAGTAGGTAATCCAAGATGTGGATAATACGACATCAAGATGGATATGCGAGATTCTGTATACCAGGACTGCTGAAGGACCTGGTATGTAAGTCAGGCTATCACCGAGAATACCACTACGCAAGACTGTCCTCAGGCATAGAGTCCTATTACCCCTCACATTAAGCCTAGTCAGTGGACAAAATCTAAGGCAGCCTTCCAGGATTCGACCGCATTGGATAGGTGGATGACATTGTCCTTATAGACAAAGGAAAGTTTGAAGGAACACTTCACGACATAATACAAAAGTGGTCTTTCAGTTTTATAACAGGGGTACCTATCAGCAGGCCTTACCATCAACCCCATCAAGACCACACCATCCAATTCGAGAAGGAAAACGAGCAACACTAGACTGTAAAGTGTAAACTCTTCTGGAACAAACATGTAGCGGAAATAACCAGAAAATCAACTCGTGTTGCCATGATATGTAAGAGGTTAGCGGGAAAATTATGGGTGCACAACTCAAGCATGCTAATCTGGATTTGCTGGACCATCGTTAGACCCATAATCGTCTATAACACAGTTAGATGGGCGAAAAGAACAAAGCTAAGTGACACAAGAAAATCACCTACCAAAATACAAAGATTAGCATGTGTATGCAGCGGTAGAGTTAGTCTTAGAAGTATCCCCTTAACTCTTCCTTATTGAAAGCGAAGCAAAGAAAGCCAACTTAAGGCTTACCAAAGCGGTTCGAGGAAGCAACAACCGCATTGGGTATAGAAAAGGAATCTTTCTCAACAAAAGCATAACAATGTCTACGTTACAAAAAACAAGAAAAATCGGACCAATGAAGCTGATATGTGCATCTTCAAAGCACTTACCTTAAAATGATATACAGACGGATCGGCCGATGGAACTGGAGCAGGAATATTTGGGCTTAGAACTGCATGCTTCATACCAATGGGCACATATTCGAATATCTTCTAGGCGGAGATGCACACAATAGGAAGACGTGTAAAGATTAACCTCGAGGGCAAGACATAGCAATTCTGTCAGACAGTCATGTAGACATTAAGGCACAAAGCACGTGGATAATCACCTCCAAAATGGGCAGAGAAACTGACAAAAGAAAGGCGGAATGGGCGAGAAAGTCATCCATTAACAACAACCGAAGAACTTCTCAGATATAGACAATATAAAATCCAACTCGTGCACTATAACTAGGCAAAAATGGACTACTAATACGAATCTTTACAGGACACTAAAAGCTAAAGAAACACCTTTAGGAATTACATCTAGAAAAAAGATGAGATCTGTAAATTTTGCAACTATGTATAGGTATAAGGACGATGGTCGCCGTAGCTCATAAGCCATGTCCACCGAACATTTTACGCGGCACCACCTTCCGTCTAGGAATGACAAAACCTCTGGAAGCATAACTTGGCATAAAAAAGCTTCTCAATTCGCCGTTTGGAGTCGACAATAAATTGTAGGATCCTTTCATTCGTGAGAAAAATGAAACACGCACAACATGAATGGTTATGAGAAGCCAGGCTTTCGCTTATCCCGCTGTCCCACTAGCTAAGGACGAAACTTTAAATCGCAAACTCCTGAGCACTATTTCCTTATAGAAGCCACTGTCGTTTTAGCGTGAACGCGACAGAAAACCATGTGGTCTATGTGGACACCAGAGCTCAAGCATTCCATTGATAAAGGAATCGGCGACATCCATGCTTTCATCAAACGGGGAGATTCGACAGATAACATGGACACTAGTATCAAGGCCATAATTATTTTCACTTTTCTTAAATATTCGAAACCTATCCTATTTCATAGATGTGAAACAACGGGCCCGACCGAGGCCTGAAGAGCATTTCGCTTACCCTTACATACAAAAACATACCATTAACAGACCATGTGTCGATCAAGTTCGTAACCGACGATAATATTGGTCAAGCTACACAGAAATTATTGAAGATGAGGAGCATGACGTCATATTGCACAGCCCACGCCACAGAACCCGAAAGACATCAATTAGAGAAAGAAATGGGAGAGACCAACACCCGAAGGGTACATCAAGGCAGATGGTAGCATCTCATAAAAGTTTGGGCGTTATCTTCGAAACTGTAGCTATAAAAAAAATAAGCAGCGTCTAGAAAAAAGAAAAAGAGCAGCGGAATCTAAATGTGAGCGAGCTGATGCCATAGGGCTGGAGATCCCCCTCCCGATGAAATCCCTGACAACAGTATGGTGAAGATAAGATTTTCTCCTTCAAAAAAAAAAAAATAAATTACCATGCTATGCAAATGAATTCACTTAATCAACAGACAAACAGACAATTTGGTCGTCATTCACAAAATTGGGTAGAAAAACCGTGGTCACTGTAGGTGAGCTAGAGGGCCCTGAAACTCGTTGCAGAACACCAACCAAGATTAGATTTACCACAATGGGCCTTGAGTCTAAGTGAGTTCCCTAGGGGACACCAATCGTACCTAAGATCAAACCTCAGTTTTAAAAAAACAAGAAACTACGGATTTAGAGATGAACATTTGCGGTGTCTCAGGCACAGACTCCCCGCGTGTCTTCAGCTGGGAATAGTCTTGTTACTGACAACAATTAAGTAGCAACGCGTTATCGAAAGAAAACCCACTGTAGATAGTGTAGATGTAAGTGAAGAGCATTGTTGAATCTACCTCGGTCGTTCACGCATACGACAATCACAATCACAGACAACTTGTAATGGGCAACTGAATTAATTTTTAAAAATCGTCCTAAGACACCGACACCCTGTTTTTAATTTGATGCATCAAATCGCACTTCAAATATGCATTTCAGTCTTCAGGTCTCAAGTCTTTTCGCCCTCAAATCGTTGCAATGTTTGCAGAAGTTATCGCAAACGATAGCACTGTAATGAATGCGGAATTCATTCAGCAACAAATGTTTTTCAGTTCTCTCCTGACAAACAAATAGACACAAGAAACTTTTTCAAGGTCTCCACTGGATACTTCGCCGCCAAACCACCTAAACAAACAGATATGTATTGTTGAACTCGCTAAAAATAGTTGTAGTTGCCATCAAGGTTGTTATTCATAGTTTGGCAGCAATTACCCAAAAAGAAACTCAATCAAACACAACTCACCTTTAGTATTTTATCTCTGTAGAAGGATAAATCTCCGGTTTTCTTCAATTTAATCTCGTAACTCTGACCCTGATTCAGATAAGTAAGAGTATCTTCATTATTTTTAGTTGCAATCGATGTGGCCGCAGCCAAAATGTACTGGAATCTATAAATTGCAAGAAGAAAGTTCAAAAGTTTCGCGAAGCAAACGGCGGCGAGGTGCTCACTTGTAATCATCCGACAGAGGGTTCTCTGTCTTCGAACTGTCTACAGATGGCAGAATAGGACTTTTGCGAGCTGTTTAAATAGTTAATCAAACAGACAGATAATATTTTAATTAATAAAACCAAAGAGCACTAGAAAACGTCAAGACGTTGTAGTAGAAATTTGAACAAGTTTCGATGACTCACCATTGGTGACTGATGCGTCGGCCTGTTGATTGTTGACATTGAATCCGTTGACTGAAATTGTTTTAGAATTATCATAACCTGACTTGTTGGTCACTTGTTGTGGAGATCCACACGGAGCATTGGACTCATTTAAATCGCTGGTATTTCCGTTTACTTGATGCTCCGAATCGTGATTGTCCGAACTGAGTGAGCTATCGTGGTTAACTGGGTTAAGTGGACTTTTGTTATCCTTCAGCTGGTCACCCTGTGGGGAGTGTATTTCCTGTTTGAGAGCAGTAAGGGTTGGACCAAATGTCAGGAAGGATTCACTAAAAGTATTAAGTTTGTTATTCAAATATTTATGCAAGGCTAAGACCGCTGTGTACCTGTTGAAGTCTGTGCTTAAATCGAAGCCAATGTCGTCAGCCCAACTTCCTCGGCCTAAAAAAAAAAAAAAAAATGCAGAAATGTTAAAAGAGTTTGTAACTGAGAAGCACTATATTCTCAGGTCCTTGAGGAGAGAAAACTATAAATTTAACGATTGTCAGTCGCCATTCGTCGACGAGGAAAGGCTGCAATTGCGAAATAAGACGACACCTACAAAGTATAGAAAAAAGTTCAGACCTCGGGTTACAAAACGGAAGCAGCACTCGTGAGTAGCCGCAAGAAGAGAGAACCAATCGCCATCAGGGTAGGGGAGTATAATATAACATCGAGGTCATCATATACTCAGCTGTGATGATGGACGCTTACAAGGAAGACCTCCAAAGAACGTACACAAAAGCTGCTCAGCTGAGTGCAGACTTTTCCAGAAAAATGCTGACGCAGACAAGACAAGACTTATGCTTGGGATAGCGTCGTCCATCACTGCATTGGGCACTTATTTAGCCCAATGCAGTGAGACTCAAGTGCTACGCTAGAAGGATTAACTTCATCAGTCGATTGCATGCGCTGTGCATTTCGGACGGTGTCACCTGTTGCTGCAGCAGTCAGCAGCTATATTGGCTAGAAAACAACAGAGGAATTAAGATGTCAAAAATCAGGAACCCCGATGTCAATGATATCGAGCTGGAAAAGAGACAGCGAAACATAAGAGCATGGCAGGAGAGATGGAACCAGTCTTTGAAAGGAAAACTCAAACCGGATATTCAAAAACAGATGAACCGACATCACGGGAAAGTTGATTTTTACCTCAGCCAGTTTCTAATCAGACATGGCTACTTGCGAGCTTATCTTCACAGATTTAGGCATAAGCAATCCCCCAACCGCCTAAATTGCTAAGCGCCCAGCGAAGATGGACAGCACGTATTCTTTCTTTGTCCTCATTTCCGCATTAAAGCACAGAGATCTAGACGAACAAATTGGAGAAACACCATTTTCTGAGAACATTGTAAACCTTATGATAGCTTCGAGCAGAATTCAGCGGTTCGAAAGAGACAGTAAGAGCAGCAAGCAAAACCGAACATAGACAACATGGGACAATGGACGGACAGCGTTGAACCCGAAATGAAAGGAAACAAAGAAGAAAGAGCATAAATTGCTCACCAGCGCCGCTAGGAGAGTGATTCAAGTGTCTAGGCATATTGTTGGGACCGATTATTCAGTTTTGCGAACAATGCATGCCAATAGCCCGGTCTACTTAAACAACTTGGTTAAGTCGATTGGTGTCGAGAAAGTGATAATCCTACCAATAAACCTCGAAGCAACGATACTGCCAGGTTACTCAGCCGCAAGACTGAAAACCCTGGGATATTTCGACACCACATCAAATCTTTTTAACAACCAGTGTGACTTTGGGTATAAATCAACTTTGTCAAACATTTCGATACCGAAGGGACACTCGAATTCGAACTTACGAAACAGGAAATGGAATGACTGTATTCACGGATGGCTCTAACATCGCAGGCAACTCTAGAGATCATGCCGATACAACTTGCGATCTACCTAGAGTCTTTCGTCACAGTGTTCCAAGGAGAAGTTCTTTCCATTTTAAGAGGAACTGGAGTTCTCCTGGTAGACTACACCCAACGCAGGAAAATAGACATCTTTTGTGATAGTCAAACATCACTTAAAGTCATCACAAATGCAACTTGCAGATCTTATCTGATAGATGAGTGTAAAAGCAACCTGAAACTGGTTGCCAGTCAAGACGACTGTCCTGTCTGGGTACCGGCTCACGTAGGTGTCACAGGGATTGAGAATCATGTGCTGGAAACAGTGGGAGTCCCAATGTCAATAATAAAAACAGCAACCAACAAGATCTCTTAGCATCTTCCCATTGGTTGCTCTGATTTCGCACGTTGAAAAACGTGTAAAATTGCAAGATCACTCGGACAGAAATTAACCAAACAACCTGCTCACCAAAAAGGCCGTACGTGCAAGGAAAGCAATTGAAGCTGATGGTGGAACTAACCACTGACCACATTAACCCCGAGGCACATAGGCATAGATAGGGATTCGCCGGCGCAGCGATTTAAAGGAACTAGGGGCCATGTGGATACCGGACCAAAAGCACCTAATGGATAAAGGCATCGGCGATATCCTGACTTTCACCAAAGAAACAGAAAGATTCACCAGATCAAGCGTACACTAGTTGTTTCGTTTGACTAAGGCCTAAGTGAAAAAAATTAATCTCACCCTCACATACCATGTTTAACCAACGATAGAATTGTACTCAGTAAACTTATAAAACAATGGCCATCACGCCATGCCAGCAAAAACGCGCAGAAAAAGCCCCCAAAAGCATCAAATTGATCATCAATCTTTCACCCTGACACCTGTCAATCCTCATCCTGTCATCTTCTGCTGTAGCTTCGTTCATCGGGTTAAAACTCATTTTGCATGACATCACAACATGCAACCATGCCACATCCGCATCCAAGCCCCCATTTACCTACTGCTTCCTTCAATAAAAGAAAACAAAATACTAGTTTCAAGTTTACGAAAGCTCATTGTGAAATCCCAAAGTGTTTTAGTGTTCGATACCTACTGCCGTCCGAGTGGAGAAGATCATCCCCACCCCGTAATCCCGCAGCACAGTCCAATGGACTATCTCGTGCGCGGCTTGTTGTTTTTATTTGCCATAAAAATAAGCCACGCTATAGAAACGTGATCACAATAAACGATTATTAATCGAAACACCGACGGAGGAAAGCAAAAAAAAAAGTAAAACTGTACACTCATATCTACAGCGTTTATAGATAGAGTTGACATCAAACTGAAAGATGAATGAGATGTGTAGCCGTCCAACGACGACGATCGTCACTTTCAGACCGATCAGTGCTTATGATCACACTGTGCAAACTGTACGAGCACACCACCTTGAGTACACGACCAATTAAGCAGAGGATCCACACGAAGTTGTTGCGTAACCACAAACATGAGCATTTCTTGTAAACATTTTCATTACAAGAGGAGTTTCCCCAAAATTGATCGCCCTGTGTTGTTTGGCTTTTGCGACACACTTCGTGACGGTCTCATTACAAATGGCAGGCCAAACCCAAATGGCCATTTGAAATCCACCTGCAGTCGCAGCTCACTTCACTTGGTGGCCATTTTGGTTGAGCAACGTGATTTCTGGGTGAACAAAATAATGTGCAAAAACATTTGTATTCCGCAGATGTGTTCGTACTTTAACGTCGACCAATTAAGCACAAATTGATCAAAATTATTCACATGTGGTTGGACTGGACAGAATTCATCGGAGAACTGGTGGAAATTTCCACAAATTAGTGGTTTGGTAGGCAAATACCTCCTTGATATGGTGACCCCTATCGTCTAGGTTGTGTCGGATTAATCTTATCGTAACAAGTATTTTTGCAGTTTTATTCAGACACTTTTATAGTTTTATCACAGATAGAGATACTGTAAAGCACAAGAGATAAGCTAAGAGATTTATTGAAGCATTTAACGAACCAGTGCCGTGGTGTTTTGTTACCCCTTTGTGGCAGATATTTCTTGTCGTGCTATCTCTTTGGTTACATCGAAACACAGGTAGAAAATAATTAAAGTTTCTTGGTGTTTGCGCGGTGACGTCGATCTAGATTGATGGTAAGTGATAAGAACTTTCAGAGAGTTGTGGCAGATAGCCAATCAGGAGTGTAAAGTTTGCTGGTTTGCAAGCTAACCAGCAGCTATCTGATAAAAGCTATCAAGTTACTTTATGGTTTCGTTTAATTTATCGACCTACTGGGATATATAGACAGTATTGATAGTATCCAACGCTCCCAGAGTTCCATCATAGAGACGTTCATGGCGATTGTAGATGAAGCACAATGAGTTAGTCGCGGAGTCTGCGTACCTTTGTACAGCGTAGAACAGAGCATCACTCTTGACACCTAAAACTTTGAGGTATTTAAGGAGCTCATCCATCTCAGATTAGACATATTCTTCGTTTGGACAGAAGAACTGAGTGGGAAGCTGGTGCTCTGCGGAACTCTGCTGTTAAGACCGGCCCCACCGTTTTTATTGCCGACTTCGAACTAAAATTTGAGAAGCTTTTTCATGACAAATTATAATCTCTGAAGTTTAGCACAGCCCTTTATAAAGAACATCTACTGAACTCCTGCGAGTGGAAAACACTTCGTCGGGTATTAGGTCCCGTGTGTGAAAAAGGCGAATGAAGGTGAGGATTTAGCCAAGTAGTCTAGACACTTCAACTACATTGGCTCGTCCACATTGACCGAATGGACAACAATGTTTCAACCAGGAGCATGTTTTAATTTCAATTAGGCAGAATCAATTGTTTGCGGTTGGCAGAAGGCTTGATCTGGAGAAATGAAAGTTGAGATTAAAGTGGGTTGAAGGCTATAGTGTTGCAAAACCTTTTCACGAGTCAGGAGCTTCATAAGCAGGTGATGGAACGGATTAAAAAAACAATAGCTGGCGCATCAGTTCGGGATGAGCCATGCTTCTCACAACCATTCATGTTGTGCATGTTTTTTTATTTTTCACATAAATGGAAGGAACCTACAATTTATTACCGACTCCGAACGGCGAATAGAGAAGCTTATTCATGACAAATTATACTTTCGGAGGCTTGTCATACCTCGAGGTGATCCCGCGAACAAAGTTCGATGGACATGGTTGAGACTTGAACCCACCCAGCTCACACAGCAGTCCAACCATGGAATGGACAAATGTAAGGATAATGATGAGAAAGACAGTTGAGATAGAGATAAGAACGCGGACAGAATGGAGATGGAGGTTATACGACAGATACAAGTGGGTCAACTACTGTACTCAAACCAGTTTTGATGTGATGATGAAGAACGACAGAAAGTTAAAGGAAAGAAGGTACATAAACCTTTGCTTCTCTAAAAAATCTGACATAAAAGGTATCAAAAAATAGTACTTCACATACCTTAGAGCAAAAGCTTCATTTTTACTACAAAAATTGACATTTGAGCGCATCGAAACTGTCTTCGAATATGAAAACTGCTCAGCCATAACCTTTTCTCAAAATTTTACTCTATCGCCTGCCTACACATGTACATTACCGATTCATTGTTGTACTTGATAAATTTACCTACTTAGATCTCAATTCAGCATCGTCTTTCAATAACCGTATCAAGTTTATATAATCAATCAATCAACACTCTCACTCACCAAACAATTTCGCAACTCAGAAACCAACAAAAAACAAAAAAGCAATACTTCTCTGCAGTACGGCACACACATACCAACAATGCTCTGGTATCTGCAAAAACGTCGGCTGTTATCATTTTGATTTGAAAAATTTTGCATTTCCTACGGTGAAGCGGGAGAGCCGGGTGGCAGGCCTAAATCGAAAACACGCACACAGGGTGTCCAGCTCCTAATCAGACATTAACACAAGTTCAGATAGCTTCGCGCGCCCATCCACACAGAAATGGAACTTTGTTGTTACAACTACGCCGAGATGGGTTTTTCCTCGAATGGCGTTTCCGATTAAATTATCGAACGAATTATATTCGTAGTGTTGTCGATTTTTCGAGTCTTAATCCTCGATGCTGTGGGGGCTGCAGCAACTGCAATCTCACTGTGTTTACAGATTAGTTGTGTTTATTTGACGGATCTACCGCTGTCGCATTAAAATGTTTCCGTTTTATTTGAATTTCTATTTTTATATACATTTGTTTGTTGTGTTTTTTACTTAAAACCCCGGCTACACTTGAGCTGACGAGACGATAGCTGGCACACGCACTCATACACACACCGTTTGACAGCTGATATAAGCAGAGTGAAAGAATTTTCTATGCAAATGGCAAAGTGTCACCGCGAATTGAGTCGAACTTGGAAAATCTGACAGATTCGATCAGAAAGGGAAGGAAAATGATTGACAGCGTACTTATAGATGCAAACAAACCGACAGATCGGGCCACAATAATTTTCGTAAAGAATTTAATCACAGATTTGGTGTGTAGTGGATTGATCAACAGTATTCAACCTTTTGTAGATACGTACACTTAAGCACAATCGCCTGTACCTACACATGTGTGGCATGTGAACAAAAAAGAAACAAGCAAATACTTCCCTGATGTGTCAATGTGAGCGCGCGCAGTCTGCTACTGAAAAAAGAATACTGAGAGTATCTATTATCTCTATCTTCTTCGCCGCCGTATTGACCCTGTGGACGACCTATTTAGCACCTTGTAATCGGGATCGAGTGTTGGGGAGCGGATTTTGGGGGCACTATCTCATCGGAGATGAGGGTAAACACATTCCACTCAGACTGGGGGCAGTTGTCGAATCGAAAATTGTTTCGACAAATACGATATTTTTTTTTCGGATCTTCTCGTTTTTTTCACATGTTCTAGTGGGACGGACTAAGTGGTGGATTTGAGATTACCTTATCACAGGGATATTGGTGTGTATTCAGAGCTGAAACTGATAAGCGAAGGTGGAGAGTTGATTCCGTTGACGTACACATGTTGTTGTTTCGAATTTGTTCTTTTGTGTTGTTGGAAAGTACAATAAAAGTACTCTTGGGTGTTGCTGATAAAGAAACAAAAAAAAAAAAATTGCAAGCTTGGTGACTTATAGCCGCTATTTGAAGTGTACTAGGTCTTGAAGACCGACACAGGGTAAACCCAAAAGTATTTTGTTTAGAGGCAAATCCTGTTTCTTCGTTTATCCTGTACAAGAATAGAAAAAAACAAGAAACATGAGAAGAAGACAATCGAGAAAACAGTGAGATGCTACCACTTCATTGAGATTCGGAAGTTTTATCAAAAGGTAAACAGAAAATTGTGGGTCGGTGGTAAGTGCGTTGGACTGCTGCCCGAGCGGCGTGGGTTCAAGCCCCAGCCAGGAACACCGAACATTTTTCGCGGCACCACTTCTCGTTGGGGAATGACAAGCCTCCGGGAGTATAATCTGTCATGAAAGAGCTTCTCACTTCGCCATTCGGAGTCAGCAATAAACTGTAGGTCTCTTCCATTTGTGCGAAATATGTAACACGCACAACATAAATGGTTGCGAGAAGCTAGACCTTGTCTCATCCCGAGCTGTCGCGCCAGCTTTTTATTTATTTTTTTAAACAGAAAATATCTTGGCCACAAAACCGGAACTGAAGCCTGCAAACACGAAATGAGTCGTAATTGGTGCTGCAATTTCTCTAGGACAGTGGTCTCTCAAAGAAACCTTGTGTCGACGGATGGAGTGCTATAGCAACTTGTTGATTGCACCACCTTCCGATCGGCAATGACAAACCTCCGAAAGTATAATTGGTTACAAAAAAGCTTTTCAATTTAGCGTTCGCAGTCGACAATAAAAACTGTAGAAGGAACCGAGAGTTTTCGTGCGAAGATATAAAAGGACAACTTCTGTTAAACTTTACAACGGCGACAAGAATTAAAATCCATTCATCAGGCAGCATGAACCATTTAATTTGGACCATATAAGCCTATAAATTCGTTCACTCGGGCTGGAAGACTTAAATACAGCTGTATCTTAACCCATGCCTGACTTGACAAGTAGAATGAATAAATGCATCTAAAGAATATGTTCGGACGATAACATGACATGCAGTAGCTCAGCAATGTTTAGCCTATTCTCAGCCTCTAAACTCCTAAAAATCAAGTGTGACTCATATGGCTATCGCAAGTGGAAAGAGACCTCAATGAACTTAATGTGTGAACGGTATGGAGATACTTCTTGGTTAAAGTCTGGGTCCATCCTGATCTGTAGTATCATCTTAACTAAGTATGTAAGTCATGTCAAATCCCACTATTTTGTAGTGAATGAAAAGGACAGGACGTCGTAGAAAAGGCAGAAACGACTGAGAACATCTGAACAAAATACACTATTTCACCACCTCTTCCCTTTGTGTTGCATACGATATTCAGTAACGAACGAACGAAGTTCTTGAACAAAGAAACAATTGGAAAACACATATTATGTTCGCAAGCAGGTTTCCGTTCCGGATCAACCCATATCGACCGTGCGGACCATCATTGATACCTTTTGCCACCTCACCTCAACAAAAGAGAATTTACCTGGGTACGACTTATCTAGGCATACATAGGTATACATATGTACATATGTACTTATGTATCTTAAATCTGACAAGATTTACCCTCGCTAAGTCCATAAAAGATACTACAATTTGCCAGAGCCATTGGATCGGAATATACATATTCTCTAAGTCAAGGATCTTACAGGAAATGGGAGTACAATAGATATAGTTTGGTTGCACCGCTGCTTACACCCAAATGAAAGAGGTTGTCGAGAGAGAATCAATCGCCATGGAGTTGAAGACCATAAGTCTTAGTCATCAACCTCGAAAAGAACTCATCATCTCAAATTAGCATCTCCAGACTACCTGCAAAAAATGTAAAGAGCTTCCATTCTCTTGGAAGCATAATGTCAACCGACGGTGGAACCGAACAAGTCAACGTTTATAATGTTGTCCAAAATATATGTATGTATATAGCGAAGTAATACGCAATATATGTATGTATATAGCGAAGTTAAACGCCAAGTTACAACTTTCCCCTCCAATGTTGAATGCGTGCTGTTATATGGGTGCAGCACTGCACAATGACCTCTGGTATCACGTATCGCACCAACTTTCATCGACATTAAGGGTTCATGGAGCTCTTACTTATAAATAAGTTCATATGTATGTATTGGAGTTCTCAAATCCAAGCTCCCAAGTTCAAGACGAAAAGAAGGCCGAAATTTGTTCTTAAGTTAATCTACTATATTCGGGAATACAAAATTGTAAACACCCTGGCTAATGACCCACAGACTGCACGGACCTAAACCCGTACTTTTTGTACCAAAAAAATTCTATCTGTGATATCAACAACCCCTTCGTTTTACGCCTTAAGGTCAATCTAGAAAAACAACTTATGTAAAATTGATTTCAATTAAGATTAACACTTGGGTATTTCCATAATTGTAAACATGTGACTGACTACCTTCACCCATTGACTTGGCATTTCTTTGTTTTAAAGTAAATCCCCCGACTAATGAACGTCTTGTAGCCCCTTCAAGCAAATGTCTCTCTTGGTCAATTGAAAACCTCTTTTTCTGTAAGGCAATATGCTACTCCAGGTGCGTTCTGCGTTCAACAAAGAAACCCCACGAGTTAATACCGCAACAAATTCAGTTCAACTATCAAACGAAGCAAAATATGTCAAAAGAGCCAGACATTCGTTCGATCAATAAAATCGTAATGAAAATGGTCGCGTTCGGTATTCCAGGCAAAAGACTGCATATCTAGTCAAACTCACCGAACGCAAAAATTTACTAAAAATGTATGCACAATTTGCATTAAACAAAGTGTTGATTTACCTGTTAAAAATCCCGAAGTTGTCCATATACAGACAAGCATGGAACTTGATAAACTTGCTCATAATATATTTTCAGCACACGTCATGGAAAATAGAACAAAAAAAATTAAAGAATTGATATTTCTTAAACTGACTAAAACTTCAGCAAGAAATCTTTGACTAGTCCCCGAGTAATCCTTAGTCGATTTTCAGGCGCCCAGCCAATCAAAACGTGTGAAAATCTATTTGCCTAGAATACCGAACACGTCTAATGTCCACAATGCGTCTACTTGACATGAATTTCGAACATCGTCACCGGTTGTGTGGTGCGTATCTTATTTCCGAGTGAAACTTTCTAAACTTGTTTTCTCGTCAACAGCAGCGCGTCTTGTTTTACATTTTAAATGCGTCCATTTGTGCAGACGGCTGTGATCGTGGTTAGCGTCATTTGATAATAACTTTCGGGCCGATATCGAATCTTGGTCATTTGTGACGTCTCCGCATGAATAAGTCGTACCCACAAAAAAACCTACATGTTACTCTTAATTGGCCAAAATGCGGTGAAGATATTTTTAGAAAGATATCAGAAGAGGTTCGATAGATAAAGGGGGTAATTTTAAATATTATTTAATTTGTTGACACTTTTGACTTCTTTTTCGCACTGTCTAACGCAAAAATAGAATTTTGTTTTTTTGTTTTGACACGATGAGTGCCTTATTTTGTTGCACAGTGGTCGCTGATAGAGGAGGGCTTTCTAAATGAAGTGGATTTGCTTTCATTGTATCACCTTCAATTGACTGATAATGGAAGACATTTTGTTTACGTAAATGTTTTGAAAAAACATGTATACGATCCGAGCATGTTTTTTTTTTAATTCAAAACGCGTGCAGTCTAAGAAAATAACTTGAGCAATTCTCATGTTTGCTTTAGCAAATGTGTTAACTTCCTAAAAATACACAAGTTAAACAATTTACTGTCAAAAATATTATGTGCTCAACAGGGTTGCATGTTGTTGCTCATACGAATGTTATTCATGTTGTACTGACCCTTAGGTTAGGTAGGTGAGTTGGTGAGGGGGGTGTGGAGCCCTCTGCGCCACACTCAGGTAAGTAGAGACCCATTGTGATGAACATTTTTTGGAGGGTGGAAGATACCGCTTGCTCGTGGAGCAGTACCCATAGCACTCTCTAATAGCCAAAGAGTTTCGGACCATCTTGAAGCCTTAATGAACCTCCAGATGTCCCTTAGTTATTCGGTACCCTGGAAAAAGTGCCTTCTAGCTCTTAGACAGATTGAACGGATTCTATCAAACAGATGAAACTCAACACGAATCGATAATAGGCAAAGGAATGTACCGAATAAATTTACTCGAGAAAATTAACAATTTACTAAAGGCCTACCTGGGCAATAAGATTCAAGATGAGTAGCAGAAGTAAGCGTGCTCCAAGTAGAAACATCACCCTGTAGCCTGTACCTTTCAATCACAGGTGATATTGCGACAGTATCAAATAGCTAGACTCCCATCAAGAAACTAAACTCCTGTGAACTTAAAACCAAGTTGGTGCCTGGAGAAAATAAAGAGGCTTGGCCGAAACAATAAAGTCACCCTCTACTAGGTGTCAAGTCATGTCATGAAGGAGCAGAGGGAAATGCAATAAACTGGGGTGGAAAAGATCAAACACCAGAATTATTCTGAGAGCTTAGAAGGTTTAGAATTCAAGAGGAACGCTAAGACAAGCGAAACAACTTCTCAGTAGTTATGACCGAACGAGGTACCAGACGTAGGTAGTTAGAGTGGTCCTCCAAGAAGAGGTACACTTAGGCCAGAAGAGTAGGTCCTTTGTGATACCACTGAGTACTGGGGTTTGACCTCTGCTTACTCCTGAGACCATTTAGATTTCCTAACGTAGCTGTTGAGATCGGCCATGCTGGCGGAGTTTAGATCATATAGATCGTAAAGAAGTATTGACCTAAAAAGGCTTTCCTGATGTTAACAAGGGCGAGACACGAGCAGAGGAACTGTGCCGTGGACTCTTCCTCCTTCTCGTCTCTGTAGCTCCTGCAGAAATCGTTGCATGCGTTGAGCAAGCCTACCAAAGATTCAGTGCCCTGTGAGGTAATTGATTAGTTTTGAAAGTTGGTCTCTTTTAAGTCGTGTTACTACCTTGATCTTTTCAGATTCAGGACAGGCCAGATCAGCCTGGCATTGTTTCAATAATCGAGGTGTTGCTATCTACGATTTGCTTTTGACAGAGCGTCGGTGTAAGGCAAGTGCTTAACGAAGGACATATGCGCTTTGACATGGTCGAGCTTCCTGCCGTCTGTACATTGAGAGCCTAGTCTAGGTAACTCGTCAGCCGTCCCTTGAATGTCGCAGTGACCAGGGACCCAACAGAGTATAACGTTATACTGGTTAGCGATCTCGTTCAGAGACACACGGCAGTCCTTCAAGATTTTAGACTTTATGGTGTTGTATAAGAGAAACTTGATCGCAGCCTAGCTGTCGAATACCCGTGCGTGATATTGCGTTAGTCTTTAGCCATATAACTATGAATTCGACTTGGAAGGCACTACAGTCGTTGGGGAGACTGAAGCAGTGTTGGATATCCAGGTCTTCCGAAAAGACACCGGCACTGACTCTTTCGGCTGTTTTAGAGCCGCGCGTAAAGGTAGAAATAAACTTATTAAAGAGGAATTCACGCTGTCTCCAGGCAGGTACCAGACTTCCTTAGGCGTATAAAAAATCCAGCTACGGATTTGAACGAGGTTTTTAATGGAATTTTGCAGACTTAACAAAACTTCTTAGAAAACTGAGAAAAAAGGGGAATGAAAACTGTAAACCCCAATCACACCTAACAACTAAAGACCCCATCACACCTCCTTAAGGAGCACTGATCCGCAAAGGAAAAGCCAATTTTGGATCGTATCAGTTCTTAAAAACTAGATGTCTATCGTAGGATCTTCCATCCAGATGCTCCACGTTCTCAGAGCAATTACTACTATCACGAGACTAGAAAACACAACAGACCTCTATAGGCCACAGTATATCTATACCCCAACAGATAACAACTGACATCTGTTAGGCAAGGAATCAAATTTAATTTGCTTGAAACATCTAAAGGACTTTTGTGACACAAACCTGTACAATGTTTCAACTAATTAAGCCAGCAAACACACCCTGAAAGACATTCCCACTTTTAGGAGTAGAAGCAAAAGCAGTCACATCCACTTTGTACTGAGAGCATCATTTCTTGGATCAAGCTGAAAGCAGCCATGGGAGACGCAGGCGGGTATTCGAAAAAATGATGTGGTTTTCGAATATTAACTAGCAAACTATTTTGGGCACACAATTTAGGTCTGCTATATCGCATTCACACACCTAATGAACAAAAGGTGATTCACAGTGATCTAAGCTGAGACTACTGTTTCTGGGCCATGATATGGATGTTTTCGCTAGTACCTGCGCTTGCATAAAAGAAAGGCAATTAAAGCTCTGACTACTCGCGATGCAAAGAAAGGTCAGGCATATGGCTATGCTTCCTCAGCGGTTAGTAGCTGAAATCTAAGAAGGCGAGGTATGTTGCTGTAACTGAAAGAACCAACCGTATGGGGAAACTACCCATTTTCCTAACGAACTGTGTGTCAACAGTACCGCAGAGAACAAATCCGCGTAGATGTTTTCAGTAATTTAAGAATCTTCACACTGTCGAAACTAAGATTTTCGACTGATCGAGAAAAAGAGAAGTTTATTGGCCTTAAAACGGATTCTCGGACGAGGCAAGGTAAGTATTTACGACTCATTGTCGATAGGAATCTTCTGTGGTCTAAATATATTTTCGAGCGCTTTCATGTCCGTTTTCTGGCAATAAAATGGTGTTGTCGGCTTATCACCAAACACTGTCCATTGGATCTTTTTTTTTGTCGGGTCTGAAAACGCTATACTGGAGCACTTAGTTCCAACTGGTCCATTATACTACCAGGAAGCAGGACCTAGTTTTTACCAATTTTCTGAAATTTTCTCGATTTTTGGAGAAAACTGAAAAGGTGGTTCATTGATGAGGAGCACTCATTACCTGATCCGAGAAAAGGAAATGATCCGAAATATCGTCGCCTTTGCCACACGCGTCGCAAACAGGGGTATCACCTCAGCCTGACACATTAAGATGCTTGGCAAAAGCGAAGAGTCGCGTTAGAGCGCTGAAAATCTTCGAATCCACACCTGAGGGACGGCGTAGTAGAGGAACACCGCGACTCAGGTAGCACACGTAAGTGAAAGGGGACCTCAACCAACTTGGCGTGCGAAACTAAAGGCAGCTAGCTAAAGATCGAGCTGACTGGAGATGCTTGTTGGTTGAGACCCAGGTCCACCCCGGACTGTAGCGCCACCTTAAGTAAGTAAGTAAGTCTCTTCGGCTGAGTAATAGCGAGAATGCCGCTGATTTCTTGCAGAAGTGCGGGAGCATTCGTTTAGTCTGCCAGCATCCTGGAGAGCCGTGCCACGCACAATTGTGTTTGCACGAAACTCAATCATGAATGGAGGCCCTAGCCGAAGATGCGGGAAAACCCAACGCAGGTTCAGGTTCTGAGAAATCATCCTTTGGGCTTTGTCTAGCAATTTCATCGGAGGTCTTATTTTCAGAGTTCCCAGTGTGACCTGGGACCTGGACAAAAGTCTAAGAATTCAAACTTACGGCCGAATTCAGAAAGTTAATGCATTCTCGGACTATTTTGGAACTGGTTAAAGGGTTAAGCAAGGCCTTAAGGGCAGCCTGGCTATCGCAACAGGCGCAGATGTTCCCACCCTTTCTTTCACATTATAGTATGTGACATGGCCATTAGGATAGCAAAAGTCTATGCTTGGAAAAGAGTGGCTTGCTTGGCTAACGAGTAGTGAAGTCTGGTTTTGTCGGGCTCCACGAAGTCACAAGCCCCGGACCAATGGCTGGTTTTGGAGCCATCCGTGAAGATTCGACTACAGCCCATTTCAGGCTCAGACTCTGCCCGAAGCCAGTCATGAACCCAAGGGAAAGGTAACTTTCTGTGGTGTACTCTTGCAGTGAAGTAGCTTTAAAACCATACCAAGATGCGTAAAGTCTCAAAGTTCATTATCTTCACGAAAAACCAATACTTAACCTTTACAGAAGCGGTATTTTTTTTTTTAAATTATCGACTGCAAATTAACACTGTGAGAGACTGAATTTATTTGAATTTATGGCATATTATCTGAGATAATATTGACATGTTTACTGAGGTGGAGTGTAGAAATTAGAGTACTTAGCGTAGCCAAAATTTGTTTGTTTGGTTTTGAATTTTTTTTCTGTCTCCATCTCAAAACAAGTTGTATTTCCGTACTCTCGTGGTAAGGCAAACAAAGTTTCATTTTTTTTTACCGATGGATGGAAGTAATGGGTCAACGAAACGAAAAGTAATGGTGGTGGTTTGACTTTATATTATAAAGTCTTACCTTCATCGTCATCAACATTCTTTCAATGGACCGCTTAAGGGAGCTTAAGTGAATTCTTCACATTTCCCGATCTTCCGCCATCGACTCTAAATCATCAGCGGCTACCCTCATACGGGTAGAGGTGAGATTTCGGACTTGATCCACCCAACTCATCCTAAGCCTACCCAGGACACGAGTACCAGATGGAACGGATTCCATGGCACGTCTTGGAAACCGAGTTAAGGACATGCGTATAACGTGGCCAAACCATCAAAGTATAGACCTCTCCGTTCGAAGAAGGAGCTGCTCAACATTGAATGCCTCGCGTATTCTGGTGTTCCTAATCTCATTTCGGCAGTTTGTATCCGCGATCTTAATCTTTCGGTCACTACCCAAACCTCATGACCATAGGTAAGGGTCGGAACAAACACTGAATTAAAGACCGATAGCTTAGCTTCGATGTAAAGTTCAACCCTCCTGATAACAGCTTGACCAAGCTGTCTCAAAATTGCTTCAGCCTGACTAATTCTACAGGATAACTCAGTATTGCTCCTACCATCACTTGTGAATAGGATCCCGAGATACTTAAACTTCTCTACCTGTTTTAATGGGACTCCACTAACATTGAACAGGCATACGGGAAATTATCAGAACCTCTGATTTGTTTACGTTTACCCTTATCCCAGTTTTAATACAGACAGCAATGAACCTTTCTAGTGCGCGCTGAATGTTGGTCTGGGTGGATGGTTAAGTCTTCCAATTCGAACCGTTCGTCATCGCGGTTGCGCTGTAACATTCAATCCATATACACTATGAAAAGGAGAGGTGACAGAACGCAGCCCTGGCGAAGCAGAGCGGAATTTTGTAGTCCTACTTAACTTACAAACAAGAACTGATGTCTATATCCAGAGAAAGGGTAGTAAAACCATCAAGGACCCCCGGTTCCTGGTAATAGAACAGAAACAAAGTGCTCTGTAGCAAAGCATCAGATAAGTCTCGGTGCTAAGAGAAATTGTAAATTGTTGTCAACTACATGGGGCAGTACCTAAAAAATTTCCATATCATTTCCAAAAACCTGATTAAATAATCGTAGTAAAACTACAAGAACATCCCACTTGCTTGCTATCTCTAGGTGCAACCATTAATTAACTCACCGATAGTCAAGCAGCGCTTAAAGCACTGAGCTTTCATCGACGGCTTCTTTAAGGTCTCTGAGACTTATCTATGCGAATGAAGTTAAAGTCTGGTGAATACCGGAACACAAAGGCATCAAAGGTGATCAGATTTCTGACCAAGTAGTCGGAAGATCCACCGAAAGGTACATAGGTGCCGAACCCTTCTGTGGCTTCCCAAATGCTTTGTTTAGAACCGTATTCGACAGATGGAGAAAAACACAATTATCTATCCTACTTAGATTCAGTAGCAAATTCAGTTTCAGAATTCCTGACAAAAATGACTGAAAGTGCCGAAAAATTATTTAGAAAACGGAAATGGCCTTCTACCCAAACGGTTCTAAGATGGACATTGGAAAGCGAACCGGGCTCTACTGCAAGGCCCTAGGAATAAACCACTCCTTTAGAATAAACGACGACTGCAATGTCTTTCCATCATCGAGACCTCAAAACTGTATCACCGCAAAGTCAATCACGATCTATATCGCCACCCAGGCAACCGTTAAGGCTCTGGAGTCTAGCTAGATTGAGGTTTGTAGAAATCGGCAAAAAGCATCTAGATGAGATATCGAGAGCCAATACGCCCCATCCCCATCCCAGACAATGAAAGATATAACGAACTTGCACGAAAGGTAACAGCGCTAGATCCAATAAGGAATATTGAAGGCGAAGCCATCAGTCGAGCCGATACAGCTCGCCGGACACATGTGTTACGGCTAGAAACTTATGGATGGATTATAATAAGAAGAGATTTCTCTCTCTCTCTCTCTCTCTCTCTCTCTCTCTCTCTTATCAAACTTAGTCGACACGAAGCACAGGTCGTCTCAGGTATCATTACTGGGCATTGCGCCGTTGGTACTCCTGCAGGCTACTGCAGAAGTTGTGAAAGAAATTGAATCTGTCGGTCACCTCCTGTGTGAATGTCCTTCAGAGTGCGGACTCTTGGTTGTTCACGGAACTGGAGGACTTGCGGAATATTGAGCTGAGGGACCTCCTGAAATGCATAGCCTTATCTTGGTGGTTTTAAATCAGCAGCTCTATCTTTCCAGGCTCCTTAGGTAAAATTCTTGAAATGGGCACAATGGATTCAGTGAGAAGTGACGAATGAATTCCATGAATTTCAGAGCAGAAGAAATATATCAAGCAATGAAACAACATACTCGCTAGCTAACACAGGCGCCGCAAGCTTCTAGTTAGGACATGACAAGACAGTCGCTGTAGTTACCCAGAGATGGTCAAAGTTTCTGCCATACTTGACCACACACATTCCAAAAAATGTGACCTGCGAAATCAGTTGTCATTCAGAAGTTAAGTATCGCCGGGCCCTCGGAACATTTTTGGAGAATCTCCCGCACTTGATGCTCGGCCTCATCCAGCATTTTTTTGAACAGAGTAATCCAAGTAGGGGTGTCTAATAAAACATACATTTCTTTAAGGAAGGAAAGGCTACAAAGCCCAAACCGAAGCCTGAAAGGATGAACAAAAGGGACATTGTAGTAGAATCGCAGTCCATGATGAGGATATGGAAGAATTACTATTGCAGACGAAACAAATCCTGCCCTCAGGCAGAATGAACCATTCAACCTAGACGACGAAGACCAACAATTACGTCCACCCAACTTGGACAAAGTGAAGATAGCCATATCGAAACTTAAGTCCAACAGAGCTGCTGGAAATGACGTCTTAGCTGCCGAGCTGTTCAAAGCGGAAGGCTATGACTTGGTAAGGAGCATGCACCAACTCATTTGTAAAATATGGTCGGAGGAAAGTATGCCCGAAGTATGGAACCTCAGCATTGCTTGCCCGATCCTCAAGAAAGGAGATCCTCTGAACTGCGCCAACTAAAGAGGCATCAGTCTTCGTTATATATTACTAACAAGATCTTATCTGCCGTGTTGTGCGAGCGTCTGAAGCCGTTCGTCAACTACCTGATCGGTCCATATCAGTGTGGTTTCAGGCCCGAAAAGTCCACCACCGACCAAATATTCACACGGCGGCAGATATTGGAGAAAACCCAGGAACTTCAAATCGACACCCACCACCTTTTCATCGATTTAAAGGCCACGTTTGACACCATCTATAGTGACGAGCTATACAGAGTCATGTCTCGTTTTGGCATCCCTGCCAAACTCGTCCGTTTGTGCAAGATGACAATGGAGAATGCACGCTGCACCATGAAGGTCAGTCAAGACCTCACCGAGACCTTTGATGTCAAAAAAGGATTTAGACAAGGCGACGCGCTGTCATGTGACTTCTTCAACATCGTTCTTGAAAGAGTTGTGCAAAACTCACGCGCCAACACCAGAGGCACAATCTTTCAAAAGTCCGTCCAATTACTCGCATACGCAGACGATATTGATATAATCGGAAGAACGCAACATGATGTCACTGGCGCGTTGGTGAGTATTGAGATGGAAGCAGGGAGGACAAGACGAAGTATGTATATGCTGTCGACAAGAAATTGCACCCAACACCGACGTCTCGGACAAAACGTCACAATAGACAGTTATAATTTTGAGATAATTAAGGATTTTGTCATTCAGAAAACAAGACCAGCGCTGAGATCAAACGAATAATCAATCGCTATTTCTTTGGGCCAAGAAGACATTTGGGTTGCAAAGCCAAAGTGACCCTTTATAAGACCTTAAGACCCAGGTGGCGCTCGCAAGTGGAAAAGTACCTTAACCAACTTGCCGTGCGAAACTGGACGCAGCTGGTTATAGATCGAGCTGGCTGGAGACCCCTGTTGGTTGAGGCCCAAGTCCGCCCCACACTGTAGCGCCACCTTAAGTAAGTTTCTTCAAGGAAACAGAGACAGTTCAAATCAGTATCCAGGGTAAAAAAGGACATCCACCCCAAAAAAAAACAAACGTTGTAGGTCCGGCAGCGAGAATCAAATTGGCCGTCCTCGTTACCAAATCAACTTTTCTCTCTGGCTCCGGTTATGAACTGAATGAAATAAATCGTTTCCTAGAAGACACTAAGAAGTGGAGAAGTGATTCATTTACACAGCAACGACTTTTGTCAATATTGTCTCCCCTGCCCGTAAAATGGTAAAAAAACAACGAAAATATTGCATACAAACGACGAGATCACAGCGATTAGAGAACTTACTCAGCCAGCTGTGAAGACGACTCTGAAGGCGACACATGGGACTGAAAGTCTTTTACAATCCAAGCGCTACCTCAAAGGTTTAAGTTGAAAATAGACGCAGTAACTACCCTGGCAAAAAACCAATTTAAAAAAAAAAGGCACCTATTCCGGTACCAATCGCGGGTAATTAAGATCTGCCTACTGCCTAACCGGCTCCAAAGCATGCACATATGCCATTAGCACAGGGAGAAGCTACAGACTATGTCCATTTATCCACCTCCCAGTTAGAACTAGTTTACACTAGATTCACCGCGAGCCTGTAGAAACCTGTGTGCCATACACGCTTGCCACTTTGCTTTCATCAAAAGCTGAACAACCGCTTGAATGTCTATGCAGATCTGACGAAAAAAATGGCACTCAACACAGCATATTTGGTTCCCCCTCGCCATAATCCTGTTTGATCATTTGGTCATCAATTATCGCGCAAATCCCACCGTCACGTCGAGATTCTTCCGCATAAATTCAGAGAAAAAATGAGATAGCAACCGAAAACCCTAATGAAACAGCTCCGCCCAAGAGGTCAGTTAACTTTCCAATAATCCCAACCGTGTAGAGTTTACCCACACACACGTTCATATGAAGGTGCAAACCTGATTCGCGCTTGAATACGAAAAAAAAAACTGCATCTGTATCTTTTTTTGTCAAAAAGAGACTGCCACGACGCACATATAATGGGATGCATCGCATAGAAACAAGAGGTAGACTCTAGAAAAAACTAGAAAAATCCGACTTAATCCTGTCGAGGACATATGCATGCGTGTACGTAGATGTGAAAAGTGTTACTTACCACTGGCACTGCCACTGGAGAGTTTCTTATTTTCCTTTTCCTTGTTGACGTTGTCGTTAGCGGCGATATTGTTGCTGGCGTTTCCGTTCGTCAGATTTGGAATCTTGGACGCACTGGGTTGTGCATTGGTGCTGCCACCGTTAACATTTTGACTAATCTCTAGGGGATTCCAATCCATTCGCCTTTTACGCTGTCCGCTGGTGGCTGTTACTGCTGCTACTTCGGCTGCTTGTTGCTGTTGCTGCTGCTGTTGTTGCTGTTGTTGCTGTCCGAAGATGGTTTGGACATCAATGATCGTTGGTCCTGTTGAGAGGATCTTTGCAGCTTGTTGCTGCTGTTGTTGTTGTTGGGTTTGTTGTTGCTGATGCTGTTCGTCTAAATGAGAGAAAGAGAATTACTTTTTTTTTCTGTCCGAAAAATTGTCGTCACGGTGACGTAATCGGTGCACACTTTAACAAGGAAGCCTGCTTAATGGCACACTAATAATGCGGTGCCACTTTTTCAGTCGGCGCTAATTAGCTAAGGAGTGCAAATTCAATTAGTTACCTGTCCACGATTCTTCAGAGTTTGGTGGGGAGTCGACAAAATTGATCACTTGGTCATAATCGTTGTTGTATGCATTTTGTGTTTGATTAGATGGGAAGTTGTAATTGCGATTGTTGTTGTTGCTGTGGTGTGTTAAATGCTGAAATTAAAAGAGAAACAAATTTTGAATAAATATCCAGGTGTGAATTTTCAACAGAAGGGGGAAAACTTTTAGTAATTTGCCGTTTAAAATTCAAATAAATGCATCTTGCAACCGATTGTCAAGTAAGCTTCAAAGGTGGTTCTGTTGACCAAAGTCATTTTCTTCGGAGTGTTACCCCGATTGACTTGGTTACTTTGAATGATGATGCTGCACTTTCGAGCTGAAGTTGCGGCTATGGGCAGTCGACTTTTAAACTTTTTAACACTCGTAGATAGCGATCTCTTGCGAGTAAACCCCTCCGGTTCGTGAATTCAATCAAATCACTTCTGATATAAATTTGGTTAGATCTCTTGTCGTTTTAAATGGCTGATAGGCACATTGGTGGTTCTGAATAAAAGAAGCCCCCAGACTGGCTACTCAGCAATCACTAAAGACGCCATGATTAATGTGGACGCCCTTAATTCAGGATCTTATGCGTGACCATGCGTTTTGAACGTTCGTAACCAGGGGGTATACTGGTTGTAGAAACCTCACAGTTTCCTTCAAATCTTCAAATAACTCAATGTAACCGGCCCCAGGACAAGCTAGTGCTTAGAATGAGTCACCGAGGAAGGGCCCAAGCAGTACCTGCGCTTTCTGACCCAAGGCCACAAACCTGAAACAAAAACTCGGGGCATTACCTACTCTGAAGTAAAAGGGCATCAAAAGAGACAGGGGGATACCATCACACCTTCCGAAGGAAGTGATATTAAACAACAATAAAACAAACAGCATCGCCAACATGCCGAGTATGAGCACCGTTGTTGTTACAAGGAAGCATAAACTTAAGTCCGGTACCAGCATTCCAGGGATAATAACAAACTTAAAGCCGGCTGTCCTCCCTTAAAGTTACCCACCAGCGATGATTAGCTCAGCCAATACAACTCGAAATTGGTATCATCAAGGAGGTACCCCTAGGCTGGAAGGAAAAACTTTAGTTTAGAGGCATCTTCTTGAAACCCATCAGTAGCCAAATGGTTAAGTAAGATCCAATCATTAAAACACACACAATCACCGTCTTTCTCCCCAGAAGTTCCGGGTTGTCTCGCCCAAAGAAGTCGCTAGTGCTTATCGAAGCAGAATGAGGAGCAAAATACCTACTTCTGGAAGGCGAGGATCAGTCAAGAAGAAGAAAAAGGGCAGCTAAAATTAAGGAAATAGACAGCTGAAACATCCGGGCGAAACGTTGTGGCACCCTCGGTATCTGCTGAATCTGCGACTGTCGCCGAGAAACCAGACTTTGGTGCTGCAGGTTAAGCCATAGATAGGAAATTGACTCAGATCCTTGTTTAGTCAACTCATTGTCCTTTTCGCTGCCCTCAATGTCCTTGTTTTCGAAAAACCAATATAGACAACCTTAGACATGTTAGCTGTTAGAGGCAAATGCAATCTCTTTACTCTGTGTAAAGCCGGGCATCTTCCATCACTCATGAATGACACTCCGAGAATGAGTGCGGAATTCGATTCAAAGGACTCTGGCACGCAGCCTATCCACCGGCATTCATGAGTGCACTCAAGCCGAGAATGGTATTCATAGGTGATGGTGGATGCCCGGCTTAAAAGAGTTCTTCATTACTGAGTTCCGTGAACTTTAAAGAAGACAGTCCTAAGTGTTGAAAACTGTAACAAAAGGATGCCTACGTCTCCCTTAGTAGCCAAAATAAAGTTAGAAGCGTCGCTGCGGAATCGGTCTCAGTGTAACCGTCCTGTCTCTTTACATTTTCCTAAAACATTTGTGGATGTTTTTTTTTCACCACTGGCCACCAGGACCAGGCACCTGTGTCATAAGTTAGGACTTGTCTAGCACAGATATTGCGATCTTCATCGACAGCTAGACAGCGATTAGATCCCTCGTATCCAACACAATAAGATCTAGGGCAGTGAAGGACTGCAGCGTGCCTCTAAATAGGATCGCTTACCAGTATAACGTCACACTCTGTTGGGTTCCTGGTCACTGTGACATTTAAGGGAACTGCGCGGCTAACGTGAAACCATTAGCTAGACTAGGCTTTCAAAGTACAGAAGGCAGGAAGCTCGGCCATGTCACCGACGCTCTGTCGAAAGCAAATCGTATATGGCAACAGGCTGATCTGGCCTGTCATGGATTTTAAAAGCATTAGTATGACTTAAAAGAGACCAACTTTCAAAACTAACCAACGTCCTTACGGATATCTGCAGTAACTGCAGAGACGAAGAGGAGGAAGGGACTGTACACTTCCTCTGCACGTGTCTCGCTCTTGCCTACATT
Source organism: Matsumyia berberina (assembly GCA_917880715.2). Taxonomy (NCBI): domain Eukaryota; kingdom Metazoa; phylum Arthropoda; class Insecta; order Diptera; family Syrphidae; genus Matsumyia; species Matsumyia berberina. The sequence continues at coordinate 110,063,107 of OU862870.1, read as the reverse complement.
AGGAAAAGCATCTTCAAGGATCTATATGATCTGAAATCCACCAGCATGGCTGATCTAAGCAGGTAGGTTAGGCACTGTAAATGGTTTCATGAGTACCGGAGTACGCCGGTATCAATGAAATTACTTTTTTTTAGTCTAAGTGCACCTCGCTTGGAGGACAACTCAGAATCTGACTAAGGATTTACCTAGATAGGTAAGTAAGGTAGATAGAGTGGCGGTTCCTGAGAACCCAATTAGCGCTAGGACCCGCCGTTTAGTTACCACGAAACTCGTTCAAACCTATGTATTTGTGTGTGGTTGCTGATTGGTTTTGTTCGGATTATGTGGTTAAATCCAGCCAATGGAGTTGAAATACAGGATCAGTTCTCCGATCCTTTTTTATGGTATCTCGCCGAGGTCCACGAAGAAAGATTTGCCCAAAGAACGGTGTCTTTTCCTCGCCAGGGCCGGACACCTATAGAGGTAACGAAGTACAGATTTTTCCGCAGAAGTTGTTTTGAGGAATACCAAGCTTGACCACATGGTCTCTAATTGGCCAGTGGGCCGTGATATTGGCTACAATTTCGGCAATATCTGGTCTTGATTTTCCAAGTAGATCTCTTGACCATTTTTTTTTTCTGAAATGACGCAGCTGGACAAGCCGTTCCACTTATGATTTGAAAGCTGGAGGAAGTGAAGATCTATATTACCCTTAACAGTGCCTAGCGGAATATCGACACTTTTCGCAAGAGAACTGTTGAGGGCCAATCCTTCCCTGGCCAGCGCGTCTGCACGCTCGTTGCTCTCATGATTGCTCTGACCTGGGATCCAGATGAGTGTAACTATGGAGTGGGTACTAAGGTGACTGATTACAAGCTGGCATTGCTCTACCAGTTCTGAGGATATGGTTACCGCACAAATGGCTTTGATAGCGGCTTGGCTATCCAATATTTTGGTTGGATGTTTGGAGATTGTTCAACAAGCGGCAGACTTCCCGAATCGCTTTCGAAAAACACTAGGAGAGTCTGGGAGACGAAAAGACTTTTGTGTATTTAGCTGGTCAGAAAAGATGCCAGGACTTATCTACTAATCACTAACTGCATTCCAGTTTTAAGCACCTTTTGAAGCCTGCCACACTTTTTGCACAAGTGTAGAAGAATCATTCATTTTTCAGCAATACGTTCCTTCCATTAACGACCAACCAACGTTTAAAGAGTTTATCAGTGCGATGCCAGTGATTCATTTGGGACGATGAAGGCAGAAGTGGCGTGTAACAATTTGGTCAGGGCTCTAATGTTCGTATGTTGTCATGCCAAAGTTTCACAAATCTGTTCTTAGCACCTATCGTCTTCAAAGCTAATCTTAGATCACACGATGTTTTTACGATAAGAGCTGCAACCATCTGATCAAATCATACGCAGATGGATAAAGAGCGGACGCAAACACTGGTGCATGGCTATGCAGTCTAAGAACCCCAAGGCATCTGTCCATGGCATAAGTTTAGACTGTAATTTATACCATAGACAGATGTGCCCAAATCAATGTAGCAACAATGTCAGATGGTCAAGCACGAGAACGCTTACACAAACTTAACGAACAAGGCAGAAGGAACAAGGTGACCCTCTACTGGATATTTGGTCACGTCAAAATAAAGGGCAATGAAGCAGCAAATCCTTTAATAAGGCAAGGAGCAGCAGAACCGGCAGCAAAACCCGAATCATTCGGTCAAATAGTGGATCACACCCTTAAAGAAGAATTCAGGTAACTAGAGGGATAGAACACGGTTAAAACCTGAAAATGCTCTGAGAGCATGAGATACGCTAAGAAACTAATAGAGAGCTACAACAGAAAGAGATTGAAAGTATTTATTAGTCTCAGTGAGAATACAAGTAATGTCCTGACAGGTTTTCTAACCGGACTAGAGACTACATAGGTACAAATACCATAACAAGGCCTTAACCGATTCTGCGTAGAGTCCAGTGAGACTTGTAGGGCCCTGACCCGCAAGAAAAATTATTAAACCAGATTTCTCATTTCCAGCCAGATTCCCAAGGAAAACTATGGTGAACTATCCACGCCGAGGCTTAGTCAGCGTAGGATACTCTCGAAAATGATTCTGAACGAAGGTTTAGTGCAAAGGATATTCTCGTGCGAGAGCAACCCTGTCCAAGGTGTTTCTAGACAGTGTAACATTAATAACCACTTGGAAGGCAAGCAAACCATGGTCACTGAGTCGACATATGTGGCTTGAGAACGACAATTTCAGAGGCAAATTCGACTGTCACTTTTTGTAACGACACCGCCCCGTGCATCTTTTCACGAAAAATTCAGTCTCGATCCGGATCCGCCTTTTAAAATTGGCAATTAAAACTGTAGGTGCTTTCCATTCGTGCGAAAAATATAACACGCACAACACGAACGCTTGTGCGAAGCTAGACCTTGGCCCTCTATGCGTTGTGGCGCCGAATATATATTTAGTATTTAGGCTTTTACTACCTTACTGGCGGTAGCCAATTGCCAGCTCCCATTGGTCCGTTTTTAATTATGTTAATACACAACACTTCTCAGAAAACTATTTGCATAAACGTCATCTCCGTCGAGACAACTGGAAAAGCATGTTTTCAGGTAGCCCGCTACAGACCTCCATTTTATTTTCAATTTAATTTGCTAACAACGTTAATGAGTCACATTAACACAGTCTGCAGTTGGGTGGCTCTTTCGACAGACTAACAAAATCAATTGTGATGCTCTCGCAAATTGTTTCTAGACTAATTTGTATTTTTATGGACTCTTAACCAAGGCACGCCAATTAGTACGTATTTGACGTTTTGGCAAATGTCCGCTAATCGCCAGCGCTGTCAAAAATATCTCTGTTTTAAACGCACATGGGGTGTTCATTTTTATTGAAAAATTGTCCTTTATCCCGTGGGAGACTTATCACTCGGCTGATTACAGAAACGAGTCTAGCCTCGCAGTACCCCGTTCTCATGGTAATCAGTGCAAAATAGACGGCCACGCTTTGTAAGACCATGTACCAGCTCCAGAGTTATCAATTTGAGGTTACGCGCAGCTTCAACAGCTCAAGTATTGAATGAAAATTTAATGAGTTTAATTCGTTTTAGAATTGAATAAGTCGGTCAAATGATTAAGCAGTCGACCAATGATTATGTGGCGTCAAATTGATTTTATTCACGTATCGCCGGCAACCAACATCGACAATCACCCACCGAATCAAAGTTTTCTGTTTCTGCCTCGAGATTGGGGTTTTTTTTTTTTTCGTTTAAACGCACAAACACGAGCGAGACCAAACTGAGAATATACACACGGCCTGACGTGAATATGATTTTGTAATAGCTTGTCTAGGTTAGAGAATAATAAGTGAAATATAATAGCAACATCATTGGAACGTGGTTGGGCAGTAACACAAGTTGGCTATGTAGTGCCAATTGTTGAAGAGTGACGTTTCAAATTGAACAACAAAGTGGTTGACAACAGAGTGGGACTGGACAAATTGAGATTTACAGGTATAGTTTTGTCCCACCTGAAGAAAGCAGTGCCTAGGACAAGCTTCATTCTCGCAGCTTACTCAATATTCATGGTGAAGTTAGCCGGTTTAAACATGCCTGGAGCTAGAGTTCCAAGGACTAGTAGCGCTCGCAGTCTGAGAATGTCCAGTTCGAGATCATGAAGTAGTAGCAAGCACTGTACGTGACAATAGACCAACTCAACAGGAACCCCATACCTTCAGAAAGGGTGGAATGCAACGACTGGATCGCTAGCTAAAGGTGTTGGTCGCTCATGAGATTCTATTTGACTTGGGGCACAGAGAAGTACGCGTCATTAATCACGCAAACAACGTCTTTATATTAGGTAACGATAAATTCCTGATCACAATCACCGGGCTATTACAGTCGGCCCTTAAAAAAATTTAAATAGCTGGCACAACAACTCGAGATGAGCCAAGGCCTAGCTTCTCGCAACCATCCATGTTGTGCGTGTTACATTTTTTGACCTACAAATTATTGCGGACTCCGAACGGCGAATTGAGAAGCTCTTTCATGGCAAATTATACTTCCGGAGGCTTGTCTTCCCCGACGAGAGGTGGTGCCGCGAAAAATATTCCGTGGACATGGCTGAGGCTTCAACGCACGCCGCTTGCACAGTAACCCCTGCCATGCAATGAGCGGCAAGCGGCAAAGCGGCAGAGCGGCAGAAAAAATGCTCAAGCTCAGAAATGACGCTTGTCGCTCAACGACTGCATGGCCACAAACATACGGTTTCATACGTTTTAATTTTGCCGCTCTATCGCTTTGCCGCTCGCCGCTTGCCGCTCATTGCGTGGCAGGTGCCTAACGCACTAACCACTGAGCCACGGCGACCACATTCGGCCCTCACACCTTTCACAACCGGATGAAAAGATGGCGACTGAACGTAAAAGTTTAATATTTAGTTCTATACGCCAAAAATAGAGCGATACCAAGGTTTAGGCGCTTAAGACTCGATGAATCTCAACTTGAAATGTCAGAAAAGGCGAGCTACTTAGGATGCGTACTCGACCAAAACCTGACTTGGAAAGAAAATACCGCAGAAGCGGTAGGAAAAACCTCAATCGCATTTCAGTAAAATTATTGGTACAAAGTGTGGACCCAACGGTATCCATGGAAACTATATAGTGGATGAAGAATCAAAGAAGGAATCAAAACAGGACCTTTAAAGAGTACTGCCTTCTCTAACACTTGATAAAACACTGGCGGTCCATCATAGAAGAATACGCTAAAGTACAGATGAATCATGCGATGGAGAGTACTGCTCACTTCTTGCGCAAATTCCCCCGGGGTATGCATAATCAGAAAGTATTTTCCAATGCATCCAATATGAAGGTTAGGAACCGACTGCTAGATCACAGTAGTGTATTTCGTGCAGAAATCACGGCAGTCACGGCTTTCGGTTGCCTTTTAATTAACGTGCAGCGACAAAAGCCTTAGAATCCCCGACAATATGATCCAAGTTAGTGAAGCAGTGCCGCAAGTCTCTAAATATGATCGCTGACCATGCGAGGTTTCCAGTGACGTAACGACGGAGCCAGAACTTCTCAGAAATAGAAAGGGATCGTCTACTCTTGTTGAATTGCGGAAGTTTTGCCTTCACACTGATGGCAGAAGAATGACTAACAGCGGAAGAAAACTCGCCTTTCATCGAAGTAGATCTTGCCTTACCTTGATCTTCAAAAGACGGGTAAACTTCAGTCTATTATTGGAAAATGCCTTAGATCTATGGCAGGAGCCCTCATGGGGTAGTGCTTGATAGGTAGACATGCTATGGAAATAGATGTCCGTTCCAACGATAGAGACGAGGAGTAGGAACTTGATACTTGACACCGATGCGATTACCCATAAAATTGTACCTTTTTAATGGAAGGGAACTCATCATACAAGTTACGAGGTACTGCACCTGGTATCAAACTGGGCCTACACTTGGTCTAAGTGTCGGATAAGAAGGGATAGCCAAGCTACCTACACTAACCTACGAATGTTTCGGTGGAGTTTAGACTGCGCTTTCAAAAATAAAATTGTGCTAATTTAAGATTCAAGAGGAATAACTGGTTTGGTAGCTAACCAACTGCGCAGAAGTTGTGATACCGATTCTAACGTATGGCATAATGGTTTGGTTGCCGGTTCTGGAAAAGCAGACCACCATCAAAGTTCTCGAGAAAGTATAACGTGGGGCTTGCCTCAGCATTAATGGTCCGCTGAGGACTCCTCCTCTCCTACAGCTGCCCTTCAAACCATGCTCCACTTGTTGCCAATAGACATCTATGGCAGGCAGCAGGCCACTAACGCGGCTTTAAGGCTGAGAGATATCCACCAATGGTGCGAAAAGAATGTGGGACATACCAGAATCCTATCAATTCACCGCAGCCTTCCCCAATCAACAGACACGTTGCCCACCGAAAACGACTTTAACATGGGCTACAGACACAAGTTACCGGAGAGAAGCGCCTGGAGTCAGTGCGAAGTCCTTTCTAATGAGTCCATCTCTATCTTTACGGACGGCTCTAAAACAGCCGAAGAAGTCGGTGCCGGTGTCTTCTCAGAAGACCTGGACATTCACCACACCACTCCACAAAGATATTGCGATCTAATCGACAGCCAGGCTGCGATCAGGTCCCTCGTATTCAACACTATAAAATCTAGGGCAGTGAAGGACTGCCGAGTGTCTCTAAACGAGATCGCTAAACAGTATAACGTGACACTCTATTGGGTCCCTGGTCACTGTGACATTCAAGGGAAGTGTGCGGCTGACGAATTAGCTAGAATAGGCTCCCAATGTACATACGGCAGGAAGCTCGAACATGTCAAAGGGCCTATGTCGTTTGTTAAACACCTGACCCACACCGACGCTCTGTCGAAAGCAAACCGTAGATGGCAACATCTCGATTATTGCAATAATGCCAGACTAATCTAGCCTGTCCTGGATCTGAAAAGATCGAAAGCATTAATACGACTCAAAAGAGACCAGCTCTCAAAACTCATCAACGTCCTCACGGGGCACTGCATCCTAGGAAGGCATGCTCAACGCCTGGGGATAGCAGGAGCTGCAGGGATGAGGAAGAGGAGGAGTCCACCGCACACTTCTTCTGCACGTGCCCGGCACTGGCCCATATCAGGAATCTTAAACGATCTTAATGATCTGAACTCCGCCAGCATGACCGACCTTAACAGCTACGTTAGGAAATCTAAATGGTTTCAGGAGTAAGCAGGGTACCCCAGTACTCAGTGGCATCACAATGGACCTACTTTCTGGTCTAAGTGTACCTCCTCTCGGAGCGCCACTTCTAACTAACTAACTACTAACTAACTTCCAACGCGCGAAAGTCACCTAAAGTATTTCAAACGGAAGTCCACGCTATTGAATAATGTGCAAGAGAATGCCTGCGAAGAAGAATCCGAGGAACCTGCATTTACATCTATCAGCACTATATATAAGCTTTCGAATCCTATACGGTAAGGTCCAAGCTTGACTGGGACTGTCTCAACCTTTTCGAAAGCCTTGCATCAGTAAATAAGGGCACTGTAGCTTGGATCCCAGGACATGAAGGTTTCGAGGGTAATGAATGGGCTGACTGCCTAACAAGAAGAGACGCTTGCCGCCCACTCTTTGGTCCCGAACCCTGTTTTGGGGTAACACCCAACAATGCCTTTTCCAAGATAACACAATAGGAGATCAACAAACACACCGACTACTGGGCCGACCCCCTTTCCAAGTCATTTTCAAGATTCATGGAACAAGTGTTTCAGAGTTTTCACGTCGACAATGCTTGTGTCTTAAGCTTAACATTGATCAGTCGATTAGTGATGACACTTGTTCATAGTAAGATTCTATTAGCAAGTGGGAAGTTCTACAATCACGACTCCTCCTAAAAACTCCCCTTCCACTAATAATTGATTTGCAAATACAATAATTAAACAAAACAAAATCAAACAAAACCTGTATTTAACAAAATTATCCATTAAGAATCCACATCGCATGCAAAGGTGCAATTTATTCAATGAATTTCAATTCCACTGCTTGCTTAGAACAGGTAACAAAAACAACAACATCACGATGAGTAGGAATTTGATTAATTATTTTGTTCATTAATTAACACTATGCATGGCGATTGGCGATTGCCAATGTCATCTGTGACCGGAATCGACAAGCGATCAAGTAAATAGCAAGTGCGCGCATTAAATTATGTATTCACCTCATCGGGTCGCCATTATTTTTTTGGATTTGCTGCGAAAAAAGGCAAAATTCGAGATAGCAATCATATTTTTGTTATCGTCCCGTCACGCATTTAAGATATGATTAGAAAGCTAAGTGGTATAAAAATGTGTGAACTATTTCTATCAAGAGTTGTAAATTATGGCGATTTTAAAGGAAAATTTACAATATGACGGTCATAGTTGAACGCATGATTTTATGGAGATCACATTTTTGATTGCAGATGATTAATGGCACCCCAATCGGAGCTGTCAAAACATTTCGACACTTTTGATCACATTTTTCATTAGCAAAAATTAGTGTTGACATTATGATGGTGTGCTGTGACTGGAGCGTACTGATTTTGCTGGTGAATTGACATTATTTCCAAGAAATATTTAAGAATATACATGTACTGTGTGAAGTACACTCCCAGATCCGAAAGGGATATCCATTGTCATATCACATAGGACCAGCCCCAGGAATCTTTCAAGATGCATTGCTTTTAAAGTAACTCAGTCTAGATGATTACTAGCGCAGCAATTCGTTTAAAAGCCTTCTTGCAGTGTTCTAGCTATCAAATTGGCCACTCCTCGATCTCCAATGTACAAAATTTCACATCTTTAAGCACCGATAAAAAAAAAGAAGGACTCTAGTATAATCATCGCAAGAGAAGACTTATTGCCTTGCGTCTTCCCTAGAGATGCAGTAAGAACCTACAAGTACCGAACTAGTTCTAAGGAAGGACAGAGGAAAATAATGTGGAATAAATGTCATATCAACGATTGAGGCTCTGAAATTTTTCCATTTACTCAAAAGATCGCTTGTCTCACATAATGATAGAACCTACATACATATTTATGCTGGATTCAGACTCACGATGTCGGTCTGGTCTACCGACGGATCAAAAATGGCTCCCGAAGTGGGTGGTGGCGTCTTTGGACCCAACACTAAAGTTTCGGTAACAATGGGGATGTGCGCCGCATGCTATTGAGACCAGCGCCAGGATAAACCGCGATAAAGGTATAAGGGGCGCATATGTTCAGACAGTCAGGTTGGTGGAACCTAAGTCAGTCAGGTTCTGCTACGATACCCTACAATTACTTGCCAGGCTAGGGCCGGTTCGGCTTCCGCACTCTTGGGACCGGAACCCTTCTGTGGCGTTAATTGGGCTACCACCACAGCTTTGTTAAACAACTGGGAATATTAACTTCGCCTAGCCCTTTGGAAAAATGTTCTCAGGCTTAGGCAATCCAAGGGACTTGTAAAGCCGTTTTATTACAAGGAAATTCTAAACATTGACAGTAACAACATGAGGAAGCTAGTGGGCTTCCTTACTGATCATTGCGGCCTAACATATCATCTCAACAGAGTGTCGGTTTTGTTTGGAAGAGGAAAAAACCTCTGAATACGTTCTTTGTGAATATCCGGCACGGATCTTTGAAAACTGGATACTTAAAGTCGACGCAATCCAACGGCATATGAGAGGAAGAGACGACGTGTTATATCTCCAACCAGATCGGGTTTGGGGTAAATCAGAATCAAGCCAAACGTGGTGTAGCGCTCGCAAATCAGTATCTTTATCGGTGTCCGCATGCTCACAGCACACTGCCCTAGTGCCCTATGGGCCTACATGTCAAAGCGACAAGATTCTCGTCCCCGGAGAAGATTAGGTCGAAGGTATGGTAGCAAACGCACAAAACCTACTTATGCACATTCACAGACGGTTGCTTAGGCGTACCTGCTCTTGTCAGGTCAATAAAACTTAAAAGCAAGGACAGTGATTTCCAAGCATAAGTCTTAGCCATCACCCAGGCCTCACGAGAATTGTACCAAACAGCATCAGACCAGATAGCCATCTCATCCACAGTGCTTAAGTCGACACATGGAAGGAGTCACCATAACGAGCTAAGCCTCCTGGGATCACGAGACATCGTTACACTATGTAATATAGATGGATTCCTGGTAACAAGAGGACTGATGAACTAGCTGGAAGAGACAACTTATTACTATGTCGCAATATATAGGGGTATTTCTGATAAGAACAAATTATCTAGAAGAGGCTCAGAATGGAACTGCCTTCACGCCAATGGAACTTTACGCATAAACATAGACTTTCTATAGATTTCCAATGGTAGACAGAACACGCTCCCTACATGCCACACACCTTACGAGACTATGGCCAGATCATAACAATAGGAAAACAAAAGACTTCGTGGCGCTAAGCAAACCACACTTAAGACTCTTAGAACATTTCATTAAAGGTCAAATTTCTCTGGTACTCCTCCTTAATAAATGCGTTTAAATGTGCAAAGCAGAGGCCGAAGAAGACACAGGAACAGGAATGACGGCCCTTGGATAATATTTTTTCAAAAACTTGTAAGAATCATCAAATCACCCAAAACCATCAGGAAAACTTTGAACCATTAATTTCCGCCTCTCTTTTTTCTAGGCATGCCAAGTCCACCAAAGGGGAAATCCAAGGTGACCGGAATGAGGCTATACGGTTTATACAGTACCGCCACCCGTACAACTTAGCCTAACGTAGTCAGAAGAGTCGGGAAAAATGACTAAGATGGGTGGAACATGTACAGCAGATGCACATTCCCATTGCCGCCTTCGAATCTAACACGGAGATACAGCATTGAGACAGCATAGTGACCCGGTGGAGCGTATGTAAAGTAACCTCAACCAACTTGACGTGCGACACTGAAGTCAGCTATCGATCGAACTGGCAGAAGATGCTTGTTGGTTGAGGCTATCTTCCACACCGTACCATAGAGCCAGAGAATGGAGTAAGGAAAAAGCTTCAAATTCTTCTTTGAAGATGAGAGCTTAACAAGGTGTTCAGAAGTGAAAGACCAAAAATCTCCTGCGTGCTATGATGAGAAAGTCACGCAAGATTTGTTCTGTGATCTGTTGGAGTTCTAGGCAAAGTTGGCACTTGTTCGTGGGAACTTTTTCTGTCTTCGTTCAAGTACTCGTCTTGCAAGAATATTTGTCATCTCCTAGTGTTCGGAAATCAAGGAGATGGTATCTGTGTTGTAAGAGCCTAAATTTCTAAATTTGCCTTTCTTGTTTCAAGTTGTGGTCGTAAACTTAAAGTTTAACCTTGCTGTCTAATTTTGATTCTATCGCACTGGAATATCAAAGCGAGCGCCAACAAGTTTAGTTCAGTCGAACTCAGAAGTTCACTTCTACTGTCAAAATAAAGAAAATATGACGTTTATATCTCACTGTCAAATCAAATGAGCTAAACGCATGTAAACAGCTCTTGAAACTGTCATTTGAAACTATCTCCCGCTACTTAGGTGCTTAACATTCATTCGAAGTTTCACACGCCACCAAGGCCAACACTCCGAGTGGATTTCAACAATCTCAGGGCCGGAACTCTGTTAAGTGTCTAGAATTGCGTGCAAATCATGGTAACGTTGACTCTGACGTCAAATATGCTTTACTGACGTATGCACAACGAAAAAAGAGTTATTAATCAGTTGATAACCGTAACAATCTTATCAGAATCAAAAACTGAAAACTTGGGCAAATATTTTAGACTATTTGTGTGACTCAATGTCAAGTTAATAATACAAACAGCCAATCTGCATGCGCGAGTGTCATTTTAAGGATACAAGACTTATGTCGAAGCAATATTCTCACAGGCGTACGTCTGCCATACGTTATAAATACACAAACTATGGGAACCAACTAGATTTCATTCTCATGTGTCAAAACTGTATCATATTCATGATTTTTGACAGTTGAAAGACAGTTGAAAAATGCGTATTAAGACGGAAAAATTAATCAAGATTCCAAGTCAAGTCAAGTTTTTATTTAAAAATTCTAAAAATACCAAAAGGTAATAACCTTTTCAGCCTGTTCAATAGTCTGTTGTCAAATTGTCTTAATTTTACATCATTGGCGTACATATTAATGAGCCTTGTGACGACATGTGTTTACACAATCAGGTAAGTATGACCATAAAACCTTGTCTATTTGACGCGGTCAATTACCCTAATGGGGTAGCTAGCTAGTCGGTATCCATCACAACTTGTAATTTTATAGTCTTAACAAAGTTTCTTTGATTTCCTTACAAGTTAATTTATGAGTTTGTTACTTTAGCGTTTATAATGATAACTGAACAACCAATATAAATGCATATGCAGGTTTTCTAACTTTTATGACTTTTGCCAAGTTTGCGATTATGCAATGGAGAGCAAATTTAAATAAGAAAACTGTTACAAACATGTGAGAAGTCGTTACTTTGTGTACAGTTTGTTGAGACTTTACTGTAAGTTATAGTAATAGTTCTACATTCCTGTATAAGTGTATACATTAAGTTTTCTAAGAATATTTGCAAGTGTTTCTCTGATGGTTCTGTGTTTGATTCGAAATAATTCGAAAACGACTTGACATATTTCAATAATATTTTGTACGCGTAAAGAATTAATTTCTGTTTATGTAATAAGATTTATACATCATTTTTCAATTGCAACATACACATGTTGTAAACTATTTTTACAATGACGTCTTGGTACATTTCAAAGACGCTCTAACCACTATCAATGAGAAACTTTAAAAATCTAAACGTAATTCGTGAAGGACCCACTGTGACAAAAGAAGTCAGTCGTAAAAGGCCTTAGACCAAAGTCACTTCAATAACATCGGTTCCTTTAAGAATCAAAACGCCAAATTCACCAACAGTCCTGCAGAGACTTTTCAACTACTACTTTACACTCACTTACCAGGACGCATCTCTAATAGAACTGGTTTCGCGAAACAAATGGAGTACCAGGTTCTGCCAAAATGTTCCCTACCAACCATATAAAATGGGCTCAATCCACTTTCAGCCATTTAAATTACCAGGTGGGGATGGCACTTTCCCCTGTTCCTCGCAGTAGGAATAAAAACTAATGATTCCTCTCTTGTATAGATTTTCAGACCCATTCTAAGAAAAAGCTAAAGAGTTGAGAAGAGGTGAAGGTCTTTAGGCTTTATACCGAAGCCGACAAAGTTGATCATTACATAAGGGATACGATCTCCTGCATGCAAATCGATTTGCCTGGCAACCTGGGTAGTCCACGGAAGCTGCAAAAGAAACCGCTCTATGTACCTATTTCGATCTACTGAGAGCCCTTGATAATACTTTTTATCCAGGAAATGTATCGCACCGCTGCTATAAATCAGAATGTTGAAAACTCGAGAAGTGTAATACTAAAATCGGTAAGGTGAGGGTGTGTTAGGCTATGAGGGAAATGCCCAGTCTAATGGCTGTGCGTCCACGGGGCTTACTGGTCCACTTTGTTCCCCTTTGTTTTGTGTTCCATGTTTCAACCTTGAGTTCTAGATGGGTGGTCTATGGCGAAACCAACCTGTACTCTTAATCGGTAAAGAAAACATAGCACAGACTGCAAGACACGGCAACAAAGAACGGCTTTCGACTGACCAATTTTAAGGCAGCATGTAAAAATGTGGTGGTCACCGGGGCTCAGTGGTTAGAGCGTGCTGTGCAAGCGTCGTGGGTTCGAGTTCCAACTATGTCCACCGAACATTTTTCGCTAGACCACCCCTTATCCGAGAGTGACAAACCTATAATCTGTCATGAAAAAGCTTCTCAATTCGCCGTTCGGAGTCGGCAATAAATTGTAGGTCCCTTCCATTCGTGCGAACAGCACAACACGCGAGGTTGCGAGAAGCGAGAGCTGTCGCTCCAGCTACTTATTTTTTTATGTAATTCTGTGTGATTTCAAGACCACTAATCCACACAGCAACCTGGCTCCTCTTAGATGGTCGAACCTCTCGACAATGTGCTTATCGATGATAGAAGTGTATGCATTCAGGGCACCAAAGATTAAATTTTACAGCGAAATCCAGACCTCGACAATCGAACGAAAAGAAGTTGCGAACCGCACAGAAGAATAAATTTGGAAACTTTGGCACGACCGCTGTTCATTCCCCATTGACAAACGCCAATCTTCTACTACGTTACCAACCTCTTTCCATGTGGCCGAATTCGGTATACCACACAACCCTCATTGCCGCAGCTGTGGAAGGGAAAATGAGAGGGAAACTCTTTCCCATTTCCTCTCCAAATGACCGGCGCTAGCAAGGGTCAGATTGTAAGCGCTCAACCAACGATTCTTCGACAACCTTTATGACATCACAGGTAAAAAGATACGAGAGCTAATCTACTTTCTAAACTCTATAGGATGGATTTAAGCACTCCCAGCTGTCTTACTCTCCCGGATCTGATACCCGCTACAAAGATCTAGTGGACAGGCTGCTTGGGAGTAATCTGAATGTTGCGCTCAATATCAATGGCAGCTCTGGAAATGAACCTCTATTTAATAGATGTACACTGCGGAATTACGCCAGCTTAACCTGGATTAAGACTAATCGAAACCGGTCTCGGGAAAGCAATCCAACGGTCAAGCGTCAATTCTAACTTTATGGAATATTTCGAAACTCCAGACGGAAGCGGACTACGTTGTCTTATTCTTGGAATTGCGAGTTTCTAACAAAATAAAGCTTAGGCATAGGCGCCGATATTGATAATTAGCGGACTTCATTACATACCTGACAATCAGAGGATTACAGAGGAGTTAATGGATGCCGATACGAGTGGTATTGTACATTGTGAGTCTCGAAACATCCGTTGCTCTTTTAGACTAAAGAATGCTTGCAGCATTTTTCAATTTCAAAAAAATAGTCGATATCTATGTTGACATCCATGCAGCCAAAAGGTGCACAATCCTTCCTCGATAAGAGCTCGTAGGTAAGTAAGTAGGTAAAGTGACTGAATGTTCGAAGTACAGACACACGTAGGCCAGGAAGGCCCTTTGTGATACCACATGGATCTATACCCTAAAAAACGCCACTCACTTTATTAAAATTATTTGGAGCTTTGGATAAAGCTGATGTGATAGTTCGTCCAAGTTGTCAAAGTGAGAGGCTCCCAGATAGAGCTTCCTTCTTTGGAATAGGGCAGAACAAGTGCAGAGGAAATGAAGGATCGTTTCTTCCTCCTGTAGCTACTTCCTTCAGAAGTCATTTGAGAAGAGGCCCGGCCTTCTGACATGAAGACCAATGAGGCAATGGCCGGTAATAACACCAATAATGGTGCTAATGAGCGACGTGTTGAGCAAGATCAAATCAGCATAGGCCAAACCTCCCTGGAAGTACAGCACGGGTACCATTCCTCCATCTTTGGTTTGATCACTGATCACGTCGTACTCTAAAAGAAGTGTACATGTAGCGAGTGGAATACCCAGATTCCTTCGTTCCGGCAGGATGTCCAGAGTTATACCACGTTTAGCGAGTTCATCGACCTTACAGTTCCCTGAGATGTCCCTTTGACCGGGTACCCAGCATAGGTGAATGTTAAAATATTCTGCCATCTCCATGAGAGATGAGCGACAGTCTGTTGTGAATGTTGCCGATTCCAGGGGTTTTATAGCAAAAGACCTCGTAACGCTATGTAAAGCTGGACGAGATGTCAACTGTCAAACAGGTGTCTCTCATTTGGGTACGGAGACATAAGGATGTTCGCGAAAACGAAAAAACTTATGAATTATGCTCTCATCGGGGCTAGTAGCTACACAGCTCATTGTACACTATACAATGAAATAGACACAGATTTTGTCGACAGAGTAGCCAACGCTGGTGTTGTTTAAATAAATGAAGTACTTATGTATGTTCTACAGCTTGATAGATAAGGCCAATCTACGAAAAGACCTGTCTAGTAAAACTTAGTCGCAAGGAAATACGAAATGGTGTCGGCGTACTAACTAGACGTGGCGCATGATAGTATCAAGGAGAAATATAGTAGAATCCCTATGACTGTCTTTAACTGGCCCTTAGAAGAGACGCTACTCTTGACAATAATTTGTTTTCAGGACTAGATGGACTGCGAGGCTCTGCAGTTTTAGATGGACATTTATCTTGATGGTTCAGTTAACTGTCGAGCATTTTAAGGCTCCCAGGTTTTTTTTTTTTTAACAAATTGGGCACAATGAACTCTAATTGGGATAAGTGAGCCATTTACAACCCTGTCAACAAGGGCATTCAGTTCCCCAACCTAACCCGGCCTTATTCCCGTTTAAAAATGGGTACAAGGCCGCATTTTTGTACGTTAATCCTTATTTAACGTCACCGAGAGAAATAGAAATGATTCAATCTTCTCATTTTTGTCTGACAACAGAAAGTAATCAAGCCACGAGTATAGCTGATAAATGACTATAGATATGTTAAAAATAAAATATTTCTGTTTTACTTACTTGATTAATCGTTGAATTATTATTACTGTTGTATTCCATTTGATCGGTATTTAGGGAAAAATCAAAAATCGAACGAAATGGATCAAGAAAGGTTTGTAAATCCGTGAAATTTGGATGTGAAATCAGCGATAGAGCCATTCGTTCCTTAAAATATAGTCTAGCGCAATTTTATGTAAAATCCAAACACTGTGCACAGTAAATAATATTTTCAATCACAAACAAGTGAATGTAACAAGTTGTGTTAGCTTGGTGGGTGGGTGGGGAAAAAAACCAAAATTCTTTACTTCCGGGTAAAGGATAAATTTATGTGTCTCGAGAACGTATTTTTTTTCTTTTAGTGCAAATTTTTTAAAATTTCTTCTTAAACAGTCACATCTCGTTTAGAGGGCGCACACTTTGTGAGGAGATATTTGGGGGGAAAATTATTATTTTTATTTTTTCTTTTTTTTTACCGAACGACACTTATAACAAATTGCTTAGGTGCATCACTAGTTATAATTATTAAAACTTATTGAATATATTATGTAATTTTTATTATTTTGTTATCACTAAAGAAATTGTTGAATTTCTTATTTATGAGTATAAGATAGATAGATGTGTTTTGTTTTGTTTTGTTTTTTCAGTTTTTTTTTTTTTAGTGAAGATCACGTTTGTGTTTTAAGTTTTAAACAAAAAAAGTAAGTTTTTCTTACGAGTTTTTTTGTTGTTGAAAAAATGCACCGTAGTCCGATTGATTAAAACAAGACAAAGAAGGAATTATACAATTTTTTAATTCCAGTGGTCTCGCGTTGTCGATGGCTCCGCAATAAGGTGTTCTCTACTTTCAGCAGCATCTTGTTGATCATGCACATAAAACTTTGGTTACATTCATTTGAAAAATCACCAGTTGTCTCCATTTATTGCTCGAATAATATTAATCACTGTTATTTGCAAAAATACTTCATAAATTTATTTATTTTATTTTTTTTTTTATATAAATTTTGCGTTTGTCCTCTTTGGTTGACAATGGATGCACAGAGCGAGGATATCAATTTCCTTCAATCACTTATTTTTGCAGAGAAAATGATTACTCACGCACTTTGCGATGAGATAGAGAATTTATTATTAATATTTAAACTTTCCGATAAGGGGGGGCTGCCTAATTCACAGTTTTGAACTTCACGAGAGCACAATCACTTCTAATCTGAAGAATACGACGATTGTTTAAGAACCGGTCGCGTTGTTGAACGAATCAGCGACGACGGCGACGACGACGAGGAAGACGAGATTTTGTTGTTTTTGCTCTTTTTTTTTGAGTAAATATATGAAAATTATTTAACTTTAATTAGTAAATCTCACTTTTTTGAAATACAGTTGTATTGGGTACCACGGTTTTTATCACTTTTTTTTCGGTCGCTTTTGTTGGGTTAGTTGTTTTCGTTTTGTTTTATTTATTTTTATTCACCAATTTTTTTGTTTGTTTAAATAATTAATATTGCACGTTTGTTTATTTAAATGTAAAAATTATTTTTTTTTTTATTTGAAAGAGAATAAAATTTATAAAATTTGAAAATAATCTTTTCACACTAGAGAAGCAATTTTAGAACGAAGCAATGCTTCGCATTGCGATACGGAGACAGCATAGTTTGATGCGAAACAAATGCCCGAGTTGTAGTAACCACATTCGAGGTTAAAATAAAAATGAACTGATATCGATCAAGAATTTATTATTCAGAACTATAAAGAGCAATGCGATCAGGTAACAAACAACACACTATAGTAAGAAGGAGTAGTACACTTGTGATGACGACGACGAAAGCAACGACAACGATGAAGGCGAGTTTAAATTGTTTTTTTTTCGCGAAGGGGACAAAGCGATATTTGCAGACCCTAAGATAACGCGAAACCCGACGAAGACGACAATAACAACATACAACGAACGACACGATCTTTTTTTTCTGTTGGAACAATCAGAAATGATCAACGATCATGAGCGATCAATGGCCGTAGTCATTTCACAGAGCAACGCTGCCACCCGCTAAAAGCTCAGTAGATGGCCTGTGTATCTGTGGAACAGTGTGCGATGGTGCCGCACTTGACGTGCTAAACTTGTGCAAGATCCCTTAAAGGAACGAAGTATCCAATGGTTTTGAGTGTGAATGTCGTTTCGACTCTTTCTTTGAAGCTTTTTCTGTTATAAATGTGTGCCCCAAAGTTTTGACTTTATCTTGCGCTTTGACACACGATCAATCTAATTCGTTGCGAGCGGTCTGTTTGAGATACGATGTGATATCGTCACGGTCCAAATAGTAACTGATTGGTGCGGTAGGTGACCAAACCGTATGTTTTTTCTCTTCAGAAAACTTTTGCAGACCGCCGCGCCGATGTGGGTTTTGGATGTATTTTCAGTTGGCTTTGGGTGGATGGGGTTTAACAAACCGCTATGACTGGGTTTTCTCTCGCTCGCGTATCAGGTTTGTGATAAGTTTTTCAACTGTGTGTTGGCACGATCGATCGCATACACTCGGAGCGGAGCCCTATCTCACTGAGTGAGAGCGCACTGAAGTATCTTTGTATCTCAAAGCATGGTCTAGACTTGGAGGAAAGAAAAAATAATAATACAAAATAATTGTAAACTATAGATTAACTCTATTTTTATTGGATTTACACTTGAAGGTGGTGAGTGCGCGTGTGTGGAGGAGAGTACCTCAACTCTCTCTGAGTATCTTTGTCTCTTTTATTCGTCACGTTGAAACAGGTTGATATAATATTGATTATTCAAATGAGATACAGGTGTTGTGTATCTTTTGAGTTGGAAAGACACAAAAAAAAATGCAAAACCACTCAAGTTCCTGTTTTGTCGGATTTTCTTCGGAATCCAACTGAATGTGTTATTTAATGGATTTTGTATCATTTTGCTAATAGTGTAGGTACTCTCATAGAGTGCGGAATATTTTTTTTTCTTTCTAAATGAGTTGGCGCGTTCGTAACGCTCTTTGTTGGAGATTAATTAGACGTCTGTAGTGTAAACAAAACGTAGTTAGGTGCTTAATTCTTGTGTTTTATTGTTTAGATATTGTTTCGATTTTTTTTCGCAATTCAAGTATACATAACTGCTGTCAAATTAAAGAGAATGGGCGATAAAACAAGGTCTACCTTTTTCTACAATGGCCTCTAATGGAAAGTTTTGGTTTTAGACGACCGTATTTCAAGTTTTGCAAACTGAAGCAGGTTGTTAAAACTCTCTTCAACATAAGCTGGCTTTTGTACAAGACTTTGAGCACCGCAATCGAAAAGGAAATCAGAGTTTATTTACCAAAACAAGTCCTAGATGTCTGGACTTGAGCTTCTCATTTCCAGAGTTTCCACATCCCTGGATTCCGGGAAAAAAATCAGAACTTCTGCAGGCTGTTGAACGGGGACGAAGACCAACAAGACCTTGTAGATGATTGTCAAAACGTTCGTTCACCTTTTTAGAACGAAGGGTGGATAGCAATATCCTCATCAAAGTATCGAGCTGGGTCCGATACGGCTTACCGGCCGAACTCTTTAAAACCAGCTGAAGATGACTTGAGTATACACCAACTCGTTTCCAAGATTTGGTCAAATTTAGTCAGATGAGTGTATGACTGATGCATGGAGTCTTAGCACCATATGCCAGGGCCACAAGAAAGGAGACACCCCAAACTGTACCAACTACACTTAGGAGACTGATACTCCTCAGCATCGCGTAGAAGAACTCATCTGCGATTTTATGTGAAATCTTTCATCAAAAATCTGATTGACTGCCTTTGGACGAGGAGATCAACGAAAAACTATACGAGTTGTACAGCCATGTTGATCTAGTTGAAAAACAGCGCGTTGAACGCTTGAGAAAATAACGCATTTACATTAATGCTCCTGCCCGCAGAGTCTTCAAATCTAAACCGAAGTTACAACACAGCATGTGAAGACCTCTGCTTAGATGGAGACCACAGGAATAGGTGGACCAACTTGGATTGCGGAACTGGAGGCATCTAGCTTAGTCCCGAGCTAATTGGAGAGATCACCCCGAACTATAGAACCATCATAAGTAAAAGATTAAGTTTTGATGTGCATTTGCAATGAAAACTTCTACCAGCAAAGCTAATTAGAACTTTAGTTATGGAAGCGGAATATGACCGACGTTAGACGACAAGGGTAAGTAAAGACTGCCTTCAAGGCTGTGTGTAATCTGGTGCTGATCAGTTCTCTCCTTAACATTCCTAAAGCCTCTTAAAATGATGTTTAAGCAAGCTTCTGTGGTCTATTTGCTGTTTGGTGAGCTGAGCCTATAATCTGACTGCTATGAGACACAGATTTTCCTGGACGTGATAAACAAGTAGTGCACTAGATATTGTGTTTTGTTAACCCGCTTAAGCAGAGATTATCCTCTTTAAGGGGAAGTTGATTGAATCAGTCTTCAGGATTTAGGACAGCAGAATTTTGCCTGAGCATTCGATCGGATCTTTCTTCAACACAGCGATAACTGACTCGACAAATAGAATTGTTTACCACTGTTCAATTAACACTGTTCGACTTAAGCTTGCAATAGACTGGGCCTAAAACATTAAATGACGCAGATTCTAGAATATTTTTCACATACCCTTGAATCAGACAGTATCTCAGATCACCTGATTAATGCAATGTATTCCAATCAAAAGGTTAAAGCCATGCTTGAAGCCGCGACAATAGTGGATAGGATATCGATGTCCAATATCGACATCGCAATTAACATCAATAGTCAGTCCTCAAGTGCGGCCTAGACCTAGACCTAGACCTAGTCTTTGATAAGACTATGCCGGGTACCGGGGTGTTGTGAAACGGGAATGAACTAGCGAAGAACGACGATAAAAAGCCACAACTCGAAGAGCGATTATTGGACATTAAAGAAAATTGTATATCTCTGGCTTTATGGTCTGCTTTGAATATGAAAAGGACAACTATATCCCTTGAAATGAGTGTATCAGCTGAGGCTTGTAACAGGGATCCTATCTGCCTACTGTCTTCTAATTAGATACAGCAAAAGACCAGACATTACAGATTCGGACTTAGGCATCTACTTCTACAGCAACTTTCGGGATATGTAGGTTTGTATGAACATACATATGTAGAATCATTAGACTCATGGTCACATTCTATAGGAAAATTAAATACTTTTTGCAAAATGACTAGAACCGGGAAAGCTGCTATGCATTCCTAGTGTTTGGACAGTACTGCTTCACAATCCTTTCCAAACCAAATCTATGCTGCAGATTTTTTCTTCGACGTCTGTAAATTCTATGTCGTCCAATCACTTTATCTCTGTAGGAATCATTAGTATTTCGTGCGTCATTTTAGCACAACAACTTGATCAATTTCTACTCTGAACTTGACACTTGTTCCGTGCCAAATAAATTCATAAAGCCCCGTTGACACTTCAAATGTCAGATCAGTATTACAATCTGTTACAATTTAAAGACCAGAACGCCATCAATTAATTGTTTTGTTTGTCCAGTGTTTCAACAAATAGGCCCATAACAACAAATCCAAAGTAAATTACAATCCGCATTTACGCACGGTCGCAGTTCCATTATTATCCAGCTGGGTATGTTCGCTTATTCAGGCTGATAGCTGATCTTCTTGATTAATCGAGGTCTTCACCTTTCAGCTATAAATTCTTCAACCTCCTCTGTCAATTAGTTTCAATTAATACTTGCGCATCCCACTGAAAAATACACCGAAGATCATTTCTAAAAACAGTTTCGCGACGAATTAAGACGTTCGCACATGCCTCCGACGATGTAAGTGCCAAACAACGTTTACGTACTTGCCAGTGCCAATGAGTCTCAAACGAACTTTTAGCAAAAAACGATATAAAATTGTTAAGGACAAAGTTGTCTTTTTTTTTATTGTTTTTCTTAAATTTCTGCTGACAATTTGAACAAGTCTATTGAACTGACAGAAGTCAAGTGTCAAGTGTCAAAATGTGTTCTTCGAAGCACATGTTCAATGGCGAAAAACTTCATGTTCACGCTGGCATTCCGTGTGAAATTTTCTCGGCCAACCTTAAGCAAATGTGTTGGACCGCAAACATCACAATATCATATCAATAAACAAACCAATTAAGTTTGAATTATTTATTATAGCCGGGGCGGGGCGGACGCGGCCATCACCAATTGTCTCAATGGCCGACCAACGGCAATCGCCAATTGGCAAACTTTAGAACGCCAAGATCTGCATTTGTAAACTTCGTTGTGTCACAGTTTTGTAAGGCAGAGAAAACAACTTCAGTAAAAGCATCTGTGCAGGCTTGTGATGAATAAACAAGTTTTGAAATGAGAATAGCTGTTGTGAAGAATTGCAGTCTTGCGAACAGGTTGAGTGACATTTATCTGTCATATTTGCGGGCTTAATCATCGACAGTGAGCCAACTACCATATCCTAGGAAAACCAATTAATGAGATTAATTAATAAGATCACGCGAAGATAATTAACCAAACAGCAATTGACGATAGCTGGACGTGCTGACTATATCTATGTACACTACAGGCTTTTAGAACCAATTCAGCGTGGAGCAATGCGCTGCTACATCACAGCACAGAAGCTCTATTCAGGCAAACGCCAATTACTTAAAGAAAATTGCACAAGTTTAAGGCTTCACAGGCCTAAATCTACTGCCACCTTAGAAGAATGCGCATAAGTATAGATAACGTGTGCATGCAACAGCAATATAGAGGCAGAAGAGAGCTCGACAACCTTCTTTTGCTAATGCCGCACCTTATGGAGAAACAGAAGGCGGCCCCCGGCTAATACTATTTCAATAACCTGAGCGACTTATCTAACAAACTGTTTATCTCAACAATTCATCTCAAACTTGGATGGTTCGAGGAAGCCAAACCTACAAAGACCCTTAGATCTTTCTTCTGATTCCCTTTAATCTGGATATTCCATGCCAGTGGCATAAAATGGATCCATAGAGATCTGTGTGAAAGCTGCATCATTTAGAATACAGTCAACGCTTCAATCTAACCTGCCATATTGTCAACCCCCAGAGACATTCTAGTTTCAGTTTTCTAGGTCCAGCTCTCTAGCATTCACGAACGATTGGCTCTTAAAAGGAAGAAGATTTGATCGTCATAGACGTCTTGAAACTGCAAACTGAGAAGGAGCTTATAGTCTATTCTGCTATGACAATACGAGTATATATTGTCTAAAGAAAAATGTTAAAACAGACCACCTCATTGGGTCCCTTTTCGTCATTTCTCAAAGAATCGTTTCAGTCAGGGATGCCGTTTGGTATTTTCGTGCATTCATCACTGGCTGTAATTCCTCAGTTTAGCACGAGTATTTGTCTCAAAGATGTTTGACGTATTATCTGGGTTTGAATCCGTTGAAAGGCGCAAATGTTAAATCTTTTACTAGCAAGTGCTGGAGGCTCGCTCCGCACATGTATGGATGTCTCCTCGTCCTCTGGATTTAAGTGACAAGTCGTTTCATCTTTTAGAAGACCGATGTTCTTCGGAACTTCCCTGAAGTTTCCATGTCCTCTTTGTACAGTCAGCACATATTTTAGTCGCTATTTTAACACGCCTGTGTTAAGAGACGTCGACGACTTCCTAAGGAGCATGCACCAACTAATCTGTAAAATATGGTCGGAGATAAGTATGCCCGAGGAATGGACCCTCAGCACGCTGAGGCTCAGCATCGTTTGCCCGATCCTCAAGAAAGAAGACCTACTGAACTGCGCCAACTACAGAGACATCAGCCTTCTTTACATCGCTTACAAGATCTTATCTACCGTATTGTGTAAGCGCCTGTAGCGTATCAGTACGATTTCAGGCCAGGAATGTCCACCATCGACCAAATATTCACACTGCGGCAGATTTTGGAGAAAATCCATCGGTTTTAAGGCCGCGTATGACAGCATCTATAGAGACGACGTATACAGAGCCATGTCTAATTTTGGCATCCCTGCCAAACTGGTCAGTTTGTGCAGGATAACGCTAGAGAATGCACGCTGCTCCATCAAGGTCGGTCAAGACCTCACCGAGATCTTTGATCTCAAAAAAGGATTTAGACAAGGCCACGCGCTGTCCTGCTACTTTTTCAACATCGTTATTGAAAGAATAGTGCAAAACTCACGCGCCAACACCAGAGGCACAGTCTTTCAAAAAGTCCGTCCAATAAGTCGGATACTCCGACGATATTAACATAATCGGAAGAAGCGTGATGTCACTGGGGCGTTGGTGAATATTGAGGTGGAAGCGGGGAAGGCAAGACGAAGTATATCCTGTCGACAAGAAATGGCACTCAACATCGACCTCTCGAACAGAACGTCACAATCGAGAGTTATAACTTGGAGGTAGTTAAGGACTTTGTCTACCTAGGCTCCGCTATAAATTCAGACAACGACACCCGCGCTGAGATTAAACGAAGGATAACACTTGCTAATCGCGGTTCCAATTGAGAATCAAAGCTCTCTTTCGAACGACTAAAGTGTTCCAAACAGAGTATAAGACCTTAATCATCCCAGTCCTGCTCTACGGCGCAGAGGATGGACTTTGTCAAAAACGGATGAGGTTCCTCTTGCCTGTTTCGAGGGGGAAATTCTTCGGGTGGATTTCGATCCCATCTGCATAGATGGTGAGTGGAAGAGGAGATACAATGACAAACTGTATGGGCTGTAGAGCGACATCGGCTTAGCCACCCGAGTGAAGGTCCAACGACTGAGGTGGCTGAATCATGTAGAGCGGATGAACACTAATGCTCCAGCCCGAAAAATCCTTGAATCCACACCCGAGGGACGACGCAGCAGAGGAAGACCGCGACTCAGATGGCGCACGCAAGTGGAAGGGGACTTTTACCGACATGGAATGTGAAACTGGAGGCAGCTGGCTTAAGATCGAACTGGCTGGAGACGCTTGTCTGGTTGAGGCCCAATTCCACCCCGGACTATAGCGCCACCTTAAGTTAGTAAGTAAGTGTCTAGAGACGCTTTTCCATCTTCTCAGATGATCATTTGTGGCTCATTTATCGGATATATCCTTCACCATTAACAAAAGAATTACTACCTTCTCGGGCTCCAGCCAGGAAAACATCAAACATTTTTCGCGGCACCACCTCTCGTCGGGGAATAACAAGCCTCCGGGAGTACAATTTGTCATGAAAGAGCTTCTCACCTCGCCGTTCGGAGTCGGCAATAATTTGTATGTCCCTTCCATTCATGCGAAAAATGTAACACGCACAGCATGAATGGTTACGAGAAGCTAGGCCTTGGCTCATCCCGAGCTGTCGCGCCAGCTATTTATTTATTTTACCTTCTCGGGCTAGCTGGAAGTCTTTGAAATTACCACTTTTAATCTCTGTGGAGACTTTTTTCTAAGCCCACTGAGGCCAGGGAGCACTTCACTCCATCACTACTACTCTGCCAAAGGCAGCAAATAGCTCAGAACCCAGAAACACAGAGGCTGACACCTGCTTCGCCAGATTGTCCGCCTTTTCGTTTCCTTCCAAACTTGCGAGTTCTCATTTCAGAAATTGATCTCAATGCGATTATGATATTTCTGCATCGAACCTGACATGAAAGGTCTAATTCGTTTAGTAAACATATCGGCTGTGATTTATATCCCTTGGCTGTGGTGGCAGGCTGGATTAAGGTCCTTTGAAACGATACCTGCTCCTGCTCTACCATTTATCCAAACCATCTATCTAGCCGCGACCCACCTCGATAGTAGTTCCGTGATACCAATGAGTAACCCTGACCCTTTGTCACCGTCCATAAATCCTCGAAAGCCACTGAAACCAAAAACCACTTGAGTTTCAACGCCTTGCACCAATAACACAACTCCTTCAAAACGACTGAATTATAAAAAAAAAAACTGAACGTCATTATAATGAAAGAGGGGTCGTTTTCAAAACCACATGTCGTCCGTGGGTTCCTTTCGCAAAGCATTAAGCTCTTAAGTGAAAAGATTTGGACCAACTAATAGAAGGCTTCGATAGAGCTTCCATGAACAGGCTTCCCACGCACAAAAATATTTTTCATAGATACATACGCTTGAAACGTTGCTTTATGAACACCGCAGAAACCCGAATGCAACTGAAGACAGGATCTGCATTGCAACTATGTTAAGCAAATAGTCTATGTGGCAGAATCTTCAGCCGGGCAGCAATAGGCGGTAGGCTCATGTAAATCATTTAATACTCCTGGTGATTTTACGTCTGAGTTTAGCTCATCGGGAATAGCTAAACCCAAAATACTGTGGCGTATGTGGAACATTTTAACTGATTTTCCAGGTGACCTCAGTTCCAACTCGCTTCTGTGAAGTTTTACACTTCGAACCTGGCATTTACCAATGGGTCCTTTCAATTGCATCAAAATGCGCCCCTCTACGCCTCAGTAGCTCATCGGGGATCGCTAAACGCAAAACACTGTGGCGTTGGTCGACTAGAAGTATCTACCCAGAACGCAAAGCTCGATTCCCTATGCATTTAGGAAAGGCAAATCCAGTTAGTACGTCCTTCACCAACTATTTACACAGATAGAAAGGACATACCCTTTAAGGAAGTTGTCCTATGTGCCTTTCTAGACATCGAGAGAACGTTCGATACTACTACTACGGCTTGATAGCAAGGGAGGAATTGAAGATTCGACCATTTCCAAAGAAGTATTTGTATCTCCAACTGCCTTCAAGGAGAAATTCTCTCTCTTCTTCTGTGGCCATTGGTCAGATTAGGCTACAGCGCCATCGGTTTTGCTGATTACCTAGCTGCCTCTCTCCACCGTCATGCATCCCTAAAGGTACCACTTTAGTTTATTCCAATGAGGTAACGTACATCGGCAGTGTCTTGTGGTCTTAGCCCCAGCATAACACACTGCTTGTATGTACATTATGACGGATAGGCCCATTATAACATTCGCGACCATAGTTCAGCTTCGAAGCTTAAGGGCCTTTTACTCCTACAAATCTTTATTAGGAAGACCACTACTACCAGACAATCGTGTGGGACAGCCGGAAGTAAACAATTTAAAAGCTGGCGTGACAGTCTAAGAAGGAAGGCCTAGCTTCTGACGACCATGAATGTTATTTTTTACACGGAGGAACCTACAAACCCCTATGGGAGGTGGTGCAGCAAAACTTATTGATATTGCTGGCGCTCTAATCTACGCAGCTTGCACAGCAGTCCAACGCACTAACCATTGAAGTACTTGACTCAAATTCAAGAAGCAACATGTTAACAACAACAGGATTACCCGCGTTTGGGGGGTTAGTTGAGGTAGATTGGTCTACTGAAGTACTCTTACTGGATCCAAGAAGCCTGATATGTTGCACCGAATAAACAAAAATGGAACCTTGACATGGAGCTGGCACCATCACTTAAGTATAGAAATCAATAGGAATGTGTTCCAGAATTGTTGAGCCTGAAATCCTATCTATTGAGATCTGCTCAAAAATAAACATTGAAAATGTTATAAAAGACCCTAAGACACACATCTTCTCAGGCAGCTACGCAGAGCTTAAAACACAAACTTCCTGCTCAGTAGAATCTAGATTAGTCAAGTACTGCTGCGATGCTTTAAAGTCACTTGCCAAACACAAGAGGGTCAAACTTGGTTGGCTGCCAAGCTAATAAAGAATTTTTTTTATGGTCCCTAAATGTACTATAGTTACACGTCGTAGACCGGAAAGAAGCGAGAAGATAGGAAAACAATTTTGGTGTAGTGGTTTGACACTAACGCTCCGCCACGCAGAGTCTTCGAATCTAACCCGGAGGGACAACGCAGTAGAGGAAGACCTCGCCTAAGGTGGCGCGCACAAGTAGAAGGGGACCTCAACCAACTTGGCGTGCGCAACTGGAGGCAGTTAGCTAAGGACCGGGCTAACTGGAGAGGCTTGTGGGTTGAGGCCCAGGTTCACCCCGAACTGTAGCGCCACCTAAGTAAGTAGATAAGTAGTGGTTTGAAACTCAGGTAAAGTTTGGTTTCAGTGGCATTTGAGAATGGTGTCCAGACTAACTGGGGACATTTGGTAGGGTTTTTGCCATTGTTTTGAAATTCACGGTATTTTTTCCAACCTCCTGAAGTCCAGCTCTTCAAGCCATGACCACTCTACTGTCAGCGTTTTGCTTTTGCATTAGAGTGGACATCAGTTTACGCAGTTGATTGAATTTTTGTTTATTTTACGAAATAAACGTTTCCAGACATCAGGAGTTGAAACCGAAACTATCTACGTGACAAGCGAATATGTTACCACTGCCCCACGGTCACCCCTCAGAAGATTGAAGAAAATGAATCAGCTTCCACGTTCTTATGACCGGAATCCTTTTGCGATGTAATTAGATGACTCTCTCTGTTCTGATTATTGGGAAAATATCACAACTAATCCTAGCCTATTCCAATATAGAGAATCTTAACCTAGGCACGAACAGCATTATGAAGCTTAGGGACTTCCTTCAGGTCATCGCAGCATCAGATACCAACTTAACAAGCTAAATCTGAGTTTGAACACAGTGTACCGATTCTGTCTACAAGAGGAGAATATCTGCAAACATATTCTCCGTGCATATCAGGCACTGGACTCATATAGTAAGCGGATCTTCCATAAAGAAATAGGTGTCCTTCATGACGAAATAGAGTATATCTTTAAGCCGCAGTGTCAGAAATCAACCAAACGGGCAGAGCTGTATCTGAACCTAAATTAACATTAGACATGACTGCTGTACATATTTTAAGAACAATTTCCCATACTGCTCTCAGCTCAACTTTGTAAGCTGCTGTGAAGCAGGAAACAACAGCCAACAATGCTGATTAAATAAATTTTCCAAACAAAATTTTGATCACAAATCCAAAACACATCTATGGCATTTGTCAAGATGTCAAACTCATCAAACAGCACACACGCTAATGGTAAACAGTGCCGGATAGAATCTTTGATGTTTAATTGATTGAAAATAACAATGGAAGCTGTAGAGAAAATATTTCATTGTATTACGCTAATAAAAAGTACTTGACACAATCACTTAACCATCATTGGTCCCAGTGATCTTATGAAACACAGCAGTGCAATTATTTTAATTTATTAGATGGTGGCGTTGTGTAGTTGAAGTTTGACAACTTTGAAACAAAGTATCGCACAGCAAACCATTCCCGCCTTAAAGCGTAAGGCGTCACGTTTGCCGCACAGACGCCCAGACTTGTTAAATTATCTCGGCTTAGATAGTATTGTAAATCATCGTGTAAGATAAACAAACCAAATGATCCGAGGGATTAACGTAATTTTTCTCATCAAATAACGAAAGAGGCGTTCGCCTTTTGCTATCTGTTTTCGATTCGCGTATTACTCGAGCTTACCGTCAGAAATAAAAAAGTCTTTCTGAGAGGAAAACTGTCAACAAACGGTCAAACCAAGTTTGTTTACCCGTAAAAGTGAACATCTAGACGTCAATTTACGTTGAGATTGTAGGTGAGCAGACTTACGTACGCTTATGGACAAACAGGTGCGTAATAGCAAGATACAGATACCGAAGGCAGTACGCACATCTATGGCTAAAACTTCAAACAAGCGATCGATCTCACTCGGCTCCTCCACACATGTCTTACAGGCAGAGGTTCATATAAATTAAACTATTTAAAGCTAGATTTACTTAAAAAAAATATTTTTATTTACTTCTTTACGAACTACTTCTTACGAACTACTTATGATTACTGAATGACAAAATATTTCATATCTTAAAACTAAGTGCATATCCCATACTGCCAGACGACAGGTCAGCATACCTGTTGGTGGCTCAAGTATCCGCTCGTTGTCGATGCCTCGTGTGTCCGGTTGAATATGATTCGCTGCATTCCATCACGTACGGAGTTGATGTTGTTGCTCGTGGGAACTGTATCATGCATTGTTTGCATGATGAAATGTTTCTGGCGTTAACTCCTCCACCCTTAGAATCTTACGTCCTCGTGAGATGTTGTTGACGTCACTAGGTGAGGGATGTCTTCAAGTCCTATGGTTATTGATGATGATGATGGCATGTTGGTATTAGACTGTTCGTTTTTAGTCATGCCTTTATTTCTTATCAATTTGTATGCGAAGGTTGCGATGGCTAAGACTGTAACCACTAGTATGATGTTCACGGTTAAGTTGATCTCGTGTTTCGTTTCAAGCAGCTTGATTTCCTTCGTTCGATTAACATAAAGATCCTTGATCATCTCGAGAGACAATACTTCTTCTATCTTGTCAGGTTTATATGACGGTTGGAGTATCGCTGGTAAAGGTTGATGACTTGTGACTTCTTTTGACATGATCGTTCTTCCTTTAACTTGAATGGTAGTGTTGAAGTGTTTTATGATGAACGTACCCTTGAGCATGACAGTATCGTTGTTGATGAATATTGGGCCATTAAACTGATTTAGTAGTAGGATTCCTGGAGCTATTTCATCTACATCTGGGATGTGCTCATTGTTGATGATGGGACATGTTGCTTTCTGACTCTTTATCAGCATTGGGATGCACGATGAATTTCTTAAACTTACAATGTTATTTTCGTTACAAATAGAAAGACTATTATATGTTTTACATTTGTTTGTAATGCCATGAATGTCTGTATCGCATTCCAGTATTGAATCGTATTTAATTTTATTGATTATTTTATTTACTTTAACAGGTTTTATTAATGACAAATTACATAGTTCTTTAGTAGTTGTTGGAATGCTTAAAATATAAATTAAGTTATTATCATTTGAAGCGATTTTTATCTCGGCAAATTCTAATGCTTCATCTACATTCACATAGGGAATATTTTCAACTTTCATAATTGTTTCTGTTATATTTATTTCGGTGTTAGATAATATAAAAGAGTTTATTACATTTACTTTTGCCCAATGAATGGCATAAACTACATTAACTATTTCCTCCTTAATTATATCTAATTTATATTTAATTTTTGTAATTAATTCACTATTATTAAGTTCATTTTCTTTGAATGTTTTCATAATCTTATTTGTAATGTTCGTTAATTCATTGATCTTTTCTAATGACATTTTATTAATTATTACTTGATTATTATTATTTCTTAATACATTATTCATTTTATTAGTAATTATTTCATAGTCGTGGTGGTCCGGGCTACCCGCAATCCACTTCCACGCTGAACCTAAAAAATCTAATGATCTCTTACTCTTACTTCTATTATTTATCTTAAGTCTATTTAGGTAAGTTCGTATACGGGATATTTCAAAGGAAAGGACAGGAGTTAGGATATGGTTGATAGTAATGGATGTCTTTAACGTAGCTTCCAAGTTGTTAAGTGTTGTTTCGTAAGCTTCGATGTCGATCAAGTGTATTATCTTGAATGATCCGTTCTGCAATTTCGCGCGACCTGTATTGATCTTTATTAGCTGTGAATTCGAGTAGTCCAGAATTTGTGCCTCGCCATTGCAGAGTGGTAATAATGTTCTATTGAAAAAGTTAATTTTTTATAAGATTTTTATGAATGATTCTTCCTGACTGGGTAATAACTGTTGTATTTCTATCTTGTGCAACTGTCTCCTTTTTATATCTAGAATCGAGCTTATTTCCTATTCTTTTGTTAGTTTTTACGTAAATGGTTTCGCCAATAGAATATGTTTTAAGTGGACTCTTTCTTGCATTATGGTATTTTAAATCTGCTTCTTGTTTATCGCGTAGTTTATTCATGTTTTCTTGTCTTTCTTGTCTAAGTTGTTCTGGATTGGTTAGTAGCTCTCTACCGAAAAATGTGTCTATGGGTTTTTTGCCTGTAGTGGTGTGAATGGATCGGTTGTATTCATAGATTGATCGATCTAGTAATTCTGAAAAGGTGGTATGAACATTATCTGTCTTAAGGCAGCGGATTAGTTCTGAAAGTGTGGAGTGGAATCTCTCCACTTGACCGTTGACGGAACTTGTGTAGGGGGGTGCTTTGAAAACTTTAATATTGAACATATTCTCTAACATGAATGTTATAGAATTAGAGGCTAGGGATTTTTCATTATCCATGACAATTGTTTGGGGTACTCCAAAAGCCAGTATAAGTTCTCTTAGAGGTTGCTTTATGTCCTCTGAAGCTCTTGATCTTAGGATTTTGACCAGGGCATATTTAGAGAACTTGTCAATTGCAGTAAGGATAATTTTTTTGTTAGTGAAGTAGATATCTATATGAATAATCTGTCCGGGATATTCGGGGATAGGTGTAGGTTGTAATTCATGCTTGTTCGGGTGTCTGTCATATTTATGCTCTTTACAGATTTTGCATTGTTTTGTGACTTTCTCTATTTTGGCTCTCAACCGTGGAAAATAAAACTTTTGCAATAATTGCATTTTATTTTCGCGGGAGTTGCGATGTGCACGATTATGTTCCTTGATAATTTCGGTTTCCTGCTGTGTTTCGTCGATTAAGTCTATGACTTGGTTTCTTGCGAAACGTAATCGGTATTGGCTAAAATGTGTCGGGTAAATTTCTTGAAGTTTGCCTAAAATTCTTTCATCAGTTTTGATACCATTAATAACGGATGGATTAAGGTATCGTTTAAGAATGTCAGTTAAAATTTGATCAGTGAACTCAGTTTCAACTATTACATGACGGTGATAGGTAGGGAAAATAATTTTAAATTCATAGGATGGCGTTGTTCCAAGGGAAAGGATAATCTGGTTTTTAAATACGTTGATCGGCTCATTTGCTATAGGTATTAGATATTGACCGGAACTCTCATCGCTATGTTGGGTTGCTGTTAAACTATTTACTTCAATGGTTCTGGGTGGCCTTGACAAAGCATCTGCGACGACATTCGATCTACCAGGCTTATATCTTAACTCGTAATTATATTCCTCGAGTATAGCCTTCCATCTTTTTAATTTGTTGTTGGAATTTTTATTGCTCAATGCATATGTCAGCGGTTGATGATCAGTAAATATTTTCAGAATCGTAGGACCGTAAAGGTAATTTCGCAAAGTTTTTAGAGCCCATACTATAGCCAACATTTCTTTTTCGTTTGTGGCATAGTTCTCTTCGGCTTTCGATAGAGTTCGAGAGATGAAGGTTATCGGCTTATTTTCTTGAGCGAGTACCGCACCAATAGCATAGTCCGAAGCGTCTGTAGTCAAATGGAATTCTTTACTAAAATCTGGAAAAGTTAGAACAACGTCTTCTGAAGTAAGTGAATTTTTAATTTTGTCAAAAGTATCCATGGCCTCATTATCCAAATGTATGAATTTTTTGTTTGACATTTGTCTAGACGTACGCCCATCCTCCCCTCTTAAAAGGGCTGTAAGGGGTTTTGCCAGCTTCGCGTAATCTTTAATAAATCTGCGGTAAAATCCCGACAGACCAAGAAATGATCGCAGATCTTTTAAAGTTCGTGGATATGGAAACTTGGTAATCGCTTCCACTTTGATTGGGTTGGCTTTTATACCATCCGAAGATACGATGAATCCGAGGAATTCAATTTCTGGCCTTAAAAATTCGCATTTATCCAATTGCACCCTAAGGTTGGCTTCTTGAAGAGTCTCGAAAATAGATGCCAAATTTTGAAAGTGCTGTTCAACGTTCTCACTGAACACAATTATGTCATCAATATAGACATAACATATCTTACCGATGTGTTCTCGCAAGATGTCGTCTAGAGCTCTCTGAAAAATAGATGGTGCATTTTTCAGACCAAAGGGAAGTCTTACGAATTCGTACTTTCCATTGTTTACCGAGAATGAAGTTTTCTCGATGTCGTCCTCGTGTAGAGGTATTTGGTGAAAGCCACTTTTTAAATCAATAACTGAGAAATATTTGTTCTTCCCTAGTTGCGCTAGTACTTCATTAGTTTCAGGAATCGGATAACGGTCTGGTATTGTTATCGAATTGAGTTTTCGGTAGTCAATAACCATACGGTATTTCTTTTCACCAGAGGCGTCCGTTTTTTTTGGTATAATCCATACCGGAGAATTGTACGGTGACCGTGAAGGTCGAATGATTCCATCATTTAGTAGCTGATTGATTTGCTTATCAATCTCTCCTTTAAGCGCCATAGGATACGGATAATGCTTCGAGTAAACGGGATCTTCCGTCGTCGTGCGAATTCTACCTTTGACTTTCGTAGTGAAAGTTAATTTTTCATTTGGTGTTCCAAAAAGCTTGGCGTAATTCAAGGTTAAGCGATTAAGTTGTTGTCGTTGTTCTTGCGACAAGTGCTGCGTTCTGAGATTAACATTATGGATTGATTCTGATACTTGTTGTTTCAGTTTAATTTTAATGTTTTTGTTTACAGTCATATAGCTTTCCTTAGCATGGATGACAGCTGACAGTTCTTTAAGGGTGTCATTGCCAAGAATTGCATGAAAAGATCGTAGTGAGGGTAAAAGGAAGAATTTAATATTTGTGCCTGGTTCAAAAAGATTTATTATAGTATGATGAGTAATTTCTATAGCACCACAGACTGAATTTGCATTAAATATTTTTTGATTTGGGATGGGGTTTCGAACTAAATCTGGTTGTATGTAATTTTTATTCGACCCTGTGTCTACTAGGAATTTTAGGATTTTATTTTCTCTCGTCCTACATTCAAAATAAGGTAGTGACGAGTTCGTCAGTCTAAAAAATGAACGTCGACAAAATCAGAAAATGTTTCTGTCGGTTCTCCGCTTCCTTGTTGAACTACGTACTGATTAAGATCTTGGTCATCTTCTTTCTGATTATTCATAGCCGAAATCATAGCATTATAGTTACTAACTTCTTGAGATTCTATGGATGTGTTATTATTGTGGGGGTCAACTTCTGAAGATTGCAAGTGGAAATTTCTTTGCATCTTGTTGGGATTTGGATATTCTCGTGAAGGAACCATAGGTCGTTTTGGAGCTGGTGGGAAATTTTTCATCACCGGCCGATTCATATAATTTACATTGTGTGTACGGATGGTTGTAGCATCCATTGGTTCAGGCCTTTGAACAGATTGTGGCAAAAAGTTACTAGTTGGTTGAGGATTCCTTCGGAATTGATGTGGATTTATTTGAGAATTCGATGGTTGGGTAAATTGATTTGGGGGGTATGTAGGTCGTTGGTTAAAATGTTGACGCGGTGGGGGACGCGGTGGAAAATGTGATGATTGGGGTACATATGCAAGTTGTGGATAGAAAGGTTGCTGTTCTCGGGTTCTCCGTGAAGGAATTGGAGGAGGAGGTGGTGGCCTCCTAATTTGGCTGATATTATGGTGAGCATAGTTGGCTCTAAATTGCTGATTTTCGAGTTTTAAACAGAGATTAAGAGCTGTAGGAAGGTCTTGCGGTTCCCTTATACCTAAGAGTCTGGGCAAGTCACCTCTTAGACCTCTTATAAAGGTATCTAAGGCCTTGGCTCTGTATGACGATGTAAGGTGGTATAAAGCATCAGGTGGTAAGTCCATACTCGAAATTTTGTTTAGTATCAATGACAAATGATTGTATACCGACTGATAATAATGCTCCAAGCCATTGTTGCCTTGAATAAGAGTCGTCATCTGGTACTCCAATGTTCCCAGATCACGCTTATCCGCATAGTGAAGCGTTAAGCATTTCGAAATACATTCCCAATTTAATGGGGTGTTATATGACTCTAAAACGGCATCCGCATTACCCACAATCTTATTGCGGATTATGTTAAGGATACCAAAATATTTTGGTGTTCCTCTAAATTGGTTATAGATGCTTAAAACCCTTTCAACGCTCTTGCGCCATGAACTAAATTCGCCGGGAGTTCCGGAGAACTCTCTTAAACATCTCACGACGTCTGGTACCTTGTCCAGGTCGCTTAAGTTCGTGCGCAGATGTTCATGAATAGTTTCATCGGTTCCCCTATGAAACTGATTATCAGGATTTACTATAGATTGAACGAGGTTTCTGCACTCAGTCATGCAGAAGCGACTTACAATGCTTGCGATTAGCGATTCTAGTTCTGGAGTTGCGTTAATCCTCGCATTTGGATTCGAAATCGATGAATTTTGATTAGAAACTGATGGAGTCGGATTTTCGATGTTCAACATCGGTGGACGCAAAATTGGATCGGTCATAGTTGCAGGACGTTTAGACATAAGAACTCAAATAGATACGTTAAAGGTTTTCGAAAGGAACGGGAAGGATATTTTTAATTGGTTTACAACTACGGTTAATATGATTATTCTTTATGACTTCTAAATGTTTCGTTTTCGTACTGATTAATAATTATGTCTTAGGGCTATCACTTTATACTATTACGCTTAGTACACTATTACACTATATATCGATCTCAATGTGAAGAAATATAAATCTTAAATTTAGCTTACATTAGGATAAACCAACGCTGGTGAAGGGGCTGCATTCCTTTTTACTCGTAGTTACTTGGGGGCCTTTCTCCACACTCCCTCGTTGGCGGCAGAATCTACAGATGCTGCTTCTTCTTTGTCCGGAACCCAGGTTTTTCACCACGCACACGCTGGCGAGCTTTTATAAAGGTCGTCTTACGGTAATGATGTTCAAGGTACGCGCACTGCACTCGCGGCGAGCTTAATTGAGGTCGACTTATGCGTTTACGACAGAGCACTTTACGCGACGCGATTACACTTTGATGCGATGATTTTCCTGGGCCCCACGTTGGGCGCCAATTAAACTATTTAAAGCTAGATTTACTTAAAAAAAATATTTTTATTTACTTCTTTACGAACTACTTCTTACGAACTACTTATGATTACTGAATGACAAAATATTTCATATCTTAAAACTAAGTGCATATCCCATACTGCCAGACGACAGGTCAGCATACCTGTTGGTGGCTCAAGTATCCGCTCGTTGTCGATGCCTCGTGTGTCCGGTTGAATATGATTCGCTGCATTCCATCACGTACGGAGTTGATGTTGTTGCTCGTGGGAACTGTATCATGCATTGTTTGCATGATGAAATGTTTCTGGCGTTAACTTATATGCAATTGATCTATATGCCATAAAACGCATAAGACAAAGCCTCCGAAGGAGGCAGAGCGTCATCTTCTCTAACAGCCAGGTAGCAATTAAAGCTCTTTGACTCAAAGCCCCTTACAATAAAATGCAGTCTATTGGGCTCTCGTGTTCGCGCAGGCATTTTCTCAGAGAAACTGAATATGTCAAAATCCTTTCGACTTCCGAATTTTGTCACTTTTTTCCAGGCAGAGCTCCTTGCCATCCGAGAAGCCTGCCGTGTGCTGAAAAATTCTCCAACACCTATCTAAAGCAATGCCAGGAAGAAATAAATCAGCTGGGAGTCCAGTGTAGGGTCACTCTCACCCGGGTCCCAGGTCATAGTAAAATTGACGGCAACGAAGAAGCCGACAACCTGACCAGGCGGGGATCAGCCCTTAACGTCTCACTGGCGGAAGTTGTTAATATCCCGCTAAGAGCCGTTAAGGGCAATATTTATCATCACTTTCTGAAAACGGCCAACCAAGTGTGGAATAGGCTTAGCAACTGCGCCATATCGAGGAAGACCTGGCCCGGTTACAACAAACAGAAAACAAACGAGCTACTAAGCAGGTCAAGACAAGATATTGCGAGAATTGTAGCCGCTAGTACGGGCCACTGGCCAGTGGGAGACCACGCAGCCAAGCTGGGTATTCCCCACAACACTTTCTGCCGCAGTTGCAAGGATAGCAGCGAAAAGGAATCTCAGCATCATTTCTTTCGGCCCTAGCGAGGGTCAGACAGCGCACTCTGGGCAAACCCTTTTTCGATGACCTCAAAGATATTTCTAGGAAAGAAATTAGTGAACTAATCCAGTTCCTTATATCCACAGGTTGGATCTAAATATCTGCGTCTATCTGCCTACAACGCCCACAAACAACCAGGTCAAACGAGTTGTGGTATCAAAACGGCGCATCCAGCGGTAATTGGGTTCTTAGAAACGCCACTATATCACTACCCTACCTGGGCTCTCGTATACAAGGGCATTGAAGACGTCTAGTTTGCAGACGGACTTGACAGACATGGTTCTGAATGAATATCCAACATCCACATAAATCTGGAGCTCAACTCGCGGGAAAACCAAGAGAAGATCTCAACGTGGAACTCAATAACCGGACTTTGACAAGCTAAAAAGTTCAGCAAACCGTCAAAAAATAAGCGAAGTCAAGAAAATCTCGCACTAAGTAGACGATATGCTAAGCTTCTAACGGGCTTTTTCACTGGACATGTGTCAATAAAACTGCTGTGCCAAAATACAGACAAAAATATTTCAGCAACACATGCTCAACTCGATCCTGAAGTTGTTCAATGAACTCGATTTAGCTTCGGACCAACTCGACAAAAAAGGTCTAACAGATCTAAGTGCTCTTTCGCATGAGCCATTGCCAAAAATGTAACCAAAGTATTTGAAATACTTACATTTGTCCTAGCAAGTAATTTTAAGAATAATGTAATGCCCAACGTAAGCCTCATGTGCGCATACGCCTTCACAGATGAGAAGGACGATGGCACCAAGAATTGCTTCTACGAGCTACTCGACAAGAATTGCGAACATGTATATAATGTTAAGATAGACCTTTCGATGACTTTGCGGCCGGGTGAAATATCACTGTAGCAGGCATACGTTTCTCACATCAGGCGGTCTCTTGATCAACGAACTGTCACCCAAATTGATCATGCTGCGATCGAAGCAAAGCATTCATGTAATATTTTGAATCCGCAAACGAGATCGGAATCTCAACCTTGTTGAAGCCAGCGAATAGGGTTTTTCCGAATGCCGCGTGTTCAAGAAGGATTTATCGAACTATAAACTGCCAGAATCTTTGCCGATGAAGAATCTCTCCATGTCTCGGGGCATCAAACGCAAAAGACCAGTGGCAACACTGCTAGAAAGGCATCAGGTATGCAGCCTCTCCTGATGTGCTGGGCCAACACAGGGAAACATCTGGTTTGATAAAGAGTGCAGGGAGGCTCACGCAGCAAAACAAGGTGCCTAAAAAGCTGTGCCGCAAAAAAGGGCGAGAGCTGCTTGCAAACTCTACGAGCAGAAGGAAAAAGAAGAACAAAAGCATTTTATAAAGAACAAGAAAGAGCACAAAAGCACTTCGGGAATTTTTACCGGAGAGCTTTACAAGATGATTAATCGAATATGCCAAAGCTATAAAAGGAAAGGCACGAGATCACCACCATTATGAGAGCTACCATGCAACTACGTACTGCTGCAGTTCGACGATCCCACGCCAACGCACGAATGCCCAAGTAAAATATCGAGATCGACAGACTAAAAGATCCCTCAGTCCGCCAACAGCTCAGGGGTTACTTTTTGCAAGGACTGGAAACAATCAGCAGCCATCCAAAACTGTGCTGTGGAAAATGTTTTCATATCAGGTGCTGAAAGAATTTTCGGTCGATCACAGAGAATATACAGCGCAGAAAAACACCTGAAGAAGGATCGATGAGCGAAAAGAGGTGAAAGCTTGCATTGCAGTTCCTCCAGCAGCAGGCAGAAGCGACCTAAAGTCGTTATATCGCATGAAGGTGAGAGAAATGCAGCGTAGCGTGCGACGAGATAAGGTCAATTACTTCAATACACTGGCCACTCAAGCAAAAGCAGCAGCAAGTAGTTTCAATAGCAGAATCGTTTACAGAATCACTAGAGAGCTTAAAGGTGGTCGAAACTCCAGTCAACACCGCTGGATGGTCCTCTATTAATTTCGGATGAGCACCAACACAAGAGATGCAAGGAACATTTTGCTACGGTTTTAAACCGTGTATTCGCCAGTGATATGCACCCAAATCAGGTTGAACTGCCCGAAGCAATAACTACCCGAATACGAACCACAACTTACAGAAAGGATGCGATCACAACCGCGATCAAATCATTGGTCTTGAAGGTATACCTGCGGAACTTTTAGCAGCAGCCTCAAAAATTTCTGCCAAAATTGTGTGCTGCCTACAGTACCCAAGGAAGTACCAAGAGATCTGGAACACTCGATGCCGAACAAGTAGGTTTCCACTCTGGATCCACGACCACATCAATACCCTGCGGATCATCATAGAATAGCGTTGAATACCGTTCACCACTTCACTTCCTGTTCGTCGATTTCGAGAACAGAGAATTTATCTGGGTTGCTATTATTAAAAAAACGTATGAAGGGAACGTTCTGCAGAGAGAAATTCGATATGCGAAGTGGGGTTCAACAAGGTTGAGTTCTTTCCCCAATTTTGTTTTTACTGTTGACTAGAGATGTGTTTCGCGCTGCCCTGTCAATGAGAATTGTCAGCCAAGCTAAATCTGCGTTTGAAACGTTGTCCAAAATATGGCGAAGCAATGTTATAAGCTTAAACACCAAGCTATGACTGTTCCGATCCAATGTTGAGTCTGTGCTGTTATAGGGGTGAAAGACGTGGAAAGTGACCTCCACTATAATAAGAAAGCTCCAAACATTCGTTAATAGATGTCGATGAAATATTCTGAGGATTTTCTGGCCTAACCGTATCTTCAACGTACGTAGTAAATTCACAATCGGTGGTAAATATTTGAAAAAATCATTTCTGTGGACTGTTTATAGACGTTGAGGATCAAAATACCGCTGTATCTTCACATTAGGTAACGACAGACAACTCACCTACTCGCCTATTAGCAGCAATATCAAACTGACATCCAATAAGTTCGCTGGGAACGATGGATTACCTGCCGAACTTTTCAAATTAACTAGAGATGAATTGGTAGGATATATATGTACGTATACACTAACTCATCACAAGCAAGTTC
This sequence comes from Matsumyia berberina, assembly GCA_917880715.2. Lineage (NCBI taxonomy): Eukaryota > Metazoa > Arthropoda > Insecta > Diptera > Syrphidae > Matsumyia > Matsumyia berberina. The sequence goes on along the minus strand of OU862870.1, from coordinate 110,022,417 downwards.
GGACAAAAGTATGAACGTTTGACTGCTAAAACATTTCGTCAACAACCTGATTGATCCAAATCAGCGCGGTTCAGAGAAAGAGAGAGAGTGAAGAAAGTGCACTATCCGCCAAATCTTCACACTTCCTGGAATAGAACATGGACTCTAGATCGCCCTCTAAACGTATTTAGAGACCTTAAAGTGGCGGATGGCAGAGCGTATAGGGATGAGGCCGTTTAGTTTTGACATCCCAGCTCCTCGCGCTTTAATGCAAATTTACTATGGAAAACGTCCGTAATAACCTCGTCGGCCCCTTTAATGTCGGAACATATACCGTAATGCCATTTTCTTAACATCATTCTGGAACGAATCGTGGCGTACATACATATGTCCATACATTATGTACAAGTGCTAATGGCATTGACATAATGGGACGAACACAGTTGAATATAAGTGGTGCATTTGAGGGTATCACAGCAGAAGCGGATTAGATGGGTCTGTCATCAAGGAGAGACACACAACACCGACGACTCAGACAGAACGTCACAATTCTACCTCATTTCAACACTACTTGATCTACATATTAGGGCTCAGCTGTAAATTCAAACAACGATACCGGCGCAGAAGTCAAAAGAAGAATAAGTCTTGCAAATCACTGTTCATTTGAGTTAAGGAAGCAATTTATAAAGCCCTCTTAAGAACGACCAAGAAAAAACTATTCCATTTCCGCTTCAAGCCACACGATATTATCCAAGGCGAATTGTACATATGTACATTCATTTAGATACTTGTCGGTTTCGAGAAAAAAACTCTGGATGATATTTGGTCCCATGTGCATGGATGTAGAATGCAGAGGAAGATTCAACGACGAACTTAACGAGTTGTACACTGACATAAACCTAGTCAGGCACAGTAAATGAACACCTTACCTACGGTGACGGAAGTGGAAATGGATCTTAAACAACTTCTACACAACTGAATGCAGCTAGCTAATAATAATCGAGCTGGTTGAAAAGACTTGTTGGTTGAGGCCCAGATTTATTCTGCACTGTAGCACCAGGGAAAGTAAATAAATTACTTGGAACTCTGTGTTGATACAAGAGCCAAGGAACCTAATAAGTTCGTAATAATAAAAACTATTGTGCACTCACCCCTCAAACAACAATTTCAGCGTTAAATTACTTCAGGCATTCATTTTATTCACGTCAAAATCATGTCATTTAGCACAAAATCACTACCGGAAGGAACTGTAGCAAACCCGAATCCTTACCACAGGACACTTAATTTTTCTTTTTCGGTGAAATGAGCACAAAGAAGACATTTTCAGCACCAAAACACGCACAAATAGACTCAACAATTTCACTTTCATCCACTTAAAAAAAAAACTGACCACAAAAAACACCATTTCATTCTTTTGCATCGATACCTGTCATTTTGAAGTAAACAAAAGTTGAATGACAAATTGTCAAATCGCAGAATGGAGCAGAAGCACTGTATGTGCATTTTTTTTCGCCTGCATCGGATCGGACCAAAACGGATGGAACCGATCATCTTGTTCGGCAATTAGTTGTGTTCCAATACAATGATTAAAGTGTGGAAAATTAATTTTTTTTAATTCTTCGTTGCTTAATTAGAACATTTGTCCCTGTACAGATCATTTTTCAAGCGAAAGAAAGGGAAAGTTGTGCGTGTTCTAGTACAATAAATGTGTATTTTTTGTGCATTTCACAGAAAAAGAAATATAAAGTTTCCGTGGTCTTTAATTCTTCGAAAACAGTTCTGGTTCGCTCGAGTACCTGTAGTGAAAGGATATAATTTTGATATGAATTCTTGATTTGTAGGAGGTGAGTCTTAAGTGTATGTATTATTATTTCACATAGTTTTTTTTTGTCGGGTTTGGAAACACTTTACTGGAGCACTCCGACGCAATTGTCCAAAAAGCAGTACCCAGTCCTTACCTTACCCATTTTACTGAATGGTTCAGTAAAATGGTTAAATGATGAGGAGCTTACAGTATCAGCACTCACCACATTAGCACCGAAGATCTGCCACCTGATCGGAGCAGAGGCAGAACAATCGCAAAGGAAATGATCCGATGTACTGTCGTCCTCTCCACAGGCGTCGCAGACAGTGGTGTCACTATAGCCACATTAGGATGGTTGGCAAAAACGAAGTGTCGCTTTAGAGTGCCTATAAGTTACAGTCTCTTCTGCTGAGTGACAGCAAGAATGACACTAATACTGGAGACCCGTCTTGAGTCTTGTCTTGTAATCTCATCGGAGATCTCATTTCCAGAGAATCCAGTGTGGCCTGAGACTTAAACAAGAGTCAAAGAGAATTCAGAGAATTCTTGCATTCTCGAAATATTTTGGAACTGGTTAAAGGGTAAAGCTTGAGCGCAGCCTGGCTATCGCTACAGGCGCAGATCCCCCGACCCTTCCACCTTTTCTTAACAATATAGTCCGTAGCCATTAGGATAGCAAAAGTGTATGCTTCCCCAACGAGTTGTGAAGTCTGGTGTTGTCGGGCTCCACAAAAACACCAGCAACCGTCCGTGAAGATTCGACTACAGCCCAGTCCAGACTCAGACTCTGGCTGAAGCCAGTCCTGAACGCAGGGAGAGGTGACTTTAAATTTGCATAGCAACCGAAGTTTAGGTGTCATTGCATCATGGAACCAGTATTCGCTCTATTCGCTGACGCCAATACGATTGGCGTGTTTCGACTTTAAAACTTCGCAGAATTGAGTTTATAGCTCATATGTTTGCTAAAGATTACACTGCAGCCCGAAGAGGACTTCAAGCAGCAAGCGTCTCCAACCAGGTCAATCAATAAATAGCTGGCTCCAGTTAAGCACGCCCAGCTGGTTGATATCCCTTTTCACTTGCCTGCTCCACCTGATTTTCGAAGTTCCTCTACTGCACCGTCCCTCCCATGTTGATTGGAAGATTATCCGGCTACGCTGTGCTGGTATTCATTTGTTCTGCATCTACCAGTTATTTGCATACATCATTCTATTTGGACTCCTCTGACTAGGTCGATGTCGCTGTACACTCCATGCACTTCGTCGTTGTTTCTTCTTATCGACTCATCGCATATGCAGACGGGATTACATCATTAATTCTTGACGCATTTCATGCCTCTGCACCGTAGGACAGAAGTATGTTGACTAGGATCTTGTTGAGAATTTAGTTGTTCTCTTCTAAGCCTAAAGAAACAGAGATCTTTGTTGACAGAATGTATTTTTTTTTCCCATCGTTTACGTTTTTCCTATAATATCGTTATCATCAGCGCACGCAAGTGATTGCACGAATTTTTGAACAATTCTGCTTCTGTTGTATGCGTGTGAGTTCTCCACAATTCTTTCAAGAAAATGTTAAAGAAATCGCATGGCAACGCGTCGCCCTGTATAAATCCTTCGTAGAAATCAAAGGTTCCAGTAAAGTGTTTACCGACCTCGATGGAGCAACGTGCATTCTTCATCGCCCGGGGCAAAGTGAATAAGAATGTAATGGAGATTTAACAGTAATTCGCCATGGTTTATAAACGTCTTCTGCATCACCCTATAGAAATATAAAGTAAAAACCAAGTTGCATAACTCTATCGCTAAATGCGCAATAAAAACTAGAAAACATTACACCATCCAAAACGTCAGGAGCAAGTGGGTGATGGGGTTCCCTAATTGGCCATCACTTGATACAATCAATGCATGCAATTGTGCATAGCGTTCAGTAGACAGTTCACAACGTTAGATTGTTTGGGGGCAACAACAACGACTTTCTGGTTATGCAGCGCTTATAGTTAATTTATGAAAAAGTCCTTCAACCTTAGACAGAATACACGTGTTGACTGAAACGATCAATTAGCATACCAATAACAATACTTCAATTAATAATTTATTTGAAAGTTACATATAATTAAAATGCCAATGGATATTGATTGGTATAAATGCGACGGAAGAAGTTAAGCCTGGCCTACTTAAGGTCGCCTGTAAGTGGTGGGGGACCGTATTGGATTTGTGATCTATGACCAAATTTGGCTCTATTACGATCGCAGGGCCTGGCTTTCAGAAGATATTTGAAGAGATAGTGTTCATGAAGGTGAGAGAACGTCCAAAGTCCAGCAGAAAGGTCTAAAGAATTACTAACGAGCTAATAGGTGGCCAAATCGGGATCCGATGAGCCTGTATACTTTTACCACTCCTGTTCGAAAAATATCTTAGTTATTGTCTTAGCAATTGTTGGAAATAAGCATATACAGTTCTTACACTCTGTTAAGTTGCCTGTCTTATGGACTTTGACGACCATAACCTTGTTTCACTCGCCAGGGCAGATCTCAGTGTCCTTAATCTAAGTAGTCGCCATGGCTCAGTGGTTAGTGCATTAGACTGCTGACCGAGCGGCGCGGCGTGGATTCAAGCGCCAGCCATATCCACCGAACATATTGCGTTGCACCACCTCTCGTCGGGGAATGACAAGCCTCCGGAAGTATAATTTGCCATGAAAGAGCTTCTCAATTCGCCATTCGGTGTCCGCAATAATTTGTGGGTCCCTTCCATTCGTGCGAAAAATGTAACACGCACAACATGAATGGTTGCGAGCAGCTAGGCCTTGGCTCATCCTTAGCTGTCGCGCCAGCTATTTATTATTTTTTACACTAAGTAGATGTGAAAGGCCTACCGATATTGTTGACGAAAGCTTTGTAGAGCTCGCCAGAAATACCATCAAGCCCTGCTGCTTTATGTGTCTTAAGTGAATGGATAGCGATGACCACCTCATCTTTCCTGGGTGCTCTGCTGTCGCAGCTACTTACAGCTTCTTCTTTGGCTGTTTTAGCTTGGGCGTTTACGTGGTTTCTTCTATCAAGGCGCAGGCTACGCTAGACTTCCCTCATCTTCAGTCGATACCGACACTCAAGCTCGCTTTTATCCTTTGCATAGGCCGTCTCTCATCAATGTTTCAATTATCTTCAATGTTTAGCGGCACAGTGCTGCTACCCCAAATTGTGGGCACAGTATTGAATCCGTAAGTCTATCGGTGTTATACCTGGGTCTTCAAAGCGTTGTGTTTTTGGTCGTTTGGCTTGCTGCAGTACGAAGGCGGATGTAAGCTTGCCATAGAATGGTGATCTCGTTCCACCACAACATGTCGACAGCATGCATGTTAGGGTGGCTGCCTGTAAAGAAGCAGACGCCATTAGACCGACGTCGGCCCGTTAAAGATACCACGGCATCTACCATTTTCGTAATTAGTCTTAGCGAAGAAAGGTTTAAACCAACCGGGGCTTTTTAAAAGCAATCTATTGACTTGAGTGTTAGCTAAGTCGTCTAAATCATCGAAGAAGAGAAGCTTCTGCAGAAGTCATTTGAAAAGAGATCTCATTTTTTGACATCTAGGCCTATTAAACTGTGTCCTGTGAGGACGCCTATAGCAGAATTGATTTCGATTGTAATTGGTACTCACCTGCATCGAAACCACCCAGGAATTTTCTAAAATTAGCGATATGAAGGTCCTCCAGCCCATGAAAGAAGCTACTACAAAGAGTATGCAGTCTTCTGGTGGACAGTGCGGGACATTCGCATAGCAGGTACTGGATGGATTCTATTTCCTCTTAGTCCCTACAGCTTCTGCAGTAGTCATTGTAGGGTAATCCAGGACATGGATTCCTATTCCGCAGGACACCGGAGATTTAGCTTTGACTAAATTGTGCTGACTATAGTGGAATGGCTATTGCACATGTGTCTATGCGACACCACCGCGTATTAGCCCTGATCATGGTTTCCTTATCTATATAAGAGTAAAGAGTGCTAATGGTTTTTTTTGCGACCGGAAGGGTTTATGCATATGCCTGTTCTGTACCACTCCTGGCAATTTCGTCCCCACGCAACCCCCCCCCCCCCCCCCTCCCCCCCCTCCCCCCCTTATTACCTGATACATCTTTGTGGCCCGGGACCCAGCATAGGGTCACCTTGTTGGTCGTTGATATGTATGTCGTTCTCTGACAATGTTGTCATTTTTGATTAGCGTTGTGGGCTGTAATTATCGCAGTTATCTCTGAAAAACATTACATCCGTCTCCAATTTTGAAGGATTGGTTTAACCCTCTGGATTCATAGAAGATACCGGCACCAGTACTAGCGTCCATTTTGGATTCGTCGGTATACAAGGCAAGCTCTTCTTCAGTTCGTACTAAACCATCATCCCAGTTCTCTTTTCTTGGTATTTTGATCTCCTCTCGAAGTCTGAGGTTAGAATGATGTAGTCGGTATCTATGTTCTTCTTCGTGGTAGTCCATCGGGTTAGAACGAAGGCGTGACCATAGGTGTTAGTTGTCCAAAGACCTACTTCCCTTAGTCTGAGTGCTGTTTTTGGCGCTCTACTACTACAGTGGATAGACTGTGACTAGGTTCAGCATTGTTTTAATTGCCTCTGTGGGTGTTGATCTTATCGATCCTGTTATCCCTTGTAAGATGGTATTTCTTCTGAAGTGCCTTCAAGTAGTGATGGTCAGTGATCATTTGATCGGTCGTTCCACCACCTTGTACTACTACCAGCTCTCGTCAACCACCACCGATGAAATAACAAAAAGGACACACAAGAAATTGTAAATTCATCAAGTCGAACCGTTTATTTGTCTTTAGCCAAATAGGACATTTTCTAGGTTTAAATATTTATTCATGTTGACATTCAGAGAAATTCAAGTTCAATTCCTCGGCGAATACAGGTTCAAATATGTGTTGCCATGCATTTGATCATTTTTAATAACTTCTTCATCAGCACGTTCATGGAAAACTATCTTCAAGTCGCAGGTTTTCATGTTAGGATGTGCTTTGAGTAGTTCATCTAATTTCTTTGCCGGTAATTTTCGGTCAAAAGGAAAGCCCATGCTTCTTGTGTCGGGATACTTTTCATTTTTTAGGCCACAGAATGAATATGAACCTCCTTCCCTTAGATCTTCGTTAAAATGGCGTTCACTGAAAGCGTCATACCATTAGTTTTTTTTTTTTTTTTTTTTAATTTTATAGTTGAAATTACACTTTCTCGAACAGCACATCATCTGATATCATGACAAACAGTTTGAAGACTTTACCAGCAGCCATACCCTTCGGCAACAGCATATGACTAGGCCATCCACAGTTGCAGTGATTTTTGATACACTCCATTGGATCGGAATCGAATTCTTTTGGTCTGAAACGTCTTAAAAATGGAACAGTGACAGTAGATTCAGTGGAGTGACGAAGAATGTGATTCCTTCCGGGGCGCACTAAAATGCAATCATTAAATGTATTGAAAATGTAATGAAGGCTGAGTACAACTTACGGTTGACAGGGAAACGATCCATTTCGACTGCCATTAACCGTTGATCGTCTAGCGTTAGTCCTACCATGGGATCATCGTCCACAGGCAAGAGGAAAACTCTGCAAGTTGCATTGGCCGAATTAGGCCCCTTGTTTTCCACCTCAAAGTGGTAGTCAAAAAACTCATATGCGAGATGTGTAAATCTAAATGTAGCTGACCCGTCGTCAGGATGGCCGTAAAAATCCAGATTGACAGCAATATCCACATCGCTCTTTTGCCAGAACGTTCGTAGAACATTTGGTTGCGGACCTTTCATCATGCTTCTGACAGTGACCTCGTGGATTGTAATATTTTTATTTTCCAACTGCAACGAAAAGAACTCAAATGTTGAGGACACTCATTGGAGGATTTAAAGATTCTCGTACCTCATGCGAATAGGGCGGCAGACGGGCCTTGAAGCTGACTCCTAGACTATCAATGAACGAATGCCAGCGATAAAAAATTGGATCCCGCATGGCAGTGGTGACATCGCCCATAACACCGTAGTCCTCTAGAAATTTCAAATCCGGATCATGGATGTACGATATCATCACGTGTCCACGATTGTGTAAGTCGCCATAGTACTTTTGGTTCACCGATAGGTCGGACGATTCTATAATGTTTCCAAGAATATCCATACCGACCTTTTCGTCCAGATCAATCCTCTTTCCTTCATTCTGCAATATGTTGAAGATATGCATATGGATGAATTTAGATTCGAATACCTAATAGTACTTACGGACATCACGTAACCCCTGTCAATGGCATTTGTAATACGGTCTATCCAACGCTCCAAGTCATTGATGGTCGTTACGAAGTTCGGGCGATTTATGTCCTGCAGCTTTTGTCCTGACATCCGTGCAGGGTACGTTCGCTTCGTTACAGTCTGCAGCAGCTTTGGATAGTATCCCTCTCGAATCGGATCTCTAAGATTGGCGAGAGGAACCGTCTTACCCAGATCATTGCAGAAACGCTCCAGATTGTATCGAGCGATTATTTGATTATGCATATACAAAAATAGTTCCCCACGACGATCTTTGTCAACGATTTCCCGTGGACCGCTGTTTGGAAATACCAGATGCCAGTGCCAATGATGCATGTTTACTCCAATGTCTTCACGAAAATAAGCCATTCGCTGTTCCTCTTCTCGATTGGAAGCGGTGAAGTTAAATGGAACTTCAAAAGCAATCTTTCTAGCTTCGGGATCTTTCGGTGGCATAATTTTGTGTGGATTTCTTTCTTTGGCCAGACCAAGTATTCTCGTTTCTACCTGAGCTTCGTCAACAATTGACAACTCAATGAAGTTCAATGGAAATTGATCCAGAACAGGTGGCAGAGAAGATGCCATTCCAGTGTGTTGAATGAATACTGCGTATGCATATTGAAAGAGGAATGGATTTACTCGATCCCTAGGAGAAAGAAATTTAATTAATTACAACGGCGCTGAGTTTTATAAGGGCTGGTTTGACGAGGAATACCATGCAGCAAAACAAGAAACACACAAAGTGGCATTGCAAAGAAAAACAAGGGCTGCTCGCGAAGATGGCTTCTCTAAACGAAGGAGAAAGAGCACGAGAAGCTATGACACATCTGATGTACGGAGGTTTAAAATGATATGTTGGTTGATTGAAGCCTGTTCCAAAACTGATAGAGATGAAGAGGAAAGCCTTATAGTACATTCACAGTCACTGCCAAGAATTTAAACAAAACTGCTTGTGCAGGCTTTATAAGCGAAACAGTCTAAGCTTCGATTTAATGCTAAACACAAGCAATGTGTTCCAGATTTCAGAAGGCAGCTTTGTCGATTCTGCTGCCCATATTCACTTCTATGGCACCGTCGGTCGAGATCATTTTTCCTAAATAAAGGCAGTACTCGACTTATTTAAGCTCCTTTCTAGCTACATTGAGTTCGCAAGATTAAGGGCCTCTGTTTTCGCAGTGTTCTTCAGCCTTGTTCTGCTAGTCCAGGTTCATATCAAACGGGATTATCGTCAACTCAGTCTGGATCCGCAAAGTCTGCGCACGTAGATGTTGAGCGGAAACCAGCCTGGTTGACTCAATGAATACAAACGTTGTCTGATGCTAGACTTGGATTTAGTTTTAGAAGAACACGTATATCTTGCTAGTTTTCAGATTCCGTCAGATTTCACTTGCTTCGCTCTTCAGGAACCCACTTCCTTTTCAATTGGCTTTTATAAGTGGATATATGTACCAGTTCCTCCGACTTATTTGGACCCACCAGAAAGAGCTCAGTAGAGATGCCACTAATACCCAGATGGAATTTCTGTTGTTACTTCATTCTAGTTTGAGAACATCATTTACTTTATTTTTGATGGCGCCTCAGTTGAAGACAAACCAGTGCTTCAACGAGCGAGCCTTTCCAGGAAGAAGTATCTTTAGCCAGCTGTCTCCAATTGCGTAGGTCACCCTCTATTTGCACACGCTGTTGGAGGTGTGGTCGTTCCCTTTTGGGCTCAACGACTCTTAAGGCCGCCAATCTTAATTGTTAATCATCATTGTGAAATCCTCTCCACACTCTTGATCAGGTGTTGTTTGGAGCTGCGTCCACCTTTAAGCTCCAGCTTTTAGGTTCCAATAGCATGTTGGCGCGGATGCTGCTGACAGATGAATCCACACGAAAGTCGCGTTTTTTCCCATTTCGTTCCACACCTGGTTCAGAAATCAGAGAAGCAATTTTTAAAATACGGGCTCATCCCGATCTGGTGGATCTGGTTGGGTATTGACTGCCTGTCAGATGTGACACAGGACTTATCCTCAAACAGCGTGTCCCCAAAGACTAAGCGCTTGTCATTGTCGTTTGTGTAAGAGTTGTCCTTTCTGTGTTCAGTCGTGACTTCAGCTGGTGCATAACACTAGATGATGAAATCTCTGGAAGAATACCCGGTCTATGTGAGTTTTCGCGAATGCTTCTAGCTGCTTCTACACAGTAGAGCAAGTCGGTGTTCTAGTTGGTACACTTCCTATCGTCAATTTCATGGGTCCAACTGGTGGTCAACGAACCAGGACACCCATTACTGGTAAAACTTGAAACATTTATGAGGAATCAGTTTAGTGTGTCAAAAATGTCGCATTAGAGTTCCATATTTCAACTGAACATGTCAGCTAAGACCGTGCATCAAGGCAAACAAAAAACCTTGAAAAGTCTCTTAAGATTAAATTTAAAAAAATTACCTCGAGTCAAAAGGATACGTTTGATTTCGAACTGCTCTCTTACCTGATATACGCAGCCAATGAAATAACATCGGGATAAGGCGCTTCGAATAGCATGGTTATCAACTTTGAACTGACTTCTCTATCATTAGGATTGAACAGGCAAAAGGAATCTTTTCTTCCATAGTTGGCAGCAAAACCTAAATTGGGCTCCTCGATGTCCGGAACATGAATCGGTTCAAGCTACTCGAGTATATTACCACAGTTTCGTTAGATATATTTGTATTGCTTTTTTGTTTAACGAGATCTTTATCCTACCTCGACAGGGCCCCTAACATGGTATTGTTGACGAATTTCATCTGCCTTATCGGTGAGACGTGATGGAAAGTATTTGCGCGGCACATCAAAGACGAATTTACCGCGTGGAATAAAAATATACTCTTGAGGATGCTCAGCGAGCAGTCTAAAAACTTGTCCGGTAGAAGCAGTTTTAACCATGGTGCTGCAAATGTTAAACTTGAAAATATGCAAATTCCAACTGACTCGATGCAGAATGTGTCCGGATATTTATACGACTTGCAAAGCTCTGTACTTCTTATCGGCGCTGTTTGGAGGAAGCCATCCAACCTCAGGTTATGGTCACCCAAGGGGAATTCTAATTGTGTTGATTAATTTATCGGATACGATATTGTTGCTAGAACTTGCAATGCACTGTTTGGTGCATGCGGTTAAAAGAAGAAACATATTTATTTTTTACCACGATAGGGCTTCGGCACTACATATCAAATCTACAGAAGGTGTAGAAGCTACTTCCAAGATAATTTGAAACCAACTGATACCAAACCGGAGACTATAAGGCTGCAAAAACAACGAAGTAAATCTCCTTCCTCAAATTACGATAAAGGAGACGACAAATGCAGTTCCAATGTCTCCTCGAAAAAGTTCAAATTCCTGTTCACAGACCCTTATTAACTGTTATGGTATTAACCCTATGAGTTGAACCACTTTGACCCGGAAATAAAGTTTCTTATCTTTTGGTAGTCGAGGGTTTTCTTTCTTAATGTTGCAAGGGCAGGATGGTAGGTGGGTTGTAGTTTCCTCCTCCACTAGCGGGGACCCCCAATTTAAGTGCATGGCTGTCTATTATTCCGGTGAGGATCCCTATCAGTAAACCCAGTTTTTTCCGGTTGCTCCCGTTCCTTTTAAGTCTGATTTATTTTGGGAAGGGTCAAGTGCTGATATTGTTCCACCTATTCTTTGCCACTTTCGTGACATCAGTATCAAGGAGAAACTTGATCGATTCGATAAACGCAGGTGGTTTCCCCAGGTTTTCATGGAGACGCCGTCCTGCGACTTCTTTCGCCAACTCGTCCGCTCTGCAGTTCCCTGGGACCCAGCACATTTTTACGTCGTTTGTGTCTGTAATCTTGTTAGGAGATCTGCCGCGTTGCTCACCAATCTTGATCGTAATGTCGGTGATTCCAAGGCTTTGATAGCTCCCTGACTATCTATGTTTGTGATATTTCTATCGCGAACTGGCTTAAAACTATACCAGACCCCAAGAGCTTCTTCGAAGTTTTGTAACTGACGTTGAAGGCAATATGGAGGACAATATAGTCCATTTAACTAGAAATAATTCTGTTGCCCTTGAGGATCCTCGAGTGGCCTGTTGCTGTGCTGACCAGAAGGAAGGGTTCTCTAAGCTTTAATGCTGCTTTGACTGCCATTAGCTTTCCAAAGGTATCAACAGGAAGCAGGTTGTGCTTAAAGCACCCATTGTGCAGATGCTTGATAGCATTTGTATCTTTTCAAAGAGAAAGGTATGACTACTTTAGGCTGCAGATCCTATTTCGGGCCCAAAACTTTTCCAAAGGAATATAAGGCAATTGAGGCTTTCCTTGCATGGTCATGAATATTCAGCCTCCAGCTAAGTTTCCTGTCAAGTATGACCCGCACGTATCTGGCATGGTCTACAAATTGAAACCTTCTTATTTAGTGCGATTGATATACGGAACTTCAAAGTGCCTTGTGGAAAGGACTAGTTCCAGATAAACATCGAGGCATTTAGCTAAGAGTGGTATTGCAATGTCGTCAGCATATGCCGTGGTATTACATTTCTCCTTATTTAATGTCATTAACAGTTCGTTCACTACTGTCAGGTAAAGTAGTGGTGTACCTCTCGAAACCGTCCTGCTCATTGAACATCATCCCAGCTCAGCCTGAGGCTAGACGTAAAGCGATCATTATCGGACCAAATCGTCTCGTTTTTACGTGACAATTTTTGCGATCACGGAAGAGATGATTTAGGCTCTGCTTTTAAGCATTTGCTCAATCCAATAGCGAAGGCAGTTGTCAACCTTGCTCTTCTTCGAAGTTACCTTTTCTAGCAGTTTTTTGTACCACCTTTTGGTCTTATTAGAGAATTGTTTTGAGTAGTTTCTGCCGCCCACACCAGTGTGATATTTCAACATCAATATGCGCTTCACGTTTATAGCTTCATAGTATTACCTAAGTCTCCGCAATCCTAACGAGAATTCGATTCTATTTTAAACTGCCGCCTCGGGTTGGGCAAGCAAACCCTTCTCCAATTCCAGATCTCATCGTCAATTATTCTGACCCCAGATACCTTCTGTACATTTTCTTCATAGCCGACGACGTTAAGCGAGAGTCCTTAATCGTTACCTTTACACGCACATTCTATGTGACGACCTAACCTAGCCTAGCTTTACGGAAGCCAATCACAATGTACATAAGCGAGTTGCCATAATCAAACGTACTTAGGTTGACGTGGCTGCCAGCTAAAGCCAATACACTTAGACCAATAAGGGGTCCGTTGTGATACCACAAGGATCTCGGAAAGTCCTCCTGCCTACTCATTGAACCAATTGGAGCTTCTTATGAAGCGTACTAACATCGATGTTTATCAAGTCGCCTAACTTGGTATAGAAAAAGCCTCCTAAGTGGAGTTCTCCTTTGCGGGAAAGAGCTGGACAGGTGCAAAGAAGATGGAGAATAGTCACCCCCTCCTCATCGTCAATACAGCTTCCGCAGAAGTCGTCCTAGTCTAGGCAGTCTAGGACTATTTGTAAATTTAGAGCGACTGATTCCAATGACTTTACTGCCGCTTGACTGTCCGAAAAGATGGTGATATCCGTGTCTGATATAAGACTTCTCTCTTCTCTCTGATCTCTATGATTTCAGCCTGGAACACGCTACGATGATTTGGAAGATGGAACGCTAGGCTGAGGTAAAGCCTGTCGGAGAAAACACCACCACCTACCCCGTTGCTATAGAAATCAATCGACTTGTCTTCTGAGAATACATCGTCCCAGAATGACCTAGGAGGGATGATTAGCTCTAAGTTCTTGTCAAAACTTAGCTTGGATGTGCTGTAGTCTATGTTTGTGGAGGAAATTTTGACATTTTTCAAAATGGAGGCGTGGCCAAAATCTTTACTAGACCACTGTGAGGTTGCTTAGAGGCGGATGGCTGCACTAGCTGCCATTTGTTTGCCGAAAATGTCGAGGGGTGATAGATGAAACAAAATGTCCACTGCTGTAGTGGGAGTCGTGCCAAAAGCTCCGCTGATGCACATGAAAACTGTTCCTTGGACTTTGGTTAACCAAACGTGGCGCAGAGTAGTTTGCGAAGAAATCGACGAAACACATTGCAGAATCCTCCACAAGGGTAGGTATACAATTTAAAAGATCTGCAAATCCCTTATAGAATGTGTGAGTGTTAATTTTCCTCCGATTTAGCAAATAATGTAACCCACCGAATTTATGACCATTCCCTGCTTGGTTTGCAACATTTACATTGTTCCACAATTCGATTGGTTCCAACTTATAATTGACGGTCCCGAACATGGCTCCCAATTTTACAATCAATTAGGGGTATTTTATTCTAGAAACGTGAAAATGAAAAACGCGTGCAGTTCTGTAATAAAAATCCAGCAACAAGTGAACAAAAGACCAGAGGCAAAGCCATTGCAATTACTTAGTTAATTCAATTAGCAACTCCTAACAACTAATTAATGGAGAAACGCCAAACAAATTGGTGCTAACCAACGCCCAGACCTGGCCTATACGGTGCTCCCCAGAGGAGACAAAACTCCATCGAAACATAAAGTAATAAAATGGAAATTTATTAAAAAAAAAAAAAAACATTTCGGGGCAGGGAAACTCGTGTCAAGGCGATTAAAATCGGATCAAATCTCGATAGTTTCGCACCGCGGATCGTGTCGAACTCATTAAAAGAACCGATCCTGACTAAAAGTTTGATTGGTTGCAGACCAGGGAGACGAATCGCATAGGCCAATTTGCTGGGATTACAAATTTGCACCGAACGCTTAATTCACTATGCAAACAAGGCACATTAGTTCCGCCGGAGAGCAAATAAATATGTTTATGACTTTTCAAATATTTTCGGAAAGATTAACTTTTTTTTATGGACTGGAAATCTTATTGGGCTTTCTGGTTATTGTTCTTGGCACGATATTATCAGAGCATCTATCGATAGCATCCAATGAAGAATGTTTGCTTTGGAACAACACCAAACGAACTCATTTAGCCTCCTCAGAAAAAATTCTGAAATAAAACGTAGATTAGATGTTAAAAGTTGAGGTGTTTGTATGCACTGCGACCTGTAGAATTCCCTTGTGCTCCGTCGAACTCGTGTTGGTCGATGAGTCTCGACCTATACCACCTCCTCCAATCCAATGGCTCTGAGAAACCAGAGTATCTAAATTGGGTCCAACGATGGGAGATCCCTTTCAGAGAAAGTTTACGTTCCCAGGTGTGCTCTTCTTTTGTGTATTAATGCTCCAGAGTCTATGAGGAGTTGCGACAGGGTCTCCTCCGCATCGCTGCAGAATCTGCAGTTTTATTTTTCTTATATCCTCCCTGAGTCTATAATGGGCCTTTAGGAAGTTCGTTAAAATTCGAAGCTGGTTCTTATTGGTGCCTAGACAAGCCCTACTCCTCCTTCGGTCGTAATTCCCGAGAAGTTCCTAGTCTTCTTCTTTTGGATTCGATGCGGTAGAGTGATGAAGCGTTGTTTGGCCATAGTGTTGAAAACACCACAGCAACTGCAAGGCTAACTTACTCTTGCTACATTAAGAAGGGTAATGGTATCATACCTAGCAAGTTAAGAAGTATAGAAAAGTTATTTACCGAGGTATAAGACATCAGTAGACCCAATCATGAATTGACAAACAGACGACGTATGTTTGCCATGAAGTGAAGATAGAATAGAGCACCTTGAGTTTGCAGTGTGCCTTAGAAAGAGGTCCACTTACGACCTACCTTTGGTCTAAGTGATACCACTGTGAGTGCTAGGGTTGATCCCTAATCTACTCCTGAAGAAAATATAGGTGAACGTTCGACTGAGCCCAATTAGGACTAGGATGATGATGTGTGTTGTTGAAGACGGTTGAGAAGCCATGAGTGCTTAGATGCAGCCTGTGGAGTTAAGACAACGGATTAGATCTCGTATCCGAAATGTGTCTACTCCAGAAATCATTTAGATTTTCTAATTTAACAGTTAAGGTCGGCTATACTGGCAGTGTTCAGATCATTTAGGTCCCTGAAGAGATATTCTGTTCAGGTGGCTTTTTTAATTCTGTCAAGGGCAGGACACATGCATAATAAGTGCACTATGGACTTCTCATCTTCCTCCACTCTGAAGCTCCTGCAGTCGTGATCTGTAATGACATTGGGTAAGAAAGGGACCATGGAAGGGACCTGCAATTTATTGCCGACTCCGAACGGCGAGTTGAGAAGCTCTTTCATGACAAATTATACTCCCGGAGGCTTGTCATTCCCCGACAAGAAGTGGTGCCGCGAAAAAATGTTCGGTGTACCTGGCTGGGGCTTGAACCCACGCCGCTCGGTCAGCAGTCCAACTCACTAACCACTGACCCACGGCGGACAGGTGCTTAGTAAACGACATATGCAGGTGCTTTGATACTTACTGGTATCTAGAAAGCGTTGTCTGGCTACTTCGTCGGCCGCACAGATCCCCGGGATGACATTGTGACCTGGCACCGGTGACGTTATGCTGTTGGGTAAAGGAAGTCTTAAAGCATTCCCCTGAATTAGGGTACATACCACTGACCTGAAATGAGGTGAATATAATATTCATAACCAAGGCAGAGAGATGGGTTTATAGTACAGCCAATGACCTTCGACCCATTAGACTCTCGTCTTCTCAAAATACTCGAGAGGGTCCTCGATCCTCATATCAGAAGCAATTATGCAGCGGTATGCACACTTATCGAAAGGGTAAATCAATAGAAACCGCGCTACACATTTGTATGGCCAATTGAGACAAGTCTTCGTAACAAAGAATTTTCTCTAGTGGCTTTTCTAGGTGTGCAAGGTGCCTTCAATAGAGTCATGGGTCAATGTGCTCAAAATCTGAAATTTTGGTGGGGACGAAAGACCCTATTATTATTATTATTTACAAATTTAAAAACTAAAACTTGAAATTAGTTGAGGTGGTGAAGAAGAGGGGACTTCAGGTAAGGAGTGGTATGATTGAAATCGAAGATGGTAAAGCTTGAGTTTAATCTCATGTAGCATACGGGAGATTGGTTCGTTTAAGCCATATGAGGTGTGGTGGGTCGGGGTAGATAGAAGAGGCGAGGGTTTCGAAGATTACGAGTGTTAGTGTGGAAAAAAATGGAATTGAAGAGGGACGCACATCATCAACGTGACCCGAAAGGAGTCGATGAATGAAAAGAAGATCAGCTGCATCTCTGCGTTCCTCGAGGGTATTCAAGTTAATGAGATTGAGGCGATTTTCATAGGGCGCCAGAATTCTTTGGACCATAGTTTAACAAATCCAAGAACAGAGTTGGCTTAAACGATTATCTCATGTATGTGATCGGAAGTTGAGTTCCCTGTCATACAAAATGCCAAGGTGGCGAAGAGATTGAATGGGAGAGATGGATTGGTTGTCCAAAAGGTAGACACGGGGAGGAGATTGGTGTCGCTTACGTGAGAGGGTGATGGACTATCATTTGACGATATTAAGTTCAAAGCAATTTTTGAGGCACCAGATCGAAAAACTATTCGGGTCTTGATGAAAAAGAATGGAGTCGTCATGGGGTGAAGAAAATGTTTTGAAAAATTTGGTATCGTCGGCATAAAGAGAGATGGACGAGTGTTTGATGATCCTATCGAGATCATTAATATTTAATATAAAAAGAGGAGGATCGAGGTGGCCGCCTTGTGGAACACCAGAGTTGGCCAAAAAACAAACAAGGAGTTCTAGTACCATTAACATGGCTTAGGGTGGAACTATCTCTCCACTTTAATGGAATTAATTATCGATGTCGTTTTCAAGAAACTGTGCTCATTAAAATTACTCCATATGCAGATGAGGTCATAATTATAGTTCAGGACGAATTCCCCAACACGCTAAGAGAGATCGTGGAAGTTTCTTTCTCAACTATCAGCTAATGACTGCAGACTTACCGTCAACCCTATTAAAACAAATACATACAGAAACAACCATTCTTCTTGCTAGCAACATTTATTTAAAGTCTTGAACCTTTCGTTACAACAATGAAACACCTCGAAATGATGGTTAAGCTCTTTAATTGTATGCAACTTGGTTTTACTTTGCAGTGCCCCATTTTCCGCCGTCTCCAAGTAAAACACTCTTCGCACTCTGCTATGAACCAAGGCCATGGCACACATTAAACACGGTTCCACTGTTAAATAGACATCATATCCTGTGCAAAGATACGGACCATATTTCACTAAATTACTATAATTCATCAGGTCTTCAGAGATTTCCCTGTGCCTTTCTCTAAAATTCACATTTTCGGCACCGAAACGAACATCCTCCTCCTTCAATGTATCCACGATTCTGTTGTGAAAACTCTCCGGAATGCCGCGAAAGTTAAGTGTCTTATCATCGGATTCATAGAATTTCTCATCACCATACTGCCAGGCTCCTTCGTTTTGACTTCGAGCCACCAAATCCACTAACACCATCGGGCAATGCATTATAGGATTTTGAGTAATTCTTCCATTTCCGATTGCTACCACTGAATTTGTTCTTGGATCTACACAAATTCCAACGTTTGATTTTTCCTGTTCAGATAGTCTTGTCAGGATAGAAGCGATTCGATGGTTAAACTTCTCCTCTGTCGCTGAGAAAATGTTTCCACTGAACAATGACTCCAAATACTGATTCGGATGAAACTTGCAGGGCCACATTTTATTCATTGCCTCATACTGCCATCGAAGCTTGGTTGGTATCGATGCAACTCCTACGACGGAGATATTTGCACAAAGCAATGCCGCCGTAATGGTGGAAACCCCTTGAGATATGATGTATTCCTTGGTTTTAAGTATGTCGCTCTCAGTAAGAATTTTGGTGGTTGTTCCGTTGCCGATGTCAGATACCTTGCAAAGAATAACTTCACTTTGCCGAACTCGTTTAAGATGTTGCAGTGTTGGTAAAGGCAGGTACCGGCTTAGCTCAGTAATAACCGCTGAAATTGATTTCTTATTATGTATCCTGCTGACTATCACTGAATCGAGGGGAATGGGATTAGTTAGATCATCGGACAAAATGGCTTTCAGTTGGAATACGGGTTCAGTAGAATCGATGCGTTGCTTTTTAGGACATGGTTCCTCCATTGCTGTTTTATGTCTGCAAGTAGAAAGAGGTTTTCCGAATCAGGCTTGTGTTTCGTTCTTCAAGCTATTTCACGTTACACGTTAGAATATTATAATAAAATCTTTGGATTTGTTTTGACTTAAAACCAACGCTTCATGCTGAAATCTTCACCATTGAGAGGGCAGTACTGCTGCAGATCAACGAGCTCAGACTAACACACAGATCGACAGATTAAAGTACCTTTCCGTGTGTCTACAATTCAGAAACCTCCTGCCCATCACTAACTAAAGGCATTGGTGAAATGTTTGTATAACTGGTACGGAAAGAATTGTCGGGACGACATAGCTCGTTGCTTTCAGATGTTACCAGGAGAAGAATCGACTATCGAAAACAGTTGAAAGTTGCGGTTACTACACATATCACATGAAGATGAATCCACTACAATGCAGCGCGCAACGTGACACGTGTAATAAAATCAATGCGCTGGCTACTAAAACAAAAGCAACAAGCAGGTTCTCTGCTAATTTTATATGAAGAGCAACTTAAGCGATGAAAGGAGCATTTTTTTGCGCAGTTAATTGTCCAGTGATTTGCAAAGAAACAACAGGAAAACGCTATCGATGCGGAACAATCTGGTTACCAAGAAAGTCTTATGCGGCCATAGTTACCTGCGATATTGATGTGACCTGGGACTCAGCTCCAGGGCCTCTTCGATTTCTAAAGGAACTAACACGACAGCTTTCTTTTGTTCCAGGGCGTTTTGGACAGTCTTCACGATCTGATGTAGGGCGATTTCTGATGGGGCCTTGATGTAGGCGTGTTGCTTAGGGCTCAGTTGCCGTATCGGAATCAGTGATCTGATGTACGTGTCACAGATCCATCCGAGTATCTATAAGACACTTGACAATTTTGTTCCTGATTCTGGTAGGAATACTACCCTTAGCTGCTAACATTCCGAAGGGGTTTAAGCAGAAGATTTCCATAATTGTTTCTGATATGATCCTTGAAGTTCCTCTTACTTCCTTTGTAAGATTTCCAGTCCGGTTCGAACTTCTTGTTTGTGCGTGCTTTCGCCTGGCATGCACGCTACCAGCAACTCACCAGTCCACCAAGGGTATTTGGCGGTTTTGGGAATAGGTTTGGGCAGGCATGTGTATTCGATTGACATGATTACACTTTTTATTATGCACTTTCGAGTCTCTGAACCTCCTTGTTGAACAGATTAAACCCAGCGATGGATCTGTGTGCCAGTTCTCTGTATAAAACTCTAAGACTATCTTCGTAGATAGTCCAATTTGTTTTCTTAGGATTCCTAGATTCGAATTTCCACGTTAAAATCAAAACCTATCTACCTGTGGTCTGAGGACGATACCTAGTTACAGACTCTCCAGTTAGACTAGTTGAATAATTTTAGCGTCAGTAAGTGTGATATCGATTATCCCCCTTCTGTTCTTATCAATAAAGGTATGAGTGCTACCTCCATTTGCGGTCAATAGATAAAAGATGGAAAAACCGACTCACTCCGTTTTTTGGTGTCGCTGCTTTTTCAGCTGACTTGATGAGCGTTCGCATCGGTTTTCAGTTTTTTGGTGGGTGGTGGTTCTGGCGGGTCATAGGGGAAGTACCATGAGGTGAAAGTGATTTGCCCAAGTTGTTCACCTTTAACTTCTTCAAGTGGGTTACTGTGAAATCTCCAGTATTCATCTGTGGAACGTCAAAGATGTTAATATGTCTTTGTGCTATGATCCAGGTACGACACTTTCCGTTTTCTGCGCTAGCAAGCATTTGAAGTTTACGCCCCCTCCTCCTTTACTGTTATTGTAGCACCTGGTTTCCGGAATGAGGGCGATGTCAGCCTTCCCTTTAGAGAGGAAGGCCTATAGGTTGGCAGTTGCCAGCCTGCTATGATGAATGTTCGCTTGCATGGCCTTCATTATATCTCTCTTGGAAAGAAGGTATCACGAACTGCACCTGGTTAAAGCCGCATTGGACTCTACCCTCTAGTGAGACCAGTGACCCAAGCGATTCTGGATCCACTCCCAAGACAAGCAGTTGACCTTTGCCATCCTGCGGCTTTGTGTGGTATACCTTCCACTTACCGGTGTTCAGTCCGTTGTTCTGTTGTGCCATACGTGTTAATAAAGTTGTGGGTTCCTCGGTTAAGCCTGGGATCCATACGGACACCCTGGTAAACGTTGGGAGCTCCTCTACTGGTATGACCACTAGACTTGTGGCTTCCCAATTTCCCAATCCGCTTATTAGACTTTTCAGAGATTCCTTTGATTGCAGATCCCCACAGGTCACGTGGTACCGACCACCTTTGAAACCGGCCCTGGTGAAGTTTAGGGGCACCTTGGGATCAGCGTTTAGGGTATTGTCGAGTGCTCTGTTAAGTGCCCTTTGGAACAGCTCTAGCTTCTCCTCGGGTATTCTGCCGTCCGATTTGTTTCGATTTAAAACGACCATCTCCAAGTGGTTAGCAGCTTCTTCCTTGTAAGACTTTAATGAACGCTGTCCACTGAGACCTCTGTTCCGATACCCTGGTGTGTGGTTGGACGTCTCTAGTTTCGATTTAGGGCCCACCATACTCCCTTTTAGTGCATTACCTTCTCTACTTCTCCAGAGTTTCCCTGGTGAAGCAGAAGAAGATTCAAGTTGTTGCGGGCTGGATGTCCTCGAGACCTTGCTTCTTGTATTCTGCCATTCGAAATCTGGGCGCATTGTCCTCTTACGACCAGGGTTCTCCGGGGCTTCTTCTGATGACGAAGATGATCTGGAGTTTGATAGTGCTACCTGAGAGGTCAGGGGGCAGTGTTCGTTACTCCAACTCCCTCTTTGGCTCACTGGTGGCGCGTTATGATTTGATTCCGAAGCTCCGTATTCAGGTTGCTCTCTTGCGATCCTTTGTTTTTCTATCTCCAGTTGTTGATTTCTCTGTCTCGCTCTTTTCCTTTGCTGGGCTCCAGAACATCTTTTCCTTTTGCAGCTTGACTTGTTTTCATTTTGTATTCCCGCCAGTAAATTAGCAATTTCTTCTGCATGCTCCATACTGGTTTTGTCAATTCAATTCGTCAAGAGTACCGACTGTTTTGTGTGAGACCAGACCGTGTTGGAAACGATGCCACAAATGAAAAGTAGAACCCAATGGGCCAAAGGGCAAAAGACTACATGGACAATGCTCCAGCGAAGCGTTATCTAGACCTAGCTTTCAAATTCAAGACGGCAAAGGATAGCCAAAACGTAACGGGAATGAAAGGCAGTGTTAATTGAAATTGCTTACAGGTTGGAAACTCATGAAACTTGAACAAAATGGAAATGTGCTACAATAATTCTGAAAAACCTAATTGTCTTGGCACCACCAAATATGTGAGGGCGAAACTTTAATACCACCCGAGGAATTGTAAACGTAAAATAGGGTAGTTTTTGAATGAATTTAATACCTCTGGTGAACGAAATTTATAGCACGAAACAAGGAACAATCTCTTGTCCTTTTACTACTTTTGTTTTTTCCTCTGTACCAAAATTAAACACCAGACACTTTAATCCACCGACAACAATCAGCTGTCACGATAAAACTCACACTTTTCTTCGTAACGACTACAGCGGCTCCATGAAAACGGATCGCGGCGACAACACCAGACTCACTTCACAAGACTGCTCAACTTTATACACGCTCACCCATCCCAAACTTGACCTATTCCTACATTGACCAACGGAAGATATGAGATCCCAAGAGACTTCGCCTGCTCACCCTCATATACCACACCACAATCTACACAATAATGATTTCAATACAATTTTCTTTATTCAAAGACATTCTATTCATAAGCACATATCAATCGCTGTCCGAGGCACCAATATCATCGTCAGGTTTGTTCTTCAAACGAGCAATCAGTTCTTTCGCAGGATTAAAAATTCCATTTGTCTGAACAGAGCACACAAAGCATCGGGATGACTTCTTGAAGTTCTCCAAGGCGCACTTTTCACAGAAATAGTGCTTGCACCTGGAATACGCATGGAATTGACATGAATTTCAACAACTGAAGGGTAAACATAAAACATACTTTGTGACCACTGGACTGGTAAAGCTATCTCTGCAAATGAAACACTTAAAGGGCAGCGCCTCGTCATCCGAATGAATTTCATACTTCGTGTCATCCCCGTCTGACTCACATTCGCCACGCTGTTCTGTCGCATGATCTAATTCCAGCTGCCAACCAGCCTTGTAATCACTCCGATCGTGCAAGAACTTACAACTATCGCCGAAACCACAGAAACCGGTCTCCTTGTAGTCCTTACATATGTCCGGCTGGTAATCCCAACGAACAGTTGCTCGCAAATGTGCCGGAGCTCTCATAGGTCCCTTTCTAACCATTCCCGAGCTGGCATTTCCCATTGCAGTGTCCTTCTTCTTATAGTATTGTGCGTAGTTATTTATGCCACGATAAATCTTATCATCCTCCTTGCCCTCCAGCTCCTCGTTGATTTTGATTGCTTTTGCATGAATAGCCTGAGCATCTCGGTCCAGTTCGGTTTCGAATTCATTTATCGCAGTGGCACCCTGGTCTGATGGTCCCTGTGGCAGTGAACTTTTATTCGATTTGTACGTAACTCCAATGTTATCTTCGCCACTGTCGTCGGTAGATGTTTGTGCCGTTTGCCGTTCACGTTTTGCACTGAGAAGCTTTGTACTCTGGACATTGGGATTTGTTCTCTTGCGACGATTTTCAGTGCGGATCACTGCTGACTTTTCATCACCACTATCGCTATCTGGAATACGGAAAATGTGAATGAACAGTATAAACATGAAATTCAAGAAACTTACCTGATTCTGAAGTGGATTCGCGTTTTCTGCGATTCTGCTGTTTCTTGATATTTCGTTTTTTAAACGTAAACGAGCTTCCACTTGCCGACATTTCGTAGCTGGGTTTGTTTTGATTTTGTCCGCTAGTCAAATGACGTCTTATGATTGACATTTCATTTGAAGAGTGTTCGTAGATGTACTAGGAAAGCTGTGAATGTCAACTGAGGTGATACTACCAAACATACAATCCCCACAATTATGATGAAATGGTTGTTCGGGTATCAGTCTCTATATTTTTCATGTTGATTTTTTCCACTTCTTCCACTAAATTATGAAAGAAAAAAACACTGAATAATGTAAATAGAGTGTTTGGGATATTTGCACCCTCTACCCTCGCTACATCCCTGCAGATGAATGCTTTTACTCCCATCCAACTTCACATCGCCACTGTCAAACAAAATTCGTCGAAACAACAAAAAAGAAGGTCTACTCTGCGATCGAGTGCAGGTTATTCTTTTTTTTCTTTCATTCTCTCGTTATATATCTTTTGTGTTCGTGCTGTAGAAACACTTGAAAGAAATATTCCCATCGCGTTAATTTTATCGATAAATATTGGATTAGACCCTCGCGCATAGTGATTCCGCTTCCATATGATCGGCAAGATCCAGAAATAGCCAGCGCTCAGTGTTGTTTTGTGCCAGCCCAACCCCGGATGCAGTGAGTGCATTACAAAAATCCGTGTGTCTTTGCCCCAAATTGATCCACCATTTGATGGTTTTACACATAAAGAAACCAGCAAATCATTGTTAGCATCAAGCAAGGAAGAAACATTTTGTGAAATCAAAATGTCAGCAGACTCCGATATGGATTATTCGGATAACGATTGCGAGTACGACGATTACTACAACTCAGGTGAGTCTCTGTTTTCAACACCTCGACGGAGGAATAATAAAAAAAAAATAAGCCGTTGTTTTGTGTAGTGCAGTGCCGTCTTCCACATATAAATATTGATTTTCATATTTTTTATTTTACCTACTCCGCTTCGAGCCTCGGCGGAAAATCAATAGTTTTACTACATGTGACTGGAGGTCCCTCGGCCGCCCCCCACTGCTTTTCTTGAAATTTTCGTGGATTGACATTCAAAAAGTTTATTGCCATTGAGAAAACAAGAAAATAATACAAAATGTAATCACTACAGCACACTGGCCTTCGGATGGTGTTTTTAGTTTTTTTTTTTCTTTTTTGTTTTCTTTGCTTTGTTATGGATTTCCACTTTTGTTGCCGCCTGCCTGCCGCTATCTACCTGCAGCAACACACTCCGTTGCGCTATTCGTGTTGAGTTCGATGGTTTTCTTGGGAGCAGGTAATTACCCTGTTCATGCAAATGAAACAACTGATAAATGTTTATCTTTGTCGCTGTCTTCCGCAATCGAGACTAAAATTCAAGGTCAGGGTGCAATGGCATGATGATCTAGTCGAACTGTGCTACGTCTGTATAGTGTGTGTAGCATCATCTGATGAACAGAGTTCAAGTACCTTTTTGTGATTTGTCTAGCAGGAAATTGGCGGTGTGTTTATTGTTTGGGAAATACACGATGTATAATATAAACTCTAGACAACCTGCGTTCTGTTGATGACAAATCAATTTGAACAGAATAGAATCGCAAGTGAGTCAGAAATTCAGGTAGAAACTGAGTCAAACTTCCCTTGAATCCCTCCACCTCACGATCACTTCAAAGACAAAAAAACAAAATGAGCTGCTATAAGGGCGTTTCAGGTATGTTTTGGCAGTACATGGGTACAATTACAATGCTTGTAGATCAGCAGTAGAATGACATTTTACTTTTGTTTGAATCCCTTGAATCATATGGCGCCTACAAGTGCATCTCGTCATACAGTTCTCACATAACTACTGCATTGATGTTGCTCTGCTCATCAGAATCAGTATACATACATCTGCACGGAACCCGGGTTTTGGATCAATTCGAGTTCTTTCTGCACTTAAGAGCTATTCAGTCATGTTTCTTTCGGCCTGCTGGAACTTGAAAGGCTATCGCTTTTTGGACTGGATATTCCAGCGGTTTTCTATAAACCTGACGGTACTTGCGGTTGCGATAAGGTTCTAGCTTTTCCACAATCGGAATATCGTTTAAAACTTGTGTTAGAACCAGACACACGACTGTGAGTGTCATCTTATGATTACAGGAAATTCTTGGGTTTTCTTCACTTCATGTAAGTGTAACGGAAGGCTCTTCATATAGGTCTCAGGCGGACCCGTTGTGCTTTTCTGTGTTAGGAGGGATATAGGGAAACTGAAAATGGCATCTGATCAGAGGAATGTTCCTTAAACTGGATCCCAGCGATTTTTTTGTTTTTAAGATGCTTTAGGTGTGGAATCCACCAAGGTCTTGTGTCTCATTTTAATTTATATTGAGCAGTGGCATGGAAATTGTTCGAGGTCCTCTTTCTCTTCCTATCAGTTTCTTAAAATCGCTACGTCGCGACATAGCCTTAGTGATTCCCCGTAAGCGAGTTTCGGTGAGTCCTACTGAATGTCGTGTGATTGATCACACTTTCAGCCTCAAATACTCTCTGGTTGGTTTGGTTTCTTTACAAGAGATCTTGAAACTTTCCACATAAGGAGATTTGTCCATCGGAAATCTTGGAGGTTCCTTGGCTTTCTCTTGTTGGTTGCACTTTACATTATTTCCATCTTTCAGCTGTTCGCTCTATCGCGTGCGTTCCTTCCCTTACTTGTTCACCAGCTTTCTCGTTTCTGCTCTAACCACCATGCACTACATTGCCTTGGTTACACAGCCCCACTTACTTAAGGTGGCGCTACAGTCCGGTGTGGACCTGGGCCTCAACCAACAGCCGTCTTCAACAAGCTCGATCTTTAGCCAGTTGCGCCACCTGAGTCGCGGTCTTCCTCTATTGCGCGGTCCTTAAAGTGTGGATTCGAAGATTTTCCGGGTTGGGGCATTGGTGTCCATACTCTCTACATAACCCAACCACCTCAGTCGTTGGTCCTTCATTCTTCTGGCTAAGCCGATGTCGTTGTACACCCTGCACAGTTCGTCGTTGTATCTCCTTTTCCATTCACGCCGTCGATGCAGACAGGACCGAAAATCACCCGAAGAATTTTCATCTCGAAAAAACCAAGAGCACATCCTCATCCGAGACCATGCCTCTGCGTCGTAAAGCAGGACTGGGACGATTAACGTCTTATAAAGGATCACTTTAGTTGTGCGAGAGAGGCCTTTGCAACTCAATTGCCTTCTTAGCCCAAGGAAACAGCGATTGGCAAGAGTTATTCTTTGTCTACAGTCCAACGGTAAGAAAAATGTATCCTTGACAGATCCAAGCGGAATGTTGACTCGACCCGCGGAAGGACTGTCAACAGTTGAATTTCGCCTAGCCATTTGCTAGACCTCTTCGCTAAGACCTAACCCCCTATGTCCTGTGACCCA
Organism: Matsumyia berberina; assembly: GCA_917880715.2. Lineage (NCBI taxonomy): Eukaryota > Metazoa > Arthropoda > Insecta > Diptera > Syrphidae > Matsumyia > Matsumyia berberina. The sequence goes on along the minus strand of OU862870.1, from coordinate 109,995,024 downwards.
GGAAGAAGTGACAAAGAATCGGATGGCAGATTTGCAAGTTCTGGGTCAAAGGTCCAAATTCGTGCCACAAAATCGGTAACGAATGCTAATTCATTGCAACATGATCCTTTTGAAGGCGCTGCTACGCAGCACGCGACTGTTCCCATAATCAAATACTTCCTCCCCACTGACGGTAGCAATAAATTCTTAAAATATGTACACATTTTTTTATTTTGCAAAACAGGACAACCCGTTAGACAAATGAAAGCAAAGAAATCAAATTCAAATTTATTTATGTTGTCTAACTTGGATTGGCTTGTTTTTGTTTTTGTTTCTTTTTTTTGTCCAGACTTGGTGAAGCCGATGGAGCAAATAAAATGTAAACAGACATTCTGCCTTGGTTTGGCGAATAACTTCACACAATGATTATCATCCATGATTCAGCACTTTTCAGTTTTGTAGTGTGGCTACCTATTATCTGTTTTGAGTAAATGTTCGTGAAAACGTGTGCCATACATATGTATAGTCAATAGTCTCATAGAATATACAGAGTCCTTGATTAAGGGCGATGAATCTGTGACCGACGATTGCGGCCGGATTCTGAATAAATTTGGTGTCTTCTGTTGGCTTGGCATGCGTATTTCGCAATGTTTACCATTTATTCATAGAACGCTGGAATAATCGAACAGCGCATCCACATTTCACTTTCGATTCGTCAACAATTTTGCAGCGATTTACGTCAGTCACCATTTATTTAATTATCACGAACATTTTAACATCGATTTATTGGTTGTCAATAAATTCCTGCTTTCGGTAGGACTAGAATACTACTACCGCTCAGAAAAATAGTAGAGAATCCGAACAACCGAATTTCAAGTCGATCACAAGTACTTGGACTTACAGCTGCTTCGAACCATAAGAAGCACCAAGACCCGGTGGTATTTCCCCTGAACAAGTTGTCAAGTTGTCAAACACATTATAATTAGGATCCCAAGAAGCTGTCTAAGTTAGGTTAGATTAGGTTAATAGGTGCCTTGTGACATTGTCACTCTCTTATCTGAGCGACAAAATTCAATTCGTCAAGATTCTAAACTTTGTTTCTTCTAAAATAAAGGTATCCTCCGGAGTGCCTCAGGGAAGCCATCTCGGTCCCCTTCTTTTTGTCCTTTTCATTAACGATATACCCGAAGTATTTACTTCCTCGTTAAGCTTACTTTACGCAGATGATCTTAAACTTTTTCGTGTTATTGAATGTGTGCAGGACTGTTATCTTCTGCAGGGTGATCTTAAGTTTCTCTTGCACTGGTGTAACATGAATAGACTAGGTCTAAACATAACTAAATGTCAAAGTTTTTCATGCTACAGGAACAGGGATCCAATTGTATATAATTATTCAATCTCTAATACAATTCTTGAACGTGTCAACTCCAAAAAAGACCTAGGAATTATTTTGGACCAGCAACTTTCGTTTGTACCTCATATTGACTTCATTGTTAATAAGGCAAACTCTTTGCTTGGGTTCGTCAAAAGAAACTCAAAGGAATTTACTGACCCTTACACATTGAAAGCCCTTTTCGTGACACTAGTAAGACCTGTATTGGAGTATGGTTGCACAATATGGAACCTTGCGTATAATTCTCACTCTATACGAATTGAAAGAATTCAAAAAAACTTTACCAGGTTTGTTATACATAAATTGAATTGGAATATTTGCATGCCTTCTTATTCAACTAGATGTAGCTTAATAGCCATTCAAACACTTGAAATTAGACGTCGATACTTCTCAATTATGTTTATTAGGGACATTATTAGCACCCGGATTAATTGCTCATATATCCTCGTAAACATCCGTTTCTATGCGCCTTTAAGAATTCTCAGAGGGACCTTCCATTTTCGTGGGACTCACCACAGAACGAACTATGGTTGTAATGAACCTATTGCTCGTTGCATTAAAGAAACTAATTCGGTGGTTGACTGTTTAGATATCTTTGTCGGTGTTTCGAGAGATGCGTTTAAAAGAAACTTGATGTCATTATTAGTATCTATGTGATTGGGTTTTTAGGTATTTTACTTAAGGTAGTCTGTAAGAGATATTGTACTCTGCTAGATGAAATAAATATGAAATATGAAATAATAAATAAATATGTCACTGCTCACTTAGACCAACAAAGGGTCCATTGTGCCCATCTTCCAATTTAACTCCGGGAACCTGTAAAGAGAAAAGGGTTGGAAACCGCTGATTTAAAACCACCCAGATAAAGAAATGAATCTCAGGAGGTCCCTCAGCTCGATGTCACCCAAGTCCTCCAGTTCCATGAAAAAGTAAATACCAAGAGTCCTCATTCTTCTACTGGCGAGGGCAGGACATTCACACAGCAGGTGTCGGACAGATTCGATCTCCTCCTCATCCCTGCAGCTTCTGCAATAGTCGTTGTGATGTATACCGATGCTTTCCGCATGAATACCAATTGCACAGTGCCCAGTAATGATGCCAGAGACTATCCTCGCCTCACGACGACTTAGTTTGACCAGAGACAGCGATCTTACATTGGTGACCGTGCATTGGCTTGACTTATAGCCTCGTCATCAATGTACCTTTTTAACAAGCTTATTGGAATTCTGGCAAAGGGGAGAGCCTGTGAGGCATGCAGCGCTGCCCCCCTTCGCGCAATTCATCAGCTCTTTCGTTACCTGGGATATCCATATGCCCTCGTACCCAACATAGGGTCACCGTATTGGCTCTCGATATCTCATCTAAATGCTCTTTATAGATTTTTACAAGCCTTGACCTAGTTATGGCGGACTCCAGAGCCTTAACGGCTGGCTGGCTGTCGATATAGATTGTGATTGTCCTCGCGGTGATGCCTCTATCTCGGACAGTTTTCGAGGCCTCGATGATGGCTGTGATTTCGGCTTGAATGACGCTGCAGTCGTCGTTTATTTTAAAGAACTGGCTTATTCCTAGGGCCTTGCAGTAGACCCCGGAGCATGTATCAACATCCATCTTGAAACCGTCGGTGTAGAAGGCCAGTTCCTTTTTATTGGTAACTTTGTTGTTAACAAGCTGTCTAGCTCTTGGTACAACACCCAGGGTCTCGACTGAAGTGAAAATAGTTTTTATACCCAAAGCAGGTTAGGCCTGGTCGCCGTGGCTCAGTATTTAGTGCGTTAAACTGCTCAGCACGCTGCGTCGGTTCAAGCCCAGCCATGTTCACCGAACATTTTTCGCAGCACCACCACTCGTCGGGGAAAGACAAGCCTCCGTGAGTATAGTTTGTCATGAAAAAGCTTCTCAATTCGGCAATAAATTGTAGATCCCCTCCAATCGTGCGAACAATACAAACACGCACAACATGAGTGATTGCGAGAAGCCTAGGCTCACTTCGAGCTGTCACGCCAGTTATGTATTTATTTATTTATTTAGGTAAGGCCTCGCCCTTAGGTAGGTAGGTAAAGTGGCGGCTCATTAGAGCCCAATTAGCGCTAGAGTGCGCCGTTTTGTAACCACGAAACTCGTTTAAACCTTATTGGTATATGGTTGTTGATTTGGTGGTTTAGGATGGCTATATCCAGCCGGTGGAGTTTAGATACAGGATCAGTTCTCCAATCCTTTTCCTAGCTATCCCGGCGAGGTCCATGAAGAAGAGTTTATTGGGCCAGGTCTTTCTTGAGATGACGCAGCTGGACAGGCCATTCCATCTTTGATTTGCATGCTGGAGGAAGTGTAGATGTACAAAGCCCTTAACAGTGCCCAGCGGAATATCGAGTCTTTCTGCAAGTGAACTGTTAAGGGCCGATCCTTTCCTGGCCAGCTCGTCGGCACGCTCATTGCCCTCGAAATTGAATTGTGGAGTGGGTACTCAGTTGATTAATTTCAAACAGGCATTGCTCTACCAGCTTTGATGATATGGTAACCGCATCAATGGCTTTGATAGCAGCTTGGCTATCTGAAAAGATAGCAATATTTTGGTCGGATGTTTGGAGATTGTTGAGCAAGCGGCAGGCCTCACGAATCGTGAGAAGCTCCGCCTGAAAAACACTAGCAGAGTCTGGAGGACGAAGAGACTTTGATATATTCAGTTGGTCAGAGAAGATACCTGCGCTGACTCCGCAATCCATCTTCGACCCGTCCGTGTATATACCAATATCATGGTCATTAAGAACATTTCCATTCTTCCATTCTTCTCTGGTAGAGAATTTAGTAAGAAATAATTTCCTAAAATTGAGGGTGGGTGTCTTGTAATCGGTCGAAGATCCGACCAAAACTCCTGGAACGGTTTCCAGGATCTTACAGTGACCGTACGGCTTTGCAGTCCAGGACCCAGATTCCCTGAGCCGGATCGCACTGCAGGTAGCTGTGTCTTTGATGTGAAGGGCAAGGGGCATTAGGTGCAGGATCACACTTAGAGCATCGTTAGGACAAGATCTCAGAGCCCCTGTAACACCTACGCACGCTGATCTCTGCACTTGAACTTATTGATGTTGTATTTTTTACTCACGGCAGGCCACCAGACTATGGCGACATAAGTAAGGATTGGACGCACAACGGCAGTGTACATCCACAGGGTCATCTTTGGCTTGAGTCCCCATTTTTTGCCGAATGTTTTATTACAGGCGTAGAACGCTATACTTGTTTTCTTAACCCGCTGTTCTTTATTGAGCTTCCAACTCAGTTTCGGATCGAGTATTGTGCCCAGGTATTTTGCACTGGGGCTTAGTGAAAGTGGCTGACCGTTTAGTTTGGGTGGGGTGAATTCCGGAACCTTGGTTTTAGTGGTAAATAGCATCATTTCGGTCTTCTCTACATTTACTCCAAGGCCACTGCTCGTGGCCCATGAGTGTACCTTATCCAGAGCTCTCTCCATGAGTTGACTTATCGTGAGGAGAAATTTACCTGATACTAGTATAACCACGTCATCGGCATACGCAACCACCCCTATCGAGTCGCACTAAAATTTTGTTTATTGCCATAAGCCCTAGCAAATGGGAGATAACTCCTTCTTGTGGGGTGCCCCAAGGCCTCACACTTACTTCCTAAAGACTTCAGGCCAATAAGCCTGACCTCGTTTCTATTGAAAACGTTGGAGGGAATATTTTACCTCTATGTGAAGGACATCGTGAATCCCAACCGTTTTTCCAAATCAAAGCACACCTATCAAAGGGTAAATTGGTCAAAGGGTAATCGTGCACAAGGAATTCAGAATAGTTACATTTTTAGATATTGAAATAGCCTTCAATAACGTTGAGACTCTTTCGATAGTCAATGCTTTAACAGATCTTAACATTAGCTCTGCAGTCTGGTACACCACATCCTTAATAGCAGATACATTAACGCCTCTTTTGGAAACGGCTCAGCCAGGAATAACCCAGACCAGGGCACACCCCAAGAGGATGTGCTATCTCCTCTTCTATAAAATTTTGTTCTCAATGAACTACTTCTGAGGCATTTTGTTATATCTTTGGACAAAATTGTCCCCCGTTTTCTTGGACGCAACCCTATTATAGCCGGAGAAGTGGTTTACACGTCTCGCGCGAATGAATTCTAAAAAAAGATGTTATTGACGAGCATGCTTTTTGTTAAAGGCGATTTAAAGATGCTGTCGCCGGGTAAACGAAAAGAAGAAACAGAGTTGGAGAGAGTATGTCTCCTTGAAGTCCTCTCGGGTTTACATTCAAAGATATCCGACTGTACACCGTTGATCACGAATTGAGCAACTTTTTCTTCAATTGCAAAGCTTTTGAAATAGTTTAGTGCCAGATTCGATCGAAGGCTTTTAAGATGTGTAAGACGGCGGTTGGTTATTCTATAGCCGATGTCCATAGACGGATAACGTGGCTTAACAGGTCCCCGGTTAAACGGCGACTTTAGAAACTTTGATGGCCTGTTTTACCGCTTTCGATGATAATGGTCAGCAAAACTATGGGACATATTGCCGCATACTTTGCCTTTCTGAACCATCTCCAGCCCAGTGTGTGTTTTAGGATGTTTATGATGGCACGGCTGACAATTCATCCGGATCATTGACCGCCGGTCTTTCTGTTTTTAGCGAGGCTTAGGCAGTCGCAGGAAGTCTTCTTCCGCGTCCATGTCACAGTGGATTAGTGGAGAGCGGTTTGTCCACTCAAGCACTGCGGTCTCAAATAGAGGCCTATTGTGCTGTCCCATGTGCTTTGAGAATTTTGTCTGCTCCAGAGGATGTCAGGAAGCTAATCAGGCTCTCTGGGTGGAGCGTGGCAAGAGCCGTTGGTGAGACGAGTTCACTGCCTAGGGTCGGCTTTCTTACATGAATGAGGGATGGCTGACTCTCTCTAGGACTAGTTCCGATTTTATCGTGGCTGAGTTCAGTGCTTTCAGGGCAGTAGAAGATAAAGATGGTTTTGCAACGGAAATTAAAGAGCAAGTTAATGGCAAATATTTCTGCCTGAAAGATCGATGAGTATGTGCCTAGAATGACGAATATGGAAGTGTTAGACGACTCTCCGAGTATTCCAGCCCCAGATCCACTGTCCATTTTAAAGCCATCCGTATACCATACTCAGTCATACTCTGAAGGACGGGGATTGAATTTTCTCCAATCGTCACTCGAAGGTTTGACTACTGAATAGTTTCGTTTGAAGGAGTATCTTGGGAAAATGTCATCCAACGGCATGATGAACCCGCTACTGTGGAGTAGGAAGGGAAGCATGTAAAGGGGGCCTTCAGGGGGATGTTCGGAACTAATGTAATTTTTGTGGAAAAGCCTGTACAAGCTGAGTTTTGTCTAGATTTCTACATGAACTTGAACTGGCGGTAAATCGACAATGGCGTGGGGGATGGATGGATGGAGTGCAAGCAGACGCTGAACTGTGGTGGCCTCATTTGTCTGTTTCCACCAGACTATTGCTGCATAGATCAGAGTAGGTCTGATGGTCAATATGTAGATTTGGAGCATAATTTTGGGACTTATTTCCCAGCTGTTGGCACAGATGCGGCGACAGATCCACAGTGCTCGTGTGGCTTTTCCAACAGTCCGGTCAATTTACGGGTTTCAGGACAATTTACTGTCCCCCAAGGTACTTTAGTTCTTGCGAGAACCGAATGGTTTTGCCGCAGACAGAGTGGCGAACCAGAAGACTTATGTTTCTTCTTCTGGTAAAAGGAACTAAAGATGTCTTTTTGTGGTTTATTGAGAGGCCTACATGGGTGAACCATTTCTGTATCTCAGATAGTGCGTATTGCAGCACTTCCTAAACAGCGCTTTGATATTTGCCCCTGACGATGACCACCACGTCGTCCGCATAACCGATGGCATCGATCCCTCGGACCGAAGTAGGCTGCCTATGACGAGCGACCAGATCAGAGCAGTGTTAAGTGTGGTCTGTTGAGTTCGCTTCATCTCACATCGGCAAGCTTCAAAAAATCAATGTCAATGCTGGAATTAAGAAAGTTGATTACATCTTAGTTCAGTTTGGACCCTGCACTTCTCAGTTCATCTGCCTTTTCATTCCTGAGTCCCGGGATCCAACAGAGTGTGACGTCGTGCTCTGTGCTTAGGTCTTTCACGGCACTTCTTTACAAAATGCGGCTTTCACGCAGTTTGGTCGAACTAACGTTTGTTTGAGCTCAATTTCTGATTGTAACGTAGAATGTAGAGCTCCATTCTGAGAAGACTGGTTTACAACACCTCTTGAGGCATTTGGAGACTCGCAACGTCTCTGGTTTCAGAAACCTCCCCCCCACGGGAAATGGATTTGAAGTTCCTCAATGTATCCGAACCAATACATTCGTCAAGGCTGAACTTTTCGGGCTATGATGCATAAAATCGTGGTTAATTGTTCTTCACTCGCCTTCTTCGAACACGAAACCAAACATTTTTTTTTTTAGAGAGGAACTTGTCTATCTATCGTTTCATTTGCAATGTTGCTCAAGGCTGCTTTTTTGTTTTACATGGTGTACTTCTTCACTGCTGTTGTGAAACTGATTGGATCGATAAGTTTCTCAGTAGGATTGGACTACGTTTCTTTTACATTACTTCTTAGCAATAATGTACGATATACATACAAATGTTTAACGAACACTTCTTTTAATGTTAATTTAAGGTGAAGACTGCGATATAGAACGAATAGATCCAAGGAAAACAGATCCAGAATATTTTGAATATGATTGCCTCACTGTGGAAGAGGTCGAGAAGCTGCTCAACGAATCGGTTGAGAAATTAAACACAATCCTGCAGATAACACCGTCTCTGGCAAAAGTTCTCCTGCTCGAGCACAAATGGAATAATCAAGCAATTGTAGATAAGTACCGTGAAAATGCGTCAGCCCTTCTCATATCCGCACGGATAAAACCGCCTCCGACGACGTCGAGTGCTGCTGCATCTTCGTTCGCATCGTTTAGTAGTTCCTCATACAAACACATAGCCGCACCCACGTCATCCATCATTGCCACAAGCATCTACCGAAGTCACATGTGTCCGGTGTGTGCGTCCACGCAATTGGGTGACAAATTTTACGCCCTCTCGTGTGGCCACTCCTTCTGCAAAGACTGTTGGTCGATGTATTTCGAAACACAAATCTTCCAGGGTATTTCCACCCAGATAGGTTGCATGGCACAAATGTGTAATGTACGCGTTCCAGAAGACCTCGTCCTGAATCTGGCGACGCGACCTGTTATGCGCGACAAATACCAGCAGTTCGCTTTCAAAGATTACGTTAAATCTCATCCAGAGCTGCGCTTCTGTCCCGGTCCGAATTGTCACATAATTGTACGTTCTGGGGAGATATGTGCCAAACGAGCGATCTGCAAAGTATGCAAGACATCGTTCTGCTTCAAGTGTGGCATGGACTATCATGCGCCCACCGACTGTCAGATTATCAAGAAGTGGCTTACAAAGTGCGCCGATGACAGCGAAACAGCGAATTACATTAGTGCCAATACCAAAGACTGTCCCAAGTGTCATATTTGCATTGAGAAGAACGGTGGTTGTAACCATATGCAGTGCTTCAATTGCAAACATGACTTTTGCTGGATGTGTCTTGGTGATTGGAAGACCCACGGGTCAGAGTACTATGAGTGCTCTCGCTATAAAGACAATCCGAATATTGCGAATGAATCGGTGCATGTACAGGCACGCGAAGCACTCAAGAAGTACCTACATTACTACGAGCGTTGGGAGAATCACTCGAAGAGTTTGCAATTGGAACAGCAGACACTCGATCGCCTGAAGGCTCGAGTGAACGAGAAGGTGATGAAGGGACGCGGTACATGGATCGACTGGCAGTATTTGTTTAATGCGGCCTCTTTGCTGGCCAAGTGTAGATATACGCTGCAGTATACCTATCCATATGCTTACTTCATGGAGGCTGGACCTAGGAAGGTTCTGTTCGAATATCAGCAGGTAAGATACTGAATCATTTTACTTTTATTTTTATAGCAAGAAGCTTTGGTGTATAGAGTCAGGATAGACATTTTGTGCTGGTTTACACAAACGGACAGATGGAGGTCTTGTATATTGTGTGTATCATTGCAGCGCTTCTTACCTTTGCTGAAATGTAACGAACGTTTGGAATTATTTGGAGTAAATGTTCCCTAATTGCTTAGTTCACAAACTTTATCTCTTTTCTCTTGATGATTCGGTTTATTGTCGATCTGCAAGTCCTGCAAAAATCACCTGAGGAATGGCCCATTCTTCTGGCTTCAAAGCACACAGGACTGTGGCCGGTAAGAACACCGATTACGGTGCGGATAAGCAATCTTTGAAGCACGATCGGATTATTGATCGAGTGGGTCTAAGCATGTGCCATCTAAAATACAATAGGGACGACATTTGAAGACTCGCTAGCTTTCTCTCTGGACACTGCAGTCTGAGATATCACCTACATAAGACAAGAATTGAATGTCGGTTCCGCCTAGAGGAAGACGACACGAAAGAACATATATTATGGGAAAGTGTGGCTCGCTGTTACGTACTCTAATCTCTGAAGACATCAGAAACGCATCGATGGGCGACATTCTCAACTTCATTAAGAAGATTGAAACCCTCCTTGTCTAACCGCCTCTCGACACAAAAGTCCTCATAGGTCGTAGGGCCACCAGCTTTAGAACCGGAGCCACCCAAAATCTTTGGCTTATCAAGTCGACCGCAGCGTGCTCTAGGGGTAATGCACACGTAAGGAGTGGAATACCCAGATTCCGGCGTTCTGGTTGAACATGTAGAGTAGTACTACGTTTGGCGAGTTAATCGGCCTTACAATTCCCTGGCATGTCTCTATGATTACCTTAGCTCTTCTCAAATTCCCATCGCCGTATAGTAGCGAACGAAAATTCTCATCCCTTATGACAAGTCGTCATTTAAGCGTCCCTTCTTAACTATTCCAAACCCACGGCTAAGCGTTTTTTTCCTACTCTATGACATTTTCTCACGCTTTTGCAGGAAACTATCGAAAACTTATTGATCTCCCGTCGTACTTCTACTTATCCTTTCTTTTAATTTCAGGCTCAACTAGAAGCCGAGATCGAGAACCTCTCGTGGAAAATAGAGCGTGCCGAAACGACTGATCTAGGCGATTTGGAAAACCAAATGGACATCGCCGAAAAGAGACGGACAACACTCCTGAAGGACTTCTTTCCCACAGATGCGTTATAATAAACTTCCGTCGGCCGAAAGTTTCCCCACTTTACATTTAAAAGTTTTCCCTAGTTAAGGTTTTATAATAATGTACAACTATAATTGATCATCATATACATATAGGCGTCAACAATTATTAAAATTCAATTATTAATGCAGAAAGGCCGGCACCTCGAGGCCTTCCCCTGCTCTATCGTATGCTTAACGAGAATATTTTTAATCTTTTAAACTTCTTTTCTTATTGTACAAATTTTTCATTAAGTAAGTGTACTTGTATACTGGACATGATTACATGCTTACATGCAAGTACTTGCAGCGGGTTTATTATACATACGTACATATATTTCTTCTTTTATTTTATTTCACTTATCAGAAACGCGTGTTTTGTTTGTTTATTGTGTGATCGTTGTGACGCTGACGGAGGAGAGTATTATTATGTGCTATCTGCAGTTTGACTGAGTGCGTAACAAGCAAAAGAAACACAAACGAAACAGACCGGCGCGACGTCACCGAGTCGTTGGACCGTTTCGTTTTGTTTGTGCTTCCTTTGTGCACACACATTAACCTTTGCAATGATACTTTAATTATTTTATTTTATTTTTTTAATAATTCTAACAAATCATCTATTATATGTTGTGTGTATACTCATATATGTTTTTTTTTTTTTTTCGTTTTTAATGTAAGAATAATCCTTGAATCCTTATACATATACATACATATATTAAATGCAATTGAGAATGCGTGAGCGATTAAGGTAAAGTTAAGCAAAGAAATCATATATAGTTTATTTATTGAAGAAACAAATTATTTAGTTGATTTTATATAATAAGAAAAAAACAGAAATAGAAACGGAAAATAACATTTTTCTAGTAGTTAAATCTCTTTAAAACAAAAACTAAATCTAGTATTGATTATTTCAAATAAACTGAAACCGCAAATAAAGTGTATGTAATGAGAAAATCTGTAAAAGATTTGTATGTCTGTTCGAGGACGGCTTTCTAGACACGGAGGGCTGCTGTTGATTGACTCTTTCATCGAAAGCATGTTCGCACAACAACCTGACGGCCAACTAAAACCACCACGTGCTGATTGATGGGAGGCAAGCATCCAACAGTTAATACAAGCGTGGATTTCGTGATTGTGGGCTTCTTCAGAGTCCGATTCTTCAAGCAAAACTCTCTTCGACCCACTCTGAACAAAGGCAGACGAAGATCGACTTGTAAGGCAAGGTAAGCTGTTGCACATTTGACTGCTTTAATGTATTTTCTTCATGATCGTATTTTCCTCTGTAGCACACCAATGAAGTAGTTCTAGTCTTTCACAAACTGGTGACATGTATAGGACAGATTTGCCCAATTTACCACCATCGCTACAAAAGTCTTAGAGTGGACCAAAAACTATCGTTTGCGAGTATTGTTAGCAAGAATACTAACCCGTCTACTAGCCCGTCTTATTCACTATATGTACCATCAACTCCTGAAACCAACCACTTTTGGTAATCAAGCTAGGCTCGGAGGATTTTGGAGAAATCCTGCAATTGTAGGTACATACCTGACATAATTTAGATGCGGGTAAGTTTGTTTTCTTGTTTAAAATCTTAGCAATACATCTGGTAACCCACATCTTTTCTATTCGCCAGATGAACTATAGGTAGTTATCAACATGCCAAACGCGGTCGTCAATGTGGTATCGAAGCATCACATGTCGTAGTGCTACTTACACCCGTCGAGCACAATCTTCAATCATCTCTAACCTAACAACGTCAGCACGATCAACAGGCCAAAGGCAAACGGTCTCTGATAACAGTCGGGACATCAAATTACTTTCACAACCATCACTATCAGCAGTTGAGAGCATACGCGCATTCATCCTCACCTGTTTTACCTTCCCATTACGTGACTGGCCAATATATGCACATATTCTTATATCCCGCTCCTTTTACATCCACACCCGAGGAGTCGAGACATTTTTAAGATCCTGAGTATATGTAGCGCCTAACACCTGATACCTGTTTCCACAATCAACAGCACCAGCAATTACACTTTTCACCGTTCTACAGCTTCCTACTGCCAGCTTGGTCAAGGCCTGCATCACAGAGTTACTTCAAAGTACCAGATTCTGCATCATTCAGACCATAAACTTACTCATAAACTAACAAATATTTGTACATACCACCTATTTTAACAAAAAAAAATACATATATATCCAAAATAGCGTTCTTATTATTTTTTTTCCTAAACTAGATGTTCCGCCCCACAATTTGACGTTTATTTCAGGTCAATACATGCCCTAGAAGCCAAGATATCGAGCTGTGAAAAAGTCTATGACATATTCTCCGACGCCAAATTTTTCTGAAACGCTTCGCAAGGGCTTAAGGAAGGCCGGGGCTGAAAAAGTTGGGATGCAGTTTTGTAGTTTGAAGGTCGCACTACAAGATGGCGTCCCCAGAATTTCCATAACTTGTACCGTTATGCAGCGAGGACTCAAAACATGCAAAGTTTCTGACATATTCAAACCCTGCCAATTTTTTTTCAACCGTCCAAAAGAGGGATTAGGAAGGCCGGGGCTGAAAAAATTGGAATGCAGTTTTGTGCTCTCAAGGTCGCTCTACAAGATGAGGGGTCTGGCATTTTTGTAGCATGCACCGTTATACGGTAATCACGTCAAAACGTGCAAAAATGTTTGCAAAATTCGAGCCTAGTGGCGTTGGTTTCAGCAATGCTGTGACGTAGGTCATTCTGGTGAAATTTCCGAGTCTTCATACAAAAATTTTTCTGAGGTACTAGGCGCCCAGAAAAAGTAGCAGGTATCGCGCCCAATTTTTGGCGCCAAATTTCTCTGAAATGCTTCGAAAGGGCTTTAGGAAGGCCGGGGCTGAAAAAATTGGGATGCAGTTTTGTAGTTTGAAGGTCGCACTATAAGATGGCGTCCCCAGAATTTCCATAACTTGTACCGTTATGCGACTTAAAATCAAAACATGCTATGTTTATGACATATTCAAACCCTGCCATTTTTTTTTTCAAACGTCCAAAAGATGGATAAGGAAGGCCGGGGCTGAAAAATTGGGATGCAGTTTTGTGCTCCCAAGGTCGCTCTACAAGATGAGGGGTCTGGCATTTTTGTAGCATGCACCGTTATGTGGAAACAAGTCAAAACGTGCAAAAATGTTTGCAAAATCCCAGCCTAGTGGCTTCGGGGTGTGAAAAATTTCAGCCATGCTGTGCCGTAGGTCATTTTAGTGGGATTTCCGACATATTCTTTTGTTTCTTCCTAAAACGGGAAAAGGATTGATGTGGGGAAAAAACTGTATATGCAGTCTTATGTTTTCAAGGTTGCTCTACAAGATGGCGTCATTGAAAATTCTGTCAAATGTACCGTTAGGCGCTAACATGTCAAAAACCGCAGTTTACTTGTACCATCTCTAAGGGGGGTAAGGGTTGGCGGGAGGGAAACAATTTATGTGTGTCATATGCTCCGAAGGTTGCTCTACAAAATGGCTTCCTCCAAAATTTTGTAGGATATACAGTTAGGCGGTGACATCAAAAAATGTTAAAAAATCCTTCACTTAATATTTTGTAGCATCTCTAAGGGGGGTAACGATTGGGGGGAGGGAAAAAATGTGTATGTAGTCGTTAGCTCTGAAGGTTGCTCTGAAGGTTGCCCTACAAAACGGCATCGTCCAAAATGTTCTTACATGTACCGTTATGCGCTGGAATGTCAAAACATGTAAAAATTGACAACAAATGTGAAATAAAAAGACAGTGGTTTCAAATGTTCATGAAAATTTTATTCCTCATCGTTTTGGATAGAGTTTTTATTGTACATTCGTAAATTCAGTTGCACAGGAGCTAAAAGGGATGAAAAATCTTCGAGTCTCAGTGGATAAATTCGTTTTTGTTTCTTGAGTTGAAGTGGTGGGTGCTGCTCACAATCGGTGATGGATTATTCATGCAGTTGATCCTAAAGTGGGTGTTTAACTCACTTGAAGTTGGTAGGCACGAGTTTTTTTTTGTTAAATAACAAATCGGGGCAAGATGTCAAAACCACTTTCTAGGTTATGTGTTCTTCCTTCACCTGCTATTGTGTGTCGTTGGTTTTAAGAATAGAAGCAGCCCCCAAGTTTTTAGAAACAGCGGCTCCTTCATCACTATACGACTTTTGTAACAGGGAAAATGCTAGGCAGGTCGGACGAATATACCTTGTAAATGTAACCTGTCCGCCCAAGGTTAAAGCGGTTACTAACGTTGTGATGTCACGAATGATCCAGCGACATCTCAGGAAATCGTTCTGAAATGAAAAAACGTCAATTTAACTCAGAAAGACCAAGCAACTACAGTCTTACCTCACTGCACAATGTGCGACGGCTAGACTGTGCGTATTATCGATTAGGGATGCTCCATAGGACTGCGTTCAATAAAATCATTCATAAGAACTACAATTTTGTCCATCTACAGTTGGCTTTTAACCTGAGGAGAGGTTGCTGGTCCGATTTATCACAAACACGTGACAACACACTGCTCTGCTCAGTTCAAACGTCAACCTGCGCAACAGTTATTTTGCTGTTGTGATCGTTCGAGCAGGACAGCAAAGTCACACTATTGCACAGTTTTTGACGCGGTTGAATGTATCCTTCGATCTAATGCTGGACATAGGGTTGGCGATAGTACAGAGGGTACTATTGTCAATGAATTCATAAACCGAGTGAAGATACGCCCTCGAGGTAAACGAAGATAAAATCATCGCAGTGGACAAACAGAAAGAATGCCAATTCTAGTGATTGCGGATACAAGAACAAACTCGTCACGATTTGAGAGACTGGTGCGCTTTGCAATATCATATCACTAACAACAGTACAAAGCGGCATCATGAAAGCTCTGCTCAATGGAACATAAACAGCGCTCTCTTAACATTTCTACAATATTTATCTATTCATATAGTTATGTACAATTTAAAACACGGACCACAAGTACTCGTGGACCATTTAAACAATAAGTGCTTACAGTTGTAAATAATTTTTTTGTCAAGACAGAATGAATTTGCTTTTCAACCCCGACTGTAGTTGTGTTCTACAATGGCTGCGGCTTCGACTACACCTACTACACTGCCGCAGAACTCGTGTCCCTCGAAACCACTGAATTGATCAAAGACAACACGACACACGCCACACTCGTACGTTCTGTTGGGAAACAGAAAAATCTTAATTTACTGCTCCTTCAGATAAAAACTAAATACACTTACATTGGCTCCACTTTGACCTTAGCTAATGCAGCGCCATACATTCTGTAAACGAAACAAATAAATAATAAGTATACAAATGCACTCTTGGACTCACAGTGGTTGATCTAAATTAACCTTTGCCAATGCAGCGTCGGCCGCTTCCTGTCTGGCCATTTCTTTTTGATGTTTGGTCAGGTGTTTCTTGTAGTTTTGCGATTGTATGAATGATTTCTGGCACACACCGCATACGTAAGGTCGATAGCCTTGGTGGGCCATCATGTGTTTCTTTAGGTTGATACGCTGGGAGAACGAACGATTGCATCTTTCACACTGAAATGGTTTCTCTCCCGTGTGGATGAGTTCATGGCGTCGCAAATTTCCCTGTTGTGTGAAGGATTTCTCGCATAATTGGCACTGATACGGCCGCTCGCCATTGTGTACAGAGTAATGACGTTGTAAATTTACCGCCTGGGCAAATGACTTATTACATTCGGAGCAAATATGCGGGCGGACGTCATTGTGAACTTTCATGTGACGCTCTAGGTTACCATGATTGGCGAACGTCTTTTGGCACAGATTGCAGACATAGCTATTCTCGGCTGGATTGTGATCGTGTTTTTCCTTTTTGTGCATCAGTTGGTCGTGTTTTGAAGTGAATGTCTGAAAATGGAGCGGAGTTTGGATGAAATAAATTGCAACTGGATTGGATGGTGGTGTTACCTGTTTACAACGACGACAAGTGTAAATTTGCTTGCACAGATCGTCTAATAGTTCTGACGCCATATGCTATGCTGTTTCTAAGTTCATCGAAACTGGTGCGCTACTTCTGGGCCTGAAAAGAAGTTAATTTCTTTAAATACAAGGGAAAATTGCTTCAAATTTAGGGATTGGAAAGGTTTGGATGAGATGGGTTTCAGTGAAAAAGTATACATCGGGGACAAGAGCGATACTACTGTTGACGATTCTGGCATACAAGCCAACCGCGAACTTCGAACAGTGACAACTGTTATGGTGATTGCTACTGAAAGCAGAAGCATCGCTTATTTAAACGCGAATTGAGCGGCAAATTCAGACAACGATTCCCACCGAAGAAGTTCAAACTGTGGGCAAGATGATGTGCTGGATTTCTCTCACAATGAAGCACTTAAGACACGCCCATGTACATATATAGAACTGAAAACATCTTAGACACGTGATCTGTAGCAGATTGGAAGCTGCATTGAAACGTAGTAAGCCTATCGGAGCAATAATTCGGTGCCTTAACAGTCAGCTGTAGATTCCACACTACTGGAGGTCATGCACCCTCCATGGTGGCAAATATGCCTCCAATAGACATCCTTACTGACGAAGAACCACGCAAATGAGACATTGATCACAGTAAAGAAGATTTAACAACAATAAAACAATAACAACCTCACAATCACCCTCATCCACCCTCAACAATTGCGCAATCTTGTGCGACAATCTTTCTACGTGACTTACGAACAACTTTCAAGTGCCTATCTATAGAAATATACAAATTTACTATCGACATACAAACACCGGCTTGTCGAATGTGCAAAATAATAACAAACCCATCTTGTTCTTCTTCACCAAAAGCAGAATTTTTTTTTCATCTTTACCTCCTCCAAAGTGTTTCTGCTTCTTCTTGTTTCTTGTTTTGGTAAATATACGCGAAAAAGTTTTTTGCGTATTACCGCACTCGCACTTGATACTTTTGTTTGATTCTTGTACGAAATTGATCTTTAAGTTATCAATTATGCAATTGATTTAGTAAATAATCAAAATATTTTGTTTTACAATTAATATCCAAGTCCAAAGTAAATGCACATCGCCCCATTTAGACAAGAGTGCTAATTGTCAATGTCAAATTTGACATTTAAAGAGCAGTGTTCAATGCGGGGGGCCATATTATGTAATGGGACAGGAATGGGAAGACTCTCGTTTCTCATAAGCCTAGACGCAGAGATTACAACAGGAACAAATTTTTCTGTCTCCTGACAATAAATTCTACTTTTGAACGACTGCCTGTTAATATATCTTTTTTTCCGTACATGGTTTTCTGCTCATCAGAGTCTATTGAAATATTTCCAATGACTCGTTTCATTTTCAATTTGTTCACATGTAGTCATTGCCCTCCAATCGATCTGAGCAAGAGCACCTCTCGCGGCTAATAGATAACCGACATTTTGTCCCATCATCTGACACCTGACTGACAGTTCAAGTACATTTACATTTGCATACGGTTGGTCCGGTAGAAAATTTATATATTTTTTCAAAAATTATTTTATTAACTAAAACAAAATGATTCAAAAACAACGTCAACGAATTGAACAAGCGGTCACCCAAATGATTGACGACATGGACAAAACACATTTACGCAAAATGCAGGTAATGACGAACAAAGTTGCCAGACATTTGTAAGGTTATGATTGCTGGAGCTGATTAGGCTCAGAATTGAAACTTAATCCTTTTTTGGAATTTTTATAGACAGACATGCATTTGTGTGCAGCTAGATGTTGTCAGGACATGAATTCAAGTGTGGACACTGTTCAAAATTGTGTTGATAGGTGTTCGCAACCGATTACCAAGGCGCAAAACTATGTTCAACACGAACTGGCCGAGTTCCAGGGCAGACTACAAAGATGCGTTATGGTAATGTTGCGTGTGCCTCTGTTGGATGATGACCAGGCCATCATATAATTTGTCTATTATATTTTTATAGCAATGCAATGACGATGTGAAATTGAAGATGCCTCCTAATCCAAGCGAATCGGATATAGCGAAGTACACAGATCAATTTGAGCGATGTGCCGTTCAGTGTGTGGACAAGCATGTTGGCTTGATACCTACCATGATGAAGACAATGAAGGCTGTACTCTCGAAAGGGCCAGAGAGCTTACCGAACGTGTAATGTGAATATTTGTTGAACCACGGGTACAAGTCGATGTTATGCTATTTTCAACAATAAAATTGAGTGTGGAGTGTTCATACCTGTCGGATTGGCGGGACTGATTTTCACCGCCTAATTCTGAAAAGATGTTGCTTATTGATTTTATTCATGCAGATGGGGTTGATAACTTACTTCGGCGGTCACTCACACAGAGTGTCAGGTTTAGATCTATTTACAGGAACTGAATATCAAAATCGTTACAAAGGAGGTAGTATACCAAAGGGTAATATATGTACTTCCGATATAAGTGGATTATCCCTTCCACTATCGAGTATCCATATAACTGGGGAAGTCGTAACATGGATTCGAACCGTCAGAACTGTTCACTCTTCTATATAATATGGTCCTTCATTCACTGCTCCCAGTTGAGCACTCTAATTTGGAACAGATCTCCTCATAGCCGAGACACCCTCTACTGTTTTGTCCCTCTGGGTTAGATTCCAGGACTGCGCCCGGAGCGTTGGTGCCTATTCGCTTTACATGTCATATCTATAAGAAACATCCCATATCATAACCTTTTGCATGACTTATGCGATTGCAGAATAAAGGTTTTCCTGAACCATCTTTCTCTCGGTCTAAGGCCGATTCCCTGCTTTCTAACCCGCCAGTCTCCTCATTGTCTGGTACACTATTATGAACAGGTTATGCTGTAAGTCAAGAACCTACGGCAATTATGCTGTCCTAGTCACTAGCATTCATTTGGTAAAACATTTTCCTACATGCTGCTGACTGCTGTTTTACATTTGTTTGCAGGTCTGAAAGTCCTGTCTAGCATCATCAATGCTACCCTCAACACTGAAATGCTAACCATTCCAGTTCAAAAATTCTACACACCAAAGTGCATCCCCATTTCATCCCTGAAACTCATATTTTTTTTTGAAGATTTATATCCACCATCACAAGGCAGAACCAAAGCATTCATTTGGTAAAACATTTTCCTACATGCTGCTGACTGCTGTTTTACATTTGTTTGCAGGTCTGAAAGTCCTGTCTAGCATCATCAATGCTACCCTCAACACTGAAATGCTAACCATTCCAGTTCAAAAATTCTACACACCAAAGTGCATCCCCATTTCATCCCTGAAACTCATATTTTTTTTTGAAGATTTATATCCACCATCACAAGGCAGAACAAAGAACCACAACTTCCTGATGACAACTAACAGACACAAGCAGCTACATCCTATCAAATAGCGCCAACGCAACTTAGATAACGAACGGAGCCACTTGGCGCTCCACAATATATCCAGATTTTATATATATACATAGTCGATGGTCACAGGTGCATACCTATTATAAAATATTGTGCAGCAACTCCAGCGGACTTTGACACGTTACTGTTCTTAAACCCTGCTCCGATCTGTGCATAACTCCACATAATTTAAGGTGAAATGCTCAAATCGTTTGTCACAGACTGTGCGTGTTGCACCCATCACTTTGAACTCACCTTCAATTTCGCACGCCAAGTTGGGAAGGTCCCCTTCCGCTTGCCTACGCCACCTAAGTCGCGGTCTTCCTCTACTCGGGTGTGGATTCGACGATTTACCTGGCCGGACCATTGGTATTCATCCGCTCTGCATGACCCAGTCACTTCAGTCGCTGGACCTTCACTGTTCTGGCTAAGTCGATGTCGCTGTACAGGCCATACCATTCGTCGTTGTATCTCCTCCTCCACTTACTGTCTATGCAGACAAGACTGAAAATCACCTGAAGAAATTTCCTCTCAAAACAGCCAAGAGCAACCTCATCCGCGTCTTTGGCTCTGCGTCGTAGAGCAGGACTGGGACTTTTTTGGATAACAACGTCTCACCTGGCTGCACAAGATGTAGCCTGTAAAATGTACGTAGTATCCATCAGGAAACCTTCATAGAAGTATATGGTATATGAGGGTGAGCGGAAGGTTCTTCACTTAGGCTTCCGTCGGGCCCGTTGTGTTCCCCTCCTTTAATCCTCGAAACTGCAGGGATAGGCTTGGCTTGGGACGTATGTTGGGAGGGATCTAGGGAAGGTGGAAACATTCATGGAGTTGACACTAGTGTACGTGTGGTCTGGCGAATCTTCCTGTTTCTTTGGTGAAGGCCAGGATGCCGCCGATTCATAGAAGTAGTTGCCTCTGTTGAATAATTGAAATTCTATCCACCAACTATCTGGTAACCGTACTTTCTGTGCACAACTGCTTTTTAACCAGATCAATCCCCAGCTTTCATTGTTATATTATATTGAAAGTTAAGTAAAAAAAAATACAAATTGTTACATAAATAAATAATCTTTATCAAAATGTCTTAAGGGCTTCCACCAGTTGTTGTAAAAATTTCAATCTATTTCCATTGCAATCGATCGTAAATGATATTGAGTCAGTTAATCTTAATCAATTCTTAGTCTAATTAAGTTTTTCAATTAAAAAGGAAAAATTCCAGGATTCCACACCTCCATCGGCGTCCAGCTTCGAATCCCTTTACTACTGTTTGCTGCTTTTCGAAAGACGTTTTCCGTATTTACTCCAGAAAGTCACTGGACACTCGATTTTCTTACCCGAGTTCTTTTGAAACACTGAACACGAATTAAATGGTGGACAGTACAGATGCAATGAGACACAACCATCTGTGTGACTAGGATTCTCAACACGATGCAAGCCCAAGTTGTCTAGAAACAAGAAACGGGACATCTAAATAGAATGCTTTTGCTGAAAACTTTTATTTCCCCTTACCATTGATGTAACACACATCGTTCAGCGCCATCGACGTCTTTCCCAACTCCTTGAGTTGACTTCCGTCAAAATTCTCACTGGGGTTATCATCTGCACTGCGTCCGATATCCGCGACGGCGTTAATGATCGTCTCTTTGGCCTCGGGCATCTGATATCGCGTCTCGGTCAGCTCACCTTGGAGGATCTTCATAAAACAATGCGAATCGGAGTGATCGTGAATCGCCGAGGCATGACCTTCACCCCAACAAAGAATCATCAAATTGAATTTGCCATTGCCAGCATCCACTAGATTGCGAGTATATCTGGCAAGGAAGAACACATTTAATTTGCTACAGCGCATCATGTCTTTCCTTTGACTTACTTGTAACGATCGAATTTGGCGAATTTGTGCCATTCTTTGGAACTGGACTTGTACGACAGGAGAATGTGATTCACCATTTCGATGTTGACGTAGCTGGTTTCGAATTCCTTGTACAAAGCGGTTATTAGATCCTGCAATGTGTCTATTGAGGGCCCAAACTTCAATGGTTTTTCGATTCCACGGAAGTGATGCGTCGCTTCACGAAGATACTTCTCTTGTTCGTTGTCATTGTTGTTGACTTTCGACAAAGCCATCTCAAACGCTGAGCGAACCTTGAAGTGAAATGGAGCAAACTGTATTTTAATAAGACATCTTTACGTTCAACAGAAAGTTCTCTTTTAGAATTCGGGTCCGAAGAGGCTTGAGAAGTAAGAGACTAGGAACAAAAGCCGGGGGATCAAAGTGTATTCAAAAACACACGTCACAGATTCCTTAAAAGATGCAAAAAAATCAACGTTGCGGGGAGAATTTTTACAAACTACGTTGATCTGGGTATCAAAGATAAACCTGGAGTAGCCAACTATCAGATTAAGGCTGGTAAAACTTAGCATATGACGGAAAATAGGATGAACGCAACTCTTACCCAAAAGCCACCTACAAGCAGCAATCTACCTCAGGGTACAAACCGAGAACTTGGAGAAAAGTGAAAGTAAGTGGGGAAGAAGGATAGCACCTCACCGGCAATTAGCCTGAACGCATTCGCATCCAAAATAATGCAATAAGTAGACAACTTCGTAAGCACGTCTATACTTGAGAGAATATTTTTCCATCAGAAGGAACATGCATACGAAACTGGGAATTCCATTCTACCAGTTTACGAGTAAAGAGACAGTCATCTCTGCTTTAGTATGTTTCGACAACAGACGCATGATAGTAAAAGAAAAGATGCACAGCATTCAAGTGAATGGCGAGTGAGTGAGAACCAAGACAACTGATAGATCAATAAACTCACGGAAAGACGTTCTATCTCCACCAATGTGAGGTTGTAGATGAACTCATGCAAAAGATGGAAGAAATCTCTAAACAGACAATTTTAAAGATCTTCTTCAACATTATAATCGCTCCATGTCAAAGAATTCACACTAGGTGCCTTTCTCGACATTGAAGGAGCCTTTAATAACGTGAGCACTGAAGCAATCATTCACAGCCTACACAGGGCCCGACTAAGCAAGGGACTATGCAAATGGATTGGTCAGATGCTAAAGTCAGGTACCGTAAATTCGACCCTAGGTAGCGTCAACAGGCGGAAGAGTGTCACTCGAGGCACTCCTCAAGGAGCAGTTCTCTCCCCGCTGATCTGGCTCCTAGTAAAAGACGAAATTATCAAGACACTGGAAAACAACGGCTTCAACGTGATGGCCTATGCTGACGACGTCGTTATTCTGGTCTCAGGAAAATTCGCCGCCACACTAAGCAAAAGACTCAATCACGAACTATCAATGGTGAGTGGCTGGGCCAAAAAGCAAGGTCTGGGAGTCAACCCATCCAAAACCGAGATTGTGCTCTTTACTAGAACAAGATCGATTCCACACTTTAAGAATCCATGTATGGACGGAATCGATCTGACACTTGGAAGGAAGGAAAAATACCTCGACGTAATCTTTGACTCAAAACTGAGCTGGAAAACCAACATCGAGAACCGCATTTAAAAGGCTTACATTGCCGTTTACGGTAAAAAGATGTTCGGTAACACATGAGGCTTTATGCCGAAAGAGGTACACTGGGTGTACACTGCTGTGGTACGACCTCTCCTAACATACGGCTTGATTGTTTGGTGGAAGGGACTTGAGAAGAAATGCAATCGTAACGGATGCAGCGTTTTTCAAGCCGAAATAACTGCTATTTTACAGGCCGCGAAGTTAATAAAAAATGACAACATTGTCAGAGAAAACATTACTATCTATGTTGACAGCCAGGCGGGTATTAAGTCTCTGCAGTCAGCATCGATAAAATCGAAACTCGTAAAGGTCTGCAGACAAAACCTCAACGATATATCAAAGACCAACAAGGTGACCCTATGCTGGGTACCGGGCCACAGTGATATATCAGGTAATGAGAGGGTGGATGAACTTGCTAGGGGGGGTGCAGAACTAGATCCTGCATATACCCTTCCGATCGCGAAGAGACCCATTAGCACTCTTTACGGGGATATAAATGACGAAACCATGATCAGGGCTAATACGCGATGGTGTCACATGGACACATGTGCAATAGCCAGATCACTATGGCCAGACTTCGATAAGAAAAAGTCCAAAAATCTCGTACAACTTAGTCGAAGGGAAATACGAATCGTCTCCGTTGTCCTCACAGGACACTGCGGAATAGGAATCCATGCGGAGCGTGGATCAATCGGCGTGTATTCAACACTGTAAGAACCTGAGGATAGACTGAAGATGGCTGGCTCAGCTTCCGCAAGAACTCTTCTGTAACATTAATAAAACTATGCCTAGACCATCGAAAAAAAAAGTTTGGCAAAAACAAATCGTTAAACTCGACAAGGAAACTACATAGTAGAGGAAGCCCGCGGCACAAGTGGGACATGCAAGTGGAAGGGGACCGTAATCAATTTGCCATGCGAAATTGGAAGCAGCTGGGTTAAGAGCGAGCTGGCTGGAGACACTTGTTGGTTAAGTCACAGATCTAACCCGGACTGTAGCGTCACCTTAAGTAAGTAAAACATCAGAAAGCTATTAGGCTTCCTTACATGCCACTGCAGCCTGGGCTACCATCTGAACAACTTAAATCTTTGTCCAGATATAGAGCGTCAGTTCGGTTTGGAAGGGGAGGATACCTCTGAGCACATTTCCTGCAAATCAATCAGTCTCAAAAAACGGAGAGTAGAAGAAGACGAAAGCTGTAGATCCTACAGCAGTTCCAATGATGCTCCGAGGACGCACTGGTCCACAAGAAAAAGAAACACGTGGTTGCATGCAAGCTCTTAGAAGCTGAACTCGATGAAGCCCACCTATAGTGCTATAGTTCGAAAGTCGTATCAACACAAGTGATCGGGAGAGCAAGCTAGATCTCTAAAGGTGGTACTGCATCTATACCACCCATAACATTTGATATCTATCAGCAATTATCTATAGACAGCTGTTTGCGGAGTAAAATTTCTAGTTGAAGATTCAAAATGAAAGACTATCCCTTTTTCTTCCCCTAATCATTTCCCCTCTGGACTTGTATGCACTATAAATTCTAGATAGAACAGGGCTAGAATTAGAAATTTTCATTTCCTGGAGATTCACACGTTTTGTTCCCAACTGGGTTAGATCTTATCATCCGCTTACGGATGAAAAAACTTCCAGAAAAATCTAACTCAGGTCGGAAATCACAAAATAATATTGATGCAAAGATTTTACGTAATTTTTTTTTTTTTGGCTTGAAAAGATTAGCCAGCCGAGCATACATAGCACAACAATTGATAATAGTAATATTACAAATAAAATAAAAATAAAATGAAGAGCGTATTGAATTGAATAATCGGGGAAGAAATTTGGTTTTTTTCTATTTTCTTTCAAATTGATAACGAACAGTTCCTCAACATGACTTCTTCACGGGGATTTTCATACACCAAACACTCATCATCTAGATGCAAAAAGTTATCTCGGAAAGGTCTTTCTTGTAAGGCAATCTCTCTCGACCGTGATAGGCTCAGTCCAAATTAATTTTGAAAATTTGAAAATATCGTTCAATTTGATGTTGTTATTGTTTTTAAACAAAAAATTTTGTTATTTGCGTATCAGTGTTATGGACGAGCCTTCTTTTCTGATTCTAATCGATCAGATGATTCTGTTTCTGGCAAACATTTTTAGAAACATGGCGTCATATCGACCATTGACGTGACAGAAAAGGGACTTTTGAATTTTTATTTTGACATACTGAGCATCGATCATGTTTCAATTTGCGTCATGGAATTTCTGTTGAATCTATAAAACATTATTGCGAGCGATAACTATGTATGTTTTGAGATTCTATAACTTGAGATGAACTTGTTGACCACTCCAGGAGGTCTTACATTTTTTAGACTTACGTGAGATATTGGCTTGGTGTTTGACAGCCACGAGGAACTATGAACAATGCCATTGGAGCTGGAGTTACATCAGTGAGGATGTGGACTATCAGCTTCGGATTGCATGGAAAACGAAAAAGTCTCCAGTATGCCACCATCTTAAATAAATGCCAATGGCCTAAACCACCCCATCCTCTAGCTGGTTTTAGAAAAGAGAATCCACCCTAGCAGCTGGTTGGCCTTTTCAGAAAGTCGTTAAAAACGGCCAATTCATTTTTCGTTTCGTTTTCGAGTCGATGTCCTAAATTTCAAAAACAGCCCATAAAACATCCAAAGTCTAGGGATAAGGCTACAATATAGCAGCCATCAACCAATTACTAGCAGTGAAATCCACTTCCTTTTTATTATAACGACTATCGAGCCATATGAAACCACATTCTGCTGATTTCAGCTTTCAAGATCCTCCCTACCAATTGCGAGACCCCATATCAAGCTTTTTGAGCCTGGGGTGGACGAGGGACTAGGTTCTTGCAACAATTCTTGTTGTGCGTGTTACATTTTTTGCACAAATGAAAGGAATGAGAGCTCCTTCATGACAAATTGTACTATCAGATTTTACACAGCGACCAGCCTTTTTCCACAGTAAAATCTTTACTAATGAAGGACTACCACATGTCTGTGAAGAAGATCGCTAAACAGGGAAACGCCACATCCTGCTGGGTTACAATGATATCTTGTGTAACTGTACAGCTGACGAAATAGACAGACAAAACTTTCTAGGCACCAGCGGCAAGTCTCTTAATCACGTCAAAGCACTTGACTTACACCGATGCCATGGGGAAAGCAAGTCAAGGTTTACGTGAGGCTTATTTGGTCTCTTTACGATCGAAAGCGTAGTTCGATTAAGAAAAGTGCACCATCCAAAACTAACCAGTGTCATTAAAGGACAACGACTAAGCACAGTCTGTAACGTTTTCTGCAAAAGCTGCAGAGATGAGAAAGAGGAGGAGTTCTTCATGCGTTTTTTCTGGCAGTGTCCCTTTCTTGCCAGAAATAGAAATGCTACCTTAGGAGAACACAGTGCTGGTACGACCGATTTGAACTGTTGCGTTAGAAAATCTAAATCGTTTTAGCAGTGGATTTAGAGTTTTCAGCACTCACAGTGGCAGCAAATTGGACTTTCCGTTTTGAAGGGGTCTCTTCAAACTTATTGTCTAACTACCACACTAAATCTAAACCAGACGCAGAAAAGTTTCCAAAAAGTTCAAAGAAGGTTTTGTGTATATTTTTCACGGCCAATGAGGTCCTGTGGGAATAGTGCTCTATCGGTACAAAAAGGAATGGGAAAAGAGAAATGCAGCGAGCTAAGACTCACACTTTAAAGTGAATGATTAAGAAACACAGCTTCGTCAAAACGAGGGCCAAGAGTAGAACAACGAGGACCACAACCAAACACGTGGAAACAATTAGAAAGCTCTCCAGCATCCTCTAGGAAGAAATTCGTGAAATTGAAAAATGTGCGGTGGTGAAACGTCATACAGCTGTGAAATGGCCAAACGAGGTAAAGTGTAGCTAAGATCAAGAAGGCGCTGTTGAGGGAGGTTGGCGTATGAAGGAATAATTTGTAATACTAGAACGCCTCTATGTAGCGTTGCCCAAGTTAGAAGAATTAGAAAGAAAAGATGATCCTAAACGCCCTGAAAGAATGCTTCTATGTGACCACCAGAAACGACATCCACGTCAGAAAAGCTAAGACGAGAAGATTTAACCAAAAGCTTCGAAAATAACTCGTTAAAAAAAGGTAGGCGCCCTAAATTCTCTGGAACTTTAATTAGAAACGGTTCGAAGCCAGTTTGCTTAAAAGACGACTTCGCATATTAATGGACTTCCTTTCAAATCACTGTAAACTCAAAAAACTGCTTAGGAAGCTGACTCTGAAAACCTACAGCTCTCGCCGATTCTGTATCACATTGTGTCCTGTGAAAGTCTAGGACACTGATTGCTGATGGATTAAGCTGTTTGAGCACCCTCTTCAAATGAGATGAGGAAAACCAGAGAAATGTTGAAATTTTTCAGTTTAAATGCGTATACGTACATAAAACTGGGAAAATCACAGCATGAATGTTCTGAGAATCTAACGAAAAATCATAAACAGATTGCATCAGCTCGGTTGGGTTTTTCTAAAACACCCAACGGAATAATCTTCAAAACCTCACATTTTCATAAGAAAAATTCCCATTCGTCGTATGCTGTTTTCCCAACTTAGGGTTAAATTCCAAGCCTATCACCGTAACAAGACGAATGATCAGGGCTCTTGCTTGTTTTTGGAATGAAAAAGTCATGGAAGTCACGTATATTATAGTCTCTGGACAAGTTTGAAACAATTTGGCAGCTGATTTGACATTTTAAGGTTCAAGACTTACCATCACAAGCCTTGCGAGGTAAATTTATCCCAAATGGTTACATCCATGATTGGCACTGTCAATGCATTTATGCATTCGTTAACATACGCTCTTATCCGGTTAAGACTTGTCCACAGTGGCAACATTCCCTAGATTATCTGTGAACTGGTACTGGTAAGTGATCTGCTGTCCAACCATCTCGTTAAGAATTACACTGCTAAATGTCATGGACTTGAAGGGATGCAATGACATTTTCAACGAATCACAGAAGTATGTCAGTAGGATTTTGACATGCTCAGCATAAGATTCTTCTTCCTCCTACAAAGAAGCCTTAAAGCTGAGTTTACCAATACCGCATGTCCCGCCACAGAGACATTCCAGATTACTGCTTGGCTGACGACCTCGCCAGACATATTATTACGCAAGGTATCCTGCCGAAACGATGGAAATTGGGTATATCCCTCGCTACACAATCAGGAAAGCCATTCGTTGATCTGAGGAAGCTGGTGACTTGTTTCTAATCAATTCTATTATTTGGTCCTGCTTACACGATCACAAATCAGTACCGATCGGTCTTCACGGAGGAACGGGAGTGCAGCGCAGTGCTCAATCCTGGAACCTAACTTATAAGGGTCTTCAGACTCTTCATATAGAGATGCCCGAAGATTCCTTCTTAGTTTACTATGCGTCAATACCGCGTTGATCATCAAATAGAACGCGAAAAAAGCTCAATAAAGATTTAACCAAGTCTTAAAACGCATATGCTTCTATGTAGGTGGACGACAACAATCTAAGCATCGAGTAGAAGACAGATACACATATGTAGTTCTACTGACTAATAGACGTATCCCCACGATTATCGATTTACAAGTCGGTTCGGAGATAATACTGAGAACACAAGCAGTTACATGAAGCTCACATTTTGACAGTAGATCAAGTCTGCGTCCGACAGGGTGTAAAATTACAGTAAAGTTGAACGAACTTATTGCAAACGTAGGATACTCGGGTTTGCCAAGACGGCAAAGTTTACCGCACCATTAAGTACTTACATAGAGCTCTAACAAACGTTGAAAACCCGATGACAAATAAGCGAAGATTTCTTATAAGCGCGATAGTCAAGAATTACTGTGAGGCCTAGGTGGACTCACGCGGAAAATGCAGGAATCAAATGGCAGTCGCATAGAAAAGCGTTAGGAGTAACGAACAGTTTTGGAAGCCCCCCAGCCGCTTTTGTAGTGGCGCTCTACAACCTCCTAGCAGCAGAGAGCAAGTACGTCTACGAAACGAAAGCAATATTGTGAAAGGAAACTGTAACAAAAGACCACAAAAGACTGTTCGTCAATTTTTGCTGAGATTCGAACTTGTGTTCTTCGCGTAAAGTGGATGATTGACAAAGTCGTGGAGGCTCAACTTTAAAATAGGCGACAGGCTGAGACAAGGTGAATTCTGAAGATTTATTTAAGTAATCAAGGAAGTACTTCAAGTAAATAATAAAGACCCCACTCAAGTAATGCGAAAAGCAATGGACTGATATGATGGGACGAATATAGAAACGCCCAGCGCACAAGTAGAAAGAAGCGTCACATGTGGCTGTAGAGGACTGAATGTCCTGCTGACTTTGACCAAATCGGTAGCACGATGCACAAAATATATTTTGACGTATCACCACCTATCTAATCATGAAATGCTTTTATTCTAATCACGGCGAATAGAAAATCTGAACGTGTTTTTCTGTTTTCCGCATGTTTGTTCCACGATAACTCGAAAACTATTCAGCACACTTGTGTAAAATTTTGTGCACATGTTGAGCTTACTTTGATTTGAAATATAGGCCACCTAACATTGAGAGTAAAACAAGTAAAGTTATAATGTTCACACGAAGCATCTGCGGTCATTATTCCAGAACCACTTAACCGATTTGTACGAGTATACAATTTATTTTGTCGCCTAAAACAATCTGTACAAAGCGCTTCGAGACTCAACAAGGGTTAGGTTTCTGCTTGCAAAATTATTTTATATTAGCCCCACCGATGTAGATGTTTACCTTTCAATAGCAAAATCCTTTAACCAGTGGAATATCCTTCGTAAGCGTGGCACGTAATACTTTTTTTTGAATACTATTTTCTAGTTCACTTGTTACACTCCCTAAGAGTTGCACTCTATTATTGTTTTTTTACTTTCCAATCACAAAACACTGACTTCAATGGTATAATGTGCCTTCTCGGTTCAATGATTAAACGATTAATGAATAAAACCAAAGTTTTTTTTGTTAAGACTTCCAATCAAGATGTGCTCTCTCGCTCGCGCACAAGCCAAATAGACACATCTTCGGTGCGGTTTTTGTTTTCTTCTTTTTTCGAAGTTGAAATCTGAACTTGTTATCTCTCTAGAAATAGACATTCGTGTACAAACAAGAGGGAACAGTCCAAGCAATGTCCTATCGCTCATTCAATGTTTTTTTTTTTTTTTTTTGCAAAAAAAAAAAACAAAAGAAAACATCCTAATGCAAATTACGCATTTTCCAAATTTTAAATTTCACATTAAATAAAAATAAGTGAACTAATTTAAATGACGTGGTCTTGATCTCCACCGCTGACTTGGTTTAGTAGGGCTCCCCATCTACGTTTCAATAGACACAAAATTTTAAGTCAAGTGTATCAATGTAATTGTAAAGCTAATTGATTAGTAATTTAATAGGTTCGGTTCCGATTTGCTAATCTCGAACCTAGGGATGCGGAGTGACCCAAGTTGACCTCAGTCTTATCTCGTGCGATTCTCTATCTTCGTGTAGTAATCGTGGAATGAATTCGAAAAGCAGTTTTCTGCCCTAGTATTCATTTTGAATGTAATTTTATTGACTTTATTATGAGAAATCATCGTGAAGTTCATTTTCGTAATCAGAAGCTGAATTCCATGATGCGCATAAGTCAAGGACATACAACACGAGACTTGTAAAGATTTGCATGCATTGCATGTGACGTGAATTTCCATCCACGTCGATCGTAAGCGTTGTTTTTGATTTTAGAGTTTGACTTCTGGACAAGACTATAAATAATTCTTTTGTTCGGCACTTGGATATCTGTCTTCTGAATCCTACTTTCACCTCGATGCCTGAGGGATAGCGGAAGCCTATGCATTGTTAGTGTGTTTGGGAAAGGTTAAACAAACCTCGACCGAAAACTCACTGGAAAAGGTAGAGCAAACTGCCTGCTCCTGCAACACAGACGCTTTCTGCGTCTTGGAAGATCTTATTCAACCTTCTCCTCTGCATGCAACAATTATAATAAGATTCCACCTCGTAATGTCTTGCTGAACATCCTAAATATTCAGCCGCATTTAATAGAGCCTTTAAATGCTCTAGGAGAGACCCTACCTTTCTTATGAACAAAGTTTACCTCAATTTTTCTCACTTCATCGTGTAGCGCGGTTTCTACCGATTTCCTTTTCAGATAGGTGATGTCACGTACAGCTGTCACACTAGTTTCTATTGTGAGCATCGAAGAGCTTCTCGAGTGTTTTGAGAAGAAAACAAAAAAACCGAGACACTGATAGGTGTAAGGTCTTTTGTCGTTAGCAGAGTTTCACCTAGTCCAGAGTATTTGTATGGTCCCCAGCATACATACATAAGTAGGCTAAAACATCACATGCGGGCGGTCTAGTGCTACCATTCTAGATTTGGTAGCAAAATAAAAATAAACGGCTGGTGCGACAGCTCGGATGAATAGAAGGGACCTTCAATTTATCGCCGTATCCAAACGGTGAATCGAGAAGCATTTTCATGATAAAATTAAACTCTCGGAGATTTGTCATTCCCTGACGAGAGGTAGTACCGCGAAAAATGCACAGTGGACATGGCTGGGGCTGGAACTCATGCCGATCGCACAGTAGTCCAACGCATTAACCACAGAGTCACAGCCACAGACTTGATAATTTCGTAACGACATTTTGGCTACCCTGACAAAGATCCTATTTTGGAGTATTTTTTGCCTCTGATAAAGAGGGCCCTGACAGAGCCAAATTTCACCAATTGAAAAAATTATTCAAACAGCATAATCTAAACATTGTGGAACTGGGCTTGATAAGGTGGTTCCTACGCATGGCACTGCCTTACTCCACTCTGAGAAATAGTCGGGCAGTTATGACATCGAATACGCATAAAAGGGTCATATCCCGTAAACCTTGCAGTGTCCGGATATGAAGAACGAGACTACGAAAGGTGATCATAATACAGTGTTACGAGCTTACGGAACCAATAATTGAGGCAGAGGAAAACGATTTCTACAACCAACTAAGTACCGCTTATAACCCAATACCGAAAGAGGACATCGTCATTTTGTTAGGGGTCCTTTAGACGACCGAAACAAGAGTGGAGCCCATATCGACATGAAACGAGATAACTTCTGTATGACAGACTGCAACTGTCCGAACGAATGGAATGTGCAATGTTACTGTACAAGAAATAGAAATAACCAGAAGCGCTATGCCCCCGAAGAGCACTGGATAGTGTGATCAACGTTTTTGCTTCCAGTGCAAAGAGTTTCCTTACATATTGTAAAACGCATTGTTTCTCTGTCTGTTTGCCCGTTAGTGCGCTTATAACTTGAGAACCAGTGATCCAATTAGCATGCTTTTTTATTTTAGTTTGTAGATACATACGTTCACTGGTCAGGTTTTAGTATATCTTTTAAAACTTGATGTTTAAGCGGCAGAAAGCGAGCTGGCGAAGACTGGCGGTTCAACTGGTCATTGATAAAACACAAAAAAAAGGCATAGCATGTGACTGTCTAGCATCCCTAGTAACGGACAGTGATGAAGAGCGAAGGCAACTCATAGTTCAGATTGCAACCAACCATGAAGATGGAAGAATTGAACTATAGTCGCAGTACTGTAAAAGGTTGAAAGGAATCCAACGTATGACAAAATACTCTTGCTGAACAAGCAAGACAGTAGAACTGTCGAATCACTAAAGGGCTGAGGTGATCACACCTTACGTCAACTCTTAGTAAACGGGTAAAGGCCGGCTTAGAAGATTGAGCGAGCATTTTTATGCCATTCTGAACCACATTTTGAATGCTGATATGCCCCAAAATTGGAGTGAGCTCTATGATGCGCAGAATTTCCGAATACGTATTAACTCCCTCCGCGATTAATATGTAGGGACTGCGGTGACGAAGGGGCTCAAGAGGATACTTCTCACAACATTGGGAAGACACTACCAGGACATACAAGAAATATTTGATGTTCCACTAAACGATCTTTCCAGGTTTCTGAGAACATCAGAAGTCCGGTAGGAACCGCGCTAACCCCCATGGGTATCACAAAGGGTCCACAAGGACCTAAGTGTAATGAGGTCGAGCGCTTTCTCCCTCATCAACTCAGATACCTAACACAACCTAACCACGATTAAAGCACTCAAAAATTCCATAGCAGCCTGGTTTGATGGCATCCGTGTTAAATTACATGATAACCAACCTCGTCAACAATTTCGGCACCCAGACAGACCCCACCTAGAAAAAACCGTTTGGGTGACCGAGATCTCTCTAAATGAACAAAAAAGGGAATGATTATCCACTATCCAGATCCCGGAGAAAGAAAATTGAACTGAGTTTAAGAGCTGGAGGGGGATATGCGTGTTTTCCGCAGTTGCAAGGACAGTAGCCTACTTAATTTTTATTCGCATCAAAAAACAATTCGAAATTACAATCCGAAATGAATAAGGCGGATTCGATTTAAGCTACTCCTGCGTAGATCACATTAACACCCTTCGCATCATCATACAATAGTGCATCGAGTAGAGATCTCCGCTACACTTGCTGTTTAAACCTTTCGGTAGTATTAACAGAAAATTCACGCACCTCTTGTTCAGGAGAGGTATTGCAGAGATATTGGTCGCTACCGTGAAAGCAAGTTATAAAGGCGCAAAATGTCACCTGCTGCACAGCCCTAGGTAGGTAGGTATGGTGGCTGTCCATGCGAGGCACAGACACACGTAGGCCAAGGAAGGCTCGTTGTGCACTGGGATATATATCCTTGGTGCCAGTCTAACTAATGAAACCATTTGGAGCTCTTAATAAAACTGACGATAATTTTGACTTAAGTATGCGATAATTCGCCCAAATTGTCAAAGTGATAGGCTCCTAGATAGAGCTTCCTTCTTTGGGATAGGGCAGGACAAGTGCAGAGAAAATGGAGAATTGGTTTTTCCTCCTCTTTGTCCCTGTAGCTCTTGCAAAAGTCATTTCGGAAGAGCCCGATCCTTTTGGCATGAAGACCAATGGGACAGTGACCAGTAAGAACACTGATAACGGTGCTGATGCGCGACCTTTTAAGCAAGATGAGACTTTTAGATCGAGTTAACCTTAACATAGGCCATATCTCTCTGGAGGTACGGCATGTGGTACCGTTCCTCCATCTTTGGTTTGTCTTGTTGATCGCGTCGTTTTCTAAGAGTAATTTGCATCAATGTAGTGCACAACCCAGATTGCCAAAGGAATTTGAAATTCAAAGCAATCCCACAAGCCTGTATATAAACCCACCTAAGAAAGAAGAGCTGGTGTCCAAAATAAAAAAACGTTATATCGGACTGACGAAGGAGAGTAAAAGTAATAACTGAAAAGACTTAAGGTTCATCGCAAGGAACTGAACACGTAAGCGCATAGGCGTTGTAGGGGACTCCTGACCTAAGTATGCAACTACGCTTTACTATTTTCAGCAAGAAAGCAGATCCTGAGTGGATCCTTCTATGGGGAACTTTCAGATATTGCTAATTCAAATCAATAAAATGTGGAGGTTAAATCGAAAATCAAAATGGTTCTAAGAACAACAGAAGCTTTTCTTCCAATACAATGGGCCTCATCTATTCTAAGTGAATCCCATCGATTCTCAAGGATAGCCATAGCCACTTGCGAATAATTTCTCGACAAATCGGCCAAAAGAACAATTTGACAAAAGAACCCCTCAGCCTGTCGCACAGTTCAAATATGATGCACACAACAAGAATGGTTACGAAAAGTCTATCCTTGGTCCCTTATAAGTTGGCGAACTGAATATCTATTTACGTATTTTGTAAACCAAAACCTTAAGATACAAGCAAGTGAGGTTCGAAGGAAATATTTTCAAGTCGCTTTGTGAGAAGAGTCTCAATTGACTTTAGACACCCCTAACACAATGTCGCTGAGAAATTTTCTCGTTTTCAGGACATGAATTTGAAACTAAAAAAAACGTAGCGTGAACCACAATCACAATTGAGTAAATTGAAAACAAACAAATTTCCCAAACAAAACTTGAACTACTTAAGCTTCAGCCTTTAAGATCGCATGACTGTACTGTACCGTACTTTATTGATATGCCAAACAATTATCACTTGAAGCAAAAACTGATCAAAGAAAATGTAAACACTTTGCAGGCCAATGACAACAAACCTACGGATGTGGGTTCAATACCCCATTTCGTATCTAAGAATTCTCTGACCGTATGTACCGACTGTTTGCACAAAAAATTGTTTAGATGCAAAATTCTTACCATTTTAAATGATTTGTTGATGTTTGTCGGCCTCTGCGCTAATCGGAGTTCAATGCGATGAAAATTACACTACAGTTTCACTTTCTACACACGCGTTCCACACAAAATTTCATATACTCCTTCTACAGCCAGTCGTAGTTCGTCGTGGTAGGGAACAATCTTTCGATCTTTCAAGAGCACGCGTACGCACCTGTTGGTGTCCACCGATGGATTGATGATGAAAAAAGAAATGGTTTTTGCATAGCTCCGGTTGAGCACCATCGAGCATTTATGCATTTTCCCAAATAAAGGTGTAAACACATGTATCCACAGAAAAAAAAAAAAATCTCTTTGTGGTACCTTTCTTCTTCTTCGGCCGGCGGTGGCAGGCAGTTGTATCTTTTATTGTTTTGCAGTGCGATGGTGGTGGTAGCTAGCAATACCTACTCTCTTTTTTTTTGTTGTGGCGGTGATCTTCTCATCGGCAACTGTACTATTTTCCACCTGTCCACAGTTGTTTCGATGGTATTCGCCTATACGATGGAGAGCGTATTCCGTAAGAAGAGAATTTACCCGATCGATGCCTCACTCGGTGGATAATGGGCAAAGAATGCGAACTATGTGGATGGAATAGACGGCGTGAAGATTGAGATATCATCATCAGAGGTAGCATCTAATTATGCGATTAGCCAAGTTTTAATTGGAAGAAAGTGGATCGGTTTTGCGCTGTGTAATGGCGCTTTATGCTTTCCGTCACGAACGGAACTTATGTCACAACATTTTTGACGAGACGAATGGTTAAATAATTGTTTTGTTTTCTTGTTTACATCTGGTTTGGAGTTTGGGTCAAGCTTGTTACAATTATTGATCCTTCTTTATGCCAGCGGCAGGTTTGTTTACACCACTTGACTCAAGCCTAGGGGCTACTTCTGAGATAAGCAAGGCATTTGCATTTTAGAAGAGTTTTTTCTGATGAAATATCTATCGGATGACAGTGTTATGTTGCTCATCCACACTCATTTCTAGGGACATTCCTCCTTTTAGAGTTAATCAGTTAAAGTCTACGTGACATTCTTTAGGTGAAAATATGTCAAAAAAAAAATCCAGTGACCTATGATCCCCTGAGGCATCTTGTTGCTTTGACGGCAAATGGTTCATCAACCTCCTTCTTTCCCTAGAGTAAATCTATTAAAATAATCTGCAATCAATTAGTCACGTGTCCATTTCTAGCCTTAAAATTCAAATTCTTTTGGATCATAAATAAGGCTCATGGCAATTTTTAACAGTATCATGGTGGCGACTGATGCCGGCTTGTCTACGAATTCATTCTAAGCGACGCCAAACTGTCTGGTGGGACACCTAAATTATTGTTTTTGGTGACCCCGCTATCTCCATGTGGTACCAGGTGGTGCTACACCGCGAATGTGAAAGGCCATGGGCTAGATTTTGAATGCCATTGGAGAGAAGGCCTTAGGAAGAAGATAAATTCTTTCGTTGTTCATTATGGCTAAGTGCAACGGTAGCATCTTTGGAATAATTTGGCAAAAGATTTCGAGAAAATCTTTTAAGATTATTCGAATTAGGTTTCTTGCTGTGTATTAGGAAACCGATTTAGTAAGGCCGCTCTTATAGGTGCTCATTATTTAAAAAAAAAAAACCAAAACAAGTCACTTCAAGAAATGGAAGGGCCTCCAACTACAACCCCAACGCATCGTCTAGCATCTTGTGTTGAACGAAAGATTTCAACGACAAGACCAATGCTCATGTTACTCAGAAATATAACAGTCAATGAGATTCTAGAATTCCCAAGGTGAACGAACC
Organism: Matsumyia berberina; assembly: GCA_917880715.2. Taxonomy (NCBI): domain Eukaryota; kingdom Metazoa; phylum Arthropoda; class Insecta; order Diptera; family Syrphidae; genus Matsumyia; species Matsumyia berberina. The sequence goes on along the minus strand of OU862870.1, from coordinate 109,957,468 downwards.
CCAACGCCTGTGGTCGCTGTGGCTCAGTGGTTAGTGCGTTGGAATGGTGTGCGAGCGGCTTGGAATTAAGCCCCAACTAGTCTCAATGCTTACAATACCACCGGAGGATATTACGATTCACATCGGCAGTCATGCTGAAATTAAAGCAATAGCTGCGAGGCAGATAACATCGAAGCTTGTGAAGTGCTGTCGCAAAGAGCTTAAGGTTCTTGGCACGCAGCACAATGTTAAGCTCTCCTAGGTCCCTGATCATAGTGGAGTACCAGGTAATGAAAAAGCTGACGAACTAATAATGCTAGGGATGAGCCAAGACCTAGCTTCTCGCAACCATTCATGTTGTGCGTGTTACATATTTCGCACAAATGGAAGGGACCTACAGTTTATTGCCGACTCCCTCATATACCTCATGATTGCCTTTACGACACACGATGATGGTTTAATACATACATCGTCAGCTGTGGTAGAGTTACCTCTTTTTTGGGCCAATTCATTTGCTTAAGGTTTATTGAAGTGTGTACAAATTCTACATTCAACTAAAACAAAGTCTATAGGTATTAGAAAAGTGAGGTAAGTAAAACAGGTCTAGAAAAATCTAGATGAGGAACAGCAGCTCTGTCTCTCAAATAAATCAAACAACTAATCTCGAGTCCTGAGCTTAAAAGATTGGTTAAGAAAAGAACTTAAAAATAAAAAAACAATTCGAAAATAGACCAAATTAAAGCAGTCCTTGAGAACTTCAAAAGGAAAAGGTTACAATTCCATTCTCAGCTGCATATCAAATCTAAAAGACCAAAGCCAATACTGCCAAAAGATCATCAGAGATGCAGCCGCTTATGTGCTGAGTTGCACTCGGCCAGTTAACGAAATCGATGAAAAGGGCAAGCAGATTAAAGCAGCTGGATGACTATAAAATACCTGACTTTTTTTGAATACCGAACCTAAAGCATATCATAATAAAGGAATCAATGCCTTCCTGGCTTTGACCGCAGGAACAGGAAAATTTCCTCAAAACACACGCAGATTAGTGTCATCCTCATTCTCATCTGATCCTATTCCTACATTTCTGATGCTTAAAAAAAAGGAGCACAATGCCCCCGACTGAGGCCTAAGTGAAGAGTATCAAGTCGACTTTACATGCCATACCATACCATATCATGTCCTTCTGCCTCTAAGATCACTGTAGAGTATTTTAAAAAAATGGCGATCAAGCAAAGCGAAATTTACTATAATTTCACGGATGGTCAAGCGCCAATTCTATTTTTATATAATAGAGATGGTAGAGCAATTCAACATTAGCCTACCCAGGGTGGCAGGTCCTGACACAGACTAACTACAAGACTGTCGTGCACGACAGATTACTCTAGGTATTCAGGCGAAACGACGAGACCTTGGTATGATTGGTTGGTTAGTTTAGTGGGTGTTCTAAAGACTTACTTAGACCTCAAGCGGGTCCATTGTTCCTTGAAAAAATGTACTCATGGGATCCTTACCAAGCGGTAGAGTAGGCTAATCTCGAAAACACCCAGAAAGGGTCCGAAATCTCAGGGACATCCTCAAATCAGCGATATGAAGATCCTCCAGCACATGGAAGTAACTACTTCCAAGAGTACGCAGTCTTCTGGTCCGGGACATTCGCACAGCTATTTCCTCTTCGTCCCTACAACTTGTGCAGTAGTCATTGAAGGTTATTCCAAATATGGATGCCTATTCCCTTCGACTAAATTTTACGGAATTTTTGGATTTCTTCTTATCGAACGCTGATCATAGCTATCACATGTGAGCACAAGTGTTCATACGACACCATCGCGTATCAGCCCTAATCATGTTTTCCTCATCTATTTTGTTGTTAAGAGTGCTAATGAGAAACTTTGCAACCAAAAGATCATATTCATGATCTAGTTCTGCACCCTTCCCGGCAAGTCCGTCCGCCATCTTATTGCCTGATATATGATATCTTTGTAGCCTTGTACCCAGCATAGAATAGCCTTATTAGTCGTTGATATTTCATTAAGAGTCTGCAAACCTTTACAAGGATCTATTTTGTCGATGTTGACTACAGAGACTTGATAGTTACCTGACTGTCAACATGGTGATGGTGATCTTATCCCTAGCAACGTTGTCGTTTCCGATAAATAGCTGGCGCGACAGCTCGATGGACATGGCTGGTGTTTGCAACCACACCGCTTGCTCAGCAGTCCAACGACTGAGCAACGGCGACCGATGAATGACGGTTATCTCAGCTTTAAAAACGCTGCATCCGTCTCCAATTTAGAGGGATTGGGCTACTCCTCTGGATTCATAAAAGATGCCGACACCAGTAACTATCAGCGTCCACTTTGGATCCGTCGGTCTAGAAAGCTAAATCTTCTTCAGTGCAGACTACTACCCACATCCCAGTCCTCTCTTCTCGGTACTTTAATATTAAATCTGCTATCGAAGTCTGCTTTTGGAATGATGTACTCGGTATCTGTTTTCTCCTTCGTGGAATCCATCGGGTTATAACGAAGGCGTGACCATAGCTGTTGGTTGTCCATAGACCTACTTTCCTTAGTCGGACTGATGTTTTTTCCTGAACCTTTGTATACTCCTCGCTGTGTAAAAATATATATTCAAAACTGGACGCAATCAGGAAGCCCAGGAGCAGATGGAAAGTAGAACGATGTAGAAAAGTAAAACGATCTGGACGGGCTAAAACAAAAAGTATCGAATACCTTGGCCTGTTAAAGTGATTACAAACAATCGTTGCTGTCGATATTCTCCCAAAACACTGTTCCATTAGCATACACGGCAAAGGGAAATGCCTCATTTTAAACGACAAGAGGAGACAAACATATTCTTCAATATCTTTGGAGTTATCCACCCCTGTTTCGAAGAAGACTGCACCGTCTGAACACTATTTTTTCGACCACCTCAGCAACCTTGCGTCATAAGCATTCTTCGTTTATAAATAGTATTAGCTGGATCCTGAGGACAATGAACCCTTTTGGTCTAAGTATTTTGCGTACAGGCAGCCGCTCTAACCTAACCTAACCCTGTTAGACGCCATGTCACCTCAGACTTTGTCTTTTGGGAATTTCTGAAAGAATATTTCCTTGATGCCCTCCCGCGAGACGTTGGCATGATTTTATTGGCGCAACATCTACCTACCATACTTTGATTCTGTTTTTCATTAAAGCAGTTCTACTTCATAGGACACTTAGACACACCTCTTCACATCCAATAGTGAACACTGGTAGGTCTAGCTCCTCATCTTATCCCTCAAAACTTAATTAGAAACACTAACGTATTTGCATAAACAATTTTCAAAGCTATGCATTCCGATTACTTTTCCTTCTTTGATTGCAAACTCAGACCAAGATAAACCTCAAATATTGACACAAAACTAAAGTCCCTTTTGAAAAATTCCAAATGTTCACATAACTCTCACACACTGCCAATTTAGAAGTTTACTAAGGAAATTCCATGAAAGGAAAATGAAACAAAAACAAAAAGTTGACAGTCTTTGCAACTTGCTTACGCGACAAGGATACGTTGATAAGCTTTCCATGGAAAGCAAAGTCCGCAGTAGAACTTTGTTATTATACAAAAAGAAAATCCAACACACCACGGATAAGTGAAAGAAAAATACTTTTACATACACGTGCATGGCATATAAGGATGTGTGTCGCATCCTTACGACCAGAAGACGCTTCTCGTACTTGTAAAGAATTTTCAAGATTTCATCATCGCAGGCAGAGAAGATGCACTCTCCAATGGGGATGGAACTATCAAAGTACTTTTCGCAGGTGGTTAAGTATTAAAGGATGCCAGAGATTTCTACAGGATGGAAGAGGAAATGGAACTAACTTGTCAGATGGATGTTAAGTTGTTAATTTAAAATGCAAAACGTGTGAAAAACAATTTTTTTCAATTTCCTACCTGACTGCAAGTGTGTATAAAAGGATTTCTCTACAAATACTTCGTTCTAAATGCAATTTTCCTTACAAATATGCGTGTGTATGTGTGTTTGGGTGTACATGAGTACTTGCTTTGTTGCGGTATTACGCAATTAAATTCAAATTAGCGATGGATTTCCTGGTTGTGTAAGTACTAAATTGCAGCTCCAGTGCCAAACTCTTTATATGAGGGAGTAAGGTTTCAAAGTGAACGATATGCTTCGGATAGTTACGACTAGAAGAGGGTATCTAGATCAGATGAAGCCTACATTATCTGAGAAAATCATTATAAACAATCTAAGCAGATGAATAGAGACAGCGAATGAGTACTAGGATTCAAGATTAAAGAGTGCTTCTAAAAACTTCTCCACAAGATTTACGTTACAGTCCGAGGTGAACCCTGTTGCGCACATCAAGTAGGTTGAGATCCCCGTCTGCGCTTATGTCGAGATTTCAAAGTCAGAAATAAGGAGCCCTGGCTTCATCATAGAAGCAAGGGTAACTTTTATACAAAACCTGAAACATACAATTAATAACGCAGCAAAGACCATCGCCTTACTTCCATCGCCTTTCTTTGCAAACCAAACAATAGCAGAAAACTACTTTTAACAAAATTCTAGACAGCGGCATTTATCTATAGGTCCCAAAAGGAAACCCTCTGAACTGCGCCAACTACAAAGGCATCAGTCTTATTAACATCGCCTCCAAGATCTTATCTGCCGTATTGTGCGAACGCCTGAAACCGTTCGTCAACAACCTGATCATTCCATATCAGGGTGGCTTCAGGCCAGGAAAGTTCACCATCGACCAAATATTCACACTGCGGCAAAACTTGGAGAAAACCCAGGAACTTCTAATTCATACGCACCACCTCTTCATTGAATTTAAGGCCGCGTATAACAGCATCTATAGAGACGAGCTTTACAGCAACACGCTGGCATGCGACTTTTTTAACATCGTTCTTGAAAGAATAGTGCAAAACTCACGCGCCAACACGGAGGCGGCGAAGATGGATTTAGCGGTCAATGAGGGCAAGACCAAGTATATGCTGTCAACAAGAAAGGACACCCAACACAGACGTCTCGGGCAGAACGTAACAATAGTGGTAGTTAAGGGTTTTGTTTACCTAGGCTCCGCCATCAATTCAGACAACGACACCAGCGCTGAGATCAAACCATTGACCCACGTGGACTGCTGACCGAGCGGTGTGGGTTCAAGCCCCAGTCAGGTTCACCGAACATTTTTCACGGCACCACCTCTCGTCGGGCATTGACAAGCCTCCGGGAGTATAATCTGTCATGAAAAAGCTTCTCAATTCACCGTTGTCAGCAATAAATTGTAGAACCCTTCGATTCTTGCGAAAAATGTAACACGCACAACTTGAATGGTTGCGAGAAGCTAGGCTAGACTCATCCCGAGCTGTCGCGCCAGCTATTTATGTATTTATTTTAATCGCTGCTTCTATGGACTAAGAAGGCAATTGAGTAGCAAAGTCCTCTCTCGAACAAATAAAGTAACCCTGTATAAGACCTTTATCGTCCCAGTCCAACGACTGAAATGACTGGGTCATGTAGAGCAGATAGACACCAATGCCCCAGCCCGGAAAATCTTCGAATCCGCACCCGAGGGACGGCGCAGTAGAGGAAGACTGCGACAAGATAAAGCGGTACGCACAGAAAAGCCAGCAGACTATTATTATACATGGACATATAGAGTCCTCCTTAGCATCGAAAGCATTGACCAACATTGATCAACCTGACAACGCGTTGGAAATGCAATTGTAGCCTTCTACGCTTACAACATTATTTTTGGCAAAAATTGTGGTATTCGTTGGAAAAAAAAACGTTACGAATGTACAGATTATAGTAGTACGTCCCATTCTTACTTACGAGTCACTAGTCTGGTGGCCCGCGGTGACCAAACCAAAAGAAATACAAGCATAAGCATTATTAAAGCAATTATTAAGTCAATGCGCTAATTGTCCTTTTGCACCTTCTTTCTCTTGACCTTCCAGAAGACCGCAAGAAGTATTTACGAACCAAACTAGCTACAGCACTCCAAGATTAAACTTTGCAAAGACTTTCAAAGTGAATTTTCCAAAACAGAATGGGAAAGCGGAGGTGTGATGCAGAACTCTGACATCTCATTTGTTACAGACACATCGACAATTAACTGTGGAGTCGGTGCGAGTATTCACCCTAAAACTCAGCCTATCGGATTTCGCCAGCGATTTTCAAGCCGAGCGGCCGTTTAGACCATAGCATTCGCAACCGCATCCTCCAAATCGGTAGAACAATATCGCAAGGGACGTGCATATCTGGACAACAGATTCTCTGCCACTCTAACCTGGATCCCAGGTGAATTAGTCAGCCCTCTCGCGACACCTTCCACTTTAATCTGTGAAGGGAAAAGTATTTCTACATTCCCCAAAATGGCTGGCCAGAGATGAGTCAGACGTCATCTCTACGACGATATGGCTCACATGGAACCAGACTAGAACCAGAGATCTCCTTAGCAAAAATCGAAGGATCATCTTTTGGCTTTTTGCAATCCGCACGGATCGGTCGGTAACCACGCAGGGAGATTGCGTATCCTCTTCAACACTTACCGCTACAGAACGAGGCAGAAACCCACAACCACGTCCTTTGTAAATGTCCAGCTTTCGGCAAAACAATTCATCGTACATTAGGCAAATCTTTCTTCAAAAACTTTAACAATCTATCGAAGAAAAATATTTCTCTCTTTCCACAAATCCACTACTGGATACCACGAAACAACAACTCCACTCATGTTTTTTAACCAAATTAGCTGGGCAAGAGTCGTAATATCAAAACAGGCGGTTTCCATAGCCGCTGTTGGTCTTATTTTCATTGATCCCTCCGAATCTTGGTGAAGTTTGAAAATCGATATTGCTTCTAAAGCAACTTCCACCAGACTAGTGAGCCATATGTTAGAACGGGTATCACAACCGCCGTAAACCACCAATGCACTATAACTGGTTTAAAGCATTACTGAACGCCGTTTTCAATGAGTAGAAGGCTACTGAAGGAATTTGCCTGCCACCAGAACATGTGGTCGGCATAGGCGCTCACATTGAAGTCCCTGTCCCTGAGTATTTCAAAGATCTCGTCGATGACAAGAAGCCATATTAGGGAGACCTTCTTCTTACGAGGGAGGGCATAGTGCAAGTCAATATATCTGAGAAAATGATGAATAGGATACGTACCTGGGACTGGAGCCCTCTTTGAAATGAACCGTCTGATGGCAGGCCCCCGAGGAAAAGAGGCAAGAAAATGGAAGTTAGTGGTTCGTTTAAGTTGCTAGAAATACGACATTCGATTGAACCGGATATTTTTTGAAGATTTCCACTTTTCAACCGAATATAAGCCAAGGGTTCACAAGAGTCGGGGCAACACTACAGCGACTACCGAGACTGTGCTCTTCACTAGAAGAAGGTCGATTCCACAATTCAAGAATCCATGTATGGAGAGAATCGATCTGACACTTGGAAGGACGGCAAAATACCTCGGCGTAATTTTAGACTCAAAACTGAGCTAGAAACCCAACATCGAGAACGGTACATGCTTTTTACGCATGTAAAAAGATGTTCGGTAACACATGGGGCTTTAAGCCGAAAGTGCTACACTGGCTGTACACTGCTGTGGTACGACCCATCCTAACAAATGGCTGTTTGGTGGAAAGCACTTAATAAGAAATACAATCTTACAAGTTTAACCAAGATTCAAAGAGCAGGCTGTATACTGATAACAGGATCGATAACATCAACACCCACAGCGGGACCTGGAACAATGCTGAACCTACTTCCAGTGGACATCCACTGTTGTAGCAGGGCGGCAAAAACGGCGCTCAGACTAAGGGAAGCAGGTCTCTGGACAAACAGTACCTATGGTCACGCCTCCGTTCTAATCCGATGGAATACCACGAAGGAAAACATAGACACCGACTACATCATTCCAACCTCAGACGTCGATAGGAGATTTGATATAAAAATACCAAGACGAGAGGACTAGGATGATGGTACAGTATGCACCGAAGAAGAGCTTGCCAATGAGAGGGCGAATAAACTTGCTAGGAGGGGTGCAGAACCAGATCCTGCATATACCCTTCCGATCGCGAACACACCCATTAACACTCTTTACGGGGATATAGATGAGGAAACCATGATCAGGGCTAATATGCGATGGTGTCATATGAACACATGTACTCACATGTGCTCACTATGACCAGCATTCGATAAGAAGAAGTCCAAAAATCTCGTACAACTTAGTCGAAGGGAAATACGAATCGTCTCCGGTGTCCTCACAGGACACTGCGGATAAGGAATCCATGCGGAGCATCTTGGATTGCCCTACAACGACTATTGCAGAAGCTGCTGGGACAAAGAGGAAATAGAATCCGTCCGACACCTGCTATGCGAATGTCCCCCGCACTGGCCACCAGAAGATTGCGTTTTCTTGGAAGTAGCTTCTTCCATGGGCTGGAGGGTCTTTATATCGCTGATTTTAGGAAACTCCTGAGATTTCTATCCCTTTCTGGGTGGTTTCCGGATTAGCCAACCCTATCCTTTGTTTTGATTCCCATGAGTATACCTTTTATGGATACAATGGACCCGGTTGAGGTCTAAGTAAGTCTTTAGGACACCCACTAAACCAACCAACCAACCAACACTACAGCGGCCCTGTTCCCACTGCAGTCTCCGACGTACAGTAATACAATTTTAACACGCGTGTTTCCGCTTAGTTGCCCCTGAAAATGCTGTATATCTCCGTCAGATATTTTTACATGTTACATTTAACGCAGGACAAGACTTTAAACACTCCTCCATGCAACGAAATCCTTGAAAAAAAGCAAAACTTTTCCATAATTTCTTCAACAATAAGAGAAACACACACATGAAAACAATGTTTCTACGTAGCAGCTCTACCCACCCCCAAACAAATGACTCTAGCTGTGTATATAGTTTTTCGCGTTGGCACAAGTGCATGTCTAACATGATTCTATCATCGCTCCACTACACTCTCAAGCATCATACAAGAGTTTAATATTTGTAATCTGATCCTGATAAAAGTTTCCCTCTCTGGTCGTACCCCATTCGCATCTTTCATGCTGATGATGTGTACTGCTGTAGTATGTAGTGTATACCATGTCATCCTCGTCGAAATGAGGTCGTCCTTTTGTTGGATAACATTGCACACTCAGCCGGTCTCAGCTGGTTCGGCTCCTTCAATCAACCAAAAAACTAAGTGAGGGAATACGGAGATGTGCTGTGGATAATAACAGAATTTTGAAATAAACATATGCCTCTCCCCTAATGAGAGACTGGAGGTAAAAAATGCGAAATCCTTGACAAACATAAAATTATGAAAATTCCAAACGAGATTATACACACAGACATTTTTCTGGGTGTGAAAATTCAGGACACCTCCTTCGAGATGGTATAAATATTCTTTTGATTCATCCTGGACTGCATGGCATGTTCAAAATGATATACGGTTTTGAGGTATGAAATTGTCGGTTCCAAGATGAAGAGGATGCCATCAGAATCTACACTGAGGTTAGGATTTCAATGGATATCCTGTTTGAAAGAACTTGAAAGCGTATATTTGAAATAATCAAATTCATATTGGGGGTGTTTTTCTTCCTCGAGAACGTGTCGAAAGTGTACAAAGGAGCAGCCTCAAGGTTAGAAATAATGATATTTTTGCTGTAGTCACGTTTCTAGAAGGACTGGCATAGAAGATGCCATGACTCTGCAAAGAACACATCTCTATAGACGCAAATCACAGACAGAAAAACATGGAGTTATCGATTTGAAGTTCCTGGGGTTTGCTCAAGATCTACAAGGGTGTGATTATAGATTAACCTGTCCTAAAACAACACTTACGGTGGGTAATATTCTATAAACAATGTTTAGAAGGTAACATCTCTGTAATTGACCCAGTTATGCAGGTCTCCTAGACTAGGTTAGGTTGAAGTGGCTGTTAGCTAAAGCCAACACACTTACACCCGTGAGGGGTACGTTGTAACACTACATGGATCTCGGAAAGACCTCCTGCCTTAGTTTGTGGTGAATTCACCTGCTCTGGACTTTGGTTATAAACGAACTCCTAGAACTATTAACCAAATCTAAAGGGTTTTTTGACAGGACGGGTAGATTTTGACACTTTGTGGCGGCCATGTTGTTTTATCTGTTGTTAGTTTTCCCTATTTTTATTTTTTAGACACTAAAGAGAAATCACCATGGCAAGTTACAGTGTCGAGCAATACGAGCATTTTACGATTTACATTGTCGTCCTTCCCAGTCTACTATGCAACGTTTGGTGGCCAAATTCAACTCGACCGGTTCAGTGAACAATCAGCCGATACCCGTACGTTGAGAGTTGGGCCTACATCCGTATAAAAACCAACTGACCCACGAGCTGAAGGAAAACGACCGTAGACAACGCCGTGTGTTCGTTGACTGGGTTCTGGAGCAGTTGGAAGCGGACCCCGATTTCAACAAAAAAAATCATCTTCAGCGACGAGGCCCATTTTTGGATGAACGGGTATGTCAACAAGCAAACCTGCCGGATTTGGGACGATGACAAGCCACACGAGGTTCACCAAGTGGCAAGTCACTGTTTGGTGTGGATTGTAGGCCGGCGGAAACATCGGTCTGTACTTCTTCGAAAACGACAATGGCATGGCCATCACCATCAACGGAGAGCACTACCGATCGATGATAACCAATTTCTTTTGGCCCAAATTGGATGATATGCATGTGAACCACATGTTGTTTCAACAGGACGGCGCTACGTGCCACATACTTGATGCCACAATGGACATTCTGCACAAACGATTTGAGGGCAGATGTGAAGTGAACTGGCCACCGAGATAGTGCGATTTGACTCCGTTAGACTTTTTCTTGAGGGGGTTCCTTAAGTCGCAAGTCTATGCCAATAAACCGCAAACTACCAGTGCCCTCAAAGTCAACATAACCCGTGCCATCGCTCAAATTCAGCCTGGTCTATGCGCCAGAGTAGTCGAAAATTGGACCTCTCGGATGCACGTCACCCAGCGAAGCAGTGGCGGCCATTTGAACGATGTCATATTCCACACATAATGTCATTGACATGCCTTTCAAATAAAGTAAAAAAATTGTCTCACACATAACTTGTTCATTTTAATTTTAACATTTACCCGTCCCTATTGGAAAACCCTATAGTAACAGAGTACAAGGATATGCAGATGATATTTTCGTCAGCGTTTTAGGCAATGATGGAGGGTGCCCTCAACCTGACTTTAGACTTGTGAAGACCCAACGGCCTGATCATTAAGCCGGGCAAATCTGTCCTTGCATCCTTTTCAAGAAGAGAACGCACGATCTTAAGCAAATCTCACTGAAAAACACCTCCATCTACTTAAACGCTAAACTGAAACTTTCTCCTAAACAAGGTTATCAACAATGCGCCTGATAATGAGTCAAACTAAAATCCAAGATGATCCGCTAGACATTTAGAATGAAACCAATGATCCTGACCTGAGCATGATTGTCAAAATCCCCGGCCTATTTAAGCCCAAGAACAGGGGCATAACTGGTTCAATGAAAACGTCATCGACGGCGGCCATAGGAGCAGAGCATAGTCTTACACAGCTACACCTCACAATGCAGAATGAAGCTATGCGGAGTTTTTTTTTAGTGTAGTGAGTTATTTTCTTTTGATTGGAAAATACTAGAATATGTACATCCAAAGCGATCCAATATTCAAGATCTCGGATACCACGCTCCAGACATTTCAATTCTCCGGAAAATTCGAGGTAGTCGCAGGTGACCGTCACTCATTATTTTACCAAACTCGCAGATACTACAAATATGGCTCCAAATAGGAAAACGGCAGTACTAGAGCTAGGGTCTTTAGTCAAAAATGCCTGCATGCAAAAGCTTTAGTCACTAACTATCTTTCAAGCAGTAATACGGAATCAAACTACATCCGCACGGAAATACATGCGACGAAAAATTAAGGGAACCCGCACCTACACCGTTGCGGATAACCAGACAACACAGAATGGCCTTAAATCCTATACGATGGGCTCCAAACTCGTCTAGAACAGTCTCAATCTCCTCAAAAGCCTTACGTCCATAAACAAGATTACTGTGCTCTGGATTCCAGGTTTCAAAGAAATTTAACGGACTAACTGTCTGACGGTGGTCGCCGTGGCTCAGCCAGGAACACCGAACATTTATCGCGGCACCACCTCTCGTCGGGAAATAACAAGCCTCCGGGAGTATAATTTGTCAAGAAAGAGCTTCTCACTTCGCCGTTCAGAGTCGGCAATAAATTGTAGGTCCCTTCCATTTGTGCAAACAATACAACACGCACAACATGAATGGTTGCGAGAAGCTAGGCCTTGGCTCATTCCGAGCTGTCGCGCCAGCTATTTATTTATTTATTTTTAACTGTCTGACGAAAAGAGGGGTCTTGAGGCGCACTTATTGGTCCTAAACTCTATTTTGGGGTGCCACCCAGCAGCGTCCAATCTAAAATAACATTATGGAAAGCCGAAGGACTTGCTGAACATTACGCAAACCTTAAGGGTCTGATACATAAAAGTTCCGAACTAAAAAGAAAAGAGGGCACCCTGTATTGTGGCTATTATCGCAGTTTGCAAAAAAATTCTTTCCAAATTCTCGCCTGCGACTCCACTACGAGAGAATATTGTCCGGCCTCTAGAGGCTTTCGTTCGGGTTGTGTAAAATTTGTATATCATTTTCACATTACAGCAAATTTTTTGAACATCTTTGCTGTTGCTACATTTCTCCTTTGATTGAATCGCGCACTTAAATTGTTCTTTCTGGTAACACGTTGAATTTGATCCTCAGGATCAAAAGGGCTTTCCATTGCCCTTGTACTCAGGCAGGAAGAGTGCAAACATTTAAATCCTAAGTCGCCTACCAATCCGTGGCTGCATTTTAAGTCCAAGTCGGTGTGCTCTTTTGCCTTCCACAGAAACATTACAAAACCTGGTAAGAGGCATCTTATAGAACTGTTACGTTAGAAGATTTTTTGTGCTATTTTCACGGTACTTATACTGAATTGAATTTTCCAGAATGAGAGAAGGAGTGCACTCACAACATACAGCAGTTCTGGGCTGGTCTGGACAAAACTATGTTGTTCGCACTCAACAGGAGCATTATGATAGACAAAAATTAGCTGGCGGTCCACCTGACTAGAATGCTTTGGAGTACAGCAGACGTATGCAGAAGATGTGCCGATGTAAATGCAGAGGACACATTTCAACTTTTATGTGAATGCCTTAAGCCTTAGTATATATGGAAACACAGCTCTCGGAGAAGACTTCTTCATTGACCTGGGGGAATTGTCAAACAGAACACCAAAAACTATTCTAAAGTAACTCAAATTTAATAGCCCCTATGTTCTGTCATTTTACGTATATAAGTAGATATACGTCATCAGGGAACACAATGGATTTATTGAGATCGAGTGAGGCTGTGCGTATAATGTGCAGCCACCCCTACAACGTAATCTAAACTGTTTAGACATCTTAAGCAGCTACATAGACCATTTAGCAAAGATTTATCGAGAAGAACCAAAGAGATGCTATACAAGACCCATCATACGCATCTTTCTATATGCTGTAGAAGCAAGGACCTTGGAACTTTCAAGAGAACCGTTTTACGTTCGATTTACGGTCCCATCTGCATTTACGGTTTATGGAGGAGAAGATTTAAGCACGAACTATGTACATGAGCTGTACAGCGACACCAACCTGGTTGAAAAGATAATTGTACAACGACTCAGATGGCTAGGTCATGTAGAGCAGCTGAACACCAAAGTTCCAACCCAAAAAATCTTCGATTACACCCCTGGGAAACTACGCAGAAGAGGGCGACCTGGCGTTCGCAAGTGAAGACAGGTAGGTAGAAAAGTTTATTGTATGGGGCCTAGATTCCCCTGAACTCTAAATTACAGGACATCGGTCTGTGACCTTTCTCCTTATCACTCAAGCACTGTATCTTCTTGTCACTTAATTTGTATACCCCCAGAACATCGCATTTCCTAAGTAAATACAAAAGTAAATACGTCCCTCCTTGTGATTTCCAGCCCAGCTGGTCGTTCATAGTCATTCTAAGTACCTCGCCTGATCGTCACTAGGTATAGTTGCTGACTTTCCTGTGCTGTTGACATATTTGGTGTCGAGGATACAAGCAGCACATCCTCTACACGATGTCTGGGACTGCCAAGTTCTCTAGTAGGTGTCTTCCTTGGCGGCCCCTTTTCAGGTATGTAACTTCAATGGTAATATTGTAAAGCTTCTGCACTTGGTGGTGGAGATGATGGGATTTCTGCTAACTTGTGGAAAACAGGCTTTGGCAAGCTTTTCCATGTTCACACTTCTCACATTAGGATATTTTTTGAATACAATTTAACAAGACGGACCGATGAAACGAAAGAAAAACGTCCTATCCTTTTATGACAATTGAGGTGCTGACTATGATAACGATTCACCTCATCGCAATGCGGAAAGCCTACAGCCAATTCCGTTGTGTAGGATGTAAATCATAGTTGATAGACTTGTCTTGAGTCCTGTAGTTGATTTCGTTTCCCAATATGATGTGAGAAGTTACCCATTTCACCCTAAGTTTGCATGTCGATTCCATTGGGAGAATGACTTCCATATATCACAGCATTTTTAAGCAGTTCAGCGTAGGGGATCCAATCAATTTGTTTAGGAACCTTTTGGTTAGTTTGTTGACAGCTCAGGGTTTCAAGGTCAAGAGAGTAAGTAGCTTCGCTATTTGCTATTCAGAAACGTCCCAATGATCTTGACTCACACCTAGTTCCAACTTATTGTCACAATATAACATACGCCATTTGCACGTTTGCTTTACCCACCCAGCATCATCGAGAATTCTTGAAACTTCTGTTCAAAAACTCAAGCAAAGGTAATTTTTCATCCCAAGAACTTTCCCATCATTTGCATTCAGTGAAATAACTCTTCCAGTCATATGCATGACACTCGCACCATTTACAATTTTTTTTGTTTGTTATTATTTAACATTTACTCGAGGTTAACCATTTTATTAATACCATTCCAGAACGTGTGGCATTATTCAGTTATCTTTCGAAAAAGTACTCTCCCGTCATTGTTCCATTATGTTGGCCCGTCAGCCCCCCCAAAAAAAACACTCCTATCTCCGCAAGATAAACTTTCAAAGAACCAAATTCCCGTCACGTAAGAGATGCTTCCCTATTGAAGTTTTTCTATTACGAAATGTCTTTATGTATGTATATTGAATATTTACATATTAAATAACGCGGGCAAACATCAGGAGCACATTCTGAAGACAACGACGACAAGAACGACGATGTTCCTCGTTTTAGGGGTTTGGGGGCGCTCTCTCCCTCTGTCGGGCTGACGAGCTCCATTTGAAGATTACGAGACCAGGTTTTGTTCAGCCGTACCGTTTGCATTTGAAAAGAATAATAAGGGTGAACAGAAAAGCGTGTATTGTCATTTATTATTCTGGATAGGCATGGTGTTGGGATAATATTTTTCTACTTAGGAGCCTAGAACTCACAAAGTCGCGTCGAGAGGTTCTCTTTAAAGGAGTCACTACCCTCAAGGAAATACAATTCGTGGTAAAAAGAAAATCGATAGATTTCACGTTTTTGATAGACCTTCGCACACACGTAGTCAAAGTGATGATCTTGGGAGACTTAACATTTGTCAGAGGCATAAGTAGTTCGACTACAGATTACTGCTTAATCTCAGTCCATGCACAGACGGAATACCAAAACGAATGCAAGCATAGAAGAACAACTGGACATGCTTTCGGGTGGAGTTATACAAACCACTCAAGTCTTTATTTAATCTAAACACAAAGCCAGTTACAAAAGGAGTAGCGCCCTTGCCAAAAGCTTTGACACTTTTTTTATGGATCTACAATGAACTCCGCAGAGTAGGACCATTCAAGGCCGAAACGAAATGGGATGACAGTCCTACCCTTTCGTAGTTTAAGGGCTGAAGTAAGGACTACCGATTTTAATAGACATATTCGAGTAATTCTATCCACTAGCTGGGTCACCTACTTGTAACCGGATCGGTCAAGCTGGATGAGGAAAATTAAGATCAAACCTGTCTCCGACAGAACATGACTGTAGACAGACATTGCGGTAGCTAAGGACTGTGTCTACGTGGGCTCCGTTATCAATTCAAGCAACGACACCAGCGGTGAGATTAAACGAAGAATAACTTTTGCCAATCGCTGTTTCTTTGGGCTAAGAAGGCAATTGAGTAGCAAAGCCCTCTCTCCAACAAATAAAGTGACCCTGTATACGAACTTAACCGTCCCAGTCCTGCTCTACGGCGCAGAGGGATGGACCCTGTCAAAAGCGGATGAGGTTCCTCTTGGCCAACTTGGCGTGCGAAACTGGAGGCAGCTGGCTAAAGATCGGGTTGGCTGGAGACGCTTGTTGGTTGAGGTTCAGGTCCGCCCCAGACTGTAACACCAACTTAAGTTAGTAAGTAAATAAATAAATATTTATTGCCGACTCTGAACGGCGAAGTAAGAAGCTTTTTATGACAAATAACAGTCTCGGAGGTTTGAAATTCGCCAACGAGGGGTTGTGCCTCGAAAAATTGTCGGTGGATATAACTAGAGAGCCTCAGGATTCGATTGAAATCAGTCACCCTATCCCACCTCTGAAGAGGGATATCGACATCCCTCAAGATCCCACATATAGTATAGTCTATCACAGTAAGCCCTGGAACATTATAGGGATATTATAGCACCACAATGGACGCAAATCTGAATTAAGTGTGTCCTGGCACAGCCAGGATGCCCACGTAACCTAACCGAGCCTATTTTCCAGGTGATCACACTATTATGTTCATGGTTATATCCCATAACTAAAATTCTGAGTGAACCAACGAATAAGGCATTCACATAGGGCTATTGATCTCTTGAAGTCACTTTATAGTAAAAATTAGTTGCGCCGTATTCTCAAGAAATTCCCCACTGTTAGCTTGATACTAGCAGCACCAATGCTTCCTTCTCCTGCATCTTTTCAACCAGAGAACAGTTGGAAAACAAAGAAATTCTTAGCGAGACAAAGTCCATCTAACTGGAAGGCTCCAAGATGGACATAGGCACGGGTGCTGATGTCTTCTCTGAGGAGCTAGGACTCAGCAGCTCAAGTAGTGCTTTCCAGGCAGAGGTTCTGGCAGTGACCAGAGCTGCCCAATTGGCGTCCAATGCTCACGGTATCACGAGAGGATAATACAATCTTCATAGACAGCCAAGCGGGTATAAATGCACTAGCTGCTACTCAAATTACATCCAAGTTTGTAAAGTGCTGTCGCGAAGGGTTGAGGGTTCTTAGCATGGAGCATAATGTAAAACTCTGTTGGGTCCCCGGCTACAGTGGTGTGCCGGGAGACGAGCCTGCTGACGAACTGGCAAGGAAGGGATCAACCCTAGAACCAGAACTACAATTAAACCTGCACTTTGTCATGTGAAACAAACAATAAGGCTAAGACCCTTAACTGAGGGGAATAACAGGTGGAAAACGCTAACCACCCTCTAAATTTTCAGAAGGCTATGGTCAAGCATAACGACCAAGCTCAGGTACCATGCAAAAAATCTGCACCTGACCGAGGACGACCTATGCAGAGAATGCGGGGACGAGGAGGTGAATGTGGACACAACTCACTTTCTCCGTAATTGCCCAAGCCTCTGCAGTATTAGAATAAGAACATTGGGCAGATACCTCTTCGTTAACATCGAGGAGCTATCCGATGGTTCACTGTCGGATCTGCTCAAGTTCGCAAGGACAGCCAAGTGGTTGTCATCAGGTAAACTGAATCACGGAGTGGGAAGTAGCTGGTAAAACACATAGGTACCACAACGGCTCTGCATAGACCTAAGTGAGATGAAGAGGGTTTCATCACCTTCATCGGCCCGCTAACCTTACCCAACACCAATGCTAACTAAGCAGACATAACAAATGGTTGGCTGCTTCTAATTTTACCCCACCCAAGGGGTGCATGAAGCAAACTGCCACACGCGAGGTTTAAAGTTTTTTCAAATTGAAATGTCTTGTGTTTTCTTGTTTTTTTACAACCTTCCACCTACGTAGAGCCTAGAGCATAAACGGTCAATAAAATAACGTACATAACTATAAAGTTAAATATTAACAATCTAAGATTTAGTGTCCTTTAAGGAGATTTCTTCATTCACACTGCGGTAACCCGCAATGCTTTTATGGGAATTCCACAGCGAAAGACTCTGATTTAATAGCGTGGCAACAGAAAAACGAAGGATTTGATAAAATACCTTAGATTTGCGCACGTAATTTGAAGCCGCTGATTACAACGGCTATAGGTACGGAGGTATTAGGAAAATCCTTACAAGTATATTGAAGATACTCTTATTGATGAAATAGATTTACATGATAGTTGTTTGTTGTAAAAATAGGGAAGGCACTGACTGTTGCTGTTTCTATAGATCAATTCTACTAATTTCTCTTCCACGCGACAGCCATCGCATACAAGGGTGTGCACCTTATCCAGGCTCCTTTGACATGTCCGAAGCTCAGACTGATAAGGAGCTTTAGGAATTATTCGGGGTCTTAGAGAAGAGATGGTGGCGAATGAGCACTCTAAGTGCTCAACCGACCTCATGCTCTAAGGAGTTTTCTAAAATGGAACTGGTCCTGGCTGTGTCGTCGGGGTAACTGTGAGGTCAAATAGAAAACAACTTGTTACATACCGACCACAATACTCGAATAAGAATGATTGACTCTAGCACACGAAATAAGGACAACGATATTCAGTTCTGCAAGTGGAATATTTAAACCCTTAATAGACCTCGAGTAGCCAAACCATTAGCAGAAGCTCGAAATGGCTACAACGCATCCAGGAATTGCGATAGGAAGAGCCGTTGTTCGATCCACAAGAAAGGAGACCCTCTCAACCGGGCCAACTACAGACGTATCAGTGTCCTCAACATCGCTAAGAACAGAGGGCCTGGGCTATTACGCACCTAGAAAGTGCGACAGGAAGAGCCGTTGTTCGATCCTTCTCAATGGGGCCACCTACAGACGTATCAGCATCCCCAAAATCGTATCGAAACTGGCCAACCACAGACGTATCAGTGTCCTCAACATCACATATAAGGTCATATCTACTATGTATATTATGTGAACCCCTGAAACCTTTCGTCAATAACCTGATTGGGCCTTATTAGCGCGGCTTCAGGCAAGGAAAATTCATAATCGATTAAATTTTCAGATTTCGACAGATCCTGGAGGAAGCCGAAGAAGACCAAAAGCACTACAAAGTAGCTAACAAACTAATTAAAACTTCTTTAAATTCGAGAAATGTACATAGTTTGGGAAGTCCTGTATATATAATAATTTCTAATATTTTTAAGAATTTATACTCACTCACCTGCTTATTTCATTCTTGTAATGTCTTCGTCCCTCAACAAGGCATGTTTATCGTGGTTAATGACAAATTCATTTTATTGTTAAGCAGCATAGCTCGCGAACACGTGCCGTTACATGTTTTTCACAGCCACAAACCGCAAAAAAAAAAACAGCAAAAGTTGTCCGTAATAACCGCAGAGGAAAAGACCACACATGCACATCTCGTTTAGAATTTTGTTTCTTAAATGAAAAAGAAATATATACTAAGGACAAAAAAACACTTTTGAGAGAAAAAAAAAACGGAGTGTGGCACACAAATATCGGTCACTCGGTTGAATTCGCGCACTTGTTTACTGATCAGTACTCACCTTGAATACTAAATTGACACTGGGATGGCTGCTGAACCGATTTTGCATGACAAGAAAAAAGCGATGAGTGGAGCATGCACTCATGCAGCCCAATATGAGTGAGCGCGAGAGATAGGTCATGGTTGGTATAAAGTCTTCTCCTGTAAGAGAGGTGAATTATTTACTTTTCTTTTTCATCTTTTGCAAGTGGTATGCAGTTTGATGATGAAATGTGGGACGATACAGTTATTATTGAGAGTAGACAAGGAAGAAACACAAGTCGTTTGAGTACGTCTGTCTTGTCTGTTTGAAAAGTTCTTCTGTAGCTAAAATTTCCCCTGACGACTAAATTGGTTAAATTTTTAGACACAAAAATTATTAAGTTTGTAGTAGAACATTGATTTCTGGGTAGGTAGGAGTGGTCGCGATCAGGCTGGAGACTGGATTTGGTTGAAAACCGTGAGTGGGGTTACAGGGAACTTGAGAAAGAATAAATTCTCAAAGATAACAAAGGAATCGGTGGAGGGTTTTCTGTCTCGATCACTCCTTTTCACCAGAAGTGGTAATCGAACGTACAACAACCCGAGCAGATTGTTACAAGCCGAGGAAAGTCCCTTTATTTTTTGTGTCTGGTTCTAGTTTGGTTGTATGTAGGCCATATCGTCCTAGAGAGAACGCATCTATCAAGTCCGAGCCATCTTTGGTTAGCAATCTTTAATGCTTCTGCTTCAAAAACGTATGCTGGTTGAAAAGTGTTCCATTAAAGACTTTCCAAAATTAAGTCTTAGAGTATCGAGTTCAGGATGTTGCTGCGGCCGTGTGTTCTGGCAGTCTAGCTTCCAAATTCTCTTAGTCCGACAGCACTGCATATATTTTGTTATACATTTACCTTATAGTTCAACGAGGATGAGGTGCAAAAGAACGATTTGACCATTTGTTTAGTAGGAATGCAACGCAAATGCTTCTCGAGCCATTCCGAGTGAAGACCAATGAAACAAGTAACTAATGCAATCTCCCTGCTTTTAGCCGAACGTTCACTAGTTTTTCAAAATTATAAGCAATGCAGACAGAAGTATAATACACCACAAACCCTTAAGAAACACATTATATCCATATCTCCTGGCTTGAGAATGAATTCAGCCTTGACATTCCTTGAACCAAAGTAAATATAACGCTGTAGGTCTAGGGAGATAGAATGATTACCTTCGCCTTCTCTGGTCAAAGCAATCACCGTAAATATTAATTCATTCGTGGGTTTACTTCTGGATGGGCGCCCACGGAACGATTTCCTCATCATTGCAGGCAGAGAAATGAGCTTCACTTTGTTTTTCAGTGTTTTTTCCTTCGAATTTGTGAATCTCTCATCAGATTTTCTTAGAACGTTAAGCCCAACCAAGAGATAGAGCTTGAGCAAGTACACGACCCCATTGGAACTCCAGTTTTGTTGTCCCTTTGCTGAGGTTAATTCTCACCGTGAAATAGTCGTGAGAACTAGGCTTTGTCAGCAGGCTTGATACATATCATCAAAAGTGGTACCTAGTATTTCGGTTCTATACGAAGTAGCTTCTGTTCTAAAACAGCTCGGAGTAACTACATACGTATCATCGTTGCTTAAAAATACATTCCGGTCATACTCGTACTATATACATACATACATTTAAAATCTGACCTGTTGTACTAATTTGAGACCTGACTTGTGCCGTACCTCAGCGGACCAATAAAATTGTACTAAATCACATCATAAGGGCGGTTTTAAGTTGGAACTCTCAGGGGACCAGAAAGAAGGAAGAACACCTGAAAGGAAGCAGCAAATCGCAAGAACCAAAAAACTATGACCCCACTTATAACAAAACTGTAGAATCAGCATGAAACCGAGTACGACGAAGACTTCAAAATGAAGGTAGAAGATGTGTGAGTTGCCCAAACAAATGCTGGTGCATAGTGGTTGAAAATGAAAGGATAATGCTACCGCAAGTGGATCTCAAGTGGAGTAATTGCTTTAATACCCAAAAGGCGACATAGCACCTAGAACAAGACCTCTGTTAATGTGGTGGCTTAATAGGATACCATTTGAATTTCCGGTAATATAATCCCTTAGACAATCACAACAAGTAGCAGATGACAAAAGAGCTTTCACTACGACACACCATCCAATCTAAGGATAAGGCAATTCACATGTCAACTTCATGACCGAATTAAATTCATCCTGCTACAGATGCTCGTATAACCTTAAATTTATTTCAAATTAAATTTCAAATCTACAACCATGCCTCTGATTCAATCGACTTAGCCATTGCACGCGCCCACCCACACACATAACAACTGCCTGTGCACAGGATGTATGAGCGTCGAAGGAATTCACTCTTTATGGCATTGTTTGCCCCCAGCCTTCAAAAGCTAAATTACAAACGAAAATAAGTAAAATACAAAAAAATGACACACAATGTCCTTGTTTTGGCTTTCTTTTCTTTCTTCTTCTGTTTGTCATTTAAAAAATGAAACAACAATAAAAATGCACCAACACACGCTTGATATTTAAAATAACAAATGCGTAACGTATGAACATGTATGCAAATTGCTTTTGTACCCCCAAATGAGAACAGAAAGAGAGAACAAAAAAAAAATTATTTTTTTCCTTAATGAAGTGCAATGCAACAATGATGTTCCACATACGCCAGAGTGAACTTTTGAATACTAAATGTGACAGCGGATTCCAAAGTAAACAAATTGTAGATTTTAAATTCAAATCTATCAACCGATAAAGGTTGAATACCTTAAGCAATTCCTTGGCTCCATTAGTCACGCACACAAAAATGGGGTCTGTGAGGATGTCACACCATAATGCGATGTCATGTCCTTGAAAGTAACTTTAATCATGACACATTATGTTGACTGTCACCGGAGCACATTTTCTACTTCGAAGTCATCAGCATCAGCACAGTCCTTCAAAGTCATTTTACTTCGCCGAAATAAAGGATATGAAAGGGAATGCGCTTTTCTATACTTAATGGACACTTCAGGACAAAGCCAGATGGGAACGATGGTACCAGCTGCATGCATACAAGAATGTTGATGTTCACTAAATGCAGAACGAATGGAAGGTGTTTAAAGGTTTTGCAGCTCTGTGAAGAACGACAAGGTGATACTATTAATCAACAACGATCATCTACACAACCTGACAACCGGAAAGATCCTTTAAAGGCTGAGAAAATACCAAAGAAACCACAAGAGCATCAGTTTAAAAATGAAAAACATGTAAAGCGTCTGAAAACGATAGAGAAAGGATATGGACATGGTTACACATAAATTGACCTATCGAAGCCCCACGGACAACATTAGCCCCATTACTACTGACATAACTATCACACGCCAAACGAGCTGTGACTACATATAGAATTTTTTTTGACGTAGTATTCTACCCATAGAACTAGTTAGGAAGTATAGGATGGAGGCGCGGTACATAGAGGTGCGAAGAACTTGCAAGCTGGCTGTTAAAGCAGCTAAGGAGCAGTCTTGGAAGGAGTTCGGCGAGAAATTGGACCGTGATCACAGATCTGTAAACAAGGTGTTCTGGCAGATCATCCGCCGTCTCAGAGGAAGGAAGTTTATTATCATCGAAGGAGTCAAATCCAAAGATGGTGTACTTCTTTCCGATGAGAAGGACATCTTGCGCAGATGGAGCGAGCACTTTTCGGAGCTGCTCAATCCCAAACAGGGCACTGAGGATGGCAGACCCATGGTTTTGAGTAGGGCGGAGAATAGTCCCACCATAGAGGAGGTGACTTTGGCGATTAAAGCGCTAAAAGTCGACAAATCTGCCGGTGTGGATGAAATCCGGCCACAAATGATCAAGGCTTTGGGTATAGAGGGAGGAGAATGACTCTCTAGTGCCATTAAACTGACCTAGGAATGGGGTGAAACACCTAGCGACTGGCAAACTGGGGCGATTGTCCCTTTTTTTAAGAAAGGGGATAAGAGGGATTGCTCCAATTATATGGGTATATCTATTTTAAGTCTTCCGGGGAAAGTCTTTGCAAAGGTGTTGGAAACCCGTTTCAGAGCTGTGGTCGAGTCTAGGCGATGAGCAGTGCGGCTTTCGTCCAGATACAAGCACATCCGACCAGCTTTTCACTCTCAAAATGGTACTTGAGACGGCCTGGGAGTATGCCAAACCTATCTACAGTTGTTTTGTGGATTTGGAGAACGCATATGATCGGGTCCCTCGAGGTAAACTCTGGAGTGTATTGCAGGAGTATGGGATTGACGGTTCTCTTCTGAGGGCCATTCAATCTCTGTACACTAACTGTAAGAGCTGTGTTCGGGTGAATGGTGTTAAATCAACACCTTTCGCCGTGTGCGTTGGACTTCGCCAGGGGTATGTTCTGTCACGTCACCTTTTCATAGTTTATATGGATTGGATGTTACAGCGCAGCAGTGGCGAAAAACGGTTCGAATTGAAAGACTAAAGAATAAGTCATTTGTTTTTCGCTGATGACTTGGTCATCCTTACGTCCATCCAGACCGAATTTCAGCGCGCACTAGATTGGTTCGTGGCCGTCTGTGTTGAAGCTGGGATGAAGGTAAACGTGAACAAATCAGAGGTAATGGTAATTTTCCGAACACCTGTTCAATGCACTCTGCATGTGAGTGGAGTCTCATTAAAACAGGTGGAGAAGTTTAAGTATTTCGGGGTCTTATTCACAAGTGATGGAAGGAGCAGTACTGAGTTATCCTATAGGATTGGTCAGGCTGCTTTGGTCGCCGTGGCTCAGTGGTTAGTGGGTTGGACTGCTGATCAAGCGGCGTGGGTTCAAGTCCCAACAAGGAACACCGAACATTTTTCACCGCACCACCTCTTGTCGGGGAATGACTAGCCTGCGGGAGTATTATCTGTCATGAAAGAGCTTCTCATTTCGCCGTTCGGAGTTGGCTATAAATTGTAGGTCCCTTCCATTCGTGCGAACCATACAAACACGCACAACATAAATGCGGATGCAAGCTACCGAAATGAGATTTCTTCGTTGTATTGCTGAGGTAACTCGTCGAGATCGAGTTAGGAACACCAGAATACGCGAGGCACTCAATGTCGATCAGCTACTTCTTTGAACGAAAAGGTCCATACTTCGATGGTTTGCGCACGTTCAACGCATGCCCACAAGTCGGCGTCTAACACATGCCATGGAATCCGTGCGATCAGGTAAGCGTTCCCTGGGTAGGACTAGGATGAGATGATTAGACTAAGTCCGAAATCTCACCTCTACCCGTATGGGGATTGCGCCTGATGATTTAGAGTCGATGGAGGAAGGTCGGGAGATGCGAAGAGTCCACTTAAGCACCCACTTAAGCACGACCCTTCTAGTGGATAAGAGAGTCATTGAAAATGTATGTATGCATGTATGTATGTAGGTGCGGAAAAAAAACTTTATTTTGAGATCCAAATTGAGGTAGTGAAGCAGTGAATAGGTCTCTCGTGGAGGCGAACAGCAGATGGAGAACTTTGATAGTCAATGTACAACAAGGTCAGAACTACTGCACTGATGCAGTAGGACAGGAAAATCCTTTTCACCGTCTCACAGGAGTGATTATAGCGTATAATGTTCTGTGATATCACATGAAAGAGCGGGGATGACCTTGGCAAGGGCTGCAGAGAAGAACTAAGCGACTGACATACCTATCAAAGACATCATTAGGTTCATCAAAGCTTTAAGGTGGTTCGAAACCCAAGAGTAATAACAGAATGCAGTAGAGCATACTTCCCCTCCAACCATCACAATCCTAGACATGTGTTTGTTTCTCATCGAATACCAATTAACAACTTTAGATTTAAAATGGCAGACTAATACAGGACTGCAATTGTTCCACGCAAATGCCGTGTTATGTTCTACAAAACAATCACAACCACAAAATGTGTCAGTAACTCGAAGATAAACAGACGTATGCAATGCGGTGGTTACGTTTGAAATTATGCAAACATAAGACCCAAGAAATCTGGGTCACTCTACAAACACACAGCTCAGAAGCAGCCATACTTCACAGCCTGTTAGATGCCAGGTGGCACCGAAGGAAACAAGAATTATTTACGTTACACGAGACGTTACTAACCTTTATCCTGCCACATACTCGCACCATGCATTTCTATCGGTACACCCTGAACACACCTCCTGATCTCCACTTGCACGTCCCGCCAAAAAGTGCAATTAACATAAATCAGACTGTAAAATGCATCCTTCGTCCTGGAAAATCATACCGAAAAGAAGGCGCAACGAAACCAATTGTTACACATAATAAATTTTTGTAAACCTAGAAATGTCCCATAAATCTGTGTAAAGACTACACTTTTGCAACAAAATGCCGTTCTGCAGCACTTCATGGTCCCTGCTCCGTGCACTTCCCTCTTCCCGACAAACATACAGCCCTGGGGGTGAGCATTCAAATATTTATATCACGCGACAAAATCTCTCTTTTCGTCTAATTAATCTCGCATAACAAATAAAAAGGGGCCCGGGAAGGTGTGCAAATCCTTTTTTTTTTTTTGCTTTTTGATTCTCCTTTTGGACCTTTCGCCTTTGTTTTGTTTTCCTGCGTCAATATTGTAGAGTAGTCGACGATGACGACGACGATGAGAAGGTGACGAAAGAAAACAAATTGCATGACGAAATGTAAAACGGATGGTTCGCTGTGTGTGTTTGTGTCGGTCATACACGAGTGTGTATTCGTCGAAAGGAAAAGAAAAGGAGCTGGCCAGGAATCTATGTGTATCCATCCTTGGTTGGAACGTGGGCGCGTGAGAAAAACAATCAACGTAGGATGAAGTGCTGTATTTCATGTGCGACGACTTGTTCGTGGGTAGATACAGTAATAGTCGGGAAGAAAATTCCCATGGCATCCTGTCGACCCAACGTTCCAACCAAAACTGGGCTAGAGTGGAGAAAGCACCGGTAAATTATAAAAGAGACTCCAGTGCTTCTATCTGGTGGGAAACTGTGAAAGTTCTAACACCCCTGTTTTATGTTGCCTCAGGTGGTCTCCTCGCGAAACGGTTCTGGAGAAATTTACAGGGTTTTTTCTTGAAGGAAAATTACTCCCACCGGAGCAAATATTGGGTGGAATTGTCCATGTTAAAATGTACCCGTATTCAAGGGAAATATTTTAGAACTCTTGGGGAAAGGAAAAAAATGGGAAATATATTTTAATAAAATGTTGCCGGATTCAGTAACACTCTGTAAAGATGAGTCAACATTTTTGCTGTTTTTGTGTGTGCACCCCAGCGCAGGGGGTGGTTTAAAAGAAAAAGAGACAGGATACCATAGAGCTTACTATCTATCGTTATTTTACGCATGAAGAAGGCAGTTTAATCGATTAATTAAAAAAATTAAAACGAACACAAAGTCTAGCTGGCTATGTCGAACTGTTTGCGAGCCACCACAACTACTACCTGAACTGGCAAGGCTACGTCCAAATAAAAAACAGATTGGCAGCTAGAATAAATATCAATCGCCTGGAATTTCGACCACGATTTCTAATTCAATACGATCAGAATTACAGTAAGGAAAGATCAATCCTTGAAATTACAAAAAGAGAAAGAATGCCGAATGCAATATCCAGGGAAAGAACAGACGTACTCGACCTAACCAAACAGACATGAGGGCGTACCAATGAACTGGCAAGGAAGGATTTATGCTAGATCTAGAGTAGGCTGGTGTCTTCTCTGAGGAGCTAGGACTCAGCAGCTCAATAAGACTCCCTGACAACAGCAGTGTTTTCCAGGCAGAGGTTCTAGCAGTGACCAGAGCTGCCCGATTGCCGTCAATGGCCACAGTATCACGGGAGGATATCACGATCTTCATAGACAGCCAGGCGGCTATAAAAGCACTAACTGCTACACTAATCACATCTAAGCTTGTAAAGTGCTGTCGCGAAAGGCTGAGGGTTCTTGGCACGCAGCATAATGTAAAACTCTGCTGGGTCCCTGGCCACAGTGGTGTGTTAGGAGAGCCCTGGAACCAGAACTAGCGGATGGTACAATTAAACCTCCAATTCGCCATCTGAAGGAAATAATAAGACTGAGATCCTTAACCGAGGCGAATAACAGGTGGAAAACACTAACCACCTGCGAAGTCTCCAGAGGGTTATGGCCAGAATACAATAAGAGCAGAACGAATAAGCTACTACATATGGACAGGAAATCCCTGTCATTACTGGTAGGACTTATTACAGGCCACAATATGCTCAGGTATCATGCAAAGAAGCTGCACCTGACCGGGGAAGACCTTTGCAGGGGATACGGAGACGAGGAGGTACATGAGGACACTACCCACTTCCTCTGTCACTGCCCAAGCCTCTGCAACATTAGGAAAAGAACATTGGGCAGATACCTCTTCGACAACATCAAGAAGTTGTCCGATGGTTCACTGTGAGACCTGCTCAAGTTCGCAAGGAGAGCCGGTTGGCTGTCATCAGACTGGTATCACATGGGTATCACAACGGGTCTACATAGACCTAAGTGAGATGAGGAGGATGTTATCGTCTTCATCGCACCGCTAACCTAACCTAACCTAGAGTAGACTGATCAGTCAGGGAAAGTCCCGCCATGTAAACCCAAATATGAAGCATGGATCAGTATTCTAGTGAAAGCGAATGCAAGATGGAGATCTTTGGACTCCTGTAAAATAACTAAAAAACTAACTACCAAGGTACAACGTTGTCAGAACTAATACTCTCACGCAGAAAAATAAAAAAAACCCGCTTCATCCTTGTAGGAGTAATTACAGGTCATAATACTCTGCGCTATCACGTTAAAAAGCTAAGGCTAAGTGAAGACGACCTTTGCAGGGGTTCCGGAGACGAGAAGATTAATGAGCACACAACCCACTTCCTCTGCCACTACCCAAGTCTTTGCCACCTCAGACATAAATCGTTTAAAAGGCACTTCTTCCAGGATACAGAAAAACTAAGGGACGTACCTATCAGGGACATTTGGAGGTTCATTAAGTTTTCAAAATGGTTCGAAACCCTGGGGCAATAGGAGACTGTTTTGGGTGTTACACCACAATAATGGGATACCTTCTCCACTGACCTGAGTGTGGCGCAGATGGCTTCTTTCTCCTCGCCAACCAATCTACCTAGGCGCCATGGAGATGGGCGAGTCACCTTGTTCGTATAACTAATAGAGAGAAGATAGAAGAAACCTAGAAAGACCACTGACTCAATGGCATCAAAAGGATAATCGGAAATTGTATGAATCTGGCTCAAGTTGAGAGGGAGTAAAAGTACTTAGAGGAAGCCTATGTATGTTCAGCAATGGACACAAAAAGCTTATCGATGACGATGGTGGTAGTTATGATCCAAAACAGTCACTCAAACACTGCTTCACCAATAACTTTTTAGTAGTTATCCCGTCCAGAGATAAACACAAACTCAAGTCATCACTGTTCGACGTTGTCTGGAGACGGATCAAAAATGAAGACAGAAACTGAATTAGGAATTTTTAGAGAATCACTCTATGCGAAATTATTAGTTAACCTTGGCAAACATAATCTAGGAAAAGGACCCCCCCATCAATCTGTGTGTGACTTAGGTTAAGTAAGGCTCGAATGTAGGACGGTTCACTAAAACACGCTGCCTCATCATCATCTCAGACTCCAAGTGTTCCCCCTTAATAATGGTAGGATGTCAGAATAAGTAGATCCATAGATCTACACATGGATCTACACGTCTAATTTTTTCATTAAATTCAAAAATCTGTATTTGCTTGCATTGAGGCTTTTTAGTCGTCATAATAAAAGCGGACTTACCTTATGTGCAGAACTGCCTTCGTCGGAGATTTGAACCCGAAGACGAATTTCATTTTATTTTCACAGATTAATTCTAGGCTGGTGTTATCTTTAAGTTAGAGATCATTAGGGCTTGCCGCTTGTAAACTTCCATACATACCCTGTTTGGCAAGTAGAGAATTATGCTTTTTTTGATGAGCAAGAGGCGAAGTATTGGCTTTTGTCTTCGAAAGGTTAAACTGTTTTAATCTTGATTCGATCCCAAATTACAATTTGATTTTGAGAAATGAGATTTCCATCTGCGTGGGTCCTTGATTAGAATTTTCATAGACAACTGACAACGCATTGCAGCTAAGCTAAACGAATATTTTCCTACGTTCTTAGGAAGTTTGAACCAGAAAGTTTTATCTAAGCAGGAAAGAAAACTTTGTAAGGTCCTAACAAGCCAATCAGTTTATGCTCACCTTCCTAGATTACACAAAAGTAAGGCAAATCTTGTGACTGTGACGATGACACTGTATATACTGTAGACAGATCACTTCTTTTTCCATTCTCCGAGTACAGTCTGCAACAGACTGCAGACCTTTGGCGCTAGCGGGACGATTGCTCGTCTTCTCACAGATGATACTAATCCGACATTACCGTGGATTAATATTAGTCGGAGTGATTGCAGGACTCCTACAAACATAAAGGCTTCCTTAACATGATGACAATGGAATTTCCCACAAGTAGATTTACAATTGATTCGCACAGAAATAAACTCCATGGTTTCAACTTCCTGCCGACTGTAGACCCCCAACAAACACACATCATAATTCATCTCGATCGGTAGCTGCCTCCAGTTTCGTACGCCATTTTGATTGTGATTGCTTTCTATTTGTCCGCGTCCTATAGTCGGTGTCCCTCCACCACACTGTAGAAGCGATGTTAAAGAAGGTCTTGGTGAGGTCTTAACCTGATTGAGCAGCGTGCTTCTCCATTGATATTCTGCACAATAGTAGAAGTTGGGCAGGGATGCCAAAACTGTATAGCACGTAACTATAAATGCTGTCAGAAGCGGCTTTAAAATCGATAAAATGGTGATGGATATCGGTTTGAAATGGTTGAGTTTTATCCAAGATCTGCTGATGTGAGAATATTCTCTCAGTGGTAGACTTTCCTTGCCTAAACCACATTGACATGAACCAATTGGTTTAGGCGCTTGTACAAAACAACCAATAAAACCTTGTTAGCGATTTTGAGAATACTCATACTTCTAAACTTGAAGCAGTTCACGCCTTTCTTGAGAATCGGTAATGGTTTCTTCCGGCTACGTTTTCCAAATGAGTTGGTGTACCCTCTTAGCTCGGCAGTTAAGCCATCAGGTATGGTGTTCAGCAAGAAGGATATCCCTATTATCAAGGTATATTTAAATGAGGCTCTCGTTATCATGTTTTAATCATTTCCCAAGTAATACGGGAAAAGGTTCTGCGCCAACAGCTTCCCAAGCAGCTTATCCGTCCACGCACTAGAGTTAACTCTATTATCATTTCAGAAGGAAGTCAAATCAATTGATTAGAGTTTTGCGTCCATGTTTCATTGTGGGTTTACACTGTTCAGGTATTCAGCAGTTCAGAAAAGTAAGAGTGAAAGTTTGTAGATAAAGTAATACCGTTTGTGTCTCCGCAGCAGTTCTTTCCTGTTTTCATTTGAATGTTTATGATGGCTTCCCAAGATAGTCCACATGTTGTGAGCTAGTCATTAATAGCAAGCTATTCACTTTCAACTAACGTAGCATACCATTTGTCACATAGTTTTTCCAATTACTAACGTACCTTACACGTTAATCAACTCAAAGTTCGCACAATCAGAACTCATTTTCTAAAGTGGAAATTCCCCTTTCGCGCCATTGCACTGCAGTAAATTTTAATTTTAAACTGAAAATCTCTCAACCTACATAGGTGCATTAGATGCGAAACGACTCCTTTCAACTCTGCGCGCATCAGCGAAACCCAATCGACGTTAAATCATCATCCCAGACAATGTTTGCGATAACATAAAATCAAATTGCTCCAATCTTCGTCATAGTGTGTACGCGCCAAACCGTAGCACTGCATCCTGAGTGTGTGTGTGGGTGTGCAAAACGGTCTAACTGTCGTCAAAAACGACTTTACCCACCCATCACCAGTACACACTGTGGAGAGGAAATCCATCCCAACAAAAATACCGTCATTTCCTCGCCAGAATCTTTTGTTGATGCTCCCGAGCTGTGTGGTGGTACTTGATGCATTTTCAATCATGGTTTTAATGTGTCTCTCCCCCTTGCACAGCTAGCCGCGTTGCGCCGCATCCACCCGCAAACACACAGCCACACTATCGCATAGACAACGCGGAGGGCATTGTTAAGGAGCCAGGGACAAATGGAAATGTGAAAGTCGAAGCGCTTTTATACGCTTCTCCTCAAAGCCTGCAGGATATTTTCGATCCTGATAAAAAGGAACTATTCATATGGCTCCTCCACACCACATTGCTGAGGTTCAATTTTCCGGAGTCGATTTTTTTTTTTTATTTCTTCTGTTTGCCTCTTCGCAAATAGATTAATGTGTGGA
This sequence comes from Matsumyia berberina, assembly GCA_917880715.2. Lineage (NCBI taxonomy): Eukaryota > Metazoa > Arthropoda > Insecta > Diptera > Syrphidae > Matsumyia > Matsumyia berberina. The sequence goes on along the minus strand of OU862870.1, from coordinate 109,925,373 downwards.
TAGATGGCAGCGCGCAGTTGGGGAGCAATCCATTGAATGGAAGTGGCACAAAGTCATTTTGGTTGGTTGCATAACATAGTATTTTGAAAGCACCATAGGTTCCTTTTCTTTCTCTCAGAATTCAGGTCAGGATTGGCTAAGGAAAATAATTTAAAATTATTACAAACTGTTACATTTCTTTGTTCGGAATAAATAAGCAAATTTAACATTCATAGAGCTAAAGGTATATAAAAATGCATGCTAATCTGCGGAGTTCACTCATCAGAGAGTTCAAAATCGGAATCATCACATTCGATAATCTGGAAAAGAACGAAAAAAAGGCATCAGGGTGGATAAATTCAAAAGGTGAATGAAAATGGTCTTACATTAGCATCTAGTTGCATCAATTCTGAGATTCCGGTTAGATCTTCAAGGAATTTAGCCGTCTCGAAGGCCTTGAACAGGAATTCGAGGCCGTTTGCTTGGAATTCGTTGACGATTTTCTATAGAAAGAAATTGTAAGTCAAGAAACAATGATGAATGAGAGCTCTAGTAATACTTACCTCTGAACAAGCGATGCACTGTGTAAATTTCCTAGTTGCTGGTAGAATATTCTCATAGTTACAGAGCATTCCACGTATCGAGTGCGGAATGATTCCAAGTAATCCTTCGGGAACTTTTGCGTTTGATTTGCCGGTTGCACAGAAATAGGCTGGAGCTGAATCTCTATCTGGATGCTGAAGAATCGACACAAGCAGTTCTACCGCGTAACTGGCGGCTATATTGGATACGCCAGGACGAGTTACTGTGCATTGTTGATCCAGTGTTCGATCTTTCAGCGACTGAAAAGGAAATTTATTTAATAATTCAAGAAATTCTGCTCAAACAACAATACAATAGTTGACAACATCTCTGACACAACCTACGGCTGCCGCCTACACAAAGGTTTTTGCCTTACTGTGAGACTTGTTTACAGTCACTCAAAAAGAAGAAACAAAGGTTGGACGCAGAAGTGCCTTTTAATGGGTTAAAATATAACAGTTAGGCATTTGATGCTTTCCATTTTCCTAAAAAAAAAAAAAAACAGCAGAACCCCCAATTTACTAACAAGCGGCGATTTCCTCGACAAGTGGACTATTTCCTCTAAACCTTTTAAAACCACCGATGAAGACTGAAGACGGCTTATTTCCAGTATAACACCAACAAAGCTGTTCAGTTGCAGCATAGGTCTTGGTCACTTAATACCTCTCTAATGCCGGTAGAACTTCAGACTCAAACCCAAAATCCTTTCGTCCTATTAGTCTTATGCTATACACTCTTAAATGCAAGAAAAAGATAAAAGACGAAAGCACTTCGTGACTTTCAAGTTTGGGACCTTAAGTAAGCGGGTAATGCCCATGCTGAATAGTAGAGAAGTTTCTAGTTACAGATAGCTTAGTTCGGTGTCTAAAAAAGGAAGGTATTGAGACCATTGGTTAAGTCGACATCGTATCAATTAAGAAAGGAAGACCTCTGTGTTAACTCCAAAAAGACAACTATTGCACCTTATACCAGAAAAAGGATTTTAAATCGTCTCATTCGACCCGCAATCGCAATTAATGGCAGGAACTGGGAACTAAGTCGCCTTGATCATCAGATCTACTTTAGCAATCGCAGCTGGTTGACAGGAACTAACGCGGTCACTAAAACTCAAAACTGGAACAAATTGAATGCCTAGCTGAAATCTGATGACGAGCAGTCTGCCCTCCACCCGTACTTCAGCTCTCATTGCTGTCCTAGACTTAGTTCTAGTACAAATTTAATAACATCGAGTTTAACTATTCTCTTGTGATGGATAGCAAGAAAGCCTCGAATAAAAGGACTAATTTAACCTCGGCAATCGTACAAAGGACAACGATTTGAGGATATTTAGGTGGAATGTTCGTACACTGAACAGACTGCGTGCAGATAACGAATAACGAGAGATCGTCGAAAGGTACAGAGCGTATATACATCCAGAAACGGATTCAAGCTCATCGACTTTGGCGTGGGAAAAACATGTTAGTGTGTAGCACGAAATTCCCGCAAAGCAACTTGGAAGTCACCTGATTAAACAACCGCCAACCAAATTAATCATGTTGCGATCGATGGAAGACATTCCTCTAATGTATTGGATCTCCGAACGTTCCGGGGTCCAAACATCGATCCGGACTTTCCTTGTTGCAGCGAAGGTACGGATGCGAATAGAAAGACCACTGTGAGGAAGCTCAACGTTGATAGGCTGCAATGGCTATCGACTGCAGAAGGCTTTGCCGATCGAGTTTCCACAGAGCTTTCGAGAAGTCCTCCGCCAGGAACAGCAAGCGCAGAAAATCAATGGCACAACTGATAGAGAGCCATCAGTAATGCTGCAACTGAGGTGCTAGGTTTCATCCCTCAACCTGTGAAAAACCGCTAGTTTGATGCTGAATGGTACTAAACCTATGGAAAGATCATTTCTGCGAACTGGTATATGGCGACGGAAGTCAAAGTCTCGCTGTCAAGTTAGAGGACAACCAATCTCTTCAATCACCAAACCGGAACAAAGTTGAGGCAGCCATAGCTAGGTTTTAATCATACAAGTCCGCAAGCCTAGATGGCCTAACAGCTAAGCTGTTTAAGGTGACAGCCGAGGACTCTGTAAAATATGGTCCGACGAAAGCATGCTCGATGATTGGAACCTTAGTACCGTATGCCCGATCCATAAGAAAAGAGACCGCCTCACCTGCGCCAATTACAGAGGAATAAATCTACCGAACATAGCATATAAAACGTTATCTGGCGTTATGCTGAAACCCCAGAAGTGTAGGATGACGATGGAGAACGCTCGCTACTCCGTCAAGATCGGAAAAGATGCCAATCGAGATTTTAGAAAGGGCGCGCTATCATGCAGCTTCTTCAACGATATTCCCAAGTTTACCCTTCAAGCACTATTTTCCACAAATCGGTGCAACTACTTGGATACGCGGATGACATTGACCTCATTGGCAGAACAAAACGAGCAGTCACTGCAGCCATCGCGAGCATTCAATCAGAAGCTGCTGATTGGTTGCAAACTAGGATAAAGTGAAATATATGTACATACGCTGTTTACGAACACCGAGACACAACTTCAACCTCTATAACTTCGAGGTAGTGAAGGAATTTATCTACCGTGGCTCTGATATGAACTCTGCTAACGACATAAGCGTAGAGATCCAGCGTAGAATAACACTCGCCAATCGCTGTTACTGTAGTCCCACCTGCGTTCACGGTTCATGGAAGAGAAGATTTAACCACGAACTATGGGAGCTGTACAGCGACATCGACGTGGTCAAAAAAATACGTGTTCAACGATTAAGATGGCTAGATCATGTAGAGTGGATGAACACCAATGCTCCAGGCCGAAAAGTATCTTCGACTCCACACCTGAGGGATTACGCAGAAAAGGACGATTTTATTCGATTGCGTGCGCAAAAGGATGGTTACCTCAACAAATTCGGCGCACGCAACTGGAGGCAGCTGGCTGAGAATCGTGTTGGGTAAAGGAGATTGTTGGTTGGCGCCCTGGTTCACCCCGAACTGTACCGCCATCATAAGTAAGTAAGTAATCACCCCCTCACGGAATAATTGGAAAAAGTTTAAGCCCCGTCCTTCTGAGTATGATCAAGTATTGCATACAGACAGCTCCAAAATGAAATCGTTTAAGTTAGCCTGAGCACATGTGCCCTCTACTCTATTATCCGAACGTGTTTACTGAAGGCATGCTCTCCTTCCCTCTCTGATACGTGCCCATATTACTGAGTCTGATGTCATTGAGGGCACTGCATTCATCTAGAGTGTGTTTATGGGTTCTTCAACCTCGTTACAGAACCTACAGACGTTTGTTGTCCATCAGGCCAATTTTCGTCACATATCTTCTGAGCAGCACATACTAAACCAAATTAGAAACAGAGACAAATGCCTATTCCAATTTCATATTAGGGAACAGACCTTGATTAGATGCTTGGTAGAGTTCAGAATTGTATCAAATATTATTTCTTCCTGCCCTCATCTCATAAGAAATCTAAGCTTCTCCAAAATTTGAGCAGAAACCTCCTTCAAATGGATCCCTTGTGGGGTCACTGCTTATTGAAAAGACACCTCCACAAGCTCAATTCATCACGGAGCTCTACCTGCAGAATTTGCTTCAAGAGTGGCGTCACAGAATGCCCCGCCTTCATAAGTGTGAGAAAACAGACTCTAGGCAGTGAAGTTGTATTAGTAACTTCACTTACTTTACACCCTGATAAGCTGATGAACTTCCTGAGAGCCTCTGGAGTAAACAAGTTACTCTAAAACTCTATTGTGTTGGCACAATAGACTTCTCCGAGCTACCACCGAGCTAGAGCGGATCGACTATTCCACTATTTTGCACGCGTCGTCGTTTCGTTTGAATTTTCACACGTTTTGGCGAATAACTTGCTATAAATTGATGAGAAGTTCAACCATTTCCAGCACCCGTCACAAAGCTTACCGCAATCATAGATAACTACCTTCTAACCTTTGCCGAAGCTTTTGAAAACTACTCTTAGCAAAGCACGCTCTATCTAGATACAAACAACTCATTATATCTACCACTTAAAAGCGATTACCTCACAGTCAAAAAAGCTCAAACTCTCAAACAAACCAAATATGTGTCGAGGTGCCCGCTCGATTGTATCTTAATACCTTTTAAGTTCAATTGCAATCTCAATCCGATTGTTAACTCTTTCAAATTGGCTGAACTACGTGAGACAGCATTATGACGGATATCGGGTTGTGTCACAGAGTCACCGAGCCATTCTTAACTTACTGAGAAACCTACTGATAACTGAAGGTCCCACACCTTTACAACACCAATTTAAAGTAAAAAAAAAAAGTGCTCGTTCGTGTGATTAGATAAATAAAGGTGAATTTTTCAAAAAAAGAAAAACATGATAACACATCGTTGCCGTCAGCCACGATAGGTAAATAAGTTCGCCAGACTTTTGGCTGAGAAGCCAGTTAGTACACCTACATGTGTTGTTCTACAGAAAGCTAAGTTTTTGCTACTACTAATCCTCTTTTCTTCTCTCTTTCTCCACTTTGACAATAAATTAAAATAAATAAATAAAATGCTAACGGAATTCGTTGGGAATCTATCGCATCACCTGGAGTTCGGACATTCTCTTGTCATTGTGGGAAAAACTATCGATGGAGCCTCTAGGTAAGATGAACTTCATTTCCTGTACTCAGTGCAAGTTGACAGTGCTTCGTTTGTGTGAATTACCCCTAGTCTATCATTGGTCTTTTGGTAAAGAAAAGTCCACGAAAGAGCTTATGGGTGCTTTTTGTTTAAATTCCAATTTGTTGATAAATCGTGTAATGTACGAGTATAATAAAATAATTATCGGTTGTATTCATGTTTAATAAAAATTGCATGGAGTGGCTTGAGATTGAAGTGGAACTGATTGTGTGGTACCCTATCGTTATCGGAACGTTATAAGGAAAAAGGGATAAGAAGAAGACTTTTAAATTTAAAAATAAGGTTCTTGTGAATTTTAAGAATTTTAAGAAGCCCGTCATCTTTGAGTGAAAATATTCTAAACAATTTTTTTTCGCAGTACTGCGGCTAAGCATTTCATCGAGAGAAGGGCTCTAGGCTTAGGTGGTTGGCTTGTTCTGCAGGATCCTACACTGCATTGCCTTGGCGCTAATGGCGACACTGTTTCTTCATTATACTGTCACAGTGTCACCAACTCTTGTGGGTCATATGAAAATACTTCACTCAATTCCAAGTACGGACGTGTTCTGCACTATCCCCGATGTTATGGCCAAGGAATACAGTTTCAGAAGTCTATTTGAGGTAGAAATATTAGACCGTGTCGACTGATCTAACGGAGAACCCGTATCAGACGCAAGATGTTTGGTATGGTTTACTGACGGATCAAAAATGGCCTCCGGAGTGGGTGCTGGCATCTTTGGAGCCAACACTAAAATCTCGGTAACAATGGGAATGTGCCCCAGCGCGTTCCAGGCTTAAGTCTATGCCAGTGAAATCTGCGCTACGATAAACCTTGATAAAGGTATAAGGGGAGTCAAAATTCGTGTCCATTCAGACAGTCAGGCTGCGCTTAAAATATTGACATCCCACTTCAGGTCAGTTAAGTGCTACTACGACATCCTACAATGGCTTCCCAGGTACAACCAGGTCAAGCTTGGTTAGGTTCCCGGCCACCAGGGCATTGTAGGCAATGAAACAGAGGATGAGCTGGCTAGGGCCGGGTCGGCTTCCGCACTCTTGGGACCTGAACCCTTCTATGGCGTTAATTGGGCTACCGCCACAGCTTTCTTAAACACCAACTTCGCCTAACCCATTGCGGAAATGTCCCCGGGCATAGGCAATCTAAGAGACTTTTGAAGCCCTTTATCTACAAGGAAATTCGAAACCTTGTGGTCACCGAGGCTTAATGGCTAGTGCATTGGACTGCTGTGAAAGCGGCATGGGTTCAAGCCCCAGCCATGTCCACCGAACATTTTTCGACATTTCTCGTTGGGAAATGACAAGCCTTCGGAAGTATAATCTGTTATGAAAGAGCTTTTCAATTCACCGTTCGGAGTCGCCAATAAATTGTAGATCCCTTCCATTCGTTCGAAAGATGTAACACGCACAACATGAATGGTTGCGAGAAGGCAGGTCTTGGCTCATAATTTGACGAAGCTAGTGGGCTGCCTTACTGGCCATTGCAGTGACGCAATAGATCTTGCTAAGTAGGTCGCAATGTCAGCCATGAGGGCAGGCTCTTATCTAAAAACAAAACTCCGTTCTAACCTTTTTCACCACCCAGCATCTTCCTGATTATGTAAAGTTCTCACCCGGTTTCTCTTTTAGCAAGAGTCGCTCTCCCTTCATACTGTGTACTATGAAACAAGACGTGTCTCGCGACTTCGATTATTGCTTTGCAAATTGAAGTAAGGAAGTGGACGAAAGTCTTTGCCTCATTCACTTCTGCGACTGAAAGTGTTAAAGGGGATGTCCAGTCGAGTGATCCGTGCAGATTGCTGCAAGCCAGGAGATGTCTCTTCGATTTGTTCTAACTAGGTCTAGTTTTAGTTTGGTTGTATGTGGGACATATCGTCCGACAGATGTTGAACCTATCCGGTCCAAACCATCTTTGGTTAACCACTTGTGTAAAGTGTAAAAATAGTGTCGCTAGACAGATCCAAATAAACGTGAACTCGTTCCGCAAAAGAGCTGTCAAGAGGCTGGCCAATTCATCGGTCTCTTCGTTACCAGCTATGTCCGTATGTCCTGGGACCCAGGTTAGAGTGTCAGAGAACCGGTTGCCTAGATCTGCAATTTGGGAGGTGTGGTTATAGAGACTGTGGCGTCAATGGCCACAAATGGTTTCATATAGGAGTTGGTGGTTTTCAAGCTCGGGGTACTCATAAAGGATCGCTAACATTCTAAATTCAGTCCATTTTCGATCCGCCTGTGAAAACTTGAGATGTCAAATTCCCGCGTCATCCCCCCACCTCCCCATTGAGTCTATCAGCGCTACATATTGCTACAAATTTAGCATATAGGTCAAGGAAAATAAGTTGTAAAATGAGGGCACAATAGAGATTATTTCCGGGTTTCTATCGTGCTCTTCCAATGACTTTCATCAGTAGTCAGCCACTTTGTACGAAGAGGTCAGTCGAAGAGGTCGGTCTTCAAAAATAAGACGATGACAACATTGATGACTAAAATCTTACGAAGCCCAGCTATTCTGCAAAGAGGCGTTAAGTGCACGAGTTGTATACATATAAAGTTCTACGTATATTTTGCTGGCAATCCACCAAACTCACTGGAGGACTATGAGAGCTGAGATTATCTGGTTTCCAAAAGGAAGAAATACAAGCATGATGATTGAAGCACTGTCTGAATTTTTAATGGGCGAGCTGTAAATGTAGTTCGGCAAGGTATTTCTAGGAAACTTGCTGGATGAGGGCTAGCGTCATCTGGTTTCAAAAACGAAGAACACCTAGTGTTGAAGATAGTAAACCGTTTTTAACAGGTAAAGGGCTGTACCCTTCCACGAACTTTTCTCTCTAATCACTTATCACTGTCTGCTACAACTCGCACAAATTCAAATACCAATCTAGTTGCGTGCAGTTGCAGGGGAAAGCCGCTGACAATGAAAGTTTCTTGGTGATGGACCATTTCAGAGCTCCACTATTTCATTTGATCTATATAAACTCAAACACATTCTCATTCTTACAGATTCCACGTCAATTTGTGTTCCTCTAAGAGCGCTACAAATCCAACCTGTGACATTGGCCTCCGGCTATCCTGCTACTTTCGAGAAGATTGCATCATTCGAAATTCTCGCTTAAACGGAAACTGGGGCGAAGAGGAGACCAACATTAATTTGGACGAGAACACTGCCAGAAATCCCATCACCTCTGGAGATTTCTTCATGATCTACATTTTCGCAACAGAGCAGAAATTTCACATTTCCATCAACAGCAGACCGTTCTGTACGTTTTCGTATCGTCTTCCTGTGGAATCGATTCGCACGCTTGAGATCCGTGATCATATTCAAACGATAAAACAAATCGATCACCGGTCTGCATTCCCGATTCCCTGGCCAGCGATTCATGCCTCAGACTTTGGCAAGGCATTCAGCAATGATATACCGATACTGTTTAGCCCAGGACATGTCGTTGTTATAACTGGAAGATGCTTTGACAACAAGAAGGGACAATTTATTGTCAAATTCATGGAGAGTGACTCCAAACGTGAAGAGCTACATTTCAACGCTCGTTTCGACCAGAAGGCTGTTGTTCGGAACTCTATGAACAAGAGTTTTGAGTAAGTGGTTGGGAAAAATGATAAAAACTCTCTCTGACAAAAGCTTCTTACATTCTAGGTTTGGTCATGAGGAACGTCATGGTGGTTTCCCGTTCACCTTCAATCAACAGTTCAACTTGGCTATTGCGTTTACAGAACACGAGTTCCTGATCGCCGTCGATGGAAGGTCTTTCTGTACATTCGCGTATCGAACTTCGAATATTTTGCAGAACTTAGTTGGCTTCAAGATCACCTGCATAAATGGCCTTAGGATGCATGTGACGCGAGTAGATCACTTACAAATGGGTGATGCTACGTGTTCTGGATTTGAGCATTACTCTGCGCATGATTGCGAAATTGCCTAGCGTGACATTAATTCCGTCTGGATGAGGATCCGTTTTCCTTGTTTTTGTTTTATAAATAAATTTGTTTCATCACTGTTTTTTCGTATTACCTTCTGTTTCCCACAGGGTTTACCCGCAGTCTAGCTCTATAGCTCTTGCTTACTTGCCTTAGGTAGGCAGGTAGGTAGAGTGATTGCCTGTGCGAAGTACAGAAACACGTAGGCCAGGAAGGCCCTTTGTCATACCACTAGGATCTTAAAAAAAAAAATAGCTGGCGCGACGGCTCGGGATGAGCCATGTTATGTGTGCGTGTTACATATTTCGCACAAATGGAAGAGACCTACAGTTTATTGCCGACTCCGAACGGCGTAGTGAGAAGCTCTTTCATGACAGATTATACTCCCCGACGATAGGTGGTGTCGCGAAAAATGTTCGATGTTCCTGGCTAGCCAGGAACACTAGGATCTATATCCTATAAAACGCTGAAGCTGAAGCTGAGGATACTTTTGACGTCAGTATGTGATAGTTCGCCCAAGTTGTCGAAGTGATAGGCTCCTATATAGAGCTTCCTTTGTTGGGATAGGGCAGGAGAAGTGCAAAGGAAATGAAGGATCGTTTCTTCCTCCTCTTCGTCCCTGCAGCTCCTGCAGAATTCATTTGGGAAGAGGCTCATCCTTCTGGCATGAAGGCTAATGGAACAATGGCCGGTAAGAACACTAATGATGGTGCTAATGAGCGACCTCTTGAAAAGGATCAAATTTTTAGATCAAGTGAGATGTAGCATAGGCCATAGGCCCTGGAAGTACGGCACATTTTCCTCCATCACTCCAACTTTGGTTTGTCATGCTGACCACGTCATCCTCTAATAGTAGTTCAAATGTAGCAAGTGGAATAGCCAGATTCTTCCGTTCCGGGAGGGTGTGCAGAATAGTACCACATTTGGCGAGTTCATCTGCCTTATAGTTCCTCATCTCCATGAGGGGTGAGTGACAATCTGAAGTAGGTTTTGATGTACATGTTACTGATTCTAGGAATTTTATAGCAGCCTGAGAATGTAAAGTTTGTAATATCCTTAAAGGATACCACATTATGCCTAAGCCAGGATAAGGCTTCGTTGATCGCCATGATTTCCGCCTGAAAAACACTACAGTGGTCAGGTAGATGAAAGGGGATGCTCAGGTTAAGCATATGGGAGAAAACACCTCCTCCCACTTCGTTCTCAACTTGTGAACCGTCGGTATAGAGATGAACGGAGTGGTCGTCTCTGGCGTCAGGAAGGAATGAATGTCCGGCAGATCCGGAATAAAAGTTAGGGAATCTAAGATCATGGAGTGGCCAATATGGTTGTTTGACCATTGGGAGGAGGCTTTCAGTCTGATGGCTGCGCTAGCAGCTGACTGTTTGCTAAAAATATCTAGAGGAATGCAGGAGCACGTCAATTGCCGCAGATGGGTTCTTAGTGCTTCGCTAATGCATAGGCATGCTGATCTTTGTCTGAGACACAAGAGATGTTGCTAGGTCACAGTGTCAGGCAATAAGGCAGGTTCTTTAAAAAAGAAAAAAAGGCTCTGTCTAAGGCCGTCCTCCAGACGATCATACCATAGTATAGGTGACAGTGCGTGGTTGCAGTCCCCACTTCTTATGGCGTTTTTACAGTACAATGATGCAGTGGCATTTTTAACGCGTAAAATACTATTGGCTTTCCAGTCTAATTTGCTGTCCAGAATTAGACCCAGAAATTTGGATTTGTTAGCAAAGCACAGGCGAGTGCCGTTTAGACAAGGAGGGTCTATTGGAGGTATTATGTACTTCCTGGTGAAAAGGACTAATTCGGTCTTTTCGCCCTAAATTCCTCTGTGTATATCGAGAGCTGTTTTCATTTCAAGAAGTGCGACCAATCAACTGTCATTTTGTTCGTAAAATGGCGATATCTATTAGTTTCGACTTCTTCTCTCATAGGTGTTCGTTAGAGAAGGTTAAAGCAACCTTGATAGCGCTGTAAAAATATTTTCAGCTTAGCTGTAACCATATCAGTCGTAGCCCAGTTCAAAATCTGAGACTACCTGGTTCGAACTAAAGTTAGACAGACCCGTTGATAATTTCAAAGGCTGCAGTACCCTAATGGCGGTTCTAACATGTGGGCTACTGATTGGGAAATTGGAAATAGAAACAGGAGGGGTAGCAGGATGCTGTAAACCTTCCCCTCTGCGTATGTGGTCATACTTAATACTGGAAATGTAGAAACTTGCAGCAGAACCGAAACATGTTCGGTCGGTATTACCATTCGCAAAAAGTTCCTTGATATACATACATAGTAAGAGTATGCAATGCATAAATAGCAAGAACAGCAAACACGAGTCATCGACTCCCTTTGTTCTGGTGAAACAAAGAGATCTTAGAACTTCGCGGAAGATGCCAGAGAACTATACACAGCCAACGGCGAAAAAGTTAGTCAGGCCGATATTATAGCAGTGGAAAGGCCAACAATCTAAGCTGGTAAAACAAAGCTGCGAATCTCTTAGCGAGATTGCTGAATGATGTTTTCTGCAACTAAGCCGCAACTGCAAGTCGGTAGATTAACATAACTAAGCACTGAACCATACCTTTCTGACAAGAGGGAGGTACGGACCCCTGCCACAATTAATCTAACTCTGGTCTTAGTGTAGCATGGACCTACTAAAAGGCCGAGCTGAGTGAAAAGGCTTACAATTGTAAATGAAGCCCTATCCGAAGGGACAACACCAACAAATTAAGCAGCATAAGGGAAGTGGCTGTTTCGGAGAATTCTGAAAATTCCATAGGCAGACAACGTATTCAGCGTAAAGGTGCTGAGAAGAATAGGAGTCAAAAAAAGAGCTTCTAAACCTAGAAAAGATACGGAAATTACATAGAATACCTTGGCCGCATCATGAGAAATTAAAAATATTAGCTTCTACAAGTTATTCTGCAGGCAAAAAGCGAAGACGGAAAAGCTGCTGGCAGACAACGAGTAACATGTATAAAGATTTTTAACGAACGGTAACATGTCTACAGTCGAACTGTTTCAGAACATTCAACCCAGGATGATAACCACTCTCCCGATAGGAGATGACCCAGAAGTAGAAAAAGAAGCAAACGGCTTCTGAAAACAATAGAATAAATGCAGAGATGACCTCAAAAATCAGATAAAAGGTTCCACATACGCCACAGTATTTTATGTTTACTGATCTCCGATGAAAGAAAAGGGGCGGATTTTATAAATTGTATAGCAATAGCAATAGGTACTCACATTTCCTGGAGCCGTTATATCATTGCAGAAGTAGCAGCCAAGCTCTGATCCTGGAATGCACCTTAAATCACCAATATCTGCGTATCGAGATGCATCTGCGATTCCCTTCATGTTACCGTGTCTCATTACCAGGTAACTATCGAACCCCAGTGCAGCATTTATGACAATCTAGTGAAAATATAGCTTTCAGCTCAGCGTCAAGTGAAGTAAGAATTTTATATATGAATACCTTTTTGTAGGCAGCACCTAGCATCGTTGGCAACCATCGACTCTCTCGAGAGTCAGTAAGTAAAAATATTACATCGTGTCCCTTGACGAGTGAAATAATTTTTTCCAAGTCTCCTTTGGCACCTTCTTTCATTGAGTCTCCAATTGTATGACCAGGCATTGGGATCTGCATCACATGACCTTCGGTTACCTAGAAAGAAAGCATAATTAAGAATCTCGCTGCAGATCATTCAACATTAGGGAAAACTTACAGCATTCGGATTGATGTCCCGCAGTCTTTTCGCTGCAGTTGTAGCCTTCATTTGATTACTCTTGACAGCGTCATCATGGGTGTACAGATTTTGTCGAACCGGATTTGACAGGCTCACTTTTCCATTGTCAATAAGAGTCATGTACTTGAATCCCCAACTCTAAAACGACAGAAAGTATAAGCAAAGACACTAATAGAGAATATTCATATCCAACCAAAAGATTCCTAGCAACAGCACAACCAAGAGTTCCAGCACCAAATAGCAAGCATTTAGTTTCTGAAATTTTCTCCAAATTTAAATCAGGTACCAGTCTCCACTTCATCAATTTCAGATTCAAATTAACAGAGTTTTCGGCCAGTCTGAAAGAAATTACATCTTAACTGGAACGTCTATTAGGATTCCTTGCGACTTACCTTGCTGGATCCATGCTTTCTCTCATGGACACCATTCGTGGACCCATTTTGCTGTTTTTATTTGGTTCCCAACCAACAAATTGCAATTCATCAGTGCCTTCATCGCGCTTCGGTAAGTGTACAGTCCATATAAGGCTCTTGCCATACTTCGCGTCGAAATTCTGTCTCACTCCAAGGAATTTAATATCATTTCCAGCTAACAGTGGGCTATACGGAAGATATTTCGAAGTAAATCTAAAAGTTATTCTTTAAGACGTGTTTGCCTACCACGTTAGGTATAAAAATACAGCGTATGTCCTCATAATCCAAGAGGGACTCTCATATTCACTTGGATCTGCAAAGCAAAACAACAGCTCATTCAAATTTTGATCTTTGAAATTTGCCTCCGGGTTCTTTATGTCGATCAGATCCTTTAGCGCATAGTAGCAACTATCCACAGCTGTTTTGAGAATAAAAAAGCCTTGATATTGATCAGGAACCGACTGTAATATCTTTGAGAGATGTTCTATTTCAGAAAGATCTGCAAGAGATTTTGGTTTTTCATCACGGTTCACATACAAAGTAGGCTTCAGAGGACAAGGAAATGCGAACCAATAGTAGTAGTTGTGAGTTTTTAAATCCTAAAATAAAAAATTAACAAAAAGCCCACAAGAACAACTTCATAAGAAACCTATTCAACTTACAGCAAACGATAAAATAATGAACCGTGCCAATAGCCTTGGATCTTCCAGTATCTTTCCTGACTCGACATCATTGATGAATTTTCTACCCTCAGCTTGTAGCAAAGCATTCTTGTCACATTCTTTAAAGTCTTCGATTGTATTTTTGTTATACAGTGTTCCAATCGATGTAAAACAATTCTTCGGTGGAACAAAAGATCTGCAAAGAGAAAAAGTTAGTTTCGGCCGGTTCAGAAGTCAAATGGTTAACTTACGTGTTGAAAGAACTATAGTCCACCTCGAGCAAACATGATTTTGAATTTAAATTCGTGTAAAAGCCATAAACGGGCTTAGCAGCATCTGATAGCCTATCAAAGTCGATTTTAATTTCAGATAACTTGTGCCAAAACGTTGGACTAACAAAAGACCTAAGTGGTGTAAATTGAAAAACATCTTTCTCTTCGAGCGACGACATTGCACTTGATTGGGGAATAACGATGGGGCAGGTGTTTGCTTTTTTCTCAACTGAATTCGGGTGAGGAATTTTAATAAGGTGGGTGGGACGATTAAATAAACAATATTCCTTTTTTGTTTATTTTATGTACGCAATATGAAGAACAAGTAGATACATATCTTTGTTTTGCAAGCTTTAATGTCAAAACAAATGCGTGTGTCAATCAGCTGTTTTCAATGTCAAAACTCCGCCATAGTTCATTCTAGAGATGTGGTTCTTCTAGTTCCACAAAGAGCCCACTACAAAAATGAAAGACAAGTCGTGAGGACCTGGGAAAGAAATCAACGATTTGGCTACGGTAACCCATATTAAGTCCCCACAGAGGGACAATGCGGAAAAGGAGGTGGTGCGAGCAAGTAGAAGGCGACGACTAGCTAAAGACGAGGTTAACTTGTTGACTAAGTCCAGATTCTTATCCAAGGGTTAAGAAAAGTGACCTTCTAAACTGTCAGCAACTGTCAAATCAGGTATTATTGCAGATATAACTCCGTTGGAGTAATTATTTTGGAAGAAATGTTAAAAACTTTATAAAAATAAACTAATCTGCCTATTTGGCATTCAGAACGCCATCCGCCATCCCCGAACAAACCCCTATTTGCAATTTCCATTCCATTCCACTTGACCAATTTTGACAAAATCCATTTCAGAACCAGCTGACTGCCACCAGACTAGACAGAAGTTACAGAACGGAAGAAAATATTTTGATAATTTTCATCCTCAAATTCAGATCTTTCCGCGAAAGAAAAATTCACTAATAATTAAAATAATAAACAACGTTTGTCCCCACTTCGCTAAAGCAACTTTTGCCCAGAGACAAGTCCAGAAACAGAGCATCAGGGCAATAATGAAATATGTCTAATACGATACTGAGAACATTAAATAGATTCAGCATTGGTTTGGATAAGAAGCAGTTTTTGACCCCACAAAAAAATTCGCTGTGTCAGGCCGGAGCGGTATTTTACTCAAGACGAAGTGATTCAAAAGATTTTGAAAGTGCATTCAAGGTAGTCAAGAGTAAGGTTCGCATTGAAGGTTGGTTATCTTGTGTGCTAAATTGCCAAAAATCTTTATGATGCAATAATTTGTTTATTTTCCTTATCACTGGCAGACAACGGAGATTTCCTAGGTGGTGAATGTGGTCCCAATTGGGAACTGCTCGCGCCGAGAGGTAATAGATTTTATTTTCCAAATTCGGTAGGACCAGCGTGGCAAAGTGCATCGACGACAATACCCACTGAAGTTCCACTAGAAAATTTGGTTGACTTTGATGGCAAGGTGGGTAATGATCGGGTTTAAATGTTCTGTTTATTTATAGCTGCGACGCAGATTGTAATAATTTAATTGAACGGAAGATGTGCCTATGAATGTGTGCAAATATGAGATCTATCAGTTATTGTTGACGCTCGTGGGGGCATAAACCGAATTTTGCTTCTTAAAAATCAGATTGCGTATGTGGTGTGAGTTATGTAATATTTTTGTTTTGATTTTCCTCTGTAGGAGAATGCCAAGCTGAAGTTTAGCGTCGACGAATGTCCCTCGCTGATAAAGAAAAGTCTGCATGAGCTGTTTCCTGCACCTGAAGTTGTGAGTAGTGAAAAGCTCATTTTGATGACCCTCAAGTATGACGGAGATATTGAACAAGGAGCCAGTAAGGTGAGTTGTGATATTGTTTGAACGAAAGTGGAAAGACATCAGTTAGTTGCTAGTGTGCACCAGATCGTCCCATGACGTTTACGCTTGTATGCTACACTCAGCAAGGACTTCTTGCATACACAATGGTTTCGCCTTTTTGTAGGACTGCTATTCTAGCCATCTGGCAGACCACACGCTCATGTGTGGCATTTAACCGCACTTCTTACAGACCTATGTGGTCGTCGTAGCTTAGTGGTTGTACTGCTATGCGAGCTGTGCAAGTTAAAGCGCCAGTCATGTCCGTCGTACATTTACCGCGGCACCAACTCTCGTCGGGAAATGACAAACGTCCAGGAAGCGTAATTTGTCATGAAAAAGTTTCTCACATCGACTTACCCACTCTAAGTTGGTTGATGGTCCCTTCTACTTGGGCGCCATAAGGACTGCAAGCCTGAGTGCAGGCGTCCATTCGCTATAAATATCCTGGCCATCTCAAAGATTCAATGGGTAATTTTTTGACTAAGTCGATGACAGTGTGAGACTGCGACAGACTTATGCACCTTCTAGCCAGCGCATATTTTGCATTGATCATCATCTTAGTCTACCTTTCCCACTTGCTACTAGCCTTATAGTACTTAATAAAATATACATACATACATACATAGTTGCAATAGTGAACTCTAGAACAATTGATAGATATCGATGTCTTACAGTCCCCCATATACACTTTTCCATATCCAACAATAGTAACAATTAATTTTTTTCCATTTTCAGTTTGTTCTCGCTGCCAGAGAAATAACATCCCGCCTAAGACTTCACGGCTATTGGGCTGATTTCATGAATCCCTTCAGCGGAAAACCCTTCTACTCGTGGGCGAACGGAAAAAATTTGTACAAAATCGACGACCGTTTTCGTGGCATTGGCATGAAACTAATCTCACAAAACAACTGTATTATAATTAGTTCGGACAAAGATAGCGCATTCTCGGGGGCGATCTACTCGAATGCACCATCGAATTTCGCTTTATTAAAGTCACTGATTGACGAGCAAATTTAGCTTAGAATTCTAACACACTTCCTACATCCTACAAGCTAGATAAAATACATTTCATTCAATTGAAATCCTATATAAATATATGTATCGAAATTATATTTTGTTATAAAACGTTGCTTCTGTTCGCCTAATTGAAATAAATTAATGTGTACAGAACGGTTAGCGTTTGGTTGGTGCTATTTTGCTGATTCTCCGGACGATAGCTTGGCACAATGGCGTTCGATTTCTTTTAATTTGTTGATGAGCGATTGTAGTTCCTCTGTGTTGCAGACAAAGTCGACAATGGTCTCCCGTTCGCCGGTCTTTTCTCGATAATTGCCTAAATTGACATGGAATGTGAGTTCACCCGAACTACAATCGGACATGGCGGACTTGACATCGCAAACGATTTTCCATTCAATGTCGGTGATGTGCGGGAATGCATGGCCGGTTCTAAGTAGTCTCATAAGGAATTCGTTGCGATTGGTTTCATACGCTTTGGCGAGCTCTTCGATGACGACTGTATTGATGGAATGTTGCTCGAGGAATTGGCGTAACTTTGTGCCATCGTATCCGTATTTAGTTGCTAAAAAGAGGAGTGTGGCAACAGCGAATTCACTTTGTTTAGCATAGTCTGCATTGGAGGCGTATATCTCTGGATTTGGGGGCACATCTGGGGGGGAGGATAATTAAGTGATTAGTTATGATAATGACATGAGTTATCGAACTGCTTACTTGCATCGGCGTACAGGGATAGTTTAACAGTGCTAGCGATTAGTTTGCGGCTAATTTCGATATTTATCGTTGAGCCCAGATGTTTAAGACCCTCAATAGCGAGTTTTGATAATTCTAGGGTCATTGTTTAGGAGATATATTTGATTTTTTTGAAATGCAAATAAAAACACAAATCACTTGGACAGCTGATAATGACATTTGAATGACAGTTACATGTGCCATTACTGTTATACGTAAATGAAGTTTGGAGTGTCAAGAGAAGAGAGTCGGGGTGGTGTTCACGGTCTATAGAACTTTTGTGTGGAGATAAGCATGATCAAAGTACACGATTGAAAGTTTCAATTTTATTTCAATTACAAGCCATTCTGTAAGGTAGAGATATACTTATGAAGTGTCCACTGTTTGGGATTAATCAACGCCCCTCGAACTAACACAGTCCCTAGTCAGATGTGTTTAGTTTAATGTACTAATTTGGCTGAGATCTCCTCTAATTGATAGGTAATGTGGGAACTAAGTGAGAGCTGATGAAAGCTTATAATTGACATTGGCTGGCCTTGGAATTATGGCATAACCTAAGTAAAAATCAGGCATAAAAAGAACCTCACTACTGAGTCAAGATCGACCACTTTTATCAAGAGGAATTAGCAACTACTCCGGGGATAGTTCTCGACGTTTATTGTCTCGCGTTTGAAGTCTGCATCTTATGTTTTAAAGCCCAAGTTTGCTCCTTGCCATCTCGTAGAGAATTTCCTTATCAACGTACACTTCCACAAAACAGTGCTAAGCATGATTCCACCATTTTACAGATCAAACAGTTCTTATAACAGTTATCAGCAATCAACCAGCAAACAGCTGAGTCTACTGAGCTGTCTATTATCTGACAAACGCTTTTTTTTTGCTTTTCTTCTCATTTTTTTATTTGTTGATAACGAAATCAAAGTGATTTAATGCGAAAATTCGATTTATTGTAAAAAGTGCTCACATATCTCTCGTCATGGATCAACCAGATGATCACTTTCGCTATGTCTACAGTTCTTCCCTAAATGAACGTGTTCAAATTAAAATGTAAGTCCACACACATCGCCTGAAATCATTAATTCCACGAATATATCATCATTTTCTTTTCTTTGCAAAATAATAGTGGAACTTTGGAGGGTAAAAAGCAAAAACGTGACTACGAAAAACTACTCGAGAATAGAATTTTAGCCTTTTCGGGTTTGTATTCGGAAACATGTCCACCGTTTCAGGTGCGTCTGCAAGTGTTCAACAAGGGTAAGCCATATTGTTTGCCTGTGACTACATCGTACAAAGCATTCACCAAACGCTGGAGTTGGAACGAATGGGTGTCGTTGCCGTTGTTGTTCTCCGATTTGCCAAGAACCGCGATTCTTGTGTTGACAATTTTGGACTGCGCTGGCGCTGGAGAAACATCCGTCATTGGGGGTACTTCGATTTCGTTGTTTGGCAAAAATGGCATGTTTCGACAGGGAATGTATGACTTACGCGTTTGGCTAGACGTTGAGGGCGATGGTGGTTATCCGTCAAAGACACCAGGTAAAGGAAAGGAATCAAGTAAATCGCAGATGCAACGATTGGGCAAGCTGACGAAAATGCATCGCAATGGACACTTGCAAAAGGTCGATTGGTTGGATCGACTGACTTTCCGAGAGATTGAGCTCATAAACGAACGGGAAAAGCGGCTGTCGAACTATATTTATTTGATGATTGAGTTTCCGACTATCACCGTGGATGATCTAAATGTAAGTGATATGGTTTTTGATTCACCAGAACAGGTCATTTATAGGAGTTTTCCTTTTTTTTGCAGTACTCGATTGTTTATTTTGAGCCCGAAGGTGATAAGACCAACAAAATCATATCAAAGCCAAAGCTGGTGACTGTTCCCGATTCGGAAATATTACAGGTTAGTTGAAATCCTCACTATTTGGACTGGTTTTTAGATATAAGGGATCTTGCATCGGACGCTCTAGAACAAGAGGGCTGGTTTTACCACGATATGAGAAAAATTAGCAAATGCGTTACAAGCTGTAGACTGGGTGGGAACTTTTTTCAACACAAACAGGATTCAAGAGAAAGAACCCCAGGAAGAACCCCTTCAGTCCTCACAGTCTTTTAGGCTGCATTTCTTTGGGAGCTTGACGATGATACTCTTCTTCTACTCGCCTGTGAATGTCTCAGTGTCCCAAGTCCTTACTATGATTAAATGCAGAAAATTCAAGAGGAATATTATCAAGCCTTGCTCTTTTAATCGCAGCAACATTATCATCCTCACTGAGCTATGATGAGTTTTTGGGAATTATATGCACCGGGCACCTTGTTCTGACAAATCTTCATCCACAATGCGATTTAAAATAGCGGCAAAGTGGTTCGTTTTTGAAGCTTTTGATAAACTTCAGTACAGCCATAGGTTCGATTTTCCGAGTTTTCGCTGGTTTAACAGAGGCCCCAGTCAAGTGGAGTAATCTTTTCCTTCCGGCTCCTGGACATCTCCTGTCAAATATCAATCAATATCTGGGTGGACAGTGTCTTATTAGATAGCCCGTTAAGGTTCTTAACTCGTCTTTGTTGAGATCAAGTAAAGTCTTGGCCTTGTATATGTTGAGGTTGTTGAACTTTTTCACTGGTCTAAGGCCCTGGGGGTTGACCCAGAAGTCAGTGTGCTTGTTGAACTTCGATTCTGTTATCTTGTAGTAGGCACTGTTAGGTGGTACCCAAAAACAGAGTTTGGGACCAACGAGTAGGCGGCAAGCGCTTCTTTTCGCCAGGCAATCAGCTTTTTCATTACTTTTGAATCCTTTATGTCTTGGGATCCGGGCTACGGCAACCTCATTTACTTACGCAAGACTTTCGGAAAGGAGATTGTGACAGCCTCAGACAAGCTTGAACCCTACCGTATAGGATTTAAGGGCTAATAGTGTTGCTTGACTGTCTCCACAGGCATTCTCTTGCAAACAGTTCAATAGCGTGGACTTCTGCTTCAAATACTGCTGTCCCACGTTGGAAACTGGGACCATTAACCCCGGCATCTGTGCTAACGAAACAAGTTTACTTTCTGGTACCGCCATTCAAGAATAAAAAATAAAGGCTGCTTTTCGTACACCTCTTTCAATTGAAGGATATAAGCGCTATTGTGTTTATATTGCTAAGTTTGCACTCTAAAATGGGCTTGGACCTCAACCAAAACACATTTGAATCCAACATGAGTCTTCAATCACACACTCGAGGTTGGCTAAGGCTCTCTTTCACTTAACCGCCAGCAAAGCCGATGGTGGACACGATTTATAACGACTTTTGAAGTTCACTGCATAAAATTTTCCTTGTGACAGGTTCTTCTTCTTGGATGTGAACCACTTTACCAGAATGCGACGTCTGTGGTGCTTTACCTGATTTATGCCTGACTATGCTTTTTGTGGGTTCGCAACCTAATAACATGGAGCACATGGCAACCTTCTAGTAGAAATTTCAGTTGATCTGCTAACTGTTATTAGAGTCTCCTTGGTTTGTGAAATACAAAATACTTTCCATGAATTATACCTAATCATTCTGTCCAATGTCACTTCCACCTGTGGAATGCTTGTCGACTAAATATATCTGTGTTCACACATTTGTCCACACCTTCATGACATTCATGTCATGACTACCCGGTGGGTTATAGTTAAAACATTTCACATTGCTTCAGTCGCATTACAGCTGTTGGCCTCTCGATTTATTTAACCCTCTCTACATGTCGCAGAATCGATAACTTTTACACGAGCTATTGGCCACAAACTAAGTCTCTGTTAAATTATATTAAATCACGTAAAGTAGGTATGCGTTGCGGAATCGATCTTCTTCGGTTATATGGTTGCTTTGTCGTTCTTTCTCTTTAAATTTAAATTCAAACTCAAGTGGAGTTGCTTGTGGTTAACCCTTAAGCGGTTTATATTCAAAAAATGGTTTCGCAAATTCAAGGTACCTAATCCTATGTAAGACAATTAAAAACTAGCAACAACCTTGTTTTGTTTCAGGAGAATTTAGTAGAACGCAAACATCATCGGCTCGCCCGTTCAGAAAGATCTCGGATCTCAGATCGTGATGCCAAACCGACTGCAAGGTGAGTTTATTTGTGTGTGTTTTTTTTCCAAAGCAAATGACATGTTTTTTCCCATTTTTTTGACAGTATTCGTGATCAGTTGCATTCAATCGTCTATCGATACCCTCCAACATATGTTCTCAGCAGCGAAGAGCAGGATCTCCTTTGGAAATTCCGTTTCTACTTAAGTTCACACAAGAAGGCGCTTACGAAATTCCTAAAATGCATCAATTGGCAAACACCTGCCGAAGTCTTGCAGGCGCTAAGTCTGCTTGCCAAATGGACTCCGATGGACGTAGAGGACGCTCTGGAGCTTCTCAGTCCCTCGTTTTCCCATCCGGACGTTCGAAAGTATGCAATAACTCGCCTAATGCAAGCACCCGATGAGGATCTTCTACTGTACCTACTGCAATTGGTTCAAGCACTTAAATACGAGAATTTCAATGATATCATAGAATCTTACAAGAGAATCGCACCCGACAGAGACATTGTAAAGTCTCTCGATGATAATCTGTTTGAACAAAGCTCAGCCTCTGATGTCAGTATGAGCGTAAGTAGTAAGCAACAACAGCAACAGCAGCAGCAGCAACAATCAATGATACAGAAGAAGAGTTCCGTACAAGTGGAGATATCACAACGCGCTCTACCGATGGCAATATCTGTGAACTCTTGCGATGAAGATAATGCTGTCACAACTGCTTCTGTAACATCTGATGCCTCGAATACTCTCATGAGCGAACATAGTTCAGCTGGTCCCAGTGACTTGTCGACATTCCTCATTCAAAGGGCATGTAAGAATCCAACTCTGGCAAACTACTTCTACTGGTATCTATCGATTGAAGTGGAGGATCAAGAGTCAATTCGAAAACAAGACGAACGAGTGCATAACATGTATGCGATGGTGTTAAAGATGTTCCTAAAAGTTCTAGAAACTGGTTTGTTTACACAAAAAGGTTTTCTTTATCGACTGGCGGACTTATGATGTTTCTCTTTTTAGGTAACATGCAGCTGAAGCATATCTACAGCAATCTAAAGAAGCAACAACGTTTCATCGATGAACTGGTTAAGCTGGTCAAAATGGTTGCAAAAGAGCCAGGAAATCGGAACAAGAAAACGGAGAAATTTAAACAACTCTTAGCCGAGCACGATGCATTTAAAGTTAACTTTACGAGTTTTGAACCGATTCCATTTCCATTGGATCCGGACATATACATAACCAAGGTTTTGCCGAATAGCACGTCGCTGTTCAAGAGTGCACTAATGCCAGCCAAGTAAGTACAAACTTTCTGCACTAGTATTTGTTTGTAGGAACTTGGATATGTCTGTCATCGCACTGGCTTTGCCCTTTAATCCATCTGTAGTCTTCGGGATTTCGGTTACATTTTCTACATCTTTCCAATTGATCATCACGAATTCTCTTTTTACAGACTTACATTCGTGACCTCAATTGCGACACATGAATACGTTGCGATTTTCAAACATGGCGACGATCTTCGGCAAGATCAACTCATTCTTCAAATGATTACCCTGATGGATAAACTTCTACGCAGAGAAAATCTTGACCTTAAGCTCACCCCCTACAAAGTATTGGCGACAAGTTCAAAGCATGGCTTCCTGCAGTACATTGATTCATACACAGTCGCCGATGTCCTTGCCAAGGAAGGTAGCATTCATAATTTCTTTAGAAAGCACAATCCATGCGAATCGGGACCATATGGAATCACGGCCGAAACAATGGATACGTACATCAAAAGCTGTGCTGGATATTGCGTCATAACATACCTCTTGGGTAAGCTCATCCCTCCATTTGATCGTTTGCAAACATTACATTGTTCCCTTTGAATAGGTGTCGGTGATCGTCACTTGGATAACTTGCTGCTCACAACAAACGGAAAACTTTTCCACATCGATTTTGGTTACATCCTCGGTCGAGATCCAAAGCCAATGCCACCACCGATGAAGCTCAGCAAAGAAATGGTCGAAGCTATGGGCGGTGTTAGTTCCGAGCATCATCATGAATTCCGAAAGCAATGCTACACAGCCTATCTGCACTTGCGACGGCATGCTAATGTCATGTTGAATTTATTCTCTCTCATGGTAGATGCGTCGGTGCCAGATATTGCACTCGAGCCTGACAAGGCTGTGAAAAAAGTCGAAGAAAATCTACAACTTGGACTGACCGACGAGGAGGCTGTGCAACATTTGCAAGGTCTACTGGATGTTTCCATAACAGCTGTGATGCCAGCATTAGTTGAACAAATCCATAAACTCGCACAGTATTGGCGAAAATAAAACACGTAGGTATGTAAGTAATGTGGAGATAGGTTGCCAGTTGTGCACCAACGTCGAACTCTACAAGACAATTTATCTATAGTAATTTATGAATGAACGGAAGAGAAAAACTGTATTTAACTAGAACTCATAACACATAAACTATTTTCGTAATAGCAACTCAGATTGATCTAATGAATTTCGTTGTAGATTAATAGTCTTTAAGTCAGTATCCCTATAAATACATTTTATTTGTGTTTTTAATGTAATAATGTTTTAAAATCGAAATAAATTTATGATTTAAGCGAAATCGCGATGAAGCGAGACTGTTTCTTAATATCTTACAGGTCATCAACGGAAGTAGAAAATGCTTCGTTACCTCCTCTCTCCGGTTAAACCGAAAGACGAACTAACGAACCACCTTTACTAGGAAAACTAACCTTAGCAAATTGTGAACTAAAAATCCATAGACACTTCTTTAACCTACGTAGTGAGTAGCCTAAGCTACAACACTTACATAGAATCGAACCGCTGCTGTAAGATGTCGAATGTCAGAACAATTGCCACAAAAATTGGCTGTAACTGCACACGAAACCGCCTCCAGCTGCGACACAAAAGCATGTTTCCCCACGCGTTTTTATATATTTCTTACTTCTTCCACTCGAAAAGCAGATGACCATAGCGTTGATCCCGTTTCTCGTTTAGGCAGCGCATCAATCCCCAACAGTTGGACTGCCAACAAGATATGCGTAAGGCTCGTGCATAATTCGTCCGGACAGGAACGTAATCATCTGGGTCCATTTGTCTTAAACCAATAGCTTCTTGGCACAAAGAGGAGTGAAATCTAGGAAAGACTTGGTATCCACCCTAGTGCTCACAGTTGTACCTTTGGTTTGCCTGCATGTCCTTCTAGAGGACCACTTTACATTAGGAGAAGCCACGGCAATCGAGGAAGAGCCAGAAACCGTTTACGATGACGCGTCGGCATAATAAAGGATATAAGACCCACCAGGGGAAACAGAAAATAAATTCAAACTAAACTGCCGCCTCTTGAGCCCTACGTCACAATCGTCCATTTCAATCCAATCACATTCCGCCTCTTAATGAACTACGATGAACAACCTCAACATCATCGTTCCACTTCCACTGCCAAGTTAACTGTCAAAAAAATGGCACATCGCTTCGTACCACACAAAACGTCACTCTTTAGTCAAGTAATTTGTCGAAAAGTAAATAATTAGCGCAAAATTTCTGTTTCGTTTACTCTCGGCGAAAGTATATACTTCCAAAGCAAACGCATAAATTAACCGCACTAAATCGAAATCGAAGTCCGCAATGAAAGCGATTTACTAGTCTAAGCTCAAAGTGTTCAACGTGATTTTTAGTTAATAGCTGCTTCAGTGAATTTTATTTGCATCGTTTCGCACGAATCACATCTCTTCTTTTTTTTTTCTTACGTTCTCTCTCGGCTTGTTGTTCGCTAATCACTGATGCAAAAATTATCCCAATTCCTTGATCTTATTTGCTAAATCTTTTACTTTCTACTGACGACGGTGAGACTTTGAAAGGAGAAGAAAAACCAGCCCAAAACCTAAGTTGAATTCGTACGGTTGACGGGACAGGTACCTATTTCAGGAATGTACATACATATTCGTGTCTTTGAGCTGAGTAAATGCCGCAAAGCATAGTAGTACCGCAATAAGAATTTAAACCAAAATTTAAATAGGATACTTGTGTCGAAAAAGTGTAACATAAAGCCCATCCAGTTCGGCGATAGAACAAAACGCAAGTGTGTGCATAAATAAAATCGAAAACGGATACTTCATCGGGGAATTCAATTTCAGGCGAAACTAGGACATGTAAAGGATCTTTCAAGAAAAGGGGGTAAGTCATGTGTACGGTTGTGTTTTTGTTCTCATTCTTCCATCTCTCTTGTGTTTCCCATCGAATCGTAACAGACTTTGCACATATTTGTAGGACACAGGTCAGTAGGAGTGGTGTACACCACCAGTCGAGGGGACCCTCCCTTTTACTTGTCGTCTTCTTGTAAGACTGTACGGGGTGTGGGTGATGTTATGTCGTTTACTAATTGCTAAGGATGTAATGTGTCTTACTACACAGCCTCAATTGTCACTGTCTGTCCATTTGAATATTTATATACGGACGGAAGCATCTGCAAAGAACTTTGTAATGAATTCTCATTCAACCCGAAAACGAGATAACTTATTGTGTCTTTTGTGAGATTATCAGTTGGGCCAACGTTTTTGGGCAGTGAGGTCACTGATAACATTGAAATTAAATGCGACCAGTGTTCCAAAAGGATTGTGAACGTATAATGAAATCTTTCGTTAAATATTTTTCGTATATTTCTTATCGACCACAGCAGCAGCGAAGAAGGAAAAAACAACGTCTTTCCGGCTTATCAGAGTAATTTTAAGAAATTCCTTCTGGGTGTAGCTACTCTAATTCGTAGTAAAAGTGCGCAATGTTTGAATAAACAAAAGTTTTAGTCATAATTTTGATGACGAATGTGACACCATTTGCCGGCTTGAGTTTCATTGCCGAATTTACGATTCAATTTAAATTTATGGTTCGCAAAATTCACCCTTTATTGACGATTGTTACCGTGTGACTGTGTTAAAGAGCATCCCACTTGCATTTGAAATTTCTCAGTATTGCTATAAACAGACTACTTCAATTTGGCTGCACAATACTTTCAATCTTCTCAACTGCTACCAACGAAAAGGGAGGGCGGTCTTTGCTTTTTCAGTCTCTGGAAAGCACATGCACACCTTGAAAACGCTCTGTAATCTCACCATATGAACTATTGACAAGCCAGACACTCCCAAATTGAATGGCATCAGTATAATTCAGTTTAACCAGACTTATGGGGTCCATAACCAACTCATGCATGCAACGATGGCGCATGCTTGCATTGGTTTACATTTTAGGTTAAGCAAACTCAACGGGTGTTCCGCATGCACAATCGTCCAATTGCAAATTCATTCACGTGTCGCCTAAGTGTCTATTTGTAAACGGCTTGCATGACGTATAGTTACAAAATCGAGGGCTAGGATTACGGCAAGACTTAATCATCATTTCTCCTTATAAACATCATTAAAGGTCATCCACCCTTTCGCTTAATGATGTAAGTAAATGTCATCGCATTGTGTAATGTGTAATGAAATTTTTTCCGCATCATATTGTGTGACCAATCCATCGTCTATTGTTCACTGCTCGTTTCAGCAACAACCATACAGAATCAATTTTCCAAACCAATTGACTTCCCCAAACAAACAAACATCGCCGGCAACACGCAATATCGATTCACTTCACACTGAATTTGAAGGTCATCTTGCTAATTGTTTGGCTTCCCAACCAGTGGTAGACAATGATCTCCCTTCTTCTCCATTATTCATAGATTTGTACCGCCTTTTATACATCTCCCATGCCCTATTTGCAGGTATTATTTTCCTGATGACGCATTTCGGTTTGCAAGCATCCATCCAAAGTGTTCTTTCTAGGAATTTTCTCTCTTCGTAGAACATGTCGACATGTTGTCCATATTTTTTCCAGTATTCAGTAGTGAGCCATCCTCGGCCTAGTGCACTAAATGGTGAAGGTTAACTTTAGGTGGTGGAGTGTAGGTCGGGAGGTCTTGCAAGGGTAAATTTTTGCCCCATAGTGTTCCCGTTTTACTTTTGGTATCGCCTCTAGCACGTTTGTTCATTGCCTGGTCTTTCTATATTCCGTAGTGGAACTTTCCCAAAGTCATGTAGTTTTCCCTATGTGACAAAGGCGACAGACTTGAAGTCTTGAGCACAAGGCAAATGTTTGATGGTTTCTGTTTCTTTGGTATCTTGGCAGCTCCGGCATTAGTCAAGTGACTAGACTTCTTGGTATTGCAGCCATTGCATGATACAATTGCCTGTCAGTACAGCTTTTAGGATACCTTTTTCTTCCTGCTCCACTGCCAGCAGTCTTTTAAAAAGTGGTATAGGACCAAGAAATTTCGTGGCCTTAACCGGCAGTAATGTGCCCCTTTCTTGCTTGCCCAAAAGATCTTTCAAGTCGAAAGGCTCTCTGGTCCCCACAGAGTCTAAAAAAAATAACTGGCGCGACAACTCGGGATGAGCCAAGGCTTAGCTTCTCGCAACCATTCAGAGGTAGTGGCGCGTAAAATGTTCGGTGTACCTGGCTGGGATTTGAACCAACTCCGCTCGCATAGCAGTCCAACGCACTAACCACTGAGCCTAACTTGCCCAAGAATGAAGTATGTAATTCGATTATTACGTGCCTTTCCACTAAAACCAGTGTAAACTCTTTTTAAATGACACAATTGTTAAACTCCTGCATAGATTTCATAATCGTTGATTTCCTGTCGTCCACGCGCTTAATCAACCCCAAATTTTTCAGCACTATTCTTCAAGGTCGAGGGGACTTCTTTTAGTCGACCCAGAGCACATCAAGCTTTCTCGACTACATAAATAAAAAAAAGGTTTTGCTCCAGACTTAGATAGGTCAATCCTGTCTAGATCAGTGGTCAGGGAATTGGGGATAAAACGGCAACATGTGGCCATTACATTTCGATCCTACCTGTAAGTCTTGAGAGATATCAATCTGAATATTTGACACCTTGCTTTTCCAATATGTTGTCTAGCCAGCACGAAGCAAGTCAGTTATCTTTGTATTTCTCCAAGGCGAGTTTTGGACAATCTAATCAATTGTACATCGTCGTGATAACTGCTATAACGCCGATGTCGCTCTCTTTTCCGAGATGGCTCCGGTAAATTCATCGCTTCCTTCGCTGGTCTAAGCTTCTTCTGTTTACGTGATCGTACCAACGTAGTCTTACTTGCTTACTTACAAACAATGTCGCTACAGTTCGGGGTGAACCAGCGTCCTAACCAACAAGTTTCTTCAGACCACCAGCTCATTTTGTGTTCTTTAGGAATTTTCGTAAGAGATTTCAATGAGTTTGCTCCTGGTTGCGGCCTGTCAGGTAGTTGACGACGATATTGAACAGCGATACGCGTAATGCTGATCACTGTTAGAGAATTCGTGGACTTATTGTACTCCAGATGCGTGCGAAGACATCATCAGCCTCGAGCGTTCCGATTAATTCATTGTCTTAAGTTGCAGAAGCTCATTCATCTTTCTGTGTGGCCATTACGGTTGCCAAGACCTGTATTCGTAAAGTTCAATGTCGTTACCTTACTTAACATTAAGGTCTTCATTCACCACAAAGAAATGGCTGGCTTCTAGGCACGAGGAATTCTAGAAATTTCGCTGATTCAACCAAGACATAGCACTAGATTGCGGTGATAAATATAATCATTGCGCTCGTCGCAAATCTGGCCAAAAGATGGTTTTGCGTGCGCTAGGTGTTACAAGAGGCTCACAGCAGCTTATAGTTCTTACCGGACGGCTTTCCTGAGTTGAATAAGACAGTGCTACGTGATGATAATTCGATTTCCTCACATTGTTAGTCACATATTATGTCTCTGCCAGTCAAGCTGCCCTTAAAGCACTGAACTCATCGAAACTAGTCCTAGAGACAGTCAAATTGCTTCTAGAACTGGGAAAAAACAACGTGGTCACACTACATTAGATCCCCGCTTACAACCGGCAAAGAAACAGCGGACTCACTGACCAAGATAGGTGCAACTACCCCCCTTACTGGTCCTTGACCAGCCTGTGGAGTAAACAAATCCATTTTTAAAAACTTCATGTGGGAGCAATCCCTGTTCAAATCCAACAAAATTTGTATAGGAAGTGTGCTACAGAACTGTACCAAATACTTCTTCCCGAATCTATTAAAAAATAAATCCAAGTTTCTTCTAAATTTGAGCAGCAACCACTTTAGAATTGTAACCTGTATCCTAAGCGGCCACTGTCAAATAATCTACATCTACATCTACATAAGCTTGACTTGTCACCGGACCCTACCTGGAGACTGTGCTTGGAGAGCGATAAAAGCTCTCTTTCCATCGTCACAGAGTGCCCCGCCCTCATTCATGTGAGAAAGCGGACCCTAGGCAGTGAACTCGTCTCACCAACGACATTTGCCACGCTCCACCCAGAGAGACATCCTTTGGAGCAGACGAACTTTTTTAAACATATGGGACAGCACAATAGGCCTCTATATGAGACTGCAGTGCTAAAGTGGACAGACTACTCCCCACTTATAATTTTAATAAGTGGGGTAAACCATCAGAGCCGGCGGCCTTGTTGTACTTCAGCTTTTTGATAGCTGCGCCAACCTCTTCTATACTGGGGGAGGGGACTACTTCTTCGTCGACTGGAACAGTGCGCTCTTCTTGCGCTACCACTCTCTCGACACTATGCCCATTCAGCAACTGCTGAAAATGCTGTTTAAATACATCTACAATTTCCTGCGTGTCGGTGACTAGGTTTCTTTCACTGTTCCGAAGAGCCTGCGTTCCGGCCTTGAAGCCAGCTGCCAGCTGCTTGGCATTCCTATAGAACTGCCGGATATTGTTCGTACATATATCAATAAGCTATTGACCTTGTACATCGCTCATGATCAATGTTTGGTGGAACTGTCATACCCTCGACATCTTTGATATTCATGATTTGCACCATTGAGCCTGCACTGCTTCGCAGGAGTCGTCTAGGCGCTCCATAATACAATTCCACGCGTGTACTACTCAAAGGCTAACTAACAACAACATTCAAATTCAAAATGGCATCCAAAGCACTTTTTTTGCCTTCAATTTGGCCATCTTGTAGGACTACACCCGTTGACACTGTCGATTAAGTAGTTCAACCTGAGAATTTTATCGGTGCTGTCTAGGTGAAAGAAAGAGTGCGTAAGGAAGAACAGTTCTTTTGGGAATTTCGGCATGGAGCTGCCAAAATGCGTAGAAAGAAAGATTCGTTCATTCAATGGCCAAGTGGTGGAATGTCATTGCAAATCAGCATTAGGATTGATAGAAATTTTACAGGAAAAGCACAACTCCAATTCATTGTCGTCTTCATCTTTCTACTCCCAGTGCTGAATTCTCTCAGAAAATTTCTCTACATTTCTCATGCGTTGCTTGTGAGCTATAAAATCAATGAAAAATGCCAAGCGTTTCACAACGCAGCTAGCGATCTGCGTCTGTATCTTGCTCCTATCGCTGCTGAGTCCGGTCGCCTAGATTAGAATAAGCGACCTCATGGGCAACAACTTTTCACCTCTCCGACTCCGAACGCCTATAGCTCAGCCAATAGTGCTAAATCCACAATGAGGCGTGCAAAATATACGCCAGCAGGTGTCGCGGCACGGCAGTCTAATTAAAAATACAAAGCTATTTTTAAATTCAGAAAAAGAAAACGAAAAGACTGTCTAACATCAGAATAAGAAAGCAACTTACTCGGAGGTAGATGTACACAGTTTCGCCTTTCTCCCTCACTCGCGACGTAATGTCGGAAAGCAAAAAGCAAACTACACGCAATTAAGGAAAAGACACGTGGAAATGCACATAAAATATGAGCAATCTAATCAACCCTCAAGTTCTATAAACAAATCGTCACTACAGGGGCTTCCTTGGTCGCGTCAGACTTCATCATCCCATGTTGCAGCAGCAGTAGCTAGCTCGGGCCGATACTTGCCACTTGGTGGATTTCTCATTCGTTCATCAATTTCTTATAGCGACGCGAGTGTACCGTTGAATCAACAATTAGTCCCGAGATAGAGAGTAATAACGACAATACAAGTGCCTGAGGTGTGAAAACGAACAGAGAACTTCCTTTGACTGGGTTGTTCAATTGGTTTCTTGTGATCCGCCGAACAGGTTTGTCATCATCATCGTCGTCTGTGGGTTCTATTCGATAATTAATCACCGCGAAACGATGTGATATAATCGCGCGTACGTTTAGTGCCGTTGTTGTTGTTATTTTCGATTCGATTGTGGCATTCGAAATGGAATTCAGTTTCGATGCGTAAGCGTGTAGTCATGTGTGAAGGGCGGCATGCATTTGGTTTGGTTAAAGTGCACGAAGCCCCAGTGCAGTGGTGTGACTAATACAATATTGTGAGCAACTAGGGGACTGCAACTGAAATGGTATCATTCCGAAGGTGGGTTTTCATTTCCTTTGTCAATTTTGAAGACAGACTCTTAACTTTCTTCAGATTCCTTGTGCTGTGAGTTGTGTGAATGAAATGGAGAGGAATTTGTCTTAAAAGAATAACATGACATTAGTTTTTCTTGCTCTATTTTTGGTGAGGGGTCCGACCAAGATTCTGTTCCATCAGCTCGCTTGATTCGTTGCCAGCTGCCGATCTTTATTATCCTCCTGTCGATAGCCTCTAATATTCCCCGAGACTGAAGCGTTCATACCAACTGCTTAACCCCCGTCTCCAAACACCAGCAGAATCAAAGATCTTGTGAAGGACTTTCCTGCCGACACCATAAAAAGTACAATAATTCTTCCATTCTGTTACTTCTGTCACAATTCTTGCGAATGTACCACTGAATCTACTGGCAGTGTACATCCATAGAGGGATTTTTGGCTGGATACGTCATTCATCAGGCTGTACATCCTTTCTGAAGCAGTCGTTCTAGACTTAGTTTCCAGTTTAACTTTGGGTCAAGGATGACACTACGATATAAATCGCTGAAGGAGATACTTTTATGTCCGGGTTCGCTTTGTGGGTCCTATGGCCTCTACTGTACCGTGTGCGGTTTTCGGCAATATACCTCAGCTCTCCTTAACTCTTTTCCCATTGCCGAGACTCCTCTTCATCTGTTCTGTGCCATGTATTTCTTGGTCGACCCACTCTTCTGCCATCTTGAATAAGCGGATTCCGTTGCATAGCGTGGTTGGGAATGGAACTGTCGCCTTTCCGAAATATGTGACGAATCCACTGCCACTTTCATCGTTGGATGGTTGTGCCCATCGGTTCCTGGCCCGTTCTCTGGTAAAGATGTTCGTTAGAGATAAGGTTAAGCCAGAAAATCCTCAGAATGTTTGAATATTTCGTAGCTACCTATTACGTTTGCAGCTTACTTTGTGATAGTAGAAGGCGTATGAGAGAGGTTAACCGGTCAGGCGTGGGAGGATGAAGTCCGAAATTTCGGTATTCGTGGTAAAGAGCGCTCGTTCAGTTGGTTCGGGTTGAGACGAACTTAGGGCCCATGTACCATAGGTTAGGATTCCATAACTGGGTATGAGATTCTTGAATGCCTAGACATTATTGAAGAGCTATGTCTCCGCGGACAAGCCCTTGAAGTAGGTGTTCTGGCAATTCGAAAGCGCACGGTACTCAAATAGTGCTGAAATGCACCGTTTTGTTACCACAATTATCGTGACCGGTTTGTTAGATGAGTGTGGATGGGTGTCGACAGACCATGGCAGCCTGTGAAATTAAAGCAGAGTAGAATGTTAGGGATTTTCCTTTCTAAAAGTTCGCCGAGGTTGTCGAAGAAAGGTTTCCCTAGCGCATTGAGTCTTGCTATAGCAAGTGCCGGTCACTTGCAGAGGAAGTGTTCTAGGTGTTCATTACAGCTGCGGTAGTAGGGATTAAAAGGGATTTCAAGCTTGGCGGCATGGGTACCTACTGACCAGTGACCCGTACATATGGCGATAACGCACGCAATGTCTGTTCGGGTTCTTCTAAGGACGACGCTTGTTTTCCTATGGTTGTATGTTGGCCAAGTCTTTCTGGATATGTCGCAGCTAGCAAAGGTGTTCCATTTGTGTTTGGCTTCTGAGAAGTACATAGTGTAGGTTGATTTTTCCCGTGACAGCTCTTAATGGGAGTGAGCTGTCAAGGGGCGACCGCTGCCTGGAAAGCTCATTAGCCATTTCGTTTCCTTCGATGCCTCTGTGACCAGACACCCATATGAGGGTTAGGGAAGATAAGCTCCCCAGGCGGGCGGGGTGGGTTCTGCATTGTGCCACCAGCTTTGATGTGGTGGTTGTGGAGACAAAAGCCTTGATGGCTGCCTGGTTGTCGGTGTCGTTGTTGAGCCCACGGCAGGCCTTGAGAATTGCGAGTATGTCAGCCTGAAAAACACTGGCAAAGTTCGGGAGTCTGAATGGTTTCGATATTTTCAAGGCTGGTGTTAGAATACATCATCGAATAATGTCTAAGAACAGAGCAGGAAGGACCACTTTTAATGTCAGGGAGGTAGGACAATGGTCATCAGAGAGATACGTCTGGCGACGTCTGCGTTTTATCTGTTGACAGTATGAACATTATGTATGTGAAAGTGGTCTGACGTCGAATCTTAATTTGAATGGCGCTAGCCTCCTACGCGATTATTTTCACGAAAGTTGCCTTCTTACCTGTTTTATAATTTCAAAGTTCAATGTTGAAATAAAGTTTGCCAGTGACTCAACTCTTTTGTTAACGGTGTCACTTTCCCAGATCATATTGTGGGCGTTGGCATTTTAGCACATAGCGAATCGTTTTTTGTCTGGCAATGCAATGCCTCATGAGTTTAATTATATCCTCTGGTGCGGGCGAGGCAATTACGTCGATTTCTATACCTGGACAGCCCACCGGTTTTGAACTCTGGAATGGGTAAATAGTTCATGTAGTTTCTGACGAAAATTACTAACCTGGGTTCGGTATGTCTGTGGTCATATATTTACTTACGTAACTCGGCGTGAAGACCTTTTATTCGATGTTAATGGCACGCAACTCTCGATTGTCGTAGGTAAACTTCTTGCCAATCATATCTTTTGTATGCTTAAGATTCATCTGAGGGACTGAAACCCCGTCATCATTATGCTTCAGTTGAGTTCGTGAACTCATTCAACAGACTAACATAGGTACATACATATGTATGAATGATTCCGCCATTCCATAGCACACGACCGGAACTGGTATCCCAGAAGCTAATCCCAAATTTCAATAAAAACTCGTTGATCATTGTTCTGTATCACTTATCAGTCACAGTAACCGTGTTACCCTCGGCCTCCTTGCAAAAATGAGGGCCGATGACACCTCCGGCGTAAATGGCACACCATGCAGTGACTTTTAGTGGATGTAATGGCTCTTCGTGAATGATACGTGGATTCTCAGTGCCCTAGTAGCCCAAATTTTGTTTGTTTACGTATCCGTTCAGATGGAAATGGGCCTCGTCACTCATGATGAATTTCGACCGAAAATCGCCCACTGCATCGTTGAGGTTCAGGAGAGCGTGAGCGTAGTTAAGACGCGAATGGCGGCTAATGGACTGTCTGCACTTTGTAAGGGAACACCTTCAACTCTTTCACTAAAATGAGCTGCAGATGCCCAATTGCGTGGCAAGTCGTCTGGTCGACGTTGACGACTCATCCGCGACATCTTCAGTCAAAGCGGCGATATTCTCGTTGAAACGAGCAATACGAGGGCTTCCGGCGCCTCTTCTGTCACGTTTTGTTCCAGCTTCTTCGAGGCGAGCGGCTGAATGCCTTAGTTTTTGACCAGTTGGCGTAGAACGATCGGGAAATCTGCGGCGAACTTCACGTTGCCCCAAAATCACTGACGAATAATTCCGTAAAAAAATAGTCGCGAGTATTCAGCGATCTTGAGGAGTATAGCGTTCATGGTCGACGTGTATTCTGCATCTCTTTACTTCACAAATATCAAAACAAAACTGACAGTTGCCGCCATTTGGAAAAGTTAAAGCATTTTCCTATAGGGTTACACATTTTGTCCACCTTGCATAAAGTATACGTAAGCTAGATACTGGCATAGATACTCAGGCGCTTAAATCCTTCCCAATGAACATCATCCGAACAGAATCAATGAGAACCGTCCTGATCAAATCGGCTGATGAGCTCATAAATTTCAACATCGGGGAAAAATCACCTGGAGAAGCAAATCAAACACATTAGGCGATACTGGAGTGAAGCTTATCGTTGCCAAAGGGAAAACCGGTGACATGGTTTTGCATTACATCAATAGAAGATTGGCATTCGTCTGAGTTCTTAATTTAATTTGCGTCGACTAGGCAACGTCACTGTGTTGCCTAGACTCGCCGTTGCTGCTCAGGAGGAGCTTGTCTACTATGACACGGTCTGCATTCAGGAATCGGGTGATACTGGTCTCAACCTTTCGCCTCAATTGTGTCTCCTAGCCGCACAGAAAACTTCGCGGTCAAAGCAGCATTAAGGCTCATAGAATCTTCTCATCTAATCAGCACAGCAACGGATCACTCTATGGTCCTCGAGGGCAACGGACTACTTTGTCCCCCATATTGACTTCAACGTCAGTTAGAAAGTTCGGATTCCTAGCAGATGTTCTAGAAATATTGACAGACAGATTTAAGACCTCTTGTGGTACGGGCAGGAGTCTTCCCCAACGCATCTGGCTTATCCGCGACTACCGGATCACTGCAGTAATGTAGTGTATATCAAGCGAAAATTAGGGAAGTCCGCGAAGCCGCGGCTTGGCTTTCAATTGAGGCGATCGATTGTAACACTATTGTACTATACACTGACAGTTAGGCAGGAAAAAAAGTCTTAGAATTGCCGACAATACGATCAAAATTGGTAAAGCAATACCGGAGATCTCTTAACAAAATTATAGACAGGTGCGGCATAACCCTGTTCAAAGGCATAGGGCGACATCTCCCCGAATCTTTCAAATTCCTCCTTGATACGGATGCCAGAAAACTGACAAACCATAATTGGAACAATATCAGCACTTGTCTCTTGTCAAAACAAATCTAGCCTAACCTGGATTTAAAAAAGACGGAGGTTTTTATCCGCTTACCGGAAAAACTAAGGTTCACTAATAGGGGTCCCATCTCGATGTACTTAGTGTTACATACTCTGGTTCCTGGTGCTGGTAAACCGGTTCTTCATCGTTGTATCATAATGGGCCAATCTAGTCTAAGTGTATCTCTGTCTGCACGGGGGCAGCCACTTAACCTAACCAGACATCGAACTTCAATGATTTAACAATTTCAAGGGCCTAAATCGCGACATCCCTGATCCTGGTCTAACCGAAACAAATTGACTACTTAATTTTCGGGATACGCTGACACACGTCCTGTTTTGGAATGGTATGCAGTCCGAAAGTACACTACTTCTTTAGGAGTATATATTTCCCGAGGCTGTCCCCGAGAAACAGGTACCATCGCCATATACCATTTGAAAAAAGGACCAAACCAAGGCACGCACAGTTTAGATGTGGCAACTCTCAAGATATTTAACTTATACCAGGCTGTTCAGGTCTCTACACCGAACCTGAAGGTCAATTGGATTTTCATGGCAAAGATCGCCGTTCAACCGTAACCTTCTAGTGACTGAAGACAATGA
Organism: Matsumyia berberina; assembly: GCA_917880715.2. NCBI lineage: Eukaryota > Metazoa > Arthropoda > Insecta > Diptera > Syrphidae > Matsumyia > Matsumyia berberina. The sequence goes on along the minus strand of OU862870.1, from coordinate 109,887,861 downwards.
TCAAGTCGAAAAGCATTTAAGTGCCAGTCAGAGGGTGGTTCCACTGCGCATGCCTTTTGAAGGTTTAAGCTCATCAGATGCTTGGATTGACGTCCCCTCGGATTGTTTTACATCCGACACACTTAGTTATACATTATCGGCCCTCTCACGTTGTCATTTCACAATAAACGCATGCTTACCTAGTAAATAAAAGGGTATATTGATTGATTAATGAGCATTGCCCCCATTCTCGTCCATTCACACGTCAGTCTGTTGAAAGCAAAATAAAAGCACGAACTCTGGCTGACAATGAACCCCATTTGTGTCGCCACATGTCTACTTTACCTTTATCTAAATCAATTGCGTTGTACACTGTATAGCCATTGTTTTATTTTTAAAGCTTGTAAGCGAATACTTTGAAAAAAAAATAATAATCGCCCAGAATTGCCAATGACCCATATTTTGCGAACACTGATGCTTCTCTATTGATTTCGGATTACTGATACGCGTTGTGTGCTTTGTTTGTACGGGGTTGTGTCACGCTTTTCTTATTTCAGTGTAAGTCCTTAATTCCTTTTGTGTGACTTATGCATTGTTCTCTATTTTTTGCGGTTTCCTTGTAACGTTTGTAGCTTTTACATATATTCGGGATATTAGTGAAACAAAAAACAAATCTTTATCAAATCCTCGTAAACAAGCACTTGACTGAGTTGTGTATGTTCTACTTTGGCATTTGAAATCATTTGCTTATCTCATGTTGTACAGGGTGCCACATACCATTCGGGTTTGGAAAGAAGAACTTTTTTATTTTTGCTTAAAACACTGTTCTGTGTATACGGCCATCGACCAGTGAATCGCACTCGGCTTAAGACCTTCACACGTATGGAAAACCAGAGGTATAATTACCACACTGCGAGTAACTCGTCATCGACTTGGCATTACCGCTTCCAATAAAGTTAATCGATCATTCGATTACGAATGTAATTCGGCCTCGAATATGTTTTTTCTAACGCAATTGTCGACATTTTCCTTCCAGCTTGTCTTTGTCTTCTTGGTTGACCACAGCTATCTTATGAACTCCAAATATTGAGATCAGTCCCGCTGGCATCTAGACTTAAAAACAACGACACTGTACTGAAAAACTCATTAACAGAAGTCTATAGTCTATCAGCATCTGCTTTTTCGATTGGACTGCAAAGATCCAATTCGATGCGGCTATTGATTGAGACAATGCAGCTATGAACAGAGAATTCAGCACTCTTTCGATTTATTGTCCAGCAAAGTGAGGATGATTTGTTGAGATTTTTGGCTTTTGCTGTATTTGTTTTCAGCTCCACTCAGTTCTTCTGGGTGACTTCTCGTCAAGAAACTAGTGGACATCTGGGCCGATTATGTATTTAAACTCTCTTCTCTATCGAACAAATACGATTTCAATACCCTGGGCAACCTGTTAAGCCACCAGAAATCATACTTAAACTCATCATGAACTCAGAATGATTCAGGGAGCCTGCACAACCTTTTCATATTGAAAATTGCACGCACACAGTGGAAATCCAAGTAAAGGCTGTTTCGGAAAGGATGCAGCAAGGTCTTCACCTGCCTGTCTACCCCACTCTACCAAAAGCCATTTCGAGGTCTATTAATTTCAAGCTATGAGCTAGCGTTGCGGAGATCTATATTCCGCACATTTTTCTACAAAAATCCCTAGGACGATGACGTGGTTATCCACCAAAAACGAAGACCGGATTGTGCATTGGCTAAAGTGCTATCTAGAGTTATCCTACATACATATGTTCTTGTGACACAAACAGCCCTCCATTTCTTTGGGACTTTAACAATCGTTACCTTGTTCCACTCGGCAGGGAAATTTTCCGTGTCGCAAGGCCTCATTGGATGGCGAAAATCTATCAATGTTGCTGGCGAAGCTTTTTATAGGGCACGGCAGGAATGCCAACACGCCCTTTTTCTGTTTCTTTTGATTGCCTTGATTCCAACTATATCCGCTGGGTACGCAGCCGTATCTTGGCTACAACAAGGTTACAGTCCGAGTCAATGTTGACCCCTCCGAACGGTCGGACATCCATAATACTGGAGGAGTGCCTTGCGTCAATCGCAATCTGGTCAATCTGGTTGACGGTTGATTGATCAGGAGATCTCCATGTTATTTTGTGAATATCGAGATACGGGAACCGCCTACTAGCTACGACTACATTTCGCCCCGCAGCAAAGTCAATCGACCTAAATCCGTGACACCGAGGCGGTGTCGTGTAGGCTACTCTTCCCGAAAGTACTACCAAAAACGCCCTCTCTTCCAAACTTTGCCTAGAACAATTTTAATGTTATAGCTAGGGCACTGCTCGCAAGTTTTGTCCAAGAGCTCGTAGAACCTGTCTTTGGTGTCGTCGTCCTTCTCCTCTGTGGGGTCATGCGCGCTTATCAGGCTTATGTTGGCGAATTTAGCGAATTGTCGTGAGGCGCTTGTCCACATACTTGAAGCTTGATACTTCTTGCCTAAGTCTCACTCGCTTCTGTAAAGTTTTAAACTTCGAACATGGCATTTACAAATGGGTCCTTTCATTTGCACAAAACTGCGCACCTTTTCGCTTGAGTATAGCTCATCGTTTCAACTTCACTCGCTTCTTACTTACTTAGATGGCGCTGCAGTTCAGGGTGGTCGCCAAGTTGGCTAAGGTCCCCTTAAAATTGGGTGCGCCAGCCGAGTCGCGGTCTTCCTCTACTGCGCCGTCTCTCGGGTGTTGATTCGAAGATTTTCCGGGCCGTAGCTTTATTGTCCATCTGCTCTACATGACCCCGCCAGCTCAGTCGTTAGAGCTTCACTCTCCTGGCTAAGTTGATGTCGCTGTACAGTGCGTACCGTTCGTCGTTGTATCTCCTCCTACACTCACCGTGTATGCAGACGGGACCAAAAATTATATAAAGCATTTCCCTCCCAAGAGCAACGTCATCCGCTTTTGACAGAGTCCATGCCTCTACGTCGTAGAGCAGGGTTAGTTGCTGAAGGAAACAAGGAAGAGCTCATTTCTTCGATGGTCTAGGTCAATTAGCTAACACTAACATCAGTAGCATCCTGCTCTTTATGAAAAAATGCAAGTGGCGGCCAAGGAGTGGCCGCGAAAAATTGTGAATCCCATGGTATCACAAAGGACCTAAATCAGTCTGAGTATTTCGTATCTATACTAACAGCCACCCTAACCTAGGTACTGAAGTAATGCCTAGCGGTGTTTAATCAAAACCCTCTGTTTCTCCAAATTTCTCGTCTGCACTTGAAAAATCTTAGAAATTTCATCACACGACTGAAAAGCTAGGTAAGGTTAGGTTAGGTAGATGGGTTGGCGAGGGGAGAGAAGCCCCAGCGCCACACTCAGGTCAGTAGAGACCCATTGTGATGCCCATTAATTGGGGGGGGAAGGTACCCCTTGCCCGCGGAGCAGTACCTATAGCATTCTACTATTGTCCCAGGCATCCGAAGCATTTTGAAGCCTTAATTAACCTCCAGTGGTCCCTGATGGGTACGTCCTTTAATTCTTCAGTGTACTGGAAGAAGTGCCTACCAAGGGAGCTATGTCTGAGATGGTAGAGACCTGGGCAGTGGCAGAGGATGTGGGTTGTGCCCTCATTCCTATTCCTGATCTATCTAGCCTAAGCATTGTCGGTGAATTAGGGACTATTCCTAAAGCTGGCTTTGTTTTGTTAGGCCCCTGCCACGCAATGAGCGGCAGAAAATTTGCTCAGAAATGACGCTTGCCGCTCATTGTCTAGCAGGAGCCTTATGTGGTTCCAGTGATACTAACTCCAGTAGCCTTAGGGTCTCCACAATGCCTTGTATTGTCAATCTAGTCTTGAATTATAGAATAGCGCCTTGTTTGATAGGTTTTTACCTGAATGTCATCAGTTTTGCTCCGTAAAGCTTGTGCGGTAAACTTGTGTTTTTCTGGTCTGTCGTGACGTACATAACTTAAACTCTGAAACCGACGAAGTGGAGAGTTGTGTATGAACTTTTAAAAGCTTGTCGAATAAATTGAATAAATTGACTTCGACATCGAATTGAATTTGTTAGTGTGACCTGTCGTTGTTTACTTTGACTGTGAAAGAGCGCCTTTAAAGTTCAAAAGGAAGGGATAGGGATATAGGGGGAAGCCTTTAATATTAGACAGGACCTTGGACAAGCTGGAGCAGCTTTTAATTTAAGACACGTGTACATTTACTTTATTCAACACTTGTATTTACATGGTACAAACTATTCAGTGTTCTAAGTGCTAGATATCGACGTTAGTAGGTGTCCTCTTCCTTTGGAAGATATGTCCATCAAGTAAGAAAGTTCTTAACCACATTCCATTGCGCAACAAAAACTATTAAGCACAAGTTTGCTACATAAACTGTCTAAAACTTAAGCTTAACTTATACATAACCACTAGATTCTAGTTTTAAGGCCGCTTCGTAGGTAGGTAGTCCAGTTTTATCGATAATCTTGCTCATGTCCAAGCGAATGATTCCATTGTCGTTGATCGAATCAAGATTCAGCGTCACATCGGCGGCGTTACGTTGATTATTACTTGTAGTGGCCGCTGCAGTTGACACTGTTGCTGCTGCTGCTGCTGCTGATGATGATGATGATGATGTAGATGACGAAGTGGTTGCAGCGCCAGCAGTGGGCGTTTCGTCTCCTCCGCTATTATTGTTGTTAATTGCATTTTCGCATCTCGCTTCGTCGCTTGCATGCGAGACACTCCTACGATCGTTAATTGCATGCGGAACACTCTCTCGCTGGTCGACGTTGTTGTTACGATCGTCAATTGTTGGACTGTGTAATGGTGTACAGTAGCAGGCATCTTTGTCAGCTCCCACAGCAGCATTCCCATTGCTGACGTCAACTGCTATGACCACCTGATCCAGGCCACTATCACTCGACAGCGACATGGAGTCATCGTAACGAAACTTTCCGCAGAGGGGACATCCCCGATAGTATGGTTGATTTACAAACCTCCCCTCACCGATGCCTGCCGATTCGTGAGCAGTATACGGCAAGGATTTCCTCCCTAAGGCACTCGCACCAAAACGTCCTGACAGAGGGGCGGCAGCAGCAGCCACCCCAAGTTGAAACAGATTCTCTGCCTCGGCACGTTGCAGCGAACAGCACGACTGGGCACTGAGAACTTTCTTCATGCCCAAGAGATTGGTACCTCTAATGAACTTGGGAATCTCATTGGCGTTCGATGACCCAGATACATCATTCATCGACCGATAATCCGGTGGTGGTGAGATTCTGTTCGCTTGACTTTCCTCCTGCATGGCCACCACTGCATCGTACGACGGTGGCGGTTCATGACTCAACGCCGGAACTGCTAACCCCTCTGATGACTCCATGAAGAGGCCAGATGTCTCGTAGCACTGTAACGAATCACCAAAAGATAAAGACTTTAATTGAGACATTAAGGAAATCAGCTTGTAGTGTGCGGTGTGTGTGCTGGTGGATACTGGATACCCACCCAGCGCATAAATCACTTAATTAGTAGAGAGACGACATTCTTTTTAATTATACGCCGACGTGGTGTGCGCGCTAGAGTCAGTGTTTGCGGCGGCAAAATGCGCAACAAACCAAAGGTGCTGGATCTGGGTTTAACTCGCTCCGTGGAGGAGGTTTTAAAATTAATTGCCGACCCGGTTAGAGACGACAACTTTACGAGATTTTCCACACCTGACTGGGTCCTTATTTCGTGCGATTGCTGCGGGCGGCGGTACTGGGTGCAAGTCACATTGGAATGGATCGGTGGTAGAAAAGGGTTACCACTCAGGTTCATCCTCGTGCTTTGTTTTTGAGATACGACTTCTCTCTTTTGTGTTGGGTGTGGAATGTACGTATTCGTTAGGTTCATTTGCCGAGGGAAATGTTGAGTAAATATGTACTACCCATCGGGTGATTTGTATTGCACGCTCAACTTGATTGTACCTTTGTGCTCTTATTTTTTTTTTTGCTCTTCGTTTTGAGGGGAGCATTTGTTTAACCTAGTCATCTATGAGGGGGAGATCCGGGATTTAATGGAAAAATAAAGATGATGGGATATACTTTAGAGTAAATTGACAAGTAAGTCACATCTATTAGGTTGTCAGAAAGAAAAGAGCAATAGGTGTGACATCTAATCGACGATTAAAGGAAATTGCCTTAAATAGGGTCACGATTATTGGGGGTGGAGTCAATTCAATTATACTTCAATCGAATAAGACAAGTCTTTCAGGAGGGATAGAGGTGTGTATTGCCTTCACATGAGTGATTTACCTCACTGGTTGTGGCTGTTAAAAGCATTAAAGGACGTTTTTCGTCCGATTTCCGATGGCACTTGTAGATTTTTCATCTGAATTTGGAAAAGTTCGTAGTTCGCGAGACATCCGAGAAGGTGCACTTTGTTTGAATGCTAATCACTTGCAAAGAACACAATGAACTGACGTTTCGCCATCTTGTGATTGAGGACAAAGATTAGAATGAAGTTGGTAACACTTAAAAACTTAAGGCGGTAGCCTTGTCTCTGCCAAGTCTTGCTGTGCGACTGCATTTCAAAACTATCTTAGCGCTTTTCTACACAGACAAAGGCTTACAAAAAGACGCGTGTGGTAAAGAAATAAGCGAGTCAAAATATCAAACTTCTAAGGCTTGGGTCAACAGATATCAGAAAGTTTATGCGACACACCGCGTGAAGTCAAGGCCTAGCTGCTCACTACTATTCGTATCGTGCATGTTTATTTCTTTCACACAAATGGAAGTGACTTGTAAGTTGTTGCCAACTCCGAAAGGCCGATCGATTGTGCGCGAAAGATTTTTTTAGTCGATTTTGCTGGCCTTGAATCTGTGTCAGCTCACTCAGCAGTCCAACGCGTAAAATACTGAGCCATAGACGACACTAAATTGCTCATCACAATGTAGAAATCAAGGAAATTGGAAAAGTTATGTTAAGAATGGATGGTGACCGTGGCTCAGTGGTTACATTGTACTACGACCTACGTTAGTTCAAGCTCCAAAAATATCTATCGAACATTTTTCATAAAACCAGCTCCTGTCGGGCAATGACAAGAGCTTTTCAATTTTTCATTCGGAGTCGGCAATAAATTGTAGGTCCCTGTCATTTGCGAGAAAAATTTAACACACACTACATGAATATTAGCGAGAAGCTAGACCTTGAGTCCATCACGGACTGTCAAGCCCGTTTAATTTCACTCATGTGGATCAAATGCCTAAAATCCTTGGAACGCTTCCTTTTGTTGCGCTTCGCTTCCCGGCTGCTTCATTTAGACTTACGGTGTTATGGTCCACTTTGGTGGAAATTGTGTCGTTAATCCATCGTAGAGTTATGGCTTGTAGAACAGCGCCGATATCGACAGACATTTATAGTGCGCCAACTATTTAGGGACCATCTTATAGCTCAGTGTAGTAAAATGCTGTAAAAAATGTTATAGTTTTGCCATGGCTGCGCGGAGAAGATAAAGACGCCACAACACATGCTTTTTGATGGAGGCTAAAAAAGGAAGGAAGTTCGGCGTAGAGTATTTGTTGTGTATGGTTGTGGTCAATTCAACCATGTGGCGTAAGGTAATGAACCACCCATAACGTGGGGTAAGCAATGATTTAGCCACACAAAGGGCAATAGTTGGATGCAGCTCCAAACAACGGCCGACCAAGAGTTTGGACGGTTCCCTTCTTATCTTGAATGTGAGCATTCGAAGCACGACACGTTTTGTGAGTGAAGTGCTGAAGGAGCTAAATGCAACTGTGAAAAAAAACCAGTAAGATATGGGAAAAATTTCGTCGTTGTTCAAGCGAGTCCATGAACTTCACAGTCTATTAAGTCTCGGATTACTTTAACGGTGACCTACTTATCCTACTTGATGTCTTATCTTTCTCTCTATCAAGCGTAAAAAGGGCGGTTTTCTGTCTAAAAGTAGATTGAATTTTGATTGAGAGAAAAAAAAGTCCTTGATATTGGAAAAAGTCGTTGTCGTGGCTCAGTGTTTAGTGCGTTGGACTGTTGAGCAAGCTGCATGAGTTCAAGCCCCAGTGGTGTCCACAGAACATTTTTTTCGCGGCGGGGAGTGACAAGCCTCCGAGAGTATAATTTGTCATGAAGGAGCTTCACATTTTGCCGTTCGGAGTCGACAATAAATTGTAGGTTCCTTCCATTCGTGGGAACAATACAAACATGCACAACATGAATGGTTGCAAAAAGCTTGGCCTTGACTTACCTCGAGTTGTCGCGCCAGCTATGAATTTATTTTTTGATATTGGAAAAATAGTCGGCGGGAAGAGTAAGCTCTAAAGTACATCAGTATTCATAGGAGGGTAGGATCTACCCCAGGGACTCGGCCTGGAGTAAAAGAACGAATATTTTGTTCCAGAAAACTCTATTAGGATCTGAAAAAATGTCTGACCTATTAACGAGTATTGAATGGCTTCGAAAATATATCTTCTAGGTCTTGGGAATATTGAACTCGTGCCACAGAAAAGTGTAATAAGCTGCAGTCTATGATGCTTTAATTATTGTAGGAAAGCCAAGTTGAATGAAGATACCAGTGGTTGAAGGGTTAATTTGCCTTTATTGATGGTTATTCTGATCCGTCTAGTATAGCATTTAGTGACTGGAGAGGCTTGTTGAGACCCTGGTTCACCCTAAAGTCCAGCGCAGTCATAATTAAGTAAATACATTTTACCAGGCTTATAGTGATCTGTAAGAATTTGAGATCGGTAAAGTATTAATCTTGTGCAAAGGCTTTGCTATATCTACCTTAGACCAAAAAAAAAAAAAGGGGGGGGGTTCATATTGCCAACTTTAGTCAAGCGATCATACACAAGTACGATTATGAGCTTTCTCCCAGATCATTACTAACACATTCTTTAAGTTTTAAGAAAAAGAGCTTTTAAGTCGAAGGAAAGGAGTGCATGTAAGGTTTTGTCTCTTGAGCACTTCAAGTTGGTTTATATCCTCTTCTACTTGTACGTGTCACCTTAAACGAAGTCTTCGCTCTCTGGTCCTTGTCAGACTAAGCAACAGGCGATCTGTATCGATCGTTTACCTATTAAGGAACGCACGTGGGTTAGTTATGGTTAGATGACTGTACTACTAGTGGGATGCACTTAAACCAGAATTAGGTCCTCTCTAATGCTTCTGAAATAGAAGTTACCCGATTTTCTGTGGAAAACCTGAGAATATTTATGGATGAGGTAGAAGCATGAAGGATCTCGATACACCTAGCTAGAGGCAGGATAAGATGGTTTATTGAGTCATACTTCAGAATGAAGCTTTCCAACTGGATCTGGTATAACAAGGATTCTGAATCCGCAGGTTCCTTGGCATGAAATATAAGATTTAGGAACGCCCTTGATGCTGTATTACGAACTTAGGAAAAAACCCTCAATGTCGATCGACCGCTCAAAGTCGTTGTACTACATATGTAGATCAAGTTATGTTAGCAAGATGAGTTCGGCGAGGATGGGAGATGCGTTTCTCCACACCATCTACACAGAGGTTAATGTAGACCCGTAGTGATGCCGCATTAAAAGAAGAAGAACGTGCTTTACCATCAAGACAATGCAATATCTTTCATAGCCAAAATTCACAAATTGTTGTTCAAATTGATAGACTACCCAAAGGATTCATCAGATCTAGCCCTCTGCAACTTTTTCTGTTTTCGAGTTCAGAGTTCGGCTCGAGAGACAAAGATTTTCATCCAAAGAAGTCATCGCATCCGTAGATGACTTGTTTTCAATGCAAGACCCCATTACTACTATTTGGATGAGTCAATAGAATTGGAGAATAAATGCAGAGAAATACTTGTTTATTTGTAAGGCTTTGCAAGTTCTTAAAAGATCTGCCCCCACGACATCTACAGAGTCCGTGCTGGTGTTTACTGATTATAACGAAGTTTTATCTTTTGTCGGACTTTGGCAGTATCGCTCTTGCCCACAGCGATAGAAATGGAAACGAACAAACTCAGTAAACAGCGCTCAGTGAAAATGAATTCAATCGCCGAAAGCGTGTACATGAATATTTATACACAGTGTTCCACCCGATCGTTATGCTTGAGATTTTTCGATAATTCCTAGAGGTAGTGACTTCGAATGAATATTTGTGTTAAAATGTAGAGGCTAGCTTGGACAAAGGCATGGCAAGTGGGTTGATTTCAAGTATTTTCTCGTCTCTGCAATTGCTATGAAGATCGTCATCAGTTAGACGTGGATTTTACTCTGCAATCCATCCCACAAGGATAGATAAAGATTTCCTGTATTTTTGTAAGAGTCTGTCGGTATTTCAACACTATAAACAGAACCGTATGACATTTTCTAATCAAAAACGTTGAGCAGATCTATAAACAAAACCTAATGTCGTTGAGAACTCGGTGAGGCGTACTGACTTCGACAAGTGAAAGGTGCTCTTTAGCACCATCTTACTTAGGGATTTTTATACCTAGCTGATGGCTTAAGCAGACAAGTTCCACAATAAGTTGATTACTAAATATGGCGAAAAGGCGACATAAAATAAATAAATAACTGGAGCGACACGCCGTGATAAGTGAGCATATTTTACGCGACTGTCCCGCCATAACTCGCTGTAAATTGAACCACTTCGGCAGGAAATTCACCTCTCCAGAAAAATTCGACAACGCTTCCGCAAGCATTATCTTGAGGTTCCTACACGACCTCGACCTTTCTCAAAATCTTCCTTAGGAGAACTTTGCCTGATACAAAAGTCCTCTCAGGTCACATTGCATTACTGGCCATCACCAATTAGGTATAAGGCTCCACAGATTGGTTGTGAATACCAGAATAGGTGCCTTCCGGCTCAATCGAGGAGCTGATTTTTGGCAGCTCCACGATAACAGCCCTAATTCTACGTGAAATGCGCTTTATCATTTCAAGCGTCACAGCTTGTTCATAGCTAAGGCGAGAACTAAAGTTCAGTCCAAACTGTTGACACGCTGTTCAAGAAGAAAGAAAGGACATTTACGTAGCGTCAAATATATTATCGGTAGTGGACGTCAGTGCTAACTCCACTTTGCCACACGCTTGTAGTCATAATTGGTTAATAGGACTCATAAATGGATCACGAGGTCACCGGGCGCAAACGAAAAACACAACAAAACCCAAAAAAGCAGTGATTTCATATTGAATATCGAATATCATGGGATGTCTCACATTTATGATCCAATACGATAGTCGATAGTCGACCCATCGCCTAACCCAGTGTGACCTAGAGAATCTATGAACATATCCATTTCAGGAAGTCAAAATCAATAGAAATCCAATAATTGTTTGAAAAATAATAATCCACCTGCGATCCTTAACTAAAAGCCCCACACTCACCTGTTCGACACTGTATATTTCCATATTGGCGTCATTATCCATCCACCTCTGGCGGTATGCGGCCTCGGTTCGTTTCTTGATATTACGGTGGCAGCAGTAGCAAACGACACACAACACAGTTGTCACCACAGACAGCATAGCCCTGCAACGACACAAACAGAGAAACAAAACCACATAAAACATTTATTAGAAAAAAATAAAAAAAAAAAGATTTTCAGTCAATTCACTAGGAAACGAAAAGAATCTATAATCCACTCTGTCCCTGTCCCTGTGCCCATTCCTTTGTTAGTGGGTATTTCAAGAACAATACCTCACGGAACACATCCACCCCATCCATCTGCGAACGAGGAGATACATTAGTTTCATACAAGTATCTCACACTTATATTACAGCCCCCGTTGAACAATAGACCACAGGTGTTTATACTCTCACACACCGTTGTCCTCTTTCCTGTCCAAACTCCAGATTCATCCATTTGATTAACTCATCGATGAACCTCTGTCAACCGCCCTCGTTCCCGCCTCCGCCCCTCATGTGTAATGGTTTTTCCCCCGGAATAACCTTTTCTTATGCAAATTCGTATCGCATCTGGCTTATTGGCATTCGAATTGGCAAAAGGTGGATCACCGGAGCACGACCACACACAGGTACACCCAAGCCTCAGGTGGCAGTGGATTAAATTTACCCGAAGATTAACTTTTAATTAAATTCCCGGCGCGACAATTTGCGACTGTCAAAGTCAAATAATTGCGAACGAATCGCACAATTACCATGAAATTCGATACCGAAATCATGGCTAATCAAAAGCGGATTACTTAGAGGTGTTCATCTCGTCTTGTGCCCGGCCTTGGTGGGAGGTTAGAAGCACATCGAAGGCTAGATGGTGTGGTCGGGCTTTATTCTATTTTTTTTTTTTTTGTGAATTTGAGGTTAGAAGTCTTTTTTTTTTCTGTGAAAATAATCAATAGATTGTGTAGGGTCTACAAATGTGTGTGTGTGTGTAAGAACGGGGAGCGGGAAAGCCTAGAATATAAAGTTCGCGTGTTAAAGCCACAAAGGGGCTTCGTGTCTGTTCCGAAATTCAAATTATCCTCATAAGGTGATTTACTCGAGCAAAGGTAGCAGCGCTATCTACACGTGAAGCTATATTTATAGAATATCCAAGCATTTCTTATCGATTCGGAGCGTACTCTTTCGATTTATAGTGTACATGTGTGTGTGTGGGTGTGTGTAGTGTCTAATGTATTCCTGGGCTTTTTTTTTTTGTGGACTCTGCTTGTTGAGAAAACACATGGAAATAAGTGAACCCAACAACTGTTCTAATTGGAGAACCCCATTTTTATTTCAGTGACAGTTGTTCGTTGTCTGTAAACCCGCTGAAGGGTATTCAAATTTGGAGTTACGTCAATTAGAGATAATTAACAAGAATTTTTCATTGGAAAAAACGATGATGTCCTGACAAAAGGGGGTCGACATGGGTTGTTTTGAGTCGTAAACCAGTGACCTAAATAGATTTTGAAATGCGATGGCAGTTAAATTGGGGGCTAGTCTCTGGCGATGAACTTTTCCATAGAAAGTGGTGTCTGTCTAAAAATTGGACATTGATTTTGGAAATCTGAAAGTTGAGAAATTCTGCTTCACTTTTCCTTAAATCGTAGGCTTTTTTTTTTTTTGAAGAATCTAGTCCAGGTCATTGCAAATATTTTGAAAAATCACTACTCATTGAACTAATCTGTAAAGTAAATGATTCCATAAGCCCAAGAAGTAGTCACAAGGCTGCCGATTTGCTGCCGGGATGAAAGCATGATTAAATTACACGCGATGTCACCCTTCTTATATTACCGAAGTTTCGAACCACTGCACCTCACTCGGGTATTCATAACCCATTGTGCGCGGTGGATTATAAGTAAAACTGAGGCCCTACTCTTGATTTCAAATTTAACTGGAGAAGAAACAGAGCAACGAGTAAGGCTAGGGCCACGCACTTTTACTGAGCGACGTCGCTCGAGCGATTAGTAGTGAAAATGTCGTTGTCGACAGTTGAAATCAAAATTTCCAGGTTTATTTGCTTCATTTTCACTTTATCGCTGAGCGATGAACTACAAAATTAAAACAAAATTGAATTCAGAGCGACGTCGCTCTATCGCTCAGAAAAATCGCTCATCGCCTAGCAACTACGTGGCCACAGCCCTACAATTCCATATGTCTTAAATTTTTTTGCGTCGCTCAGGTGCTCGCCGCTCCATCGCCCATCGCTCAGTCGCTCAGTGCGTGGCTCTAGCCTAAGAAAGGCTTGTACGCTTGTAAAACACAACCCTTGACAAAAGTAAAAACTTTGTCAAAAAAAAACACTATGGACCTTCACAGCAGTATCAGGGATCTGCCACGCAATGAACGCCAAGCGACAAAGCGGCAGAGCACAGCGGCAGAAAATATGCTCAGAAATAACGCTTGCGGCTCAACGACTGCGTGGCCACAACCATATGATTTCATAAATTTTTATTTTGCCGCTCATTGCGTGGCCTTGCCCTTATAGTTCGTCCCATCCTCACTAACGGGTCACTTGTCTGTTGGCCCTACGATGACCAAAGCTCAAAACATAACCAAACTCAGGAAACTTCAAGGAATTTTTACTGACTGCTGAAGGATGGACTGTGGGTCCGGTGAAGGTATGCACTCTGAAACTTAAAAACTATCGAAACCGGGTTTAGAGAGCGTATTCCCTTTGGAAATGCTAGCAATACTGTTACCACATCTTCCAAATTGGTAAAATAATGTCGGAAAAAGCTTGCAGATCTGGACAACTAGTTCTCTGCCACTCCAACCTAGGTCCCAGGATATGGTGACATACGTACTTAACTGGCCTGGCAAGGTTCAACTATAGGCAGCTCCCTCGCACATCAAGCTCACATTTTACTTGAATCTGTCAAGGAAAAACTATTTTTGGTTTTTCTAAAAATGGTTAATCTGGGAAGGGTCGCCATTTTTAGGACAATATGGCCTGCATATTACCTTAGTAAAGCCAGACATCTCCTTGGCAAAGGACACGGCCTTTAGTGATCTGCGCGGTTGACTGGATGGTCGGCAACCATGCAGCAAGATTGGGTATTCTTTTCAAAACTTACTGCTGAAGCAGCAAAGAAGTGAAAGATGCAGAAAACGATCTAATGGGTTTCAGGCATGTCAGCCTGACTACTGCCACTCCTACCTACCTCCCTGTAATAGAATTTAAATCTTTTCGGACTGAGCCGGAATGCCTTTATCTTGGTAATATCAGAATAAGGTTCGGTGTGATCTTCTGTTTCTTCTTACGGAGACCAGCAGAACACTGCCACCTATAAGACCTGTTTTAGTATCAAAATTGACCTAACTCTGATTTAAGTGCACCTTTGCCTATTTGTGGGAAGCAAATATCTCCATCAACCCAAGGATGTTAAAAAAAATACCGAAGTCATGAACTAAGCTCAGTGTCGAACCTGTGCATGGACTATAAAAGGCACCTGCCGAATTGTTTTAACTGAACTATGGCGAGGCATTCACAGAAAATGTGCTTAGGAGTATATTAATTGTCCAAACCTAGTCCTTGCTCGAGGTGAGCAAAGGCCTAAAGGCCTAGCTTCTCGCAACCATTCATGTTGTGCGTGTTGTATTGTTCCCACGAATGAAAGGGACCTACAATTTATTGCCGACTCCGAACGGCGAATTGAGAAGCTTTTTCACCCCGACGAAAGGTGGTGCTGCGAAAAATGTTTGGTGGACACGGCTGGGACTTGAACCCATGCAGTTCGCACAACAGTCCAACTCATTAACCACTGAGCTACGGCTACCACTTATGCTCATCTGGTTGAGAATATAATTGAGAGAACAATGTCCAATGAGAAAGTTCTTTAAAAGATTAGCATCTCGCTCATTGTAATTGGGGAGCAGTTATCCGATTCCAGAACTTTTGTCTCTTAAAGAAACGTCTTGTGCCAACCCATTGAGTTCCAGAATAACTTGTTCCCTGCAGAAGCTGTCAGGAAGGTGTTAGGATGCAACGAGTCCAGTCGATGAAATAAGTTCATAACTTAGTGTCCTGTGACAATGTAGAGAGAATTGTTGTCCTCTATACGCATAGTCTATAGGTAGGATCCGATGACCCGAAAATCAGTTTGTGACAGTGCGTCTTCAATAGACGGTGGCCACTCAAGACACCGCTTAGAGTTTTGAAGTGTTTCTTTCTCAAATACATCCAAATCACATTGGATTAAAGCAAAATCTGTTCCCTTGTATGTAAAAGCATTAACTTACTCCACAGAATGGTTCGATACCAGTGAAGGGGATCGATGTACCGATCTTGACCAAGGAGTCCTGCCGTAGGGATCCAGTTTATGTAGTATAATCGTGTTTTGTCTTTCCTTTTCTGGCTCTAGAATGTCTTTACAAAATGTTTCGACTTTTTCGTAGCCAAGTTCAGGACCTTTGAAGCCGCTTAGGTATCAAAGAAGATACAAATAGTTTTGCACATAGTTCTGCATGAACTGATTGATGAAAAATATTTCTGATAGAACAGCGCTATCCTAAATAATTAGTTTCGCTTGAAAGTGTAATAGGACAGTATGTAGCTCAATGGCATGCTGAACTCACTGATTTGTAGGTAGGAAACTATCATGTTGAGATGACAGCCTGGAAAAGGTTTAGAACCGATAATATTTAGGTGGATGAGCCTATACAGGATGAGTCTTTCTTGCACTTCTATGAGTAAGTAGTATACTGAAGATAAGTTGCAAAAACTCTGCACCCAACTCCAATTCTGAGGAAACGCTTGTTACCTCAGGCCTTACAGACTATACGAGTTGCCGCCTCGAGGTCCTTTTTGAAACCGTGCAGAAGACTCTTCGTCAGAGCAGATTACCACACTTATTTTTAGCAGGATCTTCAATAGCCTTTAAAGCTTTATTCCACCATCTCGATCACCTCTAGAGACACCGAGGACTCGATTGATAAGTTGAAATGATTCGTGCAATGTAAAGTTGTGATCCTAGCTTAAACCGCAGGCCAAGGAGGTAAGGCTGGAAAGGCTTTTGCTCTAAAATGAGCACGAAAATTCTAATGAACCTTAGACACTTTCTTAGGGACTGAATCGAAAATATCAATTTATCGAATTTCATCCTTTTGCATAAGAAACTGATGGAGCTCAACGACTTAGGCCACCTAAAGCCATGCTTAAATGCATATGGTTAAGAGAGGTCTGGGTGGACACAGTGGATCCAAGGTGTCCCGAGTATGATTTTAGTCCTCCACCACCTCTGCGGTCAAACGTCAAATACTTAGTCAAATCTTAGCTTAACTCTCTATAAACCCATTTAGCACGATGCAGAACTTGTGTGTTCGAAACCACGGCAATTTTCTTGAAACAAAAGTCAGTCATCTAACCCCTATACCTCACATCAAAATCCTTTGTTCGCAGTCCGTCTTTACCGTCCTCAGTTGTAAAACATTTCAATTTATTGACTTTTCGCTCCAAACTGTAGCCTCGTGTTTCCGTTTTTATTCGTAGTTTGCATGCGATTGCAAAATATCCCTCTCGGGATGCCGCAACAACTTAACCACAGTGTTCACCTCCCCGTTCCAACTGAATATTAAATGAAACGTATTACATATTGAAAAGGATAATTGGAGCGCCATGCAACTCCCAAGCTCAACCATAACCAATTTATTAGGCTAATTCGCATATAAACAGCAAATATGTCCTTCGTTATGCCACCACACACACACACACACACACAAAGGCATCTTCACACTTGCGATGCAATAATTCGAGCTAACGATGGCTTTCCTCTCGAGCAATTTCATAAGCCCTCTGCACTTAATGCGCAGTCCTCCCAGCCTGCCACGCTACATAAAATCAAAAACATAAAACACACTATTTTAAGGACATTTATATCCCAATGACACATCTAGAGAAAGGGAAGCGGTGGCGGCGGCGGCGGCACAAAAGCCCCACTGTGTGGTTGTGGTAGTTTTAGCTGCACGAATGAATAAATTTACACATCCGCATTACAAGGATCTTTATGCAAATTACCTCCTATTCTCGTAGAGAGCGGCACTACTGCGTGGGCTGCCATAAAGCACGCAGCATAAAGCAGACTGAAACACTAGAAGCGAATGTGTAATAAAATAGATCATCATAATTTGGCGACTGCGTTTCAATTGGGGAGTTTTACGGTAAAAGGAGACCTCAAGAGGAGCAGAAGTTTCTGTCATCATCATCATTTTCACATCCAACGAAGGGTATATTCAAATAGCAGCACACAAACACACATAACACACAGAGATATCGCATTTATCCTGCGCTTCGACGAAAAATGACATAATAAAGGCAAAGATAAAGGAAACCAGGGAGACACTGACTCTTAAATTGAATTTTAAAATAAATTTTAAGGGATCAACCATTTGCCATATTTTTCATCTTGTCCACCTCCAATCCGCTCTGGTCTTGGGACTGCTCAGCTCAACCGTAAAACATAAATTATCGGAAATTTTCCTAATCCCAACGAAACAAAACCGGAACAGGAAAAAAAAAAAAACAAAACAAAAAAATTCGAGAATAAAACAAAAAAAAAATCAAGTAAATTGCGTTGAGAGTGCGGGTGGCTTATAACAGATTTTAAAATGACAGCCGGTTACAGTGGTAGACAAAAGTAACGGGATGGATAAATTTGACTTTACGGACGAAGTGTCAAGTATTTGGGAGTTATCTTGGCCACAAAATAGTTCTGGACTTAGACCGTGATATCGAAAGAGCGGAGAAGTGGCTTTTGAAGGCATAGGGATGTTAAACGGATGATGATTTGCTAGTCTTATCCACCTTACACCCTTTTTGTCAGGTTTCTGTCACTAGCTAACGAAATCGCCACAATTAGAAAACTGGCAAGTGTCCAAAGATTTGTTATAAGTGGTTTGGAGTGGTCATCTAGAGAAAGAGAGAGAGGAGAGATAGTATATTGTGAAACCACGGTTAACCCCAAGTCTAATCCTGAAATCATTTAGATTTCTCAATGTAACAGTTGATGGTGGCCAAACTGTCAGTGTTCAGATCATTTACATTGCTGAAGAGATGTTCATTTAAAGTGACGTTTCTAATCCTGCCAAGGACTGGACATGTGAACAATGATTCCTCCTCTTTCACATCTCTACAACTCTTGCAGAAATGGTGGCAAACTTAGCGCAGTAGTTGAGCATGTCCTGCTAGGAGTAATGTAATGTAGTAATGTAATGATTTTGGTTATTTTTGATAGGATTCTTTCCCCTTCATCCGCGTGTGGATTTTAAAAGAAATCTCTTCCTAATCTTCTACGTATCGAGGATAGATCGAACGAGCCCAACACAATGGCAGTAATCAAGATGTAGCTATCTACGATTTGCTTCCGATAAAGCATTGATGTAGGTACTGGTACCTAGAGAATCTTGTCTGACTAGTTAGTTGGGCGCACAGTTCTCCGGAATGTTGTTGTGAACTGGAACACAGCAGAGTATGGCGTTATGCTGTTCATGGATACGTAGTCCTTCAATGTCCTAGATTTTACTGTACTAAATACAAGGGCTCTGATCTCAACTTGACTGTCGATATGAAGCGCAATACCTGAGCATGATATTTCGGTTATCAGCCATACGGCGGCCTGACGTACAGCGAAAAGACGCTACATTACTCAGGAAGACTGAAGGAGCGGTGGGTGTCAAGGCCTTTTGAAAAGACATTCCTCGGATGTTTTTAAAGTCGTCTGTGAAAATCGAGATAAAGGTATTGAATAAGCCTCCTGTCCAGTATTATACGTTCCTAGCCCGTTTTGGAGTTAGTTTCAGCAGGTAGATATCGGTTAAATTAAAAAAGTTGCAAAGAAGCATGTCCAACGAATAATCGATGCCAGTATATTCAGCTGCATGCGATCCACTAAAATGTCAGCCTTGTTTGGGGGTCAAACTAAGTATACTATTCGCGGTCTATGCCAGTCAAGTTCTATACAAATTCCCACCACGAGGGCGCTTGTTTCAGTTTCATTCAATAAAACACGAAATGTATTTTTTTTTTCTCAAGGCTCTTGACCACTTCTTCAGTATTTGAATGGCATGCGCTTTACAATAGAGGTGTCTATCGCAACTATTAAATGAAAAGCAACTGTGATTCCTCGAGAACTTGATTTCTCCAACACACAAACCCCTCAATTTAGCCAAGGCCTAGCTTCTCGCAACCATTCATGTTGTGCGTGTTACTCTTTTCGCACGCATGGAAAGGACCTATAATTTATTATCGACTCCGAACGGCGAGTTGAGAAGCTCTTTCATGACAGATTATACTTCTGGAGACTTGTCATTTCCCGAAGAGAGGTGGTCCCGCGAAAATCTGGCTTGAACCCAAGCCGCTCGGTCAGCACTCCAACGTACTAACCACTGAGCCACGGCGACCACCAAAGATTAATTTAGCAAGATAAAAACCAATGAACACTCGACCTTAAGCCTGTCGACACGGACTGAGAAAAGCCTAGATCGCAGCGGCAAAATCGTCGATATTGTATTCCGAGCTTTTTGCCACTAACCAGTCTTTGCTGTACAGAGTGAATCAAGCTACATTGAAAAGTACTTGCGTCATCTGCCCCAAAAATCTAAACTTATCCTGAAGACCGTCATGGTCCTCACGAAGCTTGCTAAGAACTGACTTTGTCGTCCATCACTAGACCCAAGTTGGAATGGATTTGTATTTTTTTATGTTGGAAGGTCTAGTTTCAAAAGAGCATTTTTGAGAAGAAGTTTTCTCCTAAAATGCCTGGCTTTCTATACTGATGGCTTAAAGACTAAAATTGATAACGGGTCTGTAGGTAGGAAGGTAGGAATGGCGGTTGTTTTGAAACCACGACTCTGGGAACTTGAACTGGTTGAAAAACGTGTGTGGATCTGTTGTCTGGTGGTCCTTATACCCTGTGGATTGGATTTGAGAAAGGACAGCATTTCAAAAATATTTTTGCTTGGAAAGGTCGTTGAAGTTATAAGAAAAAGGTTTGGCCTTTCTGCGATGCCTGGTTTTGGCGAGAACCAGGCATTCACACAGGAACTGGTCAAGGAATGCCGCCTCGTTCGCATCGTAGCAGTTGCAGCAATGCGCGTTGAAGGGAATGCCTTGCCTTGCTGCATGGCGATCGACCGTCCACTGACCGATACAGATTGCTTAAAGCCGAAAAATGTCCCTTCGATTATTGCAAAGGATGTCTCTAGTTCTAGTTTGGTTGTATGCGGGCCGTATGTCCTAGAGATGGCAACCTATCCTTTGTTAGTTATTTGCAGGAAATGTAAGAACAAGAGAAAACTCCACTTAGGAGCCTTCTTCTATACAAATTAGGCGACCTGATAAACATCGATGTTAGTAGCCTTCTACGTTTTATAAGAATCTCAAATTGATTCAATGAGTAGCCAGGAGATCTTTCCGAGATCCTTGTGGTATCACAACCGACCCCTCATGGCTGGAAGCCACTTCAACCTAACCTAACCTAAGAACAGTTTTCCCTTGATAAATTCAAGTGGAATGTGAATTCAATTCGCAAAAGAGCTGTCAAGAGTTGAACCTCACCTGTTTAGTTCACCACCTACGGCCTGTGACCCAGGTTAGAGTGACATTTGTACATTTAGAGAAACTCAACTTCAGTTACTCGTCAAACCCTCCTTACTGGGCACATTAGTTTCTTCCGTCATTATTCTACCAATTTGAAGGATGTGGTTACAGAGGCCGCTTGGTTGCCCATGTATATTGCAACTTTTAGCTTAGGCGTTGGATGTGTTTTGAGCTCGAGGCATGCATCGAGAATCGGTAGCGTTCCCGCTTGAAAAACACCAGCATAATCGAATAGCCTGAGCGAGGTCAAAACCTTCAAAGTTTCAGAGTAAATCCGCACCGACCCCATTACTAAAAAAAAAAAAAACCCAGTAAAGAAAAACATCGCATTAGGTGGCCCGCACATGTAGAAGGAGACCTCCAACAGCTCGTTAAGGACCGAGATTACGTAGAGGCTTGTTAATAAATAAATAAATAAATAAGTAACCGGCGCGACAGCTAGAGTTGAGCCAAGGCCTAGCTTCTCGCCAACCATTCATGGTGTGCATTTTGTACTGTTCGCACGAATGGAATGCACCTATTTTTCATGACAAATTGTACTCTCGGAAACTTTTCATTCCCCGACGAGAGGTGGTGCCACGAAAAATATTCGGTGGACACGGCTGGGGCTTGAACCCACGCAGCTGCTTGCTCAGCAGTCCAACGCACTAACCACTGAGCCACGACGACCACAGGCTTGTTAGTCCAGATTAATCCTCAACTGCAGCACCACCGAAGTAAGAAAGAAGGCAAAAATGACTTTGGTCGATAAGGCAGAGCCTTTAATTTTTTAAACGAAAGTACTGATGTCGTACGAAACAAGCACGCCGCAGGACAAGTTTCAAGTATTTTCTATGCCGTTTGTGGCTTTGCTATCGCTTCTGGCGTTATAACGCAAAACCGCCTTCTTTCTTTTGGACTACAAACGTACAGGTGTGTTACAGTTTACCAGTTTAAACAAACAAACAAAATCTTCTCACTTGAATTGTTACATTGAACCGTAGGGTATTCTATTCGATTCACTTTTGCCTTTCGCTAGCTGTAGATTGCAATTTTATGATATCGTGCAACAAAAACATATTAAATCACTTAAAAACAGTATAGAGTTGTGTTCCGGATAATCACGATTTCGTGCACCACACGAATCTAACACCGACAGCTATGTAAGTTGCAAACCGCCAAACCCTGAATAGTGCCTTCCCAAATCGATAATTTCCATATTTATGTAGGGTTCGTGCAGGCTTTGCTATCTCCAACCCTCTATCACTTTAATGTGGCTCTAATAGCTGCCCCGACATCACGCGCATTTTCAGTTTTTCACCCATCAACCGATAATTAAATGGAAGAAAAAAAAAAAAAAACCTTCCAAATAGTCCCCTCGAAGCATAAATCCTAATTCAATTCCAATGCCACCCCCAGTCCCACCAATAGTCGAGTGGTAACTCAAGGCCAATCAAGCGCTGAAGAGCGCGATTTTCTCTTTTTTCGTTTCTTCTTCACATGACAATAATTATGATACTTCCCGCGATGGATGAACACACAAAGCAAAACCAACAAATTATACACACCCGCCAAGTAAGACATTAACATTCCCATTTATATTGTGGGATCCACCCGGAATGCCACTGCTACTGCCACCGCCACCCATGAAAGGTGCTCCGCCACCGATGCCGCCCACTGTAAAGCCTCCGATGCCAGCACTAGCGCCAGTTCTTAAATTCTGCTGATGAAGTAATCCGAGTCCGCCAATTTGCGGGCTAGTGCCACTGCTGGTGGTGTTATTTCGATTATAAGCCACATTTGCCGCAAAGGACATGGTCGTTGCTGACATTGTCGTTGTCGTCATCATCGTTGAATTATGATTGCCGTGGCCGTTAAAGTGGCTGACTGCCGCAATAATTGCCAAACGCTTCATAGACATTATCCTAGCGCAACGGAACGCGACGGTGCTCGAAGGATACAAAAATAAAAATTCTGCGATTTGTTTAACTTTTAATTCCCACCGTAGGAGGTCCCTGTGCCTCTGTGGGTGGTTGTGGTCTGCTCCGGAAGATGGGAGCTTTCCTTGTCACAGTAGGCACTTCTCAACGCTCATACTTGGCACTAGACACACACACACACACACGCGAGATACTAGGTACTGTAATTAATTTATTTTTATCCAAGGATATCTCGCTGTCGTCGCTGATGTCGTGTGTTTGCCTAAATCCTTATCAAAGCAAACACATGGACACAAACAAGCACACACACGTCACTAATAAGACGACCGACCCTTTGCCGTATCCGTATCCTTGCGTAATCATGAATTTTAAATCCACAACACCTCGAGCTAACGAATTTTTTGAACGAAAAAAACAAAAAAAGAACGACGAGCAGCGAGTTAGTCGCGTCGCGTCCGACGGCGAAGTTATTTCCTTCGTCTAATTCTCGACCTTCCAACCTGGTTACTCTAGTCGGACTGAATCGACTCGACAAGGTAGTAGACTAG
The DNA here is from genome assembly GCA_917880715.2 of Matsumyia berberina. Classification (NCBI taxonomy): domain Eukaryota; kingdom Metazoa; phylum Arthropoda; class Insecta; order Diptera; family Syrphidae; genus Matsumyia; species Matsumyia berberina. The sequence goes on along the minus strand of OU862870.1, from coordinate 109,864,407 downwards.
GAGGTTTCCTTTTGGGGTTCGTTTTTGTGTTTTTTTTTTTCTCGCTTCTATAGTCCTGTGCTGTGTTGTGTTGTGTTGTGTTGTGCCGTTTGCCTTTCTAGGGGTATGTTTCCACTTTCACTGTCGGCGGCAGGAGCAGGAAACGATGATGGTGAACAAAAAAAAGTTGAAACATTCAACTGACAGTACACAGTTGAATAGCAAGGAGCAGCAATCCAAAACACACAAACACACCACGCTGTGTTGTTGTGTGTGAAAGGATATCTTAACGACTACGACAACACTGTAGTACTCTAAAAGAACTGAAACAGGACAATCCTGCCGCTGAAGGAGAAGGACGAGGCGGTTTTGGGGTGGTTTTTGTTGGTATCGTGTGCAGGATACTATCGTGAGAGTGTGCTCCTGTTAGTAGACACAGTGCAATTGTCAAAGTGTAACCCCCTAGTCAATGGACAAAGCTATATTAATGTTCTAAGCTTTTCTTCTAGACCGAACGCTCGTCGCACGCCTATTGATGATGACACGACGCAGCACCGTGGTATTTACACGCTGAAATTGAAATTGAAAGATTTTCTAGGAGTACTCCGGAATGGTGCTAGGATGGGGTGTTGCGTCTTCGTCGACGACGGAAAATTAATTCGAAGCCGCTGGGTGTGAAAAATGTTTGATTTCCGAATGAGTGCTTAGTGCTCTCTATGAAATGAGAAGTCATCCACGGAATGGAAAATGTTGAGACTTTTTTTTTTTTTATTCGCAACCGGGATTTTGATGCTTGAGAGGAATCTCTGAAATGAGACTGAGATTGACACTAAAAGGGTTGACTAATTATGGAAAGAGTAGCTGGCATAACCATGGAAGGCTCTTGAAAGTAATTATGTACCATCTTGCAAGGCCGACTTGCAGCCGTTGAAAGGCAGTCTACATCGTGATAAGAAAATCCTTGTGTTTGTAACGCTAACAACTATGCCGAAACCACACTGTGGAGGTTCGCATAAGTCGGACTCTAGAGATGGCAAGACAACCGACCGTTTGACACCGACGAAAGATGGTTTGTCACTAGAACTTCTTACAATATCGACTTCAATAGAAGAACTTAGGCGTCAGAGGAACAATTTGCGAGAATCTCTAAGCTAAGATCATAGCCGTTACAAGTCAATGGTCATGAGAACAAGTTTATCGTGCTGTAGAATCAAAGGAAAATAAGACAAGGCTGGGAAAACCCATCAAGTGGCACTAAAAAGAGACATCGTCAACCAAAGTAATGAAATTGGCACGAGGGGATAAAAAATACATTCTTCCTACGACGATGGATAAGTATGTATACAGGAAGCCTCCCATTAGGGCTATTCTTAGTTCTATGTGGAAATGAACGAGCCATACTTTCAATTCTTGATGAGCTCTTTCTGAGTGATAGTTGTGTTGATTGTAAACCATCCCATTCGTCGATAGTCGCCTATCAAGCCTATCAAGGCTTTAGATAATGGTAGGGCCAAATAGAGAGCGATGTCCAACTGTCGCGAAATCCTAAACAAAATAGGCGTCATCGGCGAGATCAACATCTGCTGTGTCCCCAGACACAGCGACATCGATGATTACCTACAAAAAAGCAGACGGATTTGCTCGATAAGGCTCCGCTTTGGGAAGTGAGCACGCCCACACATCGATAAATATCCCTATCGGTGTGTTAAAAGGTAACGTCGACCACAAGATGAGAGAGCTAATCAACACCTCTTGGTCTGCCAGAGGCGACTGCATTATATCCCGCAGCTTATGGCCGATAATACACTAGAGCAAGACAAAATGTCTCCTGGCTATGAACAAAAAAGAATAGGTGACTGACGGGACATTGTGCCGTAGACATCATGGCCAGGAGATTCGACATCAACTTCCCAGACTGCTGCAGGAGCTGTCCGGTTATGGAAAAGACGGAGACCATCAAGCACTTACTTTGTGAGTGTCCCAATCCCCAAAACCTCCGACTCCGACACATGGGAAACAGGCTGTTTTGAGAACTGGGGAACTACCTAACAGAAGTACTAATAACGAACATACTCCACTTTATTAAGATTTCGTGATAGACCACCTATGTATCTAGAATACAAGGTCGGAACATGGACCACAACACAAAGGGGAACACAATGGACCAGTAGGCCCCTATGAACGCACAGTCATTAGGTTGGGCACTTCCTCCATAACCTAACTTAACCTAACCTAAACCATCCCATTCCTCCCATTCCCCCCGTTACACTCCCAATAAGGCAGTTCCTGTGTCCCCTTATGGGACATAAGGTTCCACCACTAATGCCATCCACTATTACACCCCATCGTGTTGAGTTCCTGGCAATGTTCCTTTGCATTTTCTCTAGCTTTTTTCCAATTGTCTTTACTCCTTTTCGACAGTCCGGCGTCACGTCCTTCTTGAACGACCCGCTCTTCTTAGTGCGTCCCATTGCTTGACAGGGGTGGCTGTGCAATCATCGGCTGATCCATTGAAGCTTACGTTTTTGTGCATATAATCGCGTGTATACATTCTTGACACGTTCCAACATGATTTGGTCAGAATACTCGTAGTTTATTTTTTAGACATAAGTTCGCGGCTTTTTAGTGACGTTGTCGGTCACTTTGCAGGTCCTACACGCATACACCGACTCCTGTCTTTAATCAGATCAGTCGCAGCATGATGTTAAGATTGCAGTACTTCTCCAAATGTTTGACATCATACCAAATGTCTCCCGATTCGGCTGTGTACCTACATCTAGTTCGGTGCCACTATCGACTAATACAATAATCACAAAGCACCGAAGGGTTAGACTACGTAGTTGACTCCTTGATCATCAACGCTTACTTGTGAAGATAAGGCCAAGAAGGTTGGCCTCTCTCACCTCGAAATCGTGGAACAAGTAAATTCGAATCAATTCGAGTATATCGGTCCTTCCCTTGTTGAACCGAGGCAATCGGGTTCTCAGTGAAATTCATCTATTGCTTAATCTTCCTCTGCTTCGTTGGGACGTTTTTACAATATTTCCTCATCAGAGTAATGTGTCTGCAATGAGATTCCTTGTGACTTGTTTTGATTGGACAGTGAATCCAGATCGCTGAACCCGGCAGCTATAGCAGAATTTTGCCGCTTTGATTGTTCGCACTTCCTCTAGAATTTTTCTACAAAATCCGTTCGTTTGTTGAGTTAACATTTACATCTTCGCTTTTTAACTGACGGTCACTGTAAAAAGGCGAGAGACGTTGATTTGAAATTCACGGGACATCCTGCTTCGTAGTGTCGACAAACAAGAAGGTATCTAGGTACCACCTACTAAATGTCACAATCAATAAGTTTGATTGCATTGACTCGGGCACAACGAATAGACCAGCAATTTCCAGACCAAAATCAACATCATAGATGAACCTCACGATCACGTGCTTATGGCTTATTAGGAAATCTTAAGCTCCAGAAAACTCTCGTAAACCTCCAGTCAAAAAAGTTTTTGAGTTTAATTTTTCAATAACAAGACATTAAGGAGGATCGAAACTTTTTTCTCAAGGTCAAGTAATCACGAATTATAAAAAGCTTACTAGCAGCTGCCTGCCCGAGATCGATGAGGATAATGTGTCTTAGTCAAGTGCTCTTCATAAAGTGGCAACCTTTTTCGACATTTTATTAAACTTAAAACTAGTCTTTGTGTAAGGACTTGTGCCTGTTCCTAGTGACAGCTTACTTACTTTATTAACGTTTCATTTCGGGATAGACCTGGGTCTCAAGTAACAAGCTTCTCCAGTTAACCCGTTCCTTGGCTAACTGCCTCCAGTAGCGCACTTCAAATTAGTTGAGATCCCTTTCTATTTGTACGTGTTGCTCTACTACTTTTTTTCTCCGGATTAACTCCGAAAATTCTACACGTTAAAGTGCCTCAAACTCCTTAAGCGCAGCAGTTTTTTCTTACAAGGTAGGTGTCGCTTTGGATCCTGGTTTCCAGTCCAAAGAAACAGTGATTCACAAAAGTTTCCCCTTCGTTTTATTTCTGATGAATTGTCGGAGTCAAAAGTTATAGCAGAATTACCAAACATAAAGTCCCTTATTTCCTCGAAGCTATTTATAACAGTCCTTTGTTGCCTTTTGCAAGCTGACATCGACGCACCAGACAAGACTTCAGTTTAGAGTGTAGATCGTGCTTGGGTGGTATACGCAGCATTGGGGTCAAGATAGATCTATTGCTCCCCCTTTTTGTCGATGCTTGGCTTTGAGCATATCCTCTAGTCCAATGACCTTGACAAATTGAAGTCTTTAATGGATTTAGCGCAGGTAAATCTTTGTCAGATAGCAGATATGTCCCTAGATGAGTTCTTCTGTTGTGAGTTAGTGCCGCACAGTACTTAAGAAAATGTATTAGGGTCTCTTCAGTGGTCTGTTAGAAAATCTGTGAGTTTATGCAACTTGTGTGGTCGCCGTTAGTGCGTTGGACTGCTGACCGAGCGGCGTGGGTTCAAGCTAGACCTTGGCTCACCCCGAGCTGTCGCGCCAGCTATTTATTATTATATGCAACTTGTTCTTGGTTTCCGAGGAGTTTGCTACCCTATGGGAGACCTGGAAGTTCAGTCTTTGGCTTTGTTCTTTCTTCCTCTTCTTTTTCTTTCAAATGCTCCCCTATGCCTAACCCACAAAAGAGTTCTGGTTCTATAGATTGTCTTACCGACCCGACTAGTTCATCTGCTTTCTCATTACCTTCGATCCCAACGTTGCCTGCTACCCAGTGAAGGGTAGATAGTGGATTGTAAACAGTTATTCAAGAAATAGGCGACTCTGTCACAGAAGGGTCTATTGTTATCTTCTTATAAATCAAAGCTTACTCAAGAGGCCGGACTTGCTGATGAATCCGCCTGGGTCGTTGGGTGAGATGGCTGTTATGTTCTCCGCTTCAAGGTAGGAGTTACCTAAGTAACGATGACTGGTTTGCCATAAGATGTACTCTACTGATTTTTCGTCTTCGTTGCACATTCTGCAGTCTTATAGCATTCTCATAGCCATGAGCTGCTTTTTGAATCGGTACTAGCGTCAGGAACTCTGTGACTGTTCGTAGTAGGTGGTTACTTCATTTCTTTGCCCTCATTTAATGATTTTCTCAAGGCAGTTCCATGCCATTTTAATTTTATTTCATGGGAGCATTGTGCCTTAACGGCTGCCTGGCTTACTGAGAGTATCGCTATACTTTTCCTGTGAAACCTCCTGCTGAGGTTGAATTGAGCGGATCTTTTAATTGCGTAGGCCTCTGCTTTTTATTTCGAGTGTTTTGTCCTTGGTCCATACACATAAGTACACCTAACCCAGTTCACGGTTTTTGTAAGCAAGTAGTTCATTTTGTCCTCTAAGTTGTGATCCCGCTTCTGGCTCTTTACTTGAAACATACTTTGAGACTACACATCAACTACATACATATCTATGAGGACCATTAGGCGATTTAAATCAACAATACTTCGGAACTTATTTAACCTGAAGCCTGTCAGCTTACAACAGGCCTTCAGCAACACCATGAAGGAGAGATTAAAGAACATTTTGACTAAGAGTAAGACTAGCTAAACCCTTATGCACTCTCCTCAAAGTAAACTGAGAAGTGATGTGAAATGGGCGCCTATTGGCTTGCGTGACTGAGAGCAGTTTATCATTTTCCAGTTAACATGACAACTTCTCTTCTCTCTCACTCACACACATACATACATATTCACAGTGCATAGGGACAAAGCTCGTGCGAAATCCACCCATAAACCATCCACCATCAACTAACAACCCCCTTCGCAGCTAAGAAAATGGAACGCTTAACACTTTCTTCTAGTAATGGAGCATTCCCTAGCTACCTTTCACCCACCTCTGGCTGAACGAGTTCCCTGCGACCCATCTAACTTATCCTACACGAAACCGTGTTCTTTTTGTTGTTCACGTTACGGCGACACGCTCCAAAACAAATTCGTTGTTTAGTTTATTCTCCTCGTCTTCCTAGTGAATAAAGACCAACGAACGAAAAACGAAGACGATGGTTACGTCAATTAAAAAACGAACGCTATAACAACAACATCAACAGCAACAAATTAGAATAAATAAAAGTTTTCAATTTGTGTTCTAAGGTTTTCCCCTTTTAGCCGACATGAGTAGTGGTTACTTCTGTGAACTTTCCTAACGACTGCTGAAACACATGACATTCTGCAAGTGCCGAGCACTTGTCCATGGCAAGTTGCAAAAAGTCCAACGACAAAGGCATCAGGCTAACTGTTGCTTTATAGGATTTAGCCAACTCAAAGGAGGCACGTGGACGAACATCGACTGACGATTTCAACTCGGAATGTCCTTCGAAACAAAAATTACAACAAACAAAAAAAACCAAAACAAAATGGCAAAGTCAAACGTAAAGTAATTTGAAGTGATTTTTATTGCGTGCACTGCACGGAAACCTTCAATTACGCTGAGGCCCCGTCACTGCCAGGCTGAAGCTATCTAGAGGTTAGAGGAGTGCGCAAGCATTTCGCGAGACATGTTTCATGGTTCAAGACAATGGCTGATTGCTTTTGCGACTTACATAGGTTACGGCAGGGAATTCATTAAAATTGAAACTATTTCACTCGTGTTATGATAATAGAGTCCCCCAGGGGTACGGCAGGGTGCGGGTGGAAGTGGGAATTATCGATTGCAAAGAGAGCTGTAGTAGGTTGCCATCAACAGATAGCGCAAGTATACACATGTGCTGGTAAAATTGGAACAAGGCTGTTCGATATTTTACTTCAAATTGCCTCTAGAATGTTTGAAGATGTTTTTCTTTTCTTTTTTAATTTGTTTAATCTGAAGGAAGTAAGTTTTTATAGAAGAATATTGCGAAGGACTTGATTAGTGGCCAACGACTTAATTTGTGAAGCTTGGAAGATTAAGGGATATGAACTAGATGCTGCACATAATTGAACCCGACTTATTCAAAGCATATCAATCCCATTGCAGTGAAATTCTTTGTTTGAAGGCTTTTTGATCTTTGGAGAGTGTCTGCCAAAGACCCTTCAATTTCCTTACTTACTTTGCTTATAGTCCATAGCGCTATTGTCCTGAAGAGACCTGAGTCTCAACCCAAAAGCATCTCTACTAGCCAGCTCAATTATTGGCTACCTGCTTAACGTAGCAATTCAGTTGAAGTCCCTTTCCAATTGTGGTCTTCTACTTATGCGCCCCTCCATAGTAAATTCGAAGACCCTCCGAGTTAAGACACTGATGTTCGTTTCCCGCACGAATCCCAGTCGCCTTCATCATTGGGGTTAGTGCAGCCATTAGTTTCAACCCCTCTTCCCTGTTTTCTTAACTTTTGAAGGCACCGACTTAATGCTTTCGAAACTTAACTTTGAACAGAACTTCCGAGCGACTATTTCTGCCCTCAACATGTGGGCAAATGCTTCTGCCTGCTTCTAAACAGATGGTTTCATAACCAGAAGTGGATGAGGTGATGATGGTGTCATCTTCAAAGTGCACAAAGTGAGCATCTGCTTCCGTCTTCCTGATCACTGTGGCATATTTGAAGCGGGAATATGCGATTAAGGATGTCTTGTTCTAGGGAGACACGTTGTTACGGACAACCAGGCGGTCCCTGGAGTCGTTTTCACTTACTTCAAAAGTCGGTCTAGATTTTCGTTCGCCTCCTCATAGGAATAGCAGAAAAATTCAGCGTTCTTCTACGTTGGAAGCCAGACCACAGAGACAGGGAACTGTATAAGTCACAAGTTTATTAGGTACCCTAATAATATCCTGCCGGAACGACAGGAAATCACTATCAATCACAAATGAAAAGCAGGTGCAACGTTCGAGACAGATCTGGCCAGGCTAAATGTGAATCGATCAAAAGTTTGGTTATCGGTATCGTCAAGGGAAACGCAAGAAGCTAGGCCCCTTCTCAAACGATTTCTGCATAAGCTCTAGGGACGAAGAGGAGAAGAAGAGGAGAAAGACTATTCTTCATTTTCTTTGCACCTATCCGATCCGACCCTGTCCAAAACAAAATTTTCCCATTTAGATGCCTCTTTCTTCAGTGACCTCGGCAAAGCTGCGAATATTTACGTCAGAGGTATTCTCTGCATTATAAAAAGCTCCAGGTAGTTCAATCAGCCCACTGAGTGGTTCTGGATTAGTGAAAGATCCTGTAGGATCTCAATGGACCTCTTCTGGTCTAAGTGTGTCTCAATCCATTTGTGGATAGCCAACCCAGCTTATTTAATCTAGTCAAGGTGTTAAGGCGTTTGACTAGGTTTTTTTTTTCCTGGTTGTGCCAGGGAGGTGGGGAACCAGTAGCCCATGTTATTGGTATGCACGATTCACATACCTGATCCTGGCAGAGACTGTCAGCCGATATGTGCCTACGTACTAGACCTCACCCCCTCACACAGACATCAACCATTCCCCCTGCGGGACCACCGTTAGGTATTACTTTGCGGGGCTGCCTAGCAAGTCATGCTGTTCATCTTGTGTCAGCTTCCGCTGCTTGGCGTTTGACTAGGTCGGTGTTGTTCAAAGCCTGAGCAGCTAAGTTGGATTTAACGGTTAGCTGAAACAAAACAAAGAACATGCTGTCAACAAAAAATTATACCTAACACCGACATTTTAGACAGAACGTCACCTTCAACAGGTATAATTTTAAGGTCGTTAGGCCCTTTGTCTCCCTACGTTCGGTTTTAAACTCAGGCAATGACACCAGTGCTGACATAAAAAGATCGATAACTTTTGCCAATCACTGTTTCTTTAGTGTAAGCAGGCAATTAACTAATAAAGTTCTGTCTTGAACTACTAAAGTGAGTCTATACAGTACCCTAATCATCGTACTCCTGTTCTATGGTGCAGAGGCGTGGAACGGATGAGATCAGCCTTGGTTGTCTTAAGAAAAGGTGCAATGACGATAAGTGGAGTAGAAGATACAACAACGACCTCCATGGCCTATTCAGCGGCACCAACAACCAGCAGAGTCCATGTGCAACGACTTAAATGGCTAGCACATGTAAAGCAGATGAACAGCAGCGCTCCAGTCTGGAGAATCTTCGAATCTCTCCCGGAGGAAACGCGCTGTAGTGGAAGACCGCGACGCGGGTAGCGCGCTCAAGTGGATAAAGATCTCAATCAAATTGTCATGCGAAACTGGAGGTAGCTAGATATCCATTGAATTGTCTGTAGACGGGAGTTGATTAAGACAAAGGTCCACCCCGAACTTTAGCGTTGTATAAGTGACGGTGATGTTATTTTTCTTAAAACTGATAGCGATTCAGTTGGTGTACCCCTAATGGTTTGAAACTATTCGCATTGCAATGGTAAGGTGACTGTCTATTCTATTGGTGTTTAGCCAAACGGCAGCTGTTGAATAGACCAATCTGCAGTACGCAATGTGCCAGATTTGAAATAGAACCTCTGTATTGTGCAGTACGGGCTGAAGTTTGCAAAAGAGAGCTGAACTAACTCAAAAACGTGCTTCTGCTCTGAATTTAGGTTTGCGACTCGAAACTGATCTCAGGTTTTTCAAATTATCAAATTTATAACAAGTCGCTCACTGATGCTTTAAATGAAATTCACCGCGACACGTTCCACATCCTTCGCTACATTTTTAACCCTGTCCCTTGATGTCCATTCCCATAAACACTTTATTGCCATGAATGTAGAAATAGGGCATTCATGACCAGCCGACTTGCACATTTCTCTTCCAAATACCATCCTCCCTTCCAGATCAACCATAAACTAGACATACAGTTATTTATTTCCTTCAAGGACACACCTGAATTTTTTTGTATTTAAAAAGGAAATCCTTTCAGCTTTGACGCTGAACGGCAGAAAGCATATGAAAACGAACAGCTTAACGTTTATCATTGTTCATGACAAATCAGTTGAATCAGTTGAAAAACTCACACAAAAATTTATAAACGCGAGGGCTTAGGCAAAGGATAATAGCGATTCAAATCGAACGTTCTCCCTATCTCTTCCCTTTCCAACCTAATGACTATGTGCGGTTACCACATAGAAATGTATTTCACTTGAGTATGAGTAGATATTTTTTTCTCGCAATTTCCGTTACGTTTTTGCGTTCGGTTTGAGATTCAATGAAGTTAAGACTTTGAACACTCGGGTGTTGCTCATTCAAAAACACATTACCCGACCCCAAACTGTGCAATCAATTGATAATCAAGTTGTCAAAAATGATGAATTACCTCAACAGTGGGTTATGTAGCTGCAGTATCTAAAATTATGCCAATTGGGAGTGTGGGACCGATAAAGCTACCCCAAGTAACTTACAGCAATCTGTGGCAAGGCTTTAAGCTTCCGTAGTATAATTGTTGGCATAGGAAGGTGCTGTATTCACAGTGCCATTTGTGAAAGTGCTTATGTACACATTGTTGAAAGTCTGCCTCTAATTAGATAACCACCAGGCTGTGCCTTTGGTCAATTAATTTGTGCAGGAGAGCGTTTTACTTCGAAACAATTGTCACCTCATTTCGTAAGTGGTGTTTGTTAATAAACCATAATTGTCCGAGGGATTATTACACAAGGGATGTGTCATCTACAGTGTCATACATGGAATTTTTTATTAATTTTCTTTTAATCTTGATCTGCAGACATATCAAATCGTGTTTACATCAACTAATTGATGTCGATATGCATGACTGATAGATTTTGGAGACTTTTTGTGGAAAATGTTTAGCGAACGATGGTTAGTTCCACAAGGATAACTAAACTAGAAGTTTTGTAAAACGTAGTACTGGATAAAGTTCCATTTAAATTCTTAAACTGTAAGCATTCCATTGTTAGCTTGTACACTCGTAGCTTTTATCTAAGGACAGCCTCCTGGATGGACGAAATAAAGGTGAACTTTAAATATTTTATTCGCTTTACTCACTATCTTCTGTGTTCTCTTGCGGATCGTAGCAACCGTACTTTTCCAACGCGCTTTCTCCTGCGGTTTCTAGTGATATTTAACTGTTCCTCTTTACCAATCAGCACTGTAAAGTGCTCCGTTAAAAACTAGCTGGAAAACAGAGCTCAGCATTACTGGATGAACACTGAAGGTAACAGACAATCCAAAATGTTCATGTCAAACTCCTCCCATACCAGAACGAAGCAACTCCTAGGACTAACTAAAAGTCAGATTTGAATGGTCACAGACTTCCCAACGGGACACTGTCGAGTCAAAAAACACCTAATGACAATGGGAATAGTACAAGACAAGAAATGCAGAATGTTCAACGAAGCCGAAGAATCAGCAGAACACATTTTATGTCACTGCCACTGTTTAATCAGAACACGACATCGTCATTTAGGCAAATTCTATTTCGAAACAGAGGATATATCTGTCAGCATCTCTGGATTCATCTCGAACTCAGGCATCACGAGCAAGCTCTAATTGGAGGAAATCACAATAAGCCCATCGGTGGGCGCAGTGATAAGGTGACACGGTGCCACCTATACCTAAAGTCTGTGGCAATCGGGCCGTCTAAATAGCAGTGGAACTGTCGCTTTTTCGAAATACATATGTCATCATCATTTTCGGAAGACCCATTATGAGGGTTGTGGGTTTAGGGTGCTTAAGTAGACCTTCCATACCACTTAATCGTCCATCATCGCCTCTAAATTATCAAGTGCTTTCCTCATACGGGTAGAGTTGATATTTCGGACTTGGTACAACCATCTCATCCTGGAGCTATCCAGGAGACGGCTACCTGATGGCACAGATTTCGTGACACTTCTTGGGAACTTAGTTGGGGGCATACGTTTAACATGCCCAATCCATCGAAATATGGTAGTAGCTGTCGAATAAAAAGCGATTGCCAAGAGTTATTCTTCGTTTCATTTCCGACGAGATATCATTATCGGAGGTAATAGCAGAGCCAAGGTAGACAAAGTCTCTTACTACCTTAAAGTTATAGCTATCAACTGTACTGTTCTGTCCGATTGGTCAGTATTGGGTCCCTTCTTGCTGACAGCAAATACCTAGTTTTGCCCCTGTTTACCTCTAAACCTATTTTGGCCGCTTCTTCAAGCTTGCTGCGTTCTGCCTTTAACGTTAATATCGTCGGCGTACGTAAGCAGTTGGACAGATTCATAAAAGATTGAGTGCCTGGTGTTGGCTTAAGAGTTTCGCACAATTCGTTCAAGTATGATGTTGAAGAAATCACATAGTAACACGTCACCTTGTCTAAATCCTTTTTTGGCATCAAAGGTTTCGGTGAGATCTTTACCGAGCTTGATGGAGGAACGAGTATTCTCCATCATCATCCGCCACAGACGGACGAATTTTGTAGGGATGCCAAAACTAGACACAGCTCTGTATAGCTCGTCTCTATAAATGCTGTCATAGGCGGCCTTGAAATCAATGAAATGTCGGTGGGTATCGATTTGGACTTCTTTGGTTATCTCCAGGATATACGGAAGTGTGGAAATTTGGTCAATTGTGAACTTTCATAGCCTAAAACCTCACTGATGGGGGCCAATCAGGTTCTGGACGAAAGGTTTCAGGCACACAGTATGGCAGATAAAATCTTGTACGGGATGTTGAGAAAGTTTGTGGATCGGGCATGGCGTATCCTTAAGTCTCTCAATTCGTATCGAAAAAAAAATTGAAAAATCGCACCTCTGGGGAAGTCCAGCGGCAGTTATCGATTTGACGCCATACACCCGAATACAGCTCTTACAGTTTGTATAATTATAAAGATCGAGTGGCCTTCAGAAGAGAACCGTGAATACCGTACATTTCGAAATATGTTCCCAAATTTTTTCAGCGTTTGTGAATATTTCAGCTTCCTTCAGCTTCTTTCAAGCTGCTCACATTCCTTTTCGATTGTCCTACGCGAAGTTTTTTCAAGAACCGACTCTATTTCCATCTTGTACATATAGATGTGGATGTAAAGTTGACGGGTGCGACCTAGAAAATCTATTGTGTCCAGGTGACTGGCCTCTAGTCGATGTAATACTCGAGTTAGAGACCACCCTGTTCTACATTCAGTTTCGTCAGGTTTTCTTTGAGCCTGCAGTGACCTGTATGCCTGTCAGGATGCGAAAATGATTTTCGCTCAGGGTATGCAAGTTTTACCCCTTTTTTTGTTTGTATTTACTCACTCTTAGCCTTTTTTGTCATGATTGTGTGAACACTTATAATCCGGGGCATGTTGACTGTGTTGAACACTCGTGCCTTGTCGTCGTTATCATTCATAATATTTCTAGGAAGCAACCACAGTTGCAATTCCTGTTGCATTGAACTCGTCTTCGCCTCCTGTTTGTTAAATAATAAGTCACATCGAGAGCTGAACGAACTTTTAACTTTTGTTTTTATACACCAGTTATATTCCCCCATTCTAAGAATGTATGCGGGTAATTGTTTTTTTTATATAAATATCCCACGACTTTGAACACCTGGTTTGTGGTGTAATTCGTTCGATTTTCTTTGTTCACTCTTCGTTTCACTTCATTTACACCAGTTCCATGGATTTTCGTTCGCATGACATGGATTCTCTCTCGCGTTTCTGGAAGGATTTCTTTTACACTAAACACCATTCTATTTGATTCAATGGTAGTCTAAAAATAACTTTATAATTATTTTATCTTTTCAGGATACGGTTTGCGTTAAAAATGGCACTCGCAGTATCTCTGCGTAGGGCGCTGCTCATGCTGCTCACTGCCACTGTGTTCATATTAGTAGTGTTATACTGGAACCAAGGTGCTATGAAACATCAGTCGTTCATTAGTACGTTCGAGAAGTCTATCAAAAACCGAGCCGACCTGAATATGTATACCATGTAAGTTGAAAAGTTAGTGTTCCCCTATAGATGGCCGATAATTAATTGTGTTCTTCATTACAGCCCGTCGGAAAAGACGTGGACATACAAATGTGAGGGTGACAAGTGTGTTCGATATCATTATCTCACCGAAACGCCAAATGAGAAACGAGTTCCCTTCCTTAATTGTGCCATGACATGTGGTGACATCAATATTTGGCCACATCCAACGATCAAATCGGCAGTTACCTCAAAATCCTTGAAATTCACCTCGGAGGATGTGAACCTTATGATTGACACCCCTTTTCGTAATGTCGACACACTGTTTCGGAACTCATTTGAACTTTTCCTCAAGGATCTCAGGCATATTCAGAAACTAGACTATCAGGACACTGGAAGCGGTGTTAATAGTGTAGTTAGTAGTAGTAGCAGCAATAGCAACACAAACAGTGTTAGTAAGGAACAAACCACACATGAGCATAGAAATAGTTTTCTATCGAAGCTACAGCGCGGCAACTGTGATATTGATAATCTTGTAGTCGAAGTGGCAATTAAAAAGTCAAGTGAGACTAATTTAAGCTTCGAAACCGACGAGAGTTATAACCTAACGACTTCATGTAAGTAATCAGAGTGACAGCTCTCGGAAGACGCTGTAAAATTGAATTGTTGTGTGTATTTGCAGTCGATCAACGAAAGATGACAGCCAGAATCAATGCGAATTCATTTTTCGGAGCACGACATGGACTCTCAACGTTGCAACAAATGATTTGGTTCGATGATGAGGACAATGTATTGAGGATACTATCCAAGGCATTGGTGGTTGATTCGCCGAAATTTCGGTACGACATTGGCAGATAGGTTGACGAGGAGTGAATTGAGTGATATTTTGTGCTTTTGCAGGTATCGTGGTGTCATGTTGGATACATCGAGGCATTACTTTTCGGTGGAGTCCATCAAGCGAACGTTAGCTGCAATGTCGTTATCGAAACTGAATCGATTCCACTGGCACATCACTGATTCTCAGAGTTTCCCCTTTGTGTCAAGATTTTATCCTGAGTTGGCGGCTCATGGGGCTTATTCAGAACGCGAAACCTATACAGACGAAGATGTGAAGGAGATCTCTACGTACGCGAAGCTAAGAGGCATACAGGTAAGAAAATACTATATTTTGTATCAAGATAGGCGACAGGCACCTTAATTGGAGTTGCCAAATCTAAAGCATCTCTTGAGACTGATCTAGCGAAAGTTTTAATTCAAATATCATTCGAGCGAATCTAGGTAAGTAGGCTAAATACTCTGCGCTGGTATTGACTAGATTGTCACCTATGGCGCTTTAGCTTAGGCCAAGAAATTCAACTGGAAAATAGAATTCGAAGAAATGCAAAGAATGACTTGCATATGAAGTTGTATTTTACAAAGGCCATGGAAATCTTTGGTCTTTCACCCCTACGCCTAATACTGGAGGGTGCATACGAGGATCGCTTTAGGTTCAGTGATCAAAACTCTTTAGCTTCGTCCAGAACTTCTTCAAGAAACTTCACGAAAGATCGCCAGATTATATTCGGAGGTGCCTAACTTAACATCCCCATAATGTCTAACATCAAAGGTTCTGTCAAAGCAGTGAATCCTTAGACCCAAGGCAGGATCGAGAATATTACCCTTCAGATGGGTACCGAGCTAGAAAGGCTACGAAGGAGGTTTGGATCTCTAGAGTTAGATGTGTTAAATCTTAGACAAACTCCTCTGCTTGGACTTGCAAGCACTTGTTGTATTATATAAATGGCGTCCAAAGTGAGAAGCACAACTAGTTAACTATTTACGTTCGACACGGGTTTTGGCTACAAACGGCTGAAACTTATTTTAAGCTCAATTTAAAACGATGAACTTTAAGGTAATCAGCTTTCCTAATCGCATAAGAGCGCTTTAAATGGAATCTTTAAGACCAAATTAAAGATAATGTTAATGAGAGTACAACAAGCTCGATTCTTAGGTCCAAGTTCCATTCTACCTAAGGAGCGGCCTTCTCTAATGCTCTGGTTCGGTATGGTGAATTTTCTTCATGCAGGAGCATGGAAATCCATGTAATCTACATATTCCAGTCAGTGCATTCTTGCTCCTCTGAGAAAGTCAGTATCGTAGTTCGTTATTTCCCGCTGCTTCTTGATTACAGTCAACACTATTACGTAGATCAATCCGTTGACCAGTCTTTCTCTTAAAACTGATCATCATGATCCTTGTTTAGTGAAGTGCAGGTCTCTACGTTGTAAAGAAGACTGATATGATCAGAGACTTAAGAAAAAGCGATTGGGCGCCATTATTTTAAAGCTCTTAATCCGGCACCGTGGCTCAGTGTTTAGTGCGTTGGACTGCTGACCGAGCGGCGTGGGTTCAATCCCCAGCCAGGAAAACACCAAACATTTTTCGCGGCACCACCTCTCGTCGGGGTCTGACAAGCCTCCGGGAGTATAATCTGTCATGATAGAGCTTCTCACTTCGCCGTTCGGAGTCGGCAATAAATTGTAGGTCCCTTCCATTCGTGCAAACAATATAACACGCACAACATGAATGGTTGCGAGAAGCTAGGCCTTGGCTTATTCCGAGCTGTCGCGCCAACTATTTATTTTTTTTAAATCCGGCACTTAAATCGACAATCAATATTACTGCTCTATTTTTTTTAAATCTTAAGTTTTAGTAGACACAGACCGAAAGACCGTATGTAGTCACATTCTTCATGTTCACGTTTTGCACGTGTAGCTACATCGAGCCATCGTTTTCTTCGTCTAGTGGCAAAACTTTGGTCTACATTATCATTTTACAGATTAAGAGTAAATACTTCGGTCTGAGTTATAAATCAGTTAGCGTCTGTCACGACTGACTGAAAGGCCTTCTCCACATTTACAAATTCTGAAACAAACTTCATTTGCCCATCCTTTTGAATTCTCTTCACCCACCGCCTTTTTTGTGACAGACCTCCTTCCTAAATCATTTCAAAGCGGAAGTAAATCAAAATGTACTTTTTTCTAGGTCATTCCGGAAATAGACGCACCTGCTCATGCCGGCAACGGATGGGATTGGGGACCAAAACGAGGTCTAGGCGAACTGAGTCTTTGCATCAATCAACAACCATGGAGTTTCTATTGTGGTACGGCATTCATCAAACACATTCTCATCAAAACATGCATCATTCTCTGTATAAAACTCATTTCCTTTAGGTGAACCACCCTGCGGCCAACTGAATCCGAAAAACAACAACACATACCTCATCCTGCAAAAACTCTACGAAGAGCTACTAAATCTCACCGGTCCCACTGACTACTTTCACTTGGGCGGAGATGAAGTCAACCTCGAGTGCTGGGGGCAATATTTTAACGACACCGATTTACGAGAAATGTGGTGCGATTTCATGCTTCAAGCGCTGGGACGGTAAGTTGTACTCATCATCGTCCATATGACAATAGCCCATCCGCATTGACTTCATACATTTGTTTGCCCTGTTGCAGACTGAAAATAGCCAACAGTAATTCTCTACCGAAATGGGTTTCGGTTTGGTCCAGTGGCTTGACCAACACTAAGTGTCTCTCTAAAAACCAATTTGCCGTACAAGTTTGGGGCGGTAGTACATGGCAGGAAAACTACGATCTCATCGATAATGGTTTCAGTTTGATATTCTCACATGTGGATGCCTGGTATTTGGACTGTGGCTTCGGCAGTTGGCGAGCAACAGGTGAGTGTGGGTGGTGGTGGTGCTACGTGAAGGAAGTGCTTGATTCAAATTGAATTATTCTACGTTGTCATTTAGGTGATGCAGCATGTTCACCGTATCGGACGTGGCAGAATGTATACAAACACCGACCGTGGGAGAGAATGCGCTTGGATAAATTCAGAATAAAACAGGTAAGGATACCCTAATGGAGATGTTGGCATGGATTTTCGTTAACAATGTTTTATTTATTGTTTTAAGGTTCTCGGGGGTGAGGTTTGCCTTTGGACGGAACAAGTGGATGAAGAGCAATTGGATAACAGATTGTGGCCTAGAGCAGCTGCTTTGGGTGAAAGGTATGTGTGTTTAGTATTAGTAATTAGATTTGTTTGAGTAGTTAATGGATTGTGGTCAAAATTATCGCCAATGGATATATGGTTTTATGCTCATTGTTTAATTGTTTACATAAGCACTCTGCAGCGCTTAAATCAAGGGCAACAGGAGTGCAGATCTAGTGATTTTTTTTCTTTTGACATTAAAAGTCATAAAACCGGTTTTGTCTACCCTCACCCTTGCACAGAAGGACGCGTTTGGAAGGGAGGCCAAAACTAGACAGCCTGTATAATTCTCTCTCCTCCATATTCACACTAATATTTAGTTACTTATGCAAGCACAAAGGTTCTCGTATGCGAAAGTAAACTAGTGTCTCTAGAACTGGATCAATGCCTCTTCTCGCTTCCGGTCGCACATTTTGCAAGCACCCCTTGACTATTTATGGATGGTCGCCTAGTATGTCTATTATTTTAGTGCGAGTGCGATTTTTTGATTGACAAAACCTATTACAAGCGGCATCCCAATGACCTTATAGCAATGTTACCATGTTCTGCACTTGTTCTTGTCTGCATAGAACTTATTAACAGATTAAAACACGTTCTGACTGCTTAGTGAAACTTCCTCAGTATTTCGTATGCATCCATGTCTTGGCTGCAACTAGGTTCAAGTTGAATGTTCGAGTATCTAATATACCTACTGAATGAGTGTTAAAATCTGTAATGATGGGCTCATGTTGAATATTTTTTCCGATCGTGCTCCACCTTCATCATCATTAAGTGGACCGTCCACATCTTTTACCATCAATTTGAAATGATCAGGGGCTTTCCCCATATGGGTAGAGATGAGATTTCGGACTTGGTCTTACCATCTTATCCTGGGCCTACCCAAGGGACACCTACCTGATGGCACAGATTCCATGGCACATCTTAGAAGCCGATATAGAAGCATGCCTTCAACGCGCCCAAATCGTCGAAGCGTGGACCTCCCTATTCGGAGAAGTCGCTACTCAACATTCAGTACCTCGCGTATTCTGTCCTTTCTAACCCTGATCTCGGTGAGTTAGCCCAGCAACACAACTAACAAATCTCATTTATACATATATACGCGGTCTAATTCTTACGGTCAGTACACAAATCTCAATACAATAGGTGAGGGTCGGAACAAACACTGAATTGAAGACCGATAGCTTAGCTCCGATGCCAAGGTCAGCCTTCCTGATAACAGATTGACCATGTTCTCGCGAAATTGCTCCAGCCTGACCACTACAGGACAATTCTATATTGCTCCTTCCATCATTCGTGAATAAGACCCCGAGATACTTAATTCAAACTTTCCTCGCCACGACTGCGCTGTAACATCCAATGCATATGCACAATGAAAAGAAGAGGTGACAAAACCAACGCTCACAGTGAAAAGTGTCGATTTGACGCCGTTCACCCGAACACAGCTCTTACAGTTTGCATTTAAAGATCTAATGGGTGTCAAAAGACAGCCGTCAATCCGATGCTCCTACAGTATACTTCAGAATTTACCTCAAGAACCTAATCATATGCTTTCTCCAAGTCGACAAAACAATAGTAGATAAGTTTGGCATACTCCCAGGGCTTCCCAAGTACCATATTGAGAGTGAATAGCTGGTCCGTCGGTCGCCCAACCTGAACTCGACCACAGCTATGGAACGCGCTTCCAACACCTTACTTACTTACTTAACGTGGCACTACAGTCCGGGGTGGTCCTGGGCCTCAACCAACAGGTGTCTCCAGCCAGTTCGATCTTTAGCTAGCTGCCTTCAGTTTCGCGCGCCAAGTTGACTAAGATCACCTTCCACTTGCAAGCGCCACTTGAGCCCCGATCTTGCTCTACTGCGCCGTCCCTCGGTTGTGGATTAAAAGATTGATGTCCATCCGCTCTACATGACCCAGCCACCTCAGTCGTTGGAGCTTTACTCTTCTGGCTAGGTCGATACCGCCGTACAGCCCATACAGTTTGACGTTGTATCACCTCCTCCATTCACCGTCTATGCAGACGGGACCGAAAATCACCCGAAGAATTTTCCTCTCGAAACAGCCAAGAGCGACCGCATCCGCATTTGACAAAGTCCATGCCTCTGCGCCGTAGAGCAGGACTGGGAGGATTAAGGATTTATACAGGGTCATCTTAGTTGTTCGAGAGAGGGCTTTGCTACTCAATTGCCTTCTTAGCCCAAAGAAACAGCGATTGGCAAGAGTTATTCTTCGTTTAATCTCAGCGCTGGTGTCGTTGTCTGAGTTTATAGCGGAGCCTAGGTAGACAAAGTCCTTAACTACCTCAAAGTTATATCTGTCTATTGTGAGGTTCTATCCGACACATCGGTGTTGAGTGTTCTTTCTTGTTGACAGCATATATTTCGTCTTGCTCTCATTGACCACTTAACCCATCCTCGCCGTTTCCGTCTCAATACTCACAAACGCGCCAGCCACATCACGTGGCTTTCCCATGCCACTTTAATGACACGAGAGAATCATTTCACTCCCTCTTCCCCCAAAGCCTTGAGCATTTCTGACCGGATTTCATTCACACCAAAAGATTTGGCGACTTTCAGCGCTTTAATCACCATAATCACCTTCTCTACGGTTGGACTGTTCTTCGCCGTACTCAAAACCATAGGACTGCCATCCTGAGTGCCCTGTTCGGGACTGCGAAGCTCCAAAAAGTGCTCGGCTTATCTCCACAAGATGTCCTTCTCATCGGAAAGAAGTACACCATCTTTGGATTTGACTCCTTCAAAGATATTAAACTTCCTTCCTCTGAAACGGCGGATGGTCTGCCGTCCACACCTTGTTTGATGATCTGTGATCACCGTCCGATTTCTCACCGAACTCCTTCAAGACTGCACCTCAGCTCCTTTAACAGCAAGTTTGCAAGTTCTTCGCGCCTTCATGTACCGGTTTCGAGAAGATGAGTCCCCCAAGTGTATTCACAACCGTCTTCTCCCTGTTGGCTTCTTAAATTGCGGGTGTTTTAAACCACACAGTTCTTTTCTCACTACCAGCCACCACACCGTGTCCTTTCACTCCGCAAACATCTTCTGCAGAAACAATGACCGCGATTAAAAACAACTGCCATTCTTCCTCTAAGTATTCTACCTTTCCGGCGCTTACCGGTACAGACGCCTCTATAGTTGTGCTTATCGGCCCACACCTGACTCTAAGGAGGCATAGCCTAAAGTTTTACTAATATCCCACCAAGGCCGGAAGTAAGTGCCTCATTTTTTCGTAGATCTGAATTCGGAGGGACTCCATAAACCACTCATGGTGAGAAGTTCGGTAGACTCTAGGTCCATAAGTAAAGAAACGCCCGATTTCTCCGACTGAGCTGTATACCACGAGGATTGTGAGTTTCCTCTAATAATCCATGAACCCTGCCTGAAGAACCAGATTCGGAAAGCCACATAAAGCAAGGTGGCAATACCTATTCGTTCTCAGTAGGCTGACATTTCCTTTGCTTCACTGATACATATACATATGTCTTTTGTTCTCTCTCTCTTTGCAGACTTTGGAGTGATCCCGATGACGAACATGACCTGGATGCCGTCCCAAGGGAAGTATTTGGTAGAATGTCTGTATTTCGTAATCGCTTAGTAGAATTAGGTATTAAAGCTGAACCAATATTTCCGAAATACTGTGCCCAAAATCCAGGTGAATGTCTGTGACCCTATTAATACGAATTAAACACACGTGCACACATACACTTTTTGTCGAATTCCAAAAATAAATTAAAGAACAAAACAAAAAAGCAATTTAACAGAATACAGTAAAGAACAAAGTTTTAAAAAACAAACAAAACAAAACATAAAACAAAATAGTAAAATTCAAATTTATTTTCGTAAACACTTTTTTTTTTGTTAACTAATATTATAACCTTGTTTTTAAGTTTAAGAGAAAAGAAAATATAACAAAAATTCTATAATATAAGACGCAGTAGGGTAAATTTTGAACTGAAATATTATTCTCCGGTTTCCGTAGATATTGTATGTAAAAACATTAAGAAATCTCGATTAATTTTTTTTTTTGTGGAATCGTATTCTCTTTACCATTTCGCTATTCTTTAATTGCAGTGTTGTCAGAGGTCTGTAGTTCTGTTCACGTACTCGTGTAGAAGGACTGTATTTATAGAAGCGTTTACGAAAACCATTCGTTTGCGCATTTGTAAAATTTTGTGTAATACTCCCGTCTAACAATATGGCAAATTGAAAGCTGTCATTATCATTGTCTATGAAGAACGTTCTAGGTAACCAATAGTTTCGCGGAATAGTCTCTCGCAGTCTTCTAGCAAATGATATACCCCTTCCCTGCTCATCGTTTATAGATCTGTAGGCTCCGTCATCTTCAATAACCAGTGCCCTAAAATATTTCAGGTTTATTATTCTAAGGCTCTATTTAC
This sequence comes from Matsumyia berberina, assembly GCA_917880715.2. Lineage (NCBI taxonomy): Eukaryota > Metazoa > Arthropoda > Insecta > Diptera > Syrphidae > Matsumyia > Matsumyia berberina. Next base: position 109,842,194 of record OU862870.1, on the reverse strand, counting down.
TTATGCTAGAAAGCAGTTTGGGGAGGTAATAATTTCCATAGCTGCTGTAATACAGGCCCGTATAGCTGTCGAAATGTATACTGATACAGACTAATCTCTGCACTTCTTCGGCCAGATTTTTTTCCTCGTATTGCTCAACTGGGTTATTTTGGTCCACAACATCGTTGCGGAGGTGGTTCAAAGGCTCACTCTCATCGTTGACGCCTGAATCGGTACGAAGTCCTTTGTCATACATTCAAAAAGACCAGCATAGCAGAATTCTGCAACGCGCTTCAACTCTCTCACGCTCATCCTCGTTCATCTTGATTCCTGTCCGGCAACACGGTTGATTAAAGCGACCCACTGTTTTTTTCTGAGTGGATTTAATTGTATGGCATACCTCACAACGGAAATGTATTCGCGTCATAAGGTGTTACTGATCCACCGTCACTTCCACATCTCAATTTTGAGATGTCTGTTAATTCCTGACATATTTTTATGTGGAGCTGTCCATTTGAGATGTGGTTCGGGTAGAAATTCTTAGTATAATAATAGACATCTGCTCACGAAGATTTTCAGCTTACGAGCGACAGATTAAGAAGTACTGACTCAACATTAAAGCGGATTTTGGTGCTGAAAAAAATATAACTCGAAATCTTGTATAGCATCCCGAAGGTAGCCTATATTTTACCAACTCTGCTGCCCATATCCAGTTCAGTGACACCATCAACTTTTTCTTTATTCCTTCTTAATAAAGAAAGCAACTGACCTTCTCAATCTCTTATCCAGCAATGATTGGTTGACTGGTTGAATTCGGTACTTCGGGGCGTTTTCTTGATCAGCTCCATTCGTTGATCTAACTGCTCAAATTCTACAATAGATGTAAGATGAAGATCAATACTTGCGCGTGTTCATCCCTTTTTCTTATTGTGTAGACTAAAATCTGGCCAAACATGTAATGGAACTTTTGTCCCCTCCATAACTGCTGCCGACTAGATCCTAAGCACCTTGCCATTGCCATTTTCTCAGCAGCCGATGATTTTTCATATCTGGGATTAAGCTTCTCTTTTTGAACGTTAATCAGCGCTTATGGGGAGGAATAGGATGATAAAATGCGTTTTAGTTCGACTCCTTATATCTTCACTATGGGTGTTACTACCCTTAACCACTCGACTGTCTTTGCGTTTACACAGTCCACCAGTAGCAGGTCTGGCTTCAAATTGAAATTTAGTGTCCCTTCTCTTCCGCTGTGATGTTTTCTAGTGCAATGACCTGTCCGGCATTTTAAACTGTTCGTACAAAGAACCTAGATTGCACGATCACACTTTTGAGCGTTTTCACATAACTTGAGTTGGGCTGCCTGGTTGGTTGAACGATACAATGGGTGGTGTGAATAAAAACTGAGGGAACACTCTGGGCAAACCCTCCTCAAGGAAGTTTTTCTGAAACTTGACGAAACTCATTTTTATTCAATTTAAATTGAACGTTTTTCCAAAAAGTTGAGTGAACACTCTGCCTCAGTTTTTATTCACACCACCCAATGTCCTTCTTCAGCTGTCTTCTGCTCGAGTACGTTCTCCCTTGATTCTCCTGATAAAAGCTTAGATTCTAAAAAGCGCAAGTACCACTCTTATACATTCTTTCTGTGACGTTTTCGCTGCATTGACACGATAGTTTCTATCGAATTCTATAGTGCCATCCGTTAGAAAGTCTAGAGTAGTTTCTTTACTCCAGAAGCAGCCAAGAAGAGTGACAGTGATGTTTTTTTTTTTCATTGCCGACAACTCGCTTTCTGATATGGAAGATGGCAGCTCATTCTGTAAGAATAGATGGCAGCGCAATCAGTGATAATATAAAAAAAAGTTTCTACACACTAATGAATCTAATGAAACGTTCATTCGACAAATATGTATGGTTTTTTTGAAGGCAGGTGCCACTGATTTTTTCAAAAAGGACTCTAATTGCCTATTGAGGTTTACAAGAAAATAGGAACTCTTTCGTGATGGTGTGGGGGGTAACAATTTGAGGTATGCTTCTTCTGGTGTGTTTTGCTAGACTACACGGAATTTAAATAAGCATGGGCGTGGAACTGGATTGACTTATGGGGTTTGCTAATGATAACCCCACAAACGGGTCCAGAACCGAAGAAAGGTGTAAGAGCGCCATCGTTTGTCAGTTATTTAGTTTTTTTGTTATCATAATTTACGCAGCTTGCTGAAATCTTGCGATGGCTATTCCTTGAATTCGATTGACAACAAATGAAGTCCATTGTGCTAAAGCATTGTTATTTGCCAGTTCACGAATTTTCGTATGGGTTTCTAGGACTCCATAGTTTAGAGTAGATAACAGGCGATCCCAACGCTATGAAATCAGCTTGACTGTCTGAGAAGGAAACAAAATTAAATCAAATTTGTCAGCACTGCAAACTTATACTAAATTTTAATTTAATAATTCCACTATATTTGTGCAATCAAGTATATAACGCTTTTTTCTCTGCAATTTACGACTAATTTAAAAAATTTTTTCGTTTTATTTATGCCTTAAGATTTTGAATATCACTACACGTTTTTCATACAGTCTTTTATTGGGCAATATAAGTGAATTTAAATTAAAACTTTTTATTGAGCTAATTATTTATTTTGATGGCCTATTATGAATCCATGCTTTTTTTATGGAAACTATAACTTTAATTGTACTCGTATAAATGAACATTTTGTCTTATAAGAGCAAAGATCAAATTTTAATTTTAAGTCTTCCGAATATGATACTTTTTTAAATTTATTTGTTTTTTTTTTTTTTTTTTTTTTTTTTCTTAAGACTTGATTATGCTTTAAGGCGCAAGTATTTATTTCGTATTTTATACGTTTTTTTCTTTGTTAAGTTTCGTTTGTTGAGACATGGATAAGGTGCTTTCATCTTATAGCTATCCTGCGCCATAAGAATCACTCCCAAAAGCAGCTCGCAAAGCGATAGTCTGCCCAATCCAACTTGATTCATTCACTGCACAGAGCAAATCGCAGCCAGAAGTCCCTACATCTCCATCCAAAATGAGAAAAGAAATGACTTAATGTCAAAGAATTATCTTCGCCTTAACTTAGTGGTTAGTGCTTTGGACACAGGTTTACAAATCAGCAAAGTCGGGCAAGGAACAACTTCCCAAAGTACAATTTATCATCAATAAAAACTGGAGGTCACTTCCATTCGTGTGAAAAATACAACACACGCCACGTGAACGGTTGTGGGAAGCTTTGATCTCCGGGGGCTGTCGCGCAAATATTTCTTTTTATCTTGTTGCAACCTCCACCTTCATTTAACCTACAGCTTGTAGCTGTAGCTTGTAGGTTTAGAGCTGTTATAACCGGTTAACTGTACATTAAAATATCCATGGGAATTGTGTCCCGTAAAACATAAGCATCCGACAGATAGAAGGTATCTAATACACATCTGAGTATACATATTTTAAATTTCGGCCCACTTGAGCCTTGCTCATGCTCCATTCAGTTTTCCAGACCAAGCCTTCTCGCATCCCCTGTGACTTGATTCTTGTAACAAAGGTTTGGTTTTTTTTTATCGTCTGGGATTCCAAGGTCCTCTTGGCTGAAGCTGTTGTTAATTATCTCGAAGTTGGTGAGCCAATGTAGTCGACGGACCTTGGGAATTCAGTACCTCCTCTGATTTCTTACTTGTCGTCCAGCACTCGACCCCATGGAAGAAGACTGGGGTTAGAGCAGCTTTCTGCAGAGCATCATTTTCCATCCATCGAGTTAGAAGCCTTGGACCTTCTTTTCTATATTCGGCGGCACGGTGATCCTGAGTGTGTTTGATCACGATAATTCCCAAACTATAGGCGTACCATGGAACTTGTTTTTTTATTGGAAAGTCAGGATCTTTCAAAGGCGAAGCAGAGTCCTTATCCAGTAACAAAGTAACAGTGTGTAATTTTCACTAGACCCATGCCCCTTCCTTATTTTTCATGCCAAAGCCATTTGGTATTTCATGATGGGTAGGAGATTGGCCATTATGTGCACACCGCGTCTTGCATATTCTTCACTTTCTGTTCTTTCTCCCTCCAGTGGTCTTAACTCTGCACATTTCTTTGGTACAGTTCTATTAGCAATGCTTTTCTTTGTTGTTTGAATCCTAGTATTCTGGTACTTTCTCTGCAATTCTTCTTTCGGTATTATCGATTGGCTGCATTCCCACAATGACGTGATCGGAAGTTATGGAGATAAGTTGCACAACTTATGTACTCTTAATGCATACTTCTCGCTTGCAAGATTTGTCCTTCACTGCTCTGGCGAAAAAGCTCTACTAATGTTACAACTCAAGCTTAAATAAGCCTTTGGCTGTATCGCAGGCCTTCGATATTTAGCATAATTCGCACAAGGAAAGCACACTTGAGACTTTACTACTTACATATTCCAGATGTTCTAAAAATATAACCCTTAAATGGTTTCCCTTCATTTCCTGTTGCATACCTTGTCTATCGGTGTTCTAAGAACGCTACCTAATAGTTACAGTTGCATACTTGTGTATATATCTTATGGATATCAGTAGAAACATGACCAACTTACTGCGTGTGTGATACAAACCATCCTGTGGATTTTATAAATCTCATTATTTGGTCCGCCCGTGTATCGGATAATTCTTTAATGTCCTCGAAAAAGTGTCGTCCGATGAACCTATTTCTTATATGGCAGAGACTAGGGCTATAACAAAGAAAGTGGGTAGTATCCTCGTGGACCTCATCGCCACACCCCCTACAAAGGTCTTCTTCTGTAATTCGAAAGTTTTTCGTATGGTACCGCAGCGTATTATGCCCTGTGATCACTTCTTTAAGGATAGATAGGGATCTTTTGTCGATCTGCAGAAGTCTGTCGGTCCTAGCCCTATCGAATTTAGGCCATATCTTCCTTGTGGTTGCCCAAATGTTTAGAGAGGTCCATCCGTTATTTGCCTCCCTTAAGGCAAAGGCGAGATGTTCACCGAAGTCTCAGCTTGTTCCGGGCTTTGTTGCCGAGGCTTTACTCCCCAGCTCGTCAGCATTCTCGTTTTCTGGTATTCACTCATGTCCAGAGACCCGACAGAGTGTCACCTTGTGCTGTGTTTCAAGAACATTTAGCTCTTCTTCACGACAGAACCTCACAAGCTTCGAATTTATTTCTTTAGCAAAAATTGCTTTTATTACCGCCTGGCTGTCAATCAAAAAGGTGATATCCTCTCGTGGTATTGCCCTTATCACAGTCTCACGGGCGGCTAGTCTCACTGCCAGGACCTCCGCTTGGAAAACACTACTGTGGTCCGGAAGGCGGGCGGACTTGGAGATACTCAGGGTTTCGGAAAAGGTACCCTCCCCCCATACGTATCCATCGGTGTAGATAGCTTTGGAATGTGCGTTACGCAGCAATATGCACTTCTAGTGGGACAGTACATATGTTATCATACAGTTGCTTTTAAGAAGCGTGGCCACTTACGCAATAAGGTGGCGCTTAAGCGGGTTCGAGAGCTCTGTCATCGGTGTGACACTCGCTGTAGTCAGTCTCAGTTGAACTAAATCGCTGCCTTCCAATCTATGAATTGAGTGATCACCGCCCAAATCTCATCCACTTTATCCATGTAACCAGTCTTCAAATTATGATTTTTGTAGATCAAAAGAACCAGACAAACACATTAAAAATAAAATATATTTTTTTAATACTTTTAAATCATTTTACATTCAAATTTAATTTATAATATTAAAGCGAACATAAGAAATCATGAATAAAACAAGAAACATATTTTATATATTTATTTATTACCAAATAGAACAAAAACTCTCTAGCATAACTTTCAACACGCACATATAGTGTTTAATTTGTTTTTCCACATTAGACACACAGAAACGTTAAACAAAAGAAAACAAAATTATTAATTATAAATAAATTACAAAATGAGTGTATATCTTTATATAAATGAATATGTCTTTTTATCTGTGTTTCTGTTTTCCGTTTTGTCAGGGCACTAGTTGTGTGCATCTAGATATTTTATAAACATAAATCTCTATATACATACATATATATATATAAAAATTTTTGAGTGATACCATGTGACCTTAAAGTAATATTGTAAAGTAAAATGGTTATTTAATGCATACGTATAAAAAGAAATGTATAAATCTAAAAGAAGAAACAGAAACAAAACATAAAGAAAAAGAAACAGAATAAGAACAACAAATGCCCATTTGATATTATAGAACAACCGTTAGATAGATAGGTTTAAAAATTGTTTATAAAACGCAAAAAAAAGGGATTATTATTGAACAAAACAAAAGCAAAATAAATAAATATATATATTGTGAAGTTTTTTGTAATATTTTGAATGAAAACAAAAAATATTTATGTAAAGCAATTTAATAAAAAAAAAAACAAGATATGTATGTAGTTGCAGGCATAGGGTAAGTTTATTCCAGAATTATTCAGGATTGATTTTCTTTTTTTCTTTTTTTATATAATTTGTACTTAACGCATTTTTCTTCTGCAATAGAAATCTTTTTTTTTTATTTAATTTTACATTTGACAATGTGTTATTTTAAAATTTTAGTTTTTCTTAACACAAATACTTTTGTAAATAAACTCCTTGTATTCCAAAATAGTTGAATTTGTAAATAAAAGAAAAATTTAATAAACTTAAGGGCGAAAGTAAATTTATTTGAAATGAAGGTGGGAAAGTTGGTTCTCCCTGAGCAGCGAGGTAATATTGAAGTTATTCGATCTATTTGAGTTAAATTAATGTTTTCACATTTCAGAATGAATGGCTATCGCGCTGGACTGCTGAACGAGCTGCGAACCTCCTAAAGTGTTTGTAGTATCACAGCATTCGAAAGAAAACGTAAGGAGAAGAAGATCGATATTTCATTTGGTAAGGCGTTACATTTTAATAAAATTGTTATCGCTGCCTCCTAATATCCTGATACTTTGAGAGGCTTTCTCAAACTCAAGGGAATAATCCTTGGAAACTCCGAATTTGAATGTCCCACCAGACCAGACACGCTACATGGCACATAATCTCTATGTACACTTAGTAACTGCTCCAACTTACCTCTGTCGTATTCCCTTTCATTATAGAACTAGCAAAGATTAGAATGCGCTAGTAGGAGAAATATTTCTGAACGAATTCAATATCCAGCTTAAAAAGACCAAACTTTACCCTCCCACTCCTGAACAGTCAATTTCTCTCACTCTCCTGCTAGAGTGCTGTATATATATTAGTGCTATCCTTGACCCAAGGTTAAACTGGATACTAAATATAGAACAACAAGTTTAAAAGCCTGAAAACCTTCTATGCCTGTGGCAGAACCTTTACCAAGAAATGGAGAATCCACCCAAGGATAATTGTACACTGTCATCAATGATCAATGCTCACCTACGTGTCACAAGTTTTCTGGCTGGCGTCATTCAGGCGAAGCTTCTGCTAATTAGAGAAATCTGCCGACTACTTAGAAATTATCCAACCCCCAAGCCTTAACCATCTTAGTCGCAATTCAAGGCATTGATTCGACTTCAATATCGTCCAAGCTAGTAGAACAACTCCAAACTGAACTGGGTCTTGGGTGGGTCTTGGGTTATAGGGACATTGTCGGAAGAAAACGCGCCGACGAACTAGCCGGGTAAGGCTCACCCTTTGACAGCTCATTCTGGGAAAAAAGCCGATATTCAACTGCGCGCTGTCAAGGACAATATACATTCACTCTTTCTATCGCTGACCAATCTCAGATAGAGCCGAACAAACAATATATAGTGGTGTTAAATAAAGGCAAGCAATTCTGTTGAGGATGCCTCAGACCATCAGTTATTCCACCTAAGTACATGTTTTTGATTGTCGTTTGACTACCATCTGAGATTTAGCGATTTGTAAGGCAGGGTAAGCTTTTACTTATTCAACAGCCTTGACATACATATTTATTTTCAAAAATACTTTTTTCTCTTCAGCGGTTCTAGCCCTGGACAAACCGGCTGCTTTCCCAGGAGACATTTATTTGTCTTAATATGACAATCAGTCCTTTATTCCTGAAATCCTAATTTCTGTCTTTAATTGGTATGATCAACATGACCACCAAGGAGAAAGGCAGAGCATCACAGTAGCAATCAGTACAACAAAACTATCCACCCCACACGATACTTACTGTTTACAATCATCAAGTTAAGAAGTTGACAGCAGACCACTACTTATCACTTCCGGTTTTTACTTCTCATCAGGGAACCTGCTAGGCCAATACTTTCATCACAGAGCTCCACTTTCCAGTTCTCCAACTCTACAAATACGCATCTTTCACATACTAATCTCATGATAAGCCTTGCTTGTCTGCTATAAATGTTCAACTAGAATCCCATACAACTCACCATGATAATGTGCATAATTGCTCTCCACTCCTCTATGACATCTCAAGTATCATCGGAATATCAACAAGGCATCGTCAACAAATGTGTATTAAGTCGACGCTTCAAGTATTACTTACCACAGGCTCGAGAACCAGTTTCAAGCAGCGTAATAAACAAAATGCAAAGCTCCCCATACCTGATTTTGTAACGAACAACGCTAGCGGCTCGACAATCATCACCATTACCAAGCGAACCTTTCCATCATGCTACCAACTTGATTAACGTTTGCATTATAGAGATACTCCAAACCATCTCCAAAAATGCCACAGATCATGCGTTTGTGTGCATCAGCGACTTCAATGGAATCTTCATATCATCTAGCAAAAACTACCAGATGTACTACATCACAACAACACTACAGTCCAAAGAACTTCGGCGAATCACCCACTCAAGAACCAATTCCTGATGCCACTTTGCTCCCTGAACACTAGCTTTAAGAAAAAAACACAAAACCTGTGTGCAGAATCACGAAAAATAAATAAATAAAAAAAAATTTGCTTTTTTTTTTTTATTTCCGAGAGTTTGCACTGATGTCACCGCTATACTGTATATCTAACGAAATTTTGGAGGATGATATTTGTAGAGCAACCTTCGTAGCACACAACTGCTTATAAATGCTTCCCCTCCCGCCAATCCATACTCCCCTTAGAGATGGTACAAGAAAGTAAGGGTTTTTGACATGTCAGCGTCTAACGGTACATTTCACAGAATTTTTAATGACGCCAGTTTGTAGAGCAACCTTGAAAACATAAGACTGCATATAAATTTTTTCCTTCCCATCAATCCTTATCTCTTTTTAGAAAGAAACAAAAAAATATGACGGAAATTCCACCAAAATGACCAACGTCACTGAAATTTTTCACACCCCGAATCCACTAGGCTGGGATTTTGCAAACATTTATTTCACTCGCCGATTCGGATTCTACATACATTTTTGTACGTTTTGACGTGTTTACAGCATAAGGGTACATGCTACGAAAAGGTCAGGCCCCTCATTTTGTAGAGCGACCTTGGGAGCACAAAACTGCATACCAATTTCAGCCCCGGCCTTTCTTATCCGTCTTTTGGACGTTCAAAAATAAATTGACAGGGTTTGGATGTGTAAGAAACTTTACATGTTTTGATTTCTAGCCGCATAACGGAGCATATTATGGAAATTCTAGGTACCCCATCTTGTAGTGCGACCTTCAAACTACAAAATTGCATCCCAAATTTTGCAGCTCCGCCAAGGTATTTCAAGGCGTTTCAGAAAAATGTCTCGACTAAAAAGGCGAGAATTAACCATTGTGGGTGGTTGAGTGGACTTTTTCAGAGGTCGATTTCTTGGGTTCTAGAGCACATAAGTAAGTAATATAGGTACAGAGTATGTAATTTAGTATGCTAACCTAGTTTTAGAAGGTAAGTAAGACTATGGCTTAAAGGATGCATGGTTCGTCGCGTTTCCAGTGATCGTTTGGAAGAGTTCTACTATGAAAGTGTTGGTCAAGTTTGTACCATGATGAGGTGGTAGGTTGCTTGATGGTGATAAGAGCTACAATGCTGTTAACTGCTGGTGTGAGAATAGATATGTTTTGTGCTGTGATCTTTATTGCGTTGACTGGAACTGGTATCTCAGTGTATTTAGACGAAGTTAACGAATCCTTCGACGATTCTTGAGTTGTGCTAGAGGAAAAGGTGGTCGATCTGAAATGGTAAAACATTAATTCATCATTGTACATGGATCGAATAAACATAATCTCAGGTAAGATGATGAGTCAGTGGCTCCAGTGTGTAAAGTAGGCTAAAGAGTTTACATACAAGCAATATGTCTGAGGCAGTTTGCCTACCTTCTTTAAAAAGCACCGCCTTCCAGCCACCCAGAACGACAAAACGGATCAACAGGATCAAATCTAGGATCCTCCGCTTCTACTATGCGGTTTTGTAGCCTCAAGTACGACTGGGCAGTGCTCGAAGTAGGCCAATGGTTTCCCATACAAAAACTTTCCTAGGATCCAACAGAGTGTAGCATTGTTTACTGAGCTGTGGAGGTTTAAGACGTTTCAGCAACTCACTACTAGCCTTAACTTTACCACTGTGAATGAGATGCGAAACTTACCAATAGGGGTAGTGAGATCTCAGCGATGGCTCAGACTTAAGTTCACAACACACGGCCATAGTTTGGACACCCTATTAACCGGGCGATAGCGGGCTTGTCTTAATAAAATCCAGAGTCTGTGTCTTCTGGACCGTTTTGGACCGTTTGTATGTATTATGCAAGTTACTCCCCTGAATCTTTCTTTAGCGCTGTTTGTCTCTGAATTCCTCATTTCGTCTGAACATATATAAGTAATCCTATGTGTGGGGAGCTTAATGCAGATTTATTGAGAATTGCTTTCCAAATCGACGGTTTAGCCTCCTCCTCTCCTTTTGGGCTTCAAATAGCCAATCCAATTCTACTCCATTTTCGCATAATTCCACTCCAAGTCCAACTTGATCTGATTATTGTTTCCGAACTCTTTTCTGTCGGTATTCCTCTCTTTGACAAACTCTCGCTTGGCTGCATCTGACCATGATCATCTCTTCCGTACGCACAATGTTAACTCATCGCATTGTGCCGTTTCTTTCGTATTTACCTATAAAGATATCAGTGCTTTAAATGATCTCCGGCCACAAGCATCAATTAGCTCATCCCCTGTTTATCGTTGTAGATTAAGTGCCGATTCAAACGAAAAATATCAAGAGCAGGTATGCTATGTACGTATGTGACCAATGTGTAGCCACTGAAACTGTCAATGTTCGTAATAAAAGCTGTCCTTGGTCTACGGTTGGAAGTCATTGTCAAAATCAAAACTCGTAACAAGTTTTATGGAAAATGAAAACATTAATCTTGCCGCATAAAATAAGAGCACGAAACGATGCAACTGATGTCATGACTAGTACCTACCTTCTGCTAAACGGAACGAAACTATGAATCCTCCAATGTCATCTAAGCAACTTTGAAGAAATCCTCGTGGTGTTTCTACTAATAGGCACCAACAGGCTCAAATGCGATTTTGCTCCCGATGTACCCACCGATTTTTCCTGGGGAATAGTTTAAAGGTGACTATGGTTAAGGAAAGGTTTGTATAGTTTTTCCTCTCGGGATAGGTGAATTGAATGTGGTCACCGGGGCTCAGTGTTTAGTGCTTGTACTGCTGTGTGACCGAACAGTTTCGGTGGGTCCGCCTCTCGTCTCGGTGGCACCATTTCTCGCTCGAACGTAAGTAACCTACAATTTATTGGCAACTCCGAACGGCGAATTGAGAAGCTTTTTGCAAAAGGAGAATGCGCCAATGAACCGTGCTGCCATGAACACTTTCCTCGGTATGTGTTAATTATTATTAGACATACGTCGCTTGGGTATGTCCATGAGAAATTCTATTTCGGGAAGCTCAGCTGCTCCATGGTCCTTCCCGTAGTTTCTCTGCTTTCTTTGATGGCTTTTATCTCTTTAGACGTAGGATAGGTTACGTTAGGTACAGGAGAGAAGCTCTTTCTGCCACACTCTTGAAGCCTTAATGAACATCCAGATGTCCATGATAGGTACGCCCCTTAGTGCTTCGGTATTCTGGAAAAAGTGCCTTCCAAAGGCCTTCTCTGAAGCGACAAAGACTTGGGCAGTGGCAGATGAAGTGGGTTGTATCCTCATTGACTTTCTCGTCTCCGCAACTCCTGCAAAGGTCGTCCTCACTTAACATTAGTTTTTTCATGAGATTACGCAGAGTATTATGACCTGTAATTACACCTACAAGGATAGAGAGGATTTTCCTGTCCTTCTGCATGACGTACGGGTCCTTGTACGGGTCCCACTAGAATCCTCCGCCCTCCGCCCTAAACTCCCATTCCCAGTACATAGTACTTAAATTTCATTGCTTGATCCTTTTAAACATAAACCTTCACTGTTAAAAAGTTCTAACGATCAAAACATACCAAGAGATTACTTCAATTTGTACCCGCAGTAGTATGCCCTCTCCTGACCCATAAATAGTTGACAAACATACTTTTTAAGTGCCAAACGATTAAACATAGCTAGATAAAAACTAATGGCACCCGATTAAGTATTGCACTCATTCATCCGTAAGATCAGAGAACACGTAACCTAAACCTGAAGCCGCGTGTGAACCGTGAACATCTTACATTATATGCATGGAACACTCGTTAGACATGAAACAACAAATAATTATACACTGTCAAGGGCGACCATTTAAGACTGCGACAATAATCCGTTTCAGAACTTCAACTCAACTCCGTATTTCAGTTGTCAATCTGAGCTAAGCTCGGCAGATCGCCTAACAGCCCACCAGCTATTGGTTATAAGTGTTAAGACTAAGCTATTGTCTGACAGTAACGCGTGACTGTAATAATTGGTACAAAATAGTGAAAATGAATTTTTTTACCATCCTTGTGATTGTAATGTGTCCTTTCGGCACGCTATGTCAGTTTAACAGTAAGTCGATTGTGTTTTTTTTTTTCAAAGGACGTGTTTAAATAAATTTCATCCGCGCAGTGACGGCTTACAGGGAAATGCCGCCGTTATATTCCTTAGAGGACTACGATGTTTGTTTAGAAAAATCAGCGCCATCGTCTTACTGCTTGGTTATTGGAGAGATTGTTCCGAATACAACTTCACAACTTTGGAATCAAATTGCAGTAAGTACAGCCTTTAATTAAGCTCGTGTTTGATTTGCAACAAAGTCAGAACAAACTGGGTGTTGAGGTTATAAAACTGCAGCGCCTATTCTTGACATGCAATAGCTTTAGACGGTGTGCTCATAAAATTAAATAGGAGAGAACCAGCAGGGTTCTTAGATTGATATGAAGTTTGAAGCCGTTTCAACCTAAAAGATCGGGTAGTACGATTGCCGTTGAATTCCTACAGAGGTCGGAAATCATTTTTGCACTGACTTGAGATTATCTTAACACGGTACAAAAGCCTCCACATCGATCCCAAAGACTTCAGGTCAATTGCTAGTTTGGGTGGTTGGTTTCCGAGCAAGGCTGCCATTTGGACCTTTTCCCTTTTTTTAACTGTTGGAGAAAAAGTTGGTTTAGTATGTGGTGATGGAGAGTTGGATGGGGGGTTATAGGCCCGAGAAACGTCGTGTATGTTTAATGAACTGTAGGATTTTCCCGATACTAATACGTCTCGGAGAACTCAACTCATGTCTTCCCAGATATTTGTGTCTTAACGCCCCGGTTGCCGGTTAGTCACAGAAGAAATGTTTGATTTTCTCTTCCTGCTCTTCGCATCCCAGGCAATTGTGCTTGATGTCACCAGTCGCAGTCTATAGCCATGTTTATTCAGATGGATGTGTCCGGTATTCGAACCGATCATCAGTGTTGGTTCCTTTCTACCACGATTCCTCCTCCTCCTCCGCCTTTCTCCTCATTTCATCCACAGTTTCGTTCGCTAGTGTATTATAGTGACCGTGTACGCAGAGCAGGTCGACCTCGTTTAAATCTTTGCAGCTGCGGCAGTAAGTGTTAAGTCTTACTGCACAATTGCCAACCGGCGAGCGACCCGTTCAGATTGGTACAATCCGAGAAATGTCCTTTCGTTTTTTACTAAGAAGGTCTCCGGTTCTGGTTTGGTTGACGTCGTCGTTAACATGACGCAGCTGTTTGGTTCGACTCATCTTTGATTAGTTATTTTCCTTGACAGATACAATTGGAATGTGAACTCATTTCACTAGACAGCTGTCAAGAGTTCACAAACTAATCCAGTGGCAGAGGAGGCGATCCCATGATATCTGGCCCCAGATGACAATTGCATAGCTAGTCAAGCCATGCGATTGAAAACGCTAACTCAAGATGGAAGAAGAGCGGCACATACGCCACCGAACACTGGTGACCTATCTCGATTATCATTTGCTTTCGGCAACCTCTCATTAACTTCATCAAATAAGATTAATTTATCAATAATATTCCACATACGCCACCGAAAACAGATAACCCATCTCTAGTTTTATTTGCTGCTTACAACCTTTTATATATTATAAATGAAATAGACCTACAATTGATTGCCAACTTCAAACGCAATGGGGAAAATTCTCTTGGAGGTTGGCCATTCTCCGAGAGCTGGTGCCGCGAAAAATATTTGGTGGATATTGTTAGAGCTCGAGCCCAAGCGCCTCGCACAGCAATCCAAGGCACTTAAACACTAGAGTAAAGAGGCCAAACAACCACCAGACAACCATTTCATCTTTGTTTGTTAATTTCTAAACTGAATATTCCACGCTAAGGGAACACAATCGATCCTTAGATGCAGTCACTCTTAGGACGCAGTCACTCTTAGGACGCAGTAACTCCTTCCTTACTTAGTAGAGCATAATTGAGTCTTTCGCTAATTACTGACAACATCAAGAATGACAACATCATCAGTCAAATGACTAAACTAGCATTTCTTGAGGAAGTTCTTCCAAGCAGCTTGAATTTATACAATTTGATTGTGTTTCTAATTTAACCTTTAGCTAACAAATTCCTTAAGACATTTTCAGCAGTCACTAAACGTCATTATCGACATGACTTATTATACTTCGGAGTTTGTATAAATCCTTGCAAGCAACTGGTGCGTCCTCTTAGTTCGTTTCGCAAGGATCAACTGTATGCAGGAAAATTAAAAACCACAGAAGTAAATACTCACATTTTCCAAGCCAAATATGATTTTAACACTTAATTTCCATCTTTCAGTTGATAGAATTTTTTACCGACATCTATCAACGGGACTCTGACACCAGAACTCTCAACCACAAAGTCATAAACGATTGTCTTAACTACAATTTTGAGAAGCAATATGGTCTACAAGTGAGATCCTTTGTTCAGTATTGTGATTCAAATGCTGAACCCTTAAATTTTGGTGAGTATCGGCAGATGTACATTACGTGGAACGTCAACTCCTATGCACGGCCTAGCACTGTTGTGTCTAAGAATCGGAAATTGTTTGAAACTCACGAGGGACATAGTGAGACTTGACGTTTCTGGCTTCTGTTCACCTTTCGAGTTTCGCTTTCAATTTTGATGACATTTTATCAGAGACTAAGTCAGTGCATGACATACGATTACGTTGACGTTCCGTATATCCGATAGCGATAAGCCTTCAACCAAACTTTAACCGAATTTTTTTTTTAGATTTTTCGGAAATCATATTTATGCTCGTTGTTGGAGTACTTTTGTTTCTGGTTGTCCTTTCTTCAAGCTACGATGGACATTTGAAACGCAAACAACCTAGCAACGTGCAAGGAAGGGACTTCTACCAACAGCGTTTGGAAACTCAACGTAGGTTAACCTTTCTGCTGAGAATACTTCAATGAACCTATTTGTTTCTTTTATCCTTTCAGAGGACACTTTGCTTACATCCTTTTCGTTGTATCGCAATTATTACCGCCTAAATGCGTCACCACATAACGAAACAGGACGAGACTTAAGATTTCTGGAAGCTTATAGATTTTTTGGAACTCTCATTGTGATCTTTGCGCATGTGCTACTCATTTTAAAGGGAACCCCAACGGCGAATACAGAATTTGTGGAGAAAACTTTTTACAATATAGGAACGAATATTGTTATAAATGGCAGCGTAATCATTCAGATATTCTTGGTAATAAGCAGCTTCCTGTTGTGTGTAAATTTTCAACAAACGATGGCTTTAAATAAACCTGGAGCTACTCAGTGGGTACAATTGGTTTTGTATCGATATTTGAGGTTAGTATGAAGACGCTTGAACTTTTTCTTTATATTTTTAGAGTATCGAATTCCAAAATAAGCATTTCTTTCAGAAGATGATCCTCTCTTGACTAGGCATGCTGTGGTAAGCCTATCGCGATGGCCGCATTCAACCTTCTCAATGGGCATACCCTTGCTTTAAGTGTACCTCTTTTCTAGTGGACCTCTTTTCTCTGTTCCCTCCGATAGTAGTCCTAAATTTAGTAAGCCTTTTCTTACAAATCATCGCCTACACTGCCGGGAAATCCTGAAACATCACCCATTGAAACATCACCTTATTTGATATACCGGTACAAGGTCTATGCGAATACCGAAATATGAGTACATAAAAGAGTCATGGGCTTCACCGAGCAAGCAGAAGATTCTCTCAACCACAAAAACACTGCATAATTGTACCCACTTTCCATACATCCTTTTCAACACACATTCCAAACCTGATTTGTCCCAACAGTTCCATAAGAAAGAGAAAGGAACGCATGGACCCTATTTTGACCTTGGTGTAGAATAATTCCATAGCAATTATTGCGTCTTAATGTCACCGAATCCCGACTTAGCTCAACTCGGTACACTGCGTTGCACTCCTCTCAAAAATCCAAAAGGTTTTGGATGATCCATAGTGGATTAGCCCTATCCTTAGGGCCCCTTACTTCAAACGTAATAACTGAAAAGTTAAAAAACCCAATCCATCGGAACACGATCTCGATTAGAATACGGATGATTTCAAGATGAAGAGCGAAAATATTCAGCCAGACAGCCTAGACAAATGCTTGGTTAGTCTCGATAAGTATTTTCTATATTCAAGCAGAAGTCTTGCTCATCTTGACAATGTAAACGAACAATCTTGAACAGCAACATTTAAAGGAAGGCCGTAGCAAGATGCCCCTCAAAGTGCTTGATGACGACAGAACTAGTCATAGAAACTACTATGGCGTTTATAGATTAGGACAAACTGGATGTTAGCGCTTAATGAGAAATGGAATGTCTTCGTTGCGAGCGATCCTGGCAACCGTTTGCAAGCATTTACAGGCGAACTAATACAATTTGATAGGCTTCTCCAGGATAGTATTACTTCAAACTTACATTCCTAAAGTTTCTGGATAATTTAAACGGAAATATTTTTTGAATCATTAGCGGAGGAGTAATAAGTGGGCACTACCTTCCAAGAGGGAATCTTCACAGACCTAACCTCTGGTCTAGAAAAGCTTAAGATCTCTCTGAAAGTTGCTCGAGATTCTAACAGAATCCGAAGCAAGCTCTTTTAATATTACCAAGGGACGAAATTGCAAGGCTATAACTTGGGAACGATTTCAATTCGTATACAAATGTATAAATAAATTCTTTATTAATGCTGTCAAATGCCTTCCCTCTGTTTGGGCCTCAAAAATCCGAACCAAAAAAAGTAATCCCTTCTATTCGTCTCCGATAACTCAGCAAACGTGTTTTTTAAAACTCCTCAGCGGAAACACTTTTTCGGACAAATCAAGCAAATAGACAGCAATGGCTGTCTAATTGGTAGTAAAATGCACTCCGAAACATTGAATCACTACTTTTATCACACACCAGGAGTATCGAAAACTGAAATTTTATATTTTATTTAGTTTTCTGATGAAATATCACAGCAATTGCACTTAATTAAACTATTAACACACAAGAACAAGTGTTGCAATGCATTTTTAACAATATTTCCATCGAAAAAGAGATTTTTCAAAAAAATCTAATACGAACATGTGCACAGCCAAAAAATGCAGTGAGTTCATATATGAACTCAACGCATTTTTCTGTCTGTTTTGTGTCACACAAATTAGATTTCAAATCTTGTGGAGTTTACGTTGGAGATTTTGGTTGGTTTTTCTATGGTTTTTAATCGTTTTTCAATTGAAATGAAGGGAAGGGTGGATGACATAAATTAAAGATGCTAAAAACAACCAGTTTATTGACGAGAATTAAGAGAATACTTTCTCCATAAGATGCAAAGTGAATTCACATATTGAATTTCTTTCCCAAAAAACTACAATAAATGAAATGAAATTGTTTGTATAGACTCGTACATTTGTCTTATATTCATTACAAGCTCTAATTCGCTTAAGGTCCTCGGACTAACTTTAGATTTATGCAAGTGCCTGACCATCAATCCCACTAAAAGTGTCCAGAAAGAGAAAGCACGATCTAAAACAAACAAAATTTTTCTTAGATAATCATGTTTAATTTTTCTTTTATCTTTTTTTTCAGATTAGCCCCAACCTTGGCATTTACGATCCTTTTGAGTGCTTCGATTTTACCACGCCTTCAAGACGGCCCATTCTTTAGACATTTAATTGGGGCTGAGCATTATTTTTGCAGAGAAACTTGGTGGAGAAACTTATTGTTCATCAATAACTTTACGTTGAAAAAAAGTGTATGTACTCCAAAAATCTACAAGTCTGTCTTAAGATTTTTTGCAGGAATATTCTGTGTCTTTTTATTTAGTGCCTTCATCAAACCTGGTACCTTGCGGCGGACGTCCAGCTATATGTTATTTTTGCAGCTCTACTTATTTTAATTGCAAGGTAAGTTCATTAAACTTGATTGACAGAGCGCTAGGATTATTCTACTTTTGGAGGCAGTGTTGAGTCGGCACCACAAACTAAATTGAGGGATTTATCGAAATGGACCACCTCCAGTTTTCGTATAATCATTCCTTTTCTACAAGTCGTCTTAGTCAGAGGCGCCCTTCTCATGGCAATGATTTCTCGTGCCAATCCTAGCATTTGTTTAAAATACCTTTAGCCAATCTCCAATGTTTCCATTGGAAGCCGAATGTGGCATTTCGTCTGCTGGCTAGTGCTGGACACTCCTCCAAAAATAATGTGCAGAGGCTTATCCATCGCATTTCCTTGATATTGACTAAATCTGCATAATTGCAGTCCAAAGCATCTGTGAATTATTCGACTGCATACTGTCTGGTAAGCGTCCGAATCTTCTGCCTCATTGTCCTTATTTCGATGGCCAGAGTCTTCAGCAGTTCCAATATCATGAGCTTGTGGTTGTTTTTTGTGGGCGCGTAGTGACCTTGAACGCCCTAATCTGGAGGACCAGATCCGAGTGTCTTCTTCTAGGATCAGATGCCGGATAAACAAGCCCCCCGGTCTAAATACCCACTTAGACTCTAAATAAACAAAATATCGTCGACTAAAGTCGTCGGAATACAGGGTTAAATATCCCCTTTCCTTTTACAGATTTCCTCATACAAGGAACTATATTCTTGGAGCTGGAGTTGTAGTATCATGTCTTTTTACAGGAATGGTGACATATTTTCGCAAGCTTGATGCCATTCATCAAGAGACGCCAGGGTAAGTGCTCCTCTAACACTTTTCAAAAGTTTTTAAAGTTAAATACGATTCTAATTCAGTTCCTACCGCTATTTATTCTGGACTGATGGTGCAACGATATACGAGAGTTATACACCCTTTTACATGAACTTTGGAGGATATGTTTTCGGTATAATAGCCGCATTCATCTATCTGAAGTACAAGAACGCACCATTGTATATAAAGGAAAACAAGGCAAAGCTGAATAAAATAGTGTTGGTGTCACTTCCTTTGCCGTTCTTGCTGTTGCTCTCTGGAGAGATATTCTACCGAATCGAGTTCACGAAACCCTCGATATGGAGCGGCATCTATGCGGGATTGTGTCGAAACATATGGGCGTTTATGTGTGCGGCTTTGATGCTCGCGATGGCTTTCAAAATTGGATGTAAGTCGTTTGCATTAGTTTTACGTCCGAAGATAACAAACATTCTGTGTTTAGTCATTCTTTATAGATTCTGTTCGATGAAGCTGTTTTTGCCTTTGGGACGATTGTCGTATCAGGTTTTCCTAATTCACATGATAGTCATTCGATGCCTAGCCGGGTGTGTTCGTCAACCATTATATTTTAACCGTTTAGTTTTGGTAAGGAGTTGTCAATGAATAACACGGTCATCAGGAAATAATTTTATTTCATAATTTAGATCATGTTCATTCTGGCGAGTATTGCACTGTCTTACGCTTTTGCGTTTTTCTTGTACCTATTTTTGGAATTGCCTCTGGCGAATATTATTAACACAATTATCAAAGGAAGTGGTAAGAAGGATTTGAGTTGTTTGTTATTTAGAGTTCATATGACATAATATTTTATCAAAACAGTTAAACGTGCTAAGGATGTCGACTTAAATCCAGTAAGTGTTAAAGACAAAAAAGAAACGACGACCGCTTGAATGATAAAAGATTCAGAAGACTAAATGGAGTACAATTTACTATAAGAAAATATACAATGCCTATGTGTACATAATATTTTATATAATAAAGTCCTCGGTAAACCTATGTTTAAGCTAATCTAGGGAACTAATGGATGCATTTCAATGGGGTTTTCGCGTTCAGAGGAGACCATCGACTGAGTGCTGTTGAGCATAGTGAGTGACAGCAGAACAAAACACTGGTCTTCAGATAATGAACACCATCCCCGAATTGAGTCTGCAAATCTTTATCTCTTTACCTTATATTACATGTAAGGAGATATGTCTATCCACACCCGGATGCAGACACAAGAGGTGCAGAACTTATTAAACCAATTTTATTAATTTATTGTCATTTTTAGGGAAAACCCTAATGTTAATTTACTTTGCGATCTATACAAAAAGATTTCGCTCAATTCTTGTCAATAAATTGGTCAGAGATCGCTAGAACCTTGTCATATAAACTGTCACCAGCATCAAGTGCCAATGCTACCAATTAGCCATCAGAAATGCCTATGCTGATACGTTGGGTTAATATCGGTTACCACTTTCGATTCGAAAAAAAAAATTGCGGCAAACAAATGGAGCGAAACAGTAATCGTAGAGAATGTTGCTATTGCATGCGTACACTACGAACAGAAGAGAAGAGATAAACTCAGGAGCATGAAAAACGTATAATCTTTGCTACTGCAAGGATGTGATTGGAATGTTTTACCAAAAGATTAAAAGCCCATGCCAAGGCCACTTACCCTGAACCGCAGGCTGCAAGTTGCAGAAGGAAAATTAAAAGTAAAGTAAAAGTCGATGCTTAGAATTTGAATGAACCACTGCTTCAGACTGTACATCATTGTTTGCTCAAGAAAGGATATCCTTTGCCCCGCCCTCATTAATGTGAAAAAACGGACCCCAGACAGTGAATTCATCTCCCCAACCGAATTTGCCACGCTCCACTCTGGGAAGTTGATTAGCTTCCTGACAGCCTCTGGAACAGAGAAAGTGCTCTAAAACATTTAGGATAGCACAATAGGGTTCTATGTGAGACAGCAGTGCTAGAGACGACCAAACAATGATATCGCTGACGATATTAGCATTATCGGAAGAACGTGTGAGGATTGAGACCAGGGCAAACACAATGGGTTTAATGATCAACGTGGGAAAACATATTATATGCTCTGACAGAAGGTAACCCTCAGCAGATTTAACTTTGAGGTAGTTAAGGACTTTGTCTACCTAGGCCCTGCTATGATCTCAGACAATGACACCAGTGTTAAGACCATAAAAAGAATAACTCTTGCCAATCGCAGCTCCTTTGGGCAAAGAAGGCATATGAGAAACAAGGCTCTAATACAGCGGAGTGGCATGGACTTGTCAATAACGGGTGAGGTTGCCCTGGGTTATTCCGAGAAAATTCCTTCGGGTGATCTTTGGTCCCATCTGGATAGACGGTGTTTAAAGGAGAAGATACAATGACGAACTATATGAACGCTACAGCGAAAACGACCTAGTCATTAGTGTCCACAGAATAATATAATATAGCTGGCGCGACAGCTCGGGATGAGCCAAGGCCTAGCTTCTCGCAACCATTTATGTTGTGCGTGTTACATATTCCACACAAATGGAAGGGACCTGTAGTTTTTGCCGACTCCGAACGGCAAAGTGAGAAGCTCTTTCATGACAGATTATGCTCTCGGAGGCTTGTCATTCCTCGACGAGAGGTGGTGCCGCGAAAAATGTTCGGTGTTCCTGGCTGGGGCTTGAACCCACGCCGATCGGTCAGCGCACACCTACCCACGGCGACCACATACAACGACTTAATTGGCAGATGAGCTGGCTGGAAACGCTTTTTCGTTAGGCCGTGGTTCACTCCAGACTATACCGTCATCATAAGTATGTAAGGACAAACAATTTAAAATTATTTATTGCCTTTTTTTAGAAAAACTCAATTTAAATTTTTTGCAATCTTGTTGGAAAGATTTCTCTCATTTCTTCAGTTAACACATTTTATGTTTTTATCATTTCTGCATTTCACACATTTCTACTTAATCAATTCACCCTTCCTTTCATTTTATCAAGTTTCCAATCGAAAAACCATCCAAAAACAACCAAAAACTCCAACGAAAACTCCACAAGATTTGAAATTTAATTTGTGTGACACAAAACAGACAGAAAAATGCGTTGAATTCATATATGAACTCACTGCACTTTTTGGCTGTGCACATGTCCGTATTAGATTTTTTTGAAAAATCAGTTTTTTGATGGAAATATTGTTAGAAATGCATTGCAACATTTGTCCTTGTGTGTTAATAGTTTGATTAAATACAATTGCAATGATATTTCATCAGAAAACTGAACTAAATATTAAAATTCTAGTTTTCGTTACTCTTGGTGAATCGCAAAAGTAGTGTTTCGAAGTTTCGGAATGCATTTTACTACCAATTTGGCAGCCATTGCTGTCTATTCGTTTGATGTATACGGAAAGTGTTTCCGCTGAAGAATTTTAAAAAAGACGTTAACTGAGTTGTCGGTGACGAAAAGAGAATGGATTACGATTATTTTTCATATTTTTGTTGCGCAAAAAGAGGGAAAGCGTTCGATGGAGTCAATTTATTTGGGCGGATTGAAATCAGTTAAGTATTGCTTAGCAGAAGATCTGCGGTTTCATATAAAACCTAGTATGTCGACTCTTAGAAGAGCTTGCTCACTTCGAATTCTGCAAAGCCACAGTTCAAATTTTATTAGCTCTCCTGTAAAGGCTTCCACAAGCACATCGTTGTCAGCATCAGTCGTAATGAGCGAGATCTTCTTTATCTCAGCGCCGACATCCAGGCTGCAGTAATCCATAAGCCCCATATTAATCTTTATGACTAACTCTGGCTTCACCGATATCAACACAGACTTTAAATAAATATAGCAGTGTAAGATAGTTCTTTCATATTGCCAAGAACGCCAAGATTTCAGCTTTTAAACGCAGCGTTAGGCTACAAGAATATGTCTAGGCTGTCCGTCAGAATATTTCCAATCTTAATCTTGCAATCATCGGAGTACTTAACGAGATCGTATTTCAATGGAAACGATTTCTTAGCTTTTATAAACACCCACCCAAAGTTGTAAGTCCTTTCTGTTGATGCAGGAAATACATTCATACTAGTGTAATAAATAAATACTCTTAACAGGAAATATTATTAACATGCGTACTTTATGAGGCACTAAATAAAGGACTCATGGCAATGCCTCCAGTCACTTCCAACTTCACTTGTCAATGTCTCAACAATTTGACAGCTAAATTTCGAAATTCCATCTATCCGTTCATTTTTTTTTATATTCCTCTGATCAACCCCAAAAATAGGTAAGTTTGGAATTTTGGCATTTAACTGTATGTCCCTTTTTAATCCATTTTTGTATTTATTCCATAAGGAAACTGTTAAATCTCAAGTGAAAAACGATGGCCGCTGCACAAGTTGAAAAAATCAAGGAATCAATCAATAAATCCTTACAGGACGACAGCAAACCCTGGACGAAAATATTCGAATTGGTGGAATCAAAATCGTCCGTACCCCGGATATATTTATTCGGCGGTGAGTAATCCCACTCAGAGATTTGTTTTACTAATAGTCGGACACCAATAGAAGGGAAAAATCTATAAATATGTAGTGTCATGCTTGTGATTAATTTTTTTTTTTGTGTTTGTTGTTGCCGCCCTTTTTAACCCTTTAATGAACTTCTCTTTATTTGTGCATTTTAAACATGAGAGAATATCAGATAAATCCTTATCTTTTTTATCAAATTTTCCATAAGAAAACAAAAGAAATGTTTGATGACATATCGCAGTTTTACTGTGCCCTCTGGATACCTTTAAGTCAACCGTAATTCATATATTGACACGTAGTGTGACACAAATTGGTTGTATCAGAGAAGTAAACCGCGTGAAAATTATTTAATTTTATTTAGATTTATTTGTGCTTGTTTTGTTCGCATTTTTTTTATGCCGCTACTAACGCCACGTCCGCCTATTCGGCGCTACCGAAGGTCGGACCAAAGCAGCGGGGAAATCGTAAAGAGATTGTTCAAAGGTAATTTCATCCACTGTCGTGGATAGAGAATAATCCAAGATCAAGGTCGCCCACAAATGATATGAAGTGGTGATTAAGTGATGCTATGTCTCTGTTTAATTATATTAAAATAGTTTTTCAGCTGTTTCAAGGTCTCTGGGTTGTTAATTATTGTTATATTTCTCTCATTTAGAATGAAGAAGCAAAAGATTTATTTGTGACAACATTTCATATTTTCTGGGTTAATTCGTTTTTCTCTCGGACTTTGTTGTCAAGTGTGAAGTTTATTGTTGGTCATGTTCAAAGAATATAAGCGTTGGCTCTTTGATATAACCAATTAATAACATTGACGTGATTATTTGTGGTACCGGAGCTTATAGTTGGACAGAGAAGTTTAGCGAG
This sequence comes from Matsumyia berberina, assembly GCA_917880715.2. Classification (NCBI taxonomy): domain Eukaryota; kingdom Metazoa; phylum Arthropoda; class Insecta; order Diptera; family Syrphidae; genus Matsumyia; species Matsumyia berberina. The sequence continues at coordinate 109,817,358 of OU862870.1, read as the reverse complement.
TACCGGTAAAAGCTAGAATCGTAGACATGACTTGTAAAAACTTGGGTTTTCCCGTTGAAAATCTATTGATTAACTGTCACATGGTTAGTACGGCCGCCAAAGTTTATTGTAATTCGGAAAAGGGCTTGAGTTTTACAGAACAAAGATCAAGATGTATTGGCAGAGTTTAGTTTCCATCCCATTAGGAGATCGAACAGATAGGTATATAAGTTATTCAGACAAAGAAGGTGTAATTTCTTGTTCTTGGTAGTATGCACACATTTTGCAAAACAATTTTCTGTTTCTATTCCCATCCGATGGTGAATTGCACTCCTGCTTTCGTCGCCGCAATATCCTTGATAACATATTTGATGAGCCAAATTGTTCATCCTGCTACATGTCCTTCGGGCGACGATCGTTTTCGTCAAAATGATTAAGCCCGGGCGATAATTGTTGTACATTGTTCCCCATCCAGGTTTGCCAAAGCAACTTCTAGTCCCTTACAGTGCCTTTCGATTTGGTTGACTGAAATGTGTCCATTTCGTACTGTAATCGGTGGCTTATATGGGCTACAAGGCCTGAAACCTCTTCCATTTTACTGCAATCTACTCTTCCATTGTTCTTTCATTTTAGGTCACATTTGGCGTTAAATCTGCTTCCTATTCAGCCGATCGCTTTAGCTCTGTAAATTTGCAGCCTATTGCTGGCTGTGGACCTATAAATTGTGATATTTACTTTGCGGAATGGGTAGCAGCACTACCTGCTTAGCGTTCGTTCGTTTTGTGGACAGAACTCACACGTGGCACATTAGGACTTTTCGCTGCTTTCCAGCGATTGATTTTTGCTGTACCCAACAAAAACGAAGTTCCTTGAATCGTTTCTTGTTTAAGAGGTCGATAACCCTCTTGGTGCAATTCGGCGGTTGATTCTTTGTGTACCCAGAGAAAAAGGTACTTTGTTTTCTTTTTTTTTTTAGCGACTGACAAACCTCTTGTCCTGGCTAAGTCGGCGTGTTAGTGCTCATACGCCTTTTTGTTGCTGTCAATGCTCTTGTGAACAAAGCCTCGAGACTACTGTTATTTTGTTAATGAGCAGCTTGTTGCTTTGTGAAGGAAAGGGTGAAAGATTTGACTGTCGGAAATGATGTATATGTCGGTTTGCAGAGGCTGCATCGTATGCATTTCTTTTCGGATAGTTCTATAAGCTAGATGTACATGTATCGATTCTCCCAGGACAACTGCTTCTTTGTAGTTGGATCTATAGACTACCGCACGTATTTCATTATTCTTTCTATTATATACAAGAGCTGGAACTCAATTTTCCCACTCGCTTCATTCTGGGAAAAGGGTTATGATAACACCTCTACATTTCCTTTGTATTTTCTTTTGAGCTATTTGGACAACGATTTTTATAGCGCTCATCATTTAGCACTACCTCTTCGATACTTGTTTCCAGTCTGGTTGCGAAAAGATAGGCCCGGTTCGGCCTATTACCAACGTCAGAGGGGGCAGCAACATGAGATTTCGCATAAAGATGCAAAAAAAGTCAGATTTTTTCATTCTTAGGCACAAACTGCGAAAATTGGCATTGGCTTAGGCAGTATGGTATGTGAGGGTTAGCGGAATGCTCCTCACTTTGGCTTCAGTCTGACCCGTAATGTTTCTCTCTTCTCATTGTCAGAACTGCAGGAAAAATCCTAATTTGGGACATGTGTTGGAAGGGATCTAGGAAAAGTGGGAATGCATATGGAGTTGACGTTAGTTTGTCTGGCGAATTTTCCAGTTTCCTTCAAGCAAGCCAATATGTCACCGATGCCTTTGTTGATGAAATGCTTCAGGTCCGGTATACACGTAGACCGAAGGGTCTTCTGTTGCATTATCGCTAAGACGAGGCAGCGACATTGGAAGTCTTCGTGGTCCTCGTCTCCTACTTCACAAGTCGGTGACCCTCAATCTATGCATGAGGTTTGTTGATATTAATGGGTCCTGTTATACGTACGACCATCAGCCTTAATTGCTCTCCGCTTTTTAGTGAGCAGGTTGCTTCATTTCTTAGCGAGTGGCCCAGGCACTTTGATCGGCGTGAGCTTCTGCCCAGTGATCTTCGCAATCATCGTTGATGGCTGTTTTAATTGTTGTCGGTGTGACTTCCACTGTGCTTTCAGCCGGTTCGCACTATTTATTCATTCTCGTTCCCTATGAAACCTTGCGGTCACAGTGCCCAGACAAGGCGGGCGTCAACGGTTTAGGCGGTAAGTGGTTGCACAACTACACTGAGCGCAAATTAGGAGGAAATTGATTCGTCTCCATGAACCCAATCGGGAAGGCTGACAATTTGCTTTGAAAATCAAATGAAGTGAAAATCTATATGCAGTTGTTTGTTACACTACACTCTCTCGCGTGGAAACTGTTGTCGCGCTTGGGTTCTTACACAAAAAATAACAATTAGCGACTTACTGCATGCGACTTATACAAATCAAATGAATCAGCAAAAATTATATTTGATCGAATCCCACTCAACAACTTATGAAACACAAGCTATACTCTGACGTGCAGTAAACGATGCGTGCAACGCTAATGGCACCAAGACACTCCAAGTGCCCATTTCAATCGCCAATAATCTGCAAGAATTCACCCAATCAAATATGAAATTCATTTAATGTAGACATAAACTAATGTCCTTTCTAAAAATACGCCCAATACACCAGACTCTGTGCTCGGTCGTTCTTTCTCGACGTGTCTCTTGTATTGTTCAGCCATTCCTCGCAGTGTAATTCATAGTATCACTCAGCAATTATATGAAATGCATATTTGTATTCTTTGACAACAGCTAGAGAACATTTATAGAAATGGCATAGGCTCGCGGCAATTTCTTGTGTTCGACTTATGTCCCTTTACAGTGAGGCAGGTGAACTGATTTTTTGGGATTACCGAGCGCCAGAGGTGTTGTCGTTGTCCAACTACTCGGCTGCAGTAAATAGTTTTTGTGTGAGAAGAGGTGAAAATGTTTGAAAAACTAACGGACAAACTAATTGAGTTGTTGACCAGCGAAAATGGTTGGATTTTTCAAATTGGTGAGAGATTTACTTCATTACGGACCGCACTGTTCTCAAGGTCATTTGTTTTAATTGCTTTTGTTTTTCTTGTTTTTTTTTTTTGCAGGTGTTGCTGGATTATGCGCCTTATATCTGATCTTCGGTTATGGCGCACAACTGTTGTGCAATATAATTGGCGTAGTTTACCCGGCTTACATCTCAATACATGCAATTGAATCGAGTACAAAATTAGATGACACGAAATGGTTAACATATTGGGTAACATATGGCATTTTGTCAATCATTGAATATTTCTCAGTGGTACTGACATCGATTATTCCACTCTATTGGTTGTTAAAGGTAAGATATTCGTTTTTATTACTCTTAATTATGATTTTGTTCTTTTTATGGAGCATATAGTGTACGAAGGCTATAACCAATCTCTTTGGTTTCAGTTTTGTCGTTGTCTGTCTGCTGAATGGATCACTTTCATTCTGAGATGTTAAAATTGCCACAGTTCTCCTTATTCGATCTAAAAGACAATTTGTGATCAGCATTTACGTTTGCAGACATCCTACGAGTCGCCCCCCTTCCTTCGCAGGGGCAGGTTTGACATTTCGTCATCTCCTTCTCAACTGCCAGAGCGAGCAGTTTCTTGGTTTCTCGCTGCTCTTTCCTCTATTCGCTGTTGCTGCATTATGCTTGTGATAACTTCACTTGCAGTCTCCCAGCCTTCGCGCGTTTCCAGCATATATCTGATTAGGCCTCTTGGGGTCAATTGAGCTCCAATTTCTCTCTCAAGGATGGTTCTAGCACGTGTGTAGTTTTCGCACTCCATCAGCACATGCTCGGCGTTCTGCGGTTTCCCTTCACAGTGTTGGCAGAATGGGTCATCCACATGCTTGTACTTGTAAAGGTACTCCCGAAAGCATCCATGCGAGCTCTTAAATGTGCATGAGCTCATAAATGTTGTTGTTAATCCAGCGATAGACTTGTTAACAAGAGTCTGCATAATTGCACTCATAAGAAGCTGGACAAAAGTGTTTGTGCCCACTGTGTCTGTGTCTATCAGGCCCCTTCGTATACATGATCAAAACCTTGCCTGGCCTTGCCGCCGTGTCGTAAGAACTGCGAAATACCTATTGGCATTGCGGATTTTTTCCCCATGGGCTACCTACCTCTCAACGCACTCTGTTCACAGTGAGATCAAGAAAGCATTGCTGGCTTAGTTCTACCTAAACGATCATAATGATCCAACTCTGAGTAAAGGGCAAATTGTTCCAAGCGGTGTTAGTCTGTTAAAGTCCAAGACGTCTAGTTGAAGTATTCGCATGACAGCGCGTTGCCCTGTTCAAGTCTTTTTCGATAGCAAAAGTCTTGGTAAGAACTACACCGATTCTACTAGAACAGCGTGAATTCTCGATCGCCATCCTGCACAATCGGACGAGTTTCCCAAGAATGCCAAAACTATATATTGGCCTGTATAGCACGATTTTATAAATATATGCAGTGTTTAAATTGACGAAAAGGTGAGGGGTACAGTTTTTTAATTTTCTGTGTTTCTCCATGATCTGCCATCTTGTGAATAGTTGGTCGATGGTGGCCTTTCCAGTCCTAAAGTAACCGTGATAATGACCAATCACACAATACAGTATAAGATCTTGTAAATGTTGCTGTGAAGCCTTATATCTGATCTGTCTATTGAAGGCTTCGTGAGGATTGAACAAACAATACTGAGGTTTAATTCATCAGGCATGTTTTCTTCTGATCATATTTTGCAAATCAATGGGTGTGTGTTCCTTGCCGATTCTCCCTATTTAAACAGTTCGGCAGCTAGTCCATCAGCACCATTGCGCCTATCGTGCAATGCCCTGTCAGTACACCTGTTAGGAAACTAGTTTTCTTATCCTCCAATGCTGGTAGGCTCTTGTTCCTTTTTTCATTCATTGTTAGCCATAAGCTGCGTGATATAACACAGTAATCTCTGGCGGACCAGACGGTGTTCAGCCTTTTCACCGATAGGAACGTTTACCGGTGCGTGAATATGTTCTCGCTGATCCTTTTTCGAGTGATTTCATCCGCTTTCGCATTTCCTTCTATATTATGTACTAGAATTGGTAATCCAGTTCGTCTCCGTGCTTGCAGCTTCTGCAGGAGTATTTAGAATAGACTCCCGGACGTATGGCAAGTCTGCCTTGCATAAAGTGACCTATGCAGACTTCGCAATTTCTTTGAATCTGTGGCAGACCAAATTGGCTTTGTGGATCTGCAGATGTTAATATAGATCCACTGGTTATCCACGTTTCTTAAAGGTCCCATGAACAGGGAGAATTATACCGTTTTCATTCAGCTGGCTGGTACATCTCTTTTATCAGTAAAGTATCACCCGGTCTTTTGCTTTGCTAGGTTGTCCGCTTTGCAAGTCTCTGGGACCCAGGACCCAACACAGGGTAGTTTAACACACGTCGCCAATCTCGTTAAGAGATGTTTGGCATTGTTTTAACGACTTGAATCTTATTTGGCACATTGTGCCTTTCTTCTATCTACGTTTGGTTTTCCTGGTCCAATATATAAACCCTTAGTGGAATGTATAGCAAATTTCCTTGGTCCGGCAGGATACTTAGGGTAGTAGAGCGTCTAGCGAGTTCATCTGTCATGTGGATTTCTGAAATGTCTTTGCGGCCTGACACGCAGTACACTGTTCTGCGATCTCTATGAGAGGCTAGAGAAGGCTAGGTTAAGCCGTTAAAAGAGTGGTGGTAGAGAAACGTGCCGGCGTTGTGGGATCTATTTTGTATCTGTTAATGAGAAAAGGAAGGAAAGAGGATTTATGAGCGCTTCTACCTCTAATTTGCCTCGTTGAATGATCCGGAGCTCAGTATAAATTTGAAGATGGTTTTTGGTGGTATGGTTGATTTTTTAAAAAGTATGAGCCGAGAGCCGTCTTTCTAATTCTACTGAGAGTTGGGCAGTCGCAGAGAAAGTGTGTGGAATCTTTTTCCGCGTTTTGGATAAAGTTTAGATTCGGAGTGGTTTAGTCGGTGCTTTTAAAAGTGAAATTTTGTACAACACAGAACAGTAGCCAGTTTGATGGCTATACTACTGTGAGAAGGCTTTTAAACGACTAGTGTTTGCCGAAATTATCTTGGAGAAAAAGGTGAAACATCATGCCTAACGCTGCGAAGGGTATAGGCAATCCATATGCATGCGGATCTGCATTTTCGCTAGATAATTGAGGCGTGTGGCTGTTAAGAGCCTGCAAATAGACGATCACGGTCAAGCACCTGAAGCATATTCTCCCGTTGAAATGTAATTTGTTACCCAAGTGCTTTAATCACTATTTGCAGCCATATCCATAAGCAAAGCTTTCGGTGTCAACTCTCCCCCAACGATCAATTTGCCTGTACGGATGCTCTATTTAATCTCGCTTGTTCACCTATTAATTAGTTACACCCACATTTTTCCTTTTTTTCAGTGCATCTTCTTGGTTTGGTGCATGTTGCCAATTGAAAGCAATGGTTCAGCCGTCCTCTATCAGCGCGTGGTACGCCCGTACTTTTTAAAACATCACACAGGTTAGTATCGATGGTTGGTAATCGGAACACCGTTCTTTTTTACCTTTTCTGCAACATAATTCTACTGAATTCTCTTTACAGCCGCCGACAAGATCATCGATGACATCATGGACAAAGCGAAGAAGTCCATGGAGAGCGTCTACAAAAATGATTAAGCCCGACTTTTCCGAAATTTTATACAAAAAAAAAAAGAAGCTAAAATCTATATATGTACATGTAACAGTGTATATTATTTGTAGGGGTGCATTTCTTTTCAAACATTTTCATCTTTTTCACCGGTTTTGTGACGCTTTTTCATCTCTCTGTCTTGGATGGACTCCTCGTCTCCATCTCACAGTTGGTTTTTGCGGTGTGGTTTTCTATAATATCTCTGTATAATTTCACAAAATGCAAAAATTTAATATCGATAAAAAAAAAAAAAAGTCGTCCACCAAGAAGTGGGCGAGCAAATTAAGGTCCACAGCGATCACTGGAATATGCCTTTTCAATTATAAATTGTAAATTTTTTGTGCATGAATATGAAATATATTGTGAAAGACATAATTTTAAATAAACAAAACTGAAAGACAATTTTAAAGAAGCCCTTCACACACTTTATTGACTGCATTGCACGATACACTATTCTTGTTGCGTTTTGCCCTCAGCTGCGTCTTTTGTCGCCTGCTCTTCAGCACGTTGTCTATTTCTCCATGCTGTCATGTAGGTTCTCGGATGAATCGGGGTGAAACCGGCGATGCCCAAGAGTTCAGCGGCCGGATTGGACAAATGTGCACCTTGACCAAGCCAATGGCGGATACGTTCGAAATTGAAAGACACTAGACGTTCGTTGTGTTCATTCACAAGAGGATCATAGGTTCCGACTTGTTCGATCACAGGCTGATGTTGATTTTTCCTTCTCTAGGGAAAGTAGAATGGTTGGTTGGTTAAATGAAATTGAAGCATGTCGTGTACCTCCATAACAACAATGTGGTAGAATGGTCTATTTGTACATCCCCAACGGACGCATCTTATTATTTTGGCAGAGCGTTTGTAGAAACGTCCAATTCCACTTGCAGGCGAGAGTGACATGGCTTTTATTTATAATTATTTAATTTCTAAGGAAAATCAAAAAATTTCCGTGAAAAATGAGGATGTCACTTTGACATCTAAAAGAAAAGTTGAAACTGTGGGTTGTGTTCCAGATGATTAATTTAGAACGATACATTGTGTGTTCGGGAATAACATTTTTAGAATAAAACTTTTTATACCATTTTACTAGATGGGTTAAACATTAAAATTGCCAAAACGACAATTGTTAGCATCAGAACGAACTAAAGTTCATGGTTGCATAGCTAGAAATAGGAGATCTACCAATTTTATGTCTCAACCGGTGGTGGAACCAAACAAGACATTGTCAATCAAATCGGAAGGCATTGTTCTATTCTAATGTTATGCTGCTATATATGAATGCAGCACTTATAACGATTGCAGACTAGAATCTTGCAGGTATTGTGATCACAAATGATAATTACCACGATTGATTTTGTATATTTTGTAGACCAATTTAAATGCATTAAGCAAGGGGGAAACTACTTCCTAATTCCGCTGTGTCATCTGCAAATTTCAAACATTACTCATGTAGCCACATTTGACTAGTCTAATCAATACAAAACAATGTATACCATTCTTGTACTAAAATAACATCACCGAACACACTCCCCGGGTCACGTGACCTCCATATTGAAGTGCGTTTTCTCGGCGCATTTGCAGGTACGGTTTGTGTCGCTGTAATAAAATCTACTTAGTTTTCTTATAAATAATTCGCCTATAATCCAAGCAATTGTGGTAAATTATAGTTTTAATATTACACAACAATTTAGTGCATAATCTATGTCAATCTACCGAACATAATAGTGTGAAATATCGACAAAATTAAATCCATCATCGGCCACCGAGCCGCTAGTGTGGAAAGTTGCCATTACGTTCCGCTGATTGTCCCAAAAAAAAAAAAAAAGAAGACCATACAAAATTCTCCAAGCAATGGCGTCCTGTGTATACTCTGTGGGCACATGGCCATAATTAATTTAACTAGCGCCTCGCAGGATAAATGTAGATGATCTTGCAAAGAAAACAACGCTCCCAATACACATGTGGAAATATTTCGCCGATTACTCGGAAATTCTTGAGGAAAAATAATGACACCTCGGAAGAAGAAAATTGAGTTTATGGATTTTTTTTTGTTCGTTGCCTTCTATTCTGTGCTCTCTCCGTTTCTCTTTTCTCTGCATTCTGGTTTTACCCCCCATTTTGTCCACATCTCCGGCCTTCATTATTGTTCCTTTTCTGTGCGTTATTTTTGATTTTTTCTTTCAATTCAACTGATGTCTGCCGTCTCGTTCGGTGTCACTCGCGTGGGCAAGTAATCAGAGCGGGTGCAATAGAGTGCCATGAAATGCCGACAAAACGACAGGTTTGCCAAATTGACGGCTCGAAAAGGGAACCGTGTTGGCCGCACTGCACACAAAACAGCGCAACTTGAGAAGAACACAGCGATAGCAACCAGCCGCGAAAGAGGGAGTGAGCAAAACCAGAAAAAAGGAGTAAAAGAGGTGCACGAACGCGATTCGGATAAGAAAGTATTTTTCTTCATAAATCAGTTTTTTTTTTCTGTGTATGCATTTCATTAGTTTCCTCCGATTTAAATTTTCCATCAACCATTGAACATTTGTTACATAAATCATTGAATTTTTATGTTTTCTCGGCGAACAAGTGAGAAAGACCCAATTCTACTGTGTGTGAACTAATTCGTCGAGGTGTGGAGTGTATGTGGGGAAAATTTTCCGCAGAAACGAACAAGAAAAAAGTTTATTTTTTTATTTGTTTCTTGTTTTTCAGTTTTCACCCACAACAAAAGAAAAATGAAATCTGTAATCTCATTGCCTCGTTGAGTTGTGTGCTTTTTCGACATTTCCTATTGTTGATTTGTTATTGTGGCCATTGCATTATTTCCAGCAGCAAATCGGCCAATGTACACACGCTGATTCATCGGCTTTGTCGTCGTGTTGTGTTCATGGTTCACACCTCTTTTTAGGGTTAACGAAATGGCAACCGGTTGGAATTTATGCTGTCCCAAGAGAATCTACGATTTCATTTGATTATCTGGTCGGCTATTTATTGTCCTTTGTCGGGATATGTTGTTTTATTGATTTGCAGAAACGTTGCGCAGCAGGACGAGAGTGAAGAATACTAGGAAATTGAATGTTAATTGAAATGAAAACGCTTAAAATCAATACTATCGTGTTACATCTTATTGAATATAGATGTTTGTTTTGTTTTCACTCAGCCAACACACTCTTCTGCGAATGAGGAAATGGTCAACCTTTGGTGATGGCGTACATACGTGTCTTCTGATGTCATTTAATCGGTGCTTAAGCTCGAATCGGAAATGATGTTGCGGTCAGGTCGATCTTATCGGATCATTTTGAATGATTTCTGTGTTGCAAACGGGTTACCCAACCCACTAACCTAGCTTCGCCTAAGTTGTAATGGAATTAGATTCCGAAAGGAATTGAAGCTCCCCAGTGTTTACCTAGGACCTAATTCCACGTCATATTTCTATGATATCTTTATAAGGGCACCACACACGATAAGATTTTTCTGTTCGGCCGTCTCCTTTTTTTGCCGGTAAGATCATATAACGGTATAACAGGTTGAATTTGGCTCAAACTATCCAGCATTGATTTGCATCCAAAAATATCCAATGATTTGTAAAACAATACCACACGAACACAAAACGCCCCTCTAACAAATCGTTTTGTCGGGATATGGAGACGTGAAACTTCTGCAGAGGACCCACAGAGCTTGCTTTTAGGGCCGAGTTATGAGGGGGTTTGGTACGATTGAAATACTTCTTGCTTATTCGAGGTGGATCTTGGCCTCAACCAACAAGTGGCTTTAGTCAGTTCGATAGCTAGTTGCATTCAATTTCGTCGACTGTGGCCGCCGTGGCTCAGTTATTACCACGTTCAAATACTATGAGACCGAATATTTTTTTTGGCCAACCTCTTAGTGGCTTTGACAAACATCCGATTGTGCAATTCGTTCTCAATCCTCCATTTAGAATCGGAAACACGGACTGGGATCTTTCATTCATACGTCAGAACTCGGCTGTAACAGCAGTTATTTGCTTAGTTTCGTACGCCAAGTTGGTTGAGATCCCTTTTTGCGCACGTCACCTGCGTTGTGATCTTCCTTTACAACGCCGCCAAACGCTTTGAGGGGGATTTGTTCCAGATATATTAGGCGTTGTACTTGGACTCTGCTGAACAGGTCGATGCCGCTGAATAGCCCATACAGTTTGTCGTGAACGAATTCATCTAATCAGCTGAAAGATGTTTGTCTTAAAATAATCTAGGCCAGCTTCATGCTTTGCTCATTGACCAAGAAACAGTGATTGACGAGAGCTGGTGTCGTCTGAGTTGAAAGCAGATCCTATGTAGACAACGCTTGTAACTCGGCATTACTTTCCATTCGTTCGTTTTGCATCTTGGTTTCGCAATAAACAAACGCTTAAAGAGTTTAAGCTCTTTTTCCTTCTCCTGACAAATATGGCGTCTGCTCTTGTACCTCTGGGTATTATTGTTCTTGGCTTTTTTGGGCTACGCCATCTTGGTGAAGGTCAATGTAGTCTTCAAAATGCCCTACAACGGTAACTTATATTCTCCTTGCCTTCCTTCTATAACGTTACTGGCAGGACCAATAGGCCTAAGTGGATCACCTTTTGTTCCCTGTCAAAAAATGATGCAATTGACACTGATGTGCGTGTGAGCTTGAGAATCTTTCTGTTTCTTTGACAAAAGTCATGATTTCACAATGTTCTTTGTTTTATGAGATACTTCAAGCCCAGATTCTGTATCTACTGTCGTATTCTCGCAAAGACCGACATAGCTGCGTTTATGGTTACTATGTGGCTATTGAGTGTGATGGGTTCCGCTGGAGCAGATCTATTTTGTACAAAAGATGTGCTCCAGGGGAGGGAAGACATCAAGATAGTAAAATGAAGATCAGAGAGCTCTTCAACTCGATGTTGTTAAGGTTCCCTCAATCGTTAAAGAAAGAATAGCCAACAATTTTAAATCATACGTTAAGCAGAGCGGTACATTCACATAGCAGGGGAAAGGCTCTGTCTATGGAATAAAACCGAGTCTCTCTGGGTGCCAATTCCAACGTGACTCGAATACCGAAAACAGATCGTGTTTCATTTCGACTAAATTTGAGCAGAGAAAGAGATTTCTTCTTTGGCGATATTGGGCTTAGATGTTATGAAAGTAGTGCATGTGTCCGATCCTTTTGTTTATAAAATTAAGCGGAACTTTTAAATTCGAGTTAAGAAAGTTTTTTTTTTCACACGTCAAGGAACAAGAAACAAGAACAAGCATGCTTCAAGCTCTTATCCCAAAGAAATCTAAGTTTCTTGTAAACACCGAGAGGAACAATTTCAGAGTCGTGGCCTTTTGAAACTTTTCTTCCTTTGAATAGCGACGAAATTTCTCTTCTTAATCTCACTTATTGGTCTGGCCCCTTTGACCTCAGAAAGCCATTTTTCGGCAACGAATCCAGCAGCCATTTATTCAAAGAAGAAGCTCTACTTCTTGACCGACTGCCAAAAGCTCTTTCGCATCTAATCTATAAAACAAAGGGAAGAGCGGTGTCCCGTGATATTATGGTGCCTTGATCGACAGCTTTGCCATCGCTATTTCATCTAAAGGAAGAGCCTGATTAAGACTCCATCAAACAGAGAGTGTTTTTAACGCTGCGCCTAGGTGAGCGCTTTTTATGTCGCATTAGACGAAGTCAGAGGGAGACAGTACAATGCAACACCATATTACAGTGAAGCGTTGTGTTAAAATGCTGTTTGCAGGGCTTTAACCTCCCAGTAAGCTTGTTTTTGACTAGTCCTATTGCTTGTGCACTCCAATAGAAGCAGTTGATACCTGCACTTTCACTCGCATGTACCTCTCCGTCTCAAAATTGCTCCGGCCTGACCAACCCTTCAGGATAACTCAGTATTGCTCCTACCATCACTCGTAAATTAGACCCTGAGATACTTAAACTTCTCTATCTGTTTCAATGGGACTTCACTAACAGAGTGGATTGAACAGGCGTTCGGGAAATTACCATTACTTCTGATTTGTTCACATTTACCTTAATCCAAGCTTCAACACAGACGGCAACGAACCTATCTAGTGTACGCTGAAGTTCGGTCTGGGTGGACGTAAGGATGACCAAGTCATCAGCGAAAAGCAGATGACTTACCCTTAAATCTCTTAATTCCAACCATTGCCCACCACGGCTGCACTGTAACATCCAATCGATATACACTATGAAAAGGAGAGGTGACAGAACGCACCCCTGGCGAAGTCCAACCCCCACAGTTCATCATCACCATCATATAGCCTCTGGTGTCTAACGTTGGCTGTAGGCCTCTTCTAAGTTTCCATTCTGTCTTATATTGTGCTGTACGTATTCAGTTCTCGGCTGCTACTCGCTTTATATCATAGCTCCAACGAGATGTTAGTCTCTCTCTATCTCTTCCCTCGGTCTCCATTCCAGCAGTCTATCCACCTATCATCCATTCCACCCACCTCCACTTTGCCTTAAAAATATGTGTGGTTATGTCGGATACTCGATTTCTTCTCCGGCCTTCTTCGTTTGGCACTCGATCTTGACTACTTATTCCCAGCATCGATCTTCTCATTGCTCTTTGTGCTATTTCCTGCTTACTGATGGTGTATCTTGTTAGTGTTAGGGTTTCCGCCCTATACGTGGTATTTGGTAGCATGGCTAGGTCGCTCTTCAGGATGCTTTTCATTTTGCCAAATGCTGCCCACCATTCTTAATCCGTGGCCAAGGTATTTCTATTCAAGTACTTGCTCCATCTCCATTCCGTCTGCTATCTTTAGGCTTCAGCTGAGAACTAGGTTGGTCATCCATTTTGTTTTCACTACATAAACACCGAATGAAAGTTTTATTTGATTTGCTATGCAGATTATGCTTGGAAAATGAGGAAACGACTCTTTATTCTCTTTTGCCCTCTTTCACCTTAGAAAGCGGATTTTCGGTAGAAACCTCGCAACCTTCTACCCACAAGATATACTCGACTTTCTGACATCATCTGGAGTAAAGAACCTATTCTAGACTATTAGGGCTGACTCATACAAGAAATCGGATTATCAGAAATAAGAAAAGCTCCCCCAAATTCAATCTTATCTCCACTATCTAGACGAGCGGCTTTTTAAATAAAAATGTTGGTTGCTGCTTTGATCAGGAAGTTTTTTGAGTTCCTTGAGCAAGAAGACTGGGTACGCTAAGTTCATTTTACGCACAATTTTCCACTTTTTCCTCGCTAAGTTTGGGCTAGGCCACTGGACCTATCAGTCGTTGTGGGTTGTTCATTGCAGCCTTTAACTACTAGATGTGCTAAATCGATAGACATTAAAGTTCTCTCTCGCTGATCAATGGACCCAGAAATGGTTTGTAGGTCGAGAAGTGCATAAATCCAGAGTTTTGGCTAAAGATTTCTACCTGAATGCATGAGGACCAATGGCTACATAACAAGTGTGTATGTTTCAATTGCTAACAGAACTATAGTCCGTTTCGCATCAAATAGTGCTCCTGTTGTCGTATATGTATTACGCCGTAAAGCCTCAAAGTTACTCCAAACCGACTATTGTATTGACTATTGTGATAATCTTGTCCACTTTGTCCATTGATTCTTATCAGTAATGGTTAACTCTTGTATAGACCTTTGAGCTGCGTAAAATACTTTAAGTCCAATGTTGCAGATAAGATGTTAACAAAACCGTATCGCGCCCTATCTAAATTTGATTTGTAATCATCAGTGGCAATTGTAACGGCCTTGCTGAACCACTAAACAGATCAAGTTCGTCTTTCGACAAATTTTTAACGTTCCTAGATAACATCAAGTGACCCACTGTTTTATGAGTAGGCTCTATCACTTGGCGTATGGAATTTGTTTTTGCGTTGTATGTTGTGACCTGTCTATAGCTCTTTCCTTTGTCTATGCTTTCCTGGGCCGTTCTCATGTAAAGTGAGTTACAATTATTATCATGCAGCAATTTGAACTCAGAACAATCAAAGCTTATTACTAAAAACTTAGGGTACAACCATGATTTTACCGTTGCTTCTCAGGAAGGGGAGCGCATCTTCTAACTTGCCTGTTATCTCGTCATCTCTGCTTCTTTTAGAGATGGCATTTGCCTGTTTCAGTATTCAAATGTTGGACTTTGTTGACAGCAGACAGGCATTGCCACCATAGATCTGGTTGTTATCCCCTCAATGTTTCTGAACTTTTATCGTCTTTCTTTCGGAATTTGATCCATTCGTTCGTGCAAACTTACTGTGAAGATTTAATTTTGTTCGCCGTCAGTAAAGTACCACGATAAGTGTGGGTGTGTGCTATCCATGTGCATCTGTCTTTATGCCATATTCTTTTAAATTCCATTGCAGCTAATTTGTAAATACAGTGTACATAGACATGAGCACACAAAATCGATCCAGCGGCGGCGGTCGCAACCAGAAGAAATCAAATTCTGGTGGTGGCGACACATCCAATAAAAAAGGTGATGTAGGCAAAACAGAGAAAGAGAAATCACAACCAAAGGTACTAAAGGTTAATTATCAAATCATACTTAGCCCACTGTAGTCCGTTTATTGAATTTTTTTGTTTTCTTTTCTTTTGTAGCCCACACTAGATCAGATTCGTATTGCCCAAGCTGCAGAGATCAATAGTGTCGCTGAGGATCCAAAAATGCCTGAGAAAGTCGCAACATTGATCGAAATGACTCAGAGGTCTGAAGAAGAAGTCTGTTGTGCACTGTATGAGTGCGATAATAATTTGGAGCGAGCAGTTGTATTCTTATTAGAAACCCTTCCAGTGGTGAGTTACATATGATTTCGGTGTTGATTCTTTCTTACTCATCGTGTCGATTATCTGGTTTTCAGGGAGCATTTGAGACATTAAAGAAAAAGAAGAGTCGTGCCGCGAATTCAGCAAGTGAGAATGCTGGAGACGGCGAGTGGACTGATGCTAATGCTAATACGGATAAACGGGAAAAGTCTCGTAATAGGAGTAGCACACGCGGAGGACGAGGTGGCAACGACAGTCGCGGCTGTAAGTTAATCAATTTAATGATGAATGTCTTTATTACTAAAGCTTGTCTTCATTTTTTTTTTTAAAAGGGCGTGGTAGAGAGGCTCGCGAAAACGAGAGGAATCTCGCAGACTCTTCTGGTCGTGGTGGTGGCGATGGAGGATATCGCGGTGGCAATCGTGGTCGAGGCTCCAGTCGTGGAGGCGGTTATGTTGGGCGAGGTGGCCGCGGCGGTCGCCTTGGTCAACGCGGCATGGGAAGAGATCAAGGCGGTCGTAGTAACTATTCACGCCATCAGGATCAAGACCATCAGGAGGTTGAACTGTGGGATAATACAATTGCCACCAATGCTGAAAAACAGCAGTTACAACAGCAACAGCAGCAGCAAGACGACGCTTGGGGCGATTGGGACAATGAGGAGTATGTTGGCTCTCTGAAGGACAGCAAAGTGTTTACGCCGAGCAATTTGCAGCAGAGCCAACAACCAGTTGTTGGCGGCGGCAGCAGCGGTGAGCTGTCAGCTCCGCCTGGTTTGGAACTTCATCTTGGTGGCTCGCAGCAGCAACAACCGTCGCAGCAGCAATCGTCTCATCTGAGCAACGATGATCTGGTTCAGCAATATGGTACGGCAGTGGTGAATAACAATTCGAGTGTGGCGGTGTCTGGAGCTGGTACGCTCAATCCAGCTCAGTTCCCCGATATTCATTCGTCGAATGCTGGTCATAATATGCGACTGAGTGGCTTGGATTCGCAGCAGTTAAAGAGTTCATCGACTCTGTCGGCGGAACAATCTCAGTATTTCAATTCGTTGACTTCGCAGAATGCAGCGGCTGCCGCAGCAGCAGCAGCAGCGGCCGCCGCCGCCGCCGCAGTTTCTCAGCAGGCGGTGAATGTGAATTCGTACCAAAATTCATCTGTGCAATATCCGACGTCGTATGCAACAGTATTTGGTGATCAAAACGTTTCGTCGCAGCCAGCTGTGCGTAGGGCGAGAGCTAAAGTGCCTCCACCGTCAAAGGTAACACATGAAGTTTTAGTTTTTCTTTTACTTAATTTGATTAGCACAGCATGAGACTTCATTTCACTCATCTTACGCCTCTCTCAATAATAATTTCCTTGATTGGTTTATTTGTTTTTAGATTCCAGCGACTGCTGTTGAAATGCCTGGTGATACCCTCAATAGCATTGGTTACTTGGATGTGCAATTCGGTGGTCTGGACTTTGGTACAGAAGACTCATTCGATGCATTGCCTGAGAAGTTCAATTCTGCATCAACAATTGACAACCAGCAAATTGTTCAGTCGCAAGAGGTTGTTTCGAATGACTACCAAACAAAGTCAAATTCGCAGCAACAGGCCGTACTTTCAGCTGGATTGCAGAATTCTCAAATCGTAATAAAAACAAAATATCCATTTCCTTTGAATTTCGTTGTAATCTAACACGATTTGCTTACAGTCGGATAGTCTTTCATCGGGCTACTCACAACGCAATTCATCGAACGTTCAGCAGCAACAAAATGCAAGTGGTGTCGGTTCAATGAATGCCCAAGCCAACAATTCGTTGGACCAGTTGTCCAAAAATGATCCCTATAATCAGTCAAATACGTCAAGTTCAACTGGTTACCAAAGCTCATACAATTCAGGTTCATCGGCAAACAAATCATCATCATACCAACCGACAGCAACTGGCCAGGGCTATAATAGTGCTGGTTACACTAACGTACAAGTGAGTTGAATTCTTTTCAAATCGAAATTTTATTTAATTACATGACAATTTTTTTTTTCTCATAAGGCTTCATCGGCTAGTACCTACCAACCACCGTCGAATAACTACAATTCGTATAATCAGAATTCTGTGAATTCTTATCAGCAGCAGGCGAATGTATCTTCTGTAAATAGTTCGTCGAATTCTGTTGCTGGTAGCGCTGTGAATAGTAGTGGCTCAACGCAAAACATTCCCGTGGGCGGAAGCAGTAGCAGTACCGTGAACAATGCAAGGTAAGTGGGTTTCTTCTTCTTTTCATTTCGTGTTTGTGTTCACAATTTGAGTTTTGTTTTTCTCCTAAACGATAATCAAAGAGGGAGACGTCTACTCATGAATTTAAACAGAAGAGAACATGATTGTGCAGATGTGTTATTTACATCAGTGGAAATGTTTTTCTACGTAGGTTGTTGTTGTATAAAAGAGCTGCTTTTACTCAACTTATAGTTTTGAGATATGACAATAAAGCCCATTTTTGTGACAGTTAGATATAGACTGCTGGAACTTTAGGATTCATATTCTCTCTCTTAACCTTCAGGTGTTCTTTTATCAATCGGTTGACTGTTACGTATTGTGTATTTCTGTCTGTGGTTTATGTTGTGTCTGTAAATCTACTACCGAACATAGACCTAGTCACTATTTCCGACGCGCAGCACAGAACAAAAGTCCATATCTGATAATATTCTGTGGCGTACATTCGAAAACTAAAACACATACGAACCAAGTGTAGACTTTGTTCACATTCGTGCACGTAGTTGTATATGATATGAAACTATTATATGTATCTTATGTAGGAAATTATACCAAGCTAGTAAAACGTTTCTTATCCAATCACTCTTGTAATAGAGATTTAGAAATATTTATTCATCTGTATTTGGATTTGCTAGATTCCTCTTCTGCAGTGACATGTCCTCTCTACATGCAGCAGTTTTGCGAAATGTCTATATGTCCCCACACCCATTTTTGATGCATATTAAACGATCGCCAGACACAGAATCAAAATGTGTAAAATGAGATTGCGGACGAACTGGCCAAGATTGTTGGCTATCTGTCTTTCTTTGGTCTCAACTAAAACACTACCATAAATTTAAATAATAAAGGGAATAACCAACATCTGACCTATTGGAATTCATGCCTAAGATGGCAGAGAAAGTGTCCCCATTGACATTCTTGTCTCCGCAACCCCTGCAAAGTCTAACCTCGCTTACCGTCAGCTTTTTCATGTAATATCGCAACATATTATGCCTATAATCACTCCTACGGGTGCGAAGTATTTTTCAGCCCTGCATGGTGCTAAAAATGTTCTTTCTGAGTCATAATCCCTGCTTCGTGTTTAAGTTTATAAATAAATAAATAGCTGGCGCGACAGCTCAGGATAAGCCAGGGCCTAGCTTCTCGGAACCATTCACGTTGTGCGTGTTACATTTTTCGCACGAATGGAAGAGACCTACCATTTCATGCTGACTCCGAACGGCGAATTGAAAGGCTCTTTCATGACAGATTATATTCCTGGAGGCTTATCATTCCCCGACGAGCTTAAGCTTATACGGTAGGACCTTTTCTGATTGATCACCTTGACCTAGATCTATGGCAGATCCATCTCTTACTAGTTCATCAGCTTTCTCATTCACAGGTAAGCCCTCGGGTCCAGAGACCCATCATAATTTTACCTCATGCTAAGTGCCAAGAACACTAAGCTGTTCGCGACATCACTTTACAAGCTTCGGTGTTACTTCTTTGGCAGAATTCGCTTACCTTGCCGCCTGAGTGTCGATGGAAAAGGTGATAACGCATGGTATAGCCTTCATCTTAGTCTCACGGGCAGCAAATGTCGTTGCTGTTACTTCTGTCTGGAAAACACTGCTGTGACGCAGGAGTCTGACTGATTTAAATAGTCGTACTTTGTCAGAAAATGTGCCTGCACCTGTCCATCTGGGATCCATTAGTATAGATGGCTTTAGTTGGCGTGCTTGGCATTGTCCGTTCCACCCACTTCTCTCTGTCTGAAAAAGAATCGGAAAATGGTCTTTTTGCAATCTAGGCAGGGCTTTGTTACGTTATGAGGGAAGGGCACAGTCTGAGCATCCACGGGGGCCTACTGGCCCATTGTGTTCCCCTTTGTGTTGTGGTCCATCTTCGATCTAACCCCATGTTCCAAACTTGAGTTTTAGATGGGTGGTCCATCACGAAAACACCCTGTACTCTTAGTGAGACAGGGAGAAGAATTCCAGACATTTGTTTCGCCCATTCTCAGGGCACCTTTGATTGCAGATTTCCATATAAACAGGTCTAATGGAAGCAGGCAGAAAATAGCCTCTAGACATGCTGTTGTTGTGGTTCTCATAGCACTTGTAGCTGTAATGTGCACCATTATTTGTATTTTCGAGATGGCCTAGACCTTGATGGTCATAGTTAACGAACTTACATAGATGCGGACAATAACCGAAATGACAGCCTACCAGTTCTCGTGTATCGTTTCTCTATTTGAAGCAGTCTTTAAGTTTTCTGTTAAACGGTCAAATTCTTTGCCTGTCTAAGATCTTTGGTGCTTTTCCAGTAGAATGTCATGAAGTAGGAGACTAATGCTTTAGGTGCTACTTAGCTTTTCGTGAATATGTCGATAATGGCATGAAGCGCAGTCTGAAATTTTCTAACCAATTTCGAAATCAAATTCACGATAAGATACGAGGCCCATATGTATTATACTTCGACCTGTAAGATCTATTGTGCTGGTCCAGTGGTTAACCAGAAGCCAATTTGAGGTTCTTTATAAACCTCAAAAAGACTCTAGGTTACATATTCCAATTGTCCGTTGGGCTTATGTTGTCCCGCATTAGATGGAGTACTGTTTTCTTTACGGCTCTGAGCATTCACAAAGCATATGTTCTGCTGTCTCGGTTTGCTCACAGCAGAGCCGGCATATGCCTGTATCTGATAGTTTCCTATGCCACTGTCCAGCCCTAGCAAGAATGCGACCCTGGGGTACATGTGGATACCGGACGTGCAACATCTCAAGGACGAATGAATCGGCGACATCCTGGCCTTCACCAAAGAAACAGGGAGATTACCCAGACCACTAGTGTCAACTATATAATTGTTTCCACCTTCCCTATATCCCTCCCAACATAGGTCCCAAACCAAACCTATCTTTGCAGTTTCGCTGATTAAAAGCGGGGAATAGAACGGGTCCAATTGAGGCCTACGTTAAGAGCCTCCCGCTCACCCTCATACCGTACCATACCATCTGATAGTTTATACCATACGTCTTTCATCCATCAATAATCACAAAAATTACATGATTCCCCCAAGATTCACGGTGTACAATGTTCCACCAAAGCATAACGCATTGATATGAGTAGCAGAATAATTGATATGAGATTCAGAAGACTTATGTTGGCCATATCGTTCTTGTTACATAACATTTGGTTAGGCTACTGGAACTACTCGCTGGTACTGGCAAAGGTTGGTTGCCGGCAGGGCTTTTGAAATATATATTCAGCGCAGGTGTGTTTTGAGACATTCATTGAATATCAAAGCATCTACTGAAAACTAACATGTGTGTGTTATGCAGTCATCACCATTAGCTTCTTCGTTCACTTATTATGATTTGCAAAATTGTACAACTTCCGTTTAAACCCATGAGCGCAGTTTCCACTTGTTCGTTTCACAACATTAATATTGATTAACCTTGCTAATTCAAAGTTAATGCGTGTTTTTGGTTCAATTATTTGATTTTTTTTTTTTTTAAATTAATAATTTAACAAGTTGACTAGAATATCTCCCAACGAATTTGTTCTTCTTTCCCTAAACCATTAACAGTGCAAATTCCAATGCCGGATATTTATCCAGCCAGTACCAAAGCAATCAGACAACATCGGCTTATCCATCACAACAAAGTGCGTACCAAAATAGCCAAAGCGTTTATGGCGGTACTGGCCTTTCAAACAATACAGGGTATGTATGCTACTACACTCACTACATGATTTAACTAACGTGTTTAACTACATATTTATTTGATACTTTTTTGTTTAAGTTTGTTTTATGTCTTACACTACCATTACACCGTCTCACAGCAGCCCCTTGTATGCTTTTATTTGTGTGTACATATGTATATGTATATTTATTGCTTTTTATCGCTTATTATTAATTGGTTCTGTTCATGAGTATCTAACAATTGATCCCTGTGAGCACATGTTGTCTAAGGCATTTATGTAATTTTATTTTAATCCTCTTGGGTGGAATATAATTGGAAGTAAGTTTGTTGAAAAAAAAAAAACAAGGAATCAGTTTTTCATATTTATTTACGTATCACCTTCATTTTGACATCAACAAATTTAATTTTATGTTAACTTGGTTTCTAAACTCTGGCATTATATGACTTCGATCGCTCCTTGCTTAAACGGAAATGGAAGTGTACTGTGTAGAAACAATCTCAGTATTTCTACATAGCGTGGTGCAAATACCAAACGTTCTACATACATACACTGCGTCTCATTCGTTTAAATCCACATTTTTTTCGACAAACTTTGTACGATTTCTTCCTAACTTTGGGTAATTCGGAAAAACTTTATTAAGGAATTTATTGAGCGAAATATAAGGATAAAGCTCCAAGAAGAATTTTGAATCCACATAGAAAACGGTTAGTTTTATGACACTTCAACCACCAATTTCGGTGCTAAAATCGACTCTATTTTTTGTCTCACTTGTTTAAATTCACATTAAAAAACAATCTAGCAGCACATAAAAAAGTGAATAAGAGGATGCAAAAAGGTAAATAATTAACAGTTCAAGACATTTGCTCACCAATAACAGATTTATGCCAAAAGCAAGTTGCCTAAATGAAGAGAAAAATGTTCAAATTCGGGCCCATACGGACGATGGTCACAATGCAGTGAAATCTCTGTCTAAGATGACTGTATAGCTTCAATTACGTCTTCTTTGGTTTCAAACTATCTTCATCTTACGTAAGTTTTCCGTGATAGCCATCCCCAAACTTTTTCCATAATGTTCAAGTCAGGTGAGTATGCCAGCCATTGCAAATTTTCTACATTCTGACTCTGAGCCCAGGCTTTGGTTAACCTCGCGGAGTTTATGGGGCCATTGTTCTGTTTGAAAAGTCCATCGACGTCCACTAACAATTCAAACAACTTAGGAAAAGCTCGCTCCAGTACGCAATTGTAGGTTGCTGCGTTCATTCGAGCGCTTTGAAAATTCATTTCCACTTTACAGTAAAATGATATTCCTCCTCTTACCATAACACCACCTCTTTTGATGTGTGGTCCATCCAATGTTACTTCATCGTTTCTCAAATTATGAAAATAGAAATTTTAGCTGTCGTGTCCATCCAAATTAAACTTTTTTCATGAGAAAAGGCGATGTTATGATATTCTCTGTCTCATAGGGTATGTTGCTTCGAAAAACTAAGCCGAATAGGACCACCGGTTTTAATGTATTGTAGGCATATTCACCCGTGGTTTTGTAATAGTTTATCTTTCATAGTTTTCTATGATTCAGTGGTAGTCGTTCACGACTATGGGACTTCGTCCAATATTTTCTTCTATATAGCAGCTGATATGAGCATCGTCCTTATAGCCTCGAGTTTGAGTCTTTTCCTCTTCGTTTAGGCAACTTGCTTTTGGTATAATTGTGTTATACCAAAGTTAGGGAGAAATCGTACAAAGTTTGTCGAAAAAAATGTGGATTTAAACGAATGAGACGGAGTGTACCTAAGGCTGTGAGAGCAAAAGTGAAATAACCCCAATGATATTATACCCGTATTGGAGTTGCACCACTTTTGTTCTCACAGTCTCACATGTATGTCTGTACTGTATTTGACTGACAGTATGACGAAAAAGCTCTCAGCCATTTAATTCTCTAGCAAGCTAATTATGCTCGCACATCTTTTGGTGATTGTGTATTCAAATTCGTTCAAATAATTTTCATTTAGACTTTAACGGAGACCTCCGACTTTGTCAGGCTTTCCAGGTAATGAATGGGCTGACTTAGTCGGCGTTGCAAATCTCACAGGCTCTCCCCTTCATAAGAGTCTTAATTAGCTACCTAAAAACAGGCATTGAGTTTAAGTATACATATATCCGTTGAGCAGCAGTTAGATACGAATAGGACTTTATGGCCAGCAGGCGTATAACAAGAAGAAATATCTTTTTGGTTAAGCTTAGTCGCAATAAGGTAACAGTCGTCTCCGCCATAATTACTAGACACTGCATCATAGCGCTTTGGTATATGAATCCGTCTGTCACTTACTATGCGAATGTCTTGGCCTCGTCAAAAAAAGACTTAGAACTCCTGGTAGTTATAAGTCTTAACGTTGAATTCAAAGCCCTTCTGAGATTCATTTCCCTATCTGGCTGATTCTACACCAGGACTCTTCTCGGTACGTATGAACTGTAACTAGTATCACACGGTGCCCCTGTACTTACCCACCTACCTAGCCTTAGATCTTGCATATCATCGGTAATATACTGTCGTTCTATCCTTCCAATCGAATATTAGGCCTCACCGATTCTCCTTAACCTGACTTTGCAGCTCATTACGTAATTCTTTGTTACTTAAAGTGGCACTAAAGTCCGGGGTGGACTTGGGCCTCAACCAAAAAGCGTCCCTAGCCTGTTCGATCTTTAGCCAGTTGCCTCAAGTTTTGCAGGCCAAGTTGGTTAAGGTCCCCTTCCACTTGCTTGCGCCACCTCAGTCGCAGTCTTCCTCTACTGCGCCGTCACTCGGGTATGGATTTTAGGTTTTCCGGGCCGGAGCATTGGTGTCCATCCGTTCTACATGACCTCAGTCGTTGGAGTTTCACTCTTCTGGTGAAGTCGATGTCGCTGTACAGCCCGTACAGTTCGTCGTTGTATCTCCTACTCCATTCACCGTCTATGCAGACAGAACCGAAAATTACCCGTAGAATTTCCTCGGCAAAAAAGCCAAGAGCAACTTAATCCGCTTTTGACGAAGTCCATACCTCTGCGCCGTAGAGCAGGACCGGGACGATTAAAGTCTTATAAAGGGTCACTTTAGTTGTAAGAAAGGAGACTTTGGTACTCTATTGCCTTTTTGGCCCAAAGAAATAGCGATTGGCAAGAGTTTATATTCGTTTGATCTTAGCCCTGGTATCGATGTCTGAATGGATAGCGAAGCCTAAATAGACAAAGTTCTTAACTATCTCAAAGTTATAACTGTCTATAGTGAAGTTCTGTCTTGCGTACTTCACTCCATTTAAAATCCAAAGCTAGGAGTTCTTCATAGATTGTCCTAATCCTAGTTATGACTGGAGCTCTGAAATGTCGGTTGCCTTGCGGATTTCAACCCACAACTTCTGTGACTATCTAAACACTGCTTAATTCAGCGCATTGTTCAGTTTTTAATTCAACGGCTGTATGGCACGCATTTAATACCATTGTTGCGCATCTTTAATTTGTTCATTACAACAGCTATGACCACACGGACACGTTTTTATTAAGAACGCTGATGTCTAACCCGGCGGTAAAACCAAGTGTATTCTGTTCAATTTCCTTGTCCCAGTCATTTGCCCCCCCTTGCAAAACTAAGTAGATCTGATAGTGAGTCATTAAAAAGGTATTTGATGTTGTAAGAGGAAAATTTCATCATGTAGTTTTTTATAAGAAGATCTTAGCATATTGTTGCCTGTTAGCCTCTTGATGATGTACTAGAGTTTCTTTTGAATCATTTTTCCCATCATATGATATTCCACAGTAGCTAATAGGACTATTGTATTCTAGTGTTGAAGATAAACTCCGTTGCACCCTCAACTGAATTATTGATTGGTCGTTCGTTTTTCCTTTTAACTCCAATTGATGCATTCTTCTAGCTAGAGTATCTACACTAAACCGTTTTCCGAAATTCTTATCTGCTGCGTTTTTCAAGACCTGCAGTGTAGGAATACTAATGAGCTCCTGAAAGCGCATATTACTGAGCTATCAGTTCAAAAACTAATAGAGCTTAAAGCAGAGTGCGAATCGGTTAAAAATTGGATTAATCCAGAACAAAAAATTGACGATTTGAACATTAAAAACCTGGAGAAATCGATGACTAGAATGAAGAAGACTGTTGATATTACAGAATCTGTTGATTTTAATTTGGAAAGGAGTTAAACTTGCACAACAGGACTAAATAGTTTCACTTAGCTTTTACTTTCCTTCACATTGACATATTTTGGAAGAACGGAGAAGAGCTTGTCTATTTTTTTTTATCTTGCTTCAAGGGGTTATCACACAATGCGAGCGAGGTTCAGTGGTTCGAAACTCAGGTAGTATTAGGTTTCAATGACATCCAAGCCTGCGGACATTTGTAGAGTTTGTCAGTTTTATAATTCACGCCATGCCTTTCTACAGCCAGTGTTATGCCTTTGCAATAGAGTCAACATTATCTTACGCAGTTGATCGATTTTATTAGCATCAAGCTCAGTGTTGTTGAACGCATGTCAAAATGTTCATACATTTTATAGACTTAACGTACACCGCATTTTGTAAAAATTGTTTAAAATTGTCAAGTCCGTGTCGTTATTAGTCGCTACATTCTTTGCTTAAGTCATTTTCAGGTTTCGGACAAATAGAAGGCTTCTTTAGTTTTCCCATATTTCAGTATTTTTTGTTCCAGCAAAGTGGCGTGAACTTGAAGAATCTAAATATTTCTTTTTGGTCCTGCTTTTTTCTGTTGCACTTTACAATTGCTCAAATCTGTGCGATTTCAGTTTATCCTTGTCCAAATAATCACATTCTTTGGTTTTCTCTTGTGTTCTTTCTCTCTCTTCTTTTTACTTTAACTCGCAATTTTTTTTTTTTTCCTTATTGTGTGACCCGATTAACTTACTAAAAATCAAATCGCATCACATATAGGTTCACTGGTAGCACAAGCACTTCATCATCTCAGTACAGTAACTTTAGTAGTGCTAAACTGAAGGATACTTCCACCACATCGTCTAGTTCTCATTATGAAAGGTAAGAGTTGACGATTTAAAAATTCCGATCCGGCTGCATGTCTTATTTTGTATTTTTGTTAAACTTAAATTAGTTTTACTTGTGTTGTATATAATTTGTGCATGTGCAAAAAGTATTTAGTGTCATTTTGGTTGATTTCTTTGTTTTAACGGAATGCATGAGGTTTCTTTTAAGTTTTTATTGAATTTGTGTTCATTTTTCCAAGCTGGAATATGTTTCAAGAGTAAGAGTTGTGTAAGTTGTGCTACTTCAAGGGAAAGTCATCAATTTAGAAATTTAACGCCTGGCTCTTTGCCCTAAACACTGAGCCATCTATACTCCTCCTAAGCACACTGATTCAAGTTTTTCAGACTAAGTGCACTGTCTTCCGCGATGAGTTGATCCTTAAGACGTAGGTTCGACCTATTCGATCATTCTGACTGGACCATTATTGTCCATTCACTCAATGTGGCCGAGCCAGTGTAGTCGATATGTTTTGGATTATTTTGACTACATCTACATCTTGATCTTGGACAGTAAATTCACCTGGAACCTCCATATCGACTGGTCCGTCGAAAAAGCCACACAAGCACTGTGGATCTGTCGTTGCATCTGTGGCAATAACTGAGGGCGTAGTCCCAAAATCATGCTCCAAACCTACACCTCGGTCGTCAGATCTACCCTGATTTATACGGCAAAAGTCTTATGGACAAAGATTAATGACACCACCACAGCCAAGAAAGTGGGACGGATTTAACCCCTAGCTGCTTCGCACTAATAATAGTAATATATCGTGATACAGATTGTGAGTTGTATCTTCTTCTTCAATCGCCCTCCTCTCAATCCTTCGACGGAGGATTTCTCTCTTGAAAGGATTCGGCATCTACTCTGCTTTCCTAGTTATAACCCAGCATTCGTTTTGTAGAGCAGGTATTCGGTCGTAACCGTAAAGAATTTTTAACCCATTTTTTTTGGTTCAACCTAAGCTGCAGCAGTTTCCTACGGTAAGCCTTCGTCTAATCTCCAGTAGGATATCTTTTGTGGACTTAATGTTTACTTCGAACTAGGTAAACTCATTAACTACTTCGAAATTACTGTTGTCAATGGAGAAATTCGGTGTATAAATGTTAGAAAAAATTCATAACGACTGTTTCCAAATTGCCCATTGCTGGTTTTTGCTAGCCAAAACCTTCTTCGTACTTCAGAGGTGATTAGTGATTCCCACCTATTATTTGCTTCTATTAAGGCTTTTTGCTCAATTTTTGACCTTAATTGCAGAGTGGAGATTTGACCTTATCGTCCGTTTGCTCTCAGTCTAGGACTGAACCTATTCTTGCTACTTCATCAGCTTACTTATGACCAGGGACTTTAGCATTGCGCTGTGTGCCAAGAACCCTAAGGTCTTCGGGACAATACTTCACAAGTTTTGATGTTATCTGCGTAACACATATTGCTTTTATAGTGTAGTCGAAAATTCCACTTAAGTAATTAACCGTAACAACCGTATCAACAACATCGTATTTTATTTGCTCCGCTTTTCCTTCCTACATTGGCAACCTGGCTGTCAATGTTAATCGTCATATCCTTCCGTGATATTGTTAGCATTGACACTAGCTGGCAGCTCTTGTCACTGCCAGGACCTCAGGGCAAATGTGCTGTAATCCGGGAGTCTTATGTAGCTGCTAAGTTCTAACTCTTCGAAGAAAAGTCCTGCTCCTATGCATATTTCCATTTTTGACCCGTCGGTGTAGATGAATTTTCGACCCGTCTTGTCACTGTTCTCTGCTTGGAAAGATCCATGAAAAGGGTCTCTCGAAGTCCGTACGGACTCGGTCTCCAATGTTTAGACTGGCTGATTCTGAGAGTAGTCTTCGCTGTGGCCTCCTGCATTTAGAAGTCGAGAGGCAAAAGTTTAAAAATTACTTCCATCCCGGCTGTTGATGTTTCCATCTGGTTGTTCTAGTGCATATTTTGGTCATATCTTTGAGGTTGGCGGTTTTGGTGGCAGGGTGCCATCAGACATGTCATCTGTATGTATGTAAATATGGGTCTAAACTCTAAAGATAGCTGAGTACATCCATAAGGTTTTTCTGGGTCTAAATCCTCAATTTTGCCCAAAGAATCTACTACTTGTATAGAAAGCGACAGATGCCTTTTACAATTTCTTTAATATTCAGTTTCCAGCTTAGCTTCCTGTCGATTATGGGATCTACTTTCAGACAGTTTAAGCTTTAAGGGGAATACCCTCAATGGTCGAAAACGTGAGAGTTGGTATCGTTCTTTTGTTAGTAAACAGCACTAGTTCGGTTTTCAGGGGCTTTACCCAGAGATGATGTCAGTCAGCATGCCGCGTAGGAGTGCAGATAAAGCGCCGTTTGGCTAGAAGGCTCTGCTTACATATCTGACATTAAAGCTCGGCCAAACTCCTATTTATTAGCATTGTAGCTAGAGTTTAATTCATTCCTCCCACGACATTAGTCGTTAGATCGATTTGCTATAGAGGGCGTGTCTTCGCACTTGAAACTTCTTTACGTATGAAAACATTAAGACTAACATTTGTTTGTACAGCTTGCATGTTAAGCTAGCTCAACAGTGCTCTTTGTCTTAGGTGAGGTGAGTATAATCCCTGGTGAGCTCGGCGGTAGAGCAGCTTTGTAGTTGTAAATTAATGTGTATATTATACGTATGAGCTATAAATTTGTTTGTTTGTTCTCTTATCACTGTATCTAGTACAAAGTTTAGCTTTTTATCTATTTGTCTCTTTAATGGTTTTAAGCAATACCTTTTCAAGGACAAATGGAACAAAATTTAACAATAATACAAACTGACTGTATATACTTCTTAACAATATTTGAAATTTAAATGAAAATTTTTTGTTTTTATAGTGTTTCAAGTGTAACATCGAGCAGCGTTGTTAGTAGCACCGTAAGTTCAGTTCCCAGTTCAACAGCGACTACAAACAGTATGAGCTCACCGTCGTTAGGTTTGACAAACACAAAAGTAACAAATTCAGCTACTAACGCCAACAAGAACA
Source organism: Matsumyia berberina (assembly GCA_917880715.2). NCBI lineage: Eukaryota > Metazoa > Arthropoda > Insecta > Diptera > Syrphidae > Matsumyia > Matsumyia berberina. The sequence goes on along the minus strand of OU862870.1, from coordinate 109,787,873 downwards.
GTGCTGGAATGGTGCCCAACATCCAAATGGTTAGTCAATATATTCAGGCTGGATTGCCCTACTATCAGCAACAAGTATATTCTTACGAGGATTTACAAATCATGCAACAGAGAGTGCCACATGTGGTGAGTTCCTGCTGCTAGAATGCAAATGACAACACACGCATTAAAAAAAAAAACACACACACACACACAACCATTCACACATAATGCACGTCACTATTTCACTCATTTTCGTGTCAAAATTTTGTTTGTCCAAAACGAAAAGAAAAGAATCATAACTTAACCTCTTTTTCATCAGCAGAAAATCATAAATAACAACCTACGACCCCCTAACAAAAGTTCTCAACAAAAAAAAAACTATAATAATAATAATTTTTTGTATCCTGAACTTAACTATATTGGTTCATCTTGTTTGATTTAGTGTTAGGCCTGAACCTTTCGCTTTAACATCTTAACGAACGCATTCCCATTTTCTTTAGCTACTGCGTCTGACTGACTGGTCACGAATTAATTGTGCATTTTTGTTGTTTGTCTTACTTTAGCAGGGGTACTACGATCTGAATTACACGCCAACAAGTTTGGGTGCGGCGGGTGTACGTGATAATTTAGGCTCTGTTGCGTATTCAACAATGACTGATGGTCGTTTCACCAGAACTGACAATAACTCTAGCCCCGTTAGTAATGTAAGAATACATGGCTATTATCCGATCAAATAAATGAGCAACTTTTTATGTAAACAGGTGTCTAGTACGATGTCACAACAGGCGGGATCTGGCGGTCCAATGCTTAACGTTCCTTATGCATACTTTTATGGAGGTAACATGATGCCTGGCGGTTTCCAATATACACATGGTACCCCAGCAATTTATCCGGTATGTTTCTACTCGTTACGCCTTCGGTAACTATTCCCTACTTACAACCATTTGATTGTGTTTTGTTGCAGCAGCAAATTCCAGCTGCCAACACAGCATCCGGTGGTCAATTCCCTAAACCGTCCTACAATACTGGATATGGTTCTACCAGTTACGATGCCTTAACACAGGCCACACAGGACTACAGCAAGGGAGCGTACCCATCCAGTGTGAATCAACAGACTAAATCACAGAATGTAACAAATCCACCACAAGCCGGAACTGGTTCCGACATTACATCATCCATGTATGGAAAGGGTCATGTAGCATTAAACAAAGTCAATGTAAGTAGAAAGTTACTCTCACGTTACGTTCTACATATTTCATTTTGTTCTCTCTCGTTTCAGTCATATGAGAAGCAAAATTTTCACTCTGGTACCCCACCACCATTTAGTATGCCGAACACACAGACTGCTGGTGGAACGTCAGCCCAACCCTATGGAATGTACCTTCAGCCGATGCCAACAGGTCATCATAACATGATTCATCAACCCATTCACCAGGTAAGTTGCCAAAATCTGACATTGCACTATTAGAAAAAAAGAAAACATTATGTGCATATGTAATCGCGTCTGTGTTCATAAACCAAACGATAACGCGACGAAAATAATATCTGCTAGTTGCATGTATTGTATCGTGGTAATTTCATTTTAAGTTAAAACAGCGATAAATCTTTGTGGCTAATCACACTGGCATTCAAAGTATTATAGTATTCATCTTTATTTAATTTAAGTGTCACTAATGGACGGTAATTGCAAACAAAATTGTGGGACTTTCATTCATCTGTCAGTTTTGGGGTTAAGTACAATGAAGTATTCCTGGCAAAGTGTATAAGATTTTGCAAAGACTGCCTACTTCTTGTATTTTCGTCTCTATAAGGTTAAGGGTTTATGCCGAAGAACGTCAGTGTAAATCCATATTGATGGGATTTCCTGTTTCTTGTTCGCGTGGATGTTTTGCCCAAAGATACTTAAGCCAACCCATAGTTTTTATGAAGCTGCAGTTGTCTTTCGTCGGTTTTTCGGAGAGTTCTTGTAAATCTTGAATGAAATTCCTTCCCAGAGTTCTAAGTCGAAAGTGGCAGAGAGCTGGTCAGAGGCAGAGGAAGTGCGGTGTGCCCTCGTGGACACTATGATACCGTAGCCAATTCTGCTCGGTAATTATTCCTGGTAAGATTAATAAAGAAGGCATATCCTTAACTAGGATTCTCAGTCAGTTTTGCTCTTATCTTAGCGTGGCCATAGCTTTCTTGTTATTATGCAAGAGTCGAGAGCTTTCCATCTATTGATGCCTTCTATGAGCGTTCTTTTTTTCTCCTTTCAATGTTGGTGTTATGGAGGGAAGCCTAATCTGAGTCTAACTCTAGACCTATTCTAGCAAGCTCACTAGTCTCCTCAGAATTTTACACGGTGCTGTGAGCCAAGAACTTGCTTCACGACAGCATCCCACGGTCACCGATTTCATTTAAATGACAGAAATCCACTCCATTACGGTCTCGGGCGTTTATTGTCACTGCCAGAACATCCACCTGGTTCGTCTTTATTAACTGGCTATGAGTTACAACCCTTGGCCCCTAGCAAGCACTGCTACTTTTGCTTTTATCAAATGCATATCCAAATAAATACGTTCGTTCATCATCATCATTAAGTCTGTGAAATAAAAATGAATGGAAAACTCTCTCGAAGCTCGACACGGCTTATTGGCTTTATCGGGTCTTCATTCCCTGAAATCTCTGTTCAGTCATGACGAATTAGGTGAGTTTCGAAAACATGAAAAATCCAGAAAGCGGCTGATTCAATTGAATGAGATATTTTTGCTGAGGTAGCATTTAAATTAGGAGCGCGTTCTAGTTGTTAAATCGCATTTCTGGTCGCTTTCATGGTTTCAAAGTGTTCTGTAGCATGGGCCAGAAATTGTATATCAGAATTAGCAATCAACAAAAATTCCTTGACTCAAAAAAACTGAAATCAGCCGTGTAAATAGTTTTTATCTTCGTCAGAGCCGAGTCTTCATATCTTTTGATTGCTCTTCTATGGCCGCTTGAAATCGGTTGGAAAGTCAAATCTAACCTTAAGGTCAAGTTCTAAAGGATTTTTCTCTGAATCTAACCAGAAATCACCCCTATATCCTAAGTGATCACTGCCTAATAAAACGGCACGTCCACAGACCTAGTTCATCACCGGACCCTACAAGTAGAGAGTGCTTAGAGAACAATGAAAGCTTTCTGCACGTTGTCACAGAATGCCCCGTCCTCATATGTAAAAGTGTGAAAATAAACTCTGAACTCTGGCTTTACCCTGGGAAGCAGATGAACACGCTAAAGTAAAGGATATACTCTACACCCATATGGGTTGGCATCAAGGGCCTATTTGAGATACCGCTGTGCAAGACTGGATCAACTGCTCCCCATAACAATAATAATCGTTTTTACCGTATTACAATAACCAGCACTTTTATTTTTTTTTTTCAAAATTGGCTTCCTGCACGCATATTCAATGTTTCCTACTTAAAGACTCAGATTGCACGCGCTACCACATACACGACACAATCAGACATCCCAAAACAACGCACGGCATGGGTGATTTGAAAAAAAAAAATCCATCAAACGGCGTGCGCACAATCGGTAGATTGCTCTGTATGGCCATGCACACTCCACAAATGCCTTTACTCATACTCCACGTGGAGTTTCCATCCTTATGCTCAATTTGAGTCACAAAAGCACACCCGAGAAGAGCCTTTACACACACTCCATGTGGAGTTTCCACCCTTATGGTATTATGTACTACAACTACACAACATTACAAAAATATGTTTGCGGTTAGTTTTTGCTTGAAAAACAAGCGAAGAAAAAAGTTTGTGTGCATGTGCACTAGCACTGTTGGTGGTTTTTTTTTTTTAATCACGCAAGCAGGGTGTTTTTTGTGTGTTTTATGACCGTGATGCTTTTGCAAACGAATTCTAGGTAGTGAAACAGCGGGTAGTCAGGCTGGCATTTGAGTGGCAGGCAACAAGTTTTTTTTTGGACGGCAATCTTTAGAAAATTATAGCTGGTTATTGTTTTAAAAATGATGACTGATTTTAGCTTGTGCTAACAGTGTTGGCGGTTTTCTTTCTGGATTTCCTTGGATTTTGTGGTGTTTTTCTGCAGCCTCACAACTATGATTCTGTTAGAGAGTTAAAATATGTATTTGATGGTGTGTTCTGTTACAATAACCGTTAGTCGTCATCACTATGTCTTTAGTTAGAAGTCACGTCGCTATAACGCACTAATGTTTGAAATAGGTCTCTCATTTTTTTCTAAGAAGGAATGCTTCATGCACCATCAGGGGTGGCCAAGTGTGTCCGAGTCTAAGAGACTATACCCTCTCTATCTTCAGGTATTAGTTTAGGGTGGTGTCGCTTTCCCTAGCATCTATGGGGCTCCAATCTTCTATGGACTTGGAGGATTTATCTCCTGTTCTCTCTTGTTTGCCTTCAGCACCTCCTCAGGGAAGGAGCACACTCGGTTTAAATTTTTCTCACTCGTGCGCATTACCGCAACGATATAGTCCCGTGTGACTTGGCCTTCCCCCGTTGTTGGTCTTCGTCTTTCTGCGGACCATCTGGTGCATTCATAGGTTAGGTTAGGTTATATTAATGGGAATAACTTACACTCCAAGTAAGTAGGTAGAAGTGGCGGTTCAATAGAACCTAATTAGCGCTTGGATGTGCCGTTTTAAAAACACAATTCCTGTAACTTGTCCGCCGCCTCCGTCATATGGGGAACAGACTTTTTAATGAACTTGAGCACCTTGCGCAAATCCCAATAATGAACATGATACGTTTCGTCAAGAGCTCAGTCTGGTTTGAGAACAGGCCAACCAATGGTTGAAAAGAATTAGTGACGGCACCACAAGTTAAAAGGGGAACCCGATGGATCAAATGACCCCCGTGCAAGCACTAATAATGTGCACTTCCCCCTAACCTCACCTAACCTATCCGTTTGCTGCTATTGATAGGATGATAACTGTATTTAAACCCAATCTGTAGAATTGAGAAGGTTCTTGAAGGTCGTCAAAGGCGAGTTTGTCCAGAGTACGTTGTCTGGTCCTCGCCAGGGCTGGACATCTGCACAGGAAGTGAAACGGAAATTCCTTTTCGCTGTTATCCTTGAAACTACAGCAAAAGGTGTGACATGTGCTGCGATTGTTGTAATAAGTGGTCTTGATCGGCTTAGTAGGTCGCTTTCGGTTTGTTGTAACCAAGCTAAATATTTCTTGATATGACAAAGTAATTTAACCAACTCCATCTTTAGCTGGCTAATTTTAAAAGGGGATGGTGAATGTTGTTCTTACCAGCTTACTTACTTAAGGTGGCGCTACAGACCGGGGTGTTCCTGGGCCTCAACCAACAAGCGTCGCCAGCGATTTCGATCTTTTGCCAGCTGTCTCTAGTTTCGCACGCCAAGTTGGTTGAGGTCCCCTTCCACTTGCGTGCGCCACCTGAGTCGCGGTCTTCCTCTACTGCGCTGACCCTCGGGTGTGGATTCGAAGATTTTCCTTACCAGCGCCTAGCAAAATATTGAGAGAAACTTTCCAATATGCTCTCGCGCAATAATTAGGTTCGGTAAGGTTTGTAGGCTGATGACGATTACCTCATCACACTAACGTCTATATAGACCCATTGTAATACCCATAATATTTTAATTGTTTGGTACCAACTTTTGGTCGCCCTTTCAAATTAATTGACCAGCAATACTTACGTGGATTTTGAGAGATTAAAAAACTTGCCGTGGTCATATTTGTTCTAAGTCCCGCTTTAGTCGATTAGGCGCACTGAGTCATTTCTGGTTTGGGGTAACTTCTGTCCATAACATTGAGTATGATTCGATAGGCATTTCTGTCATTAAACAAAATCATTTATCAATTGATCAGTAAAAAGCAGAAAAGCACACTTTCAACGTGCCGCTAATTTGTTTTAACTAAAATCATGTTATAGCATATAAAAGGTATCCCAACGAGAGTTAAATTTTCAAAATTTTGCATCGATTTTATTCTGTCAGAAGCATTGACATACGGTGCATCCGACCACCTTGTTAAACCTGCACGGCTTTGTAGTTGAAAATCAGCTTTGATTTGCCATTGCCAGAGTGTGCCCAAGAACTGCCGATTAGACAAGGTGAACAGCAATGATGAGAAATGCATTGTGAACGTGATTACTCCTGCAAAGCAGTCGACTTTGGGAGTTTTAAAATGCATGTGTGATGAGGTGATGCTTAAGGTCAGGGTGGATCTAGCCCTCAACCAACAAGCGTCGACAGGCAGCTCGATCTGGATCCAGTTTCGCATGCTAAGTTTGTTTGAGGTCCTCCTCCACCTCGTGTGCGCCACCTGAATTGCGGTTATCCTCTACTGCACCCTCCCTCGGGGGTGGATTCCAATCGATCGCGGACTTTGAATTGCCTATGTGTATGGGTCTTACTTTTTCGGAAATTTTCTTGCCTAAAGGCATACAAAGCGACTTTTCTCGATGTGAGAGTATGAAAGAAGGCATCAACGCAAATTATTTGCAAAGAAATAAATTTGACGAAAAAGAGGCGGAATTTTTCCATTCAATGCAACACAGTCTTCATTGCTTAGAGCTTGCAGGGTGATCATTGTCGTTTGCCTCTGAGAAACGTTTTTAGCAAGCTGTCGTATAGGCAATCACGCCAAATCATTTCGTAAAAAAAAATCAAGCAAGTCCGAGCACTAAGCAGTCGTAAGATGATTCCTCGAGGATTGAGAGCCACGAATGGGGGTTTCCAGTAAACAGACGGACAGACGTGAGGAAACGTTAAAAGGGTGCAATCGCAACTGACTCCAAAAGCCTTTGTCGATTGAATTCAAAAATAATTTACGAGGAATTAAATGAAAAGAAGACGAAGACAAGATTGGCGTTCAAAGAAAAATCACACAGCAATAAACGTGCGCTGTCGGTAACACTTATTTTACAGCAGCGCACCCAATCTTTATGTCAATGCTTTCTACATCAACTAGATATATCAGTATTTTTTCAAAAGGCACCTCTCGATGGGGCACCCCACACATAAATCAATTAATAATAAACATACTAAATTTGAATACTTTTTAAACAAGTGAGTGGTATCTTGCGTTCTCATCAATCGTCCCAAATGGCTTAACTATAACAGGTCTCTACCCCTTTCACTTCATACAAATCAAAACAAATTCATACTTCTTAGAGAAATTAAGTATTGAAAATACAGATTTTGTGCATGATTTATTATTTTTATTATTATTTTTTGGTTTTTTATGGTTCGTCATTAGATGGACGGCAGAATTCATAACTCATCCCGTCGGGTAAGTTAGTTAACTATTTTTGTGTTTTTTTTTTTTTTTTTTGTTTTCCTTTCTTTTATTTTTCTTGCAATTGCTTTTAAAATTTATGGTTTAAACTCAGTCAATTGTAAACAATTTTAATACAAATAATTAATCTGTGGAACAAATACTATAAGGCTTCACGAGAATCTTTTTTGTTATCGAAGAGTTCGATGTCAATATTGCTTTACATTGTTTGCAATTAAATAGTCTTAAGTCATTTCATATGTTTTTGCATTAAAACTATTGTTATTTAATAACTTATGTTTAAAGCCTTAACCAAGCAAACCATTGTTTATTTCGTTTGATATCCCGACAAAAGCCTAACTCATAAAATTTTGCATAGGAGAAGGTTCTCATGTTCGAGATATATTTTGGTAACTAACTAAGACAGCAAACCAGTTCTGGTTCGAGAATAGGCCCATCAATAGACGAAAAGATTTAGTAATGGCACCATAAGTTAAAAGGGGGAATTCAATGGACCGTGCAAGCACAACGAATGTATACTTCCCCCACCCTAACCTAAGATCGTAATGGCATTTTTTCGTGCTTCAATTTTGATGGTGTCGACTTAACTGTGTTCTAAAACATATTTTACATTTAAAATGCAGATTCTTCTCATTGAAAGGTTTTCTTAAATATTTTCCTATGGCCTCAACCATCGAGCTTTTCCAGCCAACACGAGCCTAACCCAGTTGTCTCCAGTTACGTACTCCCTCCATTGGCTCATGCCATCGTAGATGAGGTCGCCATCTTCTTCGTTGACCCACTAGGGTGGAATCGAAGATTCTTCCGGCTGGAGCATTGATGTTCATTCTACATGGCATGGCTATCTTATTTGCTGTACACATAGTTCGGGGTTAAATCCTCTCCTTAACGAACCGTCAAGGCAGATGAAAATATAAATTGAACTTAGAACTTTTTTCTCGAAAATTCCATGTGCGCTTTCATCTGATTTTGACAAAATCAATGTTTCTGAACGAAATAGCCGCACAGGGATGATGAGGGTGTTGTATAGCGGCGTCTCCTTGGTTCTTTTCGATAGGGCATTGATAAATGGGTAGTTGTCTCCAAGGCCATTATAAGGCAGTTGGCAGAATTGATAACAAAACCTAAGTAGATTAATTTCCTATGGTATGGTGTATATAAAGGTGAACGGAAGGCTCCTGATTTAAGGCTTCAGACGGGTTCGTTGTGTTCCCCTCCTTTAAATTCCGAAACTGTAGAGATAGAATAGGTTTGCAACGATGGTTGGGAGGAATCTAGGGAAAAGTGGAAAGAATTATGGAGTTGGCCTTGGCACTAGTATCTGACGAATTTTTCCGTTTCTTTGGTGAAGGCCTGGATGTCACCGATGCTTCGGGTCTTCTGTCATGTGGCATAGGAATTGTTCGAAATCATCCTCGCAATTTCTATAGATCACTGCGTCGCGTCGCTGAGGACCTGTGCCCTGTGGTTAGTCCCACCATTAGCCTGGATTGAGTGATCTAGCCACTTTGCACGTCTAGAGGTTTCTTCGAAATCGCTCTGCATCTTCTTCTTGGTTAAATTTAGATATTAGTGAGTACTGGTTCAATTAGAGAGAATTATTTCACCAATTTGTATGAGTTAGTGCCCGGTGATGCAGCTTTTTCACTTCCAGCAATTGTTGATCCGGTACTGGATGATAAAGTTGCATATAGAGAGGATCGTGACAGAACTCAAAAAGGCTTTAATTTTATCCACTAGTGCTTTCTGAAGTTCATTGGGTGGTGTGAATAAAAACTGAGGCAGAGTGTTCACTCAACTTTTTGGATAAAACATTCAATTTGTGTTGAATAAAAATGATTTTCAGAGGAGAACACACTTCCATCGAGAGGGTTCGCCTAGAGTGTTCCCTCAGTTTTTTTCACACCACCCATTGTGTTTGTGTAAGCGTCCATTACGCCTGACAGAAACTTCCATGGATTGTTTTCTAAATATATTCGGCCCAAATCACCGAGGCATTGTACAAGATGTGGTTTATGCTTTTTGAAGTTCTCACTGAAGGGAAAGTAATAGTATTGAAAGGATTTAGCAAAACCAATCCGTGGCTTGCAGAGGTGTCTTCAACGTTATAGCTGTTAATCCGGATGCTTTGTCTTGACGGTGGACAAATATGTCCTTAATTTTTTCGTTGCTACCTTTTATTTAACTTTTTCTTGCCTAGCAAACAACGCCTCCATGACTGCTGGCTATAAACGCACATTTATGTACGAAAATAAAGCCTGTATGATCTAGTAAGTGCTCTGATTATACAATATTCACCATGAGTTCAAAGTGCACGTCTTACTTAGGTGTTGCTACAGTTTGGGGTGAACTTAGGCCTCAAACAACAAGCCTCTTCAGTTAGCCCGGTTCTAGCTACATAACTGTCGCCAGTTGCGCACGAGAAGTTGGCTGAGGTCCCTTTCCACTTGTGCGCGTCACCCTAGGCGAGGTCTTCCTCTACTGCGTTCTTCTTGTCAAAGACTGCGTGCCAGAGCGTCCCCTTATAATGCTTTTCCTAGCTTTACTTGTGTGTTGCTTTTTTAGGAATATAGTGATTGGTGATAAAACGAAAAAAAAAAAATATCCCTTAAGTTTTCTTCATAAGAAAATGATAAACACAAAGTGAAGATTGGCGAACCTGTTTTCAGTTTGTGAAATTTAGTGATTGCTTCTGCATTAAAAAATGTGCCAAAAATGAAACGATTTAAGAGGGTAGGTAGTAGTGGATATTCAAAGAAACCCAATTAGGGTTAAGGCGCCGTTTTGATTTCACAGCGAGTTTACGAGAGAGTACCAGTTTCCTAATTTTCTCATCCGAGATTTCCTAAAGGTTGTAAAAGAATAGTTCGCCTAATAGGTGTTGTCTGGTGTTAGCCACAGCCGGATATTTGTGTATTTCACCAACTCAGTTAAAAGCACTCCTCAAACCCGTGGCGTGGAGTGAGAGCTGCTTAGGCTTCAACATCAATGGTTGCTAGGCATAGGCTCATTCCGAGCTGTCGCTCCAGCCATTTTTTGATTAAAACGCGAAGAACTGTTTTCCAACACCATTGCGGGAACTGCACTATTGAGAGGTCTGACCAAATGTTAAGCATCCCCAATAATGGATCTACAGAATCGAGTTGAGATCAAGGTCCATGCCCTGCCTTCATCAGCTTCTGGAAATTAACGGAAATTCTTCAAATTTCTTTGCTGAGTGTCCAATAGTGTTTTAAATGGTAATTGCGATAATTTCAAGTTCTGATGATGCTTTGCCTTTACATTTGCACCATTGCTCTCTGTAGCCACAGAAATATTAACTAAACCAAACGATTGTAACAACGCCGTTGTTTTGCAACACCCTTTAAAAGGACATTATTGCACTCATTTGCTTAAAAACAAATTAAGCATCCTCATATCCTAAAACGCTGCTGATATTTAATTAATTCGTTATAAAAAAAAAACTCAAATCAAACTTAACTAATTTTGCTAACACAATTAAAATTCTTATATACATATACCATGCAACTAAAAGAATAATTAATTAAACAATGTGATATTTCTTTCAGTTTAACTACAAAAATATTTAATAAAAATAAAAACAAAACAAAAAACGAAATATTTCACAGGATTCAAACAGTACTGGGCAACGTCAACAGTCGAGCAACCAAACAAAATCGGCTACCAAGCAAGGCTATTCCCCATCCTATTGGGCAGGACAAAACTAAACAAAGCATCAACAGTTGAAAGTCGTCTCTTTCTCCCCAAAAACAGAGACGAAGGAATCCACACAAACCGAAAGCCGATAATGTTTACATACCCACACACTGTTTTAGTCCAGAAATAAAAAAAGAAAATCAACCAATACAACAAGAAAAAGTTTGCATTAACACTCTACAAATCCGATTATAATTTATCTATTTAAAAAAAAAAAAAAAACAAATAAAACATAAAACAACAAATATACTTTTTAAACAAATTAACCAACAGACAGATTTTTTAGTAGTAGCTTTGCTGTGCTCTATAACAGCAAAATACTTATAAAAAAAAAAAACAACAACAACACGTTCTCTTTGTGCATCAATTTATCGATGCGCGTTCTTGCTAAAAAAAGAAAACAATCTTAATTCGATAAATTTATACATGCAAATATATATACATATATAAATAACACATGAAGCCAACCCCTCACACACCCACATAGACACACAGCAAAATAAAACTGGATATTGTTTCTTTTAAATGTTTAACTTTTTAATATATATAAATAAATATAAATTAATACATAAATATAATAATTATTAATTAAATTAGTAACACGTCTTTTAATGCTAGTATATATGGAATATAAATATATACATATGTATGTATATTTAATAATATGTATCTATTACAGAAAAAAAAAACACACACTTCTCTATACATACACTTATTGCAAGAAGAGATCAATTTTTTTAATGAAAGCAAAACTCTTCATAGGTGTCTTTAATGAGTTGACACAAATGTCTTTAGCAATTTTTATCGTTAAGAGGGCACATCCTGCAGGGAAACGTCAATAGGTCGTCTGTTTAGTTACGTTACTCACAATTTGATTTTGTGGATAGTTGAATCTTCTGACACATAACCTTATCCAAACGATCGATTGGGAAAGTTTTAGTTCTCGTGTATCAAACTGGATATCAGGAGTATTTTGGAAAATGTATGATCGTTTTCTTTGCCATGTGATCATTTTTAATCCAACTAGTTTAGTTTAGAATTTTTAAAGGACCCGAGTGCTTTACATAAATGTTTCCTCGTCTCGTGATACTAACTTATCTTGACATACGTTTATGGGACCATATTTGATGCTGTTTTTAATCAACGATTTAATTTAAAATGAGAATCGTTTTGCTTGCCCCTCTTGATTTTACGAATTTTTTTTCATTTTTGCCACAAGAATGGATAAAATACTATAACCTTACCTGAGAACAAAAAAATTCTTCCACTTCGCTTGCGCCCAATCTCTCCATACAGAATGTGCGTGTGAAATCGCTCTTTAAATTCGGAATTAAAAGTGAACGAATTCGAGCGACAAGTGACTGTGTGTGATATACGAATTCTGTGTGTTCGAATAATTACGTACGTCAGAGGAAGCGTACGGGGCAATAACGACCCGACCTATAGAAACTTAGATTCTTCGACATGTTGAAGTGTGTCGGAAAGAGATGACCCAATGAATACGGCATTGGCCCAAAGATGTTAGAGATCAATTCGATACAAAAGGCTCCGATTTATAGAATAGTTTCCCTCCGACACGTCAAAGTATGCGTCTACTTTGACGTGTATGTTGAAGAGATGCAACCCAACATATAGTTTTGTTCAATGAGACTGTTCCAAACTCGTTACCAAGATTCTAATTTTATTTTTATTTTCCAAACCAAATTCAATAGCCCATCGTTAACTGAACACATAAACTATTTTATTTTTTAAAGATTTCTCTAGAACGACGACTCTATAACGGTTACATAGCACTCTGATTTATTTGAGGGTATATGCTGATCCTACTTTGTGTTGTAGAAGTTTTGTAGATTGAATTCCGCAGGATTAGAATAATATCTTTCCATCCTAAAGGCAGCGTAATGCGCAAACTAGTGTCATGGAATTTGGATGGAAAGGTGTTAGATTATAGATAACTCTCGAAAGAATCTTTTACCATTTGAACTAGATGTTAAACAAACAAACCGAGTGGTAGCTGGAACTGTGAACACCTGTAAGTTCTAGTGATTCTCTGGATGGTTCTGTTGTCGCGCCTGTTTGCTGCATCAGTGGCCAGTGCAGTAATGTAATTACCCTTGTTTCGTCGCACTTCTCTCTTCCACTTTTGAAGGCGGAGGATTGTTTTTCTCGACATTTTAAATGTTAAAGCGGAGTTCGAGTGTTTTGTTGCCAAATCAGATTGAACTGTATTAATTTAGCTAAGAGCTCTGCTTACGTTTAAAAAGGATGGCAAACTGGCTTTTGAAAACATTACCTTCATCACATGATCTGTGGCAGGATATTGGCATGTAGCTTCTTCGCTTCTGCTTGGCTTCATTGTAATTTTATAAAACAATTCGGTGTGTGCAGATCATCAAATTTATGTGCACGGAATGGTTCGCCCAGCGAATAGAGCATACCGACGCAGCTGTCCTGCTCCATACCACGAATGTCTGCCACTCGTCCCATTTTAACTTCGTGTCAAAATTGAGAAAATCTCCAAGGTTAAATTTAAGTAATGTAAAATTCTCAATCGACTTGACGTTTCCGAACAAAGCCAAACCGAATCGATGCATTTTCCGCATTCGATTTTCGTCTACGAGTGTTAACGACCGAAAATTTGAATTGATGTAATTGATGAACCACGTAAATATGAATGTATATTTTTAGATGTTGTAAACATTTTTGAATATCTATAAAAATAAACTTTTAAATAAAATAGGCCACATAAGAGTTTTCCTCCCCCTATTGTTCTCTTTTTTACGAAGGAAAAACTGTTTTGTTTTTTGCAATGGATGTCGACGATGATGTGTGTACTTTCTTTGTTACCATATATAATTACTTTATTTTTTTATTATTGTTTTCTATTAAATAGTAAAATAAAATAAGAAACACAAAACTCCAATTCAGAAAACAGATCTGTGTGTAATTGTAATAAATAATGTTTTCTTCTCCCGATACAAACGAAAAGAATCCTAAATGTACGTGAATTTTTAAATGTTGCAAAAGAGAAATCACACCAACCACACACACGCAGAGATTCATATTTAATTGATGTCTTCTTAAATTGCCGTTAAAAAGAAAAAAATTAAACAAGATTTGTCATAAGTAGCAACAAAGCAACAAAAATATATAAAAATTTAACGAGAGAACAATGCGTTTCAGTTTTAGACTTACTATAGGAAGAACAATGAATGAAAAGAATTTTATTTTCTTTTGTCATTTCATAGTATGTATCTCATTTTATTCTTTGTTTTTTTTTTTATATTCTTTTTGTAACTTAATAAAAAAAAAAAAGATAAAAAAATCTATATAGAAACATATTATTATAAATACCAAGATAAAAAATGGAAAATAAATATATATTTATATATTTAATTTAAAAAAACAAATAGAAAAACAAAAACTCATTTCTTTTTTTTATATATACATATATATCCACATCTCTATATTTAAACAAAAATATATATTTATAGCTTTATCGTAAAGTAATTCTTTTTTTTCGGACGAAAGTAAGAAAAACAAAACAGAAATTTTATAAAAACAAAGGAAAAAAAACACATGATAAAAGAAACAAACAAAAAATTTATAATCACAAAAAAGAAGAGCTCTTCGTAGAATAAGGGTTGCTTAGTTTAATATAAAATTGTTTATATAGAGAAAAAAAAATGATACAAGCAGTAATTTGAATTAAATTGATGAACAAAAAACCAAAATAAAAAAAACAAACCGATAGAGAGGATAAGCGTAGTTTGTACTTTTTGAACGCGCATACAAAATTTTAATTAACACTAGTTTTCAATGTGCGAATTTAAACAAAAAAAAAAAAAAAATAACCGAAAATATACAAGAAAGAGGGAGATACTTTTGAATGACATTACATAACAAAACGAGAAGAAAATAAAAAAAAAAATAAGAAAGTACGTTACTAAGAGTTATTCATGGTGGAAGCAGACATTTTTTGAGGGTTAGAGTTCCTCTTAGACGTATCCGACCGGGACCGCCCAATGACGCTCGTCAAGAAAAATGAAATTATCTTGTTATAGTGGGAGCACGTTGAACTGCTGAGCAAGCTGACACAGACGTTTTTTGCAGCCGACAAACATGTCAATTCTTTAAGAAAATACATTACCATGAAATTTTTTTAATGCACCGGAGTCGGCAGCGAAAATTGTGTGTTTTTATTCGCGCGAAAAATTAAACATTGCCTCTCTCTCTAACTCTAAAAGGCTGTTGCACATCTCTTTTTTGAAGAACCTCCATAGTATAATTTCAAAACGACTAATTTGTATTTGACCAAAGCCTTCGCTATCATACCAATTTAATAGATCAATAATATTCAGCCGTGTTTTCTTTACCCTTAAATCATGCGCCTAACCAAGCAAAAGTGTGAGTATTATTTTTCTAAGCCCGTAGTGATCCTATCAGTTGCCAGTTGACTTATTTCAGCAGGTGTATAGGTGTATGAAGGAGATTATGTATCTACGGCGAACATAGTGTGACTAGGGTCGAACATCCACATCCTTCAGAAAGTTCTGTAGATAATGCGCTTTCAGGAAATTCAGTGTAAAGACCTCCGTCCGCTCTAAGCAAACAAGAAAAAGTAAGTATACTAACTGGTTTCGGAGTCGAGATTAAAGTGTAGATTAACAGTTTACATTCTGCGTCTAGGGCTAGTTATGAACTGTGCTGCCTTTCAACAGACAGTGCCAGGAAAGGAATTTTAAAGGTAAAAGAAGGCAGACGAACTGGCGGAGAAATGATCTCCATTAGGTGTACTAAAAGGTAAGAGGCTTTTATCCCACCTGGTTGTCAATGCAAAGATGTATATCTTCCACTTCAGTGGTGGCTAAGCTTACAGTGACGATTGGAGGCTCGGACATTTTTTGTTTTGCTTTGACCAATGCCTCTATTTTTTTATAAGTAAAATTTATATTTTCATTTTTTGTTTTGTTCTTCACGTATCACGTATAAGGAATTGGAACTTCAGCTCTCAAACAACCAAAGAGCAGTTAAATCGACTGCATCACCTGGCCTCTGTGGGTATTACGAAGCAATCAAAACGTGCCCGACGACAGCCATAGAGGCAATGCTTAGCCTCACAGTTACGAACAGTGTTGCCTTAGTGTGCAGAAAGAAACTATGCAGAGTACTCTAAGGTTACCCCGGATACCGGAATTCAAAGCCATTGACCTTACAAGCCCATCTAAAGACCCTGGAAGACATCCAAAGTGATTGAATTTTCAATATCCCAAATAAAACGCTCAGGAGATTTCGGTTCTCCAGAAAATTCGATGTGGTCATAGTCGACCGCCTCAAATGGAAAAATAAAGGTCTCGTTATCTTGTTTAATTCGCAATACAAGAACTGGGGTTTATGGTCCCAAGTTCCAGCGTCCAGCAGCACTTGGAAAGTTACCAAAAATCTTCTAGGCGGAAGTCCATGCAATTCAACCAAGTGGACGGGAATTCGTGCGTAGGAAAACAAAGGGTACCCGCATTTTTATCTTTTCAGATAGCCAGGCAGCACTAATTCTATACGATAGGGTCAACTTCCTTGTAGACCTTGCGCCCGCCAGTAAGGTAACTGTAGCCTGGATCACGGGACACGAAAGTTTCGAAGGCAATGAACGGGCAGACTGGCGAGAAGAGGCTCTGTGTGCTGAATAAGATAGCCTAACGGGCTACCTTACTGGACATTGTCCACTGCATAAGATGAGGTTATCAGATACAGACATGTGTTGACTCTGTCGAGAGGATAGATATCTTAAGACGTTTGTAATGAGCAGTTGGCGATTTAGCATGGTTTCTTGAGCGGAAATGACGGTTGCATTTTAAGATCTATAATAAATGCTTCGCGCAGTTGATTTTAAAGGGGAGATCGCAGCACTTAGTTGTGCGAGAATCAAATTCACTTTCTAGAAACCAATTCCGTTAAATGAACCTGAAACCAAAAGTAGAAGACGTTGTGTCTACCGAAATGTTATTTATTTTGATAACGATAATACATGGGTGCATTTTTTTTTAAATTAAAAAAAAAACATGGTTACTCAAATAAAATAGATGAATAATAAATCCTATCACGTTGCGAAACTTCTGTGTATGGCTTCCGAAAGGTAGATCGACTTATTGATTATGTAGAAGTTTTGTGAAATCCGTGTACGCTGACTCTAAATCGAAGAGAAACTGTCGCACTTGGCCATCAGTGAGTTCGTCTGATGCTTGCATATCATTTAGCGTAGCTAGCCAACCTTCGACTTTCGCCTTTGCCTCGAAATCAGCAGGAATCAATGACAGGCGATTCATTGTGTCAACCAAATCCTTTAGTTCGAAATGTAATTCATCCATGGTCTTGATTTTCAGTCGAAGTTTATCCATAATAGTAATGAACAGCGACACAATGTCAGCAATGCATTTGCTTGTGTTGCCTTTGTCATCCTTTATCGTAATCGGACGATCCTCCTTTATGCGTTCTAACGCCGCTGGGCAGTCTAAGCGGAATTTTTTCACAAATGTATCAACCGTTGGGAATTCATCGCCTTGAACCTGCTTAAATGCGACTTTGTATTGTACTAAGAACTTGGAACATGCAGCTGTGTATTCTTGAGGAGTTATACAGTCTCGGATGTAGGCCTTTTCCAGATTCTGCAATGTGTTTATGATGGCATACAAATCTGCCATGTTGTCGTATTTCTCACGTTCTCTTGCATTGCGGAATATTTTTACTTCTTCGTACAGTTCGGGATTTTCCTGCATATTATTATGGGGCTTTTTAATTTCGCGAAATTATTAACAAAACTATGTTTTCTGCAACTGAAAATTTTCCTTTTTATTAAGTGGGATGACGCACTTTTGACAGTTTTTGTGTGTCAAACATCAGCTGAGTGGAAAATGTCTGGAGCGCAGAATTGTACTAGTCTAAAAAAGGTGCTCTCTGTGAGTGCATTCAGACAAACGTTCGGTTGATTATTTTGTGCCTCAAAGTCGAAATTTGATTGGAAGTTCAATTGTCGAATGAAAAGAGGCTTTGTAGAAGGAATTCAAATTGGGGTGCACAGCCATAGGCGTTTTTTCAAATTGTCTTCAGTGAGGCATTACTTGCCACAACCAATAAAGATCTAGTCGCACAACCATAAAAATAATAGCCGCAACTGAGGCAAATAGACGACGACAGGGCAAAACTAGGACAGTGAGAGAAGAATATGGAAGAAATGTCTGAGAAGGAAAAGGGAATAGAATTTAGACATGTGATAAACTCCCAGACAACAAATGTTGAGGGTTGTACCTGTAACCGTGGTCCTGACTCCTCTTTGTTTCAGACGTCAACCCACTGAACACAGTCATTCACATCACAGGGCACATAAAACAAACAAACTTTTATAGTTGTCAATTAACTTCAGAAAAAGCCGAAGAAAAATGAGTGAAATCGAAACTATTTGGACGAAAACCTACGAAATATTTCCAATATTAAATAAATCTGTAAGCAATTAATATTGACAACTGCCCGCAATTATTCTTTAATATATTTCTTACAATTTAAGCTAAAATGCAATCCGATAGCCAACGAGGATTTCGAGTATGTAATTGGAAAACTCTGCCAACTTGAAATCACCGATTGTGTTTACGAATCAATTCTAATTGAAATCGATGCAATTCTTCGTGGGAAAATTGTTCCAGAGTTCTGGGCACAGTTCCAAACAACACACGAAGAGGAGGACAACCAATATCTGCTGTTCATAAAGTTTCAAATGGCAATCATCAAGCTGGAAGAAGACTATCGCAATCTTCATGAGATCATCCGACGCGTGGACGTTCTCAAGAAAATGTGTCGTTTTGAAAATCCAGAAAATAAAAAACGAAATGACACCGAAGAAATTAATAAT
This sequence comes from Matsumyia berberina, assembly GCA_917880715.2. Classification (NCBI taxonomy): domain Eukaryota; kingdom Metazoa; phylum Arthropoda; class Insecta; order Diptera; family Syrphidae; genus Matsumyia; species Matsumyia berberina. The sequence continues at coordinate 109,768,999 of OU862870.1, read as the reverse complement.
ATGCTAAGGAGTGTACTCTTGTCGCAGTTGCCGGCAAATTTTAATTCGGTGGTGTATGCGTTCTACAATGTTTCATTCAAGGTGTTTGCGAATAGTCATCAAACTGGAGAAGGTGGGCTTGCAAATAGTCTGGACGCTTTTTAGTGGTTTTTGACTTGATATATTCTTAGATGACGATATGGGCGACATTGATGAAGTCAAGTGCAATGGTTGTGATCGCGAAACTGATGTGTGTAGATGCCAGAACCTCGTCTGCTCATTCAACAAAACCAATGAGCATCTAACGAATCTGGGACTTTTGGATCGCATTGCTGGGCATACACTGACTGCTCTCATTCAACAACGGATTGCTACACATGTACGGGACAGTTGTCTGGGGATATTTGATAAATGCCACTTGAAAGGATTGGAAAAGGTAGAAATTGTTTGTGTTGACGAGTGCACTTCAAGTATTCTGCCCAATTATTTCAGTGGCTGGATGTAATCGTTCTGAATTGGCTTACTAGGATCTTCAATCGGGGACACTTAAAAATCGATGCAAGCGATACTAAAACTCAAGCGGTAATCCAAGATTTTAAAGTAAAACTCACGTACTTCTTGTATGAAACATATGCCAACATCATCATCGAACAATTCTTCAGCATCATCATTGGTTTGTGCATCCAGCATTTTTTCTTTTCAATCTTCAGTTGTTCATCTCATTTGACAGATTATCCTGATTCTATACCTGCAATTGACGATCTCAAGACCTGCCTGGAAAAGATTGATCTACGGAAGCATCTCATTAAATCTCTGAAAGAATCGCTAGAGGCGAGAATACTCCATCCCGGTGTCAATACAATGGATATTCTCACCGGTTATGTTGCGGCGATAAAGACAATTCGTCATTTGGACAGCAGTGGAGTGATTCTGGAAACAGTGACTGAACCTGTGAAGGAATACTTAAGAAAACGCACCGATACAGTGAGGAGAGTTGTCACAGGCTTGACTGAGGAAGGCCCAACGGATTTAGCCGAAGAGTTGGCTAAGAGCGAAGCGTTGAAAGAGAACATCGATGCGGCGGGAAAAGACGAAATGGCGAATTGGGAGAACTGGCAACCAGATCCTGTGGATGCAACACCAGGTGAGTTGGACTTTATGGCATTTAATCAGCTTGCAGTCTTAATTGGTCACATTTTTCAGTGGCGTTCATTCAAAATCCACGAACCAATCGTTCCGCGGACATCATTTCGATGGTCGTGGACATTTATGGCAGCAAGGAGCTCTTTGTCAATGAGTATCGAAATTTGTTAGCCGATCGATTGCTTTCTAGTCTCGACTTCAATCCCGATAGAGAGATCAGAAACCTAGAGCTGCTGAAGCTTAGATTTGGTGAAACTCTCCTGCACAGTTGTGAGGTTATGCTAAAGGATATCAGTGATTCTAAGCGGATCAATGGACACATCCAAGGGGACATAAGCTACAATGAGAGTAGGTTTTGGAATACCCTTTTCAACTTAATGTTTTCTAATGGCTCTCCTGTACTTTAGATAGGAAATTCGACTTGAAGTCTCTGATAATCTCGTCTCAATTTTGGCCAGCATTCAATAAGGAGACCTTGGAACTCCCTGATGAGATCGAGGAAGAATTTAAGAAGTTCACAAAGTCTTACGAGGCCTACAAAGGAAACAGGACACTATGTTGGCGTAATGTGACTGGAAGAGTGGAGCTTGAGATTGAGTTGGGTGATCGAACGCTGGAAATCACAGCAGCGCCTACGCAGGCTATCATTATCTACCACTTTCAGACAAAGAGTAAGACGTAAAATAACAATCCGAAATGAACTCGCATAATCCTTCTTTAGACCAATGGTCGCTGGACGAGCTAAGTGCGATAATGAAGATCCCTCTATCGGTGTTGCGACGTCGTATCGGGTTTTGGCAAACCCAAGGCCTTCTAAGAGAGACCCAGCCAGACGTGTATGTTCTTGTTGATGAAAGTGCGGGTAACGAGATTGAGGAAATGCAAACAACCGACATTGCCGAGGATGACGAAAGTGAAAGTGCCATGGCATCGGCAAGTGATCAACGCGAGGAAGAACTTCAGGTAACAAGTATTTTGTCATTTGTTTCAAAGTTTAAGTTCCTGGTTTAGGTCTTTTGGTCGTACATCGTTGGAATGCTGACAAATCTTGATTCTCTTCCCATCGAGCGGATACACCAGATGTTGAAAATGTTCGCCTCCCATGGGCCGGGCGTAGAATTTTCACAAGAAGAGTTAAAAAACTTTCTGCAGCGCAAAGTACGCGAGCATAAATTGATTTTCAGCGGCGGTGTCTATCAATTGGCGAAATAAACACAACGGGGTCTAATTTTTACTTTTTATTTTTATTATTACGTATAACAAACAATGGAAAAAGGAAGATAACTCTATCTCCCAACTAATCGTCATCGACCACTTCTTCTACATCGGCTGTAGCATCCTCTTTTGAAGTCTTCGCTTTTGAATCCTTCTTCTCTTTGACAACCTTGCGGTACGATTCGAGGTCTTCTTTTAATGGATCAATAAAAGCGTCAAAGTCCAGCTCCTCTAAAGCATCTAATATGTTATTAGCAGTGATTGTCTTATGATTTTGTTTCTTGGCCAATGCTGTGGAGGATGACGTGAGAAATATGACGAAAACGGATGCGGCTCTGGCAATTGCGGCACGAGCTTCCTTGCTAACGATGGCCCCATCGGGAAGGGATTCTTTAATGAGACGAGCAACGACAGCTGTTGGCAGATTTAAATCCTCTATCCTCTCAACCATATCGATTGTGATTTACAAACACTGAGTAAAATTATTTCGTTTCTTTGCAAATTAAATGCGTTGTTTTTTTTTTGGCGGATTGCTTTATTTTGCCGGTGACAAGTGGGGGTGAAATGTCAAAATTAATTTGACATCCGATAAAGTGAGTTGTTATCGATAACGTTGATTTTAGAAAAGGTGTTGCCAAGATATAGGTATAGAATTAAGCATTTTCCAGACGGCGAGGATTTGAATTTATTGAACAGTGAAAAACGTCCATCCTACAGCGGAACTAGACAAAAACTTAAGCAAAGGTAATAGAAGGACTGCCGGAGGAAACTAAATTAAAATGAAATCTTGAGCTCTCAAGGTTGTTCTACAATTTCAGCGTGTACCATCTCTCCTGTGGGGCTTGCAAAACGTGCTTCAAACGCAAAAGCTCATGTTTGTACAAGTTTTGTAAAGCCTGGCGGAAAATACCAGGGTTTACATGCTTCAAGCTGTTGTTTTCACACTGAGAGGAATAATCATAGAATCCTGGCATAATCAGCGGCCACCGCCTCTTAAAAACACCTGCGATTGTCCCTCGAGAAGCTGAAGGGCTGAAGAGGAAGATGGGACTATTCTCCACTTACGCTGCACCCGTCCAGGTTTGTCTAATAGAGACTGCTCAAGCTGGGTGCACCTTTCTTGGATGACCTCGGCTACTTGGGAAAAAAAAAATTACGTCGGCGGTATCCGACGGTTCATTAATAATTCCGGTCTGTGTGTCTGTACCTAAGGTGAAGACAGCCACCTTAACCTAATCTAACGTTACCCAAGAATGAAGAAAGCTCTCTTAATTTTTAAGTGATTCGCCCCCTTTCACTTCGGAAAACGAATTTTTGATATCGAAGTTGGTCTGTGAAAAAACCTCACGACCATCTAGCTTAAGAAGGGAAGTGTTTCCTTCTCCACAATAGATTGGTGCACACACGACCTTCTCGCCATGTACTCCTCTGCTTCAAGAGACGTTAGCTTTGCTCTTATCAGGACACGCAATCGTCAAATCAGCCACAACTATCAAATATAACCAATGAAGCCCATCAATCAAATTAGACCCTCTGTGGATCTCTTCGGAAACGAGCCAAGAGAAAACAAATGAAAACCATGCACACCATAGTCCCCGGTGACGCATTTAATAGTCATCGTCGCAATATTGTCATCTCCCGACAGTCAATTCCATAAATAACCTTGCATGACTTCTATCGGCTCATCGAAATCCAATTAAAGTGTTCATAATGCATTATACCTCGTTATGTAAAGCAAACAGTCCACTCGTGATAAGAACACCTCTTGCGTCACGCCAGCTAGAACAACAAAGCAAATCCCCTGTCGCAGATGTCACAAACAGAAAGGCAACTAGAGTTCTTGAGTAAAATTTTATTGTTCTCTACCAATGATTGTTTTCTATGATTTTTTCCCGTTATTGTATGTTAGAAAGTTGGAAATGCTTTACGATTTTCTGCTTAATACTAAGAACGACGAATTCCACCCAGCTCGCTGGATGTAGCTTATTCGTAGACCCAGTTCTCGCTGGCTGGGTTCCACGAGACCAATTCCTTTTCGCCGAACCAAAGAGCGATTTCCTTGTTGGCTGATTCAACAGCATCGGAACCGTGAATAATGTTGCGTCCAACTTGGATGCAGAAATCACCACGAATTGTTCCTGGCAAGGAGTCAGCTGGGTTGGTAGCACCCAACATCTGGCGACCGGTCTTAACGACATTCAAACCTTCCCACACCATTGGAACTACTGGACCAGAGTTCATGTAATTAACCAAACCGGGGAAGAATGGACGACTCGACAGATCGGCATAGTGTTTCTCCAGCAAATCCTTGGAAGCCTGTGAAAGTAAAAGGTATAAAGTGAAAGTGAAATTGATGACGTAGGACATATCACAGGATGTTCACTTTGAGGTTATGAACACACGCGGTTTGATCAATTTTCCAGCTCGTCTTTTCCATTTATTTCACACTTTTCACTGCAATTTATTCAACGAACACATGATTATACAATTTGAACTTTGCATCTACTGGGATACGAGTCATTTTGATGCACCGAAATGGAATCAATTTTAGGTTACGGGTGTTAGCTCTAGTGCAAATGGCGACGGGGGTGGAAAATTGATTTTTCTCAACACAATTACAATACATACCCATGTGAATTTCATGGCAACCAATTTGAAGCCCTTCTGCTCGAAACGTTCAATGATCTTGCCAACGAGTCCTCGCTGGACTCCATCGGGCTTGACCATGATAAAAGTACGCTCCTTATTTGCTGCCATTGCTGTTGAGAACAACGAGAAGAATGCCAAAATTGTACCAATCATCAAAATGCCGGAGCTGATGCTACGTCGCTGTTGGCAGCTGCTGTGTTCAAAAAACGTCATCTAGAGCGGTACGGTGGTGGCACCTGCAGGCGAGTTTTCCTATGTGCGAAAGAAAGAAAGGTATATTTAATTGGATAAGTGTTGCTGCAGACGAGAGCCGGTAGATATATCAAGGTCAAAATCGATAAAATTTCAAAAAAGAAAAACCGATAAATGTCGGAAAAGCGAGGTGAAGTTAGACTGTGTTCAAGAAGTATAATAATACTTAACATTTCGTAACGTAACGTGGAGAGGTTAAAATGATTGATTTAAAAATTTTGTTAAGGCATAAATGGTGGATCAATGCAAAAGAAAGTGCAAATTGTGCGGACATCATTATAAAAAGAGAACATTTTGATTGATTTAAGGGTTTAATACTTTTGCAGAACGTTTTCGAAGCCTCAAAGAACATTTACAGTCAGAAATTTAGAGTGTTTATGTGCCACCTTTTACAAGCTACGTCAAGAAAAAGTTGTCTGCAGCCTTTTCCGCTCAATGACCGAAAGGATGGCGAGTTTTGTCCACATCCTTGGGAGAGGAGCTACGCACCTGTGTCTCTGTGGGAAATGCAGCAGTTAATGGAAGTTCTAAACAAAGCTTCATTGATGAGAATCTTTTGTAAGAAAACATAGGTAACGACTTTCATTTGATAGGCTAGTTCAAGGCTTTAACACCAAAGTTGCCGTTTGAAAGATGTGCTGCTCAACGAAGGCGTACGACACGAAAAGTGTGTGCTTTGTTATCTACCTTTCTAAGTATAAATCAAGTTATTATTTTCCTGTTTACTGGGCACATTGGTAACTTTCCAAAAATTTTCTAAATAACAACCCTGTTCTCTGATCAAAATCGACAGTCAGACAAGAACGAGACAGCCGATGTCGACCACCTTTTAGACATTTGTATTATTGAATTTTTTCCTACGGACGGGATTGGTGTGTGCTTTTAAAATTTCGGTGAAAACCTAGGTTTGCCTGTAATTACTGAAAAGAAACCACAATCAATTTATTCTTCATGCAAATTGTAACATTCAGTGCGTATAATAGTTTGAAATTCCCCAACCGAATAACCTGAAATTCGCATCCCAAAAAAGTGTTGTGTGCAAGTGACAAAAAAAAGGTGATCGAACACCACTTAACACCGCGCAGCAAATTTTATGGAAAATTTTAAAAATTCAACTTTAATTACAATACCGGGCCGAGAGACCCATAAAAATACTTAATCTAAAAAAATTAGAAGCCATAGAAAAACAAGTGAAATAGCAACAACAAACATCCAAAAACCAAAAAAAAAAAAAAAAAGGAAAAAATATTCCTCAGAACCTACCGAATGGTGGATGGACGTTTCGTAATTTTCCATTCATCGACTTTTTAATGTAGAGTGACACAAAAGAAGAATCGGAAAAAACACACCACTACCAAGAAAATAAAGCAAATTTGACGCGTTGTTTCACATTGATTTTCCTCAGAGCACCTACTTCCCATCCAAGTTCTGTGTGTGTGCAAAAGGAAGAAAGAAATTGCAAAAAATTTTCGCCTTTCCAAAAATCGATTTTCAAGAAACGCAACTCGTACGACACGTCCCACATCAGCAGACTTGCATTTGCTGGAATAAGACAATTTGTCAGGTTGTACAATGCAGTCTCAACAGCAAGCCCTAAATCACGGCCAACAGCAGCAACAGCAATCGCAAACGCAGCAGCAACTCCTCCAACAGCAGCAGCAGGCCGCAGCGGCAGCAGCAGCCGCAAGTAGTGCAACTTCAGCTAAAATGAACGACAATCAGCCATTGTCCTCCGTGGGTAAGTACTTTAGTTAAAAAATTAAATAAAATTTGCAATTACAAGTTCGGGAAAAAATTTAATTTCTGGGTGGTGTTTTGCCACACCAGGCGAAGGTCGTTTTAAAGTTGTGTGGAGAAGTTCAAGGTCGTATCGAGTAAAACGTTAAAAATTTACGCATTATTTTAAGTTACGTGAGCTTTATTTATAGATGCGGAATTGTCTGATAAAAATGGTTAAAAAAAAGATGATTTGGGGCATACATACACATTTGGGGTGGTATATTCTGCTTGCACTTAGAAAAAAGAGAAAATAGATAACGACGGCTGTGGCACTGGTCCTACCCCTTTTTGTTGGCTACGTACCAGTACAATGCATCGTTGCAAATAGACGCACCATTGTGTGGCGCAGGGGGTTGCAAATTTCTCTCACGAGTTTTGAATCGAATTATTTTCAACGCTCGCAGTATAAAATCACTCGGACACATGCATATGCAAATGGGGAAATCGGGCAAACGTGGGCACAAGCAGAACCCATGTGGTTTTGAAAAACAAAAACAATACGTGCTGTGGTGTACATTTGGAGCAATAAAAACTTGCATTGAATTTCCGTGTTCCTTCGCTTTATGATAAGGGGGCACGGCTGTACGAGAAAAAGTTTGCTGAGCCCATGTCTAGAACTTTAAAATTAGTAATTTAATCAGTAATTCTGATTAACTCCGATGAATTTTAGCTGGTGCTTTGTTTTTAAATTTTTTTACGCAAATATGTATTGTACTTTGAATCATCATGTACAGAAAGTGAACATGGCATGGGATCTACATTTTTGAAGGAAGCATAGGGAATTTTTTTAGGAGCAAAGGCCCTTTAGAATATCACGTAAACTTTCTCTATGCAGTTAGCGATTCAGTTCTTGTCACTTTAGTGTCCTTCTCCTTCTTACATCATTACTGTAGGAATATGACACGTTTGGGACATGGGTTCGGAAGGAAATAAGAGAGTTGACATCAGCGTATGTGCAACCTGGAGACTCAGTTTCTTCTACTGGCAATATCTTTTTCGGTTGCACTATCGCCCGCTACAACATTTCCAAGATATTGAATGCTTTCTACTATCTCTACTGGTTGTCCAGCGATGCCAAATGAGCAAATGATTCGTTTCGAAACAGATAATTTTACCTCTGCCAGTGTTAGCCTTCAGCCACACCAACTGACGTTTGCCCCTCTATCTACACCCGCGGTCCATTGTAGATCAAAGTTGCCATCCAATTTCTCTTCGACAAGGCATATCGTTAATTACCAAAAAAAGAAAACAATATTAGTAAAAGAATTCAGCCCCTTGTCAAATCCTACTCTGGATCCTGAATTCCTCTGTGCTGTGCTGTGCTACATCTTAACCGATGATAATACGTCCTATTCTCACCTCTCCCACGCTAAGCAACTCAGATCGATTCTACGTCGACTCTGTCGAACGCCTTCTCAAAATCGATGAGCAGCTGAGAAAGTGGCGAACTCTATACAATGCATTGGATGCGGTCGACAAAGGATTCACCAGATTGGACACGTGCTTGTTCATAATCGAATGTTGCTTCCAGTTGTTCATTTTCGCTTAAGGGCTTAGCTATTAACTCGAATCTTCTCTAAGTATCATTCGGAAGCCACACACTCTGTATTTCTGCATTTTTTATGATGACGAGCATTGGGCTGCTAATTGCTTCCACTCATTGCGAGAGGTGCTTCTTGAATTTTTGGCGCATTGATGGGTCACTGTCTATCACTGTCACAAGTCTGAATGTTGTATCTCGGAATTCGTGTATTTGGGGTGAGATAATGGAATTGCAGTGGTAAGCGGTTGCACGGTAGCTGACATAAGCCTCATGTGCACGTTTTTTTCTAAATTTTTTTTAAATAAGGGGTTTGCAGCAAAATAATATTCCTTGAACGAAAATCGAGACCGATTCTTTGCTCCACAGTATCGCCTAAAATACAAAATGTATGGGGTACATTATTTCCCTGGTCTGAAGTGCAGTGCTTTCCATAAGAACAATAATAAGAGAAAATGTAAAAGTCAACCATTTGACAGTTAAACAGTCGTTCCCGCAGAGTGTCTTAATTATTTGTCCACTGAATAAAGGCTCTCTTACTTGAGTGGCTGCTACGATTGAAATAAATATGTATCTACTTAGTTGTAGCCGTTACTTTTGTATGTTATTGTACTTCTATATGTAAGTACAGTCAGGCAAATCAATAATACCTATTTAAAATAAAAAAAATATGTTGATGTAAGTATGAATTAACACTGGGGTGTCTTCTAGGAGGCCACCGGTGTATGCATGTTAAATTTTGAAGTGAAATCTATTTAGCCACATTTTGAGTTTGTGACGTATGACAAGTTCAATCCGGTGATTATATGGCTAAATTGCAGCAATCCCCATCGATTAGCTTCGATATCATTCCCTTGGGTCAATCGTCAATAGCATCGATACGCTCAATCTGGTGCCACTTCGCTCGCTGTCTCTGTTAACTTTGTTTTAACCTTAAAAATGAGGTGTACGTCAGTTAGGTTCGTGTCAAAACTTCTGTCAAAATAGGGTGATTTTGTGCCGGAATAAAATAGTCAAATGGTTTCAAAAAAACTATATTTAGGAAAACGAAGGGGTATTTTTTGTGTAAGTATTGTTGTAAACAAAATAAAATGTCCATCTATTGTAGTAAATGTACAATTAATCAATTATTATTTGTGTGATGAAACTTGAAACAGTTTCGAAGCAATAATTACACTGCGTGACAAGTTTACAACTTTTTTGTGTAATATTACTAAATTAAGTTATTCCTTTATTAATTTGAATTCCGGTTGAAGGATATAGCTTCTATAGATTTCTAAATTTCGTCCCGCATCTTATGAAACACTTCGCTTTAGCTAAACATCTAAATGCGCTGGTCTTACGTTTATGTTCTGATTGTCCAGCCTTTGCTGGGATCAGCTGGCAGATCTTTGTTGTTGATGTGGTGAGTGCTGATACTGTAAACTCCTCTTCACTTAAACGTGGTCTCGGTTTTCTATGAAAATTGAGAAAATTCCATTGAATGGGGGAAAAAAAATTGGGCCTTGCTTCCGGTTGCGGTTGCGTCTGAGTGTTATAAAGTCTTCCCTAACCCGTTGAAAAAGTACATAACATAAGATACAGAACAATTTTGGAATCCATTCTTTGTCTCTGTGCGAGCAAGTGCACAGCAGGTGGGTTGTAGTTTCTTCCTCCTCATCGTCTCTACAACTTCTACAGAAATCATTGGAGGGGATCGCTAATTTGAGTCCACGTCTGCCTATAGAGCAATGTCCGGGGAGCAATCCTATTAAGTTTTCCTAGCTAAGTTTTTCCGGTTAGTGGATAAAAGTCTCCGATTTTTTTTAAATTCTGCTTGGGGCCGATTTGTTTTAGCAAGAGACAAGTGCAGAAGTTGTTCCACGTATTGTTTGCCAGCTTCCCGGCATCGGTATCAAGGAGAAATTTAATCGATTCGATAGAAGCTGCTGGTTTCCCCTGGTTTTCGGGAAGAAGCCTTCTTGCCGCTTCTTGAGCCAGATCGTGGGGCATCTGTCTGCAATCTCGTTAATAGATTGCGTCATTGCTTTATTAATTTTGATCGTATTGTCGTCGATTCCAAGGCTTTAATAGCTTCCTGACTATCTATGTATAGTACTATAGCGCTACAATCGAGTTAATTGAAAGCTAAGCCGTAATTTCCGCTTGAAACAAACTACAGTGATCCGGCAGTGGTTTGGCAATGGCCATGTCAAAATGGAGAAAACTCTCGTCACCGTATCACGCACTCTTTAGGATCCGTCCGTGAATATTTCTATCGCGGGGTCGTTCAAAATTGCACCTGAATTCCACGCGCTTTTACTAGTAATCCGAGTTCTGTAACTGAGGTTTAAAATCAATTTACTACTGTTGCCATTCAGCATACTAGAGTGAACCGTTGTTATGCTGACGAGTTAAGAAAATTCTGTGAGCCGAAGTGCCACTTTGTCCGCCATTAGCTTTCCGAAGGCATCGACAGGAAGCAGGTGGAGCATTGTCTCTAGGGGTTGTTTTTGTAATCTTAATATTACGAACCTTTTTAACGTACTGTAAAAATTTGATGTGGTCTTTACCTCTAGTTCCAATAGAACAAAGTTTGTAATTGTCGCGACTAGCACTTCTCCTTTGAAAAATACTGCCGAATAAGCGTATGAATGCAGTATCAACGTAGATTCGAGAAGAAGAAGTGACCTATCGGGCTATTGCTTAATCAAAAATATATTTCTTTAATGAAGTGCAACGACTTCGATGGGTTTAAGGGTACCTCGGGTCTTGTCGAAGTATAATTTCAATACGTATGCAGTCTTAGCTGTCTGTTCCAGAGGCTTTTAGGAAGCTAATCAGCTTCCCTGGGTTGAGCGTTCCAAGTGACGTTGGTGCGAATAATTCACTGCCCAGGACCCGATTTCTCACATGAATGATTGCGTGGCACTCTGTGACGATGGGAAGAGAGCTTTCGTCGCTCTTCAAGCATAGTCTGCAGGTAGACACCGGTGACAGGCCAAGCCTGTGTTGTTACCGTTTTAGTCGGCAATGATCGCTTAAGATACCGGTTCGAATTCTAAGGTGGTTTAAGCCCAGATTTAAAAGACTCTTGGATTTCTTTTGTAATACATTGGGGAAAAATTGTTTGGTACATTTCTGTCTTACACTTTCCACCCAAATTGTGTTGGATTTGAGCAGCGTTTGTTCCCTGATGGAGTTTTAAAAGTTGGATTTGTTTACTCCACAGACTGGGCCTTGTGAGCTGGGATCCAGTGCAGTATGACCAAGTTGTTTTTTCCTAGTTCAAGATGCAATTTGACTGACTCCAGGACTAGTTTCAATTTTATCGTGGCTGAGTTCAGTGCTTTCAGGGCAGCTTGATTGTCAAAAAAGATAAAGATGGTTTTGCCCCGGAAATTAGAGAGTAAGTTTGAGCTTATGCACTGATTTATGGCAAATATTTCTGCCTGGAATATGTTAGTGCTAGACAACTCTCCGAATATTCCAGCCCCAGATACGCTGTCCATTTGAGAGCCTGTAAGGACTCCGAGACGATTTGTATTTCCCTCCGACTAAGTTTTACGAGATTTTTGGAATTTTTCTTAACGAAGACTGGCCATAGTGATCTGGCTATTGCACATGTGTCCATGTGACACCATCGTGTATTTGCCCTGGTTTCCTCATCTAATTCCCCGTAAAAAGTGCTAATAAGTGTCCTTGTGACCGGAAGGGTATATGCATATGCTAGTTCTGCACGCCTCCTGGCAAGTTCGTTCGCCTTCTCATTACCTGATATATCTCTCTGGCACGGTGCCCAGCATAGGGTCACCTTATTGGTCGTTGATATATCGTTCAGAGTTTGTCTGCAGACCTTTACGAGCTGCGATTTTGTCGATGCTCTCAACATAGATAGTAATGGTTTCTCTGACAATGTTGTCATTTTTGATTAGCTTTGCTACCTGTAAGATGGCAGTTATCTCGGCTTGAAAAACGCTGCATCCGTCTCGAATTTTGAAAGATTGGATTCGCAGAAGATACCGGCAATAGTACCAGCGTCCATTTTGGATCCGTCGGTGTAGAAGGCTAGCTCTTCTTAAGTGCATACTATACCATCATCCCAGTCCTCTCTTCTTGGTATTTTGGTATTAAATCTCCTATCGAAGTGTAAGGCTGGAATGATGTAGTCGGTGTCTATGTTCTCCTTCGTGGTAGTCCATCGGGTTAGAACGGTCCGTATACCATATTTGGTCATGCTCTGATGGAGCTGATGGAATTTTTCCCAGTCGTCACTCGGGGGGATGATTACTGAGTAATTTCGTTTGAAACAGTTCCTTCGGAGAATGCCATCCAACGGCATGCTGAATTTGCTATTTTGGAATAGAGAGGAAAGCGTGTTAAGGTGACAGTCAGGAGGATGTTTGGAGCTAATGTTGTTTAGGCGAAAGAGCCTGTGAAGACTGAGTTTTGCCTGCATTTCTACTATGCTATGCTGGCTAAGCTCATGAGTGTTCCTCTTTAGTCAGACGCTGAATATGTTCGGTTTTTTGTTAATTATAAAATAGCTATAGCGGGAACCATGCGAAAGTGATAATATGATTGTGCCACCTACGCTAGGAATTTGTTTTGTTTTTCCTATTATTCACTAGCATGCTCTAAATAGAAGTTCTATTTCATTACATTTCCTGGCTTTTCACCTTTTGCATTGCCAGTCGAATGTTACTATCATACATAGGTGAGATAACGAGTAGAACATTCGCTTTATCATATAAATACAATGTAGAGTTGGCCCCTTATCAATGAGAATAAAGCGCTTTTATTGGGTATTTCCTTCTACTTCTACCAAATAGTGTAAGTATGAGAGTAAACCGAGAAACTAAACACATAGTACAACCTCAAGCGAACAAAATGCAGTAGAGATACGCATAGATAAATTGTGCAACACGTAGTACTCGTACACATTTCGTTTTCCTAATCTTTCAACTATCGTGCTGAAAACAAAACACTTGTGACATCGATTATACAAAAATTCAATTACACACAATACCGTAGTATAGTTCAATGTAGAAATAATATTTCAGCGTTTCGCACAAAGTTCTGGGTAAGTCTTAATTGAATTTCATCATTAACACAAAAAATTATAATCAATTACTTCTTCACTAATCCCACACGTACCAAACGATATACACGATCGTATCGCCTTTGGCAAGAACTCTTCGAAAAATCTTTTTGGTTTTACTTTAACTTTTTTTTTTGTTTAAGATAATGCCGACAATATAATAACAAATTCGCCGAATATTTTCGTAAGTTTTATTTTTTCATTTACACTACCTATATACTAGAATTACTTTGAATGCGTTTTAACAATTTTAAATGTTTCCAAACTCGTGCGCTTAGTAATGAAATCCTTTTTGTTTTGTACTACTTTCAGTTTTGGCTAAACGCTATTATCAACCACGTAAGTATAGTTGAAACTTGAGCGACGAGGAACTTATGGTATTTGTTGATGTCTGCATTAAATGTTTTTTTTTTCTCTTCTTTCAGGAGTAACTAATCAGTGGAAAGTTTTATTTTTTATCTGGTGAACAGAAACACAGAGGGCTTTAGTCTAAAATTTGTATTGCGCTCGATCTGGCACAACTTGAACCCTCTTGTCAAAGCGTCCTCTAGGCGTTATTTTTCTAGTTTCTCGAGCGGGACATTTAATTCTTGTTGAACTTTTTCTCATGGTATGACCGATCCATCCCCAGTTAATCCTTTCGGTTTGTCTGTTTATGGGTTTGTGTACAAACGGTCCTACTAATGTCTAGATCGTCAGGAACTTCTTAATTCAACTTATCGTTTTTTTAATATTTTTGTGTGTGTTGTCTATAAGTAATTCGATGTGAAAGCGTTTATGGAGTATTTGACATTCGTGGAAAAAACGCACAACAGTCCATCGTAGTCTGTCGTATCGACTTTGGAGTCTGTAGGAACTGACCTTAGCTGCTATACCAATTTCTAATCCTAGGATATGTGGTTAATAACAGGGAGTGGTTTGTTTAATCTTTGTGATTAGGCCTCATTGTCCTTCTTTTCGCGTGGGGTGATTGATCGGGTGGTTTACTTGGTTACCTAACCAACTGTAGAATGTCATTGATATCTGGTTCTCCGCCTAATTTCATGGCAATGTTGATTTTTAAAACTTTTTCGTTGCTTCGCGGAGTCTGCAATGTTCCGAGTGTTGTCATTCTCTTCGCAGAAAGTGAAGGATGTGCTCTATAAGAATGTGTACTTCACTAACAATTTTAGGTGCACTCTGCTAGAGCGCAGAGATCTTTATATGGTTGTGCTACGATGAATATGGTTACTTTACACTTGTTGTAGGTCGCCCTTAGCACTGTGTTCCAATACTAGTCTAGTCATCATTATTCTTAAGAGCCCTGCCACCTGAAAACATAGGGTATACATTCTAAGTCATTTGGTGTAAGTGGAGTTGTCTAGAGTGTTGAAATACAAGATACAAGTTACGTTTCCAAGTGATTGATAGGTTTTAGTTGGTCTAATTCCTGTCTCTTTCTGCCATCGCCGTTACACGAGTATTGGTTTTGGCACTTGCGCCATTAAATGTCATAGTATTTTTATATTTTCCTCTCCAGTTATCTCTTAGTTAAAAACCTGCTCTGCGATCTGCTGTTTTGAATCCCCGTTCTAATTTTTATGTTGCCTTTAAAGTCCTGCCGGCAGCACCATTTGTAAACAGCAAGGCCGGCCTATCGCTTTAGCGATACTACTTGTAGTTGCTACAAATGTAGGAAATCATTTAAGTCGAAGCTGAAGGACTTTCTGGTTGCAATTGAGATCTTTAAGTCTTTTGAGGCAATTGAAGAGGGAAGGAACACCATGGTCGAATTTAGTGCAATGTCAACTACGGATATATGACAAAATAACTTGACATTGGCTTGAGATCACTGGCAGGTATCGAATGTAGCAAAAAGCGGACAACCTGCCGAAGCAGGGGTTAGCCTCTAAGGTGCTGGGTTCTGAACCGTTCTCTGTTCTATGTAGAGGAATGGTAAAAGATATGAGGGGACGTAATCGATCAGTAGGCCACCAATAAACACCTGAGAAGGTGGGAACGGATGGCTAAATCCAGACAGGCCAAAATGACGAATAAAATGTACGCTACTTGGGGTCGCCGTGGTTCAGTTGTTAGTGCGTGCGTTGGACGGTTGAGCGGCTTGTTTTTTCTCGATACCACCTCTCGTCAGGGAATGACAAGCCTCCGAGAGTTTAATTTGTCATGCAAGAGCTTCTCAATTCCCCGTTCTGAGTCGCCAATAAATTATAGATCCCTTCCATTCGCGCGAAAAAAATGTAATACAGGGTTTTTCAATAAGAGCCCTACAAAAGTTTTTTTTAAATAAAACAAAAACGGTTTTGGATATCAATGAAATTCTTTATTCCTGTGAAAGTAAGTTCGATGCCATTATGTATGGAACTCGATTTCTTTTGCATGGCCACCACGGGCACGCTTGCAGAAGTCCAGACGCTGAACCCAATTTTCGATTGTTTTCAAGCATAAATCGGCCGATACTGCTGCAATTTCACGTTCGATATTCGTACGAAGTTCATCAATCGTCGCTGGCTTGTTGGCATAGACCATAGACTTGACGTAGCCCCACAGGAAATAGTCTAACGGCGTCAAATCGCACGACCGAGGCGGCCAAGCGACTGGACCATTTCGTGAGATAACACGTTCTCCAAACTTGGTTTCCAATAAATTGATTGTGACATTCGCTGTGTGGCTTGTGGCGCCGTCCTGTTGGAACCACATGTCCTCCAAGTCCATATCCAATTGGGGCCAAAAATATTCGGTTATCATTGAACGGTAGCGATCCCCATTCACAGTAACGTGCCGGTCTTGATCATCACGGAAGAAGTACGGCCCAATGACGCCGCCGGCCCATAAACCACACCAAACCGTATTTTTTTCGGGATGCAATGATGACTCATGGAGTACGTGTGGATTGCTGCCTGACCAATACCGCATATTTTGTTTATTGACGAAGCCATCCAGCCAGAAATTATGACGACCATAAATTGGACGTAGCGCTCTTAACGTTGAGGCCACTGACTCCGAATTTCGGTAGTAAATTTTAATAATTTCGACTCGTTGTTGGCTCGTATATCTTTCCATCATGAAATGGCAAACCTTACTGAAGAGAAATGTCAAGAAACCGCAAGAAAAATATGGCGTCGTTTGCTGTCCCTGTCGCTCTACTTTTGTAGCGTCCCTATTGAAAAACCCTTTACATGTAATGTCGCGCCAACTATTTTTTTTTACTTGCAGATGGAAGACGTATGATAAGTCGCCAGCGACTAGAAATCTTTCCAAGCACTTTTTTTCGAAGCAAACTAAGGGTATTTTTATCGTGCACATTGGCCTTTTGGTGACTTGAGAATGCTGCCTGTTTCCTAAGAGATAGACAAGTCATAAGTGGAAGCTTTACGTCGGTTGATTCCTCCAAGCCTGAAAACTACCAAAATCAGGGTGATATCGTTCTCATTATGGGAACATTGCCCAACCCAGATTTGGCGAACAAAATTTTAAATATTGAATTTACCAACTCGAACATTACGTGGTAGATTATATATGGCATCAACTGTCATGGTAGATTAGGCCATCAAATAAGCTGTTTGTCCTGTACCAAGACGAGACGTTTTTCACTAAGAAATTTCTTTACCGCTGCCTTGTTTCTGGCGTATATCTCCACATTCTGGCAAATAGTCAGCATAGCTTATATACTAGGAAATAGTAGAGAAGATTATGCTTTAGACAAGATCTTCGGATCTAATATTCTAACTTGCTTTATGTTCAGAAGGATAGAAAGATTATTTGAGATTTAAGTGCGAAAAGTTGTTCTGGAAAAACATTCTGTCTGATAAGTAATGTGTTCATCTGTGTTAAAAATCCTAAATACCCGCTTGAAAGGAAGAAATACGCGATGGGTTGGATATTTTCGACGATATTGAGAATTGTTTGACAGGGTATCTTGTGAGAGTATGTTGGTGTGAACACAGCACAGCGTACATTAAACACAGAGAGCGTTTGAATGCCATGTTTCCCCGCTGCGTTTTATAGAACTAAAATCTATAATCCCTGCCATACAGTTTGTTTTTAACGCGGCGGCTGTCATGCTCCTGCATGTTTACGTGCTAAAAAAAACACCTCCTCCTTGTCTCCTGTTTGTCACTTGTGGCACCGCCAGCCAAGGCATTCCTTCGCAGATGCAGGTTTGACATTTTGTCGTCTTCTTCTTAACTGCCAGAGCTAGCAGTTTCTTCGTTTCTCGCTGCTCTTTCCTCTATTCGCTGTTGCTGCATTATGCTTGCGATAACTTCACTTGCGGTCTCCCAGCCTTTGCGCGTCGCCAGCATAAATGTAATCAGGCCTCTTGGGGTCAATTGATCTCCAATTTTTCTCTCTAGGATGGTTCTAGCACGTGTGTAGTTTTGGCATTCCATCATCACGTGCTCAGCGTTCTTGGGTTTCCCGTCACAGTGCTGGTAGAATAAAAAAAAAAATTGCCGAATGGGTCATCCAAATATATCAACGTGGTGTCGAAACGTAAGTGCTAACTCCTACACAACGCTGACTGCTTCGTCTAACGCGATGTAAAAAACGCTTACGTTCACAGTGTTAAAAACACTCTCTGTTTGGTAGAGCGCTTAGCCTTCTGAAAGCAAGTCTGAAACTAAAATTGACTTTCGCAGGGTTGTTTTTGGCAATTCGTCCTGTGCCGCCTGGAAAAAGTCTTTTTTTGTCACCGCTAATTCTGAAAGTCACATGATCTTTATATTTTGTGGACATTCCTTACGTATACGCTGGATTTAATTGTGCACGTAATATGTGGAACTATTTTTTTTAACGTCGTTTCAAAATATTTTCTATCAGAACTTGCCCAGTGTTTGCTACAACTCTGGATATCAGGTAAAAGGCCTAGCTCCAAAATAACAATCATCAATGGATTGCAATCCTTACTTCATTAGGACCATGGAACCAGTTTTAATTTCAATTAAACAGCTTCCCGTTGCTCTTTAATATCTTTGAATACCTCTGCTGATCCTGCTTTCCATTTGTTATTATTTTTATTTGTGCACTTGCTATGTGAGCAATAAGCTTTGTTTATATTTTCTCTTTTATTTGCGTCTGTGCATGACGTTTGGAGAATGCGTAATCGACTTCTTTTAGTTTACGTGTGTCCCTAGATCTGCTCAATTTTAATAAGCTTACTTTTCGTACGTTTTTGTCAAAGACGTTAACTAGTATTAAGAGTGTTTACGTTATTTCTTATTTGTATTATCTTCATTTATTTTGTTATAGATTTAAAAATAACACATCGAAGTAGAATTTATTTTTTTTAAATGTCTCCTTGGATGAAAAGTAAATTAATCTTTATTACAGCAATGAAATGGGGTAGTGTGAACGGAAAAGGGTTGAAACCCTTTAACCGGAGCTTTAAAATAAATCGCGAAAATCTTTCTCCTAAAACGACCAAAAAAGAACTTCTCCACACAACAAACGATCGAAAAATAAAACTAAAAACTAATTTAATTGTGCATTTACTAATTTAATAATAAAATTTCCTTAACACTATTTCAAATAGTATTTAATCCTCTATCAGGTCTACTTGAATTGGCCCATCGAGAGTATCAAGCAGTGGACTATGAGAACGCTGAGAAACATTGCATGCAACTTTGGAGACAAGATAGCACCAATACTGGAGTTCTATTACTACTTTCATCGATTCATTTCCAATGTCGACGATTGGATAAGTCAGCACAATTCTCATCGCTGGCTATTAAGCAAAATCCTCTTTTAGCTGAGGCTTATAGGTATGATGCTTTAAAAATAATCTTCCGTATTTGCTGCTAAAACTCAGTTTTATTTTCCAGTAACCTTGGTAACGTCTACAAGGAGCGTGGACAACTACAGGAAGCTCTTGAGAATTATCGCCGCGCAGTACGATTGAAGCCCGATTTTATTGACGGTTATATTAATTTGGCCGCTGCCTTGGTTGCCGCACGTGACATGGAATCTGCGGTTCAAGCATATGTAACTGCGTTGCAATACAATCCAGTAAGTAGCCAGTTTAAAAAAGTAGACTGAAAACTAGGAAAATGATTTCAAGATTCTAAAAATGGGAAGATATCAAGAAAGTTGATTGAGGCCCATTTCCCACTTGTCTTCGCCTTCTTTTCTTCGATCCGTAGTGATGAAGCCAGTGCTCTACAGGTTCCAGCTACCTCATTTTCTTCTATTTGGCATCTTCTTTCTACCCCCCGTCTATGCAGAAAGAATCGAAGGCCATGAGTCTAATCCACGCTCGGCACAGAACTATGATGATTATAATAATCTTCTCTAAAGTTTGGTTAGGTAAATGGATGCCTTGTGACATTCGTCACTTGGGCCAGCGCACACTACATCAATTTTGCCCCGTGGTAAAATCGGGGTATCTTTTACTTCAATCGCCAACTGGATGAATATTGCGTGGGAAAATTGTGTATACATGAGCCTATTTTCATTGTATGCGTATGACATACTCATTTTTCTGCATCTCGACATGGATAACTTATGTGTGTATTGGTTTTCAACTGATGTTCAACCACTTCAATGCTGGATAAACATTTCCCCCCGTTTTTTTTTTACTGTACACTCCTCTTCTATTAAGTCAGTTTTTCCCCCGGGGGAAATGATCCAGTGTGCGCTGACCCGTCTTCTTATTCTACTCCGGGAACCTGTAAAGAGAAGGGAAGCCGCTGATTTAAAATCACCCAGAAGAAGTAACTACGAAGAATCTTTATTTTTCTATCGGCGAGGGCAGGACATTCACACAGCAGCTGATGGACAGATTCGATTTTTTTCTCGTCTGCAATAGTCGTTGTGATGACAGAGACTATCCTTGCTTCGCGACGACTAAGTTTGATCGGAGACAGAGATCTCTTTTTATTATCATCCGTCCATAAATTTTTAGCCATTGCATATGTGTCAATCTGGATCCAACTTGTATTGTCTCGATTGATGGCCTTGTTTTCAATATACCTTTTTAAGGAGCTTATCGGAATCCTCGCAAAATGTAGAACTTGTGAGGCATGCAGCGCTGCTCCCCTTCGTGTAAGTTCGTCAGCCCTTTCGTTACCTGGGATATCCATATGCCCTGGTACCCAACATTGGGTCACCGTATTGGCTCTTGATATCTCATCTAGATGCTTTTTGCATATTTCTGCAAGCCTCGATCTAGTTATCGCGGAATCCAGAACCTTAACGGTTGCCTGGCGGTCGATATAGACCGCGATTGTCCTTAGCGTTATACCCTTCTCGCGGACAGTTTTCGAAATCTCGATGATGGCTGTGATTTCGGCCAGGAAGACACTGCAGTCGTCGTTTATTCTGAAAGAGTGGTTTATGACTATAGCTTGCAGTATACCCCGGCACCTGTACCAATGTCCATCTTATAACCATCGGTGTAGAAAGCCATTTCCTTTTATTGGTAACTTTGATGTTCCTCCAGTCATCTCTGTCAGGAATTCTGATATTAAATCTCCTGTAAATTGCCAGAGTCTGGATCACATGATCTGTTTCTGTCGATTTGTCGGCATTCTCCCATCGAAACAAAACGGAGGTGTGACCGTAGGGAGCTGGTGTCCACTGTCATCCTTCTTTCAGTCTCAAAGCATTATTAGCTGCCGTGTTACTGCAGTACAGATCCATTGCCGCTGTTGGTGTTGTTCTTATTGATCCCCCAGGATTCCTATACAGACTGTCCTTTGAATCTTGGTGAATCTGAAAAGCTGATATTGCTTCTCAAGCACCTTCCACCAGACTAGTAAGCCCTTTGTTAGAATGGGTCTCACAATCGCCGTGTACAGACAATGCACCATAGCCGGTTTAAAGCCACATATATTACTGAACGGCGTTTTCGAATGAGTAGAAGAGTAGAAGGCTACGCATGCCTTTTTGATGCGCACATTGATGTTCTCCTTCCAGTTTAGTTTGGAATCAAGAATAACGTCCAGGTAACGTGCTGATCCCACAAGATTAAGTTCAACACCCCCTATCTTCGGAGGTTTGAAATCAGGAACTGGTCTCTTCTTAGCGAAAAGCACAATCTCTGTCTTTGTAGGATTGACTCCCAGGCCTTTGCTGCTAGCCCAAGTATTGAGCAGTAGTAGCGCATAGTTGAGCCTCTCGCTTAGGACTCTCGCTTGCCTGCTACCAGAATGACCACATCGTCGGCATTGGCCGTCACATTGAAGCCATTGTCCCTGAGTAATACCAAGATCTCGTCCACGACAAGAAGCCATATTAAGGGAGAGATCTACCTCTCATATACGCATGCTGTGATTTTGATATGTAGCTGTCGCCTATCACATCTCTTACGTATACGTCAATCAGTCGTTCCAGTGTTTTCAGCATAATCTTCTATAAAGTCCCTCAGTTATTAGAAAAAGAAGAATTACCTGCTCGATTGTCTATTTAGCCCCAGCAATTGTCAAGAAAATTATACTCAATTTTATTTCGCGCTGGTGTCATTGTTGAAGTTAATAGCTGATCCTACATACGAAGACAAAATTTCAAGAGTTCCTCAAAGTTACGTCTATCTATGCTGTAGTTCTATACGTTATTTTTCGCATACTCAGCATTGTAACAGGCGAGCTCATCCCTAGTTTCGTTGCATATTGGGAAATATTGCAATAAATTGGCGTCCTCATTGACATTAGATGCCCCATATCACCAATGAAGACAAGAATTTTTAGTAAATTGAAAGGTTCATCTTATTCTACATTAGGATTGACAGGACCTCTTCTTGGAGATAGCCTCGCGTTGAATTGATCAACTCTTGTGCTATCAGTGTATTACCAATTCTTCTGTCTAGTTCCTTACACAGTCACTTCGAAGTCATACAGTTCACCTTTGTATTTGCTAATGGTATACGGGTACTGGCTTTATATGAAGTCTTGGACGTTGATATAATTTAAGGTTCGAAAGTAAGGAACGCACTCTTCTTAGATCTCCTCTTTTAACAATTGATTAACAAATAATTTAATAACCTTTTTTTTATTTTTTCAGGATTTGTATTGTGTTCGCAGCGACTTAGGAAATTTATTAAAAGCTCTCGGTAGACTAGAAGAAGCCAAGGTATGAATCAATTATTCGAATCAATCTTTTACCTATAAAATGTGATAAAAAAAAAATATACACACACAATCGCGCAATATATTTATTTATATTTTCAGAGTGAATGTTGTATAGCTTTTGCTTAAATTATCAATAAATTTATTTTCAAATGAAAAAGCATAGGGAAGGAACGAAGGAGCATTAAGTTTTCCCGCGCGTCACTCGTCCTGCATTTTAAATATACGCGACCGCCCGTCATACCACTTAGTCCTATATAACTTTGAATTCATTTCCAGTTTAATATTTTTCTACTATATTTTAATCGTTACTTAATTAAATGACAAATGACATTATAAACATTATATTCGTGATGCTTTGCTTTTGTTCAAACGGAATGAGAAACTTCTCGAGCAAAGAAAAGCACATGAACTTATTCCTTTTCAGTTAGATCCTCCTCTCAGCAAAATTGAAAACCCTATATACGATTTCAATTGAATTGGTATTTTATTTCATTTTAATTTGTTTTTTTCTTTCATAATTTTTCCATGGTTACTACTGTCGGTTAGGTTTTCATTTTGTTTGTCTGTGATCCATCATCTCCATTGATATTAGGATATAGAGAGCATGACAAGGAGCTGGAATAAGCTGTTAGGTGAATGGACGATGCAGTGGAAGGAAGTGCAGTCTGCATCGGTAGGCCCATGCGATGTTGTTGTGTGCTCATAACCCTTGGCGTAGATTTGCGTAATTTGTATACTTTTTTTTCGTTGATATATTCAAATTATTTTGTGCAAGTTTTTATGCGTAAATGAAAATAGATTGGCCTCTGTCGCTAGGTTAAGCGTTTTTATAAGTTTTTTTTTTGTGTGTGAATAACTCGTGGCGGAGATTATTTAAAAATATCAACTGAGGGCTTAAAGTTATCGACGTAAATGCATAAAATGGCAAGTAAAAATGCGAAAACGAAAAACCAATCAGTTTGTATTTTTAAGTAAATCTCAAAAATAAACATCATTCATTCAATTTAAATGAATTCAAAGTGAAATGTTTATTTTGATGGAGAATTTAGTGTAATTTAAGTAAAAAACAGTATAAAGCTTTGTTAACTCAAAATTCAACAAGTTGGGGAAATCAATATACGGGTCTTTTACGGAATATGCTTTAAGATGAGCTCCTTTTTAGTAAAAGCCAAAAGCCAATAAACTACTCATCGGCGACGATGTTGTATCGTTATGTAACCATTTTTTGTGTCACAATAAACCAAGTTTTACAAAAGGACTCTACTTTCTACCGCAGAAACAGTCTTTCTGTCCGTTTTACGCCCTTTTTACCGAGTACAGTACAAATGATTTGTAGTAAACTCTGTAACATTTACCTTTCATACGAGTGAGAATCAGACGTATCACCGCATGTTGGTACTGTTGTTGTTCTTGTTCAGACGTAGTCCCTACTCCTTCCCGAAGGTTTCGTTGTAGGCATAAAATGCTATACGAGCCTTGGGTTATTTAGCTCTGGCTACTCCGCAGTATTTCCGTCATATCTGATACATTTCAATGTCTCTTACTGGCATTTGATTATTATTCGCGCTCTGTTTGCGCACGACCGTTTTTAACGTCCGAATTGTGTTGCTTTACATCTGCTACATTTCGATTTACGCTGTATATTTTAGTGAACATTTTAGCGACGCTACTGTTTCAATCCGAGGAGTGCGGAATTCTATTGACGCATTGCTGATCTGCTCCAATTATTTCGGCAGATTCAAAGGAAAGATAATGACGACAAATGATCCACTGCAGAGGACCAAACAAGGTATAGAATCAACCTTTGACCAACAAGCATATGCATCGAGCTGGATGCGTAGGTTGCGCACCTCAAGTTGCTTTGTTTACTTTACTTCTTTATTTTGTATATAGGTATTTCCTTGTCCGAACAACCAGTCGATACTAAACAAGAAAATTCTCTTACCTTTTCGCCCTGTAACCAGATCGAGGTAACAGCTTTAGCGATTGGTTAGATCAATCATTCATATGTCTTATGCGTTGGTAATGACGAGGTTGAATAAAAAACCTCAATCAAAACACATCGCAATCATCTACTGCCTCTATCATAGCGTTTATTTTCCATTCCCAGTTCCTATCGCTCATCGCTAAAAGGACCCTCTAACTTATTTGCTGATTTTTGGATTCCTACTTCAAAACTCTGGTTAAGGCTACCCATAACTACAGGTCAGATGAGTCGATTTTAGTGCATGAAACGTTTTGAAATGATATTTTCTGGACAAAATTGACCCATTACCATTCTTCACTGTAATGTCTATGGATTCCTGATCTGTAGCGTAGGTCGATAGATGAAAGTGGATAACGAACCCATTTGGAACTAAAGTCCGGCATATTGATTCCAACTCTTATTTTACATTGAAAACCTAAACCCATCCTGTGGAGAAGAGATTAAATTTCGTATATCGATCTCATTCCAATCGCTTAAGATTGGTTCTCCTAGTGCATGTAGTCTACCTGACATGTGTAGAGGAAACAAAAATGAGTTCTCTTCTCGTTTTGGTTTTTGCACTTAGGTACGGTATTGAGTGTTGTAGAAAATACATACTTCCAATTTTTGCGATGTTTATTGGAGTCCATTTTGCCTTATTGTAGCTAGACATTATATTCCTTGATATGATGCACTTGGGTAGCTATTTTTGTTTGAGGTTCGCCTTCAATAGAAAGCTCTTTTTCCATTGACAGCCTTAAAAAAATATAAATTCTTTCCGCACACTGTGGTAAGTGCGAGCTGCGACTGCTGTGTGAGCTGGGTGAGTGAAAGTATATCGAACATTTTTCGAAGCACCACCTCTTGTCGGGGAATGACAAACCTCCTACAGTAAGATTGATAAAATATCTCAATTCGCCGTTTAGCAATAAATAGTAGGTCTCTTATATTCGTGCATAAAAAGTAGCACATCATGAATGGTTGCAAGAAGTTAATCTTTGGCCCATCCCGGGCTGTCGCGTCAGCTATTTATTTATATTTTTAAACCCTTTTATCTAGTTGTATAAAGCTGATAACTACCTGGTATAGCTATCAGCAGGGTGTTGTCATGCTTTATGTACAGTGACTCTATACTGACGGTCTAAGCAGGTAAGCTCATTCCGCCACTCTTGTACTAGTTTGAAAACTGTGATAGCCGAATTATTTTGAAAGCTCATCAGTTCTCAATGGCCTGCAAGCCTCCCAGAATCGGCGCCTGGAGAATCGGCAAAATACGGTTTTGTTTTGATATTTCCGAAACCTTATTTCACCTTTCAGCTATCGGCAGATCTGTACACTGCGATGTTTTTTTTTTGTACAGATCTAGATTAGAGGTCCAGAAGGGTCAGTTAGAAAATCTCCTGTCGTAGTGCGGCTGTGATTTTCAATTTGGTCTGTGATCCATTTGTGAAAAAGGGATGAACTATATCACTACATCCCCTTTTATAAGCTAAGCTTACGCTTTCCTAACTCACTGTTACATAAATGCTATGTTCCCAGCTTTGGATTTAGTGACGTAATGAGAGTGGATAATCATTCAGTAAAAGAGTTGTGAATTCGTCCACAACACTGACGCTTAAGCGAAAATTCGCACTTTCGTTGTGCAACTCAGGAATGTACACATCATTTGATCCCACGCATGCATGAATTTCCCCTTCTTGTTGAATTAATTAATTAGAAAAGAGGAGTCCTATGATCGTCGACGATGCTTCCCTATGCTTTTTGATTAACCTTAGCGCTTTTGCTGTAGATTTCCGAATGCATGAACAAATATTACGTATAATAAAACACAAACACGCAAAATGAAAAAAAAAAAAACATAAATTTTATAAGAAAGACAAAATATAAAATGCCATTTTATCAAGAAGTTCATTTCTAATTTACATTTTTTTATTTCTCACCTAATCGATTTCAGTGTAACTCTCGATTTCGTCATATAAAAAATAATTCACACACAGAATTCAGTGTTCAAATAGCAATGATGTAAGAAAAAAAAAGATTTTAAATAAATTAAAGGGTATCTATCTACCATTGTGTATAGACACGTCGCCTTCTACGATAAAATTACATGAATCACAGGCGAATCAGAATAATTCTCTTCCTCGAGTTAAATAAAAAAAAACTAAAGAAACATGTAACCAAATTAGTTGTAATAAGTAATTTTTGCTTTTGTCTAGATTCTAGTTTTGTATTTTTTTTCCGCCTTGTAATTGTTTTTTTGAATTTTTTTTTATTTTTCAACTGGAAGAGAAAAGCTAATAATTTCATGGACTATTTTTTTTTATACAAAGAATTAGACAAAAAAAAAAAGTAAAATAAAAGATTCTTCTTCTACGTAATGGCTTCTCCTACACACAATTCCTGGCTCTCAATACAGTGTGGTATACAGTGTTTGAAATACCAAAAGCCTGATTGATTCAACAAACAGGTAAAGTAAAGTGCTTCATGGTGACGACAAGATAAAAAAAAAATTAAAAAAAAAATTAAGAAGAAAGTTACAAACAAAAAACAGAAAAAAAAAATCCCAAAACATGATCCCTTCCCAACAAAATGCTCCCCGCCCCAAAACCACAGTCATAAAAGTAAAAACAAATCCCCTTTGAACTCATTTCATAAAAATTAAAAAAAAAACCATATACAGCAAAGAGAGTAAAATATATTTGTTGAGGGTCTCAGTCTCACTTTTACAGATGAACACTTGCACTACTTCAAGTTTATTTCCTTGTTTCTCTCTCTCTCTCTGTGATGTCACCATTGCCAACAACAGAATTCTATTCGTTAAACATTGAAATAGTTGAGAGTTCAACTTGCTAACCGCGCCGGCGTTTTGTAGGTCCTCTTTGGCGTAGTTGCAGACGTCGATCGAATTATTAGAAGGGAATTGATTTTCTAAAAACTAAAAACTGTCATGTAAGAATTTATGTTTAATTTTTAATGATTCGATCGTCGACTGTGTGTGCTCCCTTTTCCCTATTTTATTATTACTTATTACTAATCTTGTTGTATTTTTACGCATTCACATCTTGAACGAACGTTGTATGATTTAAAGAAGTTTTCGAAGGACCCTCGAGGTATAATAATGTTGTAGCAGTTCTATATTTTACATTAGTTTACTCTAAGTTGGTCTAAATCTGTTGGCTGAAACATAAGTGCCTTCCATTCCTTAAATCAAACAGCCTAACATACACTAGTGCTTGGTCTTTAAAACGGAAGCTCGGTCTTTCTTTCTTAAAACGTTTATTTAGCTCACATAATAGGCTATACCTTCACACAGAACCAAACATCAGAGGAAGTATTTTTCGTTTGAATGTGTCCAAGTTCTGAGAAGGCTATGTTTACATGCTTTGTTCTTCTGTACGTCTACGAGGGTCGAAAGCGGGGATCTATTTTTGTTTGGTTGAGGTTTAACCGAATTTTTATCGGCCTTGTCTTTGCCATTAATGGTTTTATAGCCCGGGACCAAACAGAGTGAGTCCCCGGATTTTAAATTCAATGCGATAGTGACACAGTGTCCATTTGGTACTTTTCTCAAGTCTAAGAGAAAATCA
Source organism: Matsumyia berberina (assembly GCA_917880715.2). Taxonomy (NCBI): domain Eukaryota; kingdom Metazoa; phylum Arthropoda; class Insecta; order Diptera; family Syrphidae; genus Matsumyia; species Matsumyia berberina. Next base: position 109,740,747 of record OU862870.1, on the reverse strand, counting down.
CTAAGATGGTCTCAGATTTGGCAAATTCGTCGGCTTTGCACTTTCCATGAGCTTTGCATGTCAGGACAAACTTACCTCTACTAAAACTCGTTTCGTTGTAGAACTAATATGGGTTGGAACGCCTTAGAAGGTAGGAGAAATATTTCCGGACGAATTCGATCTTCAAAAGCAGAATCAACAAATACCGGCAAACATATCGCGAGAAAAGTTTATTAAAAAACGCATTTGAATCGGGTGAAAGCTCAAGGAAAAATGACGGAATAAAAGTTGTCTCGGGTGTGGACTGTGTTGATAGACGAAAGTAGAGTGAAGTTTGTTAGGAAAAAGTGGCTTTAGAATCGTCGTTGGCTATCAGACTTAAAAATTTGGTACTCTGTGAGGTATGTCTTAAAGAGAAAGTGCCTGTCTGTTGCTTGGTGCTGAGGTACCCCTTCATCGTGTAGATGTTACTTAAGCTGAGAAGGAAATTTAGAAGGTCTGTTACAAAGCACTTAATGGTTCTGCAAGACATTTTGAAAGACCATCTTTTGTTATAGAGGGAGACCAATGCAGAATCCCCGTCTGAACTGACACCTAATAAATAATTCCGGACTCAGAGGGATAGTCTAAGAGTCTTTTTGCTCCATAGCGTCTTAATAATCGTTGCCTACTATTTCTTTGTGACTTGAAACCCAAGTAAGGCTATTCCGTTTCCATTGAAATATCCAGTTTAGTTTATTCTTACATTCTTCAACAGGTTTTGAACGATGTATGGAAGTCTTAAGTGGTAGAAGTCAGGCATCGTACTTTCACTGTAGATGCCTGTTTTACTATATCGATTAGCAGAGACTCGTCAATTTGCCTTAAGCAATGGAGGGTTTCAAAAATAGTTCTAGATTGCCGCTCGTCTCTCGTAGAAATGGCAGGGCAATTCAACACACTCCTCTGCTGGGTACCTAACCTAGACACAGAGACATTTCGGGAAACTGCATAGCCGATGAACTCGCTAAGAATGGTACTACAATACAGATTTTTTCCTGAAAAAGCGAACTTTGAAGTGCCACTACCTACATGCAAGGCAGACGCAATCAGCAAATTCCATCTAAGGTGGTCCAATGGCACTACCTTAATTTAATTAATTAATTTCGCTAAGTAGACGGCATCTCAGACCTACTCCACTTCTCATCACAGAACACTGCCTCATAGGCAGACATGTCACTCGCCTGGGCGTTTTTGCAAATGATTTCTGAATCAGGGACTCCACGATTAGGACAGAGAATTCCTCATAGATTCTGAGCCATCACAATGGACCTACTGTTGGTCTAAGTATACTGCGCCGTCCCTTGGGTGTGGATTTGAAGATTATCCAGGCCGAAGCACTGGTGTCCATCCGCTTTAGATGAATCAACCACCTCAGTCATTGGAGCCTAACTCTTCAAGCTCATCTGGTGCCGGGTATTCTCGCTTCATATCTTCTTCTGAATATTTATACTTAACCTTGAATTTTACCGAGAATAAGCTTATGAATATTTCTTAGTCCAACGCAGGATTCCTGAACACTTCGGCGGGTCTTCCTGATTAGTGCAAGGTAGTTTCGATATTTACTGAAGCTGGACGAATCTTACATTGAGGTTTTTTCTTTGTCAATGTTACTGTAGGTTTCTAATGTTCCAAGTCCTATCCCGATCGCTATTCTTTACATTTTGCAGTCTTTTTGTTGCTTTAAAACTTGTCGTTCCTATTTTCTCGTCAAGTTATTTGCACACATGTTAACCTTTAAACCTTCGAAGTTATTTATAAAAAAAAATGTATACATACGACCTGTTTGAGGCAAGATGTGATTGCTGCGCAAAGCGTAGTGCAGTCCCTTGGCGTAGATGCTCGAAACAGCTCACCGTTTGCCCTTTCCCGGATATGCGTAGCTCATGTTTTTTTTTATTTATTTGTATAAGCATACAAATAACTATTGTGCGTAGCTAAGATATGTATATTTATTTTTTTTATTGCGTTAAATATTTTAGGTACGGCGTAAAATTCGTGTTTTTTGCATAAAATATACGCGAACTCCAAATATAATAAAAACCTAAAACGTTTCTAACAATTTTTTACAACATAGCAATAAATTAAAAACAAAAACCGCCACCTTGTGTGCTATGTTTTTTGGGAAGTCCTCAACAATTTGGAGAGAAATTGCCAACCACACTTTTTTTATATTTTATTTACTTTACTCCAAAAGAAAACAAAAAAAAAATAACCAAAATAAAATAAAACAAGGATTCAAAGGAGAAACGTACGATGGAAAAATTGCAACACATTTTTTCACAAAATTTGGCTTCAAAATATAAGTTTTGCTTTACGAATAATGAAAAATCCTTTCTTTCGTAATTTTTTCCATCATATTCTCCGCACAAAAAAAAAAATAAGAAAAGAAAAGATGAATTCTGTTTTATTAAATTTATTTTCTGCTTACAAGAACTTGTTATAGAAAAAACAAAAATTTTGCTAATCTCAAATTTTTATTTTATTTTTTTATTTCATTTTTCGAAATCGAATTTTTGTGAACAAAACAAATTCGATTTGTTCATTTAAAAAAAAAAACAAAACAAAACAAAATTTAGGCATGCTATTTAAAAGCCATTGAGACGTGTCCAGGATTTGCTGTCGCATGGAGTAACCTGGGATGTGTCTTCAATGCGCAGGGAGAAATCTGGTTAGCCATACATCATTTTGAAAAGGCCGTTACACTTGACCCGAATTTTTTGGATGCATACATCAATTTGGGCAATGTCCTCAAGGAGGCGAGAATTTTTGATCGGTAAGTGAAAATATTTTTTGCATAATTATTTCATTAAAAAAAAAAAATAAGTGTCAATTCTGTCTGAAACTTGAACATAATGAATAACAGTGATAATGACGTTACAAAGTAGTTATTATTATATAAACTATATAAACTTATTTTTTCTCACTTGAAGTAAATTTTTCTTCTCTCTACCGTTGTTGATCAACAAAGGGTGCATTTTTATGCACCTAAACCTTTCTTAAGAAGTAGGCTGTCGAAATGTAAAACGATTCAAATTATACAGACATGAATGGCGATCCTTTCCTTTTGGTATAGCATTTGAGAGTAAACGCGGTGCTTTTTATTAACACCTCAGTCCACCCCGTTGTGTTCTCCTTTTTTAGTTGTCAGAACTACAGGAATAATTCAGATTTGAGACGTTTTGGAAGGGATCTAGGTAAAATGGGAACAATCATGGTGTTGATATTGGAGTGCGTGTGTGGCAAATCTGCCTGTTTCCTTAGTGAAAGCCCTGTATCCATATGAACCGCGGTGTATTTTGTCGCATTCTCGCTCAGGCTGGTCAGTGACATACAAAGTGTTAGAGGTCTTCCTCTTTCTCCTCGCAGTTGCTACGAATCGATGCTTCAGGGAGTCCTTGTCCATAAATTGGATTTTTGGAGTTATTGTCCCCTGCGATAACATTCGCCATCAGCCTTTCCTCATGCACGTCTCTCGTCAGCTTTCTCCTTCCCCATGACATATTCATGACATTTACTCAACAGTACGCCGGCATTTTACAGTCTAAGTCTAAGCCAGATCAATTAACGCAATGTGTTTAGTTCTTCTGTATATCTCCTTTGTATGCTTCAATCCGCTTATTCTTTGTGACAATCTTTGTACTTGATCGGCAAGAAATGTATTGGTATCAGGCCTGTAACAACACATGCTGCTGAATAAAGGTCGTCCAAAGGTGCTAGTTACTCTCAGTGTCCTTAATTGAAAGGCAGTTTCAGTCAAACGAGGATTGCTATTGGTTTTAACGATCACATTTTCCCAAATCTGGGACCTTCAAAGAGTTATCGATTTTAAGGCTCCAGCTAAGAGAAGTATTTTTTTTACTACTTGGCACCCCTCAATATTTGGCGTGATTCTGTGATTATTTAGGCCGCGTTTGTGTCCTTGTCAGCCGTGATTTGTTATCCACTCACTGTTACTTTAATGGTTTCCACTATTGATCGACATCGCCTCTATCGCTAGTTCGATACATGCCAGTCAACGTTCTGCGAATCTACGGGTCTCGTTGCTTTGAGTAGCTCTTCCTCCACCAAAGTCTTTATCATCGTAGGAACTAAACATTTTAGCACGTCGTCGTACATCACCTTCCACAGCAAGGGATCCAAAGCAGAGTCTTGTGGAACCGCTGGCCGTCAGCTCAGTGAACTTAGCTTGGCTTTTACACAGTAGCAAGGTCCTTCTTTGCCAGACAATTCTCGTTTGCGCAATAAACCTTTTTTCTACAACAACATTTTTCTTTTGAAAAATCTTCAAAGTATCCCTCTTGCACCTTTGGGTAGATCTTTGCTTTGTGTTCCGACGAATAGCTACATATAAGGCGCAATATGCCAAAGGTATCAAGGTATCCGGATAATTCGCTCATGACTGAGCTATTTTGTAACTAGGGTCTGACTCAGGTTGATCCTCGGGTACAACAACTCGATCCAGCTCGGAGTAGGGGGAGAATGGGTCTCGCCTGGAAAATGCATTCCGAGTTTCAAGTTGCTGGCTGAAATTTTGTCTCATATTGATCCATTTATTTACATTTGCCTTCGTTAACTTTATGTGGGCTCAACTTATTCGACGTAAGGTTAAAACCTTACTGAAAATCAGCAGAGCACATATCGGCACTAAACTCGGCTTACTAAGAGGTCATTGTGCAATTGGTAGACACGCCGTCGCAGTTGCGTCGACGTTGAGGATAAGAAAACACTTCGCAATCTGTTATGTAAACGCTCAGTACTGTCCTGCTTAGGTTAGTAAGGTTGAAGTGGCTGCCAGCTGAAGCCAACACACATAGACCAATGATAGGTTTAACCACTTAGAGCTTCTGATGAAGCGTGGGAGAATTCTTATATCTGGGTTGATAAGATCGTCTAGATGATAGATGAAGCCAACTAGGAAGAGAGCAGGGCAGGCGCAAAGAAGGTGGAGGATAGTTTCCTCCCCATTTTCGTCCATGCAGCTTTTGCAGAAATTATTTGAAAAGACGTCAAGCCTTTTTGCATGCCTGCCTGTTAGGCAGTGTCCAGTGATGACACCTATAGCCAGCTTGGTCCAAATCTATTTTGTCGCTAGACACGTTGTACCACCTGTCCACCTAAGATTTGTCATTTAGAGAGCATCTCGCTTAATTTTAAGTTCACATGTAGTGATGGATATGCCTATGGTAACATATTCTGGTAAAATGTGCATCGTTATTTCATATCTGGGAAGTTAATCAGCCTTACAGTTCCCTGGAATGTGCCTATGCCCCGACACTCAACAACGAACGGCAATCTAGGGCTACTAGCTTGTCTGTCCGAAAAGATGCGGATATCTGAAGCAGGTATCACGTTTTTCTGTATGCAAGATCTTTCCGTTTTGAACATGCTACAGATCCGTCGGTGTGGAAATGAATCGACTTGTATGTTAAGAATGAGTCCTTCTCCCAGAATCACCTGGAGGGGATTGTAACTTCGAAGTTTTTTTCGAAATTCAGTTTGGGTATGGCGTAGTCAATGTTTCCTGGGGAAATTTTGAAACTTTCCAGAACGGAAGCGTGGCCAAATTCTTTACTGGACCACTGTTAGATTGCTTTGAGATGAACGGCCCACTGGCAGCTCTTTGCCTGCGAAAGAAAGGAGTGAAAGGAAACAGAATGTCCAATGTAGAATGCGAAGTGCACCCAAGTGTCCTGCCTAACGAAACAAATTCTGAAAAATACTTCTCAAAAGAATTTTAGATATTCTCCAAAAGGATATCAAAAAAACATGACAACTAATCCAAATATCAAAATGGTTCCATGTGTAGTAATAACCGGCCACTGTGGTGGCACAATTGACCGAATGTTGTCTAAGTGAATTCATCTACTGGAGCAATTTAAGAATCTATGTACAAATGTACCCTCTATTAGTTGTTGCTGTCATACAGTCTAAAACCACATCATAAAAATCTCTAAAGCTAAGGAGCTGGTTCAATTCGTAGTTCTTTGTTGAACGGTCGAAATTTCAAAAATGCTTCAGACATTTAACTATTAAATTTATCACGCGTATCGCAGACGTGATATTTACACAAAATCAATTGACTGTACCGAGAAAAGGATCATTAAAATCGTAACAAAAGGCAAGAGCGTTAACTTGACCTTGACTGCGAACGCGTTTCTCACAACACTAGGCAATAAACGTCTCCCTGAGAGCTACTATCCCCTTCTGCATAAAACACTAAACCATTTCAAATAACTGTATGTGCCACCTTAGAATGTTAATTACGCCTAAAGCTTATGCGAAAATCTGCAAAAAAAAAAAATCCAATTTACAAAGTTTCAGGCTTTATTGGGACTAATGGTAAATTGTTGAAAGTTTTCCAAAGCAGCGCATAAATCCGAAGAATTCTCATTATTTCCGGTCAATAAATTCCTCTAATGCCGTTTATAGGCGCACGAATCTCAACATCCACAAACAGTTATCATGAAGCCATTTAAATCTCACCATCTGGTGAAAAGCTCAGAAAGAAAACTTTCACTTTAACCCCGTTGACATGAACTTCTTATCAGAAACAGCTGATTTCTGAGTTTCTCTCAGTTTTTCTCTTAAATCACAATTTCCCGGCCGTGAATTTGTGATAACAAATTCAATATTGAAAGAGAGGCACGGTAAAGAGTGAAAGAGGTTGTCGTTGCTCTCTCGGAATCTATACCAACCCCAATTGATGGGCGTGTGTTTTTTGTGTATGTATTTAGCACAGTAGTCAACTGTCAGACAACGCCAGGGCTAACTTTGTATGGAATAGGACGCTTTTCTCGCACCCCAAATAGAAAAGAGAAATCGCAGAGACTCCCTCAATATAATCATCCTTGTGCTTGCTCTCTACCTAATCCGCTCTCCGTTGTTTCTGTTTCGGTCCCTTCTGATTCACTGACAGAAGACCTATTTCATTTTTTTCACCATTCATATACCAATAGTTGTCTTGCGGGCGTTAAAGCAGCAAAAACACGAAAAGGCTAACGTCGCGAGACTCAACACAAAAACTATAATTTTTGTTCATCTTTCACTTTTTTCAACGATTTACGTTTTTTTTTTTTTTCTAAATTGTTCGCTTTCGCTCGCTACGCTATCCTGTTGCTTCGAATGATTTTTTTTTTGTATTTTTGTGTGATGCTACACTCTTTCGCGTGAATTGCCGTTGCCATTAATTAGTTTATTCTCTCTCTCATCGAGAATTGATAATAATCAAGGGATAGATAAACAAAAGATAAATCACAAAAGTCGCTTTCGGTTAACGAAAAAAAAAGAAAAATTATACTCCGCTCTGTTACTCTCTATTTAGACTATTTCCTATAAATTGTTGTTTATTTATCGCGTGTGTTTCTCTCAGTGTTTATGTGTGTATTTGTGTCTCGGTGTCTCTGTGTGTGTCCATATATTTGTATTTAATAACAAAAAAATGTGTCAATTTCCGTGAGGACCGCCAAAATATAATCACAACACGGAAATATATTTTTTTTTCGAAAAATCTTCATCACATGTTCACTTGGTGTTTCGTATCTAATGTGTGATCATTTCCTATGTGGTAAATTATAGAAAATAAAAACACAAAAAATCCTATGTCCTTTGGAATATATTGCTATTCTCTCAGCCTAATCCATCATGTGCCCCATGCCATCTCCAAGAAAACTGAAAGAAATTCTCTAAAAAAAACTTACAAATGTTGGGTATCCTTCGGCGCCTGACATGTGTTTGGAAGAATTCGTCCTAAAAGGATGTAGGACATAATAATTTATGAGATTCATAGTGAAATCCCTACCGAAAAGCGAGGGGTGAAATTGGGGAGGTACAGATAGTCCCTATCCTTAAGCCATTTACGAGGGGTTTGGGGTTAACAACTTAGAGTTTTTTTTTGAAAAAAATTGTCAGACATCGGAGCGAAGGAGGAGTACTAGAACTCTGTCGCCCCTATGAGAAACAAAACTAGGACAAGGCAGAGCAAGGATTTTTGTTTTTATGCTGTAATGATGGTGATGCTTGTTTCCTCAATTTTTTTGTTTTTTTTGACGCTTGTTGTGTAAATAAAATTCAATGTCGAATAGTCCTGATTGTCTTACGCGGGGTTGGTGATTTCTTTTTTTCTTTGGTAAAGTTTGCCTTCAGTCAAATAATAAAGTTATTGCGAGATCCATTTGTAGATTCGAAGAGAAAGTTCGCAAAAGCAAATAAAATCCGAGATGGGTTACCCGTTTTCGGTGGCGTATGTGGAACATTTTTGCCGGATGTATGGTATCTGATGGAATTTGCGGAAAAAATCAACGGAAGTCTGGAGTGATGGTTTTGGTTCAACAATAGAAATTCGATGAACAGACCTTGCTGCTGCAGTGAATGATTTGCCAACGGCTCTTGAAGACAGCTGTACCTACGTTCTGTCTTCTCTAGCTCATGATGTAGAAGTGGCATGGCATTTCTTGCACAAAACCCTGTGCATCTGCCGAATTCTTTGGTTACTTTCTTATAAAACAATATATTTAGGCAGATATCGAACGAGACCACCTTGATTGGACCCCTTTTCGTCTCTTTTTCACTTAGAATCTAAGACCAAAATTAGCTTTGAATATCTCCATTCCTTGTGTCATCGTTGGCATCTGATTGATCGAAATGTTACCTACGGGTTTTCGTCCAAGAACAGCCCACAATTCCATACCTTTCGCTGGACAAAGGTGGCCATTGGGCCAGTATCAACGCCACTGTCTTCTTGTCCTCAAGGCATATCCTGCAGTTGTCATCTTCCACCAGCCCCATTTTCCTTAGGTAACCTCTGAAGTTTCAATCTATTTGAGTATTCCTCACGTGAGGCTGAAAACTTTTTCGTCTTGTGAGTGTCCATTTGCGACTCATTTATGCAAATGCTTCGGGTTCGCTTCAAGATTGACCTCTGCTTCGCTAGGACGTCTGCCTATTTGTTTTCTTGGATTCCTACATGTCGATTTATCCAAACCAGTGCCAGTTCATTCTGGGCTGCACAGTCATTAAGCTTCTGCACAAATTCCATCGTAAGTGATGGTTCAATTATCTGAGTCTTGTCATGTTCCCGTATCTTCTGCATTTTTTCAACGACGCTCTCGACAATTTCGCAGAAGAACTCTAGTCTCTGGAAGCGTCGCCTCCCGTTTACTTCCACTCCGATACTCGAGTAATCCAAGTACAGACTTGTGGCCACTGGCCAGTTGGAGGCCATGCAGTCAAGCTTATTATTCCTCACAACAGCTTCTGCAGAACCTGCAAGGACATTAATGAGAATGAATCTCTACTTCATTTCCTCTGCAAGGTGCCCAGCCCTGGCGAGGACCAGACAGCGTACTTTGGTCAAACCCTTCATCAAGGACGTCGGCGAGATAGCTGAAAAAAGGATTGGAGAACTGATCCTGTATCTGAACTCCACTGGGTGGATTTAACCAAATCATCCAAACACAACCAATCAACAGCCGCACACAAATAGGTTTGATAGAGTTTCGTGGTAACAAAACCGCGCACCCTAACGCTAATTGGGTTCTCAGGAACCGCAACTCTACCTACCTACCTACCTACCTATTCCAGGTACTCGTTGTAGGGTGACCTTGTTGTTTTTATCTAGGCAGGCCGTTTAGTTTTTGTTGATATTCCTACTCAAATGTTGGTTAGGAAACTGTCTACGAGTTCAATGTTTAATGCAAATCTGTCGAAGTTAAATTGCACACATTTTCCTATTGCGTGCACTTTCGCCTGGAAGATGCTCGAATATTTGCCCGTTATTATGAAGCTTTTTTCCAAGGCCCAAATATTCCTGCTCGGGCGTCCACGATCAGTCTGTGCGTTTACTTCGCTTTCAATTCCATGGCTTGATTGACTGGTTGGAGCTTTTTGTCGATTGGTTGCTTTCGCTCTTTAATCAAACAGCCACTTGTAATGACTGGTATATCTTTCGACAAATCCGTCCGTACAGGAACCAAAAACATTATTCACGGACTTCCAGTGTGCTTCTACGATTAGAGACACAGCGCTGTTGATTATTTCGGTTCCTTGTCTAAGGTGCTCCCTAAAATGTAGCTGCACAACTGGATCATTTAGTCTACCGGTGCCTCAGAGCATTCTATTCTTCCAGGCGGCTTCTGTTTATAGGTAGTGGTACCACTAGGTGATGACTTTGTTCCAGAGCTTTAAAATACAGTTTTGAAACTTGCAGCTGATAATGCTGTTTAGACTCTATTGTGCTGGATACAAGCGATCTGATGGCAGTTTGATTGTGAATATAATTCACAATTTCTGCGCATGTTACTGGATTAATCTACAGCCTATGCACACAGCTGCGACTTCGGCCTGAATGACGTTTCAGTGGAACACTGATGGAGTTGTGACCATTTTTATTGAAGAGACGTCGGCCACAATTTCCTCAGACTGTGCTGTTTAGTGTTAGACGTTCACCATGCATAAAGCCATAATCTTAATGGAACAAAATACCGAAATTCAAAAAGAAGACAAATCTAGTCAACTCTACACGTCAATTTCTGTCATTGTTTTCCGTATACTCATTGACGTGAAGAACTAAATTAAAGTGACTCTTGTTCAAGCTGAACTCAATAGCTGCCAACAAATGAAAGTGACTGCCATTTACATTTAGTTTTTCATCTGGCAGTTATCGCTTGGCATTTATAGAGTACAAACGTGGAAAATTCTCAACGAAATGACAGGTCGTTGTTTAAATATTTAACAACTGTCAGTGTTTGACTTAAGAAATAACGTGCCTTGTCACTGCTTGTTGATCAGTGTCTGTGGTTGAGTGGGATAAAGTAAATTTTTGACAGAAACGACAAGGATAATGATTTTTGAACTATTTCGAAACGCACATGCAATACTTCGTGTGTTTTGTTTGGGGGAGCGTACAAAAAACCACCAACATATGGTTACTTCAACTGAAAACACTCAAACTTTGCCCGTTCACCCACTTTCGAACCGCCAAGTCCCCTTCAAATTGCTACCCTGTGTGTCACCATGTCATGGTCGTGGTATTAGAATATCCACTTCACTTATTTCGCTTTTGAAACTCGAATGCGAACACATATGACACACTTGCATTTCCTTCAAATGGCTGGTGTTGGTCTGGCAATTAATCGGCATTGAGTCATTGAAAGATCAAGCTGTTGTCAGTGTGCGATAGGAAACGGGTGAAATTATAAGGTTGACATTAGGGCCTGAGCATAGAAAATGATAAATGACAGCTCGTGTAACATGAATTGTTGAAGCCTACCAGAGTAGAGTCCTTGAAAACTCGCACTCGCAAGAGATTTTCATATTTTTCGGTCACTTCATAAATGTTGTTGTGGAAAGTACATTCGCTTTGGTATGTTGAAAACGGAGCTGTCCTCCCAGTTCATTTGTTCACATTTTTTGATCTGGGTATTTTTTAGATGGTTGGTTGGAAAAAAAAATGATTGAATGGAACTAACATGCACTCTTAGGTTTTTTGTGCTCAGTTGATATCTTCTGTCTTTTAGTCGAATAAGGGCCTGGTCTACCGTTCACCGAGCATATGAGGCAATGTCCTGTTTATACATATGAAAGTGAACTTATCAAATGTAGGAAACTGGAATGTTCCTTCCCCAAAAACTGAGTAAAGATTGTGTCTAAGCTTCCGCTTCTTGTCAGGGAAAAATGTCCGATTGTCTAGAAAACATTTGTGGAAACACAAATGCAGGACATGTTTTGATCGCGAACCAATTAAGTATTATTGTACATTTCCTCAGTCGTAGATGTCATTACTGTCTACGCAGAAGGTGTATAAACGAGTAGGAGGAGTAGACTGTTCTCCATATTCCTTGTCCAGCTCTCTCCCGTAAAAGAAAACTCCACTTAGGAGCCTTCTTCTATACCAACTTAGGCGACCAAATAAACATCGATGTTAGCAGCCATCTACGCTTCATAAGAAGCTTTAATTGGTTCAATGAGTAGGCAGGAGATCTTTCCTAGGTCCTTATAATCACATGTGTGGTCTAAGTGTGTTGGCTTTAGCAGGCAGCCACTTCAACCTAACCTAACCTATCCTCAGTCATTGTTTTGCAAATGGAAGACACCTCCATCTTGAATTGTGGTATCAAACATAGGATGTCCCATTAGAAACGTGTACTATAGTTTTTGAATAAAACGCATCAACGGATCACATCTTTATTTCATTGCAAAGTAGACTAAAGGCGATAAGTGTTTTTTAAACAAAATCTCTCCCAAATGTCCTTCTTGACGGTGTTCTTTTAATGAAATTTTCGTTGACGTTTGCTTAGAGATGCGAAATAATTTGACTAATCACGCGCTCGATCTCGGTCATGAGTTTGAAGACTTGATCGTGGTTTGTTGGTATAATCCTACGATTTCGGAAAAAAAAGCACAAAAAGAATGAACGATGTTGCTGGCTAATTGATGTCGGCATAGTGCTACAAAACAAAGCCGGAAAATCGGCGCAGCAGGCGTCAGGTTCGAATGCTTATAGGCTTCTTAACAGAACACTGTCGAGTCAAAAATCACCTCACCAATGACAATGGGAGTAGTACGAGACAACACATGCAAACGAAGAATCGGCAGATCACATTTTGTGTCACTGTAACTGTTTAATCAGAATACGTCATCGTCATTTAGGCAAATTCTACTTCGAAACGGAGGATATATGTATCTGCCAGCTCGTTCCAACACATCTCTGGATTTATCTCGAACTCAGGAGCGCTAATTGGTGGTCGATCGGTGGCCGCAGTGATAAGGTGACACTGTCCCATCTCTACCAACAATCTTAATCTTTGTCACTTGAGGCCAAAAGGACTCGGTTAAAATAAAGCGGAAAATAATACCATTTACGCTCGTTTTTTTCAGCGTATTATTCGAAAAAGTACCCAATTACTTTGCTACTCCAAATGAAACCGTGGTTTGCAGAAGATACATCGATTTCTCATAAATCGCCAGACGATCCTCTGTGCCTCAATTCTTGCAATTTGATTTATTCGACCGTAATGATTTTCTTTAGAAATCGTCGTTTTCCTCTTGATCCTCTAAAACCCAACTGTCGGTATTTGAAATGGTTTGTCGGCTTGAGTTTATACGGTTGAGGAATTTTCCAAGCATTGAACTGCTTTTTGTAAGAATTCGCTGCAGCAGGCTTCTTAAAATGATGTCCCCGGACACTTGCGATGTCCTCCATTGACTGGGCGGGATAACCAAGCACATGAGTTTTGCGTTCCATAATCCACTCAGCACTTTAGTCACCAAAAGTTGTATAAATTTTGTGAAATTTCTTCGAATAAGGTTTGGCGGTTTTATATATCGTTTTTACAATAACGAAGCGTTGTTTCATATTATTCGTCACTAATAATCCAAGTTGCATACTCTTTTACTTGTGGGCACCACATTTGACAAAGTCTTCCTCTACCTTACTGTCTCTCCAAGCTAGATTTGAAGACTCTGCGAGTCGTAGGTGGTGTCCGTTCAGTCTAATGTGTTTTTTGTCTTGACTAGATCGATGTCGCTGTAAGGATTGGTGGTTGAATCTCTTTTTCCAAAAACCCGTCATTTTTTACTCGAAATGATCAAGGAGATATTTATTTGTCTTCTATAGAGGCCGTGCTTAAGCATCATAAAGAAGGATTCCTTAGTTATTTTGGACAAGACCTCACTACTTACTTGCTTTCGGAGATCAAAATTGGCAAATAATATTGTCGGCTCTTAAAGGGATATCCTTTGTTTGTAAAGCAATGATGAACAGAAATCTGCAGCTCGATTGTGGTTTTTATGGTTCTACGCCTCTTTCGCAACATTCCGAGGCGAACTTGAGCTTCAACCAACCAGCATCTGCTCGTCTCCAATATTCGTACCTCAAGTTGGTTTAGGTCCATTTCCACTTATGTCTGCTATCTGCGTCGCGGTTCTCTTCTACTTCATTCTTTGGGAGTAGATTCGAAGACTCCTGCTCGACGGGTTATATGTTCAAGCCATCGTCATAACTGTATGTAGCCACTTCTGTGTAGGTTAGGTTAGAAGGGTATGTGATGGATAGGCCTCATCACTTCCATTCGGAGACCTGAAGGTCCATTGTGAGTACCCTTTTAATTATGTGGGAATAGCAGTATGGTTCTCGGGACAGCCTAAGGACCTATCCTATTGTTGGCTGTTTTGTGAACCAGTTAGTACTCTTTAAGAATCGGAGTAGGTCCGTTAACTGTAGGTCTGTTACCCCTGCTATGCTTGCAAAGAACCTTGATCCTAAAGCGCGTAGTTGTCGTTCCTGCAGGGCGGGGCAGTGACACAGCAGATGTCATCTCCGCAGCTTCTGCATAAATCGTTGGACTTGAATCTCCACTTCTGTGTAGGTCGTTGTCGTTGAACAACCCATGCAGTCGGTGTCGTAAATAGTTCCTCCGCCACTCACAGTCTGTGTAGATAAGACCATTTTTTTCGAAGGATATTTTTTTCAAAACAACTAAGGATGACCCTCATTCATTTCTGACAAATTTCATCCTTTTGTGCCAGAGAGCAGGACTGGGATGATCAGGATTCTGTAGAGAATCCCTTTAGTTGTCGGAGAGAGGACTTTGCTACGCAATTGGCTTCTTAGTCCAAAGGAACAAGAACTATTTTTCTTTTCATCTAAGCACTGGTGTCGTGGACTGACTTGATGGTGAAGGCGAGGTATACAAAGTCCTTTAAAAAAAAATTGCTGGCACGACAGTTCGAGATGAGCCAAGGCCTAGCTTCTCGCAACCATTCATGTTGTGCATGTTACACGAATGGAAGGGACCTACAAGGGACTCTGGACGGTAAATTAAGGAGCTCTTTCACGACAAATTATACTCCCGGAGGATTATCATTCCCCGACGAGAGGTGGTGTCGCAAAAAATGTTCGGTGGACATGGCTGGGGCTTAAGCCCATGCGACTCGCACAGCACTTCAACGCACTAACCTTTACTACTTTAAAATTAGTTGTCATTGCCTACCGAGAGGCAGTTGTACGCTAACCAAGGCGCAAAGTTTTGCTCTTACAAACTGTCAAACCGATCTTCACCAACACCCCATCGGGAATTTGGACATCTAAGCTTTTGTTGCATTTTCAACTATCATCCTGCACAATTGAATGAGTTTGGAAGGAATGCCAAAACTAGGTATCGATTTGTATCCATAGCTCGCCCAGGTGGTCGAAAAATAAGTGGTGGATATCGATTTAAAATTCCTAGGTTTTTTTTCCAACATCTGCCGTCTGTGGTAGACTTTCCCGGCCAGATCTTGGAAATATGTAGCCAGACTGCAATCTTTGTGAGTAATTTGCGAAGTCCGAACAGCATCTTTTCTGAAAAACACTGATTGATTGAACTAAGGGATTAAGAGTTGAGGTGGAATCTAGCGGAGTGTATATCCGGCTCTTCCTAGTGTGTTTCTGTCACTAAGCCGGGTCTGAGATGAAAAGCAAACAGCGTCGATGTAGACCAGGAGTTTTATATTTATGTTTTAGATTCCATCACTTTTTACTCCAAATGCTGTGGTAACAGCAAACAATCCAGTGAAACACCGCACTGAATCGTAAATTCGCTTAACAGCCTCCACCAACGCAGTCAGTTAGTCAAAAAACAAATAAAAACTTCTAGAGAATTCACCTCCAACGAGAGCAGTTTTAGTTCTCAAAATCATGCAAAACTTTTCAATTAAATTTTCGAAATGAAAACAAACACCACAACCTAGTTTATCCGTTTAAAAGTTGTTAGTTTCCAAATGCCGAGCACACCTCCAACTCTCTCTACATAAATATGAATCTAATAATCGTTTGTTTATTCAGAACCCGGAGTGCCTTACAAAATATTCACTTTAATTAAAATCGAATTACGTATTCAAAGCATCGAATGGGTTGCTCCAAAACACTGCCTCATAATGTGTCGCTCAAAGGTTACGCGTATAAAACCCCAACCCCACGACTGGTTGGGTCGAAAAAACACTTGACCAAATCTACTTATAACCGACCGTAGGATTTTTTTTTGTCAAAATCCTATTAACAATCCTTTTTCCGATCGACTTGGTTATATCTTCGTAATACACACGCAAAATTTTATAGCCCAAGAAAGGTCATGTGAGGGCCCGTGATTGAGGACAACCTTTACCCCAAATAAATCTCGCCCCGAATAGTGTACTCGTAAAAGTTATGACAAATGTCCCCTCATAAACACATTCGTCCTCATAGAATGGATTCGATCAACGATAATAGTCTGTTAAAAATCCGATTAATCTACATATTTCATTCAAAAACATGACTCCTTCCCATGGTCGCATGGCATGTCAAGTGGACGAAAAATGAAATCACAGTCGTGTCGTGTATTTTCAATCGGCCATTTAAGCTTTTCTGTTCCAGGGAGGGTGTGGTGTTGGAGGGGTGTAAAAAGGATTCGATAATCCAAATAAAGATGTGTAGGAGGAGAGTAAGCACTCGAAGGACAAAGGAAAAAAAGGATAATATTCCATAAATTTTATTGAATACGCCTATGTATTCACAGTTTTCAATGATATTCTTATCACTTTCCGCCTGGGGGTGGGCACAAAGAGTCTGTCTCTGTAAAGGAAGTGGTGGATAGAAATGTGAGAGTATTTTCGTCGAAAAGGATATCGCTTCGGTTATCACTTCACAATCGATGGTGCCTGTGAAAAGTGCTTTTATTGAGTTCGTCGATAATAAATATGTTGATGGTGTTGGGGGGAGGGTGGGAGAGAAAGATCTTTGTTTACAGAAGTCTGAAGTACTCGTAAAGCGAAATTTTCAACAATCGATTAAACGATGCAAAAATGCTGAGAAATTCTCTAAGTACAGGGTGTCATAGGATAAATGTTTGAATTTTGTTTGAGCCGCTTTAATCATAGGAAAGATGATGTCTTCACTTTTTGACGGATTAACGTCCGAAAAATAATTCTTCTCAACTTCCATCCGTTTTGTGTCATCGTGTCGTTGTCCAGTGAGATATATTTACTTTTTCTTAAAATGTTTTTACCCCTTCTCTTCAGCAACGTGTTTCGGTTCCTTCCAGCTCATCCCCAGTGACCTTGAATCCTCCTCAACTGTTATGCACAACGTCTGCTTAAAGCCACCCTTTTTTCTGCCTGTTGAACAAGGGGTGAGTGAATTCAATTGCATGGGCATATTTCACAAGAAATTGTGGGCGTATAATCCACTGCCACTTCCCTCCCTTCCCCTTTAGTGATATCTATTGGTTCCTTACCCGTTCTCATGTGGAACTGTTCGTTTGAGATGCGATTCGGCCAGAAAATCCTTAGGATAATAAGTAGATGTCTGTTTACAAAGATTTGCAGCCAACGACTGACAGCAGTGGCCGATTTTCAAGTACTCAACTCGTAAAGAAGTTTAAACGAAACAATCTCTGAAAACATTACTTTTTCAGATTTTGAAAAACATTCAGACGGCAGCTTTAGGTTTGCCGATTTTGCACCCAATATTCAGTTCGGTGCCATCATTGACCGAGACCATATTTCGCAATGGGAACAGTCGACTTTCTGTTTTTTTCCGAAATGTCCTTCTTGGGTAAAATCCAAAAATATCAAAGGAACTCAAACCATCAAAAGCCTTCTCGACGTCGATATAAAAAAGATGAAGCGGAGACATTTCCTCGACGCATTGATCCATAATGATCAGCAAGGTGAGATTGATGCAGGAGGATTCTGACCGAGTGGAAGCCTGTTTAGCGTTGGGAGTTGAAGCACCGCATTGAAGACTCTGATCGTTGTTGTAATCTCTTCGTTGCTAGACGGTTCGGTGTGTATTCGGAAATTCATTTGAGATCTTCAGACTGTCGTCTAACTGGTTTAACGCTCTTTCCAACTCCTAACCTGATCTCCTTGTTAACTTAGATGCAAACCTTAGTCTTGTGTTAGCATGAACCGTTTCTTGAGTTTAATAATTGAGTAGGGAAATCCCTACTACTCAAATCGAGGTATAGGTACTGCACGTGCACCTCGCCAAGTGAGTTAAGTTCGCAATTCGTATCTGATCGGCAAGGACGCATTCGTAAATTTTGTGTTAATATTCTTTTGAGATAAGAAATAACCCGTCTAGACCCTTGATCGGGTGTTGTTGAGACTGCATCCACTTATTACCTGTGATACACGCTCTTCGATTTGCCTCCAGGTGTATGTCAGTATCTGTATGCTATGGCTTCTCTGGCTTTTATCGATATTTCTTGTACGCCCCGATAATAAACTTTTTTTTTTCAGCGTGTAAATGGTCATCCACATTTGTATGCACAGAGCTGCTACTTTGTTTCCGAAAGCAGGGTGGGGCCTTAATTATTGGCAGGATCCCGATGTTTCTTTACAGAACAAAAAGAGGTTTATTCCTATTGTGACCGATCTCGATGTTCGCTGCCTGTCATATGAGACCCAACTGATATTGTTGGAGACCTTATGCTCAAACTGTGCCTCAATGACTAGGCAGGTGCCATTGCCCATAAGACGTTTCTTCTATTGATTTAGCGAATCAAAATATATAGGGAGAAGCTACTTCTAAGAGACTATGCAAACACATTACACATGCTACTGGTCACATATCGTCTTCCAACTTAGAATACAAAAATGGAAGCACTGCATTATATTTTTTCTGCGAATCAGAGACAATTTCTACAGATACATAGGTTACAGATCAATTTAGGTGACCAAGTGATCTGAAAAGCTTTTAAGTCGAAGATATCAGCTACTATGTTGAGACCAAATCTTTTAGCAAGAACGTAACTCCAGAACAATGACGTCTGGGGCAGTAAAATCCTTAAGTTTCTCTTAGCGATACACGGTCACAGTCCGAATAATTGCGCTGTTAACGAACTAGCCAGACAAGGTTCATCTGGCGTTAACAGTTTATGTTCACCGAATCTAAAAGGACCTCACTGCACTTGTTCGTACACACATCATTTAAAACGACAGGGTAGACTAGATTATTGCAGCACAGAGATGTTGCTGTGGCCTGTCTTTATCAGACACTGTTCGGATTGGCCATAAAAGGTATATAGACGACGAAGAGGATGTATAATTGGCAGAAATTTGTGCTCCACATCTCCCAATCTTCCGCCATCTAATCTAAATCATCAGCGGCTATCCCCATACAGATAAAGCATGACCAAGTCTTCAGCGAAAAACAGATTATCCTTAAGTTTCGGAATTTAAATCGTTCCCCGTCACGGCTGCTCTGTAATATCCAACCCATATGATAAGGACAGGTGACAAAATGCATCCCTGGTGAAGTCCAATGACGACAGCGAAACGTGTCGATATAACGTCGTTCACCAGAATAAAGCTTTCACAGTTTGTGTATAGAGATTGAATGACCCTCAGAAGAGAACCATTTATCCCATACTCCTGGAATACACTCCAGAGTTTACCTCGAGTTTACCTTCAGCAACCAAAATTAAATCACAATCATTTGACATTTTGGTTGACACTTGAATACCAGAGATTTTGCCATTTAGGTTCCTAGTGGAGTCTATAACTACTGAAGTGTGTTCGCAATCTAATTCCAGCTTTAATCAACATTAAAGCTTGTCCTGTCGAATGTCAGAACAAACAAATTGTTGGATCTCTGCCTTCTATTGATTTGTCCGCCTGCAGACAACCAAATTGTCATATAGATGATCCTAGAGTATGGTGAAGCTATCATATTCCTAATATATTCCAAAAGAGGTCCGTGGACTTGGATCAATGCATTCGTTTTCTTGCTTAACTAACTGACTGTTCGTATGAACTCTGTGACCTATGACTGCATATCTCTTCTTTACACGGTCCGGCCTAAAACTCTTATACCACCTGTGACAAATGAACACGTCCTCTTGTATCCATGTTAAGCTTATAATGGCTTCATCTGCTTATTTGAAAACCATGACCCACCGAAACAGGTAGTCCATCCATGAAACTAGATTACCTTCCCTACATCCATAAAAATTTAACTTTATCGCGACCCTAGACTGTGGGTGGGTTGAAAACTCAGACCTGGTGACGAGGGATGGGCTCTTTCTTACACCATAAACCCTCCTTTACACCATAAGCGATAAACATATATCAATTTTTTCTGCTCTTTCTTTCTTTCCTTCCTTGTTTGTTTGTTTCCTTAACGCATTTTCCTTGCGATAAAAATGTGTGTGTGTGTCTCCCCTTTATGTTTGTTTTTTTTTTTTACTCGACTAGGGCTTTCTCTCACTAGGCATTGCATGCCTCCGTTGGCTTATTGCTTATAGCCTTCCGGGACGACGACGAAGACGACAACGACGATGATGATGAAGATGACGACGACGACGAGAACTAGGACGAAGTCTGATTAAAATTCAATTGGGTAATTGCAGGTTATGAGTTATGATGTTTAAATTGTCGTAAAGTCCTTATTGGCGGGAAATTCTGTGCATGCAGCTAGTCCTGGGAATAATTTTATTTTTAAACCACGTAATGTCATAGCTGCTGATTAGCGTGATGGGGTTTTGTTTTGTTTTCTTATTTCAACGAAAGGACAGAAATTAACTTAAGTTGTTGTTTGTATTTTAAGTATTCAAGAAGCCTGGAACTGGGTGGGGATTGGAGTTCGAATGACATGGATAAATTATTAATGGATAATCGTCTGTTGAATTTGTTCCCATTCTTGCAGGATTTTTTTAGTTGTGTAGGTCTTCTGTTAGGCGGACGCGTTGTTTTACTCGTAGTTCTTCTAAGTTTCCTTGTTTACTTTAACGAAAGTTTACTTTAGTGAAAGGACACTAATGGAAGCAATGCTCCGTCACTTCCAGATATCACTACACTGAGTACAGACTGGTCCATTCGACCTTATCAGCTATCATATTTTCTGATTTACCTGGTAAGATATACAAATGGATCGACGAATCTTCAGCTGTTGGCCATTCTTCTATTGAAAAAAACTGGTGGCATTTTCGAGAGATAGTGCGATTGCGACTCCTTTAAAACTTTGATTGATGTGGATAATATTTCAGTCTCACTCGGTGTCCATCCACAATTAGAATTGATTGTTCCCGGGTCGATTTAGCTGGACATTTAATTAGCGCCGAGACCCGGTTGTCGAAGTTCATGCTCGCAGGCTTTTCCAAATCCTCAGACACAACAAATTCAGTTAAAAAATAAAATTGTTCTCAAATTTCTAATCGAAGAAGAGTTTGTCTAGTGAACGATGGTATGGTATGGTACATAAGGGTGAGCCGAATGATCTTTACTTAGGCTTCAGTTGGTCCCGTTTTGTTCTTCTCTTTTAATCGTCGGAACTGTAGGGATAGGTTTAGTTTAGGACTTATGTTGGAATTGATCTCGGGAAGGTGGAAACAATTATAGAGTTGACACGAGTGTTCCTTTGGTCTGGCGAATCTTCTTGTTTCTTTTGTGAAGGCCAGGGTGTCGCCAATTCTTTTAAGAACTTCTTTGTCCAGTGAATGATATTAAGTTCTGGCAAATCCTGGACATCTACATGGATATATGCGGCGACAGATCCAAAGAGCTTGTTTGGCTCTTTTGACGATTTGGTCAATGTGGTGGCTCCAGGACAATTTACTGTCAATAATTTCCCCAAAATACTTTGCTTCTCGGGAGAATTTGATAGTTTCAGCATAGATGGAGGGGCGAATTTCTCATTCTACTGAAAGCGTCCGAGTTCTGGGCTTAGATTGTTTTTTTTTGAGAAAATTTTTTTCAACTCAACGTTGTAAGACAGGCCTTGGGGCAAACGGAGCTTGGGGCGATTTCTCTTAATGGAGGGCACTAAGCCTGTGTATTTGGTTCAGGGCAATTGTATTCGCTTTCGATGTGGAATTCCATCTATCGAGTAGGGAATGTGCACCCACTTGTAGACCGGTAGAATTACTATTATCCATATCTTCTTTGGCCAATGTTCTGTAGCAGACGATCATCATTCCATTTGGGACAGAAAGTGTATTCAGTCGATTATTGGCATACGGGATATGCAGATAAGCATATTTTGATCCAATATTTACCATACAGCAGGCGCAGCAGCTCGGGATGAGTCATGTTGTGCATGTAACATTTTTTCACACGAATGAAAGGGACCTACAATTGCCAACTCCGAACGGCGAGTTGAGAAACTTTTTCATGCCAAAATGTTCTCTCGGAGATTTGTCATCCCCCGACGAGAGGTGGTGCCGCGAAAAATGAACGGTGGAAATGGCTGGGGTTTGAACATACACAGCTCGCACAGCAATCCCTCTAAGGGACCAGAGGACGTTTGAGCTCTGATATCTGCTATTTATAAGGTCTCAGTCTAGTAAGTCCTCGACATGGTTCGATAGACACAATTGTCTCAGTCTGACACCTTAAATAAAAGTGGGTGTGGCTTTTGGTTTCTAGGTTAAAGATACACGGGATGGTTGACAACCAGGCCTATCCATTGTCGCTTTTTTCGTCATGTTTTCACACAAAGCCTATGTGTATGCGGCCAGAAAATACGTAGAATTTACCACGGGTGTCTTTGTACAAAACCCTGAAACTTCCTAGTGCAGTAACTTCCCAGGAGCTCCACCCATACAGTTATACCTATTCGACATTAGAGTGAAGCAATCGTAGCTTTGTGCTGGCAACATTGTTTTTCAATTCTGTTGTATATGTTCATCCTGGTGCCTCCTTCAGTGGAGAAAACTGTTAGCTTTCTCAGCCGATTCTCTTGTAATACTGACTTGAATTTAAATTGTTGAGGGCCTTTGTCTGAGCTGGCTGATTTTGTTCGCTTTCGATAACAAATTTGGACCATTTCGTGCACAAAGAGCAAATGTCGGCCGCATGTTTCAAGGCAGAATGCCATCTCCCTGATCACATGATCAAAGAAATAAGAGCGTTGGCATGATCTCACACTTTTTGATTACATTTTTGAGCAGCCTAATCTTGTTTTACATGTATTCGATCTGACAATGTCGTTGGTTAGATTAGGTTGTAGTGGGTGGTTTATTATGTGTGTAGTTCGTCGGCCCTCTTGTTACCTGGATCAACGCCGTGAATTTGTACTGCAAGCTGAGGGATTAAGTTCTTTGGGTTTTGGCTTTTTCGGTGTCGAAATATGTAAAAAAAAAGCACCATCCTGTATAAACAGAGAGAAACGAATAAAAGTGGACTTGTCACTTCTGAATGTCATTCATTCATCTGACTAAATGGAGGATTACTACTGACTCACATTTTAAAATGGTTGATACGATACTTCCGTTGGATTTTCTTAGCACCATAGCAGACAGAAGTCTATATTAGCTCATACGTGCAACCTAATCGTATAAATTATTTTAAATGATACCTATTTGCTTTCTTATCCATTTTGGGGTACGTGAAAGGTGAACTTTTATTTGCAAACCTTCGTCGTCCCACCTTGTAACTGTCACCGCTTATAAGATCATATTTCGAATTCGCAAACAAAGCATCATCCATCAACTTGTTTGACATGTCATCAAGTGGATTGACAGTCATCAAATCTATTACATTTTTGGGTTGGGGTTTAATAGGATGTTGTAAGTGGAGTTTTGATGAGTGGGAATTGAAAATAGGTCTTTTGTTGTCAACAAAATACCTCCTCTTCACAATTTATTAATTTTGATTGAATTGCTATTCTGTCAATACCATATTGGCAGACTATTGTGTACACAATTGGTTTTTTACATGGTAAAAGAAAAAAGAATTTATGTGGTAACAGCCAGCACTTAAAACTTTAATGATGTCTGGGAGAGTTTTGTGTTTCAAAAAAGCATTCAAACAAGCTGTGTGACCAGCAATAAATAGCAATGGAACAGAAAAGTAATTTCTCTAAAACAGATTTACAAAGTGAGTGATTGGGGGACACAGCCGTTTAAGTGAACACCTGGTGTGGATATGAATCACAATCGAATGGCTTCTCTACAGAGGTTGTAGTTTCGCGGAGATTAAGTCAGATACATACATATGCCCAATTCTAAGTCCAAGCAGACTTCATAAGAGTATTTTTGGGAACCCAACATTCGGAGAACTTATGGCAATTTGGTGGACATACTGCACGGGTATTCGGATTCGTGTTAGTCTGGTTGGACTTCTTTCTCTGGTAATTTCTCTAGTAATGGCTCTATATTTCGGTAATAAGACCGATAATTACGTGGTAGTTTGGTGGATCGCATTGGATATAGCCATAAACCGCGATAATTTAAACAAAGTCAAACGAACAACTTGCATGATCATTAGCGGAACTCTTTGCACGACTCCTTCTGCAGCACTGGACATTTTGTTCCATCTTTTACCCCTCAACATTTTCGCCATAATGCAGCCATCCGCCTCAAAGCAACCTCAGAGTGGTCTAGTTAAGATTCTAGCCACTCTTCCCTTTTGAAAAAATATCAAACTTTCTCCCAGAAACATAGACCATTACCACACCCAAGCTAAGCTTTGACAAGAACTTCGAGGTAACCATCCCTCCCATTAAAGTCCTGGGAATCGGTCGCTTTAATTTCACTTATAGTCCTAGATTGTCGATCGTCTCTTATAGAGATGGCGGAGCAGTTTAATTGGGTGCCAAAGCTCAGTGGCATTCCAGGGAATTGTAAGGCTGATGAACATGCCAGATATGGAACAACATTACCAACTGAGCCTGATAAGGGTACCTTAGGTATACCGATCGCTACTTGCAAATTTAAACTAAAGCTAGAAACTTTCGAAGGAACAAATCTTAGGTAGACAAGTGGTATAATGTGTCTAGTGACAAAGCAGATTTGGCCAAAGCTGCATCTGAAACGCTCTAAGTATTTGCAACAAGGCAAGCATGCAACAAGGCTTGGCGTCTGTCTACGCAAATGATTTCTGCACAAGCTGTATGGACGAGGAGGGGGAGGAGACTATTCTCCATCTTCCTTGCGCTTGTCCAGCTCTCTCCCACAAAGGAAAACTCCACTTAGGAGCCTTCTCCTATACTAACTTAGGCGACCTAATAAACATCGATGTTGGTAGCCTCCTACGCTTCATAAGAAGCTCCAATTGGTTCAATCAGTAGACAAGAGATCTTTCCGAGATCCTTGTGGTATCACATCGGACCCCTAATGGGTCTAAGTGTGTTGACTTTCGCTGGCAGCCACTTCAACCTAACCTAACCTAACCTTCTCTAGTGCTACAACGGCTTGACACAGCCACGCGATAAGGCCGGCCTACCTTTGTTTCCAGACTTAGACAAAAATTTCCCATGTGTGAACATTTTCCGCTCTCAGTAAGATAATTGATTGGAGGAACTTCTCAAACTGCTTGCCACCTCCATTACACTTTAGTCAATCAGGTCACCAAAAGATGTCTCCTTCTTCGTACCTTCGTTAAATTTTCCTACCTTTTAATTAGAGAAAAACAGTTTTGTAAACCCGAGCTAATTACATTAGAAAAGTTTGTGACCCCTAACTTCTCCCGAGTTTCCTCTTGTACATCTTATTAGGAAACAAACATCAATTGGATGAAATAAATTGGTGTCGCAATGTCTCATCTATGAACCCGAGTGACTTCAGTGCCTTCTCCTTTCGGCGTTATACGTAATACTCTCGTAATATCTTCTTGCAGAGGTTGTCGTGAAATACAATTCTGGCTAATGGATACCGGAACGCCTACAGGGATGGAGTATCGAATATTTTCTGCCAACTCGATGGTATTGGGTCACATCTTGTGTGTGCCTCTAGCTGTAGTTATGTAAATGACGACGATGGAAATTCTCTCTAGTAAGCTTTTCCTCTTTTTTCGCCCCCCAGATCACATCCTTTTAGATTGATGAGTTCGAGTATGAAACTATGACATTTTGGGGATGAAAACTAGGCATACATATGGACTATGTATGGAGATAGTATGTAAATTGCATATTAACTGGATGAATGTCAGTGTATGCTGAGATTTAAAAGCAATTTTCTCAGGCATTCTGGGGAAGGAAGAAGTGCGCGGGTTGCATGGAGAATTCCTTAGAGTAGACTGTGAGGCAGTGTAAGATGACGTTAAAGGAATGGAAACGTTGTAGTTTTATCTGGAGGAGGACGGCGAAGTTACGGTTGACGTAACTTGCTACGTCAGTCATTGGTAGTTGAGCTCACATTGTGCATATAAATTTACGCTAGGAATCAGAGATACCCAGGTGATATGATCCTCGAGAGAGTTTTAGACGTTATAATTTAGTTATTAGTCTTTTGCCGGCTATTACATCATCCACGTAAACATTGTGCAGTATCTGACAAGAGACAGGATAGGTAAGGTCAGACAGATGGGAGGAGAACTGTCTGCGCCACACTTAGACACATTGTGATGCTCGTTGGGGGAAAGTATCTCTAAAGCACTCTCCTATTGCTCTTGGGGTTTAAACCGTCTTCAAGCTTTGATGAATCTACAGATCTTAAGAGGTATGTGGTTTAGTTCTTCGAAATCGTCTTCCAAGAAATTTATATCTGAAATGGCAGTGAAAATGGAGTGTGTCCTCATTGAGTTTCTTGTCTCTCCAGCCCCTTTACTTTGCCTTAACTTTTACATATGGTACTGCAGGCCTCTCATCACTCCTACGAGCGTGGATAGGAATTTTCTAGCCTTCTGCATCAGTGTATTAGTTCTGTTCGTGTTTTGCATTGGCCATAGCTATCGCGTTGTCCTCCAGCTCCATCTGTTGTTCGCGTCTGCGAGAGACCTATTCTATGTTTCGTGCTTGAACTAACATGGCGGGACATTTACTGTGTGAACAATTTGCTCTATAAACTGATAGCCTATTAAATATTCTCCTTTGTCCCGCTTTCCAGTAGTGAATGCAGCGTTTTAGAGCATGACTCAGTCCAGTTGCCATTAGAACCCTGAAGAGAGGATCTTTCTCAGTCTCGGAGGTTCTGTTGTTACAGATGTGTTGGGTCTTTGCGTTTTTGAAATTCCTCTGTCTTCGTCGGAATTCGCTCTTTTCGCTGCATTCAGAAGTTTTCTGTTTTATACTCTTATCATCTCTGTACCGGAGCCATTTGTTTTCAGTATATATATTGTCCAAGTTCATTGGCTCTGTTCTCTCAACCATATACATACATCAGAAGGGCGTGCTTGGTCGACATAAAAAATGTCTGCCTGCCTTGCTGAACCATTTTGTTTGTCATAAGCCTGCTGAGCGATGTAGTAACCTTCGCGGCTCGTTCCAATGTGAGTTTTATTTGTTTAGGGAAATTTTCCGGTAGTTCAGTGAATTTTTTCTGATTATGAACTGAGATTATTCGAGACAGTCGAAGAGATCTGGGGCCGAATTACCGCAATCGATAACGAGTGAGTGAGTAGGACTTTGGAATGATGGCACTCGAAAGCCCACGTATCGAATGAAAATCAAATTGTACTAGATAAATTCTAATACAACTCACAAAGTGACGTTTCTCTGGTTGATATAAAAGATAGAAAAATATTATTTGGAGTGAAATTTAAGTAGAGAATGGGTCTAATAGAATGGATTGACTGCTGGCCCTTCTGCATTTAGCATTCCCATCAGCTGCTGCCATAGTCGTAGCGATGTTTACTTTTCCTTGTTTGGAGTTCGATCACGAGAGCGGTAATGCCAAATCCTCAGATTTCGATAACGAGTTACTCGTTATTGATTGCGGTAATTCGGCCCCTCTCTCACATTCAAGTGGACTCTCTCCGTGTTTTCTGTAACTAGGCAAAGACTTTTGTCTCCATTCAGGCGAGCTCGCATGATTAAATCTTCTCAGTATGTCTCCTGTGTCTCTTTTGTTAATTATCAGGCTGATAGGGGGTAATTATCGTTATAAAAGCTTGTACAGACCTTGTGATGTATTCAACATTTCGAGAACTTCTAAAACTTGAGTAGTTCTACCACAAAGGGCCTTCTTAGCCTACGGACCACCCCACCTACCTAAAACTTGAGTACCACCGGGATTATTTCATTGAGCCTTGGTTTTTGTTTAATGGACAAACACCGTTGCCCACCCGCAGTTGCTTTCAAGTAATAAGGCTCCCTCGGGCGTAAAAAGGTAAAAAATTACGGTGCACTCTTATATTTTGTCACGTTCTTTGATGTTTCTACCTAAAAGTCATATCGCAAAAAATGTCACAGCTGGCCTAATGACTTTTAGAAGGAAACAGCGCTGGCTCACTTCTACAGCAAATGCTCGCGAATGCTATAAAAAATCAATTAAAACTGCATACACGATTTTGCCCACGTTAAATTCATGACGACCCACGCATTATAATTCCCGTTAGACATCTCTTACGTACATTGGCTTAAAAAGCAGACCAGACAGGACTATTTTTAGTACAATTTCATTCATCTATTCACACGAGACTGCTGACGATCATGCTTTGACGCCTTTGAGCAAGCCCGATGCCTAGTGATTAATGCACGTTTACTTGGTTCAAAAAACATACACGGTCTCTGATTATAGTCTAGGACGCACTGTTTACACTGACCACCAATTATTTGAAGTTTTGTGTACAAATCCTGTTCATTGCAAGCTGAACAAACAAACCCGTTTCGCACCTCGTAACTACCGGTGTCCGAGTAAATAAACCGAATTTAACGATTTGTTGCTGCAACTTGATAAGAAACACATTTTAGTTTAATTAAATTTTCTCAGTATTTGTTGTTATAGTTCATCAAATGACTAATTGATCAATTTCCACCTTGGCAAGCGCCACTGCTTAACGTTGCCAAAACGAAAATACCTTCTTTCAATGCCTTCAACTGAAGGAGGAAGTCAACGGAATTCCCCTCGAATTCAGTTTTAATTGCTTGATGAAAATCCAAGTTCAAGATCAGGAATTTTCAATTCAATTACAATGAATTGCCTCTAGATACTGTGATACTGCTGTGTTCATTGTGTACAACTGGCTGCTCACTGCTGTCCTCGACAAACTGAAAGATTTCGTCAGACTTCTGGCAAGGTAATTATTTTTAGATTTCCCTCAAAATGAGAATTGAAAAATGAACTAAAAATCGTCTAAATATTTTAAGCTTATTGCGGTGACGATCGATCATACATTTCAAAAGCGGAAAGATCGTCCTCCCAGCTCAGTATGTGTATTTTGAAATTCGAAAAGTTCGAATATTTTCTTGTCGGTGATTTACGTCAGTTTGACGTTGACTGTTGGCAATCATTTATGAATTTTTTGGAATTTAATTTCAAAACGATTTCAGTGTGAAAAAAAATTCACTTTGATGAACGGAATGGAAACGCTCCACTTAATCCAATCGACACAAAATTGAGAGAAAAGTCTTTGGAGCTGCCAATTCAAAATTAATTGCATTTCTGACCTCATTGTAGATCAATTCAGTGACTCAAGTTGGCGAACATATGTACACTGCCGACCATATGTTTAGAAGCACCATATACATTTTACATTGGTCGTATTTTATCTCTGCTATTTTTTCTAAGCATTACGTTAGGTTAGGGAGATGGGTTGGCGAGAGGAGAGGAAACCCTCTACGACAGACTGAGGTCAGTAGAGACTCATTTTAATGCCCATTTGGGGGAAGGTACCCCTTGGTCATGGAACAATTTTCTTTTGCCCCAGGGTTTCGAACTACCTTATTGAACCTACAGATGGCCTTGATAGGTACGTCACTTATTTCTTCGATATCCTGGAACAAGTGTCTTCTACAGGATTCATGTCTTAGATGGCAGAGATCTGGGCAGTGACAGAGAAAGTTGGTTATGTCCTCATTAACTTTGTCGTCTCCACAGTCTCTTTTTTGTTCATTGTGGAGCCTACACAGCTATAGCTATAGTCGTAGTGCCTTTTCGTTCAGATAGTACCTGAGTGAATACTGTCCAGAAGGTAGCCCGTTTCCTTCAAAACTTTCGTGTCCGGACACCCAGGCCACAATAATCTTGTTTGTAGGCGGAATATCTTCAAGGAGATTAAGACAGTCCCAGGTGAGCATTGGCTTTACCGTGTAGGATTAAAAAGATTTAGAAGCGGGTTCCCTTAATTTTTCTTCGCAGGCATTTCCGTACATGCAGTTCGATTGCGTGAACAGCTGCATATAAGATAATTCGAGATTTTTCAAGCGTTGCCGCACTCTAACCTTTGAAACCTTAGACTTCAACTCCAGTACTGACATTTTCCCCTTGAATTGGATTACGAGTAAGAGAGAGAAAGTCATGCATTTTCAAAGCCCGCTTATCCACTATCAGGGTCGCGGGATTACGGTGCTTAAGTGCCATCGACTCTAAAACATAGCCCCTATCACTATACGGGTAGAAATGAGGTTTCAGACTTGATCCAACCATCTCATCCTGGGCTTACGCAGGGGACGCCTACCTAATGTCACAGATGCCATGGCACGTCTTGGAAGCCGTGTTGACGGCATGCGTTTAATGTTCTCAAACCATCAAAGTATTGATCTTTCTGTTCGGAGAAGTAGCTGCTCGACATTAAATGGCGCGCGTATTCTGGTGTTCCTAACTCGATCTAAGCGAGTTACCCCAGCAATACAACGAAGAAATCTCATTTCAGCAGCTTGTACCCGCGTTCTGATTCTTTCGGTCATTACCCAAACCTCATGACTATAGTTGAGGGTCGGAACAAACACTGAATTGAAGACCGATAGCTTAGCTCCGATGCCAAGTTCGGCCCTCCTGATAAAAGATTGACCAAGTTGTCTTATAATTGCTCCTGGATAAACTTCTCCACCCGTCCCTAAAGATCGAATTAAGACCTATCCAATCAAAGTTCTGTTATATATATTTTCTGTTAACTGAATGCAGGTGGCAGTGCAAGGATTCTGCTGACAATGATGTGACGCTACCATGGCAGCGAAGAGTGGTTCCAAATAGGTCCAAAGTGTGTTGGTCGTGGCTGTCCTTTAAAAATGCGTTGCGTGCTACCTTGTCTACAAGCTGAGTTCGATTGTTAATCTCAACGAAGATCTGTTAAGTTGAAGAAATCTTATCTAGCCATGTAGTTCCCAAAGGTCAATGCTAAGAACGTTAAATACGAGCTCCATTGTTGCTCCATGTCCTAAACTGAGTTTGTGATTTCTAATTTGTATTAACCACTGCTTGCCTTCTTTTTCACCAACAAACTCCGTAATGTAATTGGCTGTCGCGCTGTCTTTCCATTCTGACTCTTTGACGAACGTAGAACGACAAACAAATAATGTCGTTGACACTTCTTGTTTTAAGGACCCCAACTAACTTTTGAGTTTCTTAAGTTTCCAGCCATTCCTTGTGCTACCAATTGCCCCGCTTGTCATTCACTTTAACCAACAAATTTGAAATTCAAATCCAAGACACCTCACTCGTACTTAAATTCAATTTTTCACCCTATAGCCCGTCTGGTCCTTCTGTTTTTACACTGAAAACTTCCAAATGAACTGAAAGTCATTCCCTGTCTTCGATCTTCTATTCGCCAAAACAAAAGCCCTAAAGAAAAATGCTGACAATATCTCATGAATATCCAAAGAAAAATAAAAACAAAACCCTTGAAGCGCCCTCCTACACCATCATCGCCCTTTAACGTGCAGAATTTCAGTTAAAATTGATTGCTGCCGCGATGTAATTAATGGTCCCACTCTGTGCGTAGGCTCTCCAACTTCATCATTTATTCAGGACCACCACCCGCCGTCTCCACACAAAAGAGCAGGCGGATAATTGTTAGCCTATTAGTTTTTATGGAATAAATACATGTTCGAACCATTAACACCGATTCAACGCAATAACCGCTATTTCCAGGGCAATTTTTCCAACCGACGAATAACTCAATTGGCCACAAGAAAAAAGATAAAATAAAAGCAGGAGTGGATTGTCAGTGTGTGTAAACTATTTATTGAGCAATTAAAGTCCTCATATCTAATTGACTGGGGAAGCAGAAAAAATTCACTTGCACCTCCTTATTTATTTTTTTTTTTTCGTTTGTTGGCGTTAATACCACTAATGGGCCTCGAATACACAGTCAGCGTGCGGGGACTGGTTTGTGTTCCCACAGCTGATTCGGTCGCCCCCGCTTTGGCAGCACAGGCTACAAAAACACACACCTAATCAGTATGTTCTCGCACTCGTGTCGTGCCAAAAGCACGAACGTTTTTGATAAATATTTCTGAATTCCATTTTAAGTTTCACGTGCTGTTTTTCACTCTCTCGGTTCTTCTCTCATTCCTCAATATCGTTTGTCGTGTTTGTTTTGTACTCTCGCTAGCGTGACAACTTATAAAAGTTTTTTGAGTTTTTTAACACGTTAGAAAACAACTACTAGCGACGGTATATATTTTTTTATTTTGTATACACGGGTATTATTTTTTACCATATATTTAAAATTAATTTATTGCATGATAATCGGGAGGTTTGTGTTTTAAAAAAAAAAATATATTCCATCGTGGATGACTTTTCAAGGGAATTTTACAGAATTTTCTTACTCAAATTTGTTTCGTAAATTTTATAAGAAAATTGTAAACTTTTGTAATTTGCTACTTGGAAAAAAGTGGCGTTAAATTTAAATTTGAAGATGCAGTGAACAGCTGAGTTAAAAGCATTTGAGAAGACAAGTCAAAGTCATGGTTGCGGCCATGAATATTGTAGATTGTGATGCCAGCTGTTCTGAACAATTTTAATGCTCTGTCGACAATTAAAATTAATGGTCCAAAAGTTGGCATATTGTGTAGTTTTGGGGAGAAGTTTGTGGCGTATTGTACAACAAGTGTCAGAACTTAATTCTCACTCGGCTTTTGTGTGGACAAACTTGTTTAATAGCGCAACAATCATTTACGGAACCAACTGCTCACCACATAAACCTCATGAATTTTTCATTTGGCAGAAACATCCGGAGGACAATCCCCCTTTTTCGAGATGAAGATAATGCTAAATCCTCGGTCTGTCGAACTGGAATGGGCTAAACGCTCCCTCTGCTGTCGGCATTCCTTCAGGGATAAGCCATTGTTGAGATGTTAGTTCTGGTCCATCTTCTTGACTTTGAATAATCTTTTGATAAAGAAGTCCACCTAGCTCCAGCGTATTTTTCTCGCGATGTCGTTCATCCTTTACCCTTTACGCCAGCTATCTGCTTTTTTGTTTGCCTACCTTCACAAAATGAAAAAAGTGGGCGACTTTCTCCAAGATGACGCAAACAATCCCATTTCCTGGTTCTTTCCCTTAAAAATGTTTTCTCTCTGACTCGCATTCCATCTTTGTGCTACACAATTACTACAGCCTTTCTATCGATGGTTGTCACTCAAACTGCTACGAAAATAGTTGGTTCCCAAACTCAAATAAAAGTGGACCACCTAGCCTAGCTTCCCGCATTCATGTTTTACGTGTTAAATTCTTCGATAGGAATGCCATATAAATTACTGCCGAGCCCATACGGTGAATTGAGAAGTTTTTTCATCACAAATTATACTTTTGGAGGTTTGTCATTCGTTGTGACAAGAGGTGACGCGAAATATTTTCGGTGGATATTGCAGGAGCTCGGAGCTACGCTACATGTACAGGAGCCCAACGTACTAACCACTGAGACCTGTTCAGTTCTGAAGCCGTTCAGTGAGAACTCGTTATCCACAAAGCTCCTCTTTTCGGTATGGAGGCCATTCGTTTCCCTTATTTTTCTTGTCGAAATGTGTCAGCCCATACTTCACAGCAATACAGGAGGATTGTGTTCTTGATTGACATGAGACCTCGTTGCTTTTTTGCCGTCGGGTCTCCTACGATTAGCATAATTCTACGAAGGAGGATGTGGCTCGTAGTTAATATCAGAAGTCTTCACTTGCTTGTCATCGGACCTTGTTACGAGGAGGATGATGCCTGTGATTGATATCGAAAGTCTACGATTACTAAAAAGGACATTTCCCTCTTCGTGTCCAGCATCATTTCCATATGCTTTACACCTTTTTTTGTGAGTATTACTACCTTATGTCTAAGTTAGTAGTATGGCTATACTTTATCTGCGTTTTTCGCTGATAGACTTAGGCCATTAGCGCAAGCGTCTCTTGTCTTGATTAAGTCTTTTCTGAGTCACATGACCCATCATTCGTTTAGCTGATATAGTCAGGTGTCTTCAAACAACTCCGAGAATACCGTCAGCTGTAGGAGATGTGCTATATGCATAGATCAGCTCATAGGATTGAGCTCTACGCTGTCCCCGGACTTATTTCTATTCCACGGTGGTAGGGTAGCTGCCGAAGAGTTATAAAAGCGCTTTTTTCGACCTTAAGCTACTCTAAATGTAGTTTTGCAACCATTACTTCCTTTTTTTTTCTGCATACGGCAGACGAGAATTGGCCAGAGTTTCACCGTTTGCTCTGAAGGCTTTCAAATGCTGAACATCTTCCGTGTTCCGTGTGATGCCAGCCAGAAAGTAATCTTTAAGCAATTTCATAAAGAGAATCCTGTCGTGGGAGACTTTATTTTGATCAGATTTTAGGATTAAGCGCTGCATTGCTCCAGTTGTGATTTTTTTCCTATGGGATCCGTTCTGATTCTTCGTGTCGTAAATCTGTCGTTGAGTTTTGCTTTCACCATCTGCAGAAGATACCTGAACGGCAATCCCAAGTAGTATTCCGCAGTCCATGAGATAAAAATAAATAAATGGCTGGCGCGACAGCTCGGGATGAGCCAAGGCCTAGCTTCTCGCAACCATTCATGTTGTGCATGTTACATTTTTGGCACGAATGGGAGGATCTACAATTTATTGCCGAGTCCGAACGACGAATTGAGAAGCTCGTTTATGACAGATTATACTCCCGAAGGCTTGTCATTCCCCGACGGGAAGTGGTGCCGCAAAAAAAAATGTTCGGTGTTTTCCTTTTCAACGCATTAACCACTGAGTCACGGCGACCACCAGTCCATGAGATGCTTAACAATAATTTGCGTGCAGTCTTTCCTGATAGGAGACCACAAGAATGCCGCTGAATTCTAACAGAGTTTCATTCAGGTCCTGAATAGCATCCTTTTCCTTTTATCTGCTTCTTTGACCTAGAATTTCAGATGACGTAGTACAAGTTTCACGTAGATTTCAAGTTGACGGTTGCAGTAGCATTGAATAAACCTATTGTGCGCCCCTAACTTGACCTCTAGTCGATGTAATACTCGAGTAAGACCACCTGCTCCAGTCCAAATGCTTTGACGAACAAAAATATCCTGTGGCGATCCAACGAAAGTAAATCATTCTCTGATAAGATATTGGCCCACAGGTGGTTCTTTTTATGACTCAAAGCTTCACGTTCAATGAAAAGGGGCTGCAGGTGTTTCTTCAAGATACCTGCAGAATTTGCAATGCCCATTTTGTTCTAATCTTAGTCTTCTAAGGTGCTCCTTGAGTTTATACAGACCTGTTATGATCCGACGCAGGTCCCACGTTGGAATAAAATTAAGGCTCAGACTACGAAGTCCTGAAGGGAGCTTTAGAAAATCTTACTTGATTTGACAAAGATCTTGGGGGTGCCCTTAGCCAAATTCTTATGAACTGCACGTTGATGTACCTTGAAACTTTCACAAGCTCTCGAAGCTACCTCACTTTCCATCCACTTAGGCTCTATACACACTATGGTGCACTTATTTTTTCGAACCACCTCTTCAAGCTATTCGAGCTCTTTTTACAGATTTTTTTTTTTACACACTGACACATATTGAGGACTTTCTTGTGCTGTACGTAATTGCTGACTGCAAGAGAAGATGGCCATCTACGAATCGAATTTGTATCAGTAAGTAGTCTATCGATTCCAGCGTTTCGGCCCTCCTTAGCTCAATCAATTGGTTCTTGCCATCGCAGAGTACCTTGACAGTTGTCATTTCGGCTTATTTTCACCTTACATCTGTCAACACCAGTTGTCAAAATGAAGTACAACACGATTAAAGCTCCCAGTTCCAAGCCGGTTTATTTTTACTTCTCAAACAAGTTCCGAAAAACTTCTGTGATAAATCAGCACGGTCTTCAACAACTACAACTTGTCATCAAACAAGAGAAAGTTTTCCACACTATTTTCGGTAATTTTTGTGGCTTGTGTTTGTTTGTTCTTCATCCTGTTGGGATGTTTCACATGTGGGCAATGAGCTGTATCCCCATCCCCATCTTTGGATGAATAATTTATTTTTCTGTGTAACAAATCGTCCAAAAACACAGTCTTGACACTTTACACCTGCTAATCGATTGATGGATTAATGTGTGTCACATGTGAGTCGAAGATTAAATGCTTTCTCCACTGCTCCTACTTCGTTGTGAATGTTCTCAACCGTGAGCAAGGCTTCGTATTGATTCTGCACCAGGGAGTCAATCTAATTTTGACACCCTATTCTTCCTAAGGGCGGTATGGAGCAACTTTAAGTACAAGTTGTCCCTTTTCACTTCAATTTACAGTCAGCAATGGTGTAAAGCTTTTATACTCTCGTTGGGGAGGTTATATATAATGAAAGAATGGGGCAATAACCATTCTACACGTCCTTTCCACACCGCATTCATTGAAAACGACCAGAGAAACAAGGAAGTCGTCCTTGTTTGCTGTGGTTGGCTGTGCACCCCCATGTGCAGTTCATTTAAGCAGGAGAATTGTCGCGATAAATTCGATTTCCTTTGCCATTGTAGGGCGGTGTACCATTCACAAGTTTTCTTGTATTGCGGTTCGGTAATGTAATTCCTTTTATGTGAGCAGTTGTATCCAGGACCGTAAAGCATTCCTTAAACAACGCAGAAGTGGAATTTGCACTAATTGACCTGTGAATTATGTGCCCAGTGTTGCTTAATTATCTTACACACTTACGAGGTGTCCAGGGTCAGATTAACTTTCATGGAATCTTGCTCCAGTTGTATGCGTATTGAATTCTCAATGAGTCAACGTTGAGTCTAAGTCAGTACGCGTCTAAGGGTTTATTGGTAAAGGGATCTTTGTCTTATCCTCTTTTATGGTCAGAGAATTGTTACTTCTGACCGGAAGTGATCCTGACTGCTTTCATTTTTTTCTTGTGGCCTAAAAGTTCCGACTTGAGTTGATGTTTTAAATAAGCGCTGGAGTAATTGCAAAATTAACGCCACATAAGGGTTCTAGTCCTAAGAGCTTGACAAAACACATAACCAAAACATTGCTATCCTCATAGATAGCCAAGCCGCTATCAAAGCTATTGACTCGGCTACCATATCCTTCAAACTGGTGCTAAAGTGCCGGAACGAGCTTGACCGCTTGGGCGAACGGTTCAGGGTGAAAATGCTCTGGGTTGCATGACACAATGACATAACAGGAAACGAGCGTGAAGATGAGCTGGCCAGGCAGGGGTCAGCTCTACACGACTCACTCCTGCAGAACGCCAATTTCCAATGGAGGGGATTAAGCAACTGCGCCATATCAAGGAAGATATGGCCGACCTATGATACGATTAGGACAAAAGATCTTCTAAGCAGAATCCGCCTAGATATTGCGAGAATAACAGCGATAACCAAGGTGCATTGGCCAATTGGAGACTATGCGTCTGCCAAGCTGGGTATTCCATACAACTGCCACTGTCGCAGTTGCGGAAATGAAAATGAGAAGGAAACTCTCTTCCACTTCCTCTGCGAATGTCCGGCAATTGCAAGAGCCAGACTGCGTGCACTAATCCAACCATTCTTCGACGACCTCTGCGACCTTTCGGGTAAAGGAATACGAGATCTAGGCACTACCGGCTGTCTCATCCATCTTTCAACAACACACATCATCAACCAGGTCACACGAGTCGTGGTAACAATAAGGCACATTGAACCGTCACCTCTAGAATGTGGACACTGAGCCGTCATAATGTTGGGGCTAGTATAGATGGACTGTTGGTTGGTTTAGTGGGTGTCCTAAAGACTTACTTGGATCTAAAGCGGGTCCATTGTACCCCGAAAAAAGTATACTCATGGGAGTCAAACCAAGCGATAGGGTTGGCTTATCCGCAAACCACCCAGAAAGGGATACAAATCTCAGAAGTTTTCTAAAACCAGCGGTATTAAGGTCCTCCAGACCAAGGCAGAAGCTACTACCAAGAGTATGCAGTCTTCTGGTGGCCAGTGCGTTACATTCGCATAGCAGGTGGCGGATGGATTCTATTTCCTCTTCGTCCCTGCAGCTTGTGCAGTAATCATTGTGGGGCAATCCAAGCCGCTCTGCATGGAATGCTATTCCGCAGTGTCCTGTGAGAACACCGGAGACTATTCGTATTTCCCTTCGGTTAAGTTGTAGGAGATTTTTGAAAATCCTCTTCTTATAAGTCCATAGTGATAGAGCTATTGCACATGTGTCCATGTGACACCATCGCGTATTATCCCTGATCATGGTTTCGTCATATGTGTGTCTTCGCGACCGGAAGGTTATATGCAGGATCTAGTTCTGCACCTCTCCTGGCAAGTTCGTCCGCCCTCTTCCTACCTGATAAATCCCTGTGGACTGGTACCCAGCATAGGGTCACCTTGTTGTAAGTCGATGTATCGTTAAGATGGAATGTTACACTAGCGGTATAAACAGCAAGTTTAAAAGCAAGGACTTAAAAGCTAGACACTGTTTGAGTTGAGACATAGTTTAAAAAGTCCTCACCGTCATGTAATTTTGCTATGAGTAGCCACCTACATTAAGGCGGTATCTGAAATTGGTGTTTACGGGTGTGGTGATAGCCCAATTAACACCACAGAAGGGTTTCGATACAACGTGCGCATAAGCCGAACCGGCCGTAGCTTTCATAGTGGAGATGAGCGACGATACTTCGGATCATTTCCTTTGCGGTTGTCCTGCCTTTGCTCGGATCAGGTGGCAGATTTTCGGTGCTAATGTGTTTGGTGCTAATACTGTAAGCTCCTTCATTGAAGGGCCTTCTCGGCTTTCTGCGCAAGTCGAGGAAATTTCAGCAAAAACTGGGTCCTGCCTCTCATCGAGGAATGACAAATGTCCGGATGTATACTTTGTCATAAAGGAGCTTCTCAATTCGCCATGTGTTCGCTCGTTCTTAAATACATTTTTTAACGATTTCGACTGCCTTGTTTTTTTATAGCGGATTTAAACTGGCTATAGAAGAGGTTTCAGAATTCGCATGAACGAAAGCTGAATGGTTTCACGGACCGTGTTATTAGTATTCAATACCAGGGCTTAATGGCGACAGCTGTAGTCGCCAGGCATAAAACGCGTGTGCCGTTAAAAATTAATTACATAGTACAATTCTCTTTATAATCCTTTAGATACAATTCAAAAAATAATAAATGAATAACTGGCGCGACAGCTCGTCAGTCCCCGACAAGGGGTGTTTGTTTCGGTGGATATGGCTTGAACTGGAGCCCACACCGCTCGCACAACAGTCCAACGCACTAATTTCTGAGCCACGAAAAAGCACTAAAATTTATAAAAATAAACAAAAACAAAAAACAAATGCATCCTGCAATGGGTGTACAAATACTTACGACCTACTTGTGGTTCCGTCGGCAACCCAATGCATTTGAAATAAATTTTCATAAATATTTTTGAGAAAATTATTTCCCCCGCTGTGGGATTATGTTTATTTTGCTGCCTCCCCTGTGTGATTTATGGCTTTATTTAGTCGTAAATAGTTTTGTTTTTTTCAAAACACCCGTGCAATGCATTTTTAAATTAATCTCCCATGACGTTATGCTTTCGAAATACCCGGTTTCGACCTTATTTACGATTCAAAATTAATGAGTTTTGAATGAAGAAAGGGTCTGAAAGAGAGCATAGCGTAAAACTTTAGGACGGCCACAAATAAAAACTATACTCGTACTTATTTGCCCTTTGAAAGTTTTTTTTTTTTTGTCAAAAGTTTCACAAAGTCGTTCCGCGCTGTTCTAAAACAGAATCTTTCAAGTTTTTGAAGGGTCTCAAAGTTTTTGATGGTCCTTGTGGAAAGTATATCGCGGTCGTAACGAAATGAACGTCCCTAGACAGCAGACAGTCAAATCAAATTCGGATACGTGTGGCTCTATCTAATTAGGAATGCAGAACGCACAAGTTGATTTTTCCAAAGTAATTACAATCTGTATCTCATTTCATATTCCAGCTTAGATGTCATGTAGGATATGTCACCGGAAAAAGGTTTTTCCATGTTTTTTTTTTTTTTGCAAAATTCCATATCCATCATCCGGACTTTTTCCCTCTGCGTTGATTTTATCGAAGAAATCGTTTGTCATGAACAGTTCTCGAATCGTATTCAACGCAAACGTATTTCAACTTTTTTTTTTATTTTGATTTTCATTATGTACACGCATAAGTTAGTTCTCTCTCT
The DNA here is from genome assembly GCA_917880715.2 of Matsumyia berberina. NCBI lineage: Eukaryota > Metazoa > Arthropoda > Insecta > Diptera > Syrphidae > Matsumyia > Matsumyia berberina. The sequence continues at coordinate 109,700,536 of OU862870.1, read as the reverse complement.
GGGTGCTTTAGGCGGTCCATTCGGGGAAAAAAAGAAGCAGAGCAGAGCGCCAGAAATGGAACACAAAACAAGATACGAGATTTTTTTCGTAACAAAGGATATAATATGCCTGCTATGGGATGAAGTGGGATTACCAGATATTTTAGAGTTTATTATATCTTTTGGTTAAGGTTTTCCGATTTAGATGACAGGCCGAGGGATTTAACAAGTTAATGTTTTGTTTTCGGGTATCTTTATTGTTTGATTAGGTTGGAGTCTCTATTGCGACACGATGGATGAACACCCATCGATCGTTTAGTTATAAACTTTCTGCAGCTAGAACAGTGAGTCTTGTGGGACTTACAATGTTTGTTAGTTGAAAACTGAAAGTTTTATGAGGTTAGGGCATCATTCGCAATCGATAGGATAGGATTTAGTCCAGTCCATTGTGTTGCCACATAGCCCAGTTGTTTTCAAATCAATTTTGAAGCTCTTCCCCTCAAACATTTTTTTTTCTGAGAAGCGTTTGATCTTCTTGTTCAGAAACTGATCTCTAGTCTCTCTAATTTTTGTGATACATCAGTAAAATTGTTGGGTACTGCACAACACTTCTTTCTTTAGAACCTAAAGTATTGTAGATTTTTCTGTTTATTGAGTTTTGTTGTGCCTGCTCGAATCTTTTTTTTGTCTTTCAAGATCTCGTAGCTCTTTCCTTACCCCGTATAATGGACGATCGCACGTCAATGGATATCAGTAGAACATGACCACCTTACTACGTTTGTGATACAAACCATCCTGTGGATTTGATGAATCTCATTATTTGGGCCACAGGTATATAGTTCAATGTCCTCGAAAAAGTCTCGTCCGAGGAACCTATTTCTAAGATAATAGAGACTAGGGCAATGTGGGCCTCGTGGACCTCCTCATCGCCACACCCCCTACAAAGGTCTTCTTCTGTAATTCGAAGATTTTTTATATGGTACCGCCCTGTGATCACTCCTATAAGGGTAGATAGGGATCTTCTGTCAATCTGCAGAAGTCTGTCGGTCCTAGCCCTATTAAATAAAGGCCATATCTTCCTTGTGGTTACACAAGTGTTAAGAGAGGTTCTTCCGTTATTAGCTCCTTTTCCCCTCTTCGAGCTTAAGTGTGCAAGACAGGATGTTCACCGAAGTGTCAGCTTGTTTCGAACTTGTTGGCGAGCTATTTCTCGCTGGTTCATCGGCATTCTCGTTTCCTGGTATGCGTTCATGTCCACCGACCCAGCAGAGTGTCACCTTGTGCTGTGTTCCAAGAAATTTGTACTCTTCTCGACAGCACGATTTTATTTAACAAAAATTGTTTTTATTGCTGGCTGACTGTCGATGAAAAAGGTGATATCCTCTCGTGGTATTGCCCCCATCGCAGTCTCAAGAGCGGCTAGGGTCACTGGTAGGATCTTCGCTTGAAAAACACTGCTGTGGTTTGGAAGGACTTGGAGATGCCCAACGGTTCGGAAAAGATACCTACACCTACCCTAGTATCCATTTTGAATCCATAGATAGCTATGGAATGCACTTTTGGCATTTGCCTGCTTTTCCATTCCTTCCTGCTTGGATGCGAGCTTAAAATTGTCTTGTGAATTCCGGGTATGGTGTTATATAATCGATTGTGGATACATTCCGTACATATTCCTGTAGAATTGCAGTATGACCTTTTGCATTTGCTTTCAAGCAATGAAAGAGCTTACTCCGTTGCAACGAATGCATTCTAGAATTCTTCTTTGGCTTTTGAACCACTCTGCGGGGCTCTGAACCCCTTTTCGGGGTCAGTTAAAGCTGACTTAAACGCCAAATAAAAACTCTATGATTATTTAAGTCTGTGAAGCCTAAAAGAAAACACCAGGTCAAGTAGGCTGTTCCCACAACTACCACAAATAATAATCACTTTATCTCACGAACCTCGATAGGAACAATCTTAGAGTCGAGATAGGCATAAACAGTGGCCTATCCTTGCTAAAACACGTACACATAATGGAATTTTCTTTAGATTCACTCTACAGGCCAAAGGAAACTCTTCACACTCTCACAAACTGCCAGGCCCCCTTTAACGTCAGAGAGCGGATTTCCAGTAGCAGAGCAGACTATCGATATCATAATAGCCTCTGAAGAGGGAAAACTACTCTATACTCTGTTAGGGATGAGATTCAAAAGAAATCGTATTGTCAGAGGTGAGAAAAGGTCTTCCGAGTTCAGTCTTAATTTTGAGGTTAGCATTGTGTTCACCCTTTTTCTACTATTATTAGGCGCAAAGTTTTTTTATTCCTAGGGTGTTGACAGCCGTTTAAAACCATCGTTCGATCAGTGAACTCAGGGTCACCATTACTGTTTCTGTTTCGGGACTCCTTTACCAGTTGTGCACGTCTACGTTTGCTAAAGGAGATTTCGTGGCTAAAGCATTGATCTGCATTTGCTCGACAGATTAGGACTGAAATGATTGGTGGTTCATGAGAGGGCTGGGCTGATTTCTGCACTCGATCGGAGCTGCTGCTGGCTGTATAGACCATTGCGTACATTTCCCTGTCATTGGTTATGGCGTTTGCAATTTGTGCAAGTGTTTTAATTCTCTCTAACTCATCCACAAATACCTGGTTTACTCCCCCACAGTTGTAGGTCTAATTTGGTCAAGTCGACCATTCCATACGTCCGGACTTTCTTGTGCCTTAAAATGGTATCGCTTCATGGTTACTTGGTTGTAATGTCTATTAATTGATGATCCATTCACAGGCGAAGCAATTCGACCGGGAAAGTCGTTAGGTCTGCTTTCCTGATTCTATTACAAACGTTAAGTGTCGCCATCGGCAGAGGGAATGCTATTGACAGAGCACGAAAGACCGAAATTTGGTTAATACCTTTTTCCGATTTGTTTGCTTCGCCTTCAAGCTTTAAGGCATTAAATTCATTTCTTTCGTCAAGGAGGCTTGTGTGACGGCGCTGGATTTTAAACAGGACATTCTGTCATCAGTGAGGTCTAGATGGCCTCAAATATTATACTTTCTTGGCCGGTTAGGGACTTTTAAAATTGTTTGGTCTGACCATTTGTTCCGCGAGCTCTTGTTGATTGCAGTGTAGTCGCTTGATGTCTTACCTCCGGCCCGCTTTGCTTATCTCCTTTTTAAATAGTTGCCCACGTTCTTCCATTTGTCCAGACTTTGTCCTTACTTAGCTTGTAGTCCATCATTTTTCAACTTAATTCAGTAGACGGCGCCTTTTCTGATTCCAGTATCATTCAATGTCATCAATTGACCTTCTTCCTTTTTTTTTTTTTTTAAGTTTTCTGATATCAAATTTCATCGCTGCGGATGTCCTTAAAGAGACTGTAACACTAAATCAAACACAAGAGAAAAAAATGTTTAGTTCATCGACCGGCAGTTCCGGCCACACGCCGCCATCATCACCATCCATCACTACCTCTAGAGACCAAAAAAAAAAGGCTCAGATCGTCATTTTTCTTTTTTCCCTGTCTGTGTTTTTTCATTAATGCAGAGTCCTTGGAATTTCTAATACACCCCACAATTTGATTAAATCATTTTGTCTGCGTTTGCTGAGTTAGCCGAAAACTTGAAAAAAAAAGCAACGAAATTGTCAGTGGAATTTCATTTGAATTTAAATTGACTCCTGGATGGGTGATAAACTTTAGAATTTTCACGCGTCTGATTGTTGGTGAAATTATTATTCAAAATATAAATTTTTGAGGTTTATTCCCGTCATTTTTTGACAACGCCTGATAGAAGAAAGAATGTTGGGGAGAGAAATCAAAAAGTCATTGAATGTTTGAAACAACATCTGGTACAGTACGAAACGACAATTAAAAGTTGCAGGAAAGTTAGATGAGGTTATTTTCATACAGATTGACAGATGATGTCTAATTCATTGTGTAGAAACTCATCACTTTATTAATGGCTAGGCCATTTGATATATTTGCCATGGATCTCTGGATTCCTCTCTGCTTTTGATGCTTGGGCTAAGATATTATCGACTATTGCATGTCGAAGTCTTACTCACGTCAAGGTCTCATGCACAACTATCGATACGCTTCCATTGTGTTCATTTCAACATTCAAATTTCCCATGTGAAGTGTTTCCTCTAAACAAAATAGTGGTATATTTTGAATACTTGCAAAGAACAGCAAGTCAAAGGACGTTTCCAGACTTGTTTGCTTTCAATTTACTGTACGCTATCTCTTCCAAAGGAAGACGCTTCTGTTTTTCCTAACAACAAACACATTCTAGCAAACACAGTTCCGTGACATGATACCGAAGCTTCCTGCAAGAATCGTATCCCACTGGCAGTTGAGTGATGTTGACAGGAAATTATTTCATGTGTCGTGTGCGAGAACAAAATGAATGTTTTTCAAATAATTTTATTCAACTAAAGATAAAAACATTGTATTGTTATTTTATTGACTAGTTTTGGTTACAAAAGGTTCGATAGATACTGCTTATGATAGAGACAGGTCCAGAGTAACACGCAGTGCCATGTCTCAGTAAATTTGTGTGGGAAAAAACTCTCTTCTATTGACACACGAAAGAAGTATTTGCACAGTGAATGGTTCAATTGTTATTCAAAGTAACCACGGATCATGAATCTTGCGCATATGTTGGGTGAACAAAAGGATACTTTTCCCCAACCCACACACAAATCAGAGCCGGAAAAAAAGGGTCGCAGACAATAGTCCTCATGATGATGTTGTATGAATCCCAGAAGCAAGCATAACAATGATGACGGCAATGAAATTTTAGGGGATTTTATGACGAGAAGGGAGTTGTGCCGAACACCCTAAAGAAAGCGGAATCAAGAAATAATTTTTCAAACCTTTTTTAAAATTTAATCAATTTTCACGGGACGAAGTACATAATTGGGTTTTCACATTACCAAAACAGGTACTTGGAGAAATTTAATCGTATTTATTTTATAATTAATGGAATCCGCTTAAGGTATTATTGATTTTACTTACATTTCGTGTAAGTCCCCGAGCAGAAGAGACGGCGGGTTGGTAGAGTGGTAACTACTTTACAGTCACCTGTAAATTTTCTGCAGAGTACTTGAGGAATTTTAATAATTTTTGATTAACTTGATGGGGAGGCTTATAGACTCTTAAATTTCCATCGTGTCATCCGCTCTGTTGGTTTTTTTTCGTGTTTCGTTTAAGCTCCTCGATGTTCCTCAATGCGACAGCTGAAAGATGTCGAGCCAGGCGGTTAAGGAATTTGCTTCCCTAACCGTGTTAAATGCAAAACCACTGAACCTAATCTTGCACCATGCAGTGTGCGTGAAATTCAGTAGGCAATTGACAAAGTCATGTCAATGAGTTATAGAATGGAACTGGGATGGTCAGGGTGCTCTATAGAATCACTTCAGGCGGAAATGTTGATTATCGTTGTTCCGATTAAAAGGATCTTTCTTCCTAACAGCGGAATATTGATCGTCACCTTCCATATCTTGAGTATTGACAGTAATTCGTCTACATCTACAAGGTTTCCATGCTCATCGCTGCAGGTTTCTATTTTGTCTGTACAGCCTGGAATGTTTCTTTTTTCCTTTGGTAAAATTTCTGAATTTTATTCTTACAAGCTCTGACACTGCGATCACTTCTCATGTAACTTCTTTTTTTCTGCTCAAAAGCCAATAGAATCCCAATTAATCAGTGATCGGATTAGGAAGTCAGTACGCTATATAGTAAATGCTAAAATGAAGAAACCTCCGGAGGTGATATCATCTAAGTTGCACTTTTAAGCATTAGTAACATTCCTACTTACTTGCTTAAGGCCGCGCTACAGTCCGGGGTGGACCTGGACCTCAACCAACAGTCAGCTCGATCTTAAGCCAGCTCCCTCCAGTTTGGCACACCAAGTTGGTTGACTTCGTCTGCCAATTGCGTGCCCCACCTCAGTCGCGGTCTTCCTCTACCGGGCATTGGTGTCCATCCGCTTTACATAACCCAGTCACCTCAGTCGTTGGACCTTCATTCTTCTGGCTTGGTCGATGTCGCTCGATGTACACCCCGTACAGTTCGTCGTTGTATCTCCTCCTCCATTCACGCCGTCGATGCAGACAGGACCGAAAATCACCCGAAGAATTTTCATCTCGAAAAAATCCGAGACCATGCCTCTGCGTCGTAAAGCAGGACTGGGACGATTAAGGTCTTATAAAGGATCACTTTAGTTGTGCGAGAGAGGCCTTTGCAACTCAATTGCCTTCTTAGCCCAAGGAAACAGCGATTGGCAAGAGTTATTCTTCGTTTAATCTCAGAGCTGGTGGCATTGTCTGAATTAATAGCAGAGCCTAGATAAACAAACTCCTTAACTACCTCAGTTATATATGTGTATTGTGACGATCTATCCGAGATGTCGGTGTTGAGTGTCCTTTCTTGTTGACTGCATATACTTTGTATATGCCCTCATTAACCGCCATTTTCGCCGCCTCCGTCTCACCAGTGAAATCACGTTGCTTTCTTCCGATTATGTCAATATCGTCGGCGTATCCGAGTAATTAGACGGACTTATAAAAGATTGTGCCTCTGGAGTTAGTGCGTGAGTTTCAAGAACGACATTAAAGAAGTTCCATGACAGTTCAGAGGGTCTCCTTTCTTGAGGATCAGGCAAACAATGCTTTCCTCCGATCATAATTTACAGATGAGTAGGTGCATGCTCCTTACCAAGTCATCGCTTTCTGCTTTGAATAGCTTGGCAGCTAGGCAGTCAGTACCAGAAGTTTTGTTGGACTTAAGCTTAGATATGGCTATATTCACTTCGTCCAGGTTGGGAGGACAGAATTGTTGGTCTTCATCGTCCAGGTTGAATGGTTCTTTCTGTCTGACAGCGGGATTTGATTCGTCGTCACCGTTAAACAATCTGCAGAAACAGTTTTTCCTCTGTTCATCGTTGCAGTCTTAAGTTCGGGCAGGAGGACAATACGCTCTATTGTAGATGCTTTGGTAAGGTAGGTAAGGTGACTGTCCATGCGAGGTACGGACACACCTAGGCTAGGGAAGACCCTTTGTGATACCACTGGGATCTACCCTAGGTGCCACTGCGGCTAATGAAACCATTTGGAGCTCTTGATAAAGCTGAGGATACTTTTGATATCAGTATGTGATAATTCGCCCAGATTGTCGAAGTGGTAGGCTCCTAAATAGAGCTTCCTTCTTTAGGACAGGGCAGGACAAGTGCAGAGAAAATGGAAAATCGTTTCCTCCTCTTCTTCGTCCCTGCAGCTCTGGAAAAGCCATTTGCAAAGAGGCCCATCCTTTTGGCATGAAGGCAATAGGACAATGACCAGTGAGAACATCAATAACGGTGCTAATGAGCGACCTATTGAGCAAGATGAGACTTTTAGATCGAGTGAGGCTTAACAGAGACCATAACTCTCTGGAAATGCGGCATGTGGTACCGTTTCTCCATCTTTGGTTTGTCTTGCTGATCGCATCATACTCTAAGAGTAATTGACATGTAGCGAGTGGAATACCTAGATTCCTCCGTTCTGGTAGGATCTCTAGAGTAGTACCAAGTTTGGCGAGTTCGTCGGCCTTACAATTCCCTGGAATATCCCTATGACCGGGTACCCAGCATAGGTGAATGTTAAAATGTTCTGCCATCTCAGTGAGAGACGAGCGACAATCTGAGGTAGCTTTTGATGTATGTATATGTTACTGATTCCAGAGATTTTATAGCAGCCTGGCTGTCGGTATAAATTGTGATATCCCTGCAGGATATTACATTATGCCTAAGCCAGGATAAAGCTTCGTTGTTCGCCATAATTTCCGCCTGAAAAACGCTACAATGGTCGAGGAGACGGAAGGAGATGCTCAAATTGAGCACTTTGGAGAAAACACCACATCCCACATCCCACTCCGTTCTCGGTTTTGTTGATGCTAAGATGTGAAAACTTCCGGAGGTGGTATGATCTACTTCACTGTTTGACTTACATAAGTAACATTCCTACTTTGGGTTTTTACTCGCCAAGAACAATTTTCATGGACATGCACATTTTGTCCAGCAGCTCACAGAATCATCTTTCTAATTTTTTTCTTTATAGCGTGGACGCATATTGGTGTTTTGATGCGAATTGTCATGTGACGCTGGTTTACATGCTGGGCACTCAAAACCTCTTGTCGAAGTCTAATTTTAATAACAAGTCCACATAGAAATTAGGGTTGCTTCCGCAAGGGATTTTCATACTTAGCCTTTGTCAACCAACCATGTACCAGCGTCTCCAGCGGTTCCTCCATGACCTCAATCTATTTCCGAATTACTGTCTAAAGTTGGGATATTTCAAGTCCCAAAACCAATGGATCATTCGCCCGCCACCATTTCTTCTTTAACAGTGTGGAAAATCTATATTGATCTAAGCTTCTTTATACAAGTATCCGAGGTATCCGAGAGACCGACTGAGGACGGCATCGTTGGTCTCGTGAAGGACATTCCTCTGTCTCTGGAAAATATCACAAAAGACATGATTTGAGGTCTGTAGCTTTTGTGGTTTCTTCGCATCGTAATGCTTAAGAAGAAGGAGACAGACCATCGTCTCGTTGGTTTTCCATTAAATTCAGCTAGGAAAATGGCTTTTAAAAGGTCTATTACCTAATTCCGATTTCGTGTAATTTGTAGTTACTACGTTACATCCTTGCCTGTCATCCAATCTTTCGATTAGGTCTAGAGAAAATAGAAAATTATCTCAAACCCTGCTCTTATACTGGTTGTTAATGCGCGGGTTGTACCAATGCACACCAGTTTCAACACTTTAGGTTCATGAATTTGCTTGCAGCTTGGTTTTGGTCTAACCATCGCGGTGTATAGCGACAAAATAATTTTTGAAATTGTCCCTTAATTTCTCCCGAATATCCCCTTGTCACATTGAAAAATGCTTCTTCTTTTTTAAATTCATGGCCGGAAAAAAAATGAGGACATTTTCCGTTTCCATTTATGGAAGAAACGTAAACAGAATGGGGGCGTAAAAACGTAAGCGATTAACGATCAAACGTCATGACACCCTCCATGTGTGCCAATAGAAAGCACACATGTCTTGATAAGCGCGCTACATAAACAAGGAACTTCCATTAGGAGGCCTTTATGTGTTAACGTCATTTTAAAACCCAATAACCCATCCTCGGATAGATAAACAACGATGCCATTGAACCCCTTCCAAAGCGTTTTTTTTTTTTTAAATTTAACAATAAAAATAGAATATTACATGGTAATTCCGTTTTATTACAACCAAATAACACTTCCTCCCCATTCATATCCTGCCGATTGGCCACCCCTTTTGGATGTAATTGCACGAGTGATGGAGACGCATGTCGAGGCAAACATCATTGGGGTGTGGCACAATTGGTAATAAAAAAAAATCGAGTAATAATATTCATCATATCCACCACTACGACCGGAAGCCCTCATGGCAAGGCTTGTATGGTAATTTACAGTCAACTTCAGGCCCTCCCCGCTACAACTTGGAACCAATTATGATAATTTATATTTTTTCTAATGACTTTATTACGTTTTTTTCCCCCACCAAATGGGATTTATCCACAGGCAGTGTGGAATAGCTTCACTTGACAACTGTGTGTTAGTGTAGATTTGTACAGTTGATTTGCAGGAAGGCAGAGTAATAATGTGAGGCAAACACCGGCTAAGTACAGGTGTTGTTCGGGTCGTTAAATATTCAAATAAGCAATGAAATTGCCAAATCAGATTCTATTCATAAATTTGGAAGGAGTTCTCTGTTTGTTTCGAAAACGACTTGATATATATTTCGAGAAGACTTTTGTGCACGTGTAGAGATTACTCTAACTAATAGGCTTGATACAAGAGTTGACCCGACAGGAGAGATATCATTGCCACAGCTTTAATTGTCGTAGTTAAATAGTGTTCTTGTGCAGTTTTCAGGCCTTCAGAATCGTTGCACTAGAATCAATTCAAATCCTTTATAGATCTGCACGTGATAGGCCGTCTGGTTGTATTGATCCTCAAAGAACTATGCCTTAGATTGTGAAAGTGTTGTCTCTGAAGTGCAGGATAGTCACAACGCAAGTGTAGCAAGTTAATGTTACGTCAAGGCATACGAGTCTTTGCAGATGTTTGCCAGTGAATGCCGAAAAAACGCGATTCAGATTGGTGTGAGCTGTGGCAAAGATTTCATACAAAATAAGAGTTTGTTCAGCATGTTTGTTATGCATGTGTCAAAAAGTGTGAGAGCCATTTTGATTTTGTAAGCGATGACAAAAATCTGTCAGGTCTATTCTATGGTTACTGCTCAAGGAGAGAGATTCTTAATTTGGTTTCTGCCTAAAGTTGATACATTTCTTGGATTGGCTGGCATTCTGGTCGTGCTGAGGCTCAAACACTTGCGTACGAAGAAGGTCCATATTTTTCTGGGATGATATCTGTTAAGAGTCTGAGGTGTTTTTTTTTTCCGTCGGAAGGTGTGAATTTTTCAAAGACGAAACTGAGCCCGTAATCAGGAACTGTGTGAGATTTCCACCCATTTAACCCATCTCCCCTTCTACCCCTGGTCCTCGCGGTACCGGCGTCAAGCATTCCAGCACGAGGTGGGTCTTCAGCCTTATGTACTCGGCTCGTTTGTGTTGCCAGCCTACTGCGCTGCGTTTCGTTGTCGCTCCTGTTTTCGCTGCTCCTTCATAATTGTTGGCACAGTGTAGCCAACTGCTTGCCATGCCTCTTCCCTCCGTATCATCTGTCTGGTGATATTTTCTGGGGTTAGGTCCTCACATAGTTTGGTCACAAGCAGCACCAGTAGGCGTTCTTCATTATATCTTGGACATTGGAATATGATGTGCTCCGAATCCTACAACTGCTTCCGCTCACGTTGAGCAATAGCGGCTGTCGTCGTTTCCAAACCTGTGGTGGTAGGCTCTGAGATATCTATGACCAATAAGCATTTGGGTCAGGTAGAAACTCAGCTCCCATCAGCCGCAACTCTTGTTAAGAGCAATCTCTTCTTGTGCTTTCCTCCGCCGATATTCGGCATAATCCTTGCCAAGGCAGCAATTGCCTTCTCAGAGGCATGCTGCAGATGTTGCTTAAAAGTTAGCCTTGCATCTATAGTAATGCCCAGGTACTTCAGCTCTGGTTTGGAAACAACTGCGTGGTCCCCCACGATTACTCTTATAGTCTCCATGACTCGCCTGCTGCTGATGAACACTACTTCTGTCTTTTCCTCTGCAAGTTGTATACCTATGCGTACTAGCCAGTCCGGAACTGTCACGATAGATTCATTGTAGTCATACTCCTCAAGGAGTTTGGGTCACTACAACGATTGCAATGCCCTCGGCGAAGCCGACTATCTTCGAAGACCTCGGATTTTTAAGTCTAAGTCACGGAGTCTTGGGTAACACCGCCTGTGACTTAGGTGTGATTTGTTCAAAGCGACGATGTGAATGGGCGGCCGTCTTCTATCTACAATCGGCCATCTTAAATTAATGTGTGCATAATCAAGCTTTCAGGCGTTTTATTTGATTAAAAACTCAGTGGTCTAACAGTGTGTTCAATAGCATTCTTGGTGGTAACTGGGTACCACTTGTTTTTGTCGTTGTCGTTACCACAGTTATGCTGATGAGGTACATGTCTTGCGTTTATTTTTCAAGAAGTTTGACTGATACTCTCAGTTTCCATACAAGGCACATTTTCCGGAAGGTGCTACTCACTCTCCGTCTTCCTTCTGGTATCACTAACTTTGATAGCCTTGTCCCATATTTTAGACCTATAGAGCATTGTCGCCGTCGAAACTCGACTTCTATTGTATATGAGAAGTGCTTCTGTCCTTTTGTCTGCAAGTGTTAGACCTGTGGGTCGTTAGCAATGAGGTTTACAGATTTCTAATTCATTTAAGATCTACAGGGTAACATCTTACCCATGTTTTCGATTGGAATCGGGCTAATAGTATGTATATCCATCATTGCCTTAGCCCTGTAGCATTTCTCACGTCGAAATCTGCGGAGGTAATTGCCACAGTACTGCTTACTCTATTGAACTTGTTTCACAGCTTTCCTCGTTGTATTGACGACTTCATCAACAGCGCCGATAGTGATATGCTTTTTTTAGAAACCATATTGGTGATTTGTGAGACTTCCTTCTTCGATCACAAACTACTTCAGTCTGTCGCATATGATGAACTTTTCTTGCAATGTTTAGCATGCATGGAGGTTTGTATAACTTTCAATTCTGTTTTCGAGGATCTAAATGAGGTTATGGTCAACTAATTTTTTTTTAATAGAGTTAAGGCAACTGTCAGACTTCTTTTGCAAGCGTGCAAGTTATAAGATGAAGAGCTTAAGTATATCTTTTTTTCTAGCGAAGGGAGTGGTGTTTATTTCCATAGGGCTCTCAGTGAGCCCTTCTTCTTAGCACCCGTCCCTTTCTATATTTGAGGCGTTTTGCGTTAGACTAACTTCGACTTGTTTATTGAAAATATTTCGACAATTAAGCAACATTTGCAATTCTGCTTTTTGTAGCTTGTGTTTTTGGATTCGGGGCGATAAAGTCCCCAAAACAATTTTATTTGTAAAATCTTTTGCTGTCTTTGAACAGATCCGTCTGCTACAATTTCTTGTGGCGTTCAAGTTGAGAAGTCTTTCTGGCATTCAATTTCCCTACCTCCTTTCAAATTTCCAAAAATTATAAAGCAAATGGTCACACAGAGATATATAAATTTATGCAATTATCACTTTAGCTGCTTTACAATCAAATATAATCGATAAACAATCAGATAAAAATATTTATAAATTGAATTCCCCCCAACTGTGCGTGCAATTGTGGAATTCCATCATTTAAAAAAACACTCGTGGCCAAATAAAATACTGATATAAAAAGTTAACACCGTCCAAACGTATTTTACACTAAAAAAAATAGTTGAGAAATAAAACAAAAATCCTTTATAACTGACAAATACGTACGAACTTATATATAAAATATTTATTATACCTTAACTATAATGTTAAATGAAATTTAATTAAGAAATCGCTGTGCTGTTGGTTGTGTAAACTTTAAAAAAAATCCCAAAACAAATATTTTATACGACAAACATTAATAAAAAACAAAAAGTTTTTTTTTTTTTTATAAAATGTATTCCCTCTCATCGATGTGTGTTTAACGTAACGTGTACTTCATGCAGTCGGTAATCCTTAATCGTAGTGCTCTTCGTCCAGTATCCTCCGCCATTTTCTTCTTCATCGTCGCCGTTGTAATTTACATAATTAGCCTATTTATAAATTTAGTGCAATTTTTTATTGTTAATCGTTGTGATATTTGTTGTAAACGTCGTAGTATTAAATATTTGTTAGTAAAACAAATAACAATGGACTATCAGTGTATTGTTGTGTATACTATCGTTCGGATAAGTCCCTTTTATCCGGCAGTGACGGCAGATAGTGATTTCTTTACAACGCCAGGAAGACAAAAAGGATGCTTGGATTGGGTTAAAGGACAAATTAAAAGGTATGCTTGGTTGTGCGCAAGAACTTGACTCAAGGACTGGTGTGAGTGTGGTTTTACGTTGACAAAAAAAAACAAAAAGATAAAAAGGGATTCAACGACGCTTTATTTTAGGACACACTTATCCTTTGGGTTTTCCTTCGCTTGCTTTGTTCTTTTAAGTATCCCCGGCCAGTTTTTTATAGGGGGGACGGGTCCTGTACTATCTTCCATTTGGCTGTTAAAATTAATTCAAAAATTTTATTCACTCCCTCGATTCTTGTTTTGTTGCTGGTGTGCGTGTGTGTGTTTTTTTTTTCTAAATTTGAAGAGCTCTGACTTGAGTTTTGCTTTAATCGTTTGTTAGCTTAGGTTCGACAGAGGCATCTCTGAATTTCAATTGGTTTCAAGTTGATTGAGATACTTTCTATTCATTTATTCTCTTTTTTTTTTTTCTTTTTTTTTGGGGGAAAAATAAAATAAAAATCCCGACTCATGACTGTGAAAGTATTATGGGAATTAAGGATGTTATACGAGAACTTTGAATTGGATGGGTTTTCCGCAAAGCGAAAGTCGAAATTTGAACTCATCGTCCTGTTTTCAAGGGCTGTTGAGCGCCCCGTCGAGTGGTGGGTTCTCTATTTGTGGTGGAATTGTCCTAATGTTTGATATTTGCTCTTTTATTGCTGTACTCGAGTGAGTAACATGCATAGCGACCTCAAAAGATGTGGTTATATCGTATCTCCATCATTTAACAATAAGCATCTGCAGAGATTCAAGTGAGGGTAAATGCTCTTTGTCTTTGAAAGAACGCCTCTGGGCAGCCGCCTCCTTTATGAAAATAGTGTCTCGCAGTCTCCGAATGGATGACATAGAATTTTTGCGTGTTTTCGTTGCTATTCTGTTGTCTACACCTGTGACTGCTGGGGACTTTTTGATAACATCATGAGAGGCGTTGTCAATTTCAAGGCATTGGGTCATTGGCCTTCAATGTCAAATGGCTTGACGATTTTAACCGTGTTATTCGCCATAGATCATTGAATTTAGAACCAGCTTCGAATCTTCCACTTTTTATAATCCACTCGTTCTTAAGAGGTTAGGAATATCCTTATGACGTTATTCACACAGCGCGAGCGAGGTGTAGTGGTTCGAAACTCAGGTGGTATAGGATTTCAATGGCGTCTGAGGGTGGTGTCTAGACTAACCGAAGACAAACAACATGAACCTGCATAGCAGTATACGGTCCAATAGTGAATAAAGACTTTTTTGCTTGAGGAGTAAATTCCATGAACTCCAGTTTGATCTTTGATCTTAAATGCTGGTTCAGAGGAAGACGCCTAGTCAAATTTGTTTCTATCCTTGATGAAGCGCAGAATAACGAATAGTATCCATTTTCATTCTCGTGAAAACATAAAGAAAATGCATCGTCGTACCATCGCTCTGGGGTCTACGTGCACGTTGGGCTCTCCATGGTTCCTAGTGGCGATCAGCCTGAGCATAGTTCTTTAGTCCTTCCTCCCCAAGTTGAACAGAGATTTTTCGGGCTCTATGGCAAAGCACTTGCAGTTTTGAGCCTGCTGACTTCTGTGTTAACACCAGCTGAACGCGTTACTTGCTTTAGCAAGAAGTGTGTACTGGATCGTCTATGCAACATTTGGGAGAGATATTTAGTTATCTGGTTCCCGACCAGTGGAGGACTTCTGCATGAGATACAGCAGCATTTCAACCATGTCGATCCTGGAATCCAGTTCTTCAGACTAAGCGTTCTTCTATCTGCGATAGCTTGGACTTCTTTAAATCTAAGTTCGGCCTTCCTTGTGAGGATCCTCTTGGCTGAAGCATTATTCCCCATTCGCTTGATATGGGCAAAACAATCTAATTGTCTTGTTTTGGCTCCTCGGGCTTTATCCATTTATGCAGATCATGGAGTTCGCGGTTGTATCTTCTCCTCGCACACAGGATCAAATATTCGACAAAGAATGTCGTTATACGCTGTCGACAGATGCGTCCATGAACATACACGGATTTGTCCTCATTGACTTTAAAACCAAATGCTCGCTTCACCTGTTCTTTGATTGCCGTAAAAGCCTTTATGACCGAACGCGGCGTATCGCAACAGCTAGACAGATTTGGCAGGGATATGCTTTCTTATTACTTGTAGTTCTGCTTTTCAGATTTTTTTTTCTCTTACCATCGATGTATTGTTCCTTCCGATACAGGAGCACATTGTGTCTGCCAGCCATTTGGAGCATTCGGAAAACAGTCGTGTGGCAGTATGCTGCCAAGTTAAGTGAAGAAGTAGTCTACAACCCTGCTTCATCCGCTCAACCACGTTTGCAGTCCATCTGGTCAAAGAGCACCACTCCCGCTGCTATAAAAACTGTTCGGCTAGAACTGTTCGAACCAGAGATCTCCTTTTCTCTACTACAACTATTCGGGCCTGTACTTTTCTTCTCTTAGTACGGAGGATGGTTTTGGTAGTTGACATCAGATACGAAGTCTCCGCATGCTTCCCGTATGTCTTTTACGTTTGCCCAACGATGCGGGCATCTTTGCCGCCCTATCGAACGCGGACTTAGATGTTAAATGTTATAAGTTGAGGTGTGTATGCACTGCGACCTGTGCTCCCCCATACTCATATTGGCCGATAAGTCTCGACCTAAAGAACCTTCTCCAATTCAATCACTCTGAGAAATCGGAGTATCTGGATTGGGTCCAACGATGGGAGATCCGTTTCAGAGCAAGTGTAAGCGGACGTGGACTTGATCTGCTATGTAAAGCTGCGGATCTAGCCTCGTTCGTAGAAACTTTACTGCTTACATTGTGAATATTTCGAGTCTATTTGCCACTCTTCAATAGTGGGGATTGCTCTCTTAGTCAGGAAGACTGTCTACATCTTTGATGAGGGAGAAAGCATTCGACCTCATCACACTTAGGTTGTTGTGGACCCATTGTGATTACCGTGGTGGTTGATCCCGGTTTCTACCGGCCTTCTACCTTACTGTATTACGCACTGCGCACTGCAACCTATGAGATCTATTGTGGCGGTCCATATGGTTTAACCAGAGGCAATATTGAGGCTTTTGATAAATCTTAGTATAGCCTTAGGTTCAATTTTCCGGATTTCCGCTGAGTTGACCGAGGCCCGCGTCGAGTGGAGTAGTCTGTTCCTTGGACATACGAACAAAATATGTTCAACGGTCTCTTTTTGTTCTCCACAGAGCCGAAAAATATCTGTATCTGATACTTTCATTTTATGCAGATGGTATCTAAGTGGACAATGTCCTGCCAGATAGCCCGTTAAGGTTCTTAACTCATCTTTGGTGAGATCAAGTAAAGTCTTGGCCTTGTATAGGTTGGGGTTGATAAACTTTTTCGCTTGTCTAAGGCCCCGGAGGTTGGCCCAGTAGTGAGCGTGTTTGTTGATCTCCCATTGTGTTATCTTGGAGTAGGCACTCTTAAGTGGTACCCCCAAACAGGGTTGGGAACCATCGAGTGGGTGGCAAGCGCCTCTTCTCGCCAGGCAGTCAGCCCGTTCATAACTCTCGAAGCGTTCGTGTCGTGGGATCAAGGCTAAGGTGACCTTATTTACCGATGCAAGGCTTTCGAGGAGGTTGAGACAGTCCCAGACAAGGATTTAAGGGCTACCAGTGCTGCTAGACTGTCTGAAAAGATGTAGATGTGGGTTCCTTAGGTTCTTCTCCAGAGGCATTCTCTTGCACACAATTAAATAGCATGGACTTCCGCTTGAAATACTGTAGGTGACTTTCCAAGCGCTGTCGCGCGTTTTAAGCTGGGACCGTAAACCCCAGCACCTGTGCTGCCGTTTTCCAATTTTGAACCATTTGTATACCAGATTTGGGAATTTGGTAGTGTAGTAGGGCCTTCATTTTTCGGCCTTCTACCTTTCTGCTCGGTGTTGACTTGGGTCTCCACCTACCGTGATGTCCTTAGAAACGTGAAAAGATCGTTTCTTGGAACGTCAGACGGTTCTTGTATGTCCTGGTAGTAGTGTCTTGCTATCGTTCTATTTCGCAAGTGACATAGTCTTGGGCAGTGGCAGAAGAAGTGTGGAGCCTCTTCGTCACCGCAGCCCCTACGTATATTGTCATCGTTGAGTTTAAATTTGTGGCCGGTGAGTGCACCCACCAAAATTGACAGTGACTTTCTATCATATTTCAAAAGCTTGTTGGTTCTGGCTTTGTCGTATTTTGGCCAAAGTTTCCTTCATATATGTATCAAAGGTGGTAAGCGACTTCCATCTCCTGTTGGCTGTCGTCAGGGTACTCCATTCCACTCGCTCTCTGAGATTACACAGTGGGGGCTTCTGTTAGGCTTAGACTATATGAAGTTTTCCATCCAGTACTTGGTTAAATTTTCTTTGGGAAGTTCTCGTGTCCCTTGCAGTGATTTCTGCGGCAATGTTATTTACATAAAGAATATGGTCATTGGACATGTTTTTCAAGAGTGATCCCAAAATGGAACCCTTGCCGTGATATCCTTTCTATGAGTTGTAGAGTGGTGGAAGCAGACCTGCTGAATAGTTCTATGTACAAGCCCTCAGTCTTTAGGTATCCTTGGACAGACAGTATTGAGTTCCTTTGTCGACACGAATTGGATCTTCTTTTCGCAGGATAACTCTGAATACCGCAGACCAGAAGTGGTCAGAGTCTGTATGTTTGTAGGAATTGAGTTCCTCATGGCGTTAACAGTGTTGTTGTGGATTATAGAACATTTTTTTGATTTATGGTTCCATTAAATTGACCTTACCACGTCACTTTTACGCGATTCATAAGTGCTGTGCCATTCCTCTCCTCGTCCTCCTTTTTGCCTGAGTTTTCGTCCTTAAAGTCTTAAATTTATGAGAACCATTCCCCATTGTCTCTTTACCTGGCAATAAATAAGTGACCCCCTGAATCAATGTTCACCCATAAAGCTCTCTATTGTCGCGCTGGTGTCAGACACTATCGATAAATGTCAATAAATCGCTACGTGTACCCAACACTTTATCCAGAGCACAATGCCATTCCGCCCTACCTCCCGCCTACTCAAGAGATTTTATGAGAAATTTTCATCACCGAGGCACACAACTGCTGCTGCTGGTACTGATGCTGATGCTACCTCGAGGAAGTGTGGGAGAGCTCTTAATTGGATAGTGTTTGGACGTGATCTGTCCTCCTAGACTTCCATCCTTCCGTGCGAAATTTACTGTACACTTGCAATTATTAATTGCTTCAATCAATGTTAAAGCACTTTGCACTATTCAAACAAAGATGGGACGACTAGACAGGGTGAGGCATATAATTGGCACGCTATGAATAACAAATACACGACGACGGATATTACATCCTTGAACAGACAGGACACATACATTCAAGTTCATTTCAGAGCTGAAAGTGATGTTTCACTATGCCTGTCACTGGATGGATGTAAACAATGAGTGCTAGTGATTATTTGTTTGGTTTTTGTGCGGACAATGGCCGTTTGTCTGTAGGTATCAGCAAGTGGAGAGGAGGTCAAACAAAATGTCAGCATAAGGATTTTTCTTCTTTTTTATTTGGATTGATTGGTCCTTAATTGGACAAGTTCATTCGTTTTCGATTTGCTTTAAGCTGTCTTTCATGGCTTATCTCGATCAATGTCTGTGTCCTGTTCCAATTAAAGGACACAAATTGAGCGCAATCAAAATGGCAATCTATAAGTGACCAGAAAATGGAGAAGACTCAAAAATGGGAGGCGAATTTCTTGTGTTTGGCGAATGACTACTGGTGGCACTTAACAGTTTTGTAACATAGACAAATCAGTTAACAATGTATAGAAGGACCACATTTTACCTTCCTAGACTGTGATTCTAAGTTTTTAGTTCGATTAATCCGGCGAATGATGTCGCACATTTCTTGGAGCGCGTCGGTATAACGCCTCTTTCTTTCGTCATCCTTGCAAATATGACCGAGTAGCTTGCCCTCGAAACATTTTTCTTTCCAAGTACATAATTCAGTATCTGCTCATAACTGAATGCGATAAAGCAAGAACGACTGGTAGGATCAGCGTTCTGTAGAGATTCGTTTTGGTGCTCCGCGTTAAGAGTTCTAACGTCAACTGTTTTGCTAAATGGGAGTAGAAATGGTTTCGTAGAGTTATGCTTCTCTTGATTAAGGTGTCAGGTGTAGGGATTTAAACTCGTTTACCTTTTCGAGATTAAAATTGCCAATAGTTACGTGGAGAGATAGAACTATGCCGACTTAGTTAGTAAGTTAGATTGGTCCTCCGAAAAGGGGTACTACTTAGACTAAAAAGTAGATCCATTGTAATGCCACTGAGTACTAGAGTTGGACCGCAGTTTACTCTTGAAACCATTCAGATTTTATAACGTAGCTGTTTAGATCGGCCTTGTTGGCGGGATTCAGATCATTAAGTATGAAATCGTATGGTTGTGGCCATGCAGTCGGTGAGCGGCAAGCGTCATTTCAAATTTTCTGCCGCTATGCCGCTTGCCGCTCATGGCGTGGCAGGGGCCTAAGGTGGTGTTCCTGATGTTACCAAAGGCGGGACCCCTGCAGAGGAAGTGTATAGTCGATTCTTCTTCTGCTTCGTCTCTGCAGCTTCTGCAGGAATCGTTGCAAGGTATACCCAAGCGTTGAGCATGCCTACCTAGGATGCAGTGGCCTGTAAGGACGTTGGTTAGTTTCGAAAGTTGGTTTCTTTTTAGTCGTATTAGTGCTTTTGATCTCTTCGAATCTAGGTCATCCCAGATGGCATTGTTGCAATAATCGAGATGTTGCAATCTACAATTCGCTTTCGACGGAGTATCAGTATAAATCAGGCGTTTAACAAACGACATCGGCCTAGTCATGTGAGTCTAGCCTGGCTAATTCAGCCGCCTAGTTCACTTTAGTGTAGTACCGATCTCGTTTAGAGATCCGCGGCAGTCTTTCACTGGCGTAGAATCTATTGGGTTGAATACGAAGGATTTGATCGCATCCGATTTTGTCGACTCGATTTCGTACTCGTTGAGTTTTAGACCAATATCTGCATATTCCAGCAACTGTTTGGACTAGGCAGCTTTTTAGCGCCTTCTGTTTTGAAGCCAGCCCTATGCTTTATCTGTTTAAGCACGAAATTAAATAAGACTTATGATTGTGCATTACCATGCAAGGATCTGGTGCAAATTCATTCCACTAAGCACTTTGCCTTGGCTCAGGAAGAATTCTCCAGATGGAATCAATGTTGTTTTCCAGTTAATTTGTTGGGCGGCATAGCTAGATAAGTTTGCTGGTGAATGTAACAATTGCTTTCTAAGCTACGAAAGCTGTGTTGGGCAACCTTAAAGACGATGGAAAGATGGTCTGATTTTCCTTTATTTTTTCAACGTATTCGGGGATTGAAGGAAGCAACCATTTTGGTGAGTTCATATTATTTGTGGTTGTCTTTCTAATCGCGTGACTCTTCGATTTCATTGAGCTTGGAGGTTGCTTAGAACCTCTTCTTTTTATTCAAGGTTATTTTTTCCGCCAGTTTTCTGCTTCAATATTCATTGATTATTGTTCTCATATTCCGCTGGACGGCTTATAATAGCCAGTAACAGCTGGTAGCTGGTGTGCGTGACTCAGTGGTTAGTGGGTTGCTATGCGCGCTGCATGGGTTCAAGCCATCGAAGACTATTGGCGGCACCGGGGTTGATAAACCTCTAAGAGTACAGTTTGTCATGAAAAGGCTTCTCAGTTTGCTGCTCAGATCCGGCAATGAGTTGTAAGTCCCTTCCATTCGTTCGAAAAATGTGACACACACAACACGAATTGTTGTGAGAAGCTAGGCCTTGGCTTGTCCCGAGCTGTCGCGGCAGCTATTTATTTATTTGTTAATAAGTTTTATACGACCCAGGTTTTATTTTCGGTACACAATAGGCACTCATGCCAGCACACGAAGTTTACAAGAAGATTACATTTTTTTTGCGACGGGATGGGGGGAATGAATGCTCAGAGCATGCTGGTGAATTCACTGTGAGTTGGAATTTAGTAAACTATGAAGAGATTTTTACTAGCCGAGTTCTAGAATTATTTTGGGTGTGATACAAAGCTGCCTTTTGGCTTTCAAGGCGATATGGCTGTCTGAAAAGATGAATATTTCCCCGAGACATTGGAGGTGTGCTTTAATCGCATACATTGATAGCAAAGTTGTCATATAATTCCTCTTTCATAGGAATTCCAACCTCCTTATTAGGAGCGTTGATACATTTCACTGCTGTTGTAGAATGTGGCCGCGATAGCTAATCGTCTTGAAGTCAATGATTCTTGATCGCCACTGTAAAGGGCCTAACATGTGAAATCTGTCTATCGATCGCCTTATACAATGGAACGACAATTTCTTGTTTCTGAGAGATGAAAGGTGTGTACACCACTCAAGAAGCAGACTCTGAAACCATCTTCCTCCATTATTCCGGGTCATGTATTCAAGACTTGTAGGGTAGTTTGTAACAGTTATAACTTTGTGTTTGCAGTGATGGGCTATGCAGGTGTTTAGGTGGCAAGAAACTTACCGAGGCTGATTGGTTGGCCTTCTGAGTATCCTTAGGCCTTACTTAGTCCTCTGGCGTGCATAGGCACGCAATAGTGCATGAGATCCTATAGAGTAACGTCTAATCCCGCTAAAGGGATATCTTGAGATTCTTGAAATCAGCAGGTTCTCCAGAAAATCCATAGAAGAAGAAACTGTCTTCTGGTGGCTAGTAAAGTGCAATCGGACAGCAGGAATGGTACGGCTTCTATTTCCTTTTCATCTCTTGTCATTATTGCAGCAGTCGTTGTGAATCGTCCTGCGGAAATTCCTATCGTGTAGCTTGGTGTAAGGACTCTTGACACGATTCGCATTTTCCTCAGACGAAAGTGGGATTATTCTTAATGAAGAGTAGCCATAATCTTCGGTCATAATATCATCCCACCAGACAGGTTGTGTGTGCTATAGTGGCCAAATTCGAGTCAACATATTCTCTATTGTATGTTCCTGTGCCAGTGAGACAACGAAGTACCGAAAATATCGCAGGCGTAAGTGCTTCAGTTCAAAATAAGCCAAGTTAGTCGATTCCATGCCATTCACAGAATTTGAACCAAACAAGTCAGTAGTTCCTATCCAAGTAAAATTTTATACGTAAAACAAATACGACAACCAGCTGGCTACAACTCTTGATTTTATCCCCAGTCAAAAGGAACTGCCTAGGAATTTTACGATATCCCATGGCCAGGGTACGCCGAAAGCAATGTTTTTTCATTTATAGCGTTGGTATCACTGCCAAATTGTTCTGTTCTCTTGACAATTGACCGGCGTCTGAGTACGAAGATGGAAAATGTTATGATTTCACACCTCTTTGTAAATTATCCATTGAATAAATTCTCTAAATTATGGTTTTCACAACAAATTAAAAAAAAAAAACAATTTGGTTTAATGCCGAATACTTTGACAGTTTGACAGCCGATGTCATACGAACGAAATCATCACACGTACCAACTTGACGGTATACAAAATCGACTGGGTTTGGCTGGCTGGGAATCGTCTAAAATCTAAATGAACGGCTAGCTAGGTTTCAAAAAAACACGCTTAAAGTCAAATTAACTCAAGAACTGAAGTCACTTGATCATTTGAAGTAGAAACTTCTGCAAAATTTTGAAGAAAATCCTGAATTTCTTTTTCTTATGTCCTTATTGAAAAACCCTGAAGTACATGAGTCTAGACAGCAACCTTAGATTTTGTCGATGTTGACTGCAGAATCTTAATAGCTGCCTCACTGTCAACACATGTGAAAATTGCTTTTCTAGTGATGTTCTCAACTTAACTATGTCTGTGGCCGTAAAATCGTAGAGACCCCTGGTACACCGTCTTCGATTCTGAAGGCATAGGAAACCAAACTTTGTTAAAAGAGACCGACAGACTGTAAGGATGAAAGGCTTAATTGGTCGTCGCAAAAATTGGATTTTGTTTCTTATTTTCCACCCAACTGCCCTACAGGGTAAATGTCTTCTGTTTCGCTATCTGATTTGTCATCAATTTTTGCAAAATCTTCAATCCTTCTAGGAATCCTCTCTCGCACACACTCATATTCTCCATATTCAAACGCTGAAAGGTTAAATTGATTACACCTCACTAGTAATAGATGTCACACTCCCTCCTAGGATTGACAGCTCAATTTCCCTTACAAGAGTTTTTGGATTATTTCGAATCGAAATCTATCCAATAAGTGAAGAGATGTGTACCTATCTGTACACTGAAAGTCCTTCCGGCTAAGGTGTAGTGGATGAATATATGATGACATTTATCCAAGGATATGCTTCACTTAACATTTCCACCTCATTACACGGACTGGTGGTGGGGTGTGTAAAACGATGACGAATTTGATTTAATTTTCTAAAAATACTTAAAAATGTTGTAGGTATGCGACATACAAGAATTCAAGAGAATTCTTCTTCTTTTTCAAGTCCCTTTGTCAAATTGTTAATTTCCTTCTTTTTTCGGAGGAGAGAGAGGGATACATATCTGTGTATGTGTGTGCTCACCATTGGGGCGAGTGTGGTTCATTTCATCATGTCGTCAATGTCGTTCCGCATAAATGACGTGACAAAGTCGATTCTTTTTCTTTTGAAAAATCTTCTTCTTCTTGTATTTTCTTGTTATTTGATGTTTTTTCCTTGTCGCTGTTGTTGTTGTGTTGTGGGGTAAAATACGCGCGTGTTTATTTAAAGGATTTCGTCAAATGAAGAAAAAAAATTCAATTTATTTGTACCTCACAGCTGGACAGGTTGAGAAATGATTTCACACAAGTTGCCATTGATGCGAATAAGAGAGAGAGAGAGAGAGAGTTTCTTTTCAAGCGACAGTTCAATTTGGTGTGAAATGGCTTTTGACTAGTGGCGTGTGTCAAGGCTACGAAGGCTTTCCTGGGAATTGAATGAGTCCACGTAAGGTTATGTAATGTGTCATGCTTAGTTCAAATTTACATACATATGTATGTACCTTCTCCTAATAGTTTTCATTAAATTTCAACGCTTCTGTCATCCTTTTTGTACAAGTCGCTTTTGAACTGTACGTAATGTCACGGCAAGGACTAGCAATGGCGAGGTATTAAACCCCATGGTGTAGGATTCTTGGTACACAAAATGCCTTTGAATTGAAAACTCGAAATCCTTAACAGTTTGCCAGCAAAAGGCTGAATTTAATGAATGTTGCACGTCGTTCACTTTTGGTTTGTCTTTCCAAGCAGTTATCACTCACAATGATGTAAAGATACATCTTTGTATGCCTGTTGTCCCTGAGGTTGGCAGTTGGTGGGGCTCAAATTCGCATTGACAATTCTTGGCGCTGACAATCTGTAATGTTGCGTAGTTTAAGGTAATTTTCACTTAAGGGGTGTCCTTGTCCTTGGAAGTCTGCAACATAATTCCTCTTAGGACGTGTCTGCATGGGAGTAAATTATGCATTTTCGCATCTCATTATGTAATTACGCTGTCATGTGTCAGGAGTCGGCACCAGCTTGCAAATAAGATCTGTAATGCTGACTTTAAGAAGCTCAACCCAATACAGTGTTAAGAACGATGAAAAACCACGCTTTGACATTGATTATTGCTGCCACAAGAAGCAACATGTTTTGATGTTGACTCACAGTGAAAAATCAGCGTTCAATATTAACCGTATTTAAGTCCATAAGCCATCGCTGAGCTGTGATCTGCATCAAGACCACAACTGCCCTCTTCGACTAGTCTTAATTGCCCTCTTGAACTATGCAGTCGCATCGTCCTCTCAGTTGCTATTGCAGTTTTTTCTGATTCTGGATCCAAATTCGCAAGACTTTCCTTTTTTTTTTCCTTATGCCTGACACTGCGACCTAGCAAGATCTATTATGTGTCCGGCCTACTTAGACTAATAGATCTAATACCTTTACCATTAGTAGCCGAGTTTCTAAACTCCGCCAACGAACAAAATTCCCTATGAAAGATCCGTCTACGCAGCCAGTATAGTGCCGGACATTCACAGAGAACGTGCTTAGAGGTTCCCTCCTCCTCCAAACAGAACCGACACTCTATATCTGAACAAAGGTTCAGTTTGTTGAGATGATGTCTTAGGCCACAATGGCCGGTAAGGCAGCCCACTAGCTTCCTCATGTAGGAACAAGGTTTAGAATTTCCTTGTGGGAAAACGGCATTATAGGTCTCTTGAATTGCTTAAGCCCGGGGACATTTTCTCAATGGGTTACAGGAAGTTGGTGTTCCCAGTTGTTTAACAAAGCTGTGGCGGTGGCCCAATTAATGCCACAGAAGGGTTCCGGTCCCAAAAGCGCGCAAGCCGAACCGGTCCTAGTCAACGCGTCCGCAGTTTTATTACCTACAATGCCATGGTAACCGGGCACCCAACCAAGCTTGACTTTGTTGTGTCTGGCAAGTGATTGTAAGGAATTGTAGCAGGGCTTGACTAACATAGATTCCACGAAATGGGATTCTAATACTTTAAGCGCTGCCTGGCTATCTGAATAGATATGGTTTTTTACGCCCCTAATGCCTTTATCAAGGTTTATCCTTTATCAAGGTACATCCCGAGTTACCGGGACTTAAGTGTTTTGTATTCCCCTTTCAATCGGCACCTCGACTAGTAGGTCCTTGCTAACAATTTCTGGAATGGGAAGAAAGTTCGTATTTGAGTTTATTAAGCAGGCCGCTAGAGCCTTTACGACTCTATGGTCTGCTTTTCCTCGACTTATTTCCCCTTTTGGCTACCCTAGTGTTAGCATGCCCAGAGGCTTTGCTAACCGAAGGGTTAATCTTTCTAGCCGTATTACCGGATTTGCCGGCCTGCTTGCTCATGGCTGTGTTCCTCTACCGGACTCCGCATTCCCACTGGCGCTGCTACTCGGAGGGACTGTTGAACCATTCTATTTATCGGACACAATTCCGGAAGGATGAGCTGAGCTGACCTCCTCTGTTGATGTTGAAGAGGAATCACGACCAGATTCTGAAACCTTGTCGGTGCTCTTGAGGATCAGCTAGACCTGGCCAAAGCGGTAGGCGACCTTACCCTTAAGGCCAAGAAGTCTGTTCATGGAGGCATCGTCGATTGCCAGAACAAGTTGAAGGAATGCACCTTTCTTCGCCTTCTGGATGGCCTTTCATGAATTCGCCTTAAGGTCTGCATTTTGGGCCGCAATTGTGGTCAGAATCATCTTATTTGAAAACTCAGTGCTTTGTGGAAAGAACCCTCGGACAATATGTGGTTTGAGGACTTTCCATTTAATGCAACGTAAATCGTCGATGTCTCTCAGCCCTTATTTCACCATCGTTGAACTCTTTAATGTCCTTTTTTGCTTTAAATTTTGTCATCATTCAACAATTGCTTTGCCACCGCCCATCCAAATTAAATAACCGTGCAATATATGTACTTGCTCCACAGTCGCAGTCCTGTGTTTCAATTTCAAACGTTAATTTGTGTACATTTTCTCGTGTCCTGTTGCAGCTGTTGTCAGTGCCCAGTCGTATCGCCTTTCTCTTTGAGTTCACCCTCGAAGGATGTGGATGCCATCAGTGTATTGACCCTGTCGGAATTAATCTGGACTATGATTACATCAGCATGGCGAAACCAATCTAAAAGAATATTAGGTTGGATTGTATCTTTACCGGTCGAATGTGTAAACACAGCTATTTTGAGAAATCCTTTGGACGGAACATTTGGATTCGAGCCAACTCAATTGTCGTTCGAATGATTGTGGCAGAAGGTCTACAAGCAACAACGCATATGCTTTCAACAGCCTCCTTCACAACGAGGAGCTTTAAGTTATTTTTGGTCATCGTCTGAGTCTTCATCACTTCATTTCCTGAAGAACGTCTATGACGGTGGCCACTTGAGCGTTTACGCTTTGAAGTCTCCTAGAAGAAACTCTTTTCTTTATTTATACAAAGAGACCCAGAGACAAAGTATCTAAAGAGTTTTCTGTTTCGTTTGTTTCGCTCGTTCTAATGATGATTTCGACAAAATTCAATTGAAGTGGAAGAAAGGATACACTTTCATTAATTTATATTTTTCCAAGACATTGTTGACGCGCCACTAAGGGGTGGTAGATACGAGTACTGATGAAATCCCTTTGCGTTGTTCAAAGTCTTGGTAGTTAAAGTTTCTTGCCGCGGAAATTACTTGGGAGGATGTTGAATAAAGTTTTTCTTTGTCCTTTTCCTTCGAAGGATATAGACGCACACACAGCATTATTGGTGGCGCCAATTTGTAATTTCAAATCGAACGTAGAACTGGGTTCGGGTGGTGACAGGAATGGTGGTTTTTAACTTTGTAGACAGATTTATAGGACTGTTTTCGTCGGGTTCACATTTTAGTAGCAATTTTCTGTTCTTTCGTGTGTACGAGAAGAGACTGTTTGGGATCTGATAGGGATTGGCCATGGATAATTGCTGATTCGGCATTATTTAGAATTTTCGCTTTATTTACTCAAAGGACCCATTGGAACATGCCATGTACGGAGTTTTAAACTTTACATTGACGAGTGAAGTCAGAAATGAGGTCATCTAAAAAATAGGTTAAAATGTTCCACATACGTCACAGTACTTTAGGTTCAGCGATTCGCGGTAAGGTAAACTTAGACGAAAGGGTGCACGTCTTATACAACTAAAAAGATCCTTTGGAAAATGCTAAAATGATAGATTTTTAGTAGTCGGTGAACCATTCGATTTGTATCATAGTTGGTGCTTTCCATCACAAAAAGTTTGTGACTCCACAAGAGCTGATGCTAGATATCGCGAAAGTAGTAATCAGCTGATGTATAGGGGAAACAGATAATTTTTTCATTCCTCTTACCTAGTGAATATTTGAAATCCTCAGATGAATGGACAGCAGGAATAAAAGTTCAATTAGTTTTTGCAATTTGTATGACAGTCTCCGAATGGTTGACTTAAAAGAATCATGAATCAAACAAATGCTTTTGCGTCATAAAAATACGTAAAGAATAGTGTTCTGGTGTAGTCTGAAGGAATTTTAAAACTAAAGAAGCTCCTGCTGTAGAAATTTGCGTGACTATTGTGGATCTAGAAAGCTTCTTGGTATGAGGTATACAGTTCTCCACTTACTTACTTCGACTCGTTCGCTACAGAGCATAGTCTGTTGATGATGTCGCTCTCCTGACTAACCTTTAAAGAAGTTTCTACAAAGAAAACTGTTGCTTCTACTTTTTCCAGTTAGTCTGTTTATTTGTTGCATTAAACACATTTTTGTGCTGTTAAATGCTGTCCATAATTTCTAACCAAGTCTTGAGTTACCTATATAAATTGTGGACAAAATCTACTGATAATAGTTTTTTTGAGAATCTTACTTCATATGATATCGCATTACGCAATTCGACCTCCTTTCAAAGTTTACTATCTACTACCTTGAACCGGACTCTCACATGAGTGTCATCTCGCAGCCAATACGATATTAAATATTAGAATTTCTTTAAATTGTCGTTCATTTCTCATGGAGGTGGTAAAACATTTTAACATTCAGCTATGCTGGGTACCCGGCCATAGGGACATTCCAGGGAACTGTAAGACCGATGAACTTGATAAATGACTTTTGGAAGTGTCTTGGATACGAAGAGGAGTAAGAAACAATCCTCCACTTTCTCTGTATCCCAAAAAGGAAAGCTATATTTACATCGACCTAAAGGTATACTTGGCTTCGTCAAGGCTCTTTTCGGGTATAAATCCCTATTGCATTGGCGTACGTGCTACGAGCTACAATATAAATAAATATACGTGTGTCTTTGCTTTAGACAGCAACCCTACCTACCTACCTACCTACCTACTTACTTGGAGCTCACATTCCTATCTTACAGTCAGCGTTAGCTCCCAAATCTGTCACTCATTAAACAAGCTAAAGCATCAGATAGAAAATGATGAAATTATGATGAAGCACCATAAGTGGTAATTAGTTCCTGACGACATAACCATGAAACACAATTTTCGTTTTACAATTTCAACCACGACCTGATCCTGTTATCAAATTGCGCGTTGTTAATATTATTGCAGATCCTTAAATCTAGTCAGTGGAATTCAGGAAACAGACGAGTCCTAATTTTTTTTTTTTTTTTCAAACTTCCTTAAGGCCGTCGGAGAAGAAAAGCAGATGACTTATCCTTGAGTCTCCCAATTCGAAACGTTCCTCACCAAGGCTGCGCTGTAATATCCAATCCATATACACTATGAAAAGGAGAGGTGACAGAACGCACCCCTGGCGAGGTCCAACGCCCACAGTGAAAGGTGTCGACTTAACGCCGTTCACCCGAACACAGCTCTTACAGGTAGTGTACAGAGATTGAATGGCCCTGAGAAGAGAACCGTCAATCCCATACTCCTGCAATACACTCCAGAGTTTACCTCGAGGGACCCGATCATATGCTTTCTCCAAATCCGCAAAACAACTGTAGATAGGTTTGGCACACTCCCAGGCCTTCTCAGGTACCATTCTGAGAGTGAACAGCTGGTCGGTTGTGCTTCTACCTGGGCGAAAGCCACATTGCTCATCGCCCAACCAGGACTCGACCACAGCTCTGGAACGCGTTTCCAACACCTTTGCAAAGACTTTTCCGGGGAGACTTAAAAGAGATATACCCCTTTAATTGAAGCAATCGCTCTTATCCCCTTTCTAAAAAGGGGGACAATCACCCCAGTTTGCCAATCGCTAGGTGTTTCACCGCATTCCCAGGCCACTTTAATGACACGAGAGAAACATTCCACTCCCTCTTTACCCAAAACTTTGAGCATTTCTGGCCGGATTTCATCCACACCAGCAGATTTGCCGATTTTCAGCGCTTTAATCGCCAAAGTCACCTCCTCTACGGTGGGTCTATTCTCCGCCCTACTCAAAACCATAGATCCGCCATCCTCAATGCCCTGTTCGGGATTGAGCAGCTCACTCCATCTGCGCAAGATGTCTTTCTCATCGGAAAGAAGTACACCATCTTTGGATTTGACTCCTTCGATGATATTAAACTTCCTTCCTCTGAGATGGCGAACGGTCTGCCAGAACCCCTTGTTTGCAGATCTGTGATCACGGTCCAATTTCTCACCGAACTCCTTCCAACTGATATTGCAGCGTCACAAAATATGACATTGTACGGCATGCAATACCCCCACAAAAGTGTCATATTGATATGGCATAGAGACGAGCGTGTTATAAACATTGCCATATTCTGCCGTTTCAGATATGCCACTTTTTGGGACAAACTGGCATTCTGTGTAATAGCCATATCTTTGCATTTATACCATAGTCTATATGGCAGTCACATGCCACAAAAATGACAAGAAAATCCAGTGCATATTGCATACTAGCATAGTTAAGCTTGAGCTGAGTAAAGAGCTCGAAAAATTTGCAATTCCTACTCGAGATATCTTCCTGTAACCCATTCCAGGGCAAATTAATCGGGTTGAAGATTTTAATTTCTTTAGTCCTTTATTGACTGCAAAGATTGGAGGTACACGCTTGTTGCAGATGGCGTTGAAATTGGTTGTAATCATAAGCAACAGTTGATTGCTGGGTATTTGTGGCAAAATATCAGCTCCTCTGCTGAAGTCCTCGAAACTGTTTACATAGAACAAAGGCACCTTCTTCAATCAGCCGAGCTACCTGGTTCCAGTTTTTCTCCCAGAAAAGCTAGTGGCGTACGTACTTTTAAAATTCATTCTGGTTTACTCCAACTCACAAGGATTGACCGCCACATTTAAGTATTTTCGGTTCAAAGAAGCTATTATTGGCCCTAATAGGTTCCCATTCCACGTATCATTAATTTCGGATACCTACCACTGATTTAATTCTCAAGGTCTTCCCCCGAAACAAAATGAATCTCCATTGTGCTTCAACTCAATTAAATCGTAGTAACTACACGAAACAAATAAATGGGGATTATGTGTTTCACAATTCTAAGGGACTCTCCCTTTCTCCCTTCCAACCTTGTAACTGGCAATTGTAAATGAGTACCATTTAATGTGGCTGCAGTTGAATTATTTCATCTGTCTCTGAAAGGACACTCCCGAAACAGAAGCAAGAAAAACCGTCAAATTCACATTAATCCCATCCATCATCTACAGTTCCTTCTTCAGCAACCACCACCAATTGTGTCGTTATGTGGTACATGGTTGCGTGCTAGGACTCTAAATATCCTTGAAGTGAATTTGAATTCTCTCTCTCTCTCCATCCCCTCACCCACCGGAAGCTAATTATAACCACATGCAGAAAAAAGCACCAACACAGGCTCAAAGTTTTTCCCTGTCCGGGGTAGTCACAAGTGTTTTTTATGGAAATGCGAAATATTATTATTATCCTACCTGAAAGTTGTTTGTTGTTGTAAATAAATAAATCACATCCAGCTTCTCATTCAACAAGGACTCTCACTCGCGCTGTTTACTTCCCACGCTTTATAGTTTTCCTGTGAAGTATGGACGTGTACTTATAGTGTTTTTGGAACAAAAAAAACACTCCTCCTTTAGAACCGCAACAAAGGAAAATAAAAAGAAATATTTGTGGTCTGGAACACTTTGTTATCTTGTTGCCACAGGCGTAGTTATATTTTTTTTTTAAGGACTCATGGGAACACATGAACTACCATGGCTCGATGCGTCGCCACTTTATGGCTTGTGGTTTATTTTTAAAATTTAACTCGACGACGAGCACTTGTTTGTGCCCTTTACGAAGTTGCTGTATGAGTACTTTATGTTAACGACTCGAATAACATCCCTGGAACATTAAAATTCTCGTAAAAGAATCCTTTTCGTGTGTTTTTATGGGCTTTTCTCGCGCTGGAATTATCAATTATTCAGTGGTCGCGAAGGTGGTATGATTTTTTATGCACACTCTCTTTTTTGTCTGGTTTGGGGGTGTTTATGGGATTTGGCGATGCCAAGTCTGGGAATTTGAAACAAATGGTCTGGGGTTTCACTCAATCACATTTTATTTCTTTGTAACTTCTGTCTGGTTGCTGCTGCTGAAATGTCCTTATCTCCGTTTGCCTTTGTGAAAGGGATTCACTTCGATAAAAGGGATTGTACCCATTCCACGTTCACTTTTCTTCATGATTGACTATCCAGACAAATATGGTTTTGGACTTTCTTCTGCAAAGATGTAACTTGTTGAAAAGCTGAAAGTCCACTTATGCCCCTG
Source organism: Matsumyia berberina (assembly GCA_917880715.2). Classification (NCBI taxonomy): domain Eukaryota; kingdom Metazoa; phylum Arthropoda; class Insecta; order Diptera; family Syrphidae; genus Matsumyia; species Matsumyia berberina. The sequence continues at coordinate 109,667,922 of OU862870.1, read as the reverse complement.
TTATTACCTGTAGGATTGGTCAGGTTGAAGACATTTTGAGACAGGGCGTGTTAAACGCATCGGCTTTCAAGATCTGCTTTGGAATCCGTGGCATAAGGTAGGCGTCCGCTGACACGTATGGTGATAGCTCCCGATGATTCAGAGTCGATGTGGAGACCCGCGATTTATAGTGGTTAAGCGGGTCATTGGAAAATGATAACGATGAGAGATCGCTCTATTTGTGTAGTTTTTGCTACTCCTCGTGTACAGAGCGTGATTAACGCCTAGTGCGGATTGCTACAGTTCTTGAGCTTCTTTCTTTCTCTGTTCTGCGCCAAGTTTGCTTAGGGTGAACTACTCTTACATATTTAAGTTTAAGCTGGTAGATAGAGACTGCTGTCCACTCACATTGTCCAGCACTGTCTAAAAAAGTCTTCTCTGCCTGTAGAATTCTCTTTTCAAGGCCTAGGCGACAATCCAAACATTCACTTTAGTATCATTCTTCGGTTCAAAAAAAAAACTCCAACTGGTTCAGTTAATCTCCTGAACAGTGCGGACAGTCGCGTTAAACTAGGTAACCTAACTCAACCAAGTGAATGTGGATTTCATTGCGTGATAAGTTTTATCAACTTCGCATCTTAAGGTGTGACCAACCCCTAGCAACTTTTTCGACTTATTCAGCTGTGTGTGTAGGTTCCTCGCCCGTCGTAAAATCATTTGACAAAACATTGTACCGAAAATCACCCGAAGAATTTTCCTCTCGAAACAGCCAAGAGCAACCTCATCCGCTTTAGACAGAGTCCATGCCTCTGCGCCGTAGAGCAGGACTGGGACGATTAAGGACCTATAAAGGGTCACCTTAGTTTTTCGAGAGAGGGCTTTGCTACTCAATTTCCTTCTTAGCCCACAGAAACAGCGATTGGCAAGAGTTATTCTTCGTTTAATATCAACGCTGGTGTCGTTGTCTGAGTTTATAGCGGAACCTAGGTAGACAGAGTCCTTGACTACTTCAAAGTTATAGCTGTCTATAGTGACGTTCTGTCCAGGATGTCGGTGTTGGGTGTCCAACCCCTTCATCTTGCCCTCATTGACCGCTAAACCCACCTTCGCCGCCTCTGTCTCAATACTCACAAACGCACCAGTGACATCACGCTGCGTTCTTCCGATTATGTCAATATCGTCGGCGTATGCGAGTAATTGGACGGACTTTTGAAAGATTGTGCCTCTGGTGTTGGCGCGTGAGTTTTGCACAACTCTTTCAAGAACGATGTTGAAGAAATCGGAAGACTGCGCGTCGCCTTGTCTAAATCCAGCCAGTGACAGTCACCTTCCTAGACTAGCAATTTTATTCTTTTACATCGGTCTGCTAGAATTTGAAGTCGATTTCAGCCCTTGCTATGCCGCTGCTGAAGCCCGCATTGAGTAACGATGCTGTGTTTGGTTAAGAAAATGCTTCTCAATGTAGGAAACTTTTAACTCTCTTGATCTGTTGTCGAGAAATCGGTGTTTTTGGTGCGTCGGTGTTCAGAAGTGTATACTAAGTTCAGGAGGACGCTGTTTACTTCAGCTTCAAGCAATTAATATTCGACAAGTGCGCGTCTTTGGTTTACAGCCTAATCTACTTTATTTTGACTCAAAGTGGGCATTCGAACTTTTTAAATGGCAGTGGTACCTGCTTCATGATAAATAAAATAAATAATAATCTGGCGCGACAGCTCATGTTATGTGTGAAACATTTTTCGCATGAATGAAAGGGACCTACAATTTATTGCCGACTCCGAAAGTCGAATTGAGAAGCTTTTTCATGACAAATTGTACTCTCGGAGGCTTGTCATTCCCCGACGAGAGGTGGTGCCGCGAAAAATGTTGAGTGGACATGGGTGGGGCTTGAACCCACGCAGCTTGCTCAAGAGTCCAACGCTAGGTTTATTAAAGACCCAAACATTCCACGTGTAGGTACTTAGTTACTTGTCCAAGCGACATCAATTCCAAAGTCATCATTATCCAAGGGGTAAATAAAATTTCTTCCTCCTGTGGTATTGATATGAGTTACCTCATGCTCATGCTCATCCTTTTCCATCCGATGCGCTTTTCCAAAGTTCTCATAACTAATCATTAATGTGTGTTCTTTCAAAAGTTTCCAGCGAGATCTATTTTAAGTTCCAATTGCCCTGAGTCCTCTTTTATGCGTCCCATGACTGGCAAATTAAATTCTGTACAGCTGTGCATTGTAAAACTTTATCAATTTCACTGCCACTTAAGGTTGTCCGTGAAGGCACTTTCCAAATTATCGAGCTTCATGCGCGAATTCTATGTACGAAAGGAAAGTTAGTTTTGCAATCTTACAAAAGTTTCGTGTGCCTTTTTCTGGTGGGAGCTGAACTGAGTATAAATCTCCTGCGACTTGCTATGGATGCTGTTTTTTCGATGCAGTTAAGTAGAAAAGTGAACTCGGGTATTTGGAACTTGCTCTCTGTTCAAGTGGAACTAAAGTGCATGTAGATGTGGTCCGGATTTCACTTCTTCGGTTGATGGAGATGAATATGGTTTTACAATCAGTTGGAGCTTAAGCTGAATCCAATGTATTCTTAAAGGTACGAATGTAAGGTCTTATTTCAGTAGGCACAAATGGTGGACACAAATCACGCTTTGTCATATTAGGGACTTTGAAAATGAAAGTGAACGTGGCCTTCATAAAGTTGAAGGCTTCTGCAAAAGTTGAGCTGCCTTAGTACTTAACCTTGAGCGATAAAATCATCCAAACTGTCACCATTTGCATATATAGTATATTCAAGGAAAGCTTTCTCTCCTGAATTTTAATGGCATAACAGTTTTGGATGTCAAATCACACATCCTCCCCACGAGCCATCTATCGTCAGTTGTATTCACTGAGTTGCTTAAGTTCACTCTCTGTTTGCACATGCCATCAGAGATAAGATCGTTGTCTTCTGCTGTTTTCTTTAGAAGTGGAGTTACTCTATAATTTGGAGAAGGATTGGTGCACATCTTCTCTATGTGATCTATCGACCTTAATATTGTACACGTTTTTCTTTCGACACAAAATGAACGGTTGACTTGGCCCAGAGAGTTTGTTGACTCATTCGAGTCCAGACCCACAACACTTGCCGGGTCTAAGTGATCCTTTGATCTCTTAAGTTGATCCTCATTTGAGATAGGGAAGCAGGCAACCTATTATACTTTCCACCGGGTATTGATCTTTGTGCATCCATTAGGGTCTTTCTCATTCTCTAGACTGCCATGCCAGTGCAACCGCTTACTGCGTCCTGTGATTGTCCAACAGGGGATTGCAGTTTCTACGGTGAACCTCAATGTCTTTATTTTCAATAGTTGCAGCATAGCTTGAATTCTTCTTGATCGATCTAGAATTTGGTTAGGTTAGGTCGAAACGTCATCATTTTCCAAAGGCCCGCTTATCCACTATGAGGATCGCAAGTTTAAGGGGCTTAAGTGGACTTTCCACATCTTCCGGTCTTCCGCCACTGACTGTAAATCATTAGGGGCTATGCCCATACGGGACTTGGTCTAGCCATCTCATCCTGGGCCAACCCAACCCTCTTCTTAGAAACCGAATTTGGGACCTGCGTTTAACGTGTCCAAACCATCGAAGTATGGACCTCTGCGTTCGAAGAAGTAGCTGCTCGACATTGAGTGTCTCGCGTACTCTGGTGTTCCTAACCCGATTTCGGCGAGATACCCCAGGAATACAACGAAGAAATCTCATTTCGGCAGCGGCAGACGAAACGTATCATGTTCATTATTGGGATTTACGCAAGGTCTTCTAGTTTGTCAAAAAGTCTGTTTCCCATATGATGGTGGCGACTTATTTGAAGATTCGGACATTCGCTAAGTAAATGTTTGTTAGTTTTTATTTCCTCTGTGTCCTGGCAGCTTCTGTAGTAGTCCGATGAATGAACAGTGCCCTGTCACTACACCTGTTAGGATACTAACTTCTTTCTTCTCCAATGCTAGTAGACTTTTGTTTCTTTTTTCATTTAGTGCCGGCCATAGGGTGCGAGATATAACACACAATCATCACTGGCGCACCAGACGGTATTTATAAGTTCACTTATCTTGGTTTCAATTAGCCTTTCAGTACACCGATAGGGAAACTTGCCGATGTGTGAATCTGTTCTGTGTTTAATGCTGATCCTTTCCAAGCTAGTTCATCCTGGAACCCACAGAGATTGAGTATCGCATATTCGGTTAAGGGTTTCTCGGTAGCTCGAAACCGCTTTTGATCTAATTATCTCGCTGCCTTGATTGCTACAAAGCTAGTAATCCTGGGACATTGGCTTTATTCCCTGGTTGTTTGATCAGTATCTGACATCTCCTTTATAGATAGGGATTCCATCACCTGTGATCCTACAAAATAGCCACTTAATGGCTTCTTCGTCATCAAATCACACGTTTTATAAACCCAATTCTCGATGGAAAAGTTAAGTTCTTTTCGGTGCATTTTAAGATTTGGGCATAAACCTCTTAAGAATGTGACACGCATTTTATGTCACTTTGTATTCTCCATAGGCCTTGTTGAAGAGCCACTTGATTATTTTACTGGATGCTAAAAGTATCTATTTGTCTTTTACACACCTTCTCTGCCTTTGTGTTTTTTCTATCAAATAAACCGTCAAAGTTAGCAAAAAGTTAAATTTTTATATCAACATCATCATTCCAAAGCACAATACAGAGATAGGTTGTCTGTTGAATCCGTTTTCCTCAGCGCGGCTTCCCCAGAGGTAGCAGAAGCGGCAAAGAAAAAAGTTTCACAACTTCCTAAACCACAATTTTATTTCGCAGAATTTTTGTTTTTTTTTTTATCTTCCCTTCCTCGTCTCACAATATTGTTTTTTTTTTCTTTTGAGTTATGGCTATGGCTTGAGGATAAAGTTGATATTTAATGAATCTTCTTCCAGTTTTTCATTTATATTTTCTTTTGTTAAACAATTTTCTTTTATTCGAGATTGAGAAAATCAACTGACCAAGATTCTGACGGGGATAGAAGTGTATTTTTAGATATTTTCTTATTCATTTGGGACGAAGATGAACTCGTAGTCTTTCCTTTTTTTCTTACTCCTGTTGTATCTTGTAGCAGAGGCCTACAAACAATCTCTACGCCATTTTCGGTAAGGTTTCTCTTGGATTGCTCTTTGCAAAATGATTAGCAAGCAACCAAATTTTCTGAGAGAGATTAGGTGGCTATCCCCACTCAAACAGGGGCACACTTAGACCTTGTGATACCACGATGAAGAACCGGCTTACCAGCACCAGGAGTTAGAGTATGTACTACAGAGTATATCGAGATGTGCAACTGTGACGATATTAATCCTAAGAATTGAACCATTTCGTCCCAGAGATTAAGTTTCTTATGTTCTGGATGTCGAGTTCGGCTAGATCGTTAAGATCATCGTAGAAGTATTTCTCGAGGGTTTTTGTTCTCCACGTCGCAACGGCAGGACACGTGCACAGTAGGTGCGTTGTAGTTTCTTCTTCCTCCTCATCTCGGCAGCTTCCACAGAAATCACTGGAGGTGACGCCCCGTCTGAATGCATATCTGCCTATCAAGCAATGTCCGGTGAGGACCTCTATTAGTGAACTTAGGATTTTCCGGTTAAAAGTCTCTCCGTCTTCTTTAAATCCAAGTAAGGCCAGATTTTGCTGATGTTGTGCCACCCGTGGTTTGTCAGTTTCTGGCATTCTTGTCAAGGAGGAATTTGATGGATTCGATAGGCGCAGGTGGTTACCCTAAGTTTTCGACGAGATGCCGTCCTGCGTCTTCTTTTACCAGCTTGTTCGCTCTGCAGTTACCTGGAACGTCCCTGTGTCCTGGGACTTAACACAGGGTTACGTCGTACCTGTCTGCAACCTGGTTAAGAGATATGCGGCATAGCTTTACCAAGCCTGATCGTATTGTCGGCGATTGGAAGGCATAGATAGACAGCTGCCTGACTATCTATGTACAGTGAACAGCGTATCTCGAACTCAATAAAAATTCAAAAAAATCTTCTTGGAAACACATGGGATTCAAGTTGAATTTGGCCGACAAGAGCAGCCGTTCCATAACTCTTTAATTTCTGTTGGTTTCGAAGCCCTTCATTTTTATACAAACCTCAAAAGGACTGGCAAAAACTATTTCCCAGGCCCAGTGATTAACCAGAAACCGAATTCAGGCTCTAAGTTTCAAATTCCTAGTTTCTGCGGGGTTTATCCAAGGCCACTATAGGTGGTGTAGTCTTTTCTTTACGGCTCCTGGGATCTCACAAAGAAACAGTGCTGGACTCAATCCTTCGTCGAGGAGCTTTGACTGTTTATTGTCAAAACGAATTGTGAAGGTGTGAGGCCACAGACTAGCAAAGAATTCGCCAAATCTTGTGTTAAATGTCCAGCAATTCCAATTTTCAGGGCAGATGAGGTATTTGCGTACAAAAATCACATTAAAAGGAAAGCACAGTCAGGCAGGAGAACATCACCAAGGCATAACTTGTTACGTGACAGTACTTGAAAAATTTGTAAGACAATTAATCAAGGCTTCTAGGCTAGGTTTGGTGAGAGATAGGCCTCATCACGTTCACCCGCAGACCTGGAGGTCCATTGTGAGTACCCTTTTTATGTTGTGGAAATAGCAATATGGTTCCCGGGGCAACCTATTCTATTGTTGGCTGTTTTTGTAAACCGGTAAGTGCTCTTTATGAATCTGGGTAGGTTCGTTAACTCCAAGTCTGTTACCTCTGCTATGCTTGCAAAAAACGTTGATCGTAGTGCGCGTAGGTGTCGTTCTTGCAGGGCGGGGCAGGGACACAGCAGATTTTGGATTAATTCTACATCTTCCTCGTCTCTGCAGATTCTAAATAAATCGTTTCTCTACTTGCGGACCATGATATCGATAGCTTCCGATAGGCTTCTAGCTTACTGCTCTAAAATCCCTTTTAAATCATTGTCGTCTGTAGTCTGTCAATCTGTCATTGCCTTTTTATCTGTCGTTGACGGTGGCATATCAGATACAAATACTGGTTAGAGTCTACCTGGTCAGGAACCCAATTAGCGCAAAAACGTCGTAACGATGATATTGTATTCCTCGTAAACCGAAATTCCACAGAAAAACTTTATGGAGATCTGTTATCGTTCCTGTCGACGTAAAGTATAACAAACAAACGCTTCATACAACGTTTGTTTATTATCCTTTGCGTACATATTTTCTTTGTATAATAATAAAGAAAATAATTGCGAGCTGTCGCTGTGTAATGACTGTTAGATTGTGATAAGAACTTCTGTGGTTACAGCTTGTGTTCAGTTTAATTATGTTAAGTATCACGAAGTTGGAGAAATTTTCTTCGTTTTATTTAATTATGTTATGTTGTCTCCTCGGAGATTTGCTGCAATTAGTTTTACACTTTTCCTTAATCAGTTGATGTAATTTTCGTGTATTGACGTTGCAGAAGAAGTTTTGTGGTAAGGTGTACTGTATAACTTCGCTCGTTTATTGAATTTCAATAACAAAATTACACAAGGACCCAGAACATTAAAAAAAAACAAATACTTCAGACAGATTTTGTGCTTTATTACGCCTTAAACCATAAATATTTGTAATTAACTAATTGTTTCTCTTTTTTCTTATTTCAGGTAAGTTCGTGAAATTTTGAAAAAGTCGTAAGTATTATAAATAACATCCCTGACACTCAGGGAATCTGTCTATGACTCTGGCGTCTCCCTTAATTTTCGGTCCATATTTGTGTTCCTAAAATTAAAACAGACTGTATAAGCAATCTTCAGTCTTCTTCTTCGTGGGACATTTGTTGCCTGTTTGTTTGATTGAGTATGTAGATGACTGGTATTCTTATTTTTTACACTGCACTCATCGTTTCAACGCCAAGGATCTGTAGTATATTGCTAGCGCAAGACGAATAGTCGCAGAGATACAGTCTTATTATGTCGTCGTCAGAGTTGGTAGTATTCCATATGCCCAGGACATTTAAGTTCTTAAGTTTTCCTTCATTTAGTGCAGCCTTATGTGTGAGAATTTATTAAGGCCATTGAGAGAAATTTGCTTGATTTGTCTGCATTGTAAAAGGGAGTACCATCTGCGACTGTTTTCACCACCTGTATGTCGATGGAAACTCTCAGGTTAGGTTGGGTCTATTCTGTTCCGCTTGGTTATTTGTGTTAACACTTGGAAAACGTTTATCCGTTTAAACGTTTATTTGGCTTGTCTTATCACACCTTTGATGAAACTGATCATGTTAACTTATCAGACTTCCACAAGAACCTTCCATTTCTGCTGCATGTGTTGAGCTGCTACCTGGTGTAACCTATAAATATAATACATCAGCTATAGGCGGTGCTGTGTTATTTGGTTACCTCGCGGTCAATCTTCCTATTCAGTCCACCGATTATTTTTTAATTTATAAGACGAGAGGCCCTTACAGGGTCAGGACTTTCGGTTTGGTTGCTGCCTCCGTTCAAGCAGGGACACATTTAGACCAAATTGGTCCATTGTCATACCTCAATAGATACCGGCTTACCAGCATCAGAGACCAAGAGTATAACTTCGAGTGCGCTGAGATGAGTGACCATATCGATACTTACTCTATGTATTGAACCACTTTGACCCGGAGATGAAGATCCTTATCTTTTGGATGTCGAGTTCGGATAGATCGTTTAGATCATCATACATCATAGAAGTATTCCACGAGGGTTGTCTTTATTTATGTTGCAAGGACAGGACAAGTGCACAGTATGTTGGTAGTGGTATCCTCCTCATCTTCATCTCTACGGCTTCTACAGAAATCATTGGAAGGGACCCCCAATCTGAGTGCATGTCTGCCTATCAAACAGTGTCCAGTGAGGACTCCTGTCAGTGAACCTAAGTTTTACCGATTAGTGGATAAAAGTCTCTCGGTCTTCTTTAAATCCAGCTTGGGTCAGATTTGTTTCGAAAAGAGAAAAGTACCGATATTGTTCCACCTTTTGTTTGCCAGTTTTCTGGCATCGGTATCAAGGAGGAATTTAACCGATTCGATAGGAGCAGATGGTTACGTCGCAACTGTCTGCAATCTGGTTAAAAGATCTGCGGCATTGGTTTACCAATCTTGATCGTAATGTCTGTGATTCCAAGGCTTTAATAGCTGCCTGACTGTCTATGTATAGTATACAATAGCGCTACAATCTATCGAGTTCTTCGAATCCAAAGCCACAGCTTCGTGGACGGCAGTGATCCGGCAGTCGTTTTGCAATAGCTATGTCAGGTGCGTTGGAGAAAACTCCCGCCCCCGTACCACACGGTGTTTTGGATCCGTCTGTGAATATTTCTATTGGGGAGTCCCCCAGAACTGCATCGGACCCCCAAGCACTTCTGCTAGGAATCCGAATTCTGTATTTGATGTTAAAGTCGATATGAGGGACAATATAGTCCGTTTTACTAGGGATAGTATTGTTGCCATTCAAGTTGGGAATATTCCGAGCCTAAGTGCCACTTTGGCTGCCATTAGCTTCACGAAGGTATAGACAGGAGGCAGGTGAAACATTGCCTCCAGTGCAGTCGTAGGGGATGCTCGTAGGAGACCCGTTATACAGATGCATGATAGCCTCTGTAGTCTTTCAAGTAGGCTAATATACATTTTTTTGTCTAGTGCTGTCCCCCAGACCAGTACCCCGTACATCAGGATCGGTCTCACTACCGCCGTATAAATCCAATGGACTACATTCGGCTGAAGGCCTTACTTCGGGTCCAAAGCTTCCGGCATGAGTATATGGCAATTGAGGCTGTCCTTATGCGTTCTTGTACATATATTCACCCTCCAACTGAAGCTTTGATTCGAAGACCCTCTTACCTCGATTTTGTCTGTATATCCCGTCTATGGAAACTCAGCATATAACAGATATTTTTTGTCAACAGATCGTTAATAAAAAGATTGCCTAGTGTACGATGCCATATTCTAGTAAGAGTGGGGCATTTACGAAGGAAGTGGTCGAGGGTTTCAGCCTTGTTCGCATCGTTGTAGCTGTGTTGAAGGGGATGCCCACCCTTGCTGACCGTCTAGTGATCCGCAAACCAAGAGATGTCTCTTAGATTTTTGTTAATGAGGTCTCTGGTTCTAGTCTTGTTGTATGTAGGCCTTAGGCCGCTGCCACGCAATGACCGACATGCGGCAGAGCGGCAGGAAATGCATGGTCACAACTATAGGATCTCATACATTTTAATTTTGCCGCTCATAGCGTGACCTTGGCCTTATCGTCCTTGAGGTGACTCAACTAACTCAACAACTCAAATAAAATGTGAGCTTGTCCTGTGCGTGAGTTGTCAAGAATTGAACGTTGCCTGGCCAATTTATCGGTCTCTTTGTTACCATCTATGCTCCAATGTCCTGGGAAGGACCGGCTGCCTAGTTTTGTAAGTTTCTTCCGACATTATTTTACCAATTTGCAGGTTGAGGTTACAGATGCTGTGACCTTAATGGCCTCTCTATTCGATTTAATTGGACTATTTCGTTTAGGAGTTGGGTCGTTCTTAAGCTCGAGCCATGCACTTGCAGTAGACTGAGATGTGAAAGGGTAGTAGCATGAGCGACTTCGATATCCGATCCAGTTAAGTCGACGGATTTTTGCCTGCCGGACTACAGCCAAATCTTTATGCAGCTCATGGCGTTCACTGACATGCCTTATTCTACATTTGCTCTCCTTGCAGACAGGATGGAATATTCTACGTAGGATTTTTTTTTCCTAGGTGAAGATCTGTGGGCCACGATTAGGCAGAAAAAAATTATGGTTTGTTCACATAGAAATTATTTATAATTCAATCGCCTCTCACTCACGCCGAATTATCGTATTTTTAAATTTTTATTTTCGATTTCTCATAATTTCCATAACGCTTTTGAAACCACATCCTAAAAGGGTAACAATTGAACTCTAGGGCTTGTCCCATTCTAAGAATGAGTCCCATTATAGAAGCCACAACCGCATTCGATTTGAGCATGAAAGTAATTTCACATCACCGCCTGAACACACACGGATCACCCTACCGCATTCTATTGGGAATACGTATGTAGATACGAGTAGTCCTGCATAAATTAAAATTAAAAATAAAAGTTACGCATACGCCATACACAACTAATTCGTGCTGGGAATTCAAAATGAAATGCAAAACTTGCGACAAAAACCAGCAAACAATCATTAACACCAATTGTACTCTCATGCGACATACCAGCAGTGTATATCCTAACACACACATCATCCCTTGAAATAGGATATGTCCGCATGTCGTACAAGGATGCGTGACGGTATTTATTGTCCATGCGAAACCCCATTCTCGCACCCGTTCACAAGTATGAATTCTATTTCGAGTTTCAAAAGTGCGGTAGGCATTTGTGTTTTATTATTGGCCAGGATATTGTATCCTTGCTGCTGAATAAAAATCCGAAGTATGTATACGCCCGAGAGAAACACTCAGCGAGAATTTGCATATGAATTGAACGAACGGGAATGTGATTTAGGTTTTGAATTTTAATTCACATAGCGAGTCCTTTGGCGCCGCCTTTTTTTTTTAAGCAGAGCAATGCCAGCGGAATTGATGTTGCAAAATGATAATTGAGCGAGCGACAATCGAATGTTTCCTGTGGGAGACATAATTTCGTTTGCATATCTTCAAAATGAATACGCAATTCATGTGGGCTCGGTGAATGTGGTAATCTTGATGGGAATTTGCATATTAATGTCATGTTGTCATTAACGGTAGCAATGTGAGATTTAACTGGCGTTCGTTCCAGGAAGGACACTTACTTTTTGTTTCTCCGTTGAGGATTGAGTCATGAAAAGGACATCTCATTCACATCGGTCGTAACCATTAGGAACTTTAGTGTGATGCCAGCAGGCATCATAGACGTGTCCTCAAGTGTCTGTAAAAATTCCAAGCAATTAGTTTAATTAGTTTATTGATTTAAACTTAAACCGAACAACAAATGAGCTGGCACGTGCACTGTGGATTTATTTGCGAGGGATTGGCAAAACTGTTCGAAAGGATTATCCTTAGAGATATTGGTTGCTAAGCAATTTACTAATTGGTCCTGGTGACATGATTAACGACATGACTTGGTTGTGTATCCTTAAATCTTTAAGGATATTTAAATGTAATTCCAATGGTGGCAAATCATCTTCTTCAGCTGGAATGTCAATCACTTGCTGTGGCGAGACGTAAACTTTTCAAATGACATTTGAGTTCATCGTAAAGTTGTGGTGCTACGTGACAGGTTAAAGGTCGTGTAGCTGGAATAATGAGTGTTAAGGCTTTTTTTTTTTTGAAGATTATCTGGAAATGGTTTCTTGGACGTGTACAGGGATGTAACTTCTGCGTACCGAATTACGAAAACTTTAAAACCTTTTGAATTGTGGAAGACATTTGTGGAATTTGTTTAGAACTTTGCATCGCGTCGGATATCGGCCTATTTTCGGACAGTCAAGCCACTGGCTGACCTCCAATCCAACCCAAAAATACCTGTACTGTAATCGCAGTTCTGAAAGTGTGGTCTCCAGGGCTTGTTTTTGGTTCTCATGGCCGTATTATCGATCTCCCAGCAGCCTGGAAAGGAAACATTTTCAATATTTTCCCCGTGCCTTTCATAACCTAGCAACAAAGCAGATCTGGACAAATCTGGATCTGAAATGCTCTTAGTATTTGATTTCTCTTAATAGATCGCATATTAGCACCATAATAAGTGTCATTACTGGACACTGTCTAATACACTGTCTATGCAAACAACTTCAGACTGGGAGGAGGAGGAGACTATTCTACATCTTCTTTGCACCTGTCCAGCTCTCTGGCGCAAAAGTAAATTCCACTTAGGAGCCTTCTCCTTTACCAATTTATTCGACCTAAAAAAACATCGATGTAAGTAGCCTCCTACGCTTCGTAAGGAGCTTCAATTGGTTCAATGAGTAGGCTGGAGATCTTTTCGAGATTCTTGTGGTATCACAACGGACCCCTCATGGATCTAAGTGTGTCGACTTCAGCTGGCAGTCATTTCAACCTAACCTAACCTAACCTTCATAACCTAGCATATAGTTATCACATTGTTGATTGATATTTGGTTAAGAGCCACTTCCCTAACCTTTCCAGATACAGACGATTGTCTAGTGTTCGACGATCGCATTGATCAGACAAGGTTATGGGCGTTGAAACCGTCATTTCGAAGTCAAGCTAAAGTGTTGAAACCTACCACTGTCCGAATGCATTTTGCAACCGGAAGCGAAGGAGATCAGTTTGTGGCTAATAGATTTGGTCTTTTGGTCTACTGAAGGAACTCACCACATCTTCTTTGCTAATATCCGATTCGGTACCGATTTATTGTCGCGAATTTTGGTTTTCCTGGCGATTATTATCAGCGCAATCGGGTTAGCTTCGGCATCAAATTTCATTAGTTAGATGTTTAAGGTAGATGGTAAAACTGCGAAGTTCCGCTACCTCCCACCTGGTTGGTTGGTTTAAGTGGTTGTCAAGCAGAAAGCGCCTGATACTGAAATGCACTGTTTCGTTACCACACTTCTCGTGACCAGTTTGTTAGATGAGTGTAGACGGGTGTCAACAGACTATGGCTGTTGGTCTCAAATCAACCTGTGGAGTTAAGAAAGAGTAGAATGTTAGGAATTTTCTTCACCGAAAGTTCATTAAGGTTGTCAAGGAAGGGTTTCTCCAGCGTCTGAAGTCTTGCTTTGACAAGTGCCGGACACTTGCAGAGGAAGTGTTATAGGGTTTACTTCTCGTTTGTGTCTTTTAAGATACGGCAGTAGGGGTTGAAAGGGATACTAAACTTGGCTTCATGGATATCTACTGCCCAGTGACTCTACAGATGGCGACTATGCGCATCGTCTATTCGGCTTCTTCCAAGGAGGTTGTTTGTTTTCTTTTGGTTGTATGTTGGCCAAGTCTTCTTGGATATGGTGCAGCTAGTAAGGTTGTTCCATTTGTGTTTGGCTACTTTAAGATAGTGTAGGTTGATTCTTCCCTTGACAGTTCTTAGTGGGATGATAACTTCTCTTGCCAATGAGCTGTCAAGGGCCGACCCTAGCGTGCCAAGCTCATCAGTCACTTCGTTCCCTTCGATGACTCTGTGCCCTGAGACGCATACGAGAGTTAGGAAGAATAAACTCTCCAGGCGGGGCCTTCCACCTATAAGGCATTGCGCAGCATTTTGCTAGCTATCCTTAGAAATAGAGAGTAGCACGTAATATATGGCCCCTTAGTTACTTGCCTTGATAATAGCTATCCACCAATCTGGAATGCCTCTTCTGCGTAAGGACTCACGTATGAAACCTGTATTAAAGCTATTTAGGAGCAGGTGCAATGGAGATCTTTATCCCTCACATTGTTTGATAATGATCTCTAAGGTGTGAAACCTGCTTGTTCATTAACTGAAGCAGTTATCCTACCGGGAAATATGCATGTACCCATGTACATATACTCGTATACCTCTCCAGTGGGTTGTCTTTTTTAAGGAGCTTTTCGAACATTCCCTCGATGTCCTAAATTAAGCTCTACTGCTTTATGTGTATGTTTTGAGTGCCTTGATCGCGGCAACAATCTTATCTTTACAAGGTACAGTGCTACGTATACGAGTATTATGTGCGTCCTGCAGCTGGTTCTGACTTAAAGACAAATTTCAATTTCAATTTCAATCCACAATGATAACTTGAAACCGCGGAAAATTTCTTCCTTCATCTTCTCAACTGATTCTCATCTGAAACCCAAGGGAAATTTGTTCAGCAACGGCGTTTAGGTGTTATCTTCTATCAGGCCGAACGCTAGGCTGGAAGTTTCTTTATCTTCACGCGATACTTGGACTTAAGCTTACCTTATGGAACATGTGAGTCGATTTCTTTTCTTTTCATCGAACAAACTTCAGTCTACCTTCTTCTATAGACATGTCATGTCTTGAGGGTGTTTGGACTTCAGTGTTTTTCTAGTGACATCCTGGGTCCAGAGACATTCTTGATTGATTCGGGCCTTACCAACAAGGCTCTTCAATGGGTTTGAGTTTTAGTCTCTGTCTCTGTCTTCAGTTTAGTCAATCTGTTTTCGCTTGAACGCGTCCCTTGGTGTGACGCCTTTATCTATTAGGTAGACGCAAACACAGTCAGAGTTGGAGCATGAAACGTTGAAGAACATGCAGAGCAACCAACATGCAAATAAAGAAATCCTTCAGAGCGTCCCCTGATTCTTTCCATTTTATGGGCCAGTGTCATCGTTCAGGCGTTCAGTGTTGTGTACAGAATGAAGTTTCTTATTTGCGAGAACACAATCTCTTAAAGTTTTAAATTGAATAACGCTCTCATTTACGACATCAATTTAATTTCAATCGAGTCGATTTAGGAAATAATTGACAGAACTGTCTATCGATTGAATAAGCCACGAAAGACCCATCAAGAGGAAATAAAATTCCATCGTAAACTGGATGCGCCCAATAAAAATAATTATTTTCTGTCTTGGGGAAAATCACATAAAAACCATCTTAACGACCGTTTCCGTTTCATCAAACACATAAACACACTTAGACAATAAAAGCAAATAAATCCTCGTACCACAATACAGTCCAATAAATTTCATATGCCTCCAATGAGGCTCCTTCTGATTCTCGGAATGCCCGAGTCGTCTTGTGCCTATCAAAACGAAGAAAAGCTGAAAAGCCATCTGAAATCTCAACTAGTCACGTAATTATAGAGAAAATACGATTTCATCTTATCTCATCAATTCAGCTAACTAACTCCGACGTTGTGGCATCCAGGACAGAATTATATACCTCCCTCGTTCCACCGTTGAATATGACGCCGTCGAATATGCTATTAATCCTGTTCGGGGGCGTTCAATCAGGCTCCTTCTCACCACCCATTTGAAGCGAACATCAACGCGTAGTGTATCCTTGGCGTCATAATTTAGTGCGTTAATGGTGATTCTGAATAACAATAGACAAGGGAGCTGAATACTGACTAAAGCATGCATTAGCTTGCGATAAATCACGCCTCATCACATGTATTTTTCGCTTGCTAGCATTAGAAGCGTCGTTACTGCCGTTTTGCTCCTGCAATCAATTGTTGGCTTATTCATTCGTCCTTTTGATGTTTTCCTGGCTTACGATGGACAAGAGAAGTGGGAGTCCAATGATGGCGTTGGTGTTTTGATGTGTTGATGGGCTTGTGTCATTTATTGGAAGGAAACCACATTGAGGGACCATTTAAACAAGGATGTGAGCGACAGAAAAAACGTGAATCCACAAGTGAATGAGTGGCGAGTGATTAGGAATAAATTCCTGATACAATCGGAGTGTACTCTGCTTGATTAGTGTGTTGACGTAAACCATTTTCATAATTACAGGGGAGAATATTAGAGCGAAAGGAGCGCGCGGTATCGTAATCAATATTTATACCAAAAAGTCCACTAAGAGGGCGGAGAATATTAACAAGGATGTTGGTTTAGCCGCAGGAAACGGATATTACCTTTCTTCTGGAGTGGGGCGCTGGCATAATTATTGATACAGTAAAACCCGTGAGGGGCTTTTCCGAAGCAGTGCTAATGAAGCTCTGGGTTTTGAAAGTACTAATCAGTCATATGATTATAATTCCTTTGAGGAATATGCGATGAAAGGATAATAGAACAGTGAATGACAGTGGGTTTTCTGAAAGAATTTTCTCTCGCTCATACAAGGACAATTCGGCGATAAGACTTGAAACAGTTTAAATGAGTTGCAATGGATACATGTGTTGTGAAATCTCTAAAGATTTCCTTTTTAATTTCAACATAATCCACAATGTCACTCCATCTGTTCCCTCTTTACACGATCATCTTTACCCTCGCCTAGCCTCCGCCAGCACTTGACAACGTCGTTTTACCTTTATCCAGCTTTTTTAAACGCACTTTGATTCCTTCTCAACCGTTCTGTACCACATTATCCTGACCAATCCATAGTCATTTGGTTCTTTTGGTTCTTGATCCTAAGTCAAAAGCTCTTACGATGGTGTACTGATATCTAAGACGAAAGTTCGCAAAGTGACCGTTGGAAACAACTTTCAAGTAATGTACTCGTGACCGAAGTACAACAGTCGTGCCTTATTTTTGTGCTTAGTCCTGGTTTACCTATGAGTTCGCCACTGTTCGGGGTGGATCTGGTCTCCAAGGATGCAGTATCTGAAGCCAGCACGATTATAAGCCAGGTGTCTCTATTTTCATACGCCAAGTGGGTTATGGTCTTTGTGGTTACTTGAACGTTTCAACTTTTCGTCTCTCTGGAAGGCTTCTGTTGCATTTGAAAAATGTGTGTTTGGCGTTGTCTTGAGTCGAGGAGCCATGCCCGAAATTTGGGCTCCTAATTTTTCCCTCTGGTGTAAATAATCGTTTATGCACCCATGTTCGGTAATTTAATTCACTTAATTCACTTCCCCATATCCCCGCCTGCAATGTGTCCGATCAGTCTTTCAGTCCATATTTACCTAATTTGTCTGCTTCATCATTCTCCCCAGTGTTGTATGATGATCTCCTTGGATCCGCTGTTGCCGTTTCCTTCGCAGCTTCTGCTTTTCTTTCGTGTAGGTTCATATGTGCTTTCTTTTTCTCCTAGGAGATTGATAGGGATTACTGCACTTGGTTGGTTTAGTGGGTGTCCTAAAGACTTAATTAGACCTCAAGCGGGTCCATTGTATCCATAAAAAGTGTACTCATGGGAATCAAACCAAGGGATAAGGTTGGCTAATCCGGAAACCACCCAGAAAGGGATGGAAATCTCAGGACTTTCCTAAAATCAGCGATATTAAGGTCCTCCAGCCCATGGATGAAGCTACTACCAAGAGAACGTAATCTTCTGGTGGCCAGTGCGGGGGACATTCGCATAGCAGGTGTCGGACGGATTCTATTTCCTCTTTGTCCCAGCAGCTTCTGCAATAGTCGTTGTAGGGCAATCCAAGACGCTCCGCATGGATTCCTAATCCGCAGTGTCCTGTGAGGACACCGGAGACGATTCGTATTTCCCTTCGACTAAGTTGTACGAGATTTTTGGACTTCTTCTTATCGAAGACTAGCCATAGTGATCTGGCTATTGCACACCATCGCGTATTAGCCCTGATCATGGTTTCCTCATCTATATCCCCGTAAAGAGTGCTAATGGGTGTCGGAAGGGTATAAACAGAATCTAGTTCTGCACCTCCGCCCCCTAGCAAGTTCATCCCGCTTCTCATTGCCTGATATATCCCTGTGGCCCGGTACCCAGCATAGGGTCACCTTGTCGATCTTTGATATAACGTTGAGGTTTTGTCTGCAACACTTTACGAGCTTCGATTTTATCGATGCTGACTACAGAGACTTAATAGCCGCCTTGCTGTCAACATAGATAGTAATGTTGTCTCTGACAATGTTGTCATTTATTAATAACTTCGCGGCCTGTAAAATGGCAGTTATCTCGGCTTGAAAAACGCTGCATCCGTTTCCAATTTTGAAGGACTTTTGAAGCACTTATCTTGCTGCGTCATCCCTCTAGATTCGAAGATTCTTCGGGACCGAGCGTTGATATGTATCTGCTTTCGTGTCGTGTAGACGTGCCGTCTACTGTCTGTACACATAGAACCAAAGATCATCCGAAGGAATTTTTCGCTCGAAACAAGCGAGTTCGTCTGCTGTTATTACCTGAGTTAACACCGTAGCCTACAAAAGTTCCCTAACTACCTTAAAGCTAAATCTGTCAAGTGTTAAGAGTTAAAAACATGCCATTTCGAAATTTATGATAGGATTCCGAAAATAGCTTGTCTGATTCTGCTGCCGACATCCAGTTCGATGCGATTGTACATACATGGCCGGGTTCATGCTTCACTGGTGTGCGTATGATCTGAAGAATCATTTTGTTTTCTTGGAAAAGCCAAGATATCACCGATCTCTTTATCCTTGAGAGGCATAAGGTCCGAAATCTGTATTGACTCCAGGACCTGGTATGGTTTGGTATGTGAGGCTAAGCGGGATATTCTTCACTCAGATCTTTTAAATAGTATAGGCTTGGGACGTACGTACTTTGTATGTTGGAAGGAATCAAAGGGGAGTGTGAACAATTATGGAGTTGACACTAATCTCCATGTAATCTGTCGAATCTTTTTGATTCTTTGACGACAGGCAGGATGTCACTAATTAATTGATCAATGATATGATTTATAGGTGATTCGGTGGCATAGAAAGTCTTCGAGATCTTCTTCTTCTTCGCAGTTTGCGCAAATCGGCGACTCGGTGTTTTTTGAAGTTAGTGCATCGTATGATTAGCCAACCAACCTCTATTACTCTTTGATTGAACTTAAAACTTTTCACGACGATAGGTTTGCCAAGATATCTTCGAAATTTCAGCAGCATTTAAGCGATATTCCAATGCGGTATGAAGGCGTTAATGATGATGGTTGCGTGCCGTATCGATATCGGCACCAAGCTTGTTGCGGCGGTTTAAGATGCAATTTCTGAAGCGTCGACTAATCTCAATGTGGTCCACCTGTTTTGCTGCCTGCAGACGTAAAAGAGTACAAGACTGGCTAAGCAGTTAATAGAAGTCAATATCCAGTTTGCCATTGTCATGTCGATCTCTCAGGCCGTGACTGTAGAAGTAATGGTTTCTGGCGACCTAGTCTGAAGCTAGGATTATCTTCTCTGTGTTGCTGTGGGTTTTCCTGTGATATACGCCTGTTATGATTTGACAAACCGAGATTCGTCGAGAATATGACGTGTGTTGCTAAAATACGCTCAAAGGCTTTCAATACGCAAAATATCAAGCTATGTACATATGTAGGAAAGATAAGATTAGAATGGCCGTGGTTCATCGTGATACCGTAGGATATTTCACTAATCCAGAACAACTCAAGGGACTGATTGAACCAGCTAGGATTTTTTTTATATTGCGGGGAACACATTATCGTTAAGCTAATGGTCTGAATTATGTCGTGTATTCGTGACTTCACTTTTGATTTATATACTACCCAAATGCGTCTCCAACTTAGGGCGATATAGTTAAGTAGAATGCCGTGAATATCCATCACGTACTTCAGTGTAGTGTTTTCGCTTTAAAAGAAGACCACTGGTGATCAGGGATCTCATTGGAAAGTGGAACCAATTTCGCCATCACAAATCAAATCAAGATTATTGCATTTAGTACATCAAAAGCACTAGATAGGTTTTGACACCCAATCCTACTGTTGAACGACCTGCCCAATACGCGTGTTAAGGGGTTAGGTGGGTTTTAAAATTTCAAAAAATATTTTTTTTTTTTAATTTTATTAAATAGTACAATATGTCTAGAATATTCTCCCAAACTTTTAAATCGATCAGAGTAAAGTTCTAAGAGATAGACCCTTCGGAAGTTCCGCCCATCAGGCCAAGTCAGCCTGGCGCGTCGCACTTCAATCGCGTTTTTCTCGGAACTCTATTTTCGAAATCGGTAGTCAAGATTTCTCAAAAAGTTATGAACCGATCTTATTGAAATTTTGCACACTTCTTCAAAATAACATTATCTAGAACCTGAGCGAAGGATTTTTATTTCTTTTTATCACAACTCATTTTATGAGGCAATTTGGCAAAAAATTGGGTTTTTTTGTTCACAACTCCGCCAAAAATTCTAATTTCAAGTTTTTGTTTTTTCCTTCGTTCAAGTTCAAGCTTTATTTATCTACTAACAGAAAAAAATTGTTTTTTTTTTATTTCGGATGAACCAGTCATGAGTTATCCTGACTACGCCGGGAGACCTTTTTTTTGAGAGGTCAAGGGAAATGAGGTCCCACTGGCTGAATTTTCCAAATTTTTAAATAAAAATTTCACACAGTACTTGTTAAATATGTGTCTTTGATATGGTAAATTGTTTGAATGAAATAATGCATTTGATATAATTAAAAAAAATTAGTAAAAATACGCTTTTTTTGAGACCTCGAAACCCACCTAACCCCTTAATGATAACTTGAATTGAAATTACCACGAATTCGATGTCTAGAAGGAAGCTGCGAAATGCCTAAGTTAACTCTAATAGTGCGAGAGGAACTGTACCCCTTACTTGTCTGGCTATGATCTACAGGGCGAACATTGGCATACTGATACAGCGGTTTGCCTTGTATAATGGGAGAGGTGTCTCTGTTGAACGCAACAGAAGTATTTGGTTTCAGTACTGACTCTATACAGGAGTTTATTTGGTTCCAGCTGCCGTAATTCGACATCATCTTCCTCAAGATGTTTTCATAAATGATGTCCTTCTATGTGTGGTTTGCGTCATTTCTCTGGAGAACCGCCATACCGGTAGGTATGTCCGATTAGAAGCTGGATAATGTCGTAGTTAACTTCGCCATAATTCTGCTTCATCCACCCAACCGTCAGTCTCGAAGTTCATCTTGCTCTTGTTTGTGAACTTCATCGCCTTTGCCACTTTTGCTTAATAAGCTCCTTCGCCTCTGCAGTCGCCGGTTCCACTCCTATTTCTGCCTTCTGTTCGTAGAAGTACTTACTCTCTGCTGCTAGGAGATCGATGGGGGTCACTGCCGATTATAAAGACGGTTGCTAGGAACATCGTTCGGTTAGAGCTTGCAAATCGAGGAGTTCCACGTCTTAGTACTGGTTGCTGTAATTTTCTTTAAGAAGTGCAAGTTCTCACAACCATACAGGAGGTTCGACATGAGAAAGCTTTGGCTTCTTTGACAATTCACGTTTCTCGTATCAACGAAAGTGGAAAATAGGAGCGGAGTAGAGTCAATAAACTCCTTTGAACACGGCTCAAATGTTTTTGTATTGGCATTCGAAATACCCTCTTGCAGCATAGAAATCTCGTCTTAAGGCACAGCTCCAGGACTTCCTGAATGTCGCGACAAACTTTAGGTGTTTTTCTAACGAGGGGTAAATGTCTACAACTCGCACTTAAGAGAATCTTTACCCCCAAGGACAGGGCAAGGTACACTTAATAAATTTCCATAAAGGACTGTATCCGTTTTAACACAACTCAGCACTTTAGCAAGACTAGAGTTCAATGTTTCATGCTCCAAACAAAGTAGGACACATGTTAAACGCGAATTCTGCTCTCCCCATTTCGTGTTGGAGCACATTAAAACCGAATAAAGCGCAACCAAATTACATAAAATTACCACTAATCGAAATTTGTCTGATCCGGAATCAGGACACAATCTGTCGTTTGGGGACTTGTTCCATTGGATTATAGAGCAATTTCAGTGTAATTACCCCCTCCGATGACTATGAGGCAGTTGATTTCACATGCAGATACAATTCAACATATTCATTCTTCGCTACAGGCCGGACATTAGGAATTTTGTAGCCGTACTTCATTTTGATTGCAAAATATGCTTCCGTGCACACATGTCGATGAATTATTGATGAAATAATCGCAGAGTAGGATCCCAACGGGGACAGTGACCACTGACCACAATTGCAAGCAATTCGTTAATGGAGAGGTTGAATTGAGGGAATTTCGTGTTTTTATTTCTGTTGTTTCACCCCAAGATAAGTCAAGATAAGACAAATAAGCGTTGTCCCTTTGTTTTGGGTTCTCAGACTGAGAATTACGAGTATTTATCACGTCTCCTGCTAATCCATGTCTGCTAGGAGAAACATTGAGCTGCTTGAAACCACAAAAGAAGTCAATTTTCTGGTTTGTTGGAGGTCAGATAAAGTGCATATCCACCCTTCGTAAGGGTGATGAAGAAAAATGTTCACATTTGTCAGTTGACTTATTTAGGGATATCTAGGGTTGATGGTTGAGGGCTTAAGGAATAAATGTAAAGGGTTGCCTTTAAATCTCATATCTCAGAGGGACCCACGAGCATATTTAAAGTCATTTATCGCTGCCATAAGATAGTTAATCCACTGGACGGAGTATCATGTTCTGCTACAACGGATTGGTATGGAGCTTGAGTTAAAGGACAGATGCAGAACGCATTGTGGCACCAAGTAGACTACTTTAGCACTGTCAGCTTCCGCAGAGTGAAGTCGACAGCTTGTTGCTATGAGCACGGTGTGACCATAATAATTTGCGAATAGGTGACACCATAAGGTGCACGGGATGTGGTTTCATCTTGGTATTTTGTTGAACAAATTGTCGTGTTGGTTCGTTGGCAGTGACTGTGCCATCAATGCATCTAACATACGTAGTTCTAGAACGTACCCTCTGATGTTCCTTTGAGAGGTGTGTTGGTGTACAAGCATTGACATTCCGTTGCCTCTGAAGCCGACATTGATCACTCTATTTCAGAGTATGCACATTTGAAATGATTTTTCAGCTGATTCCTCTTCGGTAGGAATGCAACTTCGATAGCTAGGTACCACCTTAGGAGTTGGTAATTTGAATGAGGGATCCACGATCTGTGAACTGGGAAGGATGTGAGCCCTATCATTTGTATCCGTTAAAATTCAGACCCATGTTTGCATTGTCACAGGTTTTGGTGTAATTGCATGTGTCAGAATTCCTCAGTATGCTTCCTTCCTGACCAAGCAGTCACTTTTTGGGCAAGAAATTTAATCTCGCCAGAATAGCTAGGAAATTGTCCCAAGCCAACGCCTAGCTTCTCGCAATTATTCATGTTGTACGTGTTATATTCTTCGTACGAATGGATTCACGAAGCTTGGTACCCGAATGAACAATTTCCTGCCTGCTAAAGATCCAGGTTCTGATGGTCAAAATCCAACTACAATTTCCAACCGAAGCTTAAGCCGTTGCTTGGGCAGCACTAAACCGTCTGATAAGGTGTAGAGTTTCAGTGGGCAGATGTCCTCCCTTCTTTAAAGATCAACAATTCAAGTCCAGGAGCTCGTGGGGATGAGAAAATATCGAGTTTTGTTCTGTTTGAAGTCAATTCAAATCCGAGCGCAGCAATATATCAAGATTATTGCAGAAGCCCATCGCGTTTTTACTTACAGTTCGAGGTGAACCAGGGCTTTAACGAACAAGCCTCTCCAGCCATCATGATATTCACTATTCCAATTCTTTCCAGTGGTTTACGAATACGTGAAGTTGGTCAAAGTCAGCCTCCATTTGCGCATGCCGGCGAACATGAGGTCGCCCTTTTCAGCGAAGGAGTGGAATCGGTTCCTAAATCATCAGAGCATTGGCGTTTGTACAGAAATCGTTGTGTCGCTGTACAGCTCTATATTTATAGTTCTTCTCCTCCTCTTCTCCTTTACTTAAGTGGGCTTTCATCCGATTGTCTAAAAATCCATGCTTCTGGATCAAATACCAGGATGGGGGGATGATGACGGTCTTGTATAGCGTCTGCCTTGGTTTTTCTCGATAGGGCTTTGCCAATTGTTTCCTTAAGCCAATAACAACGATTGTCGTGTGTTATTCTACATTGACATTACTGCGTTGCGTGTCATTAATAGAATTGATGACAGACTCGACTCCATCGTTACGTAATCCTCGTTTAAAACGAAATTCATTTTAGCAGATTCTGATTCGACTGTTAGCTACGTTCTACCGATTTCAGTTCTAAAAGTCCACTGGCAATTCTCCACCAGTTTGCATTACACCAGAGGGGATTTTGTGTACGATGTTCAGGAAAGTTTTGCCTCTCTAACTGGTGGAGATGAGTCCCCTGCCGTGTTTCAGTCTGTAGCGAGCTATGGAGCGACAGTCGCACAAAACATGATTTTCAGTTTCTTGATCTTTCAAGCGAAGTCGGCCCGTGTCCGACGGACTGAGGTTGAACTTGTAAAGATGGTAGTTGAGTGAATTATATCTAGTGAGTATGTGCGCGAGACAGAACTCGAATTCTGGCAGAAGAACTTGGGAGTCCGATGCAGTTCTGAGCGACTCCGCAATAGAAATATTCACAGACGGATCAAAGACAGCGTGTGGTACGGGGGCGGAAGTTTTCTCCAACGCATCTGACATAGCTATTGCCAAACAACTACCGGAAATTACGACAGTTCGCGAAGCTGCTTAGATTAACTCGATACATTGTAGCGCTATTGTACTATACATAAATAGTCAGGCAGCTATTAAAGCCTTGGAATCGCCGACATTACGATCTCTTAGCGAGATTGCAGACAGATGCGACGTTACCCTGTGCTGGGTCTCAAGACATAGGGATGTTCCAGGCAACTGCAGGGCGGACGAGCTGCCAAAACAAGGTGCAGGACGGCATCTCCCCGATAACCTGGGAGAACTTTCTGCCCCTATCGATCCGATTAAATTCCACCTTGACACCGATGCCAAGAAATTGGCAAACAATAGGTGAAATAGCATCAGTACTTGTCTCCTGTCAAAACAAATCTGACTTAAGCTGGATTTTAAAAAGACGGAGAGACTTTTATCGACTAACTGGAAAAACGTAGGTTCACTAATAGGATTCCTCACCGGACATGCACTCAGATTGAAGGTCCCCTCCAATCATTTCTGTAGAAGCTGTAGATATGAAGAGGAGTAGTACACCACTACCCACCTACAGTGCACTTGTCCTGTCCTAGCAACATTAAGAAGGACAACCCTCGGGGAATACTTCTATGATGATCTAAACGATCTATCCGAACTCGACATCCAAAAGATAAGTAACTTTATCTCCGGGTTAAAGTGGTTCAATACATGGAGTTACTACCGATACGGTCACTCATCGCACCGCACTCGACGTTATACTCTTGGTCTGTGGTGGTGGTAAGCCGTTGTTTATCGTGGTATCACATCGGGCCAATCTGGTCTAAGGGTGTCCCTACTTGATCAAGGGCAGCCACCTAACCTAAGTGCGCGAGAAGCTTGACTTTTCTTTCTTGTTTAAGAAATTGAGGAATTCCTAAAATTGACGAAGTTCCAGAGTTTAGTTCCATTTGGAAAGCTGTTCTTTCCTTCAGGTGAGTTGGTGCATGATCCAAGACATATCCTACCGCCTCAACTAACTGAACTCCTAAATCGTCTGGGACTGTCGGCTTGTATGACTTAAAGCTGTTGTTGCTTCAACTTGGTTTCGATCCGGTGGCTGTAGTAACTGGTTGTTCTGCTCGTTGAGACTATCAGACTGCTACACAGGCGGATATTTGTTTTCATCGACCTTTAGCTGACGGCAAGAACAGTCTTTATGCATGTTTAGGATCAACTGCTTCCCCTTACGGAGATTTACGTTGTTATCTTTGCTTTTTTGTTCAAGCGCCACTTTATAAAAAGCGAGTTTGGGTTTGTCTGTCAAATATTATAAACGTCTCCTTGACACGCTCCGCAATACCTACACGAAGGATCGAAGCTAATGGATAAATCTGAACGCCATTTAATATCTTGGTGTCAATTGACAAGACCGGTCAACTTGACATAATTCATTTAACCACTTAAACGCTTAATCCGATTGAGAAGTTCTAAGGATAAACGTTTAACGCAAGCCTTAAGTCTCCCACATATCGATGTTGACATGTAGCGATGATACCCTTAATGCTTCTCAGATACTCCCACTGAATGGAAATAAATCTCTGCACAAGGACACACACACGCAGTTCTTGAAAAAATAAATAAATGTTAGCGCGACTTAAATCGATTTCGAATGGGGTTGACAGTTATTATAACAATTTGTTCCCCGATATTTTTCTTTTAAAGGATATGTGCGTGAGCGGACACAATCCGAAGACAAGTTGTATTGCTATGAAACTGGGATTATGTAAATCGCTCCTCAGCATCTCTTTATGACAGTCGAAGTATTTCCCCATTCCCTTGGTCTTTGTTTTGTTTTTATTTGAATTACGAATTTTGTTTGCCTTCCTATCTTCACATTCATTTACATATTTATTATTTATTTCGTCTACTGAATACGTATTCTAAGAGGCTTGTGCTGTGTCCTGTACTTTTAATTCATCCAATGACGTTGCAGAGCATCGGCTTTCTCGTCGTATTATTGTATTTTGCCTGTCCTCGCTGTTTGCATTATGGAAATTTATCTGCAATCAAGGTACAATTCAGATCAGATGCGATTTTCACGCACATGTAGTCCAATGTCGTCTTAGTTATCTGTAGCACATCACTGGTATCCTCCGTCAAAGTTATTTCAGCTCGTTGCGAACGCTTCAATTTCGTAGGAGTTGTGCTTTTCGACATTGTTTTCTGCATCACGAACACCCGGCATTTTCTGCCTCCTTATTGGTATTTTCTTTGCTTCTTTTAAAAGAAAAGATCCTTGATGTTTTCTATTGGATTTTTAGGTACACGTCCAGGATGAGAGGTGTGAGAAAGCTCGCTTTTGTTCTTCAATCAACAGAAATGTTTGATTTTCTATTGCTTTGATTGAAAATAATGAGAGAATTTGCATATACATACATAGTTGGCTGTTGAATCGATTAACACGTTAAGGTAACCTTTAAAAAGTAGTAGTGACTTTAGCAGATTAGACAACATTCAGCAGGACTGTTGGTTTTACAAAGTAGACTGTAAAATGTAGTTAATGTAGAGTTAAGCATGACAATAAACAAAAAATTAATTCTAATGTCAATATTCTAAACACCAAAACAGAACTATAGAGCCCGATGTTAGTTAGACATGGCCAGATACAAGATTTGAAAACTGGTATTTTATCAAAGCGACGAATGAGAATTTGCGCTAACGCTTCGATCCATAAAGTCATCGAATATTCGAATATTACTCGTCGGGGGAAAACACAGTAAAGAAAGACTTGCTCCAACCACGCCAATGCATCGTCCCAGCATCACGGAAAAGACACATCATACAGACACTATCAACAACTTCAGCGCAAATCATCCATCCGAGACTAACAACGCATCAGAACAAGACTTTACCTCAAGAAATTCCATCGCGTCACCCACTACTAGATTTAAGAAAGAACCTTAAAACCTTCCAGAACAATAAAATATTCATTAAAATTTGATACCAAAGTGTTTTTATTTCTTTGAATTCGACGTTGTTTGGTTTTTTTTTTTTTTCATATTTTGACTTGTCACCGCATAACGGTACATGCCACGACTTTTTTGAGGACTCCGTCTTGTAGAGCGACCTTGGAAGCACATAACTGCATCCCAATTTTTTCAGCTCAGGGCTTCCCTATCTTTTTTTTCGACGTTTGAAAAAAAATTGACAGTGTTTGCATGTGTCGGGAACTTTACATGTTTTGATTCCTAGCGGCATAACGGTACATGTTATGGAAATTCTGGGGACGCCATCTTCTAGAGCGACCTTTAAACTACAAAATTGCATCCCAACTTTTTCAGTCCCGACCTTCCTTAAGCCCTTTCCAAGCGTTTCAGAGAAATTTGGCGCCGAAAAACTAGGTGCGATGGCTGCATTTTTTCACACCGCGAAGCCACTGGGCTCGGATTTTACAAATATTTTTGCACATTTTGACGTGTTTACCGCATAACGGTACATGCTACGAAGATGCCAGACCCCTCATTTTATAGAGCGACCTTGGGAGCACAGAACTGCATCCCAATTTTTTAAACCCCGGCCTTCCTTATCCTTTTTTTCGACGTTTGAAAAAAATGACAGGGTTTGGATGTGTCAGAAACTTTACATGTTTTGTTTTCTAGCCGCATAACGGTGCATGTTATGGAAATTCTGGGGACGCCATCTTGTAGTGCGACCTTCAATCTACAAAGCTGCATCAAAAGTTTTTCAGCCCTGGCCTTCCTTAAGCCTTTTAAGGCGTTTCTGAAAAAATTGGCGCGAAAAAATAGGTGGGATACCTGCTACTTTTTCTGGGCGCCTAGTACCCCAGCAAAATTTTTGTATGAAAACTCGGAAGTTCCACCAAACCGACCTACGTCATAGCATGGCTGAAATTGTTCACACCCCGAAGCCACTAGTCTCGGATTTTTCATACATTTTTCCACGTTTTGACGAATTTACCCCATAACGGTACATGCTACGAAAATGCTAGGGCCCTCATTTTGTAGAGCGACCTTGGGAGCACAAAACTGCATCCCAATATTTTCAGCCCCGGCCTTCCTTAACCGTCTTTTGGACGTTTAAAAATAAATTGACAGCGTTTGGATGTGTCAGAAACTTTACATGTTTTGATTTCTAGCCGCATAGAAGTGCATGTTATGGAAGTCCTGGGGAGCCATCTTGTAGTCCGACCTCCAATCTACAAAACTGCATCCCAACTTTTTCAGTCCTGGTCTTCCTTAAACCCTTTCGAAGCGTTTCAGAGAAATTTGGCGCCAAAAAACTGGGCGCGATACCTACTACTTTTTCTGGGCACCTAGTACTTCAGAGAAATTTGTGCATGAAAAATCGGAAATTTTCTGGGGGGAAAACGTCTGGTGGGTGGACCCTTAGAGCTCGATATCTTGACTTCTAGGGCACGTAGAAACCTGAAATTAACGTCAAAAGAGGGAGCGGAGCAAAAATAAGAAAACGTTCATTTTGGAAATTTGTGTATGTAAATTTATTCGAAATAATGTGTGCATGGTGTAGAAAATAAGGTAAACTGGTGTTATAAAGCACTAAGACTAGGCCTTGAACAATTTATGATCTGTGGTGTGCCTGAGACGGTTTACTGGAACTCAGCAATGGAACTGGTGCTCAAACTGGTGGCCTGATGAGATGAAGTAGCTGCGCGGAATTTGTTGGCAAGATGGTGGAAACTGCTGGCGGTGGTGATCGTGGATATGCATAAGCATTGTACTGGGGTGTCTGATGCGCTGATTAGAATCGACTCATTCTGGAAGAAGTCTGCAATGGAAAGGTATCATGATGAGGACACGTAGCTGAATGGCGATGAGTGATAAGCAGCTGGAAACTGCTATCGGTGTTGATCTTGAAGGTGCATATCTTGTATCGCGTCAGGCGAGTGGCGGTACAAGCGTCGACTACACACACATCTGAACAGGATGCTTTAACGATATTGGACTTCATTTGTTTCGGGAAAGGACAATGGGTTGATGTGTTTCTTGAAATTTTTGTTATTCTGTGCCTATTCTTAGTAGACAGTCTTCGAGATTTGAAGCTTTAACAATGACTCTCGTGCGTTGTGATTGCGCGGGGAGTGTTCTGAAATAGAAGATACAAATAATGAAAAACGGGAACTTACTGCTCCACGGTTTTCTTTCTTGTAAAAGAAGCATATCTGTGCTCTGCTTGACACTGTAAAACAAGTTTTTGTTACCTTTTTTCTCGATCCACTTGAACAACTGCATCAATTCTGAACACCAACACCTTCCTGAAAAGAAACCGATAGGTGGAAAAGATTGTTAAGCAGAGAGAGAACAGATGAAATTAGTTTTTTTCTTTATTCAAATTTAAATAATACGGTGCATTGGTTTGGAAGGATTTTCTTTTTCTTCTTCGTCTTTTGTTCGTTCTTTTAGGAATATCACAACGCATTAGACGGTTATCCTATTAAATTGGAAAACGTGATTGGGATTTAACGCACACAAATGGAATGAAACTCCAGGATAATGTATTTTATGGGATGAATATCGCAAAGGCAAATAATAAGCTTTAATGCAGATCGATGACCTTTCAATGTGTTGGCTTCTCTATGAAGTAGGTACACGTATAGTACTTTCACTTAATAAAAATGTAAAATGGCTATGGGAGCAAAGGGCGAAGGATGGATATGGATCGAATCAAGAAGGTAATGCTCTGTAGCTATTGTGCCATGCAAAGGGCTATTACTTTGTGAATGTTCTCCTCTGACAGGAGCAAATGCTTTAACTTTTAACTTTAGATGGTTTCAAAAAGCCAGTGAAACGAAAATCTATTAGACGACATTCACTTGTCTTATATTTTTGACAGCCTTCAAGGTCTTTGAATGAACTAACCCTTTTGTTTCACTGGAGTAGTTGCTCGGAAAAGGCCTGCACTAGGCCCAATTTGAACAGCAGTGTAGAGCGTTTTAGATCCATCACCGGGGCACAGTGGACTGCTGGTCTACGTGAGCAGTGATTATCGTCACAAGGCACCCATTTACCTACCCATCACCTCCACGCCAAGAGCATCAAATACATAGTGCAATGGCACTGAAAAAAGCGGACGGCGGATACGCTGTGGACTAAAAGCAAAGGGCCCGACAGCTCCTGGAGACCTACAGTAGCGAGCATGGAAATTGCAATACGAAAAAAAACCCAAATCCATCCCCATTTTTTCTCTTTTAATTAATGAAAAAAATTAATGAACCAAAAAGTATTTTCCAAGAAATGTTAACTAACTTGTGGCCAATGAAACTATATACAGAACTATTTCCTGCAGGTACAGAATCCGGTCAAATTGGGATTCCCAATAAGTGGTAGAAAAAAAGACAATATTTCTGGTGCACTAGGTAGCAGACCTTTTAAGAGAAGTTTATTGTTTCAGGCCATAAAACCTGTGCATTTTGGAGTTTTTATGCAAGAACATTTGTACACATTTAATTTGGTCACATATTAATATTTTGTAGCGCCTCCTTTATTTTTTATGACGTCATTAATCCGCTTTGGCATTGAATCCACTAAGTTATGAAGATGTTCGGCTGTGATTTCTTCGTACCAAACTTTTTCAATGACTTCATTGAGCATTTTGACAGAGGTAGGCATTTTGCTGTTTATTTTCAATGCCATGATATGCCATAGATTTTCAATCGGGTTTAAGTCCGGCGAATTACCCGGCCAGTCGAGTGTGGAAATACCTTTTTCGATCACAAATTCTTTAATCTGTGAAAAATACAAGTTAAATTAATTCTTTTTTATTCAGTATAATTGAAGAGGGATTACAATAGCAATAATTAAAGAAAGTAGCTTACCATTTTGGACCGATGGCACGGAGCTGAGTCGTCTTGAAAAATTGTATCACTGGCCTCCGAAAAATGCATTTCCATTGATGGTATTAAATGATCCTTCAGAATATTTTTGTATACTTCTGAGTTTACAGTTCCTTTTATGAAGGCCAAATCTCCAATTCCATAGTACGAAAAACATCCCCAGATCATTTGACCGGCTGGATGCTTCACCGTTCTCTGAAGGCAGTTTGCAGTTTTTGCTTAAGCGCTCTCCAGTTCTTCGCCGCACGTATTGAATTCCATCTGATCCGTATATGCTGAATTTGCTTTCATCAGAGAATATGACTTTTCTCCAATCAGTTTCTGTCCAATTTTGGTATATTTTTGCCCACGTTAACCGAGATTTCATCATTTTGGGTGTCAACATGGGTTTTTTAGCGGGGCGACGAGCCATTAAACCGAATTCTCTAAGCCTTCGACGCACTGTATGAACACCAATTTCACTTCCATTAGACTCCATAAACTCTGTCCTTATTTGTACCGCTGTGGAAAATCGGTTCCTCAGTGATAGCCGGTGTAAAACTCGATCATCCGCCGTAGAAGTCTTGCGAATACCTCCTCTCTCCTTTTTCCGTTCAGCTGTTCCCGTTTGGTTTTTTTTTTTTAGTAACCTGCTCACTGTCGACTTGTTGCATCCAACCTCTTTACTAATATCGGTTATAGTCAACTTTGCCACTTCAAAAAGCGCAATTATTCGACTTTTTTGGTCTTCAGTCAATTGCTTATAACTTGCCATTTTTTAAAAACTGTCAATTTTAGCACCACCACTTATCACTTCAAACACTGAAATAGCTTTAAACGACTTGCTATGCACTTGTATACCTAAAAAGAACTAAAGTCATTAAGAAAAACCCGTTACCTAAAAATAATTAAGGATTTTCCTTCGAAAAATGGGTGTTGCACTTTCCATGCTCGCTACTGTACATTTCCGGAAGCATACCCAAGGTCAATGCGAGGGAAGACACCCCATCCCGCAGAGCATCCATCGAGGACATTCATCTGCACTAGGCAATGGTTCGACTGCGCCTTTTACAGCTTTCAGCCTTAAAACCACCAGAAGTCAGCGGCATATTTCCTGTCCGTCTATGCCAAATCCATAGCGTAGGGCAAAGGTAATTTTCATCCAAAAAGTGGAGAAGAAATGCAACTTCCGCCCCAATTCCTTCAAACCCATCACCCTAACTTCTATACGCCATGGAGTGCTGTTTCTAGCGATGTGTTGTAGTCCTCTCTTTTTCGTTCTTCTGCTATTAAGGGGTCAGAGGTTCCTGTTCAAACCAGAGGCCGAATTACCACAAGTAACTCTTCATTGAAATGTGAGCATTTGGCCTTACCGCTCTCAATCAAGTTTATCAATCATTCGATCACGAGTTCCAATCACTCCTTATCGATTGCGGTAAATCGGCTCCCGTCTTATCGTCGATGTTACGTCTATAAGTTCTCGATTTGCTTATGGGCCAGGAAATCCTTTAAATGTTTTGAAGACATCAATCAACGAAAATTTGACGGTCTAAATGATTTCAGGGGCCATCTCTAGTGGACCTACCTTTGATCTAAGTATGTATACATTTCCCTAGAGTACCACTCCAAACTAACTAACTAGATATGGCAAAGTTAGAGTCACAATTGTGCCAAAAAGTTTTTTATTTTTATTGGGGAGAAGTTAATCCACTCTAGCACTACGGTCTCTTAGAAAGGCCTATTGCGTTAACCGGTATGGTGCTAGAGTAGTTAGGAAGTTTATCAGATTCTCAGGGGTAATCGACGTGAGTTTCTCAGGCGCATTCTCTCACAATGCAACGAGACTACGAGAGGTTTCGTCGTTCTCTATTTGCCTACAAGTAGAGTCTGGTGAAAAGATACGGTTGTTATTATTATTACTGGGGAGCGGTTGGTCCGCTCTTGCACTGCGGTCTCACATAGAGGCCTATTGTCCTGTCCCATTTGTTTTAGAACAGTTTGTGTGTTCTAGAGGTTGTCAGGAAGCTAATTAGCTTCTCAGACTGGAGCGTGGCAAGTGCGATTGGTGAGACGGATTTACTGCCTACTGTCCGCTTTCTCATGTGAATGAGGGCAAGGCATGCAGTGACGATGTAAAAAAGAGGTGAAGAGAGAAGACACGCCAAGCTTGTGTAAATATCGTTTTAGACGGCAGTGGCCACTAAGGAGGAGAAACTTAGATTTATTTTGTGATAGATTGGGGAAAAAGTATTTGGTACATATCTGTCCTATACTTCCCATCCAGATTACGTTGGATTACGAGAGTTCGTTCGCTCGTGAAGCTTGTAAAAATGGATTTGTTTACTCCACAGACTGGTCCGGGAACAGTGAGAAGGGTTGTTGCACCTATCTTGGCCAGTGAGTCCGCTCTTTCATTGCCGATGTGGGCCTTGCGGGGATCCAATGTATAATGACCAAGTTGCTTTCTCGTAGTTCAAGAAGCAATTTGACTGCCTCTAGGACTAGTTTCGATTTTATCGTGGCTGATTTCAGTGCTTTAAGGGCAGCTTGACTGTAAAGTTGGTTTTCCCACCGAAGTTAGAGAGCAAGTTTAAGCTTATGCACCGATTAATGGCAAATATTTTTGCCTGATATGTGCTAGACAACTCTCCAAATATTTCAGACCCAGATCCACTGTCCATGTAATACACCTGGTCATGCTCTGAAGGACTGGGTTTGAATTGTTTCCCAGTCGTCACTCAGGGGGATGACTACCGAGTAGTTTCGTTTGAAGGAGTACCTTGGAAGAGTGTCATCCAACGGCATTGCGAACTCGCTGCTTTGGAGTCGGGAGGAAAGCATATCAAGGTGACCGTCTGGTGGGTGTTTAGAACTGATGTTGTTTAGGTGGAAGAGCCTGTGCAGACTGAGGTCTGCCTGCATTTTTATATGGACCCGAACTAGCGGTAGACCGCCGAAGCGATGGATGTGGAATGCAGGCAACCCGTCATGCAGGTTTCAGCTAAGCGTTGAACCCGTTCCAGTTTCTTGGCTGTGGTGGCCTCATTTGTAACATACGGTTAGGTGGTTCCTGCTCAGATTTAGAAGAAACTTAGATTCCTTTGGGGATAGCGTATGGGACAAATAGTTGATACATTTCTGTCCTTTACTTTTCATCCAGATCGCATGGGTTGAGCAAGGTTTCTGCGAAAAGGATGAAATTTGCGTTTTATTGAAAAAACAAATCACGCGAGTCTTATGGTATCACCCATTTTATGATTTCCTGTTCCTCCGCTCCTTCGAAAGGGCGTGTATAATACAAATTCACGAGTCTTACAATCGTTGTTTTTTAGTTGTCATGATTAGTCATGCTAATCTAATTGAAACTCGACAACTTAATTCAGTTTAACTTTTTCTTAAGAGTAGAAATCATCATTCCCATTCTAATGATGGCCCGCATAAGGGCCATGATGGCCCGCAAAAAGTTCTGGAAAATATAAAAAAAAAAGAAAATAATCTGCATGCAAAGGCATGAACACATGCTCTGGCTAGACAACCATTTGTCGTTTCAATTACTTTGGCAAAACTTTTCCCAAACAATAGTTCAAAAGTAATTATTTCAACTTGTGAATGGTTAAAGTTTTATTTTCTGTTCATTTTCGTATTGTCTGTGTTTATAGACTTTTTGTTCTGAAAATTGGCTTTAAGTTCGCCAAAGACCAATAAACGTTTAAAGTTCGATAAAATTCAACGAAATCTCACAAGTCCGGTGATTCATAAAATAATATTGAATCAGAAATTGTATTTGTGTTTCCCTTAGGTGTGGAATTTTCATGGAAAAATCGAATAAAGACACGATGTTCGCGTACACACACATAATCCAATCAAACGCAATGAAATGTGAAATATTTTCTTTTTTACAAGTGAAGTGGAAAATTTTTAAAATAAAACAGATGAACGTGATACAATTTGCAAGGATTATTGAATGCATCGATGCAAAACAACGCAACACAGTAAATAAAATATTAAATTTAAAAGGATTTGCGTATATTTAAAATGAATTTTTGAAACGAGCCCTCGTAGTTAGGGCTATCATTCCTATTGATGTACAATATGTCAGGGTCCTTTCATAAACGCATGGTTGCGACAACACAAACTTACACATTTATGGCGACACTACATCAAATTCGGAGAAGATAAACTGATGACCAAACCAGACAGCCAATTATGCCATTTTACTCACATTATTAAAGTTAAATTTGGTGTAATGCCATTGCCACGAGCTTAAAACACTCACCGCGAATTATGGTGTAACACTTTTGCGTGTCCTGGGACACATTGGTGTCCACGGCAACGAAATTTTGTGAACGAATTAGTTAGGAGGGGAATACAACCTTGGACCTATCAATGGTCGAAAACTTAGTACTTCTCCCCCTACGACTTGTGAAATCCACGATAGCACTAGACTTCGACTTCGATAAGTCGACGAAAAATTGTGTACACTCTCAATATTCCGCATCTCCAGAGATCTCTATTCGAATAACAAGAACATTTCTGCGCTAAACAGGATACACTTAGCGCTCTTTACAGGGATTATCACAAACCACAAGTTACAGGCCCATGTTAAAAGAATGCAGAAATACTCTACAGAAGCTGAGGCACTGGGAACTTCTCGCCTATACAGAACCAACAAGATAGCCGTCGGCGAATACTATTCTAATAATTGGACCAACTTATCTATTGAAGCCAACCCGGAACGGTTCAGGAATACCGAACGACCACCAGACAACTAACGAGGATCTTTTTATCTCTTTCTATGTCTTTTCAAATCAGAAATTTTACGTTAAGGGAAGACAATGGATTCATAGAAATGCGAGTGAAGGCTGCACTGTATAGGATGTAGTCAGCTCTCTAGTAGTCATTTCTGTCACTTACTGTGCGGATTTGCTGAAATCATTCAAACCAGTTTCTGATGGCCTGCTCGTAACTATTTTTCAAATAAAAAAGAGAAACCTTTAGAATGAGGCTTACCATGGTCTCCAATAAAAAGGTGGAAGTCAATCGTATGGATCCTAATATTCCAATCTAGGCTTCTGGTTCTAAAACAAGATAGGCGAGTCTTACCTTAGAAAGCGTTTCGCAGCCACCGAGTTTTATTTACTTACCTCTTGAACTGCTATAGTCCGAGGTGTACCTGGATTTCAATCATTAAATGTCTTTATCCACCGTGATCCTAAGCTAGCTGCTTTTAATTTCCACCAAGTTGATTGACATACCTTTCCCTCTGCGCGCCTGTTCGATAGCAATTTTTTTCTATTGTGTCATAGCTGCAGGATAAATCCGAAGATCCTCTGGCCGTATTGGTTGGTGAAAATCTTTTCTACATGGCTCAGCCATATAAGTCGTTGAATTTGGACTCTCAGATCGTGTTCCTAAACAGGCCACAGATAGGAATGATGGATGATGGATGATAGATGGGTACATTGTGCCCAATTGTGTTAATCTGAAACGATAAGAGAATTACTCTTGAATTAGAGCCACCCACATTTGTTTATGAACCTAACGACATTCCTCAACTCAGAAAAGCCACTACCAAGAGCCTAAAATTGAATAACTAGAGCGGAGGATTCAGAGAACAGGTGACTTACGGATTCAAATTCCTCCTCGTCAATGCAGCTGCTGCAGTAGTCGTCGTGCACAACCTCGAGTCTCTGAAAACGGCTGCCAATTGCGGTCTGATCTTTATAATGCCTCTCACGAATCGTGCTTTACTCCTAAAAAGGAAAATTTTCAATCCGCTTCAACCGAAGAGTTCTGTTGGTTGCGCATGTGGCTCACTATCCATGTTGTTTACACAACCCCTTCGCTACTCGGTATATTTTCGATAAAAGTCGTGAAGTGCCGTCTGTGAAGTTACAGGATTCACACGAATATAACGAGCTGTGACTGACTAGTTTTACCGAGATGCAGTGTGTAGAAATCTACCGTGCAATCGGCCAAGTTAGGGAGTGTTCATTGATTTATTGGTCGATGGGGAACTTTGCTGGCTCCAAACAACACTGATATGGTATTTTTTTGGTTGACACAACACTCTGGAGTATTCAGACGCAAGTCCAATTGTACTACCAGCAGGCGCGAGCCTTTTAATGCATTTTCTCGCTTTTCCCGATGCTGAGGTCCAGATACTCTAGGACCTGCACGATCTATTGTCCTGAAGCTTGAATACTATGACGCTTCAATTATTAGCACTCATCAAATCAGTCTCAAAAATATCTCGCTTGATACGAGCAAAGGCTAATCAATTACATTGGCGACTTTCTTACTATTATTTAGGTCGTCCTGAGTTATCTAAGCTGAGCCTAAGTGAACTGGCCAAGACTTGCTTATAATATTCCATGAAGAAAGGACTTTATGAAAGACTTGACCATGAGAACAAAGTGTGTCCAGTGGCTCCAATCCAATTCAGGTGACCAACTAAGATATTCTTTTTCCGCCTTCGTCGTCATTGCAGTGCATTTCAATCGGAGTTTGCGACAATTGAAGAAACTTTGTCTTATCTGAAATTGAATGTAGCTCACGTGCGTTTTAATGTTCATAATCGTGTGCATATCCTAAGAGCTTCATGATTTCGCATTCAGCCATTGCGCTCCAGACTAAACTGGGTCAGTAATTTCTAGTCCAATCGTTCATTCCCAATTGATGCTTAACCGCTTTGCGCTCTTAATCTTCACTAAGTATAAAGTGTCTCCACCATTTCGAGGACGATACGATCTTCTACATTCCTCCATTTCCCACCCCCATAATGGCACTAGTTATCACTTAATCTAAATCTAAGGAACCACTTAACCGAAAGTGTTTCGAATAAACTCCATTCAAGAATCACTTAAAACCGAAATTAAACTGCGTCTGTCTTTGCTATTCGAGGATATTTTAACTGTAATTGCATTTTAAAGTGGGCGCCAAAAATGTATACTCCTATGACTATTTATATGTCGATTTTGGAGGACTCTCTTGAAACAGAAAATGCAAAATAGCACATGCAAATTGGTGTAATCTCGGCGCACATTCCCGTATGAAATTGGATTTAGAGAAGACTTCAAGTGCTTGGATCTTCCAAATGACACCCAATAAAACCGAAAAATGTGTCGCCCAGTAGATAAGGTCACATCAACTTGAAATGACTCACAGCATGCGAAATAAACCGGATCCTTTTTATGGACTTAAGTCACGCCCGTGTTGACTGACATTCATTTAACAGCCGCATTAATTATACTGACAGAAATTCATCTCATTGTGATTTCTTGTATAGTCGTCACCAAAGTCACACACATTTTTATTCCTTTCAGTGTCCCTTCGTTATGCAGGATATATTGTGCCACAGAGGAGAAGAACATGGCAGGAAAAAACATTTAATTGAATTATTCGTATCCCTTCTGCGGTGGACGTAAACTTTAACAGCGCAACTTAATGATTAATTTTTATACTCATGGTCAACCCTAGCACCACCATGAGGTGGAGGAAAGTATTCTTTTGTTGGAGACTGAGTGAAACAGAACGGTCCTTTCCTGCTTCAACACAGCAGCGGTGGACATTTTAAAATACAATTTTACGGTTGCTTTGACTCATCTGGTAATTTAATTACTGTTTGCTAATGGAAACCGCAATGTTTTTAACGGCGATGCCTTAAAACACTGAATGTACTAATTGGAATATGGACGAAATGGAGTCGTTTGGGGTTTGGCTTGAAAAAAAAAACAAAATTATTTTACCATACCGCTTACGATCTAAGTCTAAGCCAAGAGCTTGTTAAATGTTTAGTTCAGTTCAGTGCCTAGCAACTCTGTCCGAGACCTTTCTGCAAAGTTGTTTTTATTTGGGGCTTTGCCGCCTGATGTTGAAGAATATCCCCTGCCCTCAAATCATGGGTCAATGAGGGTTTTAATTGTACTGTCTCCTTCGAAGCCCTTCCACCTTCGCTTTATGAATAAATTTGGCAGTAAATTTCAAATCAGTCCCCGATTTATGTCTTATTTTCGAATTACACCACCTTACAAGCATCCCGAAGAACCTCAAATTACATTACAGACTACCAGCGGTCTCCCTCTCTAAGTCCCAACTTTTGTCCTCATTATTATTCAATTACGTTGATTCCTTTTTTTTTGTTTTTTTTTCTCCCTTTTGTGTCGATGGGATACACTTTTTCTTCTCGTGTTACAACCAAAGTTGACAGTTGTTATAATCAATAAGCTTTAAACAAAAGGAAGACCCAGCTAATATATTTTTTGTTTCTTTACAGAGCTGTTGCCGCCTACCTCCGTGCCCTAAACCTATCGCCTAATAATGCTGTCGTCCATGGTAATCTTGCATGTGTTTATTATGAGCAAGGACTTATTGATTTGGCCATTGACACTTATCGGCGAGCAATCGAATTGCAGCCCAACTTCCCAGACGCCTACTGCAATTTGGCAAATGCCCTTAAAGAAAAGGGACAGGTAAGTGAAATCTATTCAATATTTGTGCATACAATTTGGGGTTGGATATCGATTTACTTGTGAAAGTCGACAGAAGTTACCAGTGAAATTATGAAAAAGTAAAGAAAAACACTTTCTGTCAACGACGAAAGGTAACTGGGTATAGACATAATCAACATGTGGTTTCCAAGTCGTCGAAAGATTTTGAAGAACTAATTCAATTGCATACCGGATAACTGCAGACTAAAACCACGTCCAACTTCTCGTTGTTTTTCCTCGCGGACCTACAGTCAAGCATTTCAAGGCGATGAGGGCTCTAGCCTTAGGTGATCAGCTCAGCTTTATGTACAGATTCCTACACTGCATTCCGATGTCGGTCCTATTGATCCTGTTCCTTCATTCTGTTTGTCACAATAAGCTAACTATATACGTCCTAAACTATAATACTCCGGTCTCCATCATCTGCGTGGTTGTTTTGTGTTTAATTAGGTCCTTATCCAGTTTCTCTTCCAGTCGCTCTTCTTCATACCGCGACAAATAAAACTGCGTTTACGAATCTTTCTATGCACTATTGGCAATGGAGTGGTCGCTGCGGCTCAGTGGTCAGTGCGCTGTACTGCTGTGCGAGCTGCGTGGGTTCAAGACCTAGCCATGTCCACTGAACATTTTTCGTGGTACAACCTCTCGTCTGGGAATGGTATGCCTGCGAGAGTATAATTTGTCATAAAAACGCTTCCCAATTTGCTGTTCGGAGTCGGCAATAAATTAGGTCCCTTCCATTCGTGGGAAAAATGTAACACGGAAAAAATACGAATATATAATATGTACATAAATGGTTGCAAGAAGTTAAGCCTAGGCTCATCTCGAGGCTTGTCCCTGGCTTTGTAGCACTTGCTTCGAAGAGGGGTTTAGTTCCTCATGTCTCCTGTTGATCTAAGGGGTTAATTCAGTTCTCCCATCTCCCTTTGCCATAGTGGTGTCATTTCTGCTGCCGCTTTTGTAGGCCTATGTCCCTTGTTGGTAACTGAGTATCGCTTGGTGGTGTCATTGCTACATATGTTGCTTCTCTTTCGTATCTTTCGTCTACAGAGTTAAACATGGATCGCGTCGGCTAGTATTTTGAATCGGTCATGCTCGGAAGGGCTATGTGCATATAGTTGAATGTTGTTTTTGTGGGCTTTTTAGGCCATACCAGGATTATGATCTGGATCTTCCAAATAAATGGTGATATTATCATTTGACAATAGCTGCAATCTCGTCCGCCTATACTTGACATATAGAGGCTGGAGGGCCATGCCTGAGATCCTTTAACACAATTAATGCCGAAACACTTGTAAAAAGCAATATTTTTCTATTTATAAGGTATGACCCTTGTCAGAGCACCGCGACGGTTGCCTTTACCGCAGGTTAGTTTAAAAGGGAATCTTGCGCTTATAAGGACTTTGAGGTACTTCATGTCCGGCAAAGAAATCACATCTCTATGACTATCGTCTTGCTGTTGTCATAGTATTGCATTAGCGAGGCATCGTCTGCGTGGCTTTTTTTTACAAATTCGTTTGTACTTTTAAGGTAATGTCCATATGTAGGCCAAATCTTTGTGAACAGAAACAAACAAACCTGTATTTCCCAATTTCATTTGACTTCGACGGCACAGCAGTTCAACAAACTGATTCTCTTAGCAGGCAGGAAAGCAACCGTATGCCCGTGGTGCTCAGAAGTGTGTGATGTTGTAGGCTTAGCTCAGGGCAGGCCAACTTACTAGTGATTTGTGGGTGAGATTAGGTCGTACTAGTGCTGTACACATTTGTAGTGACATTTTCGGACGTAGTCCTCGTTCGAGACTCAGCCAAAGGGAGATTATTCCACCCTAAGAAGCACCACTTACTATGAATTTCGGTTGATGGCTGTTTCCTAATGTTGCTTGAGCAATACGAATGCTGGCCACTGCTTCAAGTATTTTCCTACACTAAGTAGGAGTCCCGTCAAATCTGGGGAGTCCCGTCTCTGTGGATATTCGCTTGAACGCACGCTAAGACTTTGAAAGGAGCTCGGCTTCACTGGAGACGTTAAAAATCTATGATTTCTTGAAATTAATCCGCTTACTTTCTGGAAATGTTCCACCAATATTGCCTGAACCACAGACAGCTGAAGAAGGACAAATAGTGGACTATGACGCTACACTGCATAAGCTTGCCACTGGACACCTTTGATCGGTTCAAATATATCAAAAAATTCCCCATTACATCTTCATCTTCAAATATCAATATCTACTTTATTCCACATTCAGAATTTTATTTGCTTTGATGACAATCGTTAGGAAGTCCTTTGACGATATTTCGCCTCAAGTAGTCAACAAAATTCCGCAATAACTTCACCAATCGCTCATACTTTCATGTGAGGACTTTCACAGAGGACATTCAAGAAACTAAAAATAGAATTGCCCGCCCATGGAAACCGACAATAGATCCACTTAATCAGAATCCTATTGCCATCCTTCCTCTTCGCCCTTTCTCTCCGCAAGTAAATTTCGAAATCAGATTGAATTCCGCAGAATATCCTGTCAACGTCTATTCGTTGTAACGCCCCTTTACCGTTTTCCTTGGGAATAAATGTTGGCGCCAGTTACTTCCCCCAGCCCACCTTTACGAGCATATGCACATCCTTATAACTTATCCTTGTGTCGTTTGAGGGTGTGAATAATATATTCTTTGTGACTTATTTCCCGCGTTATAATAAGGAACCACCACCCCAGGCCCCACCTACAGTAGGATCGAAGTAAACAAATCGCTTTTTTTTTGAACGCGAAAGTAGATACTGAATTCGATTGGTTTTTCGATAACTCAAACAGCCGAGGGGATGACGATTCAGGGGGATAGTGGAATCCTAAAGAAAACATAAATAAAATTGACATGAAAGAAAGACGACGTTGAAGTGGTGCAGAATAATGTGAAAGGAAGCGACAAGGGGAAAAAACGAATTTCATTTCCGCTGTAGAAAAAATAAAGAAGAAATAAAACGACAAATGGCGATTATGGTTGACGCAAAACACCAAACAAGACAATTTGTAGGTCTTTTGGGGTTCGAGTCTAATGCTTTGATGGGCATCCGCAACCGCATTCCACTTTGGAATTTTCTTCTGTTTTTTTTTTTTTTTTGGTATCATATTTCCTACGATGATTTGAGGCTGATAAATAAAAAGCACGAAATTTTTATTAATGAGGGTACAAACGAGACGTGAGAGCGACAGAGAAGCAATTAGCAAAGTTACTCGTTCCAAGGAACTAAAGGCTTGATAGGGGATAACTTTGGAGCTTGAGGGGATTGTTTTCCAAATTGAAGTGTAATCTAATTTAGTGTTTTTCTTCAAGTTGGGTGAGGGTTCAATTGGATGGGGTAACTCGGTTAGGAGATATAGACTTTGGGAGTAATTAAGTGGAGTTTTATGTCCTTTTTGTGGATTCAATTTTGTTTGGGATATCGATTGTTGTTTTATTGGACATTTTCCCTGTGGGCTATGCTACTTTGTAGCTTTTGTCCGTGATTCGAATTTTCTCACAGTTAATTGAGAGGAGACGTCTAGGCCTGGAAGGCAGGATCATGTAGGGTGTATTTTCTTATTTAGTTGATCTCTTTGTTCTGACAGATGCCAAAAATTAAGAAAACTTAAGAGAAATGTTGATGCAATAAAATCAAGGTAATATTGGATAGCAAAAAGTAATTCTTGCGGGAAACACCTCAGCAGGTAATATGCACCCCTCCGTTTAGGCTCAGAACTCCGCGATAATTAGTTCAAT
The DNA here is from genome assembly GCA_917880715.2 of Matsumyia berberina. Lineage (NCBI taxonomy): Eukaryota > Metazoa > Arthropoda > Insecta > Diptera > Syrphidae > Matsumyia > Matsumyia berberina. The sequence goes on along the minus strand of OU862870.1, from coordinate 109,623,998 downwards.
GTTTGTAAGATCCTATAAAGGCATTTAAATGAGATATCAAACAGCAATGTGGTGACACTGTGCTGCGTATGGATATCCGAGGTAATAAAAGGGTTGATGGTGTTGAATATCTTATAGGCTCTCCCCTTCATAAGACTTTCACTGAAAAAACACACCGGTGATGAAGCCATCAGTCGAGTCAAAACAAACTAGCTTCAGCTGAACACATGCATAACGGATAGAAAATCTTTTTCTCTGATTAAGTTTAGTCACCTCACGGCATCATTTTTGTGAACTGCGACATTGAAATCCATGCGGAACGTCTAGATGTGCATCACAACTGCGAAAACTGCAGAGACAAAGTACAATTTTTTTTATTTCCGCGCACTAAACTATTGCGGATACCCTTAAGCAAAGGAGATATCTATGCAGGTTGGTCTTAAATGTTTGTCAGTATCTACTATCCGAATGTCTTGCCCACAGAAAAATGAGGACTAATGGCAGATACTTCTTCACGGAGCTGAAGGACTTCTATAGCGTTGAACTGAAAAACCTTTCATATACTTATTTGGTTGGTTCTTAAACAGATATCTTTACCAGATCCCTGAGTAGTTTTAAAATATGGAAAGAATGGATCTGACTGCTGGTCCACGTGGGCACTGACCAACATCACAAGCGATTCATTTACCTACCTTCTCAGCTCAAAATATGGCCGCTGTAACTAAGAGTGTGTCTAAAAACGGTGTGTGTCCATTTTGAGACGATCACAGAAATTAGATCTATCCGCAACCAGTTCGCACCGACCTTTGCATAAAGATCTCGGCCTACATGGTTATAAGGTCGACTTGACACAAGAATTAAAGCAGACCACGTCACGGACAACGCCGTACTTTTGCTGGTTTAGTGCTGAAAATGACTGAACAAGATCATGATTTTTTACAAAAAATTATTCTGAGTAATGAGGTTCATAATTTCCATTTGTCTGTGTACATAAACAAACGGAACTGCAGCATCTGGGGCTCGGAAAAGTCAAGAGAAATGGTGGAACAACCTCTCCATCCACAACAAGTGACGGTTTGGTGTGGGTTTTGGGTTGGCGGTGTCATTGGGCCATTTTTTTTCGAAAATGATACTGGTTCGATCGTTTCAGTGAATGGATTGCGTTATGTTGAAACAATGGCTCTATTGCGTGTCAAATTTCTTGAACGTCTGATTTATCGAAATGGAGACTTCAATTGGCCGCTGGGATCGTGCGATTTAACACCATTTGACCTTTTTCTTTGGGGCTATGTTAAAGATAAAGTCTACGCCAATGCTCCACCAACGCTTCAAGCACTAAAAGAAAATATCAGAGTTATTTTTCACAATTACGCGAAAATGTGATCATCTCAAAAATCGTTTAAAATGTTCCACATACGCCACAGTATTTAAGGTTTACTGATCCTCGATGAAATATACGTAGACGAAAATGGACGCATTTTCATGTAACTGACAGGATCCATTGGAAAATGTCATGTTCGATGTTTTGAACTTTGCAGAAACGAGTGAAGTCAGAACTGAGATCATCTTAAAAATCGGTTTAAATGTTCCACATACGCCACAGTATTTTATGTTTACTGATCCCCGATGTTAAAAATAAAGTCTACGCTAATGCTCCACCAACGATTCCAGCACTGAAAGAAAATATTAGAGATGTTATTCGCGAATAACAGCCGCAATTACGCGAAAAGGTGATGAATAATGTCATCAAAAGAATGCCCATTTGTAGGCAGAGTCGAGGCGAACATTTGGCAGATATTGCCTTCCATTACTAACCTCAGAGTTTGCACTTTAGATTAAAATAAAAATATCACCACTTTTCACAGAAATGTTGCGTTTTTCTATTGATTTAAAGTGACACCTCTTGTTGGATGACCCTATATTTGTAGGTAAAATGTGGTCTACCTATTTGAGAGAAAGTTATTGCGCCCAATACTCAATTCTGCCACTCAAGCGAAACTTCAACCATTATCATTGAAAGGTATTTGCATCCTTAAGACTTGCCATCTTCAGTATGTTTCCTCAGGTGCATCGGTGTCTCTAATGTCTTTCCTCTAAATTCCCTATAGCTAGTACTCCAGGCACAACCCTTTTAGCAGTTAATTATAACAGGAAGAAATTCCGGAATCACTCTAAGCACCTGCCACTTCTATGGTATTCCACATAAATCTTTTTTGGTGTACCCTATCCCCACCCTTTTCCTTTCACTTGCTTATTTGCCTTTAAATACTATTTCACTTGTTCATTGTCAATTTATCACTTTGTTGTTGCCAGATTCTTAAAGCAAGAGACACCTGTGATTGTTTCCTATTTCTAAGAATTTCAAAAATAATCTCTCCATAATCACTCCTTAATCTCCTGACAACGTTTTTCAACCACCAGCCCTTGAAAGAGGTTTAAAGACATCGCGCCCACACATTACGAAACTGCGTAGAGGAATTATATGTATATTTTTAGTCCTGTCTCTGGGTTTTCTACTATTTTGAGTTTTCTATTTTAAGGACGTGTTCGCTTCGTCAAACCCTTTAAATAGCTTCCCTCTAAAAAAAGAAAATAATCAAGACTGCGTAGGTAATTAGGGGTTGCTCATTTAAATTGAGTAATAAAATCGATAGAACCTATTTGGCTGTCCCGCGTCACGTTTCCTTCCGGTTCGAAAAATAAATATAAAGTTTTTGAGCAAGAGCTTATTTTGTTTTAATTATTTCTAATTCCGAACACCCTTTCCACTTGAGAAGGTATCGTCATTTTAACCCTCCAGCCATACCTTGTCAATTTTTACCTATTCTTTTAAACTGAAGGAGGAAGTCGGTACGAGAGTTTATTTAAAGACCTGTCAATCCATATTCAGCGGCATAAGATCAATTGTAGTAAACGATTACTGCTGAGGTAACAGAGAAGAAAGACGTCCTTAATGGAAGTATGATACTGTATCTTTAGGGAGAAAATTCTTTGCTTTGCTTCCTTTGCCTCTTTGGTGCAACTACATCATTGGGTCCTATTCAGCTAAAGAGGTTTCACCGAATCCGTCAGATGCATCCAATTGGATCCCAAAGAGCACATCTCTGCTTGACATTGTGACGGATAAAGTGCATGTATTGCATCATCATCAGCTTAAACACCAAAAATTCCATCATCATTCCAGGTAGTGCCCCCTGGACAAACCGAAAGGTAAACTACCGATGAACTTTGAACTCATGCGGTGCACTAATTCCCTCAAAAAGCATGTCCTCTGAGTTCTCTTCTCAGAAAGTAGTAGCTAAAGCAGAGGTGTTTCAGGAGATATAGGACCAAGCAAACAAAAACACCCCAGGAGAAGTCGGGTTACGATCCAAATCAAGTGTGCGTCGGTGACGAAAAAGGGATCCTAGTGATGGATTTAAATACAAGCCTCGAAGAGAAGAACCCATTTAACTATTTACGACTACAGTAAATCTTTAAAGGACAACGATTTAAGGATCTACACTTGAAATGTTCATACTCTGAACAGACCTCGTACAGCTGACGAATTTGCAGAGATCGGAGATGCTACCGTTCTTCAGGAAGTGGGTTGGGATAAGTCCAGCGACATTTACTACGGTGACTGCTACTACGAGTAGAAACAGCCGCCGTTTGGATGCGGTTTTGCTACTAGGACTTAGGCAAAAAGTCTCGAGCTCCTTTAATATAAGTGAGTGAGTGATGACGATTAACCAACTGCGCCATATCAAGGAAGATTAGGCCGACCTACGACACGACCAGAACAAGGGATCTCCTAAGCAGAACCCGCACAGATATTGCCAGAATAACGGCAGTTATCACGTGGCATTGGCCAATTGGAGACCATGCGGCGAAACTGGGTATTCCATACAACCCCTACTGCCGCAGTTGTGGAAATGAAAATGAGAGGGAAACTCTCGTGCACTTCCTCTGCAAGTGTCCGGCACTTGCAAAAGCCAGACTGCGTGCGGGCAAACGGATACAAAACCTAATTCGATTCTTAAATTCCACAGGTTGGATTTGGGCACCCCCGGCTGTCTCATACATTTTCAACAACACACATCATCAACTAGGTCACGAGCCGTGGTAACAAAAAGGCACATTCTAGTACTAATTGGGTTCAGTTGAACCGTCACCTCTACCTACCTACCTAGAGTTGGGTGGTAGTAGATCTATTGTGCCCCATACATAGCCTCAAGTCAACGTTGTACTCGAGTTAGAGCATCTTCTCCAATCCAACTGTTTTAATGAACAGGATTAACTTCTGTGCGTCATTCTCTGATTGTGGATCATTCTCTGATTAAATAAATGCACCTTCTGTTGCGAGTCAAAGCTTCACATCCCTCTAGAAGCTGTGCTGTGTTCTATCCTGAGGTGTCCTTTAGGCCTACAGTGGTCCATCAATATGGCTGTCAAGATGCAAAGGATTTTATATTTTGCTTCGTATGATAACGAGCGTCGTACGTTCATTTGTGCCTAAGACCTAAGAAGATTATTTCAATGAGATCCTAGAGAAAAGCCTACGAGCTTAGTGCCGCCTTGGCTCAGAAATTTTTGCATTGGGCTACTGTGCGGGCTGCGAACATTTTTAATGCGATCAGGGAATGATAAAGATTCATAAAATTATTCCGTCGCTAGGAGTCGCCAATAAATTATAGGTCCCGCCATTCGTGCGAAAAATATCACATGAACAATGTAAATAGGAAGACGTGCTGAGGATGCATTTGGGCAGCAGCTAGGTCGTGTTTCAGAGTGGCTATGTACCTAATGAACATCTTGATAACTAGTAATCAAGGATGTCGATAAAGGTGTGATTATGCGGACCATAAAAAAAAGGGATATAAAAAAACTAGAGCTTGAAGTTCAGAAACTGAAACTGATTCGCCCAAGTAGATCTCTACTTGAATTCCATCTAGACTAGACCAATGCTGTCAGGCAGAATGAACCAATTCACCAAGACGATGATAACCAAAACTTCCGCCAGCCGATCAAAATTAAGTGCAGTGAAGTATAACAATAATCAAACTCAAATTCAAGAAGGCTGCTGACAGTTTATCGGTTGTGTTATAAAGCAGTTGTAGAGATTTGGTTTAGAGTATACACCAAGTCATTTATCAGACGAGTGCATGATTGATGAATGAAATCTTAACAACTATACAGAGGCATGAAACTCCTCAGTCTTGCGTACAAGGTCTTTTCCACCATTCGTGAACGATGCTGGAAATATCCGAATAAATCTAAATCGATACCCACCACCTCTTTATCGACTTATCGGCCGCCATCCATCTTATCATCATCATCTTCCAATGGCCCGCTTATTCACTATGAGAGTCTCAGGGTTAGGGAGCTTAAGTGCACTCTCCACATTTCCCGACTCTAAATGATCAGGGGCTATCCCCATACATGTAGAGGTGAGATTTCGGACTTGGTCCAGCCATCTCATTCTCATTCTCATTCGTCTTCCCAGAGGACGCCTACCTAATGGCACGGATTCCATGGCACGTGTTGGAAACCGAGTTGGGGACATGCGTTTGACTGGCTCAAACCATCGAAGTATGGACCTCTCCGTTCGAAGAAGTAGCTGCTCGACTTTAAGTGCCTCGCGTACTCTGGTGTTCCTAGCCTGATCACCCCAGTAATACAACGAAGAAATCTCATTTCGGCAGCTTATATCCGCGATCTTATTCTTTCAGTCATTACCCGAACCTCGTGACCATAGGTGAAGGTCCTTTGAGATCAATCGAATTGTGTGAAAAAAATCCACAATCTGGCAACCAGAATATTGATACCAATATGCCGGTGGGTCAACGAGCAATGACCTCGTTTATCACTGGGCAAAATTAGTGCAGTGATAAACGAGGGCAAAACCGAGTATTTAGTCTCAACAAGAAGGAAAACGACACATCGACGAATCAGGCAGATAATCTTAGTGAACAGCTATAACATAGATGCAATAAAGAATTTTCTCTAGAAGGCATTTTTTGTATCCTCTTCTCTGTGCACTGAAACAAATTATTCCTGAAGGATGCAAGCTTTCAGTTGATTACTTTCCGAACACCCTAACAAACTGATATTGAGCCCACACTCAAAAATCCCCTAATGAACTGTCCAGGTGAATAGCTTCAGACAATGTTCACACAAATTCATCATACGTTCCTAATTGGTTCCTTGATATGAAAATCCTTTCCCATAGGATATGCTACTTTCTATATCATATCCCAAATCCCATTCTCTACTCCTTTCCGATCGATAGATGGCAATTTAATTAAAAGGTCGCAACAACGGTACGGAATTTCACAATTTAATTGCCCGCTTTATCCAACACTCCATAGGTCAACTGAAATGCAATTAATCCCCCGGTACACAATCCATCAAGGACCCTAACGAAATTGCCTTTCCTCACATTAAAGGCGAACTTTTGTGGTAAATTCATTTATTTCATGTTTTCCTACCGCAAATACAAAAATTAGCCCGAAATTAATTGTTTTTTAATGAAACATAGCTGCGAGGACAAATATACGTACATATCCTCGTAAACGGAAAGTAAAAGGACACCTTAGTGGATTGTGATTGCGTGCTGGACAAACAACGATATCAGTCAGCATTCCCTCCATTCATATCATCCCCTGGCATGTACGGGAATTGAGACAAATGCGTCTTCTCGAAGAAATTAAACAATTAATTGGCTGATGCCTACAGCGTCACACACATAGTCCTTTCCTTATCCTTACAACTACGCAACGTTTTAATTAAGTTCGATTGTTGTATCAAATCCTTGCGTACACTTGTTTTAAGCCGAAGGAACGTCTCTAAATATTTGAACAACTGATTATATCTACGACGAAGAGTGAATAATGAACCACTGAAAGCCGCCCACAATAAAGGAGAGGAACAACAAGGACACCATCCTAAGGATTTTATTTAATAGCATTAATTTTACGGTCTACAGCGAAGGCTGGTGGCACAGAGTAGACTCATTACCCAGGTGTCCTGTGTGAATTGATTGCAGTCGGATGCAATTTTCTTGAGAGAGTAGTTAAGCATCCACAGATTACCGACGAAGTGGTATTTTTCCTCCGTCAGCCGTAGTGTGTTAAAGGATCTTCTACCAAAGTAACTTGATTGCCGTAATGGCTCTCGTTTTGCATGGGTTTTAAATTTCCCTTAACGCGGGAACGCGAAGTAAGAACCGGGAGGGATAATAAAATTTAACGACACTGAAGGTAGGCAGGAACGAGGTGTGTCACGCACGAATGAACAAGTCAGATGGAATCTGGAGGTAAACCATAAATGAAGGAATAAAATCATTTTGGATAAACATGGACCTAGGGAGCAAGTCGAGGTGTGAATACTAATGGAATATTTGTCGCAGACGGAAGCTTGATTATTGAAAAGATGTTTGTCCTTAATTGACTGCAGATTCAGGGAGGATTTCAAGGATTTTTTTATTTGATACTCTTCTGGCGGAAGTCATTAAGTTTCTGGAGAGATCTGTGTGACAATTAAGTTCTGACGTTTAATTTAAAATAAATCACGTGCTGAATGACACGCTCTTTTGTTGAGTGTCACTTTCAGTCCTGGAATTCGGTGTGACAGGACCTCATGCCATACATATGTATAATTGTATATGCCACACAGAGAAAATCCTGTTTTATTGATAAAACATTTCAGTGGCGATGACGCCAGTGGATATCCTCGCGGATGAGATACAACGACGAAATACGGAGATTGAACAAAGTATGACAGTAACTGCAAATGTGGAATCTCTTATCGAAGACAATGTGCCTATAGTCTGATCAAAACTTAAAGACGTGAATATATTGTCGACATAGTTAAGTGAGCTTTTTAACTGGACATTGTGGCTCGCTCATTTACATAATTGTTTCGTGTGTTTCTCTGTGGCAGCACTTGAGATTTTTTAGTTTCTCAATCGACTTAGACTTTGATTCGGAAATTACCTTGACCAGGTTTTGCCACATAACTTGCCATCATGATGACAAGATCCCGGCATGCTTTGATTCTCTTAGTTATAGTCATTCCCCGATGGGTGACAATAGGTCATTTTAGTGCATATCTTGTGAAAGGTACCATGGTGGTTGTTCCGATTTTGCTGCCTAATGCTACTCCTAGTTATTTGAATATGCGTCTAAACTATTTCTTTCAAGTCCTGTTCTAGATTTATTCTTCTAGAAAAGAAGCACTTTTGTCTCACCTGAGTCACCAGCATTTCTGGAACTCTTGTGCGAAGTTAAAATGATGGGCCTAAAAAATGCATAGTATATTTCTTGTCAGCTGCAAGTTACTCTAGACAGGTGCAATAGCACGATGAAAATTGGCAATTTTAGTGACAGTGTAGTGATGATCCCCTTGTCTGAATAGCTTTTTTCTAGCCGCAAACTTTATCCTGTTTAACAGGGAGACACCATAGAGGTAGAAGGTAGTATTGAGTTTCGGACGAGTTATATTCCGTTCTGATAGTTTTGTAAGATTAACTTATGCCCAGCTTGTTAAGGTGATTGCCGAGTGGGCAATACCGAGTGAGGATTGATGAAGTTCTCTTTCGATTTGGGGGGCTGACGAACTTCTTAGTATGTCGAAGTTCTATTGTTGAGTTTCGTTTTGATAACTTCTCTTGGCGCTTCCTTGAGTTGCGCTCCAACTTTAAGTGACTGGTGGGCAAATCCCAGAATACAAACTATATTGCTTTTATCACAGTGATGAACCACCAGTGGACCTGTTACTCCGTAAACCGTGTTGCCAGCCTTTGAAGTGTCTTCCCCAACCTTGGGAAAAAGGACTTTAGTGTAATGACTCGGTTGTTAGAGTAATGCCGGAATACCACTTTTGGCTTTTTCACCAATTTCCACTTTTCACCAATAAACACTGCAACCAACCCAAATTTACCACCGTTTACTAATCCGACTGCTGTTAATCTTTTTAGAATAGCCCTTAATAATAAAAGGTCGTCTGGCATCGACCATATTTCTAATTTCATTTTGCGAAAATGTCCTCACTCTCTGGATATTGTCTTATCGTCAATATTTAACCATTGCATTAATAATGCTTACTTTCCTGCAATTTGGAAACAAGCTAAGATACTACCTATAGCGAAGAAAAAAAATGCAAAAGATGTAACCGACTTCCGACCAATATCTTTACTATCTAATATAGGAAAGCTATTTGAACGGGTACTAGCTGAACAATTGAATAAGTTTTGTGAGGAGTCACATGTCATTCCAAACAACCAATTTGGTTTTAAAAGGGGTCATTCTACGGAACACGCATTACTTACATTACAAAATAAAATTGTCCAAAACTTAAGAAATAAAAGATGTACTGTATGTTTAGATATAGATCTCGAAAAAGCTTTTGACTCTCTATGGCATAAAGGCCTTATTTTTAAGCTTATTAGGCTTAATTGTCCAACTTGGCTTACGCGCATTATATATAGTTTTCTAAAAAATAGATGTAGTTCGATTTGTATAGGCTCCGAGCATTCGGAGCTTTTCCCAGTTCGCTCTGGGGTAGCGCAAGGTTCGATACTTGGTCCTACCTTATTTAATATTTATATTCACGACTTTCCATTTCAAAGTCCTATGTTAGACGAACCCGGTGCTATTTTGTATGCAGATGACACTCTCATATTGGCAAGTGACCCAAGGCCATCCTACGCCCTTAACAAAATTATAGAAAAATTACCAATTTTAATAGATTACTTTACTAAGTGGGGTCTAAAAATTAATATTGCAAAATGTGGTATAACTTGCTTCAGAAATGCAAGTGGGAGAGGACATTACCTTGCAGTTAAAGAGAGTAAAGCCCTTAAGTTAGAAATAAATGGAGAAAATGTTCCTTTGAGAAATGAATTGAAATATCTAGGCATAAACGCTCATATAAGATTTATATTCAATAAACATGCAAGAAAAGCCCTAAATAAAGCAAAAATGGTAACTGCCATTTTAAAACCTTTACTGCAGGCCAAGCAAATGTCGGCGAATACAAAAATACTTATTTACAAAACATTAATTAGACCTATTCTAACATACGGATTCTGTACGTGGTTCACAATTTCACCCACTGCGGCCAAAGAACTACAGATCTTTGAAAGACGGATACTAAGATTTTGTTGCGGAAAATTCAGAAAACCAGATAAAACATTTTTTTCAAATAAAATTCTATACGAAGAAACAAAAGTTATTCCTCTAATGATTTACCAAATTGACCTGTTGTTAAAAAGATTGGAGCGTATAAAACATCACCCTAACTCGGCAGTCAAATCTTTATTGGATTCGAATATTTATGAGACTATAGATGACCACTACTATCTCTCACCTTTTAATTTATTAAACGCTGGATCTTTATCCGTGTTAAGACCAAATGCAAATAGAGGCCTTTTAGTTCCTTTCTACGAGAAAGCATCCCTGCTTAATTTACGCGGGTAACATTTCTTTTGAGTTTCATACTGTTCATAGACCATTGTTTAAAAACACTGTTGCTTTTGTTCTGTATGTGTTTATACCCTTATGTATAAAAAATGTTATTGTTATAATTATTATTATTATATTTTTTTCCTTTCCCCCTTCTAGTCATTATTGTAGTTTTTTAGTTTTTAAGTTATTAAGTTTTTAAGTGCCCAAAGAAGCCATGTTGATTATGTATGCCGGGAGCAAGCATACACTTAATACGTTTTTAATATTAAATATAATTGGAATTCTGATATAAATGTATAAAAACATTTGCCTGTATCTGTTTAGCCAGACATTATGTTTAGTCGGCCGTATTATAACAACGTTTGTACAAACAATAATCGTATTGATTTTTTTTCTTGTCTCAATAAAGTAAATTGTAATTGTAATTGTTGTTAGAGTAAGAAGAAGAAGAAAACCTCGTGCAACAGCCCGAGATGGACCCAAGCCTAGCTCCTCCCAATCATTTGTGCTGTGCGTGTTACAATTTTTGCATTGATGGAAGAGGACGAAGATTCACCTTTTTAGGGACGAGCTGAACAAATGCAGTTATCGAACAGATAAACATGCTCACGAAAAGGTTTCGCAAGTGTGGAAGAGCACCGCATAGGGTGGAATACCACCTGAATAATCAGTTTGGTAAACGTTTAGACTTCTAAAAACTTCTACAACTGTTTAAGTACCAACTTATCGTTGTAGATTTATTTGTGACTTAGAAACCAGTGCGTTTTAGCTTTTTAGACTGCGTCTGCATTTATGTAAAGCACAGAGTGATCGTTGTGGTGTCTTCTTCTATTACGTTGATTACTTGCTTTTTATTTAACAGTCGCCACCATGTATCATTGACGGCTCGGTTAATGCATTTTTTGAGAACATGATCTACAAGATCTGGTTAAAACCCGTCAGACATGCTTGAGTCGGAGGGTCTGTATTTCTAGATAACAAGACCTGCTTCGAAACCAGAACAATACCAGGTTTACCACCTCAGTCACGAATGGAACCAGTATCTCCCACAAGAGTGCCGGCGGCTATAGTTATTTGTTTTTTAGTTTCAGATTGGAGAAACTCGAACACATATACATAAAGCAGAATGTTACAGGTTTTTAGAGTCAATTTTGGAGCAAAAAATGCTCCTTTCATCGCTTTTAATTTCCTAACTCATACAATTTAAAGATTCATATTTCCCTCAAAATCAATCGTGGGCGAGTTACTTCTCAAACGGATAATTGCGCCAGTAAACACCAATGAAATATTCAAATGAGTTTATGATTATGAATTCCAGGAAAAAATAAAAGCGATCCGACCTCCGAATGGATGCCACTCTCATCGTTTATATAAATTTTTGTCAATTTAATAAATTTTACTTTATTTATTTATTTTTATTTTTTCTTATTCAAGGTCAAAGAGGCAGAAGAATGTTACAATACTGCCCTTCGTCTCTGTCCCAGCCATGCGGATTCTCTGAACAATTTGGCCAATATTAAACGCGAGCAAGGTTACATCGAAGAAGCAACTCGTCTGTATTTGAAAGCACTGGAAGTATTCCCAGAATTCGCTGCTGCACATTCCAACTTGGCATCAGTATTACAGCAACAAGGAAAACTAAACGAGGCCCTGATGCATTACAAAGAAGCGATTCGTATTCAGCCGACATTTGCCGATGCCTACTCAAACATGGGTAATACCTTGAAGGAGTTACAGGATGTCGCCGGGGCACTTCAATGCTACACCCGGGCCATACAAATAAATCCGGCCTTCGCCGATGCACACAGTAATTTGGCGAGCATTCATAAGGACTCTGGCAATATCCCGGACGCCATTCAATCGTATCGTACGGCATTGAAACTGAAGCCTGACTTTCCCGATGCATACTGCAATCTGGCACATTGCCTGCAGATTGTATGCGATTGGACAGACTATGAGGCACGCATGAAGAAGTTGGTCAGTATTGTGGCCGAACAATTGGAGAAGAATCGTTTGCCATCGGTACATCCGCATCATTCGATGCTGTATCCGCTGACGCATGATTTTCGTAAAGCAATTGCAGCCAGACATGCTAACTTGTGCCTTGAAAAGGTCCATGTGCTTCACAAGCCACCATATAAATTCCCAAGAGAGTTACAAGGCCGCCTAAAGATTGGTTACGTAAGCAGCGACTTTGGCAATCACCCAACTTCACATTTGATGCAATCGGTGCCTGGTTTGCATGATCGTACACGCGTTGAGATTTTCTGTTATGCCCTCAGTCCAGATGACGGAACAACATTCCGGGGAAAAATCGCAGAGGAATCAGAGCATTTTATTGATTTGTCACTCGTTTCATGCAATGGGAAGGTTGCCGATCGCATCCACTCCGATGGTATCCACATTTTGGTCAACATGAACGGCTACACTAAAGGTGCACGCAACGAGATTTTCGCTCTTCGTCCAGCTCCAGTACAGGTGATGTGGTTGGGATATCCCGGCACTAGTGGTGCCACTTTCATGGACTACATTATCACAGATTCTGTGACTAGCCCAATGAAATTGGCCGCCCAATACAGTGAGAAGCTGGCTTACATGCCTAACACATACTTCATTGGTGACCATAAACAGATGTTCCCCCACTTGAAGGAGCGGTTGATTGTAAGCGACAAGCAGGGAGCATTTGGCGCTGGAGTCGCTGACAACGTTGCTGTGATCAATGCAACTGACTTGTCTCCCTTGGTGGAGAATACTGATGTCAAGGAAATTCGCGAAGTAATCAATTCACAGAAACCAATGGAAATCTCTATGAAAGTAGCTGAATTACCAAGCACTACACAAATTGTATCGATGATTGCCCAAGGACAAGTGCAAACTTCGCTGAATGGAGTTGTTGTACAAAATGGATTGGCCACCACACAGACGAATAATAAGGCTGCTACCGGAGAGGAGGTACCACAGAGCATTGTTATAACAACCAGACGCCAGTACTTCCTGCCCGATGAGGCTATTGTGTATTGCAATTTCAACCAGTTATACAAGATCGATCCATTGACTTTGCAGTCGTGGGTCTACGTGCTGAAGCATGTGCCAAATTCAGTGTTGTGGCTGTTGCGCTTTCCGGCAGTGGGAGAACAGAACATTAAGAAAACCGTCGAGGATTTGGGTGAGTAACCAATATATTTTTGCAATGATTTATATCATAAGTTGATGGAAAGGAAAGTTGCAGAGAGTTTGTGGCACAATCTTTTTTTTAGAAGAAGTCCAAGAAGAGATTTATTACATACGTAACTACCTAGCCCTTGGCTGTTTCAAGGATTTTATTTCCTTTACATTAACATTTCAAATCTTCGATTTAGTTTCTCTTTCTTCCAGTCTTAACCTCTCTGTGTTTTCATTTACTTTCCAGGAGTTTCATCAGAACGCGTTATTTTCTCAAATGTAGCAGCTAAAGAGGAACACGTTCGACGTGGTCAATTGGCAGATGTTTGCCTTGACACCCCACTTTGCAATGGACACACCACATCAATGGATGTCCTCTGGACGGGAACACCGGTCGTGACCCTACCAGGAGAAACACTAGCCTCAAGGTATGTATATAGCAAAAATCTCTGGGTCTTTCATTAACATCAATTTCCCCATACAGAGTGGCAGCTTCACAATTAGTAACCCTCGGTTGTACCGAGTTAATCGCTCGCACACGTCAAGAATACCAAGAGATCGCAGTCCGTCTTGGCACTGATCGAGAATACCTAAAGGCAATGCGTGCCAAAGTGTGGAAGGCGCGTGTGGAGAGCCCGTTGTTCGATTGCTCGCAATATGCGAGAGGTTTAGAGATGCTATTCTCACGGATGTGGGACCGCTTTTCAATGGGCGAAGAAGCCGATCACATTGTCGCTATCGATAATAAATAAAGTGATTTCCCATTAAAGAGAATCACCTGCCGACACCATCGTGCGACACCCAAGGAAAAGTTTAAACAAATTTCAATTGTTAGTTATTCACGACCTTCCGTTCCATCATCATCATCCAGGTCATCATTGTCATCATAACCCCGTATCGTCACGAATTCTATTTTGTCGATACAGCCAGTTGAGCAGAAGTAGTTCACTGCTTCAATGAGTTACAATTTTTTCTTTTATAATTTTTTATATTATGTGAACCCTCGGAGTCGATTAAAAAAAAAGCTTCTTATTGAAATTGTTTTCTTTTTTTCAAAGAGAAGAAAGATATCCAAATAAAACTTTAATCTATCCAATTTTTACTTAGTTTAAGAGCGTAGGTTTTAGGTTATTTCCTCTGCTTCTTCCCTTTTCATTCACTCGCACATTGTTCTCCCTAGCGCTTCGTGGTGGGTGGCCGCAAACCCTTCCAATAAAAAGTACATTAACTCACTAAACTAAAGACGAACTGTAGTGAAGCTTGTTACAATTTTAAATGACTTGTAAGTTTGTTTCCCTTTAGTATTGTATCTTTTTTTTAAATAAAGCTAAAAATATTCGCTTACGGTCTATTTTTTTAAAAGTTTGCGATTATTTAATCCGTTACGTTCATAAGCTAGCACTTTTTGTATATATACGAGGTTTTCTCATCTTTATCTTGACACTGAAGAGAATTTTTAAATTAAATTAAGGAAACTGCAGGACAAAATCAATATAATGTATTTTCTTAAAAAAAAAAACCGATGAGCTATTGTTGATTTTAAACACAGGTTAAATGCGAATTCAAAGTTGTAGTTCCACTTGTTTTTTAATTTGAATTTCTTGTTTTGAGTTTTGATTGAAAATTTGCGATTGGTCGAGTCGCGTAAACAATTTGTAAACGGATATGAGTGACAATTATATTTATTAGTAATATTATACATATATATTGTAAATGTTAATTTGATGAAGTGAAAACAGAAAAAAAATATACAATATACAGAAAAAAGAGACGCGTTTTACTTTGTGCTTCGGTGCAAAAAATGCGGCTCCGTTGGACTTTTATGGTTGACGTTTAACTGAGACTTGATCGACATTTGACATGACGCGTTCGATCTTATTGGTCGCGTTCGTGTTTTGAGGCAAATGGCTGCATAGCTAGTCGAACCCATTGTAATTGGTCGAGAGCCAATTTTTTGTTGCTGGAATTTCAAATTATTTTTGCATTCAATTGTAACACGTTTAAACACGAACACGACCATTTAAGTACGCTAAAGTTCGGTGAGAGATTGGCATTAGCCAAGAAGTCAATCCAGTTGCGGACTTCAAGTCGGTATCCTCTTCTACTAGTGAAGGGCATCAAGGCGAGGTTTTCCTTTACTATGAAATTGGAAGTCTCTACTCGTAAGAGCATTGTGTAAAGAGACATCTTAAAGATCTAATGCTCAGATTTTTCACTAGATCAATGTCGCCGTACACCTCAGTGAGTTGGTTCCACTTATAACGCTTTAAACGACTGCAATTTCAGCTTTTTTATTGGTGAAACGGTTGCAATCCGAACTTTAAACGAAAATACTCTACCAACCGCCTACAGGTATACATACATATATCCTCAACCATGTGCTGTACCTGTACCCAATTAATTTACGTAAAAAAAAGTCCTACGTTGGGCGCCAATTTGATAACTAATTCCTGGTGCGCGAAATGTAAACGAAGTAAACAAAGGTGGAGAGCTGCGTGCAGATTGCAGCAAATGTCCGATTGCTGCATCACCGGCTGCTCGGCTGAATGGGGTTCGGAAATGGCTGCAGAGATTGGGGAGGATTCGTTGTGTTAACCCAACACCTGCAGCTTCACTGCAGAGGCTCTTTTTAGCTGCTCAGCGAACCAACCCGTATTGGGAGATGCAACGTCTACTATGATTAATCTTGCCATCTAAACGACATGTCATGTACAAATTTAAAAATAGTTTCAGTTGGTAGATCAGACCAAGAGGGAAAAGGTGAGGTTAGGGAAGAGGGCGTTGAGTGGAATATTATAGCTGTTTCCTTTTTCCTTAAAACCAATATGCATCGATATCTTCTTTATTTCTCATTTTATTGCTTTGGCTTTACGGATTTCTGGGCCCGTTGATCAAAGATGGTATCATGTCAGCATGGGATGACGTGTACGGGGGTTATAATCTGCTGTGGATATGGATAGGACCAGATGGTTCAAGTTAACACATTTAACTTTTCTACACAATAAAACAATGCAACATAACTTTCAAGATTGTTAGATTTATTTTTCATAAATAAAATTCAAATATAATAGATTTTATAAATATTGTTAGAGACTCTTAAAGGATAGATATCATAAGATCGTAAATGTAATGCCGTAAAACATACATACATAATAATGTAAATACGTATATATTTAATGCAATTATACAAATTGACAAATCACTATATAAAAACCACTTGTTCAATAATAACTAACAGGAACAAAACAATGAGCAAAACAAACACGAATACAGGAAATGCAACAGAGCAATAAATCGAAGAAGCAAATCTAATCATAAAGAAAATTATTTATAAAAAACGTGTGATTACAATTGTGTTCCTCGCGAAGGGTGTTACTTAAAAATGTACTGCAATGGTAAATGGAATGCAAAACAATTAACTTTCGTCGGTGGGCAATTGCCAAATAAGTACTGTGGAGATGTGAAAGGATTTTCAGTATAAAAAGCAGGTTACTGTGCGATAAAAATGCAAGCATTAGAGAAACCAGACTAAATAACTTAATTGTAATTATTGTTGAAACCTTTATTTATTAGCTGAAAGCTGCAAGTTAAACATGTTATAATTGGCGACAAAATATGAGCGAAATGCATCTGTTAATTGAACAGAATTTTATGTGTTTTTTTGACTTAGCATAGAGAGTCAAGAAGAGTCCCACATCAGTTCAGCGTTTTCGAACTGGAAATTCTTGCTGTGACAAGAGTCGCTCAATTAAATTTAACGAGAAGATATTACGATCTGCATTGACAGGCAGATGGCTTTAAAAGCAATCGTTGCTACAATTTAAATTAATCAAGAAGTCCTTGGCGGAAGTACAATAAAGCAAGAACCAGCAAGCTTCTGTGAAAAAATAGAAACTCCGTGTAAATGATACTTGCTGTTCACAAATAAGCTACGTCTGAATGATGGAGATCTGTGCAGAGGATGCGGTGACGAGGAGTATCGCAATGAACTAGGATGGCTGTCGTGTTTTTCAGTCAGAGGAAAATATTTCAGGCAAAATAATCAGAATCTACATGTACATAGATAGTCAAGCAGCCATAAAAGCGTTGAAATCAACTTCGATAAGATCCAAGTTCATCCATTGAACTATGTAAGATAAAACTGAATAAACAAGGTAACCATATACTGGGTGCCGGGCAATTAAAAAACAGATCAATGGACTAGAAATGGGTCTAGGATGAATACTTATCTCTTATCGGGAACAATGGTCAGAACCTTTGGCAATTGCTGCTTTTTAGGACTAAAGTATCTGCGAAACATTGCAAACTTCTGAGATTAATTCAGCGGGTGGAGTTTTTAGACGAATTGGGCACAATAGACTCTACGTGATCTTAGTGAGCCGATGACACTTCTGCAAACAAGGGCCCCCATATACATACATACTTATGTACCTTACAAAAATATCGTTTGCGTAGCTTTTAGCTTTGATCAAGGGATCAAATTTTTTGAGACTATGTACCTTGCACAGATTAATGCTAACATGCGCAGCTTTGAGTCGATGAAAAGGTGTTGTGTTACAAATAGGAATTTGTGGGTCCGTTGTCGTGTTGTCAGACTGGAAGTGGTCTTGGGAGCGACAATTATCAGCAATTCTTTTCGATAACTGTTGCACTGGCCTCTAGTTTTCTTCAAAGAACTGTCTTACGGCTATCAGACATAATCAAATTTTCGACGGCGATCGAATGGTGAGCGTATAAAGTTAGTGTATAACTTCGAAGTGGGTAAGGGGTTCATATCACATGCAGTAAACGCAAGAAATATGTGACTTGTGGGGCAAATAAACAGATACTCCAGTGATGTTTTACACAATGGCTCCCAGATTGTGCTATGCATGATCTTCAAAGGATTTTAACTGATTATACCATAGACCATATTTTGTCGCCAACTTAAGAGTGCACATGTTATTTGCACTAGATACGTATATAAAGTCAGGACTATAGTATTCTTTTTGTAAGTAGATTTTTAAAAAAAATGTTATTATAGCAAAAACTGTATTCCTATCTAGCTGCCATTGTAACGTTACGTGTTATATATTGCTTGATTAGTTTAAAGCTCAAGATTATTATTAAAGCGAAATTAAAACAAAAAATGCAAGGCCATTAGTTTGAGAATAAAATAATTTCGAAAAAAGCTTCATGAGTATGTTCATCAGTTTTCTGTCGTTTTTTTCTTTTGGCATTTAAATCACAAGAATTCAAAAAAATTGTCACAAACCAATTCTAATGAACAATCATTTGCTTAGGTATAGTTATTCTATATATAAAATGTTAGTAGCACGCTTTTTTGTTGTTTTTTTTTTTACTTGCGATTATGACTAACTGGATGTTGAATTAAGAATGTGCTTACAATTAATATAAACTGTAAATTTTAATTATTGCGATTCGTTTGTATGTTTTATAAACCGTATATAAATGTTATACTTTAAGATAAAATTTGTAATTTCAATCTCGTTTTCAGTTATTTGTTTTGGTTAATTTTCGTTAGTACGCGTTATTCTAAAATGAATGTGTGATAGAACAGCGACATGGTATCGAAAGAGCGGAATTGTTCGATTGAGATAGAGAATGACAAAGAGAGAAAGGGGGGAAAGAAGGACTTTTGAAGATATTGGCGTTTGATTTTATTGTTATGGCTGGACCACCTTGACTTTGCGTTCGATTTCGGCCCGACACATGGGGCAGATGTCAACTTTTAGCTGACAATTAAGGCAACAACACATATGGCCGCACGGCAGAAATATAACACGAACCTGGAATTAAAAAAAAATATCATCAGTATGGAAAATATTAAAATTTAAAACAGGAAGGATGTTCAAACGTGCTTTTGTCATAGATTACAGGGCACATACTGGTAAATATTCGAAGATCAAAAAATTGCTGCCATAGCAGACGAAAATACTTTTGGCAAAAATCAAATAATGAACTGCACATGCTTTGAACATCCCCTAGACTCCACCTCAATAGACTTACATATTCCTCCATGCAAATGACACATTCTGATGCATTTATCATCACATCAGATTCCGTTGTAGAATCACGAACCTTAATCGCTTTATTCGATGTTGATGGGCGTTCTTCTGCTTCTTCTGCCTCTTCTACATCTTCTGCTGGCGGTGCAGATGGATAACGATCGCCACTACACTCGGCAGTATAACTTTCACGAATGTATTCCTCAATTGATTGCAAAATCAATCGACGATCTCTTTCCTGTCGAATGCCTGCTTCTTTCAGATCCTCATCGGAGATTTTCTCCAAAAACACATCATAGTTGAGCAGTAATTTCTGTAGGAATGGCAAACAATGTATGACTCCATTGACGAGAAAATTATACCCAAGCAGGGGATCAATATTGGCAGCTTTCGATGAGAATTCCACTGGGTTTGAGTCTAATAATCGCTGATACTGCAACAACCAATAGTCCTGCTGTTCGTTGGACTTTTGTGCCTCCATAGATTTGAGTGTGTCGCACAGTTTAGCACGACGCATCTCTTGTTGCTCTAGAAGATCTGTCAAAATGTATGTCAGACGCATTCGCTTATCGGCCAACTCATTTATCTGCTCCGTGTTGAAGTACTTCTTGCGTTCTATTTCGAACTGAGTCATACCGGCCAATTGAACTTCTACTATACGCAGCTGCTCAACGAGACCCCAAGAACGGGCATCATTTTGTGCCATAAGAGCAACAACCGCTTGCTTTTGAAGCCCTTCATCCTCATAGATTCTACTAGCGATTTCGTTGCGACTTTTCTCATAATTTCGATAGACCTCACCAAGCTGTGCCGAAGTAGCGTTCTCTTGTTCTAATATATTAACAGATGTGGCATTACGCTCCTGCTGGTAGGATTGAAGAATTGTCTCTTCCTCGCGTAACGACTCCAGCATTGTAGAGAGAATTTCTTGTTTGCGCAACTCGGAATGTTCAAGGTGAAACTGAAAATGGAATCAAGAGAAAATTTCAGAAACAAAAACTCTTTTCTACGTACGTTTTCGAGAAGTCGTTTTTCTTCAATCAGCTCTTTCTCCAGCAACTCATTATCGGCTTTGTTTTTCGCTGCTAGAAAATTATCTATGACTATGTTTGCGTTTTCTTCCGCTGGAATTCGAAAAGTTTCATGTCAATTACCACATCGCTCATAGATTGTGTCAACTTACCGCTCAATATGTCTTTTATCAATTGATTGCGTTCATTGTCTTTTTGTTGTTGTAATCGATTAACTAAGTTCTCGGTTTCGTTTTGTTGCAATAGAACCGCTTTCAGAATCTAAAAAAGGATAATGAATTGAAAAATCAATTCTTTTGTAAGGATTTGTTCTGGATTTTGACTAACCTCTTCCTTCTGTTGCTGTTGCCTTCTCTGAAACTGCATTAAGAGTGCCTGTGTGGAGAAAATCAATTCAATAGTTAATCGATATTTGTTAAAACCAAGTATTAGCACTCACATCTTCATTACCGTAGCCACTTTGGTCGATATGCTGGTTCGGTCGAATTATTTCATTGTGATTATGTTCTTCCATTTGAGCTATTAAGGCCTGCGAAGAACCAAACATGAAATGAGTTAAGAGCAGTTTTAAACCAGGAAATTAGGCGCTTCTTTATGAAATTGCTTTGTCCAGTGCCTTAAAAATTAAATTCTACTTTGTTTAACTTGTGCATCTACTTCAACGAAGCACTTTCTTACTGGCCACAATTAAAATATCTTTACTTACATCTTCTGGTTGCTTTTGGCGGCTCGAAGTCTCAACCGGTATCTCCGCGTTCGCCTCTCCGGTGGCTAAAAATTGTAAAATGTACGCTGTGCCACCAGCAAGTATTTCCAGCGAAGGCCATTCCACAATCTCCTGGTCCAATATCAAATCACAAAGAGTATCACAAGTTGCCAATGTGGTCGGGAGCTGACGCAGACTAGGATTCCCACTAATGTTCAGGATCCGTAAATCAGGCATGCAGCTTAATTCACTAATTGATTGTAAATTATTGTTGGATACGTCGAGATGTTCGAGGTATCTCAGGCGATTTATCGTGCGCGGTAGTTTCGCAAGCTGATTGTTCGATATTAAAAGTTCCTGCAAGTCGAGAGAATTCAATTAGCACTCTGTGAAAAATGCGACAGGTTTTTTATGTCACTCACCCTGAGATTTTCTAATTTGTAAATTTCATCTGGCAGTTGTTTGATTCGGTTAAATTTCAAATCGAGTATACGCAGCAGTTCAAGATCACTAAGCAGACCAATGCTGTTGTTATTATTGCAATTGATTATTGTTGTTAATTGATTTTTGCTTAAATTTAGAATTTCCTTCCGTAGAACACGACAGTAGATAAATACACCCGGGGGAATTTCCTTCAAATTACAATCGGACAAATCGAAATCCGATTCTGGGGTTTCCTTTGCCTACACAGAACGAAAAGAATACAAAGTTACAAACATTATAGTTAATTGTCGAATGACTAATGGCCCACGGGTAAGCCCTGTGACATTAGCATTGAATCACCCCTCACTTACCAGGCACATTTTACGCTCCAAGCGAGATTTGTATTCACTTTTGGACTGCATGTCAAAAGTTGGTGTTTGATGTATGTTCGATGTACTATTTGGTTCATCTTTTGTTAAACGGCAACCCATACATTTAAATTTACAAATAAAATTGATTTTTTTACGGGCGTAAGGAACTGAGATGAATAGCACTTAGGAGTACAATTAGTAACTAGGACAAACTAAAAAAAACTATGTCGCAGTTCGTAGCTTATAAATGACATCAAAATTCCTTTGCTTTTCACTTGTGAACTTCTTTTGATTTTGTTATGCAGGTGTTATCACTCAACTCGCGATAACTTGGTGAAAATTTTTTATACGAATTTTATTGTTTTTAGTCGTTTAATTGACTTTTTCGCGGAGCTAATAACAAAAAACGAAAAGTGTATAATTTCAACCTAATTTGGGTTGACGTATTTTTGATAACGCTCTGACAGTTTGTGCTGACAGATATGGAGGTTAAGGGGTGTTTTTTCCAAGCAGATATGGCTTGAGTCGTATTTTAACTAGGAATGACATAATGAGCACCTTTTAGGGAGCGAGTGAATAATATTTGGTCACTATTCTTCCTGAATAAAAATTGTTATGCAGTTATGCTTCGGCTCGCACTCTCCGAATTGGTTTTAGAAATGCGGTGCACTAGAAGAGGAGCTCCATCAGGCAGAGAATTTTTGAGAAAACTAAGTTCAACTAGCTTGGTTTCGAAATTAAAGAAAGTAAGACAATTGTCTAGCTGGCAGAAGAGACTTAAGTCTTCCGGGAAAGTATAAGCATCTTAAGAAAATTGAGAAAATGGATGCTGATATCAAATCCAGCTTCGGAAAACACTACTAATGTTTTACCATTACATCCTGGAAAGCTTCTCTGCAATATATTGAAAACTTCTGAAGGGAAAACCATGGAAAATTATGTGATAATAAATAAACCAAAAATTATTTTACCACATCACCTTCCTTTTAAAATATCAGTATTATATGTTGCATATTTGAACGCAATTTCGAAATCCTAGCCTTCCAACCAAATGTCACTCGCAGACTGATAACAAATCAAACATACCTGCATGTTATGTTTCTATTACACGCAAAGCAGCTGGGTGATTCGTCACGACAGTTTTGATTGCCACACAAGTTTTCCTTAATTTCTAATTAGAAATAAATTAAATAGAATAAAATTCTTACAAATATCATCTCTCTATTAAGTATTCTATCGTTTCTAACACAATTTACCTACTGTGATAACTTTTTATGGTGGTAGAGATAGTTTTCTCTGCAGCTAATTGAATTACTTTATCTAATAACAAAGAAACCAGAAAGTGTTTCGGAAGTCTTCAGTAGCCCAGACAGACACAAGTTTCCATATAAGGTAAGTTAATCAACCGGAACAATTCGATGGCGAAATTGATTAATTGTGTTCCAGAGCAAAAAAAAAAAGAGAATAGCGAGCAATGGCAAAGGTAATTTCGCAAGAAACTTTTGACGACGTGGTCAAGGAGAATATTGTTGATTTTTCTATGAGCCCCGATGAAGCAAAGGAGGAGACAATTAAACAATTCGAAGCTCAGGTAAGTGACTAAAAAACTCACTAGCATTTTTCTTTTTAAACAGCAATATCCATCCATTAGGGTATCAATTTGGCGAACATAATCAAGGATTTGGCGATCAACAAGGAAACAGGTGTTCCGGTACTGAATGAAATCGTCGACAAACTAAAAACTCATATTGGTGAAAAGTCCACCAACACCAAACAACTGCTCGAGCACTTAACTGTCCTCGATGAACAATGCCAAAAGGTAGCTGTGACATCATTTCGTTTAGGAGTGGGTGTTACTTTTGCATTTGTCTATTCCCCCAGTCTATTCCACATCGAGTCTTGGCTGGCAAGAACGGTGCTCACGATATTATCATTACACTCCTCGAACAAGAACTCTCCTCGTCCAGTCCTGATGAAGAAGTTCTTGGCAAATGTGTGAAGGCAGCAATTTCGTTGACTAACAAACAACCGGACATCTTTGATGCAGAGGCTCTAGCAATGGTGATAAAGATTTTAAGCATAAAACCGAAAGACGAACTTCTTAGTGGCACCCTACAGTGGCTGGGGAAAGCTTGTATTATGCACGAAACCAATCGACAAAACATAGTGAACGCAGACATAATGAAACAACTGAAGCCACTGGTGGGTTTAAAAAATCCCAGTGTTATGAAAGAGGTCTGTGCTGTACTGAGGTACATGGTTCTGGATGATGACATTCGAGTTGAATTCGGTAAGGCACATGAACATGCGCGTTTAATTGCATCTGAGGTCATGGTCGACTTGACCAAGCGGTTAGCAGGTGAGCGTTAACACAATCGTGGCTACGACAGTTACGATGATACACATTTCTTCCAGATTTCGACGATGTTAGCGTGCTTGCAGAAATAATTCTGACCATAGGTGCCTTAGCTGTGCGGAATGAGTTTTGCGTGGTTATTGAAGATGCTGGCGGTTTGAAATTGGTGCTCGATATCATGGTGAGTTTTCGCAATATCTTTTAGATAAGCAAGTTATCTGATGATGATGGCGTTCTGTCCTTGGTGTTGGAAGTCACCATGCCCTTGCTGGCAGACCCAACTCAGCAGTTTATCTCTTAAAATGCAGACCAGACACGTGCAAGTGATTGCAGGCATCTTTCATCTTTGGATACCCAGAGTATTGTGACTTATTTTTGTCTTCCAGTTGTATTTTTTGTCACATTTCGTCGTTTTCATACCATTTATCCTTATTTGTTTCATTTCCGCGTGCAGCTAAATAAATTGTTCACAATTTTTAGGTCAAAAACCCAACTGCCTTAAAGTTAAACCGAGAAGCCTTGAAACTTCTCCGTGCCTTGGCTGGTAACGACACAACAAAAGCGCACATTATTCAGCAAGGGGCTGCACCCATTATTAAAGAGCTCCTGCACAGCAATATGGTGAGTCAATTTAAAAACAAATTATTCACCCCACCAGAGTTACCATTACTTTGTAGAACAACGAGGGAATCGCCACCGCCGCCCTGGCATGTATTTCCACGCTGACACTTCGAGTCAAAGAGAACAGTACGGCCTTTTTCGAAACTGGCATCGCTGAAACAATTGTTGAAACTATTCGATTGTATCCGAAGCAAAAAATGGTGCAGGTAAGTCCAAACCAACTACTGATTCAACAGCTGATTCAAATGAACCTCACTAGAGAAACGGTGCATGGGCCATACGCAATATGGTATCCAGATCTCGTGACCAATGTGATAACTTCCTTTCGTTCGGTGCTGAGGACCTCCTCAATGCCGCAATGACCGAACATCCGTCAGTCCAACAAGACATCAAAGCAGCTCTGCGTGATTTAGGCTGCAAAGTCGACCTCAAGGAGGAATGGACTGGCAAAGCAGAGAAACACATCTTAAGAGACTAATTCTTTTCTATTTTCTTTCTGTATTAATTGTTTTCTTACACAAAAAAAAAAAAGATTTTAACATAAAAAATGCTTCAAACACTGCATAGCGAGTAAGCGCAACGCCACTTGATTACCGAGACACCACAGACTACACAATCGCGCGGAAGATCAAATAAACTCTAACACTTAGCACTAGAACTTAACTAATTATACGTACTATTGTAATATTTTTATATGCGCTAGTTTAATAATAAATTGAAATTTGCAAACAATAAATAACAATTTGAGCCACAAAAAACGTGGTACAGACTCGTGCAAATCGATGCGATGGGTGTTTAGCTCTTGTTAAGGAACTTATCCATGGTTTCAGATCCAGCTGATGGGAATTTACGTAGTTTTCCCGTCTTCAAGCGGTTACTCAGACTTTGGGCGGATGCTTTTTTACTGATGACTCTCTGTTGATCGTTTTTGTCGATAACAGTGGGTGCTCGTGCGGTGCCGCCGAATCCATCGTATGTTAGACCAGGTTTCAACGAGGAACTTACTCCGCATGGTGGTGCCATCAAACGGGGTTTCTTGAGTATCGTGAACTGTATAAAAGAATAAAAGTGGAAGTTATGTACGCGAAATAGAAAAATAAAAAAGGAAAAATGGGCAGACACCAAGAGAATTAGCATGTGAAAATTAAGTGAAGAGTGTTAGCTTCTATCTGAAATAGACGACCAAAAGTCAAGGGAGCTGATTACTCTCAACAAAACGAGAATTCGCGCAATCTGTGTTGTCATTACGAGATTAGGGGCTCTCTTCAATGACTTTTGCAGAAACTGTAGAAGCAAAACAGTCTAATTTCTGAGGAAGCCAATTATTTAGAAGAAATTCTGGACAGAAAACTATCCTTGAACCTACAAATAGACAAAGATATAAGATAAATTAGGTCCAAAGATTAGGCTTGAGCAGACTTATGTATATATCAAGACACTAAATCATATTGCCTGTCGCCAACAATGGCAGAACTTTGCTATAAATTTGTGAAGGCCTCTCTGACTTTAAGATAAGACAGGCACTCACGCTAACAATCGCTGTCTGATATTTTGGGCCGTAACAGAGTCTACACGAATACGTACCTTATCCGTTAAATCGCTGTTAAAATTCGTTAATCCCTTATTTGCAGCATTTTCACATTTATCTCCTCTCACGACACCTATCCTCAACATGCTGAATGGAACCCCACTTGCTTTGATATTAAAGTAAGGAGAATTTGATTCCTCGATCTTCCTCACCTGATGCGACTGCAAATGAAAGATGTTAGCTTACTTACTACAAACCAAAAACTGATTTTCTTACAATGCCTGGTGAAATACTCAACAGTTTGGTATCGTTTTGAAGAGCTTTCACTCTGCTCTGCGCAGACAACGATGTTGATGGAGAATCACTTAGGTATGCCATGTTAAGTTTTTCCTTCTCCTTCTCAGATTCGAATTTATTTAACTGAAAGTGGTTTTCCTTAAATTAAAGTAGATTGCAAATTTGAAAGTAGTTACCCTTTGTGTTAGGTTGTAATTATCACTCTCCAACTGCGACAGTTGTTCTTCTCTTTTCCTTTTAACCGAAATAAAATGAGTAAGCAAATTACGTCATGTTCTTAATGCAACTTACTTTCTCACATCGGTTTCCTTGCGCAGATCATTTTGCACCACCTTGAGGGTGTTTCTTAAGTCCGTGTTTCGACTTTCGCACGTTCGTAGTTCCCTCTTTAAAGCTGACACCAAAACAGCCAATGTATTTGGGCTGATATCCTCTTTCAGTAGCTTTTCGGCGTCTTGTGATGCTAAAACCCATGAGACTGTCTCCATCTTTTCCACTTGTTCCTTCAAGCGTTTAACTTGTTTCCTTAGCTCGTCGGTTTCCTTGGCTTCAGCCTTCGCCATTTTTAACTAGATAAAGATAAAAATAGTCAGTTAAATAGGTTTTTCACTGACCAGAGCAAACACCTACCTGTTCTGTATAAGACAAAATAATGAAATCATTCTTTTGTAACTTTTTTTCTAAACCAGTGATCGTCTGACTAGAGAAATC
The DNA here is from genome assembly GCA_917880715.2 of Matsumyia berberina. Classification (NCBI taxonomy): domain Eukaryota; kingdom Metazoa; phylum Arthropoda; class Insecta; order Diptera; family Syrphidae; genus Matsumyia; species Matsumyia berberina. Next base: position 109,596,357 of record OU862870.1, on the reverse strand, counting down.
ATCAAAATTAACAAAAACCTGGAGCGCACAAGTTAATAAAAAGACATACATGCATTTCTTCTGAGTTTGCTTGATACTCTTGATGTGATCCTCAGCCTTCTGTAGATCTTTTTCGCTAATTTTGACCTTAAGATTGGCATCTTCCAGTTGCTCCTGAAGCGTTCCAACATCTAACTTACTCGTATCCAAATTGGCCAAATTAAAGTATATCCGGTGTACGTTGGCATCAGTACATTTGTTACGACATTGAGGACATGTTTTTGAACTAAAGGTCAACGATTTTGTTGAATGAAGATACAAATTTGAAACTTAAAAAAATCTTCTTACCGCTCCAACCACTGAGTTAGACAAACATAGTGGAACATGTGACCACATTTTGTAACATACACATCATCGGTTTGGGTAAAAAGATCAGCGCAAATAACGCAATTAAGATTTAACATTTTTCTAGATCAATAAACAAATGATAACAAATAATTAAAACAAAATAAATTGTACTGTAGCGCGAAAAGACCGCAGTTATTTGCCGTGTACGGTAAATGTCAACATTTTTTAATCTCAAACATCGATACTCGATGGAATTTAAATTTGAAGATCCTGATTGTACTAGTTGTGCGTAATGCACTTATGTTTGAAGTGCGTTCAGAAAGAAAGCATCAGTGGGAATAGGCTAGATCAGACATAGAGAGTTTTCTTCTTAACATTCTGCGTTCAGAGCACTGGGTTTTAAAAATTTTCCCTCTTCCTGCCTTGAAATAAAATTCGTTATAATCTCCGAGTTCCTAACACATTTTAATTCTAGTGAAAAATCTCGTTTTGTACCAGGATGACATATAATAGCTTCTCCCTCCTTAACTGTTATCTGTCATCTTGGTTCACTAAGAAAGTTTCCGCTAGAATTAAATGTGTGTTAATAACGCACCGAATGCTTTGAGCTCATTTATTTCGAACAGTCTTATATTTAGTCCCAAGAGGTATAGCTTATACCCCACGTACCTTGTCCCTTTTTGAAAGAATATTTCTTCAGGAATCTATAGACTTTATAGACAACAATAACAGTACGGGAGTAGCACAATTTTAGTCTACATTTAAGATTTGCAAAATCTACAAAGTCGTTTTAAACATTTCATCAAGAATTTATAAAATAATTGATTTTTCCGAATAAGCACCTTGCGAACATACTCCAAAAAAAAAACCAAATCGAGTCTCTCTGCATTTCGAATCCCCAAATTCGACTGGTTGACATTTTCGAAAAGTCTACCTTTCTTTTTCCGCTAAACTGTCAAAACTGTAGGTTGATGATTTCTCAATAATTTTAAACAAATCTCTAAATTCTGATTAAATCACTCAAAATTTGTGAAATTTGTTTTTAAAATGTGAATCTACGTCAATTCAAATGATCATATCCACTAATCTGTTTGTATATCTTGTGCTCTCTCTTCCAGACTGATAGAATAGAAAATGGCCAAGTCAAAGAATCACACAAATCACAATCAAAACCGTAAGGCTCACCGCAACGGTATCAAGAGGCCCACTCGGTTCCGTCATGAATCCACCTTAGGTGTAAGTATTTCAAAAGCATATCCAGCTGTTTTCAGGCATTGAATTGTGTGTTTTTCCTTTCAGATGGATCAGAAGTTCTTGACGAACCAAAAGTTCTGCCGCAAGGGTAATCTGTCCGGCGAGGAGGCTAAGAAGCGCTTCGAGGAGCGTCTGGCTGGCCGTGCCGGCAAGCCTAAGCCAGTGAAACTATAAAGTGTGTGTTCAAAAGAATAAAAAATGGAACATTTTTTTTTATAAAAAAAAAAACATTTTATTATGTGTCAAGTTCAGTAGTAAATGCTTAAAACTTTGTGAAAGGGAATGACCTCGAGTTGCTCTGCGTGCTGACGTCTATAATCCCATAGGAAGTGATCAATAAGGATGGAGTTCACCGTATCCTTTGACAACTCTGGATGATTCTTTTCCAACTCTAAGAGCAGTGCATCTTTCACTTTCTCAACGATGTAGATGGAAGCTCCACGGATCTCCACTTCCATTCGGTCGCCGTTTTTCATGATGGTGTCTTTTTTGAGGACCTCCAACAGCTCTTCTGTGTATTCCAGGGCTCCAAAGTGAACCAGCACCTGGGGGATTCTGTAATCTGCGAACATTGTGATCTTTCCAATGTCGTGGAACTCGCCAATACCTTTTCCACGGAAACACGCCCAAACATCTCCCACCAAAATCTGCGCTCGTTTGTACAGGGCAACGGGCTTTCCTTCAAACATGGCTGTGTCACGAAAGCAAATGAATTCCTCGACAATCATTGTCAGCAGCTTCTCAGCAGAATTCTCCGATTGTTTGACCATGTTTTCGAATTTGCCACCATACATCGCGAGGAGAATCGGCCCCACTTGCTGAAGGCACTCGACTCGCTCCTTAAGCAGTGGAACCTTTGTCTCACCATCATCCGATCTCAGAATACGGGCTAAAGTCGCCTCATCGATCTTTGAATAATAGTTCGCATCGGTTATAGGGATGCCCTCGCTCAGAGCACGATTGATGGCGGCACAGAGGGCAAAATAACCAGTGTATCCATTCACTTTGTACTTGGTGTAGTTGGCTGAAAGATAACCGGTTCAGTACAAGTCACGAATGATTGTCTTCTACTTACTCGGAGTCCAGAAGCAAAAGTTCAGCGTGTCAATCACGAAAATCCATTCCATGGCATGTGGATCGGTGGGCTTGGGATGGAGCTCATGCTGAGAAAAGTTGTTGATGTCAATCTGCTTCGATTGAATGCCTTTAATTATTTCCTCCGACAATCTGTCGATTCCGCTTTGGTGGACTTTGATGTGCTTTGCGTTTTGAACGACGAACTCACCGGCCTCCCGAGGCGGAACCGCCTTTGCTGCTTGAAGCTAAAACGGAGGATATTTTGATTAGCTTTGCTCGAATTGAATTATCTTGTGAAATTACATGAGTTCTCATTGCAGAACTTGGGAATTCGCTGGATAAGGAAGAACTTAGGAATTTGTGACGGAATGCGGCGTATTTATTTATATTTTGCAAATAGCCGCGCGTGTTTGTGCATGTTTGACATTTCAAAAAGAGGAAGCATTTTTTTGTTTGTGTTTTTCGTACTCTTTAGTTCTGTTCGCGTTTGGTTTCGGCAAGAAGCAAGTGAAGCGTTTCTTAAAAAGGAATCGACGCTAATTGGTTAGTCTGTCTAAATAAAAATAAAAGCGTAACAGTCCTTTGAGTTTACACTGCCACTATTCTTCGTCAAACAAAAGATAACATTGTGAGACCCGGGAGAGACCCAGAACATCAACTGCAGGATCTCTAGAGACATTGATTTCCGTTGAATATCGTACAATATTTTACGATTTAAACATCGTAAGGCGTCAGACATTGTTCTTTAAATCTCAGTTGTCTAGGCGACGGAATGTACTGGCTTCTAGCAGGCCTCTACAGATTTTGCTGCTATTTTGAAATATTTAACGAAAAACATCGCAGAAAATATGCCAAACTTTCCATTTACCAGTGGTTTAGAAACATGCTTAAAAGTGGTTGCTAGCATTCATAATTCTCTCTACTGGTTTGGGAGCTACCTGCGTTTGAGTCATTTACATCAACACTTGCTAAAATAATTCAGTTCCACACTTTATTCATTTGCTTTAAACTATCTGAATACTGAATTCTTGTTCTAAATAAAATGAAATTCATAAAAACAATAATTGCTTTTAAAATTCTCCACACTTGAATATATATTTTTATAAATTCCCTACACCGCCATCTATATGCGACTAGCAACAAATGTCAAAATGACCAAATCAATACTAGGAGGCGGAAAAATTCAGCAAATCATTTATTCAGCGCCAAGTTTCGACATCCAAGCCCAGATCCACCATCTTGTCGCAGTGCAAAACTTTTCCTCTACACATCTTGTTCAACATACTCAACCAAGCGAGTGATTTTATTTTGTGTTTCTCAGCAATTATTTTTATATTTTATTATAAATTCCACTTACCAAACAGTTTTCCATTAATTAATAAACAAGTGAACAAAACAAAGTGCGCAGAAAAGCATTTAAATTCGGTGGAATCCAAAGAACATTGTGATCGCAAAAAAATGACAGACATAGTGGAGACTCGCCAGAATGAGTTGAAGAAGAAAAAAATCTGCCGCTTCTGTCTTTCTCAAGATGGTGCGGATTTGACAAACATTTATTCGCGTGAAAATCGAACAAAATCTGCTCCGCTACCGCTGCAAGTGATGGCATGTGTTTCGATTGAGGTAAATCTTTAAATCATTTAATAGAAATGGAAATAGTTTTTCCGGGGGAATAATTATTGTTTACAAAATTGTGATTACGGCGAATGGTTCGTTTCTAAATAATGTATTGGGATGTCCAAGACGCATAACTTGCCGCCAAAAGCAAATAAAATTAGTACGAGAAACCGCCGAGTGTGCCTGGGTTTTCTTGGGTTCGAAGGTGGGATTCGGATTTGGAATGATTCTTTGATATTTTTTGCTGAGTTGATGGAAACTCAAGTAAAATGAGCATGGACTTGTTAGAAAAAAGGAAAACTTGTGGTTTTCAGTTTATGCACTTTCGTTGTTTTGGTTGTTGACCATCACCAGCACCACTGATTTTGGGTTGACAGTGGATAATGTCAGAGGCGTCATTCGCTTCCCTTGTCTTTTGTCGGATGCAAATGAGTTCCTTTGGATACTGTTTGTGTGGGTTATGGTCTAACCGAGGGCATACACCCTGACGTCTATTCTACAGCTAGGAAACGAGCGATGAAAACTGTCAAACTCCGTTGTTTGCTTTTGCTTCCAACGCGTAAATAATTCTACCTGATATACCTCAGCTTTTGCTCTGGCGGACCAATACAAGTTGCCCAGCGTCTGCAGGCCTTCCACAAAAGAGGACGTACTTCACCATTCCATTATTGTCCATCGTCTGCGTGCAACTGGAAGTCGGTTAGACCAAGCTTCCGCCTTTCCCTCGTTTAAGGACTCAAACTCAAAGACCCGTCTAATTTCGATCCCTTTTTTATTTTTGCAGGTTTTCTCGAATGATTGCATGCCAAGCTACGTATGCACCGAATGCCGCATAACCTTCGACTATTGCTATCGTTTCAAGCAGATGTGTAAAAAGGCCGATACCTGTCTTCGACATTATCCACTCACCGGAATATGGTCTGCTGCTATGGAGAAACCAACAATTCCATCAGATCTAGTGAAAAAGCAGCAGCAAGTGCTGAATGTTCAAACCGTTAAGAGTGACACGAGGTTTTTCGAAAAAATCGAAATTGAAAGTGAAAGTTATGGCAACTTTGTGACTCTGGTTGCAGAACCACAAGAGCCTCAGGATCAAGAAGAACTGCTTCAGCCAGAACCAGAGGAACCAGAGCCACAGCAAATAGAACCACAGACACAAGTACAACCGAAGATAGAACCACAGTCGGAGTCACTGGTTAAAGTGCAGGCTAAGCCTAAAGTACATCCCAAATTTACAATGCCGTTGAAGGATAAACCCAGCCACAGAGTGTTGAATAAGTCTGCCATTCGCATTTTAAACAAGGAGGCTCAAGTTCCAGTGGAACCAAGAATGTCAAAGCCGGTTTTAAAGCGTGACAATGAGGGAAATATCGCCCTTGTCAGCGAGATTTTAGATCCCAATGAACGGTCGAACGAAACAGATCCCGTAGAGAGCGCTGAAGTAATAGAGACCAACGTGTTCCCATGTCCGCATTGTGAGCGTTCGTTCCCACTGCATCAGCTGCTGGAAATTCACATGGTGAATCACAGACGCGAACGTAGCTTTAATTGCAACGACTGCAACAAGAGTTTCTTCAGCAAGTATGACCTACAGAAGCACATATTGGTCCATACCGGCGAAAAACCATTTACCTGTGTCGTTTGTAACAAGGGATTCACACGATCTACGCTGTTACATCGCCACGAGAAGACCCACACGGATATTCCCAAGTTCATATGTGTCTTCTGCGAGAAACCGTTCATCTCGCAAAAGGAAATGGAAAAACATACCGAGCGTCACCGCAAGAATCGTCCATTCACGTGTAAGATTTGTGACAAGTCATTTGCCTTCAAGCAGGGACTGGAGCGGCACGAAGTTGTTCATTGTCGTTTTCAGCCGTTTCAGTGCCAGTATTGCGAGAAGAGCTACTCGACTCCCAGTAAGTTGTCGAGACATTTGACGGCTCACGCTGGCGCTCGTCCATATCCGTGCAAGCTTTGCCCCAAGGCCTACTTGCTAAGCCATCATCTGACAAGACACATGCGTTCGCACAAGAATGGAACTGGATCATACAAATGCTCCGATTGTGATAAGACATTTAGTTCGCGCGATGATCTGATCTATCACTCGGCCGTGCATGCCACACAGACCTTGATTTGTCCGCTGTGCAAGGATGAGTTCGAGGATATCGAAACGGTTACTGAGCACGTGAAGCAACATGCTGAGGGCGAAGCATATGCATGCGAGTTCTGCGATTTGATTTTCATGACTGCTGAACGTCTGGAGGACCACACGGATGCCGATCACTTTGCCGAAATGGTAGTCTACAATGAGGACGATCAGGCGAATGTTGCGGCTGAGAAGAAGAACGAAGCCAAGAACAGCAAAGTGGACGACAGTGAGAACCGAGAAATTGACGAAGTGATTGAGGAGTTTCTGATTGATGAATTCTCCGATGTTGGTTCTAACGGTGATACTGGGATTGAAAAGCCATCCAGCATCATCATCAAGGAGGAAACCGAATGGCGTAAGTTGAATTTCTTCCCAAATCACTTTTGTTATTCAGATTCATTTCATTGTCTCCTTCTAGAAACTGAAGACCTTGATACCAAAACAGTGGTAAATGAATTTGATGCCTCTCAGGAACACGGATCGAACAGCATCGTTGATGAGGCTGATTACACGAATATCATAGATATGAGCGAAGCAGTCGAAGAACCCCCAGCAAAAGTAACCAAGGTCAGTGCAACGGTTCAACAAGTGACGAAAAGAGCTCCTCCAGCAACAACACCACTTCGTCATAAGCCACCAATCAAACCTGTCGCACCGGCGAAACTTTCACCACCATCACCAAAGGAGAACAAGAAGCCCGTGATGGCAGCGAAGCCAGTCCTTCGAACAAAAGTTGAGGTGGTAACTCCCAAGACTCGTCAGCCAACCATACAAAGTGCACTGCAAGGTTTATCCAAATCGTTGTCCATAAAAAAGATCACACCGCCATTAGTCAGAAAAGATGAACCGAAATCTGTACTGAGCAGTAAATCAGTTGTTACAACTACACCAGTGAACAAGTTGCCAACAACGGCAGTGCCCGCTATGAAGAAACCAGCTCCTAAGGCTTCGCTCACCACCCCATCTGAATCAAACACTAAGCAATCTCCACAGACGGCTGCCAGGCTATTACGACAACGCTCTGAAGTGTCTCCATCTGCTAAGCTGGAGGTGAAGGCAAGTACAAGCTCACCGGAGGCTGCTAAGAAACCTCAACCGGAGACTGTCCCGGTGGTCGAGAAAAAGTCACCGGCAAATGTTCCAGGGACCAAGAAAATAGTTGAGATGATGATCGGCGATAAGCGAGTAAAGGTCCAGAGGATTACGATGTCCAAGGCGCAAGCTGCAGCAATGGAGCGCGAAGGTCGTATCCAAATGAAAGAGGGAACAATGATTCTTACAAAGGAACCAGTGGTCACAAAGACAAAGAAGTGAAAGCATTCGTCGCTTGTTTTAGTTTCACTTCTTTGTTATATTAACTGTGTAGCATGATACACACAAATGTTTTTTTAGCTTAAGGTTAACCAATGAAATTCCATTAAAAGTTGGCCGCGTAGATGGTTTTGTTGTTTCTAGTAGAAGCATCAGATGCGGACTGTGCAGCTGGCGTATCGCGTAGTCTACAGCCATCTCCTTGGCCCGTGGAACACAGCCACTTCCTTGGTCCATGGACTACAGCCATCTTCTTGGTCCGTGGACTACAACCACGTCTTTGGTGAGGGGACTACACCTTTCTTGCTGAGTGGACTACAACCTCCTTGGTTAATGCAGTACAGCTGGTTCAGTGAGAGGACTACAGCCTCTGGCTAAGCCGGTGGTCTTCCGTCTTCTGCGGTTGGTAGAAGTTTTAAAATCTGCTCTTGCGTGGCACTTTACCTTGAATCGCTGCCAATTCCATTATTAGTCCTTGGAAGAGAGTTCTCTATAAATTCTACCCAAAGCGCTGGCGCTGTAAAGAGAAACTTCACCTAACGGGGCGTACATAGGTACACAGTTTACTGCGCAAATCTTCGGGACACTTAGCTAAGGATCAAGCTGGCTGGAAAGACTTTGCAGTTAAACTCCACGCCTACCCTAGAGTAAAAACTAAAACGCAAATCATGTAATTCACAGAGACACAAAATGTATTTGACTTTTCTCTTAGGTAGTTACATCTAGCGAATGTGTTGTTTCGGAGTAAGCTAAGTCGTAATAAACGCGTTTGCTTGTTCAAGCTTCATAGCCATCGGGCAAGGCATTAGCATGGGGATTGTGGAAAAGGCTCTTGTTGCCTTCACCCCATGGGAAACGCTTGTTACGAATGGCCAAGTATTCGTATTTCACGAATTCTGGACGTGGGTGGTGGGCGTGCTCCTGGTGCTTAAGGTAAGCGTTCAACATGCACAAACCAATTGATGGGACTGCAACAAAGAAACTGAGTCGCTTCCACAGCAAGTAGCCACCTAGGGAAAAGAGAAAAAAAATTGATTTAGTTCAATACCAAGTTTGTATTACATAACCTCGTAACCTAAGATAAAGTTTTCGTCAGAGGAATTTCTTTCGTAGATTTACCTGAATGATCTCCAGCAGTTGCTGCAGTTCCAGACGACCTTGCTGCAGATGTAGCAATATGACGACGAATTGAATGCATAAGAGCTGCGGCCATTGTCGCTTAAAGTATTTTTATTCCTTCCTGGCACAAGTTAACTTCTGAAGAAAAATTATTTTTCTTGTCAAATCGTTGAGAACTGTCAAAGTTTTACCGAGCGCCTTGATTTCAATATACGGCGGATTTTAGAAACTCTGTTGTGTGAAGATAGCTGCGGTTATTTCTTATTCCAAACCAAGGTTGGCAAACCTTTTTTAATATAGTTTTTTCGAAGCACATGCGTCAGCACTCAGCAGCGGAATCATTAACGGCGAATGGCTATCCAAATTGGCAATATTCCTAACGTGACCGTAAAAAAGAGCTGCAGGAGGTGCTGTTAAATCCATTGTGTGTGCAAGTCAAGCTGCTGGAGATTACAACAGTGCCAGGTTTTCACAAATGGAACTTCGACAATCCTTCACGTTATACTAATGTATTCACTTCCATCTTTCCTACAGCAGACATTGAGCTTCGGTTATCATCTGAGGAATCGGCTGTGGCAGATCTAATAGCATCTCCCGTGGATTATGAACAGGTGCGTCTCCGGCTGACTGCATTTCGAGAATTTTCTTTTGGTACTGTGTAAGTATTTCTTACAGGGAGCTGAAATTTATATAAAAGTGTCTTTCCAGGTCTAAATATGCTGCCTTATATCACCATATCCGTTGTAACGGATTGTTCATCATTTCAGTTGCAAAAGATCTTAGCAACGTGGTCATTCCTGTGCGACATCTTTATTAGGATGATCACCACGGCAATGGTAGAAAACCAAACCATATCAGCAGCACGTTCTACTCAGCAATCTAAAGACCATAAATCAATTCTTTGAAATCGTTTCAACTAATTGGTACTTCTGAACGTTTCGGTTTAACATGTGGTTTGTGGTGCATTCCAATCACGAACTCGTTCAACAACCGCAGTGCATTGTGACTATCCTGACTTAATCGCAGTTCTCAAACCTCATGTCAGTACCAGGTAGAAGACACCACATTTATGCTGACTGCCAGAGATAAGTATTAGCTACGCAAACCATTCGTCGAAAACTACCAGCTGTGCACATCAGAGCAACACTTCAATACAAGAAACTCCACTGAATCACCCACTGATGAGGCATTTCTTGACGCCCCCTTGGAACTGCAGTATTAGATTTAAGAAAAAAACCACAAAATCTGTGTCTAGAATCGTGAAAAATAAAATATTCATGAATGTTTAAAAGCGATGTCTTTTTATTTTTGAGCGTTTTTCCTTTTTTCATGTTTTAGCATGTTTCTGCATAGCAAATACATTTTACAAACGAGGACGCCATCTTGTAGAGAAACCTCGAAAACACAAAACTACTTTTTTCATTCCTGTCAAGTGTCAACCCTTGCCCCGTTGAGAAAAAGAGAGAGAGAAACACACAAAAATATGACAACAAACAACTAATGGGATACCTACTCAAATTTCTGGGCGCCTGGTACCTCAGAAAAATTTTTGTATGAAAACTTGAAAATTCGCTGGCGGGTGATTTATGTGGGGTGGCTGGATTTCTCCGGATGCCGATATCTTTGCTTCTAGGGCACGCAAAGACTTGGAATAAACGGCAAATTGTAGGGCAGAGCACCTAGTATATAGCAAATAAAACGACGGTCATTTTAAATATATATGTATGTGTTTTTATTCGTCCTTTTCATGTTTTAGCATGTCAGCATCAAACGGTACATGGTAAAAAAATTTCGAGGACACCATCTTGTAGAGCATCCTTGAAAACATAAGACTGCATTCGAAGTTTTTCCTCCCCTGCAACCCTTGCTCCGTTTGAGAGAAAACAAAACATAAAAAAAACTAGGAGGATACCTGCTGACATTTCTGGGCGCCTGGTACCTCAGAAAAATTTTTGTATGAAAACTTGGAAATTTGCTGGCAGGTGATTTATGTGGGGTGGCTGGACTTCTTCGGATGCGAATATCTTGGCTTCTAGGGCACGCAAAGACTTGAAATAAACGGCAAATTGTTGGGCGGAGCATCTAGTTTATAAAATAAATAATAAGACGGCCATTTTCAATATATATGTATTTGTTATAATACGTAGATGGTATGTTTATTTGGTAATCTATTGCTAAAAGGTAAGTTAAACTAGGATTTCAAAGATGTATGATCTTTGGTGTATCTAGACATAGTTTGGCAGCAACTCTATGGTGCAAGTATTGCCCAACGTGGATGCAGAGTGCGAAAACGATATGATTAGCGGTACGGTGCTGCTAACTGCTAACTTTGATTGCAAAAGTAGTCCTGAGGTGCTCCGTGCGATGATTGCAGCCGGTATAGGAGCCTGTGGTAAACAGTAATTGAAGCCTCGATGATAGTTGTGTCGGGCTAGAAGGAAACAGTGTACATTCGTGATGTGTTGTGTGGAATTCTTGGGCATTCCTAATAGCTATGTTCCGAAAGCTTTATTTACGCTTCTTATGATTAGGATACGAGTGTGTTGTGGTTGATTTCGAGAAATAGTAGCTGGACCTCTGTGATGAAAGTGATGGCCAGGCGTGAAGCTAGATGAGAAGACAAGACGGATGGTGGTGGGTGGTGAATTGCTGATGTTCGTGATTGAATGAGTCGTGTTGCTTGTGTTATGATATTTGATGCGATAATTGTTGCTGGTGTCTGAGAGTTTGGTGATTTGTCTTTGCCCTTGGTGAATAGTGGATGTTGTTAGGTTCAAAATGATGATGATAGGATCTTAGGTTCAAGATAAAAGTGAATGGGGTCTTACTCATGGTTTGCAGTATTGACGACTGTGGTCCATCTGAAGAATAGAGATAATATAAGTAAGCAAATACACGTCTGTGTGGACATATAACAACTGTTTACCTTTTATGGCTATAATCGCTTCATTATTAGAAATTGTTGATCTAAGGAGTTGATGGAACAGGCGAAATGAGATTTCTTCTTTTTGTTGCTGGGGTAACTCATCGAGATCGAGTTAGGAACACCAGAATACGGGAGGCACTTAATGTCGAGCAGCTGCTTCTTTGAACGGAGAAACGCATGTCCCCAACTCGGCCCAGGATGTGATAGCTGCACCGAGTCACCTCTACACGTATGGGGGTAGTCCCTGATGATTTAGAGTCGATGGGGGAAGTTCGGGAGATGTGGAGAGTGCACTTAAGCACCCTACTCCCGCGACCATTGTGTATAAGCGGGTCATTGGGAAATGTTGAATGCTGATGTTGATGGAAGAGGTGAAACCGCCTCTCTTTTTGGCCCTTTGCTGGTCTCAGTGTTCTTGCTGTGCCCTGGATATTGGTCCACTGTAAGACTTTTGCAGCGGAATATATGTTAGGCACGTTCGACGAATGTCTCTTGTAAATGTTATACGAGTAAATGTTTGCCCAAGCTTAGAATTGTTTCATTGATGTGCTAAAGAGAAAACTGCATTTGAGAAAAAACATGTATAAGGCATTCAATCATTTAGAAACTTACCTTGTTTTCCAGGTGTTTGCGGTCTCATTTTTCTCGCACTGTAAAAGAGGATTGTAATCTTGTTAAGATTTCAAACACGACGTCTTACCGAAAGATCTCCTCCACATCCAAGAAGCCTTTTTGCTTTGACTGCTTGTCCTTCAAGGTGGCTTTTTCAGGTCCTGTTCCAATTGGAAACCTCCTATCCTAGGTATCTGGAAGTCTCTTATTTTTGGCGAATTTTAGACAAGTTACAATTATTTATACAATATTTTTATTTAAATTTGTTATAGTCAATTTCTAATACAATTTACAAAATCAATAATTAGATTAATTCTTTCCCTACAGTCAATAATAAAAATGTTCACTTAAAAACTAACATCACAAAATAATTTATTAACAATACTGTTTTTAATATATTCACAATATGTATATGCAACAGGAGAAAAAATAAAAATGAAATAAAACAAATAAAAATAAAAGAAAACAACTAAAGAATAGCATAACTAGCATTTTTTTGTTGATATCGTTTTTTTTAAGAACATTTTTTAAGTGTCAAGGACTCCCTTACCTATTCCCAAAGATTCAGTGTGATTTTTGTCTTATTATAGAAGAAGGATATACTTATGTAGATTTATTTATGTTCAGCTGAATTTTGGTGTATCTTATTGTAATTACGATTGTTTACGGCACTGATTCGTTGTACATAATATAATTTAACTAGTTGAGGGTGTTTTTTCCTTATTTTTTTTTCTTTCTCATAAACTGTTTACTAAGACAATTGATATTATTCGCTATTAAGGGGTGACCCACTGTTTGTGTGGAACATAATTCTATGATTCTCAGATCATGCTACCGAACATTCGTTTGCCTCGGGTTAGTACCAGACTAACTACCATCACGGTCAGCAGGAAGAATACCAAACTCAGGAAAGTTGTCAAGTAGCGACATCTACGTCGGAATTTCTTTTCTTTTTCCATTTTGATGCGCAATTGTTCCGCTCGGGGAAGATCCAAGGTGAAGTCGGACTCGGGCCGTGAGGATGGCTGTAAGTGAAAAAAAGAAAAGTTATCGTCTTGAGCAAATATGGTTGACAAGAGAGTAAAAGTGTAAAAATAAACAAGCAAAATGATTTGGGTGTTTTATTTGATTTTGACAATGAGTCGCTCAATTGAAGGTAATTAAAGGTTTATGCTGGTGATCTTTTATGTGTTTGTTTACACGCAAGTGATTTTATTTTCGGCACTCGTCGAAGTGGTAAACGTACTTTCCAAGCAAACTTTTGCATCCGGCTGGAATGCGAAAACTCTCAAGTTACGAGCGAATATATTCTTCCTTACAAGTCGTCTGCAATGAATAATAATTTCTCCCGGAACAGAATGCATTTTTCCTATGACGCTACCGGATATTTAAAAGTCATACATATGATCCCGCGACCTATAAAAAAAAGTAAATTGCTAGCTTCTTGCAATCTTTCATGCTGTGTGTGTAACATTTTTCGCAAAGATGGAAGGGACCTACAATTTATTGCCAACTCCGAACAGCGTATTGAGAAGCTTTTTCATGACAAATGGTTAGGTTAGGTTAGGTTGCTTACCCGCTCAAGCAAAGGAACACTAAGACCAGATTGATCCTTTTGATACTACGATAAATACCGGCTTACCAGCACCAGAGACCAGGAGTATAACGTCAAGTGCGTTGAGATGAGTGACTGTATCGGTAACAACCATCTGTATTGAACCACATGACCTGGAGAAGTTTCTTATCTTTTGAATGTCGAGTTCAGCTTATCAAAGAAGTATTCGCCGAGGGTTTTTCTTCTTAATGTGGTAAGGGCAGGACAAGTGCAGAGTAGGCGGGTAGTGGTTTCCTTCTCATCCTCATCTTTACAGCTTCTACAGAAATCGTTGGATGAGACCCCTAATCTGAGTGCATGTCTGTCTATGAAGCAGTGTTCGGTACTCTTGGAGGGTTGTCACTCGCCGACGAGATCTAGCTACGCAGCAATCCAATCCACTAAACACTGAGCCAGGATGACACCCCTACATATAAGCCTGACTTTTTTATTCGAAACAAACTGGGTCCAAATTTACCTCAGGTACAGCATGCATACACCAAAAAGTATTCTAACAGCACTCCACTATGTTATGTTATGTGGAAGCAACACTGAAATGAAAGGAGTACACTCTTGCTGCCTCTATGAACATTGAACGGGCTGTTAACCATTTTCCAACCAATTCGGTGAGAAAAGCACCAACTGGATAGTGTGTATGCATGCTGAAGAATAGAGAAATAACCCCAGGGCTTAGAGGGTCAACAGTCGATGTAACAACCTCTCGACTCGAGTCTTGTTACAAAAGAAAGAACAAAGAAAATATTTTACAGCCTCAATTGGTTATTTGGACAAATCTGGAGTCCTAGTCCAAAAATACCGTACACTACAGTTGGGTGCTATCGAAACCTAACAAGTATCATCCGAGTTTCGAGTGACAACATCATACCTGCGCTGTGTGAGGAACATCTTAAGGTTACGTTCTTACACACCACAAACAGATCCTACACAAACATACCTATAGACAACATTGTAAGCATTGTCTACACTTGCTTAAATTGGTAGACTATTCTCACATTCTTTTCTTAGAGCAGAGAAGAGTTTAAGACAAACCATAATGATTGATAGCCTCTTGTTTCCATTGGGTCTGAATTCTTCTCAGAAGTCCTCGAACTGTCTATGTAAATCAGTTAGATTACACCAGCGTTTTCCCGGTGGAGATTCTGGCTGAACATCGCTTAACAAGCCGTTGACAATAAAGCGGCAATTAAAGCGATTTCTGCGACAAAAATCAAATCAAAGCCTGCAAGCCGGCTTCTTCGGACACAGCACTATGCAAAACTATGCTGGACTGCCCAAAACTCTGTCTAAAACTCTGGAAGCAAACTTCTTTGAGGAACTCTCCTACAGGTCCGTGAATGTCCTGAACAGTTTTATAAGCGCTTCGGGTTGAAGATTGCAGTTGTTGCCCTTCGAAAAGACTTACATTGATTTTCTTAGCAGAAGCAGCCCTGCAAGATCGATGTATACGCGCACTAGGATCAAGGTTCTTTCCAAACATAGCAGAGGTAACAGACTTACAGTTAATGGACCTATTCAGATTCATTAGGAGCACTGCCTGGTTCACAAAATAGCCAACAATAGGATACGTCCTCAGGTTGTCCCGGGAACCATACTGCTATTCCCACAACATAAAAAGAGTAGTCACAATGGAGCTTCAGATCTCCGAGTGAACGTGACGAAGCCTATCTATCACACACAATATAAAACATAACCTTCTTTCATACATAAACATAATTTCTTCCCTCCTCAGTCAACCCCATTACTACGGCTGCTTTTTCGACTTCAGCATGGTGTGCAAACATACTGGACAGAACCATCTTTTTACTGATTCCAACAGTATCAGCAAGGCCGCCTTAGAAGAATAAGACTTCAACACTGCTAATGAACTATTACGTTGGGTGATTTGATTTATTCACTGTTCGGCAAGAGCTCGCCAAATATTTTGCTGAACGTGACTTATGCATCATTTTACGGTTTTAAGTCTTTAGGGCAATGCATGCTGCCAGGAATTATGTCCATAGTCACCGTCACGATCTAAACTTGTTAAAATTTTGTCTACGCCGAGCTCTAAAAGTCAGGCCAATAGTTAAAGATCAGGAGGTTAATCATATCTTCATCACTTCTTGTTGCATAACACTACAAGTTGGTGTGAAAAAAGTTGACAACCCACACCTTCACTATAAAGGTCGACCCATCACTTGGATGGAATGCTATAGTTTAACATGTTCATAAGTCACAAACCTACCTCTAGGTACACCTGTCTCATACCTCATCCGTACGTGTTCATATGAACTTGTGCAAACCTGAATAATCCTCTCATAAATCTGTTACATCTCGGCGCAACAATCTGCATCTACATTGAAAATCACACTCCAGCTGCACTTATTCTCATCTCATATGTGACCTATAAGCCCACTCCATACCAGTTTCACTTGCAGATGAACTTTTTTGGTTGTCTTTTGTCGCCGCACTACTCTTCCACACCGTGGCCCGGTTACCATCACTTAACCAGCGTTTGAGACCATTCGACATACTAACGCACAGTTTCCACTGTGGACTCAGATGCCCATGCCCGATGATAAAAAAATTTGTGTTTACATACCTCAAGGTCATGGATAAGTTTACGCGCGCCACCATCTCCACTTAAAGACCGGTGTGATCGATCAACACGGTCGACCGTACGGCTGTTAAAACTACTTTCACTCCACACGCAGCCACTTCGGTCGGATACACAGTCACAAGCGTGTGCAAGCCCACACAAAATGATGGGCGTTTCTGGCTCTTGGTATCAAGATTCCGGACAGCGGTGTCTTGCTGAGTGGAACCACTTTGAATGGCGATGATTATGTCATTATAACATTCTGTAGGTCAGTTACCTGTAGGCAAATGGAGTGGCATAGACGGGCGTCTGCACGTTTAGCTGTTAAATTTTTTCTGCCATCAAATGGAGCAATCGAAATGGCTTCTGAGCGTGGCTACTCCGGAAATAAATTTGCATGAAACAAACTGAAAGCTGTCGATTTTATCGATTCTAAATTCAAGATTAGGGGCCTGAAACTTGAGCGAAATAACGAGATACATAGATATGGGAGAACACTAATCTCCAACAAATTCTGCTCTATCCTGTGCAATCATCAACGTGGCCTTATATCCTGGCAGTCAGTGGGTTACTTATTTACTTACTTAAGGCAGCAGTCCGGGTGGACCTGCACCAGTATCGCACGACAAGTTGGTTAAGGTCCCTTTCCACTTGCGTGCGCCACCTGAGTCGCGGTCTTCCTTTACTGCGCCAATGGGTTAAAGATTATTAATGTCAGGATTCCGGACTAGAGCAGGGAGAGTTATAATTTTCTTGGGAAAAGGATGAAAAACGATTAGGAACTCGAGTGATTCACTTTGATAAGCGCGGAGAAATAGACTCGTGCATTTGTGTTTAACAATAGATGGTTCCATATGCAACTGCTCGTCAACAGTTGATGTTTCAGGAGTTCCTGGAATGAAGGATCCAAGAATGAAAAGGGCTAACAGACAACCCAGCATAAAGGAAGAAAGGGCTCGAAGAGCACTTGGCAAATTACCACAAATGATCACCTTCAAGCCTTTCTTGAACAGGCATACTGGAATACATTTGACATCAAAGTTTTCTTTTCACGGGTTTACGGTCAGGAAACTTTAAGGGCCATACTCTCACCCACGTTTTCATATTTTAAGCATGGTCATCCTGTTGACAAGATACAGTCACTAAGTCAAGTACGTGGAACCCTCGGTTGTATGTTATGTTGTCAACACATTGTGAGGAGTTGAAGACTTCGGACAACTAGAACAGATGCAACGCCAGCCAGGTGGAGGAATCATGAAGTAGCATTGAAATTTCCAATGAAAAGCCTAAAGTAAAACTTTGCAGATCTCGGGGAGATATAAACTTAAGGATATCATAGTGCAGCCAGATTTAAAGGACCGTCTTGCACAGGAAACAGAAACAATCAGCTGTGCTATACTTCCAACCACGCGGTATCATAGATCTTCTAGGTCGTGGTGCTCTCGACATTGGCCAAAGCACCTCACAAAGCCATAAAATAGCCACGCCAGGGAGATCGGCAATGGATCGACAAGCGAAAACAGTGGAGAGTGGATAAGTGCACTAAAGTCCCAGTATCATGGAGATGTGAAAAGTCCAGCGTAGCGGTCGCAGTGACAGAAAAAATTATATTAAATCCCTGGCTGAACACGCATGGAATGGTATGGCATATGAAGGCCGAAGGGCTCTTCACTTAGGCCTCAGTCGGACCCACTGTTTTCCCCTCTATTAAAAATCAAAACTTTAGAGATAGGGCAGGTTTGGGATGAACCATAGAGTTCGTGTGATCTGGCGAATCTTGCTCTTTCTTTGGTAAAGGGGAGGATGGCACCGATTCCTTGGTCCTTGAGATGGTTTAGCTCCGTTATCCACATAGACCCCAGGGTTTCCTGTCTGCTTCGTTTTGGAATCAGTTACGATCAGACCAGTGGTCAGAACATGCGTCAATATCCAGTGAAAAGTGTGAGTGTAAAGTTGATAGTCTCGGATGAGCACGAGTACCAGCTAAGAGGATGGAGGAAGCATTCTTCTTTCATTTCGAATCATATCGTAGATGGTCATATGGCTTAAAGATTATAATCGCGATTAGAGCGTTTGAAAGTAATAAGGTCAAGGCCACATCGAGGTAGTTTTCACCATGCAAACAGGCTTTTGGTATAATGAGGTGGTTGGTCTAGGTACATCTGAATTAAGGTAGTTTTCGCAAAACGGTTTCCGTGGCTTAAGGACCATATACACTGCACCGTCGGAGGTCGACTGGGGTCGATTCAAACACCAAACTTGATGTGTGTGCTGCCTGCTGAGTATTTCAACAGTATTACACTGACTTAAGAACCACATGCAGCTAAATTAAGTATATATTCAGAATCCTCAGCAGATTGGGAGGAGTTTTGTCTCCACATTTGTATTAAATCCGTTTAAGACATGGAGCATGTGAGGCTTGAATGTGATTTTTCCAAGACGCCATAAGTGCACCCAAGGTCAAGCAAGTAAACTTTCGAAATGAAAACTCAGACCTAAATCATTGTGTCTTCTTTGTCTATAAATCTCCAAGATGATGGCTGCTCAAGATCCCAAAAGACCTTCACTTGGAGCAACACAGTGCACTCAAACTGTTCAGTGATTTCCATCAACCCAAAGTCTCTCCACGAGTATGTTTAATTGCCAATCCATCCATTACCATCACTTGTCACTTGTTTAATAATATTTATCCAACAAATAATCACCACCAATCTGAGGTGATTGACATTTTTTCAATTTCGAAAGTATCAATAACTCATCCACGTCAAAATACCTTGTTACCCTTGCCGGGCGAGCTCCGAAAAAACAAAACCCCAAATTCTATCGGGTCATTGAAAGTCAGTGATTAACTAAACATGTAATAATTTTTAAATTTATAGCCACCAGCAGTATTCGAATAAATTATTGAGTTTACCCACCTAGGCGATAAAACTTTGACTAGATAATTGACGCCGAAAGCGCATCGCCGAATCGGTTGAGGGTCTTAACCTGAGTAGATAATTAGGAAGAGCGGATCGATTTCAAGCAATTGTTTACGAGAATAGTTAGAGGCTTGAAGGAGTTTTAGAATCGAGCGAAACTTGTTCGATTAAGAATCGTCTTAAGTCATAAAAGTCTATCACTCGGAATGATATAACGAGATTATGATAATTAAAGTCATAAAGTTATATTTTAGGCGATCTAAACGGAAGTTTATGAACCATTAGCCATTAATTTATGATTTTATAAATCTACATATGTAGTTGTTTCTGGGTATTTGGAAAAATTTCCAAGAATTGGGCATAGTTTTTGGAGACCGGTATGGAATTTGAAAGAAATAAAAATCTAGGTTTTCAACACTGTCAAGGACGTTATGTTTCTAAAGTAGCAATCAGTTTAGACTAAAAACTCAGTCATAAAGGCGGGGATTTGAGTTGTCATTGACGAGCTCGAATCAGTAGCTCAACACCTTAGGAACGTAACCAGATGATTGAGAATGCAATTGACGAAATTGCCGCAAAAAACTAATATATTTCCCTTTACAGTCATTCATCGATCAAAGCTTTCAGTTCACACCACTTTGATTGAAAACCGGAGCTGCCTAAAGAGCGTCAAGCAGTTAGCTGCTCACGATAAAATCACCATCTCTTCAGACTCCAGATACATCGAAGGCTTATAAGCTCGCCACACAAGAATCTCAGTAAGAAATCATAGGCTAATTCCCCTTCTGAGGTTAATCTACCAGTAAATAATGTCAGACTTCAACTCATGGTAGTTTTAAGAAAAGTGGAACTCATCAACAGGACATCGATCGGCTTTAAGTTCATCAACCTCTTAAACAACTAGAAAACCTTAAAAATTCTCCCGGACATTGGACATTGGTCACTCAACTATCACTTCAACACTAACTTGACCTATTCCTTTAGTTTCATCTGTTCCTATTTCTACAGTACAACGAGAAGAGGAGGAATACATGCCTAAGATTTCGGCTTCGTATCCTGGCAGGTATGGTAATAGGTCACTGCAGGCTTAACGAAGACCTTAGAACCGAATATCGCGATGGGCCCACTATGGTGTCTAGTGTCTTATGTAAGCTCTGGCTGCATAACCCTACTCTAACTTACCAAACCTAACCTTAGAAATGAATGGGCGCTACAGATTCAGCGAGTATCTTGAAGAAACACACCTTTTCATGCAATGTGAAGCTTTATTTCACAAAAGAAGGAACTATCTGATCTATTAGAGAATGTTTGATCTTCGTTGGTATGGAGGACGTGCTCTAACTAGCCTATTACATCGATTAGAGGCCAAGAACGGGGTAGAGCTATACCCGTCAACTCTATACTGTCATCGAAAAAAAAAGAGGAAAATGCACCCTCCAATATTATACTATACCATCATCTCAACAAACTTGGCTTAAATCTTTCAGACTTGTGACAAATTTGCTGGGAAGACCAAAAGACTACTGAGCCTATTTTGTGCAAATGTTTCAACATAGCTCAAAGCAGAAAACACTCAAATTGAAAACTGGAGCCATATACTACAGGCACTCAGGGACTTACGAGTTCCAGCGTATCTCAGACGCAGTGTCTTAATCTACGATACAGACAGAGGACCCAAAGTGTACAAGATCACCGGCGGAGTACCACAGGATTTAGTGCTGTTTCATTGCTCTGGAACAGGTATTAACTCCTTCAAATTTTTGAAGGAGGTTGACCAATCTGTGGACCGAATTAGCGCATTACCTTAAAATCATTAACGAGGGAGCCTATGCAAAAAATAAAAAGCTGGCGCGACAGCTATAAGCTTCTCTCGTTGACACGTTCGTCGACACGTTTATTCCCGGCCATGTCTCTATGACCCGGGACCTACAGGAGCGCGCCTACAAACTAGCTGCCCAGATTCTGCCATTGTTCCACTAGCCTGGAGGATATGAAGGCCGAATCATTGGCTTCGATTGCAGCTTGGCCATTAACTAAGATAGCGAGGTTATGCTTGGATGTTGAGTCGGTTTTAAGTTGTCGGTAGGCTTTCCTGGTCGCAAGGAGCTCCGCTCCGAAGACGCTGATATGATCAGTGAGGCGGCAGGATTTGGCTATTTTGGGGGTTGTCGAGTAGATCTTGCGCCAATTCCTATTCAGCACTGGAGGCAAAATCTGCAGTGAAACTTTGAATAAAGTTTCAGTTGGGTACATCACTCCCAACTGTTCGAAAAACTACCAATTATTTTGGTAGTAGGTTCAAGATGATGACTGTGAACGAAGGGTTTGGCTGTCCAATACGTTAATTCCCTGAGTTTTATTGAGCTACACAATGCAATTTTGAATATAGAAGTCAAGGGTAAGACATGCAGGAAGTGATCGGTTGGGCATGAGCGTAGGGCTGTTCTTTAAACTCTTTTGCGTTTTTTTATATTCCACCATCAGATTTGTGACTATGGTTCACCGCCCGGTACTATAAATTTTAATGCGAATTTTGCCGGAAGCTTCGGTTACAAAATAAACAGAAAGATAAGTTCTATTTGGACACTTTAATTCAGAAATAAAAAGGTAGAAGAAGTCCTTGTTATCTTCGTGTTTTCTTTTATACATACATATGTATGTATATAGAAGGAAACCGAGATCACCTGAAACATGAGGTAAAATACGCCACATACGCCAAAGTATTTTAGGTTTAGCGATCCCCGATGAGTTATACTCAGACGAAAAGCTGCGCATTTTTATGCAACTGAAAGGACCCATTGGCAAGTGCCGTTTTCGAGGTTTAAAACACTGCAGAAGCGAGTGAAGTTGGAACTGAGGTCACCTGAAAATTCAAGTAAAATGTTCCACATACGCCACAGTATCCACCACAAACAAATGCGAGCGAAAGCCAGCTACGTGATGTAAGTAGGTTTTTGGTGATACTTGGTCTCCCTTGTATAAAACGGAGAATAAAGTGGAGAATGATGACAATCATGAAGCGATATACAATAGCTGGTGGGCACATATAAAAATTAAGTCTGATTGTAAACGAGGATAAAAGGAAATTTATGCTGTCTCCGAAAACGGAGGCATAACATCGACGTCTCGGCCAGAATGTCAGATGGATAACTATAAATTCGAGGAAGTGAAAGAATTCATCAACTTTAGCTTTGACATGAACTCTGCTATCGACATTAGCGTGGAGATCCATCGTAGAATAACACTCGCCATTCGTGCGAACCATGCAACACGCATGCTCATCCAGAGCTGTCCCGTCAGCTATTTTTTTTTTTTTTTAATCGCTGTCACTATGACGTTAGAAGACAACTATATATTTAGTAAGGCCCTATCGAGTAGAACCAAGGAGACGCTATACAGAAGCATGTACCCTGTCAAAATCTTATGAAAGCGCACTTGGAATGTTCGACAGAAAAGTTTTGCGTTCGATTTATAGTCGCATCTTACGAGCTGTAGAATGACACCGACCTGGTTAAAAAGATATGTAATCAATGATTAAAATGGCTAGGCCATGTAAAGCGGATTAAGGCCAATGCTTTAGGCCGAAGAATCTTCGACTCCACACCTGAGGGAGTACGCAGAAGCGGACAAGCTTATCTCCAATGGCGTGCGCAAGTGGAGGCTGACCCCAACCAACTCGGCGTACGCAACTGGAGGCAACTGGCCAAGGATCGAGCTGTCTGGGAAGGCTAGTTGGTTGAAGTCTTAGTTCAGTTGTAGTTTAAACTGTAGTGCCATCATAAATATGTGATCGCACATGGTTAGGCTCAGATTTGGGCTTAGGCACCCATTCGTTGTGATACTACAGATACGGTTGACAATTTTGTTCATCACATATACATGAATGGACATGCATTTATTAATGTTCTCTCAGGTTTGCGTTCGTGTGAATTGTGAATATTCGAATTCTGTCAGAATGACAGACTCTTTAAATCGCTTGATTTAATGACGGTGGCTGCACCTCGGGCGCCTTGCATAAATCATGCAAAGTTACGTAACACAATTTCACTCTGCCTCGCCATGCCAGCACCTTAAGCAGCACAACAAACAAATGCAGAAAATACATTTTCAAAAGAGAATATGAAAAAAAAAAAAAAAAAGATATAAAAATGCAAACAAAACAAAAGCAAACAACAAAACTATCCACACAATTTCTTCCTTATTGCGCTGGTGTAATGCAATAATATTTTTTTTTTTTTATTTATTTTCTTAAATAAGTTCAACACACGGGTGTTAATTTATGAATCAAATATTGCACTTTACCCACTCTGGATGGATGTTTCTCGAACTTGCTTCCCCACCCCGTCCTGATGCTGGCCACGCACAGCAGCTGCCCACATAACCAAAATAAGCTACGAGATACGAGTACATATTTTGCAGAGAATAAACACGAATGGTAGTGACTTTACCATGAAGTAACACTTTTGGACGCAGTTTTTCTGCACAAATCGAATCCAAACCGACACGAGTGGG
This sequence comes from Matsumyia berberina, assembly GCA_917880715.2. NCBI lineage: Eukaryota > Metazoa > Arthropoda > Insecta > Diptera > Syrphidae > Matsumyia > Matsumyia berberina. The sequence continues at coordinate 109,572,336 of OU862870.1, read as the reverse complement.
TTTTTAGACCAAAATACCGGCTTAACCCTCAGGGGGCCTTAGGATGAACGAACGCATTTGTGTGTCGCCGTCGCACAACACAAACAAATCGAAAATAAACGTGAGAAAGAAAGTGAGTTAAAATGTTTCAAGGTTAGGACGGTGTCAGCGCCTCACTAATGCGTGCTTTGATTTAAACAAATTAGCGCTCCGGCTGTCGTGCATTGTGACAGACAGGGGTAAACTATTTTGAAAGGGTATAATCTTCAAAACAAAAAAAAAAAAAATAAATGTTTCAAGTCAGTTGTAGTCACAAAGTTCCAAGGTCTCGAATGTGGCGGGGGGCCCATTGTTCAAAGCACTTGATCTTTAGCTTCCGTAGTTCATCTTTGAAATGAGTTTTGATCGTTTGATTTCCGCCTTTAAGTTCATTAAGAAATCTTTAAGCTGTTTTAGCTGATGATATTCAAGTGGCAGAAAACTCGTAATAAAATAAAACAATATTTGCTTTGTTTATGTGCGTAGGGAAGTAAGGAAAACACATAATGGAGAAGTCCAAAAGGGAGTAGAATTGAACGATGATGGTTGGGTTAGATAGCTGCGGTTGAAAATTGACGTTTCACAAGACTTAAGACGCAAAAGATTGCGATGGAAAATTGATACCAAGCAAGTGTCGGAAGGACTGCAAAGTCTAAAGCAGTATGAAACCTTGATATGTACTAGGTTTCAGAGGAGAGAATCAGGAGGAGAGAGTCGTTTTAGTTAAACGACTTTACCATGTTTCTTAACACCAGGAGTAAGATTCGGAACTTTTAGCGTGATAAACGACGTGGTTAACCATTACTTTCTAGAGGGGCAAAACTCTTGACAGATTTCCTCACAGGACACTGTTCATATATAATTATCATCTTAAAAAACTAAGTAACATTTCCTTGGATCTTTGCCGAGTGTGCTTAGAAGGTTAGGCATATCTTAAGTGAATGGCCGGCCAAAGCTCGAAGCGGACTCTTAGACAGAGGCAAATTTCCTTTCTACATAAACGTAAACTATTTGTCAAACTAATCTCAAGGGTTTTTCGCGACAAAACAATCACATTTCGGCGCCCTTCAAGAATCTTCTTCATTCTTGCAGTTACGAAGCTTATACACAGAATAAATATCTGCTAAAAGTGGCCTACAACTTCAGCAAATTAATTTCTGTCCAAGCAGCCAAACAGGCCAGACCGCATTTCCCGATCTTCCGCCATCGACTCTCAATCATCAGATAGGGGACGCCTCCCTGATGGCAAGGATGACATGGCACGCCTTTGGAACGAAACAATGAAGTATAGACTTCTCCCTTTGGAGAAATAGCTGCTTGACCTTGGGTGCCTCGCGTACTCTGGTGTTCCTAACTCGATCTCGACGAGTTACCCCAGAAATACAGCGAAGAAGTCTCATTTCAACAGCTTGTATTCGCGGTCTTATTCTTTTGGCCATTACCCAAACCTCATGACCACAGATGAGAGTCGGAACAAACACTGAATTGAAGATCGATAGCTTAGCTCCGATGCCAAGTTCGGTCCTCCTGATAACTGATTAACCAAGCTGTCTCAAAATGTCTCCAGTTTGACCAATCCTACAGGATAACTCAGTATGGGTGCTTCCATCACTCGTAAGACCCCGAGACACTGAAACTTCTCCAACTGTTTCAATTGCGCTTCACTTTAGCATTTCTGATTTGTTCATATTTAGGTGACATTTGGTTTAGGTGGATCCAAGGATGTCATCAGCGAAAAGCAGAAAGCCTATCCTTAAGTCTCCCATCCGTAGCGCACCAGTCCACGCTACCGCTGGACTGTACCATCAATTCATATCAACAATGAAAAGGAGAGGTAACAAAACGCACCTCTGGCGAAGTCCAACACAGTTAAAGCCGTTCACACTAACACAGCTCCTACAGTTAATGTATAGAGATTGAATGGCACTCAGAAGAGAACCGTCGATTCCATACTCTTGAGTATGAGTCTGCCTCGAAGGATCCGATCATATGCTTTCTCCAAATCCACAAAACAACTGTATATAGGCTTGGCATACTCCCAGGTCTTCTCATGTACCATTCTGTGAGGGAATAGCTGGTCGATTGTGTTTCTATCTAGACAAAAGCCGCACTGATTATCGCGTATTCTGGGCGCGACCGCAGATCTGCCACGCGTTTCCAACACCTAAGAAAACACTTTTCCGGGAAGACTTAGGAGAGATACATGTATCCCTATAATTGCAGCAATCTGTCTTATCCCTTCTGTACAAGAGAAGAATCACCCCAGTTTTTTTCCAGGCCACTTAAATGATATGACATCTTCCCCCAAGGCCTTGAGAATTTTCTGGCCGGATTTCATCCACATCAGCAGATTTGCCTACTTTAAAGGCTTTTATCGCCCTTGTCATCTACTCTACGATGGGATTATTCTCCGACCTATTCAAATGGGTCATCATTCTCAGAAGCTAGGTGAAATTCAGAACAAAAACCGACTACTCGACTTCAACCTAAACTTCCAAACAAAAGTCCCCTTACAAGAAGTTTGGTCCAAGCGATAATCAACCCATTTATGTACATATGTATATTCACAAGCGCGTTTAACGTGACAGAGCGCACTGAATCTGGAATTCTTATAAGACGAACCCATTATTGCCTGATCAATGAAACTTCCAAGCCACGACAGTGTGTTCCAAGCAGAAATCTACCTACCACTCAGAACTTACGAGAACTCTCCCAAATTACTACTCTGATTGATTAAGCCATTAATTGAGCGCTTTATCGGCTTTTCCGAAACGAAAAACTGCGTCCTGCTTTCTGGTAGTATAATGGACCTCTTGGACAAAAAAGCCATCTCATTCACAGTGATAATATCAAAACTAGATGTCGCTTCGAACTAAAGCTTTTCCGTTCGCGGTAGAATGCTACACTTTGCGGAATTAGAGATCCAGCGAACTATCTAGAAGAGGTTCGAAACTGAATGTGATGAACACAGATTTCCTAAAGACAGCCCATAACAAGTGGAAGGGACTTTGGAAGGCACTCCCACCATGTCACACCTTGCGAAAACTTCGGATGCATCAAAGCAAGAGAAAAGCAAAAATCTGCCTGGCGCAAAACAAACCACACCTAAAGCTCCTAAGAGGTGTTTCATTACAGCTCGAAAGAATGCATCCAAATAATGCAGAGGCAGCGGCAATGCAGACGAACAATAAGACGCAAAATTCCTCAATTCCTCTGCGAGTTTCAAAATCACAGCAGAACCAGAATGACGATGCTTGGAAACATTTATTTTTAACGACTGTAGCGAACTGTCAACATGGTCATCAAAATCCAGTTGTAATTTCTTTTTTGGATTTCAGATGATGCTGCCAAGCGGCGAGCCGCTTTTCTCCTTCTGCAGACATCTCGAACAACACCAAAGGATGAACACAATAGATACATAGTGATTCAAGCTATCTTCTCAAATCTAAGCTTGTTCTAGACTTCTTTGAACCTGGACCCTTCAAAATCTGCTTCAGCCGCCAAATAAAAGCCTAATTTCAGTGAAGTTTGGAAGTGTACACCGGAACAAGGGTCCTGCAAGCTCCGATTCCTCAAACCATCATTAAAGAAATCAAACTTTTTTGATAGGAAATCGCCTCCTGAAGAAAACATCTACATGAAGTTCTCATTAGACAAACTCTGTAGACTGTGCCTTGAAAATGAAGAGACCTCCAATAATATTTTTAAAAATTGGCCTGGCCTATTTCATCTCAGACAGCTGATTTTTGGTAACGAAATTGTCTTCTTAGAAAACCATGCGGCCACTTACTCGAGTTCCTAATCGCCTGTAAAGTTAAAAAACTACTCTAGACTAGAATGATGTGAAAGTGAATGCCTATCTTGTAAAGAAATGAGTGATAGTCTGCGAGGGATCTGATGATGTAAGCAGTGTCGGTTCTAAACAGTATGAAATATTTTTGTAGAAATTTCACACGTCACTCCAAGTCTGCCACTTATCTGCAAGAATTATTCTGAGTTTCCTTAACGCGCTTCATCTTATGCCGGATTGATAGGGAATTTCAAGAGTTCTTTTAAATCACAGTCTCCTAAAGAACTTGAACGTTTCTCTTCACAATTTTGAGGAATGTGTGCCTCACGATCTAAGACAGCTTTGGTAAACCTCCGTCCAACGCCGCCCCATACATGATGTAGTGCAACAAATAATTAGCCATGAATAAGTTTTTTTAGACACGCAAAAGTATCTAATTGAAAACCTTGCTCTGGCATTAGAGCAAAACATAATGAGCACTTCTATGCTGCAAAGTGCAAGCAGAGTGCACTCAACAAGTCCTCCAAATGGCTAATTAGCATACATAATCACCTAGTATAACCAAACACTTCTCCACCTGTAATTAGATACGCCATTGTTGGCATACGGCGGCGGGCATATTAGTAATTCTATTGGACTCCAACGCTCAACGGTCCCATCATCCTTGTAACAGTGCCCGTTCGGTGCCCACCTGTCTAAAGTGCTGGTCGGCTTGCATAACCCAATCGACAATGTATGATTCCAGAAATCAATGTGTGCGAAACCGCAACGAAACGAGTGCAACATTGCCACTACCTCCCACTCCTCCCGCCCTCTACTTGTGCCAAGACATTTTGAACTGTTTTCATGGATTTATGCGGTCGCTCCACCGTCACCAGACAACCACCGGTTGTTTGGGAGCGCACAATTGTTTACCACACACACACATACATGTTGGCAATGCGAAATGTCGAATGACAGGCTATTGGGGGATTATGCAATACAATGGCGGGCCTTTGAGTAGTAGTCGGTCGATTGGCCAGGCCGGTTCGGATTGTTTTTCAGAGGCCCCCGCCCCCTGGCGTTGCTGGCGCATTCAACTGGAGCAAACTGATAAAGGAAATGCACTACCGCCTCGTGCAGCACCAGTCTCTGGCGTTTCGATGCACCATTGTTGCATGGAGAGTAATAGTTGCCGTGCTTCGGGTGTACGAAACGGAAACGTTTACTTAACTTCGGTAAAATAACCAGGTGGGAGTAATTTATAGCTGGAGACAGACGGAATTTAATTATGTTATTGTTATCGCTTTTGATTCAATTCGGTTTTGGAAACAATAGGAGTAAATACCACGAGTTGTCCTTTGAGGAAAGGCATCGACGTTGCTGCATTCCACAGAAGGACTCAGGTGTCGATATTTTGACATTTGCAAAAGGTCTGAAAACTACTGCATAACAGTTTCCACTTCATTCGTTGCAAACGAAATCGGAACAATGAGATGAGTTTAAGGATAGTTGATATCCGATATTAGGGGTCGGCCATGCTTAAGAACTAAGAAAAAGTCCACTCTCATTCCTGGTTATGGAGGTGGAGAAGATTTGAAGTAAAGCTCGTGTTCCTAGCAAAACAACATTTTTGGTAGGTCTGTGCCGAATGATTGCTAAGGACCTTTATAGGGGTTAACTTGCGTGGAAAAACAGTTTCATCATCTACACATGGTACCTGAATAACAAATGAATAGAGTGGAACTAAACACTCGGTCTAGCTGAGTGAGGCGTATTTTGTCGATCTGATCATCTGGATTGCGTCTCAGATGTCACAACATCAATAGAATCAACAGCCCATGAACTTAAGAGCTTCTTCGATAAATTCGGACCACAGATCGATTAGGAAAATTAGGAAATGTTCAAGGCCTTTCTGGAAGAGAGACGGTGTATGAGATAGTGTCACAACCAAAGTCGCTAAGAAGGAGGAAGGTCTAGGGCAGTAGATGAATCCTTCATATGAATCAACGGATAAGCTGTAAGCGCTTTTTCAATGTATTCGGAGAAGACGAGAAGACAGTTGCAAATATGTATGTACATGCCAATGTACGAGCACTGCAACAGAACAGATGTTTCGGCAGACCAAAAATTCAAACACAGAGTATAAGTCATTCAGTTTTAATCTTTCAGACAAATGCTAATCCCGGTTAGGGAAGAACTGCAAAGAAATCCAGGGGCATCTCTGTTTGAGACGAGTCCTGGAAGGGAGACGAAGAGTAACCAAATGGCATATAGAATATATATAAACATATTTCAAACAATCACAAGCCAATGTATCCAGTGAAGCAGCCTAGCTTCTCGCAACCATTCATGTTGTGCGTGTAACATGGTTCGCACGAACGGAAGGGACCTATAATTTATTGCCAACTCCGAACGGCGAATTGAGAAGCTTTTTCATGACAGATTATACTCCCGGAGGCTTGTCATTCCCCGACGAGAGGTGGTGCCGTGAAAAATGTTCGGTGTTTCTGGCTGGGTCTTGAACCCACGCCGCTCGGTCAGCAGTCCAACGGACTAAACACTGAGCCACGGCGACCAAAGAGTCTAGTCATCGTATAATTGTAAGTAGATTCCATGAATATTTATAAAAGTCAAGACACTGGCAGTTGGCTTCAAGCCATTGACCGGATCCGCTTGTCAGTATACCTGTTCGTAATTGGAGGTAATGATGCACCTAATAATTTACATGTTTGTGTGAATGGAACCATGTCCGTCGACCTGGTGTCACTTTTGTGACACATTACGAAGTAATTTAACGTCGGTCTCTAACAAGATCCTGCACAGATTACTGTGTGAACTTCCTAAGAGATTTTGTACCACACCAGTCGGCATGTTAGGCCAGCAAATTCACTTCAGATCATATTTTGGCACTAAGGCAGATGTAAAAAAAAAAACCAACGAATTTCGGACCTTTCTCTTCTCCATCGGCACTCTACAAGGCAATGGCTGATACTGGATCCCAATAAAACAGCCATGGAGAACGTACATTTTACGTAGGGGAATGACACGAAGCGCATTTCTTTTCATGACATCTTTTCTCGTTACCAACGAAACGATTCAAAATAGAGGCTCTCACAATGTGTGGAAGACACGGCAAAATAAGTCGGTTGTAAAGGTGGATAGTAAAGCGGGTGCCTGCACCTAGGAGCAGATACATTTTACCAGAAGAGGTTTGAAGTGACACCACAACCACGGTAACTAGTCCGGTAAGTGCGTTCAGCCCCGGCAATATCCACCCAACATATTTTACGGCTCAATATCTCATCGCGGAATGACAAATCTCCGAGAGTATAATAAGATTTTCAATTTTTTTTGGAATGTCTCTGTTGTCTACCACCCAGTTAAGGTTAATGTTTAATTATTCTGCCGTCTGTGTAAGAAACGAGTGACCATCCATAGACAGCCGCTTGGCTGTTTGTGAAAATGTTAATGGCCAAACACGCTACAGTGATCTGAGAGGCGGAAAGAGATGCTCTCTACGGCGAGCACTTTAGAAAATACATACACCAGCTCATACTCTACTTCTTGTTTGTAGAAAAGTGACCTCAGTCTACGCCAAGGCAGCACCACTTTTCACTAGTTGTGGGCAGAAATCATTGTAAGTCTTGATCCAAATTGAGCGACTACTTAGTTTGATAGCTCCACCACTGTAAAGAGGATTTTAGGAATGGCTTCACTAGCCGGCACATCTGTTTGGCGAAAATGTCTAAGAACATTGGGAAGACACTCTGAGGCAACACCACATATAAAAATGAATGACATGACACTACTTTGGATTACCAAACAAAAAAACACAGTTCAAAGTCCTGAAGTGAAATCTGTGCCGTGCACAACCATATTCCCATTGAATGGTGCGGAGTTTGAACAAGTCAACTGATATAATAAGGAAGAAAGTCCTGTATTTGCAGTCCTTCTACTTAAGATCACAAAAACAGACTGAAAACCACCACAAATGCCAGGAAACTCGGTCTTAATTCAATGCGTCCGGGATCGAAGAGATTAAAATGGCTACAGTGACTCAGACAGTGACTCTTTGCGGGTCGGGAGTCACGCGATATGACCAAGTTAACACATTCCAATCTGAAACAATGCGAGTGATTTATATATAAACATTTCCGGCAGAATAATTTAAAAAGGCAAAACAATAAATTATTAACAGAATACCATCGCCGTCTGTAAACGTATCCGCTTTCGAGCCGAAGAATACATTTCTGTCGCCCGTTTTAGTCACTCACACTTCCTATTTAATTCTTTTGTCACTGCAGTGCCAAACCACAAACAATTCTTTTAATTTACCATATGATGTCTAAAGAAATAAAATATTTTTTTTTTAAACTTATGTCACTCACTGGTATTGAGTTCATCGTTGCAGGCTAACTCTTCGCAACGCACCGTCCAAACACTAGTACCGCACCGAACCGTAGACCACACTATCGACTGGTGTCAAGCGTTTTCGGAAAAAACAAACTTATTATCACGAAGAGAGACATTTAGACACTTAGCTGGGCAACACGCTCGATTTGATTAAAATGTGCAAAACTGGAAATTGTGACAAGAGGTGTGAAGTTTCAGTTTCAAGTTTGCGACATTAGTCGGAGCGCGGCTATAAGCGATTTAGCACAGGTATGCCTCACGTGAAGGTAGGTTACACAGAAATGCACAGTCGAATCGGACGGGATTGTATTATACCCTATTGGGTTTGCTTCGGGGAAGTCCCAACGGAGTAGGCGGTGGCGTTATGCCATTGCTCAAGTGAATGTCTTGTTTGGGCGTGGATACGGATGGCGTTCTTCTGGGAAGGTAAACTGTGCCAATTCACCAATTCAATGACATCTGCTTTTCAATGAAGAAGTCAATCGAACGAAGAACAAATGGTTGGGATTGGAAAGACCGCTCGATAATTTGCTTTCTCCAAGACCCAGTTGAATTTGCTTTCGAAAAGTTGAGTTGCCACACAGGTTTAAACTTGGAAAGAAAGAATCTTCCATATGAGTTGTTTCGTGACGCCATCTTCTGTGATGAAGTCGAGAGGTATGCGGTGACGAAACTTGGTCGGTTGTTGGAAATAGTTGAGCTAGACGCAACTAATAACCTTGAAAGGCAGACGCATGCTAGAGGCTTTATCAGTTCGGAGAAGAACTAGACGAATTTCTTAGAAGTACATAGATTTTGGCATAAATGTCTCAAAGAAAGATGTTATCTGATTGTTATATCATTGTAGACCTTGTAATCCCAAAAGATAGGTCGAGTTCCGCTTGAATATAACAATCAGGTATGGGTGCGTCCACTAATAAAGAAGGTATGAGAAGGTAAAAGCAATGTAATGCCTCGAGTGTAGGTCCCCGCTTTACTTGCTCTTTTTTGACAGCGAAAAACTAACAATGAGGATTCTCTGTCTGGCATGTGTTGTGCAGGAGAGTGATTCCCGAAAAATAAACTGTTTTCGTGAAGGGTAACTACAAGGGTGCTAAATGCCACGACTTTCATAGTGGAAAGATGTCTAAAGACTTTAAAGTCGAAACACCCAAGGTGTACATTGTGCTACACACGGAAGTCAGGGTGAAATGCCTTCTACAAGTGGACACGAATGGAGCCAGTGCGAACCCATTCCCAACTTGTAAATGGTTTTCTCGAAAAAAAAAAAAAAAAGAAGAAGAATCGACCGAAATGCACTCCCATCCACTGATCTACAAACTAATCCCCCGAGGGAGTAGCAGACTGAAATGCTGCTTGAGAACTTTTTAAGGCTGCAGGCAGTGAAAGTAGGTATAACTGCCAGGGACACTAACAACTCTGCTGAACTAATCGCTTTAACATAACCAATACAATGGAGCAGCTAATCTGGAGTGCAAAGAACATTTTGGTCGACATAATATATAGGATCACATGAAGTTCAGAGCTGAGTAATTCCCCTTACCCCTGAGCTTCTTATCAAAGTGACACTGTTTGGCTTGACACTGCAACAAGTCTTGGCGTCTACGAAGGAGAACACTATTTTCCATCTTCTCTGCACCTGTCCAGCTCACTTCTGCAAAAGAAAACTCCACTTAGGTGCCCTATTCTACACCACCTTAGACGACCTGATAGTTCAATGACTAGGCAGGAGATCTTTTTGAGATTCTTGTGCTATCACAACGGACCTCCTATGGGTCTAAGTGTGTTGGTTTTAGCTGGCAGCCATTTCACTGCTTGGCAGGAGGTTTAAGTTAGGGATTTTACATATGTTGCTTAGCCTAAACAAACGAGGGACTGGTTTTTGATACTGAACGAATTATGGCACACTTCTAAGGACTCAATGACATAACTTTGAAACCATTAGGAATGCATTCGAGTGTTTATTCGATTGAACTGCATTCTATTAAGCTATGCACTGATGGTCTCTATTGTAAGTAAATCTTTGCTGTCAGCTAAGACAAGCGTAACCGCCTCTAAAGTTGAGTTCTATAAATAAATATACCTCTGGTGGGTTATACAATTGTTGAAGGCATCAAATTAGCCAAAAGAATCGATGACTCAGCGTGTGGTACGGCATTTCAGAACCGGAAATCGAGCAATCGCTAATAGATGGAAGAACACATATGTAGACAGGGTAAGAGACAGACGAAATGCGCAGAAAGGTCCACTTGGTCGACTAATGTAGTCATGATGGAGTGATCGCCGCACTGGATGCGAAGAACGCTTAAAGACGACTTTAACGAGTTTTTAGGCGCATGTGCTACTTAGGCTATGGCCTAAGCCTATCGGCAGAGAGGGCAATTGCAGCAATTAATAGTTAGTACCTATTGCTATGAGTAAAGTACCTGGGACAAGAAGTTCACATTTTAACAGAAAATCAAGTCTTCGCCTGATAGATTGGCAAAAGTCATTGCATCGTTGAGTAGATTTACGGCAAATGTACGAGTCTCGGCAGCAAACAGACGAAGACTTTTGGTGTCGATTATACACGTCATTCTTCTATAAGATTGTGAGATCGTGGCGGATATAGTCAAATGAGAATAGTACAGGTGGCAAAAGTCCCCAAAACAAAGAGGAGGAGCTCTTCGGTTAATGAGTTTTCATAGTTGAAGTGGAAGTGGCTCCTAACCAAAACATACTGATAGCAAAGAGGAGCTACGAGTACATATATCTACCGAAGCAAAACGGTAATGAACTTACAGAACAATGTTGAGCACAACGTGAAGCACAGAAACCAAGGAAGATGGGCTGCGAATCTAATCGAAAATGATGTTGAATTGACAAAGCATGGGGAAGAAAATTTCATATTGCCTAATTCAGTTCCTCACATAGAGAAACCTATTCCCTGTGAGGAACTGAATGAAACCAAACCAAGAGAAGTGAATGATGCAATAGGACACAGGCGTCTTCACTACGCACCACATTAAGAGGACGATGCGCTCGAATGAGGACCGTTGTTACCGGGTGAACTCCTTTTGTCGAACGAGTACTCAAATTCAAGAGGATAAAACAGGACTTAAGTTAAGTAGGATAGAAGCTGACACATTGACGGGCGACTTTCATTTCACTGGCGATACTTTAGATTGTCGCCCCGCCAATGATATTCAACAGTCCTTACCATTCTCCCATCTCTGGCTGGCAGGATCCTGAGGGTGGTACTCTGTCTAATTACTTCGTCAGTTTGACGGTTTTATGGAAACGTGACTAGCAAATAATATATTCCTCCAGGTTTGTATGTATTTCTGTCAGTAATACCGCTGCGAGTTAGTTTTTCAATTTCTGGTGCTGTAAGGCTGCGTCTTCACGGCGATTGTCATCAACACAACCTTACGGTCACGACACCATACTATATCGATGGGAGACTGCAAACAGATCTGCAGAAACTACTTGGCTTATTGGCATTCTCTCCGGCCATTGTCCCATTAGCCTTCATGCCAGAGGGATGGACCTATTCTCCAAAGACTTCTGAAAGACTTGTAGAGAAGAGAAGTCCTATCCAAAAGAAGAAAGGTCTATTTGGAGCACTTCGACAATTTGGGAGAATTGGCACATACTGACGTTAAAAGTATCGTTAGCTCCATTAAGTGTTCCAAATGGTCCCAAAAAATTTGAGTAGCACTTTTTGGGTATAAATCCAAGTGGTGTCACAAAGAGCATACCTTGGCCTATGTGTGTCTGTGCTTCGTATACTTAATTTAGTGACTTTAATGCTGGCAGATTCACTATCAGAGTTCTTAAGAGAAATGTAGTAGTTGGAACTTTACACTGACGGCTCTATGATGTAGCCGGGGTTTGCCACACAACTTTTGGATCAAACCGTTCCTTTAGAGCTAACGATGATTGCAGTGTCTTCCAAGTACTAAGCAAGGATCACGTCCATTATTCTGGCTACGGAAATTATTCGACAGCACGAAAGTGTCAGTAGGATAATCACTGTCTTAGATAGCACGGCATCCTTGAAAGCCCTAAACTCTACTACAATTAGATCGAGGGTTGAAAAAAACCAGCAAAAGCCTTCCTCATACTCTCAAATTCAGTTATAAAAACCTTCAAGGGACTAATGAATTTGGTCGTTATAAGCGAAAGTTTGCCATAACGGATATCAAGGTTAGTTAATGGAGCTCAGCCGGGACCCAAAAATTTGGTCGGTATAACCGATAACCGATTTTGACTGTAAATGAAATATCCAGAGCTAATTGGTTGTTGTTTTGGGTATCAACATAGTGTAATGAAATGACCGATAGGCTATCAAATAGAGAAAGAAACCGCCATTCTTAGAATGAGAACCCTCTGGCGGTATGGGCAGATACATCGTCTGGGAAGAGCTAAACTTGAAAAACCCAAATCATCAACGATTTTAAAACCTAAAAAGAAATGCTGCACAAAATATATTTTGGCTTTGAGAAAAAAAATAGGCTTCCCAGGAAGTAATACTCTTAAGAGTTGCAATAAACCAAGCGCAGTTATTGTTGAATAATAACCTGGATGTTCAAATTACCAGAAGAAGGAGGAACTGAGGAATAACACTCCGGGTTAGATAAGCCCCGGTGGCAATTGGACATATCCAAGCAGATGGCTCCCGCAAGAAGAAGGTGACCTCAATCGCTTTGCGCCACATATTTTTCTTCGTTATAAACTATTAACCAACACGATCTTACCCTATAGCGAAGGGTAAACAAACAACAAAACCAAGTTTATGGGTTTCCCAATAAAATTGACCAAATACGGTGTGTTTTCCAATTAATAATTTTGTGTTTCCCAAAATATCTCAAGAAATTTACAGTTTTTGCAAATATTACGAAATGTGTCACCATGAGCAGATATGTAGTCAGAAATTTCACCCTTGTGGGTAGACCCCACCAGAAACCTGACCCACGCGTCTTCAAATTGACGCTAAGTGATGGTAAACGAATGCTAATAGGAATCGAAATGCCAATTGTTCATCCAATTGGGTAGTGTTACTAGCTTTTCGGCCGAAATCCATTGAAAATTTGGATTTATTTCGTCACTCTATGGTCATTGGTCACCGATGATTTCAGTAATGTTGATACCAAAACATGCATATTACTTGGGTCAACACTATAAATTTCAAGACGATAATGAAGCCATCTGTGCCAGCACAGGTGAGTGATTTTACAAACACGCGATAGACTAGAACATGTAACTGCATTAGTGCTTATCGGAAGGTGAACTTGAAATGGTCAACTGAAGTGCATCTAACGATCCATTATGAGTCGCTTACTCGGGGGTATGCCTTTAGCGACACATTGTCCAATCTAATCTTAAACTCGTTTAACAAAATTATCAACACCTGGCATATGCGTCCAGGTTTTAAGAACGATTTGGACAGATGTAGTCAACCGGGAATTATGCTGGAAATTTGGAACTCCGATCATGTAAAAGTTGTAAATACAACTTTGACAATCACTTTGCCTACAGGTTTGGAAAGGGCCGTTTATGTCACAAGGTATTGAAACAATGACTCTGTGCAAGTTAATTTCAGCGAAGATTTGATAACCACATAGCACTGACTACGCAAATGATTTAACGCTTAGCAGACCGGCTCGGATAGAGTGCAACAATAAAAAGACACATCGAACATTTGGTCAAGTTGTCCGGTTGGAAATTTTAAATTTCTGGGCCGAAAGCCATTTCGATACAAAATCCAAACTCAGAAAAACGCGTTTCTTGACACTAGAATCGTGAACATCTTTCATTACTTCAGTGGGATAGAACCGTAGCAAATTCAGGACCTGAGACAATAAGCTTATTGCTAGGCAAGCCAAATCGGTTTAGGAACAGATTTAGATTCACAGAACTCAATGGAGCTCTTATAGATTTTTCCTTCGAAGCTTAAGGTCTAGAAAATTTCTGGATTCAATTCCCTTTAATAAACAAGTGCAGTAGCGGTAGCCTATAATTCATTTAATGTAAATATGGACGTACGTATATGGCTATCGCCAGAGTCATACTTACATAGGTTAGACTAGATGGCTGTCATATACTTAGATTAAGTTTAGATACATTGTGGTGTCACGTACAGCACCGAATTATCAACACTAGGAATCTTGCATATTAAATATCTTTCTTTTAACGGAGAAGATTTCGGGGGCATTCGTATCGGTAACACACCTTTACTGCAATGGCAATGGAAATTATATTAAGTTGTCTTTCCGCTGGATCTGTACTGCAGCAACACGGCAGCTAAAACTGTTGAGGGAAGGAAAACAGTGGATACCAGCTTTCTACGGCCACGATTCTGTACTGTCTCGATGGGAGAATGCCGATAGATCATATGACCTAGCCTCTGGGATTTGACAGGAGATCAGTATCAGAATTCTTGATGGAGATGATTGGAGGAATCACATAGTTACCAATTAAAAGGAACTGCCCTTCTACACTGATGGATTTAAGATGGACATTGGCACAGGTGCCTGCGTCTACTGCAAGGCTCTAAGAATAATTCCTCTAGATTAAACGACGACTGCAGAGTCTTTCAAGCCACGTGAAGGACACCTAGAAGACGTCCGAGTAGTGAACTGACTGTCGAAAAACCCTGAGAAAGATCTAGATAGGATCGGAGCATTAAAAACCTCAATATTTCTAGTTAGAGGTGGGGTAGGTCGACTCATTTATTCGAACTCTAGGTAGTATAAGCAGAATTATGGATATGCAGGTTATTAGTGCAGGTAAGGTAGGTAGGTAGAGGTGGCGGTTCAGCTGAAACCCAGTTAGCACTAGAATGTGCCGTTTTGTTACCACGACTCGTGACCTGGTTGATGAAGTGTGTTGTTGAAAATGTGTGAGACAACCGAGGGGTGCCTAGATCCCGCCTGTGGAATTTAAGAATCGAATTAGTTCTTGTATCCTTTTGCCGGAGGTCGTCGAAGAATGGTTGGTTCAGTGCACGCAGTCTGGCTTTTCCAAGTGCCGGACACTTGCAGAGGAAGTGGACGAGAGTTTCCCTCTCATTTTCATTTCCGCAACTGCGTCAGTAGGGGTTGTATGGAATACCCAGTTTGGCCGCATGGTCTCCAATTGACCAATGCCCCGTGATAACTGCCGTTATTCTGGCAATATCTGGGCGGGTTCTGCTTAGGAGATCCCTTGTTCTGGTCGTGTCGTAGGTCGGGCATATCTTCCTTGATATGTCGCAGTTGGTCAATCTCCTCCATTTGAGATCGGCCTTCTGCAGGAAGTGTAAGTGAATTTGTCCCTTAACCACTCCTAGCAGCATGTGAACCCTTACCGCGGGTGGGCCGGGTAGAGCTGACCCCTGCCTGGCCAGCTCATCAGCACGCTCGTTACCTGTTATAGTGCAGGTAAACTAGCGAAACTCTCTGGAGGAGAAGAAAGACAACATAACTTTAAAATTCTTGAGAAAAGTAAACCCTAACGTTTGTTTCTTACAGAACTGAAAACTCTATTCTGTAGTAAGTGGCTAGAGTAGCTAGCTAGCACAAGATCCAAAACTTAATTAAAAAACAAAAGCCGAACAGCAGATTATGAAAGCATATTTAGCGCTTTATGATCGCCAACCAATCTCTAATAAATTTAAATGAAAAAAAAAAAAGATGAATGGCTGAGTCAAGGCCTAGCTTCTCCCAATCATTCATGTGGTGCGTGTTACATTTTTCGTACGAATGGCGATTTGTAAAGCAAATCATGCTCCCGGAGGTTTGTCAATATCCGACGAGAGGTGGTGCCGCGTATAAGAGGACACGCAGGTATCAAAGGAAATGAAAAAGTTGAACAACCTAGCGAAGAAGGATTTAGCGTCAGAATTTTGGGTCCTAAACCGTGAGGACTGGTAAACCTGACGATCTATAAGCAGGGACCGAAAGTACATCTAAAAAGGCGGGTAAGCGTGAGAAAATGCCAACAAGACAAATTAGGGATTAAAATGTAGTTTGGCTGCACCAAGAGACAGTTCTACACATGGCGCGAGGACTTTTTAAGGGGATATGTAAACTTTAGGTGAAGAAGCTGGATCTATTATCAGACCATATTTGTATATCTAGAGGACGTGGAGACAGCTGCCCATATACTGTTTACTATTCGCTAGCAGAATTCCGTGATTATCAATACAAATAGATCTTACAGGTCGTAGTGAATTTGGGCCTCAGCATCGTATCGTAAGACCGCGTCTTCTCTAGCTCTATCTAAGTACTCCTAGACTGGTTCATGTGTGGTTTTTATTTTGAGCGGGGTGAGGGGTCTATAGCGGAGCCTTTGGGATCTGTGAAGAGAAATGCATGCAACTTCGAACTTTTAGTGATTGCGACTGGAACTATGTCGGTTGAGGCAAGGCAACAGACAAGAAGTTTAGGTTGATGTAGTCTGCTCATTTTTTATTTAATTACAAATTGTGAGCCAATGTTGCCGAGAAATCTTGTGAAATATGTACTTAGATACTTGCATACATTACACAATTGCACCGAAGTCCCTTAAAAGCAGAAAAAACTCACTTGAACTTGGTTTCGGATAAAAGCGAATAGCACATCCGCTTGTAGTCTAATCTTAGATGTGCCACCAATTATCACTCTAAACTTGAGAATGTGTTTTACACATGACAGATGGATTCTTTAGGCCTGGATGAGACGCGGTTTATTATGGACTCTGTTTCAAGGTAATTAAAGTCAATTTGAAACGATTCCTGAGAAAAAATTGTGTAAAATAACAATATGCTTCCAAGTTCTTATCTGGCTGGTCTATTCAAATACATCAGCTGTTAACTACTTCAAACAACCTATTGACCAACCTCATCTCGACCTTGTCCACCAATTCAGTCTAATTCTCTAATAAAACAAAAATTCCACATAAAAATGTTCAAATTACTTGCGGTAAAACTCACTAATCACATGCTATTAAGTAATACCATGATCACCGCCACCGTTCAAATAAAGTTATGAGACGTTGGATCATTAAGTAACAAAAAGAAATGAAAACTAAAACGTAAAACGATCGCTGAAACCTACGAAAACTGCGCTTCATTACGCAAACCATCATAATTGGGCTTAAACCGATTGTTAGTTGCGCTGTTATTCGCGTCAAATTAGCACTAAAGTGTCATAATGACACACGAAAATTTCGAATGCCTTTTGGACGGATTGCAGCCGACTGCTGCCACCATTAACTAGTTGAACTTAATAAAAAAAAATTATAATATAATTGCACGACGGCGGCGAAATGCACGCGTTTAAATGAGATCATTTTCGCATCTATCACACAGATTGTATCTCAATATTGTTAATTCGTGATTTTTCATCGTGACCTGAAAGTGGATAAAGAATACTAATGCACACGTGAAAGATGATGGGAATAGCTTATATACAAAGTAGGAAAATTGTCTTCAAGTATGACAGATATGGTGGAGGTAAAACCCTTAAAACGAGTCGATGTAAACTGAGGAATCATTCTCTGCCGATCACTGCTTTTTGAGTAAGGAAGACCGTCAACTCAGAATAAAACTTTACACAACTTACTTGTGTATTTTCTGTTTCTGCTTGTGGGTCCTATGGCCTCTACTGTCCAACGTACTGGTTAAAAATCTAAAGCTGGGAAAACATTGGTAATGAAGAATGTCTTTAATTTCGCAGAACCATAATCTGGAATGCCTATGAAAAATGACGTCCCAGAGGAATACAAAATCACGAGTGAAACTTTCCACCCTAATGTAGGCATTGGTCTGCAAAGAAAACATCAGTATACTCGTATGTATTGTCTAGGAGCACTCTATGCGTTTTACACCGAATCTGCCAAGGAAATATGCGTCAGATCCCGAATAATATCCTAGCCAACGACAGCCAACACGAGCTTGTAAATGAATCGGCCAGGCAGGGCTCAGCTCTACACGCCTCACTCGCGGCAAGGGTCTACATCCCGCTCGGAGCGGATAAAGGACCAGTTCACTCAGACTTCCTGTAGAATGCCAACTTCCAATGGAGGGGGCTAACTAACTACGCCCTATTAAGGAAGATATGGCCCAACTGCGACAAAATTAGAACAAAAGATATCCTAAACGGAGCCCGCCTAGATATCACCAGAATAATGGAGCATTGGCCAATCGAAGACCATGCTACACAACAGCCATTGTCGCAGCTGCGGAAACGAAAATGAAAAGGAAACTCTGTCCTACCTCCTCTGCAAATGTTCGGCACTAACGAATGATCCGATGACCTGGCCAGGAAGGGATCAGTCCTTAACGACTCGCTAGCGGAAGTTGTTAATATCCCGCCAGGAACCGTCGAGGACAACATTCAACAACACATTCTAAAGACCGCCAACCAAGCTTGGAATAGGCTTAACAACTGCGTGATATCAAGGAAGATCTGGCCCTGTTGCAACAAACAAAAAACAAACGAGCTATTAAGCAGATCAAGACAAGAATCATATCCGCTAGCAAAGACAACGGGCCAATAGGAGACCACGCAGCCAAGTTACACACACTTTCTGCCGTAGTTGCAGAGACAACAGCGAAAAAGTTTCTGTGCATAATTTCAAGTGTAAATGTCCGGACCTAGCGAAGGTAAGGCAGCACACTCTAGGCAAACCCTTCTTCGACGACTTCAAATATATTTACAGGGAAAAAGATTGGTGAACTAATCCTGTTTCTTAATTCCACAAGTTGGATTTAAATATCTTCGTCTATCAACCTATTATGCCCACAAACAATAAGATCAAATAAGTTGTGGTTTCAAAACGACACATCCTAGCGCTGATTGGGTTCTTAAGAACCGCCACCTCTAACTACTACCTACCTAGCAAGAGCCAGACTGCGTGCAAATAACCAACTATGCTTTGACGAACTCAATGACATCTCGGGTAAAGGGATACGAGATCTAATCCGATTTCTAAACTCCACAGTTTGGATTTAGACACTCCCGGCTGGCTCAGCTACTTTGAACTGCACACATCATTAGCTAGATCACGCGAGTCGTGGTAACAAACACATCTTAGCGCTAATTGGGTCCTGTTGAAGTGCAACTTCTACTTAGTAACCTACACTTATACAGAAGAATCACATAAGCCATTTGAGCCTACTACAAGGAAATCCGTGTGAGAACAAAACGTGTGAGGACATATCGGCCTATTACCACTTTGGATGGATGGATAAATGACCAATGATAAGTGAGAAGCGATTATTTCCATAACATTTCACAGGTTCCAGTGTAATGAGTCTACCTATTGGTTCATTTGCAACCAATAATTGGGTACTGCAGAGCATGTATTCGGATGTTTACTGGATAAAAAGACCGGGATATCCAAACGATAAAATCAGGGAATATTTCAAGCTTAAGCTGGATTTAAATAAGCAGGGTGCAGTGCCATGGGTAACAAGGATCAGAAAGTTATCACGTTTCGATTTAAACTGAAAGGCTGCCAAAAGTGCAAAGATAGAAACAGGTTGAGCAGTCCACCGAAAATGTAATTGTTATTTTCACAAGAATTTTAAGTACGGAAGTCGCCGAAGGCTTGCCTTTATCTATCGTAGATGTAATGCGCAATCTATGTACTACCAATTGGTGATGATTTGGACTTGTCCAAATTCGATTTGAAAACTCAGTTTGATTAGTTTTGCTTGGTTATAGGACGTGGATCTTCGATGACATCCTGGCTGGCTTTGTTTACACCTCAGATAAGGGCTTTTATTGATGATTGGACTTTCTGCAAACACAAAAGATGCTAAGATTCTTCTATATATAAGCCGAACGAAAATTTCCTGAATTATATAGGGTTTTCCAATATGGACGGGTAGATTTTGATAGTTCATGGCGGTCATGTTGTTTTATCTGTTGTTAGTTTTCCCGATTTTTATTTTTAAGATACTAAAGACAAATTACTATGGCAAGTTACAGCGTCGAACATGTGTTCGCTGACTAGGCTCTGGAGCAGTTAGAAGCGGACCCCGAAATCAGCATTCAGTGACGAGGCCCATTTTTGGATGAACGGATATACATATACATATATATATACGTCAACAAGCAAAATTGCCGGATTTGGGACGATGCCAATCCACGCGAGGTTCACCAAGCGGCAATGCATCTGCAGAAAGTCACTGTTTGGTGTGGATTGTGGGCCGGCGCGCGGCATCATCGGTCCGTACTTCTTCGCAAACAACGATGGCATTGCCATCACGATCAACGGAGAGCGCTACCGATCGATGATAACCAATTTCTTTTGACCTAAATTGGATGATATGCATGTGAACGACATGTGGTTTCAACAGAACGGCGCTACATGCTACACAGCTGATGCCACAATGGACATTGTGCACGAGCGGTTTGAGGGCATGGTAATCTTACGCAGAGGCGACGTGAAATGTTCACCGAGATCGTGCGATTTGCCCCCGTTAGACTTTTTCTTGTGGAGTTTCCTTGAGTTGCAGGTCTATGCGAATAGGCCGCAAACGACTAGTGCCCTCAAAGTCAACATAACCCATGCCATTGCTCAAATTCCGCCTGATTTATGTGCCAGAGCCATCGAAAATTGGACCTCCCCGCGAAGTTGCGGGGGCCATTTGAACGATGTCATATTCCACACATAATGTAATTGATAGGCTTTTCAAATAAAACAAAAAATTCACTCATAACTTGTTTTATTCAATTTTAACATCTACCCGTCTCTATTGAAAAACCCCATATATACGTATTTTTCTTCGAAGGGTGCATTCAAGACGGCAGACCACATCTGTCTTTCAAATCCTTCATTCACCTTAAAAACTCTATCTCAACTTCTTTGAAAAGTTGTTGGAGCTAATCAACGAGGGGGGAGAGTATTTCCGCTAAGGTCCTCCTTCTTTAACCAGACGGTAGAGAAAGAATTTTCCAGATCGAAACAACGGTGGCATCCGCAGTTCCATTTAGATCGAATTAACACAAGTTAACCCCTTACATGGGCTGCCTCGACCTATTCGGGGCTTAGGCCGACAAGAACTGATTTATCCAACTCCCCATTCTAGGAGTATACGTGATCTGGCCCTTCAGGTTGGCCCAGATTATGGCCGCATTAAAGAGAGCACATGTTACCAACTGACTACATGCCTCGAATAAGAATAATAGTTTTGTTGACGACCTCGGCACATAAGGACAACGATATTCGGGACTTCACGTGGAATATCGGGCCTTCAATAGGCCGCATGTAGCCGAACAATTATCAGAGACTTTAGATTTCTAGATTTAGCTGTCTTAACCGCCATCTGGGAAGTCCAATGGGATAAGCCAGGCAAAATCAGGATGCAGACTTGTCATACGCGACAGACTTGGGCAATAAGTCCTAAGCTTCCTTCACGTAAACAGACCTTTTATGATAACTTGAATTATAACTACATAAATTCGTCGAAATCAGTCTGATATACGCTCATGCCCTCACAGAAGACAATGACGACGCCACCAAAAAATATTTTTTCCCACAAGAGGATGTGGTGGTCTCCTAATCATGAATGTCCGAACCTTCCGAGCTGCCAATATTGACGCTGATCTTTACCTTGTTGCAGCCAAGATACGAATGCGGATAGCCTAAATGTAAGACAATGAATATAGAAATCTCTAAGAAGATACAAAAAGCAGTCGCAAGAGACCGCTAGAATTTTTGATGATAGGTTTCACTCGACTGTCACCAGAAAACTCCAATTTGACGCAAAATATTGGCAACCATATGCAGCAAAACAAGAAAATGAAAAGCGACAGAGCTGCAAAGGACGACGAGAGACCGAAAGAATGTTGGCTTTCCAGAAGAAGAAGAAAAACATGAGAAGCGCGTCATTGAGTCAAGGAAATCTTCTAGCAGAGTCTCAATCGGTGGTGACCTTGACGATGACAGTCAAAACTTTCGTCCACCTGGTAAAAATTATAGCAATGAAAATGAGGGCCATCCGGCCGATGTATTTGAAGCAGCTTGAGACATCGTGGCAAAGGGCATACACCAACTCATTTCTAGAATTTGATCAGGCAAGTGTTTGCATTATTCAGCCGACCCACATGGCATGTTGGGAGGGGACTGTTAATAAGGAATACACTAGATAAGAAGACTCTTGTCTTCTTTGGTCATGTCTAGCTGTCTCTCAATCGATAAGGTATGTACATACGTACATTCACCAATGCTTTCCCTAACACGATTATTCCTAGCTAATCACTGAAGTTGTTACCCACAAAGTCATCACCTATGGGCTTGAAGCTCTTGACAATCTCCGATTTTTCTTATTGAGAATGCGATGATTGTAGATAAGAATTTCCGGCTCACAATCAACTGATCGGCTTTAAGAAATGTCGTTCTAAACATTAAAGAAGTACAACTGTTTCGAATTATTGATGAAGACACGACACGACTGATGAATAATTGAATAATTCATTCAAAGATTGGCGACACCATTCATCTTGAATCAGCATTCCCCAAACGGACCCGATTAAAGTTCGCCCCCTAGAATGATAGGGAATTCCTCGATCATAAACCGCGAACTCCTGACAAGAATCCAAAGAGATTCGTTTCGTTGGCAAGTCCGTTAATGAACCTTGTGATCTGACATCCAAGGCCTTTAAATGGGTCGTTAGGAATCCCCAACACAAACAGACTTGCATCATTCTTCTTCCTATTCACGATTAGTATTCTTACAGCGAAATTGTTGAAGCCGCATGACTTCATCACATTAACATCCACTCGGGCAACACAATTAACTCCTCCATGTAACACGTTCTTAAAATGGTAAAAAAAGTTACACAAACTTTGCACTGGCCACCTTGGGGAGTGTTTGCCCATCGACTCGATACTTGAGCAATCCCCACGCCAACAAATGTGCCGCCAAAAGTCTCACCACACACACTCGTTGGCTTTTGGCTTATTGCCAAAAATAGTAATTACGTAACTTTGGCCAGTTCCGTCCGAAGACACACATAATCGTCCTAATTCAATAATCGTTCGGTAATCCGGTCAACAAGTCGAATGGAATCCACCAGAGCAGCGAGCCACAATCGCTTTTGCTTAACGAGATTAACCGCAGTGTGCTCAGTTACAAGTATCTCACTAGCAGGGCTTCATGCTCCTATTCACGCGCCAAAGAGGGCGTACCTACTTCAAGCTACACACGTGAGTCACGATGTAAATTGGTTTTCCTCGTTCCTCAGTTCATCTGGCGCATAACAAACAGACAGCTCTCGGCGTTTAACCTACGCACTCTGGGAGAAAGTTCATCAAATATTAGCACTGCCCAGCAACTGCACACACTTCACTGCGTCCACTTGACGTTCATGTGATATATGGGAGTCACTTTGCCTGAGACTTTCCATCTTCCGGCTTTCGAGGTGCTGCACTCGAAGCATCAAAAGGGCACACAGGGCATCTGCTTCTGCACTCCACCCCAGGAGGGCAAACAGTTACAGTACACATGTCAAAGTACAACATATGAATTTATGACATTTAACTGACAGACGCCATGTCGCCGGATGATAAATTCTGACAGTTAATTTGCAATCAGCGCTAAGAACACACACGATTTATCGCCAAGATACATTAATTGCGATAATATATACAAATGTACTTCGTTGTGTTTGGAATGCAATTAATATTAAGTGAAGGCGCTTACCGTTGACATCTGGCTAATGTCAGTTGAACAGCGCGCTTCGAATTACGCATGCAAAACGTTTTGTGACACGTTGAAGGTGCTTCGCGCCGGGTAGAGACACGTCGCTAGAATTTATAATTACTCACTGGCAGAGCCCGATGCTCTTCAATAAGCGCTTCTGTATCTTCGATTGCTGGCTCAAAAAAATCAGTTCAATGTCGATACGTGAGTCTATTTTGGCCAAAAAGAAAAGATATCACGGCAGCGGATACGCGTACTTGCATAATTATCGGGACGGACTACGTGAAATGTTGTGGATCATAAACGCTAAATGGCGGTGGATTTTAATGCCGATTTGGAACGTGATTCATTTTGAATAATTGTCCACAACTGTGTCAAGTTTACGATGCATGTATAGATGTTATTTCTATTGTATTTCGCGGGGTCATTTTGGAGCAGTTTTTTCGAAAAGAGAGGCCATTTTGCCAAAATTAAGTGACGGTGTGGGCATTATCTGATCTATATAAGCATATGGCTTGACCCTCCAGGTCTGGGGTTGTTCCAGAAGGGTAGGTGGTTGGTTGGTTTAGGGGGGTGAAGTTCAGAAGAACCTCGTCATGTAGGCCCCCGTTTGGGCCCGTTGTGTTCCCTTCTGTAGCATCTGTTGGAGAAGACTTGGAATAAGAGGGGGTGTAAGGGAAGGGTTATAGGTTAGCGGATAGAGAATCGGTTGGGGTTTTCAGATCCGAATGACCATCGAACTTCAGAATTTTCTCGAATATAAAATGAATAAGAGAGCTTAGCCCGGGCAGAACATTTCTTTCCAGGATTTTGTCTTAGCACCCGCGTTCGCGACTTTCCTCCTCCTTCACACATCCCAGGCAAGTTTATTGCACTAGTCCCGTCTGTTTGCATGTTTATTCAGGTCGATATGTCCGGTGTACAGGCCGATCATTAATTATAGTTGCCTCCTGCCAAAATTAAGAGTTCTCCTTGCTAGACGACAGGAGGGGCGCTTTATCACGGATTTCTTCGTTTTGCAGGTTCGCAAGCCACTGGTAACTGCCATACTACTTAAAAAAAAAAGAGAGAGGACTTCCAGATTTTAAATGCTCTCTAAAGTCAACACAACCCGGACTGTCCCCACGCACACGCGACGAACATTCTGAACAGTCTGAGTGCTACTCAAAAACTTTAATCTTCAGATAGAGGCTACAGCGACGGATGGATGCCGAATCTTTATTCGAAATCGGCTTCGGCCAAAAGTCATAGACCTTAAGCCGATAAGTGACATCAATCAAAAATGCTCACACGCTCCTACCAAAAAGGCTGAATGCTCTATGGATCTGTGAACAATAGGGCGAAACAAATTCTGAAGCATCTAAGACACTGTGAGCGACGAAGGCTCCTGGAGAATAAAAAAAAGAAGGAAGGTAGGCTCAGTGGATGGAAATCCTACATAGTGACTGGGCACGGACACAATTTCACGAAAAAAGGACCCTTTCTCGGAGGAAAGTTACGACCTTATGAATGATCCAATACGGTGGTTGATATATAGCTCTAGAACTCACGATGCGACATGGAACATTCTAGTCCTCACATTCACAAGGGTCTACGTCGACTCTAACTACTTTCTTGTTGCGATCAAACACCATTAAACGTAAATACCATTATACGCGTATGTATAACGCCTAGCGCGCGAGTGGATCATAAAAAAGGCACGCAGCCGAAACCACGTTGGGCTGTCAGCTGCCACCAAAACAGAACCAGTGGTATGATGCATCCAGCGGAAGAACTAACATAAGTTGTACATAAACAAGTAATGCATTGGAAAACAAGGGCAGCTGGAGAGGAGTATCGAGTCAGAAGATGAGAGCGAGAAAGAGATCTGTGTGGTCTCGTAGCTCAAGAAAGTCAAAGAGCCACATGAACGCAATAGCATCCGGCATTTCTGCATACAAATTAAGCAGCTGGGTTCGAAACTAGTTCAATTTAGTCACTTAGACACAGTTCAAATCTAGTCACTGAAACACAGCCAATCGTAGATGTGTTCGGGCATCATTTCAAGCAGTTGCTTGGAAGTTATAGAGCAAACAAGAAAACCCAAGACAAAATTTAGTCAACAAAGAAGCAGAACCTCCTCCCAACTAAGAAGAACATAAAAGGAACAAAGCTGTTGACTCTAGTGGCCTGCCAGTGGAGCTTGTCAGATACGGGGGTGGTGCCTTGGAAGAATTTATGCACAAAGTCATCAATCAAGTGTGGGCCTATGACACAGACACAACAACCCCCTTCACTGGTGCTTAATAATTCTGTGGAGAAAGCAAATGCCTTTTCAAAATCTACCCAAGGGAACATATCTTGCTGGAATCCAATCCGTTAGGTGTGAAAGGTACACATATGACAGAAATATACATACCAAACAGTTAGTTTCTTCTGAACCTGAGGAGGAACCACCTTAGAATCCTAACCGGTATCCTCTGGTCACTGACTATTGAGGGGTTCACCAGCCTAGGAGAAAAGATCTATTCCACATTTCAGTGATGAGTGTATGTTAGAAGATACAGAGAGCAAGACATGGCGATCCTGTCAGACAATCAAGCACCAATCAAATTAGTGTGGGCATTTCTACAAACACTTAACAGCCTAGGCGGCGGATACGCCATTTCCGCGATCAGAACCCTTCCACGGAATTGGAGGCAACGTCATTCGGGAACAACTACAGAAGTAGGACCACGAGAGCAAGAATCTGGAACAAACTTCTTAGACAATACAAGATGCTACTCAAGAACTATAATCGGAAAAGATTCTAACTATCCAATGGTGAGACTTCTTACAAAGTACATAAATCTCAACAGATACGCACACAGCATTTGACGCCACAATCTGCAAAAACTACAGGGAAAAGGAGAAGGAGGATTAGCAAAATTTCCTCTGTCACTGTTTAGCCGCCGCTGCAAGACTACTCCAACGAGTACTGGGATCTATGTGGATACCAGACCCAAAGTTACTAGACGTCAAAGTGATCGGTGACATTAAGGGGTTCACTAAGGAAAAATGTTCCCGACGCCACACACAAACCATAGGCACTCCATAATCTCCCCATTAGGAACCGTTCTCCCCACACACACCTCCTTCCCTATTCTCCAACAGTCCTTTCAGGACTACGATGAGTCCAGCCGAGGCCTTCGTAAAAAGAGATTCTCAGTCTCTAAAACCAATCATCTAACCATGCATAAGTTTTAGTGCAAAAAGGCGTAGAATACTAAAAATATTTCCTACAGGACACTGTAAGCTCAAGAACCAGTTTAAGGAATTTAGTCTTAAAGAAGACAGAACCTATAAATTTTGGAACTATGAGGACGAAACTCCAGATCATCTAATTGCAAACTGCGAGGCACTGTTTCGTCAGAGGGGGCTGCTTAGGGGTTGACCTTATTAACAGTGATGAGATGCTCTCACTGGACCTCCTGACCTCGGTATCAGCCAAGTCCTAGCTTTCTCGCAACCATTCATGTTGTGCGTGTTACATTTTTCGCCCGAATGGAAGGGACCTAACATTTATTTCCGACTCCGAACGGTGAATTGAGAAGGTATTTCATGACGATTATACTCCCGGAGGCTTGTCATTCCCCGACGAGATGTGGTGCCGCGAAAAATGTTCGGTGGACCTGGTTGGGGCTTGAACCCATGTCGATTAATTCCAGTTTCCGATGACTAAGGAAGCTCCCATAAATAAAGAAATAGCAGACTGCCTTAGAATTTCATTGCAACAAACACATTGTGAAAAATGCTTGAATCAACCATGAGCAATGAAAACATTCGCAGCCATCTACCACTCGCTGAAGTTGTTCGTAAATATTTTTATTAGCAATATTTAATTAGCAAACACAAACGTTTCCAACACTAAAACAACACAAAGTCGACATTGAAAACGATTAATTGTCAAGCCAAAGACCGCTGGATGGCATGCAATACACCATGACTACATGTTCATTGATTTATGCCATCGAAATACTTGGTCTACACCTTAGTCATTCTCTCAGGTTTATTGCAAAACTCACATTGAATCCAATGAACTCTCCTCGGTGACGGACTTATGCTGGCTGCATGGCAGCTCCACTGATTGTTTAACTTTGTCACGTAATTTTGCTACCATTTCAGCTGCCCATTCCGAAGGCAATGACGTTTTTCATTTCGGTTTTTCTGTTTTCTTTTTGCAATATATCAAAGGCTTCACCCAGGCCTACATGCAGACGGCACTTGGCTTATTGTTTTCCAGGGGCTGTAACCAGAACATATTGGTGGTGCTTTGGCTGTTTGGAGGTCTTGAAATGAATGCGAGCCGAGTGCACCACACCACGTTGCGATCGAAAACACGTACATACGTAGGCCGCTATTTATTGAGCAATAGCTGGCTGTGCGGTGGCGGTGTCCAAACGCCGAGGATTGCTTTATGAGTTTCCTTCGTCGTAAAGTCGGCAAATCGATGGAGTTGTTGGTATTTTCCAATGAAAAATTCAATCAATTTGGAATGAAATTACATGACAGACGTGATGTAACGTCGGCTTAGGTCTGGAAAATGTTGCAATGTGATGTGCGTACATTGACTTGAGTAGGTGACAATGAACTGGATTGAGTCTAGTCGTAGGCATTTGAATGTTGTTTTAAGGCATGTGCCATCCAATGCGAATGGCTAAAGTCAATTTAAAGGAATTAAGGGATTTAACGGTGCAACAAGGGGCGATGATGGTCAATCGAGGAATTAAATAAGGCACTTCTACTGGGCTTGGCCATGCGGTAGACATAGGAATGAAGCCAAGCCTCTTCGGTGGAATACTACACGGGGTTAGCTCCGACGTAATGGCAGAAAGCTTTTAAACAAAGCAGGCCTAAATCTAACATCTTTTATCCTGAAAACTATGGGAAGGCTAATAGACGGCCATAACAGAGGCCGGCTAGAGATATCTACCACTCTGCAATCGAGTCAATATGTGTACTGGAAAGGCAAATCCACGGAGCGTCACCTTCACTATCTAGTCAAAGATATAGAAAACGTACACTGCTCCAAGGAAATAACCCAATGTGCCTTCCTAGACATCGAGGACGCTTTCTATAATACCGGCAATGAGTTGATAGCAAGGGCAATCAGTAGTAGAGCAGTCGAAGACTCGACAAATCAATTGATAAGGGCCATGTTGCAAAGTCGTAAAACTACATCTTCTTTAGGAGGAGTATCGGTGTCTGTAACCACAGTACAAAGATGCGCCCAAAGGGGATTTCTTTCTTCTCTTATGTGGTCTTTGGTCATTGACAATATTTTAGTCAATCTTTGCAATCACACTCAATGTTTTAGATTGCTGTTTTAGAATGCTGCAACATTGAAGGCCTTTCCATCAAATCTTTTAAGTCTCTTCTGATGCCTTTAACAAAAAATAAGACTGGTCAATCTTGGAACTTTCAAAGTCAAACGAGGTGAAGTATCTCGGCGTTGTCTTAAACTGGGTATCGACTACGCGCGGCATCCGCGCGCACCATGTTCGACTGCGGCAAATTAATCATATGCCGCCCGAGCCAATTTTGGCAGGAGTTTTGATATAGAGCGGCAGCCGCGTGCGCTCGTCGATCCAGTCGACACAAACAGTGTTCGCCGAACAATATTGAATATCTGCTGGCTCTTTGCCGCGCATTCGAACACTACAAACATTAAAATAACGTCCCTACTGCGCGCGAGCAAACCATTGAAAAACGCTTGCCGCGCATTAAAAATCCACAGCTATTGGATCGACGCGCGGCATGCTCGAGCGCTCCAATGTTCGAGTGTTTGCCGTGCCTAGTCGATACCCAGCTTTAGACAGACGATTAAAATGTAATGAAATGCACATATTAAGCTTCTGGCCGAGTGTGCCAGCAGAACTTTGTGGGCTAGTCGGCGCCTATTCGGCAGAACTTGGGGTCTTAATCCCAAAATGATATACTGGTTGTGTACATTTCAATAGTTCGACATATGCGGGCATAGTTTGGGGCCCGAACGTTTTTGAACGGACGACGGTAACGAAGCTTCAGGAGCTACATAAAATTGCCTGAAATCTGGTGTCTTTGGATCCAACACTAAAGTCTCGGTACCAATGGGGACGTGCAACAGCATGTCCTAGGCGGAAACCTATTCTTTTGAAATCTGTGCTAGGATAATCCTTGATCAAGGTATTAGGGTACCAAAATTCATATCACTGGCATCCCACTTCGTGGAATCTAGGTCACTCAAGTGATGCTACGATACCTTATAAGCACAAGCACAAGCCCAAGCCACCTTGCCAGGCACAACAAGGTCAAAACTTGGTTGAGCGCCAGGCCACCAGGGCCTTGTAGGCAATGAATCTCAGGATGAGCTAGCTAGGGTTGGCTCAGCTTCCGCGCTCTAAGAACCGGAACCTTTCTGTAGCTCTAATTAGGCTGTCACCATAGCTTTTTTAAACAACTGGGAATAACAACTTCACCAGGCTTAGACAATCCAACGGACTTATCAGGCCTTTTTCCTACAAGGAAGTTTTAAGCTTTGACAAGAAAAATATGAGAAACCCACTAGCAGGTTACCTTACTAGCAATATCGACCTTAGATGCCATGTCAACAAACTAAACTTGTTCAGGTACAGAGTATCGTTTCTGTTTGGAAGAGGAGGAAACCTCTGAGCACATTCTCTGTGATTGTCCGGCCCTACACTGGCTACGTAGACAAATTTTTCATAAGGTATTCTATTCGTTAGCGGAGTTAACGAACTCAGCTACTAATGACATACTCACCTTCACAAGGGAGGTAGTAAATCCATTAGGCTAATTATACCTATAACACAATAGATCTTTCTAGGTCGCAATGGTTATGTAAATCGGAGATAAGAAAAGATTAAAGCGATGCATGGCATAGTTTCTGTAGAAATAGAGAAAAAACGAACGGGTAAGAGTAAAGAGAATCCTGTCCAAATCTCCGCCTTGACTTATATAGTTTCCAAAGATCATAGAAGAGTGAAACTATCAATGCCAAAGGATATTGTCACTCCTTGAAAACTACATTGGGCGAGCTGAAGGAAGCCTTTGATACCCTGAGTGTGAGGCTTTACATTATCTTTACAAGCTGTTTCATTTTTGGCTACACTCGGAGCTGTAGGTCCAAACTGTCTGCAAAACCATCCACACATCTTCTAAGCACTTCCGTCCAATCAGCTTATCCTCCTTTGTTTTGCATTTTTGGAAATAAAATCATCTAGATTCGATAGAATATTTCCGAAGTAACTGAAGGAGGTCTTTGATACCCTGAGAGCCTGGCTACACCCGGAGCTGTATGTCAAAGCTGTCTTCATACCGAAACCCAGGAAGATTACTCACATAGCCTCTAAGGACTTCCACCTTTCCCTCTTTCTTTTGCATTTTTGGAAATAAAATTAATTTATTTGAAAACCTTTAGAAGTTGATTCTGCACTTGAAACAACCAACTCTGCGACATTACCAACAACTCCAACCACATTCCACAAGCCAATTTTCAACTTATCGTCGAATCCAGATTGACCAGTCCTTTCGCAAAAAGTATTTCACTCACTTATTTACAACCGACCCATCAACATTCCTGCGTCCGATTGTTGTTTCCCTTAAAAGTCCTTTTTGCAATGAGAAAAAAATTCAAAAAATATTCCATTACCGACGACAAAAAAAAATGGTTAACACCTTTTCCCTTCGAACTGAATTGATTTTGCATCGCGGTCCCGCATTGTCGAGTCACCACCACCACGCACACACCATTGCTACTGGAAAACAAACCACCATTTGACCTTAAAATTCCGTTACAGATGAAGCCCCTGCGCGCTCGCCCGCAAGAGAAGAAACCCCAAACTGCGTAAAACCAAAACACGTTGGCCCAATAAATTCCATTCGCATAAGTTAGCCGCACCACCGCCGCAGCGCAATGCAGCGCGCAGGCGTACCACTAGCGTCACTAAAATGCTGTTATATCCAAAACCTGACATCTTCAATGCGAGCGGTTTCGCAACGCGATACCCAGATACACGACCAAAACTAAAACAACAACGAAAATCGATTAATGGAAACCGGTGTGTACCGGCGATGACCTTTAAGGACGTTCGAATTCGTTCGAAGTCGAATGCGAAAATATATTACACGGTCCCGCAGTAGGTTTTTGTCTGTTTTGGGTTGGTGTACCATGTTTTTGGATTTGGAGTCTTGTACGCCGATCCGGTTGCGATCGTTCGCCTCTCTTTGTATTTGATCAGTGGGTTGAGCGCGATGAGACCGAAGGCTTTAAGGTTGATGGTTTGTTTTTATTTTGGCTGCACCATCTGATGGGAGCTATTTTTAGACGGGCATTCTTCACTGGGCTTCGGCTAGACTTCTCCGATGTATCTGGCTGTTTGTTTATTTAATAACCCTGACGATTTGTTTTGAATAAATTAGACTAAGTTAATGTTTTACGATTTATTTTAATTTGATTTAACTTGTTCAGACCGCTGTACAAGATGTGTAAACTACTAAAGTTGTTATAACTTTTTTTTATTGATTTAATGAATATTCATTGTGGCAATCAATGACGATGCGGTGTCAGTGGCAGTTAAAAATGGGTTAAGATAAATATGTGCGACTTCTAGCACTTGCACAGTTGGTGGTGATGAAGGCACACTTGCTTGAAACCTTGCCAAACTCAATCTGACACGGTCTTCTAAGGGAGTCAGAGGTAATCAAATGTGTCCACATGGGTGACCCTCTGACCTAAGAGATCTACTGTGTCAAAGGGTTAATAAATTCAGTAGAGGAGGTAAATACATCCTTAGTTTTGGAGAACTGATCCTTTATACAAATTCCTGGCTTTAACCACATAATCCCAACACAACCAACCAGCACTCATACACAAATAAGTTTGAACGAGTTTCGTGGCAACAAAACGGCGCACCCTGGCCCTAATTGGGTTTTCTCAGGAACCGCTAGTCTACCTAGTACTGAACTCGACTAACGAACGTAGTTCCTGATGGGAGATACTCCTACTTAAACAGTAAAGTGGCGGGCATCAGAAATTGAAAGAAACTAGAGGTCATGACAAAAAAAAAAATCGGACACATGGTAAAGAGAGAAGTGAAGATCCACACACTGAGCTCCTGGGTTGTTTTCCTTTCTTTCTGTGAAAGATTCCGCATTGCTGGTGCAAATAAATGTGAGTGCGAGCCATCAACTGCTCTCTCACTCGCATCGGTCACGATCTGAGCTTCGTCAGAAAACATTTCGTTACATGATGTGGGTAGGTTGGCAGCCCTAGGTGATAGGTAATAAGATCGGAGCTTCTTACAAATTCCTGACACATTTGAAAAATTCGACCGGGCGTCCACGGTCATCCTTAAAAGGAGGACACAGTCCAAAGAAAAGAGGACGGATGGCAAGGCTCAGAAGTGTCTTCCCCTTCCAGACGCTCTGGCTTTCAACATTGACTTAACTTGTTGAGACGATATCTCAAGCAGTAGTGGCATGTGAGGAAGCTCATCAGCTTCCTGATGATTCCCTTGAGGGTTTCCTCTTACCCAGTAGGTTAGGCGAAGTTGGTTCCAAATTCTTAATCAGGCCTTAGCTCAATTGACGCCACAGAATGGTTCAAGTCCTAAGAACGCAAAAGCTGAGCCGGTTTTATTCAGTTAGTCCGCAAATTCGTTGCCTCCAGTAACTTGTTGGCCAGGCAGCAATCCAATGCAGCGCTTGACCAAAATGGATTCGACTGAATAAGATGTCAGTGATTGAAGCGATGCCCGGCTGTTTGAGAATATGCGTATCGAAACGCCCATGCTGCAGTTCTAATCATATCTGTCAGGCAGGGTGAAAGCCCGATGACGGCTTCTAGTGCCAACGTTGGGCAGGTGCGCAAAATATGTCACCAAAACAGGCAATTTTCTGTAGCTCCTTAAGCTTCATTGCTATTACCCCATCAAGAACTTTTGACTACTCAACTATAGCCGACGAAGGAAGGCCAGTTCGCCTCTTTCCATGGATGAGCAGAAGAGAAGAAGGCAAATGGACTTGGCATATAGCTATGAAAGGAAGCGTCGTAGCGTTGAGAGCGTTTCCACAAGCAAAACACCTGGAGTAACTGCTGGTGTTGCAGTTTTGGGTTTAGCCTGTATCAATACAAAAGCTACACAATACTTTAGAATCGAGTTCGGAAGTCAAAGGAGATTTGATCGAAGTTTCCCGTCTAATTGCACTGTTTGTCAGCGGACGCGTTTCTAAATTGCAGTTGATAAAGGCATTGGCGCCCCCTCGTGCAGCTGACCTCCTCGCGGTGGGGGGCGGGCAACATGTCTGGGAGGTGCGGGTAGAGTAGCTATAGTTGAGCTACCCGTACTGCCCAGATATGGCTAACGAAGCGCAACCCCCCAATGATGACAAGACGGAGACACATGGCCTCGGATATTGCCAAGCCTGCTATGCCAGGGCGCCCTTCGGAGCCAGGCCTAGAGGGTGGCAGCATGCGAGCGTCTGGTGGTCGGCTTGTCCCGCCCGGCAGCCGGCCGGGTTCAACCCGAAACGGCTACGAGCTTCCCGGCAATGGTCTCGCAAACCATTACGGGGGTCAAAGGGGAGATGCGCTAAGCCCCGAGGGGGGCATAAGTGGACTTTCGGTTTTTCGACAACGGCATCGACTTAGGATAGGCACGTGGAACATTTCTTCGCTCACAGGAAAAGACCTTGAGCTCATTGGGGAGGCTACTAAATATCGACTAGATATAGTTGGTATCTCCTCAACAAAGCAAAGGGGTTCTAGAACTGTGGACCTTTCGGATGGGTGGAAACTCTTCATGTCAGGAGTAGCACCTTCAATGTCTGCTCAGGCGGGAGTGGGGATACTCACGAGTCCCAGGCTGGCAGGCAGAGTACTGGAGTGGATACCATTGGGAGGGAGAATTGCGATCTTAAAGCTTAAGCTTGAAAGGTCAACTCTGGCTCTGGTGCAGGTATATGCGCCGAATCTGGAGTCGGAGTATGCAGCTTTCTTGGATGAAGTAGATGCCGCCTTAGAACAGGTGGCAGATATGGATTCTTATCTCCTGATGGGGGACTTCAATGCTCACGTGGGTGTGGACGTAATGACATGGGGAAGTGTGATTGGGAGGAACGGCGACCCGGATCAGAATGCGAACGGAGAGAAGTTGTTGGACTTTTGCTGTGCAAATGGCATGTCCATTATGAACACCTTCTTTCCGCACAAAAACATCCATAAATACACATGGTACCGTCAGAGTCTTCAGCAGAAATCGCTGATAGACTTCTTTGTGGTACCATCGTGTGTTAAAAGGATGGTTTGTGACGTTCGTGTTGTGAGAGGGGCTGAACTGTCAACTGATCATCACCTCGTGTTGTGCAATTTGTATCTCAACGATAAAGTACCTGTCCTACCAAAGCGTAAACCAAGGCTGGTGACACGCATACGGTGGGAGAGTTTACAGAACGATGAGATACGGGAGGAGTTTGCACGACAGGTTTCCGAAAGGTTTGAACAAATTCCAACTGTTCCGACAAATGTAGAGGAAGAATGGCGGTTGTTTTCAACAGCAGTCATTGCCTCTGCAGGAGGTGTTTGCGGAGTGAAGCGGCTCGGTGTGGCGGCTGGTGGTGAGAAAAGAACTGCGTGGTTTAAAACACCCGGAGTTCAAGAAGCCATCAGAGAGAAGAAGGAAGTCTTCAAGGTGTGGATACACTTGGGGGATTCAGCTTCTCGGAACCGGTACATGGAGGCGCGATGAACTTGCAAGCTGGCTGTTAAAGCAGCTAAGGAGCAGTCTTGGAAGGAGTTCGGTGAGAAATTGGACTGTGATCACAGATCTGCAAACAAGGTGTTCTGGCAGACCATCCGCCGTCTCAGAGGAAGGAAGTTTAATATCATCGAAGGAGTCAAATCCAAAGATGGTGTACTTCTTTCCGATGACAAGGACATCTTGCGCAGATGGAGCGAGCACTTTTCGGAGTTGCTCAATCCCGAACAGGGCACTGAGGATGGCAGACCCATGGTTTTGAGTAGGGCGGAGAATAGTCCCACCGTAGAGGAGGTGACTTTGGCGATTAAAACGCTAAAAGTCGGCAAATCTGCTGGTGTGGATGAAATCCGGCCAGAAATGCTCAAGGCTTTGGGTAAAGAGGGAGTGGAATGGCTCTCTCGTGTCATTAAAGTGGCCTGGGAATGCGGTGAAACACCTAGTGATTGGCAAACTGGGGTGATTGTTCCTCTTTTTAAAAAAGGGGATAAGAGGGATTGCTCCAATTATAGGGGTATATCTCTTTTAAGTCTCCCCGGAAAAGTATTTGCAAAGGTGTTGGAAACGC
Organism: Matsumyia berberina; assembly: GCA_917880715.2. Lineage (NCBI taxonomy): Eukaryota > Metazoa > Arthropoda > Insecta > Diptera > Syrphidae > Matsumyia > Matsumyia berberina. The sequence goes on along the minus strand of OU862870.1, from coordinate 109,536,133 downwards.
GTTCCAGAGCTGTGGTCGAGTCCCGGTTGGGCGATGAGCAGTGCGGCTTTCGTCCAGGTAGAAGCACAACCGACCAGCTGTTCACTCTCAGAATGGTACTTGAGAAGGCCTGGGAGTATGCCAAACCTATCTACAGTTGTTTTGTGGATTTGGAGAAAGCATATGATCGGGTCCCTCGAGGTAAACTCTGGAGTGTATTGCAGGAGTACGGGATTGACGGTTCTCTTCTGAGGGCCATTCAATCTCTGTACACTAACTGTAAGAGCTGTGTTCGGGTGAACGGCGTTAAGTCGACACCTTTCACTGTGGGCGTTGGACTTCGCCAGGGGTGTGTTCTGTCACCTCTCCTTTTCATAGTGTATATGGATTGGATGTTACAGCGCAGCCTTGGTGAGGAACGTTTCGACTTGGGAGACTTAAGGATAAGTCATCTGCTTTTTGCTGATGACTTGGTCATCCTTACGTCCACCCAGACCGAACTTCAGCGCGCACTAGACAGGTTCGTCGCCGTCTGTGTTGAAACTGGGATGAAGATAAACGTGGACAAATCAGAGGTAATGGTAATTTCCAGAACACCTGTTCAATGCACTCTGCATGTTAGTGGAGTCCCATTGAAACAGGTGGAGAAGTTTAAGTATCTCGGGGTCCTATTCACGAGTGATGGTAGGAGCAATACTGAGTTATCCTGTAGGATTGGTCAGGCTGGAGCAATTTTGAGACAGCTTGGTCAATCTGTTATCAGGAGGGCCGAACTTGGCATCGAAGCTAAGTTGTCGGTCTTTAATTCAGTGTTTGTTCCGACCCTCACCTATGGTCATGAGGTTTGGGTAATGACCGAAAGAATAAGATCGCGGATACAAGCTGCCGAAATGAGATTTCTTCGTTGTATTGCTGGGGTGACTCGACGAGATCGGGTTAGGAACACCAGAGTACGTGAGGCACTCAATGTCGAGCAGCTACTTCTTCGGACGGAGAGGTCCATACTTCGATGGTTTGGGCACGTCAAACGCATGTCCCCAACTCGGTTTCCAAGACGTGCCATGGAATTCGTGCCATCGGGTACGCGTCCCCTGGGCAGGCCTAGGTTGAGATGGCTGGACCAAGTCCGAAATCTCACCTCTACCCGTATGGGGATTGCCCCTGATGAGTTAGAGTCGATGGCGGAAGATCGGCAAATGTGGAGAGTCCACTTAAGCTCCCTAAACCCGCGACCCTCATAGTGGATAAGCGGGCCATTGGAAGATGATGATGATGATGATGAAAGGCATTGGCTTTGGCGACTCTACAAGAAGTCCTTTATATGGTGCTCATGATCTGATCTGGTAGAAGCAGGAAGAATGGTCAACTAAGGCAAGCATATGATTTAGAAAATCCTTTGGAAAACTAAGCACTTTTGGTCAGATAGAATGGAGGTTACTGGTTAAAAAGCTGCGAATGGCTGAACTGCGGTAATAACATAGCTCCATCAGTTGGTTGACAGCAGTGAAAAAGAATCTCCTTAGCAAGGTCATGAGGGCGTCGTGACAAATGCGTAGATGCAAAATGTGTCCAGTGATTCTAAGGCACCCGTGGTTGGCTGCATTTATTATCGTTATGAACGTGTTTTGTCACTTTATCCTCCATCCAACCAACTCTGTTCTCTAACTCTCGTCTATACCGTTTCCCCTCTCCCCATGACTGACATTTCACAAATTTAAAGAGACGCAGTCGTTAGTGTTAGCTTCGTAATCCGACAGAGAAGCGAAACTTTCCGGAAACTACGATTAAATTAAGCCTGTGTTCATGGAAAGGCACGCGATAGGACGTAGTAGGAGGAAGACTAACTCAAGCAATGAAGAGACTGGTTTTGGGGGCCAATGGGTTGTGACGGTAACTCCAAAAGTGTATGTAACTGGGGCACAAAATGTTGACTATGTCAATGTTGCAGCCTTGTCTAAAAAACGGACATATCCAATTCCATGGAGAAAAACCAGGAAAAATGTGGACGAAGCTGGTTCTGTTCGCGAAAAAAAAATAATTTCTCAGCTTTACACTAGACTATATACTAACTTGAAACGAGAATACTTTAGAAGGGATAAAGGAAGCACCAATAAGTTTCTAAGCATATGTGGGACCTCGACGAGTCCACTTAGTGTATTTCGGAATCATTAGACCCACTCTTACTTGTGAGTTCATTTAGTACACATCCAGGTACCCTTTCTTAAGCGACCCACTCTGAATGAAACCCTTGAAACCATAAGCTCAGTTATACCGCTTCATCAATGTTTACCGGATGATCTAACTCCATATTCTGACTTCGACCTACAGAAGAAGCTGGCCCAAGGAAAGGGTCAACCACCCAGGCAACATTTCTTCAGCTCAAACTAGGAAGATGATGTTGTACGCCCCTTAATCCATTGTCGGACCAATAAAGCTTTTAAACATCAAAAGTGTGGTCAGAATGGGACTTTAAGCCGTTGTTGCACGATTAACCTCATTAGCGCTTTCGAGTTCAAAGCCAGCTAAAACAGAGTTCAAGTCTGACCCCCGCCGATGGTATAAAGCCAAGCATATGTAGAGGGTAGGATTTCCTGAAGGCTTGTTGAAGTTAGGTTAAGCATGCTGTCAGTAAAATATAAGTAAAATAAATGTGGCCAGAGCACTAGCAAAACGGATCTTAACAGACCTCATGCCACTGGCCGCCAATCAAAAAGGAATGCGGCTACCTGACATCTCGCTCTAGTGACATTTGTAGGTGCAAAAGTAGACACGACATACTTTCTCTGCAAATGGTCAAATTTATCTTGGAAAATAGGCCTCCCTAAGTACTTTGGAGTTTCCGATTTGCCAAAAGTCTTAACCACTTCTAATAGATGCTTCTACAAAATCCCAAAATGGAGGTAATCCATCCATGGAGCTCCATCGTTTGTTCATTCTCGACATGCTAGCGAGCACCTCGAAGTGGATGAGAAAAGCTGGAGGGTTGATGTTACAACAATGACTTCAATAGCCACAATCCGGAGGAAGTCGCAGATCGCACTCCATTTTCCACAGGTTTAAAAGAGACGCGGGTAATGCTTTTGAGAAGATGCAATAAAGCCCAGGTAAACTGAAGCTCGAAAGACAGTCAGAAGCAGTCTTGCACTTTGGTATGCACCATGTTCTTGGCGAATTGCTGAAAAAGACACAACTCATCCCGACGCTTATAGGTTCATTGGCTTGAAAACTTTGAAAACTTTAAAAACTATAGACAGCTACCTGAGATTAAGATTAATTTCGCTAAGTAGACGGAGCCTCGGAGCTACTATAGGTTTCATCACAGAATACATCCTCACAGGCAGACATGCTACTCGCCTGGGCATTCATGCAAATGATTTCTGCAGAAGCTGCAGGGACAGGGAGAAGGAAGAGGCTCTCACGTAAAAGACGCAACCATCTCGGTGCCTTCTTTTTTGACAATCTTTGCGACCTAGCACAACAAGATGTCGGAAACCTAGTTCACTTTATTAAAAGCTCTCACTGGTTCCACGATTAGGAAAGATAAAGCCTCCTAGATCTTGAGGCATCACGACCTACTGTTGGTCTAAGTGCGTCGGCTATGTCAATAACCTCTTTGATCTAACTTACCTCGGCATGGTACCTTTTTACTTTCGACTATGTCCATACTGGACAGGTTGACATATAGAGATGGTTTTGCATCAGTTGACGAATAAATATTTAAGAACCACTGAGCTGAAGGACACAAAACAATATTTGTATTCCTTGTTCTGGAAGGAGCCATTTGACAATATTTCGCCCCAAAAAGGCCCTTAAAGTCAATGATGTGGACAGCATGACACTCAGGTGTGTGTGTGTGAAATTCGTCCCTCTAGGACAGTTGCATCATGTACGAGATGAAAGACCATAAAGATCATTCTTATGCAGTGATGAATTCTATCTTCTACCACAGTGCGAAGGGAAGTAGCAGACAAGCTCCTCATCAAAGTTATTTATCTTGACATACACTTCTGATAGGCACAAGAAAGTTCAAGAAAATACTCTTCCTAAGTCATGCAATTTGTAATCTCAGGAAACACTGAAGAACCTTTTACTAGGAGGTGACGGACACTATCGATTCTGCAGAATAATGACGAGGAAACTCCCTACTATCTTTTAGAAAATACGATGCTGTCTAGGGAAATATTTCCTTGACAAAGAGGAAGTGCCCTTGCCTGACCCTCTGAGGTTTCCATTATGCAAGACTTCAATCAACTTTTTAACTTGATCGGTAAACACGTCTAATCTCCTCACATCTCCATTACTTTTCACGCACGAAATAACGACTCCAAGAAGATTGAATGCATACTGAGCTCCACACGTACGAGTACATGCTATCTACTGGAAGTAGGCCTCGATACCTTTATTCCATCGTCCGTAGTCCGTAGATTGCTTTCGCCAACTCGGGAATGATTGACTTGAAATGCATTTTCTTGTTGGAATCTAAAACGCATTAACAAAAACCTTCCACAAAAGAAAAAAAAATTGTTTATTGTAACCATTGCCTAATGGATGCGTTTACAGTGAAGTGAATGGCATACCTCTTCGCCAGACAGCAACGGCCATCAATTAGTGTGTTAATAACCATGTACGCATTTATAGAGTGCATAGCACTGTTGAAATGTGTATCTAAGGTATGAAATTAATTCCAAATGGAGGCAGCGGATAGTAAAAAGGTCTTGGGATGTCAAGGTAAAGTCCCACGAAACTCTAAAAGGTCGGTTAAGTGTTCTGTTTCCACAGCTGGTAAGTGATTGTGTATTGCAACAGCTTGAGGAGATACTTGGCAAAGTGATTTAAAAACATTAAAACTGTGGAAGATCCAAAGAATTGCCGATGGATTCTTTCAGCGTGTCAAGTGCAGGCACGACAGTTCACCCGTCATTTGAAATTAAATTGGGACATAATGGTAATCGACTTAGTCACCTATGAAAGCCCAGGGTTTACCCCTACAAGAGTAGAGGAGAATGAACTTCAAGAACAAAAGAATTTCCTTTTAATCGACCAATAGAGGAACTCGGCTTGAGAAACAAGAGCCCCTTGCTATCGAACTCGCATACAGTCTGAAGCCACGCTTAACCCTCAACCGACATCTAAAGGAGATGTGGATTAGTAGATTAGGTATGAGAACGAAGACAGAAACATGGATAAATGACGTTATAAATCGCTAACACAGAAAAATCAAATCCTTGATTATTTTTAGATGGCTCACAGGTCGAGAGACAAGGAATACACTTCTGTTTTCGCCTTGATTGGAAGACATCTATTCCAGGACATTGAAGAACTACCAAGTACCCGTGTCCCGTACATGGTATTTGGATATTTGAACCTTGGATTGAACGGTTCTGCGAGCAAGGAATACCTTTCCTCGAATGAGTATATATTGACCTAATTGTTGACGTAGGAAACATTATTTGCCCTTGATCACGTCCAATGACCAAATTTAACCTACACAGTTCAAAGTCCACATTGAGAGGTTTAAAATGCAGTCTATGGATGAACAGGGTTAGCTCTCTTTTAATCGGATTATCGTACGACTAATAGATTGCCTCAAGTGGACCACACTCTATAAAAGATACCTCAAAGAACACGATGTGCAAAACTGGAGCCAGCTAGTTAATGATCGAGTTTTCTGAAGAAATTTGTTGGTAGAGGTCTAGATCCCTGTCGGACGGTGATGAGATCATAAGTAAGTCTAAGGAAATTCGGCAAGGGTGTCTAAGGGTATGAAATTCGTTAAAAAAAACTCGGTTCCAGGACACAAGCGAGTCTTTCTGGCCAATTTTTACCCGATAAACATGTAAGCAGTGGACTAATCATTAAAATATGTATATGCACAGCTTTTTCGGGTATGTATAGGAGTTAAAAATAAATAGCTGGCGCTACAACTCGGAGCCAAGGCTTAGCTTCTCGCACCCATTCATGTTGTGCGAGGTGTATTGTTTGCACGAATGGTAGGAACCTACAATTTATTTCCGACTCCGAACGGCGAAGTGAGAAGCTCTTTCATAACAGATTATACTCCCGCAGGCTTGTCATTCCCCGACGAGAGGTGGTACCGCGAAAAATATTCGGTGTTTCTGGCTGGGGTTTGAACCCACACCGCTTGGTCAGCAGTCCAACGCACTTACCGCTGAGCCACGGCGACCACTTGATGCATAGGAGTTGTTTGATATATTTATGGAGACTCAGCTCCATTGAATAAATAGATCAGAGAGTATATTTCGTCAACAGAAATATGCGAAACCCTCATATCATGGACGTCATTTAGTGACCGGATTTTGACTACCAGCTACCAGACAAGAGACAAATGATCATCATTGAGTGTCGTGCATCAACAGAACCGGCGTCTGAGGAAGAAAAGGTCACTTTCTATAACTAACGAGGTGGCGTCACAATTCAACACCAAAAAACATGAAAATATTCACCGACGAGAGGTAATGCCGCGAAATATGTATGTTTGGTGGATAAGGTTGGGGCTTGAACCCACGCTGCCTGCTCAGCAGTTCAACGCACTAACTACTGAGCCACGGCAACCATTTATACATACATAATTAATTTTTCACTGTTAAAAACAATTAAGTGTCATAAGTGGAACAATGCGTGAGTTCAGAGCTTGTCACAAAATCAGCTTGGTTTCCTCTGAAGGGTAGCGAAGTTCCAATCAAATGAAAGGTCTTTTGGATGTCAGTTAGAGGCGTGGTGCCGACATCGATGGGAACGAGATCACCACTTATGTATATCCACTTTTGTTCTGCAGCAACCCTAAGGAAAATGCGCACAACGTGTCTATGACCCCCAGGTCAACAACACTGTGAATAGAAATCGGAGACACTCAGCAACACCATGCTACCGAAAACAGAAGAACATTGGAACGCTATGAAAAATGGAGCGGAGAGTATTACCAGGAGATTGCAAAGAGGTCATAGAATGTATAGGGTAGAAGGATGCTTAGATCGCATGGAAAGTAGGGGAGTCCAATGTAGTCTGCTGCGTGATAGAAGAAACTACGTAAATGTCCTATTTGAAGAAGTCGAAGAAGCTCCAAGTAGTCTAAAACTAATGGGTGGTCGGAACTCATGGCAGCAGCTGATGAAGATTTTAGACGGTGCCCACTGGTCTCAGAAGTTGCTCAGCAAAGAAGATGCAAGGAACGCGTTTGGAATCACATAATGGATGAAAATTTGCCTTAAGAACAGAAAAGCAGCTGCTGGAATAAGCACCAAAGCGGGGCGGCGCAAACGCAATGTCACATAATTGCTACCTAGATGAACCGAGAGAGCGTTGGGCTCATGTGGCCCATTTGTTATTAGGCAGTAAATAGCGCCCACAAATGCCCGATTAGAAAACCATATATACCTGAGGTTTTTTCTCAGAAAGTAGGGAGCTGAGCGAAAAGTACCCACCAAGAACTGCTCAAGGATCCAAATCAGGTCGTTCGTCGGCTTCACATGTCGGCCACGAGAGGGAAACCTTCTAGTGATGAAACTTACAAAAGCCTCGTAGAGCGACATCATTGCTGAAGCATTTACTGCTACATGGGCAGAGACAGCAGTTGTTTAGATGCGGTTTTGCTTTCAGAAATAGAATTGGGCTAAAATTCTTCAGTTTCTGTAATTTGAGTGAGGAAGTGATGGCGATCCGCGTTAAAGCCCAAATTTAAACATGAGAGGCTAATGTGATTTGTGCTCATGCCTAACTGCGTCAATACTATCCTGGTGTAAGGCTAAAGCGCCTGGAACCATATGTCTAAAAAATCGAAGATTGACCAACACTTCATTTTCAGCCAATCACGGAGAAGACCCAAGAACTCCAGATCGAAACCAATCACATTTTTATCAATTTCAAGGCCGCATATGATAGTTTGAATGGAGATGGGCTGTTTGGCGTCATGTCTAGTTTTGGTATGCCTGCAAAATTCAAGCTACTCCATGAAGGTCGGAAAAGACAGCTTCGAGACCCTTTATTTTATAATCCGCTTATGATGTTATTCGATGTGGTCGCCGTGGGTCGGTGGTTAGTGCGTTGGACTGCTGACCGAGCGGCGTGGGTTCAAGCCCCAGCCAAGAAAACCCCAAACATTTTTCGCGGCACCACCTCTCGTCGGGGAATGACAAGTCTCCGGGAGTATAATTTGTCATGAAAGAGCTTCTCACTTCGCCGTTCGGAGCCGGCAATAAATTGTAGGTCCCTTCTATTCGTGCAAACAATACAACACGCACAACATGAATGGTTGCAAAAAGCTAGGCCTTGGCTCATTCCGAGCTGTCGCGCCAGCTATTTATTTATGATGTTATTCACACAGCGCGAGCGAGGTGCAGTGGTTCGAAACTCAGGTAGTATGTATTACGGGTCAAAGGCATCCGAGGGTAATGTCTAGACTAGCTGGGCACTTTTGTAAATCAGAAGTCGATAGGTCTGGCTATAAACGAGGATAAAACAAATTATATCCTGACTACAAACACCGAGATATGATACAACACCGACGTCTTGGCCGGAACGTTAGAATGGTCTATACCTTGGTGGTAGTAAAGGAATTCATCTACTTAGGCCCTGCTATCAAGTCTACCAATGACATCAGCGCGCAGTTCCGACGTAGAATCAGCCTATCGAGAAGAACCAAGGAGACGTTATATAAGACTCATTATCCCCGTCCTGTTCTATGGCGCAGAAACATGGATAAAAGCGCACTTCAATTTTTTAAAAGAAAAGTTCAACGTTCGTTATATGTATGTTTTGTCCCATGGGTTCATGAAGGAGAAGATTTGACCACCAGAAACCTTACGACTTACGAGCTGTACAGGGGCACCGACTTGGTAAAAAAGTTACATGTACAACGTAATGTAGTTGCGGATGAACATCAAGTCTCTAGCCCAAGAGACTACGCAGAAGAGGACGACTACCTCATCTTCAAAGGCTTTCCCAAGTGGAGGTTGAACTTAACCAACTCGTCATAGCAACTGAAGACATTTGGCTAAGGATCGTGCTGGCTGGAGAAGCTTGTTGGTGGACACCCTTGTTCACTCCGAATTGTATTGCCATCAACAGTAAGGAAGTCAATGTGAAATATGTACATATATACATATGTACTTATTGTGCTGCGAATCTTAATGAGTGAAGACAGCTAATTCACCTGAACAGCTAAACAACGCTCTTGCGTTCATTCGAGTGCGGAAGGAAAACACTTTACTGACAGGGGCTGGAACACGTTGTCTGATATCTATTATAATGTTCATATTGGGGGCAGCCGCATGAGGCCTTATGCAAATAGATACAAGTCCTGTATGCTTTGTAAATTAACTAGCTCATGACTCATGGCATGACACACCATGCTAATAATTTTCCTTTAAGAAACCCGCCTTGCGTCATGAATTAATGTTGCATTCCATTTGTGGTGTTGAAATTTTTTTCCGCCTTGTCAGGTATGACAGCTTATGGACCACCAGTCCGTCATAGCTCACTCTGGTATGTTACACTCCGTCTCCTTACAGTTTTGAGTTCATAATTGAATTTCTTAACAGAAAAAAATTAAACAGCATAACGAAACCAAAACATAAACCACATCCCACCACCGACCGGCAGCGATCCCTAAGCGCGCGCTAATAGCATTTAAATTAATTTCGCCGTCTACATAGAGTTGCACAATCCAATCGCAGGCCCGAGACAAAGGGAATTCACTTAACCATTACATCAGGCGGGCATAAATCACTTGCGGAAGTGTCAATCTTTCTCTTTTGTTTCTCTCCACTCGAATTCTTCGTTTCGACAATTGTTTATCATCGTTTTATCTTGGGTGAAACTTTTGAATACGGCCGGGGCAACGTGCGCACGGGCCATCATATTAGAGCCAAGTACCAGGAACTACTTTCCCTTCACCAAAGGGGTGCCGAAAATGCTGCCTTTTTTGCGATCATCCCATGCCAGTAGCTGCTGCCATCTAAATAGGTAAGTTTAGCTCCCATCATTGACGGCAACAACTTAAGTCAGACACGACCATATGACACGAATGTGTTGCACAGCTCTGTCGTGACAAAAAAAAGACACAAAACAGGCTACAGCCGTCTTGTAGCCTTCGAGATGTGCATGTGAAAAGTTCATTATAACGCACACACTCGAGTATGTGTGTAATTAGCGAGCCTCTTATGGCAGAGTACCCGTAATTAATATCCCCAAACCAAAACGAAGAAGATAACGATGGGGGAGATGTTGTGCAACATGTTGACGGTCGGTCAAGGAAGTCGTTTGCGACGACGACAATGATTTGCCATGTTTGGCTTCGTTCTAATGCGGCACTGATGAGCGATGGTGGGTTTTTCACGATCACCTACATTGACACATGCCGAGTGTCTTCTTCTGACTGACTTGTAATGCCTCATGTCACTTCGAGTGCAACGAATAGAAAATTGCAGTCGTTACATCCTTGACCGCATATCTGGTCGGTCTTCAGGTGTAATCAAATCAATTAGCTTGGAACAGATGCTATTCGCTTATTTGGTGTACAATTACGTTGTCGGCATGTGACGGATGTGAGAGGTTGCAGCGTTCATGGACGTCAACGAGGTGGCAATGATGCATCAAACTTGGCATTTGCATGTTTGGACGTTGTGCAGAGAGTAAGCAGGTACCACATGGCAATTAAGAGCTTTTGACCACCAACTTCGCAGTTGAGTCGCGAACGGATCTATTGGTGAATGTGCACCTAACTCTTGCTATCTTCCCAAAAAAATGGAAAGAAATAAAAGAGAGTAACCTTTTGGAAGATCTTTCAGTTCATCGCTCTCTTTGCAGACTCAATGGTTAGTGCGTTGGACTCCTGTGCGAGTTGCAAGAAGCTAGGCCTTGGCTCATTCAGAGCCAATATATAATCAGCAAAAACATGGCACAGCAACCTGAACTAGATGCAGAAAAACTGGCAGAACACTGAATAGTTTGCAGCTTTGAGCAATGCAAAGTATCAGTATCTGATGGTAGACTAGGTAAGGTTGGCTGCTCCCAGTGAAATGTAAACACACTTAGACCAGAAGAGGTTCATTGTGATACCACACGATCTACCACTAATTCAGAACTACATCGAGGACCCACAGCTTTTAATAAAGCAAAGGACACTTAGAACTTCAATGCTTGCAATGCAACTTAGGTTATCGAAGAAAGGTACTCCCTGATGGAGCAGAATTTCCTTGAACAGGATTCTCATAGGTGCAGAGGAAATGGAGAATAACCTGTTCTTTCTCTTTGCAGAAATCTTTGAGAAGAGGTCTGGCCACTTGACCTAAAGGCCTTTAGAACTGTGTCCTGTGAGGGCACCGATAGCGCATTAATAAACTTCCGATCGCTTTACCAAACCCGAGCTAGTCGAAACCAGATCTGTCTGGACATTTGGCACTCCTCGCCTTTCTCGCACCTTCGATTGGTTTTTCTGATTGCGTTCAGTTTAAGGATATGTCATGGCTTGATGAAGACGGTTTTAAAGAGTCTTCCACGTTCTTGGAAGTATTTTAATAGTGTTTCTACTGTCCAGCTCTTGATAGTATACATTGCAAAGTGCTTGGATTTAGATGAAACGCACACCTTTAGCTTGACCTTTTTTCTATTGAAAACTTTGATTGAAACCATCTCTCTACATTCGAACATCACAACCACCCTTCTTTTAATTGTACAACCTATGAACAAATCCACCGCGTTTTACGAACTCACAGTGAAAGAAACCACGAAGAAATTGACTTCAATGGGAATTACAACGGGCCCAGTTGAAGCCAAATAATAGAAAGTAAGAAGGTTTGCTAAATCTTCTTCTAAGTCCTTGTCGGAAATACCAAGTAGCTCGGGGTTTCTTTTTTTTTAAAAGATCTCAACAATCACCACTTTTTCAGTTTCCTTAGTCACTGTTGTCTTTCAAGCTGAAGTCGTCTTATGTAGGTCATTTCGCCTCATGGTTAAAGCATATCAAGCACAGATTCAGAGGTTTGTATTAAAAGCTAAGCTTTTATACGGCACAATGAACGATTGCCGCCTATCTTTTAACCATATAGCATAACAAGATCATATTCAGTTGGATTCAAGGACATAAAGACGTCCAAGAAAACTATGAGGGTGACAAACGAGTCACCATCTACGAGAAAGTAGATGCATTGACATGGTCCAGTTTCGTATGTATGCTGCTTGCAAAGCACCTGATCCACACTGAAGCTGTGTTGAGCTGTCATCTTGCCACCAATATAAATTCCAACTACTCTTCTTCTGTTCTTGGACTTTGGAAACCATTTTTCTGTATCCTTCTGACCAAGGAGCAGTAGAAGAGCAACGAAATTTTTAAAAAGTTCAAACCCATCCACACAGTTGGCTTAAAAATGGACATAGGCATAGGAAAATGTCTCTTCTAAGACTTCGCCGATCATAGAAGCGTTCTTCAGGCGAAGGTTCTGTCGGTGATAAGAGCCACCGAATTAGCGTTAATCCTAATAAAATTGCTACGCAGATCATATCAATCCAAATGGCGAACTCTTCCAGCAGAATACGAAAAAGTCTTCATGTCAAACTTTCCACAAACCAACGGGCGTGTCTTAGCAATATTTCCAGAAGAAATCAAAAGGAAGTTGTTTGCGATTTTCTACATACTCGTACACTCTCATCTGCACCATCTCCAATTCAAGTGGACAATTTATGTGAAGGCGACACAGGTGCCAGACAACCCAAGCAACCTTTGATCTCGGATACTGTTTGTTGTCTCCCCGAACTCAATTTACCTTGTTCAGACTTCTAAGCTCGAGTTTAGACCATAAGGCAATAATAGAACGACAGCGGATGAATCTCTAGATGGAATCAAAGGTGGCCTCAAAAACGTTTGGAATGGAAACCACATTTAATCCTAAGGGTGATAACGATTTCCAAGAATTTGTAAGGTTGTTCGAAAGGAGATGTGGGCAAAAGCGCCCAATAAGCCCCAGAGAATGTTTCTACAAGATCCTTAGCAAAGATGGGGCACAATCATGGCATTTTAACGTCAAAAGAGGAAAGTAAGACATCTTTGGTAGGACAGTTGGGTAAGCACAGCCTGCACGATACCACGGCTGAAAACGGACTAAGGCTAATTGACTTTGTGGCAAGGGACGGTTTCTTCATATCAATATTCACAAGGAGAACTGGTGTTCTCCTGATCATCAAATAGCCAATTTATTTGATCACATTGCGGTACGTCAAGAGTAATGTAAATGATCAACCCTTCAGAGCCGCCAATATCAGCTCAGATCACTACCTTTTTGTAGACTAATATGTCGAAACCACTCTTATGCCAGCATCAACTGCCAAAGCCCAGTGGCAATGCTGTCCACAGGAAATTTCAGACGCCCCAACAGCTGTGCTTATTTTCTCTCGATAACCGTCATGAAACCCTTTGTTTGACGAAGAGTTCTGCCAAGAAAAAAATCAGAAAAACAAGAGACACAAAGCGGCGGTGGTGCAAGAAAAGATGAGGACTGCTACTCACAGTACTGACCAAGTCCAATACCGACATCGTGGATCTATACTATGGGAGATTCTGGAGAAATCCCAAGAAGTTCAAACTGATATTCACCCTCTCTTTATCGATTTTAAGACCGCTATAGAGATGAGCTATACAGATCTATGTCCAGTTTTGGCATCCCTGCCAAACTCGTCTGTCTGTGCAGGAACACGATGGGACATTTACGTCTGCTCTGCTAAGATATCGAACGAAGAATGAAGAAGAATGTGCAAGAGGATGAAGAATGGCTCTTGCCAATCGGTGTTTCTTTGGTCGAGGAGAAAAGCTCTATCCTGAACAATTTGGGAGGCTCCATATATTAACCTAGTCCTAGTTTTTGGCACTGAAACATGAACTCTTGCTAAGGCGGATGAGGATATCTTTGGTCGTTTTACGCAAAAAATTCGGGCTGACTGGAGAGGCTTGTTGGTTGAGGCCCAGGTAAGCAAAAACAAGCTGCTTCAAAACCGCTCAATTCATCTAATATCTCATCCAAGCAAGTTCTGTAAACCCATGCTATGGGTAATCTAGGGAGCATGAATCGAATCTTAGTTATCAGAAAAGTTGAAAACTTCGGCCTATTACAACAACCCACCCGTAGAACTTGCGATTTACCTAGATCCCTTCATTACAGTCTTCCAAGCAGAAGCCCTTGTCATTTTAAGGGGAGCTGGAGTTCTCTTCGAATACCACACCCAAAGAAGGAAAATAGAAATCTGCTCGGATAGTGAAGCAGCACTCGAAGCCATCACAAATCCAACACCCAGATCTCATATGGTCAGGAAATGCAAAGACAAACTCAACAGGCTTGCCAGCCAAAACGGCATCCGCCTGGTCTGGGTACCAGGTCACAGGGAATGAGAAAGTCGACAAACTGACAAGAGAAGGGACGCACGCGATAGAACGAACCGCTGAAAATACAGTGAGGGCTGCAGTGACAACAATTGGTTTTGACCAACCAATAAGAAGATCCAAAGGGATATCAAAGATCGACATGCAAAGTGGCTACATCATTCGTATAAAAGCCAAACAACCTGCTCACTAGGAAGGCTCTAGATTCAAGCAGAGAGCAATTGAAGCTGATGGTGGGACTTATCACAGGACACATTATCTTGAACAAACACATGCATAGAATAAGCTTCGCTAACGCAGAGACATGTAGGAACTGCGAGGAAGAAGAAGCAGATCTTGAGCACTATGCCACTGCTTAGCCCTTGTGAGATCGCGACAGAAGACCCTGGGGTTCATGTGGATACCAGACCTGAAGCATCTCAAAAACAAAGGAATTGGCGACATCCTGGTCTTCACAAAAGAAACAGGAACATTCGTCAGACCGTACAGTAATGTCAACTCCATAATCGTTCCCTAGATCCCTCCCAACATACGTCCCAAACCAAACCTATCCCTACAGTTCCGACGATTAAAAGAAGGGAACACAACGGGCCCGACTGAGGCCTAATGGAAGAGCCTTCCGCTCACCATCATGTACCATACCACCAAATCATAGCATTGAACGACTTGTATGACACCATTGTATTAAACGTTCTCTACCTCTTCCGCAGACAATTTAACTCGCTGAGCTTAAGCTGTATGTTAGCTCCTCTCTTTCTTCATTATCTCGGTCAACCGCCAAACTGTTACAATTAACAAAGTTTTCAAACAGAGACACAGCGTTCAAAGCTTCAACGAAAAAACCCTGTTCAACTAATAATAAAATTAAATTGCAAATTACAATTTAGAGGACACTACTCGCTGGTTAATTCAAATCAGATTAACACATTCCTCAGGCGATAACTGCTCGGCCGTTAAGCGATCAACTTAGCCAAAAGCCATTATGTTTGGCCATAAACACCTTAGCTCGACCCGCTCTGGTGAGTGTACAACTGCAAGAATTACCGCTGGTAATTACCGCGCGCCGGAACTTAATGGTTTTGTTTAAAATTCAATTTAAAAACAAGGAGAACATAAATCTAGTACATTTACGAGGCGCAATTAAAGCCGATTTTGCGGTTTAAAGTGTAAGAAGTTCCGGATACAATGTGCTCATTGCCGGAAAGGTAATAAGTTTGGAGATTTACTTGCTGAAAGTGTCTGTTGGGGACCTTGGACTTGGCACAGTAACGCCTTTCATGGCAGTGAGTTCTATCAGCAGAGATTTGCGCTATTTTCGAAGGACAGCGCTCAAGTTCAAACCAAATCTAAGCTGGTGATGAAAAAAATTGATTATAAAGACTTGGAAACCATAGCTTTCAGGGCCATCCAAGCCATAATGTTTTTAAGAAACTTTTTAGGATAAACTGAGGACATGAATGGTGTACATAATGGTAAGACCCATAATTAAATATGGCGCAGCACCCTTTGGATCAGACTAGTTAAAGTCACGAAAGTACTCAGCAAAGTACAAAAACAAACCTGCGTAGTTTTGTCCGGTTATGCAATGCGCACATGTCGGCAACACAGGAAGTGATTCTGAGACTTTCTTCATTACACACTGTGCTTATTCAGAATCGGCAAGAAAAGTATAGGGAGAGGGAAATACATCATGGAAAAGGCATGCTAAACTCTTTCAAAAACAATTCCGCTCCTTAGTTAACCTGAAGACGACATGCTCTGGAAAGACTGCTTCCAAAGGAAGTTTAATTCCTATAGAATACAAGTGCATGAGGTGGTATACGGACGAACCAACAACATCCATGCGAACTGGAAGAACAAGGCACTCGCGATCACTAGCACGGTTTAGGCAGCTAAAAGATGTTTCACGGAAAAACTCTTGGACAGCCAAACAGCTATCAAGGCACTATGCTACCATGAATCAAAATCAAAATCAGTATACATATGTTAACTGGGTTTGGAAGATAATGGAAAATGCAGATTCTGTGACGAAGATGGAGAGACTCCAATTTCTTAACGAATGTGCGGCACTAAATCATAGCAGAAGGACTCATCTAGGGACATATTTGCTAACTGACGAAGATTTACTCGTGCCAAGTCTGTTAAAGATACTCCACTTTGTCAGACATCCATTTACCAGAGCACCCAGAAAAGGGAGCAGAATCTAGATTGGATGAGTACTTACACTCCTCAAATACAAAGTACATACAATCTATGGGTCATAATGCTTCAACTTTAGAACAAGGGAGTGATGATGTAGATTGGCGAAGTCCAATCATGGAATCTTAAGTTGAACGCATTGAAAGAAAAGTAGCGGATCTTTGTGCTATACGGGTAGAGGTAAGCTATCGGACTTGGTCCAACCCTCTTATCCTGGGCCTACCCAGGCGACGCCTACCTGATGATACGTATTCGATGGCAAGCCGATATGGGGTCACCCCTTTAATGTGCCCAAATCATCGAAGTATGGAATAACTTCTGATTCACGTTTCACGTTTACAACGGCTACGAACCTGTCAAGTGCACGCTGAAGTTCGGTCTGTGTGGACCCTGGATGACTAAGATGACCAGCGAAAAGCAGATGACTTACATATCCTTAAGTCTCCCAATTCGAACCGTTCCTCACCATGGCTGCGCTGTAACATCCAATCCATATACACTATGAAGAGGAGAAGTGACAGAACGCACCCCTGGCGAAGTCCAACGTTTACAATGAAAGGTATCGACTTAAAGCCATTCACCCAAACACTGCTCTTACAATTAGTGTTTGGGATTGAATGGTCCTTAGAGAAGCCGTCAATCCCATACTCCTGCAATACACTTCAGAGTTTACCTCGAGGGACCCGATCATATGTTTTCTCCAAATCCATAAAACAACTGTAGATAGGTTTGGCATACTCCCAGGCCTTCTCAAGTACCATTCTGAGAGTAAACAGCTGGTCGGTTGTGCTTCTACCTGGACGAAAGCCGCACTGCTCATCGCCCAACCGAGACTCAGCCACAGATCTGGAACGCGCTTCCAACACCTTAGCACAGACTTTTCCGGGGAGACTTAAGAGACATATACCGCTATAATTGGAGCAATCCCTCTTATCCCCTTTCTTAAAAAGAGAAACACTCACCCCAGTTTGCTAATAGCAAGATGTTTCACCGCATTTCCAGGGCATTTTAATGACACGAGAGAGGCATTTCAATACGTCTTCCCCCAAGCCCTTGAACATTTCTGGTCCGATTTCGTCCACCCCAGCAGATTTTCCGAGCTTCCCTATGGTAGAATTCAACCAGTGTTTTCACCTCCACAACTATTTATCGGACGTAATCTTTTATCGTTGTAACGGTTAGAACCGGTCGACCAACCTTAGGCTGTGGTAGTTGCTCTATAGTTATAACGTGGGTCAAACACCAGCAGTATCAACCGAATTTTCACGGCAACACAGCTCGTCGGCGAATGACAAACCTCAGAGAGTATAATTTTTATGAAGAAGTTTCTCAATTCGCCGTTTGGAGTCGACAATAAGTTGTGGGACCCTTCCAATCGTGCACGCACAACATACATGTTTGCTAGGTGCTAGGAGCTAGGCCTTAGTTGTCATGTCAGCTATCCATTTTTTTTAACCTAAGCATAAACGAGTCTGGATCATTGCAGTACGTTCCAAGTGGAGGGCAATGTTATTCGCGAAGCAGAGAACTGGTTGTCGAGAAGGTCTACATTGATTCAGATTCTTCCACCATGTGTAAAAACTCCAAGCATCAATAGACATTCGAAAATATTTAAACACTGTCGCCCATCCCCTTAAAAGGATATCGAATGGATGTACCTAATGCCATGGTTAAATTCTTGGTTAAGAGAAAACAATCGAATCCGAACATTATACTTGATGAGGACTCTCGATTGTGGACGAAGCCCACATCGCACTACACCAAGCTACTCTTGACACATGGAACCTTCTAAGACAGACAAGCCACCAGCTAAGTCGAAGTAAAGCTGGCAGCCTCTAGCACGAAACACATATCAAGTCGCAAGGATGACATGCTGGGAAACTAGAAAATCCTATCAATGCTTTTTGTGCAGCTGTATGCATAGGATGGATAGGTGGTAGAGGAAACACCTTTCTAGCCACTGTACAAAAGCCCTTTTCTAATATTTTTTAGGAAGTAGAGGGCTCAGAGAATCCTCCCAGCTAATCAGCACAGCAATGGGCCACTCTAGGATCCTTAAGGGCAACCTTACTTCTTAATAAAAGGGACTACGTTATCCCCTATATTGACTTCAACGTCAGGTAGAAGACTCGGATTCCTAGCAGAAGCTCTTGGGAATCTGGTACAGCTTTGACCGATTCTGCGCTAGAAATATTCACAGATGGATCCAAGACAGCGGGTGGTAAGGGGGCTGGAATCTTCTCCAATGCACCTGGCTTAACCATCATCACGCGACTGCCGGATAAGGCAGTTTACGAAGTTGCGGCTTGGCTTTTATTTAATGCGATATATTTAAGCGCTATTGTATTATACATAGATAGTCAGACAGCTATTAAAGCCTTGGAATCGCCGACAATGCGATCAAGGTAGATAAAGCAATGTCGCAGATCTCTCAACGAAATTGCAGATAGGTGCGACGTAACCATGTGCGGGGTCCCGGGACACAGGGACGTTTCAGGCAACTGCAGAGCGGACGAGCTGGCAGAAGAGGGTGCAGGGTGCTTCTCCCCGAAAATCTGGGGGAATCCCTGCTCCTATAGAATCGATTTAGTTCCTCTTTGACACAGATGCCAAGAAACTGACAAGCCATTGGTGGAACAACATCAGCACTCCTCCTGTGCTGTGTCTCCTGTTAAAACAAATCTGGTCTAACCTGGATTTAAAGAAGACGGAGATACTTTAATCCACAAACCGGAAAAATCTAGGTTCACTGATAGGGGTCCTTACCGGACATTGCTTGATAGGCAGGCATGCACTTAGACTGGGGGCCGCTCCAACGATTTCTGTAGAAGCTGCAGGGACGAGGAGGAAGAGGAAACCACGACCCACCTACTGTATACTTGTCCTGCTGTTGCGACGTTAAGAAGAACGATCTTAACCATCTAACCGAACTCGACATCCAGAAAATAAAAAACTTTATCTCTGGGTCAAAGTGGTTCAATATGTGCTACATATTCTGTTTCCCTGGTGCCGGTAAGCCGGTTTCCTTCGTTGTGGTATCACAATGGACCAATCTGAGTGTGTCCCTGCCTGAGCGGGGACAACCATCTAACCTAACCTAAGGAAGTAGATTAAATAGTGAATAGGTCTTCCGGACACTTTTAGGCAATCAGTCTAACCACCTCATCCGACCTAGGTGAATCCTACTAAAAGCTGAGGAAAGCCACCTAACCTGACAAGTGCATTTCCAAAATGACCTTCATTAACTTGGTGTACAAAACTATGTAGATGCAGCTAATTTACGATCGAGCTGGCTGGAGAGATTTGTTGCTTGAGGCCCAGGACCACCCCCGACTGTAGCATCGTCATACGAAGGTAACATTTATCCAAGATCTGTTTAGCTTCTGACGGCATGTCTCTAAAAAAAAAAAAGTTACCGAAAAGTCTTCAGCTGTTTATCAGCTTTAAATACTCTTCTCTAGGTGTTTCGCACAGGTCACGCTTATGGAAATGAGTCGCAGCTTCGTACCTGCGTGGATTGAAAAGATTCTCTTGACCAAAGACAGAAGCATCCTTGGATTTTTAGCTCGATTTCAAAAGTTAAACCCTTCGATAACAATAGCAGAGGTGGCAGTCTGTAACTTTAACGGACTCTGATTTGGACTGGCAAGGGTAGATTTCTTAACATTCAGTTTTGTCTTGAACCAAGAGTTATAAAGCTCTGAATAGAATTCTCAGAATTAGTGCGAGTAAATTCACTCTTCGGAAACTTCTCAGGAAATTGGGTCTAAAAAGGATGGAAACGCCAAGGAACTTCTAAGGAACTGTGGATAACTAACTCATGACAGACTCAATCTCCTTCCTATTAAGGCGAAAAAGACTTCACTAGATTCTTCATTTTCTAGAGAAAAGCAACCTCGATGTGACGCATTCTTTGAACAAAAGCGTTGGATCTATTGCCTCAGCTTTCGGCGTTAAAAGCCTGCACAATAGATCTTTTCAGGTCACCCTACCATATACAGAAGAAAACCTCTAGATTGCAGATAAATTAGAAATAATTTGAGAGGATCGCTGCCCATTGCTACATTATTAGCTAAAAAGCAATCAACTCCTCAAGCCACCGTGAAACACATTGCATTATCCACTTAATAAGTCCCACAGAACTTCGATAAAAATGCTCAGTTCCATTATCCGGATTCGGTTAACGCATTACACAACCTAATCACCATAAAGTCTTGTCCAATACACAAAGGGTTAATTGTGGAACTACGACCTACCACCACCAGCCTCCTGACGACGCCCCTTTTTAATTTTCATGAAAAAAAAAAAATCCAAACGTTCAAGCTCGTTGCGAAAACTTGTTCGACAATCTAATGCCGATTTGGTCAAGAGAAGACATTAACAACTGCATCTGTCCACTAAACCACCAGACCAACTCACACACACGCAAGCACTTTGAAAACTTGTCGAGGAAAATGCTTAAAACAGCTGAAACTAGATCGTGTAACAAGATCACTCAGTCTAGTAGGGCGCCGCGGCGTGCAGCGTCGCTCCAGCAGCCGGTTTTCCACGTTACAGCCAAATACAGGTAAAGCTCTGAGCTCGTGCCTAAGGAGACTATCAACCATGACCACAAGACAGCAAAACGAGGTACACAGTGCACTGCATACTCGTATTTATGTTCATTGCCCGCGAGATTACGAAAATGAAATCGAAATTAATAAAAAAAAAAAAAAATTAAATGGAAACCCATACGGAGCTGGAATTGGGCCCAATTATCTCATGCACTCGTCATAAAGACTCAGTGCCATTTGGTTTAATGGCAAAGGGTTGGGCCAGCCACATGACCCATTGGCCATTCGGTCACCACGAAACGCAACTGCAAGAGCGATTCGCAGATTTGCTAATGAAATGCGCAACGGTTAACCATTGCAGCAATCATAATTGCACTCTCGAGGAAAAGGAGTGTCCCAAATGGGTAATTTCCAAGAGAGAAGGCCAGTGCGGTTTAAAGTTTGAACTAGGAACGATTCCCGTAATCTGCATTTGACTGCGCGTTTGTTATTGTCTCGCTGGAGGGGGAAATGTATTTATTTTTTCAAATTGGAGGCAATTTGGTCCAATTAATGTCGACGTACTGTGCATACAGAGGCGGATAGTAGCATTTCAATGGAGGCGATCATAAGGTTTAAACTCTTTAAAGTTTGGGGTGAAGTGGCAAATCAATTTTTTGGTGAAAGAAAATTGTCATGTGGCCTTCTAATCGACTTAAAGCCTTTCGAATACAAAGCTGTGTTCAAAAATTAAACTGATACTTTGTCGTAGAATCAAATGAGCTTCAGGAACCGCTCCGGGTCGGTAGATGAGGGTAAAAGCAAAGGGCTTTTACTGCCTCTACTTGGTCTATTGGTCGCCAACAAAGTGGAAACAAGACAAGAGTAGTTCACCAAAGTTGACCTCCGAGAACAAAGGCTTCAGAGAAGCCTCCCTAAGAAAGGTGAGCAACAGGGCCACGAGAACTGGAGATGGTGGTAATCTGAACCGATGATTTTCACTACAAAAATTATCTGACATGATCCTTCAATGGACTAAATTTTACTTAAACTGAGCCTTCGACCAGGGCGGAATGGAGAAGGGCTGAGTTGGCAGAGATTATGACAAAAGGTTACACCGATCGGTATCACGGTTTAGCCGGAAACTGGGGCCTACCAAAGGCAATCAATGGAGCTTCAAGCCGAAAGTGGTACACAGGCTGTACACCGCTAGAGTACAACCCATCCTTAGGTTTGTGAGCTGATGAGGGTTACCCTCATCACACTTGGGTCTATGTAGACCCATTGTGGTACCCATCCTTACAAACGGTTCGATTGCCTGGTTCAAGTAAACATGCACTGTAGTAATAGAACGAAAAAAAAAGCACCACCTAGGCTAAGGGACGATGGATAGAGTACAGACACCGACAACAACGTTCTAACCCCAGACCAATACCATGAACAGAGAATGGGGATGGGCGAACAGTCTATACCAAATAAGAACAAGCCTGTTGCACTAACGGATCCAAAATGAATGCATGTTGGTATTGGTGCCGCCATCTTTTGTGTATTCAGACGTGTAAATGAATGATTTAAAACCGGAGACAGCTTCAGCGTCTTTTAATCTAAGATAACTGCCAGCGTTTTTCGTCGACTGAATTTTGCAAATGCTTTCCAAACAATGTGACTATCAACCAGGGAGGTTTACTAGATTCTTAAACACGATCTAAAAACCAAATAAAACATCGCTATGCTGGATCAGAATTTATACACATATTTCACACCTTTAGCTTATCCGTTGGTCGAGAGGAAGGCACAGGACTTTGACAAGCTAAGAAGCTAATCAACCCTCCATGTAAATAAGAGGAGAAGTCAAGAAATACCCAGGCTTTCAGCAAGCTTAGCTCACTCGAGTATCCTTTGAGCATGCTTGGATCATGAAGAAACCGGAAAGCGTTTGTTTGCGATTGTTTCGCCAAAGATTGTAGCACACAACAACATTTCGGTAGGGAGTTCACATGGAGGAATCTCCATGATTACTATGACTAAGAATGTGGTCTAGAGCACATCAGCACATATCAGTCATGTCGGAATAGAGAAATGAAGCAGCGAAAGCGAGGGATGCGGTAGCACAACAATTAATCGGGCTTGAACCATTGCATGGCATAGGGGTCCGTGCCCTTCAGCAAGAATTTGGGATATAAAAGTGTAGGTGAGGAAAATGTTTCTGATTCTTAGATTCCTAAGAATCTGAACTGGAGCGAATGGTTTAAGCTGACCTATTCTCCCATAGGCTCAGTCAGAGTATTATATAAAGGGTCTTCTAATAGGGACTTCTGAACTTTGACAGTTGATTAACTTTGACAACTGTCAAATTGGTTGTCGGATAAAGCGTTCAACAACAAGTGCAAATAATAAAATTGTTTTATCAAAATGGGTGTTCTGTTCGGGCAACGTTCTGCGCGCTTCGCCCATTTTACGGTCATCATAATCGTCGTTCCGAGAGGACTATTCGCAGTGTGGTGGATAAATTTGAGTCCACTGATTCAGTAAAAGATCAACCAACACCCGTACGTCGACGAAACGCAATATCTGCCGAAAACTTCGCCGCTGTCCGTGAGAGTGTGTGCAGGAGAATCCGAGGCAGTCGATTTCGCGTCGCTCACAAGAACTCGGCCTTTCGCAGACCACAACTTGGCGAATTTTGCGTCGTGTCTTGGGCCTGCACCCGTACAAAATTCAACTGAACCAGGAGCTGAAGGTAAACTACCATAGATAACGACGTGTGTTCGCTGAATGGGTTCTGGAGCAATTGGGAACTGACCCTAATTTCCAGCGATGAGGCCCATTTCTGGATGAATGGGTACGTCAACAAACAAAATTGTCAAATTTGGGACGATATCAATCCACAGGAGACCCAAGAGCGTCCAATGCATCCCGAAAAAGTTACTGTTTGGTGTGGATTTTGGGCTGGCGGCGTTATCGGTCCATATTTCCTTCGGTCCATATTTTACTGTTAACGGCGAGCGCTATAGGTCGATGATTACCAACTTCTTTTGGGCTGAATTGGATGATATGGACAAAAACGACATGTGGTTACAACAGGACGGCGCTACGTGCCACACAGCTCACGCCACATTGGAAATTCTGCACGAGCGATTCGAGGGCATGGTCATCTCACGTGGAGGTGATGTAAACTGGCCACCGAGATCGTGCGATTTGACCCCGTTAGACTTTTTCTCTTGGGGGGTTTTCGGGCCTGTGCGAATAAGCTACAAACCACAGCGGCCCTCAAAGTCAACATAATCCATAGGAAGCGCTTAAGTCCCTTTATAAATGTACATGCGTACATAGCTGACGCAAAACCTCGGAATGAGTCAAGGTCCAGCTTTTCGCAACCATTCATACTGTGTGTATTACATTTTTCGCATGTCTCTTTCAACATACAATTCATTGCCGACTCCGAACGGCGAATTGAGAAGCTTTTTCATGACAAATTATAATCCCGGAGTTTTGTTATTCCCCGACGAGAGGTGGTGCAATGAAAAATGTCATGCAGAACGCACGGCAGTGCAATGCACTAACCATTGAGCCATAGCGACAATGTATTAGACCCTCAAAAAAAAAAAAAAACTCAACGGAATTTTGATGCAAGACGAATTCTTATGAGGGGACAAAGCTCTCCAAGGCATTCGTTGGGTCACATACCCTTCTTCCAAAGTTCAAGTGAAAATAAGGCCAGGACTGTTAGCTTAAAAAAATTAAGCAAGCAAAGCTGATTATGCACCAATTCGAAGAAAATTTTGACCAATCTTCAGAGGAGCTGCGATGTCTCACACGAGTAGACGAAGATGTCTGGTTCACACAGTAAATCTGTTTTATTTAGGTCACATTGCGCAGCACCCATTCATAACATTGGTGTAATTCAAAAATGAGAGTAGGCAGCCAAGGAAGCTGTATGGCTTTGAATATAATGTGCTTGGATTTTGTTCAAAACAATTCACTTATGCTTGCGCTTAGCATTCAAGCTCTCCAGTAATTACTAGATCCGAGGCTGTAGCCTTGCATTGATTCATAGTTCATCAGCAATGGACTGATCAAAGAATTATGATTTCTCACTGGCAGCCAATTAGATTTATGGTCACTCTTCTGGCTCATGTCGCAACATAAAAATTAGAATGCACACTACAAGCAAAAAAAATGTTGAAAATTAAAAACCATAAGACGAATTAACCTCTTCACCTCAGCAGATTGCTGGGTCAGTTAACATTCAAACCTAATTCACTTCTTTGCATGCAAGAATCACACAGCCCACCACCACGTTGAGTGCCTAGGTCGGCATCAATCTTCCTTTCACATTTTCCAGAATTAATTGCCACATCGAGCGGCAAACCAAGTCCGCGGCTGACCAATCATTCTGAACGGTCCCCACACCCGACACTCGTTCTGAATCGCCATAGACTCACCGAAGCAACGAAGATTCGTGTAGGTACCTCTGGCGGGCGCCAACCATCTGCAGTTTGTAGTAAATTCTTTCGTGCGCCAACTAATCTTTTTCCAATTCGAACAGAAATAATTGTTATTCAGTATTTTAATTGGTTCATTAAAAAACCCGACGTGGCAAGGTGAGCGATTTTTTTCCAGCTGGCCGGTGCTGGTGCCATCGCTACCACCACCATCCGGTCGACCGAAAATATTGATAATAATTAGGACCAGGAGGTGTCTGATTGAGTTGCTTCGCAACAATCTGTTTGGAATGCTCGCCTCTGACCTCAAATTAGATTAGAATTGATTTAGGTAGCAGGTTGTTCAGTGGGTCCCACTATTTCCGGGTCGACGACACATCATCCGTTCCGATTTCCCGACAAAAAAAAAATTAATTTTTCAACTTATGAATTCTTTCCAAGCGATGAACCTTGGCCGCGGTATTTCTTTGGCTCTAGTCAGTTGCAGAGGGGTCTTGTGAGTTCATTGCAATAAATTATGCTGATGTTCTTAGGTTTTGAGCAGTGTGTGGCGCATTATGGCCAGAGGCAGTCAAGGCAAGATGTAACTTTGGCGCCACAAATGCGCTTCAAAATATTAAAGTCATGGCGAACGGGGTGTTGAGTTGGAGCGACCAGACCACTAGGTCAAACTAATTTCAGAGAGAGACATGAGCTAATTATCTTCCAAGAAGACATTCACTCACTGGCAAGTGTGTCAAAATTGTCATAACTAGGACGTTTCTGACGGAAGGCCATGCGGCCGTTAAAGATGAAGATTTCACGGAAATTAGAGGCTGAACTACTGCAACAGAGACGTCGTCACAAAGGGTCAGTGGATGACAGTAGCCTGAGTGTAAAGAGGTTACAAACAGTAAAGAGCTTCCTTGCTAGTGAGAGGGCAAGTGTTTTTTAAAATGATTCTCTCAATCACAAACCTGTTTGGATGATATGTAGCTTTTGATTCAGTTTTCTACTATATGTGGAGAAGGAGCAGGGAGGGCAGGAAAGGCAGGAAAGAACTGATGAACAAAAAAGTGAAGAGTATCGCAGACTTTTCAATAAATTTGAAGTGAGACCGGGGCACCCTTCAGAGAATTCTAAGGAAATTGTTTGTTAATACATACGACACACCTAAACCAACTTAAAACGCGATTCTTGGAAGACACTTCTTGTAGGATATCGAACAACTAAGCGACATATCTATCAAGGATATCTGAAGGAAATCAGAGCTTACAAGAGGTTCAAAACACAAAGGCATTAGGATTGTTCCTCGAGCATGGGCATCACAATGGGTTTATACCGTCCTGAGCGTGGTGTGAAGGGTTATCTGCCCTCGCCAACCCACCTACCTAACCAAAACTAGGAAACAACAACGTAACCCGCTAAAAAAATACAGTGGAAGTCGCACTAAAAGAGATTGAAACTGCTACCAAGGAGAATGGTATGGTGTGGTATAGGAGGGCGGGCGGAGACTCTTCACTTTGGCCTCAGTCGGGCCCGTTACGTTCCTCCCTTTTAATTGTCGGAACAGTAGGGATAGGTTTGCTTTGAGACGTATGTTGGGAGGGATATAGGGAACAATTATGAAGTTGACACTGGTGTACGTGTGGTCTGACGAATCTCCCTGTTTCTTTGGTGAAAGCCAGGATGCCGCTAATTCCTTTGTCCCAGGGTCTTCTTTTTCATACTCGCTAGGACTGGGGAGTGTCATAGGAAGTGTTCGAGATCTTCATCATTTTGATGTGCAGAATGGTAAAATCACTCAAAAAACCTACTCACCACAGAAGTTTCAACAAACAAATGCATAGACTGGAAATCGCCAATGCAGTTATTTGTAGGAACTGCGAGGAAGAAGAGGAGGACCTTGAACATTTTCCAAGGCCCTGCTCAGCCTTTTGCGAGGAAAACCTTGAAATCACCTTGATAGGCCTCGAGAAAGGAGGACCGAAGCTATGACGATATGAAATATGACGGAGATGGCTGCTTTAAATTATTTCTCAATTTAGACGCGACAACCTACGGATAGTTTCGACTGGAAAAGCCTCACAAGAAGGGTCAAAGATATTCGGTCCCGTTTGCGTTGACGGGCTCTGGAGGAAAAGATTCAACGATCAATTTTACGAGTTGGACACCGACATCACTCTAGTCAGGAAGATACGAATTCATCGGCTGAGATAACTGGGGCATGTAGAGCGAATGGGCACAAATGCTCAGACTCGTAGAGTCTTCGAGTCTAACCCGAAGGGACAACGCAGTAGAGGCGGACCTCGGCTAAGTTGGTGCACACAAGTGGAAGGGGATCTCAACTAACTTGGAGTGCCCAACTGAAGGTAGTTCTGTAAGGTCCGGGCTAACTGGAGAGGCTTTGAGTCCTCAAGATTGGATCTGAAAATTAACGAGTGTACCCTATAGAATTAGGAATCCCCGAAAGCCTGCAGCCAGTTTGACTTCACTGGAACAATACTGGAAAAGGCGAACAAATTCGTTTACCTTTAAGTTGCAACCACAAATACCGAACGAGACTAGCAGATTTTTAAAGCAAAAGAATGACGTAAGTGATCAAAGTACAAAATATCTGTGTCCTTCCAAGGACTTTTAGGCTAAATGTACATACATATGTCAATTCAACAAAATATCTAGCTCAAGAGATAATTTAAAGTTGTACTCACATAGGACAGAATAGCTTGATTGCCATTGGTGATGACTCCTCGCTTGCCGAGCAGCGTTTGATTCATCCTGTTCGTTCCGTAGTACATCTCCCAAATGCTCGGCTTCTTTCGATGCCAATCCAGTATTGAGTCCTTGTCTCCTTCGCCGCCAGCCTCACCGCTCAACTTATTCAAAATCGGTTTGTGAAACGATAGATTCTTCTGTAACTGCGTTCTAGACGCCACAGCCGACGCACTATTGTTTAATACCGAAACTGCTTGGTCAACACCACCCGCACCGATACCACTATTGTTACCACCGCTCGCCACCGCAACCGTACCAGAGGTCCCCACATAACACTCTGCGTCCATTGCGGGAAACACGTCGCACAACGATTTGCGTTTCATTTTGAAATTCGGATCGC
This sequence comes from Matsumyia berberina, assembly GCA_917880715.2. NCBI lineage: Eukaryota > Metazoa > Arthropoda > Insecta > Diptera > Syrphidae > Matsumyia > Matsumyia berberina. The sequence goes on along the minus strand of OU862870.1, from coordinate 109,507,498 downwards.
TCGTGCACCGGATCGAGGTCGTCTCGATTTGTTGCCGCGTGTGTTGCACCGTGACGATCGTGCCCCCGTCCTTAATCGCTTCGTATGCGAAATCGTACTCCGACTCGCTCGCGTTCGATTTGCGCCGTTCGAAGGCCTTCTTCATTTTGACTATGTTCTGGTTCTTCACCAGCCCGGTGCACAGCTGGCGAATCTCCATCTCACTGTGGTGATTCATTCGTTCGAGGTAGGATTCTAGTTCGGATTTGAGAGCCTTTATCATGGTCTCGAGCTCGTGGGGGAGGTTCTTATCCGCGGTGGTGGTGGCGTTGTCGATTCCCTCGGATGACTCCGAAAGGAGGCGGATCTTATCGCGCACGTCTTCAAGAAGTTCCCGCGTATTTTGAAAGTGTAACTGATCCTCGTACTTCTTCAGGAAGTGATCGAGTGAGTTGCCGACCTCACTCTCTAGCCTGTAGGCGTCCTCGGGGCAGGAATTGATGTATTTTGCGCATTTGTAGTTGTTCTCCATGTCTTCGTCGTGCAGGATGCCGGATTTGTCAAAGTTCGGGTTGTCGATTCCGTTGACCGCTGAACTCTTACTCTTTCCCTCGCTCACCAGGAGAAACGAGTCCAGATCAATGTCGAGAAGGGAATCCTCCGCCAGCTCCTCCTGCCAGGACTTTTGAAGGCTAGCTTGCCCATCGCTGGTCCCGCCTTCCATGATGGTCGGCAGGTGCCCATAGCGATGCTTCAAGGCCTCGGAAGTGCCGGCATTGTGGACCTGAAAGAAGTTCGCCGGTATCGCCTGTGGGTTCGATCGGACAAACGATGCTATTCGATCTTGTGCGCTCACTTTTGGATAGTTCTTCAGATGCCTGTCCAAGTTCTCAATACTGGTCTCGAGAATACGCAGATTCTGCTTTAAATTCTGTTGCTGTCGATGTCGATGATGATGGTGATCCTCGTCGTCGTCGTCGCTATTGTGGACGATCATGATCTTGCGCGGACTCTTGCTGCTTGGCTGGCCCAATTTTGCTGGCTTTAGGGTGACAGACTTGCTGACTTCCAGGATGTCGATGACCGGTTCACAGTAGATATGATCTTCGACGGAATACGTGGAACACACGTTTGAGCTATAATAACCCGATGAACCACTTTTATCGGTCGAGTAATGCGATTGAGAACTTGTTCGTTCGCGAGCGCCTCTGCCACTACTACTATGATGGCCAGCAACGCCACCAGTTGTTGTGCTACTACTGCCACTGGGCGTACCACTTTTACCACCACCAACAACAGCAGCAGCCGAAGAGGACGACGACGATGAAACTAATTTCGCGTTGTAGCTCTGCTGAAGATCACCGGTAATTGAACTAACAACGTTTGGATTCATGATTGATTTCGAGGCGACTGGGGCACCGGCACCGACAGTGGCCAAAGCTGGAGCTCCACTGACATCCACATTTGCACTCGTTTCGCCGATAATTGATGATTCAGCGGACAATGAGCTGGTGGCCAACGAACACTTGGCCAGCGACGATGAGGATGCCGATGCCGACGACGACGATGATGATGAAATAAAACCGGAATTCTCTGCGGTGCTCTTGGTGCCAATCAGATTCGGTGGTTTCTTGAGATTGCCGTTGATGATGGTGACTGCATCGGTGGCACTGATTGAAGATTCCACGGTGCTCGGTAGCGCGTTGGAACTGGAACTATTGCTGCTGCTACTGTTGGTGGTGACTTGGTTCAGTTGGCCGCTGATAGAATTACTCTTGAGGCTGGACGAGGAGCCACCCAGATTGGAGATGACCGACAGTGGCATTGAATTCCCAAAGCCAATGCTGCAAGAGAAGAAGAAATTGGTTGTCAATCAGAAAGTGGAAAGCAAGGTAAACAAGGAAAGTGGTTTGGCAAGAACGAAAGTGTCGCCTGCAGAAGTGGGCTAGAGTAAGAGTAATGACTTGGCTACATGAGATCCTTTCGAAAGCGAGATAAATTTTAATTAAAATTGCCATCAAGGCGAGCGAGTGGATAAACAGAAAAGCAGGTTGCTGCAGCTTGGAGCGCATTTGGTGGACTGGATCGGAGAAAACGAACACATTTTTAATTGCGCTGTTACTCCTAGTGGGGATTTGATGGTTTCTAGGATGTTTGTAAAAAAAAAAAAAAAAAAACATTTGTTCCCACGTGTCATGTGTATAAACAGAGCGTGAAAGTTTCGTGCCTTGGAGACCGTTTAGGAACCACCGCCAAATTTTAGAGTATAGAAGGAAAAAGTAGGGTAGGGCTGGTCATGGTCTTGGTGACCAGTCAAACAATGTATCGCAGTCATCACAGCAGTGAAGAGAGATGCGCTTGAATTCTAATACACACCACACATAGACACACCACAAAGGAGTTGGCATATGGTTGATCCATCCAGTAGTTTGGAAGACTCTCTGCTTATCTCCGAAGAGGGTCAGCCTCGAAAATGGACACCACTTTGAAGCATCATCCATATGGTGTAGGGAAATAACACCGCGGGAATTTACTCCACCACAAGTGGGAAATTACTCCACTTTTCGAATGTGGACCACTGCCAGTGGGAAATTACTCCACATTCGAAAAATGAAGTAATTTCCCATTTGTGATGGAGTAAATTCCCAGGTGGAGCAAATTCCCGTGGAGTTATTTCCCTGCACCCATCTAGATAACATATAGTCCATATAGTCCTAAGCGCTAATGGGTCGTCCATGGCAGAAAATTTCCAAATAACCATTGAACTTAGCAACGTATAGGTCATCCAATCCAATTTTATACTCAAAACCGGAGTTTGACAAGGCAACATACCTTCATTGCTGCCGTTTCTGATGATCATTAGAGATTGAATGTGTGCAAAGTATGTCTAGGAGTCTGTAGACATAATTATATGGTGAAGGAAGGGACAGAAAGACAGAGGAAACCTAAGTTCAACGTGACATGGAATAGATGAGGAGGACTATGGGATTGATCTAGAGAGAGACCTGAAATCCCTCGCACATATGTTTACAGGATTTATGTATGTAATGACGCAAAATCTCTCCAGGAATCATTAACTAAGCCATACCCAAACTGAATTTTGATTTAAATTTCGAATACCTGCAGAGGGTCTTTCTGGGAGGAGGACGCATTCTTAGAAGACAAGTCGGTTCACTTCTACACCGACGGATCAAAGATCAATGAAAGGGTAGGTGGAGGTGTTTTCTCTGATATGTTCAATTTCAGCCGCACTTTTCATCTCCCAAATTATTGCAGCGTTTTCTAAGCGGAAATAATGGCGATCAAGGAAATCTCATCTTGGCTGAAGAAAAACGTGATATCCGCATCTTTTCGGACAGCCAAGCTGCAATCAAGTCCTTGGAATCATTCTCTACAAATTCACTAGTAGCCCAAGATTGCCGTTCGTCTCTCGTAGAAATATGCCCTGGCACCTTTGTAGGACATTCCAGGGAATTGTAAGACTGATGAAGGCGCCAGACATGGAACAACGATATACTACCATATGGTGCGTTAGGCATACCCATCGCTACATGTAAACTTAGAATTAAGCGTGATGCGTTCGAAAGGACAAATCTAAGGTGGTACAAAGTGTCTAGCGACAAAACAGATTTGGCCCAAGCTGGATCTGAAATGCTCTAAGGATTTAATTTCCCTCAAGAGGTTGCATATCACCGCTACTCTAAGTGGTTTAACGACTAGGTAAAGGAGAATTCTTCAAGACTCACGTGGTATCACAACTGACCTGTCATTGGTCTACGTGTGTTGGCTTGCCAACGATGGCAAGCGATGATTCTCTTCGGCGCAACTATTTTACAAAAGCTACCACGAAAAGGACACGTTGTTACTTCAGAAGACTGGTGCTGTTCTCTCTTTGAGCTAGCACACCACTAAGAACATACACTGACCGTTGTTGAATTTATTGGAATGTGTGCTACAATCAATCTAAATTGTCACTCGTCTCTCATCGAGATGGCAGAATAATTCTACATTCATCTATGCTGGATTGCAGGCTAGAGCCATTCAAGGAAAGACATGGCACCATCCCAAGTTACCTGTCAATGGTTCTTGATTTCAAATTCGTTGTTGGGCAGCAGACAAAGTCCTTTTCGGAGCGAACTGCATCAAGCACTCCATTACTCAGCAGAGACATGCCCAATGAAGATGCCCCAACGGCAATTAGGCATGTGGATCATGGATGTCATCCTCCCTGGCTGGGAGATTTGGGTAAATGCACTGATGCAAGAGGAGGATGCATGACAAATGGCCACAGTACACAGACCTGGAGCCCTCCGATTGGCAAGCTCTTACTACACGGTGTTGGAACCAGCAATCGGCAGAGAAGTGAAAAAGACGACCGCGAACGAGCTCACTAACTAGCAGAGGCAAGGGTGATGGAGTTCCCAAACTAGAAAAAGGCGAACGGCTTGATTGATTAGGGATGCTGCTGAATAAATAGGGTGGAAACATGATGAAGTAAACTATGTATCACCCAGTTTCCGAACGGAAATGGTAATTTCAACGTATACTTCCATAAGATGTGGAATTGGAAGTATACAACACTTGGCCACACTCCAATAGATAACGCAAGGAGCCCCGAAAAGACCAAAAGCAAAAACCACACTCGTAAACCAGTTGAGTGTAATAAACTCCTGATGTTGCACAATACTTTTTCCCACATGAAATAGAAAACCATCCAAGCTCGCCTGAACAATTGCGACTCTTCAATCAGAAAAACAAAAAGTAGATTGGATGCAAGATGTACTAAATCTCCAACAGATCTAGCATAGGCTAGATACAAAGATCGACACTATAATATTTGCCATCCAGCCAAGAGGCTAGGACTCTTCGCAACTGATTTCTGCAGAAGGCACGAGAAGGAGGACCTAAATGTTCTACTTTCTACCCTATTTTGTAGAAGACTCCTGCTTGGACTCTTGGGACTTTCTTCTTCGATTTCTTTAGCCAAATTGCGAATATCGGTGTTAGAAGTATCATCCGCCTCGGGATTCGTTCTAGATTAATGAAAGAACCTAAGGTTTAATGATGGATCTCTTCTAATCTATGTTAGGTTAGGTTGCCTTTAGGTGCAGACAGTCTTCCAAACCAAAAGTACCCCAATTAAGACCCACAGGCGCAGATCAAAAAATAAATAAATAGCTGGCTGAGAGCCTGTTGTAGCCCAAGCCCAAAATGAATGAATAAAGTCACACTTTGCTGGATATCAGGTTATATACTCGTACATGTATCTAGGTATTTCAGGCAACGAAAAAGCAGTCTTCATCGGTCTACGGGTAGAGAGAACACACCATTCGGGAGCAGCAAAAAAATATTCTTTGGAGAGAACTTTCTAAGCTAAAGCAGTTTTAGATAATTGTCGAGAAAAACCACCAGAAAAGGCAAAGACGTGCGTCGAACTTACCAAGTGCATATTAAGAATACCGATTCGATTTTTCATGGGAAACTGTCAGCTCGGAAGACATCTCACACAAATTTAATTATACTCTCGGAGGTTTGTCATTCTGCGATGAGAGGTGCAACCGCGAAAAATGGTTGGTTGATACTGCTAAAGCTAAAGTTCAGACAGTTTGCACAGCAGTCCGACGCACTAACCACTTAATCACAATAAAATTTCGAAGCGATAGCTAAAAACCAGAACATCAAATCCTACTTGCAACATGATGGACATCAAACGTGTCCGAAAAGCTGAAACGGAGCCATATAATTGCAGATCGTTTTGCCGTGACTATCGAGGAAGTGATTTGCTTTTAATGGCCCGAAGACCCCTCTCGCTCTGAGTTGGAGAAGTCTTTTACAGGTTTCCACTTATCAACACGAAAAAACATGCAATGGGCTTAAATTCTAAGGTATTTACCCGTACTTCATTCAACACAAGCGATTCTTCAACTTTTTGGCTTTGCCATATTCGCCAACAACGAACGACGAGCATTCCTGGGCAATTTTACTTCTTTAAACACAGATAGCACTTTTCTCTGTTAAGTTTTTGACGGGTTTTAATAAAATAAACACTTTAAACATTGCAAATTACATTAAATATGAGAAATTAATAGAATTTACACAAAAAATTACTAAATTGCAAGAAAAATACGTGGGCGATCGCTTACCGATTTGACAGCAATACTCGCGAGCAATAGTTCGAGACTTGCCCAAACCCGAAGCTGGTATAACATTTGCTGTTTGGTATAAACTTCAGCAATAACACAAGGTGGGTAATTTCAACAGAAAATTTGTAGTAGAGCGCATTCTACTTGAACTTTGGACTCCTCGAAGGCTCGGTTGAATGCAAAATTTTGAGCATATGCTCCGCGGTATAGACGAATATTTTACAATGAAAGTTGGAGGAATCTTTAAATTTAGTAACAGATCTGTCAAACGTTTTTCAATGTTTAGAAAGATCGAATTGTTGTGAATCAACAGCATTCGAAATGAAACCAACAAATTGGTAGACAAGAGGTTGGAACTCAGAACTTCTGGGGAAGAAGAAGAGTACAAATAATCGTTTGACTCTTGTTAACTGTCAGATGAACTCTATACGCAAAATGAACTGGTAGTCAGCGACGTTTTGTGCATTGTTTTGTCTGCCGGTAATAGAGCAATTTGATGGGTTCTTTCTTACACCCTCTTGCCACCTGACATCATCATTATAAAGATCTTCTTACAATAGCCCGCTTATCCACTATGAGGATCGCGGGTTTAGGGAGCTTAAGTGGACATTTCCCGATTTTCCACCATCAACTCTAAATCATCTGGGGCTATCCTCATACGAGTAGAGGTGAGATTTCGGACTTGGTCCAGCCATCTCCCATCTTAGGCCTTCCCAGAGGACGCCTACCTGATAACACGGAATCCATGGCACCTAGGGAAGGGACTTACAATTTATTGCCGACTCCGAACGGCGAAGTGAGAAGCTGTTTTATGACAGATTATACTCCCGGTGGCTTGTCATTCCCCGACGGGAGGTGGTGCCGCGAAAAATTTTCGGTGGACATGGCTGGGGCTTGAACCCAAGCCGCTCGCACAGCAGTTCAACGCGCTAACTACTGAGCCACGCCGACCACACCACCACCTCACATCTACGGCAATTATATCTGGTTAGGAAGTTGGACTACAAAACAGCTAAAAGCTCTTAACTTTGTAATACTTTACTTGGCGAAGTAAGAATAAGTAGCTCGACTACCGGTCATACAAGAACAGAGCTTTAAATACATCGAAAGTGTTGTCCCGATTGCGGAACTGAACGAAATTTAATCTGCATAATGGGCACGTCAATGTCTGCGTTTTGGAAAGCTGATTAAGGCTGTGAACTCGTTACAACTTTAAAGTACACTAGTGAAAGGAAGTATTGTATTTTAAAGAGACAGCGATGTTTGATGACCTTCAAAGGAGAAACAAAGGAAAAAGAAAAAAACCGAAGGTGTATAAGCAAATATGCTTCTGCAAGCAATGTGTTAAAGTGGACAAAAATCCTTGAGGTATGACCTCTACCTCCACTAGGATAAGGCGTCATTTTAAATTGAATGGTTCACGGGCCAGGCAAGGACGAATGTAGTTTTTAAAAGGCAGCACAAATACTCACAGGGGCCATTGCGGAGCTTAAGAATTCGTGACTAAGTACAGCAAGTCATATATTAAACTACCGAAGAGTAGTCGATTGACTACTCTCTCAGGTAAGGTCTTGCCTGATAAATTCTAGTGTGAGTAGAGGAAGTCACGCCGGATAATAGACTTACTCGAGTAGTCGTGGTCTTTAGATCTATAAGCTGCGTCGGTTGTTTGGTTAAGAAGCCTTTCGTGTAAGTACGTGACTGCCTTCTGCGTTCAATTTCAAAGAACGGCCTATCTCGGCTGCACGGGACTCTTTCCAAGACCGCTGCTCTAGATGCTCGTTTTGATTTGTGGGCTATACTTTCAAAGCAAATAATCGTCTTAAACGTGGCGGCCTCTTTGTATTATCCGCACTGGAGATTTGGTAACCTGGCGTGATACTTATCCTACGACTTCGGTTACATGTATGTATATGTCGTCCGATGCAATGATACTAGAATTTCAGGACTGATTTCGACCAGAGTTTGACCCTGGACTGTCTTCGAATTTGCGCAGTTGGCTTGAAGATCAGTCATGATCCATGTGCTGGAGTCTCTGTGGAGACCGACAACACTAGATTTCACTACTCGTTGGGCAACCATGCCTCTGTTTTCGAAGGGAAGACTGTTGCTATCCTAAAGACCACCGACTACATTGCAAAAAAAAGGTGAAGGGGTCGTGATGGACTGCGCTGAAGCCCTTGCTCAATCTTTTAACCAGTTCCAAAATAGTTTAAGTTCAAGAATTTAAAAACTCTCCCAATTTGATTGAAGGGCTGAGCTCCTTGACTCTTGTCTGGCTCGCAGGTCACACTGGGATATGTGATCTCCGATGAGATTACTGGAAAAGGCTCAGTGGATGATTTATCAGGACCTGAACTTTCGTTGGATCTTTGCGTGTCCTCGGTCAGGGCCTTCATTAACGATGGGGTTTCTTGCAAACACAATGTGTGTGGCGCGGCTCACGGATGCAGGCAGATTAAACGAATGCTCCTGAACGTCTATTAGAAATCAGTGGGATTTTTGGCGTCTGCCAGTAGAAAATACTGTAGAGAGCTTATTTGTGAGACGCCTTTGCTTAGAAAATCAATGTCCTCGACTTAAGTGACACTACTGTCTATGACGCTTATGGAGACGGCAACGATACTTCGAATCATTTCATTTGGGGTTATCCAGCCTTTGCTCGGATGAGGCGGCAGATCCTCCCTGCTAATGTGGTGAGACCTGATATCGTAAGCTCCTTTTGGTTTTTGGTTTTCTCCGAAAGTCGGAACAAAATTCCAGTAAAATAGCTAAAAACAGGGCTTTGCTTCCTGGTAGTACAATTTACCAGTTGCGTCTGAGTGCTCCTTCTTCAGTAGCAAACACTGGTGACACTCTATAGAGACTAGATTTGTGTCCAACTTCTGTCGTCCGAGTACACACACTGAATCCTACAGATCAAGAGTCGGGAAAACTAACCACCGCCAATTGAGCCTAGGGAAAGCTGGCAGACACCGTCACCACTTAACTTTCAACGAAGCTATTGAAATAATTCTTCGCTGGTTAACATCCTGTGAATCAAAGGTCAGAGGCTTTTAAGTTAGAGCTGAAGCATTTGGGTGCGATAAAATATTACAATCTGCCCTTTGGGGAGAGGAATAATAAGTAAAAAGCATGAGAATGTCAAAACTTTAGGCATAGCTCCGACACGAAGTGTGGGACATATTCACTGACTCCGAAGATGAAATCATGGCATGCCATTCACCGCGCCATATAAATCTGAATTACAACAACCGAAACAGTAAGAAAATTGCTTCTTAAGATCCCATGTCTCACCGCTTTAAGAATGACTCAGCTGCAAAGCCTCCAGACCACCTCTACTCCCAATGTGCAATCTACATACACAGAATTCCATTCAACTAAAGCAATCCAACTAACATTTCCTATTTTATGTCTTCCGATTGCACACCCCTTTGGAAGCGCGACAGACATCCCAGAAATTTTCCATTCTAAGCAGAAATTCATACCCCAACATTCGTGTGTGCAGCTTTGAAGTGCTTCTAGCCATGCCACATGGAACAGGTTTCTCAGTGCGCGCATGCATTTCAACATACGCGCGGCTGGCTTAAGATAAATTCACTTTGTGCTCCAAATCAAGTCTTTGGTTGCCACATCGGTGACAGGCTTCGGTGTGCGTCTGTGTCTGCCTCAGTGTTCCAAAATTGAAAGTCGGGTTCACTTGGAAACACACCGCACAGAATATGCCGAGATGTGAGATACATTTTCATTCTTGCAGTGCGCGGCATAAAAATTTGCCTTTGGCTAAATTTAGAAAGAAAACGAAACTGAACTGTGGGTGCACCGCAGAACCACTGGGTAGATCGGCAACCATTTGGATTGGTAGACGCTGAATCAAAGTGGCTTGGGTGCGAGTCAGGTGAATGAATGCAAAGCTGCATCTGATAAATTCTGTTTCATTAACGGAACCTGATATCTTTCGTGGTGGCGGGCTTGGGGCTGTGCCAACAAATTCTATGCTCTGTCACATTGGCCGGGTGGATGTGGTACACCATGTTGCTAGGTTCCATAATTAATTAATTCCATAATTTTCTAAGTCAATTGTGGCGGTAACTGAGGGAGAATTGAAGATCAGGAGAGGAAGACATTAGAAGAGGAATAGAAGTAACAACCAAAGCGATTTTGCTTTTGACTTGGCGTCAAATTTAGGATTGAAAGTTTCATTCCATTTCATCCCAGACTTTATGTCTAGAAGATAAAAGAGATCGATTCGAGAGCTTGTTCTATGGGGGACGAAAGGTTTCAACTGTCAATTATGCACAAATACATTCTTGCTACCTAAATTCTGCTTTTTCTTGAAATTTCGCTGCAGTTCGGGGAGGACCTGTCCTAAATAGACATAAGCTAAAGCAATAAAGTTCTGAAATACGGCTGCATAGCGTTGTCGGTTCAATAAAACACTGAAAGATAAAGACGACAAAAAAAGGGCCTTCAATAAAGTCAAAACATATACAATGTGAAGAACTTTAGTTAACGTCAACTCAAATCACAGTCTAATTTACTGGATCGTGAGCATGCTAGAGGCACGACATATAAACACAGAACTAGGAGGAACTCACCAAAAGGTTTATGCCTCTAGATGTACACCATGGGGGGAATCATAGCCCCTATGCTAAAGCTTCTGCTTGTAAATGAATTAAAACAACAATTTTAAAGAAGTGCAATGAGAACCATGTTGTGGTGCTAGTGTAAGGCAGATTTCTTCCAACTTTACGTGAGCAAACAGAAACAGTCCTCAAGATGCTAGACACATGGACCAGAAAATGCTTACCGGCAGAAAACTGTGCTGGTATTCTTAACAAATGAGTCACAAATAAGTTCACCAAGTCCTTAATATAGTCCTGAAGAGAAAAAGATAAGACCAGGACTCCTAAAAAATTAAGGCCACATATTCTTTTGCAGAGCCATATTTTTAACAGTATGTTCTCCTAAAGTTAATTCCGTTGTACACATTAGAGTCAAAAATGCTGCAGCAACCAAAGACACAAAGCTACAATATAAAGTTGCGCGCAGACGTTTCCAGGAATATTCGACGTCCACCAGCCATAGATCTACACCTACGCTAGGGGTAAGGGAGTGCATTAGATACAACCTTCAGTCTAGCATATTAGGTCTGGTCTGGTCATCCTAAAGCAGCTCTGGCCATGAGAGAACCAATCTTTTACCAGACTGTTAGTCAGCTAAAATATGTTTAAAATCTTGGGTATAACAAGTACTAACCGACAACACATGACCTTCGTTAAGCAAGGAACTAACCGCCAACACTAAACTAATCACGGATGCAGGAACTGAAACAATTTTTGTTTTTATAAAAAACCTGCCCTTATCGCTGACACTGCGACCAAGGAAGATCTATTGTGTCTCCTGTTTGCTTAGCCTTATAGGTATACAAAAAAATAGTTGGCCCAATAGCTCGGGATGAGCCAAGACCTAGCTTCTCCCAACTATTCATGTTGTGCGTGTTACATTTTCGCACGAATGGAAGGGACCTACAATTTATTGCCGACTCCGGACAGCGAATTGAGAAGCTCTTTCATGACAAATTAGGTATACTATCGGAGGCTTGTCTTTCGGTGGACATGGCTGGTGCTGGAACTCATACCGCTCACACAGCAGTAAAACGCACTTACCTCTGATTCACGCGACCACACTCCTAATGAAGGTGAGTATGTCATTAGTGGCTGAGTTTCTAAACTCCGATAAGAATTCTCCAGACAGAATTCTCTATGAAAGATCCGTCTGCCGGACATTCACGGCAGAGATTTCCTACTCTTTCAAATAGAACCGACACTCTGTATCTGAACAAAAGTTTTGTTTGTTGGGATGATATCTTAGGCCGCAATGGCCGGTAAGAAAGCATACTAGTTTCCTCATGTTGTTCCTGTCAAAGATTACAATTTCCTTGTAGGAAAAGGGCTTGATAAGTCCCTTAGATTGCCTAAGCTTGGGCACATTTTGCGAATGGGCTAGGCGAAGTTATTGTTGTTTAACAAAACTGTGGCTGTAATCCAATTAACGAAACAAAAGGATTCAGGTCTAAAGAGCGCTGAAGCCGAACACGCTCTAACCAGCTCATCCGCAGTTTCATTGAATACAATGCCCTAGTGGCCGGGCACCCAACCAACCCTGACTTTGTTGTGTCTGGCAAGTGATTGTAGGGTGTCGTACCTAGATTCCATGAAATGAGATGTTCATGTTCTAAGCGCTACCTGATTATCTGAGTAGATATGTATTTTTGCACCATCTCAATAGAATGGATTTCAGCCTGGAACACACTGGGGCACATTCCCATTGTTAGCGAGACTTTAGTGTTGGGTCCAAAGACCCATTCCTTCCAAGTGAATTAGTACTCCAGCCCCATGAAGGCAGATATAGCCAACCGCACAGACAAGGCGGAAAAGCATGTGCCTACAGCAGATCTGAAGCACTGAGGAGCCCCAGTATCAACAAGTGTAGCAGCAAAGCCAGTATCAGTGGCGGCAAAGGTAGCACAACAACCAGCTCCCCAGAAGTTAAGTCCAATGGGTCAATGGTCTCTAAGGTCTTTAAGCCAATCATCTTGCTAGAGAAAACTCGATTGCTCGCCAGGCATCGTTGGACAAGTGTACGACGGATTTGAGTTAAATGTCGCAGCAGTGGTTTACCATAAAAGTAAATAGCCTTCCACGAAATTTGGAGGAAATAATGTCGGCATAATACTTGCTTTAATAGTTGACCTATATGAGAGGTCTTCGATTCTATTGAGACATCATTGGCGAATTCTGTTTGACATTCCCTAGCTCTGATGCCACTTGTCGGAATATTCATTCGACGCCGTTTGCATTTAAGTTGTTCAGCTAAAGTAGTGGTAGCAAAATGAAGTTTCGAACCCGAGTCCAACATGATTCGGCAAAGGATTCGCTTACTATTCGATGTAAACATTTAAAACTGTAGGGGCAAGGTACACTCCCCATTTCCCCACCTTCCTTTCTACTTTAGATGCCTTTCCCCGTTTCACCCAACTCTGCCACCCTTCCTTCCAGACCTTTGGGCCTGAGAGCTGGTAGATCGCTTCTGTGATGGTGTTGCCAAGACTTGGTCATACGGTCAAAAGAGACAGGCAACAATATGACAGCAGTATATGGCGTAGTCGCAGAAAAATATGAAGGAAATTCGTCATCGCTAATGTCTATGTCTGAATCTCAGTGGGAAAATAAAACTCCTTTCCAAACCGTAAATGCCTCCGAAGTCATAGCCCCTATTTCACAAGATTTTCAATTCCAAGCTAGTTCTATCCAAGAATAGCGTAATTCAAAGTTTATATTGCCAGAGGCACAAAAACCTACTGAAAGAAATGTTTATTACAAAAATTCTCAAGCCCATCCTAGACTACCCAAAGATGCAGCCTCTGAGTTGCTACATCTCCCATTTAATTAAATAACCCATTATCGATAGATTCGGACGGCGAGTGGTCTTTAAAAAAAATTATTTTACCAAATACCAGCCGCGCTTTACATTCATGAGCACAATTACAACAGTTCCTCCGAACTGGCCTGCGGCTCCTCGCGCAGCAATTTAAATCCTCGGCAGGTGATTGAGCGGCTATTTCATCACCCGATTAATAAATTGGCCACTCGATGGCGGATCACCTCTCGGCAACGATTCTAATACCCTTCGAGACGGCAGCGCCGCTTGCACAGTGGCAGCGCGTAACCAGTCCCGCTGTCTGGTCAACCTTGCATTCTTCAGCAATCCAACGCGAGATGGTGAAATGAATACCATTGCTGAAGTTGCGATTCGCGAAACTAAACCATTGCATCGCACGAGAGCAGTGCACCCAGCCGCGGCCAGTTGCAGAGTTGTGTGTCCGACCCCAAACCACTTCTCCACGAAGAGGAGCCCGTTTTCGTCGCGGCGAGGAATTTCATCTTCAAATATCAAGCGCACACGACACCAGCGACCAGCACAGCCACTGATCTCGCATAGATTCCGACAAGCCAATAACAACGACAAACAGAAAAAAAGAAAAAAATATTTATACATATGCACGCGTCTGTATGCGCGCACCGCATTTCGGTAAAGAGGTTAAGGCTTTAATCGGGCGCCTAGCCGGCGTGCATCCGTCGCGCCAGTGTCAGCCAGCCGCATGCAATGTGGCCGGTCGTTGTTGTTTTCCCACCGAAACCGAACGATATATCTTCATTTCGTGGATGAGATGTCAAAAGGAAGACGGAACCGACCTGGTATTTGGCTGCTGCATTGTTGCGCAACTATTCCAACTATTGCGGGGGCTCTGCAGCACCCGATGACATTAATTTGTCAATTACCATAGTCAATATCAATATCGCCGTGATGGGTGGTAATGACACGAATCGTGACATTTACGGGCCGGAGAGCCGGTATTCGTTTAACCCTCTCGCGACCCTCGGGTGAGGTTGATTGCAGAGGAGGTTTCGTGTTATGCTGCCGACAGGCAACAACTTGTAATGGCTGTTACAGTGTGTGTGCGGTTTGACAGCCCCGTCATCGAGTAGCAATTGAGGTCGATCGGTTTGATGAGGTTCCCGAAACGTCAAGTGTCATCTAATGAGCTACAGTTGACATTTAATTAAGCGTGCTACTGACTTAGGGTTCGAGCTTCACGATTTCGTGTTCAGTTGAGATGGAGAGAAGGTATATTTGGGGTAAAGTTCAGATGAAAGGGATTTTGTCACACACAGTTGGCAATAGAGTCAGAGACATGCCATGACAGACATGAGACAGAGACTAAAAGTGTGTCGACAGCTGTTTTATAAGAGGTTTGGTAGCCTTTGTGGCGCCCAGATTGCACATATATATTGCACATATTAAGCAGCGATTATGCTCTTTGGAGAGAGCCATAGATTTATGAAAATAGGAAGCCTGTTGTACTGGTGACTTAAACGTATGACAACTAGATCATCGATCAAAGGAATGAAACCCAATGAAGGTTTACTAGGCTGCTGGGAGCTAACAAGATCAATTGGTTAAGGGCGAGGTTAGGTACAAGGGAATTCCAACACGATTTAGTCTAGCAAAAGCCTTAATTTGCACATCATCATCCTTTAATTTGTAGGGAGGCGTGACCGTTTACAATGGGTAAGGAAGTTTGACAGAAAGACAGGCGTAAGCAGTTCAAAATGAACTGAAGGACTGTCCAAAATATTCAGGAAAAAAGAAACAAAGACGAAGTCGAAGAAAGAAGTCAAAGATTCATGCTTAGATCGTAGAATCCTTTTTGGACAAATCGGCGATGCAAAGGAAGAAATAAGCACTAGCCCACGTGCCTGGGAATTCGCAACATGGGAGTGATAGTGGGCATAACCTGACATGTGGATGAGGCTTTCTAGGTCAACAAACAAGACGATAGATTGTCAATAATTCACAGCTGGTTCCACTCAGTTCGTCAATAGGCTGTTCTCTGGTTTGCTATACCACGAGTATTCAGCTCTTCTGCGGCTCTAAATGAGTTTAATTTTGTCAGCATTGGAGATTATCTTGTTAATTGTATGCTGACTTCACCCATGCAATCGTCTGGTAGTTCCACTTTTTTTTATCACGTATACGCCTCAGTGTACTGATGTATACACAAGCACGAGTCTCCTGAACTTTTTTTGTCGAGAGTTACTTTAGTCGAAGATGCAAAGAAATGGAGGAGCATGGACGAAGAATGTCAAGGTCTATGTCTAAACTATTTTTGGTGAATACTTAGATGGACCGTGGACAGGCTAAACGAAGTGTACCTCAAGACAGTAATAAATAAAAAAATAAACCCGATTCTGAAATTTACAGGAGTCCTGCACAGTTCTGAAGGCGGGAAAATTGAAAAATATCGTTGATACACTCTTCCCGACAGGATGAGTAGGCAACAATAGGAAACCCGCCTATTTAATGAGGAAGAGCTGGCATTAGCTTCAAGTTCTATGAAAAACTAAACGACCCCGGACCAGGATGGTATACCTGCACAAGTCTGGAAAGTGATCGCCAAATTCTTCTTCCAACCACTTTCCACAAGGAATGAACAAAGCAACTCAGACAACCAATCGGCGTACGGACTGAGGAGGAGAACTCTCAGAGAATTTTAGCAGTAAATTAGAGAGCAGGTGGGTCATCGGCTAAGCGAGACGCGTTCAGCAAAGGAGAGTCAATAAAGTGGTCTTTCCACGAAGTCCAGCGCAGCAGCAACAATTTAAGAAAAATCATCGTGCTGTCAAGTGTAAGAAACGCTTTTAACTCCGTCGGGTGGAGGGATATGTTGGACGCCTTAGAGAACACTTTCGGCGTACCAAACTGATGAAAGGTCGTCTCAGAGACAAGAAACTTATCTATGATACAACAGAGGAAAGGAAGAAAGGAAATTATCGCTGGTGCTGCGAAAGACTCAATCCTAGGACTCGACTTGTGGAATATTCCTACGATGGAATCCTAAGAATGGAGAAATCGCTGTAGTGAGGCAACTCAGACACCAAAGACGTCCAAACACGGCTTAACCACGTCATGAGTGGCGTCCAATCATGGATGCAAGACTAAGACTAGGAGTTAGACTATGATAACTACAAAAACATGGAAAAAATTCTGTAAGGAAATCAAATTCTTTGCTAGCTTCTAGCAACATAGAAGACGGAGATTGTCCTGACGATTAGAAGGCAGATAGGCTTCTAAAGATGCAGTGAAGTAATTGGATGTGAGAATGGACACAAAGATCAGAGAACTAGTCTGTGTCCGAAGGGCTGCAAAGATCAACACAGCGTTGAACAAATGGGTAGTCAGCGAAAACCACTTAAGACAGTCACGCATTCTATCCTGTGAAATCTAGGCTCAGCCAGGAAAAAAAAAGACTGATGGCAGTGGTACAGCGAAGAGTGGCTCTCCGGATGACGAGCTCCAACCGAACATTTGCATGGTCACAGAAGTAATTCGTACACGAAGAGCAGAAATTGTGAAGGAAATGGCAAAAGTGGAAGCCGAGGAGTTTACTTTACCACGATGGAGACGAGAAACAATTAAAAGATAAACTGCAATCGGAACAATCGCGGAATGAACGGGGTGGGGGTATGGTGTGCTTTAGCTACAATAATTACACAGGATGGGAAAGTTCAGCTTTTCAGTGTGGCGACTTGCCTCAAGGCAATGCCAAACACACTTTTTTTTTGAATGAGATAGATGACTTCCAGAAACACGAAGAATAAAAACGGACGCAGGCGGAATTACACCGAACAATATCACTACGACAAGTGAGGAAAATTGGAATCCAGTGTGCTTCTACATCGAGGAAGGTGAAGAAAAGAAAACTGGACGTGAATCCGTCAAGGCCACACAAAATTGGAGCCCAATAAAGGCTGGGACAAGTAGCACCACCCTAAAATGATGAAAGAAGCAGTTCCGGTGTTGGGTGACAAAAAGATGGAAAGGGTTTAGTCGGCCAGAAGGAACTTGGTCACTCCTAAAGATGTGTTCAGCATTCCCTCTTCAAAAAAAGATCCAGGTCAAATAGGTAATAGACAGCTGTGCCATCATTCATTAAAATGTTTGGCACCTTACCTTTGACTTTGTTGGGTACTGGGGGCATTGAGGGAAACGAAAAAGTCGAAGAACTGGCCACACTAGGTGGAGACCACCAACACATGGAGGAGGGGACCACTGTGTAGTTAAACAGAAATCCTTAAAATAACTGTGAGTAAGGCAAATGAGAGATGGTCTTACATAAGTGGTCACAAGGTATCCAAGGCTCTATGCTAGACCACAGAAGACTAAGAGATATTCTCAACTTAAACAGGACACAGCTACAATTAGTCACTGGCATCCTTTCGGGTCAATTGTCTTCTGAGAAATCTAGCTATATAAAAGATTAGGGGTTTCAGCCACAGATGTTCGCAGGCACTGCAACTAGCTATGCGCCGCTGAGGACTCAACTCACATATTATGTGAATGTCAGGGAATTGCCAAGACAAACATGAAACTTCTCGGCAATAATCTAGAGGAGCTAGGCTATGATAACTACAAAAACATGGAAACAACTCTGTAAGGAAATCAAATGCTCTCAGGAAATGGTTAAGGTTTTCCCATTTTGGTACCACAAGGCTCGCGATGGGCCCCCTATGCTACGTAGTATCTTATCCAAGCGCTGGCTGCATAACCTTACTCCATCTAACCTACTTTCTGTTCGAAAACGATCCATCACCGATAAGAGTTCTGTCGTACCTTTCGGTGAACCTGACTCTGAGCCTACAGTCCATGGGTATACCAAGTTCCTAAATTTCGTTATTTACAATATCTTTTTGTCTGTGTCGCTTGGCATTCAAGTACAATCAGGAAAGACACTGTATAGAACACCAAACAACGAGGGATCGGATGAATTGACAGTACAGGGTTTACAAACGCACTCCGCCCGCAATGAAGACAATCGAAAAGATAAGAAGGTAAAAGTAGAGAAAATCGGCTCGTATTCCCTCTAGATGCTTCTTTAAACGCGAGAATACTCTGGTGAACCGTCCTGAAGTAGTAAATCCCTGTTTTGATAACAATCAGCCACAAGAACATTAGAGCCGTTTACGGGATACTTGTTGGACATTGAACGATTGGCACCGAGGTAAGCAGAACAGCGTATCCATGACTACTCTTCGTTGTCTACAGTACTGTGAAAACTCGCTTATAAAGGGTCTTCCAATAGGGACTTACTTTGACAGTTGATAGCGGCTATATTGTTGAAGCTAAATCTGTCAAATTGGCTGTCATTTATTCAGTCCGTTTTGCCAAATCACCATGGACGGATATAGCGTTCAACAACAAGTGCAAAGAATAAAATTGTTCTATCAAAATGGGTGTTCTGTTCGGGCAACGCTCCGCGCGCTTCGCACATTTTACGGTCGCCATAATCGTCCTTCCGAGAGGAAGGAGCAATGTGGTGGATAAATTTGAGTCCACTGGTTTGGTAAACGATCAACCAACACCCGTACGTCGACGAAACGCAATATCTGCCGAAAACTTCGCCGCTGACCGTGAGTGTGCAGGAGAATCTGAGGCAGTCGATTTCGCGTCGCTCACAAGAATTCGGCCTTTCGTAGACCACAACTTGACGAATTTTGCGTCGTGACTTGGGCCTGCATCCGTACAAAATTCAACTGACCCAGAAGCTGGAGGTAAACGACCATAGACAACGACGTGTGTTCTGAATAGGCTCTAGAGCAGTTGGAAACTGATCCTAATTTTCATCGAAAAATCATCTTTAGCGATGAGGCCCATTTCTGGATGAATGGGTACATCAACAAAGAAAATTGTCGAATTTGGGACGATAACAATCCACACGAGATCCAAGAGCGTCCAATGCATCCCGAAAAAGTTACTGTTTGGTGTGGATTTTGGCCTGGCTGCGTTATCGGTCCATATTTCCTTCGGTCCATATTTTACTGTTAACCGTCGAGCGCTATAGGTCGATGATTACCAACTTTTTTTGGCCTAAATTAGATATGAACACTAACGACATGTGGTTTCAACAGGACGGCGCTACGTGCCACACAGCTCACGGAACATTGGAAATTCTGCACGAGCGATTCGAGGGCATGGTCATCTCTCGTGGAGGTGATGTGAACTGGCCACCGAGATCGTGCGATTTGATCCCGTTAGACTTTTTCTTGTGGGGTTTTCTGAAGTCGCACGTCTATGTGAATAAGCGACAAACCACACCGGCGCTCAAAGCCAACATAACCCATGCCATCGGTCAAATTCAGCCTGATTTATGCGCCAGTCATGGAAAATTGGACATTTCGGATGCGCGCCACCCAGAGAAGCCGCGGCGGACATTTGAACGATGTTATATTCCATATATAATGGCATCGATAGGCCTTCTAAACGACTTTGTTTTGTTTAAATTTAAGTATAGGAAGCGTTTAATGAAAGACCCTTTATTTCCTTGCACAAAGTACCATCACAACCGACGAACGTCTTAATCGTTCACAAACAAAAATACTCTCAACAAGCAAATTACACATATTTGCATAAAGTAAAGAAAAATAAAAATAATTTCACACAGTGACCCAAAACTTACAAATCCGCCCGATCGTCAGCGCATATATCAAATGTCATTTCACTGGAGCACGGCACCAGCACTCTTGCCAATGGATTTGTGTCCGGTGTGTAACACTGGTCACATTGGACGTGTTTGCGAAAGTTTCCACAGAAACCAGTACAACAGCACTAAGAACCACAATCACCAGCCACGAAAATTGCATCGTACCATTACCGCCAGCAGTAATCCAAAACAGTGCACAGTTGCTGCACCACTTAAGCAATACTTTGGGCGAGACTTGCGTATGAAATTTCGAGGCAACAGGCCTCATGTTACCCATAAATGGTGGGCAGAAGAAGACAATTGTTTGTCCAAAATAGTGGTGGTAATCGTTGGTTAGTTCGTATGTGTTTTACAAGAGTAATTAAATTTTTTTAAAGACTGATTCCGGGGGAAAGGGTCAGAACTACGTACTTAAATCGAAGGTGTGACAATTCATCAAATCATTTTGTTAGTGTTCTCAATGAAAAGCCCGTTGGGTTAGAATGAATTAACGAATTCTCATTTGCAAGACATACAAGGATTATTCGATGGATATATATGTAGGTATAGGAGACCGTAACTTCGCAAACACCGTAGCTGCAAATCATATTTTAACAAAACAAATCAAGAGTCCGACATGAACGAAAATTACAAAATTTTATGCAATACAAAGACACAATTGATAGTTTGGCCGGCCTAAAAAAAAAGGAGCGGCATTCGGTAAAGACCTTAAGCATATATTAGCGACCGTTTGGATTATGCTGACTGATTAATGTCAAATCTGTGCTGCTGAAAGTTGGAAATTCATCGACAGTATCGCGAGGAAATGTAAAATTTCAAAGATCAGATGAGGCATGCATGAGGAGTAGATACAACGATGAACTGTATGAGCTGTACAGCGACCTCGACTTAGTTAAAAGAGTGAAGCTCCAACGACTGAGGTGGCTGGGTCATGAAGAGCGGATGGACACCAATGATCCGGCCAAAAAATCTTCGAATCCACACCCGAGAAGCGCAGTAGAGGAAGACCGTGACTCAGGTGACGCACAAAAGTGGAAGGGGATTTTAACCAACTCGGCGTGCGAAACTGGAGGAAACTGGCTAAAGATCGAGCTGTCTGGAGACGCTTGTTCTTAGAGGCCCAGGTCCACTCCAGACTGTAAGATGAGGCATGCAGTCAGAAGTCAATTATTTATTTATTTTCTGCATTAAATGTTTAATGAAACATACGGACGAGACTATCTATCCAAATGTTCACTGCCAATTATAGAAAACGGACTCAATTCACTTTTAGCCCATTCAAATCATCGGTTTAGGATGAAACCTTACCCTTGCCCAACAGCGGCAAGAAGTACTGATTTCCTGCCTTTACAGATTTTCAAATTCAGTCTTACACTACAAATGTATTTGAAAGACGTTGGGACAGTCTTTATACCGAAGCCAACAGATCAGATCTGAGCTCTCCTATGTCCTGAAAAGTACAGAGATCAATACATTAGGGATACGTTCAATCAATTTGCCTACCAACCTGAAGAGCTCACGGCGACTCTCATTCACAGCCTAATACAACAATAATCCAAAAAAAAAAAAAAAAAAAACACTGACGGCAAAATATTCCCCCATATTTGCTTTTATTTAGGCAGAATTTGATAACACTTTCAAGGCTATTAATAAGGATATACCCCTAGGAAAAGCATTTCGTTACTGATCACTGATGTGCAGTAACTAGATTCGAGACATGCTGCAAAGCAGAAAAATAATACTAGAATGCAGAGTTTCGCGGAGAACTATAGCTTACCAGACATTGCCCGCAAGACGGGTGTGCTCTTTTTCTTGATCAGGACTCTGGTTTTTGAAGAGCTCCTTAAACTATTAGCCAAATCCGGCTAAAGAGTATGTACAAGGTTATAGAGACGAGTTCGTCAGTATTATGGGCTGGAAAAAGCCTCCAGCAACTTATCCAGCGGAGAGAAATATCTGCGAATAATTTTCAACCATTTTACCCAACATTACATAATGAACTGTTAATACGTGGACAAAGCGCTGCGAACTTTGGGTCAATCCCCAGAAGACCGAACTTGTGCTGTTCATCAACAAAAGAATTATACCGCAATTCAAACTACCAGCTATTGACGGAATGCCCCTAAGGACATCTAATACTGCGAAATACTTAGGAATCATACTCGATAGGAAATTTAACTGGAAGCTCAACGTCAATGAAAAAGTTAAAAAGGCAGATACCGCTATAACTAAATCTTCAGCAGGAAGTTCCCAACTCCCTAAAATAATTCTGTTGATGTATACGGCAATCGAGAGATCAATACTCACGTATAGCAACATAGTCTGTTGGCGGACTGCAGACAAAACTACCAATCTTAAGGCAATAACAAAAATAAAAAGCCTAGCATGCATAGACACAACCAGCGCGATGAGAACAACGCCGACAGCAGGGCTGGAAACAATTCTCAACGTGCTATCGCTAGATTTGTACATACAGGAGTCTGCCGCTAAGCGTGCCTTTAGGATAAGCCAAACACATGGTTGGTACTTAAATCTCGAGAAAAATGGAAATACAAATACAATACATACCCCGACTTCAAAAAACCATTCTCCTGCACTTTCCCGAGCAGAGAAGAATGTAAAACCAATAAACCAACAAGGTCTATATCTGTCTACATAAATGGGTCAAAGATGGATATAGGAATAGGTGTCGGTATAGTCTCCGAAAAACTGAACATACACAGCTCAATCAGATTCCCTGATTACAGCAGTGTCTTTCAAGCGGAGGTCCTGGCAATCAAAGCGATTTCTGTTACTGAAATTAAAAACAAGCTAGTTCAACGCTGCCGCGATGGTCCTCTGCTACCAGGGCATAGAAGAACTATCTGATGTTCTACTAAACGATCTTTTTAGGTTTCTGAGGACATCACGATGGCCCCACGGCTGCCGTCGGAGGTATTTAAAGAAGCTATAAGTGGTCTCTATTTGAGATCCTAGAACACATCTCAATAGATTTCGCTTCCCTAGAAAGTTTGAGGTGATGTATGTAGTCTTCAAAAATGACTTAGAGGTTCACGTAATCGACCTACATACTATGTGGCCGGGAATGCCGTCGGCGGAAAATTAAGGGAAACCGCATCTACATCTTTTTGGACAGTCAGGCAGCACTAAGACCCTTTAAATCCTACACGATAGGGTCTCTGGGACTGTCCTCGAAGATTTTACGTCAACAAACAAGGTTAGATACTGCGGTCTGTATCCCGGGACACGAATGTGTCGAGGAAAATGAATGGGCAGACTGTCTCCCGAGAGGTTCTTGGCGCCCACTCATTGGTCCTGAAACTTATTTTGGGATGGTACTCAGTAGTGTCCACTTCAAAAAACACAAGCGTCCGAGAGGGCCTGAGGCTAGCGAAAAAGTTCATCAACACAAACCAAAATACTGCAAAAAACAAAAATACATGAACTTAGAAATAAAAAGAAAAAATAAATAGCTGGCGCGACAGCTCTGGGTGAGCCAGGCCTAACTTCTCGTAACCATCCATGATGCGCGTGTTACATTTTTCGTACGAATGAAAGGGACCTACAATTTATTACTGACGGCGAGTTAAGAAGCTTATTCATGACAAATTATACCCTCGGAGGCTTGTCATTCCCCGACGAGAGGTGTTGCCGCGAAAAATGTTCGGTGGATATGGCTGGTGCTTGAACCCAGGCAGCTTGCGTAGCAGTCCAACACATTAACCACTGAGCCACGTCAGATAGCATCTGCATAAAATGAAACCATCAGACAGAGATATATTGCGACTCTGCGATGAGCAAAGAGAAACGGCAGAAACCCAGAGGTCGCAAAGAGAAGACTACTCCACCTAACGCGGGTGGAACAGATAAGCCCAGTCGACACTTAAAATGAGGAACCTAGACCGCTACTGAGGATTGTCAAGAGCTTCCATTTGGCTTTTGGTTACGGGCAATAGATATTACAGTTCGCAGTGACTTTTGGTTAAACTGTGACTCTGGAGTTTTAACGACTATTACTTTTCTAATCTAATCGAGAGCTTCGACTGCTACGCAGATATAAAGTGAACTATCATTGTATCCAGAATTGGTTCAGGACGAAGTTTAAGACAAGAGTCGAACTTTCAAGAATGACTCCAAAAGGAGACGAAACATCTGTAGCAATTCACATTAAACCTCGAGTCTCGCTGGAAGACTTCGAGTGAAAACTTTCACTGCGAACAATATTGTAAGTGGAAGCGTCTTTAAACCATGAACGCAGAATTTTGCTAATAAATGTCGGAGGGCTGAAGTCTCTACGTACGTCTAGTTCAGGAATTGAGATCTCCAATAAACTTGCTGGATAATGTTCAGAAGAAGTTTTCTCAGCACTTGAATCTACAACAAGTTTTTTTGCGTCATTTTTCGTAAACAAATCGCGAAAGTCACTAAGTAAAAGAAAATTAATGAATGAGTGACATCTAGTAGAAGTCTAGAGAAGTTTTTTTTTCGGGAGAATTGTGAGATTGATACGATGGCGAATGGGGAGTGCTTCTGCAACTTATGCTACAAATACGAGATCCGGATGTGGTGAGTGCTAAGTTAATTTGTCACTGAAACAATAACTCGCCTTACTCCGAAAGACGAGGAGTTTTAAGTGGAATGCTGTTAGTTTAAGCGCTGAGGGCTTCTTTCCAACACAAAAAGGAGGAAAAGAGGAAATCCTTTAACAACCATTCTTCCACTATTATGTCCACTACAATCCAATTACATGTGCACTGATCTGAAAGTCTCTTTCTCTCTCACTATCCTCCTAAGCCTTGTTATTGTGCTTTTAAAAAAAGTACCTTGCGTGTCTACAGCGCCTTGTAGCACAAATTAAGTCAATTAATCCTTGCCAGACCTTATCAACCTTATCGATGAACATGTAAGTGATCTCTCATTCGCTCACCTCAAGCCATGGCAAAAGTTTAAATAAACGACAGTGACCTTTGCGAGCCATGTTAACAGCCAAAAAGGTGGCACAACTTGTCAAAACACCTTCATCGACACCATTTGAACTCGGAAAGCTCCCCTCTCTCCCTGCCCACAGGTAGCCGTAACAGATGTAAATTCGTTTTATTAATAGCAAAAGTGTCGTAAGACCCTCGTGTACTGTAAGTCGTAAAACAAAACAAAATTCACTGTCACTGTCAGTGACTGTTGTGCAATTCGGCCTACTGTGGCCCCCAAGTCGTTGGTCGTCTTCTTAAGCTTTTGTGACGACTCCTCACGAAGGTCAAATATTAATAAATAATTTTTTGTTTTCTGTTATTTAAGTCAACAAAACCGAATGTTATAGAAGAGCCACCACATGGAATCGGTGGTTGGTGGTTGATCTGTGTGACCATCGTTGGATCGCAATGAATTACGGACTCGAGTGTGATTATCGCTTCAGTAGGACATGAGTACAAGTTTTCGATTAAGCGCGGTCTTGCGGTCATGCAATTTTGTTTATGAACCAAAGTCACAAGCCTCCCACCACTCGGCATCATTAGTACGTACTTCTGTGCGAGAGTGCATCGGATACAACGGCGCCATGAAGGCCATTTTGAGTGATGACTGTGAAGCAATTAATCAAAAAGTTTGTTGTGTTCCTCGCTGTGGCAATGCTCAAGCCTTTATCCAATCGATTAAGTCTGGGGTTGACTTATGCCCGAAGGTTGGATTTGTTTCTTAATGTGTCTTCATTTGTGGGATTTCGTAAAGCCACTGATGTCGGAGGGTCTTGTTGGGCGTACAGAACAACTCAATTCGGTTGAAGGGATTCAGTGCCTGGCCCTGACTGCTTCTGATGGCAGCTTTTGATTGTGGAATGCCGTGTGACTTATGCGCATGCAATTGCCATAAAAATATGGTTAACAGGCTTATGAGCTGTTAAATGCGTGTTTTATTGTCACTGAAGCTTGCCTCTAACTTGGGCAGACAAAATTGAATGATTATGAACAGATAAGGTCAAGGTTGAGGTCAGTCGACACACCTACAGAAAAATAAGGAGACATTTGTACCAAGTCTAAGCTTAGGAGAAGTTATCAGGTTTGGGATGATAGTGGACAATTTTTCCCAGACTCCTACAAACTAGACATGGGGTTCGTTTTGAATGAAGTCGGAAGTGATCGTAATTCAACAGAAGAAGGGTACATCTCCGCATTGTTAGTCGGTTTATAGACCTGAGACCCGATAGAAATGACAGTTTGAAAGTTTCACAGAAAAAAGCTGCTGGAGCTGACGGCCCAGTTGCCGAACTGTTTAAAGTGACAGACATTGGAGCATGCATCTATACAATATTGTCGGAGGAAAATGTGCCATATGAATGGAACCTTAGCATTTTTGCCCAATCCTCAAGAAGGGAGACCCTCTGAATTCCGCTAACTACAGAGGCATCAATCTTCTTAACCTCGCTTACAAGATCTTATCTGCCGTGTAGTGCGAGCGCCTTTAGCCGTTCGTCAACAACCTGATTGGTCCATACCAGTGTGGTTTCAGCCCAGGAAAATCCATCATAGACCAAACATTTACACTGCGGCAGATCTTTGGAACCACCCAGGAACTTCAAATCGATATGCACCACCTCTTCATCGATTTTAAAGCCGCGTATAACAGCATCTATAGAGACGAGCTTTACAGAGCCATCTTTAGTTTTGGCATGCCTCCCAAACTCAGCCATTTGTGCAGGATGATGATTTAGAATGCACGCTGCTCCATCAAGGTCGGCCAAGACCTCACCGAGACTTTTGATGACAAAAAAGGATTTAGACCAAGCGACGCGCTGTCATGCGACTTCTTCAACAACGTTCTTAAAAGATTTGTGCAAAACTCATTCGCCAACACCAGAGGCACAATCTTTCAAAAGCCCGTCCAATTACTCGCATACGCCGACGATATTGACATAATCGGAAGAACACAGCTTGATGTCATTGATGCTTTCGTGATTATCGCTACGGAGGCGCCGAAAATGGGTTTGGCGGTCTATGAGAGCAAGACAAAGTATATGGTGTCAACAAGAAAGGACACTGAACATCGACGTCTCGGACAGAACGTCAATATAGACAGTTATAACTTTGAGGTGGTTAAGGACTTTGTCTACCTAGGCTCCGCTATTAATTCAGACAACGACACCAGCGCTAAGATCAAACGAAGCATAACTCTTGCCAATCGCTGTTTCTTTGGGCTAAGAAAGCAATTGAGTAGCAAAGCCCTCTTTCGAACAACTTTGTAAGTCCTTAATCGTCCCAGTCCTGCTCTACGGCTCAGAGGCCTGGACTCTGTCAAAAGCGAATGAGGTTGCTCTTTGCTCTTCCGGCGACTTTCTGTCACGCCTGCAAAGACGGTGAGTGGAGGAGAAGATGCAATGACGAACTTTATGGGCTGTACAGCGACATCGACTAAGCCAGAAGAGTGAAGGTCCAACGATTGAGGTGGCTGGGTCATGTACTCGTAGAGCGGAGGGACAACAAGGCTCCGGCCCGGAAAATCTTCGAATTTACATCCGAGTGACGGCGCAGTAGACCACGACTCAGGTGGCGCACGCAAATGGAAGGGGACCTCAACCAACTTGGTGTGCGAAACTGGAGACAGCTGGCTAAAGATCGAGCTGGTTGGAGACGCTTGTTAGTTGAGGCCCAGGTCCACCCCGGACTTGTTGTAGGATATAATGAAATTGCGGTATGCACAGACGGATCGAGAACCTTGGACGGTACAGACTCTGGAATATACTGTGTGAATCTTATCTTAAGCAATTACTGGATGCGTGTAGTGTGTTCCAATCAGATGTTTTGATCATATTCCTCATCCAATGCCTCTCGATAATCAGGCAGCGCGTTGCTGGAAACAAGAAGCATTGAACTAGAAGGGCTCGAGAACTGCCATACAGTGCTCACAGAATCACCTAAGACAATGTTGGGTACCTGGTAAGTTTATAACTGCAGGCAATTAACCAGCACAAGACGGTGATGAGTGCGTAGAAGTAAAATCATCCTAATGCAAGCAAAAAATAATTATTAGAGAAAGGGGTCACCAAAAGCGCTGGTAGACCACTGGAGAACATAGCGTATACCAAGCTTTACTAGATCTTGATATATAAAAAGAACCGGACAATTTTAAATATAAATGGGAACCAGGTAATTTATTACCACACCTACTGCGTCCTTAAGAAGCATGAGAAGTGCCCGATCGAAAATTGTGGTCCAGGAAAGTAAGAAGAACGATTTAGCGTAGCGATATCTGTGCAGAAATGTGTATAGATAAAGAAAGAAAACTTGTAGTAGAATCACAGTCGATGTTGGGAAATAGGGAAAACCATTTCAGTATCACGGCGACGAAGACCAACATCCCGCTGTCGGGCTATCGCTGTCGGTGATAGCAATAAAAAAAAAACCGTCTAACTGATCAAAGCGAAGTACAGACAGCAATATGCAAACTAAAATCCAACCAAGCTGTTGGTCCTGGAAAGACCTCATCTAAGATGACGTGCAGAAAGTGTCCAACTGGAGGCAGTTTACTAAGGACCGGGTTAACTGGAGTTGGCTCAGGCCCTGGTTCACTTCGAACTGTGACGCCACCTAAGTAAGTAAGTAAATGGAGTTCGATAAGGCTGTGAACTCCCAAAGCACCCCAAAGAACTTGAACACGCTCTTGGCTTATGCCTACTATTACACGTGATAATGAACCCCCAGCAAATGACAGCGGGTATTTGATGAGAGGAATAAACATCGGTAAGGTGAAGATTAACTCTGCGAAAACATAAATTACCAGATTGCTTGTATCCAAGCTGATCTTGGCCTCCTCAGCAAATACGGAAAATCAAAATGCAACAACCCTCCGAATTTGGTCGCAAGGCTAAATGCACTGACTGTTGTATCTCCCAGGTCATATCTTATTGGCAGGGATGAAATGAGATCTTCGATGAGGTTGCTTGACAAGGCTCAGGAGATGCTTTTTGCTCCAAAAGTCGCGAAAATTTCAGTGAAATGGGTAAAACTGCTTCCTGGTATTACGATAGACCAGTTGCGTCTGAATGTTGAAGTGCAGTGTTTCCTATCCCTGGAAACTGGATTGGGCCCGAAGGACTCCTCGGTACAAATGAATCCGAACAATTATAAAGGAGGGCGAAAGGAACGAATTCCTGAAGCATGTAACTGCATGCTAAGTCCTCGAAGGGTACATTGACCACTCTACTTAGTTTAAATAAAAATCGGAAATGGCGTTTGTTGCAATCAGGTCGGTTAAAATGTTTCAATGTCTTGACTATTCTTTTCAACCTTTTCTCACTAAATAAATTTGAACTGAGAGTACAAAACATTTTCAAAGACAGAAGATACCTGTCTTTTGGATTGACGAAACTCATTAAGATTTTGTTCGGAAAGCTACTTCCATCGTACATCACCTTTACTAACGAGCGTTAAAAACTTAATTGCCTCATCTGTGAGAACGGCACTTAAATTCCTACAAAGATTGCCATTCCGCGAAGACTTAACCAAATTGTTAAAAAAAAGGTCGGCGGAAGCACCAAGAGCTCGAAAGCAATAAACGTCCACCTATGACAGCAGATTATGCTCGGCAAACGCAACTAGGATTGAGGAGTTTCTTATGCAATGGCAATTTAACAGTGATTTTCCTGCTCCACATGTCGCTTCAACAAACACAGCTATTACCTACGACTTTTTACGATCTTCCGCAAGTAAATCGCATGGAATTATGCACCGGCACAGGATGTCACACTCACGTCATTTACAACAACCGTCTAATCTTCCGTCAAACTGCAAGTCAAAGTCGTGTATCTCTTTTCGGTTCGTTGCACTCTCTGTTCCCGCCCAAGATGATGACGCAAACACTTTCCAACCCAAACAAAACAATTTTCAGATACTGTACGTCACTTACCTCTGATACTTGAGCATCGCCCTTGGTAGGAGAAAATTGTTATTTCCCCCGTCGTCAATAGCATGATCTCGTTTGCTGCCACCAGTGCCACCGCCACCATCGTACAGCTTCCCCACCGTTCTGTCCAACGAAATTTGACTTGAAGACGCCGAGCTATTTGTCTGCTGTGGCTGCTTTTCGATGTCCGTCAGCGAGTCAATCGAGGACCGCTTGCCCACCGAGTGGGACGTGAAGAACGCACCGATCCGCTTTAGGTAAGTTCTCTTCGAACCCGCTGCGTTGCCCGGATGTGAGAACGAACTGAGACTGCTGTTGGTGCTGGAATTTTGACTGCTGCTGTGACTCGAGGAGGCCTTCTTTTTCACCTTCAACGGTTGCTGCTGTTGCTGATAAGGTCGACTATTTAGACTATGGCTGTGGCTTACTGTTGGCAGCGTCGCGTTAATACCCAGCGGTGGTGACACAGACGCCGACTGTGACTGTGACATCTGATGGCAGGTTTTGCATCCACCCACAGTGTACTTGGGATGATGACCCGAATGGCTTCCATGATGATGATGATGCTGATGCTGCAGTGAATGTGAGCGGTCTTCCTCGTCCTCGTCGTAGGGCAACACTTCGATTGCGTCAAAGTCATAGGAATTGAAATAGGCTTGTTCTTTGGTGCGTTTGACTTTGGCCGCCTCGGAGGCGTGGTGGTCGAGTTCGGCCGCAGATAGACTGCCTGACGATGTCGGCTTGGCTTTGCTATCGCATGTTGGCATCTTACTAACTGTCACGAGCAATCATTGGCATCAGCGTACGAGTAATCTGCAAAGAGGCACAAAACGAAAAACGCTCAAAAAATGATTTATCTCAGGCGCTGCCAACGTATGTATCTCGGCAGTTTGTTAGCTAAAAACGAAAGTGACTCTACGCGGAGACCTACTGACATAATAATTACGTCGGGTTGCGACAACAGTGTGAATTTTAATTACACCTCTTGCGGTAAGTTGCTCGCATTCTGTCAACTTGGGACTTAATTAATGTGGGTATCGGAGCTGCTCTGAGCCGGCTGGCTGGCTCGGAGCGTGTAACGCTTAGACAATGTATCTCTTGATTGTGCCGAGCCTGCTTGATTATGCGCGAGCCAACGGGAGGGAGACTACATAGAAGGTTGCTCCGGTTGGGTTATGTGGACTAAGTGGCAAGAGATGTGACTATTTTTTTTTTGGAATTCATTTGAATTCATGAATGATGATTGAACACACCGTGGGAGTTAGTGACACAGACGACAAACGTTGTGTCTCAATTACGAGCTGTATTCGCATGGAGTTTTCACTGCGAACGATCTCGCCTTCTGTAAGTTGTGGAGTGTGTAACAATAAATTGAGTGCATCATGTGGATTGACAGATGCACTTATTCGATAGGAGATCATTGCCAAGGTCATCATAAGATGTTTCATGGCAACTTCATATAAAAAAAAGTGATCTTGTGTCTTCTAAGCCACAGACCGCCAGATGGCAGGCTATGATCAGATTAAAGCATTTCTACAAAATAAAAACGATACCAAACGCAAGAAACAAAAAGCAAAAGTGCCATCAACAAGGGCTGTAAAATCGATCTGGTGTCAGAGAGACTAAGAGTGATGGTCGAATCGAAGACACTCGTCGAACATCCTGAATGTAAGAACATTCAGAACGGAAAACGTTGACTCTGACCACTTCTTAGTTGCAGCTCGTGGTCATTCAAAAAGAGGTTCAACATTGCATGCCTAAGTACACCGGAAAAAGATAGAAACTACAAAGAACAACTAAGCGACAGACTCTCCAATATTCATTTGCCAACCACAAACGCCAACATCATATGGACACAATGAAGCACTGCCATCAAAGAAGTAGCTGAGACTACTTAGGCAAGAAGTCTTAAGCTTCAGGTATGTGAGCGAACGTCTCACGACAATCCGCATCAGGGTTAAATTCGCCAACATTAGCCTGATAGAGGAGAAGGACGACGGCACCAAATACAGGTTCTACGAGCTCTTGGACAAGACATACGAGCAGTGGCCTAGCTATGTCATAAAAATTGTCTCAGGCGATTTAAACACAAAGCTAGGAAGAGAAGGCATCCACCAAGACAAAGGAATACTGTGAGGAAGTTCGACGTCGGACGGCTGCAACCACAAGAGATCACCAGATCCTTTTCCGATCGAATCTCTCTCAATCTCTCAAGAGCTCCTATGCCGCCAGCATCAAGTACTGAAGATCAGATGCAACATAGCCAAAAAGCCATCAGAGATGCCGAGTCTGATGTGCTGGGTTTAACTCGGCCACCACAACGTAATCCCTGGTCTGACGACGAGTGCAGGCAAGCACATGCTGCGAAACAACAGGCATACAAAGCGGCGCTGCACAGGAAGACCAGAGCTGCTCGCGAGCTGTACGAGCAGAAGAGAAAAGACGAACCCCGGCTTTTCAGGAGGAAGAAGAAAGAGCATGAGAAGCGTGCGATCGAGGAAATAGAGAGATGGTACCGCAGGAATGAGGTTCGTAAGTTTTCCCAAAGGAAAAAAAAAGAATCTGTCAAGGCTACAGAGCCCCAGCTGAAGACTGCAAGGATGAGCAAGGGAACATCGTAGTAGAATCACAGTCAATGCTGAGGATATGGAAGAACTACTTCTGCAGGCTGTTTAACGGCGACGACTAACCAAATCCCGCTGTCAGGCAGAATGATCCATGTAATGTGGACGACGAAGACCAACAATGCTGTTCACCCGACCTGGACGAAGTGAAGATAGCCATACCGAAGCTTAAGTCCAACAAAGCTGCTGGAGTTGACGCCCTAGCTGCCGAGCTGATTAAAGCGCAGGCGATGACTTGCCCGATGAATGGAACCTCAGCATCGTTTGGCCGATCCTCAAAGAGGAGACCCTCTGAACTGCGCCAACTACAGAGGCGTCAATCTTCTTAACATCGCTTACACGATCTTATCTGCCTTGATGTCTGACCCGTTCGTCAACAACCTGATCGGTCCATATCAGCGTGACTTCGACCAAACTGCGGCAGATCTTGGAAAAAACCCACCAACTTTTCATTGATTGTAAGGCCGCGTATGACAGCGTCTATAGAGACGAGGTATAACAAGCCATGTCTAGCTTTGGTATCGCTGCTAAGCTCGTCCGTCTGTGCAGGATGACGATGGAGAATGCACGCTGCTCCATCAAGGTCGGTCAAGACCTCACC
The DNA here is from genome assembly GCA_917880715.2 of Matsumyia berberina. Taxonomy (NCBI): domain Eukaryota; kingdom Metazoa; phylum Arthropoda; class Insecta; order Diptera; family Syrphidae; genus Matsumyia; species Matsumyia berberina. The sequence continues at coordinate 109,474,156 of OU862870.1, read as the reverse complement.
GAGACCTTTGATGTCGAAAAAGGATTTAGACAAGGCGACGCGCTGTCATGCGACTTCTTCAACATCGTTCTTGAAAGAGTTGTGCAAAACTGAGGCGCCAACACCAGAGGCACAATCTTTCAAAAGTCCGTCCAATTACTCGGATACGCCAACGATAGTGACAATCGGGAGAACGCAGCGTGATGGCACTGGCGCGTTCGTGAGTGTTGAGACGGAGAGGGCGAAGATGGTTTTAGCGGTCAATAAGGGCAAGACAAAGTATATGCAGTCAACAAGAAATGACACCCAACAACGACCTCTCGGACAAACTTTGAGGTAGTTTAGCACTTTGTCTACCTAGGCTCCGCTATAAATTAAGAGCGACACCAGCGCAGAGATCAAATGAAGAAGAAGTTGTGCTAATCGCTATTTCCCTCTCTCGAACGACTAAGGTGACCTTAATCGTCCCAGTCCCGCTCTATGGCGCAGAGGCATGGACTCTTTCAAAAGCGGACTAGGTTGCTCTTTGGCTGTTTCGAGAGGAAAATTCTTCGGGTGATTTTCGGTCCCATCTGTATAGATGGTGAGTGGACACCGTGACTCAGGAGGCGCACGCAAGTGGTAGGGGACCTCAACCAACTTGGCGTGCGAAACTGGGCTGGGTGGAGACGCTTGTTGGTTGAGACCAAGGTCCACCTCGGACTGTAGCGCCACCTTAATTAAGTTAGCTGAGACTTCTTTAGGCTACCACCCACTTCCGAAAAGAAACAAGTGGTATTATGAGGAGTGTAAACAGAAGAAGACGGCGACCAACAAGGCATAACAGAACAGAAGGCGGTTCGACGATAAACCACGGCAGCGCGGGATGAATTCGAACCAGAAGAAGGGAGAAGAAAAAGAAAAGAAAAGATCCTTTGCAGTCTCCCAACTCAAGGACATCGAAAAGTCTTGGAAAAGAAGTACTATACAAAATTTCTAAAAAATGACGAAACCATATCCGACGATTGGAATATCAGCTCTATCTGCCCTTTCTACAAATCTTGCCTCAACTATCGATATCCTTGCTTAATGTCGCTACAGTGGTGTGAACGCCTAAAGCCGTTTTGCTTCACACAATTTGGCCACTATTATTGTGCCCGACCATATTTGGCCACTGTCCAATCGACCACTGCGACAAATCCTGAAAAAGGCCAACGAGTTCCTAACAGCCACCATTTATTTCTATTGGCCGCATACGAAGGCATTCTTTGCATCGAGCTATACAACCCGATGGCTGAATTCGGGATGGTTGTGTCTTACAATCCTCGGAAACTAGCAATGCACCGTGCGGTTTGGAATCAGAACCTCCGAATTATTCTAAACGTGCACCGGATTTCGGCAAAGAGTGCGCTGTCGTGATATTTCTTCGCTGTGCTGTAACAGATAGTGCGGCGGGTACGCATTAATACAGAAAGCACTGTCTTCTTCAATCCGTCCAACAGAGCAGGCTAGAGGAGTTAGTCCTAAGATCTATGAGTGTAAGACCAAATGCATGCTCTCAATAAGAAACCAATCCGTCATACACCGCATTGGACTAAATCCAAAAATCGACAGCAATAATTTGGAGGTAGTAAAGGAGTTTGTCTACCTCGGGGCAAATGTAAATTCGAGAAAAGTTGTCCATTGCTATCGGTGCTACTACGGTTGGTCCAAACAACTAGGGTCAAAACTCCCAACGCAGATCTTGGCGCTCGTCCTTTATGGAGCCGAAAGCTGAAAGATAAGCAAATCAGCTGAAAAGATCTCGGTTTCCTTTGAAAGAATAATTTTGTCCTGTCTGTGAGGAGGATAAATGGAAGAGAAGATTTACCCTCGAGCTCTTTAAGCTGGACAAACATGTGGATATAGTTCAGTTGGCGAAAATTCGTCAATTATACTGGCCCGGCCAAATCGAGCAAATGGACGACCATGCTTCAGCCAAAAGAGTATTCGATCGCCAGTTATCAGGTTTGCAAATGATAGGATAACGGATGCAAGAAGGCTTGGTCCCACCAACTGGAAACAGTGTGAAAAATTGAATGCAGCAGTTAGCCCAGTAAGTATATGGGCTTTGGAAGCTCTTTAGGGTACGCTGAAGAGGAAACCAAAAATGAAGCAAACGGACTTCATGAAAAGTTTCAGTTGGAAATGTTGAAAACAGGATTCTGTTGACGACAATGGAAAAAAGAAGGACGATGGAGATTATCCTCATTGAGACACACCAGACGCTGTCTGGCCCGCACATCCTTTCCAAAAAAATGTTCATACTAATTTATTCAACAGCGCAGGGAAAGGTAAAAAAAAAAAACGGGATTAGTTAAGTCTAGATGAACAGCGCTGGCAACGATTTTGTCGAGGCTTCCTATGTACTCGTGCATTTTACATGGCAAAGCCGTGATGGTTTTGAGGGTATCGAACATGCATGTTTTCGTCAAGTCAAACGATAAGAGCGCTTGTGTCCGGTCATTAACTTTGAGCTCCTCTGCGGCCCGGAATTAAAACCTACTGGACATTAAGGAAATAGAAAGGTTTCAATTTTACCAATAATTGGGCCAACTTCAAAAGCGAGAAACAAGCGAAAAACTTCATAAAAAAAATACCATTAAAGCTTAAAAAAAAAGATTCTAAGGTCTGAACCCTCGTAGACGGGTATTGTGCCGGAGATACCACTTGGCGAAGAACCCAACATGATTCTTGTCAAGTTTGCGATGAGTAGGAAGAGATGTCGGCACGAAATCAAAACCTGGATTAAACCTGGGCTTAAACTAACAAGCCTCTTTAGGTGGCCTCGTCTCCAGTTGCGGATAAAGTAGACACGCAACCTAACTAAAGATCTTCTTCTACTATGTCGTCCTCTCGGGTTAGATTCGAAGTTCCTGCAGGCCAGGTTGTATCAGGTGTCAAATTGTTTGGGCTAACAACCGAAGATCCCTCCCGTCAAGATTACATCAGTTGAACGGGTCCACTTTTTTTCTTCTTTGACTTTGGACAGAACAAAAGGTTCAAGAATAGATGAATGCATACGAGTTATAATTACCACTGCCGACTTATTGCAAGAACTTTCGTCACAACGGATTTCTCAATCAAAATCGATTGTCTTCCAAGAATGGTTGCAACATATCAAAAGTTCGTCACTCAAAACGGTTACGGTTAGCGACTGCCTTCGAGAACGATATATCATTAGCGATTATCGATTGCAACAATATCCGTATCTTTTGCCATTCTCAAGTGATTAAGTGCTCAAGTGCACTTTTGAAAACAATAGAACTTTGCATAATGATTGATTGCCACACAGCGTGCTGAACAACCTTCCACTCCAGCCATTAGCCACTGTAGGTACTTTATAACTATCTTAAGGTTGCAACTGGTAATTTATGTATCCTCAAACGGGAAACCATTGCAGCGAAGCAAATATCGTTGGGAAAATACCAAAAAAAACTTAATCATCTGCCCGCAAGTGTACGAGCAAGCGATTAGTTTCACTTTTTGCAATTTCGTTTGTTCAATAGGCAAGTTCTAGAGAGGGAGAGACACGAATGGCCATGGCACAAAAAGCGGGCAAGCAACAACAAACGCCAAGCATACACTACATTGTGAAACACATCTAAAAATAAATGGAATCCAAACAATAAGATACAAACGGCGAGAACACAAAAAACAGATGTTTAACTTAACGAGTGGAGGAGCCGCTTGACGGTGGGTATGTTATGTACAGTCGACGATCGGTGGTCGGTTTGTAATTATTATTTGATAAAACTGAGAGTGTCTTCGATGGATGGAGTATTTGTTGTCTTTTTACGGATATGATCTAAGATCTTCTGAGGGAAGTAGCGCGACTATTTCGGTCGAAGTTGGTTGAAGTGATAACGCTGTTTGGATTAGGATCTGGTTTCAAATTATTGTTTTTTTTTTTGTCTAGAATCTCTGAACGTCCGATTGACGTGGTGGGATTCTGTAAAGGTCATTGAATTGGTTATGTGAAATGCCGACGACGATGGTACCATGTGGTACGGGAGTGATTGAATAAATACGTCACAGAAAAAAAAATAAAGATTTGTTCAAATTGGATTAGTTTTGTAGCTCGTGGTTTCAAGATGAATCGATAGGCGGGCACTTAAGCCTTTCTCTGTGTTAACGATATTCGATGGGAAAAAACGGTATTCGTTGATTGATTGACATCGGGAGTCTGCTTAGTGGTAAGCCGATTGGGAATAGGGTCGACGATCGGTGGAATTATGCGGGTGTTTCGATGCCCGCGAGTAATCTTTTAAAGAGGTGAATAAAAGGGGCAACGGGTATACTCAATTTTTAGTGGTTTTCGATTAATGGCCATAGATTGCGGCAGTCTTTCTAAAACAGCGAAAAAGGTTTGAAAGAAGTCCAATGAAAAACATTCGATCGCTATGGCTTTATGTTTCACTATTTGGGGGAATGGGGTGTTCTAATACCAAGAAGTTTATTAAAGAGTGCTGCTGACTGACTGTAACCACATAATTGTATCAAACCCTGAAGAATTCTATCACAAGAAAGCTGCAAACGTTCGTTTATAGGTGCCTACGAAACATTCTGAGGATTTTCTGGCCTCAATGTATCTCTAAAGAACATCTTTACCAGAGAAAGGGCCAGTAACCGATAGGCACAATTATCCAACGATTAAAGTGGCAGTGGATTGGTTACACTACGCTCTGCAATGGAATCTGCTTGCTCAAGATGGCAGAAGAGTAAGTCGACCGAGAAATATGTATATGGCGCAGAACGGTTGAGGACAAGTTTCGGCAGTTGGGAAAGAGTTGGAGAGAGCTAAGGCGTAGTGTCAAAAACCGCACAAGAGGCTCAGGACTTACAAGGCAAACAGGGCATACAAGTGTTAAAGAACGATATAAAAAGCTTCATAAATTGACTATATTTAGTTAGTTCTTTCCCTTAACTCTATCGCTTTGCTACCAAATTTGTTGATCGTGAAGTAAAGACGACACCTTAACGCCACATCTATCTATCTATTCACTAGGTTTCACAGGCGATATGTCATCTACTTTCATCTATAAAGTAAACATCCCGGAGCGATTGCTTAAAGTTACAAACAAAACCTTATATTGACTGTCATGGAGTAAATTGTTCGTAGACAAAAGAGTTGTAGGGCGAACTTGATTTACTTCGTTTAAATTTTTTTTTTTGTGTCTGCAGTCTACACAATCCACAGATATTTGAAATCTTTAACGTCAAGAAAATCAGTGGATGACAAAATACAAACTCAAGCCTCATCACCAAGCCCCTCTTGGGATTTGTTGGCAGAGCGAAAGAAGAAAAAAGTCCAAAGGTCTCTGCGACTAAACAGAAGAAAGCTTTCGGTTTGATTGAATTGCTGCCTTAGAATCGGAACATTGGGATTGTTTTCTTTTTAAAGAAAATCCCAGAAAGTAGCAGTAATCAGAACAGACCGCGTAGACTAGAAAGACTGTTCAGATTTTTCAGGGGCCTTCTTCCAATGGTCATTCTAGAAACGATGTACTGGTGTTCCATTGGGAAAGCTGAAACAGAAATGTCGTCAATATAGCACTGTTCTGCTGACTGTACAATAGCTATGCCGAATCAAATTCAGCTGTCAGGCAGAATGAACCATCCAAATTGGAGGATGTTAGTCAACAATTCCATCCACCTAACCTAAATAGACAGAATAAAGGTACCTGAGTCCAACAAAGCAACAACAAAGTTATTTAATGCAGTGGGATATGACTTGGTGAGGAACATGCGCCAATTAGTTTTCAAGAAGGGACCGTACCCAATGGTTATACCTACAAGATTGGTGGATACAATGCCAGGAAAGTCGATCACCGACGAAATATTCAAACTACGACAGATTTAGGAGAGAAACGAGAAATTCCATATCAATACCCAGAACCTATTTTTCGATTTCAAGGCCGTGTATGATAGCATTTATAGGGACGAGATATATAGAGAGATGTGTACTTTTGCCAGCCTTGCCGAACTCGTTCGATTGTGCAGTATGATGATGGAAAATAAACGCTGGTCCATTGAGGCCGGTAAAGACCTCACAGAGATCTTTGATATAGAAAAAGGATTTTGACAAGGTAACGCACAGTCATGCGATTTCTTCAAAATGTATGGGTTGTACAGCCACATTAGAACAGTCCAGATACGACAGATGGGAGGTATTGAGCAGTAGACGAAAACCGCGACTCAGGTAGAAGGTGCGGGTGGAAAGGGATCTCAACCAACTTGGCGTGTGAAACTCGAGGCAGCTAGCTTAAGCAAAAGGTTTGAAAGTTATTTCTTCTTTGGATTGGATGGGCTTGAGGGTAGATGACATCATCATGGCCGACTCGCTATTCACTTGACATCAAAAAAATTTCTCTAAAAACTAGAAAAAGACCAAACGAAAGCCAACGTTATTCAACCAGTTTACTGATGCCAAAATTGTCATGTCACTCATGACCACGTAATCATATCATACGCGTCTTTCTTAAGCCTTATTTGTCGCAGCTCAACATAAATAACGTTGCAAAAAAAAACGCAAATATTTTTTTCTTTCTTTCTTCCATCTCTTTACAACATTAGCTCCTTATATCAGTGCGACACCATCTTTTGTAAGATTTTGCAACTTATTGTCAACGAATTCATAAAGTTGTTACAATAAGTAACTAACGGTGTGCAATTTTTGCGTGAAATGTTAATTAGCAAACAGGTCACGTACAAGCACGTGGGGAAATCCTCTCAAAAGAGCAAACCTATGCCCTTAATTTTTCATAAACAATTGTGAAAATAAAATAAAAATATTTACATTTTGTTATTGTTTAAAAAATGGAGAAACGTGCAATAAATTATGTCACCGCGAAACAGTGTTATGTTGGCTTTACAACGCACAATGAATAGCTCTACGCATAGTAATGGGATCGCTGTGTATTTACATATGTAAGTTGGCAGATATTTTTATGCCAAAAAAAATAAGATTGTTAGAAGATGTAGGGCATATTAGTGCACTGAATTGCTATGCTCAATTGAAAACGTTTTTGCATTTAAATGTAAGGAAGTTTAAAATTTTCCACAAACTCATCCTTATTGCAACCATTAATCACTGTCCATCTTCCTCCTTCTCATCGAAATCTTTGCCATAAATAACATCCCGTGTGTTACATGGGCTCTCTACCTCCACGTGATACAAAACGAGCTTCATCGCCACAACACTCAGGCCCGACTAATAGAGTCATAAATATTCAAAAAGATCTATCTCCGTGATTATCTTTGATCTCCAATATTTGCCGATTGGATGAGGAAGTATCCGATATCCATTCCACACGAGGGTGTTGTGAATCTCATCACCATCTGGTAGACAATACAAATTTAATTGGCACACATGCACTCGGCTCTGCCCAAAGGGAAGAGAAACGGAATTCGGCTCAAATTTACAAACCTTCCCTCCTCCCGCAATTAGCGCCGCCGTGCAATGGCTAAAAGTTAAACAATCCAATCACTCATAATTGTTCGTTTGCTTTGTTGATGGCCGTGCTAATTTGTTCCATTGTCACAAGCACAACCGTCCGGGACGACAGATTGGAATCAATTTAAATTTTTGGCCTGATGGGTTCCCCAAGCCGTGTGTGTGGGATTTTTTTTTTTTTTTGCATAATTGGCAATAAAATTTGGAATGGAATTCGGATATTTGTACTGCTCAGCTGGGGATGTACTTTTGTCGTATTTACCTGTTTAAGTTGTAATGAGGAAAAGCACACAGTGTGAGGTCATTAAAAAGTCAGTACTACCGCATTCGAATGGAACTTGAACCCTTTAAACAGGCTCTGTGTGGTTTCTGTGCAGAATGTCGCGTGTAGTGTTCTGATGTGTGCGCAGGCGTGCCATGCTTCTCGATGATTAATTGTAGAAATTTCGTGAATCATGCTTGGTAATCTGCCCGGAAGCCGAAACCTCCACGCTTTTGCATACGCTTATGGGAAAAACATTTGATTTATTGAGACTGTTGGCTAAATATAGATATAATGATCCATCACCTTACTTATTCGCACGTAAATTTGTGTAGATTTTGAGAGATCGACGATGAGAGGAGAAATCCAAGTTTTCGCCAAATCGACCACCAAATCAAAATTAATTACTACATGTGGCTTGGCCTGTTGTTGCATGTGTCAGACAAAGATAAGGTCTAGTTGTTGTCTGGTTTAAAGCTGCTTGACTAGACGAACTCAGGCTGGATCTTTGGATACTTTACCCATTGGATTTACTTCTCACAATGTTTGTAGCGTAAAACAATAATTTTACATTCAACGTTAAGTACTATGTACACTAAGCGCCTATCAGTTTGGAGTGTCCACGGAGACTGCCATTTACAGACTAATACCACAAATTTAGCTGCAAATGAAACCACCCTATATGCCTCTATCGATATACAGGGAATTTTTGAAAACATTCAAGAAGGATATGAATCTGATCGAAAGGTTAATTCTTGCAATGTTACAAAGAGGAAAAAAAAAAATAAAATAAAAGAGATCGTTGACAACTTTAATAGGGATCAAAGGATGTCAGCACGGGGATGCTCTCCTCTTAGAACCAAGGGCCTGACGTTCAACTGGCCTTGTACTTATTTTCAAAAAGCCTTAAAAAAATTATCTTTCACTGGAAAACATCAACTTATACGGGGAAACAAAGTATCTCGGAGTAATCCTCCCCAACACGCTTAACTGAAATTGGGGTTGCCATCAAAAATTTAATGAAACTAAAGGTCATAGACTAGATAAAATCGCAACTTCTTAAAAACCCCTGGATACATGTTATAAATTCCTCCAAACTCCCTTCAAACGAGGATAGTGTCTAGGAAGAAGAGGACGGATGAAGAGCCTAACTGCAACTCGTATCTGAACAAGATCACCAACAAGGCGACTAGGGCAATGTAAACGTGCCAAAGCCTTCACGTCAAAACTTGGGGACTAATATCCAAGACGATCTTCTATCTATGTAGTCCCATCATCAAACCCATGATCACCTCCGGTTTCGTGGCATGGTGCCCCAAAACCAGTAATGGCAGCTTGGATCTGGGGTCTATGGCTCCATGTGCCAGCATGCGCCAGCGCCAGCGAAAGTCATCAGACATCTTTCAATCGAATGTTCAAGCAAGTTGTGCACACGGAAGTATCTGCGGGAGAAAATTAGGGGAACCCGCTTCTACATCTCTTAGGACAGTCAGAAAGCAGTAAGTGCTCGTAAATCCTACACGATAGGACTTAAATCCTTTACGATAAAGCTGTTCTGAGACAGGTGGAATGGCATCATTATTTTGGCTGCAGTAGTGCATGAATGGTCAACGACATTGGAAAGGGAGGGATACAATACCACGGCATATGCTGACGACATTGAAAAACCAATCACAGGTTAGACCCTCCAAACAATAAGAGACCCAATGGAATCTGGCGTACAAATTAGGAAGGTGGACGAAGAAGCTAGGCCTCGAGTCGAAGAAGCTAGAAGTAGTCCGCTTCGCAAGACGCTATGAGGTTACGTATATCAACCCTCCTAAATTAGAAGGTTCACATTCCTGGGGGTTATACTTGATATGCAACTCAGCTGTAGGTAGAATATTCAGGATCGTGCAAGGAAAGCCTCAATTGCCTTATATTTCTGTCGGAAAATTCTGGGCCGGGAATGAAGTCTGCAGCCTAAAGAAGTCCACGGGGAATATACGGCGGTGGTGAGGACGATTCTTATGCACGAGGTACTGCTCTGGTAGACATGACTGGACAATGAAAGCAACAGTAGATGCTATCATGCATTTGCATAACGGGTGCTTTAAAAACCACCCCAACTGCTGCCCTGGAGGCAATGCTCCATCTGCTTCATGTTGATGTCTTTGGGAAGCTTATGGCAATCAAAGCAACACTAAGGCTAAGAGAATTCTGCCAGCAAATCAGCACAGCAACGGACCACATTAGGATCCTTAACTCTAGCACTATTTCTCAGTTTTCAGTTGTAAAACTCGCATTCCAAGCCGAAACTTTTGGGAATTCGGTACAATCTTGAGTGAATGGGCGCTAGAAATATTCACAGACGGATCTAAAGCAGCATGTGGTACAGGGCGGGAGTTTTCTCCAACGCATCTGACATAGCCATTATCATACGACTGCCGGTTCACTGTAGTGCATTCCAAGCGGAAATTAGGGCAGTCCGTGAAGCTGCGCCTTGGCTTTCAATTAACGCGATAGATTGCAGCGCTATTGTACTCTACAGGCAGCTATTAAAGCCTTAGAATCGCTGACAATAGGATCAAGGTTGGTAAGGAAATGTCCCACATCTCTTAACGAGATTGCAGATAGGTGCGACGTTATTTCAGGCAACGAATCGGTTAAATTCCTCCTTGATACTAATGCCAGGATATAGGGGTCCTCACCGGACATTGCTTGATAGGCAGACTGGGAGTCCCCTTCAATGATTTCTGTAGAAGATTTGGAGACGCATAGGAAGAGAAAACGACAACCCACCTACTGTGCACTTGCCCTGTCCTTGCAACGTTAAAAAGGAAAACCCTTGCGGACGACGACGGTCTTAACCATCTAGCCGAACTCGACATCCAGAAAATAAAAAACTAAAAACTTTATCTCTGGGTAAAAGTGGTTCAAATATCTGTGGCCCAATCAAGTTTTACGGTGAGATCAGCTGATCGTGAAATTTATTTAGATATTCAAGAATTAGAAAAGTTTAAGTGTAAATACAGATGGGATCACACTACTATACACATAGTAGGAGTACTCCCCTTACCTATCGTCTACATATGGCCGGGAAACTTTGAAGTGGAATTTGCTTGATGAACTAATTGCATAGACTGTCGTCTACACCTACCATTGTCGGAGCTGTTTTAGTAAGAAAACTCGTAAATTCGCTTGACGGATTTTCTATATAAGATAGTCTATCGGTGGGTGGTTCAATTTATCAAATCATTTTATTTGTTCCGACAAAGCTTCAATAAATTGCCTCTAATACCACGTGTAGGATGCTGTTTTTGCACTCTTTGAACTTGAATTCATTTTCACTAAAAAACCCTCTATCGGAATAGTCTTTTCGCATCAAATGGTGACTATCATGGTATCTACGAGTATTTGCTTCTCTGTCCTTTCAACGATTCTGCCCAGATGCATTCAAAGTCCTCAATTTTCAGATGGAAGAGGAGAACTCGTGATTATACATGAAAACGTGCTTCGTGTCTTTTTACCATTGCACCACTTAAATGAATTTGAAAAGTCATAACAAAACAAATTACAAGGCTGTGTGTACATTCCTAATAGCTCCCACGATTTCTCAGAAAAACCTCTGAAGACATAACATCCTGTGCACTACCATGCCTCCTCCATGGACAACAACTGTGACAATCGAAAAATACTGTCAATTGGATGGCGGCGCAGTGTTCCAACCCATTCCCCCACCGATTCCAGGAAGTGCTTCATCAACTGAAAAATTTCCTCACAATTTTCACGAGAGCCCTGGAAAATTATTTTTTCCGCTTCTTCCATCAAAACTCACGACAATACACTCTCGACGAAGCACATAATCACCCTCATTTGGGTGTAAAATCGCTTCAAAGCGGATGCGAATTTATCGAACGCTTATGTGCAGATTGATCGCAGCGAATTCGTTAAGACCATCGGTAACCAAATAAAAGTGGCGCTGGTGGTTGTGCCTTGTTCACGGTTCGTGCGCGGCAAGGTTAATTACAGCGTCGTCCGCCACAGCTGGGATGACCTATTGGCTTGTCCGAAAAAAAAAAAAAAAAACAATTCGAACATTTTCATCGACTTTCATGAACTAAACTGGGCAACGGGCGGCGAGTTGGGGGGCAAATTTGCATTTGAATGTAACTGTAGAGCTTCGGAACGGTTGTGACTACTTAATGGCGGTGTTATCTTTGAGTTTGTTGGATAAATAATGCCATTAAATCAAGGGCAAGGTTACATGGGGCTGGTTGTTGTTAATAGGCCTTTTGGGAATGAATTATTCATTTGATAATCGACCCCCGGACTTTGTTGGTAACAGAGAGGTGACGAAATGATTTAGAGCGCCATTGTAGGGAATATACTTGTAACTCTTACATGTTCCATTGTAAGATTGTGCTCAAATGACGTGTAATTGTTTGTTAGATTTTGTAAAACACATGCATGGCGAATTGGGGTTACAAATTGCAGTGACAAGAAAAAAGGGAAAGGTAACTTTATAGTGTTTGTCCGGTGATGCAATTATTCTTTAAGTCGTCGGGGGTGAAATTATGAAGTAATGTAGCTTTCTTTAGCGAATAGGGTACCAAAACTGATTTTAGAACCAAAGAGGTACTTGAACTTACTATCTAGGCTCCTTCGTTACTTCATAGGTTTGTCAAACGCGACGGAGCATCTTTGTCGGATCACATGCAAGATTTTCACTCAAGGCAATCAACAAAATTTTAGTTCGACTTGATAGGGAAGGGTGTAAGGGGTTGCTTATGGGGACGATATGGTCATACTAGTACCATGAAAGTTTCTTCGCACGATAAGCCAATGATACACTAATGGGCAACGAGGAATTGCCTTGGAGTAAATCCAGATAAGACCGAACTGACGGTATTTACCACTAAAACCAAAGTGCCGGAATTGGTCCCCCCTCCCCCAAACCAAATGGTCAGCCACGGCACAATGGTAGACCCGAAACTAGGTGGAAGCTCAATATATGTAGAACAGCGGGTAAAGAGAGCTAGTGCAGCATTCTATGCCTGAAATCAAACAAATTGAGACTTCAGCCAAAAATGAACCCATATTGCCGGTGTGCATCCTATTCTCACTTATGACGCAATCGTTTGGCTGCCTGCTTTGAGCAAGAAACACAATATCGTCGAGTTCAAAAAAGTAGAGACATCGTCGTGTGTTACGGGACGATTGAGGTCTTGTCCTACGGATACTCTAAGTGTGATCCTACACCTGATTCCCTTGAATTTTACATCAAAGACACAGCTACATGCAGTGCAGTCCATCTCAGGGAATCACGGTGCTGAACTGGTAAGTCATACGGTGAGGACCAGGCAGCGCACTTTAGGCAAACCATTCCTCGTGGATCTCGGCGGGTTAGATGAAAAAAGGATTGAAGAACTGATCGTGTATCTGAACTCCACTGGCTGGATTAAACCACACCATCCCAACACAACCAACCAACACTCATCCACAAATAAGTTTGAATGAGTTTCGTGGTAGAAAAACGGAGCATACTAGCGCTAATTGGGTTCTAGGAACAGCCACTCTACCTACCCACCTACCTCACCCACATTTGTAAAAAAAAAATGTATGTACGTACATACGCAAGGATCATTATAAGATACAACGCCAAAGCCAGACTAGATACTTAAAAATATAACTTGGGTCATTTACGAGAAAATCTTGCGATCAGATATAACACTCCGTTTAGCATAGACAAAGTTAAACTCACTTACAACCTACAAGGTACCTGTAACAGACTGAATCTTGTCAGCACTGATTCGAAATCGTCTAGTCCACAATTGCCTATTTCAGGTCCAATTTCAATTGGGAACACATTTTATAATCCTGGAGGAAGGTCAAAGTAGTATTTATCTCCAATCAGGCAACAAACCTAGTGAGCTACCTAAACTTAACTGTCCCCTTATTTTAAATGGTTTATTCTTAAAATCATAGAAATGTTAATTGGTTTACACCTTGGAGACAGAAATTCACCTCTGCATCTTTGCAAATTCATCTACAGCAAAGAAAGATCCATACAAGGCGTAATGTTGAATATAGTAACACAGATTAAGAACCCCTACTGTCGTCAAGATGCTCTGAAACTGAGATTATTCACTGCTTCCCAAAGGATTTCAGTCTTAGTCTCCGCCGCTTAAGGGTGTCAACAAGGCGGTGTTCTCTCAATCCTTCTGTGGTCACTACTAGTTAGGGTTATTCTTGACAATTGGATAAGCCGTTGACTAAATTACCATCGTTAGGGAAAATCACGAGAGAAATATATGCAACACAGTACCGACAGTCCTTAAGTGCAGTGCAGGAATGGTGTGTTCGAGAAAACCTCTCAAGTAACCTCACCCGCAATTCGTGTCACGCTTCGAATGCTCATCAGTTTACCCTTAAGCCTTATTTCGGGCGTAGACTCAAGTATAGAGATTCTTTCATAAGCTGTACAACGCGAATGTGGAACAGTCTACAGCTCTGTGTTTCCCCGTCACTGCAACCCGCAGGCAGTTAAGAGCAACGTTAGTTATTCACTATCCCCTTCACTCGCAAACAAATCGGAGTCTAGACCAGAATGGTGTTTAACACTGGGTGACATATTTGTTCAACTTCCCTAGATGTGCGTTTTGTCACCTCTCGTTTCCATTGTATATATGGATCGGATGTTACGAGGTAGTGTTCTAATCGGAGGACTAAAGAATAGGCCATTTGCTTTTCGCAGACCCTTCGGTCCCTTTTATTAGAAGGGGCGAACTAAGCATCAGAGCTAAGCCATCAATGTTCAATTCAGTGTTTGTTCCTACCCAACAATTTCTTCGTTGTATTGCTGACTTCTTCGTACGCAGAGGTCGATACCTCGATGGTTTGGGCACGTTTAACGCATGTCCCCAACTTGGAATCCGTGTTAAATAGAATAGAAGGGACCTACAATTTATTGTCAACTCCGAACGGTGAATTGAAAAGCTTTTTCATGACAAATGGTATTCTTGGAGGTTTGCCATTCTCCGACAAGTGGTGGTGCCGCAAAAAATGTTTGGTGGACATGGCTGGGGCTTGAACTCACGCCGTTCGCACAGTAGTCCAACGCACTAACCACTGAGTCACGATGACACATATTGGACCTATACAACGATAATATGACCCACCACCACCATGGAGTAGTCGAGTAAAGATGAAGCGTTTTCGAAGGCTGGCATGCTTCGGCATTGCCATGCGCTTCTGCCCTATAGCTGGAAAAGCCTATTAACATCAGAGGAGAGATTTTAGAGAGAAATTCCAGAGCTTGATACTTAAGATCTGTGTGGTAAACGACCGCTTAACTAAAACGGTTTATTCGGCAAGAGGTTCGACGCAGTGATCCGAAGCCGAGAAGCTTGGGACATACCCACCGATAGTCAAGCTGCAGTAAATACTTTAGGCTGAAACTTGACTCCAAATCAGTACTGGAATGGGTCAATACCCTCCAAGACCTTTCCAGTAGGATCAAAGTAAAACTTACAAAAAAGATAGACGACAAACTAAATCTATAGCGGCGCTGCAAGAAAAGGACAAGAGCCGCTCTTCAGCTCTAAAATAAAAACGGAACTCAGGAAAATATGTAGGTACTCCGACAGAGAAAAAATAGCACGAGAAAAATGAAATCAAGAGCTTGTTACGGCGGGATAGGTATAAAAGCAAGGTTTTGTTACCCAAGCCGAAGCCTGCAACGACAAAGACGATCAGTGGGAGACTGTAAAGAAAAGACAACTTCACCTAACACGGAACAAGATATGCCCAGTGGATACATGGAACATGCAACCTTAATGCTTATGGAGCTTCATTTAGAGCCTCAATTTGACTTCTGGTAAAGCTAGCACTATAATACTGGGCTTTAGCATCGTATCGTATCTCTACGGACGGTTAAACGGCGGGAGAAGCCCAAATTTAACTGTCCGGCAGTCTGGACCCCAGCGTTCAATACACCCACCGGGCTGAAACGAAGTTGATTGTTCACCCTTATCCTCGGGTTCCACTTCATCCTGTACATTCAACGGCCTAATTGAACAACTAAATCCTAGCACCATTGCGATAAGCAAAATAAAAGAAACTAGCTCCAGTTGAATGGTGTTAATGAAATAAACAGTGCGGGCGTTATTCAACCCGTCACCCTGAAGCAACTTTTCATACCTAGCCAGATGTTAATTTTGTCTAAAAGTTCAAAAGCCTTTTGAGAACAAATTTATGGTGATTCCGTGGGAATCCACTTTAAAAAGGTTCATCAGTAAATATTCGCTGTTATGACATCAGTGGAGTTGAAGGTGCGGGAAGTCATAGCGTCATTTCGTTCGAAATTTAGTTTGTAACCGTAATTACTCATCACTATGAATGCTTGTGGGTTTGAGGGATTTATTTACCTTTAGCCCACGAAAAAAAAAAAAAAGAATAGTTGCACGCTGAAATCATAACTTAGAATGGAGGCGTTAGTTTGGTAATTTTAAACGAGAAAACAAAAATACGTCATCGGATACGGACAAAGGTGTGATTTGCATGGGTACAAAGAAGCTGTTGCAGAGCCGTGATCCAGCTGTGTAGTGAGTGTGTATGTTTGATCTCGTTTGTACACCGTACTGTGCCGAAATCCAGACATCCTTTCATGACAAGCAACAGCACAACATTCTAAGACGGTAAGGGATTGACAAGGATTCGTAGTAGGATTCGAACTTACGCAGCTCGCGCAGCAGTTCATCGCACTAACCACTGAGCTACGGCGACCAGGAGGAGTCTGCCTGACGAAGTTTGCAACCAGTAGTTTAGGTTGGATTGGGTTAAGGGGGTGGCGGCTTGATGTCAGGCACCCATTGTGTTCCCCGTTGTGGGACCTATATTCACTTACCTATTGGAAAAAAAAAAGGTTTATTTATGGTGTGCGACCCTAAATTGAGTATACATTAAAGGATGGCCTTCAATGGCAGGGTTAGAGTCTTTTTTCTGGTTCTGCTGAGGCTTGGGCAGTCGCAGAGAAAGTGCGTCGTATCCTCCTCCGCGTCTATATCGCCACATTCTGTGCAGAGGTCAGTCGTACTTTGCCGCCTAGAAGTTATAAAACAAGAGATACACTTGGACTTCTGGAGGCTTGCCGACGAACGATGGAGCAAACTTCCGTCATGCGGCATATCAAGAAAGATGTAGCCAAAGCTCATTAAAAGTAAAACAAAGGAAATACTTGCAACCAGTAAACCCAATACAAGCCGTAAGCAATGTGACAAGAGCATGCGATGTCTCTACGATAAGGGAAAACATCGCCTCATCGTCCGCCTTGACGAAACAAGAAAAACAGACATTTCTTTGGCCAAGGGAAGTGGTCAGCCTAGTACTCTTCGTATCGTCCACTTTTTCTGCTCCTGCATGACTGACAAAAACTTAAAGTACATGATATGCAACTGACTGAAAATAGCTACAGAGGATGTAGCAGGATTCTTGAACCAACGATTGACACGGCAAAAAAGCTTTCCAAAGACAGTGGTCTAAGTGGAGGGGCTTTTAAGACATAAGTACATACACCCATGTTTAAAATTGGAATCACGTCTTACAAGGACTAATCAGAATCCTTGAAGAATACTTCAGAAATGGAGTCCTGCAATACACTGACAGTGAACCTAGAGACTATTAGGTTGCTGGAAGCGTATTATAGGATCTGTGCTAAGGCCACTGCTATGAAACGTTATGCCTTAGGGCGTTTAACACCCCAGGCGACATTGCAGATGATGTTCTCATTATGTCAAAGCTATTGAAGGAGATAGAGCAGATCAGCAATGCGATAACGTATAGCAAGAGCACTAGAATGCTCATAAGACATGCAGGTGGACACACCAATTTTAAACAGGAATTCAGTCACAAACTTAAAGACGTCATGGAGAATGGAACCAACATCTTACCCAATTCCTAGCAAGACATGAATAAAACCACGATAATAGTTGTTACTGTGCCCAAAATATATTTTCTTTTAATGTCTTCTACTCCTCGAAGACAGGAGTAAGCACGGTAAAATACAAATCCCAGAAAGTATTGTTGAAACTATGCTGAAACTTGGATCTAGAGGAGTGAGCTTCACAGTTATATGACGAGTGTATTAAGAGAACTTCTTGCCATCGAAAGGCTCACCAAGAGGTGAACTGGGGTAGGTGAAAATATATCACCTAACACAGATCGCTCGCCAGCTTCTTGGCGCAAGCATTGGTCAATATTCTATTTGAACTCTAAATTTCTCATAGACCTGGTTAAACTTGTAATTCGACGAACACTGTCGAGAGGAAAAATAAATAAATTTTATGGAAGTTCACCGCCAATTCATCAGACTAGGCATTCGAAATGAGTTTCATGGCTTAAGATCCTGTGAAGAGGATCACCAGCGAACTCCACAAAACAAGGCGGAGTAGCTCTCGGTTTATCAGGACCAACCAAGTATTTAGTTTCTTAATTGCGCGGGTGATTGCGCCAAAAAATGAACTTCCGTACGAATGTAAGACAAAGTCCTGATACAAAGTCTATCTCTAGATAAAAAAAATAAATAAATCGCTGGCGACAGCTCGGGATGAGCCAAGGCCTAGCTTCTCGCAACCATTCATCTTGTGCGTGTTTGTATTGTTCCCACGAATGGAAGGGATTTACAATTTATTGTCGACTCCGAACGGCGAATTGAGAAGCTCTTTTATGAAAGATTATACTCCCGGAGGCTTGTCATTCCCCGACGAGAGGTGGTGCCGCAAAAAATGTTCGCAGTTTCTGGCTGGGGCTTGAACCCACGCCGTTTGGTCAGCACTAACTCACTAACCACTTACAAATGATTGCGCTACATGGGGAGTGAATCAAAGCTTAAACTACAATCTTCTCGAGTCACCATCATCCTTTGTCATCTGTCATCAGTTGCGCATATCGAGTTGGTTGGTCTACTTATACACCCCATCGAAACATGAGGGCCCCCCTCTTGGATTCAAAGGCTTTGTAGACTACAGTTAATCCCCTCTATATAATCTAAGAGCCTTAGGCGCTGTGTATACACATTTTTGATCGGGTCAACATCACTGTATACGTCACATAGTTCGTCGTTTAATCTTGTTCAACGCGAGAGTATGAGTTCAATGCCTGTGACGGTCCACTGTATCATACAACTTGAGTTTCTCGTCAGGATTAGAAACTCTACACAAGTTCGTCCCCAATTCTATGACTCTTCCCATGGAACTCAAATTGTTTCAATCAGAGGTACACCATGTCATTTGAGTCAATCATCTCCACATATAGAAAAATCGCGCTATCGCGTGCCCAAAACACATGAAAACACGAAAAATGATGGTCCGTTCGTGACCTTGAAATCACCTGAAACTGTGAAACAATAACCTACCTACATACATGCCACACATATCATCGAACAAGGTCAGGCAATCGACAATCAACACATCGTTTATGGAAATCGTTGCGCAAACAGCAAATGATTGGTTTATTAGCCTCTCTGCGTTGCTGTACCATCTTGACCAGTGTACACCGGCCACCTCTAATTGTTTCCGCAAGAGTCATTGAATTCATCCCCACTGATACACCCACGAGGGTGTGCATGCGATAGAAACAAAGAAAATTTCCACGACGTGATCCCACGTTGCACAAGTTCAGAAGTGCCTCAAGTGTGCCTCGTTAGGCCCTAAATTGGAGTTGGAAAATTATTTTTCAATTTACTTGTGTTATTTTGACGCAGAGTTCCTCAATGTCAAGCAGACAGCTGCGCTGCAATTGGGACATTGTAAATACACACTACAAAGGGCCTCCGGGAGTACCTTCGTTCAAGGTCAGTGTGCCTATTTCTGTGGGCAATCCCGGCGCGTAAATGACTTCTTGGTGAACTCTGACTGAAGTGATTGTGGCCAACAACTGGGGCGCTGCTTCGGATGCCCACAAATAGAAATTAAAATACCAAAAGACACTTTTATTGCATTTTTGAATATTTTACGTATTTTTTTTTTTTTGTTGTTTTACGTTTCACTGGACAACATTGTTTCCATATTCAAAACGGTCAATTGTTTGAGTGGCATGGTGGATGGTAGATGGTAGATGTGGTGGAATTACTTAAACATGAGCATGGAGTGCGACGGAGCTACTATTAGAGCGGTCAGGTTGGATAGGGCTCATTTGTCACCGCGCGAGATACTTTCCAAGTTATGCGCGTTTGGAAATATGTTTTTGCAAAAAACAAAAACAAATTTTAACAACTTTTTGGGTTAAGCTATGACGAGTGAGGTCATTGAAGGGGAGATTGCTTCGAATGAAAATGTTTCACCACGTCTACTGACAGAGTCGAGCGTATCGAGCATACCGCATTTCGCTTGACAAGAGACTTCATTTGTCACGATTGCTATTATAGCGTCTTGGTCGATTGATATTGGGAATAGCGACATGGTGTGGAACTCAGAAGGTGTGCCGCGATTGGTTTTTTCTGCTTCAATGTCAAGATTGGTGTTTTGAGAAAGTTCTCCTTGATCAAGCTTCGCGTAGTCACTGCGACCTAAAAAGTGTATTGTTGCGCAAGGGTCAGTTTGAATTTCCTGATAAAGGCGGAAAAAGTAAAGGATAATCCTAGCAGATTTTCCACCGACCAGTTCAAGGTCAGGTAAGGATGTTTCATAGAGATAGGGTTAGGTTAGGACATTCAGGCATCAAATAACGAACGTTAACAATTTTTTGTTGATCGTGGAGGGCAATTGCCAAGTACTGGATGATTTCTACTCGCAATGTATTTTCTGGCTTCACCATAGGTCGAGGAAATATACCCTCTACTCTCTCTACAGGCTGCATTTAAGAACACAACCCTTAAAGCACTGACAGTAGTTCAGGGAATGGCCTGGTTCAATGAGAATCACCCTCACGGCAGGTCTAGCGACCATACTCAATCTTCTTCCCCTAGACCCATTCGTACAAGAAACTGAAAGCTGGATAACCAGTCTATCAGGCACAGATCCTGCAAAAAACATATAGGTAACGCTGTAAACACAGACTACACAACACCCTACTTGGACTTTGTTACGAGTAAACCCTTGTCAATCTCCTTTCCTGATAGAGAACAGTGGGAGACAAAAAATATTTTGATTGATATCTACACAGGTGGCTCCATGATGGACATGGTCGTTGATGAAGGATTCTTCTCTGAAGCTCTTGGACTATCTAGATCAATCAGACTCCCAGTTTAGAGCGACGTTTTCCAAGTGGAGATTCTGGCAGTAACAACAGTCGCTCAACAATCTGGAATGAAGCTTATACCACATGATGATATTATCCTTTCCATTGGTAGTCAGGGGACAATAAAGGCAATTTCTGCCACAGAAACATGATAAAATCGAAGCTTGTGCGTGGCTTTCGCAAAGAGCTATGGGTTCTGGATTTATAAACGCCTAGGGATTAGTTGCAAACTCATAGGTTTACACAGGTTAGGGTTCACACCCCCATGTACATCACAATGGATTTACATTTATCTGAGTGTGACGGAGGAAACTTCCACTTCTCTTCGTCAACCCAGTAATTTAACTTAACCTACCCTCTCTCCCCAGCGATGCTTACTTGATCCGAGATTGAATCTAAGTGCAAGTCTTCAACCCCACTACGTTTATCTTCCCCTTAACACTCGATACCGTTGGATGGAGATTAGGCATCGTCAGCACAGTCGAGATGTACAACTCCAATCGGATTTCTTCATTTCCCATCGCAAAATGCCACGAAGCACATTGCTCATCAACAATGAAAACAATTTCGGTGCCAGACGCCAGCATTCTCGAGCTGCTGCTGGATCTCGATTTCCTCTGGCAGCGTTCCTATGGGCAGAACTCACGCTTTCACACATCGTTTTTGGGTTTATCAAGTGGGAAAAGCCGCTGAACCGTTCGTCAATATATGAAAGGAGGTGTCTTTAAACATGTGGTTAGGGGAATATCTACGTTTCGATGACATCAAGTTCAGATTTAAAAACTATAAGACAAGTTCAAAGTGATTTTCAGGCTTCGTCAGATCCATGGGAGCCGATATCGAAAACAGAATCCATACCTTTAGGGTTTAGGAGCGGACCGTCCTGGACTCAGATTCAAATCTTATTCTCAAACGTTCTGTCAGAGCAGAGTTATTTTAACATAAAAAAGAAAATCAGAGAACATATGGTACCAAAGCAGGGAGATCGGAACATGTGAAGGGTCCACTTTAGCACCCTAAACCCGTGACCTTTATAGTGGATAAGCGGGCCATTTGAAAATGGTGATGATGATGATGATACCAAGACAGGTTGGTCTTTAAACCTGCTGAAGTTTGGTGAGGGTCATTGTGTACCTAGAATCGTTCTTTGAACAGGGTGACACACTAAATTGGTCTCAAATCATCAACCAAATGATTGATGTGCCGAGAACGGAAGATACAACTGCCTTCAATACTGTGGGTGTTCAAGCACTTCGAACAATCAACATCCACTCGGAGTACTAGTTGCTTGTATCTGACCTATCGCAGAATGAATGTTGAATCTTGGTTCAACGTCGGAAGAATGCAATTTCAAAAGACTGTCAAAACCTTTGCAAATTCCATTTTATTAAACCTCCAACAAGATCAACTCCGTCATCATCATGTGTAGAAGACGAGTAGCTAAATTGTTAAAAAGCCATCAGAAATAATGATTTGACGAATGGTGCCGTCAAACACATATACTAAAACAAAGTTCCTATAAGCTATGCACCAGGGTAACCTTATTACATGCATCAATTCATAATATGATCCACCGAAAGCACGTCCGCTGATTGAAATCATATAACTATTAGGACGAAGACCGCATTATTTAATCCAATTACGCAGGCGATCAAGTAAGCATAACAATTTTCCCAACGACATCAGCGCTAAGATCCAACGTATGGCCGGAAGAGACAAGCAGACGAGAAGATCCAAGGAGAAACTATACAACAGCCTAATCATATCTCTCCTGCTGTATTGTACAGAAAACTTAAGATGAAAGTGCACATGAAGTATTCGAAAGAAAAGTTCTACCTTCGATTTACGATGGCACCTCCATTAATGGTTTGTGAAGGAAAAGAAGAGTTAGCTAGGAGAGGAAAAATACCAAAATTCCAGCCCGAAGAATCGGCAATTCCACTCCTGGGGAAGCAGAAGATGTTCGATGGCGAACGCAAGTGGAGGGTGGCCTTAAGCAACGCTGCATACGCAATCAGAGGAAATATTGAAGGGTTTGTTGCTTGAGATGCTAGAACAACTTCTCCAACTGCTGTGCTCCAAAAATTCCTATACTGCTGCCAATTTGTAAGAAACTCATCAAATGAATTAGAAAAAAACGTGGGGCATGTAACAATCCCATTTCTTCCTTCAGAACTCAACTGATGCCCACTGACACTACCGGACAGAAGGGCTTGGACTCAGTACGAAATCATTTTTCACGACGACATCTACAATATTTCTCTATGCCGATGCTGACATTATTGCAAAAGATCCTGGCATTCACCATTCTTTCAGTCCACCTAGATTGAAGCTTCTATAGCATCTTTGAGGCTGAAGCCACACCTATAAGTTAGGCTATCGTGTGGCTGTCAGAATGCATGAATTCACTTGAAGTGCATGACAGCGACGTGTAACATCAAAGATCAAACTGTGCTGAGTCAAAGGTCACAACGATATCCTGCAGAACTGTGGAGGTAGCAAACTAACCACACAAGACTGTCAGTACCAGTAGATGTCTTCATAACGATAAAGCCACCAGTGTATTTTTGCCAATGCTTTGTCGAAAGGAATTTAATTCGATTAAGAAGAAACAGCCTTTCAAAATTAACGAATGTCAGATCAGGGTATTAACCGTATCTCTAACGAACATTTTTACTAGAGAAGGGGCCAGGAACCGATAGGCACAACCATCCAACGACGAAAGTGGCAGTGGATTGCTCACATATTTCGAAAAGGCGACAACTTGCTTACAGAAGAGTGGGTCGACCGACCAAAACAGTTGAGGAGGAGTCTCGAATCGGCAATTGGGGAAAAGTTGGAGAGAGCTGAAGCACAGGATGGCGCGGCCTTAGGCCCTAGGACTCACAAGGGTAACAGGTCATAAGTAAGTAAGTAAGTTCAGGCAAACATACTCACCGACTGGACATAGACTGAAGCTACAGAGGTGAGGAAGAGGAGGTATCCGTAGAAGTGTCTCGAGAATGAATGCCTTTTCAATGATTTGAACACTGTGGTTCCGACCGACTTGAGCTGTTATGCTAGGAGATCTAAGTGACTTCAGGAGTTGACGAGGGTTTAAATTCTTGCACCCTTTATAGGAGACTACTTCCAACTTACTTCCTAAGATAGCAAAGTTTCTCAGAAAAAAAAACCAGTCAGAGCAATAGCGAGACGTCACAGCGAGAAAGGCGTTCAATGAAAGAGCATACAGAGCCCAAATAAAAACCAGAAAAAAAAAAAACGAACAAACCAACCTCAACGTGGAGTCGCAGTTAATAGAGAAAAGACAAGAATGTTTCTGTAGAAAGTCGATGGTGACCAACTACTGCAATCATCGAAGTCGTGCTTATGGAAAAAAAAAAACCCCCGCTGATTCAGATGGTTTCAGACATGACACAGTTACGGCTACAGAAGATGACTTTGTAGGAAGCATGCACCAATTAGTTTGTAAAACAACCTAGAAAGAATGTATATTTGAGGGTTAGAAGCTTAGCATCATCTTCTTCATTCTACTCCTGCACCTACTTATAAGGTTTTAGACTACTGAGCAGCGCCTATGGGATAGGAACAACTAAGACGAAATATTTGGCTCCTAGCAGCCTAGAGTCAGATCCTTGTCCTGCTAGCATCTAAAGAAGAATCATTCTCACCAACCGCGGTTTCTATGAACTAAGAAAACAATTGAGGGAGCCGATGCAATGTAACACTCTTGTCATTCCATTTCTGCTATGTGTGCACAGAAGTGTGAACTTTGTCAAAATCAGGTAATAGTACTCCCGGGGTATTTGAAGGAACAATTTTCCATACTGCTGTAACTTGCGTTGACGGAAGATATCCATTTAGTGCTTGCGAAAGCTATTCAAAGCCAATATCTTGGCTTAGAGTCTTCCAATCCACCTCAGCACAAGAAGTGACCCAAATCTTCGATGGTAACCAACTGTGAATGAAATGCCAGCAGATATAGCTGACTGACTCCCTTAGTTGCGATCAATAGACTCCCAGACAGTGTCCACCTTCAAATACTTGACCCAACAAAAGAGTTTAAGGGGTTTACCATAAGGAAAATCCCAAAAGCAAAACAAATCAAACCTAAGAACGCGCATTACCGAATCCCAACCATTGTGCTCCCTGGCCACATCACAGTTCGTAACTCGTTTCACATTATGGCGTATCTATCTCAAACCTCAACCCAAACTTAATTGTTCCGTTCTGCACGAAAAAGCAGAACACTTCACAAGGGAGTTATGTAACACAGATGCGAATAACCTGAGATGCGATTACGAAATACCGGTCCCGCACCAACTGGTGTGGGATGGTTTCACTTGAATTCTATAGGTATTATACTATTCTCCCTGAAACAATGCACAGATAATTTTTTAAATTTATCGTGTGTCATTCTTAGGTGAGTTATGTAAATCCGAGAGCGATATTCCCGAAGAACTAGTTGTGGTTCGAAAGTAGTTTGACCGGCGATGGCGGCGGATATGAGTTCTACACCGCGTTGCAGTACAGATTAAAGTATTTTTAGAATAGAAGTTCTGTGTTTAATCCTGTTTAATTGACGTGCGACGAGTGTACATAAATTATAAAATCTGAATTGAACTTGATTTAAATTTTAAACAAATGATCAAGGGGAAACTGGTATGAATGGGAGGCGGGTAAGAGACTGAGGCTCGGGGGCGTTATGATGTTAATTCTGAGTCTTGGACTGAGATTTACGTTAATTCATGAAAAGAGTGTGGTACTTGTTCACGTTGATTGTGGGAATAATATTTAAAAGAAACTCGAAGCCGATCGTTTCTTGGAACGAATAACACGCATAAGTTGTATACGAGATGCCGAGGTGGGAATATCATCGTGGAAGCTGAAAATATTTTTGGACTTCGCCAGGGATGCGTTCTGTCGCCTCTCCTTTTCATAGTGTATATGGATGTTACAATGCAGCTATGGTGGGGAATGGTTTGAATTGGAAGTTTTAAGGGTAAGTCATCTGCTTTTCGCTGATGACTTGGTCATCCTCACGTACACCCAGACCGAACTTCATCGCGCACTGGGTAGCTTCGTTGCCGTCTGTATTGAAGCTGGTATGAAGGTAAAAGTGAATATATCAGAGGTAATTGTAACTTCCCGAACGCCTGTTCAATGCACTCTGCATGTTAGTGGAGCCCCATTGAAACAGGTGGAGAAGTTTAAGTACCTCGAGGTCCTATGCACGAGCGATTGAAGGAGCAATGCAATGCTGAACAAATTCAGTATTTGTTCCGAGGCTCATCTATGGTCATGAGGTTTGGCTAATGACCGAAAGAATAAGATCACGGATACAAGCTGTGGTGACTCGCCGAGATCGAATAAGGAACACCAGAGTACGCGAGGGACTCAATGTCGAGCAGCTACTTTTTCGAACGGAGAGGTCCATACTTCGATGGTTTGGGCACGTTAAACGCATGTCCCCAACTCGGTTTCCATGACGTGCCATGGAATCCGTACCATCAGGTAGGCGTCCCCTGGGAAGGCCTAGGATAAGATGACTGGATCAAGTCGGAAAGCTCACCTCTATTCGTATGGGGATAGCTCCTGATGATTTAGAGTCGATGGTGGAAGATCGGGAAATGTGTAGAGTCCACTTAAGCTCCCTAAACCCGGAAACCTTGGAAGATGATGAATATAGTCAGTGTTTCCTGGGTCTGAGACGATTTGACTTAGAAAGAAGTCCAGAAAGATTGCCCCACGAATAGTTCATCCAGCAATCCATGATATACACGTACATATGGTTATCTACTGACACACGTCTTTGATCACTTTCTTGTTGCAGCAAAATTCATGTGTCCAAGCGGCCTTCTAAGCAGCTTATGAGTCGGCATAGTATTGGGAGAGTAACAGGACAAAAACACCGAAAAATTAAGGGCCCGAATTGATTTTCATAATAGGCACGAGAGCACGGGAATTAGGAAAATTAGAGGAGAGATGAAGGAAGACGATTGTCTTCGCAGCTTTTTGATAGCGGAAAATACCGACTACACCCCGTGTAAGTTGAATTTCAACCTCAACTTCCCGACATCCATCCCTATCCGTGAGGAGTGGGAAAGTGATGACGGCAGAGATGATCACTCCGTTCACCTCTATACCGACGGTTTCAAAACCGAGAACGGAGTGGGAGGTGGTGTTTTCTCCGATATGCTTAACCTGAGCATCCCCTTCCGTCTACCTGACCAATGTAGCGTTTTTTCAGGCGTAAATTATGGTGATCAACGAAACCTGATTCTAGGTATAGGGGACATTACAATTTTTACCGATAGCTGGGCTGCTATAAAATCTCTGGTATTGGTAACATGTACAAGGTGGCGCAAAAGTCATCACCCTATCGGAAGATGCTATAATTTTTGCAAATGGCGGCAAATATCAGTTCTATGTTGATATTTGTGAAGTAAACAGATATAAAATACACGTTAACAAGACATAAATCGCTATACTCCTAAAGAACGCGCATATTTCCTGGTCGTCCGACACCAACTGGGCAAACACTACGACGTTTAGCTGCTCGCCTAGAAGAGTATGGGACAACACGAGATGCTGTCAGGTCTGGCCGGCTCCGGAGCAGCCGTTCTGCTGAGAATATCGCAGCTGTGGCTAAAGATGTCTCACAGGACCCCGGAGTATCGACCAGACGACGCGCCACGCAATTCGGCATCAATCGGCGGTCTTTACAGAGAATTTTGGTGAAAGATTGTAAGATGTTCCCTTACATAGTGCAGACAGTGCATCAGCTGTTAGCTGTTGACCGCCAAGCCTGTGTAACATGCCCTCAAGCCATCCTGAATCTCGACCATGAGGGAGACGACTTTTCATCGAAAATCATCATGAGCGACGACGTCCATTTCCATTTTATGGGATAGGTGAATGTAGGATTTTTTGAAGTCACGAGTCTATGTCAACAAGCCTCAGACTCTTGAAGGCCTTAAAGAGAATATCCATCAAGACTGGGAGGACTTATCGCCGCAAGTTCTGGCGAGAGTGATGGAAAATGCCATAAATCGGGCCAGAATGATCATCAATTCTGGCGGCGGCCATGTAGCCGATACTATTTTCTCGACTTAATGAGAAATAATTTAAGACATCAAATAAACATAATCTAAAAGCAAAACCAAAGTTTTTCATACTAAAAAAAAAATTACAGCCAAAGAATATCGGGTGACAACTTTTGCGCCACTCTGTACATCAAAAGCTACTTAAGGTTGGAACTGTAAGGCCGATGAACCTGTAGGGATGAGGAAGAACAATTACATTTCCTCTGCAATTGTCCTGCCCTATCCAAAAGAAGGAAGTGCTTTCTAGGAGCCTATCACTTCGAAAAATTGGGCGAACTATCACATACTGACGTGAAGAGTATCCTCAGCTTCACCAAGAGCTCCAAATGGTTTCAATAAAGTGAGTGGGCTTTTTCAGGGTATAGATACAAGTGGCATCACAAAAGGCCTTTCCTACACTACGTGTGTTTGTGCGAAACCTCTCTACCTACCTATCAAAAAGTTGATGAACGACAATGACGCCGGTTCTCATGCCTTACCAGTAGAGGCTTTCATATATGGAGTCAAGTTTTGGTAGGGTGCATGCATCAACTCATTTACCAAGTATGGGTGGAAGAAATAACGTCTTATGACTGAATAAAAGTAAGAAGATTCTATGAGTATCCAGGCATTTCCCTGGTTAATCTCGCTTGTAGGACTCTATCCAACGTACTGTGTGAAGGTCCGGACCTCAGTTGTAAGGATGAAGCCATCACGGATGGTTAAAGAAGGCTTGTTTTAGAGAACTGAAAGCAGCATGCATGGGATCGTTTCAGGCAGAGACACTCTACAAGTCGGGAGCCGGTTAACTAAGTGAGGAATCTTGATGGAGGTGACTAGACGAATAGAATTTCAACTCGAAAAAAGAGCTAGAAAATGGTCTTCAAAAGTCCAGGGATGTACTTCTAATTGACATGACAAATATGTTAGTTATACGGAAGTTTCGCCGACGATGTTCTCACAGAAGTTGAGATTTATAGGTGTTCATCACACAGTCGCGGTTTATTTCTAGCCAATATTAAAGAAAAAAGAATAGAAAGCGTCTTAGGTGGAAGACTGATCTTTCCTTGTCAAACTAATAGGCAGGTGACATCAGTAAGCTTAAGACGAAACCCAGGCGAAGTACCAGTAGTCAATGTGATGACTCACATCGTGTGACATTCTAACCAGCCACTGGGGCCTTGATATTCACATGGCGCGACTGCGAAAGTCCAGTTTCAGAAATTGCAATGCAATGACTAAGTTGGATGACATGAAATACATATGTAAATCCGATTTACTTCTCTCTCTGTAATGGGAATTCCCCCCGCAAATACAACCTCATCCGAGTTCTTTTCACTTTCTTCCACCTGCAGCCGGTTGCATTATTATTTTTTCCTCATTTCGCAGACAATGAACTTGATTCACATCTCGTTCATCATCTTCGACAAAAAAAAAAGTGACGCACACACAAAAGTGAATCGCTCTTACGTAACCCCCGCACAATAACAACATCCGTGTCCTACAAAAGTCAGTTGCTCATCAAAAAAAGATACAAATCTGAGTCAAACAGAAAAAAAAAAGACTTGCAACACAATGCTCAGTACTCCCAGTGGCACAGTACTTACGGTTCGCCTTAGTTAACCTCAACAATGGTCGGTTGGTGCGGTGAGCACGTAAGCCCGCTGGAATCCATTGCATCTGTGATGCCCTGCTCGCATAAAACGTTTCCCAGCCAAACAATGCCATTTCGGGTAAACGGTTCGAGGTACACTCTGTGCACAGATACACCGTTACAGGTGTGGTTAACTATTTGCGTTGCCAGTTCAGGTCGGTTTACACAAAATTTATGTTAAAAAACGACACGAATGCCCAACCGGTTGGATCTAAGTACTTGCAGATACTCTCGCACTAAAGGCAACAAACAAAAACTTTCTTCTGATAAAACATTTTCCGTTTTTTATCCGCGTGTATCTGCGAAGTTGTATCTTTTTTTTTTGTGCAATCAGTTTTGAGCAAACGTATAGGTAAATTTGGTACCTCATTGATAAAACCAGGTCAGGCTGTGCGGATGCACCGCACAGAATCGTGCGCTTCAGATATATTTGTACAATATTTTGTTTTTTCCGGAGATGTGCAGCTTCATTATCACTGCGAGACGGTAGTGACTCGCTTCGCTGACATTATTCAAATTGTTTTTTTTTTTCTCTCATTTTTCTGTTAAGTCAAGGGGCTGGGCAGCACTCCGGGAGGTGAGTGGTGAAAGCGAAAGTTGTGAAATTGCGAAAAAACCACAATGATTAGGTTTGAGAAAAAAAAAATATTAACATACGAGTGGTTGTTCGATATTGGTTGTCGTTTATGGTCGACGACGACGACGGTGGGTTTGACATTTTTGCGGCTTTTTCTGATAAATCACAGGTTGACACTGGCCGGTGGTGGGAAGTTAAATGCGTTGACAGGCTTTTTATCATTAGCGGAAGAGCAGCTGTTTAGTGGGGGAACATGCAGAGAAACTATCATACAAGACTCATTGGGTGACTTGTGATTTACCATACCACATGTAGTATGCTTGGTTGAGATTAACTTAGTTTCAGTAGAAACGAGACCAGATATTTGTCACTAGTGATTGTGTGTGCTGGACAAGGACGGAATCAGGGAAACTGGACAGGGTGTTTTGGTTGTTTAGGAAATAATTTGACAAAGACAATTTTGTCTCGGATACAAGGGCTATTAAAGCAGGAGCAATCTTGGGAAGAGTTCGGCGAGAAATAAAACCCTGATCACAATGCTGTAAACAAGCTGTTCGTTCTGGCAGACCATCCGCCGTGTCAGGGGATGAAGTTTAACATCGTCGAAGGAGTCAAATCCAAATCCGATGAGAAGAACATCTTGCGCAAATGGGGCGAACATTTTCGGAGCTGCTCAATCCCGAACAGGGCACTGAGGACGGCAAAACCATGGTTTTGAGTTGGAGCGGATAATAGTCTTACTTAGGGGAGGTGATTTTGGCGATTAAAGGACTAAAAGCCGGCAAATCTCCTGGTGTGGATGAAATCTGGACAGATATGCTCAAAGCCTTGAGGGAAGAGGGAGTAAAATGGCTGCCTCGTGTCATTAAAGTGATCTGGGAAAGCGGTAAAACACCTAGCGACTGCCAAGTTGGGGTGATTGTTCCTCTTTCCAAGGAAGGGGATACAATTGATTGCTCCAATTATAGGGGTATAGGTATCTCTTTAAAGTCGCGCCAGTAAAGCCTTTGTTAAGGTGTTGGAAGCGCGTTCCAGAGCTGTGGTCGAGTCCCGGTTGGCCGATGAGCAGTGCGGCTTTCGTCCATGTAGAAGGACAACCGACCAGCTGTTCACTATCAGAATTATACTTGAAGAACCGTGGGAGTACGCCAATCTAATCTACAGTTGCTTTATGGATCTGGAGAAAGAATATGATCGGGTTCTTTGACGGTTCTCTCTTGAGGCCCATTCGTTCTCTTGAATCAAACTGTAAGAGCTTGTTCGGGTGAACGCCGTTAAATCGACGCCTTTCACTGTGGGCGTTTCACATTGCCATTTTGTCGTCTCTCTGCGGAGACGTGGTGCTGAGGGTTAAAAACGAAAGGAACTTAATGTAGACTATTTTTTCGAACGGAGAGGTTAACCTTTCGATGGTTTGGGCACGTTAATGCTTTTAACGTAACGGAAGCCCCAAATTCTTAGACGTGCCATCAGGTAGGCGTCCCATGCTTAGGCCAACGATGAAATGGTTCGACCAAGTCTGAAATCTGTCCTTGGTGTTCATGACCAACTGCATTACTTGAAGTTCTTTTGGACCTTATAACACTCTGCGTTGAAGTGAAAAATGCTTGGAAGGAAACGATACCTTAAATAAACCAGTGTGAAGTGAAAGTAGTGACTAAAGATCACCTCGTGCTAACCGGGGCAAATTTCTTCTAAGAAATACTACATTCGGCCTAAGCTCACTGAAAAACGGAGCAAACAAATGTGGTCCAAAAATTAAGTCTTTAAAAACTTAACCATTAAATGACTGGTAAAAAGTGTGATACAAAAAAGTTTGAAGCCCATCAGCTGGCTGGATTCTTCCTCTAAATCTTGAATTTTTTTTTCTGCTAATTATAAAACCGCGATGTAATGAACTAAAAATTCTAAAAATTTTTAGGAACGAGAAACATCTGCAATCAATTCGGGTCAATAAGCAAATGTAACAGATTCCTTAGGCCTCCAACGGAAAAAGGATTGAGCCCAAGACTGAAACCTACCTACTGATTTAAGAAAATCCGATTACTCTCAGTTGAGACAAAGCAAGGAAGGTCAGTAAGCCCCCGGGGGTGGAGGTAATGGTTGGCCTCCATTAAGAGAAATATGAAAGAAATACAGATAAAAACTTAGCCCCGAAAAATAGCAGTCTATCATTAGACCAAATCGTCGAAAGACCTTTACAGCCATGGATGGTTATTTTAAGCTTTAAGACACTTTCGGGAAGGAAGTCTGGAGTGGTCACAGCGTACAAATTTCCGCTCCCCATCGACATCTTGCAAAGATTTTCGCACTTCGCGAATGTGTATAGAATGAAAGTGCAAAGGAGAAACAAAACACAAAAAATACAAGCATTTGCGCTTAATTAAAATAAATTTGTAGTCCAAGAACAACTTTCTTAACAACTCGTTCAAACATTCACTAAATCTACGTTAATCTTCAGTTTAAATAAAGAAAATTAATTTAACTGCAGATTAAGTTGCACGATTAATTGGCTAAATTGACATTATTCGCTAATTTTAAAGAACACATCCGTCTGTCGAGTGGACGGCCGGCCGACCGGTGTTTGTTTGCAGCAGCACCACTTGTGATTGATTATTATCAACCGACTATCCCTGAGATACGTGATGCTGCTCACACAATTTAGCGCCAACAAATCCAGTTTTGGACAATTAATTCCAGAACAAGGTGGTGTGGTTGTCACTACATGATGTCTGTCGCATTGTATCGAAAGGCAAATCAAGTTTTTTATTTGTACCCCAAAAAATTATAACGAACTCAAGCCAAAATCTTGGCAAAGCCTAATTAAAAATTAACTCGTGATGCCTGCACTTAGATGTTTTATTTGATCAAACCGTTAGTCCTAATTGAGTTGAGAATCCTGGTGCTGCAAATAATATTTGGATAAGCAATTTGAAATGTTAACAAACAAATTTCAGGGCAGCTTCTCGATTCATTGACCGCAAAAGATGATTTGGATGAGTCTAAGCAGAGAACAATGTAGTCGAGGACAGAGTTAGTCACAAGTTGGTGACTAAGCAAACCAGTAATGCTATCAATTTGAAACCACGTAATCCGAATTGTCCTCTATACCCGAAGGCGCACGTAGGCAGGAATGATGGTGCACCTTAGGAGAATTCACTGATGTTACCATATGCTTAGGCAGGAAACCATAGTTTTGAATAGTGAACCAAGGTTAGATTAGGTAAGTGGGCAGGTGAAAGGAATAAAAATCCATTTCGCCATACTCAAGTTAATTCGGACCCATTGTGATACCCGTTGGGGAAGAGAGATGTCCACTATACGCAAAAACGCAAAGTAGAACATGAATTGACCGGTGGCAAAGGAAGTGGGTTGTATCCTCATGAACTTCCTCATCGCCACAGCATCTACAAAAATCTTCTTCTTAGTGTTATGGCCTTTAATCACTCCTATAAGAGGTCTGTCGATCTGCAGAGATCTGTCGGTCCTAGCCTTTCCGCTACACAAGTGTCTGCTATTTGCTCTTAACCCCACGTCTATTTTAAATGTGTAAAGTGTGAACCTATGACAGTCAACTTTGCTCAACTCGGGAATAACTCCTTTGCCAGGATATGGTTTGATGGCCTGTCCAACCTCAGTGACTGGCTCCTTATGGGTACAAAACTGTGGAATTTTCCAAGCGCTGATTTCCCTTCGAAATCCCCATGGTGCTACGGAAATCTTTCGGGCTAAAAAATTCGATCTGAAGCCCTGACTGCGCAACCTGAGCGCATTTTCTTTAAGGCCCTCACATATGTATGTATATCCTGGCGCTCACCACATTTTGACTTTCAATTGAGTTCGCCAGGCTAAGCGGGTATTGATGTAGATCTTAACGAGTTTAGAGCCTGTTTGGGAAGGAATAGGAGTTTTAAGGAAAATGTATCCTTGCGTATCCTTGCTCTACATTATTATTTTCGTGACAAGAATCTTAGCCTAGAAGAAAGAAGGGAAGGTAAGACTGTGGTATTTGGTGTAAGGACTCCAGCATCAGTTGCCAATTTTAATCCGTGTAGGGTGTCCGCTTACCTATCATCCCCATCACAGAAACAAAAAAAATGCATTGAAGACTATCAGTGCAATGAACATTTCACAAATAGTAGGACTCAAGGCTATCATCAATCTGCTCTTACTAAACCTTTCTACTCCAAGTCTTTCAAGAATTAGTCAGTAAGATAGCTGGAGGCAAAATACAACGCAACGTCGCAGTCACTGCCTACACAAAGCCATACCAATGGACTACCAAAGACAATTTTCAAGCCTTTATTCGCGTAGAAAGGGATTGAAGAATGGGAGAAAAGTACAAAGCGCCCACTTCATCGTCATAACACTAATGAATTCGAGTTGGACACTACCATGTATGTAGTCTGATTTGCTGGTCCTACTTAATCAGACCTCCATTCGTGAGAGGAGAAGATACCACCTGTCTATACCGAATTGAACAGAATTTATTGTAGTTTCAATGGTTGGCTACATATTGTACGATTTTGGAGTCAAGTTTAGGATGACGATACCTCCAAATGGCAACATTCAACGAAGACTGGAAAAAGGAAGGACATCGATGATGTGAAAATCAAAAGAAGGAATTAAACAAGCGGCACTGTGACAGAAGATCAGGTAAAGAATTGTGCAACAAATTGAGCAAATTGTTGAAGATGACCATTAACATATGACGACTCAAACTAGGCGGCTGACTTATTCATCACCTTTTTTAGAGCTTCCACTAACTTAACACTAAACCCTTGAGGAAAAGGTTAAACCTGTAGGAGGGCAGAACTAAAAAAAAGTGACGAACACGTACTAGACATTGACTGAAACTTCTGACTGAGTGACTTTTAGGACACTGCCCCCAATTAAGACACCTATGTAATACGGAACATTCTTCTATAAAACACTCTAAAAGTAACACCTCTAAACGAGTAATTGAGCTCCAATTTAAGGT
This sequence comes from Matsumyia berberina, assembly GCA_917880715.2. NCBI lineage: Eukaryota > Metazoa > Arthropoda > Insecta > Diptera > Syrphidae > Matsumyia > Matsumyia berberina. The sequence goes on along the minus strand of OU862870.1, from coordinate 109,438,929 downwards.
CGTTGGGTGTCTTCGGCAAACTTGACTAAAAAAAAACGTTTGATCCAAAAATTGGTTCGACTAGGTCTAAGAAGAAACAGAAAAGAGTTACAGGGAGTTCGAGGCTTCTGTTCAAGTAGATAAGTAGGTTTTCCGGTTAAGGATACGTTTGGGTTATGTAAATCATGATAAGAGACCACCAGTTCTAATGAAATTTTCATAGAGAAAACTCTTACATTCGGCTTAGCAAGGACCTTTAGGCATAACCACCAAGTATGACAAGATTTTTCTTCAAATGGAGGATGAGTATTTTCACGGATAGACAAGCTCTAATTTAGTCTCCGAAATGTACCTCGTCTCCATTCACGTGTGCCAGACTGTAAAGACCTTCCAGAAAACTGCAAAGCTCACACAATCACTTGATACGATACTATCCTAAACATTTTGATGGAATTTCGGAAGCTGGGTATGCCAATCGCTAAGTCGAAACATACTCGTACATATGCCTAAACTAGTCGCAACGAGGAAACGGAAGGAAGGCATGACATTCCAGATAGATTTACGCAGACTAGGTAAGAATCAATCCAATGGGTTGGTCCTGCTAAAGCCCATAGAAACTGTTATATTGGCCTTAATGCCAAGAGGTTAGATCTCTTTTTTAACGATTTCCGCAGAAGCTGCGGGGACTAAGGCTGCTCGGACTGGAGCCGCTTTTCTTCGATTATCTTGGCGATATCGCAAACTTTGATGTCAATTCCAGCACTAGCTCTGGTTAAATTAGACCTCGGTGTTGCTCTGGATTAGTGACAGATCTTGTGGTATCACAATGGAACTGCCCTGGTCAAAGTGTGTCGGCCTATGGGAACGGGCTTGGCTAAACCAAACAGTGTCATCGAGCTTAGCTTTAATAGAGAACATAATTGGCACAGAGTTGGCGCTCTGTCTCAGGAGACTGGTTTAGTTTGTAGTCAACAACGGCCTGTGAGAAGGTCCATCAGATTTCTAAACTTTTCAAATAAATTAACGAGGGAGTGCAGCGCTATATACTGTTGTACTGTTGGACTGATCAAAAATTAGATGGAATAAGGCAGTACAACATCATAGGCATCAAGGCTCCGTGCTATGTCTTTTTTGCGGATCATAATGTAAAGTGACGTCCTTAAAATTAATACCCCAAGGTCTAAAATATTTGACTTTGCTGATGACATTCAAATCGTGGTGTTATCCAAACATATAGAGGAGATAGAGTACAATAGTACGATAGAACTGTGCGGGAATAATCAAAAGATAAGGGACTGCAATCAGCACACCAAAACATGGAAGCAGTACACATCAGCAGCAAAAGACCAGTGAGCACCATAAGGGCAACAGTCTCCGTTGATGTAGTCTCCAAACCAAAGGTAAAGTGCCTTCGTGTTATCATTGATGCAAGGCTAACTCTTCAAAAACATCTACCATCCGCATTACCACACATAATGAACAACATTGTCGGCCCAAAAGAAGGAAGAAGACTTTTCCCCACAAGAGTGGCTGAAGCAATGGATTCCTAGTCTATGCCATACCAGTCAAAATCTATAAGAAGAGGTCGGAAATGGTTTAGAGAAATCAGCACTTTTCCGACAATGGCGGGCGATGCGGTGTGTGTGATAGCCGCCAAGGGACCAATTAACATTTTAGTTAAGGTATTCCAGCAGATGTTTCAAACCAAAAGGATAGCAACAGAATCACCAAATGGTATCTGATTCAAACCAAGACTGGTCACTTTAATCGAATTAGAACGAAGATGGGATTCCTCGGATACAGGAAGATGGACATGTAAAATCATAGCAAATATCGAGACATGGATAAACCAAAAATACTGGGAGCTGAACTTCTACGTAAACCAGAGAACACTCTAATAATGCATATTGCCCAAGCTGCCAAAGCTATTAAAGGTATGGAAGATGCGTCATATTTCACTGCCCATGCTACAAAACCGAAAGGAATCAACTGGGCTAGAAATTGGGAGAGGCTTTAATTTCGAAAGATATAACCAGTCAGATTGTAAAGTATCAAAAAAGATAGGATGCAATCGGCGGAACTGTAGAAAGTAAAGAGTAGTACAGCAGTGGAATCTAAGCGTGATCGAACTAATAATACACGGTGAGAGCCAGATCCAGACACGAGAGACGAGGGCCTCCACTCCCGATAAAATGTTTGGCCGCGAGTATAAGATGTGGAAGGATAGATGGGTTTAGTGATTATTGCACTTCCCAAGTGAGACCACAGAAAGGTTTCGGGTATAAGAGATCGGTTGTTGAACCAGTCTTCTTCTTTCACAATCCCATTTATGAACTTCAATGCCACGAAGTCCTGCTTAAATCAAGTTGCTTCTGAGAGATGTCTTCCTTCCCTTCCTACTTGAACGGTTTGGCTATAGAGTAAGAATTCATAGCATTGGAAGGTACCTAACAATCTGAAAAGATGTGGATGAAAGGCATAATGGTCTTCCTATCAAGGTCTTACTTGAATAGATTTCAACATCCTTCTGAATCTATTGCGGCATAGTCTCTTTTGCCCCTACTGATCCGTCGATAGATTTTGTATGTACAAGAGCAGTCTATTAATTTTTTTTTTTCGAGTAGGAAAGGTCTCAAGAAAGTTGAAGCATGTGAGTGACAACCTTCTTTTTCAATACTAGAATAAACACTGTGTACTTTCGCTGCTACTTATACCACCCAAATCGCGATAGGCCCACTATGGTTCCTAGTGTCGTATGCAAGCGCTTCTTGCTCATCACTGCCTGAAAACCATGTTTTACTCGCAACTTCACCCTTATATTAGCATGTCTATCTAGTTCCTGACGCAAGTCTCAATGCTTGGCTACACTTTGTGATTCATGGTTGCCGAACTTTCCTTCAAACCAGCCTTTGCTTACGACTGACTGACCCCAAGCCAGTCGCTGCAATCATAATTAAATAATATTCTCTGCGTAACCAAATGTCCAAACGGTGGCCCCGAAAAAAAAAAAACCAAATGTGCAAATGTGAAATTGCATAAAGTTGTGATTACTGCTGTCACCTAACAAATTTCCCTCAAATTTCACAAGTCGGTCACTGAATATGAAATTCATGTCAACACCCATTAGGATGACCCTGAGGTTAACGAACCTCATCTGTCGAACTTCTTCTGCGGCGCAGGCCTTCTAAGCTCACTGTGCTCATGCCCTCGCATCACGGTGACAAATTGTCAAATTGCTTACTCAAGACAAGGAAAAATGAAAACAAGAAAATTTGCATAACAAATTCTTGACTTATACACTCTACACCGAGCAGAGACAATACCACCCATCGGATTCTGATTCAAATTCAAATTCAGATTCAGATGCTACGATACTATGATACTGCTGGTGATGCTGTTCCAATGCCATTGAAGCCCTGTGGCCATTCAACACGATTTCCATAAACAAAAAATTATTCGCGAGAGCTGAAAGTGAAACGCCAAAAACTTTTCAAACACCACAACTACTGAGCTGATTTGCATAAGAACTGTGAGCTACAGATTAACTGAAGTGTTTTCTATAGTTTCTGAGCGATTCGCAGAGATTCTCACCCATGATGATTAATTATAATTTAATTGCTGTGAAGGAGACAATTTTTTTTTTCTGTTAAACTAAACAGACACGTATTAGATTTCAATATTTCGTTGGAGATTAATAAAATGAACTCGGAATTTAAATTGAATATTTGATGAGGCGGAATTAATTTTTATCGTATTACATTTTCCGCATTTTTTTGAGATTCAAATGGTGGGAGATAGGCACGACTTCACAAGTCGATTTTCACGTTTGTAATCTAGTCTACAAGTTTGGAGAAGACGATGCTGTAAATTTCATGTCAAGGCAGCCGCATTGGCTGCCGATGACCCTATGCCAAAGCTGGTTATGGGGGAGACACTGGCCGACACGATGCATCGGTCATAGAATGCGTGATTAATATGCACATGAGAGTTGTTCAAGACCGAGGATTGAAGTTGAAGCATGACTTCCACTAGACGAACATGGTAAAATGGTTTTTGATTTACAGATTTTGCGATTCTTTTTTGTTTGCTTTTTGCTTGATGGCCCTGGGTTTCATCGAGGAATTTAGATTTGAAAATAGAATTTGAGTTAATCATGGGATATTCTCTACTTGAAAAGAACAACGTAGATTCGACTGCCTTAAGCTTTAAGCTGTTAGGGCGCACTGCATCGGCGTTTATCGCCAGATAGATGTGAGGCCATTTTCGTGACCTGCAAGTACCCTGCTGTCTTCAGGGATGGTTCAAAAACCACCAACGGAATGGGTTCTGGAATTTACTGCCAAGAGGCAGACCTCAAAGACTCCCGGATACTTCTAGCGTATTTAAAGCAGAGTTTTTGGCTTTGCCCCTAGTTAAGGATTTACTAGTGATGAAATCGGTACCTGGAAGGGATATCGCCATTTACATTGATAGTCAGACCGCTAAAAATCAAATTTCGTCAGATCTGCGCTAGTCTCGAAATGCCGCGTAATGCTGAAGGCATAGTGCGCGCAGAATCAAGTAATGGGTACCAGGTCACTGTGATATTGATGGAAACGAAAAAGCCGACGGACTGGCCAAGTTAGGTGGCGAACTTTAACACATCGAGGAAGGTAATCACTATGGATCCTCCTTCCTTTGTAGCTAAAGCAGAAATCCTAAGAATAACTATAAGTATGACAAATCAGAGATTGTCTTATACAAGTGGTTCCTAGCTATCCAAGGCTCTATGGCCTGCGCTAGACTAAAGAAGAACAGGAAATATTCTCAACTTAAGCTGGGACAGCTACAGGAAGTCACTGGAATCTTGTCCCCGGCCATTACCTTCTGAGGAAGCTCGCTAAAAAAATTGGGGCTCTGAGGTGCAGATGTTTGCAGATACACCAACGGCCTATGCGCCGCTGAGGATAAAACACGCTTTACCAAGACACGGATGAAGCTTTAGTAATCTTGGCTATGATGCTAAAATTCCGTAGGGAAACCAAATGCTTTCAGAAAATGGTTCAGGTTTTGCCAATATGGTTTCACAGGGATCGCTATGAGCCCACTATGGTGCCTAGTGTCTTATGCAAGTGCTGAATGCATAACCCTGCTCTATCTAACCTAACCTAATCTAAGTTCCTCAAGTACTGGCAGATATTCTTCAACATGCTCTTAACAAGCTCACTGCGTGGACAAACAGCTGTGGCCTAAGTGTCAATCCGTCTAAAACGGAACTGGTCCTTTTTATTAGAAAAATCAAAATTCCAATCGTTATTCCAATCAAGCTCAACGGTACTCCTATGAGTTTTTCTGACAGTGCCAAAGCTTCTGTGGCGAGGTAATCTACCCATTCAAAAAAGCAGTAGGTACCAGATGGAACTTACAGCTGAAAATCATGCACTGGCTCTACAATGTCCAGAAAAGCAAACCGACATTAAAGTTCTCGAGAAAGTCCAACGGGTGGCTTGCCTCAGCACTACAGGCGCACTAAAAACTTCTCCTACAGCTGCGCTTCAAACCATGCTTCACTTACTGCTAATAGATGTTTATGGCATGCTGGTGGTCACTAACGTGGTCCTAAGACTGAAAGAAACGCACGAATGGTGTGAGAAAAGCATGGGACATGCCAGAATCCTATTAACTCACTGCAGCCTTCTCAGATCACCAGACATTGCCTACAGAAAATTACTTTAACATGGACTATAAGCACAAAATACGGAAGAGAAGCGCATGGAGTCAGCGCGAAGTCTTCTTTACGGACGGCTCTAAACCTGCCAAAGAAGTCCGTGCTGGTGTCATTCAGAAGACCTTGATATATATCGAGCACTCCTCCAGTTTTAATAACCACTGTAGCGTCTATTGAACCAAAATCACTGTTATCAATCAAGCCGGTGCTTGGCTGAAGGCCAACCGAATATAAACGGCCAGGCTGCGATTAGATAGCTCGTATCCAATACAATAAAATCTAGGACTGTGAAGGACTACTGTGTCTCTAAATCAGATTGCTAAACAACATAACGTCACACTCTGTTGCGCCCCTGGTCGCTGCGACAATCAAAGGAAGTGCGCGGCTGACGAATAAGACAGACTAGGGTGTTAATGTATTAGGTTTAGCAATCCCCGAAGATCTGTTCTAAGACGAAAAGGGGCGCATTCTTCTGCAACTGAAAGGACCCATTGGTAAATGCCTTGCTCGAAGTTTAAAACTTACCAGAAGCGAGTGCAGTTGGACCAGAGGTCACCTGAAAAATCAGTTAAAATGTTCCACATACGCCACAGTATTTTGAGTTAAGCGATCCCAGATGAGCTTTACTCAGACGAAAAGCGGCGCATTGGTGAATGCCATGTTCGGAATTAAAACCGTGTAGAAGTAAGTGAAGATGGAACTGAGTTACTGACATCGGCTCAGCTGACCTCTCGTCCTAGGCGTTTCTGCAATGCAACTGGTTCTCAAGGTTGGGGGTTGTGCTCCGACTGACCATGGCAAAATTGCGAGATACGAAACAACAACAACCCTCGGATATGAACGGTTTTACTGATGACAGCCCAAGCAAACGAAGCAAGGACAACGAATTTAGGATCCATACGTGGAATGTTAGGATACTTGCTAAGGAGAGATTTTGGCTGGAAACATGTTCTGGAATTTCTAAGAAATAAAAGGCTGTGATCTCTGTTGTATCTGTAAAGTTGTCCTGACCACTGCTATGGAAAATCCTTTTCTTACATATTCGCATGTACACATAAATGTGAGCATCTAAAACTATGTATATCCATTGGTATTACATCCATGTTATTTGTGGCGAAGCTAAGCTAGCCATGTTGAAATGAGTTGACATCTTCTGTAAAAGAAGCTATGAGCATAGGAATTCAGCCGAGGCATATGCTGTCAGTAACATTCAGTTGATATCAACGATGCCTTTTCCAATGACTTCAAGGTAGACAAAGAGCGATTTGATAAGAATAAAGCACTGAACATACTATCTTCGTTTAAATATTGCTAAAAGATGCAGGAGAACGTAATGTTCAAAAGACATCTATAGATAGATAGGCAAAAGGTTTCAGGCAAATATGTAATCAAGGACAACTGGACCCCGGGACTCGCACACCGAGAAGGTCGAAGGCGCTTTGCAATAATTTGCGTCACCCACAATTTGGTCTTTTCGTATTGCGACATTCTAATAGTCTATTAACATATATTATACTAGCTGATACTCATGACTATGTCCACGGGGAGAGACGTTATATTATCCCCTATGTCCTTTCCTGGTTGTCAAGACATTGATGACTTAATATTGACTTCCATCTCACAAATTAATGCATCAAGACCTCCATGTAAGCAACTCTCTCTGTCTTTCTTCTTAGCTGTAGGTTGAGCAGGTTGTCAGATGAACTGACTATGAGCACGCCACATACAAAAAAAAAACGGTCACTCATCAGACCCACACTAAGCACTTTGAAAACTGTCCCTGTGCCTTATTGACGGCCGTGGAGTAGCAAGCCCTAGCGGGAAATTGAAGACGTTTGAACTCAAAGTGGTAGTTTGATAGGATCAGAAGAATTCGAGGAATGAAGACAGTTTCTCCCTGATTTCTTGCAAAAACACTGTGGCGTATGTGGAACATTTAAAATGATTTTTCAGGTGACACTCTGTTCTGTCTGCACTAGCTTTTGCCATATTTTAAAATTCGAACATGTCATTTTCCAATGGACCCCTGCTTTTGCTAGAAAATGAGCTCCGATGTGCCTAGGATAGGTTAAGTTTGTGGGCTGATGAGAGTAAGCTCATGACGCGTAGGTCTATGTAGAATTGTAGACCCATTGCGATACCCATGATAATTCCTACTGCGGTTTTAATTTCTTGGTGCCAACCATCAGGTTACTCTTCCAAATTTAAGAAGATCTAACGGTGAACCAACAAAGAGTGCGTCGAGGTATGGACAGTGAGAAAATAGACTGTGTCCTCATGGACCTAGTCGACACCGCATCCCCTGCATATATCGTCATCATTTAGCATGTTGTGGCCTGTCTTTTTGAAAAATCTGTTGAACTGTTTAGAGGTACAGGACATGAGGTGGTATTCCTGGATTCATACTTTATATGTCCAGTTGGCAGCTTCTCCAGCATCCAGAAGGATGTTGATGCTGTTGGCCGAGTCGTTTGTTAGAGTGCTAATAGCTCTTTCCCTCAGTTATGAAGTGCAATCTCTTCCAAAATGATGAATGGTGGGGTAAATTCGGTCAGTCAAACTAATCGGGAGATCCGAGTAGTTAACGTCGCAAGAGTTACTCGGAATATTTATTCTTCCCGCCTCTTCCAAATCTTTTCATCACCAATATCTAGTAAAAAATTAGAAAACTCCCTTGTCCTCAAGTCACGTTGAAGGTGAACATGCATGTTAGCTCTGACTATGACATAAGGCCATTAGACGGATGACTTCAGGAATTTACCTCATCTGACACATGTCGCTGGGCCAAGTTCTGTCTGAAGTCAAAAGCCAAAATCACTGTAACTCCACTCATAAGTTGGTTGCGGCCTATAATGTCCTGAACTATTGTGCACTCCTTTCACATGATATCCAAGCAAGTCAGCCCTGCCACTCTGCTAAGAGACGTTACAAAGTAGACTCAGAATGATTTAGGTTAAGAGGTAACTTCCAGACAGAGTGAACCGCCTTGTCTTCTTCAATCAATGTAGCTTGCTTTAGATCAAAAGTTAAAAACAAAACTCATTAGCAGATGCCCATGTAGGACACTGCCTAACAAAAGATGATCGGCTCCCCTTAAGTCATTTTTCTAGAAACGAGACGGGAGAAAGAGGAGGAAGAGCACCTTCCAATATTTCTTTTAACAAGTCCAGCTGTGTTCCTTAGGAGACGCTTTACATAGCAGCCTAACCTGGTAATTTGTGAAATGTGGATATCAAGAAACTTTAAGGCTTTGCCACAAGCTCTATCCAGTTAAGTGAATCGGCCGCCGAATAGGACCTAGTCTAGAAATCTGTTAAGACAGCCACTCTATACGGAGTAAACAAATGTTTTCTTCGAAAAATTAAAGTCCAAATCGTACTCAGCGATTTCGTTGGTTCCTCGGCAACTTTCACATGACGTAACATGATCACCTATGAACCTCGCTGATTTTAAATCCATTAAATCCGTGACTCATCAGGGAGTTTGTTATAACCTTGGCGATACCCCGTACCTAGCATTGACAAAACCATTTCAAGCCAAGCTTAAGGGTGTTCCGCATTTCTCTTTTTGTTTTCGATTATTTTTGGCAAAGATCTTTAATTATTCGCCGGTTTTGAGATCAATCTCGGCTTCAACCCGGAAAAGCAAATTGAAACGTAATTTCAAAATCACCAGACCCACTACCAGCGAATAAACAAAGCCTTTGTTTGCCTCTTTTACGCTTAAGATAATCGTCAAATCGCCCAGGGTCAGTGCAGTGAAAGTATGTATCTCAAAGTTTCAGTAATCTAATCCAAATCATCTCTGCGTGCGGCGAGTGATCACACTGAGTGAGAACAGCTCTAGGCAAATTGAGACCGATCACTGCGCGATTATGGTGCGCGCAAGAGTGGTCAAGTTGGTCATATGTGGTATTGCATTTGGCCAGGAACTGACAGATCTGTGAAATCTACAATCAAAGTGTCCGAATGTGGCTGGTACAGGCTGTTGCGGGCATAATGTGAGAACTAGTATTCGGAGGAGTGGACGCACGAAAACTGGAATACATGTGCGATCGCACGGTGATGTATGAACCAACCCAGCGACATTTTGAAAGGGGAAATGCCACACTTTGACATGATATGTAGTTAGAAATATGAGAAACAGTCATTACCCCATCAGATGTGTCATGACGGCACATTGTGAAGTGCAGTTGCGAGAGATTACGTATGGGTCTTGGTTCAAGTGGTGTCGTCTGGATTGCAACAAACCTAGGTGGGACTTGAACGTTTGCAGTGATATGTTTGCGCGATTGGACATAGATATCGTGATTGCCCTACCTCTGATGTGTTGACTATACAAAATGAAATAAAGACGTTCCAACAGAGACATATCAATTTAACGAGCCAAGGAGATATACAAGTCTGATGAGTAATAAAATATACCATAGACGTGGACATAAGTAACGTCCGCACAGCATTACCAACAGGTCAGACCGAATGTTCATGATGTATAGAGGGTATAACCCCGTCAGGAAGTGCCTGTCGTTCAGCCGGTCTCGAGAAAAAAAACACAGATTTATGAAAAATACAGGGATGACGCTGTGATTAGCAATTGTGACTGTGGGAGAAAGAGCTAAGCGCGGGATGGATATGTAGGTAAAAGGATACAGCACAGGAAGTAGTTTCTTCAAACAGCTAGACGAAGACTTGCGAGAAAGTTCACGATCAGACGGACAAATTGATCATCACCCAACTAGTATGTTCTGTCTATAAGAAGGATGTGGGCAAAGTCTTCGAAAAGAATACTGTTTCATCAAACGCCCTGAAGTGTCATCATAGAGGTGAGGAACTGTAACACGACACTGGCTACAGACGTGGGTCGCAGAATCATGCATTCTTGCTGTCATGTAGCCTAATCGTCCCAATCTTAGAAGCTTTATCAAAACGAGGTCTGTACAAGACTGAGTCGGATTAAGTTATTTGTATACATAAGACGAGCCAACATTAAGCATGAAGGAGTTAGGCTTGGGAAAGTCACAACCTTTGCCTAGTCCCTACGAGCCCTTTTGGTCTTTTAATAATAAGTCCAACGTAAGAGACAATTAAAGATCTTCTGAGTAAAATGTTGTGCACCAAGTCACATGCACAGTTTTCTGGGCAACCAAAAACCGAATCCATATGACAATTTACAGTTTCGGACGTATTTTGGTCAGTTTCTGAAGCAAAACCAGAATCCAGGTTCTTCTTAAAATAAAAGGAATGACTCCAGAATCACTATAAACCTCATCAGAGAATTCGCCCTTTTAAACGAGCATTTGAAGCCCTTAGGGTCAGAAGCACGGATCTGTGAGATGGGATGCAAAAACGATAAAACTTCTAGTCACCTTGTATGCAAACAAACATTATGACCAGAGAGAGAGAGCTTTAGCATTTCCATCCCTTGGGATGAGGAATTGGTGGAGGCACACCTCGATCGTCTCAAATGCTTTGGCACTACTTTTGCGGATCTTCTGATGTTTGTGTCAGCCCACGTAACATGAGCGAACCTATGAATCCCCGGGATGACTTATAAAAACAATTTCTAGAAGGTCCTTTGAAAATTAGTGCAGAATGTAATGACAACCCAAGATGTGAAATGTCTGGACTCGAGATGAAGACAAACCTAATCCAACACCGATGAGGTTACCGTATGAAACCATCTAGCCGATCGTCGCATTTTCTGTTCCTGAATATCAAGAGCCGTGCGCTAGTCAATAGCATACTCTGAACTTTGTTTATCTAGGCTCCGCTATAAATTCAGACAACGACACCAGTGCTGAGATCAAACGAAGAAGAAGGCATTTGTGTAGCAAAGTCCTCTCTCGAACGACTAAGGTAATCCTGTATAACACCTTAATCGTCCCACTCATGCTCTACGGCGCAGAGGCATGGAGGATGATTTTAGGTCCCGTCTGCATAGACGGTCAATAGACGAACTGTACGGGCTGTTCAGCGACATCTTCTTAGACAAAAGAGTAAAGCTCCAACAACTGAGGTGGCTGGGTCAGGTAGAATGGATAGACACCAATACTCCAGCCCGGAAAATCATCGAATCCACACCTGAGGGACGGCGCAGTAGAGGAAGACCGCGACTCAGGTGGCGCACACAAGTTGAAGGGGACCTTAACCAATTTGGAGTGTGAAACTGGAGCCAACTGGCAAAAGATCGAGCTGGCTGGAGACGTTTGTTGGTTGATGCCCAGGTCCACCCCGGACTGTAACGCCACCTTAAGTACAATAAGTAAGTAAGAAATGCCCAGGAGCATCGATCCGATGGATCACTCCCATTGCTTTCGATGGAGGCACACTAAGTTGGAGGTTTTCAGTTCGAGGAGCAAAAGAAAAATCGCAAGACCAAAGCCTAGGCCTAGCTTCTCGCAACCATTCATGTTGCGCATGTTATATTTCTCGCACGAATGGAAGGGACCTATAATTTATTGCCGACTCCGAATGGCAAATTAATAAGCATTTTCATGACAAATTCTACTCCCGGATGTTTTTATGCTCCATTGAGAGAGAGGCTCGAGCTTGAACCCACGCAGCTCGCAAAAGGTATGAATGTAAAAAACATGCTGACTTTGCAGTGCACATAACAGTTACGAAAGTAGAACGTGAAAGTTGAGAGTTCCCCGATGGAGCTATTAATTTATTCAAGCCGTCGATTGAAAGGTGGAAGGATTTGCACTAGGTATGAAGTGATTGAATCTACACGACCGGTCCGACAATAGCAAGTAGGCAGCACCACTTTAACGTTACTATGGTAGCCTACAAAGACATGGTAACTTTTTTCCTATCACACGCGACAGCTTCAAACTTTGAGAGGATATGTTTCATGTAAACGAGCTCAGAAGAGCTATGGACTGACCACGCCAACGTCTGCGGTGCGATATACAAAGTGTCTCTGGAGCAAGACGTAACAGTAATATGAAGTGACGACGAGGAAGGACGGTAAGAAAAACAGAACGACCCAGTTAACCCTAAGTAAAATGGGGGAAGGTGGGTGATAACCTAGTCAACAATAATCCCGGTACAATGTTTGAAGTGTCCTGGCGTTTGCTATTCTATTTCAAAAGAATGACGCAGTGGAGTAAGACCACTCATCAGGCAGTGGGTCATTGGACGAAAACCAATTCGATGGACAAAACAGGTGTCAGCTAGCTGAAGACCTCCCAGACCCTCCAAAGCCTGAAGAGCCACGATCTGTAAGGTAAGTAAAAGTGATGACAACTTGCAGCAATCTTCTTGGACAACCAACTATGACTTGTATGGGGTCTTAACCAAGATCAGCTCATTTTCGAGGTGAAATCTAAACATAATCTGACGAAGGCGCCCGAAAAAGTCTTAACCCAACAGGTGTCTGATTGTTCAAACTTTTTTTGATGAATCCTGTTAAATAGAGAAAGGTCTAGAAGAAGTAAAAGCTTCTATAGCCCGACCCCTTATAACTTTTTAAGTCGATTTCACTTTTTTCTACTAAAAAAGGGTGTCACCGGAACATTTCGTCAGAATTTGTAAATTGGAGTTCAAGAACGTCGAGTGCCTTCTGTCAAACATCCAGGTTGACTCTTGGTGCAGAGAATCTAAAATATTTTGAGTCAGAAATGGTACTCGTCAACAAGTCTCATTGAATTCGTTTTCGTCATATCTCTATTAAAGTAGGGTCTGGTCACTTATACAACTCAAAAGGTATCAGAGGTTCATTGAATCAAAAGTGTCATAACCAATCGAGGAATTGAGGACTGAAACCATTACAACGCATGGTGACCTATGGATATGAACGAGTTTTGAATGTTTAAAGGGGTGAGATATAGCAGAAAAGAGTCTATCTTCGAGTTTCCTTCTTACTTTGAAGTTGTAAGTTTTTCTAGACATTTGACTCTTAAACCTTTGACGGAACTGGGTCACATCCTCTGCGGGGGGAAAACATAAATAATAAAGCTAACCTGATGGGTTTACAGTTTAACAAACAGCCTTCGTGCTTATAGTCAGTAAACAGAAAAATTTGTCCATATGTCTATAGGATGACATAGGTTACAAGGTGTTGAGGCCTGCTTTAGAAACAACGTTAAAACAGCTTAGGGGCACAATGCAAATTCACGCTGGTGGTGCAAATAATCGAAGGGCACATTAGCCCCGGCAAACACCTGCAAAGTGGTCCTTTGATTGCGTATTAGGTGAACTATGGAAGGACGTCCAGTTTCAAAATACACAGTAAAGAATAGTGATCTTCAACTCGAGGAAGCTGACACTGGCTGGAAAGACTGTGATAAGACACAGACAGGTATCAAGGTCTAGGTATCAAACCTAAGAGCATCAAGGTAATAGCAATGACTCACGATATCAGATGTAACCTTAGTCTCTATGGTAGGAAAATAAAATAAAATAAAAATGCTGGGATATGTCTGGGTTCCCAGTCATGTGGGACATTCCTTCTCTAATTAACGAATTTAATTGTCTTAAAATAGTCATCAAATGAAACAAGGTCATCGGGTCTATGACACTTAAAAACAAAGAACCTCAACTCTACCCTTCATAATCTAATTGTGCGAAAAAAAAAAATTAAACATTTGCCTCACGACATCCTATTAATGACAATTAAAAAAAACAAAATAAAAAAAATTTTAAACGATTCACACAATAATTCTTAAACAAATTGTTATTAACAAATCAACAATCTAAACAAATTAAACAATTTCAAACGAAAACAAAACATGTTAACCCGCTTCTGACTTCTCATTCTTGTTCAAAAAAAAAAGTGAAAGGGCGGTCTAACCAGAATCTCGATTGTGAGCATTTCATTCAAAAGACGTAAACATATTCGTTTGTCTATCTACGACTGCTCGTCTAGAATTTGTTGAAATATTTGTGAACAAAATAGCATCGCGCTGTGAAATCACTAGAATATGGAAAAATATTTAAAACAGAAATTCTCCAATTTTCACGGTCGTCGTCCCAGTGAAACCATGTGGAACCATGAGATTCTAAATTTAGATGCAGCCGAGGGATGTGATGATTAATGGAAGAGCAATGTTCAGAGCGGGGGGTGGCGGCGGTGGTGGAATGCATTTGTAAATTCAAATTAATGGCCAAACAAAAAGCATAAAATTTGTTGGAAGAGACATTTATAAACAAAACAGGGTGACTTAGTTTGGTGGAAAAAACATAGAAACGATTTAGATAATGCGATGGAAAGTTGCCAACAAGAAGAACCAGAAATACAAACTGATCTTTCTCTACCTTAACCGTAACCGAAAAGACATAAGAGCTTGACTTAATTTCATTTAATGATCTCGCTGCTTCCAAGTGGAGACTAAAGCAATCGGAAAGTGGTCAATCCGATATCTATTACAACCAAGATATTCCGGCTAAAATGTATAAAATTGGTTCGGAACTACCTCTAGACATCCAACAACAACAACAACATAGGCAACATCAATCGAAAAAGTATCCTTATACTGGGCACTCAAGCCAATTCCATGTGAGGGAGTGATCAGGCAAATAAACTAGAGGTGTCTCCTCAGCAGATTAGGTGCTCGTGGAACGAAATGAGATTTAAATGCAATGATACTTCGAGAATACAGATGCAATTCGAAAAACGAGTGGATTCCAAAGAAGAATAGATGGAAGCACCTGGTCGATTGACAGCATTTTCTCGCATGGATCTTTCCATGAATCCTCAATTTTGTTAGGAGCCTTGGGGTTCAATGTTCTTTCGATAGAGCTTTTCTCAGTCTGACGAAATCTTTGGTGGCTTCTATCAATAACTAGTTTACCTAACCATTGCTATAGTTAGATGAATGCTAAAATACTTGGCCGAGGTATAAGCCGATAAATGTAGGGAATTGCAGAACAAGAAATAAAATTTCGGCCGGGCTTCCTTAGGTACAGACTATTTCAGATTAAGAGAGCATCTCAGGAAACTGAAAATAGAAGCAGCAGATTCCTCAGCGATGCCGAAGTACATCTTACACCTCCTTGGTACGGATCCAAAAAAGAAAAGCACACTTGGGAGCGTACCGATTCTCTGAAACAGAACTCCTGTCGTTGGACTCAATCCAGATACTCCGCGCAGCCTTGGTGAGGAGCGGTTTGAATTGGGGGACTTAAGGATAAGTCATCTGCTTTTTGCTGATGACTTGGTCATCCTTACATCCACCTAGACCGAACTTCAGCGCGCACTAGATAGGTTCGTCGCCATCTGTGTTGAAGCTGGGATGAAGGTAAACGTGAACAAATCAGAGGTAATGGTAATTTCCAGAGCACCTATCCAATAAACTCTGCATGTTAGTGGAGTCCCATTGAAACAGGTGGAGAAGTTTAAGTATCTCGGGGTTCTATTCACGAGTGATGGTAGGAGCAATACTGAGTTATCCTGTAGGATTGGTCAGGCTGGAGCAATTTTGAGACAGCTTGGTCAATCTGTTATCAGGAGGGCCGAACTTGGCATCGAAGCTAAGTTGTCGGTCTTTAATTCAGTGTTTGTTCCGACCCTCACTTATGGTCATGAGGTTTGGGTAATGACCGAAAGAATAAGATCGCGGATACAAGCTGCCGAAATGAGATTTCTTCTTTGTATTGCTGGGGTAACTCGTCGAGATCGAATTAGGAACACCAGAATACGCGAGGCACTCAATATCGAGCACCTACTTCTTCGAACGGAGAGGTCCATACTTCGATGGTTTGGGCACGTTCAACGCATGTCCCCAACTCGGTTTCCAAGACGTGCCATGGAATCCGTGCCATCGGCTAGACGTCCCCTTGGTAGGACTAGGATGAGATGGCTGGACCAAGTCCAAAATCTCACCTCTACCCGTATGCGGATAGCCCCTGATGAGTAAGAGTCGATGGCGGAAGATCGGCAAATGTGGAGAGTCCACTTAAGCTCCCTAAACCCGCGACCCTCATAGTGGATAAGCGGGCCATTGGAAGATGATGGAAGATGATGATGAGAGATCTCTGTCTCTGGTCAATCTTAGTCGTCGCGAAGCAAGGATAGTCTCCGGCATAATTACTGGACACTGCGCCATTGGTTTTCATGCTGAGCGCCTCGGTCATGGAAATGCCAATAAATCGTAATCACGATTCACGAAAACTCTGCAATGACCGCAGTGTTATTTTCGTGGCAACATCTGCACTGGTGATTTGAAGGCATATCTCTCTGAGTCGTGGGTAAAAGAGGAATTGTTGTTCTTGATATTTCAAAAGTATTTGACAGGGTTTGGCCGTTGAAAGATCTGATGAACCAGCGCATAAAAGCTCGGCACTAGGAGTGGATACAGCAGATATCCAGATAAAAAATCTCACCAGTCGTACTTAAAGCCGGAAATAAGGAATAGAGTGGACTTAACTCCTATGTTACATCAAAGAAAATATGACCTCACTAGGACAAAAAGAAGATACAGGGTAGAGATAGAAAGTCGATTTCCACTCTTGTAGGACTTCTGACCGATACAATTTGCTAGATTGCCATGCACTGAGGCTGAAACATACAAATGATCAGTCCAGGAAGCCTCAACCCACTTCATTTAACACTGTCGACACCAGCTATGATCAAGAACACTTGTCCTATGAATGGAAGAGTTATTCGAAACATCCGTGGATAAGGTTTTTAGCTTCATAAGGGTCTCAAAATGTTCTGTGCGTGTAGAGAAAATACATACCCTCACCCCAAAATAGGGTACCACAACAGATCGCCATGAATCTAAGTGTGACGAAGGCGTACTTTCCACTTCTTGATCAGCAACCAAGTCCAACCGAATCTATAATAAGGCGTTGATTCACCCAAAGCTCGAGAACAAGGCTCATATCTGGCCCTGAATTTACTGCCAAGGACTCTCGCCTCAATCACAATTGACTACATGACACCTCAATTTGAATTTAAGAATTCCGTCCAGGATGGAATGAACAAACAACTCACCACCACTAAAATATCAAGTATGATGACGATGACTCTAAGACGGAATGTGACGTGAGATCAAGTGTCTACTCAGCCGAACTGAACGTATCCAAATCGTTTCGCCTTCCAGACTCTAGTGTATTCCAGGCGGAGGTACAAGTGTTTAGAAACGCCTGCAAGATACTCAGCGTCAATCCCACAACGATAAACAAAACAGCGCTATTAAACAGCTTCAATCAAACACCACGGCTTCCAAATTAGTAGAGCAGTGTAAGGAAGTAAATGGCCTGGCAAGCGCTCGGTTGAATATGATTCTTCTTTGTATTTCTGGGTCATAGAATGAGCCAAAAAGCTAGCCAGATGGGGCTTAACCCTTTATAGCATTCTCGCTGTCTCGATGTACCCTCCAATGGGACTCGTCAAGGACAAAACCTGCCAGAATTTTCTATCTACTGCTGAGTCCAGGTGGAATAGTCAAGAAAGACATGATCCACCTACACCAAAAGCAGGATGCCAGACCTCATTAATAACGCTGGCCATTGGTACACACGTTGCCAACTTAGGCATGCTCCTCAACACCCACTGCAGTAGTTGGAACAATACAGAAAGGAAAGGAAACCCTGTTTCACCCCCTCTGCGACTGCCCGCTACTAGATTTTGGAAGCCCTATCAGAATTGTCCTATGTATATTCATCGCTTGGAATTCTTCAAGGCGATCTTTAAATTTTATCTTCCAACCAAACCGATCCAGTCAAAAAACACTGAAATTTAAAAAATATTTTCTTCCAGCTTCCCACTCTCATGTTGATCCTAAAAACTTTGAACTGAAGCATATAGGAGACCTCATATCAACATCGGAAGATGCTATAACTTTTGCAAATGGCGGCAACTGTCAGTTTCGTTTTGATATTTGTGAAGAAAACAAATGCAGAATATACATCGATAAGTTTGCGGAATACTATTTTTTACGGAATAATTCGTCAGTGATTTTTGGCGCAACGTGAATTTCGGCACAGACTTCCCGGCCGTCCTACGCCAACTGGTCAAACACTAAGGCGTTCAGTCGTTCTCCTTGAAGAAACTGAAACAACACGTGACATAAGAGGCGCCTGAAGGCCTCGTAGTGCTTGTAGTGCTCGTTCCAACGAGAATATCGCTGCTGTGGCTGAAGATGTTGCGGGGGAATCGTCAATGTCGAACGGACGAAGTCCCACGCAATTTGGCACTACCAATCCGTCTCTGCATGATAAATTGGTACTGGAGGATATATGGTTCTAACAGGACGGTGCAACCGCACACACAGCTCACACGAAAATGGATATTTTGAAGGATGCATTTCGGGATGGTCTAATGTCTTATTTGGCGATTTGCACTGGCCGACACGAACGCCCGATTTGACCGCTCCAGACATATTTCTTTTGAAGTCACGGATCTATGAGAACAAGCCACAGACTCTGAAAGCTCTCAACGAGAATTTCCAACAAGAGTGCGAGAACTTATCGGCTGAAGTTCGTGTCAAAACAATTTGAAATGCGGTTAAAAGAGCCCAAATGACTTGACCGATATCATCTTAAAAAAAAAATTATGAAATTATGTATGTCGTTTCATTTGAAAGGTATAGCAAAACATCATCGTGTCAGCCTGTATCTACAATGTATCCGCCAAGCTGCTGGATTAAGCAAAATTAAAATCATACCACGTTTCTAGGAACACACCGTAGAGGCTTTAACAGCATTTAAAAACTATTTTTGTACCCTCAGTCTCCAGGTTTATGACAAGGATTGCCGCTTCTATGTTTTAAAGCGAAGCGGTAGCGAATGACAGGTTATAAAGGGTTTTTCAATAGGGACGCTACAAAAGTAGAGCGACAGGGACAGCAAACGACGCCATATTTTTCTTGCGGTTTTTTGACATTTCTATTCAGTAAGGTTTGCCATTTCATGAGGGAAAGATATACGAGCCAACAACGAGTCGAAATTATTAAAATTTACTACCGAAATTCGGAGTCAGTGGCCTCAACGTTAAGAGCGCTACGTCCAATTTATGGTCGTCATAATTTCTGGCTGGATGGCTTCGTCAATAAACAAAATATGCGGTATTGGTCAGGCAGCAATCCACACGTACTCCATGAGTCATCATTGCATCCCGAAAAAATTACGGTTTATGGGCCGGCGTTTATGGGCCGGCGGCGTCATTGGGCCGTACTTCTTCCGTGATGATCAAGACCGGCACGTTACTGTGAATGGGGATCGCTACCGTTCAATCATGATGGAATATTTTTGGCCCCAATTGGATGATATGGACTTGGAGGACATGTGGTTCCAACAGGACGGCGCCACAAGCCACACAGCGAATGTCACAATCAATTTATCGGAAACCAAGTTTGGAGAACGTGTTATCTCACGAAATGGTCCAGTCGCTTGGCCGCCTCGGTCGTGCGATTTGACGCCGTTAGACTATTTCCTGTGAGGCTACGTCAAGTCTATGGTCTATGCCAACAAGCCAGCGACGATTGATGAACTTCGTACGAATATCGAACGTGAAATTGCAGCAGTATCGGCCGATTTATGCTTGAAAACCGTCGAAAATTGGGTTCAGCGTCTGGACTTCTGCAAGCGTGCCCGTGGTGGCCATGCAAAAAAAATCGAGTTCCATACATAATGGCATCGAACGTACTTTCACAGGAATAAAGAATTTCATTGATATCCAAAACCGTTTTTGTTTTATTTAAAAAAAACTTTTGTAGGGCTCTTATTGAAAAACCCTGTATAAAGAGGCAGCAATTTTCCCGGAATCGGGAGATAGATAATCTTCCCAAACCCTCTTTAGTTAAATAAGAAGAAGATAAAGCTAATTTTCATTACTTAGGAATCGGCTAGAAGACATAATAAAGCTATTTTTACATTTACAATCGTCTACAGGTCTCAAATTGCTTTGAGAACGTATCAAGGTTATGTCATCAAGGAATGGAATTCTAAACAAAGTGACTTTTTGCAATAAAGCGAAACAAGTTTTGTCACTTAAAAGATAATTTTAGTTTTTTATTTTCTTAAAATATTCAACTCTCAGCATTCCCGTGATGACACAAACATTTTAAGTGTAGCTGCCTATAGGCCACTGGAGAAACAAAACTTCATTAAAACAAAACCTATAAAAGGAGCACGTGAAGGCGATATCGAAGCGCCACAAGCTCTTAAAATCCACACTCTCGCGCCTGCAGATATTTTGCACTGCCAACTAAATTGGAAAATAAAAGAAAATTGTTTTTCAATTGAATTTGAACCAGGAAATGTTCCAGTACCTTTAAAGGCGATTAATGGTTTTTTTTTATGTCACACTAAGATTGACAGTGCTGTCATCTCGTGGTTTTATGCGCGTTTGCTAATTATAACTGACATTCCATGTGGAACAATAAACTGAAAGTGTGTCTTGAAATAGTTTTCCATAATTGACTTGGGTAAGTTTCATCATAAAACACTGAGCGTGCAGTTAATGCCTGTAGGCACATCATTAATGAAAATCCATTGTCATGGAAATGTCTCGTAAAAGTATCTCATGCCAATGCTTCGGGTTATGACAAAGTTGACACCAGACTGAGCTCTGCAGCTAGACCAGACAAAGAGATCAGGAATAAATTACTTAAATTGCCTTATTTTGGTGTGAAGTCCTATTTAACTTATTCATCTCACGAAAGTCCTATAAATAATTTATAGCGCTTACAGATCTGGAATAAAAGGTTGTAACAGTCCAAGGGTTCACGATTCAACTGGATAGATGAAATGCTTAACAGCAGAATCATCAACTCATATAAACTTTCGGATTATTGCAGTATTTTTCAAGCTGAAATTTTCGCCATTGAGAAAGTGGCGCAGACCATATACGCTGAAGAAGTAAATCCTTCCAGGATTCAAGGCACTAGATAGCAAGGTCAATCTCTGCTGGGTTTCAGGATATAGTAACGTAGAATGAAACAGCGGATGAATAAGCTCAGAAAGGATCAGCATTAAACATAGAAGAGATTCACACATCGGTAAATAACCCTATCGGTGTACTGAAAGGTAACGTCGACCACAAGCTAACACCAACCTCTTGGTCCGCCAGAGGCGACTGCATTATATCTCGCAGCTCATGGCAGAGAATAGAGCAGAACAAAACAAAAGGTCTCCTGGCTATGAATAAAAAAGATACTTCCATCCTAGTAGGTGTACTGACAGGACATTGTGCCATAGGTACCATGGCCAGCAGACTCGGCATTGACTCACCAGACTACCGCAGGAGCTGTCAGGATTCGGAAGAGACAGAAACCCAACCTCCAAAACAGCCGACTCCTACACATGGGAAACAGGCTGTTTGGAGAACTAAGTGACCTAACAGAAGTACCGATAACGAGTATACTCCACTTCATAAAGAGTACAGGGTGATCTGACAGACCACCCATCTAGAACTCAAGGTTGGAACATGGCCCACAACAAAAAGGGGAACACAATGGAACAGTAGGCCCCCGTGAACGCTCAGTCATTGGACTGGGCACTTCCCCAATACCCTAACCTAACCTAAGGGTTTGCGAAAGTACTTTTGACAGTTAATTCCAAAGATAGCTTCTTCACCTATGGTCGTCGTGGCTCAGTAATTTTCCGGATAGATGGAAACTTGTGTACGTCTGCCGGATTCCTATAAGAGTGGCACAAGCTTCACTTCTAACCACAGGCACACCACTTTTTAGTATACTTTCTAAGGTCGTGGAGAACATTGTCAGATAACACCTCACGCGTAATCTTAAAAGAAATAATCTTTTTAAAGAACGCCAGTATGCTATCAGGAGTAGTCTCATCCCGCAGGCGAAAGTAGGCTAACGAAGACCTTTAGCTAGTTTGGAGTGGTACTCTAGAGCAATCCACTTAGACCAGTGGAAAGAAGGCCTACTGTGATGAAATGAAACATTAACAGAAAACCCCTTATTATACAAGTATGTACATTTTAAGTGACGTCAATGACAAAGTCTTGCCCATGAGGTTGAATTACACTGGGAAGACGATCCCAGTGTCTGACTAAAAAATAAAAGAGGATAAGCAAAGAGACTACAGAAGTTTAAAATTCTGTCAAAAAAATGAGTTCCAATGAAGATCTCTGCACTGCATTATAAAATAATTAAATAACTGTCGCCATAGCCCATGATGAGCCAATGCCAAGCTTTTCGTAACCACTCGTGTTAAATGTCTCTCAGGTTTGTAATAGCCTGATGTGCGGTGGTGCCGTTAAAAGTGTTCAGTGGATTCTGCCGGGTCTCGGGGCTTGAAACTCGCACAGCAGACCAAAGGGCTAACCAGTAGCCAACGGTTATGTGCTGGATTACCGGACAATATAGGAAGATATGATATATCAAATAAAATCACATTAAAGCACAGTATAGACATCAATATACTCTCACATCAATCTATTGCTGAAAAGGTAAGCGAACATCCTCCTGCTCTGCCGGAGTTGAGGGAGTCATATCTAAGAGCTAAGAACCTTCTGACAATTAATACAAAGGGCACTAGTATTCTCATTGTAGTCAATATTACAAGTTATGTACAATGGGCTACTTAGCTAGCCATAAATTCACATCTGCTGAAGTTGCTAGGATATGGAGGAAACAGCTCAAATTTTAACAATCGTCGCTTTCGTAACTTGGAAGATGGACTATTTTGACACACAAAAGCTTTGTGCAAGTTTCAAGAGTGCGGACTGACTTGAGAAGACCAAACACCGGGAAAATGTATTGTAAAATGTATCACAAAAAAAGGGAGAAGAAGACGATGGACCAATTGGCTCTCTTGTAAGCGCCCTCAACCTGAGTTTTTACCCGACTTATTTCCTATACTTCAGGACCACGTAGAAGCCATGCGTGATATGATTACGGGCATTGGTATGGCTTAGATTAGCTTGAGCAACTGAGAGTTCATCAGAAAAAAAGAGGTCCATTTTGGTAAAATGGCTATAGAGAGCCGATCTCTATAGCGATCGCACAAGATCTACGGACCACCATGATGACCGTGTCTTACTGATCTTAAATCGAGTGAAAAATAGGCCTGACTAATTTTAGCTGTATCAGGAATAGATACTGCTCAGTTTCAGACGATGTTCTTAAAAGAAATCCAGAATCAAAAGACATCCTGTCAGCACTAGCTTTTGATATGCAATCTGTAACATCCTATTCGGCTAGGGACTATTGTTAAGGAAATCGAAAGTAAATGAAATGAAATCGCAATACAAAATGATGAATCTAAAATATAGTTATATGTATATTTCACGGACGCATGGATGAGGGAGTCTTTCATGTCAGTGCAGTTTCAATCGGAGGTTCTGGCTATACTCAAAGGCACGGCAATAGAGGATATGAAGTCGATATCCAACAACAACATCGGTATTTATGAATTGAATATCAAAATCCAGCGCTGGAATGGAAGTGATAAGGAACTGCTATCAAAAGCTTAAGGTATTTTACAAACAGAAATGGAAAAGACTATGCTGAGTTGTAAATTGTGGTTAAGCAGATGAAATAGCAAGTAAAGACAGTTCAAAGCCACAAATGGACGAGAGCGCGAACATAAAACCTATCTTTTGTATCCAAAGGGCAATTATTACAGAAAAGGTCATCACACTGGCGAATCAACGCTGGTTGGACATAGTGAAACATACGAAAAAACCAGGCATTGCTAACTCAGATTTGGTGAAGATAAAGGACAATATCTGCGTATGACATCGCACCTACATTATGCAAAAACCTAGGTAAAGCTCGCGGTTGACTAGAACACTAAATTCTGTAGGGAAATCAAATGTTTTGTGAAAACAAGTTGGGCTCTCTTCAAAAAACGTAAGCAGATCCATTAAAGTAAAATTGAATAAAATTCATGTAAAATTATGATATGGCCTAAAGTGGAGACAGTAAACTTAACAATGACCCAAAACTGTTCAACATAGTTTCATAGCTCTGCAAAATTAAAATTTATAAAAATGTTTACTTGGTTTTTTCTCCAGGTCTGGTATTTGTCCGACTTTATTTCAGATTCTGTATGTCCAGTTCGTACCGAGAATACTATTCTCTGTTGACCTACAGACTTATTGCACTACTGTCCGACATATTGCAGTCCATCACGATTTTCTCAATAAAAGGTCCATTCATGATCTGTATTTCTCTACTTTATCATCTGAGGATCGAATTTCCACACTTCCAGATACAATGCTCAAAATATATCGGTTCTCCAAAAAGGTCGAGTTCGTCATAGGTTACGAATAAAAAAAGGAATACAAATTAAAAACTCGCAAATCTGGATCCCACAGGACAATTAGGCAGAAATAAGGGTCCTTAAAATCTACACGAAGGGCTCAAAGCTCATCTGGGACTGTGTCACTATCCTCGAAGATTTTGTGTCTACAAATAAGGTTACTGTAGCCTCGATCCCTGCACATAAAGATTTTGAAGGTAACGAACAAGCGGACTTGGTTCCCACTCGTTGGATAATAACACAAAGCAAAGTCGCCGAGCTCGCTGCGAACATTGGCGAACCTCACAAGCCCAAACAAAAACTGGATTAACAAAATTATTTGACCCCAGCAAGAAATTTTTAAGGACCTTAAGGGGCAACCTGACAGGACGCTATCTAATCAAATACAATTATATTTCGATTCTTCAGTGAGTAGAGGGAGATGGCAAAATATATAATTTGTGAGTGTCCAATGACCGCCAAGAAAAAACTACTCCGCGGGATAAGCCCAGTGGATACTTGAAATATAGAACTTAAAGCATTAGTGAAGATTATTACGAACCTCAATTGAGGTTTTGGTTAATCACTATACCCGCACAATGGATTTAAGATCGTAATCGTAGTCTCACCTAAAACTGGAATCGGAACAATGGATTCCTTTGAATTCCAAACCTGTCACTCACTAAAATATTTTCTTTCCTAAGGCGTACAGCAAGAATGTGAAATGATCTATGTACATGTGCATGCACATAGCACTTCGTTTCTACATCACTAGAACTCGCTTGTATTCGAAACTAATGTCCAATGGTTCTCCTTTGTGTCTCATGTAATTTTCCCGTCTTCAGAACACAACTGAAAGGACCTACGCAGCACGATCTGTTTTTCAAGTAATAAAAAAAAACTCCTGAAATGCTCCGAAAAAGCTCCAATAAGACGAAGTAAGGTATGGTATCTTTGAAGACTGTAAAAGGCAACTGTTCAAATTAAGGTCTTAAAAGACAAGCTCTAGAGTCACTTGAGAATATTAAAACCCGGGTTATTCCAATCAAAATCGATAAAACAATTATCATATCTCTATACCAGAGTCTTCTATTTAAGGCTTAGATTTGAGTTGGTACAAAATGTAGTATCTCTTGAGCAATTCATAAAATACTCGGGTTAGATAAGAAGGGACCTGAAAGACTAAGTAAAAACCAAACAGTTTCGCACAGAAATTAGATAAAAAACGGAAAATCATGGTGGACGAAAAAGCACTGTACTGGGGTACACTTTCCCAATAAATTGATATTCTGCCCAAATATGTCTTAAAAATACAAAAAAGTATCGAATATCACTCACCAATGGTCCACGTATAATCGCTTGTCCGTGTAATGTAATCCTATATGTTGCTCCTCAGCTGAATAAATTCCCTTTTTCGCACAGTAAAAAACCGAATCACCAGGCCAATGTATCACAACACTCCAAGAGCGTCTTCAAATCACAACAAAACTCCTTTTTCCAATTTTCTGATTTTTACCCGCCAAATTATGAAAATCGAAAACTTGTCACACAAAACACAATTCGCGTAAACACAGTTTTTCAAAAAAAAAAAAGTCACTCTCTTATGCAACCCGTTTGGAGTAACTAATCACTTTACACAAAAAAAAAATAAAAAATGTTTTTTCTTCTTCTTCTTTGTCTTCCTGCACAAATTGAATAATTTCCAGAGCCTCTGTCTCGACTCGAACCGGCCAAGTGCACTGTTGCTGCGGCTTGCTACCTGCTCCCAGTGCTAACCATTCATTGCAAACTCATTTCCATTAATAGACCTGGTCTTCCGATTGGACTTCATCAAACAATTTTTTAGTTTTCTACTTTTAGGAAATCAAGTACTAATGTGCATTTAAAATTCACGAATTAATTTAATTTGAAATTTTTAATCGACACGCAGAAGTTTGAAGACTACACGAGATATACGGGTATCGTGCTGTATCGCAGTGTAAGATCACACGCGGATTCACCGTTCACCCCCTTTCAAGTTCAAAGATTTCACTTTTGTTTTTGTGGGAAAGAAATCGAAAGGAACCGTTTCTTTCTTTGCTTTTGTTTATCTTCCTTCACTGCTTCGCTTCTTTCTTCGTTTATTTTTTGCAACAAGTTATCGAATACGATATTTTCCAGTGCAGGCGTGATTATGCGATAACGTAAGCGATCAACGATGGGTTTTGCTATTTTTCTATGTCAACCGATCGTTTCCTAAACAATTTTCAAAAATAAAAAACAAAATTCAAATGAATTTAGAGTTAGAGAAAAAAAGAAAAACCTAAAAATAGAAAACACTAAATGATGTTCAACCTAACACTCGTTACAAGAACTGCTGGTAAAAAAAAAAATCGAAAACCGATCGCGAGCCCGCGCACCAATAGATCCAACCGACGCCACCGACGAAAAAGAACTGCGATTCCACACGGCTGCCACTGGCGCAGAGAGTGGAGACTAGAGACCCCCCTGTGAAATTTTTCGTTTTTCCTTTTGTTTGGCTCTTGCGGGTTTTCTTCTCTTTGTTTTGATCTGCAGTTCCAATTTTGGGGAGACAACTTACAAACACCAGTGTTGCTGGAAAGACTTGGTCTGCAAAGGCCAACGACGACTTACACTGGCCCACAATCCGAAAGTCTACACACGGATACGTGATGGTGTGCTGTGAGAGGCAGCTCAACAAAACCGCCTCACTCTATTCGGTGGCAGCTGAGCGATCGCCGATCGGTCACGATCAGCTGGTGGAAGGTGCTACCAACAAGCTGAGCGGAGCTATTACAACATCATGGACTGTCGGTCGGTAGCACCAACTACAGAGAAGGCATGCAGCATGATCTATAGACTGCAGCAGATAGTTTTCATTTTCATTTTGCTTCTTTTGTTTTGATGTGGTATTCGCCGTGCCAACAACGTCTGTCTCCGAAGAATGCATGTGTGAAGTGTGAATGAATTCGCGAATATGAATGGAACGAGAAAACTCTGCCAAATGATGCAGAGCCGAAAAAAAAAAAAAGAAAATGGAAACTGAAGCATAAGATCCTACCTCAACTGGATTGGCAAAAGCTGAGTTGGGAATCGGATACCCTCCGAGATGTGATAGCAATCTTGGCTTGGAGTTGGGGTTTTTCTTTCTCAGTTTTTTGCATTCGGAATCTGCATCTGGACCGGACCATCTGTATGTCGGTTGTGTTTATGGAAGTTTTTTTTACACATTTTTCTCATTCGCCTGGGAAAAGAGGTCAGATGGTTTTTGTGTTGCTTTACCATGGTTTTGCTTCGAGTTCGTTATTTTTGTACAAAAAACTGATGCACAGATCGCTATGGCTTATGCAGATAAAATGAACGAAAAGTGGGCAAATCGAATCGAATATCTGTAGAGGCAACAACCTTTGTTGAAGCAAAAGGAATTCGTAGGGGGAGTGTTCGAAAAATGAAGACTTTACGAATGAAGACAGCGAACAGATAGCTGTGGGTGGTAGAAGATTAAGTGAAGATTCCATTGGCATTTTATTTAGGATTTGGTGACGTACGAATTGGCTGTTTGTCTCTCGAATCTTGTCTTAGTTCCGTTTCTATTTTTATTTAACATTTTGTGTTTCTATACCTCTGAGGTAAGAAGGATTATAAATGATAGAAACGTCGAAAGCATAGTTTTGAATGATTTTCGGGCCAGAAGAAGACTTATGAGCCCAGTTCCGAGTACCCGTTCGAAGCTAGCTGAAAGGGGATTAAGATACATTGTGTGAAAATATGATACTTCTAAGTTGAGTGCTGTAAGCTTAGCAACAGTGGTCGTCGTGGCTTAGTGGTTAGTGCGTTGGATGTAAGCCCCATCCATGTCCACCGAACATTTTTCGCGACACCGCCTCTTGTCGGGGAATGACAAACATCCGGGAGTATAATTTGCCATGAAAGAGTTTCGCAATTCGCCGTTCCGAGTCGAAAATAAATTTTAGGTCCCTTACATTCGTGCGAAAAATGTAACACGCACAACATGAATGATTGCGAGAAGCTAGGCCTTGATTCTTTCCGAGCTGCCGCTTCAGCTTAAGCTAAGTCTAGCAACATATTTGGAGGAAACGTGCAGAAAGTCAGTTCGTCGTGAAATCATTCGGCGTTCTCTCCAAAAAACAATCTTCGTTCTAGAATTCCGAGAAAGAGGCCATGGATAATTGTTGTTAATAAAATTCGGTCGTAAAAGTACCATTTAGTCCACGAAACAGATCCAGATTTTTGAAAGAGGGCAACATTTAGCGATAAATGTAAATTTAATGTCTTGAGAAAGGATGGAAAGGCAAGTGTTTGGGGTAAGCGTAACGACGAGATGAAGGAGAAAAGCTTGATTCATGGTTTGCTGTTGCATGGCGGCAAGGTAGGAAGTAGGAGTTATACATTCTATTGGATTATGGATAAGTATAATTGACTTGATATTCCAAACTAGGACTGAGTTACTAGAAATGGCTGCTCTTTAATATAAGAGTCTTTCGCGTTCATCGGATGTAAACCCTATTCCACATGGGATGAACTAAAAGAAAAACTGAAAAGAAGGATACAGGCACAAAAATATGTCGAATAACAACGGCCACAAGACCATTTTATCTGAAGAAACAGGGAAAACTCGCACTGAAAGTAACTCTAAAGGTTCCTCAGAGTGGTATGCTCTTGCCCTTGCTCTGGATTTCAGATATTGATAGACTTTTACCGAGTACAAGGATATGCATATGCGTATGTGGTTGTCATCATCAAGGACATCGTTGAAAATGATGCAAGTTGCCTTTAACATGACTTCTGATTGTTGCAAAACGAAGGGACTGAGGCCTTCTCAAGTAAACTGTCTTTATAACCTTTCTCAGGAAAAGTAAGCACAATTCTAAGTATATCTCACTGGACAACATCCTTATCAATTGAACCGGGGGAAGGAAGTATTTCGGAGTACCATCGACAAATTGCTTAATAGAAACTTTCACCTGGGTAAACATACCAAGAACGTGACGAGAGCAATGTTCATGTGCTAACGCGGTTACGGAAAAACTTATGGACCGAAAAACAAAGATGATCTTCTGGGTATATAGTGCCATTATCAAACCAATGATCATCTACATATGCATCCTTTGAATGGTGGTTGAAATCCCTGCAGGATAAAGACCGCGAACAGTTCAAGTCTGCGATTACTGGGGCGACGAAAATGTGCGCATTGAGCGTAGTCATAGGACCAATGTTTCGCTAAATCTCACAGTTCAGAAAAAAGAACTACGCTGAGTGCTCTTAAGTTGCCTCTGATACCGGAACTCAAAGCTGACGAACTGACAAGCCGTTTGAAGATTCTAGAATACAAGCAACCCATTTTTCATCATCCCAGATACAAAGCTTAATAGATTCGTCAAGAGCTGGTCATAGGTGACCACCACGAATTGAAAAAATATTTCCTTACGTAACCAAACTCACAACGCAGATATACAGATGGCTGCAAATTGGCAATGAAGCTGGTGTCCATGGTTCCAAATTCCAGCGTCCGTTAGGGCATAGGACCCCACATATAAATCTTTTTGGACAGGCAGCATCAAAAGTAAGCAGATCGAAGCTCGCCTGAGACTGTCTTTATCTGTTTGAAGACCTTGCGCTCACAAACAAGATAAGTGTGATGTGGATGTCAGAACACGAAGATTGCGAAGAAAATGAACAGTGGACTGTCTGGCGAGAGGGGTGCCTGACGCCCATTCGTTGGTCGCAGGGTCCACTTCAAAATAACACTATGGGAAGCCGATGCGCTCGTTAAACATTGGGTAAACCTAAGCGGCCGGAGGTAATTGAAAAAGTTCATTAATCGCAAGAAAAATAAAGCAACTCCTTCAATTTTGCAAGGGAGAGAGGGAATCTAGCGGGCTACCAAACTAGATATTGTCCATTCAAAGACCATGAGCATAAAACGGAACTATCAGATATAGACATATGTCGACTCTGCGGTGAGAAAAAAATGCTGAACATAATCTTTGTTAGTGCCCAGGGCAACAAGGAAGACTACTCCATTTCATGCAAAAAATTACGTACAAGTCCAACGGAAACTTGGAATAAGGAACCTAAAGCACTGTTGAAAGCATTAAGGGCCTTTTTTTGGCTTCTGGTTAACTACTGCAGCAACACAATAGCCCATAAAGGTCGCTGCAACATCTGGGCATGCGCTTAGTATCATATTCTTGCATCTGAACCCGAATTATTCTAGTAGCACGAGAAGCAGCAATTTAAATAAACATGTTAATGGCTGACACAACAGCCCGTGGTAAGCGAAGACCCAGCTTCTCACAACCTCTCTCATTCAAGTTGTGCGCGTACCATTTTTCGCCCAAGTTTACTGCTGACCCCAAATTATACGCTCGGAGACTTGTTATTCCCTAACTTGAGGCCTTGACAGATGTTTGGTGGAATTTACGCAGCTCGCGCAGCAGTCCAGCGCATTAATCACTGAGGCACGGCAACCTCTAATGGGTAATAAGTACATGCTTCTTCTTTTATGGAGTTGCTATCGGCAAGCCACGGTATGGGTTTTGCATCATAAAGTTTGATTAAATCATTAATTTCCCCAAATGGGATGAAGTCTGTATTGGCTAAATGTTAAAGAATTGAATGCATAGTTCTTGGTTATGGGGCGTAAATCTATCTCTACTATAACAAGCGCTCTTTCGTCAAGCTTTCTCCGATGCCATGCCTCCAAATGTCAATAGAAACTCTTTGCCATGTTCAAACTCTCCAACTGAAGGTCAGGTTTAGCGCATTCGACTTCAAAACCTGATCTCTCGCTAATTTCATTCTTCTTAAATCCGTCAAAGACAATAACGCGCTCTTTTTGCGTATTCGTTTCCCAACTGCTTGTTATTCAAGCAAAATCTACTTAATTCCGATATTCCACTTTTAAGTGGGCCATTATGTGACAGTAGACGCTTGGCTCGCTCTGCCGTCTCAATTATGCAACACCGATCATAATTCACAAACACCGAGAGATAGAGGCACTATACATCTGTTTTCTATAAATACACACGGATAATGACATTTTGCACAGCCCCACCAGAGACACAAGCGAATGCAAATTAAATTGTCAACCATCCAGGCCCGGCCAGATAGCCGGTGACAGCTTCACAATCGTCAAACTTCACAATCGTCATCATGAATATTAAAACGGGTGCGTTCGGTTCAACCGAACCCGTCATCGTACCGCGTATCATGCTTGCCCACGTACTCGTCGAACTCGAGTATCTATCGCTAATGAATGCAGTTCGCTTGCTTGTATCTGAATTTTAATTGAATCGTGAGCACTCAAGAATTTTTTTTTTCGATGACAAATTGTTTCGTCGGATACTGAAAACCCATGAAGGTGTCTATAAAATGTGACACAGAAGTGACGAGTGTCGATTTGCATATCAACGAAATTGAAACTGCAGCTGAAAGATACAAAGTTTGGACATCTCGTAAGATAATCCTTCGACGATCAATTACAGTTGCTAAACACTTTGTATGTGCATCTGATGCAATGACAATGGAACAGCGCACAGTCAGTCCTTGTGTCCCGCACTGTATAAGGAATTTTTAATTTTTGTATAATTTCTGTCACAGAAATCGAATTGGACTGGTTCCAGAAGACAGACGAGGGGAAACCTTGAACTCGCCCAGCTGTGTAGGTGGGTTGTTTTTCTTTTTGCGTTTCGATTCGGTTTTTACAACTTTTAGTCAGTTTACGTTCACTTTGTGGAATGTGGTGCACGAATGTGTGTTTCCTTAACAAATTAATTGTTTCGCGATACTTTTGTGATGCGGATGAATTGGAGTGAAAATATTTGGAATTGCTTTCCCGGTAAGGCATCTGTCAGCGATGGTTTCGGGCGATAGTGTAATCACCTCTCGATTTATGTGGGACACTTTTTGGTAAAACAAGTTCAACTGGGTGTGTCAAATGTGGCATTGACGTTTGCATATAACAGCCTGCCTATCTACAGATGGTCGAAGTGTGAATCAAATCGATCATAAGTTGGTCATTGGAAGGCATTGTTCAAAGTAAACAAAGTTTTTGACCCCAGCTTGGTTCAGAGGACGGCAGTTTCAGAGACACAAGTTGTAGGTCGCCCACACATAATTCAACATTGGGTGACAGTGTATGCCTGCATTATGGAGAAGAGTAGACCTGAACCACTATATCACCAACGACAAGGAATTCAGTCAGAAACGTGAAGAAAAAAATGGATCTTGGAGCAAGGCTAAAATCAAGGAGATGAGGTACAAATTCGCTTGGGTACTGCACATATGAGCTCTGTAGTCCAAGGAAAAATACATGGTCAAACTAAACGCTTATAAAAGAGAAGTCTGCGTGCAACAAGGAGTGTGCAGGCTGTCTTCCAACCAAATTAGGTCAAGTACTCACTCGTCGTATGAAGACATCTGACATTTTTCCAGAAACCTTAACCAACTGGCAGCCACCTAATAGGGCAAATCATCAGCGATAAGTTAAAATTCTTAAACAGCTGCTAAGTGACCCACAGCTAGATGGAGTTGCTTCGACTTCTTGGATTCTTGCACGTACTGGGCGGCCTTACATAAGTGCCAGTTTCGGTTAAAATGCTCTTCAGAAAATACCTATAATGGCTTGCGCGGCTTTTCGACATCAGTCTTGGAAGTTCTCCTCTACACACGAAGGTTGAACGTGCGGTTGGAGCCTGCGCCACCTCACACACAACTTTAAGTCGGTGGACTGACGAAAGATCCTCAAGGAATTAACGATTCCTTCCAATTCGGCTATTTACATCAAGGACTTCGTACCCCCCGGGTACCACCAAATCAAGAACCATGTACCAATAAGGTTTAAACGAGTTTCGTGGTTACAAAACGGCGCACTCTAGCGCTAATTGGGCTCTAAAGAGCCGCCACTTTACCTACCTACCTACCCCCCGGGATATATTTATATATCTTGAGAGCGAACACTTTCTCTGAAACGGATCTGCCATCGTTGGACCCAATCGATGTTTTCCGATTTTTCAGAGCATTTGAGTTGGAAGAGGTGCTTTATGTCGAGATTCATCGACCAGCATGAGTTCGGAGGAGCACATTAGATCTCTCACACACATCATAATTTATCACATCTAACATCCCCATCAACACTAATCATCCTCGACTGCATCAGATTTAGTAATGCGGACCAAGCACCAATAATTGCCAATCAGGGTGGTATGTCGTCACGAATCAAAAACTGAACATGGTGCTGATACCATTCCTTGAATTATGGGTAAGACTATACTGGGTGCCTGGACATTGCGACATAAAGAGTAATGAACTTCCTGATCGACTAGCAAGAAACGGGGAGAACGACCCCAAAAGGGACGCTGTAGTCGTCAAACCACCACCCTGCGCGGTTAAGGCAAATCTCTTAGGTAACCTAAACAGACAAGCCGACCACAGATGGTGAAATATAAGAGAACAAAGAGTATCTAAAACTTTAAGGGCGGGGTTAGATAAGAAAAAAAAAAGAGGGAAATTCTAATGCTAGAAAGATCAAACCTAAGAAAAGCTGTAGGAGTTCTGTTCGGGCATTGCCTTATACGTAAGCACGATATGAGACTGGGGCTCACAGAATCGGACGCGTATAGATACTGTGACGATTTATGCATTACAGAACATATTACACACATTCTATGCGACTGTGAGAGCATAGCGCATAAGTGGTCGCCGTAGTCCAATAGTTAGTGCGTTGGACTGAACTGAGAAGTTGGGTTCAAGGCTCAGCCATGTCCATCGAACATTTTTTGCGGCCTCACCTCTTGTCGGGGAATTACAAGCCTCTGGGAATGAGATTTCTCATGAAAAAGCTTCTCAATTCGTCGTTCGGAGCAGTTAACAAATGCGGAGAGGATCTCTCCTATTACATCAACCAGAAATAAGGGGTGCATCATCTTTTATGTCTCTTCTTATTAACGAATCTCCATCTTCGAGTAACACTTAGAAGAAGTGAGTGCATCATGGGTATCTGCAAAACTTGACCTTTCAAACCCAACAGCGCCCTTGAACAAGAATGATAAATTTATCACGACATGACGTGTCTACTGGGCACATTCAATACACCAAATTGGATTAGAACAACAAATTATTTAGAGGAGTATCTCTCCCCATGCTAAACTTTGACATTTCTGAAACCTTCTTTGACAAACTAAGCAAATAATTCCTCAGTCATTTACAAAACTTTTCTATAAATAGACTCAAAATTCCATCGCTAGATTCATCAATTAGTGTTATTGAGGAAAAGGTTCCAACTGTATCCATGTATTATGCAAAGAAGGTATGTATGCCTATCCCTGACATATCGATGTCCACTCAGTCGTCAGCGTGTACCATGCACAACCATCAACTAGAGTGCTACTAACTATAAAATTCCAACCCAGCCTACCTGTTGTTATTTCAGTAACAATTCCGGTTGCTATGTCAACATGCGAATCTCTAGGGGGGATTACAGTGGCATACATATGTTAGATGGCGAAAAGGTAATTGGCCATTCCAGGTTAAGGGTGACATTTGATCCGCTTAAAGTGGTGCACGATTTTATACGGAAAAAGCCACGCACTCTTTCTATTCCCTCATGTATTTGACTAATTAGATACTTCATTCGTAGCGGTGTAGGATTTCATAAACAGGTCAACCACTTCCTTCGGACGTGTAGTGTCACCACACGTCCCAACAAGAAGATGGCCCAGCATTATGGCCTCAAATTAAATATTTGAGGCGGCTTCTTTGAGTGCAAATTACAAATGAAGAACTTGAAATGAAAATGAGTAACAAACCCTAAAGAGAACTGCTTCACGCCAAAAGAAAAGCAAAGAAAACATGGAGGGCAACTGCTTTGCAGTTGTGAGGAGGTGGGTAGCACCTTATTGGTCTGCATTATGTTAGTTGGAATGGTGACGATAAGTCATCTATTGTCACAAAGAATGGGCAGACTCATTTAGACCAGTAGGTCCATTGCGAAAGAAGTCACTGAGCTGACTGAGTTAATAAAAAAAAAAACCTATGAGGGGTCGGTGGTTAGTGCTTTGGACTGCTGACCGAGCGGCAGGAACACCGAAGATTTTTCACGGCACCACCTCTCGTCGGGGAATGACAAGCCTTCGGGAGTATAATCTGTCATGAAAGAGCTTCTCAATTCGCCGTTCGGAGTCGGCAATAAACTGTAGGTGCCTTCCGTTTGTGCGAAATATGTAACACGCACAACATGAATGGTTGTGAGAAGCTAGGCCTTGGCTCATCCCGAGCTGTCGCGGCAGCTATTTATTTTTTTTTATGAAGGGGCGGATGAACCGATCAGGAAAACTTCCACTCTTGACAGCTCCCTTTAGCGCAACGAATTCACATTCCACTTGGATCCGTCGATCCAGAGAAAAGGCTGGAGGTTGCATAAGAGATTGTCAACTTCCCCCATCGGATATAACCATCTTCGTTGAGAGTCAAGCTTTAAAAACGATAAAATCTAATACAATTAAATCAGAGGCAGTCAAGAAATGTCGAGACTCGCTGATCACCACAAGGGCCCATACAGTCAAACTCTGCTGGGCTCCTGGACATAAGGACATGAAAGGGAACGTAAAAGCTGACGAATTGATAAGATTGGCTCGGCTATGAACATCAGTAGAGCGGACACATCGGTAATGCCACCGAAAGCAAGATTGCATGATATCATAGAGAGGATTGCGCCACCTCTCGAAATTAAATGAAACTAAAACAAAGTACCTTCTGGCATTAGAGCGATCCTCTACCCTCACTCACTGGAGTTATCACAGGACACTGCACTATCGAAGTCATGCTCCGCAAATGAAGAATCAAATTCAACGACTTATGCAGAAGCTGCGGGGATGAGGAAGAAATATAATCAATCATCTGTTGTGTCAATGCCCTGTTCTGCAAGGTTCTTGGCAACCATAGCAGTTGCACAGTTAACGGATCCACTCAGATTCATAAAGAGCACTTAGGTTAGGTTAGGTGGCTGTCTCCGCTTAGGCAGGGACACATTAGGTCCAGAATGGCCCATTGTGATACCACAACGAAGTAAACCGGCTTACCGGAGACAAGTGCTGATGTTGTTTCAACTGCGGTTTGCCAGTTTCTTGGCATCTCTGTCAAGGAGGAACTTGATCGATTCTATGGGCGCAGGGGGTCCCCCCAGGTTTTCGGGGAGAGGCCGTCCCGCAACCTCTTTTGCCAGCTCGTCCGCTCTGCAGTTGTAAAGAGCACTTACTGGTTCACAAAACAGCCAACAATAGGAAAGGTCCTTAGGTTGTCCCGGGAGCTATATCGTTATCCCCACAGCAGAAAAATGGTACTCACAATGGACCTGCAGGTCGCCGTGTGAACGTGATGAGGCCTATCCATCACACACCCTAAGCAATCTAACCTACAAAGACCTCCTAAGCACAAATCAAACTGGACGGTCAGTAACTATGCCATGGCAAGGCATCCCTTTCAACACTTAGTGTTGAGGTAGAAACCCTCGACCACTTCCTCTATAAACACCCGGTCAAATCTGTCTTCAAAATCCTTAACAATCTTTCGAGAAAAAAAAACCTGTTTCTGATATGCTATCTTTTTTTAAGTTCTCGAACTAGATATAAGGACGATCGAACAAAAGCCCCACTCACCCTGTTCCCCAGAGTCGTGATATCAAAACGGTGCATCCTAGCGCTAATTGGGTTTATACTGAACCGCCACTTCTGACTTCCTTCCTACCTTTTGGCAAACTGATACAGATGGCAGTAACTGTGATCCAAGACAGGCGGACTTGTTATCATTTTTAGTACGAGATTTATTGCTTCGTGACAAGGCGGAAAGAGCATTTCTTCCAAGATAACGCACTCAGAGTTTTCAAAATGCAGGAAGTTGTCATCAACGTCCATTAACTTTCGGACATCAATCGCCTCTAGAGAGGAGTGAGAGAGCGAAGACGCCGGAGACGAGTATTTCAGTTAATTCTATAGCGAGAGCGAAGTAAGTGGATGTGTTTTCTTCGAAATGCTTAACCTTCGAGCGGAGAGGTCCATACTTCGATGGATTGGGCACGTTAAACGCATGTCCCCAACTCGGATTTCGAGACGTGCTATGGAATCCGTGCCATTGGGTAGACGTCCCCTGGGTAGGCCTAAGATGAGATGGCTGGACCAAGTCCGAAATCTCACCACCGGCCGTATGGGGATAGCTCCTGATGATTTATAGTCGATGGCGGAAGATTGGGAAATGTGAAGAGTCCACTTAAGCGCCCTAACCTCGCGACCCTCATAGTGGATAAGCGGGCCATTGAAAATATATGTATTCTTATGTATGCTCAACCTAAACATCTACTTTCGTCTTCCTGACCACTTTAGCGTATTTCAGGCGGAGATTATGGGGATCAAGGAAACCTGAGCCTGGCTGAAGTACAATGCGCTATCCTGTAACTACATGACAATTCTTACAGGCTACCTTTTAGATTGTTGATCGTCTCTCTAATTGAGATGGCAGAACAATTTAATATTCATCTCTGCTGGGTACCAAGTCATGTGGATATTCCAGGAGCTGTGAACTCGTTAAACGTGGCACTACTCTAGAAATCATAGCAGAACGTCAGAATCTGAGGATTTCACTTACTATGTATAAGTTACTCTTAGATTACAATGGGATCAGCAAGACAAACCCAAGATGAAGAAACAACATGCCGTACCTTCAGGGTCCATGCTAAACTTCACTCGATCTTAAATCAAAACAAATAGCTGGCTTGATTGCTCAAAATGAACTCAAGCCTAGCTTCTCGCTACCATTCATGTTGTGCGTATTGTATTGTTCACAAGAATGGAATGGACCGACTCTTACCGACTCCGAACGCCGAATTGAGAAGCTTTTTCATGAAAAATTTTACTCTCGGAGGCTTGTCATTCCGCGACGAGAAGTGGTGCCGCCAGAAATGTTCGGTGATCCCAGCTGGGACTTGAACCCACGTAGCTCGCACTAACCGCAGAGTCACGGCGATCACCGATCTAAAATCTGATCTTGCTTAAAAGGCTGAGCTTCTTCTCAAACGACTTCTAAACGAGTTGCAGGGACGAAGAAGAGGAAGAAACAATCCTTCACTTCCTCTGTGAAGGAAGGTATCTTTTTTACAATTTAAACGAACTTCGAATACAGACATTAAAATGGTCCTACGGTTTATCAAGAACTAAGTGAGTGACACTGGTAAGAGAACCATGTAGCATCGCAGAGGGCCTACATTGGCCTATTTGTGTCTGCGCTCTGGATAGGCAACCACTCTATCTACCATCTTTTCTAGCTGCCATAAATGGTTCTATAAAAATTATCAAAAAAGCCGAATATGTTTGAGAATGTTTAGAGTAAAAGTCAGGTGGCTGTTGAGATGCATCTGGGCATCAAGATAGATCTGACTGAATTGTCTCTTGAAGTGTTCCTACTGAAATACACAACGAACCCGCTGTGACAGAGCATCCCATATTTCCACCTTTTCTTTTTGTTACAAATGGCTGTAAAGACCTACCCACCCTAGAGAAACATTCAAGAGACATGCGAAAACAAAAGAAATATGCACACACCGTGCTAACCTACACAACATAATGAGTTACTCAACTCTCTACTCGTTACTATTACAACTTTATGGTCTCGTTTATCGTTTGGGGCGCTCCTCCCAAGGCGCAGACGCCTAGTAACGTACCGGCCTTTGTTACCGACTTATCTGACACTCGACTGACTCGGTTAATTGTCCGACGACGGCGGCGTAGCGGCTATCTGCTCAAACACGGTGTGTTATGTCAAATCTGCATGCAATGATGAATTAGTGTTCGCGTTAAACAGTTACAAATGGGGAAAGTCTGACGGAATTGACTAAAATTATTATCAACTCTGACAGACGTACAGGTCTTGTCTAAAATGGGCCACATTACGTGAAATTGCATCAAACTGGCGGTCATTGTGTGAGTGTTGACAGATAGCGCGTAGGCCTTGGGTTAACGCGGTTCACAATGGAAACGATCGCGGTTTAATGTCATTCGAAATTCGTAAGTGTTCCGGGATTCAGTCTTGAGTGGACGGAGTCAGTAGGTGGTGGCGGTGAATAGTCACGCCAACGTATAGACATGACGAACACACAAAAACAGCGCGTACGCATAACATTCAATTGTTGCTTGTCAACGAGAGTTAATTGGCGTCGTCGATAGGTCATATGTAGATGCAAAGATACAGAGATACACGTCAAAATTTGTTAATTGGTTGGATATTATGTTGGATTTCGTTTAAAATTGGCGTGCTAATTGCAATTCAAATGGCTTTTGCTTGTAAAGTGATACGGATTGGATGTGGGTTTTGAGGTTATTCCGGGGCATGACAACTGTTGGACGGGC
Organism: Matsumyia berberina; assembly: GCA_917880715.2. Taxonomy (NCBI): domain Eukaryota; kingdom Metazoa; phylum Arthropoda; class Insecta; order Diptera; family Syrphidae; genus Matsumyia; species Matsumyia berberina. Next base: position 109,398,667 of record OU862870.1, on the reverse strand, counting down.
GTGGAAGAGTTCGTTTGAGAAAATGAGTCACAACTTTTAGTTTGTCAGGGGATTTATTTTGAATGTCTTTCCTTCCCTTGGAAACAGGGGAACGCCTGGTATCATCAACGATATTGGAAGGTGGATACGTAAGGAAGCTGGATTGGGAATTGCATGTCCAGAGAGGAAAAATAAATTTTTGATCTACGACTTGTTCATCCAATTTTCTGTAAGGTTTAGACCATAAGATAGAGATAGAGAAATGGGGCTGGAAAATTGCTGCTAATTGCATATAAATCTCTTGCCTGATTGAAGAGGAGTAAGCAGGAGCTAAGCTTATAGGTGGGAATAGGTATGGCAGCATCTACATAAATTCGACGGTCGTGGCAGGACCAAGAACGCCAAACCATTGAAAAGGGTCGTCATTGGAGTTGAAGCCGAAGATGGAACTGGAAAACTGATAATTCCCTTGATTGAGCCAGGGCGCTATGAGCCAAACTTATCGGCTGGATAACGCGTTGTAATTTGCTTGTATTAGGTATGAGGAACATATTTACCTAGAATTATGTTTTTTGTTTTACTGCTAAAACAATTCCTAAGAAGGAACTTCAGCTTATAATTTCTAAGACATTCTGTAGCTGCAGCTGCGCGGGATATAATTAGTTAGTTAGAGAAACACTTAGGCCGATTCTGACCCATAATCACTGCTGTAGGACTAGAATTGAAGATAGAACACCTTAGAACAACTCTTCCGAAGGAGCGAAACCAGAAAACTCTTTAATAGAGTAAAGCATGACAGCAGCCGGCGCCATTACAAAGAAACTGTAACAGCATTCAATAAATGGATTCGAAAATCTAAGGGTGATTCGTAAAGGATGCACTATGGCTCGGCAACCAAAGAATAGTCCAGAATGACTTCAATCATATTCGTTCCTTAAAGATACAAGACGGCGAATTGACCAACAGTCCTGAGGACATTGACTTTTCAGGCCGCGTCTTTGATAGGGTTGCCTTCGCTGAATACATGAGGAACCAGGTTCCCAAATTCATAAGGGTGAGCCTATAGCCTATATGACAACATTTTCACAGTCAATAATTAGCCTGTTCCAATCGCTAAGTGAGGATGACATCTTTCCCTGTTTCCTGCAGCAAGGACACGAACTACTGATTCCCTCCCTTGGTCTAACATTAGACTGCATATCTGCAAATCTTGTAGTCCACTCACGCTCAAGAGGCTATGAACACCGTCGTGATGCTATTCACACGCTGTAAGCTAGGTTGTACCTGAATTCCTTTCTTCTAAAAACTATGGAGGAATGCGTTCCTCATTCTTGATCCCCTGCATGCAAATCAATTTGCCTCTAGCTGCAAAAGAAACCTCCCTGACATTGCGAAGAGCTTAGAGGTCTTGCCATATAGAATGAAGTAGATGCTGGGTCACTGGACATGAGGGGATACCAAAAAATGAGAAGGCTGATGAATTGGCAAGGAAAGGTTTTACGCTAGACCTGGAGCAGGCTGATCAGTCAGTGAAAGTCCCGCCATGTAAACTCAAACATGAAGCATGGATCAGGATTCTAGCGGAAGCGAATAATAGATGGTGCTCTTTGGACTCCTGTAAAATAACTAGAAAACTATAGCCAAGGTACAACGGTGCCAGAACTAATACTCTGATGCGGATGGGCAGGAACACAGTCTCCATCCTTGGAGGAGTAATTACAGGTCATAATACTCTACGGTATCAAATGAAAATCCTAAGGCTAAGTGAGGACGACCTTTGCAAGGGTTGCGGACACGAAGAAGTCAATGAGGACACAAACCACTTCCTCTGTCACTGCCCAGTCAGAGTCACCTCTGATATAAATCCTTTGGAAGGCACTTTTCCAGGATACCGAAGAACTAAGGGACGTACCTATCAGGAACATCTGGAGGTTCCGTAAGGCTTCAAAATGGTTCATAACCCTGGGGCAATAGGAGAGTGCTTTGGGTATTGCTCCACGAGCAAGGGGTACCTTCCCCCCAAAAATGAGCATCACAATGGGTCTCTACTGACCTGTGTGTGCGGCAGAGGGCTTTTCTCTCCTCGCCAACTTGTCTACCTAACCTAACCTATTGTGTTATTACAATAGATTTAACAGGTTCCATAGCATCTGTAGCTATCCAGTAGCTAGGGTTAAGGTCGGCCATACTGGTACTGTTTAGATCATTTAGATGGTTATCTTATGGGCGGGATACATGCTATCTATTCACAAAATTTGCATTTTTTTTTGTATCACAAATTTCCTACAAGTTCTTCTCTTATTGACCATCAATTCAGACTCCCCCTCATTTTTAATGACTAAAACAGCCTCGCTAAAAGGCCAAAGCTGCGATCAAATTGATTGCATCTCCCCATCAATCCACCGCAACCTCTATCAGTTAATCCACTCACACCGGCTTTGTTCTATTTATTCCAAAGCAATTCATCACCAAGGGACTACGTTACTTTACCTCCAACCGAAGGCACAACGTTAATCAATTTTTATGACTCCTAAACACTGTAAATCATTGCTCGCCTTCGTCATCGTCCAATGAACACTATTTCTCTTTTCCGAATGCTGCAACAGAGGTCACATCTGCAACCTCATTAGTATGTTCTACCAACCGTAAAAGGCTGGTAGTCTCATCGCCAAATATTGCATTCGATCCATCACTTATCACATACAATGAGCAATAACTCAGATTAAAATAACTGGAATGTTTCGATTTGGATTTCAACGCCAATAATCCGCGCACTAAAAACTTTGTAAGCCTAATTGCCTCAGACTCCCCCCAACGTTCGGACTACAAAACCAATTTCGTTTTTTTTTTTGCATCTCAGCCGTGATTTCCTCACGATATTTCCTTTGTTGTAGCGATCCGTAAACTAGCGCAGAGAGTATCTTTGCCGCCAAGAGTGTGTAATATACATTTCTCATTCCATCCCAATACCCGCTGACAGGTTACTGAATGACTGGATGAATAGCCGAACAAAAGGTGAACAAAAAACCGCAAAAAAAGAAATTCATCAAAAAGTTCTTATATAATAATTGCCATTGAAGGTGTTTAGCGATACCCACTTCCCTTTCGATTTCACTTAGATGTTTCGTTTTATTTTTGATCGGATAGCTGCCTCATTGATACATAATTCGCACTCTCTCTCGCGCTGCGTTGGTCCCTTGGGCCGATTGGGTCGGTGGCTTAAATCAAAGACGGTATTCATAAATATTTTCCATTGTCCGACAGTATCTGTGGGTCATTTGGGGAAAAGAAAACAAACACACACGCACCGAAACATAAACAAAAGCGTCAAAAAGGAACCTAATGGCTTCGGCTAAGCACTAAATGAGCCAACAAAATGTTAATGATTGCGATGAAGATACAAATCTACGCGTCTTTACCTCGATTGATATTGGAAATCGTTGAGAGTGATGCAGAGGCAATCGGAGAGTTACACTCGTAATGGGTTACATAGTGCCTCTCTGGTGAGCAATAGTAGAAAAGTGCTTTTTAATTAACCACTGGCATTGTGGCTCAATCGCTTTAATTGACAAATTTAAGAAATTCAAACAGCAGCAAAGTGAATGAATTCGAGAGTGAGATGTACTAGTAAAAACTTTGGAATACACCACTGTCGTACAGTCGAAACCAATTTTAAATGAAAATTTGAAATAACACAAAAAGTGTAGTATACTCTTAGGCAGTACAGGAAATAAACGATCTGCTATTAACAGCGACTCAACAGACTGATAAAAGTCAATCTTGCTTCAGCGATGAGGATTTAGTGATTTCTTCCAGCACTGACGTTTGTCTGGTAGTCCGCGTCTTTCATAAATCGGCTGTATGGGCAGATTTTAGCTTAAATTTCAATATCCTCGTGGTTGTAAGCGCAAGAAAACAGTAATTCTGAGTGCTCGAATGGTAGACATGTATGTAGTATTTAAGACGACAGTCTGTGATAACTAATTACTTCTCCCACCTCCACGTGGTGAACCCCGCGTGGCCAGTACATAAACTGGAGATTGGGTTACACCTCTGTCGGAAGGTTCTTTGAGGAAACTAAAGAGAGATTTGTAGGAGTGTTTCCCCTAACGCACGCTTCCTTAGATCTAAATGGCAGCAGAGGAATCCTCCAGATGGAATCAACGAATCCATCTATGGTTAGTCCTAACTGCTTAGTGAACATCGTAAACGGACTTCTACGAGAGAATCTTTTATCCTACTCTTCGACCTATTAGCAGAAATTTAGGTTCTGGTTTAAGCGTAACTACCCAGCCACGTACGTATCTACCACAAGCCTATAAGCCTGATAATACTACTGACAACGAAATAAGGGCAATGATATTGTATTAGTTTGTGTTGTTGTATGCAGTCAACAATAAACAGTTTTTATGAGCCCTATGTGCAGTGCCCTATCTAAAAACATTCAGCGAGAACAAACATACACCGACGTCTCGGACAGATAGTAACACCCGACGAATATAACTTTCGGGTCGTTAGAGACTTTCTCAGAGCTCCAAAAATTCGGAGACTATCTTTCGCAAGGAGTGAAAAGCTCTAATAAAACACTGCGATACTATCAGACAGCCATAAAGCACTGATTGGCTATGACATCAGATTTAAATTGATTCAAGATAAACAGACTGGGTCAGGACAATAAAGTCAGTAGGAATAGAGAGAAATGAGGTAGCCGATGAACTGACAAGGAAAGGGTCAGAGACCCCATTCGTTGGACCCGAGCCATTCTGGGAGCTGGGACCGCATCAAATCCAAGATCAATTGCGAAGAGAGGAAGAATGCAAAAGAAGAAGGCTATGGGAAGCACTTTCAGGACTAAGGCAGGCAAAGGAACTACGACCGAAGGAGGAGCAAAGCCTGCCTAGGCACCAACCGACACCAGCTTCGCATTCTAATGGGCTTCCTCACGGATCATTGCAGACTTAGCGAGCAACTCAAAAAAATGGGAATAAAAGCAAATGGAAACTGCAGATTCTGCCGCGATGCCGAAGAGAACCTATCACATCTCCATATGGACTGTGGAGCACACCTCCACCCAATCCAGACACCCCGATTCCTTAGAACATTTGGATTGGAGAAGTTACTATAGGTCGAGACTCATCGACCAACACGAGTTCGGGGAGCACAATAGATCTCTGCAGGTCGCAGATATACCCCAATTTTGAACACCTATTTGAAGGAAGTAGCACGCAATGTCTTAATAAATCATACTGATCGCCCTGCCGTTTTTCACCTTAGAAGTTGTCCTGCTGCTGTCTCTCTGTCACATAAAGATCAGAGAAATGCAGAGTAGCATGGTAACATCAATGGGCTGGCCATTGAAGCACGTATACCTGCGAACACATTGGATTATGGAAATCCACCGAATGGCAGTGGATGTTGAGAGAAAGGCAAACGTTCGCTCAAAGAAGCATCACTGGGTCACTGGTAAAGAAGCTAGAGAGCTTCTAATACCTTTTCTCGACCGATAATAGAACCGAAAGAGATGTGTTGTGCCATAAGAATCGGTAAAGCAAATATTTAGTTTGAAATGCTGTCCAAAATGTGGTAAAGCTACGACTCTTTCGTTCCAATGTTGAATCCAGTTCATAACATAAGTGCACAGGTTGGATTTTCTGACCTAATCGCATATCAAACGAAAACATTTACCAGAGAATGGTTCAGGAACCAATATGCACAACTATCTAACGACCCAAGATGGTAGAAGAAGATCAGCAGAATAGTTGAAAAAGAAAGACGGCAATCGGGAAAGAGTTCGAGAGAACTCAAACATAAGTAGAGGCTTTAAAGGACCTATTGCAACAGTTGTCCACTGTATGAGACAGAGAAAGTGATCAAATCTAGCCGATGTGAAAATCCAGGCAAATGTCGGCGCAATATACACTAAAATTTGGATCAGAAGAAACTTTCGAGAACCAGGAAGAGACAAACTCATGTCCTATCTCATATCGTTTAATTAAACTGCTTAAAGCAGCTAACTCTACAAAATAAAAGTGCATAAAAATACCGAGATAGGCATTCAAAGCTTGCATTGAGCAGATTCTAATAAATTTCCTCACTCAACTGAAACCTTAAAAAGCTGTCGTAATTCTTTTTGGGTGTGGACTTTTCGCATTGGGCTAGAAAATCTTCTGCAAAAGCCTCGCTATCTGACCAATTTTTTTCAATTTAAAGCGTATCTCCCAATCATAGTCAACCACTCGGCCATAAAAACAAGAATGCCTCTATGGTTTTTGTAAGCTTGTCTGAAGACTGAAAGATTGATTTTGCCTCATCTACAACAAATACAATCCTGAAAGCCTTTAAGCAATAATTGGTGTGCATCATCTTGTTGTCGACCTTAAACTGCCATTCATTGTCGAAAGCTCTTGATGGCGATGGCTAGGCCTCGAAACCTTTCAAAATTAATAATGCTTGCCAAAGCTGGATTCTTGAACACCGCCCTACACAGGGTGGTATACATGATCGAGAAATCGCTCCATGTCAATGAATTCACACTGGGTGCCTTTTTCGACTTTGAACGTGAGCACTGAAGCAATCATACACAGCCTACACAGGGCCCGACTAAGCAAGGGACTGTGCAACTGGATTGGTCATATGCTAAAGTCACGTACTACACGTACACGTACTCAAGGAGGAGTTCTCTCCCCGCTAATCTGGCTCCTAGTAATAGACGAAATTATCAAGAAACTAGAAAACAACGGCTTCAACGCGATGGCCTATGGTGACGACGTCGTTATTCTGGTCTCAGGAAAAGACTCCCCCCACATTAAGCGAAAGACTCAATCACGCACTATCATTCGTGAGCAGCTGAGCCAAAAAGCAAGGTCTGGGAGTTAACCCATTCAAAACCGAGATTGTCATCTTCACTAGAAGAATATCGATTTGGACGGAATCGATCTGACACATGGAAGCACGGCAAAATATCTCGGCGTAATCTAACTCAAAATTGAGCTTTAAAGCCAACATCGAAAACCGCATTAAAAAGGCTTACATTGCCTTTTATGCACGTAAAAGGATGTTCGGTAACACATGGGGCTTTAAGCCGAAAGTGGTACACTGGCTGTACACTGCTGTGGTGCGACCCATCCTAACATACGGCTCGACTGTTTGGTGGAAGGCACTTGAGAAGGAATGCAATCTTACAAGTCTAACCAAGATTCAAATAGCAGGCTGCATAAGGATAACAGGATCGATAAGATCAACACCCATAGCGTCACTTAAAACAATGCTGAAGCTACTTCCAGTGGACATCCATTGTAGTAGCAGGGCGGTAAAAACGGCACTCGGACAAGTAGCACCTATGGTCACGACTCCGTCCTAACCCGGCTCAATACCACGAAGGAGAACATAGACCTCAGACTTCGATAGGAGATTTGATATCAAAATACCAAGAAGAGATGACTGGGATAATGGTATAGAATGCCCTGAAGAAGAGCTAGCCTTCTACACCGACGGATCCAAAATGGACGCTGGTACTGGTACCGGTATCTTCTGTGAATCCAGTGGGGTAAACCAATCCTTCAAAATTCGAGACGGATGTAGCGTTTTTCAAGCCGAGACAACTGCCATTTTACAGGTAGCAAAACTAATCGAAAATGACAACATTGTCAGAGAGAAAATTACTATCTATGTTGACAGCCAGGCGGCTATTCAGTCTCTGCAGTCAGCATCGACAAAAATGAAGATCGTAAAGGTCTGCGGACAAAATCTCAACGATATATCAACGACCAACAAGGTGACCCTATGCTGGGTACCGGGACACAGTGATATATCAGGTAATGAGAGGGCGGACGAACTTGCCAGGAAGGGTGCAACACCCATAAGCATTACGGAGATATAGATGAGGATGGTGTTTCATGGACACATATGCAATAGTCAGATCACTATGGCCAGCCTTCGATAAGAAAAATTCCAAAAATCTCATAAAGCTTAGTCGGAGGGAAATTCGAATCGTCCCCGGAGTCCTTACAGGACACTGCGGAACAGGGATCCTTGCGGAGCGTCTTGAATTACCCCACAATCACTACAGCAGAAGCTGCAGGGACGAAGTGGAAAAAGAATCCATCCATCACCTGCTATGCGAATGTCCCGCACTGGCCACCAGGTGATTGCGTACTTTTGGTTGTAGCTTCTTCCATGGGCTGAAGGACCTTAATATCGCTGATTTTATGAAACTCCTGAGATTTTTATCCCTTTTTGGGTGGTTTCCGGATTAGCCAACCCTGTCCTTTGGTTTGACTCCCATGAGTATATTTTTTTATGGGTACAATGGACCCACTTAAGGTCTAAGTAAGCCTTTAGGACACCCACTTAACCAACCAACCAAAGCTGAAAAACACGCACTTTTGCTTTCAAATTTAGAGGCATATCGTTAGGTAGGCACAGACACATGTAGGCCATGGAAGGCCCTTTGTGACGCCACTGGGATTTATATCCTAGGTACCACTCCAACTATTGAAACTATTTGGAGCTACAATGGTCGAGGAGGCGGAAGGAGATGTTCAAGTTGAGCACTGACATGTAAATTTTTAACCTGATGTTGGTGAAAACGCTGCACAGAGTTACGTTAGGTAGGTAAGCGATGTCAACACTATTGGGTGTATTTTGCGAACCATCTGAAGGACCGAATCCCAACACTTGGCTTGAGACAAGGATTCACAACGCATCGAACTAAGTGAATATTTCCTGCTCCAAAGTTCAAGACTACATGGAAGACGAGTGGTTGAAACATTCACAGGTGTACATATCACTGGGACTGGTCAAATTTAAGACGACAGCCCTCTTCTTCTGACATCCAACCCAGATACATTATGAAAAGCATCTGGACAGACCCAGTAGCTCTGAAAACGAAGCTACGGTCCTTTTTATTCTCTCGAAACTGGAGATCGGGATTTAGTACTTGATTTGAGCGAGATTTGCTGCCCAGTTGGTATCAATCAACGCAGAATAAGGCTGTGTATTCTCCCAATATCAGGCGAAGGATAATGTCTTCATTTTCAAGTTCATTCTCCCGCAAATTGTGCAACTCCCTTCATTAGTTATACCCCCATAGCCGTACAACTAAACCGAAAAAAAAAACATTAAAGCGATATAGACCTCCTTCAAGATAATGACTCATGGCTTTGCAGCTCCATTGACCTCGGGTAAGAGCTAGATCCCTCCGCAATGAGCCGTGTAAATTGCAATGGCCGACTTTATGAGCTCGTTTTATGTGTAAATAAAAAAAATTACCTACTCCCTCGCAGTGACTCTGCACTTATGACCATTACAGAACGTAGTTCATTATTTTGAATAAGTGTCCTATTCGATTAGCGGTATCGTCCAGAATAAGCTTTTTCGCTAAGCCTCAGCCCACCCTCAGCCGCCGCCGGAGGATTGAAATAAATTAAAATGAAAATTTAAATAGGCCACCCCCGCTGAGCGCGCTTTTTCATTGCCAACGATACAGGATAAGGGAAAGACCGAAACGAAAAGGGATATAAAAATGAGCATAAAATTTTACTTAGTCCACGGGATTGGATTCGCGCATTTAGCAGTCATAAAACCTATCCGAGGGATTTTTCCGAATATGACTCATCACTAAGGAGGGAGAGGTGAATGCAACGTTGTAGAGCAGAACCGAAATTAGGCAGACTCCTCACGATTAACTAGATGATTTAGGGCACCGCCATCCTTGCCTCTATTCCGCACGAGTTAACACATTTTCAAGGAATCCCGGGACGTACGCACATAAAAAGGGAAAAGCCCTGTACCGAGGGAGTTCCGATTTACAAAATGAAGACAGTAGCAGTGCTTACATAAGGATTATTAACTTTTCAAGTACAGATACTTTGGAGCAATTTATGGCAGAAAGACGTTATGAAATGATTTGTTGTGGGTTTTTCCAACAATTGTCGGAGGAAACTACCAACACGTGCTCTGAGCTATGGTGGTGGTTCTGGGGACACTTCACTGGTTTTTGGTGACAAAATGCTAAACAACGAGAGTTAAGGCAAGGAAATAACATTGAACGCGCTTGTACTGTAATCTCTTGGGGATGTGGTGCTATATCTGTTCCTTCCTCCAGGCAACCGCATGATGGATGTCCTAACTGTAGAAGGTGCAGGGCGGAAGCTTTGGAGGAGCTTGCTTGGAACCTGCGTAGAATCGATCATACTTCATCTAGCTCTGGATTGTACAGAGACAGAAGTGTTAGTGGTGGATGAAATTGGTGACAGGAATGTCCGTGGTCTAATATGAGACGGTATGCTCCTGGAGTACAATTTGATGGCGATTGAAAACTACTGAGAGTCCCACACATGACTTGGGGTAGTGGCGCAATATCTTCAGTTCACCATCAAGTGTTTAAATTTAGAGTCCCATCAACGGTCATAAAGACAGCAATCGAAAAAAGGATCAACCGAGATTTCCACAAACACTGGACAGACCTGACGATACGGAGAGTGGCAAGATCCTTCATTGGAAAACCAAGCACCATCCTCCGCAGGGAACTGATGAATTTCTTCTTGCAAGGCACATAAATCTCAACAAGCACGCACACAGACACAGAATGGGACTAGCAAGACTACGCCAGCGGTTACTTGGATTCATGGGAATAACGAACCTAAAGGAACTAGACAGCAAAGTCATCGAAATTACAATTTGCACTGATGCATCCCTGACAGATTGCAAGTCAGAAGCAGGTGCCTTCTCCGAGGAACTTAATCTAGCCTGCTATATTCCTTTCTGGGGACAAAAACAGTGTATCAGGCCGAGTTCTTGGGTCTACTCCATGCGTTGGATCACCTGCAGGTAGCTCAGATGAGGACAAGGCAAGTTTTAACTGCATTGGATAATCAAGCTGTATGAATCAGACTGGAATTCAATCATCACTTGCGATGGAATGTGCCAATGCATGTAAAGTCCAAAATGAACTGACACTAGATTGGGTTAAAGAACATATAACAGTAGCAGAAAATTAAAAAGCAGACGACCTCTTACGTCAAATAAACAATGTCACTTAAAAAGGTGAACAAGGTGCAGATAAGCCAAGAGAAAAGTTTTTAGCCACACGCACAGAACTTTTAAATGGATTCTAGCGCTATCCACTGAGCTATCCATAGAGTGAACGATAACAACTGGAGACTATACCTTAAGGACGTGGAGACAGCGGCGCATATACTGTGCCAATGTGCAGCTTTTACTGGCAGAAGGTGCGGGAATTTTATCTCTCCTTTGATGGAAACCCACATTAAAATTTCAATGAACCAGGAGATTAGGGAGGAACTGCGAAGACATACGGAGGGTATCCTGGAGTACGATTCGGAGTGGAACAGAAAAGAAAATCGGCCCACTCAAGGTGGCCTGGTGCGATATCTCTCTAAAATGAACAATATAGGGGGGGCACTGCAATTCGGTTCAATACAGCTTCTTACAAAATATGAACGAGAAGACCCTGTAACCCAATAATACGTCGATTTATTTTTTTTTTAAGTCTATATCACAGACAATTACTACCATTCTTCACATACCATGGCTTGGTCAGCTTAATAAAATAAATCAGACAGCCGAAATCTCTATTTTGCAGTAAAGTAACGAAATGCAAGTGAAACTAATTTTACCTCATCAGTTAAAGTACATTTTACGGCATAAAACTTAAAGAATTCCACTTACCCCTTTTTTAATTTTTTTTATAATTTTTGACAAGATGGCAATGCTGGCCGTCGCACTGCTCCGCAAGCGAACTGTTGAATTATAGCTTCTTCTCGTCTTTTCCATCACTAAATTGTACATACAACCCATTTCTTGCAAAATAATATTCATCACACAAAACCAAATAATTAAGAACTCACAAAACTTTTTATAAAATCAAACAAATGAAGGAATTAAATTACAAAAACTTTTCACAAATTTAACACAAACCAAGCGAGCTGCCACCTTCCACAAAGTCACTCAGCAACTGAGCGAAATACGATCTGTTGCACTTCGAATTTGCCGGCACAAGCATGCATGAGTACGGGCTGAGTGTTGAACATTTCTCTGTGAGAAATTACTCTCTAGCGGTAGTTTTTCAACGACACAAAGGAAAATTGACTAAATGTTGTGTTGAATTTAAAAGAACAAACATTGATGCCAGAGAGCTAATCTCTGGAACTCATTTAGGTTTCAAACGGAGGTGCTGTGCTGACATTTCGACTCTCGATTGGAGAATTTAGCTTGAGGGAATGAAAAGATGTTAAATGAGAGGTTGACGGGAAGAATATTTAAAAGAGAAAAATTTAACAAAACATTCCGTCAAGGAGGTTGTTAGTTGATTTATCGCCAAATTTATCTTGCCGCAAAATGTGTAAATAATCTTGATTCGACAAAAGTAAACGAAATTATACAGGGTATTGGGCTGGAAGGTTGATTATCTTCTTAAAAGCGATGCCTTTCTTAAAACTCTTGCTAGCGTATCAGGTTCATTTGTGCCTCTTCTTATCTTCGTCAACCAGGAGAACGATTGTCCAATGAAGCCTCGAATGCAGTAGATATGTATGCGAGTCCCGATTCTCGAAAATTTGCCTCAATTTCATCGATTTGTCTTTGGCATTGGAAGAAATAATTCCTATAGATTGATTGCACGTATGGCTTAATCAAAACTGAAGTGGCTGCCAGCTAACAAACTTTGACCAATGATAGGTCCATTGTGATACCATGTGAATCTTGCAAAATACTCTTTTACCTAAATCACTTAGAGCTTTTGATGAAGCGTAGGAAACTTCTAGTATCTGTGCTGATTAGATCGTTGGAGCAGAAGGCAACCGCGTGCGTTTTTCTTTAATGGGAGAGAGCAGGGCAGGTCCAACGAAGGTTTAGCATCTTCGTTCATGCAGCTTCTGGAGAATTCATTTGAGAAGACTCCAAACCTTGTTGCATGCCTGGCTATTTCGCTGTACAGTGAAGACGTATATTAGCGCTGAGGGAAAGCGAATCTCTAGAGCGTTTCAGATCCAGCTTTGGCCAAATCTGTTTTGTCGCTAGGCACGTTGTACCACCTGTCCTAAGATTTTTCCTTTTGCGAGGATCTCGCTTAATTTTGAGTCTATATTTAGCGATGAGCATGGAAGGGACCTACAATTTATTGCTGACTCCGAAGGACGAATTGAGAAGCTCTTTCATGACCGATTATACTCCCGGAGGCTTGTCATTCCCCGACGAGAGATGGTGCCGCGAAAAAACCTTTGGTGTTCCGGGTTGGGGCTTGAACCCATCCGCTCGGTCAGCAATCCAACGCACTAACCACTGACCCACGGCGATCACATTTTCTTTAGCCAAGATAAAATTTCCTTGATCGTCATTATATCCGCCTGGTACAAGGTACAGTAATTTGGAAGACAGAAGGAGAGGCTAAGACTAAGCCTTTCTTCCTACCCCTTCGTTGGTTTTTGATCCGTCGGTGTAGAAGTGAATTGACTTGTCTTCTAGATGGGTAGGTAGGTAGGTAAGGTGGCTGTCCACGTAGGCCTGGAAAGGCCCTTTAGGATGCCACTTGGATCTATACCCTGAAAATGCCACTCACTTTATTGAAACCATTTGGAACTCTTGATGAAACTGAGGATATTTTTGACGTCAGCAAGTGACAGTTCGCCCAAGTTGTCGAAGTGATGGGCTCCTAGATAGAGCTTCTTTCTTTGCGATAGTGCAGGACAAGTGCAGAGGAAATGGAGGATCATTTCTTCCTCCTCTTTGTCACTTGCAGCTCCTGCAAAAGTCATTTGAGAAGAGGCCCATCCTTCTGGCATGAAGGCCGATGGGACAATGGCCAGTGAGAATACCGATGACGATGCTGGTGAGAGACCTTTTAGAGAGACGTATAGAAGAGAACGGAGCGTTCGTCTCTGGCATCATTATTCTCCCACTGTAGTCGGTGTTTCTCAGGATGAATGTTACGGGTTCCAAGATCGAAGAGTGGCCAATATGGTTGTTTGACCATTGGGTAAATGCTTTCAGTCTGAGAGCTGGGCTAGCAGCTGACTGCTTGGCAAAAATATTTAAGGGAAGTAGGTGTAGGACCACGTCGATTGCCGCGGATGGAGTGAATCTTAGTGTTTGTTTTCTAAGAATGCCCTTGGGAGGATGGTAAACATAATTTCGAAGTTTTTGTCAAAATTCAATCTGGGTACGGAGTAGTCTATTTTCTGAGGAGATTTTGAAACTATTTAGAACGGAGGCGTGGCCAAATTCCTTACTAGACTACTGCTTTGAGACGAACGGCCACACTGGTACCCATTTGCCTGCCGAAGATGTCAATGGATGTCAAATCAAACAGAATGTCCAGAGGGTGTAGTGAGAAGGGCACCACTTATGCACAAACAAGCTGATTGTTGGAATTGTTTCAGCTTATTCCGGTTTATGGCTTTGTCCAAGGCACTCTACCAGACGACTACACCGTACGTGAATATCGGTCTTATGACCGCCGTGTAGAGCCAGTGAGTTATACGGAGTTGAGAATAGTGCCTGTTGAACACTGTAGGTGTTCACCGTAAATTGTGGGCGAATACACCCACTCTTGGACAGCACTTGCAGAGCACTTGAGTGGTCGTTTGTAATTTAAACAAACTAGTGTGTGCGGGTTTAGTCTTAGACAGTACCAATCTAGTTTTGTAGGGATTCACACCCAAACCACGCCAAGCCACCCAACTGGTTAACTTATTTAAACCGTTTTGTAGGAATTCTTTCAGAGTGCTAACGCGCTTTCTTGAAACTGCTATAGTCACGTCATCTGCATTTGCGATCACAGTGCATCCCCCAGCTTCCGGTTTTATCACCAATCCATTTACCACCAAATTCCAAAGAAGAGGTGACAGGACACCACCCTGTGAAGTGTTTCTACTAATAGATCTTCTGGCAGATGTCGCATCCAGTTTCGAAAGTGAGCTACGTAAATGGATACCAAATAGGTGTTTTATAGTTTTAAGAAGGAATGATTCAATAATTCCCCGGTCTTCATGGCTCTACATAGTGCTACTAAATCTTTTGGAAGTCAGCTCTGGTCGAAGGTGGTACTGTCGTTCTAATTTTTTATTGGAATCCCTTGGAAATGTTTAAGGTTTGATTCGTTGGCTTTTTGATCGGACTGTCGTTGGAAACAGAACACAGATAGTACCACTGGGTTTTGACTGATTGAACTTTAGCACTCCCATCGATGATTGCATCAATGTCTGGGTCGAGCTCGGTGGACATTCGCTAACGCTTGGGACCGTTGTGGTGAGGTCATTAAAGAATGAGCAAAGTCAAGAGTCCTAGGAGAGTGGAAGGAAAGAGAAGGTCGTTAGTTGGTGTCAAAGAGGGGACATGTCAGATCATTTGGTTGAAATCGACAGTCGTTCACTTAAAACTGGAAATCTATTTAGAGAAGACGTTACCTATACAATTAGCTTGAAGCTTGTTTAGAAGGGCGCCATCCCGCACTCTGTCAAACACTTTCGAGATATGTTGGCTGATAAAGAGTATAACAAAGTTGATAGGGAAGAGTTGATAGACATATACCCATTCCTACCGAAACGAAAACTGAGTTTTCGACAAAAAGTTTACGAAAACTAGTTGAAGCATTCCCACCGACCATTGACTAGGTTTCGCTTGACATTTCTATCATTTTTCACTATCTGTCAATTTTTTGTGTAGGCTAAAGACTTTGGCTTTGATAGCCTATGGTAAATTTCTCATATTATTGTATAATAAAAATTATCTCAGATATTTCGGCGTACGAATATCCAAAGAGCTAGAGCTATTTCATAATTAAGTCCATGTTTTCATTATGTGTATCTCACCATATTTAATCCTCTTACTCGCGCATATCTCCTGAGTCTATAGTTTGATCGAAAGGTCATTATCCACCACAACAAGGATGATAGCACGCCTCTTTGTGGTCCGCTCTTCTTTGAGCAGTACATCATCTTGTGACTTCATCTCTATTTGCCCCGCATGCACTTTCAACTAAACCCCACCACCGAGTGTATAGAGCCGCCCAGGATTCCACATAACAATAACCAATTGCCACTTCCTGAATAATACAGTTTAATTGCATCAATCTTCTCCTCTTCTCCCACTGGGCACACAGAAGAAAGCACCACTTCCGCCTACAAAGGACACAAAGTAAATACAACATCCTATGAGACACGTTTGAAGCAGGGGTCCTCATCGTTGTGCTTCATATTTCTCGGGTATGTACTGTGCATCCTTCGTTACTGTGGGAGAATCCAGCTGAAAAATGTTCCCTCTTCCGTTTCTTTTGCTATTGTTGTTGTTGTCTTTTTTGAGGAAGACAATTCTGTTTGCAATTCATTGCGCTATTTGTTTGCATTTATGTCAGTGGTTTACAATTGAATAAGCTTCAGTGTGCCTCGTTCCTGGGCACAATCGCTGGAGGATTAAACTTGCAAGAAACAATCATCTTGGAAGGATCTCCCTCCCCTAGCTCTCTCTCTCGCTCTATCCCTTTTTGTGTGCAATTTTTTCCACCGTCTTTCGATGCTCTTGAATTTTTAATGCCACTGCAACGAAAAGGGATTGCGGGCCAGGAACTCTCAACAAAGAATGCGGAAGAAAAACTTGAAATTGACGTCAGCGATGGAAGAGGGCATGCGTCTTCAATTTCCCCTCCAACGAATGACGTAGTTAGTTTCATTTCACTAATGTCACTGTCAACCTTCGTGCAAAGCACTGAGAAGGACACCAGCTTATTTGTTCATCATTAGACCAGTTAAAGACTAGATGAGAGTATCTCTGACGTCATCAAATGGGGTTTAGTTGGTTTCTATTCTGTTGGCGAAATACTTGAACTTTAGTCCAACGGATGCACATAATTACGCTCGTGGAATTGAATTAATAACCACTAAGGCTGCGCGAAGTTTATGAAAACGTGGCGGTAAAACGTTTGAACTTTGCTTCCGAAAACTAGTTTAGCGGCGAATGGATGAAGTTTTCAAGTTGTATGCTATTTTTGGAATTAACCTTTGAAAAGTTTTTTTTTTTAATTCTCTACAACTCTGGATGCAGGGAAAGAACTTTCAATTTTTGATTGGATTTGAAGTTTTGTTGAGTTTGATGCTGCGGTGGCGGTGTTGGGTAGTAGTTTCAGGGAGAATTAATTGGTTATCGTCTGGCTGACAATTTTCAAAGCCGAGTCCCAATACCGCCTTCACTTTGACAAAACAATCTAGGAAGCCAAACATATCTTCTGTAGCTTAATGGTTCAGCTCCATTTGTCATATTTAGTCTTCATGTCAGGCGATTGAGATCTAAAGACATGTCAATGGGTTGCGTACGATTACAGCTCAGGGTGTGGCTTTTCGAAGATTCCATTTCCAATCTAGTAGAGAACCATATCCAAAAAAAAAAAAAAAAAAACAGTCTTGAACCATGAGGTCCTTGAGATTAGGTAAGATTGAATAGACACCTATTATAGCCCTAATATGCGATCTATTAAAAGAAATCAAATACTTAGAGGGTTTCAGATCCAGCTTTGGGCAAATCTGCTTTGTCGCTAGAGATGTTGGACCACTTGTCCACCTAAGATTTCTTCTGTCGATAGCATCTAGTTTTAGCCTAAGTTTAAAAGTAGAATTGGTATACTCAAGGTACCCTTATCAGGCCCAATTGGTAATATTGTTCCATATCTTACAATTTCATCAGCCTTGCAGTTCCCAGGAATGTCAGTGTGTCCTGGCACCCAACAAAGGTGAAAATAAAACTGCTCCGCCATCTCTATTAAAGACGATCGGCAATTTAGGGCTATAAGTGAATTTAAAATGGCTGATTCCAAGGACTTAAATGCCGCTTGACTGTCCGAAAAGATGTGGATATTCGTGGTTGATATCACCATTGATCGCCATGATTTCCGCCTAGAATACACAACAAAGGTTTGAAAGACGGAACACTAGGCTCGGGTTAAGCCTGTCGGAGAAAACACCACCACCCAATCCATTGCTAGTTTTTGAGCCAACGGTGTAGAAGTGAATCGACTTGTCTTCTGCGAATACATCGTCCCAGAATGACCTGGGGATGGTTACATCGAAGTTCTTGTCAAAACATAGTTTGGGTGTGGTGTAGTTTCTAGGAGAAAATTTAAAATTTTTAAAATGGAGGCATGACCAAAATCTTTACTAGACCACTGTGAAATTGCTTTGAAGTGGATGGATGCACTAGCTGCCATTTAACAAACAAACAAATAGCTGGCGCGACAGCTCGGGGTGAGCCAAGGTCTGGCTTCTCGCAACCATTCATTTTGCACGGGTTACATTTTTCGCACGAATGAAAGGGACCTACAATTTATTGCTGACTCCGAACGGCGAACTAAGAAGCTCTTTCATGACAGATTATACTCCAGGAGGCTTGTCATTCCCCGACTAGAGGTGGTGGGGCTTGAATCCACGCCGCTCGCTCAGCAGTTTAACGCACTAACCACGGCGACCACTAGCTGCCATTTATCTACCGAAAGTGTCGAGGGGTGATAAATGAAATAAAGTGTCTAGTGATGCAGAGGGAGTCGTACGAAGAGCTCCGCTGGTGCACATGAAGCTATTCGTTGGACTTTGCTTAAATTATCGCGGTTTATGGCGGTCCACCCAACCATCACTACGTATATAAATATCGGTCTTATTACCGAAATAAAGAGCCAATGCATTATACGCAGTGGCAGACCCCTTTTACTTCCGATAGCCTTTCTGCAAAAGAAGAGGACTACTGTAGCTTTCTGTATTCTCTCTTGAGGTTTCCACCTTAATTTCCTGTCCAAAATAAGACGCAAGTATTTTGCTTCGTTGCAGAAAGTTAAACTTTTACCATCAATGGTAGGAGAGTCGATATATGGGATCTTATACTTCCTAGTAAAGAGTACCAGCTCAGTTATGTGCAGGTTCACACTCAAACCTCACTGAGCTGCCCATTTGGTTAGTTTATTTAGAGCACTTTGGAGGAGTTCTTTTAAGGAATCGAGGTGCTTTCCCGAGACGGTTATAGCAGCGTCATCCTTGATGTTAATACTTTTTCATTCGTCACATTATTTTCAAAACTGCTGGCAGTCAACTAAGCCCGTTCATAAAAAAATTGCCTGAAGGATGTTAGCTTCGCTAATATGAGCAACCTGACTCAGCTTGTAAACAAGGCGACACGCGTTAACAGTCACAGTCTGTGACTCACAGGCTGTTTCAAACCTTTCCTTCGGATAAAAATTCAATGTCAGTTTCCGCCCCTTAGGAGCGGCAAATAATTACCTCGTGTCATACAAGTCCTCACCCCTGCATTTAGTTAGAAAAGAATACTCTAAAAGAACAATAGGGCAGTACGAGATCCCTGATTGGTGTCAATTAATTCCTTAAAATTCGATAGAGAGGCATATGCTCCTGCTGATATGATTACCGACCTGATTTTTCTGTGATGCAGCAAATATTCTAGTTTTATTCCACCTATACAATTGCCTTTCGAAAGAAGGAAGTGGCTGCATTTTGGAACCAAACACCCTCAGAGAAACACCAAAGTCTCTTCAAACGGGTTAAAAACGACTGTAAACTTGCCTTAAAGCATGTCAAACTCGGCGATATCAGAAAGTGATACAAAAGTCAGATTTTGATCTATCGTTAGGCTTTGCCTCTTCAATCATTCCAGCTGTCTTGCATACAATGATAAGGATACCACAGACTTCGAAAAGAAAGCCAATTTGATGGCTGGACTATTCGCAGTGTATTTCACCTTGCCAGACAGCTCTCTCTCAATCCACTTGGGCTGAAAGCCGTTCAGTTGATCTAGTCCTTCAGGATCAGATAGAATTTTTTACCCTTGTTTTGAAGAGGTGTTATATTTCCCTGGCCAATCATGACTTTTCATATTATATAGGCTTCTTTTCAATGCCACCAATTCCCGAAAAAAAAAGCGACTAAGACTGCCCTTCTTACTATCGAACGATAGCTATAACGTCAGACCTCTCTAAGGTTATGGAGAGCATTGTCAACCACCATCTTATGATTTATCTCAAAAGAAATCATCTCCTTAAAGGTTCTCTAGTGCAAAAAATAAAACCAATGCAAAAACCAGCACTGTGACTGTAAAATAGTCACCTTAAGCTATGCTCACGGCTTTAGATTCTTCCTAAGTGGACTCGAAGTTCGTTGGGGGCTTCCTTGATACATTTCCATCGGCGTCAGGCCTTCATAGGTTCTACGTCCCCTATGAACAGAAATACGCAAGGTTGGCTTAACGCCTAAAGGGGGCTTAATCTTACGGTGGGGCTACCCACAATATGAGGACCAAGGAAAAGCGCTGGCCAGCGCCCCAGGGAAGTATGAATACTATCCCAGTGCAATTCGTAGGCATGTGTAAGGCATGAGCCACACTCCTTACAGGAAGTGAGGCCTATCTGGCACATCTTGCGCTCTGAGTGTCTTAGATGTTACAAATCCCTTAGGATGCCATGGAGCCATTCTGCGGGCTGGGACCGTATCGAATCCAAGAGGAACTGAGAATAGAGGAAGATTGCAAAAGAAGGAGGCTATGGAAAACACTCCCAGGACTAAGGCAGGCAAAAAACTCCTCGGAATTACCACCGAAAGAGTAGCAAGGCCTGCCTAGGTACCAGCAAAAACCAGCTTCGGTTCCTAACGAGCCATTGCAGACTCGGAGCATCTCAGGAAAACGCAGCGATGCCGAGGAGACTGGATCTTCCATCGTTGGACCCAATCCAGATATTCCGATTTCTCAGAGTGCGGGGGAACAAAATAGATCTATACAGGTCGCAGTGCATACACACCCAAACTTTTACCATCTAACATCTAGCACGTCATTTGTTCCCGCTTTTGGGTAACCACAGCCATGACGATGCTCCCACTAGGGGGCCTACCTCGATAGACAGGCTGAGTTAAACTGACTGGTGTCAGATGACACTGGGCGAAGTGACCCGGAGGTCTTGTCTCCTGTGGTACTAGATTATAACTTCCGGTGGAGCTTCGCAACCGTGTGGGTCACTTCCAGATGGATCCTTACTGTCCGAGGGCTGGCAACCTCATGCAACAAATGTTTCGTTTCAACTACCAGTTGAGGCAGAAAACTAGGAGCCTGGTAGGACACTTAGACTATCTTAATCGACATCGCATCATAGAATGTTTGTCGTGCCTTGTCTACTGGATGAAGTAGGAAGTCAGCGGCTTGGCAACGCAGACATATTGCTTACAGAAAGAGCAACAAAACAACAGAACAGAAGAGAATATAGCAAAGATCTCAGCTGTTTTCCTTGTTAGAAGGATTCCGCTGAAAACCCACATGTCTCCTGACCACACCACGCCCACCACGTCCCTTATATGAGCTTAATGCAGACAGTCAAGCAACGCATGCCTCCGATTCCTATGAACAACTACTACTAGAATTACTGCGGCAGTCAGTGGTCAACGAAAATCATACAACAGCCAACAGGCTAGCAGTTTAGAAGAAGAGATGAGCTGGGTGACAGCAGTAGTGCGCTTGTCAGCCTAAATTGCCATTAAAAGAGAGAAAAAACACACATTGACTGGGCGAACTACGAAATGAGAAAACTGAAAACCACTCACCAGAGACTGGAAGACCGACGAACGCTCCGAACACTGCCTTAGATGCGATTTAAAGGGACCCATGGCGAAGAAGAGCCGGATCGCATAGATGGCCATGGTGTAGCGCTCAGCATCGTCTTGCTAGGGATTTCAGATTCAACTCCTGATGTCAAGCAACACAGTCGATCAACTGCGAAAGCTTATGTGTCAACTCTCCTTCAAAGGCATAGCCCTGTTGCCATCACAGTGGTCACATGGATTAAGATGTCTATCGAACGGATTACTAATGATGTCATCAGGAGATGAACTATAAGTAATGACAGCAATAAATCTTTATTTAATCTGGAAATGACCCGCGGAAGCCACTACCACCTGAGTGTCGAACCACTACCCAAAAACTCGCCCTGTTTGAACAATATCAATCCAATTGCAACCTTACCCGGAAACCCCCGCCCTCAAAAGGGAGCAAACAGCAGTGGACAATCTATTGAAAGTCGATACTACTACTAACATACTTCAACAGCAATGAGCTTGTTGGCATCTCGGGACGCTCCGCTCCTAACCACTATTTGCAAGAAAAATCCCCATTGAGAGGGAAATCATAAAGGTGAGGAGAAAGCTCTACATCTACAAACGTTGTGCGTCACAAGATCATGGAGGACGGTCCTTCCAAAGTCCTTATAACTCACTTAAAATGAATTGTGACAATCGCTAACGTACATTTATCCACCGAAAGCATATGTGACACATCGTCCTAGGATCCCCTTACAGTGGCGCATTTCAACATCATTATATCCCATGTCACCATCGTCATGTTCCTCATTTAATCTTGTTCAGTTCAATTGAATCGAAGCGGGAGTGACATATTTTCTTGTTGCCATTTGTAATATAAAATTATATGTTGCTCATTAATTTTTATTAGAAAGTGCCTACCACACTCCATTGTTTACCAACACACACACCATACAAACGCCCACTCCCACACGCCCCGAGTCTGGCTTTCTCCATCCGATTATGAAGGGATATTGTCATTGCTTATGACATTGATTTATTTCGAATGACAGCTAGGTCCCCAAACGTCACAGGCCATTGTGGGTGGTCGATTCTCGATCCATTATCCTTAAATCTGGCGCCATCCACACAACACAAAAGTAAAGGAACAACAACCCAAATCCTTGCGAGCAACAGCAACAGAAAACAGGCAATGAGGAAATCAAATATAGTTCGCTAATCATTTTTGGCTTTTGTCGATTTCTGTTTGCCTCCCACAACAAAAGGACGAACGAAGTCCCGTACAACAACGAGAAGTAATATAAAAGAAAAACGAAAACAAAAGTTTTCCATTCCATTCCATTTCTGGAAAAAGGATGTACGGAGTGAACCGCGCGGATGAAGTTAAAAGGATGAAATCTCCTTTCGTCCTTGCATGACTGCCAATTTAAATTGCTTCGATGAGATGTGAATTGAAAATCAGTTTTTAAACTTAGTTTCGGGAAGCCGTTAGCGTGCGTGGAATGTTATTAGAATGGCAATCGTGGAGGGAGACAAAACAAAGGGTTTTCGGTGTTAATAACGGGCGAAGAGGTCGTAAGGATATCGTTGGTGTAATCGCATTGTTATTTTCAGAGATTGGTGAATAAGAATTTAATAAAGGAACACGCAGCAGGACACATAAAAAGTTCGGAATTGGTACGAAGCATCTTTGGAAGGATAATTTCGAGTGTCAATGAAGCACGTTATGTATGCAAATACAATAGGGAATGCTGGCGTCAGGAAACTGCCTGATTATGCAGAGAACACAGGCAGTTAACCTTTAAGAAAGTCAGTACACACACCGTTTTATGGCAAAGAAAATTTAAATTGGAAAATGGTCTGAATTTCTGCTCATGATTTTGGGTAATTCATGGCTGTACTTTGGCAAAATAACCGACAGTTTTCAAATCTGTTTTCGACAAGCCAATAGGACATTGAAAAACCATAGCAATCACATCAAAAACAACAAAGTGCCTACTGAAGACCTTTTTTTCATGGACTGCATGGTCTATAACTTGAAGAAGAAATCTTAGGAACCTTTAACTCAAGATAAGGGACACATTGCTAGAATGCTTGCTATCACTCTCACGTGTCATGAGACATGAAAACAGAAATCCTGTCAACTTGAGTGTACATACTTTTGGTTTATTAGACCACCAACCGTTCGAAACGAGTCTGGGACACAAGGACAAGGTTCACAGTCATCCAAAGGATGCCAAGACTTGGCTTTTGTCGCCAAGAAATATGTCCAAATAGCCAATCATGCCAAGGTTGACATCGTTGCTGGGGGCGGTCATATCGCAAGCCTATTCTGAGGGTTAGTCGTTCCCACTACAAGTAAAAAGTAAAGAGGAAGAAGTGACCAAAGGTTCAGTGTTGCTCATGAATGTCGTTGAACATTCCAACATATTGATGAGGTTTCTACGGTTGGTAGGTCAGTCTTATTGCTGCCTGTCGTACTGGTGGTATCAAAAGTGGAAAGAGAGACATCAACATTTCATTAAATCAGAAATTGAATCGTTAAAAGCAACAAAGTCGACTTACACTTGATTTCGAGCCATGATCAACTCTAGCATAAACTACGACACAATAGATCTTTTAGGGTCTTTCAGGAATAGGCAGGGTCATAATTAAGAAAAAGAAAACTAAACAATCCTGTTAGAGTTTTTTTTACTGAACAACTCAATTGGCTATTGATCATATGGTGCTCAGTTCTCCTTGTAAGGGATGTTTTTGGGAAACCGGAACATGGGAAGGTCTACATAACAATGGTATGCGACCACTTTCTTATGGCAGCTTAAGTTTGAAGACTCTGGAATTTAGTTAGAAATTCTACACATAATTTCAAAAAAATCTTCGATTTGTTAACAACTGAAGGTTCCTCTAACGTCAGTGTCGTCTACCACTTAAAAAAATTGACAGCAATAAAAAACGTGTTTTCCTCCATAAATAACAGGGATGTCATATCAAAGTCATATGGGGGATGATCGACGAACGAAAATGTCTTAAAGGTCGATTTGCAACTCCGTACTAGTAGTGCGGGGAGGAACAAGTTAGCGTTTCGATACCAAATGAAGATGAGACATGACAAACGCATAGAGCTTACTAAAAAGTTAGGCACGTCAAACCAACCACCTGCTAGAAAAAAAAACCATCGACCCCAATAGTGTGGCTACCTACATAAACTATCGAGGACGGTGGCTAGCGCTGGCGTTTTCAGAAATATTATAATCTGCGAAGCTTCCTACGTCCTTCAAAAGGTAATTGGCACCTCAACCCAAATAAATCTGCAGATGCCGCACAAAGCTACCGTCTAATCGCGCTTTTATCCCTCGGAATAAAATTCCTTGAACCCATGATTCTGAACCAAATTATCACTGACACTGAAAAAGCTAGAAGGCTAGCTAGCAGACGAGCCACGAGGTTTCAGGAAATCCAGAAGCTTAAAGAATGAAATTCTGGCTCTTACAACCTTCCTAGAAATCGGATTCCAATATAAATGTTTCGTCGATTTAACAGCAACCTACGATCATCCCATCTATAAAAATCTGCAATCTAATATGGGCAATGCTCAGTGACAGGCTACTTAATGTCTTCCTAAATGACAAGCATAGAAAAATAAGGAAACTTAACAAAGGTGGTCCCCAAGGATCGGTGCTTGCCCTCATCCTTTTCAACATATACACCTACGACCTACCAGCCACATCCTCCCGGAAATTTAATTACGTCGATGCCATTGCATTTGCATTTCAAAACAAGTCTTTTAACACTCTGGAGCAGATAACAACATCAGACCTTAACCACACCTCAACATACCGCAAAAATTGGCGCCTACAACCGAGTGCAACTAAAACGGAAATCTATTGCTTAGATCTCAATCATAGAGAGACTTGAAGGGAACTACGAGTACCGTTTGAAGGTGTACACTTAAGATACAACTTCACCCCAAAATATCTAAGCATTATCTTAGATCGAACCCTGACTCGTAAGCCGCACCTGACCAAAGCCTCACAAAAAATAAAGACAAGGAACAACGTTAGTCAAAAACTAGCAGGCACCACCTAGGACGCATCTGCAAACTGCCTATCCACCTCTGCTCTCTCGCTCTAAACCGCAGAATATGGAGTAATGGAGATTTGCCTAAACAGTCGACAGACCAACGAGATCAACCCCCAACAGACATTGAAAACACTAGAACTCGCGAAAAAGTTGTGTGCTGAGATGAATCTTGGTCATTTTCATGGACAAACTCCGGCAGACTAAGTCCAATATTGAAAAACGAAAACAGAGAATCTAAACTTGAGATACCAAGAAAAGCGTGGTGTTATCTAAACCGGATACGGACTTCCACTGGGTGATGCAACAGAATCTTAACTAAGTAGGGTTATTGACAGTCAGGCGGCTATTAAAGCAATTTCTGCTACCGAAATAAAGTCCAAGCTAGTCCAACGCTATGCCGAAGAGTTTAAGGTTCTTGGCTCGCAGCACAGTATTACTCTCTGCTCGGTTCCTGATCACAGAGACATAACATCACTTAGGAACAGAACATTAGGAAAACATTATTACCAGGACATACAAGAACTATCTGATGTTCCAATAAACAATCTTTTCAGGTTGCTACGGACATCACGATGGCTGGAGACCCAAGTCAACAACGAGCAGTAAGGTAGAAGCCCGGTAGAGCCGGAATCAATCCCCATGGGCATCACAATGGGTCCACAAGGACCTAAGTGTGATGAGGTCGAGTGCTTTCTCCCTTATCAACCCAGATATCTAACCTAACGTAAGTAAGTGGGGTCAAACTACCGACCCGACCTATCCAAGTGGTGCTCGTGTTCAAACCACTGAAGACATCCTGCTCGACTGCCCAGAGCTGTCGTATACACGTAACCTGAGCAACAGAAAGCTTAAGTGTGCCAGGCGGGATGATGACCGAAGGTCAAACTTGTTCCGAGTTTGGTGACGAGCCGTTTCTCGCAAGTTCGTCAGCAAGCGCTGCCAGAACTCCTGAAAGGGCAACCAGACTGCGACATTTTTGTAGCCTTTAGATGAGGTGTGCTGCTCGTACTCAAGATTTATTTTTTTATCGTTCGGTGAACCAGACCAGACTTCTTGAAAGGAACTGAAATTTTTATGACCATATGCGATTTTTATCAGACGAGCCAATGCCGTCTGATAAACTGAGAAGAGCGGTGGCGTATAAGTAACTTTTTTTCATCAAATGCAGGAAAAGCGGTAATATTGCTAACAAGGCATCACGCTTGTGCTTATTGTCATATCCTTTTTTTGGTATCCTCACGCTGAATAAATTAAAAATTCAAAATAATCTAAGGTCACTGCCATGCAATGAGCGGCAAACCGGCAGAAAATGATGCTCAGAAATGACGCTTGCCGATCAACGACTGTGTGTCCACAACCATACGATTTCATAGGTTTTAATTTTTGCCTTTCTGTCGCTTTGCCGTTTGCTGCTCATTGCGTGGACTTAGCCTAAGCCGGTTATGCCCTAATCATGTTTCCATCGAGGTATGATTTACAAATCAGTAGACATAACCAGAGATCCAACGCCTATTAGAACCAGACAAGCATCAACAACTTGTTAAGGGGTTTTTCAATAGGGACATAACAATTTTATATTTTAATACAAACGCACCCTTAAACTCTTTTTATGATCTGTCAATGTCAAAACGTCAGTCAAGGTTTACGTTTTCATCATGGTGAAGTTCATGAATGAGCAACGTTTGAAAATTATCAAAAATTACTACCGAAATTTTAAGTCGGTGGTCGCAACTAAAAGAGTGCTTACTCCAATTTTTGGTCATAATAATCGTCCCACCATAATAGTCTGTGCGTGTTATAGTCAACATATTCACTTTTGAGTGACCCTTTGCCCGTGAGGCATCTAAGTACCAAAAATATCGCAGCCGTAAGTGCTGTTCAAAATGAGCCAAAACAGCCGATTCCAAGTCGCTCAGAAATCTCTCAGTTCACATTGCGGCGAATTTTGCATAAAGACCTTGGCCTACACCCTAACAAGATCAAATTAACTCAAGAACTGAAGCCACTTGATCATTTGAAGCGCCGAAGCTTCTCTGATTGAACTCTGCAAAAGTTTGAATAAAATCCTGAATTTCATCGAAAAATCATCTTGAGCGATGAAGCTCATTTTTGACCTAATGGGTTTGTCAATAAGCGAATAAGCATTATTGGACATCAACAAATCCACATGTGTCTTAAGAGACACCATTGCATCCACAAAAAGTGACCGTGTTTGGGTGGATTTCATGCCGGAAGTGTGATTGGACCGTATTTTTTCGCCGATGAAATGGAGTTCGCTATCGTGCCATGTAGGAAGATTTTTTTTCGCCAGAATTGCATGGACTTGACATCAGTGATATGTGGTGTCAACAAGATGGTGCCACATGCGTCACAGTTGGTCAAACAATTGATTTATTGAAGGGGAAGTTTGGTAATCGTGTAATGTCGAGAAATGGCCAACTCGCTTATGCGATTTAATGTCGTTGGATTTTTTTTTTATGGGGTTACATTAAGTCGTCGGTTTATGCCAACAATCCCACAAAGTTAGAGGAGCTCAGGAACAATATCCAACGCGAAATTGTCAACGTTCCGGCCGATATGTGTGAAAAAGTGGTGAAAAATTGGCTCCAAAGAATCGATCGCTGCAAACGTGCACGCTCGAATTCTATATTTAAATTTAACATGTGTACTACAACTGGAATAAATTTCAGCCCGATATCTCAACAATTCTATGTTTTAATTAAATTCAAAATTGTTATGTCCTTATTGACAAAACCCTTTCCGAGCGAGGTACTCAATCTTAGAAGATGTTGGAAAATAGTTATTTTTTCGCCGATTTTCCTTCTCATTCATTCTTTTTGGATTCAATGCCAGCAATGGGAATGGTCTTGTGTTCTCGAACTGTGTGATGAGTTCATTGCCAGAAAAAGGCACATCCTATTGTGACTGGACACTCGGTAAATCGCCCACGTTCCCATCGTTAAACCCTTCTAGCCTGACAAACATAACGATCTCCCTATCGTGCCCAAGATAACCATAAGTCCACGAAGGAAATATACCGAAATCAGAAACTATATCTAAAATCAGTGTCATACATAATTTCTGTCACGTTCTATGAAACAGGGTCCAAGTAGAGACCACCGCTTCCAAAATCCCTTCCGAATCTGATTAAATCTTCACAAGAAAACAATTAGCCTTCGAAGCATCATCCACCGCCCAATCTCCTCATTTGTATGTACGTCATGTTGTATCCCCTATAAACAATGTAATATTCAAATCCAGCTTCCACACCCTCTTTGCCCAACGACAGTTTGATTGCATTGCATTACCAGCTCATGTTTCCCAATTTCTATTCACCGGGATAGCAGCTGCCAAACACTTATATGCGCGCTAACTCGAGCCACCCCGTCCGATTAAATATGCACACGGAAGAGGAAGACCTTGCTAGCATATCCCGAGGACCGAAAAAAAAAAAATCTCCCGACCTTCGATTAATGAGAATGGGTTCCCCGAGCCCCAATGAACAGGCTGCCTGCAAACTGTCGTTGCTCTTCACACTCGACTGCGTAATAATTTGCAAAATAACGTGTTTCTTTTTTTTTTTGCCTCCGCCCCGACATAAGAGGGTTAGCGAGCCTGTTATAGGCAACATGAAGCTTATTTTTATACAGGCACCGGTTTAACCTACCCTAGTGCTGTGGTAGCGAAAGGCAGCATGGAAACCCACAACCCACAGGAACTCCATTATGTAAATCACCGAAATCGCAGCAGAGGATGTGGGGTGACGTCAATGAGACACCACGCATACGCACGCACCAGAGCCAACGGGTTGAAAGGGGTTACGAGATTGAAACAATACACGTACCTGTGCTTAAAGGACGCGTGCTATTTTAGAATTTTAAACGCTCCCAAAGCAACCACGTGCTTATCCGCATGTGGATGATCTACTGAGGCGAGCTGAAGCGTTTTTCTCGTAAAATCCATGAATGGACGAACGGAACTGAGGGGAGGATGGGATGACTGGGGATGATGATTATGAGGAAATCAATTTCGCTCACGTATTCTCATTTTGAGTGCGAATATATCCGATATCATAAACTTGTGCAAAGTTCAAGAAGAGGATCTGATGGAGGAGGACTCGTTATCCTTTCGATGCTTTTCAAGGAACTTGCCACACACCGGAAGTGATTGGCACAGAGAAAGTTGCTTCGCTGGAGATTTGTGTGTGCATATCGGGGTCTGTAAGTCTTATGGAATAAGCTGATTGATATCTGATGAGAGTTTCATCCCGATCCAGTCGTTCCATGGCAGATGAAATGGATAGCTGTACCTGGATTTTGATTTTGGCATTGGATTTCGTTTTGCCAGTTCGGTGATGGCAGGAGCGTATGTATTTTTAATTCAGGAAATCGTTTCTGAAATTGGATCCTCGTGGTGTGGATTAATATTTTGCAGTTGAGAAGGCAAGGATAATGGTGCTGCAGGAAGCCGATAGTGTTTGGATATTCCAATCAAATGTGTGCGTTCCT
Source organism: Matsumyia berberina (assembly GCA_917880715.2). NCBI lineage: Eukaryota > Metazoa > Arthropoda > Insecta > Diptera > Syrphidae > Matsumyia > Matsumyia berberina. Next base: position 109,368,513 of record OU862870.1, on the reverse strand, counting down.
CGCAGGCTGATGATGAGGCTTAGATTCCGTTCGTTAGTTATTCCAGAAAATCTTTGCGTACACACAGTGATTTGCATGAGTAAAGACAAATCGCTTACGGGCTTAGTTAGGGATTGTGTGTGTTCGGATTATCGAAACCCAGTGGTGCAAACAGAAATAATGGACACACGTCGATACATTGTAAGGTGAGGAAGGTAAATCGTTTTCCGGTAAATACACCGAAGGTCAGCAATCCTATTCAGGTCTATTAAACTTTGTGTGAGGATAAGGATGAGGCGATTATGGCTAGGGTGATTGAAAAAGCGTAAGTTGATGCAAATGACAGGAGCAAGATAGGTTTGCCTCCGCAGCTTATGTGAAAGTGGTTTCAGGTTTATCCGGGTTTTGAATACAATTTTTATTTTGCCCATTTTAAATTTGCAAAGATGGGAATCAGATGGAATTTACCACATAAGTGAAGCCCCAATGAGTCTTGTATAGCTTCATAGTTCATCAGATGGACAATGTCAATTCTTCGAGTAGCATGGTACCTCTATGCGGAACGAATGCATCAACAATCTAAATATAAAGGATTATGATGGTGAATGTTAGGAATTTTATGGCAATGTAGTGTTCAGGCGCAAAATGTTGTAACACAGGCGGATATGCACTTTTACCAAGAGCACTCACTGCTCGCCTCCTTGACTGGGATTGAAAGGTAAGAATCAGAATCTCCTTTAGCCATAGAGCAAACTTGGTAACGAGAAGATGTTCTTTCAATTCATGTGAAGCCTACCGCAGTCTAGTGTGAATACAAGATTGAAGAACCTCTTGGAGAATTCGAGAGTGGAGGTTTACGAGACTAAACGTTCTTCAGCTTTCTAGACATAGCGCGACTTGAAATATCGGTAAGAAAAATGTGGGACATGCCAGAATCCAACAAATCAATAGACACGGTGCCCACCAAAAACGACTTCAACATGGGCTACAAACTCAAAATAATTGACAGAAGCGCTTGGAGTCAGCGCAATGTCCTCCTCAATGAGTCTATCTCTAAATTCACGGACGGCTCTAAAACAGCCGAAGGAGTCGGTGCCGGTATCTTTTCAGAAGACATGGACATCAACCACTCCTTAGCCTCCCCAACCACTGTAGTGTCTTCCAAGCCAAAGTCTTAGCTATTAATCAAGCCGCCGTTTGACTGAAGGCAACAACCAGACCGTGATCAGGTCCCCCGTACCCAACACGATAAAATCTAGGGCAATGAAGGACTGCCGCGTGTCTCTAAACTCTGTCGGGTCCCTGGTTAAAGGGACATTTAAGGAAACTGCGTGGCTGACGAATTAGCCAGACAAGGCTCTCAATGTAGTCGACCATGTCAAAGCGTCTGTGTAAAACACCTTACTTGCACCGATGCTCTGTCGACACTTCCACGTCCTCACGGGACACTGCATCCTAGACAGGAATGTTCAACGCCTAGATATAGCATCCAACGATTTCTGCAGGAAGTGCAGAGACGAGGAGCTGCAGAAAAAAAATCTACTGCACACTTCCTCTGCACGTGTCCCGTCCTTGCTAACATCAGGAAAACGATCTAAGTGATCTGAGCTCCACCAGCACGGCCGATCATAACAGCTGCGTTAGGAAATTTAAATGGTTTCAGGAGTAAGCAGGAGTCAAACCCCAGTATTCAGTGGTATCACAAACCCACTCTCTGGAGGACTGCTCCTCTTGGAGGACTTGGGTTAAGCTCATGTAATATCACCAGAGGTATAGGCAGAACCCCACTTAAACTAATCTCAGGGCAGAAAAGTGTTTACAAATATAGAATTAGGATCAGCCTGCACAAGTCCAACATGTAGTTCAACTGAAATGAAACAGGAAATGATGTAGAGCACTCCTTATACCACAACGTAGCAAAAGCGAAATTGTAACGAAGAATCATGGGAAGGACTACGACATAGTCTGTATAGTTAATATTTTCAGAAATGGCATACCGATCGAAAAGACTTCCCGGCTACACTACGCAAAGTCATCAACTCTTTAATAATTTAAATCATGCAGGCACTGCCAGTACGGCGGTGCTCGCATCACGTTACGTTACGATTTCAGGAGTAGACTTGAGGTTGATCGCAGTGCTTGCTGTGGTGTCATAATCGACCTACAACTGATCTTAGTATACGTCTCTGGAGAACAACGTCAATCTTATTAACCTTCTGTTGCCCACGATATCCACTGGTGAACAGTAAAGAGGGAACACTGAAGCACTGAATGTTCTGCTGCGCACCTTATACCATTTGACTTTCACATTAAAAATCATCCTGCGCGGTGATTTGGTTACGGGAAACAGGGTGTTGGTATGCCAAACCATACTGACATGGTAAGATTCTGGACCTGGTACCTGAGGACTTGGTAAAGCTTCTAACCGAGTGCACCACACACATAGACTTCATAGAAGGTTTCCCATCCAGAATAGGCTGGGAAAAGAGGTGAAGTGATAAAGAGAATATGGAGCAACAATTTAGACGGATGACTCAAAAATGAACTGGAAAGATAGGTAGTGGAATTTTCTCTGAAATACTCCCGATAGTCACTCATGATTCATACCGACTCCCAGATTTGTCCAGTGACTTCCAGGCGGAAGTTCTGGCAATAATTGAAGGTTCCCGCTTATTGAAAGTCAACCCTCCATCTATCTAAACCATTGCCATCGTTATTGACAGCCGGGCTGCATCGGACTTGACATCTTCTTAGGGCATCGCTTCAAGATCTGTCTCCTCTGGGTCCTAGGGTGGATGAGCTCGGGAGAAAGGTTCAGCCCTCGATATATCCATCACGAAGTATATTCACATCCCGTTGGGGTTTCTTCTCTACTTCTACAAAAACCTTACATCAGGTAGCATGACTTGCGGAATCGTGTCATATCAAGACAGATATGAATCAAATACAATTGGTTCAGAAACAAGATCTACAAGACAAGACTCGCACAAACATTGTAAAGATCGTAGCAATTAGTACAGGCCACTGACCCTTAGGAGTCCAGACGGGGCATCACATTAACCGATGCGCACAAACGAAGAAATTTCTGCTATCCAGTGTGCTGGGCAACTAAAGAACCTTAACTCGTTACAGAGCTCAAGAGTTGAGTCTTGCATAAAGTCCTTTGTTATGCAGTGTTAGATCCAACTCACTCAAGAATTTTATCTATTCGCATGAAGATAATTTTCATCTCGGAGTCTACGTCAACAAGCAGAACTGTAGGGTTTGGTGCTCCAAAAATCCGCACACAATCGTAAAGAAAGTATTGCATCCTCAAAAATTTATGAACCGAGTATGCTACATATATAATTGGGACTTAGTCGGACTTTGGTTCCAGCAGGAACCTGTTGTAACACATCAGCACTCCATCAATCAATCTTTTGCAGTAACCGGGTTAAATATCATTTTGGAGGCATGGGTAGCATAGAGGTAGGATTCGACGTCATTGGCCCGTTTTGTGTACCATTTTCCTAATTCTGAAATCGTCGACCACCTAGTTGTACAATCAAAGAGATTGTGTCAAACCAAAAGTCTTGTAAATCTCTAGACGGGGCTGAAATATGCCCGTGGAATTGAATATTTAATTCTTCTACTAGTTGCACTCTTCAGAATCAATTTCCATGCCAGAGATGATGTCATTCACAAATTTGGCCAAATATTCTTTTCAGACACAAAAACTATTGTAATATGTCTAGTACTCATTTGTCTAAAAGTTATGACAACAATTGTGAATCTTCGCAACCTCCTACTGTGAGGATGAGTCAGAAACTCACAGAAGACCCAGAAGAGAAGACTAGGTGGCAGCTTCAGAAGTCTACACCACACATAAACTTGAATGGACACTCAATACATTAAAAGTATTCAGGTCGCCAGGACCGGGTAGAATCTTCCCCACACTACTTCAAAGAAATAAAAACCTACTTCTACTGCATCTGATCAACATCATTAGAAGAAATCTAGCATTCGGCATATACTGAAACTCCGGAGAAGGCCAACGATAACAAAAGACAAAGCCTACCTTAAATCCTACAGACCTATCCTTTCTTCTAAAAATGGTAGAAATTGTTACAGATCCTCACGAAAGGACACCCTCCGAACTGCGCCAAGTACAGAGGTATCAGTCTTCTTAACATCGCTTGCAAGATCTTATCTACCATGTTGTGTGAACGCCTGAAGCCGTTCGTCAACAACCTGATCGGTCCATATCAGCATGGCTTCAGGACAGTAAAGTCCATTACCGTCCAAATATTCACACTCCGCCAGATCTTAGAGAAAACCCAGGAACTTCAAATCGATACCCACCACCTCTTCATCGATTTTAAGGCCGCGTATGGCAGCATCTATAGAGACGAGCTATACAGAGCCATGTCTAGTTTTGGCATCCCTACAAAACTCGTGCGGTTGTGCAGGATGACGATGGAGAATGCCCGCTGCTCGTTGCACGCTGCTGCTGCATCAAAGTCGGTCAAGAGCTCACCGATACCCTTGATGTCAAAAAAGGTTTTAGATAAGGCGACGCCCTGTCATACGACTTCTTTAACATCTTGCTTGAAAGAGTTGTGCAAAACTCACGGCCCAACATTAGAGGCACAATCATTCAAAAGTCGGTTCAATTACTCGCATACGGCGACTATATTGACATTACCGGAAGAAAGCAGCGTGATGTCACTGGTGCGTTCGTGAGTATTGAGACGGAGGAGGCGGCGAAGATGTGTTTAGCGGTCAATGAGGGCAAGACAAAGTATATGCTGTCTCGAGCAAAACGTCACTGTAGACAGCTATAACTTTGAGGTAGCTAAGGCCTTTGTCTTCCTAGGCTCCACTATAAATTTAGAGAACGACACCAGCGCTGAGATCAAACGAACAATAACTCTTGCCAATGGCTGTTTCTTTTGGCTAAGAAGGCAATTGTGTAGCAAAGCCCTCTCTCGAACAAGTAAGGTGACCCTGTATCAGACCTTAATCGTCCCAGTCCTGTTCTACGGCGTAGAGGTACGGATTCTGTCAAAAGCGGATGAGGTTGCTCTTGGCTTTTTCGAAAGGAAAATCCTTCAGGTGATTTTCGGTCCCGTCTGCATAAACGGTGAATGGAAGAGGAGATTTACGGGCTTTACAGCGACATAGACTTAGCCTGAAGAGAGAAGGTCCAACCACCAAGGTAGCTGGGTCATATAGAGCGGATTGACACCAATGCTCCGGCCCGGTAAGTCTTCGAATTCACACCCGAGGGACGGTCCAGTAGAGGAAGACCGCGTTTCAAGTGGACCACGAAAGTGAAAGGGGACCTTAACCAACTGGAGGCAGCTGGCTGGAGAAGCCCCGGACTGTAACGCCACCTTAAGTAAGTAAGATAATCATCATCTGTCCCCTAATCCCTCTCCATAGGAAGCAACACACATATCAAGGTCAGGTCTAGCATACACCGAACCGTCTCTTTGAGGAATGTCAAGGACTGTGTCAATCCTTTTCTAAGAACACCCCATCCTCAAACTCCGCTGATTTTGCCTTTCTCTGGAGTATTTTCCATTTTAAGATCATTTGCCAAAATTAGGCGAGTAAACATTTTCCCAAATTTAATGTTTGTTTGCTTTTTCGCTGTGCCAAAGAGATTACACCAAACGACGACGCGACGGATGGAACCCGTGCACTTCCAAAAAGAGACCCAAATTTAGTGCTCCCCAAAAAAAAAAAAAGGGGGTTATCATGCAATAAATTTCTATGGATAATCCAACGGTAAATCTATTTCACAATTTACTTTCGTTGTTTGCTCGCGTTTTATAGTGTCAAAAGCAAACCGAGGAGGACCGGGGAGGGACCAAACTTTGCACGAATATTCGGTGGCGAAGTTTATGAATGAAAACCCGCAGACGGAAAAGTTCCCCTCCGCGCGCCCAGAGATAAGCATTTCCTTGCAAACAGATTGGAGTACAACGCTAACTGGAGCTAAGCTAAGACCTTCCTGTCGACGACACGCTGGGATTCTTGAAAATTTGATAAATTTTTCTCACGCAAGTCTCCTATCGGGGCACACGATGTTTGTCTCCGGTTTTGACACGTGAGCGGCGTGTGCCTCTTGTTTTTGGGGGACTGAATCACTATCATGTGGTGATGGGATGATGAGAGTGAGTCTTTGTTTTGCAAAAAAAGAGAAAAAAAACGTTGAAAAGGTTATCGGTGGAGAGGTCAGAAACTACAAGATGGTAGTCAGAGTGGTGATGAGATTTTCCTGTTGAAACTTACACTGAAAAAGAACCGTGATTCAAGGAATGGAAGCTCGAAACAAAAACATGTTGACTACAATTTCATGAGAAGGTGTAATGTTGATCGGTATTGGTCACTCAACTGCGGAGGTGACTAATGGCCAAGAATCTGCGTTTTTCTATAACCGGATGAGAACAAAGGTTCAAAAAGTGATGCAGTGTAAACGTCTCATGAGGGATGCAGAATGGCATTCCAAAGGAACAGGAAACCCATCACAATTGCTAACAGAATAAGGTGCTTCTTTCATAGCAAAATAATGAAATTCGAAAAACTCTTGCAAACTTTACTTGTGGGAGATCCTATAGCTGCACTTCAACAATTCAAGGAACAGAAATGGAAACCATAGTAAGATAATGAAAAAGAGCTCCAGGAACATATATTCGTACACCTTTGCATACAAAAAACCAATAACTTCTCCTCTTTTCGGTTTCACTTCTAGATTGACGCACAGATAGTTTGTACGAGAAGAACACTGCATAGAATGTTTAAGGCTTCCATAGGAACTTAAATGGAAGTGTGCACAAACTAAGTACCCAGGTCTCCTAGGAAACCTGGGTTGCGTTTGAGTGGAAAACTATTGACTGCTCAAATGTTGGTTTGAGCCAGCAGCCTAACAATGAAGTTAATCGCCACTTGCTTGCGTTACCTCCCCGTTGTGGTCCCCAGCAGCAACATGTATGATCGATTAACATCATCATCATGATCATCATCACCTACATGTACTATGAGGGTCGCTGGCTTAAGTGGATCCTCAATACATCTCGACCTTTGGCCATCGACTCTAAATTGCATAAAAGGCAATGAAAAATCTACCTTAGTCTAAATCTGTGACCGACAACGCAATAACTCACTACTCGATACGATTAGGTAGGTAAATAAGTGGAGTGGCTTTCTGTGTGAAGCACAAACACACGTAGGTCAAAAGGCCCTTTATGATACCACATGGATCTATACCCTAAAAAACGCCACTCATTTTACTAAAACGCTTTCCGGCTCTTGATGAAGCTGAGGATACTTTTGACATCAGTATGTGATAGTTCGCCCAAGTTGTCGAAGTTCCTAGATAGAGCTTCTTTCTTTGGGATAGGGCAGGGCAAGTGCAGCGAAAATGGAGGATAGCTTCTTCCTCCTCTTCGTCCTTGCAGGTCCTGCAGAAGTCATTTGGAAAGAAGCCCATCCTTCTAGCATGAAGGCCAATGGAACAATGAATGGTAAGAACACCAATGATGGCGCCAATGAGCGATCGTTTGACCAAGATCCCATTTTCGGATTGAGTGAGATTTAGCAGAGGCCAGATCTCCTTGAAGGTACGTCACGTGGTACCATTCTTCAAGCTTTGATTTGTCTTCCTGATCACGTCGTACTCTAAGAGTAGTTTACATGTAACGAGTGGAATAGCCAGATCCCTCCGTTCCCAAATCCCTCCGTTCGAAATGTCCCTATGGTACTCAGCATAGGTGAATGATACACCGTTCTACGATCCCCATTAGAGATGAGCGACAGTCTGAAGTAGCTTTTGATGTACATGTTGCCGATTTCAGGGATTTTATAGCAGCCTGGCTATAGGTAAGAATTGTAACGTCTCTGAAGGATATCACATTATGCCCAAGGCAAGCTAAGGCTGCGATTATCGCCATAATCTCGGCTTGAAAACGCTACAATGGTCAGGTCAACGGAAAAGGATGCTCAGGTTAAGCATGTATGAGAAAACACCACCTCTCGCTTCGTTCTCAGTTTTGGAACCGCCGATATAGAGATGAGCAGAATGATCGCCTCTGGCGTCACCAATCTCCCAGTCCTCTCGGGAAGGAATGGAAGTCTGGAAGATGAGGTTGAAATTCAACTTAGACGGTGTGTTGTCAGTGTTTTCCGAGATGAATGTTAGGGGATCCAAGATCGAGGGGTGGCCAACATGCTTGTTTGACCATTGGGAGGATGCTTTCAGTCTGATGCCTGGGCTAGCAGCTGACTGTTTGCCAAAAATATCTAGAAAAAATAGATGTAGGAGCACGCGGAGTGCCGCAGATTCGGTGGTTCTTAGTTTCCGTATGATTAATAAAACGGACATACTTCCTTGAGGTAGTCCTTCATTTACTCTTTTCATTGTAGAACTTTGTCCCAAACCAGTGCGGCATATTTCATGTCCCATTTACCTTCCTTTGCTATTCCCAGAGTATGCCAATTTAGATAAAACCTAAGATAAACTTTTTTTCGATGCAAACTTGCCTCGCTTTTCAACTCACTGCATAACCCTACTTATGAACACTCAAATTCGCCCAATCAATCTTCGTGGTCGTCTTGCTCACACTGAGTAAACAATTATCCAGTCATTGAAAGTTAATAGCCTTGAACTAAGCACATCCATATGCCGAGCATACCTTGCCAAAACAAAGAAAAGTCAAATTGGACTTATTATGACAATCCAACCCCAATAACGTATGCCAAGTTGCTAGTTGAACTTTTCACTTCCCACGTATTAATATCCCAACAAGTGTTCCAGACGAGGTACCTAATCAATCACACACCCAATAATCCTGAACACAGGCACAAAACAACCAAAGAAACGACCCCCAGCCCTCCCCCACCACCGCTAACACCGTCATCGAAGACACACCGCAAAAGCAATCTCAAATCAACCGTAAGGACAATGATGTAGGTCAAAGCTCCTTTCTTCTGAAAATTTATTGCACTTTCTACCGAATACACCTCGTGGGGTTGAAATTATTCACCCCCCTCTCCACCCTCGCAATCATAATAATCATTTCCCAAATCATTTACTTTGCCTTACCGAAGAAACTAATAAATTGCCCCGAGCACTCATGGTCCTGCGCACAAATTGAAAACGCTTGCTCTCCTTGATGCCAGGAGTTGAGTGCGCTCCCCCATAGAATTTCTCCAGCCTCGAATGACGTCATAGATTGCTCCACCACCCCCAAATAGCAAGTAGTGCTCTCTGCTCTGAAACTTGGAGAGCACACCGTCACCAGCTCTGAGAAGGCACAAACTCTTGTGATGAGATACATTTTTATCTTTTTCCGAAATAAAAACGTTTCTCAGCGGAGAATCCCATTCAGTTTGGAACAGCCGGTTAGACGTGAAGCATGAAAATACAGTCTGCTAAATTAAGTACGCGCTCCGTGTAAAGTGTGAAGTGAGTGTGTTTGCATATGTATGCCACACATTCAAGCACTGTAGATACTTATCAGAACGAATAATTCATTTTCAATACATTTTATCTCACAAAACGGGTGTATCTTTACGGGGTTTTCTTTGTTTTTCATTGCTTCTCCATCACGTAATCAATCGGGATACGTAGATGCGTGTGTAAGCTTGTAAAAAAATTTTACCAAAAAAAAAAAGGTGAAAATTGTGTAATTTTGTATCTTAATTATCTAATTTCATATTCACAAGCCAAAACGCGAGCTGTGTGTCTCCCCAAGAGTGCTGTGTAATTTATCTGAATGTAAACAAAACAAAACAGCGGCCACTTGTGCGATACTTTTTACCTAATTTGTACACATAACTCTACGTAGACACACTACATAATATTTCATATCGCTAAAGGTGTACGCAGTTTCAAGTGTGTTGGAGTTCTCTCTTGGTAAACCGTCAACCAGTGCGTTAACGTGCGTGTACCTCTGCAGTGTTAAGTGGTTGAGCACCCTTCACTAACCAAAAAAAAAAAAAAAAAAAAACTTAATCATGATGTTTAACCTCGAGTACTGCTAATAAATAAATAAAAAGATATTGAAATCCTTAAACAAAAAAATGCTTTAATTAGTTGAACGACAAGTGAAGTAGATAAATGCAGACACGAGTAGGTACGTGTGATCTCTGCAGATACTTTTGTTTTTTATATCTTTTCCTCGAGTTGTTGGCATAGGCTATAAGCCTACTCATCGAGGGGAATGTTTAAGACAAATTTTTTTTTTGTTTTTTCATCTCGTCGCGTTGTTTAAATACCGTGGGAATATATTGTTTTTTTTTTTTTAATTTTTTGTTCTAGATTTTATTTTATTTATTTTTATGTGTCTTATATCTTCTGTCTGAGGGGACGACTTCACACGGGTTTTGTGCGGATAAACAAAACGAAAATTTTCATTTTATCACAATTGGCTATGAGTCTATAGATACATGTGTGAATTTTTTGTTTTTTCCCTCAGCGAGACCCCAAGAACGATGTGTGTTGTTTCTTGAAGTAAAAAACAAATATAATTGAATTTCTTAGAATAAAAGTGTCGCCAGCGTTTAAAAGGTGATTAGACGAGACAACAAAATTAGGAAAGAAAAACAAAAAAAAAAAAGGAAAAAATTTTAACGATGTGTGTTCCGAGCTACGAGACAAATTGAGTTCGATTGGGAAAAAGACGCGCCCTCAAAACTAAAAACAAACAAAACACCGACACTGACAACGACAACGATAGAGACAGCGCCATCCACGACCTGGAATAAGGAGATTTTAAACACTTTGGATGTGATACCATTTTCGAAAGAAAGAAAATTAAGAATTTAGGTGAGTTTTTATTTAAAAAAAAAAACTACATGATAATTAAAATGATAATTAAATTTTAATAAATCATCTATAAGCTTACCACCGATTTTTCATTTTTCTTTTTTGAATCATCGTGTTGTGAAGAGAATTTTTGCTTTTATCTAGAAGAGAGAAAAAAACAATAATTATTATATTTAGATCAGAAAGAATCATTTATTATTGTTAATTTGTTTCGTCTAATGGTAATTTAATAATTTTGATGTGGCGAGGTATTTTCGGGTTTTATTGGTTTCTCCTTCCCCAACCGAGATTGATTTGACGAGACATCTGGGAGATGATTTGGGAGTTTTTGTTTGTGACCCAGTTGATGAGTTGGTTCCCAGCGGGGACATTGTGCTTCCTGAATTGTACCAATTAGTCACTTTTTTTCGGTGGGGGCATTGGTGATCTTGTATGGCTATGTGGAGGAGAGATTCTTTTTGAAGTTTTTTCTTTTCTTTTTTTTTTATGTGGGTTAGCTCTCTAGAGATGGGCGGTGAACATTTTGCATTTTGAGATTTTATCTTCCAAGGGGTGTGTGGATTTTTTAACATGCCGTGGGCTGTGGTACAGCAATGATAAAAATTTAAATGCAGGGTCTAATTCTATGAAGAATTTTAGAAGCCTATGTCCTTAAAGTGTTCAGACAGAGCGTATAGGGTACTCTGTAGAGGTATGTATGTATGTACGAAGTATTGCAAAAGTATTGCGACCTTAATTCGGCATATTACGCCTTTTGTCGATTAAAGGAGATATCAAAATATAAAAGATAATCAGACCACCTTGTTGGATTATTTTTCTTTTCTCTGTATACCGACCATTTTTCAGAATTTCTTTTGACTTTAATTCCTTGTCTTATCCCTAAAATTAATCTGACGGATATCTTGGTAATTGTGTAGTTTTCCAATCAGTGGTAGTACTGCTTTCTAGAGCTGGATATTAACACGGTATGGGTACCTCTCCTATAGCTTTCAATCATGGTTTACCATGTTATGTGGATAACACCACAATCCAATAAAATCACTGTGGCCCAAGGCTATTCAGGCTAAGGATTATCGTAAAAGAGACATCAATCTTATAAAACAAAAGATATTCATTAAATTAATAAGCGTAATCTTTAACTCCGCTCCAACTTTCGATAAATATTCTTTTTTATGGAGATTAAGATACCTAAAGTGGTCCCGAAAGCCCAGTGGTTAGTACGTTACGGTTGTGTACCAGCTTATATAGATTCAAATCTCGGCAAAATCGGAGCCTTTTTGCTGTATCTTTTCGTGTAATTTATTAAAAACAACGTGTTTACTCACGCAGTCAAGGACATAAATAAAAGCTTTAGGTTTTTTATAAAATAAATTAATAAATACTCGTATCTAGCTGACGCAACAGCTCGGGATGAGCCAAGATCTCGCAACCATTCCTATTGTGCTTCTCGCAACCACTCCTGTTGTACGTGTTGTATTGTTCGGACAAATGGAAGGGACCTACAATATATTGCCGACTCCGAACGGCGAATTGAGAAACTTCTTCATGACAAATTATACCCCCGGAGGTTGGTCATTCCCCGACGAGAGGTGGTGTCGCGAAAAATGTTCGGTGGACTTGGTTGGGGCTTGAACCCACATAGCTCGCATACCAGTTCAACGCACAGACCACTGAGTCACGACGACATTCGTACGAAAACGAACCTAAAAACTCAGTTTAAGGACACTCTTCATTTATTTTTAGAGAACAAATTTCGCGAAGATCAAAACCTGCCTAACAAATATAAGCTCCGTCTCTGCACTTATGTCAATCGGCTGCGTCCTTGAAATATTTTATGCTGAAATCTTTACCCGTTTCGCCTCAAAAAAAAAATTTCTATGGTCCTCATCCTGGTATAACAAACAACTACGCTCCCTTTGCAATCCCTGAAACAAAATTTGAGAATTATGTGAAGGTATATCGCAGATCTTAATTCGTCCTTGACCTCTATCATTACTTCGCGTTTACGCCTTTGAGAGCTCTTCCAACCCATAAACGTTAAAAGAAAATCTGACGATTACTTATTAACTCTCAAGTTTTTGAATACATCTTTGACAGACCCTAGATTAATCGTTAACCTATCCGCCCACTTTTTCAGTCACATCGTTCATTGATAACCCCATCGAATCTGATCTTGATTATTTTTCCTTAAAAAATCTTACTTGTTCTTGTGAGTATAACCCGATTACGACTACTTCCCTGATTTCGATTGTATGCCTGTCGTAGTTTTAAAAAACCTATTTGACACTCAACTTTCAATCTCATAGTGAATTTTTCCCCAACTTTGAAATGGTGCAAGAGCGAAGTATTAAACTCTTCTGAGGTGCCTCTTTGAAGTTAGATTTGCAAGACAATTTGTTCTTCAAACCACCATGGATTCTTTGATAGCAGATCAACCAGACGTATCCCGAATTCTACTCGCTTTAGAGAATGGTTATGTTATGAGTTGATGCCGTTGACACAGACTTCAGTAAGGCTTTTGACAAAATCCCTCCCTTGGGCAGACGAAAACGCATCGTTACTTCCATGTACTGCCGTCTGGATAATCGAAAGATGAACTAATGACGAGCAATGGGGGTCATATGGCCCAGTTATCATATCACCCGAGCATGTTCGCATTTTTTCTCGTTTCACCGCAATTCGAACACTTATGTCATTGGAGGCTATAATTTCAAGAGCTATATGCATACATATATTTGTGCATATGTCGAACTCATCTACATAAGTGTATGCGCTAAGTAAAGCATCAATTCTTTGCTGTTTGAGAAAACCTTGGGGTCAACCAACAAGCCTCTCCAGTCAATTCGGTCCTTAACTAACTGCCTCTAGTTGTGCACCCTGAGGCGAAATCTTTCTATACTGTCTTGTCTCTCCGAGTTATATTTAAAGACTTTCCGGGCCGAGGCGCTTGTGTCCATTCGGTCTATGATTAAACCTATGTCGCTCGTCTAATTCGTAGTTGAATCTGCTTCTGCAAAGTCCTTCGACGCAAACAGAACTAAATATCTTATGAAGAATTTTCCGTTCAAAAGCGTCCAAGGATATGTTCATTCACTTTATATATAGTAGGACTGGGATGATGAGGGTCTCATATATAGTGTCCTTAGTGGTTCGTTATAGGGCCTTACTACTCAATTGCCTTCTCAAGCCAAAGAAACGGAGATTGGGAAGAATAATTCTTTGTTGGATTTCTGCTAGGATGTCATTATCAGAGGTTATAGAAGAGCCAAAGTAGAAATCCCTGGCTTCTTCGAACTTAAAGCCTTCCAGTGTGACGTTCTGTATGGTTCGCGAATGTGTCCCCGTTTGTTGACAGCAAATGTTTCGTTTCGCCCTCGTTGGCCACTTCTCTGGCAGCAAACGCACCAATGGCAGGTCTTTGGGTTCTGCCCAACGATGTCAGTATCGTCAATATACGCAAGTAGCTGTACAGACTTATAAAAGACTGTAACCTCTGGGGCCCAATTCCGCAAGCGTGAGTTTACTGTCTATCAAAAAAAAAAAAGTGAACACAGGCTCTTTTCAAATCAGTTTTTTTGGGTACACAGAAAACTCACGTTTGCGGAATTGGGCCTCTGGTGTCGACTAGAAAGTTCCGCACGATTCGTTGAAGTACATGTGATGTCAAAAAACCCACAAAACCGTTTAGCAGCTAAGCCAAAACTAGACCTGGTTGCGTATAGCTCGTTCCTTTATGGATGTTCTCTCCTTTTTACAAAAAGGCATCTGGGCATGCCTCGGGGAATAAAAATTTGCGAAACCTAAACTTTTTTCCCGAAAGCAATGGATTTCCCGATAGAATTTTACCATGTTTTTAAAGCTATCAGAACCTATACATTATTAGTGGAGAGCGGTTGGTCCACTTTACCACTGCGGTCTCACATAGACGGTTATTGTGCTGCCCCATATGTTTGAGAGTAGTTTGTCTGTTTCAGAGGCTATGTGGGTGGAACGTGGTAAGTGCAGTTGGTGAACCGAAAGGGTCCGCAGGTAGGGTCTGTTAACAGGCCAAGCTTGTATAAATGCCGTTTTAGTCGGCAGTATCCACTTAGGATACGAGTTAGAATTTTAAGGTGGTTCCTGTTCAGATTCAGAAGAAACATAGATTTCTTTTGGGATAGAGTGGGGAAGAAGTGTTTGATACATTTCTGTTCTACACTTTCCATCCAAAATGTGTTGGCTTTGGGCAGGGATTGCTCCCTTATGAAGCTTTAAAAAATGGATTTGTTTACTCCACAGGCTGGTTCAGGACCAGTAAGGGGGGTGGTTGCACCTATCTTGGCCAGTGAGTTCGCTATTTCAGGGGCGGTGTGACATTTGCGGATCCAGTTGTTTTTTTCCTGGCCCAAGAAGCAATTTGACTGTCTCTAGAACTAGTTTCGATTTTATCGTCAACGAGTTCATTACTTTTAGGACAGCCTGACTGACAAAGACGAGAAAGATGGTTTTGACACGGAAGTTGAAGAGCAAGTTTAACCCGGCGAGTATGTGGCCGGGTATGACATACCCACCCTGTTACTTACATGTCTGTATTTTTAAGTGAAGTGGATTCCTTTTTTTCAAGTATTAGTATACAAATTCTTGAAATACTTCTTTTGTTTAATTTGCAATTAATTATTACATACCCTATTACAATAAAATACCATTTTTTAATTTTAATATTTATTGTAACAACATTTACAGACAATTTTGTATGTGGGTATGTCATACCCAGCCACATAGTCAATGTAACTTTTTTTCACCACATTCTCCCCGGGTTAAGCCTATGCACTGATTTATGGCAAATATTTCTGTCCGAAAGATCGTTGAGTATATGCCTAGACAGACCGACACGACAGCTCTCCGAATAGTCGAGCCCCAGATCCACTGTCCATTTTTGAACCGTCTGACGTGTACCACCCTTGGTCGTGCTATGAATTAAATGACTACTGAGTAGTTTCGTTTGAAGCAGTACCTTGGAAGAGTGTCAACGGCATGTTGAACTCGCTACTTTGGAGTAGGACGGGAAGCGTGTTAAGGTGACTTAGGTGGAAGAGCCTGTGAAGACTGAGTTTTGCCTGTATTTTTATAAGGACTCAAACTGCCGGTATACCGACAATGGCGTTAAGCGAGGGGGTGAATGCGGCGCAGGCAACCCGTCACGCAGATTTCGGCTAGGCGTTGAACCTGTTTCAGTTTCTTGGCTGTGGTGGCCTCATTTGTCTTTGTCCACCAGACTATTGCCACATAAGTCAGGCTAGGTCTGACGACCAAGGTGTAGATTTGGAACATGATTTTACCACAGATGCGGCGACAGGTCCACAGTGCTCGTGTGGCTTTTCCGACGGTCCGGTTGATGTGGGGGTTTCAGGACAATTTACTGTCCAGGATTACTCCAAGGTTATTTACATCTAGTTGGAACTTAATGGTTTCGCCATAAATGGATCAAAGCCTAGCTCCGCTAGATTGCTAAACAGATTCACATGTCTGTAGGGTCTACAGCGGGACAGTAATGTTGTGACTGATTGTTACTGTAACTATAGTCTAAGGCAGACCATAGAGCCTTAAATACCTTGTGTCTCGCTGTATTTGACTATCTCTGATTTTAACTAGTGGTTATTCTCGAAATACCCACTTAAATACAGGAAGGAGGATCTACAGTAGCACCACCTTCCGTGTGCTGTTCTCCGCCCAACCTGGTATGTTCGGCGGCCGTTCTAAAGTCGACCTAAAATTCAAATCCAAATGTATACGTTCACTCATCCCTTCATACAAAAATGCATTTAAACCCCTCAAAGTGCAAAATTTTTACCCTTACCATTTCGTTAGACCGCTGACAACTTTTTAAACTTCCACTCATGACTAAATAAATTCTATGTCAACAAAACGACCATCGAAACAATTAAACTCAACACTAATTGCCCTCCAAAAGACTGACTACAATTTAAATTCACATTTTCCAAAACGAACTCCGCCGGCAGGAAGTGGTCTTGTGCAAAACAGAGGCACTTCTCCAACAGCCCCGCCACTCGAATAATTCGACTTAAGTGGCAATTAATTTGGTTTATCTAGTCTCGACATGATGGTGCATATTAATTGCATATACACTTCCCAATCGAATGCCGCGCATTATTAGACAGAAAATTCAGTTTTGTAAATATTTAGACATTTTCAGTTGCATGTGCATGAAGTGAATTTAAAATAACACCCGCGACGCGACCGGTTGCCACAGCCGCCGTGGAGAATTATTGAGAGTAATTTGCACCAGTGGAAGTTGGAAAATTTATTTACATGGAGTTTCGTGTCAATAAAGAAACACTTGGG
The DNA here is from genome assembly GCA_917880715.2 of Matsumyia berberina. Lineage (NCBI taxonomy): Eukaryota > Metazoa > Arthropoda > Insecta > Diptera > Syrphidae > Matsumyia > Matsumyia berberina. Next base: position 109,351,379 of record OU862870.1, on the reverse strand, counting down.
GGTATGCCACACCCCCAATTAAATTTATTTCTACAAAAAAGTCATGAAAACAAAAGAATCCACTCAGTGACTCTTCGAGTCGTCTGGCTCGGGATAGTCGAAACTTTCCGAATTGTTTTTCTTCTCCTGTTCACCCCAGTTCAATGGGAAGAGCTTCGACCAAATTGCAAAACGATCCAAGAAGAGACCCTCTTGCGGGACCAATTCATCTCCGATGTCTAGGAAGTTCTCCTTTTTCAAATCTAATGGTTTCCAATCGAGTTTGCTCAAGAACTCATCCTTCGGATTGTTTGGGTCTCTGTAAGGAACTCATCAATACTCTCTGCGGCAGGTACAAAATGATCGTTGAACTCACCCAGTCTTGGCAAAGTTTGTCCACATTCTAGTGAGTCGTTCGACAGTTTTGCCCTCCGGATCGGTCTTTGCGAACACTGGAGTCATCCGCGGGACATGTAGTAGGTACAACATGTCATCATGATGAGTGGCTCCTAAGAAATAAACAATTTCTCTTCAGTTAAATGTGAGAGGATGTCGTTAAACCTCAGCGAACCGTATGGTTTGTCTCCTGGATAGTTGAAGTAGCTAAAGCGTCCCTTGTATGAGAATCGATAGTAATGCACTGGAACGTAGCGCGCTGCCAGATGGGCAAACCTGTGAACCCCGAATCCGATGACACCGTCACTGAAGAGCTAGTTAGACGCGTGCGTTCATGAAAAATACTCAATGGTGTGCCGCAAACTCACCTTGCCCAGCGGTTCAAATGGTCCAGTACTGCTCTGAGGCTGGTCATTCAGGTACTCCTTCCGTAAAACCGCGCTGATCTCCTTTGATCTGGGTGTATTGCGTTCATACAACAAAATAATCGGAGCCACTCTGTCCCATTCCTCATTCAACTGTTTAGTCAGGTTGTCGTCCTTCAGGATATCTGCGGATAAGAAATGTCCAACACCAGGTGTACGGGGAAACCTTTCCTAACTCACAGTAGGGAATCCGTACAAATTCATCCTTCGTCATGCCAACAATGAGGGGAATCCTCTGGAATCTTCCTTCTTGAAACGCAACTATGGGGTCCTCTGTGATGAACCTCTCTTGTCCAAAGTCCTTCTCGATCACTGGTAACCAATTCAAAATCGGACTATAGCCGAACTCGAACATCTTGGCAGATGTCCTTACAAATTCTTCAGCAGGCGTCTAAAAACAGTCCAAGCTGTGAAGACCTCTCTTAAGCGAAAATACCCTCACCCACCTCTTGTAGACGCTTCATCATCTCATCGATGGAATCCGTAGGATAATCGAGCAATCGCGCCTGTTTCTTGGCCAATTCCAATTGATCTGTTGGATATTTCCACTGAGTAAGTGGTGATGCACTCATAGCGATTCCTCGGTGGAACAATCCCTGAGACATTGGTGATACCATGTGCAGGCCGATACTACAACTTCCTGCACTATACCCCAAAAGTGTAACCGAATTGGGATCGCCGCCAAAGTTGCGGATGTGATCTTGAACCCATCTAAGAGCGACGACTTGATCCTTTAGTCCAGCATTTCCGGGCGCATGTGCAGTCCCCGTGGCAATGAAACCCAACGTTGCCAGGCGATAGTTCAATGTTACCAAAACAATGTCACGATCCATGAGAAACTCCGGTCCAGCGAAAGTCTTACTCTGAGCCGACATTGAATAGTATCCGCCCGGATGGAGAAACACAACGACCGGCTTCGATGCATTCACACTCAAATCCTTTGTATACACATTCAGACGCAAACAATCCTCTGAGGAGTCCGATGAGTCTCTCGAAGTTTGTGGGCACTTTGGACCATCCTCGGTAGCATCAAACACCTCCGGCTTCCATGGATCGACTGGTTTGGGATTTTTGAAACGCAACTCACCGACCGGCGCATTGGCATAGCGAATGCCACGAAACGCGTGAAATTTTTCTCCCAAACGGGATTTCAAATCGACACCCCTCACAACACCCAACGACGTGGGAACTTCGACTGCCGACGTCGAAGCCATCGCAGTTAGTAAAGCAATGCAAACTGTAATCATTATGAGCGACAACTGAGCGGTCGTCTTGGCGTTCAAATCAATTTATACTTCGTAGTGGGAAATCCCCTGATGTTATACCATATACATACGTGGCGAGTTTGCGGGGATTCTTGCGAATTAATTTGCTTCAAGTTGTTTTCAAATTCAAAACACCTTCTCGTTCTATGGCGCAGATACAGCTGACTGAGTGCTTGGCAAGCTGATAGAGGAGGTCATGCGAGGGGCATACGCTCCCACGGCATTTTGGGTGTTGACTTTTGTGATCTCTCTAGTGATACGCCTCTAGAATGACTGCACAACAAAATACAACTGGCCACACACAGGCTTCCGAGAATTTTGTAATACTGGTAATTGTTGTTATTTTGTTTTACAGTGACTAATTGAATTAAATTAGCTTATCACGTATCTGGTTCGGTCAAATGCTGCTCGCGATTGCGAAGAATCGCTTTGTAATATTAGAAAAAAACCCGCGTGTTATTGTACTTAAGCGATACCGAGTTTCTCGGAAAATTGTTGTACTGCGTCGTAGGGGGCAAAGTTCGACGTGTAATATCATGATTTGTTTGTAGGTCCACCAAACAAAATAAATAATTGCTGTGTTATCAAGGCAAAGTTCACTCTTTCAAGCGACGATCGTGTACTTCCGTAACTTGAAAAGATATTCTTTTGACCATTACGCCTTGGGTTTATCAAGAAATGTCTTTGCCATCTGTTCAATTCGGGTACAGTCGACCCTTTTAGAAACGGTCGTTCTATGGACTTTAGGGACACACCTGAACATTACACAGAGAGTTCGTTCTATCTCACCAATCACAGTCACGAGCTTTTCAAAAGTCAAATGTAGAAATTAAATGACACTCAGATCTTCCAGGACGAACGTGGTTTACTACCACTTAGTTGGATGCACACCAGAATATAATGTCTTTCCCATAAGTCATCATCATCATTTTCAATGACCCGCTTATCCACTATGAGGGTCGCGGGGTTAGGGTGCTTAAGTGGACTCTCCACGTCTCTCGATCTTCCGCCATAGACTCTCAATCATCAGGGGCTATCACCATACGGGTAGAGGTGAGATTTCGGACTTGGTCTAGCCAGCTCATCCTACGCCTACTCAGGGGACGCCTTCCCGATGGCACAGCTTCCATGGCACGTCTCGGAAGCCGAGTTGGGGTTTGGGAACATGCGTTGAACGTGTCCAAAAAAAATCGAAGTATGGACCTTTCCGCTCGAAGAAGTAGCTTCGCGACATTGAGTGCCTCGCGTATTCTGGTGTTTCTAACTCGATCTCGACGAGTCACCCCAGAAATACAACGAAGAAATCTCATTTCGAAAGCTTGTATCCGCGATCATAACCTCATGACCATATGTGAGGGTCGGAACAAATACTGAATTAAAGACCAATAGCTTAGCTTCGATGCCAAGTTCACCCCTCCTGATAACAGATTGACCAAGCTGTCTCAAAATGGCTCCAGCCTGACACATCCTGCAGTATAACTCAGTATTGCTCCTACCATCATTCGTGAATAAGACCCCGAGATACTTAAACTTCTCCACCTATTTCAATGGGACTCCACTAATATGCAGAGTGCATTGAAATTACCATAACCTCTGATTTGTTCACGTCTACCTTCATCCCAGCTTCAACACAAACGGCGACGAACCTATCTTGTGCGCGTTGAAGTTCGGTCTGGGTGGTCGTAAGGATGACCAAGTCATCAGCGATAAGCAGGTGACTTATCCTTAACTCCTCCAATTCGAACCGTTCCCCACCAAGGGTACGTTGTAACATTCAATCCATATAGACTATGAAAAGGAGAGGTGACATTTGAGAGGTGAAAATTGCTCATATATGCAGCAACCTCGAACACATGAACATACCCTTGGCGCAGCACGCCTGCATATATTAAGGGCAATAGTGTCGAGACCGCTCTGCATGACGTTAATGGCACAATTGAAAAATTTCTTCATTACAGAAAATACACGCTCACCGCATTTCTAGATATTGAGGATCCCTTCAACAATGTCGAGTAATCTGCGGTAAAGAGTGCCGCAGGAGGGATAATATCCCCTGTACTCTGGGATCTTGTCATTAATGAACTACTCATGAACTTGTAAAGGTGATATCTTACGCTGACGATGTTGTGCTGCTTGCAACGGGCAGGTATCTGGACTTCATCAGTCAGCTTATGCAGGGCGCCCTAAACACGCTTAACGACTGGACTAAACAATGCGGCCTGGGGGTGAATCTACGGAAAACCGAACAATACTACCAGAGTTCACACTGTCTAACATTGGGTAGATACCCCTTAAACTATTCGACAGTGCGAAATACCTGGGACTTATTCTGGACAGGACACTGAACTAAAAGTTAAAAAAAGAATCAAAAAGGCCTCGATCCCTTTCTACACTTGCAGTAGAATTTTTGGGAAAAACAAAGGGGTCTAAACCCAGTATAATCCTGTACGCTGCGATCTTTAGGCCAATATTTATGTATGAAGATTTAGTCTGGTGACAAGTTGCAACTTAATTTGCTAACCTCAAGGCTAGCTTGCATTGGAACGACCGGTGCACTGAAATCAACTCCAACGGCAGGGTTAGAGACTCAATCTGCTACCCCTTGATCTCTACATGCAAGAATCTGCAGCAAAGACCGCTCTGAGATTAGACCCGTCTAAACTCTGGAGACCGAGCTCATATGGACACACCCAGATATTGGACAAATATTCGGGCATTAGTAACGACTCTGAATATATGATACCGTATCTGGACTTTGTCAAACCATTCTCCTGCATCTTTCCAAGCAGAGAACAGTGGGAAAACAAAGAAATTCTTAACGAGACAAAGTCCATCTACACGAATAGCTCCAAGATGGACATATACATGGGTGCTGAGCTAGGACTCAGCAGCTCAATAAGACTCCCTGACAACAGTAGTGTTTTCCAGGCAGAGGTTCTAGCAGCGACCAAAGCTGCCCAATTGCCGTCAATGCTCGCGGTATCGCGGGAGGATATTACTACAAATTTTGATAGATAACCAAGCGGCTATAAAAGCCCTAGCTGATACTCAAATGACATTCCAAGCTTGTAAAATGCGGTCGCGAAGAGCTAAGGGTTCTTAGCACGCAGCATAATGTAAAACTCTGGGTTCCCGGCCACAGTGGTGTGCCAGGAAACGAAGGCTATGACCGGAATATAAAGGTAGAACGACCAAGCTCCCACAAATGGACAGGAAATGCCTGTCATTACTGGTAGGATTATTTACAGGCCACAATATGCTTGGGTATTATGCAAAAAAAGCTGCACCTGCAAAGTCTACATCTCCACCATGGGGACAGCCTCTGGTGATGATTATAGTGATTGTTTTAGGATCCACGTCCGTTTCAGCAGCCCTAGACCTCAGTATCTTATTCCTTCAATTTTTTGTACTCTTTTCCTTGCATCACTTCTTATGATTATTCCATCGGACATGTTGTCAAATGCTCTCAACAAAAATTGGACTGAGTCCTAGTCAACAAACCACAATATCCACAGCGTTCTAATCGATTGGATAGTTAATTTACTTGAGGAAAGATACATAAAAGCAATCCATAGCTGTCTACACCGATGGATCCAAAAGGGACACTGATGTGGGTGCAGGTATCTTTTTCGAAGCGCTAGATATCTCCGAGTCCGCTTGTCTTTGAACTACAGTAATATTTTCTAAGCGGAGGTCTTAGCAGTGACACTCGTCGCCCGTAAGACTGCGATGAGAGCAACGCCACGACAATGAAAGCAATTTCTGCTATAAATATAAAATCGAAGCTTACAAGGTGCTGTCGAGAAGAGCTCAAGGTTCTTGGAACATTGGACAAGGTAACATTCTGCTGGGTGTCTGGACATGAGTGGATACCAGGAAATGAGAAGACCGAAGACTTCGCGAGAAATGGCTCGGCAACAAATTCGGAACAGATTGACACTTCGAAAAGAGCCTTAAGGGAGGCAAGCACCAAGCATAAGGGGCAGCACCGCCAGACTTCTGCAAATCGACAGAAGATCCCTATTTACACTTATAGGAGTGATTACAGGGCATAACACGCTGCTATACCATATGAATTACGGAAGAAGACCTTTGTAGAGGGTGTGGCGATGAGGAGGTCCATGAGAATACAACCAACTTCTTCTGCCACTGCCCAAGTCTCTACCATCTAAGAGACATGTTCCTCGTGTTACACTTTTTCCAGGACATTGTAGAGCTACCCGATACACACGTGAACAAAAAAATTAAATACATGGGGCATCTCTCTCTTCCCCGAACGGGTATCACAATGTGTCTGAATTGACCTAAGTGAAATTAATTCTTCCTTTCGGCTCTCGGCTTACCTAACCTAAACTAAAATTTTCTTTAAGGATAATTGTGCTTCTATTACACTACAAGATCCAGAATCAGCTCAATAGCTCTTTGAAATTTTATTATTTCGATCAAGTTTCCTTGTTTCTCACAGAAGCAACTGAAGAAATTCCCCGAATTTTTGTTCCGAACATTTTGTATGGCCTTTGTTCACTTCTATATGACCTGCATCTATCGAAAACCGACTACCTCTCTGTTAATTTCAAAGTGAATACAGAGCATCATCCATGGCAAGGACATGGAAAGGACAATGAAATTTGATTTGGTGAAACCCAAACCAGGATAATCCAATTAATTCACGGGTGGGTGTTCAATGTATTCCAAAAATATGCATGTCAATTAATACGTGTCATTTGTAATCCTTCTTCACTGTCCATCTTACATACGATCCCTGTTGCCGTGCAAAAAAAGTATTTTGTAATGTCACGCGCTGATGTGATGACCACAATCTCCCTCCTTTTGCCAAATCCCCGGTTGGTCACAAATGTATCTACAACATGAATTTATAAGGCATAGTAACCTACCAACACACACACACACGTGTTATCCTTTCGTCATTTGATTGACAGAAAGTACAAACAAATTGACAATACAGTTGTCGTCCTATTCACCAGCAGGTACACGAGCACACACCGAAAGCTTAATGATGAATCCACTTCAACGGTTGCCATCGGTTTCTCTCTTGGTTTTCATGTCCTGTAATTATACGGAGAGGACTTATCGATTTTGACTATTTTTAGTGCCTCTGGACGGAAGGATAATATCATTTCATCGACTATTGATTGATGTATACAATGAAATGAAACAACAACTCCGACTCCGGTGGACACAAATGAAAAAAAAAAAAAAACTATTCCGGGCGTGTTCTGACTGTCTCGCCTGTGACAGTTGCATGAATGGTTGTCCTCACGGCTGGTGTTTCTTTAACACTGTTAGACGGATACATGGACTAAGCATTATGTGGGGAATGAGCCGATGGTATCTCGTCATTATAAACGCGGACATATCTACAATAGCAAGAGCACTTGTTCGACACCCCGTTCTCTGTAAGGAGGGTGCCTTATTAAATTGACAGCTATTGTGGCGGACGACACAGCAAACACACACACACAACACAGTCAGTGTTGGATGGGCAAATCTGTTCCGGAAGGGCGAAGCAAACACATTACTTGCAATTTATTGCACACACCCCGGAAGGGTTACATGTGTCTACATTCACCCAAGGTGGTGGTTGCAGATGCAAGATACAACCATTCAGATTCAATCAATTAGGGTTTCACTGTTGATTGAATTCATATTGTTGATTGAAGCTGCACACGAACAATATCTGCACACATAACTTATGGCTTGACTTCAATCAGGAAGACCTTGTTTGGAGTATCTCCGGTATTTGAATGTTGGCTCTGCTTGAAATCACATTTACGTTGTATATCTTCGGCGCTGTAGCACGTTCCACAAGGGGTGTAATTACATTTCAACGAAGACCTTTTGTGTCTTTGTGTTGGAGAGTCGCTCCTAAGATTCGAATTGTTTAACGCTATTTGCGTTCAAGTAAGGCTGGCCAGATAGGTGCTCTTTAGCGTCAGCTTGTGTTGACATTGAGTAAGAACCATTCAGGTAGATCAGTGAGCCTCAGTCGATTTTCCGGTCCAACTCGTCGAAGTCGCGATCACTAAGAGTCTGACTAGTGCGGAATATTTATACAGCATTTGCCGAGTTGGACCTTCTATGAATTGATCCAAAGACGAATTTCAGAGCCAGCCACTCTCACATTGTTCGATCTACTGAATGCTGAAAAGAGGGGTTCATCTTTGTGCGAATGATTCCCCTTAGGTGATCAACGTCATGAACTATTAAGATTTTTTCAGTTAATAAGTGCGGTACAGGATATAACCTAATTCGAAGAAAGACTCCTTAGCCCTTATGTCAGTCTATCCACTTGCTTGACACAAAGAAATTTCTCACAGCTCTTAGAAGAGGCGTGCCCCATATAATTGACAGATAACATTACTGCACCAGCAGAAGGGGTTCGAACCCTCAATCAGCGTGTTATGTACTTCAATGCACACACCACCTAAGCCAATGTAAGCATCCCCTGATGACCGTAATTTGTAAAAATTATCTACGGAACCTTATGAAGAAGATTGATGCAGATTTTAAGTTGACTAGAGCAATGCCAGCCTTATACAGAATTAAAAGCATACAACCTCATATCCTTGCCGTGTGTAAATGTATGTAAACTCACAACGGTACAACGCTTGACATGTGTAGCAATAAAAAACGCTATTCGCATGACATCAACCGTCAAAGGATTGCTATCCTGTGTTAGTTAGAACCCGTAATGTTTCCTCATTTCAAAGGAAAACATTGCAATGATTTGCCATTCTTAAGGAACAAATGGTAATTGGGCAAGAGACAGCAGGAGCGCCTGGGCCATTCGTGGGCATTAGAAAATATAGAAAAAGTCCTCCGCAATGGCAATGAGTCGGTTAACTTTTAAAAAGTGTGGAGCCTTTTCTTAAGCACCAAAATCATGGGATATGGCGATGACAAATCAAATCCTGCTGTCAGGCAGAATGAACCATTCAACATGAACGATGAAAACCAACAATTCCGCCCACTCGACCTGGACGAAGTGAAAATAGCCATATTTAAGCTTAAATCCAACAAAGCTACTGGAGGTGACGGCTTAGCTGCCGAGCTATTCAAAGCGGCAGGCGATGACTTGGTTAGGAGCATACACCTACTCATCTGTAAAATATGGTCGGAGGAAAATATGCCCGATGAATGGAACCTCAGCATCGTTTGCCCGATCCTCAAGAAAGGAGACTCTCTGAACTGCGCCAACTACAGAGGCATCAGTCTTCTTAACATCGCTTAGAAGATCTTATCAGCCATGTTGTGCGAACGCCTGAAGCCCTTCAGACCAGGAAAGTGCACCATTGACCGAATACCTACATTGCGGGAGATCTTGGAGAAAACCCAGGAACTTCAAATCGCTACTCACCACTTTTTCATCGATTTTAAAGCCAAGTATGACAGCATCTATAGAAACGAGCTATACAGAGCCATGTCTAGCTATGGCATCCCTGCCAAACTCGTCCGTCTGTGCAGGATGACAAAGGAGAATGCACGCTACTCCATCAAAGTCGGTCAAGACCTCACCGAGACCTTTAATGTCAAAAAAGAATTTAGGCAAGGCGACGCGCTGTCATGCGACTTCTTCAACATCGTTCTTGAAAGAGTTGTGCAAAACTCACGCGCCAACACCAGAGGCACAATCTTTCAAAAGTCCGTCCAATTACTCGCATACGCCGACGATATTGACACATAATCGGAAGAAAGCAGCGTGATGTCACTGGCGCGTTCGTGGATATTGAGACAGAGGCGGCGAAGATGTGTTAAGCGGTCAATGAAAGCAAGACAAAGTATGTGCTTTCAACAAGAAAGGACACTCAACACCGGCGTCTCGGACAGAACGTCACTATAGACAGATATAACTTTGAGGTAGTTAAGGACTTTGTCTACCTAGGTTCCGCTATAAATTCAGACAACGACACCAGCGCAGAAATCAAATGAAGAATAACTCTTGCCAATCGCTGTATCTTTGGGCTAAGAAGGCAATTAGTAGCAAAGCCCTTTCTCGAACAACCAAAGTGACCCTAATCATCCTGTTATACGGCGCTGAGACATGAACTCTGTCAAAAGCTGATGAGGTTGCTTTGGTTGATTTTCGGTCACGTCTGCATAGACGGTGAGTGGATGAGGAGATACAACGACGAACTGTATGGGCTGTACAGCGACTTAGCCAGAAAAGTGAAGGTCCAAGGACTGAGGTGGCTGGGTCATGTAGAGCAGATGGACACAATTGCTTCGCTCAGGAAATCTTCGGATCCACACCCGAGGGACGGCGCAGTAGAGGAAGGCCGCGACTCAGGTGGCGCACGTAAGTGGCTGGAGATGCTTGTTGGTTGAGATCCAGGTCCAGGTCTATACCGGACTATTGCGCCACCTTAAGAAAGTTAGTAACTAAATAAGTCGAATAATACAGTCATAATCAATCTACTCAATCTTTTGGTCGAATGACACTAGGATCTATAGTGCTCGACATGTCTGTTGGTCAATCGAATTTTCCCGAATGGAGACAACATTCGACTTCACTCCGTACATGTCTGTATCAACATTTGACTGTCTCATCAACATAACCTCTGTTTGCCCTCACTCAGCAATGAAACCTGTCGTTCTCTTACAAAGCATTTCAATGTGTTTGTTAACCCTTAGTGACATCACGGTGGGGGCTATTTCTCTGCACCTCCCTGAGAGGTTTGTCTCTCTGTTGTGATCTTGGCATAGCACTGAAGCAATAATTTGTCTACAGAAAGGCAACAGATGGATCCCCGCCTCAAACGCAGCTCAAGGACTCGTTTTAGGCTATAGGTCTCCCCCTTTTATTTTCAAGAAAAACCGTGACAGCATTTTGTTCCTTCAAAAGTTATGACACCAAGCTATCATCCTCAGAAGTAAAACTCATTTTACACTGTCTTCGCTTCTTTTTTATTTAAATTCTTTCATCATCAAGGAAACGATGATAGATGAATGATGGATGATGTTGTAATGCATTCCAAGCCGAGTGTTGCGTGATTAAAAAAAAACACCAAGTCACCTCCAAAAATATCTGCGTCCTAGCAACGACAACGACAACGACGACGCCTCTCTCCACCAACTCAATGCTATTCCAAAGTTATTCTTAAAAGAAATGAAAAAAAAATAGTATTCCACATACGCCCTCGCTCTCGAGAATCCTTTTAGGTGCAAATATGCTCAGGATATCCATGTAATTTCGCAACCTCCCGCTCCTGCTAGGAACTGATTTCCAAACGAAATTATGGTTGCTACTTCATTTTCTAATTCTCGGAAATTTTTTTTTTACAAAGAAGAAGACGAGCGCCCTGCCCACCACCCCCGATCCGAGCAGTGAATACGTATTTCCCATGGCAAAAGATATTTGTTGCGCATTGTGCACATTCTCCTTTTGAAATGTTATTTCCATTTCGCCATGTCCATTGACGCACACACGTGTAATCATATGCCAGTGGGCTGTGCCCCGGGGGGAGGTGGTAGTTTTTTCCTCTTTTTTTTTCCCACTTTAGCGTCTCGAGTGCTTTGGTCCGAAATTACTTTTCTACTTTCCCTTCGGCTCGCACCATTACGTGTGTGTGGGTGTTTGTGTGTGAACTTTATGTCCGAGGGACAAAATGTCACATAGGCGAATCGAGGGAGGAAGGATGCTCTCCGCCATTTTATTGAATCGGTGACATTTGGAAGCGTAAGTGGTATAAACATTCATTAGAAGGATAAATCGAAACGAATGACACCCATGGCCATGCCATGGCCATTCTGACGCCCTGTCGGGGTGCGAACTATTAAAATAATTTTTAATGATGGATTATCATTAAAAGTTTTTATTATGGTCAAATGCTTCTAATCGTAATGGAAATGGGGGTGTTTACTCGGGATGATGATGCTGAGAGTTACATTTACTGAGGCGTCGCCGAAGGATCATGTGCCATGAAAATATGAACGCAATTGTGGGCAAATTTTTATGGCAACGGATATAAATTTTTGGAATCGGAAACCAATACATGAATCGAATGCGCGAAATAAAGTGTTGATGAGTCATTACCGCAAAGTGATGAATCATGGCGTTGCATTAATTGTGACCGCAGATTGGGGTCTCATAACATTTGAATTGGAAATATTACGTTGGGAGTGAATTGCTAACGAGCGAAACTTAGTTGTTATTCAACCAAAGTGTGGTTCTGATTGAACGTAAAAACAGGAACAAAGGTCAATTGTGATGGCCGCTGTTTTTTTTAAATGGCCAACAGAAACCTAAGGCTTCCAGAATTTCTATCTTCACGGGGTGAGCCGGAAGGTAGTTTTGCTTGTAATTTAAACCAAAATTAAGCTCTGTAGGATCTCGTATCTATCTGACAAGGACCGAAAATGTATCGCGATCTTCCGCCATCGACACTAAATTACCAGGGGCTATCCCCATACGGGTAAAGGTGAGATTTCGGACTTGGTCCAGCCATCTCATCCTAGGTCTACCCAATGGCACGGATTCTATGGCACGCCTCGAAAGCAGAGTTAGGGTTTGGGAACATGCGTTGAACGTGCCCAAACCATCAGAGTATGGACCTTTCCGCTCGAAGAAGTAGCTGCTCGACATTGAGTGCCTCGCGTATTCTGGTGTTCCTAACTCGATCTCGACGTGTTACCCCAGCAATACAACTAAGAAACCTCATTTCCGCAGCTTGTACCCGCGACCTAATTCTTTCGGTCATTACCCAAACCTCATGACCATAGGTGAGGGTCGGAACAAAACACCGAAAGTTCGACCCTTCTGATAACAGATTGAACAAGTTGTCTCGAAATAGCTACAGCCTGACCAATCCTACAGAGTAACTCAGTATTGCTCCTTCAATCACTCGTGCATTAGACCTCGAGGGACTAAAACTTCTCCACCTGTTTCAATGGGTCTCCACTGACATGCAGAGTGCATTGAACAGGTGTTCGAGAAATTGCCATAACCTCTGATTGATTTGTTCACGTTTTGTGGATTTGGTGAAAGCATATGATCGGGTCCCTCGAGGTAAACTCTGGAGTGTATTGCAGGAGTATGGGATTGACGGTTCTCTTCTGAGGGCCATTCAATCTTTGTACACTAATTGTAAGAGCCGTGTTTGGGTGAACGGCGTTAAGTCGGTAGGGGAAAATTCTAAACAACAATGGGGACATTAAAGGATTTCAGGATCACGCTTGCGGGAGCACGATTAATTGTTTCTGGTTAGGTGGGTACCCTACCGAAGTCTTCCAGTTTGCAGCGAGCTACATACGTGTCGGACAGTAGCACAAAATATGCTCTCCAGCTTCTTGATCTTCCAAGCAAAATCGGTACAAAATAGCAGAAGGGTCGGTTTAGGTGTCTTTTCAAAAAATGTTGGTATCCACCACTTCTTGAGTCTCAACACCACTGCGGCGTTTTTCAGCTCGAAGTCACAGCTGTACTTTAGGTCGCCATATGGCTGAAGATAAACCTAATATCATGCTCAAACGTTGCAATTTATGTAAAGTCAAGTTGGGATATGACCTCTTGTATTCAGCACAATAAAAAAGAACCTTCCGGCAAGCGCCGCAAGAGATAGGTGGATTTCTTATGTCATCTATTCTGATGGTGGGAACAAAATGGTGGACAAAAATTTCCATTTTAAAAACGAATTTGTACTAATTACCTCGAGATTTGTAAGGATTTTCAATTTCAACGAAATCCAATCAATTTTGAAGAATTTCAAGATGGCGGATCTAAGATGGCGCCCAAATTGGTAGCAGGCGGATTCTGTTCACTGTTATCTACTATATTACTAAAAAATCAAAACCGGAAGTTGGGATTTATTTAAGTTGTGAATTGTACCGTTTGAGACATAAAAAGGGGCGTAACCCGCCCCCCTCTGGGCCAATTATGCCCATCTACGAACTTAGCCGAGGTATTCGGCATACGAATGTGTATACCAAATTTTATTCAAATCGGTTCATAATTGCGGCCTCAATCGTGTCCACAAGAATCCGTTATATTGCATATACACTTGTGCTCATATAATTAAGCCACCACCAAAAAGCTAAACATTCCTTTGAAAACTTAGTTATTAATGACAAAACTAAATTAAGTTTCTTAACCCAAATGTAAAGTAAGTATTAAGAATGATTATTTTTTACTTTTTTTTATTCTTGTTAATTAATTGAACTAGTTTCAACGAATATCTTTTTGTATTGTGTTGTTCGCAGGTAACACATAATTAAGACATCTGCAATAAAACATATGAATATGGTATTTCCTTCATTTTAGAACACGTTTTACCTTTTGTATAATTAGTATTTAGTTGGAAAACCTCTTTGCCTTATTACTTCGGCACATCTGTTTCCCATTGTACCGACCAGTGCTGCACATTGATCTGGGGTTGTTTTGCTCCACTCTTGTTGGATGATATCCCATAGAGAAGCCTTATTCATGGGTTTCCTTGCTGCAACTGCCCTTTTTATGGTTCAAATCGGGGTTTTGAGCAGGCCATTCAAGAACATGAATAGAATTGGACTCAAACCAGGACTTCACGACACGAGAACAATGCTTCGGGTCGTTATCCTGTTGAAATATCCAGGCTAGTGGCAAATTATCAGCATAATCTTTATTCAAATCATTGTCCAGGATGTCCTTGTACATTTCGCCTGTCATTTTTCCATTAATTTGAATGATGGGATCAACTCCAGATGAAGTGAAACACCCCCAAACCATCACCGACGAACCGCCGTGCTTCACTGTTTTTTTTTAGTGTATTTGGGGTTCAATTCTATTAACGGAGGACGCCTGACGTATGGTCTTCCGTCATTACAGAATACATTAAATTTGGATTCATCGCTCCAGACGACCAATTTCCAAAAATTTGGCATTTTGTGAAGGTGTTCCTTGGCGAACCGTAGCCTTCCTGCAATATTTTTTTTCGACACGTTTGGCTTACATCTCGCGATACGTACATTCAAATTATTCTCCGCCAGTCGTCTACGTACGGTTTGTGCAGATATTTTAACGTCATAATCAGTCTCCATTTGGGCTCTGATTTGCACCGATGTCAAAAATGGATCTGATTTGCTAAGCCTGGTCAGTTGCCTATCCTCAGCAGATGTGGTTTTTCGTGGCCTTCTTCTGGGCAAATTCTCGAAAGTTTTTTTTTTCGGTAATGGTGAAGTGCATTCCTCACTTTACCACGAGAAAACCCTAAAGTCTGGGTTACTTTTATAACAGTTTTGTGAATTTGAAAGCATTCCCAGATAATCTTTCTCTCAGATGAAGTGGAGCTCTTATTTTTACCCATTTCAATTAAAATAGTTCCTATTTGGATTGAAATGCACTCAAAATGAGTGAATAAACAATTTAAACAAATTTCATTAAAAAATCGGCAACTGTGTTAATCGAATTACCTTTATTAAACTAAATGGCTTAATTATGTGAGCACTTGCACTGTGAACAAAATTACAAACAAGTGTGCCCAGTTTGAAAAGGAAAGAATTTTTTTCATCTATTGTCATGTGGCTTCAATATTGAGATAACGGATCTTAGTTACCTTACAAGAAAAGTAACATAAAGTGATACAGAAAAAAATTATTGAAAATACATGTGCATGTAGGCTGCGTGGCTTAATTATGTGAGCACAAGTGTATATATATATATATAAAATTTTTAACGGAGTATGAGGTTAGTGTTTGGTATGATAGCGAAGACAAATGGCATTCAAATTTTTTGAAAGTCGCGTCATGAGGACCTCTGCAATAGGTGGTATTTCTATGAAATCCACCTAAAACTAGGGCAGTTCAGGACTGCCGCGTGTCTCTAAAAGAAATCGCTAAACAGCATAATGTCATAGTCTGATTATATCTTATCTGTGACGAAATTCCAAATAATATCGGGAGTAAACCTTAGCCTTCACCACTCTTTAAAGGACCAGTTTATTAGGTCGATGTTTCTGTTCAGCCCATAGAGTTCGTCGATGTATTTTCTCCTGAACCCGCCGTCAATGCAGACAGGACCCAATATCACTCGAAGAGTTTTATCTGTCCCATTGCCTGAGTTTATAGCGGAACATAAATAATTAAAATTACATTACTGCAGGTAGTCCTAACTACCTCAAAGTTAAATCCCTATGGGGTGATGCTCTGTCCAAGACGTGGGTTGTGCTCTGTTTCACTGACAGTGGGAGTGAGTGAGAGTGTCAAACCCATTTTGTTCGCATTCGACTCAATACTCACGAAGACACTGCTGACATCACATTGTTTTGTGTTCTTCCGATAGTGTCAATTTCGTCGGCGTAGGCGAGTTATGAGACGGATTTTTGAAAGATTGTCCCTCTAGGTTAAGCGTGTACAATTCTTTCAAGAACGATGTTAAGGAAATCACAAGACAGTGCGAATTGTTGCCTGAGGCAATGCATACATTCTCCATCGCTATTCTGTCACATCGAGTGTAGTGCAAAGGGAAAAGATTGTTCTCAAAGCAAAGAGTCTATAACTTGCGTCTGTTTTCGCCAGTAATCTTTAAAACCCATGTTGGAGCTACGTAGAGAATCACTAATGTCACAACTTTTAAAGGATCCGCCTCCGGGTGTGCCTCTGTCCACCGATATTTGGGCTTATTCCTGACTGCGCTGTCCCACTGATTACTGAGCAGTTCTACCTCAGATTTATGTTCAGCCAGTTGTTAGCCCACAGCCGTTAACCAACGCACTCTACTGCTTGCTAGAGTGATGTTGTCTGCCCATGACTCTGAGGCAAATCTAGTACTTAGATGACTCCAAATTGGAAAAATGCCAATACTGGAGCTCAGGTCTATGGTCACACAGTCCAGCATGTGACAGCGCTTGGAATGTCACCAATCGAAGGTTCACAGAGGTTCACACAATTGAAGTATATGCACGGAGATGTCTCCGCAGAAAAATGAAGTCAGGCAGCTCTTAGTCTAAAGCTTAGAAGAGACTACTCCGTCTATCGCGGGACACGATAGGTTCGGCAAATACTTGGAATATGGAACGCAAACAGTGACTGTATAATCCTTGTCTCCAGTTTTGGTTCTATCCAACTCGATAGTGTGATAAGGGACTCGTAGATAGCTTCTGTGTGGACAATAGTAAAAGGACCTCGTATGTCTAAGAATGTGGTTAGGATTGACTTTGTTGCTTTCCGTTTGTGCTCACTATTTCATGAAGAGCTGTAGAGAAAGCTTGAGGTACGCATTGTGACACACTGAGAGAAACGTTTCCTCATATGAGTGCTTGGTCTGTACATCTAGCCCAATATCCTTTCCGGTGTATAGGGCTTCCAGGAATGACTTGACCTCTGTCGAAGGAACACCTTCGATTGCGATAATGTACCTTTAAATTTATTGCATTTACCCACGTATTTGAACATCCAACTATTTTGGTTTAGGACGTCCTTGACTAAAATTAGCGCTTTTACACATCATCTTCGTGTTTTCTCAGCTTTACAAGCAGACAGACATGCGTCCATTGTAAGCAAACGAACGTACATTTGTCTTAATGGCCAGATGTCCATCAATAGTTTTCCGACAGATTTTCCTCATAACACAAACAAATGCTCCAAACAAATCAGTTGCAGATGTGCGAAAGGAAATCACAAACCATCCGGCCGACGGTCGATGGTGTGCCCCGGCGTGCCTCCCGCACAAAATAGAACGAAATAAAAAAAAAGGAAAACTTTAAATATAACAAAATAAAAATAAAAAAAAAACATTCAGCACCTGATGTTTACACGACCATAAAACGTTTGCAACGACTGACTAAGAGTGATCTATGCGGAACGTGCGTGCGTAAACGCTGCTTTGCTTCATGTTTGGATCGTTAAACGGCTTGACGGCGGCGGCGGCGTCTCCGTTTCCGAGAATGAAGTTGTGCCTGCCCCGGAGGAAATTCATACACTTCCCTATGATGGATTCATAAAAACGCAATAAAAGTCTCAGCGGGACCTGCTCGAGATACCATATGTATCTGTTGCCGAGCGTCACTCCACTGGGGTGGCCCCGTCAACCATCCTCCCTGATGTTTGATGTCGGAGAAGACTAAAGATTTTTTTTTTTGCATTTGTAGTTTGTAACATGTGTGTGTGTGCACGCGATAAAAAATTGTTTACAAATAATTGAGGATTATGGCAGTTGCTTGATTGTCCGCTGACTGGAATAGTTCGAAAATAGAATTTTAAATTGCTACGCGCCAAGTGGGTGGGGCCTGTGGTCATTTGTCTACGAGCAGCCACAGGGATCCCTGGGATTCGTAGTGTGAACTAAGATGAGTAAGCTGAGGCGATTAGGAGGCTTGCTGGCTTAGCAGGCGATGGGTGGGTAGCAAACGACTGACAAAGAGCATACCCCCAAATGAAATTGTATCCATATGCCCATGACTTACTTTCGGTTTGGACCTTTTGCTTCGAAACTGTAATAGCGAACGACTTTCATCCATAGTCTTAGGAAGAAGTTCTTTTAGAAATTTCCAACAATTTGTGCAAGAAGGCATCCAAAATTCGACTTAGCAGTCGTTAGTGGCATCAGACAACGATAAGCCAACAATATGCATGGACAACCTTAAATGCATGGACAGAGGTGGTGGATTAAGCTTCAAAGTGGACGCTATAAACACCGTTGATTTGACCCGACAGGCAATTCAGGGCAAAATATGTTGGAAAATTGAGTTCAAAAAGTACTGGGCGGTAATAAAACTTGATCCTCCTCCTCCCCTTTCTCACGAGTTTTGAACCGATAGCAATTACCTAAAACTTCAACAAAGGGCCTCTTCCTCCACCCAATTAAGAACTCGGCAAATAGACATGTTCAGTAACCGGTAACCTCAGCCGGAGCTTGAATTGAATTAAATACTCTCTCTGTGTTCAATGACGAAATAACAACACTAAGTCTGCTAATGCTATGCTTCGATTGACTCAATAACCCATCCCCCGAACCACGTTCAACCAGGTAACCTTAGATTTCTCTATCCACAGATACTCCCAAGGTTTCAAACAGCAGGTTCGACCAAGTACGTTCCAGCCCTACCAGTACAGCTACCTTACCTAACTTAGCCTAACAAAACTTGATGAAAGGAACACTTACAATTCGGTATCCAGAAAAGGCTTCAAAGCTTGAAGGTCGCGGGTTTAAGATGCTTAAGTGAACCTTCCATAGCTCTCGATTTTTGGACTCTAAATAATCAAAGGCTATCCCCATATGGATGGAGGTGAGATTTCGGACGTGGTCCAACCATCTCATCCTGGGCCTACCCAGCGGACGCCTACCAAGCAAGAACTTCATGGCTCGTATTGAAAGTCGAGTTGGAGGCATGCGTTTAACGTGCCGAAACCATAAAAAATGGACCTCACCATTCCAAGAAATAGCAGCTCGTCATCGAGTGTAGCAGAGGGAGTACCGCAAGGTTCGATCCTGGCACCGGAGCTTTAGAAAATTACACACGATTACGATGCTGAGGCCCAGATGGAATGGGACTTGTAATATCTATCGTGCTGAACCAGTTTTTAGCCAGAAGCCAAGTTGAAGCTGTTGATAAACCGCAATAACACTCCAGGTTCCATATTCGAAGTGTACATTGGGCTTATCTTGCCCTGCGTTAGATGAAGTAGTCTTTTTTTTTGGGGCTTCTGACACTTACAAGAAATAGGTTATGCAGTCTCGTTCATTTCCCTTGAAACTTTCTTTCGTCCACTAGACCACTGTAGTGTTTTTCAGCTGAAAATGATGGCGATCAACGAAGGCTTATCGTGGTTTAGGCATAATGTTAAAGCCTTCAAAGACATTACAATTTACCGATAGCAAGGTTGCTTTTAAATCCCTGGAATTGCCAACATGTACATATATCAAAAGCTACTTCAGACTGTCACTCATCTATAATGGAGATCGTAGAACATTTTAACATTCACCTGTGCTAGGTATCATAGGGACATTCCAGGGAACAGTATGGCCAATGAACTCGCCAAACGTGGTACTACTCAGAAAATTCTGCCGGAATGGAGGAACCTGGGTATTCCACTTGCTACATGTTAACTCGTCTTAGAGTATAACGTGATCAGTAAGACATACCAAAGATGGAAGAATGGTACCATATGCCATACCTCCGAAGAGATCTGGCCTATGTTGAATCTCACTCGATCTTGCTCAAACGGTTAGCACCATCATTGGTGTTCTTACCGTCCCATTGGCATTCATGCCAGAAGGATGGGTTTCTTCTCAAATTACTTCTGCAGAAGCCGCAGGAGGCCTTTTCGGTTTCATTAGACGAAAGGGTAAGTGGCTCATTTTGTATATTTCTAGAAGGATTTGTTTTTAAATTTTTGCCATACTCTCTAAGATCATGGACCTTTCCGGTGCTATCAAGGTAAGGGGTGCACACACGAACTCTTTGCTCTTCAGTTCCAGCGAAAGCCATGCCGATAGAGAATATAATGTAATGCTGGCGACGACGTCTCTTCCGTCCGTTAGGCATTTCATACGCAAGTACTTGTTCTTCATTTTCACTTGGAGGCCCGAAAGGTAGATTGTGATTCATATTTGGGAGCAAAACAAATTAAATATCCAAAGAAACAAAATTTCCTATCATGATTCGAAAACCAGTTGGTCCTCCTTCTAAAACTCAGTAAGTCTGATATTTAGGAAACTGGTATTCCTGCGATACTTGTACAGAACCCAGAATGAAACTGTTTGTTAAAAGTTACAACCGATTGCAGTGTTTTTCAAACTGAGGTCACAGCCTGTCTTTCAAGCAAAGCTCCTTGCCAGTCGGGAAACCTACCGTGTGCTGAACAATTCTCCAACACCCATCTACAACACTGCCATCTTCATTGACAATCAAGCCGCTATCAAAGCTATTGATTCGGTCACTACATCCTCAAAGCTGGTAAAGAAATTCCAGGAATAGTTAAATCAGCTGGGAATCCAGTGCAGGGTCACAAAAGCCGACGACCTGGCCAGGCGGGATTCTGCCCTTAACGACTCACTAGCGAAAGCTGTTTATATCCCGCTAGGAGCCGTTAAGGGCAATATTCAACACCACTTTCTAAAAACGGCCAACCAAGTGTGTAATAGGCTAAGCAACTGCGCCATATCGAGGAAGACTTTGCCCGGTTACAACAAACAGAAAACAAACGAGCTATTAAGCAGATCAAAACAAGATATTGCGAGAATCATAGTCGCTAGTACAAGCCACGACTCAGTGGGGGTCAACGCAGCCACACATTCTGCGGCAGTTGTAAGGATAACAGCGAAAAAGAATCTCTGCATCATCTCCTGTATAAATGTTCGCCCCTAGCGAGGGTCAGACAGCGCACTCTGGCCAAACCCTTCTTCGACGACCACAAAGATATTTCCAGGAAAAAGATTGGAGAACCAATCCTGTTCCTTAATTTCACAGGTTAGATCTAAATATCTTCGTCTATCAACCTATAACGCCCACAAACAACCAGGTTAAATGAGTTGTGGTTTCAAAACGGCGCATCCTAGCGTTCTTAGAACCGCCACCTCTATCTACGCGAGATCACAGCCATCGCAAAGGCTGAAAAATAAGTCAAGCAGAATAACCATAACCAGCCAGGCGGCCATTAAGACTTTGGAGTCTTGATTGCGGCCTTCCATTTAGTTCTTTCCCTCCCCCTTCACTTGGTGAGAATGCTTTGGCCTCTACTTGATAAGAAGGCCCTTGTTCTGACTAAACTTTTTCATAGAGATCGTTTCTCACCTCTCCACTGTACTATCACTATACTTTGCCCTAGCTAATGCATGACATAATAAAGACTTCTGCCAGTTAGTTCCTCGACGAGCTAGAAGACTTATCGATGGAAGACGATTGGTAAGGGCTTCGCTTTATCCCAACTATGTCTGTGTTTTGTTGTGTTTTAACCCCACTGAACCACCCTAATCTCCTAAGCAATCACAAGTGCACCCTTCGTTATGCAAATGAGAAATCACAGGCTAACGACGATAAGAGCTTTACGACCACCAACCTCTCAGATAAATCCCTTATTTACCGCTTATCTGATGGCAGATAATAGATTAGCCATAAATTAACCTCAAACATCAGTCGAATCATGACTAAACTGGAGAAATCCCAACACAACGCACATTAAAGCTGCTCAGTGCCACAAATCAAACACACCCTAGGTGTACGAAAATAGCCGGATGCATGTGTAAGAGGATACCGAGACATCGGGCCTATGAGCACGAGAAAAACTACTGAGCTTCGAAATTCATTTTTAGATTTTTCTAAATTTTCAATGAATAAACCGATGGATGGAGCAGAGGTTGATCGCTTGCGAAAGTATGCTTTGGATATGCGGACCGACGGCGTGTCGTCGGCATCGGAACTGGGTCCGATCTGATAGTGCAAGAGGCGCGTTGCTGACGGCATGACGATAATGTTGATGCCGATGACGATATTGTTGACGACAACGACGAGGGAATCAAGTTTGATTAAGTAAAATTTGGAACGGCCACGACGCATTCAGCAGCAGATGCTGGGAGATCTCCCATTGCTGACGTCAAAGAGTTATTCAATTCTCGCGTTCGGATGGCTTTCGGAAAGATTGTTTATGTTTGTTGTTGTTATTCTTTTTGTGTGTTTTGCTTGGATTTTCCTTTGCGTCTTGATGGTGTAAACAGCGGGTTGGGAGAAAACGTTTACACTGGGGGCTGGATGGGGGATACAGGACGCAATTTGTGCGGAAGTACTGTCGGGGGTTTGACTTACAATTCTCACAAAAAGTTGTGTAAGGCCTGTTGATTGATGGTGTGGAGTTTCTATTTTTGAAAACATTTTTCAATGGCGAACAGGCGAAAGTTTACTCAATGCAGAGGTGTGGGTCGGTAGATGTGCAAGACATTCAAAGTCGTAGAAGGAATTGAGAAACCTTGTCTGACGCACTTTGGTAATAGAAGAAGAAACCTTGGATTAACTAGGAATTTGGGAATACGTGGGCATGAATAACGGTGACCTTCACTAAGTCTAAGATGTCTACCCAAATACCCATCAACCAAAAAGTTGCCTGTTATACATAACTCAATTCCCTCGTCGTTCTTCTTAGCATACCACGAGATCCTCTTCTGGCGGCGAGTGGTTGTTTATTGTTTTACAAATCAGCTTTTTCTTCGGTGATGACGTGACACTGGTAACACTGATACGCATTTCTGACATTCACAGATGGTGGTGAAATTTTTCTGTATGTCTAGCTAATCCCGGTATGCTTAGGCGTCCCACGTTAATGTTTTGCTTTCTTGATGAGAAAGAACTTGACACCAACAGAAAGGTACTGCTGTCTTTCATATGCAACTCAATTGATATCAACTTCTGGATTTGAACAAATTTAGGGAATTGATGTTTTATGTAATAAAAGACATCATTGCTATAAACCCAGTTTTGACTCGTCTTGCAAAAGTGTGCACATCTTGCCACTATTGTTAGAGGTCCCTGTCGAACGAAAGATGTTTCGTTCATTGCTCGGCAACACGTAGTACAACCGACAGGATCATCGATCTACAGAGGAGCGAGTTGTAAGCCCTGAACGCACCGATTTTCCAAGATAAATTTAAATTGGATCCGTACTGTCTCCATGGAAGAACGGCGACAGATCGACAGAAACAGATCATATGATCCAGACTCTGGCATTCAGCAGGAGATTCAGTATGAGAATTCCTGACAAAGATGGCTGGAGGAAATACAAATTTACCAATAAAAAGGAACTGACCTTCTACACCGTTGGTTCCAAGATTGATATTGGTACATGGGCCGGAGTCTACTACAAGGTACTAGAAATAAACCACTCCTTTAGAATAAACGACGACTGCAGGATCTTTCAAGCCGAAATCATGGCAATCATAGAGACCTCGAAAACTATCCGCAAGAAGGATATTATCGAAAGGACAATTACTGTCTACATCGACAGCCAGGCAGACGTTAAGGCTCTGGTTTCCGCGATAACTAGATCGAGGCTTGTAAAAATTTACAAAAACTATCTACATGAGATGTCGAGAGCTAATAAGTTGACCCTATGTTGGGTACCAGAGCATATGGATACCACAGATAACGAGAGGGCTACCGAACTTGCAAGAAGAGGATCAGCGCTGCATGCCTCACATGCTCTCCACTTTGCGAGGATTCAAACAAGCTCGTTCGATCCAGCTAGACACATGTGCAACGTCTAGAAACTTATAGACGGGTTAAGAATAGATCTCTGTCTCTGCTCAAACTTAATCGCCGTAAGGATATTTTCCGACATCACAACGACTATAGCAGAAGTTAAAGGGACGAGGAAGAAATCGAATCTGTCCGTCAGCTGCTGTGTGAATTCTCTGTCCCCGCCGTTAGAAGAATGAGGACTCTTGCCAGTTACTTATTCACGGAACTGGAGAATAGCCTAGCATCTAACTGACGGACCTCCTGAGTTTCATATCCTTATCAGCGGCTCCCCTGTCTCTTTACAAGTTCCTGGGAAAGAATTTAAAAATCGACACAAAGAACCCTATTGCTGGTTTATGTGAGCAGTGACGAATGTCACAAGGCACTCATTTACCTAACCTAACGTTCAATCGGATCTTCAGAAGGATTTTGTTTTACTTACAATGATGTAAGTGAACTCCTTATTTTGAAGAAAGAGAGTCACAGTTGGATTGTCGCTTGTTGACTGCAGACTTAATTACACTGTGTTTTATTGTAGATTAGGCAGGTAGGAGTGGCTGTCTGGTTTATCCTGACAGAAACACATAAAGCGCATGTGCGGCGTTTGGATACGACGATCTATGTGTCTAAGGGGAGTAGTTTTCGAATCCATCCTGTAGTTTCAAGATAATGTAGGAGAACTTTTAGGCGCACATTTCTGTGTTTAAAAGTGGTCCTGGGAAGTGTAACGTGCCTTGCTCTGAATAGTGCCGGTTGATCGCAGAAGATTTGAAACAGGTTTTCCTTTCCCTACGACAGTGTGCAAGTTGGCCAGTGGCCAGTGCAAATTCAAACAATTGTCACTGGGTTAGTGAACATGACACAGTTTTCTTAAGTGTTCTACCTGGAGTTGACAATTGATAGAAAGTGCTAGAAGATTTTGCTCTTGACGAGTCCCTTTGAAGAGTACACTATCTTCGCAATGGAACTATTAAGAGCTGAGCTCCGCCTGGCTAGCTCATTGGCATTCTCATTCTCCTCAGTGTAACGAGTACTATGGGCAGAACTTCAGAGAAGATGCTGAAACGAGCGCAGCTTGGCTTTCAATAAAAATTGTTCAATTGTTTATAGTTGTGGGATTGAAGTGTTTTTGCCTGGAGTATACTAGAAAAATCTCTAAGGCGACAGACCATGGAGACACTCAGTTCATCTGAAAAGACTCCTAACTCTTAGAGATGAACGTTGATGGTAGTGAGTTTTTTACACATTCCGTCCTTAAAGGAAGAAAGACTTGGTCATGTAGTTCCTTACACTTGGCTATGTTTAGTGATGGTGAAGGATTTACTTAAGGCAAGCAACCATACGATCGACCCGTAGGTAAGGACTGGCGAACTACATTCACAGGACCGTCTTGGGTTGTAGTCTGAACCTTTTACCAAAAGTTTTACTACAGATAACGCAGAACCATGCCTTGTGTAAACTGTATTCCATGTTAAGTTTCCAATTGAGCGTTGGATCAAAGATACATAGCTTGCACGGAAAAGTGTTTAGTTCTTCGGATATGAAAGGCTAAAATTCGGCATTCTGTTCTTGGTGAAACCATTAGTACTGTTTTACTCAGATATTTTACTCGTCTCTTATGGAGATGACAGAACATTTAACATTCACTTATGTAAGGATGATAAAATCGCCAAACGTGAGATTCTAGAGATTCCACTACAACAGGGGAATCTGGCTGACTCGCTTCATGTAAATTACTCTTAGAGTACGAGGCGATCAACAAGACAAACCAAAGATGGAAGAACGGTACCACATACCATACCTCCAGAGAGATCTGGCCTATGCTAAACCTCACTCGATCCAAAAGTCTGATATTGCTTAAAAGATCGCTCATCAGTACCGTTATCGGTATACTCACTGGTCACTGTCCCATCAGCCTTCATGCCAGAACGATAAAATTAATTCTGCAGGAGGTGCAGGGATTTAGAGGGGGAACAAACGATTCTCCAATTTATCTGCATTAGTCCTGTCCTATCTCAAAAAAGGAGCCCTATTTAGGAGCCCATAACTTCGACAACTTGGGCGAATTATTGCATACAGATGTATCTTTAGCTTTATCAAGAGCACCAAATGTTGGTGCGGCACGTAGAGTGTAGATCCCAGTGGCATCACAAAAGGTCTTCCTTGCCCTACGTGTCAAAAGTCAAATTGTTTCTGTGAATTCAATAATCACTAGAAGAAACATCCCCGATACCAATACTACGTCGTCCGCGGACCATGTCGTCCGCATGCGTGATGGTCTTGGTTTCAATTTGATTTAAAAAAAATAAATAAGGCCTAAGGCCTTATTTCTCGCATCTATTCATGTTGTGCGTGTTATATATTTCGCACGAATGGAAGGAACCTACAATTTATTGCCTACTCCAAACGGCGAATTGAGAAGTTTTCTCATGACAAATTTTACTCTCGGAGGATTGTCATTCCCCGACGAAAGGTGGTGCCGCGAAAAATGTTCGGTGAGCATGGCTGGGGCCTTAACCCACATAGCTCGCATACCAGTTCAACGCACTAAATACTGAGCCACGGCGACATCTGGCCGTGATTAAACTTTGATAAAATGTTGCCAATAACCAAAATTTATAGAAAAGGTGAAATAACCCCGCACTGGGAAAAGTCTCAATTACCGTTTTCAGCATATGTCTGTTACCTGATTGTGACTGAATAACTCTGGTTTTTTTTTAGCGTGGAAGTGATCCAATCGCTAACAAAGTTTTATGGGCCAAGTTTGATTAGACCTTTTAAAACTGATTCCGAACGATCTGTATCTAAGAATCTTAAACTGTTTATAGTGGACAGATTTCCCAATCATCGACTGTATCTGTAGACTTTGTTTTGTACTTTGATCATTGCTGTGACCCAGACAGATAAGAAGCTAGCAAAGAAGGAATCAACTTAAGTCTTAAAACAAGCGAATTGTATAGATAAAAGTCTTGTAAGCAAACTTAACACTTACAAGGGTCATGCAAAGATCCTTAAGGGAAACAAGCTACATATTGAACAGATCAGCCACCTCTATAACATCAAAGAAACGTTACCATTGGTCAGAGTGGGGCGGGAAAAGAACTATACAGCTTCTAATGAAAGATAGAAAATCCTCCTGGTTTTACTGGCCACAACACCCAAAGAAACTTTATATGAAGATGATCTACATAGGTAGAGATATGTACAATCTATTTTCTCTGTCACTGTCCAAAACTCTGCACAGGACGTCAGAACGTACATATGTATTTGCTCAATTTCGAGAGGACGATCAGATGTGCTTGTAGGGAAAGACAAACCCTGTGCATCACAATGATGATCCATAGACATGCGGGTCATGAAAAGAGTATAAATCACCATCATCACCCCACAACCTAACCTAGCAAGAGATCTTTGAAACCCATCGTTTTTGTACAGTAATAGTTCCCAGACGAAGTGTAGATGTTTAGGGTGGTTTTAGAGCCGCGCAAAATGGGCAAAAAATCCCCTTTATGCAAAGCAAAGATCTTGGATATCATCTTCTGTGTGAGAACCGGCAAAATTACCTTAATTTTTCTTGACAAGTCAAGCTGCCCTCTAAACACTCAGTTCTGTTACGATAAAAGCAGAGCTGGATCCCCACAATATCAATTTTTTATCGAAACCCCTGGAAGACTATGAATAGAATGTGAAGAGATTTTTCTGCAGATCCCAGCGAATTGCCTACACAAAAAGGAGGCACTACTCAGTGAACTTGTCATGACAAGGTTGGCTTTCGGAAAGGAGCATAGACTTCCTGGCATTTTCTCTAGCTCTATCCTAGTACGATAGTAGCACTTAGTTGTAACACATCCTCGCATGTTCTGTAGTTCGCTGAGCTTAACAGCAGTTCCCTGCATCTACGAAAATCTTCTTAAACATATTCAACAGACCTTGCTCTAGACCCTGTGGAACCACAGACGGTAAAGAAGAGAGGGCCTCATCTAAAGTATTGGAAACTTATACTCTAGTTGTGAGGTTGTCCAAGTGTCAGAGACTGCGCTTCGAACCCTGCTCATGTGTACCCAATTTCCAGTGATGCTGTATACAATTCTGAGAATGCATATTTTGCTCATGTAAATAAACAAATATTCGGGCTAACAACTCTCGACTCTGTTTACCATTCCGGTCTTGTGATAATTTGGCTAATGACGCACTTTGTGTCAGCCACCGCAGACGACTACTATCTGCCACACTGTCACATGCTTATTTGTCATCAAGATACTCTAGCCCGGTCTGCTGTTTCACGGCGCACACGTTTCATCCAGCTGTGTGCCAGCGCTGACCTTCTGCACAAATCGAGATCATTCGCTTCAAAAACACACCAGGACACCGTTCCAAATCCAATCAATCCACGTATCATCAATCGCATTATGTTCGGCCAGTCCAAACAGTCATGTACTTTGAAAGTATGCGAAGGTCATGCACATGCACGGTGTGTTTGTTTCCAACTTCCTGGCGCTGTTAATTGCACTTCAAACACGAATCCATTAACGTCAGCTGTGGGAATGAAATATTTCCTGCAGTGCGAGCTGGAAACAAAGTTTCAACTTACTACAGCTGACACGTTAAGCGCTATTGTATCTTGAAATACAAAAAAAAAAAAAACTAAATTTAACCACAAATTGTATCTGAAATAGAATTTAAATTCGTACAACTACACGCGGCGGAGCATTCTGAAGGAAAAAAAAAATAATATTAACTACGAGTGGAAAGATATTTTGGTGGGTGTTGCTAAAACAATCTTGAGAGCACCCATCATTCATATTTTCCAGAATATTACCGAAAGCCACTTTGAAAGGTTGAACAGAGCTGTGTGTGTAGATACATTTATGAGGCCGAGACGGCATACGCTCGGCTAATTTGCATTGAAACTGAATACTAAACTGAAGCTGTCAGCCGAAACGTTCTCCATGCATCGGCTGGTACCTGTAGGTGTGTCACATGGCAGAATAGTTTTGCCTTAGGACCAAAGAACTATTTTTAGATCTGTAAATGTATCTCGAATTTTTATTTATTTATTTATTTTTTTTTCCTTTCAGGTACGATGACCTCGCTGACACAGAAATGGGAAAAACTGTCACCAAGCGAATTCCAACACCTGCAGGAGCTTGCGTCATGTAAGTAAAATAGATACTCTCCCTCTCTGCTTAGATAATTTGTCGGCGAATGCATTTGACGCACATTGGAGTGACATGGAATATTTGACTTTGGACTGTTTCCCCTTTTGAGCTGGCACACATGGAATTTATTTTCAATTTGAATAATATTTCGGAGTGTCGACGTCTGATCCCAGTGTGACTCACATAAAAATTGCTGCCCAGTCCATACAAGTGCAATTTTCTCTGGGAAGTGATAGTTAATTTGGTTGCACTTGTCTCCCATCATATGAAGTATACGGAGCATCTGTTAGCTTAGATATACTAACCACCTGGGACAGATTGTGTCAGGAATTGAATGCAATTCGTCAGTGTCCATATTGCACAGGAGTACCTTTTAGAAAAACTTCGGATCTAGACTATCCTGGCAACGGGCGCCGAAAAATACCACCTTATCCATGCCGAGGATCATAATTATACCGACGGACATAGGAAGCTTCGTTAAAGCCCAGCTGATTATTTATCGCATTCACTGTGGATGCTGACAGAAGGTCCAAGCTAACTAGTCAGAAAATCCGTGGAAATAGTGACATAAATGGGGTAGCGTATCAAGTTAATGAAGTGGAGTTACCTAGTTAAAAACAAAATGCAACGAGCAGCACGATGGACTCCATAAGAGGATCATTAAACTTTTGGACACCGCCAAGGGTAGGAAAGTGTGCAAAAAAAAATCTCCAAGACTAAATTCCACACAAAAATACGATATTGAAAAAAATCAAGAGACTGTCATGGTATAAAAACTGCAAGTAGAAGCCCTAGAATAAAAATCGGGTTGTTGGATGGCTGCGAATGGATGTCAACAGCAATCCATCCTGTGGATTTAAGGAAGACTAGAGGTATTACCCAAAGCAAATGCACGCACCTCCATGTACCTTAAATCGAAGCTTTCTCTGCTGTATGGGTTCCTTCTACGCAGTGGCTCGAGCAGATGGCAACTATAAGGGCAATGTCTCTCGAGTTTTGCTGTGCAGCTAGTGAGGTTGTGCCATTTGTGCTAAGCTATAGGTTACGTTAGGTAAATTGGTGCCTTGTAGCATTCGTCACTGCTAACGTAGACCAGCAATAGGGTCCATTATAGAATTCTACCCCGGACACCCGTAAAAAAAAAGGGAAGCCGCTGATTTAAAACCACCTACAAGAGAATATGAATTTCAGGAGGTCCTGCCTTCCTGCCTTTAGGAGGTCCATGCATTCTTCATGCGCTCATCGATGTTCTTCTTCCAGTTTATTTTGGAATGAAGAATAACGCCCGAGTAGGATGCTGATCGCGAAAGATTAATGTGAGTTGATTCTTCCCTTGAGAGCTGCGAGTGCGATGAAAACTACTCTTGGTATTGAGCTATGAAGACCTGACTCTCACTGTGTTCCCTTCAATGCCCCTGGAGCCCATACAAGTGACAAGAAGAATCGACGAAGAATCGCGCCAACTCAGTTCTGTATCGTGCTACCAGTTTAGAGGAAATGCTTGTCGAGACGAGAATTTCGATGATTTCTATGTTTCGCTTAGAAGTTGATTCGTCATCAAACGATTGCGAGTATTTCAGCTGACAGACAAGGCGCCGAAAGCAGCAGCCAGTTTTTACCCATTTACTGGGATTCCCTCGACTTTCAGAGCAAGTGATATATCCAAAAAAATGTGGGATATACCAGAATCTTATCAACTCACCGCAGCCTTCCCCAATCAACAGACACGCTGCCCACCGAAAACGACTTAAACTTGGATTATAAACACAAGCCACTGGACAGAAGCGCCTGGAGTCAGCGTAATGACCTCCTCAATGAGTCTATATCTAAAGTCACGGACGGCTCTAAAACAGCCGAAGGAGTCGGTGCCGGTGTCTTTCCAGAAGACCTGGACATCCACCACTTCGTCAGTCTGCCGAACCACTGCAGTGTCTTTCAAGCAGAAGTCACAGTCAGTCAGGGGAACTGTGCGGCTGACGAATTAGCTAGAAAAAGCTCCCAATGTACGAATGGCAGGAAGCTCGACCATGTCAAAGCGCCTATGTCGTTGACCCACACCGACGCTCTGTCGAAAGCAAATCGTCCTAGATCTGAAAAGATCAAAAGCATTAATACGACTCAAAAGAGACCAAATCTCAAAACTCATCAACGTCGTCACGGGGCACTGGGGATAGCACGAGGAGGAGGAGGACTCCACCGCAATACTTCCTCTGCACGTGTCCTGCACTGGCCCATATCAGAAAAGTCACCCTAGGCCAAAACTTCTTCAACGATCTAAATAATCTGAACTCCGCCAGCACGGCCGATCTTAACAGCTGCGTTAGGAAATCTAAATGGTTTCAGGAGTAAGCACGGCACCCCAGTACTCAGTGGCATCACAATGGACCTACTTTCTAGTCTAAGTCCACCTCCTCTCGGAGGGTCACTTCTGGTATTGTCGGCCTCACCGAGGGACATGACTGGTTTTGTAGCCATCCGTGAGAATTCGACTACAGCCCCGTCAAGGCTCAGACACTGGCCGAAGCCAGTCCTGAAGGGAAGGAGAGTCGACTTTACATTAGCACAACAACCGAAGTTCTGCTGTCATTGCATCAGACGAACTAGGATCGTAAGGGAAGTGTCGCGCAAGGTCATCAAAACTCCAAGGTGGATGTAACCAAAAACCGCCCCTTAGACGATACATTGCTTTGATAGTACAGCGCAAGATAAAAGTATCAAGAGGATGCAGATCAAGCAGAGCGTCTAGTGCAGCGCCAGGCGTACCCGAAAAAGCTCCCGTGCAGCCGGGACAAGCCGTTCTTTGAAGTTAAGTGGAGTAGGCAGTCACATACGACGAAAGTCCCCTCCACCAAACAACCGATGCATAAGTTAGAAATGGCCTTATCATAGCCATATCCAAAGGACCTTTTTTGGTGATTAGCCCCATATCTTGTCAAAGCATCCTTACACTGCCAGAAAACTGGATATCTTCGACTTGGCATGCTTCGCCCAAAGAAGTTTTTGTTATCCAGGACCACTCCTAGATATTTTGCTTCATCGGAAATTCATTGGATAATGACGCTTTTTAGCACAGGCTTAAGCCAGCTGCCTCCAGTTTCGCACGCTAAGTTGGTTGAGGCCCCCTTCCAATTGCATGCGCCATTTGAGTCGCGGATTATCCGAGCCACTACAAGACCCAGCCACCGGTCACAACCACGTTGGTTGAAATATCCCTCCAGATTGAGGGCTGTGCCGTTGTTACTCTACCATGTATGAGAAAATACACACTAGCCTCGGATGCCCATTGATTTAATATCATGACCCGGAATTTCAATGGATGATGGATTGAGAGCGAGACCTGGAGCGTACGTAGTTTGTACGGCTCTGGTGTTAATGCGCAAGGCACTATTCTCAATGAATCTGTCTAGCTACTGGGATATGCAAACCACATGGATATCACTGGTTATCATAGACACTTTCACGACAGAGAACAGGCGAAACGAGTTGTCTAGGACAAAACGTTCCAGTTCGCTGCAGTAACTTTAAAGTAATCAAAGGGTCTTATCTACCTCGGAGTAAAAATCTACTCCACGAATGGCACCCTGATCCAACGAAGGCTTGGCCTAGAAAACCTCTGCTACCTCAACGCGGAACACAAAATCCATGTACAAAGCACCGATGCCACCAGTTCTGCTATATGGTGGACGATAAGCAAGAAAACAGAGCAGATATTGAAAGTTTTCGAGAGAAAAATCCTTCGTCGAGTACCTGGTCCCATAAGCGAGGAAGACGAATGGAGGAACAGACACAATCTTATGAGCTATACCGAGTTGTGGATTTAATCCAAAAAGAAAAACCCACCGACACTGCCTGGGCCATATCGAGCGAATGGACAGTTATGCCACAGTCAAGAGGTTCTTCGTATAATGGCCCCTAGATTCGAGACAACAAGGTAGACCGAAGCTCCATCGAGTATTTTAAAGCTGCCTCTTGAAAACTAGAAGCACCGTGAGCTTTTTCTGAATAACTATTTTCAGATTCAGATTTCCCCTCACCGTGTTCGTGATACGTTTACATCCATATCCTCGCATAATATTTCCAAATATGACTCCTGCAACGAAAACCCAACTAAAACCGTGTTCTCCAAATTTCCAGAAAGGATAACCCAAAAGGGAGCAATGAAAAACGACTTTATGCTCCTCGCATGTGAACTCTTTTGAATCATAAAAAATAAATTTAATGTCTTGGAAGACGGATACGCCATGAAACTGAGTGCAGTTGGTTGTGGCCCAGTTGGTGCACTTATGACATCCTGAATAAGTGTCAATTTGTGGATCCAAACGTTCGTTTAAGCTCTTTAAGAGGGTGTTTACGATCAGATTTTAGGACTTTTCCGGAGTATAGGTGAAGGAAATTACTGTTGAGTCGCATAATAGTGGGTTGTGCACCTTCATTTTTGGCTGTATTGTGTCTAAAACCGGTGATAGCGTGTGACTGGAAGGCATAAAGAGTTGATGAAAGGTGTATTTGTCGTAAAACACTGGCCAATGGGACATTAGAATTCGCCATTGTAAAGGATGTGGGATGTACGGCAAGGAAGGTAACAAAATCAAGTCGATAGCTGCCAAACATGAACTGATATCGATGAAATTAGAGCTTTTACTTCGCGAGTTGAACAACCATCAACTTCATCGAAAGTATTTATGTAAATAGCTCTGCTGATAGACAAAATTAATTATTAAGAGCCAACCGTTATTTCAGTGTAACCCATTTGTAAACTGAACCAGAATCAAGTCAAGTAGAAGCGTAAACATCGTCTTAACGATTCAATCGAGTCGAACAAACATTGAGAAATGGGAGTTCGAAATGTGCAGCAGAACGGACGACTATTGAAGCTTTCACCCCGAATAAGGTCAAGCATTTGTCAAGACAGTCTCAGGACCAGTACTAGAATGAGCGGAAGGCTCTTTACTTAGGCCTTAGTCGGGTCCGTTGTGTTTCCCTCTGTAGACACAACTGTAGAGAAACTGTAGACATAGGGTGGGTTTTAGACGTAAATATCTACATGTCTTGGGAGGCATCTAGTGAAAGTGAGGACAGCTATGAAGTTGGCACTAGTGTACATGTGATTTGACGAATTTTCCTGTTCCTTTGGTCAAGGCCAGGATGTCACCGATTCCCTTGTCTTTAAGATGCTTCAGGTTCGGTATCCACATAGACCCCACATTTGTTGAGGTCTTCTTCTATCACTGCTGTGCTTCTGTGCCATAGAGAGGGACTTTACTTACCCAGTGGTTTTCAAGCCCAAAGAAGCAACAGGTTAAATTTGACTTCTGCCGCCTTTACACATTGATGAGGTGAACGTCTATTACGGTCAGGACCGAATCCCTTTTTCTCTTTCACTGTTGAGTAAGCAGTATAGCTTCCCTCTGTTTCCTAGTTTATTTGGGTCTAGTGAAAGTCTTCTTGACTTTCACCGACAAGTGTCTGAGCAGTCAATCCCTTTGGATTTTACTTGACCTCGTTGCTTAAATTTTTAATTTTTTTTTTTTTTTTTTTGATGTGTAAACGTCTTAGCTCTCTGTAGGAGCCATGCGAGAATTGGGCGCGGCAGCCAGTCAGAGCATGAATATTTTTTATGAGTTTGCATAAGTCAGGTTTTTTACACAGATCTTAACCCTCTACAGCTTCGGAGACGGCACATTGTGCGGCTGCCAATGTGCAATGTGCATGTATAAGAAGCTCAACAGATGCTTTCCTTGGCTAGGTTGGTAGGGCTTGTAGGGATACGGCTTAGTTAAACACTTCTCCGTTGGGCTACGCGATGTTGGTGTTCGCATTTATGAATAAGCGATGTAGCCGTAGGCCAACTGACACAACAAAATAGTTCAGGTCCTGAAAACGTGGTCCTGGTCAGTTTATCCGCAGATCTATTGGGTGGTGACCACGCTCCCAAACTAAGTTTGATCTTCTCGTGTTTGGCAAGAGATTGTGGGACATCGTAGTAGCACTAGACTGACCCAAATTCAACTAAGTGGAACGTTAGTGATTTAGGCGCTGCCTGGCTGTATGAGGAGATGTATATACTTATATCCTATCACCTTTGATACCTTTTTTCAATGCGCAGAGTTCAATGGCGTGAAGTTTAGCCTGAAATACACTGGGACACATTCTCACTATGGTATTGGCTTCAAAGATGGCAACTCCAACCCCAAATTCCATTTTCGATGTGTCGGTGAGCCAAGGCAGACCAGTAAGGGTTATTTAATAGACCAGCTTACACGGTCCGACATTTCTACTTCAAAAGCATGGTCTTTGTCCATAAAGATAGAGATAATGCAGAATATACCCCTTCCCGGTGCAGAGTCAAGTCTTTTCAGGCGTCGCACGACGATATTCTAAAACACATTCACCTCCTATATTGACGGCACTACTGCTGCATACCATGCGATGTGCAATAGCATCGCAGTCGATGTAATGGGGGTTGTTGACATGACGGTAACTGACAAGTGATTGAACTTTAGGCGAGATGTCATCAGTGTCTACGGGGAAGTATGGCGAAGAACACAATATGTTGCAGACTTCTCTCTCAGTTAGTAGAGCCATTAGGTTCTGGTGAGGGAAGAAAGCTCATATTTATGTCAATTAAGCAGGCCGCAATTGGCTTTTGCTTCCCACGATTGTAAATTAACTCGCTTCCCCTGCTCCAAAGGCCTTTGATCCGCCCGCTATTAACCAACCTGCTTAGAGTAGCGGAGGCGCCCTGCAGGCGTGATGCAGGTTTGCCTGGAGATACTCATTGATCTTCCTTCGAAGATGTAGGTTGTCGTAGGAGTTGCGCTTTTTAGCACTCCGCGGTAAGCAGCCATGTTCGTCAGGCGTTATGTTTCCTTTAATATGGGAGCTTCTCCATAGTCTGCTCACGAGGATGTGATCTATTTCGTAGGGTGTTCACCTGTCCAAAGAAGTTCAGACACATTTGTGGCTTTCCTCGTACGCGACGATGGAACCTCTGATGACCAATTGGAGCGTCTTACACAATGAATCTAACGCCATTCTTATTCCTACCGTCGATTCAGTGCATTTCAGGATGCTTCGACTGCTTTCAGGTTATAGACATCTACTCTGCTTGACCTACCCTGTCCTTCGTGCGTTCTCCCTCCGGAAAAAAAGTCACCAACGCAACATAAATTCAAACGACAAACCGTATGCCTAAGCTCTCTTGCTGACAACTCGATTCACACTTGTTGACAATTCTGATCGATTCCACTTAATGGGAATTCACCATCATCTACCACATTTCAGTCATTAACAACACTATCCCTTGGCAGCACGCCCCCCAATTCCATCTAAAATAAAATGCAGCCTCCTATTTTTAAAACCTCCCCTTGACAGTACCCTCGTCCCCAGACACACACACGAGAAAATGGTGACCATACACTCTTTCAATGCCAATGCCACATAATTAAGTGTAGAGATGCCTCCATCGTGCGCCCTGAATGACAATGGCCCTGTAACCGAGCTGGATTCGCCTTCATTCATGACTAGGATAAGGAATCGTACGATTACCCAGCCAGCGAGGTTGGGAACACGTTTGCGCAATAATTATGCAATAAATTACACCGCGCCGTTCATGTATGTCAGTGTGTGGGATACATCTCAATGTATACGACAACCATCGTCAAGGGAGCCCTACTATATCGGTCGCCTTGAGGGGGTTGCTCCACCATAGTACAAAAAACATAGATGTGGAACTTAATTTTACTTGTCCCGTGGTTCCTATGTTTCCATACACACACACAAACCTTGGGGTTGGTTCTGTTCAAATCCTCCGCTGGGATACGTGCATCCATTAGCTAATTACTTCCTCCGACGCAGACAAGGGTGTAATTTATTATCATGTCACCATGTGCCGCTCTACACATGCAATTAATGACTATCTGATAGCTGTATCTATGCTTTGGTAATTTTTCGTTCTAATCCGTGAAACTGAAACGCTTTCATTTTTCATTCCAGATTCAACGCGGAAGCTGCAGGATGTACTCCAGGAGTTCTGTTCCCCGCAAGCGTCGGCAAAGTTCATCCCCGATGGCGTAAGTCAATTACACACAAAACTGATTATATCTTACACTCGAAATTTTCCTCGAATTCATATCTCACTATCACCGTTATCCGCCGATTAAATCTAATTAGAAACGAGCTTCGTATCCATTCGCTACACATCGGTAATCCCAGGGAAGTCTTTAACTTTTCCACGAATAACACCGAAAGGAGTACTCGTACTTGTGTTTCCATTCAAAGTGGAATACCGCCATGTTATTATTGAAATTCTAAGGACGAAAGTAATACATATATCATCTTAGCTCTCGGTGCAGCTAGGAGGGTTTGGATTCAAACGACATTATTGGCCATGGAAACATAATGCGGATTATTTTAATAAGCGACAACACTTGGTGTGCGTGGTGTTTTAATTTCGTTTCGTCCTTGCACTGAATGGAGGCGGATTTGATTGAGGACAGTGGGGGTAGATCTTATGTATGGTTTATTGGATAACGAGGAAAATCATTTGAATCTAATTAGGGATCAAGGACTTTTCTGAGAATGTCTTAGCTTGGTGAAGATAAGTGAGCGTTTGTGATAGGATCATGGGGAATTTCTTGTTTATATGGACGCAGCAGCGTGACCTCCGGACAAACTCTTGTTTGTCAATAAATCCTATTAGATATTACATCGTGAAAACCACTTCTGAATCAAGTCTTTTCGAAGGGCTAAACGAAATTGGTCAAAAAGGTGGAAAAATTCTGAACAAACTGGTGGATGGTGTGGGATTTTATCCCCTCAAATCATCCACCTCCAGAATATTGGATAAGAATAGGTTTCAGAGATGAAGAGATCATTTGTCAGTTGTACGACAGAGTCGGGGCAGGAGCTCGACAAAATTCAAAGAATGTGTCAGTCTGGGGCCAGACATATCTCCTTGTAGAACGACTAGTGGAGAACTCGTAGTTCTTACTCTCATTTCTCGTAAAACGGAGATAAAATCCTACTAATCCAACTCGTAGATTCCCTGCATATCCTAAGAAGTGTTTCAGAAACGCCAAACTTTCGTGGACGGTACTTGCTTCCTGCTGTACAAACCGGCAGGTACAAATGGAAATTTTTCAATAACAGAGCTTGGCAGTTACAAATCTAGAAACTCATTGTAATGCGATATACAAGTTGAAAGGATAATATGACATCAGTCATGGCACCAAACCTTGAAAGAAGTCTCACGTAAAAAAGGAAAAGATTTTAAGCTAGAGGTAGAAATATTCGACCATGTCGACTGATCTAATGGAGAACCCGTTTCAGGCCTAGGATGTTTGGTTTGGTTTACCGAAGGATCAAAAATGGCTATCCGAGTAGATGCTGGCGTCTTTGGATCCAACACCAAAGTCTCGGTCACAATG
This sequence comes from Matsumyia berberina, assembly GCA_917880715.2. Taxonomy (NCBI): domain Eukaryota; kingdom Metazoa; phylum Arthropoda; class Insecta; order Diptera; family Syrphidae; genus Matsumyia; species Matsumyia berberina. The sequence continues at coordinate 109,312,570 of OU862870.1, read as the reverse complement.
GAGATGTCTCTCAGCGTGTTCAAGAGGGAAATCCATAATAATGAGAGCTGCGCTAGGATAAACCTCGATAAAGATATTAGGGGCGCAAAAATAAATATCTATTCAGACGGTCAGGCAGCGCTTAAACCACTGACATCTCACTTCGTGGTCCTGCTACGATACCCTACAATCACTTGTCAGAAACAACAAGGTCAAGCTTGGTTGGGTGCGCGGCCATCAGGACATTGTAGGCAATGAAACTGCGGATGAGCTGGCTAAGGCCAGTTCGGCTTCCGGACACTTGAAACCGGAACCTTTCTGTGGCGTTAATTGCGCTACCGCCATAGTTTTTTTTTAAACAACTGGGAACACCAAATTCACCAAGCCCAAGCAATCCAAGAGACTAATATAGCCCTTTTCTTACAAGGAAATTCTAAAGCTTGACAGGAACAACATGAGGAAGCTAGTGGGCTTCCTTACTGGCCACTGTGGCCTAAGATATCATCTCAACAATCTAAGCCTTTGTTCAGATACAGGGTGTCAGTTCTGTTTGGAAGAGGAATAAACCTTTGAGCACGTTTTCTGTGAATGTCCGGCGCTATACTGGCTACGTAAACGAATCTTTCATACGGAATTCTGTTCATTAGCGGAGTTTAGAACATACTCACCCTTATTAAGAAGATAGTAGACCTATTAGGCGAAGTAGACCGGAGACTCAAAAAATGTTGCTAGGTGGCAGTGTCAGGGCACGTAATTCACAAAAAAAAAAAAAAGCTGGCGCCCGCGCTCTGCAATTTTGATCATTGCTAAGCACCTTAGACCTCCCTACCACTCTGCGCGTTCTTATGGAAACTGTTCAGGTGGAATTACAAACGAACACTATCTGAACATCCGACCAAACCGGAATAAGAACATTTAAAAGGGAAAGTACATGATTCTGTAGATTAAGCATAGTTTCTAAAACTACTCCAAGGCCAAGTGCTTTGTCGTCCGCAATGACTTGGTTCTTACAACAAAGGTTCTGTCTAACTCATCGCTTCGAACCTGAAGGTTTTGATTTGAAGATCCTCTTAGCTGGTGAATTTTTCTCTATTCGTTCGATGTGGCTAAGGCAAAAAGTGTTTTGGAGTCCCACTGGACTCATTGCAGAATCTAAAAGGCCTTCTTCTGATATTTCCTAAGGTGTTCCTTAAGTCTGCTATGCAGCGTTAAAAAACTTTATGAGATACATATGCAATAGTTTCTTAGATTGTCTCATGTCCACAGGGTCATTCCAGGTTCTAGCCCACTTATGAAAGGTTCTGCTGCCCCTTAACTTACTAGAAAGTGTGTCGTTGGCTTGTTCTTCGACGTGGCCAAATGTCTAGTAGAATAAAATAAATAAATAGCTGGCGCGACAGCTCGGGACGAGCCAAGGTAACCATTCATGTTGTGTGTGTTTGTATTGATCGCACGAAGGGAAGGGACCTACAGTTTATTGCCGACTCCGAATGGCGAATTGAGAAGCTCTTTCATGACAGAGGCTTGTCATTCCCCGACGAGAGGTGGTGCGCGAAAAAAGTTCGGTGTTCCTAGCTAGGGCTTGAACTCACGCCGCTCGGTCAACAGTCCAACGCACTAGCCACTGAGCCACGGCGACCAGAGAAGGGTCATCTTATTTCTTCTGTCTGATTCGTCAAGTTTGTGTTAGCTTTTCCTCATAAATCTGACATCATTGCTATGCCGCGATTTACATTCAAACATCTGTTTGTCATACTCTTATTTGGATCAATTTGTTGGCCCAGTTCTCAACCGCAAAGCACAGGGTAGTTGCAGAACTGCCTCCATCAGGAAAGCAATGCGGTTATGTAACACCGAGAATTTCTTTTGATTTGCATACTTAAATTAAGGCTTCACGTCAGACGTAGGGAATCTTAATGCTCTTCAAGTAGGCCCTCTAGCCACATGGGAAGACAGTCTACATCACTTCGAAGTTGAATTTAAGAAAAGACTTCACAGGACTTCAGCTTTGGTCAAAGTGGAATGGAAGAACGATATATTAATGAACGATCTTCAGACAGAAATTTTCCCCTATCGAGTGTTTAAAATTGAACCGTGGGGACAGCAAAAGGAATCTTCTCAGAAGACCAGAATATATCAAAATCCTAGCGACCTCTCGATTCATCCAAATGTAGATGCTGGTCGTCCGAAAGTCTTGTCGGAAGATTTGGCTTCTACCCCAAAAGCTCATATGTACCTTTAGTGATAGGCAAGTCGTTTAAAGCTCGAGATTCAGCAACCTCGTTGATGAAAGGGGGTAGAAAGGAGAACGTTCAATACGGCTATCGTCTCAACATCACCCATTTCTGAATTGCGTGACGCTGTTACATAGAAGGGAATAAGCATTTCGCAGATCTGTTGAGAAAAGTTGATATTTCTATGAAAAATGACATAAGAAGATTCGAAAAAGTTCCTGTGAATTATAGCAATGACGTACACCACAAGTGTTCGCAGCTAGTCTGGACACCACCCTCAGACGCCAAATCATTTCAACTCGCTCGCGCTGTGTAAATAAAATCAAAAGGGTATTATAAGAAAAAAGGATAATCCTAGGTGAAACAGTTTACATAACTAGGCAGATGTAGCCGTCTTATAAACACCCTTGTGGCAATATGCACAGCAACTGCTCGAAATTTCCCTCAACACACACAGCCGAAGTTGTTATGATGGGAATAAGCAGGAGATTGTTAATTACCCTTTGGGCAGATTTGCGTAACTAGTGTAGTGTAGTGAATATCTACTTAGTGTGCAGCTCAATCAGGAGACCTATGACCAGAGGTAACGTTCAAATAACTGCTCTGGATTTTGATAACAGATAAGATCCTCAATAAACTTTGCTCAATGTGATATATGTACGTTTGCTTACGAAAAAGTCATTTTTGTATGGAGGACATTTCTAGACACAATTAGCGACGTTAGTTACCTTAGCAAATGGGAAAAAAGTTTGTCGACTGAACGCCAACCTTCCTTCAAACTATGTACCTAAACTAGGAAGGGTAAAGCTATCCCTGTTAGCTAGAACCAGATATTTTGGGATAATTTTTGACAAAAAAATAAACAGGAATCCAAGTACGCAAGGATGGAAGGGTCCGATAAGCCCCAAATTTCCTTTATGCACGTAAGAAGATAGCATTGAAAAAATAGGGTCTTAAAAAAAACATAATGTACTGCCTATACAAAGCTATACTCAGACCCACAATTTCGTATGAAGCGCTCGTTTGGTGGAAGGCAATCAGAAAGATAATAAAGCACTTCACACAACAGCGTCGGCAGCTCAATACACTTTTCTGAATTTACTACCTTTGGACTCACAGGTAAAACACCAAGCAGGCTACAGTGCGATAAGACTCACATAACTTAGGCTTCTTTCGGAATAACAGTGTTAGACACAGCTCTATATTGAGTGCACGTACATATATGTATGTATGTATACCTTGGTGTTTTAAAAAGAACGGATATGACTGCTTGCATCTTTGACTTCGATATATGTATGTACCATGCACTACGCTATATCTTAAAGGAAGCGGAACGTATTCTAAGGTTTATTCCCAAGAGCCAGACTTCAAAGTATCCATAAGACTCCCGTCCAGTGTATTCTAAGCAGAGGGATGAAAATGTTATCCGTCAGATCTCCATTAATCCCGAAATGCTAAGTTATGCCGAAGACATTATGCTCCCAGAATCGAGTTAGACCTTGTTGGGTACCAGGTCACTGTGGCATTGACGAAAACGAAAAGGCCTATGAATTGTGCAGATTAGGAGAAGAATAGTAACAAATGGAAGATGAAGCTACTGCAGACTTTCCTCGACGTATAGCTAGAGGAGACATTTTGAGAATAACCACTAGTAGAGCAAGCCAGAGATGGTCAAATACAGTGGAACATAAAGTATCCAAAGCTGTATGGCTTGCGTTAGACCGTAGAAGAATCAGAGATATTCTCAAATCAAGTAGGGCAAAGTTACAATAACTCACTGGTATCCTGTCTGGCCATTGTTTGCAGGTACTGCAAAGATGTTTGTACGTGCCGGTGACATACTATGTGAATGCAACGAGATAGCCAAGGTATGCAACAAATTTCTTGGCAGCTATTTCTTTAGCAGCCTACAGCTGGTAGGTTCTGTTAGCTTTGAAAACATTGTAAAATTCTGCAGGGAAATCAAATGCTTTTAGGAAATGGTTAAGATTTTGCCAACTTTGGTTTCACAGGGATAACGATGGTGCCTAGTGTTTTATGCAAACGCTGGCCCTAGTCTACCTTGCCTAATCTCGAGTGGTTTTCTAAAGACAGGTCTTAGACCAAAGATAGGTCCATTGTGATACCAAGAATAGGTAAAACTTCGTAAGCACGTGTGTGTTTGTATGCCTGACAGACTTTAAAAAATGTTTTTAGGGCAAAGGCGGGGAGACTTATGGGTCCGAACAGCTTTGGGCTTCAGTCTTCTTCTAAGTTCATTCGTTTGGCTGCATTGGGAAGTTTTATTCTTCTTTGTTTGTCCACGATAAAGATATCTTTTTGGACCTATGAGCTTAGACTTATTCAGCTGCTTCTCCACAAATTGGAAAACTCAGCATGAAGAAACTTAAGTCCTTACGAGCCAAACTAATTAATTGCCACACAAGTCCGTTTGCTTTGATATTCAACTTCTACGACAGCAATAGACAAGAGTTCCACCCCCATCACTACTCCCATTTAATTCCATTTGTTCTCTGTGCTCCCCCAAATTATGGATATTTACCCATGTAACATCAACAAACTCACATTTGGAAGCCATTCCCATTCTAATGGGCGGTAAGAGCAAATCAAATTCCTCCCTAACAAGGTTCCCCAAAGAAGGACTTACGACCTGCTTAATACTCCATTCCCCGGAATCACAACATCATAGCAATTCCCTTACATGCTGCCTCACATACGTGGGCATATTAAGTCCATTAGCATCAATTTATGTAACATAAATAAAAAAAAAATAAGGAACGCGGCCCCGGTGTGTGTATTTTCTCCGGAGCTCAAATCTCGGCTGGAATAAGGAAATATTCCGGGTGTACTGCAAGCAATATACCCAAAGTGTCTTCCGAAATCTATAAATAGACCAAATTCCGCAGCCCCTGGTCCCAATCAGCCATCATCTCACATGAGGATGGTGGCTCGCATGGAAACATCATTTCAGAGATTAAATTCGAGCAAGTCCTCAAGCCTCGCATGTGAACTCTGTCGCTTTCAGTGTGTTTGTGTGTGAGTGTTTGCACTCTCACCCCTCATTGTGTCGCCGCGCCTAGACCACTGAACATTCTGTAGGCGGGCGCCGCCAAAAGTCCTATAAGCTCGGGACATTATATCCTAGACAACACACACGCACGCACACAGCCACACATCCCAGCCTTGGTTTGAAAGTAATTCTTGCTCGTGCCCCTCTGCCATGATGTCCCCTGTCATCCTCTACACGGCAATGATGACAAATGGTAATACAGTTATGTAAGTGTAGTGTAATGTGTCAATTTGCCGTACACAGGATATTTGTCATAATGTCTGTGTAATGCGCTTCGTCGCTGTGTCGCTCGCATTATTGTCTATTTCCGATGAAATTCACTCCATATATGTATGGATGTGTGTAGCAAAAGTTTTGCAAAAATAGTTTTCTAAGGATCAACAGAGGGAGGACACGTAATTATATGTATAGTCCATCGTCGAAGGATGGAGGTGTGGATAGAAATACGACACCAGAGAATTCATTAAGCAGATAGTGGTTTGCAATTAAGAGGGTGCCAGCCAGCAGCACCCACTGGTAATGTTTCGGACCCGCCGCCGACTTTGTGTGTAAACATGTGTGTGCGAAGGATAGATCGGTTATCCTTGGGAAAGTTTGATTTCCAAAGTGTGCGCCGAGTGAGAGAGAGAGGGCGAGAGCATTGAAGGCAAATATCAAGTTTTCGATGGATTTAGTTACAGCAGCGGATGTTAATGCTTTTTTTTTTTTTCTTGTTTGCCTTTCAACCAACCCCCACCCGCCAGTGAATTTTGTGCTTTTTAATGAAGGTTCCACCGAGACGATGGCGCTGACAAGGAGTTAGATATCCTTTTTGGGGTTTTATTGTTTGACTTTGTGTGTCATTCGAAGACGAGAGCATTGTTTGCCGGCCAGAGATACATCTACCATCGTTGGAGATACATAATTTCGCATTAATAAGGGGATCGTTTCGAAATTTATTAGCATAATAATCTGGGTGTGTATTGTGCGTACTGGGTGCCATATGCAAAGAGTCGTTTAGGGCCGCCCTGCGAGGACCTTTTTTTGGGGGAAATTTTATCGGTTTGGGACGTCATTTAGTCGGAGATATAGATCGAGTTATTAATTTCTATAAAACGCTTTTTTCAGAACGCAATATGGATCGAGATTAGGGGCTTTTGTGTATTTGGATTGTTTTCCTTCGACGATGTAAATAATTTTGAATGAAGTAGGTCCAGCTGACGGCGAAAGGGATTAAATAGGAGAAAGAAATTGTTGTGATACCCTATGCCACGGTGTGTGTTGCTTTGTGCCAGGAGTTCTTTATACTGAGGGCAAAATTCCAACTGATAACAAGTTTTATACGCAAGTAGCCTTGGACTAGATCTTGCCCACGGGACCTGTCTTACTCTTAAGTAAGGTACCAGAAAAACCTTCACTTTAACTATGCAGTTCCTTCCAAGTCTACGGTTACGTAAGATGTGACCACAGATATTTGTATGACCCAGTTATACAACTTTCGCAATGCTCTGACTCATAAGAGAACCTTTAAGAACCTGACTAGGAGCACAAATAGAAACTCGGGGAAAAGTTCCTTAAAATAGTGCAACTGGTTCCGTACAGAATCCTCTCGAAAGAGCACACTGAACCACTGCTCCTATGAGTTGAACTCTGATAGAAACCCACTTTTCAGATTGGTTTGATGACACTTCCCGTTTATCGTACACGGGAACAGAGTCGAAAGAGCAATTCTGGAAGGAGGCTGGCGATAGGGTTGCCGTCAGAAATTTAATAAAACTAGATGATGTTAGATGTTAAAAGCTGGGATGTGTATGCACTGCGAGCTGTATAGATCTATTGTGCTCCTCCGTACTCATATTGGACGATACGTCTCGGCCTAAAGAACCTGCTCCAATCCAATCACTTTGAGAAATCGGAGTATCTGGATTGGGTCCAACGATGGGAAATCCGTTCCAGAGAAAGTGTATGCACCCAGATGTGTTCTTCTTTCAATGCTCCACAGTCCATAAGGAGGAGTGATGAGATCTCCTCGACATCGCTGCAGAATCTGCAGATTTCTATTCCCATTTTCCTGAGATGCTTCCTGAGTCTGCAATGGCCCGTTGGGAAAACCGTGAAAATAGAAGTGAAACTAGAAGTCATGGAAGCTGCTGGAGCTTACGGCCGAACTGTTTAAAGCAGCAGGCGATGACTTGGTAAGAAGCATGCACCAACTCATCTGTATAATATGGTATAAGGAAAGTATGCACGATGAATGGAACCTCAGCATCTTTTGCCCGATCTTCAAGCCCAGGAAAGTCCACCATCGACCAAATATTCACATTGCGGCAGATCTTGGAAAAAACCCAGGAACTTCAAATCGATACCCACCACCTCTTCATCGATTTTAAGACGCATCTGTAAGAGACGAGCTATACAGAGCCATGTCTAGTTTCGGCATCCCTGCCAGACTCATCGGGTTGTGCAGGATGACGATGGAGAATGCACACTGCTCCGTAAAAGTCGGTAAAGACCTCACCGAGGCCTCTGATGTCAAGAAAGGATTTAGACAAGGCGACGCGCTGTCCTTCGACTTCTACCACATTGTTCTTGAAAGAGTTGTGCAAAACTCACGCGCCAACACCAAAGCCACAATCTTTCAAAAGTCCGTACAACTTCTCGCATACGCGACATAACCGGAAGAACGCAGCATGATGTCACTGGCCCGTTTGTAAGCATTGAGACGGAAGCGGCGAAGATGGGTTTGGCGGTCAATGAGGGCAAGACAACAGACAACACCGACGTCTCGAACAGAACGTCACTATAGACAGATATAACTTTGAGGTAGTTAAGCACTTTGTCTACCTAGGCTTCGCTATAAAATCAGACAACGGCACCAGAGCTGAGTTCAAACGAAGAATAACTCTTGCCAATCGCTGCATCTTTGGGTTAAGAAGGCAATTAGTAGCACAGCCCTCTCTCGAACAACCAAAATGACCCTAATCATCCTATTGTCCGGCGCTGAGGCATGGACTCTGTCAAAAGCGGATGAGCTTGTTCTTGACTGTTTCGAGGAAAATTCTTCGGGTGATCTTCGGTCCCGTCTGCATAGATGTTGAGTGGAGGAGGAGGTACAACGACGAACTGTAGGTCTGTAGGAGTGACGGTCCGACGACTGAGGTGGCTGGGTCATGTAGAGTGGAGAGACACCAATGCTCCGGCCCGGTAAATCTTCGAATCCACACCCGAGGGACGGCGCAGTAAAGAAAGTCCGCGACTCAGGTGGCGCACGCAATTTTGAGGGGACCTCAACCAACTTGTTTGCGAATCTGGAGGCAGCTGACTAAAGATCGAGCTGGTTGGAGACGCTTGTTGGTTAAGGCTCAGGTCCACCCTGGTAAGTAAGTAAGTAAGTAAGAAGTCATGGACATAAAATCCAGAACATTTCGTTCATAATCTCGGACACACTAGAAATGTTGAAGTAAAGTGTGGGGTGAGGGTGACAGGTTCCCAATTCTTTCTGCGAAGGATTATTGACGGCACTCACTGCCCTCAACAGAAAACACATGCGAGCAAAGGCCATCAATACCTCTCTCACTTGCAACGATTCACGGTTGGTCTGTGCTCGACCATTTCGCTACGTGAAGGGCCGAACGCCCTTGAAAAGAGGACAGTATCCTCTTTTTTAACTCCGCACCTTGAAAAGATAATCAGAGCATCCTTCGTCCAAGGCTACACGACTATTTCCTAATAGAGCAGTTTTTCTACCCAAACCTGTCAAAAACCTAAGATCACCAAAAGGGTACAGACAACGGACCCAAATGGCGGTTTATGTAATGAGCTATAATCTGGTACATGCCAATCGAGGGGCTTCCTAGTAAGTAGATGGCGTGACAGCTCGTAATGAGCCAAGGCCTAGCTTGTCGCAACCATTCATGTTGTGCGTGTTGTACTGTTCGCAGGAATGGAAGAGACCTACAATTTATTGGCGAATCTGAACGGCGAATTGAGAAACCTCTTCATGACAAATTTTACTCCCGGAGGCTTGTCATTCCCCGACGAGAGGTGGTGCCGCGAAAAATGTTCGGTGGACATGGCTGAGGCTTGCACTTATGTAGGTTGCTCAGCAGTCCAACGCAGTAACCACTGAGCCACGACGACCACAGGGGGTTTCCTGCCTTGAGCAATAATCGCCACCACAACATGCCCAAAAACACTGGTAGGAGTTTTCTAAAAAAAAAAAAAAAAAAAAAACAGCTCAACGTTTTTGGCATAAAAACAGGTCTGGCTGTTGACCTACGATTTGTGCTCAAGATTTCAACTGCACACTTCATATCTTGCTGTTGAAATTGGTCCAAATAAAAAAGCGTATTGCTGTTCTGCCCGTCCTAAGGCCAGCTATCTAGATCCAGATTCGAATCACTTACAACTTATTTATGACAGCACTCATAAAGGCGCACTCAACAAGCCTTTGCTCATTAATTAGCACATGGAGTACCAGTTTTCCCATGGGTCCATCACGTCTGCTATAGTTTCCAAGAGATAAGCGTTAAAGGCTTATCCTGTACAAGGCTGACCTCAACAAATTACTACCCAAAAACTTATCGACTGCACCCAAGGCAATTGAACTTGCAAAAGAAACAAAATTCATTTTGATACCCAAACCGATCACGACCGACAGATAAGAGCACTTTCATCCCTAAAGGGACTATTCTGGGGCCAATATACGGACACATTTACGCCTAATACACCCATGTAATGAGCCGTGTATACAAGCACCCCATCAAATGGTACATGAATCCTTTCAATTCACCCAAAGGAAAAAAAAGGTAGAAATCAGTAATTCATTGATTCTGACTGACACCGCAGCAGCACACAAACACACACGCGCGCAACGCAAAAAGGACAAACGAAACGAAAAACTTTTGCCAAGTTTGCACAAAAAAAAAAACCCTTTTTGCCCTCCTAGGCAGGCAGTAGGCACCACAAAATTTAATTTAGACACCCAAAGTGTTGCTTACATCACACGCAAAACAAAATTCTATGGATCCTGCAAAACACACAATGGCAAGGAGCCGTGAACCCGAACAAAGGATTTTGTGTTCGCTCAGCACGTGAGATATCCACAACAACACCGTGTAAGGGGGGCGGGCGCCAGCCAGAAATGATGGAGAAAAGCATCGTTAATCGAGATTTTAATGGAAAATTCACGGCAATTCGAAAGCCCATTATCGAAGATGCCTGTATTCATTCATGCGAGTGTGTGTGTGTGTTGAGGGCTTCGTTTTCACTTCGTCTTTACCGGAGGAGCATAGTCGACTTTTTGACATTACTCCGTGGTGGTGGTTGGTCTTGGGTGTGGCGCTGAGAGTACCACTTTGGACACACAATCCACTCACCGGGGCATAGACATGTCGTCAAATTGAACATGAAATGGCAATAAAATCGATTCAAAGGAATATTTTTACACACACACGCGAAGGCGACTGTTATACATATATCCTTATCCACCCACTGGCCTGTAGTGCAGGTGGGTATGGATGAACAAAAATGAGGACACTTTTGAAATTTTATTAGCTCGTGTACGGCATGAGACTGGTGGTTGAAGGGCTTCTCCGAATCTCAAATTGATTTCTATTCAATATTTTACGTGTTTAATAACGCGTAATCCATCATTTCGTTGCTAAAAGGATACGCGACCGTTATTGCAGAAAATAAATATTAAGAATCCTTTGGAAGGGGGAACAACGACAATTTTTCCTTAAGGATGTTGTTTTTGGAGGGCGGCCAGGGACTTGCTTGTTATCTTTGAATTGTAAGAGGAAATTGGTCTTTGAGTCCTCATTACCATCCTCGTTGCCTCATCAGAGTTCCACCATGTTGGAGGAATAGTAGTAGTCCTGCCAGAGTTAATTCTGGCACATAACTCGATGATGTGGATCACAGCAGGGAAGACACAAGGTATGGTACCCAAACCAGGAGTATCTGTGATGCTTTTATCCACAAGCTTGGGCGATATAGCGTCTGGCATTGACATGCCCATGTGACACCATCTATAACGTCAGCGTCAAACTTCTAGATGAAGGTGTGGAAAGGTTAGAGACCTACAATTGACTCAATAACCAATGTCGGGCGGATGTGTCTTGTTAGTCTTGGACATGTTAGACCTGAGTCCAACGAGCTATTAAGCTTGTCAAAAGCATTTTTCTTCCGTATTTTTGGAGTTGAATTTTTCAAGGCTGCGAAAAATGGCCCAGCCTTCTAAAAGGTCAATAATCATTTGTGGGCGAACTGGCTAAAAGGTATCAGTGTGGTTTTAGGAGAGAACAATCGACGAAATAGCCGAATTCTGTGGATGACCATAGATTCTAGATCGAAAACCGCTATCTATTTATCTTTCTTTGGACTGCAATCCAGCAGAAGGCGATAGGGAGGTAGAAGTTTGGGGAACAAAAATTGTTACTTTTCCAGTCGAGTCGTAGCTACTGCTGACTAAGTTCACCCGGATTTTGGATCGTGTGTAGGTATGTTAATTGCTTCTGATAAAAATGAGATGGGAGAAGGTTTCGCTTATTGTTTAGGGAGTTATGGCGACTGAAGTTGTACAAATCTCGGTGGGTTGCCAGGGGTGAGAAAGTGACTGATTCAGTCGAACACTTACTTATGAGATAAAATACACCCCTCCCGCCAAGACTCTATCAAGGAGGAGTTGTATGGCCTTCTAGACGGAATCTACGGAGCCTTTGCAAAGTATTAAGCAAAAATCGTACTTGGACACTTCAATGCTAAAATCGGTAAAAAAAAAAAAAAACACTTTTGGCTAGTCATGCGGCAAACACAGCCGAAGCAGAAGCACCTAATACCGTAATAAGTAGAACTGGGTTTCCAAGACCATGAATTGATCAACCACGCGTTTATCAATCCCTGGCACGCATCCAGGATATTGAATGCTAAACCGTAGCAAACGTCTAGTCTGCTACATCTTGTTGCAGTAACATTCAGAGCTCGACTGACCAACGAGAAGAAGCTGCGAACGGAACAAAAAATTACTTCAACGTTGCATTGGGTATCTTAGCACGACTGCAATAGCCAAAGCCCACAGAGAGTGCCTGAGTAAGAGACGCTTCGCAGTGCATTCAACATCTACAAATGTCAACAATCTGTAAAACCAGTATCACAACTTCGTTATAGAGATAGCCAAGACTATCGAAACAGAAGAAGGGAGTAGGAGAGTATACGCAGTCTTCAAGTCCCAACTCAAGAAAGCAGTTGTAAAGGAAGGCCGTGGCTCAGTGGATAGTGGGCTCGAGCTCCAGCCATGTCCACCGAACATTTTTCACGGCAAAACCTCTCGTCGGAGAATGACAAGCCTCCGAGAGTATAATCTGTCATGAAAGAGCTTCTTAATTCGCCATTCGGAATCGGCAATAAATTGTAGGTCCCTTCCATTCGTGCAAACACGCACAACATGAATGGTTGCGAGAAGCTGGGCCTTGGCTCATCCCGAGCTTTCGCGCTAGCTATTTATTTTTTAGGAAGGCCAAGCAAATAGTAGCTGACTTCACAGCCAAAGCCCATGCGATAGTCAAAGGAATTTAGTCACCGATACGTAGGGAAAATATGCTTAACCAGCAGTTGCTGAATGGACCTTGTATTGAGAGAGTGGTAGGACAAGGCTTACCATCAGAGCTTCACAAAAACGCGAGGGATGTGTTGGAAGGGTTCATGTACCGAATCATTACCCAAGCATGGGTGGATGAAAATATGCTTGATGACTATAATATCAGCTGCTTATGCCCCCATCTATGTACATGACCCTATGTCTTACATAAACTATCGAGGCACATCCTTGTTTAATGTCGAATGTAGTGTGATCGACTAAGACAAATCGTGGAAACGACCCTAGCTCAACAGGACGATGGCTGAATTCAGGATCAGGATCCCTACAAAACTGATCCAGCTGTGCTGCATAATACTGGAAAATATGCAAGGCAATGTGTTTCGGACTAAACGTCTCCCCGACGAGAGGTAGTAGGGCTTGAAGCCATGCAGCTCGCACAGCGCCGCTTTCTAGGTGGCAAATTGTAGTAGAGTAGCTACCGACGATAGTTTGGCTATTTGGAGTCTGGCTAAACAGACTTTTTAGTTGAGCCACGTGTGGATCCCTGACTGTATTGACATAGAAAGAAAAGTATGCATTAGACGTGTGGTAAACTAGATATTTTCCCTTTAGTCTAAGACATTAAAAGGCGCTGTAGAACTCTAAACTGAGTGACACGCACTGTGAATATTAACAGGGATTCATTGTAAGTGGCAATGCTATGTGTCTACACACTGTGAATATTAACAGGGATTCATTGTAAGTGGCAATGCTATGTGTCTACATATGTGTCCGATACTAATGAATAAGTTCGGCGAGCAATATTCTGAAATACCCCACGTCTTTTATTTCCTTCGTTACTATCAAAGTCTACCAGAATCTATGTATGTGGAGCCTACCACCGATATATTGTCTCTAGTTGAATTTATGATCCAGCTATGGTCAAAAATACTTGAAACTACTCCCCTGGTAAAGAGTGATATTTTTTATGTTCGGAGTACAGAACAAGTTTGATGGGATTCTTTTCAAGACCACAACCTTTGGTCCATGCGATAAATTTTTTGAGCACAAAGTACAGGACTACCTGAAATTGATGTAGCGACATCTTGTGCATACCCCAACCTTGCTATGCATTCAGTTATCCGCAATTTTAACTCCTTGAAGAAGAGATATGTACATTCATATGTGCACAGAGGCTTTAACTTCCACTGGATCAATCAAATCAAAACTGTAAGGGTTTTCAAGTAAAGATCGTCATACCTATGCAGCTCAGACCCTATACTTTCTCTCGACTTGCCCTCGAGGATGACTGTGACAGCTGATTTTGGTTCAAGACTAAGCAAAATCCGAGCTTCTAAGAATTGCAACTCTCTTCCACTCCCGCAAAAAAGTAAAACGCCCATAAACGAGCGGTTGCGACAGCTACACCTTGGCCCTCTACGAGCTATCGTATCAAATAATTATTTTCCTAGTTAGCATTGCAGATTGAATCAGGCCTCTTATTGTCAGAGCTTAGATTCAGTACCTCTTTTGGATCTGGCACTTGAATTGAATGGACTAGAACTAGGCTAGGTTAGGTTGAAGTGGCTGCCAGCTAAAGCCTACATACTTAAACCCATGAGGGGTCCATTATGATACCACAAAGATCTCGAAAAGTCACCTGCCTAATCAATGAACCAATTGGAGCTCTTTATGAAGCGTAGAAGGCTACTAACATTGATGTTTATCAGGTCGCCTAAGTACGTATAGAAAAAGGCTGCTAAGTATAGTTTTCTTTTGCGGAAGAGATCTGGAGAGATGCAAAGAAGGTGGAGAATAATCTTCTCCTCCTCCTCGTCCATTCAGCTTCTGCAGAAGTCGTTTGAGTAGACGGCAAGCCTTGTTGATTGCTTGCCTATTACACAGTATCCAGTCATGACACCTATTATAGGGCGAATAAGCGTTTTAAATCCAGCTTTTGGCAAAATCTGCTTTGTCGCTAGACATATTGTATCGCTTGTCCGGTTCTTTCGATAGCATCTAGCTTTAGTTTAAGTTTGTAAGTAGTGATGGGCATACCTAAAGTGCCCTTATCAGGCCCAATAGGTAATGTTGTTCCATATCCGACGAGTTCTTCAGCCTTACAATTCCCTGTAGTATCTTGGAGTAATACTTGACAAAACGCTTACCTGGAACTCGCACCTTAACATGGTTACCAACAAGGCGACTAGGGCAATGTTCAAGTGCCAACGCCTGTACGGCAAAACTTTGGGACTGCCGTAATTAAACCAATGATCACCTACGCGTCATTAGTATGGTTGCCAAAAACCCTACAATCCACAACGCTGGAAAAGCTGGGTAAACTCTATCGCTTAGCCTGCGAGGAATCACCGGGGCTATGATAACGTGCCCAAAGGCATCTATAGGAGCAATGTTTAACCTCACGCCGCTATATCTAGCAATACGAAAAGAAGCTATCCTTAGTGCTCTAAGGCTGCCTCAGATACTGGACCTCAAAGTCGGTGACTTTACAGGTCATCTGAGAATACTAGAATGCATTCATCGTGACCCAATTCTTAAGATTCCAATTACCATGCTCAAGAGATATCGTTTCTATAGAAGTTTCTAAGTTGTAATGGGCGCCCGCAGCGAATGGAGAAATGAAGGCCCTACTACACTACCAATTTCCCAAATCTGGTATACAGATGGTTCAAAATTGAAAAACGCCAGCACACGTGCTGGGGTGTTCATTGTCCCAGCTTCCAATGCACGACAGCGCTTAGAAAGTCACCTACAGTATTTCAAGCGGAAGTCCACAACTATTGAATTGTGTGCAAGAGAATGCCTGCGGAGAAGAACACGAGGAACCCGCATCTATGTTAGCCCTTAAATTCTATACAGTAGGGTCCAAGCTTATTTGGGACTGTCTCAACCTCCTCGAAAGCCTTGCCTGGATCCCAGGACAAGAAGGCTTAGAGGGTAATATACGGGCTGACTGCCTGGCGAGAACAGGCGCTTGCCGCCCATTCGTTGGTCCCGAACCTTGTTTTGGGGTAACACCCAATAGGAGATCAACAAACTCGCCGACTACTGGGCCAACCTCCGGGGCCTTAGACAAGCGAAAAAGTTTATCAACCCCAACCTATACAAGGCCAAGACTTTACTTGATCTCACCAAAGACGAGTGAAGAACCTTAACCATCCACTCAGATGCCATCTGCATAAAATGAAAGTATCAGATACCGATCCTTTCCGGCTCTGTGGAGAACAGAAAGAGACCTTTGAGCATATTCCGTGCTTATGTCCAGAAGCCGCAGGGAAAAGACTACTCAACTTGACGCCTCGGTCAACCCAGTGGAAATTCGGAAAATTGAACCTAAGGCTATACTGAGGTTTATCAAAAGCCTCATAGGTCGCAGAGCGCATCTAGGGCCCCTAATGCAGAATACAGAATACAATTCCCTGGAATGTCACTGTGCCCTAGCACCCAACAAAGGTGAATATTAAACTGATCCGCCATCTCTATCACGATCGGCAGTCTAGAGCTATTAGTGAATTTAAAGCCACTGATTCCAAGGACTTTAATCCCGCTTGACTGTCCGAAAAGATGCGGATATCCGTAGCTGATATCACGGTTTTATTCAGCCAAGATAAGACTTCCTTGTTCGCCATTATTTCCGCCTGGAATACGCTACAAAGATTTGGAAGACGGAACGCTAGACCGAAGTTAAGCCTGTCGGAGAAAACACCACCACCCACCCCGTTGCTAGTTTTTGAATCGTCCCGTCGGTGGGACTAGAACTAAAAAAGTTTACAGACGCGATCCAAGCTTGGGTTTCAAAAATAGAAAATAGAGAACTTATACCACAAAAGCAATAGAAATCCACTGGCAAATCACCATGCAAATTGAACTAACCCCTATGTCTTTCTTTAAAGTCCTTCTTCATACTGAAATTTGCTTTAAGTCTAAACCTCTTTCGCTTATGTATTTGATGACTCACCATCATCGGTTTCAATCCGCAATCAAACTCTCGTTTGAAATCATCCATATTCGAGGGACTTTTGTTCCCTCTGAAGTCTGAGTCCTTAATGCTTCCTTTTCATTGCATATAATGCCCGCATTTATCTTAATCTTCCAAAACAGACCAACAATCGTCCCAGTAGTCGTCTTCGTCGTCGTCGTTGTCGTTGTCGATTCCCCTACCTATTTCACAACAATACAACTTAATCCCTCCAGTGTATCCTTCTCTTATGCTGTGTGTGTCCCGCCGCAAAAAAACCCAATAGAAGAAAACTATTTCATCAGAGTTTCCGCACTCAATTTTGAAGAATCTCACTAAATTCCTTTTGGCTATTATTGCTATCCACCCCCTCCCCCCCCCCCTGTCCACCACTGCCACCACCTTGTGTAATAAACAAGAAAGTAACACAATATCTATCCCATACCTCGGAGCAAAAGTGCTCGGATTAGGTTTTTCGAGGTAAAGGACGAACAACAGCAATAAAATCTCATCTATACAAACTCATTTCGAGGCTCTATTTTGTTCGGACTATGTGTGTGTGTGTGTGTGAGTGGTGATTTCATGAAACAATGGCTTTCGGGTGGAATCCATCTATTACGTCAACACAATGACGTCAACACCTTCGTACACACTACATAAACCATGCTCAAGTTTCGAGTTTTTTTCTGGTTGGCCTGCAACATTATCCTCTGCCGTCCTTTCGAGCCGACTACGGCAGCGACAAACGACAAACGGCAAACATGACCTTAATGTGCAAAAGCACTGTGTTCGGGGGGGTACACGCAGGTGACAAAGGACATGCGACTCCTGTGTCTCCATGTGTTCGTGTTCGTGTTCGTGTCCATGTACGTGTTTGTGTTTTTGTGTTTGTATTTTGTTTTGGATAAGGTGGTCCCGAATTAACGTTATCACAACTCAAGGTAAACCTTAAAGGTCAATAAACATTTGCCCTCGCATTAGATACATTATCTGGATCTGCCTAACGGCCAGCACGTTCGCTGCTGCTGCTGCATATCCTCGTTCCAAGATCTAACTTCTTGCGCGCAAATATCGAATGAACGAATCGAGTGGAGAGGGAAAGCCCTAGCCATAGGAAGAGCCAGAGCCCCTTTTTAGGGACAAATTTATGGCTGCGATGAAATTTCTGCCGCAAGCAAGGCCCTACGCGTCAGGATATTCATTTTCGTTTAGCTACGAGCTGTGAGCTATCTGATATCAGAGACATGTACATATCCTGGAAATTATGCGCGTCGCTGTGCACGCGGTGGAATGGATGATGACGGTGGCGGAAGGCTAGGAGGCTGATGAGGCAGATAGCGCAAGGATATGAAATTTCATGAAATTCTAGACTTTTAACGGGGAAAAAAAAAAAACCTTCAACCGAAGACGTTGGCAAAGGACTGCGAGGCAGAAAATGTGAATTTATATTCATAGAATCCGGATGTCTGTATGGATTCCGGGTTGGAGAGTGTGGGAGCTGGGATATTTGCGCACTCATTAAAGCGGCCGATGTCTCCTGCAAATGGCACAATGAGGCGTCTTGTGTTTTTTTTTTTCGTATAATCTCTGGGCAAGGGATTGGGTTACTTCTTGGGAAAATATATTGGTACTCCCCATCCGTCCCTACCTCTCTGGAGATAAATTTCTCTCTCTGCTTTGGGATTTCGTTTATGATGCGGAAGCAAATGAAAAAGTCATAAAAGTCTTGTTTTGGAATTTGTTTTTTGCCTTCCACGACGGGACGGTCTTCTTTTTCTCGGGCGCTTCGTCTTTGTGGGAGCGGAATTCAAATGCCAAGATGTTGGAACAAGAATCAACTATTTATAAATGGAGCCTTGCTTTGCATTTTTTTTTTTCGAGATGGTTGAGGAATGTTTGGGTTGACGTGTTAGGAACTGCTAAAGAGACTAAATGAATGCGTTAAGGTTTATTTTTGAAATTTTAAATAAGAAGAACGTTGATTTGGAGAGATGAAGAGTCAGATTTGAGGGGTGGAATTGTTCATGGACAATTTCTATATGTGGCTATGTGACTGACCTATTCCCGGCTCTGACCTGATCTTAGTCAATGAACAACTGTTTGACCTGTGCGCTTATGTCAGTACACTTAGGAGAATGAGTTCTGTGGCTTTTCGATTAGATAAAAAATTGGAGCAAATACAACAGTCAACACATTGAAGTCATAATGGGTCAAGAATTATTCTGGAACCTCAACAGGAGAAAAGAGTGGTGGTACTCCCGGGGTTCAACCCCCAGCTATATCCACCGAACATTTTTCACGGCACCACCTCTCGTAGGAGAATGACAAGCCTCCAGGAGTATAATCTATCATGAAAGAGCTTCTCAATTCGCCGTTCGGAATTGGCAATAAATTGTAGGTCCCTTCAATTCGTGTGAAAAATGTAACACGCACAACATGAATGTTTGCGAGAAGCTAAGCCTTGACTCATCCCGACTTATTTTACTCTCGGACAGCCAAGCGGCCATCAAAGCACGATGCTCCCATGAAATAAGATTAGAAATGATATGCGACAGCCTCAAGAAAATAAATAAACTGGGACAAGATAATAAAGTCGAAGAGCACACTAGGATAAAGGGTTACGAGAAAGTAGATGAACTCGCAAGGAAAAGGTAGGCAAGAACAAAGTCATCGACTGTATTTTCTGGTGTCGATCATAACAAGAAACTACCGCTTGGTCCACCAAAGATAATCCAATTTGTCGGAGATATTGGATTGGAGAATGAGCTTAAAGTCAAGCCTCTATTGCCCAGAGTCCCAGGAAAGAGGAACAATAGATCCATTTTGATTGCAATGCTCCTTACATCCCTCAAACACAATCTACAAACTCAACTTTGAATACACCAGAAATGCGGTTTCCAGACAAAAAGCCGCCAACGAAGATCTGCCATTTCCGAGCAAATGCAGGGCAATCACAAAGGATATTATCCGAAGTATCGCAGACAACACCGTCACTTAAGCGTAGCACACTACGATACTTAACAAAAGTGAACGGCAATAAGTTGTCTAAAATCTTTTCTATTGAGAGAGAACAGGAATGCCGCCGATTTCTTACAGAGGTTCAGGAACATTCATCTAGTCTGCCTGTATCCTGAAGAGCTGTGCCACACCCAATTGTAGTGGCAAGAAACTCAATTGCCAATTAAAACACTGATTGATGATGGGGGAAGACTCAATGCGGCTTTATCTGTGAAATCATCCTCTGAGCCTTGCCTAGCAACCTCAACGAAAATCTCATTCCCAGAGATCCCAGTACAGCCTTGCGTCCAGACAAAAGTGAAAGAGTTCAACCTTGCGATCGAATTTAGAGAGTTCAGGCATTTTCGATCATAATTTTAGCTGGTCAGAGGATTGCGCAACCCCTTAAGCCCAGGCTGGCTATCGCTTCAGAAACAGATGTTCTGACTGCTCCCTTTATTTTTTACGATATAGATAATCCGTGGCCATTTGGATAGCATAAGTCTCCGCTGGGAAAACAGGGACATACTTAAATACCGAAGACACAAGCAACGGACCTATGACTAATTCTGAAGCCGTCCGTCAGAATTTGCTCAGCTGAGTCCAAGGTCAAACTAAGCCCGAAGCTTGAACGCAAGAAAAGTTGGCATGTGTACAGCAACCGAAGATCTTGTGTCGTTGCATCAGACGGCATATCCATGGAATCGGAGCCTAGGATAAGTCTCGCGCAAGGTCTTCAAAACTTCAGTGTGGAAAATACAAAGAGTTGAAGTTAATCAAGCCGAGCATCTTAAGTACTGCCAGGCTTACACGTAAAAGCTCCTATGCACTCGAGACTGACCGAAAAAGGCAGACTCGTGTTAAGATGAAAGCGTCCTCCAGCGACACATAAGCTAGAAACAGTCTTACCATAGTCGAATATATCCGAAAAACCTTTTTTGGCAATAAGCGCCCTATCTTGCCAAAAACACCCTTACACTGCCTGAAAGCAGAGAGTGCCATGAAAGTCTACGATTTGACATCCTTTGCCCAAAAAGTTTTTTTTAACCAGCTTCACTTCTAGAGATTTTGATAGTGACGCCCTTTAGCACTGGCTAAGTCAGACCGGTCACCATACTCCCTCTTCCAAAGAGAACAACCTCCGTATTCGGAAGATTAATCGAAAGCCCACTCCTTGTACACTATTCATCGATCATATCTAAACGTTAAAATAATCAAGAAAATGCAACAGGGATAGCAGCTTAGACAGAACTCGACCCTACCTGTTTAGCATGGTGGCCATAGTCCGCATCTACAAACAGAGTTCTATTCATTAGCATTACTCTGATCTGTGATACCAATATCTGATCTATCCCTTGTTGTGTAGCAGAGTCGCCCATCCAGTCAAATGCATCGTCGCAAGCGCCTTCCATGTCCAGGGATGGCGTATTTTTTCCAACAGAGCGTTAGTATGACGAACGACAATAGAGGCTTAAGGCCCTTGAAAGACGGGCTGTATAACCCCAACAGAGGCCATACAATCTTGTCCTACGGAAGCACTGATGTGCTACTAAATCTGCTATCTATCGATCTATCAATCCGCCATCATTTTCATGTGGACAGAAGGATCTAAATAACTTGGACTGTCAAAAAGTGGCACACAAAACAAAATGTTGGCCCACCCACAACCTGTCAAAGACAGAACGAGTAAGGGGACCAAGGATGGTAGAATATAAGTTCCGACCAAGAGCATAGAATCAAAATGCCACTGCTGTTGAGCACTGTAAGGGAAAATGAAAGAAACTGTAGACCAACTGCGAGATTCATCCTGAAGAAGACGCATTACAGCATCTCTTTGCTCGCGCAATACCTAGCAAGTCCCTAATCCCTCAACCGCATTACTCTTGCTGTTACTGTAACTTCTGTCATTATTCAGTTCCTAACTCATTGCGTAGGTCAGACGTCAAACAACTGTGCACTCAAGAGAATTGCGGCGAATTGAAAATGGATGTACAATTGGCAATTACATTTGCAATTATAATTCCCTTCCCGTGCCCCCTTTGTGCCGCCTCTGCGGCATAATTTGTCAATGATGTACTGGGTTCTATTTATAGACGAGAACAATAAAACCTGGCGGCCAACCCCCAAAGGCTACACCGTGAGCGACAAATCTAACATCCCTCCCACCCCGAACCCGTCTAGTTGGCCAAACCGCCCCCGGCGGCGCACAGGCGGCACAAAGGTGAATAAAACCCAAAAATAAGCCCCAAATGACATCAACCCACAGGCACACAGGCAAACCCAGGGTGTGGGGTGTGCGATGTTACACTCGCCGTGTTTGCTGGTGGCTGCAATCCATCATAATTATGCTTCTTTGTCAAATTTATCGTTCTTTTCCGCATTTCCCGGCCTGTATTCCACTTTTAGTATCCGACCACACCGCGACACAAAACGTACCGCGTCATTTCTTAATTTATCCACTTGTATCTCTGAGCCTGTACCTGTATCCTTTGGAGACACATCCCTTATATTCGGAAGTTTTTTTTTTTTTCGTTCTCGGCCCCTGCACCTGGTTTTTTTTTCTTCTGTTGCTCCTGTTTCGTCCTGTATAGGGAATTTATGAGTAGGCGCATACTTTATGTCCCGTACATAACTGCTGATGGGTGTTATTTGTTGCCGTGTCCTTAATTTATTATCCCAGCTCTCGCTTAACTCTCCTGCGACCATAAGGATGCGCACATAAATTCGTATCCTTTCAACATAAAACGCCGGCGAGAGCTCCTAAATATCCTTCGAAAGGTCAACAATTATGAACTCGGTTTGTCTCGGGCGCGCTTTCACCTGCTGTTCTGGGGGATCTTTGTTGGGGACACAATTCCACCCAATTTACCGCACTTAATTGGGAAGTTGATATTATTTGTGGCCGACTCCTGTTTCCATGTAATAACCTCGCTCAACTGATGGTGCTTTTGTTGTGACCGCAATTTAATGAATGACTCTCTTTCTCTATCTCGTTTAATTGCAGGAAATCGACTACGATGGGTTTCGTCGGTTTTTGGACGCCTTCTTGGACTGCGAAGCGCCCGAAGAGCTATCGAAGCATTTATTTGTGTCCTTCCTGAAGCCAAGCGTCACGCAATCACAAATACATGGAAAGGCACTCAACCAAATGGCGGCAATTAGTAGTACGGCCGCATGTGCTCCGGTGACCTCGCATACTAAGGGTAAGCTTTCTCGAATACGGGACACTGGATGCCTGAGAGATGAATGTGACATTCATTCGTGTGATAGATTCATTGGTGTTATCCTTTTGTGGTTTTTTTTTTCTCTCTCTCTTCTTTTCTTCTGTTTTTTGCTGCTCGTTTTAGGATCAATTCCGAATATCAGTAGTTTAGTGGAAATTCCAACAACCGTCACGATGACTGAGGCGAAACAGAGTTTCGTGGACAAATTTCATGGCATCACCGATAAACTTCACTCGTTAGGTCATTTAGGTCATGATCCTAGTAAAACAGGTTAGACGTAACGAATTTAAAGAAATTTCCTTTATTTTTTCGTTTACTTCGTCCTATTTTTTTTTGGGATTTCATTTTGAGTTGAATACTTTAAGCCTTGTATTTGTATTGGGTGTCCTTCGAAATGGGTGTCCCAAACCGATGCACCTTCGGACGAAATGGATGTAAGTTTCGAAGTGTGTCCCTTTGAACAGTTCTATTCACACAGGAGGACTTTACTGTGGCATTATAATGTTCATCATCAGAAATGGTAGACTGACCTCCGCCTGATTCTACGGGTTTAAAATGTCTGTCTCGACCTTTCCTATGGTAGGCAGCTTCAAACGCGGAACAACAGATAGAGAAGAATACTTTGATAAGACTGGCAAACTCTTACGTAATTCAATCTGTACTTCGACTGGAAGTTGAATTTGTGACATTATATGTGACAGCCTATGAGGGGCGCCATATAGATGGAATTACCCAAAGCGCCTACAGTGACAGTCACCACGAATTCAATGATCTTATTCCAAGCGTAGATCTATTACGTCTGTTTAGAATTGAAGAAAGTTCTGTACTCGAATACACTTTTGCAGAGGCTGGCACAAGTAAACCGATCACAGAACTCACTGTCTAGAATGGAAGTTGTACACGCATTATCGGGATCGCTCCAGAACATACATAACTGTGTTTAAGAACATTTGCTAGATAGGGGCTAATGAGAAGAGGAGAAATTGTGACAGCTCATCTGGTCTTCCAGGTTGAGAACTGTGCCTCCAAAGTGTCTGCCTTGTGCCAATTACAAGTCCTGTCCGATAATGACATTATTGTGGGCGATCCCGGCGCACGAATTAAGGACGACGATCTTCGGCTATGTAATGGTGGCAGAAGGAACACTTATTCATATGAGGATTTGCCATACGCTCATGCCCCCGCAGAAGACAATAACGACGCGACCACGAACGTTTCTACGAGCACCTCGTTAAAACATATGTATCAGCAATGTTAGGATCATGTTGGGCGATTCAAATCCCAGGAAAGGGGAGCACATTTGAAAGGAGAGATGGTAAGTACGACAGCACGTCTTGTAACGAACTTAGGCTAATGCAACGAAACGTGAGAGCGTACAGTACCTTGTCCTCATCTCAATATTCAGAATTTAATGTGATGGTCCCTCCGTTCTACCACGAAGGAGAACATAGATACCAACCCTGGTACTGGTGCCTGTATCTTCTGCGAATCCAGAGGGGAGACAGATGCAGCATTTTTCAATCCAAGATAACTCCCATACAGGCCGCAAAGCTAATTAAAAATGACTACAAAGACTACTGCAGTAGCTACAGGAACGAAGAGGAAATAGAATCCATCCAGTACATGCTATGCGAATCTCCCGCACCAGCCATCAGGAGATTGCGTACTTTTGGTTGTATCTTCTTCCATGGGCTGGAGGACCTTATTATCGCCGATTTTACGAAACTCATGAGATTTCTATCTCTTTCTGTGTGGCTTCCAGATTAACCAACCCTACCTCTTAGTTCGACTCCCTTGAGTTTACTTCTTATGGGTACAATGGACCCGCTTGAGGTCTAAGTAAGTGTTTAGGACACCCAGAAACCAACCAACGTCATAGTCACATCCCTAGTATTCTGAATGTCTAAATTTTCGGAGCTGCCAACATTGACTCGGACCACTATCTTGTTACAGCCAAGGTACGAGTACGAATAATATTGCAAAAGGGCAAAAAAAAAAAAACAAAGCAGAATGACGTGAGAAGATACAAAATCGAAAGACTGAAACCGCCGGAACCTCCGCCTAACGCGTATCCCGAAATCCTTCAACAACTCTTAAGCCGCCAGCTTCAAATGTCAAAAATGAGTGGCAACGCTACCAATATGCCATCAGCTAGTTTAACGGAGGACACACACAGGAAAAACATCAGGTTCTCTTAAAAAAAAAAAAAGAAATATGTAAGATGAGAAGCGAGCGATCAATCGATCGATCATCGGAAATTGTGCTATGGACCATGTTCCTCCAATAATATATCAGGCCCAACGCTATCGGATAAATTATGATACAGAATCGAACCAATCGTGTCACTGGTCTACTCTACAAGATTGAGGTTTTCGCTGTATAAACGTGTAAATTATACAAAAGCGTACCAGAGCTTCTTACGAGCACAAGTTCCAAAATCACTGCGAAATGATGATGAACCTCAGACTCCGAGTGAATTACGGATACCATTCAGTCTTACCATAATGAACAAACTGGCCAAAACCCATGACATTACCCTCACTGCGTATCAGGAAATTTTAGAGTTGTATCAACTGAAGCATCGGTAATGAACGACCACATTTTAAAGTCTTTTTAATGGACAAGTCCCATCGTGCCTTCACATCAAATTTTCACTCAAGAACAGCAGTAATCCAACACAACCGCAATCACATCTCCAACGGGGATTTGATCGTCTATTTCCACTATTCTGTCTATCAAACTCAACTCAAACACTCCAGACGCTATTCTCTAAGCTTCAGCTGCTCTAGATCTCTCGCTTGACTTAAGCGAGTTAGTGCTCTCCTTTGACTTCATCCAACCACCTCATGAGGTCTTTTTGTGTCCCTTTGTGCGTCCTGGCAGCTACAGCTGGCGCCACCCCGATAATCCCCGATATGTGATACTATTTATACCGTCCGTAGCACCTTCAACAATTCCTATGCGGAAATTGGAGAACACTTCTACGCGTGTTATGGCAAGCAAATCAGTCGTTCCCCTATTGATTAAGGATGGTGGGATGGTGAAAGTCTATCAACTGCCCAATGAGGCCCCTGAAATTCTTAACCGCATCGAGACAATTGAATAAGAACAACTTTTTGTAAGTCAATGGGTACCTCAGAAAATGTCATTGAGATCCAGTCAATTCCAATCAATCCCGATGTCAAGAGTTTCATTTTAATCAGAACGGAAATAATTCTCGGAATCGCTTATGACACGCTCCGTTTGAAGAAAATCATTAGGTACTGTCCGTGTGGTACAAAAATTCGCCCAAAGTATGAGTTAAGAGGTTACGACGCAGGGGTATGAGAGCTGCTCTAATGACGAAAGGAGTATCTGGAACTCGATCCTGACACGGTTTGTGTTGCCACTTCCAACCCAATAATGGAATTAATACACCCAGTCAGTTAACATCATACTGAAGCGGAGTTTACCAGATTCAGGGGAAAATATGGCGTCCGCTACATGAACGAAGCCGAGCACAAGAGGCGCAAAAACATTTTCCTTGAGAATCGCAAGAGGTTGGGCTATTTCCTAGCTACCAACCATTTGGCTGTCAAGATCGACGAGCAGTTAAAGGCACTACGTGGATTCGAATCATCTGGAGTCTACGAAACTGATAAGCCGTTCCCTACAATACCGAGAACGTGACGACCATCTTCCAGAACAATACGAACTGAGGCTACGAGGTGAAACCTTTCATGCCTCCCAAGGGATGATGAAAGTCATCCAATACATCCAACTAAGAAGGAGTATGGCCGATATCTCGATTAGAGTGGCCTGTGTTACGTCCACACCATTACACTTGTCGACATGATCTCTGGATTTGTCAATGAAGCATCGAACGATCAAAATGCCTTGATGGATTCCACAAAGTCTTCGATTTATACTCAAATGGTCTGCACTATGACTCCAAATATCACAATCGTGTAGACATATTGGAACATACTGCACTGGCCGTCAGCTTTCGCCAAGTTGAATAGTTCAGACAATTGGATGACCAATAACCCATGGTCCTCTTACGGGAAAAACGATGGCTATGTTCTATTGCCACAAAGAAAGACAGATGGGGAGTTATGACCATTCCCATTTCCATCCTTGAGTTCCATGGCCTAGAGCTGTGCTGTATACACCTTTCTAGGTTCCATGTTTCGGAGAGGAGGGGAATATCTCCTGATGTTTTAAAATTAAAGGCGGAAGATCAAGGAATGGAGGGTCCATCAAAGCACCCTAAACTCGCGACCCTCATAGTGGTTCTTCCGAAAATGAAGATGATGATTATGAAATAAGGAGCTGAACCATTATGTGGATTAGCACCGATAAAATGCGAGCAAAGAAAAGAGGAAACGGGCAGATGGGTCATGTATTGGGATGAAATCCTTCATTCTTAACAAAAACCGACTTCGCATACTGACAGACATTTTCCCTGGTCACTCAAGGACCCCCTTTAGAAATTGAATATAAAACAGGTTGTGCCCTACAGATTCTGCAGGTATCTTGAAAAAAACACCAGCACCCCTTCTCATGAAATGTGAAGAGGAAACAATATCTTGTCAGAGAATGATTGGATCCACGAAGGATACTCCGGTTCATCAAAGCAGTTGGACTAGAGAAGGTGCTCCAATTCGAGTATTACAATGACTACAGTGACACTGTTAGATGCTACTGTACCCGTCAACTTTATATCCACATCTACCACTAAGCTATTCGACTTAACACACTGGCAAGGACTCATGGCCAGTGGCTTACAAACAAAAGCACTTTCCCGTTTTTTTTTTCTACGAGGGTCACTGTCGTCCATCTACTTGGTACCCTTTCCACTTAATTCCTTTCTCGTTAATCTTTGGCTTTCCATCTTTAAGTCCCATTCCTTCGAGGGCAAAAAATTCAGCTCATTCAGCATAAACAAACCACGACTCTCCTGCGGGACAATTGAAAAACTTCAACACCCCCAAAGAAATTAGAATCGTC
Organism: Matsumyia berberina; assembly: GCA_917880715.2. Taxonomy (NCBI): domain Eukaryota; kingdom Metazoa; phylum Arthropoda; class Insecta; order Diptera; family Syrphidae; genus Matsumyia; species Matsumyia berberina. The sequence goes on along the minus strand of OU862870.1, from coordinate 109,284,540 downwards.
GCCGAGGGAGAGTAATTTAATATAAAATGTCCCCTTGCCCACCATGCAAGGCTTAAAAGTATTTCCAAACCACCCCCGTCCCCCGGCGGGTCCACTAATATAGTCGTTCCCTTAATTGCTCCCCATTTCCGTTATTTCGCAATTCATTTCCATTTCATTTGCCTCTTTTCGCTTAATACTTAGGTTGGTTTCCTTTTTTTTTTTTGTTTCGTTTTTATTTTCGTTTCGTTTCGTTTTTTTTTTTTTGTAGGAAGCGTACATCCAATGGTTACTGTAACACCAAGCCCCATGGGTGGCCCCAATATATTTCAATCGGCCGCCCGTCGTTCCATCGATTCGAGTCCATCACATTCGCAGCACACGCAGAGTCATTCGCAAATGTCACGTAACTCATCCAAAAAGAGCAACAATTCAGTTAATTGCAAAATTGACGGTAAGTCTCTATCTCCAACCATCCACGCTCCTAATCCATGTCCACCATCGCATCACCATAGAAAGTCCTTTAATTCGATTGAGTGTATGTATAGGTATATGTATGTGCTTCCCTTCACAGAGTGTCCTGTATCTCAATTTAGTTTCTATTGAAATTTAGATGCGGGTTCCGCAATCTTTTTGAAGAGTTTGTGTGAGTGTGTGTGCGGGAGTGTGGGAGTATGCGGTTTTCGAACGGAAGGCGTTTAATCAAAATGAAATCGGATTATGGCCACAACTCTGGCGATCCCAAGATTAGGCTGATACCCTTCGTCTCCACCACCCGGTCACAGGCGATTATATTGGAAAACTTTTTCGGAATTATGACAAGTTTTTGACCTTATCCCCGGGAACTGTCCTCGCAACAAAGACACAGCCACCGAAACAGATACAGATACAGCCATCGATACAGATACAGCCACCGATACAGACACAGATCATGAAAAAGTAATTCATGATAAATTCACTTCCAGATAATTTGATGCAAGATGTTTGCTGGTCGGAAGGAATTATCCCTGCGGATCAGAGAGTGATTATTAAAAAAAAAAAAAAGGGTTGATTCAAGGAAATGGCCACAGAGCCGGTGGTGTATCCGGTTGAAATGGTTTTCCCATTGAAATTGCGGTCGAAGGGGTTTCCGCAGGAAACATTATTGAAATGGAGTTTCAGAAAAAATAAGACGACATGGTAACACGGGCTGTAGGCGGTTACTATGGGGGCGGGTTGCCAGGCAGCAAACCTTTCAAAGGATTAAAACTGGGAAAATGCCATTGATGCAGTCACCATGGATTACAAACGAACAAAAGGGTCCACAATTTTACCGTTATTATGTGTATATTTCCACGGACGGATTGTATGCCATTAATCAGATCAGAGCCACTGTCAGTCGAAAACAATGGCGCGTAATTAGCAATGTAACAAGGACGAGGGAGCGTTAATTTGGGTGCTCTCCCCTCGCCACTCCTTCGAAGCGCAATTAATTTTCAATGGAATTTTATACTTCAAGTCGACACTTTGGCATTTCTGTCGGGAGCCCCGTCTTCTATGGGGTAAAAGTGTTGAAAAAAAGCGCGAAAAACTTTTTGCAAGAATTTAATGTCAAGTTTTATGGATGACAAATGGATAATGGACGTCTGATTGAGTGGATAATGAATTCGATAACGCAGTCCTTGACCGTAAGAGAATGCCAATGACCCCTAAAGGAAAACGATGTACATTTCGAATTGTGACGCCAGAACTTGAACAGACTGAGGTGGTGATAGGCGCACAAGAACAGAGCTGGTTTAAGTTCTAAGATTCATATTGAGACTTCAAAGGAGTTTCTACATAACCTGGATATGTGCATGAAAAATAATTAGCAGTCCCGCGCTTTATTCCGAAAACTGGGGTCGAATTACCGCAATCGAGAACGAGTGAGTGAGTGGAACTCGTGATCGAATTACCGAATAGCTTCATTGAGAGCGGTAATGCCAATCCTCACATTTCGCTGACGAGTTACTCGTTAACGAGTGTTGTAATTTGGCCTCTGATATTCTGGCAGAGAATTTGGGGAACAACGGGCGCCACCAAATGGAGACATCTGCAGTGGAGTATTTTCTCATAGTTTCGCCACTCAATGTTGAAAGTTCTGGAACTAGCAGGAGAACCTGAAGCAGCTGTGTGAATACCTTTTCTAGGACCATGTCGGCTACCACTCGCAGCACCTAGCAATCGAATGGACGCACCTACCAAACAGCTTCAACATCTTTCTTTAGGAACGTAACGGAACGTCAACGGAGTACTGGTCTTGCTTGAAGGTAAAGACAAAATCCTCTCTGAAGAGTGAAGGCTCATTGATCATAAAATGTCCTTATTGGCTTGCCATCTGAAGATCCCTGGATCCAGTAATGGTCGGGATTTTGATCTTATCAAGTCGGCCAATGTGGGACTTTTTGAGGGGCTCATACACCACAAATGAAAAGCTTGACTTGGCTTGAACGGCCCACTAAAATCTTGATGTCTAGGTCAACAGCTAATAATCTTGGATGATCGCAGTACTGCAAGACCAGACTTCCCTCCCAGAATGAATCGTTTTAGGCTAGAAAACGTCAAGGCTTAGGGGAAGCCATTAACAATGCGGAGGGCTGGCGAAATATCATTAGGGGGGGGGTAATCGACCGCCGCAGTCGTAACAGTTGAGAAAGCCACTGATAGGACCCAATGAAAAGATGGGAATACAGTCGCGCCGCTGTACTTTCTTGATGGAAGAATGCAACCAGATCAACAGAAACTGATCATATGACCCAGACTCTGGCCGTTTTGACAGAGGATTCAGTATCAGAATTCCTGACAAAAATTACCGAAGGAACCACAAAGTTATCAATTAAAAGGAACTGAACTTCTACACCGTTCTAAGGTGGCTGTCGGCACGGCAGCTGGGATTTACTGCGAATCCATTAAAATAAACAGCTCCTTGAGAATAAACAAAGACTGCAGTGTCTCACCGCCATCATCGAGACTTCAAAAACTGTGAGAATGATAATAAATGGAAGGACAATTACTGTTTAAATGCATTGTGAGCCTAGCAGCTGTTACGGCTCTGAATTCTGCGATAAACAGATCGAAGCTTGTAAGAATCTGCAAAAAGATCCTCTGCATATGGATATCACGGGCAACGCAAAGGCTGATGGAGTTGCACGTTACTTGGCAGGCCCTCCTTCCTGCAAAAAATCCAGTAAGTCCGTTAGAAAGGTACATTGAAAATCAAGCCCTTAGTCGAGCCAACACTACGAGCAGTGACTATACTCTGTCCCACAAAAATTGTCAGTACAGACCTTATGGGGGAGCTTTTTTTCAAACACTGGTGCCGGTAGATGTTTTCCGGGCACTCAATGAGAGAAATTGCCACTGAAATACAAACCAAACCACTGACTTACAAAGATTTTGTTTGTGTAATTCTCCCAAAATTCGAGTACATCCCACCATAACCAGTCTGCCACACATCTGAGGGCAGAATGATCGTGTTGTCGTCACCAACCTTGCTGTGTGTGCTGAAAATATGTACATCGAAACAGAGTTACCGTTATCCAGTCAACGCAAATCGTAGCAGCTTTTTCTGTGGATTTTGTCAAAGAGCTTTGAAATTTTGTGCTTTTGAGAACAAATAAATGAATTTGAGAATGTGAGGGTGTTGCAGCTTAATTTTTAATTTTTTTTCATTTTCTTGTTGTTCTGGGAAACTCGTTAAAATTTTTTTTCTGTTTTTGTGGTTTGTAATGAAGGTTTATCCCCGCGGGGTTTTGAAACATTTAATTCAGTCACAGTTCTATAAGTGATCATATTTATTAGATTAAATGCGTTATAATGATATTGTGATACATCAAAATACTTGAAAAAATGCCTTCTACAAAATATTAAAATTTCACCAATATCCAGTCGGTGTTCATTTTGAAAACAATTATTTATTTTTTCATCAACAAATTGTTTTGTTTTTAAATCAGCAGATGGTAACCATACGGTTGTTACTCTCCGATTTCTGGCGATTTGTCATGCATACTACGGTAACCCTGAAAGAGCTTTAAAGAGTGACAGATTTACACAGATTGACACTCTTGCAACCAGAGTGAGAGGCAAACGTCCTTTCTTCCCTGTACTGACAATTTTTGTGGGACAGAGTATAATGTCACAAGGCCATCTTCCTGTCCTAATCTAACATTAGATTCTTGTTTTTTGAAACTTAACAGAGTGGCAGAGAACTTTCTAAAATTCATATTCCCATCTCGGTGACCCTAATTCAAAGGTGGTTTCTGGTTGAGAGAGGTAAAGATTGTGGGCACAATGGCTCTACACGTTGCAGAGCTCTACTTGTATGAAGTACTAGTGCTAATTTTAAATGTTTCTCGTGCCCCAGTGGACAAGGAACTCGGAGTTCATTTAAAACGTACACTGAGAAATCTCAACAAACATCGCTGTTTGTTGAGTGGCTACCCAATTCAGTCTTTGCCAAAATTTCATAAAGTCTTTGCCAAAATTTGATAAGATGATGAGACAATTGCTTTTTTACTGAAAATGTGGAATTTTGTTAGTGTCTCCGGCGTAATCTAGGCTCCTGACAGTCAGGTTATCTGCCCTAAGCTGTCTGTATTCCACCTTCAAATGTCAACAGTGAAGATCTTTAGACAAGGAGACCCTCCGAATTGCGCCAACTACAGAGGCATCAGTCTTCTTAACATCGTCTACGTGTGAACGCCTGAACCTTTCGACAACAACCTGATTGGTCCATATCAGTGTGGCTTTAGGCCAAGAAAGTCCACCATCGACCAAATATTCACACTGCAGCAGATCTTGGAGAAAACCCAGGAACTTCAAATCGATACCCACAACCTTTTCATCGATTTTAGGGCCGCGTATGACAGCGTCTATAGAGACGAGCTTTACAGAGTCATGTCTAGTTTTGGTATCCCTGCACAATTCATTCGTTTGTGCAGGATAACTATGGAGAATGCACTCCGCTCCATCAAAATCGGTCAAGACCTCACCGAGACCTTTGATGTCAAGAAATGATTTAGACAAGACACCCTGCCATGGGACTTCTTCAGCATCGTGCTTGAAAGAATAGTGCAAAACTCAGCAAAGGCATAATCTTTCAAAAGTCCGTCCAATTATACGAATACGCCGACGATATTGACATAATCGGAAGAACGCAGCGTGAAATCGTGAGTAACGAGACGGAGGCAGCGAACATGGGTTTAGCGGTCAATGAGGTCAAGACCAAGTTTATGCTGTCAACAAGAAAGGACACTCAACACCGGCGTCTTGGACAGAACGTCACGATAGACAGTTATAACTTTAAGGTAGTTAAGGATTTTGTCTGCCTAGGCCCCGCTATAAACTCAGACAACGACACCACCACTGAGATCAAACGAAGAATAACTCTTGCCAATCTCTGATTGTTTGGAAGGCAATTGAGTAGCAAAGCTCTCTCTCGAACAATTAAGACCTTAATCATCCCACTACTGATCCATGGCACAGATGCATGAACTCTGTCAAAAGCGGATGAGGTTTATCTTGGCGTTTCGAGAGGAAAATTCTTTGGGGGAGGAGATGATTGGCGGAGGAGATGTAGAGCCCACAGCGACATCGACTTAGCCAGAAAAGTGAAGCTCCAGCGACTGTGGTGGTTGGGTTATGTAGAGCGGATGGACACCAAAGCTCTGGCTCGGAAAATCTTCGAATCCACACGCGAGGGACGGCGCAGTAGAGGAAGACCACGACTCAGGTGGCCCACGCAAGTGGAAGTGGCGACTGAAACTGGAATTAGTTGGCTAAAGATCGAGCTAACTGGAGATGCTTGTTGGTTGAGGACCAGGTCCACCCCGGACTGTAGCGCCATCTTAAGTATGTGAAGACCGACGGCTCGGTTTGACGACCAAGTGATCATAGATCCCAGTCAGCTTGGTATGACGAACTGGAAGAAGCGTACCCAAAATTGAGCTACTAATCAGAACCAAGGATCAATTGTATTTATTGTTCAAATCATCTCATGAACACAGTTGCTACCTTTCTATTTTATTAAACTGACTTATGAGCCACTGCAACAACTCTACCGCGACTGTCGGATAATTTTGAGGATAATATTTGCGGATGATCGATATATTGCAATGGAAACTAAGGTCTATGTCCCTGCGGAGCAGCCTTTGGTACTTTCTTTTAGAATTGATGTTTAAAAGTCACAAAAATTGGCCTCACAGTGGAACATTACACAGTCATTCCCTCCAACTCTGAAGCCATGCCATGATTCGCAGTCATTACAAAGAAATAAAGATCCGTACTCTCCAATTCTCGGATGAATTGAAGGCAAAAAGGTGGAGAAGAAACCGAGACTCGATGCAAACGACAGTCGCAGAGAACGGTTTTTACATTTTTGGTTCAATAAATCTGCTTTAAATGGATCAAAAATGGCAGGATGAAATTTACAAATACGCAAAATTGTTGATAAATTCCAACAGCTACGATATGAATGCATAAAATTTACAAAAAATATCGACTTACCCCTCAAAAAGTTGCCTTTGAGAACCAAAACATTCATGTAATCGTCGTCAGGAACCAGGAACCACTAATACACAGTCACTGACCCGTATTAGGCATTAGAAATGGCGACAGGAATAATGTTAACAAAAATTATAGGAACACTAGACAATTTAAATGAAACCTTTCGCTGTTCTATTTTGCCCTGAGGTACCAATGGACGCACACACACTTTTCAGCTAATTTTCCTCGCGAACAAAACACTTGCACCACCAATTACTCGTAGCAGCAATTTTAAAAGCCGGCACGAACCGAAATCGACACGAATATTCATGCACAATTCTAGCACATCTTGGCTACGAACACAAGCAGCGAAAACTTTTTAATATTCGATTACACTTAATTTTAGAACACTCCTGCATATGATAAATTACATCTACACAACTATTTTCACATTATAACAACCAAAACAACTGTTTTTGATGAAAAAATCCAAAGAAAAGCAAAAACTAATTAAAATTACAACTTGAAACGCGAGCCAAAGACGTGATTTCGATTTCCGAACCAGAGAATATAACTGTTGCGAACATACTGGACGACCAACATTCCAATTCCAGTCATTTCCATATGAAATTTCTAGAGCAAGATGTTGACAGATTATGTAAGAGATTCCTGGAGAGTAGATATTAAAAGTACTAGATGATCGTGTAAAGTTTTTGTCGGTTACAAAAAATCATTTTCAATTTGAGAAGAACGCAAATGCGTGCAATTGAGGAAAGGCACCTCACGAACAAATTATTTAAAATCATAAGCATTCTCATCTTAAACTACAGTGTATGTTAAGGGTCATCCAACAAGAGGTGTCACTTTTTTTTGGAAAATAATGGCGTTTTGCGTGGTCTGCTGACTGCAGTTCTTGTGTGAACTGGCATGTAACATGTAGGCCAACACTTTTATGCAAAATGCGGTGCAAAGTGGTTGCGGCCAAATTGCTGTCCCTGTCTCGAAAGGGACGCACTCTCAGCTACGATGGCGATATTTTCAGCCGTGTTGGAGTTGGAGGCGTTCAAATTTATTAACCAACTTGGTAAGCAACTTTCTGGCTAATGAATTGGTGTATTGAGAATCACCTAGAACTGTCACTTTGCCATCTATTCACTAACCATGATGGTGCTACTGTTCGGGGTGATCCAGGGCCTCAATCAACAAGCCTCTGCAGCCAGGAAGATCCCTAATGAGCTGTTTTTAGTTGCGTTCGTAGCTTAAGCTAGGAAAGCTTAGGGTATATATAGGGATACCAAAACTCTTATGCCAAATTGATGAAACGGTGTAGTTTTGAGTTTGGCACTTCTTCTAGGCGTCACATTAGCCAGAGCAGGACAAGCGCACAATAGGTGGTTTAGAGATTCAATGGCCCCCGATTCAGTGCAGATTTTGCATATGTCCGTCCGCTGAGTTGGTTGACAACACCCTCCACTTGCGCACGCCATCAGAAGTGAGGTCGTTCTCTTCCACGGTATTCTTCAGTGGTAAAATCGAATATGTTTTGTCCTGGAGCATTAGTGTTCATCCGCGCTACATGACCTAACCGCCTCTTTGACCTGGTCAATATCGCCGTACAGCTCGTGGATAAGTTCTCGTTTCCATGAACTGTTGACACAATCGAACTGGATGTGGACCACAAAGTCGATAAAGCTAAAGCTGCTGTCGGAATCTGGAAAAGTTAAGGTTTCAACACTAAACCGAGCTGAGACTGTTCCGCGGTTGAACAAGTGCATCCTTAATTAATAATTAATTGCTGGCGCGACAGCTCGGGATGAGCCAAGTCCTAGCTTCTCGCAACCATTCATGCTGTGCGTGTTACATTTTTCGCACGAATGGAAGGGACCTACAATTTATTGCCGACTCCGAACGGCGAAGTGAAAAACTCTTTCATGACAGATTTAACTTCTGGAGGCTTGTCATTCCCCGACGAGAGGTGGTGCCGCGAAATTTGTTCGGTGTTTTTCCTGGCTGGGGCTTGAACCCACGCCACTCGGTCAGCAGTCCAACGCACTAACCACTGAGCCACGGGGACCAAATGCATCCTTACGTGTGTAAAATTTGTAAGGTGGCCACTTGTACTCTGCAAAACTTCTTCAATAGGTGTCTAGTCGAGCCATACATCGAACCGATAGCACCACATGGGGACGGGTTAGAAATCCAGAAGAGATCTCAATACGATAAAGGAAGTGGCAGTTGATCAAACAAATGTCCGTTCTGAAGTTTGTCATGCAATGGAATCCACTCACCCAGCCAAGCAGAAGAGTGGATCGCCGAAATCAAATGCCGCGCAGGACAGTTTAGAAGGAAGCGAAGTTACTGGAGAGATCTGAGCGTTATGGAACTCCGCACATAATGTCGGACAGTCACTGTACATGCTCTATGCTCCCCAAGGCGTGTAAGAAGTGAATAAGTTAGTTCCTACGATGCTTAAGAATGTCTTGCGAGTTGGATAGCCATGTAGTTTCTCCAGCATAGGTGAATATTGAATTGTTCCGCCATCTCAATGCGGGACGAGCGACAAGCTCTAATGAACTTAATTACCGCTTAGCTGTCTGTTTAGCTTTAAAGGGTCTTATAGCCTCTTTAAAGCGCTTTATCAATTGAGGGCACTTTTAGCTCGTCAGAGATCGTTGGACCAAGCAAGTTTTCTAGTCTGGTCGTGAGTGGCAATCCCTTGAAGACTGTTAAGGTTCTCAACGATACTCTTGCCGAAAAAATTGAGTTTTGAAGCCCTCCTTCAATGTCATTCCAACCAACCCAATCAGCCTTTCATTGAAGTGACTTAAATCCATTCCAAAATGTTTATTTCACAACTATGTAGTGTACGATGATCCTCCGGTTCATCTCGCTAAGACAGAGTAAACATCTTTTATGTTATTCCGCCAATTTAACTCTAAAACTGCCTCAAGTAATTCCGCTACTCTCTACTTGAAAGGTTAAGTCTTAACATTTGTGTCCTCATTAATCACCTGCCTGCCCGCCCGCCGAGGCTGACATTTTCGATTTCACTTGAGAAATTATCATTTAAATTGAAAAATTACAATTTCCCATTCTGACAGTTTAGCTTTGAGTGTTAATGCAAGGGCGCTTCCTACCTTCCACTGTCCACAGTCATAAGTACTTTAATTTTCCCAGAAAGCAAATCCATAATAGCGAACACGCAAGAGAAGAGAGTACTGCCAGCAACAAATCTCGGCAACAGACTATACCTCAGGACACGAGTTTTATTTCATTGTATCTCAGCCCCAGCACGTTCACCTCACCGTGTGCCACTCCGCGCTCACTCAAAAGGAGATTTATACTTCTTAAGGTCCTCTTAACATCAACACAATTTTTGATATCATAAGCTTCCTTCTCGTCATCTGTGCGTTGCTGCTGTATGTGTGTGTGTGTTCATTGTTGACAGATCTGAGAGTGGGATGTCCTTTGAACAACACGATGTCAAGTAGCAAAAATATATTTCGCCCGGCAACGAGAAATGAGAACATAATGAGATTTCTGTCTGACGTTATTGGCTTTTCGTTTCCATTGCCGTAAAATGTTCCACCAGGAGAAACAGGATGTTTTCCACTTAACAACGCCGACAAAAAAAAATACATATCTTCGAGTGTTCGAGAGGAGTAAGGCAAAAGCAATTCAGGAGTGATGACACTATTGGCACATTGACGACACAGTGAACAGACAAGTGAGAGAAAAGAATTTTGTTCATTAAACTGTCCAGAGAGACAGGCAAAAGGACTAATCTTGGAGGAGATCGGTTAACAGATTTTTGCTACGAAGCAATGTTTGTCCCATGCTTGCTGGTTAACGTGCGTTTACCTAAGGAGCAATCAGATTTCTTGGACTGATACTGGATGTCTAGGCATTACACACGCAAAAACGTCCCGTTGAATGGGACGAGATTCCACGCCGGAATTTATTATGGTAGTAAGGCCTTGAAGGGCCTATCACCACTTAAACAATGTCGGACGTACTTAGGCCTTGTGAAACTGATATACGAACGCTGACCAATGATTTGGCGCAAGTGTTTCTGATCGAACTCTCCATTTAGGCGCATAAGCATCATGTCTATCAACACTTTTCCATTTCATTTGATGAGTTGAGCATCAGATTACCAGCATTCAAAGATTCTAATATTGAAGTACACACAGATGGATCTAAGACAGCAAAAAGTCAGGAAGTCGGCAAGCCTTGCAGCATTAACCCAGCGATAGTATCAGCAGTTCGCGGTCACCGTGGCTCAGTGGTTCGTTGGTTTGCAGTGCGAGTGGCTTAGGTTCAAGCCCCACCCATGTCCACCGAATATTTATTGCGGCACCACCTCTCGTCAGGGGATGACAATCCTCCAGAAGTATAATATTTTGTCACGAAAGAGCTTCTCAATTCGCCGTTCGGAATCGGCAATAAATTGTTGGTCCCTTCCATTCGTGTGAAAAATGTAACAAGCACAACATGTTTGGTTGCGAGAAGCTAGGCCTTGGTTCATACCGAGGTGTCGCACCAGCTATTTATTTATTTTATAGTAACAGCGGTTCGGGAAGCAGTGAGCTGGCTATCGTACTGTAGGTACAGGCAGCTATTAACACCCAACGATAAGATCCAAGTTGTGCTGTCATGTGTCACTTGTACTACATTGAAGGATCAAGAAAACTGCTGAGCATCTTGACTTGACTCCTGTTTGAAGAGAATGAATGAAGAGTGACATCAGAAATAGAACTTTTTGTTAACGTAAAAGCACAATGAACGATTCGGCTGATGGAAGCTTCTATTCGTTAACATGAAGAAGTGGGTCCACTGCTAACCAGAGATGAGCGTTGCTAAGACCACCTTGATGGGTTCAGATGAGATTTTAGGACAGCACTGTCTACACTATCAAAACCTTTTTTAATGCCAATTTAATGCCGACGTTGGGAGGATTGTATTTCGTGTTGTTTCCCTTGTATTTACACCATACGGAGTGTGGGCACTAATCGCTTATGGGGTCCAAATTGCGACGGGAGCTTAAAATGATTTGGGCCGACAGATTTTTAGTTTCTGTTTACATACTTAGGTTGCGCTACAAGTCGAGATAAACCTGGTCATTAACATCAACCAGCAGTTAACAAGGGCCTTAATTTAGTTTCGCATTTCACTTTCGTTGATGTCCCCTTCTTTGATATGTCCTCATGGATACCACCTAACGCGAGGTTTTCTTCGGCTATGTTGTCCTTCCGTGTTATTTGCTCTGCATGTCGTCCACTGCACAGTTCTGGACTATATTGAAGTCGCTGTACATTTTATTTAGCTCGTGGTTGAAAATATCCCCTTATGCGCTCAAAACAGCCAAGGATATTTTGATCCGCCTTCAATAGAGCCCATGCTGCAGCATCATAAGGTAGGATTGAGATGATTTACTTTTTATTTCTTCTCAACCTAGAGAAGCAGCGATTTTCGAAAGCCTTTGAGCTACAAAATAAGAAATAGCGTGACATACCAATACTACCACGACACGATTCAAAGATGAACTAGGGGATCAATGCGGAAGTATTTTCAAAAACTCGAAATAGCTTGAGATCCCATCGACTTCTGGATATATCCAGCGCCTTTCGGACAAAGTTAATGGCAGTCTGGGAGGCATGTCGGTCTATTAGTTTTAACAAAATACTACGACAAAACATAACTGTCTTCAGTAATAGTCAAGCCCCTATCAAAACCCAAAATTCGGTTTTCTTATACCCTAAACCGGAAGAACAATTTACTAACCATCTAGCCCAGTCAGGCTGTCGGATCAAAGACTCTCTTTTCAGGGTTCCTGATCGAAGTAATGAAGAGAGGAATAAGCGGGCTATTGAAGTGGCCGGCAATCCTTCACAGATCTGTTGCGAAAGTAGTTTACACTCCGATGAGTACTGTGATGGTAATAGGGTTCTTAGATGTTTTACCAATGACCAATGTTGAATGTAACAGTTTAGAATTCTGCTACGAGTATATATAGAAAAATATGGCTCTCCTACAAGCGGACAGAAATCTCTGCACTCGTAAAGAGGACTTGGACAGATATGTCCAGAGATGTAGTGATCTGCACGGGTTACTGGCTAGTAGGGACAGATACGACCAAACGCGGCATCCCCTTCAACATACACACACTCCGAAGTTGTAATGAATAAACAGAAAATACTTCATTATTTCCTGTGTAGATGTCCGGAACTAGCCAGAGCCGGCGATTCACATCAGACAAGCTCTTCATCAAACTTTAGGAAATTTCAGAATTAATCTGTTGTCTAAATTTGGCTTGTAGACACCTGAGTCAAGTCATGGTAATACGCAATGGTGCTTAGAGGCTTATTGGGTCACCAGGAACCACCACTTCTACTATCACCAGGCTGACAACTTCATGGATTGCTGTTATGGTCTGCTACCCACCTTCCATTCAACATTAAGTTCCTGTGAGTTCTTCATGAGAGGCAATCCAGAAGAATTTCAGTAATACGGTTGTGGTCCCGAGTCGAAAGGATATAGTCAACTGCCGCACTACTCTCAGGTTTGAAACAATCTGCATAGGAATGAACTCCATCTTTACGTCTTCTGCCACTTGTTTCGAGTGAGAATTACTGATCGGGAGTTGCGCTCAAACCTCGATTAGAGGGGGAATTTGGGGCTGTTTTCGGGTATTTGTAGCTTAAATGATTCAAGATCAAGGAAATCAAGGACCTACTTGTTGGATCGATCAACTTCGATTCCTGTGGCTGTACTATTAATTAATTTTATCAAAAATGTCTTGGAAACGTAACTTGGGCGTCCTTGGTACATTATTTTCTTTTTTTACGAGCCTGCCCTCATGGCTGACACTGCGATCATTAGTAGCCGAGCTTCTAAACACGATCAGAATTCCCTATGAAAAATCCATCTGCGTAGCCAGTATAGTGCCGGACATTCAAAGGGAATGTGCTCAGAGGTTTCTTCCTCTTTGAAACAGAACCGATATTCTGTATAAGAACAAAGGCTTAGATTGTTGAGATGATATCTTAGGCCACAGTGGCCAGTAAGGCAGCCCACTAGCTTTCTCATGTTTTTCCTGTCAAGATTTAGAATTTCCTCCAGGAAAAGAGTTTTATAAGTCTACTGGATTGCCTACGCCCGGGAGTGTTTTCCCCATGGGCTCGGCGAAGTTGGTAATCCCAGTTGTTTAACAAAGCTGTGGCAGTTGCCTTATTAACAGAAAGTCTACGGTCTCAAGAGCGCCGAAGCCGAACCAGCTCTAGCCAGCTCATTCCCATTTTCATTGCCTACAATGCCCTGGTAGCCGGGCATACAACCAAACTTGACCTTGTTGTGTCTGGCAAGTGTAGGGTATCTTGCCAGCACTTGACTGAAATAGATTCCACGAAGTAGGATGTTAATGCTTTAAGCGCTGCCTGACTATCTGAATAGATATGTATTTTTGCGCCCCTAATGCCTTTATCCAGGTTTTACCTGACGCAGATCTTAATAGCATGGATTTTTAGCCTGGAAGACGCTGAGGGACGTCCCCATTGTTACATACTCCGAAAGCCTTTTTTGATCTATCGGTAAACCATCCGAATCCTCACATATGCTATTGATACACATCTAGCGAGTAATGTGGCAATAACCCTCTCCCCGGCACAGTCCTTTCAAGCAACTACTACAGTGACTCCGCATATGGTTCTAATACAACAAAGATCCGTACTATTTATCGATAGTGGATAAGGATGCACTTGGTTGCTTCAGTAGAAGGTTTTTTTTAATAACTTACGGTCGTGATCATCGAAACTCAATGGTTAGTGCGTCGGTTCAAGCCCCAGCCATGTCCACATTATTTGCGGCACCATGAAAAAAATACTGGAGGAGGACTTCAAACATATTAAGACCACTTCTGGTCAAATCTCACATGTTTATTGCCATATGCATCCCGTAGGCAATCGGATTCACTTAAAATACACTCTCTGACAATCTGACACGAAGTTGACCTTTCTCATTGGAATCCTTGGCTCAACAAGTTTGACGCGTTCCATTTGAAGCTGCCCACACGGACGATTACTAATCCCATCAAACCTTTTCCTTTTTTTTTTTTTCGTTTCCAGCCGACATAAAACTCCTCACACGAAAAATGTCATATTTCGATCCGCTGTCACTGAAGGTCCCGCTTAAGGATGTGGTCTGCTATTTGTCGCTTCTGGAAGCTGGTCGACCCGAGGATAAACTCGAGTGTAAGTCAACTTTTTGTTTTGTTTTTTTTCCTCCTTCTAGGTGATTGGAGGGATCGACATGATGAGAAAAACACGCGGGAAAAGTTTAATGAATTTTCTCACTTTTCCACTCACGGCACGTCGTCGTCCTTCGGGAGACGACACACCACACTGGTGGAGGGGGTTCGTTGTTATTGGCTTTTGATTTTTCTCCTCTTTTTCACTTCGCAGTTATGTTCCGATTGTACGACACGGATGGCAATGGTGTACTGGATACAGCGGAAATGGATGCTATTGTGAGCCAAATGATGTCCGTGGCGGAGTATCTCGGATGGGATGTCAGTGAATTGAGACCGGTAAGTGTTCCGCGTGTATTTATGTTTTCATGGCTTTATGTATTTGAGGATGGTCGTGGTTGTGGTGGTGGTCGTGGTTATACCCAGTTACAAAACTTTTTTGCTCCTTTTGTTGTTTTGATTGCTACCGAGGTTTGTTTACGAAAATCAATTTGATTTGGTTTTCGTCTTTTTTTTCTTGTTGTTGCTTTGCTCTGTTTATCGGAGAAGACTTTTCCAATTATTTCCTGACCCCGCCGTGAGTCTTCGTAGTTTCTTTTGGGGGAATTTGGTTGGGGAGGGAAAAACAAATGAAATTTACATTGTTTGGCGAAAGAATCATTTTGTTAATCAGATTTTTAGATTAGATTTGTGTTGTTACGGCGAGGGATACGGTTTAAATGGCTCTATCCAGAGGTGTGGATCTTTTACAAGAATGTGTTTCATATTTAGAGAAACATCATCGATTTCAACTTTCGAAGGCGGAGGCGTTTTGCGTCGTACCTACTCAGTCTAAGGAGGAGTCCATTTTGGTGCTCTACAAATGCCCCTCGTATTCAAGCTTCTAGTGAACAGCATCCTGCCTTCACCTAAACATGACCGTGGGTCTAATGCTTGGTACCAAAATCATCTCAAGAATCCCAAGAAGAAACGCTGGAAAGGCTTCTTAAACTCCATTTCCTGACTGCAAGGAGATGGAACGCATTAGTCCGACCACAGAAACATAGTCAGGTGGCATTAAGGCGAATTTTCGTCATGATTATTAGCGACGGAAAAATGTCCTTCATTCTCTACAAGACCTCTGCCATTTATGGTATCTAACCAAGTCTAAAGAATTTATCATTCTATGGTGAAGGCCACAGAGCTGATTACTTGAAGCTCGATACGTCCTAGAAGGAAGTAAGGATACAATATTTACAACAAAGATCGTAAGTCACACATCGGTCAACTTTAGTGTTTTTCTGCTTGTATAGCACTAGAGTCTTTGCTAATGTGTTGGAAGCGCGTTCCAGGGCTGTGATCGTGTCCAGGTTGGGCGATGAGCAATGCGGCTTTCGTCCAGGTAGAAGCACAACCGACCAGGTATTCACTTTCAGAATGGTACTTGGGAAGGCCTGGGAGTATGCCAAACTTATCTACAGTTGTTTTGTGGATTTGGAGAAAGCATATGACCGGGTTTCTCGATGTAAACTCTGGACTGTACTGCAGAAGTATAGGATTGACGGTTCTCTTCTGAGGACCATTCAATCTCTATACACAAACTGTAAGAGCTGTGTTCGGATGAACGGCGTTAAGTCGACACCTTTCACTGTGGGCGTTAGATTTCTCCGGGGGTGCGTTGAATGCATTTTGCGGCGCAGCCGTAGGGAGGAACGGTTCGAATTCGGAAACTTAAAGAGGAGTCATCTACTTTTCACTGATGACTTCATCATCCTGGGATCCACCCAGACCGAACTTCAGCGCGCACTTGACAGGTTCGTAGCCATCTGTGTTGAAGCTGGGAAGAAGGTAAACGTGAACAAATCTTCCGAACGCCTCTTCAAGGGACTCTGCATGTTAGTGGAGTCCCATTGAAACAGGTGGAGAAGTTTAAGTACCTTGGGGTCCTATTCATGAGGAATGGAAGGTATAACACTGAGTTATCCTGTAGGATTGGTCAGGCTAGATCAATTTCGAGACAACTTGGTCAATCTGTTATCAGAAGGGCTGAAGTTCAGTGTTCGGAGCTTCAGTGTTTATTCCGACCCTCACATTTTTTAGATAATGACTGATTGAATAAGATCGCGGATACAAGCTGCCGAAATGAGATTTCTTCAATGTATTGCTAGGGTAACTCGCCGGGATTGAGTTGAGAACACCGAAATACGCAAAGTACTCAATGTCGAACAGCTACGTCTTCAAATGGAGACGGCCATACTTCGCTGCCATGGAATCCGTGCCAACAGATAGGCGTCTCCTGGGTAGGGCCAGGATGAGTTGTTTGATCCAAGTCCAAAATCTCACCTCTACACGTATGGGGATGTCTTCTTATGATTTAGAGTCGATGGCGGAAGATCGGGGGAGGTGAAGGGTCCACGTAATAACCCTAAACCCGCGACCCTTATTGTGGAAAGCGGGCCATGGAAAAATGATGATAATGATGACAGTGTTTCAGATAGACTTTCACCCAAATCTAATGGTCGTTCCTCTACAATGATGACAGTGTTTCAGATAGACTTTCACCCAAATCTAATGGTCGTTCCTCTACACGAAGCCAGTTCCTTTCACTCATCCTAAACGTTGAATGAACAGACTTAGCCAGGAGCTCTCTTTCAATTTCATCAATTTTTGACAGGCCGCTTTCAATTTGCTTGGCCAAACTCCTTGGCATCCGTGATTTTTCATTAAAATTGAGCAATCCGATTTGTAATTCGTTTTCCCTGATGCCGGGATCGTTTATGTCTTATTGTGTGATGAGGATGTTGTTTTTTTTCAAACGTGATTTCCTTGCTATTTTGGAAATTGAGTCCAAGTTTCCGATTCTCGTACCATTTTCCTCGAATCTGTCAAACTAAGAGTTGATATATAAATCAAGATGGATGCTGGTATGTTCCCAGGTATGACCCACTTTTTGTAGAACTCCATAGTCCTTGATTTACATATTTCGGAGTCTCTTCAATATCGGTTGCAAAAACTGCTTCAAAGTCTGCAACGATGCTTACAGAAGCCTTTTAGGAAGTGAAGTACACCGAGGCGACAAACTCTCTACTACGCGTCACGCAACGAATGGGGTATTGACCGGAAGGACGCTAAAGAGCTATCTTTCACTGCATCGGCCAGGGAGATATGGGTGGGTTTGTCAACCTTCGCCAACTATACAGTGCCTGACGAACCCATGCTTGCTCCAGCACGTTTAGGCCTAAGTGCAGTATAGTAGTTTTAACTCAGTATAGTCTAGGATAGGGCCTTATTTTAAGCTTCAGTTTAGCTTAGATTTAGTTTAGGCTAGTTAGTGCCGCGGGTTTCTTTCCTTCTTTTCTCTAGGGTACAAGCATGAGCTTTTGAACTGTTTCCTTTCTTTTTCTTCTTTTCTATAATTTTTCTGTCTATCTAAAGTCTGAATTAGGGAATTTCTATCATTTTCTACGAGCTAGCGTTCACTACGGCACGATATTTTTATGTGCTGAGCAGGTGGTACAAGGTGAGCTGGACAAAAACAACCCCTATCCGACGAATTGAGCAGAGCAATCACAACTCTACCAAAATTAGCTCCGTGACCCGCATCTACTTCGGTTGTCGTTTTCAAAAAAAATTCTTTCGCTTGCCTTAGTGTGGGACATTCTTCCTTCAGCTTAAATCCTTTCACTAAATCCTCGTTCCATAGCACATCTCGAAATGATTGCTATCCCCAAAAGAATGGTAATCAAAATATACCACTGTTCCCTAATTCTAAATCGTGTAGAATTCTTACTCATCAAAAGGACCTACTACCGGTGGTTAAACAGTTCTATGCAGGAAGAGTTCACAATCAATTATCCTTTGTCCCGTTTGGATTCTATTGTTTGCTTTCAGCGACCGCATCTCATGCATCCACGATTGGACGTACAATGCTCTGGGGGATTGACAGTGGTTTGAGATTTTCATTTTCCGTAGTTTCCTTTCATCGAGGAACTATGGAAAATCATGTCTGCCATGCAGTCCACAATTCACTGGCAGGAAGGACTAACTTTACACCAGAACTTGTGCATGTCCGTACATCTGTACAAGTGAAATTATGTATGTATCGCTAGATTCAGGGTAAGATGATTATCTACTCCTTTATGGAGTCGATGCTAAAAGTCGGTTTTCACCGTCCAAATTACTTTAGCCAACGCTATCCTTATGCTGATTCACGCATTACTGCTGTTGCACTGTAGGCATTTTTTCCCGCAATACAAATTGCATCGTTGGAAGTTACTAGTTCTACGCAGTGGTGGGATTGAATCCCCATTGCTCGACTGAAGTTTATGAGATGCTGACTATGTCTTGGCTATGACTGGAGGCACCCATTCAAAATTTTGCATTTGAATTGTTCCTCGAATGAGGATGAGTGAAAGCAACCGAAGTAAGCTGGTTGGCTCTGTCTTTTCCAGGAATAACAGTCGGCTCCGACGTTTACAATGTTACACAGGAGTGAATCCAATAAGAGCCTTGAGATATGTACGTTGTTAGTGGTATTGTATTCCCGTAGACCGACTTTCACACATCCATCCAAGGCCTTACGACTCTGAAGGCACTCCGCAGAGTAGTGTTACTCTACGTATCTGCTCTCTGATAAGGGGTTTGTCTATGAGCGAAGTACTTCAAGAATTTCAAGGCAGTCGGATAGAAGTTACTTTTATAGGACTGCTAGTGACGGTTCCTAAAAGTCGAGCTCTTTCCCAATAACACTGAGATTTGAAACATGTATGCAGGAGTGCAATGGAAACGACACTAATGGAATGGAAACGGCAGCAAGTGTTGAAGGGACTTATAGGACCAGTGGGATGTGCTAATTGATATAGTTATATAGTTAGTAATTGGAGTGAAACACACAATTCTATTTGTTACACGTTTTATTTACTTATCGATCTAAGTGCTGTCGTGGCACAAGCTTACGATTTGACTTCCAACTAAAAACTAGACTAAACTAAATACCTCGACTTAACTAGACCTAAGTTCTGCTTACGATCTAAAGTTACGATAAAGTTACGATAAGCGAGCTCTCCAACTTTATCTTCTCGAGAAGATAATGTTGGAGAGTGTAATTACTCCGGCGAAGTTCTTTGCACGCTTGATGTTTGGTGATCAAACGACAAGCGTGGCGAAAGCTTTCTTGTGCTCAGTGGGTGTGGGTCACAGATTGACCTTCATTATGTGACACCTCCCCCTCTAAGTATTTTTGGTCTCCAAAAGTTCAACATTTTAATTTTAGAGATAATAGATACATTATTCTACATGGTAGATACATATTTGTAGAATATTTATTTAATTATTTATTATATTTAATTTATTTTATTTGTTTTATTTATGTTATTTATTTTATTTTTTTTTTATTTATTTCATTAATTTTATTTATTTTATTTATTTTTTTTTTTTTAATAAATTTGATTATTTTATTTATTTTAATACAAGATAATATTTACTTATATTTAAAATCAAGAAATTTCCAATTGTATTCCTAAATTGAATTACTTCTGAAGTTTAGTTTAAATAGCAAAATGATTATAACTTAATTATTTCAATTCTA
Source organism: Matsumyia berberina (assembly GCA_917880715.2). Lineage (NCBI taxonomy): Eukaryota > Metazoa > Arthropoda > Insecta > Diptera > Syrphidae > Matsumyia > Matsumyia berberina. The sequence continues at coordinate 109,264,249 of OU862870.1, read as the reverse complement.
AATAAATCAGTAAATAATGAATAACAATAAGATTTGTTCTTACTTATGTAACATTTCGTTTTTTAATTACATTTTGAGTATTTAACATTTTATATAAAATGTATGCTTTAATTCTCCTGACTTTATACGACTGTTCCTGGCCAGGGTAATATCTTTTCCAATTAACTATAATTGCAAACCCATAAATAAGGAATTTTATTTCGAGAAAAAAAGTCAAACGAGAAGAATCTTATACAATATTATGAAGAACTAGCTATAGAATTACAACGGAAAAGATTTTATGAACATCCGACGGATCAATGGGAAACAAATGCGTGAGGCATTTATAGAGTTTCAAAATTTAAGTGTTTTGATATTTGTATTTACGTTTAACCTGTTTTTTGTAATATTTTGTGTTTCTTTTCGTTGATTTATCTATGACGTAATTTCCCGTAACGGTAAAGTTAGTTAATTTCCTGTATTTCGGTTTACATTTCACAATCGTTCTGTTTTGAACCAAGTCCGCGCATTTGTTAGATGTGTAACTAGGTTTTATGTGTTTATTTCTCTTCTGTATCGCTATTTCCTTTTGATGTTTGAAAAACTCGCCTAATTTTACAATATCTTCCCTACTGATGTTCTTACAAATAAAGTCAACTGGTTTGAATTTTGTGGTGGAATGTATTGTGCTATTGTAGATGTTTATAACCTTGAACAATTTCTCATCTAAATCGGAACTATCCTTTATGGCATTTAATATTCGAAGATGCTCATTTAACGTTCCGTGCAGCCTTTCAATGTCGGCATTGCCGGTTTTAATTGACGCCGTGGTTTTGTGAAAAACTATGCTGTTTTCTTTTAAAAATTGTTCGACTGCAGAGTGCAAAATACATGATTCCCCGTCGGATATAATTTTTTTCGGTTTACCCAAAAATTGAATTCTTTGCTTAATCGCATTTAAAATGGCTATCCAATTCCTGTCTTCTAAGGGATGAATCGTTGCATATTTTGAAAATTTATCAATCGTAGTAAAGTACATTTTACCTCGCTCGGGAAACCAAATATCGACATGAAGTATGTCATTAATATGTTGAGGAGTTTCTGTTACCTGTAATGGTGTTTGAATTGGATGCCGATCATGTTTGGCCAGATTACAGATATCGCAATTGTTTACAAATCTTTGAATTTCTATTTGCAGTTTCGGGTAGAAAAATAATTTCTTTAATTCTAGGAAAATCTCATTTATCCCTCTGTGATTTTTAATCAAATGTTCATTTTTAATAATCGTTAGCATTTCGTTTCTATCTGTGATGTCTTTGAGTCTAATTGTCGATCGTAAGACCTTTAGATTTGTATTCAGCGAAAAATATTTTACGTACAAATTTTGGAATTCAAGGAAAAGTGGTAAATCCTCGCAGTAGATGCAGATTAAACCTTTGTTAATCAAAAATCGTCTCATTACCTCAAGTAAATTACTTTTATTTTTGTCAATTTGAATATAGTTTTGTATCTTCCTATGTATAATTTTTAGCTTAATTTCTTCTTTTGTACCGCATGACAAATACACTTGGTTTTTAAACAGGTTAATTGGCTTTTCTGTTATAAAAATGTGAAGCGACTCATCTTCCATCGCACTGTGGATGGTTGCACCGGTGGAAATAAAATCATTGTTATTGTTCTGGACTATTGAACCTGCAGTAATAATGTCTTCATTATTTCCTTTTTGTTCACCCTTAGAGTTCATTTCGTTGTTAAAAATTTCTCCAAAATAAACTTCTTCGTTTAGATCTGAAAAACCTTTAACAACACCTGTCTCATTTTCAATTTTGTTCTCTAAAGCAACTTCTTCGTCAGCTTCAGAGCGACAATCTTGAATTTGATCGATAAACCTGCTAAGTCCGTCCGCTACACAATTTTCTTTCCCTTTAAGGTACTCGATATTGAAGTCGTATTCGTTTAACATGATTTTCCAGCGTTGTAACTTCATGTTGGGTTCCCTAATCCCACTCAACCATGCAAGAGGCTTATGGTCTGTTCTCACTGTAAACCTCCTACCATATAAGTACGTTCTAAAGTGCTTCACTGACCATACAACTGCGAGGAGCTCTTTCTCAATTGTCGAGTACTGGAGTTCATGCTTGTTCAGTGTGCGAGAAGCATAGCAGATGGGGTGGCTATTTTGGCTGAGCACTGCTCCAAGCGCATAGTTAGACGCGTCAGTTGTAAGGACAAATTCTTTGTTGAAGTCTGGACTTCTTAAGATGGGATCAGAAGTGAGCAACATTTTTAAGGTTTTAAACGATTGAATATATTTTGGGTCAGATATATTTAATTTCTCAGATTTTTTTAGGTATTTAATCATAGGTTGAGCTACCTTTGCATAATCTTTTATGAATTTTCGGTAGTACCCAGTAATACCCAAAAATTGCTTAATACTTTTAATGTTGGTTGGTAGTTTCATTTTCATAATAGATTTCACTTTGTTTGGATCTGGTTTAATACCATTACTGACAACAATATGCCCTAAGTAAAGTGTTGATAACTCCGCAAAACGACATTTATTTATTTGTATCTTTAAATTGTAGTCTTTTAAAACTTGAAGAATTTTCTTAAGAGCTTGTAGATGCTCCTCAAAACTCGTCGAAAAAATCAAAATGTCATCCAAATAGACAACGCAAATTAAGTTTATGAAATCTTTAAGGATGTGATTCATCAAACGTTGGAATGTCTTTGGCGCGTTTTTGAGACCAAAAGGCATCCTTAAAAATTCGTAGTGACCCCGTTTTGTTGAAAACGCCGTTTTTGCCCTATCGCGCGGGTCAACTTCGATTTGATGGAAACCTTTAACGAGATCTATAACAGAAAAATAATTGCACTTGCCAAGCTTGTCAAAAATTTCGTCTGACCCAATCATAGGAAAACCATCATCGATTGTTTGTTCATTAAGTTTCCTATAATCGATTACAATTCGCCATTGTTTTTTACCATCACGATCGTCCTTTTTAGGTACGACCCATATTGGCGAATTGTAAGGGCTGTTACTTGGTACAATTATCTTCTGTCTAAGCATCTCATCAATTTGCCTATCGACTTCTTCTGTGTGAATCTCTGGATACCGGTAAAGTTTGCTATAAATTGGAACTTCATTTCTTGTTATAATTCGGTGTCTGATTTCGTTTGTAAACGTAAGATCATCCCCTTCCTTATAGAAAATTGATTTGAAACAACGAAGCAGAGATTTGAGCTTAGACGCATCGTTAAAACGCAAATGTTTTGCAAAAATTTTGTCATCAATTTCAGTGTCAAAAATCTCACTACACAGTACATCAAAAGATTCATCTTCAAAACATTGGCTAGCATAAACTTCTTCTTCCTCATTAAAATATATTGGGATTCTTGCAGAGTCTGTTTTCAGAACCCGATTTTTATAGTCAATCACTGGATTGAGGTTAATGAGAATGTTATTTCCTATTAAGCCGTCGAAATAATCATGGAACGGGTATTCTATAAAATTAACAAAACTGTTAGGTTCCTTAAATTCGTTAAAAAGAGGGATTCTATATTCCACATTTGTTTCGACGTTTCGGTTAAGGACTTTAAGCGTATAGTTTTTTGAAGGAATTTTCCACTTTGGATGACACAAGTTCTTATTTATAATGCTATACTCTGCACCGCAATCAATGATAAATCTGAGAGGTTTATTGTGGGTTTGGAAGACTAAATAGGGTAGTTGCTTCTTTGGCCCATTGAAAAATTTTGACGGTCGTTATTACGTTGCCTGCGTTCATTCAATGAAATATCCATAGATTCATAGCTATTAGGCTGCATGTACCTATTTGTCTGTCGCGATTGACCACTATTTAAATTGTTATTGTTCTGACGTGATTGTCCGCTCTGATTGTAGTTGTTGTATTGACGCGATTGTCTTGTATCAGCGAAAGAATTGTTGTGATTTCTTTGACCTCCCTGGTTAAAATTATTGGGGTGCCTATTTTGACCCCGAGGAAAATTATTGCTTCGAGCGTATGAATCAAAATAATTGGGGTTAAAATTACTTTGAGGTCTGCCCATTTCAGTAAAACGAGTGTTAGGCCCAAAACGGTGATGGTTGCACTCAACAATGATTTTGAATGCATCGCCCAAAGAATTGGGGTTTCGAGTTAATATAATAGACTTTGTCGGTTCTGGCAGATTGTTTTTAAATGCTTCAAGGGCAATTCGGTTATTTGAGTCGATCATTGCATTAATACCGCTTGAATCATTTTCGAGTAAATAAACACAATTTATTCTGCTAAGCAAGTTATTGATTCTATTGTAATAATCTTCTATTGTCGTTAAAACTCTTGCTGTTCGAATGCTATCTATTAATCTTTCCACAGAGAGTCTTTCGCCAAAATTATTTTTTAAAACCGTTTTAATTTCAGACCACTTATCGAGTCTGCCATGCTTTTGTAGTTGGCACCTAGCTTTTCCTATAATTTTGTCTTTTATGTATCCTGTAAGAATGGTTTTTGCGGACTCTTCAAAGGAGTCAACTGTTAAAATAAGACTGTCTACCCTGTCCAGGAAATATAATAAATTTTTATTGTTTCCATCAAATTCTGGAATCTTAGTAATTAAATCTAAAACTAACTTAAATTTATCTGCGGGACTTAGAACTTCCATCTTCGATGTTAGGAATTTAAAGATGTGAATACTCACTCTTGAACTGTCACCGGGAATATAAATTCTTACTGCTTGATGTTGAGTTACAGTTGCTTCACAGCTATGATTCTTTTGTTTTCTTTTCCTAGATTTTTTTTTCACTGTTTTCCTTTACCGGAAGAAGGTTATTGTTTTTGTTCACTGTGTTCCTTAAGAGGATCAATTTTGCATAGTAATTTTTTTTTTTTTTTTTTTTTTTTTTATCCCTCTTGATTTGTAGACACTGTTTTTATTTTTTTATTATTATTATTTTTGATATTGATCTGGTTTTTTTTTTTGTAATTCTTGTAATGATGATTCTAGAGAACTGTTTTTTTTTGTCTTTCTCTTTTTTTTTATTATTTTTTTTTTTTATGTTGAGGTTGGTTCGATGGCTTTGTTCGAACTCAACTATCGTGGATTGTTATCGAACAAATTTAAGACGCTGAGTTTGGTTCGATGGTTATGTTCGAATCCAACTATGATGAATTGTTATCGAACAAATTTAAGACGCGGCGTCTTTTTAACTGTTTATAACTGAACAACTTTTTCCTTTTCCGTTTTTTTTTTTTTCTTCAATTGTTTTAACGGGGGTATAGTTTTTATTCTCACTTTTACTTTACTTAAAGTTTTCCTTTCTTTTAAACATTATTCTTTATTCATTTTTATTCACCTTCACTTTACTTTACTTAAGGTTTTTGTTTTTTATTTTTTTTTTTTTTTTAACATCACTTATTTATTTGCTTAATTTTTCTTCTTCTTTTTTTCTTTAACCCGATTCGTTTTCCGACTGCGCCAGTTATATAGTTAGTAATTGGAGTGAAACACACAATTCTATTTGTTACACGTTTTATTTACTTATCGATCTAAGTGCTGTCGTGGCACAAGCTTACGATTTGACTTCCAACTAAAAACTAGACTAAACTAAATACCTCGACTTAACTAGACCTAAATTCTGCTTACGATCTAAAGTTACGATAAAGTTACGATAAGCGAGCTCTCCAACTTTATCTTCTCGAGAAGATAATGTTGGAGAGTGTAATTACTCCGGCGAAGTTCTTTGCACGCTTGATGTTTGGTGATCAAACGACAAGCGTGGCGAAAGCTTTCTTGTGCTCAGTGGGTGTGGGTCACAGATTGACCTTCATTATGTGACAATATACATAATTCTTGTTGATCCTAACGAATCCCGATGAATGGCAAATTACCTTCGCGAAGCAACTATTAGGGGCTGAATCGTATCTGGGTAGCTTGTTGGACCTCTCATTGCACTCTATGGCTGGGAACCCAGAGGTAAGTGATATTAAACCGAGTTAATTTCTTCTAATTTATGTAAGACATGGTGTATAAATGAGGCGCTTTGTTGGCGGCCTGGAAATAAGAATACGTGTCTTAGGTTAGGTAAGGTTTTCAGTGCGGACGATAAGTATTCTCTTCACCTCACTTAGGTCTATGTAGACCCATTGGGACACCCATTACCCAACACTGTTCATGTCTCTAACAAAGAAGGCTTAGATTTCTTGAAATTCATTTCTTCTATGACATCTAAGAACTATACCCGGAGAATCTGAAGATACATTGATACGTTAACAAGAGGCATTTTAACGGCTCCATATAGACGTACTTATCTAATCTAACTCTTACGTCGCCGTGGCTCAGTTGATCGTACGTTGGACAGCTGAGCAAGCTGCGTGGATTTAAGCCTCAGCCCATCAAACATTTTTTCAAAGCACCACCTCTCGTCGCGGAATGACAAGCGTCATGTCATGAAAAACCTTCTCAATTCGCCGTTCGGAGTAGGCAATAAATTGTAGGTCTCTTCCCTTCATCAAGGCCTTGACTCATCTCAAACTATCGCACCAGCTTATTATTTATTTTTACCTCTGAGGTGCCTTGTGCATTTTTGGATTTCCTTGGCTTATCGCCTTGAAAGTGTTAGGTAGGTAGAGGTGGCGGTTTAACAGAATCCAATTAGCACTAGGATGTGCCTTTTTCTTACCACGACATGTGTGACCTGGTTGATGATGTGTGTTATTGGAGATAGGCCAGATAGCCGGGAGTGTCTAGATCCACCTGAGATGTCGTTGATTTTTTCGAAGAATGGTTGGTTTAGTGCACGCAATCTGACTCATGCTAGTGCTGGACATTTGCAGACGAAATGGGAGAGAGTTTCCTTCTCTTTTTCGTTTCCACAGTGCGGGTTGTATGGAATACGTAGTTTGGCCACATGGTCTTCAATTGGCCATGCCCCGTGGTTATCGCTGCTATTTTGGCGATATCTTAGCGGATTCTGTTTAAGAGATATTTTGTTCTAATCTTATCGTAGGTCGGCCATATCTTCCTTTGCAATAACCTCCATTGGAGATTGGCCTTCTGTAGGAAGTGTAGGCGGATTTGTCCTTTAACCGCTTCTAGCGGGATGTAATCTGTATGGAGCTGAGCCCTTCCTCGCCAGTTCATCTGCACGCTCGTTTCCTTTAAAGTCACTGTACCTTGGAGCCCAGGGCATGTTCATTTCGAAAGTTGTAATGTAAAATACAATTCATATAGGGTGTCTATGGGATTGTGTGTTAGTGTACGTAGTCACCTCGCCTACAGTCCTTAAGAGATTTTACGTAAAAATTTTGGTCACTTGAACATTTCCATGACTTAACGGTAGGCTTTACTTCCGAAAACTTTGTTTGCTTATTAACGCAATTCAAGGAAATTTTTCTGTTCGCTTTTATTGACTTAAAACGCTGTAACAAATCGCTTGAGAGTACCTATACAATAGCCATCCTTGATGTTATCCTATATCCAGGGGGTAGACCTCTCTTGTCTTTAGAGCGCTTCTCTATCTCATATTTAGGCTGACATTAGGGTTGAAACTTTTTCGATCAAAGTAACTGATCAGTGCGTTTGCTTGTCATAGAAGTTTCCTCGAGATTTTGAATTTTTTTTTCTTCATCAGCTGGCCAAACCACAAGATTATTGACTTTTCCATTTTCCAGTTCGCCACTCGTCTTGTTAACTTTTTATTCTAAAGTTTCCTGGGAGTCAGTACCTATAGTGTGACACTGATAAATATCCACCATTCGATGATATGATCGCAGTTACTTGCTTGCGATAGTTGTTAACAAGGTTAAGTTGGAAGCGCGTTTAAATCGAGTGAATTTCCTTCCGAAAGGAGCTGGAGAACTTTTTAATGGTTGGTTCTCAATTCTAGTACCATCTTCTGTTCTGGGGGTCACTTGAGGGTATTTTCATACGTAAGAAGTAGAGTCGTTGATCTTTTCTTTTTGGTTAATCAGTTTCGTAACGACAATTCTGGCAAAACTGTTTTAACAACTATACACCCTCTGTGACTATCTCTAAAGTAAATGCAATTCCCTTTCTATTTCGTTCACCTGAGATAGTTACTGCCTATTGTGATTTCCTCCATTTATAGCTCGCTCATGATGCCTGAATTCGAAATGAATCCAGAGATGTCTTTGAGTGGGCTGGCAGATATAGATGCTCCCTGTAAAATTTTACCAACTTTACCAGATCGTACAAGATTCCAAGGTCTTGACTTCCACTAAACCATTAATGGAGATAATTATGAACATTACGATGGTGAATTTTCCGTCTTCTCTAATAAATTTCAAGGAATTGTAATGGCGGTAATCTGTACTTGGAAAGTGCACAAGCTGACTACTTATTTGGCGCCTTCTTTCAACATTCCTTCCCTCACGTACCTTCTTTAAAGGTTAATTGCTCTGTCCTAAAGGAAGTTAAGTCGCCATTAACAAATGACAATTATGACAAGAAAACCCTGCTGACAATACCCCCAACCGAATCCAATCCAAAATGTTTGCTCCAAATCTCTTCGATTGAAAAAACGACAAACTCTACTTGAAACTGGCTTATCAATTATCCTTACAATACCTTTCTTACTCAGACTTTCCCTTGCCCTCCCTGGAGACTGTTATTAGTTCGCAAAGCATCCACGACACGGCAAATGATATCGTAAGACCCTATCGAAAAACCGAGTCTCAACCACACAATAGACTCATCTGCGGTTCTACCTGTGAAAAGTATCAACGCCTCCATCCAATCCAGCGAAATTAGATCTAAATCTTCTCGAGACATTCACGTATTTATCCTGCCATGAATCATTACCCCTGGAAAAGTGCACAGTCGTCCTTTATGTCAAATGATTGTCCCTTTTTCCATTTTCGAATTCGCCGAAAGTAATAAAAACAAAAATCACAATCACGCGTAAGGATCCTTCGACCCGAACCCAAGAGCCCTTTTCCCTTTTATTTTTGCCATCCGTGCCATAATTTATTTTTTTTTTATAAGGAAAAGCGACGAAATCGAAAGAAATTATCCTTCATCAACGGTGAAATTACTTTCAAATGTCACCAGGTTACCAGACACCAAACAGGACCCAAAAAACAGAACCTCATCTTCCTCTCAAAATTCTTACACTTAATTTTCCATTTGATCATTGCGATAACATAAACCATTACGTAGCATCGTAACGTTATATCTGTCAAAAGGAAAATCGGTGGAAGACAAATTCGATTCGATGTCATCTTCCGAACACATCCGTAGACACATACTCCCACCAAATGCTTACACACAACAAATGTAATTATATTTTCAGATATTGCAAGAGATGATGGTGGAAATTGACTACGATGCTGATGGCACGGTATCCTTGGATGAATGGCAGAGGGGCGGCCTAACAACGATACCGCTCCTGGTGCTACTCGGTACGTATGCACACCTCACTTTGTAATGGGGTTAAGTTTGTGTTTGTTCGTGAGGAGGGAAAGGACACGAGTGTGATACAACGGGTCCTTTTATCTCCCCCCGCACGACGACGGTGTGAAAGAGGAGCTACTAAGCAACTGTTTATTCTTCATTTTTACCGTTTTTATTCCATTCATCCCAACCTTTTGTACTCTTTATATTGCAGGAGTGGATAATACGGCCCTGAAGGAGGACGGCATCCATGTGTGGCGGCTGAAACACTTCAGCAGACCTGCTTATTGTAACCTCTGTCTGAATATGCTAGTTGGCCTGGGGAAAAAAGGACTTTGTTGCGTGTGTAAGTAGAGAAAAGAAAAATGAAAACAAGTTTTATTTAGTTTTGCATTCCTTTTATCCTTGTGATCCCGTTCCGCCCGTTCTGTGTCCCTGTGTAGTTTTAGAGTTTTTTTTTTAAATTACTTTTGGAAGAAAAAATAAAACGGTAATACACGGTTGTTAGCGTTTTTAGTTTAAATTTACTTTTCAGAGTACAACATACAATGTAATATGCTGTTGTTGATATGTGATGGGTGGAGGGGGAGGAGCACTCGGCAGCTCTGTGTTCTTGAAACTTTCACATGACTTAATTAATTGAGAAAAAAAAAGTTCCGCCAGCACATTTATGTATTCGTTTGTGTAAACTTTTATTTCATGCATGTACTACGTTGGAGATATTTTCATGGTTATGAACTTTTGGTCCTGTTTCGGTGGGAGTTTGCTGTCAAAGAGCTCAAAAGATCGGGGGAGGTTTGAGATTTTCTTTCGCTGAATTGGTCAAAGGCGAGAGCCCGCTTTTGGAAGCATGTTAAAAACGTCCTCTACTTGATATCCTTGGGATATTTTATCCGCCTCGCTTAGTCCCTTATTGGCTTGTCTTCAAAAACGAAGGGTCATTGGAGTTGTAAGTGATGATGTAATTCACATAGAGCGAGTGTATTGTAGTTGTTTGAAACTCAGGTGGTACTTAGAGGCGTCCAAGGATGGAGTTAAGACTCATTGTGGACTATTTGCATGTTCTTGAGATTGCTTGTTATTCACAGTATTTTTTTTTTTTCAACCTCCTTATCCCACCACTTTTGCAGGAGTGGCGGAGACGAGGAAGTTAATGAGGACACAAGCCACTTCCTCTGTCACTGTCCAAGTCTTAGTTACCTCAGACATAAACCCCTTGAAAGGAACTTTTTGCCGGATAGCGAAGAACTAAGTGACTTACCTATCATGGCAATAGGAGAGTGTTTTGGGTATTACTCCACGAGCAAGGGGTGAATTCCGCCCCTGACCTGATCTGAGTGTGGCGAAGAGGATTCTCTTTCGCCTCGCCAACCCATCTGCCTATCCTAACCTGTGCCTTTTCAATAGAGATAGGTTATTTCTTGAGAAATAAAGGTTTCTTGACAGCAGAAGTTAAAACCGAAGCTTTCTTGTAAACCATAGCCACCCACTTTCATCATTAAAGACCAAGTCGTTAAAGGGCCAACATGTCAATTTATAGACTATAATGAAAAGACATAAAAGAGGGCTAAGGATTTGAGATGCCGGGATAGAAAGGAAGAAGGCAACTCTAACAATTTTTCCTAGAAACGAATGAGATAGCAGATGAACTGAGAAAGAATGGATCGGACCTAAGCACAGAACCCGAGCCACACAATAACTTTAGGGGGACATTGCACCATCAGCCCATTGGTCATTAGATTAAGCAAACTTCGCTGATGATTATGATGCGTCTGGTTAAGAATACAAGCAGGGACCAATCGACTAGGAACATAAGAACCCCAATCACGGGAATCCTGTACGTGCCACGGCCTAGCTTGTTGTGTTACATTTTGCTAGCTATTCTGGATGCAAGCCTAAAGCTCAAAAGTCACCCAACTTCTAAGCAAATCGTTGCAATATACACAACCATTAGGACCAACTCTTCCAACTCTTGACACATTGCATTCAAATCTGTCAAGCGAAACCTATTCTTACATTTGCTTTAAGCCATAAATGGTCGGGAAATATTGCTCTCTAGGACGATATGCCCCAAACAAAACCGAACCAGGGATCTTCTTAGCAAAGACCTATGAGACATCTCTCAGCTTGAAGTAATCTGCACGCGTCGCTTGATGGTCGGCAATCATTTTCCAAGGCTGGACACACTTACTGCCGCTGCCGCAAAGACCTGTACAACGCAGAAACCCTCCACCACTTCCTTTGCCTCTCGCCAGAACCACATTAGGCAAACCTTTCTTCAACAACCTTAACGATCTGTCGGGGAAAACTATTTCTGATATGCTGTCCTTCCTCGAATCTACAGACTCGATATATTGACCACCAAGCGAACATTTTACTCAAGAGTTGTGGTATCAAAACAGCACTTAATGCGCTGATTGGATCTCAACCAGATCACCGCCACTTCCTATCTACCTACCACGTAGCTACAACCGATGCTCGTTATTTTGGGTGCAGCTCTTGTAACGTGACGGTGATCGCCGTGGCTCAGTGGTTAGTGGATTGGACTGCTGTGCGATTGGCATGGGTTTAAGTTCAAGCCATGTCCGCCCGACATCTTGTAACGTGTTCGTCACCTGCTGTGGATTTCCTTACTAAATTGTCTCTAAAGTAAATAGCTGCTCATATGTAACAATTATGTTACAAAAGTGTTTCTGATATGACCAGAGGCTACGCAATGAAATTCGTACACCCAGAGGTCCGGGAGGTACCCCCCCCCCCCCTCCCGACCGAAGACAATTCTGAACAGATTAAGAGAACGGAAGCTTCAAGGGCAAGGCCTGCCATTTTCTGATTACTACTTCAATTCAAGATGGGCGATGCAGAGACATTTGAATCAATCGCTGGACGTATCCGTACCTGAAATCCCAAAATGCCTAAGCCATTATTGTTATAAATACACGGCTGTGGACACCACCACCGATTCTATTCGGAGAAAATCGTCCATTATCTCTTAAATCTAACGCAGAGACCGATTCGCCTTTAGCCAAGATTAAACCCCAAAGGTAAAGCGAGCGCTTGACTTTTCATAAAGTGTCATTTCGCCCCTGCATTGCTACACGCTCGCAATCACTCGAAGCTCCATTTCAGTTTTTGTGACTTCAACATTCCCCTCCACAATTTCATTTGAATTAAAATTTAAATAATTTATCATTTAATTATCCGCAGAGACGTATAATTGAATTCTGGGGAAAAGCGGATTGTTATCCCACAACATTTCATCACATCCATCACTCCTCCGAGTTTCCCAGCGCACGCGAATTGTTTTCCAGGTTCCGAGTATTTCTTAATTTAGAAAATCCCTCATCATCCTTCATCCAACAGAGCCCCACCTACTCCTGCCGGAAGGCGACATTTATGCCCAAACAAAATCTTGTACTCGAATATCCTGCTCATCTACACACTCTCTCCTTTTTCTGATTTCAGTATGCAAATATACGGTACACGAGAGATGCGTACAACATGCTCCTGCTTCCTGTATTACAACATACGTCAAATCTAAGAAGGCCAAGGGCGGAGGCGATCTCCTGCATCACTGGGTCGAAGGCAACTGCTACGGGCGCTGTTACAAGTGTAGGAAACGTATAAAGGCGTATCATGGCATAACAGGACTTACGTGTCGTTGGTGTCACATGATGGTATGTAATACACTTTCAAATAGAATAACAGTAACCCCAACACTCGATATGGGAAAGAGGACTTCAATTCAATTTATGCATCCTTTCGCGTGCATGTGTATGACAGAGAGAGAGAGAGAGAGAGAGGGAGCAGGTGTTTGTTCAGTTTTACCAAAGTGTCAATCCGATTCAAAGGAAATACTCTGTCCCGGGGAAATGTACGAGGATCAGTCTTTGAGTGTGTGAAACAAAGGACTTTACTCTGTATTTTGACAAATTGAATTTTAAGCGCTTTTATTGCTACTCAAAGACTTTCCAGATTGACTTTGGCAGAGGACCGAGAATTGGACGGCTTTTTGAGGATTCAACAGGAGAAACCTCACAGGCATACAGCACACACATTGTTCATCATGAAGAGTGTGAGAATGAGGTTTAGGATGATTGACTTGGTGCAGGCGCTGTAAAGGAGGACTCTTTGTGTGTATTTTTAGTTACCGTAAGCCGAAAACTGAATGCTATAAATACATCAGCCTCAAGCTCATAAGAGCATTTAGTGGAAATGTGTAGAAGTGAAATCTTTACAGAGCCAGAGGAAGTTTATTTGTAACATTTTGACATTTATAACTGGAAAACCCACATGTGTGGTGTGAACAACCCCACACATGGTAATTAAACATGTGGAAGAACGAACAATAGAGAAGGAATGAAGGCAAAACGTTAAATGTATCCCAACTTGTTTTCAATATAATTTCTGTTAAATAACTTAATGGCCTTGATCACGACTAAATGTAAGGCTTTTGGCACCAGGCATTGAGCTGGCAGCTTCAATAAAGCTTAATGTTGTTACGGAAACACGTTTTCTAATGAAAGCAAACTAGATCTAAAAAGCTAAACACTTACTTGTTTGTTGCATCTCCTCCCAAATGCAATCCAAATAAATTCTCTTTGCCACCAAGCGTTGAACAAAAAAATATCTCGTCCTCTCTGCTAGCCTCCGATAACTTAATTCACGATTTTTTTCAAAACACTTCAGCGGAAACGCTTTTCCGAACACATCAAGCGAATAGACAGCAATGACTGTCAAATTGGTAGTAAAGGGTTTTTCAATAGGGACGCTACAAAAGTAGAGCGACAGAGACAGCAAACGACGCCATATTTTTCTTGCGGTTTTTTGACATTTCTCTTCAGTAAGGTTTGCCATTTTATGATGGAAAGATATACGAGCCAATAACGAGTCGAAATTATTAAAATTTACTACCGAAATTCGGAGTCAGTGGCCTCAAAGTTAAGAGCGCTACGTCCAATTTATGGTCGTCATAATCGTCCTAGCAGATCAACAGTTGAGCGTCTAGTGAAAAAATTTGAATCCACAGGCACAGTACAAAATGTTCCCGTGCCAGTGAGACAAAGAAGTGCCCGTAGTGTCGAGAATATTGCTGCCGCTGAGGCTTCAGTTGCAGAAAGCCCAAATGTGTCTCTCACACGTCGTTCTCAAGCGTTGGGCATCTCTGTGACGTCGTTGTGGCGAATTTTGCGAAAAGATCTTGGCCTACATCCTTACAAGATTAAATTGACGCAAGAACTGAAGCCGCTTGACCACCAGAAGCGTCGTATGTTCGTGAATTGGGCTGAGCAACAACTTGAAAATGATTCGGATTTTCATCGAAAAATCATCTTCAGCGATGAGGCTCATTTCTGGCTGGATGGCTTCGTCAATAAACAAAATGTGCGGTATTGGTCAGGCAGCAATCCACACGTACTCCATGAGTCATCATTGCATCCCGAAAAAATTACGGTTTGGTGTGGTTTATGGGCCGGCGGCGTCATTGGGCCGTACTTCTTCCGTGATGATCAAGACCGGCACGTTACTGTGAATGGGGATCGCTACCGTTCAATGATAACCGAATATTTTTGGCCCCAATTGGATGATATGGACTTGGAGGACATGTGGTTCCAACAGGACGGCGCCACAAGCCACACAGCGAATGTCACAATCAATTTATTGGAAACCAAGTTTGGAGAACGTGTTATCTCACGAAATGGTCCAGTCGCTTGGCCGCCTCGGTCGTGCGATTTGACGCCGTTAGACTATTTCCTGTGGGGCTACGTCAAGTCCATGGTCTATGCCAACAAGCCAGCGACGATTGATGAACTTCGTACTAATATCGAACGTGAAATTGCAGTAGTATCGACCGATTTATGCTTGAAAACCGTCGAAAATTAGGTTCAGCGTCTGGACTTCTGCAAGCGTGCCCGTGGTGACCATGCAAAAGAAATCGAGTTCCATACCTAATGGCATCGAACGTACTTTCACAGAAATAAAGAATTTCATTGATATCCAAAACCGTTTTTGTTTTATTTAAAAAAACTTTTGTAGGGCTGTTATTGAAAAACCCTGTAGAATGCGTTTCACAACGCTGAATCAGTACTTTTGTAGTGACACTACACCCAGAGCATTGGAAACTAAATTTTAATATTTTCTGCAGTTTTCTGATGAAATATCACTGTAACTGCATTTATTTAAACCATTAACACATAAGAATAAGTGTTGCAATGCATTTCTAACAACATTTCCATCGAAAAAGTAATTTTTCAAGAGAATCTAGTACGAACATGAGCACAGCCAAAAAGTCCAGTGAATTCATATATGGACTGAACGCATTTTTTCGTCTGTTTTGTGCCACAAAAATGAAATTGTAAATCTTGTGGAGTTTGCTTTCGGATTTTTAGCTGTTTTTCGATGTTTTTTCAATTTGAAACTTGATAAAATGAAGAGAAAAGTGAACTAGATGAATGGGAAAAGCGTGAAATGGGCAGGAATGCTGAATAGAATAAATTTATGGAGGAGAATTAAAGAAAATCTTTCTGTATAGATTGCAAGGTAAATTCACACTCAGTTTTTTCCAAAAAAGGACAATAAATGAATGTATATTGTTTGTTCTTCCTTTTAAATTATTATAGACGGCACTAAAGTCCTTCAAGCGTATTCAGCCAGCTCAATCTATAGCTAGGTGCCTCCAGTATCGCCCCCCAAATGAGTTGAAGCCCTTTCTTCTTAAGCGCTCCACCTGAGCCGTGGTTTTCCTCTACAGATTCGAAAATAGTCTGGGTTAGGGCACTGGTGTTCATCAGCTTAGTCGTTGCATATGGACGCTTCTGACTATGTCCATGTCGCTGTACAGTACAGCCCATGTAGTTCATAGTTGCATCGCCTCCCCTCACCGTCTATGCAGACGTTACCAATGATCCCCCGAAGAAGTTTTCTCTCGAGACAACCGAGTTGGAACCTCATTTGTTCTTGACAAATTTTATGACTTTACACCATAGAGCAGAACTGGGATTATAAGGTTCACTTTAGCTCTCCAATTGCCTTCTTAACTCAAAGATTCAGCGATTGGCAAGAGTTGTTCTTCTTTTAACCTCGGCACTAAGGCTAGGTAGACAAAGTCCTTAACTACCTCAAAGTTATATCCGTCGAGGGTGACGTTCTTTTCGAGACATCATTGTTGAATGTTCTTCTTTCTTGTCGGCAAGTATTTTGTTCTGTTCTCGTGAGAGTGTTGTCACCTTGTCTAAATCCAAAGGTCTCATTAAGGTCTTTAGCAACTTTGATTTGGACTTTGACATGCATTCTTCTTTACCTACTACTATGTTCCCCTGTTCGTCTTTGCAGGCTCTGTGGGCTTGCTATGTTCCTTGTACACTTTGGTAAAACTTTGTAAACCTCATTCCCGCAGCAGAATTTCTCTATTTCCTCAATTACATGCGTCTTATGCTCTTTCTTCTGAGATGCGTTCGTCCCATCTTTTCTTCTAAATAGCACGCGAGCAGCTTAGTCTTGAAGGCATTCTCAACACAAGGGGTTTTCTTATGATACCCGATAGAAACCTCATATTTCATCAGAAGCGACATCTCTGATAACTTTTCTAGGATCAATACTTAAATTTAGTGCCAGAGAGTATCTGACGACTACGGATAGTCGATCGGAAAAGGTCTGGTTCTTTCGATTATAACCGTCCGACGATAAACTTTTTCATAGGTATCAGCAGCCGTACCTTGGCCTGAACAAGGTAGTGGTCCGTGTCAATGTTCATACTTCGAAATGTTTAAAAACCCAATGTCTGGAGGAGAACCTTCCTTTGATTGCAATGTGGTCAATCTGGCCAGTCTGGTTGACGGTTAATTGACTAGGAGAGATCCATGTCCTCTTCTGAATATCGAAAAAAGAACCCTAAGATGAGGCGTCAGTTAAACTGACAGTAAGCCACGTCGGAGATGTGAGCAGTTCCTACCCTGACTAGTTCTTGGAAACATGTCGAACACCCCAGATTTTTTTTTCCCCTTTTCGCTGACACAGCGATCTAGCAAAATCTTTTGAGTCACTCGTCTACTTCGACTAATAGGTCTACTACCTTCTTAATAAGGGTGAGTATGTCATTAGCAGCCGAGTCTCTAAACCCCGCTAATGAACAGAATTCCCTATGAAAGATTCGTTTACGTAGCCAGTATAGTGCCGGACATTCACAGATAACGTTCTCAGAGGTTTCTTCCTCTTCCAAACAGAACCGACACTCTGTATCTAAACAAAGGTTTAGTTTGTCAAGATGATATCTTAGGCCACAAGCTCGGGGACTTTTTTTCCAATGAGCTGGTGTTTCCAGTTATTTAACAAAACTGTGGCGGTAGCCCTAGTAACGCCACAAAAGGGTTCCGGTCCCAAGACCGCGGAAGCCGAACCAGCAAGCTCGCCTGCTGGCTGGGCACCCAACCAAGCTTGGCCTTGTTGCGCCTAGCAAGTGATTGTAGGGTGTGGTAGTAGCACTTGACTGACCTAGATTTTGAGAAGAGGATGTCAATGCTTTAAACGCTGCCTGACTATCTAAACAGATATGTATGTATGTATGTATTTTTGCGCCTCTAATACCGTTATTGAGGTTAATCCTGGCACAGATCTCAATATGATGGATTTCAGCCTGGAACACGCTGGAACACATACCCATTGTCACCGAGTTTTTATTGTTGGGTCCCGGTAAACCATACCAAACATCGTGGGTCCATTAGACCAGTCCAGTACTAAACCATGGCCGCATAGGTAACTAAGGGTCTAACTATCGAAATGTATGTACAACCAGTGTTTCATTTTAGGACTAGGACCCCAAGTTCTGTCGTAAAGACGCCGAGTAGCCCATAACAGCTCAGACAGATAAGGTTCTGTTTCCGTTCTGGACGTTTTGGTTGATCCCATCTAGAAAATTTGTTTGCTTTGGTGTTCAAATCTCATGGTCAACACACGCGCTTAAAAGTTTACCACGTTGGGTCCTTGGCTACCGCGTGGAGGTAGAAAAATACAATCGATGCTTAGTAATAGTTACAACACTGCGCATCGTCAGGTTAATGCCAGTCAGGGCCTATCTTATTTCTACGACGTCGAAATATCATTGCCTGCACTCCAATTGTTCATATTTTGGACATTTCTGATATGCATATCTCGTCTTGAGGTTCCTAGGATCATACCTTGCGTTCACATTGCCACTGTCTTTACTGATGTCTCTGTTGTAGGATGCTCAGCTCTCATTTATTTTATGTCCCTTATGTCTCCACAAGTATATGCATATATCCTTAATTTGTCTCCATATGTGGTTGCAAAGTGGTGACTTGTGCATTCAAATAGTGCTCCAGTTGTGTAGGTGTGAATCCCGCGAGACCACTCGGCAATTAATTTTTTCAATTATCACGAGAAACTTCTCAATCTGTTTCATGGAGTTCTAAAAATTATGCGTCTATTCCAGAAGTGCAAAAAATATAACACGCTCGGTACTGATAAAGGTCTCCATCGTGACTGCTTTTGGTTTCAACTCCCACCTCATCTGCCTCCGAGTGAAACCAAAGTCAACCCAAACAGATCTCCTTTCACTCTACAAACGAAATAAATGTGTTTTGGGCGTATGGCGTATACGTAACTAAATTTTTCCTTTGCATCCCCTACCTCTGCCACAAACAAATTGATTAAAGTTTTTAGCCACAACAACTTTTTTCGCTCGTTTAATTATTTTAAATTGATTGCGCGCACATTAGATAATGATTACCACACAACCGTTTAAAAATAGAAAAAAAAATAGATTTCCAATTTAATAAATTCAAAATCCAAAACCACTCACAATCGCGCTTTGTATGTGTCTCTACACGACTGTGGGTGACATTATTTTCCCAAAATACAAATCCCCCTCTCTAATCTCCTATCATCCTTTTCATTCAATCTTAATTAATAATACCGATTCAGTGGCAGGAAACAAAACTAATTAACTCTCGCACAAAGCCAAGGACATGCTTTTACTGGGAGTATCTGCACTAAGCAATACCATCTCTCTATCTAAGTACTTATTTGATTTTTGATTATCTTTCCCACACACACACAAACACACAGTTACATAACCGATGCGCATCATCCGTGAAAAAGGAATGTACCCTGGGAGAGTATGCGGAATTAATTGTCCCGCCTACGGCCATCTGCCCGGCGGTCCTGGATAGACAGCGCTCGGTCAATCAATCAACCAATTTCAAGGTAATTTGAGCGTTTAGTCGTGTTTTTGTTGTGCGTGCGCTTTGAGTTATTTGTTTTGCTATATTTTTTTTGCCCTTTGTTTGTCCTTCTAACTAACATTTTATTTCGCTGTGTCTGTGTGTGCCAGCTAAGTGTGGTTAAGGTGACTAACGCTCTTTGAAATGTATCTATTTACTTTGAAAGCCATCTCAAACACAGGTAACGCACTTCCAAATCACACCGTCTGAAACCGGCTGTCCGTTGTTGGTGTTTGTTAATCCTAAAAGTGGGGGACACCAAGGCGATCGTATCCTGAGAAAGTTCCAGTATATGCTTAATCCGCGGCAAGTGTATGACTTGTCGAAAGGTGGCCCAAAAGAAGGTAAGCGCCGAGATTGGTCGTGTACTTAAAAGATTGTTTTCTGTTTTGATTTCAGTGGAAGACAGTGTGTTTGACAAGGATGGGAGCATTTTTGGATTTTGTCTTAGGCTGTTCAGAGCTAACGACTCGACTTCTTCCTTGTCAGACAGACTGTTCACATCCCCATGTCCCCATGTTTATCTTCTAAATCCTTGATTATATTAACTTTATTCGATTTTCCCTTTTTCAACATGTGTGTGCGTGCGTGCCTCGCGGAACAATAAAAAAAAGGACTTACACTGTTCAAGGATTTACCAAATTTCAAAGTTATTTGCTGTGGTGGTGACGGAACTGTCGGCTGGGTCCTGGAAGCGATGGGTAAGGCCCATCCTTGTATTTTCTTCCTGTCAACTGTAATTGGTTTTATTTATTTTGAAAATATTTGTGTTTTCTGTTTTTTCCCTTCTTCTTGTTTTTTTTTCTGTATTTTTTTTCCATGTTACAGATTCAATACAATTACAATCACAACCAGCAATCGGTGTAATACCTCTTGGGACGGGAAACGATTTGGCGAGATGCCTCCGTTGGGGTGGCGGTTATGAGGGTGAGAACATACCCAAGCTAATGGACAAGATAAGTCGTTCGACTATTGTGATGTTGGACCGATGGAGCATTGAAGTGACTAACGCCGCTCCAATGGAAGAGATCCTAAAGCCAAAGGTGAGTGCCTGACAATTAGGTTCGATGTTCATTCATATCGTCCAATTGAATGGTTGGGCTTTGTGTTTGCAAATTACGAATGGGCACACAACACCATCAGCAGCAGCATCTGTGCACATGGACTGATGAATTGCAATGGGAATTTCGGTAGAGCAATTCAATTAGACTTTTCAGAAATATCATGATTAGATTTGAAGAGGAAAAGGGAGGTGTAGGTGTTTTTGTTAGAAATTCGATGGGTCGAGTGTGAATCGATTTGGACAGTGCCTTTATGAAATTGATGGAATTATGGGGCTCACTGATGGTCTTTTTGGACCCGCCCTAGCGAAACAATAGTGATAATCAACGAAATTGGGAAAATTATTGCAGCATTTGCCTGTCTACCATTGTTTGTGTTAGGTCCTTGGTAATTGACTTGTAAGCTTGGAAATATGGACCGAATTCTGATATTATTAAACAAAATGTTTGTCTGTCTATGCACAGCTCATTGGGCTCCCTCCAATATGGGTATGATTTGATGTTCGTCACAAAAATTGGTTTTGTCTAGATGTCCATCCTGCATATCTCTTGTTCCAGACGATTCTTAGATAGCCTCCTCACTGTAATGACGGCCGTGGCTTATCCAACGACCATGTCTTATGTAGATCTCCTTCAATTTATATCTTGAATCAATGGTCGCACTCTTGTTGAAGCTCCGATACGATGACAACGATTCTAGATGCATCCCAAGCTCAGTTACAAAAAACATTCCTTAAATCCTTACCGATTTATAAAGCTGGTATTTCTCCCAGGTCTTTTTCACTAGAACTTTTCTGATCCTCCTCTTCAAGTAACTCAAGTTGATTGTTAGACATCTATCTTATGTTTAGAAAAAGTCACGAATTCTTACCACTAGCTCATATATTCTGCTTCACCGGTGACGAAGAACTACTGTCGGAGACAATAATTCATCGGAGAGAAGCCTCTGGTTAGCTGCCTTCGATATGAGCTATGATTTAGGGCTATATAAGGTGCTCATTTGTCAGTCTTTAAGATGGTCTTCCTCCCGAAACAGTTACCAACCGATAGCTACCTTGCAACTGCTGTAGTTTGGTGATCTCAAAAATACATCCTTGCACCACTTCTCGTCCGAGAATGACAAGCCTCTGAGAGTATAATTTGTCATGAACAAGCTTCTCAATTCACCATTCGGAGTCGACAACAAATTATATTATAGGTCCCTTAAATTCGTGGGAAAATGTAACACGCACGACATGACTGGTTGCAAGAAGCTTTACCTTGGCTCATCCTGAGCTGTCGCGCCAGCTATTTATTTATTTTAATACACAACGAGTGGAATCAGGAGTTCAATACCCGAAAAATGTTTTCATATCTGGCGGTAAAGGGAATGTCAGTCGGTCACAGGGAAGACATATTGTGTGGGGTTTTGGAAGAAACCTGGAATAGAATCGACGATCGAAAAATAGCTGAAATCTTGCAGCTTCTCCAGCCGCAGTGAGAAGCAAGTTAGAGCCGCCTTATTGTTTGAAGATGAAAGAAGTGCACTTTGTTAGAGACGTAGAATGTCACCCTTGCTTGATAGACTGGTGTTCGTACTCTCAGCCTACGGGTACGGATGTTGACTCTGACTATACTTTTCCGCCTCTCGATTACGAAAGACCTTTTTTGAGTGATGATTCCAAATTCATCTACACTGGTGGCTTAATGATGGGCGTAGGCATAAGAGCAGGTTTTTTTTTTTGAAAGGTTTTGACCAGCCAGATCAATACTTTCTCAAGCTAGAGTTCTACCAAAGACAAGCTAACAAAATCACAGAGCGGCTATAAAGGCAAAAGCGATTACGCTGACCACATGCATCCATGTAAAGTTTAGAACACACACCAGCAGAAGAACTGGCAAGCAAGTGATTAGCTCTAGACCGAGAGCAAGTAGATGGTTAAATTAAAGAGGGATAATCCACCTATCCACCTGCAAAACATCAAGAACTGTTTGTCCAAAGTATGACCAGGTTAGAACCAACAAGTTCTTTCCGAGAGATAGGAAACGTCTTCCAATTTCTTTTAGCTTCGTTCTGCTTCTCTTTATACTGAACATTCCACACCAGGAGACCATAATTGACCTATAGAGTTCCGAATGAAGGCTACATCGTACGAATGTGGTCACTATTTCAACCTACGTTACCTAAATACCTTTCAATGTCGGAAAGAATACTCGCTAGCGATTATGTACTAAGACATTTTTCTAAGAAATCGCACCTGACTGACAACGGTCTTTTCAGAAGATACAGTCTAGGACGTGAAACGTGAGGACTCGTTTGATTCCTGAAGCTTTTCTACGAATTCAGGCAGGAGCACTTGGGCTTAGGTGGCATGAAACTTACGATTTCGCCTACATGGTTAACAGTTTTATGCAACTGAAAAAACCCATCAGTAAAAGCCACGTTCGAAGTTTTAAACTTTGCAGAAGCGAGTGAAGTTGGAACGAGGGTCACCTGAAAAATCAGATAAAATGTTCCACATACGCCACAGTATTGGTTTGGTTGCTTAAGTACATACAGCGACATCTGCTTTGCTCTGTGATCTGTGGCCACTAGTAGTTGGTTCGGAATTAAGCACCAAACGAAGCTGCATCGAAAGCCTATAAGCGCTTTTATTCATGAGTTCCTGTGCTTGAATACCCATAACCGTTCGGAACATCTAATGAAGTTCGTCGAAAAGTAAAGTATGACACGTAAGGTATCAAGCATGACATTTACTAGTCACAATTCTGCAGCCTATGAAGAGATAGTCCACTTATAGTTAAAGTTTTTCTTCCCGTATTCTATCCAAGTCCAAGTTATGCATATTTTCGTCAAGACGCTTAGCTTTAATGGCAAGCCACTCCTTTCTCTTGTATCCTTAGGCGGCGATATCGATTTTTGTCCTCACAAAATGTTGAAAGATCCCCGTAGCTCTAACACACGACTCTAGTATGTATTCTTAGATGCTCCTGTTCTCTTCCCCCAAAAAATATTAGTGCTGCCTTCAAGCGCCGGCAACACAAAGTCCTTTAAATCCTCCAACAATTGTTTTAATTCCTCTCATTCGATTCTCATTACCCTCTACTACACCTCACTCTTTCTCTCTCTCTCTGTTTTTTTTCGCCCTCCAGGTTACTCTACACTCGAACATGCAGAAAGTTATTGAATTATCCCAACGGGTGATTGTGGAAAAGTCCGTAATTGAATCTTACGAAGAGATCCATCGGAACGGCACTAACACCACATCGAGTGAATTCTCCAAGGAGAACAATACTAGGAGCATATCAATGTCAACAATTCAAACCAAAATCCGAGAGGAGCACAACCATTTCACTAGCACCAGTCCTCCGCCACCGACTCATCTACAACTATCGCCACTTCGTTTGCAGCGACACCATGAGAATGAACCCATAAAGGATTCAACCGAAACGGATCCAGATAATCAGAATAACAATCAGCAGACAATGTCGGGATGTTTATCGACACCAGAAGCCGAGGAGCCCCCAACTCCGACCAATGTTGAGCCAAACAATAATCCGCAGCTCCCATCGGACGATGGCGGTGGTGACGGTGACGATGGGGGTGGTGACGCCAACAGCAACATCACGACCAGCGGGAGCATTCTAAACATTCCAATCCAGAAACCAATAAAAGTTCAATCGGAAAAGGATTGCTCCGCTCCGTACAACATTATCAATAATTATTTCTCCGTTGGAGTGGTAAGTCCTAGACGTTAGTCAATTAATTCCATCACTTGTGCTAATCCCGAGACCGGGACCGGGAGTAGCTCGGGTCTGCTTATGCTTGATATTTGTATGCGCGTCACGGGGCATCGGTTCGTGCACATGTGCCCACTCGTCCGGGATAACCCATGCGAGCTTGAAGTAGGTTCACTGGTTCTTGTGGCATTTTCGGAGCAAATTTAATTTCACGTTTCGGTAGTCATAGACGATGTCAATTACGGGTGCGGGTACATTGACTCTGGCCCATGAGATCTGGCCGATGATGATGTTTTGATGATGGTTGGGAATAACTATAAGTCTGGGTGGATGCCGATTTATTTTTTCTTTTGTTTAATCATATAAAGGACTCGGGTACTAGTAGTTTTGTTCGCAAGCAAGGACTTTGAATACGAATTCTGTGTGTGGGAAAGCTGCGCTAATTTGCAATGGAGGCCGATGGGACTAATGTATGGGCATGTTATCGGAGCAAATTAAATTCCAAAGTCAAGTGTTGAACATACTCGTAATTAAGGACACATGGGCCATTCCCAAGTAAGTGGGTTTGGAAATCAACATTTATGGACTTCGGCTTTTCAAACGTCTAGGCACTAAGTTGCTGAGAAGTTATTTAATTCCCTTGTGGAAGGACAATGGGTTCTTTGAATGGATATCACTGTCTGGCAACACATGGACCTTACCGCACTCGTACTGCGTGGTTTTCTAATTACGGTGGGTGCTTTCGACAAATATTGTCTCCGAATCCACATCCAGTCCACCCGGTTTTCTGTCATCTTGGAGTAATGGATTCATTGGCTTCATCAATTTTTAATTATCATTTGATCCCAGTTGGATGCAAGATTGTGGCCGAAGGGTTTAAGCAATAAGCCAACAAGTTTGATTGCGATCGACAACAAACAGCACAAAAATGCTCTCGTAAGGGGAACCTTCCTCGAGTTGTCGTAAGATATTTGACGGAGGAGGGAGCATTTTCCATCGTCAACTTACATTAGCGAATGAGTTTACCAAGGTTATCTCTGTTCACACATCATACGCAGCATTGAAATCGGTAAACAAATGGTGGATCTCAGTCTCGACCTTCTGTATCTTTCCAGGATTTGACGTCAAGTGAAAATTTGATTTATCGTCGATTTGCCGGATCCAGAGTCAAACTGAAAATTACCAACCAGTTCGTCGACATATGATTCCAAGTGCTACAGCCTTACACCAGAACCAGATAGAATTTTGTATGCGATGCTTAGGAGACTTAAGGCGCTGCCAGACAGTGCCAAGGTTTGGACCTTATCTTACAGACAGTGACCTTGTATGGTTTAAGCGTTGCTGTGACTGTTTCAATCTGATGGTTGCAGTGATTGGTTGTCCTCCAGGTTGAGGGCTGACAACAGAAATAGTGTTTTCATATATTCAGCTTCTTCTTCTGCTCCACGAGGCGTATTCCTCTATAGTTCCTTGCAGGCGCCAGATGGGCTAGCCTTGAGTTGTCCTCTTTAAATTTTGTGTCCTATATGCCTTTGCGTCTCCTCGATCTCACATTACATCTCTTTGAAAAGCGTCTTCCACCGATCGCAACGTGGAAAATTCGTACCACACACGATAAAAACTCCGAACTACGTGCCATGAAGGCTATGTCTTCCAATGACCCTACCAAAGTTGCCTTCTTTGCTGATGTTGGCCTTAAAATATTCAAGGGCGAATCTTAGCGTCATATCTCGGGCATTCCCCGCAAGCTTTGTTGAAAAGTTCGTAGAAATAATCTTTGGTGGCATCATCTTTCTCCTTTTTTGGGGGCGTGAGCACAAATAAAGTTAGACCGCCACCACTCGCTCACTATTTACGTGGCGGAAGCTCAAGACTTCTTGCCTCTGACAACAAAACTGCCTCCAAACAGCCGCTGTCTCTGCTCGTAGGTGCAGATGCTTGTTTTCCGGACTCCAGATCCATCCTAATGTACTTCTTGAAGAAGGACTATGTACATATGCGCTGCAGCATTTGAGGATCTTTTTTAGTTCTTTTGCTGCATGCGGTCTGCTCAGGGTACGAAAACTCCTCGTGCAAATTCTTAAATCGATGACCACTACACATTTTCTGGGATCGTCAACAATTAGGTCGGTCCTTCTACTCGAAATCTGACAAGTGAGCCCGATGCCCGACTTTATTTGGACCTTCTACCATTTCTTTTAAAGTCCTACTTCAATAGAAAGTAGCTCAGATAACACCATTGCTGGTACACATGAGCCCAACTTATCGTTTAACCACGACGTAGAAAAGGCAATGCGTGATTCCACGGCAGAAGGTCACAGAGACAATGCTTTACACTGTACATGTCCACGCCTTTTTCTGGAGGACTGAAAAAAAATGAGCCCCAACCAGCAGCATTTGACCATGTCGGGTATACGACATTGTTAAATTTACCAAATTTTACTCGATCTGAAGCTTTTAGGTGATAAACCATGTGCGAACTCTGCTAAGTTAGTCTGGGCAGGTCTTTGCTATGGCACCTCCAAATTCCGATTAGATGTCAAGCTGCTTTCAAAAATCCAACGAGTCGCATGCAGTTATCAAATCCACACTAATGCTGAAGACTCATACGGTATCTACTCAGTGAACGACCAGGAAATCCTCTTTCACCTCGAAAGTGAATTTACTTACTTACGCTACAGTCCGGGGTGGGCTTGGGCCTCAACCAACAAGCGTCACCAACCCAGCTCGATCTTTAGCCAGCTGCCTCCAGTTTCGCACGCTAAGTTGGTTAAGATCCCCTTCCACTTATGTACGCCTGAGTAGCGCGGTTCCTTTACAGCGCCGTCCCTCGGGTGAATCTACACCCGAATTTATCCAGCTAATTTCGCAACCGTTTACTCAGTGAAAATACTCGAATTCCTGGCAGTGTTTCGAGTAAAGAAACTACTCTGGACTCGCTAAGGGATAGGAAAATAATATTCAAAGGAAACCGTAGTGCCAGGTCAAAGCAAGAGCTCTTTCTCGCATCCAAATGATAGCAAAATAGCATAATAGCATCTTCAAACCCCACCAAGTATATAGATCGCTACTGAACTATGCTAAAACGAGAAATTCAACCGCAAGACTGACTGAATAAAGGCTTTTTTACCAAGTTCAGTGGAATCCAGCGCACGCTTAGACAATTTTAGAATTTATTGAGGGTATGACGAAAACTTTTAGATTTTGATTTCGAGAAAACATCGATATAGGTCAGTTACAGATGCTTAGCAAAAAACACATGTGATCGGGATACCTATTGGTACCTAGAGAACCTCCTCTTGCTAATTCGTCGGTTGCACAGCTTTTCAGGATGTCGGTGTGATCTGGAACTAAGAAGGGTGCGAAAGAAACATCTGTCAGTCTTTCACTGCCCTGGATTATATTGAACACAAGGACTTTAAACGTGACTGTCAATATAAATCGCAATATTTGAGCAGACTTGCTCCTTTGATAGGCCTGCTGTGGTTTGGATAGACGATTGCAATTCACGGTGTCCTTCACCTGGAGGTCGAAAAATCTCTCCAAAGTTTTTCATAGAAGAAAGGTCAAGCTTATCGACCTGAGATTCTTAAAAAGTGTATCTGACACCTTACCTGTTGTGGGGATAAGACCTACCTGTGCATCAGTATAGGCGCCATAGAATTTGCTTAAAATCTTGAAAGTTGTGCAGAAAGATACCATCTGGTGGTTTAGGGAAGTGAGCGCCCATTAGCATATCCAGAGACTGATTTGTTGTGGCACTCTGCCTTTCACAGCCATAGCAAACTATCCCATTACTAAGGATTTTTAATCTTAAGACTACACCACTACACACCGCAAATATCCCCAGCTAGTCGGGACACCACTCTCGGACGCCATTGAAACCTAATACTATCTGAGTTTCAAACCACTACACCTCGCTCGCGGTGTGTGAATAACATGAGAAAGGTATTCATATCCCTTTGATCCGTTTAACAAAGATCAGGATGGAACCCACATCGGCGGTGACAGCTGAAATACTAGTTAAACGTACATATAAAGTCCACGTCAAATTTTAATAAGCTTTATCGTCAAGCAAGATGCATCGAAAACGTAGCCCACGGCAGCCCTACCTCTAGCCCTTGGTTTTTCCATGCTTTAGGACTGTCAAGCATCTCTCAAGGCCCTTTAATCTTGTATTGTAACTAATTTTAGGCTGTTTCAACCAAGCTGAGGTAAATATCCCCTGTTGAGAAGTGGAACTTTACCGCCTCCCCACTGAGGCCTTCTGCACACATTCATTCAACAGAAAACCTCCATTTTACCAAACGCAACCAACTTTCCTGTGACAGATTTACCAACAAACTAACAATGGCAGGGCAGATTCGAACAAAACAGTTGGCTGTCCAAGGTGGCCTCCGAATATTTATGTTTCCTATTTGGATATGCTGATGTCATGCCAACCAATGGCATAACAATTGGTCAATTGATTCCATCCACAACCAGAGACCAAATATACTACTGTTTTTCCTCAATCGCTCATATGTACATAACTCAAACATGAACGCGGGAGGATTCATCTCCATTGCAGCGTGTAACACATTCACGGACAGCTGTCCACACTGTGAGAGGCTCGCTCGACCAGTCATAAAACACAATGCAAATCGAATACATGCATTTGGCAGATGCCTCGCCACTGAAAACAATACCAGCATTCCTTTTACTCATCTCCAACAACTTGTGCATCTGTCCAAACTGTCAAAATTCCAAATGACTCCCACACGCGGACTGAGAGTGTCCTCCATCAACACCCACCACAGCCAATAACAACCTCCAGGCTCATTCAAATCTCTGCACATGTACACCACCGAAATAATAAGCAAACGTGCAGGATACACTCATCTATTTTCGTGAACTAGAACTCCTCTCGAGCGCCCAATAGGCGCGAGATTACAATAAATTGGTATGCAAGGACTTACTACTACATCACAAGTGTATACCTCTGCTCTCACCGCTTCAACATTTCAATCTGTCAGCACGACAGATGTCAGCGCTGGAATTAAATTTGTCAACACTCCCGACGATAATGACACGACACCGAGACACCGAGCTACATAAAACGTCCTTACACCTTGTAATTAAATTCTGCGTTGTGTACACACACTTGTAAAGCCGATTTAATCGCCACCATCGCTCATTAGGTTCTGCAGAGCAAAAAGCATCAAAACCTCATGAAAAATTAAAGAGCGAGCGGCACTTTAAGACGGATTTACTTATACCACTCACCTGAGGCCTGTTTTACCCTCGACCCAACCCACATCTACTACGCTGCATAACTAAATAGGCCTTGAGAACGAGAGAAAGAATGAAAAAAAAAAAAAGCCCAGCAATACCTGGAAAAGTTGTTTTCGGCATCTCCTGGCAACGAGGCAAGGACGAAGACTGGGCGGAGTGGTGCGTATCACAGCATCCTGTTTTATTTTTATAGCCACTCACTGTGTGCTGGTTGCAGTGATGTTACGCCAGCGAGTGGATAAAAACAAAAAGTTAACAAGCTAATTGGAAATTCTAAAAAAACAGGAGCAGGGATCAAAGGAGTAGGAGATTTCAGGAGAACAAGAAAATATTACTGCGCCTGTAAACTAATTAAGGAATTCTTGGAAAATATTTTCTACCCGCTGGATAGTAACAGTGATTGATGTTGTTTTTCATTCGAAAAACGAAAAATTTAGAGCAATATCCCGTTCGGATTGAAAAGATGTTTACACATCAAGGCGCTAAGGAGCGTCGTCAGTCGCCTAGGAATGGATAGAATTGTGGCATTCACCTAGGATTTATCATTAAAAGGCATGTGTACCAAAGTGTCGGTACATGCTCTCATCTCACCTGTAGGTGAACAATAAACACCTTGGACGGTCGTTGAAAGTAGCAATCTAGACAGAAACGCACTGAAACATTCAGCCACAACTAGTTCATTATACCTCCAGGAAGCAAGATCCAATTTTACTGAAATTTCTTGGGCCATCGGACAAAACCAAGAAGGCGCTTCTCACCACATCAGCACCGAAGATCTGTCACCTAATCCGAGCAAGAGCAGGTTGATCGTAGAAGGAATGATCCGAAGTATCGTCGCCCTCTCCACAAGGGTTCCAGATAGTATTGTAATTAAAGCCCAGCACATTGAGATGCTTAGCAAGAGCGAAGTGTCTCAATAGAATGCCAATAAGTTGTCCACAGTATTTTTTACTTGAAATGTTTTTGCGGGTCATGTTTTGTTGATCGTGTGTTCTGGAACAATTGTAATTCAGTAACATCTGCGGAATGGGAATCCATGTACTAGCTACCTATTGGAATACCCTACAATGACTACTGCAGAAGCTGCAGGGACAAAGAGAAAATAGAATCCATCCAGCACCTGCTATACGAATGTTCCGCACTGGCCACCAGAAGACTGCGGACTCTTTGTAACAGCTCCTTCCTTGAGCCGGAGGACCTTGATTTTGATTTTAAGAATCTGCTGAGATTTTTATCCTTTTCTGGGAGGTTTTTAGATTAGCCAACCCTACCCCTTGGTTTGCCTCCCATTAGTATAATTTTTATTGGTACAATGAACTCGCTTGAGGTCTAAGTAAGTCTTTAGGACCTTGCCTATCCAGCCCATCGGTCTGGTCGTCCACTTTACTTAAATGTGTCCCGCCACCCAGAGGAGACTACCTTTAAAAAAGACTGAAGGGAGTTTCTCTTTGAACTGTTCCACCAGTTTGATGCCAGGGGCTTGCTAGCAGCTTGGTTATTAATAAAAATGACAATGTTTTAGATGAATGGATGGCAAGCTTCGCGTAGTGCCTTCCGCCTGGAAGACACTGAACGAATCTTTGAGCCAGCTCCGGGCGTACTCGGAAAAGCTCCTGTGCAAGCGAGGCAGGCCATTCCTTAAAGTTTAGTGCCAAAGGCATGTTTAGGCGAAAGTACCCTCGAGCATGGGCCACAACGTGTTTGCTCTGCTAATGGTCTCGTCATCAATATTCCTTCACAACCTTAAGGATCGCATGGTTACAATATTGACCCGTTTGTCAACGATTTTTTCTTGTCGCTCAGTCACTTTTGTTGGAAGTTCTCATGGAAAACGTTCTGTGAAACACTAAAGTCGTAAGCAGATAAAAAGTCTCCGGCAATGTTCTTATAGGACAGATCCGAAGGTGTAAGCA
This sequence comes from Matsumyia berberina, assembly GCA_917880715.2. Taxonomy (NCBI): domain Eukaryota; kingdom Metazoa; phylum Arthropoda; class Insecta; order Diptera; family Syrphidae; genus Matsumyia; species Matsumyia berberina. The sequence goes on along the minus strand of OU862870.1, from coordinate 109,232,653 downwards.
AAGATTATGTACTTAAATCCTAAGCTCTAAGGGGTGCAGTGGTTCGAAGCTCACATAGAATTTGAGCTCAATGGCGTCGGTGGTGGTGTTCAGACTAGCTGGGGACAATTGTGGTGTTTGTCATTGCTATAATTTACGGGAATTTTTTCGAATCTTCTGATGTCATAACCATTGTCAGCTCAATCAACTCTTCAACCCATGACACTCTACTGCCAGTGTAATGCCTTTGCAGTAGAGTCGACACCAGCTTTCACAGTTGATTGGGAGTTGAACAGGAGTTGATCACGGAGTTTTGCGTAACCCATGAAGCAAACAACATGCTCCTCTTAACACATGGGTGTGTTGGTTTCTCGGTTGCAGATCCTTGTTTCACAAGAGACACGTTCCAATCAAATCTCTTAGTTTCCTCGAAACTCTATTCAAAATGACTTAGAACTTATCCTCGTTATGTCCTTAGCTTTCTTTCACATAAAAACCGAATGGTTCCAACATTCCCATTAGATTTGGAAACCAATCACCTGCCAACCTCAATTGCCAAATAATTTCATTATACAACTTACTGCCACCACAATATGCCACGCAATAGCCCCGGCACGCAGCCTTAGTTGACATGAAACACTGGGAAACAATGTTCTTTTGTCCATAAATATCATTACAGGCCTCACTGGCTTATGTTAACACAAATGTCAGTGCATCATTAACTGTGTTCCTTCAATTGTGCGACCGCGAGGAGCAAATTATTTCCTCAAGCGTTAAAGGAAAGGCGCAAGGAAAACCTCTCGTATTAAATTTAATTAGCCAATTAGCGGCGGAATAAGACAAAGCGCAGGAAAGCACGAAAGAAAACTAATTGAGTTGCGGATAGCCGCATGAATACATTATCCTTTTGTTGAACAGCGTCGCCTGCATTTTCCATAATCCTACTTGTGTCCCATTCAGTCATTGCTCGGGATAATTTTTTTTTCTGTTCTATTTATCCTGTCTTTGTCTCTCAAACAACGTTATTCATCCCTGAAGTGCCAATTACTGGAAAGAAGTCGACGAGAGCTTTTGAGAACAATTAACTTCCGCTTCAGCAATGTTAATTGAAGTTGAGTGAGTCCTCGAGCGGAAAATGGCTGTGTTTATAATTGTTGTTGGGGTTTTTATTTAACCATGGTTTTGTTAAAAATGGTTTTTGAAGACCGAGAGTTAAAAGAATTATGGATAACATGGATAACTGTCAAGTCCTTCGTCATCTTGTCGAGAAATGTGAAAAAGCAAAACGATTTTTTAAGCACGGAACCCTCCCTTCATTTTATTATCCCAATAACCGTAGACCACCGTAGATGGATGGGAAGGTTTCTCCGGGATAATCGCGAAGCTAAATATTTGCGGCTTTAGATAGAAAAAAAGTAGCTTCTGACATTAACGTTTGGCCAGATCATCAAAGTCGTTGAAGCAAAAAGCTCTCAGACAGAATTGTTTTTCGAGGGTGGAAAGTGTTCTGATGTGGTGGAGTAGAACAATTCCTCGTCATATCTTCCGTAGAAATATCATTCAAAAGAAGGGCTGACGGGTACATGCTTGGATTCATAGATCGATGTGTAAAGTTTTTAAGTCCAACTTGAATCAAATTGTTTGGTAGCCTAGCCTGGCACTTGCCCCATTTAAAATCTGTTCCACTGATTGCATCCGGGCAGAGTACAAGATCCTGTCCAAAGGCAATGCGGAAGCAATCTATAGCTTAAAAGAAAAAAACTATACCTACACCGAGAATGAAGAACAAGGAGCGCATCTCTTACAAAATATGCCTTCCCCCGGATGCCGAACTTCCTGTTGTGAGAATGAGACAGAAACTCACAAAAGACCCAGCAGGGAAGACTGAATGGCAGCTTCAGAAGTTTGCCAAATAGATAAACTTGAACCAGGAGCGGGCGGGATCTTTCCTGCTCTACTTCAGAGAGGTAACACCGTACTCGATCAAATTTACTAGAAGCAATCTAGCATTCAGCTATATACCGAAACTTTGGAGATAGGCAACGATAAAATTTCCAAAAGGAGGAAAACAGATACCACCTCAGTCCTGCAGTATAACATACTTTCTCCTTAAAAACGACAGAGATGATTATAGACAATCATCTAAGAACAATTGACCTTGAGAGAATCCCTCTCTATGACAAGCAAGATGCACATCGACGTAATAAGTGCAGGAGTCATGAAATACAGCATAGAAAACGCCTTATGCGGGAGAGCCAATTTAAATAAGGAAGTAAATGGCACAATTTCAATATGAGTAGGTGAAATGCTAGGAACTAGGAACGCAGCAACAGAGATATAACAAGAAGTCCTCACTGTTAACACAACCAGAGAATCTCCACAAGATGGAATCTCATCACCCACTTTAGAAGAGTCTTATTGTAGGAATTTAACTTTAATTGCCTTGGCTTTGCTGATGACGTCAATATAACTGGAAAAAGTTCAAGGGGACAGTCTGCGATATTATTTAAAGATGACTAAGAGTCACCAGAAAATGGTGTTGGATAGCAGTACTTAAGTCCAACTCGTCGCACATCACAACGATGCCATGTATAAGAATTTTAAATAAGGACATAACAATTTCGTACTTAAATAAAACACAGAATAATTAAGATATCGGGCTGAAATGTATTCCAGGTATAGTACACATGTTAAATTTAAGTATGGAATTCGATCTCGTTCATATGACCACCGCGAGTATGTTTACAGCGATCGATTCTTTGAAGCCAATTTTTCGCCACTCTTCCAAACATATCGGCCGAAACGTTGGCATTTTCGCGTTCGATATTGTTCCTGAGCTACTCTAATGTTCGTATAGTTGCGACCACCGACTCTGAATCTTAGAAGTAATTTTTAAAAATTTCCAAACGTTGCTCGTTCGTGAATTTCTCTAAATCGGTTATGTCCCTATTGAAAAACCAGTTACTAGGAAACGATTGTTAGATCGCTTGATTTATTAAAGGCGGCGAGGCTGCAAACACGCTCGACGCCATTTGGAACCCAACATGAATTCGAGGATAGATTTTGGTGACTTTGTTAACAATTGTTTAGCAATGTTTTTCAAGCCCGTCATAGCCGTGTCATAGCCTTCATGCGGCATGATGGAAGCGCTCTTGATCTGTTTTCGACCCACTTTAGGAAGTCTATGTTTATGCTAGGTTTATGCTAGAAATTCTACTGGAGTTAGGACTGAGTGATCTTCCAGTTTTTTGCTTGGTTCCGAATCTCTTTTATTTAGTTCGTGGACCCTCAATTTCAGCTCATTAAGCCCTTTGATTTCTCCACTCTAGATGAAATATGGGGTAGGTTTACGAATTTGTCTTTGAAGATTTCAATTTCAGGATGATTACTAAACTCTGGCATACTTCTGATTCTTGATGCTAACAATGGATTCATTACCGATCATGGTTCCTTAGTATCGAAACTTTTAATGACAGTCAAGCACTTTTTTGGTCCTCTCATATCTTTAAAACTAGTGGACTAACTCGCCTAAAAAACCGATTTATCTTATCTTGCTGTGAGGCCAAAGAAACATAAAGATAATCCTGCCAGGCGATGATGGTTCCACGACAGTTGTCCTTTGGAGAGAATCAACTTTTCACTCGAAGTTGTCAGCGAGATTATTTTTTAACACAACAGTGAAACAGGCTAAATACTAAATAGTCATGTCGTATACAGGCAAATTTAGGTAATATACAGGTAAGAGCGCTACAAAAGTTTTTTTAAATAAAACAAAAACGGTTTTGGATATCAATGAAATTATTTATTCCTGTGAAAGTACGTTTGATGCCATTATGTATGGAACTCGATTTCTTTTGCATGGCCACCACGGGCACGCTTGCAGAAGTCCAGACGCTGAACCCAATTTTCGACGGTTTTCAAGCGTAAATCGGCCGATACTGCTGCAATTTCACGTTCGATATTCGTACGAAGTTCATCAATCGTCGCTGGCTTGTTGGCATAGACCATAGACTTGACGTAGCCCCACAGGAAATAGTCTAACGGCGCCAAATCGCACGACCGAGGCGGCCAAGCGACTGGACCATTTCGTGAGATAACACGTTCTCCAAACTTGGTTTCCAATAAATTGATTGTGACATTCGCTGTGTGGCTTGTGGCGCCGTCCTGTTGGAACCACATGTCTTCCAAGTCCATATCATCCAAATGGGGCCAAAAATATTCGGTTATCATTGAACGGTAGCGATCCCCATTCACAGTAACGTGCCGGTCTTGATCATCACGGAAGAAGTACGGCCCAATGACGCCGCCGGCCCATAAACCACACCAAACCGTAATTTTTTCGGGATGCAATGATAACTCATGGAGTACGTGTGGATTGCTGCCTGACCAATACCGCATATTTTGTTTATTGACGAAGCCATCCAGCCAGAAATGAGCCTCATCGCTGAAGATGATTTTTCGATGAAAATCCGAATCATTTTCAAGTTGTTGCTCAGCCCAATTCTACGCTTCTGGTGGTCAAGCGGCTTCAGTTCTTGCGTCAATTTAATCTTGTAAGGATGTAGGCCAAGATCTTTTCGCAAAATTCGCCACAACGATGTCACAGAGATGCCCAACGCTTGAGAACGACGTGTGAGAGACACATTTGGGCTTTCTGCAACTGAAGCCTCAGCGGCAGCAATGTTCTCGACACTACGGGCACACTTCTTTGTCTCACTGGCACGGGAACATTTTGTACTGTGCCTGTGGATTCAAATTTTTCCACTAGACGCTCAATTGTTGATCTGCTAGGACGATTATGACGACCATAAATTGAACGTAGCGCTCTTAACGTTGAGGCCACTGACTTCGAATTTCGGTAGTAAATTTTAATAATTTCGACTCGTTGTTGAAATTATCATGAAATGGCAAACCTTACTGAAGAGAAATGTCAAAAAACCGCAAGAAAAATATGGCGTCGTTTGCTGTCCCTGTCGCTCTACTTTTGTAGCGTCCCTATTGAAAAACCCTTTACAAATAGAAGAGAACAAACGAACTGTTAGGGTGGCGCCACAGTCCTCGGTGGACCTAGGTCCCCACCAACAAGCGTCTCCAGCCAGCTCAGTCTTTAGCCAGCTGCCTCCAGTTTCGCATGCTAAGTTGGTTAAAGTCCCCTTCCAACTTGCGTGTGCCACCTAAGTCGCGGTCTTCCTCTACTGCGCCGTCCCTCGGGTGTGGATTCGAAGATTTTCCGGGCCGGAGCATTGATTCCTGTTGCCGGAGCAACTGTTCCTTGTTAAATTTCCCACAAGAGAAGAATGGAAGCGTTATCAATGACTATAATATTAACATATACAACTAAGTATATCGAAGTATTTTCGCCTCCCAGAATCTGCTTCTCACGGTTCGGGAAGCCTGCCGCTTGCTAAACAATGTCCAAACATCCAATTAGAGCATCGATGTTTTCTTCGGATAGCCAAACCGCTTTCAAAGCCATTGATGCGATTACCACATCCTCAAAACAAGTAGAGCAATGCCGGCTTGAAGTGGTCGTCGTGGCTCAGTGGTTAGTGTGTTGGACTGCTGACCAAGCGGTGTGGTTTCGAGCCCCAGCCAGGAAAACACCAAACATTTTTCGCGGGACCACCTCTCGTCGGGGAATGACAAGCCTCCGGGAGTATAATCTGTCATGAAAGAGCTTCTCAATTCGCCATTCGGAGTCGGCAATAAATTGTAGGTCCCTTCTATTCGTGCGAAAAATGTAACACGCACAACATGAATGGTTGCGAGAAGCTAGGCCTTGGCTCATTCCGAGCTGTCGCGCCAGCTATTTATTTTTTATTTATTTAATGCCGGCTTGAAATCAATCTATTAAGTACCCACTCCATAACTACACTAATCTGGGTCTCAAGTCACAGCAATCATGAGGACAATGAGCGTGCCGACGAGCTGGCTAGAAGAGGATGAGCTCTTAACAGTTCTCTAGCAGAAAGTGTTGATATTTCACTGGCCACTGTTAAGGACTATATACATCTTCACTTCGTCCCGCTTTTTTTTTTTTATAATCCACTCGCGGTTCAAGGGGTTATGAATGCTACTTGGTAGATCAAGACCAGATATTGTAAAATTTGTAGCCATTATCACAGGCCGCTGACCGGTTGGAGACCATGCGGTCAAGCCTGGTATTCCTCACAACGCCTTCTGCAGAAGCTCCAAGGATATTAAAGAGAAAGAATCTCTACTTCATTTCCTCTGCAGATGTCTGACCCTAGCAAGGACCAGACAGCACACCTTAGGCAAACCCTTTCTCGTGGATCTCAACGAACTCCGCTGGCTGGATTTGACCACTTTATGTCACACACAAATAGGTTTGAACGAGTTTTTGTGATAACAAAACAACGTACCCCTTGCGGTAATTGGGTTCTCAGGAACCGCGACTCTTCCTACCTACCTACCCCCTAAAACGAACTCCATACTATGACTCGAACTGACACTATGCCAAATGTGGCCATGGCCTGATGGACCCATAGAGCTAAGCTTGGTATCCCATTCAATAAATACCAACTGCCATGATAAAAATGAGAAAGAAAGTCTTGATGACTTCCACCATAGGTTTCCTTTCGTGGTTAAAGCAAAGCACCCAGTCACCTGCTCCCTTTTTGATAACCTAAGCGAGCTCTTAGAAAAGAAATCGCTGATTTGCTTGTTCTTCTGAAAATCGAAGGACAACAAAATGGCAAAGCAATGGCGCCTCACCACTCGATCGTAAGCTTGGGGAGATCTTAATACGGCGAATGTTGATAAGTGATTTGTTCTCATGTTTCCGTCGTGTTAGTCGATAAACTATGGAAGGTTACTGCCTGTAACAAGACGTTAGCATTGACCTTTAATCTCTCGGTCTGTAGCTTAAAGCAAGGCTTATATCCCTTTAGGGAGTTCGCAAAAAATGAGTTTGTCCACTCTCTAAATAGCCAGTTCGTATCTATCCTCAATAACCAATTCAACGTCTCTATTCCATAACCATCCGCATAAAATGAGTTTACAAGAAATTCAATCAGATAAAGGGCAACATTATCCTTACTACAGCTTTCCTCAGGAACTACCAGACATTGATCCAAACCCACCTGTTTGTTTGTGTATCCTAAACATCCTTCAATGCTTTCCTTTTACTCCATTGAAAATGTTTCGTCTATCAAGCAACAACTATGCACTCCTTCAAGGACCACAATAACATCATTACATCCCGCTGGCGTTTTCTTGGATCGTTAAAATCTATAAATTATTTTTTCTCCTTCTTTGCGTCCACCTGCTGCTGTTGGGTGTATGTTATCCTTTATCCTAAATGGAAATAGATTTCGTTCAACATCACAAGCTCATAACAAATTTCCATTCATTATTCCATTGAGAGTCGGCTGCCAACTTTCCATTTCACCTTCACTCTATCTCTCTTTCTCTCTCTGCCCCTTGAAAATCCTTTTATTTTGTATTTCGGTTCACCTCCATCGGCCTCTAGATGCAGTCTCTGTCCTGTCCAGCACCCTCATTGAATTATAAATGAACTTTTTTACAGATCGATAGGAAGCACATCCACGCTGTCAAGGACTTAAGCATATTTAATGTTTAAATTCCTTGAATTATTCATATCCATCATCACTAAATAAAGGACCGACCCCAGTCACATTACTTTTTCACAAAAAAAAAAAAAAAAACAACAGGAATCTCAAAAATCATCCTGAATTTTGATGGCAAGGAAAAACAAGAACCGAAAATGAAAATAATTGCAAGAAAATCCCCTCATTAAAGTTTTACCCTTGTAGACAATCCCTCTGACAACAGAGAGTCGTCCTTAAACCATCAAACATTTTTTTTTTTTCGAGATCAGGCATAATGAGTCCGGATCCTGGTCGAGCGACTGTCTCATCCGTGAAGCTCTTAAATCGCTGGAGATACTTAAGTAAATTACTTACTTTGTTGCGTTGATGTGCGTAAAGTATTTTGGGAGCCACTCGTGTGATCCTTGCTGCAGGACTCGGTTGATTCAATTTTTTTTTTTTTTTCCAAAGAGCAACAGTGATGCGGAAGGAAATCAATTTTCAACTTAATGAAATGAAGTACACTTGCACAACCAATTTGAGCACTTTATCCTTACTCCATTAAGGTCCTTTTAGGGAGGAGATAACAGTAGAAAGAGCAGGAAAGGAAACAGGAAGGATGGATTTGCCCAGCTTTAGGAGTAATTTTTTTTTTTTTATAATTTTGAGGGACAAAGTTCGTTAGCATTTTTTCTTGTAGATGAGTGATCAGTCTTCATATGCTTTTGCTGTGAAAAGTGCTTGGAGGGTAAGAAGACGAGGTAGGGTGTTCCCCATGACTCATCGATTGACTCTGCCACCCAGCTCATTACTGAAACAATGAGTTAAGCCTTCTCCCACATTTGTTGAAATCAAAAATCGACCACTTGGTAGGCAAACCAAGACTAAAACTGGAAGGAAATAAGCCTCCAGGAGACATTTATACGAATCGACTTAGAAGTCTTTCACATTGCACAAAGTTATATATCCAATGAGAGCTTAAGATTGCCCAGGTGCCAAGACTAGACTAAATCTAGCTTATAAGCCTCTTATAGGAGTCACGTTCTTAAAAGCGCAGACTGAACTGCGCTTCGATTCAACAAGGTGTTGCCGCAGTAATAGTTTTGAAAGTGATTGAAGTTGTCAGGCCTTCTTTCTGCTCTTAACCAATAGAAAAACATAAGTCTCTACTTGAAAACAGTGCATGTTACCAAATACCAGCATTCGATTGTTGACTGGTTTGGGACTCATTCATAATTCGGCTACATTCCTTTCCTAACCAAGGTCCGTCTAAAATCACAAGAAAGGCTGGTCGTGGTATAAACATCAAGTGATCAGTGGTGCACTGGTGCTTTAATGTATGTCGACGACTTACCATGTTCCGCCTAAAAAAGTTAACTGTCCAGAACGACTCCCCCCCAAAGAGTTTCATTAAAAACTAAGACTGTGACGGCTTTGAACTGAGTCATGATTTTACGAACCAAGCTGCTCATACTACAAACCTCTCATCAATCATAGGAAAATGTATTACGTCCATGCTCATTAAGGAAGTGATTCTCTTCAGTATTGTTAGCCGGAATTTACAACCAGAAGTTTCCTGCATGGCGAGGTTTTATCTGGTTCCTTGTCATAGATAGCCAAATCAATGCGTCAAATAACAAGCAATTCAGGACTTTGGCTATGGTGACAGCATGAGAATATTGGTCAACAGCAACTTAGGTTAGGTTAGCGGGCCGACGAAGATGATGAATTCCTCTTCATCTCACTTAGGTCTATGTAGACCCGTTGTGGTACCCATGTATTTTACCTGCTACTTCCCATTTTATATGCCTGATGACAGCCACTCGATGTCATCGAAGAGTGACACTACTACTAAAAGTGAACCTACTACTTAAAAGTGAACCTTGAACAGGGCAATTGTGAATCTATATCAGCTTTCAAATTTAAGGAAACGGGCCTTGGACTATTTTGGCTTTATGTAGGATATACCTCGATAGGCTGATAAAAAACTACTGGGGAGACCATTTAAATTAAAGTTGAACTTAATAGTTGAACACTAGAGGCCATTCTGGGTACTTCTACTTCGGAACAAAACGAATTATAGCATTTCTCTGGAAGGTTCCTCATCATCATCATCGTTTTCAATGACCTGCTTTTCCACTATGAAAATCGCTGCTTTAAGGTGCTTTAATGGAGCCGTCATACATCAACTCTAAATCATCAGGGGCTATTCTGGGCCTTCACAGGGTACGCATACCTTATGGCATGCATTCCATGGCACGTCTTGGAAGACGAGTTTGGGACATGCATTTAACATGTTTAAATCATCGAAGTACAGCCTTCGAAGAATTAGCTGCCCAATAGTACAGTACCTCGAGTATTCTAGTATTCCTGACTCGATAGTTACCCCACCACGAAATATCATTTCGGCAGCTTGTATCCGCGAATTTATTCTTTTGATCATTTTCCAAAGCGCCATGACTGAGCATCGAAGGAAACACTGACCGATAGCTTAGCTCCGATGGCAAGTTCAAACCTCCTGATAACAGATTGACCAAGCTGTCTTAAAACGTTTCCAGCCTGATTACTTTACATTCTCCACTTGTTTTAATGGAATTTCATTAAGATAGAGAGTGTGTTTGGGAAATGGTTATCGCCTTTGATTTGTGCACGTTTACTCCCCGCCTTAACACAGACGGCTACGAACATGTCAAATGAACCCTGGGGATCGGTCTGGGCGGACCCAAGGACGGCCAAGTCATCAGCGAAAAGCAGATGGCTTATCCATAAGTCTCCCAATTCGAACCGTTCCCCGCCATGGCTGCGCGTTAATCTCCAAATCATATACATAATGAAAAAGAGAGGTAACAAAACGCATCCCTGGCGAAGTCCAACACCCGTTCATCCGAACACAACTCATGCAATTTGTATACAGAGATCGAATGGTCCCCAGAAGAGAACCGACGATCCCATACTCATGCAGTACACTCCAGGGTTTACTTCAAAGAACCCGATCACATGCTTTCTCTAAATCCACAAAACAACTATGGATCGGCCCGTGACAGCTCTGTTAAGTTAGGGTAGGTAGGTGGGTTGGCTAGGAGAAAGAAGCCCTCTGCGCCACACTCAGGTCAGTAGAGACTTATTGTGATGCCCATTTTTGGGGGCGAAGGTACCCCTTGCTCGTGGGGCACTACCCAAAGCATTCTCCTATTGGCCCAGGGTTTAGAAGCATTTTAAACCTCAATGAACCTCCATATGTTCCTGATAGGTATGTCCCTTTGTTCTTCGGCATCCTGGGAAAAGTGCCTTCCAAAGGATTTATGTCTGTGGGGGCAAAGATCTAGGCAGTGTCCTCATTGACGTTTCCGCAACCCTAGTAAAAGTCTTCCTCACCTAGTCTTAGCTTTTTCATTTGATAACGCAAATTTGATGGAGAGGGTTCTCCTGTCCTTTAGCTCTGTCGTTTGACATAATCTATCAGGAGCTTAAACTAGATGCAGTAGCATAGACATCTGGAAAGATATGGTTTCCTCAGTACCATCTGTACAGATATTACATGAATTGTCGCAACCTTTACAGTTAAATGGAGGCCTACGCATCTAAACTTTGCATCCTAGTCAAGACTCTCCTGCCGCAGTTGCAAGAGCAAGAAGAAAAAAGGAGCACTGGATAGTTTCCTTTCTAGATGTCTTGTCCTGTATGAAGCAAGGCGTCATGAATTGGATCGACCACCTGCACGAACTTCCTTATCGGCCTCCCCTTACCACGACTTATGGCAAATAAACGACGCAATACAGCGCTTCTATAGCCTCGAACAAGTCGCTTGAAACCATATCCAGAGTCATAGGAAACCCTGAGCTGTCCGTCCATGTCTAAGGTAAAGCGTATTTTTTAGTGTTTAGCTGGAAGTCGACAAAAGTGAGAAATCATGACGATTTCCAGGCAGACTCCACAATGTAAATGCAAAACTTTTGCTTTGATCTGCAATATTTATGATATTGGTCTGGCCGAGATGGTTAGTTGCTTTTTTGAAGACGCTCTCTCTAGGGTGCCTTCAGACTGAGAACTAAAAATATTCCATCAGTTCAAGATAAGCTGTTGCCAGTTTCCCTACCAGTTGCGATGCTAAATAAAATCCACGCCATTTGGCTCCAGTAAGGTTAGGTTAGAGAGACTCTTGGCATAGCTGATGCACTAAGACCAGTAGTAGGTCCATTGTAATGTCTCAGGATCTACGAAAAGAAGGCACCGAGATGGTTTTTCGAGAGAGATGGATAATCATCTCCCCATTCTCCTCGTTCCTGCAGCTCCTGCAGAAATCATTTGCATTAACAGTGGCATCTCTGCCTGTGAGGTAGTGTACTGTGATGACATCTACAGTAGCTTCGAGATGCCGTGTACTTAGCGAAAATAATCTCTTAGAGTCCTTTTGGTCTATTGAAGACAAAATTCGTCTGCCAGTGTACCAGGTGGTGCCATTTGCTTTGCTGATTGCATCTAGCTTTAGTCTTAGTTTGCATGTAGCTAGTACCATTCAGAGATTCTCTTTTTCAGGAAGAATCTGTATTGTTATACCATTATTGGCGAGTTCATGGGGTTTTCGGTTGCCAGAAATGCCCCTGTGTCCTGGTTCCTAGTAGAGGAGTGTGTTGAATTGTGCTGCGATCTCTACGAAAGACGAACTTCAATCTGGAACTATTTTTGATGTTACAGAGACAGATTCCAGGGGCTTCATGGCGGCCTGGCTAGCTGTGAAGATGCTGATATCTCGAGGAGTTATTACATTTCACTTCAGCCCAGATAGGGCTTCTTTTATCGGGGTGATCTCCGCATAGTAGATGCTGCAGTGCCCTGAAAGGCAAAAGAAGATCTTAAAATTTAAATCATTGGAGAGAACATCCTCATTGGCTCTAGTAAGTTCATCCACAGTCTAACCAATTCAACCAAGAGAAGCCTAAAACGGTTCGCCTACATCTTAGTGAAGGTCTCGTCAGCTTTTCATAATGACGTCAACTAAACCAGCTGACACTTTTCATTCTTAACGATTTGAACAGCATCCTGTACCTTTTTTGTCCTGAGCTCAACCAGGATTTTGGCAGATTTTTCCAACTGCTGCCTGCAGTTCTAAAGAACTGAAGATGTGCAGCAAATCTATCAGGTAATTAACCTGGTGAGTACCTTCTACTTGAACCACAAACAACTTTTCCGCTGACAACCTCGGACGCAGATCAACCGATTTAATCCGATTTGTTTTTTTTTTTTTTAAGGCAGAATAATAATTTCACAAGGACACTCTCTTGCCAACCAGACTACACCACGACCCTCCCTTCTATTCGGCTTAATATCGCGCAAACATTCCGTCACACTGCATATCTGTTCGAGCCGCGGGGCATATGGAACATTTTCATTTCGATCTCATTTCCTTTTTTAATGTGATTATACGTGTAAATACTTTCATCCTGATCCACTGCTTATCCCATTTATCTGATTCTGTATTTTATCTCTCTCTTTCTCTCTCTCTCTTGTTTCTTTTCTCCCACAGGACGCTGCAATTTGCGTTAAATTTCACTTGGAGCGTGAGAAGAATCCGCATAAATTTAACAGCCGCATGAAGAACAAACTGTGGTACTTTGAGTACGCGACTTCGGAGACGTTTGCGGCCTCGTGCAAGAATCTTCACGAAAATATTGAAATTGTGGTAAGTACTGGAACGTGTCCAACATTGAAATTTGTTGCTAGATGATGAAACACTTGGACGCACTGGCACTATCCTAGACGCGATTTCTCTCTAGACCTCTCTCGGTTTTTTTTTTTTTTCGGGACTAAATCGAGTAATGGAATCCTTTATTTATGTCGCTCGTTATCGCCATCTTTTGCTTTATTTTGTTGGCTACTAAAGACTTGGATCAGACGCCTAGTGGTGTAGGTGAATTTGTTTCATTTGTGTGGGTAGATAGCTGGCGTAAACGGCAGATGAATTTTCCTTTTTTGCTAAATGGTTCCTCTTCAAGTGAAAGATATTGAGACACTTAAACGAGGCGTGTAGGACGACGTACTTGACAGAATAGCGGCGAAAATGCGTTACGTGCCAGCGTGGTTATGAAAAATATTAACTTTGTGTCCTTGTGCGTTATTTTGGGTGCGCTCTTGAGCATGGCGTTTGAAGTGCTCGATGTGGGCGGGGGGCGCTGTGTGTCGTAGGCCACGCAATTTCAATGTCCTGCTTGGGAATGAAGAGTGACAGTATTGTTGACGGGACAGCGAGTGGCACTGGCACTGGCACTGGGACAGCATTTCAAGTAGCTGTTTAGTGCAGGCACATGGTTTCTAATAATTGTGTATTCAAGAGAATAACGCTATCATCTGTGAATGACAGTTGACACCAAAAGGGACACTGTGTCGGTAAGAAAATTGTCAGGTGATTGAATCTTTACATGGGAACGTCAATGAAAAATTAGAAATTCATTGACACAGATTCAAGCGCTTTGTAGTGCTTTGCAGCATACTATTCTCCTGACTTTTACTATAGGTAAGTTTTAGGGCATTAATTTACATGTAGCGAGTGAAATACCCAGATTCCTCCGTTCTGGTAGGATCTCTGGAGTGGTATCACGTTTGGCCAGCTTCAATTCCCTGGAATATCCCTATGACCGGGTACCCAGCATATGTAGGTGAATGTTAAAATGTTCTGCCATCTCACTGAGAGACGAGCGACAATCTGAGGTATCTTTTGATGTATATGTTACTGATTCCAGAGTTTTTATAGCAGCTTGGTTATCGGTAAAAATTGTGATCTCCTTACATTATGCCTAAGCCAGGATAAGGCTTCGTTGATCGCCATAATTTCCGGTTGAAAAACGCTATAATGGTCGGGCAGACGGACGGAGATGCTCAAGTTGAGCACTCCGCAGAAAACATCGCTCCGTTCTCGGGTTAAGAGCCGTCTGTATAGAGGTGAAGGGAGCGCTCGTCTCTGGCATCATCCTTCTCCCACTCCACTCTGGAGGGGATTGACGTCTGGTCGTTTTTTTTACGGGATCCAATATCGAGGAGTGGCCAATATGGTTGTTTGACTATTGAAAGGAGGCCTTTAATCTGAGGGCTGCGCTAGAAGTTGATTGCTTGCCAAAAATACCCAGGAGAAGCAGATGTAAGAGCACGTGGATGGGGTGGTTCTTAGTGGTCCGCTGATGTATGTGCATCCTGATCTTTGCACTTTTTCCAATGAGTTACAGTGTAAGGCTTTTTCAAGCAAACGATCACACCATGCAGAAGTATAGATCTGATAACGGACACGTAGAACCAGTGCGTGGTATGAGGTTGCAGGATCCATTTTTTACCAATGGCTTTCCTGCAGTAGTACAATTCTACAGATGCCTTTTTAACGCGTTCAAAAGTATTGGCTTTCCAGCTTAATTTACTGCCCAGAATGAGACCCAGAAATTTGGCTGCACCGTATTTCTAGTGGATTTACTTCTTTGTTACAAAGAAGAAAGGCCTAACAAGTTCATTAGACAAGACCACCGACAGACTATAGAAGCGAACTAACGCGCCAACTGAAACTGAAGAGGTGGAAAACTTGGCAAGATGTGCAAGCCATTGTTGAATTGTTAACATTCAACTATCATTGCGATGACTTTTGATAAGTAAGAATGAAGAGGTTTTTAAATTTGGATCGATACATACTCGCACAACGTGTTGAAATAGTGAAACTTCACACGATGAAAATATGGCGGAAACGTTTTGCAAAGCTCTTATGCCTTTGATTATCATCAAGTGCCTTCTCGCACAGCTATAGTGAATTTAATCGATAAACTTGAACATCTTCGACAGGTTAGTGACATGAAGACTCCAAATCGTGTTCGTTTGGGAAGGTCAGCTGAAAATATCGCCGCCGTAGCTGAGAGTTTGACTGAAAACCCAGAATTGAAGCTAGCAGACCACGTCGTACTTTCGCTAAAAAAAAATGGCACTTCTTGTTGAACGATTCTATACAGACCCTCAGAACAAGTGATGACTACTTTTCAGGACAACATGGGAAACATGAAAATAAAACTGCCACATCGATCAGGCATTGCTTCTTCCTCGGTGACACTCCGACTTTGACTCCGTCTGTCGGAAAATCTCAAAAATATCGTCCATTGAAACACGACCTCATTTGGTAAATTGATGAGAGAATTCTACAAATAATTCTGAAGTCTACGTGAATACAGAACCTTAAGTATTCCATGCGTAAACGAATCCTGGACTTCACCGAATAACCACAAGAAAACCAGTGTAAATTGCATAATTTTACCCACCATGCACACAATCCAAACCTGATATTTTCCTACAGTTGGTCTTACTGTAGACCAATTCGATGACAATAACGAGTACGGGTCCACTACGTTTCAGTTCTAGTTCTTTAGAGTGACTCATACGGCATTGGCACTTTAGTTTATTGGCCTTCCATTTTCGTGACCCTATCCTTAGGGGGCTTTAACTCCAATAAAATAGTTGAAAAGCTGAGAAACCGGCATCTAATCATGCAAGATATTGAGCGAATTTGGGTAAATTTTTTAGTTAACTTGAACTTAAATGCAATTTGAGTCACCACTGGCGTAATAACTTGCAACTGCCTTCTAAAGGAGTAGTTTCACAGAGTCAATCCAAAGCCCCTTTGAAAATTGCTCAAGATTTTGAAATGAACAAACTCTTTTAAGAACACAAAGGGACCACACGCACACAGTAGGTTTTATATGAAACTGCAGAGCTATGTATAGCTAAGGAATAGTTCACTGACTTGTTAATCGAATCTCTTGCCTAATGAAAATCAAATAAATTCTCTGCTTACCCCGTCTGAACAAAAAAAATACGTAATCCTTCTGCTTGTCTCCGATAACATAGAGCAAAATACTTCAACGGAAACACTTTTCCAGATACATCAAGCAATAGATAGCAATGGCTATCAAATAGGTTGTACAACGCACTTCACGACGTTGAATCACTACTTTTGCCACACTTGAAAAATAAATTTTAAATATTTTCTGTAGTTTTCTGATGAAATATCACTGTAACTGTATTTATTTAAACCATTAACACATAAGAACAAATGTTTTCTAACAATATTTCTACCGAAAAAGTGATTTTTCCAAAAAAATCTAGTACGAACATATGCACAGCCAAAAAGGGCAGTGAGTTCATATATGAACTCAACGCATTTTTCTGTCTCTTTTGTGTCAAACAAATGAAATTGTAAATCTTGAGGAGTTTTCGTTGAAGTTTTTGACTGTTTTTTGATGTTTTTTCGACTAAAAATATGATGAAATGCAGGAAAACGTGGACTTGATGAATTAGAAATATGTGAAATGTGAAAATAGAAAATAGAAAATAATATACGCTGGCCTAATCTATAAACGTACCTTAAAACGATAATACACTTCGAAAGGAAGGAGGCTCTTCTACGGATTGAACTTAGCAGCAGAGATGCTCGAAGCATCATCAGTACGCCATTAGTATTCACCTGGTAGCTGCAGGAGCCGAAAACGAGTATGCTGTGTTTGGCATCTGCAAATGACCTGTCGTGACAAATAGAAGAACGAGGACTCTCGGCAGTCCCCTCTTTGATGAACTGGAAGACCTTTATATGTAGCTGCAAAACTTTCTGGAAGTTTTACCCTTAGCCCAATGTTTTTCCTTGCTTCATTCTCAGAAACAACAACGAACACCCACCTAACTTTACCCACAAAATCTCAGGCCCCAAACTTACCTCTTAACGTTTGGCAATCATAAATATGTGTCGATATCTCCTCCTACCTCTTGCATACTCCAATATTTTAGTTCACACCAACTGACACCAAATGGCCTCCCTACGTGCCAGGTGAGGTCACAATCTCTTAAATTTACTTCCTATGACCACCATTCTACTTCCAATTTAAATTTAAGTGCTGCACACGCCGCCGTTCAGATGCAAAGGAAAGGGAAAATCCTTGCCATCTCGGCAGAGCAACTATGATCCCTTCTGACGTCATATTTATCTCAAACGTTCACCTGGCACCGGGAGCAATAAACCGAAAGAAATAAATAAGAATTTCTTCAGCCATCAAGTGCAATCCGGAACGGGCCTAATCCTCTCAAATAGCCGGAACGTTTTCACCACTCATCCACACCCTGTGCACACCCCAATTCGCTTTGCGTTGAATCCTCTTTATCGCTCCACTCGCCTGAAGGGACAAAGACAATCCCCCCTCAACGAAAGCCTATTTGAATTCCATTTTCAAACATTGTAAAGTGTCCTCTCCAAAAAAGGTTTCAAATTGGAGGCTGGCTTATAGGAAAAAAAAAATCGAAAAAATCCTTGCAATCCTGTTCGTTTTTTTTTTTTTTTTCATGAAAATTTGTTTCCACCACGTTTGTCGTTCACAGTGCGATGGTGTTTCACTGGACTTGGCAAACGGACCGCATTTACAAGGCATCGCTCTGCTTAACATTCCCTACACACATGGCGGCTCCAATTTATGGGGTGAACATTTGTCCCAGAAGCGGATCCGGAAAGGCGGACCATTTCGGAAGGGTAAGAAGCTGAAGTCATCCGACAAGGAACTATCAGCGACCAGCTTCAATTCGGTTGACTTATCGGTGGCCATTCAAGGTACGTATCCTCAATTTTTTTCTTATTTCACTTTCATTGATGTGTGTGTGTGTGTGTGCTTGGTATCATTGTTCGCCTTCGCAAGTGTGTATCTGCGTGCGTTCCCCAATTTTTATTGCTACTTGCTGCTAAAAGTTATGTGTGCCGTTGCCGGGCTTTGCACGAGCACTTTGCTCGTCATTACATCCTCCCTTTGGCACGGTGTGACGTCGATGGCTGTGATTTCGCAATTCGCATGTCCTTTGTGTTGATTTTAACACGTTTTGCAAATAAAATCTAATCCTCCCCCTGGTACGCCTCGAATTCTCGCCCATCCTCACACCATCCTTATACCATCCTCACACCATACTCACTCCATGTCCTTGTTTCATTTTTATCGCTGATTTTATGCTTTCATTTGTGGAATGCGCGCGTCAGCTACAACCGATAATCTATTGCTCTCCCTCTCTCGTCGAGTGGACAGAGTCATAGATAAAGATACGCAGATACAGGGACACGTTGTATCGCACATTCATTAAAAAAAAAATCTATTTCCTCTCGTTCGCGTGTCATTCACAGATTTCGGTGATCGTCTCATAGAAGTCATTGGTTTAGAAAATTGCTTGCATATGGGACAAGTGCGGACGGGCTTGAGGGCTTCCGGACGGCGGTTGGCCCAGTGCAGCGAGGTAACGATAAAAACCCGAAAAACTTTTCCCATGCAAATCGATGGCGAGCCCTGGATGCAGTCTCCTTGCACAGTGAGTATTAATTTTTTTGTTTGGCATGGAGTGTACATATGTTCTTTATGGTTCGACTCGAATGGGGTCGGTCTCATTCTGGAAAGGAGTGGCGCTGTCGTATGTTTGCTCATAGTTTACCGAGCAATTTGAGTTTATTGAAAATGCATTTGGGGGCTGTTAAGGATGCAAAATAGATCCTTTGATACGCTTTAATGCAATTACATCCGTTTGAGTTGGGAATGAAAAAGTTATACAAGTTTTTGTTTGCTCGAATGGATAATTTGTGGAGGAACTGGGGCGTATACGTAACATTTTTGCGACACAAATTTACGATCGATCTTTTGTGTTTACGATGCTTGGAAAGAGAGTTGCCACGCAGAATGAAATGCACCAGGTTCGCAATCAACTGGATTGAAGTCTGTTTTGCTGTGGACACACACTCAGGGAAGTTTTCTTTACAGCGTTCAGCGTGGAATCCAAGGCTTTACATGGAAGATCACTGGTTTATTTAGAGTTAGCAGTCATTTAGTACCTCAAATGGGCAACTGCCTATTACGATGTTCTGCCACAATATGGTTGGTTTACTTAAAACAGTAGACAAGCTCTTATCGAGATCGGGTTACTCAATGTCGAGCAACTACTTCTTCGAAGGAAGAGGTCCATACTTCGATGGTTTGGACACGTTTAACGCATGTCCCCAACTCGGTTTCCATAACGTGCCATGGAATTCATGCCATCAGGTAGGCGTTCCCCGGGAAGGCCCAGGATGAAATGGCTGGACCAAGTCCGAAATCTCACTTCTTCTCATATGGGGATATACCCTGTTGATTTAGAGTCAATGGCAGAAGATCGGAAAATGGTGGAAGGATTTTTGAGGATGTAAATGTCCTTCTCTTATGTCTGCTGAGCTTGCGAGTAAATCAATCTAGTTCTTCCTTAAATATGGGTTTCATTTTGCTATAACAAACTTCTGGCATTCGTTCGGTCTGTATTTATAACGTGTCGTGCAATGGTCATTGTGATGTATACTGAGCCATTCCACATGAGTTACTAATAGCGCAGTGTCCAATAACGATGTCAGAGACGACCTGTGCTTTGTTGTGTGAACTTGACCAGAGAAAGAGATCTCTACTTACTATAGGCCGCTCATAAGTTCCTTGTCCTTATACATGTGTCTAGCTGGATCCACCGTGTACTTGTTTGATCTTTTTAGTAAGCCTATTTCAATCTTCGCAAAGGGAAGGGCCTGTGAGGTATGCATCGCTGCTCCCTTCCATTCAAGTTGATCAGCTCTTTCGTTACCTGGAATATCCATGTGTCCGGGTGTCCATATTGACTCTCGATATTTCATTAAAATACTTTTACAGATTCTTATAAGCCTTGCCTCGCTTGCCTGTCAATGTAGTTGGCAATTCTACTTCCGTTGATATCCTTCTCACGGATAGATTTTTAAGCCTCGATGATGGCCTTAATCTCGGCTTGAAAGACACAGCAGTTTGTTCTAAAGGTGCGGTTTACTCTCAGGCATTTGCAGTAAACTCTGGCTTCCATGCCAACATTCATCTTAGAACGGTCGGTATTGAAGGCCAGTTTCTTTGTGTTTGTGACTTTTTAGTTCCTTCTCTTATAGTGAATCTTCTGTCAATTTTTCAGCAGTCCCCCATCACACTTACAAAGGATTTTTGGTAGATTAATTTCTTGAACAATGCCGGTAAGTCACCGAAGGAAGGGCAGAGTACCCAGTCATCGATAAGAAGAGATCTTGTTAGTTACTCCTATACTAAATTGTAATTTTGTCTGGATATAGAATGCTACACTGTTCCCCAACCCAACTGGCACCATGGCATTCTTGTAAGTCTCAAATTTGTAGGAACGACAACTTCAATTTTTGACAAACCTTCAACTTGAGACTGCACAATGAACTTTTAGTAAACTAGTGTAGACCGGGTTGAGTCTCCCATGGTTGCACTAAACAAGATTACGCATGCCCATTAGTCTGCAGCAGTCTTAACGTTGCGATTTGGCTTCTTGTCGTTTTCATTGGAAGAAAGGGTTCACTTATTGTGATGAAAAGAACCCTGTTTAGTACCTTTCTTAGCTATTTCGTCTGCTTTACAAATAACTCTTTAGGGTAACCGTAAGGTAAAATAACATCTCGAGAGACAAGCCACTGGTTGACCCATTTACAGCTTATTACCTACGATTCAAACTTTTAAAAGGCTGTTTGGCGGTGACAGGCGACAGCAACGAATTCAATGAAAACTATTCCCGAAAGTCTATAGCCTCGGCGTGAAAACGGCTGCAGTGTTTCGGTAGTCTAAATCGCTGTTTTCAGCCAATAATTTTGGAAGATTGACCTGTGGAATGACGTTCTTCCTTCCTTGCTTTGAAGGCATTCTAGATGAGAATAGTACATTTTTTTAGGATTTCTGCAGCAGAGCACAAAACCTGCCACAAATTTAGCTGGATGCGCAAAGGCCTTCCAACTAAATTTAATGTTTAACAATGAGTCGCCATTTACCAGATGATCTGGCCGACTAAGAAGCAGTAATCCGAGACAATAGAAGAGGAATAAGGGCATTTGCGGAAGAGTTGTAGAAGTTCTTGATGGCACGTAGGCAAAGTGATTAAAAGCCTTAAAACTAAAACACATGCTAAACAGAAATAAGACTATGGTCGGTCATAAATATAAGGAGAACCCTCACTCGGGTAAAACCTGATCAAAAAGAGTTACGAGCTGTGAAGAGTATCATAATGGATCATCATGTTCATGACCCATGCAGAATGACTCTAATTTCATCACAAGGGTTATTGCAGCTTGCTGTACGATGGCCCTCTGTTTGGCAACAGTAAATTGAGTACATTCACATTCTAATCTGTCCTATGTTGCATACCCTACCAGCTGCAATCACTTCATCTTACAAATAGCTAGATGCCATCTATTAAACCTGACATTCTCTACCGCACTACAGTTTAAACTCATCCCCCCAGCATAACCTCTTGTCACCTTCGTCCAATAACGACGAATGAGGTGTGCTTACGAGGGTGGAACCCAATATTTACATACGAAAGAACAGGTAAAGTGGTATTAATGAGCAGAGAGTGATTAGTTAATTAGTTCTTTGGTGGACACATGGGTATCCATCCCATCAGTGTGGAATATTCTTGGCTTAGGATTAACTCTGTTGGTCTAATTGGATGAATTATCGTTGGGATTAGTTGTTCTTGGATCTTTGTTGGCAATTTTCATTGCATTCGTGGGAGAATTTGTAAATCACTTTGGTTGAACGTATGTAAGTGCTCCAAAGGGAATGAATACCATCAGAGCTGTAGAGTGGATAATTAACCATGTTTTTCTTAAAACATCAAAATAATCAAGACCCGGATTGATAAGCGGACTTCGATTTGAGAATCTGCTCATAGAATGCACGGACCTTGTGTACGCCAAGTTTTTTATTTTCGATACGCAGATAGGTGTGAAAATCCTTTATGAACACTCTCCGACCCGTGCCATGAGTTATGCCCTACTCTATGCCCCTGCATGTAAAAAAACAAAACTCCTCCTCATGTTTGTCACCTGCGGCACCGCCAGTCAAGACATTCCTTCGCAAGGGCAGGTTTGACATTTCGTCGTTTTTTTTTCAACTGCCAGCTGTGATAACTTCACTTGCAGTCTCCCAGCCTTTTGGGGTCAATTGGCCTCCAATTTCTCTCTCTCTATGATAGTTCTAGCACATGCTCAGCATTCTATAGTTTCCCTTCATAGTGGCGGCAGAATGGGTCATTCACATACTTGTACGAGTACTTGTACTCCCGAAAGCATCCATGCCCTGATAGGGATTGGCATGGGTAATAGTTTACCTCTCTGTGCTTTCTACAAGTCTAGTCATCAATGTTGGGGATCAGATTTATGTGTCCATCGCCCCTTTGTTGTGGTGTTCCACCTATGTTGCTATTCTGCCTTCATAGCTTCCATGGTTGTTGTCCTGTCGTCGGGCTCGTTTTTGCGCAGTGCCGCAGCCTTCTTCGCTTCTAGATCGTTGAGGCAGGCGGCCTGAGATTGCACTTCCAATATCTGTTGACACAGTTCGAAAGGCCCAGCATACCCTTAAGGATGCAATCCTGTGCTGATGTATGACTTGTGGTGTATACTACCCATACCCATATTGGAGCCGCATACAAGAGTATGAACTTGCTCACGTTTGTTAAAAGGTTTTTGACCGGTTGCCTTGGTCCTCCAATGTTTAGCATGAGCCTGCATAGTGCCACTACTGCCCGAGAAGGTTCTCCCCTGCTTACGTTAAGTGGTGCTTGAAACTGAGTCTGTGATCAGGCAGCGCTCCTATGTACTGGATGTACGGTTTTGACTCGATGATGTGCTCCTCGACAAGTGTGGTTAAGTGTTCCACTTTATACCAAATTAGGTTCAATCAGGTTTGAGCCTTAAGATATTACTGCTGGTTGACTGTCCGTGAGCATGTGGAGATTCAAATTTGAACATTGTTGCACGGCATAGATACCTGCCTGAAATACACTGTGACTTTTTTCCCATTGATGTCAGAGGTTTGGTTTTTAAAATTCTATGCCTCTCGGCTTGAAATCACTGTGTCGAACTTTCTACCGAAGTATAGAGTTTTAGGTAGGCATTTGTTTACCGCCAGGATCATATCAAACTCTGGAATTTCCAAGAGACGATTTATTTGATCCATATGATCTGTGGAATTCATCTCTCCTGTTAGTCTGACTACGCTACGGATTGATGTTAAACAAATTAACACTTTTATAGCAGTTGTGAAGCAAGCATTGTAGCCGATGTATAGTAGTTCCTACACGAACGTAGTGCGCCTCGCAGTGAACAGGAAACGAGTATTTTCCAGATGTGTGCTGGAGTTCATGTTAAGTTTATGATAATTAATTCAGGTATATGTTTGTACGCAGATTTCTTCTTTAAAACTCAATCGCAATAATGGCATCTAATCAATTTCTGTTTTGTATTTATTTACAGATAAAAGTTACTCATAAAAATCAAGTTCCAATGCTAATGGCACCACGTTCCGAAAAGGGTCGAGGATTTTTTAATTTATTTTGCAGCTGACTTACCGCCTTCAGATGCATGAGTACCGACTCTGTTGCCAGCAATGATAATAGTAATTTCAATAGTAATCAATCCACCGTCCAAACATCTGAATAGCTTTACAAAAACATGCGTATTTTAACTATTTTATTATGAAACCAAACCAAAATACTAAACAAACAATTTAAATTTATTTATTTTGTATATACTCGTAATGTAACGGATCATTTTTTAAATTATACACAAACCAAAACAAATACTATTATTTAGTAAAAATATTTAAACAGAAAAACAACTAAATAAATCCAACAATGTACATATAGCTTTAATTGTGTTGCAAACTATTTAAAAAAGTATATATATATATATGTATAAGTATGAAAAAGACCAGATTTATTTCATTTGAAAAATTATATATATAAACGAAGCCATTAACTTAATCCTTTCCAGTTAGAAACAAATATTTATATTAACTACTACTCTACAAAACCCATATATTGTATACTCAAAAACAGTTAAATTATGTATAGTAAATTAAATTTAAGAAAACAAAAAAGAAACCCTTGTAATATATACTATTGTAAAACAATTGAAAATATCAAATGGTGAAGCTTTAAAAAAAATTATAAGAAAAACTAAGATGAAACACAGAATACCTATGTATTAAATATTTATTATATGCATTTGCATTATAGGTACATGTAAGAATTAATTTTTTTTTTAAATAATTTTTTTTATATTTTTTATTTATTTCAATATTTTCTCTTTGTTTTTTCTTTAAATATAAAACGGTTAAGCATTTAAATATAATAAACTAGGGTTAAATGTAAAATTTGTTATAAGCAAAATTAAGTCAAAAACTTCCAGTGTTGTTAGAAAAGTGTTGAATTGCTTTGTTATGTGTGTCGATGTTGTTATTGTCGTTAATTGTTAATTTCACCTATTATTCGTGCAATTCGAAATTATCGGGAAACAAAATATATTTATTTTTTCATTATGTTTGTTTTTTTTTTTTTTTTTATTTTAGTTTTTTTCTATAGTTTTACGTTTGATATTCCAAAAATTGTGCCTGCGCAGAACGGACTCATAGCAACAGGGAAATTCGTGAAAACTCATCGGGCCTATACAGGTGCCTTTTTTTTCGATCTTCTTCTAATCAAATATATGGTATGGCCCGCTCGTTCTACGCCAATGCAGACAGGAAAAAACTTGAACATGGCATACGTTGTTGGTTGCTGACGCGGTATCTCCACCGTCCAACCTAGATTGTAGTCCATTTCAAGTGATATTTCTTTTGTGGAAATCATAACGCAAAATCTAAAAATGAACGTGAACATTTCGACCACAACTCGTGCAACATAATTCTTCTATGAACGAGGATTGTTGAGCGTAGTGGGCTGCAGCAGAGCACTGATCTTCATAACTCTAAACCAGCTTCTAATCAAGTCCGCTGATCTTTCCATTACCTACCCTAAGTTAAAGGTTAAAGTGGCTGTCCGCACCTGGATGAAGACACGCTTAGACCGAAAGAGATGCGTTGTCATACCGCAGGATCTATTACTTATCCAGAACTACTCTGAGGGCTTATTAAACAAATTAGAACTTATCATGAATATAGGACAAAGGGACAAACTCCACCAAAGGGCAAAATCTTTTAATTTTGAGAAAAATTCAGTATGAATTTAGTTTGCAATCTGCATAGAAACATTTCTCTTAATTTCTGCATTTCACATGTTTCTGATTTTTCTAGTCCACCCGTTCCTCCATTTCATCAAGTTTTTAATCGAAAAACCATTCAAAAACAGCCAAAAATACCAACAAAAACTCCACAAGATCCGAAATTTCTTTTGTGTGACACAAACCAGACGGAAAAATGCGTTGAGTACATATATGAACTCACTGGACTTTTTAACTGTGCACATGTTCGTACTAAATTCTCGCTAAAGAAGTGATTCAGCGTTCTAAAGTGCATTATACTACCAATTTAACAATCATTGTTGTCTATTCGCTTGATGTATTCAGAAAAGTGTTTCCGCTGAAGAATTTTGGCATTAAGTTATAGAAGGCGAACAGAACCGAGACTTTACTCGGAATGTATTTGAAAGGAGATACGACAACGAAATCAGTGAACTATTCCCTAGTTATAGTTCTGCTGTTTCATATAAAACCTACTTGTAGTCCCATGGCATTGTTAGAAAAGCGTACTCATTTCGGACACAATGCAGTGGCAGCTGTTTACAGATAGTTTTGACCAGCTCCAAAGTACTCGGCTTATAGTTTGGCTACCTACTAAATGAGAGCCCAAAAGGAGTGCCTACAAAAATTATTATATCTGCCTTACGTATAAAATGTCTCACAACATTCCTAACCATCAAGACAATGTCGGCATGGTTTACGGAATATTCTCCTATGATCGTTAAGTAGCCAGCTTCCTATAAAAAATTCTAAGCGAATTCTGTTGTATTTCCTTGTAACTTTATGAAACGCTTGTACTCTGAAGAGTTAAGCTTTGTCTTTAGATGGCTAGTGGGCAAGGAATTTTCCTTCAGAAACAGGAGGTCATAATTGCACTCCGACTAGTTCTTCCGCAATCCTATTACCCTTATTGCGAAATGTATTTGAGTAAAGAGATGAAGATAAGACGATCATGAATGTCTGCTTACAAATACGGCTTACAATCCTACTATCATATCTTCAACCATGTATTGGGCATCAAAAATATTTCAGTGCTTCCAAAACCTCTGTGGAATAAAAAGATCTTCAGTTTATGATGGCGACATCTATACGCGTAGTGTTGCATCACATGGTTTGTGAATATGACATCGTTTACAGATTCTAGATTGCTGTTGTTGTATTTGTTTTACGTACAAAATTCGACTTTGCTAGAACTAGTTCGTAGAAAAAGCAAAAAAAATACTGTGAACTACAACAGGAATGAAAAAGTCTTAAAAAACGCGAGAAAAAAAACTTTTTTGTCGTTTGGAGACTTCACACTCTCCGACGTTTTAAACAACTCAATTTGTTTTTCTGAGATCGTGGCCTGGCTAAATTTCTTTCGTGATACTTGTTTTTCTGAGAATTCTGGACGGATGTATTTATTGATACTGATAATCCGTCTCCCTTCGGTGAGAGACGGAACTTATCAAAAAACGGCAGACTTGGTATAGCATCAATATGTGTTCCTTATCCCTGTAAAGTATACAACTTGTTGCTATACCTTCCCAGAACTCGCTTTTAAGTGCAAATGCCTTTCACGTCCTTGTTAATCCTGTAGAAGCGATTGCCTAGTTCAACTACCTGCGCCGGAAACGGATTAACGAAATTACATACCTCTAGTGAATAATAGTTTATTATTTATTGCATCTACCCATTTGCATGGTACCCATAATTATTTTTCGTAAAATAGAAGCAGGGTCGCAAATAGTTTTCTACAGGTACATAGAACTTAACATTTTCATGAAGGTGAAATGGGAATTTCCGAAATGCTATCTGTTTACCGATGACTGCAGTCGAAACAATGGAAATGGTGTTAAATGAAGAAAGCGAGAAATTCAGGTCCTAGGATTGTTTTGTTATTTTATTTTACTTTGTCCAGGTGAAAAACAATGTGTTCAAGAAATTCCTTTACCTCAGCAAATTCAGCTGCAACCTGTGAATGACTCACAAAGCATGAGGTCTTTAACTGCAAACTTTGACTGCAACTTTCTTCTCCAACTGACTCAAGTAATTTCCCATCTTCTATCGAAAAAATGTTAGTCCTTCCTTACTTACTTAGTTATAACAGCACTACAGTCCACAGTGAACGTGGGCCTCAACCAAACGTCTACAGACAGCTCGGTCGTTATCCAGCTGCCTCCAGTTTAGCACGCCATGCTGGTTGAAGGCATTTTCCACTCGCGCCACCTCCCTTTACTAAGCCATTACTCCAGCGTAGATTCGAAGATTCTCCGTTCCCAAGCAATGAAGTTCATCTCAATCTACCCGTCCCAGTTATCTTAGTCGTTGCGTCTACACAAGTGGACGTGGCCCTCAACCATCAAACGTCTACAGGCAGCTCGGTCGTTAGCTAGCCATGTTGGTGGAAAGCATTTAGCCGCTTGCGCCACCTCCCTTTACTAAGCCATTACTCCAGTGTAAATTCGAAGATTCTCCATTCCGAAGCAATGATGTTCATCCCATTCTTCCCGTCCCAGTTAACTTAGTCGTTGCATTTACACTAGGTCGATCGTCTGACTCGATGTCACTGAACAGGTTAAATAGTTTGCCGTTTTATCTTCTCATCCACTCAATGTCTATGTAGACGAGCCGTTGGTTGATCCCAAGGACCATTCTCTCTAAACAATCGCGGATGACCTCATTTATTCTTGCCAAAGTTCATGCCCCGGCGCCATAGATGTCTGCAGCTTGTTCAGAGATATAAGTACCTTAGTAGCTGAGAGGGAGTTTTGCAACTCAATTGCCTTTTTAGCCCGAAAAAACTGCGATTGGCAAAATTCTTCTTTCCATCTCAACACTCAACGAAACCTGATTAGAGAGAGTCTCTAAGAACCTCAAAGTTATGTATATCTGTCGATGGCCAAGTTCCGTTCAAGACATCGATGTTGGGTGTACTTCTTTCTTGCCAGGATGTACTCTGTTTTCTCCTTGTTGATCGTTAAACTCATCTTGCCCCCTTCCGTCTCAGTACTCACAAGCGCGCCACTGACATCACGCTAGAAAATTGTGCCTTTGGTGTTGACAAATGAGTTCTGCACAATTCTTTCAATAACTATGTGAAGAAGACTGGGACTGGTGCAGTAAAGTACTTGCCTGGGATGTGAGAAGGAAGGGGAAAGCCCCAAACACTTCCTCTGCGATTGTCCCACCACAGGGGCTAAGCTCTATTAGGCAATTTAGTTTCAAGAAAATCCTGGTGTCCGCTGAACATACAGAATGTTTCTCGGATCTGTAAACCCCATCCGACGCTCTATCCGCTAATCTTTAACCCTTCCCTTACTCGACTCCTTCTCTAACAGATGCTACAGAGGAGAACACAACATTCCCAAAGGGTGGCCTACGTGACGAGATTCCTCCGAAACTCATCATCCTAAACCAGCCAAACACGTGAAGAATTTGTACTAAAGCCTGGTAACCAGGTAACAACCTTGTGTAAATTCTTTTTTGAAGTCAAACGTCTCAGTAAAGTCTTAACCTACCTTA
Source organism: Matsumyia berberina (assembly GCA_917880715.2). Taxonomy (NCBI): domain Eukaryota; kingdom Metazoa; phylum Arthropoda; class Insecta; order Diptera; family Syrphidae; genus Matsumyia; species Matsumyia berberina. The sequence continues at coordinate 109,203,496 of OU862870.1, read as the reverse complement.
AAGGAGCAGCGTATATATTTAATCTTGCGCAGACAGACGCGTTTGGCAAGAAAGCTAAGACTAAACATGACCCTGTATAGTTCGCCCCTTTAGATGATTTCATAGGTAATTTTTAAGTTTTCTACAGGATTTGCCGAAATTTGTAAATTATTTCGGACCAAAACTACTCCATTAGGTTGGTGGCGAAAGGTTGCAGGCAGATACGATCCTGCACGCGATACTGTGGAGACTGAAGCCTCTGCAACTGACACAGTTGAGAGAGCCTCCTGAGCCAACTTTGTTCTTGTGAATCGAGAAACCAATGCTAAGATTACATACATTTAATAGCTAAATAGTCAGGTCCAGCAGCCTTGTTGGATTTTAGTTCTGCACTTCGGTTCAATTGGGTTGATGGGTTCATTCTGAAGTATCTCGGACCCCAAATCCTTGAATATGAAGTTTTTTTCTAGTGAATTCGAACTCTCCTTTGAGAAATCCCTGAAGAAGAACTTCGAGAAACTTTCTCGAGATCAGGGACCGTCAAGTAAAAGTTGATTTTCATGGCCGTTGTACACCCATAGTTCAACCATATTTATTCAATCATTTGTTAAAAATTGTCGCAGCAAGAAGTAAATACTCGTATCAAAACAATCGAGGTAAATATTTTTAATTCAACAACATTATGCTTCCCTAAGGGCTTTCTAAACTCCTCTCTGTCGATAACGTTGTTAAAGAAAATTGTCTGCTAATTGAGAAACGTGGACTCTTAAAAATGTCAAGCTCTCTTATAATTTTTGACTAAAATCCAACAACAAGACCTATGTAAATTAAAAAACACTAAACAAATTAATTTAATTTACTTTCACTTTTGTTTGCCTTCAGTTCTTTAACTTTTTTCCAACTAATAAACGTGCATATATCATCTCAACATTATCGAAAAAAAAAAAACTACCGAAAGTACACACAACAAAATGAAAATAATAATACATATTGTAATAATAATAAATTAACACTAAATATTGTAAACAAAAAAAATTCTAAGTTTTATTATCTTATAAAATTACAAAAATAAAGCAAACATCTCTTTGCTTCGAGAAAACACCACAGTAGAAGTTAACATTAACGTATAATGTCAATAAAAAAAAGATACAATATATATACATACATATATGTAAATATTATTTTACTATACATACTATAGAAGAGAAATATTGTAAATAAGAGTATTTTATAATAAACTACCAACTATAAGTAATTAGTTAAACTTAAGTGAACAAATATTATATCCTAAGTGGTAGCTTAGAACGTAAACTATGTGTAGTGTTAGAATTAATAGGAAGTTTACATTGTTGACGCAAAGCTTTGAATGTCCTGCCTATGATATACGATTTGCGTAGGTAAATTGTATTTTTATGTGCCATGTTTTCAATTAGTGAAATTATTAAAACCAAAATTGCATTTAATTCAGAATTTATTAAAATTTTTTAAATTTATTTTAAGTTTTTTTACATCTCATCATCTATTTGTTAGTTGTGGACATAATCATGTAGTCGCACAAAATGGTACATAGTTCTGCTACCTTAAAACGCAGAGGTAACACCTAGTCTTTCGGTAGCGTTACCGTTTTCCATGCTAGGTACGAGTGTAGAAAACCTGACAGAATACTTCTGTTTTTAGTGTTTTGTGAAGCAATTTCGTAAGATTTACTTATGATCCACGATCGAATTGTAGAGATCGCTTGAAAGTTGCAACCTTCATTGTCCTTACTCCTCACTCTTGAAATACTTTTAAAAAGTCTATACACAGGATTAGGTAAGGCTTTGTTAAATAGGGTAAAAAAAAACAAAAGTTCCTAAAATACTAAAACATCCACCCGACGGCCACCTTAACGTATTTTCCTTCCTTCTTCAAAGCAGCGAGTCTAGCGTGACATGGATGACACTCTTCCAAGGTACTGCTTAAAACGAATCTATTCAGTGTCACCCCCCGGGTGAAGACTGGGAAAAAATAAAAACCCGTCCCTCAGAGGACTAAACGGACGGCTCTAAAATGGACAGTGAATCTGGGGCTGGGATATTCGGAGAGTCGTCTAGCACTAACATATCGGTCAGTCTAGGCATATACTCAACGATCTTCCAGGCAGAAATATTTGCCAATAAGCTTAACTTGCTCTCTTTCTTCCGTGGTAAAACCATATTTATCTTCTTTGACAGTCAGGCTGTCTTAAAAGCACTGAACTCAGCCACGATAAAATCGAAACTAGTTCTAGAGACAGTCAAATTGCTTCTTGAATTAATAAAAGAACAACGCGGTCATACTACACTGGGTCCTCACAAAGGCCACATTAGCAACGAAACAGCGGACTCACTGGCAAAGACAGGCGCAATAACCCCTCTCACTAGTCCCGAATCAACCTGTGGAGTAAACAAATCTCTTTTCAAAGTCCACACGAGGGAATAAACCTTGCTCAAATCCAACTCAATTTGGATGGGAAGTATACGACAGAAATGTATCAAATATTTTTTCCCCACTCTACCACAGAAGAAATATAAGTTTCTTCCGAATCTGGGCAGGAACCATCCTAAGTGGCCACTGCCAACTAAAACAGCATTTACACTAGATAGTCCTGTCACCCGACCCTACCTGCAGACTATGCTTAGAGAACAACGGAAGCTCTCTCCACATTGTCATAGAATGCCCCGCCCTCATTCATGTAAAATAGCGTACCCTAGGGCAGTGAATTTGTCTTACAGCCGCACTTCCCGGTCCATCCTGAGAAGCTAATTAGCTTCTTGACAGCTTCTGGAACAGACAAACTGCTCTAAAACATTTGGGATAGCACTCTATCGGAGACCGCAGTGCTAGAGCGGAACAACCGCTCCCCCCCTAACAATTATAATAATAGAACACTAGTCACCAAAGTGGGTCCATGGCGAGCCCTTGGAAACCTGTAAAATCATGGTCGGTACAATCTAAATTGCTGAAGAATTAACTTCATGCACCTTTGCGCTACACCTTTGCATTGCAGTCATTGCAGTATTTACATGTGTTGGAGTCCGTGTGTCTTAGTCTCCTGGAGCACTTCCGAAGAAGACAGTGATCTGACAGGATTCCTACAACTATTAGCTTAAACATTTTCCTGGTTCTCCTCTGATTTAGCGTCGGCCTTTGATACCCTACGTTCTCCTATGTGTGTACATATGTTTTATTCCCTTCGGTCAATCCCAAAGGATTCAGTATTAAATTGTGTGTGTCTATATTTGGTTAACAAAAAAGGCCGTAAAGAACAATTTTACAGAAAGCCGATTGGAGAGGCCTCTTTTTAAAATTTGCTCACCTACATACTTCGTGTGCTCTAAGTTCGGTTAGGTATGTATGTTGATGAAGACCTCAACTAAGGGCTTTACCACTTTGAGGTCTATCAAGGCCTATTGTGACTCTTTGTTTGCTTATCCTACTAGATACGGTGTTTATATTTTTAGCACCAATCTTAAGACAGTTAGTTAATTACTTGGCAGAGTCAGTGACAAAGAAAATGGATCATGTCCTCTTGTACCTCTTCGTCACCACATCATTTGCATAGAAGATCATCATTCAGTTTTAGCTTCTTTGTGTGATGTCTTAACATTGACACGGATTTTGCGTCGTTTCCATAAACTTTGTCACACCCACGGTTTCTTGACATTTCGCAGGTGGTAAATGAATTCCACCCGTTGTTTGATTTTGCTGATGATTTTTGCGTTTTTTTGATCTTAAGGAAGTAGATAGTACCAATCGCTTATATCCAGCATAGAACTGATTCCGGTTCACGCACTAAAAGGATCTAATTCCTTTCGTCATTTCGACAGCTATTTCATTGCCTGGCAGGCACTGGTTGTCAGGACCCAGCAGGGTTTTTGTGTGCCAACCAACTTTAAAATAAGACTCGCAGCGACTTGAGAATCTATTTCGTCAGAAGAGGGGCTACAGCTCGGGATGAGCCAAGGCCTAGCTTCTCGAAACCGTTCATGTTTTGCGTTTTACATTTTTCTCAAGAATGGTAGGGACTTACAATTTATACCCGACTCTCAACAACGAAGTGAGAATCTTTTTCTTAACAAACATTACTCCCGGAGCCGGTGGTTTCTTATTCCCCGACGAGAGGAGTTCCCACGAAAAATTTTCGCTAAGGCTCAAATCCACGCAACTCGCAACGTACTAACCACTGGGCTACTACAGAACAAAATGAGGTCTTCTTTAACTTCTCCTATCAAGAGCCTTCTTGAGGTAGGAAGACAGGATACAATTCTATGACTATACACGGTGTTGATGTAAAGATGGATCCTGAGTGTCGACATCGAGAACTGCATAGGGATTGGATATCTTAGCACTTAGGGAATTTTCGAGGCTACTCTTAAGGGAGAGAAGTCGTTGAGCGTCTTTAGTCGTCTAGATGATAGAAGAAGGGAGCTCTCAGAGGGAGTAGTCTTCTTTTTGACATGGCCGGACAGGTGCCAAGGTGATAATCGTTTCTTTCTCCTTTTAGTTTCTAGAGCTTCTGCAGAAGGTGTTTGCAAGGAGACCTAGTATTTTGGCTTGCAGGCGTATTACACAATATTCTGTGAGGACATTGATAACGGAGCTGATTTCGCATCACTTAAGCAAAACCAATCCATCGGATCGCGACTAATATAGCAGGGGCCAAGTCCGCTAGAAATGTGACCCGTCGTCCTTGTAACCCACCTTTGATTGGTTTTTTTAACTGCATCTAGCTTGATATTTACATGCAGTGAGAGGCATACAATACCCAATTCCATTCGGTTTGGAAGGACTCGAAGAATAGTGCCATGTATGGTTAGAGGGATAGCTACTTGATGTTAGGCGCTATCTCACTGGAATCTTCAAGGATCCATTGTGTTCCCCGTTGTGGGATCCTGCATTTATACATCTGTAAGGAAGTGAGAATAGGTCAGTTATTATTCGTTATTCGACCCTCCCTAAACCACCTTGAATCCACCATGAATTTTAGGTTGACCTTCTGGGGCATGTTTGAGAGTTGACCTAGATCGCTAAAGAAGTTAGGTTATGCTAAGGCTTTTGCAGTCGGAGAAAAAGTATCTGCAGAGGTAAATCGTGCTTAGTAGGTTGTGACCTGTGAGGATGTTGATAACGAGAGCTAAGTGCGATCTGTTCAGCGTAAGTATTTCCTTTGGTTTCTTTTATTTTTTGTTTTTGATATGAAGCATAACGGGAGTGGGCTCCATGTCTCATCGGCAAGTTTTCGGAAGTCTAAGTATATCTCTTGTTTAAGAGCTTCTTCAGGGGTCTGAACTATGTGATCGGCCATTATTTGGTTCAGTTTCTATCTCTTTCTTTCCAATTCATCGTGAGAAGGGTTAGTACACCAACTTTTCTTTAGCAAATCCTCTTCTCTATATATTTTTATATAGGCGATATTTGGGCTGAGGTCCAGTGAAAAATAACAAGATTATTGTTTGCTAGCTCACGGAGTACCGTATGTAGAGAGTTGTATCAAGAATGATTTGAGGTTCGCTTTACAAAATTCATAGCCATGGCATAATTGTATGAACCTTATAAACTATTAAAAATCTCAAGCTTCACATCTTCTGAGTTGATTCCCTTCAGCAGTGAACGCTTCAGGCGCCTTATATAGTGATTATTTGTAGCCATTTCTCCGCTCTCAGTACTTCCCTAAACAGTCCTACTTCCATCCCATCAAACAATTTCATCAAAACTTACCTATTAAATTCCAGTTTCAGACACTCCATGACTTCTTGTGTTTTTGTTTTTTTTTTTTAATCGGAATAGTTTAAACATAACTATTATAGTGAACTTAAGTGCTTTAATATTAACTCGTCCGATTTTGTATATGTAGTTGAAATGCTTTGCTAAAACTAAAATATTAAATAAGAAAATTATATACATATGTAATATAAATAAAAAGAAAAAAAACAATATAAGTATAATTCAAGCTCCAATTTACACAAACAAACAATTAAATATTAAATTTAATGAATTAAAAGAAACAAATAATATTTATTATACATACACAACACATATATTATTCGTGAATATAAAATAAATTCGTGCGTTATGAATCCAGAAAGTAAAATTATTAAATGCATCTAGTCTGTGCATTGTGCAAAATTAAAAAATAAATAACATAATATTCCTATTATTGTTGAAAACTGTTTGATGAAAACAATATAATTGCTTTTTGTGTGCGCACGTTGTAACGAACATTTTGATTTTTATTGAAATTTAACATCATGTGTATTTTTGTTACAATGATTTTGGCTTATGTGCGTTTCTGTTTGTCGATTCCAAATTGTTTATGTACAAACGAAAAATAGAGAAACAAAATTATACCAAATGAATTATATCAAATAAAAACGTATAATGGATGCGGTGATGTTTTATTTTAGGACATTGGATTCGCCATGCTACTAGGTATGGGTACTTGTACTTATCCCATGAGGACCGACCGTTGTATGCTGTTATAATATGTTATTGCATGAAGGAGCAACGTCACTTTATTTGTTCATTTCTTGGTTCTTCAACTACAAATTTCTTCAACATCGCCTCCAAGATCTTATCTGCCGTATTGTGGGAGCTGTTTTTTCAACAACCTGATTGGCCTATAGCAGTGTGACTTAGAACCGGGAAGGCCACACTAGTCTACGTGACAAGTCAGGAATTCCAGATCGATACCCATTACATATATCTATTTTGAAGATGTTTATGCATTTGTAGAGCAATGTCTTCCTATATGTAGTTTCCGCATGTCTGTCTCATCTATCCCTGCAAGAAGACCATTTAGAATTCTTGCTTCTCGATCAATTCCGACCATAATCATCCCAATCTGGATATATAGCTAGATGAAGGCGCTACTTTTTTCATACTTTTCTCGGGAAAGGCGAACCTATAACGCCTATGTAGCGCCTCAAGATGTTTAACGGTGTTCATTGAATCTTCTTTTAAACTGCTGGAGATCGAATTCGCGAATTCTTTCCAGTTCTGTGACAATCCAAATTGAAGGCAAGTTCATGCCGTTGTTATGTAAGTGCATAGGGAGGTGATGAGCCTTTGTAGAGTGTCGGACATTCAGATACTGCGTTTTCAGTGATTATTCTCTCGAGTTCTTCGAAGCGCCTACCCGGGTAACATCTGTAAAAGAGGCATAAGCACAGATTTGACGTTAGTGAAGAGTCGCCTTATAAGCGAATTCAGTCGAAATATGCTCGTGTCCAGGAGGCGGCTTTCGTTGGGTTGAAACATTTGGTTGTCCATTTGCAAGGTAGATATAGTTTTTTTTTTTTTGGAAAACATTGTGAACTGCGTTTTCTTAATGCTAAAGACAACTTAGTTTTGTCCTCATCAGCGGCTTCCTTCACGAAGATGAATTCGCATTACCAGACATCATAAAAAACTAGGTATTGTTTGTGGATTCTAAAAAACCGATTATATGAAGACGCGACAGAGTTGGAGTGAGTATAACCCCTAGAGGTACATATGTATTCCCGCATTTATACAAAAGGTGCCCGACTATACACTGTCGACCACAGTTAGAATAGGTAAGCCCTTGAGAAAATTTTTCATTCTATCGCAAAGCTATGAGCTTTTCAACTTTTTCAGTGGGGGAAAAATGCCCTGAGGATAGGGTCATGATAAAGGAAGATCAGTGTTTAACAGAACCGCCGATGCCTTAAGAATGAACCGTGCATTATAAGGTAACAATTAATTTCACAAAGGTTATGCAAGCAACGTACGCATATCGACCTCAAAACTGTAAAAGGGATAACAAGAGAGCAGAATGGCAAAAAAACTAAATTGACGGAATAAGTCAAAATCCTGCCACCAATCATCTAAAGCCGCCTGATCTCAGTTCCACTGATGTATCGAGAAATGTCAAATAGCCTAGGAGAACATATCGTACTGTCGGCCATCAACAAAAGCGATCTACATAGATGGTAGCAGCTTTCTGGACAGTGGAAGGAAGGCCGAAGAACCGCTTGCAACTATGATAGTTTTCTCCAGATTCTTACGAGTCATTCACTGTTCTTCTTTCGCAATAGCGGTTTGCGTTAGCCTTGTATAAAGCTGATCACGTGACATTACCTATTCAAGACAGCAATTGCCATTGAGCTCAAGATTGTTTCAGTAATAATAACCAAGAGATCAAGTAAGCAATCTTTATGGAATAGAAATTCTAGAAGAACTTTGCCTGACAAAAGATTTTTTATGTCCCAGTGCATTTGCACCCATCAATAGATAAGTATGAGAAACCGAAGAACCTAATTATGGATGTAATCACCAGAACATGTAACTTCCGGCTCAGACCGAGAAGAAAGCAGCAATTCAAGGATAGTAACTGAAGAATAGAAAATACGTTGAGCGACATCTGCCTAGCAAAACAACAGCAAGAAAAGTCTTGTTCACCATTCTGAACGGCTCAGGTTCTGCGAAAGAATTTAATCCTCACAGATGAGTAAACCCAGATGTTTAGAATCCCATGAAAATTTCCATAAATCTTCGAGCATTCTTGTCTAATCCATTTCCTCTGAAGTTTCCCAACAAAAAGAAAGAGGAACCACTCCAAAGAAAACATTAAAGTAAAAGGATCTTCCACATGCTTGCGAAAGCGGACCCAACAGGTTTAGCAACAATATTGCATCTACCTGAGAAAACTCGCAATTCACATTCCATTGTACGGCAGGTATTGTTTTCTTCAATGTACTTACGGCACGAACGAACAACACCCATACAAATCCCTCTCCCTAGGGAACCGATATCCTTCTCTTCTTCAAATTTGCATTTCACTTCAATACAAAAGGTATAACCTTGAAGAAAATCTGAAAAACCAGTTTCACCAGCAAGGAACTGATCCTTGCCCAGACAAAAACTAAAAGATGTGCGCATATTTCTTTCGATAAAATATATTTATTGCTGTGCAACTACGTCGCTGGCAAACTTTGTGACAAAACTTAATCCTACTTAACACTGGTTACTGGTTATCTTGTGGCTCTCTGCCCGTTCGCACCCTAGTCCTTGTACAAAACCTGCCCAATCATCTCTTTGTAGTCGCCCTTCAAATTCTGCAACTCTGCCGTTCCCCGCCGCATCTGGTCTCGGATGAAACTCCGATGAATCTTTATTTGTTCGATCTCGTCGCGGTACCGCTGATTGTGCTTCATGAGTTCCTGCAAAGAGTCTCACAATTGAAAAGATGCCATGCAAACCGTAGCACACCCACCTCAAGCCGGGAGTTCTGGAAGTCAATCTGCTTCTTTAGGTATCTTTTCTCGGCCTCAAGTCGCTGCATTCGAATCGGCAACGTCTGCTCGTCCACTGATTTGTTATACGGACGCCTAGACATTCCATTTAGAATTCATCGTCAAACTGAATCTATGATGCAGTCTTACCAGTTCGGATCCTTACGATCTTTGAACTTCTCCTTCATCATCTCCAGTGTGGCAATGTTCACTCCAATGTTGAACGTCACCCAGGCCTCCTCCATTGAGTGCAAGACATCTTTCAAGAGATTTTCCTTAAAGTTCTTCAATACCACTTCCTTGTTAAATGTCACATCGTCAGCCTCTAGAATCGTAGCGAAATCCTCCAGGTGCTCCGAGCTACAGTTGAACAGACACAAACAGTTAATCAGTACACACAACTCACACCAGTAGTCAAAACAGTTAGTTATTCGAAACCATCGCTTTTACAGTTGCCCGGCGTTGTATTTACAGGCCGGGGATTGTGCAATATGAGTAGAAATCTAAAGTAACATATTTGCCCAAACCACGACCCTAAAATACACCACACTCCCATCACATTTGAAATCTAAATAAACTGCGGACGGAACTTTCCAACCGCAGCAGAGAGCAACAAGAAAGTGACTATAACCTCAAATTTTCGACGAGTTTCCTGTACTGTTCCCAGTAGGCTTCCTTTGCACTGTTCGCAATTTTCAGATTCTCCTCGAACTGGACCTGCTCGGCGCTAGGAGTTTCCATTTTACCACGTTAACTTGGGAAATATTTTAACACAAATTCAAGTGTTCTTGGACTAGTAACGGTCACTTTTTGTAAATTGTATTTTTAAAATAGAATTACAAACACAAAAGAAATTCCAAAGAACACAATTGTGCGCAGAATCGCAGAAAGCAAGCAAACGAACGCGGCGAAAGAAAGTGATGAAGTGAGAAAACTTTTGCACGAAATTTCGAATTACAGCAAAGAGGAATGCAAAAAATGCCCTTAGTGGTTGTAGTCGAAGACAAGTGAAGAACGCCGTGGAAATGGATAATGACTGAGTGTATTCAGTGGATGAACAAGCAATTTCGCCCTGATATTGAATTTCTTTTAACAGCGGCTTCGACTCCAAATTGATATTCACCACTTTATAAACGATTTTAAGTCCGAGTATGATTGTATTTATAGGGACACATTATACAAGGGCAGTGTCCAATTTTGGCATACCTATCAAACTCGTCCGATTGTGGAGAATGACGACGAAGAATGCCCGCAACTCCATCAAGGTCAGCAAAGACTTTGCGGAGACCATTAATGCTTGTTTTGTTCTTTAACAGGCCATCAGCTCAATATGGCATAGGTGAGGAAATGCCTACCTAAAGTTGTATACTGAAAAAGCATTATTTTTTGCTGTAAAAGCCCCAAACTTGAAGCTTCTCTATTTTGTTAGAGGGGAGTGCTCATAGGGAATTTGTAGCATGGTCCACAAAGTGCCTATCATGCCGAAAGGTCCTATGACGTAATGGAGTAATGATTCCAAGTCCTGATGTTTGGTTAGAATGGTCCTAATCTCAAAACTGCTCATTTTAGCTCGTGAACAAATCAGCTGAAAGCTGTGGACGCCCGGACAGAGTAAAACAAGCAAAGTAATATGCGAGTGTCCAATGGGAGATTTGGGCTTTTAGAAGCTATTTGGTTGCATTCGGTTATGTATTATAAGTTCATGTTGTCTTATCAACTTTTCGCAGAAACTGAGTCAAGAACAGGGTTGTGTCGTCGTGATTTCCCTATAGAGCATAAGAGCCAGTCTGTGTCGAACCACGCAAATTAGGTTCCGAAAAGAAAGGTTTGAGTAGTCTCCACATCAAGCAAATAATGTGGTCATGAACTTTCTCACTCTCAATCAATCCCCATTTCAGCAAGGTGGCCATAAGTACTTCGAACACGTGTTTGCTATACTTAAATGTTTAAAACCATTTATCTGGCATGTGTTGAGCAGTCGAACATTTTTCGAGCCCCCTTTACATTTCCCATTTACGATCCTGATATTCTTTCACAAATTCAATTTAGTTTATTGAATTATAGTCTTATCCATTTCTACCTCTTTGCGAACATACCCCAGTCTATTACAAATTTCCATATTCAACCAATGAACAAATTGAAATTGAAACACCAAACAAGAAGCCAGACAACACAAAAATCTTCTACAATTTCATTCGTTTTTTTTCATCTTTTACAAAACTTATGTTCCCCAGCCGCCATTTGCAATTCTTTAGTTTTATCTGCTTGTGCTGGGTGTTAACCGCGCCAAGTTTTTTTTCGCCAAAAAAATCTCTAGAATTGCAATAAAGTTGTGTGTAAAATCCAATTAATTCCCTTGATAGACTTAATCCGAGTTCAATAAAAGTGTTTATTCCTCCGTTTACCGACAAGGTGAGTGATAAATTCTAAATTTCTTCATGCGAAAAAAAATATTAATTCATCGGCGTAGTGCAAAAAAAAAAATGGTGGTGTGGAGGGAAAAGAATTGAAAAAAGTTTATTTTTACCAGTTTTACCGCATTCCCGGTGTTATTTTTAAACTCATTTTCAATTAAACAGTCTGTAAATGATATAAATTGGGGGGTTTTTTGCGAAAATTTTCTGTAATCACAGCCACCTTTGACCGCGCTTCGCACCGGCGTAAAGCGGCCTCAATTGAAGCCAACAACAACAAAGATGTCACGATTTACATGGGCTCCGCTGGCATTTTCCGTGGTCTGGGATAGGATGGCGAGCGATTCCATTTGTTTGTCGCGCAAAAAGGTGTCATTTGGGAGTTTTTATTGTTATTTCGGGCTGAGTAGCGGAGCGCCGGCATTATCGTTGCGGCGGATAATGGTATTCCACCGTCTTTCGTGGTCTAAACGGTGTCTATTGATTTTTTTTTCCCTGCAGCCAGATACTGTTATATGTGTCAACAAAACGTGGTGATGGTTAAAGTTTTGGTAACAAGCAAGAAAAACAGCGTCCTTGCAGCTTCATCTTGAGGTTCACGGCGTTTGATTACAAACTTGATTTGTTTTCTTGCCGATTATGGTATTTCGAGTTTTGTCGAGCAGTTCAAGGTTACGGATTGCATCGATGCGATGGTTGCATGTGGTTGGCGGGTAGGAGATAGGCATCAAGCGCTGGGGAAGATGTTGGTGGGCACACGGCTTGTGCCGATTGTCGTTTGCATTGAACTCGATTGTTTTTACTCAACTGCCTCTAATTGCATTCGAGAATTATGCGGGAATTAAGTGAGCACAGACGTGGATTGTATTTTGATTGGGCCATGACGGTTGACGCAATCCTTGATGAGAATGGACTCTGATGTAGACACTGCAACACAGAATTGGTGATGTGATCAGCTCGTAAATTGCCAGAGTTAAACCGATTGCTGGCAAGACCAGAATGCCAGACGAGCTATCTGCGCTATTGAAAGTCTTGTCTTGTGCGACGTTTCTTTTTCAAAACGACCCTTTGTACATATGTCCGATAATTCGAGCTACATTACGATCTATTTGGAAGCGCGCAAGTAAAGCTCATGATATAATTAGCCAGCCGCGGACAGTTTCGCAAAAGATAGCTGAGATTCTGTTGCATATGCGTGCGCCTTTACCTCAACTTTGTCGAATCAAGACTTAGGTGCTGTTACCCCTTGGGGGTCTTTGGCCTTCCACGACGCTTACACGCCATTGCGATCAGTTTCTAAAAACATGTCGGAGCTCTGCTCGAATTCTTCCCTAACTGTCGTGATTCCTCTTCAACTGTCCTTCGCCAAGTTGGTCTCGGTCGACCTTCTCTTCTCCGTCCTGCGCTAGCGGACATCATTGCATAGCTTGGTACTCTATAGAGGACTCGTCTTTTCGAAAAGCATGTCCGATCCACAGCCACCTTTGTCTTTGAATTGTGATGTCTATGAGATCTCGACCTGTTCTCTCAACTAGTTCGGCATCGGAAATGTGGTTAGGCCAAAAAATCCGCAAGATATTTCGTAAAAATCGATTCAAGAACGTTTGCAGTTTTCTTATTATAGTGGCGGACATTTTTTAGATTCAACATGGATCAGACCACCCGTAGCTTGGTCTTTATGGTAAGGATTTGTCTGCTTCGGTCTGGCAGGGGAAGTGGTAATGGATTTTCCACGCACTGCTCCATAATGATCCGTAAAGTGTTGATGCTGTCGGCACAGGAGTATTCAGAACAGACGCTTGATCGGAATCGATATGGTGTTCTATTTGCTTAAGTACATATAGGCTTCGGTTAAGTTTTGGCAACTGTAGTCAGCACACAAACTCCGGTCCAGTTCTCGCACGTCATGAGATTTCCTTTTTTACGAAACTTGATTTTTGCTTGTTTCAGGCAAAAAGACTCGGTTTTCCAGGTCTTTATTATCAGTGGATTCATGGGCTCTGCAGGCTTTGTTGACGCTGCTTTCAATAGCATCGGTTGTTGTGCTTCTATCACGGCAGTAATTTCATATTTGTTGGTGGGTGAGATGTGGATACAAACAAGTGTAGTTCATTCTAACTTGGTTGCATATCACAACGAATACATGCTCTGTTCAGAACTCAGACGAAATGTTTCCTCCATCTCCGTTATGAGCCGAAAGCCGTTTAAATGCTTTCACCGGGTGTTGTCTAGAGCTCCGACCATCTGTCAGCACTTGTGTGGCTCTGAATACTGTGCTGCAATCACGTCTATTTACTTCTTCTGCTTTTGCGGCCAGCACGTTGAATGTTATTACGCATATCACGTTGCACGCTCCGCTGAACTTTCGTCATTTTTATGCGGTACTCAGACACTCGCTTCGATCTCTCTCTCTCTCTCTATCGCTGAGTTTGTTGCGATACGACCTCTAACACCCCGTCTCCACGAGAAAGATTTCAGTCTAACTACAAATAAGACAGCATGCGAAAACATAGTTTCTGAGTAAATAAATTTTTGCCAAAAAGAGAATCGCATAATTTGAAAGAGCATCTGCTAAGCGCGATATTCGCCAATCTGCCATGCTCACTCAATGAAAACCAACAATCGAATGAAAATCTACCTGCCAAACGCTCAAATGTCAAAAATCCGTCAGGGTTTCAGTCTGGAAACAAAGACACGAAATAAATCCAGACGGAAGTGTCGCGTCGGAAATCTGTCTGGAATTTACCCGTCTCCACGAGCAATTTTTCCTTCCAGTTTCGTTTCTTGTCTGAAATTCCGACTCGTGGAGACGGGTTGTAAGGACTGTTCGTTCCTCAATCCATTTCCAGATATCTATGTATGTATGTATCTTTAGAAAGCTACGTGTTCTGTTCTTCTTGAGATTTTCCGGTCTGGAGGTGAAAAGGTTTCTGAGAGATAATCTCTTAGTTGTTGGCGCACTAAGAGATTTTTTTGGGCGGTTGATATTGTGTCTGGACATTATTGTCATGTTATACAGTCTTACAAGTACAGTACGTAATTTGAAAGCGGCATAGGGTGGTGGTCAAACACTCCACCCAAGTCTCCTTGCCGTGTGTTTCGACCGTCCATTAGACAGCTTTTAAAACGCCGACTTATCACAAATTGATTTCATAACTTACTTAAGGTGGCCCTACAGTCCGGGTTGGAACTGGGCCTCGACCAATAAGCATGTCCAGCCTGCTCGATCATAAACCAGCTGCCACCAGTTTCTCACGCCAATTTGATTAAGATCCTATTCCACTTGCGTGCGCTAGTAGTCTTCCTCTACTGCATCGTCTCTCGGGGTTGGATTCAAAGATTTTCCGGGCCGGAGCATTAGTGTCCATCGATGTCGCTGGTCGACGAGGCCGAAAATTTGGTAAACTTAGGTTTAAAATCTCCAGGGAGACTTGGGTAAATGCTAAGGCTCTCCGGTCGCAGTGTGAGTGCCAATATTGCTTCGAATGTCGCTGCTATTTTTGTAGTGTGCAATGTTTCAAACCAGGTCATACTAGTTAATCAACGATTACTTCTCACAGGTGGGATTGGAGGAGTCAACAACCCTCAAATATCCAAAAGAATCCAGTGATTAATGCTTTGGACCGCTCTGGAAGCGGCAAATCAAGTCCCAGCTATGTCTACCGAATATTGTTCGCGCACCACCTCTCGTCGGGGAATGAGAAACCTCCGGGAGTATAATTTGTCATGAAAGAGCTTCTCAATTCGCCGTTTTGAGTCTGCAATAAACTGTAGGTTCCTGCCATTCGGGCGAAAAATGTAACACGCACAACAAAAATGGTTGCGAGAAGCTAGGCCTTGGCTCATCCCGAGCCAGCTATTTATTTGTTTGTTATCCCTATTCACTCTTGGTGAACGCTTTTGACTACGCCGTAGACAAGGATTGAGTTTATCAGGGTTTTCTACAGGGGAATCCATAGTTACTGCAGTGTTTGGTAGATCTTGCAAGGCCTAAAACGGACGCAGCTCGCACAGCAGTTTAATAAGCCACAGAACCACGGTTCTTAATTCATCACAAACTCCCTTCCGTAGATAGTTGGTTTCAATATTGAGTTTGAGTAGCGTTTATGAAGTTAAACGTGTTGGCTGATCCGTGTTGGATACTAAAATAAGCAATACAGATTCCATTCCAGGTCATAAAAAACTCACTTCACTTGTGTCCACAGACGCTGCTGCTTCCATGAATTTTAATCGAAATCAATATTTCATTATATGTAAACGCTCGCACAGATGTTTATGATGCGGTAAAGATTGTGAAGGTGATTTGCAGTAAAATCAGAGATTATCTTCCTCTTAGCATTGGAATAGTCCTCTTTAAATTGATTTTTGTTTGATTTTATAATTCTCTAGCGTCTAGCGTATTTGTTTTTCTTTCTCCTTACTCTTTCGGTTCTTCAAACAATGTTTGCTTTGATTTAATGTCCACTGGCTAGTGCTTGCTCATTTAATTTTAAATTTATTATCGCGTAAGTGGAGGTTTCGCAGATTATATTTATGAAGAAAATACGTTTGTATGCTTTCTCTTTGTTGTCTAAAAATATACACAGCGATAGATCAAACAGGCGAATTGGAATTTCCCAATGGGAATACGACGACTTGCGAATAAATATTTACCACTGCAATCAGTCTCGGCATATTTTGACAATCGAAAATGTGAAAGAAACTTCTCCTAGGTTAATATTGCGTCGGTTTTTCATCAATCTCTCGAGCGAAATTTGGTGTGGCTTTCTACGCGAGTGTGGTTTATAAACCACCATCTGCGTGATATATCGTGCGATCAAACAGATGAGCATAATGATGCGATAATTTTTAAAGAAACATATTTTCCAAAAGGATATTCTTGGCAAATCTGGATTCTTTTTTTTTTTAAATTTCAGCATTTCATGACCAACTATTTCAAGTGTACAGAGTTGCCGAGAGGAAATTTAAAGAAATCCTGTTGGCAACGCTCCCTTTCAAAGGCAAATGGTGTATGTAATGAGTCATACCATTTTCCCACCGACACGGAAACACAGTTTTCCGCAAAAAGTTTACGAAAACTCTGAACCATTCCCACCGAACATTCTCTTGGTTTCAATCTTTTTGGAGGAATAGATTCCGAAGCATTGCTTTCTTTGCACATCCACACAGAGTATTCCCCTAGTATGTCTGTTTGAATTTTGGTTAATTTGGTGTCGATGTCGCCTACTTTCACTAGACACATCCCTCCTAAAAATCAAATTCGCTGCGTCATTGATATCCGAATAATACATTAGCCCTGAAACGGAATTATCTGTGAGTTGGGATACGGCGAGCAGGAGAGCGTTCTCAGTATGTGAAAGCTCGGATCGGAGCACTATTCCATAGTTCGTTGTCAAACTCCACTCGAAATGAGCTATATGTCTGCAAGAAATATCGGTAAGTTTTTATTTATGTCCTGAATAGGTGCAGGGAAGCATGTAGAAGTTCGCAGTAAGAATTTCTCCAAAGCCTCGAATAAATTTTTCGTCTTGTCGTGATATTATACTAGACATTAAGTGTTTTAAGGGCTTGTTTCATTGCACGGTCTTAGCTCTCTCTCGATTCTTTGAGATATGGGTGTATTGTTCTCCCGTGGTGCAGTGATTAGTGCGTTGGGCCACTCTGCAAGATATACGGTTGGTTGGTTTTGTGGGTATTCTAAAGACTTACTTAGACCTCAAGCAGGTCCATTGTACCCATAAAAAGCATACTCATGGGAGTCGAACCAAGGGGTAGGGTTGGCTAATCTGGAAACCACCCAGAAAGGGATAGGAATCTAAGAAATTTACTATGAAGGTCCTTTAGCCCATGGAAGAACCTACTACCAAGAGTACGCAGTCTTCTGGTGTCCAGTGCGGGACATTCGCAAAGCAGTTATTGGACGGATCCTATGTCCTCTTCATCCCTACAGCTTCTGCAGTAGTCGTTGTAGGGTAATCCAAGACGCTTCGTATAGTTTTCTATTCCGCAGTGCCCTGTAAGGACACCGGAGACGATTTGAATTTCCCTTCGACTAAGTTGTACGAGATTTTGGGAATTCTTCTTATCGAAGGCTGGCCATAGGGTTCATGGGTTTCTCTTTTTTTTTTTTTTTTGGTAAAGAGTGCTAATGGATTTCCTTGCAACCGGAAGGGTGTATGCATATGCTAATTATGTACCCTCCCTGGCAAGTTCGTCCGTCACCAAAGGGTCATCTTATTGTTCGTTGATATATCGTCTGCAGACCTTTACAAGCTTTGGTTTTGTTGATGCTGCTTGCAGAGACTGTATAGCCGCCTGGCTGTTAACATTGTATAGTGATAGTTTCTCTGACAATGTTGTCGTTTTTGATTACCTTTGCAGTCTGAAAAATGGCAGTAATCTTGGGTTGAAAAACACTGCATCCGTCTCCAATTTTGAAGGATTGGTTTATCCCTCTTGATTCACAGAAGATACCGGCACCAGTGCCATCATCCCAGTCCTCTCTTCTTGGTATTTTGATATCAAATCTCCTATCTCTAAGTCTGAGGCTTGAATGATGTAATCGGTGTCTATGTTCTCCTTCGTGGTAGTCCATCGGGTTAGAACGGAAGCTTGACCATAGGTGTTAGGTATCCATAGACCTACTTCCCTTAGTCTGCTGTTTCTGACGCTCTACTACTACATTGGATGCTCACAACTATTTATGTTGTGCGTGTTACATTTGGAAGGGACCTACAATTTATTATCAAAGCAAACTTCAAGAAGGATTGCTTTAGATGAAACACTCCTTTCAGCTTTTTTGGTAGCTGCCAGCAAAAATGCTTCAAAGGTGTTGATATCCAATCTCAGATTGAGGTACTAGGTACCCGGCGTTGACCACGTGAAAGTGGGATTTGGTAGACAGAGAGTGTTTTGGTTAAACCTTGGGATGCTTGTGTTCTGTTGAATGCACGCGGCTACTGTTTGAACACCAGATTACCTCGGAATCGCTAGAAAGTTCAGAGGCTCCAGACTCCTCTTCTCTGGGTCTGCAATGGTGCGTTAGGAGCTCGACTAGGTCTCGGAGTGGGCTCTTTTTTAACACAGAAACAGAGCTTATTTTTCCCAGAGTTCTCTCTAAAGATTGTTCCTTTTTCATTCTTCCTCTTTCCATTGTTCCTATCGAACTCTTCGACACGATTCCGGGACAATGAATGGAATCTCTGATTCTTACTTCTTCAGAAGTTGGCTATGTTATGTATGACTAGAAATTTAACCTGCTGTTGTGGGTCAATTCGAAGCCTTTTTCCCGTACTTTGAAGTCCAGCTGATAGACATTTCTTCCGAGTGAATTGTAGCCGTATAACATTGCAGAAAGGTTCCTAGAATATTTTTTTTGCAATGATAACTGCGTGTCTGTCGTCGGTGTATTCCTGGCAGTCTGACACGACTTCTTTCAAATTGTGCTACAGCTAGGCTTCACATTAGTACAGTCAAAATCGATTACAACGACCTTCAAGGGACCGATGAATTTGGTCGTTATAAGCGAAAGGTCACTATAACCGATATCAGATTACTTAATGAAGCTCAGTCGGGACCTAAAAATTTGGTCGTTAAAACTGATAAGTCGTTATAACCGATGTAGTTGTAAGTGATTTTGACTGTAGTCACACAACTCCTGTCGGTAGTTTACTGTAATCTTTGCTATACCATAGTTTAAGGCTCCTGGCAAACAGTTGTGTACTCCATTGCGCAATTGACTAATATCCTTTCAAGGACATTATTGATTACCTCCCCGCTGTCTCCGAACGCCAAGATGGTGGCCTCTTTCAAGTTAACTTGAATTCCACTTGCCAACTGATAAAGTGTGGTTTTCGTAGATTAATTTGCTTGATACGCGCAGTTCTCTTCTACACTCTATTCCTGTAACAAAGGCCTGTAGTTTGAGACTTTTTGTTGAGCTTTGGAGCAGTTCCCTCACTTTGCTGCATAGTAATGCAAGCGCGTTATAATACAGGGTTTTTCAATAAGAGCGCTACAAAAGTTTTTTCAAATAAAACAAAAACGGTTTTGGATATCAATGAAATTTTTTATTCCTGTGAAAGTACGTTCGATGCCATTATGTATGAAACTCGATTCCTTTTGCATGGCCACCACAGGCACGCTTGCAGAAGTCCAGACGCTGAACCTCATTTTCGACGGTTTTCAAGCATAAATCGGCCGATACTGCTGCAATTTCACGTTCGATATTCGTACGAAGTTCAACAATCGTCGCTGGCTTGTTGGCATAGACCAAAGACTTGACGTAGCCCCACAGGAAATAGTCTAACGGCGTCAAATCGCACGACCGAGGCGGCCAAGCGACTGGACCATTTCGTGAGATAACACGTTCTCCAAACTTGGTTTCCAATAAATTGATTGTGACATTCGCTGTGTGGCTTGTGGCGCCGTCCTGTTGGAACCACATGTCCTCCAAGTCCATATCATCCAATTGGGGCCAAAAATATTCGGTTATCATTGAACGGTAGCGATCCCCATTCACAGTAACGGTCCGGTCTTGATCATCACGGAAGAAGTAAGGCCCAATGACGCCGCCGGCCCATAAACCACACCAAACCGTAATTTTTTCGGGATGCAATGATGACTCATGGAGTACGTGTGGATTGCTGCCTGACCAATACCGCATATTTTGTTTATTGACGTAGCCATCCAGCCAGAAATTATGACGACCATAAATTGGACGTAGCGCTCTTAACGTTGAGGCCACTGACTCCGAATTTCGGTAGTAAATTTTAATAATTTCGACTCGTTGTTGGCTCGTATATCTTTCCATCATGAAATGGCAAACCTTACTGAAGATAAATGTCAAAAAACCGCAAGAAAAATATGGCGTCGTTTGCTGTCGCTGTCGCTCTACTTTTGTAGCGTCCCTATTGAAAAACCCTTTACTTTAAGCGATTAAACCTTACATAGGTTAGGTTAAGTAAAATAGGGTTCGGAAACATTTTCAAGATGGGCCCATCGCGATCCCTCTGGGAACCTACAAAGGCACCAAAACCTAAGTCCTCATTCCCGGAAGCATTTTATTTCCCTGCAAAACTTTAACATGCTCTTATGGTTAATAGAACCTAATTCCTCCAAGTTCCAAGAAACGAGTTTCCTAGGTGTTTGAAACGCCTTTGCGCTATGCCCTCACAATCGCACAAAATGTGTGTAATATCCTCTGTAATGCATAAAACGTCACAGTATCTACACGCGTTCGATTCTGTGAGCCCCAGTCCCAGACCAAATTCCTACAGCTATTCTTAGGTTTGATCTTTCTATCTAAAAATGTCACTCGTGTTTTTTTCTTATCTAACCCCTGCCATAAAACTTTGAATACCCTATGTTCTATTTGACCTTCTGTGGTCAGCTTGCCTGTTTATGTTGCATAAGAGGTTCGTCTCAACCGCGTAGGATGGCGGTTTGACGTATACAGCGTCGCCTTGGGGTCGTTCTCCCCCGTCTCTTGCTAGTTGATCCACAAGCTCATTGCCCTTTATGTCGCAATGTCCAGGCACTCAGCATATTCTTACTCGGTTCTGCGCGCATAGTCCCTTAAGTACTGTGCGGGAGTTCACAACTGGTCTGGATCGAACAACGTTCGATTCTAGCTCCTTGAGTGTGGCCTGGCTGTTGATGTATGTATATTGCGATGTTACTGTCGGATACCAAGTTCGACTTCAGTTGTTCAGTTGTAGCTTTGAACACAACTAGAACTTCTGTCTGGAACACACTGCATATCTATGTACATATATCCGGAAGTCTTATGGATATTTTCAGTTCTGGCTCGAGGCAGTAGATACCAGAACTCGTTTCATCTGGTGTTTTAGAGCCATCTGTGTATACGGCTATCTCCTCCGGTTGTCTTATTGCGTCACTTTGCAATTCCTTCCTTTCGGGATATGTGATTGTATATGGCGTGTCAAAATCTAGTACGAGAAGGGTGTTATCTGTACTACGGTGACTACCGGTTAGGAAGTCAGAGGACAGAGCAGTGTCCCATCCTCCCATCCTTGAAAAAGTCAAAATCTGCGAGCCTGAGTGTGCTCATGCTCGCCTGGTATTTTATCTGTATTTTCGGTACTTAAGATGACTTTCATTTTACTTTTGCATATGTAATTGATTTGTGTTAGTCAGCTTTTAACTCCAACTAACCCTTTCTTCCCTTTCTAAGGTTCGCAAACGCAATCTCTCTCTCACCCTACTGTTATCCGTTTGTTTTGTTCGTGTAGAAATTTTGGTAAACATATGCCACATCAATCGTTAGTTTTAATTAGGGTGTACGCAATTCGTTCACATGCCTTTTACCATGAACTCACGCTAATCTAACCGCTGCAAAAGGTTAAGGGTTGATCCGGCTTTTTCTCTCTTGAACTGGTTTTGTTTTGGACGTACAAGAGAAGGCCGTACAAAAAAAAAGCGGACACGTTTCTGCAAAAAGTCTGAATATTTGCTAAACTCCCTTCCCCTCCCCATGTGTTGTTTTTCTAAGAAAAGCAAATTGCGAGATAAAACTTGCTTTTGCGTCAATGCTTTCCAAAGCATCAAGTTCTTCCACTTCTTTCTTTTATAGTGATGCGCAGCAAGTACTCTTTATCTCCAGAGTATTAAAGCGATAGCGTCGTCAAACATTAAGACGGAAGAAATTCAAGATTAAACCGAGTGATAGTGTCACCGCGACCAAATTTATTCTGTTCAACCACTGATACTTGTTGTACGCGTGAAACGTGTTTTTCGCTGTCCGATTATTCATATGTCGCTTCACCTGGTGTCTGATGAGCGCAAGGGTTGGCGTTTGCCTTAATTGACCAAAGAATGTCAGATGCCATGGCGAGTAGTGAGTCTGACTTTGAAATTCCACATGAAAGTCGTGTTTTAAAGCCGTGTCTTGCCTCCCTCTCTCTCTTTTGGAGGTGCCAGACGTTTTCAGTTGATTGCTTCTGGCGTTGAGGCATCTAATGCATGAATTCAGCTTTAACTTGTGTATTGCATTTCTTTGTTTTATCGTGCATGGGAATTTAATTATATCGGAGACGGAGGAGCGTGTTGGAGGTGTGTGTGCACATCGCCTTCATAGAAACACTCCGGGGATGGTTATGCAATCTGTTGCATAACATCCATTCTTCTCTTGTTCGTGGTTTTTAAATGTGTTTTAGTGTGCTATTAAGGCACTGGTTTTAGTTTGTGTTGTGGCAGATTAGGAATGTAGTTTTCTTGGGAAGATTTGCATAGAATATTGTTCAGGTACGTTTGGTCTTAACATTCAGTTGAAGGTCGAAATAGCCAGAAGATACTGGAGACCCCATAACAAACTCTATGTATCTCTCTCATCCTTTACCTTTGCGGTATTGTTTCATTTGGTAGGCGGACGCATTAGCTGGTCTTGGGTTTTGCTGAAGTTCCTTTCTTTCCCTTTTGTTAACAACGGAGGTAACACGTGATGTTTACCGTACAGCTTACCATCTTTTCTGAAATCTCAGCATGAGCTCTACGATGAACTCTGTTGAGGTAGGTTCTCGTTAAAGCGGAAGCATCCGTTCATATGTACATACATACATCTGGCGGTTGGAACAACTCCTAACTTGACCACATTAGTCAGGTTGAAGTGTCAGCTGCAGGACCAGCCTTGGATTTCTTGGTAGCCGGTGCGTGGGAAGTTTGATCCTTCGATCTAAATCGCTTTGCGTTTGATTAGAGCGAGAGAACTTTCTCTATTTTCGTCGCTGCGGATGGCTTTCTTGAAAGCCTCAAAATGGGTGAGTTTAACAAATCTACCTTGGTGGATCCGGAGCTCATCCATCTTCTTTCTAATGGAAAATTGCTCTTATCTGGACCTTCAGGTGTACACAAGTATTGATGTGTCAAAATCATAGGTGGTTGACAGTGGTTCCTCATCTTCAGTAATTGGCACGTAGTAATAGGGCGGAAGAAGCCTCTTTGGCATAACGCCTTTCACATTTTTGGGAGGGATCGGTTGTTGAATAGCAGACAAGAAGATATTGAGGTCGAAGTGTTGTTAACAGCAGCTCTGGTTGAACCGGCCGTCGAGGGCTCAACAACATCTCTGGAAGGTTAGCGACACCAAATGTTGATGAGGTTTGAGAGGCCCATTTTTAGACTCATGAGTCTTCGGAAATGGAGGTCTCTCATGACAGAGCCCGCTATGCAACGAGACGGTTAGATTCAGCGTGATGGTTCCCTTTATATTTCTGTTCGCTATTAGCGCAACTTTGGGCTTGAAAGTGCTCCAGTTCGCTTAGTTGTAAGCATTTCTGACAGCAGTCGGCGCTTTGAGAATCCTGCTACTTTTTTTTTTTTTACTGTCGCGTGCCGTTGTTGGTGTTAAAGGAAAGATAGATTCCTGGAGAAGTCAACGACTTTTTTTTGCTTAAATACTATAGTGTCTTCAGTTAACCGAGTCCTCATGACCTCCAGTGCAATTTTCTTGGTACCTTCTCTTTATTTTCTGCCTTTTATTGCCTTTTCAACGACAGCTTTGTTATCGTCCATCATTGGACGTGTTTTAATGAAACTCTATTTCGAGAGTCCTTCTGTCCCATTGAACTTTTTTCTCAGTCTGGAATGGACACGTCTGTGTGCCTGATGCTCTCAAGTGGTGGACTATAACAAGCAGCGTTAGGCATACACACTTCTTTCAGTCAAAGCTTGGTGCCCTTAGCAAAGTTAGCGAAGTAGAGGCTAACTACTTCTTATAAAGGCTTGTTACACTGATAACCCGGCAGGCTTTTTGCGTCCACACTATATTATGTGTACACAGAGATGTGTCCGTAGTTAACTCAGTTAAGCAAGCGTTCATTCTCTTCGTTGAGGTGAATGACTGTGTTGTGAATGTCATCGTTCAGGTCTAGCGCTTTCTCCTGTCTGATGGAGAAATGTTTGTCATACTGATTTAATTTTTCTACGACCATGCCTCGGTATCCGCATGTTTTGGCATTCTGGTGACAATACCCTTCGGTCACTTGTGCTCATTTAGTTCCATTGAACATCGTCGTAGTTATCAGAAGGAATGCGATAGTAGGAATCCAGCCTTTCGATGGCTAACAGGACGTATTTCCAATGGGATTCACACTGAGCTCATCGCACTATTATTTGGCATTGAAAGCGACTTGGTTGGCAAAGCTTTTTTGATGTCAAACTTTGTACCATGGTTGCAACTAATCTGTTTCACGCTTTGTGAAAAATTGCAAACTTGTTTCTTCTCCAGAGAGTTAGCAAGCGTCTATGTGAACTGACGTCAAGTGTTTCCTTGCTGAGTGCAAATAAAGATGTCTTACGGTTCTTAACAGGTTATCATTTGCAAGGAGCTTTGGAAATCATGCGCTTATGAACTGCGTTGCATATATGTACATACAGAGGCGGCTCCTGAGAATTCAATTAGCGCTATGAGGCGCCATTTTGTTACCACGAAACTCGTTCAAACCTATTTGTCTGTGAGTGTTGATTGGTTGTGTTGGGATGATGTGGGTAAATCCAGCCAGTGGAGTTCAGATATAGTTCTTCAATCCTCTTTTCAGCTATCTCGTCGAGGTCCACGAAGAACGGTTTGCCTAAAGTACGCTGTCTGGTCCTCACCAGGGCCGGACACCTGCAGAGGAAATAAAGTAGAGATTCTTTCTCATTAATATCCTTGCAGAAGTTTTTTTTTTTTTTTTTTTTTTTTTTGCGAGGGTAGGTGAAAATCTTTCATGAGACACCATGAGGATCTACCGCACGTGCTCATGGTAGTGTGAGATTCTTACTCACTAAAAACACCTCCCCTTTTCGTGTTGACTACGACTAAGTACGTAAAAGCCTTATCAAGTAGTTTAAGTTTCGATAATAATAATTCGCGTTGTGCAGGTGGCTTTCCAGTGAAAGCACCTACTAATACCGTCATTATATGCGGCTATTCCTTATTGCGCTAAATCGAACGGTTTCGTTCTTTGTAGTCGGCGCACAAGGTTTGTCACGTCCAGAATTTGGAGTACGGCGTTATTGCAATGTCCATGAAGGCGAACACGGAGTTTGCGAGCAAAATTTGTTATTTCATCTTCGACGGTAGCTAGACCGAGGTCTCTGTGGATATCGTCGTTTCTAATGTACCACGGCGCATTAACGATTGTTCTGAGCACCTTATTTTGAAAGGTTTGTAAAATATTTCTATTGCTGGTTTTGGTACAACCCCAAAGTTGTATACCATACGTCCATACAGGTTTTAAGACTTGCTTATATAAGAGCAATTTGTTATACATGCTTAATTTGGAATATCTTCCAAGCAGCCAATACATTTCTCTAAATCTAATTTCGAGCTCGTCGCGTTTCTTTTTAACGTGCGGCTTCCATTTCAGTTTCGCATCTAGTGTCATTCCTAGATATTTTGCTTCGTTTGCATACGGTATTTGTACCGAGTTAATGAAAACGGGTGAGTTGTTAATTTTCTTGTTAGTAAAGTTAACATGCGTAGATTTGGTTTCGTTGAGAACAATGCGCCAAACCTTTGTCCACTCGCAAATTGTATCCAAAGCTCGTTGAAGCTTCACAGTTGCTGACTCGACTGAATTTTCTGTTGCCAGAATAGCCGTATCGTCCGCGAATGTAGCAACAACGGTGCCTTCTTCTTGGGGTATATCGCGAGTATAGAGCAAGAACAAGACTGGACCAAGAACACTTCCTTGTGGAACTCCGGCAGCGATTTCCTTGAATTCCGAGTATTCGGCTCCATGCTTGACACGGAAAAGTCTGTTCTCCAAGTACGACTCTAAGATTTTGTACAACTCTTCCGGAAGTACCTGTCTTAGTTTATAGTTCAAGCCTTCGTGCCACACCTTATCGAAGGCTTGAGAAACGTCAAGCAAAGCGCTAGAACATATCTTTTTCTCTTCTATGGCCTTCTCAATTTCGTTGGTTATTCTATAAACCTGGTCAATTGTGGAATGCTTGATTCTGAACCCGAATTGATGATCAGGAATCAAACGTCTTTCTTCAATTACCGGTTTTAACCGTTTCAATAAGAGTTTTTCAAAAACCTTTGATATTATCGGCAGGAGCGATATCGGTCTGTACGACTTTTTGTCGTTTGGCGGTTTTCCCGGTTTTGAAACCATTATAACTTCGGCGACTTTCCATTGCCTTGGAACGTATAATAGTCTTAGCGAAGCATTTATAAGGTAAAGGAGTTTTATTAACGCTTTATTTGGCAACTCCTTGAGGACCTGTCCAGTTATTAGGTCATATCCAGGAGCCTTGTTATTCTTTAGATTTTTTATTACCTCGCAAAGTTCGGCTAATGACACGCTCCTTATTTCCGATGCGGCTTGCGCGTACGTTTGCGTATCAGCAGATGGCGGTTTATCCTGGACTTTTTCCGTTTTCTCCTTTGCGGGCTTGCTTTCATTTTCTAGTAACTTTTCCGGTTTATTTTTATTCGGTTTAGGTTGTGGACGCATGTTCTTTTTAAGCGTATCGCGCCTTTTTTGTAGCTCTTTGGCTACTTCGCAGCCTCGATAGTTCGCTGGGTGCTTCCCCTTACAATTTGTGCAAGTCGCTGCGGTTTGCTTATTTAAATGGCACTCATTCGAGAGATGTTTACCGGCACATTTCACGCATCGTGGTTCTTTTTTGCAGTATGCCTGTGTGTGGTTGAAACCTTGACATCGTTTGCACTGAGGGATTGATCTTGTGCTTTTACGCATCGGTTCGATTTTGATCACAATATTTAAAATCGTTTTAATACTGTAAATTTCCTTTATATTCTCGGTTTTATCGAAACTGAGCATAAAAAGCGGAAGACCACGCTTAACAAGAATTTCCTGATCTTCTTCCGTTTTTTGCTTTTCCTTCTTGATAATATTTACAGCGTCAAGAATTTTAAAGCCTTTCGCTTGAAGATCGTCCATAACGTCTTCTTTAGTGCACGAAGGATGGAGTCCTCTTGCTATAACGCGCAATGGTCTTTCCGACTTATTTTCATATGTATACCACTGAATTTTCTCGGAATTAAGTTTCCGCGAAAATGCTTGGTAATCGTCCGAGTCATCGACGCTTACTTTCCACACGTTATTGCGAAGTGAGGTGACCTTATATTTCGAAGCCAACGTTCCTTTAAGGAGGCAATACAGCTTATTATAGTCCGTAATCCCGATAACGTTTATTGGAGGCGGGGGACTTAATTTTTTTGTCTCTTGCAGGCGCTTGTTTTCTTTTTGTGGCTCGATTTCGGGTGAAGAACCGGCCCTTCGTTTCTTGCTGGGTCTTTTTTTTGAAACCCAAGCCGTTTCCCGCGTTAGCTCTTCTTCGTCCGTGTGATATTCACGAACAGGTGAGCGAGACGAACTACTTTCACGTTCTTTTGGAGGGTTTAGGTTCCTCAGAGCCTTGTTTTCTTCCCGAAGTAAATCTACCTCTTTCCTAAGCTCTTGGTAGAGTAACTCCATTTCGTTAAGCTTCTTACGGAGTTCGTTGTTTTCCTCCTCGAAGCTTTTGGATTTCGCTGAGTCCTGTTTTTCACGCGCTAGCGCTTCCGGCGGACTTCTTTTCCCGGAGACATTCGATCTTGGTGGTGGCGATCGAGATACCCTTGCACTTTTTGTGAAGGGGTTGCATAATTGCAATAAATGGCTCTCCCCAGAATCCATAGAGCCGACCTCCGAAGAGGGTGGATTTTCCAGTAAACCTGGAGTGCCACCTGGGGTATTAAATATCTTTGTTTTGTTCATTGCATAATTGTATACTTCTTTAACCTCGGTATACGGAGGGTGGATTTTAGTCGCCTCTTACGACAGGCATGCCTACCTCGGGTATATTCTAACCCCTACCCGAAGGGTACTTCTTTGCAGAAGTTGTTATGAGGAACATCAAGCTTGACTGCATGGTTTCCGACTGGCCAGTGGCCCGTGATAATGGCTACAACTCTGGCAATATCCGGTCTTGATTTGTCAAGTAACCTTTTTGACTCAGTTTTGTTGTAATTAGGCCTATGATTGGCACGCTGGAGAAAGTGAGAAGAAAGTGAGGATGTATATAGCCATTTACAGCGGGCAGTGGAATATCGACACTTTTCGCAAGAGAACTGTTAAGAGCCTATCCTGGCCATAGCCCATTGCCTTCATGATTGCTTTGATCTGGGATCGAGATTAGAGTAATTATGCGTTGCGTATTCTTCCATCGCTTTGTTGCTATTAAGTCTTCTGCTCTCGCTTGAGAAATTTATTCCCCCAATGCAAATCACAAAGTGGTAGCAAAGCCCTTACCAGGAACCTGTAAAGATACAAAAGGAAACTTTTTGTCAGAGTCACAGTCGGTGCTTTGCTAAGTAATAGAAGTCTATTCAATGTTGAAGGATTAGGTAACGACTTTTGCACCCTAAATCCATTCAAATTCTCCTGACAATCAGAATATCGCTCGCCTCTGCTGTGGGTTATTGATCTTTCTTTCTACATTCAATCACTTCAAGGCCTCACTGGTAATAAAATTGCCATCAGATAACTGTAAAGGTCAATCGCTTTCACGGCTCTTCTTGATGGGGATATGTCCCGTCTCATTAAATTGCAGCCCACAAGTGCCTCTCATGTCGATGCGTCATTACGGTGACAATGTGATAGAGCGTGCATATTGCACAATTAAGAGTTAATTTTCATTAAAACCATTTTTTGTAATTTCAGTCCTTGATTTTCTATTTATTGATGACATCACCGAATAATCAGAATTGCCGAATCATTATTAACAGAGTGCCGTTCATGTAGATGAATTGCGGCCCATTAATCGTGGAACGGGGAAAAATTCGTTACATTTTATCACACGCATGGGAACACGTTTGTCTCCCTACCTCCGTTGTTCGTTGTCGCTGTAGTATGTAATATGTAGACGTGAAACAATTAAATAAATTAATTGTGTGAGTACGCGGCAATTAGCTTCCGAAATTATATAACTTGCACTTATCGCGGTCCGACACCGCATACAGTCAAATAGTTTAACCCTCAGTATGACACCGAATGCCTTTGGTTATGAAAATAAAATCCCTGTAGCAGTCGGCTGGTTATGTAACCACTTGCAGGAAGGGTGATAGACAAGGGGGACTAAACAGAAAAAAATAACAAAAATCGAATCCTTGTCAATAATTCATGGCACCAAAGAAGGAAACTCTCGCACGCGATATCCACATTAGTTATTAACTTAAGAAACTCCGAAAAAGGAACAAAGTCATCACACTACCCCGCTGTTTCGAGTGGAGGGCGGTTGCCACGAAATTGTCCATCAAGACAACAAGTTGCTTGAAAGAAGGCACTTGCAATGCAGCGGTCGGTTGTAGGGGAACTTGATTGGAAAGCAATTTACAAAGGATTCACTTGCACACGCACTTAGAAATAGCAGCAGCAGCAGCAGTCCGATCCCACATACGAAATGCATTTGAATACCGCCCTGCAATCATGCACAAAGTTTGTGGTCTTCAGTGGCGTCGGAGAAGACGTCCTGGCAGCAATTTTCTCAAAAGTCATTTTTAATTAACGCCTTTCAAGTATTAATCGACTAAACGTCGAATGCGGTCGGCTCCACTGCAGGCACTGGCATAGTTTTACCCGTCTAAAGAGTGCTATTAGAGAGTCACCAAAACTTTTTATTTCTGTTGTGTGTGACCGCTGACAACTGCAGACCATACTCTACTCTACTCGTCGTCGTCGTCGTCGTCGATGTGGCTGTCGTTGTTTTCGTTGTGGTGGCGGTCGTGTGGTCACTGCTTGGCCAATTTCCCATAATCGCCTTAAAGCTTTTGGTTGCGGTATTTATTTGTCGAACTAGGTAGTGTAAACCGCCCCCAGCCAACAGATTGTCATGGCAACGTATTGTTTTGACAAACTGCCTTGATGAAATAATAATCAAAAGAACCATCTTCATGCATTTGTAAAGATAGAACACCACCCAACGTGTAATGCATGGTGTGTGTGTGTGAGAGCGGTGGGTGGTACACAGAACGAACCATTTTTTCCATGTCCTGCTGTGTGTCGCCCTTTTCCGTTGTATGTGCATTTTCTACCACATTAATTGAACGAAGGAGGTAATTTTCTACTCCACGGTTGGATGGATAGATTGATGGACAGACGCGCACGTACCATAGGTAGAGTGGATATGTGAAATTACATCGGAATTGTGGTTGGATATGGAGTGGTGCAAGTGGTTGTACAAATTTTGCTGGTCACATTAGAGGCATTTTTTTTTCCCTGTGTAGTCCTATTTGTGCTGTCATTATAATAATGTGAGAAAGGAAAAGGAATATATGTATGCTCTCACAGGAGTTAAGTTTTTCTCGCTGACAAAAAATTTTGTTTTATTGATTTTTCTCTTTAGTTGATTGATTGCTTTATCTATCGGCCGTGTATGTAAATTGGGAACTGGAATCTTAAATCTAATTGTAATTCGAGAATGAGAAGGACACGATTTAAATTTGAATAAATTAACCTGAATGATGGAATGATGGTTAATGAATGTTTAATGGTTTTTTTTCCCCAGCAAACAAGGTTGGGGATTGTTAGAATGTCAGATTTGATATACACTTGCAGAGCTCGAGGTGTTTGTAACAGCATGGTTTTGTAGAATGAGTTTTTCTTGTGATAGGAGATACAGAAGCGAAAAGACCAGTATTAGTAGGTCGAATAGAGACGACGACGAGCGATTAAGGGCAGGACAACTACATTGGAAGTGTTTTATGATGCCGTCACTCTCTCTACAGGCGTCGCAGAATGCCACAGACTTCTTACAACTTTACTTCTTTAAAGTGGCGCTACAGTCCGAGGTAGATCGGGCCTCAACTAACAAGCGTATACAGCCAACTGCTTCCAGTTTCGCACGTCAAGTTGGTTGGGATCCCCTTCCACTTGCGTGCGCCACCTGAGTCGCGGTTTTTCTCTACAGCGCCGTCCCTCGGGTGTGGATCCGAAGATTTTCCAGGCCGGTGGATTGGTCTTCATCGGCACAACATGATCCAGCCACCTTAATCGTTGGACCTTCACTTTTCTGGCTAAGTCGATGTACAGCCTGTACAGCCTGTATTCCTCCTCCATTTACCGTCTATGCAGACGGGACCGAAAATCACCCGAAGAATTTTCCTCTCGAAACAGCCAAGAGCGACCGCATCCGCATTTTACAAAGTCCATGCCTCTAGGCCGTAGGGGGGACTAGCGCGATTTAGGTCTTTTAAAGGGTCACTTTAGTTGTACGAGAGACGGTTTTACTACTTAATTGCCTTCTTAGCCCAATTCCTTTAATCTTGCATTCTTACAAACATAAGGAAATATTCGCTTGGTCTACCTACAGTCTATCTGCAATCGCATATGCTTAGTGGAAACCCAAGCATTAATGGAAGTCTTAATCGTTAATTTGGGCAAACCCAACTTAGGTAGGGAAGAAGCCCTCTGCGCCACACTCACACTGTTCCCTTTCTCGTGGAACAGTACCCAAAGAATTCTCCTATTGCTAAGGCTTTCGAACCATTTTGTAGCCTTAATGAACCTCCAGATGTCCCTGATAGGTACGTCGCTTAGTTCTTCGGTATCCTGGAAAAATGCCTTCCAAAGGAATTATGTCTGAGGTGGCCAAGACCTGGGTAGTGGCAAAGGAAGTGTGTCGTGTCCTCATTGATCTCCTCGTCTCCGCAACCCCTGGAAAGGTCGTCCTTACTTAGCCTTAGCTTTTTCATGTGATAACACAGAGTATTATGACCTGTTATTACTCCTGCAAGGATGGAGAGGGTTTTTCCTGTCCTGCATCAGTGTATCAGTTCTGTCACCATTGTATCTTGGTCATAGTTTTCTTTAACAGAAGTCCAATGAGCTCCATCTTTCATTCGCTTCCGCTAGAATCCTGATCCATGGTTCAAATTTAAGTTTACATGGCTTGACTTTTACTGACTGATCAGCCTGCTCCAGTTCTAGCGTAGATCCTTTCCTTGCCAATTCATCAACCTTCCCTGGTATGCCCTCATGTCCAGCATAATTTAACCTCATGCTGTGTTGCAAGAGTACTAAGCTTTTCGCGGCAGCACTTCACAAGCTTCGATTTTATTATAATCGCTTTTAGTGCTGCCTGGCTGTCGATGAGAAAGGTGATATCATCACCTTCATCGCAGTCTCACGGGCAGCAATTGTCACTGCTAGGGCTTCCGCCTAGAAAACGCTGCTGTGGTCCGGGAGTCTAACTGATTTAAAGAGGCTAAGTTTGTCTGTAGAGCCGAGAAAGTTCCCATCTGAATTTTGCCTTACATTTTGAGCGCAGCCTGGGTATCGACGGGAAGAGTACGCTTCCCCTGCTGAAAGCAGATAGTGAACGAGACAAGTGCACACGTTTAAACAACAGAAGTTTCCTATTCAGGATTATTTGCACGTAATCGCATCATTAGAGAGTAAGTTTCTGACAACTTTGGACGGGTGAATTCAATCAACTTTCTGGTGATGAGAACAAATTCCATTTTAAGAGAATTAAGCAAAAGTGCATAGTGCATAGTCCACGCCAAACTCCGACTACATTTAAGGCTAAAAGGCAGGGCGGACAGTTTTTAAAGGAAACTGCATCCGCTTATGCGGTGCGGGAATGGTTGACTCCTTATGACTTGACATATCCTATTTCCAAATGGTCGTCAAGCGAAGGCACATTATTTTAACGGTTACTGGTTCATTATAAGTGTCCATGCATAGCACGAAGTTCAGCTCTATTTGCAAGAGAGATTAAGAAACGACTTGGGTGGTGCAACTCTTTCATTTCCACTTGATCATATGGTACATGATGACTGATGTTTAGACCCCAGCAAAGAGGCGGCAATTGCAAATTCCTCAAACTCCGGCAGATCATGGAATACAAGGAATAACAATTGGCGTTAGGTTTGATTTCGGGACAGAATACAAGATGGGGCGGGCTACTTGCAGTTTCGTTTGGCCTATTGTGTTCTTCTGACTTCCAAGTCGCAAGGCCGCTACGAACAATTGGATATCGGAAAATGATTGATTTAATGATTTTTCATACTATCTTAGAGAAGAACATGATAAAGCCTGGGTTCAATGGAAAGGAGCTAAAGCCAACACTGACACACATACAGCTAATTCTTCCAGAGTCACAGCACCTACAACCAACATCGAACAGTCGTATAATTTAGTTTTTTTTTTGTTGGCCTCCTGGGTCGCCGAATTCAGTGGCTTGCAGCAGCAACACTGGCGTCGGGATTTTGACGCACCGTGTACTCCCGATATGCACCAATGCCATATTCCATGCGCGGTTACTTACAACTTCTTTCCTTGACTTTTCTCTTGCGACACTCTAGATAAATTAACCAGCACCTTTCGCATGACTGGCAGTGTGTGTTTCTTTGTAAATTTCCGAGCAGCAGTTGCATTGTTTTCATAATTTGCGAGGAAGTCTATGGATTTTCTTGTTCTAAACAGCATTCGTTTGTTCCCATTATTTAAGCCCAAGTTATTACTCCTTCCTTCGTTTGCGGTAGTTATCAAAACCCTAGGGGAGAGTGTTTTCAAAACAATTGCATGATGTTGATTCTGTAGTTCTGTACTCAGTGTTGCAGTTTACTATAATTCCTAATGCACATTCACCTATGACGATTCGTATAATTACGCTAGCATGTCCTTTGTTTCTTGAAAGGAAAGGACCAATTGTTCTTACATGCACGTAATGTGTTTAAAATTAAATCATTTATTCTGTTCAATTTTAAACGGGGTATTATTTAGACATAATCGTACGAATGCCGTTTGATTGTCTGCTAGTTAGAGCAATTTTCGTATAAATTGCACATAGGGTTTTGAGTATGTTTTTCAAGATTGGAACTACCTTTACGCATGTCTTATGCAGAACAGCTACATGACGTTTGCTTGAGGACATTTTTTTTTTTTTTTTTTTGAATCATAACATTAAAAAGTGTACGCATACTACTCTAGAGTGCGTCACCTGTTTGTCCACTCTATTACCATTTATTGGAGTCTATTTACGTGACAGTTTATTTTTGTCTTCAAATCGTGATGTAATTCAACTTGATTTAACCTAATAGGAGTAAATATTTAGATTTGTGGTTTGAATAAAATACCATTAATGCTTTGTTAGCACTGCCAGTTGGACGTAAGCGGCAAAATCACGAATCAGAGGCAAACCCTTAACCACTATATTTAAACACCGATAACTGAAGAGATGCTAGGCATTGCCCTGTGTATCTCGTCGTGTCTATAAATGCTGTTAGAGTGGTCCTCGTCTCTGGTGTCCTTACGAATAGGAAACCATGCGGAGCATCTTGAATTACCCTACAATGACTACTGCAGAAGCTGCAGGGACGAAGAGAAAATAGAATCCGTACAACACCTGCTCTGCGAATGTCCCGCACTAGCCACCAGAAGATTGCGTACACTTGGTAGTAGCTTTTTCCATGGACTGGAGGATCTTCTTATCGATGGTTAGATATCTATCCCTTTCTGGGTGGTTTCCAGATTAACCAGATTAAGGGACGAGCTTGTCTCTCAAATCGGTTAAAAGGGGCTGGAAATCGATTTGAAATTTGTGGGGTTTTTTCAAGATTTGTCGTAGTTTAGTCAGTAGATTTTCTTGGCCTTGCTTCTCTCAGAAGTTTCTGTCCCTTTGTATGATTTGTGCGGTTCTACTTTCTTTGTAGTGCGGTCAAAGCTTCCCGATAATTGCACAGTAGTTGATCGCACTGCATCTCATGTTTGTTGCATCCAGTATTTTATTTTCTATTTTTTGCTTGAGGGTCCAAGTGCTGGGCGCTTCCTTGGGAGTTCATCAGTCTTCGAGTTTTTGGGGACCCAGCCGATTTTTATATTATGAGCTACGAGCCAAGGACCTTGCGACCTTCGTGACGTTTTACGTTCGCGACAATTAAAGCCATGACACCGCCATCTTGGCATTTCATCGTGGGAAGACAAATGACATAGAGTGTTGTCGTGCTTGAGTCGTTAGAGATACGGACGAAAGCATCCATGTCCATATTCCCTTCATCATGCTTGCGGCCTGTCCATGTTTCAATTAGTGCGATGAGACGATAAGTCCATTGGCCTTTTTTTTTTTGTCGGGTCTGGAAACACTGCTCTGATACAACTAGTCCATTGTACTACCCGAAAACAGGACCCAGTTCTTAACCATTTTTCTGGAATTTTCTATACTTTCGGCACTTCAGTGATGAGGAGATTACAGTGCCATCACTCCACATCAGAAACAAAGATCTGCTACCTGACCCGAGCGAAGGCAGGACAATCGTCAAGCCCTTTGCGATTCAATCGTTGCTGTCATTTCATCGTGCTGTTAGTCCTCAGTTTTATGGTTCCTCTATTCAATCGTTTTTTTTTTAGGTTCCTGGGTCAGTATGTGAGTTGGAAGTATCTACTCCTGAAATTAATTAGATTGTTTTTTGTGATATTCATTTATATGTATGCCATACTCTGATTGCGCAGAATCGGTATGTTGGCTTAATTCTAAGTCTATAGGCCTACACCTATTGTTGACATGTAGCACCTTCGATGTAATCACTCTGGCCTGCTTTGAATGTAACTCGGTCCTCTATAATTTGGCATGAAAAACGGTATATTAAAGGAAAACTTTCTTGTGTTTGCCATGCCAGGAATATCAGCATTTAAAACTTGGAACACTTGACATTGATTATACCGAAGTCTAAGCCTGTAATTGATGGCGGTGGCAAGAAGCTCGTAGAGGCCTTTTCACGCCTGTGTAAATGTGTGCGCATATTAGGCTATTGTTGGCGAAAATAGTTTTTCGTTTTGTTCCAGAAACTCAAGACTGTTTTTTTTTTTCTTAAATCCTTAGTCGCAGTTTTTCATCCTTTTTTTTTTTTTTGGTCCTCCCATTACACTTCTTGGACCCTTGGTCGTATTCTCCACCAAACAGTGTGCACACGGTTTGCAAAGAAGCCTAACATGCCCTTATTTCGTTGGTATAGGTCGTCAACAGTGAGATCATTCGTATTCAAAAGTTGTTTTTGCTTTGTAACTCATTTTCTCATGATAAAGTACGCAAAACCTGCAACCTGAAGGGCCAGATTCTTACTTACCCCTAAGACAATGAGCCGGATAAACCAGTCTCAAAACAACACCAAGGGATTCCTGTCGTTTTGTTTGTGATGACGCTGGAGATCTGAAACGAGTTTCAACCTACAGAGTTATGCAATCGAGGCGTCTTTCGTCGACTTGTTTTGAAACTGTTTATCGGATTAATGTTTTGAGAAATTCTTTTCACCTGACTCGTCTGTGTTCGCATATTCAATCAAGAAATGTCCAAACTGCAAACACATTTCAAAGTCACACGTGTCGCCTCTAGTTGAATGAACAGTTAGTTATTTTGTTTTTTTCAAATACTTTTTTCTCGTCCCAGAACAAACAACATTTAATGTTAATCAAAAGCAGTTTCGGCATGAAGCGCTAATAATTTTGTTTGATATAAAAATATGAAAATCCTATTAATTATCATATTTACCAAGAAAAATCTCACATCGTTTTTGTTTGATTTATGAACTTTCAGATGGTTGGCTAATGAAGTCTCAATGTCAACCAAATTGTGACATTTGCTGTTTGGTTTAAAGAATTAAATCTGTGATTGTACATATGTAGTTGACATTCAAAGTAGGTTCGTTTGATGTAGCTCGATAAATTGCTGCTGGCCAAACAAATGGGATTCCCGACCAAGCGTACAGTCATCGAGGCCATTTTTCTGGGACCGTAAATCATGCAAGAATTAATATTTTCCTATGAAAACGTGGAATGTTTCTGAATCGATAGATTGTCCTGACTTATTTTCAATAGGAAACAGACAAAGTTGCCCTTTACTTCTATAGAAAGTTGATATACACGACCTTTAAGCATTTACAAGTTTCAGGTTTCTGGTCAAAAGTCTAGGGTCTCCGACTGGCACTTTTGTAATCCGGTTTGTTCCTAAAACTCTTGTGACCTTTCATAAATCAAAGCGGTGTGTTAGAGATGGTGCAGTTGCATCCTTTATATCCAGATTGTGGATTAAAGTTGTGATTTTGTCCAATGTGTGGTGCCTAAGTTGAGGGTAGGACAATTGTAAAGGAAGTGAATAAGAGTTTCTACCTTGTTGTCATCTATCTATATTTGTCTATTTTGGCTGCGATGTTTCTTACAACCAAATCATCGCTGCTTATCGCTACAAATCGTTTGTTTGCTTTTACGTTATGGGGGTGACGTTTTTCTGGATCTTGGTATGTCTCCTAGAGTGTCGCCTGGTGGGTCTACTGACTTTTTTTTGTCTCTTCGTCGCCTATTTTTGCTTTCAATGATGCGCAAATTAGGTTTTTGTTAGGCAGTGTGAATATTTTTTTCCCTTATAAAATGCAAACCCTTTCCGATGATGATGTTTTTCTCCTCATTCTTATCTATTTACCCAAGGTTTCAGGCACATATTAATGTGATTAAGAGCCGATTAGCTTGGGTTGCGAGTTCTTTCGACACTGTTTCTATCAATTCGGAGAGTTTGAAGTCTTCAAAGCTTTCGAGAAGACTGCTGAGTAAACTCCGCCGTCTGTGCCTTACATTTCCGCTGTCCCATTCCGCTCTAAACGCATTCCGTAAAGTTTTAGCTGAGAAATTATCCGACAATGACATACATAGTCTGTATGACTCGTTACCATCTTAGCCAGTTAAAATGATGCTGTGGCCGCATGACATAAAGTCCCTTTCTTCGACCGCTGCACCTCGCCGTATGCAAGTTCAATACATCAAGGGTAAGGGTCAAAGCTGAACTTTTGTTGGACGATTTGAGTGTTCATCAATTCAATAGCCTTTCGTTTCCTAACTGTCCAGTAACCTAGCAGAGCTTAACCTTCTGCTATGTTCCAATAATCTTAAGTTCTTCTTAGCAACGCTACAAGCTTCGAACTTATTTTCAAATCACAATATTGCGTGTGGTCTTCATCGCAGTCTCACTGAAGGCTATTGTCACTGCTGCGGCATCTGTTTGGACGCTGCTTTGCCTGAATAACTTCAATTTATTTAAGGTGGCGCTGACCTGGGCCCCAACTAACAAGCGTCTCCAGCCAGCTCGATCTTTAACCAGCTGTCTCCACTTTCGCTCGTCAAGTTGGTTAAGGTCCCCTTCCACTTGCGTGCGCCGTCTGAGTTGCGGTCTTCATCTATTGCACCGTCCCTCTAGTGTGGATCCGAAGATTTCCCGGGCCAGAGCATTGGTGTCCATCGGCTCTTCATAACCCAGCCACATCAGTCGTTGGAGCTTCACTCTTCCGGCTAAGTCGACGTCGCTTTACAGCCCGTACAGTTCGTTGTTGTATTTCCTCCTCCACTCACCGTCTATGCAGACGGGACTGAAAATCGCCCGAAAAAGCCAGGAGCAACCTTATCCGTTTTTGACAGAGTCAATGTCTCAGCGCATTAGAGCAGGACTGGGATGATTAAGGTCATATAGGGTTTCACTTTAGGCGTTCGAGAGAGGGCTTAGGGCTTTGCTAATCAATTGCCCTCTTAGCCCAAAGAAACAGCGATTGGCAAGAGTTATTCTTCGCTTAATCTCAGCGCTGCTGTCGTTGTCTGAATTTATAGCGGAGCCTAGACAGACAAAGTCCTTAACTACTTCAAAGTGATATCTGTCTATAGTGACTTTCTGTTCGAGAAGTCGGTGTTGAGTGTCCTTTCTTGTTGACAGCATATATGTACATGGTCATGCCATCATTGACCACTAAACCGATCGTCGCCATCTCGTCTCAATACTCACGATCGCGTCAGTGACATCACGCTGCGTTCTTCCGATTATGTCAATATCGTCGGCGTATCCGAGTAATTGGACAGACTTTTGAAAGATTGTGCCTCTGGTGTTGGCGTGTGAGTAACTTCAACTTGCCCAGGGATATATCCGTCAATATTTTTCTTTAACCCATTTGTGTAGATGTCTATCGGTAGTGTGCTTGCTATTGGACTGTTCTCCCATTTCTCTGACGCTGTCAGTGTGCTTCGTAAAGTTCGGCTTCCCACTCTTCGTTTAATAGATTTTCCGTACACTGAAAGCCGTAGTCTGCTATGTGAGGTGAAGGAATTTTGGGTTCCGCCGTGAAAGCAGTTTTAACTGCACCAATGCAACCTTTTGTCATTTGAAGTTGATGTTTCCTGGTGGGTTGCCATATAATCGGGCTTTAATCTCTAAAGTTCGTAGAATGTAGAGTCTTGTATATCGTCTCCAACAGGCCGTGTGTGGTTCGACCTGGGCACACAAGCCTGTAACTTGCTTCTAACAGTCACAAGCGCTTAGAAGTCTATATGAGACTCATCCTGCATTTCTTTGTCATATCTTTGATAACACTTCATTTGCACCCTTAGACTTGCTTATTCTGTTCGGTTCCACCTTACTTACACGACTAAAAGCCTTGTGCTTTCAATCAAATTGTGAGATGGATGACACACTCAGTTCGTTGGGTAGGTTTTAACCCAATTAATCCCTTCTCGACTAACTCAGCCGAAAACTCTGGGTGTTCCCAAAAAGCACTAAACTTCTCCCTCAAGTATGCGTAGAGGATATTCCTAACACAAAGGCAAATGCTCCCCTCACTTAAATGCGAGCCATTGTTCCCTCTACCAGAATAACGACGTGATAATTGCATTTAAATTAAACCTTTATCAACTGGCAGCAGTTAATTGTGGTTGAATACTTGCAATGAAATTGTCAATTGTCCTCTTTTAGAGGAAACCCCCTTTGATTCGGGACACCATGGTGTATTTTTATTATAGGATGTCCTCGCTGGCAACTGCCTTTCTCATATTTAAAAATGTATAATGTAAAGTTAACAGCTGATATTGACAAAGAGAATATGTCGGGGGCCGAGGCCGCTTATGCTTCCAGCGATAAATGCAATTTAATGCATCGAATGCAATTTTTATTAATTTCCAAAGGTATAATTTCGTTTGTTATATGCCAAGGATAATTTCCTTGCACCAACCACTACTATTCCGATGTCCTGCTGGTTGCTCCTTTGTCTTATCGATATGCATATGTCGTCCACATTCATGGGGGGTGTATATTCAATTTCACACGGAAAAAAAAAAAGATAGAAGGACAGAAAAAAAAAATTAAGCTGCCAAGCAACCGCAATTTTCCAACTGACCAAAACTTTACGCGCCACGTCACTACAAAACCATAATTTCCGCTGTCGCTGTCCAATTCCCCTTATTTTCTTCTAGCTGCTTCGGAATTTTTAATGATCAATGGCTAGTTGTTGGCTTTTTATTGGTCTATCCAGTGTTTCATGTCCTTTGCAACATGAAATTATCGTGATGTCCTGTTCGATTGAAGTTGGAACGTCGCACGATTTGATTGGCCGCCGATATCCGGCGAGTTCGCCAAGCCTAAGGATATCTCACGCGAAAGAGATAGTTTTATGTGGTCGAACATAGAAATGAGTGCATAGAGTGTACCCCTTTTTTTTTTTTCTCCCACTAATAGCCACAAACTTTTAAACAAATTATTTTCTTAAAGTATCGTACTTGGGGCAGCAGGAGTACTCCCACTTTTTTCTTCTCGAAAAGTATCCTATAAATACAGCTGCGGCTAGAAATATCTTTCAGTCTAATACGGTACCCAATCGACTATTGGTCTTGCTTTAGAACCAACACTCAGAATGCTCTTGAGCATTTAAATTTGCTAATAGTTTTTGTGAA
Source organism: Matsumyia berberina (assembly GCA_917880715.2). Lineage (NCBI taxonomy): Eukaryota > Metazoa > Arthropoda > Insecta > Diptera > Syrphidae > Matsumyia > Matsumyia berberina. The sequence goes on along the minus strand of OU862870.1, from coordinate 109,162,120 downwards.
AAAAAAATTGTGTACTAACATGTGAAAAGGTAAAAAATATTAAAATTTGAACTATTTGTGAGAGAAAATTTTGAACAAGTGAACATTTGAAAAACCCGTTTTAAATTCTTTTGGTCAAGTGTAGCTTTATTTTTCAAATTCTTTGTTCTCCTAAACTAAATTGTGTTGGCCAAGTTATTCTACAAAACTCAAGTGCTGTTCTTAGTTTTTGAAAGCAAAGTGGAACCTGAAAAGCGATCAAATTTAGTGTTTTTCACTTTATGTTCCACAAACATATTCCACATTAGTTTTAGACCAATTTTGTGTATTGCAGGGAAAAGATTTTTACAAGGAACAAGTGTTGAATATAGTTGCAGGTCAATCAAATTCCACGATTTTTGACTTCCAAGTCAGTTGAAAGTGAAAAGAATACGAAAAATATTTGTTCTCTTCGTTGATTTACAAGTTTTTTAATAGCCTTAATCCGCCTCACTTCCGATTACAGTCGATTTGATCAATCAATCAACGAGACAGCTTCTAGAATGTTCAAATAGTGCAGTTTCAAACCTTGATCACCTTTTGCATCGTAGGAACTATCACGAAATTAAGTGTCTTCACTGAAAGGCGTTGAGATTTCTCGCTCCCGAGTATGTTGATAGAAACTTTATCACCAAAGTCCAGTTCTATTTTTCTTTTGCCTTTTGATCTATAGTCCTGCCAATTCTAAGATGCAAATAAATTCTATCGTGGGATGTGATGTCTCGTCGAAATGATCGTTTATTTCATTGATCACTGTCACTGGTAGTCACAATCGTCTTTGCTTTCCACCTGCAAGGCTTTTTGAACTTTGCGGTCTTTGGTTCTACTAATCTCATGACTGCACCGTTTAAGCTTCTCTGGCCATTGGTTGCGCATTTAAAAGATTTTTGGGTAAATTGATTTTGCACTTTATCCTTTCTTGTCGTGCCTGCTTACCTTAGCATTCTCATTTCGGTTACGAATAGTTTGGTGTTGGTATTAATTTCTGGTAGCTCAGCATGTAAGGTGAGATTGCTCTTACCCGCGTTTTTTTATATTTTGTGCTATAGCTCTAGTAGTATCTTTTGATCGCATAACTAAGCTCCAGAGCTACTACGTCTTTGTCAATTTAACCATCGAAACTGTTCACCATTTTCGTTATAAGTTCTGAGTCCTGAAGTCTTTTTGTGTTCGATGGCCCAGTGAACGAAAAAAAAATAGTAATTCCATGTATTCGGCCTTTTTCCAACTGACTTTTAAGTCAATTTGTTTAAGGACGCCAGGATTGAATTCTTGATAGTGCTCAGGAGATTTTGAAGGGAGCTCACACACAATTCGAGAAATTCTTTTCTCGGTGAATATAAATTTCTAAGGGATCTCCCCAAATCTTAGAGGTAGATCAGCTCCCTTTAGCATCTAGCTGGCTACGGATGTGAAGGACGTGCCGAGCTATGAACTGTAAATCATTGAGAGTTTCAGAAGCCAAAACAATCGTCTAAAAAAACGCCTAGCTTCTCATAACCATTCATGTTGTGCGTATTTATATTGTTCGCATGAATGGAAGGGACCTACAATTTATTGCCGACTCCGAACGACGACGTGAGAAGCTCTTTCATGACAAATTATACTCCCGGAGGCTTGTCATTCCCCGACGAGAGGTGGTCCCGCGGAAAATTTTCGGTGTTCCTGGCTGGGGCTTGAACCCACGCCGCTCGATCAGCAGTCCAACGCACTAACCACTGACCCACGGCAACCACAAACAATCATTTACTACTTAAAAAAAAATTTCATGGCAGAAAGTAGTAGATGTTGAAACGCTTTGCTGCAGTAAAGAGCAGTAGTAGTAGTAGTAAGACCTGAGCCTTGATAGCGGGCTGAGTCCTGACCCCTGGTGTATACCGTCGTTAATCTCAACAGAGAGTAGGTGAAGTCCTGAGCCCTGATGTAAACCTTCGTTGATCTTAACAGAGAGTGGGCACAGGCCAGGTTTATACCGACGTTGATCCTACCAGAAAGCGAATCAAGTCCTGAACTGAACATTTCCCTGTATAGTACGAGTGGCTCTCATTCTGGTGTAGACCAAGATCTTTTTATGCGACCTTGCTAAATAAGTTTCTATTCGAATATTAAGCTCCACTGTCTCTATGTACACCAGAGGCTATCAACCGATTAGTGTGTGAATAACTATTCAGCGATTGCTGTGTGTAGAGGTGCCTCTAATGACCACCAAATATTATTACAGTTGCACATTTGATTTACGTTTGTATTATCGAAATCTAACGGACCGTGAATTATGACAGCAATAATATTCACGAGCACTTAAAAGCGTCTTATGTTGTCAGCAATAAAACGTTTGTATTTGCATATTTTAGAAACTAAGGCGAGTTCATGTTTCGGTTTCTTCGTCTTTGCACAATGACAAGCCTAGTTAAGCTCAGTATGCTTACAATCTGTAAAATACGTAGTTTAGTCTTGTTAATGAAAGTTGAAACAAGTCGTTATGATTTGACTTAGATATAAGCTAAGCAGTCATCGGAAATAGTACTTTGACTCTTAAGTATTCTTTAACGTTGTCTGAGATCTGGTATCCATTTATTCTCGGCAAGTAAATCCCGTGGTGTTTTGTAGCCAACTCGATTCATCCGGTCTTCAATAGCTGTGAAGGTCTCGACTACGTTGGGATTGTTTGATGATATTGATATCGTCTGTGCACTCATGCCAAACTTTCGACAAAGCCAAAGCCAAGGCAAAGTTTCGATCTTTTTCCCTTATAGTTTTTAAGAAACATTTTGACTGCGTTTAGGAATTTCTTTGGAAATCTTTGTTCTTATACCTGAGGGAGACAGAGTATATTCTTGTCTATTTCGCCGAAAGGTTTCATAGGTGGCCGTTGTCCCCTTAGTTAGTTTGCCTGTCTTTTCGTTGCTTGCTTTCTGACTTGGCCCGACATTTATTTTTATTATTTTCTAGTTTCGAATTTCTAAAGACACTCCGACACTGTGTTTGAGATGATTGTCCAATCGCTCGGCTTCCTGAGAGAAATGTTTTGCTTGCTGAAATTTCTGTCAAGTTTTGTCGGCACGTATGTACGTTTGATTCTTTGTCCCAATTTACCTGGTTTCCGCGCCGGTAGCTTTTTGAAATTCGCGCTGTAAAGGTGCACATATCAGCTTTATTAGCCAATTTCTTTTTATCGCTCAGTTGTAGTTACAAATTCATCGTAAAGGTGTATACCTTAGGAAGCCCAACCGAAAATGTATGCTTATTTAAGAAGCCTTGTTTCGGCTGCACGGGAGCTTTTCCGATTACGTTTGGCTCTACTCTAGAGGCTCTGCTTGACCTACCTCCGATTGACACTTATGTCATGGGCGGTACTATCAAAGCAATCTATCGTCTTAGACGGAGTGGCTTTGGTATCATCCGCACTGGACTTTTAACGACCTTGCACGACACTTATCCTACGACCCTAGTTCCACGGATATGCCGCCTGATGCAATGACACCAAAACTTCGGTTGCTGTGCAAATTTAAATTCGACTTTTCTTGCCTTTAGGACTGGCTTCGGCTAGAGTCTGAGCCTGGACGGGGCTGTAGTCGAATCTTTACGGATGGCTCCAAAATTAGTTATGAGTCCGGTGCTAGTGTCTTTGTGGAGATAATTTTAGACTTCAGTACTCATTGGGCAAGCATGCCTCTGTTTTTCATACAGAGACCTTTGGTATCCTAATGGCCGCAGGCTATATTGTTAAGAATAGCTGCAAGGGTCGGAGCATCTGCGTCTGTACCGATAGCCAGACTGCGCTTAACCAGTTCCAATATAGTGCAAGAATGCAAGAACTCTCTGAATGCGGTCGCAAGGCTGAACTCTTTGAATCTTGTGTGGGTCTCAGGTCACACTGGGATCTCCGATGAGATTGCTAGACAAGGCTCAGAGGATGTTTTCTCAGGAAGTTGCGTCTTCCCGCGTTCTCGGTCAGGGCCTCCATTGACGATTAAGCTTGCCAACACAACGAACACAATTGTGTCTGGCACGGCTCTCCAGGATGTAGGCAGACGAAACGAATGCTTCCGTCTGTAAGAAATCAGCGGCGTTTTTGCTGTCACTCAGCAGAAGAGACTGTAGACAACTTCTTGGCGTTCTTACTCGACACTTCGCTTCTGTCAAGCATCTTAGTATGTTAGGCACTCTCTGCAACGCCTGTGGAGAGGGCAACGATACTTCGGATCATTTCCTTTGCAATTGTCCTGTCTTTGCTCGTATCAGGTGGCTGTAAGCTCCTCATCATTGAAGTGCCTTCTCGGCTTTCTCAAAAATTCGAGGAAATTCCAGTAAAGTGGGTAAAAACGGGGTCCTGCTTTCTGGTAGTACAATGGGCCAGTTGCGTCTGAGTGCTTGAGTATAGCGTCTCCAAACCCGCCAAAAAAAAATGAGCCTTGTTTCCTAGGTCCAGTCTAGTTTTGTTCCTGTTGAGCTGCTCTTTCAGTACTGTGGAGGAGGAGTGTGTTGGTAAAATAAATTCTAAAGCTGCTTTTGATCAGGTCCGCTTAGCTACCGTCATGCATGTGCAGACCTACTGACTTATGATTGTGCTTTAGTCCGGAGTGGATCTAGTGCTCAACCAACATGTGTCTCCAGCAAGATCGATCGTTAGCTAGCTGCATACAGTTTCCAATGGAAAATGGATTGAGGTCTCTTTCCACTTTTATTCAGATTCGAAGATTCTTCGGGCAGGAGCGCTGGTGTTCATCCGCTTTACATATCCCAGGTATCAAAGTCCTGGTATATGGTCTATGTCGCTGTACAACCCATAAAATTCGTCGTTGTATCATTTTCTTCATACCGTCTATGTAAACGGGACCAAAGATTACTCGAAGGACTTTCCTCCCGAAACAATTGAGTTCGACCTCATCTATTCTTAATCAGGTCCATGCCTATGCGCCATAGAGCTGGACTAGCATGAACAGGATCTTGTATACGGTCGTTTTAGTTGTTGGGCTTTCTTACTTAATTGCTTTCTTAGCTCAAAGATCTTAGCACTGGTGTCATTGTTCGGCGGAGCTAAAACAGACAAGGTAGCCTTTTCGGTACCGTAAAGGCTCTAATTGTTTTGTTGATGACTTGCATATGACTTCCCCATTCCAGAGATGTTTGCTATCTAGTACGAGTCCTAAATATTTTACCTTTCGTTTATGCTTCGCAAAAGCTAACGGATGGATCGATCTTGGTAGGAATCTCTGGTAAATGGTACTAAATATTGCCATGGTTGAGTTTATTATTCCAAAATGTTCTCTATAACACACCTCTAGTCGTTGGAACTGCGTCATCATTGTAACCAATTCGGTTTAATCCTAGATAAGTGAGTTTGGTTAGAATTTAATTTACTGCTAGCCTCCGCGTTAAGGGTTAAAGGACCCTTTTCCTAATGGTAGCTTATAGTTGTGATTGTGGTGTTTTGTCCCGTCCAAATCGCACTCAAGATCAAATTTAAACTTGTATCGTAGTACTGTTCTTAATGCTCTCAAACTCTCCTCTCCTGTCGGAAAATTCTCTGTCTTAATTCAAATCGATTTTCAAATTGTCTTGTGGAAAATTGAGTGGTCACACTTGATGCTTGAAAGCATCCCTGTCGCAGTCGCTTCCTTTATACAATTAAAATTATTTCCTCTATATCCACTGGGATATCTGGTTTTAAAAACAAACCCTCACTTGACTGTGTTCATTTAATGAATGAACGCTTTTCCATCCACAACACCCTTCCCTTTGCTCTCAAGAAATCCCCGCCCATATTAAGTAACATCAAATTCAATTACAGCATCTAATGATACACAAGTAGAATAAATCGATACGAGGCATGAGCGTACAATAGAATGTGGGATCGGATGGATTAATTAAACTACCTACAGACGCATTCCTGTTTGCTGCCCGTACTCGTATCTTTAGTCGTCAGATGTCGTCTCTGGGTGTAGTATCTGTACTACCATCTCACCATAATAACACTTGAGCGTGTAATTACATCGAAGCATTGTCATGACGAATTGCTCATTGCCTGCGGCTCGTTATGAGCCACCATATCTGTGCTTTCGAAAAATCAATACACCTGCAGTGTGGGTCTTTTCGTTAAGATTAGTATTTAATCCGATTGAGTTTGCCCGAGTGTGTTACACATGACCATTCTGCATTTTACATACTCCCCACCTGCTTATTGTGTAAACAATTATTAATGCGATTTACATTTCCACGTACCACGTTCGCTCATCGCCCACGGAAAATGTGATTTGTTTTCTGATTTCTCCTTTTGATGTGATGGTGCTACGTCCGACATTCCTCCACCAAGTTGGTGTGTTTTGAGTTCTATTTGACACTTGATTAAGTGGACGCGAAACGCTAGTGGACAGACACATCTGAAATCTTTCCGATTCCTCCTACCATGTGCTGTTCGCACTAAATAACCTGTTTCTGTTCTGTTCTTTTGCAAAATATAAACAAATTAAGTCGCACTACTGCCGTCTTGGCAATGAAAATGAAAATGAATGCATAAAATTGGCGCGGAAATGGTTTCGCTCGAAAAGAGAGGAGGCACATCAACATCACCCCGTGATGACGAGATAGAAGCACGGCCGTGCCTTCCTTGGATTTTTTGATTTAGTTTTAAAATTAGTTTACTCCCGCCACTTGTTGTATTCAGTTGGTGGTTTGTGTAGAGATCTGTGGTGGATAAATTTTGATTGTTTACATTTAACCGTGAGTGACGGTTGACACATTCCCCAACGCCTTTTGATCGATGAACAGATATTATTACACTTTTGGAAGTCAGAAAAGGAAAATATAATTTAATTTTGATTTATTGTTTTGTCTTTACAGAGGATATGAGAATGAAGCGAGGTGATAATCAACAACTACAAAATGATGATGGTGGTGCACAGGGCAAGAGACACCGCGGCACCGATGATCAAGTGCGACTATTGATTCCCAGTCGTGTAAGTAGACAAAAACATACAAAATTTATTGAGCATGCTGAAAATAGAACAAACCTAACATGAACACAGTTGTTTGCCAAATATTACACATTTACACGAGCCTGGTCTAATTGTTTCCCCTAATCGTCTTGCTACCTACCACCCTACTCATGTGTTTAACGAGAAGAACATTTTTTGTGGGAAGAATAGAGAGACGTTTTCTAGAAAAGTTATTTGGGATGGGACTGTTTATTAATTATAATAAATACTGAAATACTGAACGTTGAAAAGTTGCAGAAGAGATTGGGGATAAACTGGCTGTTGACACTCTACGTACTGTCTCAGGACTATCAGTAAGCCGCTGCATAATAAGGCGTTTCTTCAGTGTTAGCTTATAAACAGGTACCAAATACTAGGTGGATGAAAAAAGTCTGGGGACACATACTACAGAATTTGAATCGGAAATAGAGCCATTGTTACAGTTTTGCGAGCTCGTTTGTGCCAGACTGCGGTGTTCAAACTTCTACGGTCGTTAAAACTTGTGCTACTTACAATAATACTGAAGTACTACTTGTAAGGTTTGTATGTACTACAAACAACATTTGAATTTTGTTACTTTCGGAAGACAGCCAAGTTTTAAAATCGGATTATGAGCGGAAGCTCTGTTCCATTGTTCAGATTATTTCAAATTACGTAAGGCGTCGTGTGAAGCCCCCAGCTAAGACGCAGAAAAAAAAACTCAAACATTGATGCTGAGGAAGCCGCTCCTATTTATGATAATCATATCCATGAGGAGCAGGTTTTATTTTTAAATTTTTAGTGCCTTAGTGGATGAAGTGGATTCTATTTGAACTTTGAATTTGTGTACCTTGTGTACTATTCATCGAGTTCTGAACTTGAGTATCTTCTTTTAGACCGATAATGATTTTCATCTCATTTATTAGAGTGTCATAGCCTTTATTCCATTAGTCATCTCAGTCAGATACACATACTCTCTAGATTTCTTTAAAGCTCTTCTCTGACTTTGGTTTTTAGTGTCAACGATAGTATTTATTGGTCAATCCTCGGGATTAAATCCAGTGATAGGGCAAATATCTCTTTTTCTTTGCCAATCAGGCATACGTGCATCATCCTCTTTTAAGAAGATAACCTAGGTTAGCTTAGGTGGCTGTCCCCCATTAAGCATGGACACACTTAGCCCAGATTGGTCCATTGTGATGCAACGATAGATGCCGACTTATCAGCACCAGAGACCAAGAATATAACGTCGAGTGCGCTTAGACGAGTGACCGTTTCGGATGTATTGAACCACTTTAACCAGGAGATAAAGTTCCTTATCTTTTGGATATTGAGTTGGGCTAGATCGTTTGGATCATCATAGAAGTATTCCCCGAGGGTTTTCCTTCTTAATGTTGCAAGGGCAGGACAAGTGCACAGTAGGTGCGTAGTGGTTTCCTCCTCCACTTCTTTTCTGCAGCTTCTACAGAAATTGAGTGTCCGATGAGGACTCCTGTTAGTGAACCTAATCTTTTCCGGTTAGTGGATAAAAGTCTATCCGTCTTTTTTAAATCCAGCTTGGGCCAGATTTGTTTTGACAAGAGACAAGTACTGATGTTGTTCCACCTATTGTTTGCCAATTTCCTAGCAGGTCAAGGAGGAATTTGATCGGTTCGATAGGGGCAGGGGGTTCTCCCTGGTTTTCGAGGAGATGCAGTCCTGAACCTTCGTTTGGCAGCTCGTCCACCCTGCAGTTCCCTGAAACATCCTTATGTCTTGGGACCTAGCACAGGCTTACGACGCATCTGTGCATTCTCGTTAAGAAATCTGCGACATTGCTTTACCAACCTCGATCGTAATGTCGGTGATTCTAAGGCTTTAATAGCTGCCTGGACTACTACAATCAATCGCGTTAATTGACACCTAAGCGGACTGCCGTAATTTCCGCTTGAAACACACTGCAGTGATCCGGCAGTCGTTTGGCAATAGCAACATCAGATGCGTTGGAGAAAACTCCCATCCCCGTTCCATACACTTCCTGGGATTCGTCTGAATATTTCTATTGTGAAGTCGCTCAGAGCTGCATCGGACTCCCAAGCGCTTCTGCTAGGAATCCGAGTTCTGTATCTGACGTTACAGTCAATATGAGGTCCTAATTCGAGAGGAGTCGCACGTTTTTTTCGCTGTTCTCACAGAATAGATGCCAGGCAGTCTTTTGAGCTTTCCCTATCTTCGACTTGTATGTCCTTAGACTGTTGTTATAAAGATTCAAGTCGTTCGGAATCCTCGATCATTTGGCTTTATTGAAAAGCCTTCTGCCATTCCGACGCAGCTCACTCAATGCAACCGTCCACCAGGGTGGCTTACCCCCCTATTGCTGACTGAAACAAGGCAACCTAATGTTGTTTAATGTTCCTTGGGTAATGCCAAAAGAGTTGCACTTATAGGAAAAAACTATTTATTGGTAAGAGGAGGCGGAACCAAACATTAGCACTTCGGTCTAGGTCTAGTGACTAAAACTTGCTTATAATTCCTTGGAGGCCAGCTACCCAATCAACCTTTGACCTTTCTGTGTCTGGCAAGTGATTTCAATGCATCGTAGCAGCATTTGACTGGTTAAGATTCATCTGAGTGTGACGTTAGAAATTTAAGTAGTGTGTTCTAGTGCCATTGTGACTTTTACCTTTAGTGTTTATCCTGACACCGATCTTAATGCCATGAGTTTCAGTCTGAAAAAAATTAGGATTCATTCCTGTTGGTTCCGATATTTTGGTGTTGAATTGACGCAAACCAGCTCCAAGTCCAAACATCATTTCAATCCGTTGGTGAACTGGATCAAATTTCTTGAGTTAGATCAGTCTAGACGGGCCAGTACGTCTACCTTGGGATGAAGTGAAGTGTTTTAGCGTGTCCCAGATTCTCCGCTACCCTCATCCTCGCCCCGCGGAACCACCACGGTTTACACATCCGTCTTGTCTGCATTTGCAGCACTCTTCCTCACTTTCTGCTTGTCTGAGCTCAATTTATTTTCGAGATGCTTAATCTCTGCTGTTATATTTGTGGCATTAAGTGTGCTATTTACTCCACTTTCCAAGGTCGTTCGCCCTTATAGAACCTTGGACAGTTGAAAACGAAATGTTCCGCGTATGCGTCGCATTCAGGACATGCTGGGCATTCTGTTGAGTCGTCGAGATATTGCGTCAATGGATTTGATTTCTCCCTGTCTTCTTTTTATACAGGGTTCTATCCTGGGGATTAGTTTGTATTTCCACCTTTTTATCTTCCATTCAAAGCCAGTTATATTATTACGCTTCACGCAATTGACCACTGTTCGAATATCTAGTGCTATAAGAGAGTATTTCACCATATGCAGCAAAACCTCGGCTTAATATACTAAGGTTTTCGTTAATTGACTACGACAGTACCCTAGATTAGGAACTTTTGAGATGAGCAAAGCTTCTGCTTTGCCATCCATTACGAATTCGTTGCTGAGAATAGTAATTTTTCTCGTCTCCTATATCAGGAGTGATTTATCCTGTATTACAGTTTCGCGATACCTTGTTCGTAACTCTCACTGTTTTCATTCGTTTCATACAGTTCCCTAATCCCAATTTTAACGTGTAAGGTTTTTTTTTTCTATTTCTGTAGAAGGGTAGTTCCATGTAAATGCCATTTAGCATTTCGAAACAAACGGAGTGTCAATGCTTTTAGAGTTTTCCCAGCAGCAAGGTTTTCAGGACAACTTCTTCCCGCGCTCTTGTTGCTATGTATAGATACTCTGTCCAAATGACTTTGTGACGCCTGTGGCAATGTCATCGATGTAGATGCGATAATGGGATTAATTATCATCGTATGCGTACAGTATGTTGGCCACCGCTGTCTACATACTCTCTTGCTGGTGCAATGCACTTTTTGCTTTTCAGGGCATCTGTTCACCGCAATGATTTTGTTTGCTATCCAGGTCAGGTATACACATGGGTATTTGATTCACAGAAAGTCAAAGTCCAGATCTGTCTTCTACTTGCTTGTACTTTCGGGTAAAAAGGTAGGAGTCGCGGTGATTGGGTCACAATTTTATTTATTTTTGGAGGCAACAAGACTGATTTTCGCACTTTTGTTGCAAGAAGTACATTCGAACTTTTAAAAGCCAGTATGCATCCACAGATCCTTCAAGAACTTAAAATGCACCTGTTTCGTAGCTTTTCTTCTCGATTGTTCGTGATGCATGTGTTACAGTGCACATTATCTTCTCCATTCAACTCGTAAATTGAATTACGTGACTGGCTTCCACTCCAACTGCTTTGCTGACACATATGATATGAATTTCCGATGATGCCACTTCAGCTTTAAAACAACACGATTTTATTTTAATTGATTCGTTGCGGTGTGTATATTGTATAGAATTTGCAGAGGACGTATCCACTGTGAAATGTAAAAGATCTAGATCTGCTGGACTGACTAGAATAATAAAAAAAAAATCTAGTATCTTGTTTTATGTGATTTTTTTTTCAATACATGTTGCGCATGTCACATAAAACTTGTCAAAAGCCGGTCCATGGTATTTTGCAACCGTCATTAGTTTGGAGAAATTTGTTATTAATGTTCTAAGCCTCTCTTTTAGACGTCACTTTTGCGTTTTGTTTGGTTCCGGAAGACCTTCAAGAATTTGGTAAAGAAAGAGAAGAGAATTTCGTGAAAGGAGTGAGTCAACACGAGGTGTCAGTGGTTTCAAAAGTTCCCATGGTTTTGTTTGCATGGAGTGTACATATATATTGACGTTAAATCTGGAAAGGTATATCAAAGCCTCCGACTCTGTTTGCAGAGTTTTAGTGTTTTTTTCTTTAGAATTGGGGCTCTGAATCTTGTGCATGAAATGGGTTCAGCTGCCTCCAGTTTCGTACCCTAAGTTGGTTAAGGTCCCCTTCCACTTGTGTGCGCCACCTGAGTGGCGGTCTTCGTCTGTTGCGCTGTCCCTCGGGTGTGGATTCGAAGATTTTCCGGGCCGGAGCATTGGTGTCCATTCGCTCTACATGATCCAGCCACCTCAGTCGTTGGACCTTTACTCTTCGGCCTAGGTCGATGTTGCTGTACAGCGCGTACAGTTCGTCGTTGTATCTCCTCCTCCACTCACCGTCTATGCAGACGGAACCGAAAATCACCCGAAGAATTTTCCTCTTGGCAGCCAAGAGCAACCTTATTCACTTTTGATAGAGTCCATGCCTCTGCGCCCTAGAGCAGGACTGGGATGATTTTGATCTTATACAGGGTCACTTTAGTCATTCGAGAGAGGGCTTTGCTACTCAATCGCCTTCTTAGCTTAAATTGGCAAGAGTTTTTCTTCGTTTGATCTCAGCGCTGCTGTCGTTGTCTGGATTTTAGTGAAGCCTAGGTACACAAAGTCATAGATTACCTCAAAGTTACATATAACTGTTTATAGTGACGTTCTGTCCGAGACGTCGGTGTTGAGTGTCCTTTCTTGTTGACAGCCTATACTTGGTCTTGCCGCCCTCATTGACAGCTAAACCCATCTTTTCTTACTTCCGAACGCGCTAGTGACATCAAGCTGCGTTCTTCCGATAATCGCAATATTGTCGGCGTATCTGAGTAATTGGACAGACTTTTGAAATGTTGTGCCCCTGGTTTTGGCGCGTGAGTTTTGCACAGCTCTTTCAAGAACAATGTTGAAGAAGTGGCATGACAGCGCGTCACCTTGTCTAAATCCTTTCTTGACATCAAAGGTCTCGGTAAGGTCTTGACCGACCTCGATGAAGCAGCGTGCATTCTCCATTGTCATGCTGCACAAACGGACGAGTTTGGCAGGGATGCCAAGACTAGACATGGCTCTGTATAGCTCGTCTCTATAAATGCTGTCATACGCGGCCTTAAAATCGCTGAAAAGATGGTGGGTATCGATTTGAAGTTCGTGGGTTTTTTCCAAGATCTGCCGAATATTTGATCAATGGTGAACTTTCCTGGCCTGAAATCACACTGATATGGTTGTTGACGAACGGCTTTAGGCGCTCACACAAGACGACATATAAGATCTTCTAGGCGGTGTTAAGAAGACACGTCTGTAGTTGGCGCAGTTCATATGTTCCATTCTCTAGCTCACTTTCCTCCGACCATAATTGTTTATGGACGAAAATTATGGTTTGTTGGTATGAACCTGAGACCTTACTAATAGGATGGCACGGTCTGGAAATTATTGTCACAACAAACTAATTGCTTTTCTCACTTCTCACTCCATAATTAAGGGTTTAAAGGAGCGAAAAACATTTTTGTTGTGCCTATAAACCTTTGGTGAAGTCTTTAAGCATCAAGCACTTTTATTGTTTTTCCTGTTTCATGACCACTTATGGTTACCCGATTTATATCGTCTGTTTTATTTCAGTCGATTGCATAAATAATCCGATAAAGAAAGAAACGAGGCAGTTCCTTACTTCATTTGTGTATGCTTTAAGCACCATACAGATTCGTCATGCTGTTTGGCGGTGGTTATTCATAGGCGACAGACCCGAGGCAGATTTTTCTATTTTTCTTGTGCTATTGGAAATAAATAGTACACACGTAGAATGACATCTACATAAATTGAAATAGCAGAGCCCAGTCGAAGCATGAACAAAAAATTAAATTCCACGCAAAATACTTGTTCGGATTTTTTTTTGCATGAAATATGTTTCCTTTTCACCCTTCTAACACGTTTGACATGTGAATTGTTTGTTGTTTGAACTGACACTTGTGTTGACTTTTTACTAATTCTTGGCAAGAGCACTCTGTGCCAAAGAGAACGCGTCACTTTGGAACAAACTTTAAATCTTGCTAAAGAAATTCTCAGTTGTTATTCATTGGTCAACAACATCTGCTTTCGTTGTATCAATTGTATTTGAACTGAAACACAATATTTCAGCACCGCATGCAGCGCATAACTATGCCACACTTGACACGCTTAAAACATAAAGACTGCTTGCTACACAACTAATTCGTTTGCATTTGTTTGATAAACACTGTTTGTAATTATTACACACGTTTTCCACTGTAATTTACAATACAGTTTTCGGCAAGAGCACTCTGTGCCAATGGAATTGATCATCATTGGTTCAATTTTATATCTTGCTAGAGAAATGTTAGCAGTTTCTTATTCGTTGGTAAAATGTTCCTTCATTTTATCAATTGTATTTCAACTGTTACATGTATGTTTTGTGTAGATTTGGTTTTAACCGTTTGTTATGCTTTTACTTACCATAGTAATTGTATTTTTTTTTCCACCAAAACAAATTCATATCCTTCATATCACCTTTGATCAAATTTCAAGGTCTTCAGCTCAGTGACTGTCTCAAATTGTCGAAGCTTCCTGATATTGGAGTCGAGGTTAGGTTAGGTTGAAGTGGCTGTCAGCTAAAGCCAACACACTTAGATCAGGAGTGATCCGTTGTGATACCACAATGATCTCAGAAAGATCTCCTGCCTACTCGTTTAACCAATTGGAACTTCTTATGAACCGTAGTAGGCTACTAATATCGATGTTTATTGGATCGCCTAAGTTGGTATAGAAGAAGACTCTTGAGGGGAGTTTTCTTTTGCGGGAAAAAGCTGGAATAGTGTGAAATTACTATTCAGATGTGCTTGGTAGCATCTTGAGAGAAGTAGTAGATTGCAGACCTTTAGCATTGTCTTTTGGACGTTTAACAACACCTTTGTCTAGCCAAGCAATTGCAGGCGAAGCGAGCAAGAGTTTCTTAATAATTAATAATTAGCTGGCGCGACAGCTCGTGATGAACCAAGGCCTAGCTTCTCGCAAGAATTTTTGTTGTGCATGTTTCATTTTTCGCACAAATAGAAATGACCAACGATTTATTGCCGACTCCGAACGGCGAATCGAGAAGCTTTCTTATGACAAATTATACTTTCGGAGGTTTGCCGTTCTCCGACGAGGTGATGTCGCTAAAAATGCTCAGTGGACATGTCTGGGACTTGAACCTACGCAGTTCACACAGCACTACAGCTGTCCAACGCACTTAACATTGAGCCACGGCGACCACAAGATTTTCTTAGTTATTTTTATATTTCTGCAGACTCTACTGTAGAAATTGAGGCAGAGTGTTCCTCCAACTTTTAGGATAAAACACTCAATTTGAGTTCAATAAAAATGAGTTTCGTCAAGTTGTATAGAGATGAGCGACCGAGTTGACAAGCTGACTAGGCGAAGTTCAGCCCATAACAATTCACTGCCGGAAAGTATTCACATAGCAGCTGTGATTACACATTCGATGAATTGGCTAACCCAAGGTAGAATGGGCTTATCTAGCTGCGTCATACTGCAGAATCAAAACCTACGACCTTGCAAACGATTCTACAGTCCATCAATGGGTCAACAGCGGTGTCGAAATCGTTCCATTTAGCCCTGTTCGAAAAGACCTCACTCAATTTTTTTCTAAAATTCCTTTTGGGAGTGATCTAGCCAGTTGAAGTTGGTTTTACTCAAATGAACAGTTTAGGGTGAATCGGGGCCTCAATAAGTGTACAACTCTCTCCAGTTAGCTCAGTCAAAAGAAAAAGGTGATATCCGCATCTTTTCGGACAGCTATCAAGTCTTTGGAATCATTCTCTAATAATTTACTAGTAGCCCTAGATTGCCATTCCTCTCTCGTAGAGATGAACTCGCCAGATATGGAACAGTGATGTTCATTTTAACAGAAAATGGCACCTTAGCCATAGCCATTGCTAAGGTGTAAACTTAGAATTAAGCGACATGCTCTCGATAGGACAAATCTTAGGTGGGTAGATGGGCAACGTGTAGCGACAAAACAAATTTGGCCCAATCTGAATCTGTAATGCTCTAAGGATTTGATATCCCTAGAGAGATTGTATATCAGCGCTACTATTGGTGTCATCACTGGACACTGTCTAATAGACAGGCATGCAACAGGGCTTGACGTCTTTTCAAATGATTTCTGCAGAAGCTGCATGGACAAAGAAGAGGAGGACACTATCCTCCACCTTCTTTGCACCTGTTCTGTTCTCTTCCATAGCACCTAGGTACCTGCTTCTAGGTTGGATTAGGTTAGCGGGCCGATGCATAAGTTGTCCTCGGTCAGGTGTAGCTTTCTGTCATGATACCTGAGCATATTGCGCCCTGTAATTACCAGTAAAGACGGGCATTACCTGTCCATATGTAGGAGCTTGGGCGTTCTGCTTTTATTATATTCTGGCCATAGCCTTTTGAAAATTTCTCAAGTGGTTAGTGTTAAATAAATAAATAGTTGGCGCGACAGCTCGGGATGAGCCAAGGCCTAGCTTCTCGCAACCATTCATGCTGTGCGTGTTACATTTTTCGCATGAATGGAAGGGACCTACAATTTATTGCCGACTCCGAACGGCGAAGTGAGAAGCTCTTTCATGACAGATTATACTCCCGGAGGCTTGTCATTCCCCGACGAGAGGTGGTGCCGCGAAAAATGTTTGGTGTTTTCCTGGCTGGGGCTTGAACCCACGCCGCTCGGTCAGCAGTCCAACGCACTAACCACTGAGCCACGGCGCCCACAAGTGGTTAGTGTTGTCCACCTGTTATTCGCCTCAGTTAAGGATCTTAGCCTTCCGGTTTCTTTCAGATGACGAAGTGGAGGTTTAATTGTACCGTCCGCTAGCCCTGATTCTAGGGCTGATCCCTTCCTTGCCGATTCGTCAGCAGTCTCGTTTGCTGGCACCCCACTGGGCGGGGACCGAGCAGAATTTTACATTGTACTGCGTGCCAAGAACCCTCAGCTGTTGGCGACAGCACTTCACAAGCTTGAATGTAATTTGAGTAGCAGCTAATGCTTTTATAGCTGCCTAGCTGTCTATGAAGATCGTGATATCCTCTCGTGATGCCGTGAGTATTGACGCCAATTGGGCAGCTCTGGTCACTCCTAGAACCTCTGCTTGGAAAACACTACTGTTATCAGGAAGTCTTATCGAGCTGCTGAGTCCTAGCTCCTATGTTCATCTTCGAGCTGTCCGTGTATGTGGACTTTGGCTCGTTAAAAATTTCTTTGTTTTCCCACTGTTCTCCGCTTAGAAAAATGCAGCAGAAGGGTTTGACGAAGCCTAGATACGGAATCAGGTAATCAGAGTCAATACTTACTCCCGGTTATTTGTCCAATTTGGGCGTGTCCATTCGAGCTCGCTTTCCAGAATTTAGACTGGTCTAATTTCAGAGCGCTCTTTGCTGCATGTAAAGATCAAGGGGTAGCCGATTGAGAATTGTCTCCAACCCTCCCGTCGGAGTTGATCTCAGTGCACTGGTCGTTCCAATGCAAGCTAGCCTTTGTATCTTCGTCAAGGCTTTGAGGTTAGTGGTTTTAGTTTCAACTTGCCAACAGACTAAACCTCCATACGTTAATATCGGCCTAACGATCGCAGAGTACAGACATAGGATTATACTGGGTTTAAGTTCCCAGTTCTTCCCAAAAAATCCTGCTGCAAGTGTAGATGCCTACTTCTACAACGATCTAGGCGATCTAATCAACACAGATATTAGAAGTCTCATTCGCGTCTAAGAGTTTTAACGAGTAGATAAATGAGATTTCTCCAAGATCCACGACGTATCGGACCTATCATTGCTCTACATGTATTGGCTTCAGCTGGCAGCCTCTTCAACCTCGGCCATAGGTTAATTGCCTCTAGTTGTACAACTAGAGGACCTCCAAGATTTGTTGAAGTCCTTTTCTACTTGTGCATAAAACTCGAGATCAGAGGATCAGAGAGTTGGTGTCCAATAGCTATCAACCATGACGCTCTACCCGATTCGTTGATGTTGAGCGTCGTGTGAATATGCGAAACTACTACTGCCAGCTTTCAGGTCCTGTATGATTGAGCATTTAGCATTGGAGTTTGCTATGCTGTGAATGTGTAGATCGAGAGATATTAATTGCAAAGGCGTTCTCAGCGCCTTAGTCGTTCTTTTAACCCTCCTGAGTTTTATTGAGATTGCCTTTCACAATAATAGACAGAAAAGAGTTAAATAGTCTATGACTTTACATCCATAGAGTCACTGTTAGATGAAACCACCATAGCTGTACCATTAACTCGACCTGTTCTATGTTTAGTTACCAGTTTAGCTTTGACTTTGGAAATCGACTGCTTATTCATAATTAAAACAAATATTAAACACTAAAAACACATATTTTTTACAGATTGCTGGTGCCGTCATTGGTAAAGGTGGTCAACACATCCAGAAGATGCGTTCTCAGGTATGTTAAAACAGTTTGTCCCTTCATCCTCGAACTTCATAGATATATTTTCGTACCTTGGAATACCATATTAGAGTTGTTCAATAAAAAAAAAAATTAAAAAAATTAAACGACAAGTCCGTTATAGAAATGCACCCTTAATACCTTTGATTTTCAAATTCCTAACGGATGTACTACATTTACCATTTGTTGTGTCTACATAGGAAATTCTCATCACTCATAGTAAAAACAAAAAAAAAAAAAAAAAAGCTCTCAAGCCTAATATTCTTGTTCCGAGTAAAAGAAAAACAAACAAATTGCCTAATTAATTTACAAGCAAATTTAAATTAATTAACTCAAATCACAAGAACCTATTATGGTAGTCTGTCTTGCCTCTCTTTCTTTATACACATAAAAATATTTTGTTTTGCCGATAAACACCTCTAAACGAAAACTAATGCCACCACTAGAGCCAACGGTATTAGTTTTTTTTTTTTTTTTTTTAATTAACTTCAAACTTAACCATCTCTTTTTGATTCTCATTTATAGAGCTTTAAGGAAATAAAACTCATTAATTGTGTATATTAACCGTTTCTTTGTTTTTTTTTTGTTATAATTTGTATATACCTATGTATGTATCCATATAATATATAAGAAAACCATATCAAAGCTAATTACTAAATCTAAAAAAATTATATTTTCTCTCGCACCCTCTCTTTATGTGGGTGTTAAAAACCAAACAAATAAAAAAACAAACAAAATCGTTTGTGCCCGTACCTGTGCCCTGCCTGTGTATGAATTCAACTACCACCACCACTACCACCTCCGACTGGCCCGTCCCGAAAAAAAATTGGTTGTTGATCCCGCGCTCTCAACTACTGCGAAAATGATATAAAAAAAAATGCGAAAACTGAAAAATTGTTTGACCAACAAAAAAAAAATAAATGCACACACCGCCATGCCATGCGAACAAAATTATGTCCTTTGCGAACAATGTGGTATCATAAATGCACTAAAACGCACACATACACGCTACTCAATTGAATGTACCGCATCAATGGAATAACACCAAAACAAAACAACAAATCCTTGCCACGTTTTGTGTGTTGTGATCCTTGTTTTATACAAAATGAATTTTATTTTCACCATCCATATCCAACACGCAAAACAAATACGAAAATATTAAAAAAAAAAAAAAAAAAAAACACAAAAAACTAACTCTTGTTGTTTTCGTATAATAAAATTGCAATTGTGTAAACATTTGATTAATTAAATTATATACTATGTATGGTGTCGCCTTACTTTCGCAAAACCACCAACCAAACCGACCAACCAACCGACCAAATGTCAAATCTGATGCGCGCCGTATGTGTGATCAAACAAACAAAAAATGCATATCAAAACAAATCTTGTGCAATGAAATAATTTTACTGTTGCCAAAATCATCAACTGCTACTACTACTACTACTACCACCACCACCACCATTACCACCAATGATTCAACCAAAAAAATCAAATAAAAACGACTGTTCTCGCGATGAACCATTTTGAAATTCAACCCAAAATATAAACTTAAATCCAAAAAAAATTGAGCAGTATAAAGCCACTGTGTCTGTCGACGATTGCCAAGGCCCTGAACGGTAAACACTTTTTCCTTTTACTACATATGTATAATTTTTGTAAGAATTTAAAAAAAAAAAAACATTTTTTTCCTTTAGAATAGCATTAAGAAATAATTGTTGATATTGAAGAGAGAAAAGCTTTCATCCGTGCTTTATACTCTCTCTTTCTCCTTACTCTCTCTCTCTCTCTTAAACTCTCTAGATTGTCGAATGTCCATTGCTTAAAGTAAGATCAAAGCATCGTGCCATGTTTTCAAAAAGAAACAAAGTAGTCCTTAAACATTATTGCCATTGCCACTCAGTTATTCTGATCTGTAGTGTGTCTGGGAGAGAAAGTCTTTGATTAGAAAATGAAGAAAATGGTTAAACTTTGTCACCTCTTTTTTTTTAGATTATAAGAAATGGAAGGGAATTCTAACAAAATTAACATGGATTGAGGGAGCTTAGCGCATTGCTTTACTTCTATTTTTTTTCTTAATATAAATGTGCCAGGTAAAACACAAATAACAAGCTTAACAGAAACACATAACAACTAACGCCGATAGGTTGTTGGTTTATTTTGCAGTAACAGCTTTTGAAAAATACATACAAATGCTTGGTCCAATGGTTCATGAGAAAATGGGAAGAATTGTAATTGTCCAACGGAAATCAATAAATATCTTAATATTCTATCGATTTGCGGAATCCGCCAGTGTTGCAATAGGAGAGGTAACAAGGAAGTCAGACGCATTATTTACTTAGATGGCGCTACAGTTCAGGGTTGACCTGGACATCAACCAACAAGCCAAGTCAGCTTCAATGTGCCTGCGAAAAACTGTTGTTTTTATCAGACAGCCAATAAATAAATCGAATAAATCGGCATAAGAGCAACGGAATGAGCTACCCTCTCTCTAGACGGGTTAGTGCAAGATTACTCCGATTTCGGTTCCAGGTCACAGTGACGTTGAAGGCCAGTCGGCATTTAGTTCACCACAATTAACTTACGGAAATAATCCATATTCCTTCCACTGAGGCCTGTTCAGTATGTTTGCACTTCGAACTGAATCTTAACTAAAGATGGAGTAGGTTAACGAATTCGAGAAGTGACTCCTTAAGTACGACTTGCCATACTAACTACTGACGTTAGCATAACTCGAATAGACATTGTGAAAAAACGTTAGCCAGGTTGTTCGGCATTCCTAAAACATCCCGAGTTCGTTGGCATTCGCAGACGAAGTGATCTGTGCTCACTTCTGCAGCGGTGTTTGTTTAGCGCAAGAATGTGCCTTTTTGTTTATCATTTTGTTCTCTGGACACGCGGCGTGTTGAGAGTGCGCTTCATCTCTCGTCGGCTCGTCATTGGAAGTCTAGTGCTGTGCTGGATTATTCATTAATCGGGTTGCAGTTGTTGCAGAAATGTGTCTAAGAAAACACACTTTCCTTGCAATTTCTCGGCATCTAGTCAGATCTAGTTTTTGACGAAACCCTACCCTCCACTAAAGAAATTTTAATTTGTCAGAGCAATTTGATTGGAGTATTCGTTCTTAATCAAGCATCCATTGACCACGGCCCCCAGAAAATAAATCAATCTTGGTTGCAGTGCCAACACAATCTATCGCTCAAGCACAATCTACAACTTAGTTAAAGCCATGCAATATGCATTAGACACACTAACGATAACAGCAGCCAAATGAAAAGGGAGGCCTTCGAACTTCCTTTGAACCGCCATCCTGAGTGAATTACGATTGAATCCTTTACAACAAAACTGCTCGAACAGATACATTTGTCGTCCACAAGGACTTGCAATATTTGCCATCACTAGGATCACATCATCCGATGAGCTTTTACAAGGAGTGACATCTTACTGAGACAATAGTATTTCAAACTTATTTCCTACAAATCAAAATTACAGTTGAATATCTACCTTTCCAAAGCTGAAAGGAACTTAAAGTAAAGTTCAAAATCCTTTCGCTCAATCAGCCTCACGTTTCTTGTTCTTGTACTCACTTGGAGAAAACAGCGTTTTACACTGAACAACTTCCAATATCTACTTGGTAAATTCAGTGATTGAGTTATTCAACACGTGCCTCGGACGTCTAGAAAGTTCAGAAGCTAGAAAGGTGTGATACCAATCCAAAATATATACATATGTGATTGATGCCTATTGCAGCTGTGTTTTCATTCCCATTTTTAATGCTCTGTCGCCCCATGCCTAATGTAATCGGCGATCTATCAGCTCTTTGCTGGTTGATTGTGTACAAGATCCTTCAAAAGGATAGCTACAACTACATATTTGTCGCCTGACTATTAGTCAGTCATACGTTCAGAAAATAATCTATACGATACGATGCACAGGCCCAGATACGCTGCGACCCATAAGACGTATTGTGCTGTCCCAGTGGGTTAATCACAAGCCAAATTGAGGCTCTCAATGCTTTAGGTTGCTCCATAATCCCTCAAAACCTAGATAACGAGTAAAATATCCCTGTCGAGTTTATAAGAGGATAACTAGGTCCGGAAGAAACCCGTAAAGAAATTTAGATCGTAACTGACTAAAGAAAATCGCTACAAAAATGAAAAGGGACCTCGTTTGACACCGATTGACAGACTGCAATATTTGAAGGAGTTTACATGTCCCTTCAGCTAGAATGTTGGAGCGTGGAAAAACGACAAACGGCAAACGTCGAGCAATTGCATAATTTAATCCACAGAGACCTCTAGAGCTCCAAAAACAAGAGTTTCATTGAAAAAATCTGGTACTTCCTAGTCTAACATTGGCAGAAAGTTACTAAACCGTCGTAAGATGCCTTTGGGCTTTGAACGAGATCTCTAATGTCACATTCTGCTAGTTCCCAAGTCACAACTTCATCCCGGGGAACTGTACGGCACCTGTCATTCGCTAAGCATCTGACCTACAACGATGCTCTGTAGAAAGCGAATCAGGTTAAATCTTGATTACTGCAATAACGCCAGGGTCATTTGGCCTGCGCTCGATACTAGGAGGTCAAGAGTTTAATTCGGTTAAGAATAATCAATGCCACTGCATCTTAGGCAGACATGCTCAACACCTGGGAATAGACTGTCGCGAATTCTGCAAGAGTTGCAGAGATTGGGAATAGTGCAGATAGTGAAGTACGAGCAGAACAATTGAATCCGAACTTGAGTGTTGCACAACCAAAACGTCAGTTTACAGAGATGCACACCAGGTGGGAGTTCTTTCTCCATACAGCTCTGCGAAATGCGGGCTACAAAGTAAGGAGCATACCTCTTCAACGATCTAGATTGTGTTAACACTGTGTCAGACATGAACTGTGACAGTAAGAAGACTTCAGGAGAGGCTTGGAGTTCAGCCATAGTGCTCTCAGTATTGTCACAATAAATCTAACCTTCGCCTTAGTGCACCTCCCTAGAGGAGGACTCCAAAGTAATTTCACTAAAAAACATTTTCTGAGAGCTCCTCAAACTCTGTGTGGATTCGATTATTTTAGTGACAACCTACATGTCATTAGATCTTGGAAGCATGTACGTGCATAAATTGCAAACGTTATTGTGTAGCTTCAACTGATTGATTGATCTGTTGATTTTTTTCTGTCGCGTAGTTGATCGTGTATCTTGATCGTTATAAATCCTCCATTATTCTTATGAACCATATGCAACATATAATTTAAACAAATCACATTTATCGCACATTTATATTAAGTTAGAACAAGGATTAAGCAAAAAAAAAAAACGTAACTAGAATATTGTCGTGAAACGAAAGATGAACATTGGAGCAGTTTTACACACCATTTTCATTCATCGCCGCCTTCCTTGATGTTAATATTTTGCAAGAAAATGTTGAGTCTTTGCTTCTTTATAACCATCACCTCATCGCGGGCGCCTCCCACAGTTAAGTTCAAGTATCCCCATGCTAATACCAACTCTTTCTCGGAACAAACCACCACTCTGAGCCTTAATTGTTCCCAAACTGTGTGCGTCTCTATGGTAGTAACAAACTGTGTGCGTCTCTATGGTAGTAACAACAATCACATACTTTACGTCTGTTGTGTCTCCTCTTCATTTTAATATGAAAATACAGCTTCAGCCGGTTAAATAAAACCTCTAAATCTCTCTGCCTCTTTGCCTCTGTCTCTCTGCTGTTGTTACCGTCCGTATATTTAAATGGAACACAAACATGTATCCCTTCCCCAAAAAAAAAAAAAAAAACACCACATCCATACTGCTACTGTGTGCTGCCCTGTTCTCTGCCTCTGGTCTTTGCCTTGATAGAACATCCTCTCGCATCTGGGTATGGACATTTCACTCTGATATACAGAAAGATAACTCTCATGTCTCTCGCATTGTCTTGCCTGTGTCTCTTTTTTCACCCACCAACCACCCCAATGTTCTTCTGAGTTTTTAATTAAAAAATACAAAAAAAATATTCGTTACGTTGTGGTGACAAAATTTATACCATATTTCTTGATGATGTTAGATAAAAAAAAATATAAAGAAAAAAATAGCTTAGAACTAAGATAAATTATTTGTGCTGGCTGGTGTAACCTCAATTGACTAATCTTTTCCAATTCACAAATTCCACTTACAGTACAATTTTAATTGCAACTGATTTGGATTCAACATGCAAAATCATAACGGAAATGCTCAAGTACTTCGAGGAGGTAAGACTGTGTTATTTTTATACATAAATTATGTTTCGATTAATGATTTTTTTTTGTTTTGCTCTCTTTTTGCAGAAAGACGATGAGGTTGATGTGCGCGTTCTAATTCATCAGAGTCTTGCCGGTTGCGTAATTGGCAAGGGTGGCGCTAAAATCAAGGAAATTCGCGATGTAAGTAGAAAGAACATTTTTATGCTTAGAGTCCTTGTGAAGGCTTGCGTGCTTGTGACAGTTTCACAAATTGTGTGACACAAATGAAATCAATATTTCCACTACCTATCCCAAGGGAGGTTAGGATGAATGTATTAAGAGTGTATTCCTGGAATAGGTTCGCTTTGCTGTTTTATGGAAATCTATTGAATCAGGGGGGGATTCGAGTTTGTGCGTAGGTGTTTGATTAAACCTGTCATCGTGTCACGTAAAGAGGCGAACGCTTTTCTTTTCGGTTTGTTTGATGTTTAGTGTTTCAAACGAG
Organism: Matsumyia berberina; assembly: GCA_917880715.2. Lineage (NCBI taxonomy): Eukaryota > Metazoa > Arthropoda > Insecta > Diptera > Syrphidae > Matsumyia > Matsumyia berberina. Next base: position 109,137,229 of record OU862870.1, on the reverse strand, counting down.
GGCTTGATTGCTGCTGAAAATTGAAACTTTGTACTGAAACGTTGGTGTCACTGGTGTCACTGCAGGTGCATGAGATATGTACATTTAGTGGGGATAATTGTTTTCGTGTGGCGCAGCCTGTAATTAACAGGATTTACTTGACAAATGGGTGGAGGTTTACAGAACGGTAGCGGCAATACATTCGTGTGTTGAATGATAGTGTATTATGTTCGCAGTGCAAGGCCAAAGCTAGGTGATAGTTTCGATATCGTATTCCGATCTACAAGTCGGAAAGAGCATTTATATCAGAGAACATGGTGCAGTGTCCAGTCATTAGTATCAATCACGCAAGTGGAATTATTTTTTTTTACAATATAATGCCTATGCCGTAATTTACCTATGGCTTTGTAAAGGACTCGTCGTTTCGTTCGCGTTTCAATAAATATTGATGGCTTTTATGCTCTTGTTTCAGTAAATGTAGGACTACGTATGTAGAATAGTTTAGTAGGAGGTACTGCATGTTGTATAGTTTCTTTACAGTACTTGGTGGACCTGGGCCTTAACCAACAAGCGTCTCCAGCCAGCTCGATCTTTAGCCAGCTGCCTCCAGTGTTTCACGCCAAGTTGGTTGAGGTCCTCTTCCACTTGCGTGCGCCACCTGAGTCGCAGTCTTCCTCTACTGCGCCGTCCCTCGGGTGTGGATTCGATGATCTTCCGGGTCGGAGTATTGGTGTCCATTCGCTCTACATAAACCAGCCACCTCAGTCGCTGGAGCTTAAATCTTTTGGCTACGACTATATCGCTGTACAGCTCGTACAGTTCGACGTTGTATCTCCTCATCTACTTACGGTCTATGCAGACAGGACCGAAAATCACCCGGAGAATTTTCCTCTCCAAACAGCCAAGAGCAACTTCATCCGCTTCTGACAGATTTCGCTGCATCGTAGAGCAGGACTGGAATGATTAAGGTCATATAAAGGGTCACTTTAGTCGTTCGAGAGAAGGCTTTGTTACTCAATTGCCTTTTTAGCCCAAAGAAACAGCGATTGGCAAGAGTTATTCTTGGTTTGATCTCAGTGCTGGTGTGAATTTATAGAGGACCCTAGGTAGACAAAGTCCTTAACTACCTCAATTTTATATCTGTCTACAGTGACGTTCTGTCCGAGATGTCGGTGTTGGGTGTCCTTTCTTGTTGACTGCATATACTTTGTCTTGCCCTCATTGACCGCTAAACCCATCTTCGCCGCCTCCGTCTCAGTACTCACGAAAGCGCCAGTGACATCACGCTGCGTTCTTCCAATAATGTCAATATCGTCGGCATATCCGAGTAATTGGACGGACTTTAGAAAGATTGTGCCTCTTGCGTTGGCCCGTGAGTTTTGCACAATTTTTCAAGAACGGTGTTGAAAAAGTCGCCATCAATGGTCTCGGTGAGGTCTTGACCGACCTTCATGGAGCAATGTGCATTCCCCATCGTCATCCTGCATAAACGGATGAGTTTGGCAGGGAATCCGAAACTAGAAATTGCTTTGTAAAGCTCGTCTCTATAAACGCTGTCATACGCGGCATTAAAACTGCTGGAAAAGTGGTGCTTATCGATTTGAAGTTCTTGGGTTTTCTTCAAGATCCCAGGAACGTCAATATAGCTTTGTAAGTAACTCTTAGTTCGAGTAAAATAAATTTCAACTGTTTTCATAACAACGACTGAGCTGCTTTATGAAATCTTGATGAAGAGCGCAGCTTGGTTTCGCAAGAAAATACTCACTTACTAGTACCTCACTGAAAAGGGCTATCAATCTCTTCGTAACAGTTTACAGCACAATAGATCTTACAGGTCGATGTGCATCTGTGCCTCAGCTTTGTATGGTATCATACCATCTGTCTGAGCTTATAAGGCAATCGATTTTAGCTCTTTTGTCTGTTTTTGCAGTACCACTTACCGGCAAATGACGAGAAACCTTAGGCAGTTTAATTTGTTCTACGGTTTCTATTGACTATACTTTGCGTAGCTTGGATCTACCTCTACCTAAATGTATCACCCGGTAGAAAAAAAATGGTGTTGTGCTATAGCGCCAAACCATCTAAACTGAGTTCTTCAAATCTTTGTCAAAAGATTGATTGGGTATAATTCTTCAACTATTTCGCAACTACTTTGTAAAAATGACACGAATCTTTCAAAGGCTCTCTGCTGGCTTGAGGACTGACGGAAAAATCGCCTACCACCACCAAAAAAAAAAACCCCACATCTATAATGCCCAGCTCTCTTTCCTGTAAAAGGGAATATGTATGTGCTTGACAATCAAGTGATGTTTCTAGAAAACCTTTCTTGCGCGCTTTCATCCAGTGAAGCTCCTGAACTCGCTGGCTTGTTTTGCTTTGCTCTAGACCTCACCAACTGACGGACGTAGTCAAATTACCGAACTCGTTTTGCCTAAAATGATCAAATGTTTGATATTTGTTGGTTAGTACTTGCTGTTCTAGTCCTAGCTTACCACTTAATTAATGAGTTGCGGACCACTAAAAGGCTTCTGGCTAAGATACGCTAGCCTTCCACCTTTTTCATCAGAAAATTCTCCAAATTCTTGGACATAGGAGTTTTCTCGAAGGTATTGGATATCTGCTGTTCAAGAGACAAATTCCTGCCCTTTAACCGTTTTTGTGGACATTAAGTTCATCATCATTTTCCAATGGCCTGCCTACCCACTACGAGTGTCGCGGGATTAGGGTGCTGAAGGGGACTCTCCCGATCTTCCGCCATCGACTGTAAAACAATAAGGGCTATTCCCATACATGTGGAGATGAGATTTCGGATTTGGTCGAGCCATCTGATCCTGGCCCTACCCAGCGGACGCCTTCCTGATGGCATGTCTTGGAAACCGAGTTGAGGACATCGGTTTAAGGTGTGCAAACCTTCGAAGTATGCACCTTTTCGTTCGAAGAAGTAGCTGCTCGATATTGATTGCCTCGCGTATTCTGGTGTTCCTAACTCAATCTCAGCGAGTCACCCAAGTAATATAACGAAAAATACTCATTTTGGCAGCTTGTATCTTATTTTTCGTCTTATTCTTTCTGTCATTAGCCAAACCTCGTGACCATAGGTGAGGGTCGGAACAAACATTAAATTAAAGCGGCGAAGTCCAACGCCCACAGTGAAAGGTGTCGATTTAACGCCTTTTACCCGAACACAGCTTTTACATTTAGTGTATAGAGATTGAATGGCCCTCAGAAGAGAATCGTCAATCCCATACCCCTGTAGTACACTCCAGAGTTTACCTCGAGGGACGAGATCATATGCTTTCTCCAAATCCACAAAACAACTGTAGATAAGTTTGGCATACTCCCAGGCCTTCCCAAGTACCATTCTGATAGTGAATAGCTGGTCGGTTGTGCTTTTACCTGAACGAAAGCCGCACTGCTCATCGCCCAAACTGGACTCGACCACAGATCTGGAACTTACTTCCAATACCTTAGCAAAGTCTTTTGCGGGGAGACTTAAGAGAGATATACCCCTACATACATACATACATACATTAAGTTGTTTGACTCAATCGCGATTGAGATCCAGACATGAACATTTAGCCAGTTCTAAACCATAGACTAGCCTAGCTTGTGTCTAACAAAAATGCAATGCTCGTCTTTAATGATTTCGTATAAGGAACTTCTGGTCCAGAACACCCTGTACCTTGAGGCTACTTCATCAGTTCCTACTATGTGTCGACTTGCATACAATCTGTGGTCTTGGTTTGAAGTCAAAGTCTTCCTTTTTAGATTCCTCAAAGTATTAGGTTGTGAATTACTCTCACCCTTCCACTTTGTATTTATTATACGTAAATCCTCTGATAAACGGACTAACGAATGCGATAAAAATGTTGGAAGCCCCACTATTAAAATTCCCTAACGACCCTTCTCTCACCTACTACTTAATTTTTTACCCATAAAAATTCTCCTCGAAAGGAAAAGACGAAAAAAAAGTCCTTAAAGTTAGCCGAACGTATTAAGTGTTTGCAAACCGAAAGAGAAAGAAGAGATTCATTCAAAATCCATCGTGAAAACTAATTAGTTAATCTACAGTGGCTTTTCTCAGGGTGGTCCGTCCTTCACCGGCAAGAGCTGTGTTTAGTAAAATTAGTTTTAAAAGCTCTAAACACGGTACATTCAATCTGTCTGCAATAAATTTTCAAATAATCGCCACCTCTAGACTCCGTGTAAAGGGGGCCAGTACTTCCCAATTATGTCATCGTGTGTAGGGAAAACAGTCCGAAAATATTCGTCCACACTCTCTAACACTAACCCGTTCTGTGGGGTGGAAAGTAGATTGGGTTAGGGGCGAGGACATTTTGACCATTTTCACCACTAATCCATAAAAAAGACAAAATTAGAGAAAAAAATGGAAGGCATAACTATACAAACGCACTAATACACATACGAATGTCAAGAAAGGAAATAGATAAAATAGCCGGTGTTAAACAAACGAGTGCCACTTCCTTCCGTCGCTTCCTTCCGCTGTCGTCGCTTGTCGCGTTTCTCACGTCGAGCTTGTTGCCTGATGTTTGCTGCCGCTCTGGTGGTGGCCACCCTCTTATTATAATTTCTGTGCCTGTATTTAGTGTTCGCTGAGTAATTTCTCACAGTGCCAAGGGAGAGGCGGCTGTAAGGGAGAACAAGAGGTGGGCTAGCCACAGCGCGCCGGGAATATTGACGTCCACTCTTTTCTACTCTACTACCCTTGGGTAAATATTTAACTCGCAATTTTTTATGTCCTGACGGCGCGGCGGTTGGGGGGACGGCTTTGGGAGACGTGTCCGTCTCTCCCCGCCGCGTTGGCTTTTATTGGCCGCGCACTATGTCGCCAGCAATGCATGGTTTCAAATTATAATATTTTTTACAACACTTGCGTGCGTGCCAGCCGCGAGAGAGAGTAGCCCTTTGTGGTGGCATTTTTATTTTCATTTCATGACGACGATGACGACGATGTCGACGGCGGCATGGAACCAACGCCTGCTTGCCGCCACTAACGACACGCACACATACACCAATCCCCACTGTCATCTATCCAAACCACTCAATTTAATTTAGAAAACTATGACATACACCCTAATTATCCTTTCATCATTCATGCATTGGACGTATTATATGGCTGTAGAGTGTGTGTCGTATGGCGTTCGGTGGGAGTTGATACGCAAAGGACTAAGCACATGCGGTGTGTTAGTAAGCGGCACTGCTGCTGCATGAAAGGGTCACCCCCAGTGGACTTTCCGCGACGAAGGAAGGACATGTGGTTATGGTTTTATCAGCTTTGGTAGATGAGGAGACAAAAAAAAAAAGGAAAAAAAAAAAAATGTCGCAGGTGATAACAATCTGTCACTGATCGAGTTTACATGCTTTTAGTTGATTTTTTCGAAATGAAAGGTTTTTATGGACACGACAACAATACTCATCATGTCAGTAATAATTTTTTTTTGTATCCTCAATCCTGAGTAAAAAAGAAATAATTGTTCGACGTGTGTACACCTGTTCTTTGTGTTTTTGACTATGGTGATGGTTCAGCACTTTCTAGGCGTTCCATTTTTTTCCCCGTATCGAAGTGCATGCCCTTTGAAGATAATTGCTAAAGGAGAAGGGGTTATATTGATTCGGCTTTTGGTTCCCTTACAGTTTTTAAAAGCTTTGCGCGTGTAAAAAGCGATTGTCCTGAAAATTGGATATAATGGTGCAGGCCGGATGTCTACAATCGAATCTATCTATTAGCGAAGGTCTACATCGATGAAGAGGATTTATCTTCACTTAGACCAACTGTAGGGTCATTGTGATACTGTATTACGGGAACCTTCTATCATGAATTTCCTACTTGTAAAGGGGGGTAACCGTATCGGTGTCAATCTCTTACTGTTCCAAACTGTGGGCAGAAGCATTTAGATCCAGAGACAAGCTCTTATTTTGTGAATATCGATCCTGGCTAGGTCGCCGAGATCTTATTGGAAGTACTCTCCTTGAGTTTTTGTTTATTAAAACGGTGTATATCCGCACTAATTGAGAATGAGACAGAATCAGGATTCTTGCCTGATACCATCGCTTCTAGAGTTTTTCTTCTCAGTCTTCATAGAATAGGGTAGGTGGATTGTTGTTTCTTCGCTTCCCCCGTTTCTACAGCTTTTGCAGAAATCCTTGGAAGGGTCACGCATTCTTACAGCATGTCTACCTATCACGCAATGTCCCTTAAGGGCTCCATGTCTTTTAATAGACCGAAGTTGGCTTATTCTTTTTAGATCGGGGTTAGGCCAGATCTGCCCCGATGACATTTTATTTCATCTTTTGTCTGCTTCTTCTGGCTTCAGTATTAAGGCGAAACTTTATTAATTCTTTAGGAGGCCAGAGAAGAGCACGTCACCGTTTCCTTGGTTAGATCGTCCGTCCTGCTTTTTGGAACGTCGCGGTGTCCTGTGACCTAATACAGGAAAAAGTTGCAACTGTCAACGACCTGCGGCATTGCTCTACCAACTTGAACCATAATATCGGTGATTCCTGCCTAACTACCCATGTATAGTAAAGGGTCTTTCATTAAGCGCTTCCCATCTTTAAATTTAAATAAAACATAGTGTATGTGAGATATCATTGAAATTTTTTATTCGTTCAAAAGGCCTATCGATGCCATTATGTATGGAATATAACATCGTTCAAATATCCGCCACGGCTTCTCTGGGTGGCGCGCATCCGAAATGTCCAATTTTCCATGACTCTGGCGCATAAATCAGGCTGAATTTGACTGATGGCATGGGTTATGTTGGCTTTGAGGGCCGTTGTGGTTTGTGGCTTATTCGCATAGACCTGCGACTTCAGAAAACCCCACAAGAAAAAGTCTAACGCGGTCAAATCGCACGATCTCGGTGGCCAGTTCACATCACCTCCACGTGAGATGACCATGCCCTCGAATCGCTCGTGCAGAATTTCTAATGTGGCGTGAGCTGTGTGGCACGTAGCGCCGTCCTGTTGAAACCACATGTCGTTGGTGTCTTTATCATCCAACGTCGTTCTCAAAGAAATATGGGCCGATAACGCCGGCAGCCCAAAATCAACACCAAACAGTGACTTTTTCGGGATGCATTGGACGCTTTTGGATCTCATTTGGATTGGTATCGTCCCAAATTCGACAATTTTGTTTGTTGACGTACCTGTTCATCCAGAAATGGGTCTCATCGCTGAAGATGATTTTTCAATGAAAATTAGGGTCATTTTCCAAATGCTCCAAAGCCCATTCAGCGAACACATGTCGTTGTCTATGGTCGTTTACCTTCAGTTCCTGGTTCAGTTCAGTTCAAGTTGTGGTCTGCGAAAGGCCGAGTTCTTGTGAGCGACGCTAAATCGACTGCCTCGGATTCTCCTGCACACTCTAACGGACAGTGGCGATGTTTTCGGCAGATCTTGCGTTTCGTCGACATACGGGTGTTGATTGATCGTTTACTGAACCAATGGACTCAAATTTATCCACCACACTGCGAATAGTCCCCTCGGAAGGGTGATTATGGTGACCGTAAAATGGGCGAAGCGCGCGGAACGTTGCCCGAACAGAACACCCATTTTGATAAAACAATTTTATTATTTGCACGTGTTGTTGAACGCTATATCCGTCCATAGTTTCTCGCACGGTTGTGGTCCCTACCTAATCCTACAGTGGTCTGTCAGTCGTCTGGACTGGAAAAGACTGCTGCCCTCGTATCATAGTCTCATCCAAGATACCCAAAGGCGTCTGCTACGAATTCTGACCTTATGTTTGGCGTTGGGATGACATATTCCATTTTACTAGGAGTGGCCCGTGTAAGCGTTGTTTAACTGTGAGAATGCCTTAAGTCTTAGTGAGGCTATTGGTTTCCCACAAATATTCAAGGGAAGCAGGTGGAAAATTGTCTGGAGAGCAGGGGTAGGAGTGGTTCTAAAACACCCATTGTACAGATGCATGATAGCCTATGAACTCTTCTCAGACAATCAGTGTTGTTTTCTTTTTCAGCACTCTCCGTCAGACTATGTAGCCCTATTTTATGCTAAATCACCCATTTTGGGCCCAAAGTCGTACGACAGAAATAAAGAACAACCGAGACCTTACTGGCACGGTCTTGTATATTCATATCTAGCATGTTCTGCGAGAATCTAGGCCTTGGCTCAGCCCTAGCTGTCGCGCCAGCTATTCATTTGCTCATATGGTACCTTGTACCTTGTGAACAACACCAATTTAGTGTTTTATGCTTTAACTGAAAGACCGACATTTTCGGTGTACATTCTATGGGGAAGCTTACCACCCGATAATGACGTTCTCATCAAGAATGCATCGGTTTTTCGTAGATCTTTTCTGAATTCTCTGTGCTCTAAATTTGATTTGTTCAAACTGCAGCTTAAGACGAATTACTTCAATCGTCGTGCTCTTGGTTCGCCATAACCCAACGGACGAACTTTCCCATATTCTAGATTCGCATGAGTTTTCCTATGCTACGAAGTTGTAGGTCTTCTGCAAGATTTCACCTCAACGAGCTTCTTGTTGTACCCAACGCTAAATTTATGTTCCAACGTCACTTTTATGGATTGCGGTGACGGTCTTCATTAGTCGGCCAAGAAGAATACGCGTACGGGGTCCTTGATTGTAACCGTCTAAATTTCTACAAAAGTGCGGGTTTTCACAATGAGGTGTAAGGTAAGGTTCGATCGTGGTGATACAGCTGGATCTACCATTTTCTCAGGAAATTAAGGGAAAGGGGAAAAAAATGCTAAAACCACTTACAGCCTTTTATAAATCTGGGGTTACTACTGACTTCAGTTTTAGCCAAGTCGTCAAGATCATGACATGCAATGACATTGAGGCGTTGCTCATACTAAGTCCTCAAATGCTATTGGGACAACTGTCGAGAAATCACATCTTTCGTTCTCAAACACCACGAAATTTAAAAGAAAATCTGTGTATAAACAACTCAATACGTTTATCACAGTCTGCGTCTAACGAATGGCTATGTTACTCAAATTACCAAGTCTGTCAATAGATTTGGAGATATGCCCACATATGTCATTTGCGTTGGGAATGTCACAAAATTGTCTAAAAGGTACGTGCGCCTGGTAATTCATTAATTGTGTACTCAAACAAAGTTTTCATTTCTTAACTATTCTCCTTATCGCCGAGCAAGGATCTTCAGATGCCTCTATTTACATTCATTAGACTGGAGACTGTTTTGGGAAATGGTTGTTTCAAAAATTGTTTTTCTTGTTCCTCTCTCCGCCACTATCATTGCGAAGTTATCTTTATATTCCGCCCCACAAATGCGAGTACACAAATCCAAAGGGACACGAAGTTATATTACAGAACTTCACTACTTTCTCATTGGCAAACCAATAAAAAACAAGTACGCCAAGCACAAAAGTATGTACCAACTTTGTAGTGTGACGTGTTTTGATTTTACAAAAGTTTATCCACAGATCCAAACACATTTGTGAATGTCAAAAAACATGGCTTCACCCCAATAGCTTGGGATGATGTGCCGTAGACCGGGAGAATAGAGAACAAATATTCGTTTCATTGTTTGTGCTACTTTTGAAAAGAATAATGGAAACTAAGTCCTGTTCCGATCCAAGGAGAATCGCTCCTCTTTTCTTTTTTGGTCGGTTCCTTGCGAGGAACAGCCACAACACAACAATGCAGTTTCCTCTCAATTACCTTCGACGACTACCCGTCTTTTGAGGCTTCATTTCACATGACTTTCAAAATGTTGTGTTCAGACTTGTGTATTAAATTTCCTTTCTCTGAGAGATGTACACAAGTAGAGAGACCGTGCTTGTGTGAGTGAAATAATCGTGCAGGATTCACCACATCACCAGGTGCCAGGTAAGTTTTCTGTTTTCTCCTTCAACAAATTCTACAGCAGGAAACAGTCAAAAAAAGAAGGAAAACGCTCGCGCCAAACATAAACTACCTCTCTGCCTGGTCGTACATAAAGCAGATGTTTGATATGAACACCGAATCCTGCTTCTTAAGCCGATGCTCTTTATCCGGGCTGAAGAAAATAATAAGAAGGAAGTTACCCCCCTTGATCGCACACATTACTCAACTTATGGAAGAGATGGTTTTCCTCAGATTCAAGACACTTCCCATTTTTCCAATTATCCCGGAGTTTCCTTTTTGGATGCTGCCTGCTTGCCGCCATATCTGGATTAGAAAACGAGACAGAGACCGACCACCTTTTTAGCTGTTTGACCCAAATGTTAATTAGTTGAACTGACATTCATTGTTTCCTCTTTTTTTTGGATGGATCTTCTGCTTTTTCTTCGTCGTCCTGCTGCTGGTTTTGTAACAGGACGCGCACCACACACAGCACGTGTTCCTTTTCTTTTGCTTCGTTATCTGTTTCGGATGTGATGTGATGCATAACGACGCGTGTTCATAGTAGGCTCTGTGTACTTGAGTGATGTACTTTTGCAACATCTGCCACTACGACTGTGCTCTGCTTGTATCTGTGTGATGACATCTATTTTAGTGTTCTTTTCCCTCCTTATGGAAGACTTATCCTATTTTTTTTTTTCTTGAAGAAAAGAAAGTCTTGGCCAAATCGTGGGTGATTAAGAAGACAGAAAACAAAGTCCTAATGCCTGAGCAGTAACCTTGGCCAATTCGCCTTCATCAGCCATTAAATTCTGTGCCAATTGCACGAGACCAATAAGAGCTAGGATGAGCATAAAAAAGGATATACCCTTAAAAGTAATTAATTTGTTTGAGAGATGGCGGAAACTTCTTAACCCAATTTTTCTTTATGCCTTCCGCTTGCAATTTTGTGTGTGTGCACACAGTTGGGTTGGAAAGTAGGGGATGTGCTTGAGGATTATGTGGATGAGAGAGTTAGTTATGTGTTGTATGTGCTGCCCAGCATGCTTTGGAACGAATTCTTTTCCGTATGATGAAACAGAAAAGTCTGTTTAGTCTGTTAAGGATTCAATAGTTATGCGAAACCGCAATTGCCTTCTCAACAAGGATCTAGTGGACTTAGATACAGTTGCTTAAGCTGGATTGTACTGGGACGCACTGGAAAATAAAAATAAATAGTGCCATGCAGTTTGCAATCGGATGTTCTTAAGTTTCGTGTTGATAGCAGCAGAATCCATAGCTTCGCTCAAGTGCCAACCAGGCGAGACAGCGCGTTTTTGTTATAGGGACTCTTGCCGTCAAAACTACAGAGGTGGAGTATTCTCGTGTCTATTTGACCAGTAACTTGAGGCAGCATAAGGGTGTTAGCAATCTTTCCTAGGCAGCGGCCACTGGTTCATTTAACAATTTTGGCAATTTGTCTTCCGAGTGGAAGCTGGATTGACACAGACAGATTAACTAACGAGAGTTGAAATAATTTTTGACGCAGCATCCTGCTCTATTATGTTGCGTGGGTTATCTAAATCTGTCGCACGTATAGAGGAACCTAAAGTTCCTATTGCTGACTTCTAACAACGGATTGAAAGGCTTCGGCAAATTATGCCTACTATGCCTGGTGTTTCCGCAAAAAAATGTCTGATCAGTATTTCTGAGATTCAGACCTCTGTCACTGACTGAGCACTGAGTCCTTGACTCAGATGACGACGACGACGTCTAATAAGAGTTACTAGAGAAAAATAAAATCGCATCCAAATTCATTGTAGATTGACTTAAAGGTGAGATCAGCAGTCAGTCCTTTCCAACTCTAAAGATGGAACAGGAAACGTCGGCCTTCAACTTTATGGAAGAGAAACTCGTTATATGATCGGGGGTCGAATTACCACACTCGTTAGCGAGTAACTCGTCATCGAAATGTGAGGATTTGGCATTACCGCTCCCAATAAAGTTAATCAGGCATTCTATCTACTCACTCACTCGTTATCGAGATCCTTGTGTGGGTTTAATGAAGAGCTTCAGCGTCGGCGTTAAGACTATCACTTTTTCGGATTTGACTTGAAGTTAAGTTTTTAATATTTGACAACGATCTAGCCCAAGTTGTTAAGAGCGCTATCCAATAGGTTTGCTCTGTATTTTGAATTTCCTAACTAATTTCTAAGTAGTTTAAGTTTATTTTCGGGCTGCCCTGGTTCAGAGTTTGTGACCATTACATGTAGACAACACAAACAAGTGGTGTTTCTAAGCAAAAATTAAAGATGAACTTCATAACAACTAGAGTTCTCGGAAAGGAAAATTCATCCTTTTGGTATCCAATTGTCTGAATTTTCTATTCGTTTAAATCCTCAACTGTCACTCGTAAGACTTACTTTACCACAATATTTGCTGGTGTTTCCAAAGCAAACCTTGTCTCCCGACTGTAAACTGCCTAAGATGGTGTGGCTTGGCGTAATAACTTAACCTAGATCCATGTTCTGCTGCTACATTTCTATTTACTTGTAATGTGCACCGCCCACTCTGCACTTTGATATTTTTCGGTTGTTTCTCTTGCTGTTGGCCTACTTTTCAGTTTTTTTCTTTCGGACAATTAGCTAATTTAAATACATATTTACAAAAAAAAAAAAAAAAAGAAATAAATAAACTTAGAGCACGCGTTAGATATTTGTGGAAAATGCCAAAAAATAAAAACAGTTGCCTTGGGAAGGACAAAATAAATGGAAGGAGAAAGGAAACAATTTGAATTCAGAATTTATTTCACAATCCTTCCTCTAAACATATTGCAATATTTTCTTCAGTAAAGACTGACTTGCACCCACAATTTGCAAAACACAAGAAAAAGAAGATAAACCCCGTACCCAAACCCCATTGACATGTGTACAACCCCAATCATCGATGGTTATGTACACTGTGTCCCTCTTTTTGGGGTGACACAGAAAGGACACCCTCGGGGTTTCTCATGTGTGTGTTCCTTTCGCATGCATATGAACATCTTCTTCAAATTCCTCGGTTATGTGGAGTTCGATTCACTTATCAAAGTTTACCCAAGAGTTATGTGTGTGGTGTGCTGTGCTGTCGCTTCATCCTTCGCGAATTCTCAAGTAGGTTAATCTGACACATTACTTTCTTGGGTGTCATAAAAACGGATGTCAAATATGATTGATTTAGGAAAAAGGAAGAAAAACATGATGACGGGGGTCCACACAAAAATTTTTACGCGGTTCCTTTTAGGACGGGAAGGGTGAGGTCCGTTCTGTTTTTGTTTATGCGATTTAAAGTTGTAAAAGGTCTGTGTCTTATCAGACAAGGATAAGAATATTGTGTAATCGAAGGCTCCTTGGATGAGGAGTTGCGCGTTTATTGCCCATTTAAACTGTCAGAAAATTTCAAAGTTGCGAAACACGTACCCGTTTCGTTTTTGTAAATTCTATTATGGATCTATGTTTTGGAGATTTGAGTTTTTGCCGCGGTTCCATCAAGTTCTACAGGTGATCGAATGGTGTCTTGAAAATATGTTTTCCAACATATGAACATGAAAAGTTTCAAGCCAAGCTGAACAATTTGTAAGTAAGAATGAGATGATCTACCGATTCCCTAAGCAGTTTCTAAAATTTTCATTGAAATCTCTGCAATCTCTATGGAAGTTGTTATGACATCGGTTTTACCATTTAGCCTACAATCTGCATAGTTCACAGGTCAGTGCCAGTACCAAGACCCTTGGGCTAGTGGTGATGATGGGATCGAGCAGGAAACCATTTTCCACTTCCTACGCAGTTATCTGACACAAGCCAGAGCCATCATGTATCTCTCGTCTATTTGTCCCCGAATTTAGTTTTCTAAGAGAAATTTCGTAGTGGATCTGCTAGAAAAATGTCCTTTGGCTATGACTGGGTCTTTAACCCACGATGACATACAGTTTATTGTCGACACTGAACGGCGTATTGAGCAGTTTCTTTATGACAAATAACACTTTCGGAGGTTTGTCATTTTCCGACGAGAGGTGCTGCCGTGAAAATTGTTCGGTGGATATTGCTGGGCCTTGAAAAGACTGCTCATGAAAATTCGTGAAAGTGAACAATTTCAGAGCCCTCAGAGTAGAAATCTATAAGTCAGTATGGAGTCTGAGCGAGTCTAGGAAATGATTGCTGCTTCAGAGTTGACAACGATTGAGTTGTATATTCCAAGCCATGCTATCAGTTCGACTTCAGGTCCTGAAGTCAGTCACCAACATTCAGATTAGGGCTGGTGAAACTGGAAATACTGTGAATGTAAGCTACCATGACAGTATTTTGTAGATATCCCTTCCCCCATGCATAGATGCATCTATGAAGGGCCCTTTGGTGATTATAGCATTTTATGACGAACTATCGTTTAACCTGGGTCTGCCATTGGCTTTTCAATGTGGGAATTCTTTCCCCCTTTATCAACGATTCTCTAGAAAAGCTCAGTGATGTGAATGTCGGAATGGTGGCTTCAGTGAACCTCGAAGTACTGCAACTTATGCTCCAGTCAATCAAAAGACAGTGAACTTGGTTTGAAATTCGTTTTTACAGACTTTGTATTGGAGTAAGTGGTGGGACTGGTTCATGCAGTGAAGTGGTGAAGAGCTACTACAGCGGTTGGTCTCAATCGGGTCAAATGTACCTATAAAAAGTTCACTCTTGGAATCTGATTAAGGGTTAGGGTTAGAAACCACCCATAAAGGAATAGGAATCTCAGGAGTTTCCTAAGAAAGGTTCTTCAGCCCATAGAAGAGGCTGCTATCAAGAGTGTACGGTCTTCTGGTGGATAGTGCGAGACATTCACACAGCAGACGGATTCATTGTAGAGTAACCCAAGTCGTTTCGTGTGGGTTCCTCGCGCAATGCCCTGTAAGGACACTTGAAACTATTCGTATCTCCTTTCAACTTTTACGAGATTTTTGCGATTTACATAGTAATCTGGCTACGTAATCTGGGTCCATATGGCACCATCGCGTATTACTCCCGGTCATGACTTCCTCATTGATTTCTCTGTAAAAATGTATGATTGGTGCCACGCAACCGGTGTATGCAAAATCTATCGCTTTCCAACTGCAACAGCAGAGTGGACGAGCTTGCAAAAGAGGGTGCAGGACGGCATCTCCCCGAAAACCCGGAGGAACCCCTGCGCCTATCGAATCGATTAAGTTCCTCCTTGACACAGACGCCAAGAAGCTGGCAAGCCATAGGGAGAACAACATCAGCACTTGTCTCCTGTCAAAACAAATCTGGCCTAACCTGGATTCAAAGAAGATGAGAGACTTTTATCCACAAACCGGAAAAAATTTAGGTTCACTGATAATGGTCCTTACCGGACATTGCTTGATAAGCAGACATGCCCTTAGACTGGAGATCCCCTCCAATGATTTCTGTAGAAGTTACAGGGACGAGGAGGAAGTGGAAACTACGGCCCACCTACTGTGTATATGTCCTGCTCTTGCGACGCTAAGAAGAGGAACCCTCGGGGAATACTTCTATGATGATCTTAACGATCTACATAGCTGAACTCGAATTCGGAAGATAAGAAACTTCATCTCTGGGACGAAATGGTTGCCCACCCTCCTACTTATGTTACATATTCTGGTTCCCTGGGGCCGGTAAGTCGGTTTTCTTCGCTGTGGTATTAAAATGGGCCAATCCGAGCGGGGACAGCCACCTAACCTAACCTAGTGAAGACTGCTTGAGAATTCTCGAAGCGCTTAAGATAGTTTTCCTTTCATAGGTAGAGTTAATAGACTTGGTACTTCAGTCGTAGGGGTGGTTCCAGCCATCCAAACTTATAATTGTTATTGGAAAGCAGTTGATTGGCTTAAGCACGGCGATGTCTCATAGAGGCCAACTGATCCAGTTCGATAGAAGTTCGTTTACTTTAGAGGCTATCAAGAAGTTCATCAGCTTTTCAGGGTGAAGCGTAGCGAAATCATTCGGTGAGACAAGTTCACTGCCCAGAGTCTGTTTTCTCGAATGTATGAGGACGGGACATTCTGAAGAGAGCTTTCGTCGTTCTCGACAGGTAACGGATAAGTAAAGTCTGTCTTTGTAATAGACAGTGGCCATTCTCAGATTCTGAACTGGAAAGTGTTACTACTTTATTGGCTGACCGTCAAAAGACAAGACGATATGGGCCCGTTAGACTATCGTCCATTTTCAGATTGTCTTAGTATAAGCTTTATGGTCGTCAAGTTGGTGGGAATGCTCCTCCTGCCCTGATGAATACTCCTACAAATATTAAATCTTAATCTCTGCCTAGATTTCTGTTTAGTTTCAATATGATTTCAAGACATTGAATGTAAGAACGTGAAATTGTTTAAGCTGACCAGACTTAAAAATTTCTGTCTACATTCGATTAGGCGGTGTTCTTCTTAACCACGAACAGAAATTGTTCTCGACAGATGAACGAACCTTTTGTGTGTTTCAAATAAAAATCTGTTTCAATTTTTTTTTTCTTTTATTGTAAATAGCACTCATCCAAACTGTTCAATTATCTATAACACGGGTGGTCATAGTGTCCTTTTTTTTTTTTAAATCCTTAGCAACACAAATTCCCTTTCTCCGTGTCAAAAGGAATGCAATCCAAAGTAATCCCCGTGATTGGACCTTTCTTAGAAAAAGGGTCGTCTTGTTTCTCCATCTGCAACGGAAAAGAATCCTCTTCCATTATTTTCGTTAAAAGAAAACGACTTAATGCATCTTTCAAGTCGTGTTGCATTCCTGCAGTTTTCGTACGCAGCTGACTGACGGGTGTTACGTAGCATTCACTGTGATCACCAGCTAGGATTTTTTTTTTTTGTCGTAGCTGTCCTTCGTCCTTTTGTTTGTAATTTATGAAAAACAGGTGCTGAACACGAAACGAAGGTGGCGTGGTGGTGTGGCATGAGCCATCTGTCTCTGCATTCCAACCACCAGAACGCGTCGTGTGTAATTAATTCTCACTTTGGAGAGACACAAGAAGACATCCGCACCGAGTGTGGTATAGTTTGCATGGGGAATCAATTGAAGAATCCTTGATTTTTTTTTTTAAAGTGTTCCCTTCAATTTCTAATTACAAAAGGAACATCTTGAAGTGGATGCCGAAGAGAGGACAGACAACCGTACAAACAGGATACCCGTACCAAATTCAGGGGAAGGAAAGGAAATGCTATTTGTTAAATCCTCATGTCTGGTCGGTCGTTTGTCATCGTTTTCCTCGAGTTCTTTCTTCATTTCTGTGTTATTATTTATTTCTTCTTCTTCGGTGTGTTGTTTTTGAACGGTAGGTAGAAGGAAGGTTGGTAAAATGTGTAATTCGAATAATTTTCGATAAGAAAACCAAGAGCAGAGCGCAACGGAGGACAAGGAGCAAAGGTTAGAGAGGATGGGAGTTTAAGAGTTCACAATTTATTCCGGTTACACAGGATTTTCAACTCAAAGTGAACATATGCTCTTGGGCTCGTACATCGCTCCTTCCATCCGTCCGTTCTTGCACATGTGTGCGCAGCAAATATATGGGTGAGCAAGCGATTTTCTGTTGTTGGCAGTTGCTGCCTTATCCTTGGTCGTGTGTATTTCTTATTATATTTTTTCTTTCCTTCTGTTTCTTCTTTTTTTTCCAAGAAACACAAAGAACACTTAGAGAATGAGGACATGGAGTATGAGGCTAAAGAAAAAAAAAAAGAAGAAATGAAAAATTTCAATTCATTTAATGCCTTCTTGCAAGGACTTAAAGGATACCGACCATTGACATGGTCACACGCAGCTAAAGGCTACGAAAAAGAAGAATGAGGCTATGTAGTAGCATGGAAATTTTACTGCTGCAGTTTGAAAGGGTGGGTTGCAGCATACCCTATGCTGTCAGTTAGGGTCCTTGGTAAAGGGGGCATGATTTGGTTTTCAGTCTCACTGTGGAATGCCAGTCTCGCTAGTGGATTTTACACTTGACGTATTCATGTAGCTTATGATTTCTCAACTTATTGTAGTAATCTATGGCAGTGCCCCTCAAATATCTGACTGGCTACCTTCCACTTGATATCATTCTTGATCGCCAATGAAAATGATCACAAGGTCTAATGAGTCGTCCCATCTCCACGGACTTGAGAGATCTTTAATTAAAATTACATGAAGTTTCCCTTAGTAAATTCTATGCTTACGGGTGCAATAGTGCTGTGTAATAACTTCAATGAGTTGAAAGACAAATGTTTTGATCTTTAGGGTACAACGACTGGTCGCGAAAGCCTTGCAGTGTTGCAATGCTCCGGTTATTTGTTTCTGCCACTGTCTACTACTTTTGTTTAGGTCGTGTTTTAGTCGTTTGCCTATATGTCGGTTAAACTTAAACTCGGTTAAACTTCTGGGGTCCAGCTACATGCCTTGCTATGAAATGCGATGTAGTCTTTCACTGCACTAGGATAGGTAGGTAGGTGGGAGTGACAGTGATAAGGCTGACTGGCTGGTCTCAGGCATCCCAAATAGGCGTTTTTTGGCTCTGAACCACGACTCCTGATTTGGTTGCAAAATGAGAGGGGTTGTTGTTTGATGGTCCTTGTATCCAACTTGTTGATAGGCATATTTACAAATATTGGTTGTTAAGGCCATCAAAGAAAGGTTCGCCTAAGGTATGATGCCTGCTTTGGGCTAGATCTACGCATTTACAAAATAAGTGGTCGAGGGTTTTTTCCTCATTTTTTGCAACTGGAAGGGGGATGCTATATGGTTTCTGTCCAGTGACTCGTGCAGATCGTTATGAGCCGAGAAATTTCCCAACAATTTTTGTTCAACAGGTCAGGTTGGTTGTATGTGGACTACAGTGTACTCTCTCATAAGCGGACACCGACGGTTTCGAGAAAATTGCACGCTTATGAGAGGTGTTCCCTAGGAGGAGGCACACTGTTTATCGTCCTGGAGATGACACAGCTATCAACTTTCAGAAGGAATATTTGACACATCTAGGTAGAATGTGAATTCATTCCGCGAGAGAGATGTCAACTGAGAGACTGTTAAGAAAATATTGCCCATATTTAGTATCCTGGGTGTGGTCAGAGCGGGGGGGATCGGAATAGGAATATGTCAGGAGCGGTGGTAATACAATGTTTCATCTATGCCTCTATGCCCTGAACCACAGGTTAGAGTGACAGAGAATCGGTTTCCCATATTTGCAAGTTCCTTCCAATTTTGTTCTATCAATTCTTTAGACGCGTATTATGACCTTAATATCTGCTTGATTGTCCGCGTATATTGAGTCGTTTTACTTAGGAGTTGAAGGGTTCTTGAGCTTGATCCGTTTTCCCATTCCCTTGGGAAGCGTACCTTGTAAGCCTTTCTTAAGTTGAAAATGTTGCGTTCGGTATCCAGATTTTCTGATTCTGTCAGTACTGCATGTTGCCATAAATATAGCATGTAGTTCGAGGGGAAGACGCTCTAATAGAACAGTTATCGCTTTCGTTTGGCAGGAACGAAACGTGCTTCTATTACCTATGCTAGTAGTTCTTTGGGCTCTGCTTAGTTGGACGACAAGGCAAGTGATTTGTAAGTGAGGATGAGACGTACTACGGCTGTCGCTAGCTATTGCCAAAGGTTCTCGTACAAGCGTATAAGGCTCTACATGGCTTTTTTACTCGTCCTAAGTTTACTTTCCAGTTAAGTTCTGGATCAAGAACAGTGCATAAAGGTTTGGCTATTTAGTCTTATGTCACTTCAATAGGGTGATAAGTTTACACATCAGGGATTTGATATTCACCCCGATGCGTTGTTGAAGGACAGGGTAGCAGTTTGTCGAATAAGCAGCTATGATTTAGGTTTGGATATTGCGGTGGTTGTTTTTGGGATGTTTAAGAATGCAAAGATCGCACAAGATAATTCAGGTATTGATTTTCCCCTTGCTTTATAGCAAATTTTGTGAAATTTGACTCATGAAAACTGCATGAGGCCAAATCGTCTCTTTTTCTCTTATTTAATTCAAACGATTAAAGACAGACGACAACTTTCGTGGAAATATTCGTCATCCTGTCAAATTACAAATACTGCAGCACAAGGCCCTATTTTAATTTCAAATTGTCGTCATTTTTCAAATAAATTTCCGTGCAAGCATAAAACACATAACCCACTTCCACCAATCTAAACCCTATCCCATTTTTTCGGCTCGTATTTTAATAAAACGAAAAAAAAAACAAGCTGAATAGCTATAAACTGGTAAAAGTTCACGCCCAAAAAAATACATTCGTTGTGTGAGTCCTCAAGAAAACAAATTAGTCACATTAATACTCAAGGTCAGTCCAACAAGCGTTAAAACAGATTTTCGTTTCACGAATTGGTCCGGACATAAACTTGTACTGACTCACCGCATATGGTCGAAATGGATTTATCCAGAAGTGGGTGCGACGACACACTGTGTATATTATGTTCGTTATAAAATGATTTAAGGAAATATAGGGATGTTTTTTTGTTTTTTTTTTTTTTAGTGTGAACAGGTTATGCTCTAGATTCCTAATAATTTTATATAAGAGACTGTTAAGAATAGATTGCCCATATTTAGTATCCTGGGTGTGGTCAGAGCGGGGGGGATCGGAATAGGAATATGTCAGGAGCGGTGGTAATACAATGTTTCATTTATTATTTTATTGCAGAATCTGGACAAAGTTAGTGTCTTAATTTGGTGGAAAAAAAACATAATTCCGAATATTTATTTTTAGAGTTTAAGAGGATTAAAGGGAATTCACCAGTGGGTTTGGTTTTTTAAATTCAAAGTTTTGACTTCAAATAGCTGAACATTTATTTTTCAAATCGAGATGTGTCGTGCCTTATTCTTCGCCTCAAAGTTTACTGCAGGAGGCATTGCTTCTCGGAAGCTTAGTCAAATAGCCCTGTCTGTATTTAACTTTAAATAGATATATTTCTAGACATCTACAGATTGATGGGTGATTTTATAAAAACTACCTAGCCTGGCCTTGGCTAGGTTAGGCAGATGAGTACTCTGTTGCATGCTTACGTGGATCATCAATTTGATGATGATTTGGCTTTAGAAACCTGAAAATAAAATGGCAGAGTTAAGTCCACCAAAATAACAGAACCGCTGAACATATTCTGTGCGTATTTCCAGGAACCACAAGGAAAAGCTTAGTCCGCTTGACGCAGGTCTCGGTCAACCCAGCGGAAATTTGAAAAATCTAACCTAAGGCTTTACGAAGGTTTATCAAAAGTCTCAATATAATTTCTTGTTAAACCATACAAGCAACCTCAATAGATCTCATAGGTCACAGTGCGGGTTTAGGTCCTCTAATACAGTTAACACCAGTTGCTGTCAAAACCCTCAGTTTTTTGTTTCCTAGAGCGGAAGATTCCGACGAACTCACTTTAGTGGGTTTTGCAGCTCGTGTTGAAGTCATTGTGAACTGAATTGGTTGTCGATACCTTTTCCTATGTGTGCAGCTTGCAGAACTTGTTTTTAACTTCCTTTCACTCGTTTGCAGAGCCTTTATGGCTGTGGAATGTACACAGTGATGGGACTTTCTCGATTATATCCAAGTTGTTGATTTGGCTTCATTGCTAATTTTTAGGGCTTCGCAAGTAGATACTAGTTCCTGTATCGGGATCAACTGTCAAAATCGGTTATAATGACCTTCAAGGGACCGATGAATTTGGTCGTTATAAGCGAAAGGTCACTATAGTCGATATCAAAGTTAGTTAATGGAGCTCAGCCAGGACTCTTATAACGGATGTCGTTGTAAGCGATTTTGACTGTATTTTGAAACTCAGAGTTACTGCATTGTAGGTTTGTCCAATCGCTTCCGTGTGTCGTTCTCCACCAGACTAACGTCCCGCTCCCATAAGCTTGAGTACAGACTAAGCTGTCTTGCTGTTACAGTACAGGCTCAATGGAATAGGTTTGAGCAAGGGGCGCATTGCTGATGGCTTAAAAGCACTGACATGTCATAATCTGGATCGGAAACGTCCTCAATTTTGGTAGAAACAGTGCATACCAGTTGAAGACGATGTCACTCTGTACCACCACATGGAAAGTGCAGAAACAAAATCACCTCTTTCTCAAAAGATTGCTACGAAAGCAGCTGGGTGAAGGAGTGTTTTTGGCATTGGATCTGATTTGGGTTGCTGATTTAGTGACAAGGTTCAAGTCCTGTTCCGCCTTATGAGACAGAGACATGCTGCTTTCATGATACGCTTAGACTGCCATCCGTTAAGGTCTTCGAGTTGTTTACTAGTTATTGTCCTTCGGAAAATTTTCGTCCGACTGTCGTGCTTAATGATCCTTGACGCATTTGCTGATAAAAAATATTTGTCATAGGGAGAAACGATCAAACCAGGTCACCAGTATTGTAGCACAAACATTGAACCACATTTGTCCTTCAAGGTAATCACTTAGTTCGGTCAATTCTTGAACATCATTTCAAAACTCGGACTTGCATTATCTATTCTCGTTGGAAGAAGCATGTAAGGACGAACATAAAGGAGAATTTTCCACTTCTCAGTGTTTAACTGTGTCCTGATGACACAGAGACCATGTGTCATCCGTACTCAGAATTCAGTGAACCCTATCTCCATTATAGCTTTCCGTAACAGACTATCTCCTTAAAATAAATACACCCTATTATGGGACAAGGATATAAGCAAAACTGAGTAAGAGATGACTACATCAGTCAGTCGCAGCTAAAGTTCGAGCGGCACACGGAGTTTAACTCACGTTGTGTGTATGCTTGCATGCGTTTTGAATGTCGATTACGGATGCAAAGGGAAAAACGTCTGTGCAATTATGGTCTGTGTGTGTGTGTGTGATCATTGTATAGAAATTGTTTTCAAAAATTCCAGAACCGACAAAAAGTGTAGGTACTCTGGCAAAACAATGAGGGAAACACACTGTGGTGGTAGGGAAAAAGCAGAAGGACGAAGAAAAAAAAAAGATCTAACGCAAGCGCATTGAATCCACCGGTCTCCAGTATATGCATGTGTATATCAAGTTACCTACCACAAAGGCTGTTCTCTTTTTTCTCTCCCTCTCTCTCGGTCTGTGTATGTGTGTTAACTTCAGAGACCATGAGTCCTTTGACTATTATATGGAACACAACAACAAAACAATGTGATATCCTGTAGTGAGTGACTCTTCCTCTACCACTTCATCCTCCTGTGTTTGTTCCCGGCGAGCAGGAGCATTTCCTTTACCAGTTAGTCAACCAGTTTGCAGTTAACAGTGGTCGCGTTCACATCGTCCCTCCGGGTATCTTCGAAGTCCATTTCGAATTGTGTGTTTAGTCGTGAGTGATCAAACGGATTTTTTTTTCCGTGCTGCTCTGTTTTTACAAAAGCAAGCACTTCTCTTGTTTTTTAGTAGTCGTCGTGTCCTGCATCCTTTTGACGTTGAATATTAATTCCCCGGAATGAAGTTTTATTCCTAAACGTGTACATAATTGAAAGGATTACAACACAATATCAATATTGTATAAAAGTTTATTAAAAGAGCGAACAGGAGAAGGGCGGCTGTGTGTGTTTGTCCATCAGGATAGGACAAAGGAAATATCTGTATTCATTGGGGGAAAAAAAATAACTATCTACCAACGAAACAATTCTGTTTTTTTTTTCCTCACAGAGTGACTGTGTGTATCTATATCCTGCTTACAGTTTCGTTTGTTCGCTTGGACTGTGCTTTGGATAATTTTTCCAACTCCTACGCTAGTTTTTCTCTTTTAGAGGCACACGGGGTGAGTCAGAGAGTTGAATTTTTTTTTTTTTTGGAGTATGGGAGTTGTTTTTCTTTTGCCCGTGTGTTGTGAACAAATGGAAATGTCGAATTTTTTGCGAAATGACGGATGGTACGAGGTGTCTGAGTTGTGGCCAACTTAAGGTGGGCAGTTCACAGGAATCGGTGACTACAAGGATGACGAACAAAGTCAAGGTTGATGGTGAGTTTTTATACATATCCTTAGAAATCGTACAAGAGTCTTCCAAAAAAAAAAAGCGAAAACATGTTTGTTTGATGTTTGCAAAGGGCAAAAAAAAGAGAGTTTAGCTCCAATTTGGGTAGAAGGTAGCGTGCACAGAACATGTCGCGATCCGAGGTCAAAGATTTCTCACGACAATAAAAATGAAAACCGTTTTAATGGTCGGCTGCGATTTAATTTAATGGAAAGGTTGCTTGCTATTATTTTCTGCAAATAGACGGCTATACCCACATTCTGTGGGAGCAGGCAGGTAGGTCAGCCACTGGGCACTTGAAAGAAAAAAAAAGCAATAAATTCTGAATGCTCGTCCTGTGTGATGCATGTATGATAACATTTTTTGAGTGCTTTGTTGGGGAACTTTAAAGCTGTAATTACACTAGTGACTATTGGGAAAACTCGGGTTTTAAATAAATTATAGGGATACGCTGGGGCATGGCACCTTCACAGTGGAATACACCACTTTGGGTATCCCTGTTTCCCCGCAAGATAATTAGTTGGTTTCATAGATGGTTTCGTGGACTTTAGGCGAGTTTGGACAAGTGAAGACATATTGATGCACAATTTCGAGACCATCTGAAAAAAAAAAATTAATAACCACAATTAAAGCGAAAGTTTATGATTGAAAAGTGGGAAAACTTTAGACACACTTAAACAAGTTGGCGCTATAAAGGCTTCCCGACTGTATTTCTTCTAGCCAAATTGTTTCGTAGTCTTGTCAGTGAATTCTAATTTTATGGAATGAAGGGCTGGGAGTAGGACGCGAAAATGATTTTCCTTTTTATTGGCAGCTCTTTTTTCGAAATCTTTTTATAAACTTGTGATTCATCATGTACTTGCCAGTTGTTAATAAGTTAGACTGCTAAGCGAGGTGTTACGGTTCGTGTCACAGCAAAATCAAGCAAACAGTTTTCCTACAACCTTTTGGCAGGCATTGACAAACCTCCGAGAGTACAATTTGTCATGATAGCTTCCTCAATCCGCTGTTCAAATTCAAAAGCTGTAAGGTCCCTTGCATTCATGCGGAAAATAAAGTACGCGCAACATGAATGGTTACGAGAAGCTAGGGTTTGGTTCTCTACAGCGTCACCTTCAAACTTTAATTAATTAAAATTTTAATTTTTAATTAATTAAAGTTTAAAGCAGCATTTTTCGTCAAATTAATTGGCTGGAATTATTTTTTTCTCCAATTCAAACGTCAATGTCGCTCTTAAATAAATGTTGCTACGTTCGAAACTTTCTCAATGCCCCTGCCGATGCATCTGCTTCTCCAGAAACGCCTTTAAGCTCATGAAAAAAGGTGAAAGTCGGTCGGGAGGGAGTACGATGGATGCGCAACAATCTTGTCGTCTAAGCTACACTTTCCTTTCCCCCGTTATGTGTGACTGGTACGGTCTTGAGATATCGTTCAGCCACCGACTATCAATATCGGTTTAATTTTTTTTACTTCCTGTGCATCACGTCGATTTTCTTAAAAAATTTTGTCAGAATTTATCGTTTTACCTAGTTTCAAGGACGAAAAGTGGTTAATTCCTTATGTGTACACCAGCAAACAGGTAGACATAGTCTTCTTTGGATGTAATGGGGCCTTTCGTGTTCATTTTTATTAAAAATTGTGCAGACTTTATCCGGTTATCACATTCGATTCATTTTTTGCATGATCCGATAGAAAAAAAATTTGTTTTTGATTCTCAGGAAGAAGCGATGAGCAGAGTTACAGTCGTTTATGAGTTTACACATCATAAGCAATTGTCTAACTTCTAAACTTTTTCTATTTGAAAAAGATGGTCACTCTCTCATAGGATATATCCCCAAATTCTGACCAAGGACTGATTGTGAAGTATTTGCTTACTCTGCGAACCCTGAAAACGTTGCCAATTACGTTCTTCTTTTCATCATAAGGCTCGTTTCCGGCAAAAAATGTTAAACAATTGCTCTTAGGACGTTCGCTGCTTGCAGTTTAATTTTAGACTCTGGAGCTGATTGATATGTTAATCCACAATTTATTATAAGCTTTAGTCAGTTAAGTTAGGTTAGGTAGAGTAGGGTTATGCGGCCAGCGCTTGCATAAGAGTAGGCACCATAGCGATGCCTGTGAAACCAAAAAGGAAAAACCATTTCCTGAAAGGATTTGATTTCCCTACAGAATGTTACCATGTTTTTATAGCTGTCATAGCCTAGCTCCTCTAGATTCCTAAAGAAATAGTTGCCGAGAAGTTTCATGCGTGTCCTGGCAATTCCCTGACAATCACATGATATGTGTATTATGTCCTCATCGGTGTATAGGTCGTTGCAGTAGCTTTTTTTTTATGTAATCCACTCGCTCTTCAAGGGGTTATGATGTTATTCACATAGCGCAGACATCTGGCTGACAGCCATAACCTTTTAGCATGGTTTCTGAAAAGACAGTATGCCAGTGACTAATCGCAACTGTGCCCTGCTTAAGTTAAGAATATCTCTTGTTCAGTCAGTTGATCAGTTTTAAACTTCCAGATGGGAAGTTGTTTTGCTATTGCGAACGCCTCCTCTCCTAGTTTAGAGCTTGGTCAGCCTGTCTTTTACGGCTACATGGTTCCTGACACTGCAGGCTGTGCAAATTAATTTTTTTCAATGATCTCTCCAGAATGGTGGCAGCGGACAAAAATGCCTGTCCTTTGTATCTCGGAGTTAAACATGGACAGTCTCCTTGTCGGAAAAAGGTCACTTTGGGAAAGGCAGTGCGAGCCTTAAGATTGTGCCAAGAGGAGGCTCGATTTCAAATCAGCCAGCCATCGGTGGTGTGCAATAACTTGATAGATAATTGGTCAAGTCACTTCTAGAACTTCGAATTTATGAATTAAATTGTCAAATGAGTTCCTTTACCCTCTTTTCTGAATAGTGCAGCTATAACACATATCCCAGCTACTATAAGACAAGCACCAGATTTTGGTTTAACGTTGACAAAATTCAATTCCATTTGCTTGAACCAATAACTCAAATCTACCACAGGACGAGCAATGTGTGTTTGTGCCCTTTTTTTACGAGAATGAATCAATGATTTATGGAAAATCTATAATCAAAGGATTTTCAATGACAAAATTCATCATAAAAACAAAGAGAAATCTGCTGGGCTGTGTATTCACGAAGCATGTGCAGTATGGAAAAGGACGTGTGCTTCCATTTTATGGGACCATCATTATTTTATTCGGCCATTAAATTGAAAATTGACTTTCTTTCCTCTGACACTCTCGAGAGCATACTTGAGTTCATTCTCACCTACTCCTTTTGCTGATTTTAGGGGGAAATGACATGTGGAGGTGTCCTCCCACTGTTTGGATAGTGAACTTTTGTGCGAATTGGAGATAAAAACCATATTTGATTGAATTCTTGTCAAGAGGAGTGCTTTTAATTCTGTTTGAATACTTTTGGCATTTGTGTTCTAGTGTGAATGTCCCGTTCTTAGTTTACTGCCTCGTGAAACTAGTGTTGCCCGCCTGCTCATCAGTTGAAATGTGTCAACAATTACACACAAACCTTTTGTTCCCTGTACCCATCTCCGATAGCGAGCTAGAGCACAGTTCTTCCATGTTATCGAAAAAGTATTATATTTTCCTAAAGTTTTGTTTCTTTTGTGACAGAGGTTTGGCCAGTGACTGAGAAAATGAGGCGTCATTGCATCCTTTGCATAGGTCTTTCTGGTTTACACGCACGTTGCATGTGTGGTTAGTAAGTATGCTCGGCTTGTCGTATATTGGAAAGACTCTTCTTGACATTTCAGGAGTCGTCAGAAATTCCACCTAGTGTCTAAGGTTACACAGTGAAGGTCTAACTGTGTGGTCAGCTACTTCGAGCTTAAGGAAAGATCTTCTTAGTTCCAGTTCATTCCTTTATGGTGGAAGGCATAGGTTGTCATCGTAGTCGGGAATGTTTATCTAATTCATTCATTTCCTGTTGGTGAACAAATCCACCCAAGTCGAGCCTCACTGTGCAGAACATGAAAACATTTCAAGGACATCCAGCTAAATTCTCTAGTTCTCCAATTCTCCGGAATTCAAAGTCTACTCAATGATGATCTGCAGGATATTGATGTGGTCCACACAGGAGAATCCAGTGTGGAAACCTTCGTCTGTCTGTGCGACATCGAGTCTTTCTTCTGGCTGGTTCTTTATTGGTTCAAGAATTAGCTACTGGAAGCAGCACGCAAACACATCTACCTGCACACGTTTACACTTTTTAGGGAGCGTGATGACTATTCTCTTGTCCCACTCATTGGGCAAGTTCTCTTCGTCACAAGTGGGTGGAGCAGAAGCTTGGCAGATGTGGTCGGTGCTTCTCCTAAGAGTTCCGCCTTCAATTTCTACCGCCTGTTGTTTCCTTGCTAAGAGTTGTGTCGCTTCCGGCGGCTCAGCCTTATTTGGGAAAATAACACCAGTGGCGAATATATGGTTCTAAACAAAATTAGCAAAATGTTCCTTCCGTTATTAAGTTCTGATTTGACGCCGTTTAGGTGTTACATCGGGTGATTATTGGAGTTTTGACCACCAATGTACAAGCTGTTAATTGATTTCGTAGACAGTTTTGCTTTCGCACCTATTTCCTGCTTTTTTCGCTTGAGTGGCCAGTGTGTTGATGGAATTGCGCTTGTCTCGTCGCACACTACGCTTATTTTCATGTTTTATAGGGACTCTAGCTTGCTTCTCCTTGGAGTATTTGCAATGCGATTTCAGCTATTTTTGATCGTCGATCTTCTGTTTTTCAGCGATCGACCAGCGACGGATATGAAAAAAATCACAGCACACTTATAGTCAGTTTGGGATAGTTACAGCCATAGAACTGCTGATTGTTTCCAGTTTTTGCGAAAGGTGGGATCATTTAGCTTTTTCAGTGTTATACTTTGACATTCGTGTGTTGGCGTAGTATCTTCGAACTGAGATAGTACGCAATTGCAGTATGGTTATCATAGTGTGGTGATTACGTGCCATTCCCAAATCGACTCCTTCTGGAAGATGAATG
This sequence comes from Matsumyia berberina, assembly GCA_917880715.2. Lineage (NCBI taxonomy): Eukaryota > Metazoa > Arthropoda > Insecta > Diptera > Syrphidae > Matsumyia > Matsumyia berberina. Next base: position 109,108,436 of record OU862870.1, on the reverse strand, counting down.
ATGACAAAATTGTCAATTTGATTGTAGGTTGCTTTGCCTGCCAGTTGATGCCTAGCTGATGGCATGTCTTGCCTCCAAACATGGTGCTACCTAAAACAAGGTTTCGTAAATCCAAGTGATTTACTTGACTCGAGTTCTGCTGATCTTAATTCATCTCAACTATTGGTGTTATATGTACGTACATGGTTGTATACGTACGAACTTATCATTGAGGTATGAACAGCCCAGTCACCCTTCATGTTAAATTATGTATACCTTCAATAAACGCAGCCTTCAAATGTCAAAAGTTCATCGTTTTTGCCAAGCTGTTGTCAAAAATCCAATCTTTGCCAAAAAGCAGACGTCGACCATGAACAAGAAGTGTCGCCAGAAAAGTGAAATGTTGAACCGGTTTTGAGACATTTGACAGCTGTCACCCTTTCACGAAATGGCATTACCCTTCAAAGGATTTCTGAAACCACCCCCCATTTAAACATCTTTATGCCAAAGTGTGCAGAACTCATCACTGTTAACCAACGAGTTTGTGTGTAAGTTTTCGAAATTAGCGAAAGCTTAACCTAAAAGTTTAAACGATATCTTCAAATCATGACACGTTGTATAAACCAATTTTATGATTGTCATACATTTTTCATTTAACTGGGAGGATGTTCTTCCCAGTTGGCTTACATAAGCTGTGCATACGACATGGTTAACTAGAAGGATTTTGTGAAATCTCCCTTTTACGCGTTGTGTTGCTCCACAAACTGTGTTGTCCAGAAGCCAGCACCCTGTGGAACAACAACTTCCGCACAGGAAAGCACTTATTTTTATTTTTATTCCTCTTTTGATTTTGGTCCATTTTTCCTTTAGAGTTTTCCTGTTTCGAATGCAGGCGAGGATGTTCCCTTGTACAGATCCGCGTTATTCTTTGTATGGAAGTCATTTATTCAAAATGTGTGCGGGTCCGGATTAAGTGCATTCGACGGCTTTTTTCTCGACCAGTAGCATACAGACTTCGTAATTTGGTAATCTAGAAAAAAGCGGGGGGAGAAAATATTGTTGGGAACGAATGTTTGTTCGGAGAAGTGAATAGTATTTTTGGATTGCTTGCGGTATTCATCAATTTGAATGGTGAATGGGTTATTATTGGGCTGTTCAATTCAATTGGTTTGCTTTTCAGTTGAGAATCCTTTCACGATTGTGTTTGAAACATTTCTTTTGTTTGGACTGCTTGTCATTGTTATGTGAATATGCCTTGATGTAGACGATTCAGGTGGTGGTCTTGTGATTTTAGATAGATTTCATGTCTTTGTTTTCAGCGATCTGTGGGATACGGTCCTTGTTGGCAGAGATAAAACTAAATTGCTTTGACCTGATTAGTTGTTAAGCCCGCAAATCTTGATTAAAGGTAAAGTACCCATACACGCAAGGCAATTTAAAGGTAAACTGCAGCGAATTTGCGTACATATTCTCTCGATTGTGTTACCCTGCAAAGTCACAAACCCGAGGTTTGCGTGTTTTCATTGAATCCATCAAGTGGAGCCAGCATGGGTACAATAGAGGACTTAGTCAGATGACTGCCGTGCATAGTTTGACGTTGAGATGAAAACCTCTCGACTCGTTGGTTGACTTTCAGTTGTTTTGACTCTCTGTGTGCGTGTCAAGGTAGTCGTCCTTGGAAAGGCACTGCAGGACTAGATGCAGAGTTGATGGGTGTAGTAGAAGCAGATCTATTGTGTCCCCCTTAGGTGAGGTTCATTTATGGGGGAAGAGCCCAGTCAATGACTGCGTTCACGGGGGCCTAGTGGTCCATTGTGTTGTGGTTCTTATTCCGACCTTTGGTTCTAGATGGGTGGTCTTTCGCAATACCAACCTGCACTCTTAATTAAGTGGAGTTTGTTATCAGCCTGTTTCCCATGTGTCGGAGTCGGCAGTTTTGGAGATTAGGGCACTCACAGAATAAGTTCCTGATGGTTTCTGTTTCTTTCGAGTTGATGCTGAGTCTGGTGGTCAGCACATATTAAGATGCAAGTTCCTTTTTTGTTTATAGTCAGGAGACATTTTGCCTTGCTCTCGTCGATGCTTTACCATAAGCTGCTGGATACAATGCAGTCACCTCTGGCGGACCAAGTGGTGTTGATTAGTTCTCTCATCTTGTGGTCGACATTACCTTTCAGTACTCCGATAGGGATGTACGATAAGTTTATCGATGTGTGAGTGTCTTCTCTTTCTAAACCGGATCCTTGCGAAGCCAATTCGTTCGCATTTTCGTTACCCTCTGTCACCGTGTCCGGATCAGATGCTGACCTCGTGGTTTAAGCCTATTTTGTGTTGTCTCCCCGAAACTTTCTCTCTATTCGATGTGTGATACTCGAGTTAGAGCCCTTCCACCGCTGAATTTAGATTATTTGAGTGAATAACTCTTCCACTCTGTTGCCCTTTCCAAACTGATCCCTGAAATTTAAGACACTCCCAATATTCTTTTAGAATTTGGTATCTCAACTATCACAAACATTTAGTAGGTCTAGCTACAATCAAATGCCATCTACAGAGCGTCACTGCAATTTTTTAATGATTTACATCTTCTTTTCTTTGTAGAAAATTGGCTGTCGAATTTTGAAGGTCTTTTCCAAGCCAGCACCCCAGAGTACTGATCGTATTGTCCAAATTGTTGGCAAACCAGAACAATGCATCGATGCTGTGCGCGATGTGGTTACTCTGACACGGGAGGTAAGTTCCAAAGTGGTGGTTTTATTTTTACTGTGGAAATCCCTCTAATTGCAATTATTTTCAGACTCCAATCAAAGGAATGATTTACAACTACGATCCGATAAATTTTGATGATGTTTACTCTGATGAGTACGGCGGTTTCGGAGGTGGTGGCGGCGGCGGTGGCGGCCAACAGAATGGTGGCAACGGCGGTGGATTCCGTGGTGGTGAACGCCAGTCGCGATTTGATGGAGGTCGTGGTGGACGAGGAGGTAATGGTGGAGGCGGCGGCGGCGGCAGTGGTAGTGGCGGCCGTTTCGGCGGCAACAATGACCGCAGTGGCGGACGTGGAGGCCGCAATGAAGATCGCAGTCGAAGTGGTGGTCGTCGCGACAGGGAATACATAAATCCATGGGCTAATGATAATGGTGGCATGGGAGGAGGTGGAGGCGGCGGCGGCGGCGGTGGCGGTTTTGGTGGCGGAAGTATGGGCGGAGGCTCTGGTGGATTTGGTGGTGGAAGCGGTGGTGGCTTCGGCGGCAGTGGTGGAGGCAGCTTTGGCGGTGGCGGTGGCGGCGGAAGTTTTGGTGGTGGACTCGGCGGAGGAAGTGGTAGCCTAGGTGGTGGCGGAGGTGGTTTCGGTGGAAGTGGAGGAGGATTCGGTGGAAGCGGCGGATCGTTGGGTGGTGGCGGAAGTCAATTTGGCAGCAGTGGACTTGGTGGAGGAAATTTTGGCGGTAGTTCGGGTGGAGGCTTTGGCGGCGGTGGTAACTCGTTAAATCAGCCCGGAGGCGGTTTTGGTGGTGGCAATCAGGGAGGTGGTTCATTCGGCGGTAGTGGAGGCGGTGGCAGCGGCTTTGGTGGCGGACCATCTCTTGGAAATGGCATGGGCGGACTTGGTGGTGGAGGCGGTTCCGGTGGAATGGGTGGAAGCCAAAGCGGTGGTGGTAGCGGAGGCGGATCGTTTGGCAACAATGGAAATATGAATGGCCAGACCCAGCATGATCCAAAGAACAGCACTCAAGTCACCATTCCAAAAGACGTAAGTAAAATTTTTAAACAAACGGCTAGGTGTTGGGGATAGGAAATGCGAAGAGAGAAGTCGAAGGGAAGACTTTGAAGTGTTTTTTTTTTTTTTTTTTTTTTTTTTGTAAATCGCCGAGAAGTTTTGCATGATAACGAAGATGAAAACAAGTCGCACGCACAATCACCGTGTAAGAAAGTTTCTTAAAAGGAAATCTTGCATTCCTTCTTCCGAAAAGGAGAAATGCTTTGATTTAAGAGGTCGAAGAATTTCCTGACTTAGCGAGGGCATTGGGTTTGATTTCCCAACTTGCTCTGTTTAAGAATTAAGCTTGACTTTGATGTGGCTTATGGGTAAGTCACTAAGCGGTAACGGCACGATAAGGGGTGTTTCTGAATCGCCTCTTGCCGGCTCTTCTGCTCTTTTATTGTCCTTATGATCGGGAACTTTCCCTAATGTCATTTGCAGCTAATTGCACCCTGCTGTTCAAGGCAATCTTAGACTAGGGCCCGAATTAACGCAATCGATAACGAGTGAGTGAGTGGAACTCGTGATCGAATGACCGATTTACTTCAGTGGGAGAGGTAATGCCAAATCCTCACATTTCGATGACGAGTTACTCGTTAACGAGTGTGATTCGGCCCCTGAATTGAAAGGATTAAACAACAGCTTCACTGTTGGAGAGAATGTTTATGTTGGTTTTTGCGAAGGTAGCTTCTGATGAGAAGCTTTTCAAGAATTTTAACCTCAACACCAGTCAAATTAGCATCCTCTGGCATTTCTTGATGTGTGAAATAATTATAATACTATTGTTTTCTTTTACAGCTCGCTGGTGCTATCATCGGCAAGGGTGGCGGTCGCATTAGACGCATCCGCAATGAATCCGGCGCATACATCACCATCGATGAGCCACTTCCAGGATCCACCGATAGAATTATTACCATTTCTGGTAATCCAAAGCAAATACAAATGGCTCAGTATCTTCTCCAACAGAGGTTAGTATCTACAAAAGCATATCATCAACCCAAATTCGCTTCATAACTGTCAAATTTCATTTCATTAAACAATTTGTGACTAACATTTATCCATCATATATTCATGTAACTAACAATTAATGGTGTTAACGGAAATCGTTCGTCTCCGTGTGCTAATAATCCTAACAAACTCGTCTTATTTTGCTCCTTCAAATAAGGGTTCTCATGCATAAAATAAAAGGCAAACCACTTGTTGTAACTAACTGTCTCATCATTTAACGATCCTTTGGCATATTTTGTATGGAAGACTAGTGATTTTGTTGTTTGGGTATATAATTAACAATAAATCCCTTGTCTTTCTACAATGTATGTTCGCTATCTTCATTAATTTTATAAAAAAAAAAAAAACAATAATATACTCATTCAAGTTGTTCTCATAATCTCGCCGCCTGCTTTTATATTATATACTCCCCCATGCTCTCTCTATTATCTCAATGTATTGCATTTTATCTAACTCATTTAAAACTGGGATTTTGTGTTTATACTTTGGGAAATGGAAATGTGTGTGTGATGACATACCCGTGTGTGTGTGTGTGTTTTCCAATTAAAAAAAAAATAAAGTGTCAAGTGCTCAAAGTGATTATGTACAATATCTCCCATTCAATTGAATTTTGTATTTTTTTTTGTTTCCTTTTACCATTACCTTGAGCAAAAGTTTTTTAATAAAATTATTTCATAAATTTCTTCTCTTTTCAGTGTACATGAAAACAGGAGAAATAATTTTTAAATTTTAATTCTAAACTTAAAATCAAAACAACATCAAACCAGAACATAAGAAGTAGACTTTGTAAGAAATAAGAATTCAAGTTAGAAGACATCATCAGCATGGCATGATGATAATGATGATGAAGAAGAAACAAAAAGAAGCAGAACGGAAGAAGAAAACGAGGACGTCATTCAAATCATTCTTTCCCCTTTGACAACAAATCACAAAAATCCTTTTTTTTACACAAAAGAAAAACCAATATTCACACATTACTTGTATGCCATAGCAATTTATATATCCTTTTTTATCACAAAACAATTTAACGAAACACTTATCTAGAGCCTAAGCAACAAATAAGTCCACAGAATTGTAAACGAATTACTAGAAGAAGAAAAAAATAAATGAAACTGAAAAAAGAGAAATAAACATAAATTTATGTCTAACAGCGAAAAATCACAAGTACAAATATTTAACGAAAGAAAAAAAAAAAGCAAAAAGTTTACCAAAATTCTCTTCCATAAGAACACCAACCCAACTTCCCCCCATAATTACAATAAACCAGTCAAACTTATGATGATTCTCGGGGGCAAAGAAGCACCCATATTAAGCATTAAAATAAACATTAGTAGTAAAGCGCGCGCCCTTTCCTTAAATGTTTAGTCTAAGTTGGAGAGAGATCGCTCTTTTTTGCTTTTTGTGTTTACCCACATTCGTGTGCAAATTGTGCACAGCATGTGTGTAGACGGAGGTACTAATTCTTTTACTTCACAGAATTCTAATAAAAAAAACAAAGCAAAACAAATTAATTTAAAAAGGATCACTGTTAACTGATTAAAAATTGTAACAGAAAATATACAAGAAAAAAACATACAAAAACAAATTGAAAGAAAATAATTATTTTGAAGAAACAAATATTTGTCTTTATGTATGTCTTACCAAAAACAGTCAAATAAAGCGATCACTTCATTTTGTAAAAAAAAATTGTTATTTCATTTTTCTTTTTATAGTGCATACGGTTCGGGTGAATTCGTAAACGCAGTAATCTGCGAAAGTCCAATCACATGCCTGCTTTGTTTCTGCAAATCAAAAATTTTGTTCGTCTGCACGCAGAAAACAATCAGGCGTTCCTGCAGATGTTTTTTTTTGTCTTCATAAACTGCCCGATTACTGTACATTTTTGAAGTTTACGAACATACTAGATTTCTGTCGCCTGCGTAAGTCCGATTTGTATTTCGCTTTATGAACGCAAGTAATGCAGATCTTTGTTAGTCAGACGTTTACGAACTCGCCCTTCCTCTAAGGTGGTTACAATTCATCCTTTAGGTGTGTGTTTGCTTGAGGCCTCAGTGCCATAGGTTATTCATTCACTGTCATCCAACTATTCTGTGTTCTCTGCTGATGTGCCCCAAGTATTCCATTTTTCCTTTGACAAATGGGGTTCCTGAGAGGGATTTTAGAGGTACCAAATGGTGGTCGTCATGATTTTTGTGTCGCCTGCACCATCAACAATTAAATATCGGTCGACTCACTGCCACTTGTTTACATCCACGCTTTTTGTATTCAGATTAAGGGAAATGACTTGCAGCGAAGCATAAAGGCTACTGATTTATTCGGTAGTCATGCTAAGTTGCATACAGGCAGTCTCTCAAATAATCTTAATACATAAAGTGTGGATATCTGTCACATGTATTCGCCTTTTAAGTGTGATTTCTTTGGAGCAGTTCCTTAATGAACTGAGCAGGTGCAACCCGGAACTATAATCTTGTGCTTTCTTAGACGACGCGTCGGGATGAAATTGTACCTCAACCAACAAGACTCTCCAGTTCGCCGGTAATTACCTAAGTTGCACACTCAAAGTTGGTTGAGTTTCCATTTTAAATTGAACTCTGCCAGTACATTTTACCTGTACTGTTACTTATACATTACGGGGTGAACTCCGATCTTTGGTTAACTGCCGTAGTTGGACACTCCAAGTTGGTTGATGTCTTCTACTTACGATTGCCACCTTAGACCTCCCCTTCTTCTGAGTTGTCTCTCCTGGTTAGATTCAGATCGGAGCTTTGATGCCCATTCCCTCTTCATGGCCAAGCCATGTCAAGCGTAAAATGCTCGATTTTTTTTTGTACTAGATCGCCATGGTTTTACGGCTCATATAATTCGTCGTTACATCCCCCCCTTCAAAGATCGCCAACACAAACGCGACCGAATATTTTACAAAGAATTTTTCGCTCAGACCGACCAAAGATATGGTCACATGTCTTCAATTGTGTCTGTAGCGGAAGGTGCTGTACGCATTCACAGCAGTCGTTTCATTTTACATCGTTCCGCCGATGTCATTTTGGCAATCGAGCGCAACTCATTTCACATGCATCAGCGCAAAGTAGGACTGAAATGATCAAGGTCTCCTTGATTGTTTCGTATATAGCCTTACTACTCAATTGATTTCTCAGCTCAAAGAAACGGCGATTGGCAAGAGGTATTTTACGCCGTCTCCCAATAACTATCGGTGGATATTCCTATGGCTCTACTGCTTAAGGGTGTCTTTCATAGCCAATTTGAGTTGTGGACATTGAAATCACTCAAGACTGTTTTGTGATGAATTTGTATCCCGTCAACCATGTCAGACAGGTGTTAAAATAACGAGGATGGTTGGTCGTCGTTTAGAGAGCGATCAAGGCAACACAGAAACTATATTGATCCGTGAGGGACGAGAAGATACTTGCTGATTGCCACAATTTTTGTTGTTTGCTCTACTAATTTAGGCGATGTAGTATTGGAGTGGAGGAATGAATTCGTAAACGTCAGCACTTCAAGGCAAGGCCAAACGCATTTCTTTGCAGGGTATTCTGCGCTGCTGCAGTCACATATATTATATGACGCTGACGTTATGATGGCATTTATGAACGGGAGAAACTGTAGTTTAGCTAAGTTAGTGAGACAAAAAATCGGCCTTAACGAGCGCGGGTAAGGCAGTTCTTTAAAAGTCTGACGTTTACTAATTCACCCGAGCGATACATCCGATAAAGATTGCCACATGGTTCTTCGCTGTAAAACTGAAACTGAGTGAGTATCTTATAGCCTTCTCTTATTTCTAGTATTCCTCCCTGCAATACACTGAAAACATTTGAAAGGCAATAAAATTCGAGTGTTCAGTTCTGCTGACATCTGATCTATAGATTCTTGATTCTCGAGTATCTATTCCATTTCGGCTCTGTTGCAATATTAAATTTAAGTTTTGATATCGTGTAGTCTTTTTTTGTCTGTTTTGCTGTAACCATATGGCTTTGCGGACCAGAACCCAGAGTCTCTGAGACTTATAACGATACTCGATACGACGTTTTTGATACGAAGATTCAGTGGCAGGATATTTAAGACCATGTGAAGAGCTTTAGTCTGGGTTGATCGTAGGGTACCCGTGGTTCCTATCCCAGCTGTTCTTTGAACTTTACTAAATTGTAATGTTGTAGGCTTTACTTAAGTTGGGCTACCATACGAACAACCCATAGGTTAGGTGCGAATACGGCTGTGTATATCAATAGAACCACATTAGGTTGGAGTGGATCTCTGCGAGAGGATGGATTTATGGATTTGGTTATAAGGTTATGTTTTAATTGTGACTGAATGATTCTGTTGGCATGGCCTACGATACGTAGTCTGTTTAAGTGCTGATTTGGGTTTCTGTTATTGCTAGATGCACATTTCAATACTGTTCACATTTGGGTTTAATCGACACCTGCTATTATTTTGTTAAAGGTCTGTCTATAGCCCCTGTACTAGTGACTTGGTATCCACAAAAAGTCTACGTCCCAACGGAAAAGTTCAGTTAAGCCTTATCGAATTTTGAACTCTAGTTAGTGTTCTTTTTAACTTCAAAGCAGAACACTGCAGATCACACTTAATTCAAAAAAAATTATACAACATTTTTGTGTTTTTAAGTTTTATTTCAATAAATATGATAAATTTTCATTAACATTTAGCCTAGGTAAACATAAAAAAAGAATATAAAAGTCATATTATTACATATGTGAGTTATTATATAATATATACATATACATCAACAGTTTCAATTTTAAATCCGATTAAGGGCTCAAAAGATCTATCCGATCGGCTAGTAGTTTATTTTATATTATTGCAAGTTTGGGAGTTTCACTCGGAATTAAATTAAGGCTTAGTTATGTAAAGCACCGTTTTCACTTCGTTATCCTTCTTTGCTTTTTCTGACTTTGTTAACAAAATAAAAAGTTATATCTTTCTGTTTGTGTTATACAGGTTTATGTTTTTGTTTGTTTTATAAATATTTGAACATCAGTATAATTTGTTAAGTAACTAGAATTTCATTGTAATTCTGTTTTGTAAGAATCTGATTAATCACTACATAAACTATAAAATATATTAATTTTTTTTTAAATGGTTAAATAGACTTAAAATCTGTGTAAGAAAACAAAACTGGTCAACGGGCAGACACTTGTGGTGGTCCACATGTCCTTGTCTTTTAGTTTCGCTTGGACGAGTTAATCAAATATTTACAACAGTGCGTTAGCAAATGTTTCTCACTGGGTGAATTATTATTTTGTACTGTGACTCCGACTTCTCTGGTGTATATGTCGAGTCCGTATTGTCCTTCCTCTGGGAAACTAGGGTAAAACAAGAAAAGTTAGTGCTTGTGAACGATGTGGTGTTAGTTTATACTCACGTTATTATAAATGTTACGATGTCATCGGATGTGTTCGTATGTGTTACATATTTCGATAGTTTTTTCTCTTCGATGCCATTTTTATGTAGCGTTGCCATGAAATCAGTCAGTGGTCGAGACATGCGGAATTGTAGATCCAAACTTCGTCCGGCGAAAATCAATGGTTCCTGTGAAGCGTAGAGAAGATTTACTGAGGTCCTCAAGCACATAGTGTGGTAATAGTAGTGGTGGGCCCTAAACTCTATTTGTAATACCACGGCTCAAGTGCCCCTGTTGCTGAATCGTATGTTTTGAAGACTGTTTCAGAGCCTCAGATCCTGTCAGTGCCATTAAGGAGAAAGAAAACCACCTCTGGGTTAGATGGTATTCCCAAATTGTCATAAAGGCCAGAAAAGTCTGCGGACACTTACAACACATTCCGAGTGAAGGAGTGTTTCGAGGCCAATAGAAATAAAATAATTCTCCCGTAGATCCGAATGGGCGCTGCATGCTGTATACGGCAGGTAAAATATTAGAGCAAATTATTAGTAACAGAAAAGGGGCAGCCATGGCGAATGTAGAAGAACTTGCAGAGCACCAGTCGGAAAGCTCATTCAAGTTGTTAAGACGAGAGGAGTTTAAGACGAGAGGAGTTTTAAGAAAAGACGACCGTCTTAACACAAGTATTGGCACGTGCTCGGGAGATACGACAGGATAGAGTGCTTTTGTGTCAGACAGAATTAAGACTTTAGCCAAATCTCGAACATTCCATAGAGCCCAAGTGGCGAGGATATTTGAATCCAGATAAACGGATGTTTCAGCCAAAAATCTCTTCTGCGAGGGTTTATCCAGTCTTTATAAAAACATTCTTCCACTTGCGATCTATATGATCTACTCTACAAAAAGCGGATTTAAGAGGTGAAACTTACCTGATGAGTAATTGGAATCAGTCCAAACAGTCGCGTTGCTTTGGTCGGACCCCATTCCCCACTGGCACAGTCTGGCAGTGGAACCATAACTGTTTGCAATTCCTCACAGCAAATCTAGAAGAAAAAATATCACAAACTCCATTACCCACTCACTGAAATGCAATTTATCCATGTTGACTCACCTTGAACTTGCAAACCGATTTGAATTTCATTGGTTCGCCGGTCAAGTACTCCTGTGGTGTCACCGCATTCGCAAAAATGTCCAAAAGGAAAGCACCCGAGCATGGAGCATGAACTCGGAATGCGACAATATTTCCAATCACTGACTGCATTACAAAACGTTTCAACGACACCCCGTCATAGGAATCCTCTTCGCTGTCATAGAACTTCAGATTGTAGTGGAAGATTAGGCAACTTTGCATATCTGTCGGCATGGCTATTCGGACTGTTGCGGCACCTATTGAGAACAGCACTTTCAAATTGGAATTCCATAGACAATTTGCGGTTACTTGCCTGTGTCATCAGTGAACACTACTGCGCCGTAGCCCTCGTCTGCGAAATGTAGTCCATAACGGAAGAACAACGATCGTACGAATGGTAAATTTTCAAACTCTCTTAGCGTGATTGGTCGCTTTAGGAGCTGCCAATCCTCTTGCAGTGGATAGAACTCGTAGATGAACTCACGAGGATCCGTGAGGAAATAATGGTCATCATATTCATAGCTGCAACGGAATAGACAATGAATTTAGAACGAGGAGAGTGTAATAAGAATTCTCACCGTAGACTATCATTTTTGCCGCGTCCTGTTTTTGGAGCTTCCTTGGCGTTCACCAGGTGTCTTGCACCCCAATTGCACTGAACGAATCGCCATGCTCCGGCGACGTAAACCGCATTCCATGAGTTCCTAAAGCGTGAGTCTTGGAATTTGACACCTGGCTGGTAGCCGGCACTCTTTGAATAACCCTTGATCACTACACAGTGGAGACCGGCATAACTGCAGAGACGCTTGAACAGGACATGATAGCTCTCAGTTCCGTATTTGATGCCACGCAAAAGTCCCATCGGAGTGTCACCTCTCAAGTCGTCGTCAAAGTGCATTGCATTCAAATTCTTGACTGTTATCCAGCGGAAGATTGTACGTGCCTTCTCGATGTCTGTCGTGCATCGGCCCACCAACTGGCGAACAAGGTCCGTGAAGGTCTTTTGATCCTCTTGCGCCACCTAAAATGTCAAGAAAAGCCACTTATTCCAAGTTTCGTCCGTGAAAAGATGCAAACTTACCGAAATAGCAATCCGATCGACATCCTCGAATTCAACAGGATCAGTGTAGATCTGGAATTTACTGACTGCCGGTGGTGATGGAACTGGCGCTATGTTAGGATACTCTATCGCAATGGCACCCTCATTGAAGTCTTCGTCCAGGAAGATACTTTCATTTTGCATGTATTCACTTCGTCGGGCACTGATCAGTTCCAACATTTCACTCGACTGCCGATCAACAAGTGCCGCCGTTTCGAAGCGTTCGTGTTCGAGCATTTTACGTGTGATGCTTTCCTTCTTTTTGCTGCGACGCAGTGTCATGTTCTTTTCAAGGTCTTCCTTCTGTTGCTCATGCCGGAGTGTGAGTACACTTTGTTCGTCACGATTTCGTCTAGAAGTAGCCAATTCCTTTTCGAATTTGTGTGTAAGACGCTGCAGTTCACGTTCCCATTCGTCTTGGAATTCACTTTGGATTTTACGATCTTCCTCTTCTCGTTTACGAGCGAACTTTCGATAGAGGTCGTCCTCTTCTTTGCGGTGTTTCATTTCGAGGTGAGCCTGTTCCTCGCGGGCCTGGAAGTATAAGAAAGAATTTTGGTAAATAATTGAGGACTGTGCTGATGATGCGAAAGAAAATTAAAGTCATAGCATGCCAATGGTCTCGCTAAATGTCGGATATGTGAACAGAGAATGATGGATGAATTGTCCTCATTTTCGTTTGAATTGCCAAATCTTTTGCCATAAGCTCTTCGATAAAAGAGAGGTCCTGACCGTTAAACGTACGTACTCTATGAATATGGCTTCAGTTCCTGTGTAGAACTTGATCGATTCATTTTTGTTTCTGTTTAATTCGTACCAGTTGGACTTAGGCGATGCGCACAGTGATGCGATGCGAGAAGCGAGAAGCATGAGATAGAACTTTTCACATGAATTCTTATAGCTTCACTGTGCGCACGTCCATAAAAATACAAGTGAACAGTTCTAGCGCACGCTTTTCGCTTCTAGCGTCGCACCGCTTTATCGCTTCACTGTGTGCGCAGTCTTAGTTCTCAAATTAGCCTATCCGCTCTGCGCTCGCAGCTGCCTTATTTTGTCCCTGGGTCTGATAATGGCGCTAGAGTACCACGAGGATCTCCATCTAAATCGAAAAGCGTCACTAGTCAGCTCTATCGTAAGCTAGATTCATTCAGTTTCGCACGCCAATTTGAAGTCCCTAGCACAAGTAACCTGAACCGCGGTCTTCTGCTGCGCCGGGGTAGATTTCAAGGGCCGGAGCTCTGGTGGATCCGCTCAACAGGTCCCAGTCATTTTAGTCCTTGTGTTTGGACTCTTTCGCCTTGATTGGTGTCGCTGTGCGGCTCATAGAGTTCCGACAGATGCGACTAAACAAGAAAGACTTGATCCACGGTATGTCCTTTGTTTCGCCCTCGTTGTTTATTTAACCCATCTTGGTCCCTTCCGACTCCATACTCACGAAATCGCTACTGTTGTCGGCATATGCGAGTAATTGCCCGGTTTTCTGAGGTCTAGCTTCCTGCAACCTTATGTTTTGTGCACTTCTTATTTTTCAGACGATTTAAGTTGTGATTCCCCAAGGGCGAGAAGCTATACATGTACAGAGGTGGTGCAGATACCAACTTTTCGTGGTACGTAGTTAGAACCACCTCTTTTGTTTTTTTTTTAGCGTCAGGGTATCCGATCGCTTACTTAGTCTTGAAAGTTTCCATCTCCCAAACTGAGAACCAAACAAAGAACAACCTTGACTCCGCTTCTTGCAAGGTGTCAAACGTGCTACCCAACACTCGTTACCCACTGCCCACTTCAACAGCTCCATATGAATTATCCAAGCAGACATTATCACCGCCAAACACGCACAGTTGCTCGAGCCAGAGCACAATTTAATGCCACTTACCATCGTTAATCTTCGAATCAAACAACAAAACACCATAATGGCACTCGTTTATCATTCATTTTATTTGACACCAAACAATTGTGGGCATAGTGCTCATGACTCGAGGCCGCAGCCTGACAATTAAATCTTCATGCCTGCTGACACCGACAGCGAGTGGACGTCCGACAGCTCTTCAAATGTGTCAATCATTGTGGTGGATTTTGTGTGATTCGAATCTAAACCAGGAGCACTGCACCGATAATTTCCCCTCAATGCAAAATTAATTGACCGATTAATGTTTCAAAACAAAAACAGAAGTGGTGTGGAATTACATATTTGTGAAATGCATCTGAGAAATTCATCGCACGCAAATAGATCGTAAATTCAGCTCGAACAACGTGATCTACGAATGCAATTATTTGCGCTGATTTAGGACGATTTCTACACTTTCCGTAGAGTTTTTGCAAAAAAAAAGATACTCAGCGGTTGAGAAACAGATACCGTTGGACTGTGGCGAATACCATAGGGTACGTGGTACTATACTACGATGGTACGATGCGCATAAGTCCATTAACTATTTGCCAATATAATTTAAATTAATTAGCTGGGCACGCATCAGTTGAGCGGCAACTGGCCCGCAATCACGCAGTCAGTGGTTTCGGTTGTTCGCATTCCACCTATGGTTTGCTGGCCATTTGCCCTAAGATTGCAGGCTTTGGCTAATGTTACCGGGGCATGCAGTATATAATTAGGTGAATATGGTCGTTTGCAGGTAATGATCGCTAAAGATACTGTTAATTGCTTGTTATAACAGTTTCTGTTCGTTTTCCAATAATTATTGAGCATGGGCTTGCGATATATCTTATCGAGTGTGTCGGTAGATTCATAATGGATTGACAGACATTGGTCATTGATCGGGGTAAGGGTCAGGAGCCGGTCTAGACAAGTGGTACTGATGAGTTTAGCATTTGTGGAGTGACCTTTGGGTTATCCGACTTATTGATCGATGTTTGCCTGTTGATTGTTAATTTTGTTATTGTGAATGTCGGTTGGCAGTTTGAAAATGTCAAAAGAATTAACGAAAGACTAGGCTCTACATTCAATGGGGTCATTTTTTTTTAAGAACCTGTCCTAAACTGACACTGAAAGATCTATTGTGTCTCCGGTCTACTTAACTCTACTACCTTCCTTATGAAGATGATGTCATGAGGTTAGGTTACGTAGGGTGTGTGATGGATAGGCCTCATCACTTTCACTCGGGGACCTGAAGGTCCATTGTGAGTACCCTACTAATGTTATAGGAATGGCAATATGGTTTCAGAGACAGCCTAAGGACTATCTTATTGTTGACTGTCTTGTGAATCAGTTAGTGCTTTTTATGTATCTGAGTATATCCGTTAACTGTAAGTCAGTTACCTCTACTATGTATGCTTGCAAAGAACCTTGATTCTAGTGAGCGTAGATGTCATTCTTCTAGAACGGGGCAGTGTCACACCAGATTCTACATCTCAATTCTACACTGGCGAACCATAACTCCGATAACGTAGTGTCCTGTGATAACTCCAATGAGCATATGAAATGCGGATCTGTCCAGTGACAGAAGACGCCTTGTTCTAGCTTTATTTAATTTCGGCCATAGCGTCAGAGAAGTGGCGCAATCTTCTCTGGTTAACCAGGAGGAATTAGCTTCTTTCTCTATTATGCTGTCTATTATCCCATGCGATCTCCCTATCGGTGGTATTACAGATGTGTCTGCTTCGCTAATGTTCAAAGCCGACCCCAATCTTGCCAATTCATCAGGTTTTTCGTTCCCTTCTATGTCCTTATGTCCGGGAACCCAGCTGAGTTTGACTGTATGGTGCCTTACGGCAATCAGTGCGTCTCGACATTTTTGAGTGTCATTAGTAGGCGAACTTCTAAAATCCGCTTGATAAGTCTCTTTGACTTAATAAGATCGGAGAGATTTTCCCAATGGGGAAGGTGAAGTTGGTGTTCCCAGTTGTTTACCACAGCTGTGGCGGTAGCCCAACTTACGCCATAGAAGGGTTCCGATCCTATCCATCTGCTCATTCGGAGTTTCATTGCCTACAATGCCTTGGTGCCCGGGGACCAAACCAAGCTTGACCTTGTTGTGCCTGGCAAGTGATTGTAGGGTATCGTACCAACACTTGACTGACATAGATTCCATGAAGTTGGATGTCAATGCTTTAAGCGCTGCCTGACTATCTGAATATCTATCCCATTGTTACCGTGACTTAAGTGTTGGGTCCAAAGACACCAGCATCTTCTCCGGAAATAATTTTGTCCGTACTAGGAATTGAGTCAAGTATTTTCAGATGACCCACAAGATTACCTGATTTGTACTTGTGTCCTAGCTGCACCTTTATACCACAATGGACAGGCGTTTACCTAGTGAAGATGTGTAGGAGTAAAAGCATAGCATCTGTATTCAGTGCGGTCACAGCCAGAACTCAGAACAAACGTAGATCCGATGTGAATCCAATTCCCCTTCCAACCCTTAGAGTGTGTTAGAAACCGAAGGAGATTACCGATTACCGCCACACTGTCGTGAAACAACTCACACCCCAACACCAGAGGCACGATCTTTTAAAAGTCCGTGCAATTACTTGCATTCGTCGACGACGTTGGCATTATCGGAAGAATGCTGCCTGATGTCGGCAAAAGCGTTATTTCAGCAACTGTGGGCTTCTACGAAGTTTCTCTTTCTATCCTTGCAGGCTTCTGTTCTTAACATTTTCTCTGTAGCTTTTTTTGATTGCCACGATCGATCGTTTCTCGTGATCTTTTAATTTCAGTCTGAGTTTTTTTCATATAATTTTGATTAGTTAAGATCTACAAGTTCAAGCGGTTAAGTCTAATCTCTTACTAAAGCCTGCATCGCTGAGAAAAAAACGACTAACAAAGCCTGTAATAAGGAAACCCAACCCATTAACGCCTTAAACCAGATCATGATCTAAGATCCATCAGTTTACGGTCTTTGCAAGTAATTCTCTACCGAGACTTACGGTGAATGTGAGTTCTTACGATACAATCCAGTTGATTGATTCTAGATACAAAGCAAATCATTATTTATAGACATCGTACGTCATTCCCCAACCCAACAGCATCGCAGATGACGATTCATGATCCCATTGAGAACGTCTCCTAGATTCCAGCAATCAATGTGCTAAAAATTGTGCGTTAAGTGAAAGTATATCAAACTGAGATGATAGATGCTTCCAAGTAAATAAGAAAGATATAGTGGCATCAACTCAGCATCAGACCTACACAGGAAATGATGTATGACCAGGCCAGTGGGTCTTGCAAACATCAGCGTATCAGGGTATTTGTGGACGTTACTCTCTGATTATCGTTTCTTTTACACCGTGGTCTTGGTGTTTATTTCTATTTATGCACTGAATCTGGTAGAACTCGTTTCGATAGATAGAACACGACCGCATGCACGGGTGACTCTCGAAAGGAGGGTAGCTGGACACGTTGATGTGACTGAAGATGGGTTTTGATTTTTGATTTCATGTTTATTGACAGCAATAGAATCGATATATGCAGCAGAGGCTGACATTTACGGGTATGGCACCTGCTTGGTTTGTTGTTTTGATTTCATGTCGATGATTTCATTACTTGGTCACCAATTGAATATTCGTCGTAGTAATTTTTTTTAAGCCGTGCCTGTTTGTCGAACGTCATTTGTTTATGTTTTTGAAAAGTAATGTGCAGTTTTAAATCGGAAACTTTGTTTGGAAATGATATGGAGATCTGTAGGGATCTTTAACTGACGACTTGGCTTAGAATTGTGATTCATTAGGTGTTGTTATTTTGCCGATTTCGATGGGAAATTCATAAGCCATGTTTCACTATCAAAAAATCACGTAATCACTGATTACTAGAAATACCTACGAATCGGTCTCTCATTAAAACGTTGTCAGCTCGCACAGTAGAACAGCGCACTAACCAATCATTAAATTATTAAATTTATTTTCAGGGATCACTATGGTGGCTACGGGTACCTCGTCATTGCGTCACAATCCTTGGGTTAGATAAGGTATGCAGCCAGCGCTGGCATAAGACACTAGGCAACATTGGGGGCCCATCACGATACCTGTGGAACCAAATTTGGCAAAACCTAAACCGTTTCTTGTAAGTATTTGATTTCTCCACGGAATTGAACCATCTTTCATATATGTACCTATCAAAGCCTAGATTCTCTATATAATAAAACACATTACTGCCGAGAAATTTCATAAGGTATGTCCTTTCCGGCGCATAGATCGTTGCAATACTTGCCAACATCTGTATCTGAGAGCTCTAATCTTTTAGAGTGCTTCCTCAGAAGACAGTGGCCGGACTAGATAACTAGTCGTAGCAGTGCCCTGCTTAAATTGAGAATATCTCTAGTTTTCCTGCTGTCTGGCATAGGCCATAGCGCCTTGGATATCTTGTGTTTCATTGTATTAGTGAGACCATCTCTGGTTTGCCTTACTTGTGATTATTCTGAAGATTTTCGCTTTAGCTACACAATTAGTAGAATCTACAGTTGATCTACAGAGTTGCTGTTCTCCGCCTAGCCTGGCCACTTCATAGGCCTATTCATTTCCCTCAATGTCACAGTGACCTGGTACCCAAAAAAGTCTACCTTGATTCTACGCGGCATTTCGAGACTAGTGCAGATCTGACGACATTTGATTTTAGCGCTTTAAGTGCAGTCTGTGGGCGCCGTGGCTCAGTGGTTAGTGCGTTGGACTGCTGACCGAGCGGCGTGGGTTCAAGCCCCAGCCAGGAAAACACCAAACATTTTTCGCGGCACCACCTCTCGTCGGGGAATGACAAGCCTCCGGGAGTATAATCTGTCATGAAAGAGCTTCTCACTTCGCCGTTCGGAGTCGGCTTTAAATTGTAGGTCCCTTCCATTCATGCGAAAAATGTAACACGCATAGCATGAATGGTTGAGAGAAGCTAGGCCTTGGCTCATCCCGAGCTGTCGCGCCAGCTATTTATTATTAAGTGTAGTCAGGATCGCCTCTTCCGTGATCGTGTAAAAACGAGACGATTTGACCCCAGAATGCTCGTTTTTACGTGACGAATTATATGATCGCGGAAGAGACGATTCGGCCCCGACTATCAATGTAAATGACTATATCAATTCATTAATTATCCGTATATCGATTTCATCCCTAGTGATTCAATAGCTATGAGGACAGCCAGAAACTCTGCTTGGAATATATTGGAAGTATACGGGAGTCTTATGGATACTTTGAGGTCTGGTCCTTGGGAGAAGATCCCAGACTCCATTCCGTTGGTAGTTTCGAACCATCCTTAAAGTTCACAATCTCATCTGCTGAGATAATAGCGATTCTTTGCAACGTGACGTAGAGTGTATCGAGGTCCAAGACGTTATATTCATTCAGGATGGAACAGTGTCCAATACAGTTATTATTCCTCAAGAAACTAAAATTAGTCAGTTGCAACGCAATTTTGGTATTTTATCTGTAAGTGCAGCGGTAGTAATTGCAGAAAAGTGTCTAGAGCTGCCGAGGGTATAGCTCCCATAATAGCGATACTGGCAGTTGTTTGTACTGCTGCTGTTTTATTTAGAATCATTTTCTTTCTGGTTGCCTTCCACCAGACGGGCGCTCCATACTCTAGTATAGATAAGGCTAATACTGTGTATAGCCAGTGCGTTTTGTAAGTAAAAAGAGCATTAAGGGCATTAAGAGCATTTGGACCTTTCCTGTGTATTAAGATTCGAGTTTTCTGTCATGTTTTGGTAGTCTTGTTTTGGTATTCTTAAATCTTGTGTTACCTCGTGAAGAGAACTAGTTCCGATTTTTCCAGGTTGACGTTCGGTCCACAATCGTTTGCCTATTCACTCAAAGTTACAACCCTGCTTAATCCAATCTAAATCTTGGTTTTCTTTACCAGAAAATGGAATCGACTCTAAAATGTATTCAACTTAAACAGTGAAAAGGTATTCGGTTCCAATACGTTGAGTCAAAAGCATCCTGAGCTCTGTCGGCCATTTGGCAATTTGAGGGTGCTTGCGGTGATCTTATGTCTTAGAAGATCTACCTAGCCGTATCCGTCTCTTGAACTCTTTTAGTAGCACATTAAATAGCGCATACCATTGTTTCTATCGGCAAGTCCCATCGACCATAGACCAACGTATTCCAAGCTGAAATTCATCACTCTTTCATCAACTTTAAAGCTGTCCATGATACCATTCATCATCTTGAGCTCTGCTCGACGATGCCTGATTTCTATCACGCAACGCTGAAAAACACACGCAATGCGTCATGCGGTGCGTAAACAGCTCATCTTTCAAATAAGCATCAGATTCTGGAAAACAGAAGCGCTGTCATATGACTTGTTTAATTTTATGAGTGAATAGAGAGTGCAGAAGGTGGGTGTTTGCACAGAAAGGACTATCTTTTACAAGACCATCCAGATGCTGAGGCATCCAGCCGACTTTGGACACTCACAGCGTGCCGTCAAAGAAGTTTTGACAGAAACGAATTCATCTGGTAGTGAATGAGGGTAAAACTAATTGTATGGCACAGAAGAGAGCGTCTCTGTTGACAACTATGACTTCGGGGTAGTGAAGGAGTAAATCCATCTCAGAGGATACATCAATTCCACAAATGACGCCCTGGTTCCCAAAGAATAACCCTGGGGAACGTGTCTACCTGCGGTTTCACAAAGCAATCTGCTTACTTATCGTACGAAGCTGGTTTTCTTCAGAATGCTAATCTTACCAATCTTGGAAAAGAAAGTGCGGAAACGGAAACATCTGCTATAGCTAGAGGGAGATACGAGTCATATCAAGCTTGTTCACAAGGTACTCTGCAAATGTTGTTTGTCCAGAAGCAGAAGCTCTAAAGAAGAAGAGAAAATAGAATCCGTGTGACATCTACTATTCGACTGCGCACTAGCTACCAGCAAACTATCATAAGTGGTCTTGGTAGTAGTTTCTTCTATGAAGGACGACGGAGAAGCTTCAATTCACTGAGTTCCGAAAACTCTAGAGTTTTTAATCATTTTGCAGCTGCCTCCTTAATTAGCCGTTAGTTAATAGGATCGCATGGATATAAGTTCTTTGACGGACGAAACCCGATTTAACCCAGAAAACTTTAAATATGGTGTTAGGAAGCGGATCAGATACTAATTTCACTTGAGAGATAAATATTTCATTAGATGTTGGGTCCTGTGTGAAACGGGTCCGAGTAGAACACAAGATTTAACCGCCCCGTGATCTATTTTGTTGGTGGTATTTTGATTCGAAGACTTCCAAGTTTCCTTGTGGGAATTTTGTGCTACACGTTTTCGGAGGTCCTGACAGGTATGCAATGTCTTCCAATTGGGTTGAAATCTAAAAACACGATTTTAGCTAAGGTTAGAGGGTTTGGGTGCGTCATGTAAGCCGCCGCCTCACTTGAATCTTAATCGACCTATTGTGTTCCCCGTTGTGGGATCCTACATGCGTGTTCCTGTTGGTCAGTGAAAAGAGGTTGGTTGTTGTAACACTAAGACGAAAAAGGACGCATTTATATAAAATTATAGGAATCCATTGGTGTTCGTTTAAAACGTTGCAGAATCGGTTAAAATGTTGCACATACGCCACAGTGTTTTAACATTTTTCGCCTTCGATATCTTCAGAACGAAACAACGTACAATCATCCAGTTTTCTTTTATATGCGGCATGATGGGAGCGTGTTCCACCTCTCATCGACATCTTTCCAGAAGTTTAAAGCTTCTATGAAGGCCAGAATTCCGAGTGATCGACAATTATTTGGTTCAATTTTGATCCCTTTCTTGCCAATTTATCGGCCTTTTCATTGCCATCGATGCCTCTATGGCCCGAAACCCAGCAGAGTGACACTTTGTGTTTTGAACTTAGGATTTTAAGCTCACTGCTACAAATATTCACTGGTTTAGAGTATAAGCCATGATGGGTTGCCCACCGATGTACTTGTACATATACATATGTATGTCAATGTTTCTTTTCGGGATAGAGGATAAATGTTTTGAGGCCTCAGTCATAATTGAAGCACGATCTTACTATCATATCTCGGGTATCGCTCATAGATTTTCTTGATAAGCTTATAGCATCGCTTTTCTCTTCTGTGTGGGTGGTAGTGAGTCTTAATGGCGGAGGGGCCCCACCCGCTCGCTTACGTGGCAGAAAGTCAATAATTTTTACCTTATTCTACCTCTAACAGCAAAACCGCATCCAAATAGCGTCTGCCTAAATACGTGGAAGCGATCTCCATAATAGAGTCATACAGGTATCTTGCCTTTCGAAACATTTTATCTATCCAAAAACACTTTCTAGAGCGCGGTTATTTCGTTTTTGTCGCTTTGAAGGATCTCTGCTAATTCTTTAGCTGCATGCGGCCTATTCGAAGTACGAAGACTTCGCATCTAGAAGCTCTTAGGAAACAGTTATATAAGGGTTGTACCTTCTGGAAGTAAGATCGGCATGTACTGCGCCTGACTGCTCTATTATTGTGTCCTTACGCGTGGCCAAAAAAAAAGAGTAGAAACTATAGCGTGTTGAATAGGATCTTGTATGTCACGTTTAGCAAACATTTGTCTCGATAATCTGCGGCTTAATTGTGGACTTGAAATTTTAAGCATACATAAGTCTTAAGTCTTTAACCTTACCGCTTACACTTTGTTCCTGAAGTTTACCATATGGAAAGAAGACAAACATATTAGAATGCCAGAGGCTTACAATCGTTAAGTTTCCCAACCATACCCTACACTACAATCATCATTCGATGAGCTAATTATTCAAAACCTATTAGACTTCCTTAAAGCAATTGAATCTCCTTCAAAGTCATAATCATTTGTGAACGTCAATTTCCTTCTTTTTTTTCGCACGTCCGCATTTAAATTGGGTTTGCCAATACTTATTTGCGGAATTGGCCTAAACAAACAAGTATTTCACGAAAATTTAAGATAAATAAGTCCATCGATTGGCCATTCCTTCTCTCAATCAACAATTCGAGCATCAGAAATAAATCTTATTATGGCAACATACATAAATGGGATTATTTCTATTGTGTTACCTGATCTCTTCCTAACTCAGTGGCATCGTGTGTGGGTGTGGGAAGCCACAGGCGAGTTGCGACAAGGAGTTGTGAGGCGGCTAAAGCCATAATAACACCACCACCCCGCGCTTGGATAATTTTGCCAACTTGAACTTGACATTGTTTGGATACTTTCGACCGCTTTAGCGTTTTATCTGATAGATATTCTCTTTTGATTTAATCTTTGAAGTGCGTTGCTAATTGAATTATTCAAAAATAACATTGGCAAGGTTATGTTGTGACAGTTATTTGCTAGATAACGATTTGTCGCAGGTGGAATTTGCATCGAAATTTATACGTGGGCATTGATGAGGGTGACTGGCTTACGTAATCATGTAGACAAAGATCACTTGATAAGGGAAAGGTCCATTGTGAGCCGATGAAAAGAGATAGATATGATTTTTGTGACTTACTATTCTGTTTCGGTGGCAGGTTTTTAAGAAAACAATCAAAACTGAGTGCTTAACGCGCACGGTGCCCAGGAGGTTAGCTACAAGAATACCTCGATTGGGGGGGCCAACAAATTAGACACGAATCAGACATAGAACCCGTGGCAAATGTTTTTTTGATGACCTGGGAAGCTTGCAAATCACCCAGCGATGGGAGGCGTGGTATGATCAGGTTATACGTTGAATAATCAAGGTCTTTTAAGCTCTTGGTAGCCGAAGAAGTATTATTCGAAGATTCACTGCCTGGTTTCTTTGATATATTCGGGACATCTTTTCGCATCAGCATCACGGCAGCTTCCATAGTAAAACACTCTTTGCTTACTTATCCTGGGCCTCAACTTACAAGTCTCTCCAGTCAGCTCGGATCTTAGTTGACCACTCAAAGCTGACTGAAGTCGTCTCCTAATTGTGCGTGCCACCTTAGGCAACGTCTCTCTCGACTACGTTGTCCCTCCGGGCTATGTAGTACATACATATATCAGAAGACTCTGTGTTTGCGTTCATTCACTCTACATCTTCTAGCCATGAGCAGGATCTTTTTTTTAATACATCGACATTTCTGTACAGCTCGTACAGTTCTTGGTTCAAACTTACCGCACTAGATAATGTCTTGCGAAGAATTTTTTACTTGAAACAACCAAGGATATCTCCATCCGCCTTTGATAGAGTCCACATTTCAGCATCATAAAATGGAACTGGGATGATTAAGGTCTTCTATAGAGTCTCTCTAGTTGGCTTCGCAGCCCAGAGAAACAGCTATTGGCAAGAGTTATTCATCGTTTGATTTGTTAGGTTATGTCGTATTGACAATCAACAGCATCGTGATTAAGTTGCGGCAACGTGAAAGCGGCATGTTGGCCGTGTTCCTCAATTCCAGAGCTTTTCTTTGCAACACTATCGTAACTATCATTGAAACTAGATCTTGATGAAGCTGAGGATGTCAGTATGTGATAGGTTGTAGCTTATCACTGCATCAAACTGGCAGTCTTTCTTTCCGTGGATTACAGCTATTCCGGCGACGACTTTGACCGATCAGATTTCAAGACATTTTTTAAGTTTTTTATTCCTTCTTACATAATGCTACAACTGTATTTTCCATTTGTTTACAGATCTGCTCAGGATTATCCAGCCTGCACTCACGGTCATGATTAAAGTAGCAATTCGTCATCATTTTTTTGCTAACCGTCACCCTTCAATCGACGACCACCATAATCATTTTCTTCATTATTTCAAAGATCAACACCCAACAACGGTAGCACCCTTGCCAAAGTAACACTCTTTCTACCGTGGCTTACGAAGAATCCAGCGGCGACTTGGACTGACAAGATTTCAAGGATTTCCTCGGTATGTACATATTTCATTTCTCCTTTTGTACATTGTGATTAAATTCTGTTCTAAATTTGTTCGCAGGTGTGCAAGTACTGCTCAGATTCATCAAGCACGTCCTTATTGTCCTGAACTCACCACACTTGCCTTCCATCGACAATTTCATCGTCATCATTTCCATTGGAAATCTAGTCATTACTTCGACTGAGCATTCTGTATTATCGGCCCTAAATGCACACTGCGACCTATAAGGTCTATTGTGGTGTCGACTGACGATATTTCAAACGATGTTTTGGTACGTATTATGTTTTTTACTAAAGAAGAAAATATGTTGCTTAAATTGTACTCTACCGCTCTATTCACAGGTCCGAAAGTACTGTATAGGATCAGCACATCTGCAATGCTCAGGATTTGGCCATCCTTTGAATATTGAATACTACACTTTCCAACCTAATCATCAACCTCATGACATTAATATTATACCAGCACAGCAAAGGCACGCTAAAGGACACCTGTGCCTGTACGACGTCAACTTGGATTAGAATTCACAACGGCAGTCAGTTCTTTCCATCAAGTAACATTAACCTGCCTACACCTACTTTCACAATCAACCACGTATCACTCATTATCACTGAACTTGAACTTCGTTTTCTACTCGTGCTACCAGCGTGGCCATCACTTGAAACATAAGGTTCCAGTTTCAATTCCCAAGTCAACCCGAGAAACGCTACAGAATCATTCCACTAGCTGCATGCATATACTTACAAAGATTGTACTTTGTCACAAATCAAATATTAAATGATAAATAAAAAATCCCGTTACATTTAAAATGAGTTTGTTATTATTTTTTCTTAAACTAGCCCCTCTGCTCCTTTATAGGAAGTTTGTTTCAGGTCCATACGTGTCCTAGAAGCCAAGTACTAGGCGCCCGGAAAAAGTAGTAAGTATAGCGACCAGTTTTTCGGCGTCAAATCTTTCTGAAACGCTTCGAAAGGGCTTGAGGGAGGTCGCGGCTGACAAAGTTGGGATGCAGTTTTGTAGATTGAAGGTCGCACTACAAGATGGCGTCCCCAGAATTTCCATAACATGTACCGTTATCCGGCGAGAAGTCAAAATATGCAAAGTTTTCGACCAATCCCAGCCATGCTAATTTTTTTTCAAACGTCAAAAAGAGGTTTAAGGAAGGCCGGGGCTGAAAAAATTGGGATGCAGTTTTGTGCGGCCAAGGTCGCTCTACAAGATGGTGTCCCCAGAATTTTCATAACATGCACCGTTCTCCGGCGAGAAGTCAAAACATGCAAAGTTGTTGATCAATCCCAGCCACTTTAATTTTTTTTCAAACGTCCAGAAGACCTTTAAGAAAGGCCGGGGCTGAAAAAATAGGAATGCAGTTTTATGCTCCCAAGGTCGCTCTACAAAATGAGGGGCCTAGCATTTTTATAGCATGTACCGTTATGGGCTAAACATGTCAAAACATGCTAAAATGTTTGAAAAATACGAGTCCAGGGTCGTCGGGGTAAAAAAAAATTTACTCATGCTGTGACGTAGATCAGTTTGGTGAGATTTCCGAGTTTTCATACTAAAATTTTTCTGGGGTACTAGGCGCCCAGAAAAAGTAGTAGGTATACCGCCTATTTTTTTGCGCCAATTTTCGCAGAAATGCCTCAAAAAGCCTTAAGGAGGGCCGGGGCTGAAAAAATTGGGATGCAGTTTTGTGCGCCCAAGGTCGCTCTACAAGATGGCATACCCAGAATTTCCATAACATGTACCGTTATCCGGCGAGAAATCAAAATACACCAAGTCTTTGTCCAATCCCAGCCACTTCAATTTTTTTTCATACGTCCAAAAGGCCTTTAAGGAAGGCCGGGGCTGAAAAAATTGGGATGCAGTTTTGTGCGTTGAAGGTCGCTCTACAAAATGGCGTCCTTAAAAATTTCATAACGTGTACCGTTATGCGTCGAGACATCGAAAGATGCAAAGTTTCTGACAAATCTAACCCTCCCATTTTTTTTTCAAACGTCCAAAAGAAGGATAAGGAAGGCCGAAGCTGAAAAATGGGGAAGCAGTTTTGTGCGGTAATGGTCGCTTTACAAAAGGACGTAATCCAATATTCTGTATCATGTACTGTAAGTCGCTGAAATGTTAAAACGTGAATAAGAACACAAGACAGTGGTTTATTTATTTTTATTTTATTTGCTGTAATTCTTATAAATCATTCTAAAATATGTACATATGTATGTCTAAGGTTCCGGAGCAAGCTAGGAGCAGGAATGAATGCCGTTTTTCGAACTGCAGTTGGTAGTTTGGCGATGTTTCTCGAGATGAAGTGTAATTTTGACGCACCGCTGGTAGTTTCTGATACATGATGTACAAAGCTGATAATGAAGTGGTTTTCTAACTAAACTGGATTTACTGTTGGCTGTGTGCTGTGTTCTTCTTCAATCAAATGATGCCTATTCCATTTCTACAACATTCAACCAATTACCCGCGGGTAGTTGTCAATAAAGATGTTCGTTGGAAGGGTCAAGTGTGCGCCACATTTGGTGTGGTGTCCTAAAAGTAAGAAGACCTTGTGTTTGTCTGCGATTGATTCCTGTTTCATGGCGCTTAGACCCTAGTGATTGAGCATCACTTTGTTCCTTTTCGTGCACCAATCTGCCATAGCACTCCTTACTTGCCGAAATTCTCTTTTGACCTTCGACCAAAGGATAAACTCATTAAAGGACATTCTGTTACTTTCGCCTTAATCACTGTCGGAGGGTACAGGGGATTGTTTGAATTTCATTTGAAGGATGCTGCTGTAGGGTTAGTTGACAATGGCAGCTGCCTGTGTCCAAAGATCTTTCGAAAGCCAGTTTGGTCTATGACACTCTTAACCCCTACATTTTTTTTTCGAATTTTCAAGGTCGAGAGCATTAGAAATTCCTGTAAAACAGATAAAATTTTGTAGGGTCTTGACAAGAATCTCTTGGAATTTTCTTTATAATCAATTCGGTGTTACCTAGAATGCTCTTAGGTTTAGCACTCATACTTGGTGAACTTCTCATTAACGCACGTAGCAGCAAGCCCTGGCATTGTCGCTGCTTTCTATAACAAACAATCTGCCGAGACCGTACCCATTTTTGGTGACATAGCAGACGCCAATCAGGCATTCGAGTACGTGCCATCGATACTAATTCGGAGAAAACTGCATTTCTCACATGCGTCGATTTCTTACAAACAAACGTGTAGCTGCCAAATTGCTGTCATAAATTCCATACACTTGACCATGAACTGGTGCTGAGAAAGTGCAACGAAACTCCAACAATTCTGGCCCGAGTCCCCTGCTCTCTGGTGAAGTCCAGTTCGACAAATCTTTGCGCTTTGAATTAAATCGTGCGTAGTGCTACTCTATGCTCCACACTGCCTGTCGTGCTTCATTAAAATGCAAAAGCAGTCAATAAAATTTGAATTTCAGACAAAAAAAAAAAAGATTTCCAAACCCATACGGACAACGGAGGCGAAATTCGCAATGCCATTCAGCGATTCAGCTACTCAGCGGTTTCCCATTCAAATCCCTCCGGCCGTTTTCAAAATGCATTCTGTGCACTCAGCCAGCGGATCTATAGAGGGCATTCGTACCTGAGAAAAATTTCAAATATCCGCCGGTAGATTTGCCTTCCACCACTTTTGCCTCGCGGTTAACAACCTTTCGGGAGATTTCGCCCTCAAAAATACGGTTGACGGCATGATATACGATGGTTCAGTACCACTGCCATTCCCCCACGCTGTCACTAGTCTTGTTCGCTTTCAAATGATGAGTGGGTATGCATTGCACCAATGTTATGCCCTGAATAGTATCTCGATACTTTAATTACTCAACTACGTATGCATGCGATCTTTGCTCGAAAGAAAGTTATCATGCAACTTTGTGAACCTACTCCGAAACTAACTCGGAGCTTATCGCCGGTGTATCTCTGGTAAAAGCCAGTTGTGTACACATTTGGATACAAATTTCGAATAAAACAAAACTGAAGTATCGCGATGGAGATTAGTAGTTGTTGTTGTTGTGATTTTTTTGTTTCAACTTACCAAATAGAAATCGATCGGTTTTTCGCGTCGCTTGTTGTAGGCCTTTTGGATTTCGGTCTGCTTGAGTGCGTGTGCGATGTGTAACGCACTGGCATCGAAACGTCCATACTTGTAGTCGGAGTCATTTTGTGAGGGCGAACTAACTTCTCGGCTACCATAGCCATTGGGCGTTGATTGACGGGAGCAAACACCTGTGATGAGAGTGGAAAATTGTTGCATAAATATGTGGAAGTACACAGTATTTGATTAGGCAGAAGGGAATCTTGTGTATAAAAATGAGAATCTAAGCTATCTTGATCTAGTTAGTGGATAGTGTCTTTGTTTAGAACAAGAATCATTGAGACAACATTAGATAACAGTCGCCCATAGAGGAGTGCTGCGGAAACTAAAGTCACAACTGAGATCACATAAAATATCAGTTAAAACGCCGCAGTATTTTAGGTTTAGCGACCCCCGATGAGATATACTAAGACGAAAATGGACGCATTTGTGTGCAACTGAAAGGATCCATTGGAGAATGTCTTATTCGAGGTTTATAACCTTACAGAAGAGAGTGAAGTCACATCTGACATCACCTAAAATATCAGTTAAAATGTTCCACATACGCCATAGTATTTGAGGTTTCGCGGGAGCATTTTTGTGCAGCTGAAAGGCATGAGTGTTTGCGAGAAGCTAGGTCTTGGCCTTGGTGCTATCCGAAGTTAAATTTGTGATTTTCTTTTTATCTCGTTCCTCACTATCCTTCTGTGACATGATTTTCTTAAACTCTCTGTCCGTGGAGATTCTTTGCTGAAGACGCCACAACCTTCTATCTTTTTTCCTCTGCACGTTACTGTCTTTTCCTTTCGTGTGTGACAGACCAATTGGTCGTGGGTTTTTATTCCAAATACCTTCGAGAAGCTTATCGACGCTTTGATACACAGGAAACTTGACCACACGACCATATCCTTAGCGTAGCATGCTTATAATAAGGGCAAAAGTGTAGAAACTGATCTACACGACGCACGTCATGAATAAAATTTTGCCGGGACTAGACAGATCTTAGTGATAGGGTTGCTTCCTTCTGTGACCATGGAGGCTGCAGTAGACAAGGTAAGCACTTGATCTGCCAGCTATGACCAAAATCCAACTAGAACCAAAATACTTCACTTCACCTTTGCCCGACTGAATGGTCAACCAGTTACACTATCCTCCAGCAATACCTAATTTTGACAATATGGTTGACCCTAACTTCAACTGGAAATAACAAAATCTTCGGCAAGAAATGGCGACTTCAAGCAAAGACAACTTTGTGGATGCACACAGCCGGAGTGCGTCAAAATTATGCTTACGTTGAGTGAATACTACAACCTAGCTTAACTTAAAGAGGTCCAAGGACTGCGAGTATAGGCACAGCAGTGGCATTGAGGTCTGACGGATGTCCTCACTGTGTTCTTAGATCTTTTGCCCCACGAATTATGAATAAAAAATATCGTACTGTGCAACGCAGTTAGACTTAAAGAATCTGGGTGCAGAACTGCAAAGCTTTGGATGCTCTCAGATTCGCTACCAAACGATATGATAACACCTTCAAGCGATTACACTACCTAAAAACTAAATCCACCAGGGCACAGCGAAAAAAATATCAAGTGGTTGAGGACTTAGACGAGGCTGTCTACACCGACAGATAAACGATGATGTCGGTGTCTACTTAGAGTCATTGAATCTATCAAGATCATTACCTCGATTTCGCTAACGTTGTACACATCACAAAATCTTGCATGCAACTCAGGCGTGACACAGCGCACAAGAATTACAAAGAGGGATATCCTGTAGATAGCCATGCAGCCATGAAAGCTATTGACTCCGCCATTGTGTCCTTCAAACTGGTGCAGGCAACGAGGCTGCCTGTCTCGGCAAACGATTTAGGGGCACACTGCTCTGAGTTAAGAAGAGTGACATAAAAGGAATTGAAAGTACAGATGGACTGATAAGACATGGCTCAGCTACGATAAGACAAAAACCAAAGAACTTCTATACCGATCCCGAACAGATATTGCTCGAACTATGATGATAACTATGGGACGTTGGCCAATTAGAGATGACGCAGCTATATAAGGTATACCACACAACCTCCAATGTGGTGCTGAAAATGAGAAGGAAACTTTTTGTGCTGGGACCAGACTGCGGGCGCTTAATAGACCATTCTTAGACGACCTTAAGGACATCTTGGGTAAAAAGATACGAGATATAATTTCCATTCGAAATTCCACTGGATGTGTCTATTCGTCCTCTTTACATCATCAACTAGGTCCCGTGAGTTTTGGTAACAAAACTGTGCATCTTCATGCTAATTGGGTTCCTTGAACAGCCACTTCTGTCTATATGCCCAATGCTATCTTTCAGCTTAAGTAAGTCAATCAGTCTTTGCCGGAGCCTTAAATGCCAAGTGGACAACCAACGATCAATGGATGCAGACTCGTTGAAGCTTTCACCATGTTAGAAGCTATCTTGGCCAAAAGTGAAGGATCAGTCTCTGAGCCAAACCATAGAAGAACGCTTTAGGATAAATGACCACGTAGAGTGTTAATGACCACACAACATCTACAACAACAGCAACTAAAACTTGAACAAAGCATGTTTGTGTTCTAATGCCACATTAGGCAGAGATAAGTCGAGTGCCGTGTATGGCATTTAGGATGCCGCAAGCACATATGTAGATGAAAATGAAGAGCTTAGACGATTCCTAACTAACGAATCTTTAGCGGTCAAGTTAGGATGGGAAAAGTTCCTTAATACTACCTATATTTCTTCTTCCTCTTTAAATTCAAACAAGGGAAGCTGCAAGCCTTCATAGCTCATGCTGAACGAGAACTATCAATTAATTTTCACAACAAACCTCCAATCGAACGTGCAGATCTCTAGATAAGTTGGTTCCCTCTAAAGAAGCTATTCAGGTAATTGGAAATATTTATGTCTCGAACACAATTTGAAAACATCTTTCTACTCACCATCGACACCGTCCAATCTTGTGCCCCGGATTTGTTCGTTTACAAATTTATTTGTTCGCGGCACATTCAACGCCTGTCTTATGCCAACAGACGTTTGATCGAGATGACCAG
Organism: Matsumyia berberina; assembly: GCA_917880715.2. Classification (NCBI taxonomy): domain Eukaryota; kingdom Metazoa; phylum Arthropoda; class Insecta; order Diptera; family Syrphidae; genus Matsumyia; species Matsumyia berberina. The sequence continues at coordinate 109,076,178 of OU862870.1, read as the reverse complement.
GTCCACTCTTTGGTACATGTGAACTGCAATACACCTGGAATGGTACAAGTAATTTAAAAAAAAAATTGTTTAGTGTTATTAGATAAACACTTGTTCCACATTCTCATTGAAAAGCACACTCGCTGCACATATAACCCACACTTTCATTCGACCGTTTTTGCTGCTGCCCTGGGTACGAGTGTGTTTCACTCTACCGCGTATCCGATGGATACGTTCAGGTATGACGACGGGGGGAATGACAACAAAGGCACAAGCTTCCCCCTTCAGGCTGGATCTCTCTTTTTCTTCCAACCCAGAAAGTGGTGTTGGGCTAGAAAAAGGTGTTTGGCAAACCGGCGGATACATGTAACACTACTGTTTCGGATCAGCTGGCCGTCGTAACGTCTTCGAATTCAACTGCTGTTGTAGTTGTTTTATAATTTGGCTTTTCCTGCAACACTAATTTGGGTCTCATTGTGACGCAACATCATTAGAGTCGACGAATTGTCTTAAAATAGCCAACTGACTAAGTATGCGTCTGAGTTGGTCGATGGTGGGAGGTAGCAGTCTAGCTGCAAGCGGTGGCAACTGACTGACATGGCCAAATTGGGAAGGCCGTTTGTGAAAACGGAAAAAAAAAATGCTTAATCGGCTTGAATGGGGTTTCGCTTTAAAGTTTTATGAATGGATTAGGGATTTGATTTGGACATTATTGAAAAACCAGCGGCGTGAGGCAAACAACTCAGTGTGGGACTAGTTTGGGCAATCAATTTATCATCATTTTCCAGAACAACCTATAGATGTGTTGTGGGCAAACATCGCAACAGTCACTAGAGTGATGGTAACAATGGGCAAGCGTCAAAACTGGCGTTGAAATAGTTCACAAATGGATGTGTTTTGGGGACTTTACAGAGCAATTCCTATAGGGCTATAACTCTAAAAATTTCTTCTGAACAAGACTCCACTAGATTTTTTTTGTTTCTCCTCTAATTTCCCTAATGCCCGTGCTCTGGTTTGAAGGTAGTCATATCCCTAAGTACTTAAAAGAACGATGGCAACGAAGTTTGAGAAGCTACAAAGAATTGCCTGTCTCGGTATTACAGGTGCTATGCGGAACTAACCCCACTTCAGCCATGGAGGCTGTCATCGGGCTCTCATCACTAAATATTCTCGCCTAGAAGACCGCTGCTTATTGTGCTATAAATCTGCAGCTAGAACACAAGTATAAATCAGGTAATCTTGTGGGTCTAGAAATATTGGAGAAACCGTATCAGACCCAAAAAGGGGCGGGTTCAAATTATAAAACAAAATGTAAAAGCGTACGTTTACGATTTTCCCAAAGCGTTGGCTGGGTGTTTGACGCTACTTAGACTTTTTAGCTTTTTTCCTGAAACGAATCAGCTCCATGTTGGTCTTTTACTAATAAAAACAGTTTGGCAAAAGCAGCATGACGTCCTCGTCATATGCATCGTCTTCCAATTACAGCATCCTCTGCTATTAGAAGAACTTCGTTCGGAAGCTTTTGTTTGCCCAAAATGGTTTCTCTTATCTTTCTGTGTCTATTCTGATTCTCAACTACATTCCAACATTCAAGAGACCTGAAGAAGAATCCCTGAAGTCTAGTTAAACAGTATGTGGAGACTTTTATTTTTCCTGAGAAGCACTGCTACATATGTACATACAAATGTAACTCAGATTTAGATGACTCAAGCTAGTAGTCTGCGCGTTTTCTTCGCTATAAGAGCATTATAAAATTCCGGTACACTACTATGGTTGAATGCAAAAGGACACGAAAACCCTCTCCATCCTTGTAGGAGCAATTACAGGGCTTAATACACATAAAAAAGGTAAGACTAAGTTAGCATGGGCTTTGCAAGAGTTGGGGAGACGAGGAAGTTAATGAAGACACAACCCACTGCCACTGCCCAGGTCTTTGCCACCTCAGACAAAAATTCTTTGGAAGGAACTTTTTCCATGTTCATTGGGGAGTGCTATGGGTATTTCTCCACAATCACAGGGTACCTTCGCCCAAAAATGGACATCACAATGGGCTTTCTCAAGAGGGCTCTCTCTCCCCTCACCAACCCAACTACATAATCTAACCTAGATAACTTGAACTAAGATCTTTAGATCTTATGATGATTCTACAACATAATTTTGATCCTCTCATCTCTTGTTAGCTAATATCTTGCCATAACTTAGTCCTACCAGTGCGTTGAGAACTTCTCCTACAGCTGTGCTTCGAACCGTGCTCAATTTGCTAGCAATAGATATTTATGGCACGCAGCATGCCACTAACGCGGTCTTAAGATTAAGAGAATCCCACCAATGGTGTGAGAAAAATGTGGAACATGCCAGAATCCTATCTGCAGCGTTCCTGAAACTACTGACCCCCTGCCCACCGAAAATTACTTCAAGATGGGCTATAAGCACAAAAACCGGATAGAAACGAGTCTATCGCTATCTTTATCGAAGTCTCTAAAACAGCTGAAGAAGTCGGTGCTGTTGTCTATTCAGAAGACCTGGACAGCCACCAATCCTTCAGTCTCCCTAATCCTTGTAACCAAGTTGAAATCACAGCTGTCAATCAAGCTGCTGCTTGGCTGAAGGCTAACCCAATATCACGCACAGATATTGCGATCTACATCGACAGCCAGGCTGTGATCAGATACCTCGTATCCAATACAATCAAATTGAGGGGTGTGAAGAACTGCCGCCCGTTTCCAAATGACATAGCTAATCAGTATAACGTCACTGCGATTTTCAAGGGAATTGCGCGACTGACGGCTTAGCTAGGCTAGGCTCTCAATGTACAGGCGACTGGAAGCTCGACCATGCCAAAACACCTATGTTATTTGACTTACACCGATGTTCTGTCGAAAGCAAATCGTAGATGGCAACACCTCGATTATTGCAAAAATGCAATGCTGATCTAGCCTGTCCTGAATCTGAAAATCTCGTCCTCCCTGGACACCCCAACCTTGGCAAGCATTCTCGACGCTTAGGCAAGCATGTAACGAAGCTGCAGAGACGAGATGGAGGAAGAGACTACTGTACACATCCCTCTGTATGTGTCCCACTCTTACCTACATTAGAAAAACCACGATCTTAATGATCTAAACTCCGCCAGGACGACCAATCTAAACAGCTACGGTAGGAAATCTAGATGGTTTTAGGAGTAAGCCGGGATCAAAACTCCCGTACTCAGTGATATCACAATGGACCTACATCTGTTTCGCCTAAGTGCACCTCTTTTGGCGGATCACTTAAACTAACTAACTGACAATAATACTTCACTTGAAAACAAAGTCCGATTTTAATCAGCAGGCTTGCCAGTTACCGCACTGACCCAATGCCATGATTGCGCCGTCTGATATAACCAACGCAACAAAGACGCACCTTATTTTAGGCCTACAATGGCATCCAATTATATTTCAGAGAAATTCCATTAAAAACGAAAGCATTTCGAATTGTGGTCCACAATTTAATTTTTTCCCCTATAATTCCATTGAATGTGTACAAAGTCAGTGAACTTATTATAGCACCGCACCGTGGCTAATGGCTGACCATCAATAACAGGCGCCACTTTCGCTTTCACAACAGAAACACAAATGTTGTACGTGAAACGCCCATAGACCACACATTCGCCATCCGAACCACCTCCACCATCTACACACCCTCCCAAACTGAGATCGGCTCAAATCGATTGCGATTTTCAATGGAATTCGCCTTGAATTTCGCTTCAAGCCAAGAAGGGAAAAGAAAGATCAACCAGATCACCCACACGCGCTTCGAACAATTTGACATAGTTAACATTCACTCACGAAACTCACTCAATTGTCACTCAAAATTAAAATTTACATTCAACTCACCTCCTTGTCGTCATGCTTGTGCTGACTATTGAAGTACGTCTTAAGTGTTAATTTCGTCCCACAGTGGACGCACTTGAAGCAACCCGAATGGAAGAATGTAAAGTCTTTGAGCGGTCCAACACGGTCCACCTGGTAGACGATTTCGTTGCATCGCAGGCATGTGGATTCGTAGAAATTCGGCCGATACATGTTTGGTATTTTTAATTACTCGCTTAGCCACTACTGGATCTGTGTGTTGCAGAAATACCGCGCGCCGGTGTTTATTGCATTAGCGCGCCCGCGATTTGCCTTGGGGATCCGATTTTGTAGTTGCACTCGATGTGAGGTACAGTAGTTGAACTTAATACACACGCTAGTCTGTGTAGATACTTTCGTTCCAGATCAGCCAGATTCATAAAATTTACAATTTATCGGCATTTTTACTGCGCGATCCAAACGAGCAAGTGGTAGCTGGATGTGATGAAATGGCAAGAGGCTGGTAATTCCACAGGTGGCTTGAGATTCCCCCTGAAAAGAGGAGAAATGTTGAAGTTTAATTAGTACCTTGTACGCAAAAATTTGGGTTAAATTGTTATATCAGGCTAAGATATGTACATGTCTTGCTATTTCAGACGTCTGAGGATGCGTAGGATGTACAAAAGTGTTAAGTGCAAGCCATCAGCTATTCCCCGACTGATGTGCACCTGTCTCCCTGCCACTGAACGTGCACAGTCGAACGCGGACAAAATGGTGACGGTGCAAAAAAAGGTGAGAGACGCCCGTCAGTTCTATGAAAAGAAAAGAAAAACCATAGCTCGGCTTAAATCGTAGAACACTGCAGGCCCAGATAGCCTGGGAGCTAAGTTGTTCCGCCCTGCAAATTATGACTTCCTAGGGTATACACACCAACTCCTCTGTAAGAAATGGACCGATAATAGCATGCCCGATGATTGATTCAACGTGGTACTGGGGGAAATGGTTGCAATTTCCCAGTCTTGGGTTAAGGTTTTTCCGGGAACTTTGTTACATGCACAGAAGGTTAACATGAGCTTTTTGGTCCTGGCATTCATTTTTCGTTCAAAGTTTAACTTTCTGTGGAGTATAAATCCCAAATAGTTGGCATGGTCAGAGGTTAAAGGCAGAATTTCGTGAATCAGCTGTTGAACAAGACCAACGCGGGCTTCTGAGGATTATTGAGAAATATTACGAACATTGGATACGCAGAGTCTTAAATGATTTCAACATAAAAATCGCTCTGGACAATCCTTTGCTTTCTGCGTCTCATTTTTAAATTTTTTATGGTACTTGGTTCTTCTTTGCAATGTTCTCAGAAAAGATGGACGGCATTCTGATCCTACTGAGGCTTGGATATTCACATAAGTAGTGTCTCCTTCCACTAGGGATGAGAAGGTTTAGTTTGCTTCGGCAGCTCATCACAATTTTTGACTTTATCACTGTGGATGAGAGGTATTTTATCGGACCCGGTTTTATCTTTGTAAATTTCTATACACCATCTACGGGTTGTCAACAGCTCTTGTCAGGATCCGGTGGTGGTTAGGTTAGGGTAGTCACTTTTGACTTAGACTAAGAATTGGGTTCAAGTGCCAATTTGTTAAAAAGATTAACCCAAGAAGATAGAGGTCTCAGAAGATCTTCTTTCTTTTCCTTCCTCCTTCTTTTTAGCCAGGTTGTGGCCTAAATTATGTGGATCCCAACACTCCAACTTCTGCGCATCCCTACTTGTCCGCTTATGGGGTTCGCTGGCAAGCTGCACAGCCCTGAATCAATTCATCGCTGAGGCCAACCAATTACAGGTGCTATGCCATTTGTTTCATTCAGCAGTTTTTAATTCTCACTCTCTTTTGCCTTTGTTTTGAAACGTCCTTTTTGACGGGGCTTTTCGGGTCTCTCAGCTCAATATTGCAGAGGACCTTCAAATCCTAGTAGAAGTTAAAAGTCCTCATTCTTTTACCGGAGTTGGAGGGACATTGGCACAGCAGCTGACGCACGGTTTTAATTTCTTCTTTGTCTCCGCAGCTCCTGCAGCCGTATTCATTGTGGTGTATACCGAGACGTCTTGCACGAATATCAAGGATGTCGTGCCCAGTAATAATACCGGCGACCAGAAGTACATCTTGGCGACAAAGCTTGACCAGAGAAAGAGATTTCTTCTTGTTATAGACCAGCCATAAAGTCTCAAACGTTATGCAGGTTCCAGCTGAATTCAGCGTATACGGGCTTAACAGGTCCCCTCCTCTTACATTTTTTGAACTCTTAAGAACGTAGAGAGCCCGTAACATATGTACCGCTGACCTTCTCCTTGCAAGTTCATCGGCCTTTTCATTGCCTGGGATATCCGTATGTCCCTGTACCCAACAAAGTGTCACCGTATTGGCTCTGAATAATCCAATTTAGAAGCCTTTTGCTGGTCGGTGATGACTATGATTTCTGCCCGGTACACACTGCAGCATTTTGGAATTTTAAAGACTACTACCAATTGCTGGGCACTTAATTTCAGGAGGACGTTGGCTAGGCAGTGGCATAGGAAGTGGTCGATATCTTCTCTTCTTCCTCTTTCTAGAGACCTTTGCATCAGTTCAGCCAGTTAACACCTCGTAGAAAAGTCCAAAGTACCTGCAAGTCTTTTTGTAATATCCTACCAGTCCTATAATTAGTCAGACCAGAGCCCCAGTTCGATTTCGTTGTTAAAAATAAATAGCTGACGTGACAGCCTGGGGTGGGCCAAGGCCTAGCTTTTCGCAACCATTCATGTTGCGTGTGCTACATTTTTCGCACGAATGGAAGCGACCTCCAAGTTATTGCGGACTCCAATCGACGAATCAAGAAACTTCTCTATGACAAACTATACTCTCACAGGTTGGTCAATCTCCGACTAGAGGCTCGAACCACTGATCTATGTCGTCCACTTCGGTGTTATATAAGTAAAGTACAAGACATTGCGGGTATCTTAGTCAGCTCAATTATTAAGAGAAACCAGTAGCCTTAGATGCCTTCAGATATAGAGTAAGAGAAAGGTTCTTTCACCTATTTATGGCAAAATTGACAATCTTACCTCAATAACGATAGACATAGTGAAATATTTTCAAATTGGGTCACTATCTACTGCCTGTAGCAACAAAACACGGTTATACTTCTTAAACACCATCGTTCAAGCGCGACAGATATCACATCTCCCGCACTGTAGGTACTTCAAACACGTGTACGAACTCTTATTCCCTCGGCAACGCTACTGTGGTAAGTTGGTTACCTTCTTTGTCATCATAATCATCATCATTATCGTTATTCTCTTCCCCTGTACAATGCAATTTTCTTTTGAAAAAAAAAAAAAAAATTAAAATAAAATAAATAAATAAAATAAAAAAATAAAAAAATTAAAAAAATTATTACACTCATCTTACTCACGAGATCTGTGGTACTCCAACCTTGTGTTGAACACCATCTGACGAGGTGAAGTCATCTTCTCGCGTGAGATAATGCCAACCGAGGTGGGGGCATGTTAAACCTGGGAAAACACAGGTAGTCGACCATACAAAAAGGCAAACATCGCTTGGTCTAATTAAAATCGACTGGGAACGGTTTTATTCGCAACGAGATGCACAGATACAGGGACAACAAAAGATGTCATTGTTCGGTTTCATAATTGCAGACAATCCTCTCTCTTTTATTTTAATTTGTCAAATACTCTACGGTCGTCAGATTAAGTTTCACTCTGGCAGACTGAAAACATTTTGGAGATTAAACCACGCATTGGAAGAACATATTCCCGTTTATGGTGATCCACCGATAGACCGAAGTGAAGAAACAAGAGTTGACAACGTAAATTGTCCAAAATTAGCGTCACCCACAAGGTGGTGTCATAACTTACAGACGCCCTAAAAGCGGAGAGACTTCCGATTGAATGGTAACCGACACCGAAATGATCGAAAGTTGGAACTGTCACCCACATGTGTCAAGTTGGATCCAAAAGTCGTCAAACTATCATATTTCAACAAAAAATTGAGGAACCTAATTTAGCATGATCGTGTGTGATTTCTCGTACTTTTTAAAGGCGGCATATGAGAATTTGAATTCGCCATGAAAGTTGTAGTGTTTGGGTTAGGTTAGAGTGGCTGCCTGCTTTATAAGCACTGATTTAGATGTACTGACACGTATATTTCTGTGAAAGACATTTCTGTAGTAGAAGGCTACTGTAGCCAGATCTTAGTCGTCATACAAATTAGTTCAATAGCCGAAGAGACATTTGAAAGGTGCAATCAACCTTCTTCTGAGTGGTTGCAAACCAATAATTGCGTTATATGCTCAACCAAAGACAACCTCACTTTCAGTAAAGGTGTGTAGGCTATAAAATCGATGTACCTCCCTTCTAACCTGAACTAGAGTCTACTATTAACCCAATGCCAGTCGCCATTAATCCCTAGATGACCAAGGCCTTCTCGCAATCATTCACGTTGTCGGTGTTTTTTTCTCTGCACGAAGGAACCAGCAGCTACGATGACCACTCCCGGTTGACTGAAGCCAACTTTAAACAGTGGTGTTGGAAGGTTGGGACCTAAAATACCTGGACACCTCCGGTTTCAATAAAAGCTCACTTTGTCATCGCTGGCCTTTCTTTCCCAGCTACTTGCAATGCTACTTTCAGTGCATCGATGCTTATAAAACTCGACGTCGACGTTAACTCATCTTTCAGTGAGAATTGACAAAGAAGCTCTTTTTTTAGATTGCTATTATAGAAATGTCGCCTAAGGCTATTATTCATCGCCTATGCACCTCTAGTGCAGACTTTAGATAAAATATTCTCAGCACAGGTGCTATGCACACTTGCCCTTTAGCTGCTTTGGAAGACCTTCTCCCCTGTTCACAAAAATTAAAATTTAAAAGATTTGTGCGCCCTGCAATGAAAGGCTTCATCTAAAAACCTTATTTACAATGCTGCAACTCTTACGGCAGGATGTTCGTGGAGTTCATGCCACCTCATCTCGAAAGGTTTTCTAAGTCACTAAACCAATCACCAAAAATTTGCAGTCAGCGTCAACGGCTCCAGCTTCAAACAGCCATCGAACAACTCGACTGAGAGTGCATGAAACGGCGGAACAAGATTTTATATTTCCAAATCAGAGCCTCCAAACATAGGCCGGGTTAGGTTAGGTTATAGGGGCTGCCCGCAAATAGATGCAGGATATTTCTCTAATTCAGAACTACTTAGGAGACCTATTTGAATACACATGAGCTTTATGCGATGGTAAGGTTAAGTGGCTGCCCCCGTTAGACAAGGATACACTAAGACCAGAGATATTGAGGATGCTTCTGACAACGATATTCGCAATGACACCGAATCCACATGAGACAGGCCTACTTTAAGACAGAATCGGGCAGAAATAAATGGACAATATTATTCTGTTCTGTTTCCCCTTGTGGGTCCTAGATCCTATATTCAGTGCAGATTTTCGCTTTGCCGATTCGACCATTGGTTGAGACAATGGTGATATTGGAACCTTTTTACTTTCTCTGCTGGCTATCCAGCATCGTCTTCGTAATCAAGACGTTTGAACATGAGATGTAGTAGGAGTCCAACAAATTTTTCCATTTCCCATCAACAAGGTACATCGGTCGAAAGAATGAAGTCTTATCGATTCCCGCTTTGGATTTCGAACTCCTCTGTCAACCTTCTTCTCTACCTCTCCTGCGCAAGGCAATCTAAATAAATTCTCAAACTCGATAAACCGCAGGTGAAGTGACAAACGATATTCAACGTCTTGCTGAATGATGATCCGGAGGGTATTGATGTAGCCAACACGACAAGATTCAAACTTGCTTGTTTGGCATGGGTGTGTTTCTTAATTGTCACTTTATTTGCTTAAGAACTACCTTAGTCATTATCTTGGCTATTGGAGGCAGCACACACAAACCTCTCCGTTTTTTCAATATCATTCCCTTTCTCCACTCATCAGAAAAGCTCTCAGCAGCCTACTGGCGCGGTTCTGAGAGGATTTTCATGTATAGAAGGTCGAGTTTTAGTGATGTCCTCCTTACTGGGAATTCTGGCATTTCGGTAGTTGCAGATTCAACCTGATTTAGATGCAAATCATTGCCAAATACTCGGTTCAAAACCATAGTAAATGCTCCTTTCAATCGAAAGTACCCGCCGAACTCTTGGTAGTTGATGACATTCTTAACGTTTAACATCCTTTCCAGTTCGATTGGTTTGAGAAATCGGAGAATCTATGTGGAATCTTAAATGGGAACTTAGTTTACCCTTCCAAACCTTTTTTTATCGATCAGTGCTCCACAGTCCCGCGCTGAAGTCTTGTAAGGATAGCTGCGAGCCTTGTTCTTCATAACGCCTAAGCATGTTGTGGCACATTTACCGACTAGTTCTGATGCCAATTTTCTTACAAAGTAAACAAGGCAAATGGCATTTAACATGTTGTCTTTGAGTTCATTAATAAGAATATTTTACTGAAAATGTTCCTTTCCTAAAACCAAGATCCCAGGTCTGTTTTGACATCTTACCAAATTCATTTGAATTTAGTTTCGCTCGGTGACAGTGAAAAACGACAGGGCTAACTGCAAGAACCTGAAACACGCTCAGCATAGCTGGTTACTATCGTTGGTTCGCACTCATGACCATGAATTACAAGATCAGCAAGCAAATTGTAAGCCATAAGGTCGCGTCGGTTCTAGTTGGTGCAACATTGAACCCACAAGTGTTGGTGAAGTTAGATTCATTTAGCTCTACCAGGAGACATCTGTCGAAAAGTCTAGAATCAAGGTGGCCACCAGCTTCCAGATGTAAACCAGATGTAGTCTCATGTTAAGAGCGAATCGAATTCATTAAACGCGTAGCTACTTTGAATTACAAAAAGCATGACCTTAGACGTAGCAATAAAAGTGTCATTCCGATCTGATGGATGTAAGTTACATCTGGACTTGGATTGTTGTTTCCCAAACGACATTAGCTATTCAAGGCGTAGAATTTCTAGAATTTACATTATTATAACGCAACAGTGAATAACCAGCGAAATTCAGATTATGTACTCCGAACGCCCAACCTCCAACTAAGTGAGTCATTTCCCCTAACAGGGCAATTTTGTAAGACAAACCTATCAGCGGCTTCACGCCATAATCTACACCTACTTCCGTTGCGCATTTTTTGTGTTTCCAACTGGCAACTGGTGTCGTCATGTCCATCTTTATCTTGATGTCCATCTTTAGAGTACACACTTTGGGCAGATCCATTGGTGGTTTCCATTTTTCACCATTTTCAGCGCCAACCTGGTGTAATAGCTCATGCCAAGTCCGACAGACATTGATTAAGTACACAAAAAATCACTTTCTTCTCTCGCAACGAATATAACAAATGGATTTTGTTTAAACAAAACAGAAAACAAAAAAGATTTAGTTGTTCCACCGTTGGATGGATTTTCCTTCTTTGTTTCCCCGCTTTTCTTTCAAGTGCATCGACCGTGCAGTCACTTTCTTGCATGTGTCACTGGCTGCAAGTTGGAAACCCAACCAACCGATCAGATACCACAACCAACTTCGGTCACATTGTAGTCGTAAATGTATATAATTTCACGTGCAGTTTGCAATGGCGCAACACTTGCAGTGCAGTGCATGCTTTATGGTTACAGGAAGACCAATCGAGAGAGACTTTCTATGCTTTTGCGTCCGAGTATAATTAAGGATTCGAAAGGAGATGCCATTAAGCCGACGACGACGTGTGTACGTGTGTGAGGAAATTCGATTTGCTCGCGGTTATGGCAAGTCGGCACAAGTGCGCCCAAATAAATTTTCTGTTATTGACGCAAACTCACGGTTGTGGTCAATGTATCCGCGAGGTTATTGTTACCCATAGCGGTTGTGTCTTCTGTTGATGATTTTTGAACATCTTCAAACTTGATGATGATTTATCGACTTGAAAGTCACAAGCCAAGTTGATTTATGTCCGGTTATTGTGGAAGAGGTTGTAATTACAACGAGTGGATGAGTTCACGTTTGGCAATGGCCGATAGAAATGCGATTGTTTCGGTGATGGATTTTTGGGGGAAAAAAAATTGCACAATTTTTCGTATGGTAGTTGGATATTTACAAGTGGTTTTCGACAGAATCTAAAGGGTAACAAAAGAGAGACAAGTCTAGATGGGCAGGAAGCAGCATTGCTTTTCCCTTAATTTAGCACAAATGTTGTTGATTTCTAGTTCCTTGGTGAAGTACTGATAGACCTGAAAATGACTTGTTATGGTTCTTCAATTTTGTAAGAGGATACGAGCGTATTCAAGGTTTTTCCACAACCAACCTTTGTCTATGAAACACAGACACTGGGTGCTTAGTTCCTCAACCGATTTAACCTCTTTGGAAGGTTTTCGGTGCCAACAGACGAGAGAGAAGGAAGGTGATTTGGATCCGTATGGCAGGAAGAACGCCTTTGTGCGCACTTTGAATGGACTACATGGATTTATCCGAGGCTCCTGCTGTCAAGGAGTAGTTTATCTATCTACTCGCTCTAGAATCTGGCCTTCAGCTTGGTCGGATTAACTGTCCTAAAACGGTAAAAGAACCCTGCAGCCGAACATTAGCAGAAGCTGTGGACTGCTGCAAAGCAGATACTTCCGCCATCCATGGCGTGCAGTGAGATGGGTTGAAGAAAAAGATGGCGACTCTAAAGACAGCTTCTATGAAATCCTGGATAGAACTTAAGAGAAGTGCCTTAGATATGACATTAAAACTGTTCTGGGCGATTCTAATGCAAAGCTAAGCGGAGAAGACCTCTTTGGTAGTACTGTCAGAAAGTACAGCTGGGACGTCACCACCTCTTATAAAGGATTCCGGCTACTCGTGGGGTGAAACATTGACGTAGCAAGCGCGTCGTTTGCTCATCTCGACACAGAGGATCATGAATCAATCCATTATAATCAATTAGCCGTCAACCAGATCCACCACATTGAATTCAGTATAACGAATAAACGTTCCAGGGGGCGAACATTGACTCGGATCACTACCTTGTTGTAGCCAAGATTCGGCTGTTGATATGTTGGACACGACAAAGACAAGGCAATATTGCCAGGAAGTTTGATGTCGGACGGCTACAATCGCAAGACATAATCAGAGTCTTTGTCGAACGAGTGTTTCTAAATCTCTCAATAGGTCCTGTACCACCAGCATCAAGTATTGAAGACCAGTGGTAACACTGCCAAAGAGTCAGCGCAGATTTCGCTTCGGACAGAATTCCACCTTCAACAGATATAACTTTGAAGTACAATAGTTAGGTACTCTATCAACCTAGGCTCCACTATAAAATCAAAAAAATGACATCAGCGCTAAGATCGAAAGAAGAATAACTCTTATCAATCGCTACTTCCTAGGATTAGGAAGGCAATTGGGTAACAAAGCCCTTTCTCGACCAGAGACTTTGCTCGAGAATGGACGAGGTCGGGCTTAGTTGTTTCGAGAGAAGTGCAGGTGGTATTTGATCTAGTTTACATAGACGGTGAGTGGAGGAGAAGATAAAACAACGAACTGTATGGACTGTTGAGCGACAGCGACCAAGTCCGAAAAGTCCATATACAAAGACTAAGATGGCTGGGATATGTAGAGCGGAAAAACAGCAGCGCTCTGGCCCGGAGAATATTCGAATCTGCTCTAGAGGATCGCAGCAGGAAAGAAGGAAGTTTTGCTTAAAGTTTTTCCAAATATATATAGATTGTAAGTGAGCTGTTGGTCCCTTTCGTTTAGGTTGTCATTTCAAGAGTGGTATCAAGAGTTGGAGCCTGGTTATTGACCATTCCTGTTCTCGTATATTTGGCCTACTCCTCTCCCGTAGATCAAATTTCATTAAGTCGTCCCCGATTTAAAAATATGCCAGGAAAGTCGTCTGTATCTGGTCGCACGCTTTGTAGAACTCAGGAGATATGCATCTTTCGAACTCCCTCGGTTGTATGAAATTTGATAGGATACCGCATCTAATCTCTATCTCATCAAGCTCAAATCGAATCCATTAGCATTTATAACAAATTTGTAGGTTAAACACATTAAACAACGCACAGCTATGTATTTCAGCATATATTTGTGTGCCCAAGTTGCACTGATCTATAACTCTCGAGACTGGTTTGGTAGCAACACAGACTTGAAAAATTTGCATCCAAATCTACGCGCTATTGTCTATTTCGCTTTCCCCTTTTTTAAAGAATTTTTCAGCTTCTTTTTGTGTGCATAAAATGGTGAAGCTTCGGAATGACAAAATTCAAATTAAATCGGGGAATCTGTTCGATTCACATACGAACGCGGCTAGAGCGTAATCCAAGCTCCACCAAGCATTCACTTTCGGTTAAAATATTTCAGCGTCACTTTCGATTCGGTGCCGCGATGCATATTTAATCGACTTTCGTTCCGTTTCGTTTTATTTTTTTGGTCAAAAACAATTTATTTTGTTAATAAGTGATTGTTTGTGTGGAGACGCGTTATTGTTGTCACGTTCTCATCTGCGGGGAGTTGCCTAACAGAATTTCGATAAGGAAACGATGTTAAACTGTGGCAGACACTTTGTCTATAATTTATTGGTTCGATTGGTCTTCAGCTGTCAGTGCGGATTGGTTTAGAATCGTCCAAAGATGGAGTCGGGATATTTTATATTCTGCTGGTGCGGTGTTATAAGTAATTTTATTTGACTGGCCTTCGTCCGGTACTCGAGTTCTTTCTGACCCATTTTCGGAGAATCTATTATTGGTCATAAAATGTTTTAATTGGTTTTAAAAGACGGAAATGTTGCTTGTGGAAGGTCATTCCATATTTTGAATTTAAATCGTGGTTCGTTCTTAAAATTCTATAGTGTCACCTGTGCTGAGTTAATCAAATCAAAGCGACTCTCAAGCCAACAGTGGGGCAAATGCCTTGCGAACTTAGAGCTTGTTTGAACAAATCCACATCCATATCAACTCGGAAATCCAACTTCACATGCCCTTTAGAACCTCAAATCAAGGAAGATACTCAGGTGTAGACAAAACTGAGAAGGAAAGCCGAAAGAAAGAAGTTTCAATACCAAACTAGGTAGCGAGGAACTCAATTTAAGCAGCTGGGATTGCCGTTAAGGACGTGCACTGAAGTTGCGCTCATAGTTCAATAGTTCTCTTCCCTCTGCTTTAATTCATCATATTAAATTAGCTGCCGAAAATAATCAGCAAAAAAGGTTTCAAAGTTCTGTTTGTCAATAGTACCTCCACCCAAATAGGGACAGCGTATGGGAGGACTAAGCTACTCCAGATATTAAAATTCTCCTTGCGTATTCAGGTCCACACCTACTTTTGCCAGAGTTCGAGAAAGTACTGCCTGCAGTAGTGATGGCATTTTGCTCAAGTAGAAGCTACAGCTACATGGGATTTAAATTGTAGTCTGTTGGCGAGCATCAGTCGTCAATTATTTAAAGCTTCTTTGGATCTGATGGTTTGGCTTCCATACTTCACACTTCATTCCACATGTTCCACAGTTTTCCGATTGATTATAAACACAGCCTTCGTTTTATGGTCAGCTAACTCTATTTAAAGGGTAGATGTGTGCATTCAAGAGGACACAAACGTCAACAGGTTTGTCTCAATCTCAAACCAACCTCTGTCTAGCAACTCCTACTCTGAGTGCCTAGCACCTTAACTGAAGATAGGGTTTAAATCCCTGTGGAAGGTTGTTGGTGGCAGCTGACGAGTTCACACTAAGGCACACTCCCTTGCATCTAAATGGCAGCGGACGGTGGCGTCTAAACCTCATTCGGGGTAGTTCAACGTAATCGGATTAAAGGCTAATAAGGACCGAACTATCCTTAGGGTTGTGCGTGGGTTTGACGGCTCCACCACAGAAAACAAATAATTTTTGTGAAGCAACTAACAGCCTCGAATACGAAGGATTTTAATGTTGACGAACGGCACAGTAGAGGAAGACCGCGACTTAGGTGGTGCATGCAAGTGAGAGGGGTCCTCAACCAACTTGTCGTGCGAAACTGGAGGCAACTGGCTAAAGATCGAGCTGGCTGGATACGCTTGTTGGTTGAGGCTCAGGTCTACCCCGGACTGTAGCGCCACCTTAAGCAAATAAGTAAGTAACTCTAGACGGGCAGATCCTAACTAGCCGTTGGTTTGAACAACTGCTTTACTCGTGGTTGTGGCTGACTCTATCTGATGAATATGTCTTGCCACAGTAACAGCTGCATTCTCATCAACGAACCCAATTATTTTGACTCCTCATGGTAAAGTGCAGAACTCCGTTGTACACGATGTTCCATAAGGGGGACCCAGTACTAATCCTTGTGAGCCCCCTACAGATACTTTGTAGTCCTTTACTCCCTCGTCGGTTTTGTACCTTAGTGGCAAATTAGGTTGTTACTATCTTCAGAAAATAGTATGGCGTGCCTATTCTACCGATCCAAATTGCCGAGTTAAAGTGACTTTTGATGTCCACCGCCACAACTTCAGATGCTGTCTCAACAACTACTCTTATGGCGTCAATTGTAGAGTAGGCTTTTCTGAATCCTAACTATTGGTCGGACAACCCGCATTTCAGTTCTGCAAACCGTGAGAAGTCTGTCATACATAAAAAATCTCTTCAGTTGTCTTGTTAACCTTTGGTAGCAGAACCAAATGTTGTAGTTTTTATGTTTCAGGGACTTCTACCTTCTGGACCCTTTTGCATTGCTGCTATTTTGATGTAAGGTCTCATTTGAACAACCACTTTTACTACCTTTTTGGAATCGCCGGTTTGAATCTGATAGGCCAGGTGTGTGCAATGACCTCCTGGCGGTGTATGAATATGACGCTTTCATCGTCACCCTAACACTGGGGGACTCCTCCAATGATTTTTGTATAAGGTGCAGAGACAAGGAGAAGGAGGAAATTACAACGCACTAACTGTGCACGTATCCTGTCCTTGCGACGTTACGAAGGGAAACCCTCGGGGAATACTTTTACGATGCTCTTAACGATCTAGCCGAAGTCGACATCCAGAAGATAAGAAACATCATCTCCGGGACGAAATGGTTCAACACTTAGGGTTAACACTGGTACGATTTCCCATCCCGATGTACTTTGCATTACATACTGCCAAGCCGGTTCTCCATCCTGGTGCCACGATGGCCTTATGGCTCTAAGTGTGTCCCTGTCTGAGCGGGAGCAGCCACCTAACCTAACCCAACTAACAGAATGCCAGAGGATTTTAAAGTCGGGTATTTGACAGGGCCGCATACTTTCACCGCTTCTACTTGTAATGAATATAACTCATGTTATCGGTGCTGCTTCGACGGAGAAAACCTGTGGAGCTATAAAGCCTTACAGAATCCCACCCAAAATGACGCATATAAAAGGTGCTGTATACTCCGTGGAGGATGAAAGGATTTATGAGAACAACTCAAGGGACTAAGTAAAAGTTTTTATCATACCTAACCTGCTCTGCAGTACAAATCCATGGATACTTTCAAGAGCATCGGCTTATAGATCCGTAAGGGTTTCGAAAGAAAAGAAAATACTTGCACAAGCATAGGCATCTTAGCGCATCGCCGTCTAAAGTAAGACAGATAAACCTCGTTTATCAATTTTAGAAACGTCTTTGGACTCTGTAGTTAATATAAAGGCAGCCATAGAGGATATCTAAAATTTAGCGCAACAGCACGTAGAGTGACAAGACCTTCCTTCTCTTAATTTTTCATGTTATACATAGGTAATCTACTTTTGACACGAATCTAAGCATTCAGTTCTTATTGCTGACTACTAACGTCGGATTGAGATTTTTCGTGACAAATTATATCCTCGAAGCGAAGATTTGTTATTTCTTGCGAAGAGAATAAGCCTTGTCAGTCATTCAACGCAATAACAATTGAGCCAGGACACGGCCCTGAGAAGTGCTTTATGAAGTGAATGTTTGTTGCTCAAGTTTCTGTCTTTTTTAGGTGCCAGCAGATCAGTAATTTAAGGACGTGCCTCTTAAGCCTTCTTCTCCTTTATATGAGAATGTAGTGCATTTGTTGCTGTGCTGTCAAATGCCATGAGCCAGGCCAATTTCCATAAACCATCTAAAATTCAGAATTAATCTACGATGGTTTTTGGTGGCTTTATCATGTTGTCGTGCTAAGACTTGAACACCCGCATACGAAGTGAATTGTGCATTCTTCTGTGTCTTTATCGGCAGAGTCCCTACATGCTAGATCTATTGTGCTTAAGAGCATTCATTTAAGACGGATCGCCAGCGAGTTGTGGCCTACGGTAATGCCTGATATGTTGAGGTTATCTGACGTAGGGTCTAAGTTGGTAACACTATTCGAATTTTATTCACTCTTTTGTGAGCCGAGTTGATGGCCAATTCACAATCTATAATTCACAATGCTATATAAGTGCCTTCTTTTAGCTTTAATGACTCCTTAATGCTTCAAATGATTTTGAAATAATTTTACGTAATCCTCAAGTTTAGCGAAGGGTTCAGAACGCGGTCCTAAATTTTTACGAAATTGTATGGAACTGGGATGAACAATGTGATCCAAGTGGTTTCAGAAATTTTTCCAACAATCCCAAGATATTAGTTCACAATGGTTTCAACTTCTTTTTGAATTGCTCATAATCATTCTGTTCAACAGTTCAAATGAGAGTAATGTAAGCACAACGTCTACACACGTCATACATATCTATTGCATCCCAATCCATTAGCTGCTAAAATAAGCAACTCACACCTTTCGTTTTGTTTTTCCTCAATTAGCATTGAATTGATTAGTGCTATAACTTTTCGGAAGCCTTAGCAAATAGGTGTGTTATAAAGAACCAGCCAACAACGACAGATGGCAGCTCTAACGTTAAACGTGGACCCAATTACCTACATTCAGTGGGTAACACCAACACACATCCAAAGCTGTAGTTGTTGGCCATTTAAATTTGTTGACATTTAAATTGTGACATTGACATTGATGTATACGTTTAAGTGATAGTCCTACGTAACGGAAATTTCAACTTGTCATCGATCAGAGTTTTTCATTGCACACAATATCGCACCAATTAATCACCTTTGACAAATGCTGTGCATAGCACAACGACGCTTAAACCTAATCGCCTGCTAATTAAATTATTATGGCGATAAGTATTTTGTAATTCATTAGTTGTTGCGTAATCAGTTTTTGACAGTTTTCATCAGCAGATATGCAAATTTGTCTCTCTGAATCCACTTTTTATATGAAAAAAAAAAACGAACTTCACAAACTCGTAACGCCATCTGTTTGTTTGTGCGTTTTGTAGGTAACATATTATATTTACCAAGTTTGTCAACTGATGATGTCAGAAGGGAGAAAGACGAGAAGCAGTGTAAATACGAATGACAACGAAGAGACGGCCAAAGATAAATTACGAGAGGTGAGTTGCGGCTTGAGAGTGTATCTACACTTTTGTTTGTGGGTTGTTTTCCGCAACAGAGAACTTGTCGGTAGAGTAGTGCTAGTAATGACGGCTGTGTAATCGCTTAGCACTGAACAGAGTAAGCCTTATGAGAGTTTGGAAACTTTTTGGATTTTGGAAAGCAACTATGCAATGCAAATGCTGTTGTTCTGTCACTTAAAATCTAGAACTGTTGTCGCATTTGTGGCCGTTTGCTCTGACCTTGAAAGCAATGGAGTCTTAATGACGTCAATATAAAGTTGAGTATAGGACTTTGCAAACTGATCGTACTTTCAAAAAGTTTTATATACTCGTAGGTGATTCGTACGCGATCATGTTAGCACGAGAACTCATGTGGACGACAATGCTGTAACTGTGCTGAGCTGATACCAAAGTTCTTCAAATGGACTACTGACCGAGACTAAAGGTTTTTTTTTTTTCAAATTCTCTTTTTTTCAAACCTAGTACCAACTCTAGGTACTCTTGAAGATCCTTGGAGAGAACAACTCTTACATAGGCACCGATATCACCAAGAAGACAAATCTTCTTTCCCAAAATAGAGTTCAACATGAGCGTCAAATATTGAATGAAGAAAATATTCAGAAGCATCAACTTCTCTAATCACCACCTAAAGCTATCATTTAAGGGAGGGATACCGACTGGTAGAACGACGAGATTACCGAGTTATTCTACATGGAAAAAGTCAGGAAATCTCAAAGTTTATCCTGGCGTAGTCTCGGCTAAAAGATTTATACCACAACAGAATCTTCCAGACTATTCGAAGATCTTTCGAAAACATCATCTATTTCGAGTGTCCTAATGCGTAACTCAGACTCCGATGAAAAATCTCTCGATCTGCTTAGAGATCTTCACTTACCCGGCTGTACGCAAAGTTTTCAACTAATCTGATCGGTAGTTTGCATTTTGAACAAGCACCAAAATCTGATGGTATCTTCTCTGCACAACTTTCAAATGCCCTTCCAAGATGGTAAGCATGGGAATTCCAAAAGCCTGTTTAGTTTTTGGTACAACGCCTAGCATCTGAACTGAGGTGAGGGTAAGAATCTCGGACCGATAATCTTGACCTCTTTTCCATTTTCAGCAACGTGGGCCTTGGCAGTGACTGCCGATAGCTCGGGATGAGCCAAAGCCTAGCTTCTCGCAACCATTCATGTTGTACTTGTAACATGTTTCGCACAAATGGAAGGGACCTACAATTTATATCCGACTCCGAACGGCGAATTGAGAAGCTGTTCCATGACAGATTATACTCCCGGAGGTTTATCATTCCCCGAAGAGAGCTGGTGCCGCGAAAAATGTTCGGTGGACATGGCTGGGGCTTGAACCCACGTGGCGCGGTCAGCAGTTCAACGCACTAACCACCCAGCCACGGCGACCACGAATATATTATCAATCAGTGATTAAACCTGAACAGTTAACGAACGGATTGAACCTCATTTTGTGGCTTCTACAATTTTCAATATGGACTGCCTTGAGTTTGCCGGACAACCCTGAAGCCTTATTGGCTTCCTTCCTGTTCTTGAAAATAGAAGTAATCCTACCAGGATGCTTAATTCTGCCGCCTGAATAATGGCTGTGGTCCTTATAATGGTTTTATAA
This sequence comes from Matsumyia berberina, assembly GCA_917880715.2. Lineage (NCBI taxonomy): Eukaryota > Metazoa > Arthropoda > Insecta > Diptera > Syrphidae > Matsumyia > Matsumyia berberina. The sequence goes on along the minus strand of OU862870.1, from coordinate 109,055,321 downwards.
GGACGATAAACATTTTCGACTTGAAAAATTGGGATTGTACTTTGCAGGGCATCAAGGGCCAAGGAATTCTACATCTGCTTGGCTTCCCTCGTGAAATGCGTTCCATATAGGTTGTATGAAGGGTATAACTTTGTGGATATGACATAGACATTCAGGGTGCCCCACTCCTATTTGGTGTTGGTTCATGTCCAAGTATAGTTTTCCCTTGACAGCCTTTTTCTGTTGAAGAGTTGCCAAGGGTTAATTCTCCTGTTTTGCAGTAGCAACTTTTTATACAGCGCCCTGAGATGTTTTTAGATGTTTGTTGATCCTGCTTTTGAACTGCTTGACGTGGAATTCATTCGAAATATTTCTGCCTGGTAGAGCGTTGCAAAGTTTTCTGATTCTGTAACAAAAGGAATTTTGGCAGAGGTGTGTTCGTTCAGTTAAAAGTGCATTCTTATGTGCACGTTGGGTGCTTGTAGCGTGTCTTAGACTGTCAAAGCATCCGTCTGGCACAACCGCAGTGCATCCATGGCATCCAAGCTTGCAGTTTTCGTTATTTTCTACTGGGCTCGGTGATACTGTAGGCTTACTCAGTAGGTGGAAATTGGTTATACATACCGCAACTGAGAACTTTTTTGAGTTTAGTCCTAACTTTTTGCAGACACGTAAGACTTAACAAGGCTTTTACGTCAATTGTTAAAAGTTTGCTTCTCAATGGAGTTTGGGAACGAAGTGTCCAAAGCATTTGCCACTCAAATATTTTGAACTACCTGGCGAAAAATACCAATTTAGAGAAAATTGTAACCCTCCATGATTTCACCTAAGACTAAGACAAACACTCTCAAGAGAGTTTCCTTTTAATACAAAGTGGACCCATTTGAGATCGTTATCTTAACTCAAGCTCTCACTACAACAAATGGTGAGTATGTCCTGTCTATATTTGCTGTAAAAGCTAGGATTACTAGGACTGCTTAAGGTTTTTAAAACAGCTGAAACAGGATTCATGGTTAGAATCCTCTGTTGCGATTTAACTACGTTCACTAAACTCCCATTGAAGAAAGAAATGTTCCGCTATTTATGAGCGGATGTAAGATCATAAGCATTATACTTGTTGTCGTACAAAATCAAGGTCGAAGTGGAAGCATTTTCCCATAAAAAGGACAAATGATGGGTTCACCATAAATGAAAAGCAGTTATCAAACCTATTTTCCAGCTGCCGCAGAGGCAGAACTTGTAGACGTAGATTGGCCCTAATCTGGTCCGGAAAGACGAACATACATGTTCTCAATTAGTTGTAAGAACCAGAATCTTTTACAATCCCATTTGCATAATTTTCCTTTTCCGTCTTTAGCGCTTTTCAATAAATTAAAAGATTTTATTTCGTATTTTTATGTTGACACAAATGTAGGCCATTTGCAATTAACATAAAAGACGAAATCAGAATTAATCTATTCTATGTGAGTTCTTCGATATATATAGACACATATGCACATATGTATGTACAATCAAGAAAAGCAAGGTGCTTATCTCTGTTCTTGAGAGTATGCATCACAAATATACATATTTGAATAAAATGTAAATAAAACAAAACGATAGTCATCCGTATGAAAACTTGAAAACAAAAAACATAGGAACTTTCGTTTTTATGTCGCTTGAATATTTGAGACTTGAGAGTAACTCTCGTGCTATTAGCTTATGAATATGCGAATGGAATTGAAATGAATTGCTAATTTGTGGGAGTGGATTACGAACTGTATTACGTCGTGCTATTTGGTTTCGATCGTTCTCGAGAGGACTTTCCTTTGACGGAAATCACCCGACCAAGGGATGCGCATATGCTTATTTTTTAAATAATTCATAAGGAAGTACTTCTACTAAATGTGGGACTTGACAGCGGTTTGTTCAGACAGGTTTAGAATATAAATTATAAGCACGACAATATCGACACCACATATGACCAAAAAATCAGTAACTGGACAAAGACGAAGCCTGCAAGGATGAACAAGACCGTAGTAGAATCGCAGTCGATGCTGAGGACATGGAAGAACCATTTCTGCAAACTGTTTAACGGCGACGACGAATCAAATTCCGCTGGCAGGTAGAATGATCCATTCAACCTGAACGATGAAAACCAAAAATTCCGCGCACTCGACCTGGACGAAGTGATGATAGCCATATCTAAGCTTGAGTTCAACAAAGCCGCTGGAGCTGATGAGCTAGCAGCCGAGCTGTTCAAAGCGGCGGGCGATGATTTGGTAAGGAGCATGCACCAACTCATCTGTAAAATATGGTCGGATGAAAGTATGCCCGATGAATGGAACCTCAGCATTGTTTGCCCGATCCTCAAGAAAGGAGACCCTCTGAACTGCGCCAACTACAGAGGCATCAGTCTTCTTAACATCGCCTACAAGATCTTATCTGCCGTGTTCCGTGAACGCCAAAAGCCATTCGTCAACAACCTGCTCAGTCGATAGAAGTGTGGCTTCAGGCCAGGATAGTACGCAACTGACACTATGGCAGATCTTGGAGAAAACCCAAGGACTTCAAATTGATACCCACCATCTTTTTATCGATTTTAAGGCCGCGTATGACAGCATTTATAGAAACGAGCTATACAGAGCCATGTCTAGTTTTGGTATCCCTGCTAAACTCGTCTGTTTGTGCAGGATGACGATGGAGACTGCACGCCGCTCCATCAAGGTTGGTCAAGACCTCACCGTGTCCTTTGATGTCAAAAAAGGATTAAGACAAGGCGACGCGCTGTCGTCCGACTTCTTCAACATCGTTTTTGAAAGAGTTGTGCAAAACTCACGGGCCAACACCGGACATAATCTTTCAAAAATTTGTCCAATTACTCGCATATGCAGACGATATTGATATAATCGGAAGAACGCAGCGTGATGTCACTGGCGCGTTCGTGAGTATTGAGATGGAGGCGGCGAAGACGTTTTTAGCGGTCAATGAGGGCAAGACCAAGAATATGCTGTCAACAAGAAAGGATACTTACTAACTTGAAGGTAGTACAGGATTTTATCACCTAGGTACCGCCAGACAACGACACCAGCGTTGAGATCAAACGAAGATTCTTCCAATCGCTGTTTCTTTGGGTTAAGAAGGCAGTTGAGTAGCAAAGACCTCTCTCGCACAACTAAGCTGACCCTGTACAACCTTAATCATCCCAGTCCTGCTCTTTGGTGCAGAGGCATGGACTTTTTAAAAGCTGATGAGGTTGCTCTTGGCTTTTTCGAGAGGAAAATTCTTCGGGTGATTTTTGGTCCCGTCTGCATAGACGGTGAGTGGAGGAGGAGATAAAGCGACATCGACTTAGCCAGAAGAGTGAAGGTCAAACGACTGAGATGCTGGGTCATGTAGAGCGGATGGACACCAATGCTCCAGCCCCAAAAAACTTCGAAACCACACCCGAGGCTCGGCGCAGTAGAGGAAGACCGCGACTTAGGTGGCGCACGCAAGTGGAAGGGGACCTTAACTAACATGGCATGCGGAACTGGAGGCAGCTAACTAAAGATCGAGCTGGCTGGAGACGCTTGCTGGTTGAGCTTCAGGTCCGCCCCAGACTGTAGCATCAGCTGAAAGTAAGTAAGCGTTTTCGATGCCATCGGCTTCGACTTGCATCTATGCTTGCATCTATTATAGCCGAAGCAGAGATAGTCTCACGTGTGTTATTCGGTTCTTGTAAATTTAGCCAAATGGATTACGAGTCAACAACCTTTGACTTCTATCGTAGCGAATTATTCAATTTACACAACGTCAACCAGTTTCGGTGTTAATTTGATCAAATTGAAGAAAGACTTTGACGTTATTGGAAACGAAGTGGTCTTATACATGTGGAATGGACCTGCAGTGAATCATGACATGTAATACGAGAAATATTTCTGCAAAAGCTTATGTTAAAAAGATGGGTACTAATAGTTCTAAGAAAATAAATAAAATAACACTTTAGAATCACAGGCAATGACAGACCTGCTCTTATTGCCTGAGAAGATGGTAAGACGGTAGGTAGTTACAATAGAAGTGGCGGTTCAGTAGTAATTCCTGTACCTGATTATTTGCGAATATTGATAAGCGAAGATATTTAAACCCAATCTGTATGGAATCAGTACTCTAATCCTTTTTTTGGATACCTCTTGGATGTCATCGAGGACGAGTTGAATGCGTTGTCTGACCCCGGCAAGAGCTGGACATTTGCATAGAAGTGAAACAGAGATTTATTTTCGCTATTACCCTGAGAAATACCAAGCTTATCTGTGTGGTCTCGTTTTGGCCGGTGGTTAAGATTCCTGCGATCGGGAGCAGATCCCGATCTGGTTAGTACATAGATCACTTGTTTTCGGTTTGCTATGGATATGGAGGATCCATCTCAGCACCCTATACCCGCGACTGTCTTAGTGGATAAGCGGGCTATTGATGGCGATGATAACTGGATCAAGTCTTTCTTGATATGACGCAGTTAGTAAGTATATTTCACCCTTGGTTGACTAACTTTTGATGATGAATGTTAATCATAACAGTTCCTAGCGAAATATTGATTCTTTTTGTTGACACTCGCCTTGCCAGTTCATCAGTTCCTTCGTTACAATGGGTTTTACTAAACCCAGAAGGGAGTAACTCAACTACGAATGCCCAACTGATTCCGTTCTTTCTGTCATTGAGGATGAAGTGGCCGATTCTATAGCTTCGATAGCGGCTTGGGTTCCAATATAGATAGCAGTGTTATAGATGAGTGTTGAAAATCTTTTAACACGGATAACGAAGAGCTCTACTTGGAAAACACTGGGAAAGTCCGGTAGGTAAAAGGATTTCGATATTTTCAGCTTGTCTGAGAAGATTTCTACGTCAACACGCCATCCGTGTATATCAAAATCCTTAATAACTTTTCCGTTCTCCCAGTCTGACATGGTTGCGATCCAACTTGAAACTATTCCTAAAGTCTGGTTAGATACCAGAACATCTTGCTGTGAAGAAGTCGTAAGTAGTTGCGGGGTTTGACAGATTTTTCGGATGCAATCAGGATGGGACCAAAAGCCATGATGTCACTTTCTGTGATAGAATATTTCGGGGTAAACTCATCTTTATTTGGATCTTTGGAAGAGGCGGACTACCTCAACGGCATAACACGCAATCTGTAGCTTTCCTCTAATAGACAAGTCTTAAGACTCCCATCGATGACAATTAGACGACATTATACCAAGAATTGAACTGAAGTAACGGTTCCGTGAAGGCAGGAACACAATATGGGTGTAAATTGAAATGATATGCAAGCAGTAAAACTCCGAATGTATTAACCACCACTTGCTTTTCCATATATTTTTTTTTTTTTCATATTTTCTGCCTGTTACCAATAACTCATTAACAACATCCGCATTTTTAATATAATTAATCGCCCACTTGACGTTCGAGAATTTGATTCAGTTTGAATGGCCAGAGTGGCATATTGGCGAATAACAGTTTCATTAGGAGTATTTTGAACAGACACCCACGAATTACATACGTCTATGGAGAAGTGTCTTAAAAGGTGTTCAACCTCCTATTTTGTCCAAGAACATGTGGGGTTTGTCGTTCATATACACTGAACAGTAGACGATCAGAAATGAGTTCAAAACGTTGCAGTATTTGTATAAACTGACTCTCAAGAAATGCTTGAGTTTGGAGACGCTGGAGGTGTTCGGTTCCTTAAGCATTTTGTGCAGAACGTCGCAGGATATGTTTTACCTTGACTTTCTTTGATGCTTCCGTACTGAAGGCTATTAGCAACCTTTTAACCTTGTCAAAGCTTGATGCGAGGTGATTAAGATCAAACAACGCTTAAATTTTCTATACTCTGTCGGTACATTGATGTCTCTGCGGAGGATAAAATAAATCATAGAAACAGCTTTAGACTCGTAGGGCTGGCAGGAGTGGTAACTTGTGAGACTTCTAAGGAAAATGCACTTGGTCAATGTAATTTGGAAGGTCCAACGAGCTTTGATGGCATGAAAATTGTTAAATTTAGAAATATCGTCTCAGTAAGGGGCATACGTAGCTTGGCCTGAGATAACTTAATTGGCCAGATAACAAAATGTAGGGATTCTTTTCTATATATGTTCCAGGAGGGAAATTGCCTAGCAGCATCAATGGAGATTATTCTTGTCCTCACACAGCTGTACCTTTTGATTAAAAAAGTTCGAAAGAGGAATTAGAAAATGTGTCAAGCAAAAAACGCTTCGGACTTTGTCAACAGTTACCTGGAGAGGGTATAAGCGAGTTTGAATCCCAGTTCTTCATGAAGATGACGAAAGTTTAGCATAGAGTGCGTTGTGATAGAAGCAAAAACGTAAAAGCCTTGGCCGAACAAGATGAAGAAGGTGTCACAGCAAAACTGTGGACCAAATTACTAAAGAGCTGATACGTGGTCACAGCTCTTGTCGACACTTGGTGAGGAACTTGGACAACTCCCTGATAGTTTCGGATGAGGATCGGCTGAAAGTTAGGCTGTCGAAAAAAATAGAGATTTGAAGCCAGATCCAACAAGGCTGTAGACTATCACCACTTCTTTTCCTAGCTAGGGAGCAGCGGAAACCAATGGAGTCATACAACACGTTTCAAACATGTTAACTACGCCGGTGATACATATCTGCTTATTACCCAAATAATTAGAAATAAACACCGCCCGCATGGTTTCATTAAGTTTTAGAATGACTTCGGACCCAACAGAGTGCGATTTTGTACTACTACGTACCTAAGTGATTTCTTTCAGAGACACACTGCACTGCTTGATCCTAAATTTACCTCTGATCATGCAGCAATGATTCATGTCAAGGTCACACAGCACTTACACCCTCAGCTGTATACGACTTTATGATGTCGTTTTAATCACGCAACAAAATTTGTCAATGGGCGTCTATTCTCCCATTTAAAGCCCAAAATGCTTAGACCTCCGAAAACCCAAAAAAAATGTTGGAAATCCAGGTTAATGTAAGTTACTTGTAATTGCACTTTACAACTTCCCCGAATTGAGTTGGAAAATATCGACCGTCAGACTTGTCAAAGAAGTGTGTGTGGTCCATTTGAAAGCAGCCGCACAACTCGATGCTGTGAAGGAAAACACCGTACGCCCCTTTTAGTGTTGAGGTCGACATCGAGGTCTAGTTCACATGAGGTTCTTCCATTAGTTGCAGCATAACTTTTTTTCAGTAGCAATCAAGTTACACCAGCCGCGTTAACAACTTAATCCCGAGAACCTTCCTTTTAACACGTATCCTCTTCCTCTAACTCTTCTCCGAAACATCTTTCACATCTCAACCGAAAAGTAAAAAGCAAAAACTACCAACAGACATTCCACAGGTTCGAGAAACAAGAATTTAAACTTTCTACCCAAAAACGATGGAGCAGAAAAAAAACAGCACAGAGTCTTCTTGCCCATCAACTCTCGGCGGCACAGCATTTTCTTTCGCACGATTTCGACTGCGCCGAGCGCCAACCAGCCAGTTTCCGTAAAACTAGGACGCACTTACGCATACTTAAATTATGACCTACCCAAACCCAGGTGAAATAAAAAAAGACCACCAATATCACGTAAAGTATACACTAAATAAATAACTAACTCATCTGCCCCATTATTTGCACCTCCTACGTCGTGGTGTCTTAGAACCGACTTCTCGGCGCTGAGAGCGCGCCTTCCCTCGCCTCGCGCACTCACCAGACACTCAATCTCCATTTCGATGGAATTTTATAGAAAATCCATGGAAAGAAATGGGTGGCTAGTTGGTGTGCGGTGAAAAAAAAAAATATGGCTGCACACAGCACTTCTCATGCGGATGCTGGGCTGCGAAACGAAAGAGTTGGGCAGCAAACTAGCTGTGGTACTTTTGGATATTGATTACTTTTGGCCACTCACTGGGATTTGTTTACTTACTCTGGACTCTGGTTGCTGACTGCTAACTGCTGATAATCCCTTAATGAATTCAGTTCACTTGCTGTGCCACTTTATTCGTTTCATTCACTGCCGCAACGCACTGGGTAACAGAAACTCACGAAATTTTCCGGAGGAAACTCGAATTCGTCGTGTGTTAAAATATGTTAATTCGAGTGATGTTTGTGTTTTTTTTTTATTGGGAACCCGATATGCGCATAGAGCGAGCGGAAAATAATCACATCAAACTTTCTTCTTGAGAAATTTCACACAAACATCGTTGACGTCGTCGTATAGAATATTTATTTTTAATTTTTTTCCTTCTTCGTGAATTTTTTTATTTTTTTTATTATTTTACCTTTCAAGGTGTGTATCTTGTATCTGATGATTATACACTTATCGCAGGTGTATGACTGTGTGGGTTGTGTGTAGTAAATAAATAGTACAAAAATATTTTGCTAGTAATGGTGTGAGCGGGGGGAAGAAAGTGGACGCACACAGCAGAAGCATACACCAGGCAACAAACACACACACACACGCGAGGAGAGTCCACAAAGTAAAGTTGGAGTTTGAGGGTAAACTAAACAACAACAACACAAAATGAGAAAATAAAAACACAACACAAAAGAGTTCCGAACACGAGCGCGGACGTTTGACGTATTCGACGGTTGGCTCAAAACTGAAATTTGTAAAATGCCTCTCAAGTGAACAATGCTGTGGCTCGTTTGTGAGTTGGAGTTGGAGCTGTTCGGTTTATTTTTCTCATCTACTCTTCGACGATTACGACTGCGGTGATGATCAACACGGAGACAGGTGTTTAGAGTTGCCAGATGAATCGTGGTGGTATTAGCGCTTTGTCTTTATAATCTTTAAAGTCATCAGTTAAAATCCAATTGGTTTTGGTATGAATTCAGTAGCAAAATGGACTGCGACACGGTGGCATTCTTTCATTGTTTTTATTGGTGATGAGTGATGTGCTGCTAGAAGAACCAATGATAACAACGCTATGCAATGAAATCGACTAACCCAAGCAGACACACGTGTGGAGCGATCAAGAATTACATCACGCAAAGGAGGAGCCACGGCAATCGGGCAAAAGCTAGAGACAGCTGAGACATATTGCCCAAAACCGAAGTAGCCTAGGACCCAGAAGGAAAATAGGACACTTCTTCAACGACCTGGGCGAACTGTCAAACAAGTCGCAGATGAGAACAGGGAAGTAAGAAGTTCTTGAAGGTTGATGTGCCATGTAATTACGGCGACATTTAGATTCATCGTTTCTGACTAGAGCTTCAAGTGGGGCGAGCTCTATAGATCTAATAATCTGGGGAACACTCGGTGCTCCGTCTAGGTCGAAAAGATTCCAATGAAATGTTCAATACTTTAAGAGTTTTAAGGCACAACAACGCACTGTAATGCAGCTTCTTCACCCCGGTACTGAATTAATTTCCAGGTGCTATTTTTACAACTGTCTGGATACACAGGCGTTGTCTTTGAAAAGTTAGGTTTATATAATCGGTGCGCTAAAAAGTTAAATTTAACGGATGTAAAACTGTTCGGCCGGAGAATCTTCGGATCGACCTTGGAGAGACGTCGCAGTTGAGTAAGACCGCGAATCAGGTGGCGTGAGGAAGTGGAAAAGGAACGATTGGTCTAGCTGGAGACGCTTGTGAATTAAAACCCAGGTTCATTTCGGACTGTACCTCCATCATAAATGATGTACATAATTGTTTCGCGGTAAGAGCTCCCTGTCTACATCATTGAAAAAGTTTATGCTGATTCGATTGCACTGCAGACGTTATTGGTGGCTTTACAACATCTTCCATTTTGTTTTACCACACACCTTCTCTTGGAGGCTTTCGAAATGAAATCATGGTGCATTAGTTTGTCGAACTATCTGTTGCAAAGAGAATATTCACTTCTATACCACATCAGGCGGAATAGTATTATTTGTCTATGGGCTATGAATCGAAGTCGAAGTTATTTTATTTCTGAGGTGACTGTACAGAGATATCGAAATGATTGCATACGGTATGGATGCTCGTGGAACAATTTATATTTTCGAGGAACGTTGTATGATTTCAGGTTACCAAATATGTTTTAATGTTCTCTCCGAGAAGCATGCAACATTTTTTTACAGAAATGCCAGCCGCATCCAACATTGTTGACGTCTTCCTTATCTGGAGGTGTGCAAGCGGTTCGTTTGTGATCATTTCTTCGTCTCGATTAGGATTAGAACTCAACGAGCTGCTCAACTATCATCACCATAATCGGTGTTCTGACCAGCCATTGTCCCATTCACCTTAATGCCAGAAGGATGAGTCTTTTCTCAAACGACTTCTGCAAGAGTTGCAGGGACCAAGAGGAGTCAGAAATAATCCTCCACTTCCTCTCTAAATTTCCAGCCCCCTCCCAAACATGGTCGTCGTGGCTCAGTGTTCAGTGCGTTAAACTGCTGTGCAAGCTGCTTGGGTTCGTACATGTCCTATCTATCTATTAAGGACCCAATCACTTCGATAATTTGGGCGAACTATCAGATATTGGGCCTTCAAGAGCTTCAAGTGGTTCCAGATAAGTGAGTGCCACTTCCGGGAAGTATGTAGATATAAGTGGTATCACATAGGGCATACCTTGGCATACTTATGTAGGTGTATTTGTGCTCTGCTCAGGCAGTCAAGTCATCATATCTATCTACCTATTTGGGACAGGTTGCCTATTGATACAGTTTTCACTTTCTGGTTCTGCGTAGGCTAGGGAATTCCCAACTGGAATCTTGTGCTATTCTGAATTTAACAAGCGATGTGGGAGGGGTCGTGCTGAGTTTTTTTCCGTCCTTGCTAGTTCATCCACAATTTCGGCCCTCTGAATTCCATTGTCTCCCGGCACTCACCAGAGTGTTATACTATGAGTGTTTTGAGCTTATCGCGGCACAGCTTTGACTTCATTATTGTGGATGAGATATCCTTCAAAACCAGGGTTTACATAAATGACAACGAATTTCCTACAAGATATGTAGTTTCATGCATAATTCTTGGGCCTCCTTGACAATTGCTTGAGAGTCCATTTGGAACGCACTAACGTGACCGGGCAATATCGCGGTTAGTCAAGAATCTCTCGGAGCCAACTCCTGGCTCGGATTTCTTGACTTATCTGTGAAATTTAAAATTTAATTTGGGTTGATGCATGATGGTTAAAATTAACACAAGACCTAACTCTATCCAGATAGTCTTCTAATCTTTTCTCGAAACATCCAAGACTCATGCACGAGGGCTCTGCCAACCTTATCTTTAACAACGTTTCTAGACGTTATTTCTGATGCTGTGTTACTATGATGAAAATTGTTTAAACTCGCCAGTACGCTTGGAACTCTCTGCAGTGGTCAGGAACTGATCAGACCTCATCGATCTGATGGACCCCTAAATTAGGAATCAGTTAAATTGTAGAATTAATTTAATATATATATTACTTTAATACCGTAATTGTTGTTTAACATTAGACAATCGAAACTTAAATCTAAAAAAAAAACCATCTTAACCTAGATTTACACGAATAATGCTTATCGAATAGATTAAAACATCTTAACGGCTAAATGCAGATTTTACTTTTAAAAAATAAAATGTTTTCTATATATTTTCAACAATTGCTTATAAACCTTTCTGTATCTCTAATTCACAACAATGCCCTCCTCCGACCGATCACACTCAATTGCTCTATGTACATCGACTACAATGGCTTACAAAAATATTATTGTATCTAGGGCTAACTAAGAAGGCGCATTATCTCAGCCAATAAATTTGTCCTGCATCTCTCCCACACTAGGTCTGTGAATTATAGATTCCTTTGAACTCTCAATAAATACTTGTGGTGATGTGCTTTGAGCACGTGTATGTGTGTGTTTGTGTTTAATTGTTAAACTTATCTAGGAGGTATGCATTAAGTAGTTCTACATAAATATATCGTTAGTTCTGTGTTTGTGTTTAAAATAATTTAATTAAATAGCAACAAATAGAGAAGCAGCTTGTTAATATTTGTAGCTTTTCTCAAGGATCCTTGCTGCTGCTTGACTCGATTAGATTGGGGGGGGAGGGGACGTGCTGTCTGTGTCCTTCAATTACATTGAAACAAAGTTACTGGGGGCTTATTTGCACATAATAAATATATAAAATCTGTTTATAAAATAAAATTGTTTATAATAATATTTTTTAACAGCAGACTATTGAAGGGAAAATAAATTATTGTTGACTTTGTTTTGGAAGACACTTGGGGTGCTTGCAACGGATATTAGTGGTGCTCGGGGTTGTCTAGGAGTGGCCATTGGTGATGGTTTGTGGTGGTATGCTGCTGTCTGGTCTCGTGGTTGGCAAGTATAACTTTTCTGGTTGTCTGTTGAATAGATCCGAAACGAAATTTGCCTGAAATAGAAAAAAGTACATTAATAAGGTGAAAGGAAGCGTTTTGAAAAATTGTCTACATACATATTTGGAAATGTGTCATAAATTGGGTTTTAAAATATGAGAGTGGAAGCGCATTGATCACTTATTCACTTGTTCTGAACCAATATTTTTAAAAACAGGACAGAGTTGAGCAAATATCTATTACTGTCCTTAAATCTCATAAAGGCTGGGTGGTAGTTTCTGAGGCAATTAAAAGCGAAGAAATATGGCATAGCAGACGCACTGGTTAATTGAGAGTCAAACTTTTCGAATGGAGTTTGTCAAAGCAAAGACGGAGGAAACTCTGTTAAGTTTCGTGGGCACCTACCACTTCACGAACGTCAAAGGGTAGCGCCCAGTTAAAAGCCCACATGAAATGCGTCTTCTTCTAAAAATGAACCGACATTCAACGTATTGCGTGCCAGAGAGAGACAGCCAAGAACATTCCAACATCCCATTCACAAGCGCATCTAAGAGCATAGAGAGTCTCAAAGTTCCTTACGAAAGATTAAAGGCACTCGGTCTCTGTAGGGTCCTGAGCTGCGATTGATCAGGAAACATTCGACTTTTCAAAATTCGCCAAATTTGAGCCAGTATCGCAACAATTAATTTCGTACTTAGAAGCTGTACCACTTACGGTTGGGGCAAAATAGCATCTTCGTGGACTAAGTGAGGGATTAAGATTTCTGACAACAACCTGCTCCCGGGCAACTATAGCGTCATACAACAGGAGGAGTCATTTTTGTTTAGCGAAAGCACGGCGTGGTTTGCTGTTTCCAATTCTTTTGTCAACTGGACCTTCTAAGTTTGCAGGCCAAGATCGTTTTGCAAAATGCGGTGCAAAGTGGTTGCGGATAGGCCCAATTCTAGAAATAGGAACATCTGGGACTTCAGTCACGCTCTCAGCTACGGTGGCAATATTTCAGCTGAGGCGAAATTTAAAATGATGCCTTTTGTTGAATGGCCAAATACTTGGTATGGAGGCTCAAATTGCATATTTAACGCTGACGTTGACGGCTTCTGACGGCCAACAAAGATTGGTTTCTTGAATGTGAAAACGTCTATCCGCTCAGGAAGTGAAGAACTTTCAAAGCATTCCTACAGCTTGAGCGTAAATTCGTGCGAAATATGATGGACATAGGGTCTAAGGCAAGTGGGCTGGTTAAATGCGGGAGAGTACTGATTCCCGAAGTGTAGCACTGTGCCTGGGCAGTGAAAAACGATTGGAAAAACCACGGGAATCTTAAATGATGCTGAACTGATTCTGAACTGGAGTATAACGCGTCGTCCGCCTTCTATTGGAACTCTAGTCTTAATTTTTTTTTTAAATAAGGGCTAACTAAAGGGACTATGACTACTCTTTAACGAGAGCATGGACATTAGGGAAGTTAGAGGAAAGATGAAGGAGATTCCGATGTATCTTGGTTTTAATTGCTTGTGGGTTGTAGTGATGGGGAGACACAGAGCTATGTAGATTGTTTCACATTCGTATTATACGGCTTACGAAAGAATCTCTGTAATTGACTGTACATCCGAAGGCTTAAGGGTGAACTAATGTCCATATAAAGCATGACGCGTATTGCGCTTGAGTTATTAGAGAGCCCGAATGCAAGTGATGACGAGAAAGTCATCTTCTAAGACTAGTTACGCTCTGTCGTCGCTCTGACATCGTTACGGTGATAGGAGACTCGAATTCCAAGGAAGGGGAAGACAACAAAGGGCTTTTTTTTGGATTTCTGCATGTCACAAGGTTAGTTGGGTGTCAATGGAGAGAGAGGTCACTTTCAAACCACGATCGCGGTTTAAGAAAGTACTTTCTTGGATGTCGAAAACGGACGAAGAGTCGATATTGAAATGCCACGGGATCACTCCCTTATAATAGCTACAGTCCAGCTGTACATACGGCATCAGTTCGAAGATTGCACACCAATACACAAATGCTCAGGTTTATTATAGATAGATCAAGGGGCAATCAAGGGGCTGTCTTTCGCATGGACTGGGAATAATCAGCAGCTTAATGCCTGCTACCGTACCAAAACCATCGGCGTGCAGTGAATTCTTTTTCTTATCGAGACAAAAAACTAGCGCGAGAGTCTGGGGAAGGTCAACAAATGATTCGTTGATACAGCAGTTCAGCGCGCAAACCACTTAGCCAGGGCGACGAGAATATTACCACACGCACTGAAGCATTGAAGGACAACAGGGAAGTAGAAGTTGCCGACATATGTATGTACCTGTAGAGCAAAGATGCTAAATACGCTATGCAGTGGAATTTGGCTAACATTTACGGCAGAAGAGTGGATCGACCGAAAAATACATGGAGCAGAATAATTAGAGAAGAGTTACGGGAAGAATTGGAAAGAGCTGAGACGCGGATAGGTTATTTCGGAAAAAGTACACGATAGCAAGTTGGCACAGTTGTGTTCTTAGGTCCTCACATGATAAAACTACAGATTTTCGCGACCTATTGACGCCAAACAGTTTTTTCGCCGTGGTCGCAGTAGCTTGGTTGGTTGGTTGGTTTTGCGGGTGTCCTAAAGACTTTCTTAGCCCTCAAGCCAGTCTATTGTACTCATAAAAAGTACATTTAAGGGAGTCAAACCAAGGTGTAGGCTAATCTGAAAACCACCCAGAAAGGGAAAGAAATCTCATGAGTTTCCCAAAATCAGCGATATGAAAGTCCTCCAGGCCATGGAAGCAGCTGTCATTAAGAGTACGTAATCTTCTGGTGGTTAGTGCGGGACATTCGCACAGCAGGTGCTGAATGGATTCTATTTCTTCTTCGTTTCTGCAGCTTTTGCAGAAGCCATTGTTTTGTAATCCAAGACTCTCCGCATGGATTCCTATGCCGTAGTGGTCTGTAAGGACACCGGAGACGATTCGTTTTTCCCTTCGACTAAATTTAACGAGATTTTTGGAATTCTTCTTACCGAAGACTTGCCATAGTGATCTGGTTTTTGCACAATGATCTTAGTGGATTGCGGTGCAAAATACGACCCTCAGTCCACCGGTCCATCGCTTTGAAGTTGACTGGAATGTTGAAGTTTTGACTGGAATGTTGCGTTCGGGACACATGTTATCGGTCTCTCAAACACTATCGAAGCCAAGTAAGTTGATTGTTTGGTGATGTTTTTGGACCTCTTTGATTTTATCGTCCTTTATCGAAGATGGCATAGAAAATTCAGTAACTGGCAACATGCCAGCAAACCTATCACTTCCAGGCCATGACATCTCGCAAAGAACGGACATCAATAAATCAGCATGTCGCTCAATTTGATGTTAAGCGATTTCTTTTTGTAAAGTTTTATGAAAACTCAGGTTTAAGCCTGCCAACAACAAAAAGTTTCCGAGTTTAAGGGAAATATTCAAAATATTGATTAACACAGCTAATTGAGAAGCATTACTGGACCAAGTACCTAACAATCCACAATTTGTTAACATATGTATTTTTGTATCCCAGTTCCTCGAGTCATTTGAAGATTGAAGTTCAAAAGCGCCCAACAACTATTCCAATTGGATGAGTAAACGCACTCAATGCAGTTTCCCTCTCTAGTCATTAGATGGCGCCTGAACTTCCATTTCGAAAACGAAATGGAATTTAATTTTTCCCCAATAAAAATTGCATAATTTTAGGACGATTCTAATAATCCTCCTGGAATGACTTCATCATTTATGACGAACCACAACAACCGCCGTAAATTCATTACAATACCCTATGGCCATAAACAAATGCGAGTCCATGACAAGTTTTATGACAAAATTTATGGAAAATCAACAAAGAAATTGTTATTGCCATCATCATGTTCGCCCCTGTGGAGGATACTTACTCTCTGGCTTTACGATGGGAGCCCGCGGGGCTAATGGATCATAAAAATCAAGAAAAAAAAATACAAATATCCTTGCGTGTGCAAAATGATAGGAAAAATCGGATATTGCTTCGGATATGAGTGGAATACCAAGCAAAAGAAGATCGCCAACCAACATCTCGTGTATAATTGAATTCCATGAAGGATTTCTTGTTTTGCCTGCAGCAGATTCACACTAAAGGCACAACGAGAGCTTGCGTGTAGACATGCATCCAGGGAGACTCGAGGTAAAGCCATGTTTTGTCCACAGAATCAGTCGAACATCCATTTGTGGTTGTTGAATGCGAGGTAATTGGATTGTCGGAGAACAGAACTCCATGGGAGTGTCACGGAAAGGGGTGAACATGGCTCGTGAATTTTAATTGAATTGCCCTCAAGTCAAAGGGATACCGGAGGACACAAGTTAACTGGGTTAATTGCTTAAGCAGGTTGACATGGGTTTTGCGGTGTTCTCTGCGAGAGTTGAATGGAAAACCAGGACTGCGAAATGTTTTTAACTTTTTTATCTCGTTTTTGTTGTGGTCGCGGTTCAATTATGCCAAATGGTAGTCGATTGTGGTTAAGGATAAGTACTTGGTGCCACGGTCGAGGTATTGTGACAGAGTTAACGAGATAGAACATTTTAATGAGGGCTTTGTTCCCTTCAGAGAGATAAATACATTAGAGGCCAGCTGTAGCTTTAAAGTACATAGTACACGATATCGTGTCACAACTTTGTATACCACTCCTTCGCTCAAACCCTTGTGGCATGGAGGGGAAAATTTGAAATTAGTCAAAACCGTAAAAGAGTTTTGGAGATACTTGCTTCTGTTTGAGACATCGAGCTTCGAACTAATTGGTGCTTGTCATCACCATGAGTAAAGAAGTTTAACTTTCCTGGGCCTTTGGCCTTTGATGTAAGAGACCTGCCCGAGATCGCGTTTAAGCTTATGGTACTGCCGGATCTCCACTCTGCTACATCAGGATAATAGAAAAATCACCAGAGGTGGAATAAATATGACAAAGCAATGTTGGTAAGGTAACTTACTAGCCACAACATTATAAGACATTACACGTGTAGTGTGCGTTCAATAATGTGCATATTGAATCGGTTCCAGGAGAGGAGATTCAACTCTCCAAACCAATTAGGCGTGGAGGAGTTTATAAGCCATTGGATAGTGACCCTTCTAAGAACTAGAATCATTCAATCAACTGTTGGCAACAGAATTTCAACCGAGTCTCTTGACAGAGGAACAACTCTTCTATGGCTCATGGGTTAGGTTAGGTGGCTGTCCCCGCTCAGGCAGGGACACTCTTAGACCAGATTGGCCCATTGTGATACCACAACGAAGAAAACCGACTTACCGGCACCAGGGAACCAGAATATGTAGCATAAGTACAACGAAGGTGGACAACCGTAGGTGTTGACCCTAAGATTTGAACCATTTCGTCCCAGAGATGATTCTATGGCTCACGGTTATCAGTAAAATCCTGTCCAGAATCGACAAAGATGTAGTCAAGGTATTCGCCTAGTAACCACGGAGAACGTGGTAATTTTAGTGTCGGGAATGTTTCTTTCAGTTCTAAGTGACATCGGAAAAGGTGCTTTGAATAAGGTAAACTCAAGAGCTACTAGTTGTGAACTCTGTATCAGTCCGAGCAAACAAAAGTATCGACCTAAACGCCTCACCATCTTAATAAGCAACAACATTCTTCATCCTCCAGCGCGAAAAACTTTAGAATTGTGATTAATTCAAAGCTCAACTGGAAACCTAATATTGACCTGTGATAAGAAGTGGGAAGTTCAACCGAAGATGGTCTTGTGGATGTAAATCGCAGTGGTACCACCCATCCTCTTGTTCGAGTCACTCGTTTAGTGGCCTGCGTTGAAGAAGGACTACAACATAGAGCAACTAAACTAAGTGCAAAGAATAGCGGCTATAGACACAACAGGAACGATGCGTGCAGTGTCCAGTGGACACTCTGAATGTTGTACTGCAGCTTATGCCCCTTGACCTTAAAAATATATCAGCGTGTACCGCAGTTAGGTTAAGAGAAGCAGGGTGTTGATACGCTAAATCGGATCTGGATCTGTTACCTAGGGCAACGACCCAAACCGATTACACTATACTCAAACTATCTAAGGTGGACTACGAAAAAGGCAAAGGGATTAAGGAAAAGGGACGACACATACCGGGTTCCAGATTCGTCCAGTGTCTTTCAGGCGGAAATATTGGTAATATTCAAAGCTTGCCACTTATTGAAAGTCAACCCTGCATCCCTTTCGAAACATTGCCACCCTCATTGATAGTCAGGCTACCATAAAAACCCAAGCATCGAAGACGACATTTTCTAAGCTGGTGGAACAGCGTAAAGAGGAACTTGGTTCATTCCTTCATTAGGGTATCGCTTCAAGATCAGTCTCCTCTGAGTGCCGGGGAAGGGCAAAATAGAAGGGAACGACCGGGCGGATGGAGTTGGAGAGGCGAGATTCAGCCTTTTACAAATCTCTCGCGAAGTATGCTCACATCTCGTTGGAGGTTTTCAAGAGAAGAAACCTCTCACACTTTCCAACAGAGACCAACATCAGTTGGCACGGTTGAAGAATTGTGTCAAATTTTGGCAAATTTGGCCCAACAACAGATCAAGATCAGACATTGCAAGGATCGTGGCAATTAGTACAGGTCAGCCTATAGTAACACACGCGTCCAGACTAGGCAGCTGCAACAATGGGAGGAAGAAGGAATTAGCGTTTCATTTCCTCTGCGGTTATCCGGCTCTAGGTAGGGCCAAACATCGGACACTAGGTGAAACTTTCTTTGACAAAGTTCAGGAAATCTCAGAGAGTGGATGCCATGCTGATAAGAACATAAGTCACGTGAGTTGTGACTTCAAAACAACGCATGGAACACTGATTCTACCTCTTCTTCTCATCTATCTATGCATGAGTGTACATAGGCCTATGGATGATAACGAGGTCAGTTTGCGTCTTTATACGACGACGCCAATGTTTTCACAACCTTTTCTGAATCTTTTTACAGAGAAAAAAACGTTTTACAATCGCACCCGAACGGTTTACAAGACTCTGTTTCACATTGATTGTCTAAAACGCGAACTTCAAGTATGAAACCACCTGTAAAGGACCACCAATCTATTGGTGGCAAGTCACAGTAGTTTCAAATGACATGCGTGACCAACATCATAAAAAAAAGACACAAAATAAAAAAAAATATTACTCAATGCTATTCGCTTTGTTTATTTTTATTTTTTGAGATATTAGGAAACATTTCACTTTAAGCTTAATTCCAGGACGAAAAGAAAATCAAAAAAAAAATCAGTATATTGCAATTCAATATTCAAAACACGATCAGTTCGTTTTAGTTTGCTTTGATTGCGGCCAAACAGTGTACCAACTAAACCAAATCGACGGTGTTAAACGCGCCTAGAATATACAAATGATGAATTAGAATAATGTCAAGAGCTGAGGATTAGATGGATAAGATTTGCAATTGAATGGTGTCAAGTTGCTTATGGTCTTCGTTTGCGAAATTAAAAGTTAACAGCGGGAGGGCAGTTATAAAAAAAAAAGGAATGAAAGTCTGGGCCATGCTACATGCATTTAAATTTGTTAAAATAAAACAGACAGGAAATAATAAAAGGTGATCTAAATGATATAAAAAATAATTAGAAGGTAGCTTCGCTGGTCGGATAAGAAACGGTAAAGACAATGGTCATGATCAGGTTATGCCAACTCACTGGAAAGTACTTGAAACCTATGACCAGATTTACTGATTGCGTGTAAATATTTGCATGCAAGGTACGAGTACACTCCAAGGAATTGTACGCTGGGCAGAAGAAAATGACCTTAGCGTTAACTTAACAAAACTGAAATAGTGTACTTAGAAGCACAAAAGCGCTGTCTACGTTCCTAGAATAGGTGCACAATTACAATACCCCGCCAGAATCAAGGACCTTGGTCTCATGCAAGGCAAGAAACTGACCTTGGAAAAGAAAAACCTGGAAGAAGGAACTGCCAAAGCTAAACGGTTTTTTTGGGTATGTAGAAGAGCTTTCGGCAAGACAATAACGCGAAAACAAGATCACTGGATGGATATACGGTTGCGTCTGAAATGCGTGCTTAAAGACAGGGTTGTTAAATAGAGACATAACAATTTTGTATTTGAATACAAACGCACTCTTAAATTTTTTTTACGAGTTGTCAATGTCAAAATGTCAGTCAAAGTTTACATTTTTATCATGATGAAGTTACAAACGAGCAACGTTTGGCAATTTTTAAAAAGTAAATTCTGGATCGGCGGTCGCAACTTTAAAAGCGCTTAATCCAATTTTTGGTCATAATAATCGTCCTACCAGACAGGCTGTGCGTGCTGCCGTGGATAAATTCAAGTCAACATATTCGCTATTGAAATTTGTTCCTTGGCCAGTGAGACAATGCACCAGTCGAAGTACCGAAAGTATAGCAGCCGTAAATGATCCAGTTGAAAATGAGCCAATTCAGTCGATTTCACGCCGTTCACACGAATTGGGAATCTCTCACATTGCGGGGAATTTTGCGTAAAAATCTTGACCCACACCCTTACAAGATCAAATTATTTTAAGAACTGAAGCTTCTTGATCATTTGAAGCGCCGAAACTTCTCCGATTGGGCTCTGCAATAGTTTAAAGAAAATCCTGAATTTCATTGTTATATCCTTATGGAAAAACCCTGTACAAAAAAGGGCCTGTCTGAGAGACATTGGCGCTCAAGTTTCGACCCCAACGGCTGCGATGGAGGCGAAAGTGATACTATTACACTTCGAAGCAAAGAGATTGGAAGGGCACTCAGCCGCAAGATTGAATGCCTTTGGGTATTCTGAAGTTCCATCAAATACAGACAATCGAAAAATGATTAAGACGATCAAAATTATCATACCTTTTCATTTGACACATCAATTTTGTCAACAATTTTAAGTACTAATTTCTCGAGAATTTGGCTCGAACTAGTGAAACAAGAAATCATGACGGTATTTACGGACAGCGTTTAGATTTTAGGCAATTTAGGAGCTGGTATATACTCCAACAACCCACTGATAGAACTGGCGATTCACCCAGATTTCTTCAGCGTCTTCCAACCAGAAGTCTTTGCCATTAAAGAGGAGCTAGAGTTCTGCTGGAACACCATACCGAAAGAAAGAAAAAAGAAAACTGTTCGAATAGTCAAGCAGAAAGTCATCACATATTCAACTTTAGGACTTTATCTGTTCAGGAAATGCGGAAACAAGACGTCTGCCTTGCCTGGAGTACTGGGTCAGGAGAAGGAATGCCCAAAAAGGCTGAAAACACAGTACCAGTCGCATTGACAAAAATTAAAACGGCAATCAATGAGAAGATGCAAAGGGATTTCGAAGATCACTGGGCAAACTTCTTTACATTTAAATTGGCTAGATCACTCGTTATGAAACCAAACTAAAAATATTATAAGCTCGAGCAGAGAGCAATTGAGGCTGATGGTCAAACACATACAGAGAGATAAGATGAGAGCTTCGAATACTTCCTACGATACTGCTCAGCCTTAGCGAGAATACCTGAAAAGACCCTGTGGTCTATGAGGATACTGAATTTAAAGAATATCATAGATAAAGAAATCGGTGGCACCCTGGCTTTCACTAAGGAAAGAGAAAAATTCGCCACACACGTACCAGTGTCAACTCCATAATTGTCACCACTTTCCCTAGATCCCTTCAAACACTTGTTCCGAGTATGGATAATTCCTGCGGTTCTGACAAACAAAAAAGGGAAATACAGAACCTCCATACCATACAATGCCATATCATACGACTAAGTGGTACTCAGAACTGAAAAGATGCCTCAGTTTGGCGGAGATATTAGAGTGAATGTTTTTCGAATTGATCGGTCTATGAGGCGGGCGAAAATGACAAACTGAAAGGCAAACTAACGACCAGGGTAAGGCTGATGTGGCCCATCCATCATACCACCCAAGCTATCCTCGCAGGAAGTAACGGACTGTGCAAAGGGCACCCACGAACAACAGCCGACCGTTTCGTTTCAGCCATAGCCATCCCCTAATGAGCCACCCTTTCACCTCAAAACAAGTCATCATCTTCTTTACATACAGCACGCATCATTGTCGCGTCACTCGCTTCCGATTTATGATTTATGAGCTCTCAACACCATCGCATCAAATCCTTACAATTTTTGTCCCATTTTCGTAATGATCTTAAGAATTAACTCCCAACGCGACTATAAAAGGAAACAAAGGTTACAGCATCAATGAACCTAACATAGTCCACAGAACAGCGGTCATAGTCACAATAGTTGAATGCGGTCGTGTCCGACAATTCTTCTGCATCTTTTACCCTGTGATCTTCTTGTAAACGTGTGTTGCAGTGATTTCTTCTGAGCTCTGTATTAGGGGCCCTAAATCTGAACTGCGACCTATGAGGTCTATTGTGGGTTGCTTATATGGTTTAACCAGAGGTTTGATAAACCTCGTTCGTTTTGGTGAATTTCCGCTGGGTTGACCGAAGCCCGCGTCAGGTGGAGTAATCTTTTCCTTGTGACTCCTGGACATACGCATAGAATAAGTTTCTTCTGTTCTCCACAGAGCCGGCAAATATCGGTATCTGATACTATCATTTTATGCAAATGGTGAATGGAGAATGTCCCGTTAGATAGCCCGTTAAGGTTCTTAACTCATCTTTGGTGAGAGAAAGTAAAG
Source organism: Matsumyia berberina (assembly GCA_917880715.2). Taxonomy (NCBI): domain Eukaryota; kingdom Metazoa; phylum Arthropoda; class Insecta; order Diptera; family Syrphidae; genus Matsumyia; species Matsumyia berberina. The sequence continues at coordinate 109,032,410 of OU862870.1, read as the reverse complement.
GCTTGGTCTTGGTGTTGGGGTTGATGAACTTTTTCGCTTGTCTAAGGCCCTGAATTTTGGCCCAGTAGTCGACGTGTTTGTTGATCTCTCATTGTGTTATCTTGGAGTAGGTACTGTTGGCTAGTACCCCAAAACAGGATTCAGGACCAAGGAGTGAGCGGTAAGCGCCTCTTTTCGCCAAACAGTCAGCCCGTTCGTTACCCTCGAAGCCTTCATGTCCTTCGAGGAGGTTTAGATAGTCCCAGACAAGCCGGGACCCACCCTATAGGATTTAAGGGCTAATAGTGGTGCTTAACTGTCTAAGAAGGTGTATGTAGATGCATGTTCCTTCCTCAAAACTGGTGGAATACTGCCGAAATGAACTCAGCCTCTGAAAAGTCATTTGTTTATCTTCTTATTGTGGGTCTCAGATAGTAGGGGCATAGAGGAAAACGGGGAAACTGACCGGATATCTGGAGAATACCACGAGAAGAGATAGCACTGTTTGGCTACCTGTAAAAGGTAGACTTAAACAGAAGTGTTGAGGTTCTGGCAGGTAGGTGAGCAGGTGATGACGATCCACTTTAAGGCACAATTTCATACCATCAATCTCCTTTGTGCCAACTTCTCAAAAGATAAGAAAGACGATCCCACCAAAGATTATTTCTACGAGGATTTCGAGAAAACGTATGAGCATGTCCGAAATATTTCAACAGGAAGATCGCAAAAGAGAACATTTTTGACGGGATGGGGAAGACATAGCCTGCACGACTTTGCCACGGGGCAAAATATGGTAGTGTACATCGTCAAATCCCCACATCTCATCATCCACAAGGCAATACGGACGTCCTTGATCAAGCTACCATCAACTAAACTGATTATGTTCCGATCGATGAATGACACTCTTCCAAACCATTGGAAGTTTAAATGTTCGAGATGCAAACATAGACTCAGATCATTACCTTGCACCAAAAGCAGGGATGCAAATACACAGTAATTTCGCGAACAGAACCACCAGTATAAGGAAGTTAATCGCTGGAAGTCTATAACCGCAGAAGGCTTTGTCAGTGGAATTTCTCAAGAGCTCTCGAAAAGTTCCTCAGCAGCAATAATAAGCGCAGAAGACTACTGGCATCACTGCCAGTAACTGATGTGTTATAGGTTTGACCCCTTAACCTCCGATTGACCGATTTAACTTGCTTGGCAGCACGGACCTTGTAAAGAATAAATGCGTTCAGCTCTTAATTCGATGCGAATGCAAATCGTCATATTCAGAGCCCAACTCGGAGTAAGAAAAAGGATCGAACGATTTGCAATCACTGAGACGCCAGAACGTAAATAAAACTAAAATCAAATTGCACAAAAAATAAATGTAAAACGCAAAGCAAATGCTACAAATAAATAAATTAATTCGATAACTTACCACAACTAGAGCGGTGATGGCACCAATAGCCACACCGGCCAGCACATCGGACCAGTGATGTTTGTAATCGGAAACACGACTCAGCGACGTATACCAGGCGATCATAATCAACAGGAATTGCAGGAAATGCTTCAGCAATTTGGAGCCCCTCCAGTTCACGCGAGCTTGCAAGTACAGCTGTTGGGAAGATACATAAACATGAGCACCTACGGATAAATGCAAAACAATCCAATTGACACATTGGGTGGCGGTGTGGTAGACACCGCGGCGACCGAGACCCAACACAAACCGAATGGGAGTGTAGTGTCAAGCGGATTACACTGGGCGAGAGTACTTACAGCCATGTACACCATTGTGAAGGTGGAAAAGCTCGAATGACCGCTGGGGAACGAGAGGCGAACTTCCTTTAGCATACGTTCGGTGGAATCAACACTGAGGCATGTGAACTTCTCTATGTAACGTCCGGCGTTGATTGGATCGGAGCAGCTGGTACCGTCGGGCATTATCGGTTGGCATACCTGCAAAAATGGACGTAGACGGGAATGAATTAGTTCTCAGTGTCACTGCGGAGGTGGATTTAATTTGTTTGTTTGTTTTGCGTTCAAATTTACACCGAGATGTACTGAGATGTTAGAGATAACGGAGACATCAATTCGCAAATGATCCCACGCATCTTGGGATGGGATTTGTTATCGAGATCTTTGTGGGATTATTGCCGAAGGTAATATCGTCGGCAGACAAAGGAAACGAGAGATGAAGTTGGGGTTTTTCATTGCAATTTTGTTTGTCTATCTCTATCGCAAACACAAGCAACCTTTGCATTTTGTTTGATTTATTTTTGTCAGTTCTACAGTGTGGTGAACAAGATTATTTAGAAAATTAGCATTGTCAAAGAAATTGTCAGGGCATTGCCTAGTAACCCTAAGGGGTAGGAGTTGCAAGTTCAGATGTCTTCAGTTACTATAACAATGGCTGCGTTAAAGAGGATATTACACACATACTACGTGAATCCAAGGATTAGTTCACACTAGAAGGAAACATTACGGCAGTTACTTCTACTGTTACCTTGAGGAGCTAAGTAGCACAGACCACATAAAAAACTGTTAGGTTTTGTAGGGAAATCGGTTGCCTCAAGGAAATAGATTAGGGCCATACTTTTAAGAAAGTTTGAAGGGATCGTGATTGGCTCATACGTTGCCTAAAGTTTTGTGACAGCTTTGCTTCACACACCATATCTTACTTAACTTAACCTATAGTGTGATGGACAATAACACGAATTGAACTTCTTCCTAACAAGGTGTTTGCCTGTGCTAAGCAGAGACACACGTAGTCCAGGAAGGCCCTTTGTGATACTACTTGGATTCATACCGTGAAAAACGCTACTCACTTTATTGAAACCAGTTGAAGCTCCTGATGAAGCTGAGGATACTTTTGACGTCAGCATGCGATATTTCGCCCAAGTTGTCGAAGTGATATGCTCCTAAACAGAGTTTTCTTCGTTGGGATACGGTAGAACAAGTCCCGAGGAAATGGAAGATCGTTTCTTCCTCCCCTTCGTTTCTTCAGAAGTCAGTTGAGAAGAGGCCCATCTTTTGGCATGAAGGCCAATGGGACAATGAAAGTAAAAACACCTAATGAGCGACCTTTTGAGCAAAATCGAATGAGATGTAGCAAAGGCCAGATCTCCCTGGAGGTGCTGCACGTGGAACCATGCATCCATCTTTGATGTGTCTTGCCAATCGCGTCGTACTCTAATAGTAAATTACATGTAGCGAGTGGAATACTCAGAATCCTCCATTTCGCAAGGGTGTCTAGAGTATTACCATATTTGGCGAGTTCATCGGCCTTACAGTTCCCTGGAATATTCCTACGACTGGGTACCCAACGATTTAAACTGTGAATATTTCGAAAGGAAACACTAGAACGAGAGTACCATGGTGCATGAGTCTTCAAGTCTTTCCACTAACAGGATGAAGGTTTAAAAAGCCGGACTTCTGCTTGGAAGCTTTCGCCAAACACGTTCAGTTTTTTCGAAATGAATTTAAAATAAAGGCTTGCGTCAAGTCGAGTTCTTAAAGAAATGAGACTTTTTAAGCCCTTCAACGCCCTTTGTCAAAACCCTGATTGGTCCATATCAGTGCGACTTTAGGCGAGAAAAGTCCGCAATCGACTTAATACATATACTGCGACAGATCTTGGAGAAACCCCAAGAGTTTCATATCGATATCCGTTTTATTGATTTCAAGGCCAAGTATGACAGCATTCATAGAGACGAGCTATACAGACCAATGTCTAATATTCGCATCACTGCTGTACTCGCCCGATTGTACCCGATAATGATGAAAAATATAGGTTGTAGACAAGGTGATGTGCTATTGTCGTGTTGGTGTTCTCCAATGTCGTTGTGAAGAACTTACACGCCAACACCAGAGTTACAATCTTTCAAAGGTCCGCGAAATCACTCGCGATATTGACATTATCGGTAGAACGTAGCGTGATGTCAGTAACGCTTTCGTGAGTATTGAGATGGAAGGACACCCAACACCGATATCTCGAACAGAAAGTCGATCAGATATAACTTTAAGGAAGTTAAAGACTTTACTGCCTAGGCTCCGCTTTGAACTCAGACAATGCCACCGGTCGGTGTGTAGAAGTGACAGTTCACAGGAGCTCAATTAGCACAGATGACATCAGTAACAAAAAAAATATCTGGTGCGACAGCTCGGGAAGAGTCAAAGCTAAGCTTCTCGTAACCATTCATGTTGTGCATGTTACGTGTTTAGCACGAGCCTACAATTAATTGCCGATTCCAAATGGCGAATTGAGAAGCTCATTCATGACAAATTATACTCTCAGAAGCTTATCATTCCCCGACGAGAGGTGGTGCGGCGAAAAATGTTCGGTGGATATGGTTGGGACTTGAACCTACGTCACTCGCACAGCGGTCCAACACTAACCACGTCTCGCACTAACCACGGCTTCTGCAGCCTAAAACACGTCATACTTTAGGGCTGAGCAGTGCGTGAGCACAATGTTTCTAAATGCGTCGAGGGCACTCGCTAAGATCATACCTAATATTGACGGCTCAGATTCCTTACAGATAGGATGCAATTCCAATATCTAAGGCCCTCTGCAGACGAAATCTAAACTACAGGTTAGGTGTAAGCAGACCCTACCGGGTGACCTCCTACGATGCCGCACGCGCTGGCGTCATTTTGCTAGCATGATGCCAATTGAAGCATAAGAAAGGATCCACTTCTGCAAGACTTCAAAAAGAAGATACAAGACCTAATCGGTTAAAGACAGATGAACAGATATAAAATGTCGTTGAAGAAAATGTGCCACAAAAAAGCCTATCGCTCATTTCAAAACAACGCACAACGTAATTTAGTTCATAAGATAAGATTCCATGAGGTGAACATGCATCAGATCAATATAAAGCAAACAACCGTCATACTGGTGATAAATCAAATGAAGCTAAAAATAAATTGTTTTAAAATTAACAGCCTTATTTGAGTACTAATCCGTAATCTATAAATTATCTCGTATACCTCTTAGATAGCAAGAACAAAGCGAATGCGTGGAAGGTTGTCGGTATATATTTATACAAGGCTTATTTATACAGAAGCTTATACAATGAAGACGCTCGGAAGGGTAACTAGCTGATGCCCGCATTTATCAAATAACGACTATCCCGTATCGTTTGCTTGGATTATAAATATATAATATACAAATATAGTTGGTAAAAATAGTTAAGAATTAGTTAGGCCGTAGACAAATCTTCTCTCAAGTGAACCCTTAGCTCCTTCTTGAGGGCGAATTTCTCAATGAGTGGGCACAGATATGATGACGTCATGTGCGCCCTACGTTCATCACCTCATGTCGTCTACAAAGCTGGTGAAGTCTGCCAGAAGCCTCTAGCCAATAGCTCCTGTTAGCTAGTTATTTAACCTGATGCCTTTGATTTACCTACCTCAAAACCCAGCCTATGTGCCAGATTGCTCTCGTTCCAGGCAGTGAGTTTGAAGTTCAGCAACACTTTGAGCCTTATTGCTCTGTTTTGTCATGTTGTACAAATCAGCGTCTAAGTGGATAAGGCTAAGAAGCAGCTTGAAGGTAGGGTAGATTATGTAAGCACAGCAATTGGCCACTCTTGGGTTCTCAAGAGCACCATACTACTCCTAGTCAACGTTAAGTACAAAACTCGGCTTCTTAGCAGAAGCTCTTGGGAGTCTGGTACAGTTTTGATTAATTCCGCGCTTGAAATATTCACAGACGAATCCAAGACGGAGGAGTGGTACGGAGGCAGGAGTCTTTTCCACCGCACCTGGCTTAGCCATTACCACGCGACTGCCAGATCACTGTAGTTTACTTCAAGCGGAAATTACGGCAGTCTGCAAACCTGTGGCTTGGCTTTGCTTTAATTAAAAGATTGCAGCGCTTTTGTACTATACACAGATAGTCAGGCAGCTATTAAAGCCTTGGAATCGCCGACAATACGTAGGTTGGAAAAGCAATGCCGCAGATCTTTTAACGAGATTGCAGACAGGTGCGACGTTACCATGTGCTAGGTTCCAGGACACAAGGACGTTCCAAGCAACTGCAGAGCAGACGAGTTGTCAAAAGACGGTGCAGGACGGTATCTCCCCGAAAACCTTGGGGAACTACCTGCGCCTATCGAATCTATCAAATTCCTCCTTGAGACGGATGCCAAGAAAATGGTAAACCACAGGTGGAACACGCTCAGTACTTGTCTCTAAGGAAGACGAAGAGACTTTTATCCACAAACCTGAAAAAACTAGGTTCACTTATTCGGGTCCTTACCGGTCATTGCTTGATAGGAAGACATGCACTTAGACTAGGGGTCCCCTCCAATAATTTCTGTAGAAGCAGCAGAGCGGAGGGGGAGGAAGAAACTATAACCCGCCTACTGTGTACATGTTCCGTTCTTGCGACGCTAAGAAGGGGGAAACTTCTACGGTGATCTGAACGATCTAGCCGAACTTGACATCCAAAAGATAAGAAACTTCATCTCTGGGACGAAATGGTTCAACCCTCTCGATGTATTTTGCATTACATACTCTGGTTCCCTGGGCTGGTAAGCCAATTCTTCATCGTGTTATCACTATGGTCTTAGGCCCACCTGGTCTAAACGGGGGTAGACACCTAACCTAACCTAGATAGGCTAAGGTGGCTGTCAGCTAAAGCCAACAACCTTGGACCAATTATAAATCCGTTGTGATACCACAGGGATCTTGGAGGAGCTTAAAAGTAGCTGGGTGTGTCTTATATTGGTCAAAGAGTATAGTCAAGGCTACCGAAGGGTAGTTCTTCTTCTCACTAAGAGGAAGTAAATGTAAGGGACCTACTTATAAACGAAAATATTCTCATACTTTCTAATGACGTCCGATGTCAGATGGAGCAGCAGAAAGAACGCGCATCTAATTAAAGACAGGCATGGGCATCTGACATCTGGCTAATAGCAAGGCTAAATATTCCCCTGGCCTTGTTTTCGGATGTCCTGTATTGCATAGCCCAGACAACATGTATTAGGCTAAAACAACTTTAAAACTATCTCAAACAAAATGGTTGAAGGCATTTATAAAGTAGCTTTCGATACGCATTGATTTTGAATGCTTGTGAAATGCACGATCACGTTTTCATATTTCGACTCATGTAACTGACAGAGAAAATGGCATTCAAGAGAAGCTTTGTCATGTTGCTTCTGGATCAAATTAGTGGGGATCGATGAGGATGGAAGATAGCAGTTTTTGAACTAGAGACTCCTAGACAGTTGCTTGGAATCGACGATGATGGAAGATAGCAGTCTCTTAACTAGAGACTCCTAATGCAGTGGAAGCAGTTGAGTAGACTAAAACAGCCACCGGTATTCTCTGTAAACGTTATGAAATCGCTAATTTAGAAACTGAAAACTGTTGTCTTCAAAAATGGATGATGTTAGGTAGGGGTATCTAGAAATTGTAGGGACTATCTAGAATGTTAGCTGCAAGCATGTGGAACAATCATCTCAAGTTTGAAAGAATTGTAACAAGAGACATTCGGCTTATTTCTGCGCCGATTGATCAGCAAAGAGTATGATTTGGAACCAGCTTCCATAGCAGATTTCCCGACGAAAGCCAGTTGAAGTTGAATCAAGACTTTCCTTGCTTCCTCGATCAACCGCAAACCCAAACAATTTCACTTGCATTTTCCTTTTCCCCCACACTGTAGTCATATTTGCTTACCACTTCTCAAGATCAGAAATGATTTGCCAAAAGAAAAGGTTGGGAAAAAAGGCAAATGCCGACTTTGATTATACCGCAGGAGGGATCACATTTCACCGGTACTACCCACACAGTACGATAGAAACGCTCAAAGCCACCTGTGCCGGTCGTTGCGCGCAGCTTATTTTGCATTGCAAATAGTCTCCATTGAAAACCAATTGATTCTATCGGAATCCGAAATCGCATTACAAACAAGCGGTGGCCTGTTGCGAATTATCCCACAGGCAGTGAGCGCAGATAGGAATACATTTTCGCTGTAACAAGTACTTTGCGGTTCATTGCTGACCAATCCAATGGACCACTGCATTGCACCGCTGGAATTCAATTGAGATATTTCGACGACGGAATTGAAATGATACACCGCAGCGGTATCATATGACGTTTTACAGTGAATGTATATAGTGCTGAATGCAGGTATCTATTTCGCACATGATAGATACTTTTGAGAGGAGTAAATAAATCGGTTTGCTGAACCGCACAAATTATCCTCGAGTAGCAAAGCCGTAGATCTCATGAATGAATGACAGCAACTTGACCCGGAAGGAGTCGAATTTCTTCAACTTGTTGGTTAGTTGGATGGTTCTAATTTCATAACAAATTGATGGGGTGGACTGGAGAATAAATTCTAGAGAGGACGTCTGTATGGTTGTTCGAGATGGGATGAGAAGCAACTTGAGAGAGATTTCCTATTGCCGCTGTTACTCTATTGACAGCGTTCTTCTGTCAAGGTGGACAGTTTTAGACATCATCAACCATTTATCCCACTTTGAGGCTCTCCAGCATCTGTGCCAGTGTATGAATAAATTTAAATTCAAAACGAATGTTTTCATCCACAACGGATGCAGGAAATAATGCGTGCATCACGCGTTTGCACCACATGTGTCACCTACTAGCGTCACAAATATTCCACACAAAGTCGAGAAGACCACGAAGTGGAGACACACCAACAATTCCAAATAATTAAAAATGAAATATTGCATTAAAATCGCTCTCACATTGACTTTTGGTCTTGAAGTTGAAGTCGGTTTCCAAATTCTTCACGACGTCATCTCGGAGGATCGTTCGTTTGAAGCACGCGCGAATGTTAATTGTAGGAACATTCTTTGTGTGTACGCTCTTAATAAGAGACACTCTTTGGCGGGATGCTTTATCTTTGGTCCATAAATTATGTTGTGACATTAAAACACGGATATGAGGGTACAGTGTGTATGGATTGGGAAAGAAGAGAAGGCTTCGTCTTGGGACAATGAAATTCTTGTTATGTGTCTGAAATTTTTGGTGACATTTGTATGAGGAAATGCGTAACGCTAGCAAGTGTTATTTTGATTGGGGCGATTGAACAAAATTTAATGGGGAACTTATCGAGACTTACATGGAAATTCTCCGATTTATGAAGAAATTTTTTTTCGACTCAGTGGTTATTGCGTTGGACTGCAGTTCGACCTGCTTAAGCTCGAGCTCAGCTATATTCACCGCAATTTTTTTCACGGGACCATGTATCCCGTACAAGATGTGTGGTTGTTAGGTCTTTCTTGACCCACACCGGGCTATCGCGTCAGCTATTTTTTTTTAAGTGGAGAAATCCAATGGAGTTTCACAAAATACCTCAAACATCTTGACTACGCCCATGATATTAGCCTACTCGCATATAGTTACACCTGATAGGTTTGTCAAGCTCGTCGGAATGTAGGAGCAGAGTAACATCAGAGGTTCTTTGGTCAATCCTGAAATCTATAGGTATATAGCTCTCTTTCACCACTCCCCCTAACCCCATTTACTTAAGGTGTTACACGTTCGATGCCTATAATCAACTTGGCTGAGGGCCCAATCAAATAGTCGCAAGCGGAGTATTGAGATACCAGGCAGCTTCCGGATTAGCCTGCCTTACGTGCGCAATGCGGATCTCTGTGCAGGTGGACATTCATTTCTCCGCCACTCTACGCAATTAATTATGAATCTAATGAGACAAAAACGGAAGAAGAAGAAGAGGAAGGTCCTTAAGATCGATTTCCAGCACCTTGAAAGGTATACCTGGTATTACCTCTGTTGGTAGCTGTAGACAAAGCTGCTCCTCAAGGCAGCTTAACAAGCATCGGCTATATCAGCGGAGAAGATTTTAGTTTCCGAACCTGGCCCTAACCTAGAACTGGCCTCGAGATGCGAGGGGTTTATCCCCAATCTCTGTCTGAGCACCTTTCAGACAGTTACAGTCATTCGGCTTCAAATGCATGGCAAGTCATTCCCTCAGACCCTTGGGCGGCTAACAACAACCTCTCAAGACATTGGTTTCTAAACCAGGTTCTATTCGTCTTACAGGTTATGTTATGCATGGGGTTCACCGAAAATCGGAATTTAGTATTATTAGAACCAGCCGTTCTGCTGTAAGCTCCTGGCAAGTTGTTCCCTTTAACCTTCACAAACCCTTTGTTCACTTCTGACATTTCGGCTTCGAGCTTGCATCCTCCAAAGCTGCGCATTTAGCCTGGCGCGGCGTCTTCAGGCCCATAAGGCGCATCCTAAAACAGGGCCATGAAGCGTACGCAACTTCTCAGCAACTTAAGTCCCCTGGACTGAACCTCGAAAACGAAAAAGGTCACACAACGAGTTCCATACTCTGGCGAAAAACTCTAAGTTGAAAACTCACACAACTCATTATGACTGAGCTATAGCGATCTAGAAGACAGCGTCATGACCGAGAAATGGAGGAAAGTAGAAGTAAAACTTACTACCAACTTCCTTCATGTGAGGGTAGCTGGCACGAAGTGCATGTTAAGATCATTCCTTGTTCTGAACAAAGGGCGAAAGACCTTTATAGCATGGATGCTGACTCAGTTCACTTGTACACAGATGGCTCCAACCCGGAAGTGAACTGGGTGGGGATGCTTTTTCCAAAGAGCTACGCTTCCCCCTCCCTGATCACTGTAGCGGAAATAATAGCGATTAAGGAAGCCTTTTTCTATCTGAAGTGCAATGTAATATCTGGCTTAGACTGTAGACTTTCACGGATAGCCAAGCGACAACAGAGTCCCTGAAACTGTCCTCATTCATTCCAAAGGTTACCCTAGACCGTAGCTTGTCTCTCAATTCAACATTAACCTTTTTTGGGTGTTACGCCACAGCCACATTTCAATAAACAGCCTGCCGCAGCAATGGAATCTGAGTATGCCACTAGCTACACGCAAACCTCAAAACCAACCGCAGATGGGAGAAAGGCACGACTTGCCAAATTTCCAGCCTGATCTGGCTTATCTGGATTAGATAGAAAAAAAAAAAAAAAAAAGAATCGATTCAAAGGTTTGGCCCTGCTAAAACCTTCGCAATTTAGCACCTTTATCGGTGTCTAGGATACTGTCCTATAGGATTCCACGCAAAGAGGAAAGGATTCATCTCGAATGATTTCTGCGGATGTTGCACAGATAAAGGGGAGGAAAAGACTCTTATTAAGTTCCTCTGCACCTGTCTAGCACAGTCCAAAAGAAGACTGAAAACCTTTCTTCGATGACCTCCCGACGACATTGAAAAAATTGACTTCAGACGTTTTAGAGTGACAGATCCTGTGGACAATCAAGAAAACCGACGATCGACTAGAAGTGTCTTGGCAGTTTATGAAAATCTGAAGAGAATTAAGGCACATCGACGAGAACCAAACATGACAGTGCATGGATGTCCATAAGAGGGTAGATCCTTACCAACCAACATCACTTGCTGTTGCAACATGAATACAAATTTATCGAATCACTTTCAATGGATTGACAATGGAGGAATTGCTTTTACATTAACATCAGTGCTTGTCAGGCATAATATACTCCTCGACTCTTAGACTATAAATCAAGAGACAACGATTGCACTTATTTTGAATTCCTACCAGGACATGCAAATATCAATTCAACTGTCTCTATACTTACATCAAAGAAATGTGGTCTCAGTCGGCCAATGGTGTACTTGGCAATGTCCGTTACCAGTTGACTTAGTGCGGCGCCAAATCCAAAGATTCCAAGTTTCTTGTAGCATTCTATCAACCATTCAGGAACCTCCCATCCATAGAAGACATACCGGCGGTTCGTGTTGCTTTGTGGCTTCTGGTTAGCCTTGAACAGTTCCACTGTTACCACCTGCAAATAAAAGAGAAAAAAAAAACCCATGAAGACATTGCGATTTGTTTCCTTAAAATTTATGCACGCGATGACAGTCGTTTAACATAAATCAACCTCCTCGGACGGTCAGGACAAGGTGACTAGAGACAACGTTGACATTGTAATGTGGAAATAGATTACCGCTGGAGAAGATTGCCAATTTCCATATATTAATTTCGCCGCACGTTAGTGCTCCTCCTAACCACACATTGTGGGACACACAAGTCCTAAGCGAACTAAAATTAGATTCACTTTATCGTTGCTTTATTTTGACAGAGATATGCACGCATACCGGACGAGGATTAGGCAGATGTATCCAGAAACGTGGCGGATTCATTAATTTTGCCGAACGTATACTTTGTAAAACACCATGGCCAGCATGGGCTTCACAGAATTCATGGGGTGTATCTCTGGTTATACGCAAAATCTATTTCACCACATTTCGACATGCCTAGACACAGACGGTAACGCTTCTGATTGTTCATTAGCGGTCAATTGTGGGTTGGGACGGAGAGGAAGCGTGAGCATGGCCGTCTGGACCTACTGCTGGAATGGTTTACCATGAAATTTATGGCTGATTTATGGTGAGGTAATAAATTGACCTTGTGGTTGAACTCCGTGTGCAGAGGGAAACTCCTACAGAGTGATGCTGATGTAACGATGGACATCAAATGCGAGCTCCATGTGGTAGGAGGAGGAGATGAGTCTAATTTGAATGTTTAATGTTACCGGAAAATTTCATCACTGGAGTCTGCTACGTGTGAGGAAATGTTTTCGAGAATATATTCCCAGACTATCAGGAAGTTTATGAATTGTATTCTGGAAGCACCTTGAGGAGGCAACTTAAACAGACCTCGACGTTAGATTGACCCTACATTTACTCATTTATAACCTGAAGCAGATCGGAGATCGAGATGATCGTCTCCTTAGCAATCAGGTCTCTGTCAAATGCCATTACTCCTTATTAACCTTCAAGTTAGACATGCAAAGCCACAGCTTCCGTCAACAGCTTGCAAGGTCTGTCAGGAACAGCAGATGTACGAGAATTCTATCACTGAATTTAGAGAAAGTGACATATTTGGTAAAATAGATCGAAAGTACGACTAGAATCGACTCTTTGGAATCTTAATTCAGGGTTCTTCCTTTTTGACAAATCTAGCTGACCCAAAAACTGATGAAACACGACCAAAGGGTCCGGAATTAATAGACATCAGAGTGCGGAAAACAAAGTGACAGTGGATCGGACACACCTTAAGGCACGGAGAAGGTGCCATATAATGGAATCCACTCACTCAGTCTGGTAGAAGAGTGGATAGCTCAAAACAGTTGAGAAGGAATCGAGGGATGAGCTGGAGAAAGCTTAAATACATTGCACGACGGGATTTCATATAAGAGATGGAAGACACAACTCTTGCTACTGATCAGTAAAGGAAAACGAGATCAAGAGTCCTCATCAGAGTACAGACCTTTGAGTTTGCGTTACACAGCCGAGAAAACTGTTGGTAAAGATGCAGAAGCCGCAACTGACACAAGCAGACCAGATTGTAGGTGGCCTATCCTAGAGATATATACCACGGATTCTGAAGAGGCCGTCCAAGAGGCCCAACTGAAATTCATCTTGTTGGCAGCCCCCGTTGTAAGAAATTTCTTTAGCTTAGCCCTGGTGGAGAGATATGCTAGACGCGCTCAAGAATACCTTCAAGATACCTGCGGATGGTATAGAAGTATCACGGGGGCTATTTTACAACACCGCGAATGTACCCCAAGGAAAAGTAAGTAATCACTACAGGGGTAGCGGAGGGCTTAATGCTAGGACCTGACCTGTGGAATAATTACGTGGAATATCTTCAAAGATGGTATTCTTCATATGAAAATGCTCAAAGCCTCATTACCGATGATATCGGCGGAGTGATTATAGCAAGAGAAACCGAAAATGTACAGACAAGACTAAATAAAGTTACAAAATGCGAGTATGTCTAAATGGAAGATCATGGCCTTAGTCTAGCGGCAGAGAAGACAGTGATAGTCGTAATAGTCGACTCATTTTTTGGCAGCAAATAAAGTCCTAATCGAGGCGAGTTGCAAAAATCACTAGATTACTAAACAGACTCAATGTGGAGGGGCTAAAGGCCAACAGGAGACGACTTTTCATGTCGATCACGCATGCTATTCTCTTTTATGGCTGCGAGATCTGGGCCGATGCACTCAGGCGAGAGAAGTACCTGATACAGATGGACGCATCGATCGACGTGAAACCTTCCGAATAGCAATCTCTTAGCGCACAGTGTCCTCGTCGTCAAGTGAATAACTCTCATTCATTTTCTAGAGGCAAAGAGGACATACTGTTGGAGCGAAGAAGCATCAAGGAAACGTGACAAGGGCAATGGAATTCAGAAACTAGAGAAAGGTAGACGGCCAGACTGATGTGATATAAAAATTTCATCAAAAAAATCCATAAGATAGCAAAAGTATGGCTCGACTAGTAGCTCGACTTGATGGTTTGGCTCTTGTCATCTTTTCGAACCACACCACACTTTTTTCAGCCGTAAAAGATGGAAAGCAGAAATATATAAATACAGGCAACATCATTCCAGAAATTGACGTGAGAATGACGAACTAGAGTAACGACAGATTGAACCAAGTAGGCGCCGCCATTGTTGATGCTCTATGTACATCTATGAGTAATAGGATTTTAATCTTGATAACCATTCTGGATACAATGGAACCTTTTACCTTGTAATATTAGTCACTGTTAACGTAGACCAGCCAAAGGCCACAGATTAGGAGCCTCCTGGATAAAGCTATGAATCTTAGGGGACCTGTCAGCTCATCGTTAATATTAGTTTTCCAGCTCCAGTGAAGAAGTGACGTCCAAGAGTCCTCTTTATTCTGACGAAAAGGCAGGACGTTCGACCATCAACTGATGGACAGGTTCAATTTCTTCCATGTCCCTGTAGCACCTGAAGTAATTGTTGTGATGTAAACTGCGTGGATACTAATGGCGCAATGCCCAGTAATGATGCCAGAGACAAGAAGCGCGTCATTGTAATTAAACTTAATCAGAGGAAGCGATCTCTTCTTGTCATAAGTTGGTCATGGAGTCATAGGCGTTAGGCATGTGTCAAGCTTTTACTGACTCAACTGAAAGCTTCACGATAGAGGGTGGCCATGGTGCAGTGGTTAGCATCATCGCTTGCAACATAAATAAAATCAATCAACTGTGAAAAGCTGATGGCGACTCTACTGCGAAATGTGAAATCGCCAATATGCTCTGCATCCCAAGGCATGTAGGATGCACCAAAGTGCTGTTCCATCGCCAACGGAGATTCAATATGGCTTCACACCACGTTTCATTGTCCACCCATTTGAAAAAGCTCATTTGCATCGAAAAATCCTAACACATGTCAAAGAACAAGATCTTAACAGCCTTTACTCCAAACTGAACATTACCAAGCACGAGATTACAATTTAATCCGAGTCTTTCAACCGAAACCCCCTTAAGAATTCCACACGACCTACATTTCACCAGATTTACTCCAGCCATGTCTGTTCTCAAAGTAATTGCGCAATTTTCTTCCCACAACCCAAGTGTTTTAAGCTGCAAACACTTAAGCCCGACAGCATCTTTTAGTGGGCGACCATCATCCCAAATTTACTGTCGACAATTGACAATTCCCCAGATGATATCGCGCAGCCCCCACTCTCATCTGCATATTTCCCAAACGACAGTAATTATCATTTCGAAACACTTACCAGAGAATCTTTGCAATAAATTATAACTTTGCCGGGTGAAGCGTTGGAAATTAGGTCAACCCGGTCAGTCATCGTCTTCCCAAGGTCCCAATGGGAGAACTAATGCTCCACTTCTGGAAGTACTTGACAATTGCATTGATGCAGTGCCAACAACCCACCACGATCCATAATGGGGATGGGAGCATTTATTTGTTTAGCAATGGCACTGTTGGTGCCATGTGGGTTGAGGGAACGACGACCCCAGTCTTGGGACAACCTACTACAGTTTCAAGAATTTAATTGGCCGACAATGACATTTTTTATTGTTGTCACTTCATAAAAGATGTTCTTGTGTTTAGTGGTATCTGTATCTATTGGGTGTTGGAGATGTGAAAACCTTTCAAGAGGAAATTTGTTTGTTCTCCCGGAATACAACACGTCGACGTGGTTTTTTTGATTTCTCAGCCCCAGAGTGCCATCATTGATTATTTACCATTCGGATGTTGGAACGAATTTGAAGCACCAAAGAGGTGGATGAACTTTCTGTTACTGCACTTGGATTGGATAATTTATTTACATCCAACGGAGGGTGGAAGTGTGAACACAACTCCATCCATCAACACTTGGATTTGAACTATTTTTAAACGACTTATGCCTGGGCGCGGAGGTTTGTTTCTCTAGAGCGAGTGTTGACGAGCAACTTAATTTCTGTAACAGCAGTCCTTGTTGAATTGGAAGCGAAACACGCACCACTTACAGTTAAAAATGGTCAAATTGATTAATAGTGGAATAAATGTCAGGTGTGGTCGATGTACAAATGACATGTGGTTCCTCTGAATTTCAAACGAAATGAACCGAAGGAAACGAAGTAAGGAGTGATTAAATTGTCTTGAAGAAGGCAATGAATATTGCGTCAGAGTTTATTAAAAACTGAAACACTATTTAAGAAATCGAAGTTTTAATTGTCTGAGTTTTTTAAATGTCAACATTCGAATCCATTGACAAAAAAGCCTTTTGGCTATTTGGTAGAGGGCTTACGATTTATGGGAACGGCTTTTGAATACCCAAACAGGGGAAGCCTCTATCTATAGCGCGAAATTCTCACCTTAACACATTGGATACTTTTTATCACAAATCTGTGCAACTACTTGGGTACGCAGACGACATTGACATTATCGGTATTACTAGATCAGTAAGCAATCAAAAGCAGCATTTGAACAGGCTGCTCATTTGTATTTCAAACAAGCATCACTCTGTGTCCCAGTTTCTTCGGAACTATTGTGCTGCGTTTATTCCCAAAAAACTGAGTACGTGGTAGAAAGTCCATTCAAATATGACCGGTCAATGAACTTTTTTGACAATTTTACAGACGAAGTATTAAAAGAGGGGTCATTTTGGCAAGACATGGGGCTTATCGTCGAAAAAGTCCTTTAGAACTATACGTTTCTAGCTCATGACACAGTTGTTTGCGGAAGAGGCTTGCGCGTCAGTATCTGACTACCTTTTGCACTACACTGCAATGCGCGGCCTCTCTCGGCTGCACGGAAACTTTTCTGAACACGATTGGCGCTGCTCTAGATTCTCTGCTTGATTCATCTCCAATTGATGCTAACATCATGAGCTGTTCTATTAAAGAATTCTATTGCCTTAACCCTTTTGGTATTATTCGCATTGGAGTCTTGATGACTTTGTGCAGAACTTATCCTGCAACCCAAAGATATGCCGTCTGGTGCAATGACGCCGTAACTTTACTTGTATACAAGACTGGCTTCAAACAGAGTCTGGGCCTGAACTGAACTGTAGTCGAATTTTCATGGATGCCTTCAGAGCTAGTAATGTGTTCGTGGAGTCTTCGTGGAGACTCACAACACTAGACTTCACTACTTATTAGACAAGTATGCCCATATTTTCAAGTGGTGACTTATGCTATCCTAAGCCCCCGTACTATAGCGATAGCCAGGCTACGCTTAAAACCTTGCTCAACCTTTTAATTTGTTCGAAAAATAGTTCGAGAATGTAAGACGTGTTTGAATTTGGTCGCGAAACTGCACTGTTTGAGTCATATCTGGGTTACAGGTTACACTGTGATCTTTGAAAATGAGATGTCCCATGAGACCGGTGAACAAGGCAAAGGGAATGAATTCTTAGGACCTGAACTTATGTTGGGTTTTCCAATTGTATGTGGTACAATGAGAATGCTCTCCAACGACTGTAAAAATTCAGCGGCTTTCTTGCTGTCTGGCGTAGAAACGACTGTAGGCAATCCATTTTTCTTCGCTCATGCCAAACATCTCAATGTGCTAGGCTTGAGTGACACTACTGTCTGCGAAGCTCGCGGAAAAAGCGACGATGTTTCGAATCAATTCCTATGTGATTGTCCTGATCAGGTAGCAATGTTTCAGTGCTGATGTGGTGAATGCTGATACTGTAAGCTTCTCATCATTAAAACGCCGCCTCGTTTTTCTTCGAAAGTCAAGAAAATTCTAGTAAAATGCGTTAAACGGGGTCCTGATTCCTAATGCTTCTGAGTTATCTAGTGGATAGTTTCCTTACCCGACAAAAAAGGAAAATATTCCCGAGGGGTTAGAAGAATTGGGGAAAAAAAACTGTAGACCATAATGGAAGTCAAAAAACATCATTAGGATTACACAGAGAGAATTCGTGAACTACTTCCAGATTCAGTGGAAGGGACAAAAACTTGTGCTTCTTCCCAAAAGAAATACCTCTTTGGATGTATTTCTGGTCCTGGAATAGACCAGAAGGAAGATAGCGTGCGGATTCTGTTAAGAAGAGAAGGAAACTTTCGAGCAATATCATCTAATTGGCAGATTCAAAGTTACAAAGAAACCTAAGTGCTAAGTGAAATGGGAAGAAAAGATGAAGAAACAATTAACAATAAATAATAAATAGCTGGCGCGTTAGCTCTGGCTCATCCCGAGGTCTAGCTTCTCCCAACAATTTATGTTGCGCGTGTTACATTTTTCGGACGAATGGAAGGGACCTACAATTTTTTGCCGACACTCTGAACCGCGGATTGAGAAGCTTTTTTTATGTCAAATGGTACTATTGGAGGTTTTCCATTCCTCAACAAGAGGTGGTGCCGCGAAAATAGTTTGGTGGACATGGCTGGGGCTTGAACAAACGCAACTCGCACAGCTGTCAAACGCACTTACGACTGAGGCACGGCGGCACGGCAACAATTGTGTATGGAATATTGTCCTCGATGGCTCATTAACCGCTGTTTAACAAGAGTACAAGTCTGGATATGATAGATACAAGATTTTACCGATGAAAGGCGACTTCGAAAAGCCAACAGTTCTCCAGCTATCCATGCGCAACAACCCAGAATAACAAAATAATTGTTTGACCCTAATCAGACGACACAAAAATTAAAGGGAAACTAAATCACATCGCTGGAAATAGCGCTAGATGACCCTTAGACATTGAAGAGAGTAGAGACTATATTCCACGCAATAGCAAAGAGAATATCGGTGGATCAGCAGCATAACTAAATGTCAATGTGGGCACTGTATGACTGACAGGGTAAAAAGAAACACTTTTCGCCGTCACTCTCGGCTCCCCGCCTTCCAACAAAAACCATCGCTCTTTTAGAAATTAATTAAAAAACTTCATTATGCCTGCATACCAGTTTCCATTTAACTCAATGAAATTACTTATAAATATTAATTCCTCGCGATTTATATCGCAATATTGACACACAACGAGCACATCTTGTGCATAACAAAAAAGGAAATTCTAATAGACCCAGTCCACCGCAAGACGTGATCCGCGCGTCTGATTTGCAGCAACACCTTGTGCATTTTTTCTGCCCCTTATCTTGCTTGCACGCGTGGCTGCATTATTTATCAGACTAGGAAGGGTGTCTACAAAAAAAGAAAAACACCTTTAAGGATTCTCAACACACACCAGGTGATAGCGCCAAGCGCAGTCGTCCAATGCATCATTGTCAGTCTGGTACTCTGGGCTCGTTAGCGCGTTCAGATAAGATCGTCCCAACTGTCACAGTGTGCGTGCGGGTCTTTTTAGAAGCAATGCACGGACAACTGCATTGGTGTTGCATACGATTAAAATTGACGACTATTAGCGACAACGATCATGGTGTTTGGCATATTCCGTGGAAGTGTCTATTTCTCATTACGAGCGCCCTGACCGTGTACACAATTCAATCTCAAGGGTGGATAATGAAATTCATTAACAAATGATGGACGAAGGTTCAGATACCTGCACAACTGACACCTCAAATACAATGTGTGTCTGAAACACACTCCGTGTCCTTCGAAACGGTCACTGCAGTGGGTGTTCTTCTCACGCAAAAAAAAAAAAAAAAACATCGTGTTGGAATTTACAAGGCCGTCTGGGAAGAACCTATGAAAGCGATTTTGAATGATAAGTAGAAAAGGGAAAACTGTTTCCAGACCAGGGCTTGGAGACTTGGCGCGACAAAATATTTCTCTGTCTGTCTGCGGAACGTTACTGGAATTTGTACTTACGATTCCAACAGGTATCACCAGTCCAATAATGTACAGCATCCAATTTTTCACCGTCGAGTCATGGAAGGGATGCATCAGCGACTCATCATCGCAGAAGAAACCCCGTTTGTATGGTTCAGCCAGCAGAAAGAACAGCAGAATCGGAAATCCAACTGAAAAGAGAAAACAAACAACAGAACATTAGAGTTATTTTTAGATTCAAGATACGAAATTGTGCAACAGATGCACGCACACTCTCAGGGCACACAACAAACGCAACGACATTGACCACTGATCAAATGAGCTACTGAACCAGATACGTGACAGTATCCAGGACTGATTATCGGGATACGCTGATTGCTATGATCATGACATTCACCACTGGTGCTTTGCGATTGGACAAGAGAGAGTGGGACGATGACAAGTCTGTTGAGATACACGTCCAAACTGCAACTTCAAGATGAGCTATCAATTTAATCCGCGAAATTATTCGATGAAAACAAATAATTCAGCGCAGAGCTGGTTTCTCCCGAACGAATGGATGGAATCTTAATTGAATGCGATGGCAGTGCGACTGGCAGGACAGTAAACCGGATGGGGTGCGCATTTACGCGAACTAAATGACAAGTTTTGTTTTTTAATTAAAACCACGAGGCAGTTGAGGTTTTATTATGTGGAAAGACTCACATTTCTGGTTCGACAGTAAAATAATCAAATTCATCTGGCCACTGGGTGGAATGAAAGTGAGGTAGGAACATGTGTACCCAGCTGGTAGACGCCTTAATAGCCCAAAAGTTGTTGTAGAAGTCGAACACTCGGTTTTATGGTTTAACATAAAAAAAAAACACGAAAGCCATGCATCTTAAATTACGCAGTTATTTTTCCGGCAAGGAGAAATGTGATTTCCAGATTCAATGACACCTATTGAGAGCCTGTTGCATAAGACTATAAGATTCTGTCACTGTTATCAAGTCTTCTTTCCCGCAAAGAAGTTACATCTTAACGATGTTGACGTGTGGAGAGGATGCGGTGACATGACCTATTTTCTTTGTCGCTGCACGAACCCCTTTCATATTTATAACAAACAGAACCTTGAGAACCCATAACTTACAGATAAGTTGCTGCAAAAAAAAAAAGATTTGTGATTTGAAAACCTGATTCACTTGAACGAGGTATGTCCCTCCATATGGGCACCGCAATGGGTCTAGATGAAGAGAATTTGATACACATATGTACTCTTAATCAATCTGTGCCCCTAACCAAGACAACAAGCCTTGTGCTAGTAAATGTATATCCAAAAGCTGTGTCTTTAAGAGCGAAAAGTTTTTAATGCACGCCAATCATTTTTTTTACTAACTACCTCGGAGACCAGACAGAGAGACGTCAAAAAATAGTCTGTTCTGGTCCGACAAAGAGCTAGCCTTCTGGATAGATGGACACAATAAGGATGTCAAAACGGAAGCCGACTTTTTCTTTTAATTCCGAAACATACATCGCTCTATGAGAATCTAAGACGGGTACAGCATCTTTTCATCCGAAGTCGTCGCCATTTTACAAGGCCGCGCGGATTACAGAGTGTTTTCTTCACGGACTAAGGCGGAAGGCACCTATGTGTTTCGGTATTCGCAACCAAAACTAATCTTTTGGGGGGCTCATGCCGAACTGGCGATGGCCGATAGTACATCGCATGCATACATATGTGCTAACATCCACGCAGCTATTAAAGCTCTGCAGACAACAAAGACAAACTATGCAGACAAACACTGAATAATGTATGGGAGGTCAATAAGATCTACACTAGCTATGAGGCTGTAAATACTTCTGGAATTTACTCCCGTTTGCACAAGTAAATATATTATCACTGGACGTGTTGGACTGGGCTGCGTAGGTTCGAACCTCAGTGACATCAACCTGTTGTCAGGGAATGACAAACCTCCGAGAGTATAATTTGTAGTGAAAAAGCTTCTCAATTCGCCATTCGGAGTCAGGAGTAAATTGTAGGCCTCATGCATTTGAGCGAAAAACAAAACGCGGTCAACGTGAATTGTTAAGAGAAGTCAGGCCTCAATCCCGGACTCAGAGCTATTTCTTGTACATACTACTAGGTATAATCAGATCGATATGGCCAGCCTATTGTACTATAAGAAGAAATTCAAAAATCTCATTCAACATGGGTGGAAGCGAATACGAGCTAAGCTGAGGACGAGACCCAGAAGGTCTAAGAAATAGAATCTGTATGATATCGTCTGTCTCGCGTCTGCCCCTTTCTAGCTACTAGACAACTGAGTACTCCTGGCTCACGGCACACGGCTCCTTCCGTGTGATGGACTTCAAATTGCTGATCTCTGATAATTCCTAAGATTCCTGCAACCTTCTTAATTGACGTCACTTCTTAGAATCTTACTTGTAATACTTCCCACGCAGGGAGTTCATCAATAGTAACCTACTGCGTGGGACACCAATTAACATGAAAGATCAAGCGGTCCGATTCCAGGAAACAGCATGGCTGACGAGTTCATTAAACATGATACTACGCAAATTCTCCTGCTAGAATGACCAGACCTGAAAACATACATATATTACCCGCTATGTGTAAAAATACCCTTAAATTGAACGCAACCGTGCCCAACTCCGGGACAGATCTGGCCTAGGCTATATCAAAATCGTTTGAATAGTTTCACGCTGTTAAGCCGTTCGTAAATTAGTGTCGTTGTCGGTGCCTTCACAGAACTCTGTCCGTTTGGACTTCACGCCAAGGTCGATTTCTATAGAAGCAGAAGCAACGAAGACCGTTCGCACCTTGTCCAGAGGAAATCTGGGGACTATTTTGTTCGATGACCGTGGCGACATTGCTTTAGGGGATCTTCTGAAGTACACTTATGTAGGTGTCGAACCCTTCTGTTGCTTCCCAAAATTCCGCGTCAAGAACTATATTAGACAGATGAAAGAATAGAACCACCTATCCTACTGGTATACGTATAATATCCAAGGAATCAGACAAAAAGGCTCATCCGGCCTATAGAGAAAAGAATTTCCTAAAATACGTGGGGATGATATTTGAAGACTTGCTAGCTTCCATGCTGGATAATGTTATCTTGGATATCATCTTCACAAGACGGGTATAACCCAAGACACCGAAGAAGGAACTAGAAGAAGGCGAAATCAGAACGTACATACACAATGTCAGTGTGTAGCTCTCTATTACATTAGAAGGTGAATTTTCTTCAAAGATCCCCGATCACTGAGGATATTTGAAACGCTTCGAGAAACTTTATTCGAAAGATTAAGGCCATCTTAGTCTAACCGGCTCCCGGCACAATCGATCGCCGAACCTTCTTATTTATTATAACAAAAATTGTCTGACTTTAAAAATGCTCTAGTTGGTCCACTAAGTCGGAAGAGAAGCTCTAGACCTTGTGGTTTTACAACTGACCTCTTGTGTCCGAACAGTGCAAACCTAATCTTACCCAAGTAATTCTGCTTCTTATTGTGTTCGAGTATATGGAACAAAAGATGAGATGGGGGCAGATCCCAAACAACACGCCTGTAAGATGCAGCCAATCTAGTTTGTAGTATAGTGACTCGCTTATGATTTCATCAGGTAAGTGTTCTACATAATCAATACAGACAACAAAAACGAAAGTCACTAACCATTCTGTTTGGGCTACGTTCAAAGCTTAACCGCTTCCCTTCTTATAAGGTCACCTGAAAATACTTTTGTTGTTTACCTATAAGTAGTAGTTTGTCACCTTGGTTCAGAGGTCTTCTGACTCCCATCGAACAGCTTGGGTTCTTTATTTTGTTTCTAGACCGAGGGACGTTTCAAAAATCATGAGAAATGGTGTGTTTAGATTTGGATTCCTCTTGTGTTCAATTTGTTAAAGAATTGGTTGAGGAATCAACGAATAAGGGGAGAGAATATCTTGTAACAATGTCAAGGTGTTTGTTGTGCTTCCTTTCAGCTTAGAGTTCACCATTAACCCAAAGGATTTATTGATGATGGCAGAAGGGTAAATATTCCCCGAGTTGAAATGAGATTAGCTGCAATTTTGCAAAATTACCAACCAGCACTGCGGGACTTCACAGTGTGCGCTTTTCTGCGACGCAGTAGAAATCACGTTCGTTCGCATTTCACAAGGGGAATTCTGTCCTTGAAAATGTTTATTTCAATATAATTCGACCGAAATTTCCAAATCGTGCCATTGTGTGCCGCCAAAAAACTGCAAATCTCATTGTTCCTCTACTCTACAAGTACCTTACCTTCTATAGTTGTACCCCTTTGAAAATTTTGTATTTTTCTACCGAATCTCCGACACAGAAAACAAAAAAAAAACCACAGATACCCCATGCCCGGTACTTTGTAAACAGTATTACGCCTTAAAATTTCCAAACAACAAGTTTTAGCGTCGTCTAAACACACAAACATTGCGATTGACCTACAGCACACAAAACAGCCCATCAACTTGTCGAACATGAAATTCTGTGAATTTCTCCAAATTATCCAAAGCATTTCTGCATTTTATCGCCTTGGGTCGTGCCCTAAACGGGTTGAATCTGTGCACACACAATGCAACCCGACCTGCACTTGTTTTTTTTTTTCGACAGAATTTCACGTTGGTAGGTCTCTCGAATGCGGGTCTAATAAAATTTTATTCACCACATTGGCAAGCGTATGGGTATTTCATCAACTCTGGCGGTAGTAGCAGAGGTTAGATGGTAAGATAAGTGCGGCGGATGCATAAAATTTAATTGCCCAGCGCATGAGGTTCTCGGATTCCAATGCGAACAGGGAGCGCAACTAGGTGTAAATGAGGTAATATCGGCACGACGCGACACGGGGGGAATAAATCAGTTTTATGGTTTCAAATTTCGGTAGTTTCTTCGGACGAGTGTTTAATTGGCATTTTTAATTGTTTTGTGGTATACTGAATGGTTAATGGGAAGCGAAGAGGCCGTATTCGACTAGAAATGGGTTAAAGTGATCGTAAATCAAGGGGCATGTGTCTGAAGGTACTCGGACATGCTAAGGCTGTGGAAATCACATTGGAAACAATTCTGAACACATCATTATTTATGGGTGTGCAGCAGTTTTTATACCAAAATACCAAGACTACCCTGTGGTACAACTTATATTTGATGAAAATGTATCACTTTCTAACTGGTAAATGTGTCATTTGTCATTTGACGACCTGTTCTGGCTCTACAAATCTCAAGTCGGCAATTTAATTTCAAATTTGTCAGCCTAGAAGTTTGACTTTTTTTGCAACGTTATCAGACAGATCAGTTATTTCTTACAACGTTATCAGACAAAAATTATCAGTTTACACGATTGTAAGACATTTGGGACACATTTTTCTGACAATAGTCTGAACGTAGCTTTAGCCTGTGTAGATGAAGACAAACAGAAATTGGTAAGAATTCCACAAAGTTCTGCACCATTTAGAACAAGTGACTGCTGTAGCAAAATGGCAGTGGACTGATCATACATTTCGAAAAGGCAACAGCTTTATTGGTAACTGCGCTATGTAATGGAATCTGCTTACCCAAATGGCAGAAGAGGGCAAGACAAGGTATATGCTGTCAACAAGAAAGGGCACTCAACACCGGCGTCTCGGACAGAACGTCACTATAGACAGATATCACTTTGAAGTAGGTTAAGGACTTTGTCTGTCTAGGCACCGCTATAAATTCAGACAACAACACTAGCGCTGAGATTAAACGAAGTATAACTCTTTTCAATCGCTGTTCCTTTGGGCTAAGAAGGCAATTTAGGGCTTTGCTAGCCCTCTCTCGAACAACTATGGTGACCCTTTATAAGTCCTTAATCGTCCCAGTCCTGCTCTATGGCGCAGAGGCATGGACTTTGACAAATGCGGATGCGGTCGCTCTTGGCTGTCTCGTGAGGAAATTTCTTCTGGTGATTTACGATCCCGTCTGCATAGACGGTGAATGGAGGAGGAGACACAACTTCGAAATGTATGGGCTGTACGGCGGCATCGACCTAGCCAGAAGAGTAAAGCTCCAACGACTAAGGTGGCTGGGTCATGTAGAGCGGATGGACACCAACGCTCCGGCCCTGGAAATCTTCGAATCCACACCCGATGGACGGCGCAGTAGAGGAAGACCGCGACTCAGGTGGCGCACGCAAGTGGAAGGGGACCTCAACTTGGCTTGCGAAACTGGAGGCAGCTGGCTAAAGATCGAGCTGGCTGGAGAGACTTGTTGGTTGAGACCCAGGAACACCCCGGTCTGTAGCGCCACCTTAAGTAAGTAAGTAAGAAGAGTGTGTCGACTAAGAAATAAATGGCGCAGAACAGTTGAGGAGGAGCCTTAGCAATTGGGGAAGAGTTGGAGAGAGCTGAGACATATTGCCAGAACCCACACACCATGGCGCGTAGGCGTAGTAGGTAGAGGCCATAAAACCCACGAGGGGAAACAGGACATATTTTCAGGACAAGACAAACGCACAAATTGTTCAAAAATGCCAAAGAATTTTGGCTTAGCGATTATCTCAGACGAGTTGACCTTTGTTTGGGTAATACAATTTTTAAACCACGGAAGTTATGTGTGAGGCCTCACGAAAATTGTTCTTACTAATAACTCTGGGAAGAACGTTTACATAGCCAGGCGGCGATTGAAATCTCCTTATCCAGTTTATCTGCAACGAACCTGCTCCCTTAGTCACTTCATTACGTGATCTGGGTGTGATCTGTGTTGGGGAACTCAATTTCTGGTCCCATAATGAAACGCCAAGTCTGCGCTAGGATTTTTGAAATGCTGGTCTAAGGACTCTCCAAATCCATTTAGAACAAAACCCATTCACAACACTTCCGTAAAGCCTCTTCTTGAATATGAATACAACCGTCAACCGTTCATCCGTTTTGGACTACGTAGTACTTCAGCTACAACCTACAGGAACCGATTGAAACTCATTAACCAATAAAGTCTTAAAAAACGTCGAGTTGTTGTCGATATATTCTATGTTCATCAGTTTTTAGGCTGAAGTTACTCGTCTTTTGTCTTGTTCCCCAGCGCACGATTTATGGTCTTCACAAACAAATGTCCAGAATGCCAAGACAAGGCAAGGAACTCCTTTACCTTTAGTTTGCCGCAAAGTTTGCTTAGGTTCTAAAGAAGAGTTGACCTAAGTTCTTGAACCTTCGATGTGGAAGATTAACCCAATCAGAAAAAAGTGTGAACTGCCCTCTTGATCTCCCTTACCGCCACTGTCTCTTCAAAAATCGTTCTCATCCAATTTTATTTTCTTCGTGTGACACTCTAACAAGTTGTGTCGGGTAAAGGGAGTTCCTGTCCTTTTGCAGGATTCGTTTGGCTCTACATTTGGTCTAGTGTAGCCAGTTTCCTCGTAATTGCACAGGAGTTAAACGCACTCCATCTTCCTCAAGTATTTTCTTCCTGACTTCTTGTTTGAGGGCGTAAAAGAGAATTTTAATCAGAAAAATAGCTCTGTTCTGGGTCGAGTGCTAAGCTTTTCCGTGCCAGTTCGTCGGCTATCTTTTTTCCGTGTACAGTTTTGCCACAAAGTTTTATATTGCACTGCGGGTCAGATCACTGATCTCTTCTCAATACCAACGGAAATTGCTATTTTTTTTAGTGTAGCCTGGCTAGCAATCCGGCTTTGGAAAATACTATTATGATCCGAATTTCGAGAAATTAAGGGCCGCGGAGGAAATGTCTGCGCCTACTTCTGCAATCCATTTTGGAGCCATCAGATGAATCTGGCTATTATCGGTCCCTCACCCCATTCTGCTGGGAAAATGGATGAGAATGATGTTTCAAAGTCTCGATAAGACTAGTGCAGTCTGTAATTACTACACTGCCCACGCATTCATTTAAGATTTGAGTGTGTCCTGTTGAACTTGCGATCCAGTCTTGCTATTAGCTCAGTTGCTCTTGTAGGTGCAGATTCTTGCATAAATTAGCCATCGTGAGAAAATTAAGTGATCTCAAGGACTGCTGTTAGAAAGAAACTTATTGGCTTTAAAATTGGTGACTTTGCAAATTAAGTTGCCTTGCGTAAGAATTGCTCTAACAATGGCAGTGTGTAGCCGAAGGGTAATTTTTGTACAGAGTCTCTAGGTTTTCCCGAATATCCTATCGTACGTACAGAATGCTTCATTGGCTTTTCTAATTTAATGTTAAGTCCTCAGTAGAGTTTGTTGTCTATCACCAGCCCCAAGTAAAATTTTCAGAAGTCTGGAGGGGAGCAAAGTGGATTTAAGATGACCAGAATGAGGCCGCGTTGCCATCTTTATAATCTTACCTAACCTATAGAGAAACTTGACTCCAGTAGAGAAATTCATTGCCACAAACGACGCCTTGAAAAGCCACCACTGCTAATCAGGCATGAGCTGAAATCTCAGAAGTTATTGTAGCAACGTGAGTAAAAGAATATTTTGTAGACAATTAGAGGCTAAAATGGGGAGAAATTGCCTTGTTCATGCTCGAGACATTGTAATGGGTCGCCAGCGTTTTAGGTGGTCCAATGAGTGGTTTGCCCCCTGTCTCTTGTGGAAATTGTGAGAGTAAAGTGCACTGTCCATATGAAATGAAATCTTGATGAACAGTTAACGAAGCAGTCTTGGAAGAAGAAACCCATCATTGTTCGGTAGAAAATCTCCGAAACCAATTCCGTGTAACCAACAACAAACTACAATAAAACCTGCCACCAAATGGGGTCCAGGAATTTCTTCAGTAAATTCAAAGATACTCCATTACTCATTAAAAAAAAATCTATTATCCACATAAAATTTGATTTCTCCTCCAATCAGTTCCACATTAAACAGTTGGAGGCACTCCTCGAGATCCATTCGACCAGTCTTGCCAACGGCTTCGACAGTGATTAGTTTTGTAAAGGTAGAGAGAGAAAAACGAAACGAGGATCAATAATCACCAATTAACACTTTTCTCTAAGAAGAAATTCCTTACCACTGGAGCACCTTCGTACAGATTCGAACCACTCTTTCTGGATTCAGATACATTCCCGATTTCTCATTAGGAGAAAACAGGAACAGACACCAGTGGAGGTCATAAATTATCGTTGCATGGCGAGGGGTACCATGTCGGCACATTGTCGCACATTTTTCTTCTTTTCACGGCCAGAATGTAAAATATCTCAAGTGTCATCGACACATTTATCAACATGTTGAGCAACATAGGGGCACCAAGCCCGAGAGACCACAGAAACAAATGGCTTTAACATTAAACATTATTTCGATGATTGATTGCTGACAGTTTTGGAAAACATTTTCATGTCTTCTTCCAACTCGAGGGTACGATGTGTTGGACGACCAACGATGGCAATTAGTGTGAGGTTAGCTTCAGCACTAGGGGTAATGATGATTGCAGGCGATTTGTTGTATTTTGTCAGTCTCAGAGGGAGGACAAAAATAATATACAAAAAAATAATCATAGTGCAGTGAAGTGTAGGTTACAATGAGTGCATTAACGAAATTAAATCGACCAGGGAAGGATTTAATAGGCGGTTCCATAGAGGCATTGGTTGAGTAGTCACTAGGTTGAGGACTTGGTTCGGTGGCTACATGGAATTAATTGTATGGATTTTCTACAGCGAAGCGATTAAACAATTTCCAAAGTGCAACAATGAAAATAATAGTTGTGTGCAATTGTAATGCACGTGTTATAGATTTGAGGTACTATACTCAGACAAAGTACTCAACTGTAATTATTTCGATTAAAATCAATTTAGTTAAGTGCTTACCAGGTCGGATAGAGTCAGAAAGTCTGAACTTTTTCCGGGTTCATTGCAGCCTAGTATTTGCTTTCTTTCGTGAATTCCAGAAAATTATCCAGAAAAACATAGGATTTGGCGAAACATCAGGGTTTCTTTGGAAAACAATGATCATTAAGAACGCCGGCGATCATTCGCAGAGTGTAAGTGATGAAGGGCATCGAAATCATTATTTGTGTGACAGAACGACCGTAAGGACCTGCATAAACCGAACGAATTGAATCGGATTTGAAAGCCAAAGAAACAGTTTATCCGTCAACCAGATTCATCAGATTGTCTTAGCCCTCTAAGGTAAATGAAGTTTCGATGTCTATTTCGAATTCTTAAAAAGGCAAAGTTAGATAAACCTACATATGTGTGGCTTTTGAAATACAAAAAAAAAAAACACACCATAACTTGATCGTTGCACTTCCGATCGTATCTTTCTATCTTTACATTCAACAAAGCACCTTAACACACAAAAAAAAAGCATAACTCTTAAAAATCACCATTAAATTATGAGAGCAGTTCAAACATGTCTATAAATGTTTCTAATCCCACTCCTTTGTCTCTTGGGATTCAGATTTAAAACTCCAGCACATAAAAATAATTCGACATGCTTTATACAAGCCACCAACTTGCTACCGTTTCACAGGCCACTTTACACACTTTAAACCGAAGTGGGCACCCACTTCTGTATAAGTGGAAAAGCCACACAACATTTTATAGTCTTGGGCTGGAAATCTCATAAAAATATCCATAAAAACAACAAGAGATGGAATTTAATTCAAGAAACCAAGAGGTCACACTCAACAGTCTTAGATGCAATGTTACATAAACGTCATCTTTAATAAAACAAAACAGGCAACACCCATCTAAATATAGAATTTCTTTCGTTGGGATGATCTTTTCAAAAGTGAATTCAATTCATGGAGAGATACCCTGTCACCTTGAACGGAGAGGAATGCATCTAGCTTACCCCGAAGAATCTACCATCTAAGAGCACATCTAATCCGGAGGATCAAATTGGAAGATTACAGTCTGTGTCTTGCACAACAATAGGGGAATTATGACTTCATAGAGAACAGAGGATCGTGGAATACAAAGGAAAAGGGAATTTTATTGCCCGTGAGGGTTACGGAATCCGTTTCGAGTTCATCCATCTCCAAGGTGAATTCCTTTTCATTGCATTCCGAAACCGAAGATGAAAGTGCTCTTTGTTTGTACATTTTGTGTGAAGCTAGAGCGAGGAAGCGGGACCTTATTGTGCAGTGCACCCTTCGTGTATAATGGATTCCCTGTGTTACTATTTGGTTTTGTTTTCGGGAACATTTCTCACACTCTACCTGGATGGCGGTGACATACAAAAAAATTGTTGCAACCGCCATCGTTTTTTGCTCTCAATTTTGTTGATTATGATTTTTTTTTTCTTTTTGTATCTTTTTATCTGAGAATTTCATCATTTACTCTAATTGGCAGTGATTTATTCACAGGTGCACTGTAGATTGACAGAGTTCGTCTATCTGTCGCCCCGATCGACAAACAATGATCGGTTAGGTAGTCAGGTAGGTCAATTGTTTGGTGTAACAATGGGATTTCTCTTTTGGGTAAGAGAAGGTGCTTTTGCAATTGTCTGAGCTGACCAAGTGGGATGGGCACTTTCACACTTGGTGAATGGAAATGGTTTCTGTTTTTTTGGGGAGATTTTAGAAATCTTTGTCATCGAACTTCTTTGTTGCACCAGAAGCTGTGTTTTGTTAAAAAATTCTTTGCTTGTGGTTTCACACGTTGAGTATGAGTCGAAGTGGCTAGATACAAAGTTTCACCTTCTAAATGGGAGTCCCTAAACCCGTGACCCTCATAGTGGATAAGCGGGCCATTGGAAGATGATGATGAATGGGAGTCTACTTGGGCTACGTTGGAAATGACAGAAGATCTGATATAAGGGCTTATGAGGATCAGTCAAAGAAGTCAGTTTCGATC
Source organism: Matsumyia berberina (assembly GCA_917880715.2). NCBI lineage: Eukaryota > Metazoa > Arthropoda > Insecta > Diptera > Syrphidae > Matsumyia > Matsumyia berberina. The sequence continues at coordinate 109,000,635 of OU862870.1, read as the reverse complement.
TACATTTTGAGGAATATTTCCAACCAGTGGGTTGCCTTGGACTGAGAAGAAAGTAAGATAAATTTAAACCAAGCAAAGCTTAGAGATCAGATGACGTGAAAATCCAGTGTGCCGAATTCTTTAGGCTTCAGGTTTACAACGATCACATCAATTCGTCAGCAGTTTGTGGAAGTCTAAGTCTTTATTGATAAATTCTTTCCTCTAACCGCATTGATAAGGACCAATCGGGTTGCTGACGAAAGGTTTTAGACGCTCAACGACAAAAAGACAGAAAAGATTTTGTACACAATATTTCAAAGAGTTATTCAGACGCGGGCAAGCTATGCTTAAATTCATCAGGCAGGACAATAAATACTTATGTATATCCTGATCGAAGTGCTACCCCTCGTACATAATCTACAATTCATCAGAGACACACTTATCTTATCGAATCATAGAAATTATTTGGTGAATTCTCTCTATTAAATGATATCCAGTTGCCTTAAATTACCCGGTAAGTCGTCAGTTCCAGCGGTTTTCTTGGCTTTCAGTTTGGACATGTCTATCCTCACTTTGGGGTGCACGGAGGTTTCGTATAACATCGTCAAAGTTGAAAGGTTTGATTCAATAACTTTGAAGCTGAGTATAAAAAAACCGAATTCTAAGGACTTTGCATGACGTGATTTCGGCCTGTTGCCAACGACATACTAAGTCTTCAAAGGGCCTAGGGCTATGAAGTCCTATCGTGTTCCCGACGATGGAGTTTGAAATATCTGCCCTGCTGACACCTTCTCTTTGAAAAGTACTTCGCCATTATGAAAAAGACGTCTTGGGTAATGAAATCGACAGCGTAAAATGCCCTCGTTCATGTCTTCTTTCTTTTCTTCTTCAAGAACGTGACGCTTTAGTAGGTTGTGACTAATAAATCCCGACAAAGGCAGTCACACTGTTTTTTCTATTATGACCAGATGGCCCTTATGATAAAGATCGCTTGACTCATTACTATTTTAATGTTGCTCATGGGATTTTTGATCGATTCATCAGCTAGTACAAGCTCAGACCCTTAATGGTAGGGAACTCAGCTTATTAAACAGAGCGATAGTCTTTCGATGGCCTAGTTCCAGTTGAGATTGCTTTTAACGTTTCAAGTTCCAAAAACGAAGGTTAGATTAGGTTAGGTGGCTGTCCCCTTTCAGGCAGGGACACACTTAGACCAGATAAGGCCATTTCATACCACAGCTACAGTTAAGAATATTGGCTTACCGGCACCAGGGAACCGGACTTTGTAGCATAAGTACAACGAGGGTGGGCAATCGTCATCGTCATCACAGAGATGAAGTTTTTTATCTTCTAGATATCGAGTTCAGCTAGATCATTAAGATTATCATAGAAGTATTCCCCGAGGGTTCTTCTTCTTAGCGTCGCTAAACCAGGACATGTACACAGTAGGTACAAACGAAGGTCAGGGCGTAAATATTTTTCTAACTTTGAAAATTTCAAGCTTCTTTTCACACTTAAATCTGTGATTGGCGAAGGCGAATCTGACAACATTCAGCAATGTTCCTCCATCGACGTGTGCTTATCAGCCATTATGGCCACTTAAACTCACTTATGCTCAAGCAGAATCAAACGTTTTGAAAAGCCACAACCTACGGTATCCTTCATTCCCTCGAGTATCTGCAAGAGTAAGTGAGCATGAGTGAGTCCTTCCTGATAGAAACTCACTAATGTTAGAAAAAATACACAAGTGGGTGCCAGAATAATTGAGTTAATGTCTAGTTTCAGCCGTCAAATCTCACGCATTGATTGATACGTTAGGCCCATTGTGCCCACCACTGAAGACAATCCACTTATGCTCGGTCTATAGAATCTTCGCCAGCCGCCCAATAGGGCCAACAAAAGGATCTCCGCGGTGTTAATAACGTTAGCCTCTAAGCGGTTTGGAGGTTCGCTCTGAAAGGTTCTGTCTTCGTCTAGATCTAATTCCTTAAAGTGTTTCTTTAGCTCACAATACCCTGTAAAGAATCCTCTAAGTATTCTAAGCCTATTGCTGGTCGAGCGTCTTTGCCCCTTCCTTTGCCAGTTTATCTACCTTTTCGTTTCCTTCCACTCTGATGTGGCCAGCTCCCCACTGTAAAGTGGCCTTGTTCTTTCCACTTAGGCTGTTTAGTCTCTGTAGGCATACTCTACTAGAGGTGATTGTCAACGAGCTAAGTGCCTTGATGGCTGGTTGACTGCCTATGTCTTGCTCCCTGTATAGTATACTCATACATCTCGGACACTATTTGATACTAATTTGAACTCCGGTGAAGCAAATTCCTGTTGAGCATCAGTGAGCACCTGCTTGCCTCCACTTTGTTGTGGAAATTGTTACACCCTATGGCCTATGAGTGTGTACGTCCCTAGACACACTCGTAGTGATAACAAAAACCATGTCAAGTTTATATCAATAGAAACAAAACTACAAAAACAAACTTTTTATCTCGAAGACTCTCCCCCTAAAGTGCAGAGTGCTGTCGACGCCCAGGCGCAAACCCACACGTAAAGTGTGTTGTTTTGGTGCTGGTGGTGTGCGACAAAACGGAAATTATTTATTAAGCATAAAACACAATCCAAACGTGGATAGCGCATAGCGTAGATTGTTTTGCGTTCCGCTTTTCTATAAATCACTGCAACATGGGGTGGATATTTGTTTACTCGGATCTTCTTCTCGGTCTGTTCCTATTACACAGTCAGTAGGGTGCCCAATTCTAAGTGGAGCGACAGTTCCCCTCGACTTTTGCAGCGAACAATGAACCACAGAACCTCAATTAACCGAGACAAAGAAGTCTCCTCCAGCAAGCAAATCCGTCCCAAACAACTCACAGCTTACACTCAGCCCGGCGTCTGAATCCGAATTACACTGATTTGCTTTGGGGGGTTGGCTTCACTCGGCACACGGCTTTGTTGTGGAAAAATTAAAACTCATTAACGGTTCGCGGAAGTCAGGAACGACCCTTTCAATTTGAACTTTGATCCCGCGATTACGATGAAAAGGAGTGAAACTCAAATGGAAAATTATTCGAAATTATTCGGTGGGGTGTAGCTGCGTGTGTGGTTTGCTTGTGCCACTGTGGATGAAGAGGAGCGCACGCAGCTGTGTTGTGTCCAAGGGGTCTGCAATAAATCGCCTATAAAAGACAGCGCGTCCACATCATCTTCATCATCGTCATCAACCACAGAGCGAATAAATTTAAATTTTATTCATCACTTTAATCGAATTAATAGAAGTTTATGTCATGCGAGAGGTTGGAGGTTTGCTTTATGGGATAAGTTGTTAACATTTTCAAATAATTATGGGTTTTCTATGATCATTTAACACTTGCTTGGTTGATTAACCGATCGTGGGAGTCGTCTAACTACCTCACAAATGTGATGCCATCAAGATTATTTACGATAATGACGAGATGCAATTATGACAATCTGATCGGTGTCGACTGAGATCAGATCGTTTGACTCAACAGACACGCTATCACATCATCATTAGTTTTTATTGCATAGCTTGAGGTGTGGTGTTGTCCGGATGAAAATAAATCTTAAGACCAACGTTGTCTGCGTTTCAACGTGTTTCAACGTGAGTGGACAAAGTACCTTATACATACAGGGACAATGCTCCTTTTTGCATAAGGCTTTGCCCAAATGACGACTGAAAATGCTGCGACGATATTACACCATCAACGACTTGGAAACGAAAATCAGGCAAGTGATCTTCAACTTAGGACGAATTGTCTTCTTGATATAGTTATCAACAAGAGATTTAGGTTTAGCTTGTTCGCCGCTTTGATACCTGCGTGGCCTGCTTTTCGATGTGTGTCTACAAGGTGACGCAAAAGTTATCACTCTATCGGAAGATGCTATAATTTTTGCAAATGGCGTGTCAATTCTACTTTGACAGTTGTGAAGCAAACAGATACAAAATACACGTCAATAAGACATGAATCGCTATACTCCTAAAGAATGCGGAATAATTGCTTAGAATTTTTTGCGGAATAATTCGTCGGTGGTGTCTCGGACAGAACGTCACTTTAGACATTTATGACTTTAAGGTAGTACTTTAAGGTAGGACTTTGTCTACCTAGGCTCCGCTATAAATTCAGACAATGACATCAGCGCTGAAATCAAACGAAGTATAATTCTTGCCAATCGCTGTTTCTTTGGGTTGAGAAGGCAATTGAGTAGCAAAGCCCTCTCCCGAACAACTTAGGTGACCCTGTATACGACCTTAATCGTCCCAGTCCTGCTCTACGGCGCAGAGACATGAACTCTGTCTAAAGCCAATGAGGTGGCGCACGCAAGTGGAAGGCGACCTCAACTAATTACGCGTGCTAAACTGGAGGCAGCTGGCTAAAGGTCAAGCTCGCTGGAGGTGCTTGTTGGTTGAGGCCCAGGTCCACCTCGGACTGTAGCGCCACCTTAAGTAAATTCGTCGGTGGTGTTGGGGCAGCGTGAATTTCGGCGCAGATTTCCCGGTCGTCCGACACCAAATGGGCAAACACTACTACGTTTAGCCGCTCGCCCAGAAGAGTATGGGACAACACGAGATGTTATCAGGTCTGGCCGGCCCCGGAGCAGCCATTCTACTGAGAACATCGCAACTGTGGCTGAAGATGTCACAGGGGAACCCGGAGTATCGACCAGATGACGTGCCACGCAATTGGGCATCAATCGGCAGTCTTTACAGAGAATTTTGGTGAAAGACTGTAAGATGTTCCCTTACAATGTGCAGACAGTGAATCAGCTGTTAGCTGTTGACCGCCAAGCGCGTGTAACCTACGTTCAAGTCATCCTGAGTCTCGACCACGAGGGAGACAACTTTTCATCCAAAATCATCATGAGTGACGAGGCCCATTTCCATCTGTGTGGATATGTGAATAAGCAAAATTATTGCTTCTGGGGCACCGAAAATCCGCGTATAATCCACGAAGAGACAGTCCACCCGCTCAAAGTCACTGCATGGTATGCTGTTTACGCTGGAGGCGTCATTGGCCCTTATTTTTTCGAAAACGCCGCTGGCCAAATGACTACCGTGGACGGCGAGCACTACAGAGCCTTGCTCAACGACTTTCTCCTTCCTTAATTCCAGGAATTGAGACTTGAGAACATGTGGTTTCAACAGAATGGAGCACCGGCGCCTACTGCACAAGCCACAACCGAAGTTCTGAGGGCTGCATTTCCGGTTCGCCTAATCTATCGGTTTGGCGAATTGCACTGGCCGGTAGGATCACCTGATTTAACCGTCTATGTCAACAAGCCCCAGGCTTTTGAAGCCCTCAAAGAGAATATCCGTCAAGAAAGCGAGGACCTATCGCCGGAAATTCTGGCAAGAGTGATGGAAAGTCCCATAAATCGGACCCGAATGGTCATCAATTCTGGCGGCGGCCACTTAGCCGAAATTATTTTCTCGACTTAATGGAAAAAAATGTAAGACATCAAATAAACATAATCCAAAAGCAGAACCAAAGTTTTTTATTCATAAAAAAAATGACAGCCAAAGAACATCGAGTAAAAACTTTTGCGCCACCTTGTAGAAGGGAATGGTTTTCAGATCCACCCTGTGGAGTTAGAAAGTCAATAGTGTTTTTGACGGGCATTTCTAATAGGTTTTCAAAAGTCTTTTAAGGTGAGAACAGCATAAACTATGGTGGTATACGTCCGAAAGACCATCATGGGTTGTAGTCTTTACCTATTATTACAGACGTAGAAGGTGATACATGCTTTGCTTACCCTGTGTTCTATATTTCAGCTTAGTTTGAGGTGAAGGATAACGTTTAGGTATCTGACACTGGACGAAAGGAACAATTTTTGGTTCTTGGGACGTGGAAGTCTGAAAGTCTATAGTTTCTTCTTAGTAAACATTAGTTCTGTTAACGTCAAGTCTACAGTCTGTGACCCAGGCGCTTAGCTTAGTCAGACAGAGCACCTTCTGTGATTTCACTAATCACCGAGGAAAACATCTCCAATACTAAAGTCGGCGACACTCTGGCAAGAGGCTTGGATATATATTGATGATAAGGCGAAACAATTACGGCTTTAAAGATATAGAGGATGTCTTTGGTCCACGTTGGAATACAGAGTTACAAGTTAACGCGTAAAATTTCCTCTTAAATAAGACAAAATCTGAACGAAACTAAGAAATGATTTCTAGAGTGAACGAAGGGTCAACAATCTAGGAATAGCAGAAGAGAGCTGTAATAGGGCGTAACTTAGCGCTATTTTGACATGATTGTGCAGTGAAATTTATTAAGGTCCAATTTCCATTTTTCGAAAGACTGTTTTACAAACCGCTATTCAGGTCATTCACACGCTATGCAGAAGATTGCAATACACTGCCGCACACATTGTTTCTCCAAATTACCCCATCTTTGATCCATCACTTTGTTTATGGACAAATAAACTTAAATTTTGTATGTGCATATGATAATAACCATAAAAAAAAAAAAACATAAAAAGGAACACACCACCCACTTCTCGAGAAAACGATAAAATAAATCTTCGTGTGTTCCTATGCATTTTCTCAATTTTCCACAAAATTAACACAGAACCACTAAAATTTGAAATGTCAACAACCAAACAGATACGATCCGGGTTATCAAAGGGAACAGATCTTATTTGACAACATAATTTAATTGACACCCATGCTATGGTGTGCATTTAGATAAGACGCCGACGATCGACGTACACTTCTTCCATCATGGACGACGGACGGCACGACAGGTGAACGGTTTGTGGCCGTAAAAAAAAAGGAACGTCAAAGTGACATTACACATATTTGAAGAGAAATGATTGTGTAGTGTACGTATAGTGTACCCGCGCCCTTTTTGTTTCTTTTTGACTCTTTCCACGACAAAATATTGACACATCGAGTGATCGTGTGTTTTTTCAAAAATTCTCGATTGGAAAGAGGGTACAAATGTGTGTACATTGGGTGCAGCGAACGTCATCCATCTATCATCGCATTTTATGACATAAAACTGACAAGGGAGGAGTGCTCGTATTTAGTAATGTCACGTTCCACCCTCCATCATTATCATTTAGATAGATTGTGGATCAATTAATAAAATCCAAATGCTGAGTAGCTGTTACACATCATTAGATAGGGCGGGAGGGAGCATTTTTCAAATCAAATTGCCGAGAGTGCAGTGTACGGAGCGAGGGTGAAATGGAATCAAAGTGCGTTTTTCATTCCAGATTTGGGTCATCATACGCCGTATGTGACAATTGACACAAGAGCGCTGTAGTCTAGATTTGTTTGAATTGCTCACAATGTGGACTAGTGGTGTTTTGTCGTTTTGTTGATTGTTGTCTAGTGGATAAGGGGTGGATCACAGCGCTGTTTCGCTTTAGATTTGATGTGTTTGTTGTGTACATACATGTGATTTCACGCGTTCAGGGCATTTTGTGGTGCACAATTGGTTGATTCTACTTGACGTCAAAATGATATAAAGCATTGTTGAGGAGTTAAAAATGTGATATTGTTCGTTTGAACGTTTGAATGCTCTGTAGAATTCCACTCGAGCATACCATTCGATCGAATGATGATATGAGATTGAGCCGATTACAAAGAGACCAACCATAGCAAGGCGCAACTTGGGAGTGCATTGGTGCCTCAGAATACATTGTCCAAGCACCGAGGAATCAAAAACAAGAACCAAGCATCAAAAGAACTCCCCTTCTGCATTGGAAGCCAATACGTTCTGGGTCGTCAACATTTGATCTGTTCTTTACTTGACAAAGGGCCGCAAGCGCACTGGGGGAAATTATTTGTTTCATTTGCCTTAGCGACTGACGTGGTGGCAGCAGTCTCTGTTTGCCTGCAATTCGAGCGATTGGTGCTTCGAGATTTATAGTACATGTCAGAACGTACCCCAATGTCTATTTCTGTATAGAAAGTCCACCCAAGATTTCTGTATCAAACCCCCTATTGAAGTCAATAAGATTTTTAGTTCAGAGACCTCTGCCAGAGAGGTGCATTTAGACCAAAGGTAGGTCTATTGTCACTCACTCCACTATAAGGGAGTGAGCTGAAAATGATCTTGGTATGCTGTGATGGAATTCGTCAGGTCATATTTGTAGATCGTTGGGTAAGTTTGCTAAGGGTGGAACACGAGCAGAAGAAATGCACGGCGGTTCCTTGTCCTTCCTCATTCTGCAGCTCTTGCAGAAATTCTTAAAGTCTATGATCTACAGCAATCAAGTCAAAGCTGGTAGGTCTTCACAGAAGGCATCTCAACTAACCATCCGAAGTCAGTAAGGTGAATCTGTGTTGGGCACCATGCCACACTGATAGTCCGGAGTAGAAAACCGAACGGGCTTTCTTCCTTTTATGTCCTCTTGTTCGTAAAGACTCCTGTAGCATGTAGCCTGTCAAAGAACATCGCAGGCGAGGCCATAGACAGAGCTGATACGAAATGGAGTCGAATATACAAATGCTAGAGAGCAAGGACCCTGTGGCCGGTCATCAACAGAAAGAGAAACCTGTACAGTTCAACTCAACAGCAAAATCCCTGTGGACAGTCAGCAACAGAAAGAGAAACCGCTCTCTGGGGAAAAAAAAACTTGATTGAAGAGATGTACATCGCAGAAGACATTACGCAATTCGCGTCCATGAAAAACGTCTCAGAATACCCCACAACATTTACCGCAGAAGCTGCAGGCTTTGGTGGGTATCATGGCATGAGCACGTTGACGAAAACGGATACAATTCCTCCAGCGCACTCTGAAGCAAAATTCACATTAACCTCTTGTGAGGTGCATGGCATCGAAAGTATGTCCCTGACCTGGAAGAACATCCTAGGCGTCCTTTGTTGTCACCATAATCCGAGCTGCCTCTTACACAAAGAATATCTTTCACCTGAAACAGACTCTAGAAGATGAGACCCCATTGCACAATGTCTTGGATAAATTAAAACCTCGAAACTGTATCGTTGCATAGTCTAACAGTCTTCAAGACCACCTAGACTAAATATTCCATGGTCATATTGAAAATGAAGAATAAGGGACTCCAACTGTATGGCTTTCCTTACCGAATCTAAATATGTAAATTAGTCCAACGGTCGTTTTTAGAGGAGAAATGTTCATTTTCGTGACAAGAATAATGAGGGTCTCGTGATCAATTTTTCCACTAACCAACGTTAAGCTCCAACTACACGAACCCTTCCAAGAGAAAAGGTATATAACGCCTCTTCTGATACTTCTTGGATTAAAGCAAATGCTTCCATTAATTTTTCTAGGAACTGAGCTCGATCCAAGCAAGGTGTGGTAAGAATAAAGTCCGAATACACATACATTCATTTATTGTCTTGGAACACAGGGTAGCAAATGGCATGCCGCTTGGCTCTTGCTTAGAAGCAAATATTCTCGCCAGAGTTTGTAACAAGTGTCCCGTCAACAAAAGAAAAAATAAAAAATGTGTACAAGCAACCACCAGCTGCATTGTCAAGTGTCAAGAACGATGAAAAGTGACTGACTGAACTATTTTTGGTATTAATTAAGGCTCTACAAGTCTTTCAACATTTTTGTGTCTACACAAAGGATCAATCTCCACGCGGTATCTGTCCCACTTTCAAACAATTATCAATCACTTCCAATCGCCTGAACAAATCTGTTGACAAAGTCTTGCAAATTCAGTGTGCGCCAACTTCTGTGAGGACTCCTTTACCGTTAAATTAGCCAACAATACCCGACTTTCAGTTCATTATTCACCAGCAATTTGCATACAATTACGTTGTAATCACAATAAATCATAATCAAATCGGGTTTTTTCTCACATGTTGAGCATTTGTTCGAGTCACTAGAGCTGGCACAGCCCTGCCCCGCTTGTGACACTTTTATCCCACACACGCAATTGTATTGTGCAATAGAGCCGCTGAACGAAAAAAGCGTCACGATAATCAAAGTAAATTACATCAATAATTAGTCGCGTCTGATGTAGGTCTCTTATCAGGAGACGCAGTCGAACGGGGGGAGTCTGTGTTTGTTTATCAATTTCTGGGTCAACTGGCGATACCACGTTGCAGAGACCAGAGTCTTACTTACATTGTGACGCATTTGTTTCAAAGTCGCCAATTTCACTTCGGAAATGTGTTACTTCAAGTTTAACAAGTTAAGCCCAAGGGTGGCTTCTGATAAGTGACCGCAACATTTAAGCGTTAGAATGTTTGTGGTTTATGTAAAGTTTGCATAATTAGTAGGCGTGTTATGGCTTTTGTTTACTCATTTGTTTGTACAACGTGACCGTGACAGAAGTCACGTTTCGCAGGGAATTCAGAACGTCATATACTTTCCCAGGGTTTGTTTTAAGAAAACTATAGGCTTTATCAGCGAACATGCGGCCTTGTGAATGTCATATGGGCACAACATATCTGAGATTTGCGCTATCAAAGTCTGGCCATTCCTGTACAGATACTTAGAGATGGATTTTCGAGCATACCAATGCTCTACCGCGTTACTCTTTTAGAACTTGTTTTGAACTTGAATCTGCTTATTTGTAACCAAAGGAACACGCCCATATCCATCACGACAAGCTGAAAATAATTAAGCGGAGGAGTCGTTGCCAGGAAGGCAGAAACTATGTCGAAATCCGGTATAACTTTCGTGGAAAATTAACAAAGGTACGACAGTCGTCGAAAATACAACTCATCCTTGCATTCCAAATGGCCTGCATGTCCAGCAGATTTGAAAATCATCCACTTTGATGTGAAGGAACTATGGGGAGTCCACGTATTGGTAGGAGGCATAAGACAGCTCGAAGCCGACAAAAACGTTTCGACAGTGCTTTCCGTCCGTCGTTGAAAAATAATGCAGAGGGCTTTCTCTGTCAATTCAGACGGATAATTTTGGCCGATTCACTCTAAAGTGTCAATGCATAAGCTGAAACCAGGCAGGGATCTAAAAATGTCTAGAGCAGAGAAAGGGTTGTGAAATAACAGAAAGGGGATTGAAAGAACAGTGTCGAAGATAGTTTAAAAGGTCTTTACAAGGTACAGGGAGTGTGTGGTCGCCGTCGGTCATTGGTTAGTGCGTTGGATTGCTATGCGAGCTGTGTAGGTTTGAGCTCCAGCAACATTTTTCGCGGAACGCCCTCTTGTCAGTGAGTGACGAACTTTCAGAAAAATAATTTGTCATGAAGATGCTTCGCAATTTGACGCTCGGAATCAGCTATAGAATCAAGGTTCCTTCTAAAATAAAAAATAAATAGCTCGCTCGATAGCTTGAGGTAAGCCTAGCTGCTCGCAACGTACAATTTATTGCCGTCTACGGACGGCAAATTGAGAAGCTTTTTCATGACAGATTGTACTCTCGGATGCTTATCGTTCCCCGGCGAGAGGTGTTGCCGCAAAAAATGTTCGATGAACATGGCTGGGGATTGAACCCACTGAGGGACTGTATTAGCGAAATGTAAACAAGCTTCTTGGCCGTGGAAATAACCCTCACAACCCAGCTGTTAGCGAGTTTAGTGCTTGACAAGAAGAAACCTCCTACAAGGAGCAACTGATTTCTTTTTATATTGACGCCTTCTAGATAGACACGGACCTAGGAAAGTGCAAGTTCTTTTTTCAGACCCGAAAATTGTTACAGAGTACGCCAAGATGAGGTCACAGTCGGAAGGATAAGGTTGGGTTTAAGCGTCCAGGTTGGGTTTAAGCGTCGGTGTAACTGCCATGCATTGTAAAAGAAGAATAGTAACAAAGCAAACAAGGAATTTCTCGCCTGGTAACACATGCAATTTATTTTTGGATCTGCTCATGCATTGAGAAACTAGTGAAGGAACAAGACTATTCTAAAACAGATTTCTCCGCAATTGCAGAACTCCGAAAACATGTTCTGAATGCTGAATACAAGTTAAAAATTGCGTCCAGTACAGAAGCAGCCCCTGGTTAGAAATTGTAAAGAGTCGTGAGCTTCAGGCAAGTAAGCTTAATAGGGTCGTACTCTAAGAGAAGTTTACATGTAGCGAGTGGAATACCCAGATTCATTCGTTCCGGCAGGTTGTCCAGAGTAGTACCACGTTTGGCGAATTCATCGGCCTTACAGTTCCCTGGAATGTCCCTATGACCGAGTACCCAGCATAGGTGAATGTTAAAATGTTCTGCCATCTCCATGAGGGATGAGCGATAGCCTGATGTAGCTTTTGATGTACAGAATCAATGTCATGAGCTCTTGATTATCTAAAGCACGCTTCGACTATTTGGGATAAGCGAATCGCCGACATAGACTCGAATCTCGTCTTTGTTGCAACCAACCGAAGATCAATGCTCCAAAAAAGTTCAACGACTCTAATCGCAAGATACTATTGGGTTTTTTGCCGAACACGATAGTCATCTCCCATTATCAGTCTCCAGTACTAGGTGCATCAAGATCAGAAAATGAGTGGCAGCAGTTCCAGTTAGCTATCAAAGCCCTTTTACTGTGCTGGGTTTTTCGCGATCATCAATACAAAGTGCTAGCTTAATGACTTAACGATGAGTATAGACAAGCACATAGAGCCAAATAAAAGCGACGCTGTTAAAGAGGACGGGAGCTGTTTTTTTATGTACTACAGGCGAACCTGTAGTAGCACCCCGAGATATTTGCTACTGAAGAATCGTCCAGAAATACTTCTCCTAGTAATAAAAAAAAAATAGCTGGCGCGACAGCTCGAGATGAGCCAAGGCCTAGCTTCTCGCAACCATTCATGTTGTGCGTGTTTGTATTGTTCGCACGAATGGAAGGGACCTACAATTTATTGCCGACTCCGAACGGCGAATTGAGAAGCTCTTTCATGACAGATTATACTCTCGGAGGATTGTCATTCCCCGGCGAGAGGTGGTGCCGCGAAAAATTTTCGGTGTTCCCGGCTGGGGATTGAACCCACGCCGCTCGGTCAGCAGTCCAACGCACTAACCACTGACCCACGGCGACCACACTTCACACTTTTCCTAGTAACAAGTTTTAATGTTTGCAAGGAAAGGAATCTTGGAAGAGGCTACTAAGGGCACGTAGAGTTGCTAAGTGCACATAGAGATCATGATCCCTTAGTCAAACGCTCGACTACTGTGTTTTCGAAGATTATTCCCTTGAGCTCTACCGTGGTACTATTACAAAAATTGCATAAGTCTGCTAGCAATCTACGTTGTCATCTATTAGACGAATTGCTCTCTTTCTGAATTACGTTGAGTAAATGAAGAGAATGTTTCGGGGCCGTTCTCCAGATGTACAATCAGTATTCGAGTCCCGGACCGGTCTTACTTGTGCTTTGTGAAGGCGAAGTATGAAGCTACGAGCAGAAAAAGAGAGAACAGCATTGCTAAGCTCGAAGCCTTTCGTTACTGCAACAATTTTACATTGTAAGACGAACATGTCAAGGACCTAAGTCCACAAGGACCTAAGGGTGATGAGGTCGAGTGCTTTCCTGCTCATCAACACAGATACCAAACCAAACCTAACATGTCAGGACTACAAAGACCGAACACAATCATGCAAAGACAAAGATTGCTAGTGGTCCAGACGGTACTGAGAATACTGAAAGGCAATGGCGGTGATGACCACACAGTACAATCTGCTCTCGGGTAGAATAAACCCTTCGATGTGAACAACATTTCCTTTCACCAGATCAAGAAAGCGTGAAATTAGCAGGATGACTAGTTGCAGAGAAGGAGCAACATTTACCCATGTTCCGATGAAAGCCGCCTGCTGATTAAAATCTCTAAGACAACCACAGCCCTAAGTCCTGAAAAGATGTGGCCACTCACGTATTCTTAAGCCAAGCTTGCCTCAATGGGTTTCGAATTGTTAGAGTGAAGTTAACTCCCTTTCAAGTTGAATCCTTAGAAATCCTTAAAAGAAATCCCCCGAAAGGCTATTCGAATGTCACCTTCAAAACCGCGAACCTTCTCTCCAAGGCAACACTGTTTGAACAGTTTTCCTTGTGCCAATTTTTCTTTCATAAATTTCCTCCACCTTTCATCGGCCCTTCGTCCCGTTTACTCATCCATGGTGTCATTCAAAACGCCATAGACTACCTGTTTCCTTGGCTTCATTATCCAAACCTCAATGCCGTCGGACGACATTCAAAAAGTGTAAATCCAAAAATCAATACCCAGTCGCTAAGGTACTCACTTTCTCACGAAGAAACACCACAACAAACGATGCCAACAAACAACAACAAATGATTATTATGCAACAACAAAACAATTGCAGTCAGAGGGAATGATAATGGCGAACATTGATTTCCTCCTAGTGAACGAGTGCACATCGGAACGTCTACAAGTGCAGCGCTGTGGTGGCGATAACCTTGAGCTTTCTTCTATTTATATCTCCCACCCCATAGGCCAGGGCACGGCCATGCCATGTATTCCGTATCTACGGCACGTCTCAGTGGAGTATCTCTGCTTCCTCATTCCTTCCAAAGAGTCATTACATGAATGGGACACCATTAGCGTCGGCAGTTCATTGAGGAGGAGGTAGGTGCTATCCGTCGACTATCAGTCCAAAGGCTAATGGAGCGAAGTAAGTGTGCAAAAAGGGAGCACGGACTTTTGTGGATCACTGTAAGCTGAAACTTGACGGAGTGGCTTATGGACTAAATACGTCGAACACATGGCCTTCAGTCGATGAAATTTGATAGTGACATCGTTTTGTTGAAGGACGTGTGTGACAGATGGCAGTGTGTGACATGTGGGCATTCTCATCCATGTCGTTAGTCATTAGCCCGATGGCAAGAGCCCTTTAAACCGCTTTCCAATTAAATAGAATTTTTTACACATGATTCACGTGTACGAGTAATAAAATTGTTACATTTGCATTTGGTTAAACACACCCGGTCGAGCGAGATAGGGTCTTTTACGAGATGTCTAGGCTTAGCACAGTCTGTTCTACAGATGTGTCTTCTGGCGCTTGTGTCATACTCAGTCCCGCTTTTATCAGTGCTTGACAGAAATGTTTATTTATTGGCAATAAAAAGATTATACGGAAATGAGCGCGAGTCCACTTGTTGGAATGTTTTTTTTTTCGAATCACAAGTGTTGTGTAGGTGAAATTTACACGAGTGCTTTTAAATAATATCTCGTGCGAGCATTTGTATACGTTTTGTAGATACGCCTTGGTGGTGTGAGTATCTGATTATTTCTTTTTCCGTTTTTATTGTTTGTAAGTGGAAATCAGTGTTTGAACAGCACACACTTTGTTGGAGGAACGGGTGCGTAAAAGCTGTTGCAGAGGATTTTATTAGCATTCTAATTTGAGGCAGTTTGTGATTGTAGCTTAAAGTCTTGTCTAGACAAATAAAAGGGAAGAGAATATCATGAAATGATAAGTGCACTTAGGGATATGTGGACAGTGGACCAACCTCAATGAGGAAATTACCCTTTTTAGGACTGACAACAGTCATCATAGAGGAAAAAGCTGGTCCACCTTCCAACTGTTGCGACGGTTGATAGCATCAGGGTTGATAATTCTTTTTCGATTATATCGACGAACTATCCGATGATTCACCGTCAGAACTTTTTGCAAGAGTGACCGGATGGTTGACACCAAGCAATTAAAACCACGGTAGGAAATCACAATGGGTCTCCATAGACCTAAGTGTGATTAGGTAATCCTCATTAACCCACAAACCTAACCCTAATCCTAAAGCTGATGAGGCTTTAGGCTAATAAGTGATAAGGCTATCACTTGCCTCTTCATCCTTTAGATTCGACTCCTGAGATTTCAGACTCTAGAGCATCTAGTTACGTAGTCAATGTCAACGCACAGTCGCACATTGAGATGGACGATTGCCTAGAGTGAAGACGAGCTTCATATTTAGACTTGGAAGACACGAATGCAACCGCGGTGGAGGTTTTCCCACCTGATTGTAGCGATAATGCCGGAAACAGTTCAGATAAACCTCCACCAGTTTATTACGGCATCTGCCGGCCTCCTCTGTCTTAGAACGACAACGTCTTAGTCCAAGCTGCTCAAGACTTCAGAATACTATTCTCCGGATGCATTGGCCTACAGGCAGAATGCTTGTGGGTTAAACTTAAGATGATCTACTGGCTATATCGTGAAGTCACCTAACCAAAGATCACCTATGTATCTACCTCAATGAAAATGTACGGAAACCCTAGTCTCACTTCACACTCCTTTATCTCACAGTGTAGAGAGAAGTTATGCTGCGTGCTTTTAGGTTCTCTCAGATAACTGAACCCAAAGCCGACGCACTTACAAGTTATCTGAGGATCGTGGAATACATCCAAAGTCATGCAATTTTCAAGATCCCAGATAGAATGCTTTGATACACGGATGCCTCCGAATCGGAAAAAGGCAGTACTTGATCTAAGGCCTAACTTTTCGCAACGCTTCATGTTGTCTTTTCGCACAATTTAGTGCTGGGTCTAAACGTTTTTTTATGACAAATTGTACATTCGGAGGTTTATCATTCCCTGACGAGAAGTGGTGCCGCAAAAAATGTACGGTGGATATTGCCGGGGCTTGAAAAACCACATCTAAATCGTTTCGGACAGTCAAGCAGCACTAAGGGTCCTTAAATTCTGTACGATAGGGTCAACGTCAAATCTCATCTGGAACCGGCTTAATCCCCTCAAAGACCTTGAATCTATAAACGAAGTTACTTTGACATGAATCCCAGGAGAAGAAGGTTTCTAAGGTCAGGCGGAATGCCTGACGAGAAGAGGTATTTCGCGCTCTCTCGTTGGTTCTGAACACTCTCTTGAGGTGTCACTCATTTGTCAGGACTTCAAAATAACACAATGGGAAGCCAATAAGCTAGATGAATATAAAAAAAACATAAAAGGGCCGGCGGTAAGCAAAAATATTCAAAAACCCCATCAAAAATAGGACAAAAAAAATGTAGAGACCATAAGGGGCTACCTGTCCAGGGCTCAAAAAGAAAGACTTCTCTATCTGACGCGGGATAAGATAAGCCGAGCTGATACTTGGAATATGGAAGCTGAGATGAAGGTAAACGTGAACAAATCAGAGATTATGGTATTTTCCCGATCGCCTGTTCAATGCACTCTGCATGCTAGTGGAGTCCCTTTGAAACAGGTGGAGAAGTTTAAGTATCTCGGAGTCTTATTCATGAGTGATGGTTGGAGCAATACTGAGTTATGCTTTAGGATTGGTCATGGACAGCTTGGTCAATCTGTTAGCAGGAGGGCTGAACTTGGCATCGGAGCTAAGCTATCGGTCTTCAGTTCAGTTTGTGTTCCGATCCTCACCTATGGTCATGACGTTTGGGTAATGACCGAAAAAATAAGATCGCGGATACAAACTGCCGAAATGAGATTTCTTCGTTGTATTGCTGTGGTAACTCGTCGAGATCGAGTAAGGAACACCAGAATACGCGAGGTACTCAATGTTGAGCAGTTACTTCTTCGAGCGGAAAGGTCCATACTTCAATGGTTTGGGCACGTTCACTGTACGTCCCCAACTCGGCTTCCAAGACGTGCCATGGAATCCGAGTCATCGGGTAGGCCTAGGAAGAGATGGCTGGAACAAGTCTGAAATCTCACCTCTACCCGTATGGGGATTCAGAGTCGATGGTCGATGGCGGGAGATGTGGAGAGTCCACCTAAGCACCCCAACCCCGCGACCCTTATAGTGGATAAGCGGGTCATTAAAAATGATGATTATGAAGTGGTTTAGTAGGGAGCCTCGATTTAGCTTCTGCGTAACTAATATACCAGCATGGCCATGGACTACATCTTACATGTCACAGTGCATCTGGATCTCAGTATCCTCTAATCGTAATGCACTGGATAAAGATAAGCCCCAGATTGTGTATACTGGTAAAAAGTAGCCTAACAGCGATCGCAGTGTAACCGCAGCAAAATTGGAGGTTACCCTGTTCAGTTTCGCCATATATGCACATACATGTCTCGCTCATGGACTCTTTTCTTTTTTTTTTTTTTTGACTACCTTAAAAGTCTGATCGGAGAAGCGAGAAGACAGAAAACTGGTAAAGAGCAGCAGTTCTTAGATTAACACTGGCATAGCTCCTTCCATGACTTCACTAATCACAGAGGGAAGTATGACAAACATATGTACAGTTTGTCAAGAAAGTGTTTACACAAGGTAAAAAAAACAGCAAATTCTACTTTTGCATTACAAATATAGGCACTTGTAGTAATTAATTAAATTTTTATTTTTTAATTTATAATAATTCACATTTGAAAAAGTAAATAGCATACGAAAATACTTAATTTCATTAAAACAACAACAATAAAAACAATAAAACTAAAAAAGGACAAAATTCTTACTGTCAAGAAAGTGTTTACACACTCCACTTCCGCAGTGTATGCATCGTTTCATAACGGTACCGTTATAGCGGTTTTTTTATTTTCTATTTTGTGCCAGATGTAGGAATTTGAAAGGAAACAATATTAGTGATACTTCTGGTGTTGAAAGTGCTTGACTTGTGTTAATTGATCAGTTTCAATATGCCTGGCAAAAGAATATCACTTGACGTGAAGCAATTGGTTTATTACAACCATTATAAGGGCAAAAGTGTTCTGGAGATAGCTGAGATGTTCGGTTTATGCAGAAAAACGATTTACAATATTATTAATCGTGCAGAACGTGAAAATCGGTTGGAGAATATTGTTCCAAAAGGTAGGTCAAGGAAGCTATCGAACAGAAATGAACGCTGTTTGTTAAAAAAAAAAGTGCTCGAAAACCCCCAAACATCAATTAGAGCCATGTCAAGGCAAATAGAGGAAGAATGTGGTGTACAAGTTTCCCACGAAACAGTAAGGCAAGTACTGTTGAAGCATAAGTACTCATCAAGAGTTGCACGGAAAAAACCATAGCTTTCAACTCAAAATATACAAAAAGGTTTATCGTTCGCTACAGAGCATCATATTCACCCAAATGAATATTGGGATGATGTAATATTTTGCGACGAAACAAAAATAATGTTGTATTATAATGAAGGACCCAATAGAGTGTGGCGCAAGCCTTTAACAGCCTTGTCCAATCGGAATATAATTCCAACTGTAAAATTTGGGAAACTGTCTGTGATGGTATGGGCGTGCATATCTAGCAAAGGCGTAGGAGACCTGGTTTTTATTGATAACACCATGGACGCAAAGAAATACCTGAACATATTGCAAACTCATTTGCTCAGCAGCGCCAATAGTTTTGGTTTTAATGATGGTGATGAGAGCAGCAAGCCAAAATTCAAATTTTATCAGGATAACGACCCAAAGCACAAAGAACATATGGTTAGGATGTGGCTGCTCTACAACTGCAGCAAAGTGCTAGATACACCAGCCCAGAGCCCAGACTTAAACCCTATTGAAAATGTATGGGCACATTTAAAGAAAAAAGTGGCAAAAAGGAACCCCAAAAACCGAAACCAACTTATTCAATTTGTTAAAGAAGAATGGACCAATATACCGACCAACTAAGACCTTAAAAAACTAATTGGATCTATGAAACGAAGGTTACATGCAGTTATTGAGGCTGGCGGTGGTCACACTAAATACTAGACAGTAAAATTTTAGCTTTTCCTGAATTTTTAAAATATTTTAGATTATTATGAGTTGCATTATTTTAAGATGTGTAAACACTTTCTTGACATTGAGAATTTTGTCCTTTTTTAGTTTCGTTGTTTTTGTTGTTGTTGTTTTAATAAAATGAAGTATTTTCGTATGCTATTTACTTTTTCAAATGTGAATTATTATAAATTAAAAAATAAAAATTTAATTAAATTACTACAAGTGCCTATATTTGTAATGCAAAAGTAGAATTTGCTGTTTTTTTTTACCTTGTGTAAACACTTTCTTGACAAACTGTATGTATATCTGTTGCGTCTACAGAATATAGGTCATCACTACCACAAGAAAGCTGCAGATATCTTGAAGACATCTTCTAGCAAAGTCGATCATCAAAGGCCCACCGCCATACACCGATCAAAGTGACAACGAATTGGCGTCACTTTTGTACATGAAAACATGGGAATCTACTAATCAGAAATGATGACAAAGAATTCCAGAGAACTTAGGCAGACAGCTAAAAAATGCAAACGTGCTCGATGATGCGGAAACGTCACGGAACCCCATAAACCCACAAGGGAAACTTGAACTTCTCCGTGAGTGAGAATGATGGGATATTTCTTCTCGAGATGATCTCTTGGTGATTCACTTCTCAAAAGGTCGAAACATCGGATGAATCATTCTTTTCCATGAAAAATTTAAATGAAAATTCCAAGCTAAATAGGCCAATTTATGCTTCCGCTATAGCAGGTGACACATTTACACCAAAGCCGTGTAATATATGCGGCAATATGGTGAGGAATTTAGCACACAACTCGTGCAATAATGGTTGTCAAAGCAGTCAACAAGCAACAAGCTTCCAGATCTTAATTAGCCCCTTGAGCCGATAACACTTGCGCAAATATTTAGCAGCCAATGCGACACCCTAACTCATGCTGATTTCATTAGGCTCCCTCGGATAATTCGATAAGATAACAGATACTGTTCCACCCACACACACCCATCGACAATTTAAAGTGACTAATAGACCAAAAGATACAGTTGATTACAATCTTTTCACACCACTCTTGACTTCGATACTGAAGGCCTTATCATGTTGAGTATTTCCGTAACATAATCACCCCGGTGACTAACATTCTAAATATTTCCCAAGATGGCGACAAAAGATATCTGTGAGCCTGAAAACTACCTGAAAGAATGCAAGCAATGAAACAGAGCTTTCAAGATCTTCGCTTCTACCGGAAAAGCTTTCGCAATAAATTCAATTAAACCTTAACTGACATTCTGTATCGCTGACGCTGGCAATTAATCAACGCGCTGACATTGTGACTCACAAGATCAAATGGATTGGTGAAGCGACTCGACACTGTGTCGAGTGTCAAACAAAAAGCCAACGACAGCTAAGGCGCAGCAGCATCGTATACAATTATCGACGCCCCGAATGGGGCATCCATCCAGCTATGATGAGTCTCCACTCCAAGTAGAAAGCGTTCATTTCCTACTCAGTGTCGCGCAACGTGAAACCAAGTGAAGTAGCATTTGGAAGCTCGACTTTGGGTGTTTTGTCGTGTTTAACAATTCCAAGCCACTTCGATGCTGATTACCTGTGAGGTTTTCTACAAAAATCCGGAAACCGGTATGCAGATGAGATCATTGGTTTAAATCAAGCCGCGATTTGTAATCAATGGGACGACAAACTAATGAGGTTCTCTCGGGGATATAAGCATACGAAACTGTAAGTGCAGACCGGAATTTATAGATACAAGTCGTAATAAAGAATTCCTTTGAATTTGAGTTAAATACAAATGCGACGTTTATTACTTATCAGATGGGAAGATTGAGTGGCTTTTGAGGAGATAGGGTTACAGTTCTTTTTTTTCTCTATTCCTAGGTGGTCTTGGAGTATTTTGTTTACTTAAAGCCGGAGCAGACTTCCCGTGGCATATGAATAGGCTACTTGAAGAGTATACAAGACTTTTCTTTGAGTGACATTCACAGCTGAATCAGTATCGATATCTTATCTTTTTCATTTTAATTGGCAAATGGTGATGGAGTCTATATACATTTTAGGAATGGGCTTCTTAACAGGGGCTTTACTGTGTTTTGAGTTTTCTTTGTTGCTAAATGTGCTTAAACTTATAATAAACAGAAGACCTTCTCCTTATAAATCGCAGCGGATCCTATTAACTCTCCAAGAACTTGTCAGGGACACAAAAAAGTAGTACGCCTGCTGAGGCTCTAGAGACCTCTGAGCAGCAAAAGACTGAAAAGATGTCGTCCGAACTATTGATACAAACTGCTTAAAAGGAATTTCCTTCCCCTTAACAGCTCTCAGAAAGAGGGAGAAGTTTGTCCTTAAATTAACTGTGACGTATTTATCTAAGCCTGGCTTTGGTCAGTGCCTCATACTTGTTTTCTTTTACCATTTTGGTCAGACAACTAGACTTTAAAGACTTCGTGGCAGCAACGCCTAATCTGCAGCAAGCGCTGGTAAGGCAGGTGATGAACTGAGCAGAGATAGTTAAAATATCTACTAGGACGCGATGCATGTGAGTTGGGTTTCCACGAGTCATCTAGTCCGATTCCTTTGAAGACGCGATAAGTTACGCTATCAATGTCGCTAGCTTATGTTGTCAAAAAACAAAGCACCATCAGTTCACATCTTGGACACAAAATCACTGCTGACATCTTTAACTTCGGGGTAGTTCACCTATTTCAGAGTAAACAGCAATTCCACAAACGACGCACTTGTGGAAAGCCGACGAAGAACAACTATGGGAAATCGCTGTCACTTCGGATCAGCCAAACTACTGGGTTCAATACTTCTAACTCAATGGGAAAAAACGCTCGATCTTCAGAACGCTGATCGTACCAGGCTTCATATAGCGCCGGGTATTGGTATAAAAAAACCAGAGCGATATTGAAGTACATATGTTATCGGATGTTAGACTTCGTACGTGAGAAACTGTGGATGTAGCTTAAGACACGTCGACTACATTAGCTCCGCCACGTTAAACGAATAGAATTCCAGTCATCAGGTTCCAACCAACCCCGGATGTCAGAAGACTTGTTCAGGAGAATTGAAAGCCGACCGAAGAGAATAGTCTCTTTACAGGTTGGGAGATCATTGAGTAAGAAAGTAACATTTTTGGAAGTTCAATTGAATGTATAATATTGGGACTACTTCATATGAGTCTCGAGAAAAACCATAAGAAAAAGGAAACGTCAACACTGTCTTGGGGATTGATGATGATTAAGCTTGTGCTGGGGTATCGCGAAGAACTAAACACCCTTGACACAGAGAACAATGTAGAACTCTGTTAATTCCTTGAACGTAAGTCTGTCGAGGAATGAGAAGACTGTTGATCTTATAGAGAATGACTCCGTCTTCAATAAAAAAACCAATAAGTTGCAGATAAAAGAAGAAGGCAGATACGAAGAGTGCCTTAAATGTTCGTGTTACAAAAAGGAAAATCTACGACAGATTTTAAAAAGAACCTCAAGCTTAAGGCAAACTTTCTACATACTTAAACACTTCAGTGCAGAAGCTCACGAGTACAATATACTTTTTACTTACTCAAGCCACTCTGAAGGATCTGGATGAATTTTTTGATAAGCCAGTGTAGAAAGTAGATCTACTGCTTCATTTTAGGAACCAGTCTGTACAGCTGTCATGTGGTCGAGGTAAGCATTTGGCATTACAATGAATCGACATTGTTGACAAAGTAGAGACCTTTCGGCATCAGCCTTCAACTTCAGAGCTTGTGACAAAAAATCCATAAATTCAAAGGGATTTATTCTGTTAACTGAAAGTCATCACCGCTGGCCGCATGATCGCAGATCTAGAGAGGATCCATTGAATAAAGGTTTTGATGTTTAGCTTAAGAAAGTCCTGCCCTAGACATAACTCTTAATCTAAGGGCGTATATCGAATGGTTAAAACACTGGAGTGGATTAGGTGTATGCGATCGGCTGGATACAGTCTGACAAGGTCTTCCGGAAAGCGCATTCAAGAACAGATGCCATTCAGTATGATGAGGGCAATCGTATAGAGTCCTATAGAGGCCAAACAAGTGGAAAGGAGGCACAAGAGGAGACTGTCGTGCCACTTGATGTGAAGAATGCAATTAACTACGCAAAATATGACGACAGGTACCATCAACATAATGATGAACTTCTTCAGGAACAGGGTGTTGCGATACCATACCGACAGGTATGCTAGGTATGCCGGTCTTGTAGAATATAATGTGCAACGACTTTCTGAGACTAAGCAGCTCGCGCAGCAGTCAATCGCACTAGCTATGGCGACTAGGTCGACCTAGCCAAACAGTCACTCTAAGAGTCGTTAATCTCGTAGATAATCATCATCATCATCATCTTCCACTGACCCGCTTATCCACTATGAGGGCGCGGGTTTAGGGAGCTTGAGTGAATTCTCCACATTTCCCGATCTTCCACCATCGACTCTAAATTATCAGGGGCTCTCCCCATACGAGTAGAGGTGAAATTTCGGACTTGGTCCAGCCATCTCATCCTAGGCCTTCTCAGGGCACGCCTATCTGATGGCACGGATTCCATGCCACGTCTTGGAAACCGAGTTGGGGCGCTTGACGTGCCCAAACCATTGAAGTATGGAACTCTCCGTTCGAAGAAGTAGCTGCTCGACATTATGTGCCTCGCGTACTCTAGTGTTTCTAACGCGATCTCGGCGAGTCACCCCAGCAACACAACGAGGAAATATCTCTCTCTTCGGCAGCTTGTATCCGCTTGTAATCTCGTAGATAATTGGGGATGATAATGTGTATGTAGATGCAAGGCTCTCATAAAAAGAACACTTACGTAGCACAAGTGATAAAGCAGCTGAAATGCTCGCTGCTCTGTCAAAAACAAAGTCAAATGCAGGCGGAAGAAGATGGAGTAGAAGACAAAAGTCAATCCTGTCAAATGATGATGAATGTCACACCAATTTGGACCTGAGCAGTAAAAGTAGTCGAATATGCAGCAAAGATAAACACCGTGTACAGACTGGGTGAATCACGGCAGAATAGCACTCATCGCACAATATGGTTGAGATCCTTGTAGTTATAATGCATAAAACCTTCCAAATGAGTGTGGAAATGAAGACAGGGCACAGAGCATAGCTAAATGATCGTAACGATGGAACCTCTCAGTAAAGGAACATTGGACATATCTTAGTCTTTTTGACTGAAATCCTAAAGGCATGTCTGATTCGCTGACCTGGAGAATTTGACTTTTACTTGAGTCAAATACTGGCTGGACATGGACATTCCCGAAGTCAGTTGGATTAGGTTTGGGTTGGAAAACGTGGTCTGAACTTGTAGACAAGTGTTTCTGCTTTCGTAGTTGAAAAGTTCGTAAACGGCAAGGCGCAAGGGCCTAAGTGGTTGCCGTGGATTTCAGTCCCTTCAATATGTACCAATCATTTTTCGCGGCACCAGCTCTCGTCGGGTAGTGACAAACCTCCGAGAGTATAACTTGTCATTAAAAATTTTCCCATTCGTATTTGGAATCGGCAATAAATTGTAGGCCCCTTCCCTCGCTGCGAAAAATAAAACACGTACAACATGAAAGGTTGCGAGCAACTAAGCCTTGCCCACCACGGGCTGTCAGGTAAGTTATTTATAAATTTGGTTCGCAGGAAGGTTTTACTGGCAATATTTGGAAATTCGAGTGAGTATTGGGTGGACAATTAGTCCTGTTCGACACGAAACAATAAAAAGTTTCCACGGAATGTAAGATTCGACCAGGACACCTCACTGATACTCGTTTTTAAATAACCAAAGTTGAAGGTCACGTAACCAATGCAGCTACCACCACAATTTATTGTTATTTCTCACAAAAAAAAAAAAAAAACTCCAACGTAATCATTTTAATAATTTCAGTCACGCACATGGGCTTCACTTCGTCAGCAAGGCATGCGAAATATCTTCACAAAACAAAACGCACCTAGTACTGTATTTTTTCTGTTAGTCATTCGAAACCACTTTCCAGTGGACTGCACTTCAATTTCCGGCTTCAAATTGAACACAAACACAAATCCAATCAACAGATCGAATGCTTAACAAACCGAATTTCTCCCAGTTCATCAAAACTTTATCGCAAAACAATTACAAGTTCGTTAACCCGTGTCCGAAAAAAAAGAGAGAATCACTTCTTTTGGACTCTCTTTGGGTGTAAAGTTGTCATCACTTTGGGTTTGGTCACTCAATTTAGCAATTCATTGAAGAAATCCATTCAAACTCGGCCACAAACTGGGTCACAAGATACAATTTCAAACACAAACTCGGACTGCAGTGCAAAATTGAAAAGTGAAACTGGATCTAGCCAAACAACAACGTGCTGCACTAATGGTCACGGCGGTGTGCGAACGAAATTCAATGCCAAATGGGATATTAAAAACCTCCACTCAGATACAGAGATACAAGGCATCGTTAGATACTTAATGACTACTAGATGGTTGAAAACAAGTTCTAGATGCTAACACTGCCACTTACCACACATCAGTATGAGGATGTCCGTTCCGATGCGACAAAGTATCCTTTTGTTGGTCTCCATTTGAATCTGATGGTCACAGTTCATGCGTATCCTTGAGTCGGTTTCTATGTTATTATTGTTGTTGTGATTAGTAGAGGTTAGGTTTTTGGGAATACCACCGTTCGTACCGCTTTGATTCGCGTTCACACTGCGGGTCGGAGTCGATGTGGATAGCTCCTCGTTTAGGTCCGGCCGACGAAGCGGTGTTGTTTCACTGACAGACAGTTCGCTACTCATTTGGAAAGAACTTAAAGCTCGAGCTCTCGTCTTGAAAACAACAAAAAAAACTGTACACAACACAACGAAACAAGTATCTGGTTCGATGGACTGTAGTGTTAGTTACTGAAACAAGTGTGTATGTGGCTGCTCAGAGTCGGTGCGAGAGAGCGAGAGAATTATAAAATAAACCACGGACAAACGAGCACGCTACATGCGATACTTTCAATGGGACGATGTGACGTGAATGTGAATCGGTTAAATTGGTTTTTTTTTTTGCTTTTTAATTTGTATCTACAACTTCACATAGAGATATGTGAGAGAACACAGGCACTATAGCGCTGAACTTGACAGAATCGGGAATGGATCGACTGACTGCTGTAGTGTAGGTGCTCTTTGAGTTCCAATTTAATGATGGTCACTGACTCATCGGACCATCGGTGTCTTTTGGGATGTCTGTCCCGAAGAAGTGTCGTGCTGGCTAATTACGGAACTCAGGTGAAGAAGTTCCAATGGATTCTCGATTGTTGTTCTGGCGTCCTAGCGATACACCCTTATGTTTTTTTGTAACTTTTATTTGGTTTTGTTTATAAATAGATCGCTGCTGCTGTCTGTGGATGATGGCGACACGTTGTCATGGATTTACGCGGGGTGTGTACCTGAAAGAAATAAAAACAGAAAACCGATTAGATACAGTGATTTGTGTGACAATGAGTAGATAGTGAGTGTGTTGCGGAAGGAACGGGGGATGGCATTTATTTCATGTAATCATGGGAATTCTTTAACCAATATCTTCGTCATCATGTTGGCTGGGGAATTGCAGATACTACTTCCCTTCAACAAGTCATAAGTGGATACGTCAAGAAGTGATTCATGGCTGCGAAAGTGGAAAGGTTCTTTTGCTTGCATTTTCGGGATTTTTTTTGTTCATGTTTTCGCCTGTTAACCGCTGGATGAAGGTGTACGAGTACAAGTATGACGTGTGCGATGTCTCGTCAGGCGGCCGGTGATTCTCTTTGTTTGCTTAATTGCGGAAACAATCGTTGTAAGCAACTATTGCAGTGCAATCGATTGAGTGTGTTCTCAAGATAAGTGAATTATCGATGCCCATTGTGATGAAGAAAATTTTCAAGTGCTACTCGTCGTCGGTTATCTGTAATTGCACAGCGGCTTAGGGTACAAGGAAGGCTATGGTAAGTGTAGTTCTCGAAGACAAATGACAATAGGAGTAGCAAATCTGTGGGTAAACACTATATTGCACCTGTAGAGATGAAGAAGGTAAGGTGGCGACACAGTCGAAGTCAGTCAAGCAGAAGGAATTATTCAATCCACGACAATGATAGCCAAAACTTTCAACCACCTTACTAAAACGAAGTGCGGATAGCAATGTCCAAGCTTAAATCCAACAAGGCTGCTGGACCAGATAGCTCAGCAGTTGGAGACGACTTGATAGTGAGCATACACCACCAAATCATGTCTAAGATTTGGTCAGACGAGTCATACAATTTAATTGAAACGTAGCATCGCTTACTCGATCCACAGAGGCATCTGTACCCTACGTTTGAGATGAGTAGGACAGAGTGGATAGACACTCCGGCCGGCAGAGTTATTGCATGCAACCCAAAGGAACAGCAGCAGTAGAGAAAAACATCGACTAAGTTTTACTGAGTAGGTAGATTCACTACATTCCACGTATCGTCACATCTTGTACCAGCTATTGGTTAGTAGGACTCCATGCGGCCATACAATGATATCTTCCTAAGGTGAGAAAGAAACTTCTTGTTGAGAAAGAAACTCTTGAAACTCATAATCGTTGCAATCCATGGGACTATCCGCAAAACCTCGGAACCACTCGAAAAAATGCACAGTGTTGTCTTGGCTTAACTTCACGCTATCAGGAGATATTAACCTAAAGACCGGACGGGACATGGACTCACAGACAGTCAAACAGCTGTTGAACTTGACAATTTCAATATCCTTGGAATCCTGCTGCTTCAATGCCATTTAAAACTAAAACTCACAACAAATCAACCTCTGGTAGGTACCGGGTCCGGGGCACTAAGGCAGTAGAAGGTAATGAAATTGCTGACCAGTACTTCAAAGACTTACTCAGGACCAGAATCTGTCTGCGAAAACTTTTTGATTTTGCTGTTGAATATGAACAGTGTGCTCTCTCCTTACGCACACCTCTCATAAGCGGACACCCCTCATAACCGGACAATTTTATCGGAAAAGTCGGTGTCCGCTTATGAGAGACTACACTGTAGATGGAAGAACAGTATTGCTCATCCTATTGGGATACCCAAAGGCTAGTTTAGGTTAGGTTGTAAGGGTACTAGTACTGTAAAAATAACTCCGCTTCATGGAATCAACTTAGATGCTACAATTAGTCACAAAGACATAACCAGAAACGAGATGACCCACGAACTTGCAAGAAAAGGGACCAAAATCGAGCACTGCAATGGATTAAGCCCACACTCTGTAATCTCAGAGAGCAAGTGGAATGTAAGACCCTGACGACAGCCAACAGTAGGTGGAAGTCGCTTACCACCTGTGGTATGTCAAGGAAACTAAGGCCAAAATACGACAGAGCTGGAATCAATAAACGTTTGAAACGTGGCAGGAAGGCGCCACAATATTCTAAGAGACAACACAATAAATTTAAACTCAACGATGACAATATACATATGTATCGACCGCAGTGACGAAGGCCTTCAGAGAATACTTCTCACTTCCTCTGCCATTGCCCAAGACTATGTCACTTAAGAAACAGAACATTAGAAAACATACAAGAACTATCTGATGTTCCACTAAACGATCTTTCCAGGTTTCTGAGGATATCAAGATGGCTGGAGAGCCAAGTCAACGACGAACAGTAACGGCATCACAATGAGTCCACAAGAACCTAAGTGTGATGAGGTCGAGTGCTTTCTCCCTCATCAACCCAGATAGCTTACCTAACCTAAATGCTGCAATGCTTGAAGGAGAAGTACGAGGCCTCCTGGAACCATCTGGAATCCAGAATTAATTTTTAAGAGGGTTTTCGGTGATTTTTTTGTGTGTGTGCTTTTCAGTGTCAGGCCTTTCGATACTAGGAATACCAATGTGTCCTGGGACCCAACAGAGCGTGAAGTTGTGTCTTGAGCTGAGCTGAGGAGTTCTAACTCGCCGCCTGGCTATCAATGAGTGTAAATTTCTGTATCTCTTCGCCGAGTTGCCAGTGCACTTCCTACTTCCTGATAAAATGTTGGATTTGTTACCAAATTGATTACTCTCTCCCTCTGACTACATTCATTGCAAACTAAACTTTGCGGCAACATTTTGATGTGAGTTTGCAAAATAAAAAGACAGTGTCGGTGCGGAGATCTTTTTAGGATCACTGAAGAGACTAAAGTCAAATCGCCTACCGGAATTTGTTAAGTCGGCATAAGGCAGTGGGAAACCAGAATATGTCGCAATGTCTAAACAGAACATAGATATCTTCCCGCACACATATAATATACAGGTTAAGCTATTGAATTGACCAGAGCATGATTTAAACTGGTCCTAGAGCGCCGCAATGTGCTCTCTGTTTTATAATGATGCAGAAGGAAGCGACTGTGTTGAAGAACCTGTCAGGCAGATCGCAGTACATGTAATTTGCTAATTATCGTCACAACATACATAGATACAAACACATAAAGGGTTTTTCAATAGGGACGCTACAAAAGTAGAGCGACAGGGACAGCAAACGACGCCATATTTTTCTTGCGGTTTTTTGACATTTCTCTTCAGTAAGGTTTGCCATTTCATGATGGAAAGATATACGAGCCAACGAGTCGAAATTATTAAAATTTACTACCGAAATTCGGAGTCAATGGCCTCAACGTTAAGAGCGCTACGTCCAATTTATGGTCGTCATAATCGTCCTAGCAGATCAACAATTGAGCGTCTAGTGAAAAAATTTGAATCCACAGGCACAGTACAAAATGTTCCCGTGCCAGTGAGATAAAGAAGTGCCCGTAGTGTCGAGAATATTGCTGCCGCTGAGGCTTCAGTTGCAGAAAGCCCAAATGTGTCTCTCACACGTCGTTCTCAAGCGTTGGGCATCTCTGTGACGTCGTTGTGGCGAATTTTGCGAAAAGATCTTGGCCTACATCCTTACAAGATTAAATTGACGCAAGAACTGAAGCCGCTTGACCACCAGAAGCGTCGTATATTCGTGAATTGGGCTGAGCAACAACTTGAAAATGATTCGGATTTTCATCGAAAAATCATCTTCAGCGATGAGGCTCATTTCTGGCTGGATGGCTTCGTCAATAAACAAAATGTGCGGTATTGGTCAGGCAGCAATCCACACGTACTCCATGAGTCATCATTGCATCCCGAAAAAATTACGGTTTGGTGTGGTTTATGGGCCGGCGGCGTCATTGGGCCGTACTTCTTCCGTGATGATCAAGACCGGCACGTTACTGTGAATGGGGATCGCTACCGTTCAATCATGATGGAATATTTTTGGCCCCAATTGGATGATATGGACTTGGAGGACATGTGGTTCCAACAGGACGGCGCCACAAGCCACACAGCGAATGTCACAATCAATTTATTGGAAACCAAGTTTGGAGAACGTGTTATCTCACGAAAATGGTCCAGTCGCTTGGCCGCCTCGGTCGTGCGATTTGACGCCGTTAGACTATTTCCTGTGGGGCTACGTCAAGTCTATGGTCTATGCCAACAAGCCAACGACGATTGATGAACTTCGTACGAATATCCAACGTGAAATTGCAGCAGTATCGGCCGATTTATGCTTGAAAACCGTCGAAAATTGGGTTCAGCGTCTGGACTTCTGCAAGCGTGCCCGTGGTGGCCATGCAAAAGAAATCGAGTTCCATACATAATGGCATCGAACGTACTTTCACAGGAATAAAGAATTTCATTGATATCCAAAACCGTTTTTGTTTTATTTAAAAAAACTTTTGTAGCGCTCTTATTGAAAAACCCTGTATATGTATGTACCAGCAATTAAAATGAATTTTATGGCCGTTGCCATAGTAGGATTGCTACAGTTTTGTTTGTGGTTGTGCAGCAGACATCACATTCCTTCCGTCGCACATTGCTTAGAATTGGATTAAAACCTTCTAAGTCCCACATCAGAAAATAGACAACAACAGGTTGGATATATTTAGTGAGGCTTTGCAATGTGATTGGAACCGAAAACCATCCCAAACTGTATTGTCATCTAAAAAAAGAGCAAAGCACAGCAGCATTAAGCCTGAAAAGGTCGTGAACGAGCGACTACAGGAGAAATTGGGCTTCATAAAAGCGCTGGAGATGAAGGTAAACTTGAATAAATCAGAGGAAATGGTAATTTTCCGGCGCCTGCTCAATGCACGCTGCATGCTAGTGGAATCCCATTGAAACAGGTGGAGAAGTTTAAGTATCTCGAGGTCCTATTCACGATTGGTGCAATCAGAAAAAAAATGAGCTAAAATCAAGAATATCAGTGTCACATCAAGCCTATTCGTTGACGAAAGTCTGTTAAACTCGGAAAATCTTAAGCCAAGTACAACAATCCTATTTCGAACCCCTCAATAACCTTCAAATTCTCCTTCCATGGAGGAGCAAAACTGAATTATCCTGTAGGATTAGTCAGGCTTGGGCAATTTCGAGACAGTTTGGTCAACCTGTTATCAGGAGGACCAAACTTTGCATCGGAGCTAAGTTATCGCTCTTTAATTCAGTGTCTGTCCCGACCCTCACCGATGGTCCTGAGGTTTGGGTAATGACTGGAAGGATAAGATCGCGGATACAAGTTGCCGAAATGCGATTTCTTCGTTGTATTCCTGGGGTAAGTCGTCCAGATCGAGTTAGGAACACGAGGCACTCGAAGTCGAACCGCTACTTCATCGAATAGAAAGGTCCATGCTTCGATGATTTGGCCACGTTATAGGAATGCCCCCAACTTGGTTTCCAACACGTGCCGTAGAATCCGTGCCTTCAGGTAGGCGTCCCTTGGGTAGCCCCAGCATGAGATTGTTGGACCAAGCCCGAAGTCTCACCTTTACCCATATGGGGATAGCTTTGGGTGTTTGAGAGTCGGTGACGAAAGATCAAGAGGTCCACTAAAGCCTACGATCGTCACAGTGTATAAGCGGGCCATTCAGAAAAGGAGGATGATAGTGAAAAGTACGATGCATAATTCTATTGAACACGGTTGGTTTGTTGAAAAGACTGCTAGATGAAAATAGGTAAGGTTCTCCTCGGGTAATTCATCCGCATAGGCTTCACTTGGATCACAGAGATTTTTAAAGAAATATGTAAATATTTGGCTAGAGTTGCTTGGTTAAGTGAATAATAAGTGACCTACTTAGCTCCTGTAAAAGTGAAAGGGATGCCACTGTAATTGCTGTATACCAAGGGTTTTATATAGCCCGACAGGCGATACACTAAACAATATCTGATCGTAAAATAATGTTCTCCTAACGACCACCTGAGTGGTAGTTTCGACTTCAAAAACGCAGTCGCCAGTCATTTGCTAACGAGGTTAATTGGTATAAGGAATGCTTTGAAACTCACTTTGATCCTGGGAAAAGGTGGTCTCTGATTTTTTTTTCAAAACGCACGTTGAAATAGTGGCTTCGCTGTCAGTATATAACCAGCGCATGATATGAGGCTGGAGACCCGATATCGAGTCTACGAATTTTCCAGACATTTTGTTGCACGTTTGAAGGATATTTTAGGAGTGTCTAGAGTCTAGCACTTAAGTTTTGTGCGGCACAATGATTGCTTACAATTTCTGCATACTAAACAGCCGGCCCGGGCGGAATTCGATGAACTTGTTGTAAACAAAAATCCTCGCCATTAATCACACACATGTTTTGTTCGACACTGGAGAACTTTTAAGTGTGAACGACTGGTATGAGATGAATGTTATCTGCAGCCGTGCTTTTGGATAAGTGAACGAAAAGTAAATACCATTGAGTGACGAGTTTTTGGTAAATATGGAAATAATTTTGCGAGGGGGCGTAAAACCTTGAAACAAAGTCATATATGTACGAGAAATTATCTCGAAATTTTTAGAATTAAGCACTTGGGAGAAAAGTTATATGATAAAAGTTCAAATGAAATAAAAACTGGGCACGCAGTGGGTGTATTTAAGTAAATAATGCATTGTAATCCCAGTGAGTTTGTTTTGTTTATCAAATGCAAATACAGTCAGGGGTAAAGAGGTCTAAAGAGTTTTTATTAAAAAACAACAACAATCTTGTACTTCATTATCAAGGGGTCACAGTGTTAAGTTTAGCTCCTCAACTATCAAGCTATCCATCGCAACAATTTGTGTCAACATATGCTCTTGAAAAAGCGAAATCCATTCTTAATGTATTTGGTATATTGACCAGAAAAGGATCCGCATCAAACTTAATGTGTGCCAAGACCATTCTGTGGGTTATTAATCAGCACTACAAAGTGCTCCATTAAAATCTGGCTGAGAAACAGATTTCACCATTCCTGGACGAATACTGAAGGTAACAGGCGAGTCAAAATGTTCATGTCAAACATCTCCCATACCAGAACGAAACAAGGTTCAAATGGTTATAGGCTTCCTAACGCAAAACTGTCAATCTTAAATCATCTGATTACTATGAGAATAGTACAAGACAACACATGCAGAATCTGCAACGAAGACGAAGAATCAGCAGAACACATTTTGGGTCACTGTAACTGTCTAATCAGAACACGTCATCGTCATTTAGGCAAATTCTACCTCGAAACGGAGGATATACCTGCCAGCTCGCCCAAAGATATTTCTGGATTTATCTGGAATTCAGGCATCATGAGGGAGCTCTAATTGGAGGAAATCACAATAGGTCCATCGGTGGCCGCAGTGATAAGGTGACACGGTCCCACCTCTACCTACAATCTACAATCTGGTATAAAGATACTTACTTCGACGGGGCTTGATCATCTCCGACCAATGCTCTTTATGTGTTCCTACACCTTGATCCTCTTAATTTTCACATATCGAGTTATAGATTTATCCAGCGTTGCTGCAACACCGCCATACCCCAACAGATTGTTACTGGATTCAGTTTCCTTATCCTAGGAAGCTCGGCTCGGCGCAGTAGAAAAAGACCGCGACTCAGGCGGCGCATGCAAGTCGAAGGGGACCTTAACCAACTTAGCGTGTGAAATGGGAGACAGTTGGTTAAAGATCCAGCTGGCTGGAGACGCTTGTTGGTTGAGGGCCAGGTACACCCCAGACTGTAGCGCCACCTTAAGTAAGAAAGTTAGTGTGCTGTGTATCAAACGTGGTCCTGTATAGATAGCTGTGTCATATCTAGAAACATGGGGCCTATCTACATATGTACATCAGAACCAACATTTCTGATCTCCCAAACAAAACTCGAACACATATTGTTAGTTATGGCGCTCTACACGACCCGTTGACCAGGGATCCAACTGATGTTGAAATGGCAGGTACGAGCCAGAAACTCTATGATTTTGTGGCACTGGCCAGAGATCGCAATCAAGGAAAACTCTACTATCCTGGTTGGAACTAAGAAATTGACTACCTGTACAAAGTATACCTATAAAGTGGTGATGACAGCTGTTCAATGAAAAACTGAAAACACGGATTTCAGTCATGCCATGACTGACTCGTTTCTTCATTTACCTCTCAGAATTTGAGTTCCCACTGCATGCATAAACAATTTTATTGTCAAAGCTTCAAAAACCAATCAACAGAGACAGGAGCTACAGACAACTAGCGCTACTAAGTGTTCGCTATGCGCCATTGGAGAAGAAAATCTAACAACTTGCTTCTCATCACCCATCAATGGAACGAGCTGCGTTCCGAAACACCGGCAAGTGCTGGCTGGAAAGGTAAACGTGGGCAGAAGATTCACCTTGCGCAGTACAGCCGTGGGCATAGTTTCCTACAATACACAATACCGGTAGATCCAATCAGTGCCTGTGTTGCACAAATGTTGACTGTCAACTTAACATCGCAATGAGGTGTATTATGGGTTCTATTACGGAGCCGCGTGCTCCTTTCAACCATATCACTCGACCTAACCTTCGATTGCAAAACGCACTAGAATTGAAAAAGTCAACGCAGACCTAAGTCCCCTCCTCTCAAGCTTCTGGCAAAACTCCCTGCTGTACAACTTTGAATACGCAGCTGGCCCAGCAAGATTCCACGAAGGAAGATGACTTACAGATGAGGACGAACTACGGTCAATGGAGGAACAATCTTTTTGAATGGGCACGGCCTCTTTCTTAGAATGTCGTCTAAATTCGGACACAGGCAACATAGGAGACGTTTCTAAAGTCACTGCTAATGGTATCGAACAACTCAAGTACTGGATCCTTGGTTAGCTGGAAAGACACCAAGGCAGTAAGGAAGGTTTACTGCGTTCTTGAAACTTTCCCAAAAGGTGTTTAGGTAGAGGACAACGATGGGCCCTGTGACGACATGACAAGTTGCTTCAATCTGAAAGCGAAAAGGGGTGACCTAAAGTGGGTATTTCTGCAAAGACATAACGCCAACAGGGGGATTAAATTGCAGTTAGCTGTTCGTTGCAAATATCTTGAAACTTAATTTTGTTTATTGCTGTGAAAAATACTAAAAGACTGACAGCATGGTACAAGTGATGCACGGATCTCAGCACTTTTTTTAAATGATTTTTTCTATCGAGGAATAAGAATAGAACCCATTCTTCATCGCATTTCAATGCACTCAAATGTTCGGTGCCATGGCGCCACTGCACACGCAAGATGCGTGATGGAGGATTCTGTCTATGTTTCACCCACAAAAAGGTTACAATCCCACTGTTCTCCCTTCCAAAACAAAACTTTTAAACCTTTGATTGATCGACATACGATCAATTTGGTTGGAATTGCATTGGAACGAAGTTGCTTGGGATTATTAAGTATTGCAATCTATCATTTGCTTAACCCTGTCAAAAAGCTGACTCTGATTGATCGGAGAATTGTCTTCTGATTGATTGGCCATGCCACTTCTACTTGAGAAGAGAGTTCTCTAAGTAGTCCCCGTCAGTCTTCAAGTACCTCCTTCATTTTATACATACCTCCTTTCAACTGATTTTTATTTGTTCACAACTCTCCGCGGATAAAGCAGTGAAAAGCAAGACAAATGTGTCCTTTCAAATCATGCAGTTACCGCAATGAAATTCCCTGAGAAGACATTAACAGCCAATAAAGGCACATCCTTCCATAGACCTTGACTTCGCTTTGGCCGTCCATGAACTCGGGCCATTCGGTATCATTCTCTACACTGCCAATTCCCACGCACAAAAACCGCCACTGTTGCAGTCGTGCGTCGTCGCCAGACATAACGATGCTTATCATCAACGTGGATGGTTCACCTCTCTGACTCTTTGAGTTCCCTGCAAGTCGTGACATCTCTCAGATGTCATAGGCGGCGCGTTGCATCGTAGGCGTTAGCATTTCGACCTCCATCTCCCTAGCCAGCATTCGAAACTTGCAAATTCTAGCAAAAATGTCCGCGTATCCTCGGTTTTTGTTTGTTCACAGCACTCGTCTGTTTCGCACGTGCTCGAGAAATTTATGTGAAACTATCAGCAGCACCAAGCGTCTGTGTAAGCAAACACTCCTAAGCGTGTAAACAGCCCTCGAGTGGGGCAATTCAAATTAGCGTGTGTGGACTTTTATGGCCAATTGTTTTGTTTACCCGGGATATCGGCTTGGGAAGCCGCAATTAAGTCGGTTTACGAGTATGCGTCCTCTGTTTGCGAATAAATATGTGTGTACCTACTGTGGGCACATAATGGCCATGTAAATTTATTCTATGACAATCTGGTATGATAATTGGGATCCTTACTCCATGGTGCAGCGGATGGTTCACTGTCATTTACCGAGATGCCCACTTAGAGCGTGTGACAGTGGTCCTTGGAATGGAGTTTGTTTAAAACATGAGAATATAGAACATGACAATCTTTTCAGCATGTTTGACATGTTGTGCAAACCACCTGGTGGAAGTGGTGGATATTCCCATGTGCCCTGAATATGGTATGAGTTCCATTAGAGGAATTAACTGATAACGCTGCAGGGTTATGCAACCTGTGGGAGGAGTATCAGGTTTACTAAAAGTCAGCATTTGCCGTGATTTATGGGTTTAAAATGTAAATAAAACTTAATAACACATGTGTGGCGTATATGTAATGTTGCCCAGATGACTGCTTTTAATCGTGCAGCAATCTTTTAAAAGGATTTTGTGAGGTCTGAAAGGTAGTAAACAATTTCCCATGTGGCAAATGTTTTAAGGTAAAAGCCCAGCTGTGCTTTGAGTGATTCAATGAAAGGTGTGCGATTTGTTTTTTCAATAAAACGCTAAGTAATTGGAAAATTCAAAGTGTAATCCTTTCAAAATTAAGTTTAAGCTTGGGAATTATGCGTGGAATACAATATTAGATAAATGTTCCACTCCCCTTCTTTGTCATGCTACCTGCCCTTTTTGAAAGTTCCCATTCACCTGATGCCATAATTGTGGCTCTATTTTTGCAATACCCGCTCGGATGCTATCTTATAGCTCTCTTATCGTTTTTACGTAAAGCTTTCCCTTCAAATAATTCTAAAGAAACAAAGCGAACGGCGGCAAACCACAAAATCTATGCTTCAACATAATGCTACTAAAACGAGAAATAGTTTTAGGAAATTTAATTGGACAGCTATAACTTCGAGGTAGTAAGGGACTTCACATCCGACAACAACACCAGCGTAGAAATTAAGCGAAA
Source organism: Matsumyia berberina (assembly GCA_917880715.2). Classification (NCBI taxonomy): domain Eukaryota; kingdom Metazoa; phylum Arthropoda; class Insecta; order Diptera; family Syrphidae; genus Matsumyia; species Matsumyia berberina. The sequence continues at coordinate 108,962,612 of OU862870.1, read as the reverse complement.
AATAACTCTTGCTTGCTATTTGAAAATTCTTCGTTAGATATTCGGTCCCATTTGCGTTGACGTGTTCTGGATGAGAAGATTCAACGATGAACTCAACGAGTTGTACAGCGACATCGCCCCAGTCAAGAAGATACGAATCTATCCATTGTTAATTGAGACCCAGGTTCACCCTGAACTAACCTAAGTAAGTAAGTAAGTAAGTAAAACTGATTGTGTAATGTTGCCTTCTATCTATTGGATCCACATATAGTCTAAGTTCATCTCATTCAATTGAGTTCATAAAAGATTCTTTCGAATTGTTGTCGAACATGATTTTGATAAAAAAATACCACACTACACTAATAGGGATCGATATCGGAAATTGCTCAGATTAGAGGTCCTCTCCAATGATGTCTGCAGAAGCTGTAAAGAAGACGTGAAGGAGGAGACTATAACCCACCTAGGGAAAACCCTTGGCTAATACTTCTGTGATTATTCTTATTGTTAGTGGGGAGCGGTTGGTCGGCTCTAGCACTGCGTTCTCTCAGAGAGGCCTATTTTGCTATTTTAGAGCAGTTTGTCTGTTCCAGAGGCTGTCAAGAAGCTAATCAGCATCTCAGGGTGAAGCGTGGAAAATGCGGTCGGTGAGACAAATTCACTGTCTAAGGTTCGCTTTCTCACATGAATGAGGGAGGGGCATTCTGTGACGATACGGAGAGAGCTTTCATTGCTCTCCAAGCATAGTCTGCAGGTAGGGTCCGGTGACAAGCCAAGCTTGTGTATATACCATTTTAGTCGGCAGTGGCCACTTAGAATACCGGTCGTAATTTTAAGGTAGTTTCTGCTCAGATTCAGAAGAAACTTAGATTTCTTTTTTTGTTTTCCTGTTTCGTGGCCATTGTGGCCTTTGTGAATAGGGATCCAGTGTATTCAACGGGTGGTCTTTAACTGAATAAACGTCACAGCAATATCTACATATGTACATAGCGACACCTCGGATAAGAAATGCTCACACGCTAAAGACTTTGGACTTCCGCTACCGGACTAAGATTGGTTTCTGGAACTCAGTGACCGAAGGACCATGAAACGGTAGATTTCTGCTACTTAATATGTACATTTTAGGCTTAGAGGGAGAATATTAATCGCCAACTTGTAAGACGGTGCTATTTTCCTCGAGCAAATCATCCGGAAATTTACGAGCATAGGGAGAGGGTCTGCTGCTTTCACAATAATAGCACGCAGAGGCCAGATTTACTGGCAGACGCACAGAAACGGATTTTGGCCGCCAGATTCTGGACTAGAGTACGACGCGTTTCCATTATGCAGTGTAACGCCACGACGAGTTTTTTATCTGATGACAAAGAAGAGACCTCCCAGGTTCACACAATGCCAAATGAAGACATCTTCATGGTGATGGGCATTCAATTTGGCATTCAATTTGGTCATTGTATATGGTCTCCATGGCCTAGGTAAGGCTCCAAAACTCTCAAACGTTACAGTCGTTTATTTCATTTCATTTAGTTCGTTCCAATGACGTTCCTTCTACTTTCAAAAATCTTTCTGTTTCCCTCAAATATTTTAAATTATCTTTGGACTCAAGCACAATCGAAGTTATTAAGCAAGAGTACAAAAATCTTTTATTTTTAAAATTTATGACATTTTTTTATCAACATTTAAGGCAAAATTTAATGTTTTGAGGTTCTAATCTTTTGAGATAAGAACATCGAAGCCAGTGACACTTGTGGCGCCGAAGCTAATGACGCAAGTAATACGAATGGTTGAAGCAATTAGGTTAGGTTCGACTGATTAACAAAACATGTATTTCGGAATCTTGTGTCGATTTGTCACGTGAGGAACTACAGAGAGCATCCTAATCTTGGATTCACAACATGAACTTGCTTGATAGAAACAATTAAATTGGAAAAGCGTCATTGAAAGAACGGCTGTGAAATTTGAGGGCAATCAGCAGGAAGTCAGCAGGAAGCCATTCAAACCATAAAAATCAGTGTGACGCGGTTAAAAATGGCAAAAACACATCATCGCCTTCCTGTGGTGGCTTCATATAAAGAATCCTCGGACTTGTGTTAACCACATCGGAACAGAAATCAGGTAGATATGGTTATTCAATGGGTCTGAGAGGACTGGTTTTCTAGTCTCAAATGCATTTCAAAAACCTAATAGGTTATCACTTAAAGAGAGTCATGTCGAGACAGACCAAAAATGCTGGCGAGATCTCCTTTTAAACGCCTCAGATGAGAAGAATTTTACCGTCGATGGAGGCATTCCTACAATGCTGGATTAGCCCAACTTAAGCGAGAATTTATGCAAAAAAAAAAATTGACATTTTGGAGCCTAAACCATCATCAGATATGTGAAATCAGGGGCCAAATCGTCTCTTCCGTGAACGTATACTCCGTCACGTAAAAACGAACATTCTGGGGCCAAATTGTCTCGCTTTTACGTGAAGAGTTATGCGATCACGGAAGAGACGATTTGGCCGCAGATCATTGTTACTTAGGCGTCTGGACATCAAGACCAAACAGAAGGGACCAACTTTCTGAAATATAGCGTTCTTCTGAGACTCTCCATTCCTTTATCAAATGAAAATCTAATCGGAGGCAAAAGTGATGTCAAGGACTTCTTTCCTGTTCTGGACACAGATGGTTGGCTTAGAACCCGAGTTGCATATCAGGAGACTAGTGCTAAGAATGTAAAGAAAAACTGCTCCCCTCTTTCACTTATGTGAGAGCTGTCCCAAGCTCTTTGATGCGCGTTTGCATCACATCCAATTATTTAGCCTAGTCTATGACTCTCAGCTTCAACAAGTAAACTTCAAGTTGTCAGAGCCAAAAATGGCGATTATTTTAGAATTTCTATCTTCCCAGACTGAGCCGTCAGGCACCTATATCTTTTGATGATTCTAACCAAAATTAGGCTTCGCTAGGACTTATACCTTTCATGACAAAGACCAGAAATGCACGGCGACCTTTAAGATCGTTGGTGTCAATCAAAGTTCTCCTTCGACTTAGGGAAATTTTGAGCAAAATCGAGGTCATAAAGGAACTTTATAATCGTGCTCATTGCTCCCGCTAAGTTGATTATTTCTGAGAAGGTAAATCCCCTGTTTAAATCTTCAGCGAACTATGGCGGGACAGTCACCCAAAATATGCTCTGCAGTTTCATGATCTTCCAGGAAGATTCGATACATGTCCGACGAACTAATGCGCAGCTTGTTAAGATCGTAGTTAAAGAAACAGTTTCCAGAGAGAAAGTTCATGAGAAGTTTAGTCTCGTCGATGCCATCTAGTAGTTTTTTTTCCTTACAGACTGCCTTACTTGCATAAATTTAAGCATGACATTGAAAGCGATTTTTTTGAACTTCAAAGCCTAAGAACTTGACTAACTAGAAACAAAATTCGGCGCGACAATATATCTAGCCCAACTGTAGCAACCATCCGATCGCCCTTACAAATTTGAGAAGTTCTGACGGTGAACCATTAGTTCGTCGATATAATCGAAGAAGAATTAACCTTGGATTCTATTTCTGGGTTGTGTCCTCATGGATCTCTTCGTCACGGCATCCCCTGGATAAACCGTCTTCATTCAGGCAAAATTTCTTTGCGTGATATCTTAGCATGTTGTGGCCAGTAAACACTCCCACCAGTCTCTTTTTGTAAAATCTTGCTGGTTTTTGCTTTTTCAAATTCTGACCACAATATTCTTGACATTTCACAGGTGGTTAGCGATTTCTATCTGTCACTTGCTTCCATTAAGATTTTTTGTGCAATTTTCACCCTTAGATTGCAGAGTTGAGGTTTGACCGTACAGTCCGCTTGCTCTCAGTCTAGGGCTGGAACCATTCTTGCTAGTTCGTCAGCTTTTCATTACCTAGTACCCCACTATGACCAGGGACCCAGCAGAGTTTAACATTGTGCTGCGTACCAAGAACCTTGAGCTCTTCGTGACAACACTTTACAAGCTTCGATTTTGTCTGCGTATCGGCTATTGCTTTTATGGCAGCCTGGCTATCAGCGTAAATCGCAATATCCGCCCATGATATTGATAGCATTGACAGTTTTCACTGATAGGACCTCAGCTTGGAAAACGCTGCTGTGATACGGAAGTCCTAACTCTTCAGAGAAAAGACATTTGTGTAACTGGATTTAAACCCGTTCAACACTTCGTTATTTTGCCACTGTTATCTGCTTAGAAAGATCAAAGGGTCCTTCGAAGTCCCAATACGGGACAGTTAAATCCGAGTTGACATTGGCGCCCAGATGATTTCATAGTAACTCGTCCGTACGGATTCGGTCCGCAATGTCTATTCCGATGTTTGATTTTCACCAAGTTTATCCTAAGCCAGTCTAAACTGGCTAAGAAATGCCTTATGATAAACTTGGCGAAAATCCAACATCGGAATATATTAATAACGCCATGCATATGACATGCCAAAGATGGTTTGAGAAGCAACTCACCACATATTCACCGACATACAACTTCCGCCCTTCATAAGTTAGCCAATTTTTTTTACTCACTGACACTTTACAAAAGTTATTGACTCCGTTGTCTACAACAAGACGCAGTTCGATTTTTTTCCCGACCAAATATGCAAATCCAAAAAAATTAAACAAAAACCGGGTCAAACCACATCATCACATTAACAACTCAACTTCAGAACCCAAAATTCCAGTTTCCTATCGATTTCAAAACCGTAAATCACTGAACACTCCTGCTGCACCACCTTTTGTGTTGTTTTACATGAAAAAAACCGTCCCTCGCTGTCAGCATAATTTTGAAATCCAAAATAAATTTATCGTTATCCCCACGGAAAGAACCCGTATCTAGACAAACACGAAATTCCTTTGTCATCGAAGAAAGTTATCAGTGCCCAACCGCCCGATAAGATAGCACTCGAGAGTGTTTTGAAATTCGTAAACAAACCCACCCAATGGGACTCACTTTGGGTGCCAAGACTCAAACACCTTTCAAAGGAATTCGATAATTTATTGTGAAATTTATTGTATCTACGACGACGTATCATACAAATGTTCTAAGAACCTTACTCATAGCCCCTGTGCGCAATAGTGCCGCCATGACAAATAAAGCTGTCAATCAACAGGATCATTAACCAATTGCACCTGCTTCTGCTGCTTCACGAAAAAAGAAACTGTCTGGACTCCTCAAGAAGGCAAGATACAGTCAAGAGAACTCGACAACATCATCATTAAACGCAGAGAAAGCATGTATCTTCTTCGTTCAGTAACAAGATTCCACTTCACCAATCGACAGACGTAATTGCAAGGCAACTATCCCGAACGAACAGACATGACTACACCACCACTCTGTGGTCCTCATTGTGTGCTGCACTTGCCGACTCTAACGTTGGAGAGGCCTTCAAGAGGTGCCTCTTAGACACGAAACACGATCCATGGCTATTATGTATACCAGTTCCAGTGCCATGTCGTGGTTATTCTGCAAGTATCTCATAGGTTGTTCTCTTCGGCTGGCAGTTGGGAGTAGTGGCGGAGTTGTATTGCAATTTTCCCACCTTCGAATCGAGTGGGGAGCCTGCACAAGTGGCAATGGTACACCAAAATCTGGCGGGGGTAACCTCTAGCTCTTTGTTTTCCTTTCTTTGTTTGTTCAAAGGGAAACGAATGAAATGAAAAAAAAAAAAAAACAACCAGAGCACCACAGACAGGTGGAGTTTCCCAGTGGCGTCTAAGTGGGGTGCGGGATGTTAGACAACCAAATGTTGGTTTCAGTTCGATGGTCAGGTTTATGCCTGTTAATGACGCCACCGGGAAAGAACCGAATTGACATTTTGACCATAAAACTCGAATGATAAACGTTTTCGAAACGCAATTGGGCCCGTCCGTCTTATCAGGTAGATTCCGACTTTTGTTGTAAATTTTACGATTGCCTCTCGAACTGGGTGCGGTGTAAAATGTTCACTTTAATCAGTGAATTGATTAAAACTTGAAAAGTGTATGTGTGTTCCCTTTGTCTGGACACACGTTTTAGGAAATGTGATTCAACTGTGGGTTGCAGTGAGCAGCTTTAGTAGGCTAACGACTAAGTAATCCGATAATGAGCCACGTAATATAATTTTAACACGAATTAGACACGTGATGAAGTTATCACTGTAAGGTAGAAAGTTGATGATTGAATCTATCTACAAAAGCGGTGCATCTATGACTCGAAAAAGCAAAGACACTGTCCCATCAGCAATCGACAAGCCCATCCATATTTTGAAGGGAGGAAGGGAGGAACGAAGAGTGTTAGTCTAACTGATGGATCCTATGATAGCAAGCGATGAGTGGTTCTTCAGAAAATCTAGATAGACGGTCTGCACACTTGAGACTACAAAACAGCATAAGGGACTAAGAGGTGGATATTCTGAAAGAAAGGTATAGGCGGATAGTCTTATGGGCCAGAGAGAAGAGCAGACTGTTAATTCAGCATTAACAGCAGACGAAAAGATACGACAAGAAGCCGGACGGACGATCCGATAAGTAAAGTACTAGAGACGAATATGTAGTCCCACGAAAAACCAGATGCACGGTGTGATACTACAAGCAACGTAAGTAGTTGGATGAATGATAAAGAGGTCGATACCGACCAAACTAATACGAGGTCGAGTAAATATCAAGACTGAGAGCTCAAAATCAGTGCTGGCCACACAAATCTATACGGGCTTCGAGGGAAATTTCGGCTGACTATTTGCGATTTTTATTTTAGATGGTCCCAAGGTGCTCCATGGCTTAACTCCTACAAGTTAGTCTACTTATACTTACGAAATGAAAGCGAACTTTGAAGTTGGTGTCAAAAGCTCGTTGTTACTAGGAATATATCTCAGTCTCCGTAGAACTAAAATTTCAAAACCAAAGTTGATGGGACACTAGAGCATGATCATCCACATCCTCTAAGATAGTCAGGCAGCACTTAAAGCATTGAATTCTTACTCTAGAAGTTCTAAAGTGTTAAGATGCTATTTGGCCGCTTTGAAGTGTCACGTAATGTCAGTGTCACTTGGACGCTCTATATCTATCTTCCAGGCAGTGCTAGAGACACAACCTCGGAAGAAAACAGATCATAATCCTTTCTGACAGCCAGGCAGCAATAAAGGCTCTAAGCTCTTTTCACTTTGACTCACAACTTGCCTGGAACTGCCTAACCATTACGACAGAATACAGAATTACTGTCCACAGAATCCCTGGAGACAGAGTAATTGAAGGCAGATAGACTCGCCAGACAAGGACCCCGATCTGCATTGATAGAATCTTTGCCCTTCTGTAGTTTATCCATCAGCCAGATCAAATTGAAACTCATCTCATAGGAGCTCCAAGAAAAAGTCCCTAAATGGAACTCAGCACTAGGATTGTGTCAATTACAAGAAGTTCGTCAACCCCTTAAACAACAAGAGTCAAGAAATTCTACTTCATTTCCTCACTGAACATTGTTCACTCAATTACCATCTTTACAAGCTGCGCATTAGTCCGTTGGACATGCATCGAATCTTCCTGGAAGATCAAAAAACTGCAGAGCATATATTGTTAGTATTCAGCAGGGGATTCACCTTCCAGTAAGAACTAACAACGCTTCTGCCAGCAAAGGTTCCTCCTCGACCTCGGTCTTCTTGAAAATTTTCTTCAGTTGTTGGAGAACTTTGCTTGACACAAAATTAAATTTTAGGACGCAGTACATTACCGACCATCGCCAGTTGTATATGTATTTGCAACCAAAAGTAGGTTCTGTGAGGCCTCATACTTAACTGGCGATCGGCGGTAATGTACTAGAATAGGTGCTTTTCGGCCCAGCCGAATCGGGGTTGGTTTGCAATTTTGTGAAAAGTTGAAAATCCAAAACGTCCATACCTCCCTTATTTTTGAAGCTACGGGGTGGAGTAAGGGCTGCATTTCTTGGAAATTCTCCGCTCTACAACTCCACCGTGCAAACGCTCTGCGCCAAACGCTTTAGAAGCAATGGCTCGGCGGGACGAACTATGCGAGAAGACACCCCTCCCGCCACCCACGAGCAAAATTTCGCGAAACAGACCTGCCCATGTTGTAGAGATCATATTTTTTCAAAAGCCCATTGTAGCCATAATGAGGTCAGACTTTGGTGGATACCTGAACAGGCTATTAAGGGTATTAAAGGAAAGCGGATGAGCTGACCGCGATTTGCTAAGCAACCCATCATTTACCCTTAAGGCTTTCTGTCTTAACTGTGCAACATCCGTGTGTAGAGAACATGAACTGCATCTAACCTAGCATGGAAGTGTTCTAGGAGTAAGACAAGCTGAACAATGTATCAAGTCATACAGGGAACGCTTTACTGACTTGATGGGACTACAGGCTTGAATGGACCTAGGCATCAACCAACAAGTCTCTCAAGCATGTTTTATTGTTAACTAGCTGCCACCAAAATGTACACCAAGTCGTCTCTTCCATTTGAGCGCATCACCCGACCGCGGTTTTCCTCTGCTCCACCGCTGGAGCAGTGGTATTCATCCGCTCTACGCGTTCCAGCCATCTAAGTCATTGAACTTGTACTTTTCTCACTTCGTCAATGTCGCTGCACAGCCCATACAGTTCGTCGTTGCTTTATCTGAAGGAATTTTCTCTCGAAACAACCGAGAGCAACCTCATTCGAGATTCGCGAAACCCATCCCATAGCGCAGGACTGTGATGATTAGGGTCTTGATCAGAGTCACTCCAGTTTTTCAAGAAAGGACCTTGTTACCCAATTGTTTCCTTAGTCCAAAGAAACCGCGACTGGCAAAAGTTATGGAACTCTTAACAGCTTTACTTCATTTACGTTAAAAAAAATGTTAAAAAAAACGTTACACGCACAACATCAATGGTCTTTCATGGACTTTCCAAAAGGCCACTGTTACTTGACACATTGTAGCAAAAGTAAACCCGTCTACAGAGATAGAATGTCTCCTCTGTTTAGAACTCTCACATTCTCTGTGAGTGTCCAGTTGTCATTTGAATCAAACAATACAATGATTAAAATCCGATTCTATCCCAGACAGTCTTGCCGTTTAAACAAGTAAGTAAACTTGGATTTTATTGACACTGTGAGCGCACAACACCCGTAGCTGCTGTTTAATAGCCAATTTATGTCCCATCTGCCATTATTTAGTGAAAACTCAGCATGCAGCCTATCAGACTGCGGTAGCTACATGGAATACAGAGACTCTTTGACAAATTGACCAGAAGACTGATGGAATAATACCTTACACGTGTGATAGAATTCATTATGTAAAGCTTTGCAAGACGATGTGATTTAAGTGAGAATATGTGATTCAGGTGAGGTATTCAGAAAATATTGATATCGTAGCGCGTTCGTAGACTGCATCTGAAAGGCTTTTGCTGCGCATACTTCGAAGTTTCACATACGACGTCTTCATCGGTCTGACAAAGTGTGACACCAATGCCGCTTTGCTTAATCAGCCAAGATGCACCTGATACAAGCTGTCCGAATAGATAATTAACAACATTTTAAGGCCTACGAATGACAAGCCTTTTTATTTGAGGGTGCATTCACAATCGAGGCCCCAGAATTGGAAAAGATGGAAGACTGCGTAAATTTTCAGGCAGAGGGATGAAGAACATAAAGCAAAGAAAAATCTAAGCGCTGAGAGCCATTGAATATCTTCCTTCTCAAGGAGTTGAATTTGCAGATACGGCGGACATCCCAGCAAAGAAGTGGTAAGACTCGATGTCACTAGGAACAGACAAAACGGTTAAGGAAATGATCTGAAAGGACTACACAGCAAAATAAAAATAAATAGCTGGCGCGATGGCTTGGGATAAGCCAAGGCCTAGCTTCTCGCAACCATTCATTTTGTACGTGTTACTTTATTTGCACGAATGGAAGGGACCTACAATTTATTCCCGACTCCGAACGACGAATTGAGAAGCTCTTTCATGACAGATTATACTCTCTGAAGCTTGTCATTCCCCGACGAGAGGTGGTGCCGCAAAAAATCGGTGGATATGCCTTGAACCCACGCCGCTCGGTCGGAAACTCAACCCACTAACCACTGAGGCACAAGATTCAAAAGTTGATATACTCTCTCAGAAGAGAAGTTTTAAGTAAGGAGTCGGGAACAGCTCTGTACATGTCTAAATGTATTTTCTACTGGATATGGTAAAGAGAAGCACCCAAAGAATTCAGTCTTTAGGACACGACTTGCAACTAGAGAGCACACATGCTGCTGGAAGCCCTTTCTTTGCTGAATCTGGTAATACGATAAACGAGCACACCTATAGGAGAAACCGGGTAGGATCAGTTTTAGATGGAATATTTGCGAGTAGCTCCCTGCCCTGCCGATCCGATTGACGCCTCAGTGGCCACAATATGACGCCATCTTTGCGGCGAAGAATCGTCCTCAAGACGCACAGCCAGAGCAATAGTGCAGAATAAGGGTTGGAAATCAAATACAGTAGATGAGGAATACTTAGACAAGCTGCAGTAATCAGAGGCTCAGCAATGGAAAAATCGGACTCATAACCCCTTGAGTGCGAGTGGATTATAAAAATAAAAAAATTAGAAAGCCGTGTAGTGACTGCGTTTGATGCACACGTCAAACCCCTGAGCACCGATGTACTGGTGGACACCTTATCACCGTGTCAGGCGACTATATCAACGATCGAGAGGAACAGGCAACCTCATCGAACTCCAAGGAGTTCCGCAAAGAATTAAAGATAGCCATCTACAAGAGTTAATGCAGTAGTTTTTCCGAGCCATGTGAATGGACACTCAAACTCAAGGACTTTCCGATCCAATACTAATAGAGAGAATACTCTATTCCTGGTTTCCTCAGCAATGAACAAGAATACTGCTTCGGCAATGTACAACAGATGCGCAAATGATACCATTGCTCTGTCCTAATGAGCACTTTTAGGTCTTTTAGCAGAGTTGGACATACGAGAGCGCCGGAACTAGATAAGACTTTAAACCGGGCATTCAAATAGGTCCCAAAAAATAGGCTCGAAATATTTACCGGTCTCTACAACTTGCTCCTAAGGGAAGGAACTTTTCCGAAACAATAGAGTGAACAAAGGAGAAAAGACACTTACTGCCTGGTCGTACCACTGAATGTGGAGAAAGCCTTCAACAAAGCGAACAGGAACCTCATACTAGAGAGTACTTAATCATCATCAATATAGGGACGGATTACTTGAGGAACAGACTCCTTCTATACGACTTCGACAATGGAATCGAGAAATACCAGAAGAATGGTCAGCGTGTTCAAGTCATCAGCTAATATCTGCTCACCGTCAAAATATTCAATCCAAGGGAAATATTGCTGCTGCTCGAAGAAGTGTCAGTAAGAAGTCTCATCATTCTCAAGAGCTAGTACTTTTTACGTCTTCAACTTAGTGGAAATTTTCTCACAAGACTGAGATCTCCATCCATACAGAGTTCAACATTGAAGAGTCATAAATTGGACATTGGGCGACGAAGCCCAGTTTTGCTTCATAGACAAGCAAAATGTAGTTCAATCACAAGAATTAATTCGAATTGGTATGAATTTTGATTTAAAGGCGACATTCGATTTGGCTTCTTTCAAAATAACGAAAAAGACTTGAAGACAGAAAAACCTGCTACAATGTTTCCTTGGACCTATTGTAGGTAAAGTATCAAGTTTTCATTGTTTTGTGAAAAGATGATGCCAATTGGGTCTAAGAGATTGATCGACGTAACATCCTTAGACCAATTTCTGTGGGCCTTAGTTGTACCGCTGGTCTATGTCGACAAACCAAGAATATTTGAGGACTACATTACTCGTCTTTTGGCGATATATAGTACCTAACTTACGATGTTTACGAAATCGAACACAAATTTCTGCTCAACAACTCACAAAGGACCAGATTCTTGTTCTCAAAACCATTCGTGTGGCAAGTGTAGTATTTCAAACGGCTAGAACGGACATACAAGGAAAGAGTGAAATACTACCTTCCGTGTTTATTTGTTACGAGGATTCGATTCCGAACCTAAGGTCTAAGCATGCTCAGCACTATTTGTTGGAGTCACGCCTATCCACTGTCTATTTAAAAATATCGACAAAGCCTTGCAGTGTTTTGTTAAAATCCTCCCATCTGTCAAGGACAGACCCAGGGTTTTTCAAATTCCTTGCATACAAAACTTTAAGTTCACACATTTAAATACGTTCCACAACCATACCTGGAAATGTCATACCCACTTGACCGGAAGAAGTAATTTAACTACACCGCCGAGCAAACAGACATTTAGGATCGAATTTGACACGTAGGGCACCGAAATCGAGACCCAATTTCATGATATGTTTCTGTTCACAACACGACCTGCGAAGGCTAACCTGCAATTCGAACGGAACAGGAAACCACCACTCAAGGTACACCTTGACCTGAATATTTGACACAAACAGAGCAGGGGTTGGCTTAACCAATGTTGATTAAATTCACAACTCACATTCGAATCCCCCTCCACCTTGAAAGTTAATAAAACAAGCATTCCCCTCGCGGTTTACTTTCACAAAATGCAAACTTACCCACTACGACAAGTTCGCCGTGTAATTTTTTTAATTTATGACCAAGAACTTCACAGATAAAAACCTCAATCGACTAATAATTGCCAACCGATTCATAAAATACTCAAACGAATATCTCGTCCTGTCACATGGAAAAACTGCAGAAAGGAACTGTCTCCTGTCAGCTGTTGGGACATAAAAAACTTGTAGTGCGCATGTTTTCCCCCGTTTCCACATTCCTTGAGTCAGGTGCAGTACAGAAGCACCATGCCACCACTACAAGGATGCGTTCTTCAGAGTTAAGAGAACAGGGGTCAGAAAAGAGGCGACACATGCTGCCGTACAAAACGCAGCCCCAACGCAGACGTCATCGTCATCAATTTCGTGTGTGCAAATGTCAAGTTAAAGAGGTCAATACACACACACCCCACATCTACCTCTAGCTAGCAAAAGGAATCATATAACGGATGTAGAACATGTTTATCGCATTCTCACTTCCTCCAGACTTTGTTTCACAAATTCACCGATTCCCGTAAGAATTGTATTTCATCCTCAGAAATTCGATTCGAAACACAGAAAGTACGAGTACACCATGGGAAAACCTCCATCAACGGACAGCGTTTGTGTACTCTGTACTTAGGGTTGCCATGCCAGTCACTCGCGGCTGTTAATTGCATTTTAAGGGATTGCCACTTGAAAACATGTTCACTGTCTCCACGGGGACGATTATAAATGAACGATCGTACCCATGTTCCTGTTTGACATTTGTCAACTTGTCGTCTGTCTGGCTTCACTTGTAGTTGGACCACGTAATTGCTGTCAATTATGTTTTTGAGTTTTTTTCGACTTTGCCTTTGGATTCTCCTTCGGAAAGATCGAAATCTCAAAAAAACCGGTCTCCACAATGAATGCACTAATTAAATGCCAATTGCACGACCTTGCCAGCGAAACACGCTCCAAATGAGTTCCAAATTAAGCCAAATTGCAAATTTGCTTCATCCCGGCTCTCTGTGTTTTTTCTGTGGCGACTGTGGTTGTAAATATGTACCTTGTGTGTTCCTACGTAGAAGCTATTTTTGGGATAATGAGAGAGATACGACGCTGGAGAAAAAAAAAAAAAAAAAACAAATAAAAAAACGTTTATGGCGATAGGCAAGGTAGACTTGATACACATCCAACTGGGGATTGCCTCATCACATGGAACTGCGACTTTTTGGCCATAAGAGCTCTGACGCGCTGAATCTCCAGTAGAAGGTCGAAAGATTGCAAAAAAAAAAAAAAAAAAAAAGAATAGCTGGTGTGAGTGTGGTAGATAAAAAAGTATCTTGTTAATTGTTTTAGGAAATTAACGTTGGGGATTCATATTTAATGGCGGCCCAACCGTGCAAATTTGATTGCCTTAGAACCTGGCTTTGGTTGTCATTATGTATTAAAATTCTAATTTTGTACATCAAACTGGTGGTAAATTGTCTGATAAAGAGAAGATCTTCAACCTTGGAGAAGAGATTCTTCAGAAAATGTAAATGAATAGCTGGCGCGACAGCTCGGAATGAGCCAAGGCCTAGCTTCTCGCAACCATTCATGTTGTTCGTGTGGTATTGTTTGCACGAATGGAAGGGACTTTCTATTTATTGCCGACTCCGAACGGCGTATTGAGAAGATTTTTCATTACAAATTGTACTCCCGGAGGCTTGTCATGCCCATGACTGACTGTCGCGCTTTCCTACACCCCATCTAAAGCAGTCTACAAAATAAATGTCAAGCAATGAAAATAAAAATTTCCTAAGATGCATAAAGACAGGACACTCCCATACAAAGTGATTTGGTTGAATAATTTTGTTCAGATGTTTGTTGAGAGAGAAGAACGACAACCTTCGTAGGACAGAAATTATGTCCTTGAAGTTCCTAGATATTTTCGGCAAACAGATGGTGGCTAGAGCAGGTATGCGTTTAAAAGTCTCTTCGCAGTTCTCTATGACCACTTCTCTATTCTTTTTGTACAAAACTTCACTTCCGAAAACACTGACTACACACCTACGAAACACAATTTTGACCAAAATTTCCTTGCAACCATTGCTGCCCGCAACGAGTGGAAAACTGCTGCTGCCATTGATGATGACTCAGTTTACTTCTACTCAAATGGTTCCAAAACTGGGTCTCGCTTCCCTGATCAGTGTAGCGTATTTCAAGTGAATATAAGGGTGATTAAGTGGTTAGTGTGTTGGACTGTTGAGCAAGCTGCGTGGGTTCAAGCCCCAGCCGTGTCCACGGAACATTTTTCGCAGTACCACCTCTCGTGGTATAATTTGTCATGAAAAAGCTTCTCAATTCGGCTTTCGGAATCGGCAATAATTTGTAGGTACCTTCCATTCGTGCGAAAAATGTAACACGCACAACATGAATGGTTGTGAGAAGCTAAGCCTTGGCTTACCTCGAGCTGTTTTTGTTTTAAAGGAAGTATTTTTCTGGCTGACATGTAATACAAAATCTGCCTTGGATACCTATTAACATTTTCATGGATAGCCAGACGGCAAGTAAGTCCCTGGAATTGTTTTCATTTACAGTGAGATGGCAGATCAATTCAACAACTGGGTGCCAGGCTAAAGAAGCATTCGAAAACATCCTGTTAGAATGAAGAGAACTAGTTAAGCCACTAGCTATGTGCAACCATTTTAAGTTAGATGCAATCAGGAAAACCAACCGCAGATGGGAGGAAAACGCGACATGCTAAATTTCCCGACAGATCTGGCCCATATTAGATCGGAATCTATCTATGCTAAAGCGCAATGTAGCACTTTCATGATAAGAGATTAGACTTCCCTGATGATTTCTGTAGAAGCTGCAGGGATCAACCTCCTGTTCAGCCGTTCAGCATCTGGAAGCACTTTTCTTTGAAAACCTAAGCGACATTGGTAAAATTAATTAAGAGATATCCTCCGCTTCAAAACCACTTTCTGAAAACGGCCAACCAAGTGTGGCTTAGCAAGTGCGTCATCTCGAGGAAGATTTGGCCCGATTACAGCAAACCGAAAAGCAGATCAAGACAAGATATTGCGAGAATCGTAGAAGCTAGTACAGGCCACTGGCCAGTGGGAGACCACGCATCCAGCTAGGTATCCTCCACAACATTTTCTGCCGTAGTTGCAAGGATAACAGCGAGAAAGAATCTCTGCATCATTTCCTGTGTAAATATCCGGCCCTAGCGAGGGTCAGGCAGCGCACTCTAGGCAAACCCCTTTTTGACGACCTCAAAGATATTTCCAGGAAATAGAATGGTGAACCAATCCTGTTCCTTAATTCCACAGGTTGGATGTAAATAACTTCGTCTATCAACCTATAACGCCCACAAATAACCAGGTCAAATGAGTTGTGGTTTCAAAACGCCGCATCCCAGCCCTGATTGGGCTCTTTAGAACCGCCACCTCTATCTACCTATCTATCCTCCGCTTCAAAAACTGCTCTGGTTGGTTCAACTAGGCTTCTGTTTAGCTATGGGTGAGTGACAGATCCTGTGGGATTATAATCCGCACAGTTCGGTCTAAGTGCACTTCCTTAACCAAATCTAACTTTGTTGAAATCCAGGAGGGCCACTGAGACCGAAGGACTGCCTTTCAATCTTTTTATATGAGCTGATGGGTGCCTTCACTAACTCATTTCTAAAGTATGGAAAAGAGAAACTCGAGATCGAAATCCCCTACGATCCTGTTTAAACAGAGTCTTGTGTAATTTTCAATTTCCCGTCAAATGCATGCTTCGTTGCCACATACAATTCCGAAATGCATCCAAAGACACAACCGAGTCCTTCGATGTTAGTAATGATCTATGACAAAGCGATATGTTATCATGGTCTCATTGAGTAAACTACAGAAATTCGCCACTAAGGATTCAGATAAGATAAGACGGGTTAAATGATGGAGACAGTGAGACAGCTTTCCTGTAAACAATCAACCGTTGACCACTATAACGCCTTATAGGTACAGACTTCGTGGATAGTGCGGAGGCGGATAAAAAGCGCAATAGCTACTTTTTCCCCTTTTAAAACAGCGGAATCTGCTGATATATTCTGGCTTCATTGCCGTGGGAACTAGCGGTCATTGCACCGATGTTTAGAACACTATACACTTCCGATTTAGCAACAGGGTGTACATTAACCAGTAGATTGGCAGGAAAATTATATTCCATTTCTTCCAAATACTGGGAGGAAAAACTACACGGATGCGAGATTCTTTAGACCAGTCAGCCTGACATATTTTCTATCAAAAATCAATGGAGAGTACAGTAGGAGCTCAAAGAGTATCCCTTGAACAGAAGGCAGCATGTTTATCGCACATTGAGGTATACAGAGACACCAATTAGTTAGCGTTGCAGAAGTGGAGCTTAATACCGGAGGCATTGATTTGACCTTAATGGAGATTTAAGGTGCATTCGATACGAAATGCTTCAATGGTCTGAAATTGGTCCTGAAAGGACGTAGAATCAAGCAACAAATTATTCGGAGAGTGGACAAAATGCTTAAGAGCAGATCCATACATTTCTGAAGAAATCGTCAAGACTTACGGGCGGGATCAACAGAGTTTTACCAAAGAATGGTGTTCTATCAGTGATTCTATGATCTTGATGTGCTCGTGGACAAAACGAAAAGACTAAGAGTCACCGCAAGGTATCATCATACTCTAATCGGAAATCACAATTTTCCTTAATGGACTGCTGATGTTCATGGAGGAAGCAATTGTCTTCTCAGTGGAACTTAATCTATTCTATCATCTTAGTCTGGGGACAAACCCTAGCGCGTCAAGCCAAGATGCTAAATCTAATCCATGCGCTGGATCACTTGCAAGAGGATTAGATGAGGGGAAGGTAAGTTCTAATTGCACTGAATAATCAAACTGTGATCAGTCGAATGAATCAGTAATTCAGTCATTACTGGCTATAGGGTGTATAGAGAAACTCAATGCATGAACAGCCTAGAATGAACTGAAATTGACTTGGGTTGAAGGACGTCTTATCGAAGAAATGGGCAACTTTGGAGTTGTTTGAGCCCGGCGCATTTGCTCCCATAGAGCTGTGTAAGAAACGTGAACCAAAAATGGACCATGAATGAACACTTAGAAAGGTGGATAAACAAGGACAAAAACCAGACAAGCCAAAATGGCGAACAGTGTCAAGAGATAAGTTCTGAACCTCACCGAGGACGAGGACCTCCGAAATGATTTACACCACTATCCATAGGGCCATGGAAATATCAGAGGTCACATAAAGAAAATGGGTCTGGTGGAAGACACTGCAGACTATGCCGTGGAGGACTAGGACGTGGAGACAGCGGTGTATGAATTGTGACCATGTCCGGCTTTGGCTAGCATAAGATGTGCTATTTCGAATGGAAACCCATGGGATAGGTAAATTTTCAATCAACCAGATGCTACTGATGAAACGAGGAATTGAGATTCGAAGGGAAATGCACAGATATTCGGACTTTGTATGATTCCGAGTTGAATGGAGATGCAAATCAGTCAGTGACACTTCTGTATGCAGGAGCGGTTAATTGAGAAGCTTTTCATGACAAAATGACTTGGGCGTGAACCTACGCAGATCGCACAGTAGTCCAACTCACTAACCACTGAGGCACAGCAATCAGTTGTGATAGACCAAAATATAAGCTGTCATCAAGGAAGTTCAATCATTAGTGTGAAAGACACCGATGGTGGGAGACAGTAAAACACTTACATACCTACATACATATGCAAGCTCTTCCATAAAAATTAACCCTTACTTGAGTAAGGAGTTTTGGTTTTATATAAGACTTTTGCGTCTCAGTTCTACTATAAGATTCGGAAGTAAAGGAAGTGCATGAAAACCTATCACGAAAACTCTTCTGGTAATCTTCAGTCCTATTTGTTTCGACGAAGTAAAATGATGAATTGGACTGGATACATATACAGCGATATTCAGGTAGTTAGATAGGCTTGAACTTGTGCCTAGGAAATGTGGGGTCAATGGGCACTTGCTGTCCAACCCGTAGTCCTCCAATTCACTACAAAGGCACTGCGTGACGTAAAGCAAAAACCGCACCTGAGTCCCCGTGCAGTGTGGAAAAATAACACAAACTTGATGCACGGAACACAAATGGGCCTGTTTGTCACTATAGACCGGTTTATATAGAGTAAAGTTATCAATTTTGTATAAAATATTTAATAAACAGAAAAAAATAACAAAGGAAAGGTCAATCAAAGTCCGTTATTAAGAATGATCTTTGCGTGTTCACGAAATACTGTCGAAATATATTTAGTCGTTATCGTGTTCTGGTGAAACAAACATACAAAAACAACCAGCAAGGCCCTTAAGAAAATATGCAAAGCATCTTGTACTAACAGGGCAGTAGCCAAACTTGGCATTTTCCCCAATTATTATGCACCTGTCAGTAAAAAGTCACAAAAGTTCCCTACAGTCTTAATCTGCATTTGCAACTGCTCATTAAAAATCGCCGCACAGATCTTCTCAAATAGTTCCATTCGACTAAATGAGGCAATAAAACCGATCTCTCCTCCATAACTTGACGTTTTCCCCAAATCGGCTTAAAAGCGCCACCCACTGTCTGCTCTGCAGCACTTCCCACACCCAGCACACCGCATACTAATTAACCAAATTTAATCGGAAGCGGCAACCCTAGCTTCTTATCTCTTTTTTGACACTTATTTGGCAGTCGTTCAGAAACTGCCGTCATTCTATTTGAATTAAGTTGTCTCTCGCACAAAGTCAACTCTATTAATAAATTGCGAAAAAAACTTTTCGAGTTCCTCTTGCAATTTTCACTGCCATTTGGAATTCATCGAGACAATTAATCGCACTTCGCGCGTCTTACTGACCCCGAAAGGCCGGCTCGTCACGGCGCTATCACTGCCATTGCCATGCCACTGAGCATTCCCCACCACCGTGCCGAGGCAAGTGTAAAATTAAATGGCTCGATATACCCCGGCTATTATTAGATGTCCATCCGCTGCTCCAAATTTATTTCGAAGTGAGAATTTATAATCAAGGTGCGTTCGACTGACTTACCAATAACTCTGGGATCTCCACGCCGCCGTTACAGGGAATTTATTAAATAGATTTTTTTATTTTTTTTTTTTTTTCCTCTGCGGTTTTGCTTAAACAGAAGTGTTGTTGAACTGTTTGACTTTGTATTTATTTTCCACTGGACAGAATAAATAAACAAAATTTTGCTGAGTAGATTCGCACTTTTGTTTTTCTTGTTTACATTACGAGCCGTAAACGCTGGTGGACATGCACTCACTTACGAACACGAATCTAACTGCGTTTTATAATAATTTTTAAACGAATAATCGGAATGACAGAGCGATTTAATTAATTGATTGCGCGGACTTACGATATCAGAGCAAACGACGAACAGGCACCGATTTTGGACTTCAGACTCACGAACGTCCAACTCGAACGACAAAACTATGAAAACTGAACTGATTGTGTTGCGCTGAGCTGACATGTGTTTGCCTTTGCTCTGTCGTTCGGGGGTAATTTTATGGTCTCTACTTTGTGGTGTGTTTCGGTTCGAAACATTTTCTTTGGTCAGTTGGATTCACGGAGGCGCGTGCCTATTGGTTTTGGTTGTGTTGGGTTGCTCGGTGGAATTTTCTTTCTAGATTTTCGTAAACAGAGAAGAGGAAACGTCAAAATTGGTTGGAAGTTGGAACTGAATGCTGATTGGAATTGGAAAAATGTTTCTCATACTTGTAGAGAGATGTTGCGCGAAGGTCTGTTTGTATATACATGTTGCTGAAGTGGAAAATATGTTGAAGGAATGATAGGAGGAGGAGTGGAATTATAAAATCAGGCTGGTTGCCAATAATAACATCACAATCCATTGGATTTGCAGACATGGTGGCGGTGAGATTGGCGTTGGGCTAATTTGACGATGCTGATACGCTATTGTGGGGTATCCACCAGACATATGTATGTATGATGACAAAACTGAACTCATGGAGGCACCAAGAGTAGGTTGAGGGATCTCGTCAAGTCGTAACAAAATAAATTAAAAATGCATGCATACTTTTTGGACGTTACTCACTTATTTACCACTTCGTCAAATTGACCAAAGGTAGGTAGGGTCATTGGCTGCCCATGCAAAACAGAGACACACATACAAACATAGGTCAAGAGAGGATTTACCTAAAACTAGTTAAAGCTCTTGATCAACCCTAGCATAATTTTAATGTCAGTATGTGACAGTTCGTTCAAGTAGTACAGGTGAAAGGCTCGTAGAAAGAGCTTTCTTCTTTGACACAGGGCTAAACGGGTACAGAAGAAGTAAAGGATTGTTTCTTCATTCCCTTCGTCCCTACAACTCCTGCAGAAATCAGGTAAGAAAAGGCCGATGCTTCTGGCATGATGGCCAATGGGACAGTGGCCGATAAAAACACCGACTGCGGTGCTGATAAGTGATCGTTTAAGCAAGACCGGATTTGAACATCGAGTGAGGTTTAGCATGGGCCAAAAATCTCTGAAGGTAAGGCATGTAGTTAAATTTCCAATTCAAGAGTAACTTACACTAGACTCCAGATTCTGGAGGGATGCCAGTTTCATTGGCCTTACAATGTCCCCATGATCGTGTATCCAGCACAGATTGCGAGATGAGCTACAAAATTGAGCATAAATGCTTGACAGCTTAGACTAAATGACCAAGAACGCGACGAACACATTTTTACAGAGTTTTTCGACAGGTAATTCATCACTTCAGTCAAGGTCAATTTTCTATCAGTATAAACGATACATACATACTCGTACGTACACACTTAGCGTCCTTCTTTAATCTTGAGACCAAAAACAGTGCTTAGGTATTTGAAATCAAATTTGTAGTCGAAAGCGGCTTTAGACAAGATGCCTTGAGTTCCAAGCGTCTGGGCGAACGCGTGATAAATCGAAATTATTCTTAATTTACGGGTATAAGCCTTGAATGCCCTCAAGCTCAAGAATAGCGCTACTAAAGAGAGGTTTTACCGATTCCTCAAAAGAACATTCCAAGAAAGAAGCGACGATAGACTCGCAGCTATTACTATGATTTTGTAAGACAAAGGTAAAACCCACATTCTGATGTCGAACAGAAAAAATTTCGATCTTAGCCGACAGCAGAAAATAGCGACTACATTCAACTTCTTCCATGCGAAGTCACTCTTCCCACTTAGCCAAGACCGGAAGGGAAACATTAACTTACAAAATGAATTCATGGACTGACATATCCAAAGAACAACTCTAAGTGAGACAGTGGAGCCTGACAGCCTTTAATAGCACTGCGACTAGGATAGATATATTGGGTCCCTCTTTTCTGGAAGCTCTGGTCAATGGGTGCTTGACTCTGAGTATATAATCCAATCTAATGGCTCTGATTAATTTGTGTGTCTTGCTTTTTTTGGTATGCCTGATACAGGTGGTGTATATGTTTTGCTTGTGTTTCCCGAGAAGTTTTTTAACCTGTCACAGACCAGGAATTTCAGTCCTTTTCCTTATTCAGACCTTGTTGTTTTTTGCTCCTATTTTCTCTTAACTCTTCCTTGATGCTGTGGAGACCTAATCCAAAAAATGGTTTTGGACCTATACGTTGTCATTCCGATCCTTTCATTGCTAGTTAATTTGCCCTCTACCTCACTCTCGAACCGAGGGTGGCCAAGAGTATTGACTTTCTCAAAGCAGTCCCATACCATTTTTGCTTTCATTTCATGGGAGCATAGTGCATTGTTGGCTGCATGGCTGTCCTATACTTTTGTCGTGATATTTCCTGTTGAGGTTGAATTGAGCGGATCTTTGAAATGTTTGGACTTCTGCTTGAATAAAATTCCTGCAGATTCCGGATGTCCTGTCTACGGTCCATGGAATCGAACTTCCTTTCGAAGCAGTGTTTCCTGGCCACGCTGTCTCTAGGTAGATTAAAGAGTGAAATTATTTCTAAATGGTCGAGCATTCTGTGATACATTTTCCATCTATCCTGCCGGTTCTGAATAAGGCTTCCTTTGCTGATTTTTTTTATAATCCATTTACGCTTAAAGGGTTATGAATACCCTTATGATGTTTTTCTAGAACAGTGTGTAATAACGAGGATTTTTTTGCTGCCGTAGGACATGTGCACATTGCAGGGATCATAACTACGTCGGTCAGTATTTTTTTTTTTTGCTCGGTGCTCTCTTGGTTGTAGCTAGTCTGGCCTTAACTCGGGCTATTGCATAATTTGTAATCATGGCTCTTATTATTAAGGTGTTCATCCATTGTATTCTGCTCGGTTTGCAGCCTCAGGATTTCATGATAAATTTCTGCAAATCATTAGGGCTTGGAGGCTATAGTTTCCAAGCAAACATAACATAGCAGATTGCTGTCTAGGAGTGATCCTGGATATTTGACCTGCTGTTGTGGTCTAATTCTCGTGTTCTCTAACATATTTTCCAAATGAATGGCAATCTTTGTGGTTTTCGTCGGGTTTAGTTTAAGGTCTGCTGTCCGACACCACTCCTTCGTGATTCTAAGTACTCTTTGAATAATTTCACAGTGCTTCTTACCGCCGATGTCTGTTAAATTATAAAGGAGTTTGTCAACAACAAGACTTCACATGAGTGGAGACTCAACCCAACCTCATGTCAACAGTGAAGACTTTTTGTTCTACCACTGCTTCTACTTTCTTAGTTCTTTCATCTATCCATTGTGCCATATACTTCCTCCTTTACAATGGCTCTCCTTATCCCGTCATTGGGAGCATTGTCGAAGGCTTCTTTTATATCGATGGCGACGATACTTCGGATAATTTCCTTTGTAATTGACCTGCGATTGGTCAAATCAGATTTCAGATCTTCCGCGCTAAGTGCTGATACTCTACGCTCCTCATCACTAAATGGATTAAACTTGGTCCCCCTTCAATGGACCAGTTACTTCTGAGTACTCCAGGGGAATGTGTCCTTTCCCGACAACACGGCTTAGTACGAGATGAAATCCTGCCTCCCTGACGTCCCATTCATATGTCACTGAGGTCTGGAATAAATGAGCCAAAGAAATTTATTGAGCACTCTCGCAGCTTAGTAGTCGTTCTCTCAGTCTCTTTGACAGCTATTGCTCGATGTCGTTCTTCTATTCGACGAATATACAATCAAGAGGCTCTTTAACGATTATTCCCTTCAGTTTTCTTCATCTCGGTCGGTGGTCACCGTGGCTCAGTGGTTAGTGCGCTGACCAAGCGGCGTGGTTTTAAGCCCCAGCCAGGAACACCGAACATTTTTCGCGGCACCACCTCTCGGGGAATGACAAGTCTCCGGGAGTTGAATCTGTCATGAAAGAGCTTCTCATTTCGCCGTTTGGAGTCGGCAATGAATTGTAGGTCCTGAATGAATGGTTGCGAGAAGCTAGGCCTTGGCTCATTCCGAGCTGTCGCGCCAGCTATTTTTTTTCTTCATCTCGAGACGGTCTTTTTCCCAGATTTGCTAGCAGATTCTTGTTATTCTTAGATGACAGCAAAGTTAAATCTCTGTCATACACCACGACGAACCACACCTTCCTAAGCCCAGTGCTGAATTGACAATTGTCTCTCATCCTTACTCGTTCCAAGCATGATATCGCAGATCAACTGTCCTGATTTGCGATTCCCATACAAGCTACAGGAGATAACAAACCCAATTTACATTCTCAGACAGGGGTAAGTGCCTTGTAAACAGGCCAGGCCGTAAATCGCTTACTTCCTAATAGGCAATCACCCAAATTTTCCTTCCTCCACACTCAATTACCCGAATTCGCCGTACCGCATTGTTCCCATTTGAGATCCTTTCGGCGCTATTTAATTCAGAATCAGTAATGTACCGTGAAAAACGTTATAAGCGTCACCTCTTCCCATTCGTTCCAATTAAAAACAATTAAATTATTCGCATGACTGAATCGGAACATCCTTCACCATCCGAGAGGACATTATGCAAAAGATTAATGAACCCCACCATCCGAGCGCCAGCCGTCATTTTACCGGGTCAAGTAAATGAACAAGAGCACGTAGGCCGGAGCATGGACCTAAATGAACGAAGCGCACAATTTACAAGGACATCTTGCACACGCCCTCTGTGCCACATTATCCCGAGCGTGCACATAAATTATGCGAATTTCGCCTTGCATCCATAATTCACTGTACCTCCTGTCACGTGAGGACCTAAGGACCTACGGACCTACATTGGTGCTGTGTTTATCCCTCTGTATATCGGCATACGAGTGTCAATATCATTCACACCTTTTGTGTACGTGCGCGGCCTTTCATCCATGGGAGACGGAGCCGAAGAAAGGTGGGAAATCACTGCAAGCGGACGATTTGATCAAAAGGGCTACGATTGTGGATGCGTGTGTTCGCGAACGCCTCATGAGGTCCGGAGGATTTGCTCGATTTATACGAAGGGTAATGCAATTCGTTACAACGTTCTTGAGGGATAAAGCGCACACGAGCGGATGTTCAGATAAATCTCGATGCGAATGGGATTGTGACTAATAGGATCAGGCAGGAACGCACGATTGGGTATCTCAGTTCAGATTTTATGGGTCATTTTCCCACAGCATTAATTACCGCACCGGTGTTGCAATGTTTCATTGATTTTAATTAGCCAAAGCCGAGTTGTAAGTCGTTGGGTTTTGTCGAGAACATGACGTCGATGATTGACATGCGCGTAGGCTGCCTCTGATGGTACACGGCGGCAAAGGATATCTCAATGTGTGATCTGCGTGCATTCCGCCCACGTATCCGTGTAGTTTTAGGTTTATTTGCTCACCGGTCGTTAAATGATTTTTAATTGGTAATTTATACTGATCAAACGTCAGTTTGGATTGGCGCCACGAGTGATGATACAAAGGCGTTAATTTTACGAGGCATTCGTCGACGGTATGGATGTTTTCATTTTTGTGTAGGAAGATGTTATCGAAGCGTACGAGGGTGGAATAGGAAGTGCGGCTTCTGGAGGAATGTTGCAGTTGAAATGCAAAATTCGTTTTAATAGCGAGATGATTCGTTTAGAGTGTTGACCTTTAAATCTCGAAACTGTCTTGTCAACGTTTTGAGAGCTCCTGGCGATAAACACTGTCACGTACGGATTTAAAGTGGATAACGAGATGGTGGGCTTTGACTGAGAAAACGATGGTGTCATCCGGCAGCCTTCAGTGAAGAAGGCCAGCTCTTTTGTACCAGTGACTGTCCCACACATCAATTCGTTTATTTCAGGAATTCAGGTACACAATCTCCTGTCGAACGCCAGACTCGTGGGCAAGTTTTACACAAAACTGAACTAAAGCGTAGATTTAGCTGCGCTTCTTATGCAGTGGAGATCCAAGAGTATGATAGTTGGCATGATTTCTAGCGCTTCTGATCTTTTGAATCCAGTTATCCCCAAATAGGGTTTTCGTTGAACCTTGGTCAAGGCATTTCTTCTCAAAAGCCTTCCACGAAACTGGACTTAGAGCAAGTGACTCATCTGGCTGGATCTAGCTTTTGCCTTCGGCTTAGGCAAGCACTCAAAAAGGGGATGAACGAAGATCGCACGATGAGAATTCTCCAAAAAAAGCTCCACAGAAGCAGAACAACTGACAATCTCTTTGAACTCGACGTAAAGGTTTACAAGCTTATCCTCGAACAAAATCAAAATAAGCGCAGGATTGGTTGATTTGCAGAGACTCTTGGTACAGCTGTTATATGGATGAGTTTTGAGCACAAGAACGGTCTCTTATAAGATCCATGGCATAGCCAAAGGATTCGTGTAGGTGAAATGCAGTGGAGTTACTCTAGTAAGTTGGAACATTATACCGAACGAAAGCATAGGGGATTTCCAGGAAAAATTATACGGTCTGGAGGACAGTGTAGGAGAACTGGAGTCATTGTCCTTAGAATGTGAATGAGTATCACGTGCTCAAGAGGAAGATGAATTCTGGAAATGACTAGTACTCAATGGCGGAGATATCCTGACTTTCAGATGACCAGTATGTGAAATTATACCGACAGAGGTGAAATTATACTCGACATCACTTTCGCATTGGAAGGCATATCCATGGGGAGTAATTGAAGACTACACTGGACGCAACCTTCAATTTATTGTCGACGACCTGCCAAGACGCCAGTTTACAACCAAATAAAGCCATAGGCGAACACCTTAATGAACAGTAGCTAGACTAAATGAAATGTACCTCAAGACAGTAATAGGCAGAGAAATAGACCTGATCCTGAAAGTGACGTGGTCAGTCGAGACTACATTGGACAACAAAATGTCTCTAATACGACAAGCGTGCGATGCTTAAATGCTTCGCAAGAGAAGTTGGAAAGAACGAAGGTTACCTTTAGGCTAGTGAACCAACGATCTTCTCTTCTTTTTTTTTTTGTCGGTCAGCTTGGCTATCGCTACAGACGCTCCGACGCTTCCACCTATTCTCACAATATAATCCGTGGCCATTGGGCATGCTTGCCCAACGAGAAGTGAAGTCTGGTGTTGTCGACCTCTACGAAGACACCAGCACCGACCCCATGACTGGTTTTGGAGCCATTTGTGAAGATTCGACTACAACCAGTCCTGAACCAAGGAAAGTCGGCTTTAAATTTACACAGCAACCGAAGTTTTGGTGTCATTGGATCAGATGGCATATCCATGGTATTGCCGAATTAATACGACGTTACCGACGGAGGAAGCAAAGCCATCAGAGGAAGAAGATGAGACCCGAGAGTGACATAAATTGCGTCAGTCGAGTTTAGAGAAATAAAAAGAAAGTTCAAAAGAACAATCAACATGAGCAAAAGACAAAATATTAGAAGCTACGTCATAAATGAATAGCGATTCCTAAGGACTGGGTTATAAGGTAGCCCTGTACAAAGAGGATGCGCAGGCAACAGAACCAGTCCTGAATAAACTCTTCCCGACCCATGCAGTTAGAGAGCAGGATACTAAACCCGATCAATCAGAGGAAATCTCACTCTTTAATGAAGAAGAGCTGACATTCGCTGCATGCTCTATGAAAAATAAAAAATGCTTTGGACCAAGTCCTCCCTCTGACAAGTATAACCCCACAAGGATTCGAAAAAGCAACCCTATCAGCGTGCAGTCCCTTATACGAGTACATATATGCTAGGCACGGCAAGAGAACTCTTAGAGAGGATGCTTAAGCCATGAATTTCAGGGTTAGTTCTGAGAGCAGGCGACATATCCGCTAAACAAGGCGGATTCAGAATAGCTTAATCAACCATAAGAGCGGTAGAGGAGGTGATGAGGACCTCCCACGAGGTCTAGCGCAGCAGCGCCATGCTACAACGTAAGAAATGCTTTTAACTCTACTAGGAGGTGGTAACCGTGGGCTCAGTGGTTAGTGCGTTGGACTGCTGTGTGAGCGGCATGGGTTCAAGCCCTAGCCAGGTACACCGAATATTTTTCGCGGCACCACCTCTCGTCGGGGAATGACAAGTTTCCGGGAGCATAATCTGTCATGAAAGAGCTTCTCAATTCACCATTCGGAGTCGGCAATAAATTGTAGGTCCCTTTCATTCGTGCGAAAAAAGTAACACGCACAACATGAATGGTTGCAAGAAGCTAGGCCTTGGCTCATCCCGAACTGTCGCGCTAGTTATTTGTTTTAGTTGTTTCTAGGTGGAGGGTTACGATGAACATTGAGAATGAAACTGGCAACAGCAAAACGCTGGGTAGAAGGCTGAAGAAAGGAAACCAAGGCAAGATGTATTGGAAGACGAATCGGAGACATCACGGATAGGACGGGAAGGAGGTTTTGGAAATTGAATTTCTACCTCGCAAAATTCCATTCTGGTCACAGGTGCTTCATGCAAGATGGGCCAGGCGGCTCTGCACAAGGCAACGTCAAACACAAATTCTTTGAATGCTCCAGTGGGTTTGTATTGAGATAAAGACTAGAAGTGGAGGTAGACGAAATCACACCGGACAATATTGTTACGGTAACAAGCACAAACAAGAAAAATTGGAGCCGGGAGTGTTCCTACTTCGCGGAAGTGCTGGGAATAAATCCGTCAAAGCACTAGGAGATTGAGGCCTAATAGAAGTAAGGAAAGCGGCACCACCCTGAAGTAATTCAATAACCAGTACCGGTGTTGAATTGTCTGAAAATGGATAGGGGTAAGTGGGTCAAACTTCGACACACCGGAGGAACTTGGCCAACTTGACCGTCTTTTCAACTGAGCTGGCAATCAATGATTATCTGGAGAAGAATCCTTATTTTTTAGATGCTCTAAGCCAAGCAAGAAAACATCGTCAGCGTAGGCTATCACATTGAAACCACCACTTGTCGGTTTATTGAAAATCTGTTCGAGTACGAGAAGACACATGAGAGGCGAGGGAGCTCCACACTCGCTCCGCATCTAACGTCGCATGAATTATTCGCGAAATCAACATGACAACAAGCCAGCATCATGCAGACTGCAGAGATAATGCCAGTGATAACGATGTTCCTCGCCCGCTCAACATCGGGGAAGACGCCATGAGTGGACTTTTTATGCTGTATCGACCTTTCAACCGTAGTCATAGCCGTACAGGGTGCAGTTTCCATTGAGTTAGCTCTTAACTGGTGTGACCTCGCTATGATTTTTTCCTTGGTCACTAGCTTCTGTATTGCATTTAAAACTCTTTCACTGGAAAGACGAGAGACTGATCGAACGGTTATCCCTAGCCGTGGTGTGGCTGACTTCAGTGGTGAAATTTGATGGGTAGTACCCACCACATACTGTAATTTTAAACAGAGAACAGAGAATATCCACTTAAACCAACGACCAGCAGCACTGACTTAGATTTTACAAAATCTTTAACCAACGGTCAGCAGAATTGGAATCTCAGTTCATTTTTACTAAGCCAACGACTTTTCCTTTAGTGTCTAGCGCGCTTTATGTCTTAACGACTATCAATACGTGCAATGCACGCCTCCTCAATTACTAGATCACATTCAGATCCAATCAAAGGGGTGTTTCAAATGTCTTACATAACTTTTTTATTAATTACATACATCAATTGGCTTCGAACACCCTGTAAACCGATAACGAACAGCTTTTATCTTATAATTGCATCAAGATTCCCAGACACACTCGCTGACGTCAGCCACAAATCATCGGCTGAACTGGAACTGGCCAGCAATTTACATGCTCTTCCGTTGCAATCGCAACTAAATTCAATTAACCAAATTACTTAGAGACTCGAGTTGTGAGACTGCACTGCACAGCACTGCACTCAATTGGAATTAACTCCTCCGGGGCTAATCTGTCCACCACCAGACAGACACGGGCCAGTGGGCGGAGTGTGGCAATTGAAATTGAATCCGCAAGCGGAAAGAAATTACTTAAACGACATTAAAAGTGTCTCCGCGATGAGATGTGAGTCTAATTACGTGCAGAGCTCAGTTGATGTACTTTAAAGCGTGCCAGCGCGGCCCGTCCGAGAACCGCGGACCAGATTACCATCTACTTCATTGGATTAAGCGAAAAGAAAAAAAAACCATAATTGCCCCGCTGCATCCTACGGGGCAGTAGCAGAATTCGCAAGGCAAACAATTCCTTATCAGGATGTTGCATCAATTTCCATAATTGGTAGCGCACTTGGATTGTGCGTGTCTGCGGTAGCTACTGCTATTCGTCGGTTGTCGTTGTCCAGAGCAGAGTTCACATCAAATCTCTTTGCTCCGAATTGCGAATGCGCACGGCTTCAACTGAATTTTAATTGCGACCACATGCGCTTCCGTCCGTATACAAACGTACATACATTCATGACTGCTTCTGCCATGAATGTCTGACCGTGCCGGACCATCAGTTCCTTTGTATTGAGAGGCAGAGCTCGGCTCAAAGCGAAGACTTCCTGCATTCGTAGAAAACAAAGCGAAGATTCGAAAGAGATTCATCATCGGCCGATTGTTTGCAGTTTGCCTGGAAATGGATAAATAAATCCACATGGCCATCAGGAGTGTACACCCACAAAAATGCTTGGCGTTTAAAATGTGGTACATGCCTAGAACTAGCCTTAAGAGCTGAATGTCCAGAATTGATATAAATCATGAATAAGGAGATCCTAAGCTTTGCCTAAGAGAGGAACCATCCACTAGCCAAATAAGAATGGCTGGATCCAGCGTTGCCCCATCGCGATAGCGGCAGTAAGGACTTCATAAGCCTTCTAGACAGTAGGTCCCAGTATCTGTCGAAGGCAGATTAGAAATGCGGTTCCATTTATGTTAACGAACTTTAGCTGACAAAATTCAAAGACGACATTGAACGTTTCAGATGTCCATCGGTAAGTGCAGTAAAGGATACAACGACGAACTGTTGGGGCTGTACAGTAACATCAAGAGTCACCACGACTCTTGGGAACCTAATTTGGTTGGAAAACGTAAGTGATGTTGTTGTTTGCTTGCTGGCCCTTATATCCAGCCCTGGAAGGATAGCATACCAGGAATATTTTTCCTTGACGGATCGTTAAAGGAAGAAAGGTTTGATTAATGAACGATGACTGGTTTTGACAAAAGCGGTGCATTTATAAAGGAATTGAACGAGGGTTTCTGCCTTCGATTTTTGCAAAGCAGATGACTGGTTTATGTTTTGCTGTACATGACACGTATTGTTTTGGAGATCCCGCAGTCAACTAGACCAACCCATCTTTCGTTAGCCATTGTTAAGCAATGGAACTACATGCCATACCTTCAGCGAAATGTTAAACCCCTTTCGATCTAAAACATTCATCTACCTTAAAAAGACTCTCATCAGTTATCGGTATTTTCACCGCCCATTGTCTTTCATCCCAAAAGGGTGGGCCTTTTCTCCAATGACTTTGTAGGACTAGCAGGGACAAGAGAAGAAAACAACAATCCTCTATCTCCTCTGCACCCTTCATGCCCTATCCCAACAAAAAAAGCCGAAGCCTATCACTTAGACGACTTATGCGAACTGTCACATTTTGAGGTAGAAAGTATCTTCAGCTCCATTAAGAGCTCCAAATGGTTTCAATAAATTGAGTGGCACTCAAGACTGTGCCAAGATGCACGGGTCCATGTGTCTTTTTTGAGGAGGAGACTCTCTAACAACAGTAGCGTTTTCCAAGCAGAGGTTCTAGCAGTGAATAGCTGCCTAATTGGCGTCAATGCTCACGGTATCACGGGAGGATATCACGATATTCGTAGACAGCCAGGCGTCTATAAAAGCACCAGCTGGTACTTGGCATGCAGTACAATGAACTCTGCTGCGTCCCTGGCCAAAATGATGTGCCATAAAACGAGTATTCTGACGAACTAGCCAGGAACGGATCAGCCCTAAAACCAGAGCTAACAGACTGTACAGTCAAACCTCCACTTCGTCATCTGAAAAAAATAGTAAGGCTAAGATCCTTAACTGCGGCGAATAACAGGTGGAAAACACTAACCATCTGCGAAACTTTCAGAATATAATAAAGGCAGAACGACCAAGCTCCTACTTTTAGACTGGAAATGTCTGTGATTACTGGTAGGATTAAAAACAGGCCATAATATCGTCAGGTATCATGCAAAAAAGCTGTACCTGACCGCGGACGATCTATCAAAGAATGCGGGGATGAAGAAGTACATGAGGACATAATGCACTTTCTTTGCCCTTGCCCAAGCCTCTGCAATATTAGAAAAATAACACTGGGCAGATACCTCTTCAATGAACTCGAAGTGCTATCCGATGATTCACTGTCGTATTGGCAAGGACAGCCAGGTGGCTGTCATCAGTCTTATAGAAACACGCAGTAGGAAGTAGCTGGTAAAATAGATGGGTACCACACTGAGCCTACATAGACCTAAGTGTGATGAAGAGGGTTTCATTATCTTTAGCGGCCAGCTTACCTAACCTTACCTCCAAGTGGTATCACAAAGGGTCTTCTTTAGCCTACGTGTGCCTGTGCATCGCATGGACAGCCACCCTATCTACCATCTATCCGTGTATATATTTCAACGTTCTGTTCAGGAGTACTGTGGTTTTT
Organism: Matsumyia berberina; assembly: GCA_917880715.2. Taxonomy (NCBI): domain Eukaryota; kingdom Metazoa; phylum Arthropoda; class Insecta; order Diptera; family Syrphidae; genus Matsumyia; species Matsumyia berberina. Next base: position 108,930,128 of record OU862870.1, on the reverse strand, counting down.
TAACTCAAGATATGCATCGAGAGTCACTCGCATTTCCGTTTGGAAAACGCTCGCGAAATCCGGTAGCCTTGAGCGACCTCCATATTTTTAAAAGTTTAAGAGTGAATACCCTCTTCGACCTCTATTTGTAGCCATATTGTCAGAAGAGCGTTAATACATGGAAAGTCTTCGTCCTCCAGATGGACGCCGCAGTAGAACAACATCCCGACTCAAGTGCAAAAGTGAAAATGGTCGTCAACCGACTGAAACTGAAGACAGCCAACTAGCGATTGAGCTCGGTTGAGATACTATTAGTTGTATTTAGTATTAAAGTATTGATTTCTAATGACATTGCAGATTGTCGCCTGTCTAAAAAAAACTCTTGTAATCTAATCATCAGCTTTCTGGGAACCCATATCAAGCTGAGCAAGTTTTACGCAAATTTCAGGATCAGAAAACACAAACCCATTGGTCACATCCTACTTAAGAGTCATGTTGATAGGGTAGCAGTACGAAAGCTGAGCCTAATACAAGATGTAAAAGCATTTAAAATTCTAACTTAAGCCTGAGGGTTTCGCCTCAGGGTTACCGGCCGTGTCTCGTCGCCATAGAACTATAGGTTTTCTTCAAAACTATGAACACACTCCTGGAGGCATTTGGAAAAGATCCACAGAGCGAGCTCTACATTGTTTATAAAAGAAGCTTGAGGTAAAATTAAGTGCTTTTCTCGATATTGAGGCTGACTATGGCAAATTGGCTACCATGTTACAAACGTCATTAGGAGTCAAGAATTGACGATTTAACTAACGTACTCCTCTGTTGTCCGATGGAAGAAAGTCAAACTAATAAAGTTTGTCGTGCCTTGATATATCACGATCCATGATTATTGGCGACTGAAACAGTTATGGCAAGGGGATGCTTTCAATGTCTTTATTAAAAACCAGCAATATACATAAAGTGCTGTTCATCTGGAATGTATGAGGTATTCCGGATCAGTCCACTTTAAAGGACTCTTCCAAACTGAAAATGCTCATCCCGCTAATTAGGTCCAAACCGCTCTTCATTGCCAGAATTTAGACAAATGGAGACCGTTTCCGTACACCGTTTCCTCATTTCAAAATTCATAAGGGTATACGGCGATCTCCTGATCATCAAACGGTCGATCAAATTGATCACATTGCGATCTACGCAAGACATGCCTCCAGTATTCTGGATGTCGGAACCTTCCGAGCTGCCAGCATAAACTCGGGTTATTACCTTCTTGCAGCCAAGGTATGAATTCGGATATCCCAAGCGCCACAACAAAGAAGAATCACTGTGAGAAGATACAATGTCGACATGTTGCAGTCTTAAGAGATTGCAAGAATTTTCACCGAACGCGTATCTTGAAATCTCTCAACAAGTCCTATGCCGCCAGCATCAAATGCAGAAGACCAGTGGCAATGCTGCCAACAGGCCATCACAAACGTCGCAACTGATTATGTGCTGGGTTTCACACAACCGCCTCGCCGAAACCCCTGGTTTGACGAAGAGTGCCGACAAGTGCATGTAGTCAAACAAGCAGATACAAACCGGCGCTGCAAAGAAGGACAAGGGCTGCTCGCAACTCAACGAGCAGAAGAGACGGGAGGAACATCAGCTTCTTCAAAAAAAAAGAAAGAGCATAGCGGAACATAGAAAGGTGCTACTCCAGGAACGATGTTCGAAAGTTTTACCAAATGGTAAAAAGAACATGTCACGGCAACAAGACCCCAACATAATCCATTCAACCTAGACGATGGCAGCCAACATTTTGGTCCACCTGACCAAAATGAAGTAAGGATAGCAGTATCCAAAGTTAAGTCCAATAAGGTAGCTAACCCTGACGGCTTACCTAATGAACTGTTTAAACCGGTAGAGAGCGTACACCAACTCATTTTTAAAATTTGGTCAGATGAGTGTATGCCTGATGAATGGAATCTTTCGTCAACAACGTGATCGGTTCCTATCAGTGCAGTTTTAGGCCAGAAAAGCCAAGAACTTCAAATCAATACGCACCACGTTTTCATCGATTTTAAGGCCGTCTATCATCTATAGGGACGAACTATACAGAGCTATGTCTAGTTTTGGCATCCCTGCCAAACTCGTCCGTTTGTGCAGGATGACGATGGAGAATGCACGCTGTTCCATCAAGATTGGTCAAGACCTCACCGAGATACTTGATGTCCAAAAAGGTTTTAGACAAGGGGACGCGCTGTTATGCGATTTATTTAACATCATCGTTCTTGAAAGAAAAGTGCAAAACTCACGCGTCAACACCAGAGGCAATATCTTTCAAAAGTCCATCCAATTACTCGCATACGCCGACGATGTCGACATAACTGGGAGAACACAGCGTGATGTCACTAGCGTGTTCATGGGTATTGAGACGGAAGCGGCCAAGATGAGGGCAAAATAAAATATGTGCAGTCATCAAGAAGGGACTTCCAATATCGACGTATCGACAGAACGTCACAGTGGACAGCTATAACTTTAAAGTAGAGAGGGACTTCGTCTACCTCGTCTCCACTATCACATCCGACAAGAAAACCGGCGCAGAAATCAAGCGAAGAATAGCTCTTGCCATTCGCTGCTTCTTCGGGTTAAGAAGGCATTTGAGTAGTAAGGCTCTATCCCGAACAACTAAGGAGACGCTATATAAGACCTTGTTCATCGCAGTTCTGCTTTGTGGCGCTGAAGCATGGACTCTCTCATAAGCGGATGAAGATAGCCTTGTTTGCTTCGAGAGAAAATTGTTCGTAAGATATGGCTCGGGCATGTAGAGTGAAAGGACACAAATGCTCCGGCTCACAGAGTCTTTGAGTCTAACCCGGGCAGGACGGCACAGTAGAGGAAGACCGCGACTCAGGTGACGACGCTATCGGAATGAGACCTCAACCAACTTGGAATGCTCAACTGGAGGCAGTTAGCTAAAGACCGGACTAGCTGGAGACGCTTGTTGGTCGAGGCCCAGGTTCACCCCGAACTGTGGCGCCGGCTAAGTAAGTAAGTAAGTAGTTATCCTATTAAATAATAAGCTTCGAAATTGTTTATCAAAAATGTCCTTAAGTTTTTTCGTAGTGTATCTTTGCTGCCACTTCGGTACATGACCCCACATAGTCGTTCCCGAACAAAAGAGACTACAGCTCCGGAGTGCTTGACTATTGGTAGTTCTGACGACTGAATACAACCTCATCTTAGACGTTCACGAAACCAGTTGTAATGATCAAATCGTTTAAGTATGTCCAGGTCCATGCATCACTGTTGACATGTGCGTGACATTATTTCAAAAAACATCCGTCCAACGATGAATTCCTGATCCACTCCATAAATTGCAAGATGTCAAAGTCACATTCACAACCATTCCTAGGTGGCCTCCTGCAATTACATCCCATTGTTACGCTGAGATTATGGTTTACCCTCTCATTAAAAATTCGCATCCAACCATTCACCCAAGCAATTTCCATTTACATTTTGCGGGCCCGCTTAAGTTGCATCACTAATTACAGCGCATCTTCTTACAAGTACAGCTCTCCGCCAGGGCAGGTGGGTGTCCCACAACCAACGCATTTAACGCAACCATGGTGCTGATGGAGATTAAATGAACCAAATCAGGCGTATCTCCACGATCTTTTGCGATCCTCTGCAGTCGAGGTCGGAAGATGTAATTTATGGACTTTTGGGGTGTAGTCAACGCGATATTTCACAAAAGGTATGGCGTCAGAAAGCGAAGGAATCGCAATAAATTTGAAATTCGACCTTGGACTGGTGGATGTGGTTCAAAAAAAAAAAATTTAATTCAGATAAATCCCAAGGAAGTGGATACATTCCACATGACCACAACGAGAGTATGTAGGCAAATAAATTCTCATAAGCCAGTGCTAGTGAGGTGACAGCTGTTATTGGCATATTTCATGCGAATAAATTGGAATTGAGACAGGTTGTGTCCAGCGGCGCAGCTAGGCAGCAGGTACGAGCTCAGATTTTAATGGAAAATCGTTAATTAATGGGCGTGGTATACGGCTGGGATTAGTATGTTATGGAATTCATTCCAGATGCACAATTGAATGAGACAGGAGTAAGTGTTCAAAGGAGAGTATTTGCAATAGATTGCAGGTGCCGCTGACGTAGTTGATAGGGTGAACTGTGTATAGTGCTTCACATAGAGTTTTTCGGACTTTTGGCTTTCGTGTGTCACTCTAATTTGAGCCCTGACGGAGGACGCTTTTAAAGAGTTTTTTATTACGAAAGTTGGTGCCAGATTTATTTGAGTTCAAGGCATTCCTAACTCTGGAATTTGACGAGTATCTCAAATAACGAAGAAATAGTGTTTAGTTCTGATCCAAGGTCTTTTATTTGTTCTGGCTGTTGTGTAGCTTAGGGCTTCCAACTTAACTTTGGGATCAAGACTACACATAACGTCTGCCTTCCGATAAAGCCAACGAAGGCAGGAAGCAAGAATTTACTGCATCCAACCGTTAGATGTATGCAAACAAATTCTATACAGCCTCGAAATGCTCACCCAAACACAACGAATTGCGTGGGAGTAACTGACGCTCAAGCGCTGACATGGAAGTGATACTAAACATCCTACCAGCACACCTTGAAGCAAAGAGACTGGCAGTACACTCAGCGGCAAGACTGAAGACCCTTGGATATTTGGACACGATTTCTTATATAAGGCACCGAAAAATTATTGAAGAGATCAGAACGATAACGTCACTCATCAACCATCAAACCGATTTTGGAGACAAGAAAAGCAGCTTTGTCAACAATTTTAAAACAAAATTTCCTTCAAGGGATTATTGGGCTCGAACCAACGAAACAAGAAACAGTGACGGCAACTCCGGTGCTGGCGTATATTGCAAATTCCAAGAAGAAGTCCTTGCAATTTTGAGGGGAGCTGGAGTTCTCTTAGAACACCACACCCGAAGAAGAAAAATAGAAGTCTGCTTGGATAGTCAAGCAGCATAAAAAGCCATTACAAATCCAACATCCAGATTTCATCTGGTCAGGGAATGCAAAGATAAACTCAACAGGCCTGCCAGTCACAGCGATGTCAGCCTTGTATGGGTACCGGGTTACGAAGGTGTCACGGGAAATGAGAAAGCCTATGAACTGGCAGGAGAAGGGGCGCACGCGATAGAACGAACCGCTGAAAACACAGTGGGAGTCGCACTAACAATAATTAAAAGAGCAACCAAAGAGAGGATGCAAAGAGATTTCGAGGATTACTGGGCAAACCTTGCGACATGCAAAGAAACCAAGCAACCTGCTCACCAGGAATGCTCTAGGTTCAAGCAGAGAGCAATTAAGGCTAATGGTGGGACTCATCACAGGACACATTAACCTCAACAAAGACATACAGGAACTGCGAGGAATAAAAAGAAGACCTCGAGCCCTTTATATGCCACTGCCCAGCCCTATTGAGAGTGTGACAGAAGACTCTGGGGTCCATGTGGATACCGGACCTGAGGCATCTCAAGGACAAAGGAATCGGCAGCATTCTAGCGTTAACCAAAGAAACAGAAAGATTTGCCAGATCACACGTGCACTAGTGTCAACTCCATAGTTGTATCCCTACGTCCCAAACCAAACCTATCCATACGGTTCCGACGATTAAAAGAGGGGAACACAACGGGTCCGACTGAGGCCTAAGGAATACAGTCGCGCTTTATCTAAGCAATGATCAAACGGAACAAGGATTTAGGAAGCCCAATTTAAGCAGAAGAGATTGGCTCAAAACCAATGACTGAATCGATAACCGATACCCGTCTTCTCCGAAGAGAATAAACACCACATCGCCGTCACATACCAATATCCAGAACAATTACATCAAGACATCAAGCATCTATGCCACCTGCTAAGTACCTTAGGCTACGCGCACAGTGATGCGATAAAGCGATGCGATGCGAGAAACAAGAAGCATGCGACAAAACTTTTCACATGAATTCTTATCGCTTCACTGAGCGTATGTACATAAGAATACAAGTGAATAGTTTTAGCGCACGCTTCTCCCTTCTCGCATCGCATCGCTTTATCGCTTCACTGTGTGAGCAGCCTCACGTACATTGACCCGATATGAAGGTCATATCCTGGGTATTATATCAACGCAAGCCTTCTGGGGTCAGTTTGGAAGATCAAAAGGACTACTTAAATGGGGAGCCGCGTAATTAGTAGGAAAGTTGATAGCAGGCTGGTTATCCCCAACAATGGCTGAACAGATATGAAGGAAGAAGAAGACACTATCGTCCATTTCCTTAAAATGCCGCCTCCTTCAACGATCTCAGCAATGCTTATACAGCCAACACTAAAAAGTGCATAATGAAGAGTTAAATGCAAGGAGAGAAAACATCCCTTACTCCAGCCCATGGTTGAATTACTATGGCTAAGTAACTCGAACTCAACCCTGAAGAATACCCTTAATGCAACATTTTCAGTGACCGGCCATTGTCATGAATGCTAAGTTAGCTTCCATTTGTATAAGCATTTTGTTCTGCAAGATGTTTCAGCCCTGTCTTACTTAGGCTCAGAGACCTCAATCCTCCTCAATTATTCTGTGTCAAGTTTACCCAGAGCGGCTTACTATTTTGTGTGACTGAGAAGGTGAATTGCGGAGTAAATTTCCCAAATAAATTGTCTTCGAGGAGTCAAATGTGACCAAAGCACTGCCACGTCCTTCGTCGTATGTTTATGTCTACAGGTTTCTGCCTTCCTCTCAAGCAAAGCTATTCACATGAGATCTTGCACAAGGCATGCCAAATGAAATAGCGACTTACACTCCTAAAGATGTCCACGAAGTCCATAAAAAAACAGGTGTAGCGGAGACCTGTACAGCGGCATCGATTTAGCTAGAAGAGTGAAGGTCCAACGACTGAGGTGGATGGGTCATGTAGAGCGGATGAACACCAATGCTCCGGCTCAAAATCTTCGAATCCATTCCCGAGGCCCCAGGGACGGTGCAGTAGAGGAAGACCGCGACTCAGGTGGCGCACGCAAGTGGAAGGGGACCACAACCAACTTGGCGTGCGAAACTGGAGACAGCTGGCTAAAGATCGAGATCGCTGGCGACGCTTGTTGGTTGAGGCCCAGGTCCACCCCGGACTGTACCGCCACCTTAAGTAAGTAAGCGGAGACCTTACTCGACGAATTGCTTTGTAACAACCCGCAAGGTATTTATGTGCAGAAGAATTCTAAGCCTGCCTATTCAACATTGAGAGTGCAGAAGAATCCTAAGAAGAAGAAGAAGAATAATCCTAAGCCTTCCTATTCGGCATTGAGACTTGAATCTAAATAGTCAAGAATTTCCTGCTATGGATGGATTATCAGAGTTTAGGACTGTATGGCGAGAAGATGTTGGCCCCAGCTTTGTTTCTGGCCCTCGTCTGAGATCGTTTAGAGATTTTACAAAGTACTCTTTGGGGCTCTTACGACCTGTCAGTCATGACTTTCATTACCTTCCATGCTAGAGCGCTGATGTGTTAAGCTTGATCACGTCTCAAAATTCACAGAACTCCCTTTTTCTTTTTGCGAATGAAACCTTGCACAGAGGTGTTTACGGCTAAAGCCCCTGAAGATGGTCCGCGAATTCTTCAGATATTGGTAGAATCAGACGGCAGTTTGCATTGTGCCAAGGCGGCTGACAGCAATTTTGGCTACGCAGACAATTCTTGCGAAGGAGAGCATGAGATTCAATGAATATGTTGCTTGTTCTCAACCCAGGCCAAATGTTTTACATTCCTCATGATATAAACATCCACTACAAGTTCCTACATGGTGCACTCGTTCTCTATCAGTACCCACATGCAGCTCCCACCCACCAGGCCACCACAGCATCTAGTAAATCACCACTGACCACATTGACCATATCGAGCGTAAATAAATTAAAAACCAATTTTTCAATTTTTTTTGATTTACGACAAAAGGCCAAAGGTAAGTATGCAATTTGCTTCAGTAGCTCGCAAAACCAAAGTCCTGCGCAGCCGCAGCACACGAATATAACCATAGAATCGTCACTTGCTAATTAGGAACGTGCGTTGCTGTGCTGCCCGCAGAACAACCCAACTAAGGCGATCACGTTCCTAGTGAAACATAAATCTGTGGGTTGGTTTGGTGGCATGAGCAAACTGAGAGAGTCGTTCCATGGCAGGAAGACATCTCTTATAGCGCGAATTATTCGCCATGTTAGCACGAGATTACACTGTGGCATTGGGCATAAATCATAAGTTACCCCACAGTCTTTGGCTGGAACAACGACTGAATATGTGTGCTGGTAATCGTCATTGCATGCCGGTTGACACTGAGACGGGCAGCACGGATTATCAACTTTAAGTGGCGCACAAGCACGAGGAAACAATTCGAGGACAGGAATTTTGATACAATTTCACGGATGTTGTGGTGGGTGCTGCGACTGCAGTCGGTTTGGTCTGACGTTTGTGTGTGCGGCGTCACAATATGTCAACCAATTTCCATACTCAGTAAAAAAAAAAAATACCTATGGCAACCAGTTTTGAGAGAACAGTGTGTTTAACAAGGAGACGAACAGGAATATTTCCGTCCACTTAATATCTCACATTCTCTAGTGGGAATGGTAACTCAGAGTGCGGTGGTGCTTTCTAGATTCTCCTTTTACAGGGATTTCCCAAGTCACCTATTCCTATAAGAGACGATGACGTGACAAAAAAGTTCGCACCCTTCCACCATGTGGATGCCGACATTGATGGTGATGTTGACGGAGGTGGTGGATACATCCTACCAGCACGCAGTGAGGGATACTGCAGTCTCTCGTGACTAAGTTTTGAAGCTTAGACTGGTGCAACCAGCGTAGAACATAATGTCATTTTCTCGAATAAAGAATTCAAGAGATTGCCTCGAGGATTTGGCCACCATCCCAAAGTGTTGCATTACCAACAGAACAACTTTGAGGGTGGAGGCAACATTTTTCGTTGGTAGACTTGTAATAGGTGGTGTTAGTGATGTATCCACAATACAGATTTGCTATGTACACTTGAGTACCACAGTGATCTACAGGTTCTACCATTCACTTTCAAGTAAACATGTACGGCCTTGTACAGTGGCAATTTTCTTGCGCAGGCCCAAACACTTCCTTTAACTTTTAGCAGTCAGAGACGAGAGGTTTGCTTAAAAGATGACTTCGCATCGACGTTTAATCTTCAGTCAATGATCCATTGAAGCCATGTGCTGATCCTAAACTATTCTCTACTCCAACGCGACTAAATAAACCAAAAATGTTTGTTTGATCACATCTCTATCTTGTCGTTTAGAGTGTAACCATCTTCAAGCATCGCCAACTGCACAAAGTGGAGGCGCAGTTCATTTGCATTATATTGGCTGTCACTACCTTTCTGGATAATTAACACTGATTGGAGATTTGATTATAATCGCATGACGACATGGTTACACACATGCGATACAAAGTTGCTTTGACTAATGCATTTCTAACTTTAGCAGCCAGATACGCCGATCAACTTCATCTATCTTACTGCCCATGCGCACCACATGCAAACTTCAATGCGTCAGCATAAATTTAATCAACAACCCAACTTTGACAGATCCTACAACAATGTTCACCGTGTGCACAAGTCGTCCCAACAAATGGTCTCCTTTGCCGGTTCACTGCCTCAATCAATAAATGCCAATTTTTTTTTATCTCTGCCACACAGGATTTGCAAGATAGTATCCTGTCTCTGTGACTCCGAGGTTACGCGATATGTCTTAGATATGGCTGGCAATGCATCAAGCTTAACCCTCTCGATTGGTTGAGTGGGCTGCCTTTATCGCATTCGCCACAAGTTGGAAGTGAAATAAATTTGCGATCCCTGCGGAAGATACTGGAGGGTATCTTGGACAAAAGATATGGGCTCTCTCATGGTGTGTGGTATAAATTAATTCCAGACAGCTACTGGAATGTAATTGAAAAATTTATCACTGAATCACATAAGGGGTAGCTAGAGGTGGCTGTGTTAACAAGTTTGAAACGATAATGGAGTGGATGGAGGCGCCAAAAGGTAGCGCTGGTTTTATGCATGTTTCGTACCGCATTACCTTAGTCATAAGATCTGAGATAAAGGTTTAGTCTAGGACTGTTTTTCTTATTTGCATTCCTTTAGGTTGTGTAGAAAAAACAAGCTCAAGTTGACTCAGAAGAAGTTGTCGGGTCTGTCGGATTTGTCTAAGGTTCAAGAAGCCTCGTGCTTCATTCGTAGATAAGGCACACATTCTTGAGTTGCTCAATAAATCTCGTGTGGTCCTCCGCAAAAATTGACTGCGTACTCAAAATGTTTGTCCGCTGGGTTGGTACAGTATAAATAGCCGTCCAATCCGTCAGTGTCTAAAGAATTTTGGGACCATCTTCACAGACTAAAGCCAAAAACAACTTCGTGCTAAGTTTCTATGATACAAAGGCAAGTAGGTGTGAAAAGGACATAAAGGTCACAGCGCAGTGCTATCCACACATATCAGGACAGAGATCGAAGAACATATGTCGCCTTAAAATCGAACGGCATCGCCCTCAGTAGCAGAGGGAATCCAATAATCGTATAAACGGAAAGCAAGTTCTTCCAATAGCACGGGAAAGGCAAAATCCTTTGCTAATAGCTCCCAAATTAGAAGGCACGGAAATCCAAATTGTAGAACACGCCAGTAACCTAGGGGTCATACTCGATAGGAAACTCAACTGAGCCCGAAATGGGACCTGTAGCCCAAAGTATTCCACTGGGTATATACAGCGGTGGTGGGGCCGATCCTTATGTATGGAGTATTGGTCTGGTGGACAGCACTGGACAAGAAAATCAGCAGTAGCCTGTTTGAAAAAGTACAAAGGTGATCATGCAACTACATAACGGGTGCCTTGAAAAAAACTCCCACTGCCGCACTGGGAGTAATGCTCCATCTGGTTCCTGTTGATATCTTTGCGAAGCTAGTGGCAGTCAAACCAGCATTAAAGCTCAGAGAATACTCCCTCTAGGATCCTCAAGGGCAACCATACTATTTCTAGTAAAATGGATTACGTTGTCCCCCATATTGACTTCAGCGACAGATACAAAATTTAAATTCCTAGCAGATTCTGGTACAGTTTTCAGTGATTCTACGATAGAAATATACACAGACGGATCTAAGACAGCGGGTGGTACGAAAGCTGGAGTCTTCTCCATCGCATCTAGCTTAGCCATTACCACGCTACTGCCGGATTACTGTAGTATGTTTCAGGGGGAAATCAATGCTTGTAGCGCTATTGGACTATAGATAGATTGGCAGGCAGCTATTTGAGGCTTTGAATCGCCAATACAATCAAGGTTGGTAAAGCAATGCCGCAGATCTCTCAACGAGATTGCAGAGAGGCGCGACGTAACTCTGTGCTGGATCCCATGACACATGGACGTTTCTGGCAACTGCAGAGCGGACGAGCTGGCAAAAGAGTGTGGAGAACGGCATCTCCCCGAAAACCTGGAGAAACCCAGGAGAGACTTTTATGCACAAACCGGAAAAACCTAGGTTCACTAATAGGGGTCCTCACCGGACACTGCTTGACAGGCAGATATGCAGTTGGACTGGGGGTTCCCTCCAATTATTTCTGTAGAAGCTGCAGAGATGACGAGGAAGAGGAATCTACGACCCACCTACTGTGTACATGTCTTGCTCTTGCGACCATAAAAAGGAAAACCCTCGGGGAATACTTCTATGATGATCTTAACGATTTTGCTGAGATCGACATCCAGAAGATAAGAAACTTCACCTCTGGGACGAAATGGTTCAAATCTTAGGATTAACATCGTTACGGTTGCCCATCTTCGATGCACTTGTTCTACATATTGTGGTTCCCTAGTGCCGGTAAGCCGGATGTGTCCCTGTCTGAGCGGGGGCAGCTACCCCTAACTTATCCAAACTTGCTAATAAGAGCATCCAAAACGTGCCCAAACGTGTTTTTAAGAAACGGCCAAAAGACACAACCATCCACAGATGAAAGTGACAGTGAATTGGTCATACTTTTTCTATGCTTTCTACGCTATGCAATGGAGTCGTCTTATCCAAGATGGGGAATAGTGGCTCCACCCAGAAATAGATGGTGCAGAACAGGTGAGGAAGAGTAGCGGCAACAATGGCGAGTTGGCCTATTAGAGGCCCCGAGACCCAGAAGAAGAAACAGGACATGAGCAAGTGAGTTCTCAGGTTAATCAGTGGAACCACGTTCGTGAAATAATTCCAAATTCCAGACACCCCTTCAAAATAGAGGCCAGGATCTGCCTTATAACCACAAAAGCCACCTGAAATTGCGCTTTCTTTAATTGCCCCTTGGTTAGATCAAGACTCTCCAAGTGACTCTATAAACTGCCTTTATCGCACTCTTGAGAAATCTATTCGACTCAAACTCAGAAGCCAAGAGATAATACCATGGATGAATGCGATGGTAGTACAGTGTCAGGGGCCTTCTGGGAAGAACGAGCTCAACCGTGAAATCTTCGGAGTGAAGCTAAAGTGTTCCTCTGAAAGTGTGGCGCCATTGTTGGATCGCTTGCCAATGGAATGTCTTCAAGTTTACAAAACCCAGTTCGACTACAAAACTTACCTGCCTTAGCTTAAATTAACAAATTATTCAATTATAAATCTTAAGCTAATCTTGTGGATTTTGTCGGACTTAAACTAAGCATTTCGGGGCAAGTGTCAGGCTCGACGTTCGCATTCGCAGACAAGAGACATTTGTTATGCACAAAACAGCTAACAAACAACTTGTTGCATTCCACAACAGCCGTTGTTGTCCAAGCCTCACAGCATTAACTGCCCATTCGAGTCACACTCTTGGCCAGCGGTCACCCCGCTTTAAGACGACAATCACAAATAGCCGAGGGGCGAGCAAAAAAAAACTTCTTAATTATCCACAATAAAATTCCATGGATGTGGGAATATTAAAACAAACTGCCTAGATAGTCGCGCTTTCCGTTGTTTATCTTTGGCTCCTCGAGGCGCCGCTGCTGGTGTCCAGGGGCCTTTGGACAAGACAACTCAAGAGCGCCCGGGGCGTTGAAGCATGGCGCAGATGTATCTGTGCAAACACCTCGGAGCGGAAAGTGTATGCCCACTCATCGTGGGGCGAATCGTGTACTGCGATTGTATCTGCATCTGCACCAATAAAATTTCATTCGTTTTTTGCCCGACTTCGTCGATGGAACGACCACGAGGACGCTCGACACCACTTAAGTCGCGATTATTTTCATTCGATTAACATTAAGTGGATTTATCGAGGCTTGAAGTTAACGATTGTGTTCTCGTACGTGATCGTGACGATGGATTGTTGTCCTTTTCATGGCTGAAGTCGATCGCAATTCTAAATTTAAATTGAGGCTGAGCACCATTTGATTGACATTGGAGGATGTCTTGGTAGCTCAAGTATGATACTTATATGTAGATTCAGATCATGATTGCTGTCGGTAAGGTACGTATTTAGGATGAAATGTGAGTAAGTCACATCGTTAAGTGAGATGACGAATGCAAACGGAGAAACCTTGAACGTGAAGGACATGCACTCTAGCTTTTATATCTGTTAGTACGCAGTGAAATTCTAAGTGAATGCAAGCCCCAATTCCGAGGATCACTTGCAGCTTCACTTGGTGTTTTTAGGTTAATTGCAGTGCTTTACCATATTTTGGACACACATCTCAAACCTAGACTTCACTTTGCCGATTCAGCTGGCAATTTCTTGTTGGGTTCCACCAATGAAAATCTATCTACATAGATAGATCTATATACATATGTATGTACATACATAAAATTCTTTGTTCTAACTGACTGGCTGACCCTGAGATCGACGCACAGTCCAAATCGCTGGCGCTAGAAACATCTAATTTGGACAGTAGTTTCCTTCCAGTTCCTACAGGTTATTACAGATTGTTCAAGTTTGTATGAAAAAAAAATTTTCAATTGAATATCATAATCATTTTTCAATAACCCGCTTTTCCACTATAAGGGTCGCGAGTTTACATTTCCCGATCTTCCGCCATTGGTCCTTAATCATCCGAGGCTATCCCCATACGGGAACAGGTGAGATTTCGGACTTGGTCCAACCATCTAATCCTGGGCCTAGCTAAACGACGCCTACCTGATGGCTCGGATTCCATGGCACGTCTTGGAAACCGAGTTGGGGACATGCGTTTAACTTGTCCAAACCATCGAAGTATGGACCTCTCCGTACGAAGAAGGAGCTGTTCGACATTGAGTGCCTCGCGTATTCTGGTGTTTTTAACTCGATCTCGACGAGTTACCCCAGCATTACAACGAAGAAATCTCGTTTCGGCAGATTGTATCCGCGATCTTATTCATTCGATCATTACCCAATTCTCATAATTTTAGACGAGGAGTGGAACGACCACTGAACTGAAGACCGATAGCTTAGCTCCGATGCCAAGTTCAGCCCTCCTGATAACAGATTGACCAAGCTGTGCCGAAATTGCTCCAGCCTGACCAATCCTACAGTATAACTCAGTATTGCTCCGTCCATCACTCGTAAATAGGACCCCAAGATACTTAAACTTCTCCACCTGTTTCAATAGAACTCCACTAACATGCAGAGTGCATTGAACAGGCGTTCGGAAAATTACCATTACCTCTGATTTGTTCGCGTTTTTCTTCATCCCAGCTTCAGCACAGCCGGCGATGAACCTTTCTAGTGCGCGTTGAAGTTTGTTCTGGGTGGACGTAAGGATGACCAAGTCATCAGCGAAAAACAGATGACTTATCATCGCCAAGACTGCGCTGTAACAGCCAATTCATATTCGTTATGTAGAGGAGAGGTGACAGAACGCACCCCTGGCGAAGTCCAACGTTAGTGCATAAAGATTGAATGGTCTCTTTATAAGAGACCGAAAAAGACAGCGCTCGAAACATTGGGTAGTTGGTGGCGAGGGTGAGCTTGATGTTCTTCACTTTGGTCTCAATCGAGCCCATTATGCTCTGTAGAAATAGAAATGTATAGAGTTTATCTAAACGAAAAACATTGTCCAAAAAGTATCTACAGCAATTTTTCAAAAATCTTGCGCTAAATCGAATAGTTTCGTTCTCTGTAGTCAGCGCACAAGATTTGTTATGTCCAGGATTTGGAGTATTGTTGTAATGACCATGAAGACGAGCACAGAGTTTTCGGGCAAACTATTGTATAGACTAAATGGCTTCTATTCCTATACCTCCATAGATATCTTTGATATATTCACGATTGCTCTTAGCACTTTGTTTTGGAACGATCGTATACAATTTTTTATTGTTTATTCTAATACAACACCAAAGTTGTATAAAACAATTTTTTTTATATAAAAGCAGTTTGTTAGATATACATACAAACTTGACGTGGAATGTCTACAAATAACAAAACAGATTGAGAGAAAAAAAATTGTTTAACTGGGAAATCCATACAAATCGCATTCCCCAGAGCAGATCAAATTTCTTTTGGAATATGAAACACACAAATGTGCGACGGTATATACGTTATACAAGATGAAAATGTTTGCAGTCTAGATTGCAATGCAAAAAAGAAAACAAATATATAAAAATTAAAAATAAATAGAAACCAGCATATTACTTAAACATCAAAGTCTACGTATCGTATTCGCATCTATTCGCAATGTATACTCATTGTATCATAGTTGCATATCATTCAATCTTTATGTCTCAGAAGAGACCCGTCAATTTCATACTCCTACAGTACACACCAGAGTTCACCTCGAGGGACTCGATCATATGCTTTCTCCAAATCCACACAACAACTGTTTGATAGGTTTGGCATACACCCAGGCCTTCACAAGTACCATTCTGAGAGTAAATGGCTGGTCGGTTGACTTAGCACCAAGCTGCGACTGTCTCGGTCAAACATGGAGTCGGTACTAAATAATAGTTTGGGTGTAGTACCTCAAAAGCGACCACCGAAATCCCAAAAAGGTGCAGACTTTTGTCAATCGCTGTCTACGGAAGATACCAAGAGTATTTGGGTTGAATCTTCTCTCAAATTAATATCTACGTAGGCGAGAGAACGGATCAAGAACGTATAGACCCGATTATATAAAAATGTAAATGATAATGGATCGGCCTCACGTAGGCCAAGGCAGATCCTTTGTGATGCCACCCAAGGTGCCACTCTAACTATTGAAACTATTTGGAGCTCTTGATAAAGCTGAGGATGCTTTTGGCATCAGTATGCGATAATTCGCCCAAAATTGTCGGAGTGATAGGTTCCTAGATAGAGCTTTGTACTTTGAGATGAGGCAGGACAGATGCAGAGAAAATGGAGGATTGCTTCTTTCTCCTTTTGGTCTCTTCAATTCCTGCAAAAGTTATTTCAGAAGAGGCTCATCCTTCTGGCATGAAGGCCAATGGGACAATGAATACCAATAACGGTGCTAATGAGCGACCTTTTAAGCAAGATCAGACTTTTGGATCGAGTGTGGTTTAGCATAGGCCAGATCTCCGTTCCTCCGTTCTGGTAGGATCTCTAGAGTAGTCCCACGTTTGGCGAGTTCATCGGCCTTACAATTCCATGGAACATCGCTATGACCGGGTAGCCAGCATAGGTGAATGTTAAAATGTTCTACCGTCTCCATGAGAGACGAGCGACAATCTTTGATGTGCTTTATGTTACTGATTCCAGAGATTTATACCAGCCTAGCTATCGATAAAAATTGTGATCCTTGCAGGATACCACATTATGCCTAAGCCATGAAAAGGCTTCGTTGACTGCCATAATTTCGGCCTGAAAAACACTACAATGGTCGTGAAGACGGAAGGAGATGCTCAAGTTGAGCCCTTCGGAGAAAACACCACCTGGGGATTGATGTCCAGAAGTTGTAGTTGAAATTCAACTTAGACGATGGGTTGTCGGTAATTTCTGGGATGAATGTTAGGGGATCCAGGAGCGAGTGGTCAATATGGTTGTCTGACCATTAAGAGGAGGCCTTCAGTCTGACAGCTTTGAAACCCCTTTACACAGGAGATAAAAAGAATCGAATAGATGTCATAACACCCATAAATAACTTAGTAAACATTGGCTAATGATGAACCAAATGGAGGAACTTTAAACACGGAATTCACGAAAAAGTTTGTTACTTTGATTTATCAAAAAGAAACTCAAACAATGGTTTTGACACAGACTCCCGTGGTTTCCTCACCAATAGAAGCGACATTAAGGACCAGGGAATCAATCAAATTCACTTATTTTTTGTTTCAAAATTGAAATTATTATAAAAATTAAAGTTGAACCACTTACCAGAAATTATTTGAAATATTCAAATATTTAAATTTGCAAACGATTCTTACCGGCCACTTAACGAACGAACGAGCGAGCAAAAAAAAAAAACACTCGCGGCAAAGAAAGAGAGAAAAAGCACTTCTCAGTCACAGGCAAAGGGATTTTAAATCGTAAAAAAACACTAAATTACCGAATCAAATACCATAAAACACATTCCAAAATGATCGAGAACAATTATTTTCAAAGGAAGTAACAAAATTTAACCGAAAAATATGCAAAAAACGATTTAATTAATTTTTTTTTAAAATCCGATACCGAACCAATTGAATTTACATACTCGCACAGGAACATACTGATTGACAGCAATGACAGTTTCTCATCGAGTCAAATGTGGAAGCTCTCTGTGGAAGGTATATCTGTGGGTGGTACGTAAGTGCTGACAAGATGGTTGATTGCATTCAAATAAAATTTTTTTTCATCAAATTCTTGGATTTCACTGAATTGTGGTTGTATGCCATTTTTAGATTGGTGGTTGATGGTGGTCGATATGTACATACGTACGTAACGCCTTGAGTGCGATTCAATTGATCTTGAGGATGGGAAAACTGATTGAAATTAATCAGTTTTAAAATTTGCACCTCTAGCGGGTCTATGGGATTTGGAACCCACCTCTCTGCGTAGAAAAAGGTAAATTTTGGAGTCTGCTGAAATTAGCGTTCGAAGGTCACCTAGTCAATGGAAAAAGCTCTTACCAAGAGTTCTCTGTTCTGATGCCTAATGAGGAAAAAGTAGCATAGCAGGTGTCGTGGCGGTTCAATGAATCAAATGCACCACAGTTATTGTGAAAATTTGTCCTGGTGTCCTAGCCACGCCATACCTTCCTGGATATGAAGCAGTTGGTAAGCCTCTTGGAGAAAGTTAACCGCTCTTAGTATGATGTGAACCGTGTAGAGCTGAGTCCTGTCCGGTCAGTTCATCAGCACGCTCATTAGAGTCTGTACCCCCGAACCCAGAGTAGTGTTAACTGAGAATTTGACACCAGTTTGGAGGATATAAAAGCCGAGTCAGTGACCGATAAGCTATCAACGAGGATACCAACGTTCTGGTTGTGCATTGTATCACCACTAAGTTGCGTACAAGGCTCACTAATTGCCACTAATTCCCTCTGTCCACAATCATCCAGATGATGCAACTACATATTTATCCAATAGAACTTCTTAACTCTTTTACCGCAAATCTAGTTTTGGTAGTGTTTATCTTTAACTGGACAACGTTCGTCCTTCCTTCAACTGTTCAACTTCCTTCCTGCTGTTAGGTAGTGAATTGTAAGTGTCCATTGGATTCTTCAATTTGCCTTCGTCAAAGGGATGTGGTCGACACAGGTCGATCCAAAACGGAAACCAGCTTAGTCGGCACTGAGTTCTTCTTCGAGTTGTTCCTTTCTTTGTACAAGAACTACCTTAGCTATTACCTTGGTTACTGCACCCACCACACAAATACCCCTCCAATTTTCGCACTACGTACCTTTCTCATTGATCTTAACGAGCGTTCCTTTCCTCCGTTCTCCGAAAAAACACAGGCATCCCAAACCTTCTCTACAAGTAAGTGCGGAAGTTCGGAGGATATTGTTGGCGCTGCCTGTAAGAGTTCCGCGGGTAAACCTTGACATTTCTATTGACTTATTGTAGTGTAGCCTCTGCTGACTCAAACTTATTTAAGTGCTAATCACTGGCAAATTAACAGTATAGAAATGTAGCCAAATACTCCCTCCACCGCTTGAGCTTGGAATTTCTTCGGGTGTTGGCTAGAACTTGATCACCTATAAACCCTTCAGTGATTCTGTACACAGTTCTGGCGACATGTTTGCTACTTTTTTGCTTCAGTCTCGTTAGATGCCCTTCTCTCACCTTCATGCGATACAGGGACTCTTCCTTGCTTCTCCCTACTTGCTGGTGTATCTGAAATCCGATTTTTTAGTTGTTTCTAATCATCTAGTAGTGGGCTAGTAGTCTCCTGGACGAGGGGCCAATAGGCAACGTGCATCAATTTGATTCCAAGCTGTTTCCCTATCAGTTGACACTCAGCTGATTTTTTGCAGGTGTGTGCTCCAACATGCCCTTTGTTGCCATTGCCTACCTCAGTATTAAGTCCTCCTTACCATGAAGATGTCTCCATTTGGTGTTTTGTACAAGACGGTATCTAGCTGGTCGTAGAAGGTCTCGTCTTGTCATCTTTTATAGCCGTAGCTTCCATCTTCTTTAGACGTTTCTTCCAAGTTTCCCCAACCCAATAAGTGATATGTGCGTGGCAAAGAAAACCAAAGTGCTTTTGGTTGGATTAATTTTAATTGTTAAGCCCCCGCTGAGAAACGCCATTCACTCCGCAGGGAAATACATTCACATTCAGAGCCATACTTGACTTTGGCATTTAGCATAAACGCGTTAGTTGATCTCTTACTTTGCCGACGTCAGCTTTCAATTAAACAGATGACAACTCAACTTAAATGAGCACATTAAACCAGGTCCTCCTCACCCCTCCAAGGCGATCACAGCCCGATTTCATCAACTTCAACAAAGTCACCACATTCTTCAAACGAAAAAAAAAAAAAAAAGTTGATGTGTTCCCCACAACAACATGTCAACAGCATGTACCTGCATTTATTTCAAGTCAAATCGCGAGGAAATAACTCGTTTCCCAGTCGCCAAACATGCGGTGTGCTGGTGTTCCAACTCCCAAGATCCATAGATACTGCAAAAAATGTTCTATGCAACTGGCGGCTCCAACGACGGCTTCTCCATCCATTACCACCTGTAGCTTCCATTAATCTTAAAACGATCCGAGTTGAAAGGCAAACACCGACCTCCCTCCAGTCGAATGATAGCGGCTGATTTACACGGCTTGTCTAGTTGACAGGTGATAACCGAGCGAATGTTTAGCGTACGTTGTACGCATTTGCCTCCTGCGACTCGTCTCGTATCTATTTCTAACCACGCTGCGGCCTCCAGTCGAGGTTGTTCGCTGTTTGTGCATCTAAGTGAAATTTATGGGATAATCGCAGATACAATTGTTGTATGCGACTTGTGCAAATTTGTTCAACCAAGCAACCTTTGGAGGCCAGACCATGAGTTAGTGTGTCTACGGTGACGGTATCTGATTGGAGATGGTGCCTCAAGAGTGCTACTGGCTGTAGAAATATTTCGGCTTTAGATTCAAGTGGCAGTGGATTTTTGGAAAGGACTAGGTTAATTGGAGCCACGTAATGGCGTAACATTGGATTAACAAGTTCTGCGATCGATAAGGTTAAATGTTGGATATCAGACTATAGGTCACCGGCCCCCTATGTGCAGACAACTGCACGGCACACAAGTGATGTTAAATTTGGACCGGTATTGTGTTGTGCTGAATAGTAAAGGAATGCAGTCCTGTAAAGCCTCTGGGTAGTTCATAACTATAGGAAGTCCAAGTTGGAGTTTTGTTACCTGATTTCAGCTCTGGTGAAGGAAAATTTTCGGGGAGCTACCGAGTCAAGCTCGAGTTTCACCAAATAAAGAACTTTGTCTCCAGATCTAAGTGGTTCTGCAGATCGTGTGGCGCAGTAAGGAGTTGTCACCAATACGGTGACACACAAAATCTTCGCTTTAAAAGAAAGAGATTCGTCGTGCAATGTCTCTGGTGCTGCTGGTGGATCTGCACTTGGTCTATGTACGTGTGTCGCTATGCAAAAAGACAGGAAAACACCCACTCTATCATTGTAGGCCTTGTAGGAGTAATAATAACTCTGCGCTAGCACATGAAAGAGGTAAGGCTTAGTAGGGAGGACTTTTGCCGTGGCTACAGAGATGAGGAAGTTAATGAGGGACGACACAACCCACTTCCTCTCTCACTGCCCAGGTCTTTGCCACCTCAGACATAATTCCTTTGGAATGCACTTCCTCCAGGATACCGAAGAATTAAGTGACGTGCCTCTCATGCATATCTGGAGGTTCATAAAGGCTTCAAGGTCGTTCGAAACCCTGTGGCTCTTGTGATCCACGAGCAATACCTTCCCCCCAAAATGGGTACCTACTACAATGGGTCTCTACTGACCTGAGGGTGGCGCAGCGAATTCTCTCTCCCCTCGCCAGTCCATCTATCTAACCTAACCTAACCCAAGTATGTCACTACCCAAGCAGGACAGTCGCGTAACTAAACCTTACCTACATATTTCAGCGTCGTTGCCATTCGTTACCATTTTGTCCGTTCTTTCCTGACAACTTAGCTCTTGGAGACTCCCCACGAACACCATATGGCTTTAAAGTCTGACGCTTGCCCTTTTGTTGCTGAGCATTACAGCGAGGTGGTCATTTGACGGTTCAAACTCAATACCTCTTGACCGCAACCAATTCCACACAATGAGTCTGCATTCTAACGTGTGCGGTCTTAAGTGCACCGATGTGCATCCATTCATGCCAACTTCGATTCCAACTGTTCATGTGTGAATTCGTACTCAAAATTCCAGAGTCATGTACACTCAGCAACAGTGCCGAGGAAACAACTCAATTTGCTTATCAATTTTAAATAATTACTTTCGACAGAGAGCAAAACCACACTGGACAACGTCGTGCCGTTTGATTGTCAAAACCAAGCCGCACCTTTGAAATGGCTTTACAAATGTGCCTACATGTGTTTACACCTCATTCACCATGTGTAGGCTATGCAATTGCAATCAGAAGCGTTGTCACTTTTGCGGGACTCTGCAGTCTGCAGCCACGTTTGCCTGGTGCGCCAGCCTGGACTAGACTGTCAATGAGTTCTCATTCAGTGTTAAGTGTTTGGATTCGAATTAAATTACTCGATGGCGACCAAAACGATTCCTGGCGCAGATAGTTAATTGCTGGCCGTGGACATTTATCAAATTGGACTTTTATCAGAGAGTGTGCATCAAACGATTGGCTCTATCGACTGCAGTCAATTAAAAGGCACACACGAGCGCTGTGTCTATGACGAGTTTATTTTTTTGTCAATTAAAAGTGATAAGGACGTGTCCTAACGACAAGACTTTTGGTAGGGAATCTTGCTGATCGGATCGGAGATCATTCGTCTGTTGTGCGAAATCAAGGCCTGAAAAAGAAAGGAAAGGATTGGGTTGTAAAGACTCGGTGATGTAGGAGTTTTGGGGGTGTTTACCGTTTCCAGCATTTTGTTCTTGCAATTCATTTCGGATTTCTTGTCCTTGGTGTATTGAAGGTATCTGTCGTATGATTCCCTTTCAAGAATCTGTAAGAAACGGAGTTACATGTGTAAGATATTGAAAGACTTGGGTAACCTTGTTCATTTTCAAGATTTCCTCTTCCTGTTGCAACTGAATGTTCTGCGCTTCATGGATCTTGGCTTCGGAGAATTGGAGCTGCTTTTCTGCGAGTAGTTTTGCAGCTCTTGCCGATTGGAGTTCATTCTGTAAAGAGAGTAGAAAAAGTGGTTTCATGCTAGAACTGACATTTTGGAACAATTATTTTGCTTTAAGCTGGAGAATGCTCCTCTGATGGAGTCATAGCTCCGGGCTGACTTTCTTCTCGGGCCTATCCACGACATTAGAAAAGTAATCTTGCACTGAACACATCTTGTCATATTTGATAACAAAGTACCGACCGATTGAAACAACTTGTACTTGTGATGAGACCAAACATTTTTATGTTATCAGCATACAGCGATAGTCCCTTCCAAACCAAAAATAAGATCGAATCCCATGTTTTTTAATCCACTCAAGCTCAAGAGGCTATGAATCCCTTTATGATTTCTTTCACAAACCGTCTTTTATCTTTTATCGGCAACACATGGGGTTATAAAGGGTTTTCCAATAGGGAAGGGTAGATTTTGACAGAGTCGATAGCGGAAGATCGGCAAATGTTGGACTCTCCACTTAAGCTCCCTAAGCCCTTGACGCTCATAGTGGATAAGCGGGCCATTGGAAGATGATGATGATGATGAGATTTTGACAGTTCATGGCGGCCATATTGTTTAATCTGTTGTTAGTTTTCCCGATTTTTATTTTTCAGACACTAAAGACAAACCACCATGGCAAGTTACCACGTCGAGCAGCATGTGCAAATAATTAAACTTCATTATCAAAATGGGTGTTCTGTTCTGGCAACGATGCCAGAACGGTTTACATGGTCACCCTTCCCAGTCTACATTCACCGTTCGGTGGCCAAATTTGAGTCGACCGGTTCAGAGAACAATCAGCCAACACCCATACGTCAACGAAACGCAAGATCTGCCAAAAACATCGCCGCTGTTCATGAGAGTGTCACAGGAGAATCCTAGTCCTTTCGAAGACATCAACTTGTCGAATTTTGCGTCAGGATTTGGTCCTGCATCCGTACAAAATCCAACTGACCCAGGAGTTGAAAAAAAGTGACCATAGACATGGACTCGGTTCTGGAGCAGTTGTAAGCGGGCACCGATTTCGGCAAAAAAAATCATCTTCAGCGACGAGGCCCATTTTTGGACGAACGGGTACATCAACAAACAAAATTGCCGGATTTGGGACGATGCTAATCCACACGAGGTCCACCAAGTGGCAATGTATCCGCAGGAAGTCACTGTTTCGTGTGGATTCTGTGCCGGCAGCCCAATTTGGACGATATGCATGTGAACGACATATGGTTCCAACAGGACGGCGCTACGTGCCACACTGATGCCACAATGGACATTCTGCACGAGCGATTTGAGGGCATGGTTATCTCACGCAGAGGCGACGTGAACTGGCCACCGAGATCGTGCGATTTGACCCCGTTAGACTTTTTCTTGTGGGGTTTCCTTAAGTCGCAGGTCTAGTCCAATAAGCCGCAAACGACAAGTGCCCTCAAAGTCAACATAACCCGTGCCATCGCTCAAATTCAGCCTGATCTATGCGCCAGAGTCATTGAAAATTGGAGCTCTCGGATGCACGCCACCCAGCGAAGCCTCGACGGCCATTTGAACGATGTCATATTCCACACATAATGTTATTGATAGGCCTTTCAAATAAATTAAAAAATTCGTTCATATCTTACACACAACTTGTTTTATTTAATTTAACCTCTACCCGTCCCTATTGGAAAACCCATTACTAGGATTCATCCTAACATGCGGTTCGATTGTCTGGTAAAAGGTACTTGAAAGGAAATGCAATCCTGTGGGCCTAGCATTAACCTCTCAAAAACTAAACTGATGCTTTTCACAACAAAAACTAAAATACCTGACTCTACTTTGCCGTGTTTAAAGGGTCCAGCACTCTTATTAGTATGTAGTGTCGAGTTGCTGAACATAATTTTCGAGCCTAAACTAAATTAGAAGATTAACATGTAGCAAAGGGATGAAAATGATCGCTAAGCTTTCTAAGCCTTTAGAAGAACTTCGAAAAATAAAAGGGGACGAAAGCCAATAACGATCTTGTGGATGTACACTTTCGTCATCAAGCAGGTCTCATGGACACTACAGCATTCTGGCCTCACTACCTCAATACAGGCTATCTCATCCCATGAATTGTGTTCAGTAAAAATTTCGCTCTGTAAATTCCATTAAAAGCGGAATGGAAAAACGCTGAAGTGACCAAATAATACGACACATTAATTTATGCGGACGGTTCAATGATGGAATGTGGGGTTGGTTCAGAAATCTATTCAACGGCCCAGAAGGTATTCAACTATCGAACTTCGGTAATGTCTTTCAAGTTGAAGATACAACCCCTAAGTGAAACGTCGCAATTTTCTCTGATAGCCAGGCAGCCATCAAAGAACAATGTAGAATCGACCTTACACACCAAGGAAGTCGATCTTCTCTATTCCTCGTATGAAACCCAGGTTACAGGTCCCTTGAAGAAAACGCGGTACCTGATGAAGTAGTCAGACGAGGGAAGACCGTTGACAACTCTCTTGGATGAGAAGTTTTCATCCCACTCGGAGCTGTCACATTACTTTTCATTAGCTAAACACAAATGGAACTATATTCAGAAAGACTTGGCCAACATACATTTATACATAAATAAGCAACCATCTGTACGGGCCACTGGGCAGTACGCTCTTACCTAGCTAAGCTTGGTTTCCCTTTAAACACACATTGGCGCAGCTGGAAGGACATAAACGAGAAGCGAACTGTTGACCATTTCCTCCTTTGGAGGTGACCGTTAATTGCTAATGCAATACATCATGCATTGGACCAACCTCTCCTCTACAGCTGTACTACTCCTCCTTATAAAAGCTGCGGCTGTTGGCATCCAAATTCACCCTTTTAACAACGCGTTCACCGTGTAAGTGAAGTATTAAGTACGAATTTTGGCCTGATATGACCACTAGCTAACCTAGAAATTCAATTTCTCACAATGATCACTTACCTTTTGCCTTGCACCCTCCTTGACTTTCTTCCTCAACCTTTGCCTCTCTTCAAAATCCATCTTCATCTCGTCTTCATTCTTTTCGCGTTCATTTCTGTACAGAAAAGATTGTGTAAATAATTTCTTTGAAGGTTTCAAAACTCACTGAATATTTTCTGCTCTTTTCTCTTCGTTTTCCAACTCCTTGACACACTTGAGGTGCTCCAACTGAGTGTTCAGTACGCCCACTGTCTTGTACGCAATGATTCTCTTCAAATGTTCTTCATACTGTTGTTGCTTTTCCTTCTCCTTTTCCAGACACATCGAAGCCTCAAACCATATTTTATCAATTTCCTTTTCCTTCATTTGAAGTCCTCGCTTCTCGGCGATTTGCACGAGTTGAATTCGTTTGGTTTCCTCGGTAATCTTTTTGCTTTCCCTGGGGCGCATTTCTTCACAGTTTACCCTACCAAACAAAACCATATCTTATCCTTGATGGGGAGGACAAATGCAACTTACAGTTCCCTTTGAATTTGCTTCAACTTTAAGAATTCCCTTTCGGCTTCTGATCTTTCGAATTTTGCTGTAGCAATCCAATCCAGGCGCTTCTGCATGTTTTCCAAGATACGTGTCCTGAAAAGATTCGCCAGCTCTTCCTCTTGTTGCAGTTCTTCTATGGCCAACATCATTTGCAAACTACTCAGAGTGGTGATAAATCGGTCTCAGGAATAGATTGTGGACTTATTTTACCAACCTTTGCCTCCTTCGGTCCACTTGCTCCTCCCTTTCCTGAAATGCGCCTCGGATCTAGAAGATAAATTATTTTTAACACATTTGACGTTGACTTGACTTTCATCGACCTTGAATCGAATGTGGGTTTGCAAATGACGATTGTCGGTTTGTCTTATAAACTCAATCTGTTCCATGGCACACGGCTAACTGGCGTCTTTAAGTAAGGGTGCAAGGAGTGTAAGGACGAAATATTGATTAGGGAAACCACGCACTTGTCCAAGAGTTGCTAAGAGTTTGTTGTGCTCTTCAAAACAATATTTCCGGTTACTAACTTATGATTTGGATGTAAGTTCATATCTTTGAAGACGTGGGTGTAAGTCGGGAACATACATTACATATACAAAGCTTGCGGCGGAATCAAGGACAAACAACCGGAACAAACAAACCGCGATTACCGTTCTACTTGGTGGGCGCTCTTTCTTTGAATCAGGCGGAGCGGATTGAATTTTCAAGAGGAATTGGCTCTACGTCTTCTGCTGTAAAAAGTTTCGACATCTTTGTACAGCTCGTAGAGTTTGCAGCTGGCGTCGGACCGGCGTCGGTCCAGCGTCGGACCAGCGTCGAGCTAGCGTCGGACCAGCGTCGGACCAGCGTTGGACCGGCGTCGGACCAGCGTCGGACCAGCGCCGGCGTCGGACCAGCGTTGGACGGGCGTTGGACGGGCGTTGGACCAGCGTCGGACCAGCGCCGGACCGGCGTAGGATCAGAGTCGAACTGGCGTCGGACCAGCGTCGGACCGGCCTTGGACCGGCGTCGTACCAGCGTCGAACCGGCGTTGGACCGGCGTCGGACCAGCGTCGTACCAGCGTCGGACCAGCGTTGAACCGGCGTGGGACCCGCGTCGGACCAGCGTTGGACCAGCGTTGAACTGGCGTCAGATCAGGGTCGGACCGGCGTTGGACCAGCGTTGGACCAGCGTCGGACCAGCGTCGGACCAGCGTCGGACCAGCGTTGGACCGGCGTCGAACTGGCGTAAGATCAGCGTCGGACCGGCGTCGCACCAGCATAGGACCAGCGTCGGACCAGCGTCGGACCAGCGTTGGACATCGAGCTATCGCACAGTGGTTCCCAGGCGGAAAAAACCCCGAAATGAAATAATTTGCAGTGTACCGTTATTATGATTTTTCGATTCTACACATATGTACATATAAACAAAAAGAAAACACATGATTTTTCATTTTTTAATAGCTCAGGTCCTGTGTACCGTTAAAATAGAGTGACATCTTCCACAATTGCCGAAATTTTAAGATTTCGTAGGTACTTTTGCTAGGTACAACTTTTCAGCTTACAGTGCTCGTAAATATAAAAGAAAACCCAAATTTTATCAACTGCATATTTGGCTTTAATAGTACAATTGCCGTTTTTCGAATTTTTTTATCAGTCTTAAAAGCGAGGCTATTAACTGGAGTTACCTCCGAATCGAGTCTTTCACGCTTTCTTTGGTTCATAAAAAACGAGTTAGACCTTGCTAGACCTTGGCTTTGATTTTGTTTTAAAGCTTATGGAATACACTATTTATCGTGTTAAAACTAAAGGTCACTTTTGATCACTTTGCCTGTAAGACGCTTTTAAGTGTAACAATGCTTGTTGCGGAAACAGCACTTGAAATTGACTTCTGGTATTACCGTTCCTAATTTCGCAACAATTTTGTGTAAAATTTGTTGTTTGCATTATAATAGATCAACAAAGCCATCGTTCGAGTTGCGTTTTAGCTTTTATTGAGTAAATGTTAAGTTCAGAAGGGTTAAAATGACTAATCGTCGAACTCTTTCGTTTAATGCCTATATCAAGAAAGATGGGACGAAAGAGGCAATCCGCCATCTTAGGGTATCCACCATATTGGGTTTAGAATGATGTCACATAGCTTATCGTATATTACTCGTCGGGCCACCAACTGGATTAAGTGGTCTCCGATCACACTGTACACCATCATCACAGATGTGGGATCATCTGATGATCTGATGATCTGAGTGCGCCATTAAGGATATCGTCTATAAACATTTTCAAGTGCTGTGCAGAAGGCATTAATGGAGATATCCTCCGACGATACTGTCTTCATTCAAACTGGTTCATTGAAGGTCGATTTATTCCTGATTACCTCCTTGAATTGTAGATTTTATGTTTGTTTTGTTACGCAAAGAAAATCAGACACCCGTACACGATCGATAAGACCATTCGACATAAACC
Organism: Matsumyia berberina; assembly: GCA_917880715.2. Lineage (NCBI taxonomy): Eukaryota > Metazoa > Arthropoda > Insecta > Diptera > Syrphidae > Matsumyia > Matsumyia berberina. The sequence goes on along the minus strand of OU862870.1, from coordinate 108,901,575 downwards.
TCAATGTAATGATTAGTTTAACCAACACTTTGGAATGGAAAGACTTGACCACTACCCTGCAATCGATTCTCAGTCGAGACAAGTAAAAATCGACATTCGACCAAATCAACCAAACCAGTTCGATTCGAAATGCATGTGAGATAGTAGATTGTAATCTCCGTCTTAACATGGACAGTTTATGACCTTCTTGGCTGGAGCACGAGTCTGGACGATTGCCCAAGAAGTTGCATGAGAGATTTGTGGTTATCTGTGAACCGTTTTCTTCCCACTGACCATTCGAGTTGGTTTAGTTCAACTAAACCTCCATGTTAAACGATTGATGATTATATTTATGACCAAATCATAACGCACAGCCAGATGCAGACACGACGGTTTGTGTGCCTTACACAGTCGTAAATATTTCATTTAATTGCCGTCATAATTTGCATTCGAACAGCTAACTGTCACAGTGCACAAGACAGTGGCGTTGTGGTTTGCATGTTACCATTGACGCTGTCAGGTGCAATGCCATGTCAGCTCTCTTGGAATTGAACCTATGGTGAGGCGCCACAGCAGGTGTTGTATGGAATTTGAATTCAGTGAGGTATGACTGTCACCGTCGATCAGTTTCTGTAGAGATTTGAGCAGACTGACAGAGCGGTGCAGTATGTGGCAGAATGGAGAGGGGAAGGGTATCAAAGCACTAGAAACAGTGTACACCATCAAATGAGACCAAGTGCTGTCACAGCCGAAATCTGCTATTTATATGGAGTACGAGTTCCTGGGGCTTCTGCGGTGAATGAGGTGATAGCAGTGATGAAGGGAAAATTCCACTGTAAAAGCCCATCGTGAACCAACATTTACTGATAGCTGCTGATAGTTGCTCACTCACTCAGCTCGCTTGGGACCCAGCTCCCCGAAGCGTGCATGGCTTAATAGCAACGGATCAGTAGCTATCACCCTTCGGGTAGGGGTCAGAATATACCCGAAGTAGGCACGCCTGTCGTAAGGGGCGACTAAAATCCATCCATTCCCACCTCATCCCGAATCCTTACCCTCTCCCCTCTTTCCCACTGGGCAGGTTCAATGGTACCACCCAAGCTCAACGGCTCTCCTCTGAACTTTTCGGGCAGGGCCAAATATCTAGGACTCATCCTAGACAGGAAGCTTCTGTGGCGGGATAATATTGCCAAACGCGCCAGGAAATCCCTGGTAGCACTCTATTCATGTAAAAGAGCAGTATGCTTCAGATGGGGCCTTCAATGGAAAATCATGCACTGGCTATATACGGTAGTTGTGAGGCCGATTCTAACGTATAGCATAATGGTTTGGTGGCCGGTTCTGGAAAAGCAGACCAGCATTAAAGTTCTCGAGAAAGTCCAACGTGTAGCTTGCCTCAGCATTACTGGTACGCTGAGAATTTCTACTACAGCTGCCCTTCAAACCATGCTTCACTTGTTGCCAATAGACAGACATCTATGGCATGCAGCAGGCCACTAACGCGGCTTAAAGGCTTAGAGATACCCACCAATGGTGCGAAAAGAATGTGGAACATACCAGAATCCTATCAACTCACCGCAACCTTCCCCAATCAAGAGATAAGTTGCCCACCGAAAACGACTTCAACTTGGGCTACAAGCTACCGGACAGAAGCGCCTGAAGTCAGTGCGAAGTCCTTTTTCATGAGTCCATCTCTATCTTTACGGAGGGCTCTAAAACAGCCGAAGGAGTCGGTGCCGGTATCTTTTCAGAAGATCTGGACATCCACCACTCCCTCAGTCTGCCCAACTACTTCAGCGTCTTTCAAGCCGAAGTCACAGCTAAAAATCAAGCCCCCGCTTGGCTGAAGGCTAACCCAATATCATGCACGGATATTGCGATCTACATCAACAGCCAGGCTGCGATCAGGTCCCTCGTATCCAACACAATAAAATCTAGGGCAGTGAAGGACTGCCGCGTGTCTCTAAACAAGATCGCTAACCAGTATAATGTCACACTCTGTTGGGTCCCTGGTCACTGTGACATTCAAGGGAACTGTGCCGCTGACGAATTAGCTAGAATAGGCTCCCAATGTAGGAAGCTCGACCATGTCATTTGTTAAACTCCTGACCCACACCGACGCTCTGTCGAAAGCACCTACTTTCTGGTCTAAGTGCACCTCCTCTCGGAGGGCCACTTCTAACTAACTAACTAACTAACGAGTTCCAAAATCGTTCTCTAACTTGAACAGTAGTCGAATGATCTCTGTCTTTGAACGATAGATCGGCAGTCCTTCGCTGCTGACCTAATTATTGTGCGGTTAAGATCTGTTGATTGAGGTACAGGTTAATCCAATTCCAATAAATCACCACTCACACTTTAATTTCATTAAAATTTATTACTGCTTCGTGTTGTAAAACACAGAATGACACATGCAATTAATTGTCCATTACATCTCGCACCCGATGCACTTTTTTCCCTGCGTGTGTACGGATACAGAATCAATCAGATATCAAACGGCAGGCGCTGCTTCGTTGACACAGATTTCTTAAAGTGTTGATTGAGTAACACATGTAGTGATCAATTCAATTGCTTAAGTTCAATATAAATTGATTGTCATTAACCGCAAAGAATAACGGGGGGAGGGAGTACTACGTGAATAAATGTATAGCTTCGACCATTAAACTCCTGTTTGGGTAGCAATGGCTATAAATTTATTACGTGATGACAAATTGACAGCAATGCCAATTGAATTTGAGTTGCAATGTTGCGGTCAGAATGTTAGGTACATTAACCTGCTTGTGACAGTTCTGAAAGGGGTGGCAGTCAATTTATATTCATTCAAGTGCCCATTTTGTTTGGAGAGGTGAAAAAGGCAAAGGCCAGTTGTGGTCGTTTTGTCGGATACTCACCAACAGCTGTGGCTTTATAATTTTTCCTAACTTAGCAGCCGAAACAAATTTCATGGCGAACTAATTCTAATTCACGGAAAAGCGTGATTCAATAAGAAGTGTAGGATTTACATTTTACGTCGCATACGTCCTATGGAAGTTTATTTATTTTGTTCATGGCTCTTGACGAAGAAAGCTTACCTTAATAAGTCACAGGTGATTAGAGAGCTCAAATCGCAAAAACCGGGTTGGAATCGAACAAATTCAGCCACAGTGAAGCCAAAAAGTTATGAGATACTTCCAAACAAGGATGGTACCATGCCAAACAAGCCGACAAGGACTTTTGCCTGATATTCCATTCCACACATAACTTGTAGGCCTACACCTTATTTCAGAATCAATAAATTCTGAATTTTCTAGATATTTCTAGCGTTTATTGACAAAAGGAAATTGCACTCCTCTCAATGAATCTCGTTTTTTAAGCATTAAGAAGTGGAAGGCGACTAAAAAAGTCCTAGGTCTTTGTAGCGCTTCATGCTGGGCTCATATTCCACTAATTCTTTTCGAAGATATGGGAGTAATCTGAGAGCGTCCATAAGAGAACCGTGTTACCTGAGTTGTCTTCTCAGGAAATAGAGAACTAACCGGTTAAATATCCAAATTAGGTCAGGTGCGCCAGTTTCAGTGCTCCGCGGCAGCTAACGGACTAACGGAGATCTTTAAACGCTACAAAGTGGATATAATTGCTTTTCAAGAATTGCATTTGATTACGGGGTTCGGCAAACAAAAACATGCGACATCTACTCTGAGAACGAGCAGAGACAGCCGCTGTTTGGGTGCAGTTTTACTGTAAGAGCCACATGTGGGCTTGGCGATGCCGTTAAAGATTGTTGCAGCTTCTCGAGAACATCTCAATATCTTCTCAATATATAAAAAGAAAAGTCCTGACTCACTCACTGACTCATCAACGCCCAGCTGGAACCCTTGGACCTAGAAAGCTGAAATTTTGCACAAAGGTTTCTTTTATGATGCATACAAGAAATAAGGAAGGACATTTCGAAATTCAGCTTCTACAGGGTGTTACAGGGTGTTGAAGTTTGTATGAAAAAAAAAATGTAAATTGGATTTTGGAGTTAAAATTTTGTGAGTATATTCTAGAATAGAAATAAATAAACACGTGTTTTACCGTTTTCCAAAATTATAACTGTTGGCCAAGATAGAGGGTGTTAAATTTTGGCCATTTATAGTAATGCGCAACTGTAGTCAGCGGCATTGCTGTTGCCGTTGCTACCTCAGGTACTGCAGCTAGCTTGGTTAAAGAAGACATGACGGATCACTCTACCTCAAACCCACTCAAAGCATTTCAACCTAAGTCATTCTGAGTCTACACTTTGTTACATCTCTAAAGAGAGTGACTTGGCTCAGGTGCTTCGAAAAGCCAAAGTTATAGTTTGGGATGAGTGTACCATGGATCATAGAAAGGTATTGAGTATCGAAATAGGATGCTCCGACAGTCTTTTTGGTTGGTGACTTCAGACAGATCAAGCCGGTTGTGTCACGGGGAACACAACAAATGAAGAGGAGGCCTGTCTCAACTCATCAATCTGATAGCCTAATGCCGAAGTGCCCTTGAAAGCTAACATGCGAATCCATCTGCGCCGTGACTTCAGGGAAGTATTTCTTGGTATTGGTAATGGAAAGAGGAGGAAAGAATAAATGTACCGAGTAACCCATGCGATGTTATAGAAGATCTGATTGGTTTTTCTGACAGAATGTATGTAATGTACCTAATTATTTTCACTCAAATACACGACACAGCCAACAACACCAATAATTTTCTGCTGATGAAGTCGATGGTGTGAATTTGAGGATTGACTTTTTGTCCATTAGCGGGTTCAGAGTCAATTGACCTAATAGCCTGGTCATCCTCGAGCTAGAAAGAAAAACCACGAATGTTGTTTACAGAGAGGTCTTGCAAAGTTATTGTGAGGAATTGAAAGTCTATAATTACTCATCAATGTCTTGAAACCCGGAAAATGACATAGGGTATAATGTGACGTCTTTCTACGCGAACGTAGTCGCGGGTATCAGCTAGTCTATCCGAAATGTGACGTTAATATCGTCAATGGAGATTGCGATCTCCCTTAGACATACATGACACGACCTATACAAACGGATTCGAACTCTTCGACATAGACGCGATGCAAAATATGACAGTGTAGACCACCCAATTCCCACATCTCGACACCCAAAAGGCAACTTGGAAGTCTCCTGATCAAACTACGATCAACCAAATTGATCGCATTGCATGCCAATAAAGACACTCCTCCAGTGTATTGGATGTTGGAACGTTTGAATGTCCAAACATCGACATCTACCACTACTTAGCGGCACCGAGAATACGATTGTCAAAAATTTAGACACGTCACGACCAAAACCACCATTGTGAGAGAGTGCAGTGTAGAAACACTGACCGCGAGAACCTTTGCCGATGGCGATTCGCTAGAGCTCTTGAGAAGTCTTCCCTCAGCAACAAAAAAGGCCAGGAGACCACTGACAGTACTACCAGCGTCCAATTGGGAATGCAACGACTACAGCGCTCGGTTTCATCTCTCAACCTACGAGAAACAGCTTATCAAGCAGCGCTGCAAAAGAGGACAAGAGCCATTAATCAGGTCTACGAAGAGAAAGGAATAAGGAGTAAGGAACGTACTCAGACGAAGAAGGAGGACGAGAATCGCTGATATCGAGGAGAAGCAGAGAGGGTACAGCAGAAAAATAAATCCGGAAGTTCTATGAAAGGGTAAAGCCGCAACCGAAGGTATCACTACCCAAACCCGAGCCTCCAAGGGCAAAAACGGGAATACAGTCTAGTCTAGAAGCAGCTCGTACTGGATATATGGGAAGAATACTTCAAAATCTCGTAGTCAGGCAGTCTAAACCTGGAAGATAATCAACGACTACAATCACCGGAGCGCATCCCAGTTGAATCAGCAATAGCTATGCTTAAATCATATACGACGCAAATGGTTTTTCAAGGATGTTCAAGTCTTCAAAAAATGATTTCGGAGGGTACATGTTCGAAATCATCTGTAAGATATAGGCCGATGAAAGTATGCCCGACGATCGAAAACTTATCAACATTTGCTCGATTCGAGCGAGGCTCTATCGAAAAGAAGCAGGGACCAAATCGTCTCATCCGTGATCCTATAATTCGTCACAGAAAAACGAGCATTCTGGGGCCAAGTCGTCTCGTTTTTACATGACGAGTTGTGTGATCGTGTGATCACGGAAACTACGCAAAACCTTATCACCACCGCCCTGTTGTATGGCTCAGAAGCAGGGACTCTGTCAAAATCAGAAAAAAGACCACTTGAGATCTTCGACAAAAAATTCTACACTCGATCTAAGCACGAATTCAACTACCTGGATACCCACCTGATCAGAGGGACTATGTACACATAATGTATGTGTCCAGCCATTAAGGTGACTTGGTTACATAGATCAGACGAACGCCGATGCTCCAGCCCTGTTTTTTCTATTCAGCTCCTAAGCGGGAACGGGTTAGGGATCATAATGGCTGGACAGGGCTGTTGATTAAGGCTCTGGTTCACCCCGAACTTTAGCGCTGTCAAAAGTAAAGTCTTTGTTTGTTAATTCAATATTGATGGCATAAAAGAGTCTTTACTTAACCGAAAAGGAACTCAGCAGCCTTAAAAAACCTATTGAAAGTGACCCCCTGCCCATTCCATAGCTGATCTCTCGATTCACTCCAGTCTTACACAGGAATTTCACCATTCTCCTCAGCTATACCTGCGTAGCATCTCAATTCGTTACTCAAATTTGATTAAATTTCCTGCCAACTCCCCCATTATCTCGAACAACTTGCTGAAGAGTCGAAAACTAATCTGACCTGGCTGCGCCTTTCATAGGCCCCAATCGATCACTTTCCTCACATTTTCACCTACAATCGAAACAAAAGACTCCAATTTTCCAAGACATGTCTAACAAATCACCTTCTTCCCCCGGAGCCGTGGGTACACCATTTGCCGTGCACGGATTTTCTACCATCGCGGTGTGGGCCATAAATCATAACCAGGCAGTGGGACAGCGGTGCTCCTTCATTCACTTAATGAATAACTACCCATTGAGGCAATATTCCATTACGTCAGACACTTGTTTGCTTCTCCTCCTTCTGGCAACTGGCGGATTAAGCACGGTCAGTTGTTTAATTTCCACACCTGGAGTGCGCTGCCAATGCAAATCGTCTGACGATTGTGTGGAGTTATTGTTGGAACAGCTGTTGCTTCTTACCGATGATGATGATGATGATGATGATGATGAGTTGGCCATTCGGGAAATTTATTTTCATTGCACCACAGTATGTCTAGCGCCAGGCAGAGAAACTGTCGCAGCACTTCTTAATGTTTATGATGATGGACAAGCTAGAACTGCAGGCTATATGGTAGCTTGGCCAATCCTTAGGTGCTCTCCCACTGATTTGTGGTCAAGTCACATTCGTTCCAGGTAGACACGTGTTTTGCAATCAATCAAATGATGGCCTTTGGTGTCGAATGCTAATGCTTAGAGGAGTAACAGACAGGACTCGGGCGAATAATTTTTTGTATTCCGCACTGGCCACTTGATTAATGGGCGTTTCGGTTGCACATGCTTAGGTGAATGGGCGTAAGATAACGAGTGATAATTTAACAGATACGCGACGATTAAATCGATTCAAATCAACTTTGTATTGTTTGGTGTTGGATTGTGTAATGATTGTGGAAGCCCATCTTTGGGGTGAGCAAGTTTCATGGACACAGTGTAGCAGACCTCTATAATTTGGCCGAAATTGGAAGCCGACGAGAAGTCTGTTTTTCCTTAATATACGAAAACACGTGTCATCAAGGTTTATCTTCAGAAAGGAAAACAACCCTTAACAGCTTAAAATTAATCGGAGGTAAGTGTTAGCCAAGTAGTTTTCATCGAAGAAAAGGGCTCCTTGATGGAGTTGTCATCTTTTTGACCGGGACGGATAAGTTCAGAGAAAATGGTAAATCATTTCCTCCTTCTTTTCATTTCTACAGCTCCTGCAGAAGTCGTTTGAAGTGAAAACTATTCTTTTGGAGTGTAGATCGATTAGACAGTGTCCTGTGAGAACACTTATAATGGAGATGATTTTGGATCATTGAACTGAAACCAATCCGCTGGATCGTGACTGATGTAGCAAAGCCTAAGTCTTTCTAAAAATGTGACACGTTCGTTTGCCAGCCAACAAGTCAGCCAGCCAGTTTCCTAGGCTGGCACTCAGCATATACATATATGTGAATGTTGAATTGCTTCTCCATTTTCACCAGAGAGGTGCGGCGAGCTAAACAAGCACTGTTTTAAGGACTTAATTGCCGCTTGACTATTCGTGAAAATTCTAATATCCACTGCAGATATTTCATTGCATTTAAGCCAGGACAAGCTTGATCTGGGAAGCGGAAGGAGATGATCAATTGCTTTGTACGACAAATAGTGTGCTACGCTTGCTTTCCTGACGTGTTCATGGAGAATTGCTTTCCAATTTCGCTCCTTGTTAAAAATAAGACCCAAGCATTTTGCATTATCTTGAAAGATAAGACTGGTGCCAGGTGGAAAGGGGCTCTTTTTCAGGAATCTCATATTTCCTAGCAAAAAGTACCAATTCGGGCTGCTACTTGTGGCTTATTTGGATAGTAGGCGAACACGTGTTGGAGAGATTCTCTTAGTCTGTGACATCATGCCAATTATTGTACATCTTGTGGTCCGCAATTGACAAATCGTTGAACCGGTGCTCCGCCCTGGTTTGTACTAATAATCCTGCTTGTAAGAAATTGATTTATGAGCCCTTAACTACTCTTTTTTGGTTTTAGTGGTTGTATCAGGCAGAGAACGCCCAATACTAAAAGTGCTAAAATGCACCACCCTAAACGCTCAAGAAAGATGACCAAAATTTCACTCCTTTATGGTCGGAAATCTTTGAAAAACGCCAACGAGTGAGTGTAAAGCTATTTCAACTGACTTGGCTTTTCTGTATGCTGTTTAGACACCAATAAGCATAGTTGGACTGAGAAGTAAGTGGATATCAGCCAGTCTTTCAAGAAAAGGGAGGACGTGGGAACTTTAATTTGCCTTATCCAAACAACCTGTTAAAGTAATCTGTAGAAAAGACCAAATGAACAGATTTATGGGTATCCATCAGGACCTGCGGACTTAAATGATTTGAAGGTATGTTCGGTCCAGAAAAGTTTTTTGGTAGTTACTTAAACAGAGGAGTTCATTTTGCGTTCTGTCAATATGACGCAGATAGGGTTTTTGAAGATGATTTACTGTACTGCAGGACTGGCACCAACGAGCACAGGTTAAAACTGGCCTATGCAAGACTTATAACGATACATAGATGTAAAGAGGAGGCCACTTCCAATGTCTCAGCAGAAAAAAGCAACTATCAGCCTACATATTTCCAATTACATGGACCAATTGTCAACCAAGCCACTAAACGCGATCCTTTTTCTTTGTTCCCTTCAAATAGCGGCTCATGAAAATCCCTCAATGACAATCATAATGGATCCGACGTAAGACGGGGCGCCCTTAACCAAAGCCAGGCATGTATGGTGAGCTGTGTTGAAGACTTATAAGACCTGCAAGGGGACATTTATTCTTCTGAATAATTTAAATTTATAAATGGTCAGACCAAGTATCCCTCCAAGTCGGTGAGTCCTTATCGCCAAATATTGGCTCAAAAGGTGCTCAGCGATATCATTCTCATTAATACATTTCTTACAATCATTACATCAGGCTAGGTTAGGTTTGGTTAGGTTTGTGGGGCGATGTCTATGTGTAGTCTATGTGGCCTCATTGAGACACCCATTGTTTATTTTCCTACTACGTTGCTTACTTTGTGAGTCAAAATAGGTTCCCAGCGTGCCACATGTATTACTAACTTCAACTACCTAGATATGCCAGTCTTCTAAAGTGTAAAGAATAACGTGCTATCTGTTTATAAATCTTTTCAGGCTGACACTCAGAAGACATCGCCCGCGGGGCTCAACAATTTTCGCTCGGCCATTTGGATGATTTAACTGCAAAACAAACGCGCATTCAGGGGATAGTGGTTCCATAAATTTTTGGCCAAACGATGGCTCACATCACACGTACCCGCCCACTTGATTTGCGCCAAACATAATCGTTCGCGTTCGTAAGACCAATTAAAATGCCAGCTCTCCAGGTGTAGCTGAAGTTTATGTCCTGCTTATCAAAGTGGGTTATCACGGTGCGCAGGTGCGCTCGTGCCGCACACACAGCTTCAGATGTTTGCAAATGACTTCATTTTGCTCGACCATTAGGAATGTCATACCGGTACCGGTAGCCAGTCTTCGGCGCTCGAGCCTCTCTCGGTGGGGACACGATTGAAATTAATTGATTTTCCCAATAACATAATGAATGACTCTCTCGCAGAAACTAGCCGCCGGCTTAAGCAATCTAATGCAGGCTACAGAACCAACGTGGTGGAGGATATGCCTCGGAATATACAATTTGCATATTCATGTGTGTCACGACTTTATGGGGGTCTCCTGTCTCCAGCTTCGGCGTTTCCGCAGCACGACGATAAAGATGTCATAATTTGATGGTTCCATTAGAATGCATCAACGGTGGCAGCCGCACCGGCAGGAGGAGGAGTATCTATCTCTGTTGGCGCATCTCATCTGTGTGGTGGAGTGGAAGTTTAAGTTTTATTGGGCAGTAAAAGATAATTGCCTCGCTTTGGCTGCGGAATTTGCTTTTCCGTTTCCTTTTGAGGCGTCTTCTGGAGAAAGCATGTAATGGGATAATGATTTTATGGTAATTTGCAGAGGTGGGCAGGGCAGGCTTAAGAGTGAACAGAAGTCAAATTAGTTAAATATTCTGAGATAAGTTGTTGAATTAGTTGTTCGATATGAGGACAAATTGATTGTAAAAGTCGAGATTTATGGCAGAGAGATGCACTTTTGTGTCGATGGAGGAGAAATTGAAGGGGTTTATGGCCAGATACTTAAAGAAGCTGTGATGGGGGCTTCTTATTCATGGTCGAGTGGGAGGATTTGAAAAGAATTCAATTTAATCATGTAATAGCGTCGCTGTGACAAAGTGGTCGTTAGAGGCTTTGTCAGTGTGACAGCTGTGGTGGAATATTCATGAGTTACATGTGTGGTCATATGGCATAGAGCGACGAACATACCTTAGATAAAGTCGAAAGCTATTTTAAACCAAGTCAAGTGAACTTCTCACACCTTGGGGAAGTGCTCTTTAAAGGGACAGAGCATCCTCTATGAAGGTGTTCCGAATCGTGTTTCTTCTTTTCGCTTAGATCACGCGAACTAGGAAATTATTAGTACAAGGACCATATACATACAATAAGGGAGACGAAGAAAGATGCATGATATACTATATTCTACTGGAATTTACCAATGGGTCCTTTCACTTGCATAAAACTGAGCCCGTTTTCGCCTGAGTATAACTCATCGGGGCTCGCTAAATCAAAATTACTGTGGCGTATGTGGAACATTTTACCTGATTTTTCGGGTGACCTCAAGTCGAACTTTATCGCCAAACTCATGGTCATGGTTATGGTCATCCAGATTTGGGGGAATAAATGCCCGGCCACCCAAAAGAGGACCACATATTACGTACCGACCACAAGCCCTGGGATAAGGATGATGATACTGTTCATTCAACGTTCAGCATCAGTTCATTAACAAATCGACCATCTGGAGAAAGTCAGACTGTTGTTTGGATCCTCTTGAGGGAAAACCGTGATCATGGTGAACCATATGAAGTGGACAGCGCTAGCAGTAGTCATAGGAGCCAACGTACTTATCGCGCAGGGCGGTCTTCGGAGACATTGCTACACCAATTACAGCGATGTGGTATATGACCGAGGTCAGCATACTGGATCTACATTGTGTTGATTAGATTCAATTTCTTATTTGCTTCGGTGGTGTAGTGGAATGGATCGACTCCATAGAGGAGATTGGAAAAAATCACAATTTTCACTAATGAATCGCTCATAGATGGTAAGGGATTAGGACATGTCTTTTGGGAGGAACTTAATTTAACCTGCCATCTTAGTCTGGGGGCAGAAATGCCTGGGTATCAAGCCGAGATTCTGGGTCTGATCCATACGCTGGATCACTTGCAAGAGGATCAGGGAAAGCAAAGGCATATCGAACTGTAATTCAGTCATTACTGGCGATGAAGTGTGTCCAGAAACTCAATTCATGTGCAGCATAGAATGAACTGACACTAACTAGGATAATGGACATGAAAGAATCAAGGGAAACCAAAATGCTTGGAGTTTTGCTTCCTGAACTAGTTACTGCCATAGGCAAGGGATTGAGAAGGGACATGAGTCATAATTGGGCCACGAATAAGCATCAAACAAGGCGGGCAAATAAAGTAAAGTGTAGACAACCTAAAATGGCGAAAAAAGCTTCTGCTGGCTGCATCATGAGTGAAATTTAAAGCCTCATGCGAGAAATTCTTAAAAAAATTGTAACGCTATCCACTGGCCATGGAAATTTTAGAAGTCACCTTAAAGAAATGCCACTGGTGGATGATGACAACTGATGTGGAGACAGATAACCTTAAGAATGAGAGACAGCGGACATTTATTGTAAAAATGGCTAAGGTGTAGGACTTAGAGTGGGGTGGAACCCATAGTAAAGGTAAAATTTCAATCAACCAGATGCTAACGATGCGATTAGGGAGGAATTGCAAAGATATTCAGAGGATATCGTGGACTAAAAAAATAAAAATAAATAGCTGGCGCGACAGCTCGGGATGAGCCCAGGTCTAGCTTCTCGCAACCATTCTCAGGCATTCTCATGCATGAATAGAAGGGACCTACAATTTATTGCCGACTCCGAACGATGAGTTGAGAAGGTTTTTCATGACAGATTTTATTCCCGCAGGCTTGTCATTCCCCGGCGAGAGATGGTGCCGCGAAAAATGTTTGATGTTTTTCCTGGATGTGGCTTGAACTCACGCCGCTCGGTCAGCTGTGCGAAGCACTAACCACTGAACCACGGCGACCAACTAAGACTCTGATTGGAGGAGAGTCAGAAGAGGGCCCAACAAAGGTGGCCTGGTTTGATATATCTTCAAATAGATAGCAGCCAGATGACCATTTATCAGATTGAAGTCACCAACTTTTGATTGCATCCGATACAGTGGACTCATTTTGTCTAGCTATTAGGCATATTCAGGGCAATTTCCACAGCAAGGTGAATAAACTAGTCTTCAGCTTAATTGTCTGGTCAAGTTAAGAAGAGTCTCCCAAGATATCCAAAGTGGATATCCACTGAACGTCGCGCTAAGATCACAGAGTGTAAATTTCATGAGATAAACGTCGGCCTCCTGCACATCTTGTCAGTTTCGATTAACAAACGCATCTACTTACACGGACTCTCTAGGTCCTCCTAGGTAGTTAAAAGTAAACTCACTTCAAGGAGATGTGACTAAAATTGATCTCTGCTATCGAATCCCTTAAGTACCCTGTCAGTCTCCCAATGCCTGTGGCAATAAGCCCCACTTTTCGAACATTAATCTCACGAATCGCACTTAAGAAAAACTGTCGCACGCTTAACAGATGCGTCTAATTGGCCAATCTGCCACCCATTGACCTTGGTCTCTTCGATTTACACGATAAATGACAAATTTCCCATCACCTGACGCGATATTTTCTTGTACCCCCACGGGCCAATGCGTCTACATAACTTTTGACACCTTTCACAGGTCTGACATTCAATTCGCCGTCGAAAAGCGCCTCAACAGCCTCCCAGCCTACCAGCCATTACCATAAAAGACAAATCATTCTCGGACGCACAACATATCCAGCGCCGAAAGGCAGAATTACGCGCATCAATTTATGAACTTCTCTCTTGCTCGCGGATCCGGTGAACGCACCCTATTAAGGGTCATTAATTTAATTTATTGCGACGATAGTCGTATGCGACCTGAAACACGATATACCGCGATTGCCTGCATAGATAAGAGTTTGGTCAATTATCTGCATCTCGATCATGTTGCGAGTAGTATCCTTGGCTGACGGTAGCATATCCAGTTTGAGATAAGTCAGACACTTTACTTATCCTTGGATGGAATTTGTCGTATTTTGTGCGCTTTGTGGTCGGCCCACTGGACTCGATTAGTTAAGTAGGTAATCCCCTTGCGGCTCTAAAGCCACCGTGCAATGACAGATGCACCGAATGCGAAATGACCAACCGAGGGCAGTTGGAAAATTTAATTAACTGATCGTTATGAAACGTTACCGGTTCGAACTGCCTCCGGTATCTAACCCATAGATAGCGATCTGCCATTCGGCTATCGGCAGCGGTTAGCTTTTTAAATCATTTAGAGTTGTAATTCGAGCTATTGGACTGGGGGTGATATTTTCAGTTTTTTATGACCTCACGGTGTCCAAGTAACAACTTTGTAAGTGGCCGCCCGTTTGGGTATTTAGCACACAATTGTATCGACATAGGCTGGTGGGGTCTCTGCCTCATTATCACCAAGACAGCTATCGAAGCACATTACATTGACTCATTGAGCAAATGGATGCAGCGGGAGAGATTTTTCAACTGCGAGAACCGGTCAACTTGGAGTTGTTTCACTTTTGGTTTCACTTAAAAACGTGTTGCTCAGTGGGTGTTCAAATGCAAATTTTGAGATATGAACATTTGCATCTCTGCATCCCGCGATATGTAAATCTTTGATGCCTAGTGCGCGGGTAAATTTATCGTACGCATATCATACACGTTTGATTCATGTTAAGCTGTAAGTGTGCCAAATTTCAGGTCTCGACTTCAAACGGTGTCTGAGTAAGAAGGGTGTGATAGATTTAGCTGGCTTATGTTCTGTTTCCCCTTGTGAGTTTTTGGACCACTACGAATTCTGGCAATATGTGTCAGTTCTGTTCAACCTTTTCCAAAATGCCGAGACTTATCCTCAACTGTGTTTTTCAGTCGACCTACTCTTCTGCCATCTTGAGCAAGTGAATTTCATTGCATAGCGTAATAAGCGATGGAGCCTTCTCATTTTCCAAATGTATGACCAATCCACAGCCTTTCTCTGTGCAGAACGTGGCACCGTTGCCTTCATAATAGCTTATCCGCATATTGTTGATGAGGTCGACGCAGAAGGATACAGAGCGAAAATCTGCTTGTTACGCATCGAGTGTGTTTTCCAATCGTTGTTTTCTTTGCCCAAGAACAACCTTAGCTATTACCAAAGGCTACACACAAGTACATCTCCGGTTTTCGCACTGCGCAAGGTTACCTTTTTCACTGATCTTGACGAAGGCTTCTCTCTTCCATTCACCGGAAAAACTCTCGGCATCCCAAGCCTTCTCTACAAATGCTGCTCCTAAGAGTTTCACAACTAAACTGTCAAGTCCTACCGCCTTGTTGTTTTTAAGTGCTATGGCCGCAGTAGTTATCTGCTCCTTACGGTGCGTATTCGAATAATTGTTACTGCGGGTGGCTTAACCAGATGGGTGCAAATCACTGGTGAATACGCGGTTTCGAGTCCGTAACAAAATGCTCCTTCCATCAATTGAGTTGAAATTCATCCGAATTTTGCGGAAAACTTACCGGGTTTTGGCTGGAGCTTTGACCACCTTAAGTGATTCCGTAGACGGTTCTGCTATCACTTCTGTTTGCCGCTTCTTCTCCTTTAGTGAACAACGCATTGATCTAATTGCGCTTGTCTCGTCGCGCGCTACATTGTACTCATTTCTTCTTCCTACTGCTGTTTCGACCCTCGATCCTTCTCCAGGTATCTTCCGAAGGCCATACCGACTATCCTTTCAGCATCATATGAAAACGTTGATTTTGAATGGCTACAACGGGCATTGAACTGCTAATTTTTCCCACTCCTTGCAAAGGTGGTCCCTGACTTGTTGAGCCTCTGTGGGATCTCTTAGTCTTTCAATATTAACTGAGAATTCATGTCTTGGCGTGATGTCATTGTACAGCAGGAGTATGCAGTTCTACGGTAGCTGTCATAAGGTGATGATCTATTGCTTTCTCTTCCCATATCGGCTTCTCGTCTGCCCGTGACATCCAGGAGACTACTTGTAAAACAGGGCGAATGGCTTTGCAGAAATTCTTACCCGTGTTTCCCGATTGCATGTCTAAGATTCTTTGTCTCGTCATCACCATGATGAATGGAGTTGTGTTGAAGGCACTGTCTCGATGGTCTTAGAAGTTTTCTGCCTCGTAGTCTCTTCTTCTAAGGCGTTATACTGTTTAATAGAGATGCAGTACTCTAGTCCGAAATCTGGCCACCAGAATCCTGTCTTCGTGATCCTACCAAGAAATAAGACCTCCCGCTTCAGATTCCAGTGGATTTTCGGATGGTTTTTGCCAGAGTAGAGTAGTACATCGTTACTCGTTAGGAATTAATACTCCCCTCCCACTAACCACCTCACAATGAAGCCAAATATCTATGAGTAATCCTAAATAAGAGACTTTTTTGAGTAACGCATGTCAAGTCGGAGACATCCAAGTCACTCTCAGTTGCCTGGCAGTGTAAGGATGCTTGTGCCAAGACAGGGGCTTATGACCTTTGTGTATACTTGTACGGCTATGATAAGGTTGTTTGATGGAATGGGTTTGTGACTGCCTTGTGCACTAAACTTCAAAGAATGGCGTTTATCGACTAACGAAAGCCTTTTCGAGTATGCCTGGTGCTGCTCTAGATGCTCGCGTGAAGCACTTGTACCTCGCCTTGATACTTGACGATACTTCGGATTCGGATTTTCTTTGTAATTGTCGTCCGATTAGACAGATTAGATGTCTAATCTTCTGTGCTGATTTGGCGAGCGCTAATACCTATACTAAAAGCTCATCATCATTGAACCACCTTCTCGATTTTCCGGAAAGTCTTGAAAATTCCAATAAAATAGGTAAAACTGGGTCCTGCTTCTTGATAGTACAATGGAGATACATCTGAGTGGAACAGTGTAGTGTATCCTAACCACCTTACTTCGCATTAAATTGTCCAACCTATCGAATGAAATCTCACTGAAATTGTTGAAATCTGCCATTTTGAGGTCACCCGTCACTCTTGTGTGCATTGACTGCATTCTTCCTTCGCTTCTCACCAGTGTTATCTAGTTTACCATAGCATTGTTCATCCTACTCCACGTCAAAGGATATTTCTGATACTTTTTCTGTTTTTCCTTAAATAAATTATTTTCTAACTATATTTGCTAGTCTAGGCGCCGCATTTTCAGTTTCAATACCCATCGCGTCTTGGCCGTAGACACAGCATTTCGCATTTGAAGTTAAACGTTCGTTTCATGAGACGCCCACGCATTGTCCTTACTCTTCACGACAACTGCTGCGAATTTTTGTGTAGAGTTTCAATTCTTTGCACACTTTGCATTCCCAACTCTACGTCACAACTGATTCGTCGATAGTGATACCACCTCTGGCATTTGTCCATATTCTCATCGAAAACTGCAGACATCGAGTATCCTTCTCAGTGGATGTTAATCGCAGCCTTCAACCATCTTAGCGCTACTAGCAGCACAGCCCCTTTTTGCAAATCAATCCGCTCTTCTCTGCCATCGATACCAATACGGTCATTTTCCTATCCTGGTTTCGAATTGTGAAGACATGGTGATTAATAGATCAACAAACTCATTATGCTACCGGCTATTGAAGACCAAGGATTTTCGTTGGGGAATTCAATACTTTAATGGTCTGGTTCGCTTCGCTTTTAGTCAGTACAGAAACCAATTTCTACATATATGCTACAGTTTAAAGCTTCTACACCTAAAACAAAGAGTGAAATGCTACTAAGAGTGAAAAAGAAGAATCATGAGACAAAATTTAATTGAACCCACTCTGGTACACCATTTACGCCTCTTTACCTTGATCCCCATAAAGGTGTAATTTAAAATTACTTAAATTAATTTAGCATTTTATTTACCCTTCCTGTAACAATAGCAGAACGACGCGGCGGCGTTAAGCAAATATTTTACATGAAATTACATACAATGCCGACGGATTCAACAAGCCCAGGACATAAAACGTCGTCAGTCATATTATTACGTTGTGGATGTTAAAAAAAAAAAACGATTACCAATCAGAAAATTACCACAATGCCTACCTGCCAATCATGGTAACGAGCACAAGTACCCACCAATGACCACCTATGGGCACAGCACGGATGCATTTCTATAATCTCGTGGAAATATTTCATCATTTACGTAGAACACGAGACTATCTCTGGTGAAGATAAAGCAGCCAAACCTGTATCACTATGACAGAAGGTAGTAATCAATAGTAATCAGGATCTGATTGCATTCATCGAGTGGACAATGAAAATCTGTAAATAAAATCGAATGGGAAGCTGGTTAGTGAAAAGCTCCGATGGTCTGGTTGCGTGCTGCGAAAAAGCAATATTTGGATAATTCTATGTTTTCGCAGCTAAAGTAGGGACACAAACCAGCTGAATAGCTTCGATTATTGCTCACGTTTTCTCCTAGGTGGCAGGGTACTACGTTTTTCGGTTGAACAGAGTTCATGGGCAAACGGAAAGTAGGAAATCTTCTATCGGAAGACTTATGAAAGGATTAAACAGTACCGTTCGTGATTACAGCTGAATCTTTTCCCATCGTCGTTTTTGCTGACGCGGTTTCTTCATAATTGTTGCCACTGTGTTACTAACAGTGTCTCTAACTTCGTCAGTGTTATTGATCTGGCACACTGCGATCGAGGGTAACAAGAAGAGGAGATGAACTACGACCGGGAAGGTAACCTAAACCCTTTTGCGGGATAGGACCCCAGAACATAAGGGAAAAGCTAAGACAAAAAGAGGAGCAAAAAAGAACTAAGTTATGGACTGAACGCGTTAGTCTCTAGTAGGCTAAAAAATTTCTCGGGAACTACACCAAGAAGAAGTTGCGTACACTCACAGGATTCCTGACTTACTTACTGTAGACTAAATAAGCATTTGAGCCGACTAGGTTTAGAGAATATTAATGAAGAAACTTTAAAACATCTTCGTAAGAACTGTGCGGCACTTACTCACAACAGAGGATCTTATTTAGGGACATATCTTCTATCTGACGAACATTTACTCTTTCTAGGTCCACTTAAGATACTCCAACTGGTCAGATTCATTGAATTTGAGGATAGGCTCTAGTCATCGCGCAGCCTGTTTCCGACGAATTCTCCTTCCTCTTCATTTCTGCAACTTCTGCAATAGTCGCTGTAGGGTGGCTTGAGTTCATTCTGCGTGGAATCTCATCGTGCAATGCCTTGTAAGGACACTTGAAACGATTCGTAATTTCTGTCGACTAAGTTTTACCACCATTGAATGTAATCCTTGATCATGGTTTCCTCATCTATTTCTCTGTAACCGGCAGGGTATATGCGGGATCTATAGTTATGCACCCTTCCTCTCAAGTTCGTCTATTTTCTTTCCTGATATACATATCTTCGCGGTATGATACCCAATAGAGGGTCATCTTAATGTCCATTGATATAGCGTTGAGAGATTGTCTGCAAAGCTCCCCCCTGGATTCACAGAAGATACCAGCACCAGTATCAGTAGCCATTTTGGATTCTTCAGTGGAGGAAATTAGTTTTTTCTTCAGCATAGAGGGTACCCTCACCCCAGCAATCTCTTCCTGACATCTCCTTTTGAAGTCTGAGCTTGGAATGATGCAGGCCATATCCGTACTATCCTTCCTATTTGTCCATGAATTAAAATGGAGGCGTGATCATAGGTGTTAGTTGTCCAAGAACCGGCTTTCCTTAGTCTGAGTACCTTTCCAGCATTGGTTCAAGTGTCGCTGTGGGCGTTGATCCAATCGATCCCTATGCAGCATGTTCTTTGAATTTTGGTTACACTTCTAAGATGGATTTCCTTCTCAAGTGTCTTTCAGTAGAAAAGCGAACCGTGCGTTACGATGGGTCGTATAAGTCCATGTATTCTCTTTGACGTTAGCTCTTCAGTTCAGTTTTGAGTCTAGAACTACACCGATGGATTTTGCATCCTTCTCAAGTGTCAGATCAGTTCCGTTCGTCCATAGATTCTTGAACAATGGAATCGATCTTCTTTCAATGAAGAACCCAATTTCGGTTTTGCAGGGACTAACTCCCAGACCTCGTTGTTTGGTTCAACCGTTCACCAGAAAGAGTGTCTTTCCCTTAGTTTGGCAAGGAATCGGCAACATAAGCCGTCACATTGAAGTCGTTATGTTCTAGTATTTGGACGATTTCGTCTATTTCCAGAAGCCAAAACTGCGGAGAAATAATCCGCCAGCCTTAGTCAAGCAATCATCCGCAAGCATGATCTTGATAATCCATTACTTCGATCTGACTCTGGAACATAATATTCTCTAGTTGGACTCGAGCTGCTTTTCGATCTCAAAAAGACTCACAAAGAGCCTAGCTATAGGTATTTTCAAGTTCCGTTCGAGAAGATACAAATTCTATCAAACCAGTGCAATCCGTGAATACGGGAATCAAAAGCCAAAAATCTATCCGACTTGCTGTCAAACTTGCATTGTTTAGAATTCTCTCTAAACATCGCCAGAAAATCACTTGTTTCCAGATGATCATCTGCTCTGCCCTGTCTGTAAAGGCATTTGTCTTGAACTTGAGCGATAAGGCTCTTCAATGTCGATGACGTAAATCTAGTTATCTATGTTTAGCCTAAACTGAGAACCAAGTCTGCTTTTAGAAAGCGATATGTCTCTGTTGGGTCTATCGACCTTTTCGTCTATGTGTCCTAAACGGTCTCCAGTGTACACACACATACTTCACAGGCCTCGACGAAGTCCCCTCGACTTGGGAAATTCACTTAATTAAAACATGGAAATGTCAATATTTTGTAAACATCGTCGTTACTAGTCGATAAGGCTGGGAATCCCCCTCCGATTTTCTTTCGAGATTCAAAATTCCTGCTCTCATCTGCCTTATGTACGAACACTTTCGCTTTAATTATCAGTGGGCCAAGGTGGCAAAATTAACCTCAGATCACTACTCACGCACACAGCCAGCGATCATGAACATCACTTTATCGCTGTTGTCATTGCTATGGAAAATTGCAAAAAAAAAAAGACATCTCAAGCTGAGATTAGCGCACACGGGCGGATCTCACTATCTTCGTCGTCCGACGTAATTAAAATCCATCCGTCCGTTTTGGATTAATTTCAGTTCTAGTTTGGCATCTGATCCGCAATGAGGTCTGCGGTAGTTGCAGTGTTACTTGTCGCATACGTTGGGGTAAGTATCGGTGGTTGCATCCGAAAACAAGGATTCAGTGAGTGTGTGTTTGTTCTTAGGTCACCCAAGCGGCCTACAACAATGAAATCGAAGCGAAAAAGTTCGCCGAACAGGTCAGTGGAAAGCTGTACAATCTCTATGACACCATCGCTGAGAAGGCCTTCACCGCTGACGATAGCGACTTCGAGTCGCTTTTCACGAGTGTGGAAACCATACGTCTGACATCAAAGGCTCTGGTGGAGGTGGTAAAAGATTCAAGAGAATTTGACTACAAAAACTTCAAGAGCGCCGATCTGAGAGAGGTCTTCAGAACCATATCCAAGTCCGCGAATTTGTTGATTCTAGAAGAGGATTACTTCACCACAGTCGCGAGTACTTTGAATTCCTTGAAGGAACTGGCCAGCGATAAGGACATCGAGCCATATCGAAAGGATGAAGAGTCCTTGGCGTATTTCCCCGACGTCCAGAATATAATCGCCAAGAGCAACGACCCAGCAGAGTTGAAGTACTACTGGGAGAACTGGCGTGAGAAAAACAGTCAATGGTCTGCGATACACTTTTACACCCTAGTCGAGTCTTTGAAACAAGCTGCCAATTTGACAGGCATTTCGGTCCTGGAGTTGTGGTCGGACTTTTATGATATTAAAGAAATGGAAGATGTCATGAAGCAGATACGTCCGCTGTACCAGCAACTGCACTCATTCATCCGGAATCAACTTTTCAAAAAATACGGAGAGCTGGTGATCAAGGAGAAGGGACCCATTCCCGATCATTTGTTCCAGCAAGTGCTGGCTCAGGCGTGGACAAATGGCAGCGTCATCGATGACATGTACCCACACAGGAATCTACCACCCTACGATGAAATTTTGGAGAAGAACAACTATGATGCAACGAAAATGTTCAGGAAGGCCAGCGACTTCTACTACTCGCTGGGATTCAATCCTGTCCCCAGTGAGTTTTGGGGTGATCGTCTGAAGTTGGACTCTGAGGAGGATATTGGTGATTGCAGGGCGGACATTTATGACCTAACGGCTAATGTGCGCATGAACTACTGTCACAAGGTGGACTTTAGGAAGTTCCTACAGGCTCACGGCTACATGGGTCGGATTTACTATGCTCTGGAGAAGAGCCATCTTCCGTTTTACTACTTTAAATCATTTGATCTAGAATTCCCCGTGGGAGAGGCGGTTATCCTGTCCGCTTCGACGCCGAAGCATTTGAAGGCAATCGGACTGGTAACTGACTTTCAATTCACCGATGAGGTCCTGATGAATCGACTCTTGAGAATGGTAAAGATTCGGTTTGGCTTGTGGAGGCGTGATATTAATGTGTCATTTGCAGGGTATCCACACATTGTTGAATATTCCGACTTTCTTTGTGCACACCAAAGTGATGAATGACTTGCTCGCTGGAACAGTGGACATTGAAGGACTGAACAAGCACTACTGGAAGTTGATGGAGGAGTTTGCTGGAGTTGAACCACCTAACGATCGGCCGGATAGTTTCTTTGATTTTCCATTCAAATTCTACATCGATTTGGACGAGAACACACAAGCGAGGTGAGTACCTTAGTTTTTGGGGGTTTTAAATGTGGGAATGGGCTTTTGCATGATCTTGTTTCGATCTGTCAATTTTGGGGTCCTATATACGGCTTCGTGACGTCTGTGGTGAGGTATTTTTCAATTCGAACTCAACTTTGAGTGTCTTTTGGACGACTATGACATCCCATTTCATAATTTGCAACCCTACAGGAACAGTTGGTCATTAGCTTGGACCACCACCTTTTTTTAGCCGAGCTCTGTTTGCCAATACCCTGAACACTTAAACAAGGCGGTTAGGCGGATTAAGGTCGGACGTCTACAATCGCCAGAGCCTTTTGCTATTGAGTCTCCGATAGTCTCCCAAGCAATCCTATTCCGTTAGCATCAAGTATTGAAGACCGGTGCCAACACGGCCAAAAGGCTATCAGGTGGCCGCTTCTGAAGTGCTGGATTTCACTTGACCACCACAACAAAATTTGTGGTTTGTCGAAGAATGTTGGCAAGGACATGGAGGAAAATAGGAGGCATACGGAGCGGTGCTGAGAAGAAGAGATGGGACGAACACCGGCTTCTCAGAAGGAAAGCAAAAGAGCACGAGAAGTGTGCGGTCATATAGAGAGATGCTACTGCAGAAATGAGGTTCGAGAGTTTTACCAAAGAGTTGAAGAACCATGATAAGGCCTCGGAGCCCAAAGCGAAGCCTGTAAAGATGATTTTAACAGAGAAGAAGAGTCACAGTCTGTATCGAGGATTTTAAAGGAAAATTACTACCTGGTTGACGAATCAAATTCCTCTGTCGGTCAGAATGAACCATTCAACATGGACGATGTTAGCCAACACTTTTATCGACTTGAAAAAAAAAGTAAATAGATGGCGTGACAGCTCGAGGTGAGCCAAGGCCTAGCTTGTCGCAACAATTCATATTGTGCGTGTTGTATTTTATGCACGAATGGAAGTGACCTACATTTTATTGTCGACTCCGAACGACGAATTGAGAAGCTTTTTCATGACAAATTGTACTCTCGGAGGCTTGTCATTCCCCGACGAGAGGTGGTGCCGAGAAAAATGTTCGGTAAACCCAGCTGGGGCGTGAACCCACGCAATTTGCTCAGCAGTCCAACGCACTAACCACTAAGCCACGGGGACCACAGCTCAACTGGCGAGCAGTTTAAAGCAGAGTGAGAAGTCTGGGTAAGGAACATGCATCAACTCATTGGTGAAATATGGGCGGGCAAGAGCATGAACGATGAATGGATCTCCAATTTCGTTTGCCCGATTCAAACTGCTCCAACTCTAGAGGTCAGCCGTTTGTCAACCACCTGATGAGCTCATATCAGTGCGGCTTTAGGGCAGGAGAGTGCAAATCCGATCAAATATTCACATGACGGCTGATCTTACCGATACTTACCACTTTTTTATCGAGTTCAAGGCATTTATGCAGACGAGTTACACAGAGGAAGGTCTAGTTTTGGCAATCCTGCTAAATTTGTCCATCTGTGTAGGATAACGATGGAGAATACACGCTGGTCCATCAAGATCAGGAAGGACCTAAAGAGGCCCTTTGGTCTAAGTCTGAACTTATTTCACCTCAAAGTGACCTGTTAGCCAGAAATTGAGGACTTTAGCAGCAAGACGTGTTACTGTGTTTCGCAAATGCCTCGACTTTGCCTCTTCTTAAGACCTTCAATATTTTTATTCGCAGAAAATTCGTCTCAGAAATATTGGGCTACCAATTCTATCGGAAGTTGTGTCAAATTAGTGGACAATATCCTGGCACACCATTGCACAATTGTGACTTCTATGACAGCACTGCAGCTGGTAATGGACTGAAGTAAGCAGCAGACACATTCCAAACCTATGGGATCTATAAATTTAATTTTTTATTTAGAAATATGATGGGAGTCGGTTCGTCAAAACCATGGCGTGAAGTTTTGGGCAGACTTTTACCAGGTGATGCCAAGCTAAACGGTGATGGCTTGCTGGAATATTATCAACCAATAAAAACTTGGCTTGAGAATCAAAACAGAGCGGCAAATGTCAAGATTGGATGGAATCCATCAAGGAGAAGTATGATTTTTCATTTAGATTCATGAGAGTCCTTGGACTTTAACTAGTACTTTTTTCTTTTTTTTTCTTTGCAGAGGTTGCTTAGGGTGACTTTCTCGCAGGGGAATCCAGAGGTTTTATCCTTTTTTATTATTGTTCTTGTAATGTGAAAAGAAAAATGAATTTAAATAAAAGTTTGAAAACATAAATTCGTTGTTGTCCATTGAGTTAAGGTTAAGGGCGAGGAATAAACACTTAGACGAAGTGACCAAATCAAGGGACTTATCAGCCTAAGCCTACTGATAAGAACGAAATTAAAACAAATTTATAAAACATAAACAATTTATTCGATAAGCTTTGCGCATAATCCTTAGGCAAATTTAAGATTAAAAATATATGTTACAGAACCACTGAAATGGAAAAAAATGTCAAGACGACTTCCGATGATTATGTCACTTAAGGAAACTTACCCTTCGTTGAAGGCGTCCATCCAATTTTAGTTCTTGTTTGGCGATTCTTTTCCCTAAGCCATTCGTGCAGTGGCTTATAATATTCCAACAGAGAGTTGGCAGACATTGCTGGATTTCCTTGAACTGTACGGCTAATGGCCTCACGCCATGTCAATCTCGAACCTAATTCCATCATTTTTCTAAAATTTTAGCAATCACCTGTAGTTTTTCCATATAAATTAAAATTACATTGCAAAAACTCACTTCATGGCAGTTCCCACTTCTTGACTTCCATAGAAGTCACATCCATGTAGAGGTCTGTTCGGATCGCCTGGAACGAATCCTCTGCTCATTAGACAAAATGATTCGTACATCTGATAGCCAAGGATCTCTGAGACGAACTTTCTGAAAGGAACAAAGTTGTCCGGTTATTCTTATGGAGGCATAGTTTGGGGTTTCCAACATAGTCCTTCTAGCAAAGATCGACAAGAACAGAGAAGAGCTTCATCTCTTTTTTGGCAGCTATGACGTATTCTCAACAAGTCATTTTAAAGGCGGATGTTCATTCAGGGTCCCTTTCTGTTGGCATTATCACAATATATTTGAGTTTTTGTTTGCTTTCCGCAGTGGCAAAGACAGTAGCTCATATAATTCGGAATCGTATTAAAGACGATCGTCAAGAATGGAGACCCTCTGAACTGTTCCAACTACAAAGCCATCAGTCTTCTTGACATTGCCTACAAGATCTTATCTGCCATGTTGTGTGAGCGCCTGAAGCCGTTCGTCAACAACCTGATCGATCCATATCAGTGTGGCTTCAGGCCAGGAAAGTCCACCCTCGACCAAATAATCACACTGCCGCAGATCTTGGAAAAAACCTAGGAACTTAAAATCGATACCCACGACCTTTTCATAGATTTTAAGGCCGCGTATGACAGCATTTATAGAGACGAGCTATACAGGGCAATGTATAGTTTAGGCATCCCTGCTAAACTTGTCTGTTTCTGTAAGATGACGATGGAGAAAGCACGCTGCTCAATTAAGGTCGGCCGAGACTTCATCAAGACTTTTAATGTAACTTTTTCAGCACCGTTCTTGGAAGAGTTGTGCAAAACTCACGCACCAAAACCAGAGGCACAATTTTTTTTAAAGTCCGTTCAATTACTCGCATACGCCGACGATATTGACAAAGTCGGAAGAACGCAGTGTGATGTCACTGGCTGGCGCGTTTGTTAGTATTCAGACAAGACCAAGTCAACAAGAAAGGACGTCTCGGACAGAACGTCACTATAGACAGTTATGACTTTGAGGTAGTTAAGGACTTTGTCTACATAGGCTCCGCTATAAATTCAGACCATGACATCAGCGCTGAAATCAAACGAAGAATAAGTCTTGCCAATCGCTTTATCTTTGAGCTAAGCAGGCAATTGAGTAGCATAGCTCTCTCTCGAACAACTAAGGTGACCCTGTATACGACCTTTATCGTCCCAGTCCTGCTCTACGGCGCAGAAGCATGGTCTCTGTCAAAAGCGGAAAAGGTTGCTCTTGGCTATTTCGAGAGGAAAATGTTTGGTCCTGTCTGCATTGACATTGAAAGGAGGAGAAGATTCAATAACGAACTGTGCGGGCTGTACAGCGACATCGACTTAGCCAGAAGAGTGAAGTTAAAACAACTGAGGTGGTTGGGTTATGTACAGCGGATGGACACCAATGCTCGGACCCTGAAAGTCTTCGAATTCACACTCGAGGAACGGTGCAGTAGAGGAAGACCTCGACCCAGGTAGCGTACGCAAGTGGAAGGTCACCTTAACCAACTTACCGTGTAAAACTAGGGACAGTTGGCTAAAGATGGAGCTGGGTGAAGGCGCTTATTGGTTGAGGCCCAGGTCCACCCCGGACTGTAGCGCCACGTACGTAAACAAGCCTGAAGGGACTCTTTATAGCCAACAACGCGGTTTCCGTTCCGGGTCATCCTACGTAAACCGCTTCAATACGCTTCATTTCATAAAAGAATAGTTCCACGATCTTCGCTACACCTGGTGTTCAGACACGATGCACGACATGTTAATGCAGTAGATGTCCTAGGATCCATTAGGGGATACAGGACCTAAGTAAGTGAGTTGGGAATCAAAATCCAATTGCCACGTTCATTCCTCAACAAGGCTGGAAATTGTCTGCCTTTGTCATATTGCTTCGATGTGACAAGCTTCCCAATTACGCTTGTGTCCACTTGTTCAACAAACATTGACTCCAGTGAGGTTCTAGAAAGTAATCTTAAGTTAGGAGGCAGATAGAACTCTCACAAGCGTTATGGGAAGTCCACTGCAAAGAGGCAAGAAGAACCCCGCAAACCCAGAAATTGATTCACCCACTGCTTCTTCTTGTCGGAGGTTGGACAAAAAGGTGCCCTATTGAGAGCACAGAGTGCAGCTCAACTTCTGAGTTCAGTGGCCCTGACACGTTCAGGGATAAGAAACAAATTTTAGCAACAAATAGGAGCACCACGAAGAAGAAAATTGATGAGCAAAGTATAAGCAACTGCTCCAAGAAGCATTGAACCTTGAATGCTTCCATAGTAAGAGGAGTAAATCGGTTGATGCCATCGTATTTTACGAGACTGGTGACCAATCAGTTGTCTAAGTGAGCCAATGCCACATTACTACATGTCCTTTCCAAACCAAAGCCAAAAATCCCCGACCTAATTCAACGTGATCAACGCCCTTCACTATTCCACTTACCTGGATTGATGATTCTGAGCAAGATCCTCGAAGAACTTAAACGAGAAATCGATGTACTTCGACCTTCTATCGGCAGGTGGCTCGATACCAGCATACTCATCCATTAGCTTCCAATAGTGCTGATTAGCGCGCTCCAAGGGTACCCGTCCCTCCAAAGCATCAACCATAACTTTCGTGTTCACATAATGTATTGGAACATTAAACATCGTGTGGACAGCCTGCAAATAACGGTCAGTCACAAAGCATAGCCCTCAGCAACAGGTGCTTACCATTCGGAATAGTCGATTCATCGAAAGTTCATTGGTGTAGTTGAACTCGTTTAAAATCTCAGCTCTGTTCATGTGATTCGGAGTTGAAGCCGAAAGAATTACAGCTTCTCCGAGGGCATATTCCAAGTCGAAGGATGGGTAGAAGTAGAATGGAAGATCCTTTTTCTCCAACGCATAGTGTATGAGACCGAGATAGCCATGGGTTTGCAGGAATCTTTTAAACGATGGAGCCTTGCAGTACTTCATGTACACCCTTGGAGTCTTGTCGAAAATGTCAGCCTTACAGTCCTTGGCCGCTGCTTCCTGGGAGATTTCCTTGAACCGATTACGTCTTATAGTCCTACGAGATAGTAATGGTGGGATTTTATGTAGTAAACTCTATGAAACCTTAATTCAAAACTTACGATGGCACTGGATTCAAACCTAGCGATACATAGAAATCCTCGGCTTGATTGAGAATCTTTGCGATATCAAATCCATGTGCTTCGAGACCTTCTTTCAAGTTCGGCAATCTTTGTTTGGGATAGGAATGGCTCAATACACTCTGTTTCTTCCAGGCCTGAAGGAGGACCTGTTCGATTAGATGGTCCGGAATTGGTCCCTCTTGGTTGAGAACAGTACCACCGTACTTCATAGACAGTTCTCGTCGGATATAAGCATGGAGTTCCTGGTAGAATGGCTTAAGTTGATTCATAACCGTTTCCATATCATTGAGAAAATCCGGATCATCATAGTTTCGGAACCAAAGTTGGGCCACAGACACACCTAGGATTGTCGTTAAGTCATAGATCTCACACTAGTCAAACGAGTTAACTCACCATTAAGGTCGGCAGCTCTCCTGAAAAGTTCCACAACATTGACAAAGTGATAGATTCCATAGCCCAATTGCTTCTGACGCCATTCCTCCCAATAGTACTGCAACTCCCTGGGATCCAAACTATTGGAGATCACCTTCCGGACATCCGGCATGTATGCCATGCCGCACTTATCTGCATGCATGTAATGACAAATGTCCTTGTCTGTAGCAGTGCCCTGCAGTCCCGCCAGTGACGTGGCCAAACTGCTAAAGAAATCATCTTCCAGAATAAATAAATCCGCTGATCGGAGCTTCCGTATTCCCTTAATCACATCGGGGTTGATAAACCGCTCTGTGTTGTACTTCTTAGCCTCTCGGGAAATCTCCAACATCAGAGTGGCAATCTTCTGCGCCATACCTTGATCTTCCAAAGCGGCAGAGAAGAGCTTGTCATCGATATTATACGTGTCATCCGAGATCTCGTTGTATAGACGGAACAGCCTCGTGCTGGCGTCATTCAGAAACCTTTCTGCGTCCTTCTCCGAGGTATACACTCCGGTGGTCACCTAAGGAAGATTCATTGAGTACACAAACTTGGCACCACCTCTCCACCAACTAACTCCTATCAGCGACACCGTCACAAGAATTAAAAAGAACCTCCAGTCCATGGCGATGGATACTTCTGAAACTAAATTACGACTAGCGGGCATCTAGCACCGGTCGGATGTATTTATAGTATCTCACGTCTGTGGTTCCAGATAATCGTGTTTTTTTTTCTCAGCGAAGCCTGATAAGCGGATGCTCGCCAAATGAGGTAGGTTAGCCGTTAGCTTTGAAGTTTAATTCGATTTTACTTTTCCAGAATTTTGTTTATGTTTGGGGTCAGTCCGGGGTGCGTGATAAGCTACCGCAGCGGGCGATTAGGTGGAAAACATAATCAGACTCGCTAACAGAAATTATGGGTCTGTATGGAATTCAGACCCAAGTGGCCAGTTGTTGTTCTGATACGCTTGAGGGTATAATGGTCTGATGGGGTGCATGTCTCATATGCCGCTTGGAAGAAGCGCTGGAGGAGCGATATGACGCTCTTGAGAGTGAAAGGGAGACGAGTAAAAACCCACCTAATACAATACATAGTCGGCATTCATCGTCGCCAATCACACTCAGACTATTTTTGGTCCATAAAATAGAAGTTGAGTTTATCTTTTCGTTCTTACGAGCTGGGGTTGAGAGAATCCTGCTGAATTTAATTACTGGATGATTTGTTCTCCACAAGTTGCAGCTTGCATAAGATGTCGCGACCTTCCCTATGGCGGACTGCTTGGATGTTGGTCATTCTTTTGCATCTTTTCTCTCTTTGTCCGATGCCTACCGGATGCTGGCAGTGATGTGTAAAGTTTTCTCTAGCTAAGGAGACTGCCATCTGCTTTTTCATTGATTTCCTTGACAATCTACGGATGCTATTCTACGATTTCCTTAAGTTGGACACCGTCTGGTTTCTATGGAAATTCTTCAATTCTATCATTCCCGGAACTTTTTACTCGGAATCACTGAAAATGCTTAGATCATACCCTCCATCGGATTTTGCTAGAGTCTTTCAGGCGGAACTACTGACAATCCGGGAGGCTAGGACGCAACCCGACCGTGATACAAGACACAAACAGAACATTGTTATCATAGATATCCAAGCTTCTATCAAAGCTATAGACTCAGCTACCATATCCTCGAAACTGTTGAACGAGTGCTGGAACGGGCTTGTCTGCTTGGGCGAGCGGTTCAGGGTCACACTGCTCTAGGTTCAAGAGCACAGTGATATAAAAGGAAACGAGTGTGCAGACGAACTGTCCAGGCAGGCCTCAGCTCTATACGGCTCACTCGCGGCAAGGATCCACATCGCGTTAGGAGCGTTTAAAGGACAAATCCACTCACACTTCCTGCAGAAGAAGGAAAGGGGTTCACCAACTGCGCCATTTCCAGGGACATATAGTCGACCTACGATAAAATTAGAGCAAAGAACTCCTAAACATAACCCGCCCAGGGATCGCCTGAATAACAGCAATAACCACCAAACTAGGTATCCCTTAGAACCACCACTGCCGCAGCTGCAGAAATGAAAGCGAAAAGAAAACTCTCTTCAAATTCGCACTAGCACTAAACCAACCATTCTTCGACGACCTCAACGACATCTCAGGTAATGAGATACGAGATCTAATCCGTTTTCTAAACTTCAAAGACTGGATATAGGCACTGCCGGCTCTCTCGCCCACCCTCAACAACACGCAGCATCAACCAGGACACGAGTCGTTGTAACAAAAAGGCACATCTTAGGGCTAATTGAGTTCTGGTGAACCGCCACCTCTACTTTTACTCACTGGCCTTGTGTTATACTGTAGCGGTAGACAAAATATCGCACAATAGCGTTCATGTAGTTCTCGCTGAATAGGCATCTGATGGCGAAGCCTCATGAGCGTATGGTAAGTCTAACTTTTTCGAGATTTCTTTAAGGTTGTCAAATAAGGTTTTACCTACCTGTAGTGTGCCATATCTGACCTTCCCTGGGGCCGAACACCCGCAGACGAAATGAAACACTGTTTCTTGGTCGCTCTTTTGTGCGTTAAACTGAATGGCTGTTCTGGATGCATATCTTCCTATAGCTCGATGACCTATACTATTTGCCACGATCTTTGTTTTGCCGCTCTGGACTATTCTATTGGGTCTCATATGCCTTAAAATGATGTAATTTTGCAACTCATGCCACCTGATGTAAGCCTCTGATCGAAAATGTCATGGGATGTGAGCATACTCCACCCGATCGTTCCCCTCTTTATCGCTCTACTCCGGCACCCAGAGGAAACTGATCGTGATGTCCTGTTTGATGCTAGGGCCTTGATGGCAACCTGGCTGTGAATAATGATGGTAATGTTTGGGATGAATGTAGGATTAACTTTCAATAGACGGCAAGCTTCGAATATTGCCAGTCCCTTCGCCTGGATGATACTGGACGAATCTGGAACGATTTAGATGTCTGGAGTATTTCAAAGATAATTCAGAGAAAGTGTGCAATTTTCCCAGTAAACCCAGAAGGGGAAAGTTGCCGTAAAGTCTTCCAAAAGTTCAGTTTAGGTATGGGTCAGTTTAGGTATCGTCGGTTAGATTCGTTGCGCTAGGTAACAGAACCAGAATATTGCTGTGATCGCAGTTATGTGCTCTTAGTATAAAGGCCAAGTGGTTTAAGGTGCAGTGTAACCTTCAGAGCTTCCGTTTCCGTCAAGTTTACATAGCTCCTGGAGTGCCAATATCCGCTGTTCTTTGCACTTAGTTCAGTTGGTCTATGTTCGGGTCTTTCTTCAACGTAGGCCACTAAACAAGAGAGTTCGGAGTGTACCAGTCCGGTATACATCCCTAAGAGTAACTTTGGTCGAAGTCCTCACTTCCTATCGCTGGTCTGTATTAAGCTTCCAGTTGAGCAGTTGAATCGAAATCAACTTTTAGGTACTTTGCGCTAAAGGATAAAGAAAGTTATCGGTTATGTAGCCGTGGAGGTGTAAACGTCGGTATTTTGGTTTTCGTGGTAAAAAGCCTCGTTTAAGGTTCGATTAGATTTTCACTAAGTCCACAACTAGTAGCCCATGTGCTTACTTTATCCAAGGCACTTTGACTGAGAACCGTGAAGACTTTCCCGACACTAAAAATCACATTGACACTGGAGCTCTCCACAGCTATGCGTGTGAGGATCTTCTCACGACAGTTGTAGAGCCCTTTGATTGACTATTTGAAGAATTATAATCTTGAAGGAAGATTTGGCTGTTGAACATTGTTGCCAATGTGTCCTTAGTTTGTTCAGTGGCTTAACCAGGACTATTCGACTCAGCAACAGCTACCAAAGGAAGACAAACATTCATTTAAATGGTATAAACATTATGTATGAATTTATTTTCGTCAAATTTCGGATTACATGGTGCCTACGAGGTATATCTGGAGGTCATTTCTTATCATCAGCTTACTGACGAGTGGTAGTCCTATCGGTATGTTGGATAGAAACGTCAATAACACGCATGTTAGGAGTGATAAAGCTGGCCAAGCGATCAGAACCAGATCTACCCAAACGATCGAATGGGAAGCCCATGGGACGACGATCTGGATAGAGACGGTCACGTACTCCGCAGAATGATGAGGCATCACTGCAACTGCCAACCAAGTCTTGATCAATCTAAGGATAGCAAAGATGATTACAATCTGTCACATCACTAGCGGAAATGAAAACATACCCTGTCGTCTTCGTAGTTGGAAACCATGACAAACAATTCGCATCGCATACCCTCTGGGCGACCCTTGGGAATCAGCATATGCTGTGGCCAACCACATCCACAGAAATTGAATTCCAGCTCATCGGGGCTACCGGCAGCTGGGCGATTCTGATCAACGTTGCGGAAGGTCCTCTCGAAGGGAATGGTAACGCTAGAATCGGTCGACTCCCGGCGGAGAGTGTTTTGTCCAGGACGAACTATACGAAGCAAAGTTTGGTGAAATCTTCTTGTTTTTTTTTGATCATAAGCAACTTACGTGAGACTACAAACTTGTCCAACTCAACCATCATCAGGCGTTGATCTCTGAATAACATCGGCTGACCGCGTTCATCGGTCTTGGGTCCCAAGAAGACACGCACCGTACCAAAGCGTTGAGCGCCACCATCATTGTTCACATTGATGGTGTAAGTGAAGTTGTCATGCTGCAAGTGAGTGAACCTTGCGAAGACGTTTCCTCTTGGCACGAAATCCATGCCACGAGACAGATCAATGTCAGATTGTTGCCAATAAGTACTGAGGACATTCGGACGTCCTCCCTGACTGGCTACTTGAACGCCGGTAATAGTGACGCCGCGATAATTCAATTGGGGCAATGTGTACGGAGTCAGGCTCTCCTTGTGCTCCTGGAAAATGTCATCGACGAATGCGTGCCACTTGTAGAAGGCCGGGTCACGCATAGCGGTGGCTGAGTCACCAATAACACCGAACGATTCCAAGTAACGATGATCAGGATCGTGAGCGTACGAGATGAAAACGTGTCCCATGTTGTGGAGATCGCCATAGAGTTGTCGATTCGGTGAGAGGATGGACGATTCCATCATGTCTCCGAGGATGTCAATGCCACGAGCCTCATTGAGTTGAATACGGTTACCAGATTCCTGAAAAGAAACTTCAGCACCTGATCGGTAGGATGTCGTCCAGTGATACTCACATCAACAACGAATCCCTGATGGATGGCTTCGTAGAAACGATCCCTCCAGCGCTCCATGTCGGAGACATCCAACTTAATCTGATCTAGTTCACGATCAAGATCCCTGATGGGAGTGTTGGCAAAACGAGGTGGCCAAGCACGGCTGGCAACCAACGAATCCATCTTGGGGAAGTAACCCTCAGCGATCGGCTCTCGCAAATTATTGAATCGCTTCACTCGCGACATGTTATTGCTGAAGCGTTCCAAGTTGTACCGAGCAATGATCTGCTCATGCATGTAGTAGAACAGCTCACCACGACGATCCTTGGCCACGATGGCACGATCTGATGCTTCGAATGGATACACCAAATGCCAATGCCAATGGTGAAGATTGATGCCCATATCCTCACGGAAGTACCACAGGCGATGCTCCTCATCGAGATCCGAAGCGGTGTAGTCCCTTGGGATGATGATCGGCATACGAGATCCATCGGGTACAACAGTGGCCTCCTCACGCAACTGAGTGAACACCTTGGAATCGACATACTTATCTGGGAATGATTCGATGAATGATGGCAAGTTCAAGCCCTTGGTGTCTGGACGATTGAGCACTGCCACGGAGAGGGCGTAGTTGAACAAATAAGGATTCACACGATCCCTGGCGTAGACAGCAATACTTTGCAAGTCTTCAATGGATCGGGCACCCATGAAAATGTCAATCAAGCGTGCAGCGATGCGGCGATGACGCGGAATGAACAGCGAGAATTGTTCTCGGCGACCCAAGGCAGTTACAGCTCTCAAATCCGGCACCTGAATGTCCTTCACTGGAATTCGTTGTTCGGCCTTCTCACCAAAACGCGATTGGACCTCATTGCCAATGGGGCGGTAACGATCGGTAAGGAACTTATCGGGAACATCGAAGACGGTTGCTCGCTTGCCCTTCTCCATGAACACGGGTTCCTGAGGACGCTCGAAGAGCAAAAGAAGATTCTTCTTGTCGGCCATTCTAAAACTGTTACAACTCGGGGGAAAGTTTTGAAAGTAAACTGAAGGTAAGTTTGCTACTCGAAGGTCGGTAGTGAACTGTGACTATCCAGCCGACTCCGCTGTTCTTTTATAGTCAAACATTTTGTCAAGTTCAAGTGCGGTTTAGATAAACAGCGACAATATGTTGCACACGAACTTTGCGGTGTTCTACGGCGCTGATAAGGGCTCGTCACAAGCGAGCCCCTTGACAATTCTGACTTCTATTCGGGCATTTTTTGGATTTTATCTTTTAGATTTGTTTGCGCGAAGAATTTTCTCATGCACGTTTTGAAGATGCGGTTTCTAATCGCCCAGTGTTGTACGTACGTGGGCAAGTGGGAAGTGGGATAAAAACCGAATAAGAGTGGATTGTATGTGATTTCCACATTCCATGGGTATGGTTTTGTGAATTTTTAAAGAACTTTACCACAGCAGAGGCTATCAGTTCATGAAACAATGTGTGGAGCTCTGCATGTGAACAAAATTAGAAGACTTCGAGGTATCCAACAATTTGTATACCGGCCTTTTCAATCTCCGGTCGCTTGATTTCTGTAGAAAGTTGTTCTATTGGAGTTAATTGTATTCTGACTTATGTAGGCTTGGCGTGGATAGCCCACCAAAGAGCAGTCCCTCCATTCTGTCAGAAGCTGGCCTAAGGATGGCATGTCTACTAAAATCCAAAGTAAGAGAGAGAGAGAGAACTCCTATCGAGCGTTCATCGCTACAAACTAGCCCTAAAGTTTAGGAGAACAGCTTCTGACATCTTATCTAATAGGTTAGTTTGAAATAGTCCTCTAGAGAGAGGTGCACCTGAATCAAATGTAGGTTCATTGTGATACCACTGTGAGCGCTAGGGTTGACCCCGTTTCTATTCCTGAAACCATTTATCTTCCTTACGTTTAGCTCGACCATACTGACAGCGTTCTGATCTGATCATTTAGTAGACGTTCAGATCTCCTAGGACAGACTGTCCAAGTCTAAAAAAACCCGAACATGTGCAGAGAAAGTGCAAAATAGACTTCAGCTCTTATAAAAATCCATACAGATTATGCCCAGTCGTTGTGTATGTCTGCCAAGATCAGTTGCACTCTCCTGTAATCATATACGCTGATGTGACGACAATAACTGCTACTGCTTCACTGGTTTTTGTCAGTGACCTGAGACCCAATGGAGTGTGACGGTATGATGTTTAGCGGGCTCGACCAGAAACATGCGGCAGTCTTCACTCCTAAATTCTTTTGTGCTGCATACAAGGGATCTGAACGCAGCTTAACTGTCTATATAAATGTCAATATCTGAGCGTAATACATATTAGGTAAATCTTCAGTCATACGGTGGCCTGACGTACAGGTCTGAAAATGCTACAATGGTTGGGGAGACTGAAGGAGTGGTGAATAGTAGGGAGCTGTTTATGATTATAGAGATGGAGTGACTTCAGACGCTGCTGTCTGGTATCATAATATGCTTTTAGTAGTTATTGAAGTTTCACTCGTTTGAGTTCGCCACGACCGCATTGTAAAGCCTGTGCATGACATTTGGCTGTTAGCCTCATCTACCTGGTACGGCTTCTTGCCCAAGTAGGGTTCTACTAGATTTCCTTGCACGATCGGCTTTCAGAATTAAAAATTTCAAAACTTCTTGATCTAGTACATTATTATTTAGTTGGTTGTTGATTATTTACAATATTTATAATATAATTTTATAATTACAATGTTCTAATGATGAAATTTATCTAATATTTTTAAATAATTAAACTAATTTCTTATACTTTCTCTTACATCATCTAGTACTAACTAAACATTTTTCTTTCTTTTGATTTCAGTAAACCATGCTAGTAAGGTAAGCTAAGCAATTGTTTTGTATGTTTTTGGTGTCAATTTTGGTGTTAATATTTTTTTTTTAAGAATTTATTGTTAATAAATAAAATTAAAGGTAAATAAAATCAAATGGTAATACAGGGTTTTTCAATAAGAGCCCTACAAAAGTTTTTTTAAATAAAACAAAAACTGTTTTGGATATCAATGAAATTCTTTATTCCTGTGAAAGTACGTTCGATGCCATTATGTATGGAACTCGATTTCTTTTGCATGGCCACCACGGGCACGCTTGCAGAAGTCCAGACGCTGAATCCAATTTTCGACGGTTTTCAAGCATAAATCGGCCGATACTGCTGCAATTTCACCTTCGATATTAGTATGAAGTTCATCAATCGTCGCTGCCTTGTTGGCATAGACCATAGACTTGACGTAGCCCCACAGGAAATAGTCTAACGGCGTCAAATCGCACGACCGAGGCGGCCAAGCGACTGGACCATTTCGTGAGATAACACGTTCTCCAAACTTGGTTTCCAATAAATTGATTGTGACATTCGCTGTGTGGCTTGTGGCGCCGTCCTGTTGGAACCACATGTCCTCCAAGTCCATATCATCCAATTGGGGCCAAAAATATTCGGTTATCATTGAACGGTAGCGATCCCCATTCACAGTAACGTGCCGGTCTTGATCATCACGGAAGAAGTACGGCCCAATGACGCCGCCGGCCCATAAACCACACCAAACCGTAATTTTTTCGGGATGCAATGATGACTCATGGAGTACGTGTGGATTGCTGCCTGACCAATACCGCATATTTTGTTTATTGACGAAGCCATCCAGCCAGAAATTATGACGACCATAAATTGGACGTAGCGCTCTTAACGTTGAGGCCACTGACTCCGAATTTCGGTAGTAAATTTTAATAATTTCGACTCGTTGTTGGCTCGTATATCTTTCCATCATGAAATGGCAAACCTTACTGAAGAGAAATGTCAAAAAACCGCAAGAAAAATATGGCGTCGTTTGCTGTCCCTGTCGCTCTACTTTTGTAGCGTCCCTATTGAAAAACCCTTTAAAAGGAATACGTTTCTCTGAACTTAAGACAGTATTGGACTTAGTGAAGGGACAGATAGAACCATCACATACACATTATTACTGGGCCTTCATTAGCTTTGGACATACATATGTAATGTGTCCATGAAAACTTACTCAACCCATTTGAATTCCTCTTGAATAGTGAAACAAGACAAGAAGACAAGCGAAACCACTGTAGATAAAGTGTATAATGTGACGTTAGTCTTTGATGCTGACCAGGGAGGTATCTTGGATAAAAAGACATGATACTGCTGATTACTACATAAGAGTTAGAGACTTCTTTTAGAGATCTTTCGCCAGTCTTGGGATACAACTCGTTGTACATACTATAGGGCAACGTGACTATTAAGATTTCAAACAAGAGATCAGTACACCTCGAATTAAGGAGAAAGCAGGATATTCAGCCCCAAGACTAAAAGCCATCGGATATGACAAAGCATTGTTTCTGGTCCTGTCTGCATGACAAAGAGTGGAATTCAATGGAATGGAATTTACACAAAATGTCTAAGCATTGTCGTCAAACATGAATACACCGTACCCTACTTGGACTTCTGATGTGTTTTTATAAGGAACGAAGTCCTTTTACATACACAGATGGCTAAAAAGTGGGCATAGCCATTAGAGCGGATATCTTCTCTACGACAACGAGTATACAGGTCAAAACGATTTACAGATCACCGCAATGTTTTCTACAAAAAGGCACATCAGTGCTGACTGGGTTCAGTCAAACCGCCACCTCTACCTAGTGTTTTCCAAGTGGAAAGTCAAGCAGTTCCAAGGACCATCGAAATAGCCTCGATAAAACTAATATCGCAGGAGGATATTACCTTTTACATTGATAGCCAGGCGGCTGCCATAGTAATATTTGCTACACGTTTCACATCGAAGCTTGTGGAATACTGAGGTTGCTTGGTATGCGGTACAACTTAAAACTATGCTGGGTTCCTGGTCATAAAGCAATGTCATTGATCGGGAACTAGTTACAGTTAAACCTTCCCTGTTGAACCATAAGGAGATGGAGAGGATGAAATCGATAGACACCAGATGGAAATCTCTAACCACCTGTAATAACGTCCCCCTTTTGTCAGAACCATGAATGTGCAAATCTTGGTTTTTCGGGTTTATTAGTTGGTTGAATCTGTATTCCATGTTGTGTCGGAACTGTGACTGTTCAGACAGTGTGGAAACCGTTTTTTCTACACATGTCAATTGTTGTAGAAATAAAATCCTTGAGTTATACGACAGCTGACCCTTCAAAGGTCATTCCCCCAAAAGTGTCAAATTTACACATTCATGGTTCTGGCATGAGGGGGACAATATGTCAAGAAAACTCAGGTCAAAATACGACAAAGCCAAAACCATCAAACTTCTGCAAGCCGATAAGAAGTCCCTGTCGCTGTTGGTAGGCATTATAACTGACCACAATATACTGAAGTAGGTACCAAATAAACTCCGTCCATGCGAGAAGTGGTGGCGAAGGAATCCATGACATAACCCGTTTTCTCTTTCGCTGTTTAAACCAATGTCACACAAGAAACAAAACCATCGGAAAATATTTTTTCATGACATTGAAGACCTTGCCGATAGGTCGCTAAAACTCCATAGTCTTTGGGACCGAAAAATGCCACTTTGACTCAAATGTATGCTTTAAACGACAGTAGTGCTTCCTGCTTTCGAAGTGCGAAAGAAAGTCAAAACAAAAAATAATTGGATCACTTCAATGAAGGAACAACAGCAAATTGAAAAACAGAACGGATTGTTGACTGATATCGAGGTCCGTAAACCTAGTCAACTCGAATAAGCGGCGCAGCAGAAAGATGTTGTCCCTGAAGTACAATAGACTCAAGACGAACAAAAGATCAGTAGACAGACCGAGTAGCTATCGATCGAAAGCTGTCCTGAATTCAGAGATTAATTTGTAAACATAAATCCATTTAACTTGGTATTATTGTGTTTTGAGTTGTCCTACCAAAAATATATTTTTTTACATGTAACATCAGCATTTAAATAAATTTGTATGCTCAGCATTTAGTCAATACCACATTTGACAAATTATAGTAACTAATTAAAGGATTACACTATTGCATTAATATATTTATATTGTAATACTCATGTACTATTGTATTTTGTTTTGTTTTAAATTGTTTGGTTCTCCATGAGACAAACTTAACAATATTCTAATAAATATTTGATTGCTATGTAACATCTGCTGTGTCTAGTATACATACATCTCTGTGTGAATGAATATTGTAAATAGTTTGGTTTTAATTTATTTTATTTATTTTTTAAATATAACAATTTAGATTATTATTACATAATACTTTTCTGTCATTTATTTGTGTAAAAAATTAAAATGCCACTTGTTTTATTATACTTTTATAATATCAATAGTTTGATTGGTTCATTGTTTCGTTTGTAGTCTTTTATTAATTTTTTTTTAATACACTTATGTTTTCTTTTATTTTTTTTTAATGTAATCGATAAAGTTTTAGCGCAATTCTGCATAGCATTTGATGAAAATATACTCGTTAGTTTAACATGAAATTTAATATTTCATGTTTCTTTGTTTCCCTAAATTGTTTATTTCTTATTTTTTTTTTTTTTTTTTTATTTAAATGTAATATCTTTCCCTAATATAATTAAATTGTAATTTACATATACAAATAGGGTTTTGTATAAATTACAACTTTGTTTCTTGTGATTGATTATACACTAAATAGAAATGCTCAAAAAGTATAATATATAGGATTGTGCAGTTTAAGTTTTGCGTGTATAAAATTTAAATTCCTGTAGATAGTATATAATATATAAAGTTTATTTTTTTTTTATTTTTTTCCTCTAAATAAAATGATAAATATTCGCTTTGGAGACACAGCGAAAGAGTACACATTGAAGTATAGATGAGTTAAATAAATAAAAAAATACATAAGCGATAGAGTATCTAGTTTATTACTCATACCATGCATATCTATTTGTTTATGATACGAGCGGGTCTTAAGTTATCACATATGCTCTTCTTTGAACTAGCTTTTGCTTTTCTACATATTTGCATTCTGAAAGCATAATTTCGAGCAAACGAAAATGAACAGCCGATCCAATCGATAAGCATATTTTAAAAACTGAATTTTATACCTTGAAAGGTCGATATTTTATACTTTTGGGACTGAAAAACTAGGCTGAAATTGTATCAGAATAGTAAAAGATTAGAGCTTAGAAAAAAAGAGAAGAAAAGGTACATGGTAAACAACGTTGCAACCAGGCAAGGACTAAGGCTGACTTCTCGCAAACATTTATGTTGTGTGTGTTACATTTTTCGCACGAATGGAAGGGATCTGCAATTACTTGTCCCCTCTCAACGGTGAATTGAGAAGCTACTTCATGCTAAATTATACTAATTCATTTATTCCTTGGCGAGGGGTGGTGCGGCAAAAAATGTTCAGTGGGCACGCTGAGGCTTGAACCTACACAGTTGTCACAGCTGTCATAACAGTCCAACGCACTAATCCCTGAGCCACGGTAACCAGGGAAGTTTTCTTCTTTATATAATAAGAAACCTGATGAAATCGACTTTTAATAAGCTCGTGAAGTAGAATGACATAGTCGGTGTTTCAATTTCCGCAATGAAGACCGATCTGGTTTTGTTAACAATAAGGTACAACCAATGCCTCCATTCCAGTTGAAACTAAATATACAGGACCGTGCTAGAAAGGCTCCGATTACTCTTTATTTATGTCGTCAGGCTTTGGGCCCGATATGGGCCAGTCAGCATTAAGCAGCAAGCTAGATTTTCACAGCAATATTTAAGCTCATCCTGATATATGGAATACTAGTCTGATGGACAGCACTGGACAAGTTACACTGATTTCCTGTGAAGAATTTAGAGGCTTACAGGCGATTGTAAAACGGGTGCTTTAAGAAGAGCTCCTATCGCCGCGCTCAAGACCAAACTCTACTTGCTTCCTATTGTCAACCACTGGAAACAAACGTCTGCTAAGGCTTAGAGACTCCTCACAGTTGTTAACTTAAAATATGGGCCGCTTTAGGAATATGCACGGCAATAATTATATTCCTAGTAAAAGAAATTATGTCACCCTCTCGTTGACTTTAATGTCGAATACAAAACCAAAATTCTTAGCAAAAGCGTTTTACTTAATTTCAGGCCACTTAGAAACAGTAACCGGGTCTAAATGGTTCTACACATAGTGTGGATTAGAAAGGGCTAACACTCTTTAAAGAACGTGAATTCATCATTCAAAATGCATGATGCTGGTAATCCAGTAGTCTTCGTGGTATTACAATAGACCTACATTTTAGCTGGGTGTGTTACTACCTAAACGGGGATAGTCACCTATCCTACCTTAATCTAACCTCTTAAACGAAAAATAAGTCAATTAGTATAGAGAATGGCAACGGGTTTAGGCAGCCAAAGACAACCAAAGGCCAGAATAAAAATCAGGGCTCTCATCACGTAAGACGGTAGTCGTCTGAAGATATCGTTTCGAAGATAGTTTGGCATCACGTATCTTGTAAAAAATACTATCGTCTGGGCGATATCGTCAGACGACTACTTCGCTGCGAAACTTGTTCTCCTTGGAATCCAATCTAAAAAAAATTCCACAAAATGCTGCGATATTTTTTTGGCAACAATATTTTGTTTCGCTATGAGAATTGCCCAAGGAAATA
Source organism: Matsumyia berberina (assembly GCA_917880715.2). Classification (NCBI taxonomy): domain Eukaryota; kingdom Metazoa; phylum Arthropoda; class Insecta; order Diptera; family Syrphidae; genus Matsumyia; species Matsumyia berberina. The sequence continues at coordinate 108,858,747 of OU862870.1, read as the reverse complement.
TGATCTTAACATTTTTTCAATTCCCTAAACAGGGCAAAAAAAAAACATAAACAAAAATAAACGATAGACGACACGATAGAGGTGAGTTTAAATGATGCAAAATACTGACGATGGCGTTTCGAAGTGTCGTCCAGACGACAATCGTCTCAAAAGTTACATGATTCGAGCCCAGGTTAACACATAATGTGTATATTGAAGACTCGAAGCGCAGGAAGTCGATTAGAACGTCAAAATGAATTTTGAAAGGAAGAGGGGAAGGATTATACATCAAGCATTTTCGAGACCAAGACCATTTTGTGGAAGGTACAGTAGAGGAAGACAGCGACTGGCAAAATTAAAAAGATGAAGACTTTCATTTTTCTTATAAAGAAACTTCCACCTTATTTATATCTTCACGAAACCCAAGCACATAGCAAAACACTGCAATGGAATTGATTGAAACCTGTAGCAAGTTCGAGGACAATAGAGCACCACGCCCAGACGGTGGATCTAACATAACAAAAACCTGCTCAGGCATGTTCAACGATATGCTCATCTCATGAAAAGAGTATTTCTGGATCAATGGAAATGGCATTTCCAGTTCTTTTCCCCAAAGAAAATGAGCCTTCGTCTTGATTACTGAATATGGCTAAGATTTTAAAAAACATCATCTGTTGCAGTAGAAAGCAAACTGGAAAAAAATGACTTAGTGGTGTAAACCTAATCTACGACCCACTCTACAACCCTTAGTTATTTTTCAATCTTAATCTGCGAAATATGTCAGCGCAAAGTCTACTTCTAAAACTGTGGATTTTAGTGACATTGCTCATGAAACTGCAGACTTTTCCAACCTTGAATAATCTGACACGCTAAATAATCTGTGACCGTTGAAGACGTGTTATCTTCTAGCTGAAATAAATATTTCCTTTCAAGCACATACAGCACAATTTTCGTAGTTGTTAATTTAAAAAAAGGTCCATGCAACTATTACCTACTTATATATTTACTAAAATAAATGAAAACTTATACAAATACTCGTTTAAAACTAAGGAAACACCGTGCTCAATCTCATCCGTTATTCGTTAATTTTTTCGAAAGTTTACTCTAGCAAAATATTTATGAAATTACATATGTGCTTCTACTAGGTACAGTGAATCTCTGAACTTGGTGCCGTTTTTTTTTCTGATTTTTCTAACTCTCTACATAGTATATATGGGATGCAATATGTATAATACACTTTACATTTTTGTATATAGAAATGTATACTCTCTCTTTCTATCGCTGTTTTGTCACTTTTTTCCATTCTTTCTCGTAAATATTAAAAATAAATTTTGTTTTTTCATTTCGTTCACCTAGAATAGTATAAATAATATCATCTTTGGCTTTTAGATTGGACGTTTGGTCGTTGTGGATAGAGTTGTTGCATTCTCCGAATCATAATCTTGTTTGCAATAGCCGAGCACAATATCCGCTCGACAGTCTCCTAAAATACCAGGCACTAGGACTGCAGCGCCGACCACAGTAACAATTGCTCCAAAAACGACAAGACCGACAGCGGGAAGTTTCTCTCGACTAAAGAGCGAATGTGGTTCCATTTGGATGTATGCCAAACCGGGCAAGATATAGGCCAATGGAATGGCTGCTAATAGACCCTGAAATTATAAAAAACAGATATAGGGATTGTGCATATGTATGTGATAGGGAAATATTAGAAACTTACGTTCAATTCTAGTACTGAGCCCAAGCAGTCTGTCAATGGCGATATGACAAAAGCTGTAAACACAATCGCAAGGGTTATAGCCGTTGAGTATTCATCGGTCTCGGTGCCCTTCTCTAGACTTGGATCCTTGTCGTGAGGTACTTCAATTGGTTCCTTAAGTACAAACTTATGCACGATGGTTTTGACAATCTGTAAGAGAGAAATAGCAAAATACTTGGGTCTTATTTTGGACAGGAAATTAAGCTGGAAACCAAACATTCAAGAGAGAATAAAGAAAGCTACAGTAGCCCTTTTCTCTTGCAAGAAAGCCATCGGAAATAAATGGTGTCTGCAACCCCGCATAACACACTGGCTGTATATTTCGGTAATAAGACCGATACTTATGGTGTGGTGGACCGCCTTGGATATAGCCACAAACCGCGATAACCTAAGCAAAGTCCAACGAACAACTTGCTTGTGTATCAGTGGAGCTTTTCGCACGACTCCCTCTGCAGCACTGGACATTTTGTTTCACTTATCACCACTAGACATTTTCGGCAGACAAATGTCAGCTAGTGCAGCCATCCGCCTCAAAGCAACCTCACAGTGTTCTAATAAAGACTATGGCCACGCCTCCATTTTCAAAAATCTCAAAATTTCTCCCCAAAACATAGACTACACCACTCCCAGGCTAAGATTTGACAACAGCTTCAAGGTAACCATCCCTCCCAGGTCATTCTTTTTTTACACGGACGATTCAAAAACTAGCAATGGGGTGGGTGGTGGTGTTTTCTCCGACAGGCCTAGCCTAACCTCAGCCTAACGTTCCGTCTTCGGCATCATTGTAGCATGTTCCAGGCGGTAATTATGGCGATCAGAGAAGTTTTATCTTGGCTGAAGAAAAACGTGATATCAGCCACGGATATCCGCATCTTTTCGGACAGCCAAGCGGCACTGAAGTCCTTAGAATCTAAATTTAATAACAGCCCAAGATTGCCGATCGTCTCTTATAGAGATGGCGGAGCAGTTCAATATCCACTTTTGTTGGGTGCCAGGGCACTGTGACATTCCAAGGAACTGCAAGGCTGATGAACTCGCCAGATATGGAACAACATTACCTATTGGGCCTGATAAGGCCAGCTTAGGTATACCGATCGCTACATCCTAACTCAAATTAAAGCTAGATGCTATCGAAAGAACAAATCTTAGGTGGACAAGTGGTGGACAAGTAGTTTCAGCTGGATCTGAAATGCTCTAAGTATTTGATTTCTCCTAATAGATCGCATATTAGCACTATAATAGGTGTCATTACTGGACACTGTCTAATAGGCAAGCATGCTACTAGGCTTGGCCTTTACGCAAATGACTTCTGTAGAAGCTGTATGGACGAGGAGGAAGAATAGACCATTCTCCATCTTCTTTGTACCTGTCCAGTTCTCTCCCGCAAAAGGAAACTCCACTTGGGAGAAACTTAGGCGACTCAATTAACATTGATGTTAAAGCCTCCTATGCTTCGTAAGAAGCTCCAATTGGTTTTAATGAGTAGGCAGGAGATCTTTTCGAGATCCTGGTGGTATCACAACGGACCCCTCATGGGTCTTAGTGTGTTGGCTTTAGCTAGCAGCCACTTCAACCTAACCAAACCTAGAGAAATGGAGTAGGATGCTGGAAAAGATGATATGATTATGATTATATCGCCGCATTTCCCCCATGCAGTTCTTTAAAATGGTGGAATATATTATACAAAAAAACGATTCATGTCTAAATATTCCGAATATTATTACTCTGACGGTACCTAATCATCAGCATAGCGACAAATTACCTAGGGAACGAGGAAACCGTTGGCCATCCCCACAGTGCGGTTGTTCACTCCAAAAATAAAAAGAAAAAATCGGATGCAAAGCGAGGATCTAAACCCACCCGCATCGGCTGTTAGGAAAATCATCTCCATTCCCACCCTTGATATTCCCACCTTCAATCAAGTGACTAGTGCCGTCCGGTTAAGAATTGTTCCAATCGTCTTGACGAATCAAGTTGCAAATGGCCCTTTTCCAAAAGTCGGTGTAAACCACCCTTGTAGAACTATGTAACCTTAAGTTTAGACCCCGCAACCTAAATCAGGAAGGCTAGTCTTTATTTCCATAGACGTCGATACTGCTGGGCAGATTTGAACGAATTTTGAGAAAATTATAGCCAAAAGCAAACAAAATGTGAGGTCGTCAAGTCTCAGTGGTTGGTGCAGTGCGTGCTGTGCGAGCTCCGTGAGTTCAAGCCCAAGACATATTCACTGAACACGGCACCACCTCTTGAAGGGGAATAACAAACCTCCAAGAGTACAATTTGTCATGGAAAAGCTTCTTAATTCGGGTTCGGCAATAATTTGTAGGTCCCTACGCGTGAATGCGTGAATGCGTGAATGGTTGCGTATGACTGGGCCTTGGCTCATTTCGAGTTGTCGCGCTAGCTATTTATTTATTTATTTATTTTTTAAACTGGATTCCTTTACAAAACCGTATATTGCGTCCGGTTGTGGTCTCTCTACTACGGACGAGGTCAAAACAATCCATCTTTTCCGAATTCTGTTCGTAAATTAGAACACAGCCAGTGGTGCGCAGGTTTTTGGATCCCAAATCTGTATTACAAGGCTTTCATAACCGGAAATATACCCAGAAAAGTCAACCGTCCAGTGAGCGGCACCTCTCGTCGCGCTAGAACTAGGGAGGCTAGCAATAGAAAAATGATTCAGAGAAAGATTGCGGAGAGGGCAAAGATAAAGCATTAACGAAAAATCCGTGAGCGTATATACATCACGCGAAGGGCGCATCCACATCAATGTTGGGAGATTGACTTGTGGAGATTCGTTTCAGTTAAAGCACTCCTTTGAAATATTATTTTGCCATTTAATTAAACGGTTGCGACCGACGGCTTACAGGAAGAGATCAACTCCACGGAGATGCCGTTGTAGGAGACAGAATTGCCGATGATTCGTAAGGTATTGCTGTTCAAGTTCAAAGAAAACTTTGTTAGATTTTATCAGAGACAGCTGTTGGAAGTTGTTGCCGTGACTGATTAGTTTGTATGTTGGACTATTGCGTAAGTGTGAGCCCCAAACAATATCCATCAAAAAAATTTTCACGGTACCACCTTTTCGTCGGCATAATTTGCAATGAAAAGCTTCTCAATTCTCCGTTCAGTGTGTGGCAACAAATTGTAGGGCCCGTCCATCCGTGCGAAAGAACAAAACATTGATCTATAGGCAATGATTCCATTTCCTAACGGCCCGTGTCCAAAGAAGAACCTCGACAAATATTGACGTCAGAAGTATCCTCCACTTCGCAAAAATCTCTAGTTAATTCAATAAGTCCTTGGAATAGTATTGGATTAGTCAAAGATGCCGTGGCACTTGATCTTTATGTCTACAACTATAGTTGCGGAGAGCCACTTTAACTAGGCATTCCACAGTCAAAAATATAAAAAATAATTTGTCAGGAGACGGCCTTCTAAGAAAGCCTGCTTCTAAATGACTTTTTTTCCAACAACCTGGAGGCAGTAAGGTCGGTAGGAAGATCTATGGCTTTGAGGCAAGTTTCCATGTTTTTATAAAGGATACATTAATTTCAACAAAATAGTGCTTTGTGCCTTACCGCGCACTAAACACATAATAATGACATTTTTCAAGGCGAAGCCTTAAGTCGAAAGGCTGACATCATCTGGATCTGGCGAATAACCGACATGTTGGAGGTATTTAAATTCTAAAATCTTCCAATTTGACGATCTTACTTTGTTCACTCACTTTATGCTTCAAAAACAATTCCAAAACTTTCAACAAAAATTAAAAAGAAAGTACTTTGCTTCGCAGTTATAAAAACACAAGTTTACCGACACTCTGGCAGACACAAACTTTTTCACTTACCTCTCTCGAGACGAAGCATTCGATGGGAAATGTTAACAAAATCGATATGGAGAATAATATCCTCGAGAAATTCATCAAGTCATCGTTCCAGCAATAATTCTCCAGGAGATCCCCTATAAGGACACAAAACAGAAATCTAGTCAACACCAGTATGGTCCACCAAACCCTGACAAACAATTAAAAATACAAAATTTGTTCCACTTTCAAAACTATTCATGAAAAAATGTTTCTCAGTGTATGTGTATGTATGTGTCGTTTCCATTGGAAAATTTTTGAATTAATTTGTTGAAACTTTTTCCTTACAGAAGGCGGTCTCGGTTGGAAAAGGATGCGGAGGCAGCAGCAGACAAAAGGGAATCAAAAAATAAAATAAACATTTTCGGAAATTTAATGGCTCATGATTGTATGCAGTTGCTGGTTTAATTTAAATGGAAAATTGTAAACTCTGACGAGCTGTACGTGTTTAAAAAGGATTTCATAGGAACCCCAGTTTAAAGCGGGTGATATGAAGGACATGCATTATGTTACTCAACGCAAGTAATTCAATTACGATTCCTTTAAGACCAGCCTCAATTATGATATTTAGACTGATGTAACTCAAAGAACACAGTGAAGATGGTGTCAGATTTGGGCACAGACGAGGCTATCAAGCGGAGCGGAATTGACCGGATTCAGCAATCCTTGGACAGGGTATAAATTGAGACATAAATATGTTCTTCCTTTGGCCTTCGTGCTAAATTTACGGTAGCGTGCAGCCCTGTCAGACTCAGAGAATTTTAATGCTGGATTGCCAAAACACTCGGCCCAAACAACATTCTAAGCTCAGTACTCACTGTTCCAATCCACTTTACGCTTTCCCACAAGAACGGAATAGGGAAGCGAAGGCATCATTTAGAACTTTGAAATCTTAATGCTAACAAACAAATTTAAACTTCGTGGATATCGAAATCACTCAGGCTACCGGATTTCGTCAGCATTTTCTAAGCATACATGCCTCGAGCTTAAAAACCACCCAAGTCCAGACCAAAACGTTGCAATATACACGAATAGCCAACCGACTATAAAACCCATAGCCTCTATAACACATCCTCCTAATAGATAAAACGATGTCGGACGGAACTTGCAAATCTAAGCAACCGGTTCCCTGTCTCTCTAACTTAGGTCCCAGGACAGATGGTTGAGCATTTAAACCACTAATAAATCCCACATCTCCTTTTGTTGCACTACAAAACCACAAAATGAGACAACACTGGGCATCCAACAATAATTCACCAAAACTCGAATGAGACGGTGTGGTTCGCCGCATCACTGCCACCTCTACAACCTTTCATCGTTTTTTAGTAATGCAATTCCCATGTCCTTTAAAAACATACATCAAAATAGACCCCAACATGCCAGGTCTATGCAGAGAAAAAAAAACTTCAGCATGAATGCGTTGCAACAAGACTCCCAAGCTGCAATTAAAATGCCTGAACCTTTGATCCTTTGACCTCCAAAACTAACACTAGCTTGTGGACATTGAAATACGGCAACACATACTTTGATATATAACACTTACCTTGCGACAAAGCACGGAATGTTGAGTATCCAGCGATGCCGAATAGAGCCGCCACTGTCCAGGCAAATCCAATGGATATATGCGTCACCTTCTCCCATCGCTCCAGTGTGGCATTTCGCATCGATTGGTACACAAGGAATGTGTTATGGTGACACATAAACGCTGAAAGGAAAAAAAAACACAAAGGCGAACTTTAAGTGCGTCAGGAAGGACCAACAAATAAATTTAATTTAAGACCCAATGCATTCGGTACGTGCATATATGTAAATACCAAAGGCGTTTGTAGTTTAAAACTATCTTAAAGCTTTAAGCAACCTCTCTATGTGGTGGTGGTTTTAAAATGGCTTACAGGACATCATAAGGTCGAAGAAGGTGTAGGGAGAATTTCAATTTTATGGACTTGGCTACGATGATGAAAATTATGATTTCATCTCACGTGACTGCGACCATACGTTGATGCAATGAGAAATTGCAGTCAGTGTGACCAGACTATTGACTTTTACTTGTACGTGGAAAATTTCACAGAACTTCACTACGTTTAAATACTTTAAGGTTGATTGGATCTTAGTGGTGGAAGGAATGAAAAACGAAAAGAGTTTAATTAAAGGTGAGGATCAAATTTGACTGGTTGGTGGTAATGTTATAGGTTATAAAAACCTAGGAAGGCATGAGGATTAAAGCAGTTTGGTTTAAAATAGACAAACAGACTGGATGCAATGGAGATTGGACTGACTAAGACTTTTCACTTTAATTATAGCAAACATTTGATTAAAATTTTAAGATGTCAGCAAACGTGTTGATATAAACTTGGCTTGAAAATGAAACTTAATTTCTAACGTCGGTTATTTTCTGAAATATTCACTTCTTGCTGTGAACAATTACCGGGCAGGGCGGGTTCAGCTATTGAAGTTAACCTCGTAAGCATTTCTTCTTATCGTAATCAAAAGAAGAGGAATCATACGGTCGAGGTTAAAGAACATGCATCGAGTGTTTAGAACACATCTTCACAGGTGGGCTTTTCATGAAGAACATTATCGCGAAACTGAGACAAAAATAACGAAAGGATCTACTCTGAGTTTACATTTCATAATTTAAAGCGGCTTATCAACGACTGAAGAAAGTGGGATAGGAGCCAAGACCGGAGGCCCAGGATAAAATGACTGAACCAAGTCCAAAGTCTCACCTTTACCCATATGGGGATAGCCCCCGATGATTAATAGTCGATGGCGGAATATGTAGAGAGTCCACTTAAGCACCCTAAACCCGCGACCCTCATAGTGGTTCATTGGAAAATGATGATGATGATGTTGATGTTCCCGATACGATTTTTCGTCTAAGTTAATCCCTTTACGTGTATAATGGGGGAAGTACCCCGCAGACAAGAAGAACTTAATCTAACGTCAGGCAGTCCGAGCTCAAGCAGATTTGGTTCAAATTGAAGAGTATCTACCGTGCCAACTTCATATGTCCGATCACGGGATCACTGTATTTGACATTCAAAATACATTAGTTACAGGAAAACCAGTAATAAGCCAAAAGCACGAATTGACAAACCTTGGCAGTAATCTTAGAAAGCAATCTGGAGCTTATTAACATTAGCAAAGCTCCAGCTTACTACCTACAGCCAGAAAACATAGTAGAGGACACTTCTAGAACTCTTGCAAAGACATATGAAACAAGCTACCCAATGGGCAAAAATATAAGTGGTAAAGAGTTCCACCGTGAAGAAAGAATCTGACAAACCTAAGATCCAGAAGCTACGGTTTTGATGAGAAAATTTCAGAGAATTCTGCAAGACAATTTCAAACATTTCTGCCGCTGCAACACTGCAAAAACTGAATGGAATACCAACACCTGTCTCTAAGAAATGAAGATTGCAGCTACCAACCCATCCATCATAAAACACCCGGTCTCTTATGGAGCAAAACCAATGGAGCAGCAAGGGAGACACTCAATAAAGCGCAAAGATTAACATGTCTCTGTATTACTGGAGCCTGAGTAAATGCCCAACCTTTTGGAACTGACAACCTTGCATTTCGTGTTTGGGGACTGCGCATGAGCACATGCGATAGAAATATGCGTCTAAAATACATATGAAACAACAATAATGTCCGGTAGTCAAACAGTCATTAAAGCGTTCAACTATTCCTTGTGTGGGAATCCCTGCACAAACCAAATAAAAAGGAGAAATAATGTGATTCTCTACGTGATAGCTTACCACTTTCAAATAGAGTGTAACGAACCAGCAGATTCTCTAGTAACAGACAGCAAAACTTGTACTAGGGCTTTGACTATTCTGCAGAATATGGGACAACACTCTCAGTGTCAGAACCTGGAATAGCACTTAGGGCATGGGAAGAATAACCTAAATACAAGCGTATTCTGATGGTCATCACAAATGAGTCAAAGAAGACTGAAGGAAACTAGCCATAGAAGCCTTTAAAGATTCTGCAACAAGTCGAGTGAGACTCCACAGCCATCTCTGGTGATGAGGATATGATGCCAACTTTGAACTCGCCTCACATTTGCAAGGTTCTGAGAGAAATTTGATTGCACAACACTCTTAAGTGTGGACTATCCCCACGTTAAGGGATAGTCTACCGAGAAGAGCTAATTATGACATGGAACTCACTCGTTGCAGATTTACTGTAGTCCTTTCTTTGACCTTGGGATGGCTGTAAAGAAAGAGAAGTGGGATTGATAGGGTAAGTCGTTGAAAAAATAATTTACGAGGCCGTCGTTCTAGTCCTACTGAGACTTGCACACTCGCAGAAAAATTGGGTTGTGTCCTATTCTGCGTCTACATCGGACTGCCAAATCATACTACGGTGTATTCCTTTCAAGTGAACCGCTAGTGAGCTTTGTCATGTAGTAATACCATGAGGAGGTCTTTTATTTTCCTCTTGCTATTGTGTGTTCAAAACCTTCGTATTCGCATGATGCGAGCACTGTCCATCCATTCATCGACCATCTTTAGAAGGTCTTAATTTTAGAAGACTGCACAAGGACCTGAGTTATCTACCAGTCTTCCTTTTAGGTTTAAATCACTTATAGCCAGTTCGTCGATACAAGGAACCGCTCTGCGACTGAGTGGGCTTCTGTTGGGGATAGTTTTGTTTGAAAGTACCTATATAGGTAGAAGTCAATGGTTGCATGGTCGATTTTTGTTTTTAATGTTACCCACCTGGTAGAGGTATTTGAATGCTTTCCCAGGAGTAAGTTCTATTAATGTGAGGCCTCTTGACTGGGGTGACTCTAATGCCATTGGTTGTACTTTTGCACGCGAAACGCTAGATTTTGGTAACAGGCTGTATATTTGTTGTCTTTTCAGCACTCGGCCACTGCAACACGTCTCCACGAAAGAAATTGGAGCACAACTAAACCAAGCCAACGTACTTCCCTTCTTCTTCTTTAACCGGAAAGAAGCTAGAACCTACACAAGTATGGAAAAAGGCTTCAAAGGGCACTGCAAACTTGTAAAACACTTACAGAAGTCAAGCCTAGAGATTCTTCAAAAAAGCAGAGGAAACTTGGGATGACTGCCCATTTGGAACCCCAGTGCACAGAAGACTGATCTGCTTTATTAGGTGACTCAAAGAGATCTAATTTCTGAGACTTCTGCTTTAGTTATGGGTCAAGATTAGGTAGGTAGGTAGGGTGGCTGTCTGTGCCACCAGACATACGCAGGACAGGACTGCGCTTTGTGATACCACTTTGATCTACATCCTGAAAAACACCACTTTCTTTATTGAAAGCATTTGGAACACTAAATGTAGCTAATGAAGTGTTGATGATTACATCTAATAAAGGCTAATGGACGACATTCACGATAACTTCCTCTGCAAGGTCTACAGAGAACCTATCTAATGTTTTCCTTTGGTATTTGCTCTCCTTTTGGTCAATTTGTATGGTACATACGTCTTGGAATTAGATGGGCCTCATTAGGAATAGAAGATTTTTCCTGGTAAAGGATATGTATCTGGTTTCCTTTCGTCAAGTCTAAAATTAAATTTTTTATCGAATAATCCACTCTGGTAACACTGGTTGTAGAATGAATGTAAACGTCATTCGAAACAGAAGTAAGTACTTTAATATATCAAATATTTTTCATATATCCCAATACACAAACAAATAAATTCTTAAGTCAAGGATACAAATTTATGACATCATACGTACAAACATGCATCTCTCAGTGATAAATGGGAATGGAACTCAAAAATTACGATGTGGGGGAAGACATTTAAAATTTAATGTCGGACGGATGGGAAAAAAGTAGGAAGAACGATATGATCCTTATTTATATTCGGAATTAATGTTGGTAACTGGAAAAAATAGCATCATCATCGAGTCACTATATGAAAAATGCTATCCAAACTAGGAAGTCCTTCAATTTTATGATGTCTTACATTCGTATATCATAACAATGTAGATTTGATACATTTTATAGACAGAGTCGAAAGCAGAATGTGTTCACTAAACAACTGTGTACAATGCAAGATTTCTCATGAAAAGAATATGGAATTACGGAACAGAGACTACTATGTACATGTGTCTCTGTCTAGGGAAACTTTCAATTTATTGCCGACTCTGTACGCCAAATTGTCATTCACCGACCAGAGGTAGTGATGCGAATAATGTTCGGTGGATATTGTTGCAGCTTAAACCTAAGCAGCTCGCAAATCAGTCAGTACAATCCATTAACCACTGAGCCAAATATCGACCGACTGCCGAGTATAAAACAGAAAGGGAACCGATAAACATCGTACATTGTTCAGAAAATTATTTGAATCAAAACTAACCAATTTCCAACTGCAAAAGAATTTAGTCAGATATGAAAGCGCCATTAGTAGCACTTCCATCTAAAGGGTTTTTCCAAAAGAAGCCGGTAGATTTCGACAGTTCATGGCGGGCATGTTTGATTTTTATTTTTCAGACACTAAAGACAAATCACCATGGCAAGTTACAGCGTCGAGCAAAACGTCCAAACAATAAAACTTATTATCAAAACGAGTGTTCAACGCGGGTTGCGCCCATTTTACGGTTTACATGGTCGTCCTTCCCAGTCTACTACAATATTTACCGTTTGGTGGCCAAATTTAAGTCGACCGGTTCAGTGAACAATCAGCCAACACCCGTACGTTAACGAAACGCAAGATATGCCAAAAGCATCACCGCTGTTCGTGAGAGTGTCACACAAGAATCCAACCAATTCCGCGCCGCGCATAAGAACTAGGCCTTTCGCAGACATTTCGGAATTTGGGCTTGCATCAGTACAAAATCCAACTGACCCTGGAGCTGAAGGAAAACGACCATAGACAACGCCGTGCATTTGCTGACTGGGCTCTGAAGCAGTTGGAAGCGAACACCGATTTAAGCAAACAATAAATCATCTTATCTCACGCAGAGGCGACGTGAACTGGCCACCGAGATCGGGCGATTTGACCCCATTCGAATTTTTCTTGTGGGGTTTCCTTAAGTCGCAGGTCTATTTCAATAAGCCGCAAACGACCAGTGCCCTCAAAGTCAACATAACTCATGCCATCGGACAAATTCAACCTGATCTATGCGCCAGAGTCATCGAAAATTGGACCTCTCGGATGGGCGCCACACAGCGAAGCCGCTATGGCCATTTGAACGATGTCATATTCCACACATAATGATAGGCCTTTCAAATAAAGTAAAAAATTACACACAACTTGTTTTATTCAATTTTAACTTCCACCCGTCCCTATTGGAAAACCCTTTAGAGAATCTAAACCATACATAAACTCAGTCAACATCGACTTAATAGGCATTGGTTTCAGCTTAAATTTCCGCTCCACAATTCAAATACTTTGCAGGAAATATGACAGACAATTCTTTGTTACGTGCTTCGAATACCAAAACCTCCTCCACACGGTAGAGACACAATTCTATGCTAATTAAATTCAGATTATTCCTGAAACAACAGAAATAGTTCCACACCCCACTTCTTCTTCAAAGTCCTCTATTTCGCCATTACCACCACACAGGCATCCGAAAACTACCCGCTCTATAGACTCTAAACTTACCGAAAGCCATAATTCCTGTGGCCGGTATAACATCCACGTTGGCAAATCTCCACGAATCCGCCGTATCCGTCCTGAAAAAGAGAGAGAGAGGAAGAGATGAAAAAAAAATGAACATCATTAGAATATCATCCTCATAGATAGGTACACTCATCCAAGTGCTCTACATCATCACCACCTACCGCAAGTTGCTCCCTCGATGCCACTTGGAACATTCTAAATTAGAAAATTATTCAAATCGGGGCTCGCATCTTGCAGCCCCCACAGCGTTACGTCTTGGAATCAGGGGTGCGTGCCAGCGCCAGCTGACTTTCCCATAAATAACACCCACAAAGAACGTGTGCTTGCAAAGCCAGCCTGTCAGGCAGGTGCTTAACACTGCGAACGTTTCCTCAACAGACCGTGCAACAGATACGGCTACAACACACCCCACCGGCGCGGGTTGCTATTAACAAAAAGTTATGAGCGCTCTCTGAATGTAAATACGTTTCAAGGATGAAATTTGCATCCCCTGCCATCGGGGGTACCCGACGGAAGGAGCTAGAGGAGAAAAAAAGAGTTAAACCGGTTCGCACCCCGTGTCGGGGTTAACTCAAGTGGCACACTGCAACAAGAGGGAGGAGAAGATCACTCTTGTATTTTTCTGCTGAATAAAAAAAATTAACTCTGAGCAATTCGTTTGCATTGCAGCAGTAAAATAAACATCATGCAGGAGTGCAAGGTGGGTCCTGGGGGCAGGGACATTTTGCAGACATAAGTGCATAATGCGGCCTCACAGGCGAGTAGGCAAATTGTGTGGTCTTCCTACTTAAACAAAGCGGGAAAGAATTAACACAGGCTATAGCCGAAAGCCAGAGGCGGCACTTTTTGTTTGCCTTTCGCCACATCGTCCCTGTTCGGGGCTTGAAGTGCCATTCAGTGAAGGTGCCTGCAACAGTTTCTTTGCTTTTGTCATGTGGGGAGTGAGCGCAGTGGGCGACTATTTTATAGGACCTGCTGGTATTTTTAATCGGCGGCAGAGTTAAAAGGACAAAAATGCAAATAAGGACGATGTTACCAAGGATATGAAATCCTTGGAATCGCAAACAAATAGTACCCTTGAAGCAACGCTATCTTCAATAGAACAATAGGAAACTGCAGTCTTTATTAGAAAATATTAAGGATTCGATAAACACTGTTCTGCTTCACCGCAGAAAGAAACAAAGTTTTCTAATTTTAGGCCAAACAAATGGACCTGAAGGCAGCCTAATGAAAAAAAAAAACGAACTAGATTGGTCATATCTTGATAAAAGCTTGAGAAGCTTGAGAAGCTACAGCTCGTGCTCCACTTCAGCTTTAGAGGCGATCACCCGGCTCTTACCTTGACATATCTTTATTATGAAGACCGCTGGCCGTTGTGCTACAAAGCTGGGACTAGAGTACAAGTTTTAACCAGGTAATATTGTGGGCCACCTGCAAATACTTGACTGAATTCCAAGTATGAACATTGTCGGAAGGGACTACTCATACTGTTTCTGAAGGTTATTTGAGGTAAAGATATTAGACCGTGTTGACTGATCTAATGGAGAACACTTATTGGTACCAAAAAGTCTCGTATGGTTCACCGATGGATGAAAAATGAAATCTGGAGTTGGTACGGGCGCCTCTAAACCCAACACTAAAGTCCGGGTACCAATGAGTTTTTGTCACGATGCGTTTCAGGCTAAAATCCATTCAATTGAGATCTACGCTAGAATAAACCTTGATAAGGGTGTTAGGAACCACAGAATACTTATTTTCCTAGTTAACGTAGTCAGGCAGCGATTAATGTACTGGCATCCATATTCGTAGAATCTATGTAGGTTAGTCAAGTGCTGCTACGATGCCTAAAAAGCACCTTGTCAGGCACAATGAGGTGAAACTTGGTTGGATACCTGTCTACCACCGCATTGTAGGCAACGAATCTGCGAATGAGCTGGGTGGATGGACTTTAAGAAAATGTTTATCAATCATACACTCTGAGTGTATCAGACCTTTCGAGGTGGGGGTAGCTTTACGCGACCCCTGATAAAAGTTATTGCCTGCTCGGTGCTGGAGGCTTGAATAGTGTTAAGGCACGGCCCTGTACGACTGTCGTATGTACGAAACCAAGAATAGCGATAACTTTATATCAGTTGTTAGGCTGAATTAAGGTGTCGAAGAGCTATCTGACTTGGGGGCCATAAATACCTTAGTTTCATATGGTATACTCCGGAAAACGGGCGCCTTCTGCTTTAATTGGGCCAAATTCACGCATGCGAGGCTCTATGTGGATTTTTTAGTGTATTTCCTCAGCTTCTCGTGGAACCGAAATTGAAAAGTAACTATTCCTTCGAATCTTGGCGGTGTTCTAGAATGTCCAAATCCGGTATCTCAACCGTGGGCTGATACATAAAATCGACGAAACCACGATTTAGAGAAATAAGAAAAGTTCTTACTCTGCCGGTTCCACTCTCCCTATTGGACAGACTGAATGCGCAGTTCGAGAAACCTTGATATCCTAGGAATCAATAGACACATCCAGTTCTACTTTTACATATGAAAACAATAGGAGCTGTTCGGAAGCCCATGAGGCAAAATGAGCAGGAAGACCCAGTGCCTCCAACAAAAGACTGCTCAAGTTCCAGAAATATAACACTTCGCTTCTAATAATTTGCAGGTATGCATACAACAACGTCACTCACTGTTTAACACGCAAGTTAAGAGCAAAAAAATACCCCTTTTCAAATTGAAATAAAAATGAAGTGGAAAATGCATTTGAATTAATAAAAGCGCTAACAAACTCACACCCACCCTTGAAGGGTGTTTTTTGTTTCTTTGTACTGTAAAAGTGCATCTCATACATAAAACCTGAGATTTTAAACGATTAATACTTACACTTTGTATTCACCAGAGATGAGCTTTATAATCACAGCCAAGAGGATAAAGACCACACATGCCAGGCTAATGAAACTTGCTCGGGCGAGACGTGATACATTCTTGTAAAGGCAAAGTGGTACAACGACTCCGACTGTTACAAAAAATACAACTCCAAGTCGGACTGCTCCCATTGATGCACCCCACGAGGGAAAGAATCGCACGAGGACTTTAGAAAGGGTGTCGCCAACCACTACGTTGTATGATATCATAGCTGAAATGAAAGAAAAAAAATGCATTAGGTGATGTATCTACATGTGTAAAATGGAGTTAGAAGGAAAATTGTCTTAAGGAAGTCATTTCTAGTGGTAACTGATAAAAAAAAAGGGACCGGTAATTGTTCAAAATTGGTCCGTTGGTCCGTGAACCATCAACTGTTTACATGAATAGAACATTTACAAAGAATATACTAAGAAGTAAGTTTGCAGTTCCAAATACCCTTTTCTTCTCCAAAGTCTGTTCAATGCTTCTTCCACTTGTGATTATAAAACAATACGTCAGTTCTCAAAGGAACAATTTTTTCAAAATCTAATTGATGACCCCAGCTTCATACTCGTTGATTTTATAACCATTTATGTGCCTATTCTAACTCCTATCCATCACGTACCATTTCCTTCGGTTAATTTGAAAAGGATGAAAACTTGGTTAAAACAATTCCTAGAGGATGGTGGGCTATATCAGGTGCATCCTGCAAGCTGACACTTTGGTGAACAACCCGCCTTGCACACTTGAGCTCGAAGCGGGGAATAGAGCCTTAAGAGAGGTTAATAACCGATGAACCTCTCTAAATACTTTTGTAACCACAAGGAAGAAAGGTCCTATGGGGCTAGGACCGACAGACTTCTGCAGATCGGCAGAAGATCCCTATCTACCCCTATAGGACACGACACGACACTTTTTCGAGGACATTGAATTATTCGATACACCGGTGGACCAAATAAAGAAATGCATCAAGTCCACATCAAATCCACAAGGTGTTTTGTATCACAGACGCAGAATGTAAGTTGGTCATATTCTACTGATATCCATTAGATATATGTATATATGTATGTATATAACTGTAACTATTGGGTAGGGTGCATCTCTCTTACCTCAACGGGTATCGCAATGGATCTGAATTGACCTGAAAGTGGCGAAATGGTTTCGCCTGTCCACTTACCTAACCTATCAGGTGCATCCGCAGGTAATAGATAAAGCGAGCGAAAAACAACAGCAATACCTTCCCAGTAAATGTGGTCATTGTTGGGATACCGGATCAGAAAGGTGTCACAGGAAACGAAAAAGCTGACGAACTGGAAAGAGAAGGAGCGCGAACAATATAGCAAACCACTGAAAACACAATGGGAATCGCACTGACACTAGTCAAAGGCAAAGCAACCAATAAGAAAATGCAAAGAGATTTAAAAGATCAGACCCGACGTACAGCCCTACTTGTACGTCAAATTAAATTTTACAAAAATCGGGACATCAGAGCCAAAAAATGGGGACAAATCGGGACATTTAGAAATACTCATTCGTACATGGTATTTTCCTTTCTATCTAAGTATATCTTATCGAGGATTACTTACTTAAGGTGGCGTTACAGTCCGGGGTGGACCTGGGCCTCAACCAACAAACGTCATCAGCGATCTCGATCTTTAGCCAGCTGTCTCCAGTTTCGTACGCCAAGTTGGTTGAGGTCCCCTTCCACTTGCGTGCGCCACCTGAGTCGCGGTCTTCCTCTACTGCGCTGACCCTCGGGTGTGAATTTGAGTGTCCATCCGCTCTACATGACCCAGCCACCTCAGTCGTTGGACCTTAACTCTTCTGGCTAAATCGATGACGCCGTACAGCCCGTACAGTTCGTCGTTGCAGACGGGACCAAAAATCACCCGAAGAATTTTCCTCTCGAAACAGCCAAGAGCAACCTCATCCGCTTTAGACAGAATCCATGCCTCTGCGCTGTAGAGCAGGACTGGGACGATTAATTTCGCGTACAGGGTCAGGGTCTTATCCAGGATTGATAAACCTAAAATACTGTGGCGTATGTGAAACATTTTAACTAATTTTTCAAGTCTTCCCAGTAGTTGAACTACATATTACACATATTTATCAGTCAAACTTATTTCAGAAGTACATATAATAATTGACTGACCAATTGGCTCTTCCTTTAGAAAAGTCAATCTTAAGGTAGGAAAACTTAAAAAATCGGAACTATCCAACCAAAACCGGGACATCTGGGAGGCCTACGTACAAGATAGCAAGTTCACTCATAAAGAAAACAAACAAAAACTAATGGTGAGACCTATCACAGGGCACATTTAACCTCAACAGGAATATGCATACACTGGAGCTTGTTGGCACAGCAATCTATAGGAACTGTGAGGAAGAAAGGAGGATATCGAACACTTCCAATGTCACCACCCAACTAGAGCGAGAATGTGAAACCAAATTTTGATGGACAGAACCGTGAGATAAAAGTATATTTCTGTGGAGAGCATCACTTGAAGTCTGGTGTCTGGCGCCATTGCAAAGCTTAAGGGGTTTGAGTATCAGCAACAACATTACTAAAGCTGTGCTTTGAGTAGAATTTTTTTTGTGTGAGGGAAGGCAAGAGGGTTAAAAGGCCACTTGAGAATTGGACTTGACTTTGAACCACCGATTTTACAGACCTGGACTATATTTGAGCGCCGTCAAAAGAATTGCCTAAAGCACGCTCTCACTATGACTATATTCTCTACATCATCGTAAGTTTTGGCTGCGAGATTCACAACTGAGCCAAGGTCTAGAGAGATAGTAAACTTACCCTCAAATAAGGTTCACTCTCCATGAGAAACAATCGAAGAAGCTGAATCGGAATTAGATATGATCTCTCAAGTGATTGGAGACTGATATGATGACTTGAAATGTGCACTATGTACTTGTATACACTCGTGTGCACACACCATATTCAAATTGATACTTGGCAAAATCCACTTGCGGGACATTAAATGATGTAGACACAATGAAAATTGTGGTAAGCTCCTAGCTAGCAGCATGGCCACACCCCCTATCCACCTCATTATTTACGTTGATGTCTTTGATTATCCTATTCAGAGCATCAAAGCCTATTTATCCCACAGCACTTTTTCTGTTTTGTCATATTGCATAAGGGAGTTTCTGAGTGGATACGCTTTCACT
Organism: Matsumyia berberina; assembly: GCA_917880715.2. NCBI lineage: Eukaryota > Metazoa > Arthropoda > Insecta > Diptera > Syrphidae > Matsumyia > Matsumyia berberina. The sequence goes on along the minus strand of OU862870.1, from coordinate 108,839,458 downwards.
AAGAGCGGCGAGTTAAGATAATGTAAGGTGCCTGTTTCTAAACAGCTACCTTCTCATCTACGAAGAGAACTTTTGTTATTTAGAACAGGAGAATGTGTGGTTTGTTCTTCCAACAACAGAAATAGCACTTGTGCGTCATTTCGATACCACAACTGACGTCACCTGGATGTCGATCCATTTGTCTAAGAGGAGAAGTTTTCAGATGTATGTAGATTTAAATTTAAATTCATCCCTGATAATAATATTCTGATAGGTCTTCAAAAAAGGATTTGATAGAAGTGCCTGTCTATCTCAGTGCAGGTTCTATTGATTAGGTCATGCGTCCTATTTTTCTGGATACAATACAGTTTTCTATACTATTTCAACCTAAAGTTGACAACTGATAGCAAGTGTTTAACCTTGACGAGTCACATTGTCCAATACATACTTTACCTCCACAAGGAAACCCTTAAGGGCTGAACTCTATTTGGGACAACTTGCGACAAGCGTTCATATTCAAACTGGTCACGTTAAGATAGTCTCTGTTTTACTATTCTCTCTGAAATACTAATCAGAAGTCATCCTAGTAGAGAAAATAACCTTTCCTGTACTAGATTGATATGCCACATTCAATCATGTAGCCCAAAAGGGAGGAATGGCAAAGGAATGTAATAAGACAACAGCCGTATACACAGATGGCTCTAAAACCCTAGACGGAACGGGTTATGGCATCAACTGTCTCGAGCCAAAACTGAAAATATCCATAAGATTTCCGGATACATGGAGATACTTACAAGCTGCAGAACAACTGGAGTGGAAATCGGCATTCGACAGGAGTTTCGCCAGAATGAAATGACATTAGATGCAGACTAGTCGTGAACTGTCGTACAATGCTTAAGCTATTATATACACAGAGCCGTGTAAAACTATGGGTAATGAACTTGGCGGTCAGCTAGCAAGAGACGGCGAAAAATAACCTTAAAACGATGCTGTAATCGTCAAACCGTTAACAGATAAGCTGACCAGCCTTAGGCCGATGTTAGATAAGAAAGAGAGCAGGAAAATTCTGTAACTAGAAAGATAGACCAAACCTAGAATAGGTTTAGAAATCCTATCCGAGCATTGCCTTCTGAAAAAGCACAGTAGGAGACTAGGACTTACAGAATCGGACGCGTGTACATAGATACTGCGACTTGCGTCATATTATATGCGATTGTAAGGACATAGCTCAGAGGGTCTTTAAACCCCTAGGAAACAATTTTTTTAAAAACTTGGCGGAATAGCAAAGGTTTTGTTAACCATAATAAGATTTAAAAAATTTGCAGGGAAATAAAATGCTTCAAGGAATGAGCGCTTAGGTTTTGGTGGTTTTATAGATTCTCCATGGGACTGCGATCTGCCCATTTTGGTGCCCGAGGTTTCTAGGAAGTAGTTTTTGGGGCTCATTAACCTTACCTAGATAGTTTACCTTAGCCAGAGGAGATCCAAAGAGTAACTTGTTGGCTAAGGTTAACCGAATTGTGATAAACCCTGTTTTCCCAAAGCTAAGATCGCGGATCTAAGCAGCAACGCTTACCAGCCATATACCACGTTAACAGATTTTTTCAAGATATTGTCTAAATGTTTATCATTTGTCAGTTTGCGGGGCACCCGATGTGCGGACTGGTATGTGATTTGAAGTTGGTCGCCGTAGTCAGTGGTTAATGCGTTGGATGTGAGTTCAAGTCCCAGCCATGTCCACCGAAATTTTTTCGTGGGTCCACCTCTCGTCAGGAAATGACAAACCTCCCGGAGTATAATTAAATCATGAAAAAGCTTCTCAATTCGACGTTCGCAGTTGGAGTTGGAGTTGGAAATTGTAAGTTCCTTCCATTCATGCGAAGATTTAAGCACGCACAACACAAAGGGTTGCAAAAAGCTAGGCCTTGGCTCATCCCAAGCTGTCGCGCCGGCTATTTATTTATTTATGTGATTTGAAGGACACAGTTCACACTATTAGATCAGAGAAAGATATTGCAATTCATGTCAAAAGGTGATGACACTCAATGTTGTTTGAATGTCAATCCGTCTTCACCCCGAGCCTAGCTTTGACCATTGATTCTTCCACAAAAATTATGATGAAACCTCAGAGAATGGGCAGAAGAATTTTCCCAAAATTATTAGGTTTGAACAGTTCAAAGAAAAGTCAGGAGTGTTATATAAGGAAGAATGCCGACTTTATTAGCCAGGTTATCCATACTGAAATTTACCCACTGACAGGCCTCACAGTTGAGGGCGGGACAAAGTATTACACACTGGGCTATACGACATCCATCTTCATACTATACATTTCAATGATAATGTCATCGTTTGCTGCAAACGTTCGTCCGTGTTCTTGAGAGGCAGAGCAACCACCCTCTCCCAAAAAAAAATAAATTGGATTGATTAAAAGACCAAAACAAAGGCTAAGAATTGTCTTATTAAGACTGCACTGCCACACCTTCCTCCCTGTTCCATGTAAAATCTTAAATCATAATCATAACAATAAACCTGTTTCGAATAGCCCTAGGGATGCGCGCAAAATAAATAATTCAAGCCCCTTTACCCTATCAAATCCCTATTCCATTTGATGGTCTTAAAGGATGAGACTTACTCCAGTCATCCCTTCCACAGTCGTTAAGTCAGTAACCCCAATGAACAGCCATCTAGATGCGTACCTTCCCTCCCTTTGACAAGCAAAGCTTCTTGTAATTTGATTAGACTGTGTGAAAACTTCCCGTCAATAATGTAGCACATTTAAATCTCAAGTAGATTCTTCTGGAAAACTTCAAAGGAAAAGTTCATTACAAGAACATGATTCGTCGTTGATGAGTTCGAAATCTTCTTTCCAAGTTTATGTACGTACCAACCTCAAAGAAAATAAGAAAAAAAAATTGCATCTACAAACAACCCTTAATGTAATTTCTAGTATCAAACTTTGTCAAGGGCAAAAGCCTTTCAGCTATAACCAAACCCCTCCGCCCGAACATGTTTCAGAATTGTGTTCACCGAATCCATAACATTGTAAACACCTTCCAGTCAGAATTTGTTTTTTCCTAAGAATCCTTGACTCTGCTGGTGGGCCTATGTATGTACATGTTGTAACTGGTTATACAGACAATTAAAATGAATAATTAATAAGCGAATTTAATTGCGAAGGATTACGAAACCACTAGACTTCTGTGGTGTAACATGGAATGATAATCCGCATTAGGTTTCGCTTCCATATTATTCCAAACAGCGCTCAGGTTAAACAGATAATTAGGCAAAGGGTTAGTTTGGTTTCCATGAATATTTTATGCAGCAATGGCATGAATGAAACACCCGTCAGAGTTGGAAAAGCCATTAAATCGAAATGGTTATCCCTTTCGGTGAACATTCGGTATCAATGTAAAGCTGAAGCTGTTTCATTTTCATATGAGAGGAGGATTTGACCTTGAATGTATCCTAGGTTTTAATTATCTGGAGTGAGTGGGAGTAAGTCCCGCCTAATAATTGCTCCCTAGGTAGCCGTTCCGGTCTGGGCTTTAAATAACGATTATTCACTGGCGAGCTTCATCCTTATACAGGTGCCTTTCCAACAGGATGTAATTTGAGTCGAGCATGATACCCAGATATTTAGCGGACCATTCAGTCACGTCAAAGTCAAGAGGCTTTGATAGAGAGAATGCCATCAAGACCGCGACTAGCAGCTCAGGTACCCACCTTGTCTTGAACAGCCTCCGTGTTTTACTTATCACAAAGGAAACTAGTATCACTACCTCATCCGAGTACGTGACCACCTGGACCCTTTTCCTGTCTAGTCTAACTAGAATCTTGTTCATAACCAATAGCAATAGTAGAGGGGTAACGACGCCACTTTGCGACTTTCCTCTTTGAGCGCATTTAATTCTTCTCCTGTGGATGTCTAAAGCTGGGCATCCATAATCATTCATTAATACCATTGCCGGCGTGGGTGCACTCATCAATCCCGGTGGATGGGGCTGCGTACCAGAGTGCGCATTCATGCATGAAGGAACACATTTTTGAATTTCGCACTCATGCGTAATAGTGGATTGCGATGATGACTGTCAACGTGCGCGGACGTAAACGCCAAGACTTCACTCATTTATTAAGCAATTGGTATTAGACCAAGAAACTGTCGTCTCTGATATTGAAGTTTAACTGAGGAATGCCATTCATGAGTCATAGTGAATGGTGAGGTAAATAACAAGCAAAAAAAAGCCGGGAATGTCTTTCATGCGTGATGGTGGATGCCTAGCTTAAGACACGCTTAAGGGTTTTAAGTATGAAGGAGGTTAAACTAATGCCTGATATCTGTCGGTAGAAACACCACTTGAGCTTGTCTCCAAGAGTGGGATACGTGGTTCAAAACCATCCAGCTTCTGAAGATCGATGCTACCTATGGAGTTGCTAAGTCCTGCGTGACAAAAATGTCGTCAGACCCCCTAGGTTTAAATGGACAGAAGCTGTTAATAGCCCAGAAAAAGATTATAAATACGAGCTGCCGAAATGAGATTTCTTCGTTGTGTTGCTGGGGTGACTCGTCGATATCGGGTTAGGAACCCCAGAATCCGCGAGGCACTCAATGTCGAGCAACTACTTCTTTTTACGGAGAAGTCCATACTTCGATTGTTTGGACTCGTTAAACGAATGTCTCCAACTCGGTTTCCAAGACGTGCCATGGAATCCGCGTCGTCAGGTAGGCGTCCCTCGGGTAGGCCCAAGATGAGATGGGATAGACCCTGAAGATTTAGATTCGATGGCGGAAGATCGGGAAATGCAGAGAGTCCACTTAAGCTCCTTAAACCCGCGACCCTCATAGTGAATAAGAGCGCGATGAAGTGAATGTGATGTTTTCCTCGGAAATGATCGTTTTAATATTTTCGTAGGATGCAGGCTGTACTTGCCAAGATCCTCCTGGTTCCATACTGCTATCACTGCATCCGGGAAGCTCCAGAACTGAGAATTCTGTTCATCCTCCGTTTATACTTTTCAGGAAAAAACGTCTCGGAATGTTCCTTTGACAAAACTTTGTTCAACCTGACGGAATCTTTGAGAGTTTCAATGGTTTGGCAGTAGACTACTTTTTATATGCTCTGGCCGATTTCTTGTAAAAATTTAGATAGTCCTTTTTAAGGCTGCCAGAAGTTATGTTTGTAACACATATTGAAAATTGGTCTGGGCATCTAGCTAAGAATAGACAGATCCTCATTCTGCCATGGCGGGAATGTTTTTTTTCTTTTCGTTAAACTGGGTTCGAGACTTCGTAGGCAATACTTATTGCCATCTCGTAAGTCCTTACCTTTGCCTCTGGTTCTTCGATTGATATAGTGTTTATTTCTGGTATTCTATTGAGTTATATCCTAATGAATAGAGCAAATTTTGTCCAATTAATTCTCTCAGGGTTTCGGACTGGCTTGGTGGTCTCTACTTCCAGGTTAAAATCGTAAAGGTTTCATTCATGGTCTAAGAATAACTCTAGACTGGAATCTCTCCAGTTCTCATCCCCAAGATTATTATTATTTGTTTCGAATGAAGAATGTTTTGAACGTCCGATTGACTCTAGCGGATGACCTGCCACAACTCCTTACAATTTATCCTGGTGACGCGAGTTTAAAATTTATTTTTCTTATTGAATTAGCGTCATGCCTCATGCAGGTCTAATGTTTGAAGTCCCTTCCACAATCGTGACCACCTTCAGAAGTTACGTCCTTGGCGTTCTCATTCCTACACTATCTGCAATACCAATAAAGTCAATATCTGATGGATTCCTAGAAATAATGGCATGGAAGGAAAATAATGGGCATGGAAGGTGGAGTGAAAAGAACTGCGATATAAAAATAGATGTCTCGTGCTATGCTTACAATTTGAATTAATCGAAGATGGGTCAGAACCCTGTGTTTCCTTTTTTTTATCGTGGGATGTGGAAATCCTCACAAGTTAATAAAGAACTCGTGTCCAACAGCACATGCCGCATTTTTAAATGGCTAAAACCCACTGCCCATCATTGACTTTATCATCCCACGGAATCACTACACAAGCGTTACTTCGCGGGGTGGGTTCAAGCATAAACTTGTTTTTATGTGGCTGAGCCAAAAAAACGAGGAACAGAAATGCGAATACTCTTCCGCGTTTCCTGGCTCACCTACGCAGTTCGGGTGAAAGGAAATATCTTCATATTTAAATTTGGGAAGATATTTAGGATATCGGTACCCTGCTAGGAGTGGGGTTAAACAGGAGTTATTGCACCAATCCGAGTGTGGCACAAGACTGTATTTTCATCCCACTCTTTCCACAAACTTCCAAACTTTTGCACTTTTTCTTGATTCCGTCTCGTATTGGCTTTTGTCGTTTTTACAATGGCTATGTGGTTAGTCCGTTGGACTGCTGAGCTGACAAAGATTCTATTCTCAATAAAATCAACAAAACACTTCTAACAGGGTATGGCAAACCTCCAACTAAAGCTTCACAATCCACTGTTTGAAGTCGGCAATTAAAGCTGAAGGTTCCTTCTATTCGAACATGTAACACACACAACATGAATGGTTGTGAGAAACTAGTCCTTTTCCATCTGTGTGTCCTGGATTGAGCACACAGCATACGTTGATTGATACAAAATACGTTACGAATCCATAAAGCACTTCAGTGGTGCAGAAAGACTTGTATTGTACTCTGGGGCTATGAAACCTGGTATTATTCGTAAGGTGCTCTGTTGATGGCAGTCAGACAGTTGACATAAAAGAAAGAATAAGAGAAGCCTACAAAGAGCTCTTCGTATGCCAGAGAACAGTGGGTGGAATATGGGGACTTAAGCCAACAATCTTACATTGGCTATACGTGACGCTACCCTCCCCTATAGGGCTGTTGATTGTTGGGGACTCATTTTCTCTATATTTTTGACAGTGCAAGGTATACGGAGCTTGAACTCGACAAAAACATAATATCAACGAGAGAATAAAGAAGACGACGATAGCTTTCAATAGAAGAATATACGAAAAAAAAAACTGGGAACCTTGTACTGACCTACTGCAGCCTTTTGTGATGGCATGCCGCTATTCAAACCACCAACTTCAAGGCTATCGTGAAAATACAATAGCTCAAGTGGTATGAGAACCACATCAGCAGTAATTCATCAGTTCCCAGTAGACCTGTTTTTATAGAAATCTGCAGCTAGAAGCGCTCTGGGAATCAGCCAAAAAAAATGGCTGCAAGTCGAGCACATCGGGTCATGCCCAGATCAGACCTAACCTACATAAGTAATCACTGACCACACAGTGCCATAGACAGACTTTAAAATGTCATTCGCCTGTTCTTTTCCAAGCATAAGGTAATGAGTAAATGGCACAATGCCATGCACGCAAATCAAAGCCCTACATAGGCATACCGATGGATTCAAAATTTATATAGGAGTAGGTGTAGGCATATTTTCTGACAAACTTAGCCTATTTAAACTAGTCAGACACCTGGACTATAGGAGTACTTTCCAGCTGGAGGTCCTGATAGTGACAATTTCTACTTGTAAGACAGCTATGAAGGCAATACCACGGGATTTAACGACAGCCACATTTTTTATCGACAGCCAGTGGCAATAAAATTGTAGGTCGCCGTGGCGCAACGGTTAGTGCGTGAGTTCAGGCCCAACCTCTCGCAGAGGAATGACGAACCTCCAGGAGTATAATTTGTCACGAAAAGGCGTTTCAATTCAACGTTCGGAGTCGGCAATAAATTGAAGGTAAAATCGAAGTTTAGGAAGTGCTGTGGAGAACTTTTAAACTATGCTGGGCACCTGAACACCAGAAAATAAGAAATTTGATGAATTCGCCAGAAATGGATGTACCCTACCCTTAAAGCAACATTTACATGAGCTTACACATGAAGCAAAGAAAAAGTCTTTCGCAAAAGCGAACAGCATATGAAGATCTTTGAGTACAAGTAAAACAACGAGTAAGCTATAGCCAATGTACTGGCAGGACAATTCTTTCCACCATCGTAGGAGTGTAAAATGATATGAAAAGCTAAGGCTGTGAAGAGAAGATGATCTTCGCAGTAGCTGCAGAGAGGTGGAAGTCAATGAGGATACAACTTTCGTTCTCTGACGACAGAAACTCTGTCGCAGCATCTGTAATTTCAAACAAAAATTCATTCCAAGACACATCTTCCAAGATATCGAAGAATTAGGCGATATACGAAGATCAAGGGTATTTGTCGGTTCATCGTAGGTCTATACTGTCGTGAGAGGATTCTCTATCGCCTCATCAACGCGTCTACCTCACCTAATCTAAGCATACGGTCCATAACGATGTTTTTTTGAAAGCCAATCTTAGACGGACACATCTAAACTACTTACTCGACCTACACATGATCATTAAGAGATCGAAATCATCACTTCCACTAAGAAGGGATACCCTTTCGAAATTAACTATTCTTGTGAGAGGGCACTTTAAGCAGATAAGCTTGAAACGAGGTAAAATCTAACGCATACGTATTCTTTACACATGGCCAGATCTTGTCAAGTTAGGAAAACGGTCGACCAAACTGCTACGTTAGAAAATCGAAACATTTTAACCCTGACACCCACAGTGGCATGATAATGCGCCTAAATGCAAATCTTTTCTAGAAGCCTACAGAAACTAACTAGTTCTGTGCTGGTGAGGTGTAATTTCGTAGACAACATGAATAAACTAGGAACCTTTCAGGCCTTCGTCCTCACCCACCAACCGTCGAGAATTAACACTGCATTCACCCACCAACTTTTATTGACCAGTATCTTAACTCGTACTACCACACAAACTTTTATCAAATTAGTCAAAGAAAATCGCGTGCTGAATTCCCCCAGGATTACATCGAAAATCACCACCACGTGGCATCAGATTATTGCCACTAAAACAACATTCGACGTCCTTGTAAGATATAACGCCAACTCGCAGAGATACAAAGCCCCCCCCCCCCCCCCACTGAGAAATCAAACAAAAATCTTAAATCCTGCGACCACACACAACAGCAGGCTCAATACCCCCTGCCGCACACAAATCACGGTATCGAAAAATCGATAGCTCGAATGATAGCCTACATTTTTCACCTCGCGCTCGAATAAATCACACAAATGACTGCCATTCCAGTCGGTATCTAGCTGTGCCGCCGACCAATGCGATATGCGAGCGCCAGCAAAAGGATAACTCGTCTGTGGAACCAAATTAACCGTGACAGGATAAAAATACACAAACACAATCATCAAACGGAATAAATTGCAACATTCTCAAAGCAATTTGCATTCATTCATCACTGCGGCACTGAGCGGGAGATAGACCGAGAGAGAGGTATATGTTCCGCCAGGACTCCATTCCAGTTACTACTGGACGGATATATTGTGCAAGTTTAACTGCTCGTGACAGTCGTCTCCATACAAGCAGCGGCGTGCATGTGAAAGGCATTGTCTTTCATTGCACTCGCCAGCCGTTCGTCATATCCTTCGACTCGAAAATGGGATTTGCATTTTGCAGCAACAGCAGCAAAAACTGAAAGAAACTAAAAATAACTTTTGGCCGCCCTAAATCCTCCTCGTCCTCGTGCGGCACGACTACGACAGCCTCGTGGTGTGAGCGCTATGAATGTGAATCAGATACTTTTCCGGTTTTATTTTAGAACAGAAAAAAAGGAACTTTAAAACTGGAAAATCGTTTAAGTTGGGTGACGTAAACTAGACTGCTTCTGACTTCAAGGAGAGTGGGTGGTGCAAAATGCAACTTGAGGACGTGAATCTGCTTTAAGTGCAAATTGTGCAAGCACACTAAAGCCAGCTGTTACGTAAGTTTTACGACAGTTTTTCGATTACAGATAAGACTTGAAATCTCGCAAAAGAAATCTTGTTCGTCCTGGATAGCTCCTTGGCTGAGGTGTAAACACGTAGACACGGAGATTGCTATGAAATGGGTTCGTTTCAGCAGAATCTCACGTTTTCGTAAAATTAGTGCGAAAAAGTCTTAAAAGTTGGTTGGATGACGAATTGAGTACACAACATTTACCCGTAGACAGATCCGAATTTATATAGACTGTTTGATGGCTTTGAGAAAACAGTCTGAAGCAAAATAAGCAATCGCCCAGTGGCTCACAGTGCTAGGAGCTATCATACGACCTTCTGCAACCCAAACTGTCGACAAAAAATGGTTTATACCTATATGAGGTTTCAACACAGAATTTTAATTCTACAAGATGGCCGGCGCTACAGTGATAATATTTTTTTAAATAGCAAACATGAACCCTTTATATTGCTTCGAAGGTTGTTGATTAGGGTTCTCCAATCATGTAAGGTTAATTTTGGTATATGGGTGGCCTGTGACTTAGTCACTGATCACTGCTCATTTAGACCAAAAATTGGGTCCTTTGTGGCCATTTTTTTAAAAGATCCAATATTGTAAAAGTTCTGAAGCTCCGGAAAGAAGTATCTGCCAAGAGTCCTTATTCTTCTGCTGGAAAGGGCAGGTGGCCTGATTATTTTATTAGCAGTCGACTCACTCTAGCACTGCGGTCTTTCAGCGAGGCCTATTGTACCAATCCATATGGATCTAGGGTAGTTCGTTTACTCCAGAGGCTGTTCAGGAAATTCATCAGCTTCTTAGGGAGAACCGCAGAGATTGCAGTCGGTGAGACAAGTTTACTGCCCAGAGTCCGTTTTTTCCGAATGTGTCATTTCAATAGGCAGATGCCACTTAGGATAACGGTTAAGATTTCAAGATGATTCCTACTCATTGTAGGGACAAAGTATTTGTCACATCGTCAGTTCAGTCAGTTCAGATCGCATTGGATTTGAGCAAGATCTGCTCCTTCATGTGGCTTTTGAAAAAGCATTTGGTTACTCCACAGTACGGTTCGTTGGATTCACGTATCGTGGGCAGTGAGTCCACCATCTCATTGCCCACGTGACCTTGTTGTGCAGGGATCAAGCGTCGTATGACCAAGTCTTTCTTTCCTAGTTCAAGAAGCATTTTGTTTGCCTCTAAAACTAAACTAGTTTTGACTTAATCGTTATTAGGCTTAGTGCCTTTAGGGAAGGTGGCCTTGACCTTTAGTGGAAAGTGCCTTGACTAACTGATAAATTCGTATTAGACGATAGACAACTTCCCGAATATTCCAGACCCAAACCTATTATCCATTTTTGAGTCATCTTAGTCATACTCTACACGGCCGTGTTTGAACTTCTCCCAGTCGTCCCTCGGTGGGATATTTACTGAGTAGTTTCGCTTGAAGCAGTACTTGGGCAATATATCATCCAATGGCATGTTCAATTCACTGCTTTGTAGCACGGAGGTAAAGGTGATCATAAGGGAGACATTTTGAACTGATTTTACTCAGGTGAAAGACTAAGTATTTCCTAAATTTCTATGTGAACGTGTACTGGTAGTAACTTGACGATACTTGACAATGACAGACAGACAGACAGCACGTTGTTCAGATTTCGGCTAGGCTTTGAGCTCACTCCATTTTATTGAATGTAAATACTTCTTTAGTTTCTGATCATTAAACTACTGACGCATGTGCCAAAGGCCACAAAAGTGGCTCTGAATAAGCCATTTAGAAGCCTTTTGCATATTAGCCTCGATCAATTTATCGAAGTGGCCAGAAACTGTATGGCTGTATATGCAAACAGCGATTATATGCATTATTGACAGTATCGTACTAGCGAATAATTTCCGAAGCTTGGATAATAGCAGTGATCTCAGTTTGGAAGACACTGCAATCGTTGTTCGTTCTAAAGGAACTTTTTACACCTAGAGCTTTGCAATAGATCCTGGTTCTCGTATCAACGTCCACCATTAAGCCCTTTTCGGTTCCTTCAGTCATTTCTATCAGGAATTTGTGGATAGTGAATCTTTTACCTAATGCTAGCATCAGAGATATGTATGTTATCAGTTTCTATTGACCTTTTTGCAGTTTTTCAGGCTCGCAGGCTTGACAGTAAAGAGCTGCTGGCCACAATGACTTTTTACCAATTTAACAACAGTTTTGGCCAAAATGCTGGTACAGTACAGCTCAACCAGATTGAAACTTAACATGACTACCATAGTCCTGGTTGGTGTTGTGCTTATGATCCTATGATCTCGGTGCAGGCCACCATCTAGTTTGTGGTGAAGCTGGTCTTGCATTTCAAGAACATTTCATCAAACTAATAAGCATGTTAGAAAAGCTTTCACAACCCCCGGCTATACCCAGTACACACCAGCTGGCTTGAAGCCCCATGTATTGTTGAACGCCATTTAGCATCTTAAATGAAGCCAATTTCTTTCTGATTCTGAAAGAATTCGATTAATCCCCCGATCTTGGCAGGTTTGAAGGCAATAGAACAGGAAGTATAAGCATGTCAGCAGTAATAACGAAGTAGCTGAGGAGAATAGAATATCAACGGATACAGAAAAGGGAAGATGAAGAAAACACCAAATAGAATCAACAAATGCTGAACACCATCTCATGATTAACCACCACCGCGACAATCCTGGCAAAGTAGATGAAATGAGAGATGGGTTTCGTTTTTTACTGTAAAGCTCTTATTAGTGGTTAGTAGTCTTAAGTAAATATTAGGAAAAATCACTTCCCTAGACTAAGGCCATGTCTTTGTAACTTTGCTGTCAAGTACAACTTGTTGGCTGTAGTCAACGTTTATCCAAATCAGGGTTGGTGGAGAATAATAGCATCAGCATTCGCAATTTTTTGAACCCACTTCAGTGACATTAAGCAAAACCTGAACGCAGATGATGAGAGGAAATAATAAAACGCTTTAATCATTAAACTGGAGGTACAATGCCAAGCAACAAGGAGTCCTTTGGTAACAATTCAACTTCACTTTTGAAAAGTAAGATAAGTTAGTTTGCATATTTCAACTGGAACCACCCTAACGAATCCGGGGTTATTCTCGGAACGAGATAAGTATGATAAATGCTTGATATTCCCACACTCGAAAAAAAAACCAATTTAACAACCCCACTTCTGGAGTCAAACTCGAAAATTTACAAATGTAATATTGTCCAATTTATTAGTCCCCTGAGAAACTCGTCGGAAGACCCTCTAAATTTCTGATGAACTACTCCCGCATTCATTCAACCATTACAGGGCGAAGCGTCTTCCTCTGACACAAGTTCCACTTTAAGTGGCAATAAAAATAAATCACTTACCCAGAAACGGATACATAAACTGCAGCAACGACAGCAGATAGTATCCGTATTTCCCGTAGGCCGCCTCCATTATGCCGGGATAACTGAATCGCCCACAAATGTGACCGCACCTCACCTGCGAAAAGACCAAAAACGGAAATCAAAATCTCACCTAAGTCGGACGCTGAGAGATATTGCATTGTTCGTCCTTCGCCCACACGAGCACAACAAACGCCCGCAGGATTGTTTCACACCTTTGGCATTCGACGGTTCCACCCCGAGAGGTAGTTTAAAGCAGATAAGGAGATAAATGTCCTTTGTTGAAGGATCTTGTTATCCAAGCTTCCATCCACACACACTCTCTTTCTCTCCATTTGAATCCAATTCAATTATCAATACGAAACATGAATTAAGGATGAGATGTTGAAATGTGTTTGCATTCTCACACTCGCACACTTACTTGATTGTGTTACATCAGCAGCGGGTGAGCCCAAGCGAGCATGCCTGAGTGGGAACGAAGGGCAAACAAAACACAATTATCCGCACGCAGGATGTGGATTGTGTTGTGATGCTAAGACTATTCATCATCCTGCTCCCACTCAACTTACCATAAGGATCAACGAGTAGTCTGTTATGCAGGCCACAAGGACAAGCAGCAACAGCCCTAGACCGAATCCAGCCCTATGGAAGGCATATGGGATCCCGATGACACCACTGCCAACGATGGAGTTGATATAATTGAATGATGCTTGCGGTAAAGATGACAGACTATCCGATTCTTTGTTCTCCTCGTCCTGGAATGACAAAACAGAAAAGAAAAACAATAAATATTCAGTGGGTGGTACAAACTACGAAGGACATCCGTTACGACAACTTGATAAATGAAACGATCTGCAGAAGATGCAGGTAAACAGCTTTGCAAGGTCAACCCGACGTAGAAGGATGCAGTTCCGGCCGGATGTGGACTGGAATCCATTACTCTCGCATGCTACGATAACTCTTTTTTTTTTCAATTACAGAACACGTGGGGGGTGTCGATAAATAAGAGGATCCACTCCCCCCAGAGGGAAAAGTGGCAGAAACAATTTTGTTATTACCAGCATTATCATTCCCTGCTTTCAATTAAATTTAATAAGCTCAAGTGGCTGCGGGAAGTGGAACCGCCATCGAAAGTGTAAACACAAAATTGAAAGTGCTTCTGTTTTTTTCTTCTTCTATTTTTATCCCGGTATAGGGGGGCTTACTGGACTGAAATTGCTTTCTGTTTTGGATTTTAATTATGAAATTAATTGTTGGCACTGCGCGAGGAGGCTCAAAGCGACATGACATATTTTCGGACACAACAACTGCCGAGTAAATATAGAACTTCGGTGAAGTTTGCCTCTCAAGTTTGAAATTACAACTTTTCCACAAAACATTTTGTAAATATTTTATTCGAAATCATTGTTTCGTTAGGCTTGACGCAGTCTGGCGTGGGATGTGGATACATTTTTTTGGAAAAAAAAGGTCGACTTTGTGTGGAGACTTATTTGCCTTCCTCTTGGGATTATGCTTACAAAAGTCACAAAACTTTGTAGATTTCTCTTTCTCTTGCCCTTTGACCTTTTTTTAATCTAATTTGTGAAATTTTATGTTGAATCGCATTCAATTATGGCGTCGAAAGTCGAACATTTTTGAAAGTAATGTTTTTCTTGTCTTGGGTTGGAAATCTTTACCAGCCATGCGCATCTCATGATACACATTTCATTCCTGTCGAGATGGCTTTTTTTTCTTAAGTGGTGAGGTAACCGCAATCAACGATCTGGTTGAACAACTAGAAGAAACTGTGACAGTTGAACTGTTTACAGAATCACTGAAAGAGAAGCAGTGAGCAGATGTGACAGTAGAACCATTTACAGAATCGGTGAAGCGTTGATAGGCGGTCACAGCTTGCGTCAACACCCGATGGAGAGTTTGTATGGTACTGGGTGTTACGAAAATTGACGGAGCATTTATCCACTGCTCTGAAGAACATTATACTAGATAGTGTGATTCCCTAAACGAGCTCTCTGATGTCCTCAATCCTCGACTACGCATTATTTTCGGAAGAAAATAATTTTACATCCGTTCTAGGTGCGTTCCGCAGAATATTTCGTAGACCATTCGAATTGTTATTGTCACCATGGGTCAGTGGTTAGTGCGTTGGGCTGCTGACTGAGCAGCGTGGATTCAAGCCCCAGCCATATCCGGCGAGAAGCCAGGCCTTGGCTTATCCTGAGCTGTAGCGCCATCTAATTGTTATACAATTCTTGCTGTTCGGATAGGTATCAGCATCGAAGAATGTTTCTACGGATAGCGCATGAGATGGGCCTTGTGCAAGAGAAGTGTTCCAAAGCAATTGGTAGCACTATTACCACAGCAGACAATAAAGACGCAAAATGTCCCTTGCTAAACAGAAGTTATGACATGATTTCCGAATTCACAGCGAAGTTCGACAAGGATCACCCAGAAATTCAACGTTTGACGCGCTAGCATGCCGGGAGTAACCAGAGTCTAAAGAAGTAAGTTTCTCAATAGACAAAGGCAATGCCTCAGCATTGGCGACCCCAAGCGTACCTGTCCTACAGCTGTTATAGAAGCGGCCATTTTATAAAAAAAAAAAAATGGCTACCTGCAGGACAGTCAGACTACTGCAAACAGAACACCTGAATGATACAGATCATATGGATCAAATTAATCTTCTCTCTGAATTTCCAGAGCTTGTCATGATCAGTAAACCACCACCTCCCTTAAACTCTTACTTCAACACAGTTATCCCAATCCGACAAGAGTGGATTTTGAGAAAGCCATACCTCTGACATAAAAGGTGGCATACGGATGGATCGAAACTGTCTTCGAATCAAACACCAAAATCTTGTTGTCAATGGCAAACAGTTCGAGTGTATTTCAAGCAGAGATTCATGCCATTTGAGATTGTAACAACCTCATTCTTAATATACATACTCACGGTCAGTCAAGCAGCAATAAACGCTTTAGGGTCTTCTCAAACCTCTTGTACTGGTTCTAACTACAGCTAAATGCAAACCAAATAAATTCTCTGTTGATCCTGTCGAACGTCTTCTCTCCATTTACCCCAATACGTAATCCTTTTGCCTCTGACAACTTAGTCAACGCATTCCGGACACATCAAGCGAAAAGACAGAAATGGCTGTCAAATTTGTAGTAGAATGCACTTCGTAACGTTGAATCACTACTTTTGTCACACACAGGGAGCATTGAGAACTAAGCTTTTAATGTTTATTGATGAAATATCACTGTAATTGTATTTGTTTAAACTATTAACACATAAGAACAAGGTTTTCAATGAATTTCCAACAATATTTCCAACGAGAAACTGATTTTTCAGAAAAATTTAATACAATCGTGTGCACAGCCAAAAAGTACAGTGAGTTCAAATGTGAACTCAACACATTTTTTCGCCTGTTTTCTGTCACACAAATGAAATTCTAAATCTTGTGGAGGGTTTTTCGCTGTTTTTGGATGGTTTTTCGATTGGAAACTTGATGAAATGAAGGGAAAGGTAGACTAAATGAATTAGAAACGCCGAATGTATAGAGAAATGCTAAAAATAACCAACTTTTTGTCAAAAATTAGAGAAATACGTCTACGACTGCAAAGCAATTTCGCAGTAATTTTACTGTGGCGTATGTGGAACATTTTTACTGATTTTTCAGGTGACCTCAGTTCTAACTTCACTCGCTTCTGCAAAGTTTAAACTTCGAACACGGCATTAACCAATGAATCCATTCAGTTGCGTGAAACTGCCCCCCTTTTCGTCTGAGTATAGCGCATCGGGGATCGCAAAACCCAAAACACTGAGGCGTATGTGGAACATTTTACCTGACTTTGCATGTGACTTCAGTTAGAACTTTACTCACTTGCGCAAAGTTTTAAACTTCAAACATGGCACTTAGCAATGGGTCCTTTCAGTTGCATAAAACTGCGGCCCCTACAACCTCTTAAGTATAAACAAAGTCAAACTTTGGTAGATGCCTGGGCATAAGGATATTTTTGGCAATAAAAAAAGCGAAGAGCTGCCTAAAAAGTATTAGTTGAATCCTTTATTGGCTCTGTACCACTCCAAACTTGGCAATCAGGTCCACAATTACCCACTAACTTCGTCAGACTCGGTTACGTTAGGTTAGCTTGAAGTGGTTTCAAGCTAAAGCCAATACACTCAGACTCGTGAGGGGTCCGTTGTAATACCAAATGGATCTCGGAAAGATCTCCTGCCTACTCATTGAACTACTTCTTTTCAAGCGTAGGAGGCTACTAACATCGGTAGTTCTCAGGTCGCCTAAATTGGTGTAGAAGAAGGCTCCTAGTGGAGTTTTCTTTTGCGGGAGAGAGCTGGACAGGTGCAAAGAAAATGAAGAATAGTCTCATCCTCCTCTTCGTCCATACAGCCTTTGCTGCAGTTGTTTGCGTATACGCTAAGCCTTGTTGCATGCTTGTTTATTTATTCGTCAGGTTAATAGAGCTCTTAGACACTTATACATATAACAAATCCAAAGAATCTCTGTGCTGCCAGCTTCGTTATCAAACGCTGAAATTGCGGTACACATTCGATGTGAATGCATGGCTCTATGTGCAAAAAGGAGACAATATTTCCCAAGAGAAACCTTAGTCCTTCTGAAAATCCTCAAAATCTCGTCTACTGATTCTCAATTTTATTGAGAGAATAGAACCTCCTCTGATTTCTTAAAACCCCGTCGCACAAAAGATCTTCAAGGTTGATTGGTAAGTTCCGAATGGTCACGAACTATATTGTTAAGAATAGGCGAAATGGTTGGGACATCTACATCTGTAGCGTTAGTTAGGCTGCGTTTAAGGAATTGCTCAACCCTTTAACCAGTTCCAAAATAGTGCGCGAATGCAAGAACTCTCTGAATTCAGTCGCAAGGCTGAACTCTTTGAATCTTGCCTCAGTCCCAGGTCACACTGGGATCGCTGGAAACGAGATCTCGAAAAAGATTGCTAGACAAGGCTGAGAGGATGTTTAGTCAGAATCTGAACCCGCGTTGGGTGGAGAGGACGACGATACTTCGGATCAATTCCTTTGCGATTGTCCTGCCTTTGCTCGGATTAGGTGGCAGGTCTTCGGTGTTAATGTGGTTAGTGGTAAGCTCCTCATCTTGGCTTTCTCCGAGAGTCCAGGAAATTCCAGTAAAATGTGTAAAAACTAGGTCCTGCTTTCTGTTAGTACAATGGACCAGTTGCGTCTGAGTGTTTCCAAACCCAAAAAAAAAAACAACCTTCCTTAACTTCCCACATTATCAACAGGGAGGTCACTTTAAGTTACGAGCCGTCACACACGAAGAGCCCACGGTATAAAGATGAATTCATCCAACGGAAGAAGGTCACTGAAGTTGCATACGCCATTTTAGCGCAAAACTAAGGCAACCAGAAATTAATATCGAGCCAGAAGAAGAAAAGCCGAGAAGATCCTATGTAGAAAGAAGAAAACCTAAGGAGTCTCCCAACTCAATAAAGTCGAAATTTCTTTAAAAACAAGCCAAGCAAATAGCATCTGACTTCAAACCCGGAAAGCAGACCCTTCGACACAGCGAAGGAAATCAAGTCAACAAAACATAGGCATTTGCTGGTGATTCCATAAATTGAGAAATCATCAGTTAAACTCAAGACCAAATCCAGTCAACGAAGAAATCGTCCTTTTTCAACTTAGAAGAGATTGGCGCAGCCGTCAAGAAGCTGACAACAACAAGGTCAGAATTTCTGGTGGCTTGCCGACAGAGCTTTCTTAGTACGAACGTGATGTCTGGGTAGTGTGCATGTAGATACAATTAAGGATCGACGAAAGTATGCCCAAAAATTGAACTTTCAACTACTCCGTCTTAGGAAATGGCCCCTGTAAATCTTGCGATTACATTTTTCAAACATAGAGTACAATTTGATGACGCGGATTTTACTGATCGCCATATCTCCCTCTCAATTCATTACTACCTATACTTCCGATCAGTTCCCTATTCTTCACCTGCACTATGTACTAAAAGCCCATTTCTTTCACTCCTGGTGATGTCGCTTTTTATTACACTGTCGAATTGTCACGACTAAGGACAATTCACTTTAAACAATGCGATCCTACGCCTTACTTCTTACTATCGCAGAGAAGACCAAAGGAATTACAACCTGAACGCACTATGTTCCTTGCAGTTCGATCAACGCTCATCTGAAGTTTTCCAACCATATCATACATCAGATTTCGGCAAGGAAATGCTCTACTGACTTCTTCAATCTTCAGCTGGAACATGTAATGCATAGCATGCCATCATAGAGGCTTTCAAGTAGTTCAAGGTAAATCGAAATCCACAATCAGTTTGCAATATCGCCAAAGAGACAGTCGACACCATTTTGGCCGCCGGCGACACCTGCTACTGAAGAAGAGCCCTTGGTTCCTGTCAGTGATAGAATTTCACTATCAGTCAATTAGTCTGACAACGTCGCATACCTACTGCCCTTTTCACTGCTTATGACTTGTGTCTAAAATTGGAGATGACAGCATGATGGTCACAGAATTAATGGCCGTATAGCAGAATCCCCAAGCATTTCCTGTTGCAACCCAATGTCATTTGAATGTTTCTTAGTGAAAGTCTTTTTGCTAAAGAAGCGTTTTAGTCGTCTCAGTTTTTGTTGTATTGTTCGACCCACGCTCGTCGTAAAGAATCAACAAGTCCATAGGCTTCCAACACCCTTGCATTAATTCAACCCACCGTCGTCAACAATTTGTTAAATGAATACACCCCAGAACTTAGCACACTCGAGTCCTTGACTAGGGCGATAAATATTCAACAGTTGTTATTCGTTCCATGCCTCTCGGTTTGGAACTATTATGGCAAAATAAAAACCCCCCCGTTTATGGGAATGGTTTGTAAATTTAAATACTCCTTCATTATCTGAGTCAAAATAACTCACTTCCTTTGGTCCTTTGGCACAATTTGTTCGCAAAATCCTCGTAAATCTATTCATACAGAAGTGAAAGGCACCGACCCACTCCCCTCGTCAACAACAACAAGGCACAGACCCTGTTTTTCACTCTGCTCAATGTGCGTGGTTGGGTGCGCTTACAATTCTTCTCGATAAATAATTCAAAAGGACAACAAAAAACAGGAATGGAAAGAGGGGGAGGAGAGAATGAGATTTTTATCACGTCGTCCACCCTATGAATTGTTTGCAGCAGACAAATGCCTCGTTCCCAAATGCTCATATCCTAGGACATTCGAGAATAGAATGAAATCTTATACATCGTACTCTCTCTTTCTCCGTGCGGATATCCTTTCTCGTCGTTTTCCGGATACCTAGCCATTGAACCATGTGCTATGCCGCATCTTTTCAGCATAAACCAGTGACACAGAGTAACAACACGACCAGCATCAACAAAGGGATCCAACCAAGTCCAGCGAGGAAAATTGAAAAATCAATGCCCGTGAAGAGTTGGATCTAAGTTTCATTCCTTGGTTTTCTATTTTTTTTTTTCTCTTGTGAAGTGAGTCGTAGATGCTCAGTTGTAGACACTTGAAGTTCGGTATAAATATTAAAAGGATGTGCCCGTCGCCTATCGTCCGTCCTTCCGGTCCGGGGTGAAGGGTTCAGCTGTGAAGGTCCTTTTATTTGCAATAAAATTGACTTGCATTGCCGGCGAGAGTATCTTTGGATGAAGTGGACTTGTGAAGATTGAAATACATAGGAGAAAGTGTTTGACAGCCGTTGTCATGGAGAGGACCCCTCTCGGTTGGTCACTTGAGAAAAGTTTGTACTCGGGGCGAGAATGACAACATTGGAGAAACTTGACGACTTGTTGTCGATATTTGAGTGATCTAATTGGTTTGTCAGAAGGTAGTGGGTTTCTTAAAAAAATTAAATTTTGTTAAGGATTCTCTCTTGCAACTTTGTTTGCGAGATGTCGCCTGAAACTTGTTATAATTATACGACAGCAGCCTTGACATGTGAAGGGAGTCGAAACTAGTTTCTTGACGGAAGGTCATAGTTCTTCCTGCATGTCGGATTCTTAAGCTCAAGATTTGGGTATCCACCCCACAATAAGGGTAATATCTCGTCCTTGAAGCGACTGTTAATGGTTATCTGTGATAAGGACTAAAAGCGGGCACTTTGGAATCTCAAAAATTCATTATAGCTTCACATAAACTCCTTCAAGTAACAAGCGAAGCTTCCTTCCGGTTAGGAGAGGGACACACTCATGTCAATGGATCAATGTAGCGACGACTCTTCATTACTTTATACCATTTCGCTTTTTAGTATTTATTCATGTTATACACACAGCGTTTGCGTGCCGAAAGTTGTTACTTTCATCCTCCTCCTACCTACTGCAACTCAAATCCAATATAACCAAGCACTCAAAGGGTTTTTCCGGCAATTACGGAGCTCAATTAACACTCACAGCAATAAATTTTGCACAGTATTATACCACTTGATGCGATATACGATATTACGATATCCGATATCACAGTGAATACCGTTTACTAAATAAAGTTTCAATTTAAATTGTTCACTGCCGCCTGCCATAGGTTCCGAGAAAGGATTCAGATTACAGAAAGGGAATCCTTTTTTGTTTTTCCTTCAAAGGACGAAAATTATCGAACCCAAATGCGACGATGCCGACAGGATATACTTAAATTTGAATCCGACAATGAGCTTGAATTTCAATGGAGCTACAGAATTCCCATTTCCTAAGCAAGAAAAGTATTTCCTTTGTAGACATCCCCGGATACCAACAACAAAAAGGACTCTATCTCTCTCTCTGTCTCTCTCTTACACAGACAAAGTGGGGAAGGAATTGATTTTCTCAATGAGATTCCTTAATGCATTGCCATGGAATTATACAGCAAACGAAGAGGGAGCCGCTTTATATTGGAGAATGATTCAATTCGCAACGATAAAGCCGGGGTAAACTATCTGAGAACGAGTGCGGACAAGGGGGTATGTTAAGTCATCATAAGGATCCATTTATAGTATTTGCTTTACTGTCGGACATTGTCATTCGCTTGTTTTATATGTGTATGTGTGTATGTGTGTTTATTCGGGATCTCCTTGGGGAGCCTTAGTCAGACTATAAAGATGACCATCTCAGGGCTTTTGTTGTTACAGCTGATTTTATGGGCGAAATGTAATAATGCGTACAAGATGCTCTGTCAGTTTACGTATGGGTTTAGTCATTCTCTTTTCGAAATCACATTCATCTAACGGTTAATGAATAATTAACTTGAGCAGCCAAGTGATGAAAATGCGCTGAAGGACATTGGGATTTATCGTGTATGATGAAAAGGATCTTCTGTTGGCTTATCATGTGTAGAGTGGAAAGCAGCACTTAATGGCACTCTCGCTTGAAGTGGGCCGCATTGGGATTATCTTTCGTGTGAATATTCCTAGAAAATTGCTAATGGACAAGGATAGCCTCGAGCATAATACTCCAATTTCATTGCTTCTCAGTTCAATTATATCTGACAGACACTACAAGTCAGTGTTGATATAATACTCGTACTCGGATTAATTTTTCAAAGGAATTTCGTAATCGAAAAATAATTTTACACATTTCCTCGATGCAGAGTGCATCCACACACCCCTGCAGACACAAAGTAACAAAAACTGATCCCTGACGGGTATACTTCAATATTTTTTTCCCGGTTTTCCACAAAGAAACTTTGGGGTGAGCTACCATCTACCACACTCTTGAGAACCCACTAGAGTGCGTTTTTATTCATGTTGAGGATTTCAATTTCCCATTTCACTTAACCCGCGACTCTGCTCGTATCCTGCATCTAGTTTCTGTATTTCGCATTCTAAATGCATTTCTAAATGCATGGATGCATTTCTCTCTGCTCGATATCATGCCGTAGGATTTATAGATGCAAACAGTGGGTGGCTCTTTGTTTGAAATGCCCTTTCGAGGGCGACGGATAGAAAACGTGTTTGGATTGCTTAAACAAATAAAACGAGCATCCTATAGGGTAAATGCTTATGATTTGTGACGCAAAGATAAATTGAGATTCGATATGGATGTGTGCTTTACTCATGGAAAGTGGGTGCAGACAAGAGGGTATAAAACAGAACTTGTAGCTGGAGCCGTGTTGTTGGATAAAAAAATCACCTTCGGATCAATTCTTGAAATCTTCCTGCTGCTATTGAAAGGAAATCGGGAAGAAGAGCAGAACGGGAGAGCTAGAAACGAATGTGAAGCTGATCGCCTGTTTCGATTCATTTAAGAGATATTTTGCAAAGTCTCGTACATCTAAAGAAGTCAGATGCTCATTTAAAGCAATCGAATCCATGACGCCGTGGCTCAGTGGTTAGTGCGTTGGATTGCTGACCGAGCGGGGTGGGTTCAAGCCACAGCCAGGAACACCGAACATTTTCGCGGCACCACCTCTTGTCGGGGAATGACAAGCCTCCGGGAGTATAATCTGTCATGAAAGAGCTTCTCACTGCGCCGTTCGCAGTCGGCAATAAACTGTCCCTTCTATTCGTGCGAAATATGTAACACGCACAACATGAATGTTTGCAAGAAGCTGGGCCTTGGCTCATCTCAAGCTGTCGCGCCAGCTATTTATTTTCTTTATTTTAACACCTTAAACGTTCTTAGGGAGAACTATTGGAAGGACGAACTAAAACCTGCTGCTGGCTTATTCACGGTAAGTCTCGGTTGGACCTGACCCTCAACCAAGTCGCCGTTTTAGCCAGGTTGATTGTTAGCTACCTATCTCTGTTCCACATACCAAGTGGGTTAATCTTTTCTTTTCAGTTTTGTATGCTATGACGTCCATGTTTTACCTGTCTATGTTCTACCTGTCCCAGTGGCTTCACAGCTGATACAATTCCTTTTTCTATTCCCGGCTCATTTTTCTTCCCTCAAGACAAGCGAAGTCGAACTCTATGCCAGAGAGAAGGACTTGGATCATAAAAGTCTTGTGCAGACTATGCTTAGTTCCTCAGTCTAAGGAAACAGCGATTCAGAGACTTTATCGTTCGTTTAATTTCTGATAGGAAGTCGTTATTGGATGTGATAGCAGAGCCAAGGAAAACAAAACCCGCTGACTATGCCCTTCTGTTCGATTCGTCGATGTTAAGACTAAAGATCCCTTCGTGTTAACTGCAGACACTTGGTTTGACCCTCCATTTTGGCTATTTCTGTCTGTATACTCGTGAATACATCGGTGAAAGCTCACTGAGTTCTGCCTATTGTATTGATATTACAATGCTTCTGCTGCTTTTGGTTCTTGGTCAAGAGTTGCACTTGGGCGAGCTAATTGCGATGAATGACTCTATTCAAAGCCATAAGCATTGGCCTGATAATGGGTGCATAATGCATATGTTTTGTGGTTGTAGTCCCGACCTACTTCCTTTTGTTTAAGAGCTGTGGTGGCTTTTTGCTCTAGGACGATAGGTTTCTAACTGGGTTTTTTGTCATAAATGCGCAATATTTGGCTTTATCTAAGGTAAAGGGTAAAAAGAAACGGTCAAGGCTACAGAGCCCGAACTGAAGTCTGCAAGGATGAACAAGGAAACATCGTAGTAGAATCGAAGTCGATGCTGAGGATATGAAAGAACTACCTCTGTAGACTGTTTAACGGCGACGACGAATCAAATCCCGCTGTCAGGCAGAATGAACCATTCAACCTAGACGATGAAAACCAACAATTCTGTCCACCCGACCTGGACGAAGTTAAGATAGCCATATCTCAGCTTAAGTCCAACAAAGCTGCTGGTGCTGACGACCTAGGTGCCGAGCTGATCAAAACAGCAGCCGATGACTTAGTAAGGAGCATGCACCAACTCATCTGTAAAATATGATATAGGAGGAAAGTATACCCGATGGGGCCCTCTGAACTGCACTACTGAGGCATCGGTCTTCTTAACATCGCCTAAAAGATCTTATCTGCCGTGTTGCGTGAACGTCTGAAGCCGTTCGTCAACAACCTGATCGGTCCATGCCTTCAGACCAGGACAGTTCACCGTCGCCCAAATATTCACACTGCGGCAATTTTTGGAGAAAAACCAAGAACTGCAAATCGATACGCACTACCTTTTCATCGATTTTAAAGCCGTGTATGACAGCATCTATAGAGATGAGCTATACAGAGTCATGTCTAGTTTTGGCATCCAAACTCGTCCATCTGTGCAGGATGACGATGGAGATTGTACACTGCCAAATTAAGGTCGATCAAGACCTCACCGAGACATCAACATCAACATCGTTTTTGAAACAGTTGTTCAAAACTCACGCGCCAACAGCAGAATCTTTTAAAAGTCCGTCCAATTACTCGGATACGTCGAAGATATTGACATAATCGGAAGAACGCAGCGCGATGTCACTGGCTGGCGTGTTTGTTAGTATTGAGACGGAAGCAGCGAAAATTGGTTTAGCGGCAATGAGGGTTAGACCAAGTATATGCTGTCAACAAGAAAGGACACTCAACACCAACATCTCGGACAGAACGTCACTGTAGAAGTTATAACTTAGAGGTAGTTAAGGACCTAATTTACGTAGGCTCCGCTTTAACTTCAGACAAGGACACTACTGCTGACATCAAACGAAGAGTAACTCTTTCCAATCGCCGCTTCTTTGGGCTGAGAAGGCAATTGAGAAGCAAAGCCCTCTCTCGAACAACTAAGGTGACCCTGTATACGACCTTAATCGTCCCAATCCTACTCTACGGCGCAGAGGCATGGACTCTGTCAAAAGCGGATGAGGTTGCCCTTATCTGTTTCGAGAGGAAAATTTATCGGGTGATTTTTGGTCCCATCTGCATAGACGGTGACGGGAGGAGAAGATACAACGATGAACTGTACGGGTTCTACAGCGACATCGGCTTAGCCAGAAGAGTGAAGCCCCAACGACTGAAGTAGCTGGGCCATGTACAGCGGATGAATACCAATGCTCCGGCCCGAAAAATCCTCGAATCCACACCCGAAGGACGGCGCGTTAGAGGAAGATTGCGACTCAGGTGGCGCACGCAAGTGGAAGGGGACCTTCACCAACTTTGCGTACGAAAGTGGACGCAGCTGGCTAAAGATCGAGCTGGCTGGAAACGCTTGTTGGTTGAGTCCCAGGTGCAGCCCGGACTGTAGCGCCACCTTGTGTAAGTAAGCAAGTCTCTATACTCGGAAACCCAACGGTGACTGCTCACTGAGATTTCGCTAAATTCCTAGCTTAGTTCCTTGTCATAAATCCGAAATATTTGGCTTTGTCTACGAGTAAAAGGCTTACCCCACACACTTTCGGGAAGACGAAATTCCTTGTTAAAAGAACGTCTTTAGTCTTTTTAAGGTTACCCGCATTCTTTAGTTCATTATAAAAGTAAAAGGACACCATTCTGTTAGAAATTCTCAGCGTACTGAGGTGTTTCAACGAGACAGATGCATATAGCAACATTATTTCCAAAGGCAAAAACCCTACTTCCTTTCAGGGTAAAGAACAATTCATTTACTACCAGATTCCAGGAAAGAGTAGAGAACACGCCATGTTTTGAGTTTCTTCAAAATCTTGGCAGTCATTTTCCTTTTAAAGCCCTTTTCGCTCTGAAACACGCTGTCAGATTGGCAAAGTTGTCCTTGAAATGTGATTAATGGATAAAACTACTTTACTCCCTTTATTCCAACAACTTTTCTAAACTTCAGCACGACGACGCGGATAACTAATTAAAAACTTTTAATAGTATAAAATGTTTTGATCCACTCTGTGCCAGTTCATCCCTCTCATAAGCCGATAAATAAAAGCCATAACCATAAATCCTCTATTAAATGGGTTCATTTGGGTGGCACCAGAGGCACGTTGCGGTGGTATAAGAATTTATTTTCTATCAATTGAAAAATATTAATTACAACCTCGGCCCAGCGGTGCACATCTGGTCTAAGGCACACCATCATTGAGAAACCACTTCCATTTATTAAAAGCCAAGTCATTATGGCGTAATTGGAGGAAATAAAAAATGTCCCTTCTCTGCTCTACCTCGCTCTCTCTCCTTCTTTAGTTGTTACTCAGCAAGGAGTCCCCAAGGAGTCGTAATTACTTCTGATTTCTTGCAATTGCAGTTCAACTATCAAAATGAAAAAAAAAATATACGTTTCTATTCGAATGCATGTGAAAAATCCAATCCATGTCCTTTATGGGAAAAAATAGTTTTTTTTGTTCCGCTTAATGGACTTCTTTGGTTCGGTTTTGTTGTAGTTCCTTTTGATTTCTTTGATGAAATTAACAACTTTTGATTCACTTACGAAAGGCATGGCCATAAGGCAATAATATCACATTATTTTGTTGTAATAAACTTCCATTAAAAGTTAAATTCAGCTAACTTGTGCTTTTATTATGGATTTGCGGTGGCAGCTAGGAACTCATCATTAGAAATGTGTGACAATTCATCAAAAACTACTTTTCACTCTTAGCAAAGACACTGTGTTGTCAAAACTGGCAGCAAATACAAAACTAAAGAAGAAACACAGTTGACATCTATCTAATGAAACCTGCCCAAACTTGAAATTCATTATTTAATTTGTTTGTTTTCACTATTACGGCGAAATAGTCCCCCTAAGGCTGCACACACAGTGAAGCGATAAAGCGATGCGATGCGAGAAGCTAGAAGCGTGCGCTAAAACTGTTCACTTGTATTTTTAGGTACGTGCGCACAGTGAAGCGATATCGAATGCTTCTCGCTTCTCGCATCGCATCGCTTTATCGCATTACTGTGCGCGTAGCCTTAGGCACAGAAAATCTCTTCAACGAATTAGGTTGCTTTTTTCAAAGACGCAGATGTTAAGCTAATCATTTAGAGTCCCAGATAGAGCCAAAGGGTGGCCTTCGGCAGATATTGCAGAAGGTTAGGTTAGGTGAATGGGTGCCTTGTGGGATTCGTCACTGCTTACATAGACCAGTCTACGTAGTCTAATGAGTCATTTTCTATTTTTACCTCGGAAACCTATAAGGAGACCGCTGAAGAATATGAATCTCAGGAGATCCCTCAGCTCGATGTCACGAAAGCCCGCCAGTTCCGTAAAAAAGTAACTACCAAGAGTCCTCATTCTTTTACCGGCGAGGGTAGAACATTTACACAGCAGGTGACGGACAGATATTGCAGAAACTCGAACTCACACCAATTGCACAGCGGTCCACTGAGCCACGACGACCACAATTTCAAGTGTCAAAGGAGCAGGAATTGCAATGGCATATGAATAAATAAAAAAATATGAAAGTCCTAGTACAATAGCTGGGAAGACAGCTCGAGATGAACCCAGGCCTAGCTTCTCGCAACCATTCATGTTGTACATGTTACATTTTTCGCACGAATGGAAGGGACCTACAATTTATTGCCGACTCCGAACGGCAAACTGAGAAGCTCTCTCATGACAGGTTATACTCCCGGAGGCTTCTCATTCCCCGACGAGAGGTAGGTTTGAACCTACAACCAAATTCTTAAAATCAATTTGGAAACTTCTTAGCATGTTCGAGTGAAAATTCAGCTCAATCTCGAACCGGAGGTCATTCTCTCTCACTCTAACCTGGATCACAGGACAAAAGGAGCACAGGTGGCAACGAAGAGGTTCAACTCTTGACAGCTCTCTCGCGGAACGAGTTCAGATTCTACTTAGGCCTGCCAAGGGTAAGCTATTGTTACACTTTCTAAAAATGACTAACCAAAGATGTGTCGGGCTAGATACCTGCATCTTTTCTGGGACAATATTAGTCACGTAAAACCAGATTAGAACCAAAGGCTTTATTAGCAAGGGAACGGACTTTTCTCGGCATTTAGTCGAGGGTCACTGGCAACCATACAATAAGACTGGACATTTCCTTTAAAACTCACTGCAGCAATTATGTACAGGGATGTGAACAAGGTAGAAATTCTCAACCACTTCCTTTGCAAATGCATGGCTCTCGCCAAAATCAAGGCTTTGTGCAAAAATTCTATCTTTCTCGAATCCAAAGACTGGAGAAAAGGACAAACAAACAACAACCCTACACGCATTTTTCGGGTTTTCAAGAGTCTTGGTATCAAAACGCCGCTAAATGGGTTTCAGGTACACAAACAATGATTACAATATTTGCTTGAGGGTTCTCAGATAAACCCAAGAGGTTTGATAAGATGCATAACGCCACGATTCACTGAATAAAAGGCCAGAAAGTAATGAACAAGATCGCATACCTCCTGAAATGGGAACAACCAAACATTTTATAGACACAGCCCCGAAGGAACGTCTATGGGTTGGTTGATACATTATTCGAGAAAATCTAAACAAGGAGAAATGGCAATAAACCAGTAAAGGGATAGCAACTGCCAATCTGCACAATGAAACTGCAGCACCACTCTATAGACCAACTCTAAATGTTTAATTCGAGTTTTCTTCTATAATTCACCCGCGATTAAGGGGTTAGACAAGGGTGTCCTACCTTTTTGTTTCTCTGGGCTACATTGGAAGAAGACATGGTGTTTTGGGTCACAAGTACATATATTACCATAGCTGACGAGCGTAAAAAAAACGTTACTTGGCACCTGTAGCACAAAAGCGCACACAACATTCCTCAGTAAAATGGACATGCTTCAATTAACCTTAAATATTTTCGGGCCGCATTGATACCTGCCTTGGGCAGCTGGTTGGACAGCTTTGGGTTAGATGATGAGTATCTTCTTCCAACCTCCTCTTTCAGCATCATTAATCAGTTCTATCAAGTTTTGAAGCCACTCTACGACCAGTACTATTGTATGTCGACTTCTTTGACAGTGGCAACCCTTTACTATCTTCCCAAAAAAAGAGCTCAATCAGTTAAACAGAATAAGTTTAGCACTAAATACAAAAACTTTGAATCCTTTAAATTTCCCAAAAGCTTTATTGAAGACTTATATGCCGCTTTGACTACACTGGTTTAGTGGTCTCAATGCAACTTTTTTTTAGCTTTTCAGAACCTTATTCGATATTTTCGTCAATCTTTTTGGTCGAACTTCCACCTTTAACTTTCTTTAAGGCGGGCTGCTTAGCGGTGAATGACAAGAAAGCGTGAAAGTTTATAAAAACAGAATTTACTAATGTAAAATTGAGAACAAGATCATTGGTATTACTTTCGAAATCCAACCACTGGCAAAATGGACAGAAGCTTAGGTTAACCCTTATAAAAAAATCGATGTCATAAAGTCTGTGAATACAAAGGCGGTCGGAAAGTTACGTGAGTCGTGCATAAGACTTCGTCACATAGCGAAAACAAGTATGCGTTCTCTAAACACATAGAAAAACCGTATTCTCTCCTCAACGAATGTTACCAAAATCGTCTAGTCCAAAACACTATCACGAAATCGTCCTGTGAAATTCTTATGACCTTCTTATACAAACTTCAATCATATCCCTTCCATCAAACAAAGTTCTCTACAACTAAAATTCTACCTCCATCTCATAATCTATTAAAATCTCATCAAGTTCACTCACATCCTCTTGAGAATCCTTATCAAGGTTACCACCATAAGACAATCGAAAAAGTCGACCATTGAAAGGTCATACATGGATCGCAAAAGCGATCTTCTTCATCTTGGGTTGTGACATCAAAGATTGTTTTCCATAAAAAACTAAACAATATTCTCTCGAGCAACAGAGCGGAATAACTTTTCCCGTTCTAATGAACTTCAACTCGATGCCTGGTGTGGTAATTTGTATTCAATTGAAGTATTTCTTGGATTATATTGGAAACAACTTAGATGTTGAAGTTGCCCGAGTAGTTTCACAAGGAAAAGTTACTCAAAATTTAAATTGTTTAGGGAAAATGTATATCCAACGGGAACTGGGACAGGAGAAAGAGTAGGTAATGATGCGGGTCAGGATCAAATGGTTCCACTTAAAAGTTAAATTAAATTAAAGAGAAATTGCGGTAGGTACGTAGAGTGGAAGGATATCAGTTTGAGAACTAAAAGTCCTTTTGGCTTAAAGAGTAGCTGCCTTTTAATGAAATATCGGGTGCGGGGTTTTCAAGTATATTATAAAAATCCTCCGTAGTGTTATCAACACATAACCTGCCTAGGAATCTAAGGGAAAAAGCTCGTTTCTGTCTGATAATACATCGTCATTGTGGTTGGAAGACTAAGAAATGATATTAGGGCCGGGAGACACTATTTTCCACAAATTTGCTGAACTATTCATCTGCCATTGATGCTGTCAACACAGCGATTAGTGTGTTATATTACAATTAATATGGAAAAAAAAACCAAATACTTTGCTGAAAGACAAGAAGCCTCTGTCGACGGAGCATCTAATGACAGAGTCCCACTATGGGCAGTTATAACTTCAAAGAAATGAAGGACTTTACCGATTCCTGGCAAAATATACTCCACACCGTAGTGGAGATAGTGAGAAAAATAGAGGACATTCAAAATTACCGTGACCTCTACAGTCTTAAGCTAAATCACGTCGACTACATTTACTTTAACACATCGGGTTAATAGACAACAACGTTGCCACCAGTAAAATTTGTAAGTCTCAGGTCAGTGATAACAAAAAACAGACCAATCCTTCGTTTTTAAAACCAAAAAAACGCGAGTGAAGGCTCTACCAAGCTGGAAAGGAGAAGATCGGAAAAGACGGAAGTCTCCAGTGTCTCAAGTTATAGTCTTTATGGATAGGGAGCTCTATGTATCATATAATTAGGATACACATTCATATTGGCAAGACATGAAAAGACAGTTGAGAGAAAAACCTTGTGCTACAGCCCTAGGAGGCATAACATAGGCCAAGTTTCCTGTAAACAATCATTTTGTGCAAAAAAAGAGATGCAAATGCTAATGCACAGATATAATAAGAGTGGCTTTACGTGAACACCTGCCTAAAGAGGCTAATTTCACGGTGAGCCTACCCACAATATCAGAGCCCAGAAAAAGGGCTGCCCGGCGCTCCAGGGGAGTACGTGTACTCCCCCAAAGCAACACGCTATTGAGAAGGATTAACTCAATAGCAGTCGCAGAAGCAAAACTTTTTATTCTTGGCAGTTACTTAACAAAACTCACCCATTGATGGGATTAGCCTTATTTGTGGTATCTGCCATTTAGTTCGACGGTAACGTCACTGTGAAAGACGGGCACTTTAGTCGCCTCTTACGACAGGCATGCCTACCTCGGGTATATTCTAACCCCTAACCGATGGGGGTACACTAATGCACAATGAAAACCAAACCAACTCCGGGGATTGAGAATATTGTAAGTCAAACAAAATGCTAGAAGACCTCGTAAGGATTGTGGTGGGTTAAAGTTAATTAGATGGTTTAGCGATAAGAAAGACAACCCTGTGCGCCAAATTCAGAACAGTATCAAGCACTGTGATGCTCTCAAAGACTCTTCTAATGCCATTGAGTTTCGAACGTTCTTGAAGCTGCGATGAACCTACATATGAATGTCGCTTATTCCTTCGACAACCTTAAAGAAGTGTCTTCTAATAAATTTTTATTCTCACGTTTTCCTAGTATCCAGCAACCAACGAGAAGATGCAAAGGGATTTTGAAGATTACTGAGCAAACCTCCCGACGTACAAAGTGGCTAGATCACTCGTAAAGAAACCCAGCAACCCGCTCACATGGAAGGCTCTGGTTCAAGCAAAGAGCAATTGAGGCTGATGAGACTCATCAGAGGACACATTAACCTCAACAAACACATGCATAGACTGGCCCTCGCTGACGCAGAGACATGTATGAACTGCGAGGAAGAAGAACAAGATCTTGAACACTTCCTTTGCCACTGGCCAGCCCTAGCAAGAATGCGACAGAAGACCGTGGGGTCCATGTGGACACCGAAACTAATGCATCTCAGTTACAAAAGATTCGGCGGCATCCTGGCTTTCACCAAACAGAAAGATTCGCCAGACCACACGTACACTAGTGTCAACTCCATGATTGTTTCCTCCTTTCCTAGATCTCTCCCAACATATGTACGTCCCAAACCAAACCTATCACTACAATTCCGACGGTTAAAAGAGGAAAACGCAACAGGCCCGACTGAGGCCTTAGTTAAGAGCCTTCCGCTAGCCCTTATATACCATACCATACCATCCCCAGTTTTTAATTTAGGATCGCAGAATATTATGACCTGTAATCACTTCCACTATTGCCAATCGCTGCTTCTTTAGGCTAAGAAATTAGTTGAGTTCCAAAGTCCTCTCTCGAATGACTAAAATGACC
This sequence comes from Matsumyia berberina, assembly GCA_917880715.2. Classification (NCBI taxonomy): domain Eukaryota; kingdom Metazoa; phylum Arthropoda; class Insecta; order Diptera; family Syrphidae; genus Matsumyia; species Matsumyia berberina. The sequence goes on along the minus strand of OU862870.1, from coordinate 108,806,107 downwards.
CTGTATAATACCTTAGTCATCCCAGTTCTACTCTACGGCGCAGAGGCATGGACTCTGTCTATGTGAATGGAGATGGAGATACAATGACGAACTGTACGGGCTGTACAGCAACATCGAGTTAGCCAGAAGTGTGAAGGTCAAACGACTGAGGTGGCTGGGTCATGTAGAGCGGATAGACACCAATGCTCTGGCACGGAAAATCTTTGAATCCACACCCGAGGGTTGGCGCTGTAAAGGAAGACCGAGACCCAGGTGGCGCATACAAGTGGAAGAGGACTTCGAACACCTTGGCGTGGGAAACTTGAGGCAGTTGGCTGAAGACACTTGCTGGTTGAGACCGAGTTCCACCCCTGACTGTAGCGCCACCTTAGGTAAGTAAATAATCACTCCCATGAAGATAGAAAGGATTTTCCCGTCCTCTGCAATAATTTTGGCCGGTCCGCTTTCGCTATATTTAAACTTTCATGGCGGAACTCTTACTGAGTGATTAGCTTGCTCTAGATCTGTAGCAGATCCATTTGAAAATTGGCGACTCAATAAGTCTATCGAACAGTAACAAGGTTTTCGAAGTGGAGGAACTAGCAGCGAAAAAAGACAATACGATTTTATTACGTTTTATCATGCCAGCTAAGGGCTTAAGGTTCTTGAAGTATATCACAAGGTATTGAGGTAGGAGTGCTAGGTGTCTGGACGCGAGTTGATACCAGGAAAGAAAAAACTGAGTAACTCCCAAAAAAGGGCTCTTTTTTTTACCCATGAAAGAGATACAGTTTCCAAGTAGCTAATACCCTGCGGTGCTACATAAAAAATAAAATCTCTGTTAGAGGTGAGAAACACATCACTTTTACTGGCACTGCCCTAGCCTCGACCATCTTAGACACACTGCCACATTGCCTTCGCCTTTGTTGCTCTTAAATCCCAATTTCAACTTGGTTTGGTCCTAAAAGTGCTCTTCTAGACGAAATCTTACTTTCACGATAGTTTCTCAGCTAAAACAAGTCTTTTCTAAAACAAGCTTCGGTTGTGGAAATTTTGTTCAATTTAGAACTCAAAATCTCAGCCACTTGCTTCTCATTTCAATCGACGATCCATCTCTCTTTGAAGGGCTCAAAGACAGCATGTTGTTGGCAAAAATGCCACTATGACTTTGTTCTCTTTGACGTGGAATGAAACGATGGTAGATTTTGACTAGCCCTTCCGATTTAACACTGTCTAGACGTCTTTGATATTGTTGGCTTCTAAATATCAAAAAAATAGTGTCAGTCAACGTGTGAGATACAGACAAGACGACTACTATCGAATGAAAAACACTTGACTGCAGAATACTCCTCACACTAAAATTATTCAAATATGAAATTCCAAACGATGACGCAGTTCATCTTATTGTAAACACATTCGAAACCCTAGTAACACTCCTGAAAATCCCTGCTTCCTCCGATGTTTCTTTTAAACCGACTTAAGTACAAGTAACTTCAATCTTGTTGTCTATTCCTCAACAAAGCACATTCAATCAAGTGTAAGAAGTTGTCAAGTGTCAAATTTCCTCAAATACACCACCTAACCCACATCAGTTGCGATTAAAGTACTTAGGCATCAACCACAGGCAACCAAACAGAAAAGTTCAAAACTTAAAAATACATATCCACCACTTACGGTCATCATCGCTTTTTCTTCTTTGTACTACGCCCTGTTCCGAGCAGATTTCCACTTAACAACCCCCCTAGGTCTACGTTCAGATCAAGAGCGGGCTCCCAAAAAACCACATGATTTCGAAAATATCCCACAAAGGACACACACACTCTAATCGCTAACCCATGCATTTGCTATTCCAAAAAAAAAAGCAGAGAAACGAGAGAACAAAAATCCATATCGAGCTGCGGAAGGAGTCCAAAGAACCGATTTCCATTATCCCACATGCTTTCGAAATCCCACATCCATGCCAAACAAATGGACCACCCATAGGTATGTAAATCCAAGATGATAGAGGTCAAACCGGACCATTGGCTTAGAGTGATGTTTGTTTTTAATTTCCCCCCTCGGAGCCTTTTAATAATTTGCTTTCCCGCACAACCCGAAGCCATTTTCTCTACAATTACAAGGAGCAATAAAAAACAACATTTTAGGATTCTTCCCTTTTTGTGTAGGCGGACGGGAAGATTGAAGGACATACTGGGAAAAAAAAAAGTTACAGATGGAAACAATCAAAGATACATGTGAATGTTTAATAAGATCATAAAGCAAAAGCAACGAAGCGTGCTTTCGTATTCATGAAGTATGGGGTAAGGAGGCAAGAGTCAGAAGGCGATGGCAGGCGAAGGCGTAACAAACGGCTACACTGTAAGGGCCTCACAAAGGGATGCTCGGTGAGTTCTGCAAGCGAGTCGTAAATTTATTTTCTCATGCAGCATGCATCCGGAAATGGAATTGTTTATCTTCCAACTCGTTGCAATAATCTTTTTTGGTTATCTTCCCGAACATAGTTTCGCATTTGTTACAATTCAAGGGAAATGTTATTGTTTTAGGGAAATTCATATTTATGTTGCTCTTCTGCGGCACGGTGCCTCTGTGTGGAGCTCCACTAAGGGACTGCTGACTGAGGAATGTGATGTGCATTACAAATTTCATCAGTAAGACAGTAGATGATTTTAAATTATATTTAGGAGACGACGTAACATTGTTTCAAAGGATAATAGTTTTTTGAGACAAGGAGGGACAATTCTATTATTAGGAATAATCAGTTTAAGGACAGTTGTTGCATGTGGGGTTCTATTCAAATGATAACATGACCGACCATAGTAATTGTGACTTCAACCATTACTAATTGCTGTCTACATTTGAACTTAAATAAAGATCCAAGAGGGCCATGGATTCATCTTACCACACGGAAGGTCTTACTTTAAATGACGTACGGCAAAACAAATTTCAAACAAAGTTGGTGCATGCTCCACTTGTTGCCAATAGATATACATATATAGCATGCAGCAGGCCACTACCTCGGTTCTAAGACTGAGAGATACCCACCAATGGTGTGAGTAAAATGGGGAACATACCAGAATCCTATCAACACACCGCAGCCTTCCCAAATTTACAGACACGCTGCCCACCAAAAACGACTTTAACATGGGAGTCAACGCGAAGTCCTTTTTAATGAGTCCATCCCTATCTTTACGCACGGCTCTAAAACAATCCAAGGACTCGGTGCCGGTGTCTTTTTAAAAGCCCTGGGCGTCAACCACTCCGTCTGTCTCCCCAACCACTGTAGTGTCTTCCAAACCGAAGTCAAAGCTATTAATCAAGCCACCGCTTGACTGAAAGTTAACCCAATATCACGCATGGATATTGCGATTCAAATCGACAGCTAAGCTGCGATCAGATCCAACCAAATACAATCTAGGGCAGTGAAGAACTAACGCGTGTCTCTAAATGAGATCGTGTGCGGCTGACGAATTAGTTAGACTAGGCTCCTAATGTACGGACGGCAGGAAGCTCGACCATGTCAAAGCCCCTATGTCGCAAATCGTAGATGGCAACACCTCGATTATTGCAGGCTGATCTGGCCTGTCCTGGATCTGAAAAGATCAAAAGCATTAATACGACTTAAAAGAGACCAACTTTCAATACTAATCAACGTCCTCACGGGGCACTGCATCCTAGGCCGGCATGCTCAACGCCTGGGTATAGCATGTAACGTTTTCTGCAGGAATTGCAGAGACGAGGAGGAGTCCACTGCACACTTCATCTGTACGTGGTCCGCCCTGGTCCACATCAGAAATGATCTGAACTCCGTCAGCAAATCCGATCTCAACAGCTACGTTAGGAAATCTAAGTGGTTTCAGGAGCAAGCAGGGCATACCCTAGTATTTAGTGGTATCACCTACTTTCCTACTTTCTGGTCTAAGTGCAACCCTTCTTGGAGGACCACTTCTAACTAACTAACTGAGGTTGGTACATGGTAACAATGGCTGAAGAAGCTTGTGAGATGGAGGTTTATGTCACACACAGAGAACTAAGCTGATCTTCACCTGTTAAACGCATTTTTATTGCAATCCACTTGCACTCAAGCGGCTGTGAATACACTTATGATGTTATTCACACAGCGCTGGTGCGGCCTATTGGTTCGAAACTCAAGTGATATCAGTTCTCAATTGCATCCGAGAAATATTACAGTTCCTGGCTTTGGCCGAAACTAGCTAAAATGTTGGCATTAAATTGAGTAGATCAATGATCAAATAACCACGCGACGTAACCAATGCGGTCTTGTGGATTACTGAGTATTATCCATCTAGGCTTCTGCGAATCCAGTTGGATTAGATAGCTGAAGTCGCAAAACTTTGTAGGACGTTTGCTAAGAATAATAGGGTCCCTTAATATTATCGATTAGTCTGATGGTTCATGTACAGAATTCAGCTGCAAATCTTTGGATCATTTAATAGAAACTTCAAGAAAGGACGGTAAGGAAATAAAATGCAAAAGAAGGATTTTAAAAAAGATCTAAGTATTTCCTGAAGGGCGAAAGTGCATCGTTGCTTCCACCCAGTGCTCCCTTAACCAAAAGGTGAACTAACGATGGGCATGGCCCACAGTGTTATCACCTGAGTTATCTTCTTAGAGAGTAAGAAACGATAAGATAACCACATCACCTGAATTCTCAGGAGCACCCAAGAAAAATCGGTTAAAGATCGAAATCAGGTCGTGCGTCAGATCACTTCTTTACCACCTAGTAATAAGCACAACAAGGACCTCAAAAAAGAACTTTTTTCACTTTTGACGAATCCCAACAATCTTACGGATTGAAGAACAAGGATTTATGGAATGACCATACTTTAGCGGGTCACCTGCAGCTTATGAATAAACAGAGATCCACGAATGCTACGGAGCAGATACGATCTCTCTTCAGGAAATGATTCAGGATGAATCGAGTGCCCAGAAAACAAATACCTACTGCATCTAGTAAGGTGAGTACTACCACAAGCAGAGACTGGGGCTGTTTTGAAACGGTTTTGATGTCAGGGGCAAACTTTGACAAAAAATGTAATGACAATCCGCATCAAAGCTCAACTTCATACCAACCGCTTTATTTGTACTCACGCTCTTCCTAAGCAGAAAGACGATGCCATCCAAAAATTGATTCTACCAGCTTCTCAAAAAAACCTAAGGGAATTTTTGGTGGGAACGACAAAACACAGAACGCCTGGATGACACGATTTTTAGTGTCATCCAGTGTCATCTAGTAAAAGATTTAGGCTCATTGGCTTTGCTGCAGAGCAGAACATTTACAAGGGAACTTGGACGTCACTATCGTCCAAACTATCGTCAGCCAAATTCATCACGTCCCGAGGTGCAAACATCGACTCGAGTAGATGCGGACCAAACCCACCAATAGAAGGAAGCTTAACGTTGAAAGACTACGAACCCAATCGACCGCAAGAGCCTTTCCCGTTTAAATTTCCTGGAGCAATAACAAGCGCACACGAATAGATAGCCATCAGGAATGGTATAACTGATTTTACTCCAAGCTTCACGCCTCCACGCGGGAGAAACCCTTGGTTTGATCCTGAATACAAATAAGGAAATGCAAACAATAAGGTTACACTAATCCAGAGCCGCTCTTCAGCTCTACGAAAAGAAAATAAAAGACAAAAACACGTAATCAGATTGAATAGTTTTGTGCTTCGCTAGTGGACTGTAGTATCAAAAAATAATTAAAACACAAAATAAATTCTTTTTCCTGGCAAAACACGTCTGCCTTATTCAACCTTTCTCTTAAAAGTTATTACATGCATTTGGGTTTTTATGTTCGATCCTGAATACACAAAGGATCAAATATAGTGCACGGTCGCGGTAGGTCGCACATGCAGTGATGTATATGTATGTGTGCGCAGCCTTTCCTAACATGGAAAACGTAGAAATTAAAAAGTGAGAAACAGAGAAGAAGTTCAGAACGAACAAAGAGGACAACCCAAGGTTTCACTATTCAAACCGTAGCTTGCACGCATACTTGATGCCGAACATATTTCAGTGGATTATTAAGCGACGATGGAAGCCAAAGTCCCACCGTCAGACAGTCTCAAACTAGAGAACAACCAATCACAATATCAACCGAATGAGAATGGAGCTAAAGCAGCCACAGCTAAGCTTAAATTATACAGGGCCACTGTTTTGAATGGCTCACGAGTTGAGCTGTTTAAGATCGCAGGCGATGACTTCGATTAGATTAAGTAAGAGGGCTAGCTAGGGCTTTATGTTAGGCGCCGCCTTTCTTGGATCTTCAAGGATCCAATGTGTTCCTCGGTATGAGGTCCTACATTTATGTAGGGAAGCAAGAATAGGTTATTCATTCTTCGTATTCAGCCTCACTAAGCCACCCTGAATTCAGTATTAATTTTAGGATGGCCTTCGGTGGCATGATTGAGAGTTGGCTTAGGTCACTAAAGCAGTAACCGCCTAGGGGCGTCTTTCTGGTTGTGCTGAGGCTTGGACAGTCGCAAAGAAAGTGCGTCGTGTCCACATCCTCTATAGAGGACGGTCGCCCTAAGTCGGAGATTACTTAGTAGTAGATGCACCAACTCACTTGTTACACTTGGTCCGATGAAAACATGCCCAATGATTTTAACCTAAGCACCATTTACTCAATTCATGAGAAAGGAGATCGTCTTATCTTCACCAGGTCTCATAATCATCGCGTACAAAATCTGTTCGACGAACCGGTGAGGAGTTGCTTGTGAGATTTTATGCCTGAAAAATCGACGATTGACAAAATCTTCACTTTACGCCAAATTTTAAAGAAGATCGAAACCCACCGGAAGGATGCATATGATAATGTGAATAGTCTGACGGTTGATATTCCCGCAAAACTTATACGGTTGTGTAGGATGACGGTAAAGAACCCTCATTGCTGTCTCCAACTAGGAAAAGACACCAACGAGATCATCAATATCACTGAAGATTTTGAAAAGGGTGACGCTCTGTCATGGAATTTTTTCAACCTGGTAAAGGGTTAAAAATGGCAAAATTATCAGGTCAACACATGAGGTGCAAGCAATCACTTGTGTTTTTGCTTACATCAGATCAGGTTGTAAACAAGAATAAACGGAGTACTTCCCGAGTCAAAATACCGTCACGTTTCGGCCAGAATATTACTGTCCTTTTATCAACTTTGCCAACGTCATCAGAGCAGAGATCCAATAAACTATATCACTATGACCAACTACTTAGCAAGGCCCCTCGGACATTCTACAGCCCATTCAGTTCATTCACTGGAATCCTGAAGGAAAGTCCACGCAGTCTACTGCGTGCAGCTAAAACTTTGTGCAAGACAATTGATTACGACGAATCAAAGCAGCACCATATGCGCTTCATGTAGCATAGGCAGAGAAACATAGAAGATCTTCAAGGCCCTTACGCCAAATTAGATAGAACCTCTGCAAATATTTCTAAACAGCTTAAGGTATAAGAAAACGTTAAACCGATGGAAATCACCAAAACGCTTCACTAACAACCCACGATAGTGGAAACTATCATCTAACCGCTGACACCTCCGGAACTACAAATGTACTTGGTAGGCACCGTCCAAAAATATTTGTTCTCTTATCTCCTGACCCAATATCTGTATCTACAGTTCTAATGCTAAAACTAAAATTAGACAAAGTCCATCCACCAAATTTGAATGGCACTTGACTACTTGTGTAATAGTGAAACTAACCGCAGAGCATAACATATCAACTGACTTCCCAAAAACGAAGCAAAAAGGTGATAAGCTAACTTCCCATTGTAGTAGTCCGGACTATCAAAGCTCCACATGTGTTTGCGGTTACCTTTGGTGGGTATAAAAGCTGGACTCTGTCGGTGAATTCATTACAGTAGTCTATTGGCACCCTTGCAGTAGACACACCACCAATCGTCTCTCAGTTCACTTCGACTTCAGTTGACGTTCAATCAAAATCCAACATGGCCGACAGGAAGAATCTGCTTTTGCTCTTCGAGCGTCCTCAGGAGCCAATTTTCATGGAGAAAGGCGAAAGGCCAACTGTTTTCGATGTTCCCGATAAGTTTCTTACCGATCGGTATCGTCCCATTGGAAATGAAGTCCAATCGCGTTTCGGTGAAAAGGCCGAGCAAAGGATTCCCGTAAAGGACATCAGCATCCCGGACTTGAAAATCCCAATGTCGCTGGGTCGTCGTGAACAATTCTCGCTGTTCATCCCGCGTCATCGTCGCATCGCTGGACGCTTGATTGACATCTTCATTGGTGTGCGCAGCATCGACGACTTACAGAGCATTGCTGTGTATGCTAGGGACCGTCTCAACCCCTATCTGTTCAACTACGCTCTGTCGGTGGCTCTACTCCATCGCCCTGATACCAAGGGCTTGAACCTGCCGTCGTTTGTTGAAACTTTCCCAGACAAGTATGTCGATTCGATGGTCTTCACCCAGCTCCGTGAGGAAGCCACCGTTGTACCCGATGGATCCCGTATGCCGATCATCATCCCCAGGGACTATACCGCTTCAGATCTCGATGAGGAACATCGCCTGTGGTACTTCCGTGAGGATATGGGTGTCAATCTCCATCATTGGCATTGGCATTTGGTGTACCCATTCGAGGCATCTGACCGCGCAATTGTTGCGAAGAATCGTCGTGGTGAGCTGTTCTACTATATGCACGAGCAGGTCGTTGCTCGGTACAACTTGGAACGCTTCAGCAATAACATGTCGCGAGTGAAGCGATTCAACAACTTGCGTGATCCAATCCCAGAGGGTTACTTCCCAAAGATGGACTCGCTGGTTGCCAGTCGTGCTTGGCCACCACGTTTCGCTAACACTTCGATCAAGGATCTCGATCGAGAGCTGGATCAGATCAAATTGGATGTCTCCGATTTGGAACGCTGGAGGGATCGCTTCTACGAAGCAATTCATCAAGGATTCGTTGTTGATGTGAGTATCACTGGAAGGCGTCTTCCCGATCAGCGGCTAATATTTCTTTTCAGGAATCTGGTAACCGTGTAACACTCGATGAGACCCGCGGCATTGATATTCTCGGCGACATGATGGAATCATCGATCCTCTCACCAAATCGTCAACTCTATGGTGATCTCCACAACATGGGCCACGTTTTCATCTCGTACGCTCACGATCCCGATCATCGTTACTTGGAGTCCTTCGGTGTTATGGGTGATTCCGCGACAGCCATGCGTGATCCAGTCTTCTACAAGTGGCATTCATTCGTCGATGACATCTTCCAAGAACACAAGGAAGCTCTTCCGCGATACAATGCCAATCAGCTGAACTACAGGGATGTCACGATCAGCGGAGTGCAAGTTGATAACGAAGGTGGTGGCACCAACTCACTGCAAACCTTCTGGCAACAGTCGGACATTGATTTCTCCCGTGGCTTGGATTTCGTGCCAAGAGGCAATGTTTTTGCTAGATTCACCCACTTGCAACATACTCCGTTCACCTACACCATCAACATTGACAACGGTGGCGGAGCTCAACGTTTCGGTACTGTTCGTGTGTTCCTTGGACCAAAGAATGATGAACGTGGCCAACCCATGTTGTTGAGGGATCAACGTCTTCTGATGATCGAGTTGGACAAGTTTGTTGTATCACGTGAGTATATCAGGGTTTCCAAGACGAAGATGTGATTTTTATGAATTTCCTTCTCAGTCCAACCTGAACAGAACACAATTCGTCGCCGCTCCAGTGAGTCCAGTGTGACAATTCCATTCGAGAGGACTTTCCGAAACTTGGATGCCAATCGCCCAGCCGCCGCTACTCCAGAAGAACTCGAGTTCAACTTCTGCGGATGTGGATGGCCACAGCACATGTTGATTCCTAGGGGTCGCCCAGAAGGCTTACCTTGCGAACTGTTCGTCATGGTCTCCAACTTTGACGATGACAGAGTGAGTTCCCATGCTATTCGCCATTGAAAAACTTTCTCTAACTATTTCCTCTTAGGTTGATCAAGATTTGGTGGGCAGTTGCAGTGATGCCTCATCCTACTGCGGCGTCCGTGACCGTCTCTACCCGGATCTTCGCCCAATGGGATTCCCCTTCGATCGTCCTCCACCAACTGGTGCCGATAGACTGGCTGGTTTCCTGACTGCCAACATGCGGGTAATCGATGTGAATATCACCCACACCGACCGCACCACCGTGCGCCAATAGACGACCACTCGCATGGACCTTCTCGCCCGGATACCGTTTTCCTGTCATTTCCGCTTATGTATGTCCACGAACGTGATTGAAATAAATGAATGTTAACCCTAGCACAATCGAAATCATAGAGACAGCATTATTGATTGAATTTCAGTTCGTCGGGGGGGTTGCACCCACTTAATGGCCTCAACACTTGTGGCATGGTTTTATTAGTTCGGTTTGGGACAATAGGCGCCTGGTTGCGATTATTGCCATTAAGGTGTTGACAACTGCGCGCTTGGAATTCTCTGGTGGCTCCGTGAGCAATAACCGAGCAAACTACAGTCGGCTGGGTGGCATAAATTGACGCGCTCTCCCCGCGTCATCGGCAAATCCTCTGGAATTAATGGCTGGGGACACATTTCGGTGTCATTGTCTCAATTAAGTGACACGTGGTTATGTGTTGTATTCAAAGTCGCCAGTCATGTACAATAGAATGGTTCCTAATCTGTTTTGATGTGATGGGGATGGTGATGGCGTGGTTGAGTGAATGTTGAGTAGGTGCTGGTGGTGGTAGATACGAGGCTAAAGGGAGAAGCAAGGTTGTTTGTGCCATTCACTGGTATACGACGTGCAGTGGGGTCACTTGCTTAAGAAGTATTCACTGGAAAATTTAAACCAACGAGATGAGTTTTGAAGAAAACAACGAACTGGTGTGTCAGTGAGACACATCAGGTAGAGGGGTTTCAATAAAATCTATAATAGGTCCTCAAATCGCTTTTCTAAGAAATCAGGACTTCAAGGAGGAGATGGTGGCAAACAAATGTTTAATGGACCAAAGCATAGCTCATGCTGTGAAAGCCGTTTCCTGTTGACCCTCAAAATTTAAGGTTGATGGTAGGCGGAAGGTGAATTTTTGTTTAGAAGGCAAAACATCGATATGACGAATAATGGATAATACGCCTCGGTGTATAGATTGAAAACAAGACGCTTGAATGTGCGTATCTTCTTTATCTAAGGCTCGATATGGTAAGAAATCGTATCCATCAAGAGTTTCGCAAAAGCAAAAATGTCAGCAACTGGCTTTAAACTCGGAATGCAAGCTCATCAAATCAAAAAAAGCGTGGTAGCCCATGAAAAGCAAAATGCTAGGTTTAAGTGACCATGGTATGGTGTGGAGGTTGAGCGATATGATCATTGCTTAGCACAGAGTTCAACCTATTGTGCTCTTCTGTGTAACTATGTATTATGCTGTTGAAGGTTTTTTATAGTGACATAGATATGGTCCTAAGTTTAAATGAGCTATGCCACCAACCTACTGACACAAATTAAGCGGTAGAACTTGGTTACATTCCTCTCCTTCTGCATCGATCACTGCGAACTAGAAGGTGACTGCTTATCAAACTGTCCCGCGTAAGTTACAGTCTTCCCAAATCTTACCTCAAATGGTCAGCTATGTGTATGAGAAAATCAGTTAAATTACTCCGTTGTCATGCAGTTGCAACCACTTACCAAATCTGACAGAACAGTGAATCCCCCTAAACAAATATTTGATAAGGAATCGTGAACCACTGGAATGAGTTGAAGAAATTTAAGTTACTTGTATGTACTGCATACCGTACTTGTATGCAGCGCAACAAGAAAAATGTTAAGAGCTATCTTCTAAGGTGAAGCTATGGATGCTTGCTATCTACGACATTCTCAAGAAATTGCATTTAACAGGTACAGGCGTAACTACGATTGCGGGCGACATTCTGATTCCAGTTCGGGGAATGTTGACTGAAACCACGAGGCTCTTTTTTAATGGAAATCAACGTACAGAAATAGAAAAATTGATGGCAATTCAGCGAATGGCATTACAGCTCTGCGTACGACTTCAACGGCGGCACTAAACCAGTTCCTTCATCTTTTGCTGCTAGATATACAGATAAAGCAACAAGCTAGCAGGATTGACTAATCTATTCCCAATCAATTTTAAGTCGACAATCTAATGAAATAAAATCCTTTTTGGATTCAATTTCGATCCCCCCTAAGGGTGGACTGCCCAAAGATTGTAAGAACAATTAAATGAAACAAACTCTAAAATCATGGGCGACTTTGACATATTCAAATCGAATATCCAAATCGAATTGGTGGCGGATAAGTCATTGATGGACCAAAGACAGCTCTCACATTGGCGAATTCAACCCCGATTCAACCAACCGATTGGTCTAGGAGTTTTAACAATGAAACTAGTCCACCACTTTGAGATTCGACCCCCTGCCTAGCTTTCATATCACGTAAGAATTCATATATATATATATGTAGTATGAGGAAATGGTTTAGGTCCAGCCTTTTTGGTTTCACAGGGATCGCGATGGGCCCACTATGGTGCCTTGTGTCTTATGCAAGCGCTGACTGCATAACCATACTCTACCTAACCTAACCTAGTATGAGATAGACGCTGGTCTCGGATACCGATAGATAAATAATCCTGGGTGTGATCCATATTAAAGCAACATTTCAGATGACCAGCGTAATATTTACATACCGGCAAATGTGAAGACTCTATCAAGAACGAGTTTAATGACTTCTGGAAGGAGAATATAGAGCCTTCAGAAGTACTATGCTAAAATCATACCCAAAAACTTCAATGCCAAAATCGGCAAAGATGACATCTTTAGAGGAGGAGGCAGGCATACATAGTCTCCCGGAAATCGAACAGTCGCACTATAAGAACATCCAGCAGTTACAGAGAAAAGCCATACAACTGGTAGATGGTTTTAAAGCCGGAATAAAATAGTGTAGAGAAACTGTGCACAGGGAATTGTTTAAGTGGCCGAATGGGCAAGAACACCTAATATCTCCAGTAAACGAAGAGTTGCAAAATTGTTGCATCAGACCACAGGCTATCCTACTGAAAAGTAGCTCTATACAAAACTAAATTGCTCTTAAAATGTCCAAGGCTTGGAATCGTATATGGTTAGCCTCCGAAGAACTCAACAGGTCTCATACTGTTGACCAAAAAGTTTTCATATCGAAACAGCCCTTTATTTCGTACCAACAAATCTCTAATCAGAGCCTTAACTTAATCTAAACTTACTCATCGGCATCGCCAAAGAGCTTTCTTTTATCATTTTAGAGAAAAACCAAGAAACTCGCACATGGGATTAGGCAAAGAACACATGTTTCTCCTCTCGTTAACCATCGAAAAAGTCATTTTAGAGAGGCAATCCAACAAAACCAATTACTGCCCCTTACACTTCAAATAAACTTCGTCTAAATCAATTTCTATCGAAAGAACTAAATCTTCAATTTCCCCATCTCCCCTGATAGCCCACACTGTGTCGCATGACGATAAAATATGAATTATTACCCGGTTTTCCCATTCAAGCCAGAGTCGGAGTGGGTGGCTGACAGAGCCTCAGCCTGTTACCGGCCATTGCGTTCCACCTTAAGCTGTTAAGCAAAGTTAATTGAAAACGTGAAGAGAATTTTCGTCTATGTAGTCCTTCGTTGTTGTTTTTTTATTTACGGACCGACACCTCGGTGCAATAAATTTCCGGCCACTTTGCAAAAAGCAATTTTACACCTCACAGTCTCCACTTCAGTTTGATTTTGCAGTTTTCCCTTAAATGTTTATTTTATGGTTTTAGTTTATATAAAACTAATCTCCCTCTTGAGGTAAATCATATTCAAGCTCAGGATTTGATTTCATGAATTTGTTCTCGAAGGAAAGTTCTTCTTTTTTTTTTTTTCATGGGAAAAGGCAATTACGCACAACTTTCAAACTGCACCACAAAATCCTTAGTTAATACCTTGAGGTCAAAAGTAGGGAAACACTTCTGTGGGAAATCTCAATAGATGCCAATCCCATACCAGTTGGTTATCCCAATAGACATTGAAAATAGTAAATGCTTCGCATTGAAAGGGCGAGAAATCCTATCCAAATCAGCGCGCCTCTTCTCAACTGTCCCAAGGGTGGTAACGGTCAAGAAATACTCCTTTGAGAGGAATTTTAATTCAAAGCTGACCATCAAAAAAGAATGAAGCAATTAGTTTGATAAATGCCAACTTAAGCAATATGCCATCAAGTGGTATACGGATGAATTCAAACGCAAATCTTTGGACATATTCCCCAACTAATTCCATTCACCGTGCGTCAGTCAATCATGTCCACTGAACATTTTTCGCGGCACCACCTCTAGTCGATGAGTTTGTCATGAAAAAGCTTCTCAATTCGCCGTTCAGAGTGGGCAATAAATTTGTGCGAACAATACAATACGCACGACATGAGTGGTTGCGAGAAGCTAGGCACCCGAGCACTTCAACTATTTATTTTTAATAGGCTCAAGAAACTCCTAAGGAAACTGAATATCGTGCAGGTATGTATGTATCTTAAAGAAATACCAGCACACTTTCTCCGCCACCTGCGAACCTTTATCTGGTCTAACTTCGTTGGATTCACACAGGACACTCCCGCTCATCAAAGCAGTTGGACCGAACGAGGTGTTCTAACTCGATAATTGCACCGACTTGAGTCCAAACACGGGGACACATTAGATCTATGTACGTGGATGCCCTTATTTACGTGTCAGACCGCAAAAAGTTCATAGTGTCTAATGTGTTTAAAAAAACCTTGCCCCCAGAGTTTTTCAACCACTGGTTAAGACCCCCACATACATTTTTAAATCTCAGGAGTTTTGTTGAGTTGAATTTAATTGTTGAGTTCAATGAGCTCAAAGTTTCCGCTCCTAATTCTACTGTGTCAACCACATCAACACCCGGTAGATCATCATTGAGCAGTGCATTGAATTCTGTTCCCCACTTCGCCTCCTACTCATCGAGAAGGCGTTCAACAGTGTCGACAGAAAATGTATTTGGGTTGCCTTGCGCAGGAGAGCTATCCTCGAGAAATTATTAAAGCAACGTATGAAGGGCCAAGGTGCCACGTCCTACGCAGAGGAAGACTGTCAGAAGAATTCAAGATCCAAAGTGGGGTTCGACAAGGCTGCGTTCTTTCACCAATATTGTTTTTACTGGTGATTAGCGATGTGCTTCGCGCTGTTCTGTCAGTGGGAAATGGAGGAGTTTGATGGACTTTTACATCTCAACTCAAACATTTTGACTACGCTGACGACGGTGGAACTCCAGCAAATGATAGCGGGTGTTGAGAGAGAGGGAAACGTCGTAGGGTTGAAGATTAACACAGGCCAAACCAAGATCATCAGCCTCAAATCGAACTCATGATCTCAAGTTAGCATCTCTGGACAACCGAAAGAGAAAGTGGAGAGCTTTCAATATCTAGAGAGAACCGTCAAATCCTTACCAAGTCTGAATTTGGAATGTTGTCGAAAATATGACGAAGCAATGTTATCAGGTTAAACACCAAACTACGACTGTTCCGTTCCAATGTTGAATCCGTGGTGTTACTTGGAAAGCGGCTTCACCTATCACAAGCTCCAAACGTCCGTTAATAAGTACCTACAAAACATTCTGAGGATTTTATGGTCTAACCGTATCTCTAACGAACATCTTTACCAGAGAATGTGTCAAGAACCGATAGGCAGATCCATCCAAAGACGAAAGTGGCAGTGGATTGGTCACACATTTCACAAAGGCGTCATCTCCATTGCCATCTACGCTATGCAATGCAGTCCGCTTACTCAAGATGGCAGAAGAGTGGGTCGACTGAAAAATACATGGCGCAGAACGGTTGAGGAGGAGTCTCGGCAATTGGCGAAAAGTTGGAGAGAGCTGAGGCATATTGCCAGAAATTGCACACGATGGCCCTATGACCCACGAGGGAAAAAGAACATAAGTAAGTAGTAAGTAATGTTTCGAAGGTCTTGCAGTCCTTAGAAAAAGCTATTGCCAAGAGCTCTCTTTCTTTTAGGTCTATCGTAGGACAGTCGGTGGGGAAAAGATGCGATTTCTTCCTCGTCCCTACAGCTTCTCCAGTAATTATTCTATCAGAGACCTATTTACAGACCTGCCAAGTGTAAGGGAAGATGCCTAATTGGCCTCTTTTTGGCCGCTGTCACTTCAAATATTAATTTTGTAAAATAAATGTGCATATGTAATCAAACGTCGACTCTGCCTAGAGGACGATGTACAGCTTATATACAGAATGGTGCTGAAACTTTCTCGGAATAATCTTTATCCTCCCGAAATTTAAAAAATCGAAATACTTTTAAGAAAGTAACCCTGCAGGCAGCTCCTTGAATAAAATTTCTCTAAGTGCTACAGAAAGCCTCTTCAAGTTGCAGTGTCCTTAGGCCACCGATCCAAGTCAAAAGCACGAAAAAAAAAAACATTTCTTTGAAAATATATGTTCTGTATGATATGAAATTTCAATTTTAAAGTTTTCTAACTGGAGGTTCTCCTCCGGAGCAAAGTAGGCAATACAAACAAAGAAAAACATCAAAGCAATCAACGTCGACGCAATAAATTAAGGACTAGCATATTTCTGGCGAAAAAAATCAAAGGAATTACATCTAAGAAGTCCGGTTAGCGTTCTGAAGTAGGTACTCGGCAGCAAGCTGATGGAAAAGTTAAAGTTATTTGCTAAGTAATGATGAAAAAGTTTAATCTCGAGTGGTCCTTGTACGTTCTAAGATGAGTTGTCTCCTTTTTTTCTATGCAAAATCACATTAACCCAATTTTTTTTTGGATATGAATGCTATTTATATGGGCTCTCGTCTCAACCCCGTCGTCATCGACGATGACAAATGATACGACCAAACGTTTCCAGGAAATGGGATCAAACGTTTTAAAAATAACTTTACTGCTTTTCACATAGCTCGTTGGATTTTAAGCAATTTGTCAGAGACATCCATTTAGGTCTTTTGAATTGTACCACCAGTCATTGGCGTATCATAATTTAGGAAGGCTTCTTTGCTTTGCAAAAGCTAAGGGAAGGCAGCGTCTTGCGAAAGAATGCGGAATAGGATAATTTCCGGAATATGTATGTTTTGGAATGTCCATGAACAGTTTCAATGGAAAGTGGGTGGACACCTCAAAGATTTCGACGAAGTTCGTGATCCCAGGCTGCAGACTCCAGCGGAACTTTTCACGTATTTTTGTACGAACGATGGAGACCTGCCCGACATCTAACAGAGTATCAACTCTTTACGTCTCATCTACAAAAAGGTCCGTCTTGTAATAACTATTGAGGCGTAATCCTAACCAATATAGCTAAGAAGATCCTCTCCAGAGTCGTTTTTCACAACAAGCAAATGAACATTTCGCACTTTGGCAAATCCAGGAATAGAGAAAAAAAAACTTCAGGTTGAGATCTCATCATCTCCTTATCGACTTAAGGATCGAAATGACAGGATACATTGCTTGGAGCTGTACAATGCGAGTTCTGGATTTGAGACCCCTAAACAATGACCCACTTGTGCTGGAAAATTCATATTGTAATGTTTAATTTTAAGACCCTTCCCTTAGGTACTCGGCGTCGGATATGAACGTATTACTATGACCAACTTTTCTAGCTAGAATTGGAATCAAAGTAGGAGAACGAAAAGGACAAAATTACATAAACGCCAGCTATGATCTCCAAAAATGAAGCCTAAAAAAAGAGACTTAAGTGGAGATCCAAGTAAGACTGACTCCATGAAATACTCTCTACTTCGGTTGTGCACTACTACTGTCCTTTAAAACTTAAACCTGGAACACAAAAATGATTGTTTACAGTCCAATCACCACTATTTGCTACAAGAAGCAGAAGAGCTTAGTTGATACTTCTGTGTTCTGTGTGCTAGCAGGAGGTTTTCAGGAGGGTAATATACGTACATACATATGTACATATATATCCGTCTTACTGGCTCATTCCGATATGACATCGACCAGGAACTTCGGTCTGACAAACTGGCAGTAAAGTATCCCGAACCGGACCAGTTAAAATCTACAAGGACTGCGCTTATAGGAAAATAACGTTAGCGGTCAATTCAAACTACAGAGGAATGACGGAGCAGCTATAAAAGCCAATAGGAAAACACTGCAGTGATATCAGTGATTTAATATGGCAAAGAAGAAAGCATTGTCTTTCGAAGAAAAATCTGTCACTGTCCACGCCTTTGGTTTACAAAAGTATATCGTAGTACTGCTACCCTTTTGTGCCCATGAAAAAAGTTTGAAAGACGGAGGCAAGTAAATAGGATTTTAAAATTTCTGCTGAAATGTTCCAAGCGGTATGACGGCAGAAAAGTCCACAATCCAGTTTTTTCACCAATCGATAGCCACAATGTTTTTATCGATTTTAAGACCGCCTATGCAAACACCTAGTGCCTCGTTTATATCCTATTGTATCACAGGGGAAAGCTGGCGCGACAGCTTGGGATGAGCCAAGACCTAGCTTTTTGAAACCATTCATGTTGTGCGACTGGTAGTGCTGCGAGAGGTAGTGCCGCGAAAAATATATGGTGGATATAGTTGGGGCTTGAAACCACGCCGCACGCGCAGTAGTCCAACGCACTAACCACTGAGCCACAGCGACCACAGTGATTACAAGTAGTCTGCTATAGAAAAAACTTAAGATTCCAAGTACAGATTCTTTCGTCCTGGAACTGACATTCATAAGAACTCATCACCCCGGCTCAGCCATCATATTTCATCAGAAAAAACGAGAAATCGATGTTTCTTTGGGCTGATAAAACTAACAAAAGTATTAAGATCGTATCTTGAATAACGAAGAAGACTACATATAAGACCTGCATAAATCATCACAGTCTTATATTATAGAGCTGAAGCATGGACTCTAACAAAGGCCTTTCGAGTGAATGCTTTTCATGATATCTGATCCCATATGTGTAGATGGGCTTTGAAAGACGGACTATACAGGCTGTAAGGCAACACAGATTAAATAAAAAACTGCGCATTAGATTTTCATGAAGGGTGAGGCATCTAGGACGAATGAAAACTAATGCTTCGGTGGACAGAGTTTTCTAGTCTAACCCATGCGTTCATTCATTTTCAATGACCCGCTTATCCACTATGAGGGTCGGGGGGTTATGATGCTTAAGTAGACTTTCCACATCTCCTTATCTTCCGCCATTGACTCGAAATCATCAGGGGTTATCCCTATACGGGTAGAGGTGAGATTTCGGACATGATCTAAGTATCTAATCTTAGGCCTACTCAAGTACACCTACCTGGGTGTTTGCTTTGAACGTGCAAAAACCATCGAAGTATGGACTTTTCTGTACGAACTGGAGAGGCATAGGTTTATCTTGAACTGTAACGACATATACATACATAAGTAAGTAAGAGAGTTAGACCCATGCAGGGGTTGTTACAGCACAATTTAACAAATTCCTCTGGTGACGCATGAACTCACCAAACATGACTCTATAGCACAGATTCTTCCTGATAAATCCCGAAGTATCACAATGGACCTACTACTGGTCTAAGTGCATACACGGTATACGCTAATTTAACCTAAGGAAACCAAAAGACGCTCTCTCGATCTATAATCTTAAAAGCTGCCTAGGGGCTAACAGATAACAGATTACACTTTGAAACATTTCAAGAGGAACCTTAGAGTAAAATGTAGCTTAGGACTACCTCTTCGAATCCTTCCAAAAGACAAGTCTTTTCGGAACAAATTGCGGAATATCGACAAATTTTCATTTGGACTTTCCTGACATTAATCTACACAGTTTACGATGTCGTTTAGTCTAGCAAATGTCAAGTTCTTCTAGTTGAAAGCCCCTTTAATGCCAAGAAAATTCTCTAATTGAGAAACGATTGTTGAAATAAGAACTGAACCCCCTTCCAAGACTCGTAGTCGAAAAATAAACCCCGAAACACCTTTTTCATTTCTCTCAATTTGCACTCCGCCTTTATGAAAACCGAAGGACAATCCCTTTTGCATACATCATCCAACTCCATGACACAACCACATCGGCGTCGTCGGTGCCAACCACCGCCATCCAGAGAGTTTTTCAAAATCGTTTAAGAAAATTAAACCAAAAATCTACGATCATTTATAAACTCTACAGGAAAAATCCCTTCATCACGCCCGTCTTCGCCAGATGGCACCATGCCCCACATGGAGACCGTCCTTCCTCTTCCACATAAATTGACTGTATTACGTTCGATTTTTACTGGTGGAAAGTTGACCCCGGACACATAGCCTTGCAAACAAAACGTCAAAAATATTGGTTTTTCTCACCTTCACCCAAATATCCAGGATTACGTACCCTCTACCTCCTCGAACCCTTGGACCTTGTGTACATCTGAATGTGGGGCTCTGTGGCCAGCCAATGCACTAGTTTGAAGGTGTACGCTGTGTGTGCTTCCTGAATGCAGTGTCTCACTGCCCGACACAGGACTATCAGTGGAAAATGAATGAAAAATGAAGCGCACACGAAAGGAATCTAAAATTAGAGTTCCGGTCTCCATGGTCACCTTCACCACATGTGTACTGTGTATCCAGCGGTGGTCTATGCGAGCGTCGACAAAAGTTCGAAAGTGTTTTACTTTCGTTTCGAATAAAATTGCAATTTGAGTGCACTCGGGCCGGTGTCGGATTCGCACCAAGCTCCCACATTCCCAACGTCATCATGACGTTGGACAGCGAGAGGAGAGACGAATGGCAAAATAGAATGAAATGAAATTTTATTTATTTTTTTGTTGTTGTTTTTGGTTAAATAAACAAAGTGACGTTGACGAGGTGACTGGCTTTTCAACTTTTCATGGCGAACTTTCACGTTTCACCTTCGGCGATGTAAGGGGGCGGGGGCGGAGGCTTCATTAAGTTCAGCAATCCGTATAATTAGTCTAATTGAGCCACAGGACACAGGAACACAATTACCTGTTGTGTACCTGATTACACGCCATTAGCTTTCTTTTATTCTCTGGAAAATGTAAATGTCACTGATTGGGAGATGGGGTTTGTTTGGTATTTGGTTGTTGAACTAGGAGTATCCTGGGGCAGGAGGCCAGTGAACCTAATTTCGATGATGACTATTGTCGGCAGCAATTTGAAGTTAAAGAGCTTTCAAGTGGTATTTAGCTTGCGTTTGTATTTAAAAAATTTGTTTTTAAATGGGATAGAGGGTGTTCATCGAGTCGTTGCCGTTCTATGATTAAGAAGCTGAGAAGAGAACAATACACCACCTCCACACTGGGAAAGGAATTAACCGATTCTATAATTGGTGCTGCTTGAAAAAGCAACAGTGGGAGAAGTGGGATGTGGCAGAATCTTTCGCAGCCAGTTCTATGCTTACTATGCCCATTGGCATCATTAACCTTTCTGTCGTACACAACTTTTCAGTTCCCCTATAGACTCTCCGGCCGTTTAAATGTTTTTTGCAAATTTTCATATTTTTTATTGTGAGTTTGTAGGAAGGAAGTGGATGTTTAAAAAAAAAATGTCGAAACAGGATTTTGTTTCTTGAGTTGTGGCGTGTGGGGGTCCCACATCATAACGTTTTCAGTGGAACTTGACGGGCGTTAAAAACTAACTCTGACCTCTGCGATAGAGTGGAGGTAGTCTGCCGTTTTACACAAATAAAAGGATCAAATCGATTCCTTCATTTGCATCCCCAGAGAGATTTTGCAAGGAGCCTGTGTCTACGGACGACTCATAGGCAATTTGAATTTTTATGTTGCTGCACTTATGTAGGTGGTCGCGAGATAATATTTTCTTGCTTGCACTGAGCTATGGTGTTCTTTTCAGAGACTGTGTGGATATTGGCCTTTGGAAGAAGAGCTTCTCTTAGAGTGTCGAAATTTAAATGTCAAGTTTCTCCCTGAAACTTGAATTAACTTTACTTCACCTCAGCCGCATAATCACTAGAACGGACAAGAGATATCCAGAGTTTGCAAATAAAGACTAGGTCACTCCATAGCGTAAAACGGAACCGTTGACTTTTGATGTTCAACCGTTCTCAGGAGGTAACATCTACGCAGGTGTCACTCAATCGCAAGACACCACCAACGCCTTAGTCAGCTGCTACCATCTAATGGTAACCTTGCTACCAGCCTATCAAGTCCCATGCTGTACTCAGAAAGTAAAAAAAATTCGATCAACTGCAAAAAGCTGATGTCTACTCTACTGCGAAGGCATAACACTGGCAGTAGGCTGTCATGGCTTGAAGAGTTGATTGAGCTGACCATGATAATGACACCAGGAGATTCGAAAAAATGCTCGTGAATCATAGCAGTGACAAACACCACAAAAATGTCTCCAGCTAGCCTGGACACCACCCTCTGACGCAATTGAAACCTGATTCTATCTGAGTTTCGAACCACTGCACCTCGCTCACGCTGCGTGAATAACCCTTTGAAGCGCGAGTGGATTATAAAAAATAAAAATAAACATAAAAATGCAATAATCTCTCTAAGACCATAGTTGTTGGGCTTCAGTGGGCTCTGTTAATCATTAATTGGTGTTGGAATTTTTTTAAACGCCGAGTGGAGATGCCATACCCATTTGATGTTCATTTAGGTTCCGATACTTTTTACTTGCCTCAAATAGTGCAAAAGTTCGCCTAGAACCGAGACGCCCCGTTCAAACAGGGACACACTTAGATCAGATTGATCCATTGTGAAACCACGATAGATACCGGCTTACCAGCACCAGAGATAACGTCGAGTGCACTGAGATAAATGACCGTATCGGTAGTAACTCTATGTACTGGACCACTTTGACCCGGAGATAAAGATCCTTATATTTTGGATGTCGATTTCGGCTAGAAGGAGTAGCTAGAAGTTCTATCATCAAAGAAGTATTCCCCGAGAGTTTTCCTTCTTAATGTTGCAAAGGCAACACAAGCAGGGTTGTAGTATCCTCCTCCTCTTCATCTCTACACCTTCTACATAATTCATTGGAGGGGATCCCCAATCTGAGTGCATGTCAGCCTATCAAACAGTGTCAAGTGAAGACTACGCACGGCGTAAGCTCCTGCCTGTCCTAAACAACTCCGGGCGATTTGCTACAGCTTCCTGTCAGTCTTATAGTTCCAACTATGGGTATGGCTTTGGCCTGTCAGAAAGAAAGTCTAATCTCGGTTGGGAGTGAAAAGACACGTCAGCATGTTTCGCGTCAGAGGCACAATATTTGCTGCCTGACGTCCCTAATTACCTCAGTCCTGCTCTATGTAGGTTGCTTGCCTAGTCTTAGTTTACTAGTCCACCATAACAACTGGCCATCCTTTCTTGTCGCTCACACTGTATTTCTCTACTCCTAGTAATAAATTCGCCTTCTCCTCTTTTGTGTAAAATTCTCTACTGACAGTGTAGGCGACGGGTGACAGGAAATCTGCCGTGTCTCTGACAGCTCCACGCTGTACACCCTTGTCACACACATGACCTTGGGGATCCTTTTCCCTTACATCACCCGATAAATTAATATTCTTCCCAAGCAAGTTCTCCCAGTGACACTTTAACGCATGAAAATTCAAATCAACCTCAGTCCCGTCCTCCTTTTCATTTTCCTCACTTCCTTCCATCATAATCGACAGCAAGTCAAATGGACGGTGGGGAAGGCGGGGAATATTGGTGGTGATTTTGTCCTTGCAGATGATTTTAAATTGAGAGGACATTCTTTCGTTTTCATTAACTGTGTCCTTTACTACGTGGCTGCCTGCCTGTGGCATGCAGTGATGTTGGTCCTGCACAGGAAGTGTTACTTTCTTTTGTATGCAGAATTCAATTACGTTGTCGTCTACCCTTCACGTTCGGTTTGGTTTGGTTTTCCATTTTCAACACGATTTCTACACACTGCCTTACTTGAATGCTTTTCATACTGTGGTCTGCCGCAAACGGACTTCAAGGACTGGACTTACCGCGGTCACCCAACACTCGCCTGCTTTGGCAAAGTTTAAATTAAAAACCTTGAACAGAGCACCTCTACACCCTGTTTTACTGGAATACCCTTTGATGAAGCTTAAATTGCATTTAAACTTAAGTTCGCCGGGTTTTTCCGCCACGAAATTAGGAGTAAAAACAATATCCCAGGACGAAAGTTCGTTAACTGTTTGAATTTTAATTCGTCGGGATGTCTGATGAATAATTTGAAAGGGCCTTGGTGTTAGGTGTTACCCAAGTGACAGCAGTTCATCGAGCATTGAATTGAAGCGGATTCACGCCTGGGAGTAACCAAAAGTGTTTTGATTGCCTTGCGCTTGAATAATCTTTCACTGAGGAGAGAATTTGAAATACACAAAAGCCTGCTCCGACTGCCACATTACCGATGGAAATAGGGTGGTAGGACTTGCCTATTGTACTACATGTTGAACGCCGTGTGAAACACTTTCGCACGAATGATTCGTTTGCTGTTTCCCTGTGGAAGGCCTCTTATAAAGGATCTGTACCTCGGGAAACAGGTGATGAAAACAAGCAATGAGAACACAAAAGGTGTCACTTGACTTGAGTATTTGTTTTGGCAAGAATGTTTGTTTCTTCTATTTACATTCAAACAATGGTTCGTGTTTTTATTTCTCGAGAGATGCTTAGCCTAAACTTCAAGTCATTTGGGGAGGCATTTTCTTTTGTTGGTCCTTAAGGTAATTCTTAAGCTAGAGTGGATTTTTTTCTAGCTTCCATTATCTACTGCAATCGATGTGGAATGTACTTATGTATGGATACTACAATTACAAAGCAAAACACCTGTGTCTAAAGAAACTAACAGAGAGGGCTCAAGATCGTGGGTAACCCCAGTCACACTACTCTGGAAAATTTAAGCCAACCAAAGGATGTTTTGAAATTGGGGACGCATCTGACATTGATGGTATCTTCTACATTTCTCTGAAAGCCGTCAACAGTCCCAGACCAGTCTGGAAAACAATACTAGGGTGCATTAAGCGACAGACTGCCAGTAAATTGTATGCATGTGTGTACATAGGATGATGTCGATTGACCAGAGTCGGTCAAAGCATCACACATGAACGACCTGAAACTCTCAAGTGAATCTAACTGGTCCCTGCTATTAATTCAAACGTTTGTTCAAAAAGTTCAAAACTCACTAGAAACTCCCAGCCCATTGACATATCCTCAACTCCTAGTCCTTCTTTGAACACAGACTGTCATTTCAAATAGACAATTTAAATCGCTTCCTCGTCATCAAGGATGCGTATGACATGGAATTTCAATTTTTAATTAAAATTCAACAGAACCTCGCCACCCAGAGAACAGCTCCCTCTTTTATTTTCTCTTTACTAGAAAAAAATAAATAAATATAAGGACGCTCATGCATTCAACAATTATTGATTCACGTGTCTGCGTCACTGACAGGCGAGAGAGAATAATGGCGACAGACAGCATTAACAACGCCATTCATCCCCCCAGTGATAATTTGTTTACGTTTTTTTTTTTTTTCTCTCTGAACGAGCACTTTCCATCGGCACATTAAACGAAATTCAATTAGGAATGGGGATGAGTGATGGTGGTGCTCGACCCACACTCCTAGAGCAGACATGGAATTGAAATAAAATGCCTGAAAATTGTTGGGAGTGATGTCAAGCGCCCATAAACATAGGAGAACATCTCGTCGCCATACGCCCCACGTTCAGCTCATTTGTATATTTACCTTCATAAAATTTTTAATGTCATCAAAGGCGTGCACTTCAGCTGCTGATTCATCACTAGCCTGTAAAATAAAAAGAGAAAATAATTAAAAACTAAAGCGAAAGGCATTTAATGAATTTAAACGTTCGCTTCACGGGTGTAGGTGTTTAAAGTTTAATTTTAAATAATTGCACTCAATCCAAATGGAAATGGCAAACATATGTACATTTTGCAACGATATCGATGGAGTGAAGGTAATTCAATGTGTACAATTTAAATAGAAGAATTTAATTGGAATATTATATGGAAGGGAGCAACTTGCATCAGGACATCCAGTAGTGGAATGAACCGAAAGACGCACACGTTTACCTCCACGTTCCGCAAGGGGGACTTGAAACAATTCTCAACGTTCTACCGCTTGACTAGTACATGCAAGAGTCTGTCGTTGAGAGTGCCATGAGGATAAGACAAATGCATGATTGGAACTCAACTCCAGAAGGGCATGCACAAATTCTGAAAAAGCCCGTAGGTGGAGGCGTAAGTAGTGACTACACGTTACTATATCTCGACTTCGAAAAGCGATTCTCCTGCACTTTTCCAAGCAGAAAACAATCGGAAACCAATGAACCAACGAGAAATAGGTCTATACCTATCTATCCACACAGATGGGCCAAAGATGGATATAGGAACAGGTGCCGGTATAGCCTCCGAAGAACTGAATATACACAGCTCAATCAGACTGCCTGATCACGCCAGCGTCTTTCAAACGGAGGTCCTGGCAGTGACAGAGGCAGTCAGTATGGGGTCAATGATTGCAGTACCACCAGATGACATCGCCATTTTTATTGACAGTCAGGCGGCTAGTAAAGCAATTTCTGCTACTGAAATAAAATCCAAGCTAGTTCGACGCTGTCGCGAAGAGCTTAAAGTTTTTGACTCACAGCACATTGTTACTCTCTGCTGGGTCCCTGGTCACAGGAACATAACTAGAAACGAGATGGCAGACGAATTTGCAAGAAAAGGGTCAACAATGGACCAAAACCAAGCGCTCCAACGGAGTCCCCACTCTGTAATCTCAGAGAGCGAGTGGAATGTAAGACCCTGATGACAGACAACTTAACACCTGTGGTATATTAAGGAAACTCTGGCCAAAATACGACTAAGCCAGAACCAACAACCTTTTCAAATATGACCGGCCACAACCTTCTATGAAATCACACAATGAAATTTAAACTCAACGATGACAATATTCATATGTAGGGAGGGGCTGCGGTGACAAAGATGCTCAAGAGGATACTCTTCACTTCCTCTGCCACTGCCCAAGCCTATGTCACTTGAGAAACAGAACATTTGAAAGACACTACTACCAGGACATACAAAAACTATATGATGTTCCACCAAACGATATTTCCAGGTTTCTGAGGGCTGGAGGCTCAAGTCAACAACGAGCAGTAAGGAAGTCAACAAGGACCTACATAAGTGTGATGAGGTCGAGTGCTTTCTCCCTCATCAATCCAGATACCTAACCTAACCTACCTCCATCTAAACTAAAATCCAACAAGAATGCTGGACTCGACGGCCTTCCGGGCAAGTTATTTAAAACGGCTGGAGACGACCTGATAGAGAGCTTACACCAACTCATTTCTAAAATTTTGTCAGATGAGTGTAAGCCTGACGAATGAAATCTCAGCATCGTTTGCCTGATCCACAAAAAAGAAGACCACGCCAACTGCGCCAACTACAGGGGTATCAATCTTCTCAACATCCCATACAGGACTTTATCTACCATACTATGTGTTCGTCAACAACTTGTTTGAGCCCTATCAGTGCGGTTTTAGGCCAGGAAAGTCCACAATTGACCAAATTTTTACACTTCGGCAGATCCTAGAGAAAACCCAAGAAGTCCAAATCGATACCCACCTCCTCTTTATCGATTTTAAGGCCGCGTATGACAGCATTTATAGAGACGAGCTATACAGAGCCATGTCTAGTTTTAGCATCCCTGTCAAACACGTCCGTCTGTGCAGGATGACGATGGACAATGCTCGCTGGCTTATCAAGGTCGGTCGAGACCTCACCGATACCTTTGATGTCAAAAAAGGATGTAGACAAGGTGACGCGCTGTCATGTGACTTCAACATCATACTTGGAACGAATTGTGTTAAACTCTCAAGCCAAAACCAGAGGCACAATCTTTCAAAAATGCTTGCGTACGCAGACGATACTGACATTACAGGCAGAATGCAGCGAGTATAGAGATAAAAGCGGCCATAATAGGTTTAGGGGTAAACAAGAACACCGACAAATTGGACAGAACGTCACAGTTGATAGTCAAAAAACTGCACATTAAACGTTTAAGATGGCTAGGACATGCAGAGCGCATGGACACCAACGCTCTGGCATGCAAAGTCTTCGAATCCAACCTTGAGGGACAACACAGTAGAGGAAGATCTCCACCTAAGGTGGAGCACACCAGCAGAAGGGAACTTCAACCAACTTGGCGTGCGCAACTAAAGGCAGTTAGCTAAGGACCGGGCAGTTAGCTCAACGGGAGAGGCTTGTTGGTTGAGGCTCAGGTTCGGCAGCGCCACCTAAGTAAGTCAGTATTGTGAATCGGGGTATCAATTACAAACAAATGTCAGATAATTGATAAGAAATTACGTAGGGTCTTGGGCTTCTGTTCGATCCTTAATTATCCGCCATTCACGTAGTAAGACTTTTCTCTGCTGATCAGGAGTGGATTCTTATCAAGTTACAAAGCAGAAAAAAAACTAAAGTGCGGCAGTTCGCCGAAAATTATTGTACGAGTAGCTATCAGAGGATTCTGGCAGGGCAATGCACTTCCTGTCTTTCTTTGGATTGTGGTTATTGAGAATATTTTTCCGCGTTGACGTCTCAGGCATAAGTGTCCATAAAATGGACATTTCATATCTAACAATCGATACAATGCCCAACAAGGATGCCAGAGATGACACACGCATCTCTACGGTGCCCACAACGCTCACACGATTTCCTTTATGTAGGTGGATCACGCCCTAAACCCACTGACTTAAACGGCCCTAGTAAAAGAATAGATGAATTTGGCAGGATGATCAGCTCTTAACAAATCAAAAAGTTCACCTCACGGATGGTATGGTATGCGAGGGTTAACAGGATGCTCTTCACTAAAGCCTCAGCAATAAGACAGATTTGGAGACACATTTATAAACTAGGTATTATTTGCGTGGTGTTCTAAAAGAGCTCCAATTAACCTTACGCACCTCTGCTTGGAAGACAGTGATGAAGGAATCTAGGTGAATCGCAAGTTCTACCAGTACATGCCAGCCGACGAGTTGACTACGACGTTACAGCCGTTCAAAAACAAAAAAAAAACAAATAGCTGACGCTACAGCTCGATACGAACCAAGGCCTGGCTTCTTGCAGCCATTCATGTTGAACGTCTTCAATTTTTCGCACCAATGAATCTGCAACTTATTGCCGACTTCGTACAGCGAATTGAGAAGTTTTTCATGACAAATTGTACTTTTAGACGTTTGTCATTCTCGGACAAATGGAGGTGCCGCGAAAAGTGTTCAGTAGATATGGCTAGGGCTTCAGCCCACTTACACAGCAGTCCAACGCACTAACCACTGAGCTAGGTGACGCACGTTAGAGCGGTCCCACCATGACTTCTTGTTTTGTTAATTCGAGCCCAAGCATCTTTCGAGGGAAATGGTTGACGAGTGGGATGATAGCTCTGATCATTCCGATTGTTTTTCGATTACCTATAGAGTCATTCAACAAGAGGTCCCCAAAGAAAAAGCCTAATGTTATCAAATCGCACGATCTCGACGGCCACTTGAAGTCTCTATTTCGAGAAATCAAGCGTCCAGGCAATTTTAAACGCAATAGAACCATTGTTTCACCAGACGTGTGGCATATGGCGCATCAATTTCAGGCCAAAAAAGTCAGTCAACATCGTTCGGTAACGCAATCTACTGAAACAGTCGTACCACCATCTTCATCATCGCACCAAACTGTCACTCGTTGTGCATCGAGAGATTGTTCCATGATTTCTCTTGGATTTTCGGAGCCTCATGTAACAGTTTTGTTTATTTACGTACCCAGCTACATGGAAATGAGCCTCATCACTCAGAATAATTTACCAATCTCCTTGCTTCTAGACGTCTTTATAGTAAGTTGAGTCCCACTTTCATGACAGATGTCAAAAATTGAGTGACAGTAACTCCGAGATAAGTGGAATTTTTATAGTTTGAGCTTTTGTGCTTATAGGGGACCACGGACTCGCTTCGCATATTGCAAAATATATTTTCAGAGATTTCCCTTTGCCCAGACGTAGCAAGGCTACAGAAAGTCAACTTGTTATCACTCACACTCTCTCCACTCACTCTCCTGAGGTGGAGTGAGAACAAATGAGCAAGTAGCTCAAGCGACAAAATATTCAAAACTGGAAGCAGATACATATGGAACAAGCAGGCTAATCGAACAAAACGATTGAGGTTCAACTCCACCCCAAAACAAGGTTCCACCTAGAGAACCTCCGAAAAGACTGCCACCTAATCCTTCGCTGAAGCCAAATCGAATGAGTATGATGCCTCCACTAGATGCATAAACATAAATCCTCTCCCCTCCGACTTAATGGTAATATTACAACAATTTTGCGTTCCTTCAAATCCTGTTCCATTATGTATTTCATTCACGATATGTGCTTATACCCGCAATTCAACTCATTTTCCTTATCAGTGTGTATATTCGAAAGCGATAACAGTAAAACCCCATTCCTAGCCGCGCGCTATCAGTTCAACATAATGTTGCGCAAAATGTACAAAATGGAAATTTCACTGCGAATTGATAAATCCAATCAGCATATAAATTTGTACGGCAGCTTATTGGCGGGGGCTGGATGTGGCGGCACAACGCCGGATTTTATTATCCATTTTTATTGCCCATATGATGGGGTATTCCACCGCAGATCCATAAATGCATGCTTTATCCGTAAAAGCGTTCGCCATTAAAATGCAAATTATGCGGTTGGTATTTGCAAAACGAACTATTAATTCAGCGGAAGCTTTTGGGGGTTTTGTACTTCTCACAGTCGGTAGTTAATTCTTGCACATGTGTAGGATAATTTGAATTTTCTATAATTAATTGGTCCTTTGCGGTTGATGCTGCCGAGGAACGAGGCTTAATGCTGTCATGAGTTAATTGTGTTTTATAATTTTTTGAACAAAATATCTGGTTGACATTAATACAAGTGTCAAGAGAGGTTTATACTTTTGTGGGTTACAATGAAAAAATAAGGGAACAGTCCTTCATCATTTGCTTTTCTGGTGGATAACCGCAAATGGAAAGGAAATCTTGGCGGTGAAATGCGACAAAGAGGAAACGGAATACGCCCTTGAGTATAACTCCGACAATCTCGTGTCAAGACTTCTTCGAATGAAACGGATACGTAGTACACGGCTTATGACCAACAGAGGCCACAGAAAGATTTAACCGCGATAGATCTGCAAAAGATTTCAGATTTATTAGCTTAACCTTCTTTCCATTCAAAACATTAGAACGCACTAAAGACTAGGAGGTTCGTACAGAGACAGCCCTTCACGAGGTCGTTCTCTCGATTGAGCAGATAATCTATCTATTAGGCATAGACGAGACCTTCAATAATGTGCACCCTGAAGTTCTTTCTGAGGTAGGGATAGAGGATCGCTGGAATCCATCCATGTTAAGAACAAGAACCTTGCCGTGGCTCAGGGGTTAGTGCGTTTGACTGCTGAACAAGCTCCGTGGGTTCAAGCCGTCGACGCAATGAAAGCCTTCTGTGGTGAAAAAGCTTCTCAATTCGCCATTGGGAGTCGGCAATTAATTGTAGGTCCCTTCCATTCGTGCGAACAATACAACACGCACAACATGAAAGGTTGCGGGAAGCTAGGCCTTGGTTCACTTCGAGCTGTCGCACCACCCAATTAAAGAAAATTGGCAATAGAGGAACAACGCGAGGAGGGTTAATCTCGCCTCTTCCTTGACTTTTGGTCATTAACAGCATTCTAAAAGGACTGGACAGGGATAAGTTTGAGGTGACGTATGCAGACGATATACTGATACTGGTTTCGGGAACGTTCCCCTCCTTGATAAGCGAAATCATGGAAACAGCCCGAAGATGCGAATTCCGTATCAACAGAAGCAAAACCGAAAAAATGTTCTTCACTGCAAAAACCAAAGTACCAGACTACGCCCTTCCACACCTGAACAGTCAACCTCTCACTGTCGTCCAGCGTAGATATCTTGCTGTCATCCTTGATCCAAAGCTAAAATGGAAACTACCTTAACATAGAACAATGAATTTAGAAACCTTGTATAGCTTTTTAAGCCTGCAGTAGAACTTTTAGCAAAAAATGTGGAATCCAGACTCTATTGCTGTACACAGCCATTGTAAAACCCTTAGATCACAAGTCTTTTTTCCCACACTAAGTATGGAATAGAGTCTTCAAAAAACTTTAAAGGGTGCAAAGAACACCACGGGAGCTCGACGATCATGCCCGACTGTTTTCCTAGTCCTCCCGCATTTTTTACCCCTCGACTTTCACATGAAAAATATTGCAATGTGTAGCCCAATCCCACAAATGGATTGCGTAGTTGACGCGGGAGTCTTCTGGGAGACCCGCAAAATCTACCGCCTTCCTGATCATGCCAGCGTCTTTCAGACGGAGTTCCTGCCAATTAGAAAGGCCTGGGGACTACTTAAAAACGATCCAACCCAACCTAAGCATAATATCGCTATCTTAGTCGATAACCAAGCCGTAATCAAAGTCACTTGTCCTCCATATCATCCAAACTAGTGGGACAATGCCCATATGAACTGAATTTCATAGGCAGCCTGTTCAGAGTCTCGCTCCTGAGAGTGCCGGGTCACAGACACATTGCCGGAGACGGCCACGTCAACCAACTTGCCAGGCAAGGGTCAGTCCTTACCAGTTTACTCGCGGAAGTCGAAATTTCACTGGGCACGGTCAAGGACACTTCCTTTAGCTTCCCAACCTAAGATGGAGCAGAACAAACAACTGCGTCATATCCAGAGCGATGTGCCCAACCTACAACAAAAGCAGAACCAAAGGGCTCCTTAATAGGACGCACCCAGATACCGACAGAATCGGTATGTTGGCCAATTGGTGAACATACTATGAAGTACAACACACATTGTCGTAGCTGCAACGAGAAAGCAACTTTCATTCAATTCCTCTGCAAATGTCCCGCTCTGGTCAGAGTCGGACAACAAGCCTTAGGCAAACTAGACAGACAACTTTAAACAGATCTCGGGTGAGGAAATTCGAAGACTGATGCTCTTCCTTAATGGAAGATGGATCTGAGGACCTCTGGTCACAAACATTCACATAAACATCAGTTCACATGAGCTGTGAATTTTAGTACTTTGAACATCCCCCTCTAACCACCTAGCCGTGGCAGAACTTACTCGGTGAGACGAGAAAAATTCCGCTGTACAGCTGGTGTTCGTTTGCGAACATATTGGCCTGCTTCACACACAGTTTGGCATCTCTGAGGCTGCAGAGGTTCCTAGTGGAAGCGGATATCCTATTGATCGGTTTCGTCGTTCTGGGTGACCGAAAACCGTTGCTCTGTACCTTTGAGGAAGGTGCTCGAAATTAAAAATCGCTTGGAAAAACTAGTGTTTGTATGAAAACACTTTGGCCTACTTCACGCAGTGCCCAGCCGCACTAGCAAACTGCTTAAAGAAAGAATTGCATAGGTTAGCAGCAAACCACATCCAAGTCAAGCCCAACCAGGAAAGAAGGTCGATATCGACATTCGTTTTCTTTTACCTCAGCGACTTCTTATCCTGTCCAGGTCTCAAACTTCGCTCTAAAGGTATATACGACAGCTGTCATAGTACAGCCGTTATGATCTCGTATGACTGCGAGAAGTGAATTTCTAATCGACGTCTGATCAACCATCCACTTTGGTATTTTGTAAGGACCAGACATGCATGCACAAGTCGTTCTTTTTCCTTCTCAGTTAGTACAAGGAAAACACAAAACCAGTCGCACTGCAAAGAGTCAGAGAAACTCAAACGTTTCACTATCAATTTAGTAATGTGCGTTGCGCAGTTAATCATCCCTGTCCCATGCGACTGTAAGCACCACAAGAAAAACTTCCATGTATCCATAAATTCCTGCCAAGAAGGTGAGAATTCGATATGCTAGCACCGCCATTAATCCTTCAACATAACTTTTTTGCACCAAATTAATATTTTATAACCATAAATCGCCCTGAAACAACACGAGTCAGCAGCAGTATCATCAATCAACCCAATCAATTTCCCAATGCTCACCAACATTTTGATAGTCTTCCCTCGCGAAGTGGATGGTGCTGCTGGTGATCCACCACAGGTTAGTAAATTGAAAAAAACTCAAAACTCTAAAAAAAAAACCATTATCCTCCTCAACGCAAGCAAACCCAATGTCCCTGATGGATTGACCTTTCTCTCCCACACTCTCTCTCTCTCTCACTCGCTCGCTGTCCTTTCTCCAGTTCCAATTCCCGACCGAGCCACATCCTCCCCACATAGAACCCATCAAAAATCCATTAATGCATATTTTCTTCCTTTTGTTATCTCAACTGGAATCCTCGCTCTATAACATAAAAACCGAAATAAAAATAATTAATGATCCTTGACCGACTCCACGAAGAACAAAACCAAAACAAAAGATGTACCTACACACATCTACATGCAATTAACCAGAGACCGCTTCTTCACGAAAGCAAGGAATTAATAAATCAACGGTACACGAGCCAATAAAAACAAAACAGAACACATAAAAATCAAAACAAGGATACGCCAATAGGAAGCACGAACAAAAAAAAAATGATATAAAATAAACACAAAACAACAGTAAACAAGAGCACTCGCTCCTGTCAGCACGCCTACAGACGACTACCCCGCTTCGGGGCGAGAGGGTTTGCTAGGATTCATCGCTCGAGCGTGGCCCCTTACCGAATGCCCAGAAGCGCACCGAACTCAGCCACTCTGGACAATCGCTCAAAATCATCCTTTCTGCATATTTAATGCTATTAACCGAACGTGATGCAAATAAGAACAGAAACCTTCTGGACATGGATATCCCAAGTCAACGGAAAGTTAAGTTCCTGACGGTGTTGCACGTATTTGCTCTTATGAGTATGTGCTGCTTCGACCATTTCTTCCTAAAGACAGTGTTCCACTGTTGACAAAGGGCACTCTGTGCCAAGATTATTGAAATGCGAAAGTAACATGACATTAAATAGTTTAAAATAAATTATGACCATAAGAGAAGACTTGAAGAGAATAGAAGGGAAGAACCAAATCATACAAAAAGTCGGTAGTGTCCTTCACAGAAGACTCCCTTAAAAAATCAGTACTGGAAGTATTAAAGTTACGAATATCGACGAATATTATCGACGTGGATAGCATGGATGGATTGCAAGCTTTTGGATAGTCTATGAGGTTCTAGGCGAGTGTATACGACTTAAGGAGTTCCCGACCGAATGCTAGTGCACTACAGAGATCGCATCTTTTTCTTAGACTCGCCAAGGATGGCCATTCACAAATGACCGTATTCCCGAAATTTCGAGAACATGGACCCTAACTTATCAAGTTGCAAACGTAGTCATCCTAGTTCACTGGTAATACAGAGAGGAGTACATCAGTTTACAGCAAACCACACTCAAGGGAAACAGGCTTATATCACGAGTAGCAAACTCCATGTGTACATAGAACCTATCACTATCTATGCTGACGGCCAGGCGGCTATCAAGTCTCTGCAGTCAGCACCGACCAAATCGAAAGGTCTGCAAACAAACTCTCAACGACATATCAACGACCAGTAAGGTGGCCCTAAGCTGGGTACCAGACCACAAAGATTTATCAGGAAATGAGATGGCGGACGAACTTGCTAGGAAGGGTGCATATGCAGAACTAGCATATGCATACACCTTTCCGGTTGCAAGGACACCCATTATCATTCTTAACAGGAAATAGATGATCGGGATTAATACGCGATGGTGTCACATGGACACATTTGCCAGATCACTATAGCCAGTCTTCGATAAGAAGAATTCCAAAAATCTCATACAACTTAGTAAAAAAAAATCTTACTCAATTAAACAAACAAAAAAACAAAAAGGTCGATGAGCTTCCAAGGAAAAGAGATGAAAATATAAGGTTAGATCCTGCTGAAAGATTAACCACTGCCACACCGATAGACGTAGACGATCGAAAAATCTAAAATTCAACCAAATACTCAGCTAACCTAACTTGCAGAGTGGCCAGATCCATCAAGCACTGATCTCCAACAGAACCCAGCTTAGAATAATGACGAGATGAATGAGATTTCGCGATTTGTGTCATCTACGAGGAAGAGAAAGAGTTTCCAGCATTTTCACGGTCATTGCACTTTCTTCGCCAAATACCTTACATATACTATATCGTAAAGTTAAATCTTCTAGAGGCTTACTGACAAGATATACAAAGAAGATTCAAGGTTCATAATTGGCATACTGGCTTTCACTTGTTTCCTACTGTAAGACGAGCATTAATTGAACTGAGTCAGGCGGAACTCAAAGGCGTCACAATCCAATTTCCTGATGAAGATTAATCTCAGGTAGTGACTTTCTTTCGTTTGGGAGCTTAAGTTACCTTACTTTGTATTTACTAAACGGGCTTCCCTGTGAGACACATTAGCCATTCATCCTCTTCGATCTCGGCCAAGCTACTTCTAGTTTTCCGGGCTTGTCTGTGGAACATTATAATCCCTTCGGACGATCGTCTCTATATTCCACATCAAAGAACTAATGGCTATCCTATGTCTTTAAACAACTGACGGGCATTTCGCTTTTCGAAGACGATTAAAAGGACATCTCCAGCCCTTCATCTTAAAGCTGCGTATGACCGCATTCTTCCCACAAGGCTATTGGAAGATTCAGCCTTAATCTACACCTTAGTCGTCAGACTCACTTTGATCCATACGGCAATAGTCTAGTGGACAAAGACGAATGAGGCCATCACAGCCAAGAAATTGGAACGGGTTCAGCGACCCATTGTCGATCTACCCCCAGTTCGAGTCCATGTCCAAACCCAGTCGAAACTCAGCCTACACAAGCTCTTCCACCTAAACAACATCAGCTCCAGACATCCCCCTGACGGTCGCCTTAACATCTTTCCTCCCTGCTACAAAGCAGCAAGTTCAGCATGCCCTTGGATGACATTCTCCTAAGATACTGCTTCAAACGAAAAATTCAAACCTCGTTCCTCAGAGCATGATCAAGTATGGTATATGCTCTGCACTAAAATGGACAGTGGATCTGGGGCTGAAATTTTCGGAGAGTCATCTAGCAATGACATATCGGTCAGTCTAGGCACATACTCATCGATCTTCCGGGCAGAAATACTTGCCATAAATCAGTGCACAAGTTTAAACTTGCTCTCTAATTTCCGTGGCAAAGCCATTTTTATCTTCTCTGACAGTCAAGCTGCCCTGAAAGCACTGAACTCAGCCATGATAAAAGCGAAACTAGTCCAAGAGATAGTCAAATTGCTTCTAGAACTTGGAAAAAAACAACTTGGTCATGCTACACTGGATCCCTGTTCACAAAGGCCAAGCGAGCAATGAAAAAGCACATTCACTGGACAAGATAGGTGCGACCACCCCCTCCCTGGTCCTGAACCAGCCTTCATGAGGGAGCAATCCCTGCTCAAATCCAACACAATTTTGATGGAAAGTGTAGGACAGAAATGTACCAAACACTTCTTTCCCAATGTATCGCAAAAGAAATTCAAGTTTCTTTTGAATCTGAGCAGGGACAACCTTAGAATTGTAACCGGCATCCTAAGTGGCCACAGCCGACTGAAACGGCATCTACACAAGCTTGGCCTGTCACCGGATCCTACCTGTAGACTGTGCTTAAAGAGCGATGAAAGCTCTCTGCATATCGACACAGAATATCCCGCCCTTATCCATGCGAGAAAGCGGACCCTAGGACGTAAACTCGTCTCACCAACGGCGCTTGTCACAATCGCCCCAAAGAGGCTGATTAGCTTCCTGACCTCCTCTGAAGCAGACAAACTGCTCTATACATATGGGACAGCACAATAGGCCTCTATATGAGACCGCAGTGCTAGAGTGGAAAATGGTACACAGATGGCTCAAAAATATCTAACGAAACTAAAGAAGCCAATGGAAAAACTGTGGAGCATATTTCAAGCAGAAATCCGAGCTATAACTAAATCCGTCCAAATAAACCTGGGCGAAAATATCGCACGCAAGACATTGATCAGACAACTGGGTGCTAGTAAAGCACTGAATGCATAAGCAAAACAACGCCTTAGCGAAAACAACGCAAATATAACAAAGTCACACCTTACTGAGCACAAGGCCACGTAGGTACTTCAGGCAATGAAGAAGCCGACAAACTGGAAAAGACAGTTTATAGGTCCGAAACCCTCCTGCGGATTGAAAGAACACACCATCCAGGAGGAGCTAAGTAATGGGAAAGAAACCCAAAGGAACATTGAAGCAGTTCAAGATACTTCTGGCAAACTAGCACCGGAAGAGGTCAAATAAGATGTTCATCGAAAGAATATGCTTAGAATGTTAACAGGCTTCCTTACAGAACACTGTAAGCTAGGAAGAAATCTCACAAAAATTTGCCTTGAATACAACAACGTCTGTAGATTCTGTTATGAGGCTGAGAAGAGTCCTGAACCCTAGGTAAATGTGTTGCCCTTAATGACAAAAAGGTTGGAACCGAGTAGTGAATTCACAGTGAAATTGTGGAATCAGCACATGTGACGACTATAGCGGCCAGCATTGGATTGACATGATGAGCGTGATCTCTTTGCCCGGAAGAATCACTGCATCCCTCTACAAGAGATAGACTGCCTATTTTGGAATTACCAACATTAGGATTTGCGGAAGCGTCCGAGTTATACCAAATCCGAGAGCACTTCGACCTACATATAGGATCTGCTGTGCCAAGTTGAGTACCTCGCTAACTGAAGGAAATATTGGTCCGAAGCTGATTAATTAATTATGACTGGAAATGTAAATCTCCTGCCGAAATGTTTATGTCTGATTTCAACTTTATGCTCTACAGTTTCTTGATCCTCCAGACAAGGCTGAGATATGTCCAAAGAACTAATGCCCAGCTTGTTGAGGTGGTAATTGGGTGAGCAGTGTTTAGTGGGGGAAGTCCATTAGGAGCTTGCCATTACGCTTAGTGTGAACATTTCTTAACTTCTCTTGATATTTGACGGGTTGATATTGTATCTAATGAATAAAGTATTAAGGAGAAATGGGTGTTTAAAACAGATCAACCAACAAGACTGAGGTTTAGTAATTTGGAGTTCTGTAAGTTAATATCGTCGTCAATCTTAATTTTCATGAAACCCACATACTCGTTTGTAAACATCCTTTAAGCGACGGTTAAGGTGAAAAGAAATCCTCTAACCCGTCAACCGTACAAGAAAACACACTTCCTGGCTGCGGAAGTGAATCCATTTGAATTTGAAAACAAAAAAAGAAACACACCATACCGTTGGGTATCGTTTTGCCTGCATAAGCTTCAACCGTCACCCTCTGTGAGGTCATGTAAACCGATTCATTTCGCCCTTTTTCACGAAATCATCAAACGACAGTAATGAGCTTCCCACACACCTGGGCTTCGTTAGGCTTCGGTACACAATTCAAATGGCATTCAGTGCCATCCCCATCCTCATCTCCTTCCGATGGTTCATTTCAATTTCATGCCGAAATGGATTTCTAATGCTACTCCGCTGCCATGACCTGCTCTTCGTCATTGTTTACCATGGCACCCACCCAGGGTTACATGATTTTGCTCACACCTTTATCAAAAAGTCGTGTCATCATCGACTCGCACCACCACCACCTCGAGTTGTGTAATTTTTGATCAGATTTTCTGCTTAATTAGTCCTTTTTGCCTCGATACACTTGAATGTTGTATTACCAGGATATTACTGCTCGCTATTGCCAGGACCTTTGCCACGAGAAAGATGAAAACGCTGAAACCTTTTTTTTTTTCATCTTTTTTTCTACAATTTTTTTTTTTTCATTTTTTTATTTACCACAGCTCTTGGGACTGGGAACACATATGGCGGGGGTGGTAATGAGCTTCAGGGACTTGTGGTGGCGCCTCGTATTCAATGATTGATGGTACATGTGGATGTCGCGAGGCTATGCCACTCGGGAGACATGTGTACGGATGTGGATACCCTTAAGGGGAGAATAATTTAAAATGTTCTCACTGCCTACCTAAAGTGATTTGCCAATTTTATGCCTTTCTGTGACAAGTAGTAAAATTCAGAACAAGGCGCACAGATTGGTTATAAAATGTCGGGAAATTGGTGATATTTTGGTGGTTTCTGCTCTAATTTGATGGTTTGACAGGAAGACAAGGCTGTTTCTGACGCACCTGGCAGCGTGATGGAGACATTTTATTGTCGAAGCGAGTACAAAAAGGAAAATGTGGCGGTTTTCTGTGATATTTGAATTTATTGACGAAAATGTGGGCGTTAGGCTGCATAATCGGACGGATTAAGAAACCTGAGAAAACGGATGAAAATAGCTCAATATACAGGTGTCTGAGAGACATGCGTACAAGGAAAAGTTGCTAAAAAAATTAGAACATCATTATTTTGACACCTTAATGGTTTCTTGCAGTCGAGTCCTGCATATTAACAAGCTTGTTCAAAAAAATTATAATCAGGTGAAACGGTAAACTCGCTGAATTACGAGTCATTTCAACGTAGAGTGGAATAGCTATAGACACATCTTTGGACGAAACAAAACAACCTTGACATTAGAAGCGATAGAGAGAGTCCATATCTACACAACTCTGTCGATACCGCAGGTGGTTAACAAGAGGAAAACGGTCAACAGACGCTAAAGTTCTAAATCGAAACCTTCTAACTCTTGTCTCCTCAGATAATGATGTTCGGAGAGGGATCAATAGACCAGCTAGGGCGGATAGAAGACACAAAAAATTCTTACCAGATCTTAAACACCGGTACACTTAGACGAAAACGGTCTAAGTGTACTAAACATATCCATTGCCCCATCCATTGGTTTTAAACTTTGCAGGAACGAATGAAGTCAAAACTGAGATCACCTTGAATATCGGGTAAAGTATTAGAGTATTTTGGGTTTAGCGATACCCGATGAGCTATACGCAGACGAAAAGGGGCGCAGTTCTATGCAACTGAAAGAACCCATTGGTAAATGCCATGTTCGAAGTTTTAAACTTTGCAGAAGCGAGTAAAGTTGGAACTGAGGTTACCTGAAAAATCAGTTAAAATGTTCCACATACGCCACAGTATTTTAAGTTTAGCGATCCCCAATGAGCAAAGACCGCCGAAAACACTTCCATATTCCACCACAGTATTAAAAAAATAAAAAACCTCATGTCCGGAATCAAGAGAAATTACTAGGGACGTCTTCAACATCTACTTCAAACAGAAGTCATCCCTTTCTGCTAAAGTAGCTTTCAGTTGTTGACAGACCGAGGACTTTCCTCCAGATTTCTTCCGAAAGTCACCCACTGTGGATGTCAAGGTTTAGCTTCTCATAATCATTAGGAATGGATGTCCCAGAGATTACTTGCCTGTCAGTTGATACTCACCTGACATTATGGCAAGTTCTGTGCTCAAATATGGTGGTCCCTATAGCAAAGCGTTTGGGGTTGCAGATATCCTCAAATAATTCGCGGAATGTCACAAATCTAAACCTGTGATTCCCGATTACATGTACGAGTCCTACTTTGTCATTGCTTCCCTTGGGATCTAAGTCCCTCCTCAGAGTGATAAAATCTTCATTCGCTCTTGCGTTGAAGACGGTGCCTAGCTGGTCGTAAAAAGTCTCCTTCTTGTCATCAGACGAGAACACTGTTGGGGCGTAACATTGAAAAATAGTGACGCGTCATACTGTTGTCTAGAATCTGGCGGTCTCAGTTCAGCTGCCAAATAATTTGTTCTCTGCGTTCTTTAGCAGTAGTCTCACCGTAGACTCTTAGGGATTTCTTAATGATAGCACAGTGATGCGTTGGAGATTCCGCATCTAACCCTACTTTGCTGAACTCCGAAGGATAACAATGGCTCATCTCAACCTCGTTACCTGGGAAAGAGCCTGACTACTAACGGGCTTTAAGCTTAACAACTGAAGGCTTAAAAAAACACTTTGATAAACTGGATCTAAAAAACGAAGAGATCTCAGATGATCTTGTTAAGAATTGCGGGACACTGATTCGGGACGACTAACTAGGTAAAAGGATCTACCAGATGAGAAGGACTTGCACTTTCTTCCTCGACACACTTCAACTGGAAAACGTATCTAGAGACATAATGATGATGACCTCTGAATTCTTTGTAGAATCATGCAATTATGCAAATCTGTGTTCCTTGTGATAGAGGTGTTTGAAGCAAATAGCATACTAACTGAAACAAAAGCCACAGAAAGAATATATTGGGAGAAAAATTACCTGATAAATCTGTCAGGTCCGCACCCAACACTGTAACCTTGGGAGAGGGTGATAGAGAGAACTAATGGGAGAAGCAAGCGTTGAAAAAACACGCTGGTACGAAGCAATCAAATTGTTGATAAAAGATCACTGATCAGAAGTCTCTTCTATTCATGGCTGAGCGAAATTTGGTGCTTGGAGTGAACAGTGTCTTGCGACGAATTTGGCACTGACTGGTCTTTCAAAACCATGTTCTCAAACAATCGCCGTCAATGTTCAAAGTCCAGGCATTTCGATCATAAACCAATGAAGTTCTTGTTCCCAGTTCCACTCACGTATATAACCCACTCACCGGTTCCTAAAGCTAATTCAATCAATCAGTCCCTGTCGGAACACCTTGCTCTTGCTTGACAGGAATTGATTAATTTTTTTTTTTTTATTTATTTCTCGACAAAATCATTTCTGACTGCCACGTGAACAGCCGTGCCGTCGTCGTCCGTTTATTAAGTATATTTGTGAATTCGTCACTTTGATTACACAATGCGAACGACAAGGAGATATAAAATTCCACTAATAAACCAAACTCCCCCTGGCGGATATAATTGAGGGCTTGACAGCATGAGAAACCAATTCGAGGAAAAAAAATGAAAGCATTGGGTTGAGACAGGACTATGGCCAGCTATAAGAGAGAAAATGACGCAAAGTCGTGGAAGGGATGAGACCAACCTGTTTTATAGAAGTCTTGGGTAAAAGTCAATTGTAATTAACAATAAAAAGTTGACAATAAATTATATTTTTTGATTGCAAATGACAATCGAAAACTTTTAAGTGTTGATTGGTATAGATGACAAGCACGTCAATACAGCTAGTAACGGGTT
Source organism: Matsumyia berberina (assembly GCA_917880715.2). Taxonomy (NCBI): domain Eukaryota; kingdom Metazoa; phylum Arthropoda; class Insecta; order Diptera; family Syrphidae; genus Matsumyia; species Matsumyia berberina. The sequence continues at coordinate 108,763,076 of OU862870.1, read as the reverse complement.
CATGATGACTTGAAAGGAATGATGCCACGAATTTAAATAGAAAAACTTTCAGAAGGACATAAACCTCAAAATAGATGCAATAAAAGGCAATCAGACATCCGTTTCACTCTCTCTCTCTCACGCCTTCAATTCTATTATATTGTTCCCTTTCTTTGAAAATGGTACAATACTTCAGCATTGCCTACAATATGCAGTAGGGTGACAGCAAAGTATGTCATTGTCAACGCTCAAGGCTCATCAAGAACATCAGGGAGATCAACCCAAACCCATGGCGGCAAATTTTCATGGATTTTCTTCGTCTCTGTCTCTTTGACATTGGCAATAAGTTGGCCATTCCTGACAAGCGTATGGCCCTCACAAATGTATTCAACAATTGCGTGACAACAAATGGGTCAGTAAACTGTCTGGGTTTGTTTTTTTTTTTTTTTGTTTTTCCAAACCGAAAATAAGTTTGACTTGATTGGTAATTGCGTTAATAATGTACAGACTGATACGATGAAACATAACACTCCAGACAGATACGTACATTCATATATGATCAACAACAGAAAAAAAACACAGACAGCAAGGACACCCCCCAACAGCAGAGACTAGTGAATATTAAAAAATGAATTAAGAGAAATGGAAGCAATTAAGTAAAGAAAAACAATAATTTTATGTATTTTCATCTGAAACAGATAAGATACATAAATAAGTCAAAAGATTCAACGCTGTCAGAGAATTTAATTTTCCTTTTTGGTGGTTAACAATTCAATCATAGCGATGTGTCCCTGCACGTGACCTTGGATATCTACTGACCCTGAACGTAACTCAGCCGCAAATCACTTTGGGTCTCGAACATCATTCTACGAGTAGAGTATCAATTTAAATTTAGTGGGTGGGTATTTTTAATTTTTAATTTGGAATTTAATTTTTTCGAACCTTCAACTGATAGCTATGCAACCTTGAGACTACGGATGACAATCAGTTGGCAAATGGTGTCAAATCAGAAAATACAGAAACAATTTACAGTTGTAGGACAGATTTGTCTTTTTTACAAATTCAACACAGTTTGAGCAACTATGGTGCAGTTGACACTTTAAATATGAGACTTTATGTGCAGTCTTCCTTTCGAAAATTTCATTGTTGTGTGATATTGCTACAGTCCGGGAAGGACCTGAGCCTCAAGCAACAATCGTTTCCAACCGTGTAGATTGTTAGCTTTCTGCCTCTAATTGGTTAAGGTTTTCACCTGAGTCGCCGTCTCTTTAAGGTAGATTCAAACATCCTTCGGGCCGGAGCTCTGTTTTCATCGGGTCTACATGTCATAGCTATTTTGATCGTTGTTCTTGGAATCTTCTGACTTAATCAATATTTCTGTACAGCTGATACAGTTCGTCATTCTTTTCCTCTACTCACAGTCTATGCAGAAAAAAGACAAGACCTTTTTTCTCAAAACAACCGAGGGCGACTTTATCCATTTTTTGATAAAGTCTATGGCTCCGTGCCTTGGAACAGGACTGGGATGATTAATTTAGGTTAGATTAGGTTGAAGTGGCTGCCAGCTAAAGCCAACACACTTGGACCCATGAGGGGTCCGTTGTGATACCACCAGGATCTCGAAAACATCTCTTGCCTAATCATTGAAACCAATTGAAGCTTCTTATGAAGCGTAGAAGGCTACTAACATCAATGTTAATTAGGTCGCCTAAGTTTATAAAGAAGATAGTGGACTTTTCTTTCGCGGGAAAGCTGGACAGGTGCAAAGAAGATGGAGAATAGTCTCTTCCTCCTCCTCGTCCATACAGCTTCTACAGAAGTCGTTAATTGCCTTCTTAGTCCAAAGAAATAGCGACGGACAAGAATTATCCTTCTAAGCACTGGTCTAAGTTAATAGTGAACTTCTTTAACTAACTCAAAGCTGTATCTCAGTGTGACGTTCTATCTAAGACGTCGGTGTTGGGCTTCCTTCTTTGTTGACAGTTGTTTCAATAACATCAATATCGCCCAAAATTTGCGAGTATTTGAATTTTTCAAAAGCTCTGTCTCTCGTGTTGGCGTGTTAGTTCTACACAATTCTTTTAGGAAATATCTTGAAGAAATCGCATGACAGCACGTCGCCTTGTGTCAATCGTTTCTTGACTCAAATGTTCTCGGTGTGGTCTTTACCGAACACCAATGGAGCAGCGTGGAATCTCTTCATCTTGCACAATCTGACAGGTTTGGTAAAGATGTCAAAACTAGACATTGCTCTGTAAAACTTATTTCTAAAAAATCCTATCATACGCGGCCCTGAAATTCATAAAAATATGGATTTAGTGCTCCCGGGTTTTCTTCAATGTTAGTCTTTCATTGTCGTGACTCCTTACTTAGGGCATTTTACCTCGTTTAAAACACTGATGATTCCAAGATGGAGTGCCGATTTGGGTCTGAAAATACTGAGGGATAGCCTAGGCAAACCTTTTGGTTAGCCTTGATAAGTATTGACCATATTCCAAGAAGAATTATTAGCCAACTGGGCAATGTGAAAGAACAATCTTGCACAACAACATTTGAAAGGTCACATTCATGCATTCTGTGAATTGGTGAAGTCAAAGCTGGTCATCAAAACTACTATGGCGCTTATGGATTAATGTCAGCGCTCAAAGACAAATGGTCGGTCTTACTCATTACAAGAGTAGCTGACACCCATGTCTTTACAGAGGACCCTTTACGAAGGAGCTGTGTCTGATAAAATGCAATAAAATGTTTAAGACTGCTCCAGAACAGAATTGCACCAAACTCATATTCCTCAAGTTTCGGGTTAACTTGAACAGAAATATTTCTAGAATCATCACTCGCTTATCAATTGGGCACTACTTTCTAAAGGAATTGTTTCACAGACTTAATCCTTGGCCTAGACAATCATAAGACAGAATCTGAAGTGAGTAAGCTCTTCTGAGAATTATAAGGGATGACACAGTGGTTTTTATATGAAACCGCATAGCTATCGCTAAGGAATAGATAAACGATTTCAATCCGTAAAACTACCGATCAATGCGATTTAAATAAATTCTCCTGTTGATCCTGTCGAAAGCCTTCTATCGGTTTGCACCAAAACGTAATCCCTTCTTTTCGCCTCCGATAACGAATTTTTTTCTAAATTCAGCGGAAACACTTTTCCGGATACATCAAGCGAATATACAGCGATGGCTGACAAATTTGTAGTAGAATGCACTTCGTAACGTTGAATCACTACTTCTGTCACACACCAGGAGTATGGAAAACTAAACTTTTAATATTTTATGCAGTTTTCTGATGAAATATCACTATTAACTTATGTGTTAACAAGCTTCCCAATGATTTTCCAACAAACCTTTCATCGAAAAACTAAATTTTTGGAAAAAAATTAATACCAACATGTGCACAGGCAAAAAGTACAGTGAGTTATATCAACCGAACGCATTTTTCCGTCTTCTTTGTTACAAATTAAATTCCAAATCTTGTGGAGTTTTCGTTGGGATTTTTCGCGGTTTTCTCATTGAAAATTTGATGAAATAAACGGAAAGGTAGACTTAATGAATTAGAAACATCGGATGTATAGAGAAATGCTAAAGCTAACCAAGTTATTGTTAAGAATTAAGAGATATCCTTCTGCATAGATTGCAAACTAAATTCGTACTAATTTTACTGTAGCGTATGTTGTACATTTTAACTGACGTTACCTCAGTTCCAACTTCACTCGCTCCTGCAAAGTTTTAACCTTCGAACACGCTATTTATCAATGGGTCCTTTCAGTTCCATAAAACTGCACCACTTTTCGTCTGAGTATAGCTCATCAGGAATCGCTAAGCCCAAAATACTGTGGCGTATGTGGAACATTTTAACTGATTTTGCAGGTGACCTCGTCGCTTCTGCAAAGTTATACACTTCGAACATGGCTTTGGTACATAATTTTTGTCTGGAAAAGGACAGTAAATGAATACAAATTGCTTGTTCCTTTGTCTTACGTCAGAATAGATCCTATGGTATCACAAGGGATCTCTTTTAGTTTAAGAGTGTCTGCCACCAGATGTGAACATCCACTTAAGCCTTACCTGATCAAAAATAATGATAAATAGAGATTTTTGGACTCGGGGGTGGTTCTCACTTTTTAAAGATCAGTGATCACTTACGCATGTCGTAGAGCTCTACGAAGAATTAGGGAGAAAGAAAGTTTGCACGTGGCATTGATGAGGCAGTCAGTCAGTCAGGTTATAGATGAATATAAAAGTGAAAATCCCATTGAAATCCATCCATTGGTTCCCGAGAATAGCGAGAGCATATGTACGTAGGAATAGAGATTCTACCCCTGAAAGCAGAGTACCTGGTTTCACTTGGTTTCCTCTGCAATCACAAAAGTCATTATAAACTTAAAAATTGTTGCCGGTCAAGTGGGAATAAAGTTTCAACTGAACTGTGAGAGTTTTTTTCTGTCAGTCATCAGTCTAAAAATAATTTATGTAGTTATCGCCAACCAATGTGAAAAAATCATCATGGTGCACTCTGAGAAATTTCATCATATTGCGAGCACACTCCTTTTTACCACCTCCTCGCCACTTAACAGCTTTGCCAAAAATATCAAATTATGGTTTCACTTTTCCAAGATACTTTCACAAAATAAGATCGGCAGAGGTGTTGTACAGGGAGTTGTCTTCAAAAGGCATGAGAAATGGATTTAATCGACTCCGTTTTTGATAGCGAAACCCTACACCGTTTTGCACTTCTCTTGCCCTGATTTCCCTGGAGGTAGAGGTGTCTTAACCATGACACATGACATAATCATTTAATTTCTCTAAATGTCAATTATTCGCACGCGCTGCTGATGCCACTACAGTAAACATCGACAGGCACTTAGACATTAAATCATTTTCATTTTCATTCACAACCCGTCTCTACACATCCCAGCCCAGCCCCGAGCTGTACCACGTCTGAGGAACTAACTCATCTCTTAGCTGGCCTATGCAATCTGAAAGAACTTAATCGCCTTACGTGGGTGTCCGGGATTGGTCCTTGTCAGGAGATATAATCATCTCATCGTATCCTTTGTCAACCACAAAACTATTATAACACCCAAACATGGGCAAAAATACTCGCATATAGATCGACAAGAACTTTGTGATAAAATTACCCCAAGAGGACTGAATAAAATAGTTTTATGAAGGTCGTCATACACCTACACCGACTGTCCCTAATCCAAATGGCACTAGTTTTAATTCCCTTCAACTTGGAACATTTTATTATCCAAAATTAAGGAAAGGATCCTTTTAATTATCATACCCAACAAATCATAAGGCACATAGCTGATGGCAAAGTCCCAAAAAAAAAGGATTCCATAAGGGATTGCAAAAGGAAGACGAATTAAAATCCTACCTGTCTCTGAAGGATGTAACTAAATTCGGTTGCAGTATTCCTCCGACTGTCACTCATCCTTGCTGGTTATTATTGGATCTGCTTTTCTCACTTCCCCACACAGATGCTATTCGACAGAAATTTGATTTCGTAAATCCTTTTCACACGGGGACGCGCATACAAACACTGGCACTGACACAAATAGAATCACTGATACTTTTTTTTGATTTCAATGGAAAAAGGATATCTTTATTCTGCAATGCTTCCAAACAAAAGTTTAATTTATCCCTTTTCGGTAAGAGGATGTTCACATTTTGTAATTTTTTTTTTTTTTTTTTTGATTTGTTATGCTAAAATGCACCAAAGGATCAGTGTTGGTTCAGTGTAATGAGTACGAATGCCTTTGGGTAAGGGATGTTACAATTTTATGTAATTTTTTCCGTGGATATGGGAATGCACTTGCCACATACAACACCGTTGGGAAGAATTGTCGCGGGCTGCTATTCGTCACGAAATGATGGTTACAAGACAATGACGTTCGAAGTGTGACTGAAGGACTGTCTGAAGATGGTTAAATGGAGTTCCTGCTGCAATCACTGTTGTCACAACTGTTATACTTGATTGGACGAGAGGGAAAGAGCTTTTGGAAAATGCGCAAGGCCGTCCTTGCCCCTCCATGAGTATACCAGTATCGCGAAGTGTTAACTTATTTCTCTTGTTGTCCCTGTGTTCGGGTAGGACATGAACATTGTCATTTGGGATTGTTTTGATTGTTATCTTAAAGCGAGGAACATGACATTAGAAAGTTGAACGAGATAAAACTGGCAACAAAGGGAAGTGGAGGAGGATTAATGGGATTCCACTTGCGGGTGGGTTCTCTGTGTATGTGAGCTTCCATATTCCATTTCTCGAGGTTGACTTAAAGATGCTGGATGTGCGTCAGCAAATTTAAAGTGCAGTCAATTAGTTCGAGGATCTTCACCAATAGACAAAGAGAGAGAGAGAGAGAGAGCGAGGTTGAAAGGAAGACGAAATGTTACGACTTCTTTCACTTAAGTAATTCTGAAGAATGAAACCTAGTTACGGAGTAGTGTGGGTTCACGACTCCATCATGGCATGCCAGTCTAATGTGTTTTTAATGGCAATCCTTGTGTTATTATTTAATGGTGGCAGGATGTGCTCCTTTATTTGTAATTTCAAGAATCAACAAAAAGACTCATAAATGTTACATTTGAGTAAAAAGATTGAGTGAGCCTGAATTAATTATGAGGCAAATCTAATTGACTCTCATTGATGCAGTTAAAGGGCGCTCAGGCTGACCTTTAAAGCGGATTTCATGGCACACTTTGTCGCTTCCATCTAACACGTGTGATTGGAAATGATAGCTATGTGCATACATATGTATATGATACATAGACACGCTTTGTTTAAAGAAAAGTCTCAATGGTCACTTAGCACTGATCTGAAGGCTCAAAAATAGATAAATGGATGGAGTCCGGAATATATTTAGAAGAACCAGGTAATGCCCGGTCGATAAAACTTCAAAACCACGCTAGCGTGTTCCAAGCCAAAGCGATAACCGAGGCCGCAAGAGAACTATTCTCAGTAACCCCGCGAAGAAATATCGACATATTCATTGACAGCCAGACCGCCATCAAAGACACGGCTCAATCCTGGGCCCAAGCTCAAGACTCTCTGTCACTCTGTTGGGTCCCAGGGCACCGAGGCATCGATTGCAATGAAAAGGCCGGTAAATGGTCGGTCACGCGATTCTTACTCCTATAGAAGTTCTAAAGCAAGAACTACACTTGGAATTCTAAAAGATTGCCGATGAGAGATGAAACACACATGCCACATATAAAGAAAAATGTGCCCAAACTCAAAAGAAAAACAAAGGAAATACTTACACTGAACAGATCGCATTTAACGCTAGGGATCAGCATCCTCACAGGTCATAATCTACTGGCGGCCCATCTAAGGAGAATGCGACTAAGCACGACCGACCTTTGGAGAGGATGTGCCGATGTAGATGCGAAGGAGGACACGACGCACTCTCTCTGCGACTGGCAATGCCTCAACCCTGATAAGGGTGCCAGGATTTCCAAGAATTCAACAGAAAGAGTCAAAACTGAAGGGATAATAGCACGGTTTTGTTGACCATGCGAAATAGTCAGGTTTGGTACAAGGTAAAAGTGGAACAAGGCCCTTACATCTCTATACCCTGGTAAAAAAAACCCTTTGGGCCTGATTGACGATTCTGTCCATGCATTAGTTTTGTACTTCTTCGGCAGGAGGTTAGGATGTCATTAAAATTCTAGGCACCATATCGTGATCCGTTGGAGAACCTCCAAAAGCTATTGAGATAGTAGGACCGATAATCATGTCAGAAATCTTAATCTGGTGCAGCAATGGACAAAACTAGCTTTGTTACTCTCCTCAATATGTTCAAAAGACAGCATTTTTCTGGTTCAACAGCATTCTGCTGAGCGCTAATTACTTCTACTGTGGCACTGGTAATCATGCTACATATCCTCTCCCTTGAAATAGAATAGAAGGACAATGGCACATGGCACATCAGAACTCTAAGCGTTAATACTATTCAAGTAGGTGCTACTGACTACCTAACTCAGTTCTAAGACTTCCCAGCTGACAGCAATTGCGAATGCCGTCGTCACGAATTTTGTAGTTAAAATCGGACTAGAGGTCCCATTGCTAACTAAGACTTCTGCGTGAAACATACTGCAATGGTTTGGAAGGGTTAGTCTGAGAAAATTCCAAAATCAAAATCATATCATGTGGAGAGTGTCTAAATTCAATTCGAATCTGCCTAGTAAACAATCTCTTCACATCTATCAAGAGCTGATTTAACGTCAAGGACGCTAGATAAATGGATCATATCTAAAAAGATGAAACTGAACAAAAACGAACGAACTCCAGCAGGCAGTGCGCGAACTGTGGCAACTTGCGCGGGTCATTGGGCTGCAGGAAGAAAGATCATATGCAGGGTAACTTGATGGTGCACTTTACACACCTCAGGTTTGGACGAGGAAAAAACGTTTGATCACTTTCTCTGCTGATGTCCTCTACTAAAATTTATAAGAAACAGTTCTTTCGTTAAATCTCTCTTAGACAAGACAAGCAAACTTTTGGACGGAAAAAATGGATTTTCCTGGTCTAACCGACGTGGTCTGACGATATCATGTCAATCCTAGCATCGCTTGTAGTAGATTGGTCATTGTTGGCACGTTACAGTTACAATATGGCATCAGATGTCAAGAACCACACGTTGCGAAAACCTACGCCTAGGCCTTGGCCCACCCCGAGTTGTCACTTCAGCGTCCTCAAGAAAAGAAACCCTCTAAACTGCGCCGACTATAGAGGGATCAGTCTTCTTAACATCTCCTACAAGATCTTATCTGTCGTGTTGTGTGAGCGCCAGAAGCCGTTCGTCGACAACCTGATCAGTCCATATCAGTGTGGCTTCAGGCCAGGAAAGTCCACCATTGACCAAATATTCACGCTGCGGCAGATCTTAGAGAAAACCCAGGAAATTCAAATCGATACCCACCACCTTTTCATCGATTTTAAGGGCGCGTATGACAGCATCTATAGAGACGAGCTATACAGAGCCATGTCTACTTTTGGCATCCCTGTTAAACACGTCCGTTTCTGCAGGATGACGATGAAGAATGCACGCTGCTCCATCAAGCTCGGTCAAGACATCACCGAGACCTTTGATGTCAAAAAACGATTTAGACAAGGCGACGCGCTGTCATGCGATTTCTTCAACAACGGTCTTGAAAGAGTTGTGCAAAACTTACGCGCCAACACCAGAGGCACAATCTTTCAAAAGTCCGCGGCGAAGATGGGTTTAGCGGTCAATGAGAGCAAGACGAAGTATATGCTGTCAACAAGAAAGGACACCCAACACCGACGTCTCGGACAGAACGTCACTATAGACAGTTATAAATTTGAGGTAGTTAAAGACTTTGTCTACCTAGGCTCCGCTATCAATTCAGACAATTCTTTGGCCTAAGAAGGAAACTGAGTAACAAAGCCCTCTCTCGAACGTCTAAGGTGACCCTGTATAAGACCTATCGTCCCAGTCCTGCTCTACGGCACAGATTCATAGACTCTGTCAAAAGCGAATGAGGTCGCTCTTGGCTGTTTCGAGAGGAAAATTCTTCGGTCGATTTTTTGTCCCGTCTGGATAGACGGTGAATGGAGGAGGAGATACAATGACGAACTGTATGGGCTGTACAGCGACATCGACTTAGCAAGAAGAGTGAAGCTCCAGTGATTGAGGTGGCTGGGTCATGTAGAGCGGATGGACATTAAAGCTCTGGCCCGGAAAATCTTCGAATCCACACCCGAGGGACGGCGCAGTAGAGGAAGACGACTCAGGTGGCGAAGGGAAGGGGACCATAACCAACTTGGCGTGCGAAACTGGAGGCAACTGGCTGAAGATCGAGCTGGCTGGAGACGCTTCTTGGTTGAGGTCCAGGTCTACCCCGGACTGTAGCGCCACCTTATGTAATTAATTAAGTTAGCCTGCAGACATTTTAGTACAGACATCTCTTTCATCAGCTTTATATTAAACTTCCGAACAAATTTCTTGTCACGAAAAGATTGAGTCGAAGGGTAGGTAAAAAAAAAACTCGCAAAAATTTATATACAGTTCAAGAACAACATTTTATCTTCAGTCACGGAAAAGCGCATATCCACCTTGAAGTCATTGGTAAGTAGCAACTTCAGTTTAGTATATTCCAAGGCAGAAATACAATATGTACAGAGCAGAAAACAAATAAATTAAAAGTAATAATCCCATGTTCTCCAGAAATCTTGACATGTTGGACTAGGAAGACAGTGCCAGTGACCGCCGACAATCTAAAGCGCCGATGGCTTCTCAGACAAAGCAATGGACATAGTGAGATGGATTAAATCGAAGTGAATTCAAACTTGGCCATTGGTTTTTCTCCGCCTTTTAAATGTTCACCTTGACCTATCTAATTACCCAACCTTTAAGGCTTTTACCGTCAACTTTACTTAGTAATCCATTAAGGCCTGGTCACAGTTCCTCAGTAATAGATTACGCAGGGAGAATGTCTTACATCCAATTATTTGCTGAAAACGTGCCACATCGTTAATTACCGTACCCGCTTCATACATATATTGCTCACAATTAATACGACACCAGCCTAATGTGTTAATTTGTTCCCAGTGAACGAACAAAGCACCACTCCTTCGGTAATTGTTCACGTTGATAACAAATTGTAAACGAAACAACGCAGGATTAAGTGTTAATGGCACGCAACCCTTACAATTGCCCCCCGACACCTACCAAAACGAAGGCAGTGATTTCTAAATAAATGATTGTTATACATTTGTAAGGAGGCAGCCGACCAGCCCATTTCATTAAACCCTTTTTTGAAAGTTTTAACTTTTGCAGTTACACCAGGTGATGGATTTAACTAACTCATTCGCAGGTATTTTATCAGTAAATGAAGGATACGTTGCCGGCGCCATTGGGTGCTAGTAGCGATAGTGACTCCCCTACCAAGAGCTTTTTCATTCATATTCTTTCAAGGCGGGGGTGTGAAAGCTTTCGCAATGAGTTTTGCCCTTTAGCTTAGTGGTTGGTTGTGACATTTGTATTCCTCGGGGAAAATTATAAACAATAAAATAATTGTTGTGTAAATAATGACATTTATGACTGAGATTTGATTGCGACACATTGTAGTTGCGTGCACATTGTAGTCGTTTGCAGGGTTCTCGGTCTGGCTTACGGGTGATGATTTGACTGACTAAAGCAATTGTCTTGGTGGCTTTGCACTTGATGCGAAACATCTATGGAACGACAGATCGGTGCTACGGAATAAATTGGGTTTGGGCTTCAATGTAACCAGTCAGTTCGAAAGAATGAACTAAATTCAGTCGTATTCCAATGGGTAACCCAAATGGAAAGAGACCATGGAGACTTTTACTGGGGCTTAAGGACACAACTAGGATCAGGAAAACGCACAAAAATACCTGTAAGCTCTAGTTTTTGCATGTTGAGATGATTTATTGAGGCCAGTAAAGTTAGGATGACCGAAAAATATGTAAATTGCTTCCTTCCGTACAAACTTTCAAATAAGCTCGACCAGATGGAATCATTGGATACTAACGGACTTGTAGAAGTAGCATCTTCTAGAAAAGGAAGGAATTGGAGAAACACCTATGGCACACACACACCTTGGATACGAAGTGATAATTCGTTCACGACCTTTGGCTATGGAACAAGGACAACGATTGGATTTTGGAGCATTAAGGCTCATCTCGACTCGCAAGAAAAGGGTCACAAAACTGCGAGACTCATGTAATAGATACATTCCACCAGGGCATTGTAGGCAATGAAACTACGAATGAGCTGGCTCGGGCGGGTTTGGCTTCCGCGCTTTTGGGACCTCAACCCTTCTATGGCGTTAATTGAGCTACTGCGACACCTTTGTTCATCAACTTCGCCTAGCCCATTAGAAAAATGTCCCCGGGCTTTTGCAATCCAAGATAAGACCTTTTCCTACAAGGAAATTCTAAACCTTAACAGCAACAATATGTGGAAGCTAGTGGGCTTCCTTACCGGCCACTGCGGCCTTAGATATCATCTCAACAAACTTAACCTTTCTTCAGATACAGAGTGTCAGTTCTGTTTGGAAGAGGAAGACATCTCTGAGCACATTCTCCGTTAAGGTTCGGCTCTATACTGGTTACGCAGACAGATCTTTCATATGGAATTCTGTTTCTTCGAAGAGCTTAGAAAGTGGGCTACTAATGATATACTCACCTACATTAGGAAGGTAGTAGACCTATTAGCCTAAGTAGACCGCAGACACAATAGATTTTGCTAGGTCGCAACGTCAGCCATAAGGACTGGTTTTGGTGCTACATGGCATGTTTCGCAACATTGCTAAACATTCATATGTATGTTTGTACCTTGCCACCGTTGGCATTATCGGCAGCGATGATTTGCCTCATATCACGGACAGGGGACAGCGAAATATCCCAGATGGGAAATTCCAAGAATGATTCAACAATGCCAAGTAGCTGCTTGCATGCCCCCAAAATCAGCTTCCAAGACATGCCATGGAATCCGTGTCTGATGATTTGGAGGAGATGGGGGAAGATCGAGAGGTATAGAGGGTCCAAGTAAGCAAACTAAAATCCCCACCCTTATAGTAGATAATCACTTGGTGGAAAGTTGGCAACAGCGGCATCACCACATTTCTTTAGATCCGATTCGGCTGATTTGCCAAAACGACGATCGTCCTTCTTCTTGATTTCGGTTAATTTACCAGCAATATAAGCGAGGTGACAATTCAATACAGGAGGGTAACCGAGTATGATACCTCGAGGTGTCTCATGCGTATATCTCCGGCGCACTGTAGGTACAACCTTAACCTTAACTCGGATAAAGTCGACTTTAGGGTAAAAACGATTGAGGCAAACTAAGCTCAACATACAAACATCAGTGGCAAAGGAATGTGTTCATAAACCCAATGATTGTGCATCTCAAAATGGCTCGACACTAGGTAGCTTAGAGGAGAGGCGAGAAAGGAGTTGAAAAAAACGATAAGACGGACAACCTGGAGAAGCAAGGGTCAATGTCTAAGTGTCGGGGTCCTAAGCCATTACCTTTCCTAAGTAGACGAATGATAAAGAAGACATGCCCGATAGCGGGCCAGAAATAAACATCTATGTACAAAGGGTGGATATGTGAAATAGCTGGGTATGCAAAATGCCCAAAATGGCGATTAATAGGTCTACTGATTGTACCAAGAGAGAAGAACACACAAAGAACACCCAATTAGGTAATAGCGTTGTCCACAGGCCATAAATACTTTAAGTGCCATTTGAAAAAGATGGGTCTTCTAGAGGATGCTGTCTGAAAGCTGTGTTTCGAGGACGAGGAAACAGCCAATGCACTGACTAGCAGAAAAAGAGATATTTTTTGGGCTAGCAACGGATTTAAAGCCAGAAAATCTGCCAAATGTCATTCAAATAAATACTAACGTTGTCATTGTGGAACTGCGATCAGCGAATAAATGAGGACAAATCCAAAGGGCACCTCTGATTAGGATGTCCGTCATAACGGTTGATCCTTTGCTCTTCGTTCGACCCAGCACATATCCAAATATAGAAATGTGCTCTTCGGCGAGCCCCAGATCACCCGATTAATCACAATTTAATTAGAGGCAACAAATTGGGCCAGTTCAAGTACGATCATAAATCGCAACTCACTCATAGCGTTTATTAATTAAGTTGTTTAGTTGGCATCATAAAACTGCCCGTGAGCAATGCTTCTCACAGCAGGGCTGCTTTATTCCATCCTAGTGACTACCTGCCATGGTTCCAGTCCTATCATGGCACGTATTGTGGGCGGGACAGCTATAGCAGTCGAAAAAATTCCCTACCAAGCAGCGGTCTATGTCAAAAATCATTTTACATGCGGAGGAACGTTAATAACTAGGAATTGCATCCTAACCGCTGGTCACTGTGTATCAGGACAAGCGGCCAATACACTCAAAGTTCGTGCCGGTATAACTCTTCTGAGCAGTATTGGAGGTGAAACCCGTACAGTGCTGCAAATATTCATAGCAGATAAGTTCAACTTGAAGTCGTTGGATATGGATGTCGCAATTTTGAAGCTGAACTCACCGCTTAGCGGAACTAATATCGGGACAATTGAACTGAGCGACAAACAAGTGAATGTCGGTGATCAGCTTCAGATCAGTGGTTGGGGCTTCACAACGGAGAATGCGACAACAGTCTCGAATCAGTTGCGAGTGGTAACAGTGCGGGCAATCTCCAAAGTTCAGTGTAACAGGGAATATCAAATGCAGTTGTCAGAAACAATGTTCTGTGCTGGTGCTCCAGGCAAGGATTCATGTGCGGGTGATTCCGGAGGGCCGGCGGTGAAGGATGGTCGACAAATGGGAATCGTTTCCTGGGGCAACGGATGTGCCAGAGCGAACTATGCTGGAGTTTATACGAGTGTGAGGCACATCTTGCCCTGGGTCAATAAAATTAAGGCGACATATTGTGGAACTAAATGAGGTGTTAATTTTCACGTGTTTAACGAAGCACTAAATTGATTATTTTGTTTAAATAAATTGATGTGTTTTTTTGGTTTTCAAAGTGAGAGTTGTGGGATGAAAGCAAAATTATTGAAAAACGTCAAACAACCATGCAGTGTTACGGCAATGCAACAGGCTTTGTGTTACCGTTGCACTGCTACTGCACCGTAAAAAAATCAAATAAATATTTGCATGTAATCGAAACAAAACATTAAAATTGTTGTACGTCTGTTACCTTTCATCAGTTTTACGCAGAACTATGGGGTAGAAAATAATTTAAGCAATAACACAAACACAACACAGCTAACACAACACCTTAACCGCACCAAATTAAAGCAACAGCGAAACAATTTGATGCACAGAATACTCTGGTTTGACGTTTGGTTGCGTTGGTATTGCCAACAAAAACCTTTATTTGAGCAGTATTGCCAATATATTGCGTTTCTCATTGCTCTTTTGTTGGTGCAACATTGCATTTTTTAATTCACCCGAAGTTTAATTTTCCAACGATTTTAATAAGTAGCCACTGAAATGTCCACCTCTTCTCAAAAATCAGAAAAAAAAAACAAAGAGCGTCAAATCTGTAGAATAAGAAATGTGGGAGAAAATCTATATCATTTCAGGTTTTACTAATCGCATCCATGGCTAATGGTGGTCATGTACTGCAACACTCTTTATCACACTACAGGACTTCGGCGGTGTTCAAGAGAAGGATTTCAACTGCAAATTGATCGATCACCGAACAGTCTAAACGCTTACGGCTGAACACGAACGAGTATACTTAAGCATGATGCATGATATTATTACGGTAGATGTTTCACAGAACTAAGGGGAATATGGTCTCTACGTGCAATAAGAACCTGCACGAGCTTGCATCAATCAAAAATCATTTTGTTTACATTGGAACTTGGAAAGCGCTACAAGAAGGAATATTTCCAAACTAACTCGATCGCTAGCAGTCTAAAACCAGGATTAACAAGCATCTTCCAAAATCTTAGGGCCCCGTAATGTATAAGCGTTATAGGTTCGCATTTCTCGAGAAAACAAATAACTCTCCGTCAAAACATGCCAATTATATTCAAATTTCGGACGAATGTGGGCTTGTTGGATCGTAGCGAAAAACTGTTTGATTTACTTGAGCAGACAAAACCACCACCTTTAGCAGACTCTAAAATGTACTTGTTCCAACGAAGTTCTGGGCAAGGAGCATCCAAAGCATTGGAAATCCATTTATTTCCTCAACATTGGTATTCCCCTTCAGAAACGGAAGACATCACTTATTACTACAACTTTTATTAGTCACTCTGCATCATCTAGTCCACCTTTCCCTTCATTTTATCAAGTTTTCAATCGAAAAACTATATAAAAAGAATCAAAAACCCCAACAAAAACTTCACAAAATAAAATTGTATTTGTGTGACACAAAACAGACGAAAAAATGCGTTGAGTTCATATATGAACTCACTGCACTTTTTGGCTGTGCACATGTTCGTATTAAATTTTTTTTTTAAATTAGTTTTTCTATGGAAATGTTGATGGAAATTGATTGTAACAGTTGTTCTCATGTGTTAATAGTTTAAATAAATTCAACTGAAGTGATATTTTATCAGAAAACTGCATAAAATATTTAAAGTTTTGTTTTCCATACTCCTGATGTGTGACAAAAGTAGTGATTCAACGTTACGAGACGTATTCTATTACCAATTTGACAGCCATTGCTGTCTATTTGCTTGATGTGTCAGGAAAAGTGTTTCCGCTTAAGAATTTCAAAAAAGACGTTAACTAAGTTATCGGATGCAAACAGAAGAGATTACGTATTTTTTTCTTCAAATTTTACTGGGCCAAACTGAGGATCAATGGAAAATGTATGCTAGGGATAATGTTGTTATTGCCATGGAATTGTTCTACACTAAGATCAAAGTAGGACCCATGTGTTCCTTTCTTTTTCCGATGAAACTGTAGAAATAAAGCAGATTTAACAGGATGTAGGGAAAGTATCCTGCAAGGAAGAATCGTAGGATGGAGAGCTATTGGTAGGAAATCAGTACACTAGAAATATTCAGGAGCGTCACGTCGCGCGAAAACACTAAACGATGATGTCCAACCTTCTAAGAGGAGATCCATAATAGAAGTTACAGCTTCTATTCTTTAGCAATTCTTATGCTGAAGCCTAGTTAGTGCTTTAGGGCCCTTTTAAAATCGCACTCCCGTGATCTGAATGTTAGTGTGTTTGTTAAGAACCTAAGAGAAGGGGGTGGAAGTCATTACATCCATCCTGTGGGATTAGGGAAACTAATCAAGTCGCAAATCTTTTTCTCCAAGATTTCACTAAGGTTTACGATATTTGACAGAGTTTACGATATTTGACCCTGCTTAAAGTCGGGCAACCGCAGAGGAGATGAAACACTTTTTTCTTCTCACTCTCATTGTTGTAGCTGCGACAACATGCGTTGAATGGGATGCCTCATTTGGACGTTTATGTACCTTTAGGCCAGTGGGCTGTACTGATTGCCACGAATTTTCCAATATCTGCGGGTTCTGTTTTGTAGATAATTTTTTTTTCTATACCGCAGCCGCTCCACCTGAGATTAGCCTGTGAAAGAAAGTGTGAGAGAATTCTTCGCTCGACGGTTCCCAACGGGATGTGAACACACTTCGCGAGGAATCAATCTCGCCCCGCAAGCTCATTACCACGGTCGTTCGCCTCTATGTTACTGTGCCTCGGCAACCCAGAGAAGGCTGGCCTTGAAACGATACCCGAATGAACCGAGATTCTCCTTACACTGTTTCACCAGCTTGTATGATGTCATGTTCGAAGCCAGGACTTTGATGGCAGCCTGACTATAAACGTTTAGGCAAGCTTCGAGTATTGTCAGTACTTTCGCCTAGAACACAGTAGACGGGTCTGAAAGGCGGTACGACATAAATATCTAGCGTGAATTAGAGAAAATTCCAGCACCAGCAGTTCATTTTTAAGCCATCTTTATAAATTGTTGTTTCATACCCCTCTTCACTTTAATCTCGCTCCACCTTGGATGGAAAGCATAACGTGAAGTCTTTTCAAAAGTTCCATTTGGGTATGTTGTGGTCGGATAGAGTTGTTGGCAAATCCCTAGATAGAAGATCCAGACTGTTGCTATGACCGTATGGTTCACACCAACGTGTGAAGGTCAAGGGGTGTGAGGTGCGGTAGAGCATTCATAGCCTCCGTCAGATAGGACCGAATCGCTCCCGTAGTGCCTATAGCCGCTGTTCTTTGTTATTTGTTCAATTGTTCCTTGTTGTAGTTTTTTCTCAACGCTAGCCACTAAACACGTGACCCGTTTGGTGACTGATGAATGTTTTTTTGAACGTTAATGAATGCTGATGGATTTTTGATAGTTTGCATGAGCTGGTTCAACAGATAGATGTTTTAATATTCAATATGCATGTTGTGATTTAGATATCTATGTACATTCCCCGGTGTGTTTCATATGAAGGTAGAGAAGTCACTGAAAGGTTTCTGATAGAAAGGGGGTCAAAGATCGTACGGCAACCTTTCCGCGACCCATGCACGTTCATTTAAACGCTTTTATTTACTAACGTCATGTTCTATTTCTTTATTGCAATGATATTATACAAATACACATTATCATAATAAACTTAATAAACTTAATATGTAGACTAATTACAAAAGTAAAGGCAATCACCACACAATGAACTTCATCAGATTCCAAACTACAGAAAAAACAGATCAAAGTGTTTATCAGAAGATCCATTGTGGTATGGATAATCTTCATCTTTGTAGAACAATAGTTGGAAACAGCTTTTATAACACGAACAACGATATGATCAGAGACAATCGAGACCAGAAATCAATTGTTTCACAGAACAATTAAAAGTAAAAATCAACCTGATCCCAATATCACCGTCCTGAAGCCCGATATGTAGCCCGATATGTGACCGATACGGTCCAGCACCAGATAGCCCTAAAGGCTACTTATTACACATCAAAGATTGCTCTACAACCTAGACAGTCCTTCTTTTTCTAAAAGTCAATTGCCTTCGTGAAAACACTTTTGTCCGTGCAACACTGGTGTGATAGGTCAAGCCAGGAGGGAAATCCCATCGAGCAATATAACCAAATGAAACTGGAGAAAATTCAGGCACAAAGTAGGCGGATTGTGTTCTCAAATAACTTCTGTAGAAGCTCAAGGACGAGAAATAACCAGATCTCTGTTGTACTTATTCAAAACTCAAGAAATATGTGAGAAACCCTTGTTAGAAACTTTAACTGGTCAGAGATATAGACAGGGACAAAAGATTGTGACACAGTGGTTCTATTGTTAGTGTAAGTCATATTTCTCACTTTCTCTGCCACTGCCCAAGCCTATGTCACTTGAGAAACTCAATATTAGGAAGACACTACTACCAGGACATACAAGAACTATCTAATGTTCCACTAAACGATCTTCCCAGGTTTCTAAGGACATCACGATGGCTGAAGACCCAAGTCAACAACGAGCAGTAAAGTGGAAGCCCGGTAGGAACCGGAATAATCCCTCATGGTATCACAATGGGTCTACAAGGACCTAAGTGTTATGAGGTGGAGTGCTTTCTCCCTCATCAACCCAGATACCTAACCTAACTTAGTGTTAGCCCACGACTGGTAAGAGGGCTAAGATCTAACTTTTCCCAACCTTTCATGTTGTGCTAGATGTAGTCTTTAACGCACCAAGCCAATGAGCATTGCAATCTTCAAGATGTAAACAGACCATTCAAGCGGCAGAAGGAATAGCAGCGATAGTTGAGGTTGCAGGGCATGCACCGAGTTCTACTCGTATAACCACCACAATGTTGCCCTGATTAACATGCACTACTGGACACGTTGCGAAACGTTAAACGTAAACAAAACACAGAAACTGCCTTCACCTTTGGAGCTACATTCGTGTACCTACCAGATTTAAAAGAGCGTACAAAATAAAAGTAAAACAAAACAAATGCAATACGATACCTATTGTCCTAGACATTAAACTAACCGAGCGCCTAACGGCGGACCTTGTCAGACTTACATATAAAAAGAAAACACCTTAAATTAGGTCCCTATGCTGTTGTACTATAAGGGTTCAAATGAGTATACGAAACCCGGATTGTTGAACTTGAATTTTTCGATTTCGAATCGCAGCTTGGCCTCCTTGATGTCGGCTAATCGCTTCAATTGTAACTCCACACCTCTTGTGTCTAAGGTGCTAAGACTTTGGAGCGGGGCAGTGGATTCAGCTGGTGGTGGTTGGTCAATCGCCACTGGGATGTTGTTGGAGCTCTCCGCTGAAGCGACGGTTAATGTTTGCACTGCAGTGGCAACTGCATTTTTTGACGAAAGTGATTTAACTAGAAGAGAAATTGAAAAAGAAATAATGATGTGTGCTGGCTTGTAAAGTGTCTTTTGCATCGAAACATACTCTCATATACTGTTGCCTCGATTGTACGCCGTCGTTTGGCTTTTCCCATCCCACCATTTGTAGTGTCCTTTAGCGTTGATTTACTTTCTTGGATCTCGACTTCCTCAACTGATTCGTCCTCATTGTATTCATCATCATCGATAAATATACCATCAAGGTCTTCGTCCAGCGATTGGTTACTCTCGTTCTTTTTATGGTCTTTCGCTTTAGCTTCTTCCTGATGTTTCTTTTCCGCTTCATACAGTGCCTTCGCTTCGGATTTAAATTCGAGTGTTTGTGCCGATCGTACAAGTATCGGAGTCTTTCCAAACAAACTTAAGGCTTTGACTTCGAGCGGTGACATTGAAATGTCCTTTTCACCTGATATACTGCGACGGTACTTACAACGTGTGCTGTTCTTCCAATCATTTAGGCGCTGAAGGTGTACAAACATTTTTTGGTCAGTATATTTATGACACATATTCACGCGCACTTTACCTTTTTCCATTCCTCTGGTGAGAGTTGTGGCCCATTGGGACAAGTATTCAGTTTTCCGGCCAAATCCCTCCATTTATTGTTTATATAGTTGGGTTCTGCATCGCGCGGGGCTGTTCCAGAGCGAAAAATCGCATCATTTTCCAGCAATTCAATGTACATTAGGTATTGATTGATGGATGTTCGCTTCTTTCGTTTGTCCATTGTTGTTTTGGTCGGCTAGGCTAATTCGTTGGAAGATTTATATCGAAAACTCACAGAATTACTGGATAATTGCAATTTTTCAGCGAAATTAATTTCCACTTGTTTACAAAAGACACAAATTACCGATAAATAACATTGAGGGGGATAGGAAAGTAAACACCCGCGAAATGTCAAAGAAACTGGTAAAATGTCTAAAGGGCGGTGGAAGCCATTTTGTATACCATTGATTGCTATTTGGTATACTTAGGACGTGATTACACTGAATTAGTTTAATAAGCAAATTATTGTTAATTACTTTTATTAAACTTGTTATACATATTTAGTTAAATATATTTAAAATAAAGTAAAATTACCTACATACACAAGACGGCTTATACTATTCCTGCTCTACGGTACAGGGCGGAGACTGAAAACTTTGGCTGATCTTGTCGAAT
The DNA here is from genome assembly GCA_917880715.2 of Matsumyia berberina. Taxonomy (NCBI): domain Eukaryota; kingdom Metazoa; phylum Arthropoda; class Insecta; order Diptera; family Syrphidae; genus Matsumyia; species Matsumyia berberina. Next base: position 108,742,061 of record OU862870.1, on the reverse strand, counting down.
ACTTGAAACTAATATCAGCTTCCTAGTGCACCACTTCGGCTTAAAACTAGATTTCATCACAAATCACCAACGGACTTGACCAAATACAATCACAGGATAGTCGCCGTTGTTTTGAACTTATCCACAGCACCCAAAATAGTGGCTGTTCGGGCCTATGTACATTTGTAGATGCGGACAAACTTGGACCAGAAGACGTCTGCTGTAAATAGCATAGCACCTATCCCTAATTCAGATATATTATGAGGGCCAATTAAACCAATTTTAGCTTGTCATTAATATAAGACAAATTATTTGTATGCATTTATTATCCTTTTTGGGAAAAGCTCAATTTGGAATCTATCCAGAAAGATTTCTTTCAATTCTCATCAGTTCATTTTAATCATTTTTCCATATATCCGACGTTTCTAATTCATCTAAATCTCTTTTTTATCCTTTTCATCAAGTTTCCAATCGAAAACCATAAAAAAACAACTAAAAACCCCACAAGATTAGAAATTTTATTTGTGTGACACAAAACAGACGAAAAAATGCGTTGAGTTCATATATGAACTGACTGCACTTTTTGGCTGTGCACATGTTCGTATTAAATTTTTTTGAAAAATCTGTTTTTCGATGGAAATATTGTTGAAAATTCATTCCAAACTTTGTTCTCATGTGTTAATAGTTTAAATGAATGGAATTACAGTGATATTTCATCAGAAAAGTGCATAAAATACTGATTTAAGTTTTCCATACTCTTCATGTGTTATAAAAGTAGTGTTTCGACATTGTGGAGTGTATTCTACTACCAATTTGACAGCCATTGCTGTCTTTTCGCTTGATATGTCAGGAAAAGTGTTTCCGCTGAAGAATTTGAATAAATACGTTAACAAAGTTATCGGAGATGAAAAGAAGGGATTCCAGAGAGGCATTCGAAATGATCAATTGAAAATTAATTCTGGATTGCATTCCATTGCTGTAGTTTCAACATGTGCATCTTGTCTTGAAAACAATGATACAGCAAATCGTTTCCTTTGGAATTGTCAGTGCTTTTGTGGAGGTAGGTAGGTTAAGGGGGTGTCGGCAGAGAAACGTGCTGCCTCATTCTGATCTGCATTGTGCTCTCTGTTGTGGAGTGCTCTTGATACCTATTATCGAGTTCGCGAAGATGAGACTGCGTATTTCGTCAAGAATACAAAGAAATTTGACTAGGCGGCTCTTGTTTTCGGGGAATAAGTAGAATCGATCTTGTCTGAGTGCTTAGGATTAAATTTTTAGTTAACAGTGCCCACCAATGCTCAACCAATAAGCTCTGATAGCTTAAAGGCGAACGGCGAAAGTAGAAAAATTAAGGAACGGACGAGAATAGAAGATTGTTTTCAAAAAGTGAAAGTGGAAAAGAGGAAGTGTTGGTGGTGGGAAGTTAAGGCTTGTGCCCCTTCCTCTTTGGGCTGTCACTCGGTCAATTGTTTTTAATTTTATGTAGCGAGTTGTAGACTTAATTTGCACCAGACGTGGGCTCCACAAATGACACCCTAGTGGAGATCAGATAAAGAATTTGAAAATTCTTAGTGCAAATGAAGGAACTAGAACTAAAGCCTGAACTATTCAGGAATCGCCTGAACTATTTGTTTCGCGAACTGGCTTGAAGCAAAAAAAAAAATGGAAAGCGGTATCCTTAAATCTGCCAAGTGTTTAATGGAGAATAGAGGTACGCATCATACCCAAGGTTAGGTTAGGTTTCTGGGCTGATGAGAATCACACTCAAGTCTATGTAGACCTACTGTGATAAAAATTCGCGTTGTGCGTGTAACATGTTTCGCACGAATGGAAGGGACCTACAATTTATTGCCGACTCCGAACGGCGAAGTGAGAAGCTCTTTTTCATGACAGATTATACTCCCGGAGGCGTGTCATTCCTCGACGAGAGGTGGTGCCGCGAAAAATGTTTGGTGTGCTTCCTGGCTGGGGCTTGAACCCACGCCACTCTGTCAGAAGTCCAACGCACTTACCACTGAGCCACGGCGACCACTGTGACCTAGATCGACGAACGCGACCATTGTTTTTAGGGCACAGCTTGGCTGTCAATGTAAACCTTAATACCCTCTAGTGATATTGTTAGCATTGACACTTGTCACTGCTAGCACCTCCGGAAGCACGCCGGAAGTCTTTTGGAGCTGTTAAGTCCTAACCCTTCAAAGAAGAGACGTGCTCCTATGCCCATATCCATTTTTGAGCCACCTGTGTTGATGGTTTTGGACCCGTTCAACACTTCGTTGTCTTGCCACCGTTCTCTGCTTGGAAAGACCTATGAAAAAAAGGGTTTTTCGAAATCCAAGTACGGGACAGCGTAATACTAGTTGACATTGACCCGCAGATGATTGCTTAGTATATCGGCGTGTCCATACGGATTCGGTTTCCAGAGTTTAGACAGAGCACCTAAGCATTTCGAGCTTTCAGATAGTTTAAGGGGAATTCCCTCAATGGTTTGGGTTTCTGCGGGTTTATAAATGAAACACAACGAGCACTATATTTTACACCTAGCGATTTTTCTTATTTTATTTATAAAATAAAAATGGTTTTCGTCATACTAAAGACAAAAGTTGAATTTATGTCTGCAAACAGCCTTATACTGGATGTGTTATGGAAGGAGGAAGGAGGGTTAATGGGTTTGCAGACAGAAGTTAGGGAAAAAAGATGCAAGACTGACTGCAGGTTAAATGACAATTTTTGTTTTTGCGTTTTGTTTTATACTGCATACAATACAATACACTTATAGTTTAACTAGTTTATGTTTACTTTTAAATATATTTGAACAAACTTATTTTTATCTCATTTTATTCAGCTAGAAACAACAGGTGATCAAAAAGGGCTGACATTTTTGTTTTTTTGCGGTAAATTTTGAGTGATGGGTTTTTTGTTTTAGTCGGTGTCGGAGTAAATAGCCATGCTGGCATTTGGATTATCGCTTACCTCCTGCGGCGGCATGGTCGGATGAGTTGGAGTCAAGGAATCAGTAGTGGATGTCAGGGGGGCCGTGGAGCTTGCGTCTTCGGCTGCATCGTTGGCGTCTGCGACTGCTACGCTGGCGTCACTTGCTGTGGAATTAGAAACTGATGTGGATCTCGATGATCTCGGCATTGAAGCTGCTCTCTGTCGGGTTCCGCCTTCACTCTGAAGAAGTAACCATGAAGCCAGTGTGGGCACAAATTCTTGCTCCTCTTCCTCCTGCTCCCCCTCCTCATCGTCGTGTTTTTGCTCTTCATCTGATGTGGCTTCGTCTTTTATTGGAACGCTTTGTCGTTTTTTGCGACTTTGCGTTTTGCTCTTTGGCGATGCTTTCCTTCGCGAATGTTTAGATGTCTTCTTTCTTTTGGACGAAGACGATGATTTGTTTGCCAGTGTTTTGGGGGTTTTTGTTCGCTTGCCGCGCTTGGATTTTGCTGAAGCAGACAGTTGTCGTCGGGATTTCCTACTGCTGGCGTTTACTTTTTGGTGGCGGGAACGATTCAATGACTGTTTGTTATGGTTGCGCAATGACTTCGACCAAGAAGTGTCCGAACCTGAGGTTGTATTTGAGACTTCTGTCGAAAGATATGAGTCCGAAGTTGATGATTCACTCTCTTCTATGTCATCACTGTCGCTGGTGTCAGTGTAGTGGCTATAATGACGCACGCGCATTAAATTTGGGCGCGTGCTGCGGTACCGACTCTGAAGCCCTGTAGATGTCGACGCACCTTGGTTAAATTCCTCCTTCACCTTGGGTAACTGATCGTTTGTAGGTTTGGATACAGTAGCGCTAGTAACTGTGGCATCGGCAGCGGCATTATCCTCCCTGACGTCTATTTTCAACTTCTTGGGAGAGCTTGCATCAGCACATTGAAATGTATCTGAATCGGAGTTTGACGTGCTAAAGGTGTTAGTATTTAAGTTAGTGTTGGCGCGCCTTCGTTGTGCCCTACGTACACGCGCGCTGTTTGTGGACCACTTGGTCGCTGCACCCGACGCCACCGTCGGAGCTGTTTTTGTCTCCTGTACGAAAACTACGTCACTGTCAGTATCTGAATTCAAACTCACCAATTCCGGAGTTCGCAGGTGTGGTGGCTTTTGTTCTAGCACGAATTCACACTCATCACTGCTGTTAGAGGAAAGGACTATATTTGTGGGTCGCTCGGCTGTTGGGGCCCTGATCACTTCCACTGTCGTCGCGGTTGTTTCGACGAGTTCGCCACGGTTGTGTGTCGATAGATTGATGGCCGATGCCTGTGATGTTGTTGTTGCCGTTATGATGTGTGTTGCGTAATAAGCGAAACCACCGGCATTGTTAGGAGTTAATATAGGCTGATGATATCTAATTGTTCTAGTACTTGCCTCTGGCTGTGCGTCATTGTTGACACTCTCAACGTCCGAACCGGATGACGATGTAGTCGAAAACTCGATGACAATCTCTTCAGTGCTGTTTGCCGAATACTGGACAACACGATCGTACCCGATCATATCGTATGGACTGCGAGCGAAGTTGTTCAGCTCATGAATGAAATGAACAGTCTTTGTGCCCAGGAATGGTTGCAGGTGCCGTCTAAAGTCTGGCGATAGAATGTTATACGCCATCAGCATTTCGTTGATTTCTTCCATGACAGCAGACACATTGTGTTCCGTGTTGCGCAGCAAACAGACAATGTCGCGATTAATCCATGGCATCAGGCGATGAACTTGGGAAGGGTTTTCTCTGAAAAGGATAAAGGGAAACGTTTTAAAAAACAATCGCTACGGCAGGTTAAAAATTAAACCTAATGGTAGTGTATATGGATGGACGTAGGTGCCCACTGTGGCTCAGTGGATAGTGCGTTGGACAGGTAAAACAGTTTCGAGACCAGTAGCTCTTGAGAAGAATTAGGGAAACCAAGAGAAAAGAGAAGAAGGAAATAAGAAGAAACTAAGATGTTAAGAGGGGAAACATCAGTCCAGCATTCGTTGCCAGAATGTTTCTGTGTTGTGTCTTGATATTCCAACAGCAGGCTACATGTAAACACTATTTACTACACCACTTCCAGGCGCAACAGATGCAAAACATCTAAGACTGTCAATGAAGTATCAGCAGTGTTATAATCGATTGACTTTCAAGTGATTATCCATTTTCTACGAGATGTCTCATAAGCCAGTTCCATTTGAGTGATGTTTGAAGCCAAATGTGGACCTCTTAGATTTAACTACAAAGAGCTCGACAAAATTCATTAATTTTATAGACGTCAATTGTACAAGAGAGTCAATTATAATGCTTTGTGCATATTTCTATTTAAAGCAAAGCTTGCGTAGGAGGATACTTTTCTGGAAGAGGTGCAACCCCATCCCGTCATCCTACCACGTGACACCTGTGAATACAGTTTTATTGCGCTGAAAATTTCTAAACGAAAAAATGCACGAAAGTAAATCAAATGAGAGCTTTCATGGATGCAGGTGGATGAGTACGCATGTCTAAAGTACGTCAACTTTGGTAGCAACAAAAGACGTCATAGACTTGGTCAAACAATTCTTGCTTAACAGGCTTCACAAATGTAAAAATGTAGGCAGATCTGAACCGCGTTGCACCGACTACAGTAACCAACAATGTTACGAGCAACTGAAAGCTTTGGTCAGTGCATAATGTCGAAATACACTGCCGGCGTAAGCTAAGGGTCATAGCCATCATAAATCGACAATTTTTTTCAATTAGTAAATCCTTGATATTTCAGGAAGCATACAGCCTCTTCTCCTGACTTATTGAACAGATTTACCAACACAATCCGGATCGTTAAGGGTGTGCGACTGGTCATTTCTCACCTGTAAAATCTTGAACTGCTGTCTCGTAGTCTTCCGGTGACATCCGGCATTGGCAATGCGTACAACTTCCTGTCATAGACATATCGTCGCCATAGCTGGCTTAAACTGCCGCTGCTCAAACTGCCTTCGCCGTGAATGGTTTCCCGACTATAAATGTCTAATAACTGAGATGGATCTGGCAGGAGCCTGCGTTCGTATACTGACACCCTGTGTGCGTCTTGATTTGCATTTGACGTCGAAGATGAAGTCCCCGTGAGATCCAATGTGTTCCTAAAGGAAAAATTAATCAAACGAAAATAGTAAGGGATACCATTATCTATTCATACATTGCCAAATCATGAAGGTCCCCTCCATTGTATATTGATGGGAATCTTGGGAACAGATGCGCATTGAACGGAGAATAGGGATTCGGAGAGGCCGGCATCGGTGGCTGCACCAAGTACTCCTCGAACTGATCAATCGACTTGACATTGTGTATGATAGACCTGAAAGTCTGCTTGCACAATGGGCACTCGGGTTTTACCTAAAGAAAAATAAAGGACAAAGTTAACAGCATTCTATTCCCCTTGACGTGCGTTTGTCGCTCTCATGCCTTGCTCCACTCCAATAAGCACTTGAAACAGAACTGATGCATACACGAGTCTGTGAAACATTTATTCCTACATCGTCCCAGGCAAATTGCACAATTTGGTGGTGGCGACCGATTGCCATCAGTTGGTGCCACCTCAGCCTCCTCGGAACTGCTCGATGTGCTCAACTCTGGTGATTTTATATTCAGCTGGGGCCCCGGTGTTGATGGACACTGGTCCTCCGGAATTGTTGGACTATACTCAGTACGAAAATCCATATCTGGAGATTCGGCCATTGCACTAAACAGTAACAACGAACAAAAAATCTTTTCACACAATTTCTCTTCTTCAATCCGAAAAAAAAAAAAAAAATACTTTATGCACTACACACGAGTTGGAAAAATCAATCGAACCCCGAGTTTCTTGATGAAATTTTTTTTCTCTTACAAAGAAAATCCGGAAAATCGTAATTCACTCGCGAGAAAAACTCCACAAAATGTCTACACAGCTGCTGCTGCTGGTAATGTTGGTCATTTCTGCTGCGGCTGGCTGGGTGGTTCGATGACAGCGATGTCACTTTAAAGTTTCAGTCGAATTTTCACTGATTTTCGATGATGAAAACTCCGATTTTCATTGATAATCCGAACTTTGATGAGTAAATTATCAGACTTTTCACCGACACTGGACTATTCTGGGTAGTTTCCCGGAGAAAATGTATATTTTCACGGGTTAAGAATGCAAAAAAAAAAAACGTTCTCTGCGCGAGGTGTAGTATTGGAAAATTGTTCCTTCTCGGGGTGTAATGACTGCGTCCAACAACTAGAAAATGAAATGCGAACAAATGAAAGGGCTGATCAAGGTGTACAGTGGTGTTGTTGTTTTCTTTCATCTTTCGAAAATGCCACCGAGCTCTGTTTGTTTTTGTGGTACTTTGGGAAGGGTGTGTGGATGGTTCGAGAAAATGTAGATAGGGTGTAGGACGCAGCGGTCGTTTAGGTTTGAATTTTGATAAATTCAAACGAAATTCTACGAGAGAACGTGTATATTTCGAAGAAAATATATATTTCAAGCATTAAATGCGTTTGGTCACAAATGGGCATCGACATTTTAGTTTTTTACGGCGTGATGTTTACTCAAAAGTTTGCAACTGACTTCTGGGAATCATCGAAATGTTCGTCAATACTCAGAAAGCTATGGGCAATAGGACAACAGTAGATGCTAATTTTCTTTAATTCGTGCGTGCGGATGGTGCTATTTTTTTTACGAAAGAAAAGATTGACGATAGGGACACGTCTAATGCCAAAAGTACGAGTACCAGATAACTATTGACACTTCTTTCATTTCCAACTCTTATTGCTGTAAGTTTTTAATAAACATTTTCTGATTGTGTAGGAACAATTTCAAATGCTTCTGTTCACCCACAGTCACATCGAGTAAAAAAGATAATTTTTTTCTCTTAGTTCTTTCCTACCCCACATGAACATCCCCCCAATGATACCCAGAATCTACTACAATTTACACAGCTGTGTCTACACAGAAAATCATATGAAAACTGTCAAGAGAAAATCCAGCAAGAACAACTGTCATCGTTACCCCAACTGTTACGCACCAACAAATATCAGAAGAATTTCTGTCGTTTTCGTTTCGGTAGGCGGGTTGACTGCAACCCGGTCCGGGAACAAAGTTTATTTTTAATTTTTTTTTCCTTTGAAATATGAAAACTATTTGAAGAAGAGTGTTATAGTAGTCGGAAAGTCCTTTAAATTTCATAAGTGTCAATAAAGTGAATTTCGTTTGTGTAAAATGTCAGGCGATGTGCAACCGCGCAAGCGAAAGGATAAAAAGAGGAAACGAGGTGAAATTTTGCGTATAACAGTCTATTAAATCAAATATATCTCGATGCCTATTTTAAGACAAATTATTCGCTTACTATTTTGCGCTTCGCTCAATAGTACAACACGTATATAATCTAAGCTTTCTAATTCTTTTTGTACGCATCGACAAGTTCAACAGTCGAATTTTATAAATAAAAAATGGAAAAGATCAAGGAACAGAAAATACGGAACCAAAATGTGTGTCTTGGAGGCAGTCAAAACTGTATTTTCATTATTTATAGCCATAAATGAAATTTGGCTCAAATTTATTTAAAGAATTTTTAAAAACACACGAGTCAAGTGATGGCACCTTTGGTTGAGAAGAGAGACTTTTCTACACTTTGTTGTCGTCGCGTGTGTGATTTTGGCCGTTGCTCCCTCTGCTTTCCTCGTCGAAATATGCGGTTCTCTCGTTCTTGGTCCCTTTAGATTATTTTTGGCTCAACCAAGACGAACCGAAAACCATGGAATTATCATTTGTGAAAAAGAAGAGAAGAGCATCGAGGAGCTTATTCTTGAATTGAATTCTTTCTATTTTTTTTTTTTTTACATTTTTGTTTGCTTTTATGGTTCTTCTGTTATCGGCTAAATGATAACGAGATCCGTCCAGGAAGGTAAACATACGAGTATGTATGAATTTATGTATAACACTTTGTGTACCCAGACGTATACGTATTTTTTTATAAAAAGCTAAATGGGTTGGGAAGAGATGAGGGAACTCTGTGTCGCACTCAAGTCAGCATAGAATAGACCCATTGTATGGCGAATTGGGACCAAATAAAACTGAAATAACAACAAATCCATGTGAGATTCGTGCCTTGCATCAGGGGCGATGCACTTAGGCAGAATTTAATCCAAACACCCACTCGGGCAGGGAGTACTCCGAGCACATCTTTCTTGAACGTGTTGTATTGCAACTTTCTGTTTGTGCCTAAGTTGGGTAAAAGTCTCTTGGCACGTTGGAAAATCAGGTAGCCGAAGTGATCTTGATAGTTTTAGTGATCCCGACATCGCAGTTCGAAGTCATTCTTACTAACTTACTTACTTAAGGTGGCGTTACAGTCCGGAGTGGACCTGGGCCTCAACCAACAAGCGTCTCCAGCTAGCTTGATTTTCAGCCAACTGCCCCCAATTTCGCACGCCAAGTACGTTAAGGTCCTCTTCCAGTTGCGTGCGCCTGCTACACAGGAGGCCTTCCTCTACTGCGCCGTCCATCGGGTGGGGTTTTGAAGATTTTTCGAGTCGGAGCATTGGTGTCCATCCGCTCTACATGACCCATCCACTTCAGTCGTTGAAGCTTCACTTTTCTGCGATTGGTAATAGTTATTCTTCGTTTAATCTCAGCGCTGGTGTCGTTGTCTGAATTGACAGCGGAGTCTAGGTGGCTCAATTCCTTAATTACTTCAAAGTTATAACTGTCTATTGTGACGTTCTGTCCGAGACATCGGTGTTGGCTGTCCTCTCTTGTTGGCGACATATACTTGGTTTTGCCCTCATTGACCGCTGAACTCATCTTCGCCGCTTCTGTCTATCTATATACTCTGCCGCAGTGTGAATATTTGGTCGATGGTGGAATTTTCTGGCCTGAAGCCACACTGATATGGACTGATCAGGTTGTTGACGAACGGCTTCAGGCGCTCACACAACATGGCAGATAAGATCTTGTAAGCGATGTTAAGAAGACTGATGCCTCTGTAGTTATCGCAATTCAGAGGGTCTCCTTTCTTGAGGATCGGGCAAACAATCGAAATCCTTCACAACTTCATATTTCCTCCGCTGTGCTCTGGTTGGAAGTTCCAGATTAATGTTTTCGAAAAGAAAACATGCGGTAGGCAGTCCAAAATGTGGTTGTGGCCGTACGGCTTTGCAGTCCAGCACCAGATTTTTTGAAAAATGCGACTGCTCCAAGTCGAGAGGTAAAAGATGTAAAGGCATCCGTCAGGGTTGACCACAATGCGCCTGTGACCCAAATACTTGCTATTGCACGACCTTCATTAGAGGCCAAGGGCATAGATTCTCGCGTCAATTCACATTGTGTGCGTTTCATTTATTGCACGAATGACCTTCAGCTTTTATTGCCGGCGGATTAAAAAGCTTTTCCAGGACAAATTCTAGTAAAATGTTTGGTTTATTGTACTGAGACTCGAATCGCAATAACCACTGAACCACGGCAACCAACTGAAGGACTCTGACAAAGAAATAGAGAGCTCTTTCTTGTAGGAGTGATTACCGAGCACAATACACTCAAATGTCATCTAAAGAAAATTAGATTTGAAAATGATCTTTGAGGAGGTTGTTGGCTGCTATACCTCTCTCAATACTTAACCACAACGGATTTATTTTGACCCCAGTGGGATGTTGAGCTGAAACGATTTCTTTGCATTAACTCATGTGCCACAAAAGTCACTAGAAAACAATCCATCGGGGTCTAGTTCAAAGTGCTTTCCTTTCAGCGCCGGCACTTTTGAAGGCAATCTACTTTTTCTTTCATTTCAACTGCTACACAACCAGGTGTGGGAGTAACTTTAAATGCTTATGCCCTTAATAAAGCGGTTTTTTCTCATGTGACATGTGTTCCGCGTTCAACAAACACCACTTTGTCTTGCGTGTTCATTTGTTACTCTGTCTCTCTGTGTCTAAAAAGCGAGAGAATCTAAATTTAATCTTTTGGCTTACGGCCATCTTTATTAAGAGAAAGAAAAGAAGCAAAATATATTTGAATGCCGGGAATTGCTTGGTTAAAACGATTTGAGTTTGTGACTTTAAAATGATTTTCTTTGTGTCGTTGTTTTTATTTAACACAAAAATTGCGTTGCATTTAAATATACTATTCTAATATGTTCATATGTTATGTTTTGGTCTCCGAAGGCAAAACATGACAAAATTAACAAGGTGCACGTGAACAGTATATTCAACGTGATTCTGAGTAATGTGTTGTCAGGTTGGTGAATTTCAATTCAATTTGAAAAGTTCATAAATATTTTTTGTGAGTGCACACGATTTGGTATAGATTTTAACTTTTATTCGCTTCAGAGAGCAGAGCATTTAGGTTCAGGCCCACGACACTGTCTTATGAAAGGTTACACGGAAGAGGTTTTATGGAGCAGTCGATGACTTTCTGTCTGTTTTTGATGATTTGTGCCCTGAAAAAAATCTATCATGCCTAAGCGTTGTCTTCTCTAGCAGTACTTGTCCAGATTTTTTGACACTATACAAAAAACATCCTTTGCTTTCCCAATTTGGCTGTAAATATCTAGTTCCGTGCCCCCGTAGACGATACAATGCTTCCAAGGCACTAAAAGTCTTGTAGTCGTCCAACTTCTTGATCAACATACTACAAGTAAAGTCGAAAGGTTAATCTTGGACTTCACCAGGCTCGTCTATATCACCAGTGGTCACTTGTTGTACGTCGATTATTTGATGTGCCGGTGGATAAAAGGACTGTCTACCTAGGCTTCGCTACGAATTCAGACAACGGCACAAGTAGAAAAAACTCTTGCTAATCGCTGTTTCTTTCGACTAAGAAGGCAACTAAGTAGCAAAAACCTCTCTCGGACGACGAAAGTGACCCTTTATAAGACCTTAATCACCCCAATCCTGCTCTACGGCACAGAGTCTTAAACTCAGTCAAAAGCGGATGAGGTTTCTTCTGGCTGTTTTGAGAAGAACATTTTGCGGGTGATTTTCAGTCTCGTCTGCATAGACGGTGAATGGAGGAGGAGATACAACGACGAGCTCTACGGGCTATACAGCGACATTGACTTAGCCAGAAGAGTGAAGATTAAATGACTGGACACCAATGCTCCGGTCCGGAAATTCTTCGAACTCACCCTGAGGAACGGCGTAGTAGACGAAGACCGCGACTCAGGTGGCGCACGCAAGTGGAAGGGGACCTTAACGAACTTAGTGTGGGAAACTGGAGGCAACTAGCTAAAGGTTGAGGTGCCTGGAGACGCTTGCTGGTTGAGGCCCAGGTTCATCCTGGACTGTAGCGCCACCGTAAGTTATAAAGGTAGGCAAACTTCACCGGCAAGATGTTTGAGGTAGATTGCAATATTCCATTGAATTCGTTCGGCACCTCGCTTGTTACCATCAGGAATAATAAAGTGAATAGTAAACAGTCTTGTTGGATACACAATAGTCACTAATTCCTTAGGGATATCTTTCCTGCTCAAGGCGCGTCAGATGAACTCTGTTTTAAGACTATCAAAGCCTCTTGAGATACCTGTATCCCACGCACTGTTCTATAACGACCCGAAGAGAGCAATATCCTTCGGTGGTTATGTGGTTTGCACAAGAGAAGTTATATCCGCTGTCGAGAGCACTTGCGAGATGCTACAATTGCATTACTTTGCAACTGTGGGAAGTATTCATACTTTCCTCTAGTTCTCGCACTCTGTTGGATCGCCTTTCTTTAGGAGAGTGACAATCGTTGCCTTTCCCCATTCATCTGGGAATATCACGGTCACCCAAACTCTATTTATTAGTGACGAAGTTTTTATGTGACTGTGCATGCCGTCAAAATCGTTCGGCGTATTACTTTTGAACACTCTTATCGCGGCTTTAAATCTTCTTAACTGGGCGAGCACTACGTGTTTGGGAATTCTGGACATCAGAGAGTTTGCGCCATGAACATTGTGATTCACTGATCCTCATCCACAATAACAAAACTTAAACGCTTCACTGGGTGTTTACGAGGACTATGACCACTTGTCAGGTAACTCCTTAGTGATGATTCTTTGCAAATGGTTTTACTCTCGCATCTGTTTTCGTGTACAGCTAGAGCGTTTTTATAATTTTGTCGCTGGATTTTAGTCACTTTTCTACGGTATCTCGACTCTAGTTCACTTTTTTTTTCTCTGTAAATGAGGCAAATACAAAGCTCAAGTTGATTTCGCTATTCAATCTGTTGACATGTACTTTCAGACAGGAACGTGCTATGACTAATTGGTTCGAACTTCGTTGCCTGTCAGTTCAAATCAAGCAATTCGCTCCTATAACCTGCGATTGGTGTCACATACCGAGCCCCGTATTGTCATTGCCCACTTCGACGTTGATATCATCTAGCAAAATGACGACGTCGCCGTTCGGTGTTGACACTAAATTGGTTGCACAAATCGCCTTTCTCTTCCTCACCAGTTTGCTCCGTTAGAAAGTAGCGCTAAACTGTGGTAATTTTTCATACTCTCGTCCTATATTTGGCTAATCATTGCAAAGCTTTCAAGATTAGGTTGGTTGATTTAAGTGGTTGTATCAGGCAGAGAGCGCCCGATACTCAAAAAGTGCTGAAATGCACCGTTTTGTTATCACAGTTCTCGAGACCAGTTTGTTAGATGAGTGTAGATGGTTGTCGACAGACCATGGCTGTTGGTGTTAAATCTAATCTGTGGAATTAAGGTAGAGTACAATGTTAGTGATTTTCTTCTCTGAAAGTTCGCCGAGGTTTCTCTAGCGCATTGAGTGTTGCTTTGGTAAGTGCGGGGTACTTGCAGAGGAAGTGTTCTAGGGTCTCCCTCTCATTAGTGTTTCCCTCTCAGCTGCGGCAGTAGAGATTTAAAAGGATGCCAAGCTTGGCCGCATGTGTAACTGTTGCCCAGTGAGCCGTACAGATGGCGACACAACGCGCAATGTCAGTTTTGGTTCTTCCAAGGAGGTCGCGTGTTTTCCTATGGTTGTATGTTGGCCAAGTCTTTCTGGATATGGCGTAGGCAGTAAGATTGTTCCATTTGTGTTTGGCTACTAAGAAGTGCTGTAGGTTGATTTTTCCTTTGACAGCTCCTAATGGGATGAGAACTTTTGTTGCGAGTGGGCTGTCAAAGGTTGACCCCTGCCTGGCAAGCTCATCAGCCTTGCCCTTCGAAGTCTTTGCTGAGCGTAATGCGGGAGTAAGATAGTCTATGGTGGATATTACAGGCTCCTGAGTCAGTGAAGCCAAAATGATAGAGTGGCCATAGGGTCTGACCGACAGATTCTTTGAGTCCAACCGCACTACAGGTTGCCATCTTTCTGATGTGAAGGTCTAGGGGTAGGAGGTTAAAGATAACCGTTACTGGTTTAATGTTTTTTCCGAGTTCAGTAAACCTTATCCGCATCGAACCACCTTTTCACACTTAGTTTCAAGTTGTGGCATAATGTTGTTACAGTTGTAACACAACCAGTAAGCATATTTTGTTTTGTAATAACTTGTACAAGTAAGACTTTGTTTTAACACATTCATATGTATTTTAATAGATTCATTGGATCGCAGGTCCGAAGGCGATTTAGTGTTCTCACGCAAGCAAAGTTTACAAGGTAGTATCCCTGTAACACCTTGCAATTAACTTCCGATATGTCCAACTAACGCAATTACTAAAATTTATTGTCAAACTAACTCTAAGCTTCATCTATGAATTCCCTTCTTCAGTTATATAAACATCATACATCTTTCCGTAGATGACGAACCAAGAGAACAGCATCAAGGAGTCCATGGCTCTAAAATGGGAAGCGATGATGTGCATCTACACGTGCAAGGTGATCACGAAACTGGTGGTCACTGGTGTGCTAAGATCTTCTTCTTTTCACTCTTAGCTATACTGCTAGGACTGGTTGGATTGATTATACTTGAAAATCGCGGGCTGTCCGATTGTAAGTAAAAATAGGAAACGACAAAGTCAATTATCACATTTATACATTTTTCCAGTGGACACACCACTATCCGAATCCAGGTTCTCGAATTATTTTGATGGTTGGGTCGATGAACATCGTGAGGCCCACGAGGAACACGATGCGGTATCTGCTTCGATAGAGGAACATGAACACGGTGATGAACCTTTCGAGGAGGAGGAAGATCATTCGGAGGTAGATGATGCGGACGATGACGATGATGAAGATAAGGAACATGATACCGAAGAAGAAGACGATGATGAAGGGGAGGCGGAAGATACAAAGGTTAATAATGAAGATGATGATGATAAAACGGAAGAGGTAGAAACTGAGGCAGTAGAAGAAGCCGAAGATACCCAGGAAGATGATAATCAAACTGAAGAGGAAGAAGATGACGATGATAATGATAAAACTGTTGAAGAGCCTGCCGTAGAAACAAAAGAAGATGAAGATGAGGACGATGCCGCTGATGACAATGATGATGACAACGATAATAGTGAAAAGGAAAACAATGCAAGGGATGATGACGACAACGATGATGTAGCCGAAGTCGAGGAACCAATTTATACTCGTGCTCAACGGTCGACTCAGCAAGCTTCGAACCCACGAAGTTCTACCAAAGAAGAGGACGATGATGATGATGAAGAGCCATTTGAAGAGGTGCATATTTAAGATCTATATACATTCATGTATCTAATGTTTAAATGTCTTATTAGGAGGATGACGATGGCACATTTGAATCTTTAGAATCGGTTGTCGAAAATGATGCGGAAGAACTATTACTTTTGCAAGAAAAAGCTCGCCAGCAACAAGAGGCTTTGAAAAGGGCTGAACCTCAACTAGAAGAGGAGATACCGTCGTACACCTCATCACGTAAGTGTTTTTGTCTAATCGTCGTCTGTAGTTTTAGAAAATCTATAAAAGCATTAGTTTTGCTTTATTTTCATAACGTGCAAAATTGTAGGACAAATATTATAAATCATATTTTTTGCAATCATTTGTTCCCAGAGGTTATGATTGCAAAAGAGTTGTGTATCCAGAGCATGTTGTCCTGTGAAATTAGGAGGAACAATTGATTCGTTCGATTTTTTTCTCCCTTTGGCAGTCTGATCGCAACCACGAGATTTTTTTTTTAAATGTCTCTAGTCACGTGTTTAACATACAAGGAAGTGAGTACTCTACTCATTCTCTCTACTCTACCTCGTCCAAATTGAGCTGATGAGCTCACAGAAAACAAAATTTTGAACATTGCTTGCTTATAAGCTTTGAAATGAGAAGTGAGAGCTTAACTGCCTCATGCTTACAAGAAATTTTTCTCGATAGGCGGAGAGAATCTCCTGCTTCTTGTTCCTTTGAGCATGTTGTGCTGTACTTTCTTTTCTGCACATAAAATTGATAATCGACGATAATGGTCAGCCGCACTTGTTGTTGCTTCTGTGAGATTTCTAAAGAAACTGCTTGCGATTTCAGGCGAATAACGTTGAACAACCGCACGTTTATCATTCTAGATGTTACGTCGTTGGATAGTCGGACATGAACCTGTTTTCAAACCAAGTAAAAGTCTAAGTCAAAGTTGGCAACTCGGCGCACTTAGTGTATAGACTTTGAGATATAAGAATCTCGTGCTACACTCTAGAATGTTTTTCCGTACAGCAGGCTCGATTGGCTTGAGAGTCTGTCGCAATGGTGATGTCTTATAGATTGTGTTTTCCGATGGTCATTCCTAAGACGCGTTTCCTATTAAGCATTAAATTCAACATCAGGCAAATCTGTTACATTGCTCAAAGCTGTTGTCAAACAGCTTATAGAAACCATCGTTGGTGGCTTTATATTTGTCTCTTTGTGGCGTTAGCGTAAATTAAACCGAAGTTTTAAATTTTGTTCTTGCTGCAGATTGGTGTCAATTGTATACATGGTGAACGCTAAAAGTTCTAGTCTTGCTTTTATCCCTAGTAACACATCTGTATGCACTATGCAGATATGCAGTATGTGGAAATAGTCTTCGTCTCTAGCTGGTGCTTCATGACGATTGATCTTATTAGGGATTTTAAAACTTTAGCTATGCGTCACGGTAAGCTTCACACAATGTTTGTTATTATCTTTCAAGTACTTCCATTATTTGTAGGTACTTTAAATGGTGTGGCGGGTTGCTTTCCACCAAACAAGTGGATCTGACTATTACAACTTGTTTCAGTTCTCACTTGTGTTTATTGATGAAGAAAACTTGTTCCATTTTGGTTTATTTGATGGTTGTTGGCTGGAGCTTTGATCACTTATAAGCGCTCTAGTGACTCCGTAGACGATCTGCTATCGCACCTACTTGCTGCTTCTTCTGCTTCTTTGGACAGCGCATTGATGTAATTGCGCTTGTCTCGTCGCACGCTACCCTAGCTCGCTTCCAGCTGTAGTGCTGGAGGCACTGCAATGCGAGCTTTCAGTTGTTTTCGCTCGTCGATCCTTCTCTAGGTGCCTTTCAAAAGCTACGCGCTGTGTCTTCCCTGTGATCGACCGACAATTGTTTCAGCGTCACATATGAAGACTTTTTCACAGCACACCAGTGGTTTTCAATGGTGGCGAGTATTGAGTCACTGATTGTTTCCAATCCTTGCGAAAGGTGGTTTCTGAGTTGTTATCGCATTGAGGGATACTTAAATCTGTCGATGTTATACCTGGGCATTCGTATTGTGGCGTGTGATCGTCGAACTGCAGCGGTACGTAGTTGCACTCTAGCTATCATTAGGTGGTGAACTTCTCTCATCTAGCATGATGAGGAATTTATTCTGAACTATTGTCACGAAGTCCGTCTGCTTATGCAGTGACGCGAATCTCCATTGACTACAGTTGCTTGAGAACAGCTTCAATAACCAGTGACATATCCATGAGTCTAATAGGTTCGCTATTTCCGATAAAAGTATATAAGAAAAATGAGCTGTGCTTCAGTGTAGTTTTAATGTTTATTGGGAGAAGCAAAATCACATAACCGGCATACCAATACCTTGCTTAAATTCCTGGCGTACTCTTTGACTACATACTACGTTATTCAAGGCACTTCCTGCAAGCAGGAAGACTTACCTTAGTCTTCCCCTTGACGTTCTTTTTAGATGTGCGTGCTGTGATTTACACCGTTTACCGCTGTCGCTCCTGATGTGGGCATTCACGAGTCTCTCGAGTTTTTTGAGAAGAAAAAAACGTGAGACTTTTGCCGTAGTATCTAAAGTAAATTTTTCTAATTTTTTTTTTTGTAAACTCCGGGACCGTGAAATCCCAGAAGACTGACAAACCCCACTTTGTACTTAATGCCTTACACGATAAGTTAGCAGTGTAAGTTAGGGAATCAGATTGAAATAATGCTCATTGTTGGTAGACTCTATAGCAGTCATGACAGTGAGACTTTGATACTTGCTGCCCCATCATATTTGCAATAATCACGACATTCATATGTATATCTCACATTGCAAAGCTATTTAGCAACGAAAAAACCTCTCGAAGATTGTAAAAACATCTATTTATTCTGCGTATGAAAGTTGAACCTTATTTTAAAAATGTAACTTAAGTAATTTTCGACAAATAACCGAATTTCCACGCCATCTACGCTTAAAAAAAACCACAAGTTAAGGATACAAAAAGAAGAGCTCCATGAGTTTATAGTCTTTCTTTAGTACCTTAGTTAAGTAATCTAGACTTCCCTTTTAGTTTGTGAAAGAAAGTGCAAATTTCGAGGGCATTTTTGAATAAAATTAATTTGCGTACTTTTTTTTCCAAATAAATTTTGCAGTTGCGGTTAAAATTGGTGTGGGTGTGGCACTTGCGTTAGTTGCACGCCTTGTATTGATTAGGAAAAATCCGAATACAAGTGAGTTTTCCATGGTTTTTTCTATCTAACTACAATTACTAGCTACTATGTCTTCTGCTAGCAAGCTTTTGTCGTTGCCGTTTGTTGTTTATTTCTTTTTATTTCAACTAAAATCGATCAATTTTTTTAGTTTGCTTTATTTTATTTGCAAAAAATGAAAAGAATTAGCAGCTTTAATGCTGGTGCCATCTTTTTAGTTTGTATTACTTTTAACCGTAATTGGACTTGATTTTTGTTGTTTTTGTGTAGCACGCCAGAGCATGTATGATTAATGTAAAACTTTTGTCTAATTTGCACTTTCTTAGGATTTAAAAAACAAAAACCGAATGAAGAAACCTTATACATATACCTAGTCCAGCCATACGTTCTGTTACATGTATAAATTGTTATAAAAACAATTAACAGGGTTCAATCGAAACGACTGCATCTTGCTGTTACATATAAATACCTGGCCCTACCTGAGGGAGCCAAGACATAGTTTCTTGTAATCATTCTGCTGTACGTGTTATAAATGTTCGAACGAATGGAAAATACCTGTTCTTATTGTCGACTCCAAAGCTAAAAAGCTATTTCAAGACAATTTACACATTCGAAGATTTTTCACTGTCTGCTCATAGATGGTGTAAGCATAGTTAACACTAAGCCTCTCTTTTCTAGAAACGAAACTCCCAAGTCAAACTCCAGGAAATATTTGTCCGCAAGGTATCCAACCAGGGTGACTGGGAAAACCGAAGAATGATTAAGGATTTTGATACGACTATCTTCAGAGACATCTTCTCAGAAAACTGAAATTGTTGAAATCCTTTCGTCTCCGAATTTCGCCAGTGCCTTCCAAGTAAGGAACTCCTTACTGTTCGGGAAGCCTGCCGTGTGTTTAAAAATTCTCCAACTTCCATTTACAACACGGCTATCTTCATTGACGTCAACCCGCCATCAAATCTATTGCCACAACATCTTAAAAACTGGTAAAGCAATGCCAGGAAGAACTAAACCAACTAAGGGTCTAGTACAGGGTCACTCTCACCTGTGTCCCAGGTGACAGTAGAATTGACGGTAACGAAAGAGCCGATGACCTACCCAGGCGGCGATCAGCCCTAAACAACTCAATAGCGGAAAGTGTTAATATCTCGCTAGGAGCCGTTAAGGGCAATATTTAACACCACTTTTTAAAAATGGTCAACCAAGCGTAGAATCGGCTAAACAACTGCGTCATATCAAGGAAGATCTGGCCCAGTTACAACGAACCAAAAACAAACGAGCTACTAGCTAGATCAAGACCTGATATTGCAAAAATCGTAACCATTAGCACAGGCTACTGGCGAATAGGAGACCACACAGCCAAGCTAGGCATTCCCCAAAACACCTTCTGCCGTATGTGCAAAGATAACATCGGAAAGGAATCTCTGTATCATTTTCTGTCCAATCAGGATCAAATGTCCAGACCTAGCGAGGGTCAGACAGCACACTCTAGGGAAACCCTTCTTCGGCGACCTGAAGAAGTAATTCTTTTTCTTCTTTCCACAGGTTGGTTTTAAATATCTTCGTCTATCAAAGTAAAACACCCGCAAAAACCCATGTCAAATGGGTTGTGCTTTTAAAATGGCGTATCTTAGCGTTGGGTTCCTTAGAACCGGCACCTCTACATACATACTTAAGCCTCTCTTCACTAAAATTCAGCTTAAGCGGTTTTTGTGGACATGTTGATGCTGCTTCAGTTAATGCTTTTTTTAAAGAATCTCCACGTTTCTGTCAGGCGCCTTGGCGGCCATATTCCCTAACTCTGACTCCAACAGTAGTTCGTGGATTCAAATTGTAGCTTTCGGAGAGAGGAAATACTGCTGTACAGTTGCTTTCGGGTATATCCGGCTCTGTGTACCGGCGCAGAATCGCTCTGGAAAACCCATTTGATGGGGCTGTGTGTACCGGCGCAGAATCCCTCTGGAAATCCCATCTCTTTCCATTGAAATTAGTTTTGCTTAAACCCTTTGCAAACCCTTCTAAGACATCTTTTCGGCACTGTCTTGCCCCAGTTTCAACCCACTTCTCACTGAAATTAAGAGATGTGATATCTTGATATGGGGCTTCCTACCAACTTATTGCCGAAGCGGATACCTAGCCTCCTAGCATACATCTTCTCCTTGTACTTCTCAAAACCATCCCAACGATTGAAATTCTTTCACTCCTGCCAATGTAAGAGTTACATATTTATGTCCTGATTCCCCTGGGGTCCTAGGCCCTCTATTACACCTATGCGCCATTGTGTACTTGTATTTCTCAGCTGCAATTGTTACCCAATTGCCGAGACCCCTCTGCGAGCCACATGGTGATACAAGATGATTAACTGACAGGCGAAAGATGTGTATGAACGAACTCCTTGATACCCCCATCCCTACAGATCGAAAGGTGAAACCCGACGGACTTGCATGTTCTACTCTTCAATGCATCTGTTCTGAAACAAAGGTTAAAGGCAAAAGGTGGTACTTTTTGTTAGTTGTAACAGAACCTATGGCAGGTCTAGGTATACATATTGTTTATAATTAAATGTAAACTGCTTGTAAATGAATGTTAACACTGAACAAAATGAACCTTTATGTGTAAAGCTAAATGTTTAAATTTTTGTTACACCAACAATTGGAAAAAATAAAACAAGGTGAACCATCAGCGGAAGCTCTGATGCAACGCCGCCTGACAATTGCATCCCCCGAGGACACATTCGCCGAGGACGCCGACGAGCTACTGGAATACGGTTGATAAAAAAAAAAAAAAAAAACAAAAATTATTTACGAAGTAACCACAGAGAAATTACTTTTTTCGTTTGTTAATTTTATCCTTCTATTAAATGTTAAGTTTATGTTACTTCGTAAATATTTTCCTTGTTGTCTCCTTACCACAAAGATCAAGTTAAAGCAATGAAATATGTATTTCTCTTGGAAAGCAGACTACTCTGAAGATGATGTTTTAAATCGTGAACATGGCACTGAAGAGGAATACATCGAGGAAGAAGTTGAAGAAGAGGAAGAAATTGAAGTTACCGACGATGAATATGAGGAGAAAATCGAAAAACCAAAATACGTTCCGGAGACATTTGAACAGTTTAACGCTATGTATCGGTCAAAAGAATCGGAGTCATCAAAGCTGGAAGATCAACCGAATGGAAAAAAGGATAAGAAAGAAAGTCCACCAAAAACATCCGTCGAAACTCCCATTGAGCAAAAAGTAACAAAAAGTCTTGAGAGCAGTCAACAATCAGAACCAACGTCAACAGGTAAACCACAAGTTTCGCGTTTCGCTCACTATCATAGGGAAAATACACCACCGCCAGCAGAGCCTAGGAGATCACCACAACCACCGTCAGCACCACCTCCTCAAAGGCCAACGGAAACGAAAAATGTTCGTACTTACTCGAATGAACCTGAAGATGAGAACGAATATGATGAGGATGAGCTATACGATGACGAGATGTTAGACGAAGAGGAAGAAGAGGACATCGCTGACGATGAAGGAGACGAAGAGGATCTCTCCGATGTTGATGATTCAGAGCTGATGAATCGCTTAGAAGCTAAGTATGGGCGTTTGCCTGCCAGAGAGTACGATAGTGACGAGGATGTCGATGATCAATCATGGACAAGTAAATAACGTATTTTTATAAATATTCCTTTTAGATTTAAGAAAGCTCGAAAATTAAGTCTTCTACCGCTAGTCAGTGATAGTTTCGCGAAGGTAAAACCAAATGGTCACCTTAATTTATTATTATTATTATTATTTATTAAAAAGTAATTTATGATTTTAAGCAATTCAAGTGCATTCGACTTCTTCGATAAACCTTTTTATTTGCTTTAAACTTACGTAAGGTCGATGACTGCCATAGCTGCAACAAGGGATCACTCGCACCATTTATATTGACTGGATCCACTGACGCTTTTAACCCGTGGACATTTCTCTGTTTAATTGAGATTGTATTGGGTGATTTGGCCCTTATACACATAACTTTCCTTATGAGATAAAGAACGGACTAGGCTCTTCGCTCCCAGTCTTATTGCTTGTCTGCCTATCGGACGACGACCCTTTAGGGCTTGAATTGCAGAGGTAATGCTCCTGGGGCCTGTAACCTAAAAATTTAATAAATAAATAGCTGCCGCGACAACCTGGGATTGATCAAGGCCTACCTTCTCACAACCCTTCACATTGTGTTTATAGTCCAGGAAACCGAATGTCGACTCTGTCGAGAGGAACAGGAAATAACAGAACATACACTAGGTGAGTGTATTACATTAGCAGCTGAGTTTTCGTCAAGAACACCCTGATCCCTGTGGACATCAGAAACGATAGGCAATATTCTTGCCTTACATGTGTTAGCACAATAGATCGCTGAGGTTGGAGTGCCACCAGCTGTAAAACCTGAACCAACAAATAAAAGTATATTCTCAGCACCGACTGCAATTTCCTTCCCTGGTTCCTGTGTTTATTCTTGAAAACTGAGTTCAGGTTTTATTGCCTTGCCTGTACATATATCTCTATATTCTCGATCGGGCTCCTTATTTTTCCTTCTGAGAAGCCGGGGTGTGTCCCTTCTTCCGTTTTGCTGTGCTTGCCGGAATTCTTTACTAATATTCATTTCGCGATTCTAATGGCATTAAACAAGATACGCACTTCGAAAGGTCTCTAACGATCGCTTGCGATTGTAGCCATCGTTAAACGTCGTCACAGTATTTCCTTGTCTTTCGCTACAATTTGGCTAGAAAGAAAACCACGCTAAGTAAATCAGTAGCAGTACAACTGCCAGTATCGCCATCGCGGGTGCTCTTCGCTCAACACCCTCGGTAGCTCTGGACACTTTTCTGCATTTGCTTCCGCTAGATAGTGCGCTGAGGCTCATTAATTCAGGCTTCTTTAGGAATAAGAGTATTGGGCACTGCTCCATCCTAAGTTAATATGACTTTGACGTTTTAAAAAAAAAACAGATGAGACGGCTTCCGTCATGGACTTCGATACACCATACATCACACTGTATCCTGAGAGGAAAGAATGGCACAGAAACGCTGTCATCTCAGCAGATGAGATTGCGGTCTTTAAAAAACCACCAACGGAACGGGTTCCGAGATTTACCCTCAAGAGGCAGACCTCAAAGTGTCCATAGATACTCCTAGCGTTTTCCAAGCAGAAGTTCTAACTGCGGAATCACTAGGGATGACATCGATATCTGGAAGGGATATCGCCATATACATTGATAGTCAGGCCGCACTTAAAGCGCTAGAATCAAATGTCGTCAGATATGCACTAGTCTCGAAATGTCGTGTAATCCTGAAGGCATTTTGCGTGCCGAATCAAGTAAGACTTTGTTGGGTACCGGCTCACTGTGACATTGAGGGAAACGAAAGGGCCGGCGTACTGGGCAGGCTAGGTGGAGATCGGCAATACCTGGAGGGAGAAACTACTACCTTCTTGTTTAGCTAAAGCAGAGATCCTAAGAATACCTGTAAGTAAGGCAAATCAGAGATCGTCTAATACAAGTGGTCACAAGGCATCCAAAGCTCTATGGCCTGAGCTAGATGCCAAAAGAACTAGAAATATTTTCAACTTAAGCAGGACACAGCTACAATCATTCACTGGCATCTTCTTCGGTCATTGTCTTTTGAGGAAGCACGATAAAGTAGCAGGGCTCTCAGCTACAGAGGTTTGCAGGTACGACAACGATCTATGCGCCGTTGAGGACATAACACATATTATGTGAATGTCAGGCAATTGCCAAGACCCGCATAAACCTTTTCTTTAGTTATTTTTTTAATAATCAAGAGGAGCTATAAAAACATGGTAAAATTCTGTAGGAAAATCATATGCTTTCAGGAAACGATTTAGATTCTGTTATTTTGGTTTCACAGGAATCGCTACGGGTCGCCTAGGGTGCATAGTGTCTTATGCAAGCGCTGGCTGCATACTTTACCTAACCTTGGCTACGTAGTGGGACGTTTACACATTCATTGTACCGGAAGAGTAGCCTTGTTGTCAGAGATCTGCGTGGTTAGCAACGGTGAAATTGTACGGTTGTTTTCTTAGGAGACCTCCATGTCTACTTATGAATGTTCCGCCCAGTGCAAAGTTGGTTAGACTTATCGAAGGCGGTGCCGTACAGGCTATTCTACTCGACAGTATTACCGAAGACAGTTTTTCTGAAACAATCTTCTTTTATCTATGCATCTTATGAATACACCACTCGTTGTACTGAGAGTTTATGTCTATTTAGAATAATGATTTGCTCTTTCACAGAAATAAAACCACGAGGAGGTGGTCCACAGTCGATGGACGACGATGCCTTTGAAGAGGAACTGAGAAGAGCCAACGAAGAAATGCTTCGTGAAGTAAGTGCATATTTCTTTACCAAAATGTCATCCATTGGCAAAATGTTTATTATTTATTTATTTTATTTTTTTTTCTTAACTTATTTATCAAATCATTTTAGTTCGGATACCAATAAAATAAAAAGTCCCTCTCATAGTTTCTAATTATTGTTCTTACGTTTTTTGTTTATAATTTTATAAATTGACACATTTTCCTAAACTTCTAAGTTTACTTATTATTATTTTTTTAATTAAGAGAAAAAATTGCATTTTGTTTTATATTAAAATTAACAAAACAACAACATTTGCCTAATTTAACTTTTCGATACGATTCGTCTGTAGAGACCCACCCACAAGACTTCTCAGTGAATCTGATCGAAGACTTAAATTTGCATGCTAGTCTTAGAGTATTATGATTAAAAACTAAATAATCGCTTATAATAGCTAACATTGATGAATATTTCTTTTTTTTTTGTGTTTTTTTCATTTTAAAATCGTTACGTATGCTGCTTCCGATTTTAATTCCCCAAAAACTGACAAATCCTTTGTTCCCGCTTGAAATTGTGTGTATCCCTTGTGTGCGTGTGTTTTAAACTAAATGCTGCGCTCTGGATGTAGAACTATAACTCAGCGTTTGCCATGTTTGAATCCTTGTCCCATAAATTCCCTGACAAGCCTGAAGCATTTCTTGGAAAAGCCAGAACACTCGATAAATTGTCAGAGATTCATCGGAGTAATTCAAAACTTAGCGAAGCACTTGCGGCATACAAAAGATACTTGGCCTTTGGCGACGACATTCAGAGTGATGTCGAATTTATAGAGGTTGCTCAGCGATGTGTCAATCGGATGCGATTTATGGGTGGGTTTTCCCTTACCCTATACATCCTCTTGATTAAAACAACAAAATTGGTATTCACAGGGCTCAATCTACAAGCAGTGACAATCCATGAAATGCTGATAGAGAGATTTCCGAAAGAGGCCTCCTATCAAAATCAACTGGCGATCACTTATCTCATGTCCAATCGGTAAGTTCGACACTGTGCAGTGTCTTCGTTTTGCACTCCAAGTTCGATAGAAGTATCCAGCGTAATTACACAGTCTTTTAGATGCGAAACGTGTACTGGAAGAAATCTTACCGCGCTGGCCTACTGATGGCCTTGCGCTAGTCCATTATGGGTTCGTTCTTAAGAATCTTAATCGAAATCTTCATCTTGCCGTTCAATATCTGCAAAGTGGCATCGATTCTCAGGCCGAAGGTACCCAAGATGGACGTTTCTATTTCAATTTGGGTGATGGCCTTCAGAGATTGGGTCGAATTGAAGAAGCAAGAGAAATCTACAGGCGTGGTGCGGCTCTGAATCTATTTCTTTCCGAATACCAAAGATCACTCTACAATGTGGATTCGCTGAGAGCTCAAGCGTTTTGGACCAAAGAAGACACAGGTTATGAGAAATTCCTCAACAACATGGAAAGTAATTGGAAGAGAATACGCGAAGAGGGGCTTAGTGCCCTAAATGCCAAAAGCATTTTTCAAGATGAATCCGAAAATCTGCGTGACTATGGAGATTGGAAACAATTTGAGTTGTTTGCACGAGGGCAGAGAAGGCGAGACAATTGCTTAAAGGCTCCCATCACGTGTGGTATCATTGAGACTTTTCCTTCGGCTCGGTTTTGTAAGCGGGGCCAAGTGAAGTTCAGTGTTATGCACCCTGGCACACATGTTTGGCCACATTGTGGACCCACCAACTGTAGATTAAGAGCACATTTAGGACTCAAAGTTCCTCCTGGGACGCGGATAAGAGTCGCTAATGAAGAAAGGTACTACATGCATTGAATTTGTTTTTTGTCAACTCATGATTTATTTTTCCTTTTACAGAACTTGGCAAGAAGGAAAGTTCCTTATATTCGATGACAGCTTTGAACATGAAGTATGGCATAATGGGACAAGCCTACGCCTGGTCTTAATCGTTGATATCTGGCATCCAGATCTAACTGAGCAACAGCGCCAAAGTTTATCCCCGATATAGGGGACCAACGTTCAAACAAAAGTGATGCTAACATTTTTTTTGTGGAATTTTCAGGATGAAAAGTATTTTTTTTTTATATGTACACACCCTTCACGTATTTAACAGAGTTCCTAGTTTTAGATTCTATTTATTGCTTTACAGTCGAACAAACAAATATCTCCTACTACGCTCTCAACTAGTTGTTATGTTAAAAGTATTGAAACTCATTTTTTGAAAAGCAACTTATCAGTTTAAATTTATAAAAATAAAACATTGTTACGTCCGGAGGGAATTGAATGAAAGAAAAAAACATTTATGTGTATTAAAACGTTTTGTATCTCAAGGATTGAAAAAGAAATGAAATAAGCGATCAACTGTGACTTAAATTTAAATTTTTGATAACTGTTAATTGTCGTATAAATTTATAAAGAATAGAATTTATTATATTTTTTCTATAAAGACAATCAATCGATTTGTGTTTTATTTCTTCCAAACAAGTTGGTTTCATCGTATGACACTGCTACGGATGTGTATGTATTTTTTGTTTCTCTCCTCGATGTGTTTCACAACTGAGGTAAATCAACGGATACGAGTTGGTTCCGCCTCATTATGTAGTCATAGTGTAAACCAAATGGCATCGTGATTCTCTACGTTGAATTAAAGAAGGTTTATACCGTACAGATCTAGAAAAATGTATAATCAGAAAATTAATCAAGACGGCACTGTTGTGGTGATAGTGGAGAAGACTTCCAAATACATCATTCGACACAATCTATAAAGGAGCAATTCGCCTCATAGACGGCCCACACTAATTTCAAATCTGCAGCCACTGAATCTCCGTAGAATGGTAACAGACTGATGCCTCTATTAAAGATATTTCCGCAGCAAGAGCTCAGAAGATCTTTAGGGAATAGTCCCCGAAAACGCAGTATCAGCCTATCAAGTGCATTTAACTACTGCACGGACTTGTCCTTACCAAAATGTCTTTTGTTGTAGAACTAACAAACATTGGAACGCGTTCATCATCATCATCATCTTCCAATGGCCCGCTTATCCACTATGAGGGTCGCGGGTTTAGGGAGCTTAAGTGGACTCTCCACATTTGCCGATCTTCCGCCATCGACTCTAACTCATCAGGGGCAATCCCCATACGGGTAGAGGTGAGATTTCGGACTTGGTCCAGCCATCTCATCCTAGGCCTGCCCAGGGGACGCGTACCCGATAGCACGGATTCGATGGCACGTCTTGGAAACCGAGTTGGGGACATGCGTTTGACGTGCCCAAACCATCGAAGTATGGACCTCTCCGTCCGAAGAAGTAGCTGCTCGACATTGAGTGCCTCGCGTACTCTGGTGTTCCTAACCCGATCTCGTCGAGTCACTCCAGCAATACAACGAAGAAATCTCATTTCGGCAGCTTGTATCCGCGATCTTATTCTTTCGGTCATTACCCAAACCTCATGACCATAGGTGAGGGTCGGAACAAACACTGAATTAAAGACCGACAACTTAGCTCCGATGCCAAGTTCGGCCCTCCTGATAACAGATTGACCAAGCTGTCTCAAAATTGCTCCAGCCTGACCAATCCTACAGGATAACTCAGTATTGCTCCTACCATCACTCGTGAATAGGACCCCGAGATACTTAAACTTCTCCACCTGTTTCAATGGGACTCCACTAACATGCAGAGTGCATTGAACAGGTGTTCTGGAAATTACCATTACCTCTGATTTGTTCACGTTTACCTTCATCCCAGTTTCAACACAGACGGCGACGAACCTGTCTAGTGCGCGCTGAAGTTCGGTCTGGGTGGACGTAAGGATGACCAAGTCATCAGCAAAAAGCAGATGACTTATTCTTAAGCCTCCCAATTCGAAACGTTCCTCACCAAGGCTGCGCTGTAACATCCAATCCATATACACTATGAAAAGGAGAGGTGACAGAATGCACCCCTGGCGAAGTCCAACGCCCATTGGAACGCGTTACCAGGACAAATATGTATGTTCAAACGACTTTGATCTTCTGCAATGAATCGAGAAACAATCATCTCGGGGCGTTACATAAGCACTACAGGTTTGCTTTTCTAGAGAAAAATTTGTTAAAAAAACTTCCACCCAGTCAATAAAGAAGCAGTATTCTCTCCCAATTACAAAAAAGTTGGTACAGCCATAAAAAAATAAAGCTAACTCTGATGACTTGCAGGCGTAGTTTGCTGCTGGCTTGATAAGGTCTTTGCACCATCAACCAAGTATGGGTCGATGAAGTTGTTACGAAGACTGGACTATGCGCCCTATATTTGGCTTCCTGACCGGCAAATTGACTGTAGACTCAGTTTTTAGGCACAAATTCTGAAAAACACTTCAACCCTTAAGCTGCATACGATAAAGCACAATGTATGCTAGATAACAGAGATTTTGGCAGTGACAACAGCTAGTTGCAATGAAGGCAATAACACGTAAAGATATTACATTTCTCAAAGAAAGTAAAGCGGCAATAAACGCGATTTATGCTGCGTAAATCAAATCGCAGCTTGCGCGTCGTTGTCGCAAAAATTTACTAATTTTTGCCATACAGCACAATATAAAACTATTCTAGGTTTCTGGACAGAAAAATTACCAGGTAACGCAAAAACTGATGAACTACCAAGAAAAGGAGGATAAAAAGGAATAAAAGGTGGAGGATAAAATTCTACCTATTGCAAACCAGACAAAACTAGACATTCTATGACAAGGAATGGGCTGAAAATATCCTACAAAGTGCTGTAAATCAAGCCAAGAAATAAGAGCTGAATGCAAGTGACTTTTGAAGAGGTTGCTGTGAAGTGACTATTTTCTCTGTCAACTAAGGTCTAAAATCGTGGGAACATATTCTCGAAGAACTCTTT
Organism: Matsumyia berberina; assembly: GCA_917880715.2. NCBI lineage: Eukaryota > Metazoa > Arthropoda > Insecta > Diptera > Syrphidae > Matsumyia > Matsumyia berberina. The sequence continues at coordinate 108,712,100 of OU862870.1, read as the reverse complement.
AAAAGGTCCGTGAATGACCAGAGTAGATTTATAAACGCCTCGAATTGACTTGATAGTGGAAACACCACCAATGTTGCAAAAAGCTATAACTTTTGCGAATCGCTACCCAAAAGACATTACAAGCTTTCTGACCGAATTCTATCTGAAATGAACACCTGTATGAGTGAACCTGCCAATAACGTATAAAAGAGATGTAAAAAAAAACAAATTAAAGTGGCAACATCCTCATTCTCCATTCATTTGACCATGATATACATCAAGAAGCTCAATTTATCCTCCCAGGATTCAAGGACAACAAATTGACACAAGCTCTTTGGAATATTATCGGATTGGATTAGGAAAACTACCGGAATGGATCAAAACTAATTAGTAAGGCTTCTGTGATCTCGAGGTGTTGGAGAACGTCTTATACGTCCTTTACCAAGGCCCCACCCTAATCAAAACACATTGTGCTAGAAAAATCGGGCTAGACCCCTGACCTGTTCTCACATAGAGTTCGTTTTCACCACTTGGTGTAGAAATTGCCCACTTGTATGTAATATCTGTAACATGTGTCACATTTAAAGGAAACACTTTCAGTAAGGGACAAAAGTAGGATATAAACACATTTTGTAACAACCATCGCTTTCCAGTTTAATTACATTCAATTTTCTTATTTTGTTCAACATCAGTCGTAGAAAGGGTCCTCCTTTATTCACAACCGTACGTGCCCGTCACGATGACCTAGTTTCCCGTTCGCAGTTTGTAATAAGTTCATGTCCCAAATGATTTATTTACATCAAGTATAGAGATTCCTTAAGGTATCTGGAATAATTTCACTGATAAGATGCATCTTTGCTGGCCCAATCGCCTCGATTTCTCTGGGTCAGCACAACAATAACAAAAACAAAAAAATTATCCACTCGGAAAATGAAGTCGCCGACGTCGATTGTGGTCATTTTCGCTTTCGTCGCTGGTTCAATGTCATGCACATCCAGAATTGAATGCACCAATTACGGTTCCATGAAGATAATCATGACAAGAATAAGGTCACACGCGCGTGCTGCAGTGCATTTGACTTGCACTGTTCAATTCACATGGAATAACATTGATTTGGTCAATGCTCAAGATAAGACACACACTTGTGAAGTATGCCTCGAGGTGAATTATAAATAGGTACTCGTACTGGTTGTCGCCATTTCATTGAACCCGTACAACTGGATTAGATGAGGACTCTATAGTCCAGTTCACAGAGTCAATGAACGCGAAATTCCAATTCAATTCTTTCAATTCGTCTCCGTAAACGCCGGCGCATGTTGCTGCTGAGATGGTATTGCATATAGAATGACAGTAGTAGTCCAGTATCAATTGGTAGCTAGCTATCCATTGTTATATGATTTCGTTCGTGCAGGGCTGGTGATAACACAGGAGGCGTTACTCACAATATTTCTGTCTAGGTATTGGATTATGAAGACAACATCATGTGTGGAGTTGGGCAAATCAACCCCATTCATAGGAATATGGCATCGTCATGTTCAAACCTACAACTAATTGGCAACACTAAACAGCGAGTTGAGAAGCTTCTTCATGCCAACGTATACCCTAGGAGTGTTGTCATTTCCCGATGTGAGGTGGAAAATCGTTTGGTTTGGGCTCGAACCAACGGAGTTGGTAGTCCAACGCACTAGCCATTGAGCCTCGGCGACTACCACAATTTTGCCTGCAGAAACTTTAATCAAGAAAAAAACTGAAACGAAACGAAACGAAAGAAATTGGTCTAAAAAGCCAGTAGTCTTTTTTGATTACAGTTCACGTCGTCGAAAACTACAGTCAATGGCTGTACCCTGCTACGATTTCTCTAAATTCGCTTCGGCCTGTCAGAAAAAACAAAACAAAAATAGCTCGACAAAGTTCCGACTCCATTTAAAGATCTCAGCTCATCGTTGACCTACATTCCAAATTGACCGGGCAAAAATGCAACCCAAAACCCGATGACGGCTGATATTTCACTCTCGTTCCCAATTCGCCTGCGTCTTTGGTTACATTTCGAATTTTGTTTTCGTTTTCTTTTTCGTCTTTGAGACAGATTTTGCAAATTTATGCGTCGAGACACAATCACGCAATCGGTCAGAGGGAACATGTAAACAAGGTGGTAAACAACGGTTGACAATGGTGTACTAGAACTGGTATAATGTCCTTTATGCGAGGAGATACTCAAAATGAATTGCATTTATAGTTGAAATATTATTTTACATTCTTGATCAGTCATTCAGATGCGTTTTAAAGTCAATGGAATTCATCATCTGTCTACCACTGGCTAAGATCTGCATACATCAAGGTTAAACGGTGTCACTTTTGACGTCAAATGCGTGTATAGCTCTGAAGACAACATTCTTGGCACTCATTTAACTTTCGTGAATGTTATTAATTACATTAAACCGTGACAATTTTTTTTTTTGTATGAAACTAACTATCGTGACTGGGTTACTGAGAAAGTATGCATCCGACAGCACCCCACGACGGGATAAACATAATAATTTTTTGGTAGTTTAGTGGACTAAAAATAGAAGCCGGTACAATGAAAGACAAGGTGTGGTGAATGTGGCGCTAAACATATGACGTGCGACAACTATTCATAAATGTTGGACCTGTATCGGTTTCATTGAGGAGCATTCTAAGCTCTGTCCAACGTGTGTACATTAGACAGACGACAGGTGTTGTTTTAATTTATGTAGTCAATTGTCGTCAAAGACAAATGGTTTATCATCGTGAGCTTGAGTATTAATTAGGCAAATAGATCTGGAGAAAAAAATATTTATGATATCAAAAAAATGGATGGGTATGGATTACTAATTTGTGAAGGTCGCTTGCAGGCATGACAGTTCTCCTTTTATCGCTTTTAGAGAGCTACACGCAATGACGAATAACGAATAAATTTGGGATGGGTTTTTGCCTTCATCCAAGGTCGTTTGTTGCAGACTTTCACTTGGAAAAGCAGACTTAGCAGCGATGAAGCGCTTGGGATTGCTTGTAACACCTTATTGCAGACAGTAGAGCTTTCTTTCTTCGGAAGAAGCTAAGGTCATATGCAACGCTGGTCCTCGAATCTACTAATATGCTGGTAGTCCCTTTGCCTGCCTTTAAGCGGACAAACAATTTAGGACGAAAATGGTATCACCGCAAGGACAATTACGGTCTACATCGACAGTCAGGCAGCTGAACAAGGGAATCTGAAACACTTTCTCTGTCATTGTTCAGTAACAGCAAGACTTCGTCAAAAATACTGGGATCTATGTGGACACCAGACTTAATGCTTCTAGGTAGCGACGTGATGGTGGAGTTTGCTGAAAACACAGAAAAATGTTCCCTATCCTGCGTACAAATAACAGTCACTTTATAGTTTGTAAACGGCTGAGTTTTAGTAAAGTTTTCCTAAAGTAATACGAGTCTAGAAAACAGTACTCAGATGAATGAAAGCTGGTCTATGCACAATCAATGTCTTTAGTTACGCCACCCTTCTGACCCGATTGCTCACTACAGAGAAGCGTAGGAATTCCAACTACGGGATGAGTGTCTAGTCTACTTTGATAAAAAGCTAGCCTTCTACATAGACAGATGCAAAATAGATATTAGAATGAAATTTGTCATGTTTTGTAAATCCAGAGGTCCAGAGTCGAAGGCGGGTGCAGAATCTTTTAATTCGAAGTCATCCATTACCAGATGGATGCGATTCGGCTTCTCAATCACCTCAATTGTCTGATTGTCCCTGGTGTAGTCTCACAGTTCTCAGAGTACAGCAATTAAAATGTCTTAAAATGTATTACTTTCTCTGTTCGCTTTCAATAATTATAATTTAATCAATGTTTCAAAATTCTTCAGCGGAAACACTTTTCCAGACACATAGAGCAAATTAACAGCCATGACAGACAAATTATGTAGTAGATTGCTCTCCATAACGTTAAATCACTACTTTTGTCATTGTTCAGGAGTATCAGAAACTAAACTATTTATATTTTTAGCAGTTTTCTGATGCAATATAACATTAATTGCATTTATTTAAACCATTAACACATAAGAACAAGTGTTAGAATAAATTTCCATCAACATTTCCTTTGAAAAATTGATTTTTCAAAAAAATCTAATACGAACATGTGCACAGCGTAAAAGTGCAGTGAGTTCATTTGTGAATTCAAAATTTTTGGAGTTCTCATTGAGGTTTTTCGCTGTTTTTGGATAATTTCTCGATTGCAAACTTGATGAAATGAAGGGAAATGTAGACTAACTGAATTAGAATCGTCGGATATATGAAGAAATGGTAAAAATAACCAATTTACTGTCAAGAATTAAGAGAAATCCTTCTGCATAGATTGCAAAGTAAATTCGCATTAATTTTACTATGGCGTATGTTGAGAATTTTAGCTGATTTTTAAGATGACCTCAGTTCCAACTTCACTGGCTTCTGCAAAGTTTTAAACTTCGAAAATGGCATTCAAACAAAATTTTTTTTTACAAAAAAATGAGAATATATGCATACAAATTGCTTGTCCCTTTTATCTTATTTACAAGGCAACCACTTACTTACTTGCTTAAGGTGGCGCTACAGTAAGGTTTGGACCTGGGCCTCAACCAACAAGCGTTTCCAGTCAGCTCGATCTTTAGTCAGCTGCTCCAGTTTCGCACGCCAAGTTGGCCTCCTGAGTCGCGGTCTTATTCTACTTCGCCGTCCCTTGGGTGTTGATTCGAAGATTTTGGGGATCGAAGCATTGGTGTCTATAGGCTCTACATGACCCAGCCACCTCAGTCGTTGGAGTTTCACTCTTTTGACTAATTCGATGTCGCTGTACAGACGATGCAGATGGAACCGAAAATCAGCCGAAAAAGTTTCCTCTTGAAACAGCCGACGACAACCTCATCCACTTTTGACATAGACCAAGTCTCTGCGCCGTAGAGTAGGACTGGGATGATTAAGGTCTTATACAGGGTCACTTTAAGCGTTCGAGAGGGGGCTTTGCTACTTAATTGTCTTTTTAGCCCAAAGAAACACCGATTGGGACAAGTTATTCTTCGTTTGGTTTCAGCGCTAACAACCTCTAACTGATTTAAATAGTCCTCAGAGTAGTTCTGGATTAGTGATAGATCCTGTGGTATCACAACTCAACTCTGAGGTCTCAATTTGGGGGTGGTTTTCACTTTTGGAAGATAATTGATTGCTTTTGCTGCCGCTCATTGCACTCAACAGCATTCAGTCATTTCGTAGGTAGCGGTTCAAGGTGGCTAAGATGCACTTTTTTGTTACTACAACTCACGTGACCTAGTTGATGATGTGCACTGTTTATTAAAAGGGGGAGAATAAGACACCCGGGAGTACCTATGTGAGTGCATCCTGAGAAACTAAAACTTGAGATTTCATTTTGGTCCTCGAAGAATGTTTTGTTGAGTGGGCGAAGTCTGGCCCTTGCTAGTGCCGGACATTTGCAGAAAAAATTGGAAAGATGCGGCAGCAGTGGTTGGGTGGTATACCTAATTCGACCGCATTGTTACCAAAGCTTCGAAGGTGACTACCTATACTTAGTTTACTTTGTTAAGAACTCATTCGTATGAAAGTATTTTGGACAAATCTTAGGAAATTCTCGTTCGGAAGTGTCATCGCTTTAAAGAACAAACAGGCTCTACAAGCCTGCCAAACTTCAACCGGTTACCGTCAGTTCTCCACCACACCAAATGTAGTCATCCAAAGTTTCGTGGGATACAAATGTTCCCTGAAAAAGCCGGCAATGATTAATGACAACTAGCCCGTTAAGTCGTCGCTATAGGATAGCAGCATACTTCTAAGTAGTAGCACTACGTCATGTATATAATTATTGTATTAAAATAGTTACCGATCTAGCGTTCGATCTAGACAATAGCTAGACCACCGAACTTGTTATTTAGATAAGTATTTGCATAGTTATTGAACTTTGAGTTCTGTGCGGTCGATGGAGCCCGTGTTAACACAACGAAATGTAAACAATTATCATCAACAAATAGTGTGAATGAACACATCGATTAGATGTTTCTAAAAGTCTTAACCCAGTTCTAAATCTGAATCCAGCCAGATACAAGCATTTGTGTTGTTAACCTGACCTTTTCCAAAAATTCGGAAAAAAAAATCTCAAAGAAAATCTGAAAATGTCTAAAGCCTGTAACACAACAAAAACAAACAACAAAAATTTGGAAAATAACAAGTCGTCGAGTGTCGTACTTGAACTGCTCCATTACTCAGATTAATTGTGAGCGCGCGTATTGACGCTATCTCGATTGCTATTCTTCCATTATCACTGGTTCTCAGGAGGTACACAGTACATACCGGTACTGCCTGAAGTGAATATTTACACAAAATTGTATCTAACACTTCTTCGGGCAAATTTTCCGCAAGTGGGGGTTTCGCAAGTGACTTCTTGAGCATCATTAACATTGTACGCATTTTTATGGTTTAGATCTTCATAATCAACTTACGAGTATCTCGTGTGTAATTGATCCAATCGTGCCGTTTTGTGACTCTTCACGTAATGTAACTTAATAGTCAAAATCAGAGTTGTGTTCGCAAAGTGGTGCTTAATGGCTTAATTCATGAGAACAAATAGAGAACCATTCCGACTGCAGAATTGAGTACGGAAATGACCCCCTTCGTGGGATACTAAGAACCGGCCAAGGACAGTAGATTGAGTAGCCACGTGATCAGATTCTACCTCTGGCACTCCAATATAATCATATTTTTCGTGGTTTTGTAGTGATTTGAATTTCAGAAGGAAACAACGTGACAGCAGGCTAAGATATTCCTCGGAAACTTCAACTGAAAAAGATACACCACCTGCATCAACAAGATTAAGAAGGAGCTGTATGTATTTACAGGATTCCTAACGGGCCACTTTAGACTAAATAAGCATATGAGCAGACCAAATCTATAAGATAATGGGAACTACAGATTCTGCGATGAGGATGAAGAAATCCGAAGGACTGCAAGGCACTTATTTACAGAATAAGGACTCGTCGAGGGGTATATCTGCTGTTTGACGAAGATCTACCCTCCCTGAGTCGATTCTCCATTTCTTAGAGCCATTGGATTGGAGGACAGACTCTAAGTTGTTGAAGCCTTCGAATCGCCGACGATATGATCAAGGTTGGTAAAGCAACTTAACTTGATTGCAGATAGATGCGACATAAGCCTGTGCTGGGTTCCAAAACACAGGGACGTTTCAGGCAATCGCAGGGCGTACGAGTTGTCAAAAGAAAGCGCAGGATGGCATCTGCTCGAAAACTTGGGGAAACCTTCTGCTCCTAATGAATCGATTTAACTTCTCCTTGATACCGACGCCACAAAATATGGATAGACCAACAATAGATGGAATAATATCAGCACTTGTCTTTTGTGAAATCAAATCGTGCCTAACCTGACCCACTAGCCGGAAAACTTGGGCTCACTAATAGGGGTTCTCACCGGACACCGCTTGATAGAAGACGTGCAATCGGTTTAGGAACCCTCTCCAACGATTTCTGCAGAAGTCGCAGACACGAAGAGGAGGAGAAACAATAACTCACATACTGTTCACTTGCCCTGCCTTTGCAACAAGGAAAATCCCTGGGCAATACTTCTATGATGATCTTAACGTTCTAGCCGAACTCGACTCGATAAGAAACCTTATCTCCGGGTCAAAGTGGTTATGTTCTTTGGTTCCTGAGGCTGGTGCTCTTTCTCGTGGTAGCACAATGGAGCACTTTGGTCTAAGCATATCCCACTGGGGGCAGCCAATCTAACCTAACCTAAGTAGATAGACGGATTGAAATCGGTCAATAATTCCCTAGCTATAGCTTCGCGGTTTCATATAAAAGCTACTGTGTCGTTCCTCGGTATTCTAAGAAGAGTTTGCTCGCCTCATATTCCGTTCGAACCTTGTGCGATATTTAAAAACGTCTTGTGAGCGTCTGTACAGCTACTTCGTTAGAAGGCAGTGCTCAGTTATTACGCGACTGACGATTCAAAAGAATACAGAAACTTGAGGAAACAATACAATGCAGACAAGTTTTATTCGATTTAATCAGACGCAGATCCTTGTTAAAGGTTTTCACATGGTTAACAGCTTCGATGGTAAAGAGCAATACCTTCTATTTGTCTTTGAGCATCGGGATTCAGTTGCCTTTATGTGAAGCCGCTGTAGAGTTGTTTTCGAGGTCTGCGCTAAACACTGCCATCGTCATTTATAAGGACAGACAAGCAGCTTTAAAAGCTCTCAAATCACCAATAACAAGATCAGGCACTGTCGCGCATCTCTAAACAAGATATCGACTAAATGCATTCTTACCCTGTGCTAGGTTCCTGATCATCCCAGGCAACTGCCAGGCAGACGAAATAGCAAAGATCAGCACGGAACGGGACCTCTCGACTGTAACAGGTGCGTCCCATATGCCAAATCTCCACAATTGCGCTGCAGCGAACTAATGAGAGATGGCGTAACCTGTATACGTGCAATAATGCGAGATAGACTTGGCTCCGGCTTAGTTGATACAAAACAAATAGTCTACTGAGAATAAACAGACCACATATGTATGTTCTTTGGCACCCTAGTTGCTGTACAGGTCACTAAACAATCGACAGACACGCCGGCTAACGATTTTTGCTGCAGTTGCATGGACGAGGAGGAAGAGGAAACATCTTTTCACCTGCTGTGCCTCCGCAGTGAAGCCAAGGACATACCATGCATGGTCATGTCGTGTTTCAATGGGCGGTGTTTCAGAAATTCCCAGTAGTGAAGGTAAAGATTCACACGAACAGAACCTCCGGAATTAAGGTCAACTATTAGAGAACCAAGAGTACTTAATTAGCTTTGAGGGATCCTCTAGAAAAGAGGAACGCTTGGGAGTTTGAATGCGGGCGTCGCAATGGGTTCACTATAGCATGACTAGTAGGAATATATTTTCTTAATTCAATTTCACTTCTTGATACTATATGTGTTAAAAGGTTTTGTTATCAAACCGTGATAGTCAACGCGCGCTCTTCACAATGATATGCGGAAAATGCGTCACAAATCCAACGTCACAACGCAATGACTTAACAACAGCAGGTAACGACCAGTGTGTGTACCATCTAATGCTTCTGTTACCAAGTTAGTGTGTTATCACAAAGTCATGAGATAAACAAGTTGCACATGTCAGTCAACAACATTAGGCTAAGTATTCGACACGTGGAGTAAGAAGTAAACACGGGCAGGTGAGTATCTTTTTTCAAGTACCTCTCAACCAAGCATTTCATTAGACGATAGTCTGAGATGCATTCCAACAGTCACCCCCAATGCACTTACATATGTATGTATGTGAATTTTGAAAAAGCACTTTAAGGAGACCCTGGGCGATATGTACACGTGTAAACAAGTAAATTTTGTAGCGATGACTACCAGTGACGTAACAATTTCTCTCGTTTTCATTGGGTCCTGTGTTCAGGATAGCTCACAACGACTTTGTAAGGAGATGCAGAGATGGGCGGCCCTTCTTATTTATTCTAGAATTAGTTTCTTCTTGAGCTGAGCTGGAAGGTGATTGGCCCTAGATGGGGCGCATATCCAACTGGTGATGGCCTGAATTGCACTGCGAACTAAAAGGTTTTTTGTGTCAAGCAAAGTTCTCCTGCATGTTGGACGGACTGATGGTCACCTTTTTACGGTTAGTATCTGGTTGATGAGGAAGAAAGCACCCGACCTTATCACACTTAGGACCTATTGTTTTGTCGAAGGGGGTTGATCCCGGTTCCTACCGGACTTCTACCTTACTTACTTACTTCGACACGGTCATCTATACCGACGGATCAAAGATGAACTGCGGTGTGGGGGCCGGTGTCTACTCAGAATCACTGAAAATAGCAAGATCTTATCGCCTGCCGGATTTCGCCAGCGTTTTCCAGGCGGAACTACTGGCAATCCGGGAGGCTTGCACGCAACTCGGGCGTGACAGATCACACAAACAAAACATTGCTATCCTCATACATAGCCAGGCCGCTATCAAGGCCATTGACTCGGCTACCATATCCGCTAAACTGGTGCTAGAGTGTCGGACCAAGCTTGCCTGCTTAGGCGAACGGTTCAGGGTCACACTGCTCTGGGTTCCGGGGCACAGCGACATAACAGGTAATGAGCGTGCTGATGAGCAGGCCAGGCAGGGGTCAGCTCTACCCGGCCCACCCGCGGTAAGGGTTCACATCCCGCTAGGAGTGGTTAAGGGACAAATTCACTCACACTTCCTGCAGAAGACCAATCTCAATCACGGCAGTTATCACGGGGCATTGGCCAATTGGAGACCATGCGGCCAAACTGGGTATTCCATACAACCCCTACTGCCGCAGTTGCGGAAATGAAAATGAGAGGGAAACTCTCGTCCATTTCCTCTGCAGGTGTCCGGCACTTACAAAAGCCAGACTTACGAGCGTGCACTGAACCAACCATTCTTCGACGACCTCATCAACATCTCGGGCAAAAGGATACAAGACCTAATTCGATTCTTAAATTTCACAGGTTGGATCTAGGCACCCCAGGTTGTCTCACACATTTTCAACAACACACTTCATCAATCAGGTCACGAGTGTAACAAAAAAGCACATCCTAGTGCTAATTGGATTCAGCTGAACCGCCACTTCTACCTACCTACCTCTACCTTACTGCCTGTTTGTGATTTGGATCTCCAGCTATCGTAATATTCTCGGAAACCTGGAAAGATCATTTATTGGAATATCAGATAGTTCTTGAGTGTCCTGGTAGTAGTGTCTTCCTAATTGTCAATGAGGAATACCCTCTTGAGGTTCGTCGTCACCGTAACCCCTACAAATATTGTCATCGTTGAGTTGGAATTTTTTTGTGTGGTTTCTCAGAAAGTTGTGGCCAGTGAGTGCATCTACCAACATTGGCAACGACTTGCTGTCATGTTTTAAAAGTTTGTTAGTTCTGGCTTTGTCGTATTTTGGCCAAAGTTTGCAATGCTTCCCTTGCAGACCCGCTTCTTGTAAGTTATCGTTATCGGTTATATCATTTCTGGTTATGGCCTTGTGAGCTAAGAACCTTAAGCTCCTCGCGACAGCGTCGATAACCAGCTTGTTAAGATGGTGTTTAAGTGAACAGCGTTTAGTAAAGAAGTGCTTAGCGATTAATGCCCCCATTTCTTGACTTTCTTTTGCTGCTTAAGAGGTTGTGAAAGTTCTTAGAGTGAAAAAGTCCCCATGTTGAATTCCATTTGGAGAGCTTTTTTTGGAGCTGCCATGGATTGAATTTCAACCTGATGTGGCTGGTCAGTAAACCACAGAGGGGAAAAAGCCTATCAATGCAGATTGGGGTCCCTGTCTGGCGAGATCATCTGCGATATCAATCCCCTTAATTCCCCTCTGTTCGAAATACATAGTTATTTTGTTGAAGAGAGCCAACTGCTTTAAAGTGTTTAAGCAGGTCCAGGCAAGTTTTCAGTCAGAGTAAAAAGAGCGTAAGGCTTCTATTGCTGCCTGACTGTTTCCCTTGGATCTTTCGTCCAATGCATTCCTTGGCGCAAAGATCATTTGCATATACTTCTGCCTGAAAGACAGATGTGAAGCACCCAAAGACAACTACTAATCACGGATTTGTCTGTGACTGCAGAGGGACCGAGCTGTCAAAAGAAGGTACAGCACAGACGGCATCAGAACGGACGGCATCTCCCCGAAAATCTAGGGGAACCACCTTCGCCTATCGATTTGATTTAACTTCTCCTCGATACGGATGACAGGAAACTGGCAAACCATAAGTTGGACAATACCAGCACTTGTCTCTTGTCGAAACAAACCCAGCCTAATCTCGATGTAAAAATGACTGAGAAACTTTATTCACTAACAGCAAAAAATTTACATAGGTTCTCTAATAGAGGTCCTCACCGGTCATTGCTTGATGGGCATTGGGTCCCCTCCAATAATTTCTGTAAAAGCTGTAGAGGCGAGGAGGTGGAGGAAACTACAATGCGCCTACTGTGCACGTGTTCTGCTTTTGCGACGCTAAGAAGGAAACCCCTTGGGGAATATTGATACTAACGATCTACCCGAACTCGACACCCTGAAGCATTTCATCTCCGGGACGAAATGGTACCACCTATGATTCTGGTAGATGGAAGCATTTGTATTTTCTAAAGAGCATTTTGAGTCGATGGTAGCTTCAATTTGTCACACCACAGGGGATTGTAGAGACTATGATAGGTCCAGTACATCAATTTAGTCCTCAGACCCCACTTCTTTTCAAATTAAATTAACATGTCCAAGGCCGTGGTAGCTTCAGCGGAAATGTTTTTCAAATGTGGATTCCAGCTGAGTCTTTGGTCTTTGCCTTCAGTGATTAAGTTTAGAAATTTAAAGTTCGCTTCTTGGTGAATTGTTTGCAGCAGGGCTTACACATTGCCTTACAGAATGATGCCATCGCCACACCATGTTTAGTGCACTTAGCTTGAGGAAAAGGCAGAAGAGCCTTAAAGAACCCGAAAAAGACACCTTCTAGCTCACTCCAAGAAGATGCAAATTCTATGTAATTCAACTACGTCCTATACCGCCGCTGATGCAATTATAAGGAAATGAGGAAAAGGAGGCGCATTGGATAACTAAAATTATGTTTTTTTAAATTCTTCACGATGGAACCCTGTAATATTCCACCCAACCTTCTGAGGAAAGCGATGTTTTCTACCTTCCTACCTACATTTACTCCCTCTGTCGTCGCTACAATGTCGTGTTAGGAACACTTCCTCTCTGCAGCCCTCTGAGATTACACAATCAGTATAATTACGTTTCACCTAGCCGGCAATAAACTATAATCCGACCCCAAAAGGTACATCAATCAATATTCTTATTTAATACTTTCAACTAGACCCTTGCTAACAATTCGCGAGCTAATCACTCTTGAGTAATACTTCGCGCATGTGCGCGCCGTTACTTCACATCGATTAAAGTTCATCTAGGTGTCTAAACGAATTAACCGCAGACAAACACCGTAGTCCGGAGCGGTGTAATTGTCACCACGTGCAGTTAACACTTGTAATCTGACGCTAGACTTGGCATTATCGAGTATTAATTATCCAAAGCATTGTTGACTCCGGCAATTAGACAGATTTTAAATCCAGAGTTAGGGGGAACTACGTTGTCGTGGTTCTATTCCCGGCCAGTGATTGATACCGCGGCAAGAAAAGACCCCCACATGCGTAGCATCCCCCGCAAGTCCAGCCACTGGCTAATTGATGCCAAGCATAATATTAGCATCCAAACTACACGCATGCATATTTATGGCAATTAACGTTTTTTTTTTCTCTTTTGTTTCTTTTTTTAATCAAGGCCCGAAGTTAGCGCAAATTAGTCACCCGGCTAGTTAGACAGTCCACGAAACGGATCGGCACCCTACCCAGCGATCCGTCGATGTATACGGCCATCGGACGAATGACAACCAGAAGTAGCCGGCGCGGCAAAATCACTCTCAATATATAAACCCACATCTAGATTGAAACGGAAATCAGTTGCGTACTCGCCTTCGAACCACTTAAACGTCTTGTTCTCCCTTAAGCGCCTGCAGAGCTGTTCGAGCGCTGATAACACTTAAGACGACTGCTACCACGCCTCCAAGGCAACCTCTGCCCATTGGCCAAGTGCTGGTGTTTACGAAATTTTGTGTGTGCTTCGCGATTAATTTGTGTTCCTATCCTACACCCCCTGTGCTGCATCGTCACCCCAGTGAGCCGATCGACGCTGTTCCAGTGGCAGGCAATTAATAGCCGATAAACGAATCATTGGCACCTCTTGACGGTAAGTCCCTCCGATTGTTGTTTCTCTTTTTTTGTTTTTATTGACATTCACGGCTGTGATGGGACGTCAACGGTAACACGAGTCACCCCAGTCGGGGGATCTTTAATTGATTTTGCACCTTCAAGTGGAGAAATATTTATTGTTTACCCGCCAGACACACACTTTTGGGGTCTTGGGTGCGGAACTGCCGCGATGAAGGGACTTAAAAAAAACAAAAACAAAAGGAAAGGGAAATAAACAAAATACGGGAAGAATATTTCGCACGAGTCAGACATAATTGGCGGCGGTAAGTGCCGACGTTTTGGACGACACAACACTGAGGGCACGTGTGACCGGCAATAAGTGATTGTTTGTGTTTTGTTTTTCCAGCAGTTATCCGATTGCACATTTTGTGTTATCATTTGCATTTCTTTGACATAATTATTCACGGAAACGTCTTGGGTGACATCTTGGTTGTAAATGGATAATTTGATCCGTCTTTTGATAAGCAAAGTTCAATTTTGATGATGATTTGAGTCAATCATTTGCCACATGTTTCTACTTCGGGAAGCGGACATAGCCTATTTAGGTCACCTTTAGAGTGCAACTCGCTGATTTGGTTGTTTAGAAGGATTTCAATACAGTTGGCTTTAACCAATCCGCCATGGTTCCTTCGAGTCTTTTAGAATTTATAGACACTGTTCTGTACTGTTCATCACAAAGTAAATTCATAAGTAAGTCTGAAAGTTCTTTGCTGCAGTTTATATAGTGCTACCATCGATCGTTTTTTTTGTCAAATCAGAGTTTATAATGGCTGCTGTCACTTTCTCTACCAAATCCCACACTAGTAAAGGACTATAAAAAAGAAAAATGGAAAAGACATCTTTCGTATGTTCGAATGGTTGGTTTAGGAGGGTGAGATTCGGAAGGACATTGGCAACCGTTTGGGCCCGTTGTATTTCCCTCTGTATAATCTGTTGGAGAATAAGTGGAGTAAGGGGGGAGGGTGTAGGTGGAGGGTTATAGGTTAGCGGGTAGAGAGTCGGATGGTGGTTACAGATTCGACGAACGTCCAGCGAACTTTAGGATTTTTTCGGAACTAAATTGGCTAAGAAAGCTTAGCCCGGGCAGAATATGTTTCTTCAGGCTTTTGTGTCCTAGCGCCCCTGTGGCGGTGGTCACCGCAGAGAAAGTGTTTGTGGTTCTCCTCCCTACATCCAGTTGCACCAGTCTCAGTCTGTGGCCATGTTTATTCAGTTTGATTTGTCCACTTCACAGGCCATTCATCAGCCTTAGTTGTCTCTTGCGAAGATTACGCATTCTCCTTGCTAGACGATAGCAGGGGCACTCTATCATTGATTTGGCCGGTTGGCCGGTTTGCAAGTTTTTCCAGGAAGTCTCATGGCTTTTAGCAAACAAGCCGTTAAAAGCGGTTTTAATAACCTTTAGGGTCACCCCCACGGTTCTAGTTGTGGTGATGTTCGAATACTATTACCTACATATGTAAGCAACATCCATATCCAACTAACTATCCTACCGGTACTGTCCAGCCAGCTCAATCGATTTCTAATTGCCTCCAATTCGCAAGTCAAGTCGGTTGAGGTTTCTTTTTATTTGTGGGCTTCACCTAAACTGCTGGCTAGAGCGCTGAGGTGCATCACCTCCTCCGTGTAGTCTTTGTATTTGGAGTCCATTCAGTTTCCCGATGTAACTTCTTCTCCACTCACAATCTATGTAGATGAAACCAAAGATGACCTAAAGAATTTTATCCTCGAAATAGCCGAGGATGACTTTATCCTTACTTGATAAATTTCAACCCTTTACACTACACGGAGATCACCCGAAAGATTTTTCTCTGAAAACAATCAACAGCGACTTCATTCATTTCTAACAAAATTCTTGGTGTTGCGCAATAGGCCAGGATTGGGATCATTAGGCTCATTAGTCATTCACTTATGCAGTCACTTTAGCTGTTCGCGAGGAAACTTTTCTTTTTAACAAAAGGTAGAACACATCCATTCAAGTTGTGCGTGTTATTTTGTTTGTACGAATGGGAGGGACCTACTGTGAGGCGTCTTCATGGCAAGTTATACTTTCGCAGATTTGTTATTCCCTGACGATACTGCTGGGGCTCAACGAACCCAGTTCTCACTTCAGTCCAATGCTCTTACCATTGAGTCACGGCGACCAGTGACCTTTATAGTTATATGAGACTTATACCTCAATTACACAGTAAGTGCTTGATGGTCTCCGTCTCTTCATCCTGACAGCTCCTGCAGTAGTCTGGGGAGTTGATGTCGAGTCTGGTTGCCATACATCCCGTCAGTACAACTATTAGGATGAGAGTTTCTTTTTTATTCATAGCCAGCAGATATTTTGTCTTACTCTGATTGATTTTTTGCCATAAGCTGCGGAATATAATGCCGACCAAGAGGTGTTGATTAGTTCTTTCATCTTATTGTCAACGTTACCTTTTAGTACCCCGATAGGGATGTTTATCGATGTGTGGGTGTAGTCATTTTCTAAAGCGGATAAGTATACATCGTTGTTTGCTAGCTGCGTCATCTCTGGGACGATATGGCCTACTTACAGCCAAACTCAAACTAGAGATGACCTTAGCAAATGTTGAAGAAATATCTGCACTGATCGCTGTTCGGCCGGCTATTATGCAGCAAGATTGGGTATTCCCTTTAACACTTACTGCCCCAGCTTTAGAGATATGGACGAGGCAGAAACTCTCGACCTCTTCGTGGTTAAGTTAAGTCATTGTCAGACAGTTAGTGGCAAAGCATATGATTTTTGTCCACATTCCGACACATTCCCAAGTTCTACTTGTAGTCAAACACGGACTGAATGAACGTGGGGCTATCGAACATAACAACGATCTTGTTTAATTCCAAGTGCAGTCTTACTTTGTACATTTCCATCCAATTTCCAGATTTTTACTAGAAATCCTTCATTCAGAAATTTATCCCGAATCAAACTCCAAAACAACAAGCAGAACATACGGATATAAACCTTCATATTCGCGCTAAAAATACAAATTTTTCAATGAATGTACATATGTACTTACTTTTTGGTCCTAAGGCCTGTACTTCTCGTACATGCCATTTTATAGATTCTAGCGACATATGTCTCAGCTCTCTCAAACGACTGTCTCTCGCCAACTAAGTGAAAAAATAAATGCATCTTTGGCGCATCCTAATTTCGGTCTCGAAATCCTCTAACAGAAATCCTCTGTGCAGAACGTAATGCTATCTGTCGATGTTATACGTGAACTTCGTGTTTTGAACTGCAGCAGTGACGATCTCTTGCCATACCCATATCGTCTCGTCATCTGTTTCGGACATAAATCTTTGCTGGAGGCTATTTAGGCCTTGAGCTGTTATTTTTTGCTGCCACACAGATGGTATTGTCGTGAGACCTAATTTCAATCAGTAGAACTGTGTTATCAAACAAAATAAAAATATTCTTCTTGATTTGGTAGACCGAATTGCTTACAAACAGAAAAATCCTTGAACTTGACACTACCGTACTCGTTTCTTTATTTTTGTGTTTAGGAATCATTTGATCTACGAGTATTCTATTTCTAGTTCTATGCGATCCGGGAATGCGACCTTGATGTTGTTTGTCGACAGATAGTACTTAGTCTTATGAGGAATTCTCTAAGTGACCGATTAAATAATTCGGAAATAGTTTTTGTATTTTCAGTGATGAGCCTTAATGGGTCTATAGAGGTGGCAGTTCTAAGGAATCCAATTAGCGCTGATATGCGCCGTTTTGAAACCACAAACCATTTGACCTGGTTTTTTGCGGGTCTTTTAAGTTGATAGACCAAAATGTTTAAACCAAACCCGTGCAATTATGGAAAAGAATTAGTTTACCAATCTTTTTCTTGAAAATATCTTCGCGGCGGTCGGAGAAGGATTTGCCTAGAGTGCGCTGTCTAACCCTAAGGGTAGACATTTGCACAGGAAATGATACAGAGATTCCTTTTCGGTGTAACATTTGCAAACTACGATAGAAGGTATTATAGGGGATGGTTAGCTTGGCTGCTAGGTCTCCTATTAGCCGGTGGCCTGTGCTAACAGCTACGATTCTTGCAATATCTGGTCTTGATCTGGCTATGAGCTCGTTTTTTGTTTGTTTGTTGTAACATGGCTAGATCTTTCTTGACTATTTCCAACTTTAAAAAGCGGTGTTGAATATTGTCCTTAACGGCTCCTAGAGGGATATTAACACTTTCCGCTAGTGAATCGTTAAGAGCTGATGCTCGCTTGGCCAGATCATAGGCCCATTCGTTGCCGTAAATTTTACTGTGGTCTGACACCTACATAGGTGAGTGTGACCGTGCACTGGACCCCTAGTTGGTTTAGTTCCTCTTGGCATTGCTTTACCAGTTTTGAGGATGTAGCGGCCGAATGAATATCTTTGATGGCGGCTTGGCTGTCAATGAAGATAGCCGTGTTGTAAATGGATGTTGGAGAATTTTTCAACACACGGCAGGCTTCCCGAATAGCAAGGAACTTCACTTGGAAGACACTGGCGAAATTTGGAGGCGAAAGGATTTCGACAATTTAAATTTTTCTGAGAAGATGCTTGCGCCAACTCCGCAGTGCATTTTTGAACTGTCTTTGAAGATAGTCGTATCAATATCAAAATGGTTGGACAAAAAAATAAATAAATAGCTGGCGCGCCAGCTCGGAATGAGTCAAGGCCTAG
This sequence comes from Matsumyia berberina, assembly GCA_917880715.2. Classification (NCBI taxonomy): domain Eukaryota; kingdom Metazoa; phylum Arthropoda; class Insecta; order Diptera; family Syrphidae; genus Matsumyia; species Matsumyia berberina. Next base: position 108,693,604 of record OU862870.1, on the reverse strand, counting down.
CTTCTCGCAACCATTCATGCTGTGCGTGTTGTATTGTTTTCCCGAAAGTAAGAGACCTACAATTTATTGCCGATTCCGAACGGCGAATTGAGAAGCTCTTTCATACAGATTATACTACCGAAGGCTTGTCATTCCCCGGTGTTCCTGGCTGAGACTTGAATCCACGCTGCTTGGTCAGCAGTCCAATGCACTAACCACTGAGCCACGGCGACCACTGAAGCTTAACTTAGGAGTTAAGTAGTCAATCGAGGACGCAACCAACTCGTTTGGTATCGTTTCCAGGACTTTACTACGACCATAGCGCTTTGCGATGAGGTCTAGGTTAGGTTTGAACCAACCGGAATTTTAAATAGAGCAAAGGTTTGCCAAAAACAAGTATAAGATGGTTACTCGAAGAATGATGGTTACTAAGAAATAACCTAGGCTCATAGGCTCTACGACTGGGCATAGTCTGTAATGATTTCTGCAGGAGCAGCATAGACAAATAAGAGGAAGAGTCCACAGTCGCCTGAGAAATTCTCCGAATTCTAGAAGAACTAACCGAATCCCGATCAGGCAAATTCAATGACTCGCATTAGGCCGGTAAACAAATTGAGTTTTGTTTAAATTTTCTAATGACTTTCATCAGATTTTTGGCCGTCTGCCTCCATCTATACCTGTTTTTTTGTTGTTTTTTTTTAAACCTTTAACAATGCTGCAATCCCGACTGGTTTTCATCTTGAGCATCGTGACCAAATTGACGTGATATACTTCTCGTATGCATGGCTAAGCCAAGGTTGTGGGTTCAACCGCCGATGCAGCTATAAAACAGCGCATGTGGTCTTCTACCCGGTTAAAATAATAAAATCGTGTATAATTAGCACTTTCGCCACCGGTAATAGTAATTCAAAGCTTGAGGCCACCTTACACATCACTTGTGTGACTCATTTGTGATCCGCATTTATAGGTTGATTAGTATGCAGTGCAGACTGGATTAGAAAGGTTTTCTGGGGAAATCCGTCTATACATTAAGGATTCCTTAATGAAGTGTAGGAATAGGAACTGATTTCGGTGAAGTCAAAGAAACAGTAAAATACTATCGATTGTCGCTCTTGGATATTCATTTTGATGATTCAAACGGTGTTCCCGAAAAAAAAAAAAAAAACAGGTAAACTCAAACTAAGTTTTGAGGTTTTTCTTGCATTAAAAGTAGGAACCAGTTTACGAAGCCTGCCAAGACGAACAAGGAAGTAGTGCAACCACAGTCGGTGCTTAGGATTCGGAAGGATCACTTCTGTTGATTGTATAATGGTCATGATGAATAAGTTCTACTGTTAGTAGAATAAAACATTGAACCCGGACGACGTAAAAACAACATTTCGCCAACCAATCCTGGACAAAGGAAAGAAAGGCATATCTTAACTTAAGTCTAAAAAAGCTGCTATGTAGCTGCCGAGCTCTTTGAAGCAGCAGAAGATAACTTGGTATAAGTTTTTGTGCCTAAAATCCTTCATCAAAAACCTGTTTGGTCAGACCATATCAAGGCAAGGAAAGTAAACCACTAAACATATACCTACATATATTCACAGTTTGGTAGATCCTGCAGAAAATCCAAGAACTTCAAAGCGATGTATACTATCTCTTCATCCATTTCAAGGCCGCCTATGACATCATTTTTTAAAGGACGACCTATACAGAGCACTTTATAGTTTTGGCATCCCTGCCAAACTCATCTGTCTGTAAAGAACTAGGATAGGGTGCGGTTACTGCTCTCAAGATCATATGACTTCTTTAGCATCATACTACATAGAACAAATAACATCTTACTGAACGAGGGCAAAACCAAGTATTGGCTGTCAGCAAGAAAGGATAGCCCACCGGATAGGGCGTCACAGTGGAAAGGATAACCGATTCAGCCACAACTTTGTTAAACAACTGGAAGCACCAACTTCACCTAGCTCATTGGGATAATATCCCCGGGCTTAGGCAATCCAAGAGACTTATCAAGCTCTTTCGTACAAGGAAATTCTAAACCTTGAGAGGAACAACATGAGGAAGCTAGTGGGTTTCTTTACTGGTCATTGTGGGCTATAATATCACCTCAATAAAAATAAACCTTTCTTCAGCTACAGAGTGTCGGTTATGTTTGTAAAAGGAAGAAACCTCTAAGCACATTCTCTGCGAATGTCCACTTGCTACGCAGTCGGATCTTTCATTCCGTTCTTGAATTTTGTTCGTTAGCAGAGTTTAGAAACTCGGCTACTAATGATATACTCACCTTTATTAGGAAGGTAGTAGACCTATTAGGCTAAGTAGACCGAAGACACAATAGATCTTGCTAGGTCGCAGTGTCATCCATAAGGGCAGGTTCATTAAATAAGCTGTTTGTAGATAGTGCTGCGTGGAACTTCTGCAAAAGTCATTGGAAGGGTCTTCCATTCAAATGGCATGACAGCCTTGCAAATAGTGCCGTGATATTTGTCATATGGTTATTTCTTATCTTCTTTCTGTTTATGAAAGGAAGTCTCGCTGATGTTCTTGAATCCACCACAGATCATATTTGCTTTTGAAGATCTGCAAGTGTTTTCGATGGTTTACTGGTTGTCAGTGTTTCGTAGAGCTTCTGTGAACAGAAGGATTTTTTTCTGTTTGTAAAGGAATGGCTCTTATCTCGTTTCACCAGTAAGGTATTAGGCTGTCCCTTGTTTTGTTGAGTTTGTCCGCCTGACCGTTCCCAGAAATGTTCCATCTGTCCGCAATACACATACAGTTATATATACAGTTTTAGATCCTGCTCGCTAATCTAAAGTTAGAGAAGGTTTCTAGACCTGTTCCTTCCGTTCTTTAGACCTGTACCTTCTGTACTTCCGTTTCCATTTAGATCTGTTTGATCAACCTATGGAACTGTGTAGTCTATTTTACTTGAAATAGTATATTTGGGCATGTTACTCAATGTGGCCAATTTCTGAGTTTCACCACTGCTGCGTTTCCCTCCGCCTTGGGGTTGCCCTTATTGTACAAAGATATCAATGTGAAGTATGTACTTCAAAGATTCTTCGTAGGAGTGATGCCAGCTGATATCTCTAAGTGTTCGATGGTGCTGTTCAGAGCTGGCCATTAGATCACGACTCAGTGTAGCAGTATTGGCCTGACAACCGTTCGGTACATCCAATGAGCCCTGATTTAGACTCAAAGGCTTTTTGCGGGTGTATAGAGGGGTTGCAGCCTTCTAAGCTTAGTCTTGAACGTTCAGTTTTTATATACCTAGGTCTGGGCCTAGGGTCCGTTTTCTCACATGAATGAGGTCGGGGCATTCTGTGACCATGCTGAGAGAGCTTTCATCGCTCGGCGTCTGCAGGCAGGGTCCGGTGACAGGCCAAACTTGAGTAGATGCCGTTTTAGTCGGGAGTAGCCACTTAGGATACCGGTTACAGTTTAAAGATGGTTCCTGCTCAGGTTCTGAAGAAACTAAGATTTCCTTTCAGATAGAGTGGGGGGAAAAGTATTTCATGCATTTCTGTCCAATACTTCAACTCCAAACTGCATTGGATTTGAGCAGAGTTTGTAGCTTTTAAAAAGATTTGTTTACTGCACAGCCTGGTTTGGGAGCAGTGAGGGGAGTTGTTGGACCTATCTTGGCCAGTGAGTCCTCTGTTTCATTGCCGATGTAGCATTTGTAAGCGAAGATCCAGAGTAGTATAACAAAGTTTTTTTTCCTAGTTCAAGAAGCAATTTGACTGTCTCTAGAACTAGTTCAGTGCGTTTAGGGCAGCTCGACTATCAGAGAAGGTAAAGATGTTTTGCCACGGAAGGTAGAGAGCAAGTTTTAGCTTATGCACTGATTAATGGAAATCAATCGATATTTATGCCTGGAAGATCGATTAGTATATGCCTAGACTAACCGATATGATAGGGCTAGACGACTCTCCGAATATTCCAGCCCCAGATCGACTGTCCATTTAAGAGTCGTCGATGTACCACACTTGGTCGTGCTCTCAGTGACGGGGTTTGAACTTCTTTTTTTCCCAGTCGTCACTTGGACAGATGACTACCGAATAGTTTGGTTTGAAGCAGTACCTTGGAAGAGTGTCATCCAATGGAATGTTGAACGCGCTACGTTGGAGTAGGGAGGAAACCATATTAAGGTTATCGTCGAGTGGATTTTTGGAGCTGATATTATTTAGGTGGAAGAGCCCGTGCAGACTGAGTTTCGCCTGCATTTTTGTCTCCATAGATCTTTATAAAATGAATATAATGCAAAATGCAAGTCCTACACGTCTTACTGAATCCCTCTCTATAAGGCGTCAAGATATTATCAAATTTGTTGTTTTTAGTTCAGCGTCAGACTTCCTTCGTCATCTTTATAGCTCTTTCGTATCACAGAGGAAATTTTAACCTATTTTTTGTAAACAGACGTGTGCTTGAATTGTTTATCAATAACAACAAGTCAATTTTCTTAATCGAAACTCGTGTGCTTGGATAATAGCTTTACAATGCGTACGGCGATAACACAAATTTGTTTATTCAAAAACATGTACTCCACCTGTCAACCATAGATACGTCCTATCTCATATACAAATTGATACTTTAACCCGCTTCTAGCCAATTATCAGAACCTTTTAAGCAGCTGCCCATCAGGTTGAAGAAGAAGAAAAACCCAATTTAAGCAGTAGCGTTCAGAAAATTTATCAATCATTTGAAATTCAGCGACTCGCTATAATCGTGTGGCCGAAACGTGCTATCAATACTCCGGTTACGGCTTTCGTTTGAAGACACAAGAATTTCTCACGAATCTATTGACAATAACTATGCAAATGGCAGCCCAATGGCCCAGAACCGTGCGTCAAAGAACAATGGTAATAGTTTATTAATAGCAACGTTGCGACATTCCGTCCAGCGCGCGGTGTCGGAATTATTAAAATTAGAAAATTCAAAAAATTCGGATTAATATGCTTAACCAGGTGACAGCACAGGAGGAGATCATCCCCGTCGATTGTTAAATCATCTCTGATTATAACAACTACCGGTATTACTAGACAGGTGCTAATTCTGTTGATGTTCGCTACGAGATTAGAGCCACCGATGCATACACAATCGTGTGTCGTTAGCATATTTATTGTTATATAATTCAGTTTTGTATTCTTTTTTTTTTGAAGGCTTCGCCACTCGGTCTAAATATGTTTGGTCCATTCACGTTTGTGTTGTTGTTGGTGTTGGGGGCAGTGAGCAGTAGTGCGTCACCGAAGGTGTGCCTAGATACTCTGGGCTGTGTTGAAGGGATCAACATGCCGGGTTATCTGATAGAGGAGTTTGAAGCTTTCATGGGAATCCCCTTTGCTGAGCCCCCAGTTGGTGATCTAAGGTTTGCTGTAAGTTTTGAAACATGTCTTGGTTTCGAGGGTTAATAATTGACAAATTTTTCTTTTTGTCTCCCTAGAATCCAAAGCCCGCAAAACCATGGGGCGAAAAGACTCTTAATGCGACTAAACCACGGCCGGATTGCATTCAGAAGAACTACTTACTCCCACAACCGGTTGTTAGTGGAGAGGAGGATTGCTTGTATCTAAATGTGTATCGTCCTTTGGTAGGTGGATCGGGAAGAGTTACATATCCCTCATGGGAGAAATTATAATTTTTGCATTTATTTTCAGAACATAGAGGAGCGACTGCTTCCCGTTATGGTGTACATCTATGGTGGTGGACTTTTCTCGGGCACAACAAGTCCGCTGGTCCATGGACCAGAATATTTTATGGACAACGGCGAGGTGATTCTCGTAACAGTGGCTTATCGTCTGGGTGCACTTGGTAAGTACGACATTATGAGTTCAATTGTCACTGGATGTCAAGGTAGCCATGCAACAAGACTGGGTATCCCCTTCAAGAGCTCTTGACTCCTTTCCTTATTTTGTTCATTTCTTTTTTTGTAATACCAACATTCTTCAATTGGTTCTTAGGATAGATGGGTGCGTATTTTACAATAGTTTGTCATTATAAGAAAACTGGTAGATGTATTTGTGCGAGCTGCGTGGGTTTAAGCCCCAGCCATGTCGAATGAACATTTTCCCGACACCACCTCTTGTCGAAGAATGACAAACCTCCGAGAGTGCAATTTGTCATAAGAAAGCTTCTCAATTCGCTGTTTGGAGTCGGCAATAAATTTTAGGTCCCCTTCATTCGTGCGAAAAATGTAACACGCACAACATGAATGGTTGCAAGAAGCTAGGCTTTAGCCCATCCCAAGTTGTCGGGCCAGCTATTTTGCAAAAAAAACTCCGAGTTTTAGTGCCTTGGGAATGGTTAGGGCTTTTAATATCTTCCGCTTTAGTTTGATTTCTGTACACAGACTGTCGACTGTAGCTTTCGTATGCTATTTTCAAGATTCAACTGGACAGTGGGATTTTGTATCAAGTGGAAGAAGAAGCGGCGTGACTGAGTCATACAACTTAGGCAGATCTACCTTAAAACATGGGCGACAGAAGAAAATGTCACTAATAACTATTTTGCCTTTAAGAGTTGCACAGAAAGTGCACTTGGGAGATTGATGAGACTCTTCAATTTAACCTCGAATGCCAGAAACCGTCTTAATCTTGGCGCTATCGAATGGTAGCGTTGAGACATACCCTTAATAAAGGCAGTCTTCTTAAGGACCTTAATGACCCAATGGTTCTTAATTCGTTTATGATTTGTTTGGAAGTCACTAGTCATGTAGCTGTGCTTAAAATTGTCCTCAACGTTAGCATATCGCCGGTTTTTGGAATCTTTTGACCTTTTGAGTTTCTTCACCTTGAAGTCGACGTAATTGATCTTCCTTTTCGACTAAATTCAGGCCGTCTTTCAGTACCGGGTAGTAAGGATTAAAGTCTTTTAGGAATCTCGACAGAATTTTCCGAAAACCGAGATTTCAGAATTCAAATCAGAGTCTAGGGCTACCAACTTGCTCTTGTTCAGTTTGGGTTGCTTTTGAGCTTTTCAATTCGTTAAAGTGGGAGTGCTCACCGATAATGCGTGCGAGTTTGTTCCTTTTCTTTCTATATTTTCGGCAGACAAATAGAAGCTAGTGCAGCCATCTACCTCAAAGTAACTTCATAGTGGTCTAGTAAAGATTTTGGGCACGCCTCCATTTTGGAAAATGTCAAAATTTCTCCCAGAAACATACATAGGTTACACCACATCTAGCTAAGTTTTGACAAGATTTCGATGTAATCATCCCTTCCAGGTCATTCTAGGACGATGTATTCTCAGAAGACAAGTCGATTCACTTCTACACCAATGGCAACGATTCAAAACTAGCAACGGGGTGGGTGATAGTGTTTTTTTCCGACAGGCTTAACCTCAGCCTAGCGTTCCGTCTTCTAAATCATTGTAGCGTGTTCCAGGCGAAAATCATGGTAATCGGAGATGTTTTATCTTGGCTGAATAAAAACGTGACAACAGCCAAAGATATCCGCATCTTTTCGGACAGCCAAGCGGCAATAAAGTCCTTGGAATCAGTCGCTTTAAATCCACTAATACGCCTTGACTGCCGATCGTATCTTATAGAGATGGCGGAACAGTTTAATATTCACCTTTGTTGGGTGCCAGAAACAGTGACATTACAGAGAACAGTAAGGCTGATAAACTCGCCAGATATGGAACAACATTACCAATTGGGCTTGATAAGGGCACCTTGGGTTTACCAATCGCTACTTGTAAACTTAAACTAAAGCTAGATGCTATCGAAAGATCAAATTCTAGGTGGATAAGTGGTACAGCATGTCCAGTAGCCTTCTTCTATATTAACTTAGGCGACCTGATAAACAACGATGTTAGTAGCCTCTTACGCTTCATAAGAAGCTCCAATTGATTTAATGAGTAGGCAGTAGATCTTTCCGAGATCCTTGTGGTATCACATCGAACCCCTCATGGGTCTTAGTGCGTTGGCTTCAGCTGGTTGCCAGTTCAACCTAACATAACCTTGTTCCTTTCCTTTGTTGTTTTACTCCGAGTCGATCTTTTGCCAGAATGCTTCTTCAGTCTGTAAATCTTCGTGGTCGTCATAGAGTTCTTCGTTATCTTCCATATCGTCGAATCCAAGCATGCTTTCTGTATCTTCCGGACCGTTGACAGAGCAGTTCTTGATTTCTCTCTATTTATCTCGTCTAGCTAATCGAGTATCAGAGTATAGTAAGAACTGTTGAAAAAAGCGAGATTCATCTTTATCCATGATCTCTTTCTCACTTTCTAACTCCGTTTGCACTTTCAAATCCTTGAGGAGATGGACCTCTTAGAACGCCAACAAACTCACTGCTTATCGGCAGGAGTGGCAGCATAGCCTTCATGTGGTGCTGGCTGGTGGAGAGTTGATTGAACTGATAATGATGATGACACAGGAGGTTGGAAAAACATCATGAATTATAATCTTTGCCCACAACACCAACAAAATTGTGCGTAGTTAGTGTGAACGCCGCCTTTAGGACGCCCTTGAAACCTTATACTGCCTGAACAAGTACATTCCACTCGCGCTGTGTGGCGACTCCATCATGCCCCATCCCACGATGACTATTTATGTCACCTTTTAGAAGTTTCTATCCAGTAAGGACTAACTTCTTCTCGGTAGTTCATCGGCCCGTTACGTTACCAAAAATACCTCTATGTTCAGAGTGTGCCATCGGCTAAGGACTTTAAGCTCGTTTCAGCATCTCGAGATGTGGATAAGGTTGTCAAGGTAAAAAATCTGTATCTCTTCGTCAAGTTGCAACAGGGACAGCTCCCGTGAGGCCTCGGTGGTGGCTAGAGTTTGTCCTCGAAACACACTGCCATGGCTCGTCTAAGACATTTTCAGAGCCGACACCCACTGCAGGGCCTTCTTACGATCTTCGATTAACCTCACTTTGTTTCTTACAGGATTCCTCTCCACTGGTGATAAAAGCATGCCCGGCAACTTTGGTTTGAAAGATCAAAATCTGGCACTAAAGTGGGTGCATCAGTATATACAACCTTTCGGCGGTAATCCGGAAAGTGTCACCATATTCGGACAAAGTGCTGGAGCTGCATCTACTCATCTGCATGTTTTGAGCAGTTTGTCGACAGGTATGAATATTTTCTCATAATTGAACTGACAAATCACCGCTCTATTCAAATTCTTAGGACTTTTTCAACGGGCAATCGTGATGAGTGGCAATGCAGGTGCTCCATACCTCGTGCCGATTGCCGACCCGCTGGAACAAGCCCGTAAGCAAGCTGAATTCTGTAACATAGTCAATGCAGATGGTCTTAGTACAGAGAAACTGACACAAGCGCTGCGACAAATTGACGCGAAACAACTGGTGGAATCTGGAGATGACTTCAAATATTGGCACATTGACCCATTGATGGTATTTCGTCCAGTGATAGAAGCACCGTCTCAGGACGCCTTTCTCACTGCTGATCCGGCTAAATTGCTAGCTAGTGGTGAATACAATCATGTTCCCTGGATGACTGGTATGGTGCCAAATGAGGGTGCTGTTCGAGCTCTGTCCATAGTCTCCAACGAGACTTTGCGGACTAAATTCAATGAGAATTTCGATGAGTTGTTGACGAAGCTCATGGAATTGCCGCCAATGGATGACGTGGAAGCAAAGATGGACAGACTCATAGAAGTCTACTTTGGCGGCCTTCGTGAGTTGAATAACGACACTTCTCAAGGTTTCCTTGATGTATGTTGTGCCCGAGGAGGATGCGACTGAATCAGAATTGATAACCCTCTCCTTTCAGATTATCACTGATCGTGCATTCGCGCACCCGTTCTACCGAAACATCAACCAGTATGTGGGATATGCCGATGTAGACAAGAACCCAGTGTTTCTCTACAGATTCAACTATCGCGGTCAATTCTCTTACTCCTTTTTGTATGCAGGGAACACAAACAACTACGGTGTTGTGCACTGTGATGATCTGATCTATTTGTTTCGATCGCCGGCTTTGTTTCCAGACTTCGATAAGAAGTCAGTTGATGTACAAGTGATCAAGGACCTGGTGGACACCTATGTTTCCTTTGCCAAGACGGGGTTAGTTTCCAAAAGTGTGATGTCAGTGTAAATCGTTTAAACGTTTGTCTCCTCTCTTGCATAGGGCACCCAAGGGCAGTGAACTAATGAAGCAGTGCAACAAGGAATCTATGGCGGGGAAAAATGCAATGTGTGACTATAAGGAATATGCAAACAGCAAAGAGGGTTTCATTACACGTGTCAAGAACTACTTTGACGTGTCCAAGATTGTATTGTGGAACAGCATACTGACTTAATTTATGTGACGTTTGCACGTTTTTTTTTTTTTATAAATCACTTTTTATAACTTTTTATGACTTTTAACATGTTTTATTATTTATTTTCATTTCATTTATACAAACCACTTAATTGATATTGAATAAGAGTGACCAGTGTAGAGCAATTTTTGTGACGTTCTTTTCCTTGTATGTACTGACGTAATTAAATATTTGCATCGAACACTTGTTTTTTATTTCGAAAAAAGACCTATACGTTGAGGATATGGAATGAAAGTTGTTCGTAGTCATTTGTTCCTAAGACCAAGCACCGTAATTCCTTCAATGTTGCATACCTTCATTTGGAGCTTTTAGAACAACATTCCGACCCTCTCCTATGTGCATGAGGTTTGTGTAATGACCGAAAGAATAAGATCGCGAATACAAGCTGTCGATTTCTTCGTTGTATTGTTGGGGTGACTCGTCGAAATCGGGTTAGGAACACCAGAATATGCGAGGCACTCAGTATCGAGCAGCTACTTCTTCGTACGGAGAGATCCATACTTCGATGGTTTGGACACGTTAAACGCATGTCCTCAACTGGGTTTGCAAGATGTGCCATAGAATCCGTGCCATCAGGTAGGCGTTCCCTGAGAAGGCCCAGGATGAGATGGTTGGATCAAGTCCGAAATTTCACCTCTACCCGTATGGGGATAGCCCCTGATGATTTAGAGTCGATGGCGGAAGATTAGAAAATGTGGAAAGTCCACTTAAGCTTCCTTAACCCGCGATCCTCATAGTGGATAAGCGGGCCATTGGAAAATGAAGATGATGATGATTCTTGAGGAATGTAGTCTTGTTAGCCTTGTCGTGATGGAGAATGAAAGCGACAGGGAGACATTCGAGTATTGCTCTTGCGAGTTGTTTGTTTGTGACTGCAGTTCTGAGCTCTATATTATCGATGAGCGTCCAGAGGGATGAATCGTCACATTTCTTCCGCAGATCTTCCAGGATATCTTACAACCAATGACGAGCGTTGGACTTATGTTACTTGAGTTACCATCTCACGAAGTAGGATATAAAGCAAAGACGCCTACAATTTTCGAAGGGGAAATCGAAAATTGGGGACTTTTTGGCACTATCATCGAAAGATACACACTTCACAACACGACCTCCGGAAACGGATTCAGGTCCATTTACTTCGCTGCGGACTTTGTAGCTCAAAATTACCATATTTCAGCGTCTACAAGGTGACTTAGAAGTCATCTTATCAAATTACGAGCAACATCCAATACCATGGAGCCAAATATGGTAATCCGCGTTGCCATAAGTTGCCAGAAGTAGCATACGTACATAGGCTCACACATAGTAAGTAAAGCAACCACTTGGTACCGATCTTGTGTATGGCAAAAAAAAAATCACATCGTGAACGTAGCTTGGAACAGCTGTATGATTTAAGCCTGGCTATTGCTGGTTAAACTTCATTTCGATCTGATGGTTGTAGTGATGGGTTATCCTCCAGGTTGAGACTGTCAGACTGCTTGCCAAATGACACCGTCGGTAAAGTCTCATTGAACTCACAGTAGTGGTTGTGGTCGCGTTATTGCTGGATATTTGCTGCAACAAAGGTAATGGTCCGAGCATCTAATATACTAGAGGAGTATCTCACGTCGATCACACGTAAAGAAACCAAGCAAGTTGCTCACTAGAAAGGTTCTAGGTTCAAGCAAAGAGCCATCGATGGGACTAATAACCTCAACAAACCCATGCAAGCCTCACTGACGCAGAGATTTATAGAAACTGCGAGGAAGATCTCGAACACTTCTTATGCCACTTTCCAACTTTAGCGACAATGCGACAGAAGACTCTAGGGTCCCTGTGGATACCGGCTATGAAGCATCTCAAGGGCCAAGGAATCGATGACATCCTGGCCTTCACTAAAGAAACAGTAAGATTCGCCCACTCGTACACTGGTGTCAACTCAATAATTGCTCCCACTTTCAACCTTGATTGTAAAGTGATTAATGTGGTTGGCGGTGGTTTGATCAGGACTTTCAAGTTGCGTTTTGCATGTGGGGATGTAGGAACTTTGTGCTGCACTCTATCATGTTTTGCTTCTCTGCAAAGTCGAGAAGCCTCAGTCTGTTTTCGTAGGTTTCATCGTGCAGGCTGTCTTCCGATGGTCCTATAAGATTTTGGTGTGAAAACTCTAAGAACGATGTTGAAGTCTTATCTCGGTCATTGCTTGTAGGTTTTTTTCGAGGACCTGGTAGAAAAAATCTTCAGTGGCATCGTTTTGAGCACAAATGAGGCTAGTATTTCAAAATTAAGTTTTTATGTGGATCTCCATTACATGCTGACTTAAGTGGCGGAATTAACTACAATATGTACGACTATGTTTACCTCTGACAGCAAAACCGCATCCATGTAACCACTGTCTCTGCTCGCGGTAGTTGAGTTTTAGAAGACTCTAGGGTGTATATCGGCCCTGAAGCATTTCAAGGGCAAAGAAATAGGTGACATCCTGGTCTTCACCAAGAAAACAGTAAGATTCACCAGACCATATGAACTCTGGTGTCAACTCAATAATTGGCCCCACTTTCCCTAAATTAAGACCTCCGGTCCATTCCAATGGGTGGGTTATGGGGGAGGAGGAGGTAATATTAGCCTAATAGCGTTTAAGAATCTCGGCTGGGTTCTTAGCTGAACACGGATATTTCAGAGTCGTTGTACTTAATGTGTACGTCTGTTGGGATCTTCAAAAGTTAAATCAGTCCTATAGTTCCATCTCTAGGAAGGTTCCCTTTTGTTGTCGACAAGTGACGTCTATTTCATGACGTGTTTATAATGTTAAGCCCAATAAGAGCAGTCTTCGCTTAGTTTCATACTTTCTGAGAACAGGTGACGCGATAAGTGGGTCACATGAGCCCAACACTTGTCGTTAGTTCACTTTTCGGTTAACCCACTGCACATACTGTGAGGAAGTGACGATGCCATTTTGCTTCCCTTTAATTGAAATGTGTTTAACGGTGCCAATGGGAATAAATTTCAAGGGGTAGACCAAACAACTTGGGCATTTATTGCAGCTTCAACACAATTGTATTTCAGTCCTTTGCCCTTTACCTTTTGGCTTGAACATTTTGATGTTAAACCAATTTTTGGCTAAGTAGCACCCGAATACACGCAGATGCAACATTTATTTCCTGTGTTTGTTTTAATAAAAATGTTTGAATTGCAAATTTCAATATTATCATTTCAAGAATAACTTAAACAATGCCCACAGAAGCGATTGTTGACTTTAGCATACCATATTTTTGGCGAACATTTTTGCAAAATTAGTGCTTTTTATTAGAACAACTGATACAGTTTAACTCAAATATTGTCTGCAAATAATAACTCTTTTCTATTCGTGTACGGATCGAGTTGAAATAGAATAGTACATTCAAAAAATAAATAAATATCTGGCGCGACAGCGCGCGGTGAGCCAAGGCCTAGCTTTTCACAACCATTCATGTTATGCTTCCATTCTTAGCACGAATGGAAGGGACCTCCAATAATTGCCAATTCCGAACGGCGATCTTTCATGACAAATTATACTTCCGGAGCTTTGTCATTCCCCGACGAGAGCTGGTGCCGCGAAAAATGCTTGGTAGACATGGCTGGGGCTTGAACCCACGCAGTTTGCTCAGCAGTCTAACACACTAACCATTAAGCCACGGCAACCACAGAGAAAAGTATGGTATAGTAGATATTTTAATTAATCAAAACTTCGGTGATGACCTGGTTATTAAAATCATGATTTGGCTTTAACCACAAAGTGACAATCTAAAAGGCTAACCTGAATCTTTGGAAAGGAAATCTCTCAACCCTTTCGCTAAAGACCTGGCGCTCAACGCCTATTTTCAACCGAAGTCAATTCATTCGGAGTAAGTCTAGGTTAACGAATCGTCCGGAATCCACACTGAAAGCACTCTTACTAAAGCTAGGCAGGGATCAAAGATTTGAGTTTAAATCGCTTTAATGTGAGGCTTGCCTTGAGCTTCTCACTATAATATCATCAATATTCGCCAATATAAGCTTAACATGCGCCCACTTATCCAGAGAGGAGGAAGATAACGACGCCAAATACAACTTCTATGAGCTCTTGAACGAAGTTTACGACCAGTATCGGAAAGCATTGCCTGCACAACACCATCTCCAATAAGAAATTCAAGGCGCCTTTGGGGGCGCAGCGAAACATTGTCGTAACAAGCATGCAGTTGCCAGATCTCGATATTCATAAGTGGACATAAAGGTCTCCCGAGGTTGCTTGCCTCCAGCATTATGCAGTGGCAATACTACAAAAACCAATCAAATTGGCCCAAATGAGTGCGTTTTTTGGCCAGAAAAGTTCACCACCGACCAGGTATTCAAATCACCGCAGATTTTGAAGAAAACCCAGGAACTCCAAATCGATTCATCGTCTTCAAGGCCGCGTATGATAGCATTTACAGCAACGACCTTTGCAGAGCACTGTCTAGTTTTAGCTGCCAAACTCGCACATATTATTCATAATATGCCTCAATCCAACATCTGCCTAAAGTCATGGTTCCATATTTGAATAAAAATTAAATAAATTGATGCAATAGTCCCATCAATCTGCTAGTAATCCCCAACTTCGCCTCAGAGCTGTCCAATTTGCAATGTTCTTAAAAATTTGCCTAACCCTGTTGGCTATCCTGCCAAGCTTCATCGATGCTCAGGCTAACGAAACTCGCATTGTAGGGGGGGTTGTGTCACCCGACTTTATACCCTACCAGATCGCTTTGTTCATAAATGGTTTCTTCTCCTGCGGTGGATCCATGCTAACAGAGAACTGTGTCCTCACAGCTGGTCACTGTGTTAAGGGAAACGCGGCAGGAGCCTTCAAAGTTCATGCTGGTATTAGGAAACTCAGCAGTAATGGGGGTCAAACTCGTGACGTTGCTCAAACCTTTGTGCCGACTAAGTTCAACCCAACCACTCTTAACTATGACGTTGCTATTTTAAAGTTGAAAGCTCCACTCATCGGCACCAACATCGCAACAATTCCAATGAACAATGTCATCTTGAAAGCGGGTGACATCGTGAAGGTAAGCGGCTGGGGTATCACAAAAGAATCCAGCTCTACCGTGTCGGATATGTTACGGTATGTATTTGTTCCGGTGATTACCAGAGCCAAATGCAATGCCGAATATTCTGGAGGAATATTTGGAACGATGTTCTGTGCTGGTGCCGCAACTGGTGGTAAAGATGCCTGTTCCGGTGACTCTGGCGGTCCAGTAGTGTTGAATGGCCGTCAATATGGAATCGTCTCATGGGGTTTCGGTTGTGCTCGGCCGAATTATGCCGGCGTTTACACCAGCATAAGACAAGTATTGCCATGGATTAATAAAATAAAGGCAGCTAATTGTATGTGATAGGTGCATAAATAAAATTCAAAGAAAGATTGGATGGTTTTGTTGCTAAGATGGTGCTGGAGTAAGGCGTTGAAAGGGATCCTCCATCCCCTCTTATAGGCACTCCTCTTCTGACCAAAGCTTTGTTGTGATGATCACTACTTGATGCTTTAAGAGATCACACTAATAATTTATTACATTTCATCAGACAACATCATCCTTTTAGAGAGGACGCGGATCAAGAACTTGTAATACATTCTGCCAATTTTAAGTTGGAAACACTCTGAGTTCATGTAAACTCTGCCCATCTACTCCACACAAAACACACCTACAACTTTCGTCATCAAAATCAATCAGGAGCGTCACACATCGTGACGATTTTCAAACAAATAACTGTGAAAACAATCGAATGTCGTCAAACCAATATTTGAACATTTGTTACAATATTTTGGCAGCTAGCCATACAAAGTCGATCTAGTTTCTTACGATGACAAAACTCTCCACGGTGTAGTACGTCTCCCACTTAGTGTACAGTCGTCGCTAGTGATGTGGTCCCTTCAAGTCGTTTTATTTCCAATTCTTCTTGCTTCGGCACGGGCTGTAAACTTGTACCCGCCTCCAAAGGTTGCTACTCTTAGCGAACGTCCATTTCAAGTTGCGGTCTTGAAAGATGAAGCTTACTGGTGTGCGGCGACAATAATTTCGGAAAAATGTGCACTAACCGCTTGCTCGTGTGTTCAAGAAAATTCAGACAACTCTCTTGGGAAAAGGGACCAACTTGAACAAAATTACACTCTGGTGACATACACAAGGTATCTGCGAGCTCAACAGATCAATTGGGAGTTTGCCACGGATGTTTTTGTTCACAATGAATGCAACACACAAACCAATGAGAATGATGTGGCGATCCTGTGCGCAAAAAACAAGCTAATAGGATTTCCGGCGGTAATTGTGAAGGAAAGGACCAAGGAGAATGTGCGGGGAATAGTGTCCGGATGGGGTATTTCTGTGCAAGGAGAGGATGCGGTCCACAATGATCTGCGGAGGGCCTACATGCGTGTCATCAGTTTAGAGGAATGTCGCAGGCGATATGCTGGAGTACGTCATGTACCTGATAGTGCACTGTGTGCTGTGGCAACTGACGAAGTACGTGGCTTTTGCGCCGGGGACATTGGAGGTCCACTTACTCATGGTGAGGGTCTGATTGGTATCGCTGTGACAGACTTCGGATGTGGACGGTTGAAGTATCCTGGAATCTTTACCAATGTGTCGAGGCTAAGCAAGTACATCGATCATGTAGTGAAGGCTTTTGAAAGTGAAGTGGATTATGATTATTAAACTTATGGTTCAGATGTAATGAATGCATTGAGAGTGAATAAATACAGGGTTGTTCTTAAGTGAAAAAAAACTTATTTTTTATTAATTTCTTTAAGTGGACCTTCTTTTGGAAACATTTTTGAGGTGATTTTGTGGCTTTCTTTGTGCACATTGTGTTTAAGTTAAGAAGGCTCGAGAATTCTCGTATTGATCCTCCAAGAACTACGTTGAGTTCCAATAAGTTCTACTTGATGTAAGAGGTTTCAATCTGATTTGAATGAATACAAATCCCAGATGAGCCTGTGAAGAGGAACATCTGCCTTCTGCGGATGAGATAAAAGAGTATGAGTACTCTCATATCAAAATTAGTTGAGATAAAAGGTTGCACTACACTTCTAAGGATCCCACTACGATCCCTACGCCTCGGCTTATGAAAGCTACTCTCATGACGACAGTTTAAATTAAGCATTCAAAGTCGATCAAGAGGCTTTAGGTTTACCGGTCTCGTTGAAGACTTCAATCAGATCTTCAGCACTGTAAACTAACCAAGGAATTTTCATGTTGCGATAGAGTTCACTATTTTCGAGCAAGCATGGCATGGGTTGTGACTTGAGCAAAAATATCTTCGACCAGGATCTTTGTTGGATCCAATCAAAGGACCGTGAGAAGTCGGGATATTTGCAGGAAATGAACCATTTGGCTGACAAAACTGGATTATTGGCACTAAGTAAGGGTTAAACAAAATTGGAGTTTTCATCACTGGCAAGCCATTCCAATATGATGCCCAGAAACTGACGCATTGCCTTCAATGACAATAGGCTTGGGGAAATGAATTTGTTTGTTGATCTCGTTGGGCGTTTGTTTCTGTTGCTGGTGTTGCAGATGCCTTCTTCCATCCACCGAGGCAGTAGTACTTCTCGGCCATGTTTCCTTGAACAACTGAGTTAAAGTTTTATTTTGCTTGCTTCGACTTCAAATGTTTAAGGTACGTTTTCATAGTCAAAAAGACGAGAGCTCCGGTGAACGTGAGGTCGTGGAGATGCAGAGATGTTATGGCAGAAAAAAGATCCGAAATTTCTGTAAAAGGGTAAAGAGGACAACCCAAGGATTCACTACTCAGTCACCAAGAGTAAAACGGGGATGGCATGCTGGAGAAGCAGTGAGTGTTGAAAACATTAATCCTACAGGCTGTTAAATTTTTTTGCGAGGGTAGGTGAAAATCTTTCATGAGACACCATGAGGATCTACCGCACGTGCCCATGGTAGTGTGAGATTCTTACTCACTAAAAACACCTCCCCTTTTCGTGTTGACTACGACTAAGTACAAAAAAGCCTTATCAAGTAGTTTAACTTTCGACAATAAAAATTCGAGTTGTGTAGGTAGCTTTCCAATAAAAGCACCTACTAATACCGTCATTATAAGCGGCTATTCCTTATTGCACTAAATCGAACGGTTTCGTTCTTTGTAGTCGGCGCACAAGGCTTGTCACGTCCAGAATTTGGAGTATGGCGTTATTACAATGTCCATGAAGGCGAACACGGAGTTTGCGTGCAAAATTTGTTATTTCATCTTCGACGGTAGCTAAACCGAGGTCTCTATGGATATCGTCGTTTCTAATGTACCACGGCGCATTAACGATTGTTCTGAGCACCTTATTTTGAAAGGTTTGTAAAATATTTCTATTGCTGGTTTTGGTACAACCCCAAAGTTGTATACCATACGTCCATACAGGTTTTAAGACTTGCTTATATAAGAGCAATTTGTTATACATGCTTAATTTGGAATATCTTCCAAGCAGCCAATACATTTCTCTTAATCTAATTTCGAGCTCGTCGCGTTTCTTTTTAACGTGCGGCTTCCATTTGAGTTTCGCATCTAGTGTCATTCCTAAATATTTTGCTTCGTTTGCATACGGTATTTGTACCGAGTTAATGAAAACGGGTAAGTTGTTAATTTTCTTGTTAGTAAAGTTAACATGCGTAGATTTGGTTTCGTTGAGAACAATGCGCCAAACCTTTGTACACTCGCAAATTGTATCCAAAGCTCGTTGAAGCTTCACAGTTGCTGACTCGACTGAATTTTCTGTTGCCAGAATAGCCGTATCGTCCGCGAATGTAGCAACAACGGTGCCTTCTTCTTGCGGTATATCTCGAGTATAGAGCAAGAACAGGACTGGACCAAGAACACTTCCTTGTGGAACACCGGCAGCGATTTCCTTGAATTCCGAGTATTCGGCTCCGTGCTTGACACGGAAAAGTCTGTTCTCCAAGTACGACTCTAAGATCTTGTACAGCTCTTCCGGAAGTACCTGTCTTAGTTTATAATTCAAGCCTTCGTGCCACACCTTGTCAAAGGCTTGGGAAACGTCAAGAAAAGCACTAGAACATATCTTTTTCTCTTCCATGGCCTTCTCAATTTCGTTGGTTATTCTATAAACCTGGTCAATTGTGGAATACTTGATTCTGAACCCGAATTGATGATCAGGAATCAAACGTCTTTCTTCAATTACCGGTTTTAACCGTTTTAATAAGAGTTTTTCAAAAACTTTTGATATTATCGGTAGGAGCGATATCGGTCTGTACGACTTTTTGTCGTTTGGCGGTTTTCCGGCGGTTTGGCGGCTTTCTTTGGCAATTCCTTCAGGACCTGTCCGGTTATTAGGTCATATCCAGGAGCCTTGTTATTCTTTAGATTTTTTATTACCTCACAAAGTTCGGCTAGTGACACGCTTCTTATTTTAAAGTTGTCTGGAGTCATAATAGTATTATTAATATTTTCTATTAATGCTTGCCCGGGAAATGGCTTAAACGTTTCTTCTAGATGCTCAGCAAATAAGTCGGCTTTTTCTTTATCGCCTTTTGCCCACTCGCCATTACTTTTTCTTATTGGTAGCGATTGTATTTGGGGTTTTTTGATACCTTTTATAGCTTTCCAAAGAGAGTAATTCGAACTTTTTTCAGCAGACAAGCCTTCGAGATATGTAGATATCTCGTGATTTTTAAAATCCCGTATCGCTTTTTTGAGCTTATTGCATAGGAAGTTCGAATGGGTTTTATGCTGGGGAGCGCGGGACTGTTGCCATTTTTTGCGTGCTCTCCTCTTTGCCAGCATCAGTTCTTTTATTTCCGGCGGATATTTAACTTCGCTATTTCCGACTACTTTCCTTTTATATGGAGTGTTGTTCCACGCGGCGCTTTGTAAGACTGTTAAATGACAAAAACACTGCGGCAGTTCTTGTAGAAAACCCGGGAACTTCAAATCAATAGGCATCACCTTTTCATTGATTTGAGGACGCGTGTGATAGCATCTATAGAGACGAGCTATAAAGAGCCAGAGCCATAGTTTTGCCATCTCTGCCAAACTCGTCTGTCTGTGCAGGATGTCAATGGAAAATGCACGTTGCTTCATCAAGGTCGGTCAAGACCTCACCGAGACCCTTGATCTAAAAAAAACGACTTCTACTTCTTTAATATCGTGTTCTTGAAAGAATAGAACAAAACTTTCGCCTCAACATCAAAGGCATAATCTTTCAAAAGTCCATCCAATTACTTGCATACGCCGACGATATTGATATAATTAAACAACGCAGCGTGATGTCACTGGTGCGTTGTGGGTATTGAGATGGAGGCAGCGAAGATGGGTTTATCGGTCAATGAGGGCAAGTATATATGTATATGCTGTCAACAAGAAAGGACACTCAACACCGACGTCTTGGACAGAACGTTACTATAGACAGATATAACTGTCAATTCAGACAACGACACCAGCGCTGAGATCAAACGAAGAATTACTCTTACCAATCGCTGCTTCTTTGGGCTGAGAAGGCACTTGAGCAGCATAGCCCTCTCTCGAACGAGTAAAGTGACCCTTTATAAGACCTCAATCATCCCAGACTAGCCAGAAGAATGAAGGTGTCTGGGTTATGTAGAGTGGATGGACGCCAATGCTCCGTCCAGGAAAAGGACCTCAACCAACTTGGCGTGCGAAATCGGAGTCAGCTGGCTAAAGACGCTGGCTGGAGACGCTTGTTGGTTGAGGCCCAGGTCAAATTCAGACTGTAGTGCCATCTTAAGTAAGTAAGTAAGGTTCCATCCGATTTCAATGAACTCGTCATGTGGGGCATTAGCGCTTAGTTCTTGTAGCTGTTTAATGTGTCTTTTGGTTCTGAGCGGTCAAGAGATATGTCTGTAGGATCTTATCACATTTAGTGAATTAAACAATCTTTTCGAATACAATTAAACTTTATTAACTTAAACAAATGGTAGAACTTTACTTCATTCTTATTCTCACAAAACAATACTCTAATAGGGATGACTCAACCGGCTGCTACTACTCTTCTCGATCGACTGACTAAAATCATTGTCCTCGTACTCTGTTTGGCTTCTCCCAAAGTCTCTTGCGTGTTCATCTCCTTCGCAGTGCTGCCGATTCACATTTTTCTTGAGCAGTATAATTCGATCTACTTGCGCAGTACTGGGCAATAATATTCATAAACGGTACAAATCAGATTTTTTTAACTCACTTATCCATTCCCATTCCAGTGATATTGACATATGTTCTTGATCAATCTGTTGTGGACTAGGGAAATAAATGACTCAACCAACAACAGCAACAATTTTCTGCTGGAGAAGTTGCCAACTAAGAATATGAAGTCTGAATCTTTGGACTCGGAAGTAAAACTCGAGGATGCTGTACATTTATGAACCTGTAGAGTTATTGGACACTTTCTATCCACCAGGAAATCTACCTCACATCCTCAAACTCGAAGTTATTGCCCAATCTAAACCCCCCGTAAGTAGCAGGTGAAGATTTTGTACCAACACATGATCGAAAGTGTTGAGCGTGGATACGCCATGACTATCAATAAGTCAATTTCATCTGGTCATCTCCGAGCCAGAAAGAAAAACCAGAAAAGAATTAATTTTAGAAATTAAAAGTCTTTAACTTCTCATCAATGGTTTGAAACCCGGGGAAGGATATAGGGAATAATGTGACGTCTCTCTAAGCGGACGTAGTCGCGTGTATCAGCGCACACGGCACGTCACGTTACGTCACGTCACCGCACGTCACACGGCACGGCACGGCGCGGCACGTCACGGCAGGGCACGGCACGGCACGGTACGTCACACGGCAACGCACGGCACGTCACCGCACGGCACGGCACGGCACGTCACGGCACGGCACGTCACATCACGGCACGGCACGTCAGATCACGTCATGGCATGTCACACGGCACGACACGGCACACGGCATGTCATGCCATGGCACGGCACTGCACGTCACGTCACGGCACGTCACACGGCACGGCACGTCACGGCACGTCACGGCACGGCACGTCACGGCACGGCACGGCACGGCACATCACATCACGTCATGGCATGTCACACGGCACGTCACGTCACGGCACGGCACGTCATGGCATGTCACACGGCACGTCACGTCACGGCACGGCACGGCACGGCATGGCACGGCATAGCACGGCACGGCACGGCACGTCACACGGCACGTCACGTCACGTCATGGCACGGCACGGCACACGGCACGTCACGTCACGGCACGGCACGGCACGGCACGGCACGTCACACGGTACGGCACGGAACGGCACGGCACGGCACGGCACGGCACATCACGGTACGTCACGGCATGGCACGGCACGTCACACGGCACGTCACGTCACGGCACGGCACGGCACGTCACACGGCACGTCACGTCACATCACAGCACCGCACGGCATGATGTGACGTCACACGCACGTCACGTCACGGCACGTCACGTCACGTCACGGCACGTCACGGCACGGCACGGCACGTCACGTCACGTCACGTCACGGCACGGCACGGCACGGCACGTCACACGGCACGTCACGTCACGTCACAGCACGGCACGGCATGATGTGACGTCACACGGCACGTCACGTCACGGCACGTCACGGCACGTCACACGGCACGTCACACGGCACGTCACGGCACGGCACGGCACGGCACGGCACGTCACGTCACGTCACGGCACGGCACGGCACGGCACGTCACACGGCACGTCACACGGCACGTCACGTCACGTCACAGCACGGCACGGCATGATGTGACGTCACACGGCACGTCACGTCACGGCACGTCACACGGCACGTCACACGGCACGTCACGTCACGTCATGTCACGGCACGGCACGGCACGTCACACGGCACGCGAGCGACGTTTTGCCAGCAGACGTGCCGTGTGACGTGCCGTGCCGTGACGTGACGTGCCGTGTGACGTGCCGTGCGGTCCCCCAACGTTTTGCTAGCAGCGAAAGACACTGCTTTACTTTCTCTTTCCCCGGCGAGTTTCGATGCGGTCCTCCTTCTTTATACTCCCAGCGAGCGAAGCTGCTTGTCATTGGAGACCCCAACATTACCACGCCATCCACCCACCCACGCATATGGTCCCCCAACGTTTTGCTAGAAGCGAAAGACACTGCTTTACTGTTTCTTTTCCCCGGCGAGTTTCGGATGCAGTCCCTTATCTTTTTACTCAAGGCGAGCGACGTTTTGCTAGCAGCGAAAGACTCTGCTTTACTTAGAGTTTTTACAAGTGTCAAACATGGATAAACTGCCCCGTATTCCTCTGATCCCATCAGACTACGACTTTGAGTTCAAACGTCTGCAATTTTTGGATTAATTTTTTTTAGATTCTGAGTTCAGGAACCGCCTTACAATCTCCAGGATGTCTTTTTTAATTATTTCTACACTTTGGAAGGGCGGAGACCAACAAAAAATTTTCAAAAATGTGCAAGACGCTTTGATTTTCAATTTATCCATGCAACCAAGGAGTTTTATAGCATTTCACATGTTTAGCCAAATTTCTTTTCACAGCTATTGAGGAACGCCTTGGCATCATTACACTGCTGATTGTCAGTCCAACGAGTGCTGGGACAGTTCTTGAAGAATTTCAAAATAGCACACGATAAAATGACGCCCGGCATTGGATTGCATTTATCCTTAAGATGTTGTGTCACAAAGCTAGATTTCAGTAAGGCTGCTTTCTTTTCTTCAGCTAAAAACACAGAGACTCTGAATGAGCGCTCCCTACAAGAGCAAAAGAAACATCCTCACCTGTAGAGTGACACTGATCAAATGCAGACAGCATTTCCTTGACATACTCCTGATCCTCTGCGTGATCATTTTGAATGGCTAGACGAATGGAATTTATATCGATTGCACCGTTGTTGATGAACTTGCTCGCATTGAAAATACATTCGGAGAAGCACTGCAAAGTGACATGGCACAGACATCGATTGAAATTCATTTGGAAAAAAGTTATACTTACACTGGCTTTGATTGCATTCTCGGGGGTTATATCCAGCATGGACTCTTCATTGGAACTGGGCAAATTGAAGCCTGTTGTAGCTGAGCACTTGTCTGCAATTTCGTTATGACCATCAGGATGCTTACAGCAGTGATAGATTTGCTAAAATGAAAACAATTCTAATTCTATTCTGTTGAAAATGTCCTTGGCTTGTTACCTTCATTATTCCGACGCCAGAATGATTGCAATTAGGCTCCTCACCGGAAATGCATCCGATGAGGGCAAGAAGCAGAACAGATATGGTGATATGGTTTCCGCACATGTTGTCGTATTGACATGAACTGATATCGCAGAAAGGTATCGTCGAGGTTTTTATATGACCCAGAAGGAATAGAGACCCATTTACGTGGTGGTTTTTAGAATTTATTGTCCGGAAATTTTACGCTTTATAAATGAAATTGATGCCATTGAACTAACGGTCGTTCGTTTTAATGTCTAAACTGTTTACTTAATGTACGACCTGTTTTCGTTTAATTGTGTGACCAAAACACTATTTTGGGAATGACTTCACTGTGGCGTTTTTTTTTTTTTTTAAATTTTGTATGTTTAAAACCAAACCTTCCTAAAACATTAGAGTTATGGGATGGCGATGGTATGACTGAAAAGATCTCTGTACCGATAGATCGACATCATCCACAGCAGCATCTGCTAATTGAATGCTCTGCTTACAGGCAGGCCTCTCCAGTTACCTTGATGTTTAGCCAGTTGCCTGTAGTTGCATAGACTGAGAAAGTTAAGGTCACCCTCAGTGATGGATTCAAAGGAGCATCAGTGTTCATCCACCTGCAAGACCTAGTTATTTTCGTCGTTGAAGATTTTTTTCTTTATCGGGTCGAAGTCATGGTACAAATCGTACAATTCATGGTAACATTTTCAATTTCTTTTATACACGACTCAAAAACCTTAATCTTTGCAGGTCATTTCGACTAGGTTCGGCTTGAACATAGATCTCAACTTTGTTGGATGTGGCCGACGAGACTTGGTGTTCTATTGTCACCTTAACGCGGCTTGAACTTAGGCATTGTCACTTTTAAGCCTATATAATAGTCCGTCCTTACAGTGTTTGAATACAGACTACGAAGCCTCGTTTGTGCCTTTAAAGATCAGACGAGCTATAGCCTATGGAAGGCAAGTGCTTGCATTTTAGATCAAGCTTGGCTTAAAACTGGAATTTATCTTGTAGGGAATGCGAGAGGACTATAATCATCTTTCAAAACAAGATGAGCTACATACTAAGACTTGAATTTCACAATGAAGCTCGTCAGTCTTCATTGGAGTATATCTGTTTTGAAACGTGATGATCCGCGGCCTATCATTCAACTTTAAGATCAAGCTCAGCTTAGAAGCAACGATCTAGAATCTATATTGACTTAAGTTTACACCAAAAGACCAGATCCATGTGGCCTACGTCCCTTAAAGTCGAATACAATGGATTTTGTCAATAATTTCTTTTGAAATAGGCTAGGTGGTTGGCAAGGTTATAAGTCAGGATCAGATATAGTCCACAGAACAATTTTCTTAAACAAGTAAATTGCGTTTTCATTTGTTGAAGAGGGCTAGAACCTTTGATCAGTCATAGTAGGCACTATGGTTCGATATAGAATTGAGCCTCAGCCTTCTCTGTCATAACTTAAGTTATCTTATAATCCCGTTTGGAAATACAAGCTCTGCCTCCATTCGCAAGTCTCCTCTTTCCAAAGCAAACCCCAATTCTGTTTTGAAATGACTTGATATGTAGACCCAACATGTTTAAGTGACTCATTCAAGCTATTAACTACGTAGTTTAGCTTGGTGTCTATGAAAAATAAAAGTAGCTTAGTAGATCCCTTCCTGATTTCATTTTCCGGTGAGCCGCCCAAAGACTGTCTAAGCGACGGACGGAGATGGACTTTGTCGTCGGGGGCCGTGTGGCTAAGGCTTTGGCTGTGTTAAACATCGTTCTAGACCAGTGATAGTTATGATTAGTTTGTTGACAAAATGTTTCCGCAAATCATACTCTTCAGAGCTACTTGACTTGCTTGAAGAATCTGTGCACGCTTCGCCCATTTATAGAACTAAATTCGCAATCATACCCAGCCTATTACGACATCATGAAAGTCACCGAAGGTGTACTACAGGGCTCTGTGCTGAGTCCACAGCTGTATAATATTGAATGAGAGGATATGTGTATGTAGAATACACTTTGCTTCAGCGTATCGGTTCTGCACGTACTACCTCTAGCGATCAAGCTTGTGTTGTGGTAACGATGCCTCCAACAGACATCCAGACAACTCAATAGCAACATCAGTACTGGGCCAACCACAGTGCCGAAGGAAATGTAAACAGTGCCAACAGAAACTGGCACAGAAAAACATTCGTAAGCTTGGGTTAGGTTAGGTAGATGGGTTGGCGAGGGGAAAGAGAGCCCTCTGCACAACACTCAAGTCAGTAGAGAACCATTGTAATGCCATTGATGATAGGAAAGATTGGCTTAGGGAATGATTAGAGTGTTGGAAGCTTCTTACCACCAGCTTATTCCTAGAATCCAGTCATGTGTGGATAGATCGCATGGAAATATAAATTTCCGTTTATTGAAGTAAATATTTAGTCGGAAAAAGGCGGCCCTGCCTTCCATAAAGCTACAGTCATCCTCCCATATGTTTTTAATCTGAAACCACAGCTGTTAGCTCCATTTCCTCCATAGAAATAGCAATGCGATGCAGTCGACTACATCGCATAACATTTAACGATCATATGTCGACAATTTGTAAACTTATCGGACCAAACCGAAATCGATTTGAATTTAATTTTTCTGGTATTTACCGCGCACGGTGTCACCGAAGGTTTCATATATCAGCGACATTAATCGCAAGCTTGTCATTTCATCACAAGGCGTCACAATGCATATCACGTTCAGTGCACGTATTTTTTTGGTTCTCCTTCTTGTGCTGGGATCATTGTTCGGTGTAAGTCCTTTAAACTCCACCTCTGTTCTAAGTGCTAATCACTCTTCCCAGCTGGTAGCCAGTGACGATGACGAGGAGACAGAAGATGAAGCTGTGACTGAATCCAAAACTGAAGCTGAAACCCAAGAACCTGTACATGAAGTCAATGCGCAGGAAAAGGCTGCACTGGAGGAGTGTGCATTTCCCAGCAATAGTACCGTGGGCTTGTATACATATTTTTATGGATGAATGACTTATGGATGAATCCTTTCCACAGAAAGAAAAATGTTGCAAGAACAACTGGGATATAGATGACGCCGTCGTAAAGTGCTTTGTCCTGCATCAAAAGAAGATGCCAAAGAAGACCGAAACTAATCCAAATGTTTTGATTAAATTCTTCTCGGTACGTAGAATGAGATCTTCTTCCAACCAACTCACTTTGTTATCCTTCTTCAGTGTCTCATTGAATGCATTTACAAATCGAAGAAGTACATTGGCAAGGGCGATACTTTGAACATGAAGATGATCAAATCTGAGGCGAATAAACTGCACAAGGGCGACGAAAGACTGAAGCAGCATATGATTGAAATGTACGAGCACTGTGAACGACATGGTAAGTTATAGCATCTCTGGAGAGCTGAGCTGCAACAATATCTGTCACGTGTCCTTTCAGCTGGTGATGAGTGGCGTGGCTTGAAGAAGAACCCAGCCGCAAAAGTCGTCCTCGCCGGAGCCTGTAAGCCGTATTATATGTTTGTGTTTATTTGTGTAGTTGATTATGGGAAGATCAGTTGTCCACATTTCAAATGGAAGGGCACGAAGGAGAATGCAAGTGTCTGTGAAGATTTGAAACACAAATGTGAAGAATTGCAACCCTAAGGATGTGGAGAAGTGTATTTGCTTTGGTAAATAAAGTTCATGAATCGTCAGGCGGTTTTTATATTCTTCTTCGCGTGGCTTAGGTTCGAATTCGTTTTAAGTTTTTTTTTTCCTTCTGACGAAGGCTGCTTTTAGTTTGAAAGAGTTTTCAGATATCGGCAATCACTTGATCTTTGCTTCAGGCACATTCTTTGCATCCTATTAGCGCTACGGCTAGTGATGTTTTGGGATCTACATCAACTGGAATCTGAGGGCTGGAAGGCCGTATTAATTTGAATACTCATATCAATTTGCTTCATGTATCCAATTTGTGTGCACATCTCGAGTGTACTACAGCTTAAGTCAATCTGTTATCAGGAGGCCCGAACTGGGCAACGAAGCTGAGGTATCGGTCTTTAATTCAGTGTTTGTTCCGACTTTCCCTATGGTCATTAGGTTTGGGTATTGACCGAAAGAATAGGTGGCGGCTACAAGCTGGCGAAATGAGATTTATTCGTTGTTTTGCTGGGGTCACACGCAGAGATTGGGTTAGCAGCACCAGAATATGTGAGGTACTCAATGTCGAACAGCTACTTCTTCAAACGAAGAGGTCCATACTTCGACGGTTAAGGCACTTTAAACGCATGTCCCCAACTTGACTTTCAAGAGGAGTCATGGAATCCATGTCATCAGATAGGCGTTCCCTGGGTAAGCGCAGGATGAAATGATTGGACCAAGTTCGAAATGTCATCTCTACCCGTGTGGGGATGGCCCCTGATGATCTAGAGTCGATGGCGGCAGATTGGAAGATGTAAATTCACGATGGATAAGCGGGCCATTGGGAAATGATGATGATGATGACGACTCGGCTGAACTTATGAAACTATGTACAAGAATTAGGAGCCCTCGGATTAATGATTTTAAACTCAATTCTCCTGTCAAACGATTTCGACTTTCCCGAATCATTCTTTGTCGAATGTGTACGAAGTTAGTTGTTGCTCTGAGATATGTAGATTTTTCAGGTAACTAATGGTCGTCCTGCAATATATGTAGAATGGAACAGAAGTGCAATCACTAAGCTCGAAGTGGCATTGAAATAAAATTGTAAGTGCGTGCCCTCACTGGTAGCACACGTCAGGACAAAGATTTTGCAGCTTGAGGGCGACTTGCTTTAAAAAAATCCCAAAAGTCAGATTCGTATAGCTAGAAGACAAGCTTATGCGATATAATCTCGATATCGTGGAAGTCATTCAAATAGGGTAGTTTGATGCAGGTGAACTTCAATCAACAGTACGTAACAACGAAAATCATCTTAAAGTATGTGGATATCTGAAAATAGGGTAGGCTAGATTATGTTAAATTGAGAACATGTATTTCGCTAATTTAGACCATCTGTCTTGGTATGTATATTTCAAATAATCTACTTTATCGAATGCCTACACATTCATCGCTTACCACTTTCTCTGCAAATTCGTTCATCCCAGTATCCAAGCACCCAATATAGTAGTTTTGCGGTTCTGCATACATAGTGGTTCTCTAATGACATTCAACTCTAACATTTTGAGTATCCTTACCATCACCGAAGTTTGAAGTATGTATGACCCATGCGATGACCCAATATGCTTGGATGTTAACAGACTGATTTAGGAGAAGGAGTAAGCTGCAAGTTGCAATATCTGAGAGTAATAGCTAGCCACTCCAAAGACAGGACCCTTCACTATGATTAATAAATGAGGGCCCTAAGACGTATAAAAACAAAGGAGAAGTTTTTAAAGGATCAGTGTCCTGTGAAATTTAAGGTATACAAGCAAAGCATACTGAGAATGCTGAGGCCGAACGAAGTGGACAATATCGGCTACTAGAATACTAGAACAAGTAACCGAACGGCAAATTGAGAAGCTCTTTCATGATAGATTATACCTCCGGAGTATTGTCATTCCCCGACGAGAGGTGGTGCCCCGAAAAAAGTTCGGTGGATATGGCTGGGGCTTGAACTGAACTGGGTCAGCAGTTGAACGCACTAACTGCTGACCAAAACGGAGGCAGCAGAAAAAAATAAAACTCCTTAGATGGGTGAGCAAACTTTCGAGTCCAATCCAACATAGGTGGAACACTACGTCCAAAGGAAAATTGATATATACGAAGAGGAATGGATTAGCAGAAAATACGTAGAGGAAAACTACTACCTGACACAATTTTTGTCAGGGCATAGACCCTTTCAGGAGTATCTCTGCAAAAAGAAGCATACTGCCCGCACTGTGAAGGTGAAACCCAGAACACGAAATATATTCTGATCATAGAATGGGGGAAAAATCCGAGAAAGAGAAATTCATGGTGAGGATGAGTGAAGCTTGGAAGACAACAAATGAAATCATCAGCAACTTCTGGAAGAACAAGCAGCAAGATATGAGAATCTTAGAACCATGGCAGCTGAGAAAAGGAAGTGACGGAATGTCAAACCCGCGCCTCAGGGGAAGAACAGAGAAGAGAAATAAGTGAACATGCACTAAGTATAAGTAAGTAAGTACCATAGAGCTGAGCATAACTCGAACCGCTTGCTACATAGTGTCGCTATAGGATTTTTACCTGCACATGGAAAAAAACAAAAACCCATTTATATTTCCTGATCTCTGGAATTTTGGCACAACAGCATGTTCAAAGCAGAAATTTTGATAGAAAGGTTCAAGCAGAGGTGATTGTAATGGTCTTCTGGAAAGGACTATGGCACCAACTCTGTGTTTGATGGGTATCTGAAGTTGCTGAGTATCTCTGTTCATAGCTTATACCTCAGGTTTAATTTTATTAACGCTGCCTGCGTCAATATTCAGTGGATTGCTTCTTTCGTCGCCAAACCTTATGGTAGAGCTGAGCCGTTTTGAAAAGAGACGAATGGATTCAGGCTAGTTAACCTCATTCATTACAAACTAATTTCTAAACAAAATGTTTGCAGGTCCAAAAATATTTTATTCAAAGTGAAGTACTATATCGGAGAAACAAACTCTCCTACATAATGGTTAACTGATCCTTGCACTTCAAGCTGAATTCACGCGCAGTTTCACACTCCTCTGTCTTGGCCCAACGACTTGCCGGGCAGTTATGGAAGAATTCTCTAATGGTACAAGCAAGGATAACACTTGCAAGTGGATCGCAGAAGTGTTGGCTATTCTGCTGGATGAATGGATTCGACAAAAACGTAGCCAGTTTCGTTTCAGCTGAAAGGAAAAGGTTCATTAGTCACAGGCTTTAAGTTCAGCATCTCACTCCCAACTCACATTTTGAATGACAGTGATCGAAAGCATACAACATTTCTTTAACATATTCAGGATCATCGGGATAGTTCTTCTCCAAATGCGCCTTTACTGTGTCCATATCGAGTTTACCGTCCTTCATGAAATTCCATTTATTGAACACACACTTACCAAAGCACTGTCAAGAAGGACATCAATTTAATCTGATTTCTGCAGCAAAGCATCTCCTTACTTACAGTTCCAGCAATCACACTTTCCACAGTCAAATCCTCAACAGCTTCCTCGTCCTTACCGGGCAATTTAAATCCCGATTCGGCGGCACACTTCTCAGTGACATCGTTGTGGCCGTCCGGGTGCTTGCAACACAAGTGGACGTGATGCTCGTTGACGATTTCCGGTCTTGTGCAGTCGATATTTACCGCTTGGAGTCGCTAAAAATTTAAGTCAATAATGCGATTGACGATGGTAACGATTGCCACTTACCGGAACTGCACAGAACATCCAAATGATTGCTAGAGCGTAGTATCCTAATTCCATTGTGAATCAATGCTCCTTGACGAATGTTTCCTCTTGGCATTGACTCGGGGAATGGACATTTATATGCACCTGTGGGTCGGGTGGGTAAAATGATTTCATCTGGAATATTGAATATTTAATTGACTAATAGACTTGGTGCTTAAATTAATGGAACCGTTGTGCCAGACGATTTGAGTTGTGGTAAATGTTAACCATTTCTGATTATATTGCGGGTGAGTGTGACAGTGTTGTATGGGGTAAATCCTCACATACTCGGCAACAGGGATGACAAGTGGGGTTATATATGCACTGCGACTTAATAGATCTATTGTGCTCCGTACTCTGTTATCCCCGGATTTTAAAATGTCCTTCAGGAATTTTAGCTCTCATTCCCTTCCCGATGAGTTCGCAGATTACTGAAACTGAAGTCATTGCGGGGTATTCACCTAGAATATGCTCAAGAGTTTCCTTAGCCTGATTACAGAATCTAGAAACGTTGTTGTCCTCCAGGTCAATTTTTGTGAAATGCCTTCTGAGCGTACAGTCTCTTGTAAAGAATTCCATTAGCATGCTTAGCCTGTTCTTGGTAAGTTTTTCGATCTCCTCCGGTGTTAAATCTTGAGAAGTTTATTGGACTGTCTCAGCTTAGAAATATCTCTCCAATAAATATTCTTGTGGTTTCGTCCACATACCTTAGCTCCTCTCGGATGGTGAATTTTTCAATATCTGTCCTTGCCAGTTAGTCGGCTTCTTCAGTCCGTAAAATACCTTCACGGCCTGGTACCCCGTTAAGTACGACTTTGCCTTGCTCTCTGTTAGGATCGCAATCTCTTGCTTGCCATACTCCCGGTCCGGAATTTCCAATTCAGCCATCGCTTTAGATCAGTGGTTCCCAAACGATGGGGCATGTCTACTAGGGGGATGAGGACTTTAAAGGGAAGGTGTGGACACAAT
Source organism: Matsumyia berberina (assembly GCA_917880715.2). Taxonomy (NCBI): domain Eukaryota; kingdom Metazoa; phylum Arthropoda; class Insecta; order Diptera; family Syrphidae; genus Matsumyia; species Matsumyia berberina. The sequence continues at coordinate 108,660,828 of OU862870.1, read as the reverse complement.
TTAATTTGTGAATTTTTGATGCAAAGAATAGAAGTTTAAATGTTGAAGGCAGATGGGCAGATTTTTTGAAAACGGTGTTTTTTGCGCAAAGACTTGCACTGTGTACTGTCTGCCCTAGAGTCTAGATGATGAATACTATCATATGCATCTTGAAAAGATGGTGAATCCCGACTTGGATTTTTTTTTATCTTTCTGTTAGTACGCCATCAGACCCGTCTCCTAACATTGTTCAGTCTGAATTCAAAGTCCGTGGACGTTCCGGGTCATGATCTTAAGTGAAGGGGACCCATTGGTATTTAAGGCCATTACTGCATACATTCATATATTCCTTTACCTTTTAGAACATATATAACCTTTACTGTGTAGAACAAGTTACATTGTAAAAAAGAAACCTGGAAAAAGAGGTCGGTTAAACTGAAATCTGAAATCACTTACCACCATCTCTTCTCCAAGATCGACCACTTCACAGTGCCGCGATAAAAGCTTTAATGGCAATTGAAGATGAAAGGAAACGAGTATAACGTTAAGGCCAAGCAAATTTAAGGAGAAAGTCTAGGATTGAATGAGTTACATCGAGCGAACGAGCAACAATATTCCAGCCAAGAATCCTCTAGGTTCGAGAGAACAATGAATACTGACTCCCTATTATAAAGATCCATTGATTATAGATATCAGAACGCAAGGTCTGGTAAATTGAAATCAGCAGCAGCAGTCTCTAGCAGATCAAACAAGTTTGTGATTAATTTAGGGTGACTGAAACCCAAAGACGAAAGGAAATTATTTAGGAAAATCAATCACAAGGAGATACGTGTTTCTGGTCTGATACAGGTCATAGTTCCGTATTTAAATTTTAGGCAGCACACTAGAACAGACAGTAAATAAATTAAATTTGGCAACAGTATGGACTAACAGTCATTCATAAAATGCTATTCTGCAGCAGGTGGCGTACTAGTGCTAAGCCACCTAACCTGTGTTGTGTTGTGGGTTAAACCATTACGACAATGCTGTGCTTGTTATCGAAAAATATTAAGGACTGACGCTAGAATTCAGTGTAAAGTTTGTAAAGTCTGTAACCGGCGAACTTTTGTCAATCTACAACCTAGTGATAGTGCCTACTACATGCTTTATGCACACAGCATACACGAAACTCTCTTCGCTCTCCACCAACCATACGTAAAACAGTGGTAGACCACTACCAACAACAGCAAGTGTATAGTGTCCACCTTCAGAAACCGTTTACTTGTCTTTTTAACCCCCGATCTAATTATGACAGAGCTCAGAGTCATTACCACTGCCTGACTGTCTATGTACACAGTGATTGTCCCACCAACAATATGGTTCTTTCGAATAACTTTAGCAGCCTGGACAACGACTTTGATCTCGTCTTGGAAGATATTGCAATTGTCGTTTATTCAGAAGGACTCCTGAAGTGGACTTCGGTTGCGTATCATTGAAGTGATCGTGACCTAGTATTCTTCTTCTGCTGTGAGATGGTAGGAGGTGAGTTGAGTTTCTTATTCCTCCTCGTCTAGTATCCTAACATATCCTAACAAATTTGTGTGTTGAATTGCTCTGAATGTGTCGCATCTTATTTGGCTAAAAAATCCAGAGGTGAAAAGTTCAAAATGATATCTAGGGAAGCAGAAGGGGTGGATCTTAGGTCCCAAATTATGCAAAGACAGATAATTTTTTGAATCTTGACCAGAATGCTCAGGAATGAGTAAGAGTTTGACGAATAGACCCAATAAATAGCTTTGGGTATGTAGACAGATTTACGAATTACGACCGATAGTTCTCTTGATTATATAGAGAGCTCCCATAGTTTTTTTGAATCGGTCTGTAATGTTGTATTTCCAGCACAGCTTCCTATTAAGCATGACACCAAGAATTTGGCCTCATTAGAGAGAGTTAGCCTTGTTTGCAGGGTTGATTGTTTGGATGTTATATTTTCTGGAGAAGAGGATTAGCTCTGTTTTGTTTGGCTTTACTTTAAAAGCCAGTCGTTCATAAGCACATGAGGGATACATTGCAGACACGTATGGAACCATAGTGTAGTGTAGCCATCCCTTTCAAGGTCCACAAGTAGACAATTTAATGTTGTGTTTCAGGCCTCATCCTTAAGGAATGCCTCTACTGGCAGATCTCTGAAATGTGACGTCATCCATCTTAGTGTTGGCAAATCACTCGCAGAGAAGTTGTGTGATCAGCCCGATAAGTGACTCACTTACTTCTAGGCTTTACATTCTCCCTGTGATTGCCCGCGGTTTGACATTATTGGAAGCTCTCTCAATGTTAAGAAAGGCAGCCAGAGTCTATTGTTTGCTTTTCATGGACATTTTAGTGGTTGGAGTCAGCTTACGTAAAGCGCGAGATCATATTGATGTAGTGATGTATGTATGCTTGGTCTGAGGTGGATATTTAAGATCAGTTTTGATGATAAACGGAGGATAGACGGAAATCTTTTGGATGCGTATCTGTGTTTTTATTTGCCATAGGAACTAACACATCACATCAGTTTGCTTCCATTTCGCAGGAATGTGCATATGCTTATGTGGCCCGATCTCTGAGGAGCTAGGACTCAGCAGCTCAATAAGACTCCCTGACAACAGCAGTGTTTTCCAGGCAGAGGTTCTAGCAGTGACCAGAGCTGCCCGATTGGCGTCAATGGCCACGGTATCACGGGAGGATATCACGATCTTCATAGACAGCCAGGCGGCTATAAAAGCACTAACTGCTACACTAATCAAATCTAAGCTTGTTAAGTGCTGTCGCGAAGAGCTGAGGGTTCTTGGCACGCAGCATAATGTAAAACTCTGCTGGGTCCCTGGCCACAGTGGTGTGTCAGGAAACGAGACTGCTGACGAACTGGCTAGAAAGGTATCAGCCCTGGAACCAGACCTAGCGGATGGTACAATTAAACCTCCACTTCGTCATCTGAAGGAAGTAATAAGACTAAGATCCTTAACCGAGGCGAATAACAGGTGGAAAACACTAACCACCTGAGAAGTCTCCAGAAGGTTATGGCCAGAATACAATAAGAACAGAACGAATAAGGTACTACATATGAACAGGAAATCCCTGTCACTACTGGAAGGACTTATTACAGGCCACAATATGTTCAGGTATCATGCAAAGAAGCTGCACCTGACCGGGGAAGACCTTTGCTGAGGATGCGGAGACGAGGAGGTGCATTAGGACACTACTCACTTCCTCTGTCACTGTCCAAGCCTCTGCAACATTAGGAAAAGAACATTGGGCAGATACACCTTGGATAACATCGAGGAGTTGTCTGATGGGTCACTGTCGGATCTGCTCAAGTTCGCAAGGAGAGCCGGCTGGCTGTCATCAGGCATATAAAATCGCGTAGTAGGAAGTAGCTGGTAAACACATGGGTATCACAACGGGTCTACATAGACCTAAGTGAGATGAGGAGGATGTTATCGTCTTCATCGGCCCGCTAACCTAACCTAACCTATGTGGCTCGATGTTATAAATTCTGAATGACCTTTTGCATGAGTTGAAGGCTACGTATGCCTTTTTTTACCCCGATTTCTGGTAGTTTTAATGGCCTAGTTGGACAGAGAGTTGCGATACCAGGACGACCATGTCGTCATTATAGAAAATCACGTAGACAGCACAACGGAGACGTTGATTTCTCATAGGTTTGTCAAGGCACCTACTCTCTGTGAAACTTTGAAATAAACTATATCACAGTCATGTATATTTCGCTTTGTTGGGTGTAAAGTGACTTTAAATTAAAACTTCATTAATCAGCTATGTAGTCTTATACAAGTTTATACACATACGAACCATAATAACAACTAGTTAAAGCTCGAAGTCTTTCATAATAGAATAGCTTACGTCATATTTCTAACATGAATCAGGATCTACGGCACCCCCAACCTGTTTTTCGTTATCTTAAACTGCGTTGTATTCTTAATTTATTTTAAAAAATAGCACATCTCTGTAAAAATTGTTTTGCTGTCTGACACGGTTGACTGGCGGTCCAATGCCCGGCCGGACAATTTATAAAATATTCCGTATACGTACAGCCAAGAACGATGCCCGAGAAAGGACTACATTTTCTCTGCAAAGCAGCTGCGCCTTGAGGTGTATTACGCATTTCCACTAATTTTCGCTGAGCTGCAAAAAAAATTGTTGAGTGAAGATACAATTTTTGTGAATGTAAGTCCTTACCAAGAGGAACACACTTCTGATAGGATCGTGTCATTGTGGCAACGAATTGTGGATCTCCGGGAAATTTTCGTTGCAAAGTCATTTGGATGGCGGCAATATTCAAATTTTGTCCAACCATGAAACCTGACTCGGTGAGAACGCATTCTGCCAGACACTACTTAGTGGGAAAAACATTAATGAAGTTCAGTTAAAAACACCGAGCAAAATGTATCCTCACAGAGGCAGTTTCAGCACTCGGAGGCTGTTGTGATGGTCCACCAGTGATGCCAAATTTCTGCGCACATCTTTCGGATACTTCATCTCGACCTCCATCAGTGCAGCAGGTTTGTGGATCCTTGGAAAAAATATTAACAGACGGCACTTGACAGGTATTCCAGATGCGAACATACTTACAACCAATTGTGGTGGACGAGTGCAATATGGATCGGCGGCATAAGTATTCTAGAAAGGATGCGGAACTTCAATGATAACTAGGCCACACGAGGTCCCAACTCACCATAAAACAGGAAAAGAGAACAATAATCCCAAGCGTTTTTGACACGTCTCTGGTGGAGTAGCCCATCTTCACTCTTCGATCGCGAATGACGAATGTGACATTCAATTATCGTGCCCCAGTGCCTTTATACTAACCACTCAATCTGACATACTAATAATATACAATAGTTCCGTATGGGGTTTCCGTTCTTTTCAATGGAAAACAATTTTTTTTTTCGGACTAAAGTGGTTCTGTAGAGTGGGTTGCTATTATCGGATGCGTCGACGCATGACACTTTGGCCTAAGCAGCAAGATGAGTTTACAATTAATTTAGGTTCAAGGGGTCTACTACGTTGCACGATACCAACCGCCGATAATTATCGATTCGGGTAATTTCAGTGTTTTGGGGTGAACTTGACCTGTATTCGGATGGCATTAGCAGCAGAAATTGACCATCACTACTTATATATGTATATGTCACTGACAGATTAAGCAATTAAGTGAATGCCAAGCATGACAAAGTTCACAATGCTGCTTCGCAAGGATAGTCTAGACTTTAGACCATCAAGCGGAGAACATCATACAATCGTATGTCTTTCGTTTACAGTTTTAGAATTTGTGGCTTTTTTCCGGATGACGGTTTTGGAGATCGGTACAGACTTCGAGCTACCCACATGCTATTGAATGATCGAAGGCTCTTAAAGTACCAATTTTACAGACTCGTGGCTTTGTCGTGGCGTTAATCACATAGTACCAACATATGCATCAGAAGCAACTTCAGACGTTTCACAAAAAATGTCTACGCTAGATTAAGTTCCGTAGATAAGTACTCTACGACGATAGTCACTCGACCATTTATTTTATGGTCCGTTCGCGCTTTAAGAGGTATGAATACTCTTTTTCACATAGCGCGAGCGAGGTGTAGTGGATCGAAACTTAGGTAGTATTGGGCTTCTATGGCGTCCGAGGGTGGTGTCCAGACTAATTGGGAACATTTGTGCTGTTTGTCATTGCTAAAATTCTCGGGAATATTTTCGAATCTTCTGATGTCGTAATCATGATCAGCTCAATCAACTCTTCAGCCATGACACCCTAATGGCATATGCATACATAATTGTAGCGTTAAAGCCACTGACTGAAGGCTGTTAATCAAGATACCCCTCAGCTTTACACACCATTCTAGCCAGAGTAAATGGTTCCGATTCCAAGTCCTTACACAAACAGTAGGATGCTAGAATACTAGAATAATATCTCCCTTCACTTCTCCTCAGAGCTAATAAAGGGTCATGCCTCCGTGATGGGAGAAAAATAGCAAAAACGCCATACGGTGATCCAATAACCTTTTAATCCCTTTTCGTCTCTCTTACACCCAGAATCTAAGTCTAGGATACCTCCTGAAAATGTTCGCAGTTCCTTCCTAGTCTCGATTCCTCAACATTTTACCTAGCCTTTGGGTTTGTCTCCCACACCTTTTGCTGGAAAACCTGGACATTGGCACGGTATATGCTCCGTTGTCTTGACGTCCTCAAGGCATAGCCAGCAGTTATCATCTTCACCAAGCTCCATTTTCTTTATGATGACCTCTAAAGCTTCCATGGCCAGTGGATATCGTAAGGCTTTGAAAATCTCTCTTGATGCAGCCAGCGGACACTTTTATCACCATTTTGGCTTGTCTGCACTTTGCCTTGTTTGCCCACGTGTCTAAGGTTGACCCTTCTCCTCAGCGAAAAAAACGGTTTCCAATTAGAGTGTGATGAGACCGTGGGCATATCAAGATCTTTAATTTTTTTAGCTGGGTTAAAAGTGCGAACCTAAAAGTAACCATCAGCACCTTTGTCGCCGGTTATCTACTAAGCAAGACATCCAAGAGAGGCTCTGTAACAAAATCAAAAGTACAACTTTCTTCTTATCCACATAAAGTGTAAGGACTCGACGGCATTATTCCCATTGTGCTGCAGAGCGTAAGGGAATTTATCATCTGGTGGCTTGTACAGATCTTTTGAGGAAGCCTCAACTAGGGATACATATGGACAGGCGAGTCTCGACATTTCTTGACTACCTCTGATTTGATTGTATTAACTGTCAACGAATCTCTTATTCATCCTGTCGATTTTTCTTTTGCCACAATCTCGGCTTGAAAGACGCTACATGTTTCTGGCAATCTAAAGGATTCCTGTTCTTGTACGATTTCCGAGTAGAATCCGGTTCCTGTTCTCTTTGTGTCTTAAAAGAGATTCCTGTATCTCTCATTATATTTGTTGATAGGTTTAGTGGATCAACATCGAAAGTGGTGTCAATCTAGCTCAAGCGTTTTTTACTTCAATAAACCAAGTTTACTCTAGACTCTATCAATTGAACAAATTAAGTAATCATTTCCTTATTGTGAACAAAATAGCTACAAAGGTGCAGACCTGTTCCCTGCTCTGCTATTAAGGTAATCAACGATAATCAACAAAATACCATCAACACTTACATTAACTGGCGAATTGTGTTTTCTGACAATATAATGGGAATGACTTTATTTGCGAACAATAACGATGTTCACACTTTGCTGACTCAACCAGGTTCAAACAGCGGCTGTCGGTATTTCAGAATTGATTTAAATTTATTGTCCTAAAATCAATCAACAGCATCGTTAAGCCATTTAAAGACCACAGTGATGACTCGACAGTCAAGCTGAAGTTGGGCTTTAACCAACGAGTGCCTAACTTACTTAGTTCGATCTTTTGTCAGCTGCTTTTAGTTTCACATGCCAAATCGCTTCGAATCACTTAGATTCAATGACTCAATACAGACCAAGTTCTTTAAGTGAAAAGACGACCTCAAGATTAAGAACGACAATTTCTGAAGGCAGTTACATAAGTTATCTTTTTTTTATTTGAATGTGTGGCTCAGTGCAAATATAGGAAGTAGCTCTTACACATGTTGAGCACATTTGGGTGAAGTGGGCTGCGATTGGTTGGGCAACTACTAATTGTCCCATAACATGAATTGAACTTCTTAGAGTAACAACCAAGTTCGTAGCGAAGTACATGTTTAACCTTCTCGTGGTGGTCATCAGTAACAACATGTATAAATCTTTACACAAGCAGGCTAAAACTGTAAGAGCCAATGGTTTAGCGGTTCTAGAACAAAAACGTGGGTTAGTATTCCACTTTGTCGAATCATGAAACTAATGAAATCGACAGTACGATTGGAATAACGATGATCAGACATGCTGACGACTGGCTATTGTCTATTGTTGGACTTAGATTGGATTCCGGAGTCAAATGCCAGGTTGTTCAAAATTTACCACGAGTTATGCGACATAGGTTGGGAATTTTTGACCTAAAAAATAAAGGTTGATAGATATCGGAGAGTGCCAGTCTGAAACACATCACATCGAACTACTTTACTCTGGTGAGTCATCTGGAGATCCACCAGAATCTGGAGTGGGACTGCTGATTTAACAAACAGCACGCAGAGGCCGTATAAGAAAGGTAGATATGATTTTGACGACTAGATTCCGGAATAGAAAACGGCGCGTACCGTGTCACGCCTCCACAGACTCGTTTCGTCTGATGACGAAGAGAAGATATTCTACGACCAGTAAGGCGAGGCTTTGTACACAAAGAAAAATAAAGACATCGCTATGGTGACTTGAATGCCTAGATAGGCAATGACAAGGAGGTTCTTTAACATTGCATCTTTTCTAGCCGCAGGGAGAAGAGAGCAAGAGTCCCAAAGTCGCATAAAAATGATGAATGTGCAGCGTACGACAAGACAAGCCCAATTTCAGTAATGTGCTGGCCACTAAAGCGGAAGAAGTAGCAAGCAGGTGCGATAGCAGAACAGTCTTCAGAATCACTTAGAAACTTCCCAAGGCTTCAGCCTACACTTGGAGATAATCCTGGACGGTGATCCATTAATTTTAGATGAGACCCGACTCAAGTGATGGGAGGAACATTTTGTCTACGGTTCCAAACAGTGTATTGACCAATGATTCGCATCCAAACCTTGTCAAGCCCACCGGAAGCAACAATTACTCAAAATACACCTCAAAACTCCCAGCAAGAAAAAGATCATTTTCATGAACAAAGTTTAAAAAGACAACGCGGATGTTGAACTTGACGGTCCAACTGTGGAATTTTGGGGTGCACCGCCGACATAATTTGCAAGAGCTTCTACTCTCACTGGTAGAGAAGGCGTTGGACGCCTATAATTTTATCGACGACAGGAGTCTTTTTAATGGAAAATGGATGAATTCGATGATCTCTTACATTGTGACTCTATTGATGACGTATGCCTACCACCAAATAATAACGGATGTTGAGGCGAAAACGACGTGGGGTTGAATGTTTACACTGCTAAAATCTAAATCATCAGCCACGGAACGAATTTATCGGCTCAAGTAACATTGCATCGCTGGACAACCAATAAATTTGGAAGCTTCCTATATCTTGGGAGTATTCTTTTGACCGATGGTGTAACCGGGCTGGCAAATCAAGGGGGAGGTCAGCACTTTGGAATCGATAAAGTTCCCCTACACTTGTCTTTCAATGAGGTAGATTTAACCCAAATTAGATCTGCAAATGACCAGAAGACTCCTGATTATCATTAGATAATGACAAGCTCAAAACTATGAGCTGTCATGGGGTATTGCTTGAGTGGTAGGCATGCTATAAGAAAAGGTGTCCTCTCCAATGATTGTCACAAAGACAATAAAAAAACTTCTATATACCTGTCCCGCTATTTCAAGACGGAGAAGCAAAATTTTTGGGAGTACTTCTATAAAGGTCTCAGCGACCTTGCCAGGTTCGATATTTAGAAAATAAGGAACTTCATTTCCGAATCTTAGATGCCCTGCACATAGTGTGCAGCAGGGAGGGATTAACACCGATATGGTAGTTCCTTTAAAAAGAAAGGGAACTCATCACGAAACGATTCTGGTTCTGGTAATCCAGTATAACAATGGATGTAAATTTTGCTTTTAGTGTGCTGCCTTCTATTCAGGGACAGCTTCCTAACAGTGGTTAGGTTAGATAAGGGGGTAACGTCTTAAAGGACAAACGCTTTTGTATACAGCAAAACACTATCGTCTTCAAAAAAAAATTTTTTTCAGAAGTCAGTTCTATCTAAATAAAAACGTAAAAAAATTTAAATCACATGAAATAAACACAAATAATTATTCTTAAACCTGAAGAGGATAAAACCAATAAAAGAGTGAAAAATGCCTTCCAACCATCCATGCAAATGTAGGAGGTACTTAGTGTTTGTATCATTTACCACACGCTTGTGTTCTCCTTTTTTTTAAGTTCAATTTCTCTCTGACCAGGGAAGATAAGCTTCCGAAGATGACAGTCCGTGAAGCCACTCCGGAGGACATTGAATGTCTGAAAGTTCGTACCAAATTTAGCACAAATAAATTCTTCGGAACCACCAACTTGGATACCAAGCTTATAACCACCGCCTATACGTTAGTTGTTGTTAGCCAGTCTGGTAAGATAGTGGCATATGCACATTTTCAAAACTCTCCAAACCTCGCGGCGGTTCCGAAAGATTCTTGGCTTCACTGGATGCACACTGTTTATGGGTAAGGAATGCTTTGGGCAGATAACTTTTCCACCATATCGAGCTGCATCGACAGACAGATGTGGCTTGAATTTTCTATCGCCGGTCTTGGCATCGACAGATAGATGACAAATGTCTAGAGATGTCGGCTCTATATGAGTGGATGCGGAGTTACAGGATGTTGCCTGCGAGGGTACATTTTACATCTCTGTGTGTTTCGTTTCTTTACAGTTTAAAGCAGATCACCTATGGGAATACACTTTTCATGACATATTTCATGACCGACGATCCTTATAACAATAACATAGCGAAAGACATGTTTACAGAGATATTCCTTCGGGAACAGAAGCTCAAGTACATATGTATTTATGCGCCGCCAGTTGACTGTAAGTAATTATTTTGTAACACATTGTTCTGGTCTGTCTTCTCAGTGCTTCTAGTTAAATTCTATTTCGTTCCCTTAAGAACGATTTAAGCACCAATTTGAGTGAAGTGATATCTAGGTCGGTCCTAAATGCCTTAGTGGCATACGTTTCTTGACCAAAAGGAAGAGGTGGCTAGAAGTTAGTCCTGGCCGCAAATACACGGCAGAAAAAAATTCAGGGCTTCATGGTATCAGCAAAAGTGTGTAGATGTTGCTCAACAGGTACATTAACTACTAAAAAGACGGGATTTTCAACAAGAATTGGAAAACCGAACAGTCAGGGCTGTTTAGCACGATGAAAAGAAACCCGGACAATCTATTAGTATACAGACCTCTATTCACGCTGCACAGGGCAGGGAACCCCTTCTGAGTGTTCCCTACTCTCAGACTGAAGCCGAAACTTACTGCGCCGGTACAGAAGATGGACTATTTGTACAAGAGTGGTTTCAGAAAAGATAGCTCTTCAGGATATACCTCAATCATAAATTGTCAAGAGGCAAGTCCGAGATAGATCTGAGTCACTACCATGAATCTTCAAAAGGAAGCATGCTGTCTATATCGAGTTAGTTACCTCTACCGCCTTTTATTTCAAAATATCGAGTTGAATTACTAGATCTTCTTCCACCATTTGCCTGAGGAACCACCACTACATACAATATTTCACCATGTTGGCAGCTTTAAATGCTTTCAACTCTGCAGATTGCTGCGATGGTATACTGAACGTGCTAGAAAACATGTCCATAGCAATAACTTGTGCTGATGGCGATGCGATACATCGGTGAAAAATAGTTTTACGGAACGACCCCCGGAAGGACTCGCCTCTTAATAGATCAAAAAGCTACACAGTCACATAATACATGTTCTGCTGTTTTGTTTACCTCTAGGAGTCGACATGAGGTTACCTGGGTAGTTCTCATCTTGTGTAGATGAGATCTTAGACTACAATGTCCAGAAAGGAAGCGAATGAGTCTTTGAATATCGTCCCTATTGAGCACATTGTTTAAGTTTTTTTTTTCATTAAGTAGATGAGCCTTTTCTTGTCTGATTCCTAGAATATTATCCTAGTTGCTCTTTTTCCATCTGTTTAGTTCCAAACAAATAATTTGGTAAACCACAGAAGAGTTCGGCACCTACGTACCTTCCGGTAGATCCCTTTCTGACTAATAGGTTAGCGATTTCATTACCTTCGATGCCTCTGTGCCCGGTATCCACCAGAGTGTGACTTCATTTCGCTTAGATATGTCTTGGAGAGCATTGACTCAGCGGTCGACCCCGGGTTACATTCCAAGTGCCTTCGAGACTTTTCCGTCGGGAATCCGCTTTAGAGCGACCGTATACCACACTAGTCGTTTTATATTCTTAGGATTTAGAACCTCGATTTGAAATCTTCCACCGAACATTTATCGCGGCACCACCTTTTGTCAGGGAATGACAAGTATAATTTGTCGTGAAAAAGCTTCTCAATGCGCCGTCCGGAGTCGGCAATTAATGGTATATCTCTTCCATTCGTGTGAACAATTTAACACGCACAAGATGAATGGTTGCGAAAAGCTATGCCTTGGCTCATTTCGAGCTGTCGCGCCAGCTATTTATTTTTTTTTTCGGTAGAAGACCTTGTAGAGGAGTAAGTCCAACTAGTGTCTCTAAGGCTACCGAAGGGCAACGTCGCATAGATCCCGAGGCATGCTGACCCTTGAAGTCGTTGCATCTTTCAAACCGTGGTTTTCTCTTCGGCTTAAGTCCACCATACTGCAGAAGCACGAAAAATCTGAACATCATAGTGTACAACCAGAAGATACGTTTGTTGGCTTTGGCAATCTTGTTTTGGATGTGGGCGCTCCAGTTGAGCTTTTTAGTTAGCAACCTTCCTAGCTTCTTTATGCTCAGTCACAGGTTGTTACTTGTGGATGGCTGTGAATCTCCACTAGAGTCCGGACTCTTGTCGGATGATATTCTCCGCAGGGATGAGGGTCTGGAATGATTTCGCTGCGAGTCAGAATTCTAAAGAAACGTATTGATGAACAACTTTGTGAAGAGATCAGCTAGACAATGCTCTGATGTAGGAAGTCCTTAGAATTACAATTAATACCATTACCAAAGGTGGAGGAATGCCGTATCTCCAAGAAGCTCTGGCCTATGATCTAAAAATTTGATTTTGCTCAAAAGATCGCTCATTAGTACCGTTATTTATGCCAAAAGCTTGGGCCTCTTCTCAAATGACGTCTGCAAGAGGAAGAAACGATCCTCCACTTCATCTGCACTTGCCCTGCCCTATGCCAACGAAGGAAGCTCGATCTAGGAGCCTATCATTTCGACAAATTGGGCGAACTATAGCATACTGACGTCAAAAGTATCCTCAGCTTCATCAAAGTCTCCAATTGGTTTCCATAAAGTAAGTGGCGTTTTTTAGTGTATAGATCCAAGTGGTATCAGAAAGAGCCTTTCCTGGCCTACGTTTCCCCTACCTATTTACATACCTACCATTAAAACTGTATCTCAACGCAGGTTTTTCTTTTTTATTTCCTCAGCTTTATATGAAGAGATATTGGAGGTGCATTGCGAACGAATTTACTCATTGGATGCCTCTGTGAGCAGGTTGAGACAATCGATTTTCCTCTGTGAACGCTACAGTGTCATTCCAAAAATGCGATTACGCCGTGCTCTGTAAGCTTTGTGCAGTGGAAAGGTAAGGAAGTTTTAAATTTAATCAATTTGTTTGCCAATTTCTAGCGCGGAGGACAATGACGATTTAGTTGAAATAGTTGACGAACAGTTGAAGGCGATTCGGAAAGAGTTGGGCGATTTTTACATTGCTGAACAGGTTTTACGCAACGACCCGAGTGAGAATATCGTTGTAGCTGAGGTACGTATGGTTTAGTTAAAGCCGTTGGGAATATTTTCAGCCTTTGGTGAACCTAGTCTGAAGGTCTGAAATGCTCTCATAGTTCAAGTTTCCGACTTCAAAGTAAGAATTCGTAAATTTTCTCACGGCATGATTTGAATGTCGTAACTCTTGCCAGGATTGGTGATTCACATCTTTTGGCTGCACGCCCGTCACTGTCAATTTACGTGGTTAAATCATTATGTGAGGCCCAAAGGCCACAAGGCGAACAGACGAGTCACTGTTAGAGAAATCATACAGAATTGTCCCTTTTGCCATTTCTAGACACCCTACCTTCACCAAGCAGTTGTGGGATAAAAACTTCACACACACATCCCTGTGCGGTGTTTTTTCTTCTTTGATCCTGTCATGAGACTTGGGTTATCACCGAAAGTATAAGATCGCGGATATAACCTGTCCAAATGAGATTTCTTCGTTGAATTTCTGGGCTAACGTGTCGATATTGAGCAGACACACACTTCCCCGAATGGAGACACTCATGATTTGGCTTTCAAGACGTGCCATGGAACTCGTGCCATAAGGTAGGGATCCCCTACCCAGGATGAGATGGTTGGACCAAATCCGAAATCTCACTTCTACCAGTATGGCGATGATTTAGAATCGTTGGCGGAAGAGTGGGAGATGTGGAGGGTCCCCTTAAGCACTATGAACCCGCGACGATGGTGATGATGTCAAGCTGTTTGCTGTAGAGTAACAGTGCATCAAAGTAGGGCAGATGATAAATGCCTTTAAGATAAAATTGAGTACAGCCGTCATATTGGCAGCATTCCTCTTTACGACTTCTGGAAAGTGGTGTAATTTCTCAAACCGCTCAGCTAGTCTTTGATAAGATTCGACTTGTTTACCTCCTGCATTTATTTCTTCAGATCTCAAATGTCACAGTCGGAATGATATGGATAAACACCAACATACACAGCAAAGCATTAGCTGACAACTTCGAAATAGCCGCTTATGGAAATTTTGTCAAGCCCCAGAGTGACAGTCGAGACGTTGCGACGAGAACCGTCATGTAAGTCTCGATCTTGACCAACTGATGTCGAATATGCTGTGTTAACCATTTATTTTACACAGTGACATCATCCGAAGGGAATCAGAACAGTTTTTCCTTAAGGCAGGGGATGCACCTAAAGAAAAGAGGCTTTCAGGGCAATACCGAATGAGGTAAGTTCAACCTTCCTTCTACAGTGTGCCTGTAATAAGTCTTCCAATGTCGTGTTAGCATGAATAACTTGTACATATGCACGAGTGATTCAAGTGAAAGTTGTGAGCCCGAGAAGACGGAAAGCCTGTTCCAGAAGTGGCAGCAAATTGGCAAAGGTAAACCGAATTTCCAGCGTCCACATCTGAATCTTTTGACTTGTAACTACTCCTGCAGATTTAAGAAACCCTCATAACTACGCGCGTGAGGTACGGGTGCAAGTAAAAATGCCAAAAACTATCGAAGTGACGAACGCCTTCGCCATTCAAATTTTTGGCTTAACCAGCACCATTGATCCCAGGAGAATATTCGACTTGGTCGCAGCTGCTTTTGCCTCATACTTGGACAAGGATTACTGTCTCATATCTCTTTCGTCGGGTGAAGCGTCTTCTGACTCCTTCAGTGGTCCTTTGCTGAGATATTTTTCGGTGAGTTGTCTTATTTGTGTATGTGATTCCATTATTTGTTTGCAATTCCTTCCGCCAGCGTGTTGTTCCTCGACCCGGATGCAAGATCTCCGATTGCCTGTATGTAACCCACAGAAATTCCTTCCTATCTGAGATAGAGGTTAGCGTCTTGACCCACGACGATATTCCTGATATCGAAGCAATGCTATGCCTATCAAAGTTGCAAGGTATGACGATATACTGCATTGCCGACGTTTTGCAAAACATAATGGAGTTCTTGGAAAATCCCTACTCGTGCAAGGATGTTTTTATTATGCGTTGTGCGGGCTGTGCCATTGGCTTTGCCATGCTAAGGTTTGTGATTCATGAATTTGGTTTTATTTTACTTTCTGATGCGCAATTGGGTTTCCGTTTAGGCAAAATGTGTCCATGTGTGAGTTTCGTTCGAACTACATCGTCTACGATGATGAAGTTGCATTTCCGGAATGGAAAACTGGAGAACTATTGCGTTTACACTTGCATCCGGCATTCGTGTGGGAATGGAGACATGTCACTCGTGAGATAATCCGATTGTCAGGATATTATTCGTTGTATTTTAAGCTCCAGAGATTGGTGAGTACGAGACTTTGTTTTCTATTATTTGGGAAAAAAAATCTATGCGTAGAAAGGTGGACAGGGAGGCTGTTTGTAGAAAATATAATTTGGGCGAATGGCATCATTGCCAAGAGCCTATCAGTGAGCACAACACAGCCATCGATTTTTTGAAGGGTCCCAAAGAGCAAAATTAATGGAACACAAACTTATTCTTAAGGAAATGAGCTCGGATAGATCCGATAGAAGCTGACCATTCGTCAGGTGTGTAGTGTATTGGCAAGACTAGTATATGATCTCAGATACGTCATAGTACTCATGACACGCGTAAGTACTTTTGGTGTACAGAGACGTGCTCTTAGCTCTCAGTTCTTTTCTCTGTTGTCTCGTGTGCATGTCCAATCTTGTCTCGGGGGTGAGTCGTGATCGAGCTAACGAGAAGGATGCATGTACTGTCGAGCCGACACTACAAGGTGGAATTCGTATTTTGCAACCTCGAACTCATGACATATGGATGTCGAATGTATAACAACGGTTCAGATAGCTCCGTGGCTCCACGCGACGGTGAATAGAATGCGTAACGCACTTTCAGGGCTCATAGTTTTCAACCGGAGAAAGTTTTCCTTTTCTAGTCAACAGTCTACTTCGCCGAAGGATGGTTGTAATCTTCGAAAGATGAGTCCATACCTAGTATTTACTCGCTATACCCACCTCCCCTTGAAATTTTCGAAGTCAACGCTTTGTGGGTAATAAGAGTTGCCATCATGCTTGAACTTATGCAAGTACGAGCGAAAGTGTCCAGGGTCTTTTAGAGCTGAGTCAGTTGATAGTCTAAGGCCTTTGTATCCACGGTGAGTCAGGCTGTCTTCCGCAGAGACATTCCAGTATTCTTGCCATCCCCTCGTAGGCAGATAGGTTAAGTGGGGGTTCCTGAGAATTAGCGCTAGTGTGCGCCATTTTGTTACCCCAAAACTCGTTCAAACCTATTTGTATGTAAATGTTGATTGGTTATGTTGGAATGATGTGGTTAAAACCAGCCAGTGGAGTTAAAATACAGGATCAGCTCTCTAATTGTTTTCAGCTATCTCGTCGAGATCCACGAAGAAGGGTTTGTCTAAAGTACACTGTTTGGTCCTCGCCATGGCCAGAGAAGTAGAGATTCTTTCTCCTTGCAGCTTCTACAGAAGCTTGACCGCATGGTCTCCAACTGGCCAGTGGAATGGCTATAATGGCTATAATTCTGATCTTGATTTGTTAAGTAGCTCTTTGAGTTAGTTTTGTTTTAATTAGGACATGTCTTTTTTGAAATGACACAGCTGGACAGGCTTTTCCAAAATGAAGATGTTTAAAGCCCTTAACAGTTGCCAGCGGAATATCGACACTTTCTACAAGAGAAGTGTTAGGGGCCGATTCTCTCCTGGCACGCTCATTGCCCTCATGATTGCTATGACCTGGGATCCATTCTTTTTAGTGTCTGCCGATTTTCGCCACATGACACAGTTGCACCTTCTTAACTCCGGCAGTTCGGTTTCATAAAGAAGCAAAGCACCATCCATGCAATATAGGCAGTGTGCAGCATAGCACGTTAAGCCATCGAAGGCAAAAGATGGCTAGGAGGAATAAAACAATAACACTTGACGTCAAAAATGCGTTTAATTCAGCCGACTGGAGCCGTGTAGTAAGAGCACTAAGCGACCTACAGGTACCAAATTACCTGTTGCGTATAATAGCCAGCTACTTCGAGCATATAACCCTGTACTATGACACGGATGAAGGGCCGAAGAAGTATAAGATTACGGGCGGAGTTCCACAAGGGTCAGTTTTGGGACCCATTCAATGGAAAATAATGTATGATGGCATTTTAAAAAAAAAGAGACTGAGTGGAGTGGAAATCGTCGGTTATGCTGACGACACTGGGACAAGTGACGCAAAACTGCAATGAAACAATTGCGAACGTGAAACATTGGCTACAGACAACAGGTTTAGAGTTAGCGGACCATAAAACCGAAGCCATCCTCATAAGCAGCCGTTAAAAAGTGGAACACCTAACTATACAGGTCGGAGAACACCTCATCGAGTCGAAGCCGCTCATCAAGTACCTAGGAGTGCTGCTGGATCACAGACTCAGCTTCAAGGACCACCTAACGTACGCAGGCGAGAAGGCCTCTCGGACAGTAGCAGCGCTTTGCAGGCTCATGCCAAACATTGGAGGACCAAGGCAGCCGGTCAGAAACCTTTTAAGTGAAAGCGGTATGGCACGGGCCAAAGAGTATCCATTAAGGATTTTCGCACCTACCTTCGCATCAAAAAAAAAAAGAAGAAAGATCACGCAATGAGCGGCAAAGCGGTAAAATTAAAGCGTATGAAATTGTATGGTTGTGGCCACGCAGTTGTTGAGCGGCAAGTTTCATTTCTGAGCATATTTTTTGCCGCTCTGCCGCTTTGCCGCGTGTCGCTCATTGCGTGTCAGCGGCCTAAGATGTAGATATTTGTTCCTATGTCCCGAAATTTAATCTGCACTCGTGGTGTTTAATGTTCCCATGGCGTATTTTCTTCCCATCTGTCGTCGCACAGGTAATAACTTGACAGAATTTTTCTCAAAGTTGGATGGAACAAACACGGACATGTCCACTGGACTGAGTGGCAATTGCATCGACATTTTCCTATTCCCGACAGTGAGTGCTCAGATTTCAATTGACTTTCATATGTACGGGGAAAGCCACGGTCTACAGTGGTTTCGAGAGTGTTCCACTCTCGGTTAGGTACCAGGGTACTGCACATCTTTAACATTTTCTGACAGCCCGTAGAGAGTCAATCTCTAGCTTCTTGCAACTACTCTTGTATTTTTCGCAGCACGATCAGCCAATTCAAAACAGCATTCTCCTGAATATGTTTCCCCTCTTCCCGAGGAAACGAATACATGGAATGCATACAACGATAGAATCGTACGCTCTCTACTACATAAATTGCAAGATGTGCCACCTGGTAAGAGATCAGATTGAGAACAAAATTGTCATTGTTGGGTTCAATGAGACGTGCAAGGGATTCCTGCGAACATTGCTTTTCTCGTAAGTACCACTAAAACTCACGCTGACTTTTCCCATAAAATCCTCTTCTCCCGCCTCCAGGCAGCACTCTAAGCACATACAGTGCCTTAACATTACAGTCGTTACACCATGTCCTGGCTTCATTGACGCCGAATATGATATGCACACCTTCAAAGAACATCCTTCGACATTTTTCAAATCCAAGAATCAATTTGACGCAGAATACATGCGACGTCTGGAATTCAGGACATGGGTGGCATTCGTTGGAGGAACACTGAAAAGCATCAAAGGGTTTGAATCTCTCATTGTATTCTAAGCCACGTCTATCGTTACCTTTGCAGGTCAAAGAAACGCATTGAGTTGGAGAACGGCGCAAATCTGCGCTATGACCGGCTCTATCTGATGGCCAACTCGAAGTATAATGCCCCAAAAGAACTCAGCTCCGTGCCGCTAAACTATATGGAAGTTAACAGTCGTCTGGATAAGATAATATTTTATCATAAGATTAAAGCCTTGACCGAGCATTTGAAGGGAAATACTTTGCCGATTGTGATCTATGGCAGTGTGGTGTTGGCTCACTCGTGCTTGACCACGCTGATCGATTTGGGAATACCGGCAAAACAGATTTGCCTAGTCATTCCGATGATGAAGGGAAAAATTAACTTTCCCGAGACCTTCGACGATGATTATGTGATGAATTTGATTTACAAGCTGGAGCTGCATGCCGGAGCGACTATTTACAGAAATTTGAAATTCATTGATTGGATCCTGAGCCCGCACGACGACTCGATTCAGAGTGCGATATTCGAGTCGGAATTCGAAAGAGTCGCGATCAATTGTTTGGCGTTTATAAGCTTTCATAGGGATGCGGCCTCGGGTCTCTGGAATATTAGTAAGTATATACGCACGACAGATGGTTTATACTTGTTTAAGGTACACCTTCTGGGTTGGGCCTTCACAAGATCTTCGTCGACTCCGTTTCCCTCTGAGTTGAATTCGAAGGGTGGTTGAGTTATTTCCTGTCCTTTGGTTGACTCTGCAATCAAGAAAATCTTAACACCTTGTAGACTTACGATTCCCCTAACCTAACCTTACCTAGTAGTGGAGTTCATGGACTCCTGTGCTTTTCATAGAGTCACAGTTGCTGGACAGTGACAGAGGATGTGTTCCAGGGTCTCACAAGGATAGTTAACGCTTTGATGGCATTAGAATAAATGTAAACGTGTTTTCCTTAGATGCGATGTCTTCTAAGGACCTACGCCGCTTCTGGATCGCTAAGCGTGAGTGAGGTTTCAAATGTATGGTGAGTTCGATTGTAAACAGTATACTCAAGTCCCAGATTCATCCTCTATATTGGAGCCATAGATTAATTCCTTCATGGTATCCTGTGTTGCTGTTGTCTAGGAGTCCGTAGATTGTCCTCGCTGAGAAGTGGTTAGGTTAGGTGTGTGTGCAGGCGAAAGGGGGGAGGTTTAAGGTTGTAAAGACTTGGGCAAAGAAAGTGGGTTGTATCCTTATTGACCTTCTCATCGTCACAATCCGTACAAGGCTCTTCTTCTGTAATTCGCAGTATTTTCCTAAGGTACCGCAACGTATTATGCCAATAAAGGTCATATTTTTCTTGTGGTTACACAAGTGTCTAGAGAGGTCCATCTGCTATTTGCCTCCCTTAAGGTTTTTTTTTTCCTACGGGATGTTCACCGAAGTGTTGACTTGTTTTGAGCTTGTTGCCGAGCCCTTTCTCGCCAGTTCGTCGGCTTTCTCATTTCGTGGTATGCCCTCATGTCTAGGAGACCAGCAGAGCGCGTGTGCGTGTTTTTTTTTCTTGATTGCGCCAAGGAATGTGGGAATCTTCTAAAGATACTAGTGGCCCGTGCTACTAGCATGTACGATTCGTGTACCCGGCTACTCGATTTCCGGAATGCGCTTACGTACTAATCCACACCCAGCACACTTCAACTACTCTCCCCGCGGGGAGAGTCTTCTCAATTCAATTCAATCTGCACCCTCGTTAAGTAGGAGCAGACCTTCAGCCAGTCGTTATCTGAACTCGCCATTTAGCTTAATAGAAGCTGCGGGCTTGACAGTCTTATTCTTGTTTCTGCGAAACGCCTGCAGTGGAACATTCCGTGCTCCGCGTCTTCCTGTTCATCTGGACATTCTGAGCAAAAGGGCGAGCTATTGTGGCCAAATCTGTGGAGGTATTTTCGATAGCCGCCGTGTCCGGAAAGGAACTCTGTAGTAGTTGTAGGATGGAGCTGACCACTCTGGATAGCAGGATCCTCCTAGCTTATCCAGGCCCACCGATGTTTGGCAGGATTCGAGAAAGCGCTGCTTGCGTATGTGATGCCTTTCGGCTAGCATATTCGACGTACGTTTGAAAGTTCGTTCGGTTGTCGAGCATTACTCCTAGGTATCTTAATGCCCCCTTAGACCTGATGGTTTGACGTCCAACGCGGAAACTTGCGTATTCCACAGTCTTGCGGCTGAATATTAAGACGGCTTCGGTCTTGTGGTCAGCCAGTTCTAGGCCGGCAGACTCTAGCCAATTTTTGATTTTGGCGGACTTTATCTCATGGATGTGTTTCACTACGGTAATCACGGCAATATCGTCAGCAAAGCCGATCACCCTCACTCCTTGTGGTAGCGTAAGTCGCAGAACTCCGTCATACATTATGTTCCACAGAAGAGTCCCAGGGACCGACCCTTGTGGGACACCCGCGGTAAAGTCATAGTATTTTACGCCGTCGTCGGTCTGATACCTCAGTTTCCTGTCTTTGAGGTAGTTCGTGACTATCCTCATCAGGTAATACAGTGTACTCATTCTGGCCAGAGATATTCGTATGCATAATCAGTTCGCCGAGTTAAAGGCGTTTTTAACGTCGAGCATTACTACTGCGCAGTACTTCTTTGTGCCCCCAGTATTGCTTCAGCTGCTGTATTTACTACAGCCTTTACGGCATCGACGGTAGAACGAGATTTTCTGAATCCATACTGTACGTCTGACAAAGCTCTATTCTCCTCTGCCACCGCTAGAAGTCTGCCGTATATGATACGTTCCAGGATCTTTCCCATTGTATCTAGCAGACATATTGACCGATATGACGATGGCTCCCCGGATGGCTTGTCTCCTTTTGGAAGCAACACCAGATGTTGGAGTTTCCATGGTTCTGGGAAGACCCCATCCTCAAGGCACTTTTGCAACGTTGCTATAAAAAGGTCCGGTCTCTTCTTTATGGCCGGTTAAACTGCCCTGTTCGGGTTGCCATGGGGTCCGGGCGCTTTGTTGTCGCCTATCCTTCTGCATTCTTCATGGATTTCCTCTGACGTGATTGCCGGGATGTGTTCTGCGTTGGTTTCCCTCGTGATGGTGCACAAAGTAGATGGTCTATGAAGGAATTGATGCTCTACTATTGTCCTCAGCATTGTGGGGCAGGATATTTGTGGGGACCTGCTGCCCTTTAGCTTTTTCATCACCATCCGATATGCCATCCCCTAGGGGTCCAGATCTGCTTCGTGTGCGTTTGCGCGTGACTGACTGACTCAATTTGAATGTCTGTCTGTTGACACTCAGCGGACTCTGGGATAGATATTGCTCCAGAAAATGGTGTAACTAGAAGTTTACAAATCGGTTGCCATTGCGGTTATATCCGTGCATGCGTGCTTCGCAATAAAATGTCTGAGCCCTTCGTTGGTATTCAGTCACCGTGATGTCCTTGTGTCCGTGCTAAACTACATTTTATTTGCATTCCTATAGCTGATCAAGGTGATATCAAAACAGTTGGTCCTCGAATTGTAATCGATGCAAATTCAAGGACCAGCATCCCTCATGTCTATGCTTGTGGATGGATAACGGAGTACGAAGAAAAACTTTTCGCCAAACAATCAGAACAAAGATATTTCAACCAAATTGAAATTGGAAATCAAGTGAGTTTCTCTACAGCCCTGCATGCCTATGCCCAGCCCATATGTCTTCATTCACCAATTCCAGTTAGCGTTGAACTTCATCAAAGAACGTCAGACCGGAGAATCACCGACCATGTTGGAGAATTATTCAAAACCAATCTTTAGGCAATTTGAGCTCATCGATGGTCTGCTGTATGCGGGTCTTCGGCAACCTGGGCGTTACGTTCCGCGTGGCATAAGGAAAAATCTCCACGGCTACGGTCACGATTTGGTCACAAGCGACAACAACGGCGAGTACTGTCGCGTGTGTCTGGACAAAAATGGTTTTGTCAAAGAAATAACCTGTTTAACACGGAAGGTAAGACGAGCGTTTTTGGATGGGGTTTCACTTGGGTACACGGAGTCTTTTTTGCAGTACAAATGTTTGGAAATCATCTATCGGATCTACAACACGCATGAGACAATGTTGAACAATTTGAAGGTTAGATGCGAGAGTGGTGATATTCACCATTTATTGGACTTTTTCCACTCGGAGGCGTTTCTGGTGCTATTTCACGATCAGTTCTTGTTGCTACAAAGTTCGATACGTCAGAAGAATCTTGAATGTTTGAGAGAGTTCCTCCGGGATAAGACCAGGGTAAGTGCCCGTTTGTTCATAAAATTGGTGAAACTGTTTGTTTGGACTAGAGCAAAAGATATGTGGAGTCAGCATTGAACGCGCGACATCTTGTTTGGACTACTAGCTCTTTATCTTAACATTTATTGACCGATCAACCTCGACAAGATCAGATTGAGCTAACTCCAAGGGTTCTATGTACAGGAGAAGAAGATCCTAGGCATTCCTAAATTAGATCCAAGGCTCGCTCTTCGATTTCCAAGCCCCTGTGCAGTTCTTCTTCTTAAATTGGAAGCTTTACCTAGATGTTGATGTAGAGTTGACGGGATCAGCAGTACTGCGACCTGGAAGATCTTTTATGCCCCCGTACTCAGGCTCTAGTCGATATAATACTCGAGTTAGAGCACTTCCTCCAGTCACACGGGCTTGATGAACCGAAGTGTCCTGTGTGTCCTGTGTGGATCCGGCGCTCGAGTGGTTTCTTCTTTAGTGAACTAAAGCTTCACTTTCCGTGAGAAGGTGTATTGGTGTTTTCTCTAAGTTACCTGCAAAATCTGCCGTGGCTATCTTGTTCTATACTCAGTTTTCTATGGTGCTTCTTAAGTGTACAGTGATCTGTTGATATCCCTGTCAGGATGGGAAGCCAGTTTTTGTTAAGGCCAAGGCAAGTGGTTTAGGTCCCGTCTGCATAGATGGTGAGTGGAGGAGGAGGCACAATGACGAACTGTACGGGGTGTAGGGCGAGACCGGCTTAGCCAGAAGAGTAGAGGTCCAACGACTGAGGTGGTTGGGACATGTAGAGCGGATGGACACCAATGCTCCAGCCCGGAAAATCTTTAAATTCACACCCGAGAGACGACGCAGTAGAGGAAGACCGCGACTCAGGTGACGCACGCAAGTGAAAGGGAACCACAACGAAATTGGCGTGTAAAACTGGAGGCAATTGGGTAAAGATCGAGCTGGCTGAAGACGCTTGTTGGTTGAGGCCCAGGTTCGCCCCGGACTGTAGGAAGGCAAGTATCCCTCTTCTGGTTGTATGTACCCAGGTCGACTTCAATGGGAGACTTCATCCCAATGCCGGGCCCATTAGTTTATCTTCTCGTGCCTTAGCTCTACACACAGAATGATTCTGGTTCTAAGCACAGGGTTTGAGAGACCAGCTCATAAGGTCAGCTTCAACTCCTACACGTTCTGGTACACAACAGACTGTATTGGCTTGGCCCAGTTTGTTGATTTTTGTTATGTTTCCTGAGAATCCGAGTACTTATGCAATTCTCGGTCCGAACACGCCTGTCGCTGTTTCTGTTTGCGCTTAGACCCGCCTTGTCGTCTTGTATGTCGTTTAAGATTATATTTTTCGGATTTATAGCTCCATTCTTTCTTTACTTGTCTTTATTGTCGAAGGGCATTATGCACTGCGACATGCCTGCTACCCTGGAGAGGGTTGTATAGCTATCAGAGTTCTCCTCGTGCTACAATTTCTTTCAATCATACACTTCGACTTAACCTTAATCAGAATATTCCACCCTAAAGCACCTTCTTTAGGCCAGTTTCTCTGCGGAATCTGAGGGTGAGAATTTGGTCTATGGTTGGCATATCCTTGTCTGATAGGTACCAACATTTTACCTTTGTTTACCTTTACCTAGATTTGTCCTTATTTCGTGGATGCCCCAAAAGTCTCGCTTGTTTTATTGAAAAATCTTCATAAGTCTTCTTGTACTAACCGTAGTTTCCTCGCGTGTCCTTTGAATCTACAGTGCCCTATTAAGAATCCTGTTAGTATGCGTAGGTTGTTCCAGCTTGTTGTTCTAGCTTAAGCTGATACACGCTTTAAACCTTTTCCGGTCATAGTTCCATAGTTTCCATAGTTTCGTGATTTCCCTCAGACTTTATGATTATTTCAGCCTCTGGTCTTGCCGGTTTTCTCTACTTTCTTGAATTCTTCTCTTAAGGGTATGATACCCTATTCGTTTAGCTAAACCCTGCCTAGCTAGGCATTCCACTACGTCATTACCCTCGATTCCCGGGTATCTAGGAGAGGTTATCTGCGTTTGCTCCTCCACTGTTCATTGAGATTGTGTAGCTGTTCTAAAACAAGCTTCGACTTAATTATTATAGGCCTCAAGTGCTCTAACAGCTCCTTGACTTTTTAACTGCATTTCCTGTTGAGATTGATTTAAACGCATCTGTTCATGACATGTATATCGGCTTTGAAAAATGCTGATGTCCTTACACATAGATTCAGAGTGCTTTGTTCTTGATCTTTACCGTGGAACTTATCCTTTTCAAAATCTTGGTGACCTCAATAATGCCTTTCACACTTTATGAAAAGTTTCAACAGGGAGCTGGGAACTGAGAATGTTTTTTCAAGGAGAATCTGCGTCTGTACTCAGTAAAAGTTAAGGATTTTCTACCTCCCCTTCCGTCCCCTTATTACATTACAGAGGAGCTTACTTATTCTAGATTGTGTACTAGGGTTGTAGATAGCACTGGCTCTGACGAATTGGAGTGGACTTAAGCGAGGATAGATTTTCGTCAGGCAATAGACATGTGCCTAAATGAGTCCTTCTGCCTCATAGTGCTTTAAATTTCTTCATCTTTATCACAGAGTCTAAAGTTCGCATTGTCTTGTAGACCTAGTCTGCTTATTTGCGTACTTAGTCTATGTACAGTGAGTCCTTTTCGAGAATTTGCTTGCTAGCTCATCTGCTCTTTCATTACCTCGATCCCAGGGCAGCCTTGTACACAGTAGAGTTTAACTTTATTACGTCGTCCCAATTTATTGATTTACTCAAGGCAATCCCATATTTGTATGAGCATAGTGCCTTCATGGGTACCTGGCTGTCCAAGAGTATCGTGATACTACTTACCTGTTGAGGTTGAATTGATCGCATCTTTCTGAAATATCCTGAATATCCTGTTCTCGGAACCTTTATATCACGTACCACGAAATTTTTAACATGTCCCCCAAAAAAGTGACTGACGACCTTATTGCGTTTGGCAACTTCGTTCACTCTAAACGTGTCTCACACCTCCAACGCTCCCGAGTCGACCATGATAAATTTTTTCGTCCATAACTTGCCTTCCTTGCCTGCAATTCAACCACCCCAACTCACAACCCCTCACCTCAACACTCCTCTTACATTTTACTACCAGAATGTAAGAGGTCTTCGCTCGAAAACCCATGCTGTTCTGCGTCAATCTCATGCCCTTCCCTTTGATATATATGCTCTGACCGAGACCAATTTGATCCCTAACATTAAGAATCAGGAGCTATTCCCATCCACATTTAAAGTGTTTCGCGATGATGAACGTATACACCCTAACGATCACTCCCCGTGTCGAGGTGTCCTTCTGGCCATCCACGGCAGTCTTAATTCCTCTCCCGTCACACTATGTACTTCCTCTAAACTCGACATTGTTTCAGTTAAAATAACTCTTCCCCTCCGGTCCCTTTATATTATGTGCTGCTACATTCTACCAGCCCAGCCTATCGAATCCTACCAACATGCTATTGATGCGATCGACCAAATAATTGACTTATCCGATTCCATTGATGACATTCTTATTTTCGGCGACTTTAATCTTCCTCACCTGCAGTGGTCACCATCTGATGATCAATCTTTTTTCGTTGCCTCAAACCCCAGCTCAGCTAAGGAATGCCTCTTCTTAGATCGCTTGACAGATTCAAGTCTATGTCAAGTCAGTGGCGTTCCTAACTACATGGGTAGACAATTAGATCTTATTTTCACCACAGACTCTTATAACTCCTCAGTTTCGCTTTGTCCTCAATCCCTTTCAACCATTGATAATTACCACCCTCCTCTTCTTCTCTCATTTTTTCTTAACTCTCCTATTATGTCCACTCCACCCACAGTTCTTTTATCTCACGACTTCCATAAAGCTAATTTCCCCAAAATCAGCGACTATCTCAGCAGATGTCCCCTTGACTTTCACAACGTAACTATAAATGATGCCCTTTCCATTTTTTACAGTGAAATATTCAAGTCATTTTCTCTCCATGTTCCTATTTCTCGTCGCAAAACTTCATCTACTTCCCCTCCTTGACTTCGTTCCCCTCGAAGACTTCGTTCATTACGAAACAAGAGAAACAAGTTATGGGGTGTTTTCCTTCGCACAAGATCATTTTCCGACTATTCCAACTATCTCGGTACTTATCTTCATTTTACAGAACTTTACAACTCCCTTTATCAGCAATATCTTAGCAATGCGCAAGCCAATCTGATTAAGGACCCTAAGTCTTTTTTCCAATTTGTGAATTACAAAAGAAAGTCTGATGGTTATCCTCCCTCCCTCTCTTTCAACAGCAAATCATCAACCGACCCTCTTACAATAGCCAACTTCTTTGCGTCATTCTTTAAACAATCCTTCTCCAGCGAATCTTTCGTACCTGATACCTCTTATTTCAATTACCTTCTAAACTTCTTCACTGGCCCTCTTCTCTCCCACGTCATGGACCCGTCTGTTATCGAACGTAAGTTACATGAACTTAATGACGAATTCACACCCGGCCCTGATGGCCTTCCCGCCATATTTCTTAAGAAATGTTCCTCGATTCTTTCCCCCGTCCTTTCAAATCTCTTCCGTCTATCCCTCTCACAAGGAGAATTTCCTCAGGTTTGGAAAACCTCCATCATAACGCCGATCCATAAAAAAGGATCAAAAACCGAAATAACCAATTATCGTCCCATCGCTAAACTTTCCCATATACCCAAACTTTTTGAAAGCATTTTGTACGAAGCCTTAAGCTTCCAGTGCAAATCCCTCATTTCCCCCAGACAACATGGTTTCCTGAAGGGTAGGTCGACTACCACAAATCTCGTCGAATTCGTGTCCTTTGCCCTCTCAGCACTAGAGAACGGTAACGAAGTGGATGTCATCGCAACCGATTTCAGCAAGGCCTTCGACAAAATCTCTCATAAATTAATAATTTTCAAGCTGTCTGCCATCGGCTTTGAACCCATACTGTTAAAATGGATATCCTCTTACCTGGATAACCGTTTTTACAGTGTCCGCTTTAGGTCCGCCCATTAAACCCCGTTTATGGCCACGTCTGGTGTTCCACAAGGCAGCCACCTCGGTCCTCTTCTGTTTATATTAACTATTAATGATCTTGATAGGATCATCAGACATTCGTCCATCTCCCTTTATGCCGACGATACTAAATTTTTCAAAACAATTTCTTCACCCCAAGACTCCATCCTCCTTCAAGAAGACCTTAATAGTTTTTCGATCTGGTGCCTAAAAAACTGCTTAGAACTTAATATCGCCAAATGTCAATCCATCACCTTCTCACGTAAGCGAAACCAATCTCCTCCCCGTCTCTACTTTCTGCTTAACCAACCCATCTCCTCCGTTCAGTCTCTTCGCGACCTTGGCATTCTGTGTGACAGGGAACTCAACTTTCGATCACATATAGATGAGATAATCCTTAAAGCCAACTCTGTTCTTGGTTTTGTAAAACGATGGTCCAAAGAATTCACCAACCCATACGTAACCAGATCCCTCTACATCACCTTTGTTCGCCCTCTGTTAGAGTATGCGAGTCAGGTATGGTCGCCATATCATCGTGTCCATATTACGAGTATCGAGAGTATCCAACGCCGTTTTCTCCGATTTGCTCTTCGAGGTCTGCCCTGGAACGATCCTTTTACACTACCGCCTTATCAAAATCGCCTCAATCTCATTAACTTAAATACCCTCGAGGAACGCAGAGACGCAGCTGACATCCTCTTCATTCACCGACTCTTTTCTGGGCACGTTGATTGTGCGTCACTCATCAATGCCATCTCCTTCCACTCTAACACTCGTAACCTACGACACTCTCGCCTCTTCTATCTACCGCCCCACCACACCTCTTATGGCGTGAATGAACCTATCTCCCGTATGCTACGACAGATTAACGCAAACCTTACCGTCTTTGATTTCAACCATACATCCCCTTACCTAAAGTCCCTTCTGCTTCACCACCACATCTAATTTTTTAAGTTTTAGTTTTAAGATTTCTGTTTAACTTTAGATTAAGAATGAATAGCTTGTATTAAGCCAAATAAATGGGGTCTCTCGTCCCCACCAAAATTAAATTAAAAATTCTCGGCTCATATACTCCTATCCCAGTTCCCGTGGCTATTCTTGAGCCTTCTGTATGCGTTCCTTTTGAAGCAGTATTTACTGATCATATCGTAGGTTAACAGGCGAATGGTTTCTGAAAGGGTTGCGTCTTCCTTTTTGTTAAAAGCTTTCCCTCCCCCGATACTTTCTTAATTGATTCTAGGGCTTCATTTGCTGATCTTTCTAACACGATGTGTAATGAGGATTGTCGCGTAAGCATGTGACTGCTTTCTGTATTAAACTTCAAAGAATAGCTTGTCTCGGCTGCAGGGGAGCTTTTTCGAGTTCACCTGGCGCTGGTCTAGATGCTCTGCTTGATCTACCTCCTCTTGATACCTGTATCATGAACTGTACTATCAAAGCAATCTATAGACGGGGCGGCTTTTGGTATCGCATGCACTGGAGTTCTGATGACCTTGCGCGACACTTATCCTACGACTCTAGTTCCATGGATATGCCGTCTGATGCAATGACACCAGAATTTTGGTTGCCGTCCAAGTTTAAAGTCGACTTTCCTTGCGTTTAGGACTGGCTTTGGCCAGAGTCTAAACCTGGACTGGACTGCAGTCAAATCTTCACTCATCTTCACTCATGGGTCCGCTGCTAATGTCTTTGTGGAGGTCGATAACACTAGACTTCACTACTCGTTGGGCAAGCATGCCTCTGTTTTTCAAGCAGAGACCTTTGCTTTCCTAATGGAGTGAGGTCAGTCCATAAGCACGGACTATATTGTTAAGAAAAGGAGTATCTGCGTCTGCAGCAGTAGCCAGGCTGAACTCCTTGACTCTCTGGAAATTAAATCTCCGATGAGATTGCTAGACCAGGCTCAGAGGATGTTTTCTCAGGACCTCAACCTGCGTTGGGTCTTCCCATGTCATTAGTCAGGGCCTCCATTGACGATTGGATTTCCTACAAACCCAATTGTGTGTGGCATTGTGATGCCGGCAGTCCGAACGTCTGTCAGACATCAGCGGCATTCTTACTGTCTTTCAACAGAAGAGACTGGAGATGATACTTCGAATCATTTCCTTTGCGATTGTCCTGCTTTTGCTCGGATCAGTTGGCAGATCTTTGGTGCTGGTGTGATGGGCGCTGATACTGTAAGCTCTTCATCATTGCAGCGCCTTCTCGGCTTTCTACGAAAGTCGAGGAAATTCCAGAAAAATGGGAAAAGACTGGGTCCTGCTTCCTGGTAGTACAACGGACCAGTTACGTCTGAGTGCTGAGGATTGTACCAGAATCATGTGCAGTGCTGCCGTAGGACATGTGCACATTGCAACGGTCGTAACTACCCAGGGCAGTCATTATACATATTTTGCTCAGTACTTTCGTGGACGTAGCCATATGTTTTGTAGCCCTTTGGATTTGCAACCCCAGATTTTTTCTGAGTGATTGCTATAGGTCACTATGGCTCGGGTGGCATTGGAAGCTATGGTTCCCAAGTCTTTTATTCAATAGCAGCCCGCTGTCTAGTGCTAGCCCTAGTCGTCATCAGCATAGCCTTGACAGTTGATGCCGATGTCTGTACAGTAGTTCGTCACCAAACTGACTCCACAGAAGTGGTGAAAAGACTCCATCCTGTGGACATCCTCTGGTCCTTTTATCACTGTTTCTGCTTTCCACTTATCACTTCATGAGAAGTCGACTTTCTGTCAGTCTCGAAGTCAAAAGTCGACCTGTCAATGTTGATAAGCATGTTGCTTCCTATGGAGAGAGATTCTCTTTGTTGTTCTTCGATGATTACCTGTACTCTCTTGTCCCAGAAGAGAGGTGGTGCAGTCATAAATGTGGTCAAATCTACGCAATACTTCATGTGTACTTCGCCTAGTCTAAACAACATCTTCCCCACAACTTATGACCTGAAAATTCCTCATGAATGATTATTCCTTTCAGCTGGACAGGGATGAAATTCAGCAATACCTGAGAAGCAAAGGAATGGAGGAGTACATACAAAATGAACTCATTGACTTCATAATGACGCACTGGAAATCACTTCATCCGCACTACGCCCTACCCGACGATTTTCCTCAATAAAGAGGTTGAATCTCAAAGCAAAAATAGTGTTTCCTTGTATGTTGTAAAAGTATGGACACCGAAAAAAAATCATTTTATCGTCATGTATGTTGATTATTCGTCGACTTTTCTTGAACATACCCGGGTCAGTTTAAAGCCACCATCAGTGCCATCTCTTGAATAGAGTCAGTTTAACCACTCGCAAATGTTTTTCCATTTCTTACTCCATAACAAAACGCAGAGTCTCGAAATGACCACCTCATCATGTACCATCACCAAGATCTCCATAGTTTCCAACACTCACCACAAATGAATATAATGGCGCCACATGCATACAATTTTGTTAGCCGAGCTGTCATTTGTACAGCTGTCAATTTCAATTAATCAACAAGTTCGTCTCGTTCGGTCTAGATTTGTTTTGTTTTTTTTGTGCAAAAATGCGTGCAAAAGTTTTGGTTTTTTTTTCGTTTTTTATTGCACGTGTGTTAAAACGATAAGTTAAAACGTAAAATAGTAAATAAATCAATATATTTCGTGTGTTTGTGCTAATTGTGTGATAAAAATTTAGTGCATGTCGTGCGGCCTCTTTTTTAACCTGTCACGGGTAAGTGAAATGCAAGAAATGAGTTAACTTCTAATATTTGATAAATTTACCAAAATCCATACGGAAGAATGTTCTAGGGAGAAAATAGTTCCACAGCTAAGCTTCTTCTGCTCATCCACAATAGGTACTGCTGTTCTATTTTTGGATTTTTCAAATTGATTTTTGCCAAACAAATAACTTTTCTGACTGCTGAGTGTCGCAAAACTATTCATCGCAGTTGAACAATTATTCTAATTGGTAGAAGCTCAAGGAATTCTAGTTTTATATCGATTTTGGTGCAAAACTCTCTAGAATGGCTTTGTTCGCTTTGTTAGGTGTGCAAAGTTAATCACAACAATTTAAACGAAGGTTGGCAAGGCAGATTGGTTAGTCTGGGCATGGGGCTTGGTCTGCTAATTCGAAATCATCTTCCTCTCAATGTGAACCGCCGGTATATTTGTTCGGTGTAGGTTCTAGGGAACCTAACGCACCATTGACAATGTCGTCGAATGTGCTCTGGGCTAAGCTTTTGCACTGTAAATCTCGGTTTGTAAGTTTGACACTTAACCAGATGAATATGTCGTTGCAACCGTTTCCCGTCAGTCTGATCAAGCTCGACCTCACTTCTTTTGGTTTTCCTTTGCTTCCCTGTAATTTTCTTCCAATTGAATTTGCGACTTTTATTAGACGATCACGTCACCTTCAATTGAACGACACCACCTGCTCTCATATGTTATCGATGAAGGAGCGCGCTAAAGATAGATGAGTTAAAACTAGTTAGATGAGTGCCCCGTGGCCACATCGTCTCCCTTAGACCGAAGAAAGGTAAAATAACGCTAATTACGAATCAAGCAAATAGAAATACGAATCTTTAGAGGAAGCCACTCAGGACAGTCCTGCCAATTTATTCAAAAAGTGACAGTCAAGAGGCTTTCGTCTTCGAGCAGGTGGGGAACAAATACAGCTTTTCCCCTCTTGTCGGCGGCTTCTACATCAGTTACAGTGGACGGCCGCAAGTCGCTCCATATGAATGGCAATGGGACCGTTTCTGACAAGAACTGCAAGGATTATTTGCTCATCCTTGCTTAAATTAAATAGATGACCTGACAGTTAACTATTTGTTCAGAAAAATTCGTCCCATGTCTGTTCTCTACTTTTGATCGGTCTACTGGCTCTGTAGTGTAGTTGTGAGACCGATTGTAACGTATGGCATAATGATTTGGTGGCCGGCTCTAGTAAAGCAGACCAACATTAAAGTTCTCGAGAAAGTCCAAGGTGTGGGGCTTGCCTCAGCATAACCATGCTCTACTTAGTTGTTGCTAATAGATATCTATGGCATGCAGCAGGCCACTAACGCCGCCCTAAGGCTGGGAGATACCCACCAATGGTGTGAGAAAAATGTGGCACATGCCAGAATCTTATTAACTCACCGCAGCATTTCCAAATCAACAGACACGCTGCCCATGACAGATGGGCCTAGAGTCAACGTGACGTCCTCTATCTCTATATTCACGCACGGCTCTAAAACAGGCGAAGCTGTCGGTGCTGGTGTCTTAACAGAAGACGTGGACATCCACCACTCCGTCAGTCTCTTCAACAACTGTAGTGTCTTTCAAGCCGATGTCACAGCTATTAATCAAGCCGCCGCTTGGCTGAAGGCTAACCCAATATTTTGCACGGATATTGCCTTGTATCCAACACTTAAATGAGATCGCTAACCAGTATAACGTCTCATTCTGTTTGGTTTCTGGTCACTGCGACATTCAAGGGAACTGTGCGGCTGACGAATTAGCTAGACTAAGCTCCCAATGTACAGACGGCAGGAAGCTCGACCATATCAAAGCGCTTATGTCGCTTGTTAAGGAACTGACTCACACCGACGCTCTTTCGACAGCAAATTGTGGATGGCAAGACCTCGATTATCTAAATGATCTAAACTCCGTTCAGGCCGACCTCAACAGCTACGTTAGGAAATCTGAATGGTTTCAGGAGTAAGCAGGGCATACTCCAATGCTTAATGGTATCACAAGACTTCGACTGTAAGTACTTTGTAATCGTCTTCGAGTCTAGTGGAACTTCTAGTTTCTAGAGTTTCGCATAAGACACCACCTTTTGTAGTAATCTCCGTCTATACACGTGCTTGCACGAGGCTTCTAAGACGTCTATCCACTGTCTTGATTTTTCACAAAACACTCTGCACTTTTGATGAAAACTTTTCATTAGTGGAGCTTGTCCAAATATAGTCTGTCCTTCATCTACCGGAAGCAGCGGATTTAAGGATTTTGGCATTCGTAAAGCAAGTGTTTGATAGTTTCTGTTTCCTTCGTATCCTGGGAGCTGGTACAGTAGTCCAGTGAACTAATGCATAGTCTAGTGGTCATCGCGTCTATCACACAGGCTTGGTTCCCCTTGGTTATGATACTAGTTTCTCTTTTATTTTATTGTCAGTAGGTTCTTGGCTCTTTTTTCGTTTGGCATTGGCCATAAGTAGCGACATATAAGGTAGTCACGTCTGGCAAACCAGGCTGTGTTGTTTAGTTCGTCCTTACCCTCAGGTTAGGTTGGTTGGTAGAGTAGGGTTATGCAGCCAGCGCTTACATAAAACACTAGGCACCATAGTGGGCCCATCGCGGTCCCTGTGAAACCAAAAAGGCAGAACTTAAGCCATTTCCTGAAAGCACTTGATTTCCTTGCAGAGTCTTACCATGTTCCTGTAGCTGACATAGTCTAGCTCGTCTAGATTATTAAAGAAATAGTTACCGAGAAGTTTCATGCGAGTTCTGGCAATTCCCTGACATTCACATATATTGTGTGTTATGTTTTCAGCGACGCATAAGTCGTTGAAGTTGAAGCTGAGAGCCCTAATCTTCTAGCATGCTTCCTGACAAGACAGTGGCCGGAGAGGATGCCAGTGACTAATTGCAGTTGTGCCCTGCTTAAGTTGAGAACATCTCTTGTTTTCCTGTGATCCAAAGCAGGTCATAGAGTCTTGGGTACCCTAAGCCCACTTATGTTGCACCATCTCTGCTTTAGCCACACAGGAAGGAGGATCCTCGGTGGCTCCCTCTCCGTGTGTTGCCGCTCTCCACCTAGCCTGGCCAGTTCGTCGGCCCTTTCGTTTCTCTCAATGTCGCAATGACCCGGCATCCAACAAAGTCTTACTCCATTCTGCGCGCACAATGCCTTCAGCATTACGCGCCATTGCGAGACTACTGCAGATCTGACGAAATTTGATTCTAGCGCCTGGCATATCTCTTCTAGATATCGATTTCATCCTTAGCTATAAGCACTGCCAGAACCTCTGCTTGGAATACACTTAAAGTATCCCGGATTCTTATGGATACCTTGACGTCTGCCTCTTGGGAGTAAATCCCGGAATCCGTTCCATTGGCAGTTTTTGAACCATCCGGGAAAAAACGCAATCTTATCCTCTGAGATGACAGCGTTTCTCTGCCAGTCTTCCTTCTCAGGATACGACGTGATGTATGGTGTGTCGAAGTTCATGACGGAAGCCGTCTCATCTGTTCTTTTTAGAACGTCAACGTTATATTCACTTAGATGGAGCAATGTCCAATACTATTATTCTTAAAGAATCCTGAATGAGTATGCCTTAGTGCAATGTTGGCTGCCTGGTGTTTTATTTGTCCTTACTCTTAAGTCTATTTGCCTTCTCAGCACACCGATAGGGATATCTTTTGATGTGGGAATGGATTTTGTAAGACATGCTAATGCAAATTCATCAGCCATCTCATTCCCTTCTTTTAAATTGGTATGACCGGGAGCCACAAAAGAGATTGACTTTGCGACTGTCGCATATTTTGTTTCAAGTCGGCAGTTGGATATCACTTTTGATCTAACTATCTTGCCCTCTCTCCCAGAAACATAGACTACACCACACCCAAGCTAAGTTTTGACAAGAACTTCGAGGTTTCCATCCTCCCAGGTCATTCTGGGACGATGGATTCTCAGAAGACAACTCGTGGGCGGTGGTGTTTTCTCCGACAGGCTTAGTATTCATTAATAGCCCTAGATTGCCGATCGTCTCTTATAGAGATGGCGGAGCAGTTTAATATTCACCTTTGTTGGGCGCTAGGGCACAGTGACATTTCAGGGAACTGTAAGGCTGTTGAACTCGCCAGATATGGAACAACATTACCTATTGGGCCTGATAAGGGTACCTTAGGTATACCAATCGCTGCTTGTAAACCCAAACTAGATGCTAGATGCTATCGAACCTATCTATCTGTTTCGCTATCTTACAACTTCATAAACAATTCCTACGGTGAGGACAGCAAAGTATAAAGAGGTAGAATTGTACACAAATGGAAACAAACTATCACAGGCATGATTTTTCAGCGTTAGACTCTCAAACGAACTATCCATACACTTGGCACTAACTACAACTGCGTTCTAAGCAGAGATTTTTGCCATCCTGACAAGAATGAATTGGTTTATTCATGAGAGTATCCCTGCCAAAGGATGGGGTTGACTAGTTTGAAAACCACCTAGAAAGGAATAGGAATCTCGGGAGTTTCATAAAATCAGCAACATAAAGCTAAAGGAGAAGCTTCTACCAAGAGTACTCAGTTTTCGGATGACTAGTGCGGGACTTCGCACAACAGGTGTAGAGCGGATTCTATATCCTCTTCGTTCCTTCAGCTTCTGCAGTGGTCATTGTGGGGTAGCCCAAGTTGTTCTGCATGGGTGCCTATCTTTTGTTCTTTGAGATTTTTACATTTCTTCTTATGGAAGACTGGCCGTTGTGATCTAACTAATGCACATGACACCATTAGCGTTTTAGTCCTGATCATGGTTTCCTCGCTTTTGAAAGGATTGACTGGACTTTTTGGCCCAGCCATTCACCAGCGATAGGACAGGTGAAGCCTTTCGCTTAGTGAAATCAGAAAAGCGGCATTGTCAGCATGAATCCTTACGTTCCAGTGTTTTAACGATTTCGTCTACTACTAGGAGCCAAGTCTGCGGGAAGAGAACTCCTCCTTGAGGGGTACCTTGGTTTATGCTCTTCCTCCTGTTAGGGCTATCTAGGGTTGGTGATTTAAGCATGTGACTAATCCAGGTGCATAGTCATAGTCCCTTTGTAAATCGGGCTCTATGCAGACTGTATAAGATTGCCTCAGTGCTCGCCTTACCGAAGGCTGGTTTAGTGTCGAGGAAAGCACACAGTGTGAATTGTTTGACTTAAATCGATTTCTCAATCATGTAGACCACTCTGTGTAGGGTGGTGTCTACAGATCTTACTTTCATGTAACCATTTTGGGATTTGGATAGATATTGCATCTCTTATGTGCACGTTTATTAGGCCTTCCAGAGTCTTCAAAAGGAAGAAGGAGAGGCGAATGGGTCTGTGGTTCTTAGCGGGCGTGTGATTGGACTTGTGGCTTATTCGCATAGACCTGTGACTTCAGAAAATTCCACAAGAAAAAGTCTAACGGGGTCAAATCCCACGATCTCGGTGGCCAGTTCACATCACTTCCACGTGAGATGACCATGCTCTCGAATCGCTCGTGCAGAATTTCCAATGTAGCGTGAGGTGTGTGGCACGTAGCGCCGTCCTGTTGAAACCACATTCCATTGGTGTCCATATCATCCAATTCAGGTCAAAAGGAGTTGGTCATCATCGACACATAGCGCTCGCAGTTGACGGTGATGGCCTGGCCAACGTTGTTCTCAAAGAACCAGAACACCAAACAGTGACTTTTTCGGGATGTATTGGACGCTCTTGGATCTCATGTGGATTGGTATCGTCCCAAATTCGACAATTTTGTTTGTTGACGTTCCCATTCATTCAGAAATGGGCCTTATCGCTGAAGACGATTTTTCAATGAAAATTTCGGTCAGTCAGCTCCAGAGCCCATTCAGCGAAAACACGTCGTTGGCTATGGTCGATTACCTTCAGCTCCTGGGTCAGTTGAATTTTGTACGGATGCAGTCACGATGCAAAACTCGTCAAGTTGAGATTTGCGAAAGGCCGAGTTCGTGTGAGCGACGCGAAATCGACTGCCTCGGATTCCCCTGCACACTCTCACGGACAGCGGCGATGTTTTCGGCTGATTTTGCGTTTCGTCGACGTACAGGTGTTGATTGATCGTTTACTGAACCAGTGGACTCAAATTTATCCACCACACTGCGAATAGTCGATTATGGCGACCGTAAAATGGACGAAGCGCGAGGAACGTTGCCCGAACAGAACGCCCATTTTGATAAAGCAATTTTATTATTTGCACGTGTTGTTGAACGCTATATCCGTCCACGGTAATTTGGCGAAACAGACTTAATAAATGACACCCATTTTGACAGATGTAGCTTCAACAATATGGCCGCTACAACTCTCAAAGTTCGGAAGTCCCTATTGAAAGACCCTTTACTTTCACTTCCCGCCAGGATTTAGGAACGTAAGGCGCCAGCCAAAAATCTGACTTAACTACGAAATGATAATTTTCTTAGACACATGCAGCATGACTGTGTGGATTGGATCAAAGCCAGGAGCTGTATAACGGGCAAAGGAGTTTATTGCCCATAATATTTTCTTACCGTGAAAGATCTTGACGACAGTCTCGGCTTTTATGTCTCCTGACTGTCTTTCTGAGGTTAGACTCATGGTCCCAAGAAAGTGGCAATTTGATAGCGTAGGACTCTAGCAT
This sequence comes from Matsumyia berberina, assembly GCA_917880715.2. Classification (NCBI taxonomy): domain Eukaryota; kingdom Metazoa; phylum Arthropoda; class Insecta; order Diptera; family Syrphidae; genus Matsumyia; species Matsumyia berberina. The sequence goes on along the minus strand of OU862870.1, from coordinate 108,622,125 downwards.
AGGACTCCGCCCAGGTGCCATTGCTCTTCTCTACAGAAAACAATTACGTAAGGTACCAAAGCAAGTATTTTTCTTAGGCGAGCCGATTCAGCTGCGCCACGATTCCATAGAGCCACAAAAAACACTTCAGGAGTTTCTCCTAGCGGCCCTAATCTTTCTTCAGGCGTTTGACATTTTCCCTGTATGTGGCCCGTTCTGTAGTCCCCTCCTTTTTGAAGTTCGAGCAATATCAGGTTGTCTAACTTTCGCGATTGACCAAGGCGGATGTTTCCTTCCATTTGCAGGTCTGATTGGGCAGACTTTCTTGTAGGAGCATGTCCTTATGGGGAGTAGGGCTTCTCACCGGCCATTGGCCCCAAAGAATTCTTAAGGTCGTAATTGAACCTTCTTCAGTATGTATACGATGATTACAGATTTTCTGACATCAAAAATCTTGGCTAAATCGTTGCCCACGTTACTTGATAAAGCAGCAAGCATTCTCCGTCGTTATCCTCCATAGACGGATGAACTTGGCAGGAATGTCAAAGCTCGGTATAACTGGTCTCTATGAATGCTGTCATGGGGGGCCTTAAAATCGATAAAGTGGTGGTTGGTATCGATTTAGACTTCTTAAATTTTCTCCAAGATCTGCTAAATTGGTCGATGGTGGACTCTCCTAGCCTGAAACCTCACTAATAGGGACCAATCAGGTGGTTGACGGATGGTTTTAGTCGGTCACACAATATGTCGGAACAAGATCTTGTACGCGATGCTTAGTATACTGATGCCGCTGTTGCTGGCACAGTGAAACCGATCATCTTTCTGGACGATCTTCTGTAAAATCAGGGTGATGCTCGACCTCTTCTAGACTGCGATCCTCTAATAAACTTTCCGTCCAATAAACTTTTTTAAATGACAGTACCTGTCTCATGAACCACCTTTCCACACAACATGTTCCTTCTTTAAACCCAAAACAATTACCACAGTGATTCCGTAGCCAAGCCACGGCATTACTTTTCGCTCGGAGTTACATTAATAAATTTTAACTGCGCTCTTAACTTCCCACTTTGAGGCATCAAAATTGATCGTCGAGTGCCTCTGCTGTCCGTCCTTTCAATTGGCAATTTAATGGAATCTCGGTGCCTCTAACAACAATCGCTAAATATAACTGTAAACCACTACCTTCGTCATTACGACGAGTATGTCCCCCTCGCACAATAATTAAGCGAGTGAGGCACATCCCCATCAATGCACAGCTCAGAGGCTCTCGATTTAAATCTCATCGATGAGCGCGACCGTCCCGAACACGGGGGCCAGTAAAACTTTAGATTAACCGCAAGAACTGATCGGTTGTTTGTTTTATTTTTTGCTCCACAGACTGGGTGAGTTGCGATCTAAGCTCAGCAACCGATCATTTCCTATTTCCAGCAAATCACCTCTGGGAACTCTCCCGCTCAGCAAAGAGCGCGACCAACAGATAGACTTCCATGTAATGAGTTTTTATTATCTACGATAATGGTTTCTTCTCGGTGCACACCACCACAGAGGTGTATCCCACCTTCAATCTGCTGGAGACGGCTCGAAACATTCCAGGTGTGTTCCAGCCAGAGATCCCATTGGGGTGGATTAGATAAAAGATTTCGTGGATACGTAAAGGAAAATGACCGCAATAACTTTGCTCCAGGTGGAATGTAGCGCGCTCATAAAGCAGAACCTCGGCGCGCGATCTATGTGCGTGAGATACGGGCTTAAATGGGATGTGAGCGGCCCGACTTCCTGGTTTTCATTAAAGTTTTCGAAGCTATTTTGCTTGCACAATCGAAGCACATAGAATAGAGTCATTAGTTGGTCGTGCAAAGTGCAATCTCTCTTCCTCGTACTGACTGACTGACTGACCTCTGGGAGTGCTCGTGCGTAATTAAAATCGTATAAACGGGGCGCGATGACAAATCGCACGATGATAGCGGCCCAACACACCGCGGTGATCGTAAACATCATCTTTTTCATCATCATCGTCGTCGCATCTCGAAGCCAGCATCTCAGAGTCGTAATTTTTAATTTACTACTACGACGATGACAGCGACGACGAGAAAGTGCCTCAATTGAGAAACAAACAACAAGCCGAATGGTGCTGAACTGGTGGCTGATGGCCTGGCCGTTGGACGTACGGGTCATTCATCATCCGGCCATTTAATGAAACCCATAGCTGCCGCCCCAGTGGTACCGCACGACCCAGCGACACTCGCTCGACAAATGAATTAATTAAATGAAATTCTAGAAAATCTAACTAGTATCTCCGAGGTGGAGGGGACTGACTCCTCTAAGTGGGCATGGCCTACAAATGGTCAACGCGAGCATCAACGGTCATAGATGGTGATTCGATTAGAGAACAACCGAATTGGTGATAAGATCATGAATTGCATTGTTTAGAAGTGCAGCGGGCATAGGGGTGTGTTATGTGATGCATGTGGCTCTGTATGCAATGAGTGTCAAATTGTTTCCCTAATTCGTGGATGTTTAATTGTGGTTACCCTTTTGTGCGGACAGTAATGGGTAGTTAATGGGATGGGGGTAGGATTGGAGTGAATCTATAATTTGAAACACGATAAATATTAGGTTTGAGTCAAGGACCAGTACGGAAATCTAAGAGGTCTACGAGGACTGAGTTCAGCGCTTTTATGGCAGTCAAACTGTCAGAGAAAATAAAGAAGGTTTTGCCACCAGTTCAAGTTTATGCACTGATTGATTTCTGCCTAGGCTAATTGATATATCACCGAATATACTAGACTCAGATCTACTGTCCATTTTGAAGTCATCTTTCAAAAGGCGTGCTCCAGAGGATGGGTATTACTGAGTATTTCGACACTACCTTAACCAAAAAAAAAACCTCTCCAACCAGCACCATCCTTAGCAAGATAAGGTTAACCTCATGTAAATAAGCCCTCAGTGGTGGATTGAATAACTCTTCGGATTTGGGCACCAGTATTCATTCGGTCTACATGACACCTTAATCCATCTTTTCAACGAGGTGAACAATTGAACATCACTGTCCAGCTCATGTAGTTTGTGGCTTAATCCGTCAACTGAGGTAGGAGCGTAAACCGAACTTTTCTCTCAAAGATCCCAAGGGTTCGTTTTGTGGGTTCCTGAAGATATTAACTTTTCATCACACTTGGGTCTATGTGGGCCCATTTTAATATCCATGGTCATCTTGATCACCACATCCTCTGCATATGTCACCTGTCACCGTCGTTCAAATGTAGCTTCCTACTGTGATGCCCTACCACGTCTGCACCATGCTGTACATTTGTCTCTTTATTGATCTTTGCGTTAGAATTCTCGGAGTTCGTGGTCATTGACAGATTAAATTGCGGAGCCTAGGTAGACGATACGTACATATGTATGTATGTAGGTCTATCGTAACTATTTGGTGAAGTTGTGCCTCGCCATAGACAGACTGTACACTTGCGTTTCGATTCAACGTACGTGCCGACGCCAACGGCTACTGGGGTCGATCTAGGCGTCAACCAACAAGCGTCTCCAGCCGACTCGATCTTTAGCTAGCTGCCTCCAGTTTCTCACGCCAAGGTGGTTGAGGTCCCCTTCAACTTGCGTGCGCCACCTGAGTCGCGGTCTTCCTCTACTGCGCTGACCCTCGGGTGTGGATTCGAAGATTTTTCGAGCTGGAGCATTGGTGTCCATCCGCTCTACATAACCCCGCCACCTCAGTCGTTGACCCTTTAATTTTTTTTGGCTAAGTCGATGTCTCTGTATAGCTGTATCTTCTCCTCCACTCACCGTCTATGCAGACGGGACAGAAAATCACCCAAAGAATTTTCCTCTCGAAACATCCGAGAGCAACCTCATCTGCTTTTGACAGAGTCCATGCCTCTGCCCCTTAGAGCAGGACTGGGATGATTAAAGTCTTCTACAGGGTCACCTTAGTTGTTCGAGAGAGGGCTTTGCTACTCAATTGCCTTCTCAGCCCAAAGAAACAGCGATTGGCAAGAGTTATTCTTCATTTGCTCTCAGCGCTGGTGTCGTTGTTTGAATTTATAGCGGAGTCTAGGTAGACAAAGTCCTTAACTACCTCGAAGTTTTAACTGTCTATAGTGACGTTCTGTCCGAGACGTCGGTATTGGGTGTCCTTTCTTGTTGACAGCATATACTTCGTCTTGCCCTCATTGACCGCTAAACCAATCTTCGCCGCCTCCATCTCAATACTCACGAACGCGTCAGTGACATCAAGCTGCGTTCTTCCGATTATGTCAATATCCTCGATGTATTCGAGTAATTGGACGGACTTTTGAAAAGATTGTGCCTCAGGTGTTGGCGTGTGAGTTTTGCACAACTTTTTCAAGAAGAATGTTTATTCGTATGACAGCGCGTCGCCTTGTCTAAAACCTTTTTGACATCAAAGATCTCGGTGAGGTCTTTACCGACCTTGATGGAGCAGCGTCCATCGTCATCCTGCATAAACAGACGAGTTTGGCAGGGATGCCAAAACTAGACATGGCCCTGTGTAACTCCTCTCTATAGGCACTGCCATACACGGCCTTAAAATCGATGAAAGGGGTGGTGGGTATCGATTTGAAGTTCCTGGGTTTTCTCCAAGATCTGCCGCAGTGTGAATATTTGGTCGATGGTGGACTTTCCTGGCTTGAAGCCGCACTGATACGGACTGATCAGGTTGTTGACGAACGGCTTCTGGCGCTCACACAACACGGCAGATAAGATCTTGTACGCGATGTTAAGAAGACTGACGCCTCTGTAGTTGGTGCAGTTCAGAGGGTCCATTCATCATGCTGAGGTTTCATTCATCGGGCCTACTTTGCTCCCTACCATGCTTCCTACCAAGTCATCGCCTGCTGCTTTGAACAGCTCGGCAGCTAAGCCATCTTCTCCTCCTGAGAAGCCGGTGTTCGTTTCTCATCTTTTGATCGTAGAGCTCGCGAGCAGCTCTGGTCCTTCTGTGCAGCATCTACTGTGGTAATATCTAAGGCGAAGCTACCTTATGGGGACTCCACTCTCCAGTTTCCCATGCGTGGATATCACAGCTCTACCGACTCATTTAGCGCCGCATGAAAGACCTGATCTGATTGCTGTTGCAATCTCTGTGTTGCCAATGCGTTCGATGGGTATTCGGGAATTTTTTTATGCAGTCAAAATCGAGTATAACGACCTTCAAGGGACCGACGAATTTGGTCGTGATAAGCGAAAGGTCGCTATAACTGATATCAGATTAGTTAATGATGTTCAGCCTGGACCTGAAAATTTGGTCGTTAAAACCTATACGTCCTTATAACATATGTCGTTGTAAGCGATTTTGACTGTATATGTAAATGGGTGTCGTAGTTCTGATTACTGTCGGGCTATGGTATGGTGAGCAAGATGCCCTTCACTCCACCCTTAGTCGAAGCCGTTGCTCTCCCATAGTTCTTACGTTAGAACTCTCGACTTGGATGTTGTTCAAGTTCAAAATGCTGGCGGGCCTTATGTCTTTAGTGACGACTCCCTCAGTCGCAATGTTGTGAAGATAATTGTCTCCCATAACTATGTACTAGTACGGTTTCGGTCGTTGTCTCACAACACGCAATCAATTCTACCTACTACCTAGGAATATCTTTAAACCCTCCTGGGGCTCTCTGAGGTGAATCTCGGATTTTTATAAGATCTAGAATGAGTCTGAACACGAATCACTTTCTCTCATCTCTATTGACCTCCGGGCATTTGTTTCTTAACAGGATCAATGTGCCTCAGATTTGTCGAAGATGACTTGGTGTTTCCTTGACTGCAGATATGGTCACTTTGAAGGTTTAGTTCCTTTTAGTGTCTTGTGAGTGCATCAAGTCTCGTTAGTGTACAGTATACGTATAGGCCTAGAATGTCAAACAATTTTCCAGAGTCTAGCTCTATTGATTTGCTCTGTCGACTGGTCTCTCAAATTCTTTCTTGCCCTCCACTCCAACGTGGCCTGATTGCATAATGGCTGTTAAAATTGTTTAAGCAGTTCCCAGACACCTTTAAGCTGATTATGTAGGAGCTCATTGCTTTAGTTGTCCATCTGGCATAATTGAAATGTCCTGCTTACGTTGATTGCTATCGAGATTGAGTTTAATTTGTCTTTCGATTGCGTGCATTTCCGCTTAGAAGGCGATGATGGGGAGCTTGTCGATTAGCTTTGAGTATTTCCTTTCATTATGAGTTTGCTCGCTCACTTCCTACTTGGCTCAGCTAAGTCAATCAACAGAGATCGGTCAGTAAACTATTTTCGAGGAATCCGAAGGCTCTCCGATAATGAAAATCTTCTGCAAAGTAAGAAACGGAAATCATAATTGGCTCGAGTCACCAACACGCACATGTGCAAAAATCTTGCACTCGTACCTACTACCATCCGCCCATCCAACGGCTCTGGTTGACAGCGGGCAAGTGCCATGACAGCGGTCAGGCTTGTGTTTAATTTGTCTCCGCGCTAATTACACTTACCACTTCCATTCATGGACCCATCCAGCCACGTCCAATTGAGTGTATCTCTCAATCGAATCGGAATTGCACATTTGCCGACATATCAATCTGAGGACGACATCCCACAGACACACAGAGCATGTATGCGCCTCATCTCGCCCATCAGCTAGTGCTCTAGCATCGTCTAATGACCCTTTCCAACGTAAGGGGGTGTCATAAAGATTGCATCTCGAATGCGACCAACTCATTGAAATCAATGACTAATTTAACTAATTGGACGGACGAGAGTATCTACGCCTGGCCGTGTCTCCTTCTGCTCGTTCGCTGTACCGGTTGTAGTAATTAACACTTTGATCTGCTTCTAAATTAGATGAAATCAAATGCTTCCGGCGTGGCTATTGTCTTAACAACCCAAACAAGACCAGGCGCAGGCACATCAGCATCGGCGGCATAGCACAGCATCGTAAGACAACTCTGCTCCCTTGCCATGTGTCGTTTAAATTAATCAGAAGTGGTGATGGTTTCAGAAAATTGTTGTTCTAGAATCGGAAGTTCCAGTTTAATTGGTGACCATGAGTACACATATGGGATGGCAATGCCCATTATTCTGTTTCAAGATTGATTCCCAGTTTGCGAACCCATCCAATCAGGGTGATCAACACAACAACTACGAGTCGTATTCCTCCCTCAGAAGATGGTAGTAATTTTGGAAAAACCAATAAAGAAGTCAATTCGCACCCAAGCACGACGCGGTACGTATCCGTAACGACGGCGTAATCATAGTGTGCGAGAGTAAATAATCAATTTTTGCGATATGGACTGACATGGAGGTTGGAAAAAGTCAGAGAGGACGGTCGCGCGAAGGGAACACAGCACACAGGTCCCGATCAGTCAAATTGGTCGACCTGTTCTGATGAAACGTGAATTCGCGAGGTACAATATGGAATGCATTGCATGACCGGCAAAGTAAATTATGCAATTGGCTGTGGGCTAAAGTTCGGCGTAGCACATTTCAAGAATAAATGGGAAAACAAATCTTAAGAGGTCAGTCAGTCAGTCGGTTTCTGTGAGGCAGATTTTGTTTTAAGGGAATTCTGGGGAATCAACCCATTTGGGACATTATGGGGAGTTGGGATTGTGATTTGCCAAGGGTCGACAGAGCTTTCAGAAAGGGTACTTTGATTTAAGTTCCATACAACAACGCTGCCTGCCCACACAACATATGCTCGGGTTTCTTCTCAAGCATTGTAGAGCTACAAAGGGGTGTCAATCGGCCGTAAATCGTCACACACTCATCCTAATCTAACTCAACCGAGTCTATGTTGCGCCACAGGAGTCGCGGTTTTACTTTACCGTGCCGTCTCTCGTGTATGGATTCTGGGGCTGAGCATTATTGTGCATCCGCTCTACATAACCAACCCATCTCAGTCGTTGGACCTTCACTCTTCTGTTTACGTTGACGTCACTGTACGGCCCATACAGTTAATCGTTGTATCTCATCCTCCATTCGCCGTCTATGCAAACGAAACCGAAGATCACCCTAAGGACTTCTCTCTCGAAATACCCGAGAACGAGCTCATCCATTCTTGACAATGTTAATGCCTGTGCAGGGCTGCCATGATTCGAGTTTTGGAAATGGTGTTCGAGAAAGGGCTGTACTATGCCTTCCTAGCTCAAAGGAGCAGCGATTGGCCGTGTGAGTTCTGCACAATTCTTTCAAGAGCGATGATAAAAAAAAACTAATGACAGCGCGATCCTTTTTTGACATCAAAGGCATCGGTGATGTTTTTGGCGACCTTGATGAAGCAGTGTGCATTCTCTTGCCAAAACTGGACATTGTCCTGTATAGTTTGTCTCTATGAATATTATCATACGCGATCTTGAAAACGATGAAAAGGCGGTGTGTATCGATTTTGAATTCCAGGGTTTTCTCTGTGGTAGTGTAAATGTTTGGTCGGTGGTGGACTTTCCTAGCCTTAAGCCACCCTAATGTGGATTAATCAGGTTGTAGGCAAAGTGGTTTGGGAGCTCACACAATACAGCAGATAAGATCGTGTGGGCAGTGTTGAGGCGACTTATACGTCTATAGTTGGCGCCATTTAAAGTGTCTCCATTCTTGAGAATTGGCCAAATAAAGTTTCTGCCGGTATTCGTTGCCAAACCAGAGATCTCGTATTGATGGCCGACAGAATCCGAGCACATCAGAACCTGCATCTTTGTTGACTTTTTAGAGGTGTTGTCACTGATATTTAATATACTTATGTGATACTGTTGGCATAGGACTCTTAGGAGAATAAACGATATTTGAGTATTGTCTTGTCTTTGTTGTGTTTCGTTGCAATGATGATGAATCTAATATCACGCTTCATCGACAGCCAGGTTGCGATCAGGTCCCTCGTATCCAACGCAGTAAAATCTAGGTCAGTGAAGGACTGCCGCGTGTCTCTAAAAGAGATCGTTAACCGGTATAGCGTCACACTCTGTTGGGTCCCTGGTCGCTGCGACATTCAAGACGACAGGATGCTCGGCCATGTTAAAGCGCCAACCTCCTATGTTAGACACCTGACTTACACGGACGTTCTATCGAAAGCAAATCGTAGATTGCAACACCTCAATTATTGCAACAATGCAAGGCTGATCTGCCTGTCTTGGATATGAAAAGGTCAAAAGCATTTATACTACTTAAAAGAGACCAATTTTCAAAACTAATCAACTATGCAAGTGTCCGCTCTTGCCAACATCAGGAACGCCGCGTTAGGCCAATATTTCTTTCAAGATTTAAATAATTTGAAATCCGCCCGCACGGCCGGTGGGTAGGGGTCATACCACAGTACTTAGTGGTATTACAAGGCATCTATTATACTTTCTGTTCTCAGTGTACCTCTTCTTGGAAGACCACTCTAACTAACTTTGTTGCACGAGGTCTGTTAAAGGACCTAACATTCTACGTGCGGATCGGATGGTCGTTACAATGTTTCATTTGCAGGGGTCGTCAACAGTAAATCCGTTCTTGTTAGCTACCCCAGTGAAAAAACCCCCAACCTGGGAGATCGGTTCTATTGTCAAAAACACCTACAAAGAGGTGTCGATTAGACAGATGTAATTAACCAACTTCTCGAATATGACTGCTGCCGTTAAGTCACTCTTCCGATCTATTTCTTTTCCAAGACTCCTGCCAATTTTTTAACATCCTTCTCAGCCTTAGCTCAAAACATGTCGAAGAAGTCCAATTGGTTCCATCTAACGAATTCGTCCGTTGTTGTGTTGATGGTTTTGTCATCTGATCAACGCTCGCACTTATAAGTTTAGCAAGTTGAGTTTGGGTTGGTAACAACCAGTATCTGATAGCTAACGCTTGGAAGTTAAATAAGCACAATTGATGCGTAGTAACAATGGACGTCGTCAGCTTTTAAGATTGAAGTGAAGTATAAGGTTACCCTGTAAAAAATGCCAACTGCTAGGAATCTTAGACAGAACTGCGGAGTTTTAACCACCCAAAAGACGATATGAATCTGATCAGCTTATGCAAGATAGCCGCACAGAAGATGGTGAATAGACTCGATTTCTTCTCATTATCTGCAGTTTCTGTAATAATCTTTCTGAATCAGGCCAAGTCGTTCTATCTGATCCTCAATTCCCTCACCATTCGTGTCTCTTCAGTGAAGTTTTACCAGAGTAAGGGTTATCTTCCAGCATAGTGTCTTTACCGTTGAGAATGTTTCAAAGTGACATCGTTTCGTATTAGTATTATTGTGCAGAGCCCTGAACAGAATCGTTAGGAATAAGAAGACGTGGGAGAAGTGCATTTATGAGCCCTTCTGAGCTAGCTTATCAGCTTTTTTTGTGTCCAGGAATATTCCTGCTTTTTACACAGAGGGTAACTTGGGACTTGTTCACTTCCGATATCGAGATTTGCTAGCTTTGACCTATGTAACCTATGTAGATTTCAGAACTTTGATTGTCATTGTGGTGTCGACGATGGTAAAAAAATTTATTGCGGACTCCGAACGGCGAATTTGAGAAGCTTTTTCATCACAAATTAAACTCTCAGAGGCTTGTTATTCCCCGACGAGAGGTGGTGCCGCAAACTAGCTTTGCACAGCTCTCCAACGTACTAACCACTGAGCCACGGCGACCACCACCCCTGTCGATGTAGATGGTTGTGACTACATCGGCAATATCGTCTTCTCATGAACTTCGCAACTTACTCTATGATGCTTAAGGTGCTGCAACTGTTTCTCACATCAGTCTTCATTTTTAAGCCATCGGTGAAAAAGGCAACTCATTACAGACATCAGCTAACCCGTCTTTTCAATCAGTCGTGCTGAATATCAAATCTGCTCTTGCACGTCAGAAATGCGGTAGTCCGATGCTTAAAGACTGGCTTCTCTTAACCTGAGTGCAGCTATGAGTATGTACATTCGTTAAAAGGGACGGGATTTGGTAGAATTTTCAGACCTTTCAGGCGCGGATTCAGTATAGTAAGCACATCCCTTTTCAGTCGTTGTTATCACTTCCGTTTTCCATCACTGCCGACGGGATTGAAATTTGCCTTGAAGAAGTTTTGGCCCGGGACTAGGAAGAACATTACAGGTTCATAAAATCTACCCTTTTCGCGTTCCCCCCTTTAAACATTCTCTTGAAATGTGCTCCTCGCGCACTCCAAACTCCGATTTCTATTTCCCAAATCCAATCTAATACCGCAAAACCGGGGAAAAAAAGTTCCTCCAAACCAAACCAATCATTATCTCCATTTGATTATTATATGCGCCAATGAGCAGACCTTTTTCGCGGCGAAGCACGATTCAATCAACACAAATAGGTGTAAATCAGAAAATCATACACCATTGCGCGCAGTTTGATTGTTTCGAAACCGATCTCGCGGGACGGGCTCCTTGCGCTTTCACCCGACGCACACACCAAGGGTTCAACTCGGAGGTCGCCCGTGTAGCAGCTACAAATTCTAGGGCCAAAGTGTCTACCAAATGATTGCACCAGAGATCGATTTGCATTCGAGAAACGACAACAACGACGACGACAACCGCAACATTTCGATTTGATTCTGTGGCATCTGTGGCACTGTGGTAGCTGCACTTGGAGAACCCATGATCTTCGACGGGGTAATCGGTTGGGAAATAAAAGAAACCCAATTCTCGTCCCAATGATGAATCTCGTCTCTCGAGTGTCCTAGTTGGCGCAAAGTGGTGAGGTGAGGTGATTTAATGGTCACACTGAGACCACAGTGTGGTGGCCTCGGTGTGACCCTATCTCCTGTGGAGGCCCCGCAAGGCAATTGAAAAGTGAAGTTGATTGCATCCGTCGCTGAAAACGGCAGCGGAGGCGATAATCATCTCACAGGAAACCTTTTCCTTTTTTTTTTTGGCCCAAAAAACCGACGACCACTATCAGCGCAAGTGATGTTAATCGGTTTCGGGACGATAACCGCTGATCAATTTATTGTTTCCTTTGTACAGTTCTTCCGTGCGGCAGAGTAGTCATCGAATTCCTTTAACTATTTTTTTACGTAAATGAACACCTGAGAGTGCTCAGGGGGCTTCAAGCAGCGACGTCGCTGCGCTTAAAAGTGCAATAGAAGCTCGCTACCTCTGGCTAATGACCGCGGTGTAAAAATAATTTTATTGGAGTTGTAATTAAATTGTACTTTGGCCAGTCAAGGTTGCGCGTAAGATGTAAAACTTATAACAGTCGGAAATGCTTCGGCAATATTTAGTTTAAAGTTATGGGCTATATACTCGTACAACCCTCCAGGGGTACTCAATGAGACGCCATTTGTCAGTTCAGTTTTAACATGTAGACATTAATGTCGTTGCTCGATATGCAGCATGAAATGTGTCCCATTAGGAGCGGACAATATAATTTTGACCTAAATCGTATCTTTGTCGTGAGTGAGCAACGATATTTTTATTTCATTGCAAAGTACACAAGCTGTCGTTAAATTTTACATAAAATGTCTGTCGAATGTCTTTCACGGCGCTGGCTTCTTAGGGTTGTGTCCTTTTGATTACACTTTCCTTGAACTCATCAATCACGCGGTAGATCTTAACCTTAAGCTTCGGAATTGATTGTGTTTACTTAGACCTTAAGCGGGTCCAAAGTGTACTCATGGGAGTCAAACCGATAGATAGAAATCTCAGGAGTTTCCTAAAATCAGAGATAAGAAGGTCCTCCAACCCATGAAAGAAGCTACTTCCAAGAATACGCAGTCTTGTGGTGGGTAGTGCGGCACATCTCTTCATCCCTGCAGCTTCTGCAGTAGTCATTGTAAGGTTGCTCCGCATGGATTCCTATCCCGCAGTGCGACTAAGTTGTACGAGATTTTTAGAATTTTTTCTTATTGAAGGCTGGTGATAGTGATCTGACTATTGGGCATATGACACCATCGCGTATTATTCCTGATCATGGTTTCCTCATCTATAATATTTTTCTGTCAAAAGTGCTAATGGATGTCCTTGCAACCGAAAGAGTATATGCATGATCTAGTTCTGAACCCTTCTTGACAAGTTCCACGGCCATTTCATTTCCTGATAAATCTTTTTGGCCTGGCACCCAGCACAGGGTCATCATAGAAAGACATCTATGGTTCCTTTTACCAGAAGAAGAAACCTTAGTCTGCTAATTCGCTTCTCTATCTACGGCGAAACGATTCAGTTCTCGCAAGAAGTAAAGTACCTTGGGGTAATCCTGGACAATAAATTGTCCTGGAACCCCCAAATCGACTGGACTGTTGGAAAGCCATACGAACACTGTGGACCTGTCGCCGCATCTGTGGCTACAATTGGGGATTAAGTCCAAAAATCATGCTCCAAATTTACACCTTGGTCGTCAGACCCACCCTGGCCTATGTGGCAATAGTATGGTGGACAAAGACAAATGAGGCCACCACAGCCAAGAAACTGGAACGGGTGCAGCGCCTAGCTGAAGTCTGCATGACCGGCTGCCTGCACTCCATCCACACCGCCTCGCTTAACGCCATTGTCGGTCTACCACCAGTTCGAGTCCATATCCAAACCCAGGCTAAACTCAGCCTTCACAGGCTCTTCCATCTAAACATTATCAGTTCCGAACATCCTCCTGATGGCCACCTTAACATGCTTCCCTCCCTGCTCCAAAGCAGAGAGTTCAGCATGCCGTTGGATGACTTTCTCCCAAGGTATTGCTTCAAACGAAATTACTCAGTAGTCATACGACTGGGAAAAATTCAAACCCCGTCCCTCAGAGCATGACCAGGCGGCTCTAAAATGGACAGTGGATCTGGGGCTGGAATATTCGGAGAGTCACTTTCAGCCACGATAAAATCAAAACTTGTTCTAGAGACAGTCAAATTGCTTCTAGAATTGGGAAAAAACAACTTGGTCATACTACACTGGATCCCTGCTCACAAAGGCCACGCCGGCCATGAAACAGCGGATTCACTGGCCAAGATAGGTGCAACCACACCACTCACTGGTCCTGAACCAGCCTGTGAAGTAACCAAATCCATCTTTAAAAACTTCATGAGGAAGCAATCCCTGCTCAAATTCAACACAATTTGGAGGGGAAGTGTAGGACACTTCTTCCCCAACCTATCACAAAAGAAATCCAAGTTTCTTTTAAACCTAACCAGGAACCACCTTAGAATTCTAACTGTCGACTAAGGCCCCTGTCACGCAATGAGCGGCAAGCGGCAGAGCGGCAGAAAGTTTGCCCAGAAATGACGCTTGCCGCTGAACGACTGTGTGGCCACAACCATACGATTTCATACGTTTTAATTTTGGCGCTCTGCCGCTCATTGTGTGGTAAGGGCCTAAGACGGCATCCAAACAAGCTTAACCTGTCACCGGACCCTACCTTCAAACGATGAAAGGTTTCTCCATGAGTGATACTTGGCAGATACTTGGCAGAGTGATACATGGCAGATACTTGATAGCCGCCTGGCTGGCAACATAGATTGTGCCATAGATGGTGCTGACAAGGTTGTCGTTTTTGATTAGCTTTGCTGCCTGTAAAATGGTGGTTGATTCGGCTGGAAGAATGCCGCATCCGTCTCCAATTTTGAAGGATTGGTTTACTCCTCTGGATTCACAGAAGACGTCAGCACCAGTATCAGCAATCGTCGGTGAAGAAGACTAAATCTTCTTCAGTGCAGACTATACCCTTACCCCAGTCCTCTCTTCTTGGTATTTTGACGGTATCTGTGTTCTCCTTCGCGGTATAGGTGTTAGTTGTCCATAGACCTACTTCCCTTAGTCTGAGCGCTGTTTTTGCCGCTCTATAGCTACAGTGGTAATGTACTGGATTCTGTTATATCTTTGGAGCCTGCTGATTGGTTTAACCACAAAAACCCTCAGATTTGATAAACCTTTACAAAAAGAAATTGCACGGAGTCAAAACACACGATCTGTATCCGCTTTTAACTATTCTCCACTTTCTAAAGCCCTCAACGTTGAATTGTCACGTCGAGTTCGTATTCGTTGTGTCCATGCAAAGCAGATACCATATAGGCCAAGAGAGGCCCTTTGTGAGATCACATGGATTTGTTACTCGGAAGTGACATCCATTTATTTGAAACCAGTTGAAGGTCTAGGTAAAGATCAGGATAATTTGAATGTCAGTGTATGACAGTTCGCCTCAATAGTCGAAGCTAGGGCTAGGGCTAGGGCTGCACTGGTACAGCGGAGGTGGAGAATTGTTTTTCTTTCCTGTTCGTCCCTTCACCATCTGTAGAAGCAACTTGAGAAAAGGCTCATCTGGCATGAGCGTCAATATGACAGTGAGGGGTGAAAACACGGATAAGGGTGCTGCCTTTTAAGCAAAATCAGACTTTAAGATTGAGTTAGGTTGTCCCGTTCCCATTTATCTTGCCGATCGCTTCGAACTCTACTTGTAGCCATCTGTTCCGCCATCTGAGCGATCATCTAAATGATGTGGTTGTTACTGATTCCAGAGATTCGATAGCTAGCTGGGCATCGGTAAAAATTGTAATGTCTTTGGAGGATACCACATTGTGGTTCAGCCAGGATAAAGCTCATCGTCGTGACAGATAGAAAGAGACGATCAAATTAAGCTATTCGAAGGAAACACCTTCTCCGACTCCAACCTCGGTTTTGGAACCATCTCTTACGAGTATGTCATTCCTGTTAAGGGGATTTTTGTTCGAAAGTTGAGGATAAAGTTTAACTTGGACGGTGTGGAGTCGGTGTTTTATAAATGCTAAGATGAACAAATACCCAATGTGTCAGTTAGACCGTTGATAGATGGCCTTTAGTCTGATGGCTGCTCCAGCAGTTAATTGCTTGCCAAAAATAGCTTAAGGAAGTAGATATAGGATCACATCAAGTGCCTCGGAGTGCATAGTTCTTTGCACTTTTCCCGCAGTTTGACGAGGTTTCAGACTTATTGATGAGAAGTGGACCCATAGCTTTCTTTCCATCAATAGAGCGCTGCACTGGCTTTTTAACGCACTAGAAAGTGTGGGCTTTTCGGTCTAATTTGCTGTCTAAAATGAGACCCAAAAATTCGGTTTTGATAGAAAATCTGATACGGGTTCCGTTTAAAAAAGAAGGGTCTATTGGAGAAATTTTTTGTTTCCATGTAAAGAGGATTAGTTCTGTTTTTTCGGGGTTAACCCCGAAACCGCTTTTAGCTGCACATCTTGAGAGAATTGAAAGGGCATTTTGTAGAAGTTCAGTAAGGGGTGTTAAACAGAGACACTTAACTAAAGCTCCATACTACAGAAAGGGGGACAAAACATCGCCTTGTGGCGTACCACAAGTCAAAGATCTGTGGGCCGAGGCATTGCCCGGCTTGGTTTTTTGTGAACTGTAAGTGCAAAGCAAGTTGGGACGCTTTCAAAGAAGGCCCTTCAATGATGAGGTGCTAACAGTATCAGCACTCACAACATCAGCACCATAGATCTGCCACCTGAAACGAGCAAAGGCAGGACAATCACAAAGGAAATGATTCAAAGTATCGTCGCCAACTGTATCGTTGACTACAGTCTCTTCTGTTGAGTAATGTCAAGAATACCGCTGATGTTCTACAGACGTTCGGACTGCATATATCCTTGAGAGCACGATGCATACAATTATGTTTGTAGGAAGCCCAATCGTCAATGGAGGCCCTGACCGAGGACGTGGGATGACCCAACGCTGGTTCAGGTCCTGAGAAAACATCGTCTGAGCCTTGTTTAGCAATCTCATCGACGATCTCATTTCCAGATATCCCAGTGCAAAGCCTGGCTGTCGCTACAGACGCAGACGCTCCACCTATTCTTAACAATATAGTCCGCGGCCATTAGGATAGCAAGGGTTTCTGCTTAAAAATAAAACTCAGTGGTACTCCTCAGTGCCGGTGCAAAATTTATTAGTTGGCAGCCGTGTTTTAGAAAATCAGCCAAAGGTATTTTCTCAAGAAAATTTCCATCTTACAGTGCCTAACCTCTTTACATTCGTTTTGTAGTCTTTAAGCCTTTCGGGGATATTCGCATTGCATAGCTCCAACGATGGAGCTGTTGTCGTTAAAATCGCTTCTCTATTCTTTCTTCACCACTATTCAGGTACATCATCGTTCTATTCTTGACGCAAACCCAACGACAGAACTCCTTATGGCCACTGTTAATCTGCGTGATAAAAACACGTGTACCTTATCAAAGTTTAATTAAATTGCATGGATCAGCCTGCTCAAGCACCCGCACATTTACTCAATTGCATCCGCATTTTTTCCCCCATTCTTAGTCCAACTGCACAATCCATTGAATCTTCGCGAACATTATCGCACCGACACATTACAAATTGGCACATGCACATAGACTGACCGAACGACCGCCAGGACGAGAGGAGAAAATCTTCACAACAATTTAATCCACGTAACGAATGGCCCTGAGCAGTTGAGATACATTCGTTTGCCTATCGACTATCAAATCTGTATAAATTCCAGTTTGGTTGGGCCCCCAGTAAGTGTCCATTAATGACGACATTGGCAAACAGCACACGGTATCTTGGTATCTAAATCCTTCCGACGTGTACGTAGACGACGCTATGCGCCAGGATGAGCCACTTTGAAAAATGATATTACAAATTGATGGCATTTGTCAAAATATCCCAGAGATTACAAGGGATCCTGGTCACAGTGGTCAATGGCAAGGATGGGGATGACATATATGTGAACATATTTCCCATCGCCCAGGTGGACCCTAGGGGTGTTGCCGGACTGTCGGAAATGATGAACGCCCAGATATATTCCACGTGTCAATCAGAGAGGGAAATGACGTCTTGCGATTTGCATATGCAAATCAAATTAAAATGATTCCTGCAAATTGCATACTTTCACTCGTGGCTATTCCACTAAATTGCATAATTCGCACGACTGTGTGCGTTTGTGCGCCGCTGTGGTTTAGATACTGAGACTGGGGCATTTAAGCCATATGTGCTCAGTCATTTACGGGGCAAATTGTCCACTCCTAAGTGATTATTAATTGTTGTCCGGATTAATTTAGATTAATTGAAATTCGTAGCTAATGATCGTGTACTAGATTGAGTCACTCAAACGTGCGATTTATGATGTATCTCAAGCTCAATTACGTGCAGATAATGTGTGTTGTTCGCTTGGGAAGTGTGCGGTTGGTTTTTTTTTTTCTGTTTTCTTGGAGCGCACTTCAACTGCATGTGCTTGCACTGGGCCAACTCATTATGCATGTCAACACTTTGGATCGTCGTCGTTGGGATGATGTCTCTCTTGCAAGGCCAACACACGCACATGCCCATCAGAGTTGCATCCGAGTGTCAGCGTTGAGGATTTATGTGCGCACTAAATCATGATTCAGTTGTCAATCATTGACGGGGTTATGCCTCCCCATTGGCTGTCATTAGTGCGCACCACTTGCAGTAGCTTATGCAAATTGACATTGTACGTGGACACGCGTTTGTTTTGTGGTTGTTGCACAAAGAATGCGGGTTAGACATCGTAGAAATGTTGGAAGATGCCACTCTCTTGACATTGACATCGAGGAACAATTGGTCGATGGGGAAAAAACTATACAGCACAAGTGGTTTATTGGCATTTGTATGTGAAGACGTTGAAATGAATATAACAGCAGTGAAGTGTATTTCGAAATCTTTGACAAGATAGTGAGGATGTTTGGAAAAGTTTCGAGAAAATAGGTAAAATGCAGAGGATAGTGCGGGATGCTCTCAAACAATAGCATTTGTCATCGGCTGTTGTGGCGACTATAAGTCATGAAAGGCTACGCCAAGGAACATTGTAAAATTTGTGCTGTTTTTGATCGACGAAGTGTTAGAAATCGGATGACAATTTTGAAGAAAATTGGCTAAGTGTGGATCAAGGAACTCGTATGCGTGTTGGTCCCATCCGGGAGGAACAATTTGGCATTGTTCAGTTAGGTTAGGTAAGGTATCTGGTAAGGTATCACACTTATGTACTTGTAAACCCATTGTGATGCCTATAGGGGTTGATCCAGTTCCTACTAGACTTTTACCCTACTGCTCGTTGATGATTTGGGTCCCTAGCCATCGTGATGTTATCAGAAACCTGGAAATATCTTTTAGTCGAACATCAGATAGTTCTTGTATGTCCTGTGTGTATTGCTAATGTTTCTCAACACATAGGATTTGCCAGTGGCAGAGGGAGTGGTGAGTATCCTTTTGAGCCTCTTCGTCACCGCAACCCCTACATATATTATCATCGTTGAGTTTGAATTTCATTGTGTCGTTTAGAAAGTTGTGGCCAGTGAGTGCACCTACCAACATAATACCTGCAACTTCATGTCTCCGAAATTCAGTTGACTCAAGAACTCACTCCAATGAACGTTCTGGAGATCCAAGAAAAGGTTAAAGACCATTATGCGTCCAATTCGATGTTTAAACATACAAAATTGTTGGATTCGAGACACAGAAAATCCTTGAGTTGTCCATTAGAAATTGGCTGGCCATTTCAAATATCACGTCGGAAATGCAATAGATGCATTCGTTACTTGTACTTGCTTGGGTCATATTTTTCCTCATGGGTCTTAAAGCTTTTACCACACCTACACGCATGTAACTCAATTCTTGCCAGCTTTTCCCCAGTTGCCTTGACTCGTGTTTCACAGTCTGGGACCACGTCTTTTAGGGCGACACTCTGTTTTTCATCTTGGGTTAGAGAGTTCCATTGCATGACAATATTCCCTAGGTACCGAAAGTCTTGTACTCGTTTAACTTCAAAACATTTCAACCGTTAAACTATTGAAAAATGCATCAACTTCATCTTTTGAACTGAACCTCATCCGAACTTAGCAGTATGATCACCTCTCAGGTCTTCAGTTATACTGTATATGCTCAGCCAGGGTGGTTATTTAATTTCTTTTGCCATGGTGTCCTGTCAAGCATTTTCAAAGAGTCACATGCTATGACTTCTTTGTGTTTCACCACTGGAGACAAAATATGCACAGTGTGCCTTCAAGGACAGCCACATGTAGCTCAAGTTAGGAGGATATTTTCTTTTTCCCTTTCATCCCTGCAACTCCTGCAAAAATCATTTAGGAAGAGGCCCGTCCTTCCGGCACGAAGACCGATGGAACAGTGCTGATGAGGCACAATCGAATTTCTAGATCGAGCGATGTTTAACCTAGGGCAGATACAGATATTTGTCAGCTCTGTGGAGAACAAAAAGAGATTGCTGAACATATTTTGTGCGTATGTCCAGGAGCCGCAAAGAAAAGACTACTCCACTTGACGCGGGCCTCGGTCAACCCAGCGGAAATCATGAAAATTGAACCTAAGGCTATACTGAGGTTTATTAAAAGCCTCAATATAACTTCTGGTTAAACCATACGGGCCACCACAATAGACCTCATAGGTCGCAGTGCTCATTTAGGGCCCCTAATACAGTAATACAGTAACCTAGGGCAAATCTTCCTAGAGGTGCGACATGTGATCGCGGCGAAAATGGGCTTAGCGGTCAATGAGGGCAAAACAAAATATATGCTGTCATCAAGAAGGGACACCCAACACCGACGTCTCGGACAGAACGTAACAGTAGACAGATATAACTTCGAGATAGTTCAGGACTTTGTCTACCTAGGCCCCGCTCTCAATTCAGACAACGACACCAGCGCTGAGATCAAACGAAGAATCACTCTTGTCAATCGCTGTTTCTTTGGGATGAGAAGGCAATTGAGTAGTAAGGCCCTATCCCGAAAAACTAAGGAAAATCTTTATAAGACCTTAATCATCCCTGTCCTGCTTTATGGCGCTGAGGCATGGACTCTATCGAAAGCGGATGAAGATATCCTTGGTTGCTTTGCGAGAAAGATTCTTCGTAAGATATTCGGTCCCGTTTGCGTTGACGGGTTCTGGAGGAGAAGATTCAACGATGAACTTTACGAGTTGTACAAAGACATCGCCCTAGGCAAAAAGATACGTATCCATCGGCTCAGATGACTGGGGCATGTAGAGCGAATGGACACAAATGCTCCGGCTCGCAGAGTCTTCGAGTCTAACCCGGAGGGTCAACGCAGTAGAGGAAGACCTCGCCTAAGGTGGCGCGCACAAGTGGAAGAGGATCTCAACCAACTTGGAGTGCGCAACTGGAAGCAGTTAGCTAAGGACCGGGCTAACTGGAGAGGCTTGTTGGTTGAGGCCCAGGTTCACCCCGAACTGTAGCGCCACCTAAGTAAGTAAGTAAGGGTGGAATGTTCGACTCTGTCACTCCTCTCTGAAGGGGATTGATGTCCGAAAGTTGGTGTTGAAGTTCAACTCAGGCGTTGTGTAGTCGGTGTGTTTTCCTAACAACGTGATTGGTGATGCAGAAATCTGCTATTATCACGACGAGGTTCCGCTTGCTTATTACATGCTTGAGCTTCCAAAATCGAAACTTTACCATGGCATTCTTTAGTCTTTATCATGACAACAAACGTCATTAACGCACTGGTAGATCATATGCGAGGCAAGGTATCTGTCTAAAAAAGCATTTATATTTCGATGACGCCAGATGCGAATTTAACTATCTGGTAACGAACTTGATTGCTGTGCCACTCAAATGAAGCCTTAAGCCGTCAGTAGTTTCTCGAATAATTGCAGTCTAGGTCCCCGAACATTCATTACGGCATCATGTCCTGTGACCTTACTGACCTGTATTAACATTGAGGATAAATCAGTAAAATGCTCCAGCAGAATGCCGCGAACTGTAAGAAACTATTTATTTGTTGCAGCAATAATTCCCTTTCAAACAATCGCGCAAATAGCCGACATTTATCGGCCAACACGATCGCCCGGTTTGACGCTTTGAGACTTCTCCTTCTGACGATTTGTGAAATCTGCGGTTTATGCCATCAAACCACACACACTTTTCAAGATTAGGGTCGAAAACCAATTAGTGAGATTATCCCGCCTCTTGTTGTCCTTATTCTGCCCATCAACAGGTCGCTTCTGTAAATCTTTTTGCCATCGCCTATTCTTGCATGAACTAGTACATATAAATTATCTTTAACTCATGTCACTGAAATAAGATTTCTTGCAATTCTTTACATCATTAAGATAAGCATTTATGCTGTCAAAGATAGTTGCCAGTGATTTACATAAGAAATGTGCAATGTGATCACCACTTACATCACGCCTATGTCTAAGGTAAAATCATTTAAAATGACAAATAACTTGGAAAGAACCTGTTGCAAAGATTCATTTGCATATGTATCATCTAAAGACATCTCTTTAAGATAAAAACTAATTAATTTAATTAAATGCATTTTTTTCTTCAGTTTTTTGTATTTATAGATCTTTTCAAACCGTGCGCTTTATTTTCATTACAGGATCTACAAATTCGGCGTCAACTTCAGGTCATGAGTGAAAACAACTTCCGGTAAGTGAAAAGCGACTTTGTCTAAGAATTCACATGATTATATATTTACTAAGTGCGTGTGTCCTTTTAAATCATCATAACTGTCCTTGGTCCACTTGGACTCTCTCGTTAGCTATTTGCTGATTGCGTTACTATGCCCCAAGAACCAGAGCAAAAAAAAAAAATACTTTCAACTGACTACCTAGGTACTACATACATAACCCGACAAGCTTTTTGCGGCACTAGTCTTATCAGTTTCAAGGATATGGTATCCAAAACTTTGTTCCTTTGATAGCTGCTTGAAATTTCACTTTCACATTTCTGTATCTGACAATAGTTCTACTTGGCACTGGTAGAAAAAACATCAGTTCATCATTGGTTCATCGGTGAAGATTGTGGTTTGGTTGTTTTTGAGTGACTCTCTGTGAAAAACGCTGAGGTCAAGTGTGGGTCTAGTCCTTGAACCACTCGTTTCTTCTTAAGAAGTGTTTGCTGTCAGTCGAGCAGATACTGTGAGATCATTAAGCACGTGTACAAAGAAATGGCCAATGGTTTCGTTTTCAGTGTCATCAGAAGGAACGATAAGGAATGACTACAACCCCTTTAAAAGTGAGGAGCCATCTCACAATGAGACAAGGAAGTGCGAGAAGAAAGTGCTTCCATGATCGGTTTTTGCTTTCGTCTGGTCAGAAAGACTCACAACCACCTTTTTTTCTCCTCATTTGTACCTTAGAAAGGCCTACATAGATTTGTACAATGTTCGCCCTCAGTAGAAATAACATATCAATGTCGGGAAAAGTGGCATACAAGTGTGAAAAATCCTGCGAGACTGCGCCTCAACATCTAGTTGCTAGAATTGAATGTGCGGTTGATAGGAAAGACTACGCCATGGGCATCTTTATTGACATAGAAGGTGTTTTCGATAATGCGACCTTCGGCATATGTGACTGTGCTAGACATCACGGGGTGGATGAAATCCCGGCATTGTGGATCCGAGCAATATTGATGAATATAACTTTGGTTTTAGATGCGGACTGTGGGAACTATGTTACAGCAGGGGTAAACAGACGCTGTCCGCAACGCGGCGTTCTAACTCCACTGCTATGTTGCATGCTAGTTGATTCTCTGTTACAGACTTTCAATTCTTCTAACGTCTACGTACAGGCATATGTGGATGATGTTGTCATACTTTCTGTCGGGTCATGCTTCAAGACTGTCTGTGCTAACGCGCAAGCGGCTTTAGACATGATCGAAGAATGGTCCACCAGGAGGGGGATTTCGGCCAATCCTCTGAAAATTGAGGTTGTCCTCTTTACGAGGAGGAGAGTTGTGACCGGTCTGACGCAGCCAGTGCTAAAGGGCGTCAATATCCAGATCTCCTATGAAACCAAATATCTAATAGTGATACTGGATAAAAAAAGAATTTCTTTGGGCAGAGCATGTCGAACCGAAGACATCCAAGGCGTTCTCAGTCTTCTGGCCGTGTAAGGATGCTTTGAGCTGGACATGGGGCTTATCACCGAAAAAGTTTCTTTTTACGGCTATGATAAGACAGTTCCTAGCTTATCCGTCGGTTGTTTCGTATAGAGGGCTCAGGCATAGATATGTGACTGCTTCAAAGTATGGCTTGTCTCGGCTGCACGGCAGCTTTTTAGAGTATGCCTGGCTCTGCTTTAGATGCTCTGCTTGATCTACCTCGCCTTGATACATATAGCATGGGTTGTACTATCGGCGGCTTTTCGAGTTTTGACGACCTTGCGCGACACTTATCCTACGACCCTAGTTCCATGGATATGCCGTCTGATGCAATGACACCAGAACCTTGGTTGCTGTGCAAATTTAAAGCCGACTTGTATTGCGTTCAGGGATGACTTCGGCTCGACTCTGAGTCTGGACTGGAGTGCAGTTGAATCTTCATGAACGGCTCCAAAACCAGTCATGGGTCTGGTGCTGGATATCGTGAAGATCGACAACACCAGACTTCACTTCTCGTTAGGCAAGCATGCCTCTGTTTTCCAAGCAAAGACTTATGCTATCCTAATGGCAACGGATCAAGATAGGTGGAATGGTCGGAGCACTTACATCTGTAGTGATAGCGAGGCTGCGCTGAAGGCCTTGCCAAACCCTTTAACCAGTTCCAAAATATTTCGAGAATGCAAGAACTCTGCATTCTGTTGCAAGGCTGAACTCTTTGACTTTTGTCTGGGTCTCAGGGATATCTGGAAATGAGATCTCCGATGAGACTCCTGGACAGAGCTCAGAGGATGACGATATCTAACGGGTTTCCTACAAGCACAATTGTATGTAGCATGGCTCTTCAGGATGCAGGCAGACTAAACGAATTGTCCCGAACGTCTGCAAGAAATCAGCGGCATTCTTCCTGTCACTCAGCAGAAGACTGCAGACAACTTACATATTGGCGTTCTAAAGGGACACCTCGCCTTTGTCAAGCGAAGTGACACTACTGTCTGCGACGCCTGTGGAGAGGGCGACGATACTTCGGATCATTTCCTTTGTGAAGTACCTGGTTTTCCTCGGATCAGGTGGCAGATCTACGGTGCTAATGCTGTGAGTGCTGACACTGTAAGTTCCTTATCATTGTTCCTTCTAGGCTTACTCCAAAAATCGAGAAAATTCCAGCAAAATAACTGAGTCCCGGTAGTACAAGGGACAGCTTCATTTTGTATCCAAAAAAATAACTTCCGTCTTACTTCTACGACAAGATAGTCCAAGAATGTCTTCCATGGGACTGTCAAACACGGATGCCGACGAAGCATACCAACTCACACCGCACGCTTCTTATTCTCCGTCCTCGAATGCACATCCTCGTAACACAAATTAAAGATTCAAATGAAGTAATCACTTGATCCTTATTCATAGATTTTATATATCGCAAAAGGTGATGTGGTGGCACGCTGTGCAAACAGACACCGTCGGCGGTCATCACAGCGGGATTCATCGCGCCTCTAGAACGCAATCAAATCCGTCCGAATGAACTCCTCTTTAAGGCATCAGCATAAATTTCGCCACAGTGCCGCTCATGTAGAGCTCGAGCCACTCGCGATTCATAAATCTGCGACCGAGTGCGCCCCACTGCCCCGGCGGCGGCGCACTTAGCCTATTTCGCATTTAATCAAACACTTAATTGCGACGATAATTGCCATTATACGGTTAAACTATAAAATCTAAGCCCTCCGCCGGTGGAGCCCGAAGCGGGCATCTGCCAAGTATGTTGGCTCTTGACTCTACAACTTCGGTTCGAATCGATTGCGCCGGTTGTCTCTCCTCGCCGCGCATCGTAAATTCCTTGGATCCCTTTTACGGGATCTACCATAAGTGGTCCGCTCTGCTAGAGTGTGATCTTTAAAAGTCGATTTGGACTTTATAACTACCGTGGAATAGAATCGAGGACTGGGTGAACCATATGCGCACCCGTCCCGATGCCTGGGCCACATAATACGCTTTAATTGATTTTATGGCCAAACGCAAATTATATTCCCTTTGACGGTGGGTTCTCGGCAACGGTGGCGGTGGCAGCGGGCCGTGGCTTCACGAACGCAGAAGTTAAATGTCTTTTGTTGGTCGCTTTTGGGTTTTTGCGTGCGGATGCGAGTATGGAAAATCGCTGGATCAGAGATCGGGTTGCATTCTGTGGGCTGTGGAAATAAATAGAAGGATCACAGAACAAGTGGTGGTGGCGGGGAGTGCACTCCTCTGCGCTAAACTTGTGTTTGCGCCCGGGGGAATGGCAGGGAAGGTGTAAAATGCTGGGGTCTACTCGAATATCGACATTTGCCCATATTAAGCAGCCCAGTAGAATTGTGGTACAAGCAATGCGTGCTTTTCCTGGTGTCGGAGTGGAGATAGAAATTTGCCTTTGGGCGGAGAGAAAACTGGAATTATGTGAGTTTGTGTCGACGCGGAATGCAGAACCGATATTTCTGCAACGAAAAACACAAGGTGTTGTGCGCGCCAATATGGTTTTCTTTCATGGGTTTGGCCATAATTAAAGTTATTCCTTGGTCATATGACAAGTTCGCCCACCACTCCTACGGAAGATACAAACCAGAAATGTACACTGAATGACTTCCTATTCATTGAATGAAGAATCACCTCAGTGTTTCCGCATCAAGTTTGTTGAACAGGTTACAGCTTTTCCACCTGTTGTGCAGCTAAGTTTAGTCGAGATATACCTCTTCCACTCAGGATGAGAAGTTTAGCCGTTGTTGTGTTGATCTTTAGTCCCAATTTGTTGGCTTTAGTTCTCATCCAGTGGGCCATTTGGTATACATATGTAAGTCCAGTTTCCTATCTGCCAAGAGGCAAACGTCATTAGCGTAGTCCTGAGTTCTCCTATGAAAAAAATAAAAGAACCAAACTGGTTGGTCTTGTCGGACACTGCTTTTAACTTGGCAGAACTTAACCGAGCGTTGTCTACCGCCGCCTCGGCTATTTTGCTGCTGGCCACCGTGTATGAGTTCTGTTGTTGAACCACGGTACGAGTCAGCGCCGCTTGAGAAGCTGCCACGTCCAGATCGGTAGTCTCCATAAGAATAATTCAAATCATTCGACTGATCATTGAATGTAGTCTTCGGTTGCCAGACGGTGCATTGTACGCAACCGACGCTTCCTGCTTCCTGCTTTGATTGCTGACAGTTGCCTCCTCTTCTTTCTTCCTGATTTGATTGCTTAGTTTCGTACGTATCACTCAAAAATACTCTCTCTCCCTCTTTCTCCGACCACTGGACAAATTTTAGTCCAACCTTTTCTGGGCTTTCACTAGAAAGTTTTTCAAACTCCAGTTACCTGCCAGAGTGTGAAGGCAACTAAACACATTTTGGATTAAAAGTAAGATTCATCAAGACTATCCTTGAGTTTTTTTTATTGATTTGTCGGCTGGTTTCGGCCATGTCATCATCTTATGGAGTTTACGACGCCATAGGGTCATGCATCTCTATTAGAGTTCAGAAGATGACGAGCTATATGGTGCGGAAGATAAACTTTTTGTCTCTACAGGGGCTATTCGGATTGGCTCTTCAACTGTGCCTTAACAAACAAGCCTCTTCAACCAGGCCCCTTTCCCCCTTGAATATGCGATATCTGTTCGAGGTCAATCTGTACTTTGATGTACGAGCGAATTCGGGGACTCTCTTGGCCGGACAGCTGATGTGGTTTTGAAATTGTAGTTTTGAAATTTCAAAACTTTTCTTAAGGGCGATGTCACTCAATAGGTCATAATTTTATTTTCCTCTCCGTCCTTATGGGACACCAGGCTTAAAGAAACGCTTAGAAAGCAGCAATCAAACCATTAACTTACTCTTGCGAGAGAAGGGGCAGCAACCATAACCGACAAGATAGGAGTCACTTCAATAGTCATGAAGACGGCAACCGATGATAAGTTTAACTGCTCAAACCTGGCAATTTGCCGAGTGGCAAAGTCCCTCCATGCCAAACCAAGCAATGTTCTCTGCTAGAAAGCGATTAGGTTACAGAGCACATAAATGCCAACAAGCACGCACACAAAATTGGACTGCATCCAGCACTTTACACTGCAATCTGTGAAAACCGTTTGGAAAAGGAGAAAGACCTGAAACACTTTATCTATCGTTGTCCAGCAACTGGATCTACTCTAATCGGTGTCATCCTAGAGTTTGCCGAAGACACAGGAAGTAAAATTTCCCGACTTCACGTACAAACTATAGTCTTTCCTCAGTCTTCCAATCGTCAACCATTCTAGCTACACTTAAAAAACTTCATGAACAGTCCTTTGAGGAGTATTATCACGGGCTCAAGTCTAAGTGTAGACCGAAAACTTCGATCTATTAAAACGGGGTCAAAAATCACCCATAGCGAAAAAGAATTATACCTCTAGGTGTGTACCTACAGCCGGCGTAGTTAAGAGGGGTTTCTTTTCATTTCCGGCTGCTTTAAATAGCTCGGCAGCTATGTCGTCAGTTTGGTAGCTTTGGGGTTAGGTATCGCTATCGTAACCTTGTCTAAGGAAGGTGAACGAAAAGATTGGTTACCATAGTCCATAGTCCCGTCTGCAGAAGTGCTGCTTCCATATCAGCAGCATCGATTGCGGTTCTACTACTAGAGTTCCTTGATTGTCTTTGCAGACGCTGTAGCTTCGAAACTTCCTGGCCGAGAGAAACTCAGCACATTACAGGCGGGATCTGTAATAGCTTCTTGGCAGTTGACAGTGACCCACTAGTAATAGTTGATGGTGGCCCCAAAGGATCTCTTGACAGCTTGAGGGATATTCGATCGAAAAAATACAGGGATCTCTTATGATTGCAGCCGTCCGGCATCAAATAAATTTCATTAGTACTTTTTCGTATTTTTTCCCCATGGGCATCAAAATATGTCTATACTGACCTGAGTGTAGTGCAACCCATCTACCCAACCTAATCTAACATTTTTGTCTTCGCAGTGTTCGGAATATGTGCAGCCATGGCTTGGCTACGACTAAGCATAGACTTGAGTTAAATCTTGTTAAGGCAGTCATTAAACTGGAGCAATGGCCCGCGGGTTTGTAAGACTTCTATGTCCTCCGATGAAAAACCAGATTGAAAAACAGCTGACAACCTTTCCCGCGCCACAAAGTTGACTAGGCTGAATTCTTAATTGGAGGATCGTGCAGACTCTACTATCCAAAAGTATCCCTTCCCTATCTTTGCGTTAGAATCACTGGAAACAATTTTAATGGCATAGTTGGCAATTGGTTGTATGTTTTGTCCAAGAGTTCATAGAACCTGTCTTTAGTGTTGTCACTTTTCGTGTCTGTGCAGGTCATATACAAACATCTAGCTAGAGCTGGCGACTTGTCATAGTTTTAAGCTTAAATTCTATTACGAGGTCCCAGATACTCAATTCCCAATTATCTACTTTGAGGGTACGAGAGCTCACTTTTCTTTCTTGCTACAACCTACTGGCGTCCAACCTTAAAACAATGCGCTAATGCGCGTGCAGATAAGTTATGTAGATGATGTAACGATCTAGACGAAAAAGAAAACATAGCTCACTTTCTCTTCGAAAGCCCCAGCCTATGCAGAACCAAAAAAGACGGCATTCGTCGTGGGCAACCTGTCTAACAAGACACCAAACACTAATCTAAAATTCATTACGCAGTCGGGATAGTTCAGGAAGACCGAACAATTAACAAAAACCACTTTGTATTTGTTCTGCAAGGGGAACACAATGGATTAATAGAGATCTGAATGAAGGCTGCATCGTATAGGGTGTTGTCATCCCTTAGATCTACCTACATTGGAAGGCTCCCGGTGACTCAGTTTCGAGCTGGTCACTCTCACGGCATTCGTAAACTCTTATTCTTTATTAACAACTCTAAATGGTTCTACGGGTTGAATTCTCCCTCAGAAGGAATTCTGAAGGTATCACAATGAGCGTTGGGCCAAAGTGAGTCCCCAACGAAACACACATCTCACTTAATCTTACCTATCGCCAAGTCCGCTTGTTGACGATATCGTAAATTCCATCAAGAGAAGCCGTGTATACACTTTTTATGGAACTCTTGTCCGATTTCTGAGGCGCTTAAGCCAATCAGGGCTTAGTCCGATTCATTACATGTGTGGTTTCTTGTTTTTTGTTTTAATTAGTACGCTTAAGGGGTTATGACTGAACGAGAGCACCGGCATTAGAAGAATGCTTCAAGTGTTTAGGTAGGTAAGTAGGCAAGGTGGCTGCAAAAAAAACATAGGCCAAGGTAGGGGCTTTGTGATACCACATGGACCTATTAACTGAAAATGTCGCTCAATTTATCAGAACCATTTGAAGCTCCTAGCAAGCTAAGGATAATTTTAACCACAGTATGTGACAATTTACCCAAATTATCGAGTTGATAGCGTCCTATAGCTTTCTTCCTTGGAATAGGGCTGGAAAGGTAAAAAGTCGTTTAAAATAAGGAATGAGCTTTATTTGTAGATCTAAATACTTGAAGGTCATCCTTCATATGTATTTTCGAACCCGCCATGGTCTTGCACCGAATATCTGGTCACGACCCAGTAGAACCGGGTGCCAATATCGATTAATTCTCAAGTGACATACATTTTTCAATTCGCCTCCGGCTGTTTTTAGATAGCCATGCTAGTCGGTATTGTACCAACATACCATAGGGCTTCAGCTTCATTTGCTAACTTTTGCCTAACTAGCTGCATCAATCTTATTGAATTAAACAGACGTCTGCTATATACCGACCAGGACTTCCGGTCATAGCTCAGTTTAACGTGGTCGAACATCCTCCGAACATTCCCCAAGGCTCATACTACGTTTTATCAAGGAAGGTCTTTTGTTCTTGAGTTTCTCGTTAGGATTGAAATATCGGTTTAAGAAGCTTTGAACTTTATCGCATGATCTCACTACTCTGTAGCGACGCAAGTCCGGGACTTCTCCTAGAACTTATCATCTTTAGTTTACTGCAGAAAAGTTACTTATTCAGTGGACACCCCGGAGAGATGATGATGCAATTCTGAGTTGACCGAATCAGGTTAGCAACAGCTTGAGCTTTAACAGTTGTACAAGTATGGTAGACCAGTCGATACTAGATGCGTGTTAATTCACATCAAAAACTTGGAAACAGAGCGGCCCTGACAAATCCAAGCTGTACAGCATCCAGTTTTGTTTGAGTAATCTCTCCCCAACAAATACCTAAACCTCTTTATAAGCCTCGAAGAACCATGAACACGTTGGTACGTTTCCAGATTTAGACCAAACGTGACGCTGGATACGTATCGTTTATTGTACTGCCCTCAAGCATTGACACATCGAATTGCTCTCCAAACAGATTGCAGATAAAAAATAATTGCTTATAAATTCCTTAACATTAAACTTGGTTACATGTATGATTTATCGCTTCTTACCAGTAATTCCGCTCCCATCCCGTGTTCAATCGCAAATGGCACATAGACACACATCCATTCGTCAACAACACGCCGCCGTCCTCTCCGCCGGCAGGGATCATTAATTAATAACAATAAGACCTGCAAATATTTCCTTTTTTAGTTAATAAAATGAAAAATACAAGCCACACTCGGTGCGAGTGTGGCTGGTGCAACCGCAGTTATACACTTGCGGCAGCCAGCACACAGAAATTAAGAAAATATAAATCCAAACAGCCAGCCTAAGAGCCTCCTCACCGTCGGTCGTTGTCCATATTATTACACAATGTCATCACGAAGCCATTCTTCGTCGTCCACATCCACATTACACGTTACAACCTCTGCCGCGAACCACAGTGGCAACCCAGCAACACCACCACCACCACCACCTGCCGCCTTCGTCCGAACTCCACATCGATTCAATGTCCATTCATTGAAGCCTGCCTCACTTTATCTTCCTCCGTTTGGTCCAAATTTATAATCTGCCCGCTCTCCTTCATGTGTCTGTGCGCCGAGAGTCCATATTGCACGTCCATGTTGGGGCAACAAAGAAACCACAAACCACCACATCGGTGACGGACGAGGGTGAGCAACAACTTTACACAAAACATCGCTTCCACAAATCTCATGAATCTCATGAATCTCCCGTGTGCTCTAAGACTCTTGCTCTCCAGGTAACCACAACCAGTGTAGAGACTCGGCAAAATGTAATACCACAATTTCTTGTGGCATTATGAGCCCATTTACATTGACTCCAACATCATCCGCGGACAACGTAACCAGTCACCAGAGGCACCGAAAGACCAACCACACATCTCCAGCTACGCAAAGGAAGGTTTTCGTTCGACACATCGCGTCGCTGACCGGAGTTGACCACTCATAATTGAGTGCAATTGACTCGCACTCAAGTGCGAGTGCGTTCACAAACCAACTGAGAAATTCATCATTAGATACTTGCCGTTGCCCATCGGGGACAACCTTTACACTAGTATCAGATGTTTTTGTCGCCCTCCCTGTCGTTGCGGTGGGCCTGGTGTATCTGCTGTTCCACTCACCCATTGTTATTGGTGCGCACTCTTGCCAGTGTAGGTGAGCCAACCTTCCTTTTTTTGTTTCCAATTCCAAGTGACTTACACTTGTGGTGGTGGCACATGGTGGTGGTAATTCGAAAGAAACACGACAGTGGTGGCGATTGGGGTGATGTTGGTGGTTGGTTACTTGTTTTCCATTTGTCGTAGTGTATCTGTGCACAAGTGCCGGCACTTTGGCTTAATCTGAGAAGGAATTCCCAGTTTGAGACGACGTGCGCCACTCAGTCCGGTTTTGATAGCTCCATTGCGAACACACGTTACTTTTAGCTGGAGGCCGCTGAGTTTTCGATTGTTGATTCGTGGATTGAATTGAACCTCAGCCCGTCGGTGAATTGTTCTGAGACAGTGAAGTGCATTTCGGAAGTGACATATTTGTGATTTTTTTAAAATTCTATCAGGAAATACTTGAGAGTTTCTTGTTGTGTTAAACAATTGTGTGAAAAAAATACAACAAATTTTGTGCGATAAAAAAAAAGTGACTGACAGAACGATTTTTGGAAAAGTCGCCGAAAATTTTACATTTGTCGTGTAAGTTTTGCAAAAAACAAATTTTAATTTATTTTTTTTTTGTGTAGTTCATCGTAACACCATTCGTGATTTAAGTTCTTAACCCCGCTCCATTGAAAATGCCTAAATGAAGTGAACGATTGCCCTAAACTAACAGGATTTCTCGAAAGCTCAACGACGCTTTCAGTGCTAAAGCAAGTTGTACCCTCTTGTTCGAACCAAATCTTAAGTGCGTCTTATGTTGTAGAACAGTTTCCTACCGTCTTTTCTCATTAACCGTCACTGTGCTATCAGAAGAGACAAGTTCCTGCGATTTTTAACACTTAGGGGCCCACGACAGTAAATAAAACCGCCAACGCGCCAAAGCGAAATCGGAGTGTTTTTGTCGAATCTGCAAGTCGTGTTTTTAAGACCTTTATAAGTCTTTTTCTGGAACTGTAGTTCACAGAACTACTTCCAGTTTTCTAAGCCAGGTTCCTTTGCATTCACATTTTCTGTTTTCATTTTTTATTGGTTTCAAGCCGACAGCCGGTTTTTCGTGACTCTTGACTGGAAGATTCGTGTCTGCTAGCCTAAGGTATTCGTGATATTGTAGTAGCTGCTTCTTACTCACTTACTCTTAGAATTAGTGCACTATACTGCGCTAGCTGCCTGGGTTCAAGCCCCAGCCATGTCCACCAAATATTTTTCGTGGTAAACAAACTGCGGCACAACCTCTCACTGGGGAATACCAAGCTTTCGAGAATATAATTTTTTCTGAAAAAGCGTCTTAACTCGCCATTCGGGGTTAGCATTAAGTTTTTTCCATTCGTGCAAGAAATGTTATATGCACAACATGAGTGGTTGCGAAAAGCCAGGACTTGGCTCATTCCGAGCTGTCGCCCCAGTTATTTATTTATTTTATTTAATTTTAGGTTTGCAAGCCTCCATATCTCCCTTAGCTCCTTTGGGCATCCAGTCTTTACTTACTACATTCTCACTGTATGGTTGTCCTTTCTTTCTGTTGTTAGTCATCCAGTTACCTTGAGCAGATCGAACAATAATTCGTCGGATAGCCCTTCGATTTTTTTTTATATAACAGAGGTTTGGGAAGTGACAGAGAACAATGGTTGTACCCTCATGTACCTCTTCATCCCCGCACCCTCCATGGTTAGGGACTTCCACATGTTGTTTGCTTCGATCAAGTATCTTAGCATTGGTTTTGCTCTCAGATGACAAAGTGAAGATTTGATTGCATCGTCCACTCGGTCTTCAGCCGAACCTTTCTCTTCTATTTTGTCAGCAGTCTCGTTTCCTGGTATACCGCTGTGACCAGGAACCCAGCAGAATTATAGGTTATGATGCGTTCCAAGAACCGTTAACTCAAGCTTTAAAGTGATCTGCGTTGCATCTACTGCTTTTATAGCTCAATGTAGGCGGGATACCCTCCCGTGGTAATGGGAGCATTATCGTACATTAGGCGGCTCTTGCCACTGTTAGCATCTCAGCGTCAGCCCTGTGGCCAGGAAATCTTATTGATCTTCTTAGTCCTAGCTTCTCAAAAAAGAAACCGGTGTGGCCCATCGGTGTAAGTGGATTTAGACTCACCAGGAATTTCGTTGTTTTCCCTCTGTTGCCTGCGGGAAAACGCATGAAAAAGATTTGATGCTTTTAAGGCATCAGCTTTTTCCAAAAATCCTTCAGTAGGTGTAGAAGGCGTCTAATGCCTTTTTTACTTATTTAGCTTTCACTTCAGTTTCCTGTCCTGTAGTTTGACAGGGACTTCCTTAATGGCTGGAAGTATGAACAGTGGTAATGTTTTTTTGTTTGTAAAAAGTACTAGTTGTCCAAGCATTAAGCCTGTTTAAGGCTCTTTGCAGTAGGTTTTCTGGTAGTGGTTAAATACCTGTCCATTGCAAGCAGCACTGTATTGTCTGCACATTCTGTCACTGTTCACCCTCTTTGTGGAGTGCCTCTAGAAGGTATGAATGAGAAATCAACACTTGATCATTAGCTCTGCAAATAGCCTGCTTCGTATGCCATAGACAAGGCAGGCCAGCACACACATACCAACCTATAGTACAACGCCATCGGCAACCTCGAGACAACAATTTGAACCAACTACTTGCTGATGTTGACTGCATCGGTTTATTTCCCAATGCTTGCAGGACTTGTATCGACATCGTTTCCTATTTAGTTAATTTCATTTCCGGGTACACTTTTGTGTTTTTATTGCTCTCATTGCGGTGTCATGGGTGGCGATCGTCACTGTCCCAAGCTGCAAATCACAATGATCCTACTTCTTTACCAAAGCAATAATATTCGTTATACTTTTGTATGTCTAGTCATTTGTAAAGTTCGTCGGGCTTTCTTAACCTAGTCTGGACGTTGTCGCCTCATTTTCTTATGGCAGTGCCTCTAGGTGTTAAAAGTATCCTTGCCGATTTACGTAGCTTTCTTGAGCTGAAGTGGCGTACCACAGGCTTTCAAAATTCAATTTATTTTACCTGGTGACGGATGAAAAAAGTCCTCGTTCCGACTGACTTGCATTCCAATGGCTACACCCTCGCACATCAAATGGTGTTTTCCTTTAAGAACAAATCCCAAAGGAAAACATGTGCGTTGTGCTATCCCTTTCGTTCTGTCAACTTAAAATCGGCAATGTTGCATGCTAATGTCAATCATTTCTCCTATTTGAAATTGAAGAAAACGCCTATTTCGACTCCTACGTCGGTTTCGGTGCATTACTGAAGATCCAGGTGAACCAGTTGGTTCTCCATGTCTCTCTGAATCGTTGACGATGACGTTTCATCAAATCTAGTCGCTTTGCTACATCCCGCAATTAAAAATGTGAGTTACGGCTCGGGTTGTTTACGAACAGCTTTAGTGTGCTCCGTAATAGTGAACCATCGTTCTTCTCTACCAGTTATATTTTGTCTGTGATCTGATATTAATTTTTGATTTGGTCCTATCCTTGCTATACGTGTGTTAAAGTTCCGTTTTGTCCTTGTTTTAATTTTTTGGTTTGGCATCGAATCACTCCAGGACCTCCCCCTTCCATTTTTATGTCCCGGGGCCCATTTGCAGCAATGTTTTTGTATGTTATTTCCTGGCCTAGTCTGCTTCACTGTGGCCACTTCAGCGGCATTTAGAATTATCACAGGAAGATCCCAAGCCACGGGAGTGCTCTTCCTTTCATTCAAACCAATAACAGTTTCTAAATCAAATCCGTCGGGCTACCTAAACTTTGTCTGACGATCTCGCCTCCTTTCTGTATTATGGGCAAAGTCTGAAAGAACACGATGGAGGTGATACCATAACCTCCGGGCGGACTGTATCGCTTGCCTTCACGGAACTATATTAGTAATGATCTTGCTGCTTTGGCAGGCAGTTTCTAGGTAAAGTCCAGGAGGCTTTTTTCATCCATTTACTTGGAAGCTTTTCCAAAGGTGCGAAAGGTTCTGTCAATTTTGCGTCTATAGTTCCCCAGGCCTTGCCATCTCCTGTTGATTATTCTCATTCTCGTTTGAAGACAAAACATCCTTTAGGGTTTGTGTTTCAGTCGTTTCCTGCTTCTAGAGAATGTTGACAGTTTTAAAAGGGATAAGCTAGGGCTACTATCGAGCGATCTTCTTTGCCATGCAGATCTCGACACATTCAACCTTAGGTGTGGGTGATGTCAATGATGACTATAAACTTATGTATCAAGTACTGGTCTAGTAAAGATCCTCAAACGTGTCAAGATAATCAATCCCGCTATTCGCGTAGATAGGATCAAAAATGCAAATGCGAACAGTTGGAGCTGGAAGCTCTAATCACTGAGAGTGATCCTCTCAAAGGTGCGCTTAGTCCAGCATAAGCCCCTAGATTATTCTGAAACTCCTTTTCATGAATAATGACGTTCGGCGAATATATTGTGGGTCACTTCCATTCGTGCGAAAAATGCAACACGCAAAACATGAATGGTTGCGAGAAGATAGGCCTTGGCTCATCCCGAGCTGTCACGCCAGCTGTTGTTGTTGTTGTTGTCAAAGTGATAGGCTCCTAGATAGAGCTTCCTTGTTTGGGATAGGGCAGGGCAGAGGAAATGAAGGATCGTTTCTTCCTCCTCTTCGTCCCTGCAACTCCTGTAGAAATCATTTGAGAAGACGCCCATCCTTCTGGCATGAAGGCGACAATTTGCCGGTAAGAACACCAATGTCGGTTCTAATGAGCGACCTTTTGAGCAAGATCAAGTTTTCAGATCGGATGAGGCTTAGCATAGGCCAGATTTCCCTGGAGGTACGGCATGTGGTAACATTCCTCCATCTTTGACTTGTCTTACTGATTGCGTCATACTCTAAGAGTAGATTATAGCGAATTACAGAAAAGTACTACGTTTGGCAAGTTCATCGACCTTAAAGTTCCCTGAAATGTCCCTTTGACCGGGTATCCAGCATAGGTGAATGTTTAAATGTTCTGCTATGAGAGATGAGCGACAATCTGAAGTAGCTTTGATGGACAAGTTACTGATTCCAGAGATTTTATAGCAGGCTTTCGGTTAAAATTGTGGAAATTATTTGAAGGATATCACATTGGTCAGGACGGAAGCGGATGCTCAGGTTAAGCGTATCGGAGAGAACAACACCTCCCACTCCGTTCTTGGTTTTTGGCACCGTCGGTATAGAGATGAACGGAGTGATCGTCATCTTTCTCCCACTTCTATCGGGAAGGAATGAATGTCCGCAAGTTGAGGTTAAAATTCAACGTAGGCGGTGTGTAGTCAGTTTTCTAGAAACTTGTGCTAAGGTCCACTAGAAACTTGTGCTGTGTAAAGCTTATATCGCTTGTTAACGGCGAGACTCTTTTGCCTGTACCTTGACTAGTCAGGACATATAAGTACAAGGTAAATATCGTCTTATTTGACTTTTCATAATCGGGCATTTGTCGCGGACTAAGGTCTTAAAAGGGTTTGGTTTTGCACCTAATGAGAGGAACCAGGAAGTGTACTCAGAACTGGTCCTGTTGTTTAAGTGAAATCATTCCATTTATGTCGGATTATCCCATTTTTCGTCGAAATTGTCACAAGTGATGGCTACTTGACACCTTCTGTCATCTGATACATTCTCCTCTTGCACGACATACTGTCAGTCCTCATCTAGAAATGAGTCATTCTGGACAGCCTGCTCAATATGCCCTGCGCCTCCAATAAAAACTTAGACAACAGCAAAAGATATAAAAGTCTTAATTCCGTTGTCACTGCACCGCGATCGAGGAGGTGTGAGCAGCATTCCCCACATCAAATATTTCCGGCATATGCAAGGGCTCCCTCAGGAAATTTCACAAATATCTGCCGCGCCTCCCTCTCCCAATCCAAATCCAAAAACCGCTTTGTGTATGTTATTATTGCTGCGCGGCATTTTATTATTATTATTATGGTTATCACGGAAAGATGTCTGCCGCGGATGAACGGATAATATTAAGCGTTGCTGTGTTGTTTATGGCCTACTGTAGGCAACGTTCTTTCGCCGTATTCTTGCTTCCTTCGGTTGGTTCTATCGGCGCAATTTTATTTTCTCGAAATCTCCGCGGATAATGTCTTTGGCCCTGCGCAACGCCCACCCCCTGGCCGAGGCACTTATTTGTTCTTTTGACTTGTTACCATGTTGTGCTGGATGAAATGAGTGCTGAATCTGCGCGCGCACGCCGCCGGTACACCTCAGCACTGCTTCATCTGCCTCAGATATTGTTTTGCGTCCGGTGTCGCGCGTCTCGTCTTCTTGTAAGGCACTCGCTTGTCCATGTAAGACTTGGCTTAGTTGTTGGTATTCCAACCGATGGATGGATACGGGAAGAGACAATTTTTTTTTTGTTGGTTGTTGTTGTGGTATACATTTGCTTCATCTGCTTCGGCTTCTCCTTCTTCTGCCTTGACTCATTCTTGATAAAAATCTTTTGTCAGTTTTACGCGGTGAACAGAGCACAAAAGCACTCGTATCTGGAAGCCAAAAGGGAAATCCTCGCGGACGGAATGCAATGGAACTTTTGCTCAACACCAACAAGACAACGACAATGACAACGACATTACCATTTCGGTGAAACATTGGTAGTTGGGACGTTTTATCTTGTACGCTGGAGCGGAGTTGGATCATCTTGTTTGAATGAGAGCGCGCGCGCTCGAGCGCGGTGTATAAGTTGACAAAAGTTAAATAACATGCGACGCGGCGGCGACGACGTTTTGCGACATCTGCAAGGGCTACCCATAAGGAAGGCACAGCCGAAGACAGTAGGCCTGTGGCTGAGGCAGCACTGAGATATGCAAGACTTGTTAAAATGTGGCAAATAACTCACAACAAGAAACAGTGTACACACGAGTGCTTGTGGCGGAGCCCTGGACACATACTTAAATCCCAGAGATGATGTAGTTAATGTGACGGAGCATCGCCGATGAGAATCCAATGAGAGGTTGTTTTTCTTGTGGAATTCCTTTTGTGATTGTTTCATTAGTGTCGCCACGAAGTGCAATGAGTAATGAGGAACATGTGAGGGAGATAAGCTGCCAAGAGTTGGAGGAGTCAACGAGTGTGTCTCTGGAGTGGTCATATCAGAATGTAATGCTTTTCTTAGCTGACAGTGGTCGGACTTTGTACAAAAGTCTCCTTAGTGTTTCGATTACTCAATTGCCTTCTCAGGTCGAAGCGATTGGCAGAAGTTATTCTTCGTTTGATTTCTGTTGAGATGTCTTTATCAGAGGAGAACCAAGATGGGCATAGTCTTTTACTGCCTCGAAGTAATAACTTTTCACTGTGATGTTCTGTCATTTTTGCGAAAAACTTGCAAGCTAGCTGTTAAAGCAGCTAAAAAGCAGTCTTGGAAGGAGTTCGGCGAAAAATCGAACCATGATCACAGATCTGTAAACAAGGTGTTTTGGCAGACCATCCGCTAGCTCAGAGGAAGGAAGTTCAATATCATCAAAGGAGTCAAATCCAAAGATGATGTAGGTACTTCTTTCCGATGAGGACATCTAAGCACTTTTCGGAGGTGCTCAATCCCGAACAGGGTACTGAGGATGGCAGACCCATGGTTTTAATTAGGAGGTGACTTTGGCGATAAAAGCGCTAAAAGTCGGCAAATCTGCTGGTGTAGATGAAATCCGGCCAGAAGTGCTCAAGTGTTTTGGGTGAAGAGGCAGTGCAATGGCTCTCTTGATTCATTTAAGTGGCGTGTGAATGCGGTAAAACACCTAGCGACTGGGGAACGAGGTAAAAAAGGGATTGCTCCAATTATAACGGTATATCTCTTTTAAGTCTCCCCGGAAAAGTCTTTGCTAAGGTCTTGGAAGCGCGTTCTAGAGCTGTGGTCGAGTGCAGTGTGGTTTTCGTCCAGGTAGAAGCCCAACCGACCAGCTATTCACTCTCGGAATGGTACTTGAGAAGCCTTGGAAGTATGCCAAGCCTATCTACAGTTGTTTTGTGAATTTGGAGAAAGCATATGATTGGGTTCTTCGACGTAAACTCTGGAGTGCATTGCAGGTGTATGGGATCGACGGTTCTCTTCTGAGGGCCATTCAATTTCTGTACACTAACTTGGCTTCGGGGCTAAGCTATCGGTCTTTAATTCAATGTTTGTTCCGACCTTCTCGAATGGTCATGAGGTTTGGGTTGTAACCGAGGAATAAGATCGCGGATACAAGCTGCCGAAATACGATTTCTTCGTTTGTATTCGTTTGAGATCGAGTTTAAAACACCAGAATACGCGAGGCACTCAATGTCGAGCAGCTACTTGTTCGAACGGAAAGGTCCATACTTCGACAGTTTCGGCACGTTCAACGCATGCTCCCAATTCGATTTCCAAGACGTGCCATGGAATCCGCGCTATCGGGTAGGTGTCCCCTGGACAGGCCCACTGCAGTAGGCCGCTTAGCAATTTATGAAAAATGTTGCCTCAGGTATTGTTTTGAGAGCTTCATACAGTTCGTTCCAGTATGATGTTGAAACATAAAAGCGCGTCATCTTGTCTAATTACGTTTTTTTACGTCAAATGCTTCGGTGAGATCGCCAGGTACCAGATATGGTTCTCTTTAGCTTTTCTTTAGTTTTTTTAAGTGCTTTCACAGCCGGCCTTAAAGTTGATAAACAAGTGTGAAAATGTAGTCGCACTGATAGTGGTAGTGAACAATCTTTTAGTTGCCAAAACGTTTGAGGCATTCACACAATATTGATTGACCTCTGTAGTTAACGAAGTTGAGGGCGTCTCCTTTCTTTTACGAGTTAACATTGCAGCGATAGTTCGTTTACTCAATTGATTTGGACATAATTCGAATGGGCTGTCTGTCAGATTTTTGCTGATTGTATAGATGGCTCTAAGCTTAATTTGCCATGATGCACCCATTTGAGCTGTATTCCATACGTCGACTTCACCCCAGTTTCTTTTACCAATTAAACGCTACTTTGTTGCCAATAATTGATTCGTGCTTTTATGTTTCCGTATGATACCAACCATTCGTTAAACTCTTAGTTGCAACGACAGTTTTAAATAGCTCTCTAGTTGTCGTCGCACCTTTCACGGGATAATGAATGCTTAAAAACGTTTATGATAGCTGATTACAAAGAAGTAAATCCGGCTGAATGTTCCCTATCGCAAAGGGTGACCCGAGAAGACAAAACTTTGAGTTTCTTGTCCAAAGTCTTGATTCCCCATTGAGAAGCTCTTTGATGACAGATTATACTCGTGGAGGTGGTACCGCCTCGACGAGAAGTGGTACCGCGAAAAATGTTCGATAGACATGGCTAGGGCTTGAACCCAAGCCGCTCGCACAGCAATCCAACACACTAACCACTGAGCCACGGCGAACACTGCTCGCAAATTATGGTCTCTTCAAAAAAGTAAGAACCGACAGCTCCATCAAAAAAATCTAACACGCCCATCTACTCTTGTCAGAGTGTTTACAGGGTACACTACGCTGCGGTACCACCTGAGAAAAACTACGGCTGGCTGTTGAAAATCTCTGTAGAGGGTGCGGCGCTGATGAATCACCATAAATTCACTTCCTTTGCCCTTGTCCGAGCTTATACCACCTGAGGCATGAATTCCTTCGAAGGCACTTTCTTAAGGAAGAATTGAAAAATTGGTAAATGACATCTACGGCTACATAAAATCTTCAGAATGGTTCGGCGCTCAGTACTAGGCATCACTCCTTATTGGGTTGGTGATACTCCTTCAGTTGTGCGATGATAGAGGAAGTTGAAGTGCCGAAATCATCTGACTGAACTTCGCTATCACAAGATGCGACTTTGTTCGAAAACAGGGGTTTAGCTGATTTCATCTGGTGAATTGAGCTCCTGCCTTCAATTTGCTTGAAGGCAAGCTCATCAGCGTCCAAAGTTTTTATACAGTACAAGTTCAGTCTATCGTTGTGCCTTCTCTAGCCTTTGACAACGTCCCCATCTCTTCTTCATAGAGTACGACTGCAGTGGTATAGACATCTACCAAGTCTTCATATCTGTATGTGAGGGAGCACTTCCCTTCAAGAAGGGTTGACAAGAGCGATATCGGTCATAGATTCTGTTTTCAGGGTCGAGTGCTGTCGAAATCTCTCTCTTCAAGATTCATAGACTGGTACGTCTCTAAGCCTTGTTCCCTTGTTTTTCGTAGATGAGTTCATCCATCACGGCATACCTTTCTGGACACTGTTTCTCTTTTCCTTTCAATTAAGAAACACCGACTTCTCCCCATAAAATCCCAAATAACCCTCAAGACGAAGGATACACACTCAAAATTGAACAGTCAAAGTCGTAAAAACAAAACCGGGAAAACAGCAACATGGCGCGCAATGTAACAATAAAAGATGATTTACATTACATGTGCCTGCCGTGGGCCATGTCCTCCACGCGGGTTCAACAACTACCAGACTTGTAGGACAACAACTCTTCGGCGAAGCATTGACAGTTTTATGTTGGCGATGATGATGATGACGCCAACGAAGGCGTTGTCCGATGTCCTTTTTTGTATGCGTTGTTGTCTTCGTTGTTGTGTTGTGTGTCTTCTGCTGCGACGGCGGCGTCAACAGCTTCGAGATTGTTTCTTCTTCGACTCCAATTCAAACGACACACGGTAAGAAGAAGAGAGTCTCCGACTCACCTGAATACTGATCATGTCGCATTTGATGGAACCGCGTCCCGTTTAGGACACGCTAATATCGTATAAATCTTGTTCTCAGAAACAAACGGAAAGGAAGAAGAAAAGGAAGCACAATAACAAGACGCATATTTTCAATTATCATCCTCATCCTCCTGTCACGAACCCGAAACGAAGTTAATTAATGCATTTGGTTCTTAAGGGAATTATGTGTTAATGTCCTCTTCTTTCGTCGTGCCTCGTTATTTGTTTCTTGTTGATACATCCGGAGGGTACTTTATCTGCTTTTGATTAGAAAACTGAGATACCTAAAAAAATACGGTTATAGGGGCATAAAGTGAGATCTGATCATACGATTGTTGTTCGGTCCGTGACGTTTGACGGGATACGATGGAATTTACAGTGAAGTCTCCCATTGCGGACAGCTCTCTTAGGCGGACAGCTTCCTTAAAAGGACAGATTTTCCGAAACGAACCTGAAAAACATTAAACATTTGTTCTTCCGTTTGACGGACAACTCCCTTGGGCGGACAAACATTTTGGCACCGTCGCTGTCCACTTAAGGGAGATTTTTTGCTGTATAGAATTCTTTCTGTAAACTTGCTAAAAGTCTTTATAAAAAGATTCAAAGCTGAAACCTTTGCCAGGCTCTTGTTAAGACGATGTGTGGAATGAAGCATTTCTTTACGTCAAATCCTCAATTTTTTTTTAAATGCCACTTGGCTGGCGCTGGCACTGCCACCTAAAAATCTATTGTATCGAAGCCCAATAGACTTAGGTTAGGTTTCATATGGTGTGTGATGTATAGGCCTTATCATTTTCACTGGGAGACCTGAAGGTCCATTATGAGTACCCTTTTAATGTTAAGGGAATAGCATTATGGTTCTCGGGACAACCTAGATGTAAGATGTTAGAAATCGTGGTGTGTGTGTGTGCACTGCGACCTGTTTAGATCTATTGTGCTCCCTCGTACTCATATTGGCCGATACGTCTCGACCTAGAGAACCTCTTCCAATCCAATCACTCTGAGAAATCGGAGTATCTGGATTTGGTGCAACGATGGGAGATCCATTTCAAGAAAAGTGTACGCTCCCAAGTGTGCTCTTCTTTTGTGGATCAATGCTCCACAGTCCATAAGGAGGTGTGACGGAGTCTCCTCGGCATCGCTGCAGAATCTGCTGTTTCCATTTTCTTCTATTCCTATTTTCCTGAGATGCTCCATGAGTGTGCAATGGCCCGTTAGAATTCGAAGCTGGTTTTTGCTGGTACCTAGGCAGGCCTTGCTCCTCCTTCGGATCGTATTTTCCCTTCGCCTGCCTTAGTTCTGGGAGAGTTTCCCATAGCATCCTTCTTTTGCATTCTTCCTCTTTTCTCAGTTCCTCTTGGATTCGGTGCGGTCCCAGCCCGCAGAATGGCTCGGGTCCAACGAATGGTGTTTCTGACCCTAAGGACCTATCATATTGTTGGCTGTTTTGTGAACCAGGTAGTGCTCTTTATGAATCTGAGTAGGTCCGTCAACTGAAAGTCTGTTACCTCTGCTATGTTTGCAAAGAACTTTGATCATAATGCGGGTAGATGTAGATGCAGATGTTGGATTGATTCTACTTCTTCTTCATCTCCGCATGACTCCGATGGCCCAGTGTCCTTAGATAACTCCAGTGAGCATGCTGATAGAAGATCTGTCCAGTGCCAGAATCTTCCCAATTCATAAGCTT
The DNA here is from genome assembly GCA_917880715.2 of Matsumyia berberina. Taxonomy (NCBI): domain Eukaryota; kingdom Metazoa; phylum Arthropoda; class Insecta; order Diptera; family Syrphidae; genus Matsumyia; species Matsumyia berberina. The sequence goes on along the minus strand of OU862870.1, from coordinate 108,577,546 downwards.
CTTCGTTCCCTTCTATATCCTTAAGCCCAGCAAGCCAGCTGAGTTTGACAGTAGCTATAGTGCCTTGTGGTGGTCAGTGTGTCTCGACATTTCTTGGCTGCCTTTGATTTGATTGTATTGAATTTTATCGATTCGAACTGTCAACGAAGAAGGTAATATCCGATGGAGGAAGGTGACAATCTCTTATGCAGCCTTCAGCTTTTTCTAGTGCCAGATCTCGGTTTGGAAGACGCTACAGGTTTCTGTCAATCTAAAATATTCCTGTTTCTATAGGGTTTCCGAGTAGAATCCGGCTTCTGTTTCTGTTTTTGAGCCATCAGTGTAAATCGCTATTTTGTGGTCTTTAATTGCATTGTTTGACTCCCAGTCCTTTGGGATTAGGAATAGAGCAGGGAAATGAGTGTTAAAATCATTATCAGGTAGTCCGATGTGGCTGTGAGGCTTTCGGAATTATATTTCTCGCCCATTTACTTAATAATGTCCAGTATCCTCGCGTGTCCATAGGTTGTCTGCTTCCACAAGTTGGATTCTCTCAGTCTGAGTGCACCTTTTACAGCAGCGCCTTTTACGAACAGGTCCAGGCGGTGGAGATAACGAATCATACCCAGACCTTGCGGTGAACATCTTAATACTTCCGTTAGCCCATTACAATTACTACCTCCCTTATGAAGGTGAGTATATGCTTAGTAGCGAAGTTTCTGCACTCCACTAGTGACCGTAATTCATTATGGAAGATACGATATGGAAGAGCGTCAAGTCATGTTTTTGTCAATTGTAGTGATCTCTTTCATTATTGGAGGTTTCTTCTCTATAAGTTGACACCCAGCTGACTTTGTGGCAGATGTGCTCAAACATGGTGCCACCTAAATCAAGCCTATTGGTGTTGCAGAAATCTATAATTTGTTCGCCATTTTCATTACGGTTGCTTGGCTCAGTCCGTTCTTGGCTATAACCTGTCTGAGCGCTTGTATTTGGCCTTGTGTTGAAGACGGCTATGGTGGTCACGTGGCTGACACTGCCACCTATCAAGTTGTATTGTGTCTCCAGTCTACTTAGCCTAATATGTCTGCTACCTTCCTAATGAAGGTGAGTATGTCATTAGTAGCCGAGTTTCTAAACTCTGCTAACGAACAGAATTCCCTATGAAAGATCCGTCTACGTAGCCAGTATAGTGCCGGACATTCACAAAGAACGTGCTCAGAGGTTTCTCTGTATCTGAACAAAGGTTTAGTTTGTTAAGATGATATCTTAGGCCACAATGACCGGTGAGAAGCCCACTTGCTTGCTTATGGTCATATCATACGTGAATGCTTGGTCATCTCCCTAAGAGTCGAGACGAGAGGCAATCTAAACATAACAGGGACTAGATTGCCGGAGGAAGATGCTGAAATTTGGAGAAAACACTTCCACCCACTCAACTTTCAGTTTCAGATCCGTCAGTCAAACTATTGTCTAAATAAGAAACATTTTTCCAAAACTCAGTTTTGGTAGAGTGCAGTGTTTTCGAATGTGACGGTCATTAGATCTAAAATCAATGCGTGACCAGAATCTGGACCAATGCGAAGGTACTTTATGGTGAATGGCTGCACTAGCAACCATCTGTTTAGAGACAATGTCTAAGGGCATTCGATATAAAAATAATGGCTAATGCTGTAGAAGATTCTTTGTTGGTTGGGTTTGCGGCTGTTCTAAAGACTTACTTAGACCTAAACCGGATCCATTGTACTCATAAAAAGTGTACTCATGAAAGTCGAACTCATGGCAGTTAATCTGGAATCCTCTCAGAAAGGGATAAAAATCTCGGGAGTTTCTTAAAACCAGTTATGTGAAAGCCCTCTAGCCCATGGAAGAAGCTACTACCAAGAGTGCGTGGGCTTCTGGTTACTAGTACGAGACATCTCTTCGTCCCTGCAGTAGTCATAGTAGGGTCGCAAGAATCCGAATCCGAATGGATTCTATGTCGCAGTGCGCTGTGATCTGACTATTGCACATGTGCCCATATGACACCATCGCGTATTAGCCCTGATCATGGTTTCCTCATCATTTCCTGATATATCTTTGTGACCTGGTATTCAGTATAGGGTTGTTTTTTGTTTTTGTTGTTTTTTGATTTTCTCGATGCTGACTGCAGAGACTTAATATTCGCCTGGCTGTCAACATAGATGGCGATATCCTTGATAATGTTGACGTTTTGCGGCCTGTAGAATGGCGGTTAAATGGGCTTGAAAAAGTTGCATCCGTCTTTGAAGGATTGGTTTTCCCCTCTGGATTTATAGAAGACTAGCTGGTACCCGCGACTACGTCCGCGTGAAAATACGACGCATTATACCCTATATCCTTCCCCGGGTTTCAAGCCATAGACTTTTAATTCCTCATATTAATTCTTTAAGGCGTTCCTGTAAACAACACTCCTGGGTTTTCTTTCTGGGTCCGGGATCACCAGACTGTCAGGTGGATTGACTCTGAGCGCGCTATGGGAAAAACAGCCACTCTTCAGATCCACATTGCCCGCGTTCAAGCTCTTTCCCTGTAGCTTTTTAAAGTTCAGGCTGTATTAAAACTCAACGGACGTTTGAACTCAAAGTGGTAGTCTGGAATACGGGGGATGAAGACAGTTTTTCCTTGATTGACATTTGTGAAAATCCTGGCTTCAATTGCGTGCTGGTACAAAGTCTTCATCTGCACAGTTTCGGAAGGTTTAGATTGGCCAACAACTTTAAGGTTGAGGATGTGAGGTGGGTTTCCTGGTGCATAGAAAGTGTACAATAACTCTACAGCATCTTCGAGTTTTACTTCCGAGTTTCAACAATTATTGTTCGCCAGAACTGATAATCTAAGGAAATCGACAAAAAAACAGTTATTTTAAGGAAAGTGCCCCTAGTAAGTAAGCATGGCTATACATATTGTTAGGATTATTTGTAGAGTAAATGAATACCTACACGTTTGCTTACGTAAGTTTTTTCGAGATCCTTGTAAAATTACTCAAAAAAATACGTTTTTTGAAAAATGGGCGTGGCAGTGGGAGGATTTCGAAAATGTTTAGCCTATGTTCATTCCTTAGACTTCAGTTATTTCCGAACTGAATTTAATCAAAATCGGTGCAGCGGTTTAGCTGTGAAAATGTAGCAGACAGAGACACTTTCGCATTTACATATAATATTAGTATGGATGCCGGCACCAGTACCAGCATCCATTTTGGATCCAACGGTATAAAGGCTAAATCTTCTTTAGTGCAGATGCATACTATTCCCTAATCCGAGTTCTTTTTTCTTGGTATTTTGATATTAAATCTTCTATCGAAGTCTGAGATTAGAACCTAACCTAACTTAACCTACTTCCCTTAGTCTGAGTGCTGTTTTTGCCGCTCTATTCCTACGGTGGATGTCTACTAAAACTCGGTTCAGCATTGCTGTAAGTGCCGCTGTGGGTGTTGATCTTATCGATCCTGTTATTCCTATGCAGCCTGCTCTTTGAATCTTGGTTACACTTGTAAGATGGCATTTCTTCTGTAGTGCCTTCTACTAGACAATCGAACCGTAAGTTCGAAGTATGGTATGCGGTTCCCACTTTCGACCAAAAGCTTTCTTCCAAAAGTAGGGACCTACGCTTTCTTTCGCAACGCGTTCAAAGAGAGTGGTCTTGCAGCCTACTTTTCTATAGGGGTTGATAAGACGCCATATTCGATCAGGTCCTCTGCCCCGATTTGGGCTCTGCTCTGTTGCGGGAAGCTAGACCTTGGCTCATCCCAAGCTATCGCGCTCGCGATAAGCTGAGCGCTTAATATACAGATTCACAACTCCGTGTCTAAGATGTCCCGTTTGAACGAAGTAAGACCGTACAACCCAATCTTCATTTTCGGTGTACTTCAAAGAAGCTCCTAAGAACTTGTCAAAGCAACAACGCTTAAACTGTTGGCACTATAAATAACCACAAGACGGCAAAATAAGATTGTCTGAAATTTATTGGCCATACGCGCGAAACTATCTATAACAAATTTGGTACAAGATTTGCCAAAATAACATCATCTACGCAGTGGTTTTGGAACACGACAGAAAAGTTCCCATCAATACTATTCTAATTTAACAACAAATATATGTACAGTTTGCAAAACAATCTATGAAAACACTTGAACGCTCTCGCACTTGTTGCAGGCGCTATTCAGTAACCATATCGCAATAATCCTGTGTCCACCATACACACTGGTACATTTAAATCTCTTATCAATCCAACCATGGGACACTCGGATGAATGACAACGAAAAACAAAACAAAAATTAATTTATTGGCTCTTTAGACATGTTTCGATATTTAATCAAATTGGTCCTTATCAGTAAATTGGATTTCATTTCGCCTTAATTAAGTGCTGCGCGCTTATCAGCCGTCGAGATTTTTTACTTTGTGTTGTCTAATGGTTAAGTTGAGTCTTTATTTTGTTTTTTTCTTATACATTTTCAGTGAGACATTGAATAATTTTGGACGTGTTGGAGAAATGTCACTGGCTCTCGGGGTAGAGGAGTGAATATTTTGGTTGATAAAGTTGGTGTTGTATGGAGAAATTTCAATGGCAATTCTCTTATCACTTGAAGGGGACATTTTTTTGTTTTTTATTATTGAAGCGATTTATTTTTATAACAATTTTAGTGATTTTAAATGATTTTTTTTTGTTAGATAAGGGTGAAAGCAAATACTGTGTCGATGGTATAAAATCGAAGTAAAATGTGAGATGATACAATGGAATATAGATCGGAATTTAGCAGTCGTTTTTTGAAATATATAAACCAGCTTAAGTTGCGATTAATGGCGAGTGCGGTTAAGAACATTTTCCATTACTTTTTGCCACGTTTTTGAACTTTTTAGGTATTTTCGTCCCTAAATATCTGCTACTGAATCGGCACTCTGTCTTTGAACACAGATTTACCTGTTGCTCCGTGGTGGCAAAGCTACATCACCAAAACGACCGATTACACGATTATTAAACTTAGTGTGCAATAAATCGATTGTTGGACGGCTTTTGTAGTACGTAGCCCCATCTCTCGGGAACCATAGTTCGCCCAAGTCCAAATTCTTAATTTCTGGCCATAAAAAATCGGTTATCACGCCTCAGTAGCGCCCTCCATTGACTGTAACTTTTCTTCCATTGCCGTCTTGAAATGAGCCAATAATGCCACCACTCCAAAAACCACATCTAATAGTCACGCGTTCAGGATGCAATGGCTTCTCTATGACTACGTGTGGATTTGCCGAGCCCCAAATACGGCAATTTTGCCTGTTTACGTAGCCGCCGAGATGGAAATGCGCCTCATCTGAAATGATGTTTTTTTGAGCAAAATTGTCATCAATTTCGAGCTGCTCTAAAGCCCAAACAGGCGCAATCTTTTGGCAACAGTTGCCATTTTCTCCGGTTACCATTTAGCAAACCAGTCAGCTGCAGTTGGTGCATTATTTCAACTGAAATTTATTTTCAAAATTCGCACTGTTTCTGCAACACAGCATCCACAGCAATTGTCAAAGTGATAGGCTCCTAGATAGAGCTTCCTTCTTTGGGATAGGGCAGGACAAGTGCAGAGAAAATGGAGGATAGTTTCCTCCTCGTCTTCGTCTTTGCAACTCCTGCAGAAGTCATTTGAGAAGAGGCCTATCCATCTGGCATGAAGGCCAATGAGACTATGGCTCGCAAGAACACCAATGACGGTGCTAATGAGGGACCTTTTGAACAAGATCAAGTTTTTAGATCGAGGGAGATTTAGCATAGGCCAGATCTTTGTGAATGTTCCTCCATCTTTGGTTTGTCTTACTGATCGTGTCATAGTCTAAGAGAAGTTTACATGTAGCGAGTGGAATACCCAGAATCTTTCATTACGGAAGGATATCCAGAGTAGTACCACGTTTGGCGAGTTCACTGGCCTTACAGTTCCCTGTAAGGTGAATGCCATCCAGGACCCGGCATAGGTGAATGTCATCTTCATCAGAGATGAGTGACAATCTGAAGTAGCTTTTGATGAACATGTTACCGATTCCAGAGATTTTATAGCAGCCTGGCTATCGGTAAAAATTGTAATGTCTTTGAATAATATCACATTGTGCCTAGGAAAAGGCTTGGTTGATCGCTATAATTTCCGCCTGAAAAACGCTACTGTGGTCAGGTAGAAGGAAGGGGATGCTCAGGTTAAGCATATTGGAGAAAACACCATCTCGTACACCGAACAGAATGGTCGCCACTGGCGTTACCACTATTCCACTCCCTCTCGGGAAGGAATGTAAGTCCGGCAATTGAGGTTGAAATTCAACTTAGACGGTGTGTAGTCGGTGATTTCCCGAATAAACGTTACGAGATCGAGGAGTGGCGACTATGGTTGTTTGACCAATGGGAGGAGGCCTTCAGTCTGGTGGCTGCGCCAGCAGCTGACTATTTTCTAAAAATATCGAGAAGAAGTATATGTAGGAGCACGTCGAGTAGCGTGGATGGAGATAAATAAATAAATAGCTAGAGCGACAGCTCGGGATGAGTCAAGGCCTAGCTTCTCGCAACCATTCATGCTGTGCATGTTACATTTTTCGCATGAATGGAAGGGACCTACAATTTATTGCCGACTCCGAACGGGGAGGTGAGAAGTTCTTTCATGACAAATTATACTCCACCAGACGATCACAGCATACATGAATATAGTTCTGACATTGGACACGTAAAGCCAGTGCATTTGCAACCCCCACTTCTTACCAATGGCTTTCTTGTAGCAGTATAGCGCTACAGTGGCTTTGAAAACCCCGATTAACTCAGTTGTCTTTTCGTTTCTTTTTTGAGACCAGAGAACAGTTCAAACTTACTGGTGTGATCAAGAAATTAGTAGGCGATTCCTGCGCAATCCCAACTCTGGCGTCAAAGTTTTCTTTACAAAAAATGTTGTTTTCATCCAGCTCTGCGGAAAGATCTTTCAAGAGGCTTTGCTAAGTATATGGTTTGACAAGGTGAGAAAGATCCCTAAGCCATTCTCACGTCAGTATAGATCCCTTGTGATGGAGGCAAAGGAATCTCTAAAGCACTCTTCTGGGTTTCGAACCACCTTGAAGCCTTGATAAACCTACAAATGGCTTTGATAGATGATGTTGCATAGTTCTTCAATATCTTGGAAAAAATGTCTTCCAAGGAATATCTGCGATGGGAGAGGCCTGGAAAGTGGCAGATAAAGTGGTTTGTGTCCTCATTAACTTTCTCTTCTACACAGTCCATGCAAAGATCACTTGTTTTAGCTTTAGTTTTCTCATGTGATATCGCAGAGTATTATGCCGCAGAATATTACTCCTACTAGGGTAGAAACGATTTTCTTATCATCTGCACCATTGATTCGGTCTGACCTTTTCGTACATTGGTCATAGCTTCTTCATTGAACTCCGGCTGCCCAAAGATCCCCTATCTGGTGTTCGCTTCCGCGGGAGACCTATTCCCTGCTTCACGTTTAACCTTCTTTTTTGTCGGATTAGAAAACACTCCAATGGAGCACTCAGATGTAACTGTTCTATTGTATTATCAGAAAGGAGAACCCAGTTTTGGCCATTTTACTGAAATATTCTCGACTTTCCTTGCAAACCGAGAAGACAACAGCAGCAGGTTTTAAAGGAGCACAATTGTGAATTGTATAGGCCTCGACAGAAAATGTGGTTTAGGTCCTGAGAAATCCTCTGATCAAAGAAATCCTCTGAGTTTTGTCTAGCAATCTCACCAGAGATTCCAGTGCGACCTGGCACCCAGGCAATAGTCAAAGAGTTCATCTTTGCGATCTAATTCAGAGTGTTCTCCCATTCTCGAACAATGTATGTACGTATTTCGAAACTGGTTAAAGGATTGAGCAAGATACTGCGATCACCTCACATATTCTTTACATTTTAACCGGTGGCCATTAGAATAACATAAGTCTCGGCTTGGAAAACAGAGACATACATAGGTACTTGCCTAACGAGTAGTGAAGTGTACTATTGTCGGTCTCCACAAAAACACCAGCACCCAAACCCTGAGTCATAAAAACAAGTTAAGCCTATAAGGGAGTCTAAGCAGTTTCATTTATTGTCCAGTTCCTCAGCTTTATAATTCCTTGTTATGCCTTCATGTCCATGGACCCAGCACAGTCTTACCTTATGCTGTGCGCCGAAAACACTCAGTTATTCAAAAGTTTCAATTTGTGAAAGTTTACAGGCGAAATTGGTTTAATTGCCGTCTTGCGTGGTGTTGTCTTCATCGGAGTCTCACGAGCAACAAATTATCAAATAGGAGAAAGGTCTTTCAAAATCTCGGTAGGGCACAGTGTAGTCAATGGTTCTAACATTCCCCATTTACTTATTAGAAATCGGGATATGTGCCGTCGTGGATAGGAAGAATCGGGGAACTCTCCAGTAAATCTCTGCATCTGGAGGTTACTTGACAAAGTAGAGCAGATACATTGGTGGAGAAGGTGTAGAAGGATCTTTAATCGCTCGCAAGCTGAATCACAATGTGTTCTTGGATTCATTTGAAGGAAAGCGAAAGCTGTGATTTGTGCACGAAATGGTGCTTCTTTCGACGCAATCCAACGTTTAATCCCCTTCAAGTTGGTCAGTTCATAGGCGAATATTTGATGGATTTCGCCAACCACGAGTTAACGTGCATAGAGTAACCCTATTCGCATTTTTCATGGATGGTCATCATCATGGATCATGTGCCTAATGTTCTCTATCAATGCTGGAGGGTGCTTCGGGCGATGATTTCATTGTTTTGCTAGTCCAACGTAAAGATTTAACCAACATGTGGTCTAAAATATTAGTATCACTGGAGAAAAGCTTTAATGTTCTCCCCCTACTTCGACAAACCAGAACATACCCCGCATACAGCTTTTCAAAACTGAGTTTCCTCCCACATTGAGCGCACAAATTGTTTTCTTTTAAATCCTCCCCTCGCTTTGCCTGCACAAATTGATATGATCAACGAACGGTGTGGAACACATGTACCACACTCGATCAAATAATTAATAGAATTAAACTCGATGTGACCACAAAAATAAAAAGAAGAAGAGCTCCGTACGTGCGGAACCTCCAATTTCCTCGTGTAAGTATCTGTGGAAAGATCCCCTTCCATGATCATGGCAAGATGCGTCTCAGTCACGAAGAGTAAAATTAAATTAAAATATCAGAGAAAAAAATAAAACAAAAACAAAAGAGAAAACGCGACGAAACGAATGTGAGAAGCAATCGATGAGCACAGACGACAATCTTCCCGAACGCCGATCATGCCATGGTTAGACGACATGCGATCAATCGATCGCATGCTGATCAAGCAGATCAACACAAAGAGAAAGATCGGCCTGCACCTACCTGTACACGACATGATCCTGGTCACTCTTCTGCAGCTCGGGCCACCGTTTCAAGCGTCCACCGACCACCACCCGTTGCAGGCATGGCGAATCGCCTGAACGTGGTGTGTACAACAACTGTCCAACAACCACAGATTGTGATGTAAACTTTGACTTGGACACATCTTGCGTCTGCAGGCAAGGTGCCAGGTCTGCTGTGTGCTACACGCGGCAAGATTCAATCATCTGTGTCGATCGGCGAAAGGATTATATTCCACTGGGGCGGCTCATGTACCATCAAGCGCTACGTGAATGGATCGGACATTAAATCCTTTGAACGTGGACCTATGTACCGACGTGATTCGCTTAATGAATCCGATCGATCCATCGATCGGTGATCGCTCCGAACGATGATCTGCAATGTGCCTGTATGTGTGTGACGCTGGGCGTCTCGAGAGTCATTAATTATATTAATAACATGTACATGCCAAAAGCCAGGCTTGTGAGCCAGGCGATTGCGATACGGTCTTGCGGCCGGCGCGGTGGTGTGTCGTTTCTTTCTCTCAACAAATTAAAACATCAATTTAAATGGCGGACATATTCGAGTGGACATTCGATGACAATGTGATCTCGTGGATGTGTGAGGAATGGGGGCAGAAGAATGCGAGCTTGGATATTGGTCCCAAGATCTTTTGAAGATAGCGCCGCTGTATTTGCAGAGAAAGTATCCAACCACTCGATGAACACGATCGGTGGACGACAGATTTGTAATAAAAACTTTAATTGAGACGTAGAGGTCGCACAGGGGCAATTTGTTTAAGAAGAGATTCGAATTAAATTCCAGAACAACTTAATAGGGTTACGGCCAATTTGTGGGTAACGAAGTAGCTGTCAGGGATCTGTGTTTGCAAAATTTTTTATATCGATCGCGGTGTTTTATGTTCTGTTTTCTCAGGCCCTCAGGTTCTTGAACCAAACTTCAAGTTACATAGGCTTTTTCCAATTATCATCTCCACATGATACAGTTAGATACAGTAAGACCGTTTTAACCGTCCTCCCAGTAAATGTTTAGAGCGATACTACCAAGTTGACGAGCACTGCAATTTTGCCTTTGGGAGTTCTAAAGGAGCCTCATCAACTCCTCATTCTTAAGTCCCACACTTGCATATAAAGCGCTTGACCATTGCACCTCCATCAGGGCATCTGACAGCGCTCGTCTCAAATCGTAGTTTGACACCCAAACAGACTTTAGATAGCCTATTTTCGTGGCAACCGTGCAAAGTTATAGTCGGCTGGATAGAAATGATGGTTCCACGTCAACTTGCAGACCTAGAAGACTCGTTTATTTGAAACCCATCTCTATAAACATAGTCTGTCCTAGAGACTGATCCAGCCGCTACTGTTCAGAAGCCAAAACCGATGTTCAAAGATAACTTTCGAGCATCTAATGAACAAAGTAAAGCTATGAAGTAACGTACTGTATATTTCTTCAACTCTTTAGCAATCGGTGTTCCTCGATCTGGTCATGGTTCCTGCGTTATGCCAATCAAATTTCCTAAGCATTCAAGACTTTTGTTTGTCGTTCCGTTCAGTATATTTAAAGCCTTTACGGGCGAAGAGTGAGATGTTCCCCATACACACCGTGATGAATTCTAATTCCTGTTAGTGGTCATTGATCATGGATAACCCTGGTTCCAGAATCCCAAAATGGAAAACTGCGACCCGAAAATGATTCTTGACTGAGTTTTTGCATTTTCGTTGTTACCTGGCATTGGAAAGATCATATCGTCGAGCCGTTCACTTTTTAGACAGATTTTTGTTTAAAATTTGTTGAAAGTCACACTGTCGGGCCGCCGCAAAGGGGACGAGCAAGTGGAATGCTTACTCAGTCCGGGGTGGACCTGGGCCTCAGCCAACAAGCGTCTCCAGCCAGCTCGATCTTTAGCCAGCTGCCTCCAATTTCGCTCGTCAAGTTGATTAAGGTCCCTTCCACTTGCATGTACTACCTGAGTCGCGGTCTTCCTCTACTGCGCCGTCCCTCGGGTGTGGATTTGAGATTCGAGAAGTCATTTGCGAAGAGGCCCATCCTTGTGGCATGAAGGCCATTAGGACAGCGACCGGTGAGGACCCCAATAACGATGCTAATGAGCGACCTTTTAGCAAGATCAAATTTTTAGATCGAGTGAGATTTAGCATAGGCCAGGTCTCGCTGGAGGTACAGCAGGTAGTACCATTCCTCCATCTTTGATTTGTCTTACTGATCGCGTCGTACTCTAAGAGAAGTTTATATGTACTGAGTGAAATACCCAGATTGCTTCGTTCCGGCCTAAGCGAGGATAAGGCTTCGTTGATCCCCATAATTTACGCCTGAAAAACCCTGCAATGGTCAGGGAGACAGAATGAGATGCTCAAGTTGAGCACTTCGGAGAAAACACCACCACCCACTCCGTTCTCGGTTTTGGAACCGTCGGTGTAGAAGTGAACGGAGTGCTTGGCTATCGCATCATCTTCTGGCTAAGTCAATGTCGCTGTACATCCCGCCCGTACAGTTCGTCGTTGTATCTCCTTCGGACGGGACCGAAAATCACCCAAAGAAGTTTTCTCTCGAAACAGTCAAGAGTAACCTCATCCGCTTTTAATTGAGTTCATGCCTGTGCGCCGGGACTCAGTCGTTAGTGCGTTGGACTGCTGACCGAGCGGCGTGGGTTCCTCCTAATTTTACATTCACCTAGCGATGTTTTGATTGCTTGATGGTATCACCAGGGTCCAATGTCCTCTCTCTGAGAGGCAACCAATCTTTGATCGGCCCTGCTCAAATAGTTGAACTGGTGTGGCGATTTTTCTTCTCCTTCCTGCGAGTGATCAGAGGAGCCAGAAAAATATACGTGAGAAACTTTAGTGGTCCCATCAGCTCGACTTCCTTTTAGGCTCTCAGTTCCATCTTCAATATAGTGCTGCTGGGCATGGTCACTTCAGGTAGTCTTCTCTTTTACCTAGCGCGTGGTTTTGTTTTTGAAGTCTTCTTATCGTCTACTTACAATTTGCTAATTTACTATTAGTGGACGAAATATGGAGCAAATGGCATCATCATCGAGAAATAAGCTCTCTGTGATGTCAACCATTTTACCAGTTTCTCCACCTTTTCAATTTACCATATACTAGGGTCCTCCAATGCTCAGTGGATCATAGCGCTCTTGAGTTCATTCATCCTTCAACGAAACTACGGCAAGAGGCCTCTCAATCGAACTCAATTCAAACATCAAACAACCAAGATGAGTTCAAGGCGTGAAAGGCCAATGGAAAAAGAACCACTGGCACTGGCTGACACTCAGTTTACTTAAACATTAAAGAGGTTATGACTACCCCTCATCTAGGGTATGGACTTTAGGAAAACTAGTTGTAGTGATGAGGCGGCACAGAGCTGCATTTATGTAGATCAGTCCTTATTTGTGCTGAAAGTTGGGCTAGGTTAGAGGGCCTACCGGCATAGCCGACGCACTTAGACCAATAGTAGGTCTCTTGTGATACGTCAGAGCCTAGACGAAATTCCCTTCTTAATCGTAGAACCAGTGGGAGCTTTTGATAAAACGAACAAGGTTTCCGACACCTTGTTGTTCAAGGTCTCTAAGATAGTCAAAAAAAAAAAAAAAAAAAGACACCAAGATAAGAGAGCTTAGGACAGGTATAGAGGAGAAGGAGGATCGTCTCTTCCTCCTTCTCGTGCCTGCAGCTTCTGCAAGCTTCTGACACCTAAAGTATGTAGCTCCGAGATGCCGTATACTTACAAATTAATCCTTTACAGCGCTTCTCTTAGTTTGGTAGGTGGTGCGATTCGACCAATTTAGATTGGATGATTGCATCCAGCTATAGTTTCTGTTTGTATCAAGCAAGTGGCAGTCTGAGATTCTCTTTTTCAGAGGGTGGCCATGGTGCAGTGGTTAGCATCATCGCTTGTCACGCTGAAAGTCCGGGTTCAACTCCTGATGTCGGAAAAACGTTTGTTTCTTAAATAAATAAAAAACGACCAACTGTGAAAGCTGATGGCGACTCTACTGCGAAGGCATAACACTGGCAGTAGAGTGTTTTGGCTTGAAGAGTTGATTGGGCGAACACTGACATCAGGAGATTCGAAAAAATTCCTGTGAATTAAGCAATGACAAAAAAAAAACACCACAAATGTCCCCTGCTAGCCTGGACACCACCCTTGGACGCCAATGAAAAACTTAACGAAACCTGAGTTTCAAATGAATCTGTATTGCATTGTAGTACCATGCTTGGTGAGTTCATCTACCCTTGAATGTCCCGAGTGGATATTCCATTCGCCACAATCTTCGGCTGGAAGACGTTCCAACGCTCTGAAAGCCTAAAGGTGATCTTGAGGCTTTAATTATCGGAGAAATCATCTTTTCCTTGATCTAGGAACCGTCTGTGTAGATCTTCAAGAATTCTTTCATAGGTGGTGTTGACTTCTCCCAGAATATGTCCGAAAGGAGGCTTGAACTGATATGCATACGAAGCATGGCATGGCAAAATGCAACTGGCCTGGAGCGCTATTAATGAAAGAATCGATAGAAGTCTCACTTAAGACTTGTCCAAAATCTAAAAGGCGTAAATTCGTCTTTAACTTGAATAAATCTCGCGTGTTACCGCAACACGTTTGCGTCTATTTAAAAGTGGGACAAATATAAGTCGGAAGTCGGTCAATTTACTTCCCCCAAACAACACTGCAACACTAGATGGTTTGCGCACCCTCTTCTGGTATTGTACATTTTCCCATCGGAATTTGTAGATCTTCTTCATGAAGGAACCTTGGGCAAGACTGCACTGTGATCTCATATCTTGCCGTCATTAATATGCCGCAGATAAGCGAAAACAGATACTGCGCTGTCCAACTTCCATCGTCGTATTGATAACAAATGATTCCCACAGATCGTTTCAAAAGAAAACAACAACAAAAAAAAACTGTCTTCTCAATCTCAAAGATAGAAAAAGATAATCAAGAAGGGAATCCAAAGAAGAGGAGAAAAAAAACCTCATTCACGCAACAAACACGACGAACGATCTCTTTTGTATCCCGGCACACATCGCCTCCACAACAATTTATTATCTGTCAACTGACGATCGACGATCAGTGCGGTCAGTATCTATTCCATTGCACATTTATTTCTTCTTCCAATCTGCCCGCTTCATCTTCCACATAAAAGTAATGAAAGGGAAAATTATAATTTTGAGAAAAAAAAGTATCTCTGGTCCATCATCGATCATTACTCACTTTGTTACGATCACCATCAACACACACAGGCTGTGTTGTGTGCAAGATCGGAAAGATGAAGTGTATTGACTGACAGACTGATAAACTGACTACCACGGGAGACAAGAGAGACTCGTTTATTTAATTTTTAATTTGTAATTCAAACTTAATTGATTGAGTTTACATTGGATTTGGGAAGGGGAAGTGTGGGAAGTAATCTAAGATCTAAGCATCTCATCATAATCATTTATTTTATATCAAATGGAATCCCATTCACCACCCGGAAATCGGAACCCGACTCGGTGTGCCACCCGAAAGAAATGAATGACGGTCATCCAGTGTCCATTCACCCTAATCAAATCAATCTGGATAGAGAGAGGTATCTGCCGAGATATGTACCTGGTACTTGATGACATACAAACATTTGTTCAACCCTTAGAACGAGGATAATATCTTGGACACAATGGTACCTTAAAGTTATTGGACAGTTGTAACAAGTTCTGGTGCCTGCTCCTCCGGCGGTCGCCCCCATCCATCCATTTCGATTCCAAAGGACAATGTATTTTGAGTGACATATTACATAGGTATCGGCCTCCTTACAAGTCCGAATGGATAGAAATTTATTCTCTCGCCGGAGAGTAGCTTTTAATTAGTAAGGGAGGGTTAGTCACATTCTGTTAGGTAGTTGGAATTAGTTTAAGGTGTATTCCAGAGGAGATGTCCTGTCTGTCCTACAATGACAGAAGGGGACAAGCCAATTTATTTGAAATTGGCCAACTTAAAGGAAAACTTTCAAATTGCATTTTGGCAAATTGCAATCGGAGAGGTCATCCGGTGGTTGAATGGATTGCTGGGATTTGAGGAGTTACATGGACCACAATAGTTTAGTTGTGGGTGTATATTTTCTGTTTGATTGTTTTAGTGTGTAGGGAAATTGCATTATAATATGAATTTGGTCGATACAAGGCTGGGATAATCATCCTTCATAGTCGAAGTTATTAAGGAGAACATTCTGTGTCACTGTTTGGCTGAAATTGCGTTAAGAACTGAATTGCGTTAAGAAAAAACCACAAATCACCAAAAAAATTTACTCATGTCTGTTGGCCAAAGGCTTTCAAATTCCTTTGATGTTAAATATTTAGTGTAACTCTGGTTTGGTATCGACGTCTTAAGGAGACCCCTATAGATACACGTCACTTTCTTACTCATCGTCATCACATATCACGCCTTCTAAGCTAAAAAACACGGAACTTGAATTTGTAGACCACGCCAGATATCTGGGGGGTCATTCTTGACAGAAAGTAAGAACAAGCCCTACCGATGCACCAGAGGAAATCCTTCACCTGCTTCCTATCGACATCTTCGGAAAGCTAATGGCAGCCAAAGTGGCACTTAGGCTGAGGGAATCATCCCAACCGGTCAGCACGACAATGGGCCACTCTAGTACCCAAAAACCGAATCTCTTGTCTGCACCTTTTCGATTTCACGCTCCCTTCTTCCTTTTGTCTAGGTTAAGTTAGATGGCTGCCCCCGTTCAAGAAGGGACACAGTTAGAGCAGGTTGACGCATTGTCTAAGTACGTACATTTTGTGTTTCCTTCTCTTTCTACTCGTAGATCTGATGTGCAGTTCTCGTCCTTTTTGCCGCGCCGCTTATATTCAGCCATTTCGTCTGTGTATACCTGTACGAATTCAGCAATACATCAGCGATTTCTCACAGGAAGAGCAGTGAAACCTAGCACATCAGTTGTGGTATTCTTGAAGTCTTGCTGGGAGTGGAGCCCCTGCTCTTCTATGTAACTTGCTTCTGGGGGACTTTTTGACAGCTCTAGGGAGACTCAATCGGCAAAGCCTTTTCAACTCTAAACTGCCCTTCAGAGGTGATTTTAACAGAGGCGTATTCAGCTTGGAAATCTTGCGCATGCTCATGGGAAATCTTGGATATGCTCAAGCATTCAGCGCGCCTTCTAGCTGAAGAATTCTTTAGGGACGAAAACAAATCCTTGCAGCTCCGTAGTCCGGAATGTCCAAACTTCGAATACACTAGAAGAATGTCTTCCCTTGGATTAAAACCTGATCACTTGGGGTTGTTGTAGGTAGTTTGATCAAGTCACTTCTTCATTGCCTTATGAATATTGGAATGTGGGAATTTCGTTGCACACTATTATCGTTTATCCCTCGGCAAAGTCGACGATTCTAGTCTGCATTCCTCTCCGAAGGTTGTGTCGTACAAGTTATGTCTTCCGATGGGCCTACCAAAGTTGTCCTACTTTCTGAACTTCACGTTGAAATCTCTAAGAACGATGTCAACGTTATATCTCAGACATTTCTGAGAACGATCTTAACATAACATCTCGGTATTTCAATTAAGCTCGCTCGAGGAGCTCGTGTTGCCAATCTTTGTTGGCATCATCTTGAGAGAGTAAACAAAAGTAAGGCTCATGCGTTATGCGGATCGTCGCCAGCCGCTCATTTACATGGAGGAAATTTAAGATTCTGATAGCGAAATCACATCAACTTCCTGAGAAGACAGCTTAGGGGACATGATTTGTTGGTCATAACCCTCGTCACTACGTTGGATTTTTGATCCTAGTGCGAGAGTATACTTGCTCTCTACTATCTGCCATTATACAAAAGCTCGATAGAAAATGGGAGTGTTAGAAACTGGGCTTGCTCCACCTCAGACTCCACGTCATACTAAGAGCCCTATGGCATATGAAGTACGCCCTTCTGGCTTCAACGATTCTATTTTCTAGATTCTTTCTCCAAGTAAACGTTTTCCAGGATGATCACCAGACATTTCACTTGACTTTTACACCCCGTACATCCTGTAGCTTGTGTCTTCTAGTACAATATCGGTTTTTTCAGTACTAAAGCTCAAACCCCAGTTGTCCACCCATTTTTTTTTTTTTTTGTTTTGTTCAGGTTGGACGATTGGTGACATTTGACACTTGTTAGTTTTTCACAACGTTATTTGCTGCATGTGACAGAGTGTTGTCAAGTTGCAACAATTCACAGTGTCCACTGTCACTGGGGTTCACCTAGAACTTCTGAATTCTCCTATAATGTGACAGTTAATTGCAGCTCGATCAAACTAATGTGCTCAATTTTCATGTTTAACTTGTAAATAATCATCTCGTTTTAATTTGTTTACACTAAAATGTCACTTTTTTGTGTCAACAAATGCCAATCACAGTGCACACACAGCGCCACGTCTTGTCATCCGTTGACGTTTCAATAATGACACTTCAATGCAGCAACTAGCGTGTTATTTCCTATAATCAGTTCATCCCTATCAATTAGCGATAAGATTTAAAAAAAAAAATTATTCTCAGGGGATTTTGCTTTTTTTTTTTTTGCGAAAGACTATCTGCGAGAGA
This sequence comes from Matsumyia berberina, assembly GCA_917880715.2. Classification (NCBI taxonomy): domain Eukaryota; kingdom Metazoa; phylum Arthropoda; class Insecta; order Diptera; family Syrphidae; genus Matsumyia; species Matsumyia berberina. Next base: position 108,559,600 of record OU862870.1, on the reverse strand, counting down.
TACTTACTCTTTTGTATAATGCTGTAATAAATTGACTAAACAGCTTAATTAGGGGTAATACACACCGTGCGGACACTACTCTGGTGTAAGTGTTGTATAGTTTCGAAATTCAACCTTTGTTGAGAGCGACAACGACGACGGCTGCGGTGGAAAGTGATGATGTTGTTGTCTTTGCTGATGCTGACGAAGCCGTGTACCGACGATGCCAGAGGTGTTATAACACTTTTTTCTCATCTTGTGCTTGGCTTCTCTTGGATATGTATGAATTAACAAAAAAATAAAAACAGGAGATGTCGTAACGAACCGCGTTAATTACCCGCTTGCGTACGTACTTAGTAACAGAAAATATGGTTGCGGTGAAAAAAATACTTTTTTTTCTCATTTTAATTACTTCATTTGCAAAAGTTGAAAATTTTCGCATAAAGCGGTTTTGTGTTACACAAGTTTTGAGGGGGTAATGTTTTGAGATTTTAAATAATAATTTGTGTGTCCAATTTAGGATTTGGTAGGATGGCGAATCTGTACGCCCAACTTTCGTTCCGGGTTCCATTGTCCTACACCTAGTATTTGTTTTATCGTTTCTTCTTCAGATTTGGGAACTCTTCCAATGCTGTTCTTGATTCGCGTTGAAGCGCTTTTAACGACCAGCTACCTCTGAAGATGCTGAATCTGCTGGTAGTTGGCATTCAACCTGGTTAAGTACACCAGGGGTACTGAGGTTGATTTTGTTTGATCAATTTGTTGCCTATTCCTTCAACGATTCGAACTCTTCATCCAGACTTGATGTCGGAAAATATTTGGTCCTCTAGAGAGGTTTAGAAACCCTAAAAAAGAAAGAGTAGCCTCTTTCTTAATTCTGTGCTTAGGTTCCCTGTCCCCATGTGAGACGTAAGTGATCTATCACGTGGAGAAAGAATACGCCCTCACTTTACTCACGACTATCCAACATATATCCTACCTGGGGTTCACCTGCTTACAAGTAAGAACCGCCACAACAGCCATGGAAATTAACCTGAATTTAATATCTAAGGGGTTAGAGGTGAAAAATACAGCTGGGTTGGCTGCCCTAGGCCACTTTAACGAGCGAACTTAATTGGGACACAGGGCTATCCGAAAGGAAGTACAGGGAGCCTCTGGACTCACAAGGCTCACCAGCGACCTTACTAATACAGTTTGTATTTTCGATATATGTAGGCTATAGAGTTATTTTCCCCAAACGAGGGGAGTGGCAACAGGGCCCTCTAATATATACGGATGGATCCCACATCAAGGGATAAACGGGAGATGGGGGTCTACTGCCGAACGCCACCACTCGATCTTGCTATCCTTCTAAAAGAGTTTGTGACTTTCTCCAGACAGAGGGGCACCGAATTCCTAATGCTCAGACATTCATTCTGCCTTAATGGCACTTGCAAACCCAAAAATCAACTCGAAGTTGGTAAGGGAAAGCAAGAAAAAAACTCAATACCCTGGGAACGCTCTGTCCAGGTCAACCTACTCTGGGTACCGGGTCACTGCAACATACCTGGGAACCAAGCCGCGCATGAACGGGCTAACAAGGGTGCAGAAAACCACAGCTTCACCTGTGGGGCCACCGTAAAACGCGAATGTCTACATAGCTCTGTGTTTCCCCGTCACTGCAGCCCACAGACATTTAAGGCCAACGTGCATCGGTACCTCCTTCGTCTCTCCTCGCCCGTTTAAAACCGCTTTAGCGGCTCGTTTGCAAAACGCGAAGAACCTTCTTGGAAAGACATGCAAAACTGTAAAGCCGCCAAATCAATGATAAAGCTGTCCCTGCTGTCTTTTTCAAAGGCAAACGCTTAATCTTGTCAGAAGACGACTAAGACGGACATATTGACCTGAGTAAAAACTTCCCACAGCCTGGTGCCATCAAGTGCTTGCCCTGGATGTGAAGAGGAGGAGCAAAGCCTCGAAAACTTCCTCTGCGATCGCCCCACAGGAGAGCTAAGGCACAGAAGCCTTAGAAGACATGTTCTGCCAGGGCTAGGCTCGTTAAGGCAATTAAGTTTCTGGAAAATCCTAGAGTTCGATGGACATACAGGACGTTTCTTGGATCTGTAAGCCCCATCCGACTCTCTATCCGCTAACCTATAACCCTTCACTTACATATATCCCTCCCTTATTTCGCTTCTTCTCCAACAGAGGCTACAGAGGAGAACACAACTGGCCCAAACGGTGGCCTACGTGACAAGGTTTTTTCGAATTTTACGTTGCTAAACCAAACCAACCAACCATCATGTCTACCTTCTCCTTACCGACAATCGTGCGCCAAGTTTTTCGAGGACGACTCGACCCATATTCTGTTCTGTCTAGCTTATGAGGTTGTTGTCTTCAGTCCTATCAAGTTTGTTGTTGTCATCAGAATTCTGTGGAACAGAGGGCACCCATCATTTTCGTAGATGAGGCATTCCAGATAGATTGTAGGATGTCATTGGATTTCATCACTTTAAACCACTAACCCACTGAAAAGCAGGTATCTGATTACAACCAGAAAGAATAGTGGCGATTGTGTGGTACACAGACCTGTCGAATACCTCGATAAACCTCAAACAGCTGCCTGGTATGTGACATAATCTGAATTGGCCCTAACTTATCAACTTCTGTTTTGTCCTACTTATGAGGTATTTATTTACCATTTGCCACACTTTCTTCCAATGATTTCCAGGCATTTGCATTGTTTCGGTCCCCTCCTTGGCATGAGGTCAGGCCTTCGTAAATCAAACCCCAAATTATGTTTTCACTTAAAAATTAAAAATAAACAAAGTTACTCCACAAATAGACCCGCGCCGCGCCGCTCAACCCTGAACATTGTCCATCGCTTTCGAATTCCATAATCAAAAACTTCAAAGTCCAAACCAAGTGGCTATCATCGAATAGAATCACTTAACGATGCTCCAAATAGCTCACAAACACATTCTCCCCAAAAACTAAAAAAAAAACAATCACAGTCTCGCCTGAGTTAACTCCGAAAGAACAAGCTGACATACCGATCACCAATTACGGTCTTAATAGAGAGAGCAGCGTTCCTATGAAGTTTATTTGAACGGCAACAGGTCCGGATTGGATGGCAAAACCAACCAATGGCAGCCACTTAAATTGCAAATTAAATTATTATACTATCCAAAATGACGACGACGACGACGACATAGTGGTTGCCGGTTCCCCTGTCGCTCACCTCAAGTCGGTGCAATAAAATTTCCATAATTTAACCAAAGTTGACGTCTGCACAGAGCTGTGAGTTCCACTTTTGAGCGCGTCTAACATGTGTTCCTAGGGAAACATGCATGCATACACTCAGTCATTGTCGTGCTTGGTATTTTTTTTTTTTTTGTATTTTTTTAACCTCCAAATAGCTCATATTGCGAAAATTTACTGCGAGCACAAGTCGAACTTTAAATTTATGTAAAATACCTCGGGAGATTGTTTTTTTTTGTTGTTAGTGTGCGGCCGGGACGAGACGTACTGTTTTCTCTTTGATTCAGTTTGTGGGGTTAATTTTGAGGTGAAAATGCTTAAAATGAAATAACATTTCGAAAACACATACCGAGGGATGGTGGTCTCTGATCTTTTGGTGCCAGTCCCCACCCGTCTGTAGGGAAGAGTTGATTTTAGAAGCAATGACAAACAAATAGGCTTTGGGATGCGGATTGGTCCAATTTCCTGCAAGTACTGTGCCATCTCTAGCATATGGTCACCTTTTTCCAAAAGGCTCTTTGCAATGACACAGATGTTTAACGCTAATTGCTTCCTTCTTCTGCGACATCTACCAGATGAATTGATGTCACATCTTTGGAGAAGTCTTCATTGAATTTCATTTCATTCCATCAGCAGATAAGGCACAAGAAGATGCTGGGTGCCATCAGTCCAAAGGCCGCGTTCTCATAAATCTGTCTTACCAGATTGTGAATAGTATTCCTTAGGATATGTTTGGTTGAAGTGGCTGCCAGCTAAAGCCAACACAGTTACACCCGTGAGAAGTCCGTTGTAATACCACATGGATCTCGGAAAGATCTCCTGCCTAGTCGTTGAACCAATTGGAGCTTCTTATGAAGCGTAGGAGGTTACTAACACCGGTATTTATCAGGTCGCCTAAGTTGGTGTGGAAGAAGGCTCCTAAGTGGGGTTTCCTTTTGCGGGAGAGAGATGGACAGGGGCAAAGAAATCTTTTCCTCCTCTTCGTTCATACAGCTTCTATGAGCAACCTTACTTTAGGGGCTAATTGTACTTCTCCAAGATCGTATTGTTGGTTTCGCTTCTAGTTGTTTTGGCTGCCTTAGCCTGAGAAGTTCTTCCTTCAGATAATTTCTTGTGCATTCTTGCTCGTTCTGTAATCCCTCGCAAAATCTGCATAGACCCAGCCCAACTGGTCCACAAACCTACCCAAACCGTTTTGATCTTGAGATAAATTTGAAAATTTTACCTTAATTTGGCTAGCGTTGGCCTAAAAGGTAAAGATTGGTTTCCTCTTCTTTTTCGACCCCTCAGTTTCTGCAGAAGTCGTTGGAAGGTCTGCCTAATAGACAGTGGTCGGTGTTAGCTTCTATGTTTCTCCTGTTTATGCAAAGAAGTCTCTCTGAAAGAAAATACCGAAAAGTTTCGAGGTGTCCTTTAATGCGTTTAAGAGTTTTGTGCGTAGTACATGTACCTCTCCAGTTCTTACACTCCCTTTAGTTGTCTTTCTTTAGGAGCTTGATGATTATTTTCTTCCTCTACCGACCACATGACCACAATAGAATATGTCCGACAATCGCCAGCTTCAACCAGTAGACGAACCATGATTGGAATCCCCATTTTGAACGCCAAGCCTTTTTGCAGGCGTGGATGACGTTTGCGGCTGGTTTGCAACTGAGTTTGCTGAATATACGCAACCCAGATATTTGGCTTTGTTTTTGAAGCAAAGTTCTTAAGGTTGGCTAGGGTATTCAGCTCTGAATTCCTCAGATCTCTTAGAGGATGTCATCTGCGTACGCTATGACTTTGCAATCTTCCTGATCCCAAGCAAACTTTGTCCAACACAACTGAAAAATTGTATGGTCTTGGGAAAGATCGAAGTGACGGAGGTACCTGATAAATTTTGGTTCTCTAACGCTGAGGTTAGGAAAACCCTGTCGATGTGTTCTTCCTGCTTCAAGGTATAGTGGAACGTTCGCAGGAACTATTTCCACAAACCTCTTGATCTTCCAAACAAAATCGGCAAATGCCATAACTTGCTGAGATACATAAGTTAGGTTAAAGAGGCTGTCGACGTAGATGACGCACTTCGACCAACAGTAGGTCCATTGTGATGCCTCAGGATCTACGTAAAATTCTCTTTGCTAATCGTGAAACCAATGGGAGCTTTTGATAAAGCGAACGATATGACAGCGTTTCCGACATCTTGTTGTGCTAGTTGGCCAAGATTTTCAAAAAAAGAAGGCACCGAGATGGTTCCGTCTTTTGCGAGAGAGCACGAGGTATGTACAGGGAAGATGGAGGATAGTATCTTTCTCCTCCTCGTTCCTACAGCCTCGGCAGAAGTCATTTGCAGAATGCCCAAGGGAGTGGCATGTCTGCGTATGAGGCATTGTCCTGTGATGACACCTATAGTAACTCCGAGATGCCGCCTGCTTAGCGAAATTAACCTCTTGGAGCGCTTGTGGTCTATTGAGGGCCAGATTTGTCTGCTAGTTTAGCAGGTGGTGCCATTGAACCAACTTAGATTGGCCTTGCTGATTGCATCTGCCTTTAATTTCAATTTGCATGTAGCTAATGGCACTTTAAGATTCTCTTTTTCAGAAAGTATCTGAGCTGAGTTCATCGACCTCGCAGTTTTCTGGAATGTCTCTGTGTCCGGTACATAGTAGAGGAGTATGGCGAATTGCTCTGCATCTCTACGAGAGACAAGCGGCAATCTAGAAATAATTTTGATGTCACAGAGACAGAAACACCTCCTCCCACACCATCTTCGGTTTTAGAACCGCCCGCGTAGATTTATTTTTTTTTGGCTTCTCCCAGACATCTCTTGTGAGAAACATAAAAATAAATAGCTGGCGCGACAGCTCGGAATGAGCCAAGGCCTAGCTTCTCGCAACCATTCATGTTGTGCGTGTTGTATTGTTTACACGAATGGAAGGGACCTACAACGGCGAAGTGAGAAGCTCTTTCATGACAGATTATACTCCCGGAGGCTTGTCATTCCTCGACGAGAGGTGGTGCCATGAAAAATGTTCGGTGTTCCTTGCTGGGGCTCGAACCCACGCCGCTTGGTCAGCAGTTCAACGCACTAACCACAGAGCCACGGCGAGAAACGTAGCATCTAATTTATTGGACCATGTCCAGTAGGTAAACTGCTTAGGAGTCAACTAAGGGGAGGAGTTTTTAACTTATTTTGTTGCTTGAGGAGTTGACCCACTTTCTAGCTAGTCAAAGTTCTGTGGTTGACTTTCATTTTAAAACCTTCTCTTCGTGGTCCTAATAACCAGGCTTTTTTTATGGCACGTTCATCGGCTATCTTGCTGCCCGCAACGCTTTTTTTTTTGGGGAAGCCAAGTAGAATATAATTATATTGTGGGCAGCTAGCTTAAGATACCTCCAGACAAGTTTTGAATTCAAACGATAATCGTACGACTCGGAACTTTTATCGCTGCTTGGTCATCAAATGTTCACCTATGCCTAGGTTACGTCTGTTGCATTTTTTGTGATGTGAAAACGAATCTGCATCGTCCAATAGAGACTGCTTTCTATTTTTGATCCGTTAAGTTACCACAGGCATTGAGAATTGCGGATGATAGGTTAGGTAGATGGATTTCTTGGAGAAGGATAATAATCTCAGATGGTCTCTCAGGTGGTCTCTCAGCTCAGTCCTTCAGTTCCGAGAACAAAACTAACTTCTGCCAAAAAAAAGGCCAGGACAGCCCATTTCTTCTTCGTCTCTATATCTTCTGCAGTAGTCGTTGTAATGTACACTGAGACCTTCTGCGTGATTATCAATGACCCAGTGCCCATTAATAATGTCGGAGTGGAATGGTACATTTACGCGACTAAACTTGACCAAAGAAAGAAATCTCTTCTTGTTATAGGCTGACCATCTAGCTATTATGCACAGGTCTAGCCGAACTCTTGTAAGTAGCCTTATGGATTTCTTACGGAGGTAAGGGCCTGCGAGAGATACAATCTCGAAAAATGTCTATATGCCCTAGTACCCACAACAGGGTCACCGCGTTGGCTCTAAATATCTCATTTAAAAGACTGTTGCTGATAACCCCGGTTTCTCGTGCAGTTTGCTCTAGCATTCATTAAAAGGGTTTGTGTAGTTGACTTCACCGACAAATTCTCTCCGACGGACATAAAGGATGTGCCGCACTGTATGTACATAAGTTGATAATGGAACTAAAATTCCTTTTTGTTAAGGATTTCTGCACTTCACTGCGGAGTTAGTTGTTGCCAAAATTTCTAATTTCCTGTTTGATATAGAAATACGATACCAATATGTTTTAATTAAAATGTAAATCATTTCACGGATGAATTTCAAAGATACTGATGTGAACACTACCATTTGTTTAATTTCAGATGAATAAGAAACTATGCTCACAAGAAAGGCTCTCTAATAATCAATTCAACTAGAAAAATATAAAGGTGAGTGGTGACTACTATCTTTATGTAAATAATTGTAATTTCTAAAAATTTAAAATTAAGTCCGTTGTGCTCTTTCTCTTAACTACTTCGTTTGATCAATCTTTGTCTGGTCAGTGACTCCCTATCAAGCAATAAACCTTGAATTGTGATGTCAGTCCGTCCGTCTCCTCTTGCTATCTACCCGGTGTGTCCTACAAAAAGTTGATTTAAGTACCAATTTGGTGAGATTATGAAAGCAGCTACTCTTCGAAGAGTCTTACGTTACGTTGAGGATATGGACACAGAAAGTTTCCGTTGCTCTCAATAACATTCAAGCTGACAGAGATCAGCCACATGTGATCAATTTGCATTTGATCGAGATTTGACCGCACCGCAAACAAATTACCATACAAATGTACAAGAATTTATTCAGTCTCTAGGCTGTGATAGCTCTTCAAACGTCCTAAACAAAACCAATTCCACCAGAAAGAACAGGATGCATGCAGAATACCCTTGTCTTTTACGTGGAATAAATGAACGATTACTTCCGGAAACACCTATACATGCGGCACACCTCTTCAATTTTCCAATTTCAAATACGAACACTTATCGCAGCAAAACACATATATAATCATCTCACTGTTTGCTAAAGTCCACTCCACTCACATTCACCATGATGAGGTGGAGGCATATGGACGCTGAAGCACCATCACCGCAATATATCATTGCGAGGGAAGGCACCGCCTATCTATCGAATGAAGATCTAGTTCTATCCTCGAGTTGTTTTATGAGGATCATACATATTTGAGTTTTGAAATTGAATGCCACAGTATGTGCAAGGGATATACCAGGTGGAGTTGGTAGGAAGGTGCTTGTTAGGAAGCGCATTTGAAAGTGCAAAATTTAGTTTGGTAAATGTGCAACACTGGTCTGTAAAAAGTTTAATCACTATTTGTGGCACCATAGCTTATAGAACCGCTGCTTGCAATCTTAACCTACATGTCAAGTTCTCCTATAGAAACCACCTTAGTCAGTCAGTCAGTTGACAGTACAGAAGAGATTGCTGACCATTTCCATCCCTTAGTCACAAGTCTCTGAAGTCTAGACTTGGAAATCATGTCTTTTACAAAGCTAAGCACAGTGAAAAGAAAACTCGTCGATAAATTAACTTCCTAAATATCGTTTATTATTTCATTTGCACATAGTTCTTGCCTTTGGCAGATCCAGCTGCCTGCGATCCATCCTTAATGAAGTTTTGAATCTCATCCGTGGTCGTATACCCATGCAAATCCATGCTCAAATGGAAGCCGTAAATAGTCTGCCAAGAAGGCCATCAACCTCTTAGGTTAGATACATATATGGGTGCTTTGTGAGTTAGTCTCTGCTCACTGATACCATTGTGTCCACATTGATCCCCTAAAAAATAGTATACATAAGTCAAGAAAGTTTCGGACTAAGTTAACAAAATGCCATGCTTCTAACAGACTTCCTCACTGGTCGTTATTCAGTCAACTATTATCTCAACCAGTCCTGTAAGATCTAGGGACTGTTGATTTCATAAAGTTCGATTTTACCGCCATAGCACGCAGCAGATACAAATATTTCGGCAGAGGGTTCCCAATCTACCGCCTTAGTCAACCAGTCAGCCATAAGTACCATGACCTTGATCTTGCACTGGACTACAACATTGTCTAGTTGTAGCTGGCACAAAATATCATTAAGGTCAAAGTGCTCTTATAGCTTCAATCAGAATAGGTACCAAGTCTCCTCAGAACTCAATCCTGGTAATCCCAGAATAAGTGCTCTCCAGTCTAGCCCAAGAAAATATCATTTCCTTTACGTATACTATTAGGCTGCCAAAATTAATAAGCCTCTGGAAGACATGTTTTGATTGATTGAAGCTACGCGTGCTGCGACCTGAAATAGATGTCTTGCGTCACCCACTAGAGACAGCCGATACGTGCTCGGTCTTAGTGTCTCTCTCAGCCCGGTAGCTCTTAGACATTTTGATATCTTTAGGGGGTCCAATGAGGGTGTTAATGAGGTTAGCTTCTAAGGCAATCCTACCTATAACGGAGTAGTGCCTCGCGATTTGTGATCCGATGGTCTGGACTTTCATCCTCATAGTCGCAACATCTACATGTTCCACCTTTTTCTAGACCTGATTCCTTAAGGTGTTTCTAAGCCTGTTTTTGGTCAAGCTTTGATCATTTCTGGCACGATCTCGGATTGTCTAGGTCTGTGAAGTTCATTCCAGATACTTGACCTCGTGTTTTCTTCCTCCTTCTGAAGTTGTTCGCGAATGATGTTGTCTCCCACTCCGCAGAAGGGTTTTGGCTCAGAAGTATCGTCTCGGCCCTTTCCTTTGCCAATTTATTTGTCTCTTCGTTTCCTTGCACCGAGGTCCAAATGCACTGCAATCCGTAAGATCTTTTATGCTTGAAAGGTTTCCATTGAAGGAGACCTTTTACTTTCCGTCTAGACTGTTTCGTTTCAGTGGGGATTTCCACACTTATTTGAAGGTGATTGTCCACGAGCTTAGTGCCTTGACTGTCAGACATAATTGCTACGTTTTTCCCTCTCTATCTTCTGTCGAGGTTAATCTGCATTGCCGACTGGAAGATGGTCTAGTCTTTGGCCATTGGTATGGAGCATTTCGTTTTACCCATTACCCAGTGAAGGTTAAGTTAGATATGGTACATGGCAGACAAAAAGGGTAAGTGTACGATAATACAGTCCATTGCCTGGGGCAAGACTCTCTTTATCATCTCTGTGAGTCATGCCGTCTTCAAACCATTTAGCTTGGGTATAGTGACGTTGAAAGCCTGTTCTTGAAACGATTGTGCTGTTCTGGGAATTTGTTGGCATATCTTACCAGTTTGCCCTAGATTCCAGTTCAAAAAGTCTGACTGGCTGGGTTCGATTTATCCGAAATCAAAAACCACATCAGGGCTTTTACTTAGTCCGGAATGGATTTGACCCTTCGCCAACAAAAGTCTTTAATCAGTTTGATTATTCGGAAAAGGAGCTACTTCGGTTTGGTACGCTTAGTTGATTGAAGTCCGTATTCCATATGTAGGCAAATTATACTCCGGTGGTTTGTCATTCCCCAACGAGAGGAGATGCCGTTAAAAAAATTTTGACGGATGATGTTAGTTCATTGCAACCACATCAGGAAGTTGCCTCTAATAAACTCCAACAAAATGTTGTAGGCCACTCGGGTCCAGAATGCAGCAATTTACTCGTATGTTGCATGTTTTCTTTACCACAAAATGCAAGTTTTTGATTAACTTACTCGAGGAAGTATATCCGCGGACTATATCTCTTCCTGAGCCTCGTAAGTTTACTATGCCTTGAGAATGTAAAAGGGTTTTTGCACATTCTTATGTAATGACAAGAAAAGAGACACCCGATTCATGAGGTGGTCACTCCGATCATCCTTCATCAGAAGCGAACTTTCTGACACAATCCCAAGTAAACGTAGGCTTGGAGTCAAATGTGTATAACCGCTTCTTCGGTAGATGACATGCAAAAGACTGAACTGAAAGTCCTACTTAGTTTCCTGGATCTAGACCATCGGGCTGGTTTAGGTCTCCCTTCTAAACCGCCTTAAGGCCAATGTAAACCAATTGTGATGGCTAGAAGAAATGCCTTCTAGGGAGTATAAGTTTATTCGTGGTATGGCTTTTAAGAGTGGCATAGAATCTAGGATGCACTTCCAAATCGCCACAGCCTTCGTGGCTTCCTCTCTAAGCCAAAGTGGTCTTTTTTTCCTTATAACCCACACGCGCTTAAAAGGTTATGCTGTTATTAACTTAGCACTAGTGAGCTGTAGTGGTTCGAAACATAGGTGGTACTTGATTTCAATGGCGTCAGGGCGTTGTGTCCAGACGAACTGGGAAATCTTCGCCATTGCTTACAATGTCTGTCGATTCCAAGTTCCCGAGATGATTTCCTTTATCGTGTTTTACCATTTGTACTTATGGTCTCTCCAAACATTAACTTTCCACTTTTCCAGTCTTCGGCTTGAGTCCAAGAAGCTTTAGTTACCTTCTCAAGTCCAAATGTCTTTTGGACACAGAAACAACGCTCTACTTTACATCATCCACTTGGGCTTCCCACTGAGATCTTATAGAACCACATTCTACGATTAAAAAGTGCTCCATCGCATTGAATCCAAAATCAGTTCATCACTACTCTTCTCCTTCGTGGTGGACTTGCCTCTTGAATAGACCTCTCGCTCGATGGTGGTACTCAACTAAGCTAAGCGCGATAAGATCATCCTTAACATCCGCCTGTTGTTCTCGCTTTCTGTGTATGTCTCTGCGCCACGAGTTGCCCAACTCTGAGACTATCGGCCTAAAGTCATCCATAAAAGAAAAACATTTCAAAATTGCCTCACGGAGCGCCGTCATGATCGCCGAGTGCTCCGACTTTGACTGTGGCTGGTACCCACCAGTGTAGTCGGCGTCGTCGGTGCATATTGCACAATCATGCAACAATTTATAATTGGCGGTTGATGACATCCTTTTTCTTAACGCTAGTCTCAGCTCATGTGGCTCGAGATGGTACCGCTGCTGATTGCCTGTGCATAACCGCATCATTTGCTCGAGCTCTCCTCCGCCCCTGTCGAAGCTCTGGCCAAAATGCAAATTAGATGCTGTTTTCTTACTCCCAGTTGACTCCTTTTTTTTTTGTGTGAATTCCGAACGCGCGAGATAATAGACTCCGTAGGCTTCGAGCATTTCTATTGCCAGTGATCCACAGAGATCCACAGATCATAAGTTGGTATCGTGCCCCCTTGGCGGAGTACCCATAATTTCCATGTGCTCCGCCGTGCTTGTGAATGGTTAATTACAGATGCCAAATGTAAATCGCGGGTATTGTCGCTTCTGTCCATGTTGCCTTGGCGGACTTCGACGTCCGCCCGTCTGTCCCACGTCCGCCCCAATAAATGGACACATCGCCGTCGAATGTATTATCGCTGGTTGTGCCTCATTTTGAGGTATTTGAACTTGTGTGTCATAATCATTTGAATAAATCGCATAATGATCATTAATCAATATGCTATCGCGCATTCATGTGGAGTAGATATGTGTGCGCGAGTTGATTTCCTTTACATTATGAGTTCTCGCATAATGATGACTTCGACAACAACGTCGACTGCGACGATGACGACGGCGGCGGAGAGGCCTCACTGGGGTCATGGGAAGGAAAGAAGAAGAAGAAGAAGCGTTTAGGAAGTGGAGCAAAAGCCTCTAGCAATGAATTCTATTTATAGGGTTCTCGGGAAGAAGCAGAATTGAACTGTTTGAACGGTTGAACGGGCCTGGTGATGAGAGTCTTTGAGTGAGCTCAAGCGATATGGGATCAAAAAAATGTTTTTCTTTTCTCGTTTCCTTGTGTTCACGCATAAATTTGATAAAAGTAGGGGCAATCGCTGGTGGCTATGAATTGATGTCCTTACGTGGCCACTCTTTAGATGGCGTTGTTGTTAAATTTAAGTCGTTGATGGAAATTTGCAAGTCAGGCTTAAGAAGTGCAACCGAAACGGAAGCCATTTTAGAAGATAAAGAGTTGAAACACCACAATTAGAGGAATAAGATAGAAAGGATTCAGTTGGTCTGTACTACCTTACCTTCGCTTGGTCTGGATACAAAAATCCACTGTAACACCAACATTTTTGAGTCTTTTAAACCGAAAGCTCCAAGATAGGCGTTGGTCAATGATTTATCGGGAATTGGCCCGCTTATCCACTATGAGGGTAGCGGGTTTAGGGTGCTTTAGTGAACTCTCCACTTCTCCCGATCTGACGCGATCGACAATAAATCATCAGGGCCATCCCCTTACTGGTAGATTAGAGATTTGGGACTTGGTTCAACCATCTCATCCTGGGCCTAGCTATAGACGCCTACCTGATGGCACGTCTTGGAAGCCGAGTTGGGGGCATGCGTTTAACGTGCCCAAACTATCCAAGTATGGAACTCTCCGTTCGAAGAAGTAGCGGGTCGACATTGAGTACCTCGCGTATTCTTGTGCTCTTAGCACGATCACGGCGAGTCAGCCCAGCAACTCAACGAAGAAATCTCATTCGGGCAACTTGTATCTGCGATCTTATTCTTTCGGTCATTACCCAAACCTCATGACCATAGGTGAGGGTTGGAACAAGCATTATATTGGAGACCGATTGCGTAGCTCCGATGCCAAGTTCGTCCCTCCTGATAGCAGATTGGCCAAGCTGTCTCAAATTTAGTCGTGTCTGACAAAACCGTGAATAGGATCCCGAGATACTTAAACTTCAAGTTTATACGAGGGAAATCTGGAAAAGACTGGAACTAACATCCACCACCTCTATCAATTAAGCAATTTTGACCAAAACAGATGATAACGTGAATCCAAGTATTGCTCCACCAAAAGACGTCTTAAGAGTTATCCCACCCAAGGAGGAGCAGGAGAATCATATGTGTATGTAATTCAGTTGAATCTGTCTGTGGACGAATCGAACATAGATAAAAGATCTATATCCGGAATTTTTGGATCACCTTGCACATATTTCTCAGTTCTTTGCCAGCAATCATTGTGTCAAATAAATTTTTTCATTCAATCTAAAGGCGCTCACTTCGCTTTTTATGAAATCGAAATTAGTTTTGGACACTCGCACAGTACTCTGTGCACTTGCTGCTAACCTCTTTGTTATCCTTTACTGGATAGTGCACTAATGCTGTGGCGCTATAGTCCGGGATGGATATGAGCCTCAATTCTCCAGCCAGCTTGATCTTTAGCCAGCTGCCTGCAGTTTCGCACGCCAAGTTGGTTACTTGCGTGCGCCACCTGAGTCGCGGTCTTCCTCTATTGCGCCGTCCCTCGGGTGTGGATTCGAAGATTTTAAGGGCCGCATCCGCTCTGCATTACCTAGCCATCACAGTCGTTGGACCTTCACTCTTTTGGCTAAGTCGATGTCGCTGTACAGCCCGTATTGTTCGTCATTGTATTTCTTCCTACATTTACCGTCTATGCAGACGGGACAGAAAATCACCCAAAGAATTTTCTTCTCGAAACATCCGAGAGTTGCTCATCTGCTTTTGCCAGAGTACATCCCGCTTAGAGCAGGATTCGGATGATTAAGGTCTCCTACAGGGTCACTTTATTCATTCGAGAGAGGGCTTTGCTACTCAATTGCCTTCTCAGCCCAAAGATGCAACGATTTGCAAGAGTTATTCTTCGTTTAATCTCAGCGCTGGTGTCATTGCCTGAATTTATAGCGGAGCCTAGGTAGATAAAGTCCTTAACTACCTCAAAGTTATATCTGTCTACAGTGACGTTCTGTCCAAGACGTCGGTGTTGGATGTCCTTTTTTGTTGACAACATATTCTGGGTCTTGCCCTCATTGATCGCTAAACTCATCTTCCCCGTCTCAACACCTTCGAACGGACCAGTGACATCACGCTGCGTTCAATTGTCGGCGGATGCGAGTAATTGGACGAACTTTTGAAAGATTGTGCATCTGGTGTTGGCGCGTGAGTTTTGCACAACTCTTTCAAGAAGGATATTGAAGAAGTCGCATCACAGCGCATCGCCTTGTCTTAATCCTTTTTTGACATAAAGGGTCTCGGTGAGGTCTTGACCGACCTTGATAGAGCAGCGTGCATTCTCCATAGCCATTCTGCACAAACGGATGTCATATACGGCCTTAAAATCGATGAAAAAGTGGTGGGTATCGATTTGAAGTTCCTGGGTTTTCTCCAAGATCTGCCGAAGTGTGCATATTTGGTAGACTTTCCTGGCCTGAAGACACACTGATATGGGCAAATCAGGTTGTTGACGAACGGCTTCAGGCGTTCACACAACACGGCAGATAATATCTTGTAGGCGATGGTAAGAAGATTGATGCCTCTGTAGTTGGCGCAGTTCAGAGGGTCTTCTTTCTTGAGGATCGGGCAAACAATGCTGAGATTCCATTCATCGGCATACTTTCTTCCGACCCTATTTTACAGATGAGTTGGTGCATGCTCCTCACCAAGTCATCGCCTGCCGCCTGCCACCACCAGCAGCTTTGTTGAACATAAGCTTAGATATGGCTATCTTTACTTCCTCCAGATCGGGTGGACGGAATTGTGGGTCTTCGTCGTTCAAGTTGAATGGTCCATTCTGTCTGACAGCGGGATTTGATTCGTCGTCGCCGTTAAACAGTCTGGGGAAGTTGTTCTTCCAAATCCACAGAATCGACTGCGAAAGTCGTTTAATGAAAGTGGCTGACCATTTGGTTTGAATTGCAGAACCTTGGTTTTAGTGGTAAATGGCATCATTTCGGTCTTATCCGGATTTACTCCAAGGCCACCGCTCGTGACCCATGAGTATACCCTATCACCCTTAAGTCATGAAATGTTTTCGAAAGAATCAATGCGTTCTTGACCGTGTGGATTCTATGGTTTTGTCAATGCAAGAACGCGAATCTAAGACTCAAGGTCGACGCACTTTCTTTTACAAAACGTGCATATGCCTTGTTCCTTGGAAACAAGGAACTTTATGATCCATAAAATCCTGAATCTCGCAATTCCGCCGCAACATCATGTCATCTATGCGACTACACCATTCACTAACATGACTCTCTACCTGAGTTAACTAAAATTTATTAACACATTACCCAACCAGGTATGCCAGGCATTCGCAAAGACATAACCATAACATTTCTCGAAAACATCTCAAATTTGTCGCTACAACCACACTAATTAACCTCTTAATGCAATCGAATCGAAAATTCATTGCTAACTAAAGAACGTGTAAATACGTCCCCAGAAAGGGGGCCAACACTCCTCACTGACTGAGTGACTCTGTCCGCAACATCACGATATTGTTGTTGGCTCTGCGAGAGTGTAGCCTCCGCGGACCCCTTGTCATGGATTAATCTGTTGCCACAGACGGCGCGGCTAAGACGACGACGACGACGGTGAACTGTTCTTCTCTAAACGACAATATCGGTTGGTGGTGGAAGCCAATTAAATTGTCCGTCTGTCACAGTTGCTAGCTGCATGCTTCTGTCGTGTATCCCATAAAGAACGTTCGCTCACTGTCCCTGTCGCACTGGTCTCGACCAACAAAAGGAGGACTGCATTTGGAGAGCGCTGCCTCCCCCTCGGTGAGGAGAAGTATCCCAATTTCCTAGGCAAACCAACGAAACAGTCGCAACGGAGAGAAAAGAGAAAATCACGATCCCGGAAGAATCACATGGTCCCAGACCGCAGACACTTTGTGGACCTCCACAAAGGGTAAGTCGGCGGAGACGACGAAACCGATTTGACGATTTGATTTCTCCTGAAACAAGTAGACGCGACCCAAAAACAAGCAAAAGTCTGCCGACCGCCAAGCTGATATGGCACAGACAGTCGAACCCAGAGCCAAGGAAAAGCGCGCGCAACTAGTTAGGGAAAAGTCCATAATTTTTCCAGGGAAAAACCATGTGACTTAGCCGCATTAATTCATGTTTACGAGACTTTCGTTTGGCTGCTTCGCGGTCCGTATCTAGATCTTGGCCTGACGTTGAAGGCAAATGCGGATGCAGCGCGTTTGGGGCTGGCTGGCGAGTTGTGTTGTGTTTTACCGAAAGGAAAACATCACCTGGGCATGGAATGTTATGGATCTGGGATTTTTGCGAATTTAATCCACGGCAGCAGGCAGAGCGAAGAGTGACGACAGCCATCAACTTGAAGTAAATGTCGTGCAAAGTTTTTACAGTGAGTGCGCGCTTGCGCTTTTGTTTTTTACGGGATCTTCAGCGAAACGTCGATTGATATTATCCGATTCCTGTCAGATGCATTTCATTACGAAGCTCTGACGTGTGACTTTAGGCACTTAAATCTGCTTCTTCTGAGTAATCAGTAATCGGCCATTCATCTGTCAGGTGAGAGAAAAAGTGATGTGTGGAGAGAGCTATCGATTTACAAACGAAGGAGACGGCTTCGACGCTCATAGTTAAGCGGACGGTGGCACTTCGGCTTCTATTGTGGCGGGGGTTGGTTTGACAAGAAGGGCCTCAACCTTTATAGTCTTCCCCATCTTTCTTAAGTAATTCGAAATGTAGAGTTTGAGAAGCCGCAGAAAAAGTGTTAGTTTAGGGGAGCCGTGTGAGCCTTATATGAGTCATGTTAACCTTTGTTGTCATTGCATCTTTGAGTTCGTTGTTTTTTCTTTAACTTTGGTCCACCATACTGCAGAAGCATAGGTCAGACTACCTTGGGATGTAAGCCTTAGGTTTTAGCTGTTCATTTTTGCAACATATCCACATGACACTTCAACTAAATCAATAGTGAAGAGTCTTAAAGTCCAGCTTTGATGGTGCAATACGCTTCTATTTAACTGATCTTTGCGGCAGCTGCATACATATGTATACTTACCACATTCAATGGACGAACTTCAAACCCCCTTTGAGGGAAGAGATGGGACCAGATCAGATCCCATACAAATTCACTCTTACTGGTGAGAATCATTTGACGTTTTGAAACTTCCGACAGAGTTCGTCCTACCTTTGACTTACTTATGACGGCGCTACAGTTCTAGGTGAACCAGAGCCTCAACCAACACGCTTCTCCACGCAGAATAGCCAGCTGTCTTCTGTGGCTTACTTCGAGTTGGTTGACGTCACTCTCTCTTGCCCACGCCCTCGGAGATGATTTTTTTTTGTCGGGTTTGGAAACACTATACTGGGGCACTCAGACGCAACTGGTCTATTTTACTACCAGCAGGACCCAGTTTTTATCAATTTTACGGGATTTTCCTCGAGAAAGCCGAGAAGGCACTTCAATGATGTGGAGCTTACAGTATCAGCACTCACCACATCAGCACCGAAAATCTGCCACCTGATCCGAGCAAACGCGGGACAATTGCAAAAGAATCGATCCGAAGTATCGTCGCCATCTCCACAGGCATCGCAGCCAGTTGTGTCACTTAAGCTTAACAGACTAAGATGCTTGGCAGAAGCAAGAATGCCGCTGATTTCGTAAAGACGTATTCGTTTAGTCTGCGTGTATCAGGGAGAGCTGTCCCGCACACAATTGTGTTTGTGTGCCACCGTCAATGGTGGCCTTGTCCCGAAGACGCGGACACCCTCTGAGTCTTGTCTAGCAAACTCATCGGAAATCTCATTTCCAGAGATCGTAGTGTGACCTGGGACCCAGACAAGTGTCAAAGAGTTTAGCCTTGCGATCGAATTCAGAGAATTCTTGTATTTTCGCAGTATTTTGAATCTGGTTAAAGGGTTGAGGAAGGCCTTAAGCCCAGGCTGGCTATCGCTACAGATGTAGATGCACCGCCCCTTCCACCTATTCTTCTGTGTCCGTGGCCATAAGCAGAGACCTTTGCTATCCACGACCGGATACCGGACTCATGCTGGCCATCCGTAAAGATTCGAATGATGACAAGGTCTTCTCCCGCATCGTCCATCGGGTCGACTCGAGCTCGATCATTGATGTTCATTCGCTCTATATGACCAAGCCATCTTAGTCGTTGAACATGTATCTTTTTATTTTCGTCGGTGTTGCTGTAACTTTCGTGAAATTCGTGTTTAAATCTTTTCCTCCATGAACCATCAACGGGTCCATACATCCCACATAAAACTTTTTCGGTCGAAAATTCTAAGTTGGCGTCCATCCGATTGTGACACAGTTCGTACCTTTGCGCCGTATAGCAACATGGGGTTGTTGAGGGTCGCATTTAATTTAACGTTGTATCTCCGGGCTCGTTGACGGAGTGAAGCCTAGGTAGACGAATTCTCTCACTGTCTCGAGATTGTAGTTAACCATCACACTGTTCTGGCCCTGGCGTCGGTGTTTTGTTTCGGTGTTCGTAGACAGCATATCCCTTGTTTTATCCTCGATGTTTGCGAAAGCGCCAGTGACTGCTCTTTTCGTCCAATAGTGTTCGAGTTTCGCATTTTCTCCAGTACCATATGCTGGGTCGTGCTGTCTAAAACCTTTATGGGTATTGAATGTCTTAGTGATGTGTTTTGCCCTCTTGAAGAAGGCATTCCCACAAATTGAACGAATTTTGCAGGAATACCAAAACTAGACCGGCTCCGCATAGCTTCTTCCTATTCACACTACCAAAAGCAGTCTCGAAATCAATAAATAGGTGGTGGGTATCGCTCTGAAACTCTTAAGTCTTCTTCATGATTTGGGGTAAAGTGAAATTTTGGTCAATCGTCGATTTCTCAGGCCTCAAACAACACGGGTAATTCCCCACCGGTTCGTAGACTTCTGCATGGCTTTAGTCAATTCAGCATCACACCTAAAAGAATTTTGAGTGCAATATTCAGGAGATTTATGCCTTCGTAATCGACGCGGTTTCCTATCTCATTAATCGGGCATATGGTGTTTAGATTCTAATCATCTTACAGATGAGTTGGTGCGTGAAACCTATCAAACTATATTCTGCAGCCTTGAAAAGCTCACCATCCGGGCCTATTGTCTTGTTAATAGTTGTCATTAGTATACGCTCTGGTCCGTTTCCAGAGGTCGTGCGTGCAGGCTTTGTCTTCCGAAAGTTTTACCTTTTTCGATCTTGGCGTTTAAATCTCCAAGGACGATCTTAGTATTGCTGTTCGGTTTTCTCGAAAAGTTCGTGGAGACAATCTTGATAGGCGCAAAATAGGCTTATGAGACGAAATTGAGCTTCGATGCGAGTCGTCACTCGCTCACTCAAGAGGCTTTTTGCGCAAATCTACCTCTGACAACAAAACTGCATACATTGCGGTGAGAGTATTGCATGATTGCATGACCGCATTTAAAACCAAAAACCACACCCAGTTTTCTCGCCGGTTAAGAAAACGTTGTTCTTGTTTCATAATCTAGGGTCGTTGGCATAAGACCATCTCCGTCTATACTAGGCTCTGGTCACATTCGTAGTTCGAAACCGTCAAAGAATCCAATGTGCGACGTAATTTTCTTTGACAGACGCCTTAAGGCTGTCTACTGGTTTTTGCAAAGTTTTTGAATCCTTAGGTCACGCTATCGCCTTTGTCAAATATTAGTTGTCCAGTTCAGTACTCTCGGTGGTCGCCGTGGCTCACTGGTTAGTGCGTTAGACTGTTGTACGAGTGGCGTGGGTTCAACCTGCAGCCATGTCTCCCAAACATTTTATCATGCCACCACCTCTCGTCGGGAAATGACAAACCTCCGGGAGTATAATCTGTCATGAAAGAGCTTCTGACTTCGCCGTTCGGAGTCGGCAATAAATTGTAGGTCCCTACCATTCGTACGACATGAATGGTTGCGAGAAGCTAGGCTTTGGCTCATCCCGAGCTGTTGCGTCAGATTTTTTTTTTTTAGTTCAGGAGTCTCACTCTCGCGCCTAAAATGTTTTCGATCGCCTTGACACATTGCTGTATTCTGAGGACAAGCCAGTAATGACAGGAACCGAAGGTTTTATTGTAACTTTTACGATTTATCATTACGCCACTTTACCGGTCATTTGGATCTCAAAGCCTTCTGCAAGTGTGTAATTACATCTAACTGCGTCTGACATCCATCATAAAACAACCACCGTCGAGCAATTAGCTCGCTAGAACAGCAACATCTATGCACATCACCTCCAGATAGATACATTTCGCCAAACAACATAATCATTGTCCCTCTTCTGACAGTATTTGCCTTAAACCTGCGTGCCATGCACCGCCCTCCTCTAAAGTACCAAGATTCCGTCAGATCTTCCAGCGATCTTTTAACATGATCGTGATTGATTTTGTGACGAGTGCTACGGATTCTACGGATCTCTTGCGCCTGAAACCACTCTACGGGCGCGCAGTAGGAGTTACCTAACCTCCATGTAAATTTACTTGTTGCACAAGTCGTCCGTCGTTTTCAGGATTATAAATGGCCCGAGAAATTGTTTTAACACAATTAATTAACCGGTGGCATGAGCGTGGAGCGAGACAAGCCAAACTTGTTCCTCATGTCGAAATAATTGAGTTGCACACACACAGGCACACACGACGAATCGATGATTTATGAACTATTTGCCCAGCGCCAAGAACCAATCTCACGATTCATTCTCACCGAGGAAATAACAGCAAAAAGGAGGCTAACGATTTAATCAACTCCACCATTCAATGAAATTATGTCAGACAGCTGATAGCTGGTAGATACAGAGTGCTGTGACCGTCGTCGTTGGATAGGGAGCTTCGACGATAAATCAACCGCTGGCTGGTGCGCACCCATGATTTAATAATCTCACACAATTCAAGACCTATTAAAAGGACTTTTTTGTCCACTTAACGTGCAAGCCCGACCGTTTATCATCGGGCTATGATCGCCCAAATAACGTGCCGTGAAATATTTATTGCCGGGACACGGGGCTCCTCTCCACCGATCATTCCTCGAAATGAGGCCACCGCCATGGAGGTGAGGAAGATCTATCTCAATCTCCCCATCAGCGCGCTGTCCTTTTAGGAGCTATTAACTATGACGAAGCGGATGAAAAAGGTGAATTTTTGCATTTTTTTTTCTTTTCGTCCCGACTGGGGAGTGGATATCATGAGAGCATCATTCGATTGAGATTCTATCGGATACTCAAGGAATGAGTGGAGGAGGATGAACAAAGATTCTTTTCGTCGTCGATTAAGATGATGCACATGGGTTAGGTATCTATTCTTGTGCCCTCTCTCCCCAACAAGGGGATTGAAAAGGATTGTTGTCGTCTCGGGGCCCAGTTTGGAACGTGAGGCACGCCATATTTAGCGACCGAACCGATGAGGTATAGTTCGATGTTATTAATGTCAAATTTCATAAAGGCGCACTGAATGGGTATCTCCGTGTGTGCTCTTTGTGTGCCGGCAATGAATGCAACTTTAATCTTGCCAGCCTGCCTGTTGCACACATGAATATTGGTGTGGCATTCTCTGGCCGGTGACCACGAGGAGGAATTGATGAATAAGTAGCTTCTTAATATGTTCGGATTTGTTATTACAATGTGGACAAAGGTTTTGCTGTTGGAGCACACGAGGGAGGGAGGCGCCGTGGGAGGAGGTGACATTTTTTTCTTTCTGACGGAAGTTTAAGGCGGAGAACAAATGGACAGTAAATGGCAAGCAAACGTAGACGTTTCTAAATTTATTGTCACGATACCTAGGCTTGGTTTGTTTGATTCTGACACGTAGTTCAGGTGAAGGTGCATACACTCCTTTATATGAATTCCACCACCAAATATCATCGTTTCAGAGGCCTTGGGCTTCTCACGTGCTAATTTGTTTGGATCCCAGAATTGACAGTGAAGAACCGGCTCGACTTTCGCACGCGAAGCTAGTTGCGAGCGCAAACTGATTCGCGGTCTTCCTCTACTGCATTGTCCTGTTGAAATAGATTCAAAAATCACTTGATCGGGTTGGTTGGCTGCGCTTTTCGGTTGAGACTCAAGTCCACCCTTGACTGTAGTGCCATCGTAAAGAAAGAAAGGAAGGAAACGTTACTGTCAAGCAGGATGTAGAAGTCATTTTCACATGTTTTTGAGGTGTTGCGACTCGGAATTACTCTGATCTCGTCCTTCTCATCCTTGCTTCCAAGGACGCGATGCTCTTCCCTGAATTCTCGCGCTTAAGTTTGCTTTGCTGCTTTCATTTCTGTTTACAGCGTCGCGGCATATGTTCTTTGCTCTCGTCAAACCAAATGTCTCCTTGTAGTGATCGTGTGAACCCAAGCACTTGGTAGTGGCGGTTACACTGATAGCTTGTTGGTCAATTTCAACTTTTTTAAACGAAGCAGGACTCCTGGATGTTAGTACTTTGAGTCAATGTAAAATTTTTTTTACGGACGGTTCGAAGATGGACTGCGAGGTCGGTGCAAGCATCTTAGCTGACCAGGTAAATATACCAAAGTCTTTTGGTCTCCCAGACTCTGCTAGCGTTTTCCAGGCGATGCTTCTCGCGATTTGGGAAGTCTTCAATATCCAAACATCCAACCAAAATATCACTATTTTCTCGGATAGCCGAGCCGCTATCAAAGCTATTGATGCGATTACCATATCCTCAAAACTGGTAGAGCAATGCCGGCTTGTTATCAATCAACTAAGTACCCACTTCATAATTACACTCATCTAGATCCCAGGTCATAGCAATCATGAGTATACCGACAAACTGACCCAGGAGAGGATCGGCCCTTTACAGTTCTCTTCTGGGAGATGTGTCGATATTCCGCTGGGCACTGTCACTTCCTACACCTCGCCAATCATAGATGGAACGGCCTGTCAAGCTATGTCATTTCAAGAAAGACATGACCCAATTACAGCACACCTTAGTCAAAATAGCTACTTGGCAAATCAAGACCAGATATTGCAACAATTGTACCCATTATTACGGGCCACTGGCCAGTTGGAAACCATGCGGTCAAGGTTGGTAATCCTCACAACAATTTATTTGGAAGCTGGTAGGACAGTAATGAGAACGAATCTCTACTTCACTTCTTCCTTCACAAACAGTGTACTTTAGGCAAACCCTTTTTAATGAACCTCGGCGAGATAGCTGAAAAAAGGATTGGACAACTGATCCTGTGTCTGAATTCTGAATTTCACTGTCTGGGTGCAGCCATATTATCCGAACCAGCCATATTTTCGAACGAGTTTCGTGGTAACAAAACCTCGCACCCTAGCACTCTTTGGATTCTGAGGAACCGCCACTCTACCTAAAAAAAAAAAATAGATACATAGCTGGCACGATAGCTCGGGATGAGCCAAGGCCTAGCTTCTCCCAACCATTCATCTTGTGCGTGTTACATTTTTCGCACGAATGGAAGGGACCTACAATTTATTGCCGACTCCGAACGGCGAATTGAAAAGCTTTTTCATAACGATTATACTCCCGGAGGCTTGTCATTCCCCGACGAGAGATGGTGACGCGAAAAATGTTCGGTGTACCTGGCTTTGGCTTGAACCCACGCCGCTCGCCGCTGACCCACGACGACCACTCTACCTACCTAACTTTTTTTTTTCTTTGAAGCAGGAATGCTTCTTACATCTTCAGGGCTGGTCAAGTTCCACTCGTACGTCAGATCCTGACTGACTAAACCCTCTCCATCTTCAAATAATCCAACCCTGGGACTGCTTTCTTTATCTACTGCCAATTCGTGAGCATTGCGTCTAGCCTCACTCCCAAGTACCTCACTGCATCTTAAGTGGGTGTTGACCTCCGGTCTACCTTTATCTCAAGATAGTGGGGATCTGCCACCTAGTCAGCAGGCAGAATTGGACGCGTCACATAAAAACTGTCCTTGGGCGCCTTCGGTGTCTATGTCTAGTGCGGTTTTCACTGCCAAAATGTCATCTGCCTTTTCGGTCTTCTCAATTTTTTGGGATTCTGTCGTCGGAAATGTTGCACAAGTTAGGTCCTAGGATTGAGCCCTGCGCAGCACTAGCGGTAATTTCTTTCGTGATGTAACTTTTCATCATCCTTAGAAGATTTAAGGAAGAACTCCTATCGCCCTCTCTCACAAGGTAACACCCCTTTCCAAGGGGATTGAGACTCAATTTTAAGTTGGAATACGGTCTGGCTTTTACCACGTGGAGTTGAAAGTAGGAGTTGGTAGACAGAGGTTGGTTTGCAAATGCTTTTGTCCTCTGTAACGTTTTGCTCCTCAACTCGAAATCAGATTCATATTTCCAGGTGCCTTTAATCCCTGATGACGAAATAAGATTCAAGAGATAAAGGACAGCGACATAAATTTTGCGTCAGATTGCCTTTTTCTTTGCCTGGGTAAGGGAACTCGAAATGATGAAACTGGGTACAAACTTTCGCGTATTAGGCCCTCGAACATACTTCAGAGCGGCACTTTGCTTTAGGAAATAAATTCTGCTTGGTTGAGACACAGATTCATTTGTTTCATTCCGAATGGAATGTCCTGACATGGCCAACCTCACAAGCTTTGATATCCATCCGATGGTTCATTAGTGTCACATTCCATCAAATTCCGCTCCCTACTGTACCTTTGCGCTGATCAATCGTTTCCCAAATCCACTGCGCACAAGTCCAATCGCTGACAATAGACTTATCTAACCGTGCCTAACTCAAAATTTCACTCTCCACCAACTACCGTGGCTGTTATCCACTTAACTACCATGTTCCTGCTGGCCCACCGCACCAGGAGAGATCTCTTCCAAGGGCTGTATGTAAGTAAGAAGTATCTATCTAGTTCGAGTCTTATTCACGACGTGATGCTCTTTATTTACGACAACAATCACTAGCGGTCGGCGGCCAGCAGCGACTGGGAGCGGACGACGATGACTAGCAGGAGGATGCCTACAACGACGACTGTGCCTTGGGACAATGTTGCTGCCATAGTTTCGGTATTGTTCACGTTTAATAATGTGTCCCAGTGCTGCTGCTGCTGTTGAGGGTACACAGTTAAGGTTGGTCAGGAGAATGCATTACGAGCTCACAACAGCCAGCCAGCTTGTCTCAGCCGGCACACAGAAGATAGAAACTATCTGACGATGCGCGATAGTGCTTTTCCACATGGGCTTCCTTGTCGTTGGGCTCTATGTTGTCGCTGTCGACGACGTCGACGTCGTGGTATCGCAGACTGTCATCATTTTCAAATTATTTCTGGTTGAATATCTAATCGCGATCCATGCATGATTGGAATTGGGGATCATCCGTGTGCATTACGTGCTCGCAAAAGAGTATCGCTCGTTGGTCTAGTGGACCGTTTTCTGTTGATTTTCAGAAGAATTCCACTCCTCCTCCACTGGCGATGGAGTTCTTCTCCCGAAAGACACGTTCTCTCTATGATAATGGATGCGATGCTGAATTATATCTTGTTGCACAGAGGACGACCGGTTGAGCATTGTTTTCCAGTGCCGGAGACGATGCTAATACCTTGTTGTGCTGTCTTGCTATTGCGACGAAAGCGAGCAACCAGCGCGCGGCGATCCAGTGAATATTTATGAACCCTAGCTGCGCGATTCAGATCGACGGAGTAAATAATTCAATTGCACTTGTCATCTGAATGGGTTCCATTTTATTTATTGGATTTGATTGTAATTTAATTTAAAACGAATCAAATTTGATTGTTATTTCATGGGGATGACAGAGCACATCGTTATGGGTGTTCGTGAATGGGTTTGTCAACGACGCGATGATGATGATGTTGTGGTTTTGTTTTTATGTTCCAAGCATTGAGTGGGCTGCTGAGACGGGGCCAATTAATGGTGTTAATCAATGAAATGATGAACATTGATTTGACCAAATGTCACGCTTTTTGTGAGTCTTGGGCCGGAGGTCTGTGCTCGCGGCGTGACTTTGAATTATGCGCGGTTGAATGGCTGATTAGAGGCGTTGCCTTGTCCTCTGAAGTGGCTTCTTTTGAATTATTGTTTAAATTGATGGCAATCGTTGAGTCAATCGGAAGATTTTCAATCTCCTCTCTAGGTATAAGCACGCCTGCTCACCATCTTGGTCTGACTCGGGGAGCATCTGAGGAAACTGGGAACGAAGTAAATAGAAATAGCAAATTCTGCAGCGATCCCGAGGAGACCCCATCAGATTCCCAGTTCCCTGAAGCCGAGCTCCGATCGCTGGACCCAATTCAGATATTCCGATTCCTTAGAGCAGTTGGATTGGATGAGGTTACTTAAGATGGCGCTAAAGTTCGGGGTGGACCTTGGCTTTAACCAACAAGCGTCTCCAAGTCTATCTTTAGCCCGCTTCCTCCAGTTTCGCACGCCACGTTGGTTGAGGTTACCTTCCACTTGTGTGCGCCACCTGAGTCGAGGTCTTCCCCTATTGCGCCGTCCCTCGGGTGTGAATTCAAAGATTTGCCGGGCCCATCATCATCCATCCGGGTGTCCATCCGCTCTACATGACCCAGCCACCTCAGTCGTTGAAGCTTCACTCTTCTGGCTGAATCGATGTCGCTGTACAGCCCAGTTCGTCGTTATATCTCCTCCTCCATTCACCGTCTATGCAGACGGGACCGAAATTCACCCGAAGAAATTTCCTCTCGAAAAGGTCAAGAGCAACCTCATCCGCTTTTGACAAAGTCCATGCCTCCGCGCCATAGAGCAGGACTGGGATGATTAAGGTCTTATAAGAGGTCACTTTAGTCGTTCGACAGAGGGTTTTACTACTCAATGCCTTTTTAACCCAAAGAAGCAGCGATTGACAAGAGTTGTTCTTCGTTTGACCTGAGCGCTGGTGTCGTTGCCTGAATTGAGAGCGGAGCCTAGGTAGACAAACTACCTCGAAGTTATAGCAGTCTATAGAGACGTTATGTCGTAGACGTCGCTTTTGAGTGTCCTTTCTTGATGACAGCATATACTTTGTCTTGCCCTCATTGACTGCTAAACCCATCTTTGCCGCCTCCGTCTCAATACTCACGAACGCGCCAGTGACATCATGCTGTGTTCTTCCGATTATGTCAATATCGTCGATGTATCCGAGTAATTGGACGGACTTTTGAAAGATTGTGCCTCTGGTGTTGCCGCGTGAGTTTTGCAATACTCTTTCAAGAAGGATGTTGAAAAAGTCGCATGACAGCACATCGCCTTGTCTTAATCCTTTTTTGACTTCAAAGGTCTCGGTGAGGTCTTGACCGACCTTGATGGAGCAGCGTGCATTCTCCATTGTCATCCTGCAGGCGGATAAGATTTTGTAAGCGATGTTTTCATCGACTGACACGAGTTCGTGGGAGCATAATAGATCTCTAAAAACCGCAGTGCATACATACACCAATATCTAATATCGAACATCATCTTGGTCTGGGCACAACAGTGCGTTTGAACTCATTAACAACTCATCCCCAAATCCCTTGATTCCTCTTTAATTTCTCCTCTACTCTTCTATACAACGTTTGATTAGGGCGGCCCACTCTTCTGTCTGGCTAAGTGGATTCCATCCCATCGTCATCGCGCTTAATCCACTGGCACTTTCTTTTCCGTCAGACGGATCTGAGATAGCGGGTGGTACGGGGGCAGGAGTCTTCTCGATCGCCCCTGGCTTAATAGGGATGTTCCTGGCAACTGCAGGGCGGACGAGCTGGCAAAAGAAGGTACAGGATGGTATCTCGTCGATAACGTGGGAGAACCTTCTGCCCCTATCGAATCGATCCTTGACACAGATGCCAAGAAACTGGCAAACCACAGGTGGAACAACATCACCACTTGTCTCCTGTCAAAACAAATCTAGCCTAACCTGGATTTAAAGAAGACGGAGAGACTTATCCAAAAACGCAAAAAACCTAGGTTCACTAATGGGGGTTCTCACCGAACATTGCTTGATAGGTAGACATGCACTCAGACTGGGAGTCCCCTTCAATTATTTCTGTAAAAGCTGCAGAGACGAGGAGGAAGAAGGAAACATGTCCTGCTCTTGCGCCGTTAAGAAGGAAAACCTTCGGGGAATACTTCTACGATGATGTTAACGATCACTGGGACGAAATGGTTCAAGTCTGAGGGTTAATACCGTTACGGTTGCCCACCTCGATGTACTTTGTGCTACAGACTATAGTTCCTGGTGCTGGTAAGCCGGTTCTTCACCGTGGGCCAATCTGGTCAAAGTGTGTCCCTATCTTCGTCTGCGAATGTTTTTAAATGTATGATCAACCATAATTTGCTTTAGTGTCGAACACTTTCTTATCAATTCATCGGCCTTTTCATTGCCATCGATGCCTCGGTGCTCGGGGACCCAACAGAGTGATACATTATGTCTTGAGCTTATGATCCTAAAATAGCTGCGACAACTCTTTACTACAATCGATTTGAGTATTGTGAATGACACGGCTTTGATGGCGGTCTGGCTGTCGATGAATGTGTCGATATTTCCTCGCGGACTTACTGAGGATAGTTCTATTGCGGCCTCGGTTATGGCTAGAACTTCAGTTTGGAGCACACTTGCGTGATTTGGAAGTTTTATCGACCGGGCAATGGCGGGTTCTTCTGAGTACATTCCGAAGCCTACCCCTTCATCCATTTTTGAGCAGTCGGTTTAATGACCCTTCCTTCGTCCCATAGTGAGTCCCTTAGACTGATGTGCAAGCTGCATGGGTTCAAACCACAACCATATCCACCGTATATTTTTTGCGGCACCATCTCTCGTCATGGAATGACAAAACCTCCTAGAGAACTATGTATAATGAAAAAGTTTCTTTACTCCATACGTTCTTCAAAAATTTACAGCAAAATCTTTTCAAACATGTCCGCAACAGCAGCTGTCAAAAATCCATCGCCCATTTGGAAAAACCCGGCAACAGGAAAAAAATCGCTTATTTCACCATGTTCGGTAAACAAATCCAATTTTATTGACCACTACTGATTCAACTCCTTTATTTCAAAACGGAAAAGTATTCCCTTACACATGGCACAATTTATTTAGAAATCAACTCAGTGTCTCCATGACTCCGCCGGCTCTGGATAATCCTCACTCTCACGGCTGTGCTTGCATTTTTGTCCAGCCCAATCCAGCGGAAACAGTTTCTTCCAGATCGCAAAACGTTCCAAGTAGAGACCTTCTTTCATCACTAGCTCATCCCCAATATCCAGATAGTTCTCCTTTTTTAAATTCAACGGATCCCAACGAAGATTCTTCAGGTACTCATCGTTGGGGTTGTTTGGATCACTAAAATTGGACAATCAGAGTCTCCAGAGCTGTGATAGAAGGTTTTGTTGCAACTTACCCTGTTTTGGCGAATTGTGTCCACATTCTAGTTAATCGCTCAACGGTCGTATCCTCTGGATCGGTCTTTGAAAAAACTGGAGCTATAGCCGGAGTATTGAGTAGGTAAAGCAAGTCGTCATGATGAGCAGTGCCTAGAAAATAGAAGAGAACTTTTCTTAGTCACGAAGTTCTTGGGCTCCCAGTCCTTAACAAACCATATGGAGTAGTTTCTGGATACATGAAGTAACTATAACGACCTTTGTACGAAAAACGGTAATAGTGTACTGGAACATATCTTGCAGCTAGATGGGCAAACCTATGAACTGCAAAGCTGACGAGAGAATCGCTGAAAATCTTTTGAAAATTTCACTTAAAATGACTCGAAAGTTTTTCCTATTGTCAACTCACCTTTCCCAATTTGTCAAAAGGTCCTTTATGTACCAGAGGTTTGTTGTCCAAATATTCCTTTCTCAGAACAGAGCTGATCTCCCTTGATCTCGGTGTGTTTCGCTCATACAGGAAGCATATTGGTGCATAAGTATTCCAGTCGTCATTCAGCTGCTGGGTCTGAGTCTCATTTTGTAAGACATCTACGAGTACAGAACTGTGAGTGCAATCCTCTGAATCGAATTTTCGAGCAACTTACCGTAAGCAATTCGAACAAACTCATCCTTGGTCATGCCAACGATAAGTGGAGTCCTTTGAATTCTGCCGGCTTGAAAAGATTTCGTGGGATCTTCGACGATGAACCTCTCTTGTCCAAAGTCCTTCTCGATGACGGGCATCCAGTTTAGGACGGGGTTGTAACCGAGTTCGAACATCGCTGGTGCTGTCCTCACGAAATCATCAGCTGATGTCTACAATGATTTAGGATATACACATATGTTTGCATGTCAAGGCGATAGCTACATACCTTTCTCAGACACTGTATCATGGCGCTTACATCATCCGTCGGACAATTCACCAATTCCGCTTGTCTCTTGGCCAAGTTCAACTGTTCAATGGGGAAGTGAACATGTGAAACTGGTGATGAACTCATTGCAATTCCTCTGTGGAACAATCCCCTCGACATAGGTGACGCCATGTGCAAGGCAATACTATAGCTGCCCGCACTATAGCCCATTAGAGTAACTGAATTGGGGTCACCGCCGAAATGACGAATGTGATCCTTAACCCATTGGAATGCCAAAACCTGATCCTTCATTCCAGCATTGCCGGGTGCCTCTGTAGTTCCAGTAGCGAGAAAGCCCAACGTTCCCAAACGATAATTGATGGTGACCAAAACAATGTCCCGATCCATCAGCAATTGTGGACCTGAGAAGATCGAACTCTGTCCAGAGAATGAATAAAATCCCCCTGGATGAATGTGTATCACGACCGGTTTTAACGCTTTCGGATCTAAATTCTTCGAATAGACGTTGAGAAGCAGACAGTCCTCTGAATAGATCGACGAGTTGAATAGAATTTGTGGACAAATTGGACCGTCCTCTGTAGCATCGTATACCTTCGGCTTCCAAGGCCTCTCAGGTTGGGGACTCTTAAACCGCAATTCACCGACCGGCGCTTTAGCATATCGAATGCCACGGAACGCGTTAAAGTCATTCCCTAACCGCGTCTTTAACACAACGCCTCGAATATCACCGAGCCCAGTAGACACTTGAACCGCGGAACTGGAGGCCAAAGCCACAAGCAATACGATGTAAACTGCAAGCATCGCGAGCGATTACTAAGCTTCGAGCTGCGAAGAGTAAACAATTTATAGGTTGTTTGTCTGATCAAGAAATAATTGTACCGGGAAAAACCCGTGTGTTACGTGTTCGTAACAACATCGAAGCAGTAATCTGTTTCAATTCAGAGAACGCGTTGTTCTTGGAAGTGATTCTATACTCCTCAGCGTCTGCGCAAGTTTTTTTTTGACAGATGGGGAACGTAAGACTAGGTGTGTGATGTGTTTTGGTCTAATAAAGATGATCTGCTTGACCTTAAGCAGCGATAGCTGGTTGCGAGCCTGTTACAAATTCGCTGGAATAACCAATGAATGAGGCAATTGCATTGGGCGGAGTAACCATGGCTCTTATCGGAAATGTCATTTGTGCTATCGTTACGTTAATAGCTGAGTTTTCGGAAAACAATTAGTTTTGCGGTTTGTGCGATGAACCTTGATAACTTGGGAACGACTGTGGTGATATCATGAGCGACGGTGGGGTTCGACTTCTCTCATCTTTATGCGATATAGGGACTCTAGCTTGCTTTTTCCTTCTGTTGGAACAGCTACATTGCCAGCTTTCAGCTGTTTTCATTCCTTGATTCTTCACCAGATATTCTGAAAGCCACGGGGTATATCTCTCCTGAAATCCACCGACACTATGAAAACGTCATTCACGGTATATCAATGGTTTCCAACTGAGATGGATATTGAGCTACTGACTGCTTCCACTCCTTACGAAAGGAGGTCCGTGAATTTGACGCACTGAGTGATCCTTTAATAAGTTCATCAATAAGTTTTCCTGGGATCGTCAAACTGCAGCATTACGCAGTAACACTGGACATCTTGTGTCATTCTCATATCGGCTCCTCGTCGGTTCTGGACGTCTAGACTGCTACTACGCTTCGCTGCTGCTTTTAAAATCTTCGCATGCTGCCTTATGGCACTCATACAGTTCAGTGAGTGTCATAAATCTTGCTCAGGGTCTTGTGTACCACTATTGCGTTTGTAACGAAGCTGTTCAATGCCCGGTCCTTGACGTTGGTTGGGTAAAACTATCCAAGGGCCTTTAACCTAGCGGCTGAGTATCCATTCAGTCTCCTCGTTTCGAGGTGTGCTGGTAAGATTCTGCGTACCACGTCCATAGCAATCATAGGTGTCGATGTATAGCAATCATAGGTAATTTTATTCAGGTTGTCTATCCAACCACTATATTTTGAAAAATCAATGATTTGATGATATGGTTGGATTTGCATTTTACCCGGTCTTCTTTCCACAGAATTTAATTCATTTTATAATCCAAAAGGTTAGGTTAATTAGGGCTATGAGATATCTCTTTGAAATATCAATGGATGGCCCCATCGCAATTCCTGTGGGCACCAAAAACCTAAACCCTCATTCCCGGAAGCATTCTATTTCCATGCAAAAATTTAATATCCTCTTGTGGTTAATGGAACCTAATTCCTCCAAGTTCCTAAAAAAAATAGTTTCCTAGGTATTCGAAACGCCTTTGCGCTAAGCCCTCACAATCGCACAGATCTACACGCATCCAATTCGGTGAGCCCCAATCTCATAGCATGCTAACGTTGAAGGCAATGTCCAGACAGCATTCCTACAGCTATTCTTAGATTTGATCTTTCTAGCTTAAGAATTTCCCTCGTCTTTTTCTTATCTAACCCCGGCTATAAAGCTTTGGATACCATATATTCTTTATATTTGACCATCTGTGGTCAGCTTACCCGGTTCCGCGTGCATTATTCTTTAAGCACTGTGCGGTATTTCACAACTATTCTGGATCGATCGACGTTCGATTCTAGCGCCTTGAGTGTGGCCTGGCTGTCGACGTAGATGGCGGATAGCACCTTCGACTACAGTTGTTCTGCCGCTTTGAACACTTCACCCTCAACTTCCATGACTTAGGTTAGGTTAGGTAAGATAGGTGTCCCCTAGGGGGGCGTTGTGATACCTATAGAATTCCTTCTGAGAAAGAATTCTACCCGTATAATCATTTTGAGTTGTTTATGAAGGATAGGAGCTTACGAATGGGCGTTTGGCTTAGATTACTATTGTCGTTGAAGTGATATTGACCGAGGAGTCCTCTTCTGCTGCGAGAAAGTTCCTGGCTGCAATCCTATTAGGCAATGGCCCGTAACAACACCAGTGATGGTGCGAGTTTACGTTCTGTTCAGAGTAATCAGCTCTCTTGACTTTTGGTCAACTATTTCAGGCCAGATAAGTCTGGGGGAATGACACGTAAGACCATTTTTCCAACTGGAGTAAATTTCTCTACTTATGGCTTGTTTGAAAATAAGTTTCACTGTATTGTTTGGTATACCCATACCTCTTGTGGCAGAGGAGATTTCTAGAGTGGTCCCAGATTTGGCAAGTTCGTGGGCTATTGCCTACATACACATATGTAGGTACATATGTCACTATGTCCAGAGGTGAATATTTAATTCTTCTGTCATCTCGTTAAGAGATGATAGGCAATCGAGGACCGTTCGGGAGTAGTTAATGGCATTTGATAAAGATATTAAAGCTGCTTGGCTATTGGTGAAGATACAGATATCCTCAGTAGATATTATGTTCTGCTTGGAAAACACTACAGTGATTAGGGAGCCGTATTGTCTGCTTTATATTGCGTTGGTAAGAGTAGATACCGCAGCCCACACCGTCATTGGTTTTAGAGCCGTCGGCCGGTATAAACGTTGGTTTTAAGGGATTTCCTGACTTTGAAATCCCTTTTGAAACAGTTAATCGGAAGTGTTCGATCAAATTTGTTTGGTAGGTCACGAAATCTGCATAAGATACGGGAGTGACCATATGGCAGTTAGTCACCGCAGCCGCAACTTGTTTGGCCAAGAAATCTAGAGATGGGAGATTCAGAATGGTCTCTAGGGCATCGGAAGGGGTCGATCTCAAAGCATCAGTTATATAGAGACCGGCCATCATTTGAACCTTGATCATGATGTTGTGGCATGAGCGTTTTTCGAATGCATTCCACCAGACTTTTGCTCCATTAAGAAATATGGGTCTGTCTATGGACGTGTAGAGCCAGTAGGTAGCTTTGAGCGTGAAGCCCCATTTGCGACCCATAGTTCTTCTGCAGGTATAAAGAGCTACCATAGCTTTTTTGACTCGGTCAATAATGTTGGGTTTCCGCACAGCTTCCTGTCAAAAATGACACCAAGAATTGGCCTCGTAGGAAAGAGTTAGTCTTATGCCGCGGAGTTTGGGAGGATTGGTTGCAGGGATTTTGTATTTCCTGGAAAAGAGAACTAGTTCTGTTTTGTTTGGGTTTACTTTAAGACCAGATTTTTCAGTTCATTTAGTTAGGATGGACAAGGCATTGTTCATCAGCCCGTTGAGAAGTTGCGGATGCCTTCCTGAGACAGCGATAGGAACGTCATCTGCGTATGCAACCACAGTGTAGCCATTTCTTTCAAGGTTCACAAGGGGAGAGAATCCCACCTTAAGGAGTACCTCTACTGACAGATCTTTGAGCTGTGGCGTCTGCCATCTTAGGGGTGACAACTCACTAACTCCTAGACCTGACAGTGCCCTAGTGATTACATCCGATTTGACGTTGTTAAAGGATCGCTCAATATCGAGGAAGGCAGCCAGTTACCTTATGTAGAGCTGTTTCAGTCGACTTACCTTTATTGTAAGCGTGCTGTATGTAGGTTTGAAATCATATTACTGTTTATGGTTGATCTGAAGTGGATTTCAATTATCCTTTCAAGTACCTTTAGTAGGAACAAGGATAAGCTGATTGGATGAGTATGTGTGCTCTTACCTGCCTTGAGAATGAACACCACGTCTGTTGGCTTTTCTATTTAGTAGGAGTATACATACCTATGTTTGGGATGTGCAGCCAAAAGAGGATGATATCTTTTGACTGCTACAGTTCAGCTGGGAAAATCGCGTCCGGCCCCATGGCTTAATGAAAGCTCTTCTGCAAAACTAGAGGATCAGGAAAGGTGTGTGCTCCAATATATGTTTACTTAAACGAGCAGTCGTAACATCTTCTATTACAAATTTGTCGTGGCCCACCGATTTTCTATTTCTCACGTATGATCGCATCTCTATTATTGTGAACACGAAGTGAATCCACGCATAGAAGTATCTACAAGTTGCATAAACATAAAATGAAAATGAAACTTTTACCCAATCATACATATGTCATGTCAAAGTAATTGTTAAATTTGTTATGCCGTCACGCTTCCGCAGATTATCCCAAAACTCTGGTTTCTTAACACCCAAACACGCAATCAGACACAATAAATCGCACAACAATCGCATACGATAAATTTAATTTAAAAGTTGGAAACCTCCAACTCGAATCCGGCAATTATCGTATAAATTCACACCGAGTCCCGAAAGCCCTAAAATATAACCGACAAATTAAATATGAAGACATTACGGATTTACGACGCTGCACAGCAACTTCTTTTCGCCAGCTTCCACTTGCGCACAACTCATGCCACAAATCCAATTCCAATCACACGACGACAATGGTCATTCCCACCGCGTGTCGTTCGAGCAAGGAGTCCCTACAAGCGCGCTCAACGCCACGCAAATTGAAATTTTCAAATTATCAATATTGGTTTCTGGCGCGAGATCACCGGGCTCCTTCGACTCCTTCTTGTGGCGTAGCCCTCCTTTTGATATTCCCATACGCTGCCCACTCCTTCTGACGTACAAATCATCTGCATGAAATTATTTATGGCCAACACGGTAAATGACATAACACCACGCTCCGAGTGTTGTAGTGTCGGCCAAGAGTGTGTGCCAACCCAGAGGGACACGATGGAGGCGTTAATCATAAACCACAGAGACTCGGATTCGATTTTTACGTTCTAATAAAATGGCACCCGGATAAAAGTTTGACCCAAAGATACATTTATCTATCCCCCGCCGCCGCCCGACTCGACGGCGGGTGTGCCACATAATGTAAAACACAAATTAATGGTGTTGGACCGGTGTGCGCTGGGTGCAAGCACAGAAGGGTCGAATTTGTCGAATATGACAAATTACCAGGGACACGGCGATAAAGAGGAGGTTCGGTCCATGCGACCACTGAACAGTGGGAAGGAAATGAAGTGCCTACACAGTCAAGGAGATTTCATTATGCATGCCTTGCTGCGACGTTGAGTTTGTACTTGTCACGGGTTTATAATGGCTTCAGTCGGGAAGTGTGTGCAGGTATTTGATCCTGTTTCTGTTCGTCGTTTGATGTAATTTTTAGCTTCCCGATTGTATTTGTCCTCTTTCTAGGGTAATTGAATTCTATCACACCACCTGCTAGTGTGTTTTCTAAAATTGCCTTTGAAATTAAAGACTGGCGGACCTAGGCCTCAACCAACAAGGCTTTTAGCTAGATGCTTGCATATTCACTGATCAAGTTGGTTGAGATTCCTTTTTATCTAGATGCGCCACCTAATATGAAACCCTCCTCTTCTGGGTCGTCTCCAAGTCTCCAAACATCTTTCACGGCCCAACCATCTCAGTCTTTGTATTCAAAATCTTCTAACTCGGTCGCTTTAACAGTCTGCTTACTGCTGAACTCCGTTTTTACTGTTCTACCGCTGTCAGTATAAATTAACTTAGGATTCCGCTGAATCCGGAATCTCTTGCCACACTTCATCGTTCCTCGAGAACTTAATATGTGAGCCAACGTGTTAGTCTGCAGTCTCCATGATACTTCAGCTGCCATCTTTCTTATTTGATGACAGTTAGGCTTCAATCTCCATTTTTTGGTGGAGAGTGGATTTACGCCGACTAAAATCAAACTCGCACTTAAGTTAGGTTAGGTAAATGGGTGCTTTGTGACATTCGTCACTGCTCACCTAGACTAGCAAGGGAGCCGCCCATTTAAAACCACCCGGATAAGGAAATTAATCTCAGAAGGTTCCTCACTTCGATGCCGCGCGAATCCTCCAATTCCGTGAAGAAGTAACCAAGAGTCCTTATTCTTTTACCGGCGAGAGCAGGACATTCACACAGCAGGTGATGGACAGATTCGATTTCTTCCTCTTCCCTAAACCTTCTGCAAGAGTCGCTATGATGTAAACCGAGGCGCTCGGCATGAATACCAGTGGCGCAGTGCCCAGTAATTATGCCGGATAGTATCCTTCGCAACGGCTACGTTTGACCAGAGACGGAGATCTCCCGTCCATAAGTTTCTAGCCATTGCACATGTGTCTAGCTGGATCAAACGACTGATGGCCTCGTCTTCAATAAACCTTTTTAACGAGCTTTTTGGAATCCTTGCAAAGGGGAGACCCTGTGAGGCATACACCGCTACTCCCCTTCGTGCAAGTTCATCAGCCATTTCGTTACCTAAGATATCCATATGCCCTCGATCTAGTTATCGCGGACTCCACACTCCCACTTTCTACCCTTTTCCCTCGGGGTACTGATCTCAACCATTTAAATGTGCGAAGGGCCTTAGGTGTTCGCTCGCTGATGTTTGCTAGCTCTTATACTATATTGCGTTGTCATTCCTGTCGACATAAGCGTTGCCACTGTATCGCCGGTAATCTTTGGCTAAAATCCCAACCAGGTTTTCTTTGTGCTCGCCGTGATTCTGCTGTTTGAGCCAACTTAGTTCGAGGCTCAGAAATATCCATCGAACAGTTTTCGCTCCAAACATCCAAGAGTATAATTCTGTTATCGAAGCATTTAGCTCCCCAAGTCTTCTGTTGATAAATGTGTCGATGTTGGTGATGACTCTGTGCGTCTAACCACCGTGTTGGTGTCTGGACACCGCTTCATGTTATCCTTGTCGTTGTGGCGAAGGCAAGGTAATTGTCTTGTAATTTTTTTGGAAAGAAATCCCTCAGTGTTGAGCTTCGTTCCTTTTTTTCCTGATAGATTCTTTAGAATGCTATCAGGGTGACGCCTTGCTGGGTGACAGTACACGGTGCAATCTCGTTGCACGCATTTCCTATCCTACGCTGCAACGATGAGTCGGAAGTTCTTTCCATTCCTTTCGTGAGCGGGTATACCTGTTTGGCAGTGGCTCCGCGTGAAGGTATTTTTGGCTTCCAACTCTTTTTCTAATGTTGTTTCCTTGGTATTCTTCCGTTGTTGACTGGACTGAGTCGTATCGTGAATCTGATTACCTGGCGATCGCTGTGAGAGTGCTGGCAGTTCACTTTCTAAGCCGCAGCTCGTGCTTGATGATTGCTAACCAAATTCTAGAATTGAAGAGAACGATATCCGACGATGGAAATAAATAAATAAATAGCTGGCGCGACAGCTCGGGAGGCGCCAAGGCCTAGCTTCATGTTGTGCGTGTTGCATTGTTCGCACGAATGGAAGGGACTTACAATTTATTGCCGACTCCGAACGGCGAATTAAAAAGCTTTTGCATGACAAATTGCACTCTCGGAGGTTTGTCATTCCCCCACGAGGGGTGGTCCCGCGAAAAAATGTTCGGTAGACACGGTTGGGGCTTGAACCCACACAGCTTGTTCAGCATTCCAACGCACTAACCACTCAATCACGGTGATCACCAATTATGGAAATACCTGGGCTTATTCCTCTTGCAGTGGACGTGGTGTTCCCAACAGTTTCAAACTCATCTTACGTCTTGTTTGTATTTGCTTTGCAGCCTACACAAAGCCAGCTTTAGTTGTCGTAGCATTCGTCGCGAAAGGCTGTACATTCATATCCTGGCTTTGACTGTGGTGTCCACCTCCATTGTTTTGTGTTAACCAGGCTTCCCCTGAGGTGAAACTACTGTTTTCAAAGAATTTTCTAAGACGTTTCTTAGTTCAAAGCCTCTTTGAACGACTTACAGGCGTCGGGTCTCCGTTTAAACTACTTCTTCCTCCACCACGGAATTTGCCTGAATATGTGTCGATTATAGTATTTGTTCTGATTGCAGTCTTCGTCCACTTGCTGGTTTCTTTGAGAAGAAGTCAAACTGCAAGTACGTATGTTACTAGGTTGAGCTGGCTAAGAACTTAGTTTCTGTTGAGGAGTTACGAAGGGGATTTCGCACACCTACGCCAATGCTGTTTAACTTCTTTACATTTCAGAGGAGACTATACTTTCTTTCGCAGTATCCTTTCCTTGTCTCTGTCAGCCCTTTTGCTTCGTTCCTACCCTAAATAACGAGAGGTTGGTCTCTGGAAAATATAATTAAGCTCCCTTCCTTCGATGGCAGGTTGTTACGTGCATCCTTAGACGTACACTCAACTAGGATCCGCTTTTATAATATTTTTTTAATATGCATATGTAGGCGTATTTTTAATTAATACCCCTCTCCTTTCTTTCCAGATAAAACATTAAAATTAAATCAAAATGGTTCTAGTTTTAAACGGAGTGCTTCAGGACGACTGTCCCATGGACACAAATACACTCTTCCTTCAGCATCCAGTGTATAGAGATTATGCCACACAGCTACTATCGATACCGACAAAACCAATCGGCCCGTGTGGTCTGTTGTACGTGGGTCAAAGGGAAATGGCCGCAGTGGCACCCCATGACAAGAATGTTAACATAATTGGAGCCGACGATGCGACTACATGCATAATTGTTGTTGTAAGGCATTCAGGTAAGAAAGTTTCTTAAGGATATCAAAGGATATTCTGTGTCTTGAACTATCTCCTTCAATTCTCCTTTTTTTTTTTTTTGATTTTAGGTTCTGGTGCAGTAGCTTTAGCACATTTCGATGGAACGGGTGTTGATGAGGCAGTCACAGCAATGGTTGCTCGTGTACAGGAATTGGCTTTGGGTTATCCGGAGGGACGAATCGAACTGCAGTTAATTGGAGGATACAGAGATCCACAAGGATATGGCGAAGATGTTTTCTTTAGTATAATGCGTATGTATGAGCAATTTGTAGTTTTGGAAAATCTCTTTATTGAAACTTGATCAAATATTTGGAATATCTTGGGGAAGGATGGTTGATTATATAGGAACTCTGGTATTTTCTCAAAGGTTCAAAGGATTTTGCATGTTGGGATTATTTACAGTTTTTGTTTACCTTTAGAGAATTTTAGAGGTAGAATGTTGAAGTACTTATAAACACCGAAGTCTTTGTGGTTCATTTTAAGGAGTCAAATTAGGAATATGTGCATTGAGAAGGTGTGCGTTGGAGCTTACTTTTTTCAGAAGATAAATTTGTCTTAAGAAGTTGCATTTTTTTTTTTTTTTTCAACAGATAACGAGGCTTTCAACTTTGCGTCTAGTTGTAAAGCTAGGTTCGCTGTCGTCATTCGGTTGAGTCGACAGCAGTCGATCGTTCCGTATCCGAAATTTATTGTTGCTTCGTAAGCAACTGTTTTGTCTCTGGTTACCCAACCAACAGGGATACTCATCCCGACGACATTAACCCCTAACATGGAGAGCCAGATCCTAACCATGTACCCCTAGGATATACTGCCGGATGTAGTCGTGTCCAAATACATAGTTTACGTGTTCCAACCCTACTGGAACTAGACTTTTCTTTCGCTGCCATCTAGATCCAAGAAGGATTGGTTTAGTAGAAGCACTCTTCCTCCCCCGCTCTTGCTAGATAACCTCAGTAAACTGCCAAAGGCGTTAATACCATGTGGAGTTTGTAGACAGAGGATAAACAAAAATAAATAAATAGCTCGCAACCAGTCATGTTGTGCGTGTTACATTTTTCGCACGAATGAAACGGACCTACAATTTATTGCCGACTTCGAACGGCGAAGTGAGAAGCTCTTTCATGACATATTATAATCCCGGAGGTTTGTCATTCCCCGACGCGAGGTGGTGCCACGATAAAATGTTCGGTGGAAATGGCTGGAGGTTGAACCCACGCCGCGGCCGTTCGCTCAGCAGTCCAATGCACAAACCACTGAGCCACGGCGAAGCACGGTAGACAGAGGTTGGTTTGTGATAACTTGTGGCTGCTTGTGTCCTATTAAGTTGATTTGGCAAGCCTTCGAACACCACATTCCTTTACCATTTTCTAGTTTATCGCTGCTTGACTCCCAATGGTAATGTCAATGCTTGAGAGAGAGAGGAAAATTCTTGTTGAGCACCTCACTCGGCTGTAGTTTGAAAAATGTATTCACCTGACAAAAGCAAATTCGCTCAAATAGATTCTGGAACTACACCCACATCCGTTCTTGAACCATCACGTCTCTGGGAACAGAAGTGTTGCAGGCGTATACCTTACGTTCGGGATACTTGGTCCTAGTTTACACTTGTGGTCAATAACGAGGGTGGTCATATGTTCAATCGGGGAAAGGGGAAATTCTGTAGTTAAGTGCATCAATCAATCCCAACGTCGCACACCATAGAGGGTCAAGAACTAGATATCCGGAATGAGAAGGGAGAGGTAAAGTCCTGAAATAATTGTTTGGTTATTGTACGAATTAATAAAAAAGAAATAGGATATGCCCAAGTCTACTTACTTAAGGTAGTGCTACAGGCCTGGATGGACCTGGGACTCAACCAACGAGCATCTCCAGCCAGCTCGATCTTTAGCCAGATGCTTCCAGTTTTTCACATTGAATTGGTCAAGTTCCCCTTCCACTTGCGGGCACCATCTGAGTCGCGGTCTTCGCCTCCAACGCCGTCTCTCGGATGTGGATTCGAAGATTTTCCGAGCCGGAGCATGGGTGGACACCCATCCGCTCTACATGAACGAGCCACCTCATTCGTTGAACCTTCACTTTTCTAGCTAAGCCCATGTCGCTGTACAGCCTGTACAGTCAGTTCGTCGTTGTATCTTCACCTCCATTCACCGTCTATGCAGACGGGACCGAAAATGTTCCGAAGAATTCTCCTTTCGAAACAACCAAGATCAACCGCATCCACTTTTGACGCTTTGAACAGCTCGGCAGCTAGGCCGCCAGCTTCATCAGCTTCTTTGGACTTATGCTTAGATATGGCTATCTTCACTTCGATATGCTCAAGCAGTTTTCTTAATTTGCTTACATTTGTGGTTATCACAACTTAGTGGATATGCGGAAATCGTCTTTGGTTTTTTTTTTCTTCTAAAGATACTAGCAACTCGTGCTACGAGCATGCAAGTAGGTATGACTTCGCGGGGCTGGTTAGCAACTTATGCTATATCTCCTAGGTCCACCCCTTCGTCGCTTCTTAGTCTTTCGATTCTTCTCAATTTATTCTGCACGCTTGTTATGAAATACCAGATCTCCAGAGGCTACTGGCTTGGTAGATTTTTTCTTGCCTCTGCGAAGCACTTGCAGGTGGCACATTGCATGCTCTGTGCTGTCCTCTTCATCTGGACATTCAAGGCGAGCTATCAGGTCCAAATATGCGGATTCATTTTCGACAGTCGCCGTGTCCGGACAGAAACTGCATATCGTTGTAGTTGGAGTCCCGTGTGCTTTTTTTCCAGTCCTCGATGGCGGAGATCAGTTTGCGGTTTTATCTGCCTTTCACCCTGCGTTGTCACATTGCTACAGATGTGGCTCTTTCTTCCGCTTTTATTTTCCAAGCAACGATGGCTCCTTGCCGGTTTGCGGTTTCCCTAAGGTAAACCCTTTGCATTTCGTTGGCGGGGATGTCGATGGAAACGATTCCGCCTATAACACAAGCTGGTTTGTCCGAGATTGTGCGGCCAGAGCCTCTCAGTTAATGGGAGCTTTCGCCCAGACCGAAGCAGCGTATAGAAGAATTGAGCTGACCAATTTGGAGAGCATGATCCTCCTGGCGTATCTAGGCTCAACGATGTTTGGCAGCACCCGGTAAAGTGTTGCTTGAAACATATTACATACGTAAGAGCGTTGACTTTTGTGTGATTGGCGCCTCACGGGATTCTACCACAATGGTGAAAACTTTTTTTTAAATTTTCAATTCGTGAAGAAGTGTAAAATGTACGTCTTTCTGGTCATTTACATCAAAATATCCTGCTGATGTTGTTTCGTCCAACGAATTGTTTAATTTGTTTAACGTTATTGATTCGCA
Source organism: Matsumyia berberina (assembly GCA_917880715.2). Lineage (NCBI taxonomy): Eukaryota > Metazoa > Arthropoda > Insecta > Diptera > Syrphidae > Matsumyia > Matsumyia berberina. The sequence goes on along the minus strand of OU862870.1, from coordinate 108,515,732 downwards.
AAATTCTGAAAAACAGAAATTAAGATCCTTATCTCTTACTGCGTTCTCAAATGTCGTAAGAGTACTCAATGAAAAGAAGTCTTGATGTCTATCAACGTGTGTATGTTGTTTGTTCAAATTTATTTTTAATATGTGTGCGCCATTGTCGGAGTCGTCTTTCTTCAGCATTCAAAGATCATATCCTAATGGGGCTCTTGCCGAAATAAGTCCTAAAGACGTATCGATAACAACTCAATTGGGCTTTGGTCGTTTGTGCCCTACGCCCATGGAGAACAGCAATATTTTGTTCCACGTTATCGTTAGCCTTCAGGGTTTCCCTTGTTATGTGTTTGTTTGAGCCCTTTACCTTTATTTGTTGAATCTTTCCTTATGTACTCCATAAGTATAACATAAAATGATGCTTGTCAGTGCTTGAAACTGTTTTTTATTCAGATACAACAAGCATATAATTATTGACACATTTTTGCTGACGTAGTAGAAATGCATATGTGGCATTGGAATGAGTGGCGGCTTCTGAGTTTGGTAGTGTCATCTTCCTGTGGATATGTATTTAAATTTTCAACGTACAACGACGTTCGGATTCTGAAACGATGCGGTGCGGGTTCTCAAACCTCTAATATCCTAGTAGGCTTTGAAGTCGATGGAAATGTGGTTATTTTAGACTTGAGTTTCGTTAGTCATTTCCAGGTTTTGCCTTAGTGTGAAAATGTGGTCTATCGTCAATCTGCCGGATTGAAAGGCACATTAGTTCATACTTGCCGATTATTGTGTTGCAGAACGTCTTCAGATGTTATGTACGAAATGTAGGAGGGATATGCTTTGAAATGATGCCTTGATTCCTTGGAAATGAGGCATATGGATATTACAGTCGTCAGGTATATTTACGTCCTTCCATAAAATAAATAAATGCCTTGCGCGACAGCTTGAGATGAGCCAAGGCCTGGCTTGGCTCATGTTGTGAGCGTTTCATTTCACGCATAAGTGGAAGAGGTCTATAACTTATTGCTGATTGAGAAGCTTTTTGATGGCAAATTATACTTATAATATAGTTACAGTGTACTCTCTCATAAGTGGACACCGACGGTTCCGAGAAAATTGTCCGCTTATGAGAGGTTTCCGTTTGTGAGAAAATAAACAAAACCACATATTTTTTTCCGTTCTTTCACATTTGTCCGGTTATGAAGGGTGTCCGCTTAAGAGAGGTGTCCGTAAGGAGAGAGTACACAGTATACTCTCTGAAGATTCTCATTTGCCGACCAGAGGTGGTGCCGCGAAAAATGCTAGTGGATATGGCTATGGCTTGAATGTACGCAATTCGCAGAGCTGTCCAACACTAACCACTAAGCCACGGTGACATTTCATCCATCCATACTTAGCTGATAATTTGATGCGTGCTCCTAGTAAAACATAACCTCCGTGGATAAAAAGCTCTGCTGGTAGGCTATCAGAGCTGCGCCAATCGCATCTGTACTGGCTGGGGGCATTAATTCTTCAGTGACCCAACATTATGGACACACAGCAACTGCTGGAAGTGTTACTTAAACAGATCTATAATTTCCTATGCATCGGTAACTAGGCTCGCTTCATTATTTCGGCTTTTAAGTTAGCTATTAGTAAGGTTAGGTTAGATAGTTATCTCGCAGGGGATTTGTTTAGGCTCGATGCCTTTTGTGTTCCTTATCAGGGAGAATTCTACCCATAGAATCATTTGAAGTCGTTAATAAGAGATAGAAGTTAACATATATGGGTTTAGTTAAGGTCACTGTTACCTTTGAAGTGACAATAAAGTTTTCTTCTGCTGTGAGATAGCGTTGGACAATGGCAGAGGAGGTGAGTTGTAGTTTCTTCTTCTTGCCTCTACAGAAATCATTGAAGAGAGCTCTAGTCTCCCAGCGTGCGGGGCTACTAGGCAATGGCCTTTAATCACACCAGTGATGATCTAAATTTGTATTTAGCTAAAAGTAATAAGCGCTCTTGTCCTTTGGTCACCTACATATTGCAGGCCAGATACTCGTAAATCTCGCGGAATGACATGATTTCTTTTCCACCTTTAGTTTCTTCAGGTATGATGAGTTTTCGAGAGGGAATTTCAACTGTGTTCCCAGATTTGGCAAGTTCGTCGGCTTTGCAGTTACCAAAAATGGCACCCAACAAACATGAATATTGAGATGATAGACAATCAAGGACTGTCAGGGAGTTCTAGTGACATTTGATAAGGATTTCAAAACTGGTTGGCTGGCGGGAAGAATACAAATATCTTCTGAAGATATAATGGTTCACTTTGGCTATGATAAAGCACCATTTATTGCGGTAAACTGCCGGGTGTTGCTTCTGTGGTATAAAGTTCGATCTTGAGCTGAGAAACGTATGCCTTCTGCTTCCTGTCTGTCTCCCACATTTATTCGACTTATGTACTCATCATCATATCTGCCACGGTTTCTTTTTGGAGTATGACTGTTATTTTACGATGTACTTGGCAATGTCTTTGGTGATGTTCTGAACGGCGAATGCACAGCGTAGATTCAGGCGCTCTCTATAGGCTCTGGCTACTCCAGTCGTGCTAAGGCGCTTCCAGCGTTGAATTTCTTCTCCTGATTTGGCTACGAAAAGAAAGTGGTTAGATTTCATTCAGAAGGTTGGACGCATTCTCAGCCATCTAGAGGGCGCCAGTGCGCTGTAAGGATTCATAATCTTGGACACCAAGTGCTTCTTATCAACTTATTGCGAGCTGCAGCGAAATCGGTCAATCAACTAATTTGCTAGCCCAGCAATCACCCAAGCATTTTTCGTGGTACCACCTCTCAGTGACGTATTCCTATCGTGTATGATTACACAAAATTGTAATGCGTGAGATCTATATTGACAGGATTTAGTACTGAGCCTTCGTTATTCTTCTCATTACCTAGAATTCCCTTGTGTTCAAGTACTCAGCAAAGCAACGTACCTCCGCCTGGAAAACACTGCTGCAATCTGGTAATTATTAGTACAATTCTAGCGTTCCAATTCTATCTATGGAGATGGAGTTATCCTTTAATGTAAAGTGGGTCTCACCTTCGTCCCAGCTAAGAAATGATTAGAAGTGAGGTATCATGTGAGTACGAAAAATCTGTGCACTTCTGGTACTCATACATTCCAATTGGAACAATCTTAGGGTACTGTTTTTTGCAGATATATCAGGTCATGGTTTAGAAGGGTACGAATGGTCTCTAATTCTGTTCATGTTGCTTCCGTAACTTCTATGCCTGGCATCTTTGTACTCTGATCAATGCCTTGGGGTTGATGATTTTACTTGCAGCTTCCCACTAAACTTTGATAAGTTACCTTACCAGACCAGGCTTTTATTCGTGTTTCCTGTAAACTCTTCTGTATTCTGTATAAGGGGCTCTAAATGCGCACTGCGACCTATGAGGTCTATTGTAGTGACCCGTATGGTTTAACTAGAGGCTAAATTGAGGCTTTTGATAAACCTCAATACAAGCTTAGGTTCGATTTTGCGAATGTCCGCTGGGTTGACCGAGGCCCAGGAGGCGGACATACGCGCAAAATATGTGCAGGGGTCTCTTTCTGTTCTCCTCAGACCCGACAAATATCAATATCTGATGATTTTATTTGATGCAGATGCTGTATAAATGGACAATGTCCGATAGATAGCCCATTAAGGTTCTTGGCTCGTCTTTTTTGAGATCAAATAAATCCTTGGCCTTGTATAGGCTTGTCGAAGGCCCCGAAGGTTAGCCCAGTAGTCGGCGTGTTTGTTGATATCCCATTGTGTTATCTTGGAGTAGGCACTGTTGGGTGGTACCCTAAAACGAGTGGGTGGCAAGCGCCTTTTCTCGCCAAGCAGTCAGCCCGTTTACTACCCTCAAAGCCTTCATGTCCTGGGATCTAGACTAAGCCAACCTTAGTTAGGCAAGACTTTCGAGAAAATTGAGACAGCCCTAGACAAGCTTGAACCCTACTGTATAGGATTAAAGGGCTAATTATGCTGCTTGGCTGTCTGAGAAAGATTTCATTGCGGCTTCCTTGGATTCTTCTCCGCAGGCATTCTCTTGCACACAGTTCAATAGCGTGAACTTCCGCTTGAAATACTGTTTATGACTTTCCTAGCGCTGTCACGCGTTGGAAACTGGAACCATTAACCCCTGCACCAGTGTTGGCGTTTTTCATTTTTGAACCATCTGTATACTAGATTTTGGAATTTGGTAGTGTTATAGGGCCTTCAATTCTCCATTCGCTGCGGTTGCCTATAACAACTTCGAAACTTCTGTAGAATCGCAAACTCTTGAGCATGGTATCTGAAATCTTAAGAATTGGGTCACGATGAATGTATTCTAGTATTCTCAGATGACCTGTAAAATTACCGATTTTAAGGTCCAGTATCTGAGGCAGCTTGAGAGTACTAAGCATAGCTTCTTGTTGTACTGTCAGATGTAGCGGCGTGAGGTTAAGAATTGCTCCTATAGCAGTCGTTGGGCATGTTTTCATGGCCCCGGTGATTCCTACTCAGGCTAGGCGATAAACTTTGCTCAGTTTTTCCTCTGTTGTGGTTTGTAGGGTTTTTGGCCACCATATTAATGACACGTTGACGTAAGTGATCGTTGGTTTTTATTATTGCGTTGTACAACCAATAAATCATTTTGGGATTCAGTTCCTAAGTTTTGCTGTACAGGCGTTGGCGCATGAACATTGCCCTAGTCGCCTGCATATCCTTGTACTCTGTAGCCGGATTTTGTTAGAAGTTCTAGGAGTTCGTCTATGATCAAAGTACAGAGCAGGTGGAAGAGTACTCCCCCTTGCGGGCATTCTTTAGTGGGAGCTCCCTATTATTTTAAACATGAACCAGCTCTTAATAGTTTTCCCTTTCATTCGACCAACTAGGGAGAGAAGTTCGAAATTACGTTTCTCCTGTTCGGTTGATTTGGGAATTTTAAATTTTACGTTGCATGATCCGCCGATTGCGTAAATTAATTCCAGTCAGTCGTGAGTGAATGTGATAAGTAAGAGAATCCCCTGAGAGAACATGAATGTGTCGCCCTAAAAAAAAAAAGTCGTTTCGGTTAATGGACCACCTACCATTCGAAGCACATTTTCACGGTCCGACGGTCTTACCAAACAGGTTTCAATGTGATTATTTTCTTTTTAATTTGCAGAATCATTCCACAAACACCATCTCGAGATTGATCTAACCCAAGCCTGCGTCGGTGAGCTGAACACGATTTTGCGCGGGGACATCAATTTCCCAATTATCTACGGCATCGGTGTGAATATAAAAACCGGTGAGATCTTCCCAGCTACATTTCCCGAACGAGGACCTGATCTACAGCTGAGGGAGGCCAGAACTTTCTTGGGCGCTCAAACGGTAAAATATCCCCCATGACAACACCAAAGAACAAAACTCCTAACTTGCAATCCCACTCACTGGGCAATGAGCAATAATTAATGAAACCAAAAAATATAATGAAATTCCACTATTCTCTCTTCCATTCTCGCCGTGGGAACAGGTTCTAGATATTTATGATTCATCAATTGGCATGTTGCGCATTGGCCCATTCAACTATGACCCATTGCGCGGTGTCGATCTATGGCTGGCGCAAACCGATGAATTCCTCTTGCAGCATTTATCATCGAGTCCTGATGTTGAGCCTGCCCACTTTGCCATGCAGGTGAGTTGTGGGACTGTGTCCAAATGTGCCTTCACATTAATCAATCAATCTCTGCATTCCTCTTGTAGATGCGATCGACGATTAAATTCATTCAGGAGAATCAATTCCCCGCCATCACTGTGTTCCGGGATAATCGTCCGCGTTACTATCGACGCGATGAAACCACTGGTTGCTGGTCGCCAGTTAGATACTGAGACGAGGGTGGACTGTGCGTGTGTGACATCGATTAACGAAAAAAAAAAAAAAAAAAACTAAAGCCAGCGAAATTGTTATTTTGCAAAGCGCAAGGTGATATTTATTTAAAAAAAAAAGTGAGACAACCCCTACACTGAGTAAAGAAACGTGAAATGAATTACTAAACTTTTGCTTTTCCCTTTGTTATTTAAAATAAAACTTTGAATATTCAATTAGCAACCAGAGATTTTTAAACAAAACACACAGAAGTTGCCTGCATATACACACTTAGTTGTCATAGAATGAATTTCCTTTAAATTTTTAGTTAAATTCTTTTTAAATAAAAAAAAAACGTAGACATACTAAGTTCTAACTTTGCAGAAGCAATACAATGCTTTTGGACGTTGGTTATTTGTAAATATCTTTAGAGAGCAACCAGTTTTTGTTTAAATAATTTCGCATGCAATTTTCCCAACACTTGAATTGTAAACTTTGTTTTTGATTTGCTTATGAAAAAAAAAAAAACAAGATAAAATTTTCTATAAAACGTGATATGTAAATGCGATGCGACGAACATTACATTAAACCATTTATACATGTGGAAAAAATATATAAATAAAAGAACATATTCAATAAAAACATTTATATACTATTTACAACTTGTGAAGTTCGATAAATTCAAATATGAATTTACGTAGATTACGCATTTGACCAGTTCAATGATACTGTTATTAATTACAACTCTTATATATATATATATTATATGAAGAAAACATATACACTACATATATGGCTTGGCTACTATGTTCTAAGGAAATTGAATTAAATAAATCAACATTAAAACAAATAAAAAACGCATCATGATTAATGTGACCATGCCTCCCGCTTTAAGAGGGTGTGTCCCGCTGGCTCCCAGACTTCAGTGGGAGCCCGCTTTGGGCCACGGCACATGATATGATGAAAAACAATAACATGCAAGACTCTACAACAAGCAATGACGCAATGTTCGCAGTTGTGAATTTTCTTTTTTGTCAGTTCTGACTCGCGCCTACTTGTTTGCGCAGTGGACTGAACGTTTGGACGCAGTTTGTACTAAACATTATGAAAAGACTGTTTCTGTTGACTGTTAAACGGGTATGGAAGCCAAAATCACATTGTAAGGCAGTCGGATAGTCTCAATCTAGAGAACAACCAATCAAAACGACCACTGGACCGAAACGAAGTTGAAGCAGCCATAGCTAGACTTAAATCATACAAGCGCACAGGATGGCATTGCAGCTGAACTGATTAAGACTACCAGCGATGACTTGGGATGGCATGCACCAACTCATCTGTTAAATATAGTTCGACAAAAACATTCCCGATGATTGGAATTCTAGTACCATCTGCCCGTTCCGCAAGAAAGGAGACCGCCTCACCTGAGCCAATTACAGGGGAATAAGTCCCCTGAACATCGCATATACAATTTTATCTGCGGTGCCGTTTTAGCCCTGAAAAATCAACAATCAACCAAATCTTCACTCTACGTCAGATCCTGGAGAAGACCCAAGAGTTCCAGATCCGATACCCACCGTCTATCCATTTGATCTGTTTTGCGCCGTGTCTAGCTTTGGTATTCCTGCAAAACTCAACGCTCTGTTAAGGTCGGAAAAGACACTACCGAGACCTTTAATACCAATAGAAGGTTTTAGACAGGGTGGCACACTGTCATGTAGTTTCTTTAACCTGGTACTGGAGAAAATGGTACGAAATTCTTAGGTCAACACTTCAGGAACTATTTTTAACAAATCGGTGCAACTATGTATGAGCTTGATTACGCGGACGATATTGGCGTCATCGACAGAACAAAGCGAGCAGTCACTGGCGCTTTTCGCAAGTAATCCCTCATCATCCCTGGCCATAGATTATAGCAAAGTTTGAACTTTGGAATTTTTGAGAGAAAAGTTCTACATAGATAGACAGTCCCACCTGCGTTGACGGTTAATGGAACGGAAGATTTAACCAGCGACACCGGCCTGGTCAAAAAGATAATGTTCAACGATTATGATAGCTAGGTCATGTAGAGTGGATGAATACCAATGCTCTAGTCTGAAGAATATTCGACTCAACCCCTGTGGGTGAGCTCAACCAACGCAGCGTATAAAGCCAGCTGCCTAAGAACCGTGCTTGCTGGAGGAGCTTGTTGGTTGTGGTCCTGGTTTACCCCGAACTGTAGCGCTATCACAAATAAGTAAGGACTGAAAATTTTGATAAATTGAACATTTTTGGTTGCTCAAACTTTAAAAAAAAAGTGAAAGCTAGGCAGGAAGTATCACGCCTGTAGAGAAAATATTCTTAGGAATAAACAAAGTGGTCGCGTTCAATATTCCGGGCAAATGGATTTGTTTACATATTTACGAGTTTTGATTGGCTGACAGCCTGAAAATTGACTAAGGATTTAGTCAATTGTTGTTATTTGACAGCAAATAAATCCATTTGCCCGGAATATTGAAAGCGCCCAGTGTGTACATCGGCAAAAACAAATTTAAACGTTGACTTCAACTTTTATGTGCGTTTTTTTCGAACTTCCCCCAATTTCAGGCAAAAATACATATAAATAAATAGATCGATGTGACAGCGTGATACGCTAGCTTCTTGTAACCATTCAAGCACTGCGTGTTACAGGATTGAAGCGAAATTAAAAACGTTCTGTACAAAAAAAATGTCGATCACTGAAACGCTGTGAGATATGTTTTTGTCGCTGGGCAATCGGCACAGCTAAAGCTACCTTCGGCAAGCTTTCCCAAATTTGGAAAAGTAACCTTTTCAGCATCAAAAGAAAACAGCTGTATACGTATTTTAATGGTTTTCAAGTCCACATGAAGACGGGAAGTTAACCCATAGACATCACAGTACGAAAAACAACGTGGTAGTGGATCGGGCACTCCTAACAGTGTGACGATGATTTGGTCGCCAGACAGAACAGTTGAGGAAGGAATCGAGCTAAGGTGAAAGGTGTTGCAGAACTCCGCAGAAAGAGGGATGCTGGTATTGCTAATGACCGACATACGTCCCACAAGGGGTCTAGGAACAGGGGTATGGATTTCTTTGTCAATAACGCTCGTTTAATTTGAAAACAAATCCCAAGGTGACAGCACTGATGGCCACTCTAGCAGCTTCATACAGAAACATTAGCAAGCATCAAATACGCAAAGGTTAAGCATAGAAATAATCCATTTATTAAGGTAATAGCTTATTGTTATGAACTTCGGTGTAGCAAGTCCACAACCCAGTTAGTCGGTTCGTAACATTAATTTCCGCAACAGATGTGAGTTTTAATTTAAAAGATTGAGTAGGCATGGTTTTTGGAAAAGACCTTTTATTATCTTCAATCGGTTTTTATAATTCATAAAACGATTAGAATTATTCCAAAACACAGTTAATAATTTTTTTTGACTGGAGTATGATCCCTAATCCATTCCCTTACGTTACGCCATACCTTTCGCACAAACCACAAATAGAACTTCTCAAACTGTTTTCAACTGTCATCGCATAATTAATAGTTCGTCGCTTCATCTATCTGACAGCAGAGTGCGCAAACTCGCTATCACGTGAATTTTCTCCGACTTTTTTTTTTGTGTTGGAAGGCTGTGTGGTGATTGATTTTGAGCAAAAAGCAACATTTTCAGCGCAATTTTTACTTCGTTCTCCTAAGCACAAATTAGCGTTGGAAATCGAAATTCAATTCGAGAAAATTCACTAAACTTAAAACCGTAAGTGCTGTGTCCAAGAAGTTATAATTAATTTGTGTGTGTTAAAGTGAAAAACGCAAAGTGGCCAATTGAATGGTTTTTTTCCATCGCAGTGTCCCTCGCTCTTGTTATCCTTGATTTAATTGTTCATAGTGCGAAGAACTGTATTTCGGTGGTTCCTTAACTCGAACGGGGATATCTGATTGGGCTCACGGTAGTTTTTCGTGCGAAATTTCGCCGAAAATTGCAAAAATATTGTAATTCTAGGTGAAGGTGGGTCAACTCAAGAATTTCTGCATAAGCATTGTATTTTCCTATTGGGTTTCTAGTGAGGAATACAAGTAGTGTCCCGAGGAGAGAAATGGGTAGAGAATCCCTGAAATTTTGGGGTTTCTAGGGCGAAATTTACAATTTGTTAGAAAATTTTTCATAGAACCCGTGAGCAAATTTTTATCGATCGAAGCTGTCATGTGACTGTCATCAAACAGCTGACTCCGGCTCTCGCCGTTTGCTCACGGAGAGCAGTGGTGGTGTTCGTGAAGGTGGCTGTCAAAATTACTGGGGCTCAGGTGGAATGGGCACATATTTGCGCTTCAATTTTTGCCAGGTGTTTATTATTTTGTTGGAAAATTATTCAAAATGAAATGGTCTGTGATTTGGTCTGTAGAGAAAGATCACTAAATGGCACTGTGGACGTGATTTAGATTGGAGGAGATTACGCTGCAGATATGGAAAACTATCAAAAGATTGCCAAGTCTATGGGTTTATTAAAATTAATTGATTCAAGTGCGGACGTTGCGCACTGTAGGGTAAAACTCCTGTTTAGTGAAAGTGATTTATTTAATTTGAAGAAAAACATGGTAATCCTTTGCAGGATTCATGGAAGTCATCATTAATCTTCGTTTAATGTGTTCATGAATCATGGTGGTGGGTATTCTTATGGGATATGTGGTGGGGGCGTTTTTTTCTCCCTATTGTCATAGAAAATATGAAATCAAAAGGTGTACAAACTGTTACGCAAACAGTGAAAAGGTATGGGAATCACGAACGTAGACGTTTCAAAGGCACGAGGGTAGTTAACGACAATTTACACCGATGCCCTTGAAATCTTATTGGGAAAAAATTCTATCGAAGAACAACATTATCTAGCAAATGTATACATCACTAAGATAAATTAAACAGATGTTAACAAGATGAGAGGACCAAAGAAATACTCCCAACTGAAAGCAATTTTCTCCTTCCTTATCTCTTTTACAATACTTCGGGACTTGCACTTGATGTCAATAGATATTTATGACACGCAGCAAGACACTTGGTTCTGAGGCAGTAAGGAACTTACTAATGAACTGAAAAGAAAGTGGAACATGCCAGAATCCAAATGCTTCTGAATTCTAATGATATAATGCCCACAGAAGCTAACTTCAATGCGGGCTACAAACACACATACCATCTGGGCAGATGAGCCTTGAGTCAACCCATACTTCTCTTTATTGACTCGATCTTGATCTTTGCTTTCGATCCGAGGAAGTCGGTACAGTGGTCAGTTGAAAACACTTTGGTAAGCACCAGTCCTTTAGTCTTCCTAGCCACTGTAGCGTTTTTCAGGCAAATGTTGTGATTTATATCGGCACTCAAGCAGCAATCAGATCGCTTGTATATACCTCAATAGAATCTAGGAGAGCGAAGGCCAGCCGCGTGTCTTTTAAAAATATCACCTGATCCTAGGTCACAACGACATCTCGATCTTTATCGAGCTGCCTCCTGTTTCGCACGCCAAGTTGATTAAGGTCCTCTTCCACTTGCGTCCATCACCTGAGTCGTGGCTTCATCTATTGCGCCGTCCCTCGAGCGTGGCTTCGAAGATTTTCCGGGTCGGAGCATTGGTATCCATTCGCTCTGGCTAAGTCTATGTCGCTGTACAGCCGGTACAGTTCGTCATTGTAACTCCTCCTCCATTCACCATCTATGCAGACGGGACCAAAAATCACCCAAAAGAATTTACCTCTCGAAACAGCAGAGAGCAACCTCATCTGCTTTTGACAGAGTCCATGCCTCCGCACAGTAGAACAGGACTGGGTTGATTAAGCTCTTAAAAAGGGTGAATTTAGTCGTTCGGGAAAGGGCTTTGTTACTCAATTGCCTTCTCAGCCCGAAAATGCAGCGATTTGCAAGATCGCATCGCTGGTGTCGATGTCTGAATTGATAGCGGAGCCTAGTCAGACAAAGTCCTTAACTACCTTAAAGTTATAACTGTCTATAGTGACGTTCTGTCTGAGATGTCGGTTTTGAGTGTCCTTTCTTGTTGACAGCATATACTTTGTCCCTCATTGACCGCTAAACCCTTCTTCGCAGTCTCAATACTCACTTTGCTATGAAGACAATAGAGTAGCAAAGCAATCTCTACAACACCCAACTCATCGTAGTCCTGTTCTGTGGCGCACAGGCATGAACTTTCTCAAGAATTGAATGAGGTCCCGCTCCGCCGTTTTGCGATCTTTGTTCTTCAGATGATATTTGTTCTCATGTGCGAAGGCAATGTGTACAATTATTATTGTTTTCTAATCTGCCTTGTACTGATGTTGCTGTAAAGAGCCTCAACCAACCCAGCGTGCGAAACTGGAGGCAGCTCGTTGAGGATTGAGTTGGCCGAACACGCTTGCTCATTGCGCTGGTCCGCTTCAGACTTTAGCGCAATCATTCTGTTCCGCCTTGTTATTCTTCAATGCTTTAATAGCGGTGATTATCAACTCCTAACTGCGAATTTTGGTGCTTACTCGGGTAGTCGCCACTCCAGGCATATCACATGGCTCAATAGCTCAATAGCGCGGCAAATTTGAGTTAGTCTTCGTCCGAAAGTATCAGAAATTCACGCCTTTCAGATTTTGGCTGGAACTTTTACACCATAAATGTTCTCTATTATTTTGGTTCAACTATGGCCACCTCCTTGCTGCTTCTAGGTTTGACGTTTAATTTATAGTGAAGAACACAATTTCCATTGGAAGTTGACTCATTCTGAGCAATCGAACTGAGAAGGTGTGATACCCGTCTGCCTAGTTCGGTATCTCACTCATTTTCTTCTGTCGCTTGGTTCGTTTTCTGGGTATCTTACTTGGGCTTCTGAGAAATGAAAGCCTTACCCCCGGTCTTGAGATAGAACGGCTAGATTGGAAGCCAAAAAGAGATAGGAATGTTTTTCTGGAGTTTCCTCACATTATGTCCTGTTTCCGTGAACAGTTTCTGAAGATATGTTTCAGCATTCTTGAACTCTTACCGGTAGCCGTGGCTCCTCCTTAAGTATTCTGGGTCATGCGTTTCTCGGTCGACCCATTCTTCTGTCATCTTAGGTTGCATTGATTTTTCGAAATGTATGACCAATCCACTGTCACTTTCGTCGTTGGTCATTGGATGATTGTGCCTATAGGTTCATAACCCAAACTCTTGTAAAAGTGTTCCTTAGAAATATGGTTAGGTCCAAATGTTTCATCCCCGATTGCAGGACTTCCCCAGAAGTGAATGCGTTATGTTCCTCCAGTGGTTTCGTGATTTTCTGGTACTAGTATTGATTAATGTGAGAATTAGACTTTGACCATGTTTTCCAGGAACTCTCCGTAGCCAACTTTTAGTTTCTTCATCACAGCTCTGAAAGCTTTGACTTGCGGATTGTGGTCAGTACCATTGCAAAGTTCGATAAAGTGTCCCTTTTCTACTTGCTCGGATGGCGTAGCCTTAAAAGTTACTTCGTGCAACTTCAAATGTTTGTTGGAGCTCCTCATGATTACGTTGTCCCCCCAAACGTTAATGCTGTCGTCTTGTGCGTTGGCATTCAACGCGTTGTCTCGCGATTTCTTGGCTCCACCAGTACATTGCTGACCCGTATGCAATTTGCTGCTTTCATTTAACTGTGGCGGCTCTGGTTAAGGTGACTTCGTTCAGAATAAGGTTGAAGAGATCCCCATCAAAAGATTGCGTCTTCCAGCCTCTCCTTTGTATTTGTCTGAATACGTTTCTGCTAACTTCCCACGTGGTCACAGAGGTAACGTCAATTATTGAGCCAAGATTTTGTTTTTTTGTTGCCGTCAAATGTACGTTTCCTCCAGTGTTTGTCATAGGGGAGACCTATTTTATTGCCCATGCGTTAAAATCGCCTGCTTTCCTTCTTGAAGATGATATCGCTAATAAGTCTCAAATTCTTTCTGTGAAATGCTTAGAGGCGCATAGCAGCTTAAGATGTGGATATCGTTTATTTTAGCGTGCGCGAATGCTTCCTGATTTGTTGTCATTTTCTCCTCAAATGGTACGTAACCCGTTTCCCATATGCTTTCTCTATAGCTGTCTGTAGTGCTCGCTGAATAATACAATATCTACTCCGATTTCTCTAACTGTCTGTGTCGAAAATATCCTTAACTGCTTTGGACTGATTGAGGTTTAGTTGTATAATTCTCATCGTGGTCGCTGTAGTGCTTGTTTCACGGCAAGTTGGAATGCAGAACAGCTTGTTCTTCAAGTGCTATATTTGCCATTGTACTACTGCTTATTGCCTTGGCAGAACATACCTATATTAGGCCTCTGCAGTGCAGCATTTGCCTAGCGTCCCTTAACTTGCACTCTTAAGCAATTTGTCCATATCCGAGACATCGATAGTACTCTCTCTCGGCAGTCACCCAGCCGATTCACATTTTGCCAGCTGCCAGCACTGACTACCATCAAGTACATCGGTTTCAGTGATGCTGGGCTACGACCCTAGGCTTTGGCTGAAACATGTCTGCAGACCATAATGGCTTGAGTAGCTTTGATTATCACAGCTTCTTTATGATTTCTCCAGAACAATTTTTACGCCTAAATATTTTGCTTGGTTTTACGTTACTATGTAGGTTAGATGACTGCCCCGCTCAAACAGGGACATATTTAGACCAAATTGGCCCATTGTGATACCACGATGGAGAGCCGGCTTACCAGAGTGTGTAACACAGAGTACATCTATATGGGAATCGGTAACGGTATTAGAGTTGAACCACTTCGTCCCGGAGATGAATTTTCTTATCTTCAGGATGTTGAGTTCGGTTAGAAGAAGTATTTCCCGATGGTTTTCCTTCTTAGCGTCGCAAGAGCAGGACACTTGCACAGTAGGTGCGTTCTAGTTTCCTCCTCCTCCTCGTCTCTACAGCTTCTACAGAAATCATTGGATGGGACCCCCATTCTGAGTGCATGTCTACCTATCAAGCAACGTCCGCAATTAGTGAACCTAGGTTTTGCCGGTTACTGGATAAAAGTCTCTCCGTCTTCTTTACATCCAGGTTAGACCAGATTTGTTTTGACAAGATACAAGTGCTCGTCCACTCTGCAGTTCCCTGGAACGTCCCTGTGTCCTGGAACCCAGCACAGGGTCACGTTGTACCTGTGTGCAATCTCGTTAAGAGATCTGTGGCATTGCTTTACCAACTTTGATCGTATTGTCGGTGATTCCAAGGTTTTAATAGCAGCCTGACTCTCTATGTGTAGTACAATAGCGTTTCAATCTTTCTCTTAATTGAAAGCCAAGCCGCAACTTCGCGGAACGCCGTAATTTCCGCTTGAAACACGCTACAGTGATCTGGCAGTCGCGTGGTAATGGCTAAGCCAGATGAGTTGAAGAAGACTCCTCCTGCCCCCGTACCACACGGTGTCTAAGATCCGTCTGTGAATATTTCTAGTGCGGATTCGCTCAAAACTGTACCAGACTCCATAGAACTTCTGCTAGGAATCCGAGTTTTGAACCTGACCGTTTGTTTTACTAGGAATAGTAGGGAGCTAATAGCAGTCAAAGCAGTATTTAGGAAATCCTCCCAGCTGATCAGCACAAAAGAGCTTAAATACTGCTTTGACTGCCATTAGCTTCTCAAAGATATATACAGAAAGCAGATAAAGCACTACCTCCAGTGCAGCACTAGAGTTTATTTTCAAGCCGACCGTTATGCGTTACTATGTAAGTTGCGATAGTAATCTTCAGTTCCCTCAAACATTTGAGTAAGCTCTCACCGAAATTAAGTGGGAAACCATGTTAGCTGTGTAGTGGCTTGAAAATCCTACCGAAAATCATAATTTCAACCTATTTGACGACAATTTTAGGTTAGGCTTCCTTCAAAACAAAAACAGGCGATTATTGAAAATACTCAATTATATTTTCTTATTTCCACCAACCACTTTCGTCCTTATAGACTCTTTACTGTAATTATTCTAATCATGAGTAATAAACGACCAGTCTAAGGGTTAAACTGTTTTGAACGTTAATTTATCCGGGGCGGTAAGAAGTCGGCCTATGTACTCGTATGTATAACGCTACAAATGTATATAAAGCAACAAGTGTTGTCACAGGACAGGGCACAACATGTTTATCATCACACAAATAAGCAGTTTCGACACAAGAACCTGTCATTTATTTCAATTGTGAATCATTGATGGGATATTTAACCCCGCCGTCATTCAGCATTAAGAGGCCAACTGTCAGGCTCGTTACGTCATTAGTTTATCCATTAGACTGTTTTATACAGCCACACCTAAGCCGAACCTCAAAACAGTCATTATCCCCGTGACCTAACATTTCTTTTCGGAATTCATATTCAAAATGAATCGGATTGTACAGCGAAATTCCACGAATCGATAAATCAAGTGAGATTTTCACGTGATAACTTGAGTATGTGTCCCCGATTCCCATTACACTTGTTGTGGGTCCTCACTCTTTCGACCGAAGACTTCAATTAGCCTAGCAAATGAGATAATCAGACCTGTGTACATCCCACATTAGCTAGACGTTGGTTATTCCACGGCATGACTTTCTCTGTTGTCCTCATCCGCTCTAATGAGCACGCTCTCTGAAATAACATATGCTGGCTGACCTGAGTACATCGATGAGCAATGACCAATGCATCAATGTGAATCATTTAATAGCAGACAGTGCTGTCCTTGAAAGCGTTTGTTTTCAATGCCATGAAATCGTCCTTCCTGGGCTACCCGTACCAAATGTTGTTAATTAATTAGACACAGTACAGTACTACCACCGCTATCATTACTATTGATGTGTATGGATAGAGTTCTAGTCCCGAAGTTGACTTGTACCCTTCCTTGAGGGGGCGGTAAGCGGGCCGAATCACCAGCAGTTGTGTAGGATAAAAATAGACATGAATACGTTTAGTTTAGGTAAACCTTTGTTTCCGGTCGGTTCTCAGTTTCAGTCGAGTTGGATTTGTTACGGGCTATGGGAGTTTAGTGATAGCAGCCTGCCGGTACACACCGATGATTTTTTTTTTGTGTTCTAATTGAAGTGTTTTTACTAATTAAATGAAAAATAAAGCAATGGATGTAGAAGCCAAAGTGATGTTTATGTGGAACAGAAGGTTTTGTGGAAAATAAAATAAAAAAATCGAAATAAAAAAGCTGCTGTTGAATTTTAACGTCAATAAGTCAGTTCAAAGTGTGTTGAGTTTGAAATAATAGAAAGTGAAGTATGGTATGTCCTTGCAATGCTTTACTCAACCCTAATGGATAAGTTTCATTGGAATTGTACATTTTTAGCACATGCTTTTCTAATACCTTACTTGACAGCAGCATTCAATTGTCAGATACCGGGAGTTATCAGGACACCTACGCAATCACCAGTCGTCCAACTGGCCATTCCACATGGCTGATAAGACGTACAACGGAACTATTTCGGTGATGGTTTTTACCATTTTTCTTTGAATTGGTGAAGCGCAGTGCTAATGTGCCCAGCAAAAGGTGCTAATAAAAACGATTGTAGATCTTACTATCGTCAACATATTATAAGGGCGGAAAACGTGTTTGATGTTTTTTTTTTATCATAACGTGGAGTTGAGCATTGATGTGCGCTTGAATGATTTGCACTTCCAAATGCTCAATTTCGTTTTTTTTTACGAGATAAATCCATGATGGTATCCATCATTTCAACGTGGTAATTTTTACGTGAGCATTTGTAGTTCTTTTTGATTGCATGACGCTCAAATTGCCAATCAATTCAAACATACAAACGTATGTTACTCTTAGTTTTCTATGCTCTGTAGCTTCTGCTCTATTTTCCAACAAAATAGTTTTGAATTGGATCAATTTCTTATCTGTGTCAAGCCGTTGCTTGGCTGAAGGCTAACGCAATATCACGCACGGATATTGCGATTTACATCGACAACCAGGCTGCAATCAGGTTTGCAATCAACACAATGAAATCTAGGGTAGTGAAGTACTGTCGCGTGTCTTTAAATCTCGCTAACCAGTATAACGTCTTACTCTTTTGTGTCTTTGGTCACTGCGACATTCAAGGGAACTGCGCGGCTGACGAATTAGCTAGACTAGGCCCCCAATGTACAGACGGCAGGAAGCTTGACCATGTCAAAGCGCCTATATCGTTTGTTAAACGCCTGAGTCACACCAACCCTCTGTCGAAAGCAAATCATAGTTGGCAACACCTGGATTATTGCAACAATGCCAGACTGACCCGGGCTGTCCTTAATCTGAAAAGATCAAAAGCATTAATACGACTTAAAAGAGATCAACGTCCTCACGTGACACTGCACCCTAGGCAGGCATGCTCAACACCTGGGTATAGCATGTAACGATTTCTGCAGGAGCTGCAGAGACGAGGGGGAGGAGGAATCCACTGCAAACTTCCTCGGCACGTGTCCCACCCTGGCTCACATCAGCAAAGTCACCCTAGGCCGATACTTTTTTTAACGATCTAAATGATCTGAACTCAGCCAGTACAGCCGATCTCAACAGCTACGTTAGGAAATGTAAATGGTTTCATGAGTAAGCAGGGTTCATACCCCAGTACTCAGTGGTATCACTGGTCTAAGTGTACCTCTTCTTGGAGGACCTTTTTTTAACTTACTACCTGTATCAGCTCGCTCAGTCACTGAGCCCTGGCGACCATCCTACGTTCAAGCAAACATTTTTCGGCAGGCAATTATAACCTTATAAGACATAAACTGTCACCCTGTTGAAATTAGAAGAACCTCTCCACTAACATCAAATCTGCAAACACTGATTCCCAAACGAGCCTCTACGGGTACGACGCTGAAGACCAGATGCACTGAGACCTGTGAGATCTTTTGTGCTGACCTGTGGTTAACTAGAAGCCAAATTGAGGCTTTTATTAACCACAACAATGCTTTAGGTTTCTTGTTCCAAGTATCCACTTGTCGTATCGTGTCCCATATTAGATGGAGTAGCAAAAAATATGTACTTTCGTGTCTTTTTGCTTACGTTTCCATTTAGGCCAATCTTCAGCTTGTTTCGGTGTTTCCTTAGCTAACTGTCTCTAGTTGCGCACTCCCAACTGGTTGAGGTCACCTTCTACTTGTTGACACCACATTAGGCGAGGTATTCATCTACTATCGTTGGTGCGTATCAGGTTGATGTTGGCTAGTTTAGCCTTAATGCGAATTATTGTTACACGTTTGCTCTAGGGACTTGCTTAAGTTTAAAATTTGTTGCCTTAGTCTGTCGCGTATGACATTCTTTTGCTCTACCAATTGCAGTGCACTTTCTGGATGGCGGTTATGCCTGCATTTTAGAAACCTAAAGAGTTTTATATTTGTTCGGTGGAACGTTGCCTATTACGTGATCTGATATTTCCAACTGCAAAATCATGATGGTTCAGTCAGAGGTGGACCTGGGCCTCAGCCAACTAACGTATCCAGCCAGCTCGATCTTTAGCCACCTGCCTTCAGTTTCGCACGCCATGTTGGTTAAGGTCCACTTCCACCTACGTGGAGCACCATAGTCGCGGTCTTCCTTTATTGCGCCGTTCCTCGGGTGCGGATTCGAAAATTTTGCGCGTCGGAGCATAGGTGTCCGTTACGTTTTATCTTTTATTCTTCGTGTATTCGCGCAAGAACTGTTCACATTATTACTTTTTTGTATACTTTCGTTACGAAAGGCGAACCTATAACGCTTATGTAGCGCCTGTGGTGTTCGCAGGTGTTTGCTGATTCTGAGCTTGAATTGCTAGAGGTCGAACTTTCTCCAAAAAAATGTCTGCTGGTATCGCGTTCCAATGTCTGCTAGTTCTATAACAAAAGGAATTTTGGGTAGAGGCAAGTTCGTGCAGGTGAAAAGTACGTTCGAATACTGCGTTTTCGGGGATTCTTCCCTTGAGTTCTTCGGACCATCTAGCGTGTTCATATCTGTAGTAGTACTAGAGGCATAAGTCTACCTGTAAATGATTGCAGATTTGACGTTATTGAAGGATCCTAGAGTAGGCGAATTGTTCTTTCTGGATTGTATCGATTGTGATTTAAATATTTTTGGGCCGATCTCCAGAAGAAGTACATAACTGCTCGAAGAAGATAACTCATCATAGCAGATGCTGATTTTCTGATGGAAATGTGCGCGTGTCATGTGATATTATGTTGAATTGATGGTGACTCCAAGGAGGTGCTTGCTTTCCTTGGGTTGAATCGCTTGGTTGTCCATTTGTAGTTCTGTTACTCTAGATGTTCGATAGCTGATGTCCATAGGCTACGTTTTTTTTTTGATACAGCCACACAGGACAGTGACTGTGCAATCCATATTCGAATACGGCCGTCAATTAGTCCGTGGCTTTCTAAATACTTGACTGTCTTGGTATTAATGGGCTTTTCCATAACTTAATGGACATAAAAGTTTACAAAGAACTGGTGATATGTACATAGTTCTCGTGCACAGTTTTTGAGGTCTATACCTAGTGTTTTGCCTTGTCCAGAGACTCTCTTACAGTCAACTTGTTAAAGAATATGCCGAATGAAGCTTAACGTCAGACATCAATGTTTGGACGGCCGCTGTATTCGGTGGTTCGCTCTGCATCGGGTTTAGTATGAAATTGAGAGATTTGGGATTACCCTTATTTTTGAGTGCTGTGGCCAGGGCCCCGTCGTTTTTCACTAAAGGTGGAGGTGAATAATGACTGAAATTGTTTCTTAACACGTTTGCCATTGTCAGGACGAGACGTGAACCACTGGGGAAGTCGATAAGTTGGTTTGTAATACCCTGGTTGAAATTTCTTTTAGTAGTTTCGACTGTTTGCAATCGTAAATAAAGTGAAACAGGGTCTCCTTTTCCTGTGGATTGTAACACTAACGGCAGTGGGTGTCGAAGGAGATACGTAATTTGACAGCTTGTGTGCCAATTGGCTAGTGACCAGTGATAATTGCAATAATTCTTGCTGTCTCAGTTTGGGTTCTATTGATTAGGTCGTGCGTCCTATTTCTCTTGTAGGTGGCCGTGTCTTTGTGGATATGACTGTTTTCTAAACTAGAGTTGGTATTGATAGAAAGTGCTGAAAGATTTTGCCCTTGACGTGTCGCATTGGAGAGTGCAGTACCTCCGTGAGGGAGCTATTAAGCCTCGTTTGGCTAGTTTTGCGGCATCCTTATTCAATTGGCCAGGAACCAAGAGGAGAGTGATGCTGAACCGAGCGCTTGTCAGGACAATTACTTCCTTACATTGTTTTACTAAGTTGGTAGAAAAGGGATTTGATTGGAGTGCTTTAATGACGGCCTGGCTATCAATGAAGATTGTAATACCTTATCCGACGCCTCAGTTCAATCCAGAGCCGTCAGGGAAGATTGGTTCTGGTTATTTTAATAGTGGTGGGTTATTTTTCCTCTCTGTTCTGGACGGGAGATAGACTTGGATATTTTTCTTGAATTTAGGTTGAGATGTCATGTAGTTAGTTATATTCGATGGCAGAGCCGTTGGCCTCAAATCCAGGGCCTTGATATGACCATATGGTTACTGCGCTACAGGAAATGTCGCATTTAGTATGCAGTTCTAGCGACAGGGCGTTAAGTGCTTCAGTCGGGTGCCAGAAGGCACCTGACCTTCCGATTTCCGCTGTTCTTTGAGCTGTGTTTGGTTCAGTGATGTTATTATTTAAGGTGGATCACCATACAAGCGACTCGTTGGTGAGAATAAGGTCAACTAGAGCGGTGTACATCCAAAGAACCATCTCACATTAATTGGCATTCCGCAGAAGGGTTACTTTTTCTGGTATAAAGCTTAACTGCCTAAACCTCGATTTGAATGGTTCATGTTAAGCAGTTGGTTAAAAACTGAAGGCATAAATTCCCGTACCAACTTCACTCTCAAGGACAGCCTTACATTTGGAAAGAGTGGTCAAAACACGTGTATATTTTGTGTAAGAAAACTATGACGCTGAACATGTAGGAAGTGAGTAGGAAGGTCCAGAAGTGGTCGAGTAAATGTTGGAGCTTGTTTGAAATGACGCATTTTAATATCAAATTCTGGTTAGAAGTTGTTACTAGGTAAACGAAAGTGTGAAGGTTGATTTTCATTCATACAAATCTGCTTCAAACATACTACTCCTGAATATATTTTTAGAATATGAAAAATTATTACATCCATCAAAAAATATATAATGACGAAATCTATTTACGAGGTTTGAATCATTTATGCTTTCCCAACTGGGCACGTGTAATTACAGGATATATGACGACACAGACGTAACCCTCTTTAAAGCGCAATGTGGGACATTATAAAATGGCTCATGTTACCCCAACTCCATATCTTTAATTTAGATAACAAAATACACACTTGATTATGAGTACACTCAACGGGTGTCGCGTCAACTGGATTATGACCTAAGCTATTGCCAATATTCATTTGTGTTATTGTATTGCTACCATAACCGTAAGTTCATGTAACAAGGTCACAATTTGGTTTAAATATTCATGGTGGGTTTCACTTGGATATTCTGTATCAATATTTCAACGCGTGGATAATTCATCAATTTTACCTAAATCGACGCAGTTTTTAATTACAATTTGCAATGGAAATATAGAAGAAATAGTTCTTGTGGGAACGTGTGTGCTTTTAGGCAAATCAATTGTTAATTAACATGCTATGCTGTTTGTAGTCTAGAACAGAGTTTTTCCTTTGCTTTGCTCCTGAGTAAAAAAATCGTTAACCACACCCAAGGACACGGAATACCAGTTGTATTTTCTACGCGTTCTTTAAAATAATTCGTCGACGTTAGTAAACATAAATGCCATGGTCCGTTAACACCTTTTTAATTATAGCACCGCACTCAACTATTCTTAAAAAATATCTAACATGCAATTGCATTCATATTTATATCCACTTTCATGTCCGATATTCAGCTAATCGATATGCATTTCCTTTTTTTTGTGTGTGTGTCTTAAATTAGTAAATAAATATTCTTCACCTTGAAATTTCACGGGCGTTTAGTGCCATAAGCTCGCGTGCGTTTACTCTCAACCTCTTAATTAATTATTTTCCAATTTAGTTTGGAACTACAAATTACTGTGAAGTTTCTTTTTTAATAAATAAAATGTTTTATTACAGAAAACACCAAAATGTCTGAATATTGGCTCATTTCCGCCCCTGGCGATAAAACCTGCCAGCAAACCTTTGAAACAATGAACAATCTCACCCACAAACAAAATAATCTTTGTGTTAACTTCAAATTCCATATTCCCGACTTGAAGGTAAGCTTTTTGTAACATGTAACAAGCAAGTAAGTAATGATAAATTTATTTTATAGGTCGGTACACTGGATCAATTGGTTGGTCTATCCGATGATTTGGGCAAACTAGATGTCTATGTGGAGCAAATAACTCGAAAAGTTGCCACCTATTTGGGTGAAGTGCTCGAGGATCAAAGGGATAAATTGCACGAGAATTTACTCGCCAATAACAGTGAGTTGACTTTTTATGACTTTTCTTTACAAAGCGAATCCGCATACATATATTATCAAGCAGGCAGTCCATTTTTTTCCAATAGATTCAGAATATGCTTTCGAATTTACTAAGATATGCATATACATACATATACATATATATTTGTATTCTTAACTTCCCATCAACAATATTTGGCTTGCTTGGAGAGGTCAGATGTGCTAGGGTTACTTGCAAATCTAAAGTCAACAAAGTACTTCACACACATTTTGCATTTGCAAGGGATTCAAAGGAAACTGCATGACGCATTTACGTTTACGTGCCGGTGATGTCTCCAAACAAGGCCAGGCATAAAACATATTAAAAAGTAGTTTTAATTTATTTTTGGGAATGCTAACATACATATCTCCTTCATACATCTAAATTTACTAAATTCAAAGTACGACTTTGCAATTATGAATGGAAATCTAAAAATGAAATGACATCGATAATGTGATTCATTGCACTTTTAGAAATGGATTTAAAAACTAATCGATTTTCTGTATTATCTGAATTTATGTATTGAAATACTCTTTCCCTCTTGTTATTATTATGATTTTATTATTATTTCTTATGTTTTATTAACTTTAATTTTAATTTACATTTTGTTTTTGTCACAAGCAATTTCATATCTCTTTAGTTAGAGATGAGCTTCTTATATTAATGTTTTTTACTTTTGAACAAAAGCAAAACACTTAAACTATAGAGTAGCATTTTGATACACAGATAAATTGAAATTCAAGTCACAATTTTTTTTTATTTTATTAATTTTATAACACTTAACAAAAAGTAGAGTTTTAGAGCAGGCAAAGAAGATGTTAGAAATGCCGAAAGCAAATTATTTCTTTACATAATGAGCTTATAGCGTGGTTGCCAATGGATATTAACACTGCAATCTGCAAACGTGAATTCAATGCAAGCTTACTGAGTAACTTTTGACAATCACCCACATGTATTTGAAGACGTGCAAGAGATTGGGTTTTGAACTCTACCTTGGAGTGACGACATTTTTATTATTACTATTGTTTAAGGAGAACAGTTGATGGGCTTTAGCACTGCAGTCTCTCAGAGAGGCCTATTGGGCTAACGCATACGTCTAGAGTCGTTCGTTTCCTCCAGAGGGAGGAGAAAGTCCATTAGCTCCTCAGCATGCAAGGAGTACAGTCGGTGAGACAAATGATCACAGGTTTCGTCATTCTCTAAGCGTAGTCTATAGGTAGAATCCGGCGATAAATTTAGTCTGTAAAGGTGTCGTTTTAATAGGCAGTCGCCACTTGATTCCTGTTCATATTCAGAAGAAACTTAAATGCCTTTTGTGAGGAAAGTATTTGGTAGATTTCTGTGCTATACTTGCCATCCAGATCGCATTGGATTTAAGCAAAATCTGTTTCCTCATGTGGATTTTGAAAAGGCAGTTACTTGCTCCACAGGATGATTTGGGCCCAGAGAGGAGGGCTGTGTCTTTAAGAACTACTCTCTGCATCTCTGCAGAGACCGGAGGACTAGGACTAGGAAAACAGTTCGAGAAGAAGCACTTGTACTGTCTCCAGAACTAGTTTTGATTTAATTTGGCTAAATTCAGCGTCATTTAGGCAGCTTGACTGTCATCGAATATAAAAATGGCTTTGGCACGGCAGTTAAAGAACAATTTTAAGCTTATGCTCTCATAATCATCATCATGTCCTGTAACCCCGGTTGGGGCATAGGGCGCCTAACAATTTCCTTCGCGCTCTGCAGCTAAATATTTCAGCTGTAGCCACGTTTTCCTCTGAGAGTTTGCTTCTGCTAAGACTGCCCATTTCCACGTTTTCTTGGTCTTCCAACCCGCCGTGCACCCTGAGGATTCCATTCAAAGGACTGTTTCGCGATATTATTATTTGGCTTCCTCACTGTGTGACCAATCCATCGCCATTTTCACTTCCTTGTATCGGCATCCAACAGCTCTTGACTCGTCCTACGTCAAAATTTCACCGAATCTTCAGGATGTAACTTAGGCAGCGATTCACAAAAGCCTGCAATTTCCTCGAGATGTTTGCCGTGACTTTCCAGGTTTCGCAGGCATATAATAGCTCGGATTTAACGTTGGATTCGAAGACTCTCAATTTAGTGCGTAAGGAGATTTGACTGGATTTCCAAATTGGAAACGTTTGAGTCAGTTTATGCACTGGTTCATGGCAAATATCTCTGCTTGAAAGATGGTAAAGTATGTGCATAAGCCGATTTCCATTGTCCATTTTTGAGCCATCCGTATACCATACTTGATCGTGCCCCAAAGGACGTGCGTTGCACTTTTCCCAGTCGCCTCTAGAAAGGATAATTATTGAGTAGTTTTGCTTGAAGCAGTACTTGTCGTCGAATAGCATGTTGAATTCACTGTTTTCTAGCAGGGAGATAAGCATCTCGAGGTCACTTGGAAGCGGGTGTGGAGGCTATGTCTTGCCTGTATTTCTTTGAGGACTTGTACTGGTGGTAAGCCGACGATGTTCGACAATAACGACAGCATGTTATGCTCTCTGCTTTTTTAACCTTGCTCAACTTTTTCGTTTACGAATTAACCTTAGGTTATCCTATTTTCTGGTCGACTGTTGTTGTTCTTTAATTTCGGAGTTTTAAAACTATTTGGAATGAGGCTTAGCTTTTTCGCATGTTTGTACATACATCAGAAATCGCTAGATTTTTGTATAGGTGCGCAAAAACAGTGTGATCTCTCCAAGAACTTGTTTACTTTAGAGGCTATCAGAAAGTTAATCAGCTTCTCTAGGCGTAACGCAGGGCGTGCGGCAGGTTCACTGCAGTGGCATCACTAGATAGGAGTTTAGGTAGATTCCTGCTCAGATTAACAACTTATTTAGATTTCCTATGAGATAAATCTGGAAAAGAGTATTTGGTACATTTTCGCTCCAGATTCTCCGCCCCAATCGCATTTGATTTAAGAAAGGGCTGTTTCCTTGTTTGCTGTGTCGTAGTTAGATTAGTGCTCCTGCTTCTTGCAGAGGATTGTGAGCATCATAAATCTCTAGACTTATCTTATTGTGTTTGCGTTACATGTCAACCCAGCTTTGTTACCAAATGTTCGGGAGAATACCACATTCCTGGATTTCTTTAATTTGTGGATTGGATGTGGCTTTGTTTAATCTGATATGTTATATGTGGTGCATGATATTCGCATTTGTGCTTTTGTCACTGAGACTGTTCTACAAGTGTCGTTCAAAAACAATGCATAGTTTTTGTAAATCGTTTTTATTTTGATAAAGTCTCGGCAGTGTTCCAATGTTATAACGATGCTTGAATACAGATTACTTACTAAAGGTGCCGGTACAGTCCGGGGTGGAGTTTGTCCGCAACCAACAAGCGTGTTCAGCCCACAAAGTTGATTGAGGCCCCCCTTCCTCTTGCGTCGCACCTGAGTCGTGGTCTTCCTCTACTGCGCCGTCCCTCGGGTGGGATTTCAAAGATTTTCCGGTCCGAAGCATTGGTGTCCATGCGCTCTAATTGACCCAGCCACCTCAGTCGTTGGACCTTCACATTTCTTCGCTGTATCTCCTCCTCCATTTGCCATCTATGCAAACAGATCGGAAAATCACCCAGCCAAGAGCAACCTCATCCGCTTTTGACAGAGTCCATGTCTCTGCGCCATAGAGCAGGACTGGGGTGATTAAGGTCTTAAAAAGGGTCACTTTAGTTGTTCGTGAGAGGGCTTTGCTACTCAATTGGCCTCTTATCCCAAAGAAACAGCGATTGGCAAAAGTTACGCTTCGTTTGGTCTCAGCGATGGTATCGTGGTCTGAATTGATAGCGGAATACCGATTGTTAGAAGTTATTGATCGATAAAATCGATCAGTGGTCACATACATACATACATATTTGTCACACAACGAATGATTTTCATTCTCGTTCTATTTCTGTCGATCTTTTTAGACGTTTTTGTACGTAAACTGTGATGGTCACCAAGGGAATAACCAATTTCCCATGAAGGTATCTTGTATTGCGAGACTTAACGATAAGTCATCTGCTTTTCGCTGATGACTTGGTCATCCTTACGTCCACCCAGACCGAATTTCAGCGCGCACTACATACATAGGTTCGTCGCCTTCTGAGTTAAAGATGGGATGAAGGTAAACGTGAACAAATCAGAGGTTATGGTAATTTCTCGAATGCCTGTTCAATGCACTCTGCATGTTATTGGCGTCCCATTGAAACAGGTGGAGAAGTCAAGTATCTCAGGGTCCTATTCACGAGTGATGGAAGGAGTAATACTAAATAATCCTATAGGATTGGTCAGGCTAGATCAATTTTGAGACGGCTGGGTCAATTTGTTATCAGAATGGCTAAAGTTCGCATCGGAGCTAAGCAATCAGTCTTTAACTCAGTTTTTGCTCCAACCCTCATTTATGATCATAAGGTTTGGGAAATGACCGAAAGAATAAGATCGCGGATTCAAGCTCCCGAAATGAGATTTCTTCGTTGTTTTGCTGGGGTAACTCGTCGATATCGAGTTAAGAACACCAGAATACTCGAGGCACTTAATGTCGACAACAACTTCTTCGACCGGAAAGGTCCATACTTCGATGGTTTGGCCACGTTCAATGCATGCCCCCAACTCGGCTTCCAAGACGTGCCATGGAATCTGTGTCATCAAGTAGGTGTCCCTTTAGTAGGCTTAGGATGAGATGGTTAGATCAAGTCCGAAATCTCACCTCTACCCGTAAGGGGATACCTCCTGAAGATTTAGAGTCCATGGCGGAAGATGGGAGATGTGGAGAGTCCACTTAAGCACCCTAAACCCGCGACCCTCATAGTGGATAAGCTGGTCATTGAAAATGATGATGATGAGGTATCTTGTAAAAAATGAGCATGCGCGAAAGCCTGATGGGACCAAGACCTATTTTCTCGAAGCCATTCAAGTTGTGCGAGTTATATTATCACAGCCTGTCGTTTTAGAAATTCTCGCAGGTGGTCTTTCATCCGAAACAAATGTCATCTTAACACTCGGTCCTTGGATCAACTTGCTTACGACTTGTGTAATTTGTTAGAGCCCTGGCGGAAAATATGTCCAATATCTATATTAGCCATGACTGCATATAAGGCGAGCATTGTAAGCTTAATGGTGAGGATTAATTCAGTTTACACTGCTTCACAGCATTAAACTATTTCCTCTAATCTAACCTTGTGTCTATCAAATCATATAAAAAAGGAGTCGTTAAGTCGCATCCATCACATGTTATTTCCATTGTTACCTAAGAGCACCCATTCTCACACGAAATTCGCCAACCTCAATTGGCTAATAACACGCAACACGAAACATACAATTTGAAAATTATTTACTTAAATTAATTTTTTCTGTTAATTCTCTTTTCATTTGATAATTTCATTGCATGATCCATCCACCATCCGAGAACCGAAGATGTTATTGATATACATACATCAAAATTTAGATGTAGAAAACTAATTAGTTTTTAAATCTTTCTTTCAAACTCTATACTTTCAATTCGAGACTAGATTCGCCTCTAATTATCTAAGCTAGCCAATTTGCAGGTGCAACACATTTTCTTTTCAGACTTTATTTGCATCCATAAATTTTGGTATTTTTTTTTAATTTATTTTTGTATGTGCTTCTGTGGCATTTGTCCAGTGTTATGATTTTCTTCTCACATCCCCGGCGACTATACGAGTATTCTGCCGCTTTTTGTTGTCGTAAATCGTGTCCAACATCTATGTTAATGTGCCGCTTAGTTCTTTCGTTGGTTTTAATAAGCTTTCAACTCATCATTATTTACCTTTTCAGTTAAATTTTTGTTTTAACTTACAATTATGTTTTGTTTATTTCTCTCATGTTTATTTCCAAAAATATGAACTTAATGCAGAACAATAAACTAAACAGGATATTTTGTAAGCCATGACTACCAAAAATAATGTATGATTTTTCTTTCTTTGATATTTTTCTCCTAAAAAAAAAAAACAAACAAACAAAATATAAATCAAAAAATCAAATGTATTTGAAAATTTAAAAAAAAAAAAAAACAAAACAAAATGTATCGAATATCTGTTATGCCCCAGAAGGTCCTGGTCCGCCCGATGAAAATACTCATTCGGAATTAACTGGTAAATCATCAAATTTATCAAATAGTCGTGACACAACAACAACCACTTGTTCAGCATGCCACGGCGGGAGCCTTAACAATTCTACAGAGTCCTCCGAACGTGAATTTGACACTACTTCGTGCAATTGTGATTGTGATTGTTCATCGAATAATTGCGCTTTAAACAATAACAACAGTTTTAGTGATACATTCGATTGGTGGTTTCATAGGCATAGAGGTTCAAATAAGAGCAGGTATTACAAGCACATAAATTATTCTATTTTTTTGGAAACAAATTAGACAAAAAAAAATATAAATAGAGCCAATGTTTAACAATAATATTGATGCGTAATGAAATTGGTAAAGTTTTGAAAAATGAAAATGTCGCCACTAATGGCAACCGTGTATTTAAAAAAAAAAATCAAGTGAATTTCACTCCATGACACATGTAGCGACAGACCCATTGGCAGTTTCTTCGTCGTATTAAGATGTCTATGGATTTAATAATCTGTTCTCGCATAAAGATGTTCGTGCCAGACATGGTTGATACAGAAAAGGATGTTGCAAAGCCGTACTGCACACGGAGCATAGATATGTGTATTCAAGACAGTCCTGCTTTGTGTTTTTCAATATTCAGCATTTCGAGCGCCGCCTTGCTTTTCCGATTCTTCTGTATAAATCTAGGTGCACTACACCTAGATTCACTATCAACCATAAGTGAACTGTCAATTTTCTTGACCAGTTGTCTTACAATTTTCTGTCCGGGTGAAACGTAGAATATGACTGATCAATACCTTTCTATGCAAGGCATTCCTGATAAAATTACAGTGTTCGCTGTCGAAAATTTTCTCGGAAATGATCTATACTCGCCGTGTTGCTTTATAAAGATCCTGAAAGTATTTATGGGGATAATGCAGGGGAAACCTGAGCGAAAGCCTGTTTCTTCATTCTCGAGAGTGTCTTTCATTCTAGGATTATTCTGGCTATCGCAGGTAGGGCGCTGATGCCTCTTTATGCCACATTTTATCATTATCATACCTTCTTTATGAAGTAGCTCTCCTGATGCAGTTTTAAAAGTTCGGCAATGCTGTCTTAAAGCCCAAACCCCGGTTTTTATTCTGGAATAAGAGGCCTTCGGATTACACTTCTTAGCTTTTCTTGCTTGAAAGTTTATCCACGCCTCAGCTCCTTGGTGATTTTATAGACGATGATATTTTAGCCCCTTTGATATTGTCTCTCCGGCCTGTGTTTCAACAGCGTTGATGAAGTTTTATTTATCTCTTCAAACGACTTAAGGACATAAACCCAACTCTTTTCTTTAAGTGAGGCACTCTCTTGGGTCTATTTTCAGTGTTTCTATTTTCAGTGTTGATTGAACTGAATTGTTGACTATTTCGCCTTCTGCATGTGACTAACTGATTCTGGAACTTGAATTGGTTTGGCGTTTTCGAGATCTTCTTCCTGAGAGCTAGAAGAATCCTTCCATTTCTCTCTTAGAAAAAAGTTGTTAACATATTATCACATCTTATACAAGACTTCGATCGCGGATTCTTAGTTTAAACATAAATAGCTGGCGCGATAGCTCGAGATGAGGCAAGGCCTAGCTTCTTGCAACCATTCATGTTGTGCGTGTTACATTTGTTACACAAATGGAAGGGACCTACATAGAATTTATTGCCGACTCTGAACGGCGAATTGATAAGCTTTTTTTCCGACGAAAGGTTGTGCCGCGAAAAATGGGCTGGAACCGACGCAGATCACACAGCTGAATTGTTTAAATGATCGAGTTGCGGATTACTAAGCATGAACACCCAACGCCTTGTATAGACATACCCTTAAGGTTTCAACTCTCTCTGACTATTTCTAAATTACTGAGGCGCTTCCACAACTGTTCAGCGCCATATATTTCTTGGTCGCTCTTTTACCAACTTGGATAAGCGGATTTCATTGGATGGCGCAGTTTAAAATGGAACTGTCGTCAAAATATATGACCAAACCATTGCTTCTTTCGTCCTTGAATGACTGTGCCTCGCTTGATGTTGTCTAGAAATGTGTTTAGGACAGAAAACCTTGTCATAAAGGATTCGTGACATTACAGGTCGCTTTTCTCCATTTTCAATCGGGGAGACAGCGCGAAACTCATCGCGATAAATAAAACATGCATTAGCGAAAGAATGCAGTCCTAGGATCCCTTTGACAAACTTTCTCTGTGCGGAACGTTACACTGTAATCCATCTTAGATTGGCGCAATAATATCGAAGCTATTACTTTTTTTTTATTACTTTATCAGTGATATTTCTCATGCGCAAGGCAAACCAGGTAAACTTTCTGTTGATTCAAAATCGTTAAACAGCAGGTAAATCGGTGAACAATATTTTCGCAGTCAGCACGGAAATATCTATCCAGTCTTCGCTCTGCATAAGATTACCTTTTTTAGGGAGCTTAACGATCTTTTCTTTCGTCAACTCATCGGATCAGTTGTAGTATTTATTCGGAAAACTATTGCTTCGATCGGCTTACCCTAACTTGGGGGCAAAACGCTGGCGAATACACGATTAAAAACTGTCGCTGGAGTTGGTTGGTTGGTTTAAGCGGGTGAGGTTCGAAAAAACCTCATCACTTAGGTTACCGTTTGGCCCCGTTGTGCTCTCCTCGGTAGCATCTGTTGGGAAGAAGTGGGGTAAAGAGAGGGAGGATGTAGGTGAAGGGTTACAGGTTAGCGGATAGAGAGTCGGATGGGGCTTACAGATCCGAGAAACGTCTTGTATGTTTAGCGAAGTCCAAGATTTTCTCGAAACTAAATTGCCTAATAGAGCTTAGGCCGGGCAGAACATATCTTACGAGGCTTTTGTGTATTAGCGCCCCTGTGGCCGGACAATCGCTGGAGTTGATCCCCAGGCAAAAATTGTACCAGAGAAATCTTTGTCTAAAGCTTTGACCATCTGCAAGCGCTGTAGTGATTCTCTACATGATTCTGCACTCGATGGCTGCTTCAATGTGCATTAGGGCCGGCCTCGGCGGACGCTGCCATCTTAATTCACATAAAAAACAATGTTGTACATAAATCCTTAATTTCAAGACTTCACCAATCGCATCAGTATTATACAACAAAATTGATTAAAAATATCGAACGTATCACCAATAAGAAATAAAATCCTATTAACAAATAGATAAATAAAAAATAAAATCAAAACAAAAAACAAGCGACTAATAAAAACACGTAAATTTTACATTGTATATCAAAAATAAACTAGAAGTCGTTCATCGAGTCAATTAAATATAACAAATGGATTTAATTCATCAACTCATAGATCGTCTCCAGTGAGTAGTTGTTGTGGTAGTAGCCAAGGCCGATCAAGTCCGGACACTGACATTAACGGCGACGGATTGGGGGCAGAGCCGCCAGCAATGCCACTAAGTCCAGGTTAGGTCCTGGTTGTTATAACACTCTATACTCTAGACTTCTGTTTCTCTTTATACATATATATTCTATAAATATTTATATATCTATGATGTGTTTTTCAATTTTATCATTTTCTCTTAGTTTTTTCCTTATAGTTTTCTCTTAGTTTGTCTTTTACTTTTCTTAATTATTCAAGAAAACAATCTTGCTATCAGAAAAAAAACTGCTGATCACGTTTTTTATTTACTTTATTCTTTACGACTTTTTCTTTAGTTGAGTTTACGTTTTCTGAAGAAAATCAATTTTAAACTTTGTATCAGTGTCCTTTTTTTCAAAACACCAATCTTTTGTTTTATTGTTGACATTACAAAGGTGCTCAATGTGTGCAAAAAGAATTGAACATAAATGTGTCCGAGAGCGAATTTTGATAATAAAAAAAATGAAGTTTACAGGTACTGTTGTCTGCGTAAATATGCTTCTTCAATATTGTATTCTTTTCTCTCACCAACAATATACAGACAAACAAATGAAAACGATCTTCTACTTTATTTTTAGAAATGTCTGTGTGAATTGATATTGAATTGTATCTTTTTATTGTATGTACTTGTATTTATTTATGTATGTACTTAGATTAATGTTGTGATTTATTTTTTTTTGTTTACACCACTACCACGACTCTACATTTGTTCCTGCTTGCATACGCTTAGCCAGCATAAGTTATGTTTAAAGAGCTTTTTTTACACACTGATACATACATGTTGCATCAAATACTGCCTAATTGCTTAGTAATTTAATAAAATGAAATATTAATAACAATGTACAATGGATTAAGGGTGAATAAGGGTCCTGAGCTGCACATGAGAAAATATGTTTTAAATTTTCACATAAACTCGTTGAAGAAGTGAGATACATAGGTGTAGTTATGATAGTTCTACGGTTCGCTTAGGTTATAGGGGTAGCAATGCTGTGAACCGCGTCGTTTCACTTGGACTTTCATGGATTCTTTATGGTCCTCTTTTGTGGTTTTGAAATACTTGCTGTAGAAATGAGTAGGGACTTTCGTAAACCATCTAGAAGTGTTTTTCATAGCTTTGTTGTCAGTCTTAAATAGTTAAAGAAACATTCTCCGAAGATCATTATCCAGATCTTGCTGGGACTAAGGCAATTGAGGAGATAATGGGCTGTGTCCTTTACTGCGTCGACATCGCTGAACCCAGTTGTCTAAAGTACAACAGAACTTTAGACGCATTATTTTCAAGTGGACCACCAGAGAGTTATGGTTTGTAATGACACTCACATCAGGAAAGCCACCCTAGGCCAATACTGCTTTAACGATCTAAATGATCTGAACTCCGCCGGCACGGCCGATCTCAACAGCTACGTTAGAAAATCTAAATGGTTTCAGGAGGAAGCAGGGCTACCCCAGTACTCAGTGGTATCACAATGGACCTACATTCTGGTCTTAGAGTACCTCTTCTTGTAGGACCACTTTAACTAACTAACTAATTAATGACATCTAGTATTGAGTGCATTTTCTGTTTCGAACACCATCTACCTAGTTCTTCGGTCCTCTTGTTATCAAAAAATCTCTTATGTTCTGTAATCCAACAGAGTAAAATGCTCGGCCGTGAGCTAGATTAGGTTAGTTTTGTGTGTTAATGAAGACGTTTACTAACATCTTAGGTCTATGCGGCCCCATAGGGTATCTCCTTATTTTGTTTTCCCTACTATGTACGTGGCTTCGTCTTTGGTACCAATCATCCGGTTTTCATGTTTTTATTACACAGTTCTTCCATGTGATCAAACACGTTTTTACCTAGGATTTTATTCCTTACTAGTGTGTTGTCTTAACATATTGTAGCTAGTTGTTTGTCCTACCAACTTTAACACGCATTTCCTACCTTTTTGCAAAAGCGTAGTGAATCTCGCTTTGTCAAACCCAGGGCAAAATCCAGTGCGAATCCAATAGTACTATACGGTTACTCCCGGTCTGCGGCCCATCGCTTTTAAACTATTTCGTCACCCGTCGCATGGCCCGAAATGCCATTGTTACCTGGGACCCCGCAGAGTTTTATGTTATGCTGAACTTTCAGCTCATTATCGTGACAATACTTGACAAGTTTCGACGTTATTTCTGCAACAACTTGCTTTTATAGTCGGCTGGCTGTCAACGTAAATCGTAATATCAACAAAAACGGTCCTGTGATCAGGGATATTGAGCTAATTAGTCCTAGTTTTTCAAAGAAGGTCACTGCTCCTATGCCTATGTGCATTTTTAAGCCATCGATGTAAATTTATTGGTTCTCTTATCGGAAAAGCACCTGCAAAATCCGAGTACGGAACAGTGTAGTCAGAGTTGATGTTGGAGCCTAGACTAGACTATTCCCAAAGGCGTCAGAAAAAACAGTTTTCAGAAAACTTCGGTGATAGGTGAGACTTCCGGTTGAAAAACACTGCCATAGTTTTCGGTTTGTTTTGACTTTAAGATATTAAGATGTCGGGCTCGTCGAAAAATATTCCAGAACCGATGTCCTCTGTAATTTTCGAACTGTCTATATATGTAAATATATTTTTTTAGATTTTTTACCTTGCCCTAACCCCAATATTCTTCTTAGGTATTGGAAGTGGAAAGTGTTTGAAAGTTTATGTGAGCCGGAGTCGATATACATATATTGTATGTATGTATGAGTAAATATATGTAGCTTCAGGAGATTTTGCATTTAATTTCTTCGCCCATCTGTTCCACGTATTTAAAAAATAAAGTTAACTGGTGGCCTATGCTTCGTTAGATGTTAGATCTTACATCTAACATGCTTCGTTAGCTTAAGCTGCAATCTATGAACGACTGTGTCCTTGTTTCAGTAACTGGGATTTTTTTTGCAACTGTGATCCAAAGTAGTGAATATTATACTTCTCCTTGAAGAGTACCTCTACTAACCAGAACATAAACTTGGCAATCTCCCAGTTCTGATGAAACTCTTCTCATTTTGTACATGCGTTACTCAAAGACTGAATGCGATGAATCTAGATGCAGGAAGTCAATACCTTATCTAACGACTTTAACTTTCCAATGTTTGAAAGCCCCCCGGTTTCTACGGGAGAAAATTTCTTGTGAAAGAGTATTTTTTCGGCTGTTGACATTATTGGCGCTATCGATTTGCCCGTCGTGTATGTGTATTGACCTGGAAAGCTGTCCGTAAGGTAAAACGAAGTTAGAATATCATGCAACATAAGGGATTGCGTTCCTGAAAATATGAATCCCATCAAAAACATTACTGTAAAAAAAGGCCAAGTTCTTATTTAAAACGTTAGCCATAAAAAGTGATGAGATACCAGATTCCAAATTCTTGCAGAACTTTACTAGAGAAGCTAGGCAGATCAGTAAGTTGGAGCTTTATGCGTGGAATTAAGTGAACGTATCTGTAACAACTTTTAACTTGGCTTTGGATGGGATCTCACTTCTTTTTGTAGCGACTGCAGCCATCTTACTTCTCAATCGCTTGTTTTCGATGCTGGTCAATCTTTGAGTCTTAATATGACACTCTCGAGTGAAAAACACTTAATGACTATAGGAATAGTACAACATGCAGAATGTGCAACGAAGACTAAGAATCAGCCGAACACATTTTGTGTCACTGTAACTGTTTAATCAGAACATGTCATCGCCAGTTAGGCAAAATCTACCTCGAAACGGAGGATATATCTGTCACCTCACTCAAAGACATCTTTGCATTCATCTCGAATTCAGGTATCAGAGCGAGCTTTAATTGGAGGAAATCCCGACAGCCATCGGTGGCCGCAGTGATAAGTTGATAAGGTCCAACCCCTAATTACAATCTACAATCTATTGTAAGCCATCGCAATGAAGGATAAAAGTCAATACTTTTGTTCTGCTTTTGCTTATTGTACCTTTTGTTGTGCGTTTTGCCTTGGAATAGTAGAAATCCATATGTGTAGAGAGTGTCCCTACCCAGTTTAAGCAGATTTACTCTGATCGTAACCTCCCTCGAAAAAATACAATCATCGCTCCTTTATGTGTACCAGTTGTTTCCTGGTGTGATGTATGTCGATATTACATAGGAAAGTGAATCCCCCATCTGCTTGAGGTAGACGTAGAGTAGGACAGTCCGAACACGTATAGCGAGCGAGCTCGCAGCATTCCTCGCCGAATTTGAAATTTCGTTGTGATGTGTACTACTTTACATGTGTAGGCACAAGGCAGCTTATTTGACATGATTAAATTCGGCGAAAGAGTTCGCTGTATTCATCGTTAACTACACAATACAACTGAAATGTCGATGTTTTTGAATAATATTGTAAGGCGAACGAAGGCTGTGATCAATGGGTGTGAAATCCAATAGAACAGATATCAATGGGTGTATAGAATAATTGGTATACATGTGTATTTAATTAGTTTTTATTTATTTAAACAATTTCCAAGCGCATAAATGAAGATTTTTCCCTTAATATGCACAGTAAATACTACATGTGTACCAAATCTCAAGTCTCTAGGTCTGCTGGAAGTGGGTGATAGGTTTGATCTGTCAGTCAGTGAGTCAGCTACGAAATTATAACAATTTGGCGATTTTCTGAATCAATTATCTAGGAAACTATAATAGGTACAAACTTGAAACTTGGAATATGTTGTCTCATCTCCTCTGGACCAGAAAATCAGACTTCCAGCTACTAAGGGAGCTAAGTTATAAGGTACTGAAATTCCCGCGAACTCTAAGCGGTAAAGGATGCCTGTAGTAGTGCGGTGCACTACCGTGCACCCAGATATGAAAACCTGAAAGGAATTAAAAACGTTGCAGTTAGTATGTATCTGATTAAAAAATTCTTCTCCACCAATTTGTCACCCATAGCCAGTCTTTTTATCTCCTTGATAGTTGCAGTTCCTTCAAGAGGTTGAAGTAGTTGAAGTACATAAATCAATCACCTATTCTGCAGCGATGTACGATCTGCGTCTAGGATTTCATTAACATATTCTCGATTTGGGTTCGCGAAGCCTTCTCTTGTGGTTTGCTGGTCTAGTTGAAATTTTGATTCCACATCATTTTCTGAGTCTTGCTGATTTAAAAGCTTTTTCCAAGCACTTTGTAGATATCGAGCTGTAGATAATTTTTCTTGAAGGTGGAAACTACACTTTGGTCCAAAAGTTGAATTATTTTAGTTGGTTTTTTTTCATTGGTTTGTTGCATTTTTCACTGCAGAATTTTTCTACGCGATTGTTTGTAGCATATATTGTACTGCTTTTAAATTTTTTTTTTGCTTTCCGTATAGGGTGGCCGTGTCGGCCCCAAAGATTCTATAGCATACTTTGAAAGCAATGATTGCCTTCTTTTTTGAGACTGTATTCTCTTCTCAGTAAGTGATGTAGTCTGCAGTCAAAGTATCGACTAACAATCATACTATGCTCCGAGATTTTAGTTGTATTCAATTAAATTTTGGGGGTGGTAACTTGTTTTGGGGTTTTCGTTTAGATCGTATTTCTTTTCCTAATATCACACTAATAGTTGATGTGATTCAACCTATCGAGTACTTTCTATCTTTTAGTATCCGAGAGGTGGATGTTAAAAGAACCCAAGAAGCATTAAAGCGCCTCATTCCACAGCTCATGTGACCTGATGTTCATTTGAGTTTTAGTGAAAGTAAGTATAATCTCAGATCCATACGGTGGAGCTAAGGAAGGGCACCAGTTGCCCGAGTACTCTTTAAGGTTGTCAGGGATACTTTACTTAATGCGTGTTGTCTGACTCGAGCCAGAGCCGGACATTTGCAAAAGAAGTGAACGAGGGTTTCCGCGTTCACACGACAGAGTGTGTTGTGGGGGATACCAAGCTTTGCTGCATGTTACCCATTGGCCCGTGACATGTACGTACTGGTCGCTACAATTCTGGCAATATCTGGGCGGATCTTATTGAAGAGCCCTTTGATTCTGCTCTTCTTGTAGGTTGACCACATCGATCTCAATATTATTGACTTATTTATTCTGCTCCATCTGAAGTTGACCAGCGATAATGTGAGAATGTATATTATCCTTGACAAAGCCCAGTAGAATATCGAATTTTTCCGCAGCCTTGTCGGGCTACTACTAGAGCGTGACTCTGAACCAGCCGCCTAGGTTGATTTCAGCATTGTTCCATTAGCTTAGAGAATATGGAAATCGAATGAAGATAGCAATGCTACCCCTGGGTGTTGGATTATTATTATTGTTAGTGGGGAGCAGTTGGGTCCGCTTAAGAACTGCAGTCTCACATAGAGCCCTAATGTGCTGTCCCAAAAGTTTTAGGACAGTTTGTCTGTTCTAGAAACTGTCAAGAAACTAATCAGCCTCTCAATGTGGAGCGTGGCAAGTGCGGTCGGTGAGTCGAATTCACTGCATAGGGTCGACTTTCTCAGATAAATGAGGGTGGAGTATTCTGTGACGATGTGGAGAGACCTTTCGTCGCTCACCAAGCATAGTCTGCAGGTAGGGTTCGGTGACAGAACAAGCATACCGGTTACGATTTTAAGGTGGTTCCTGCTCATATTCAGAAGAAACTTAGATTAGATAGATTGGGAAGAAGTATTTGGTAAATTTCTGTACCAAGGTTGTTGGGTGTTGGATATCTTTAAGTAGTCGGCAAGTTTCCCTGATTACCAGAAGCTTCACCTAGAATATAGGGAGGCGATAGGATTTGAATAAATTTTGGCGGAATTTTAATTGGAAGAGATATAGTATGTCTGGGAAGCTAGCAGTTCTCTAAAAAACAGGTCAAGGATCTGACTCTTTGCACAAAAAAATTGTCAGATGTTGCTTAAACAAAATAAAGTCCCTTTTGTTCAGTGCAGCTTAGGATACTTACAGCCCACTTCTATATATATAAATGTTTGCTCAACACTTTTCATACATCAACAGCCGATCTTCCATCGTACATTACCCGCTTTCAATGGGATATGGCCAAGTATCCAATTAAGCAATCGCTTAGAAATATCGCCGATATTATTTCTAAACAAGTTGGTCAGATCGATGCCGATTTGAAGACGAAATCCACGGCCTACAACAATTTGAAAGGCAGTCTTCAAAACTTGGAGAAGAAGCAAACGTACGAGCAAAATAATTGACTATTTTTTGAAACATCGATTTTGATTTTATTTCTGCGTTTTTACCAACAGTGGCAGTTTGCTAACTCGTAATTTGGCCGATTTGGTGAAGAAGGAACACTTTATTCTGGATTCGGAGTACTTGACCACACTGTTGGTCATTGTGCCAAAGTAAGAGGACATTTTCTTTGATTTTGATGGTGTTACCTAATGTGAATTTTGTTGCTTGTCTTAGGGCTCTTTCTAATGACTGGGTGATTGGATACGAAAAGATTACAGATATGATTGTTCCACGTTCCTCGCAATTGATTACCCAAGATCAAGATTTCTGTTTGTTTAATGTTACTTTATTCAAGAAGGTTGTTGAAGAGTTCAAGTTGCACGCACGTGAAAAGAAATTCGTGGTGAGGGATTTCGTGTACAATGAAGAAGAATTGGCTGCTGGAAAGAATGAAATCACCAAATTGGTGACCGATAAGAAGAAGCAATTTGTAAGTAAATTTTGAAATTGGAAGGCTATGGATTGTTTCATATTTTTAACACACCTCTATTCATTGCAGGGTCCACTTGTGAGGTGGTTGAAAGTGAACTTCAGTGAATCTTTCTGCGCTCTGGTGCATGTGAAGGCTCTACGTGTCTTCGTCGAATCCGTTTTAAGGTAAATCTATAGATAGAATAATTTACTTATATACATTGTCATTTATTCTTTTATTAGATACGGACTACCAGTAAATTTCCAAGCTATTCTTATCCAGCCAAACAAGAAAAGTATTAAGCGCCTTAGGGATTGTCTAAATCAACTTTATGGGCATTTGGATGGCTCTGCTGCGAACTCGGGTGGTGGAAATGTTGATGTAAGTTAATTTGAAAGTTTCTCTCCTTGGCCTTTGTCATTCTGTGTCGGTAATGAAACTGTAAGTGCTGTCTATTCGTGCACATGCGTTGGTTTGCAACGTGAATGAGTTTGATAACTTAAGCCACTTTATTTTCATACACTGTTTTCTTGGCAAAGATGAACCTATAACGCT
This sequence comes from Matsumyia berberina, assembly GCA_917880715.2. Classification (NCBI taxonomy): domain Eukaryota; kingdom Metazoa; phylum Arthropoda; class Insecta; order Diptera; family Syrphidae; genus Matsumyia; species Matsumyia berberina. Next base: position 108,474,849 of record OU862870.1, on the reverse strand, counting down.
TATGTAAGGCCCCGAGATGATTGTAGGGACCTGTTAATTCTGCTGTTGAGTTGTTGGATATCGAGGTCTCCCGGAGTTTTTTCTCCTGATAGCGCGTTAGTTTTCTAATACATAAACGGAATTTCGGTGAAGCAAGTTCGTGTGGTTGATAAATACACATAGAGACGGTGGACATTTGAATACTGCTTTTTCGGAAATTATTCACCTGAGTTCTTCGGATCACCTATCGTGGCAGTACTTGTAATGGAGTCATAATTCTGCTACCGGTATACGAAGATTAAGTGATTGGAGATTTGACGTTGTTAAAGGATTGTCTATAAGGTGCGTTGCTCATTTCTGGATAATATCAAGTAAGTGAAGGAATTGTTTTGGAGCTGAACTCCAGATGTGCAAACAATATTCGAGTCCCGTTCTAACTTGTGCTTTATAACGAAGAAGTAGTTGCGATGGTGTTAAGTATTTTTTCGGTCTTAAACGATGACTCCGGTTCGCGACTGCTGATTGCGATGGTGGAAATGAGCTCGTACCCTGTGAAGTTAGAATTGACAATGATTCCAAGAAGGCGCATGCTTTTCTGGTACTAAATCAGTAGATGTACTCTTTTAGAAAAATATGTACTGTGAACTGCGTTTTCTTAGAATCACGAAGTTTCTTCTCCCCAGCGTAAGATTTTCCTTTACGGAGCTGATTTGATCACATCTTTGGACGTGAGATATCATGTTGTTCATTAAGAATGACATAAGGGTGCTGTTGTCGGGGAAACTATAGGTTTTGTTGTTTGTAGATTCTAAAAGGTCGTTGATATGAACAAGAAACAGGGTAGGAGAAAGCGAAGTTCCTTGAGGTACTCTCGCATTTATATGAAAGGTGTTTTAACATACATCGTCGACCACTACTTGAATAGATCTACCATTGAGTTCTTCCAATCACAAAGTTATAATAGGAGTCCGTACGCGTGTCGTTTCTTTGGTAGCAAACTCGATCGAAAGCAACAACTCATGACTGCCCATCCTTGTGTTGTTTCTCCATAGGTGGCTTACGTAACTTAACAGATCCCCGGTTGAAGGGCGGCTGCGATTTTCATATTGTCGGTTGTTAGTTAGTCCCTGGCTTTATAAATACAGAGGAAGTGGCTTATAACGACGGTGAAGGGATCGAGCAAATGCGGTCGTTATAACAGGCGCTCGTTTTACTCGACTGCCCTCCACAAGTATTCGCAATATAAAGAAACCAAGCAACGAAGGAAAAGTGGTCGTTATAAGCGACTTCCACTGTGCTTGATTGTCTCGATGTTAAGACTTTAGATAACATGGACAGCAAAGCTTTGGGATGGTAAATTTGTGACAAACCCGGGATGTTTTCCAGCAAGAAGGCGAAGTCTTTTTCGTGTTCGACGAGAAGAAGAGTTAACAAAAAACTGATGATAGTTCTGGTGCACAGGTTTTCAGGACTATAGCTGGTAGTACGCCCGGTCTGCTTGCTTTCTTACAGCCTAGTTTTTTAAATTTCCGCTGAATGGTCCATATTGGAATTTAACGTTTGACATCGGTGTTTGGAAGGCCGCTTTACTTGGTGGTTCAATCTGCATCGGGTGTAGTATGGAATTAGCTGCAAAGAGATCAGCCTTTTTTTTGGCTGTTGTTTTTAGGGACTCGACGTCTTTCATTTAACGCGGAAATTAAGAAATGGCTTCCTCCATTTGCATATTTCTCTACAATGTTTTTGACGTGACCCGTAAGGCAACCTTTTCCAACCAGCACTTTTTGTAGTGGTGGTTGGTTGGTTTAAAATCAATAAAAGGTTTTTTATTGTTCGGAAACTTTAAAAATAACGCTTACCCATCGATTATTGTAAGGATGGACTCATCTTGTCGTCTCGCTTTGCTTCTACGCCGACAACTTATGTAGCTAGAAATGCGGCATAAGTTCGATTTGTGTGCTTACACCGCCTTTGCCTTCTCAGCAATTTGAAGTCACATATTTAACGTAAATATCTTTTTTTCTATTCCAGAATGTCGACATCCCCGGATTAGGATTTGGTCAGGCTGAATACTATCCTTACGTATTCTACAAACTAAACATCGACATGGTGGAAACATCAAAGATCTAAAAGGAAAGCACACAAACAACTCTTCCCCACCAAAAGCGAGTCATTTGTGTGTGTGTGCTCCAAACTATATTTGTTATCGTAGTGGTATTTTAATTTCAACAACAGCAACCTGGAATCGAAAAAAACAAGCAACAACAAAAAAATTTCCGAAAATAAAAGTGTGTGCATAATTGAATAGCCATCCTTACAGTGAAGATACCTACTAACATTAGATTTCTTATTCCATTATAAAATCCATACTAACCTCTGGTCTGATTTGAAAATTCCGCCAATAGTCAAATATTCCCTAGTTTCCCTATTTTGTTTAAAATTCTTATTTGTTAATGTTTCTGGCATCCCGTCGATCGGGATCCATGAGACAAAAGAGAAGATGTATCCTAACAATCCGACGTCTTGTTAATGATATTTCTTAAAAGTTGTTATACAGTATTTTATCGTTTTACAATTGTGTTTTCTTTTTATTTGTGTCTTTTTTCGAGAATATACTTTACAATTAAGATTAACGAACAAAAAAAAAACGTTTATGCCGCATACAATAATAATTCAGCAATTCCCTGGTCATAAAAGAGAAACAGTGATCAGTGTACATATACATATATTGGTTAGTTAAATTTAGCTTATTTACATGAAACAAAGTTTCAAAAGTTTCTATAAAATACAAACAAACAATAATTCAAAGTCAAATTGAAGGAGATCATGTTTATAGCGTTTCTATTGATGTTGTTCGCCGTTAAAATAAAAATTAAATATATGTTAAATGAATCGAAGGCAGCCTTTTGCAAAATGAACCATAAACCTAATACAACGTAAAAGGTTTATAGATTATCTTCAGGATGAAAGTATTTTTTCTGTTAATATGAATATTTTGTGTTGAATTTTCCCTTTTTGTTTGTTACTTCTAATTTGCCCGAAAGCACAAAGTATGATGTTTAAAAATTGATTTATCTAAATTTTACTAGCCAATTTTTATTGTTTTTCTTTTCTTATTTTTTTTTTTTCATTTGTTTTATTTTTTGTGTATGATTTATTAAAATAATTCAGAGAAAATATTAAAAAAACAAAAAGAACAGAAAAGAACAATAAGATATATTTGCATGTTTGTTTTGTAGAAGCGAAAAGTAAACAAAAACAAAAACGAAACAATAATTATTACAAATTCTATGTGAGAATAATAATATACAAAGGATAATTGAATATATACTATGTAAAAAGCCATCCTTGTAAATAATTATATGAGAAAAGACATTCCATATTTTGTTGTTTTTTATCTGACAAGCTAAGATTTTTTTACATTATTCATGGGAAGTGGTGAAGCAATGGAACAACAAGCCTGTACTTGCCTGTTCTTTCCATGATCAAAATTATGCATATTGGAGACCACACTTTGTGCTGCAAGGTGAGACTAATTATTCGAATGAGTTGTCGTACGCCTATATAGCTTGCGCCAATCTATACCGCGGAACTTTCTCAATCAAACTCCACCCTACAGCTTCGAAAATAATGGCGTTAGTGCTGTTGTGTTGTGTTGCAACATGTTGCAGCGTATACAAGCATAAACATGTTCACGATATATGACTCCACAGAAATTGGGTGCAACATGTTGCAGTGGAAAAAACCATGAACATGTTCACTATACAATAAAAATTACAGCCTGTTCCCCTCAAATTCTGTTTACTTTTCGCATCTTTTTTCTTAAACATTTCCACACTCTGACACTTTGTAGCTGCTTATATAAGTTTTCAGGCATTTATGCTTCATTCATTCTTGTTTGATATGCTAACGTCGAGCGGTGCGTATCAAACAGGATGCCCACCTGTAGAACAACTTAACATACAAAAAATATATCTCCGGACAACTGTCATGTCAAAAATCCCACGGGCTGGTGGGTGGACTTATTCAAAACTCAAAATGGTTGATAGTATGAGAGGAAGACGGAGCATACTAATGAAGAGTGGAGAACTTATGTCAGTGGCTGACGTTATAGGTATTGTGAAAGTTGATTGAAACTGTTGCCGGATCCTATGCACCAGTGCTCCTTGATCTTCGACTCTTTTAATGGTGGATTGAACATTAGGTTGAATGTAAACAACAAAGTTTCTAATAACACATATGTACGTAGATGACATATTAGTGAAAAAAAATGTGTACGCATCTTTATTACATACGAGCGGCCTGCCCCGGCTTTGTACAACAAAGTTATTTGATGATAGTTTTTTGGTATTTTTCGCTTTATTATAGCCTTATTTTAATTAACAAAAATATGATAAAACATCTCGTCCTGGGCCTACACAGGGACTTCTACTTTATGGCACGTCTTGGAAGCCGAGTTGGAGCATGCGTTTAACGTGCCCAAACCATTGAAGTATGGACCTTTCCGTTCGAAAAGGTAGCTGCACGACATTGAGTTCCTCTTACATTCTGGTGTTCCTAACTCGATAGAACGAACGAATACCTCGAAGAAATCTCATTTCAGCTGGTAATCTCATGATCATAGGTGAGGATCGGATCAAATACTGAATAAAAGAGCGATAGATTAGCTCCGATACCAAGCTCGGCCCTCCTGATAACAGATTGACCAAGCTATCTCAAAATTGTCAGCCTAATCAATCCTACAGGGTAACACAGTATTGCTTCTTCCATCACTCGAGAATAGGAACCCGAAATATTTAAACTTCTCCACCGGTTTCGATGGGACTGCACTAACATGCAGAGTGCATTGGACAGGTTATCGAGAAATTTTCATTACTTGTGATTTGTTCACGTTTACCTTCATCGCAACTTCAACACTGACTGCTACGAAGGTATCAAGCGCTCGCTGGAGTTCAGTCCAGATGGATCCAAGCGAAAAGCAGATGGCTTATCCTTAAGTCTCACAATGCGAACCGTTCCTCACCAAGGTTGTGCTGTGACATCCAATCCATATACACAAAGGAGAGATGACAAAAAGAACAGCGAAGGACAACGCCCGCAGTGAAAGATGTCGATGTAACGCAGTTCACCCGAACACAGCTCCTACAGTGTGTGTATAGAGATGAAATGGCCTTCAAATGAGAACCGTGAATCCCATACTCCTGCTGTACACTCCAGAGTTTACCTCGAGGGACCCGATCATAACTCTCATGGCACACTCCCAGGGCTTCTCAAGTACCAGTCTGAGAATGAATAGCGGTTTGGCTGTGCTTCTACCTGAACGAAAGCCGCACTGCTCATCGCCCAACTTGGATTCGACCACAGTTCTGGCACGCGCTTTCACCAGTTTTCCAGTAAGAGTTAAAAGAGACATACCCTTATAATTAGAGCAACCACTCTTAATGAAGCGAGAGGGCCATTTTACTCCCTCTTCCCTCAAGGCCTTATGCATTTCTGGCCATATTTCATAAACATCAGCACATTTGATCCCCAACGTCACCTGCTCTACAGTGGGACTATTCTCCGCCCTATTCAGTCTGCCATCCAATCCCTGTTCGGGATTGAGCAGCTCCGAAAAGTGCTCAACACATCTGCGCAGGATATCCTTCTGAATTTGACTCCTTCAATGATATTAATCTTCCTTCGTCTGAGACAGCGGGTGCCCTGCCAGAACTCCTTTGCAAAGCATTCTTTGCGTAAATCCTCATCTACGCAACTGAAAGTTTCCCATCTCCGCTCCTCCTCTACATGCGCGAATACACCGCATCGATCCACCGATCGTTATCACAATACACATTTCTACATACATACTTCTATTTACCTTCAAAAAAAGTTAATTCTTCCTCAGCTACGGATCCAATACATAATGTATTTCTACAAAATCAAAGACCGAACAAAGAAAAATTAAAAATTAAAAAAAAAAAACTTCCCTTGAACAACTGGGCAAAACAAGAACAACACAAGATCACGAAACGATATGTGCCGTTGCGCATGATAATAAATGGCCAGACTTTAACGTCCTGTATCTTGGCGCACAATTCTAATTTTGGAAAACGGTAAAACATGTGTTTATTTGTTTCTGTTGTTGAATATACCCTCCGAATTTCAATTCCATAATCCAATTTAAATTTTTTTTTCATACAAACTCGAACACCCTGTAACAGCCTGTAGAAGCTGAATTTCGAAAAATCCCTTCTTAGTGGTTGTCTACGCCACAAAAGGAAACTGCTGTCCAAATTTGATGTTCCTAGCACCAGCAGTTTGAGCTGTGCGTCTATCTTTGGGTCAGTCAGTCAGTCAGGACAAAGCATTTTATATACATACACATATAGGTAGATAACTAGAAATACGCATCTACTTGCACAGGTAATGCGACAAAAAAAAACATTAAAAGAACTTTTTATTTTACAATTGCTTCTGCGTTCTCTCTCATTTTGAGGCTAGTTTTCAAACGAATCGTTACAAAGTAAATCAGCTCTACAATACTTAGAATAGAGAATCCTATAAAGAGACTCAGTACTCCTCCGTAATTAGCAATAAGCGTTGCGACAGTGTATAATTCACTTCGTTTCATTGCAGTAAATTGTTGCTCCTTAAAGTGTACCGTCAATCGCGACCACATAAAACTAAAAAGAGAGGCAAAAGTTAGTTAGTAATCTGTAAGAAATTTTAAATAAATTTATCTTTAAAATAAATGAAATGCTGGCGTGACAGGTCGGATTGAGCCAAGGTCTAGCTGCTTGCAACCACTCAAGTTGTGGGTGTTACATCTTTTGCACGGATGGAAGGGACCTAAAATTGATTGCCAGCTCTGGAGGGCGAATTGAGAAGCCTTTTCATGACAAATTGCTGTTGGATATGGGTAGGGCTTGAGCTTATGCAACTAATACAGCAGTCCAACACATTAAGTCACACTAAGTCACGGCAACCAATAGTTTGATAGAATGACCTGCGAAATTGATAAATCACCGTTCAGCTGCGATAGTTTCAAATGCACCTTGCATAATTTGACCATATTAGAAGGTAAGCGTATTTCGCGCTGCCAAACTAACAGCCTTTCTACTGTGGCGTACGGAGAATCCGGCGGCGAATTGGAAAACATTTCTGTTTGTACATTTTGATTAAATTCAATTCTAAATTAGTTCACAGGTATGCAAGCATTGGTCAGATTCATCGAGCCTGCCCTCATCATCCCAAAATCACCACACCTATCTTCAATCGACAATTTCACCGTCATCATGCCATTGGTTGCTTAAATGGACTGTAGCTCAAAAATGATTGAGTTTCTTCCGTGGATCACAAAGACTCGAGTCATTACTTGGACTGACCATATTTCAAATGATTTTGTGGTATATATTATGTATTACTAAACCTTTGTTACATGTTGCTTAAAATCTACTCTACCTTACTGTTCACAGGGGCGAAAGTACTGTATAGGATCAGCACATCTCCAATGCTCAGGATTTCAGTGGCAGTTGGCCATCCTTTTAATGAATGCATCACTTCCCAACCTAACCATCAACATCACGGCATCAATATAATCAGCACAGCAAAGGCGCGCTAAATAACATCTTTTCGACATCAACTCAGATTAGAACCCGCAACAGCAGTCAGTTGTTTCCATCAAATAACATCAACGTTCCTATACCTACTTTCACAATCACCCGCGTAGCATTCATTACCAGCAAACTTTGTTTTCTGCCCCTGTTACCAGCCTGAGCATCACTTGCATCATAAAGTTACAGCTTCATTTTTCAAGTCAACTCCAGAAACACAGAGAATCATTCCGCTTCATGCATGTACTACATACAAATATACATACACTTACAAATATTGTACTTTGTTAAAAATCTAATATTAAATGATAAATAAAAATCCCGTTACGTTTAAAATGATTGTTTTATTTCCTTAAACTAAGTGCTCTGCCTCTTTATATGACGTTTATTTCAGGTTGATAAGTGCCCTGGAGGCCAAGTAGTAAGTATCGTTTTTTGCAGCTTTTCAGCGCCATTTTTCTCGCAAATGCCTCAAAAAGCCTTAAGGAGGGCCAGGGCTGAAAAGGTTATGATGCAGTCGTGTGCGCCCAAGGTCGCTCTACAAGATGGCGTCCTCAGAAATTCCATATTATGTACCGTTATGCAGCGAGGAGTCAAAATATGCAAAGTTGTTGACGAATCCCAGCCCTGTCAATTTTTTTTCAAACGTCCAAAAGACGCATAAGGAAGGCCGGGGCTGAAAAAATTGGAATGCAGTTTTGTGTGTCGAAGGTCGCTCTACAAAATGAGGTCCCTAGCATTTTCGTAGCATGTACCGTTATGCGGTAAATGCATCAAAATCTGCAAAAATGTTTGAAAAATCATAGCCAAATGGCTTCAGGGTGTGAAAAAATTCTTCCATGCTGTGACGTAGGTCATTTTGGTGGAATTTCCGAGTTTTCATACGAAAAATTTTCTGAAGTACCAGGCGCCCAGAAAAAGTAGTAGGTATCGCGGCCAGTTTTTCAGCGCCATTTTTCTCAGAAATGCCTCAAAAAGCCTTAAGGAGGACCAGGGCTGAAAAAGTTGGGATGCAGTTTTGTGCGCCCAAGGTCGCTCTACAAGATGCCGTCCTCAGAAAATTCATAACATGTACCGTTATGCAGCGAGGAGTCAAAATATGTAAAGCTTTTGACGAATCCCAGCCCTGTCAATTTTTTTTCAAACGTCCAAAAGACGCATAAGGAAGGCCGGGGCTGAAAAAATTGGGATGCAGTTTTGTGTGTCGAAGGTCGCTCTACAAAATGAGGTCCCTAGCATTTTCGTAGCATGTACCGTTATGCGGTAAAAGCATCAAAATCTGTAAAAATGATTGAAAAATCATAGCCAAATGGCTTCGGGGTGTGAAAAAATTCTTCCATGCTGTGACGTAGGTCATTTTGGTGGAATTTCCGAGTTCCCATACAAAAATTTTTCTGAAGTACCAGGCGCCCAGAAAAAGTAGTAGGTATCGCGCCCAGTTTTTCAGCACCATTTTTCTCGGAAATGCCTCAAAAAGGGTTAAGGAGGGCCAGGGCTGAAAAAGTTGGGATGCAGTTTTGTGCGCGCAAGGTCGCTCTACAAGATGCCGTCCTCAGGAAATTCATAACATGTACCGTTATGCAGCGAGGAGTCAAAATATGCAAAGTTGTTGACGAATCCCAGCCCTGTCAATTTTTTTTCAAACGTCCAAAAGACGCATAAGGAAGGCCGGGGCTGAAAAAATTGGAATGCAGTTTTGTGTGTCGAAGGTCGCTCTACAAAATGAGGTCCCTAGCATTTTCGTAGCATGTACCGTTATGCGGTAAAAGCATCAAAATCTGTAAAAATGATTGAAAAATCATAGCCAAATGGCTTCAGGGTGTGAAAAAATTCTTCCATGCTGTGACGTAGGTCATTTTGGTGGAATTTCCGAGTTCCCATACAAAAATTTTTCTGAAGTACCAGGCGCCCAGAAAAAGTAGTAGGTATCGCGGCCAGTTTTTCAGCGCCATTTTTCTCGGAAATGCCTCAAAAAGGGTTAAGGAGGGCCAGGGCTGAAAAAGTTGGGATGTAGTTTTGTGCGCCCAAGGTCGCTCTACAAGATGCCGTCCTCAGAAAATTCATAACATGTACCGTTATGCAGCGAGGAGTCAAAATATGCAAAGTTGTTGACGAATCCCAGCCCTGTCAATTTTTTTTCAAACGTCCAAAAGACGCATAAGGAAGGCCGGGGCTGAAAAAATTGAGATGCAGTTTTGTGTGTCGAAGGTCGCTCTACAAAATCAGGTCCCTAGCATTTTCGTAGCATGTACCGTTATGCGGTAAAAGCATCAAAATCTGTAAAAATGATTGAAAAATCATAGCCAAATGGCTTCAGGGTGTGAAAAAATTCTTCCATGCTGTGACGTAGGTCATTTTGGTGGAATTTCCGAGTTCCCATACAAAAATTTTTCTGAAGTACCAGGCGCCCAGAAAAAGTAGTAGGTATCGCGGCCAGTTTTTCAGCGCCATTTTTCTCGGAAATGCCTCAAAAAGGGTTAAGGAGGGCCAGGGCTGAAAAAGTTGGGATGCAGTTTTGTGCGCCCAAGGTCGCTCTACAAGATGCCGTCCTCAGAAAGTTCATAACATGTACCGTTATGCAGCGAGGAGTCAAAATATGTAAAGTTTTTGACGAATCCCAGCCCTGTCAATTTTTTTTCAAACGTCCAAAAGACGCATAAGGAAGGCCGGGGCTGAAAAAATTGGGATGCAGTTTTGTGTGTCGAAGGTCGCCCATAAGATGGCGTCCCCAAAAATTTCATAACAAGTACCATTATGCAGCGAGGAGTCAAAATATGCAAAGATTTCGACAAATCCCAGCCCTGCCAATTTTTTTTCAAAGGTTCAAAAGAGGGTTAAGGAAGGTCGGGGCCGAAAAAGTTGGGATGCAATTTTGTGCTCCCAAGGTCGTTCTATAAAGTGGAAGTTTCCAAAATTCTATAGCATATACAGTTAGACGCTGACGTGTTAAAATATGAAGAAGAACACAAGACAGTGGTTTATTTTTGAGCATTTTATTCGTCGTGATTCTTATAAATCTATCTAAAATATGTATACATTATGTAGAGTTTCAGGAGCAAACAAGGATTAGTAATAAATTGTGTTGTTCGAGCTGAAATTGGTAATTTCGTGATGTTTCTTGAGTTGGAGTGCGGTTTTGACGCACACAGCTGGTAGGTTTTGATACATGATTAACAAAGCTGATATTGAAGTGGTTTTCTAATTGAATTGGACTCATTGTTGGCATCTGTATGCTACGGTTTTCTATTGGCGTCGATCGTCGATTTGGTAACAGGCTGTTAAGAAGATCTGTAAGGGACAGGATTTAGTGAAAGCTACGTTTAGAGCAGAACTGAGTACAGTATTTAATTTACCTAGCTAAGTCTGTGTAGGGTTTTCCCAAAGGATTGGAAAATCTCCTAATCTTCGCGAATGAATTGAGGATGAGCGGGAGCAGGTATATATCTTTTTGAAGAGCCTAAACCTAATTTCTCATTTCAGTCTGAGGACACACCTTAATATGGCAAGCCAGTGTTGGTATCGTGTTGTTGGTAAATTAGTGACAGGTATACCACGATTACTGCAACGTCTCGTATGTTGACAACGGACACTACATCTTCGGCAGATGTAGTATGCAACGCGAGACACTTTAAGGACAACAACACTTGAGAGATTTTGATTGCTTCTAGAATCCTAGTAGACCCAACCTAACTTAAAAATACTATTAAACAAAAAATCTAAAGTTCTTACTCTGGATGTTCATCGTAGCTGTCGTTGTTCGCTATTATAGTTCCCAAACCTTCCATGCGTGCCTGAGAGATGTCAAAGTTATAATTCAATGAGACGCAGCCCGGCAAACAGTTGCAATCGCTTCTGAACTGTGGATCCTTAAGCGAGTGTAAAATTTCATGTTGCTGTACCATCATGAGATCTTCTTCAGCTTGGTTGTAACAAGAGATATCCAAATGGTTGCAAACTCTTACTCCTTCGGGTTCTGCAAAATCCAACATATACTCACTCTGAAGATGTTTTTTTTAAAGCGATAACTCACGAGGCATGGAAAATTTGACACATCCGCATTTTGATATGGTAAAGTTGGTCAAACATTCGAACTGGCAATTACTCTCCGAGTAGTGTTTAAAGAATCTCAGATAGCGTTCACTGTTGAAGAAGCACTGTCGCCTAGAACAGAAATCAATTTAACTATTTCATTGTACATCATTGAAGGCTAAGTATCACCGTTCTGGCTCAAATGATCGGACACCCTTCGACGTAGTAGTGTAAACAGGATAAATTTGTACAATCACCTCTTGCTTATGACGAACTAAGAAGTAATTGGTGGACGAAAGGACAACGTTTTGAGGAGAATTCAAATATACCTTGAAAGTAGAAAATGGTTTATTTTCAATTGAACCACTTTTGAAAACCATACTTTACCTTATAGCCTTGTCTCAGACTTCGGCATTCATAGTCCAAATTATGGCCAAGACCTTGTAGCAAAGCGACGAATGCAGTTCTAGCTGAACCAGTTAAAACCCTCAGTGGATGCGCTTCTTCAGTTTGATTAACATAGCCTTCTTCAACTGACCACGATCCATAGTATTCGATCCGAGAATCATTAGGACCACGATCAACGTGTTTATTAAAATCGACTAGGATATCGTCAGGGATTTCGGTGGCATAACTGTAAAAATTAGAAAATTAAATGTTTAAGAGAAACCTCCAAGCCTTCAAAACAATACAGTTCCCATTTAAAAAATGAAATCAAAGTCAATGAGGGTTGCCGCACCTCTCCAACTGTCTTTCACAATCAACCAATTACATACTAACTGACCTACACGGCCGTGACCTGGTTATTATTATTCAAAATAATCATAAATTAACTTTGGCCAAACTTATGCAAATCACATCAAGCCGGGTATGGCTATAATGCCTATCTGAAGAGCTAGGCGAAAACTCTATAAATGTGATTATCATCGCCAGAAAGGGAATATTTAATCTATCGACCCTATCGCCAAATGGAGTACAAACCCAAAAGGAAGTCAAACGTCCTGGAGTAATTTCAAACCAAAAACTTACCTGAAAAGGCATACTCGAGACCATTTAGAAAGAAGTGGAGGCTTTGGCCAAACAAGCTTCACGATTAAGAAGGAGTAGGTTGTAAAATTATTGCCTATCCAGGTGACATTGATATCGCTGCCTTGGGTAAATATCCTGATACACCTTTCTAGGAAAAATGCAAAGACCCGCATGCGTGTGCTGTGCATATCAGTTACACATGGTGCTTCACCTGATGCCTCCAGACTTTCTTGACAAACAGATGGCTGCTAGTATTAGTATTAAAAGACTCTTCGCAGTGGTCTTGTCATCAAACTAGTCACACCTCTATTTTTACTGTACGAATCCTTGCTTCTGAAATCAGTGCTTCACTCCACTTGCAACCATTGAACCATTCGCTCCCGCAGCAAGTGTGAAGCCGCTGCTGCCATAAAAGCTGACACAGTTCACTTCTTCACAGATGGATCCAAGTTTGGAAGTAGAGTAGAGTTTGTTCTCAAAAGAACTCGATGAGAGTATATCCCTCCGCCTCCCTGACAACTGTAGCGAATTTCAGGTGGAAATCATTGCGATAAGTAAGGCCTTCTTCTGGTTGAAATGTATTATGTACCTGCCTTGAATATAAGCATTTTCATTGACCGCCAAACGGCCATTAAATCATGCTCACTAACCTCAAAGGTGGCTCTAGACTATCACTCGCCTCGAATAGAGATGGTTAAACAACTGAATATTCACCTAACCTGGATGCCAGGCCACAGAGACATTTCAGACTGCACACACTGACTAACTCGTAAGACACGGCATTACGGGAACTGGACAAATTGTAAAACCAACGAGCATAGACTATATTAGGAGCGATTCACTAATTTTTGGCTTGCGTGCTCCGGGCAAGTAATGACAAATTAACAAGATACTGTCAGGCCTTCATGTTAAGAGACTACTCCTAAAATTTAACGAAGATTTGAAGCTCTCTAAGATCTTTCTTCCTTATACACGAAAGTCAATAGGCCCTTTGCAGTTAGTGCCATGAAGCTTGACATTCCGTGAAACTTCAATTAAGTTCAATTGGACATCTTAAGATCCTAAAAGCTAAACCCGTCTCTAAACATGTTCTGATGACTCTATACTCCCTCGTGGTCAATTCATCAACAGGCCTTGATCTAAGCCAGATAAAAGAGTTATCCCCTTGAGAATTTAATCTCCCACTTGGGAGATTGCGGTTAAGCACACTATCTGAATCTGATCCAAATCAGCATTCATAGCTTCTTATCATTTTTGTGGGTTAACCAATTACCTAGCTATTCGAAGTTGGAACTCGATTCATTATTATAATTATTATTGGTGGAGAGTGGTTGGTCCGCTCTGGCAAGTGGGTTCGGGGAGAAGATTTCACTGCCTAGGGTCCACTTTCTCATATGAATGAAGGCGAGGCATTCTGTGACGAGCTGGAGAGTGCAATCATCGTTCTCCAAGCATAGTCTGCAGGTAGGATCCCGTGACAGCCCAAGTTTGTGTAGGTGCCGTTTTAGTCGACTGTGGCCACTTAGAATATCGGTTAGTATTTTAAGATGGTTTCTGCTCAGATTCAGAAAAAACTAAAATTTCTTTTGGGATAGATTGAGGGAAAAGCTGGACTCATATGAGTATCAAGAGAATTTACACGCTAGGGGAGGGTCCTAACAAACTTTCTTAAGCTTACTCGGGAAGGCCTTTTAGTCTGCGGGAATGACAGTTTAAGATTCAGATCACGTTGACAAATTTAAAAAACAAACATCGGACTGTATACAAATTTATTGAAACAATCACACTGAACTCTTTTGACACAGTAAGCTATAGCAGGAATTCTTAAACCGATTATTAGTCATACACAGCATTTTACGATACAGTAAGTCATTCCCCACTTCCTATGAAAGGGACCTACATTAAAATTTTGACCATAGGCATGACATGATGATTCAACAGGCACAAGAATCTAGAAAACACTCCACATTTTCATCAGTTAAGAAGATTATTTTGTGCTCGTTTTAGTATTTAATAAAAAACACGGCGATAGTGCCCGCGATGCCATGACCAGTCAACGAACTCTGCCTCTTCGTCACCATCGCGATTTTAATATTTCCATCGTTGTTAACCGCTATGTCTGTTTCCAAAAAACTCCTCTTAACTATGTTGACTGTAAAAGTAAACCCTGACCTATCTACGACAGACAGACTAGACCACACCAAAATCTCGTCCCAGTTTTGAATTTCACAGAACTTACCTTGCATTTCTGTACAAATCCGATGCCGACATTCCATTGAACTGATAGCAAATCCCATCGTCCGTAGCAACAAGTGAGAAAATGTCTTCACACAAGTAAAATCGATTGTTCCACTTGCAAAAGGGTGCGGTTACGTTCTTTGACAGTGCCATGCCACGCAAAGTCTTACCAATTGAAGGTGCGAACACGTTTGGAAGTTCTGCAGCAATGGCCTCGGCTACTTCCAGATCGCAAATGTGAAGAGCCGCAGACATTCTCTCCATTCTATTCGAAAGATTCTCAGTGCAAAATGGGTCCTCAAAGTTGTGTTCAGTCTAAAACTTACTCTTCCTGTGATAAGCTGTCGTCGGAACCGTTGGCTGTTAAAAATCTCTCATAAACACTTGAAAAATTGAATATTTCCGTTTCCATTTTTGATTCCGGGCACACAGTGATGGTTGGAAACGGAATCCGATTTATTGGAATCAGCGTTTCGTCGAAGCCCACAATCACAGGAGATTCAGCCCACTTGCTATGCACCTTCTGAATGACTATGCAGCTGAAGATAACCGACACCAGGAATATGAATATCCAGAGGATTCTAGAAATTTTTTTTTTCCAAATAGTTTGAGCCGAATTTTTAATCACTTCACAGTTTACCTTTCGAGTAGGGGTCGCCTCTTTTGAAAAATATAACGAATGCCATGCACGGAGGATTTTCCTGAATATTCCATCAGGAAACCTTCGAACATTTGCATCTTTGTCCCATACTTGATGCGGGACTGGATTATCACATCACTAGGCACGTCACTTAGTACATCAGAGGGAATATTAGATTCAAAGTCCGAAATAACTGATTCCGAACTGCTGGTAATGTCGCCGACTTTTGTTTTCATTTTAGCAAATTTCCCGGACACTTGTGTTCAACTCTGGAGTTCACCGAGCAATGACTAAACCTTCAGCTGCCGGTACCATAAAGTAAGTTCTGCAAATGAAATTAAACTTTTGAGGGCACACAACTATACACAATTTTTCGGACTGCAAGTGTAGAACGGAGTCAGCTTTGGTGGTCTCTTTGGTGTATTACGCCTTTGGGACGTGTCATTTTGTTGTCCGTTTCAGATGGGGTTATCATGAACACTTAAGGCCTAGAGGGGTTGTAAATGCTGTTCCTGTGTGTTGATAAATATCTACAAACAGACAGTGGCGATTCGGGTATTGATAGAGCACTCCATACATTAATTGCAGGGTGGTTCTTGGTAATTTTGCTAATTAATTGCGCAAAGGAACACGTAATGATTTGTGTGAACTCTTGCGACATGTATGCCAGCGAATTTTAAATTGAAAAACATAGATTTTGTTTTGCCGCATAGTGACTGTAAGTTTTATGGGAAAGGCTAATGAATTTTAAGTCTGAACCCTTATGCAGGGTTCGAATTATGTCAAACTTGTACCGGATTTTGGCTAGAAAACGCACTTATCTGGAACATCATCACTGGAGTAGGAAATGGGTAAGACCAGCTTTGACTTGCTGGCTTTCTTTAATTAACCTGATGTCCATCTTCCGCTGCCTGTGGCCTTCTTAGAGCATGTGGGGGAATTGAATTTTTAAAGGACGCAAATGAAGGCCAGTTCTTGTCTCGAGACATCATCCCACTGTGAACTTTACTTTAAATGAGATTTACTAAAAATTTCACATCTCACGAAGGCGATATGCCGTTAATTCATGTCAACTATGCAAGAGTTGAATAGGAATTATGGTTTAACTGCTTTCGGTGAAATTAGTCTCATTCGGTCGTCCATTTTCGTTTGTGGGAGCCTATGACTCTGGACCCCTGAACATTTTCAATCTACGGAGAACAGTTAAGAGATGAGGTGTCCTCATAACATTGAAATCACTTATTTATTGTTCACCAACTTTTGCATTATCTACCGAGCGCGGTAAAAAGCCAAAGGAAATATTCACGATCACGTCAACCAAATAGATGTTTATGCCTTCAAATATTCCACATATAGGAGGAAGCTAGACGGGTTACCATGGTCAAAAAACAATCTTATACCTGAAATGCCAACACGAAATAGGGACAAGTTTTCGCGCAGAAGAAAGCATAAACATAACTCGCTTCCACTCACATCCTACTTCTCAGCGATGAAAATGAGGCAACGCGAACACTAACTACTTCTTGTTATTGAAGCTATTGATTTCAGTGAGGACAAAATAGGTACACAATAGGTACATTTTACCTATTGGAAAGGAAAAATTGGATGGTCAGGTGCGAAGTGCCGGTAGTAAAAATGACTACTCACTCGCCAACAGCTTTAGAGCGATTAGTCTGTCTTCGTTTCTGCTAAAAACAACGCGAAAAATCCTGTGATCCACGTAAACCAATGATAGGTCCATTGTGATACGACGCGGATCTTGGAGAATTATCTTTACCTACATGTTAAACCACTTAGTACGTCTGATGAAGCGTAGGAGAATTCTAATATCTGCGTTGATTAGTTCGCCTAGATCATTGTAGAAGAAGGTACATAGGTGAATTTTTGTTCTATGGAAGTAGGTGCAAAGAAAATGGAGGATAGTTTCCTCCTCTTCTTTGTCCATGCAGTTTCTGCAGAAATCTTTTCAAAAAGACCCCAAACGTTTTTGCATGTCTGCCTATTATGTAGACAGTGTCGAGTAATGCAATCTATTGAGGGAAATCAAATCCTTAGAGCGGTATAGATCCAGCTTGGGCCAAATCTGTTTTTGTCGCTGGACACATTGTACCAGCTGTCTACCTAAGATTTGTCCTTTCGAGAGCATTACGATTAATTTTAAATTTACATTTAACGATGGGTCTGTCTAAGGCATCATATTTTGGTAATATATGCATCGTTGTTCCATGTCTGGCGCGTTCATTAGCCTTACAATTCCCTGGAATGTCCCTATGCCCCGGCACCCAATAAAGATGAATATTGAACTCCTCCTATGCCATGTCTCTACGAGAGACGATCGGCAATCTAGGGTTACCAGTGAATTTGTAGAGAATGATTCCAAGGGCTTGATTGCAGCTTGGCTGTCCGAAAAGATGCGGATACCTGAAGCGGATGTCACGTTTTTCTTCAGCCAAGATAAGACTTCTTTGATCGCCATTATTTCCGCTTGGAACACGCCACAATAATTTGGGAGACAGAAAGAGAGGCTGAGATTGAACTTGTTAGAGAAATCACCTCCTAATACACCTTCATTAGTCTTTGATCCGTCGATGTAGAAGTGCACCGACTTGTCTTCTAAGAATGCGTCCTCCTTCCAAAAAGATCTGGAGGAGATTGTAACTTCGAAGTTTTTGTCAAAATTCAGTTGGGGTACGGCGTAGTCAATGTTTCCTGGGGAGATTTTGAAACTATAGTACGAAGCAAACACGTTGAACCTAAAGCGGTTCATGATTATCAGTCTTCAGGTAAAGTAAGGGTGCTTTTGACAAGACATAGGGGCCTTATTCTGAGAAGTTTAAAAGACCCTCCTTAGCATATGAATGGTTGTCTGGTGAAATAAGTTTTCACTTAAAAAAGTTAAGTTTCTTATGTAGTCCAGTGTTTTTATAAACCTTGCCCCTAACTGACACTGTGACCTAAGAGATCTGTTGTAGCTTAAAGCCTTGCTTGGTCCATTTAAAAATAAAATAAATAAATAACTAGCGTGACAGCCCGCCATGTGCTAAAGCCTACCTTCTGGCAACGCTCCATGTTGTGGGTGGCACTTATTTTTTGGATGGAAGGAAAGAATGTGTAATTTATGGCTGACTCCGAAGGGCAAGTGACCCGATTTAACGCCAATAAATTATCTGCAGTCTTTTATACAGCAAGAATGAAGCGGACTTCATACAGACGTTGGGGTGTACTCTTTCTGCGGTATCTTAACACCTCGCGAAAATTCAAAAGAAAACCACAAGAGATCTGCTTTCTTTAGGCACTCCCAGCTGTGTCCTCAACAGCTCACATCATCAACTAGGTTACTTGACTTGTGGTAGCAAAAAGGCACATCTCAGTGCCAAATGGGTTCCTCTGAACACCGTTTCTACTTACTTGCCTACTCTAAGTGCAGAAAACCCTGCACATTCATGCACTTAACATTATTACGCAACACGGCATACCCGCAGGACTTTTTTAATTTTTGAAAGCACTCATTAAAGTTAAGCGTTATCTGAACTTAATTACGGGGTAGTTGCAACTTAAATTAAAATTAATAAACAGAGCGTGTAAACACAAAGTGTGGTTTCATAGAACAATCGTTGTTTTTAAAACAAAGGTTAGAACTTATTTTGTTTCGAAGTTGAAGGCTGAGATTCGTCCACACGACTAAGATAGCTGGGAACAACTGCGTTCCGGCCCGGAGAACCTTCAAAACTACGACGAAAGCATCACACAACCAACTTGACAAAACAGTGCTTTTGGCAAGATATGTGGCTTATCGCCGAAAAAGGGCCTCTGGATCAATACGACTATGTTAAGACTGTTTCTAGGTTGTTTGATGGATGAAGCTTTCATTTTAGTAAGTATTTGATCGCTTTCTGCGCTGAACTCCAAAGAACGGCCTGTCTCGGCTACACGAGTGCTTTCCCGAGGACGGCTGGTGCTGCTGTACACAGACGCCCTACTTGATTTACCTCCCGTTGATACTTTCATCATGGGCTTTACTATAAAAGCAATCTATTGTCTTAGACAGGAAGGCTTTTGGTATTATCCGAACAAGAGTTTTGATGACCTTGCGTGATACTTATCGAGCGATCCTGGTTCCATGGATATGTCGTCTGGGCCAACGGCACCAGAACTTCGGCTGCTAAGTTTAAAGTCAACTTTCCATGCGTGCAGATAGAGATGAGCTATTTATTACCTAATCTCTGTCCCAGAAGTGGCTTCGGTCAGAGTCTAAGCCTGGACTGGGCTATAGTCGAACTACCACCGATGGCTAAAAAAAACTAGCCTTGGGTTCGGTGCTGGTATCTTCTTGGAGACCGAGAACACTAGACTTTATTACTTGTTTGGCAAGTATGCCTCTGTTTTCCAAACAGAGACTTCTGCTATAGTTTGAATAGTTGGAGGATCGGAGTACCTAAGTCTATAGCAATAGCCAGGCCCTTAAGGCTTTGATCAATCCTTTTACGCTTTCTAAAACGGTTGGAGAACGCAAAAACTCTCTGAAATTAGTCGCAAGGCTGAACTCTCTCAACCTTGTGTCGGTCCAGGGCACGTTGGGATCTCTGAGAAATGAGATTTTCGATGAGATTGCATCTGAACGAGAGTAGGTTCTTCCAACGTCCTTGGTTATGTATGGCACGGCTCTTCAGAAGGCGGACTTAAGGGATAATTTCGAACGTATGTAAGAAATTGAAACTGGAGGCAGATGGCCATCGATTGAATTAACTGAATACGCGCAGTTCTACCACGAACTGTAACGTCGTAAACAAAAGGACGTGTCATGAGATTCGTTTTACCATCAAAATCCACAACAAAAACAGAAATCAAAACAATCTCTTTAAATGTTACGACTTTTTTTGTTTATTTTAAAACTTATTTCTTAAAAAACGATGATATACTCTTTGTTCCTTTTGCTCCCTTGGCCAACGCTTTCTCCTTTGCAGAGACTTTCTTCTCCTTTGCAGCAACTACAGCTTTTGGTGACTCTTCAACATTTTCAGAGCTAGAATCCTCTAATTTAATCTTTTTCGATAAACTTGTGTCAGCATTTGTCGATTTTCTCTTGTTGTTGGCTGTTTTATTCACTATTTCTTTAATCCCAAGATATTCCATCAGTTCATCATGCACGGACAAATCCACATAACATCCGACAATATCACAGGCATTTCTCAAATAGTCCACATCATCCGTAATTTGATCAACTTCACTCTTCTTGTAGTTCTGCGATAGAGAACTAAAACCGCAATAAATGTTATCCTTCTTCAAACGATCTGCGAGATTCTTAACTTTCACGGCTAACCATGCCAGCGTTCTCTTGCTGTTGTATTTATAGTACTTCATGCCTGCTGCTGTTTTCACATCTGCAACTACTTCCAAGCGATCCTTGATTGTATATTCGGATAGAAATGTATGCACCGAAGTATCATCTTCATCAACGATGTCCTCCAATGCCATGGCTCTTTCAGAACAGAATTTCTTTAGATAATACAAAGCCAGAAATGTACAATCAACTGGAACTGTAAGGTACACTTTGCCGTTTGAACAAATGTTCTTATTGACTAACCAACTGCGGTGTGGTTCAATAAATTCTTTTACTTCAAAAAGATTCTTTCCTTTCAGGTCAGCTATGAAAAGAGCATGTTTACCCTGACCAGGATGATGGAAAAATTCAAACTTTAGATTTTCAGATTTGTTTAGCAGATCCTCGTCGAAGAAGAACACTTTTTGGTTTGCGATTAGTTTTTTAGCTTTCTTTTGTGCTGTGATTTTTTCCAGGCTTTTGCCTGACTTCGATCTTGTTGTCATGTTAAATTATGTTATTAAGTTGAATATTCTAAAAACAAATTACTAAATAAAACAAATTCGAAATTCGCGCGAAGGGAAATGTTTGTGTTATGTCAAAAATTTGCTTTAGACAGATGACCGGTTCACAGTGAACTGTGAACCCAGACCTTTATTTAGGCAGAACTTGCATCACATATTTCTTAAAGCCATGAGATACAGCTACTACATCAGGCAATTATTGCGAAAAATAATAAATTAGGTACTCGAGTAGAATTTTTAAGGAAGGCACAATGTGTGTATTCTGTTGAATAGAATCGATTTGAAGACCGTGTTCTGGCTGATAGATATCACTATTTTTTCGCATTTATGCCGGCATTATTTTCAACTTGGAGTTGTGAGTTATGTACTTGAACATATGTTAATTTAATCATAAACAGACATCATAGAAACCCATAGCACAGTTTTACCAAAATTGGTTATACGTTTCTCTGTGAGTTGCAAAGCGGAATATTTGTTAAATTATTCGAATTGTCTTATCCTAAACCACCGTGCAATAAAAAAGAAGACCTCAAATATTATTTATAATTCTTTAAAACAGTTTTAAGCGAAAATGGAGGTATACCATACCAATAGTATTCGAAACACTTCGTATTCATTGTGAATATTTCAATCGGTTCAACTTAACCGTTTCGCCTGTCGGACGAGGTCAACTGTTTTACGTTCGTTTTTTATTTGAAGACGCGCTTAAATATTTCAACTGTTGCAAAAATATACATAAATAATACTTTTCTTTTAACTTTCTGTCAAGCATATCATTTATTTTAATTTCTAATAAAAAAATGCCCAATCCGGTAGACACAGAAAAACGAGAAGTTCGTTCATTTCTTGTTTCTAGAGATCCAAGTGTTGACAGGCGCTTTCGACCACGTCCCGACCGGCAAGTGGCTCTTTTCCAAAACGTCGAGGAAGTCGAGGTCGAAGATGATACCACATTCGAGGAGAGCGCTTCTGTGGCAAGCACCAACGTAACAACAGACCAGGAAGGAGCATTAATCTACCTTCGCATGCGCCCTCTGCCACAAGGATCATTTTGCTCGAGCTATAAGATTTCTGGCAATGTTTTGATAACATCACAGCTCGATTCCAGTGGTAATGCGATTAAAAATCAAGTGGAAAAACATTTTACGTTCAGTGAGATCTTCGATAATGCCATCGACCAGCCAGCAATATATGAAAAGTGTGTTCGGAGTAAGATTGAAGCAGAAGAAAATTTCACGGTGTTCACCTATGGCACGTCTGGTTCGGGTAAAACTTATACCCTACTTGGAGATATGGAGAAACCGGGAATAATCCCACGGGCCATCGAGAACATTTTCACTTTGTACGCGAGTAATTTATTCCCGCAGCCAGCGGCGAAGGTGGTTTGTGCGAATGTTTCGTTGGTCGACGATGATTCAATGCGCAAGGACATGCTCCTGCGGCAGACTATCATATCTTCATGCAATGACGTCCAATCGGTGTACAATCGAGTTAAGCAAAATATAGCTTCGGAACACGATTTTAGCACCACAGTTTTGGAGAACACATGCGTCCTAATTTGGGTGTCCTTCGTGGAGATCTACAATGAGTGTGTTTATGATCTGCTTAGTCCAGATATTCCCACAGCGACAACTAGAAGGAAAACTCACAAGATCGTCACAAACGATGGCAAAGTGTTTATCAAGGATTTGACTTCAGTGCATGCGAAAATGGCTGCTGACGCTTACAAGCTGCTTACATTTGGCCTGCAAAAGGTGAAGTATGCCTCGACCGCCATAAACTCAAACTCGAGTCGATCACACTGCATTTTCTTTGTGGACGTCATCAAGTTTCTAAATTCCGGCATATTTACACTAACGTCGTATAAATTTTGCGATTTGGCCGGCTCTGAACGTTTGGGGAAAACCGGCAATGTTGGCAGTCGATTGAAGGAAGCGCAGCGTATCAACACTTCGCTAATGGTGCTGGGAAGGTGTCTGGACGTGGCAAATAATAATCAAAAGAAGAGAAACGCCGATGTTATTCCTTTTAGAGAATCTAAACTGACAATGTTGTTGCAATCGGCCCTGCTGGGCAAGGAGAAGCTGAGCATGATTGTGAATATCACACCGACGGATAAGTACTTTGAGGAGAACTTGAATGTGCTGGGTTTCTCGTCGATCGCGAAAAATATCGTTTTCAAGCAGCCCATTTTGAAGAATAATCGAAGTGCTCGGTATTCGTGGTTTGTTGAACATGCCGCGCAGGGCAAACGGTCAACGGCTGCACAGGATACCACTCAGCTGGACGCTTTGCTCGAGGAGAATTTCGTGTGAGTATTTAATTATGGGATCTGTGGGATGTGTCGGACCATCTTGGGTTATAAAACATGACAGGGTTAACGCATTCTGCGAATGAAAACTTAAGACATCTTCAAACCTGCTTATGGTTATGGTCGCTGTACCATTATTTGTCAGTGTAATTCCCACCGTGTGCTCAGCGGTACATTTTGAGTGCACTTGCCGGTCGGTTTCCTTGTTTCCCATGGCTTGGTTCCAATCGCCAACTCATTTGGCACACGATTGGTTATTTGTAAGCCTCAGGGTCTTGCATAAAAACGACGAGATACTAGGCGCCCGTCAATGGGTCATTAGCGGCCGTCTTTGTCTCGCATAAAGACAACGAGGTATGCACGTGCGTCAAAGGGACTCCTGGTAAACGAGTTGGTGGTAATTGAATGTGAATTGGAAAGACCTATAAAAATCTGAGCGTTCTAGAATGCACGTGTATAGACTTTATATACTTTAAACAATTCTGTTATTTGTTGATTTCAGATTGCGAAATGAAAATGAACGACTAATGGCAGAGGTGTGTCGATTAGAGAAGGCCCTACCTCAACAAGAATACGATTTGCGGAATCAGTTGGTAAATAACTTTCAAAAATCATTACAAGATCATAAACGATGCTGGGAGGAACGAAAAGCAAAGGAAGTAGAAATGGTTAAGCAAATGTATGAGAATAAGGTTAGTTAAACTGTTTTCTAATTACCAGAAGTGCGTGTATGAAGATCCATTTTCTTATTCTTTCAGATCACCGCCTTGAAAGCAAAACATGCCCGCGATTTAGAAGATATGAATGACGAAGTGTCGAATGTTAAAAAGAGAAGAGCTACGTTAGGCGATTTTGAAAACATTCTGAATATTCCTTAAATGTTATTTATTTATTAATTTTTTTTTTTGTCATTGAATGAATTTGGTTACTTATTCAAATTTGTTGTTGTTGTCGTGATTTTTTGTAACTAAATATGGCTGGTTTGCTTGAGAATTGCCCTAAGGATGCACGGTACAGTGTTTTCTCAGAAAGTGCAATACAATCACGGTTGGAATATGCCACTAGTCCTGCATATTTCAAGTGAAGAAGTAAGTCAATGTAAGCTCTGATGCGCTATAAACAGTTTTATTCAATACATATCATCATGCCCAGACGGAATCATTCCAGTAGGAATGTGTCATGGTTATGACATCTTCAAACGCTGATGGTCGGAAAAACTATGCTGCTCACGTTCAAACTTTAGTTACGGAGCTGGATTATAGAAAATAAAAGCGGACTTTATTCCGAAAACTGGGAAATCCCACACATCTTTTCCCAAAGACTTCTAGCCCATCAGGCTCCCCGCTTTCTTATGGCTCCTGAATGTAAATAGAACACTATTTGGCTATCCTTCGAAAATAAAGGAGAGATTCGAAAACCTCAAGAGTTAGGTTATAGCCTTCGTGAACACGATATGAAATCTGATGGACACAACTCTAGCTAAATTGGTTAAGTAGACGAACAAATGTAATTTAGGTAATGCCCGGACTAAAACAGAGCTGCTCACTGGTTTAGCCTTGGAATTCTTGCAAAACTCATTCGATCATGTAGGATGACGATGGAAAACGCTCCGTCACGGACGGAAAAGACCCCATTGAGGTCTTCAATACCTCGAGGTTTTAGATAAAGCGGAGCAACAATAAATAAATAAATAGCTGGCGCGACAGCTCGGGATGAGCTTCTCGCAACCATTCATGCTGTGCGTGTTACATTTTTCGCATGAATGGAAGGGACCTACAATTTATTGCCGACTCCGAACGGCGAGGTGAGAAGCTCTTTCATGACGAGAGGTGATGCCGCGAAAAATGTTTTGGTGTTTTTCATGGCTGGGACTTGAACCACGCCGCTCGGTCAGCAGTCCAACGCACAAACCACTGAGCCGCGGCGCCCAGCAACAATAGAAACTCTTAAATTAGAACTGATATAGTCTAAAACAATAAGCAAAAACAGGGCATGTTCGCACTAAGCAAGCATCGGACAGACTGTGCTCACACAATTGTCAACACAATAAGCCGTTTACAGTGCCTACTATGTTCGGAAGTTCAAAAAACTGCTAAGCACATATTGTGCGATTATCCCAGCAAAAATTATGAAAAACAAAATTATTTTGGGCTTCACATCTCTAGCCTTTAGTCAACTACAACTACTACAACTACACTACAAATATTTTACCTTATAACACCAGAAACATTGGTCTGATCTATATAACTCCTTCCCGGGTCGATAAGTAGAATTCCTGAAATAAAAATTGGGTAATAATTGAGATAAATAAGAGACTAGATCGTTGGATGAAAAAGGTGAGGAGTATGTTGATTCAGCCTTAAAAAAAATACGAATTTCTAGCACTGTTACGCTCATTACATCAAAATGAGTAAACAGATGTGGTTAAAGCTAGATTCGTCTTTGAGGTAATTTTTGTACATACACATATTAAATCTGTTCCTTTACTTTTTCAAGTAAAC
This sequence comes from Matsumyia berberina, assembly GCA_917880715.2. Classification (NCBI taxonomy): domain Eukaryota; kingdom Metazoa; phylum Arthropoda; class Insecta; order Diptera; family Syrphidae; genus Matsumyia; species Matsumyia berberina. The sequence continues at coordinate 108,448,683 of OU862870.1, read as the reverse complement.
CAAAGCTACGAAAAGCTGCCTAATCTTGTTCCACAACACAAAAATTTGGCAAAAGAGAGAGGCCACGCGAGAGCAAATCACTTCCCCTCAACTGAGAGAGCTACGAGTTTCAGCCCAAGAAAATTCTTCGGGCAACTTTTGTAAAACAGCTAAAAGCTGATCTTATGACAGTTGAAATGGATTTCTGTTATTTTTCATTTAACTTTTCACAATTGTTTTGGTTTTGCGTTTGACGTTTTTGTCAAGCAGCCTAAACTTACAAAAAAGCGTTCCTTTACTTTTTCTTAATTTCTGCATTCTCTGAGAGAATTTATCCACACTTCTCGAAATTTGAGCAATAACTCGAAGCTACATGAAGAGTAAAGGAACAGACATATCGTGTTTGCAGATTGTATTAATCTGCTAAAGATCGAGCTGCTTGGAGACGTTTGTAGGTTGAGGCCCAGATCCACCCCGGACTGTAGCGCCACCTTAAGTAAGTAAGATTGACTCAAAATTTCATACACACTATTGAAACGTTTGATATGGATACCAACCAACGCTCCGGTTCGCAGAGTCTTCGAATCTAACCCGGAGGAGGGACAAGGCAGTAGAGGGAGACCTCGCTTAAGGTGGCACAAGTAGAAGAGGGCCTCTACCAACTTGACGAGTGCACCTGGAAGCACTTAGCTAAGGGACGGGCTAGTAGTAGCGCCATCTACATAAGTAGCCAACCCCGGATACTTAAAATACATTTTAAAGAAATGAACATTTCCGGACACACTTCCGAAGTGAATAAAATATAAAGTAAATAAAATGCGGGTTAATATTACGTAAACAACGTTCGATAAGGATATAAGCATTATTTTATTCGGTTTTCCTTTCCTCTTCTTTTCTTCATTCAAATATTAACAAATTATAATTTAAAATGTGTTCCTATTTATTTCATTTTCATTTCATGTTACGATATAAGTTTTGCCAAATAAAATATGGTAAAGAGTTAATTACTTCATTTGTTTTTCTCTTGCGTATAAAGTAAGGTAAAAAATAAAAAAAAAAAAAAAACAAATAAATTCATAAAGTCCCTTAACATAATCGCTGTGTAATAAAAATATAATTCTAAAATTGGATCTGTCCTATTTGTTTTGTTTCACCATAACTGTGGGCACAATATTTTCTCTCACTTTCTCTCGCTGTCGCTCGATTGCGAACGATCGAATTACCTTTTCTTTTTTCCAGCACTTGCATCGGTTTTTTTGTTTTTCTTTCAAATTATAAACATTAACTACATGTAATTTTCTTATTTTTCTCTTGTGTTTGTTTTCTTTCTTTTTGTTTTGCATTAATAAGTTTATGTGTGTTCTCTTTTGTTTTTTTTTTTGCCTTAACTTACGATTTATATTTCATATAGTGTATTTATTTAATTAAATTGTTTTTGTTTTTCATTTCTGTATGAGTTAAAGTTAATTCTCTCTGTTCAAAGTTCATTGTATGAATAATAAATTTGATGAACCTTGTTTTGCTTTTTTTTTTTTTGTTTTGCAATTTTACAATAATACTAGGTTTTAATTTAGGGTTTCCTTTGTTTTTTTGTTTTTCATCATAATTGTTTACAATAATTTAATCAATAATGAACCCAGTTCAACAAATCTTTATGTCTTTTTCTTATGTTTTCCGTTTTGTTTTTTTTTATTTCTTTTTTGTTTTGTTGCAGTATCAAATAATTATTTTTTTGTTTTATTTCATTTTTCTATGTTCAAATATCTATTTTATTTAAAGGTTTTATTTTTTTGTTTTGTAAATACTCCTAGTATTTAGCTGCAATGTGATTTTTTTTTTTGTTTAAAATGCTTAATATTTTGTTTTGAAGTGTTTCATTTTTTTAATTATTTTTTTATTTTTTTGTTTGAATACATATATACTCCACTAAAAGATACAGAAGAAGGAAGTGGAAATCCCCTTTCCTTTTAATAGTAGAAAACGTGTGCTTGCTTTTGACGTTTTCTCTCCTCGAATTTTCGTTGAATCTCCTGTTGGCGCTCGGCTTTGTTGAGAGCACGTGCCACGTAGAGAACCTTGTTCTCGGCGAGTTGTTTTCCATTGAGGGCAATAACTGCTGCCAAAGCTGATTGGGAGTTCTCGAAGGCAACGAAACCGAATCTTCTAGAGCGTCCCTCCTCATCGAGCATCACCTGTTTGCAAAAAAAAAATGGAGAGTGGAAGACAAATAAATAGAGAAATCGAGAATAGGTCAGATGGCGCCTAAAACCCTAAACACCTTCTTCAGGGGATCTGCAACACACGTTTCCTTAGAACACAGTGTACAGACAGGGTTTCCTTTATCCGCTTGGTTTTAGAAGGTCAAGTGGCAGCCAAAGGACCTTAGGCCTATGACTGCCTATGTTAGTCCATATTTGGTCATGAATTTTAGCTGTTTTTTTCAGCCTTAATGAGGCGTGAAGATGGTTTGACAACCTACAACCAATACTACAAAACTAGCGACCGAACTTCGTCTGACGTGGTTTTGCCTGCATAGTGTTTTAAGGATTGAGTCACAGCTCTTCGCAATTTTCCATTTGATATTTGCCTGGAATACACTGCATGTACTAAAAGGTCTTGTGGACACTTTAAGGTCTGCATTACAGAATCTGCAGGTCAAATATGTATCTATGAATATCATTAAACGACAAGGTGCTGTGGAAAGATGCACATTATTATTATGTTAGTGGCGAGCAGTTAGTCCGCTCTATCACTGCGGTTCTGTCACGAAAAACCGAGGACAGATATGGTGCACAAGCCTGGCTGAGAAAAGAACTGAGCAAAATACAAAGACTGGCTTGCGTAGTTATAACCGGAGGAATGCGCATGTCTTGCGCCAGCACTGGAAGTGGTTCTGGGACCACTCCCATTGCACACTACGCTAGAAAGTTCAGCAAAGGAAGCCCTGCTCCGGATATAATAACAAAGGATCCATTTATTAGCTAACAAAAGTATGGGGAAAGAGACCTGTATCACGGAAAATGAGAGCCCAATCCTTTCGGAAACAATTTCCCTGTTCAACCCAATTAGAGATGACATGGTCCGGAAATACTGCTTCAAATTAAGTTTGATTCCGTAATTAGCAACAAAAGATAATGGATATCCGAGGTGTGTGTAATTGAAAATACTGTATCAAGTGGTATACGGACGAATAGAAACAATACATGGATCGAGAGCAAGATACTCGGAATCTCTAGGAACCTTTTCCAGCATAAGTCTCCGCAATTCAAAGATGCGCTTAATTTAACTTCAATAGGAAATCCCAAGTGAAAGTGTCGCGTTATTACCGCACAGCTAGGCAGCCAACAAGGCACTCTGCTGCTATAAAATAAAAAATGGTTTGGAACTGCCGATTTTCCCTAACAGCCACGCGAATATAAAAGCAAATTACGTAAATCACATAAAAAAGCCTGTGTTTGTCGCGAAGAGCTGAAATTTCTTAACTCACAGGAGAACATGAAACTCTCCTGTAGTTTTGGCCTAAATATGGCAAAACAAGAACAAATATATAAGAAAGGAAATGCGTTTGAATGTTGGCAGGGCTAGTTACTGGCCACAACATGCTAAGAAACCACACTAGGAGGCTAAATCGGAACCATGATGACCTATGCTGAGACCTTTGGGACGAGGATGTATGTACATGAGGAGGCAACCCATTTTCCCTTTCAATGCACAAACCTCTGCCAAGTAGGATCACATCGAACGACTGTTTGGTAGCTCACTATTACAAGAGCGATCAAACCACACTACGTAGAGAAAATAAACCATAAAGAGATTAGAAATCATCTTCATCACCCACAAACCTAACGTAGCCTAGTAGAATTACGACTTGATTAATCTATTGGATTGCCTGAGCCCCGGAACATTTTTCCAATAAGTTGAGCGAATGGTAGCCAAAACTAAGTTTGTACAACGTTTGATCTGCCGGACTTAAAAGGACAGGAGAATACCTGCTCCTTTGATATCGCAAAAGACATCAAGCTGTCGTGCATCTAAAAAAAAAAGTACAAAACCCCTTGAATCTGCACAAGTGTTGGACTTTGCGGCGAAGTGTTGTTATCGCATTTGGTAGAATCGAATTGGAACCATCTAAGATGGCCCTGGTAATATACAAGAATAACAAAACGAAATGACTTCCACTAGTGAAATCTTGGCCAAAACTAACATTCAATACAATTAACGATTCAATCCATTTCGGCAAGTAGTGATTGCTGATCGCACTAATAAGAATTTTTCACTGGAAAATCCTTGCCAAACTTTTTAAGCATTTTAAACATCACTAAACGATCCTCTTTGAACTAAATTCATTGTAAAAAGACATCAGCTAACGGAATTAACGTTATTGCCCCAACGCAAACATGGCCACACGTAAACATTTGTAAGCTCTGCAATCTCAAACTGCTGACGAAACAGTAACCAAGCGGATAAGTACGCCAATAGGAAATAAAATCAAAACTAACTTTACCACATCTAGGTAAACTTACCTTGTGGCTGGTGATTCGTCCGTATGGCTCAAACATTTCACGCAAATTATTATCGTTGAAATCGTCATTGAGATTCTTCACATAAAGATTTTTGAAATGCGTAGCCTTCTCCTGTTCACGATCGCGACGCGGTATAAATTTCACCACATGCACCTTCTGATTGTTGCACAGCATCCCATTTACCCGTTCAATGGCCATTTTCGCCGCTACTTCGGTTTCGAAATGAACAAATCCATATCCACGTGAGTTGCCCTCCTCATCCTTAGCCACGTTGCAGTTCAGAATCTTGCCGAAAACAGAGAACGTGTCGCACAGCGCCTCATTATCAATGGAACGCTCCAAATTTTTGATGTAGATTTTGCCAGCGTCCGAAGATTTCTGGTGGGTACCACCATTATGATGATTGCTATGATGATGGTTGTTATTGTTGTGACCACTTGCGTGCTGCTGGTGAGGATGATGATGATTGTTGACGTGATGGTGCAATTGATGCGTCTGATGCAGATGATGGTGATGGTTGGATGGGTTTCCGCGAAACGTCATCGAGTTCACGAACATTTTTCTTCAGCGGGGGGCTTTCTCTGGCTATTCACGATGCACTCGTTATTTGGGGAGTTGGAAAATTATGTGCAGACTTTTTTTACAGGCTTCCTTAGCCGATTTATGTGTTCTTTATTTTGTTTTTTCGAATCTAATACGTATTGTTTATGGTTTTCCAATGTTTTTATTGGTTTAACATTATTGTTAAATGTAGAATTTTGTTTGGAAATTTTTCTGCACAAATTTTCCACCTCCAACACAAAAAAAAATTGGTTTTGGTCTTTTGCTTTGTGCTCGAATTCTTGTTTTCCGATTTTTCTTTGATGCGTTCTTCGGTGAGTGAGAGTTCGTTATCGGATTGGGGCTGTCCGAGTAGTGTTGTCGCTTTTTCGGTATACGTTCTCTGGGCTGTGTTCGTTAGGTAGATATGGCAGGTTTTCGATGGAGAGATGTTTTTTTTTTATGTTTTTGGCAACTTTTCTATGTTGATTTTAATTAGAAACAAAACTGCTCACATAATCGATACGCACATATGTCGCGAGAGTTTTCGAAGAGTTTACCGGCAATTAAACGAGGAACTTCAAAAATGCCGTTTTATACTTTGTCTTTACCTCGAGAAGAGTTTTGATGAAGGATTTGGAGTAAGCAAAGATGAGTAGTAGAGCTTAAGCTTATGTAACAGACCTACATGCATACATCATTGTAAGTATGCAAATGAGTTTTCAGAACACGTGATAAACTACTTAGCCAACCAATTAGTTAGCTAACTGCCTTCAGCTATACACGCCAAGTAATACAGTTACATTTCCACTTGCGTACACAATCTGCATCGCCTTTACTTACCGTCTACCGGGAAAGATTTAATAATTGTTTGGCCCTAAGTGCTACATGTTCCTCTTTACAAGTCCCATCCATCTCACCTTCTTGATTGCGTCGATATTGCTGCATAGCCCATAAAGTTCGTCGTAGTATTGATAAAGTAAAAAATCGTAGAATACATATGCACGTATGTATATACCTCTTGACACCAGTGTGTCCCAAATGGTTACACCACCTTTCGACGAACAATGCTACAAATGCAGTTATTGTGAGAAGATTTTGCAATATAATTAGCCTTTGACGTTCTTCTAAGGGCGGCGCAGAATATTTAAGAAAATGTACACGCTCATATGGAATTGGACTGGAAAACATGGTCGCTATTCTCGTCTGTGTGTAGAGGACAAGTCTTTCGAAAGAAAATTTCGACGCTAATAAAATATTTACGAAATCATTTATCGTTGGTTTATCTTTTCAGAGAGATTATATTATATATTTAAAGAAAAAAAATCTTAGTTTGGCTTCACTTTGATTTCACTGCTGTCAGAACTGTCACAAGTCAGAAAAAAAAAGTGGTGCTGGTTTCTTAAATTTGTTTTTGTTTATTTTGTTTGTCCAAAATTATTGCATAAACATTTGAAGATAAATATGCTAGAAGATAGCATTTCTTGTAGTCCTGGCAATGATAAAAAAGGATCGAGATCCAGACGGTTCCACAAAAAGACAAAGCGAAAAAGTCAGCGACTGTCAGGTGCTGCAATATGTAACACGTTCGCGGAAGATCTACCTTGTTTGGAGGCGATGTATGAAGAACCCGTGTCATCTGTTGTACCTTCAACAACCCAGTATGAACATTTTAATCCATTTGAGGATGAAATAATTCTAGCGGCTGCTGATATGTATCAAGCATCAACTTCAAGCTCTAAGTTGAATCAGTACGTTTCCCAAGGATTTGTGAGATTGGAAAAGTTACCTGTGATTGATAGTGAAGAGGATTCAATTTCTTCATTAAAGCCCAGTGTTAGTATATCGAATGTGACAGCTCCAACAGTACTTGGTCCAGAAACTCAATTCGGAATTACAGAATCTGAGTTTGGTCGGTTTTGTGATGAAGCAGAAATTGAAGTTGAATCACTATCACAGCCAACTACTGAAACAAAAACGCCCAAAGCATCAAAGTCAATTGTCGATGTGATATTACATGATTTCTGTGGCTCACCATGCAGTGAAAGTCCACCAAAGTGTACAAGCGTTGATAGTACGCCGATTTTTCTCTTTAGGTCTAAGCCTATTCGTACTTATAGTGGTTATAGACAAACGAAACGTCGACGCAACATTGTCACCGAATTGGCGAACATCCAATTACCCGAAGATGATGGTAATGCTAGTGATTCGTCGGGTCTTTCGGTGCAGGAAGACTTAAGTCAAGCCGTTGTTCCACAGCTGGACACAGTGGATTTAAATAATTCAATTCGAGTTTGTGAGAATTTACTTAATTTAAGTTCGTATTTCTCGCAATTAAATACTCCACCGTCAAGTAGTGAAAAAGAAAAGATTCCGGCATCAGCAATTCTAGAGCAAATAATGGAACTGAGAAGAAAAACGCCCAAAATTATTCGCCGTAGGAGCGTTGAAGAGTTTTATGGCTTTTCTGACAATGATAGCGATTCAAAGGAAGATACTTTGAAGGAGTTCCTTGAAGGTGAGGATGATGTTGTACAACAAATAAACTGTGGTTCTCTGTGTCACGAGAAGGTTATACCCAAGACGTCATTTACATACGACTCCAGTGCGATAGAAACCGTTTTGGAAGATGCAAATGCTGTGATTGAAGAGGCAAAGAAGTTGATATCGCCGATCTATTGTAAGTAAACTTTGGTAGTACTACGCTAGCCGCGACTATTTATTTGTTTTCCCTCTTTATAGGTCTAAATACGAAGGAAGATTCCACAATTAATGATCCGCCAAACTGTGATAAAAATGAAGGTAAACTTCAATCTGTAAGTCTGCAATATGCTTTTAATTTTCAAATCCGTAGATATAGCACGCAATCCATCGCTTAACTCTCCACAACATGATCGGGAATTATTTGATGATCTGTGGAATGACAATGAAGTTCTCCTGAATTACGCTACCCAGAAAAATTTTAATCTTGGCAAACCTGCTAATAAAAGGTCTCCAATTGGCGGCAACTGTTTGAACGAGGTTTCTAAAAAGGCTGAAGTATACCGAAAAGAACTGCTTAGAGACTGTAAGGGTGCAATGAAGGTGTGGAGTGGAGTTGCTGAAACGGCTCTAAATGTTAAAACATCTGAGATTGCCACAACGAATTCTCTCGAGGGGATTGCTACAGCATCAAGGAAAGCAATTACAAAATTCAGTGAAGCCGCTGAAAAGAGGGTAGGAGAAGATTTTGAGTTTGACGACGCACGAAGCATTCAAGAGAACTTCTCAACTTCTAGACAGGTGGCAATTGGAGAAGTTAAAGATACTATTGATGTGCAGCGCCAAGACGCTAAAAATCCTGTAGGTTGCTCGTCTACTGCCACCTTTTTAGGATTCTCAACAGCCTCCAGGAAGCCAATTGCAATATCTGACCAAGCCAAGCAAAGAGCTGATGGCATTTTAAAGAAATTCGAACAAGAGGAACGAGAAAAACAGATTGCGGTGACAGACGATATGAAGTCTGAAGTACCTTCAATCAGTAAAAGTGCTACAGATCCTTCTTTTGCTGGAAAAAGTACACACAACTCATCAGGTCCTACATTCATTGGGTTTTCAACAGCCTCTAGGAAGCCTATTGCAATATCTGATCAAGCCAAGCAACGGGCTGATGGAATTTTAATGAAATTCGAACAAGAAGAACGAGAGAAGAGGATGTTAGGAAGTGATATGGCATTGGAAGAAACAAAGAGAAAGTGTAACTTGTCAGATGCTACCCCAAATCCAACAAGCACTGTTCCTGCTCTCGGTTTTGCTGGATTTTCCACAGCCTCTAGGAAGCCTATTGCAATATCTGTCGAAGCTAAACGAAAGGCTGATGTAATTTTAAAGAAATTTGAACAAACAGAAAAGGACGAAATAATTCAGGAAACAAAAAAATTGGCAACGGTTAATGGACAACTCAGAAAACCCAAAGAAGTAAAAGAAGAAGTCAAACAAAAAACACAAGAGCTGTTAAGAGATATAGAATTTTTTGAAGAAGTATTTGAAGAAGAACTCATAACCTTGGATGAACAATCTCCAGCTGATATTCAAACCTCTGTAGTGAATTGTATACAGAACGTTATGCCAGAGTGTCAGCCAATTTTCGAAGGATTTAAGACTGCTTCAAAGAAATCAATTCAAATTTCTGAAGTTGCTAAACGACATGCTGATCTATTACTTAGAAAAGTAGAGAATGAAGATCTGCCTCCAGATTTTCTTAAATGCATCGAAGCTGATCTTGTAAACGCCGGCAGTTCTATCAAGGGAATTGATCAAGTTGATGGAGCGTCCGAAAAACCTGTAAACCATATTCAAATGACGTCAAAGACTAGAGACGAATATCTCTGTGTGAATGGTGCACGCCTTTCAAAGTTAAATTCTGCTAAGAAACCATTCGATCGTGAAATACACGAAGCACGACGCCAGGACAGAAAAGAATTAAATGACTATGATCAAGTTGATCCTGCCTTGGCACGAGTAGATGAAATTCACGAAATTACTCGCTCTTTCTCCCAAGAGTATGAAATAACTGACAAACACGTAAATCTAAAACGAAAACGCACCGATCCTCGAAGATCACCCGACCTGATATCTCCCCGCAGGTTAAGTTATAGCGACCGATCACCGCTAAATTGTATAGAAAATGCTGTTCTCCAAAAAACATCATCAATGCCTCTAATTAAATCGACAGCGAAGTCTGCACTGATTTCTCGAAAAAACCTGCTTTCATTGAGTAAACGAAAAAGGATTCATTCTCCTAGCAGGGTTGGTGATACCACAACTGGACCAAAGACACCCGAAAAGGTACGACCCCCTCTTCATTGCAATGCTAATACAACCCCGAATCTTAAAGAGTTTTTCAACTCAGTATCAACGAGTACGCCACGATTGATTCGTTTCGATCGAAATAAGGGTGGTGAAGACGTTCGAAAAGATTCTTCAATTGACACTGATTTTCGACATATAAATTGGGAAGATGCTAATAACTCAGCACGTTTATGTAAAACTAATTTATGCGTTGATTCGAATGTGCTTTGTTCAGAAGTGAGCCCATCGCCGCAGCAACGAATAGAGAGGTTGAAGATGTACGGTGAACCACCACCCATATCACCAATATTAATGGTGAATAAATGTCGTCCCTCTGGTCTGAGGAGAGGAAGAAGCCTTATGAAACCCTAGTTGGTATTTTAAGTTAACCATATTGTATTGTTCTGTAAATAAGAGTAAAATTCATTTATTTTGTTGAAATTGTGGTTTTTTTTTGTCGGAATTTGCTTGCATTTTCAGTCTTCAGAACAACGTCTTACTTGGTACAAATGGAATTATAAAACTAACCTAAGTTTGATCGTTGACAGCATATACTTCGTCTTGCCCTCATTGACCGCTAAACCCATCTTGCTGTCAACAAGAAAGGACTCCCAACACCGACGTCTCGGACAGAACGTCACTATAGACAGCTATAACTTTAAGGTAGTTAAGGACTTTGTCTACCTAGGCTCCGCTATAAATTCAGACAATGACATCGGCGCTGAGATTAAACGAAGCGTAACTTTTGCCAATCGCTGTTTACTTGGGCTAAGAAGGCAATTGAGTAGCAAAGCCCTCTCTCGAACAACTAAGGTGACCCTTTATAAGTCCTTAATCGTCCCAGTCCTGCTCTACGGCGCAGAGGAGGCATGGACTCTGTCTAAAGCGGATGAGGTTGCTCTTGGCTGTTTCGAGAGGAAAATTCTTCGGGTGATTTTTGGTTCCGTCTGCATAGACGGGGAGTGGAGGAGGAGATACAACGACGAACTGTACGGGCTGTACAGCGATATCGACTTAGCCAGAAGAGTGAAGGTCCAACGACTGAGGTGGCTGGGTCATGTAGAGCGGATGGACACCAATGCTCCAGCTCGGAAAATCTTCGAATCCACACCCGAGGGTCAGCGCAGTGGAGGAAGACCGCGACTCAGGTGGCGCACGCAAGTGGAAGGCGACCTCAACCAACTTGGCGTGCGAAACTGGAGACAGCTGGCAAAAGATCGAGATCGCTGGCGACGCTTGTTGGTTGAGGCCCAGGACCACGCCGGTCTGTAGCGCCACCTTAAGTAAGTAAGTAAGTTTGATCGTATGGATGTTTACTGAAACTGAGAATTGAGAAGCTTTTTCATGACCATTTATACCAGTACAATTCCACATAAAAATGCAGGAAAAACTAGAATCTTCCGCCAGAATAATGGTCACCTCTACATGCTTACCCCTTTGCTACAAAATTGTGAACTAAGCATGTGTTTGCATTATATTCTTGCCAAGTATTACTTCAAGCTAAACTACACGTAATTATTCCCTTTTGTCCTCAACGAACTGATTCTGAAACTGATTCTGTGGCGTGGTAGCATATGCAGACGACGTCGCCATCGCCTTGACGAGCAAGTACTCAACGCGGCTCTAAAACTGAGAGGAACCCACTAATGGCGTAAGAAAAATGTGGGATATGCCAGAATTCTATCAACTCACCGCAGACTTCCCAAATCAAGAGATGTGCTTCAACATGGGGTTTAAGCACAAATTATCGGACAGAAGCGCCTAAAGTTTTATGGACGGCTCTAAAACAGCCAAAGGAGTCGACCTCTTTTCAGAAGACGTAGCCATCCAACACTCCTTCAGTCTCCCCAACCACTCTAGTGTCTTTCAAGCCGAAGTCACAGCTATTAATTCAGCCGCTTGGCTGAAGGCTAATTCAATATCACGCACAGATCAGGTCCCTCGTATCCAACACAACAATATCTAGGGCAGTGAAGGATTGTCGCGTGTCTCTGAACGAGATCGCTAACCAATATAGCGTCTCACTCTATTGGGTCGCTGGTCACTGCGACATTCAAGGGAACTGCGCGGCTGACGAATTAGCTAGACTGGGCTCTCAATGTATGGACGACAGGAAGCTCGACCATGTCAAAGCGACTATGTCGTTTGTTAAACACTTGACTCACACCAACGCTCTTTCGAAAGCAAATCGTTAATGGCAGCAACTCGATTATTGCAACAATGTCAGGCTGATCTAGCCTGTCATGGATCTAAAAAAGATCAAAAGCATTAATACGAGACTAACTTTCAAATCAAATCAAGGTCCTAGGGAGACATGCTCAATGCCTCCGTTTAGCATTTCGCAGGCGGAGTAAGAGTCTTCACACACTTCCTGGAAAAGTTTAAACCACATCCTTTGGGGTATGGTATATGGACGGCTAAAAATTGACAGTGGATTTGGGTATATTCGGTGATACGTTCAGCGCTAATGTATCCGTTTGGCTAGGCACATACTCAACCATCTACCAATCAGTGCTTAAACTTAAACTCGCATCTGACAATCAATCTGCTCTAAAGGCATTGAACTCAGCCACGATAAAATCGAAACTAGCTCTAGAGACAGTCAAAATCCTTCTTGAGCTAGGAAAGAAAAACTTGGTCATAATACACTGGATCCCTCCATACAGGGGTTACATTGACAACGAAGTAGCGGACTCACTGACCAAATTAGGTCCACTGGTCTCAAACCATTCCAAGGAGCTAGCAAACGCCTTTTTAAAATCCACACGAGAGAACAGATCTTGTTCAAACCCAATGCGATCTGGATGGAAAGAATAGGACTGAAATTACCAAATATTTTTTTTTCCAAAGGAAGCTTTTTTCTGAATCTGAGCAGGAATCACCTTAAAATCCTAGCCGACTGCCTATTGAAACGGCACTAGCACATATCGCCGAACCCTCCAGGTAGACTATGTTTACAAAACGATTAAAGCTCTCTTCACATACTGAAAACGAACTCCGGGCAGTGAACTTGTCTCATCGACTGCACTCGCTGAACTTCATCCAAAGCTGATGAATTTCCCCACAGGCTCTGAAGTAAATGAACTACTTTATGGGTGGGCACAATAGGCCTCTTTGAGAGATCCCCGTTCTAGAGCGAATCAACTGCTTCTCAATAACATTGATAATAATAAATACTGGCGGAGATGGACTAGAAGGTTATTCCCCGAAAAGTAGTGGTCCCGTGCTGAGCTTCAAACTAACGCACTAAGCACTGAGCCACTGCGACCACTTTTTATGAATCTGTAAACAATCTGAACTGATTTTTATTTGCGACTGACAGGGTGCTTAAGGTTGGAGCTTTGATAGCCGGATATTTAGTCCTTTATGCGAGATGAGATGAGAAGTCGTGAACTATTACATACACTGGGTCAGACAAAGCAAAAGGGTAATACCAAATGAACCAAGAGGGTTTTTAGTCCCTGCCTTCAAATTCCAGGTGTTAGGAGGGGACGTTTATTTGTTTTAAGTGCAGGCAATGGTAGATGCAAGGAAGACTGACTTGTGAGCAGTCGGCTCTGTAAGAAAGTACCTAAGTACTACCAGGTAAAGTGAACATGGGAAAGAATAAATCCATCTGCTCTCCGATGAGATTAATTAAGTAAAAGCTTCAAATGTTCTCTTAAACTACTTGATAACCCCGCGCGAGCAAAAAAGGAAGAAACCTGAATCGAGCTGCAAGAATGTGTTTATTTAGATGAAGGTTTTGTCCTTTATGTCGCCCATAAATCATTTTAAGTTCTTATTTCTTATTCTTCTGTTACTTCATCAGCAACATCACCATCTACATCTTCCACAGCGTCACCACTGACTTCTTCATCATCAATGTCTTCATCGTCAATATCTTCATCGTCAATATCTTCGTCAGCATTCTCACCATCTTCTTCAGCTATGTCTTCGGCATCTTCCTCATCGTCAGGTCCTTGTTCGATAATGACTTCGATCTCTTCATCTTCATCATCGTCGTCAACTTCCTCTGGAGGTAGTTCAACTGCTGATGGAGGTGGTAGTTCTACCAAATTACCTTGAATAGACACTGCTGGAGGTCTTAGTGGTGGCGCAAAACGGAAAATCGCAGGTCTAGGTTGGATGATAGAACTTGTCGAGAATCCAATGACAGCCATTAGAAAAACGAACGAAAGGGACGCACCGAATTTGAAGGACATTTTGTTGATTTTTTTTTTTTTGGTTAAACTTATCGATTCAGATAGAGAACTAATGACTTTGAGTGGAACACTATGGTTTTTATACGCAAAAAAATGCTTAGTATCTTCAATTTGCCCAAAAACCAAATGTTTAAACAGTTGTTTTAGTTTTTCGAGACATTCAGGCGGTGTGTTTACTTTTCCAGCAACAGTTTAAACAGTGAAATGAGATCAAACGGAGATTCCATGAATATATGCATACATATGTATGTAGGTAGTTCCCTAAAAACAATTCAAATATTTTTTTAAATTTATACAGCGTGTCCCACTAACGCTGGAACAACCTTGTGTTTGCAGAAATTGCCAGAATTTATTTATAGACTTTTCATTTACATTTGTCTGGTAGTAAAAAAAAAGTGATGAAATTTAAGAATGATGAGGGAATAGGTTACTGATTCTCTTTAAACACGAACTTTTTCACATTCTCACAAAGCTAGCAGCGCCATCTGAACCCGATTCATTTATCATCCAATTATGAGGTCAATTTATTACCTCTATTGCAGACTTAACAAACACAATATAAACAAACAAAAACAAGCTTACACTGGAGGACATTCCATTGTCAACAAGACTTTATTTAATAAAATCTTTTTAAATTGTTAAAAGCTGGGTTTTGAAACCTTCCTCTAGAGCAGTGGTTCTCAACATTTTCCACCACATGGCCCACCGGGGAGGCATGCCCCATAGGTTGGGAACCCTTGTATTGAAATTAAAAAAATGAACTCTGATTTGAAATATAAAACCACTTAAAAGCCACAGTGTGGTGGAAAACTGTTAGTAATGCACCTCTAAGACGCAAGGAAGCTTAGCAGCGATCGAAATCTCAAATTTTTCCATCAATACTACGTCTAATTTTTTTCGGTGACTTTAACATTAAGTTTAACACTATCATCCCACAAAGACCGGAAGTAATCTCAAGAAATCTGAAAATGGAACCAAAACAACTGAAGCTTGGAAATATCCTCAATTTCTTTCAAGGGATAGAGTGTCAGTGATTCGGGATGCAGCCAACAGCCTCTTTGATAGGCAGAAAAGCTATAACAGTTTAAAAGCCTTGCATAGCCTTCAACTAGATGCTGTCAGGAAAACCAACTTTAAATGGGAGGAGGTTAATAACTGGCTGGCGCGACAGCTCGGGGTGAACCAAGGCCTAGTTTCTCGCAACCATTCATGTTGTGCGTGTTATATTTTTCGCACGAATAGAAGTGATCTACAATTTATTGCCGACTCCGAACGGCGATTTGAGAAGCTCTTTCATGACAGATTATACTCCCAGAGGCTTGTCATTCCCAGACGAGAGGTGGTGCCGTTAAAAATGTTCGGGCTTGAACCCACGCGGCTCGGTCCGAAGTCCAACGCACTAACCATTGAGCCACAGCGACCAATGGAGAACGGCGGAAGTAAGGGCGTGCTAAATTTACAGACAGAGGTTTGGGTCTGTTAAGCAATAGAAAATCTGTACCGTTCTCGATGTCCACATTGCTCTATAGCCTATAGGACAACGTGCCAAATTGCTTGCCCTCTTACTATTGTAGCTTATGCACACAGGTAGTCCTATAGTTCGGATCAAGTAAAAATGCCCTTTAGTTAGTCCGCTCCGCAGTTATGCATATTTTCCTCGCGCTCGGGTATTTCCAGACAACATCATCAAAAACTTATTGAAACTGTCTGAAGCGTGGCCTCACTAACAGGCCATAAGTGAAACGGGCTCTGGAATGGCGAGATTTAACGAAAAAATATGTGATCTGTGCAGCGAAATCGACCTGCTGACCGAATAGGTACCAACGCAACGGCCCCAGAGTCTCATCCGGAGGTACAACACACATAGTAGAGAATGACCTTGCCTAAGGCGGCGAGCAGAAGGTAAAGGGTACATTAACCAGTCAAAGACATTAAGCTAAGGACTGGTCTAACTAGTGGCGGTTACCCCAAGTTAAGTAAGTAATCGCAAACAAGCAATACACATATCTTGACTGCCTTCTTCGACATAAATGGAGCTTCTAGCAATGTCAAACCGAAAGCAGTATCAGGTCTGGGAGCTAGTGAGGTAATCATCGCGTCGATTACGCAACCTCTGTGTGACAAAGTTGTCAACGCTAAGATACCTCAGTTTAAAGATCTGTAATTAGGAGCACTTCTCAAGGAGGAGTCCTTTCGCTTTTCCTTTGGAACACAGCACTTAATGAACTGCTAGTGGATCTTGAACGGGTTGGTAAAGGGTTTTTCAATAGGGACGCTACAAAAGTAGAGCGACAGGGACGGCAAACGACGCCATATTTTTCTTGCGGTTTTTTGACATTTCTCTTCAGTAAGGTTTGCCATTTCATGATGGAAAGATATACGAGCCAACAACGAGTCGAAATTATTAAAATTTACTACCGAAATTCGGAGTCAGTGGCCTCAACGTTAAGAGCGCTACGTCCAATTTATGGTCGTCATAATCGTCCTAGCAGATCAACAATTGAACGTCTAGTGGACAAATTTGAATCCACAGGCACAGTACAAAATGTTCCCGTGCCAGTGAGACAAAGAAGTGCCCGTAGTGTCGAGAATATTGCTGCCGCTGAGGCTTCAGTTGCAGAAAGCCCAAATGTGTCTCTCACACGTCGTTCTCAAGCGTTGGGCATCTCTGTGACGTCGTTGTGGCGAATTTTGCGAAAAGATCTTGGCCTACATCCTTACAAGATTAAATTGACGCAAGAACTGAAGCCGCTTGACCACCAGAAGCGTCGTATGTTCGTGAATTGGGCTGAGCAACAACTTGAAAATGATTCGGATTTTCATCGAAAAATCATCTTCAGCGATGAGGCTCATTTCTGGCTGGATGGCTTCGTCAATAAATAAAATATGCGGTATTGGTCAGGCAGCAATCCACACGTACTCCATGAGTCATCATTGCATCCCGAAAAAATTACGGTTTGGTGTGGTTTATGGGCCGGCGGCGTCATTGGGCCGTACTTCTTCCGTGATGATCAAGACCGGCACGTTACTGTGAATGGGGATCGCTACCGTTCAATGATAACCGAATATTTTTGGCCCCAATTGGATGATATGGACTTGGAGGACATGTGGTTCCAACAGGACGGCGCCACAAGCCACACAGCGAATGTCACAATCAATTTATTGGAAACCAAGCTTGGAGAACGTGTTATCTCACGAAATGGTCCAGTCGCTTGGCCGCCTCGGTCGTGCGATTTGACGCCGTTAGACTATTTCCTGTGGGTCTACGTCAAGTCTATGGTCTATGCCAACAAGCCAGCGACGATTGATGAACTTCGTACAAATATCGAACGTGAAATTGCAGCAGTATCGGCCGATTTATGCTTGAAAACCGTCGAAAATTGGGTTCAGCGTCTGGACTTCTGCAAGCGTGCCCGTGGTGGCCATTCAAAAGAAATCGAGTTCCATACATAATGGCATCGAACGTACTTTCACAGGAATAAAGAATTTCATTGATATCCAAAACCGTTTTTGCTCTATTTAAAAAAACTTTTGTAGCGCTCTTATTGAAAAACCCTGTACATTAAGGTTGCTTACGCGGATGATGTTGCTATTGCTGTCCCAGGAAATTATCTCCAATCTCTTAAATAACTTATGAGCAAAGACCTCTATATTTTATCTAGATGGGCTGACAATTCTCAGAGTGGGCTCGAAGTAAACCCACACCAAACGAAGCTAGTACTCTTTTCTAGAAAACACAAAACTAATATGTACAAACCATTACTCTATGGTACTAGGCCTACTCTCCCAAATGAGGGCAAATTCTTTGGAGTTATTTTTGATAGTAAGCTCTGCTGGAGTCTTAACATTGCGGACCGAGTCAGGAAAGCTACGGTAGCCCTTTGTATCCAAAATGTGCAAGAGGTACATCGGCCGAAAATATGGGTACTTCCCCAAAGTTACTTACTGGTTCTGTACGTCAGTCATTAAACCCTTACTTTATTGTGCAATTTTATGGTGGTTCTGGTTCTACATACATAAGTGGGCCTCTTCAATCTAATCCTTCGGCCGCCCTGGACACCATTCTGAACCTCTCACCTCTCGACTTCTCAGCCCAACAAGAAGTCGCAAACGTAATTGCTTGTCTAAAGTCAATATGGACCCAATCACCATGTGGTCACTTCCGTATCTTATGCAGATTCTAAGATTCTATAACCCGCCAAACAACTTCGATCGAACTC
Source organism: Matsumyia berberina (assembly GCA_917880715.2). Classification (NCBI taxonomy): domain Eukaryota; kingdom Metazoa; phylum Arthropoda; class Insecta; order Diptera; family Syrphidae; genus Matsumyia; species Matsumyia berberina. The sequence continues at coordinate 108,430,386 of OU862870.1, read as the reverse complement.
TTCCGATCAACTCTTCCGATCAACTCTTTTGAGAAAAAATTCAAGGTCACAATTTTCACACGGGAGCAGTCAAGAGAACTTATCTCTCTCAACAGAATGCAAATCACATCACAGGCTACTTAGGACATCATGCTAGGCAAGGGGCTCTCTTTAACGATTTTTTCAGAAGCTGTAGAGATAAGGACTCAACCCCTTTGTCTCTGTCCAGCACTATCGATCGAAGTGAACTAAGTCAAACCCCTATTCGTAATCTCCTCTCCTTCATCAATAATTCTAAAGAGTTCTACTGATAGAATTCTGAATTCTGAATTCTTCGTTATTCTCTAGGTATCACAATGGGCCTTGAGCCCTTCAGCCTGTCTGACTGAGCCAGTGCTAAAGGGTGTCGCTATTTTTAATGAAGCCAAACATCTAGGAGTGATCATGGATAACAAATATTTTGGGTGAACCCTATAAAGTCGAAGACATCCAAGCTGCTCTCACTGTTCTGGCAGTGTAAGGGTGCTTTCGGCATGCCATGGGGCTTATCACCTGAAAATGTCCTTTGGATCTATACGGCTATGATAAGACCGTGACTAGCATATGCGTCGTCGGTTGTTTGATGGAGGGGGATTTCGGTTAAATAAAGTATGTGACTGTTTCCTGTACTAAACTCGTCGCATGGGTGCTTTTTCCAGTACGTCACCTCCCCTTGTACTATCAAAATAATCGATCGCCTTAGACGGGCTTTTGTGCGACGCCTATCCTACGTCCCTAGTTCCGTGAATATGCCGTCTGATTCAACCGTATTAGAACTTCGGCTGTTGTGCGAATTTCAAGTCGACTTTCCTTGCATTGAGGACTGACTTCAGCTAGAGTCTGAGACAGGACTGGTCTGTACTCGAATTTTTGCGGATGGCTACGAAACCAGTCATGGGTTCAATGTTGGTGTCCTAATGGAGACCGACTACACTAGAATTTACTACTCGTTAGGGAACTATGCCTCTGTTTTCCAAGCGGAGACTAATGCTATCCACGGACTAGGTATATTGTAAAAAGGAGATGGAGTGATCGGGGTATCTGTCTCTGTAGCGATAGGCAGACTGCGCACCAGGCCTTGTCCAACCCTTTAACCAGTTCCAAAATTGGATTCCTTACAGGACAAGCTCCTTCCAGAAGAAGATTCTGTAGGTATAAGAGAGAAACTCCAAACCATCTGATCGCAAACTGCGAAGCACTATTCTGTCATAGGAGGAACTGTTTAAAGCTACTGGGGTGGTGGAGATACGGGGACGGATCAGCTGTCTCCATTGGAGTGCATTTCTATTCCAGATCTATTTCAGGTTGCAGTGCCCGTCTTCCCGTTTTCAATCAATCAATCAATCAATCAATATCTCATCCCTCTCCAACTTGCGTTTGCCCTTAACCTGCCCTGTTCCTAAAGTTCTGACCTAAAAAAGGAGGGAACACAACGCGCCTGACTGTGACCTCAGTGAAAAGTGATCCACTTAGCCGTCTATACTATTCCATTTCCACGCATATCTTCTTAAAATATTTGGAGATCGAATGGCTAGGAAATATGGCTTCGAGCTCGTGCTAAGGACACGGAAAAGGATTGGCCAGAAGTCGATGGACAAGTTTCCTAACACATTGGCAATGAAATTAGGCCTAACTTACGTTGGCAGAAGAATGTGCAGACTATGAAACACAGAAGATGGAACACAATTTACATCAATTGGGAGAGCTGAGATATGCATCACTAGAGAACGTTTCTATTCTTTACTCGAAGTCGTTGCTTTAGATCAATCACACCTTTATTCTCAAATCTAAAGACTGTCAACCAAGACCCATTGTTCTCTAATAAATCAGTGACATTATAATGCAAAGATTACCTTCATTTTTATTCGGCCCGAGATGATAAAACCCCACCAACCAATCCAATAGGAAAACTAAAAGTGATTTATGGAGTTTTCATTGATCGCAGCCAATGAAACTTCAGATTGCCTCCGTCCGCCATTATTATTTGTTTTTCCTTCTTTTTCTTTCCTTTCGTATTTGTCATAAATCAAAATTGATAGATGAAGTGGGAGTGAAGAAACAGCAGTGAAATAAAGAGAAAGACATTTCTATCTCTTTCTTGTCAAACTATTTAATATTGTTGCAACTATTTCACCATAGATGGCAGTGGGAAGTAGTCCAAAGTGTGTAGGTAATGCAGTTAAGAAGAACAACTTCTATTTGTGAATTTACGAAACTAAATGTCAATCGAATGTGAATCAATTTAAATTTCAGAGAAAAAAAGCCTGCAAATCGCAAGGCGTGTGGCCTTTTCCAAAAAGGAATACTTTTCAGTTTCACAACCTGTCATGACGCAAACTCATATATTTTAAGGTGGTGACCGGATTATAGTTCCCTGCAACCTCTGTCATCAATCATTAATGCACACTTCGCTGTCACATATCCACTGATCGTCATAGAATGCATATCTTCTGACGTAGGATGTCCTGTTTTAAAATTCGTTTTTGTTTTCTTTATTAATCCCTTTAGTCTCACACTGTGAGACCACTTCAGTGTTACACAGCGAACACAATTGGATGCAGTTTTACACATCCTTGCAATTTTTTGGTTGTCCCTGTCAATCTCCCATTGCGAATACAAGTGCAAGAGGGCGTTGTCGAAGATTAGTCCTTTGAATGCTGTCTGGAAGGTAGATATCGCACAAAAGGATATCAAAGAAACAAAAATGATTAAATTGCTCTACAATTGCACGAATAAAACGAAGAGCAAGTGTTAAATCAGATCATTAACCTGGCGCCTGAAAACTCAGAGACTTGGAATTAGGTGGTAATTTGAATTTGCTTCAAGGCTATCATTTGAGTTAATGTTTGACAGCTGATGGATTGGCGGCTGTTTTGATGTTGGTCGCACAAAATGTTATCAATGAAACCTTAAACGTTGAGGGTTGGCCACAGAATTTATAAGGATCAGAATTGTATCTATGAAAAGTTCAAGAGGAAATGAAAGAAAAAAATTAAAGACATCGCAGATTGCAACCGTCTATCTATGTAGCTCGCAGAATTCACACTGAAGGAGCAAATCTATTGAATAGCTTCGAAAACTAATCGTCACTTCCCCGGAGTGCTCCCATCGTGCCAACCGAGCTATCTACGTATAGGGGATTAGGAAAAGAAGGCCTACGAAGAAACTGTCGAAGATCTGAGCAGAAAAAAAAAAAAAAACAAGACGAGAATTGATTTAACTGTTGACGATCCCAGCAAACGCATAAAGGACGACGATGTGAGGATCTACACATGGAATGTTCGTACTCTTAACAGACCGTGTGCAGCTGAAGGAATCAGCAGAGATTCTTGAAAAGCGGATATAGAGGCTCTTGAGAAAGTCCTTTGGGATGGACTGGGTACCTGAAAAACAAGTATCGTAGTTGTGACATCTTTTATAGTGACTGCAGTGACTGCTCAAGAGGAGAAGGACGATGCCACCAAAAATTGTTTGTACGAGCTCCTAGAAAAAACCTCAACCTCTACCTCAAGATATAACGAAGACATCTTTGGTAGAACCATCGTCAGACATAGCCTGCACAACACAACTTTCGGAGACGGATTCAGGCTCATTATAGTACGAAGTCACAGATTTGCTTATTCAAAACGTAAAAGTCACCTGATCAAACTATACAGCCAACCAAATAGACCACATTCCGATCGATGGAAGACAATCCTCCAGTAGGTACTTTATATGTTCGAACGTTCCGAAGTGCAAATATTAACTTGGACCTTGTTTCAGCGAAGGACGAGCACCACCACTGTGAGGAAGTTTAACGTTAAAAAGCAAAAACCACCTTTGCTGATCGAGTTTCCGTAGAGCTCTAGAGAAGTGCAGAAGTGCGATTAATGTGCTTCACCTGTGAGAAACCGCTGTTTTGATGCCGAATGCATACAAGCAAACGCAGACAAAATGGCTGCCTATAAAGATGCACCACAAAAAGTACGAAAGCCGTTTGTTAGCTCTACAAGCAGAAAAGGAGAACTGAAAACAACGTTCTCAGACGAAAGAAAAATTAGCAGAAGGAACGTGAGATCAACGAGAAGAAGAGATGTTACAGCAGGAAAGAGATCTGGTACTTGTATCAAAGAGTGAAGAGGGCAACCGAAGGTATTGCTACCCAAACAGGAGATTACAATGACAAAAACCGGAATACCACAGCCGAGAAGCAGACGTCGCTAAATATACCGAAATACTGTCTCTGCGGACTGTCAAACGACGACGGAACTCAAAATCTCAACATGCAGGACCTTCAGTCTTTACATCCATTGAACTGGAACGAAGTTGAAGCAGCCATAGTTAGGCTTAAACCATATAAGGCCGCAGCCCAAGGTGGCCCCGGAGTTGAGCTGCTCAAGGCTCCAGGAGAAGATTTAGGGAGACCACCTTCCCTGGCGCCAATTTTAGAGGCATAAGTCTCCTGAACATTGTTTCCGAAACTATATCTGGTTTAATGCTGAGGCGCCTGAGACCATAGGTATGTCGACGAAATCGTAGAGAATAACAATTGAAGTTTTAGGCCTGAAAAATAGACGATCGACCACATCGTCTGTAGAATGAAGGGAACAGTCACTAGCGCCTTCCCAAAACATCAAACCAGAAGCTGCCAAAAATGGATCGGGTTGTAAGCGAGAATCAAGCAAAGTATACGTTGTCTACGAACACCGAAACACAACACCGATATCACGGACAGAAAGTTATAACACAGCTATAACACACTTCAAGGAAGTGAATGAATTCATCTACCTAGGGTCTGCTATCAATTCTGCCAAAAACATCAGCGCAGAGATCCATCGAAGGATAACTCTCCCCAATGCCTTGGCTTTAGGAGACAATTATTTAACAAGGCTCTGTCGAGAAAAATCAAGGAGACGCTAAACAAGACCCTCATAGCCCCGACTTTGTCAAAATCGGCTGAAAGCATACTTGGAATTGTCGAGAGAAAAGTTCTACGTTCGATTTATGGTTGGCGGTTCATAAGGGAAAAGATTTAACCACGAACTACATCAGCTGTATAGCGATCTCGTCCGGATCAAAAGGATGCATTTACAACGGTGTCTAGGTCGGATGAACAACAATGCTTTAGTCATAAGCATTCACTACTTCTCCCCAGAGGGACTACGCAGAAGAGGACGACATGGTGCCTGATAGAGTGCGTAAGTGGATCTCAACCATGTCACCATAGCTCAGTGGTGAGTGCGTTGAACTACTGTGCGAGCTGCGTAGGTTCAAGCCCCAGTCATATCCACCAAACATTCTAAATGACGAAGAAATGACAAACCTACAATTGTTCATAAAGAATCTTCTCAATTCACCCGGAACCGTAACTTCATCATAGGTAAGGCTTAAGTGACACCAACATAGGGGGAGGAACTAGTTGGTAGATTCTTGGGGCCGATATGCCGAATGCTGGTAATCCATGATCCTATCCCTACCGAGCAAACTTTTCCTTTCCACTCCTCATCTGTCAGTGTCAAAAATCACCTATCGTCACGCGGCCAATTACCTGCCTCCAAATTGCATAACAAGGCGCCACGAAAACACCTCAGCTGAGTAAATCGCAAAATTATCCCCTCCCCCCCCCAAACACAAACAAACTGCTAAACAACGAGACAAAAAACAGAAACCTTTGTTCAAATCACCGCGCATTATATCCTTCTCATGTAACTTTAAACCAAACACCCTTCTCGTTGGCGTTCAGTGTTCACCGCAAAACGACCCAATTTTCTGGTTACGCAAATAACCGGGTGCGCTGCACTCCGGTAATGCATACGACTGGCTAAGTGTTGTACTGGTACGGCGGCGGCACTCCACTTTACCTGAGGATTTCCTCAAATTATGCAATTTGTATCTGCTTGAACCTGTTATTGTCCAAGTCTCTGGCGAGGAGCGAGGACTCCCTATCGGCCATCACTTGGTGTATCAATGAAGAGAAAATGTTGCTCCATCTAATGGTTTTCCGCTTTCCACTTATGATTGCACATAACGACGACGACGACGACGACGATGTAGCCGCTCTCAATCGAGAGCTTTCCAGTCCATGGACGGGTATTGTCTACATTTTCTCACCGGTGCGTCCATGATGCCCGATGCTCGATCACCTGTTCTGGTTCTGGACGGAGCACTGCTACCGCCGTAGAGAGTTCCGATTGAGAGCCTCATCATTATCATCGTCGTTGTTGTCGTTGTCGTTGTCGTCACATGGAAGCGCAACAAAACAACAAAGTGCCCAATTATTGTCATCAAGTGAATCAATTTGTCATGACATCGAGGGGTTGGCAGCAGTCGGAGCCTTGCGTTGGTGGCCCACCGAAGGGCGGTCATGTGTCCCAGGTAATTGTAGCCGCTGATCATTAAATTTAATGTGATTGCGCACACACAGCTATTGAATGGAAGTGCCTCTGTTTCTGCTCAACCGGTGTGGCTGCAATTTTTCGGGGAATCTTTTCCAAACCGCATCTTGTGTAGCGCGGCTATTGAGGGGGCCCTCTGCCTGTTTACTTAATTGGGCGTCAATTTTATCATTGTTAGCCGGTCATTGTTGAATTGATATTTGAATAGGAGTTCCCGAATGTTGGTCAATGGGATTTGTTTTGTTTGGCTTGACAATTTGTGCCGAGGTACTACCAGTGGAGGGTGGATGCATTTAATTCGAGGCGGCAGCGGGTAGTTGTTTCGCAAGGTTGCACCAGAAGTGGCACACGGATTGACCGACTTTTTGACTTTAGCAACGCCCTGCATTTTACAATGGTGGTGCTCGGCTTTAATGAGATGAAAGATGCTCTCAAATGACGCACTGAATCTGAACACAAGGATGTCCATCGACTGAGTAAAGAACTCTTCAGTGCATCAACAATTAGAGGAACATCTTTCGCAAGGAGCATTGGTCAATCTTTTCGCCTACGCAGCGGAAGATCACAGGTGAGGCACGGCACGTAGCCTTCTAAAGATATCTGGAGAATGATCGAGAAGTGAAAAGCACTAAGAGCTCATATCGCAGCAATCCCGGCTGTAGAGAGGAACTAGCGGGGGTCTGAGTAATGAATAAAATTAAGGGAAGTTCATCATAGCGTGAGACGTGACAAGAGCTTGCTGGAGAAGCAGAAAACGTAGCAAACAGGTGCGATAGTAGAACCGGTCTACAGAATTACCAAAGAACCGACAGCTGGTCTGTCACTCTCTAGACAACATCCGGTGAACGCGTTAGACGGTTCTCTTTTTACTTCGGACGAGGGTCAACTAAGGAGATGGAGGGAACATTTCACTTTGGTTCTCAACCGAGAATTCGGTAGCAATATGCAACCAAATCAGAATGAGAAACCCCGCACCTCACCTCACCAACAAAGATGAGATCACTGCCATGATTAAAGGACTAAACCAAAACTAAACTCATCAGCCTTGGAACAATCTCGTGCTCACAAACTAGTACTGGTAGAGACCGTAGAGTGTTTCCAATATCTTTGGAGTATCGTCTCGATCGGAGGCGGAACTGAATAAAACGTAGCCAACTGGTTTGGTGTGCAGTCAAAAATATGAAGACGCAATGCTATTCGTTTAAAGACCAAGCTATGCCCGTTTCCGTCCAATGTTGAATCTGTCCTTTCTTGATTCGATGTCTAGAAAACGACTCGCGGATTGGTTTGGCTAAGCATGGCCAATGCGGAACTCCGTGAGACGACGGGTCGGGATCCCATATATATACATCACAATTTAAAGACGGAGGTAGCAGTGGATCGGACATACTCTTCGAAAAGGCATAAGTGATGCAATGGAATCCGCTAACCTAGGACGAAAGAAGATGGGGTCGAACGAGACATACATGGCGAAGGACAGTCGAAGAGGAGTCACAGCAGTTAGGATGAAGTTGGGTGGAGCTGCTATATGCCTTAAGACCTAAAGACCTAAGCAAGTAAGTATGTATATGACAGTGGAAGTACAGACAAACATATATGGATTTCGCTGGCTGGCCCCAAAGAGGGTCCTGGACTTACTGAAAATTGAAGGACGGTACAACAGTTTAATGGAATAAGGACAGGGAAGACCCTCATAACCGCGGCAACTGCAGAGGCGAAAGAAAAGGATTTGGACAAGACAATGATACTTGTTTTACTTGAACAAATTGTGTCAAATTTGAAGGCCAACACCAGTAAGAAATACAACATCGATAAGTTCAAGGAGGTGTAGAGATCAGCGTGTGTAGGGGTGTTACAGGAGCACTGAGATCTTGTTCTTCTGGTGCTCTAAGTGTGATCCTGCACTTAATGCCCCTTGACCTTCACGTCACAGCTACCTGCAGTGCGGTCCGGCTCAGGGAATCTGGGTTCTGGACCGCGAAGACGTACAGTCACTGTAAGAGCCTGAAAAGCATTCCAGGAAATTTGGTCGAGTCGAAGATGGATTGCGGAGTCGGCGCAGGTATCTTCTCTGACCAACTGAAAATGTCAAAGTCTCTTTGTCTTCCAGACTCTGCTAGTGTTTTCCAGGCGGAATTTCTCGCGATTCGCGAGGCCTGCCGCTTGCTGAACAATCTCAGATAGCCAAGCCGATTATGAACGCAAGATCTTAGAGGAGATTGGAACAGTCGTAGACAATCCTGACTTTACCGTGCCTGACTGTCCGAAAACGAAAGTGAATGCGAATGTGAATGCGAGTTACACATCTAAATTTTTTTTTATCAGGAATTCCTGTGGACACAGTTCAATTGCGTGAAAGATTGCTTGAAAGATAGTTGGTGACTTCTCAAGCGCTGCAGCACGCTTGAACCAATAGAATGGGAAAACCCCAGGTTTAGAATTTTTTTATTAGACTTTTGGAGAACCTAAATCCCTTGGTTCGCTTCGGATGTATTTTAAGGTCCTCAGGTGGCCTGTGAAGGTGTTGCCTTAAATTCCAGTATCTGAGGCAGCCCAAGGGAACTTAACATAGTTTATTTTTTTGCTGTGAGATGTAGCGGTGTGAGCTCCTAAGATTTCCCGCACCTTAGACACCCCTGACACATAGAAAAAGACCTCATCCAACTTAAAATGCGCAACTGGAGGCAGTTAGCTAAGTTGGTTCGTTGAAGTCCAGGTTCACCGGTGAACTGTAGCGCCATCTATGCTTAGTGACAGAATCAAGAAACCATTACTAATTGCACATTGGCGGTGCTGTTGGATACCTACATAGATATGTCGTACTGATTTCGGACCAAGGTACAGCACCTTAAAAAGACCAAAAATTGAAGACTTCGGGTCAGCTATTGAAGAGCTGGTTACTATTAAAAGAACTATTGGAACTTATCTAAGCCCAGTTCAGATTCTTTAGTTTCTTAGTGAATCGAGTTTGTGAGTAATACACAAGGAGAAACGACAAAGAAGTCTATGGGAAAATAAAACTTTAGGAAGATGCCAATTTAGATAAGGTCTCCCTTTCACCCCCAATATAATAAAAGATAAGATATGCATATGTTTGTAATTTAGTTTGGTACTCACCTGCATGAGTTGGGTAGGCTAGGGGGTTGCCAATCAATTTAGCCATGATGGTGCATAAAGCCTGAAAAGAGAGAGAGAAAGAGAGAACAAGATTAATGGAAGGCTTCAAGTATTTAAAGCCTAACAGTCGCGAAATATGAGCATAACCTTAGACTTATAGATTATATTTATGTATGCCACGAACTCTAACCTTTGAACATTTCAAACACACGCAAGTGCTTTCTGGTTTTCAGAGCTTAGCTGGGAAGTTCTTTTTCACACAAAGTACCTCCTAACTTATATGCTGTGCTTACAACTTGTGCAACTTTAATCGTTGTTTACCATGCGTCGCCTTAAAACATACTTAAGATGAACGAAGAATGAGGATCGTCTAATTGGGGATCGTCTAACTGGGTATATACGGCGGTGGTGAGGCTAATCCTTTTGTACGGCGTTTTGGTGCTGGTGGAGAGAATTGGACAAGAAAAGCAACAGAAGCCTGCTTGAAATGATACAGAGAAGATCTCTTAATGGATGCATTGGGAACATCCCCCACAGCTGCACTAGAGTTACCTTCTATTGATATCTTTATGAAGCTAATGGCTGTCAAAGCAGCATTAAGGCTCAAAGAATTCTCCCAGCTGATCAGCACAGCAATTGACCACCCTAGGATTCTGAGGGACAACCATACTATTCCTAGTAAAATGGACTACGTTATCCCACATATTGACTTCAACGTCAGATACAAAATTCGGATTCCTAGCAGAAGCTCTTGGGAGTCTGATACAGTTTTAAGTGATTCGATCCGCACTAGAAATATTTACAGATGGATCCAAAGAGCGTATTGTACGGGGGCAGGAATCTTCTCAAGCGGTTTCAAGCGGAAATCACGGCAGTCTGCGAAGCTGCGGCTTGGCATAGATAGCCAGGCAACTATTAAAGCCTTGGATTCGTCTACAATACGATCAAGGTTGGTAAAGCAAAGCAGCAGATCTCTTAACGAGATTGCAGACAGGTTCGACGTAACCCTGTGCTGGGTTCCAAGACACAGGGACGTTCCAGACAAATGCAGAGCGGATGAGCTAGCAAAAGAAGGCGCAGGACGGCATCTCTCTGAAAACCTGGGGGAAACCACCTGCGCCTATTGAATCGATCAAATTTCTCCTTGACACGGATGCCAACAAACTGGTAAATCACAGGTTAAAAGAAGAGGGAGAGACTTTTATCCACAAACTATCACTAACTAGGGTCCCCACCGGACATTGCTTGATAGGCAGAGATGCACTCAGACTGGGTGTCCCCCCAATGATTTTTGTACAAGTTGTATAGACGAGGAGGAGGAGGAAACTGCAGCACATCTACTACTGTGCTCTTGCGACGTTAAGAAGGGAAACTCTCGGAGAATATTTCTACGATGATCTTAACGATCTGGCCGAACTCGACATTCAAAAGATAAGAAACTTTATCTCTGGGACGAAATGGTTCAAATCTTAGGGTTAACACCGTTGCGGTTGCCTATCTCGATGTACTCTGTATTACATACTCTGATCCCTGTTGCTGTTAAGTCGGCTTTTCATAGTATCACAATGAGCCTATATCGTCTAAGTGTGTCTCTGTCTGAGCGTGGGCAGCCACCTAACCTAACCTAATTGGGGTTGCTTCGCTGAATATAGAAAGTGGAAGTCAGGCGTTGTGCGTGGGCTGCTGGCTTTAATTATTGTGTCAACTGGACCTTATAAGCATGTAGGCCAAGATCTTTATGCAAAATGCGGTGCAAATTGGTTGCGGATAGGCCCAATTCCTGTGATCGTCTCGAAATGGTGACACCTAGGTTTTCAGTCACACACTGGCGGCAATAATTTTCAGCTGACCTTGCCGGACGACAATGAGTTGGAGTTTTCACATCTTTAACCGATACCGAGACGTTCAAATTCGTCTATTAAGTTCACTATAGCTGTGCGAGAAGGCGCTTGATGATGGTCAAAGCAGTACGAACTTTACAAAACGTTTCCGCAAAATCCCCCTCAATCATATCTACACCTCAGGCAGGTAGCATAACGTTCAGCTGTGACTTTAGCATGAAAGACGCTACAATGACTGTGACTGAAGGCTAAATCTTTTGCAAAAGTCCTTGCACTGGTTTCCTCTGCTGTTCTAAAGCCACCTGTGAGGTTTGAGATAAAAATAAGTAAATAGCTGGCGCGACAGAACCTGTTGGGGCAAGGCCTGGCTTCTCAACACCGTTTATGTTGTTTAAAAGAAGGAATCACTTATAACAGAAAGATCTACCACACAGGATACTTTAGTTCGTCAAAGGAGTTGGACTGGAGGAGGTGATCTAACTCCAATCTTACATCGGCTAGAGGGTAGGTAGAGGAGGCGGTTCAAGGAACCCAATTAGCCCTAAGATGCAGCTTCTTATTACCACAAATCACATGACCTGGTTGATAACAGCCATCCATCCATCGATCGTCGAAAAATGGTTTGTTGAGCGCACGAAGTCCAGCGCTTGCTATTGCCGGACATTTGCAGAGGAAATAGGAAGGAGTTTCCTTCTCGTTTTTGCTGCTGCGGCAGTGGGGGTTGTGTGGTAGATATACCTTATTTGGCCAGCACCAATTAGCTAAGAAATCGCAGTGTTACTGCCAGAAAAGTGTGGTACGGGGTTGCATATACATATACATAAATAGACGCGTTCATATCATGCAATAGGAATACGAATGGCAATAGGAATACGTTTCATGCTTAATGCTGACCGTTCTACCTTATTCTCATGTTTAGTTCACCTTTTGTAAGCTCCTGTGTTCAGGAATCCTATGTCGCTTCTCTAACTTAGATCCTGGACAAATATTGGCTACATTAGTCTGGCTGTCAAATCCAAAGGTGCTAGCTACCGCGTCATGATTAATGAGAATCTAAAAATACACCAAGAAAATTACTCAAACCCCCTCCAAATATTTTGTTTTCCGCTTTCGCCGTCATCTATCTGTCAAAATAATTGCTGCGTTTCCAAAAAAAATTAACTGCCTGCTTAAATAACGAGCAACTCAATAAGTGTTGCCCCGAAGTTTCTGGTTGGCAGAGCCCTAAACTGCGCTGTAAGTCGCATCCTCCTCGAGTTTTTTTTCCGGCCTAGACGCCAAAATGTTTCGATAACGACCATATTTCCCAATTGTGTTTTTCGACAGCAATTTCGAATGCGGGACTTGTAAACAAACACGCTACGACTCTTTCTTGTCGTCAGACCGTAAACAGCGTCGAAAGTTTTTGTGTTGGGGCTCTGTGTTGACGCTAACTTAATTAAATTGTCACTTCATATGTGAAACCGAAGCTTGTAGGTGCGTAAAAGCGTAAATGCCATTATTTCATGGGGCAGAGGTACTCTTTTTGACAAATGGAAAATCTAAAAATAATGTCAAATTAATCGTTGTTAGCTGAAAGCTTACAACATAATTTGTGTGTGCGCTCAACGGGGTTACGGTTCCGAAATTTCGAAAATTGCCATTTTCTAAACAGAAAAATGGTGAAGGAGAAAAAAAAAAGGAAAATCATTTTATGCACATCGCACAAGGGCGTCGGATAATTTAGATGAACATTTTCTAAAGAGACATTGTGGTTCCCCCCTCCTTGGTTGCGTCAAAATTTCGTCAAATGGTTGTTCTATGTGCGCAACTTGTTGTATGTGCTAGGCGTTCACAGTTCTATCAAGTGTAGGTGCTTTTGTTTGTCGAGGTGATAATTGCTTTTTAATGTGACGAAGATGGGACGCAGTAGCAGTCATTGTACCACCGGAAGCACGTTCATTGTCACTGAGTTTAGATTGTGTTTTTTTCTTTTCTGTTATGAATCATTAAAAATAAATTTTTTGTGATGCAAAGTTAGGAACTACAAAAACTAAATATAAAAAAAAAAACTAAGAGCAGCCGAAGAAAAAGCGACCATGAAAGTTAACAAGTGCTGGTTGACTTAAGGACCAATTTGATGTCAAAGCAAATGGAACTGACATCTCTCCTGATGACGGAAGACATATAAGTGAGAACTGAAGCAATCTTATGCAGTCTCCCCCGGCTCGGGACTCTCTAGCATCAGATGCTAAAACCACGCACCATTAATTCGGCCCTAGGAACCGCAAATTTAGTTACTTATTTAAGGTGGCGCTACAGCCCGGGGTAGACCTGGGCCTCTACCCCAACAAGCGTCTCCAGCCAGCTCGATCTTTAGCTGCCTCCAGTTTCGCACACCAAGTTGGTTAAGGTCCCCTTCTACATGCGTGCGCCACCTGAGTCCGAGGTACCCCTCCAGCAGGAATTCTCTCGCCGCTGAATTGGGTTCTAGTAATAGATAATAGACGGTTCAAACACTGGAAATAGTGGCTTCAATGTGACAGCTTATGCTGGTCTCAGAAAAATGTCCACTCAAACTAGGCGATGGCTCAGTCATATGTTGTCACTGGTGAATGGCTGGACGCAAGTTACTCCAAAACTGAGCTTGTGGTTTTCTCTTCCAAAAGATCGATTCCACTCTTCATGACTCAAAATTGAGTTTAAATGCCAACATCGAGGACCATGCCTACATTGCCATTTACGCGTTTTAGGCAATACATGGGGCTTCAAGCCAAAAGTGGTACACTGGCTTCACAATCAAATAGTGCGATTGAGAAGAAATGCCATCTGTAACCAAGATTCAAAGAGGAAGCTGTATGGGAATACCATGATCGATATGATCAACACCCGCAGTGGCACTTGAAATAATGATGAATCTGGTTCTAGTAGACATCCACAGTAGCAAGAGTGGCAAAAACTGCACTCAGACTAAGGGTAGGTCTATGGACAAGTAACACGCATGGTCACACTTTCATTCTAATTCAAAGGACTACCATGAAGAAGAGTACAGATACCAACTACATCATTGCAACTTCAGACTTCGTTAGGACTGGAATGCTGACAGTCAGGCGGCTATTAATTCTCTCCAATCAACATTAACATGCTTGTAAAGCTTTGCAGATAAACTCTCAACGACATATTAACAACCAAGAAGCGATACCAGACTACCAGGCCACTCAGCATTATTAGGAAATGAGTAAGCGGACAAACTTGCTGGGAGGGTGCAGAACTAGATCCTGCATGCGCCCTACCGGTTGCAAAGACACTGATTGGCACACTTCACAGAGAAATAGATGGGGAAACTATAATCAGGGCAAGATCACTTTGTTCAGTCTTCAACAAGGCGAAATTAAAAAAATTCGTGAAACTTAGTCAAACGAAAATATAAATCACTGAGGCGGAACGACATAGCTTACCCTACAATGACTACCACAGAAGCTGCAGAAACGAGCAGGAAATAGGATCAGTTTGACACTTGTTGTGAGAATGTCCAGCCACCAGAAGAATCAATACTCTTTCTCCTATGGACTGGGGTACCTTCATACCCCTGAGATTACTATCTCTTTCTAGTTGGTATTCAAATTAGTGACTCCCATCAGCAAACTTTTAATGGATGCAATTCATGCATTTTGTGGTAGTCTTAGCCATTCCAAAAACCAACAAATCAACCATCCAACCAAATATGCCCAAGAAGACCAATTGTTAAACCAACATGAAAACGGGGATGATAGACAACTTTATCTTCATGGAAGGCATTGTATTGACGGGGTCTGTTAGCAACAGAAAAGGCAATAACCACCGTCTTCCCAGGTTAACTGCTGAAAGGAGCTGCATATCAAATATCACCGTATGCACACACGCTCTCAGCGTCCACCTGCACCAACCTACACCAGGGTTAAGAAAGTAGGACGTAAAGACCTTAAACTGCTTACACAGTAGCAAAAAAATGCTTTCTGGATTTATGCCAGGAACTCTGGGGCATGGCTTACTCAGGAGAAGAGACAACCGATTTCCACGTGCCCCAAATTTCTACATACTTTACGATAAGATAGAAACTCCAGATTCTCATCTAGTCGCTCCAGAACAACACCAACAGCGGCAATGGAAACCATGGTAAATTTCGTTCCGCTGGATCTGTACTGCAGCAACATGGCAGATAAAACTGCTTTGAGACTGAGAGAAGGACTACAGTCGACACCGGCTCCCTACGATCATGCCTCCGCACTGTCTCGATGGGAGAATGTCGACAGATCGACAGAAACAGATCATATGATCCAAACTCTGGCATTTGACAGGAGATTCAGTATCAGAACTCCTGACAGAGATAACTGGAGAAGTCACAAAGTTACGGAAAAAGGAGCTGGCCTTTTACGCCGATAGTTCTAAGATGAACACTGATACAGGTGCCGTGGTCTACTGCAAGGCCCTAGGAATTAATCACTCCTTTAGAATAAACGACGACTGCGACAGCGGTCTACATCGACAGCCAGGCAGCAGTTAAGGCTCTGGATTCCGCCATAACTAGATCGAGGCTTGTAGGAGTTTAAACAAAAAAATATCTACGTATACGAGATATCGAGAGCCAATATGGTGACCCTCTGTTGGACATATGCATATCCTAGGAAACGAAGGGGCTGACGAATAAAGGGAGTAGCGCTGCATGCCTCACAGGAGCGAAGATTGCAATAAGCTCGTTAAAGAGGCATATTGGAGACGAGGCCATCAGATGAGACAATACACGCAGAAGATGTAGGAACGGGGAAGAAATCGAATCTGTCCATCACTTGCTGTGTGAATGTCTTGCCTTCGCCGGTAGAAGAATAAAAATTCTTGGTATTTAATTCTTCACAGAACTGGAGAACTTGCGCGACATCGGGCTGAGAAACCTCCTGAGATACATGTCCTTATCTGGGTGGTTTTGAATCAACGGCATCCTATCTCTATAAGGGTTTCCGGGTAGACTTAGAAAATGGGCACAATGGACTCTATTGCTGGTCTAAGTAAGCAGTGACGAATGTCATAAGGCACCCATTCATCTAACCTAGCCTAATTCATGCAGATGAAGTGATGAACATTGGAAAAAAATCGAAGACAAGAAGTCACCAGGATCCAACGACATCACCAATATTGTTCTCAAGACGGCTTTCAAAACATGGCCACTTGGAAATATACACCACGTGTTTGGAAAATAAGTCTTTCCAGACCAATGGAAAAGGCAGAGCTACCAAAGGGCAAATAAGCTACCAGAAGAATCCGTGTGAAAAAATAACCCATTACAACATTACCAAAAATATGATAGGTGGTTACAGTTCCTCAAGAAAGGAGACCCTCTGAACTGCGTCAACTACAGAGGCATCAGTCTTCTTAACATCGCTTACAAGATCTTATCTGCCGTGTTGTGTGAACGCCTTTTTGTAAACAACCTGATCGATCCATATCAGTGTGGTTTCAGGCCAGGAAAGTCCACCATCGACCAAATATTTATACTGCGGTAGATCTTGGAAAAAACTCAGGAACTTCAAATGTCTAGTTTTGGCATCCCTGCCAAACCCATCCGTTTGTGCAGAATGGCGATGGAAAATGCACACCGACCATCAAGGTCGGTCAAGACCGCACCGAGACCTTTGATGTCAAAAAAGGATTTAGACAAGGCGACACGCTGTCATGCGACTTCTTCAACATCGTTTTTGAAAGAGTTGTGCAAAACTCACGCGCCAACACCAGAGGCACAATCTTTCAAAAGTCTGTCCAATTACTCACATACGCCAACGATATTGACATAATCGGAAGAACGCAGCGTGATGTCACTGGTGCGTTTGTTAGTATTGAGACGGAGGCGGCGAAGATGGGTCTAGCGGTCAATGAGGGCAAGACGAAGTATATGCTGTCAACAAGAAAGGACACCCAACACCGACGTCTCGGACAGAACGTCACTATAGACAGTTATAACTTTGAGGTAGTTAAGGACTTTGTCTACCTTGGCTCCGCTATAAACTCAGACAACGACACCACCGCTGAGATTAAACGAAGAATTACTCTTGCCAATCGCTGTTTCTTTGGGCTAAGAAGGCAATTGACTAGCAAAGCCCTCTCTCGAACAACTAAGGTGGCCCTTTATAAGTCCTTAATCGTCCCAGTCCTGCTCTATGGCGCAGAGGCATGGACTTTGTCAAATGCGGATGCGGTCGCTCTTGGCTGTTTCGAGAGGAAAATTCTTCGGGTGCTTTACGGTCCCGTCTGCATAGACGGTGAATGGAGGAGGAGATACAACGTCGATATGTATGGGCTGTACGGCGGCATCGACATAGCCAGAAGAGTAAAGCTCCAACGACTGAGGTGCCTGAGTCATGTAGAGCGGATGGACATCAACGCTCCGGCCCGGAAAATCTTCGAATCCACACCCCAGGGACGGCGCAGTAGAGGAAGACCGCGACTCAGGTGGCGCACGCAAGTGGAAGGGGACCTCAACCAACTTGGCGTGCGAAACTGGAGGCAGCTGACTAAAGATCAAGCTGGCTGGAAAGACTTGTTGGTTGACGCCCAGGACCACCCCGATCTGTAGCGCCCCCTTAAGTAAGTAAGTAAGTAAGTAAGTAAGTTACGGTTGACGTCAACATCTAGCGAAGAGCTCAGCCGATACTCTGTTAGTTTTAGATTAGGATCAACTGGGAAGATTGGGAGGGTACTTTTCCGCCGTTTTAAAGCGCCTTATGGACGAACATTTTCCTTTAAATCGGAATAAGCACCACACCACGTAATGAAGATGCGATTGATGGTATTATTGTCGATGCCTTCAAAGGTTCATCAACAACACTAGCGGACCTTTTGCAACCTTTTCCTTAGGAATTTGGTTACCAAGACCCTCAATGCCAAATGGAGGAGATAAATGGTCGTCAAAGCCGGAAAAAAAGGCAACTTTACAGAGTGTGAGAGCTGGGGTAGTTTGGTCAAACAAAAACTGAACATGAGAGAACGGACCAAGAATGTATAGACAGGATTATACACATGTGGAAGTGGCAACCTCGAAAGAGTGATAATAACCCATCAAGCAGCAGTCCTCGATGGGGAGTCTCAGTGAAGAGCTTTGATATATTTATATAACTCGCATGATGCCACGTAGATGTAATAGATGGCCTACGACCCACAAGGGGACAAATCAAATAAGTAAGTTAGTATCTACTTAATACCGAAGTGACTGATGTATATCGATCAACTGGTAAGCAATTAGACCTGGTAATTTAAGACTTGAAAAATCGACGATGGACCAAATTTGTCGAGCTTCAAGCAGTTATGAATATCCATTTTCACACAGCGTGAGCGAGGTGCAGTTGTTTGAAACTCAAGTAGTATTAGGTGTCAATGGCATCCGATGGTGGTGTCCATACTAGATGGGGACATTTGTGGTGCTTGTCGTTGCTATAATTCACGGATTTTTTTCGAATCCCCTGATGTTATAATCATGGTCAGCTCAATTAACTCTTCAAGCCATAACACTCTACTCTCAGTTTGATTCTCACCCTCTATTTATCAATTTTAAGGGAGCATACGATGGTGAGGACAAATATGGTCTATTCTGCGCCACTTAAACTCATTCGCTTTTAGAAGGATGACTAGGGAGAACTCTCGTTGTTTCGTCAAGAGGGGGGAAAGATAAAAAGGAGAACGAAATTAGGACTAAAATTTTAGACAGAGTGACGCGGCATGATACAAAAGAAAATAATGCGAAATTCCTAGATCAACACATCAGGCACAATTTTTCACAGATCAGTGCAATTACCTCAACCAACTCGGGATACGCAACTGGAGGCAGCTGGCAAACGATTGTGCTGACTGGGCAGTCTTGTAAGGATAGTAAGTAAGGATGTTATGATCATGGTAGTCAATTAAATATGCTCTCATGATCCACTTGACGCCGGCAATATCCAGTTAAAGGACTGTCATTGGGAAGCCAGCACACCAAACATTCATCCTTGCTGCCTCTGCTTCTAAAAACTAAAATATCTATTCGAATTCACTTCTCTCAATTCCAATGATAGTACCTCTTTTCATCTCCCATTAGAAACGGTAAAGGATAATTTATAACCTCATCCCTTTCCTTCCGAAAAACTTCTCTCAAAAAAGAATTCTCCAATTCGTTTCGCTACAATTTTGCAAAATAGATTCGCAAAACAAAATTTTACAAATGAGTTCGCAAATACATATCCGCTGCGTAACGAAATTGTTTGTCAATTTAGGAGGTCTAGGGTTCATTTTCATTTGTATCCTGTTAAAGGATACACCCCAACCTTCGAGTAGACCGGTATAAAAATGCAAATTCAGAGCAAGCGGACAATAGCAAGGAGGTATATCAACCACGTACATCTTAATTTAATGGTATTATCGAAATCCACACCTTTATGGAATCTGCATAGAGCACCTTTGGCCAGGGGCCAGCGTAACAATAGAACTACCTGTGCCTGGCGCTATCCCGTTGAGTGATCTTATTGTTCGTTCATTTGCTAATGACCATCTCTGTTGATCCTTTATCTTGCTGCAGTGGTTCTTCTTGGATGTTTTTGATCCGAGGTACGCTTGAACCAGATATTTTGAAAAAAATCAGAGCAAACGTCTGAGGCGGCTTTCGGTGTACGACAAACAAAGAGTGATACGGGATAATCTCTAGGATGGTAACTGTTTTTGAATATTTAAAGAAGGAATGATGAATTTCCTTAAAGTTAGCGCCAGGATTAAAAGTAATTTGTTTTGTGTTCCATCTAAAGATCGGATAGATATGAGGTTTATCAATGGATGGCGTACAGCGAAGTCGAAGAAAAGATAAGATGGCAAGTTTGCCATGTGAATGGATAACAGTGCCCTGCTAAAATTGTTTTCAAATCCCAGCTCTGAAGACGAGAAGACGCTGCAGGGGGGAATCTGCGAGAAATGCTATCTGATGGCACAGGATTGGCTGCTGAAAATGCAAGCGATCGGCACTGATTTTCGCGGAAAGACGCAACTTCCTACCTTTAACAAGGTGAATGCATCTGGGGCACCGAAAACCTATCGAATAATCATTGCATCCATAAGGTCAGACTGTTTTTTGTGATTTTTATGTTTGTGGGCCCACTGAGTCGCAACTTTATGAAAATGATGGCGATGCCACCGAGGTACGATAAAATTAGGTGCCACATAAGCCATGAAACGATTGGAAGATTCCTGAACCTGTCGAATGCAAGTGCAGGCAGTCTAGTAGCACCATTCTAGATACGGTTAATTGGGGAAGCATTTTGCGTTACCGTTTTATTCGGTAACAATAACATTTGGTTATCGGACTCGGGTTTAAGATGCTTGAGCGGACTCTCTACATTTGCCGACCTTTTGCAATGGACTCTAAATCATCAGTGGCTATCCCCATACGGGTAAGGATGAGATTTCGGACTTGGTCTAACCATCTCATCCTAGGTCTACCCAGGGGACGCCTACCTGATGGCACGGATTGTATGGCAAGTCTCGGAAGCTTAGTTGCGGACATGCGTTGAACGTGTCCAAACCATCGAAGTATATACCTTTCCGCTCGAAGAAGTAGCTGCTCGACATTGAGTGCCTCGGGTATTCTGGTGTTCCTAACTTGATCTCAACGAGTTAACCCAGCAATACAACGAAGAAATCTCATTTCGGAAGATTGTATCCGCGATCTTATTCTTTCAGTCCCCACCTCATGATCATAGATGAGAGTCGGAACAAACATTGAATTGAAAACCGATAGCTTAGCTCCGATGCCAAGTTCGGCCCTCCTGATAAAAGATTAACCAAGTTGTCTGAAAAATGCTACAGCCTGACCAATCCTACAGGATAACTCAGTATTGCTCTTTCCATCATTCGTGAATACGACCCCGTTCCACCATGCAGTATAATGTTAGAACTGTTTTACTTTACTCAGCTTCTTACAGTCACTTCTCTGTATGAACTCGATAGGACCCTGTAAACAGTGGTCTCCGTGGCTGATGCATTGGACTGCTGTGCGACTTGCTTAGGTTCCCTGTACCACCTCCCGTCGGGGAATGAAAAATTTCAGAGAGTATAACTTGCTATGAAGAAGCTTCTAAATTCTCTATCTGGAGCAGGTTACAAATTGTATGTCCCTTCCGCTCGAAAAATGTACTCGTAAAACGTACAATATCAATAGTATCTAGAACTTGTCCTTCCTTCGGCTGTCACGTCAGTTTTTTAAATGCGCTAAGGGTTACAATGCACCATCAGTAGCACAAGTATCACAATTTACAACCTGGGATCTTAATGTTATAACTTCTACAAGAGTAATTTTGACAAAAAGACGGAAACCATCTCAAATTTTTGAAAATACGAAAGTAGACGCTAAAGGGACGACAAGGAAGTTTAATCTATTCGCTACCCACTATGGCTGTTTTGCACTCTCATAGAAAACAATGTTTTTGGTCAAAGGTTATTTTTAGGACTGAAGGACCTTAGAAGCGTTCGCTTAACAAACTATTCATGCCTTATTCTTATTCATCTCTACCTTTACTTGGGAATTTTTATAAGAATTTTCCCAAACCTGAAAGTACGCGTACAAAAAGCATCCGTAGTCGCAGCTATATTCACCTGGTGGCGTGGTAGAAGTCTAGGCTTTCCACCTTGACCCCTGATTTTTCCTGTTTAGCAGTCTTTAGTGGCGTATTTACACCTTTACTGCCTTAAAGTTGGACCCTGACAGAGTGTCTGCTTTGGGCAGGGTTCTAAGGCGCAAGTAAATGGTTTTAGTCCTCTAGATGATATGGAGATCTGACGATGCTTTCCAAATAATGGCCTTCACGCCGCCATGACCTCATAACCAACTACTTTCTCTATCTCCAAGCGCGAAGTACCTAGGTGTTGTACTCGGTTCAAAACTCAACTGGAAGCTTTATCTACATAGAGCAGTGAGTGAAAAAAGCCTGTGTAGCCTTTTACGTCTGCAGTAAAACGTTTGGTAAGAAGTGGGGAACTTCGACCGAATGGATGCAGTGGTACGCCCCATCCTCTCATATGGATAACTTGTTTTCTGGCCCGCATTGAGAAATGACTACAACACAAAACAACGCTACGGGAACGCATCCTACCCTACGGAAGCCCTGAATGTTCTCCTATACCTCATAGCATTTAACCTTTGTACAACATAGTAACATTTTGGATCTATTACCTAGGGATTTAGCAAATGACTCTAACCGAATACATCGGTCGGTTTCCCATCCACGGTGGACTGGGTCAAGGTGAAGTGACAAAGGACTATAAAACAAAAAAATTCTACAGAGGGCTCAAAAAAAGACTGCGGGGTAGGTGATGGAATTTTCTCTGAATTACTCTAAAAATCTGAGTTGTACCGGCTTCCATACTCGTTCAGTGCAGTCCAAGCGGAAGCTTGCCGCATATTGCAAGGCAACCCTACATCCAGCCAAAACGTTGCCATTTTTGTTGATAGCCAGGCTACCATTACAACTCTGGTATCGAACACGACATCCTCTAAGCTAGTGGAACAGTGCAAGGAGGAACTCGCTTCGTCCGGGCATCGTTTCAAGATCAGTCTTCTCTGAGTGCCGGGCACAGTGACATAAAGGCGAACGATCTGTCCGATGAGCTGGCGAGGCGAGGTTCAACCCTTGATATATCCCTCGCGAAGTGTGTTCACATCTTGTTGGGAACCGTCAAGGGAAAATCCTATCATACTTTGTGTCAGAGGCTAACATCAGGCAGCGAGGGCTGCGAAATTGTCTCACATCAAGACAGCTGTGGCCCAACTAAAATAAGTCCGAAACACAAGATTTATAAACAGGACCCGCACAGACATTAAAAGGATCGTGGCAATCAGTTCAGGCCACTGGCCTATAGGAATACATGCGTCCAAATAAAGCATCGCATTCAGCGCACATTGTCGCAGCTGCAACAATAAGAGTGAGAGGGAAACAGTGTGTCATCTCGTTCTCTGCGATTGTCTGGCTCTAAGCTAGGTCAGATATCGTACACCAGGGAAAGCCTTTTTCGACAACTTTAGTAAAATCTCGACGAAAAATATTAGCAGCTTAACCAGTTTCTTTAATGCCACAGAATAAATGTAAGGACCTAACCCCCTTCTCTCTTATTTTCTACATCAATACTAACATTTAGGTCCCATGAGCTGTGGCTTCAAAATGGCGCTAAAGCGCAAATTAGGTTTCAGCATCAGGACTGCTGAAGCTGCCACTTCAACCTACGTATCTACGTTTTTCAACGTGATTAAAGATGGCTAGGTTCTGCGAGAAGTCTACGGCAACAATCGGTTCTGTCATTCTTGTAGATGAAGTTTGGCAGGCAGGGGAAAGAGTTTAAATAAAAAATAGGGGACAGAAATAATTAGAAGTCTATTCTCGCAGGAATTTGTCATCTACTTGATGACAGCTTGGACTTTGTGGCATCACCAATGTAGTGGTGTTTGTTTTTCTAGCGAGCCGATTGCAGAATCTTTTCGTTTCATAATGTTACCGGGTCAAAAAAGGACTCAGTAAGATTTAGGCAGTTGCACAACCTGGAAGATTGGTCGCAAGCCTAAATCATTTCACATCTTCAAACTCTTATGTTTATTTCTGTGATAGAACGTTGCAACATGTTGGTAGTCCTAATGTCTGAGTATAGCTGCATCCAAAGAAGACATTCACTCAGTAATGCAGCAGATGTAGATTTGCAAAAAAGTAAGCGTGCGTGGAGCACCTGCAGATCAGAGGAATGCCATTTCAGCCTTCAGGCTTCAAAGGGCCTCACTTCACGTGACTTGAATAATTTTTCACTCGCCTCGTCTGGTACTGCTCTAACGATCATTAACACCTACAAAGTGCTACTATGCATATCTTAACGCTCTCTACCACTGCGAGAAGGTTGCCAACCATTTATATCTCTGCCATCAGGCTGCCACTGGCCAGCACCATCATTAATCATTCGGGTTCCTATTAAATGTCATACGCACGACTAGTTTTGTGCGAATTTCTCACCTCAGCGGGTGACAACTCCCTAGCGATCCTTGGGATTATCTGGCGCACGTCCACATCAATCAATCATCGAAATGTGATCACAATCTCAACGATGGCATCCACACAATCTATGCTAATTCGAGAGCCTGAACAAGTTAATTGCCGTCCATTCCCATGAAATGGATACACAAATTGTTTAACACTCGCCACTGCAACGGCAACGGCACCAGCAACGGCAAACACAACAATCGCAACAAGTTGGTGCAACTCAAATGGCTACAACAAAATGAAAACTATTATAAAACTTTTTTAATGTTAATTATGCGATTAATTAGAATGTTTGCGCTTTCGTTGATGAGCACCCTGGCACTTGGTGGCAGACAGCCAATCTCCAGCTGCCGGCACTCCATTCCAACCTCGTCAAGAGTACCAACACTCTTTTTTTTCTTCTGTTTGTTGTTTAATCATAGAAATTAATAATTTTCCTGAAGTGCCCCCCGTCCACACCAGACAGGGCCCTCGAGGCCCGGTGATTATGCAGTTTTGTTTATCCGCCGGTGATTATCGTGCATCTAATGCGTTTAATTGTGGTAATCTATCATCGCTGAGGAGGCAGACGAAAGAAAAAACCCCACGACAACCAACGGCAGAAAAAAAACTCCTTAATTAGGAGTTACGAGGTGTGAACTATGGACTCTTGACCCACACAGACTGATTAATCCTTGTTAGAGTCAACTGAATCTCGGTGCTTTGTGTGTGCGCATGGAAAATAAACTCATTTAACCCGGAATCGAGTCGGGGTGGTGCATCAACAAACCATAAAAAAAAACAGCTTCAGCGCAGTACACGCGGCTCTTGTGTAATCCCGATGAGCGTGTAAAATTTATTTGTGCGCTCAAAGGACACAGAAGTGGGAGGGCACGTTTATTATTTGTGGTTTGGTCTTTTCTTTGTGTTGGGCTCCTTTGTGAGGAGATGTTTTGTGGTTTTTGTACCCTCTATCCTCTTTGCGTAAACTGACGGAAATGGCTAGCAGTTGAGATAGAAATGAAGACGATGGTTGCGGTAGGTCCTTGATGCGCAGGTATTAATTGTTTTCTAATACCTTTCGAGGATTTATGATGGAAATATTTGGGAAATTAAATCATCTTTTGAAGGATTCAGACGGGAAAAGGGAGGATAGCTAGTGGATGTGTTTATGGATCGTAAAAATTAATCGTTCAATTGTTGAGGAGCGTGGCAAATTTCATAAATCCTTGCTTCGCCTTCGACCTGGTAGTTCATTTTCCTTTGAATTCACTGGTTTGCGATATAAACATATGCCGCAAGAATTGTCATAGATTCACGAGAGCGTTGGGTAACATTTGGTAGCCAGTTGCTTCGGACCACATGTTTTTTTTATAAGAAGGTGGAAAGCATTGAAAGCGTGAGATTTCCATTCACCTCTGCTCCCCAAGGGCCATGCTAATTAAAAATAAATAAATGGCTACCTATCGGTCTTCCTCAAGAAAGGAGACGCTCTGAACTGCGCCAACTACAGAGGCATCAGTCTTCTTAACATCGCTTACAAGATCTTATCTGCCGTGTTGTGTGAACGTCTGAAGCCGTTCATCAACAACCTGATCGGTCCATATCAGTGTGGTTTCAGGCTAGGAAAGTCCACCGTCGACCAAATATTTATACTGCGGCAGATCTAGGAAAAAACCAAGGAACTTCAAATCGATACCCACCACCTTTTTATTGATTTTAAGACCGCGTATGACAGCATCTATAGAGACGTGTTATACAGAGGCATGTCTAGTTTTGGTATCCCTGCCAAACTCGTCCGTTTGTGCAGGATGATGATGGAGAATGCACGCTGCTCTATCAAGGTCGGTCAAGACCTTTGATGTCAAAAAAGGATTAAGACAAGACGACGCGCTGTCATGCGACTTCTTCAACATCCTTCTTGAAAGAGTTGTGCAAAACTCACGGCACAATCTTTCAAAAGTCCGTCCAATTACTCGCATACGCCGACGATATTGACATAATCGGTGGAACGCAGGGTGATGTCACTGGTGCGTTTGTGAGTATCGAGACGGAGGCGGCGAAGATGGGTTTTAGCGGTCAATGAGGAGAAGAAGAAGGATATGCTGTCAACAAGAAAGGACACTCAATATCGACGTATTGGACAAAACGTTACTAGTTAAGGACTTTGTCTCTCAGGCTCCGCTATAAATTCAGACAATGACACCGTTGCTGAGATTAAACCAAGAATAACTCTTTCCAATCGCTGTTTCTTTGGGCTAAGAAGGCAATTGAGTAGCAAAGCCCTCTCTCGAACAACTAAGGTGGCCCTTTATAAGTCCTTAATCGTCCCAGTCTTCCTTTACGTCGCAGAGGCATGGACTCTGTCTGAAGCGGATGAGGTTGCTCTTGGCTGTTTCGAGAGGAAAATTCTTCGGGTGATTTTTGGTCTCGTCTGCATAGACGAGGAGTGGAGGAGGAGATACAACGACGAACTGTATGGGCTGTATAGCTACATCGACTCAGTCAGAAGAGTGAAGGTCCATCGACTGAGGTGGCTGGGTCATGTAGAGCGGATGGACACCAATGCTCCAGCTCGGAAAATCTTCGAATCCACACCCGAGGGTCAGCGCAGTAGAGCAAGACCGCGACTCAGGTGGCGCACGCAAGTGGAAGAGGACCACAACCGACTTAGCGTGCGAAACTGGAGACAGCTGGCAAAAGATCGAGATCGCTGGTGACGCTTGTTGGTTGAGGCCCAGGACCACCCCGGTCTGTAGCGCCACCTTAACTAAGTAAGTAAGCTATCGGTCTTCAATTCAGTGTTTGTTCCGACCCTCACCTATAGTCATGAGAATAAGTTACCGAGATGAGATTTCTTCTCGGATTAAAAGCATGCCACCAACTCGACTTCCAAGACGTGCCACGAAATCCCTGCAATTAGGTAGGGGTCCCTTGTGCAGGCCCAGGATGAGATGGTTGGCTCAGGTCCGAAATCTCACCTCTACTCGTATGGGCATAGCACCTGATAATTTAGAGTCGATTACGGAAGGTCAGGAGATGTAGAGAGTCCACTTAAGCACCCTAAATCCGAGTGGATAAGCGGGTCATTGGAAAATGAATGAATTGAAATAGCTACCGATGCAGTTCGCAACCGCTTTCCAAACGCGTAACAGGCTTATGTTAATCTGTGTTGGAAACATACATATGCCCCTTTAGAGTTCATCAGCGACCAAAAGTTCCAAGATAAGACCCGTCAGTAGCCCTCAAAGCGACATTATTACTGAAACCAAAACAAATTCACAGGATATACATGTATACAATAATTATGTCAAGCCTCTTCTCTGGTGGCCAATCCAAAGAACAAAGATGGAACAGAAATATTCACCTAAATACAACAATTTCGAAACGGAGTTTCTTTTAAGGGATGGTTAGGCCTGAACCATCGCTAACCATCTGGGGCTGGCTTATATTGCAACAACTAATCTGTAGAGCTGGTGATTCACTTAGAACCCTTCGTCACAGTCTTTTAAGCAGAGAGCTATTGAGGCTAATGCTGGGACTAAGCACGGGGCACATCAACTTCAACAAGAACATGCATAGGATGGGTCTCACCGACTCAAAAATCAGTAGAAATTGCGAGAAAGAAGGAGAAGTTGAGGATACTTTTGAAGTCAGTATATGATAGTTCACCCAACTTGTCGAAGTGATAGGCTCCTAGATAGAGCTTCCCTCTTTGGGATGGCAAGACAGGTGCAGAGGAAATGGAGGTTCGTTACTTCCTCCTGTTCTTCCCTGCAGTTCATGTAAAAGTCATTTGAGAATAGGCCCATTCTTCTGGGATAAGCGACAATGTGACTATGGCCGGTGATAATACCAATCACGGTGCTATTGAGTGACCTTTTGAGCAAGATTAAACTTTTAGATCGAGTGAGATTTAGCATAGGCCAGACCTCTCTGGAGGTACGGCATGTGGTATCATCGTATGTGGTATTATCTACCGCATCGTACTCTAAAATTAATTTACATGTAGCAAGTGGAATACCCAGATTCCTCCGTTCTAGTAGGATGTCCAGAGTAGTACAACGTTTGGCGAATTCACCGGCCTTACAGTTCCCTGGAATGTTCCTATGACCCGGTACCCATCATAGGTGAATGTTAAAATGTTCTGCCATCTCCATGAGAGATGAGCGACAATCTGATGTAGCTTTTGATGTATGTTTCCAGAGATTTCATAGCAGCCTGGCTATCGGTAAAGATTGCAATGTCCTTGAAGGATATCATTTTATACCTAAGCCAGGATAAGGCATCGTTAATCGCCATAGTTTTCGCCTGAAAAATGCTACAGTGGTCAGGTAGACGGAAGGAGATACTCAGTTTAAGCATTTTTCAGAAAACACCATCTCCCACTCCGCTTTTGGGTTTGAAACCGTCGGTATAGAGGTGAACGGAGTGATTGTCTCTGGCGTTATCACTGTCCCACTCCTCTCGAAAAGCGATGGATGTTCGGAAGTTGAGATTGAAATTCGAATTGGACGGTGTGTAGTCAGTATTTTGCGGGATAAAAGTTAGGGTATCTAAGATCGAATAAGATCGCCAATATTGTTGTTTGATCATTTAGTCTGATGACTGTTTGACAAAAATATCTAGAGGAGGTAGATGAAGGAACATCACACCATACATGCGTTTAGGTCTGATAATAAGCACGTAATGCCAGTGCGTGGTATGAGGATCCAGGGCCCACTTGTTTCCAATGGCTTTTCTGCAGCAGTATAGCGGTACTATAGTTTAACCTACTGTCAAAAATGAGACTCCGAAATTCGGCTTTGCTAGCAAAGCTTCCTCGGACCTGTGAAGTGCATATATTTTAGACACAATCACATTTCACCTTCTTCGATTTTGCGTATGTAAATCATTCTTCATTGTGCTCCTCATGGTCATCTTGATTTTGAGAACAGGATGCGGAAAAATTCAACAGAATTGACCACATCATTGCACTCTACAGCATGACTTATATTTTTAGCCAAAAAGCCTTAAGAATGTTATCCAAAAACAACCGAGAATCTTAATCAGCTGATGGAGGTCAAGCCTCATTCGCATCCTACTTTGCTTTGTGAGTAAAGCACCCAATTGAATTGCGAATACTTTCCATCCAATCTAAGTGAACCACACATTTTTGTTACAAGATCGTGGTACCCGTGAACCGAAGTCTATATATCAAGTCGCTCAAGAAGTCCCCTTCTAAGCTTTATCTCAACCTATTGTGTGACACAGTGATCTTCTCATAGCCTATGCGTTTTATTGGATTGAATTTTCCCAAACATTTCCCCGATAAATCGAACTGTTAATTCTAATGACTGGTTTTCCCATCTCAAGACACTCAATCAAACAGCTTACATCACATAAATAACAACTACAAGATGTTTTCCTTCACCTCTTTTTCCCAACATCAGAATCTCTTCCAACTAGCGTCCATTATACAAAATTAGAGAATTTAATAGAAAAACCAGAAGTCAACCACGGAATTCGATTTGAAGAAACCTGTGAATGATATCTCTCCCGCGGGTGGTATCTCCGTGAAAGGGTAACACGAACACCCATTCATTCATTTCCAACGACTGGTGGGGCCAAGGGTTTCCTAGATGAATTCGGCGGCGACTGCCTAATTAATTTATAAAGCCAAGACAATGAAAAACATTCACTCACTCGGGGCGGCAATAAAATGTTTGGAAATTTAAATTCCAAAGAAAACCGCAGAACGGGCGCCTGAGCTCTAGATAAATTAAAACTCGAAGCGGGTATCTCTCTGTTTAAACAGCGGGATGTCATGGTTTACCTGGGAGGCAACTTTGCAGCCGTTAGTTGGTCGAAAAGATCAGAAGTCATATGGCGGCATGTAGAGCCTTTGATTATGGCTGTCATCTTAGTTGGATTGGGCAGCCTACTGATGGATCTCGTCGGGTGTGTTTCGTGCATGACACATGGCTTCCGGTTGTGTGGAATAAATCAATGGATTTTGACTTGAAATTTTTCAAAGTCTCAAGCTGTAGAACTGTGATTAAGTAGGGGAAATTAAGTACTAACTGGAGGCAGAGGGTTTTCCGGAAATTTTCGTGACTGCAGCGTCTTACGAAATGGTTTGCATCTATCAATTGGTAATCAAAAGCTGAACTTCAGCCCAAAAATGGGGAAATATAGCCTGAAGTTGGGGAAGACACAAGGCGTACAACGTATCCGTTTATGATTAAAAGTCACGTCATTGAATTCGATGCATTACTCGATTGCTTTCTTCAAATGTTGGCGTTTTACTAGTGCGTCGTCACCATAGTCCTAGTTCGAACTCGGAGTCTGTCTTACTCATTTTTCTGCCTTGGTACTCGGAGTGGACTCAAAGCGGAAAATACTGCCAACAAAGGAACAAATACATTCCACTTACGCGTAGGACTCTCTCACTTTACTCATAGTGAACGCGTGTCTAGTGTAGGGTTGCTTATGATGAGCAGATTTTCCAGAAGAGCAGTGAAGGTGACCATAACACAACGTTACATGCCACAGACCAGCAGATTTTTACCACTACAATCAACTACTTGCAGCCTGAGGGATTTTAATCACAAGGTGGGCAAAGACATGGTCTGTGTACCCGAAATGCCAACCGAAACACTTTTTAGATTTTTGCAACAGTAATAGTCTTGTTATAGGAGACACGTTGAACACAGGACTTGTCATAAAGTGAGTTAGGCTTTGACTGATAGGATGACTGATGACAATCTAACCAAAATTTTGCCTTCGAACTGTAAAATTCCACAAGAGGGCAACACTCGAAGGTGTCAAGTACAACACCGACAGACTTTAGGATCCCATAGAGCAGGGTAGTGCTCCAACAATAGAAAAGCACTGAAATTCTTTATAAAATAGATTTTTTCTTGTACAGACAGTTTCGTGGCTAAAACGTAAGGGGACTTCCTAGCATATGGTTGTTCAAAAATATCCGGCACCGGATTAAAGAGAGAAAGCTTGAAATTCACATAGAGACGAAAGGAGTAAAGTACAGTGAGTTCCAGCGTGGTATGAAAATGAAGAAGTCCAACCTAAAAAAAAAATAGATGGCGCAACAGCTTGGAATGAGCCAAGGCCTAGCGTCTTTTAACCATTCATGTTATGCGTGTTACTTCTTTCGAACAAATGTATGGGATCCACAATTTATTGCCGACTCCGAACGGCGAATTGAGAAGCTTTTGTATGACAAATTATATACCCGGAGTTTTGTCGTTCCCCGACAAGAGGTGGTGCCATGAAAAATGTGTGGTGGACATGGTTTGGGTTTGAACCCACGCAACTTGAACAGCAGTTCAACGTACCAACCACTGAGCCACGAAGTCCAACGTTATGAAAGAAATAACATCCATGCCCTTGCTAGACCACCTGAGCTGCGAGCAGATTGCAAGAGCAGCATGATTTAAGGAATGCTTCAAAAGCTAACAGGTAGCTACGGCATTTCCCTACCATCCTAAACTACCTTTGGGATGGTGGTATGCCTGTCGGCCGGACCTGACGTTAGTCCAGCCATGCCATGAAACCCACCAAGCCAACATGGCACAAAAGTGTGTCGGCTAGAAAATACGTGGAGAAGGACTGTCGAAAAGGAGCAAAAGCGATTGGGGAAAACCTCAAGAGAATTGAGGCAAATAGACAGTGGCTCGTATGCATGGGGTAGATGACCTTAGACCAATAAGTGATCACGAGATCTGAGTTAGTTAGTGCCTTAGTACGAAGGTAAGCAATGCCAACGCCGTAACTTATAATGGAGAAACATAACATAGCCATAAAAGTCGTGGGGAGAGATCGCTCTGTCATCGTGTTGAACCATGTAGTGGATAACCAGCAAATTCACTGGACATCCCAGCAACGCAAAGATCACATCAGCCATCTAAAGCAAATGTCTAAAGGAAATGCGGAAAATAATTAAGAGAAATCGAGGCCGTTCAGAATGTGTTGGAGGTGGCTGAAATGCGTTGCAGACTCAGAACGGGATGGTAAGTAAGTGTTGTTCGGCCTTATGCCCCCAAGGGAAGGAAAATAAAGAAAAAGCTCCCATCTACTCACGTTTTACAGTCCGAGATCTCGGACTAAAACCTTGTACTGAAAAATCAATGAAAATGGAGTCGAGGACTCATAGATCACTTAATAGAGCTTAGATATCTCCATTTTGAGAACAGTATGGCGTAAGTAGTAAGAAGAAAGCTTTCCTTCACCCAGCACCTACACATTCTGGCAATCATTTTGCCAAAGAACTCAAAGGATTTCTTATTCTTACAATATTGATTCATCCAGCTACCCAGGATCACCTTTACCAGAGCTGTCTTGACTTCGACGTATTTCGAAAAAGACTGGGAGCTTTATAAAGTAAGTGAGGATGTTCAGAAATCAAACACAGAGCGTCAAACGTCGTTCATGGTAAGAGTTCTGTAACAACATTGTGCAACCCACAGCATCTTCGAGGCTGAAGAAGATACTTTTTAGAGAACCTGTAGTTCTAGGATCTCTCATGGACTCTGAAGGCAACTCGACTGAGTGATAGTCAAAAACGCTGACATTAATGGTGGATACCCACTTTCCAGGGTATACATATATCCAAACAAACTGACAGGTAGAATTCATCAGCGGTACAGGGTCAGTGCATGCAGACTTGAGATTGGAAATTGTTACAGAGGATACAACTCAACCAGCTATCAGATCAGTCTCCCCAAGTGGCGATACAGAGTTTCATTGCTTTAGGATAAAGGATATATTATAGACGCATTCTTTAATATTAAAGAGATTGTGCATTATTCACTGGATTGTGAGTTTGCTAGAGCAGAGATATATTAACACAAAACTAGGAGGCACTTAGCTTAAGGTTTATGCCTCTAGAGAGACGATTCTCCTGTTCTTTTACAACCAGAAAGGAGAGAGTAATCGGCACAATATCAAGCACGCAAATCAAAGACATCTACACTCACGGATCCAAGATTGACATTGGTATAGGTGCAGGCAGCTTTTCTGATAAACTAAGCCTGTTACCTGGACCACCGGAACACATTCCAAGGAGCGTAGCAGTGATTATTGCTGTCCTCGAGCGATTCTATCACCTTTTTCATCGGCAGCCAGGCGACAATAAACCCGACTTTATTATCAAGTCGCGAGGACATTAGTGTTCTTGATACACAGCATGAGGCAACGTGAAAGCTAATGGATCTGCCGAGAAATCGATCTGCCTTAGACCCAAAGGCAAGCTGATCACTCAGTGAATGTCCCGTCCTGTAAGCTTAATACGAAAAGGGAAATAGGTCCCTTGCGGCATCGAACAGAAGATGGAGAACGAGAAAACTATGGCCGATGTACAACAAGCCTCGAACTAAGACGTAGGAACAGGACAGAAAACTCCTCATAGGAGTGATTTGAGGGCATAATATTCTGCAATACCACACGAATAAGCTAAGGCTAAGCTGAGCGAGGACCACCTTTGCAGGATTGCAGGGGTAGACGAGAAAGTCAATGAAGACACACCCCACTCTCTCTGCCACTGTTCAAGCCTCTGCCAACTCAGACATCTTGAAAGAGACTTCTTCCAGGATATCGAACTAAGAATTAAGAACACACCTATCAACGACATCTGTCGGTTCATCAAAGCTTCAAAGTGGTTTGAAACCCAAGGGCAATACAAAAGTGCTTTGGAGATTGCTTCACGAGCAAGGGATATTTCTCCTCTCCCCAAAGGGCGGCCATGAGCTGAGTGTGGCGTAGAGGATTCTCACCCCCTGGTCTTCAAAGAAGGTTTCTAACTGTCGTCGTAAAAAAATTCGGTATCCTGCTTCTCTCCTGTCAATAATAGCTATATGCTGCTGTTTAAAAATGACCCAGTGGATGTTTTGTTTCTTTCAGTTTGCTCTGTGCTCTACTGATCGTTTTGTCAGACATCACAAACATCTGTTATCATGAGAACAAAGTGGCCTCAGAGGCTTGTGGCCTTTAATCAAAACATGGTCTCTATGTGATATATCACAAGATTTTTCTGGTTCATATTACTGAGGAATCTTTGGAGGTCCTATCGTGACGTGGGCTCCGTCTAATGCTATATTTTTGAGGCGACCATCAGTGAGTATCTTCTGTTAATAGGTCGATGTCATCAAATAGAAGTCAACAATTTTAAGTCGTGCTATTGACATGAAAGCTACCACAGAAGGGAATGCAGAAGAACTGGCTTAACCCTCAGCCATGCATTCTCCAAGTCTCGCTTGAAGCCAATGGAGTCCATGTGCAATGCTTGATGCATTAGGGGCCTCCCTTCTCTTTCAAAGTTTTAGTGTTGAATACTTTTGCTGTTATCTCTTGACTTGATTTCAGACTTAACCTTATTCCTGATCTAAGCGATATGTCGCTAAACGAAAACCCAGTTCCAAAAAGGTCGAGGTTATCTCACAACTTTATCGGAATCTTTTCAGGTAGAAATCGTCTCCCAATTATGATTGCTTTCCACAAACTAGAGCACTTTTTCGACAGTGCGCACCCGATGATTCACTTCCTGCACTCGGACTTGATGCATTTTTTCCCACCACATGCCCAGATGGGAAGCGCATCAATTAGGCCATTCCACTGGCTCCCTCATTCGGACTTATCGCCATCAACAGATCTTGTAGCAGGATATGTATTATGTGTGAGAATTTCGGGTTCTTTTGTGGCCATTCTGTCGAAATTTGATTAAAACCTTCAAGAAGCCTCAATTATCGCTGCAGCATCGTAGAACGTCTTCTTTTTTGTGCCAAATCATCACACCAAGAGGGAGGAGAGCTCAGTCGTTTTGAATGTGTCCAACAGCGCGAAGGTCAACGTCAATGTCCACAATTTAGTTGTTTTATTTACACTTTGGTCATATTTTGGCTCGAGATGTCCATCTAACCAAACAAGTGGATAAAAGTCACGATCAGCGCCGGCGGATTCAGGTTCCAGATACAAATAGCGTGAATGGATCAAATTAAAACGGAAAAAAACACAAAGAGCCCAAAACGCCAAAGTGAGAGGGAGATTTGAACAGATTTTTGGATTTGTTTTCGTTTGAATGACGATCGCATGTTGAACACTTCAGTCGTCGGTGACCTTCATCAGAGGTTTTGATTAGAAAACCTCCTCTGGAGGGTCAGTGGACAGCTTGGCACGGTGGCGATGACGACCGCTACGGTGCGGAAAGTTCAACTCTTTTGTGAATGGCGCTACGAGTATCCGAGACTCGGAGAGTCCTCGAAATGAGTCCACCATCACCACCACCATTGCCACCATCTACGCCGATCCCTTTCTCTTGGGTGTGCGGTTGAACGAACGAATAAAAAATAAATTATATGATTTATCCTTTTGGCGCCAGTGGCGGCATCTTTCATGTCTCGCATGGTCATTTGTAGAAACAAATCGCCCGACACGAAACGGACCGGACCGGATCGATGGTGATGAAGAGATGCGCGATCGTAGAGAGGGCGGGAGTGTATGAGCGAGCTCCGAAGAGGGAGAAGTCGTCATCGTCACTTGAAGTACTTATGATGATTCCTGGTTTCTTCGTGGGGTAATTTTTCATCTTTTCCTTTTTGTTGTTGTTGCTGTTGCTAGTCCTTTTGTGGTTCTAGTCCTGGTGGTAGCCTCTTGATCGTTTGATAGAAGAACACCGATCACCGAGCTTGTGTCCATTGCGCCACTTCATCACCACAAAAATCGAAATGATATCGGGAGACAATGAAGCAACCGATTTTAATGATTTGTTGTGTGGTGTTGGTTGAGTTCTTTGATTTCTTCGATGCTGACACGCCTCCACCTCTATTCGGTTCAGAGGTTCAAGTGTGTGAGGAGTTTCTTTCTTCGTTTATGATTTATAGGTTATTGTCTTGTTTGTCGAGTGGAGAACCGTGGGATTGTTGCCAAAATAGAAGACAAAAGACACAGGCATCGTTGCAAGAGGGAAATTCGACGAGATCTACCGAGAGTCACTCGAGAATGGTGGCTATCTGTGGGTCTGAGAATTAACCCTATCAGAACCAGGATAGTACCATTCACTAGGCAGGTTAAGAGCCTGTAAGCGATCCAAGTAAACGTGATTAGTATTGACCCACGGGTACATATTTAGCACTAGACTCCTAAACTGTGCAAAAGCAGGGAATATTTTAACATAGCTAAGTTCAGGTTAGGTTAGGTAGATGGGTTGGCGAGGGGAGAGAAAGCCCTCTGCGCTACACTCAGGTCAGTAGAGACACATTGCGATTACCATTTTTAGGGGAAAAGTACCCCTTGCTCGTAGAGCAATACTGACAGCACTCTTCCATTGCTCCAGGATTTCGAACCATCTTGAAGCCTTAATAAGCCTCCAGGTGTCTCTGATAAGTATATCACTAAGTTCTTCGGTATCCTGGGAAAAGTGCCTTCCAAAGGATTTATGTCTAAGGTGGCAAAGACCTGGGCAGTGGCAGAGGAAGTGGGTTGTATCCTCATAAACTTCCTCGTCTTCGCAATCACTGCAAAGGTCGTCCTCACGAAAACTTATGTTTTTCATGAATCTGTAATTACTCCTACGAGCATAGAGAGAATCTTCCTGTCCTTCTGCATGAGAGTATTAGTTCTGGCATCGGTTTTACGTTGTAGGAATTACGTTCTAGTTGAGGTACAAAAGATTAATCTTAAGATTGGTAAAATGGTGGCCACTGATCAGTAGATGCAAAGAGAGAACAATATTGGGTTACGGGTGGGTGGTATGGACGCAAAAGGGTTTAAAAGATGCTTAAAATTCAGCTCTCCAAGAAAATATTTGGTCTTTATACAGAAAACCCGTAAAGTCTAACAGACCATGCCAATAGACTTTAAACTCACGTCGTTCTTACTGAAGATGTTAGAAAGACTTATTGACTTAGCACATCCACACGTCCACTTCGTATCTAACTCTCAACATGCGTACGATAAAGGTTCTCGGTGGAAGAAGTGGAATCCGAATCCGAACACGGGCGTTGCCCGACCAAAAGTTTACCCTTCAGAGGAACACCCCAGAGAGGGTGTTTTTTTCACTTCGAATTTTACTAGTTGATGGAATACCTACTTAAAATAAAAAGTTGGCGCGACAGCTGGGGATGAGCCAAGGCCCAGACTCTCGCAACTATTCATGTTGCGCGTTTTACATTGTTTCACACGAATGGAACGGAATAACAGCTTATTGTTAGACTCCGAACGGCGAATTGAGAAGCCTTTTCATGACAAATTATACTCTCGGAAGTATGTCCTTTCCGGAAGAGAGGTGGTGCCGCAAAAATTGTTCGGTGGACATGGCTGGGGCTTGAACCCACGCAGCTCGCACAGAAGTCAAACGCACTAACCACTGAGCTAGGGCGCCAGACTGAAACCCAAGAATATTTCCTGGCTCATCATCAAACCAATGATCACCCACGCATTCCTAACCGACTTCATCGCTCAGCCTATGAGGGTATAGAAGCAATGCTTAGTCAATCAGCTCTACACCTAGCAGTGCAGATAGAAGCAATGACGCGTGCTGTAAGGTTGCCTTAGTCACTCAAAGCCGGTGACTGTACA
Source organism: Matsumyia berberina (assembly GCA_917880715.2). NCBI lineage: Eukaryota > Metazoa > Arthropoda > Insecta > Diptera > Syrphidae > Matsumyia > Matsumyia berberina. The sequence continues at coordinate 108,392,442 of OU862870.1, read as the reverse complement.
GGCCAATTGAGGATACTAAATAAAATGCTCGAGAGGTTCCGGTTTTCTAGAAAGTTAGAGGTGACCAATACGAACACACAGATGACTCCACATTGGAAAATGGCAATATGGGAGAAAGGGTCTATGCCAGTCAACGTGCAGCAGCTCCTGGAAAGTACCAACTGTCTTTAAAGTCGACTTTTACGCAATTGAACGTGGTGCACGGGAATGCCACCGAAAAAAAAAAAAATTAAGGGGAGCCGCATCTATATCTTTTCGGGCAGTCGGCCAGTACAGAGGACCCTTAAATCATAAACGATAGCATCAAAGTTCGTCTGGAACTGTCCTCATCTCCGCGAAGACCTTGCGACCACTGACGAGGTTACTGTGGGCTGGATCTCTGGACACGAAAGTTTCAAAAGCAATGAGCTGGCCTACTTTCTCCCGAAAAGAGGCGCTTGGTGGCCACTCGTTGATCCTGAAGCCTATTTTGGGTTGTCATTCAGCAGTGTCCACTCTACTGATCATGTAAGGTTTCTGGTGCTGGTTATCCGGTGCTCTAAGTGGGATCCCAAAAGAGCTACACTGGTTCTAAACATATCTGCACGTGGATAGTCACCTTAACATAACATAACCTAACCTTACCCACACAAGCGGCATCCCAACCAAAATGTTGAATGAAACTGGAGGCAATCACCAAAAGTTGAGACATTTATAGGTTGAAACCGAATTTTGCTCTGACCGGTGGAGCCATCTAAGACAAGTTAGTACTTAAAGTTAACAAGACTTCAGATGATGCGAAATGTGGTACCAGAAGCTTGGTTATAAGGTAATTCCTGCCACTCACTGCGGCTTAAAGCAGATGTGCCCTTAAAAACTGATTTACCGCAAAATTGCACAAGTCTTCTCACAACTTCCGTGCACATGGCCACAAAAAACGTTTCACAACAACAATTCAATCTTTTTAATCGCTTTAAATGATAATGACAACAATACGATGAGAAATGAGTACAACTCCATTGTTCTGCTTATCCCGATCTCTCAGCAGTATCTGCGCGCAAAAAAACGTTCCCACACCAACGATCGGGCATTGGTACTCCATGTGTCCTCCTTCGGCTCTTACAAACCTCCACGCATCTCCTCCATTGCCTGTGTGTAACAAAATGCGTACCGTATCGTCTTCAAAAATTCAATTGCGTGGGCACTGCGCGCATGACCCTCTCATGTCCATTGAGTCACTTTACCCTGTCTCCTCGATTCAAAAACAAACGACACAATCCAATCCAAAAGAGTTATCTTTCAATCTACAAATCATCGCAGAAGATATTCAAGACTCGATACATGAAGACTCAAGATACATCCAACTGTACGTGTATGCCAAGTCGGCTCTGTCGTTGTGATGATGCCATTCTTCAATTCCCATTCAAACGACACTAACGTCAGACGCCCCAGAGAAGATGACTTAATTTTCAATTCGAAAACAATGTCCGACCAACAACAACAGCAACAAACAAATGAAACCCATTGTGAAATGTAAAACAACATTATTAACAAGAAACAGAGTTGGTCCCGTCCCGAGCGGGACTGGAGGGACAACGAACGATCAGCGACGAACGACAAGAAAAGGTTCCTCGACGATTCGATGAGGCAAGACGACACCGAGTGAATCTCTGGCTGGTACTCTTGTAAACGACCTAATCATCCTGGAGAACCATTGAAAAGTGTGACGAAGCAAATACACACTCGTCGGTCGTCGGTCGTCGCAACTGCCTCTGCCTCCGCTCGTCAGTGGTGGTGAGTTGAGTGCTGGAGTGGTCAAGTGAAGTGGCATTAAGACGATTTTATTATTGGTGTGCCCCATCATGGGATTTGGTAATGGTAATGGGCTCTAGGCCATTTGGTAATGTCATTTTGAAGAGCCAGCTACAGATACATCGAGAGAGACAGATCTCTTGAAGGGGGTGGACTCTGCTCAAGTAGACGTGCAGGTGCACGCTGGAGTAGGAGATTGTTCGTCTATCGAGCATTTGTTGCGACCTTGACTGGGAGATCGCAGTTGCTGCAGGCCGCGAGAAGTGTGTGTTTCCTCCCGAGCATAATCTTCGACACGCAGTATCTTCATTTGTGAACTCGTCGGAGGCTCTTCTGAGGTTTCATGGTTTCCAATCAAAAGTCCATCAATCAAAAAAATCATTTATTAAGATGGTTGGAGGGGGTTTGGCTCCTTTGGGCCCCCATCGAGAAAGCCCTATCAAGTGCCATTGCCCGTGTTGTCAAAAGATAGATACAACATCTGCATCTTCTTCCAATAACATCAGCAGCACTATCATTGGATTGATGTGTGTGGAATATGAGGCCACGGGCATCATCTATCTCTCCGAAGATGTGCTGAGTTCCACTCGAACGAGTGTCGGTATTTGATGTTCTAGAGTAGGATACATCTCAGGAGATGTTGATGTTTGATGATGAAGACGACGGCCATCATCATCATCAAAGCACTGAAATGGTGGCAGCACCCTAGATCGACGAAGTGAAAACCTTAGAAACATTCCCCCGAGTCATTCTGGTTAATGACACATTGGACTGCCCTTTGATTCCCCGGGGTGGGGGTAGGCATGCACCTTTGAATTAGTGCGATGAAGGTAACTTTCAGAGGCACGTATCCAAAGCGACTCTAAGGCGTCATGGTTCTTCGATACTCCAATGGGCTTATGAATGGGGACCCTTTCGAATGAACGAAAATTGAAAGATAAAAACACGAATTGGTTTTGTTCTCCATTTGTATCTCCGATCGCAGTTGGGAACAATTGGATGGACGCTTCTGAAGCAGCTGAATCATTCGTCGATCATTGATTTGCTAGACATTGTGTGCTAGTTCAATTGTATCTGTCGTTGATGCTGTGTTGTTGGAGGCGTTTTGTCAAGCGGCTGTCAGCTTGAGTCTTGAGTGTCTTGAGTCAATCAATCGATGGCGGATTTGCATACGGTACAAACGTCTGTCGGGGGTGTTGGGCTATTAAGTTGTCATTTGATTGATTGGAGGCGAGATATGGTCACACCACTGTGTAGCTACGCCTTTGCATACATTTTTGCGCACAAAAACGGCTTTTGTTTGTTTATGGGTCAGTTCCGATCGGATTGGGATGTGTACACTTATGTAATTGGAATTCGAAAATAATTATTTCGCTGAAATGATCTTTTGTTTCAGGATGGACTGTGGTTGGTGGGGAAGTTCAGCAATGGTTTCTTTCTCATGGGAAGTTTTCTTTCAAGATATCAACTGACTGAGGGTTTAGAAAGAGCTACAGATGCTATCGTCTAATGATGAGGCATCACTGCCTTTCACATAAAGGAACCTGTAATCGAAGCTAAAGAAGAGTACTGGATGGTGTGGAGGGGCTTTTGGAGGAGTACAGGACTTAAAAGAAGAGCAAGGCCATTGAATGTACAATGGCGTCGTGAAACAAATCCAAGAATTAGGAAGTAGACAATGCCTTGCCTGAGATTTAATTAAAAGTTACAGTCTCTCAAGCTCTGTTATGCCTTTGTTCGCGTTCATCTCAGAATCAATTTTTGTATGCCACCATTTCGAAGTCTGGAAAGACCATTCATGATTCCAACATGTCGGTCCGTTAGTGACTTCTACGTTACAAAAAAAACTTCCTATCATGGAAGCTATTCAGTGACAGGGTTTTGAAGATACGATTTCAAAGCTTGAATTGGATTTGGACTTAGGTAGGTAGATCTCTTTTTATCTATGACGGCTGGACATTCCTGCGTTTTTGTTATGTAAAGCGAATTACGACTTACATAAGTTTGATAGAAGGTTCCATACTGCGAACCGGTAGAAATGATAGAGGAGCTAGCCTTAGGTCTAAAAAGAAGATCAGCACAAAGCGTTATGGCGAGACTCTGGGTTTCAACGGCGTTTAAGTCAGAAATGTCAGCGTATGCCAGACCTAGAATACAGCCTCAACCATATCGGTCAACCACTCACTTGAGAAACGGGCCGTTGCAGAATCAGGGAATATCTCAGGAAGCTGGGAATAGGTAGAAGTGAATTGAAACTATGCATTCTGCAACGATGGCGAGGAGATCTCATTACACCTTCTTATGGAACACTGATCCACAAAAGAAGTTTGGTTCCAATCCAGATATTCCAGATAACACGAGTTCGGGGGAGGGCAATAAATTTCTAAAAGTCGCAGTGAATTCACACCTCAATATTTAGCATCTAACATCTAACTTTAGGAATTATCTTTTAGAAGCCCTTATCCTATGGGTCTTCGTACAAAAAAAAAAAAAAACTAAATAGCTGGCGCGACAGCTCGGGATGAGCCGAAAAATAGCTTTTCGCAACCATTCATTTTGTGCGTGTTTTATTTTTCGCACGAATTGAAGGGACCTACAATTTATTGCCGACTCCGAACGGCGAATTGAGAAGCTCTTTCATGACAAATAATACTCCCGGAGGCTTGTTATTCCTTTACGAGAGGTGGTGCCGCGAAAAATATTCGGTGGACATGGTTGGTCCAACGCACTAACCACTAATTATTTAGAAATTATCTTTTGGCTGTCCTTACGAAGCATAATATCCTAAGCGTCTTCGTACTGTATCTTCTTAAAGCGATCGCCCCAACATGCCACACACACGGATCTTTCACCTTAAGGAGTTGAAAAAACATTCAGCTTAGTAGCATCGAACATAGATGAGTGAAACATAGAGTGCTATCACTACGGTGGACCACACCAACGATCGGTCATTGGTACTCCATGTGTCCTCCTTTGGCTCTCACAAACCTCCACGCATTTCCTCCATCGCTTGTGTTTAACAAAATGCGTACCGAATCGTCTTCAAATCCATGATAGAGCGCAAGCTAGACTGTCGTTCAGCAAGGAGAACGCTTAATCTTGGTAGGAGACGAGTAATACAAATGGGCGGCCTGTACAGTGTACACTGGACACATCAACCTGAATAAACATGCCAGCAGACTGGGACTGTTATGAGCAAGTACTTGCCCGGGATGTGAGGAGGAGGAGGAGGAGAGTCTTGAACACTTCGTCTGCGATTGCCCTGCCACAGGAGCACTAAGACATAAAAGCCTGAGAAGGCATATTCTGTCCGATCTAAGGGCTCTTAGCCAATTTAGTTTCAAGAAAATTTTAGAGTTCGCTGGACAAACAGGATCTGTTAACCCCATCCGACTCTCTATCCGCTTAGCTATAACTCTTCACTTACACTCCCCCTTCTCCCTCTTACTCAATTTCTTCTCCAACAGATGCTACAGATGGGAACACAACGGGCCTAAACAGTAGCCTACGTGATGAGGTCTTTCCGAACTTCACGCTCCTAAACCAACCAACCAACGATTATGGGTGGCATATGACTATCTCAAGACACTTGGAGACTGGTGAGAAATGTTTGTGTCGCTTACTTTATATTTTGAATAAGGCTGATAAAATCCTGGAACCAACGGTATGATTTCTGAAAGGGATACGAAATATCGGGATATTTAAGCCAAGTACTTAGTGTCCCGAGGTATTATCTCTTCAGGCTTCTCGTAGTGGAAAGACCAAGCTGAAGCCTAGAACCAAGCTGAAGCCTAGAAATGTTTTGAACGGTGATGGCGCAAGGAAAAAGAAGCTGATTTTAGTGGGCACGAATCAGCACGTTACTGCGTACAGGTCCAATAGTGTCTTTGAAAGATTCCACGATTCAACGAAAAAATACACCAAGAAACGTATGCCTACATCATAAATCAGGCAAGAGATCTCAGATAAATACGTTTAGGTCGCAGCAAGTATATTTGGGTGGTAGATTAGTAGAAACTCCCCTTTACAGGGTCGTGTTCATAGTTGAAAGGCCAGCGCAGCATCGCTCTCTGTAAATGGGTAAAACTTTGTGAAAAGGATGGAATATCAGAAAGGAATGCGATAACACCGACTCTATGCTGGTACAGCGATGTTCCAGGAAATAAAAAGTGCAGAAGGATTTGTAAGTAAAGGTCTTTCTCCGATGGTATTTCTCTTGTAATAATTCGGCTCGGTTATGCCAAGGGGCAGATGGACAATGAGGCCATAAGCATGGTGAATATGCAGTGGATCAAACTAAACACATAGTGAGGAAATGTCAGGAATCTGTGACCCTAAATTGACAAAAGAAAGTTCGCTTTTCTGAGGTGGTTTTGTTGAAGTGAACCACGAGATATCTTAGGCATTTTACCGAGCCATTCACCCATGCGGAGAGACTCTGGGTGGTGCAAAACGACTATTGCAGATGTTGCAAGGAGCCATTCAAATGCACCTGCTTTGTGAATATCCCGCTCGAGCCAGCATTCGATTGTAAACTCTTGGTAGCAGTTTGTTTGACAATTTAGCAATATTGAGTTTAGTACAATAGCTTCTTTGGGTTCATTATATTTTAGTATGTCTAGCTCTGAAAAGCAGAAAAATTGACGTTCTCTCTTCTCATTCTCTGTAGACAAAGTGCCTTATACTGCTTTCGAAGCAAGAACTCGAATATACATTTGAAAAATGATATTCTTTCATCTAAACTCCCGAAACAAATCAACAAACTCATCACCACCTCTTTAGTTAGACGCTCGGAAATCGAACCTAACAACCAAATCGTCACGCCGCTGCTCATGCATCACTCCATCAATATCCACCTGACAGATAAACAAACACATGTCGGCACAGCACAAAACAATCGTTCTCTCGCCCGTTTAAAAAGGCCAAACAGTCGGGGCCACTTCGACCGACCATAAAACCATCATAACCTGGCGACGGACTTACAACCGCAGACAGCTCATTAATTTTCAAAGCTCCACCGTCACTGTTGCCCGCCGGTGGTATATGCTCCCACCGCCAAGACCACCATCCTTCCTTTGTGCTTAGCAATAAAAAAAAATCCTCTCCTCCCTTAACTGGGCCAACACACACGGACAGACGGTAAAATGGCATTTTGACGGCCTGAACCAAATTAGCGCTCACTTTTCGACGGTTTTTTACGATTTCCGAGCCCAAAAGAACAAAAGCGCACCAACTCATCGGCAGAACACACTTTGATCCTAGGCCGGAGCTGGAATCTTGAATTTAATTAAATTTATGACGGCGTCAAGTCATCCATCACTTCGGCATAAATGTCATAAAATCATTGAGCGGGCTCAAGCTTTTGGCGGCCCTAAATCACATCCTCAATCGATTTTACCCCGACACGTCACAGTCGGCACAACTAATATGCAACTAGATTGTGGAATCACACCTGCTATCCGCTGACATCTGTGTATCGGTCGTAATTGTCTCACATCTGACCCTCGACGGTAATTAAGAAAACAAAGTTTTCCGAAAGGAAAAATCGCGACCATTCGCTGTGGAAAAAATCCCCACCGTCCGTGCGACAATTATCGCTGGCCGCGCTGCCTGCAAAGCCTGTCCGTCTGATAAATTCATTATCGACCCGCAATTAGCTCCTAATTATAGGATTATGAATAGAAATAAAAGCCGAAGATATTGATTGGCGTCATTATACAACGCCGCGCCATTATACAGTGCCAGCGGGCTTCTAAAATGGAACGTAACGAGGCCCGTCACTCAATCGTCGTGATGCATAATATTAAACAAGATGATGAATCTGTTAACACGGTTCGTGCACCTTAAAACAAATTGTGTGTTTACATTTCTAGGATGACATGACATATTTCATTTGCAGTGAAGAGATGTGACATGTTGCTTCAATCACATGACGGATGTGAGAGCTCAAGGACTGTGTATGCCTTCATGGAAACCTGTAATGTGGAGCAAGGTTGAGCCAGGTAACAACTATCGGAAAACTTTGAGACCATCGTCGGTTGGTTGCAGTTACTAACGGACTTTCTAAAGAAACATTGCAGCCTCAGTGTAGTCGTAGAAAGCAACGACGCACGTAGATTCTGTTTAAGAAGCTCATGGTGCGGCCTTTAGTGTGTCCATTTCGAATGGAGCTTATTCTTTAGAAGAACGTACAACAGTGTACCCTAATGTGGGTGGAAAATGAAAATGCGTCTAATGACTCGAAAGGAGAATAATGCTTTCTGAAAGTGAGGAAGAAAGACATTATTCACCTCAGGCCTGACATCACTTGTCCTTAAAGCGCATCTGTAGCTCCGGAGGTATTCTAGGAGTCATGTAACTCTGGGACGAGCGATCTAAAAGACCGAGAGCTTATCTAGATGTACCGAATTTCCTCTCAATGACCCAGCTTGAACAATTCTGTGGCCAGGATTTGGTTGCTGCAGCTGTAAGCTACGAAACGCATGAAGAATGGAAAACCGGTAATGCCTCGGCCGCCGAAGGCCGTTACCGAACTCATAGCGCGTTGTGGCTTTCGGCAAATGGGACTACTTATGTGCTGCGATGCTAATGCTCAGAATACAGTCTGGGGCAGCAGCAAATGCAATGTACGAGGAAACCATCTTCAGATCCTAGATTTTTCCGAAGGTCCAGTAAAATGGGTCCTGCATTCTGGTAGTACAATGGACCAGTTGCATCTGAGTGCTTCAGTATAGCGTTGCCAAGCCCGAAAAAAAGCTATGGAGAAAGCTCAAGACAGAAGAAATCTTCTTACCACTGCCAACATGCTTACAGTGCGAGCAGATCCAACGGGCTCATTTCACTTCCATATAGCCCTGATATTTCTGATGGTAACCCACGGTTCCTGAATAAGAAGAATATTTACGTTCTCGTCGACGCCCTGGAGGTTGGCAAGTAGCATCATAATGATACTCTTTGGTCTTCCTCACGTAGCTAACCTAGTTTGCCTCAGAAGTTGGGCTTTTAAGTGCCTTTTCCTCTTTTGGAGACAGTCATATTTCTCTTTGGCTGACGTTTTTTCTGCTGACTGCCATAGAGTTGATTGGTACAGGGGCTAAGTTAACCGAAGAGTTGAATTTTTTGTCCATAAATCCGAAGTTACAGTCAGGCTGTGCTTAAAGCATTGACATCGCACTTCATGAAATCTAGGTCAGTTAAGTCCCCTACACTCACTTGCCAGGCACAACAAGATCAAGCTTGGTTGGGTGTCCGGCCACCGGGGCATTGTAGGCAATGAAACTGCGGATGAGTTGGCTACGGACAGTTCGGCTTCCACGCTCTTGGGACTGGAACCCTTCCGTGGCGTTACTTAGGCTACTGCCACAGCTTTGTTAAATAACTGGGAACACCATTGGGAAAATATCCTCGGGCTTAGGCAATCCAAGGACTTATAAAGCCCTGTTTCTTTCACAGGAAACCAGTGGGTTTCCTTACCGGTCTTTGTGGCCTAAGATATCATTTCGACAAACTAAACCTTTATTCAGATACACAGTGTCGGTTCTGTTTGAAAAAGGAAGAAACCTTTGAGCGCGTTTTCTGTGGATGTGCGGCACTATATTGGCTACGTAGCCGGATCTTTCATAGGAAATGAGTCAGCTTTCTTGTCGATTGGAAGCTGAATGCTTTACAGAAAGAACCCATTGACAATATGTAGTTTTGGGAACGCGCCCTCTTCTACCAGTGTCACTTTCAGTCCGCTTTTGACTCTAATTTTCTCAAGCGCATCCTCCCAGCAGTATTTGTGTCTAAGCAAATAAAGATTGACCAGACTGATTAGTAACGCGAACTCAATAACTCAGCTGAATCGAAATGTCTATTACAAGCTTTTTGCAACAGTGTAATCTACTCTAAAGTGACAAAAAAAAAAAACATTGAAGAAACACTGAAGGTTCATTGGGTTATTTTGGTCACATGAGCCCCCATTTGGGCTCCTTGTGTTCTCCTCTATCGAAAAGTGTTCAGAGAAACGAAGATTATGGTGTAAGAGAAGCCTGTGAATGCAAGGTTGGGTGGGGGGTTTTGAGTCCGGGAAAGAATTTTTTCGAAACCATGGGAACTCAGCCATGCCTTCAGAATATGTCTTCCTATATGCTTTGCGCCCATGTTGCAGAGTAACCGTAGAGGAAATGCTCGAAGTTCTTTTTCTCCTGCTCGCATCCCGGGTAAGTGCCAGATGTCTACATTTCCAGTGTGCGGGTAGGTTTGTTCAGGTTAATATGTCCGGTGTGCAGACCGATTCAATTTTAGTTGCTTTCTAACAAGATTTAGCCACCTCCTTGATAGACAGGAGCAAAGACGCTTTATCATAGATTTTATCGCAGGGCAAGTTTGCAAACCTTTCCAAGAGATCTCGTTGCGTTTTGCAAACGATCCGCTGAAAACAGTTTTAATAACTTTCAGGGCAACACCTACAGTTGTAGTCGTGGCGATGTGTCCGTTTCCTGCCCCTTTTTTCTTGCCAGTTCAACCGCAGCTTCGTTCCCTGATATATTACAGTGACCAGGCACCCAAAGCAGGTTAATGTGGGAGGAGGTTTCCAGGATGTTAAGTTTTTCTTAACATTCCCTCACCAGTTTTGAGGTACTTCTTGGGTTTGCGAGTCCATTAAACCCGATAGACTGTCTGAAATGTAAGTGCTGTCACCACGGATTCCAATGCTAAGAAAGAATTCCATTCCCTTGAGCATCGCGAAAATCTCTGTTTGAAATACAGTCAGGGATTTTTTCCAGGCTAAAAGCGACATTCAGAGGTGGCGTTCGGCCCCCGCTCCGATATGCCATCGATGTGTGATCCAAAAACACTTTTGCCCCCCCACCATCAGAGATGGCAGTGCCCTGTTGACATTCTTCTCGTTTTAGCGAATCGAACTGTATAAACTGTGCCGAAAAGATATCCTTTCCGTGGGGACTTTACAAGTCTAGAAGTGGCCTGTACTTCTTTTCAGATCGCCCTGTGTCTCTTTAATGTCCGTTCAACATTGGAGGTTAGGGAAGCAACAATGTGCGCATTCTTTGACAGAGACGGATGGCCTACATGGTGAACAGCTCGTCCTGGAAGACGTTGGGATAAATACCAACTGTATACCGGATATATTCCAAGTGGGTACCGGACCTGAAGTATCTCAAGGACAAGGCAATCGCCGAAATCTTGGCCTACAACAACGAAATAGGAAGGTTCGCCAGATCACGTACACTAGTGTCAATTCCATAGTTGTTTCGATCCCTTCCAAGTCCCAAAACACGTCCCAAACGTGAGCTAGCTCTACAATTTCGAAATTTTAAAGAGAGGAACCCAACGGGCCCGAATGAATGAAGAGCCCTCTGCTCACCCTCCTATATTTACCAATACCAAGTGCCTTCCAGACTTAGCGCTTGGGCCAAAGACACCCGCCCCAACACCAGATTCCATCTTACAGCCAACCGTATACCGCCTTCGATATTCAGCAGAGGACCGCCGGTTTCCCAGCCGAGCGATGCAAGATCTCGATTTGAAACCTTCTCCCAAACTGGAGCGATTTGGGCATGGACACTGATACCGTGCTGATCATTTCTGACCCAGCGGTCTCCTCGTGCATTGGACATTTACTCCACTGAGTCCTATCACTTTTTTGACAAAGATTTGCCGATAAGAAAATCCGATTCCTGCCCTAGGGCTGCCGTGGCGCAAGATCTCGCAGTGACCCCGTTGCATTGTGAACATTTTTTGTTGTCTCCTTGCCTCTGATCCATCATATTGCAGAAGCTTAAGTGATGATAGGTCTGACTGTCATGGTGTACAACCAAAATATAATCTTGGGGTGTAAATCCCAGGTTTTGCAATACGTTCAGTGATGTAACCTAGACCGATCCTAGGCCGTTCATGAAAGGCTTACTCTAGACAAATTAAAGCCGATGATCAGCTAATTTGGACTACCCCACATTGATTATTCCTAATCGCCACTTGCAAATGTTTTGCTCCAGCCTATAGAAGACTGAGGTACTTTGATGGCCGAATCAAGTTATGCAGAACTATGCCGTCACCAAAGAAGACTTCCAGAAGCTTTTCCCGCACTCGAAACCTAATCCTAATCCATAATTTAATTTGGTGGCTCATGAAGGTAATAGCTCCAGACCTCTACAACACAACCATTGCAATCCCATAATTTAGCGATCTAACCCACCGCCCAGCCGCCCTGCAAACGAAACTTTTTTCCCACGGAAAGTGAATTCATTTTTTTTTTGTCGTCTTGACTCAGCAGAAAATTCCCCAACGCACAGACGTGTACCCATGCCATCCATCCATGGGCCTCACCTTAACATTATCTTTTCATTCAGTCAATTAAGTAAGTTTTTCAATTAAACACCAATTCGGAGCGGCTACCGGACTTACGTCAAATGGCTTTGGTTTCGGCTTCTTTCTGATCCGCTCGCTTGCCTTTTTTGATCAGCGCCACCAGATAATGGCGCGGCTGGGCGGCTAAAAGCCACCGCCAAAGTGCGAAGGCAAAGTCATCTTGGCCGGGCACCAGTGTTGTGATCGCATATGCTAGCTAGTGCACGTGAAATAAAGTGAACTAGCAACCAGATAGAGGCCCTGATTTTATCTGTATCTATGTATCTCCAGCGGAGGACGGGACAAGGAAAAAGTTACAAAAAAAAAAAAGAAAAAAATATTTATCGCAACTCAACCATCTCAACGGAAGTCAAATTCAATTTATTGGTGAAATTATCTCGAAGCTCAGATCAATTTGTATCTCAAATTGTAGTGATGCTCGTGTCGGACCACGACAACGATGACTGGAACTCATGAATGAATGGTGAAAGATACAGATTTCTTGTTCAGAATGTTTCTTTCATTTTTTGTTTCCCTCTCAGGTCGGCCAGAGCACACAACGAAAAAAGACCAAAAAACTCTCACAAGTCATACAATTTAATTGCTTTTGGAGCGCGTCAGCGTTTTCCAAAATGCGAACAATGGTCACTGTGCTGTGCTCTTCGAATCGACCGGGGCAGTAACTAAACAAACCTGGGAACCAGTAAGAAATCTGTCGATGCCTGTCGGTCGGCCAGTGTTGAAAGGCAAATCAAGTGCATCCTTCAACATCTCAGACGATGGTGACGATGATGACGACAGCGAAACAAACCGAACCGAAGATCAAGGATGAAGATCCAGCGGGGGAGATACTCCGCTCCGACACCGATGACGATGGCTAAAAGGATTAGGAGATGTGGTGGGAGTGGTTATGATGTCCCTTCAAAAATTCGAAAAGACAGCGGCATTTCGAATTAGAGATGTGTGAGATTTGATGTTTGAGATACTTTTTCATTCTCTTTTTTTTTTTTCGTTTTCTTTGAATCGTTTCAAAATGTTTCGTGTGTTGCTTTTGCGATTTCTTACAGTTTTTGTTGGTCTAATTTTAAAATCGTTGCAGCCTTCCGAACTGCCGGGGGCAGTGTTTTTGGTGCTTCCACTTCCAGTTAACTGGAAACGAACACAGCGCGCTGTCGGACATTTACGAGATTTTGAAGACCTCCGTGTGTCACGGTGAAGTTGCAGCACGCAATCGCTAATTGATGCCAAAATGTGGTGTGGAGCAGAAAAGCTGGAAACGACGTATGTAGATCTTGACGATGGTAGGCATGAAGGGTTTCTGTAATCAACAACTTGTATTGAGAACTGGAAACTCTCCTAATGGCCAAAAAAGCTGCCATTGTCAGGTCCGTAGAATGGCCCTTGACATACAACCTTGAAAATCTCCTTAGTTGTCTCGCAGGTTCCATCTGGAGATGACAACCACATGAAGTACATGTCAAAGAAGACGTCAATTGTATACGCGTTACGTTCGAGAATGTTGCGAAAGGTTGGAGGCTCAAGAAGCACCAGAATACCATTATTGCCTAGAGTCGCGAGCCTAACAATGTTAAATCGCCTTATAGGACAAGTTCGGATGAGGAGGCGTTCGTCATCTTTATAGCTTCAAAGCTGATAGAGCAAAAAGAGTTTGTTGTCTAAACTAAGAAGACAAGTGAGGACACTATTACTGAGAATATAGCAACAATTATGGAATACCTCACCCAAGAGCTGGTGGACATATATACAAACCAGTCTCCAGGATAGAACTTTGGTTAAGAAGAATAGAAGACATGGAGTAACAAACTACCCATTGACATAGTTTATATCGAGTCACGGCGACTATAGCATTTACCACCATCTCTTCGGACTCTACGACTCGGCAAAATGTTCAACATATCCTGGATGCAGCGAAAGCTTAGAATATTTCATTCAATTACTATATGTACTATACTAGTATCCTGAATGTGCATTGCGGCCTAAGACATCTAGTGTGCTGGGAACTGCAAATCTAACTACTCGGAATATTACCATTTTCCCAGACAGCTAGGTCTCTCATAAAGTCCTACAATCAGCCCCTGTAGCATCAAACGTAGCTCGAGATTGACGCCCGTCTCTCGTAGACATGACGGAGCAATATAACATACTCCTCTGCTATGTACCAGCCGCTGAGACAACAGGACACAGGGACATTCCAGAGAAGTACAAAACCGATGAAGGCATGGCACTACAATATAGACTGCATGCAAACTACAATTAAAGCTAAAGCTAATAAAACAAATCGAAGGTGGTCAAATGACTCCATTTGCCAAACTACACAGTTTACACAGACCAGAAGCACTTTAAGAAATTGAATTCGCTAGATGGACAATATAGACGTCAACAAAGGACATTGTCTTCCAGCAAATGATTTCTGCAGAGCCTGCAGGGAAGAAGAAGAGGAAGAGCAATTCTTCATCTTCTCTGTAAAAAAACCTATCTCCATCTTCTTTCGTGAAAAACGTAACCATCTCGATGTTTTTCTTCTTAACAATCTTGGGGACCTAGTACAGGATTTTTCAATAAGGACATAACAATAAAATTCAGAATTTTTTTCAAACTTTTGCAGAGTCTGAGTTCTTGAGTTAATTTGATCTTGTAAGGGTGTTGGCTGAGATCTTTACGTAAAATTCGCTAAAATGTGGACTGAGATTCAAAATTCCTGTGAACGGTATGGAATCGATTGATTTGGTTGATTTTGAACTGAAGCACTTAAAAAAATAAATAGCTGGCGCGAAAGCTTGGAATGAGCCGAGGCAAGAATGGAAGGGACCTACAATTTATTGCCGACTCCAACAGTCGAATTGAGAAGCTCTTTCATGACAGATTATACTCCCGGAGGCTTATCAATCTCCGACGAGAGGTAATAATAATAATAGCTGGCGCGACAGCTCGGAATGAGCCAAGGCCTAGCTTCTCGCAACCATTCATGTTGTGCGTGTTGTATTGTTTGCACGAATGGAAGGGACCTACAATTTATTGCCGACTCCGAACGGCGAGGTGAGAAGCTTTTTCATGACAGATTATACTCCCGGAGGCTTGCCATTCCCCGACGAGAGGTGGTGCCGCGAAAAATGTTTGGTGTTTTCCTGGCTGGGGCTTGAACCCACGCCACTCGGTCAGCAGTCCAACGCACTAACCACCGACCCACGGCGACCACCTCCGACGAGAGGTGGTGACGCGAAAAATGTTAGGTGTTCCTGGCTGGGGCTTGAACCCACGCCGCTCGGTCAGCAGTCCAACGCATTAACCACTGACCCACGGCGACCTAAATTGAAGCATTTACGGCTGCGAATGCGGGACATGCGTTGAACATGCCCAAACCATAGAAGTATGGATCTTTCCGCTCGAAGAAGTAGCTGCTCCACATTGAGTGTCTCGCGTATTCTGGTGTTCCTAACATGATCTCGATGAGTTACGCCAGCAATACAACGCAGAAGTCTCATTTCAGAGCTGGTATTCGCGATCTTATTCTTTCGGTCATTACCCAAACCTCATGACCATGGATGAGGATCGGAACAAACACTGAATTGAAGACCGATAGGTTAGCTCCGATGCCAAGTTCGGCCCTCCTGATAACAAATTGACCAAGTTGTCTCAAAATTGATCCTACAGAATAACTCATTGCTCCTACCATTACTCGTGAATAAGACCCCGAGATACTTAAACTTCTCCACCTGTGTCAATGGGACTCCACTAACATGCGGAGTGCATTGAACAGGAGTTCGGGAAAATACCATTACCTCTGATTTGTTCACGTTTTCCCTCAGCCCAGCTTCAACACAGACGGCGATGAACCTATCAAGTGCGCGTTGAAGTACGGTCTGGGTGGACATAAGGGTAACAAAGTCATCAGCAAAAAGCAAATGACTTATTCTGAAGTCTCCCACTTCGAATCGTTCCTCACCACGGGTGCGCTATAACATCCAATCTATGTATATACACTATGAACAAGAGAGGTGGCAGAACGCATCCCT
This sequence comes from Matsumyia berberina, assembly GCA_917880715.2. Classification (NCBI taxonomy): domain Eukaryota; kingdom Metazoa; phylum Arthropoda; class Insecta; order Diptera; family Syrphidae; genus Matsumyia; species Matsumyia berberina. The sequence goes on along the minus strand of OU862870.1, from coordinate 108,376,267 downwards.
GGCAAAGTTCAACGCCGACAGTGAAAGGTGTCGATTTAACGCCGTTCATCCGAACACAGCTCTTGCAATTAGTGTATAGAGATTGAATGGCCATCAGAAGAGAACCGTCAATCCCATACTTCTGCAATACACTCCAGAGTTCACCTCGAGGAACCCGATCATACGCTTTCTCCAAATCCATAAAACAAATGTAGATAGGTTTGGCATATTTGCAAGCCTTCTCAACATACACCATCCTGAGAGTGAATAGCTGGTCGGTTGTGCTTCTATCTGGACGAAAGCCGTACTGCTCATCGCCCAACTGGGACTCGACGACAGCTCTGGAACGCGTTTCCAACACCTTTGGCAGCACTTAAAGCCATCATCTTCTTCTGAATAAAGTTACAATGATCTGGAAGTCGGGGCTTGTCGGTGAAACTCCACCAAGGATGTTAGAGCTGCCCCTGTAAAAGTGTAGTCTCTCTCTTTCAGTCTATTTGACAGTTGTCAACTGCTTCTCTGAACCATCTACAGCATTCGTCATCGTTTGTATCGGCCATCAATTCATGAACCATCCAAGTAGCCGGAGATAGTCGAACATTTGGTAAGGAATCAACGAAGCATCGACCCCTTGATGGTCATTGGTTGTCCCTGATTCCAGGTACTTTCGGTAAAAGAGATCGATAGAACGATAGGACTTGAATGAAGTTGCTTAGATATTATCAAAGTATTAGGAAATACCCGAACTCGAGGGTCAAACAATTGCTTGCCCTCAAATTATGAAATAAAATTGTCGTCGTTGTAAAGCTACTTGGGTTTCATCACATAAATATTTCAGTGGCCTGTCTTCACTTCTGCCTTCTGGCGGCTTCCTGCTCAGCTCATTAGCCATATGCAAATTCTCATAAATTCACATGCGGGCATGTTGTGTGCACGGACGAGAGCAACGTTCTCCGTACCCAGTTACCATTCCGACAGCTACTGTATTTCCCGCAATTGTGTCGAAGCAATTTGTACCTTTTGTGGCGTTCATCCCGTCCGTCGACCGCCCTTCCCACAGAAGCACAGAGAAATAGTAAGCAAGTGTTACAATCGGTGATTACCGGCGAGGACATTACGGGGTCCTAACCTAACCTAAAATATCACATGTACTTAATCTTGGTGCTGCTTAAAAATGATCACCAATTGGCGGTAGTGCTGGAGAGCGCGCCAATGCATCATGGAGCCGAAAACTGCCTCATAACGTTAATTCCAAGCTACGGATCTCATTGCTACCAGTTAAGTATAACCTAGCGTCGAGCGCGGCTCGTCGGAATGGCCTCAATTACACGAGGAGTCCACTCGTGAGGATTTTCTTTGCTCACATCTTTGGTTTATTATTTTTTTAGTGGTAACCCCTCGGGGGAGGACCTTTCTGCCATTAACCAGTACCACGGTGGTATGACCCATCGACGATGCGCTTCGGACGGACGTTGGGTACACTGCGTTCATGTGTGGGGCACACCTGTACGCTGCGCTGCTGCACGGCACATAGGTTATAATTACCGCATCCATGTCTTTGCTACTTCATAAATTAGCATGCTACACCTATGTGAACATGGGGATTGTGCTGTTTGGGAGGCACACAGAGAGATAGAGCCACCATAACGATGCTCCACGACGACGAGGAGTGGCGAGCAAAATACATCTCTTGGCCGGTACGCTGGAGCCAGAATCGAAAGCACACCAGCCAACAGTAGTATCTGTGAGTAATTCATTGCAGATTAACAGGCTGCTTCCTTGGAACCCGCAAATGTGGAGGAGAGTCCAGAGTATATGTAGCTCTGGCAAAAACGACAGAAAAACAGTGTCCATCGCTGGAGGCAACTGGACTGTGTTTCTTGTTTTTTTTAGAGGAAAAAAACGTTGGATGCTGTTCCATCTAGAGAACACAGCTCGGGATAGCCGTCGCATCGCGTTGAAATGTGAATTCCGCTTTTGGGGGCTTTGCGATATGCAAAAGCGTGTTGCAACCCCCTTTTTTGCGAGATGATGGCCGCAGGGACGTTGAACGTTGTTGTGGTCCAACCGCTTGGTTCTGCACGCACGCAGAATGCCTTGGCGGTGATATTTATTATTGTGAATTGTTGTGAGTTTTCTGGAAATCCATCTCTTTGTTGCATTGTGTAGGAAGTAGCAGACTGATGGAGAATTACTTCTCAAATTCACTTTGATCATTCAGTGTTAAGTCCTTAATTTTCTGTTGAATTGCCGTAGGACGCTTGCAGGATAGGTTAAGAATGGCAAGTAGACCAGTAGTCTAAGACCGATTGCGCAATCCAAGCTCACGCCGAAGACTGGCCAAAGCAGGAGATGACTTTTTTATAGTTTCAACTACTCAACTGCCTAAACGTCTCCTGTCAAATATTACAGCAATGAGCTAGGGTCTTGTCTGGAGACGGACTGCAATCGGAATCGGGTAGTAAGAATAGAGATGTGACTAAAGTAATGCGTTTCAGGAATGGAAACCATATGAGCATGAAGACCAGGGCTCCGGTCCGTTAAATCTTTGGACCTAGATGGATGGCGCAGTAGAGGAAGACTGGTCTTTGGTTTGGTGGCCCGCACTGAGCAAAGGATACAACATCACTAAACTAAGTCGAATCCAGAGTCGGCTAGTAAAGGAACCACAGGTGCAGTACGGTCATGTCCGACGGATGCACTGACGGTTATCCTAAACCTTTACCCCTCGACCCTTCACGCCAGAAAGACGGCAACCTGTAGTGCAGTCTGACTCAGAACCTGAGTGCTGGTCAGCCAAGCCTCATGGTCACTGTAACATTCTGGCTTCACTGCCTCAGGAGGGGGTACCATCTTCCACAGACTATCTTACTCCCCGCATTTCGCTCAGCAAAGACTTCAATAGCAGAATGGAACAGCGGATAGGTCACAAAAGACTACGACACATTTACTTTCGCGGACAGTTCGAAAATAGAATGCAGGTTAGGTTCGGGTATATTTCAGCTGCCTTGAAAATATGGAGAACAGTGAAACTCCCGGACTTCGCCAATGTATTTTAGGCTGAAGTACTAGCAATCTACGAAGTCTGTGGTGCGCTCAACGACGACACCACCCCAAAACGAAATTTTGCAATCTTCTCCGATAGCCAGAGAGCCATAAAAGCTCTTATCTCCACAGCCACCGTATCAAAGGTAGTTGCACAATGCAGAACCGAGCTCGCCCGCCTGGGGAGTCATTGGGGCATCGAAAGGGACGAAATTGCTGATGAGTTTGCCCGACAAGGGTCGGCCCTTAACAGCTCACCCGTAAGAGAACTTCTCATCCCATTAGGAGCTGTTAAGGGAAGAATCTTTCAGTAGCCAAACACAAATGGAACAACCTTACTAGTTGCACCATATCCAAGAAGACTTGGTCAACATATAACCATAGCACAACAAACGAACTGAACACAAAATGTGGACACAAAATGGTCCATTTTAGCACTAATTGAGTATCGGGCGTTTTTCCGCCTGATACAACCGTTTAAATCAATCAACCAGAGGAAGAAGATGGTATGCAAATGGAAAGGGACTTCAACCAGCTGGGCGTCCGAATCTGGATCGAGTCACACATCAATCTTGCACAAGACTAGGATTCCTATTTCATAAGTTAGCTACGCGCAAGAATCCAAATAAATGGCGGAGCAGGAGCAGGTGTCTCCTTGAGGAATATACATCTAGCCTGTCATGTTCACAAAGACCTCAGTGCACCAACTTGAGGTGATTTCTGTATAGCATGTGATGGGACCTTATGGGGTACCAGACCCAAAGAAAAGGCATAGACATCTACTCTAACAGCAAAGCAGCACTCGAAGGCTCACAAACTCAGTATCAAAATCTCTACTCGTACGGGAATGCAAGAATAAGCTAAGCCTCCTACGGGTACCGGAATACGTAAATGTTACGAGAAAATAAAAAGTCGACGAACTTCGCGAGAGAAACGGCGGCAAAACAATGGTGCGAACCATGAGCAACAAGACAAGAGTTGCGTTAACAGTCATCCAGATGACAATCAATGACAGAATAAATTGATATTTTTACAAACACTGGGCAAACCTGTCGACTTGTAGAGTTGCTTTATCACTAATCGCTAAACCAAACAACGCTCTGCACACAAAACCCATGCGATGCTACCGAATACAAGTAGAGAGGTGTCTAGGTCTACAGGCCATGTAAGTCTCAACAAGCGTGCACACACAATTTTACTAGCTGATACCGCATTTTTCAAAAACTGCATGGAGGAGAAGGAGAATTTGGAACACTTCAACTGTTACTGTCCAAAGGACTTTATAATGCAAAGTGGGATAAGAGAGAACTACATTCTTTTATTATTGCTATCCCAGTTGGCCATCAGTCCGAAGACAGTCAATCAGACGATGACAAAATAAATAAATAGTTGGTGCAACAGCTCGGGATAGCCAAGGCCTAGCTTCTCGCAACCATTCATGGTGTGTGTGTTTGAATTGTTCGCGCGAATGGAGGGGACCTTCAATTTATTGCCGACTCCGAACGGCGAATTGAAAAGCTCTTTCATGATAGATTATACTCCCAGAGGCTTGTCATTCCTCGACGAGAGGTGGTGCCGCTAAAAATGTTCGGTGTTCCTGGCTAGGGCTTGAACCCACGCCGGTCGGTCAGCAATCCAACGCACTAACCACTGAGCCACGGCGACCACGATCAGACGATGACGCTTAAGTGAAAATAGCTCCATAGAAGGTCGAGAAAGTTGACAGCTTTTTTTCAATTCTCAGTATCTGTTCCGAAAGTGGTCCTCAACTGGAAGTTGGCAGCCGAATCGTCAAGTAAGAGCTATCAAAAATCTGGAGAAGCAAACAATGTTTTAGCACCGTTTGACTGATCCTCAAAAAAAAAGACCATCTGAACTGGCTTTAGGCCAGGAAAGTCCATCATCGACTAAATATTTACACTATCGCAGATTTTCGAGGAAACCCAGGAACTTGAAATCGATACGCACCACCCTTTAATCGATTTTATGGCAGCGTATGACAGTATATATAGAGACGAGCTATACAGAGCCATATCTGGTTCTGGCATCCCTGCCAAACTCGCCCGGTTGTGCAGGATGACGATGGAGAATGCATGCTGCTCCATCAAGGTTAAAATCTCACTAAGACCATTGATGTCAAAAAAGGATTTGACAAGGCGTCTCGGAGAGACAACGAAATCAGTGCTGAGATCAAACGAAGAATAACTCTTGCCAATCGTTGTTTCGTTGGGCTTAGAAGCCAACTATGTAGCAAAGCCTTCTCTCGTACCCTTTATGAGACCTTAATCGTCCCAGTCCTGCTCTACGGTGCAGAGGCATGGACTCTGACAAAAGTGGATGAGGTTTTTCTTGGCTGTTTCGAGAGGAACATTTTTCAGGTGATTTTCGATCCCGTCTGCATAAACTGTAAATGGAGGAGGAGGTATAATGACGAACTGTTCGGGTTGTATAGCGACATCGACTTAGCCAACGACTGAGGTGGCTGGGTCATGTAGAGCAAATGGACACCAATGCTCCGGGCCGAAAAATCGTCGAATCCACACCCGAAGGATGGCGCAAGTGAAAGGGGACCTTAGCACTCTTGGCATGCGAAACCGAAGGCAGCTGCCTATAGATCGGAGTAGTTGTAGATGCTTGTTGGTTGAGGCAGGTCCACCCGGCCACCTGTAAAGCCACCTTAAGAAAGTAAATAAGATATCTTGATACAGTCAGTACTTCTTTACGGGAAGTCACTACTGTTGTCTTGAACCGCGAAGTTAATTCCTTCCCGAAGTATGCCTTGCAATAGAGTTCACTCAGTCAATCGGGCAATAAAGCGATTCGTCCTTAATGAACGTGGGGCAGAACAGTTAAAGAGGAATCGCGTTACTAGGTATGGTGCTAGAGGGAACTTGTGTACGTGTTGCAGAACTCCTTCTTGATTGGTAGGTAGAAGTGGTAATTAGCGCCGTTTTGAAACCACAACTTATTTGAGTGTTGTTGTATGTTAGTGTTGTTGTAGAAAACCTAAAAGAAGGTCCTTACATCCGTCCTAAAGCATTAAGGATACTGCTTAAATAGCTAATCTTTTTCTTCGCGATTTCAATAAGGCTTTCGAAAAAGACTTTGCCCTGTGATATCTGACCCTGCTTAGAGCTGGACAACCGCAGAGGAGATAAAACACTGTTTCCTTATCACTTATGGTTGTAGTAGCGACAATGTGCTTTGAATGGGATGCATAATTTGGACGCATGTGTTCCTATAGGCCAGTGGGCTGTTCTAATTGCCATGTTCCTTGCAATGTCTGTGCGGGTCCTGTTTTGTAGATCTTGTGTTTTGGACCAATTGTAGTTGGAATATTCACTCACAATGGACCTTCAGGTCTCCGAGTAAAAGTGATGAGGCCTATCCATCGCGCACCCTTTGAAACCTAACCTAACCTAGTTGGATTATATCTGCTTTGATATGACACAATTCCGTAGCACGCAGGAGGTTGGCAACGCCTGTAATTGGGCTTCTCGGAGGTGTGATTGTGATGTTAGCCTCTGATAGAAAGTTTGAAAGGATTCTTTCCTTCACGGCTCCCAACGAGATATGAACACACTTCGCGAAGGATCTATCAACCTCGCCTCAAGCTCATCAGCTTGGTTGTTCCCGTCTATGTTACTGTGCCCGACAACCAGTGAAAACAAACTGACCTTGAAACGATGCCCTAGTGAAGCGGGTTCCTTCCTGCACTGATTCATCAGCTTAGAGGATGTCGTGTTCGATGTCAGGTCTTTGATGGCAGCCTGGCTACCAACAAAGAGGGCAATGCTTTGGATGGATGTAGGGTTGGCTTGCAGTAGGTGGCAAACTGCGAGTATTTCCAGGCAGTATATTTCGCCTGGAATATACTGCACGGGTCTGGAAGCCGGTACGACTCAAATATCTGAAGTGAATCAGAGAAAATTTCAGTCACTTCACCTTTTTTTTTTCCCAGTTCACCCTGGATGGGATTGGATCTTAGCACAATCAAACGAACTGTTGGTATAGGGATCATAACCGAGACGATCGACGCACCTAATGTGCTCCTTCGCTTCCCACCCTATCATATCGAATACATCGTAACATGTAGCGTAATTAGACTAACAAGTATCAGGTCCAAGCGATAACTTAAAAGATTTGCAGGTCGACGAGCCATCAGAGAAGGACCGGAAAGACATTGTCATGCCTTCTGACAAGGAAAAGTAATCCTATGCACCTCGTTTGGTGGTTAAAAGAGCTTCTAACAACGCTGGCGGACAAAAGATCACTTAAGCAGGGACCAGTACAGCGAAGGTAAGGCAGATTCAAAAACTACACAACCTACGCATGCCGAAACAAGTCAATTCTACAAAGAGATAGAAACCGCGGAACTCTTTTTTTTACAAATCGGGAGACCATGCAGCACCAGAGCATGCCAAAAAGCAGAATGAATCAGAATCATTCACAATGGCCATTCACTCATTCTCGTCAGATAAAGCACTCCACAGCATAATCGCCCTGTGTCTTGTACTGATATTTATAGGGAACCTAAACTACATCCTTTGCATGGAAGGGATAAAAAATCTTCGTTGCCAAAGTAGGGAAGTTTTGCCACACATCTGAGAAGGTCTTATTGCCAATAAGTTTACGATCAGTGCAAGACCCGTCTGAACTGCAAATTAAAGGAGTCAAGCGTTAGGGGGTTCCCTTTCTTGGTTTCCTCCAAACATCCGTCGAGGTAACTAACGAAGAACATCGATGAAAAGGACCCAGCATTGTGTTCCTTATCCGGAGCATGATCTGACAAATCCCATCCCGACTTGGAAAAAATGTAAAAAACATTAGCACCCACTCATCCACTTTGGAAGTCACCTCACCGAATCGACTCTCATTATTTTTGTTCTTCAGGAAAAAATGGGAAAAATAAACACACGTCCTTTCTTCTATTCGTGTGTGAGAAAATATTATCCTTACTCGCCCCTCACAATTCTGCACGATTGCCTCCTTCCCGAGAAGGGACAACAATCTGAAAGAACAACACAACTAGGTCAGTACACATTACCACATACGAGTATCCTTGATACCACTGAGATAGGAAGAAACAGCAAAACCCCTTCCAATACTAATTCATCCCATTTCAAGTCTCAAGGATACGCAAGCGAGTATCCTGCATAAGTACATTACACCTGATCCTATTATCTTGTCTGTAAGGACTGGCGCCACCAGACTGAAGGATTAAAGTCTCAAAACAAAAGCAGCAAAAACCTTTGTTAGACGAGGATCAGCACAAAAAAAAGAAAAAAAAAAAATGAATTTCAGGATGTCTTCCTGGCAAAGCTGCATTTTCAGGTAGTTAGGAAGGAAACGAAGGATTTTGCGCAGGTTGACAGGTTTCCAGTGTGTGCGACTGCTTGCATATGTTGCAACTTGTCAAACTGTGTGCCTGTGTGTGACTGACATGATGATGATCATCATCATCATTATCCTCCGTTATGACCAGTCTACCTGTCCTTTGTGCTCACGAGCGCCACACTGTACGAATGAGCTCTGAAGTATCCTTCGCTTTAGGTTAACACCTTTCGCCGTGGTAGTAATTAAAACGGACCAAGTTCCATAGCTGCGGGCCCATCTGATCTACAGATCACATACACGATCGACATTGAGTTCAACACACAAAAAAAGAAAAAAGACAAAACGGTATCACTTCAGATGCTCCTTGCACCGACCGTGGCTAGGGGCAAACAAGACGACGACGACCAGCGTCCATAGCACGTGTGCTTTGTGTGATTTTAATTAATACAGACTCGGGGAATTAGATCGCCAGCTAGATTCCATGTTTGGATTGGAATTTTATCGCAAAGAAATGAGATCCCATTACCGGGGGTTGGTTGGGACATCAAGGGAAGCGAACACACCATTCCGCAGGGCGGACACCGTATTTTATGCAAGCGGCAACCCTTTTTGTGTAGATTGGGGCGGTTTGGACCCTGCTCGAAGGAACTGCGACTGCGGATAGTCGCCGGTTTCTATGGAAATCTAGTGGATTCGTAGAATTCATGGTACCTTGTGATGATTTATACTGAAATCGAGTTGATATCACAATTGGGAGGTCTACCTACCCATCGGCGAAATTTCGAGGCCAGGAAATCAAGCGACAGATTAAGAATCGGGGAGGTGGTGGTCATTCCTGGAACAACTTGCCAGAAAGCCTATGATGGTTTTTTTTTTGTAATTCAATGGCAGTAGGAGAGTGACAAGTCTGATGGCTCGTCTAGCGTAAGCTTCTAGATGTGGAAAAGACCGTTGTAGAGTCATAGACTGGAGATAAGGTCGGGCGAAGTCCTGTCCTGGAAAAGCTGATCAGATTTTGTTTAATTTTATCTCAGTTCCCTGGAGCTTTCGAAATGACTATAGCGAACTCCATAGGGTGGTTCAAGACATGCAAAAAGGTTGGTGATATAAAACGATCAAAATTTTTCTGGATTGACTCGGGAGCACATACAAATTTCGAGAAATAGTTTTGATACCCAATGGATCAGGGTAGCCCGAGAAGGTGGAAATAGCTTTGATACAGATGTCGGAACTCTAATTTACCAACATTGGTCTTTGGCGAAGTTTGGTCTCTTCGAGGAGGCAATGTGGTCTCAACACGAAACGGAACTAATCCGGAAAGAAGAGAAATGTTTCTTCCTGAAATTAGTATTGAGGGACTTTTTCCTCTCAGCCATCAACAAATCAAAACAAAAAGAAACACATATTGCTTGGGCGGGCGATGCCTCTATGGTCAGGAAAACGGGTACTCCTCGTTGCTCATCTTTCTATTGGTGAAATGACAAGATCGAGCAAATACGTAGTTCCATTCGAAGGAATACTTGAACCTAACTCTACCTTCGGTAAGAACACCGAAGGAAGACTGGAAAAAATCCATTAGGAAGACTTTTCCACCACGAACTTGCACCTGCCTTGGGCCAATACAAAGTCACGCTACCAAACGATTTTTCATTCAAGCGATATCTTCGGCCATGAGAAAACAGGACTATAACAGATTCGGAACTAAAAACAGGCCTAAGTTAAAATGGTATTGCCTATGAAGTGGCAGACGGGCGGATTCTTCTTCTTTCTCATCCCTACAGCTTCTACAGTCGTCATCGTTTAGAACCCTTAATTCCTTCTGTTATATCCCTAGATCTTGAAGAAGGTTCAAAGTGGTCTTCATACCGAAAGCCGGTAAGACCTCGAATATTTCTCCTAAGGACTTCCGTCCGATCAGCTTGTCCTCCTTTCTTTTGAAAACATTAGAAAAACTGAGTGATATGGATATAAGATCTTATCTAGACACCAAAATCTCACCATAAAAAAAAGTATACAGCTGCCGCGACAGCTCGGGATGTACCAAGGCCTAGCTTCTCGCAACCGTTCATGTTGTGCGTGTAAGATTTTGCGCACGAATGAAAGGGACCTACAATTTATTGCCGACTCCGAACGACGAATTGAGAAGCTCTTTCATGATAAATAAAACTATCGGAGGCTTGTTATTCCCCGACGAGAGGTGGTATCGCGAAAAATGTTCAGTTGACATGGCTGGGGCTTGAATCCACGCCGCTCGTTCAGCACCGCTCGTTCCAACGCACTAACCACTGAGCCACGGTCACCAAATCTCACCATGCCTGTTGTAAAGTGAAAGAAGTAGAGACTGCTCTTCACTCGCTGGTGAGAACTATTGTGAAATCCCTGCATAGCAAAGAATATACGATGGTATCCTTCCTCGATATTGCGGGAGCCTTAAATAACGTCAAAACAGGGGCAATATTCGCTGCATTCCATAATCTGAAGGTTGACAGTTGCCTTTGCCAATGGATTGAGCAAATGCTAAAAGGCAGGCTTGTCCACACTGAGCTAGGGTGCTGTTCAATAATCAGAATGGTTTGCAGAGGTACACCGCAACGCGGAGTACTATCACCACTACTTTGGCTTATGGTAGTGAACGGACTACTAATGACATTAGATAGGGAGGGCTATGTATGCAATAGTGATCTCCCGAAAATTTCTCCCTATAATAAGAGACCTTATGGGCAGATTCCCTTAATAAACTGGCAAGGCTAACAAATAAGATAGGCCTTGAGGTTAATCCCTCAAAAACCGATATTGTCCTATTCACAAAGTTCGACATATCACGCCTCCTAAGCTAAAAGACACGGAACCTGAATTTGTAGACCATGCCAGATATCTGGGGGTCATTCTTGACAGAAAGCTTAGTTGGAGGCTGAATATACAAGTCCGTGTAAGAAAAGCCACAATTGCCATATACTCCTGCCGGAAAGCTCTGGGCCCGAAGTGGGACCTTCAGCCTAAAGTAGTCCATTGGATTTATACGGCAGTAGTGAGACCGATCCTGAGGTACGGGTTCTGGTAGAAAGACAGGAAAATCAATATTAGCCTACTTGAAAGAGTACTTGAGCCAATGCTTCACCTACTTTCATGTCGATATCTTCGGAAAGCTAATGGCGGCCAAAGCGGCACTTAGGCTGGGAGTTTTCTCCAACGCACTTAATATAGCTATTGCCAAACGACAGTGTGTTTCAAGTGGAAAGTACGGCAGTCCGCGAAGCTGCGGCTTGGCATTCGATTAACTCGATAGATTGTAGCGCTATTGTACTATACATAGATAGTCAGGCAGCTATTAAAGCCTTGGAATAAAGCAATACCGCAGATCTCTTAACAAGATTGCAGACAGATGTGACGTAACGCTTTGCTAGGTTCCAAGGCGAAGGGATGTTCCAGGCAACTGCAGTGCGGACGAGCTGGCAAAAGAAGGTGCAGAACGGCATAATACCGGGGAAAACTTTCTGCCCCTTTCGAACCGATCAAATTCCTCCTTGATACCGATGCTAGGAAGTAGGCAAACAATTGGTGGAACAACATCAGTACTTGTCTCTTGTCAAAACAGAATTTAATAAAGACGGAGAGACTTTTATCCACAAACTGTACACTGCTTGATAGGCAGACATGCACTCAGATTTCTGTAAAAGCTGTAGAGATGAAGAGGAGAAGGAGCCCACTACCCACTAACTGTACACTTGCCCTGCCCTTGCAACATTAAGAAGGAAAACTTTCGGGGAATTTAAACGATCTAGCCGAACTAGATATCCAAAAGGTAAGGAACTTCATCTGCGGATCAAAGTGGATCATTACATAGAATTATTACTGATATGGTCATTTATCTCAGCGCACACCGACATTATACTCCTGGTTTCAAGCGCGTGGTATCACAATGGGCCAATCAAGTGTCAATGAGCTGCATGAGGCGCTAGGAATAAGCGTAATGAGTTAGGAGATGGCTTGTGGCTCAACAGGGAAATGGATTTTTTTTTCAATCGAGAGCCACAGGGTCTTAATGTCTATTTTCTGTTTGTATGGCTGGGCAAGAATCTTGGATACATGTATACAGTTTCGATCCCTACTTTGCAAGCTCATCTGCATTCTCAGTCCAGTTGACTTCCCATATAGCGAAGTCGATGATTTTCGGAGGTTTTGACATTAGAAGGCGTTTGATGGTCTCCACTGTTAGTTCCTACTGCTTTTTTGCATTTTTCGTTTATTTGTTCCAGAAAGGCTGTTAGCTGTGAGCTACGGAATACAATGCAGTTATAGACCAGGAGGTGTTTGTTATGTTCTCTTCCTAAAAAGCTCTGAGACTAAGTGTGCATTCAATACACGCAGATACAGTAAGACTGAAGGTGAGCCTCCTGAGTTTCTGTAAATTCATTGCCGATCTACCTGAAAATAGTCACCATTAAACAATTCCAGATTGATTTGCACGAGCTGAGGAGACATCATACATTAAGTAGGAGTTCTAGGGTAACCTCCTAAAGCTGGGTCTGACTGTCATTCATTTACTGAAGGGATTTAAAAAATGAGAACTCACAAGAACATAAACTCAAAAGATACACAAAGCAGACGACATTCAGCGGGCAACTCGCGAGTATTTACAGAAACTTAAAGGCCTTCTCTGGGCGTTAGTCTTAACGAAGTTGAAGCAGCCATAGTTATGCTTAAAACCTACAAAGTCATAATCATAGATGGCCTGATAGCTAAGCTGATTAAAACAGCAGGAGATTTCTTGGCAGGGTACTTGCATTTACTCGTCTGTAAGATATGGTCCTTTGAAAACATGGGCTATTATTGGAACGTTACACCAGAAAGGAGACCGCCTCACCTGTACCATTTACAGAGTAATAAGTCTCCTGAACATCACATACAAAAAAATGTCTGGTGTAATGCTGAAGTGCCGATATGGCCCGGAGTCATCGGTGTAGCTTGAGCCCTGAAAAATCGACAATTGACCAAATCTTCACTTTATGCCAAATCCTGGAGAAGTCCCAGAAGTTTGAATGAGAAAAGCCATGATTACCTTTCTCGGCTGCAATAGAGTCTTCGCTAATAAGTAAGAACCTTTATCACCCACTGGATGTCTTCAAATCCAGCCTAACTTATGGTTGCCTAGTCTAATAGCCATCAACATAAGAGGCCAACAACCTCAAAAAGCTCCAAATGTAGCTCTCAAATCTAAGTATTCTCGCCCTGACTTCTGAATAAATCAGCTGCAAAGAATGTCCTGCGTTTAAAACAATCCAAAAACTGAAAAACGGGCGATTATGGTCACCGCAAGATCGCAAGGTGACACGAATTGTCTTAGAACTTCTTCCGACTTCAGAGACAACTGGAGTGGAGGGAAAGGTCATAAACCCGAATAAAATTTTGATTTCTACAGACGAATCAAAACAGGAAGAAGAGGTGAGCTCTGGAATATATCTGGTCGATAGAACCCGACACTGTCCGATCAATAAGACTTCCAAACAAAGTAGGTCCTGGGAATCGGCGAGCCAGCGTTGAGAAATGTCCATGAAAAACCATGTTCTAGGAAAATCGTTGACCTATGCATTAAACCCATTGCATCCACAGTAATGGGAGCAAAGTTCGTGAAACGTTACTAAAAGCGAATAACAATGTAACACTTTGGCAGGTACCGGGACATATTGGTATCCACGGGAACGAAACAGGGGATGAACTGGCTAGGAAGGGATCAGAACGTGATCTATCAATGGTCGAAAGCTCAGTAGGTACTTCCCCCCTTAAACTTGTTAAATCTAGCATAGCACTAGAATTCCAACGACAAACTGACGAGATGCAGAGCGAACTTTTAAATTGATGCGTCTCCAGAAAATTCTGGACACTCTTCACATGGATTATCGCAAGCAAAAACCTCCTGGAGGGCGATGTTCGGAGAAAACCAAGGAGGCGCTTCAATGATGACGAGCTTAGAGTATCAGACAAACTCGGGATGATTCAGGAAGGCCGAACAACGACCAGAGCTTGGATACTGGACATTCCGCGCGAGGGGAACACGAATCTCGGATCCATAGAGGTCCTAATGAAGGCCTCATCGTAAAGAATGTACCCAACCTTTCAACAGAAAGGCCAACCTAGCTGAAATACTTGCAAATCGTCCTTTGACTGACCTAATTTGGTTGGTTGTCCTACCTTTTTATGGCTTCACTTTGTTGCACGGAATACTCGCACGTTTATGGAATCTTGTTAACCACTCCATGGCACTCGCCATGCGAACAAAAATTTCAGCCAAAAACACTTGAGAACATCCCTCGCATTGGAGACCACATTGAGGCAACAAATTCCAATTGGATTGGTCATTTCTCCATGGAAATGTTTTATTAAAAAAAAAATAATAAAACACTTGAAAAAAAAAAAAAAGCAAATCACGCGAGTCCAACACTAAGTGCTGGACAGCACACCAGCAGCCAGTCGTCGTCAGTGAGACTCGAGACCCCGAAAGCATTTTCTCTGACGTCCGCATGTGAAAATTAATAAAATCGCACCGGCAGCACTAGGCGCACCACCTCCTGCCGCTGCCACCACCCAGCCGCCATCAACTTTGTTGTTACTTTTTCCGATTGTTTCGCGCTGCTCGTATTTGCATGAAAAGCCCCACGAACCGCCAGGTCTGCCTCGTGATTTTTCTCTCGTTTCTGTTTTTTTTTTCTCCATATTTTATCTTGATGGTGATTTTATGGAGCCCGCAAAAGGAAACGGAACCGGCCCGACTGTTAGCGCAACAACAACAGCAGCGGCAGCAGCATCGGCAACATCGCCAACAAACTGTAATAAATTGTCGCCCAAGGGGATGTTCCTGTACACATTTTCCCCAAATGGCCGCCATGTAGGTTTAAGATACGCTCTCAGATATCCAAGATAACGCCGAGTCTTGATCTTAGCCATGGCATTAGCATGGCACCGCTCCTGCTGAGCCGTTGTTGTGCGTTGTTTTGTTTGTAGGATCTATTGAGGAAGCGAATGCGGTGCTGGCTGCTGTGTAGAAAGTGCACCATTGCCGTGGCATTACTACCCGCTGGCCCGGCCGGTTCGTCGTCTTGGTGTAAACTCCTCATTAGAGTGCACCGAGTGCAACCAGGAGTTATTAACTACTGGTATTAGTCCGGTTGGGAGATGGATTTCGCAATTTGTTGTGCCCGGTCATGATGGGAAGCGTTTGGATGGACTTTCGTTTTCTTTCCATCGTCGTAGTCGTCGTTATTGTCGGTCGGTCGTTTAGTGGACGATGATGGAGCAATTCTAATGCCGATGGAAGGGGATAAGCTAAATAAGACGAAGATTGTTCATCACTGACCCGCATTTGGATGCAGGCAGTAACTTTTGAGGACTGATGTGATGAGTATTCTTTGACAACGATGATGTATGGAACGGCAGAGTTAATCTGTGGAACTGAACCATGTGAAGAGCGAATATAATCAGTTAGGGTCAGGGGAAACGTCGATACAGACGGAACGTTAAACAGTGCTCTCTCCTTTTTTTGTCTAGAGATCCTTCCCGGATATTTGCTCAACTGGTGAACCCCATTTGGTTCTTAAGACTGGGTTAAGACTGAGTTATCCCCTTCAGGGGTTAGATTTTACCCGAGGTGGGCATGCCTGTCGCGACTAAAATCTACGTCTTGACTGTGACGTTAAATAAGAAGTACATATGTTGGGATCATTATTTCAGGTAGTACTCGCGAAAGCGCACATCCACCCGCGTTTTTTTCGACCACGGACAGATTCTGGAGGCCTCAACCAACATAAATGTTGGCTTTGCCTCCTTAACGATGCGGCACAGCGCTCGCATCTGAATTCTAAAGACTCCTGCGGTTCACTCTCTGACTCGTTCGTAAGGATGAACTGGAAGAAAGGAGAAAGTGGCGGAAAGATTTTAACCGGTACGAATCTCTTTCAGCATAGCCAGGCAGATGATCGTAGTGCTTTCGCTGATGGTTTAGCTTACGAAGCGCCAGCTAAATGAGCTTCAAAAGCGGCGCACCCCGATGAACTCCTGTCCAGAGGAAGAGGAAAAAAGGAAGGCTGCGTTCGAGCGGCAGAAGAAGGCTTAACCAGTTGAAGGCGCAAGAACCGAGCTTCCTCGGTGGCGAAGGGAAGGGAGTCCTCTTTTGGTGGTGAAGGGAAAGAGACTTAGGTCGGCGGAAGGTATTCCAACTGGAATCGATTCAGTTCTTGGATTCGATGCCGTCTCTTCAAGCTTAAACAGGGCAAAACCGAAGAAAAGAGCTCTGGGCCAGGCACCTAGTGAAGGAAACGTTTGCGCAACTGACGGGTGGAGTTGTCCTTGCAAAATATCTGGGTGAAGCTAATGCTGTTACCTCCAAAGGTGTCGGCATTAGTGGACAGAGGTTTTCTGAAACAGACAAAGCTGCAAGCAGGCGCGCCAGTGGTGGAAGCGTGTGTGTACCTATTGCGTACCCTTCTGGCAGAAAACTTACATGGTGTCACTGTGATAGTTACCCAGAACAATTTACAAAACTCCAAGGCTGCTACCGCTCTTCTAAGCTATACAGGAACCGTGGGTGTGGAAAAAGGCCATTTGCGGTTTAGGAGGTTTTCGGGGTGTCACGGTACTCTGCGACGAGCGATTCAAAAGACTGAACAAGCTTGGAAAATTCGCTGACCAGGATTTTGTTGCCGCAGCTATAAGCTGAAAGATCAGGCGGCTTTTTTGGGCGAAAATATTGTGAAAGGGTGAGGGTTCGTCGAATTAATTAGTCAACCAATTAGACAGAGGTTAGAATCGAACCTTTCGTTCAATCCTCGAACCCAAGCTTGAAACAATCGAAGGTGGTGGTCTAAATAGTTCAAGGATAACGAGAAAGTTCTTGGGTGTAGTACTAGATCCAACCTACATAGTTGGAAGATCGACATATGGTATCACCAGAGGTGTTAGAATCCTATAAAGTTTCAACCGCCCCTGGTATGTGTACCATTGAGGTACTTGCTGGAAGATCCTTAAGATCAAATTCCTAAAAGCAACTGACGTTGATCTAATTCGCTTCAACGCCCTTTACAACTACACAGCGACGTGAACGTACATATGTACATAACCCAGCCCAAAAAAGTAGATAGTGCCATACGGTCAACAGATAGGATACTTCGTATCGGAATTGCAAAGTCCTTCAAGTCATAATCTTAACCAGTAAAAAAACAAAGAAGACAGTGCCGGAAAGTTCATCGATGAAAGGGGTGCAGCCTGGCAGAACAATGACCCAAGGGTCACCGAAAGTTGGGTGTTGGTTGCTCGACCTCGACCCCGAGTTCGTGATGAATTTTAGAATAGGTTTTTGGTGGTTTCTTAGACATGTCGCCCATGTCTTTCTGGCTCTGCATAGGACCGGGCATTCGCTAAAGAAGTAAGCTGAGCTCTTCTTCTTCAAAGTTGGAAAGATAATTTCTTTGTATCTGTACCTCGACCGGCAATCGACGTTACCCTTGCCACTATAATGCGATGCCAAATAAAATTAATTTTTTTATTTTGGGTGTAACCTGACGGTCCAGCTGCCGTACTATTTAAAGCTGTGTGGCGTGACTTGGTAGGGAACATTCACCAATTCATTTGCAAAATAAAAGAGAAATGGAGGTAACATAGAGAACGATGTGAGCAGGTAATGCTCGCCACGAAGAAAGATAAGTTCTGTTACTGCTACGATGTCATACAACGACTAGCCAGAGACAAAAGGGTTAAACTCAAGCCTGATCACCAAGGAATTCCAAGCAGTGCATCTGCTGATGAACTGGCAGCATCCGTTCTTATGAACAAAACCCTTTGTGGCGTCAATTGGGTCGAAAAAAAAAACGAATCAAGTCCGATTGTTATAAGGAAATTCTTAATCTAGACAAGGAAAACATGAGGAAGTGTATGGACTTGCTCAGAGGAAATTGCTGCCTGAGGTACCATCTTAACAAGTTCAATCTGTGTGATGATTTCTAACCGCACATTTTCTGGCACTGTTTTGGTTTCACAAATGAAACAGAGCACAGCAAATAGACTGTGAGTCGGAGAGTCTATTAATCTAATTTAGAGGGAAGACAGAGTAGAGAAAGCTTTTACCTTAGGCAGTGCGGATAAGTGAAAAGACACCCCAAATAACTTAGTACAAACCATAGGAATAATTGGAGACAGTGTGCTTGCTGGACAGGCTTCTTGGTAAAGCCATTGAGGAAGGAGTTGCTGATCTTATTGTGTCAGCAGGAGAAAAAATAATCACGCAAAATGGAGCTTCTTACACCTTTCAAGGAGTCTAGTTCTAATATCTAGGAGAGATCCTGGATAAGAAGTTTTCTTTGGGCAAAGCATGTCAAGTAGAAGATAAAAGGATCAACCGGCATTTCCACAAATACAGGGCATATTTGACAACACGCACAGTGGCAATATCCCTCATTGTCAAACCAAATAATATCTTCCGCGAGAAAGCCATGAATTGCAACAGAGCAAAACTGAGATTAATGGTGGCACTTCTGACAGGGGACATCAATCTCAACAAACACGCACACAGGCTGGGACTAGCTGACACCGCAACCTGCAAAAATTGCGAGGAGGAGGACCTAGAACACTTCCTCTGTCACTGCCCAGCCACTGCAGACGCCAACGGGTACTGAGATCTATGCGGAAAACGAACCTAAAGTAACTAAACAGCAAAGTGGTCGGTGAAATCCTGGAGTTTGCAAAAACCACAGGAAGATTTCGCCGACTCCACACACAAAAAAACACTCCATGGACTCCCATCACCAACCTTTCTCCTCATATACACCCCTCGTCACATTTACAAACTTTTTTAACCTTCATCTGAGGGGAATTACAACGGGCCCAACTGAGGCCTAAGCAAAGTGAGATTCTCACCCTCTAAAACCAATCAACCAACCATGTCAAGTAGAAAACCTCCAAGGCCCCTTAGTGTATGGACGCTTTTGGCAAGGCATGCGGCCTATCACAAAAAAAAGAAAACGACATGGCTATAATAAGACCGTTTCTAGCGTCGGTTGTGACTGCGTTCTGCATCAAACTTCAAAGAACGACTTATCCCCTCCGCACGGTGTATTTTCTGAGTACGCCTAGCATTGTTCTAGGCACTTTCCTTGATGTACTCGTACTTCCTTTTAAAATTTATATCAAAGGCTGCGCTATCGAAGCATATATCGTTTTAGACGGGCTTTGGTATCAAGACCTCCTACAACCCTAGTGCCATGGAAATGATGCAATGACAACAGAATTTTGGCTGCTGTGCAAATTTTAAGTCGACTTTCCTTACGTTCAGAATCGGTTTTGGTCAAAGTCTGAGCCTGGACTGGGCTATAGGGAATTTTTTATGAATGACTCCAAAACCAGTCATATGTCCGGTGCTGGTGTCTTAGTAAAGATTGACAACACTAGACCTCACTTCTCGTTGAGCAAGTATGTCTCAGTTTTCCAAGCGGAGTCTAATGGCCAAGAACTGCGTATATTGTGAAGAATGGATGGAGGGGTCGGTGCATATGCATCTGTAGCGATAGCCAGGCTGCGCTTAATGCCTTGCTCGAAACTTTAACGAGATTCAAATATTCTCTGATTTTGGTGGCAAGGCTGAACTTTCTGACTCTTGTCTGGGTCCCAGGTCACACTGGAATATGGGATTGTGAATGAGAACTAGAGTTGGTTTGCGATAACTTGATCAATCTGTTATCAGGAGGGCTGAACTTGGCATCGGAGTTAAGCTATCGGTCTTCAATTCAATGTTTGTTCCGCCCCTAATCTATGGTTATGAGGTTTGGGTAATGACCGAAAGAATAAGCTGCCGAAATAAGATTTCTTCTTTGTATTGCTGGGGTAACTCGTCGAGATCGAGTTAGGAACACCAGAATATGCAAGGCACTCAATGTCGAGTTGTTACTTCTTTGAACGGAAAGGTCCATACTGCGATGGTTTGAACACATGCCCCCAACTCGGCTTCCAAGATGTGCCATGGAATCCATGCCATTAGGAATGTGTCCTCTGGGTAGGCCCGGGATGAGATGATTGGACAAAGTCCGAAATTTCACCTCTACCCATATGGGGATAGCCACTGATGATTTAGAGTCGATGGTGGAAGATCGGGAGATGTGAAGAGTCCATTTAAGCATCCTTAACCCACGACCTTCATAGTGGATAAGTGGGTCATTGGCAAATGATGATGAATGAGAACTCCCCTGAGATTGCTAGACAAAGCTCAGTGGATAATTTCTCAGTACCTCTTGAACCTGCTTTGAGTCTCCGCACGTTGTCGGTCAGAGCTTCAATTAACGATTCGGTTTCTTACAAAAACAGTTGTGTGTGGCACAACTTTTCAGGATGCAGGCAGACTAAACGAATGCTTCTGAACGTCTGTAAGAAATCAGCGGCATTCTTGCTGTTTTTCAGCAGAAAAAACATCAAACTTCGCCTTTGCTAAGCATCTTAATGTGTTAAGCTTATGTGACACTACTGTCTGCGATGTTTTTTAATAGAGCGACGATTTTTCGGATGGTGTCCTTTGTGATTGTCATGCCTTTGCTCGAATCCGGTGGCAGATCTTCGGCACTGATGTGGAGAGCGCTGCTACTGTGAGCTCCTCATCGTTGAAGCGCCTTTTCGGCTTTCTCCAAGAATCGAGAGAATTTAACTAAAATAGATAAAACTGGGTATCGCTCTCTGGTAGTGCATTGAATTAAAAAGGAGTTTAGTCCAGTGAACCCACCTCTACAAATTGTAAACCTCACACAAATGGAGCTCAACTCTGTTTAACCTTTAAAGTGCCAACGACATCACTTAGACTTTTACTTTTACTTTTCCTCTTACTCGTGGCAATCATCGGATGCGGGGCAACTATCACCACTCACTGCGACGCCTTTCCAATAAAGTGTGCCTTTCCTCCACGTGCACGTTCGTCAATAACTCCATCCATCCGAGCAGAAGCAGATGGACCCGACAGATTTACCCATCCAGTCTCCAAGAAGGGCATCATTAAAATAGCAGCGCTGTTGCTCCATTTCCCCATTCCGCGGCTGACCAGGAATGAACAAGACGCGAAGAATATGAAAACAATAATTCAAAACATCTTCTTTATGGAAGTGACATTGACGGTCGGCGGCGGCCTCAAAGGGCAACCGGGGCGCCCTGTCTCACAGCGTGGTTCTGTGTGATCCACATCGCGGCCATCCTTTCAACGGAAGTTCATAAATTGATAGTTACGCTGGCGGATGTTGGCCACGAACTGTGATTGCCGCAACGACTATGTGCGTACCTGTCGTGACTTCTTCTATCCGTCAGTCCTGCTGTGTCTTCTCTGGTCTGTCCGAACGGTCATTATTGTTGCTGCGTTTGTTTAATTAATTGATTAACTGCCACGGCGAGTGTGTGTCCGTCCGTCCGTTTGCTAGGATTTGTATAAACAACTCATTAAGTAGGCATTACTCTGTGCAACTTCGATTCCTGCTTCTCTCGTTACTGCAGTCCGTCTAGGATGGGTGGGGGTCCTTTTATGTTTTGTTGTGGATTCAGTCCTTTTTTTTGTTGCGTTTTGCTTTCGAGCCGGGGCTCATTAAAAAGCAATTTGAGCACTCCGCCGGTGACCCCTTAAAAAACATCGATTCGACACAATTCATTTGGGGGTTGATTGATCACTTTTGCATTTTTCCGTGTTTGTGTATTGGGGGGTGGTGACTCCGCTTGGGCACATTGAGTGATTTGATAAATTGACAAGGTGTATGATTTATTTTTATTTTTATTTAAACCATTTGGGGGAGATGTCTTCGCGGGGTGAGAGGTGCTTCGGACAGGTCTGATGCAATTGCTATTTGTCTCAACGCACAGTTCTATAAATATCAAAGGATTTCGTGACTTTTGACGTGTGTGTATTAATATACTCGGTGGCCAATTATATCCGAGTGGAGGAGGAGTGAATGAAACGAATGAGTTCACCCGTTTATAGAGCAGAGGAAGTGTGTTTTATCCAAGAAGTCGATTAATTTAGAAGGAGAATGCAGTTGAGGGGGATATTAGTTGTAGCCTGGTGCAATTCATCAAAGCACTTCTTTCCGTCGAGATTCTTTGAGAAACTCTTAGATTGAAATTTGTTTCAAGTGCGACTCTACCCACAAAAACATGATATTGCTTGGTACGGAGAAGATACCAAGATGGAGACCTGATTTGGACCAGAAATGCCCTAGAGTTCAACTCAAACTCTCACTAAAATCGATGCATCTAGCTGAAGGCGAAGACTTTGTCACACCAGGGACTTCGCCCTGCGAGAATTAAATGAAATTTGGGGACCTGGGTTGCGTTTTATAAGAAAACTACAATTTGAGATAGTAGTGGGTAAGTTCTTAGCCAAATGCTTGCTCTGTCTCCTCGTAGTGATCCTTTAGCAGGCTGAAATTTCAAGTGCCAATCGTGCAATGGTCGCCGTGCGTTAGTGCGTTGGACTGCTGACCGAGCGGTGTGGGTTCGAGCCCCAGCCAGGAACACCGAACATTTTTCGCGGCATCACTTCTCGTCGGAGAATGACAAGCCTCAGAGAGTATAATCTGTCATGAAAGAGCTTCTTCATTCGCCGTTCCTTTCCAAACAATACAAACACGCACAACATGAATGGATGCGAGAAGCTAGGCCTTGGCTCATCCCGAGCTGTCGCGCCAGATATTTATTTCGTGCAACGGTTCTAGAATATGTAATGTAGGCTAGCATTCCGCGTTATCGAAATCTAAAGGCTTACGACACTATCCCTCGGATACGGATTGATCTCACGTTGATGATTTTTAGCTTTTTAAGGTTGGTACTCGGATTGGTTTCTGAAATTCTAAATCCATTCTTCTTCTCGACTCAGGAAGCGAAGGACTTCGAAACGATTAGATTCCTAATACATATCTGTACATATGAGCGAGAATTTATGCGATAGAAGTTGGGCATTTTGGGGCTAAACTAGGTGAGGTGGTTAGATGGTTCGCATATCACTGCACTACTGTAGGTACTCTGGTAAATTACCTGAAAATCCACGGGAATCTGGAGTGGGACTGCTGCTTTCACCTACAGCACGCAGAGGCATATTTTCTGAAATCCGCACATCGCAATAGGATTTTGACGGTTGGATTGTGGAGTACAGTATGACGCGTCACCATTTAAGAATGGCGCCTTAACGGAGCTCTTGTCAGACGACAGAACCTTAGATCACCTTATATGACCACCTACGCATCATTTTCAACACAAGACTAAATGAAGACATCGTTGTGGTGATGAAGGACTGTAATGTCAATGACAACGAAGGGGTCAGACATGTTATCAGGAAGCATAAACTTGGCAACTGCAATGACAATGGTGAATGATTTGAGGAGTTTTTGTAACGCCAATCGCCTTGTTATAGGTGCCACCATGTTTTAGTGCAACACCAGTCACAACGTCAGCTGGTTGTCAATTGACTGGCAAGCTACCGCTAATCAAATTGATCATTTCTCCATCCTGGACGTTTGGAACAGATGTTGTAATGGCATGAGAACAATAAGATGGTTACCGTGCGACTGCGTGCAATTGCAATTCAATGTTCCAACGCCAACCCACGAAAGTTAGGGATCACCCTTCGAAAGAGGTGCAAGCAATCAGAAAACGGGCACTGAGCCGTCAACAACCAAAATCATTGCTGTGCTGTTTTCACGTCTCGTCCTGGCTTCCGGAAAATATCTGGCGAAGAATTGATCGATGGAAAAAAAAACTGAAATCTCCCATTGCAGCTATTCCAGCAAAGAGGAGTGAGTTAGAGTCCATGAAAGGAGAAAAGTGTAGAGTACAGAAAACAGAAGAACTTGTATAAGTGGTCAAAGCTCGGGTCAACACGTGGTGAAAAGACTACACAGTTCCCGGCTAATTTCACATGAGGACTAACTCAAGCGATGAAAGGAACATTTGAGTATGAGTTGCACCTGAAGCAATAATGACCCAAATATGCACCATAACTCCCAGTAAAGAGGAGACCACTACCGCCATCAAGGCACTGAAAAACAACTTGGCGGTAGGACTTGATGGTATACCTACGGACCTTCTAGGAGCAGGGCCAAACGCATCTACCTATGCTTTCTAAATGAGTGGAGGAAAGGAATGATCGTCATGCAGTGAGTAATCGTGTGCTGGAAAGCTGCAAAATATTTGTGTGTTGCTTGAAGTATCCAAGATAATAGCTAAGTAGTATTTGAGCGAATAAAGCTACAACTGAAAACACACTCAAGAAGAAGAAGGCTGTCAGATAATTTCAAGATCAAAAGTAGAGTACGACGACGATGCATTCTTTCACCAGTCGATGGAAAATGGAGGAATTCAATGGACTTTTAAATCTTAACTCAAACATCTTCACTACGCTGACGACGTATGCCCACTATCATGTTCACATCCACTGGATCGGATAGCATTCTGCCAATTATGCTTCAAAAAGCATAGACATGACCTTAAGCTAGTGTACACAGGTACTACTATCTAAGATAGGGAGGCAATGACATACTACAACAAAGTGTAAAAACCGCTCTACATATTGGAAAATTGAGGGAATCCTTCATCACGTAGAAGTTTCCTTCCATAATGTAAGGAGTAAAGCCATTAAATGTCCGCAAGATAAGCAACATACATAAATAACGCACTGGGCATAACTGGATAAGAAGGTCGGTTCTTCAGAGGCACTTTTCACCGGCGAGTCATATCCGCACTCTTATAAAATGTTGGTTATCCATGTTATTTTGAAGAGTCTATGTTCAATCTGTCACCGCTTCTCAACACGCTAGTGAAGTCATGAAATTTGCTTTGTCAACTCTCAGTGCTGACTTATCGTCATCAACTGTAAGTAAGGCAAACCAGAGATGGTCTAATATAAGTGGTCAGAAGGTATCCAAGGCTCTATGACCTGCGCTAGACCGCAGAAGAATAAAAGGTATCGACTTAAGCAGGGCACTGCTACAATTAGTCATGGGCATCCTGTCCGGCCGTTGTCTTCTGAGGAAGCATGCTAAAAGATTACGGCTCTTAGCCACAGATGTTTGCAATGTTTTAGGTTTTTTTTCGGAATGGGCCCATTATGGTGCCTAGGGTCTTACACAAGTGCTCGCAGCATAACCCTACTCTACCTAACCTAAAGTCAACCTGGAAATAATGGAATTTGTTCTCTTAAATTTTAGGGAGTAAAGATGCCCCTGTCGGATCATGCAAAAATGTAATGAAAATTTGCGTAATCAGGTAATCAAGTCCAATACTCGGGAAATACCCTTGCTGTGGCCATTAGATACCACAATTGAGTGGTTGTGACCAACCCAACCAAACCATACGGTGAGAGACAGTGGACCGTCTTGCAAAATATCTTACTAAAAAGAAAATTTAACTGGGACCTAAACTTACAGGAGAGAATTAAGAAATCCTAAAAAGGCGTTTAGGAAATAGTAAAGGGCTACAATCAAAATTGGGAAAAGTAGCGCTAGTAATGAAAATTGTCAGTGTCGCTACCACGGGTGCTCTCACAGCAGTACTAGATAGGTGTCTCCATCTTCTGTCGCTGAATTTGCAGATTAAACAACGGACAGTTGGTCCATCGGGGCCACAATTAGTTCATATTCCGCTGATAAAAACTGAATTTGACTGGAAAAGCATCTATTTCTCTGTTGGACTCCAACAGCAATTGAAAATATCGCTTCGAGCATTGAGGTCCTTGAACAGGAGCTTGGACTATCGCAGAGGATAGACCAAGTCAGGAAGAGAAAAGCAGATGCATCGCTCCGGGTGTTCAGTCTCAGTTTTGGCCACGTAGGTATTCCCTTGCACTAGCAGGTCTTCTAAATCTCTTCTATTCTTTTTATGTCTTGAGCTGGCTCAGTTCAACTTCCATTTAGAACTCAGTCATCTGGCTACACAACTCTTCATTGGCTTTCTTGATACTAGCGAGAGCAATGAGCGTCCAGAGGAAGTGGATGCATAATGACTACAGTCACAGAACAATCTGTAGAAGTCTATTGGGGCCAAGAGGACTATAATAATCCATAAAATATTCAACAAAAGATTCAACAACGTCCTTTTGAATTACATAGAACATCTAGTGATAGATGCTTGAGAATGAAGATGGGTTCGAAAAGGCACCTCTCTGATACACTTGTACATCCTTTTGTAAAATCCATTGTCTTTGCCAGCCTGAGGCTTCTATTGAAACACTGAGATGCAAGAGATTTTGTTTGAAATCGGATCCCGTCCCAGTACTGGGTCTTCTGCAAACGCCCACTAAACACACAATCGTCTCTTCAGTTACTAAGTGCCACTGTCAAATGTTAAAATTACTTTAGACTCGAATATCGGTAAACGTTTGTCACTAGATAGCAGCCCTGTAAATGTCAAGCCATTACAAGAGAAATTATCCATTTATTGAATCTTTCAGTGTTTAATGCAAAAAAAAAACCCTTAGACACGAAATCATTTCAAATCAATTCAAAACTCAGATACATTTGAATCACTTGAGTGGCGGATTGTTATTGTTTCTGTAAATAATGCAAAATTCCATTAACAAATAATCACTGTTTACGCAAACGCTTTTCAATTTCCCGCCCCCGGCCGACCACTGGCTTCTCTTTCCATTGCGTTGTAGTTGCGTTGTGTACAGTGTACCTGTCACCTTCACCGAGATAAAAATAAAACTTTAATGTTTAAAACTTTTTAAAGAGAACTGTGTCGGCACGGAATGGAGAAAGAGGCGCACAATGAACGATAAATGATGAAACGAAAAGCGTAAGCGTTAACAATAGCAAGAGAGTGAGAGAGGAGCAAAGAAAAAAAATAAAAAATAAAAAACACAAAACAAAGACGGCAACGGCAGTTCAAAAATCCCTTTGGCAGTCCTTCGGGATGCGTTACGTAGTCGGTGGCAGACGGAAAGTCTTTCAAACTATTTTGCGTGCGTCCTTCTTTTTTTGGTGGAAAAGTTTCAATTCGAAAAATAAACACGAATTGGAGTGCCTTGCACGGCTGGTATAATCCTCACACCTTGCGACAAAAGGCGCCATTTTTGTCTGCCTATGCGCGCTCAAAGGAGCAAGTGCGAAAGGGAAAACGACTGACAGAAGGTGGTGTTTGTGCAGTGGTGTTGGTTGGTGGTTGTGTTGACTTGATTGGTATGAAACCGGTTGAAAGGGTCAGCAAAAGGTGTCACAGTGCGCAGTTTCGTTCCAATAAGTGGGTGCGGCATGGAAAGCTGACGCCTCGTAAGTTGTGAGTGCCACCTGGCAGTGGTGGAGGTGAGTGTGGCAGGTGAATTTGTGAAGGGGCTTACAGAGTGGAAATCTTTGATGATTTTCAACGTAAAAAGTGGATTGCTGCAGAAATTTTTCAGAATCTGATGCAAAATATAATCAAATTCTTAAAATTCCTGTTCGATTGTGCAGATTTTGCAGAGTACTCCAGTCGCGGTCAAACTATGCATTGTAGAGAAGAGGAAAAGTCAATGGTGAAAAACATGGAAAGACCAAGTGAGCTACACATGCTGCAAAGCTGCTTTGAGGTCGGAGATGTAAAGTGGCTATCAACGTCGAAAACAGGCGCTGATTAGCAGAAAATAATTGCGATAGGCATTTTCATCAACATTCAGTGTTTCTTTGACAAACCCAGCCAATAAAGAGTTTTGACAGGTTTGTGCAGATTTAGCAGAAGGCAGAAAGAATCTGTCGTTTGCTACTTGTCCAATACTCAGCAAATGCCACTTGAGGGTCATATTAGATGCCACAACTGAATGATCAGGGTTCAGGAATTGTTATGTTAAATAAATGAGTACATGGGCTCGGAACCGAGTCCCAGAAACGACAATTTTTCGAGAGTAAAATCTATAACGAGTCTATAAGTACAACATTGGGTCCCTTTTATCTTGCGAAAAATATAAGGTTCATACGGTTGAGTAAATCAATATTTTGATTATCTATGCACTAGCGAGTCGAAAAAGCTATTCACTTCATAAGAATCCCCGACTGGTTCTGATCGTAGGGCAAGGAAGATAGGCACACGGTTTCAGTTTGGAAATCTGAGACCTAGCTAGCGCCGCCGGGCATCGTTTTGTCGCGACAATTCCTGTGAATAATCGTTGAAGTGACTGGTGTTGAAAATGACACAGTTTCTTGTTTTACATCCAACTGGACATAGGACATGAGTACGTACCACGATTTTTTCTTTGGTGGTGCTCAGTTTTTTATGGTACTGAGGTGTTTAAAATCCTCCTTCAGTACCATTAGACTTCGGCGCAGCTTTATAGTTCCCTCGGATGGTAAACGACACAATTTCTTTGGTCGATAGATGCAACAATAAGGGTGATATGTACACCTTCAAGGCACACATCTTAAAATGGTATACCGACGGATCGAGAACGTCCGATGGAGCAGGAATATTTGGATTTAGAACTAAATGCTCCACACACATGGGCAAATACTCGAGCATCTTCTAGGCGGAACTACATGCAATAGGAAGTTCTGTGCAGAAGATACAACTGGCAAAACATAATAATTCTGTTAGACAGTCAAGTGAATAAGTGTGGGAATGTCTATGGAAATTAAGCAGAATGGAAGCGGAGCCAGATAGATTGGCAAAGGTAGGGGCGGCGATGTAATTTATGGGACCAGAGGTCTTTGCATTTTGGGGCAAAAATGTCATCAGTGAACAACAAAGACACTAGATAAAGTAATTGTTTGGAACGAACTTTCCAGACTTAAGCAATCCAAGATCTCGGGTATTTAGCAAAAATTGGGTTAGAATTCAAACACAAGTATTCCTTACAGGACTTGCAGTGTTAAGGAAACATCTTAAGGAATTTGATCTAGAAGCAGACAGAATCTGTAGATTGTAAAACTACAAGGGCAAAACTCCAGACCACCTGATCGCAAACTGCGAGGCACTATTTCATTATACATAGGACCTAAAGGCTTACCTCCGAAGATCTCTTCTCTGTACCATGTACAAATATTTTCTAAGAGCTACCGGACTGGAAGAGATAATTTAGACCGAGTACGAATGGGTTGTCTCGAGGAGGGCACAATAGAAATATTTCAGGTCGTTGTGCGAGTACGTACCTAAGTTTTTTTTTTATGTTCTTCGAGGTTTGCTGTGGTTGTGTAAATTCATAGCTTTAAAAAAAGGGACACAATTTTCTTAATGATACCAGAGAACATTTATGAGGGCCAGAAAAAAAAAGGGTGGGCGACGTTCTCGCCAGAGCGATAAATTTACAGTAATCTAAAGGTAACAAGGGAAGAAGCTCTCTCGTTGGAAGCTGTCATCGTTGGCATGAAATCCAACAGAGGAAATCATTAGTTTAGGAGAATGGGCATTTTCAGGCCGAAGGCCATGCTATCAATGATTGAGGGGAAAAGCTGATGGTGCCAGCAATTGTATCCACCCAGATAGCCAAAGAGCCCTTAAATCCAACAAGGTAAACTCTAAGTTTGTATGGGACTGTCTAAAATTCCTCGAAAATTTGGACTGTAACGACTTTTTCACTTTTCCTTGGATATCAAGACATGAGGGTTTCGAGGGAAATGAACAAGTGGATTGTCTGGTGAGAAGAGGCGCCAATCGCCCGCTTATAATACTTCGCCACATTAATAAGCAAGGTTCACCTCAAAATAATAGGTACAATGGGAAATAATAAGGTTTTCGAGTACTGGGATAAGTTTAAATCCTCAATGCAGGCGAAAAGGTTCATCTTTCATTCCAATAAAAAAAGCCACTATAGAGAAGAGTAAAAGTAAATGACCATAGGATAGTGACCACTAAGATAACATATGAAGAAGATGGGCTTATCTGAGTCAGATGTCTGAGATTGAACCTCAAGTGTATTATTTGGGCCCTAAGATCTAAGCGGCTCAACCACTCTACACCATCTCCAGCAGTTTTACCAAAATTCCAGTTAATATTGTCAAATTGATATGAAAAATTAAAGCTTTAGCTTATGAGATAAACACGGTTTAGCCAAAATAACCATTTCTAAGCAAATCAATTGAAACTTCAAAAATCAACACTCCGCCAATGTTTCCCACGAAATAAAAACCATCTACGCCGCTGGACTGGCACCCAACATCTCTTTGTCACTTGATATGCCACTCCTTCTACAACCTCCAACCACCAATCACCACAAAATCCACCGAAACACACTCTGCACTCTTCTCTCAACGAAAAACTACCCTCTGCGGCGCAGAAAAGCATGCGCCATCGCAGCACCTCAGGCTATACCAACCATCTCTGTCGCCCGCACCAGATACACCATCCATTGGAAAACCGGTTTCTCTACCTCTCCACAACCACCAGCACAAATCCAACCGCACAAACATTCACCCCATCTCGCTCGCTGGCCGCTCTCCTCTAACAACCGCCAGTGGGCTGTGCCCAAATGTATCTAGATACAATCCGCAGTCGTGTGTGTACCCGTCTAACTGGTCTCAAACCCATCACTGTGTGCAACACACAGCTTGTTTTCCAAGCCGCCAATTTTCCAATCGGCAAACGATCCCATAATCACCTCGTACCTAGTCGTTCACGCACTTTGTTCGTGGTTGGTCGCGCAGCGTTTTTCGTCGTCGTTCCGCCGTCGTCGCACGTTCGAGAGAAAAAAAAAAACAAAACAACAACCTACACACGAATAAACTATCCGTCGCCTCTGCACACGTTTCGTCGTAGCTTACGTCGCTTCTATCGCAAGAATCCCGTGAAAAAAGAACGAACCCCGGGTGCACAAATTGATCGGCGGCCCCCACCCGCAAAATCAGTTCGGTTCATAGAAAAATTGTTAATGACAATAATTTTTGGGGAATCCCGCAATTTGGACCGATTAGAGGCACTGTGACTCTCGCCGGGAATGCAGTCGTGATACCCTTCAGTCCATCACTGTGTCTTTTCATTTCTGCGATGCACAGGCCCACACAGTTTATGCTTAATTAGTGCAGATACATCGATAATTGAATATTTACCGTCGCGATAAATCCGTTCGCCATCTGTGGGGTGTGTGTGCGCTGCAGCCCTTTTCGTCAAGCCTGCCCAAAACATCCAATTAATTCTCTCACACCCTCCCGGTTGCTCCCTCTATCTTTCCCTGTCTCGCCTGTCTGCCATAATTAAGGATTACAGTTTATGTTTTTGATTAACTTGTGTACCTTTTCCATTTAATTAAAAAAAAAAATAAATAAAATAAACAAACACCGCCGATTGAATTTTTGGTTTTAAATTTCAAAATCTCAAGTGCAAAACCAATTTAAGTTGACAAAATCTATTAGTGAATGCTACACTTGTGTTAAAAAATAAAAATAAAAATAAAAAAAATATTTAAAAAATAAAATAAATAAAAATTCTGTGATATTGGTGCTCGGATTGAAATAATTTTTTTTTTTATTTTTGGATCCTCTTTGGATTAACAAACAGCCGTCAAAATTCTAGATAAAGTGGCCTCAATAGGCGCCAACACGCTCAATTTCACGGATTTGGGGAGCCCTTACGAGGGCCCCCCCAGTACACCGCAATCGGGCATGGATGCACCCGACGCACCACATACCCCTAAATATATGGACGGGGGTACAACAACAGCCAACATACCCGGTAAATCGGCGTTTGTTGAGCTACAGCAACATGGGTGAGTTCTCAAAGTGTCCGAAGTGGAAAAAGTGTTGTGGAAGTCTTGACTCAGCTCAAGCATCTATCGCATGAAGTTTGAAGTTTACTCGTGGGATTAAGGTGGTCTCTGCAATTTTAAGTAAACTGATGGTCATATACTGGTTGGATTCTTATCTCTAGCTCGACTTTGAACCTTTTCCAAGAATGCGCGTGAAAATCTATGGAGTTTGTCCAATCTTTGAGTCTTAGCATTTTATTTTGAAAATCGGTCCACGACTTATATTTTAAAGTCTCTGAAACCTAGAACCCATTAAAATGAGCGCCGTGTGTTTCTTACCGACAACTGGAAGTGGAAATGATTCCCTCAACCTTCCGTCGTCGATTTTGAGTGTTCATTGCGGCTTACAGTTAAAGGCAGAGTTGTATCCATATATATGTATGAAACTAACTATTGGGTAGCGTTCTTACGGTTAGGGGACACTCTCTTCCCCCAACGGCTATCACAATGGATCTGAACTGACCTGAGTGTGGCGATATGGTTCTTCCATTCGCCTGCCCACTAACCTAACTTAACTTAAAGGCAGAATTTATCGCTTTTGCATTTGCAACGAAATTTCTACAGCCTGACCATACCACATGGGGTGTTTTTGTCTATTCGTCTTCTGAAATAGAATTCTTTGGTCTCTAGACAGGAGATTACAGGACTCGGCTTTGATGTCAATGTGAAATTATAGAAGTCAAGCGATTTTTAGAACATTGATCAAGCTTCTCGCACGAAGAGAATGCCTATTCCTATCTCTTCTATAATACGCCCGTTCATTTGAGACATCAACCTTCTAAGGTAGGCTTCTGGACTGTATAGGTAGGAGTACACAATGCGAATGTTTAGCAATTTTTGACAACACGGGCAGCCTCGAAACGTTTGAACCCAGAGTAGATACTTTAATCTCAGAGATAAGATGTTGAATTCCTTTTGGGAATTACAGTACCAATTTGTAAGTCTAGTTGGGAGAGTTGACGCGCATTCACTGCCTATAAGACACTATAGACTTGAGCCACTCCCCAAGACTTAGATACTGCGTCCTTCCATCGTTTTCAATTGCGGATAGGTGCTTCGAATGTGGATGAACTAAAGCCGCTGTTGCTTGGAAATAGTGTTGGGCTTAGTTCTGCCTTTGAGACATTGAATAGGGCTTACACACTTTTTGTATCCAACTTGAGGGTTCAAGAAATTCGGAAAATAAATAATCGGTGAGATAGCTCGGAATGGGCCTAGCTTCTCGCAACTATTCATGTTTTGCCCGAATGGAAGGGACCTACAATCTATTGTCAACGGCGAATTATGAAGCTTCTTCCTGACAAAGTATAAGCTCCACGGTTTGTCATTCTCAGACAAGAGGTTTTGCTGTCAAAAGTGGGGCTGAAAGCTTACCAACTCGTAAAGCAGTCCAGAGCACTAGCTACTAAGCCACGGCGACCAACTTGTGGATCGGTGTTTGAAAACTTTGGAAGGTACTCTGTCTATTACTTCAAATTGTTTGCATTGCAAGTACCATAGTTCATGTGCATTAGCTTTTGGAATACTTTTTTTGGTTTTGGATCAATTGGACAGGGTTTGGAGTTGTATCTTAGAATTTTATTCAAAGTTGAATGTCCAACTTGAAACTAAACTCAGAATCGCAGTTCTAGGGGACGTTAGGTTAGCTCTTGTTGGTGAGAGTAAAAGTGATCTGCTCTTTCAACACGCCCCATCTTGGCCTCTTGTCTTGACTCCGCAGGTAGGGAGTTTAAGGAAGGAAACTGTTAAAGATGAGACTGAGAATTAAAAAGAATGCGGGAATGTTGAGAGTCAATCCATGTGTGATAAGAATGGCAAGCAAGGATTGGATTAGATTGACGGGAAAGAATCTGAAGCTTTTACTACGGTGCTAAGAATTCCATATTCCGAGAAAATTCAAGCGGAGTTGTAAAGTTTGGGAATCAGACGGTAAATCAAGTGTCAAATTAAGAGAATTTTTCAAAAGTTCTACAATCCGAATGTGAAACGATCAACCTCATGCTCGTGCAAAGCGTAGACACACGTTCGGCCCCTGCTTCCTCATCACTACGATTCACGAGCATTTAAAACCGAAATACGTTCGTATCTCATACGTTTTTCCTCAAATTGCCCGAATGTCTATGGTCAGGTTTATTGGTAATCATAACTCTTGAAGTGGAACTCAACACCGGGACATGAAACTAAGAGGAAGAAGAAGAACAACAAAATAAGTAAAGCAATTCTCTCATTAAACAAAAGTGACAGCTTTGCGTCACTGACTTCTTTACTGGATTATGGACTCAAGTACCATCTTTATAAGTTGGGCATCAGCCCGTCGACATTTATCGACTGTGCTTAGAAGAAACCGCAGAGCTTATTTTGTGCGACTGTCATAGTTCGTTGCAGACTGAAACCCTTCGACAGGGCGTTCGCCTCTTCAAAAACAATCACCCTCTCTTCCGCAAGAACTGTCCTAAAGTTCCACAACGACCTCGATCTTGCTCAAATATTTCTTCAGTTGTAGGAGAACTTTGCTTGACATAAAAGGTCCATCGCCAGTTATGTATGAGGCCGCACAGAGCCCACTTTTGATGCCAGAACATGTGCTTTTTTTCAGCAAAAAAGTCAACACAATCCCCTAAACAAAGCAAGAACCCACTTTTTGCTGAAGTTGGTTGGTGGGTTGTCTAGGAGCCCTTTAGACTCACTTGGACATCTGGCGAGTCCTACGGAAAAAGTAGCAAAAAATTTAATTCATGTCTCGAAAAAATATGCTCCTTGCTCGGAGTAGAACTTATGAAAGAACTTCTGTATTTCACAGTTCTAGGTGCAAAACTTCCTTAATTTGCATAGAATTGTTCTAAATTTTTATTTTTAACAAATGTCTGTATATGGTGACTTTTGGTCAAGTTTTTGTTTATATCTTTGACAAAGTGGAAGCTAGACTTGAAATTAAAAAAAAAAGAAGAAAACCATCTGTACCCGTCGCAATCGTTTGAATTGAAAAATGATCCCTTCAACCATTTATCATGAATTTTTTATTTCAAAACATAAAACCATGACTATGTTTCCTACAACCATATCAACTCAAACTTTTCCGCGGCACCACCTCTCGTCGGGAACTGACAATCCTCCGAGGGTATAATTTGTCATGGAAAAGCTTGTCAATTCACCGTTCGGAGTTGGCAATAATTTGAAGACGATCCCTTCCATTCGTTCGAAAATGTAACACGCACGACATGAGTGGTTGGCTCATCTCGAGCTATCGTGTCACCTATTTTTTTTAAGGGATCGAACTCTGTTAAAACTAAAGCGTGATTCAATAGAAGGTGAAAGATATGCATTTTACGTGGCATTCGTTCCGTTAAATTTTATTAATTTTACTTCAGGAAATAACACTTTTGTGAACCTCAGATTGTAGCGCAAATGTATTATTAAAATTCAACAACTAGTAGAAAAAATTGCGTGAAGTGTTGGATTAAACAAATAAGGTAGGAATTTTCAATGGCCTCAATTAGATGGGCGGGACTTGGACGATAGGTTATTCAAGATGATGATACGCCACATAATCAGTTTTAGAGACATTTTTTGTTTCATTTTTCGCCATGATCGTGCCCGGTTATGGTGTTAGATTTTCCACTTGGGGGTTTTTTAAAAGGAAGGTTTCTTAAGTCCCAATGATTAAAAAGCTGAAAGACCAAATTTGAACAGGTGATAGAGAAATGGACCCACAATTATCCAAAACGTGATTCAAAGCTTCCGAAGAATGATGGTATCATGGCAAGAATCTGCGGACAGCTTTTGCCTGATTTTGTATTCCATACATAATTCCCAAGTATAGACTTTATACTCAAAGTAATAAACTATAAGTTTTCCAACTGGTTGGGTTTTTATTGAAAAAGCAAATGGGATATAACTTATTGAATCAAACTTAACTTTTACTATTTTATGTTTAATACTACTTTCGGAATAAACAGAATACCTGAAATTTCTCCAAAATTTTAGTTTAACCTGTTACAAGCACCAGTGGCCAAATCGTCTCTTCAATGATTGCATGACTCGGCACGCGAAAACGAGGCGATATGGCTACAGAATTCTCGTTCTTAATTCACGAGTTATACTATCACGGAAGAGACGATTTGGCCGCGGAAAAGTTTGAAAAGTATTTATTAGGGCTGCAGTAAAGGCTTAAAGAATGAAGTTCAAGTGCAAGCTCTCTCTCTTGCAATGATTAATTTGTCTAATACTCGTAGTCTTCAC
This sequence comes from Matsumyia berberina, assembly GCA_917880715.2. Taxonomy (NCBI): domain Eukaryota; kingdom Metazoa; phylum Arthropoda; class Insecta; order Diptera; family Syrphidae; genus Matsumyia; species Matsumyia berberina. Next base: position 108,339,966 of record OU862870.1, on the reverse strand, counting down.
TAATTGTTCGGCTTTCAAAACCCCACCCATCCGATTATAACTGGTACGATGATGATAAATTATTTTTAAGCTTTTTACGTCAAACGCATTTCTATAGATTCCTGACGAGTTTTAATATACTTGTTACGTTTGTTTGGGTCAAAAGTCACTTAAGTACTTAGTTGATGACTTGTAAATTTTTTAAATTAACTAGAATCTTCTGTAAAAGGTGCTAAACGTCAATGAACACATGAAAATTGAGCAAGCGGTCAAGACTTGAACCGAGATATGAAATTCTAGAAGGTGAGGCAGTAATATTGAGGGGTGGACATTGTGTAGTGGTTAGCATCATCGCTTGTCACGCTGAAAGTTCGGGTTCAACTCCTGATGTCGAAAAATATTTATTTATTAAATTAAATAAAATGTGAAAGCTGATGTCGACTCTATTGCGAAGGCATAATACTGATTGAGCTGAGCATGATTATGACATCAGGAGATTCGAAAAAAATTCCTTTAAATTACAGCAATGACAAACACCATAAATGTCTCCAGGTAGTCTGGACACCCCCCTTTGGACGCCAATGAAACCTAATTCTACCAGAGTTTCAAACCACTTCATCTCATACCTCCTTGATCAGTGTGTGGATTGTAAAAAAAAAAGTGGCATCGGGTGAAATTTTGTAAATAAGGTTGTACAATGAACCCCTCCTAAATATGCAGGCTCAGCATACGCGATTTCGTTTAGTTTTTTCCCGAAATTCCTTGGACACGCAATTCGTCAAAAATCCGTTTTAGAAACATTTAAAAACAGGAAAAAGAAGAATCTTTGCTTTGCATTTCTCCTATGGTTATAAAGGTCCGCTTCTAAGTGATAATAATGAGTTCCTAGAAACTCTCAGCTTATTTCTGTTTAATCAGACAACCATCGACGTCATTGTTAGGCAAATGGCAGCTAGTGCAGCCGCTCGTGTTCAAGCAACCTTACCGGGATTCAGTCAAAAATTCCTCCGAAAACATAAAATACACCCATTCCCAGGATAAGTTTTGACAGACATTTTCAAGGTCCAGGTCATACTGGAAAGAAGATGCGTTTTTAGAAAACAAGTCGATGCTCTTCAACCCGACGAATCAAAACCTAACGATGAGGTTGCACCTACCCAGCTTCTCCCTTTATCTGCCAAATCATTGTAGCGCATTCCAAGCACTTACAAAGGCTTTTGAAGATACTTCAGTCTGGTTTAAGCTGAAGAATGCAAACGGAGAGGTTGCAGAGAATATCAAAGGTAGAGGGAGAGTTTAGTCAGTAAAAGTCTGACGGTTGCTGGCTTAAGAAAAACTTGATGTCCGCATCTTTTTGAACGGCCATGTAGAAGCTCTACATAAATTACCGATCATCTCTGATGTTCATTTTTGGTGGATGCCATCGAAAGAACAAATCCAAGGTGGATAAGTGGTTGTCTATCGACAGGGGAGACCTAGCCAAAGCAGGATCTAATACTTTGTAAGAATTTGATTTCTTTCAATAGATTGAGATTAGGGCTACAATAGGTATCGTCATTGGATACTATCTAGTAGGCAAGAATGCAACAAGCCTTGACATATACTCAAACGACTTCTGCAAAAGTTGTATCGACGAAGAAAAAGATTGAACTATTCTTCATCTTTTCCGCGCCTATCCTGCTCTCTCCTAACTCGAATATGCAAAGTTTTCTCTGAATCAATTGCAGTCATTTTATTTCTACCGTTAAATTTCAAAGTTCAGAATAAAAACCTTTTTTCTACATGTATCTCTGACACAAAGAAGGTTGAGAAGATTTACATAAAGCCAACAAACTGTGTTAATTGTTTCTTTAAACTAAAAAAACTAGATACTGGTCACTCTTTTGCTTGTGGTTCTTACAACTGTTGCGAACAGAACGTGTAGGTATAAAAACCCAATTACGAACCCAATGGCTATAATTTAATAACTCAAGTGATTTCTTATGCTAAATATTTTCATTATAATTTTTTTGTTGATACAAATTAATGAGTGTTAAAAATAAACAAATAAAAAATGAAGTGTATATTCGGACTCACTGTTATTCACTCGAACAAATAGGCGGTAGAAGTCGAAGTTTTCTGAAATTGAACAGGAAAAAGAAAAATTGCCATTAATCGTATGACAACTTATTGGTAAAAAAAAAAATAAATTAAAAGGATGTACAATTTGTTTCCTATAATGTAAAATGCTCCAATGAAATTATTTTTCAAAAATCATCTACATACATATCTCCCGGGCGTATGTTTAAAAAAAACTTCAGTCAGAATTCGTTGAAATTTGGCCAAAATAAATTAGAAATAATGTTCTTGTTCTGCGAGTTAATAAGGTGCGGAGTGTTGTTAAAGTTGGAACTAAATGCCAGCTTTTTTCATTACTCTTTACAGTCCTTAGTCGACAGCTAACTTTGGCAAATTATTTATTTTTCAATGCCATAATGCCTATAACACGTAACTGGGGTGGAATTTTAAATTAAAAAAAAAAACAGCGATGTAATTCCAGTCTCTAGATGAAGCATAAAATTAAGCTAACGAACACACAATCCAAGGATATGAAGTATCAGAGAGACTTTTCGACTTCTTCAAATGAAAAATAATTTCACTCTTCCTATCTAATTGTGTCCTTAAAAGGATACATGTTTCATTTAGTACATTTCTTGTTTTAAACTATTAGGTGTGTGCTGGTAATTGTTGCATTGGACTCTGTTAAACAATTGTTCCATCTCATCCACTGTTATCGGGGAATGAGTCATCTGCATTCACAAACGCAGAAATCTTTATTGGGTTCATCTCAATTGCACCTCAGAAGAGCACATATTTCCTTCCTCGCTAAAATCGAGAATAGTAAACATGGCTCTTAAGCCGTTGGCTTGTAAGCCGGGAGTGATGGGATTTTTTCATTCCACGAGCATGGAATTTTTTAAACTACACATGTTGGCTTAAAAGCCTTTAACTCGTAGGTTTTAGATTTTTAAAAGTATGTGAAGCAAAGTTCTAATCTTACTCACTTCGCAGTCGTTTTTAAATGTGAAACGGCGCCTCCTTCACGGAATAGCTCCATTCGCATTATGTTTTCTATTATTTGCGAATGCATTAAGATTTCTAGATACCTACGTAGGTACATAGGGTTTTTTCAATAAGGACATAACAATTTCGTATTTTAATAAAACACAGAATAATTGAGATATCGGGCTGAAATTTATTCCAGGTGTAGTACACATAGTAAATTTAAATATGGAATTCAATCTCGTTCATATGACCACAGCGAACCCGTTTGCAGCGATCGGTTCACATATCGGGAGGAACATTGGCAATGAGCGCCTCTAACGTTGTTGGCTTGTTGGCATAAACCAACGATTTAACGTAACCTATAAAAAAAATCCAACGGCGTTAAATCGCATGAGCTAAGTGGCCCTTCGACCGAACCATGTCTCGAAATTACACGATTACCGATAGGAGTCAGCGCTCTGAAAGTTGCGACCACCGACTCAGAATTTTGTTAGTAATTTTTAATTACCTATTGTCGAACGTTGCTTGTTCGTGAGTTTCACCATGATATTAAAATACAAAATTGTTATGTCCCTATTGAAAAACCCTTTACTATACATATTTTCTTAGATTAGATAAGGTTATGCCATAAAAATATTAGGCATACTAATTGGCCCGTCGCGATTCCTTCTTGTCGTAATGCTATGTTTGTTTTTTGACAAATAATTGCACACGAGGATGGTTAAATATCCACAATGTCCCATTGCAGCAGAACCGAAAAATGTTCGGTGGACATTGCTGGGGGAACATGAACCCACGCAGCGCGCACAACAGTCCAATGTACTAACAACTGAGCCACGACGACCAAACCAGATATTTATACAACCAATTTATTCAGCAGAGTTGAGCGATGTACAAAGCATGGTCTACACTGTAGACTCTACAGGATTAGCAGCAATTTCTTAAGTTTCACCAGAGAAATAAATCTTCAAAGTATACCAGTGACATTAGTAAGTTTAGATATCTGTGATCATCCACGGTACTTGTAGATTATGGCTGGTAGGTGAAAAAACGACGGCAAAAGGGTGGCCATCGTGCCATCGGATGTCCTACGCTAAAGGTTTCGAGTTGAACTCCTATGAAAGGTGATCTCAGGCATGACACTGGCAGTCGAATGTTAATGGCTTAAATAGTTGATCGAACTGCTAATCAGGGTGACATCAGGAGATTGGGGGAAAAATACAGTAAACCATCACCTTTCATGCCAAAAAGCCTGAGGCAGACAATTTCATCAACCTCCGGCAAAAATAGGGCAAAAAATCCACTTGAACATAGTAAAGAAGATTTAAGGACCCTACCCGGTATCATCTGTATAAAATGAAATTATCGGGCATTTGGCGACTCTGCGGAGAACAAAAAAAGATGTCAGAACCTATTAAGCCAAGCCGCCTCATCCCCGGTAAAATAAAAAAATCAGAGAGACGTCACCCTAAGTTTCAAGTTATGAAGTAGGAAAATCTGTTGTTAACTTGACTTGTTTCACATAATATCCCACAGAAACTGAAAGCATTCATGAAAAAGCGCCTGCGAATTATATGCACAGGGTTCAGGCCTTACTCAGGAGCTCGGAATAGTTGAAAAATGAATAAATGAAGAAGCAAACCTCATCTTTAGGAAAAGTCCAAGCATCACAAGTTTCAAATGGAAGCCTCAAAGATCTAGCAAAAGAGACAATGCCCCGACAATATCTATAAATTAACTACTGTCTCTCAAGACGCAGATAGCATGAATGGCAGAAGACCGAGTACGATATAGGCCTTAAACAGAAGCCCTTTACTTCCTATAGGGAGTGAAACAGAAAAAAAAATAAATAAGTGCGCTTCTTTGCCCCAGAGAACCCCAAAGATCATTCGACACCATCAATTGGAGATCGTTTAACCAGTCGTTAGGTTAGGTTTTGTCAAAAAAGCCAAGTCGATGGTTGTGTGTTCACGGAGGCCTCCTGGTCCATTGTGTTCCCCTTTGAGCTGTGGTCCTTAGCTTGACCAGTAAGATAGTTTGATTTGACGACGTGCGACTTGTTTTTGTGCGGTTTTCGTGAAATCTTTGACTTGAATAAATGTCGAGCTCAAGACGTGATTGGTGAAATACTGCTGTGTTACTGGGCAAACTTCATCAAAGGTTTTATTAAAAGAACACTGTTGTGGATGAAATTCAAGTATTGGGTCTGGGGTTAGCGATAGATGACGTTAAATCCAAATAACTCAACAACGGCTGATTGCATACGACTACGACAAGGAGAAGAGCGCTGCGCAGGCTTGTGAACAAATTTTGACCGTTTACGGGGAACGTAGCGGGGAAATGATTCTCTCGCTTTTCTTTTGGCAATAAAGCCACTCTCTGGTCGTCCAATCACCCAAAAAGCTGATGAAAATTTTGAAATATTGGAGCAAGCTAGGCATGTCGGTACTGTAGATATTGGTATGGAGTTAGGCATTGACCACAAAACCGTCAAACAGAAATAAAATAAATAAATAGCTGGCGCGACAGTTCGGGAAGAGCCAGGACCTAGTTTCGCGTAACCATTCATGTTGTGGGTGTTATGTCTTCCGCATGAATGGAAGGGACCTACAATTTATTGCTGATTCCAAGTGGCGAATTGAAAACCTCTTTCATGATATTCTCCGGCGAGAGGTGGCGCAGGGAAAAATGTTCGGTGCACATGGCTGGGGCTCGAACCATGGCGACTACCATTTACAGAAAGCTGGATACAAAAAGAAGCTCGATGTATGGGTATCTCATGAATTGACCGCGAAAAACATGATGAACAGAGTTAACATCTGCGATACGTTGTTGAAGTGCGATGATCTCGAACCATTTCTGAAACGAGTCATAACCGGTGTTGAAAAATGGAGCACGTCTCACGTACCATAATCAGAAGTGGCAAAGATCGTAGGCAAAGAATGATGAGCGGTCCCAAGCGTTTGCGAAGCCAGGCGCAGAAGGGGATGCTGTGTGTGTAGTGGGACTGGAAGTGAATTAATTCTCAACTCTACTGTAAACAACTCTAGAGATTACGATAAGCAATTGAAAGAAAACGGCCCGAATCGATCGTGTCTTCCATCACGACACACGCCTCATACCACTCAGTTCTTTGATGACCCGTCAGAAATTGCGAGAGTTTGATTGAGAAGTTTTGATGAATTGAAAAGTCCAGGTACCTATAGCAGCCTCTGACTATCACTAGTTCCGGTCTTTGCTAAACTCCCTCAATGCGATTAAGCTGTCTTCAAGACAAGCCTGTGAAAGCCACTTGATTCAGTTTTTTAACCGAAAACTACGGAAGTTCTTCACCGATGGCATCATGACTTTACCCGAAAAATGGCGAAAAACTGTCAATACTGATGGAGCATACTTGGTTTAAATAAATTAATTTGTACGCTCTAAGAAAATCAATTGAAAACGCTACGAACCTTTTTTCCCAAACCAATGTTTTGTTTAAAAATTAATCGCAGCATATCTACTTTGCAAAAAAAAAACATAAAACCATTGCTACCTTAAGAAAAGATGCATTCTATGCGAAATTAATGGGACACCCTACGAGGAAAAAAAAAACCTTATATCGAACAATCCCGGTTGCACGTTTCGATTGTTCACCTGCGATTAAGTGGAAATACATAGAAAATCAAAAAGTTCACATCCGCCAATGGCACCCCGATGATCCCCGCCCCATTACTCCATCATCCCATTGAGCTTTGTAACTTTATTTTTTCAATTTTCTTCTGTTCCGTTCTTATTCCATTTTAAAGGGTGTCTTGAAGATACGGAGAAAAACAACCCTGACATTTTCGTGTTGGCCACGCAAGAAGTTCTCTTCCTCTCTGTTCTATCACACCTGAGTATTCGTACAAACCAACAATGAAAGTGTTTAGTGAAATCCTTGCTGGAAATTTTATAAATATCCTTTTTAGCTTTGTATGAGAAGCAGGGCACATGGAGAAGAAGTACAACATAACCAAACGGCAACAACAAAAAATTCTCTTCCTGATTCTTCTCTTCCCTTCCTTTCGATTCCTCTGACCAAAAGTTAAAAGTGAAAATAATTTATTAACCCAACTGGACAAGTGAAATAAGTTATAAGTCCAGGACGTGTTTCGTACGTGTCCTGGATTTACCCAGCGATACATTGGTAAAGGGGTCGCCGCATAGGCGGTCAGTACCTATCGGCCGGTAGTTTATAGAGATTTATTCGACAAAAACCGACTCGGTGAAGGTTGTGGTGTGGGGTGAAATTCCCGGTAGCGCTGTCCATCGATTTTATTGAATAGAGTCATAAAAAAAAAAAAAAAAAACGGGAAAAGAAAAGCAAACGCCAACCAACAGCTTTTCCGTGGTCTGGTATCTGCCGCCGTGTTCAATTCAAAGTGTTAACCTAGCATGTTTCCCCTTAAGGTGGTGTCCTGGCTGGCAGCAACGACGACGATGACGACACGCAACCATTGACCAATGTGTGCTTTTTATCCGCACCGACCATCGGTGGGATAGTGAGCACGAAACAGTGTGTTCTATTGGTGATACCAAGCCAAGAGCAGCGTTTGCATTTGGTGACAAATAAAAATTTCACGAAATGTGGGTGTGGTAGATGCGGTATCTGCAAAGAGGAATTTGTTTATTGCACTATATACCGGGAGTTTTTCAATCGAAAACACATTAAGTTAGGTATAGGCTGACTGTGTAAAGGAGTAGGGAGAGGACAGTTTTATTTTTTTAGGGTAGAAATGGGTATACTCATCGTTCCGTGGAGATTTGCCTATGGGAAAAATACATGAATACCAAAATGATCCTATTTTCGTGTGTATTGTGTCGCAATTAGATTAGAATCACTAAAGGATTGTAGCAAGGACATGTAGGAATATAGACAGTCATATTCGTGTTTGTTTTTTGGAAACGAATTGACATATGGAGTATCGCGGGACTAGAGGGCCGACATGGTCTGGTCGAAAAATTTGTGGTACCGATATGGTCAACGAGCTTGATCATGTCATGAACAAAATAATTAAATATCCTGAGCCTTAGAGAACGCTGATAAGTTAGATTTTTGACTTTGCTGCCATTTTACAGACCAGGAAGCTACATATCAAGGCTCTGCGTTGCACATGGATAAAGCGTCATACACTGAAATTAATTTCAATTCATTTTATTCGGTTAATTCATTAGATCTTAGGCCTAGGAAAAGCGCTTGAAACTAGCTTAACTCTAAGCTAAACTTACTTAACGGGCTTCCAACTCGTGAAGAGTCTTTGCCTGAGATACTGCAGGTTTGCTGCTGCGAGTTTGTCAGGCTAAGCATTCTGACATCCGCGATGGCTTGGTCATTGTACCGGAGGTTCGGTCTTTCTGGCGGTTTCGAACCTGAGATCTGAGGTTCGACAATTTTCTTGGCTGGAGGATTGTTTTCCGTTTCTATATCATGGTACAGGTCATAGAGTTCATTCTAATATTTCCTCCTCCATTTTCTGTCCTCGCAAATAGGACGGAAAATCCGACGAAGTATTTTTCTTTCGAAGGTACCCAGTATCTGCTTATCGTTCAGCACTCGGCGCCATACAGTAGGACTAGAAGGATAAGAGTCCTGTCGTTTGGAGCTTCGATCTCAGTTGTTTCGCTAAACCGAAGTTTCATAGGGTTATTCTTCGATGGATCTCCACATAAAGAGTCGTGCTCTAGGCGGTGGACAGACAGATCTTTGTTTGTCGATAAAATATATTTGGTTTTGCCCTCGTTTATTTTAAAGCCAACTAGTTTCGCTAGATTGAAGAAATCGCAAGACAGCGCGTCGCCTTGTCGAAGTTCGGTGCATGTTTGGAATTGATCCGAGGAGGTGTTCCCAAATTATGCTGTACACTACGTGTTTTCCAGCGTGACGCTTCCTACCAAAACATCACCTCCATATTTGAAGAGTTCCGATGATAAGCCATCAGGACCGGCGGCTTTCTTTAGCTTATTATTAGCTGCGCCAATATCTTCCAATCGAGGAGGGGGACACGTTACAATAGTTTGGACCTGTGGATCAACTAGTTAAAGATGCAGATCTTAGTGCCTGTATGCCGCGCTTACATACTCGTGACACTTCAAAAAACCAATCTTAAATCAATTTGTGGAATTTTTATTTCCAGCTTATCGTTCAAAGAATCAGATTGGTGAAATCATATAGGTGGTCACTCAAATGGGGACGAAAGTATCACGAATTGTTTAAAGATTTGATGCGACGGAGTAGAGAGTACAAAAAAGAAGCAAGCAATTTGACAGTGATGTTTCGTAAAGAAAGAGTGGCTCACAAGTGGATGCCTATGGCTGAAATGAAACGGTCGAGCTAGGGGAGACTATGCGCGCACAATCGCTGTGTTGGAAGTCTAGAAAGATGGTCATTTATGAAACTTAAAGTCATGCTAAATGTCTTCACGTATCAGTTTCTTGACATATGAAGACTTGTCCCAAGACAAGTAAGGGTAAAGGACGGCCGAGGATTGAAATGAAAGCAATTTTCACCAACTTTGGAATGAAATCTAAGAGACTTAAATGTATTCTCAACCAGTTAGGCAATGTTGCAGTGTGCTGAAGCAAAAAAAAAAATTTCTTCTCTCGATTCGTAGCAGAATCCACCTTTCCCTGATCAGCTTATCTTAAGTTAAAATATTTTTTTAAGCTTGGCTCAACAGCTTGGGCTCAGGATGATTTCTCGTCTTTGAAAGTTAAGCTATGTGGTAGCTGTCTGCTCTATCCGAATTTCTTGATTTTTTACTGTTATCAATGCACCATCTGCGTTCTGGACATGAAGACTTGTAATTCGCCCTTAGGTCAAACTATAGCTGCTTAAATTTAAGCAACTCATGGAGATTTAAAATTTTTCAAATTTAAGCCTCTCGCTCCCATTAATAAAGGGAAAAAGCTTATTTAATGATTTTGTTTTTAACTAGACCTACAGTGCAATTTTATTTTTACTTCGACGGTAAAGCCCCGGTTGACATAATTGATTAATCAAAGCGAGGGAGGGTTTCGATCTCGTCAAAGACAGCTTGGTTTGCCAGATTAAAAATGAAAACAATTGTTAAGAAGTGAAACCCACTTCTATAAACGCTTAGAAGAGCATAGTCGTAGACATCAGTGCCATCAGAAAAGTATTACAAAAAAGCCGAAGTAGCTCAGGTATCAATAGTGCGTCTAAGATACATAAGATGTGTTCGGGTGAATGGCGTTAAATCAACACCTTTCGCTATGGGGGTTGGCCTTCGCCAGGGGTGCGTTCTGTCACCTCTCCTTTTCATTCTGTATATGGATTGGATGTTACAGCGCAGCCGTGGCGAAGAACAGTTCAAATTGTGAGACTTAAGTATAAGGCATCTGCTTTCCGCAGATGGCTTGGTAATCCTTACGTCCGCCCAGACCGAAATTCAGCGCGCACTAGTTAGGTTCGTCGCCGTCTGTGTTGAAGCTGGGAGTGGAGTCCCATTGAAACAGGTGTAGAAATTTAAATATCTCGGTGAGAATTGGTCAGGCTGGAGCAATTTTCGGACAACTTGATGAATCTGTTATCAGGAGGGCTGAATTCGGCATCGGAGCCAAGCTGTTGGTTTTTAATTCAATGACCCGCTTATCATCTATGATAGTCGCGGGGTAAGGGTGCTTAAGTGGACTCTCCACATCTCCCGATCTTCCGCTACCGACTCTAAATCATCAGGAGCTATCCCCATACCCCATAGTTTGGTCCCACATTCCAGGACGATCTTGAAGTGAATTGTCAGATTAACCAGAGCCTTCAGTTCAGCTGGACTGTCCCTGCAAATGCAAGTACTTCTACAACGTCACTTCGAGTATTTTAAGGACAATTTGGAAGACAATTGCAATCTTTCCAAGACTGTAAGGGTATTTGACCGAAACTTCAATCAACTCCTGATCCCTCTACGGTGCTGAAACGGTTTGCGTAGAAGACTACCTCTCATTGGAATCGACTTTCTTCATTCTACCAACGTTTCGAGAGCAAAACTAATTACTTTTGAATTTATCACCCTGTGGATACATTTTTCACTCAGGAAAACATTAAACCGAAGCAAATTAAGCATATTCCTAGCTATTTAGAGCACCAGACACATTGTAGTACGTGTGTGCAGTGCAAACTATGAATATTTATTCCCTGTAGCTCAAGGCTGCACCTGCGGCCACACAGTCACCTCCTCACAGAGTGTTTAATGATTTTATTTATATTTATAAAATAATTAAAAAATAAAATAACCTCATCCATCTTAGTTGTCAACATTTTTATAATTTTGGTTTTTTTTTTTTACAGATACGGTGCTATCCGAAGTGGCTATCAACACTTTGGACCACAAGGTGGACAAGATTCCGGTTTTCCAAGTCCTCGTAGTGCTTTAGGTTATCCATTCCCGCCCATGCATCAGAACTCATATGCGACAGGTTATCACTTAGGCAGCTATGCGCCACCCTGTGCGAGTCCGCCGAAAGATGGTGAGTAAATCAAAATCAATGAAAATGAAATTGATACAAATAACTTATTTATGTTGGGCCAGGGTACTCGTTGTGGTGTAGTGCCCACTTGGCGCGTACTCTCGAGCGTTGCCACGAGCATCGTCTATTGCCAAATTTACTACTTCAGACGGATGTATGGAGGAGCTTCGGGCTTTGAGATACATTCGTACGAAATGGGAAATAAAAACTCCTTTGTGTGTAGAAGACCAGCTACACTGCTTTGTGTGCTGTGTTGTCGTTGTTGAGTCTGAAGAATATGTTGTTAAGTGATGCTCAAGTGGGTACTTGCGGTACACAACAACAACAACTCATCTCTTGGTGTTTAACGTTATGAATTTATGCGTTGTGTTGGAGAAAAAAAAAAACGATGAACACGATTCGACGATAGAGGTACGAATAAATGACGGAAGTACCTTCGGTCTGTCTAACTGTCTGATGGTTTCGTGTGCGCACTGGACTAGAGTGAGCAGAGACTCTTTACTGTCTCTATGGAGTGAGTACATGTATTCTCTTCCATCCAATTGAGACGCAATTAACCTTGAGGTGTAAGAGCAAAAAGTACGAATGAAAAGATACAAATTGTGAGAAAGAGCATTTTGAAATTCGCACTCGTATCCGTTTTGCAAAATAATTTTGACATGTGTCAGGGGCAATGTCAGGATTAGAATGGAAGTAGTGTTGGGTGGATTTTGCAATAATTCACAGAGATGAGGGTCTTACAACACTTTGTGGCGTCTTATGTACTTAGATAAACAGAGTCGAGTACGAGTTGGTTGATCTAAAGCCTTAAACTTGGAGATGTTCAAAATCTTTATTGAATTGGCGAAGGCTCTATTGATTAAGGGGGATTCAGTGCACCCAGTTGACACTTTATATCGATTTTGCAAAAATATGATCTGACAAGGATGTACAATTCTATCCACAGCTTGTCAAAGCCAGGAGAAGAGGTTGGCTTTGAAGACGAAAACCTAAAGAGGAAAATATGAGTATGGCTGACCTTCGCTGGTTCTAAATGAGATTTGCACCATCAAGAATTGTCACAGACTTAGGTGAATCCCCCAACGGATGCCCTTACTGTGCGCCTGCATCTTTTGCCTCTCGACTTACACACAAAAAATACTGCAGTCCGACTCAAAGGATCCGGGTGCTGGATTGCATGGTTCTACAGCCACACCAACATTCAGGATTCATTACCGGTCACGTTTGCAACCGACTATTCCCCACCAGAGCACAGTGGAAGAAAGAAAAGGTGGTGAAGGACTTCGACGCGGTCATCTACACCTACCGATCAAAGATGAACTGCGCTGTGGGTGCCGGTGTCTACCCAGAATCACTGAAAATATCAGGATCATACCGCCTGCTGGGTTTTGCCAGCGTCATCCAGGCGGAACTACTGGCAATCCGAGAGGCTCGCATGCAACGCGAGTGTGATACAACCCACAAACAGAACATTGCGATCCTCATAGATAGCCAAGCCACTATCAAAGGTATTGATTCGGCTACCATATCCTCCAAGAGTGCCGGAACGAGTTTGTCCGCTTGGGTAAGAGGTTCAAGGTCGCACTGCTCTGTGTTCCAGGGCACAGTGACATAAAAGGAAACGAGCGTGAAGACAAAATGCCAAGGCAGGGCTCGGCACTACATTGCTCATTCGTGGCAAGTGCCCACATCTCGATAGGAGCGGTTAAAGGACAAATCCACTCACACTTGCTGCAGAGGGCCAACCTCCAATAAAGGGGGTTTAACCAACTGCGCCTTATCAAGGAAGATATGGTCGATCTACAATAAAATTAGAACAAAAGACCTCCCAAACAGAACCCGCCAAGATATCCCAGTATAAGGCGATAACCACGGGGCATTGGCCAATTGGAGACCATTCGGTCGAACTAGGTATCCCATACAACCTTAAAAGCACGCATCATCAACCAGGTCACACGAGTCGTGGTAACAAAAAGCCACATTTTTGTGCTAATTAGGTTCTTGTGAACCGCGATCTTACCTACCCAACGCAGCTCTCACAGGAATCCAACGCTCTAAGGCATGGCGACCATGAGTCTTAACTAAGCAAACAGAGGAGATGTAGTAAAACAATTTTTGTTTGTTGTTGAGATTCGGCAGGACACTTCAGTTGACCTGTCCGCCCCTAAAAAATGTGAATATTTTTCTGTCTTTAACTAAAGGCCCATAGCACTAAGGCATCTTCTTGATGGTGTTCACGGCAAAGGTTAGCCGTTCACAAAGGTACAGAGATGAGGATGCTTAGGAGTAACAGGAGCAATGAGATCAACACATCAAATGGGGTTAGAAGTTATGGCGAATTTATTTGACCACTACGTAAAGAGCATAGCGGCAAAAGCAGCACTCAGGCTGAGAGAGTCAGGCTCCTGGAGGCACAGCTCCTACGGTCACGGGTCCATACTTCACATATACTGGTATTGACAGGAAAACGGACTGTATCACACCATATTTGGTAAAAACTTCTCCAGCCTTATACCCAGCAGAAAAAATTGGGAAGCTAACACCCTAACGGGAGAACAAGGATTTCAAGTCTACACTGATGGTTTTAAGTTGGATGAAGGTATTGGAGCAGGGATGTACAGTCACCCGGACGACTGTAGTGTCTTCCAAGCTGAAATGTTCGCTATTGAAAGAGCAAAGAAGCATAGGAAAGCGACCCCATCAGAGATCGTTGGCAGTCAAGCAGCTATCGAGGCTTTAGACAATGTTAGCACCAAATCTAAAGCAGTGTTCAACTGTCTTGAAATCCTAAATAAGATAGGCGTTATCCATGAAGTCAGCATCTGCTGGGTCCCCGGGCACAGCGACATCGAGGGTAACGAAAAAGTGGACGAACTGGCTCGCCAAGAATCCGCTTTTGAAAGTGAGCATATTCACCGATAAATAGTTATGAGTGCAGGTTGGTTTTTGCGATAGACCAGCCATCTAGCCACCCAAGGTTGGAACATGGACCATAAGACAAAGGGTAACACAATGGACCAGTAAGCCCCCGTGAACGCACAGTCACTGACTGGCACGTCCTCCATAACCTAACCTAACCTAACCTTGGCTGTTAGACCGACCTCTCTATTTGCAATATGCCATGGGATGGTCAGAGAGATTCTACCACTCATGATGAGATTGGTTGTACCTACGACAGTCTGAGCCTGATTTAAAATATTCGATTTTCATTCGAACATTGGACAGACCACGAGACATCACCAGATCAATCGGATGGGATTTCTTTAGATCTATGCAGAGACTCCTAGAAATACCACTGTTTTGCTCAGGCACAATCCAAATCAATTCATGAAAAGGACTCGAAAAAATCAAATAATTTGAAAATTTTTCATATATCACATCAAAAATGATAATTCAAAGCTGTCAAAGTACAACTTAATCCATCAACGACGGGTATGTTGACAAAGTATTTACAACATGGCAGAGATGGATGTGAGGAGAAATTTCTTGACAGTTGACTTGAAGTCGTGTATCCCAATGTCACCAATAAATTTTCAATTTAAATGTCGTGGGTTGTATCCATCATGCCATGGCTAGCGGGCATGTCTGAGACGTACACCTGCTGCTTGCAAGCAAAATTTGTAGTGTACATCGTGCTTGTTTGGTGTTTTAAGTACGATGGTCGGGTTATGACCAGGAAAATTTGATTGAAGATCTTCCAGAGTGCTCTTTGAACTGCTTGGTACTTCACCTTCTTTTTGTAAAGAAATCGATAGTCAGACCTTTGATTTTCAGGAATCAGTTCCATAAAAGTCTCCAGAAGTAGGTTTGGTGGAAGTGGCCACCTAAAGCCAACACACTGAGATGCATGAGGGGTGTGTTGTGATCCCGGAAAGATCTCCTGTCTACTCATTGACGTTTGGAGCTTCTTATAAAGTGTAGGAGGCTACTAACACCGATGTTTATCAGGTCGCTTAAGTTTGTATAGAAGAAGGCTCCTAAGCGGAGTTTTCTCTTGCGGAAAAGAGCCGAGGAGGTTCAAAGAAGATGGAGAATAGTCTTCTCCTCCTCTTCGTCTATATAGCTTCTGCAGTCGTTTGAGTAGACGCTAAGCCCTGTTGCATGCTTGCGCATTAGACACTGTCCAGTAATGACATCTATCACAATGCTAACATGCGATCTCTTGAGGGAAATCAAATCCTTACAGCATTTCAGATCCAGCTTTGGCTAAATCTCCTTTGTGGGTAGACATGTTATACCACTTGTCCACCCAAGATTTGTTCTTTCGCTGGCATCTAGCTTAAGTTTAAGTTAACAAGTAGCGATTGGTATACCCAAGGTACCTTTATCAGGCCCAATAGGTAATGTTGTTCCATATTTCACAAGTTCATCAGCCTTACAGTTCCCTAGAATGTTCCTGTGCCCTGGCACCCAACAAAGGTGAATATTAAACTATCTAGGGCTATAAGTGAATTTGAAGTGATTGATTCCAAGGACCTTATTGCCGCTTAACAAGATAAGACTTCTCTGATCGCCATGATTTCCGCCTAGAACACGCTACAATGATTTCGAAGACGGAACGCTAGGACCGTGATCACAGATCTGCAAACAAGGTGTTCTGGTAGACCATCCGCCGTCTGAGAGGAAGGAAGTTTAATATCATCGAAGGAGTCAAATCCAAAGATGGTGTAGAATGGTCCCACCGTAGAGGAGGTGACTTTAGCGATAAAAGCGCCAAAAGTCGGCAAATCTGCTAGTGTGGATGATATCTGGGCAGAAATGCTCAAGGCTCTGGGTAAAAAGGGAGTGGAATGGCTCTCTCATGTCATTAAAGTGGCCTGGGAATGCGATGAAACACGTAGCTAGGGTGATTGTTTCTCTTTTTAAGAAAGGGGATAAGAGGGATTGCTATAATTATAGGGGTATATCTCTTTTAAGTCTCCCCGGAAAAGTCTTTGCAAAGGTGTTGGAAACGCGTTCCAGAGCTGTGGTTGAGTCCCGGTTGGGCGATAAGCAGTGCGGCTTTCGTCCAGGTAGAAGCACAACCGACCAGCTGGTCACTCTCAGAATGGTACTTGAGAAGGCCTGGGAGTATGCCAAACCTATCTACAGTTGTTTTGTGGATTTGGAGAAAGCATATGATCGGGTCCCTCGAGGTAAACTCTGGAGTGTACAACAGGAGTACGGGATTGACGGTTCACTTCTGAGGGCCATTCAATCTCTGTACACTAACTGTAAGAGCTGTGTTCGGGTAAACGGCGTTAAGTCGACACCTTTCACGCACTTCGCCAGGGGTGCGTTCTGTCACCTCTTCTTTTCATAGTGTATATGGATTGGATGTTACAGCGCAGCCTTGGCGAGGAACGGTTCAAATTGGGAGACTTCAGGATAAGTCATTTGCTTTTTGCAGATGACTTGGTCATACTTAAGTCCACCCAGACCGAACTTCAGCGCGCATTAGATAGGTGCGTCGCCGTCTGTGTTGAAGCTGGGATGAAGGTAAACGTGAACAAATCAGAGGTAATGGTAATTTCCAGAACACCAGTTCAATGCACTCTGCATGTTAGTGATGGTAGGAACAATACTGAGTTATCCTGTAGGATTGGTCAGGCTGGAGCAATTTTGAGACAGCTTTGTCAGTCTGTTATCAGGAGGGCCGAACTTGGCATTGAAGCTAAGTTATCGGTCTTTAATTCAGTATTTGTTCCAACCCTTACCTATGGTCATGAGGTTTGGGTAATGACCGAAAGAATAAGATCGCGGATACAAGCTGCCGAATTGAGATTTCTTCGTTGTATTGCTGGGGTAACTCGTCGAGATCGGGTTAGGAACACCAGAATATGCGAGGCACTCAATGTCGAGCAGCGACTTCTTCGTACAGAGAGGTCCATACGTCGATGGTTTGGGCATGTTAAACAGATGTCTTTAACTCGGTTTCCAAGACGTTCCATGGAATCCGTGCCATCAGGTAGGCGATTTCTGGGTAGGTCCAGGATGAGATGGCTGGACCAAGTCCGAAATATAACCTCCATCCGTATGGGGATAGCCCCTAAAGATTAAGTGTCGATGGCGGAAGGTCAGGAAGTTTGGAGATTCCACTTAAGCTCCCTAAACCTAAACTCATAGTGAATAAGCTGGCCATTTTGAAAATATATGTATGTATGTATGAACGCTAGACTAACGCTAAGCCTGTCGAAGAAAACACCCGTTGTTAGTTTTTGAGCCTTCGCTCCGGTCTAGAAGTGAATCGACTTGTCTTCTGAAAGTACGTCGTCCAGAATGACCTGTGGGATGGTTACCTAGAAGCTCTTGTCAAAACTTAGCTTGGGTAAGCTTGGTTTAGCTTGGAAATTTTTCAAAATAGAGGCGTGTCCAAAAACTTCATTAGACCACTGTAGGGTTGCTTTATGGCGGATGGCTGCACTAGCTGCTGCTTGATGAAACAAAATGTCCAGTGCTGCAGAGGGAGTCGTGCGAAGAGCTTTGCTGATACACATCCAAGTTGTTTGTTGGACTTAAGTTATCACGGTTTATAGCTATATCCAAGGCGATCCACCACACCATCTCGTAAGTATCAGAGATTTTCTTATTACTGAAATATAGAGCCAATGCGTTATGCGGGGTTGCAGACTCCATTTATTTCTGATGGCCGGTTTGCAAGATAAAAGGGCTACTGTAGCTTTCTTTACTGGAAACCAAGTATTTTACTTCTCTCCAGAACCTTGCGAAAACTCAGTGCTTTACTCATAACTCTCCTCTTTTCAAATTCCGGCCTAAAACCCCTTTACAAAACCCTTCATAAGCTTAGGGTTGACAGGTCGCTAGAGTCACTCCCGTTCACCACCAATTAAGCACGCACTTGAGTTCATACACCCTGTCGAAGCTTAAATCCATGAATTATTTAGTTGCAAACTTAAAAGTACAGACTATGTAAGTGCACCTTGTCAAACACCGCCATTTCCTTCCGTTAAACTTCAAAACAAACACCAGAATCTGCCAGCGAGTAGGTTCCACCTCCCATCCGGAGTCAATGCACTCGGTGGTTTGCGCCCCTACTCCGGTGACCACTTCTGATTATTTTATTGAAACCGGCATCGAGTGCAAAACATTTTTCATATCAGTAGCTAGTAAATAATTAATTACGCCAAACGAAAGTGTAATTACCGTAATAATAATTACACAGTAGCAACAAACTTTGCATCCACATTTGCGTGCATGTGTGTGTTCGAAATCATGTTGCACACTATGGCAAAGCATGGATCCGTATCTCTGGCTCTCAGGATAGCGTCTGAGTTTTTTTTTCTTTTGTGCGTTTACACAGGATATCCATCCATACAAACATGTGGACCACCTTGAGATGCATGTGCTGCTGTGGTTCGTTCGATACCTTTAATGGATGCCACCTTCGGGCTAAATTGAGCTACAAAACTCGTGGTGGCGACCGGTATCTTTCACCTCTCTTTCCCGCAAACGAGCAACAAAAATCGAATGCAATAAATTTTGTTAATTATCGCACCCGCACACACACTCCAGCTGTGAGGCAATCATCAGCGGTGCGGTTTGCCTGGCTGGAAACGAAATGAAATGTATCTATTGGATACTTGAGTGGGGTGGGAGTGTATCTATTCAGCTTAAATTGTTATAATTCAGTTATAAATGAGGTGCTAATCATATGTTATTTCGCCGGTTGTGGATACACTTCATTTATTGGTGTAGTGACGACGACGACGCGATGTCTGTTTGCAGAGTTACAGCGAATGCATGGAGATTGTAAGTTAATTCGCCTGATTAATGCGGCAAAATCGTGACAATGGGGCATTTGTCAAAATTCGTATGAAGTAGCTTTTGTTAGTTTGTTGCACAGGATGTGGCACACGTTGTGGTATTCATTTGGCGTGCGATGATAGATGAGAGTGCCAAAGCAGCAGACAATGAAAATCAATGGCTTTGCGATTAGGTTTTGTAGGTTGACTCTAAGACAGGTATAAAGCAATCCGGACAATAGATTTTGCCGCCATTCAGTCAGAGTTTAAACAATTTACAAGGTTAGGCAATGGTCGGAAGAACAACCTATATGACCACAACCCTTCTGTCAGCTGGCTCGGTTCCCACAGCATGAGGGAAAAGTTAAGAGAAAAAGTGTCTGGTCTCATGCGGGCTCAAAAACTACTTGGGAACTTCTACCGAAAGAATTTCACTACCTGACCAGGCAAAAGGTTCTTATACCCATAGGATTCCCAACGAGCCACTGTAGACTAAATAAACGTATGGGGACACTCTGCTTAGAAGATTATGGAAATGGCAGATTTTGCGACGAAAACGAAGAGACGCCAATACACGTTCTTAAGGATTGTGCGGCACCTACTCACATCAGACGGACTCATCTAGGGGCATATACTATCTGACGAAGATTTACCCACCCTAAATCCACTGAAGATACTCCAATTTTCCAGAGCTTTTAGACTGGAGGATATGTCTAAGTCAAGCATACATTGAAGGTCTCTCCAGAGTTGGGCAGGAATTGATGCGACTTAAAGAATCAGAAATGGTTCATACTGACGTGCTCGCTGTGGTTCGGAGGTGCGAGTGACGTGGGTTCAAGCCCCAGCCATGTCCACCGAATATTTTTCGCGGCACCACCTCTCGTCGGGGAATGACAAACCTCCGGGAGTATAATCCACCCGAATTCTGTTGCTGTAGCGCAGTGGTGCTGACTGAGTTGACTCATTAAGTCGCTCACTGCGGCGTGAGAAGTCTTATATTTCTGACTAAATAGCACCAGTTCAGTTTTGTAAAGCAGAGAAAATCATGTTGAAGGATATTCAGGGTATTTACTTGAGACTGCGAAAGGAATGTCATTTGCATAGGCTATTATTCTGGTTCCTGTTCTTTTCAGCTCGACAAATAGTTCCTTAAAAACTTAAGTCCAGCAAAGAGGGTACTCGTACAGAGATAGGTAGGTGAAGTGGTTGTCCATGCGAGGAACAGATACACGTATGCCAAGAAAGGCCCTTTGTGATGCCACTGGGATCTATACCCTAGGTACCACTCCATCTATTGAAACCATTTGGAGCTCTTGAGAGTAATACCACGTTTGGCAAGTTCCACGGTCTTACAATTCCCTGGAATGTCCCTATGACCGGGTACCCAGCGTATCGGTAAAGATTGAGACGTCCTTGCAGGATACCACATTACGCCTAAGCGTAATGCCATAATTTCCGCCTGAAATACGGTACAGTGGTCGGGGAGACGAAATAAGATGCTCAAGTTGACCACATCGGAGAAAACACCACCTCTCGGTTTTGGAACCGTTGGTATAGAAGTGAACGGAGTGATCGTCTCTGGCGTCATCATTCTCCCAATTCCGTCTGGAAGGGATTGATGTCCGAAAGTTGAGGTTGAAGTTCAACTTAGACATGTGTGTAGTCGGTGTTTGAACGCAGGGGATCCAAGATCGAGAAGTGGCCAATATGGTTGTTTGGCGACTGAGAAAAGGCCTTCAGACTGACGGCTGCGTTAGCATATGTCGATGTAGGAGCACGCCGAGTGCCACGAATTGGGTGGTTCTTAGTGCACGGCTAATGCATATGCATGCTAATTTTTGGACTTTTCCTTATAAGTTGCAGTGTAAGGCTTTTTTTAGGCCGCCCACCAGACGATCACAGAAGTATAAGTCTGATAACGGACACATTGAGTCAGTGCGTGGTACGCGGTTGCAGGCCCAACTTCTGTATGGACGAAGAGGAGGAGGACACTATTCTCCATTTTCTTTTCACCTGTCCAGTTCTCTCCCGCAAAAGAAAATTCCACTTAGAAACCTTCTTCTACATCAACTTAGGCGACCTGATAAATACGGAGTAAGTAGCCTCCTACTCTTTATAAGAAATTTCAATGACTTTTCAGGAGGTCTTTCCGAGATCCATGTGGTATCACAACGGACCATTCACGGGTCTAAGTGCGTTGGCTTTAGCTAGCAGCCACTTCAACATAATCTAGCCTAACATATGGTTCCTTCTGCGACTTGTAATACTGAACGAGGAATACTTGGTTTGTTGAAGCAAAGACTCTCGGAAATAAAAGGCCGGCAAAATCATGTGAATTGGCTCCGTAGTATTTTTCTAAAGGGATTTTGGAAACCTTTAGTTTATCTTGCACATAAAATTCTCGAGTTTCAATCCACATTCAACGCGTGGCTGGTGAGATTACGCCAGATCTCGAACGTTATCGAACGTCATAACCGGAGTTATGCAGCATCTTTGGCTGGACTCTGAATGCCGGAGCATTGGTGTCCATTAGCTCTACATGTTCTAGCGGCCTCAAACGTACAGTGAGCAGTGTTTTTTTATTAGGTCGCCATAGTTCGTACATTTTACGCGTTAACGCCAACGAGACTGAATATCTTGCGGAGAATTTTTGGCTCAAAGCAACCACGGATATCTTGGTCCGCTTTCGATGGAGTCCATGCTTCAGAGCCCTAAAGTAAAGCTGGAATCACTACTTTAGGAGTTGTCAGGATGCGAAAGAGAAAGAAATCATCAAGCACTTACTCTGTGAGTGTCCCAACCTTCAAAAAAAATCGCCGCTGGGAAACAGACTGTTTGGAGAACTGGGTAACCTAACAGAAGTACCGATAACGAGCATACCCCACTTTATTAAGAGTACAGGGTGGTTTTGATAGACCACCGATCTAGAACCCAAGGTTGGAATATGAACCACAACACAAAGGGGAACAACAGTAGGCCCCGTGGACGCTCAGTCATTGGACTGGGCACTTACCCCATAACCTAACCTAAACTAAGGCTGGAATGGTTGTTCAGGACAGGGTCTTACTGCTCAATTGCTTTCTCTGCCTGAAGAAACAGCTTTACCAATGAGTTATTCTTCATTTAATTTCTGATGAGATGTAATTATCAGAATAATTTGTTATTCAATGACAAATGGATAGCTTACGCGGCAGCCTGGGACTTGCAACCCTTCAGGTTGTGCATGTTACACTAATCACTAGGCAATACGGCACGGTAACCACGATGAGATTTGACCATTGCTGGATTAGAAACGGTCTAACAACATGGCTTTGCTGAAAACTTTGAGCATCGAAACGGTAGTACATATATGTATGCTGGTTGGTTTTGGATGGTGAAAATGGTTCTTTACTTAGGCCTCAGTTGGGCCCGTTGTAATTCCCCTCAATTGGAAAAGATTGCAAGCGAGGTGAAAGGAGTACGTGGGACGAAAAATCTTCCTGTATTTTTGGCACACTCCAGGATGTCACCATTTGTCTGGTATGTCTGGATGTCTGGTATCCATACACACTTAGATCCCTGTACTCATTGATGAAGCCTTGCAGTAATTGGACTGTGACAGAGGAAGTGTTACAGGTACTCTTCCTCGCCGTTTTTGCACATTACGGTGTCTTGTAGTTCCAAGCAACGGCTCAGAAGTAAAACAAGGTGTTTCCCATCCCCTCTGTATTTATGAAGTTCTGCACCCTAGGTGAATAAACAATTTCGGATCTCAGGAAGCTCAAGGGTTCTGTGAATATAACTGGAAATTCATACAGCTTGTGATATAGCTTTGGACCTACTTATCATCTAAGTACACCCATCGTCTTTTTAGCCAGGAGGTATGACAGAACCCTCTCTGTTATAATTGCACACGTCTTTAGGTCTCATCTCACATTCGTTCGAGTGTTTATTTCATGAGTGTGTTCCTCATAAATGAATCCTCAAAGCTAAACTATAACATTTCCAGTCGTGTAATAAATCAGTTCAACTCATTGAATTCCATCAATGAATGCATAAATAAAGAGCACGTCCCTTGGAAGTAATTAAATTTCAACACATATTTAATTGCATTTTTTTTTTTCTATAAAAACACTAATAAAATGTGAATCACCATTTTCTTCTCTTATAACTTTCCATTGGACAGAAAAAAAAATAAAAAACCCAACAAGGAATAATCATTAAAATTGCTGATCCATTGTTTAGACGGTACACTGCTTTTGATTGACTGGCAGACACTTGGGGTAGCCTGGGGAAAAATTCTTGCAAGCACCATAAAAAAAAGCACTACTCGCCCGTCAAAATGTGCACTAAACAATTTTATTTATTTATCCCATGCCCCCCATTAATGATACTTAATAAAAATAATATCTAGTCGTAGTCGAATGCATCTGTATCGCAGCAGGACAGGAGTGCATGCACTTTGAATTGCGGATTTATTTGCAATTAACCGCACAAAGTTTTGCTGCGATTACTTTACAATGGGCAATTAATTCATATATGAGTTCTGTTTCTCTTTTTTTTTTATTGTTTCCTGGAACACTCCGGACAGAGGTTGTATTTGCTTTTGAATCTGATTACGATCAGTGTTGGCATTGTGATCCACATTTCTTTGTACGAAGTTTTTTTTTTATTGAGAAAAAATTGTGAAAGATTGACACATAAATGTGCAAACGATTCAGGGATGTTGATGAGGCATGAGTTTTATATATTTTTTTTCTTTTTTTTTTGCAGATAAATGTGAGGACACAGGATTGCGGGTGAATGGCAAGGGAAAAAAGATGCGAAAACCTAGAACAATATACAGTTCACTGCAATTGCAACAATTAAATCGACGGTTTCAACGGACACAATATTTAGCACTGCCCGAGCGTGCAGAATTAGCGGCTAGTTTAGGATTAACGCAAACACAAGTAAGTTAAACCAATTTTGAATTCAGTCCAGATGAAGACTTTTGCAGAACAGAGATAATGGAAAAATTATTTAATTTGAACAATTTGGGTACGAGAAGGGTGCCTTGTGGCAATTCAAAAAAATGTAATCAAATATTTGAGCGTAGTACAACTAAAATTTTCTATGTGACAGCTTCCTAAGATCCAAACCTTGATCCTATTGAACCTCCAAGACTCAACATTAAAATGGAGCGGCCTTCTAAGATTTGACATCATTTCTAGAAAAGTTATTGGCTTCTAAGTATTTTTGGTCAAAAGTGTTGCTCATCTAAATGTGCACCAAACTATAGTTCTGACACTCAAAAAATGTCTACGATCGTCTTAAAATTTGCTTTCATCGATACATGGAGGAAACCGAAAAGTCTTAATGCGTATCCAAAACGTTGAATGAGGTAAGGTTATGGAGGAAGTGCACAATTAAAACGTGTGTTTCTCTTTTGTGGTCCTCTATCTGACCTTGAGATCTTGATGACTGGTCCTCAGTTGAACCAGCCTATTCTATCTCAGAAGCGAAGTGTTGGCTTTTACTAAACCTTGAAGATCTCCAAATTTTATTTTTTGTATGAAGGTGATGCTTTTAGGGATTTAGACATTCGCAGTATAGGTCTAAATGGTGGACATTTAATGATACTCAATCTAGTGCACCATGGCCAACGGTGCAGTGTCCTTTTAAGTATACCTCTTTATAAAGGCGGGCACTTCACTGTCTCACACCATACGGTTGGGTTGGCCACAACCACTAAATTATGGCATCTAATAGACGCCGTTTGAAGGTGTTTCCCGAGTATTGCACTTTGAGTCTGAATATGCAAATTTTCATTTCATTCTTAAGAAAGGTGTTTCTCATTTATTCCTTGCCAAAAGGCTACTGGTTCTACTTTTGTATTCCCTTCCTAAAGCAAATCATTTCCTTGCCAGCTCAGATGCCTCTTCAAAGCCCTTGAAACCCCGATCACCAAGGTTAGATGCAAGCATTTATACTAAACGACTGTCTGACATCTGAGAACATTGATTTGTAAAAATTGGAAGATTGGTAGACCTTACTTAGGGCATCAACTAATTTGTCCGATCTGCTTTATTGCTCAAACGAAATAGAATCACTCTTCGACATTCATCGTCAACGAGAAGTTGAAATGGTCGTCTCGGGATTATGAACCTATGGGAGATTTGGTTGCATATTTATGTAAAATCGATGTTGCAATAGGCTCAAGTAATGTACTAATTGTACACAGCTGTGGAAAGACTAATACTTTTGGATGGCATCATAGTCTGGTTGATAGCACTAGACAAAGTTACATATGTATGTACGCCTACAATTTTATCAAAACTCGAACAACTCCTACCGGAATCTTATAAAGCATTTATCATAGGGTGATGATATTGAAATTGAAGCTGCGAATAAGAGAGTCATCACTGGGGATAAGTTGCTAAGGAAAATGGATTCAATTTGGTTTAAACGAATTCATCGACTTCTGGAAATGTTCACCTAAACGTACTTAACCTACGACAGGTTTTTTTTAAATTTAACGATTTTTAGATTTAACGCTCCTTGCAGTAGGTCAAGCAGATGCATTGTGATACTGAGTTCATCTATCAAAACATGGACGGCTTGATCCGCCAACTTTCTGTATATGCATCGTTCGTGTCTTCTTTTTTGGAGAATTTCTAAATATATATTCAATCCTTCGAGCCAGTGAAGTGATATCACACTTACGCACCAAGAATGTGCGCTTTATCCTAAACCAAGCACAGATATGAAATTTGCAAAAAGGACCCAGTCATTACACCTATGTAAGTACACGAATAACCGTCTTATTCTGAGTGAAATACACTGTCATCATACTAAGTTTTTTAAAGTCATGACAAGTGTAAGCCTGGTTTAGAGTGGTTATTTTTTGATGTTTCATCCTCTGAACGCTTCTCAATCGAGCAGTATTATGACACTGAACAGTGAAGTGTTTCGGTGTTTTTAATGACAAGTTTTTTAAGCCTGGTTTAAATGTCGTTACCATTACTTGAGCAGCTTTAAAGAAGCTCATCATCTGTCAAAATCAGACTTTGTCTACATAGTAGAAGACAAGATGGCAAGGAGATCCAGTTTAGCATTAGCGAAGATATCCTATTCTCAAAGCTTGGCTTGTCATTGAGTTTGAGACAAGCTGAGCAATTAAGCAAAGCTGAACTGAACCTGCTTGGGACTACAAATGCAAAATTTATTTCATAGAATTCTGAGACTTTGAAAACCTCTATAAGCCGGGCCTAATCAATCAATCACTCAAGTTATCACCATTTTAACAACTCTGTTCGAAATCTCTGAGAGAGCGTTCGCCTCTATTTACTATTCCTCATAAAAGATACGCCTAAATCACTCACCTAAGACATTAAATACTTAACTATCTCGCCTAATTGTATCTGTACCATGAAAACGGGGCCCCACTCATCAACACGTCCCATGAAAACGTTAAACGCTAACTCAAACGCAAATGCAAAGGCAAAACTAAAAGCAAACGCAAGCCTCCATAATAATTCATCTCTCCATTGAGGAGACTCGCTGGCAAATCCAATCCATATCCAATATCCATATCCAATACTGAACGAATTGCAGCCATGAAACCATCAACGCTGCCACGTCATCCACATGGTCGGGCCGGCCGGCCCGTCCGAGAGTTGATGGTGGCGCAATGCCAGTCGTTGGTTTTGTGAGCCTGTGTCGGTGCTGGCGTCGGTGGTAGTTGCAGGCTTGTGGAATGAGAGTCGCAAGTCTTGTTTTTAAAATTTATTGATAGTGGGCGTGGGTTTCCTAATTGAATTATGCCATACTCACAGCGGGCTACAATGTGTTGTGGGCTTACAGAGTCTTTTTCTTTTTTTTGTTCTTCTTGCTTTCGTTCGTTCTTCTGTGTATTGTTTGCCAAAGTGTAGGTACTTGAGAGAAGGGAAAACCAGGGAAAAACTAATCCAGAGCAGCGACGACGACGAATGCACCGCAGTTGCGACCCAATGTCTCTATCCAGGTGAGTTGAAGGTAAAAGAGTTAAACAACCCTCCTTTGGCATATGGTGGAAGCCCTCCTCAGTGCGGTAGGTAGGTTTTCAGAAGGCAAATGGAAAACGTATCTCAATCGAAATGATTCATTGCGATTTTATTTATTGTGTCTGCGGGCAGGAAGCCGGTCGAACGGCTTTGTCTTTACAGGGGGAGGGGGTTGTGAAAATTAATTTATGAAAGGGTAGGTCTGGTAAACACACGTGCTATTACAATTTTACGAGTGAATAGCGAGGGTTGAGGGTAGCTGAGTGCCTTCAAGTGCTTTTTTTGTTTTTGGACACTTCAAGATGTGATGGGAGATATCAGCGAGAAGGTCAAGAGGTGGTCAAATGCAATGGATACAGGGTATCTGTGGGGTATCTATTGTACGATTTGACTTGCTTTTAGGACCTCTAAGGAGTAATAAACTAGGAATGTGTCACTCGGTGTATCATATTCACGTGAAAATTAAGTTTTATGAAGGGAAAACTAGTTAAACGAGCAGTTTTCTACATACTTTGAAGCCCGAAGCATTCAATTGATCCCTGAAAAGGATGAAATATTGTTTTTATGTAGAAAATGTAATGGCATGCGATTAGAATCAAAGTTGTGGAGGCAACAAAACATGCGAAGGATAACATTTAGTGGCAGTGCTGAACCATTTAGAAGACGATCCTGTGACTCAGAAATCAAATAATTGGAGATACCAACGAAATCTTGGCTGCTATCGAAGGTTAGGCGGTAAGGTTTGACGGTATGTCTATCGTGTTATCTCAAGCAATGCCACATGTGCCTCCTTTCTGTACTTCCTTCTCCAATCTCTCCTTGGAAAAGCTTGAAGATAAGAGGTTTGTAGGAAAAAATTTCAAAGAACCATCCCGATTATGCTGACAATGTTTGTCTGTATTATAGCCTTAGAGCTCTGTTCCGATAAAATACTTTTTTCATAGTAAATAACAAATTAAATCGGTTTCAATTTCTACAATATTGGCCTAAGAGATGCCGGAGATAAGCAGGCCACGTATCCCTAGAAACACCTAGTGGAGACCGTAGACCGAAGTCCCTCTTAAGAAAAGAAAAACCTACTCAACTCGCCGTCCGGAGTCGACAATAAATTGTATGTATGTCGCTTCCACTCCTGGGAAAAAATGTAGTACGGACAACATGAATGAATATGAGAAGCTATGCATTAGACCTCTAAGAGCCATAGCGAATTTGTTTCTTAAGTCTCTCTGGGTTAAGTTTCAACACTGAAATTTCAAGCAGTGGTTCATGCTTAAGCCCAGCTACATTTTAACTCTCAGAAATTGTAACGATAAATTTCAAAATGAGATTCAACACAGGTGCCAACAACCCAAATTCAGCCAGGTTTTCACCGAACTTGCTTTCTTGTCATTGCTTATTCAATGCACTACTGGTCAGGAGAACTGTTTTTGATCCTTGCTGCAATAACTATCGAGAAACTGACGAGCAAATCTTGTGCAGACTACCAAAAAACAAAATGATTGAAAATTGATGGGACGCTCTATATAAGTCCAGAAAACACGAAGGGTTTTCATTAGAGCATCTCGTGGATGTTGACTTTGTTGTAAACCTAAGAGAAGGGACCGCAAGTCCTTACATCCATCGTATGACATTCAGGAAGAAGTTGCCGAAGAAGGTTTTACTTAGTGTGGAACGTTTGAATCTGCCTTGAGCTGGACATGGAAGAAATTAAATACTGCTTCTTTCTCGCTGATTGTTGCAGCCGCGACAATTTGCGTTAGGTCACCAGTGACCTTTACTAATTGCCACGAATCTTGTTATATCTATGCGAGTCTTGCTTACAAAGGGTTGCGAGAAAAAAGGGCTCGACCTACCCCGGGCTGCCGAGTTAGCAATTTGTTTTTTATTTTTTGCTCAGGCTCAGTTGAATTCACCGTGCTAAATAGATGACGGCTGTAGGAGTAAAAATATGTCTTGTGACTAACAAACATTACCTCGGTGAACGGTGGGACGTCTCCTAACCGCTCCTTCTTACTTTTCTTCAAAAATCATTATAGCTACTAACTGGCTAAAGCCGACAAGTGTGGTAGATGCCGGACAAGTGTGGTGGATGTCTCAAAATCCATATTTTTCCAAAGACCTATTTGCACGTCCTCTAGCAATGGCCATCACTTCTTTATGAAGTTTATCTTCGAACTTCTCTGTATTCTGTATTAGGGCCCTAAAGGCGCACTGCGACCTATGAGATCTATTGTGGTGGCCCGTATGGATTAACTAGAGGTTATATTGAGGCTTTTGATAAAGCTCAATACAGTCTTAGGTTCGAATTTCCGAATTTTTGCTGGGTTGACCGAAGCCCGAGAGTTATCTTTTCCTTGCGGCTCCTGAACATACGCACAGAATATGTTCAGCGGTCTCCTTCTATTCTTCACAGAGCCGGCAAATATCGGTATCTGATTTTATTTTATTTTATTTTATGTAGATGATATCTGAGTGGATAATATCCCGTCAAATAGCCGGTTGAGGTTCTTAACTCGTCTTTAGTGAGATGAAGTAAAGTTTTGCCTTGTATAGGTTGGGGTTGATGAACTTTTTTACTTGTCAAGTGCCTGGAAGTTAGCCCACTATCTTTACTTACTTACTCTAAAGAATCATTCTCGCTGTAAAGTCTCTTTCTTGAGTCATACAAGACTAAAGGGGAATGTGAACCGTATTTGATCTTTAACTCTTATCCCAGCATTTAAAAACATTGTGCTTCCCTTCTCAACTCGCCTTGCAATTGTGCTATGAATATGGACCTATGGACGACCTTTTAGGAATTTTTGACAAGAAGGGCCGTGGCGGAGGAGTGTTTAATCGCAATTTATTCAATTTGAAAACTCTCTCGTAACGAGACACGTCAGTTTCGGAAAGATTAAGACCGGCCTTCGACTGTTTAAGTGACCGCAAATAATCTTTCACACTTAAAACCTGCAGAATCGTTTTAATCGATCAACAATTGACATTTGTTTCCGTTCACCGGAGAGCTAGATTGTGTTACGTTTCAATTTAAATTCAAATTACCCTCAGCCCAACAGTCATCGTCGTAATTAAAATTCTATCGATCTGCATTGCAAAAACTTGCCCATTTCAGACGGAGAAAAATCCAGTTCATTGAAAAACCTACCAACTAAACGTTCCAGATTCAGATAGAGTCAATCCGCCGGATCACTGACAGTATCAACTCTGTATAATTTCTATTCATTCAGCAACATTTTATCCCCATTTCTGATCGTTCAGCAAACAAACCATAAAAATCCACCACTTGGTCGCACTCAAAATCATAAATCCACTCTCGGGGGTCATAAAGCCCGACACAGTTTTCAACGACACCGTCTGAGATCCAAAAAAAAAAAGTTGCCATATCTGAAAACAGAAAAAACTTGCTTCCCATCTATCTAATTCACTTCTTTTTATGCAACAATCATGAGAGTGACGTAATAATTTTGATTTGTGTTTCTGTAGATATCACGTTTTGATTCTGCAACTTTTATAGAGATACCGACCAAACAGGTACAAAAAAAAAGTTTCGTTGTAGCACTCAAGTGCTCTCACTTACATCGCACGACGAAGATATGGTGATACCACACCACCACCTGAACCACGGTTTCAGCTTCGTGAGATTTCCCGTGGATTCTCCTTTTGTCGAAGTCGACTTTTCCACCAGATGCAAATCCGAAAAGTCGCACTGCGAGTGAGTATCTATTGGGACCATTAATCGGCACCAATTTGAAAGTGCATCCGGTGAGTGTGTTGAACGTATGTACGCTTTGATATGCGTCAAATAAATTCATTAGATGACGTTAACAAGTGTAACTAACAACAAGTTCCAGAGGCCCGCGCACAAGTATCTCTGAGCACCAGCTGAATCGAGCGGCAGTAGCTCGATGTTGTTATTGCCTTAGTCGCACTAGCACCAGCCAGCACTAGCACCAGCAGCATGAGAATATTCATCTTAATTTGGAGTTCCTGTGTGCGGCTCTAGAGTACTCGCACCAGTTGTCAGATTATTTTCAGTTTGATTGTCGAGATAGATTTAGAAAAAAAAAAATCTAAAATGTATTCATGCTGGTCTGACCCATAATTCCATTGACACATGCGACTTACGTAAGTCACACAAGAGAGGCCTATACAGCCTGTTGTGTATGTGCAAATGAATAAAGCAGAGCAAAGAGCGCGCGCGCGCACAAGAATAAGAAGAAACACACACTTTCGACGACGGGGAAGAGATTGTGGATTTAATTGGATTTAATTACCTTTAACCTCATGCAGATAATTGCAAGTTGCTGCAGATAGAACGTGGATAAGAAAAGTAGAATTTTCTTTGAGTCGAAGCAGAAACAATTAAACAAGTTGGAGCTGCAAAACGGTGCTACGACGCGATTTGGAAACCGTCTAAGCCTCAGAGAGGACTGGGCCAAGGGTGATCGAAAGGTCATATGATTGCCCCACAGGAAACTGTCAAATCATTGTAAAGAGCTTTGCAAAGTGATTCTATCTATCTGGTGGCAGAAGATGGAAGTTTGGCCTATTCCTTCAGCACCGTCGAATTTTCATTAAATGGTTAGATCAAGCTCGAAGATTGCCTTCTGGCAGTGTCTAGGGTCTACCTAAAATCAGGCTTATGTGGGGTCCACAGCTGAGGAGGGTTTGAGAACTTATAAGACCGATATGACTGCTCTTTACTGCGTTCTCTGCCGTCAAAGCTTTTGAGTGAGTGACTCTTGACCTGGTTCTTCTCAGAGTATGGTCTTCACGACTCTACAGGATACAAGTTTCAAGAAACTTTAAGGAAAACTATAGTTGAGATCTCAGTCCCCCAAATCATTCGCAGTTATATCCAAAGTCGCTTTAGATTGGCGTTAGTGGTGGAACAATCGGTGTTTCATCCTGTGTGAGACCACAAGGCGGAGCTTGCTATTCACTGTATTCCCCTCATATCTTTGTCAGAATGACAGGAACTGGCTATATGCCTGACTGTGTGTAAATATACCTTTAAACTAGACGCAAATAGGACGGATTGAAGACGAGATTAAAGCGTTGGTGCTAAGATGTATGACTGAGATATGCTGCCGACAAGAAGCCAATCTGTCATAGGCCGCATTGGACATCGCTATCATCATCGGCAGTTACAACTTTGAGATATTGAAGGAGTTTGTCTACCTCGGAGATAATGTAAATTCCACAAACGACACGCAGTTGGAAATTCGACGAGGAATAACCCTAGGCAACTGATCCAAACCACTACGTTCAAAACTCCTAACACGAAAGATCCAAATCGAGCTTTACAGAACACTGATCTTGCCGGTCGTCCTTTATGGAGCCAAAAGCTGGACTATAACCAAGACAGCTGAACAGATCTTGGGTTCCTTTGAAAGAAAAATTCTACGTCGAATATTTGGTCCTGTCTGCGAGGAGGGTGAGTAAAGGGCCCTATCTAATTGCGAGATCTACGAACTGTTCAAAGATGTAGATATAGTCCGGAAGGTAAACATCTGTCGACTAAAGCCGCCATATAGAGCGAATGGACAAAAACCCTCCAGCTAAGAGGGTCTTCGAATCCCAGCGACCTAGTTCGAAAAGAAATGAGAGAATGAACCTCTGATTTAAAGATAAAATGATTGCGGACACAAGAAAACTTGGTTTCACTAATTGGAAGAATGAAAGAAAGGAAGGGAGCAGTTTAGGCTCTGACACTCTAAGTTTAGTGAGTAAAATAGGAGAAAGGTACAACATGCGCAAGATCATCAGACAAATTTGGCCGAGGCTGGATCAAAGCCGATGGTTTGCTCCTGCTGAATAGATCTCAAGTCAGTACCGTGTGTTAACACAGGACGCCGTTCTACTGGCCTCTTTCCAACACGTTACGCCTCTTCTCAAACTATTTCTGCAGAAGCTGTAGGAATGAAAAGAAGGTGTACATTTTTTTCCATTTCTTTTGTACTTGTCCGGCTCATTTCGCGGTTCATTCCTCGATGACCTGTTGCGAGTGTTGTCCTCAAAAGTATGCTCTGATTCATAATATATAATAATAGCCTAACAGGTTTTCCTTTTGACAGACGTAGGTCTACGTGCTTTTATTTTTGGACTGCTGTACGACCTGTGCAGGTTCAAGTCCCGGAAATACCCATTTGTTGGAGAATGAAAAACCTCTGAGAGCAAAATTTGTCATAAAGAAACTTCTCAATAGTACAGATGGCTTTACTTTGCGTGCTTGGCATTGTGCTGTTTACCCACTGTACTCTGCTTGGGTATGCTCTGTCGTGGGTATGCTCTGTCGTGCTCGGCTTTTAGTAATTTTTTGGCTGATTCTTAGGGCACTTCTGGCCGCACATGCCTGTATCAACAGTTCTTATGGAAGAAGGTTGAGTAAAGCACTTGTAGCTGCTATGCACGCCAGTCTCTGTATTTTCGTTATGACCTTGAGGTTGATGATTTTCTTAGCAGCTTGCCACCACACAAGGCTGACATAGGTAAGAATACCCCTCACGATAGTTGTGGACATCCATAAAAAAAATTTTAGGACTTGGTCCCTACGTTTTCCCGAATATTCTTCAGCCTGAGTAGGCAGCTAATGCGGGCTTTTCAGTTCTTCCGTTGATATTCTGCTTCCAGTTCAATTTTTTGTCAAGCCCCAGGTATCTGGTACTGTCAGAGATCCCGATGGAAGTCGAAGTAACGTCACTTAGTGCAAAGATCCAATCCTTGCTATCGCAGCGCAGTCCCACATACTGTAGCGCATTTATCACTTTAGACTGTCACACTTCCTGAGTGGAAAGGTCTGAGACAGAGGGGGCTATTCCACTTCTTCACATTGTTGTTGATGTAGAAATGTGCGTCTTCATTGGTGTTCTGACGGCCAATATTTAACGGTTTATTGTGACTTTAATGTAAATGTGTGTTCGAGTGGCTGGAAAGCTCTAAGAGTCAACTTGACAAAGACTAAGGTTGTCCTATTCATCAGGAAAGGTAAAATTCAATATCCCATTCCATCCATATTTGAGTGTCTTGAAAGTCGTGAAGTCTTGAAAGGTTTCCTCTGCGGTTTTGAATGGATTCATTCAAATTCCTGATCGAATACTGAAACTGTCAACTTCTCTGATGGCACCTCTCAGGGATGTGTTCAAGCCGGAAACCACTAATTTCATTGACATTGAGTTTGGAGATAAAAATCTCTCCAAAAAAAATATATCCCTCACCCGTTTGCAAGTCTAGCCCTTAAAATCAGTTGTTCCCTCAATGCCATAGGATCCACTTTGACAATTTAATTAGAATCCTTCCGCAACTAGGAGGCTGGACCCACTCATCCTAGACACAAAATATCCACCAACCCGGGTTCCTTTGAATCTCAAACAGTTAAGATTGAATATCTTTCGCATTTTAGATACGAAAAATCTCCCTTGAGGTTTTATATTTCAATTTTCCTTGTATGCACTGATAACCAAGCTAAAATGTCTGGCGTTACGCCTCAAACCGTTCGTTCTGTCTGTTCCTGTTGCCAACGATGTTGGGGATTTCATCATTTCAGCATCAGCTGCAACAACGTGCGGCATCACCATCTTCATCATCATCATCATCGTCGTCATGATGAAGTGGATGTGTTGTGTTCGTGAAGTTGCAGTTTATCGCGAAATTCCCACCTGAAGTTATGTTTTGGTTTTTTTTTTGTATTTTTATTTCTTTAATTTTATTTATTTATCTCTTTGGCCTGTGCCCTTAATTTTTTTTTGTTTCGTGAATGTTGAAACCTTCACAAGTCCATGACCTTACCATACGTCAAACTTTAGCCCAACAGATATCTGGCTATACTCCCGCGGATGGGGTCTTATGAAATCGACAGAGCGCCGCTAACTAAAAAACAAAACCAAGAAGAACATGAGAGAGGCAAGGCAGCCACAAAAAAAAAAAAAAAAACACGAGATCCAACATTTTTAAAGGGAATTTCGACTGGGTTGCAACCCACTTTTTCGGTAGATTCTTCGCATGCATTCCACATGCGCGCACGATGCTCTCTCTGACCCATGCCGCCGTTGTTGTGCTTCGCCATGGTCAGAGAGATACACTTTACAGCCGGTGAAGATAAAGTTCACGAATTCAGCCTACTCCTCCTCCGACGACGCACGGCCTCTCGTCTTCCATGGTCGCGAACTAATAAACACTTGAAATTTATACGGAGTATATGTATAGACGAGACGTTCAGTTCAGTGGGTTATTCACACGAAAAACAGAGAACGCATGTTGGTCTTGTTTGGACGGTGTCAGTCAGCTTTACTTGTGACGTTAGAGTTCTGCTTCTTCTTATGAAACTGTAATTATTCAATTAGGAAGTTGCTCTAATTGATTGCAATGCCATATAATTGATACGAAGATTACACAGTGAAGATGATCTTGGAATGAGCCACCAGTAGAGTGGATATTGGTCAGTAGATGTGGAAGGGTATTGATCTGTTGACGCAGTCAATGAGAAATAAGTTGAAAGACAGAACACATTGAGACCCTTGAATGAACGGAGTGTTGAATCGATCTCAAGATGAGCTCTTGGAGTTCAACGTTACATGCATGAAGTAAATGCATGTTGTCCGCTTTCAACTTCTGTTGACAGACCGCGACCTCCTGCACTCACACGAAGTAGCCAAATGGACGTTTAACTCTGACTTACAAAATTTAATTCGACTTATTCTTAGGCGGTCCTATTCATCAGGAAAGATGTTAGATGTTAAAAGTTGGGGTATGTGTATGCACTAGGACCTGTAGAGATCTATTGTGCTCCCCCGAACTCGTATCGGCCGATAAGTCTCGACCTATAGCACCTCCTCCAATCCAGTCACTCTGAGGAATCGGAATATCTAGATTTCAGAGAAAGTGTACGCTCCCAGGTGTGCTCTTCTTTTCTGGATCAATGCTTCACAGTCCATAAGGAGGTGTGACGAGGCCTTCTCGGCATTCCGGAGATTCTCCCTGAGTCTGCAATAGCCCGTCAGGAAACTCGTTAGAATCACCAAGAAAGGTAAAATCAATGTCTCATCCCGTCTGGTCCTAGGTAGGGTTGGACAAAGTTGCGAAGTAGAGCTGTCACAAGACATTTGCTACCATATGGGTCCATCGTGATGAATGGAGAACTTTCTTAAAAGTACGAGCCTAGACGGATTTGATTTCCCCGCATACGTGTCGCCGTGGCTGCGCAGGTTCAAGCCCCAACTGTGGCCACCGAACATTTTTCGCGGCACCACCTCTCGTCGAGGAATGACAAACCGCTGAGTGTGTAATTTTTCATGAAAAAGCTTCTCAAATCGCCGTTTGGAGTCGATAATAAATTGTTGTTCCCTTCTATTTATGCGAAAGATGAAACACACAACCACCATACCCGCCACCATCCTCAATCCTCTCCAGGAAAGAATGCCAGAGATAACTGGAAGAGAGCAAAGGAAACTTTTCCTGAAGGCAAGACAAAATGGGCCATCAACTCATTTGAGACATTCAAAGCCCCTGGTGAAGATGGAAACTTCCGAGCACTCTTTCAAAAAGGTATATCTCCTATCATTCCACTACGGATCAACATCTTCAGAACAAGCTGTCTAGGGTTACATGCCGAAAAGTTGGAAAGAGGTCACGGTAAAATGTATACCTAAAGCAGGTCGAACACCAATTGACCCGTCGAAATCATACCGAAATCAACCTCACTTCATTCTTCCTAAAAACAATGGAAAAAATAATTGATAGACATAGCTGGGGTCCACCGTAGTAAATGAATTGCTAAACTTCTTCAGCAATGACGGGTTCTATGTCCAAGCATACACTGATGACATTGCGTTCCTAATCAGAGGTAAGTTTAAAGAAACAATCTCGGAACTGGACTGGTGCAAGAAAGTTGGTTTAAATGTCGACAAAAAAAAAAAAAAAACCCACCACAGTTGCTTTCCCAAAGAGCAGGAATCTTAATAAATTGCGAGAACCTACTCTATTCGGTGAAGCAACAGAATTAAAGTACCTGGGCCGTACTCTAGACGAAAGACAGAGCCAGGAGCAAAAGTCTCATTGGTTAGAGCTGGGTAAGAACCCAAAAACGACACCATGGATCTATAACCAGACCAATTGTCACCTATGCAGCACGCGTATGGTGCCAAAAAAACGAAACAAATTCCACATAAGACAGGCTCAACAAACGTCAAAGACGAGCTTGTGTGTGCATTACGGGTGCCATGAGAACAACTCCTACTGCAGAGCTAGAAGTTATCCATAAACTTCCACCCCTCCATCTTCAGATACAGAAAGAAGCCATGATTAACGCCGTTAGGCTCATATCTGAGATGATGGCAACTCCAAGCTCCAAGACGAACTACTTGGAATAACCATCACAGATAACTAAGACTTAACTTTAAAGTTACATTCCCAGCGCCTTATAACTGGGAACATAATAAACCCACATTTGTCAGCCATCCACATGTTTGGTAAACAGATGGATAAAAAAGAGACGAAGAAGTCGGGGCTAGAGTATACGGTGTTAATACAAGAACATACATCCACACAAGCATGGACAAATGGAAAGCTTAAATCTGCAATGAAATCGCAGAGTTACTAACCAGAAAAGGATTCGCATCAAAGTTCATGATGCCAAAACCATTCCGTGGATTACCAATCAGCACTGCAAAATGTTCCATTAAAAACTGACTGAAAAACAGGGCAACTGAACGAACACTGAAGGTAACTGACAAGCCAGAACAAAACAACTCCCCGGACTAACCAGAAGTCAGGTTCGAATGGTCACAGGCTTCCTACCGAGAAACTGTCGAGTCAAAATGACAGTATGACAAAATGGGAGTAGTACAAGACAACACATGCAGAATGTCCAACGAAGACAAAGAATTAGCAGTAATCTTTTTGTGTCACTGTAACTGTTTAATTTGAACATGTCATCGTCATTTAGACAAATTTATATCTGCTAGCTCAGTCAAAGGCATCTCTGGATTTATCTCAAATTCAGGCATCATCAGCGAGCTCTGACTGGGGGAAATCACAATACGCCCGTCGATGGCCGTAGTGATAAGGTGACACGATCCCGATCTTAGCTGGACCCATCGCCCGGTTTCCTTAGTGGAGAAAAGTCTTCAGTTCAGCGCAACTGCAGAGGCTGTACGAAGGGAAACTGTGCTAGTTGCACTGGCCAATCTCTGTACTGCGACTAGTTTCCATGGGTCTGACAATCATGACACAGAGCCAGTGCATTGTTGCTGGCTGGAGCCCTTTGCCTTTTCCATACTATGCATGTGAATAGAAGATTGTACCCTTTTGTAACTCCTTTCTGTGTGTTGGAGTTCTAGTTGAGTGTCGGAACCCCCATCTAAATAGGCCTAAGTGCCGAGGATTTCTTGAAAACTGTTGCCTATCTCAGACACTGACTAGATAAAACGAAACTGGTCTCGAAATCTTCCAGAAATCAATCGGTGACAAGGTTTCCTGGTGCTAAAGGGTTTTTCAAAAGGGACGCTACAAAAGTAGAGCGACAGGGACAGCAAACGACGTCATATTTTTCTTGCGGTTTTTTGACATTTCTCTTCAGTAAGGCTTGCCATTTTATGATGGAAAGATATACGAGCCAACAACGAGTCGAAATTATTAAAATTTACTACCGAAATTCGGAGTCAGTGGCCTCAACGTTAAGAGCGCTACGTCCAATTTATGGTCGTCATAATTTCTGGCTGGATGGCTTCGTCAATAAACAAAATATGCGGTATTGGTCAGGCAGCAATCCACACGTACTCCATGAGTCATCATTGCATCCCGAAAAAATTACGGTTTGGTGTGGTTTATGGGCCGGCGGCGTCATTGGGCCGTACTTCCGTGATGATCAAGACCGGCACGTTACTGTGAATGGGGATCGCTACCGTTCAATGATAAGCGAATATTTTTGGCCCCAATTGGATGATATGGACTTGGAGGACATGTGGTTCCAACAGGACGGCGCCACAAGCCACACAGCGAATGTCACAATCAATTTATTGGAAACCAAGTTTAGAGAACGTGTTATCTCACGAAATGGTCCAGTCGCTTGGCCGCCTCGGTCGTGCGATTTGACGCCGTTAGACTATTTCCTGTGGGGTTACGTCAAGTCTATGGTCTATGCCAACAAGCCAGCGACGATTGATGAACTTCGTACGAATATCGAACGTGAAATTGCAGCAGTATCGGCCGATTTATGCTTGAAAACCGTCGAAAATTGGGTTCAGCGTCTGGACTTCTGCAAGCGTGGCCGTGGTGGCCATGCAAAAGAAATCGAGTTCCATACATAATGGCATCGAACGTACTTTCACAGGAATAAAGAATTTCATTGATATCCAAAACCGTTTTTGTTTTATTTAAAAAAACTTTTGTAGGGCTCTTATTGAAAAACCCTGTATTTCGATGAAGAAGCTTTCTGAATTCAAGGACTTCTGTCTGTTGTTTTGGTTTTGTATTTCTAGATATGATTGTGGTGGTTGTGTGACTCTACAACATGTAATCCCTTTCTGTCAATTTGTCCGCCACCGATTCTATCTGTTCTGCTTTATCCGTGACCCTCTTCAGTTATCATTACGAACATGATGATCGAAGGGATACAGCTGTTGCTCTATGACCACACAACGAGGTTTAGAGCCTGATAAAGTGAAGCTTGACTGAGTTTCCCTTCTCCCTATTGCAGATGTCAACATAAACAGTTTGCACTTATTAGTTCTAGTTGATGTCGAAGTCGAACTATGTCCAACATTCACCAGCATCCACCTGTCTACAAATCGCTCTAATTAGGCCAAACAACAAACCGAACTAATTAGGCCATCTAATGCGCGAAGCCTTACAGATATTTTAGAACCAAACTAGAATCACCAGACAGATGTCCAAAATTGACACCGAAACGTTGTCCATTTGATTTTCTGAAACCGTTGCACTGGTAATTACTGCGCCGCCACACAAAAAGGCGAACACACAAGGCGATGCCATTTGACATTTCAAAACATTTTTTGTGCAAAAAACTCATTATCCTTGCCGATGAGCTACCAGTTAACCCGTTCACCCGTCCTCTGTTCGCCCTATGAACATCGATCGGATTGCATTTATCCCCATTTGAACTCTGGATGTCTACAGAGAGAATAATACAAACGTGAAATAAATTTTAATTGGACGAAAAAAGGATCAAATTTTAGCCTTACACCCACAGACACATACTCGTACGCCTGGTATTTTTGTATTTTATGGAAACATTCGATACCAATCGAGTAAAGTTGGACGCATACGCAAAATCTGTGTAATTGGAGGACTATTAGCAGCAAGCAGGTTTTTTTCTTCTGCACAAGTCAGTTGAATTTAACTTGAATTTAAGAACAAAGAGAGAACAGTGGGTGGAGGGTGTGCAGGGAAAAACGTAGTACATGAGATTTAAAGATTTGCATAGAGAAAGTAACATAAACTGGCGCAAGGCGACAGCCTTTTGTAAACATTAAGTTGAATGTTTCGTTTCTAGAAATTGAAGCTCCACGCCCAACTTTTAATTTACGCTTAGACTTGTTTGAAATATTCCTATCGCTGCTGCACTTAGAAGATTGATTGAAACCAAGGTCAGCGAACTAACCAAAACCGCCTGGTTTGCCAGAGGCGGCTGTGTTATATCTCGCACCTTATGGACGGCACTGAATGAAAAAAGAACCAAAAGCCTACTGGCGTTTGACAAAAAAGAAATTGGTATCCTAACAGATGTACTGACAGGCCATTGTGCGATAGGCGCAATGGACCCAAGACTAGGCATTCATTCACCGGACAACTGCAGGAGCTGTCTCAGGATATAGAAATAGAAACAATCAAACACTTAGTTGTGAATGCCCGAGTCTTCAAGTACGTAGCGTCAGTCATATGGGAAACAGACTTTTTGAAGAACTAGAGGACCTTGCGCAAGTTCCAATAATGAACACGATACGTTTCGTCAAGAGCTTAAGTTCGTTCGAGAATAGCTAAACCAATGGATAAAGAGAGTTAGTAAGCGCACCACAAGTTAAAAAGAAAACACAATGGAACAACTGGCCCCTGTGCAAGCACTACTAACACGCACCGCCCCCTCACACCTAACCTAACCTAGTTACGACCAGGATCTATTGTGCAGAGACCAGTTTAAACAGGGAGGGTCTCAATATTTCTAAAGAAGTTAAGGATATCCCCTGTCGAAGCGTTTTTGATGTCCGCAGGTATAAGGGTTTGAGTAAAACTTGCCTCCTAACAGGGCTTCGGTTACACATAGGTATACTCACATAGCTTATGATGTGCTATTTTGTCGTCTTTTAGACAGAGTTGGCATTCGGTTTCCCATCTTTTGAAGATGATATCTCAGACTGCAGTGTCCAGAAAGGAAACTAGAGAGTATTCAAATATCGTCCCTTTTGTATTTTAGGACATTCTTCAAGTTTCCATTCATAGGGCGGATGAGCCTTTTTATTTGCTTGATTCCTTGAATATTATCGCAACAGAACAGATGATGAAGATCAACACCCGACCTAGAGGAAGGGAAGATATCTATGCTTAAGTTCAACAAAGGTGCTGAAACTGATGGGCTATCTGCCGAGCTGTTCAAAGTGGCAGGCATCTCCTATATATGGTTGGAGGAAAATATGCCCGGCGAATGAATCTTCCGATCTTCAAGAAAGGAGATCCTATGAACTGCTCCAACTATAGAGGCATCAGTATTCTTAGCATCGCCTATAAGATCTTATCTGTCGTGTTGTGTGAGTGTCTGAAGCCGTTTGTCAACAA
Organism: Matsumyia berberina; assembly: GCA_917880715.2. Classification (NCBI taxonomy): domain Eukaryota; kingdom Metazoa; phylum Arthropoda; class Insecta; order Diptera; family Syrphidae; genus Matsumyia; species Matsumyia berberina. The sequence goes on along the minus strand of OU862870.1, from coordinate 108,297,908 downwards.
CCTGACCGATCTATATCAGAGTGGCTTCAGGCCAGGAAAGTCCACCATCGACTAAACATCTAGATCTTGGAGAAAACCCAGGAACTTCAAATCGATACGCACCACCTTTTCATCGATATTAAGGCCGCGTATGACAGCATCTATAGAGACGAGCGATACAGAGCCATGTCTAGTTTTGGCATCCCTGCCAAACTCGTCTGTTTGCGCAGGATGACGATGGAGAATGCAAGCTGCTCCATTAAGGTCGGTCAAAACCTCACTGAGACCTTGTTTGATGTCAAAAAAGGATTTAGACAAAGCGGCGTGCTGTTTCTCTGGGCTAAGGAGGCAATTGAGTAGCAAAGCACTCTCCCAAACGACTGAGATGACGCTGTATAAGACTTTACTCGGCCCAGTCCTGCTCTACAGCGCAGAGGCACGAACTCTGTCGAAAGCGTATGAGGTTGCTTTTGGCTGTTTCGAGAGGAAAATTCTTTGGGTGATTTTTGGTCCCATTTGCATAGACGCTGAATGGAGAAGGAGATACGACTGTACGGGTTCTACAGCGACATCGGCTCAGCCAGAAGAGTGAAGGTTCAACAACCTGGGTCATATAGAGCGGGTGGACACCAATGCTCCGGCCCGAAAAATCTTCGAATCCACACCCGAGGGACGGCGCCATAGAGGAAGATCGTGACTCAGTGGAAGGTGACTTCAACCAACTTGGTGTGTGAAACTGGAGGCAGCTGGCTAAAGATCGAACTGGCTGGAGACGCTTGTTGGTTGAGGCCCAGGTTCTCACCGGACTGTAAGTAAGTAAGGACTAGTGTTTGTTGTGTTGGTCCATCATAATGGGCCAAGTTGGTCTAAGTGTGCCTGGAGCAATGAGAAGCTGTCCCACCGCTGCAATAGAGGTGATTCTGGGGCTCACCCCCCTTCACATTGTGCTGGAAAGGGTCGCAATGGAAACAATCCTAAGAATTGTTAAAGAAGGAGTGGGGAGGGGCAAAAGCATCGCAAGTAAAGAGCGAGACTCCCTCTCCAAAACAGTCCCACTATTGGACTGGCCTAGAGACGACACAATCAAGAAATACTGCTTTGAAAAGAATTTCAACATAGAACTGAGCAGTAAAAGAGAATGGAACGACAGGGTGTACCAATTTGAGCACAACGCCATCAAATGGTACACCGACGGCTCCAAAACAAACACGGGCACCGGGGCGGGAGTATACGGGCCCCGAACCAAGTTCTCGGAGCCAATGGGAACATCGCCCAGCATTTTTCAAGCAGAGGTATACGCGATCGAAAGATATGTACAAATAAGCCTCAATAGAAGATATCACGAGCAAAATATCGCGATTTTATCAGACAGGCAGGCTGATATAAAGGCGCTGAGTTCCTACGAATTCAGGTCCAAACTGGTCTATGAGTGTCTAGAAAAGATAAACAGACTTGGCCGGAACAATAAAGTCACCCTCTACTGGGTGCCAGGTCATGTAGGAATAGAGGGAAATGAGGCAGCCGATGAACTGGCAAGGAAAGGGTCAGAAACACCATTTGTTGGACCCGAACCATTCTGTGGGCTGGGACGGCATCGAATCCAAGAGGAACTGAGAAGAGAGGAAGAGTGCAAAAGAAGGATGCTATGGGAAACACTCCCAGGACTAAGGCAGGCGAAGGAACTCCTCGGGAACTACGACCGAAGGAGGAGCAAGGCCTGCCTAGATACTAGCAAAAACCAGCTTCGCATTCTAACGGGCTTCCTAACGGGCCATTGCAGACTCAGGGAGCATCTAAGGAAAATAGGAATAGAAGCAAACGGAAACTGCAGATTCTGCAGCGATGCCGAGGAGACTCCGTCACACCTCCTTATGGACTGTGGAGCATTGATCCATAAAAGAAGAGTTCACCTGGGAGCGTACACTTTCCTTGAAATGGACCTCCCTTCGATGGACCCAATCCAGATACTCCGATTTCTCAGAGCGATTGGATTGGAGGAGGTTCTCTAGGTCGAGATATATCGGCCAATATGAGCATGGGGGAGCACAATAGATCTAAATAGGTCGCAGTGCACACACACAAACACACACCCCAATTTCTTACATCTAACATCTAACATCTAAGTGTGCCTGAGCAGAGGCTAGTGGTTTTGTTGTATATGTTATTCCAAATGCAGAGCTTGAGAAGCCCCAGAAGTATCCGGCACTACCTGCTATGTATGCATGTGTTTCGCCTTCAGTGAATCACTTTTTGGACAGCTTTGTGCCCCGCACCTACCAGAATTTGTCTTTATTTCGCTTAGACAAGTCTTGGAGAGCATTGAAGTCTTCGACGGCTTTTGAGTTAAAGCAGTGACAGTCTATTGCCTTAAGCGCTGCCCATTTGGATGCATAATGTTCTCTTGTTAGCCATTAGGGCCCTACCGGGTCTTGAAATAGTCTTTCGTGGATGTTTCACGTGGTTCATTGGCTTTGTCTGCCTAAAATTACTTTTTAAAAAGTCGAAGCGCCAACGAAAGTTTATTATTTTGCATTCACTAAGTTATACAATGCCATCGATCGCCATTCGTGTATCTGGATGTGTATCAGTCGAAGGTTATACCACAAACTCGTCGTCATGCATCCGTTCTCAGGTTCTCACGCGTAAATATCTCTACACCGCCCTCTCCTCATATGAGATTGCTTTTATTTTTTTTGTTTAAAAAAAAAAAATCCAACCATCACTCAACAACACGAAGCCCGCAATACTATGTATTGCCTCTGCCATGCTCATGACATGACGGTCTACGAGTACTCGTATGTTTCGTTTTATTTTCATTTTTCCACCACTGACTGTGACAGTTGCGAGAGAAAAAACAACAAAATAAAAAATAATAACAATAATTTTGTTACCTTTCTCATTCAACCGACAAAAAGTGCTTCGGCAACTTCTAAGCAGCAGCAACAACAACAAAAAAAAAATGGATTTTCCATCAAAGCCACATCATCATCATCAACGAAAATATCATGCGATGAAAAAAACATTGTTGTTAGTCATAAACAACAACACGAATACTTTCCGCACTTGTCCACACGAAACTGCACGCAATTGTTGTTCTATACGTACATATGTAGCGCCTTTCATTATCTGTATCTACTACTCGTAGAAGCTACAACATTACGTTTGAAGGCGAACGTCTTTCAACTTGTGTCAACTTTCTGACGAACTGTCATGTCCGTCCACCCCTGGGGCAACTACTCAACGGATGACTAAGTTTCTTTTTATTTATAGCTCCTTCAAGCGATTCGCATTTGCGTATCTTTTCATCTAACAATAGTATCTACGGTCAATTCGGTAGCGCTTCTTTGGGAATACACACAAGCCAACATCCGAGACCCCTTTCCGGGGATGTTTGACAAATTCGTTGCCTGCAACGCAACGTTGTGAAGGTGGCCCAAAATGAAATGAGTTGACAAAATGTATCTAAACAATGGAAATCTGTCACAGTTGCTTGAATTCACTGCTCACGGTTCCCTCAGGCGGGGTACCACCGCTTAACTATTTCATGACTTTGGTGGGTTTTTTTTTTTTTTTTGAGGGAATACCTACACTCTTCCCGTCCATTTAATTCCCAAACTAAATTGGGCAATTACATTTGTATTTACCGCATCGAAGTAATGATTGTAATTTTTGGTTATGTGCGGTTTTATTATGTGTGTGCTGGAGCTGGAGAGCTCCTCGGTCCTCGTAATATGTGGGCAAATTGGTTATGACAAAGTCACAGCATTTCATTAGACTCAGCAGTGCGAAGGAAGTGTTCCCTTTCCACGCTTTACCTAGAGAGAGGTATACCTGCTCCTACTAGTGTTTTTTGTTAATTTATGGACAGTTAAACACACTCTATACGGTTATGTGCATTTTCATTGTTATAATAAACTTTTTTTTTTTTTCGTATCTAAATAGAGATGTTTAGAGATTAATGTTTGGTTAAGCGTGTTTGCCTATTATTTAGGTTTCACTGATGGCGTTTGGTTGTGGTGGCGGATTTTTCCTTTGTAATGCTCAAGTGCATGTTTCCAAAACATGCTCAGATGGGTCTCGTTTATGTATTTATTTTCCTCGGTTCAATGCTTCGCTTTGGAGATGCAGATACACAGAATATGTGTTGAGATAGATTCATGAAATATGACTGCTCAATGCACGAATAGCTTCATTATACCACATCCGTTTTGGGGGGAAAAAATTGTTTTGCAGTTCTAGAATGTATTGTTTTAAATTCACAGATTATTATGGCGACAAGTGGTATGAGGTATGATTCGGATAAGGTTTGGATGCAAATGATGAGCGGTTCCATCCCTCACAGCCCTTTTATTGTGGCACCTAATGAACCTGCCCTGTCTAAACTCCGCTAACGAATACAATTCCCTATGTAAGATCCGTCTGCGTAGGCAGTATAGCGCCAGATATTTACGGAGAATTTGCTCAGAGGTTTCTTCCTCTTCCAAACTGAACCGACACTCTCTATCTGAACAAATATTTGGTTTGTTGAGATGATATTTTAGGCCACAAAGGCTGGTTTCCTACCCACTGGCTTCCTGTCAAGGTTTAGAATTTCCTTGCAGGAAAAGGGCTTGATAAGTCTCTTAGATTGTCTTAGTCCGGGGACATTTTCCCAATAGGCTAGGCGAAGTTGCTGTTCCCACTTGTTTAACAAAGCTGTGGCGGTAGCCCAACTAGGGTTCCTGTGCCCAGAGCGTAGAAGCCGAGCCGGCCCTAGCCTGCTCATCCGCAGTTTCATTGCCTACAATGACCTGGTGGCTGGCAAGTAATTGTAGGGTATCGGAGCAGGACTTGACTGAAAAATTCGCAAATGATGGCGCTATCTGTAGTAAAAAGCATTTCTCGACACCCTGCAATATTCACTCAAGAATTTTCACAGATTTTAAGGGCCGACGGTTGCGCTGTATGCTCTTGAAGTACACTTCAGAGAACTGCGAGTATAGTCAGCACAGGTTTATTACATTCATTGCCGATGGACACACTAACTTTTATCCTGAACCTATTATCCCTCGAAAGATGGCTACGTGTAGTTGCGCCAGACTTTGAAAATCTGGGTGCTGGTCAGTTAGGCCTGACGGCCACTATAGCATTCTGACTTTACTATCTCGGAAGACGGTTATGTCCCCTAAAGTCTTATCTCATGCCTCGAATTCACTCAGCAAAGTAGATTCGAGAATCTTTTGAACGGTTTGTTCCGACTACCGAACTTCGTCAGTGTCTAGAATACTATGACGCCTGAGGATTACTGCTTAACTAAAACCCAACCGATAACCAGACAGCTATCAAAGCTCTTGTCTCGACGACTATTTCCTTCAAGCTGGTGGCACAATGCAGAACCCATCTCGCGCGCTCATTTGAATCCCAGGTTACAGCGACATATGGTCGATGAACTAGCCAGACAAAGGTCGATCCTTGACAGAGAAGTTTTCATCCCACGTCAAGAGGAAATTCAACCCACATTACTTTTCAGTAGCTAAGGAAAAATGGAACAACCTTGCCAGCTGCGCCATATCCCCAAAGACTTGGGCAACGATAACATGAAAACAAATGATCTCCTTAGCAGAAAACGTGTCGTGGATGAGATCTTGGCAACACTCAGGCAGGCAAATTCCTTCCAGTTGAGAGTCAATCCTACAAAGACGAAGATTGTCCTTTTCACTAAGATATTAATCCCTGACTTCAAGTCTATGAACATCGCGGGTGTTGATCTTAATCTTTCGGGATTAGCACGCTACCTCTTGGGTCCCAACTAAACTGGAAGGAGAACATCGATGAGCGCATAAAGAAGGCATGTGTAGCCTTCTACTCATGCAAAAAGGCGTTCAGCTATTGTACCCATTCTAACATATGACTCACTAGTCTGACGTATGATGCTTTAGAACATCAGCTTTCAAACCTCGCTAAATTTATGAGTCCTGGTATCAATGAGAACAACACCAACAGCACACTGTGCTAGGTTTCGTTCCGCTGGATTTGTATTGTACCAGCACGGTGGCTGGGTAGGACAACAGTTGACACCAACCCCTACGGTCACGCCTCCGTAATGTCTCGATGGGAGAATGCCATTAAATCAACAGAAACAAATCATATGATCCAGACTCTGATATTTGAGAGGAGATTCTGTATCAGAATTCCTGTTGGAGATGACTTGAGAAACCACAAAGTTACCAATAAAAAGAAATTGGCCTTCTACACTCATGTTTCTAATGTGGACATTGGTACAGGTGCCGGGGTCTACTGCAAGGCCTTAGGAATAAACCACTCCTTTGGAATAAACGACTCCTGCAGTGTTTTTCAACCCAAAGTCATCATCGAAGCTTCGAAAACTGTTCGCGTAAAGTATATCACCGGAAAGATAATTACGGTCTACAGCCATTTAGGCATAGGAGTCCTCGATACCTAGATCGATCCTTGTAGGAATATGTAGATGAGATATCGAGAGCCATAACGGTGACCCTATGTTGGGTAACAGAGCTATCCAGGTAACGAAAAGGCTGATGAACTTGAAGAAGGGGAGCAGCGCTGCATGCCTCAGTCGAGCCAATACACGTTGGATCCAGCAAGACACATGTGTAACGGCTAAACACGGGTTATAGTAGGTAGAGATCTTTGTCTCTGGTTTATGTAGCTTAGTCGGCACTAAGCAAGGATTGTCTCCGGCATCATTAATGGGCACTGCGCTATTGGCACCCATGCGGAGCGCCTTGGTACATATCACAACGACTATTGCAGAAGTTGTAGGGACGAGGAAGAAATCGAATCTGTCTCCCACCTGCTCTATGAATGTCAGGCCCTCACCGGTAGAAGAATGAGGACTCTTGGCAATTACTTCTTCATGGAACTGGAGGACTTGCGTAAGAACGAGCTGAGGGGCCTTCTGAGATCCATATCCTTATCTGGGTGGTTTGAAATCAGCGGCTCCCTTTCCCTTTACAGGTTCCCGGAGTAGAATTCTAAAATGGGCACAATGGATCCTATTTCTGATCTACGTGAGCAGTGACGAATGTCACAAGGCACTCATTCACCTAACATAACCTAACAGAAAACGAACATATATACCACGTTTGAAGCAAACATCCTGAAAAGCAATAAAACTGTAAAGAGGCCCAAAATTAACTTCACGTTGACACTTCTTCAACCGTTCGTATCGCGATAGAAAACGCCATTTTAAAATCATCGCTATTTGTGGTTTCCGTGGATCAGTGGTTAGTGCGTTGGACTGCTGTACGAGTTGCGTGGGTTCAAGCCTCAGCCATGTCCACCAAAAATTTTTCGCGGCACCTCTTCTCGTCGGGGAATGACGAGTATAATCTGTCATGAAAGAGCTTCTCAATTCGCCGTTCGGGGTCGGCAATAAATTATAGGTCCCTTCAATGTGTGCACAAGATGAATGCTTGCGAAAAGCTAGGCCTTGGCTCATCCCGAGCTGTCGCGCTAGCTATTGACCACAGTTCAAAGTTTCTACAATCACAGTCGCCATGTGTCTGCAGCTTAAGCCCCGACCTTAGTGAGCTGCCACAAGTCTAATTGGATGGATAATTTACTGCCGACTGTCAGAATGCTTAGATACAAGTGCAGAAAATCCCATTTTCACCTGTCAATTTATGTGGGATGTCAAAAAATATAGATCAACTCTTCAGCAACGCCATAAACCTCTCGCCAACAGTTACAACAACTCCTAGAGACTACGCCACTCGCTAGTGGCACATAAAAATCCGATTTAATAACACGTCAGTTGCTGCCTACTGCAGCCCATTTAGCGCAGCCTAATCGATTGCGACAGTTGTTATTCAAATTAGATCGTAAAATAATATTCTTTCCCACCTTAGCCGCTATTGACATTAAATACACAAATTAAAAACGTATATACCTAGTGCACGTCGGTGGTTTCATTTTCAACACGTTTGTCTGCATACGTACGGATATCTGCTATCTGATTGAAAAAGTATCTTGTTCTTTGGTTTTTTGTGCTTCATTGTGGGGAGACCTTTTCAAAAAAAGGGATTCTCTGCTCGAAGAGTATGCTACGCGCTCTCGATCTAAAGAAGATCTTTTTCGTGGGGTTTCTTCATTTTTTTTTTTTTTTTGGTTCTGTCTCCGCCACGCCTCCTTTTGTGCAAAGAATGAGACTTATGAATTCGCATATTCCTACACTTCACGTTCCCATCGAAGTGGAGAGCGGTGTTTCTCTTTTTTCGATCCATGAAATCCGGACGCGCTACGACGCAATCTGGTGCACGCTTCACAGTCCCGTATCGGCATTGAGGATTTTTGAATATCAACAACGAAACGTGGGCAACATCACAGTGAAGCAGACACCCGAGCCAGCACAACACACACAGAGTGTGCATAACAATGAATGCCATCAGGGACATGATATGCTGTGGTGGTGGCTCTCCATGTGAGTTTCCAAGATTCGCCCACAAATTCCGTGCCGCGCGCAAAGGATAAGCGATACCCTGATGCACTGCAGAGGAGGGGGTGATGTTGAGTATTTTTATAATAAAATAATAATTATTGTTATTATCGCGTAACAGAAATCTCGCATCTCTTTACCGAGCGACGAGGTGAGCCAACCTCCTGCGCGGGCCGGAGGAGGGCATCAGGGCACCCCGATGCAACGCGCATGGGATGGGGCTCTGCTGATAAAGAAATGAACTTTAAATAGTTTGTTAATAACACGGCCAGGTCCGGGTCCGGCACTGGCAACACACCACCATCAGCTGCAGGAGCAGCCCGTGCTCTCGGGAAAGTTGTTATTACCACCGTCACCTTGTGATAACTATATGAGGCGGACGACGACGATGGGGGCATTTGGTGGGTCTTTTGTGCGGGGTTTTTAGTTGAAATTTAATGTGCTTAACATGTTGCTACCAGTTTAGATATGAGGTAAACACTCGAGAGTGTCTATAGAGAGGCATGGCATGTAGTCCTTCGCCCATTGACGCGTAGGATGCTCGTCTTCGTCCGATGAAAATGCAATTTTCTTCGAGACTCAGATAAAGTTGTTATGTTCCAACGATGTTTCACATCGTTTCTTGGCTCGATTTGATTACCCGTTCACTCATCGTCGTCGTTGTCTTGATTAAGATCGAGGAGAGGTACCTACACAGATCTGTGTGTGTTGCAAACCAGGGCAAGCTGGCAGCCAACAAGGAAGAGCCATCAAATCATGTCAACATCATGATATCACTGTCAAATGGATTTTGATGTGTCTCTTAACTGATTGTGTGCACAACACACGGAGTACACGACAGTTTCCTGTAAGACCTGTTTTTCATATTTTTTTTTTTCTTATTTCCACAAACCGGATGTGACCATGAATGAGATTATTTTAATATATGTATGCTGAGCTTATAGCTCGCTCTGCAATCCACCGCGAAACGGGAAGATGTAATAAAAGAAAAAAAACGAGAAAATTCTCTGTCGCCAAAGTCGGTCAAAGTTGTAAACTGGATTAGGATTGGATATTGTTTGGAAATGATGTATCTGATAGAGCAGATGTATGCAAATGAAGTCAGGTGGCAGATAGAGGTCGGACTGATGGAGAAAATGGGTGACAGATTGCATGGGGTCTTTGAGTTTCGGATTAGATATCCGTAAGAGCGAATCTTAATGAACATTGATTGCGACTTGTGCTTTTAAAGCTACGCATCTTTGCACTTAGGTGGCTTTGGTGAGTGATTTAAGCGATTTCTGGCGGAAAGATTGCCATACGTAAAGGTCTGTGATCACAGCCTACGGTCTGACTTCAGAACTTCGTACAAAAATGCAACGTGTGCTATAAGCAATCTATTACTCACCAAGATGACGACAAATTTGGTATGTACCGACCATCGGGCGTTGGTGTGCTTACACTAGACTCAAAGTATTGTCTTGCATTCACACTGGGCGCTTCGATATTGAAGGACCCTTCAGTAACTTGAGCACTGAAGCAATCATACACAGCTTATACAGATCCCGACTAAGCAAGTGACTGTGCAACTGGATTGGTTATATGCTATAAGCTCGATTCTAGGGAGCGTCAACAGCCGGAAGAGCATCACTCGAGGTACCCTTCAGCGAGGAGTGCTACACTGGTTGTACACTGTTGTAGTACGACCCATTCCTAACATACGGTTCAATGGTCTGGTGGAAGGCACTTGAGAAGAAATACCATCTCACAAGTGTAACCAAGATTCAAAGACCGGCTTGATTGGAATCGATCAGATCAAAATCCACAGCGGCACTTGAAACAATGCTGAACTTAGTTCCAGTAGACATCCACTGTAGTAATAGAACGGCAAAAAAAGGAAGTAGACTAAGGGAAGTAGGTCTATGGAAAACTAACACCTATGGTCACGCCTCCGTTCTAACCCGATACCGATTACATCATTCCAACCTCATACTTCGATAGAAGATTTGATAGTCTGCGCTTAAGAAGAACTAGCCTTCTACACCGACGAATTCAAATGGTGCCGGTATCTACTGTAAATCCAGAAGGGTAGACCAAAAACAGAGTTTTTCAAGCCGAGATAAGTGCCATTCTACAGATCGCAAAGCTAATCAAAAACGACAACATTATCAGAGAAACTATTACTACCTATTTTGACAGCCAGGCGGCTATCAAGTCTCTGCAGTCAGCATCAAAAAAGCTCGTAAAGGTCTGCAGGCAAACTCTCAACGATATGCAACGAACAATAAGGTGACCCTATGCTGATTACCAGGCCACAAAGATTACCTGATAACCTGATATACATAGGTAATGAGAGGGAGGACGAACTTGCCAGGAAGCGTGCAGAACCAGCATGTGTATTGCAAGGAGACCCACTCTTTATAGGAAAATAGAAGAGGAAACCATGATCAGGGCTAATACGCGATGGTGTCACATGGACACATGTGCAAATGCCAGATCGCTTTGGCCAGCCTTCGATAAGAAGAATTCCAAAGATCTCGTACAAATTAGTCGAACGGAAATACGAATCCTCTCCGGTGTCCTTACCGCGGCACTGCGGAATAGGAATCCATGCAATGACTACTACAGTAGCTGCAGAGAGAAAGAGGAACTAGAATCCATCCAGAACCAGCTATGCGAGTGTCCCGCACTGGCCACCAGAATATTGCGTACTCTTGGTCGCTTTTAAGAGACTCCTCAGATTTCTATACCTTTCTGGGTGGTTTTCAGATTAGCCGACCCCACACCTTAGTTTGACTCCCATGAGTATACCTTTTATGGGTACAATGGACCCGCTTGATGTCTAAGTAACCTACACACCAGGACACTCACAAAACCAACCGAGCATCATCTTGCATCCCACACAGGCCTTTTTATACCTGACATCCTATTGTATCTAAGGAGCTACCAAAAAGGTCTCAAAGCCTTCTGCTCTGCTTTATTGTGAACGTAGACCTACGTAGTCAGTTTGATCAACTTTGGTTGTGAATTATAAGTTTTAGCAGATTCTGAATTTAGAATAGATATAGTAGATAGGTTGTTGGGTGCCCTTTGACATGTGTCATAAACTGTAAGAATCTAGGTTTCCGTTGAACTAGAGCCACTTAGATTGAGATATGAATCTCGTTCAGCTTCTCAATTTAATATTGCTAAGGTCCCCTTAATCATCAAAGAAACTACTACCAAGAGTTCGAATTCTTAGGTTAACTAGAACAGAACATTTAGAAAGCAGGTGATCGATGGATTTGACGTCCTGCTCGCATCCTATACCTGAACCTCATGCAATTCTCTTTGTGTACACCCCGAATGGTTCTGCATGCAAGCTTGTCTGGGACTGTCTCAATCTCCTCGAAGGCCTTGCATCGGTAAATAAGGTTACTGTAGCCTGGATTCCAGGACATGAAGGCTTTGAGCGTAACGGGCTGACTTCCTTATGAGAAAAGGTGCTTGCTGCCCACTCCTTGGTCCCGAACCCTGTTTTGGGGTTCCACCCAACAGTGCCTATTCCAAAATAACACAATGGGAGATCAACAAACACACCGACTACTGGGCCAACTTCAAAGGCATTAGACAAGCGAAAAAGATCATCAACCCCAACCTATACAAGGCCAAGACTTCACTAGATCTCAACAAAGACGAACTAAGAACCTTAATGTCTTATGGGACATTTTCTACTCAGACAACATCTGCATAACATATAATTATTGGGCAAAGAACGTTGAACATATTCATTGCGTATGTCCAGGATCCGCCAGGAAAAAATTACTCCACTTAACGCGGACCCCGGTCAACCTGGTTAATCCATACGGGCCACCACAATAGGGACCCTTGTACAGAACGGCCCTTATACATACAGTCAGAATGCATTTGTACAGCCCAGAAAAATACCCTATTCCGTTAAAGTGTTTACCAAAATCAATCCAGTTGTTCTAAAGTTAGTGGAGTACAGAGACAGACATGGATATTAGTATCCTAACTGAGATCTCTTCTACTAGGTCAACTACCATACACGAATATGTAACTCAGTTTAAAAGGTCTACATGGTGTAAATCGGAACCACTTCGTCAACGATTCGACTACCTTTGCCAGTAAAATGCATAGACTATTTCATTTTCTAGGAAATAACCACGTTGTGACTAACTAATCTCGACAATAGCAACATGTGTTGCAAAGATATGTCCAAAATTCCTGCTTGCATTACCATTCTAGACAAACTGCATTCATATGTCCATGTAGACAGCGGTTGCCAATGACACCGCTGTAGATAGCTTTAATGTCTTTGTTAGCAATCGCAACTAGTTTGGCTCAATTCGCAAGGTTGCTACTGTATCATACAATTAACTGGCGGAGGTATTTTAATCATTTTCATCGCCTCCATTAGAGTGGGCGTAGTACGTACTCACTGCTGCACTTATGGCTTTGAATCATGTTTGTTGGCATGACAAAATGGTGTTTGCTTGGGGTGTATACCTACTAAAAGTCGGGGTAAAATATTTTTTTTAAATTTTTATAGGTGATAGATGAAGCTCGGTGATGTGGATTAAATTAATTCAGCTACCAGTCATATGACTTTGCTTTTAAGCAATTTTTAAGCAACAATAGACCTCTACAAAGAATTATTTATGTTAGGTGCCCCTCAACTCGCTTAGTGAAGTTACACCATTTAGTGTTGAGGTACATGACATGAAACTTCTCGTCACATTAAGGAATCTTAAGAATTCCCCTAACAAATGCAAGACAAAGATCCTTCTTTTCGGCACGCAAGAATGGTAACTTCTGAGCTGTCCCACTGAGATCCAATCTACAAGGAGCGAATACATCTTCTCTGGATCTTAGTTGGTCGTGAATTTCTGATAAATTGTTGGCACAGTGAGCGAGAAGTAAAATGATAGGCCTGCTCTATGGCACAAATGCAAGGACTTTGTCAAGAATGGTAAAGTTCGGCGTCGGTTCTTTCGACTGAAAATTCCTTGGATTATCTGTAGCTCAGCTTTACAGCGTCATCCAACTAGTCAGAAATATCCACATACAACGAGTAACACGGCTCGGACATGCCTTCGAGTCTACTCCCGAGGTGCAGGGCAGTAGAGAAAAACCACGACTCAGGTTGGTATGCAAAACTGAGGCTTAGACCCACCACGCACTGTAGCGTTATCATAAGTGAGTCCACTTTTGCAGATGGTTTGAAATTAATATTAACGATCGTCCATCGTCGATCCTTCGTCGTCCACTATTTCCTCAATCGAACTCAACTCAAATATACCGCACACTAGCGTCTAAGCTTTAGTTGCTGTAGAGCTCTCGTTTCGTTTGGAGTTACGTATTTCTTTGGATCGTACTGTGGGAATATTTTTTATTTTTTTTTTATTTCTCTGAGTTAAGCTAGTTAGCGCTTTTCTTTACCCACCTCACCCATCATAAGGTTTGTTTGTGTCTTTGGTTGTTTTGTGTGCCCTAAAAGCTACAATCAGGGCCACGAAAATCCTCGAGGTAGGATGCTTCTAACTCTGTCTGTGGTGCCATAAATGTTCCCTAGGTGGAAATTGCAGAACTCTTGTGGTATGACAAGCAAACGAGTCAACTGGCTAAAGATGGAGGCTATGGTACATCACTAAAATTGGCTACGGTAACCAAATGAATAGAATTAACTGAGAACAGCTGAGTTGAGAGGTGTCAAGAGCTTTTAGGTTCGCCTTACGATCACTACTATCTGGGCTGCTAAAGCTCTTTTCATTAGAATGTACCAAATGACGTTTTGGAGTCCATGCGTCAACAAAGCCTCGAAGCCGCTTGAAAGATGTTCCAACATATTTCAGGCTGAACCTCCCGCAATTGAAACATGGGTCAATATTTAACTGAATTCAGGGATTAAAGGCGCCTCTATCCACGTACTCATGGACAGTTAAGCGTCTCGTAAAAATTGTCTCCTCAAAGATTATTTCAATCTTTTTTTGAGAAGGTCGAACGTTTCCTTGCTCAATGTGGTGCAATAGGTGTTTAAGGTCAAAAATAGGCAATGGCATTTCATTGCAAAAAATATTTTGATAGCTTCCTGGTATCCCTTGTATTACCCTTGAAACTGAAACTTCTGGAGCTTAATATCAAACTAAACAATCTAACGCTGTTAAAAATATGTCGAAATAAGGCTTTGGTTTAACGACAAGCTCTCTTTTGAATCAAAGTTCCAAGTTGGTACGGCAAGAATAAGGGCAAATTAATCGTCATAGCTCGCGGAAGAAGTTTGTCGTACCCCCAACAGGAGTGTGAAGAAGAGCATGAGAGAATGAACATGATTAAAACAAGGCAATCTTAACGACTGATCAAGACAAGAAAAATTACTGGTATCATGGGAACTTGGTTGTGGAAAAAATTAAAAATGAAAAATGTCAAAACTACAAACTTTAACCTGCACGTAGTAAAAATAGAAAATACAGAGGAACTTGATTCTTAATAATACGTTATGACCTTTATTTTGTGCAATGTAAGTAAGCCTATAACACTCTGTGAAATGACAGCTTAAAGTCTCGAAAAATTTCATTCAAATTGGATGGGCAATTATGAAGTTATGCTCGTACATATAAATCGGCAAATTGACATCTTTAAAATTTTTTTTTAATATAAACTTCAGATATTTGCGTTGGAAAGGTATAAAAATCTTCGGAGAAGATTCTAGGTAACAAAAATCTCAATCAATAAGGATGCTAAGACCATAAACAGCATCCAGCATAGTGTTGAAGTAGTCACTAACAACTTCGAGAGCCCTGCCACGAACTTCGAACAAAATGACGATTAAACTTGATTATGACTCAAATCCATAATTTTGGGCCCAACACCACTCAATATACACCTCGTTAAAACAAAATGATTCAACAAACAGTTAAAACAACAATCAAAACCACTCATCTAAACCTGCTCACGAAAATTAACGATCACCCATTACGAGTGTGTCCCCACAACCGATGCCATAAATCATCCCGATTCTCTAAAACCGCTACTTAATACTGCCTGTCACAACTGTCATTAAAAAGGAATTACCATATCAATACCCCCGTCGACGGTATTCGCACCCTGGTCACACCGCCATTTAACACCTGTTGCGCGCTGAGAATCAACCGTCCAAATAAATTTATTAGTTCAACTGCAACCACAGCCCATTGTGAGAGTTATTGCCTGCACACACTGTCATTTAAATAATTAAATTCACTCAATATTCATTGTTTAAAATAAAGAGATTGTTGAGAACGCGCATAAAAAGAAATACCCGTGTTCGAACAAGTGGTCCGGGCAGCACTTGTGCTAATGCTCGACTTGATTTATACCGACAGCGAATGGTTAAATGAATTTACATTTATTTTTTTGCTTTTTTACGCTGCCTCTTAACGTTTTTTGTGCTGCAATTTATTGCCCATGCATGATTATTCGGCATCGAATAGCCCCGCACATGAGTAATGCGCTTTGGCGAGCGCAAAAGGAAAAGTCACGCACGGTAATAGGTGGCTGTCCCTAGCGCCTAATAGTCACAGGTGCAGCCTCAACTCAAAGAAAGCAGAGATGAACAATAGTTCAGGTGAGGAACAAAGCAAGACTTATAAAACAAACGGCAGTCCGAGCATTAATTTACATTGAATGGGACTGCAGAGTGCAGATCATATGAATATGCAATGACTGGAGACTATAATTGCCCGTGTACCTACTACAGATGAGTTTTTCTTCAATTTCCGACCGAGATTGGTTGAATCATAAAGTTGGTCATTTCGCTGGGATGAAGACATCCCAAAAGCGCTGTAATGACGCGTTGCGAATGGCCTACACCAGAAGAAGGAAACACACGTGGCCAGCGTTGGGCGCCACCAAATTAACTCTTAGCTTTTTATCATCGGCTGTCCGGGTTAATGCTGATTGTTGAACAAATTTATGAATACTTTCGCAGTGTAGATAGTTTAACGCTTCAACGATGGTTTTTTACAGCGTTTCTTGCTGTACACGGCCGCATATCGGCCATAAATCCAAGTTCAGCTCTTAAAGTGTTTCCTCCTTGCTGCGAACACATTTTCACAGCTTGAGATGTACCCGGCGAACTGTATTCTTCTTTCGTTATCTCTGAAGCATAACCAAACAAATGCACCGGGGAGAATAGAGAACAACACAGAAGCAACTATTTCCTAATTGAGATTCTTTTGCAAACAAGTGTTCCATCCGTAGATACTGTTGCCGCTGTGCTGCACAAGAGTGCGCACGTGAGCCGTTTTCATTCATTCATTCATTGATCGGCCAGCAAGAGAGCCCCGTTTGGGCCAAGGTAATAAATCTCGGTTTTTGCATATTTTGTTGAGTTATGCCTGTCGGTGTGTGCCATGTATATGTGTGTATGGCTGTACTTTTCGGTGGCGTAGTTTGTTTGGAATAAAATTTTGTTATGCGAACGAAATTACCATAGAACAATTTTATGCGTCTTTCGTTGTAATATGATTGGTAATGAGGTAGAGGTTGCTACCGCTGTCATTGCCATGCATTCATTTGCATATGGTTATCGTGTAACACACACACACAGGCGGTGGGATTGTTGAGATAGTTTCGGCAAAAACTTTGATGAAAGATTTATTTTTGTGGTGAGCGGATAAATCATTTGGAGTTCACCTAGGTCGGAACCTCAGCTGGCAAAATAATTGGACAGAGAGCATTTATCTATCATTTGCCTTCGCTTCAATTAGTGGGCAACGCTAATGAGGGTGATGAGGCCAGGGTGCTTAAATCCGAGTGAAATAAGGAACGTGCATAAGTTTAAGATTGCAATTGGTCCATGAAACGGTGAAGAGCAGTGGGAATGGAACGAAATCTTCATAAACAAATGACTTTCAAAGCCCCAACCTGTCAACGAAGTTCAAATTTAAATCAAAGACGACTCGAGAGCTAAGCGGTCGTTGGATTACACAGCCTTCTTAGTCCTCACAAATAACAGCTTGCTACTGCTCAACCCAGCTGAATCTTCGTCAGGACCAAATATTTTAATAATCCTAGAGTCAAGTGTCGAGTTTAAATAAGTGGCGGTGTATAAAACAGGCCTTGAGGACCTCAATTCATTTCAAGAAGGCTCAAATCAATGTGAAATACCACATCTTCTGAGGGGCCTTCCTGGTCTACCTAGGAGCGCATGAGGGCTCATTTGAGGAATCAGATTTTTTAATTCTAGTTGTTATTGGTAGGCAATTGCGGGAAATTCAAAACAAGCCTCTTGAAACTAAATTATATGGTCAAATGGCATCACTACAGGACTCTTATCAATTTCGAGAGAAAGAATGCGCAGCCTTCCGACCAGGGACGCCTACGTCCTCTGGGTAGGCCCATGCTGAAATTACTTGACCAAGTCCGAAATCTCACCTATACCCGGATAGCCTCTGATGATTTAGAGTCGATGGCGATAGATCGGGAAATGTAGAGAGTCCACTTGAGCTTCCTAAGCCCGCGTTCCTTATAGTGGATAGGCGGGCCATTTGAAAATGATGACGATGATGACAGTTCGTCGATCACAAGACAGGCACCGGGTAGTAAAATCAGCTTCACACTTTTGAGGGTCTCTTCGCGTGGGAAAAAAGAAAGAAAAACGCAAACTTGAAGGCCTAGGGCACCTAGGGTTTAATAAAAATTAGTGGCAGGAACAAAGGATGGCCATGCTTTTATCCCTTAAAATTGCCACAAAGTAAACTTATAAGCGACTAGCTAATGGGTTTAATGGTTAAGCAATTGTATGTTCAAAGCTGAAAATATAACAAAGGGTTCTTTTATGTGTACAGCCCCACAAGCACTGGTTAAGACTTTGAATGGACACATTCCACTGTATCCTTATGTGACTGCTTTCTGCACTAAATTTCAAAGAACGTCTTGTCTCAGATTTTCTGAGTACACCTGGTACTGCTCTAGATGCTCTGCTTGATTAACCTGGCTGTACTATCAAAGCAATCTATCGTCGTGGACTATGCGGCTTTTGGTATCAGCATTGGAGTTTTGATAACCTTCCGCGACACTTATCCTACCACTCATTGCATCAAATCATTGCAACAGATGGCATATCCATGGAGCCAGAGTGGTAGGATAAGTGTCGCGGAAGGTCATCAAACTCCTTCGGTTTCTGTGGAAATTTTAAGTTGACTTTCCTTGCCTTCAAAATTGGCTTCGGCCAGAGTCTGAACTTGGATTGGGTTGTAGGCGAATATTTTACAACCAGTCATGAGCCCGGTGCTAGTGTCTCTGTGAAGATCGACAATATCGGAATTCACTACTTGTTAGGCAAGTATGCCTCTGTTTTCCTAATGGCAACGGACAATATTGTAAAGAATTGGTTGGGGGGTCAGAGCATCTATGTCTGTATAGCCGAGCTGAGCTTAAGGTCCTCTTCAACCCTTTAACCAGTTCCAGAGTAGATCGAGAATGTAAGAACTCTCCTAATTTGGTCACAAATTGACACTCGTCTGAGTCCCAGATCACGCTGAGATCTCTGGAAATGAGATCTTCGATTCGATTGCTAGACAAGGCTCAGCGGATAATTTCTCAGGACTTGAACCTGTAGGAAGACATCCTCGGACAGGTCTCGATTGAGGATTGGATTTTTCTTTAAATAAAATTGTGTACGTCACGGCTATCCAGGATGCAGGCAAACTATTGCTATCTGTTAGGAGAAAATACTGTCTGCGAAACTTGTAGAGAGGGCCACGATAACTCCTAATCATGGAAGCACCTTCTCGATTTTATCCGAAAGTAGAGGAAACTCCACTGAAATGGGTAAAACAGCGTTCTGCTTCTTGGCAGTTCAATGGACCAGTGCAACTGAGTTCTCCAGTGAAGTATTTCCTTACCCTACAAAATAAAATTAAAGCGGCAATATGCAGTATCTACAGTCAGTCTTGAATCATGGACCACAAGGACTAGGTTTCCAAATGAACGTCAAACGATATTGTGATGATACCTAAATTTTCAAGCCGCTTTCAGTCGATGTAGCAAAAATTTCACACACGCAAATACAGCAGGTAACGTATCTGAATTTTTTCCCAACTAAGTTGTCATCAGAGTACTTATTGCAAGTGATGCAAGCATTAGGCGGTACATGGGAAGCATAATTCTACTATTGATGCACAAAAAGATGTCTTCAGATTATATCGAACTATGACGATGACGTGATTTTTTGTTAATGAATGATGTGATGATATGTATTCAACAGGAAATTTTTTTTAAAATCATTTTGGGAGAATTGTAATTCACTGGTGTATCAAGAAGGTTTTGTAATCTGCATAAAGTGATCAAAAGTCTTGCGTACGCAAAATGTCTACATACCCGAACAATTTCATAAACGAGATGCGATTATAATTTGTCCCACATTTTTTTCCAGAAAAATTTGATGACAACACTTGGTACATACCTGTAAGAAAAGATAAATACATACATATAAGAATCCAGCAATAATTGAAGAATAGGGACATTATAAAAGTAATTTGAAAAAATTTCTGTGAATTATAGCAATGACAAACACCAAAAATTCCCCCCCGCTAGTCTGGACACAGCCCTCGATACTACCTGAGTTTCAAACCACTGCACTTCGTTCGCAATATTCATATCCCATTGATTCCCGTGTGGATTATAAAAGAAAGAAAATAAAAAATCCCGACCAAAATCTGACGCTTAAGATTTACGAAATCTGCAAAACATTTTAGAAATTCTTCGAAAATGCTACATTCATTGATTGACTAAGTGACTGATCGAGAAAGCCCAGTTCTAACGAAACGTCTGAGTGAAGTGAATCACAAACTGTTTCTCCGTGGATTATATTTGCCCTTGCTAAAATCTCTTCTAAATGTGTGCCCGGTTTTCAGAATCCTAAGGTCTATTAGGCCTATCAACGCGTTGAATATGCTTCTAAGCCATGCAGAAAATCTTCAAGGTGGCGTACTACTTGAGATTCCATCAATGAAAAGAGCGTTTGGTTGCCAACAGTCACATCTATTTCTCAATATCACTTCAGACAAACTTCTTCAATTGTACTGTGGACCTTAGCCAACTTGGTGTGAGAAACTGGACGTAGATGACTGATACCTCAACTAAACGTTGGGGTTTAGATCAATCTAAGCACGAACCATTATTAAATAGCTGGAGCGATAGCCCAAGGAGGGTCAAGGCCTTGCGTTTCGTGAAAAAGAACCTACTATTTATTACTTATTCCGAATTGAGAAGCTTCTTCATGACAAATTATACTCTTGGAGGTTTGTCATACTCCGACGAGAAATGATGCCACGAAAAGCGTTCGGTGGATATGGCTGGAGTTCTTGCCTACGCAACTAGCGTAGCAATCCAACGCAGCCACGGTGACCACATAAACCACCATTAATGCGGATCTTCCCGAGCTGATCTTTGAATTGACCACAATCAATGGCTTTGAGTAAAAAGAGTTGTCCAATAAAATATTTAAATTTGTCACGTCAGTCTCATTGTTAGCGCCATCTGAACTCCAAGTTTCGCTTGAATCAAGAAAAGGAAAAAGCATTACCAGCAACTTTGTAAGCTTCTTTAAGAAATCGTCTACACACATTTCCACTTAAATCCCAAGGTTCATTTAAGCATTGTAATTGAAAAGCCGGCGTCAAATGCCCAAGGCGAGTCTAACCGATACGCAATCTACCGTTTGACCATCGTGTATGCGTGTGATTTCCGCGGCTTCGATCAAAAACTTGACAGGTATTCGAAAGTTATCAAGCGCACCAAACTATCCGTCAGAATACGTATGCACTTCCATATAAACGTAAGGAAAAACGCGGCATTTCCCTCGCACAATCCAATGTGCGTGCGATTTCATCAAAAGCAGGCGGCACATTCTCCCCCAGCCCATCGGGGAGCACATCGCTGGGACGTGCAACACCACAGTGTTCACGAATCGAATGCGTTTTTCATTCGCACCCAGTCAACTTTTATGATGTGTACACAATTTGTTAGTTGGCACCACACCATCGGGCAGGCAGCAATGAAACCTTCAAACCCTCCCCGGGTGGAGTTGGACCGGCCTGTAAGTACGTGCCCGTTCCGTGATCGTTCGCGTTCGTACGCCAAAGTATTTACCAGTCCGATGCGGCAGACCTTTGCTTCGCCAGAGAATGTTACATCGTCGACAATTATTGTCGGTCGATTGGTCAGTAGTGCGGTACAAGATACAATCTGCGTATCTTTGATCGAAAAGTGTGAGGTTTGCAGATCATCTATTAATCCTCGCCGATCGCCAATTGTGTTTTTCTCTGTTTTGAGTTCTTCGTAACTTCTTTCGATTGGGGAGAATTCATAGAGCAGACATGTGCTTGTGCTTGTACTGGTTGGTGCTTCGAAGAACCCTCTCTTGGGACGTGGGGAAATGTGTGGTTTTAAAGATCAAATCGACGTGTTAATGAAGATTCATTGGTTATGGCTTGTGAACTTATGATCTAAGGGCGGTTGGGTAAAAGTGGTGGAAAAGTGATTACGGGGTTAGGTTTCCATTGCGAGTGAACTATGTGAGGTTTCAGTGGAAGTCGATGAGATTGTTGATTGAGGTGGTGCGTGTTAAAACTTTTGAGTAGCAGAATTCCAAGTCAGAGTCGTGCGTCGGTTTTTTAAAGAAAGATTCTTCACACTTGGATCTTCATTTAAATTGTATTTAGGCATGGCAGCTCGTAGAGGATCAAGGCCTAGCTTCCCACAACTAATCAAGTTCGCATAAATGGATTCACGACTCCGAACAGTGAATTGAGAAGCTTTTTCATGACAAATTTCATGACAGTTTCGGAAGTTTATCATTTCCCGACGAGAGGTGGTGTCATGAAATTGGTGAGCCTCGAACCCACGCAGCTCGCACAGCAGTCGACCGCAGTATCTACTGAGACACATTGTATTCACACAGTCGAGAAGGTAGATCGTTTTTGAAGCCATTTAACGCAACAACTTAAAGATTCTATCATTGCCTTGCGAATTCATGGACTGACGAACCCCATGTCATGCCAAAAATATGCTTGCATTACCAGAAAAGTAAAAGCCCCTGGGTATTCGTCAGCTTAACATATTTCGACCCAAAAACTTGGCAGGAATCCAAGACGACTCCGAAATGTTTAGCTTCATTGTAGAGTCGGCTGGTGACGCCCTAAAGTATTATTTGTGTCAATCCAATTAACTTCCTCCTTTTCGAAAAGAGAACAACTCAAGTTGGACACTCGATAAAGTGCAAAGATTGGCATGCCTCTGCATGACATTCGGATCTAACTCCCTACATTTTGTGGTAGAGGACAACACGAACAGAAAAATCCTAAGGATGACAACAGACGGCATCGGAAGGAAGAGATGCATTGGATTAAAACAATACGATGAACGCTTTAAACCTCAACTTTGCCAAAAATTTTTTATCGAAGCTCAGTGACAAGATAAAGACGGGATCAATGAATCCACAATCTACAGAATGAGAAACCGCACGATAAAGTAATACACGGACACATCAAGAACTGAGGAAGGAACTACGGCGGGTGTATTTGGATCAAGAGCAAAATACTCTAAACTTAGTGGGATGTACACCAGCATCGTTCAAGCTGAAATACAAGATAAAAACCCTTCTTTGTACCTGCACGACTCTGCAAGAGTGTATGACTCTCAAGTATAATTCTGAAAGGAAATACAACGCGAAGGGAACTCTGAAAAGGGAACAAACCTGTCCAAGGTATGAGCAAGGGCACAATGACCATGAGGTCACAGTGCACAGTACCCTCCCACAATAATAACCTTACGCCTTGTTTATAGACTCTGTGTACGCCAGTGTAGATGTCTATTTTACGAAATGCATATCAGATAGAGAGTGTATTTGTGTATACATTTTGCGCATCCGCCCAATCTGCGACGACATAAGCTTTGTGTTCATTGTGAAGCCCCCAAAAGTATGCAGCAATTTTAACTGTGACTGTGTCCCACGTCTCAACGAGATTGCTCCCATCTAAGGTAGCCTGAGTCTTGACTAATCTCTCCATGCATTCTAATAGAACGGAAGTTAGACTATTGGGTCCTAAGTTCTCACCTAGATAATAGTTCTCTCTGCGAGTTTCTGGTGAAAAACTACTTTGACTGTTTGTCCGTAGTAACCTTGGAGTGAAGACTCTAAAGAGAGATATCCTAAGACCAAAGGTCCATAACGATACATTTGCCTACATGTGCTCTTAGTTGCCTCTTGTGATAGTTAGGTAATCCGTCTTACACGTCTTCGTCCACAAAGTAGTAATTTGGTCAGAATTTTGGCTTCCTTCAACTTTTTCAAAAACTGTCTCGTTCAACTTGTCACCCCATGTTGAGACGTTCTCATCATAACTCTGAACCATAACTCAATACAAGAACTGCTTTCCCATAAGAGTCCACATACCCGTCTGGCTACTCCCATTCCGACTGTCAAATCTGTTAGATTCCTCAATTACTCAAGAATTCTAATCTCTCCGAAAATTCAAAAGAAAAACAGACCCCGTCTAGACAAAACTTTCAAAACTGTCAACCATCTCAGCTATTTTTCTGTTCTCCAAATCTGAAGCATCGTCTCATTCATCTTCACAACAATGCCAACTATCTCCGCAGCCCATTTTGGATGTGCATCTCAAACTATCGAGCGCGCATTTAATTACATCGCAACTAGAGATGAATCCTATACTCGTATCTTTCAGGTTGATCATATCACATCGGACCATCAATTCAAGAACACATCATCTCGCTGACCAGCATTGACATTCAGATAGATCTTCGAGTGGACGTTGAAGAAAACCCGCTCATAACCTGTCCATCATGTCGAATCACATTAAGCCCGCGCGTTCAAAAAGAGCGGTTCATGTCATAATTTTTCGTGCGTAGCGCGATTGCGATATGTACACGCAGATACACATGTAACCCGTATCCGCTCTCCGCTGTCCTCGGTGTGTGGTGGTGGCATGATTTTGATTAACCTTTTCGAATGTTTACATCGTCAAGTTGTTTGTTAGAGTGCGATTGTGTGTTGTGTTCGTTCTGGACTGGCCAGAGTGCGTCACACACATCTATCATTTCATCGGATGGGGAAAATCAGGGGGAAAAAAACATAAAATAAAGAAAATACCACCGTTCGTTGCGGCATGCAACGCGATCACAGAAGCGCATTGTTGGCCATAAAAGCGGGACCCGAACGAAAAGAAAAACATTCGCAGCAAAGTTTCTTTAGAATTCTCTGAAGTTTCATTCTCCTTCTTTTTTTTCTTGTTGTTTTTAGCGGAGTTCATTATTCCGTGAGCACGAATTGCGTAATCCGTCAACCATGAATCGGAAATCATCCGCAGAGGGTTGGCCGTTGGCTTCTATTGCGCGCGCTCTCAATAAGGTCAATAGGGTAGAGGAGATTTGTTGACGATCATAACCCAGAGAGAGAGGGAGAGTCTCTCGTTGAAGACAATTTTTTAAGACAAAAACGCAGTGTTCTTCTCAACTAAGGCCAATGAAAAGTCTTCCATCTTCGAAAAAAATAAAGAAATAGCTGGCGCGACAGCTCGAGGTGAGCCTAGGTCTAGCTTCTCGCAATCATCCATGTGCGTGTTACATTTTTCGCACGAATGGAAGAGACCTGCAGTTTATTGGTGGCACCGAATGACGAATCGAGAAGCTTCTTCATAACAAATTATACTCTCGGCGGTTTGTCATTATCCGAGAGGTGGTGCCGCGAAAAACGTTCGGTGGGTATGGCTGGGTCTTGAACCCATACATATGTAGCAGTCCAACGCACAAACCACTGAACCACGAATTAAGGATAAGGATATCACTTGTGTCTTAAGTAGATATAACTGTCATATGGATTCGTTTTCCTATTTGTTCTACACAGTTCTAGCTGAAGGGCAATCCAAGTCGTGAATACCTTTCGCACAGAACTCTGTAAGGGTGCTTGTCACGATTCGTATTTCCCTACGACAAAGTTGTATGTAAATGTTGAAGTTGTGGTTCACTGTGATCTTCACTGTGATTTTCCATCTTTTAGATTATTAGAAACATGTAGCGTCTTCCAAGTCAAAATATGTATAGAAAAAGAATAGAAAAAGCTGCAGGATGCATAAGAGATTGTCACCTCCCCCATCGGATATTACCATCTTCGTTGACAGTCAAAAAGCTTTAAAATCGATAAAATCCAATACAGTCAAATCAAAGGCAGTTAAGAAATGTCAAGACTCCACAGTCAAGCTCTGCTGGGTTCCCGGACATAGGGACACAGAAAAGAACAAAAAAGCTGATGAATTGGCAAGATTGGGTGGGCTATGAACATAAGCCAAGTGGACACATCTGTAATGTCACCTATAGGAAGATCGCATGGGATAGGTTAGGTTAGGGTGCCTTGTCACATTGTCACTGCTCACTTAGACCAGCAAAGGGTTCGTTGTGCCCATCTTCCATTTTGCATGAGATAATAGAGAAAGAAGCTAATTTCTCCTGGTTAGCCAGAGAGTATTGCGTCACCCGTCGAACGTTTTCGCCGAAATTAAATTAAACCAAAACAAGATTGCTTCTAGCACTGGATAGATTCGCTATCTACACACTAACTGGAGTTGCAAAAATGAGGAAGAAGTAGAATCATTTCAACATCTGCCCCGCTCTGCAGGAACGACGTCTACGCGCACGAGGATCAAGGTTCTTTGCAAGCATAGCAGTGGTAATAGACTCACAGTTTCATAAAGAGCACATAAGTACACAGAAAGGTAGATGAAATAATGCAAGAAAAAGTTTAAAATACCATGCCACAGGAGCTCCAGAGTTTACTGAAACAAGCAGCATATCTGAATGCTGCTTCAGGATGAAATTACGCCGAAGAATGATTATGTTGTGGGGTTTTGATTTTCATCTCTTTTGGTGATCCTGTCTATTCCATTGAAGAGGCTGCTTATTATTATTATTAGTGGGGAGTGGTTGGTCCGCTCCAGCATTGCGGTCTCATATAAAGGCCTATTGTGATGTCCAATATGTTTTAGAGCAGTTTGTCTGTTCCAGAGGCTGTCAAGAAGCTAATCAGCTCCTCAGAGTGGAGCGTGGCAAGTGCGGTTGGTGAGACGATTTCACTGCCTAGGGTCTCCATTCTCACATAAATGAGGACGGGGTATTCTATGACCTTATGAAGATAACTTCATTTGCTTTCCAAGCATAATCCGTAGGTAGGGTCCAGTGACAGGCCAAGCTTGTGTAGATGCCGTTTTAGAAGAGGTTGCTTACCCATTTTGCTTCGACAGCTTAGATTGCATTCATCCTCTTATTCGTTTTTCTGCTCTGATATTCTCTCTACCTTAAGCTTTGGACGTTCACTGACGCTCAAGCTGATAATTTTATCAGCTGCACTATAAATTCGTTGACTTCTAAGAACTGCGTGTTCTGAACCAACGTTTCTCACTTCACCAATGTGCTTGATGCATTCCTCCTTTTTATTGAGCCTGTTTTCGCCTGGGCTATCTATCAGCGCTGCGTCTTTCCTTAATTTTGAAGTCAAGCATTAGACATACTTCAGTCTTTTTCGTAAGAGTATGAGTGGGTTTAGTCCGAATCCATAGAGTCGGCTTCATCTCGCTCTCAGCAAGCAATCCCACATACTCCACTTCAAATCCGGATTTTTTCTAATTTCCTGTCTATCATCGAGAAAATTCACTCAAAGCTTACTTTTTAAGAAAACAATCGAGAAAAGATTGGTACGACTTCTTGTCTAGAGAGCTCGGTCAGTATTTCGGATTCTTGCGTTGTTTTTGAGCTCGTCTTGAAAATGACAAAAAGGCTTCTCTAAAGGTTGGCCAATCGACCCACCTGGGACTGTAATTCATTATTGAGATCTCTACTGTTTTAATGTGGCTTTCACTTGAAGAGTTTAAATCCAATCTCAAGCCTCACATAAATGGACGGGACTGCATTGAAATGTCCACTTTTTGGTCAGGTTTATATAAAATCGCAACCATAAGTGTGTCAACACTCAGAATTCAGTGGGTAGATGGACAGGATTGAGTTGACGCTTCTACGGTTTTAATCTGCCTTCCACTCAAGACCACGAAGAGGCTTATATTCAAAGTCCTAGACAAGTAGAAGTACGACTGTGTAAATGGATGGAACTGCGAAGATTTTTAAGACTTTTCGGACTTTTAAAGTCGTCGATTGACCCTTCCTCCTTAAGCTATCGAGCCAACCGCTCGTGGGTTTCTGCTGTGATTTCAGCTAATCAAAGCCGCACGGTGGCACACTTAAAGCCACCTGGCCAGTTGACCTGCCATCACCGGTCCAGAGTGCCTTAAGTGCACGATCAAAATAAACAAACTTGTAAAACCAAAAGCGATCTCGATCATAAAGTGTCATATAATCCATTTACAGCCCATAATAGCTCTTGCGTATGTGCTTCCAATCCACATTCATCTAATCCGCTCCGAGGTACTTTTCCATACAATAGCTGTCGGATGCGCCGTCGGATCGACGTACACCGGTGCACGCTTGCGATCGGCTCATACAATGCTAATAAATTTTCCCAACCCGTGATGATCGTTTTGCTGTTTTTTTTTTTTTATAAATTTTTAGCAAATGCGCTCAACGGACGCCAGCGAAGTTTCCCTCCCATTGTTCTGCATACTTCACCGCGCCACTGCCAGTGTGTCCTCTGATTTACGATCAAAAGATTTGTTTGTATCTATTGAGTTCTCTGACTCGTGTCAGAAGCTTTATCGGATTTTCCGGAAAATCTCATCAGAATTTTTCCATTGAAACACTGCTGGCCTTCGCCGCCTGCTAGAAGCGGATCTACACGGATGTTCGCCGGGGGAAGCTTGAATTTGTGCCTCGGTTTCCTGTACCTCGGTACTTTCGCACGCGTACTACTGTCGCGATATAGAAGTGTTGACGGCTGACTAACTGCACCGTCGTCGATTAACATTTTACTTTCCTGTCTGCGAACGGATGTCTCAATCGGACTACGTACGCTGAGATGCGTTTTCTCACACAACCAGATCGGTGATCGGATCGCCATCGCCGGCTCACCGGAAACCGATCCCGTTTACGAAAGAAGAAAACTATTTCGCTGCATTGCAGCGACGGTGAATTCATAGATTTTCCCATTTTCGCGCGATAGCCATCAATTAGAAAACAATTTATGAATTTTTGTAGCACGACGTTGCTTTGATGTGACCGGCACTCACGCAATTTTGTTGGTGCCGCCACAATTGTCATCGCTGCTGGTGAATGATTCTCTGTCCGATTCACGGTTTGGATTTCTGTGGAACGGTGGAACCTTGAATTGTATCAACTTAGTCATTAGCTGCAAAATGATTGCTTTAGATGTGACTATGAGTAGTGAATTGAATATCCATAAGATACGTGGAATCAATGTTTGGTTGCAGTTATTTGGCGAGCGCGCCCCTCGTGTGAGTGGCTGGGATTGTGTGTGGAACTATGGAACTCTATGCATTAGCAATGCAATTGTCAAGGTAATGCACCTGCTGCAGCTGTTGTTGTTGCAGAGCATGAGGAAAAAAAAAAACGAATCAATTCAATGCAACGTGGTTTTTCCTCTCCTCTGCATTTTTCATCAGTTTTGTGCTCTGTGGATTTTGTTTCATAACACACAATGGGTTGGTCACAGTCGCGAAGAAAAGTCTTGTAACACATAGTCTAAGAGAAGAATGCTTTTTAAGTCATGCCGCAATCGTAGACACAACATTCGTCGAAACCTCTTAAAGCCCCACTTTCTCGATGGCCCTGTGTCAGCAGCCAATTATTGGGCTTAGAATTTTTAAAACGATGTAGTGTAGTCAAGTCGCTGCGAAGGGAAAAGATCAGACCACATGGGGTTTGCAATGCACTGGCTGGACTCGAAGGTCAAGTCGTAAAAACTTAATTTTAGACAAACGCCGTCAGGTAAGATCTCAAGGCAACTAACGACGGATCAAGGTGACTTCTTCCTCACAAAGAAAAACTGTTAGAGAAATTCCAGGTGCAAAGTTAATTTTTATTGGTTATAAACGATGTGATATGCCCACTTTGACGATGGATAATGAGGAATTGGATCGAATCTTACTCGCCATTTGACTATGAACTCCACCAAATGATAGTAGGTTTTGAGAGACTAAAATTATCACCCTCGGAACGAACATATCGCCTTAAGAAAGCTTCCTTGGACAGTCAGTAGAGAGAGTGTCAATATTTTAGGAACTTTGTTTCGTGGAACTGGATCTACCAGCCGAATCGGCAAAGCAAATTATGAGCTTGGAATGCTGTCCAAAATGTGGCAAACCAATCAGGTTAAGCTACAACCGAGGACTATTCAGTTTCTATGTCAAATTCGTGCAGGACTTGGAAAGTGACGTCCATTATCATAAGAAAGAAGCAAATTTTCATGAATATGTACCTATGTATGGCTTAAGGATTTTGTGGCCTATCTTTACCAAAGAACGGCAGTAAAATGGTCATATAATTCGAAAAGTCGATCACTCTGCAATGGAAGTGACTAACAGATGGTAGAAGAGTGGGTCGATCGAGAAATACATGGCACAGAACAGTTGAGGAGTCAGGGTAACTGGGGAAGAATTGGAGAGAGAGCTGAGGCATGTATGAGGCCAAAAACTGTGCACGATGATGCGTAGGGGTAGCATAGGTCCTAGGACCCACAACGAAAAACAAGACAGACGTAAGTAAAGCATGCATTCTTGGTGCTTATTGAACTAATTTTGATTGGTTTTATCAAGGCAAGCTTTTTGACAACATTAGGATCAGGTTTGCAGTCATCCACATACCACAGACAGAAATACCCCACAAACTCGTAAAATAAAACAAAATGTAGGTCATTACCAGCTAGCGTCAGAAAATTCACATCTTGTGAGTGTGCAGCCTGGTGCGAGGTGTTTAGCATGATCCGATGATCTCTTTTCGGGATTCATTTTGACATCACCCAAACTAAATCGTGTAAGTGTATGCAAGTTGTCAGAGGATAAACAAAAGCAAATATGTAGTCAATGTTCCTAATGTGACAAGAGTTCATAGGATTAAGTAGGCATGTTCTTATCAGAGTTACAGTCTAATCATTTCATGGACAACAAAACAAGAATGAAATTCTTGGAATGGCAATCCTCACTTGAAAGATCGGTGTAGAATATCGAACGTTTCTCAAGGGTCGCTTTAGGTTGCTGGTCTTTTATGCTCAAGATGCGCGGCAGTTCACAATGCGCCTGTTCTGGGGTGCCAGCTTATAGAGAGATGTCAGGAAATTACAAGACTTCTTAGGTGGGCGGCGTGGCTCAGTGTTTAGTGCGTTGGACTGCTGACCGAGCGGCGTGGGTTCAAGCTCCAGCCAGGAAAACACCAAACATTTTTCGCGGCACCACCTCTCGTCGGAGAATGACAAGCCTCCGGGATTATAATTTGTCATGAAACAGTTTCTCACCTCGCCGTTCGGAGTCGGCAATAAATTGTAGGTCCTTCCATTCATGCGAAAAATGTAATACGCACAGCATGAATGGTTGCGAGAAGCTAGGCCTTGGCTCATCCCGAGCTGTACTTACGTACTTTTTAGACACGACAGTAGCACTTAGTATTTCGAACCTTGGAATCTGGGTATGCCTTTCACTTCGTTTACTTAAATGTTATCAAGAAGATCAATCGCGGAAGCAGACCTAATGTGTTTGTCCTGCTGAACCGATTCTCACGATTCAAAGTAATAGCACGGCACAGGCTTACATACATATATGCTGAAATGTAAATTCTCGCTTCAAATGATTTTTGTAGACGCAACAAGGCTCCAAGAGGAGAAGAGAAACGTCCTGCACTGCCTTTGCATATGTCTTTCTCTGTCTAAAATAAGGCCACTGTATCTGGGAAAAAGTATTTTCGCCAACATTACCTTACATGACCACCAGCAGTTTATGTCAAGAGACCATAACCTGCATAAATCGAAAATGACTCTGCACTTTCTCGAGTAGAACGTTGCGCCGAAGTCTTCATTTTTTCAAAGTAGTGAGTGTAGTTGTGCCCTCTCAGAAATCACACACTTTCCTCAAACACACACAAAATGCATATTTTCTGTACTCTACGGATCAGAAGAGAGTTATAGACAACGGAGCTGCCAACATAATAATCTAAAAGGTGTTTTGTCAAGACGCAGTAAGGCTCATATATAAAAACACACAATATTGAGATCTAGTCCTTACCGACAGCCTGGCCGCTACAAACGAGCTGGAAGATCAATAAGATCAGTTGACAAGAAAAATCACCATCGGATTTCGCAAAAGAGGATAAATTAACTTCTATGTTGGAAATCTGGTCATAGGGCCTAAAAGGCAGTACCCAGTGTGATGAACTTACCACACAAAGAAAAGAATAAATCGCCGAATCGGTTCCAGGCAAGTCTTGAAGCAATAACTAGTTTGCAAGACTAGTATTACAAAAAACAAATTACTAGCATTACAAGCAACGAACTACAAAACAGGAACTAAGATAAGGCTGAGATCTATCACCAAAGTTATAGAACTACAGCCTCAAAAATTAGGTCCTACTAGAGTCTACATCTTCTAGATTCGATTAAATAGTGTCGATCGAAGAATTTTCTGAGTTGCTTATAAAATATGACTCATTTTTAAAGATATGTTCCTTAGAGGAACTAACATCCCATATGTCATGGAAGGGTTAACACAAAATCATAAACTTTTATCATGCGAATTCGAGACGTTGTAAGACTTCGTCATAAATTCAAGGTCCAACAAATAATAATACACCATTCTAGCATTATCTCTTCAAAAAACTAATTTGCACTTCTGTCTGTTTATCTGTATGTTCGCTTATAACTTGGTAACCGCTTAACCGATTTTATAAGAGTCCTTCGAAGTCTATAGCTTTATTACCTCTTTGTGTCATAGGTTATTTCAAATCGCCTTAAAAGTTTAGTTTAGATATAATTTTCCCCTTAATATCCGAGCCCAAGTAACAAAAAAAAATCTTTTACCCACTAAAATTTGTACCTTGGACAAAACTTTTCATCACCACTGTCCATTGCATGCATAGTCGCCACACATACGAGTACTATACATATTTAATGAGGAACAATGCTTTTGGTACGGAAAACGTTGCTGCTGTTAGTGTGTAGTGTGTACATTCCTCTGCAGTAACGAACCAACCAAATTCATTGGAAAAAATTCATGGGAAAAACATTGAACTAATTTGTCCGGTAATTTATGAAAATATCTGTGTATCTATGCATCTTAATGGCACCATTAACCGCAACACACTTTCCTCTCATTACTTCTGCGGTTATCGTCGACCAGCTTCCAGCTGCCTCGACCGCAGCACGAGTCAAGCTATGAATTTCATATTCGAAGTTCTAATTGGGAATCGATGTATGGACAAAGTACCTTGTCGTGCAGGTCCTATCCTATCCTATATGCCGGAGCCTAGAGGCACTAAACAAATATGGAATCGAAAATATTCCATCTGTGGCTCGATTAAGCAATCAGATCAGGATAGTGAGCCCCTATCTGATGTCCTGATATGCCACAATCAATCGATCATTTGTCGATTGTCACTTGTGGTAAAAACATACCAAAAATAGAACACCACGCCGAGGACTACAACGACGACGACGACGTGTGCTGTGTGTGCCCTTTCATTGTAATTACAAGGTTTGGTCACGTGTGCCAGGAGCACCATATCTGGGAAAGCTGGAACTCATACCAGCGAACCCGATAAGGATCTCCACGCAGGAGAGAGGAAATTCCTGGCAAAAAAAAGAAAACAAACAAAATAAAATCCAAAAAGCCCGCGACCGAACAAATCGTCATCGCCGTACTGGACGACGACATTTCCATCTCGGCACAGCAGCGTGACGAAGACGAGTGGTCCCGGGCATATATTCCATAAATAATGAGGATTTACCCGAATCGATTCAAATTTTATATTGTGGCGCGCAATTAAAAACACATTCAACCGAGTTCGCTCGACCAGGATGGGTGGTGGCGAGGCGAGGGCACACTATCACACAACATCAACCTTGCAGTTGATGAAATTGTTTCGCGTTGACCAGCAGAAGATACCAGAGATAACGTTGTGCCATCGACAACGGAATGTCAAAGCGGTATGTATTCGTTGAATGGAATGACGAACGAGTCGAGCCAAGAGTCGAAGAGTCGAGGCCGCACGACCTGGACAGCGGATGAGAAGAAGATACGAGCAAATATGACAAGGATTTGGAAAATTTGCGAGAGGACATTTTTCGGTGGAAGATGAAACGCAACGAATAAATGTTCCGCGCTGATATTTGGCGGACCGGGATGGTGCTATCAATAGGGGAGGGACCGAGAGACAACATCGATGAGTTGACGGTGAGTGATGGTCTGGTCATTCATCTGTCCGCTGGCCATTGTTCGCTCTGTGATGGAATAGGTAACGCGATTTGGTATTTTTTTTTTTTCGTTTTGGGTTGCTGTACGCGGTTTTCGCGGTGCCTTTCCATTGAAAGGAGGAAATATTTGGATTTTCTGTTAAAAGAGTTTTGTCACGCATATTGGAGGGAGGGGGGAGGAGGGTGGCATGACAATCGATGGGCAGCTTGAGTACTCGTATGTGGTTGGTTCAGAAGTTGTTTCTTCCTCATTTGTTGGATGTTGGATTATCCTTTGTACAGTGGCAGTGCATGTAGCTTCCTTGTTGCATTTAGTTAATCGTTGCGAGGGTAAATCTCTTGACAAATTGTACTTGTAGTACGTCCATAGATAGGTAGGGGATTGATGGTCATAGAAATGTGCTTCTATAGCTCGGGGAATGCCATGAGTCTAGTGCTACTGAAGTAATGCGTCGGAAAAATCGTTGCCCATACATTCTTGACAGAAATTCCAAAAAATCGAACTTGGACCATTTCAACTATAAAAGTCATTTTCTCTGCACCGAGCAGGTAAGAGTTGACTGGAAACCAAACCAAAACCGGAAGATCTCATTACAGTTATGGTTGCCATTCATGAAAGATGAGACGTCTAATTTGGACTGGAAGAGCTGATGACTGGAAACTCCAAACAACATTTTTACCGACGGGACGGGAATGCCGCCTCCCGAATTTTTTCCAGTGTCTTGGACTACCGACAAAAACTGACGATATGCTTCTCTTTGTTTTCTGTTTTGATAGGGTTCTCAAGAAAAGGAACATTGAGGGGTTATTTCCTTAAACATCGACCAAAGGAGGTAGCGTTTTGATTGTATCACAATTTATATACACAGCGTAGGCTGGCAAAAGTCTAGCAGTACTAAATCAAATTCCTTTTCGAAGATATGCCTTCTCAACCAGGATAGAGTCGGACACGGGTCGATAAAGTGTCCTTTCAGAGAGAAGCAGCACTCAGTATATAAAGCTTGATAAGATGTCATCCCAAGACACCCTTAGGATAGGTTACGTGTAATGGATCGAGATAACATCTTTTTCGCTCGGGCAACCGAAAGGTTGTATATTTGTTTCTGTTCATGTTTTGATGCTGATCACTGCCTCACGACATTTCTTTACTAGCTTTGATTTTATTGTGCTGGATTTTAGTTCTTTTATGGCTGCTTGACTGTCTAAAAAGATGGTTGCATCCGGCGGACGGAGATGACTGTCCTATTAGAACCGTGGTGCCTTTTCTGTTGCCAGGATTTTAGCTTGGAAAAGACTACATGCATCAAGTAGCCTAAAGAATTCCTGTCTTTGCAGTGCTTCTGACTAGAAACCGTCTCGTAATCGTGACTGTAAAAATCTTTAAAATCACCGCAAGTTCACAGATTGGATTCTACCAGAAAAAGACCTTTTTTTGCGGCAGTACCTTTCTTGAACAAGTCTAGGTGAAGAATATGGAGAATCATGTCCAATCCTGCTTGCAGTGAATTCCATACAATTGCCCTGATACAAACCGCTGCTGTGCAGCTGTGTTGAACTTGCTTAGGTAGCTTTTAATGCCCGTTTCTGTCTACAAGATTAGGGCCCCATAGCAGATGGATCTAATGATTGCTGTGTACATCCAGTGTACGATGCGTGGTTGCAGTCACCAACTTTTGTCGAAGATCATTTTACATGCACAGCGAGCGTTGAAGCCTTTCTGCATTCCCTCTTCAAAATTTGTTTTCCAAGCTAACTTGCAGTCGTGAATAATTCTGAAGCTTTTTGAGAGAGCTTCAAACCGCTTAGTTTTGTCCATATAGAGAGTTCCTTAAGAACAGATTCGATTGATTCACCAATCATCAGTTGAAGATCCTGCTCGTGAGCATAGTTTTAAATCAGTGGATGAAGGGCCTGTTTACCTCTGGCTCTTCCAAATTCTTTACTTATGATTCTGCTTTTATATTATTTCCCTCTACATAGAGGAAAGCCCCCACTGCATACCTTTTTAGGACCAATAGTTCTATATAAGTCTGACGACACTATGTAATGCACCCTCCACTGATTTATCTTGTTGAGTTTCCCATAGATTCTGAGAGTTGGTCAATGAGAAGATCTAAGGTTTTTTGTAAAAACGACGAGAAGCTGATTTACCTGTATGTAAATACTAGGTATATCCTTGCGCAGATGGAATCTTACTGACATCTTACATCATAAGATGAAATTTTCTACGACGACTTTCTTGAACCGAGTACTACTTACGGGTACTACTTACGAGTATGCAAACTTCTTGTAGGAAATAGGATGCCAAAAATGTCAGCACTCAATTTTTTGCGGAGTCCTGTCAAGCGCTTTAGTTACTCTCAGCTCATCCCCAGACTCCAATCGCCTTTGTTATGTGCGACAGATCTTTATTATGGTGGCTATGAGTGGCCTTGATTATCTTTTTGGTGCTGTTCTGTATCAACTTGTTCATTGTTTGAGCTCTGAAGTGTAAATTGTGTATTAGGGATAGATTTGTTGTGCCTCCCTTATCTCAAGACTTTGGTGAATGAATACTTGAGCGAGAGCCTATCCTTTAATCTAATGTGCCTGACAAATTGAAGTACATACTTTAAGTGGACTTGGACGAGGGTAGACCATCGTGAGGTGGAAGACATAACCCTAGATGAGTCCTTATGACGTAAGTAAGTGTCGCACTGTTCCTAAGATGTTTTGGGTTTTCGAAACTCTGAGTGCAACTGCAACCAAACCTGAAAAACACGACTCCCAACGACATGGTTGTTGTGATCGGCGTTATCAGCATTGTTTATCTTATTGAATTTTATCTTGTTATTGAATTGTAAACTGCTATTAAATCGATTGTCTGAAGCCGTTTTCTATTTAGGCTGTGCTCTTCGTCAGCAAGTGTGTCCGACCTTCCATTGTCGCTTTGTATGATTTGCTTCACTGTCTCTTCTGTCGAACTGGTTTGTCATTGGCTTGGAAAGAGTTCAGTATATTAGAACATCGAACGAGCAAGAAATTAAGGAAAGGATTGGTTGAAAATGTAAGCTCGCGACTGCTGGGCTAGTACTCCAAGCAATATAAGGAGCGAAATTATTATGGAAATTCTTAAAGGAAGTCCAAGGCATCACATTCACAGGACACGATAATCGTTATGTTTTCTTAGATACCTTGATCTGCCATTCGTGTTCGTATCCTAGAATACTAGTGTTGTCAGATTGGGCTTATAGAGTTATTTCTCTTGAGTCGGAATGCTAAACTGGTTGTTCCTTACTTTGGGCGCATTTTTCCTGAAAAGCTAACGATGCTGCCGAATTATGTTCTTCTATCTCGGTGTCATCTGCCCACTTACTTATTTCATTTTGATTAATGGTTCTATCTGGGTGTATAGTCACGAAGGAATAGAAGATAATATTATAATTGCAAACTTCTCTACTCAAAGTCTCGAATAGACTTCAGCTTCTAAGGTGTCAACCTTTTCGTTCTAATTCTGTTGAACAGGTATCGCGCCACCAAAGCGTTGAAATCTAGGTCAACATGACTTTCTTCTCCTAGGTCCACTGAACTTAAAACTAGACCCAGACTAGGTAGCAACTAATAAATTTTCACTTCCAACCCGCTGTCAAATGAAAACCAGTCCATGTCACCTATCATCCCAGAGGTATTCTACCCAACACCGATGCGAGACGCCAAAACGGTGTTTAACGACGGACAAACAGGTGCACCGCGTTCACTCAGTCATTGATCAAAACACAATAATGTGTGTCGGTCGTCGGACGGCCAGCAGTTAGCCAAAACTGTCCAAACTGTCATTTCATGTCATCGTCATGAAACGTCATCTATAAACTTTAAGCTAAACCCTCAGCCATCCCACCCAACTGACGCACAACACAACGCACGAGACGAAATCACACAATGAAACTGACAAGTGAAACACAACATCATAAATCAAAAACAAAAAATTAGTTGTGTGCTTTTTTGTCATTCGCGTATCTGTACCGAGTATCTTGTATCTCGTATCTGTAGTGTGTGTTTATTTGTCTTTTATTTTATGTTTATGTCCACATGTATGTTTCGTTATGAATAAATTATACCATGTGCCTACCTGAATTGAGTTTGATTCATCGAAAGTCAATCTGAGAGATACTCTAGAAATCCGACGAAAATAAATGAGAAACAGAACACGTTTCGAGTCTTGTGTACCGGAGTAGCAGCAGCAGCAGCAACAACAGTGGCAACCAGTAACACAGTTGTCAGCCACAAAATGATGCAAGTTGGAGATTTTTATCCCACCGCATGGATCACGTATCTTTTTGTGTTTTTTCGGTTTTTTTTTGTTTGCTGTAGATCGTATCTTGGCGATCGTTTTGCTTTGTGTCTATTTCGCGGTCAACACGATTAAGTTATTAAAAATAACTGATGGTGCGTGGCCGATACGAGTAGCCTCCCCCGCTTGTGTGGTTCATGATTTGCTGCAAATTGCAAATATTTATCAACAAAAATCGAGAGTATCTTTCAAGTGTATCAGGTGCTGAAATGAATTTTCCCACAAAGCAGCAACAATCTCGGCACCTTTTCACCTCACTTGCTGACATCTAGATCTGTCAGTTTGCCTTAGCGTTAGATTTACTCGTGCACAGGCCAACATGCAAATGTTATGTATCTGGGGTACGCTATACGCTGGTGTTATTCTGTACCATTGGTGAAATAAATTTGCAAAGTAATTTCTCATATCTGGAATTATGAGAAACTGACATCTCAACTCGGAACGGGACAATCTCGGCAATTGGATAGTGCGTGGAACGGGCAGTTAATTAAAATTGAATTGCAGTTTGCTGTGTCATTGCATGGCATAGTGAATATGAAAATGAATTACGAAAACGTTGTGGGCTAGCGCCCCACGAGCTATGGTTGGGGCTCGCTGGCGCGTTTATCATGTTCAGAGTTATGTTTGGCGATTGCGTACGGATTATGTCGTTGGGTAATTATTATCATGCGGCGAAGTGATTTTCACTTAGAAAATCATTACTGTCACATTGATTATAGAATAAATAAATAAGCACTGCCATACACATTGTATGGTGTGGATGTGACACTGCTGGCCGGAGGAGAGGCGTCTCATTTTAATCGGACGAAAGTGACAAAGCGCAAGAGAGCGTTTGAATGTAATTATTGCGTTAGTTGAGTTATACAAGTAATTGGCGTTTAATTACTATGACAATGTGTCGTAGATACAATCTAAAGACAAAGTTCATCATTTCACTTTCTATTTACGATCGCTTCCGTATGGTTGTTGCTTGTCCATAAGGAGAAATAGTTGCTCTAGCTAAGTGGGTTGTAGGGTAGCAACACCACGAACTGCGTTGGCTCACTTGGATCTGTGGAGATCATTCGTTAGACTGGTTCTTAATAGGCTTTTATTTGCAGTAGATATCGCTGCAAATTGAATTATTGAATATTTCCCATGGGTACGGCTAGAATTGACGGGATTCCGGTTGAACTACATAAAATTTGTCCAACCATTTCGGTAACACCTTAACACCCATTTACAGAGAGTTTTGGGTGATCGACGACTACCCCGATGAGTGGACGAGGGAAGTGACTTTCAACCTTTTTTCTTAGAAAAGTTACAACTAAAACGCCTCTCCAGTCAGGTATCAGTTACCTCCTCGCACTTCCATCTGCCTTCAATCAACAGGAAATACCATAGCAGAACCATCTGGCAATACGAGAATACCGATTGGAGCTGTCTAAATTCTTTCTTTAGGGCTTTTAACTAGCATCCTCTCCTACGCTTCCTCTGATTCTGCTTGGAATGCATCCTTTTATCCCAAGCAAAACAGTTAATATCAAACCTAAAGAATAACTATGGTTCAATCTGACCTGTGCGATTGCTGTCCGGAAGAAGGATAAGGTTTTTCCATTATGGCGCCAAACACTCTCTGAGGAAAACAGAAAACTCTTGAAACAGAAATAACTGCAAACTCATTTTAAAGCGTGACAAATACCTGCGAGACCAAAAAGTAAGGCAATGTTCTAAAGACACTAAGACTTTTTGGTCCTTTGTCAAAAGAATTGAAGGTTCTGCCTCATTGAACATCCTAGATAAAAACAACACGGACTCTAAAGAGAAGGCGAATTTCACCTTACCAGACAGCTCTCTCATTCCACCCATGCTGAACCGTGTTCATTACAAATATGCCCTCCGAACCCGTTCAATATGTAGCTGGAGGCGTTAAAGATCTCAATAGTAACAAATCTTCAGGTCCAGATGATATTTTTCCCATTGTCTTGAAGAGGTATTCTTCTAAAAACTTGCACTCGTTCAGCCAATTCCTGAAAAGGGTGATAAAACCTCCCCGTCTAACTACCGACCCATAGCTTTAACGTGCTCTCTAAGGTCATGGAAAGCATTGTCAACCACCACTTCATGAGTTTTCTTAAGAGGAACCATATCCTCTCTTCGATGACCGTCAATATGGCTTTCGTCGACAACGTTCCACAGGCGACGTTATGGGTTTTCTGTCCGAAAAATGAAATCAATGCATTCATCAGTACAGTGAATGCAGAGTAGTCGCTCTTGGTATCTCATATGCCCTCAATAAAGTGTGGCATCGTCGAAAAGCTTCGAGCATATAGTATCGGTAACGTTTTCTCTAAATGGATTGCGAGATTCTTAAGTAATCGATCAATCAGGTTGTATTAGATGGATGTACTTCCACCCTCTTCTTAACTAATACTGGTGTTCCACAGGGCTCTGTCCTCTCTCCGACACTTTTTCTACTATTTATCAATAACCTTCTTCCTCTTATTCGCAATCCAATCTATTCCTTTGCGGATGACAGCACTCTTGACTTCGCTTATTCTTTAGTGACTCCACGTCAAGGACCCTACTTTGTAAAGTCCCAGAGATAGAGTATGTCAGCCGAACTTAACTCTGACATTAATGAAATCATTAAGTGGGCTATCAAAAACAGAACTGAGTTCAACGGGTCCAAAATCCAGTGCTGTCTCCTATCATTGAAGCGAGATACTGCCGTAGCGAAATTAAAAATGAACGGAGTTGATGTTGAGTAACCGAATGGCCTTTCAATGCTGGGTATGCATATTAATCCAGACTTTCGCTGGAACCAACAAATCGTTGAGGCTGCTAAATTTTGTGCCCATTGTCTCCGTTTCCTCAAAAGATGTAAACGATTTTTCACTCCAACAGACTTGGCTTCAATCTATAAAGCTTACGTTCATCCGAAACTTAAATATACTTAACTCACATGTCTGGCAGTTGGATCGAGTCCAGCGTCAAGCTTGCAGACTGATTGGCGAGCAATCTATCTCCAACCAAATCCCTTATTCGAATTCCTTCGAAACGTTGGATGTGTACCGATACTTCTGCCACAAATGTTCGCAAGAATTATATTATTGCGTCCCGCCTGCCCGTCTGCCCCTTCAGTCGTAATACTCGTGCGGCTTCTTCTGCACACTCCTCTATTTTAAAGCCTACTTTCGAGCAAAAGTTGAAAACGAGCTTCGGCGTTTTTTAACCACGCAACACGAATCAATTCCCTGCCTCAGTATTTCCTGAAACCTTTGAACTACGAATATTTGAAATGAACCCCACCTTACTGTCAATCCACTAGACTCTACTCTTTAGCTCTCCTCTATACCTCTTTCTCTCTCTCCATCACATAGTTAACACTAACTTTAAAGGACATAGTCCTAAGTGCAGAAGAGCATTAAAAAAAGGTCGATTGTTAGACAATTCCCTCGAGTTACGCATATGTCATGTTGGTTATGAAATTTAGGGTCTAAGTTTCACAGCAAACTAAGGTGCACGTTACCTCATAAGCCTTTGATTTTTCAAAGTATTGGGACTTTTAAGAAAGAATTGCTGGACTTGCTGAACAAGTCAGCAGTGCTGTTTGGATAGTCAAACAGCACTGAAAAATTATCACAAATCTGACTTCCAGATCTCGTTTGGTCAGCGAATGTAAAAACAAACTCAATCTGCTTACCAGACACTACCAGGATCAGCTTATTTGGTCACAAAGGGACCGAGACCTGGCAAGAAAAGAAACACGCACAAACGAACCAATCGCTGAAAACTTAGCGGGAATCATACTGACGGTAATCAAAACGAGAAGGTACGACAGGGATTTCGAGGAGCACTGGGTAAATCTCTCGACTTGTAAAGATCACTTGTAAAAAAAACAAAACCACTTGCTCACCAAAAAGGGTCCAATTTTAAAAAGAGAGCAAGTAAGGCTGATGGTGGACTAATCACAAAGCACATTCACCCCAACCTCAAACACTTCCTATGGCACTGCCCAGTCTTAGTAAGATTGCAGTAAACCCTGGGGTCTATGTGGATAGCGGACCCGAAGCATCTCTTTGATAGAGGAATCGGTGACATTTTGGCTTTCACCAAAGAGACAGAATCACATCCACACATGTACATAAGTGTTCTGAAGGCCAAGTGAAGAGCATATCAGAGCAATCAGGCTCACATACCATTCGAATTGGTATAAAGACATTGGTGTTGGATTTATATTAATTCCAGCTCCAGATTTCATGTTTAATCAGTCGGTCAATCAGACGGACTTGATAAGTCCAGTCCGAGTTTTCCACTGGACCAGTCCACATGACCTTCCTTACTTCAAATAACCTTCCAAAAGAAAATTTTTGAGGATTCTGCCCATAGGGAGTGTCCTGTGATACCTAGAGAATTTATTTTGGTAGGAGTTCTACCAGATGAACCGCTTAGCTTTAGTGGTGAAGAAGAGGAGATTGCCAACGGTTTTTTTTGTTAATGTTCTGCATTTAGGGATATTGCGTCCTAGTCGTAGATCAATAATCAGAAAGTTCCTGAAAGATGCGTCTCGGCTTAAGGAACATTTTCGATGCTTCACGATACATATGGTTCGTTTTGTTAGTCTAAGGTCCGTTCAAGATACAGAATTGGGTCAAGCAAGGGTGAAATCGCAATAAGAGTGAAATCGCAATAATGTTAGAATGTCCTGATTTGCAAAGACGCCAACATTCCTAAGATCAAAGATATCGTTGATCAACACAAAATTCCCAGTAACGTCAAAAAAAATCCCAAGCTGAATTTTGACACAATAGTCGGTACCAAATGCTAACTGTTGCATCAACTTTTATTAAAACATTTTTTTTTCTCATCTCAAACAGTAGGAGGCCACGTTTTTGTGTCTCCCAATGCCTACGCAATGAACAATGACACAACGAAAAATTATAAATTCCATCCGTCAGCTATTTGCATTTCTTGTCACACACAGCAAGAGAGAGGGACACAATTCCCAAAAGGAAATGTCAAACTGACGCTGTGCGAGAGGTTTCTCTTGAGTGCATTTCTAGGACACTGAGACTGAAAACTGAGGAACAAAAAACAAGAGTTTTCCTGGATTGCAAAGAAAAATTTGAACAAAACCCCAAGACTCAAGAGATGACATCACACGACGAACTGGGATCATTGTTGCCGTTCATCATGATCGGTTTTCAGTCCCGAAATCGGACGTCTCTGCGATGCGTCGTGATGTTGGATATAAATTTGAAAAAAAATTTCCTTTTTTTTCTGTCTGTTTAATCGACCGGAACCGAACACAGTTGTGTGTCACTGTCGCGATCGGAAAAGAGACTCGCGGACGTTGGTCGTTGTGATGCTTTGATGAGCACCCACCATCGGTTGTCCCGCACTCCTTCGCGAGTGTGTCGTGTCATTCGGTAGCAAATAAAAATTTCGAAAAAGGGTTAACAGGCAATAAATTAATTTACTTCAATTACAAATTGCTTTTTAAGTGATCGTAACAAAATTGGGAGTCGTACCGGAGCAACTGCAGACTCACATGCGGCTGGCAACTGTCATTTGCGCCCAAACGAGCTATCTGTCACTGTGCTCGGTCATATGTCATTTCGCTTGAAATCACCATGTCACCGTGTCACTGAGTGAGAATATCCTTTTAACCTACATTTCCGCTGCACGGTCCGCAACGGATTACCGATTACTAGACATTTATGACACAAGCGCAAGTGACATTCGCCTGGGACTTGCGACTTGGGACAACCGGCCTGCCTACGTGCAGACCGCTCGCGGAAAAAAAAAAGTCAAACTAATCGCAATTGATTGCTCTTTTATGCCAGGTGATCTTAAGGCGATCGTATCAATGTCCAAAGTTTAGATAGTTTCCCTCCACCATCGGTCGGGTTGCCGTTCTTTTTCTCCACCATTCGGTGAGACCCTCATTCGATTGGACCTGCTGTTAATCAATTTTACCAGAGTAGGTATGTTGCAAGCAACAAGATCATTGACAAGTTGTTCTGTTTTGTTTTTTGTCGGTTGGCATCTGTGGCGGTATGATGTTGTGCATGCCCCTACGTGCAGTGTGCATATTAATTGCAAATTTTATTCCGTTTCATGGCAGCCCCGTGTTCGTGAGTGTGTGAGAAAATGAGGGTGAAGTGGGGGAAATTATGAACTGTGATCATGCTCAAGTGAACGCACTTTGTTTTGGCGCGCACCGTATGTAGATAGACTTTGTTTGATTTGCAAGAGAACGAGACTATCTAAGCGAACGAAATGGCGTTAATTAATTAGAATGACACTTCCGATCGTAGGTAG
This sequence comes from Matsumyia berberina, assembly GCA_917880715.2. NCBI lineage: Eukaryota > Metazoa > Arthropoda > Insecta > Diptera > Syrphidae > Matsumyia > Matsumyia berberina. The sequence continues at coordinate 108,253,439 of OU862870.1, read as the reverse complement.
GAGAATGGTTATTACACTGACACTTGTCAATTTGACTGTAAGTAGGGCAGTTATGAATTTACCTTTTTTTGTTTTGATGTTGCAATGCGGAGACAGTAAACTAGCGTTGATATTTGCATCAGGACAGAGATTTTCGTTTCAACGAATCCTTTCATGCGGTCGTCCCTGAAAATAAGAGACTGAGTTAGTGAAGGTATTTGAGTGATTTCATTGTTCAGTAAGGACTGGAGTGACTAGAGGACTTTTGGGAAGAAAGAAAGCCGAGATATCTGCCTGCTATTACAAAGGATTATAGACTATCACAACCTGGAAGCCCCAGCTGACAGAATAGGGTTGAATGTATATAAATGACTAAAGTTAAGGCAATTAAAACTGCCACTGAAATTATTTGCATAAAATTTCAACTTAAAAAAAAGATAGAATGCATCATGCGCCTTCAGCCAAGTTCCCCGGTCTTCAGATAATCCAACCCCAAAACTACATCTTCCCACCTTTCCAAACCTCAGTGGGACTCTAATCTTCTATGACTTTGACGGATTTGTGTCCTGTTTTCTATTCTTCACCCTCAGAACTTCTTCGATGTGGGAGCATAGTCAGTTTCAATTGTTCCCTCTCGTACGCAGCAACAATATTGCCTGGTGTCATGCCTCCTTCCTCTGTTTTTAGTCTTCTCTTCGTAAGCCATCTGGTGTAATCGAAAAATGTGTATTTGGCTTTGTCTTGAGCTAAGTCTCCACACTGGTATGCTGGGCTCTCTATTTTTCTCATTCTTGGTAAGTCGTTGAAGCACCCGTCAGAAATTGTGTGAGGTAGAAGTTCACTTTGAATTTTGGACTTCGAGTGATCGTGATAAATTCTTGACTTGATCAGTCTAGATTTCTGTTCTGTAGAGGTCCGAGTACGACAGGTTTTCTTCAGAGGCCGGTTGCTCTAGCGGTTTCTTCTTTGTGATCGCTGTATACCTTGTGGAGAAGTTGATACAAAATAGAATTGATAATTTCTTGGGTTATGGCGGATGGCACTTATTCTTGGGTTATCAGAATAAGACTCTTTTGGATCCTCTTACTCATACTGGGCGAAACTAGAGGGTTTACGTAATGACGCTTAGGTACTTATTGCGTTTTCTTGTAGGTCACTAGTTCTAATACCACACTAAGACCCAGAGATCACGTCGACGTTGATGGAGGAATCGAATGTGAACGGCTGGGAATGTGTCTAGAACGAGACAACTACTTGATCATCCGGTTGGGATATATACCGAAAACTGTCTATAGAGCGCTGGTGTGGATCCAATTTATTTTTTCCGGCCATCTTAGTTCTAATACCTTCTCCTTCACTCATCGGAGGACTTTTCGTTTGAAACAACTGAGAGTGCCATTATACTCAATCTTGAGTAATTCAATGCCTCTGCGCTAAGAGCAGAACTGTCTTGTACTTGTTCGGGAGAGAGCTTTGCTTCTCAATTGGTACGGATGCCAAAACTAGACATTGTTTTGTGTTGGCCTTCTCTATAAAGGTTATCACATGAGGGCTTCAAATAAGTTTGCTGATGGGGCTAGAGCTGGAGATCCGTAAGAGTCCTAGAGCAAGTAAAGTCTCGATCTGATCCGTAAGCGAGCTGAAGGGAATGAAATCGTTAGCGTGCTACCGGGTACGGAGCGAGTGGTTATCGATTTGGAATTCCTAAGTTTTCTGCAAGATCTGTTTATGTAAATATTTGATAGATATTGGATTTTCCTGGAACAATAGACTTGTGGGCGATGTTGAGGAGGTTCATATCTCCAGAGGTAGTAGATCTCCCTTTTTTGAGGATCAGGAAAACAATGTTGAGGGTCAATATATCGGGAACGTTTCATGCAACTATATATTGCAGATAAGTTGATGCTTGTTCTTTTGAAAAGCTTTTCTCCATGTCTTTGAACACCCGGGAAGCTAGACCTTCAACTCCAGCAATTTTGTTGGACTTTAGTATAAAATATGTCTATTTTTCCTTCGTTCAGGTTTTGTGTATAGAATTGAAAAGGTTTTTTTCTAATTCACTCGCGCTCAAGGGGTTATGACTGTACACAATATTATTCACACTGGTTCGAAACTCAGGTGGTATTCGAGGGTGATGTCCAGACTAACTAGAGACATTTGTTCTGTTTCGCCATTACTTAAATTCACGTTTTCTTTTTCTTCAATCTCCTTTTACCCTCGATTAACTCTTCAAGCCATGAGCACTCTACTGTCTTTGCACTATAGAGTTGACATCACCTTTCTTTCTGCCTCAGAGCTGAATTAGATTCATCGTCGCCATTATACAGTCGGTAAAAGTGGTCCTTCCAAAATACCAGCACCGATTGCGATTCTCCTACTGTATAGGTAGTCTCGCCTTAATTTTTGCACGCCTTTATGATTTGCTTCTACCATTTTGCACAAAAGCGAGCATAGACTTGAGATTTGCGATCCTCAAATTGAGTATAGAAATAGTCTATATATCGGTTAACAGCAGTGGCACTCTTTTCTTCAAAGTATTCTAAGCTTGTGTGCATAAATCGCCTTCAAATTTTGGGCCACCCAAGCACAAAAGATAGTTTTTTGGCAGCTCCTCTGCCTAAGCTAAAAGCGAAAGCAGCCGGCCTATACACATTTTCAATCATCTTCTTCTTTTCATTCAATGATCTTGGATCGTAAATCAGGTTTACGGGGAAAAAAAAAACTAAGCAAACTCGTATTTCTTTGCCGTAACGTCATTTTTATTAGAACGTACATCTAACTAGCTTTCATAGTAAGTAGTTTACATAGTTTTTTTTCTTAGTTTTTATTAAACCGTCATAATGCGGGCTTGTACATATTCGCGTACAAACTATATACGAGTATCTTCCACGTAAAGTATGTGCCTACAAAATAAATACAAGTTCGTTACGCAAGAGCTGCCAAGCGAAAAATATGCACTCTATGATGATGATGATGTAGATAGATATGGATGTGAATGTGACGACGATGACGATGACTCTTTGAAGTATTTTTTTGAGAAATTTAAACGAAAATATGTACGAGTACGAGTACAAGTATATTTCAGTTTCATGGGGAATTTTTTTTTTTGTTTTCTCATTTGCATTTTACCCAAGCTGAGAATTGTTTCAATTCGTTTTCCATTATAAACGTATCTGAGAAGGGAACAAAAAAAATTGTATCCGTATCTAACACAACAATTTGTCATCCACGATCATGTGATTGGAGACCGATCTGTAGACTCACCTCTGTAGTTTGTGTCAAATCAGATTGTCTGTGGCGTGTAATGGCGTATTTTGTGTAGAAAGTCTGTCACTAATGTCATGTCGAACGGCTATCAAATGGCTTTGATCGATCAGCTATCTATGTTAATCTGCTTTGAAAGTGCATTTGTGAGGCAACTTTTCGCCCCGGTGACAGCGACAGGCGTGCGACTGTTTAGCTTTCAGATTTCATATGACAGTGTGCAAAAAAGTGCGACACGATTTTCGCTATAATACCCGAACCGAAACAACTATGATCTGACTTTGACAGCCAGACGTGACAACGACGACGCACATCGACATCGACCGGTAGAGAGAGAGAGGCTTTGATTGCGCAAAGGAGAGTAAGCCGAGAAAGCAGACAGTCCCTGCTTCGATGCTGACGATTTATTGCAATTCATTTTCTTCTAAACTATCCGTGTTCTTCTCAGGCAAAAAATAGAAAAAACCCCAACCACCTCATCACACTCGCCTGATTGATTGCATAAAAATCTCATTTGACGAGATATTTAACATATTTATGAGTCCCTCTGCTCGGACCCCCGTGCAATTGTCAGGAATTCAATCGATAGCGAATGTGCATATGTAACGACCGCGGGAAATACTTGCAGTAAGAGCATCTAACAAGTTCTCAGCTCAACTAGATGCATACCTTCGCTGAAATTTTGCTATTCCCTTCCTGAGATACTCAAGTGTGGATAAAAAATTATCCCTCCATCAATCATCGATTAAAGTTGTGATGATATTGTTTGTTTGTTCGAGTTATTTAACGCAGCAAACATGTTGCTTACGTTTGGATTAATCTGAATTCTAGATCTAGATTTAGTATGCGGAAAATCTACATTATGTGAACCGACCCGACCGCCTTCCTACTGCGTTTATTTATATTTTCTCCTCGGGAACGCTGCTTGAGATACTTTTACTCAAGTCAGGAAAGCAGAATGCTGGTATCTGTGCGACCTTGAATAAATCATCGATCATCGTTTCAGTTTCTTTTTTTTCTCCCCATTCTGCGCAACATTTTCAAAGCAACAGGGGCAAGGAAAAACGTAGATAAAAATTCATAAAGATACAAATATCTTGTAAATGATTTTTTTTTTTTCGTGTTTTGTTTTAAAGCGTGTACTCGTACTTCATCCATTGAGTGGTTTACTCGTATTGTATGTGGGCTGGAATGGTAAATTGATGTTGGATTTATGAATATTTGTGAGTAGCCGGGGGCACAAAAATGTTTTCCCTAGTTTTTTTCGTTTAACTGTAGCCTGTGCGAGCGGATTTGAGAGAACATATGAGGGCGGCAGTGGAACCGATGATATGGGTGACGATGATTTGACTTGCAGCCGTCACTGAAAGGGAAAGTGATTTATCATTTGACTTGCGCTATCGTAGATTTAGGCCTAAAGGAATCATTTTGACAGAAGTATTGTCAGTTTACTTGGGTTGGATGACAGATGCCATTGGATTGTTTCAGGACTATAAAACTAGATCTTTCAATTTTGTCTAGTCATCGAAGATTGAATAAAATGCTTTTCTACAATCACTTATACACAGAGGCATACTTGTCGAAAGTTTAGCTAGAATTTTGTTCAAATGGTCGCCTCAAAACTTGCTCAGAGCCAATAGCACAGCTGAACTTTGGCACTTTCTTTGTCAAATTTTAGCTAATTCTTGGCAATGACCAACTCGGTTAGACTCCAATGAATTCCAGAGCACAACGGATTGATATGATATTCACCTACCCAGCTTTCTACCTCTTTGGTCAAGAGCATGCATTTGCTTCGACATCGCGCGGAGAATCCCCCTTGTTCGAATTCGAGGACAAGATATTCAACTTTCCTTCCATGATAAAGGACTTTTCAAAATCCTTATTGAAATTATAAGGGACCACTGCATTTAGAAAAGCATTTCCAGTTGACTAGTTTACCTAAACAATAGGCGAACTGGTCGGTAGATCTGCTTCTATAGCGATACCCAGGCTGCAATTAAGACCTTTTTAAAACTGTTCGAGAATACAAGAACTCGTTTAACTCTTTCACCCTTTTCTGTGGGATCTCTAGAAATGAGATATCCGATGAGATTGCTAGAGAAGGCTCAGAAGATAATTTCTGAGCCTTGAATTGAGTATTCTCCCGACTTCGGCCAGAGCCGCCATTGTCGGTGTGTGGGACGGATCTATAAGATTGATTGAGAATGTTCCTGAACTTCTTTCAGGAATCAGCAGTATTCTTGCTGTCTCTCGACAGAAAAGACTAGAGAGATGTTTTTGCTTTTACCAAGTCCTGTCTGTGAAGCTTGTGAAGAGACGAAGATTCGTATGATTTCGTTTGTGATTGTCCTGCCTTTGCTCGGCTCTGGTCCCAGAACTTCGGTGCTGATGTGATGAGCACTGATATTTTGAGCTTCTCATCAGTGAAGCGCCTTTTTGGTTTTTTCCGAAAGTCGAGAAAGTTTTAGTGTCAGTGATACAATGGATCAGTTGCATCTGAGTGCTCCGGTGGAAAAACAAAAAAACACACTTCTAAGAAATTTGTCCCACTTAACACAATTTGCCATGGGGTGCTTCTACCGGGATATCCCTCGTTGGACCTTAAGAAGAAACTAAAGAAGAATATCTGACCCTCGGGATGAACCAAGACCTAGTTTCACGCTGTTCGTGTTACATTTATCTCATGAATGGAAGGGACCGCCAACTCCGAACGGCTTTTTCAAGACCAATTATATTTTCGGAGGGTGATCATTCACGACGAGAGATGGTGTCGCGCAAACTGTACGCTACAAGTGGGTCCATTACTCGACTTTTATTTGCACCAGTCCCATCATTGAATATGACAAAGATTTACCCACAGTGATTGAAGGTACAAAATAAGTCGTATGGACGACTAGGTGTTTGGAATTGGAAGCTTCTAGTTTAGAAGTTGAATTTCTAGGAACTATTCAAATGTTTGTTCTCTTTTTCTTTGTGGGGTTGAGGATTTGACAGGATGTCTACTTGCAACCCTGAATTTAGCGACACGTTGATTCTTTTCACCCCTACTCCTGTGATTTTACTCTCACTGTTCTGTAGGCAATTTTTCCAAGTCGATCTACACTTTTTCATCTTGTGTCAGTGATTTCTGTTGAATTTCGTGAAACTGTGATCAGTTCGTTGCAAATCCCCTAGCATCTCGGCCTCCAATTGATGCATTTATTTTGTCAAATGATTGGCATAGAGAGTCGCCTTTTTTGGAACAACTCGTTGTCATAGTTCATACCAAGAAAACGCAACAAAATCGCGTTCAAACTATCGTAGGGCTCAATCAGTAAAGTATTGGCACTGAAAAATATCAGTTAACTTAGATTTGTGAGTTGAAGTCGTGAGATGTATGTATGTACGTCGAGACGTTCCATATGGATACTAATGGCGCAGGGACCATTAATAATGGCGGAGAGGAAACGTTCGTCATTGCAATTAAGTCCAAAGAAAGAGATCTCTTCTTGATGTAGGCCTGCCATAGAATCCTAACTGATTCGTGCCGAGCTAGACAGATATCTTCATTCTCGATGAGTGTTTTCAGGGAGCTACTTAGGCTCTTACGAAGAGAAGAGCTTGTAGGATACACAACGATGACTCTTTCTCACCCTAGTTCATCAGGATATCTATGTGTATGCCCTGGTAACCAGTATAGGACCACCGCGTTGAATCTTGATATCTCATTTAGAAACATTTTGTATTCTCTTACAAGGCGGAAACGGTTGCCTGGCTGCCGATGTAAGAAGTATTCGACGATCTTATGAACAATTTTACAGCCCAGATAATGGCCGTGATTTCGCCTTGAAAAACTCTAGAATCGTCATGCGGTATCCTCCAAAAACTAAACAGTGAACACTGGTCGAAATAAAGGTTTTCTGACGGCAGGAGTTGAACACGGACCCTTCGACGTGACAAGCAACTTCTATCGCATAGCCACCGCTTGTGACTTGTTGTTTCCTTCAGTCATTTCTGTCAGGATTTTCGGAAACTTCTATCAAATATCAGCATCGGAGTCGATCGATTTCTGTCGACCTGTTCGCAGTGTTCCATCGACAAAATTCGAACGGGTGACCGGAATGAACTGATAACCAATATTCCCCTATCCTCACTCTAATAGCAATTTTCGACGCCATGCTGCTGTAGTATAAAACAAGAACGCCCTTCATTGACGCTAGAAGCCTAGTTCTTATTAATCTCCTGATTTCGACACAGGCTATCCTCTGGATCTTGGTCAGGTTTAAATGTTGGTATTGTTTCTCAAGTAAATTCCACAAGAATAGTGGGCAGTCTTTCAGAAAAGGCCATGTACATCCAGTATACCACAGCTGCTTTGAAATCCCACTTATTACTCAACAGATTTATGCATGAGTTATAGGAGGCTACGCATGCTTTATGTCATCTGCGTCTCTTAGGCCCAAGTATAAGGTGTTCAGATTTTAAAGATTTTTTCTTATAGATCTCCAAAGTTTTGCACGGAAGCTAATTACTGGCTTGGAACACATATCATTAGAGAAACAAATAACCATCTGTCGAATAAAACCTGATACGTCATACGAGATCCGTATCTTCACAAGAAAAAAGAATTACAATTAAAAACCCCAGACGGATTCCCAAATTGAGCCATAACCGACTGCCTGACTCATACCTCCAAGTTTTAGACACTTGGTCAGGTTTAACCTTGAGTGCATGTTTCGCGTGCAAATGTTATAAGTATGTTCATCAACATTCTTTTTTTTTTTGGCATCGAAACACTTCGTGTTTACTTATTTTCACAGCAGATAATCAAGACATGACAACGCAAAACAAATTAATCCCCCTCGAGTTCCCACCGGTTCAACTTTGACCTATGTATCATATCATTCCGCCCGTCAGATACACCTTATTGTGCACATTTATCTTCCAAATATCAAAAATTGAATGCACACAACTTCATACACAGGTGGATGCTTCCCAAAAAAGAAAAAAAACCCACACCAAAATTTGAATGATGATATCTACTTCTGCTTAAAAGAATCAACTTCAAGTATTCTCATGATTAATGACCGCCGAAGGTGTAGAAACAATAACAACTAGATACACAATAATAAATACGCGATTTATAATGAATAGACGCCGTACATTCCCGACAGTTAAAATTAAATATTTCATTTATATCTTTGATATAATAAATTGAGTGTCTCTCTCTCCGCAAAGTGCAGTCGTAGTCATAATGTGCAACCAGTATCTCTCAGATATTAATGGGTATTCACTTAAAAATTCATAAATTATTCCACTTAGCCAGGTATGGTCGGTCTGTCGGTCGGTACGCGCCTTGAGGCCGGCCACTGGCGGCGGTAGCTCAAAAATTGTTTCTTTATGTCTTTGTCATAAAAAAAAAAACTGTGGAAACAGCAAGAGAGAAACAAAACAAAAATGTATTACTCTACTTAATAACAATTTCTTACTAGTTCCTCGATAAAAATCTAAAAAAAAAAGCGAACGACAAAAAAAAATCGTTATAAACTGCAGCTTATAGCGGTCGTATAAAATAATACAGGGGACGAACAACAATAGCTCGCGCTGCCGCATGCTGTACATAAAAAAAATGTGACGACCTTCATTGCAAGAATAAAAAAAATAAAAAAAGAGACATATAGTATATTGTATCTACTAGCACATAGAGAGATACAACATTGTACAGAGCCACAGATACCAGTTCTCTGACTTTTGAATAGAATGATAGAGTGCTTCGCGTAACGAAAAATTTCAAATGAATCCAAAGCTTTGGGATTTTTTTTTTCCTATGGAAAGTTTAGTACTCGGGCTTGGGAACGGGGCAAAGAGATGCCAAGATACAGAGTATACAGTGGATGGAGCAGAAAAAAAAACTGCAATTTCAATGGATAGATAGACGATCGGATAGATAGATCGCGGCTATGATGTGAAACACGGCAACCTTGTAACGTTTTTCTTTTTTTTTTTACTTCTTTCCTCTGTTCTGCTGTTGATGTGATTTTTTTTTATTTATTTTATTTATTTATATTTTGCTACTTGAATATGTTGCCTTTTGGGAAAAAATATACAAGACGTGTTTATTTTTTTTTTGTTTTAGGTGAAAATTTGGTTCCAAAACCGAAGATCAAAGTACAAAAAAATGATGAAGGCCGCACAGGGTCCAGGCGCCGGTAGTGGGATGCCATTGAGCAGTGGACAGAATCCTGGTTCACATAGTCCGAATCAAAATATGCACAGTGGTGAGTAGTTTGAAAGAATTTTCTTTGAAATTTTATGAAAATTCACAGGGAGAAATGTTACCAACCACAAGTAGCTTAGAATGTGGACTTAGCTTGGGATGTTGTTTAGTCAAGCAATTATAAACGATTTTACAGCTGGAGTTGAGAAATTGTATCAGTTTTACAATGTTTCTGTCTGAGCTGTCATCTTGGAACATTTGAAAAGTGGAACTAGTTCTATGGTTGCACCTACTTTATCTCCAATAGTACATAGACAAATGTATGAGATGTCATATTTTTTGATGCATTAATTAGGGGTATTATAGGAAAATTATCAAGGTGCCGGCAGACTCCATACAAAGTTCTAATTAACCACAGATGCAAAATCCAGTTTGAAATGGATAGCTCGGATAATGGTTTGACATGTGCTAATTCTCGTGTCAAAAAGCACTCCACTAAGACGCAACTGCTCCATTGCACTACCAGAAAAAAAGTATCTGCCACCAGATCGGAGCAAAATTACAAAGGAAATTATCCGAAGTATCTTGACCTTCCCCACAAGCGTCAAAGAAAGTAGTGTCACTTAAGTCTAGCACATTGAGGTGATTAGCAAAAGCGAGATGGCGCATTGAAACCCCAATAAGTTGTCTAAAGTCTTGTTTGCTTAGAGACAGCAAGATTGACGCAGAATTCTGGCAGACATTCAGAAGCATTCGTTTAATCTGCGTGCATCCTGGAGAGCCGTGCGACACATAATTGTGTTTGTAAGAAGCCTTACCGTCAATGGAGGCCTTGACAGAGGTCGCGTAAAAACTCAGTCCAGATTCAGGTCCTGTAAAATAGTTTTTTAAGCCTTGTCTCGAAATTCCATTTCGAGAGATCCTAGTGCGACCTAGTCAGAGAGTTCAGCTTTCCGACCAAATTAAAAGAGTTCTGGCTTTTACGAACAATGTGAAACTGATTAAAGGGTTGAGCAAGGCCTTAGGTGCAGTCTGCCTTTCGTTACAGACGCAGATACCCCGACAACTCCACTATCGGAAAAAAAAGTGGTACTTGCCTAACGAGAAAGTCCATTTACAACCTCCATATGGGCACCACGGCGAGTCTCTATAGACCAAAGTGAGATAAAGAGGATCTGATATCTTTTTCACCAACCCTATTTTTTTTATTAAAAACTTTCTTTTTTCGCGGACTGTGCCGGAAGGTAAAACGGACGGATGCCCAGCTTATTAATAAGGTTGGGTGCACAATGTCCAGTGAGTAAGTCCGTGTGGAGCTTTGGTTAGGTTAGATGGTTGCCCCCGTTTAAGCAGGGACACACTTAGACTAGATTGCTCCATTGTGATACCACGATAGATACCGGCTTACCAGCACTAGAGACCAAGAGTTATTCATTGACCTCCCATGAATTGAGTTCCTACTTGATGTGGATGGTGAAACCACAGGAGGGAAATGGGCCTACCAATGCAGATTGGGCTCATCAACCTCATCCTATCCATTAATAGTCTCTGCGGAAGACACTGAGTGCACGCGATCGCCTGATCTTTCTGACGTAAGTTCGGTCCGCCACCGTGATTTATCGAGCTTGCGAAGTCTACGTAACTGTTGCGACTTCTGCGGTTCTGATCCTAAAGCCTGTCATTTAGGTACATGGACTTTTAAAACGCGCTGTTGCTACCATTTTGAATAATTGTAGTAGGATTACGTTGGGAGACTAGGTATTACAAAATGTTAACCTACCACCCACTAATCCTATGTCGACTCTGATTTTGATACAAGGATTACATAGCTTCTTGGATGTCCATCGTTCTAGACAACGAGCTTATTCTGTGGTAATTTTTAGGCTTAAATAACACCTTCATCGACAAAGCGATTGACATCACAAAAGTCGACATAACCTCGTATCTCGTTGTCATTTGGTTTGCCGGAGCTGTAGTTATCTGTTATACATGTACAGATTCAAAGTGTTGGATAAACGTAGAGGTCCTAAAACCCCCATGAAATTGTCCAAAGTGAAAATATTAAAATTGCACACAAATTGGTCAAATGATGGAAGGAAGATGGAACCAGAAACAAGTCCACTTTCAGACCGATTTCCTTCTAAAGCTTGGGCGGCTTTGCTACGATTTCGGACAATAAGTCGCATTGCAATTTTAAGGTGAAAGTTGTTTCTTGCTTCAATGTAATTAGAACTGTCCGGTAGGGAGACCTAATGATTTTCAAGCTTATGTCGACCAATCGAATTGAAAGTCATTTTCGACAAGTCTTTCAGCATTATATCCCTCAAACCTTTGAAAAAATGTTGTCCACAAGCGTCACGAGCGAATGCGAATTACAAAGTTTTGAGCAAGATGCCTTTGCTTCAATAAGCTTCGAGTGTATCTAAGGACTTTCTAGGGGCACGATGAAATAAGATCGAGACATGAGATTAACTATCGATTTACTTCAAGAGAAGAAGGTTTTTGGTTCTGAAATTGATGTCGCTCCAAGGAACGTAAATAACTAAAAATTGGAACAGACTTGCAAAATAGAGAAGATTAAGGGAGATTTTACACCTTGACCCAGTGGTCGTTTCTGTAGTTGGGGTGGTCCCTTTTTTTTATTTTATTTTACATAACTTTGCATATTTTCGCATACTTTTGAATGTCACTATATCACGTTCTGTTTATTCTTTTTTTTGCAGGCGGTAATAACGGCGGTGGATCAAACAGCGGGTCGCCATCACATTACCTACCTCCTGGACATAGTCCGACACCATCAAGTACGCCCGTATCCGAGTTATCACCTGGTTAGTATTTTTATTTTTACCCCAAAAAAAGTGGCATAGATAGCACTTCCAAACCCTATTTTTGCTTTGCTAAATGACTTCGTTTTTTTTTTTTTGTTTTATAGAATTTCCACCAACTGGCCTAAGTCCGCCCACGCAAGCGCCCTGGGATCAAAAGCCACATTGGATAGATCATAAACCTCCGCCGCAAATGGTGCCACAACCACCTCATCCAACGCACCAGCCAACGTATCATGCCACACCGCAAATGGGTGGCTATTGGTATCAACCAGAAACAAATCCGTCGTTACTAACGTAGGTAAAACCTTTAATTTTACTTTTTACATTAAAAAAAAAAATTAAATTGTATTGTAACGTTTGTAAGAGAATAATAGATTACAAAGTTCGATGGCTTGACTAAGGAGATCGATCACAATTAAATCAATTTATTTTATTCCCTTACCCATTTCTATAGCTTTGATCCAGCGAATGGTAAGGCCAACCAACAACTGGAACGACTTGTAGAGGTCCCGTTCTGGGGTGGCGTACAAAGAACGTATCACTGACTTAGATGGCTGCCATCGAGAACATAGTCAGATGCGGTGGAATGAGTGACACCATACCAGGACTTGCAGATTATTCCTGTAAGTCCCTTTAAATTCGGTTTCCGAATTCTTTATACACATTTTTTTTTTTAAGTATTTCTTAAGGCATTTACACACTTCTAAACCCAAAGAGTTCATTCAAGATCTCAATAGTAAGTCGATTTTAGAGTTCGTAGGCTAAAAAAGGATCAATCCATGATAGCAATTGCAACACATTTGCAATGCAAACGACTGAAACACAGAAAACATCTGGAAATCGTCGTTAAGGCAGGTATCACAACGGTCCCGTCATGGGTCTAGGGGGTCTAACCTGCCATTGAACAAGTTAAAAACTTATGTCAGGCCTTCAGCTACACTCCAACTACCTTGATTTCATAGAGCTTATACCAGCTTGTGTTCTTAATTAAGCCTTTGCCCTTCCTATTTAGTTACAGTTGTTGCACACTTCATTTATAGTTGCGTGGAAGACTAAATTTCCTTCCTTTTAGCGTCCAAAACTTATTTTCCCCTCAGCGACATTCTGCTGTTAGTGTTTTTTCAAAGTGCCTAACCAAGTCCAGCGACTAGCTTCCTGCTATTATAGAGAAGTCCTATATCTACAGTTTACCAGTTTTAGTAGAGCATCAGGATTGTATTTGGATAGAGTGTACGAAGCAAAACAACTCCGTTAAAGTTGTCATACCATATGCAGGTTAGGTTAGATTCACTGGACGCCCAGCGGCAAACGCCCTAGGATTCATTATGCCCATATTGCTACTCTAGGAATCTGAAGCGCTGGAGTGCTAGGACCCAGAAGAACGAGAGGTAGACAAGCTTAACATTTTATCAGTTTTTGATTTCTATAGCCGTAGCTAAATGGTTGGTGTATTCGAATGCTGCGGTAAGTTCGAACCTCAGTAATATTCACCAAGCTATTTTCCGCAATGACAAGCCTCTGAGTGTATAAATTATTTTCTTATCTCTCTTCTGTACTCTAAGACAGTCGCACAGGAACGCGAAACAATTTGATTTCTTTTTTGTCTCTACTGCTTCTGCAGTAATCGTCCCCTGGGCTTTTTCTAGTACCTGTTAGGGTTTAAATCTCCGATTCTATTTCTCAGATTAATGATGCTTTTGTGAACAATGACCGCCAACAGTCTCTCTGCTTTTGGTGTTCAAGACCTCTTCCCAATAAAGCGAATATTATTGTTGAAGAGAAAGTCATCAGAGGTTGAGAAAAAATGTCTACAGAACCTTTAGCGACGAACCTGTTTGCCTCACTCTGTCCAAAAGAAGTCATTCAGGAGCTCCTTTCTTTGAAGAGATGTTGCGAATATTGACAGAAGTATTCTCCGCTTCATACAAACTTCAAGTTGATTCAACTAGTTTTCTCTGAGGCTCTCAATAAGAGGAAGATCCTGTGGTATTGTGTACAATGTGCCTCTTTTGGTCTAAGTGTGTCTGCACCCAGATACGGAAAGCCATCTAAAGTTTAGAAAAAATTGCGTGCGGAACAGGACATACGTCGTAAATTCAGAGTCTAATATCTGGTTCTAGCTTATAACAGTTCTAGTTCTACTGAGAATTGAAATGTGTATCGAGTAGCTTCTTGACATTGCTCCTACAGACGTTTTGACTTTTGGTATGCTTATAACTAACACTAAACTTAAGCACATAGGTCTTACGTTTACTTCGGGTTCAGGAATTTAGATCCGCATGTATAAACATACTTAGTGCACTGTTAATGACATAAATCAATATTTAAAGAAAAACTGAACTTAGGCTTTGCCAATAAATTTCGGAGGAAAGATCGGAGTGCATCTGATCTGAATGAGCAGTGATCGGTGTTAAGACTCATTACCAGAGGTGTTAAAGCATTTTCGCAACGAGACCTAATCTACCAGATTGGACATGTCCTGAGAATTACTGTTTAAAACTTGTTATTGTCGTGCCATCAGGTAGGCGAACAAATGGTTGGACCAAGTTTCAAATCTTACCCCTGATGATTTACGATCGATTGGGCGATGTGGAGGGTCCATTTAAGCACCCTTAACCCGCGACCCTCATAGTGGATAAGCGGATCATTGGAATACGATGATAATGATTGGTTCATTATTGTATGATGATACGAAAATATTCGATGATTTTTCTGGGAATCGAATCAGTCCAACCCACTAACTACAAAGAACAAAACAAAATTGCTGGATGAGCTACGAATGAAAGGAAGATACAATTTATTGCTGACCTCGAATAATGAACTGAGAAACTTTTTCATGACAACTGGTACTCTTGGAGGTTTGCCATTCCCCGACAAGAAATGGTGCTGCGAAAAAAGTGCGGCGCAACTCGATTAGCAATTCAACACACTAACCACTGAGCCACGGCGACACACTTACTATGTATTAGAGATGCAAAAACGTCAAAAGATTGTTTCGCTATTGAGTAAATCAATAAGGTGCGATAACTACCAGTTTGGAGTACCAGGGGTTCAACCAATAAGTCTCCCTGGGCAGCACGAACTGCCTCGATTTGCACACACTGCAATGGGTGATGTTTTCTTTGCTACGGTGTCTCGGTATGATAGTTAATGACCTTGATGGGGCAGCGAGCATTCTTGACTACCATGCCTTTATGAATGCTATCGATAAAGAGATGGTGGATATTGGTTTAAGGTTTCTTGTGCTTTCTCCAGGATAGGATCTGTCGAAGTGTGAAGATTTGGTCGATCGTGGACTTTCCTGGCCTGAAACCGCACTGGTAAATGAGTTGGTGTACTTGATTGGAAGATAGTACATTTAAATTAAGTGGATTGTCAATAAAGCGTTGGCCCATAGTAAGGCGCACTTTTACCTAAATGAGAACTATTGTCCCACGGTTAAAAACTTAATTAACATATATTTTAGGAAGTTAGTTTCCGCTCCTGAGCTTGAATAATCTAAAGTAGTAACTAGAAAATAAACTGTTAACTGCAATTTGCTGACTGTGTACGTAAGAAATCCATATTTGCTAGTAAGTTACCCCTCCAGCCTCCTTAGTTAAACATCGGACTTTGTAGATAATTTTTTTACGAACTACCTCATATACTTTTGTATAGGTTTCATTGCAACATTTTTCATGAATTCATCTATTTTTGTTTCGTTTTACAGGGTATGGCCGGCCGTTTAACACCAAAACCGATCCTATTTACATAGATAAATCGTAAATTTACAAAACAAAAATAAAAATATAAATAAATCACACACAATAAAAATAAAATAAAAGAAAAACAAAATTGTAATTATTATTAGATTATGTTCTTAGTCTTAAGTTAAATTCTAATGGAATAAAAATTAAAATAATAATACAAGTAAGAACATTCCTTAAACGAAAATTTTCAAAATACATTTGTTTTCTTTTGATTCTTGTTTTTTATGATTTTGTTTCTCATAGTTTGTTTATTAGAGAACCACTGTAATATATTTGAATAAAATTAAAATATTTTAAATGAATAGGTAATAGATAAATCATATACATAAAATTACAAAAAAAAAACAGGATCGAGTATATACACATGTGTATATGAAATAAATATAGATTAGCTATTGGGATAGTAGAACAAAAGAACAAACAACAAACATTAATTTGTTAAGAATCCTTATAGAAAATTTGTAAAAAATAAATGAAAATGTAATTAAAGTAAACTTAATACCTTGCACATTCCGTTGATTTATTTCATTTTATTTTTTTTAAGAAAGAATTTCAAGGATTTCTATTTTGGTGTTCCGACGTTTTCGAATTTTACTTATTATACCTACGAGTAAGGATAGCGCCACTGGTAATGACTCTTGAAATATTGCTGTTATTTGACAAGTAACAATAAAGCTTTAAGGAGAGTCGAGCATATATGCAGCACAGGACTAGCTGGTCGAGCTCCAAGCTAGAGATTTTTGACGACGGTCAAACGGAAATGCCTCCAAAGGTTTGGTTGCGCTGGTGAGGCAAGTTAACTAAGTCGTTACCTCCAATTACGGAGTGTGCGAAAGTTAACGCTAAGAGAGTTTGAATATTCGGCAAATTAAAGCTTCACAAATTTTAAAACATTTCAAGAAGGTTGTGGTTATACGCAGGCCATGTGGCTGCACGTTGAGTGAAATTCATTACTTCACATACACCTTAGTTTCTCCGCATATTCAATCTTTCTATCCTGCAAGCCAACTCTTCAGATCTCAAGAGCAGAAACTGAAAAAAGTCCTTGAAAACTTTTTTATAAATATAAATGTTTTGCAAAATGGTGATAAAGTTAAAAGAAAACAATGCAAATTCCCTTAAAGCAAATTTAAAATATTATTTGTAGATACATGATTATAATTTATCTTATTGTGTGCAATATATTATGAATTTACAAATACCCAGCTAATTTGATTAAACAAACAACAAAACCTTTTCTTTTTCACTTAATTTTTGGAGCCAATAAAATTACAAAAAAGTATTAATAACAATTAATTATTTTGGATTTTATAAATTAATTTAAATTTGTATTTTTGTTTTAACTTTAATTGTATGCTTATTTATAAAATCAAAAAGCTGGATGACGTACATACGATAATATTTTTTTTCTGTAAATTTTTGTATAGTAAAAAAAAAAACAAAATATTAAGTAAAATAATAAGCGTAATGGTATTTAGTTGTTGGTTTAAGTTTTACAAAAAAAAAAAAAATTTAAATAAAATTAAATGTGTAAACTATTAATATTATTGAAAGAAGAAAACGAAACAAACAAAAAACAAAACTATAATTATAATTAACGTTTTGTTATTTTTCATTTATAAATATTAAAAACTTAAAAAAAAAAACAAATTAAAATGAATAAAAAGATATTTGTCGTATATTATGAATAAATGAAAAGAAACATGAAAAATATAAATTTTGAAAAGAATGCTTGAGTCTTTCAATATTTGGGGTGGCAATTTTTTTCAGGATTACTGTGGTTGCTATACTATTAGCGTTCATACGGTTTCGGGCCATCATTTCTAACCATATTCTAGTCATTCAAACTACTAAGCTTACTTTTAAGGTCCAAACCAAACAATTGGTTTTCGAAAGGATTTTTAGAAAATCTACTCCTAAAAGGAGGAAAAGGAACACCATCCTGATTTCCGCCACTCATTGCAGTAATGCAAAGCACGAGATCCGTTTCCTGAATGTCCGAACTTTCCCAACGACCAACACTGATTTTATGGACATTGTTTGTCCATGTGTCATGTACATACATCCAATAAAATAAGAAGCGTGTAAAGCGGCTCTGCAAAGAAGAACGAGAACTGCTTGCGATTTCTACAAGCAAGAGAGACTGGAAGAACAAGAGCGCGAGAAGCGTGCTTTCGAGAATATTGAGAGTTTATACTCGGGGAACAACGTAGTGAAGTTTTGCAAACAGGTAAAAAGGCGGAAGAGCAAAGCCCTTACAGAAACCTATAGAGGTCAAGAATGCGACCATGTAGTAGAGTTCCAGTCGGTGGCGAGAATTTTAAAAAACAATCTACACGGTGATCACGCAAGTGCCCGAGTACAGGCCCCTCTGCCGCCGTGTCAAGAATGTCTACTCAGTTGACCCTCCTCAAAACCTAGCTGTAACTTATCGTGGTCAGCTCATACGAGATTTGTCATTTTGGTATACTTCCGCTAACTCACGCACATTTTTCATGGCTAGCGCCATTTCTCTTTCGATAAGATGGATGATGTTATCTGTGCCAAAGTGCTAGACCCCTGCGAGGACCCTTTCTTTACGGACATCGTTAGACGCAGCATGATCCATGCCCTCCGCAGAGCTCCTCTGCATAATAAAAAGACAGATGCAGCAAAGGGTTACCCGGACTCGTGGATAAACTTAGCAACCTGCTCACCAAGAAGGCTTTGGGTTCAAGCAGAGAACAATTAACGCTGATGGTGGCATCACAGGACATATTAACCTCAACAAACACACACATATAATGGGCCCCGCAAACACAGAAACATGTAGTAACTGCGAGGAAGAAGAAGACCTCGAACTTTTCCTATGCCACTGGCCCAGCCCTAGCGAGAATGCGAAGACCTTGGGTTCCATGTGGATACTGGACCTGAAACATCTCAAGGATAAATGAATCGGAGGCATCCTGGCCTTCACCAAAGAAACAGGAAAATTCGGCAGACCACATGTACACTAGTGTCAAGTGAAGAGCCTTCCGCTAATCCTCATATACTATACCATACCAAGGATTACCCGGGCCTCTTCTCTAGGAAAATAAGCTGACGGTAGGAATCTGGACGAACGCTGGGTGGTGCCAACTCCTTATGTGGCATACTTTCAATGCCAATATCAACGTTGAGTACTGCAACTAGGTACGATTGGCAGGCGTCTTTTGTCCTTCAAAATGAAATTATGAAGTAAAGTTATATCAGAATTCCAAGGCAGTGTGGTGAATCTTGGCGTGCCCCATTCCCGAGAGGTACACAACAGTATTTCGCCTCGTTGTTCGGCTGAAATTGAAGGCGGGGATAATGTCACGGTAAGGTCAAGAATCATGCCGCCCGATAACCCCAATTATGTACAGTCTTGTCGAAAAGCTTATGGTCTAAGCAGGTTCTAGTTTCTTATGAAGCATAGCAGGCCTTTGACTTCTAGGGAAACCGAGTCCAGTAGAAATGATTATATCGTAGCTTGATGGTGCGGGAAAGTGGTGACCATACATGGAAAGTACGTTCCTGATGCTTTATATGAAGTTTCAAAACTAAGAGCTTTTCTGTCCTCATCAAGTTTTTATTCATTCACGTGGAAATGGCAAGTGGTGCTAAAAGGTAAGGCCCACCAAAGAATTTCACCAAAGAAATCAATAAAAGGTTTGAGACTTGACTAAGCGAAAATACTGGTTTTACTGTTAAGATAGATAAGAGCCTTGACTTGATCTGTTCAGGATCTTCAGATAATAAAACATGGACTTTCCTTTTCTACAGAGGGCTAACTCTACTTCGGCAGCTCAGATTTGAACTCGTTAGACGAAGCCCACCTACTAAGATTTTTGTGAAAAGTCAACTGGAGCGCATGGAACGTTGTCTTACTCAACCCTCTTACTGAATAAGTACAACAACTAGTTTGACTTCATGATTAAGTTTTACAATTCATAGCTGGGAGGATACAACCAAAGTGAAATCTCCGATGAGCATGCTAGTTGAAGTTCAAAGAAGAACTTCTCCAGCTCTGAGCCTACGTTGTAGTTGCTCACATCTTTTATTGGCGATTTCACTGATGCTTTCGTCAAGCACAAGCATAGGCAGCACGACATTCAATGGACGCAAGCAGACCAAACAAATACTTCTCAATGCCCGCAGAAAATCCACGGCATTCTTGTTACGGCATTGAATGACTTTCAAGGAGCACTCTATCCAGCCTTTGTGATTACTTCCAAGTGTAAATCAAATAATGGAAAACGAGGACACTTTCCTACGAATGCAATCAATCGGCATTTCTGCCGCCCCAAAACAACAACAACTATGTACATCGACGGAGCAAAAAACCCGTGTATTTAACTCCGCCAAAGACCCGCGCAAAGACAGTCAATGGAATTTGAAGGAATTTCATCAAAAGAATTGCACTGGGAATTTACAATTCCTCCTTCCCATCCCACATCCGTGGTTGCGTCTCCTGCGGCTTCAGCTCACGCAATGCAATTGTTTCAGCAAAAGCGCGAATATTTCTCCTCAGTAGCGGCTCACAACTATCATTCAAGCGGCGGCGTAAGCGGTCATTGTCACCCTGTCTCTGATCCAAGACAAATGTTCCATTGTTATTGTTTGCGGAGGGTTTGGAGAGTGTACGCGCGAGCGCTTGCGCTCTCCGTCCTTCCGTTGTGTGGTGACAAAATCCAGTAACACTGGAATTAGGATTCGCGTTTGGTTGATTTGTCTGCCCCTGCTGGTGGTGACATTGTTTCCATGGAGCTCCCTCCAACTGTTTGATGATGAGCGCAAGCGCGGCTCCTTTAAAGCGCTGGCATTCCAAATTTGTTGAGAAATCGATTTGTTTTTGTTTTTGTTTTACACATAGGTCGACTATCTCGATCGCTAGCGTATCTGGGAGTGTATCTTTGGTTGCAAGATAAGTATCTTGTAAGCTTGCTGCGCGGCAGCCCTTAAACATGATCATACAGATGGAGTCCGATCGGTCTTCGGTGTAGGAAAATGCAGAACAGAGTGAGGTTACTATGTGGGTATACGAGATGTTGTAGAAGTGTTAAACGCGTGGAACAAGGACCACGTCGTCGAGGTCCACCTAGGACAGTTTATCTCTGTCAATTTTTTTTCGAATTGTTTCGTCAAATTGGGTATCAACCCCACTGCTCCTCGTAGTGAAGCTGCTGCCCAAAAATGCAAAGTGATTTTGTATCCTCTCGGTTGGCATCGCTTTTATGGAGTTTGATCAGATTCACTGGAATAGAGATGTGCTGGAGCACGCTGCATTCAGATTAAGGTGCTCTGACTTAATGAGCAAAAAGGTCTCGTGGAAGAATGCTCTGGTTTCTGGAAACAAACTGGGTGAAAACGTTCTTGGTGGTGATGTGTGTGAGAAGGTGGCACTGTAAATGTTTAATTGCTTCTTTTTTGGGGGAAACACTGTAAGAACTGTGCTGGTAGCAAGAATGATCTTAGATGGCGGATGAATAAGGAGATTTTGTTTAAAATTGAAGCATAATGAAAGGACACAAATCTCTACTTACAAATGGAATGTTTATACTCTGAACAGATCAAGCATAGCTAACTGAGACTATGGAAATCTACGAAGTTGATAGACGTAAGTAACTGCTAGTCAGGAAGTACTTTGGAAGGTGGTGAAGTACGCCTTTGTGATACAACATAGGGGGCATAGTCTAGAAAAAAAATCAAAACAAACGTGGCAATATGTACTTTTCACATGCCAACATCCAAACCTAGAAGTCACCTCGTCAACCTATTGCCAAACAAAAAGATCTCGTTGCGATCGACGAAAGACACAATTCCACTGCAGTAGATATTCCAATCCTCATCCTCATTTGCAGCTTAAGGTACATAGAAGCGAAAATCTGATGTCAATCGTTATAGGATGATCCTTTTTTTCTATCGAGTGATTCCTGACTTAAGAACTTTGTCTACCTAGGCTCCGCTATGAATTCAGACAACGACACCAGCGCTGCGATCTCATGAAGTATAACTCTTACCAATCGACAATTGAGTAGCAAAGCCCTCTCTCGAACAACTAAAGTGACTCTTTATAAGACCTAAATAGTCCCAGTCCTGCTCTACGGCGCAGGGGCATGGACTCTGTTAAAAGCGGGTAAGGTTGCTTTTGACTGTTTCGAGAGGGAAATTTTTAGGGTGATTTGCGGCCCCGTCTGTATAGACAGTGATTGGAGGATGAGATACAACGACGAATTGTACGGGCTGTACAGCGACATCGTGTCAGCCAGAAGAATGAAGCACCAACGACTGAGGTGGCTGGGTCATGTAGAGCGGATGGACACCAATGCTCCGGCCCGGAAAATGTTCGAACCTACACCCGAGGGACGGCGGAGAAGAGGAAGATCGCGAATCCGGTGGCGCATGCAAGTGGAATGGGACCTTAACCAACTTGGCGTGCCAAACTGGATGCAGCTGGCTAAAGATCGAGCTGACTGGAGACGCTTGTTGGTTGAGGCCAATCTATGATCTATGAAGTGGCATTATAAAGATGCCGTCTCTGATAAATTAGGTTTCACCAGAAGAGAGTATGTGGCAACTTAACGAGCAAGAAAAAACATACTGGACACATATTACTCTGAAAAAAAAAGAAGGAAATCGTAATTGAGCAAGGCCTCATATAGGGAGAAGAATTTTTAGCAAAAAATGATCTAGCTAAATACAGGCGATCAGCAGAAATAGTTAGAAATGAATTCAAAATCCAACAAGGACATCGCTATCGATATCTGAAGAATGAATTTCATTATTGTATAAAGATGAGAGAAGTTCATCTGTGTTCCGTGAACGAAGAAATCATGTAAACGCCCTGGTAAGTGCGACAGGAGAATTGTTTTCAGAATTACCAGAGAGCTGATAGCTGGTCATTGTTTACGTCATAAAAGGCTCTAATGAAAGGCTCAGTTTGTTCCACACAACACCAAATGGAGCTATCGTCGTGGCAATGGGAGACTTGAATGCCACGGTAGGCAATGACAAGGGTTGAGAAATGGTATCGGGAAGCATGAGCTAGACGACTGCAATGACAATGGCAAACGCTTCGTTGATTATTTCTCCAACGCCAACTGTCTTTTTTATATAGATCATTACGCGTGAGCATAGGGCCTGCAACAAGGTCAGTTATGCGTCAATTGACAGGAAGGCAACCTCCAATCTCATCAGCAGCCATTCGAGAAGTAGTTTCTTGGACGTCTGGGACAGACGTAGAGTCTATAGGGGAATGACATGAGATTACCACCTTGACATAACTATCGTACTGCTGCATTTCGATGATCCCACCCCATCACACGAATGGTCAGGTATAACAGTGAGAGACTAAAGGATTCTTCTGAAGGCCAACAGTTCAGGGACCACCTTCGCAACGAGTGGAAACAAAGAGCAAATCAATGCCCGTCGTTATTCAATCTTATTGGTGTGCTAAAAGAATTGTTGGTCGATCGCAGAGAAGACAATGCACGACTTTTAGGAAAGGCCTCGAGAAAGATCGACCATCGAAAATAGCTCCAATCGCACTATTTAAGTGAGTAAGAGTCCCTGTATCGCATGGAGATATAGCATGCGGCGAGATAAATGCAAATATAGGCAAAGAAATCAGCAAGCAGATGGAATGGTAGAACCGCCTACAGAGCTTATAGGTGGTCGAAGCTATAGCCAATACCCGATAAAAGTCCTAGATTCTGTGCTAATTTTAGGTGAGGATCTACGCAGAAAAAGGAGCATTTCAGAGGCGGACTTCAAATGACGTGTTCGCCAGTGATTTACACCCAAACCAGTTTACGCTGCCCGAAGCAACAATAATCCCAATACACTCCATAACTCCTAATACGGAGGAGAACACTTCCGCGATCAAAGCAATAAAAAGAAACGAGACGGTAGCATTTGACGGTATACTTAGAGAACTTTAGGACTTTGGGGTAATAAAACATCACCAAGCTTTTGCACCTATTGTAGAGAAGACGTAAGATGTCGCGAGTTTTTCTGGTAAGTGGAAAAATGGAGGGTTAGACAAGCTTCCTAAGAAAGGTACCCTTAGGCGTGCAGTGCGAATACTAGAGGGCTACTTACGTCCTGCCTGCAGTACATGGCAATGGCTAAAGTAGTTATTGAGGGAATAAAGCAAACAATGCCGAGCAAGCTGGTTTTTGTTCTAGATCCTCCTGTGCTGACTACATCAACATCCTGCGCATCATCATTGAGCCGTCACTTCACCTTATACAAAAGGTGATTTTGAAAAGACGTTCGAAAGTGACAACACGGAATGAAACGTGTATGTAAAACCAGAACACATGGACGGAGCTCTAGAGTCAACAGCTGTTAGAAGACTGTTTAAGGAATTAGGTGTGCAAAGTTGTGCTTAGAGGAAAAAATTATGCCAATCAACTTAAAAGATCAGGAAGAAAACTAGTACAAGACGAGGTAGTAGATGCCAAACCATCGTCTACAGCCAATAAAAACTGACTGACTAAATGTGGGTTGCACATATGCCAAAATTATGCAAACTCTTATCCTCGACCTGTCCTAAGTCCTTGACAGGCATAGACATCGACCAGCGATAAACACCAACTCTTCACATTTCAAAAAGAACCTTCCGGCAACCGCCGCAAGAGGTAGGTGGATTTCTTATATCATCTATTCTGATGGTGGGAACAAAATGGCGGACAAAAATGTCCACTTTAAAAACGAATTTGAGACATAAAAAGGGGCGTAACCCGCCCCTCTCTGGACCGATTATGCCCATCTACGAACTTAGCCGAGGTATTCGGCATACGAACGTGTATACCAAATTTTATTCCAATCGGTTCATAATTGCGGCCTCAATCGTGTCCACAAGAATCCGTTATATTGCATATATATATATGTATATATACATATTATGAACCGAACCGATTTGAATAAAATTTGGTATACACGTTCGTATGCCGAATACCTCGGCATTTTTAACGGAGTATGAGGTTAGTGTTTACTATAATAGCGAAGACGAATGGCATTCAAAATTTTTTAAAGTCGCGTCATGAGGACCTCTGCAATAGGTGGTATTTCTATGAAATCCACCTCAAAGTGTAACTGACACTAAAGCCATCCGTTCTGCTCTCAATCAGAGATGAAACTCAATCTACAGATTAAGTCGCGTCAATACTTTTTTCGCGCCAACGTTTCACTTGAACACCCGCCCTGTTGAACAATTCGTCCTGTTCCCATTTATTTTCGAGTAACCTATAGCAACTATTCTGTGCTCTGTCTCAATTGAAACGCACACCTTTGAAATACACGTTTCAACTGCACCGCTAATTTAAAATTGCAACTGCCACGTGCTCAAATTAGAGATGTGTAACTTCGAAACGAAATCCATCGCCCATGAGACTTGATTTACGTTCTGTTAACAATGAGCAACCAATTCAGTTTAGCGTTGATTTCTGCGACTCACATGCACAAGCCTATCATTAAAAATTACCCTCCGCTCAAGTTCCCAAAACGTCTGCCTACGACAAACGAAAGAAATATCCTTTTTGGGCAAATTAGCAGTTTCGAATTACATAGGCGCGTGCTCCTGCGCCTATACACGAGTAGTTCACTGTTTGGTTGCTAAAAAAAAAAACGGATCACGATTCATTGTTTGATTTCACTCTGCCCCTCAGAGCCTTTCCGCCAAACCGAAGAGGAATAAGAAAAAAATCAGAAACAACCAAACGACACAGGATTTGTATGACAACACTGGTACATGCATCGATTTGCACTTCAATGAGGGGTCGTCTCTCTAGCAGCAGGATCCTTCCGTCCGTTTGGTGATCATAAATCTTGGGCTCCCACTAAAAAGGAAATCTCTAGCGAAGACTTGTCAACAAATCAATTCATTTTTAACACTAGATTTTGACATATCTCTCAGAATATATCACATTCGAGATCGTGTCGCATCCCGCCAGAACAATGCCCATATATAAATCCCACGATTGTGGACGGTGTTGCTTCGTTTTGTTTTCATTTTTTTTTAGTGGGGAAGACTGGACGTTTCGAGAGGAATTTTTATCCAGTCCAACAGATACGCGCATGGGTGAATTGAAATGCACAGTAGCCGATCGGGGACCGATTTTAATTTGTCGTTTTTGCCTTTATCTCTGACGACTGATCTTGATGTTTTATTTTCGTCATTCGTTCTCGAATGGCAGATAATCGAATTTGGTAAAAAGTATTTCGTGGCCCAAACTATGAATTTTCAAGGCAGTTCTCAGCTTTATTCTTAAGGTTGACGACAAACAGTACAGTGGTTGTAGGATACTATAGTATTCGTTGGATTCAGCTGACGGAGTAGTGGACTGAGTTAAAGCCGGTGTGTTACCAGCAGGAAAAGCGCCTTACGACTACAAGCATCTAGCTCTTGGAAAAAGGGCCAAATAGGTCACACCAGTATCGCTAGATGTGCGCAGCTGAAAACAAAAACTGATCGCATAACGCCATACCCTGACTTCGAACTAACTTCCAAACTCTCCTTCCAGCAAGGGAAAGTTGCGACGAAGGAAGAGGCATTAAACCCGGCAATACATAAATTTTCAGTGAGCAACGGCTCAAAAATTGATTAAGGGGTAGGTTCTCAGAAGAACTCGCCAATGCTCGGTCGATAAAACTGCCAAACCACGCCAGTTTATTCCAAGCTAAAGTTCTAACGATAACCGAGGCTGCAAGAGAACTATCCTCAGTAACCTCGACGAGAAATACCGACATATTCATCGATAGCTAGGCCGAAATCAAAGCCGTGTCATCCACAGTACTCAAGTCGCTTATAGTATATATTTGTCACAGCCAGCTTAGGACCCTAAGCTCAAGACATAATGTATCATTCTGTTGGGTTACTGGATACCGATGCATCGATGTCAATAAAACGGCCGATGAATTGGCAAGAAAGGGATAAAAACTGGACCATATATTGGTCGATCACACGGTTCTGAATCCTGTAGAAATTTTAGAGCAAAAGATACACTTGGACTTTTGGAAACTTGCCGATGAAAGCTGGAGAATGTGATTAAGGAGAATGTGATTAAGCACGACCGACCTCAGCAGAGGATGTGGCGCTATAGAAGCGGAGGAGGACATAGCACACTTTCCCTGCGACTGTCCAAGCCTAAGCAGAACCAGAAAGACGACGATAGGCACTAACTTCTTTAGTGACTCAGGCCAAATCTCAACCATGCCACCGAAGGCCATTCTAAAATTCATATCGGATTTAGGGTGGCTGAGGGATAACCTATTCTCGCTTCCCAACAGGTACATGAATGAAGGATTCCACAACGAGAAACACAGTGGATCCTTGAAGATGCGAGTGCGGCGGCGCCTTAAATCAAGCGCCCACCCAAAGCCATTGCAACCACCACTGGTGGCTACCTCAAACGAGCTTAGACATACAAAGTTAGCTAGTTCGTTAGAGTGGTCCTCCAAGAAGAGGTACACTTAGACCTAAAAAGTAGGTTCGTTGTGATACCACTGAGTACTGGGGTATGGCCCATGCTTACTCTGTCTGCAGTAGACTTATGATGTGGTTTCTCTACCGACAGCCAAGTTCCTTCCAACTCTCAGTGAACAAATAGAAGCCCTTAAGCCCTTAAAATGTTGGAAGAATGGAACAAGAAATGTGGACTGGCGGTACATCCCCAGAAAACTGAGACGGTGCTGTTAACAAATAAGAGAAAGATACCGCAATTCAAAATACCCTCTTCTGGGGACATCCTCCTCACAATTTCTAACAATGGAACACACTTGGGACTTGTGCTCGACAAAAACTTGAACAGGAATCAGAATATCAACGAAAGAATTAAGAAGGCCACGATAGCCCACTACTCATGGTCTATACTTAGTGGAGGCATTGTGTGGTGACAAGCTGCTGGCAAAACCACCAACCCCAAGGCAATCACGAAAATGCAGAGACCGGCTTGCTGGCAGCTACAAATACCATCAGAAACACTACCACAAGCTGCCTTCACTAGACCTGGTTATATAGGAATCTGTAGCCAGAAGTACCATGAGAATCAGCCAAACGCTAGACCTACAGACCTGATCACTCAAAAGACCCGCCTTGTAAACTTAAGTATGAAGCAGGGATCAGATCTCTAGCGGAAGCGAATAAAAGATTGAGCTCTTTGGAGATAACAAGAAAACTATGGCCAAGGTACAGCGGTGCCACAACTAATACTCCTAAGCAGAAGGACAGGAAACCCCTCTTCATTCTTGTAGGAGGCTATGAAGCCGCATAACATTTGGGATTGGGAAGCGCTTAACCTTATTTCGATTACGCACTATGCTCAGCAAGGAGTCTTCGTCTTTTCACAGAAATATCGGCTTAGATTCTCCACACATCTCTGTAAGGAGTAGAAGTAAAGTTCCCCATCGTCACCCATTCTAGAGGAAAAAAAAAAACATTTCATCCGAACCCAGCAACGCACCTGAAAACGCGCAGATGCTCCATTTTGATCAGGTCGTCAACGACACGTCGTCCATCATTCCTGATGTGTGCTGGTGGTGTGGATCGTTGTTCCTCTGTCTTTTTGTCATCGTCCGGGTTTTGTATCCCTAGCCCCGCTCGCGGGGTTAACCAATTTCGTATTTGACGACAACGAACGAACGAAGATATTGGAAAGTAAAGGCACATATGGAATTTGGCCTTTTTACGAGAACGAATTCCACTCCTTGCGGGAATCCCTTTGGCATTACCAGTGAATTGGAATCCCCGACAGCCAGTGTGCATACACTTTATGGAGATGGGCTTTTTGGATCTCACGACCGACAATGTCCGATGGCTGGTTGGCAAGGAGGAGATATGTATTTTTCTTTGAAAATATTTCGTGAATTTATCCACACAGTAGCAATACGGGAGTTGTTGCCTTGGATTGTCTTCGGTGCAATAACATTACCCAGGACATATTGGGGAGCATAAAGAACAAAGGTGCACACCTCGGAAGCTGTAAGGTGGTTTTGGTCAATTGGATTCATCTGATCATATGTCAACTATTTTGCAAAAAGCCGTGCGGTTTTTTTTTTTTGGATCGACACTTGATACAGTTTGGTGAGGTTGGCTCAGGACGTGACGGAAGCTTAAAGCTTAACGAAAAAAAAAGGAGAATGCTGCACTCTCCCATAGAGAATTTGTTGGCGTGATCAGCATAAACTCATCCCAGAAGTCCTTCGAGGAGATAATAAAACACGTCTTCGAAAGCAGAGGATGAATCACATTTCATTTTGACTTGAGGATTGTTCCGAAAAAATGAGAACAGGGCATGGACCCTGACAAACAAAATTTGTGAACAGAATGCGTGGAATCTTACAGGCAGTTACTGAAGAATAGCCAGGAAAGGCAACGACCGGAACGGCACATCTACTGCCAAACATTAGAGTCACTACATACAGAAGTATACAGACTGCTATTTATAAAAGTTTCAGTTGACAAGAAGCTTCAAAACTATAGACAGAAGGCGAAGTTGGCCTACCTAATGAGCACGTTATAGGAGCAATTCATAAAGTCATCTCCAACATCGACGTAGAAGACAAGGAGGGTTAAACTTCAACCTGAAGCAACTGCTTACAGGTTGTGGATTAGGCTGTCATTGCTGAAGGTGCATAGAAATATTTGAAGACACGAAACACGTCATGAAGAAGGGCGGCACCAGCTGGAAATCGAATTAGGTGAGGGCCTTACCTTTGACAATATAAACAGGCAGTTGATGAACACTGAAGAAGGTCAGGGAGACTGTTGCAACGATAATGAAGAAACGGCTTTCAAACCCACTAAAACACAAGGTAGTACAGGAGTCTGTCATTACAAAAGATTCGACCACCTAAGGCTGTACCGTAAGGGAAAGGAGTAGAAATGAGGAGGTGGTTGGTTTAATCACCAAAGATATACTGTATTAAACTGTGGATCTGATCTAACTAAAAGGACCTTATAATTGGGTCCCGAAGTTGGGATGAGAGCAGTAAAAATAGCTGGCTTAACAGCTCGGAATGAGCCAAGACCTATGTAGCTTCTCGCAACCATTTATGCTGTGCGTGTTACATTTTTCGCACGAATGGAAGGGACCTACAATTTATTGCCGACTCCGAATGGCTCATCCCGAGCTGTCGCGCTAACTATTTATAGTACGACCACCTCCAAGGCTCTGTAGTATTTACTGCTTAGATAATTTTGAGCCAAAAACACAAGAGAAGGGTGCGTGTAATCAGAAGTAAATACTGGATGGAATCAGGCCTTTCTACTTTGTTGGGAGGCGCTTAAAGCACAGAAGAGTATTGGCAAGCACCAAGCTTGATGGACACAAGTGGAAAGCGATCTCAACTGCAAGACTAGTTGCAGTTAACTACGAATTGAGCTTGTTGAAGACACTTTTCGGTTGCACCATCGAAAGTAAAGCACTTTACACACCTTAACTCAAGGATGTTTCACAAGAATTCCATTTAAGTCACTCAAGCTGTAGGTACCTACTCCATTTCTTCAGACTAAAACTGGGTTGCGTACCTTTCCACTTAAAAACAGCGCGCGCCCACATACGCAAAGGGACTTTACAAGTGTTTTGGATTGCATTCATTCCGGAAGCATCTGAAGAATCCAATGATGGTGTATCACGTTGCCATGGATGGAGCATTCCCAGCATAGAAATTTCAAAAAAAAAAAAAACTCGTGAAGTACCGAAAAGCGCATCAGCGCATCTCCTTGCTTACATTCACACCTCAGATGGGATTATAGCGCATTTTAAAGAGAACACTCCTGGATGACAACGATGCTTGATGGCCACTCAATGCCAACTCCATTAGAGAGGACTTTCTCGGCGAAATATGCACTCGATGTCGCAGCAGGAGGCATACAAAGAACGCAACATATCATCTTCTTTGGGTAGAGTGAGTGCGCAGCCGAGTGCTACAGCATCCCTACTACACTTCACACATCAGTGGCTTTTGAAAGTGAAAATTAAAATCCACACAAAGTGCGCATTACGTAATGGAACTGGTGGATTTCTTCCGCCTGGCAGGAGTCACAGAATGAGAACGACGCCGCTGGAATACACTAATGGAATACTAAAACCGGGAGAACCGACTGACATGACAGAGGGGAGTGAGTAATTATTTCATATGAACACACAATAGAGGCGGAAGGATGCGCCTGAATTGGAATCTTCAATAGCATTTAGATTTGGATTGGCATAGGCCTTTTGGGAACAATGGATTCTCTAAAGGAGAGCCTTGAGGGGGAGTGAAGTGAAAGTTTTGAGATAACTGGGATGCAGGTATTTTGGCATATTCTCATGGACTTTTTGAGCGAACAGGGCTTGCTTATACTGGGTAGTCAAAGAGTACCCTCTTTCAAAAGTAGAGTCCAGTAGTTGGTCCTTTATAGTCAAATTTTTAACAGCAAGTGCCCCCAGAGCGTTTCTTCAGTTTGCGATGTTAAAGCCTTTCTTCAGATCTGAAGTGACGATGGCATGGTTCTGTTTACTCTTTCACTACCAAAGTGCTGCTTCGATTGCTTTCCTTGCTGTTTTTCTGCCTTTTGGACTGGAAACTCCGGGCTGTCGCTAATGATCCGCTCCAGTATTTTTTCCACTCTGTGGCTAACATGCAAAGGTTGGAACGATGGGCAGTAAGACCAGTCCTTGCTTTTTTCAGAGGGACTCTTCTGCTTCATTCTGTTGACCCTAAACCTCTTTAATAGCTTTGGTTCCTCAAAAAATGGGTACTCAGCTTGACCGTAATGATTAGAGAGCGCATTTCATCCCTTCTTCAGGTGAAATAAAGACCAGATTCTGTGCACCCGAATATGGGCGGACAAACATCGCAATGGACCCTCATGAAAGCTCAAGCCTGGACTAAACCCATTTATCGCGGAAGTTATATCCTACATCGCATCAAATGTCATGATGAAAGCCACCTTTCATCCAGTTTTCTCGCATCCCTCGCTCTCACAGCGTAAACATCTTAATTGTTTTCATTTCTTTTTGCACGCCTCCTCCTCAACTGACAGGCAGTCTCTCCCAAGCTCACTGTGATCAAACATCTAATTGAATTGTCTTCATTAATTCCGTTCTAGATACATCACACAATGTGGTCTGAGGTCAAACTCCAGTACAAACAGAGCACGGTCGTGCCCCTATCGGCGACAAGACCACGTTCGTCGCGGGGTCAAGTAAATTGTTTCAACAACACGCCGCCAAAAAATAATTCCAATCGTTTCAGATGGAATTGACCCTCTTGGGGGTCAAAAACGACGGTCCGCAGAGAACACAACTCCTCAACCCTTATGAAAACCGCCCCAAACTAGTTGCTTATGTAATCCTAATCCAATTGAAGATGCAGGAATGTTTTTTTTTTTTTTTAATTTTTTGCTTCATGTCGTGAGCATCATCGCGTCAATCGGTGAAGCAGCACCGAACCGGCCGGCTTCCCAGATCGTCGTCATAAATCAGACCTCATAGCCAATTTATGATCGTCGTCGCACTAATGTGCTCCCATGTCCACCAGAAGAGGGAGCAATACGCCAAATCCAGGGGCTGGGAAATAAAACGTCACGGGTATGCAGAAACTGCTACTGGTGCTGTGTGGTTGTCAGGCCAGCACCCTCTGTAAGCATCGATTTAATGGGCGACGAATCCGCAGATTTTTTTTTTTTTTGTTCTCAGAAGGTCTTGCGTTGTGTGAGCATTCAGTCGATTCATCTTCGTCTACATTGCAGTTGGCTTCTGTGATCGGTTCTTAACGCGCGGGATATGAAGACCAGGGCAGACGCACCAGTTGGCTCAAGGAGTGTGCGGTTAGAAGGGCTTATCGCTAAACGACAGTAATTGATGCAACATATTTCGTTTAATTCGGTTAATTTAAGACCTTTTGTTCCCCCAGCTTGCAGCAGTGATGTGTGGCGCGTTTTTGGCTGGTGAAGATTTTCTAGTCGCTGACTTGCAGATTCACTTGACAAATTTAAATGAGAGAATGGTAGTGAAATGTGGTTATGCTGGATATCACAACCTCGTCGAGTTGAAGACGATTGATTTCAGCTCGGTAGACAAAGCTTCCCTATATACTTTGCCCTTGAAAGGGAGGTTAAGCCTTTCTTGTCACTTTGATCTAAAGTCTGGAAGGAAGTCAAGACACGAAAGAAACTGTCAAGCACACCCAAGGTTTGAGTACTTAGAATGATTCGAAAGAAGGTCAACATTTCTTGTCTTTCTTGTATGTCACAGACAGCGTATGAGGATCAGTGCCTTGAGAGGTAGTCCCCTGCTCCTTTGCAAAAACTGCAGGTGATTCTAGACGTTGCTAATTCTAGGTGATTAGATGATTCCAGTCATCTACTCCACCAGAGCCACCAAATGCTAAAGTCATAAATCACAATAACATCCTGATCTGTCATCAATCGTGACGTTTCTTAGTTGAATAAAGAGTGCAATGCTCTGAAAGTTGAGGTAACAGGCTTTTCCACGCAACCCAACGCTCGATTTTCTAAAACGAATATAGGACAGGACTGACCAACTACGACAAAATTTAAGGGAAAACCTTGGACATCCTTTTTCGAAATCATAGAACAGTTACCAACCCCAAACAAGGTGCAAAGAGCCCTTTCAAGAGACCAAATCAACATTGTTGGTCTTCTCAAAAATCCTGGTTCCACACGGAAACTCTAGGTTTGCTTTTACAAACCCGCTGGAACTAATCGCTCCTCACTTCCTGATAATTCAAACTATTCAGTCCATTTTCGAAGCGTCAGAATCTTCTTTTAAACTCCAACACTTTTCAGGGTCTCTCTTCACTCTGAAGACTTTGCAAATTTGGATGTAATTATTGCCAAAAGTGACAACAAAACATCTATACAGAGATGGCGCAGACTTCACCAAAGATTTTACCATAGTACGCAATATAACATGCAAAATTAGCCCACAAAAGAAATATACCAACTGAGGAATACACTGCAAAAAATTACTTTGGAAACCAGGCACCTTCGATGAGAGGCGAAGAGCACTCTCAGGCTGTTAACAAAACGGAACAAATGATGAAATACCAAAGATTGGTGAAGCCTCTACATGTGACTCGAAAAAGAACAAACCAAGGATATACATATGTATTTATGTACAAGGTGACACAAAAGTCATTCCGATGCTATAATCTTTGCAAATGGCGGCAAATGTCAATTCTACTTTGAAATTTGTAAAGTAAACGGATACCATATACACGTCAACAAGACATGAATCGCTATACTTCTAAAGAACGCAGAATAATTGTTTTGATTTTTTCGCGGAATAATTCGTCAGTGCTGTTGGCGCAGCTTGAATTTCGGCGCAGATTTCCCGCTCATCCGAAACCAACTGGGCAAACACTACGACGTTTAGCCGCTCGCCTAGAAGAGTATGGGACAACAGGGGATGTTGTCAGGTCTGACAGGCCCCGGAGCAGCCGTTCTGCTGAGAATATCGTAGCTGTGGTTGTAGATGTCGCAGAGGACAGTGGAGTATCGACCAGACGACGTGCCACGCAATTGCGCATCTATCGGCGGTCGTTACAGGGAATTTTGGTTAAAGAATGTAAGATGTTCCCTTACAAAGTGCCCAGAGTGGTTCACCGGTTGAACTCTACGGGTCATCAATATGGGCCGAAGCCATGAAAATTAAGTCCTTTAGGCGTAGAATTGAGTCAGCATACGCACTCTGCGTCATTAGAGTATGCAGTGCGTTTCGCACAATATCCCAGGATGCAGTCATCAGGACAGTAATTTCGGGACAACTTCCAATTGACATACTGGCTGAGGAGTTCGAAAAATCATATGAATTGAGAGACCAGGATCTCTGTCGGATTGGCATTCAGCCCCGGGAAGACATGGAACATGAGTTTTTCCACTGATCGGGGTTCGAAAAAATTTACATATGCATGTACATTGAGGAACGAGTTTGAGGAGACTTGGAATGCTGTGAGTGATTGGGCGAAATAAATTATGACTTAGCTTAGACACATCGAACAATAAAGGCGAAGGCCCTTCGTTTCCTCACTTTGGAATGCTAGGACGGCGGTGCCGTGGAGAAAACAAGGCAAAAAAGAGGTAGTGGCTTTAGTGGGTGGAAATCTTAGACTCGTATTTCCATCTTTAAAGGATGCCCACAGTCGGAGGAAAAAAATTTCCAATCTGAAGCCTATCAAAACTCCAAGTGTTTATCCCTGAAGCTTTTCCACATTTCCTTAGTGCGTTTGTCTTTCCTAAAGTACCTTTGTCGAGAATGAGACTATTTCCAAAAAAAAGTCCTTAGGGTGATCTTTGATCCTATCTGCGAATACGGTGAGTGAAAGAGAGCAGACATTAACCTTGTCAGAGGAGTCTAATTACAATGACTACGAATAGCTGAAGCGGATAAACAAGAGCTCTGCGGCCCGAAAAATCCGTATTTCAGGATCACCGTTCAAGTGCCGAGCGAGGACTATGACAGTAAGCTCGTGAATCTTTTTAGCTCAACTAAAGCTATCTACGGTAGTTGCCGTGGTTAGTGCGTTGGACTGCTGACCGAGCGGCGTGGGTTCGAGCACCAGCCATGTCAACCGAACATTTTTTGTGGCACCACCTCTCGTCGGGGAATGACAAGCCTTCGGGAGCATAATCTGTCATGAAAGAGCTTCTCAATTCACCATTCGGAGTCGGCAATAAATTGTAGGTCCCTTTCATTCGTGCGATAAATGTAACACGCACAGCATGATTGGTTGCGAGAACCTAGGCCTTGGTTCAACCCGAGCTATCGCCCTATCTACGGAATACTGGACTTCGCCAGCATAATGTCCATAACCTGCGACGCTTGTCGTGCACTCACTAACAGCAGTCTAGACAGCTGCCTTATATTCTGGAAGTTATGGAGCACACCTTACCAAAAAAGAACAAACCAATTCCGTTTAACATCACAGCTACAAGAATATAAATTAGAGAGAAACACTTCATAATCCTGCAAGGCCTTGAGCAAGGCGTAAGCCTTCTTCAAAAAATATAATAGAACTTTATTGGTGGCCTTGGCTCTGTGGTTAGTTCGTTGGACTGCGGTGCGATCACTAGATTAAGGTCCTAGAAGACTCGTCTGATACTTGGCATGGATTTTTTTCTTTTTGTAGAGTCTAGAGTCTTAAGATCCTCAAAGACTCTGTCAAAAGCGGATGAGGTCGCTTTTGGCTTTTCGAGAGGAAAATTCGTAGGGTGATTTTCGATCCCATCTGCATAGATGATGAGTGGAGGAGAAGATACAACGATGAATTGTACGGGCTGTACAGCGGCATTGACTTAGCCAGAAGAGTGAAGGTTTAGCGGCTGAGGTGGCTGGGTCATGTAGAGCGGATGCACACCAATGCTTCGGCAAGGAAAATCTTTGAATCCACATCCGAGGGACGGCGTAGTAGAGGAAGACCGCGAATTAGGTGGCGCACGCAAATGAAAGGGGACCTCAATCAACTTGGCTTGCGAAACTGTAGGCAGCTGGGTGAAGATCGAGCTCGTTGGAGTCGATTGTTGGTTCAGGAACAGGTCCACTCCGGAGTGTAGCGCGACTTTAATCTGAAGTAAGAGTCTGAAATTTAGGTATTTTAATGAGCCTTATTTGCCTTCCACGTTTGACGTTAGGAAAAAAAGGTCCCGATATCCTCCAAGGCTTGATCAATTCGACACCAAAAAAAGTTCCTCGAAGGCAAACTGAACTTGCAACGTGCAGCTCCACAAATCGCAAACAAAGTCGAGGGGGAACTTTGTATGCGAACCATATCTGTCCCCAATTCGTTTCGCTAAACAGTCGCGCCAATGCCCCAAAACTTGCCCGAGACTAATAATTTGCACAGCAACTCGGAACGTCTTTTGTCAGATTTAGATTAATAAATGGAATTGCGCAAACTTTCCCATAGCTCTGAGAGACACTCCACCAGCCAACCGGTCGCACTATTGTTATCCGCTGGAGACTTGGCAAGAATTTCCCAGTAACACGACAATTGGCGCTAGTACGATTCCCAGCCAAGCCGCTCCTAACATTGTTTCAACACGATTACCAACTTCAAACACCAAACACCGATTTCTCTCGAACGGCACCTGAGTTGACAACTAAATAACGAGGCACCACGTAGTCGTAGCGCTCTATTTTGGGGACGATTGCCTTCCTCCCAGGGGAGCACCGAACGACAGCTGTACACGACGACGACGACTGCAGCGACACGGACGCATATATCCCAAAAGGATTCACCGGAGGTGTCAATGTAACCGCTGTGCCTACAAATGTCCTTCGAATTATACATGAGTCGGGGAAAAACATCCGCATTTCATCAAATGCAGTCTCGCGCCGCGGACAACGGTGACCGTGGCCAGGTCGGGGTCCGGAAAATTGTATTAAAATTCCACTGACAGTGGACATAAATAAAACATTAAACAAAGCAATTGCGCAAGTGGCAACTGGTGACTGGAAACATAACACAACACACCACTATGTGTGCTGGTCGGAAGCGGAGATTCAATAGAATCAGTGGCACCTCTCTCTCGCGCTGGCAAACGATCTAGAATCTCATGAATTTCTTTATCGCTCTGTTATGCGAGCGTGTGTAGATACAAATGTCAGTGGATTAGCCTGTGTTGTGGTCGAGATTAATGGTTCACCCTAACGCACAATGGAAATTTTTGTTCACCGGTAATTGATGAAAGTACAAGAGTTATCGGTTCCCATGGAGATTCATTGCTCATTGGATTCGGAAAACATCTATCAGCAGCCGTGAGGTAGTGAAATGTGGAAAAGCCAAAGCTTTCTAATGATTGTGGTGTTCACTGTTTCATATGCACATGTGAATTGTAAAAGCAGAGTGAAATAGGGTCCCAGGTGGTTGCAAATTTTGCAGCTAGTGTACGATCGGGTGCGAGGACAATAAAGAACCAGTTGATCGACATCACCTTCATGCATAAAATCAGAACACCCTGCAATTAAAAATCATCCAGGAAAATCTCGATCATAAAACCAAAACTAAAATAGGTCAGGATACTATTTTTTACTAAGGCGTCGATTGAGCTGAAGGGTTTGGTTACAGAGTACACACAACTTGGAGACCGAAATCTGGTAGACGATTTCCAAAGGAACATGGGGATCTCCTGACCAATCAACCGTCAACCAGATTGACCACATTGCGATCAACCCAAGGCACTCCAATATTATGGATGTCCGAACGTTCCGAGGGGCCAACATCGACTCTTGTTGTAGCCATGGTATGGCTGTGGATAGCCT
This sequence comes from Matsumyia berberina, assembly GCA_917880715.2. Classification (NCBI taxonomy): domain Eukaryota; kingdom Metazoa; phylum Arthropoda; class Insecta; order Diptera; family Syrphidae; genus Matsumyia; species Matsumyia berberina. The sequence goes on along the minus strand of OU862870.1, from coordinate 108,215,149 downwards.
GAACACCGTCAAGACAAGAAAATACTGTGACCAGTCGGACGGCTCCAATCGCAAGAAGTTACCAGGTCTTCCAGAAGAAGCGCACGATCGAGAAATAAAGAGATGCTACACCAGGAATGAGTTTTGGTAGTTTTACCAAAGCGTAAAAGGAACCTGTCAAGGGTACAGAGCCCGAACCGAAGCCTGCAAGGATGCCAAGGGAACCTCGTAGTAGAATCACAGTCGATGGTGAGGATATGGAAGAACTACTTCTGCAGACTATTTAACGGCGACGACGAATCAAATCCCGCTGTCAGGCAGAATGAACCATTCAACCTGGACGACGAAGACCAACAATTCCGTCCACCCGACCTTGACGAAGTGAAGATAGCCATGTCGAAGCTTAAGTCCAACAAAGCTGCTGGACCTGACAGGCTAGCTGTCGATCTGTTCAAAGCAGCAACCGATGACTTGCTAAGGAGCATGCACCAACTCATCTCTAAAATATAGTCGGAGGAAAGTAACCCTGATGAATGGAACCTTAGCATTGTTTGCCCGATCCACCAGAAAGGAGATCCCTCCAATTGCGCCAAAAGTTTGTTCGGCCATTTTTGGTCCCGTCTGCATAGACGGTGAGTGGAGGAGGAGATTCAGCAACGAACTGCATCGGCTGTACAGCGACATCGACTTAGCCAGAAGAGTGAAGGTCAAACAACTGATGTGGCTGAGTCATGTAAAGCGGATGGACACCAATGCTCCGGCCCGGAAATTCTTCGAATCCAGATGGATGGCGCAGTAGAGGAAGACCGCACGCAAGTGGAAGGGGACCTTAACCAACTTGGCGCTCGGAACTGGAGGCAGCCGGCTAAAGATCGAGCAGGTTGGAGACGCTTGTGGGTTGAAGCCCAGGTCCACTCTGGACTGTAGCGCCACCTTAGGCAAGTAAGTAACGACAGGGATCCAGGCCATAGCAACATTGTATGTGCACACATAGTCTTCGAGGAGATTGAGGCAGTCTCAGACAAGCTTTGTCTACCGTGTAAGATTTACGACTTCTCTTCAGTGCTGCCTGTCTGTTCGAAAAAATGTTAATGCATGTTTTCCTTAATTTTCCTGCAGAGGGGTTTTCGTGCAGATAGTTCAATTGTGTGACTCTCTACTTGAAAGCTAGTAGTGGACTGGCCGTGCGTTGACGTAAGCTGGAAAATGTAACCCGAGCTCAAGTACTGTCAGTTTGCAATTTAGAGTGAGTGTGTTCTGATAACATGCCACAACCTTTTCCATTTCATATTTCTTGATTTCACAGAAATTATGGAGTTGAGCATCGCGCTTGATCCTTTGGACAAAGCTCACGATAATTCTGCTGGTGCCAGCTGGGTCTTTTGAGCTATGGGTACTCTGAACTGGTCCTCTTTAATGTCATTTGGAAGAAGGACCGAGATCGTAGAGATCGCTTCCTAGAAGAATATTCACGGTGTCATGGAAAGGTGGATCAGCTAATGTCAACCCATTTAAATGTGTCCGTTTGTTGGTGTCCATTTGTTGCTGCTGGAAGAAGCTTAGTCAGGGAATTGTGGTCACCTTTGACCACCTCGAACTTTCTGGAGAACTGAAATCTCTTGAATATTAGGTCGGTGAAATATTTAGTCGGGTGGAAAATATTTTACAAACTTCCGATGACCTATAAAGTCACCGACTTTACGTTTCAGTATCTGAGACAACCTGAGGGCAGTCAGCGCAAATTTTCTCTGAACTTTGAGGTGTTACGGTGTGAGACTAAGCATTGATCCTTGGGCTGCTATCGGGCATGTTATCATATGTCTGTGCAGACTCAACGATGCAGACAATCAAATTGTTCTTGGGCTTCTGCTTGCAAGATGTTTGGCCATCATGCCAGAGGTGCATGGGTGATCATTGATTTGATAATGGCGCTATACAGCCAGCAGATCCTCTTGGACTTCAGTGAATTTTTTACGTAACAACTTATTGAAACTGTAGATGATGTTAAAAATAAATAGCTGGCGCGACAGCTCGGGATAAGCCCGCAACCATTCATGTTGTGCGTGTTACATCTTTCACACGAATGGAAGGGACCTACAGTTTATATCCGACTTCGAAAGACGAATTGAGAAGCTCTTTGAGGACAAAATATACTCCCGGAGGCTTGCTATTCCCCGATAAGAGGTGGTACCGCGAAAAATGTTCGGTGAACATGGTTGGGGTTTGCCATCACGCCGGTTGGTCAGCAGTCCAACGCAATAACCACTGAGCCACGGTAACCGTAGATGATACATGTATTTGGGATATTTTATGATTCCCTTTCCTACTAACTGACTTTTCCTCTCACTCTCCCCTTTGTAAAGAAAAACCCAATGGCAAGGATCGGGCTTCCTGTACTCGCTCACAGTTGGTGGTAAAATGGGATAAAATTGCGCATTTCATGTATCCGCACTGGGAACTCTTGTATTCACAATCGAATACATAAGCAGATTTACATCGTCCTTAAACATCAATTTGTTTCGCCAGGACTAAGAGCATTGTTCCGCCCAAATCATTACAATTCTTTCATCCCTATTGTGCCATTAGATTGCCAAGTGTTCTCAAAAAAAAAAAAAAAAAACATATTTTCCCTAATCTCCTTTTAGAATGCACACATATGTACTCTGTTTAAAAAAGTACATTGAACACTTTAGATAAAGCATCCTGAATCCTCTTTATCTTGGTTTTGAATAAATCGCATTTTCCCATACATAAAACAACTCTCCCTCTCTCTGTCGATATGGGTAGGTGTGACCATTGTCAATGGGGTTTCGATTGTATAAACATATTTCTAGCGGATTACAACGGATTAGGATGGGTGGAACAGGAGAACCCTTGAAACCCTTGGGTTGGTTTTGTCCTTTTTTTTTCTCTTGCTCATGTCACATGGAATAATGGAATCAGAATATTCGGCTGTTGTAACACTCCTGATAAGTATTGTTATTGGGCTTATGATTTGGCATTGAGAGGGTCCTTTAGTCCATTGTCCAGGGCAATGACAGACAGTGCACATAATGAAATATGAAAATATCATAATTGCCCGGATCGACCTTTTACCATTTAGGATTTTGGTTTAGTTGAAGCATACACAACATACATATGCTGTGGTGAAATTGATTGTGACACTTGGTAATGATTGACCCTATTTATAGAAATTTTCTGTTGACGGTTTTGTGGGTAATTAGGGTTAAATAAGATGTCGCGATGGTGCTGCCAAATTAATGAGGTAAGAACCTTTGGTTTCGAACAAGCTACGAACAGACTACAAAGACCGAAAGAAACGAAATTGTACAAGAAAAAGTAGACATCAAGGTTGGAAACGTCCATAAGAAGGCCGTGATCATAATTGGGTACTTTGCGGCGGTGCCTACAACGTATTTTGGTACAAGGCTAGTGGAACAACTGCCCATCGCTCATATTGGTCGAATTGTCGTGGTCCGCTAAATCCTTCGATATGATGGTGACAGATTGTCTCGTCATTAACGAGCCAGTCGCAAACACTAATGCTTCTGGAAAGACATGAGGCTTATCCCCGAAAAAGTATCTTTGGATCTACACGACTATGGTAAGACCGCTTTCTGAGTACGTCTAGCGCTGCTATAGACCCTCTGCTTGAGCTACTTCCCCTTGATACTTATATCATGGACTGTACTATCAAAGCAATCCATAGTCTCGTCTCGCACTGAAATTTTAGAGACCTTGCGCGACTCTTATCCTACGACCCTAGTTCTATGGATATGCCGTCTGATGCAACGACACCAGAACTTCTGCCGCTGGCGCTGTGCAAATTTAGAGTCGACTTTCTATGCCTTCAGGACTGGCTTCGGCCATAGGTAGAGTCTGGACGGGGCTGTAGTCGAATTTTCACGGATGGCTCTAAAACCAGTCATGGGTGCGGTGCTGGTGTCTTCGTGGAGGTCGATAACACCAGATTTCACTACTCGTTGAGCAAGCATGCCTCTGTTTTTCAAGCAGAGACTTTTGCTATCCTAATGGCCAAGAATAAGAATATGGCCAAAAATATGAATATTAAGAATATGTGGAAACTTAAGGCCTTGCTCAACCCTATAACCAGTTCCAAAATAGTACTAGAATGCAGGAACTCTCCGAATTCGGTTGCAAGGCTGAACTCGACTTTGGCATGGGTCACAGGTCACACTGGGATCTCTGGAAATGAGATCCCCGATGAGATTGGTAGACAGAGCTCAGAGGATGTTTTCTCAGAATGTGAACCTGCGTTGGGTCTTTCCACGTCCTCGGCCAGGCTCTCCGTTGACGATTGGGTTTACTACATACAAACACAATTGTGTGTTGCACGGCTCTCCAGGATGGAGGCAGATTAAATAAGTGACTAAATCAGCGGCATTCTTGCAGAATTCAGCAGAAGGGACTGTAAACAACTTAATGGCATTTTACGGGACACTTCGCTTTTGCCAAGCATCTTAGTGTGTCAAGCTTAAGTGACACCTCTGCTTGCGATGTGTATGGAGAGAGCGACGTCCTGCCTTTGCTAGGATCAGGTGGTCGAGTACTGATACTTTAAACTTTGCATCGTTGAAGCGCCTTATCGGTTTTCTCCGAAAGTCGAGAAAGTTCGTGTAAAATGGGTGAAATTGGGTCTTATAGCGTTTCCAAACCCGACACAAAAAAAAAATGTTTAGAAGACTTCAAGCCTTTCAATCAGGACCATTTGACTGGAAACAAGAGACAAGATAAGACAATAGACAAGCTGTCTGAAACTATTAATTTAACTCCCAAATGCACAGTTAACAAAACACTCATTCGACCTATGATATCATAGGTAGGTAAGAAGATTGAGGAGAATGTTCTTCAACATCATTTTCATTGTCAAATGGATCTAGATCTTGTGCCATTGACTCTAAATTATCATCAAGAGATATTTTGGACTTAATCCAACCATCCCATCCTGTGCCTATCCAAGGGACACCTACCCGATGGCACGGGTTCCATGGTACGCCTTGGTAGAGGTTCAAAGAACCCAGTTAGCGACAAAGCGCCATTTTGATTCCACATCTCATATGACCTGTTTTTTAGGTTTGAGTGTAAGTGTAAGTTGGAGGAAGAGTTTCAGTTTCCCAAATCTCTCACTCGAGATCTCCTCTAGGTTGTCAAGGGAGACCAAGTATACCAAGCTTCGCTGCAATTTACGTAATTGGCCAGTGATATGTATTTATCGCTACAGTTCTGGCGATATCTTGGTGTGTCCTCTTAGGGACGCCTTTGGTCTTACTCTGGTTGTGGGATGGCTACAAAGTTGGCCACCGATAAAATGTAATTGAGGCAGGGGCTAAGCCTTCCCTGACCGGTGGGCGGCACATTCGTTTCCGGATATGTCCCTGCGACCTGGGAATCAAGCAAAGTGGCTCTCATTTCGGCATTGTTCCATTAGCTTGGAAAATATTGAGGTCAAACCAATGCCTTTTATAACGGCTTATCTATCGACTAAGATAGCTATGTTTTCCTTCGATCGTTTTCGAGTAGTTGGTAGGCTTCAGGAGCTCTGCCTAGAAGACGTTGGCATAATTAAGGAAGCGATAGGTGTCTATGTACAGCTGTCAGAATTTAGAAAGCTGTGTCAGAGTTATCCAGCACTGGATTCAACTCTACGGAGAATACCAGAAGTGAATCATTTGATGGAATTTCAATTGGCAGTCTATCTAGGAAACTACCAATACCTTTGGAAGCAGGTCTATGATGAATATCAGATTCCCAAAATCCGGTTGTGCTATACAGTTCAATGTTTTTGATATGAAGATCGAGGAGTAAGGGGTACAGGAGGACGGCTATGGCATCAGTCGGGCCTGATCGCAGAGCATCCGTTGTGCTTATGCTTGCTATTTTTAGCACTCTTTTAAGTTTTTACTTAGATCGAGGCATGAGACTTGTGACTCGTAAGTGAGTATTGAACGCACAATGGCATTGTACCTCCAAAGGAACATCTATGGCAGAATACTCAATTTTTTGTCAACGGCAGAGAATGCTATATGGGTTGTCAATATTTAGTTTAAAGTTCAGCTTTGGATCAGTGAGTGGATGAGAGAGGTTGACCTTTTAGGCATGAGAGGGTTAAGTTCGCTATTTTGTATTGAAGAGAGTATTAGCTCAGATTTGCTGGGGCTGATATAAAGTCCATGTGATAACTTTTTTAGAGCAACTTCCATGATTTAGCGTAACACGGAGGAGAACTTTATTGAAAGCAGTATCACGACATCATCTGCATTAGCGACTACCATAACCCTAGTCTCTCCAGTCTCTTTAGAATGTTGTTTATACTAAGAGCCAGAGAAAAGGCGAGATGATCCCACCTTGTAGTGCTTAATTGGCTGTTGTATAGTGTGGCCTTAATAATTTTTTATTTTAGCATAGACAAATGGAAGATACTCTTCCATCCTTAGCTCGGTAAGAAATTCTTAAACTGCTTTAGTGCATATATTTTCGAAGGCAAAGAGGGGATGCCTAGTAGGTGGGCAAGGTAAACACTTTGTGGTAGATTGTCTGCCAGATCTAACGAACCAATTCATAGAGAACTGCCTTCTTGAATTTGTCTTTGAGGTAGGCGTGCTGGGATTTTAAGACTGACGAATCCCGTAGTGTACTTGCCATATGGCGTCTGTAATGCGTTCTAAAGAAGTATAAAGGAGGTTAAGCTCATAGGTCTGATAGGCCGTGGCCTCCCTTGTTAGCATTCGGAACACTACTTGAACGCGTCTCCAGGTTAAGGGTACACGGTTGAGTAGGATTCAGCTTCTTGGGCGCTTCGTGTGTCTTGCAACCTTTCAGGGTCAGGCGATTCGAAGCAGTTGATTGTCAAGGAAGTCTTTCCTTCGGTGATGATGGACTGAACGTTTTCCCGTGTTACAGGGATTGCAAATGCAAGCCAACGGATTACCAATGCAAGCCAACGGATAGCAATGGGTTTATTATTCCCGCAATCAGGAAAGCAAGAGTTCATTTAAAGCAGAGGTTTTCCGCAGAGGATTCTGTCCAGGTTCCGTCTTCCTTTCTAAGGAATGACGTACTGGACCTTTCTTTGGATTGGATCTTGCTTAGCCTTGAGGAATCCTTGATGGTTTTAGTGGAACGACAAATGCCTTTCCAGATTCCCCAAGGTAAAAAGGTCCATTACTGTATTAGGCTGGACACGAGCTTTTAAAAGCAGCATTTTCAGCTCTATCAAAGGTTTCAACCGTAGTGTCCAACTCATCAGTTCCCTTGATTTTGTAGTTGGCAATTTTAGAAAGTTTTAACTTGGAGATATGCAAAAGCTTTGCCCTAGTCTTGTTGGATTTTCAAAGCGGTCTCGTGGTTTAGTGGTTAGAGCGTTGGACTGCTGTGCGAGCGGCGTGGGTTCCATCCCCAACCATGTCCACCGAACATTTTTCGCGGCACCGGGAACGACAAGCCTCCGTTAGTATAATTTGACTTGAAAAGCTTCTCAATTCAACGTTCGGAGTCGGCAATAAATTGTAGGTCTTTTCCATTAGTGCAACAGCATGAATGACCACGAGAAGCTAGGCCTTGCCTCAACCCGAGCTGTCGCGTCAGTTGTTTATTTATTTTTTTAGCGGTTTCGAAGTCTCGATCCTGAGACTAACCAATCGTAGAGGATTCACCTCTGGCCGCAAAGAGAGTTTAGGTTGGATACTCTCCAGTTTCCCGCCTTGGGGAGCTATCGCTTGTTGTAAGAGTGATGTCAATGACTTCCTTCCAACCATTCAAGTTTTCAGTGCTTGAGAAAACGTGGGAGTATTGCCTCTATTACATAGAACACGACTGAAAAAAAATTCCAGTCATAGTCATTTTCTGAAGAGTTGACAACTGCAATATTAACGTGAACAGGGTGTCATAAATCACTTCTGCTACCATAATCTATCGATCAGCTTAAACGTCATTAATGTCCCTCGAAGGAGTGAATCATCATTTTCTGACTCTAATCACAGCCGGACTCTAATTCGTTTAATTATTGCAAGCACCACCATTGGAATATGAGGGTGAACCAAACCGATTGAGCGGTGTGTGCCACCACAACCAGCAGATTCAAAGTCAATCGACAACGACCGAGCATCTTAATGTCCATCATCCCCCTGGTAACGCGGCGGTACTTATTACTATTAACTAGTGCTAGATACAATGTTGCCGCTACTGTTGCTAATGCCTGATGACTACTCCTGGGGATGATACTAATGCTGTGCTCGTCACGAAGATGACCCCTTCATACGAAGCTGTTGAAACGCCTCACGTACTACTGGTGGTGTTCTGCGTGCCCCGATCGAGAGAAGCATCGTTCGTTCTATCACCCCCGCTCGGCAGAGCCTTGCTTGGCACAGTCCAGATGTGCGGTGCTGATGCGTCCGTCTGTCCCGTCATTGTCGTCGTCGTCGTAAATCCAACGCAGATAGATATTATATTCATAAGTAAGTTAAGTGTTTAAGAGGAAGAAGAAATTAAGTTCAATTTGAGTCAATCACTGCTCTGAATCCCACTTTGACAGAGCATTTGACAGACAAAACAGAAACGACACACAGCGTTCCCCCCCTCCTTGTGAGTGTAGACGACGATGTGATAATGATATATGACTCGAAGTCGATGAGGTTTGTGTGTCGCGTTTTGTGCGAGGCGAGATACAATCTAAAACAAATGCAATTAGTTTAACCTTTAGACGGGATTATGTGTCTTTAATTGCCACATCGCGCCAGTTCCGGGAGCCGCTCGAGTTAATGGTGCTCCCCATCGGGAGCCGAATTCGAAAGAGAATTCACTTCTATCCATCGACGGTGAGGCAACCTTTACGGTAGCCAGTTAGGCTTGCTTTAACACCTTGTAGCTCTGGCTAATCCGATTGCAAGTTGATTTGAGATTCGATTCGAAGCGAATTAATTAACAGCACACGGTTGGAGATCCGAGTTTCTTTGGAAATCGAAATGAAAAATTTATGAGCTCTTGATCGTGAAGTGAAATCACTTGAGCTAGTTGTGGCTGCACTGGGAATTAGTCATCGCGATCACTTGTGATGTAGAACGCGTTGCTAAGACGTCCAATCACGTGAAGTCACTTAATTAATTTGTCTTGTGTTGCTCTGCCTACCTTCGAGTGATGACTGGAACGGATTGCGTCATTAAAGATTGCAATTATTTTTTTTGCGAGATGTTCCTTAGCCCTGCAAGGCTTGGGGAAATCATTTTGAAACGGAGTACCGCTGGGGTGGATCATAGCTAAATTTGATCCACTTGATCGGTAGAATTATATTGGATCTTCGATTGGCAAGACTTCGGTTGTTTAAGCTGAGAGGTCGCCTTTTACGTCTTCCCCCAGTATGAGATTCAGAGGCGCTTGTTTCTGTACCTGCGCCTTCTACCTACGTATCCCCTGATATAACAGAATTGAATTGACCCCCGTTCTCCATATAGAAACACAAGAGAGCCAACTGGGATCTTTTCAGTAGACAGGGGGGGGAGAAAGCAGTAGATCTCGACAGGACCGTTCTTTGCAAGGACGTCAGCCATTTCCTTGACCATACTGTCCTTTGCAATGCCTATTGTAAGGCCTTTCCCGCAAAGATTAAGGCACCCCTGTGGTTGACTAAAGAACTTGGCAGCATTAGAAAATAAACTTCCAAAAGAAACGAACTCGGATGAAGACTGGAAGTTTTACTTAAAGCATAAGTTGGAGGAAGTCCAAAAAAGAGACACACAGAGCCAAACATCGTCAATGACAAGAGTTCTGCAAGAGCATTATGGAAACCAAAAAAATCTACGAGACTAATGAAGATTTTTTCTAGAGAACTTGTAGCTCTAGGATCTCTTAAGGATTTTGATAACTACATTGAAATTATTGCTGGATACCAACTACCCAGGGTGGATAGAAAACGAAACTAATCAGTAGAGCGAGCAGAGTCGACAGCATCATTGGAAATGGTTATAGGGGAAAAAATTCAATTCGATATAAGCTATGCTATAAAGTTCGATTCCTCAAACGAGAGGCAGCTAGACACTACCATCCCTACCAGGAGAAGGGAACAGTAGTGCATACGGATGAATAATACATCAATTGAGAATAGTCTTCGGGAATTTATTGCCGAACGCCGCTTCTCAATCTTGCTATTCATCTGGAACGGCTTGTGACTTAGTTCCAGACAGAGATTTTAGAGATACTCACGGGCGCGGAATACCTACTTCATACGGGAACCCACGGTAACAGTCAAGCAGCATTAATGGCACTTGGAAACCCAGGAATCAATTCGAACTTAGTGGAGGAATGCAAGGAAAAGGTCAATACCTTAACAACCTCTGTCTAGGTCAACCTGCTCTGGGTACCGGGAGGCGCTAATATATTTGGGAATGAACCTGTGAATGAACTGGTGTGAAAAGTTACTGAAAGCGCATCCCCATGATTACGACCGCAGATGTGGCCCTAAAGATTACTAAAACCGTATTTGGCGGATTGTTTGCAAAAAACCACAAGATCGCTTGGTAAAGTTTGCAAACCTCCAAAATAGTCAAATCCATGAAAAAGCATCGTTGGTCTTGTTTAGCAGGGAGGTCGCTTAATTCTGGCAGGAGACAACTAAGACTGATTGTCGGCGTGTACACCGAACGTGTACGCGAACTTTTACTCTGCCCGGAATGAGCTCTCTAAACATTTCAGTTCCTGAAGTTTGGTGGGCATACGGGACGTTTCATTGATCTATGATCATGAGACTCTTTTTCTCCAAACTTTTTTTCACAAATGGAAACACAACGAGCTCAAAATAGTGACATAGCGATGTTCTTATCTTCAACCTCACTCTCCCAAAAAAAACAAACCAACTATTTCCTAACGTGAACAATGCATTTTTGTCTTCATATAGAGGCACATACTAAACGTTGACGCTAGTTGAAAGATGTTTTATATTCCCAAAGCAGGAAAGGTCATTCATACCATCGCGAAAGATTTCAGACCTATTGGTCTTACCTCCTTCGTTCAATAAACATTTAAGAGGCTGGAATGGATCTCTGCCCCCAACAGCATCCTTATACGAAGGAAAGAAGTTGACTGGGTGGTGGACTAAGTGGAAAAAACTTAGATTCACTAATAGGGGTCCTCACCGGGCACTGCTTGAAACCACCACCCACTGTGCACTTGCCCTGCCCTTGCAACATTTAGGAGGAAAACCCTCGGGAAATGCTTCTATGATTATCTTAACGATCCAGTTAAACCCGACATCCAAAAGATAAGGTACTTTATTTTCGGATCAGCTCACTCGACGTTACACTCTTAGTCTCTAGGGCTGTTAAGCCGGTTTTTATTGTGGTATCACAGTATTTCCCAGCTTGAACCGCGGCATTGACCTAACCTAACCTAACCTTACCTAAGAACTGTAGAATTGAGGCCACAGCATATGCAGACGATGTGGTGCTGGTACAAATTCTAAAACACCAATCTCATTATATTTTTCTAGCAAAGAGGAGTGCCTAAAAGTCCCAATGCTTAGCATTCAAATCAAAGCCATCTTTACCGATGACTCCAAGCAGGGCATTAACATTTGCTGCTCGTGAAAGCGCGAATACCTCACAATGCTATCACCTCTTTCATCGACAGCTAAGCTGCAACAACATAAATTTATATAAAAGAACACATCGAAGGCTGTGAAGTCCTCTGAGCACACAGCAAAAGGTAAATCTATGCTGGTTCCGTGGACACGAAGGCATACCAGGGGATAAGAAAGCTGACGAACCCTTCGAAGACGGAGAAGTCAATGAGCACACAAACCACTTTCTTTGCCAATGGCCAGATCCCTGCCTCCTCAGGCATTAGTTCCTTCAAGTTATCAATGAACTAAACGACATATGTACCTAGTAAGGACATCTGTTCATGTGTCAAACCCTGTACGGCAAAACTTAGGGACTAAACCCCAAAATGATTTATTTGTCGTACAACGCCAGGCTCACCCTAATGATCACCTACGCGTCATTAGTATGTATGGTGGCCAAAAACCCTACGAACCATAAGACAAATAGAGCTGAGCAAATTCTATCGCTTAGTCTGCATAAGAATCACCGGGGCTATGAGAACGGCAGCTATAGGAGCAATGCTTAACCTCGCGCCGCTACATCTGGCAGTACAAAACGAAGCTATGCTTAGTGGTATAAGGCTGACTCAGACACTACACTTTTAAGGCTTGTGACTTTACAGGTTGCCTGAGAATATCAAAATGCATTCATCGTGCCCCAATTCTTGAGATTCTAGATACCACGCTCAAGAGATATCCTTTCTACAGAAGTTTTGAAGTTGTTATAAGGAACCGGAGCGAATGGAGAAGTGAAGGCCCTACTACACTACCAAATTAAAAAATCTGGTATACATATGGTCCATAATTGGAAAATGGCAGCACAGTTGCTGGGGTTTATGGTTCCAAGTCACCTACAATATTTCAAGCGGAAGTTCACGCTATTGAATTATGTGCAAGAGAATGCCTGCGGAGAAGAACTCAAGGAACCCGCATCTACAGCTTTTCAGACAGTCGAGCCGCACTGTTAGCCCTTAAACCCTATACGGTAGGGTCCAAGTTTGTCTGGGACTGTCTTAACCTCCTTGAAAGCCTTGCATCGGTAAATAAGGTCACCTTAGCCTGGATCCCAGGACATGAAAGCTTCGAGGGTAATGAACGGGCTGACTGCCTGGCGAGAAGAGACGCTTGTCGCCCACTCGTTGGTCACGAACCCTGTTTTGGGGTACCACCCAACAGTGCCTACTCCAAGATAACGCAATGGGAGATCAACAAACACGCTGACTACTGGTCCAACCTCCAGTGCCTTAGACAAGCAAAAAAGTTCATCAACCCCAACCTATACAAAGTCAAGACTTTACTTGATCTTAACAAAGACGAGTTAAGAACCTTAATGGGCTATTTATCAGGACATTGTCCAATCAGATGGTATCTGCAAACAATAAAAGTATCAGATTTGCTGGCTCTGTGGAGAACAAAAAGAGACCAATGAACATATTCTGTACGGATGTCCAGAAGCCGCAAGGAAAAGACTACTCTACTTGACGCGGGCCTGGGTCAATTTAGCGGAAATTTGAAAAATCGAACTGAGGTTTACCAAAAGCCTCAATATAAGCTGTGATTAAACCACATATCCCCCCCACCACAATAGACCTCTTGGTCGCAGTGCGCATTGAGGACCTCTAATACAGAATACAGAAGGGTATCTGGCGGTTCAGAACCCAAGGGCAATAGGAGACTGCTTTTCGGGATTACTTCACGAGCAGGAGATACTTCCCCACCAATGGACATCACAATGGGTATATACTGACCTGATTGTGGCGCAGGAGATCCTCTCTCCACCAGAACTATGGCTTAAGGCTAACTTACCTCAAACCATCCTCTGTACCTCAACACCAAATCGATTCTATAAAAAATGCTCGGCGAACACAAACACATCCACCACCTATGCCGTATTTATGCAGAATTCCTTTCTCTCCTTCCATCAACCTTCAAAATTAGCTTCACCGTTAACCGGGACGCAAACTTCTAAAAGCCTAATTATCTAAATTATATCGTATCCCTTTTTAGTTTCAAACTACACATCCGTTCTTTTGCAAAAAAGCACAAAAAAAAAAAACCACAGAAAAACAGAAAAACTTTTCGATTGTTTATGTAATTAACTTTGGCATCCACATGCTGTCGTCTGTGAGTATGCCAGCGTTTCTGTGGCCCGCCCCTTGGCCACTTTCGTTTTCATTTCGGAACTCATTTGGTTCCCGCTGGAGCTGTTTTCCTTTCACCACTTAATTGTGGCTGGTCAAAAACGGAACTGGTCCGACATCGATTTCATACGAAATCAATGATTATCCTAATTACGCTTGATAATAATTTCGAAAACGGCGGGGATTGGAAAACTAACTCGCCTGGGAATGCATTTAACCCCTGGAAACGGCCTATGGAGCTGGTCGGACGCGGACCTCCCTCTGCCCAGTCTAGCGCGCATGGATTTGAATTGCGGTTGGAAAATAATTGTTTTTGCGAAATACGCAAACGAAAACACGCAATGGTGTTGGGCTCGTACAAAAAACACGGACGCACGCAAAATGCCATTTTCCAACAGGCACACACATTGACACATGGGGCTGGTTGTTGATGTTTGAGGCTTGGTTTGCAGGAAATAACTAGCGGCCACATTTTGTGGTTTGTTGTTTGGTAGATCTGCGTGTTTTGAAGTTTTTTTTTTGTCGTCATTGTGCATGGCGGTAGTGACTGACAGTAGTGTCTGCCAATGGGGTGTTTTGATCGCGTGTACTTGAAATTAGACGTTCTATGTACATTTGTGGTTGTGTGGTGGCCAAGAGATATAACGCAACACGATGACAAACATGGAGGGAAATGTATGTTTTTTTTTTAATTTTCTATGTGAACATAGGTAGGAATGGGGGGCGTTGAACCTGGTATTCATGGTTCAACACGTTGTGTACAGTATGTGTGGAAAATATGATGCACACACCATCTAGTACAATAAGTTTGAGCTTACGGAAGCGAATAGGAGTCAACCAGAGGTACCAGTTTACACCAAGTTTTAGAAGAATGTACGATCAGGAACCACTTCTGTTATTGAAAAGCTACAGGGCTCGTCCTGTTTAGAAATCGCCGATACGTCCGAATACTTCCTGTCCTGTTTTTTTCCGAGGCTTGGATTGCAAATTCTACTTCGCAGCAAAATTCTGCGTTCGTTGAATATTTTAAAAGGAATAACCACATTAGATGGTTCTTTGGGATAATGACCCTAGCCAAAATCGTAAAGAAAATTTCAGAGCTAGAAAGCAACATACAACATCAAAACTTGGCATAGGCTTGTAGCGCAATCATCAACTATTGCGTAGAAATAAATTCACAGTGTCATGTGGTTCACCTGCACTTGTTGAGGAGCAGCCAAAGTCTTCTGTCTATTTGCAATCCAGTGGAATTGACTCCATTTTGTCAAGACACGTATATTTTTTCCTAAGCCCCTGATTCAACCAGTTGGTCTGTCGTAGCAGTCTTGTTCATTTCAATGCAAAAACAGGAAAGAGTTCAAATTAACCAAACTAACCCTGCTCGAAACCAACAGGAATAACACAGGAAAGCACAAAACAGATAGTGATGCTTTTTGATAGAAGATTGTTGGTCTAACAAAAGAGATACACAGTTTTACTTTGCCAAAGCTGGACGGTATCACAATAGATCTCTCATCCGTGGCAGAATATCTCGACGTCATTCTTGATTCCAAGCTAACAGGAAAAAATAATGTTGAAGACAGGATGAAAAGGAGTAAGTGCACTCTAAGCTTCTAAGAGGACCTTTGGGAAAATATGGGGCTGGCAACTTCGTATCATTCATTGGATATACATTGCAATCGTAAGACATATCATCTCCTATGGGTACTTACTATGGTGGACTAAAACAAAAATCAAGAACGAACTCTACAAAGAACAAAGGCTAGCTGCACTTTGCACCACAGGAGTCGTAAGAAGTTCACCACAAGCAGGTCTAGATATGATTCTTTATCTCCACCCCCTGGCCTTGTTTATAAAAGGCGCTGCTGCGAAAGGTGCACTCAGCTTAAAAGAATCTAACCTGTGGAAGCAGATCACTTATGGACATGTGAGGATACTGGACATAATAAAATTCCTGAGCGAGAAATACAACTCCGAAAGCCTCACAGCCACACCGGACTAATACTCTACGTAACCTTATCTAACAGAACCTAGTTTATCTTCAACAGAATCTTGCACATTATGCTAAGTTCTGCCTAAGCACCCAAATAGAACTTGGTAATGGACACTCACTTCTCCAGCTGTATGCGCGTCCTGCCTTACGTATTTTGCACAACAATGCGCGACCAATACTTCCAACGAATCTTATCAGTTAAAACAAGTTTGAATGAACAGTTTTCAGTTTTGAACCGTAAAAAGTACCAGAATCTGATAGGCCTTCCAAAATGTTAACCGCATTCTACCGATAATTCTGAGAGGCTAAGCTTCCTAGCTTAAGTACAGCACATAACGTTTGGACTGAGGAGATAGTAGTTTTTGTATTCAAAGCCACCAGGGTCTCTCCTACCCTCATTAAGATTCTCAGACCAGTAAGCCTGACCTCCAACCACGAAGAGAATTTTCGACTTTTGACCACAAACAACCTTGCAAGGCGAGCTTGGGTCCAAAAAAGCCTTCAAGTATTAACAGAGAACAAATGATTATCCGGGTTTGTGTATTTACGAATCACAGTGCATAGGAATCCCATACAGCTCGGTAACCTGGCAATAAATTCGGTACATGGTTGCCAGCTGAGAGATCCACATCCATCCTGCGCGGTTAAGGCGAAACTATTAAGCAATATAACTAGACAAACCGACAGGCACAGATAGTCGTATATCGATAGATGGTCGAATTCTCGAATTCAAAATTCTTAGGCTAGAAAGATCAATTCTAAGAACAGCGGTAGGAGTCCCATCCGGTCATTGCCTTCTGAGAAAGTATGTTAGAAAACAAGGGCTCACAGAATCGCACGTTTGTAGATACTGGGGTGACTAATGCGTCACAGAAGGCATAAAAGATGAAGGCATCGTTGGAAAGCGATTAAAACACCTATGTAGGCAAACTTTTCTAGAAACTTGGAGGAATAAGTTTCTATCAACCATAAGAGGATTCTTAAATTTTGCAGCGAAAGAAAATGCTTTAAGAATTGGGTGCTTAGGTTTCCGTGCCTTTGGAGGTTGCTGTAACGACCGCGATGGGCTCTTTCTGGTACCCGGTGTTTCTAGAAATATTTTTACTAGTCCTACTGCACCTAACCTAAACTACCAAACAGATTGAGCAGAAAGGAGAATCGGTGTTTACCTGCTAAGCAACTGCCCTTCTCTATTAATAGCATATCATCCATTTAAGTGCTCCAATTGATTTCACAGGGACGATCTAAGGGATCCCTGACTCAGTCCAATTCTAAGACTGTCTCCATTCTCTCTATTTTTCCATCCGATAACTTCTGGAACACACTGTACATCTGCCACTAATAGTTTTTCGCGCACTTAAGTCAGCCATGATTCCTATTGCAAAATAATATTTATTAAAATCGAATCAAAGTTGATTGTCATTTCGATTGCCGAGCTCTTTGTGAAGATCGATCATCACACTGCTGGCAGACAATCCGAAATGGGTGTCAAAACGAACCTCAAAGCAATGTTCTGTTGGACATCAACTGACGTTAGTGTCTCACCTGTCGTCTCCATACATCCGTATGTGTGTGGAGAAGTAAATAACTCTGACTGACCATCAAAATCATTGACCATGAGATACAGCGGACCTTCACTAGCTGTTTAGTTGCTATGTGACTGCCATGCTACTACTGCTTCTGATTCTGTTGGGCGACATACCTGAAAGGTAGACTTCACCCGCCAAGGGGTGGAACTCAACTAGACGTATAATTTGAGACGCTGTCGACCGGGTCAACCTTGTCATTAGTGGTCATTAAGTTTGATCTCGTTGTTGTGAGTTGTTTTGTTTCCCTTTTTCTTTTTTTTTGCTGCTTCGGTTTTGTTTCAATTTTTTGTTTGTCCTAAAAACACACTTCCTTTAGTTGTGGTCGGTCGGCATTCGCAAAGGACCTTTCCGACCGGCATCGGTTTAGGAAGTGCGGGTTAATGAACTTTTAATACTAACTGCATTATTATTGATCCGTAATTAGTGTTTACGGTTTGCATACACGTAAGAGGATTTTTTTTTTCTTTCTACAGCTCATCAAGCAATACGGGAGTGAGGTTGCAATCGATTCAGGATCAAATCGATATTTAATGAGCATCTGCTTAAAGTGGAACTATATGTTTGTTTGCCTTAGTCCAAGGAAGGTGTGGAATCTAGTTCTTCGAGCGAAGGAGGCGGAGGTCTTTGCATCCAATCTTAAGCATAAGAGAAACTGATCAAGAAGCCAATATTTTTTGCGAAATTTCACTAAGGTTTTCGAAAAAAAGCTCTGGCTAGTGTACGATATCTGACCATGCTTGGAACCGGACAACCGTAGAGGAGATGAACCACAGTTTTCTTCTCACTCTAATTGTGCCAGCTGCGACAATGTGCGAAGGAGTCGGGTCACTCCTTCAGTGTGGCTAACCACTGTAGCGTCTTTTAACCCGAAGTTACAACACAGATATTGCGATCTACATACCTACATCGACAGCCAGGGAGGAATCAGATACTTTGTATCCAACACAATGAAATCAAAAGCAGTGAAGGACTGCTGCGTGTCTCTAAACGAGATCGCTAACCATAATAATATCATACTGTGATATTCAAGGGAACTGCGTGACTGGCGAATTTAACAGACTAGGAGGAAAGGTCCATACTTCGATGGTTTGGGCATGTCCAACGCACGTCCCCAACTTGGCTTCCAAGACGTGCCATTGAATCCGTGCCTTTAGGCAGGCGTCCCCTAGGTAGGCCTAGGATGAGATGGTTAGACCAAGTCTGAAATTTCACCTCTACCCGTATAGGGAGAACCCCTGATGATTAAGATTCAATGGCAGAAGATCGGAAGATGTAGATCTTCACCCTAGCTCCGCGTCTCTCATAGTAGATAAGCGCGTCATTGAAAGTGATGATGATGTGTGGATGAGGCTCATAATGTACAGACAGTAGAAAGCTCAATTCTGTCAAAAGCGGATTAGGTCGCTTTTGCCTGTTTCGAGAGGAAAATTCTTCGGGTGATTAATGGTGAGTGGAGGAGGAGATACAACGACGAACTATAAGGGCTGGACAGCGACATCAACTTAGCCAGAAGAGTAAAGGCACAACGACTGTGGTAGCTGGGTCATGTAAAACGGATGGAGACGAATGCTGCGGCCCGGGAAATCTTCGAATCCACACGCGTGGGACGGCGCAGTAGAGGAAGACCGCTTTTTAGGTGGCGCACGCAAGTGGTAAGGGACCTTAACCAACTTGGCATGCGAAACTGGACGCAGCTGACTAAAGATCGAGCTGACTGGAGACTCTTGTTGGTTGAGGCCCAGGTCCACCCCGGACTGTAGCGCCAGTTAGTAAGTAGGTAAGCTTCATAAGAAGCTCCAATTGGTTTCAATGAGTAGGCAGGAGATTTTTTCGAGATCCTGGTGGTATCACAACGGACCCCTCATGGGTCTAAGTGTGTTGGCTTTGGCTGGCAGCCACTTCAACCTAACCTAACCTAAGTAGGTAAGTGAGAAAACTATATTCTGTCAAAGCGCCTGTGACGTTTTTTAAACACTTGACTTAGACCGATGATCTGTCAAAAGCAAATCGTAGATGGCAGCATCTCGATTATTGCAACAATACCAGGCTGTTCTAGCCTGCTCTAGATCCTATGAGATCGAAAGCATAAATACAACTAAAAAGAGACCAACTTTCGAAACTAGCTAACGTCCTCACACGGCACTCGATCCTAGGCGATACCGAACACTATCGGAACCAGCCATCTTCGTGGTCACTTGAGTGACCCTATTGATCTACTTGCGTCTGAAAGGAAGTACGCGTAAGATAAAAAGTTCAAAATTGGACTTGAAGCGGCAATCGATGAGGCGAAGGAGGTCACCAAACGGAAGTGGCAAGAGAGATAAACCTCAGAAAGCAGAGGGCGATGGATCGTAAAGCTGATCAAGAACGTTAAACGTTTTCCCACCACCCTCTAGGGGGAAAAACACCCTAGAGAGGCAGTGCTCAAGGTCACGAGACACATACATATGTATATTTACCTCATCTCGTAGCTCGCAGATCAATTCAACGCACTAACTATTGAGCAGTCCAACGCACTTACTATTGGGCGATCACGATTTATTCGTTTAAGCTAATCAAGATCAGTGCATGAATCAATCAGAACCGGGACTTAATTTTTTTTATCCAAACATAAAAAAAGGTGTCGTCGAGGATTCCCTCGGCATCCAATCCCCTATCTCACGGCCTAAAGGTCCAAAAGTGTTCCACTCACCCTGCCAATTGATTTCTTACCATTGACACCTCATAATTGCAGCTGTTCAAGGCGATAAGATCCTAAACAATAATTTACTTTTCCTAATTGGTGTATCGTCAAGAAAATAATGTACGATGCCGTGATTTGTGGCGCGTCGCACAAGCTTAGCACACACATACACTCGACAGGCACAATTCGAGAGGATTAACAACTCGTGAACTATGCCAACAGCATTCGTCATGAACAAAAGAATCCTTTGGCAGTGCTTGTGTTCCGCGAGCACCCTTAACAATAATCGCAATGAGCTACAAAGACTTGGAGCGAATAAAAAAAAAATTCCATTCATCGTCCTTAGAACCAATTCAAAACGCAAAAATATGCGCACCCAGCAAAAAAAGAAACGAGTTCCTCTTCTATTCGGTCCAAGGATCCGCCGCGCTCTCCTGCATACAGAATTCCACGTCACCTTTTTTTTTTTTTCCTTTTTACTTGGTTTTGTGTTCTACAATTGTCGCAACAAAGTGGGTGTGGTGGTAGTTTTTTAAAGATTTCCGGACCTTCTTGTGTTACATCTTCAGAGCACATTGCCAAAGGACAAAGAGGACTTTTATTTCCATTTTTTATTTTTTTCCTCTCCCTGAACCGTACATGTGCAAGCACCTTTCAGAGGAGACTCATGTAGAAAAGTAGAAAAAGGAATTCCGCCTTCCGTCTTAGTGGAAAGAACAATGGATATTGCGCAATGTTCTCCTTGTTGCCGTCGTCGGAGGAACTCAGAGATCCGACAAAAATTAAAAAAAAAAATACTGTGTATCCTTTGGTGGATTTGAATTGCAAAATTTGTCTTATCGCGCTCGGATTTCTTGAATTTTGATAAGACCTGGGCGGGAGGGTGTAGCACTGTATTCAAAAACTAGTCTGCGAAAGGTGTTTGTGAAACTCGAAAATATGTAAAAGTTTCCGTTAGAGAGAGGGAAATAGGGGATGGCTTGTCACCAGGATACGCAACGAAGGGGTTAAATGTGACACAAGGGTGGGGCTATAACGGCGATTCGCCTGAAAGGGTGCAAATATCGGACAGGACACCTGGAGGACGCGCAATCGGAAGGATAAATGTTTGCCTGTCCGAAAAAATTGAAAAGGATTGAAGCTAGGACGCCTTTAAAAGTGATAAAGATGTCAGAATTTAGCAGAAAGTTAGAAAATGGCAAATCTAGACGCAATGACTGAGGAGTGCTGGCTTAAGCTTATGTGAATGATTTTTTGATAGACTTCGCCTGTTCGACAGATGGTTTCATACAAGAATTCCTGACAGAGACAAATGGCCTACCACAGAAGTCCCGAGGCTGTCGTCAAAGTTCTGTTGAGTACTGGAGAATGGGCCAACCTGAGTGAATATGTGGTGATCCAACTTCATTGATCCCATGAATAAAATGTTTATTCCTGTGTCTATCTGTTTCTAATCAGAACACAGCCAGCGCTATCTCACTTATCCATACAGAGGGACTCAGTATCTAACACAATGACTACTGCAAAAGCGGCACAGATGACAATGAAGCTGAATACGTTCGTCATTTCTAGTAGTACCGTGGGTGTCAGAATACATCCCGTTGTAGCCTCCTACCTACCAAAGAGCGATAGATCTTGGAAATAAAATTGAGTAGCTTTTCGCATTTAATTTGAAGACTCTACAGGTGACACCTCTGCAACTCTGTATGACTTCAACTATCTACATTGAAGAGGGTGCAACGAATCTGACCAAAATCTATGAAGGAAACTCTATCTGGTTGCGAAGCGGAAACTGAAAAGCGGCAAATTTTACAATGTTCTTGGAATAGGTTGTCGCAAAATCGAGGATAACTGGAAGAGATTGAGAGAGAAAACTTGGCGAAAACGCAACCTGTAGTCACAATGGAAGAAATCCTAAAAATATGCACAACAATTGAAGTGAAAAAGAACCTTCCGGCAAGCGCCGCAAGAGGTAGGTGGATTTCTTATGTCATCTATTCTGATGGTGGGAACAAAATGGCGGACAAAAATGTCCACTTTGAAAACGAATTTGTAAAAATTACCTCGAGATTTGTAAGGATTTTCAATTTCAACGAAATCCAATCAATTTTGAAGAATTTCAAGATGGCGGATCCAAGATGGCGCCCAAATTGGTAGCAGGCGGATTCTGTTCCCTGTTATCTACTATTTTACTAAAAAATCAAAACCGGAAGTTGGGATTTATTTGAGTTGTGAATTGTACCGTTTGAGGCATAAAAAGGGGCGTCACCCGCCCCCCTCTAGACCGATTATGCCCATCTACGAACTTAGCCGATGTATTCGGCATACGAACGTGTGTACCAAATTTTATTCAAATCGGTTGATAATTGCGGCCTCAATCGTGTCCACAAGAATCCGTTATATTGCATATATATATATATATATATGTATATATATATGTATATATATGTACATATATATACATATATATATAAAATTTTGAACGGAGTATGAGGTTAGTGTTTACTATGATAGCGAAGACAAATGGCATTTAAATTCTTTGAAAGTCGCGTCATGAGGACCTCTGCAATAGGTGGTATTTCTATGAAATCCACCTAAAGAAGTATAAACTGGGCTCATAGTCAAAGACCCATCCTCGTGTCGACCAATAAGCATGTTGAAGCCGTGAAAAAGTACTGAAGCGCATCATAAGCTACAGACTAGAGGTTCCTATTGAAAACGCAGGTGGCCTCTCAGAGCACGATCGAAGGTCGGCAGTATGCAGTTATGCGATATCTGACATGAAAAACGCCTTCAACACCAGAAACGGGGGAAACTTCTACAGAAGATACTGATGGAACATTTTCTGAAAACCGAAGATGGAACCAAGAAGTACACTGGTGCTGGCGGCGTCCTCCAACCCCTAAGATTCTCTACTTGGCCAGCTACTGCAAATAGATGCCCCAACAGCTCGGAATGAACCAAGACCTAGCTTTTTGTAACCATTCATGTTGCGTGTGTTAGACTTTTCGCACGAATGGAAGGAACCTATGTACAATTTATTGCTGACTCCGAAAGGTGAATTGAGAATGTTCTTCGTGATAAATTGTACTTTCAGAGGTTTGCCATTCCTTGACTGTGAAAAGGTTCAGTAGATATTGCTTGGAGCTCGAACCTACGCAGTTCGCACAGCAGTCCAAACACTAATCACTAAGCTGCAGTGACCAGTGAATATTGTCAGCCCAAAATACAGAGTCATTTAGCGACAGTGTGACAACGATTATGAAACAACAGCGTTAATTGGAACGACAATGTGATGCAGTGCAGAAGCTCACAAAGGCGAGTGAGGTGAAGAACTAAACCTGGAACCATCATCACGATGAAATGCTTGATAGTTAAACTGGGAGTGAAAATGGTAGGAAGTGGGAGGTTGGGTTTAGTCGGTACGAATCCAGCATGCTGTTGAACAGGTTCTGTGGTATCTCCTTGCCTTCCAACAAAAACAAATGACAGTCTAAACTGAGGGGTCCAAAATGGACTATGGAATCGGTGAGGAGCTGTGTAGATAATTTAGAGGGCTTATCGGTATAGCAAGCTAGCTGATAGAAAAGTGTAGACCAGAGTTTACCTGTGTAACCCGTCAGCTGAGCGTTACACAAGTAGGTTCTAGGTAGTTAGACAATTGAAGGTAAGAAAAGGCTGAATTTCGTATGGAATCTGTGTGTTTCAAGATGGGTCAATGGTTAAGAGTAATATCTCTGGACACTTCTGATGAGAAAAAAACCAACCACAGACGAAGCAGGTCAATCAACTGTGTCATATGTACTTGGAAACATTTGAGCAACTGGGAAAGAAGAGCGGAATTCATAAACAGGACCCTTACAGCACGTATTGAATTCAACGTAAGGTACAAAACTCGGATTTCTAGTAGAAGCTCTTGGGAGTCTGGTCCAGTTTTGAGTAATTTCGCGATAGAAATATTCACAGACGGATCTAAGACAGTGAGTGGTACAGGGGCAGGAGTCTTCTCCCACCCACCTGACTTAGCCATTAAGACGCGACGCAACCACACCAGCCATTGTCTGTTGTCAAAACAAATCTGGCCTTACCTGGATTAAAAGAAGACGGAAAAACTTTTATCCACAAACCGAAAAAATCTAGGTTCACTAATAGGGGTCCTCACCGGACATTGCTTGGTAGGCATACATGCACTCAGACTGGGGGTCCCCTCCAATGATTTCTGTAGAAGCTGCAAAGACGAGGAGGAGGATGAAGCTACAACCCATTTACTGTGTATATGTCCTGCTCTTGCGACACTAATAAGAAAAACCCTAGGGGATTACTTCTACAATGATCTTAACGATCTAGCCGAACTCGACATCCAGAAGATAAGAGACTTCATCTCTAGGACGAAATGGTTCAACCCTTAGGGTTAATACCGGTACGGTTGCCCATCTCGATGTACCTTGTGTACATACTTCGGTGATATCGCAATGGGCCGACCTGATCTAAGTGTGTCCCTGTTTGAGCGGGGGTGCCACCTAACCTGACCTAGATACCGAAGGACTCGTTGAATTTATTACCGAACCTAATAGAGCAATGCACATTTTTCGGCGTCATCTTGCAAAGGGAGACGACGTTTGCAAAGGTGTCTGGAGAGAGTACAACAACCGGGATATGATCCTGTAGATGCTGCCTCTTGATGGACTTATTAAGTAGGAATAAAGCACTGAGATGCCAAAATGCACTGTGGATCGATCGGATTCAACTGTGGACATAGAAAGGTCCCGTATCTTATGAAAGACGGGACTTGGAATCTTGATACGATACTCGAAAGCGCTTTAAAATTTTTAACACGATTGGATCAATTCCATATAGAGGGTTAGGAGGCTTAGCTACCTTCACGAACAGATCTGTGATAAACTGGCTTCTCCGCCCGTCTTCTTCCGAGCTTCTTAACCAGAATTAACACACTAACGCAGAAGGGAAAACAATTCGCATTACAGTGGGTCTACCTATACTGACCTGAATGCGGCGCAAAGGGTTCTCTCTCTAACCTAAACGAATGATGGTCGATACATGATCGACAGCTCTAAGCATGACGCGGCCAACTCTCAAATGGGTAGCAACGTTGAAAAATCAATCTCCAGAAACCATTTATAGAAGGAGTTCCTGCTAAGAGATGACCCTTGCAGACTTTTCGTTTTGGGGATTAAGAGACGAAGAAACAACTCCTCTTCGACTAAAAGTAAAACCAATCTCTTTCCCCGCTTACACTGAATCTACATTGCTAGAGTTAACCAAATTGCTATTAATGTCCATGACCAAACAAATCGCTCGTATCCACTTTTCGTCCATTTTTATCGACTCGCGCCCATCCACCAGCACTCTCTAGACCTGCCCCTCCATTAATCGAAATGAAATAAAAATTAAGTTGTTTTATTAATGCCAATGGTAAATAAAAAAGATTTCCATTAAATTAACCAGAAATCACTTCATCATCGCCATTGCCGCACTCTGACCACAACTGCTTCCTGCACACCACCGCGTCGGAGCAACACCATCATTCCTCCATGCGGCCTAGTCAGAGCCATAAAAGTAATCGATTTCCGTCATTAGCACCAATAGAGTTGTCAAACGTCAACTGTGTGGCCATTAAGTCCACCATCACCATCGTCACCACCTCCTCCTACTCCAAGGCAGCAGCCGTGCCAGGTGGAAGCCCAAGCCAAACTCTTTTCTATCCACTCTCTCCCTCGCTCTATCGCGGTGTGTGTTTGTTTGCTTTGGGCCTATTAATCATCAATCTTGCAGCGAAAAACTCTTTGGTCACGATGAAGATGCGGCAAGGCAGCCAGCGCTTGTTGTGTGACACATGAGTCGTACAAGGATACATTTTGCGTCGTGTGTGTATGTGGGACCGACCGCGGCCAGCCTAATGAGTTAAGGTTCGCATTCGAGTGATAATCACGAGACGTGAAAATATTTCGTCGCCATTAGATTGATTTTAGACAACGCTGTGTCGATGTCGCTGGCTAATTGGCACGACACAGTTTGTCTGGCCATTGATACCAATTCGCTCGGCCCAAATCAAGAGCGGCGAATGGATGTATACCCTGAATGATTGGCACATAGTCCCTCATTGAGTATCGTGACGGATATGGAAAACTATCGTGCGTTGCCGATGGTGGTTGGAGGCAATTTTGGAAAAGTGTCACCTGATTGACCGAATGTCGTTCTGATTTATTCATGAACCGACCGAAAGGGGTGACTCCATTCTCAAGGCACCGAACTCACAATGGTTCATACGTATCAGGTCTTACTCAGGTCGTCATCAATTCGAAAAGAATGTCAAGAATTGTAATTCTACGGAAAATAATTGCAATTAAATTGTTGATGTAAGGAATTACTGGAAATTGATAATTGTGGACGACGGAATGGAATTTTGTGGTGAAGGAGTGAGACAAGTGGATCTGGGCACCGGAGTGGGGCCGGGCACTTCGTGAAAAGTCAATTAGACAGACGGCGTAATTATTGTTTTGGAAATTTTAATTTTATTTCCTGACTCACTTAGTCGAGAGGGCGGGGGGGCTTAATCATGAACTTGTCCCTGTAATCAGGTGGATAATAACAATGGTTAAGATATTAATCACATGATAGCTTGGAGGAGCTAAAATTGGATTTTTATTTCTGTTTTAAAGAGGCAGGCGTGGAGCTAGAAGATTGCAGGTTTCTCGGTTAGGCAATGAGCTTTACTACAAAATCTTTTTCATCAAAAAGTGATCCAATGGAGGTATGAGGACAAAGAGGTAAGAATTGTTGGTTGTGTGGGCAGACTTTTCTTGAACGTCAAGCAGAGGTATTAGACCTGACTTACAGTGTTTACTGAGAATTCTTGTATGTGAGCATATTCATCCTGTGTTTCAGGAACTCTATTCATACTTGCACACCAAAAATATTCAGTTTTGTTGTGATTTATCTGCAGTCAATTTGACTCTAACTCTTCCATTGTGTTTGCCGATTCTGCAGCAAGAATAACATTGTCGCCAAACAGTACGGTATTGGTCATTAGATTGAACAGGGTTAGACTTGAAAGCTTCGAAAGCCTTACAACAATGCCAAAAAGTCATCAGAGATGCCGCCTCTGACGTTGACGATGAGTTCCGGCAAGCACAAGCAGCAAAACAAGAGGCGCTGCACAGAAGAATCAGGGCTGCTAGCGAGCTCTACGGGCAGAAAAGGAGAGACGAACACCACAAACAGCATAAGGAGCGCACGATAAAGGAAATAGAGAGATGATACTGCAGGATTAAGGTTCGGAAGTTTACCCTTTGGGATAAAAAGCCCGAACCGAAGCCTGCAGCCGTTCGCCAACAACCTGATCGGTCCATATCAATGTGGCTTCAGGCCAAGAACGTCCACCATCGATCAAATATTCACACTGCGGAAGATTTTGGAAAAAAACCTCATCGACTTTAAGGCCGCATATGACAGCATCCATAGAGACGAGCTATACACAGCTATGTCTCGTTTTGGCATAACTGCCAAACTCGTTCGTCTGTGCAGGATGACGAACGAGAATGCACGCTCCTCCATCAAGGTCAGTCAAGACCTCACCGAGACCTTTCATGTCAAAAAAGGATTAAGACAAGGCGACGTGCTGTCATGCGACTCCTTCAACATCGTTCTTGAAAGAATACTGAAAAACTCACGCGCTAACACCAGAGGCACAATCTTTCAAAAGTCCGTCCAATTACTCGGATACGTCGACGATATTGACATAATCGGAAGAATGCAGCGTGATGTCACTGCCACGTTCGTGAGTATGGAGACGGAAGCGGCGAAGATGGGTTTAGCGGTTAATGAGGGCAAGACGGAGTATATGCTGTCAACAAAAAAAAGACACCCAACACCGATGTCTTGGACAGAACCTCACAACAGACAGTAAGTTATAACTTTGAGGTAGTTAAGGACTCTGTCTACCTAGGCTCCGCAATCAATTCAGATAACGACACCAGCGATGAGATTAAACCCAGAACAACTCTTGCCAATCTCTTTTTTTTTGGGCTACGGAAGCCAAATGACTAGCAAAACCTTCTCTCGAACGACTTAAGTGAAATGACCAAAGCCAGTGACATGCACACACTAGACAAACACATGACAAACCTGAACCATTTGTAGATTTCTGCAACGCCAATTGCCTTGTTATAGGTGGCACCAGGTTTGAGTACAAAACCCGCCACAAAGTCTGGGGGATATAAACTGACAGCCAAATATTTTCCAATCAAGTTGACCATTTTGCCATCAGTCGCCAATTTACAACGTTCGGAACAGACATAGAGCCGATATGGGTATGGCACGGGATCCCCACCCACCGTGCAATTGCGTACTGATGCAGTTCAACGACCCCACGTCAACACATAAAAGGTATAACCTCGACAGAGTAAAGGATTTATCAGTGCTCCAGCTATTCAGAAACCACCTTTTGCAAGGAATAAAACTGATAGCTGAATGCCCTTCACCATTAAAAGCCTATGGGTGCTGTGATTCTTAAAAAAAAAAAAAAATATCTAGCGCGACAGCTCGGGATAAGCCAAGGCCTAGCTTCTCGCAACCATTCATGTTGTGCGTGTTTGTATTGTTGGCACGAATGGAAGGTACCTACAATTTATTGCCGACTCCGAACGGCGAATTGAGAAGCTCTTTCATGACAAATTATACTCTCGGAGGCTTGTCATTCGCCGACAAGAGGTGGTGCTGCGAAAAATGTTCGGTGTTCCTGGCTGGGGCTTGAACCCACGCCGCTCGGTCAGCAGTCCAACGCACTAACCACTGAACCACGGCGACAACAAAATTTACATATCTGGGCCTGAAAGAATTATCGTTTGACCGCAAGCAGATGGAACAGCAGAACCGTCTACAAACAGATCTTGCTGGTGTTAAAAGTATCACCCAACAGCAGATGAAAGCCCTAGACGGTTCTCTGAGAGCCTTAAAGGAGGATCAGCTCCAGCGGTGAAAGGAAAATTTGCAACGATTTTAAGCCGTGTATTTCATGGTAATTTGTACCCAATCTTCCTTCTCATCTCCTGCCGAAAATGTCAAAAGTTCAGTCTTATAACGAAACAGTACTTCACCTCGTCGCATGAAGACTTTGCTTCACCTTAAGAATTTTAGTCCGTGGACGAAAACCTCAGTGCATCAAGCCGATATGCTGGAGCAAATCCATACGCTGGATCAGCTGCATGAGGAATCACTTAATTATCAACCTGTGATCAGACTCAGTCAGATATTCAATGCATATGTAGCCCAGACTGAACTGATACTGGGGCCGAGTTACCGCAATCGATAACGAGTGAGACTTGTGATAAACTTCATTGGGAGCGGTAATGCCAAATCTTCACATTTCGATGACGAGTTACTCGTTAACGAGTGTGGTAATTCGGCCCCCGGTTTAAGCTAAAGGACACGACGTCCTAGTGAAGCAAGAGTCAACCATGGAGATTTGTGGTTCCAAAAAGTTTGCCGCCAAGGGTAGGGGATCGATATGGAACACGATTTATAAATGGGCGGTCACTAAAGATTTAGAAAAGTGGGCAAAAGACGCAAAGTGCAGAAAAGTCAAAATGGCGATAAAAGTATCTGCTGACTGCATCAAGAGAAAATTTCTAACCCTCACGCGAGGAACTCTCAGGGAAAATGGAAAAGGTGGAAGACGATAAGTACAGGCTATACTTTGAGGACGTGGAGACAGTGGCGCAGATATTGTGCAGCTTTGGCTGACAGAAGGTATGATAGAAAATGTAAGCAAAGTCATAGGAATTCCTACAAGGCGGCACTCCCTTTGCAAGTGCAACGACCTCTGATGGTTCGTTAAGGATAAGAACGAAGACAAAACAGTAGCCTACTTCCTACCTGCTCTTGTTATTGTGAAAAACCTTTTCAAGGATCTTGACGAAAGAACGAATAGTTCGTATGAACCACTCCGTCTATCGCAAAGTGGCAGTCTACGTACACTTCATCTAGGCTCTCTGCAGAACACTCAACCAATTGAGAAACGTTTCAATCAATGGTGATGTTCCAGCATCAGTTACCACTTGGTCAACCATCAATCATCGGATGGCCGCCAAATTGACATGCAAATTTGAGTGAAGTACCTCCACAGCGAGGTACTCCGAGGAGTACCTCCTGCTCATCAGCAGGGTGATTTCCCACACAAAGTCCCCTGTAACAGTCATGATATGTTCAAAAACTTCAGAGTAGTTGTGAACATCTTCTCTTTGTTAGCAAAATGGTTTATGTATGTTCCAGTGATCTTCTGTTCTAGGATTCGATTGCCCCATTATGCGTCGATGCATTATCATCAGTTCTCATGCATCTCGAGCCCACAACACCTTCTACAGCCAGCACTCTCGTATCCTCTTTCAATTTCACTGCAGTCATTGACCATCGCGTTATTGAAAAGATCACATACCTGCATCATTATGGTAGTTGGGGAATACATTGCCATTACGCTCGCGCGCAATCTTCTCCTAATCGAATCAATCTACTTCACATGCAATCTTCTGTGCAGCGTGCAGCTTAACCAGTTTTTGTGTGTTGTGGTGACTTCCGTCAAAAAACCATCATTGGACGCCATCAAAGTCATCACACCCATTTGTACCTTGTCCAACATCTTGTAAGCTCGATTACACCGCTTGCGATGCATCCCAGGACGCAGTACACATCACTAGCCAGAGCGCGTCACTGTCGTCGTACTCCATAAAATATGTAAATCTTCACGTAAACTGTGATCCACACCACTCCGCCACTCCACCCAGCGAGTAGTGTATGGCTATGGCATGCAATTTTCATAAATTTCCCATTCGGGGAAAAAAGGTTGCGCCAAAGGTTTTTCCATCCACCACGCCACCTGAACTGGAGCTGGTTCTGGTGCCGACTCTTATGGGACAACACAAAGATTTGCATGTGTTCCTCTCCTTAAAGAAGTCGCCCCAATCTGTGAAGTGGAAAAGGCGGCCAGAAAAAACGGCACAAAGTGAAAAAGGCAAAAAAAAAAAAAAACAATACAGGAACGACTCCAACGCAGCCATATTTAATGACAGAGCTTCGGTTGCTTTACATACCTCAGCGTAGCCACCACTTGACGAAGAGAGGAGCGGTTGGCTGGTTACGTTTTGCGCTTTGCGGTCTGCGGCCGCTTTTGGGTCTCCTGGTCGTCTTTTTTTTTTTTTTGTTCGCCTTCATCCAATATGGCGAAGAAACGAGGAGCGTGTATGTGTGGGGGGCCCACAACAGCACCCGCCACACAGAGTGTATCTACAGCACATCGTGTATCCCCCCAGACCGTGGTTATGAATACCTCGGCAGGGCGCACATGAGTATCTATATAAAGTATCTTATATGCGAACAGGTACACAAAATAAGGCCCGTGTGCTGTTGCAAGATGAAATATTCATAGCGTTGCCATTGGATTGGGTGCCGGTGGCCCCATGTATATTTGATGGGGGGGCATGTTGCATGCAGCGACCAAGAAGCAACGGCCTGGCGGTTTTCAGAGAAACAACAATGTCATGTCGTCATGCATATGTACAAGGCGTAGGTTGAACGTACAGATATACTCCGGAGCAGCACACACAACCTGTAACGTATCGAAATGACATGCATCGAGCATGTATCCGAGTGCGGTTGCCTTATGTGCGCCGTGCGTGTTGTTGGTGTATCTGCCGATAGCAGGAGGCGTTATCGAAGTGGAAAAAATCGGGAAAAAAAACGTTCAAAATGGGAATTCGATGGGGTTTTTGTTGGTCTTGAGGTTTTCTGGTTATTCGGGATTTCATTTTTTTTCTCTCCACCGACTTGTTTTTGTGTGGAATGATGGCGTCCATCATATTTCTGCCCGATTGAAGTGGCACGACAGGTAAGAAGCCAACCATGGAGCCCGCATGTGTGGATGATGAGGTATAGATTGGAAATTAAATTTTTTTTTATGGAGAATTTCGCGCACTCACATTTGACCCAATCTAATGGATGAAGTGAGTTCATGTGGCTCGGTGTGTTCATGGGAAAGCACATGTGCATGGGGCTGGTTGACGATGGATATCTTGAAATTGATTGGCACTGGCAGCGTGGTAAAAAGAGGCTTGAGGAGTGACAGTTGCAAGGCATCTACCTACCGACAGGTAGTCATTACAAAGCAGAGACCTGAGCTAATCGTGCCACCACATCAAGCCTGGGAAAACATTGATTTTTTTCGCCCTCGAATTGAAATTCAATTGGTAAATCTCGGTAAATTCTATCTCTGATGTTCGTCTCTGCCTCTAAGCCCAAATAAACGTTGGATATTAACTCCTGTTACAGCCTTCTCATGTCGAAAACGTATTCGAATTTAAGGAACAGTGACGATCAGTATGCATGATCCACAGCATATTGTTCCCGGTTTGCACTAAATTTACAGATTCTCTAGTCCACAGGAGGCTTTGAAGCGGATTCGTCGTGCTAAATTAGATGCGGTCAAAAATTACTGATTTCAGGCCTATAAGCAACCGACTGAACGTGATCTGCATCAATGTGGCATTCGAAGATCATACAAGACTTTGATATAGGTCCAAGCGCCTATCGAAGAGACTTGAAAAGGAGACATTTTATAACTTCTTGGACAGAGCCTTAGACAGTCTAACAGGCACGAACTTGCAAAACGTCTTCTGACCTATCGACTTAATGGCAGTTCTATTAGCTTTAGAATATACCCGAGGTAGGCATGCCTGTCGTAAGAGGCGACTAAAATCCACCCTCCGTATACCGAGGATAAAGAAGTTTACAATTATGCAATGAACAAAACAAAGATATTTAATAAACCAGGTGGCACTCCAGGTTTACTGGAAAATCCACCCTCTTCGGAGGTCGGCTCTATGGATTCTGGGGAGAGCCATTTATTGCAATTATGCAACCCCTTCACAAAATGTGCAAGGGTATCTCGATCGCCACCACCAAGATCGAATGTCTCCGGGAAAAGAAGTCCGCCGGAAGCGCTAAAGCGCGATAAACAGGACTCAGCGAAATATAAAAGCTTCGAGGAGGAAAACAACGAACTCCGTAAGAAGCTTAACGAAATGGAATTACTCTACCAAGAGCTTAGGAAAGAGGTAGATTTACTTCGGGAAGAAAACAAGGCTCTGAGGAACCTAAACCCTCCAAAAGAACGTGAAAGTAGTTCGTCTCGCTCACCTGTTCGTGAATATCACACGGACGAAGAAGAGCTAACGCGGGAAACGGCGTGGGTCTCAAAGAAAAGACCCAGCAAGAAACGAAAAGCCGGTTCTTCACCTGAAATCGAGCCGCTAAAAAAAAACAAGAGCTTGCAAGAGACAAAAAAATTAAGTCCACCGCCTCCAATAAACGTCATCGGGATTACGGACTATAATAAGCTGTATTGCCTCCTTAAAGGAACGTTGGCTTCGAAATATAAGGTCACCTCACTTCGCAATAACGTGTGGAAAGTAAGCGTCGATGACTCGGACGATTACCGAGCATTTTCGCGGAAACTTAATTCCGAGAAAATTCAGTGGTATACATATGAAAATAAGTCGGAAAGACCATTGCGCGATATAGCAAGAGGACTCCATCCTTCGTGCACTAAAGAAGACGTTATGGACGATCTTCAAGCGAAAGGCTTTAAAATTCTTGACGCTGTAAATATTATCAAGAAGGAAAAGCAAAAAACGGAAGAAGATCAGGAAATTCTTGTTAAGCGTGGTCTTCCGCTTTTTATGCTCAGTTTCGATAAAACCGAGAATATAAAGGATATGTACAATATTAAAACAATTTTAAATATTGTTATCAAAATCGAACCGATGCGTAAAAGCACAAGATCGATCCCTCAGTGTAAACGCTGTCAAGGTTTCAACCATACGCAGACATACTGCCAAAAAGAGCCACGATGCGTGAAATGTGCCGGTACACATCTCTCGAATGAGTGCCCCTTAAACAAGCAGACCGCAGCGACTTGCATAAATTGTAAGGGAAAGCACCCAGCGAACTATCGAGGTTGCGAAGTGGCCAAAGAACTCCAAAAAAGGCGCGACACACTTAAAAAGAACATGCGTCCGCAACCGAAACCAAATAAAAATAAGCCGGAAAAACCGCTGCTGAAAGAAAGCAAACCAGTAAAGGAGAAAACCAAAAAAGTTCAGGAAAAACCGCCATCTGCTGATGCGCAAACGTATGCGCAAGCTGCATCGCAAGCAACTAAGCAAAATGGGCCTGCATTAGATCCTATGCAACAAGTTTTCTCTATAATTCTCGCGAAACTCGAGGAGCAAAGCAAGACAAATAAGCTCATATTCGAAAAACTTAGTAACCTTGAGCATAACGCTCGCAAACCACGAACGAAATTATGAACATGAACCAATTACTTAAAATCTTAACATGGAACGCAAACGGCCTTCTGCAAAGAATCGACGAACTGGAAGTACTCCTACGCCAGCAGAACATTGACATATGCTTGATTTCTGAAACCCATCTGACAAAGGAATTTCGGGTTAAAATTAGAGGATACTATGCTTATCACGCATACCACCCATCCGAAAGGGCTAGGGGCGGATCGTCGCTCTTAATTAAAGACTGTATTGAGCACTCTTTGAATTCACCGATAGAACTCGATGCAATGCAAATAACTTCGGTTCGCGTAAAAAATAAAAAGATGTATTACAATATCGCGTCCATTTATTGCCCTCCGCGATACACGCTAGAAAAGAATGACTTAATACGTCTATTTGACTCACTTGGACCAGAATTTATTATTGGTGGTGATTTCAATGCGAAACACACCTTTTGGGGTTCGAGATGCATTTCACCTAAAGGCAGACTTCTCTACGAAATCGGCATGCAATTTGCTGTTGACTTCTTTTCGACGGGGAAACCGACTTATTGGCCCTCCGACATAGCAAAAACGCCTGACCTCATAGACTTCTTTATTGCAAAAGGGGTAGCGAAAACCTTTACGAACGTCGAGGAAAGCTTTGATCTCTCCTCAGATCATTCATCAGTCATATTGACAATAAGTGAACGCCTAATGAAGAAGGAAGGCGCGCCCAGATTAACTAGCAACAAAACTAACTGGGACGGCTTTAGGAAAGCTTGCGAAGAAAATATAGTCCTGAATGTGTCGCTTAGAACACCGTGCGAAATAGAGTATGAAGTCGGCAGATTTATTGAAGTCTTACAAAGCGCCGCGTGGACCAACACTCCATATAAAAGGAAAGTAGTCGGAAATAGCGAAGTTAAATATCCGCCGGAAATAAAAGAACTGATGCTGGCAAAGAGGAGAGCACGCAAAAAATGGCAACAGTCCCGTGCTCCCCAGCATAAAACCCATTCGAACTTCCTATGCAATAAGCTCAAAAAAGCGATACGGGATTTTAAAAATCACGAGATTTCTACATATCTCGAAGGCTTGTCTGCTGAAAAAAGTTCGAATTATTCTCTTTGGAAAGCTATAAAAGGTGTCAAAAAACCCCAAATACAATCGCTACCAATAAGAAAAAGTAATGGCGAGTGGGCAAAAGGCGATAAAGAAAAAGCCGACTTATTTGCTGAGCATCTAGAAGAAACGTTTAAGCCATTTCCCGGGCAAACATTAATAGAAAATATTAATAATACTATTATGACTCCAGACAACTTTAAAATAAGAAGCGTGTCACTAGCCGAACTTTGTGAGGTAATAAAAAATCTAAAGAATAACAAGGCTCCTGGATATGACCTAATAACCGGACAGGTCCTGAAGGAATTGCCAAAGAAAGCTTTTATAAAACTTGTTTACCTTATAAATGCTTCGCTAAGACTATTATACGTTCCAAGGCAATGGAAAGTCGCCGAAGTTATAATGGTTTCAAAGCCGGGAAAACCGCCAAACGACAAAAAGTCGTACAGACCGATATCGCTCCTGCCGATAATATCAAAGGTTTTCGAAAAACTCTTATTGAAACGGTTAAAACCGGTAATTGAAGAAAGACGTTTGATTCCTGATCATCAATTCGGGTTCAGAATCAAGCATTCCACAATTGACCAGGTTTATAGAATAACCAACGAAATTGAGAAGGCCATGGAAGAGAAAAAGATATGTTCTAGTGCTTTTCTTGACGTTTCCCAAGCCTTTGACAAGGTGTGGCACGAAGGCTTGACTTTTACGTGTCAAGCACGGAGCCGAATACTCGGAATTCAAGGAAATCGCTGCCGGTGTTCCACAAGGAAGTGTTCTTGGTCCAGTCTTGTTCTTGCTCTATACTCGGGATATACCCCAAGAAGAAGGCACCGTTGTTGCTACGTTCGCGGACGATACGGCTATTCTGGCAACAGATAATTCAGTCGAGTCAGCAACTGTAAAGCTTCAACGAGCTTTGGATAAAATCTGCGAGTGGACAAAGGTTTGGCGCATTGTTCTCAATGAAACCAAATCTACCCATGTTAACTTTACGTACAAGAAGATAAACAACTTACCCGTTTTCATTAACTCGGTACAAATACCGTATGCAAACGAAGCAAAATATCTAGGAATGACACTAGATGCGAAACTCAAATGGAAGCCGCACGTTAAAAAGAAACGCGATGAGCTCGAAATTAGATTTAGAGAAATGTATTGGCTGCTTGGAAGATATTCCAAATTAAGCATGTATAACAAATTGCTCTTATATAAGCAAGTCTTAAAACCTGTATGGACGTATGGTATACAACTTTGGGGTTGTACCAAAACCAGCAATAGAAATATTTTACAAACCTTTCAAAATAAGGTGCTCAGAACAATCGTTAATGCGCCGTGGTACATTAGAAACGACGATATCCATAGAGACCTCGGTCTAGCTACCGTCGAAGATGAAATAACAAATTTTGCACGCAAACTCCGTGTTCGCCTTCATGGACATTGTAATAACGCCGTACTCCAAATTCTGGACGTGACAAACCTTGTGCGCCGACTACAAAGAACGAAACCGTTCGATTTAGTGCAATAAGGAATAGCCGCTTATAATGACGGTATTAGTAGGTGCTTTTATTGGAAAGCTACCTACACAACTCGAATTTTTATTGTCGAAAGTTAAACTACTTGATAAGGCTTTTTTGTACTTAGTCGTAGTCAACACGAAAAGGGGAGGTGTTTTTAGTGAGTAAGAATCTCACACTACCATGAGCACGTGCGGTAGATCCTCATGGTGTCTCATGAAAGATTTTCACCTACCCTCGTAAAAAAAAAAAAAAAAAAATGTTCCCCACTAAAGGATTCACGCAACCAACTGGTCACAGAAGAGATAGTCGAATGGTAGACCAAATCGACCAGGAAGCTTCTTATGCCCGGCCAGGTTTAAATATTCCGATCGGTGCGAATTTATTGAATCAAGCGCCCAATCAGAGCAAATGAAAACAGTCTCCACCTCACCTTGAAAAGGAAAGTATTTAACATTAAGTCCTATACATGGCCAGAGAAGATGAAGACTTTAGAGAATGACAGTGGCAAAGAAGCCATCCTCTAGTGAAAAGGAATATAATGGGTATGAGTATCGAGGCAAATTACTGTAAGAAGAGAGACCTCGCTTAAAATGAAGAGGCCTGCACTAGTCTCACGATAGAAACTATATCCTTGCTGGTTTCAACTCCTGAAACAGTGAAGGAAACTTACTCACTGAATTGCAGAGATTAGAGAATAGTTCGAGAGAGATTTCCAGCAGCTGCTGAATTGACAACAAGAACAGACAGCCACACTGCTTCAAGGCAGGCATCACCACCATCCGAGAGGTACAGTAGAATGAGTCTGACAAAAATAGGACCAAAAACTACGCCATCTACTACGGCGGTAGAAATTGACAACAAAAAAGAGCTCACTTGGGTGCGGATTTGTCAGGCAGTCTTAAGTAGAAGAAATATGAACAAGCTCCTCATAACAATTCGCATCAAAGCTATGGCAGAAAAGAAAGATGGCGACACCAAAGACAGCTCCTACGAGCTCTAGGACAAAACCTACCAACAGTGCCCTAGCTATGACAATAACATGGACAGTGGACGATTTTAAGGCTTTGATGATAGGGCGTAGGTAGGACTGTCGAAAAGTATAGAATTCAAATCACTAGCTCTGATAACGAATTCAGTGGTTACAGCACGTCATACCTAGCAAGTGGTTCCTGCATTTGTATATTCAAAAGAGGACGGAGAGGTCCACTCATCTATAACTCTCAACCAGCATGACCAAATTTCGATCGACGCAAGGCACTCCTCCAATTTAATGGACGTCCGAAAGTTCCGAAGGGTGAACATTGACTCGGACCTTGTTAAACCGTAAGAACGGCTTTGGAAACCCAACGTCAAAGACAGTCGTTTCCAATAGCAAAAAATTACCACAAAATTTGATCGAGTGCCTCTTAATCCTTGAAGAGACCCTATGCCGCTAGCATCAGGCATTGAAGACCAATGGCCACACTTCCAAAAATTCATCATAATTTGATGTGCTGGGTGGTTCTCGACAACCACAACGAACGAAATAAGAAGCTTGCAGAGAAGAGCAGTATATATGAAAGAAAAGAGATGCTCGCGAGCTTACAAGCAGAAGAAGAGGGAGCAAACACCTGCTTCTTGGAAAGGAAAAAGAAGCAGAAGCGTGAGATGAAGGAAAAAGGGAGATGCTATTGCAAGCATATTACTAAACTCCGCATAGACAAATGAGGGAACAAAGCAGTAGAAATGCATTGGGTGCTGTAAACATATGTACAAAGAAGGATGACTTCTGTAGACTGTAAAACGAGGACGACGACTTAAATCTCCTGTCAAGTCGAATAAACACTTCAATCTTGATGATGTTAGCTGATAGTTTCATCTACCTGGATAATACTATCTAAGCTTAAGTCCTACAAAACTGCTGCAGTTAATGGCTGAGGTGTTAAAGGTGGCAGGAGAGGCCTTGGTAGGTCAGTTGTTTGCTAAATATGGTCGGACGAAACCCTGCCCTAAACCTAAAGAAAGGAGACTATTTTCCACCAAAAATGCCTACAAGACGGTTCCGCTATATTGTGTGAACGCATAAGTCCTATGTCAACAACCTGGTTATGGACCATGTTAGTGCTTCATTAGCCTGGCATTCCACCATTTACCAAATATTCGCACTACGACAATCTAGAAGAAACCTCATTAAATTCCAAATCGACATTAACCACCTTTTTATTAATTTCAAGGCCGCGCATAATCGCACTTACAGAGACAAGTTCTATAGAGCAATGTCTGGAACTATTATCCCTGTCAAACTAGCCCGATTGTGCAGGATGGCAATGCACGCTGCTCCACCAAGTCAGTAAAGATTTTACCGAGACCTTCGATGTCAAAAAAGGTTTTAGACAAGACGACGCGCTACCACGCAATTTCTTCCACATCGTTCTCCAAAGAATTCTGTAGAACTCACACTCCATCTTCAGAGACATGGTCTTTCGAAATTGGCATTTTCAGAAAATGTCAGTAGCGCATTCGTGAAAATTGAAACGGAAGTGACCAAGACGGGTTAGATGTTAAAAATTGGGGTGTGTGATGTACTGCGACACTGCGATAAGTCTTGACCTAAAGAACCTCCTCCAATCCAATCACTCTGCGAAATCGGAGTATCTGGATTGGGTCCAACGATGGAAGATCCGTCTCAGAGAAAGTGTACGCTCCCAGGTGTGGTCCATAAGGAGGTGTGACGGGGTCTCCTCGGCATCGCTGCAAAATCTTCAGTTCCCGATTGCTTCTATTCCCATTTTCCTGAGATGCTCCCTGAATCTGCAATGAATGTGTTCTGCCCCACAAAGAATGTGTTCTGCGGTCCCTTTTTGCTAACTCCAGAGTGGACAGTTTCATTTTATGCAGATAGAGCCTTAAGGCACAGTGTCCCGCTTAGGTCCTTGTGTGGTTCAAGTCAGGCGAAATTTGAGCCTACCGTGTAGGATTTATACGCTCTTCGAGCTGTTTCACTGTCCAAAAGATGAATATCCGGATTCTCTTGATTTTTCTTCGCAGGTATTCTCGTGCACATAGTTCAATTGCGTGAATCTCTGCTTAAAATTGAATTGGTAACTTTAGTGAAATTCAACCAGTTGCCTGACACCGGCCACAACCGCCATTCCCGTAACCAACTGGGTGCTGAAGGGAGCTGAGCTGAAATTTGAGATTTCAGGAGCTCTCTTAGAAATTTTCATTCACCGAGAGAAGAATTTCTCGATTTGTGTGTTAGCCTTCCTCAAAATCTCCTGAGCACTCTCGAGAATTCAATCCTGGCTACTGACGTGACAACCGCTCCTGCTTTGGATTAGCAGCTCAGGTCTCGTAACACAAAGGATGAAAATAGCACTCCATTGAACATATACCCCACTAATTTCGCTGCGTATTGT
Source organism: Matsumyia berberina (assembly GCA_917880715.2). NCBI lineage: Eukaryota > Metazoa > Arthropoda > Insecta > Diptera > Syrphidae > Matsumyia > Matsumyia berberina. Next base: position 108,174,781 of record OU862870.1, on the reverse strand, counting down.
CCACTGAATATACAAAAAAGCGGAGCAGGTTTCTTCGAAAGAAAATTCGTCACTTATTCGGTCCTACCTGGAAGGAAGACGATTGAAGGGGGAGATACAATCACGAACAGCGGGTGTAGGTTTCTCTCTTTTCATGACTGCAGACAAAAAATGTCGAGCTTAGTTTAGTTTAGATATTTAAATACCATTGCGAAGCGAACCCCACAGGCAGACCAGCAGGAATGCAGTAAAGTGGGAGGATTGTGTTCCTTTAATTCTGATTACAGTTTCGCTGGAAAAATGGAAGAAGAATTCGAATTCACTTGTCCATAGCAAAGTGATCCGAAAAAGAAGAACAATTCGGAGCATTCTCACTGGAACCAATGTATCCCTCATTTGAACCATCGTCGTGTATGCTGAATGCTCCCATCTATCACAATTTGAAGATCGTATGGTCCATTGTTCTTTTTGAATCTGCCGTGTTACAATTGAGCCCTGATACCAACTTTCGTCGGTCCTTCACTGAAAAGAATAAACCTCTGCGCTTTATGCATATGTCCCCATCTCAGATATGGGCTGTTTGATTAGAAACTGACAACATTCTATGAATCCATATCTTTTCCCAAGAAGTACAAGTCTGAAACCTCGCACCGATCAACCTCCTCTTACCCATTGTTTGCAACATTGTTGACAGCCAGTGTATAATTCCACAAATCCATCAACAATGTTGCAGCGAAATTTTTAAAGTGCATTCCATACATTGCCATGCGTTTCGATGGTGCATTTTCGAAATGTAATACATTTTCCTTGGCTGTGCCATATTGTCGATTCGATTTTCCAACACCCAGCTGAGCAACAAGACACAGGGACAAGCAGATGAATGTGCAGGCCGAAGTGAATTACTACTGTTTGACCAAATGGGTCTGCAATTACACCTTTAATTCTGGTTTTGTCAGTGCATTCTGTCGTCGGTTTTACCATGCCCGTAGATGGTGCAGCAATTGTTGTATCTCAGCGGTTGGATCATTCTAATTTGTCATGAGCATTCGTGCACTCTGAAGTGTATCTCTTGTATCTCTGTTGTAGTCAGGCTGCTATACAACAACTGGGGCGAGTTCCTGTTGACTATTGACATCCGATGGAAGGAGAGAATGATGGAATAAAAATACTGTTACATGATACATAGAACCATGCACATAGACACTGAAGAAGACGGATAGAGAGGTGTCATTAGTTTCATTATGGAAATTGATAGGGAGGTCTTGATATGACAAATGCGGTACTCTTGCATGGCGCTACAATTATGGCGTGTAGAACCGCAAGAGATGCATGCAAGAGGTGTTGGCTCTAATGGCTGGGTTAGGAGAGTGAGTGCAGTGCAATTTGTTCGGATGGATGGGGAACAATTACCTTGGAAAGTTTGTTGGCAAAATGATGTTGTTGTCGGTGTGTTGTGAATGTCAGTAAGGCAAAGTCGGGGATGCTGACGGTTTAAAATTGGGTTTTGTGTCATCGAATTTGTTTTTAAATTGAACTATGACTACGATTTAACCACTCTTGGCCTACTATTGGTGAGATGGATCTTAAGTTTCAAACCCTGTGATGGTAATGTCCTTCGCGACTTCGCAGGAAAACCTATCCTGTCTGCTGGACTAGACAATAAAATGGATTACTTAAGCAAAGAGTAGCAGCTACAATCAAAACAAAAGCAAAACCAAAACGCCTGACTTGGAAAAAGATTAAACAGACACAGAACATCAAGTGTCCCTGCATATATCACTAGGTCTAGTGGATCATGGACATAATCTAGTTTTAAAGTAAAAATAGTTTGCGTACATCGAATACAACCAAGCCAAACACTTGTGGAATATTGTCGGGCTTCGGTTGTGTCAAATAGTATCAAGGTTCTCATTTTTCAATCGATCGTCAATCTCGATCACTGAACTTTCAAGGTGACCCGCCCACGAAAAAAATAACAAAAATCCAGCAAAGATTCAGCTGAAAGATAGCGGACTCTCATCTTTTTGGTGCCAAAACTCACTCAAATTAAATACGTCAATAAAGTTCAAGAAACAGCCGTAGGATTTCTTCAAATGACCTTCTGCAAATGAAAACAGCTACAAAAAAGAATACGTCGCAGACATTTTCAAAATAGACAAGGTAGTATGGGCAATAAGATCAAAATTTTTATTTAACAGACAAGATCACTCGAACCATGCTAAAACTAAAAATGCATGTATTTTTCCTTTAATGTGAAAAGGAAATGTGGAAAGAAGTAAAAGTATTTTTCATTTGGAACTGCTGAGAGTGACTGAAACTCTCCACTAAGCCCAGTGTCAAGCAATAATGAAGGAAGCAACTTAAACTACATTGGGTTCGCAGAATGTATTTGATAGGTCTGTATACCACGATAATTCTAAGGTCAAGCATATGCAAGACATCATGCCTAAAGACTGTCTGTGCTAACGCGCAGGCGGCTTTAGACGTGATCGGTGAATGGTGCACTAAGAGTGGGATTTCGGTCAATCTTCTGAGCGAGAAGGAGGATTGTGGCCAGTCTGACGCAGTCAGTGCTAAAGGGCGTCAATATCCAGATCTCCGATGAAGCCAAATATCCAGGAATGATCATGGATAAAAAACTTCCTTGGGCAAAGCATGTCAAGTCGAAGATATCCAAGGTGCTCTCAGTTGTCAGGCAGTGTAAGGGTTTTTTTTTTTTTTTTTTTTTGCGAGGGTAGGTGAAAATCTTTCATGAGACACCATGAGGATCTACCGCACGTGCTCATGGTAGTGTGAGATTCTTACTCACTAAAAACACCTCCCCTTTTCGTGTTGACTACGACTAAGTACAAAAAAAGCCTTATCAAGTAGTTTAGCTTTCGACAATAAAAGTTCGCGTTGTGCAGGTAGCTTTCCAGTGAAAGCACCTACTAATACCGTCATTATATGCGGCTATTCCTTATTGTGCTAAATCGAACGGTTTCGTTCTTTGTAGTCGGCGCACAAGGTTTGTCACGTCCAGAATTTGGAGTACGGCGTTATTACAATGTCCATGAAGGCGAACACGGAGTTTGCGTGCAAAATTTGTTATTTCATCTTCGACGGTAGCTAGACCGAGGTCTCTATGGATATCGTCGTTTCTAATGTACCACGGCGCATTAACGATTGTTCTGAGCACCTTATTTTGAAAGGTTTGTAAAATATTTCTATTGCTGGTTTTGGTACAACCCCAAAGTTGTATACCATACGTCCATACAGGTTTTAAGACTTGCTTATATAAGAGCAATTTGTTATACATGCTTAATTTGGAATATCTTCCAAGCAGCCAATACATTTCTCTAAATCTAATTTCGAGCTCATCGCGTTTCTTTTTAACGTGCGGCTTCCATTTGAGTTTCGCATCTAGTGTCATTCCTAGATATTTTGCTTCGTTTGCATACGGTATTTGTACCGAGTTAATGAAAACGGGTAAGTTGTTTATTTTCTTGTACGTAAAGTTAACATGGGTAGATTTGGTTTCATTGAGAACAATGCGCCAAACCTTTGTCCACTCGCAGATTTTATCCAAAGCTCGTTGAAGCTTTACAGTTGCTGACTCGACTGAATTATCTGTTGCCAGAATAGCCGTATCGTCCGCGAACGTAGCAACAACGGTGCCTTCTTCTTGGGGTATATCTCGAGTATAGAGCAAGAACAAGACTGGACCAAGAACACTTCCTTGTGGAACACCGGCAGCGATTTCCTTGAATTCCGAGTATTCGGCTCCGTGCTTGACACGGAAAAGTCTGTTCTCCAAGTACGACTCTAAGATCTTGTACAGCTCTTCCGGAAGTACCTGTCTTAGTTTATAATTCAAGCCTTCGTGCCACACCTTGTCAAAGGCTTGGGAAACGTCAAGAAAAGCACTAGAACATATCTTTTTCTCTTCCATGGCCTTCTCAATTTCGCTGGTTATTCTATAAACCTGGTCAATTGTGGAATGCTTGATTCTGAACCCGAATTGATGATCAGGAATTAAACGTCTTTCTTCAATTACCGGTTTTAACCGTTTTAATAAGAGTTTTTCAAAAACTTTTGATATTATCGGTAGGAGCGATATCGGTCTGTACGACTTTTTGTCGTTTGGCGGTTTTCCCGGTTTTGAAACCATTATAACTTCGGCGACTTTCCATTGCCTTGGAACGTATGATAGTCTTATCGAAGCATTTATAAGGTAAACAATTTTTATTAAAGCTTTCTTTGGCAATTCCTTCAGGACCTGTCCGGTTATTAGGTCATATCCAGGAGCCTTGTTATTCTTTAGATTTTTTATTACCTCACAAAGTTCGGCTAGTGACACGCTTCTTATTTTAAAGTTGTCTGGAGTCATAATAGTATTATTAATATTTTCTATTAATGTTTGCCCGGGAAATGGCTTAAACGTTTCTTCTAGATGCTCGGCAAATAAGTCGGCTTTTTCTTTATCGCCTTTTGCCCACTCGCCATTACTTTTTCTTATTGGTAGCGATTGTATTTGGGGTTTTTTAATAACTTTTATAGCTTTCCAAAGAGAGTAATTCGAACTTTTTTCAGCAGACAAGCCTTCGAGATATGTAGAAATCTCGTGATTTTTAAAATCCCGTATCGCTTTTTTGAGCTTATTGCATAGGAAGTTCGAATGGGTTTTATGCTGGGGAGCACGGGACTGTTGCCATTTTTTGCGTGCTCTCCTCTTTGCCAGCATCAGTTCTTTTATTTCCGGCGGATATTTAACTTCGCTATTTCCGACTACTTTCCTTTTATATGGAGTGTTGGTCCACGCGGCGCTTTGTAAGACTTCAATAAATCTGCCGACTTCATACTCTATTTCGCACGGTGTTCTAAGCGACACATTCAGGACTATATTTTCTTCGCAAGCTTTCCTAAAGCCGTCCCAGTTAGTTTTGTTGCTAGTTAATCTGGGCGCGCCTTCCTTCTTCATTAGGCGTTCACTTATTGTCAATATGACTGATGAATGATCTGAGGAGAGATCAAAGCTTTCCTCGACGTTCGTAAAGGTTTTCGCTACCCCTTTTGCAATAAAGAAGTCTATGAGGTCAGGCGTTTTTGCTATGTCGGAGGGCCAATAAGTCGGTTTCCCCGTCGAAAAGAAGTCAACAGCAAATTGCATGCCGATTTCGTAGAGAAGTCTGCCTTTAGGTGAAATGCATCTCGAACCCCAAAAGGTGTGTTTCGCATTGAAATCACCACCAATAATAAATTTTGGTCCAAGTGAATACGTCTATTAAGTCATTCTTTTCTAGCGTGTATCGCGGAGGGCAATAAATGGACGCGATATTGTAATACATCTTTTTATTTTTTACGCGAACCGAAGTTATTTGCATTGCATCGAGTTCTATCGGTGAATTCAAAGAGTGCTCAATACAGTCTTTAATTAAGAGCGACGATCCGCCCCTAGCCCTTTCGGATGGGTGGTATGCGTGATAAGCACAGTATCCTCTAATTTTAACCCGAAATTCCTTTGTCAGATGGGTTTCAGAAATCAAGCATATGTCAATGTTCTGCTGGCGTAGGAGTACTTCCAGTTCGTCGATTCTTTGCAGAAGGCCGTTTGCGTTCCATGTTAAGATTTTAAGTAACTGGTTCATGTTCATAATTTCGTTCGTGGTTTGCGAGCGTTATGCTCAAGGTTACTAAGTTTTTCGAATATGAGCTTATTTGTCTTGCTTTGCTCCTCGAGTTTCGCGAGAATTATAGAGAAAACTTGTTGCATAGGATCTAATGCAGGCCCATTTTGCTTAGTTGCTTGCGATGCAGCTTGCGCATACGTTTGCGCATCAGCAGATGGCGGTTTTTCCTGAACTTTTTTGGTTTTCTCCTTTACTGGTTTGCTTTCTTTCAGCAGCGGTTTTTCCGGCTTATTTTTATTTGGTTTCGGTTGCGGACGCATGTTCTTTTTAAGTGTGTCGCGCCTTTTTTGGAATTCTTTGGCCACTTCGCAACCTCGATAGTTCGCTGGGTGCTTTCCCTTACAATTAATGCAAGTCGCTGCGGTCTGCTTGTTTAAGGGGCACTCATTCGAGAGATGTGTACCGGCACATTTCACGCATCGTGGCTCTTTTTGGCAGTATGTCTGCGTATGGTTGAAACCTTGACAGCGTTTACACTGAGGGATCGATCTTGTGCTTTTACGCATCGGTTCGATTTTGATAACAATATTTAAAATCGTTTTAATATTGTAAATATCCTTTATATTCTCGCTTTTATCGAAACTGAGCATAAAAAGCGGAAGACCACGCTTAACAAGACTTTCCTGATCTTCTTCCGTTTGTTGCTTTTCCTTCTTGATAATATTTACGGCGTCAAGAATTTTAAAGCCTTTCGCTTGAAGATCGTCCATAACGTCTTCTTTGGTGCATGAAGGATGGAGTCCTCTTGCTATAACTCGCAATGGTCTTTCTGACTTATTTTCGTAAGTGTACCACTGAATTTTCTCGGTATTAAGTTTCCGAGAAAATGCTCGGTAATCGTCTTGGTCATCGACGTTTATTTTCCACACATTGTTGCGAAGTGAGGTGACCTTAAACTTCGAGGCCAACGTTCCTTTTAGGAGGCAATACAACTTGTTATAGTCCGTAATCCCGATAACGTTTATTGGAGGCGGTGGACTTAATTTTTTTGTCTCTTGCAAGCTCTTGTTTTTTTTTAGCGGCTCGATTTCAGGTGAAGAACCGGCTTTTCGTTTCTTGCTGGGTCTTTTCTTTGAGACCCACGCCGTTTCCCGTGTTAGCTCTTCTTCGTCCGTATGATATTCGCGAACAGTTGAGCCAGACGGACTACCGTCTTTTGGAGGATTTACGTTTCTCAGAGCTTTATTTTCTTGTCGAAGTAAATCTACCTCTTTCCTAAGTTCTTTGTAGAGTAACTCCATTTCGTTAAGCTTCTTACGGAGTTCGTTGTTTTCCTCCTCGAAGCTTTTACATTTCGCTGAGTCCTGTTTATCGCGCGTTAACGCTGCCGGCAGTGTAAGGGTGATTTTGGCAAGACATGGGGCTTATCACCGAAAAAGGTTCTTTGGATTTATATGCCTATAATAAGATCGTTTCTAGCTGATGGCTCGGTTGTTTGGTGGAGGGAGCTTTCGCGTAAGTATGTGACTGCCTAAGTGTCTATTGCACTAAACTTCAAAGAACAGCTTGTCTCGGCTGCACGGGAACTTTTTCGAGTACGCAATCGATCGTCTTAGATGGGGCGGCTTTTGGTATCATCCGAGTTTTGATTACCTTGCGCGACACTTATCCTACGACCCTAGTTCCATGAATATGCCGTCTGATGCAATGAGACCAGAACTTCGATTGCTGTGCAAATTTAAAGTCGACTTTCCTTGACTTCAGGACTGGCTTCGGTCAGAGTCTAAGCCTGGACAGGGCTGTAGTCGAATCTTCACCGATGGCTCCAAAACCAGTCATGGTGCTGGTGCTGGTGTCTTCATGGAGGTCGACAACACCAGACTTCAATTGTCGTTGGGCAAGCATGCTTCTATTTTTGAAGCAGAGACCTTTGCCATCCTAATGGCCATGGACTATATTGTTAATTTGTGGAAGGGTCGGAGCATCTGCGTCTGCAGCGATAGCCAGACTGCGCTTATGCCCTTGCTCAACCCTATAACCAGATCCAAAATTGTGCGATAATGCAAGAACTCTGTGAATTCGGTCGCAAGCCGGAACTCTTTGACTCTTGTCTGGGTCACAGGTCAAACTGGGATCTCTGGAAATGAGATTGCTAGACAAGGCTCAGAGGATATTTTCTCAGGATCTGAACCTGCGTTGAGTCTTCCCGCATCCTCGGTCAGAGCCTCCATTGACGATTGGGTTTCCTACAAACACAATTGTGTGTGGGACGGCTCACCAGGATACAGACAAACTAAACGAGGACTCTAATAGAGCGTTTCCAAACCGGAAAACAAAAACAAAACTACCTTACAGGTAGGTATTGTAGAGAGAGTGAGTGGTGGGGCAAAAATATGTCCCAAATCCAGACAAAGCAAAAGCTGAAGAACGATAACCTCTGTGGAAACTTTCCAGTGAGAAGTCGTCGGAGCTATTTTAGTATGCAGGCAATGTTTTGATAGATAGTATGCTGTATGCACCAAATTATCAGCAAAAAGTGGACGAACAAATCCCATAAACCAAAAAGGAATGACCCTTTTAAAACTCGCATGCCGAATTGTACACTAGACTACATGCTATATGGAAGCAACTTGCCCCGGACTGTGGATTAAGCCTTTCCCTTTTACACAATGAGCAACCCGCTGTATTGCTTACTTAAGAAAACAGGCCACATGTTGTACGAAAAGTTTTCTAATGAAGCCCTGCCTAGCCAATGGATTAAGATAAATCAGCATTGCCATGGTAGAACTTCAATTCTAAACTGCAGTTCCACCGATAAAATGAGCATAATTTTTAAATTGAGGGGCGAGTTGGCCAACTTAAACTTCATACCACACCTTTTGGAACTCCCGATTTTGTGCAGCTTTTGTACTTTAAACTTAAGAGAGGACGTATTCCGATCCTAAAGGAATTCTGCATAAGATTTTTCGGAAAGTATGTACTAAACGCGGATGAAACACTAGGAATTTTAAATGGAGCCCAAAGCTGTGACACAAAAGACATGTGAATAAATATATAAGTATGAAAACAAGAAGGTCAATCTTCAAAACGGACATAGGCCAAACCAATATACCTACATATGTGAGCACAATTTGGCGCAATATAGTATGAGACTGTCTTAAGTCGTGTGACTTTCAGCCTGACAAAGCGATTAGAGGTCAAATTATGAATAAAGGCAACTCCTGGAAAACATCGACGAAACCCGCCACATCTTCCATGAGTTTAAAGTCGCGTTTGACAGCATTAGACGCTTAAGCTTAATGCTAACAAAAACTTGCAAAAATCCTAAAGTGTGGAGCAATTTCAATTTCAAGTCTCACAACTGTTGAAAACTACAGGTCTATAAATTTATGGTCGATTTTATCGAAAAATTTTAATTCAATTTTAAGTTACATTTCTAAAAGACAATTAACATGTTTAGCACTCACCTTTTAATTTAATTGAATATTCGATTTATCTGAAATGAAACAAATGAAAATTTTTCAATTAATTTATTGTATACTTTGTATGGTAATCGAAAATCTATTATTTATGCAAGTGAGATCTGATGAACAAATCTTAACAAAATAAAAAAATAAAAAAAAACTAGGACGAATTTAATGTGTGTGTGTCACATTTTGCCTTTTCATAAACCCTGCCTCCATGGACTCTTCAAGTAATTTGGACGCAAAACCCCATAAAAACATATCACTGTACCAAATGGTCCTTAAATATTATTCTTATAGGGTCATTCAACAAGATGTGTCATTTCAAATTTCGTGGCATTGTTGAACTGTCACCATTCAACCATCATTGCGATGACTTTTGATAAGCAAAAACTAGGAAATTATTGAATATGGATCGATAAAAACTCGCAGAACATGTTGAAATAGTAAAAATTCAACCGGTAAAAATATCACGGAAACGTTTCATAAAGTTCGAAATGCTTTTGGTCATCATCAAGAGTTTTCTCGCACAGCTATAGTGAATTTAATCGATCAATTTGAACATGTCGGATAGGTGAGTGATATGAAGACTCCAACTGGTCGCTGCCGCAGCTGAGAATGTGACTGGAAACCTAGACGTCTCCATTTCAAGAAGATCACAGGAATTGGGCCCATTCGCGACTACTTTACACCGCATTTTACACAAATATCTTGGCCTACATGCTTATAAGGTTATGTAAGTTGATACAAGGATTGAAGCTAGCAGAACACACACAACGCCGTACTTTCGCTAAAAAGAAATGACACCTCTTGTTGGAGGACCCTATATACTTAGGGAACGAACTCCAGTTAGACGATCCTCATTCATCGTTGACCTTAAGTAGGATTTAAGGCGACGTAAGGCAAAAAACGACGAAAGTTGCACAAGTTATAAGCCGATGTAGCAATGCTTTTGGTAGGCTCTAAGAGGCTACCTATACCAATGAACTTTTGCTCTACTTTAATCATGTAGTCAGTGGTACAACAGCCAGCCACAGCAAATAAGTATGAAGATCTTGAGGTCGGGAGTTCGAAGCTTACCTGGAGCTTGACGTCTATTAATCTCTATTTTTAGCACCATCTGAGGCGATTTAAATTTAAATTTAAAGCATAGTTCCAATGGCAGAGTGTACATCCTTTAGAATCACTGTCTGTGGCCTGTTTCCACTGATTGGATTCTTCCAAGCGGAGAGCTATTTTTGCGGCATTTCCTTTTGTGAAAGAGTCTAGAGGGAGGATGTTCTTACAGCTCCCGTGATGCGAAGCGTTGCTAGTCTTTGGACTGTGTTGAGCTTGTTTAAGTAGATTTTCGTCCCGTTGAAATCTAATAGACTGGGGCCCCATAGCAGATAATGGGTCTAATGATTGCTATGTGCATCCAGTGTATGATGAGTGGTTATAATCGCCATCTTCTGCCGATAGTCCTTTTACAGACATAGAGAGCATTCACACCCTTTATCATTCTCTCTTCAATACATTACTGGCCAGATAGCTTGAAGCCGAGAATAGTTTCAAGGTATTTTGCCTCAGTCGTGAGTTTTAAACTGATACCATTTAGCTTCGGTAGGGTGAAACTAGAAATTGAAGGCTTCCTCTACATCGAGGAAAACCGCATTGCACACTGAGAATCAACGAGTTCTTAATAACTCTGATGACACTATGTAGTGCGTTCTCAACTGATTTACCTTAACGGTATGCGTGTTAAGCTTCCCATAGGTACTGAAAGTTGATTAAGCTACGTATATACAGATTAACGAATCCCTTAAAGGTTTTGTTTAAGAAACGACAAGAAGCTGATTTGGCTGTAGTCTTGAGGACGAAGACCACTTTTCTCCATTTCGTTTGTGTATACCGTATACGGTTACAGTCTGGTGTATACCGTATGCTGTTACAGTCTGATAAGATCTTTACGAGGTGGGAAATAAAGCGAACAAATACTGTTGTAGTATCGCCGGCATAACTTCATCATGTAGGATTTGAATGCCACTTTGTCTTCCTTAGTGATTGCCGATTGCCGAAACAATTTCCTCGTTTACATGGTTGTGTTAAACTGCTGTAATTTGGAGGGTAACAGGTACGATCTTCTTGCAATTTGAGAAGTGGATTTCCATAAGCAACTCTGAAGATTCTTGACCGCATTCTGTCCATGTTCTGTAAGACTTCAAGTTATACCCGAGGGCATTTGATTATTTTACAAGGACTAGACAAATTTGAAAGAACCGTGCACCGGATCGAAAATAAGGCTAGTGCTAGATATAAGTAAGGCCACGAGACTTCGTAAAGTTCTATCTAAAGAACCAAATAAAAAATAAATAGCTGGCGCGACAGCTCGGGATGAGCCAAGGCCTATCTTCGCGCAACCGACTCTTAACGGCGATTTGCGAAGCTTTTTCATGACAAATTATATTCTCGGATGCTTGTCATTCCCCGACGACAGGTGGTGCCGCGAAAAATGCTCGGTGGACATGGCTGGGGCTTGAACCCTCGCAGGCTTGCACAGCAGTCCAACGCACTAACCACTGAGCAATGGCGACCACATTTCTGCGGATATGATTTTGCTTTAAAATCGATAAAGAGGTGGCGAGTTTGGAACCGAAAGTAGCTTTTCTAGAATTTGCCGTAATGTGAAAACTTGATCTATAGACGGATCTATAGATTGAGGAGTCCCAATAGCTACCAGTGGTTGTTATCTCGTCTCCAAGAGCATCTACCGTTTGCAATTAGCTTATAACACGAACTGGTCTACACATGACGGGTATTGAAAAACTTTGACCTTAACATTCATCCGTTCATTCGCCTTAGATAAAACCGGAAATAGGCCATAATACAGTCACTAAGTGCTTTGCTGGTTTATCTGATTTTTTTTTTTACTTAAGTTTGTATAGGTAGGTGCCTATCTTAAGCTTCGCGTCGTCCGGTTGAACCAAATTATTTCCTCCTCGCCGTCAGTGTGTCCATGCCCACCTAATATGTATCGCGCATCGATATTAGATTCCATGAAACTGTGCAATTTCATGTCCGCCAAACGTATAATCTTCGCACATTTCTATGGAAATGCAATGACGGCGGGGGGCAGGCATTTTGCACGGAAAACCACGCTGCACCGGAGCTTCGTGCTCTGACACAACTTGCGCCGCGGTCTGTGTATTCAATTAGCATTACCGTGTTGGCCTGCCACCGTCACGTCAAAGTGATTCATTTCCATCATTCCCAGGGTCTACCTGAGATCAGGTGGCTTGCGAGCGAGAAAAACCATTTAATCGGATCGCTGGGTTGATAGCAGCCGACGAACTGACTGACGGTGGTGGCACCCTGTTGAACGGAATGCAAATATATAATTATTTCTAGAACTATGTGCATGCCGCCATAGAACTAGCGGGGGTCGGATAGAGGGGCGGGGGCATATCTATAAAGTTAATCACTGGAGTCGGGGAGAAGCGGTGAGAAACTTTATCACCACCCAGTTGACCAACCCCAGCAGGGATAAGAACACCACATAGACCATGGCTCCATTTATGGTCCGCCACGCGCATGATCCTTCTTCATCCCCAGAGCGGAAGAAACAACGCAGTCATGCGAGAATAAGGAACGTGAATGAAATTTCATCATGGCGTTCGTCAACGATTCATGAACTGATGCAGGAGGAGGTGGTACTGTCGATGGTGGTGGTGAGGTTAACGAAAGAAAGAAAAACCTCTGGATGGGGAGCAAGCACGTAAGACTCTGCCATCATTGTTGAAAGTGGAGTAAAAAGTTGGCAACTGGTTCCTGGTTCATTATGGATTCGAGTTGGTTTCTTTTTTTCTGCTCTCGTTTCAGAGGTTTTTTTTTTTTCCTGCAGCATCAACGTGACTGGGGAATTCGAGTTCTTATTTTAGGACCACTACGTGATGGTTCTGCCTGGAGTTTGTTATACACGAGTGGAGGTACAAATTCGGTGAAAAAGTTTAAAGATTTAAGCAATAATGACGCCGTCCTGTGGCCTTCATTAAGGCAAAATTGTTTATATTTTTGATTTCAATGAGAGATAGGCATGGAGATTTTACGTCGGAGGTACGTATGAGAGGACCCGACCTATCAAAATCGAGGTACATAATAATTTGTGAAATTATTATGGATGCAGGATCTGTTGACAGAAGGTGTCCAAATCTGTGAACGGTTTCGACACCGGTTTTCCGATAACCAGTTCCGGATTTTTAAAGTGCCGCTTACGAAGAGATTTAGACTACGAAGACGGAAGATCTCTCTTTGAAGATATCACTGGATCGTAAGGACAGTGACGATTGGAAAGAAGATTAAGCGAGCTTCTTGAAGATTAAATTTTAGGGCGACATTTGGATTGGACTCAGGCGAGAAAGCAAGTGATGTACCATGTAGGTTGGTGAGCATAGACGCATCCTGACCTCTCCATGGGGCTCGCAACAGAGCTATTTTATAGCGAACGGGATCCTATGTTGAGCCTGAACCCACACGTGGAGCGGAACAGTCGGTCTTGTACAGAAAAAATGTTACGAGATATCTATTGGTGTTAACCTCATCTGCGGAGTGATTCAAGCTGGGTCCATTGAAGTAAAACATTACGTACGATACCTTTTTAGAAATCGCAGTACATAAGGACACAAAAATCATAAACTTAGTACCACCAATAATCTTTAAGGAGGATTATGTCATATAGGCCACGCCAGTATATCAGAAACATACATTAAGAGTCAAGCACTACCTCAAGTAACCCAGTCTGCGTTTTGTCAAAAATACCCCCAATAGACATCCTTGTAGGCGAAAAAGCTATGCCAAGTGGCGAGAACCGGCAAACGCTAAAAAAAAGTGCGAAGTATAGAAGAACGACAAAACCAATGAAATGTTTATGAAAAAGGCAGGTAGAATCATCGACGCAAAAAGGGAAACAGGTGGTCACCCAATTCAGCCCTTTGCAGACCTTGGCTGCCTCCGCTCGTGTTTGTGTAAACACAAACATGAAGGAAGCCCTGATTGCCTACAATGCGAAGACTGCTTCTAAAATTTCACGATTCTTTGACGAAAAAACACTGAACATGCAGTTGTTGAAATGCTTACGAGACAAAACGCTCACAAAGATCATTGTAAGTGCCTTAGAACGTAAGCAGAATGAGTTCTATAGGTTTAATATAAATAAGGAATGAAAACTTAGTCAGAACCTCCCTGCGATTAAGCGACAATACCACAGGAAAAATAAACTTGACAGTGAGTTTACTGGGTAAAAATCCCACATTATTGCTGAGTACGTGCTCAGATTTATCTTTTGAAGATACCCACCTTCCTTTGCCAAAAGAAACCTCTTGTTGACCTGACCGCCTGAAATGTTACTTAGGTGTCCCAACAAGAGTCCCTTGGAAAGAGGGCAGTAGTGGCAGATTTCTTTATATGAAATCTATGGTGTCGTTGCTACTTAGAAATTTTCGACGTTCAGATCTTTAAGAAAACTTCAGAACTGCATAAGAAATTCTGAAGGAGAGATGGTGATGCAAGAGGCATTAATGGGCTAGAGACAGCATTCGGAAATGTTGCTGGGATTAACGAGATCGCCATGATCAGTTTGGCATTTGTCCAAGAAGTTAAAGTTAAACTGAACCGTATACTCTGGAATATATGTAGGTGCTTTCCGGGTCTATATAGCATGTGTGGCTCTGGGCGGACCAACCTTGCCTTTCCTAGCTTTGACCAGACCCGTATGATAAATCATAATCGCATCAGTTTTCAGCTGAAACAATCACCTGTGATGACAACAGCTTGAACTAGAGCACCCTGAAAACCCGAATACCATTTGTCAGTCTATAGCTTACTCGACTTTCTGTGTCAGATGGACCGATCTTCTCGTAACAAAACGAATTGAACCCTATTTTTCGCACCGAAGATCTCGATTCATAGGGAAGGCTAACAGCTAATCTGAGGCTTGTGAGACCATAATGGTTTAAGCAATGAAACTCGAAAGTATCACTCCTAGAAGAGGACGCTTCAAAGGTCACGAAACGAGAAATTTAAAAAAAAGGGCTAACTAGAGACAGCAAGACCACCCGAGCCATAATGATATCAGGAAAAACTTGGGGATGTTAACCGAAGACGGATGTATACCAGGATCGTTAAACTCATAATTACATATGTCAAAAGGACCAAGCTAGTTACATCCAAGATAGCACTAAGCAAAATGACTGGCCTGCGTGGTTATGGCCGCTGCCGAGCGCACATGTCCTAAGCCAGCACTGGAAGTGATTCTAGGATTATCCACACTATAGCTACGGAAGCCCTATTCCGAAATAGTAAAGAAGGAAGGAAGAGGGGCTCTTTGCGACAATCAGTCACGGCAGAAGGACTCACCTAGGGACGTACATATTTACATACTACCTGACAGAGATCTACCCTCACTAAATCCGCTTAAGGTACTCCAATTTAAGGTATGCCATTTGATGGGAGGATAAACTCAACTCAAGCTTACATTGACCAGAACATCTAGGTAAGGGAGCCGAATAGATCTATCCCGGTCAGCACCCCTCGTTTACAACCTGCAACTGTTGGCGGATTGTCTGCCCTTAGAATGGCACTAAACAGGAGCCTTGAGGAAACCTACTCCAGCAGAATACTCTCTACTGACAAAGCAAACTTTGCCCATCATATGGTACCTAGCCTTCACCGCCCCGTAAATGAGAGTTTTTTCCCTGATACCCAATCAGTTGATGATGTTTTTAGGATATCACTTCAGACAACCGAAGACTGAAAAGTTTTTAAGAATGTTGTTAACCTTCAGGTTTCCACGTTAATCATTTCTATGGACGATTGCTCGAAACTGAACTCTC
Organism: Matsumyia berberina; assembly: GCA_917880715.2. Classification (NCBI taxonomy): domain Eukaryota; kingdom Metazoa; phylum Arthropoda; class Insecta; order Diptera; family Syrphidae; genus Matsumyia; species Matsumyia berberina. The sequence goes on along the minus strand of OU862870.1, from coordinate 108,158,863 downwards.
AACTATTCTATTGCATGAAAAGGGTTCAGTTCTCTTTTCCCATAATCTGCCGGGGTTTGAAGTGTCAACATCTCCTGGAACCACCGCATCTTCTATGTCGGACTTAACCTCGGATCCGATGTCCCATCGTATTAATTCACTTCAGACAAATGAAGGCAAAGTCTGGGCAGAAGAAGAAAATCAGTCTCCTCTGTCTGATCAAGTGGACCAGCACCCCTGCTGACATAACCAACGTTCAGACTTGACACCAAACAGACAATGATGCATGGCACCTTTTCTATACCAATCAAAGCGACCAAAGGGAAACTTCTCTTATAGATTTCACTGACATTCACCTCAGAGAGTGGATCTTCACCAGCGAAGTTATCCTGTTAGAAAACCTCGCACTGATCTATTCCGAGAAGATACTTGACTTCATGACTTCCTTTTAAAGTAGACTCTGTACACTCTTAGATAGGATTCAATACAAATCCCAGTGCCAGAAATAAAAAAAATCTCTTTCAAGCTCTTAATCTGAATATTAGAACTTCATGCTGAAAGTTGCTCGTCAGGATTACTGCACGTCGTGGTACATACATATATGGTTAGGTGTCTTAAAGCCATGACAGTCCTATCAGACACCTATAAGGGTTGCCGAGCATGTGAACAGTGAAACTGCCACAATAATGGCTGTATCTACTTGGCGGTTGAGGTGGTCGCTACAAAGTCTATTTAACCTGTGTCATAAAAAGTAGAGCCACACAAAAAGGCTTCGTGTCAAGACAGAGCCAGGACAAATAAGTTTCTTGAAGAGACCCGTGCAGATATCGCTATAATGGCGCCAGTAAGTGCGGGACACTGACCAAATACTGACATTTATTTATTTTATTTATTTATTTATTTATTTATTTCATTATTTTCTTCTTAACATTTTTTAGTGCTTACGCTACCACTTCAATAATGGGAACAAATCTTCGTTTTTTTTTTTCTTCTTTTAACATTAACATATACATATGTATATAGCTTCAGTCAAGGCTCCGAAGGAACTCATCCTTATAATCAGTCATTACCGAGTCCTGAAATCCAATACCAAAAGGTCCTAAAGTCGCGATTTTTCCACGCCTAACTTGGTTAAAGTTCACAAGCAACGCAACTGCATTCAGTGACCCCTTCATCAGGCAACGCATACCACTACTGGAATTCCTAAACATCTACCAACCATTTACTACTTAAACTCTCATCAATGTCCATCAAAGAAATATCAATCAACCGAAACATCTCTAAATTGAGCTCAACAGCAGAATAAATTAGTTTAACATTCGTGACTGCACTCGTAATGAGATGTCAACAGCGTATTCAATCGAATCCGAATCAACCTCAACTGCATTCCTTGACACAAGACACATCAATTCAATTATAAATTCACCTGCATTTAGCGGACGTGTGCTGTGTATGCGCCATACACACACACACACAAGCTTACACCCAACCCCACCAACAGAGGGCATCCTTTTGCAGATTATTACTGCTGCTTCCTGCAGCCAAGTTCAATCCATCGTCACCTTGAGGTACAGAAACAGCATCAGCAGTAGATACCTACTCGTCCAACTAATAAAAATACACGCTGAACTGTGCAGAGAGCGGTTCAATTAAAAGCGGTGATGATAGGCTCCATGCGATTCCACCCAACCATCGATTGGAATAGGATCTGCATCTGATGGAGCGTAGCTAATCATTTTATCCCTCAGCTAGACCCCCGTCGTCACCTCTTCGACCCAGAGTGCGCTCGGTAAAATGAAGATGAGATCCTGAAGTGAGCGCCAATTAAATCGAAGGTAAATGGCTTGACATGGAAATGTTTAATCAAATACGTGACTCGGATTCCTGCTCGAGGAGATTGGAGCGCGGAGATTGGATTGGCGCACAGGAGATGAGGCTGAGGTTGATGCCTTCATAGCATCATCCGACACATTGCAGGCTGATTGATTTTTTTTTTTTTGCTAGAGGGGATGATGGCCTTTTGGCCAAAGGACTCCACCGTCCTTGGCGAGGCGTGGATACGATGTGTTATTTTGCCTTAAAATTCAAAATGGCGTGTCGAATTTCATCTATCCCCATCGAGCGATTCATCCGGCGCAAAGGAGCATTTGAGTACACCCACCGCATATCTGCATGAGTTCGTGGCGGAATGAAGAGTTTCCATCGTGGTTGGAGCGAGTTCTGTTGCTGCCGCTGCAAGGCGTGGCGAAATTACAGGGTGGAAAAGCGAAAGCCACGTACATAACTCCATGGGTACATCGGTGAAAGAACTTTAGCAATCGAGGATTCACTTTAGGATTTTATTTGCAAAACCAACGATCGATGTGGAGAACTGATGGCTGGGAAATGCAAACGCTTTGGAAGGGGTTTTAAGTCCACCAATGTGTACTTGATGGAATTTCCTGTATCCGTTGTCCAAATGGCGAAAGAAATGTGTCACTGAATGACAAGCAGTGCAAAAAATGCTTTACACAGTTTTTTACAGGCATGCGAATGAAAAATTCATACATTTGTGACATTTGTTCATGGACGGTTTGTTTGAGTAAAGTTAAGAACGGAATTGAACCAAGACACCTTCGGAAATTTCCCAGCTAAGAGGAAAAATGGTTGGATGTTGCATTTTTGAACAATTAGCCGAGTTTACGTCATCACTTTACTTCATGTTCGTGGACTTCGGGATAACCTTCGACTAAGTAAACCCCGAATGCATCTGGAAATCCCTAGATAGTAGAGGAGTTCCCTCAAAAGTTCTTACTTTTGTTAAAGGGTCCTATCAAGCAGCTAGATATTTCGATCTATATAATGAATGGCTTTTAGATACCGAGTGAGACCCATCATTTTTCTGTTGGCGAGCAATGATGACTGTAGGTGGAAATAAGGACCACGACCATTCGACAGATGAAGCCATCTGGATTATCCCGATGATATATGTGGCCTGACAAGTGCGGAATGAACGATATGTGTCAATCACTACAAGGGAATGGAGAATGGGCTGCTCCAAGAATTAATTGCAGCATGACCAAAATAATACAAACGGGCCGCTCAACACATCAGGGCATTATTGTGACGCAGACGCGCGTGGAGGAACAGACCTGAACGTATATATGTATAGCCCGCTGCGCCTTTGGAATCCTGTCTTCAGTATGGAACTCCAGTGAAACTCCAGTGAAATCTTCTTAAACCTCTTTACCTACCTATGCCTGGAAAACCTAGAAAGTGTGTACCTCCATCTCAAGAAGGTTGCTTACGCAATGCAAATTGCTGTCGTCGATATATTCTAAAGATGCGATGGGCACAAATCATTTCAAATCAAGAACTGTGGCATTTATTGAATCAAAAACTGATGGATATTGAGTTTACGTACTGCGTTGGCCAAACTCAGCAAAGCAGTCCTTCAAATGAAATTCCTAAAAAAAATCATGGAGATCTTATAGCCTTGGCTTAAGCAGGCTTAAACGTGGTCACAGCCGAAATATCCAACCGCAGACCAAGATGGAAGAGATTTGTCGGCGTTCTATATCCCACCCAGGCCAAGTCAAGATAATGGCCACAGCAAGGAAACCCTGCTTCCTATATTAGCGGACAGTTCATTATATGAACGAAGCTTTGGTTTTTACTTGGGTTTGAGAGCGATTCCACAGCTGGCACCCGGATTCGACTAGACGCCAAATTTTAATCCCTAGATGGACGCAAAGGTTCCATATCTGGTGCCTTATCTGAGTTAGTTCGACATATTTAAAGCTCAGATCGATAAGAATTTCCAAGAATCGATCAGGGTATTTGAAAAAGAGATGATGGCGAATGAGCCTCCTAAGGAACTAAAAGGAGCTCTGTGGAATACTGCCAGATTAAAGTTACGACTGTCACCTATGGCCCAGATTATACCGACCTTTAGACTCTCCGCCCTGAAAGTTTCGAGAGCAACATGATCATTGACTGATACTGAATTTTTCAGACGTGGATCTTAATCTTCGGGTTCTGGTCGCTTCCTTACCCACTGGACATATTCAAAGTGTTAACAAGCAGCTTTGTCCTGCCAATAATCATTAGTTTCTCAACCGGTTAAGTACTTCTCACATTGAAGCAGATTGAGCTAAGCTTCAGATTCATATTCTATCTTATAAAGCAAGGGACAATGAACACGTGAAGACTTTGCCTAAATATACAAGAATCTGGAAAGCATGGAAAGCATGATTGACTCGCCGGAGCGCCTTTATCAGAAGTTTAAGTACCATAGATTTAAAAAAGCTGTAATATGTAAGAGTAATATCAAGGCTTCTTCAGTCGCAAGGGAAAGTTTTCCCGCTCTTGGACATGAGCCAAAACGCATATACGTGACAGAGCCGAGCTTGAGGTAGATAAGGAATGTAAATGGACAAGTTTTGAGGTCGTAGCCTTAGTAGAAGCGGCATCAGACTGTTGTTCGCCTTAGGTAGAAAAGGAGTTTGTCCTTCAAGTGAAACTCGCCTCATTATTAACTTAATCTCTCTCCAGAGCGTTAGACATTATGTTTCACCTGATGCTACTAGGCGGCAAGTGCAGCCACTCGTTTTAGCCTCTTCGCGGTGGTCTAGCTACCAAACTGACCACTTCTCTTCCCTTTCTCCACAAAACGTCACTTCCGAATATATTTACACCGACTTCACCCCTCTAATACTCTACTTTGACCAAAACATCCGTCCAAAAACACCAGCTCGCATCGGAACGCGTGGGAAACTGCTGCTATCAAGGCTCCTGATTGTTTATTTGTACACAGATGACTTCTTAACCGGACGAGATGTGGGTGGTATGTCTTCTTTAAAGAGCTTAAGCATCTTCTCCCAGTGAAAATAATGGCAATTAAGGAAGCCTTGTCCTAGTAGAAATGTAAGGTGACATCTAATAAATAAATAGCTGGCGCGTCAGCTCGGGATGAGCTAAGGCCTAGTTTCTCGCAACCATTCATGTGCGTATTACATTTTTTGCCAAATGGAGGGGACCTCCAATTTATTGCCGACTCCGAACGTCGAATTGAGAAGCTTTTTCGTGACAAATTATACTCTCGGAGGCTGGTCATTCTCCGACGAGAGGTGGTGCCGCGAAAAATGTTCGGTGGAAATGGCTGGGACTTGAACCCATGTCCTTCCGCAGCAGTTTAACGCACAAATCACTCAGCCGCGGTGACCAAATCAGAATTCACTCTGTTTAAAGAGGGAGTTTTAAGTTTATAGAAAAATGACCACAATGGAAGTTTTCGCTGTATATGGCGACAAACTAATAAAAGAGGTGACTGCACAAGAAGATGATCCATGCCCTTGCAGTCAAAGTTGCGACTAGTACCAACTGTAAAAAATGTTCCATTCAAATTCCTTGACAATTTGGAAACAAAGTTCAAATTGCAGGTGTCCTAGAAGAAGGTCATCATTCTTATTCTGCTGGAAACTGCTTCACACTATTTGATCATTGGCAGACAATCTCCCTTCCCAACTTTAATCCCAACGTCCGTAAGAAAATTCAAAAATTCTCATTAAAAGAACCGCTCATTGTCGGCATCCTTCTTTCTGTGTTATGCGGTCACCGAAACGTAACAAAAAAAAAAAGAAATACCAAAAAATTCCACTCGGTAGACAAAAGGAGACAGAGTGGCTGCTACCAAACGAATATTTATGGACAAAATAAAAGGGAAGAGCAACGGAAACACCACTTTTCGTTGACTGTCCAAGGGCCGCTTCTGTATCCGGATATCCGGAATTCCATTGTTCCCCCGCATGACTCCCGTGCCACTGAAGGACCATTGTTTCAAATTCTCACAAAAACCAGTCATCTCCATCCCAGACACTTGAATTTTTTCCAATTGCTTAGCACAAACAATCAGAAGAAAATAAAAGAAGAATGAAAAAATGGAAACAGAAAAAAAAGACGATTTTCGCATTTTGCGGAAAATCAAAATGAAACAATGGAATTGCACTTGACACACTTCCTCTCATTGGCAAGTTGGCGACCGGGAGAATAACGTGCTACAGGACCAGGACCACGCACAACACAATACATGGCCGCGGTTTGAGAAGATGTCCATGCCCGTACTGGTGCACAGTTGACTGGGTGCTTGCCTCTTCAATTCATTGTTTCCCTACTTCCCATTGTTTAACAATAAACAAAACATTTTCCACATACACTTCATCTCGGTGTTGTCATTGTTTTTACTTTCCAAAGGAAGCCAGCTTGCTTCCTCCTGAAATTGTGAAAAGGTGGTAACACAAGAAGAAGAAAAAAAAAAACGACTGCTTCTTTGTAATTATGCTCAATTAGGGGATGGAATGAGTTACACCTATTGTCTTACCCAGTCTCGAGCATCCCATCCAGCCAACCAAATGGAATTTTCGATTGTTCTACCCCTCATCGTTGTTCCCTGAATTGATGATGATTATGTACTCAGGGATGTTCACATTGCCGATGTAAACAAATGGGGTGGTCGACCTTCGTTCGTAATGATCTTAGGTCATAACAATAACCAAAAATTATTCAATATTGGATAATGAGTTACAATGAATTGTAAAAATTAATCACACAATGCAATTGGGGGATAAAGTTGGAAAGTGGCTGCTTACCTAACATCTCTAGAGGGTGTCCCATTAGGAGGAAACAATTTGAATTGAATGCCAATTTTGGGTTAAAGGGGTTTGGGGCCCTCGTCCTATCACTTTTAGCATCTACCTATTGTTGTTAACGTTATAAGCTTTGGAAGGCTACATGAAGAACCAATGCAGAACCAAAGAATATGGTGACACTTGGTCGAGGAAGTGGACCAAGACTTTGAGAACGTTCACAAGCCTCCTGCAGAGAATCACATAGGACTTCAGGCTTACAAAATTCCATTGGAACAGGAACTACAGCCAGATCAGCATCCTTAGTTCGTCGGTTTGATTGCGGGAGTCAAGAGAAAGAGACCCATCTGGATGGCTTATCGAAATTGCGGGATTTTAAGCACAAGTGATCCAGAAGAGACCGATTATTCTCGATTGGCCACTGTTTGGAGCAATTTTGCACATTTATTCGAATGCCGCAAATATCTTAGTGATTTACTTGGTTTTGTGGTAGACTTAAAGTGCCACCTCCTTAATCACAAAAGTTCAAAGTCTTGCATTGGTACACCTGACGCCATGAGAACACATCTAATGAAAGGACTCGAGATCAATTTAAATCTTTTCCCACAGGACATTTTTATCTTTAAGGGCTCTGGGTAGGCTTAGGATAAGATGGCTGGACCAAGTCCGAAATCTCACCTCTCCCCATATGGGGATAGCCCCTGATGATTTAGAGTCGATGGCGGAAAATCGGGAGATGTGGATAAGCAAGTCATTGAAAATGATGATGATAATGAACGGCTCTGTCTTAAGTAAAAGACTGGTTGTGAAGTGCTTCAGGACACGCTCAAAAGCTAAGAGTAAATGTGTCCACCAGTTGGTTCCTAAGTAACCCTTTAACTAGAGTTTTTCAGACCTTCTTCTATAAAATAGAATAGAAAACCCATGAAAATTTCCAAGATGAATGTAGAAGTAGGCGAATGTGTCTTTGCTACATGGGTTGGAGAAACAACGGAGGCGAGTTCTGAGAAAATCCTGACAATTAGAATAGCCACTGTGAAGACCGCGGTGAAGTCCTTTGCTGTCACGAAAATTTAAGTAATTGGTGGATACCCGAGAAGGAGAAGGTACCTATTTCAGCTTGGCGCATTTGCTTTCAATCTTTAGTGAGATACAGAACCCTTAAAACAGCCAACACCAGCTTCTGCGGTAAAAGGAAAAGGAGCGCGAGAAACACAAGATCGAAGAAATTAGGAGATTATACTCGAGGAACTATGTACGACAATTTTTTTTTACCAAAAGGTATAATGAATGTTTCAGTGTAGCAAAGCCCGTACAGATGAAGAAGGAAACCTTATAGTAGGGCCATAGAAAGTGGTGAAAATTTGGCAAAAAAAGTTCGGAAGACCGAAAGACGCAAAACGAACCATTCAAAGTAGACGATAACAGCCAAAACTTCCGTCAACCTGATCAAAACCAAGAGCGGACATCAATATTTAAACTAAAATTCGAACAAGCTCCTGACGGCTTACTGGCCGAGTTTTATGAAGATGACCTAGTAGACAACATATATGTACCAACCCATTTATAAAATTTGGTTAGATGAGGATATGGCTGACCAATGGAATCTTGGCATCTTTTGAGCAAACCACAAGATCTCTTTCAGAGCGGTTTTAGGTCCGAATAGTCCATCAGGGTCGATAACGATGTCGCTAAGGCTTTTGATGTCAAACAAGAATGAGAATGAATTCTGCAAAACTTTCAAATCAACACCAAATGTCTGTGCAACTACATTACATAAGTTGTACATATTTTGCCGATGATATTAATATTATTAATAAAATTCAACGAACTGTCGCCGGTGAATGGGGGCGAAACCATGTGCTTCCTGTCAACAAAAAAGGACATCCGACATCGACCAATCAGGCAGAATGCCCCAATTGACCAACAATAACTTCAAGAAGAAACTATTTCTGTTATTACTTCTGAAAACCCAAATACCGTATCTAAGACCTTAATCATAGCAGTTCTACTATATGGCGCCATAGCATGGATTTTGTCAGGGACAAGTTTATCCAAGGCTTATGGAATTTTATAAAGACGTCACAGTGGTTTGACTGTAGGTGTTTTTTATTGCTGAAAACTGCTTTCGAATCCACATTTGATAGGGTAAATGTGTCTTCCCGTGTTAACCCTCTGACCAAACCTATCAATCGCCTGATAGGCGTAATGACAACTTCTCTAGTGATGTACTTCACAGACATGTGCCATAATTAACCATAATTTTTGTAAGCTGATGGCAGCGAAGATGTTTGCCTTTTGTTTCGATGATAGCCGAGAAATTCTTCGAGATTGCCTTCAAAAATGTCTACAGTGGTAAGTTTGTTTATGATAAGTTGTCTATGTAGAACTACTTAGGTATCGACGTTTATGACTTGAATAAGTGGCATCGAGTGCTTTTCTCACAAGCCAACCACATACCCTACCATTCTGCACAGATCTAGTGCAAATCATCCTTGCAAAGCATCACAAAAACATAGTAGAAATCATGAATGGAATTTGTTACTATTACTGGTCTCCTAACTACCACTACCAATGCTCGGTAGGCAACATACAGCTAGATGCAATGTCTAAAGCGGAAGCTGTAGGGACAGGGGAGAAATCAAATCTGAACGCAACGTACTACATACATACATATGTGACTGTCCTACATTAGCATTCAAAAGCAACACAGTTCTTGGCAACTGCTTCTTTTTTGGACTGGAGGACCTGTGAAACATTCTGCTTGACAAGCTCCTGAGTATTAACAACTCTAGATGGAATTTGGACACATTGAACCCTATGTAGCCTAAGTGAGCCGTTAACAATCATGTCAACAAAATTTTAAGTGCGTTCTTGTGTCGTTAACTGTTGCGCATGGAACTTGACGGTATGTGATGACAGTAAAACGGCGCAACCTATCACATTCTGCAAAAACCATTGGTTGTTGTCACCAAAATTTTTTAGGTAAAGATATGACATTGATTGGCCAGCAAAATTGTAAGGATTCCACACTGGACGACTTATTCTTTTTTGGGTCTTATGAAGCCTCCGGGTAAAACCAGCAAAACCATTGACAATTTCCAAGCTCAAGGCTGAAGCCTTAAAAGTGATTGAGAAGATTGTTCTTCATCCTTGCGCAAACGTCATTAAACATTTTATCAAATAAACCACAGGTGTCCACCCTGACGTTTAATTCGCAAAAAATGCGTTAATCACAAAAATGGGTTTGTGGCCCCCTAGGGGAAAAGCCTCTGCCAATTTTTGATACAACTTAAATCAAATCCGCAAATCAACAATTTTTGAATGTTTCACGCGGCTAAGTAGAATCTATGACACCAATGGATCATCAGTTCCACTCCTAAAGCAATAAAATGATAAATAGGCTGAAGTACATGTGTGAAGGTGTCATGATCAAAACCAGAAGCAGATTTGCTATATGATGCTGCAGGAGTCTTTATGTGGGTCATTAAAGCTATGGAAGATTTGGGCTATCCGGTCGACCGAAGTCAGTTTTTCGTTTGAGAAATAAAAGTTCACCACGAACTTAACCTTCTTTCTTTCAGTATCAAACGCTGCCTTCCCTGCAAAATTGTTCTAGTTCCAGTTCCAATGGTTGAACAACAGAAAAAGGATATCAATTAGTCGACTGCATAAATCATCTGATATTTGACATTACATAAGATCTTGATGGGTAAGTTTGTGCTAAATTACAGTCTTAAAAAAGGCGCTTGTACTTCGGAAGCAGCAACTTTGTCAGTCTTGAATCCCTGATACCCTTTAGAGAAACTGGGAAACATCTGCCTAACTCCTCTTCAAATCTAAAATTAACTTCTTCCAACATTACACTTGACAACTACTTTACATAGACTAAGGACCACAAAAAAAAAAACAAAACTTCCAAAAGAAAATCGAAAACAATTGTAAAAGTTCCGCAACCAAATCCACAAAATTGCCCTCAAATTAAAGATTTTCCACTTGACAAGTCAATACCCATTGCGCATTCCATCTGTCGGCTTCCTTGTGGAAGAATCCACAAAAGTATTTCCGATTCCTTCATTTTGTGGAGAAAAACCCAGCAAAAGAAGACATTAAATCAAAAAAAAATAAAATCCCAAAACTAAGCTAAAACTGAATTGAACTTCTGAGAAAAGTTTTGCTGAAGACCAAACCGAAGAAGGATAACTTTTGTTGACAAGTTTTCCCTACACCGACCAGTTCCATGTAGCTGAACATGGTGGACACACAACTATCAACCACCCCTCACACTCTGTGGTGAGAGAGTCTTTTCAAGTAACAAACCAAAATGAAAGTTTCTTATGAATATTTGACAAAGGAAAAGCAGACTTTCATACACCACACAGTGCACTAGAAAACTAGCGCAAGGAAAATGAGAAAAAAAAAATGTCTGCTCTAGGTTGGGTCTGTGTGTTCCAAGAAGTTTTCCATTTTCTCGCAATTAATGTAATGGCAGATCCTATCCCCACGGAAGTCAACCAAGCAGAGAAAGGACTACATAGGGAACTCTGCATATGTACATACAGATGTAGTCTTGTATGAACAAGGAAGTGAGAGCAGGGTGTGTGTGAGATAGGGTGTAATTCATCCCTTATTTGTGTGCGATGTCCTGTAATGAGTTCAACTGTACACTGCCAAATCGAATTGCGGTCGAAATGCGGCAAATGTGGTAGCACACCACTAACTCTCCTATTGAAGGGCGTGGGCACGGGGCAGCATGGACACGGCAAATTGACAGGACATTTTATTTTTTTATTTTCTCGCAATATGTTCTGGACATTTCATCAATACGGTGTGTGTCATTTGTGGTGCAGGAGCAATGCAAGTATTGCTGTCAAAAGTGGTAGGAAACGTCTAAGAAGCAAAGTTGTGAGAGTTCCCACAACCTCGGATGTGAAGGTTTCACTAAATTCAACAAAAAAGTATATGAACTAGGAAAAAAAAAAAAACCAAGCACGAAGGAGTTTGTTGTCCTGGTTCGTGATCACGATCTTCTTTTCTTAGAATAGACAAAAACCCTGAAACTTCTAGTGAATGCGCACAGAGCCAAGATGGCTTGTGTAGCTTAGCTTTCCATTACTAAAAAAAAACATTTGCCAAGAAATAGGGACTTTAACTTGATGCACACAGCCCATGGTGTGTACCTACAGATCACTGCCCGCGTTAAGCAAAGGCTACAACCTAACGTAACTCAAAAGGGTCCAAATGACAGCAAGTACAAGAATCACAGGTGCATTAGCCGATTGAAGATCACCCAGCCAAATAGGGTAAACCACCTACGGTCTAAAAAGGAAGTTCGAGAAAAGCGAGGGCAATGGTGGCTATACGACTCTTACTATGGTAAACAACGGATGCAAGCCAATCAAAAAGAAAAAGAGTGCAAATGGCTCGACGCTTTCTATCTTCGAAAAGATGACAAACAAAATGCCCATCAACGCCAGGCCAGACCGGTGATCTCGATCAAATCAGGACGCAATAATATGATCGGCGCAAGTCGATCGTCGCTGATGAAGCACTAAAGAGTAAAGTCACCAAGAAGGTGCGGATGGGAAATGAAGGATCAGTTTCCAGAGCAATAGGACCACGTTAAGGAGCTACGGAATGCGAAACGATCAAGGCTGGGACTTTATCGTCGTATCGCTCTCTCAGCGACCCAGATGGCAAATTACTCATTGATGTAGTTAACGAGCAAAAGTCTTGCGGTTGTCTGAAGCATGGTAGGCTGCATTGCCCTCCGGCTAAGCCAGCTACAATAATACTAAGTTTTTGGTAGTTTGAGTATAACAAACTGATAGCCTGCATGAAGGCATGCACTGGAAGGTGTTATGTGCACATTTTGAACTATTAGCACCTTTGACAAGGTCTCCTACTTCCCAGGAAACAAATTCATGCCTGGGCGTTTATCAAGTTTACTAAGCAGAAAGCGAAAACCCATCGTCACTTCCCCCATGGATAAAACAAATATTGAATAAAGGACAAGTTTTGAGCTCACGTAGTTCACTAATCGTGTCACCTTAACTATCTCACAGTAGGTAACTAAGCAAAGGGCGCCTACAAAGAACCTATTAGAGAACCGTATCGCCTCAACTATGTATGTTATCAGGGGATAAAGTGAAGAGCCCACATTGAGGACCAGTTAAAGGTTTAAATCATTTGATGCCTCAGCGTAACTTGCATGAATTATTGGAAACAGAACAAAATGAAGGCAACCAGGCAACCATAGAGAAGAAATACGATAGCGGCCCGAGAATACATTAAAAAAAAAAAAAAATAGCTGGCGCGACAGCTCGGGATGAGCCAAGGCCTAGCTTCTTGCAGCCATTCATGTTGTGCGTGGTACATTTTTCGCACGAATGGAAGCGACCTACAATTTATTGCCGACTCCGAACGGCGAATTGAGAATCTCTTTCATGACAGATTATACTCCCGAAGGCTTGTCATTCCCCGATGAGAGGTTGTGCCGCGAAAAATGCTCGGTGGACATGGCTGGGGCTTGAACCCACGCCGCTCGGTCAGCAGTCCAACGAACTAACCACTGAGCCATGACGACATGTACATTAAGGTTAGATATTACCCGATGGAAAAAATAAAGATTAGAGGTAAAAGGAAGGATTTTGCATGACCAATGCCCTACAGATGATGTTAAGATCGAATTTAAACAAAAAAATTGGAACAGAAAAAATCTTTGGGATTACCATCGGAAGCTATAGCCTGCACGACATGACCTCCGAAAACAGATGCACGTCCAGTAACTTGACCGCAAGCATTACAAGGTGCTGCGTCACACGAAATTTTCACATCTCAACATTCAAAAGGCAATTTGGACGTCGCCTTATCAAACTAACGTCAATCAAATCACAGCAAATTGGATGGAAATGCAAACATTGACTCGGACTCGGACTCGGACTTTGGTTGCAACAAACGCACGAAAGCGAATATTCAGTCATATCGCGACCAAAACCACGACTGGAAGTAATCCTTCAGCAACAACAAAAAGCGCAGAAGACGAGTGACAGCCCTGCCAAAAGCCATCAGGACTGGCGTGACTGCCATGCTCGGTTTCACCCTTCGCTCGTTTGGTGCTAAATGTTCACAGGCAAAAAAAAATCCCTTCCAAGAGTAGAACACAAGAGATGAGAAGCACCTACTCAAATCAAAGAAAAAGGAGATCGGGAATTTTTCTAAATAGAAGGACCCAAGGTTTCGCTCTCCTATCCATGGCAAGCAAGGAAAAAATTGTATTATAGAAAAACAGAGTGTTTAACGGCGATGGAAGCCAAAGTCCCACTGTCAGGCAGTCGAGTAGTCTAAATCTGGGAGGCGACCAATCACTAGAATCACTAAGCCAAAACTATACGGAAGCAACCATAAGCTACCTGGATGTGGCTCTGTGAGAGCCTCCTACCTATTCGGACTGAAACCAAAGAGTTCTCCGAACTAGACCATACTTTCCACGAAGCTAAGTTCTCCTACAACTGAAGAATATTGTGGTTCAAAGCAAGAAGAGGAATTTTACGATCGTGCTTATGGATGATTGTTTGAGAAGAGCTAAGGATGCAAATTTCTGCCATAATATTTTCGTCGTCTACGCGCCATGAAGCTACAATGGCTTAATATATGCGCAACAGTTCCTCGATCCTTCAAACATAGTCGACATCAAACACATAGACAATCCCAAGAACTTACACCCAACTTGTTAAGATGGAACTGAATGTCCAATGTACGGTCAGGAGATTCGAGAGGAGCTTAGCATCAAAATGCCTTTATATCAATTTTTGTTCGAGAGGTGTAACGAACATTTTGGATTGTGGACTTCATCTTGGTGAGTTCCACTTTGAGAGCTTCTTTTGGTATTTTCATGAGTTGAACTCCGTTTCTACATGGCTGGCACAGACGAAAAATGGGCCAATGAACGCTGAATCAGATCCCCGTCTAGTAGCCCATCGGCAATCTTCTTGCTTTTGATGCATGCTGTTTCAGGGTATTTAGACAGTCCCGGACAAACTCTTAGTCAAAGCTGTGTAAACTCAGAGCGTTGATGAAATTGAAACATGTTTCCTTCGTACATATGTAGGTAGATTTCCATCGAAGGTCCTAATACATTCTCTACAATTGAAAAAGAACTTTGACAGAGGCTGTTCTCTGCACTTACTAGAGACAAAACCGTCACTTGAAAAGGATAAGCTTATCCGTGAGTAGACTGCAATTGTCTATCTTAAGGGATAAAATGAAAATCGCCACTAATCTCAAGCTTAGCCGTCTCGGTCAACCACACCGTTAAACCCATAATCTTCCGACTGACTTCAAAAGTACCTCCTGACCGCATAAACTCCTATTCTCGCAAGATGCCTGTCGCATCATCGCCCTCCCATTAGGCAGCCAACTACACACAAAGCACACACACCACACAATCAATTCTATTCAATTTGCGGAATCCTTCAACTTCAAATCACAACAATCAGCTCTAATTTCGTGATTCTTCATCTCTTCCCTCGTGCCTGCGTTGGCCCCAGGCTATCCTGTCACCAAATGTCCTGCTGCGTAGCTACACACAATGCGGATCCCACACTCCACCCCGTCTCAGTCTTGACACAGTGTCAATCCACATTGAATCATATCAGTTCGCTGCCTCTGAATAGGTGCATTGGCAGCGAAATGTTGTCACTTGACAGAGTCGGCACAAAAGCGCGCCCGCCCGCACCCATTGGTCCTTGTTGCCCGGCTTAGAATCCTAATCCAAAGGGAACGCAAGATACACTCCAAATCCATTGACGGCGGTTCGCAATCGGAATCGGAATCGATTGGCACCCCGTGACATTTGACGACGTGTGTCGTTTTCAACAGAATACACGACCGAATTCCGCCCCAAATGGCAGTCACATGGCTCAACGCCATGCAAAGGAGGAAGCGCATGACTCCAGGAATCTGTCCATTCAACTGAATGTGAACACAGCTCGTTTTCCAGTCGAGTGATTCGGGAATATTTAATGGGATTTTGATGATTCCATAATGAGATTACGATTGTGTCGCTCCCTGAAGGGTCACTTCCTGGTGGAGGCCCCTCCGGTTCGTCAGTCTAATGAGCACTGTTTTCGGTGAACCTTGCTATGACCTTCGAACACGAATTCAGTCACACACTTGATTTGCATCCAAGAAACTGTATCGCATTCTGCTGTGAGGACAGAGAGCACGTGCTCTCCCATAGATTACACGTTTCAATGGATCCTCAATTTAAGGCCATTGTCAATTAATTAAGCCCTCGCTACACACAATTGCATGTGGAACACGATGTTGCACAGCCAAAACGAAAACACAAAAAAAAAAATCAGAGACGATGGTCGTTAGCCGTCTGCGAGTGCGACTACGACGATGTCTTTGATGGCGACGACGACGGTAGTGGCGTCACCACAGTCAGAGTTCGTCTTCGTCATCCCCTTTCATTATGTGGATGTGTGGTGTGGCTATTGATTGTGGGTTGCGTAACATGGCTCTGCCGAGAGTGTGGGAATATCCTTTGTGTGCGCACTGTTCATCCCGCTGGGATGTTGTGATTGCCTTATGACATTAATGTCCCATTCAACATATTGTGACTGTTATCCTTTTTCACATTTGGTGGTTGCTAAGATTCCGTTTTTTTTTCTGGAGTGACTGACAGGCGATTAAAGGTGCACTAATCAAGTAGTTTGTCCTGGGGTGGATGATTAATGCGCAGGAGGAATTGAGTGGAATGGGCAACGAGTTTTGATGTGGATTTTTGTGCTTAGCCTACTACGTAGACCTCAATATACGCAACTATTCTTTCGGCCTAAACATTCATGATAATAAAATCCTACAGTTGAAGTTTTCTAAAGGGTGCGCATTCCTACCGCACAATTTCAATTAGCCGCCCGTTTCTTTTGTACCTCATGGACCACCGCAATCTGATGGATACTGATTACAAATTCATTGAAAACTATTCGAAAATATTTTTTACAAAATTTCTGCGATTTTTAGTCGAGAAAGGGCATCAAGTCGGACGATAATTGTCAAGATTGACTGAGAAATGTGGAGAAACTGGGTCGGTTATAGGACAACGACATCATGTGTATTATCAAACCCGTCCCCGACCCTAATCCCGTTTTTGAACCCAAAATGACACCAGAAACGCATAAATCGTTAATCGTAATCGTCATTATGACAAAGGCCTCAACCGGACTGTGTACCCTGTCATACTGTTATGTTACGTCGTTTGTAGACGGAGGCTGTCTGTAAATTGGCGTTTTGGGTCCACTGCTATGGTGAATGGTTGCTCTTTTAACGTTCGTAAGTATTGAGAGGGAGACGGGGAAGATGGGTTAATAGGTCAATGAGGGCAAGACCAAGTATATGGTGTCAACAAGAAAGGACACTCAACACCGACGTTTTGGACAGAACTTCACTATAGACAGACATAACTTTGAGGCAGTAAAGGACTTTATTTATCTAGGCTCCGCTATCAATTCAGACAACGACACCAGCGCTGAAATCAAACGAAGAATAACACTTGCCAATCGCTCCTTCTTTGGGCTAAAAAAGCAATTGAGTAGCAAAGCCATCTCTCGAAGGTGACCCTTTATAAGACCTGAATCGTCTTAGTCCTGCTCTACCCCGGAGAGACATGGACTTTGTCAAAAGGGGATGAGGTTTCTCTTGGCTGTTTTGAGAGAAACGATGCTCTGCTTAAGTTCTACAGAGCTACGTTTGATTTTGGCATCTCTGCCAAATTGGTCTTTCTATCCAGGATGTAAATGGAAAACGACGACGAAGTCAAAAAATAATTCACCCAAGGCGATGCGCTGTCATGTAACAAGCTAATATCAGAGGCAAAATCTTTCAAAAGTCTATCCAACTAAAGGCGTACGCCAACGATATTGATGTCATCGGAAAAACAAAGGGAGCTGTAAACGGTGCGTTCGCGAATGTCAAACTAAACGAAAACAGAGGAAATATTCTTAGTTTTCCCAATTGCTGCTTCTTTAAGCTGAGAAGGAAATTAAATAGCAAGACCCTATCCCAAACAGGCTTTATAGGTATGTATCTTCGTAAGATATTCGATCTCGTTTACATTGACGGGCCAGCAAAAAACGAGAAAGAAGGATATGCATATCCTTTTACGATTGTAACAGAACCCTCAGCAAAAAATGGCGACTTTGTTGGAAAATAACGCTATGGACGTCCACAGCAGCAGTAGGTCTTATCGTTACTTACAGGTCACTTTTATAGTGGCCAGCACTAGCCACAGAACTGCAAAGACATACGGAACTGTATAAGGACGTATGGATATACATATGTAGGTGGTAGGGCCCACTCTTGACAACATTATTGCGAAACGAGTTCACATTCGACTCTAAAAGATATAGAAGGCGCTTTTAACAACGTCCACACTAAAGCTATTCGGGAATTTCTCACCGAGTTAGGAGTAGAGAAGTCTATAAGTCAATGGATAGTATCCATGCTAAGTACCCTAATTTTTCAGGCAACCCTAGGATCTAGTAGTTTGACCAAGCTCGTAAAAAGAGGGATTCCGCAGGGCTGAGTCTTCTCCCCTTTACTACAGCTCTTGGACATGAATAAAATCTTGATGCAACTAGACAGGGAAAGGGTTAAGGTAGTGGCGTACGCGGACGACGTAGTAATCTCAGTGTCAATCTGTACGGGTCAATGGACGTTAACCATGCAGCAAGGCTGGACAACCCTTCAAGTACCGCAGCTCCAAAGATGTGAAGGAGCCAAAAATCCTCGGCTACTTCTTCTCACATGGCTCTCGTCAAAACTAGGCAAATCTTTCTTTTATAATCTTAACGACCTTTGAAGAAACATATTTTTGTACTGTTGTTTTTCCTCGAACCCACTCATGTTTTTCAACCAAATCAGTTTCCCAAGAGTCGTGGTACAAAAAACGACATCACAATGCATTAGACATCCAAGCCAGATTCAACAACGAACTATACAGTGGATAAGATTTCTCAAAATACTAAGGGATATTAACGCTCCAGCCCACAGGGTCGTTGAGTCTTACCCCGAAAGAAATGCAGTATCACGGTCCGCTCCATCCCTCCCCATCACCATTTCTGTCCCTTTCTCTTCCTTTAGTCCGTTGTCCTCTTGCAACTATGACTTAGTGGGAGTACAAGGAAAAATCCAGTGCTTTTGCTTTGGCATAAGGACGGTCCGCCCCTACGTGCCCTTGAAGACCGTTTTAAACGGACGGACGGTCTGCAATCATTGCCGTGCTCAGAGAGAACCCACCCTTAACATTATTGTTTGCTATATATGCATACTGGAATTTATTAACATATAGCATATTGGAATTTATCTTGTAAGGTAACTCAAGAAGTCAACGAGCGCCTAATCAAACAGAACCAGACGAGGATTGTATGATGCTCAAGGAAGCCGCTGATGGAGAAGCTGTCAGAACCCTGGATGGGCTTCCGTTTATTCTGGCAGCTGAACGGATTCATCTTAAGCTACCATAGCTGAGTTTGTACTAAGTATGAATGAGTTGACGGCACTAGACCGACACTTTATTGCTGACCAAGCGACAACGCACGAGTTTTTGCAAAAGAAAAAGAAAAAAAAAGACTAAAGTTGAAAAACCAAGACAAACAAATATTAAAGACCAGAACCCGTTCCAATCTCTCCCTATTCCCCGAACCCGATCCAGCTGAGCAGCCGGTTGTGACATTTGCTGCAGGTTTTGGGAATATCTGGTGTTTACCCCGTCTTTCGCACACCGGGATTTCACAGCAGTACGTTCTTCGACGGCTTGAAGTTCGTGCAGCAACTTTGGCTGGACGCATCCACTTGCACCGATGTAAGACTTTATTTTTGAGATGCCTTCAGAAGTTGCAAACTACCGGTAGATCAAGTATCGCGGTTGTTGGAAATTGGAATAAGTCAGAAACGATGCTGATCATCTCCGTTTCGGGAAAATCGGAGAGCAAAGCCTTTAATTCATGCGATTAAATACAGGACTCAGTTCTATGAAACATTTGGAAACATCACTACATCTCATATTGCCACTTTTGTGATGCAGTTAGATAAGAGTTAAATATTAGCCTCTAGTGGCAGATGTAAATCAAACGAATGAAGCTTGGGAAAGCGAGCATGGGCTCTACATCAAGGACATTCTCAGTACGACCATGCAACTTTCAAATTAGCTCACTGCTTCTTTGCTACTCTACTTTCTGTAGTAATGGCTTTTAAGACGGTGGCTTCTTTTAAGGCCGACACTGGATATTTAGAGCTCGACCAGGTTAAAAAAATGTGCTGTCAACTATGTCAAAGGCAATGAAATCTCTCGAGGTATTGGGCCGCACCTAATTTATCCCCACGAAACAAGCTTCAATTCAAACTTAACAAGCTGAAAGTATGTCTCGCCATAACATCTATTCATGCTGTTCATTTTCTTTCACGGTCTCCCTGGTATGTGCTGTTTGGCCCTTCGATTTCTACAGGGAGTGATTCTAGTCCCTTTGTTTGTACTACTGTCAGTTTTCTTCCAACTTACTGTTGCTCCCAGAAGACTTCTCCATCAGCAAAAACTGTTGTAGCGTCTTCCGTCGAAAGTTCATAGTTTTGTCTCAACTTCCCAAAGGCCTTACTCTCATAGCCAGCTTATTCCTTAGATATCCCATCAAATTGTCTTGAATGCATTCCTCACCAGCCACATCCCGTAAATCTACGATTCAAGAATTCAGCTAATTCACCGGCTTTATAAGTTTATTCATCTAACAAAGTCATTATTCCTTCTCCGCGATCCGGTTCCTTCAACCCAGGGAGGCTTCCTGGCCCAACTCTCAAGGAAAATATTTAGCATACCGAGTTGTGTTTGGTTCTTTTGTTGACCAGTTGCTCCGCAAGGCACTCACGGATATGGCAAACTCACCTTGTCCCATTGATTTACTCATCGGACTCGCTAGCTGTCAGTCGGGCAATGAGCAGCATCAGGAGGCCGCCAGTGCTTGTCAACTAGGCCCAGCGGGGAACTTCTTGAGCGCACCGGCGCAGTGGAAAAGCGCCGAGGAAATCCAAAGATTTCTACGTTTTTCCTTGGATTTCTTCGGAAAGTATCCACATAAATTGGCGTCTATCCATCCGCCGTCCATCCACTAATTCCATCTGTCTGTCCGCGTCCGCTGCGCTGAGTGATAGAGGACACAAAGGCATACACAGCAGTGGGGTCGTAGTGTGGGATTGGGATTTTCGCACAAACTCCCCGAGTGCAGCCGCGCGTTGTGAATGTGTGGGGAAAATGTGGGAATTTCCTTCTCTCTTAATCCATCGTCGTCGTCGTCGTTGTCGGTGTAGTCATCGTCAAGTTGGTTGTGGATCGCATCGTCGTTGCCGGTTCTTTGTGCCAAAAGCCGTGGTCGGAAATGGAGAAATATTTGTTGTGTCGCGCGGCGATGGTGAAGAAGTAAAAGAAGCAGTGTGCCTGCCGCCACCCTCTTATCCCGAGTCCAGTGATGTGTTGCGGTCACTTGGAGGGAGAGAAGGAACAACCAGTAACAGCCTTCAGCTTTTGACGATCAGCGGTGACTCGGGGCGGCGTCACATCAAAGAGATCCGTCACTGTCCGCGGTGCTATGATAAGAATTCCACCGGTGTTCCTTTGGTTGGGAGCGCGCTCTGCCCGCCGAATGCCATAGAGTCAAAGGACACAGTGGTCAAGCGAAAAAAAAAATAAACAGCAGCGACATACCAATGAAAGTTGGAGACAGTATCCACCTGCCATCGATATCGCTCTGGTGAGCTCAATAACCACTTCCTCATCGTAGGTGACAAAATGAGAAACGACGTCTTCTTCTTCCATCCATCTGTCTCAAATTATTATCCAATCCAATCCAATCCAGTCGACTCAATTAATTTCCAACCGAGGTATTCCACTTCTAAGACAAAGTTCGGCATCCTGTTCGATAGAAGACACTGTGCCATTGCCATTCCATTGCCTTTACCGCTAACCAATAATTAACTTGGTCAACCGACTGGCAAGAGAGCAATGGTCGGTCTTGTGTCCCATCAAATTGATGGGTCATTTGCCCAAAATTGTGCAGATCACAGAGGAACCTCTGTGCGTCTATCCTGTTCGTCTCAGTACATGGATATTATGGGCGAATCCTCGGACCGTAATTAGTGTCAGACGAAAGTCACATTTGAATCGAACCAGCGAGAGAGAGGGGGTGTGTGCCACGCCTCTCATCTGGGCATCGAGCCTACAAATTTCATTCATCTGCATGACCATTTGCTCATTCGTTGAAGATAATGAATGTAATTACCGCCAGTGACGGTGCTATTAGGGGTGCAAGGGCACACGATATGTGTGTGTTTGTGTTCAAAGGACGATGACGACAAAGTAAGGCCGAATGGCCATTTCCGTTGAGAAAAGGAAATGCAGCACGCATGATGGTCAGTCGGAGAAAATAGATTTGGGAAAATCCCTTGCATAAGCGGGGGCGGAAGGAAGCTAAGCAGGCTTTCGGGGCAGTGGAAGTTTATGGAACAAATTAAACGTATCGATTGTGGTGACAAATGTTTTATCAGTATCCTGTGGTTGAGTCGGTAGAATTTTTAAATGTGTTTCAAGGCGTTACCCTGTTGGGTAATTGATTACTTAAGTACCTGGTGGAGTTCAGGAAATGTCAAAGGACAGCAGTTGCCAAATGCTAAGTCGTGCGTTAGCTAGTCCCATAGAAAAGAATATGTTTACCTAAGACTATGTCCTTCGTATCATTTTCGATCACAAAACAGTTCCCCGTTCTAGAATAAAAGAGAGAAAGACATTCATCTGAATCGTTTGAATGAATGCTAACCCTAGAAACTTGGAGCTCATTCTGAACTGTTTGAGTCTGCAAACAGTTACGATGGGACATTTTTAGAAAGTACACGACATTTTTGGGAGGTTCTACAAGGTGTCGCAAAAGTCATCACCATCGGAAGATGCTATAATTTTTGCAAATGGCGGCAAATGTCAATTCTACTTTGACATTTGTGAACTAAACAGATACAAAATACAATGTACTCTCTCATAATTCTCGTTTTGCGGCATAATTCTTCGGTGGTGTTGGGGCAGTTTGAATTTCGGCGCAGATTTGCCGGTCATCCGACACCAACTGGGCAAACACTACGACGTTTAGCTGCTCGTCTAGAAGAATTTGGGACAACACGAGATGCTGTCAGGTCTGGCCAACACCGAAGCAACCGTTCTGCTGAGAATATCATATCTGTGGCTGAAGATGTCGCAGAGGACCCCGGAGTATCAACCAGACTACAGAGCCATGCTCAACAATTTTCTCCTTCCTCAATTGGATAAATTGGGACTGGAGAACAAGTGGTTATAACAGGATGGAGCAACGGCGCATACAGCATGAGCCACAACTGAAATTCTGAGGGCTACATTCTCTCGCCTAATCTCTCATTTTGGCGATTTGCACTGACCGACAAGATCGCCAGATTTAACCGTTTCAGACTTCTTTTTGTGAGGTTTTTTGAAGTCACGAGTCTATGTCCAACAAGCCTCAGACTCTTGAAGCCCTCAAAGAGAATATCCGTCAAGAACGCGAGGACCTATCGTCGGAAGTTCTGCCAAGAGTTATGGAAAATGCCATAAATCGAGCCTGAATGGTCATCTATTCTGGCAGCCGATAACATTTCTCGACACAATGGAAAAAAATTTAAGACATCAAATAAACATAATCCAAAAGCAGAACCAAAGTTTTTTATTCATAAAAAAAATTGCAGCCAAAGAACATCGGGTGACAACTTTTGCGTCTCCTTGCCTCGTGTTTTTTAGGCACTTTGATCAATCTGGGAAGCTAGGTGCGGTTTGTATGGAAGTCTGTTGAAATATTTCCGTCACGATTGCTCAAAGCGAGAAAGTCTTGACTTCTGTTAAGTTGACAGTTTACCTTGATGCAGCTCTTCGCAACTTAGATGTCTGCTTGGAAGAGTCACAGAATGTACCCTACTCCAACATGATCAGTAAGGACCTCGACAAGACCTTTGCAGTAAGAAACAAATTTACACAAGACTCTCACGTTGTTTCTTTACCATCGTTCGGAACACACACGCTAACACCAAAGGGCATTAACTTTCAAAAGTCCTTACATGTTCCTGACTTATGCTGATGTAGGTAATTGGAAGAACACAGCGTGTCCGTGCGACATTCCTCCCAAACTTACTCTCTACAGTTTCAGAATATAAAAGTGAAAACACGACAGGGCCGACAACCTCAAGATGTTGGCCAGAGTGCAATATGAATGGCATGCATAGGTCTTACCGGAGCAATACGAACCACGCCACCAGCAGAATTAGAGACAATTTTTAACGTACCCCTTCCAGATCTACACTCAGCGAAAAATAGGCAATAAATGAATCTTGACTCGGACCACGACTTTGTTGTAGCCAAGGTACGGGTGCGGATATCCCGAACCCCGCCAAGACGAGTAAATACTTTAAGGAAGTTTGACGTCGGACGGCTACAATCGCATAAGATCAACAGATCCTTTTCCTATCGAGTCTCTCTCAATCTCTCAAGATGTCCCATGCCGCCAGCATAAGTTTTGAAGATCACATTGCCAAAAAGCCATCAGGAATGTCGCCTTTGAAGTGCTGGGTTTCACTTGACCACCGCAATGAAACCCCCACATACAACGAAATAAGAGGCATTCAAGAAGGACTTGAGCTGCTCGCGAACTCTACGAGCAGAAGAAGAGAGACGAACTCCGGCTTCTCAGGAGGAAGAAGAAAGAGCAAGAGAAGCACGCGAACTTCGAAATATAAAGACGTTACTCCAGGCATAAGTTCCGGAAGTTATACCAAATGCTAACAAGAACATGTTAAGGCTAAAGAGCCCGTACCGTAGCCTGCAAGGATGAACAAGGGAACATCGAAGTAGAATCACAGTCGATACTGAGGATATGGAAGAACTATTTCTGCAGACTGTTCAACAACAGCGACGAATTAAATCTCGCTGTCAGGCAGAATGAACCATTCAACCTGGACGACGAAGACCAAATATTACGTTCACCCAACTGGGACAAAGTGAAAATAGCTATATCTAAACTTAAGTCCAACAAAGCTGCTAGAGCTGATGGCCTAACTGCCGAGCTAATCAAAGCGGCAGGCGATGATTTGGCAAGGAGCATGCATCAATTCATCTGTAAAACACAAAGTAAACACAAAGTTTACCCGATGAATGCAACCTCAGCATTGTTTGCCCGATCCACAAGAAAGGAGATCTCTCCAACTGCCACAGAAATTTCTTCGGACGATTTTCGGTCCCGTCTGCCTAGACAGTGAATAAAGGAGGAGATACAATGACCAACTGTACGGGCTGTACGGCAACATCGACCTAGCCAGAAGAGTGAAGGTCCAACGTCTGAGGCGGCGGGGTCATGTAGAGCGAATAGACAACAATGCTTCAAATCCATACCCGAGGGACAGCGCAGTAGAGGGACCTTAACAAACTTGGCGTGCGAAAATGGAGGTAGTTGGGTAAAGATCGATCTGGCTGAAGATGTTTGTTGGTTAAAGCCCAGGTCCACCCCGGACTGTAGCGCCACCTTAAGTAAGTACGTAAGATTCAAAAAAGGCGTCAAACCCAAAAAAAAAAAAAAAAACAAATTGTAGCTTACGCGCGCAACCACAAGCCCTTTGCTTGAAACTGGAGCACGATGGGCCCAACACATTTTGCAATTCACTCTAACATTTGTTTTTACCAACAGAATTAAAAAGCCAGCCCTTACTTCCGGGCACAAAGACACTCCGCTTTTGTTCTGAACAGAAAGTACATAGATGCAGCGATATTTTCTGGAACACACTTGATCAGACTTCCATAAGTCGCATTTCAAGGAGTACAATGAACGCGTTTAAGGTTTTAGTAAGGTCCAGTTAGGAACCGCAATAAGCTAACCAACCAACGTCCCGCTTATAACACCACGTTTCCACAAGTAAGATTTCTGTTTTACTACAAGTCAAACTTAATTTCCGAATTATCGAGCAAAGATTTCAGACCAATCCGTCTAACCTCATTCATACCAAACATTTTAGAGCGTCTTCTAGAACGCATTTTCGAAATCTCAAGGAAGGGACCTCAACTAAAATGGTGTGCACAACTGAAAGCAATAAGCTAAGAACCAGGCTAACGGAGTATGCTGGTTGGTTGAAGGCCAGGTTTTCCCCCAAACTGTAGCGCACTTAAGTAAGCAAGTAAGATCAAAGGTAAGTAAAAAAAGCTATCTCAGATTGTTGCTTGTCTCTCATGGAAATGGCAGAACATTTAAACACTCACCTATAGCCAGTCATAGGTGTATTCCAGGGAACTTTAAGGCAGATGAACTCGCCAACGGTGGTATGTACTACTCTAGAGATCGTACCAGAGTGGAGGGGGGTGTTCCACTCGTTACATGTAAAGTACTCTTAGAGTACGAGAACAAGATGGAATGGTACCACATGCCGGACCTACAGATAGATTTGGCATATGCTAAACCTCACTCGATCTAAAAGTCTGATCTTGCTTAAGAGGTCATTCATCAGTGGTGTTATTGGAGTTCTCACTGGCAACTGTTCCATAGGCCTTCATTCCAGAAGAAAGGACCTCTTCTCAAATGACTTTTGCAAGAGCTGCTGGGACGAAGAGGAGGAAAAAACAATCCTCCATTTCCTCTGTACCTGTCTTGCCCTGTCCCAAAGAAGGAAACTCTATCTGGGAACCTATCACTTTGAGAATTTGGACATACTGATGTCGAAAGTATCCTTAGCTATCAGGAGCACCCAATGTTTTCAATAGATGGAGTGGCACCAAGGGTATAGATTCTTGTGAGAGCCTACCTTGTCCTTGTGTCTGTGCCTCGCATGGTTAAAAGCATAATTGAAATGAGAAAAGGTTATTAAAACAGAAATACAAGTCTGCAAGTCGTTTGTAAAACTTGGCGCCGCCATTCCTCACCCAAAGAGCCACTTTCTGGAGGTCTTGCTAAATATAAAAAATACTAAGTCCAAGCGGAAGTGAACAAATAACACAATCGCTCCTTCCATCCAAACACCAATTAAGTCTTCAGCTCCATGAACTCAATCACTTCATCGACTACAGCGCATGACCATCACCTGCCTCGTACTGTTATGTATGTTTATCCTCAATTGAATTCTCCTTCCCTCAATTTATTAAATTAAATAGAAAAATTCTCCCATCCACTCTCCCTCTGTTATCGAGTGCTAAACTCACTTGTTTCCCTCTAGTCCACAATTTGCCATAACTACCTCCCATTAGCAGTCGCACAATAATTGCTCGAGTTGCTCCACTCGCCGACACAGGAAACTAATTGTCACTATCGTCGATCCTCCGCAAGTGGTTAGACAGAAAAAAGAAAACAATCACCGCCGCGGCTACACTACAAATGTCACTAGTTTACCGCTAATTAGGTTATCAAATACATTCCGCGAACAACCAACTGCAACTACCTATGGATATGTCCATCGCCGCTTCTTTGGCGCGCGCAAAATTACACGTTCTTCAACCCCCCCTCCTCCGTCAGCCATCGTCAAAACCAGACCAATTAACGTGATGTAATAATAACAATTCAACAGTTATCATGTCGCCTATTAACGGTAATGTCCCCCTAAACGCTGGAAATTCGTATCAAACTCTTTTAATTGACAGACTTGTGACAAGTCGCAAGTAAGCAGCAGCACCTCACCTCATCGCCGCCATCGACCGATACAAAGAATCATAATTCTCTTGACGACATTGTCGGGGCGCTCGGCACTCGGCACATAGGCAGACCCCCGCCAATCAACTTCACGCCGTCCCCGCCGCCGCCGCCGCCCGCCGCCCGTTGGTTAATGACAGTTTATTTAGCATTTTTAAATTTTTAATTTAAAAATTCAATGCTCATGATACACTGCAATTAACGGATAATGGAGTGTGGTGCACTGCCACGGAAGGGGGTGCTCCGCAAAAGAACAATAAAATGCGAGTGGACAAGACGAGGAGGAGATACTTTTGGTTTCGTTTAAATTGCAGTGCCTTTGTGGTTTGTTTATCGCTCTTCTGCTGGCTCGTCTTTGTTTTGGCCTCTTTTTTGTGGGGTTTTTTTCTTTTTTTTTTTTTTCTTGTATTCAGTTTCAGATTCCCCTGCACCGACAGTTTAATTATTATTTTGGCCTCGAAATCGGAAAGAAACCACAAAAGTTCTGGGAAGCGTGGTGGTGTTGGTTCGAGTGGAACTGGAAATCACGTTAATCCCTCCTTCTCCTTCTTTGGTTGTGTTGTGTGCTGTTGCCTGTGGCTGTTTCCCAGGAATGAAGAGAAAGGGATGTGGCTGTGGCGATTTAAATCGATGGGAATCGTGTCGTAGTGGTTGATGTTGAAAGGGAATTCGAGCAAAACACACAACTATGGACATCTAGTGGATGGTAGTTTGCCGATTGATGATGGTAAGGCAGTGAGCACAGTCGAAACACCAAAATGTGAACGGGGCACCGTAAAATTGATGGAGGATGTAAAAGTTGTGATGGTCATCGGAAATGGCGAATGGAAAACAGTTTCCTTTCATTTAGAGATTTGGTCTATGGGAAAGTGATTTTGGAATTGGTTATCGAGTGTCATATGTCCCTTCGTCCGTCAAGGTGTTAGGAACTCTTGGCAAACTAATGGTTTGCCCTATCCTCGAAAAGAAAGATAAAGAGCGGAAGAGGAGTTTATTGTTCATCCATAAGCTTCACCGACTGACTACAATTATTGGGATAACAGTACCGACGGAGATCTTCCTTGCATTGAAACTACCACTAATGGAAATTCCCATTTCCTTGAACAGTTACCCAGTTTGCAGGGTTAAACGCATTTTTTGACGTCAAACTGGGGATTTCTAATGCCATACAAAATATCAACGCATTGAATGAAAGTGTTACTGGGAGTAGGTAGGCAATGGCTGCCTGGTTTGTCTATCCAGAAGCTCAAGCAGCCATTTTGATACCACAACTCACGTGACCAGGGTGTCGATGGAAGTACTGGTACGTCAATTGGGCAGCCAATTCTAACAAAAAAAACTGCAACTTCATGCTATAAAAAACCTAATTGTTGCACAAATCATTCTAATGCATCCTAGGCCAGCAAACTATTTTATGTAAGATGCCAGTTGGGTTCTGGAAAATCATCGGTCCATACCAGTGTGATTTCAGGCCAGGAAAATCCACTATCGACCAAATATTCACATTGGGCAGATCTAGGCCAAAATCCAGGAACTTCAAATCGATACCCAGCACCTCTTCATTGATTTTAAGGTCGCGTATGGCAGCATCTATAGATACACAGAGCCATGTCAAGTTTTGGCATCCCTGCCAAACTTGTCCGTCTGTGCAGGATGAAGATGGAGAATGCACGCTACTCCATAATGAGGGCAAGACCAAGTAGGTGCGGTCAACAAAAAAGGACGCTCAACATTGATGTCTCTGACAAAACGTCACAATAGACATTTACAACTTAGAGTTAGTAAAGAACTTTGTGTACCTAGGCTCCGCTATCAATTTAGACAACGACACCAGCGCTGAGATTAAACGAAGAATAACTCTTGAGTTACAAAGCCCTCTCTCGAGCAACTAAGGTGACCCTGCATAAAACCTTAATCGTCCCAGTCCTGCTCTATGGCGCAGATGCACGGACTCTGTCAAAAGCGGATGAGGTTGCTCTTGGCTTTTTTGAGAGGAAAATTCTTCAGGTGAAGAGGAAGACCGCGACTCGGGTGGCGCACGCAAGTGGAAGGGGATCTTAACCATCTTGGCGTGCAAAACTGGAAGCAGCTGGATAAATATCGAGCTGGCTGGCGACGCTTGTTAGTCCACCTCAGATTGTAGGCAAGTAAGTTTTGAGGCACAGTAAGCGACTATTTAAAACCATCTTTGACAAGCTGAAATCACTGAGTCGTACTATTATTTCCTTCAGTAAGGGCAGCTGTGGGAACAAGAGAAAATACAAAGTTGATGTCCGCTTTTAACATCCTACATGCATTTTTACTTAAAGACCTTGATGTCTGTATCTTGCGGCAGCCCATCAAAGAGCTCTTTACGTTTGTACAGAAGTGTTGGAAAATGATGGAACCAGGATCAGTTGCCCAAGGACAACACCACCATTTTCCAAATTTTCTTGGACAAAACCGTCCTTCCCAAAGGAACATTGCAAACTATACAGTCAACATACTGATCTGGTTTTTTACCTCCCACCTTGATGAATACAACACCATTTTAAAGTATTGCTGCTACTAAGTCGGTCTGACCACTGTCACACGTGATCTTGTACTCAGGAAACATTTTTAAAGAGAAGTTCCGCGCTACAAGAAAGCTCATTGGGTTGCCTGGATTTCGAAGGAACAAATTTCACAACGGTCGGTTTGCTTAAAAACCTATAAGGGTATCAAAGATCTCGGTGGAGTTTTTCCAGCCTTGACAGAGCAACAAGCGTTCTCTATCGCCATTCTACATAGTTAGATAAGTTTTGCAGGAATTCCAACAGCTGATAGAATCATAATCCAAGATAAAGGAAGTAGGAAATAGAAGAAGGTGGCTTATCCGAGAGATAGCACGGTTTAAGAAAGGGCCATTCCACAACAGGCGCAATAAAGGAAGGGGTTAAGGCTGCGCAAGAGGGCCAACAGAAGAATCAACGCTCGAGAAAAATGCGCTCGACGAAACCTTTAGGATACCACCATACCTCCTGCGGATGGTTAAAGATAACCTCAAAGACCGGGAGCTGCTATAAGACACCAAGGTTGGACCCCGAAGAAAGGCAATAACTGTAGGAGCAGCGCAGGGTTCAATCCTGGAACCTGATCAGTGGAATATCTCCCAATAGGAGTCAGATCCCGGCGGGTGTGGAGTTTCAAATGGGCTCGAAGATAAAAGCCAGTAAAAGTACTGTGACTTACCTGGGAATGATCCTCAACTCCAAACTCACCTACTGTCATCAGATAAAGTCCTCATCGGAGCGAGCTTCGAAAGTCATCTCAGCAGACTCATTGCAAATGTAGCTGGTCAAACTCCAATCAGGAGTAGACTGGAAGTGGCGACGGCAGAGACGGAGGGGCTCACGAAACAACCATCAAACTAGTAGGCGGACGATGGGCGTATGGCTGAATGGACGTAGCGGAAGCACGAAAAAGTAAACTACTACATACCCCACTTTTAAGCCGGACATGGACACTTCAACGTATACCTTCATAAGATGGGAAAAGTGGGGAGCTCAGCTTGCCGATAAGGCGACTTCTTAGTACATGACGCAAACAACACCTTTTTTACCCGTGGGCAGCAGAAAGAACCAAACTGGAGCTAGAGACAGGCAATATCAGCCCGAAAGACGAACTCTCCAGAAACGACCTCGAATCAGCCTTCATCGACCTGTTCCTGTTTCGTGGCTCTGCCTATTATTCGTCTTTTTCTTGACAACAGCAGGAATCAACCGCTGAATGGAATACAACACGGAGTTTTTGGGCAGCTAAATAGTAAGCGAACGCAGGGACTTCCTCTACTCAGTAGAATATAACAGACTTTTCACACAGATGACAGATCACAACTCTACCCAACACAAAAGTAGGCAAAGTCTTCTAAAAAATGAAGAAATGGATCAACTGCTAAGCGAATCGTTGCAATATACACGGACAGCCAAGCGACTGTTTAGGTCATAGCCACTGTAATCACATACTGAAAATTGGTAGAAAAATACCGAAAGGGAATCGCAAATCTGGGCAACCGATTCTCTGTCACTGTTACGTGGGTCCCAGGACATAGGCGCATAGACTAAGGGATATTCAAGAGGTTCAACATTTGACAGCGGTCTTGAAAAACTAAGTCACATTCTACTTAGATCTGTCAAAGAAAAACTATTCTTACAAATAAAAATGGTTCTGACTGAATAGCTGTTTCATCTCTAGGACGAAATGGCCCATATACAAGCAATCATGAATCAGTGATTTCCTTATCAAAAATTGAAGTGACTGGGGGTACCCTTCAACACTTACTGCCGCCGCTGCAAAAATGTGAAAGAGACATGAACCATTCAGCCACTTCCTTTGTAAATGCCGGGCTCTCGCCAAAACCAACCAACGTTCATTAGACAAAATTTTGTAAGGATCGCCAAAGAACAACCTCACTCACGTTTTCCGACCAAATCAGGTTCCCAAAACTCGTGGTATGAGAATAGCGCTATAATGGGCCTGAGGTACATCCACCTGTTCTTCGCCACTTCTACGTACCTGTCTGCCTACCCTCTGTTCAGTGCAGAGCTTAAAAAGCTACAAGTTGATGCGACAAAATTCAGTTAACTATTGTAGATCATCAAAAAGCTAAGTCACAGCCGGGTGAAGATAGCACTTCCCTCTAAAACGATAGACTTATGCCCAAAGTCAAAACCACCTATTCAACGTTCAAAATTCCTGAAATCACATGATCCTGCTCTGGGTTAGGTGACTGCCCCGGCTCAGACAGGGGCAAACTTAGACTAGATTGGTCCATCTTGATATTACGATGAAGAACCGGCTTACCAGCCCAGGGAAGTGGAGCATATAACACAAGCTTTATCGAGGTGGGCAACCGTAATGGTATTAACCTTAAGAGTTGAACCAGTTTCTTATCTTCTCGATGTTGAGTTCGGCTAGATCGTTAAGATCATCGTAAAAGTATTCCCCGAAGGTTTTTCTTCTTAGCGCTGCAAGCACAGGACACCTGCACATTAGCTGCGTTGTAGTTTCCTTCTCCTCTTGGACTCTGCAGCTTCTACAGCAATCATTGGAGGCAACCCACAGTCTGAGTACATGTCTGCCTATCAAGCAATTGTCCGGTGAGGATCCACATTAGTTAACCTAACTTTTTCGGTTAGGGGATAAACGTCTCTCCGTCTTCTTTAAACCCAGGATAGGGCAGAATTGTCAAGAGACATGAGACAACAGACAAGTGTTAATGTTGTTCCACCTATGGTTTGCCAGTTTCTTGGCCTCCGTGTCAAGGAGGAATTTGAGATGCCGTCTTGCACCTTCTTTAGCCAGCTGGTCCGCTCTGCAGTTGCCTGGAACGTTCCTATGTCCTGAAACCCAGAAACAGTGTTACGACGCAAATCTGCGGCTTTGCTTTACCAACCTTGATCGTGCGATTCCAAGGCTTTAATAGCTGCCTGACTGTCTTGAATACCTAGTACAACAGCGCTTCAATCTATCGCGTTAATGAAAAGCCAAGCTGCGCCTTCGCTGACTGCAGTAATTTCCGCTTAAATACAGTGATCTGGCAGTCGCGTGGTATCCTGCTCTAAAAGACGACATAATGCTCGCGATCAAGGCACTCAAATCAAAAGAAG
The DNA here is from genome assembly GCA_917880715.2 of Matsumyia berberina. NCBI lineage: Eukaryota > Metazoa > Arthropoda > Insecta > Diptera > Syrphidae > Matsumyia > Matsumyia berberina. Next base: position 108,125,872 of record OU862870.1, on the reverse strand, counting down.
CAGCATGAGTTGACAGCATTCCTTCTATACAAAGTTCCCATTGGAGACTTTCCCTGACAAGAAGAGGAAGGTAAGAATTGTCGAGGTTCCAAAGACGTTTGTTTGTCTAATAAGTATCAGGCTAACCACCGACTAGCATGACATATTCATCATGTTCTCCCATCTAAAAAAATCGTTTCCACATGTGACTTCCCAAATCAATGGCGCTCCTTTAGCTGCTGCAACTCAACATCGACAACCACCACAGCAGTGTGTTGCAATAATAATTAGCCAATGAAGCTATCCATCCAAATTGTTTCTTTATCCCGTGCACGATGTACAGAGTGTAGCGTGCCCTTTTGAACTTTTCCGCTATTACGAATTCAACAGGATATCCAAGAAAAACGAATACACACGGTCGCACTGCATGCAAGTCAACATGACATATGGAGGTCACGTAATGTTACGTCTCTGTCCTTTATTTTTCCCGTACGTACATAAATATGTATCCCTGTAGGTATCCCCTCATCTATTCCGTTTGGTCATTCTCTCTCACCACACAATTCCTTGTCTTTTATTTACTTATCCTGAATATTTTATGGACGAACAGGCCAACCACCTCACGGGGTTTTCTCTTGTTGTAATTGGAAGGGTCACAGCACAAGCAAAAGCAGTTCCAATCGCGCGACTCCTTGATGGACGACATGCGACAATACCAGTCTTTTCTACATAACTAATTCTTAGGGCGGCATTGTACACAGTCACATTGCCATTATGGTGGACAACAACGACGAATGTCCTTTTTTTTAATTTTTCTACTTTTCATCGGTCCCCCCCATCCAATTGCGGAAGACTGATTGTGTGAGCTAGAGTGAGGACATTCCTGTGTGTTGACTCGAGCAACCTCATTTCGTATGTTCGGCAAGTGAACAGCGAGGACGACATCTTTGACCATTGTGCCTAGATTATTCAGAGTAAACAAATTATCCTGTATGCCATTCGGAGTATCCTGGTGGTCGTCATCCGTCACTCTCGTGAATAAGTTATTTCGCTGTTGCGTCAAATGACGGCGTGTATTCCGAGAACCGCGGATAATGCACAGGTTCACGTGTTAATTATTGCATCAGATTAAGTGCAGGAGAATCCTGGGAGACGCTGCCCATGTCCATGTTAATCGCATCCTTTTTACCTTATGATCTCTGGATTTAAATTATATACCGCCGATGACGATGACGATGCCGGGACGGGACAACGGCAGATGTGAGAACATGCGAGGCATATGCTATCTCCGGAGAGCATGTTCGCGATCCTCTAATAACACCTTTCAATTACTCGCCAAGATGGATGCGCCAAAATCCTCGTAAAAAATTCATTTTATGTGAACTGGTGGTGGAATGGGTTTGCTGTGTCGGTCGCCATGTTCCTCTTTTTTGCTTGTTCCTTGCTTTTGTTTCAAGTAACAGATTGCATTTGGGTGTAGTTGGTCGTTTGTTTGTTGTTTTTGTAGCGTGTTGGTGGAGGATTAGTGAGCACCGGAGAATATTGCGGTCTTGAGGGGAGTTTGCTTTTTTTTTTGCACTTTGCCATTTTCTAGGAATGATCAGGGGAGTAAGCGAGTGTGTGGCATCTAGTGAATAGCTGGTGTCACATTTCAAATGTTTAAGCACTCCCACTGGTGTGAGAGTCAGGTTAGTTGCACTGCATATGGGTGTCCAGAGATAGATTGAGTCACCAAAACAGAAAACAGAACCGAGCTTGAGCCCTTGAATCCCTGGATAGTAATGCCTTTGACGTTCCAGGCCACTGCAGAGCGGATGAGCTGGCAAAAGAAGGCGCAGAATGGCATTTCCTCGGAAACCTGCGGGACCCACCTGCATCTATCGAATCGATCAAATTCCTCCTTGACACGGAGGCCAAGAAACTGGCAAAGTATAGATGGAACAACATCAGCACTTGTCTGTTGTCTCTTGTTAAAACAATTCTGCCCAATCCTGGGTTTAAAGAAGACGGAGAGACTTTTATCCACTAACCGAAAAAACCTAGGTTCACCGGACATTGGCTGATAGACAGACATGCACTTAAACTGGAGGTCACCTCCAATGATTTCTGTAGAAGCTGCAGAGACCAGGAGGAGGAGGAAACTATAACGCACCCAAAGTGCACGTGTCCTGCTTACGAGCGCTTAGAAGAAAAATCCTCGGGAAATACTTCTATGATGATCCTAACGATCTAGCCGAACTTGACATGCATAAGATAAGAAACTCCGAGAAGAATGGTTCAACTCTTACAGTTAAAACCGTTACGGTTGCCCATATCGATGTACGCTGTGTAAAATACTCCGGTCCTTCCTCGTGGTATCACAATGTCCGTGCTATCACAGTGTCCCTGTTTGAACGTTGGCAGCCACCTAGCCTAATCAAACCTAATGTCTTTGAACGAAAACTGCTCGCTAGGCAAAACGTACAGACGAGGAAGAGCCCTACTATTGGGTCCTATTGGAAGTAAGCACACGAGGAGGAAACATGAATTTTGTCCACAGGTTATAATGCACAACAGGCTAACAAAAGAGTCAAGACTAGGAGCTAGGATGAAAAGCACGAAAAACTCTCACATAAATTGAATACTGAAGGGTTCTGCAAGTAGGAAATCAGAGTACCTAAATCACAACTGATGTTATTAGAGTCTGTGATGCCTCCATGATAACAGGGAAAAAAGTTGAAAAGGTTGCAGTCACCACTCTTAGAGTTTTGAAAAACGTTGTGACTAAAATATTTCAAGTGGAGGAGGATCACGCGTGTAGAGTTGACAGTGATCTGCCAGTTGCAGCAGATTTGAAGAAACACTGCTCTTATATCTGACAACATGGTCAACAGGTGAATCAAAATGCTATGTACTACTTATAAGAAAGCAGCTCATGGCGCCTAAAACCAAAACTAGTTGATTAGATATAAAACTACCTCGTGAAACCGATATTCCTCTATTGAAAGAAATATGCATATTAGCAAGCACGCAACGGATGACATGTCTAGGAGTAACAGGTGCACAAACGTCTCAGATTGAGAACCCTAGACGACTTAGACGACAGAACGTATATAGGGCATCGTGAAATCATCAGGATGGTACGAGAAATAATACAGAGACGGTTCCAATATCGCGAACGAATCGAAGGCGAAAGTATATTGCATGGAAGCGCAAATCGAATTCGCCATACACCTCGACCTCACGTCACAGTGTCCCAGGGAGACGTCTTCGGGATACAGAGGGGGATGGAGACCCTTATTGGACACCACACTCAAGGAAAGCGCATAGACATCTACTCTGATAACAAAGCAGGTATTAACGCGCTAACAAACCCTGTATCGAAATCCCTACATTCAGTCATTCTCCGACGAGAGGTGAGGCCGTGAAAAATGTTCAGTGAACCGCAGCCCAACGGACTAACCACTTAGCCACGGCGACATAGCCATCAAAACAGCAATCGATAAAAGGATCAACCTGTAAGTCAAAATAGGTCGACGTCTGGCCGCTTAAGGCAGGTACTACGAAGGTAGAGGTAGATGTTTAAAGAACTTAATTAGCACTGAGGCGCCATTTTGAATGAGAAATCTTCAACAGTACGATTTGTAATGAAGAAGCTACTCTGTCGCGAGAGCTATTTATTCATTGAATGCTTCTTGCCTGGCTTAGCCAGAGCCAAACATTTACTGAAGTAGTGAGTCAGAGTTTATTTGTTGTTAACGTTGTTAAGCTGCAAGAGCTACGATAGTGTATGTTCTGGCGGATACCAAGCCTTGCTGCATGTTCGGCAATTCGCCTGTGACTTGTATTTAACGCTACAATCAGGCGATATCAGGGCGAAGCCCTTAAGTGGCCGCAGTGATTAGGCGACCACATCTCAGTTCAATCTACGACACGAAGATCGACTTCAGAACCAAAATGTTTCTTTTTTTCCGAGGATTTAGGGATAAACCATCTAAAACTTGGTGGAACTTACTTGAAGTGTTATTTCTTCGCAAAATGCGTCTAAGACGTTAACCTGATTTGTTCAATTCTTAGAGGAGTTTAGTCTGTTGCAGGTATTCCTGAAGAAAAATTTTGCAATTTATCATTAGAAGAGGAACTAAGCCAAAGCAAAAGGGGGAAAAAGAACCACGGCACTTGAATTTAATTTAAAATGTGCCTCACGCAACTCGCAGTCCCTCCTTCCAGGTCGTACATCATTTTCATCGTACATTTTCATATACTCGTACATACGCTTCTTTCTTTTTTTTTGCCCTTCGATATCAAAGAAAAATGGCAGCAATAAAAATGATATACAACTTTATTCGGAAAAGGAGCAAAAGGAAGAGAAAAGGAAAAGGGAAATATATTCATGGATTGCGTTGGTTTCACGATCGCCCATGTTTGCATGGCCCCGGGGTCCGGCGCGGATGAATCATTTTTCTCTCGTGTTTTGCTGTTGTGGGCCCTCTCGGTGATGTACTTGATTCTTGATTGCATTTTCGATGGAGATTTTCGTTATTTTTTTTTTTTGATTCAGTTCACGTTGCGAGTTTGGAGCTCTCAAAAGAGTCCGACGATCTTAAATGGATGGTCGTTAGGGTCAACGCTGGACAAGAAAAGATTAAGGAATCATTGGATTTATTATTGAGTAGATGAAGTACCAACTGTGATGCACGAGTATGTATGTGCATATTTGAACAAAGATAAGCGCAAACTTTCGCATCAGAGAGAGGATAGATCAAATAGCCCGAGAAGGTGAAGTTCGTTATGAAAAATAAAATAATAGCAGGACTTTCTAAGAGTAAAGGTTAGGTAAATCCAATTGGTGCAGCTAACTTCGTATTTCAGGACAATGATCTCGTTAGAACTGACGAAATCAGAGCAAAACTGGTGAATCAAAATGCTAATGACCGCTTTTTTGGGACAAATTAGGAAAATAAATCAACTGGCCGATTTTTAGTCATAGTGATAGGTCAACGGATTCAGCTAATCTGACTTATTTGTTGAGTATTTTACAAATATTTAAAAAGTGGATTTCCGTGTTGGTCGTAATCGGCTCGATGAAGCAAAGGAGAGGGTACATCTCGGACTAAAGTAATTCTTCACATTTACGATTCTTCATATTTGATTGATTAAGATAACAGTTCGTTTGTAAATTTATTGAGAAATTAACTACAACAGGAGCTGTTGTGTTCTGCTGTGAAGCTTGAATTAAGAGCAAACTCGGCTACATAATGCTGATGGAACTTTCCGAATGATTTAAGATTACTTCGGAGGAATAGTTACGTTGGTAAACTTCAATGGGGTCTGAACACCTATAGGGGCAACGAAGAAATCTACACAGGCCAGCTTATTGGTTGGACTGGACTAATAATTGCACAGAGAATGTGTATTACTGGAATTGCATCTGAACCCTAACTGATACAGGCAGAGCTAAACGTATCCCAAGTTTGAATTATAATTAAACATTTGGCACAGGGTTAGGTATCGCAAGCTTTTAGTTGGGAATCCAGTTGGTCTTTGAAAACCAACGCAGAACAGCTAGTACCAGTAAGAATTCAAACCGCAAACAATGTATTTCAGTGTCTTTCAGGCCGAGTTGTTCGCCACTGAAAACTATGCCAAAATCTATCTTGATAATGGGATCAGAGGTGTAACCATAAGCATCACCAGCTTGAAGCACTGTTTGTTGGCTTGAATGGTGAAATACTATGTGGTCTGACGAGGCGAAAATGAGGTTGTTCAAAGTTCAAAACCGTTAAAGCCATGAAACATGGCGTTGGAGGTATATTGATGTGGGGTGGATTGTCCTGGTACGAATAGATCGGCGCAGCACAGGATACACAAATGTATTTTTGCAAAATAATGTGCTAGCATTTCCCGATAAGGAGATGTCACATTGGTGGAAAAACCAGTAAGACTACGACCAAAAAAAATATAGTCTTATGGTTCTGTCTGCAATGGTTAACGCAATAAACACTAAGGATTTCTGACGTACTGTCAGAAGAATAAATAAAAAACACACATTGGACCCAACATTTTCGTGCACACGTTACTACAGCACCTCAAAGTTTTGAGGGTTGAACGTTAATTAGCTTTAACAAAATGTTTCAAAATGCCAGAGTTTCACAAAACATAAAAAAGCCCCTAATCTATCTTTTCACTTCATAAAATGGGTGACACCCTTTATTACGTTTTTATGTTCAACAGACCTTGAGACCATAATGTAGGTTGCTTTATAATCGTCTCGCAGTCTGGGTGGAGAATAAAATCATATTGAGCGAATCTCAACCAGAGTTCAAGAGTCGTATATGTATGTATTCTAGCCAAAAACTGTTTCTACGTATCAGCTATAAGTTACATAAAGAGCTCTATGCTCAATCAGGAAGATGGCAGACCCATGGTTTTGAGGCGGAGAATAGTCCCACTAAAAGTCGGCAAATCTGCTGGTGTGGGTCAAACTCGGCCAGAAATGCTCAAGGCCTTGGGTGAAGAATTAGTGAAATGGCTCTCTCGTGTCATTAAAATAGGCTGAGAATGCGGTGAGACACCTAGCGATTGGCAAACTGGAGTGATTATTCCTCTTTTTAAGAAAGCGTATAAGAGGGTTTGCTCCCAATTAGAGGGGCATATCTCTCTAAAGTTTCCCCAAAAAAGTATTTGCTACGGTGTTGGCAGTGCGTTCCAGAGCTGTGGTCGAGTCCGGGTTGAGCGATGAGCACGTGAAGCACAACCGATCGATCTCGCTATTCACTCTCAGAATGGTACTTGAGAAGGCTTGGGAGTATGCCAAACCTACATATCTAAAGTTGTTTTGTGGATTTGGAGGAAGCGTATGATCAGATCCCTCGAGGTAAACTCTGGAGTGTACAACAGGAGTATAGGATTGACGATTCTCTTCTGAGAGCCATTCAATTTCTTCACACTAACTGTTAGAGCTGTGTTCGGGTGAACGGGGTTAAATCAACACTTTTTACTGTGGGCCTTGAACTCCGCCAGAGATGCGCTTTGTCACCTCTTCTTTTAATTGTGTATATGAATTGGATGTTACAGCACAGCTGTGGCGAGGAACGGTTCGCATTAGGATACTTAAGGATTTAAGGACTTGGTCATGTTTACGTCCACTCAGACCGAACTTCAGTGCGCACTTGACAAGTTCGTAGCCGTTTGTGTTGAAGCTGGGATGAGGGTAAACATGAACAAATCAGAGATAATGGTAATTTCCCTAACGGATGTTCAATGCACTCTGCATGTTAGTGGAGTCCCATTGAAACAAACGGAGAAGCTTATATATCTCAGGGTCCCATTCACGAGTGATGGAAGAAGCAATTCTGAGTTATCCTGAAAGGAAATGTGTGAAAGCCTACAACTTTTCAGACATGCGCACCCGCTACGGGCTGAAGTCATAGTCGTGGAACTTAGAAACTTTTCCTTCGAAAACGATCGTGACTTGGGGAATACACCATTTAAACATTAACAGTGCTGTGCGAAACCTAGTTGTTCCATAGATTAGGTTAAGTAAGGTGGCTTTCCCGGCAGAACCGTAAATGCATTTAGATCATAGTCAGGTCCTTTGCGATACCACATAAGCTGGCCTGAGTGTCGAGCCTACTGTAAGAAACATTGGTTGATCAGATTACCTGGTTGGTGGTGGTATGTGGGAAGGACCATTGAGTTAATCGACCCCAAGTATGGAGAATCTTTCGATTTGGACCTAACATTAGCTTAGCAGGCTTTGTGTTGATATCCCGACATTGAACACAGAGGGGTTAATTGATTGAATTAAAGCTCTGACTGAGTTCAGCCTATTAGTTGGGTAACAAGGGTGATTGAAGGACAAAGGACTGAATGCTTGTAGATTTTTGAAAATTTCTTCTTGCGAAGTTCTAAGTTGGGAGAGAGTGCTAGACAGGTGCCTAAGAAGTGCAGATTGGTTTGTTCTTCCCTTTTGTTTTTGCAGCTTCTGCAGAATTCATACGAAAAGTATATTTCTTCCCAGCAAATCTCAAGAAAATTGTTAGATCTGATAAACACGTATTCAACCCGACTAACAATTTTTCCAGATACTCCTTTCCTGTCCGTGTTCTCGTATTTCAAACTCTGCCTGCCTCCAAATGGAAGCGCTTAACATAGAAGCATTCAAATTCTCGTGGAACCTGATGCAATCCTTTCATTTTATATGATAACAGTGTAAGAAATCGAAATGTTATAATTAGATTCTCATAAATAGTTTCTAGTTCCTACCATCGACAAATCACAAAGACGACATCGTCTTCAATTTAAACCGCGGTCCATTGCCTAGGATAGTGGCCTGAGTGACACTCCCAACAACTAGTTCTTCACATCTAGAGATGCTTTACAGAATTCCAGCTTTTTTGTGAAACTTTTTAGAGAAGTCAAACTGAGATGTCTGTAGAGGACACAATTTATTTCTTGTACATCCTTCAGCACCCCATATAGGCTTTGCCCCTTTTCTGTTTGAAAAATTGTACCATCCAAAGATTCTTTCATCTCGTACACCCTGTAATTTAAAAATTCCTCCACCGATCCACTAAATTCAAGCTGAAACTCACTGCAAACGCTAATAAGCAGTTCTTAATAAAATAAAATATTTCGTCCATGCGCGCAGATCGTATTTCCAACAGAGATATAAAATATATCAACCAACGCACACACAAAGTATCCAGCGCCATTTTGCGGCTCAATCGCCCGCAACAGCTCCAATGCGGACCGGAGAGATATGAATCTCGGAGAGCCCCAACTAAATCATACCCCCAACAATGGTGGAATATGCCACGACTCAGACGGACACAGAAGACATCCCAACACGAACCCAAGAAAGCCAACGATCTCTCACTTTTAATTGTATCCCTTCGGTCTGTCTGTCTCTTCCGAAAATGGTATGTGCATCCCCGTGTCTAGGTGTCTTGTGGATGCGGGATCGTGTTGCATTATTGGTTGATGCTGATCCTGATATATCTCTCCATCTCGAACGTCAAAAGCAAAAAACCAACTCCGAGGGCATGAAGGCAGGTAAAACGCGTTTCAAGTTCTTCGGTTCGGAATTGACGACGACGGTCGACGTCGTTGTCGTCGTGGAAGTCCATTCAAGCTACAATCCAATGAGGTGCCGTGGTGCGCTATCGTTTGTTGGAATCTTGAATCACGTTCTGAGCTCAGTTTCATACATGGATTGCGGCACACAAAATGCCGCCTGGGCCCAGAGGTGATTCAGGCAAATTCTGTTTTTTTTTTTCTTGTATCTCTCTCTCTCTCTCTCTCTTTATTTTGCCATTTTTCTTGAAGACAGTTTTGAAGGCGTGGGAGCGAGTTTCGCCATTTTTTTATTTTTTTTTGTTTTCACGTTCAACTATCTCGCCATCGAACGTATGTACATTATAGTTGTATCCGATGGTTTGCGGGCTGACACCTCAGCTGTGTTCCATGTTTGCGGTTTAGGATGGAATTCTTGTCTATGACTAGCCTGGAGACTTGAAAAGACATATAGAACCATGGAGGAAACCGCAAATTGCGTGACACAACAGGGGGAAATATTTTCACCCCTTGTTAGGCCGGATTACACAAGGGACACCGCGGTTTGACAGTTGGGATAGACAAAAGTCGTGGGCATTGAGGGAGGAAAATGTTTATTCACGGCCGGTTTCGTAGCCCAGAGGGCCTGATTTGATGTCACAAAAGGGCGCTTGGCTTTTACTAAAAGTTAAAGGTTTGGCTTTGAGAAAGATGATGTGTTTGGGTAGAATATGTTGTGCATGTGGGATAAGACAGATGAGAAATGCTGACTGTGGCGACTGCTAGAGCAAAAGCGCATATGAAAGCTTCAATGACGTCGTGATAAGATAACCTTGTCCTGTTTGGCTTAAAAATTAAACTTTCCTAGTGTTCAGTGGTCGCCCTGGCTTGGTGGTTAGTGCGTTGGACTGGGTTTAAGTCCAAGCCATGTCCACCGAACATTTTTCGCGGCACCACCTCTCGTCGGGGGATAACAAGCCTCCAGAAGTATAATATCTCATGAAAAAGCTTCTCAATTCGCCGTTCGTGGGAAGAATGTAACACGCACAACATGAATGGGTGCGAGAAGTTAAGCCTTGGCTCATCCTGAACTGTCGCGCCAGCTATTTTTCATTTTTTTTTAATTTTCGGAACTGACTTGGGTTTAAATTAAAGGAGAGGGAGTGCAGTTGAATTTTTATACCTTGCTCCAAGCTACTTCAAGGATCAGGTATTGGCATCTTCACAAATGACAGCAACCTTAGGATTCACATCACGTTCATGTCTTTAAGGGAATTACGTACCTGAACGTCCTTCAGGTCTACCCGAATTGATGTCCTATAAAGTCATTCGCTGATCAATTAGACCACCAGTTGGGTCCTCAATAAATGGCGTGATGCACACAGACCTTTCTGACGTCTGCAATACATATTCGAAATATACGCTGTTTCTCAGAAATCAATACACGTTCTAACAGGCTACTATGCATTAACTGAGTACTAGCAAAGTAATTATGAGTCTACACAAGCGCGTTGAGCGTGTGATTAAGACGCTGTAGAACACTGTCCAGCTCTGATCTTTTGCGCTGACGTAGTAAACTTTTTCTTCTCCACTGTGCAACTCAAAATACAAGGAAAGCAAATCAACTGAGTCTGAGACATTCTCCAGTGTCGTGCCTAAAGATGCAAGAATGACACGACCTATGACCACGAATGCCATGAGATTTCTAGGACTTGCGACGTCTCCATGATAGAGAGAAGGGCCACGGATCACAGTCCACCGGTTTAAAGGGAAAATAGCACAACTCTAAGCAAAGTGTCATCGAATGTGAAGTTTGTATGTGTGGCCCAGAGCAAAAGTCACCTCCAGCGAACTGCAAGAGCGTTACAAGGCAACACGCAAAGACTCCAGAACTGTCATGCGTATGCGATGTTTTATTGAAACATACAACGAAATGGACTAAAAACTTTGGGGAATGGACTATCAGTCACGATTTTCATTTGCCCAGAGTGTCTGCAAAACACGGTTGTAGGATCAAAGCATTAAGACGATGATCAAAGTTCGCTCAGACCTGTCTGCGGATAGAAGCAACTCATGCTTAGAGAAAGGAGTCTTCACAGATAAGAAGTAACCACAGAGGCAAGCACTTCTCCCCACAGCGAACAAACCACCAGATGAGCCCTTTTCGGAGGGTCTAAGAATGGACAGCATAGCCGGCAGTTTGAAGGAAACCAATAAGGTTTTCGGAATACTGTCTACGATATCAAAGATGCAAAGGTCGCCGTTGCTCAGTGGTTAGTGCGGCAAATTGCTGTGCGAACTGCGTAGATTCAAGTCCAAGACAAGTTTTTTCGCGGTACCACCTCTCGTTGGGGAATGACGAGTCTCCGAGAGTATAGTTTGCCTCATGGAATAGGTCGGCTAGCCCTTAATTCATCCCGAACTCACGCGCCCGCATTTTTATTTTATTCAACTCTACTTATGGAAGTCAGACTTTCCAATCACTGAAAGACATGCAGGTATGGAGATATCTTTAGGCGTAGGACACTGATACACAACATCGACAATGGCCGACGAAGAATATAAAATCATAGGCAGCATACCACTGTACAAAACCTGCTGCTATGAAATAGCATTTCCAATGTTTCAGGAAAAAATAATATTAATCACCTCAATTAAGACGTTCTAAGGTCACTTGATTCACTAGTTTTCAGGTTCAAACCACTTAGTTGTGGAAAACGCATACAATACTCTATGAACAAGCAAGCGACAACTGGCAGCTAAGCCATCCTTTATTGAATTTTGCTTCAGGATGAAATTTCACCATTGCTAGTACGCGGCTTCCACCTTTTAATATCCATAAGGCGGTCTCTATCAAGAAAACCGCAACTGATGTGCTGGGTTTCAAAAGACCTCCACTAAGAAACCTCTGGTTTGACGAGAAATGCTGGCAAGTGCACCCAGCAAACCAAGATGTATCCAAAGGAGCGCTGCAGAGAAAGACGAGAGGTGCTCGCGACCTCTACGAGCACAAGCGACGGGAGGATCATCAGCATGAGAAGCACACGATTGAGAACATAGAGAGGTGCTACTCCGAATGATGTTTGGAAGTTCTACCAAATGGTAAATAGAACATGTCACGGCAACAAGGCCCGAACAGAAACATGTAGAGATGAAGAAGAAAAAGTCGGTAGTGAAAATTTGAAAAAGCTACTGTTTAACGCCGAGGAAGACCAACACCTCGCTGTCAGGCAGAATGAACCATTCAACCTACATGATGATAGCCAAAACTTCCGTCCACCTGACCAAAATCTCTCAAGCCAACACCAGAGGCAGAATCTTTCACAAATCTGTCCAACTGCTTGCGTACGCCCACGTTATTGACATAACCCAGCGTGATGTTACTATCGCGTTGGCGGGTATTGAGATGGTAGCGGCGAAGATGGGTTTAGCGGTCAATGAAGGCAAGACGAAGTATGTGCTGTCAACAAGAAAGGACACCCAACATCGACGTATCGGACAGAACGTCACGGTGGACAGCTATAACTTCGAGGTAGTAAGGGACTTCGTCTACCTTGGCTTCGCTATCACATCCTACAACAACACCAACTCTTGCCAATCACTGCCTCTTCGAGCTAAGAAGGCAATTGGGTAGTAAAATCCTATCCCGAAAAACTAAAGAGACTCTATATAAGACCTTGATCATCCCAGTCCTACTTTATGGTGCTGAATCATGGACTCTATCGAAAGCAAATGAAGATATCCTTGGTTGCCTCGAGAGAACAATTCTGCGTAAGCTATTCGGTCCCGTTTACGTTGGCGGGCACTGGAGGAGAAGATTTAACGATGAACTTTACGAGCTGAACAGCGACATCGCCCTAGTCAAGAAGATATAAATCCATAAGCTGAGATGGCTGAGGCATCCAGAGCGAATAGACACAAATGCTTCTTCAAGTCTAACCCGCAGTAGAGCAAGACCTCGCCTAAGGCGGTGCGTACAAGTGGAAGGAGACCTCAGCCAACTTGGAGTGCGCAACTGGAGGCAGTTAGCTAAGGACCGGACTAACTGGAGAGGCTTGTTGGTTGAGACCCAGGTTCACACAGAACTGTTCTTGAACACTGTGCCTGGGAAATGAACAAACCTGTCTTCATATCCTAACGACTTGCCTAGTTGCCTTTTATCGCATTTCTCCTGCTTGAAAACCTCAATGTCATCCAAAGAAGATTCTTGATTTCTCGACATCCTCTGGAGTAAGGAATGTACTTTTCATTACATCAAAGGATTCTAATCCAGAGCTGTGAGCTCTCAAAACATCATCTAACTCAGATCGGTGCCGGCTCAGATCTTATGAAGCAGATGATGTCCTAAAGTAATCTTTTCCTAAAAAGACAGGTCATACTCCAAATCCAACAATTAATTGTAAGACGGACCAGTCGGTGATGTGCATATGGTCTCGGTTACCGGACCCAACTCAAGGACAATGACTCTGGTCTGGTATAAAATGTCGCAAGTTGTTGTCCGCACGTAGCCTTAAGACGTTCCACATAAATCATATGAAGTACAAAAGCCAATTATTTCGTGACACTCGTCTGATCTAGTCTTTTGCAAGTAAAGGAGTGTTTTTCTGCTTTTTCCCCGTTTACACGTGACACCGAGAGAGTGTTTGCAATACTCAATGGTTTGGTAAAATCCAAAAGCACAACAAAATGTGTATGCGCAATACAACCTATAACTACCCCCTTAAGGGATAACCTGACATTAAAAAATCACTTATTCGGTCGCAGAACATTGATCACCTCGATCGCAACGTCAAGCACAAAAAACGCTAGACTATGTGAACATACAGATACTCGACCATCTTACCATGTCATGAGGTGTATAATTAATGGGGTTGAAGTAAACCCACACACAAACCTAACAAAAGATCGTGAGTTGCCGATTATACCTTCAAGAGATCGCGCTGAGACAGTTGATTGGTAGCTTATTGCAAATTTTCGACAGTTTTCGTGGCAAGCAAAATCGTGTGGGAAATGTCCTTGTGCTGACGGATTTTTATTTCTCGTATTCGTTTGCGATCCCTCCCCCTAAGGGTTCGGTGGTGTGGGTTAACAGAGAGGGAAACACCAAGCCACAAGCACATATGCTTTTTTAAGCGCATGGTGAATATTTTATAATTTTGCTTGGAAGCGGCAATTTCAATTTGGTTTGAGGCGGTCAGGGAAGGTTCGAAGGTGCATTTGCACGAGGGCGCTGTATGCAAATGGTCTGACAATTATCACAATTAAACTATAATTAGAGTTTAGTAGAAAAATGATGCATTGTAGTTGGAAGCGTTTGGTTAGATCTTTTAAGCTGCGCCGATTGCTGGAGAATCAAAAATTCGACGAGATTGGAATGCCTTAGGAAGTGATATCGTGATTTGACAGACCAGCGACGAAAACTGAAGTTTCCGTCTTTAGACGCTTTTATTAATCAAGAAGTATGACTAGAAGAAGAACAAGCCGATGAAGTGCAGCGACAATGTGGAGAGTATTCGAGGATATAAGGATATCATTGCTTCTGTTCAGCAAAGGAGCCCAACCATAAGTACAGACTCAGGCAGTGGATACATAAAGAGGACTAGTCTGAAGGCACGCTGCCCCAAAACAAACTCTAACAGCGGAATCATAACCAAAATTCAAATGGATCTCCTGGCGTGATGAGAGCGACTGGAAAAGTGAGGTTGGAAGCAGTCCTCTGTCTTCAAGGAGGTAAGCTTTGATATATGCGGAAACCTACAGCACAAGGTGTTCTGAGAAGGATCTTGTCAATATACTGGGCAGCGAATTCGCATGAGAACGCCAAGAAATGTAGCAATTTTTTGGGTACCGGTGTCAACTTCGACCATATTTGAACATCAAAAGACTTTTGACGAGAAAGCAGTCTTTTCAATCAAATCCATCTACGCTGTTGGCTCACATAGGCATGTGATGAGCTTTGACCAAATTCCACAACCAGACACCTCAATCACAGTAGCATTTTCCAGGCGGAGGACGTAACACTGACAAGAGCCGCCCAATGAGAGCTTCCTTAATAACGGGAAAAAAAATGGATATACAGGTTAAGTTAGGTTAGGTATCTGGGTTGATGAAGGAGAAAGCACTCAAACTCATCACACTTGTTTCCTTGTGGACCCATTTCGATACCCATGGAAGTTGATCCCGGTTCCTACCGGGCTTCTGCCTTACTGCTCTTTGGTGCTTTGGGTCTCCAGCCATCGTGATGTCCTCAGAAACCTACAATGCCATACATCGATTTCAATATATCCCTTACAAGCAAAACATCCCTTACAAGAAGGTTTGGTCGCAGGAAAGGTAAGGGATCAACAAATCGTATAGATATTCACAGACAGTTCAGAGGACATGGGCGCTAGAATTTTCTCAGACGAATTGGTCAATAAAGCTTTCATAGCATGACAATGCATCATTCCTAGAGGACAAGTCGGTTCACTTCTTCACCGACGAATTAAAAATCAACGAAAGAGTAGGTACTTAGGTAGAGGTGTTTTCCCCGACAGACTTAATCCAAGCTTCTCTTTCCGTCTCCCAAATCATTTTTTCGTATTTCAAACGAAAATAATGCTAAAGATATCCACATCTCTTCGGACAGTCAAACAGCAATCAAGTCCTTGGAATCATTCTCTCCAAATTTACTAGTAGCCCTATATTGCCGTTTGTCTCTCGTAGAGATGGAAGATCAGTTTAATATTCACCGCTATTGGGTGACAGGCCGTGGTGACATTCGACTAGATACGGACCAAGAGTGCTCATTCTACCAGAAAACAGTACCTTTCGTATACCGATCGCTACATATAAACTTGAAATAAAACGAGATGCTCTCGAAAGGACAAATTTTAGCTGAACAGGTGGAACAATGTGTTTAGCGACAAAACAGATTTGAGGAAAGCTGGATCTGAAACAATCTAAGGATTTGATTTCCCTAAAGGGATTGAACATCAGTGCTATCTTCACTGGACATTTCCAGATAGGCAGGCATGCAACAAGGTTTGGTTTCTTCTCATATGATTTCTGCAGAAGCTGCATAGACGAAGAAGAGGAGGAAACTATCCTCCACCTTCTATGCACCTGCTTCGTTCTCTCTCTCATAAAAGGAAAACTCACTAATCTGACCAAAATAGATGCTAGAAGTCTCCTAGGCTTCATCATAAGCTCCAAGTGGTTTAACGAGGAGGAGTTTCCAAGATCCATGTGGTATAACAACGGCCCTATCATTGCTGGCTTTAGATGGCAACTACTTCAATCTAACCTAACTTTATGACAACGTGTCCTTACTATCAATGAAACCTCATGAGAACTGTCCCTGCTGGGACCTGCGTGAAGAGATATAGACATCTATAGGTGTCTGTAACGAGATGTCGAAACGATCTAAATCACCTCATCTCACAACACAACCTAGACTGTGTTTAGTCACAGGACATAGGGATATCTTTTCTTTTGTTATAGACGCCTCTCGGCAAAGGCGAGTTCGTGCGGTTGTCGTGTGCATGTGCCCTCGTGATGTTTTAAAAATGATCAGTTAGCTTGACAATCCTAGTGTCTCGCAATCATTCATGCAATGTGTGTTACAGTTTTTTTGTCGACTCCGAACAGCGGATTAATAAAATTCTTGCATGGACGGTACTGATATGACCTAACAAGACAGTTACATTTTCGGCGTAATCTTTAAGGTGTAACCAAGATTTAAAGAGCAGGCTGTATGGGGATAACCGGATCAATAAGATCAATATCCGCAGCAGCACTTGAAACAATGCTGTAATTGGTTCACACATCTATCACCACGAAGATAAATACAGAAACCGACTACATCATTCCATCCTCAGACTTCGATAGAAGTTTAAATATTCAAATGCTAAGAAGAGAGGACTTGGATGAGGGTTCAGTCTGTACTAAAGAAGAACTAGCCTTCTACACTGATGGATCCCAAATTGATGATTTAAATTCAGAGGTTTACAAAACAGTCTTTAAAAAACTTCCATTTTACAGGTCACAAAATAGATAAAAAATGACAACATTGTCAGAGAAAGTATCACCATCTATGTATGTTAACAGACAACCGGCAATCAAGACTCTGCAGTCAACACCGATAAAATCCAAGCGTGTAAAGTTTTGCAGACAAACTCCCCCAACTCCCAACAACGTGACCGTCTGTTCGGTACTAGGCAACAAAGACCTATGAGGAAATGAGTAGTAAGCATCCTGCTAGTTGTTAGGACACCTATGACCATTCTTTACAGAGAACAGATGATACCATATGGACACATGTCCAGTAGACCGATTGCTTTGGCCAGTCTTCAATAAGAAAATATTTTAAAATTTCGTAAAACTTATTGTTTCAAGTGGGCGAAAGGAATCCACTCAGAACGAGTTAGATTACGCTCCAATGACTATTGCAGAACCTGCAGGAATGTAGAGGAAATTGAATCGGTCCGACTAATGGTGTCGCGCAATTTTTACCAGAACACTGAGTACTCTCTGTTTAGCTTCTTCTATGAGCTGGAGGAACTTCTAAGATGCCTATCCCTTTCTGTGCGGTTTCTAAACTAACCAACCCTCATTCCCTGGTCAGACTCTCATAAGTACACTTTTCATGGGTACAAAAGACCAGTTTGAGGTCTAAATATGTCATGGGACACCCAAGGTAGGTAGGTAGGTAAGGTGGCTGTCCATGTGAGGCACAGACACACGTAGGCCAAGGAAGGCCCTTTGGGATACCACTGGGATCTACCCTAGGTGCCACTCCGGCTAATGAAACCATTTGGAGCTCTTGATAAAGCTGCGGATACTTTTGACATCAGTATGTGAGCTTTCTTCTTTGGGACAGGGCAGGTCAGGTGCAGAGAAAATGGAGAATCGTTTCCTCCTCCTCTTCGTCCCTGCAGCTCCTCCAAAAGTCATTTGCAAAGAGGCCCATCCTTTTGGCATGAAGACCAATAGGACAGTGACCAGTGAGAACATGGGACACCCAAAAAAACTAAACTCATCAAACTGTTCCCAGCATCAATCTTGGGCCTATACGGTGCCCCTTTCCTTTATTCATTCAAATGCTTGCTAGAGCCTTATTGGCCAATCGAAGAGTATACGGCAAAACTTGATATTCGTTCATTAGCCGAAAGTTATTGAACGGACAACGACAATACAGCTTGAGAAGCTACAGAGAGTTTCTAGCCAGTAGTAGTTATGACCATCTAACCCACTTCATCATTTTTGGTGATCTTTCAATAATTACAACGGTAGATGCTCCGATGAACTCAAGAAATAATCACCGAAAAACAAGTTTGTCCTCGTGTGCACAACTTTGGCTTAACAAGGGTTCATCCATCACCAAATCGCTCCATATTCAAGTAAGGTTACTTGAATGTAATTTAACTTGACTGAGGCCTTTGCATGGCTGTCGTTGATGTTCTAAGATGCATTAGCAGGGATCCATTAGCAGAGATCCAGACCAAATAAGAAATACAGCCTGATGGCCCGATGTGAGCCTAGGCACAGCTAGAATGAAAGGAAGGTATGATTGGACTAAAAATTGGGCCACGGCGACCAGCCAGATGCAGTCTTTGCATATGTCCCCTCTAGACTTGAATCGAATATGATTTTCTTATCTCAGTACACGTGTTCAGGACCACAAATGTGACGAAAAGACAGAAAAACGATTTAAGACAGATTCGGTTTCAAATCAAGGAATCGTCAGTATTGGAGATGAGCACGCAGAAGAATTGTCCCTAATGATTTGCAAGGAACATAAGTCAGACCATTCTACGTTCTTTCAAGGTTATAAGAATAAACCAAGGTGGGTAATGGTGGAACGTTAAATGTCCCTAAAGCCCTTACTACGCCAGTTGGGAAAGCACTCTCACTCCACACTCAGTGCGACACATCTTACGACAAACATAACCCTTCCCTCAGCAAACACCAGCTTCACTTCCAGTTGTTGATTCTGAAAATTACAAAGCAAATCAATCTACGTCACTTGGTATCCTGGCGAAGACCAACCGAAATGCATACATGTCATTTCCACTTTACTCCTCTCATTCAACCCGGCTGTCATTCTTCAGTGGTGGCTTTGTCTTACATACACGCTAGGGTTCCGTCATTTGTCGAGAAATGAAGTCACTCGCCAAGAGACAACTTCCTTTCTATCACCGTTTGACGGTCTGTCATGTCATCTTTCTCTTGGGGTTTCTTCACGCAAAACGACGACGCTTGCACGCAATCCACACACCACACCACCCGACTCGTTCAACATCCGCCAATTTGTAGGTACTCCTCGTGAGCACAACTGCTGTTGGCCTTCTGACATGTCCATGGGTTGGCAGTATGAAGGCAAGAAAAAAAAAAAAAAACGAAGCACACAAATCCTCTAGTGGTCGGTCGCCAAATAGACACAAAGTCCAATGCTTTCACGTTTCTTGCTCGACGGCCCATAAGACATGTGAGTTAAACACACGCGGTAAAACGCAACGCGCCACACAAAGCACACATTGTGTGTGCTATTCAGCTACAGATACACACCGATACAGGTGTAATTACCGTCTGTCCGGGACTCGGAGGTACTGCGGTTTTCCGTGTGTGGTAAGGTGAAGGTGCACCCCAAGACCGGACTGCATCAAGTACAAATCTCAATGTTCGTGATACCGAATGATATAAAGAGAAAAAAAATATTGAAGCAAAGGCCTATCCCACAAGTACACGAGAGTAGGAAACATCCTCAGACATCCGGAGACAAAAGTCAGAGATGCTGAGTGCCATGCAACAGCAACTGCCGGAGCGCTCTGTAATTACGGGCGCATCTCTCTTTTCCAGGTACACACCGCTGCAGGAGATTCACAAGCATGAGATACACGCAGGTAGATACGAGTCCTTTCTACTACTCGTTAGATATGACAAAAATAGGAAGTATCTATCAATATTTTCGGGAGATTGCCGACAAATTTTCTTGAATGAAACACCGGGCATATGAATGATTCGCTGGGAGTGCACGCCCTCTTCGGAGGGCTCTTCTATTTCCAGAGCAATGAGCAGGGTTTGACTCCCTAATTGCTGTCGGATGAATTATTGAAATTAATTGCCAGGCAATTATAGGCTCGAAGGATAATTACAATTTGTGCATTCGACTCGGTGAGTGTGTGTATTTGTTGGAGGTCTGGTTTGTTGTTTTTTTTTTTTGACTGATTTCATTCATAAAAATATCGGAGAAGTCAAATTTTGGGCAAAGGACTGCTGTATGCAAGGTGGATGAACGCGAACAGGGTGGTCTGGATCGTTGGCGGTAGTCAACGAGGGGCGAAAGTGTGTGACGGAATTTGGTTAGTTGAATTCGCAGAAGAGTGGTTAAGGGTTAAGGATTCCAGATATTACCTAAAAAAGAGCACTTACTCGACATTGGAACTGATTACTCGTAACTGGCCGTTGTGCTGGTGACATTTTATTCGAATTTACCACTGGTGGGGGCAAAACTTCCTAACCATCAAAAATTGCCTATTCGTCCACATTTGCGGACGTGAAGTACTCGAAAAGAAAACAAAGAGCAGAATTTTTCTTGAGAAAGCTTTGGGACTCGCTTTAGAACGATTCTTATGTACTCGCGGTTTTAAGCAGTCGCTGTTTTCCTTCCTACACTGTTCTGCATTGTAGATCACCATACAAGTTGTTTGGCATTTATTCTGTTCTATACTTAATTATACTTTTAAAATTCTATAAATAGTCAGCGAAAATCAAACGAAGGAAGAAACAATCCTCCACTTCCTCTGCTTCTGTCCAGTCCTATCCGGAAGAAGAAACCTCAAATTAGAAGTCTAGCACTTCAATAATTTGGGCGGAATATACTGCACTTAGCAGTAAGAGCTCCAATAAACTGTGTGTCACCTTTTCGGGTGTAACTTGGCCCTCGTGTGTCTGCATGAACAACCCCCCTAGCTACCTAACTTTGAGTATGCACAAATGGAAGGCATCTACAAATTATTGCCGACTTTGACTGACATGACAAATTATACTCTCGGAGATTTGTCATTCCCCGAGGAGAGGTGGTAGCGAAAAAACATTTAATGGATACTGCTGAGGCTAGACCCCATTCCGAAGAGGAGAGGCAAACACCGACTTCTCAGGACAAAGAAGAAGAAGCATGAGAAGCGCGCGATCGGGGAGATAGAGATATGTTACTGCAGAAATGAGGTTTGGAAGTTTAACCAAAGGGTAAGACTAATCCGTCAAGGCAAAAGAGTCCGAACCGAAGTCTGCAAGGATGACCAAGGCAACATCGTAGTAGAATAACAATCGATGCTGAGGTGAAAGGACTACTTCCGCAGACTGTTTAACGGCAACGACGAATCAAATCCCGCCGTGAGGCAAAATGAACTATTCAACCTGGACGACGAACACCAACAGTTCCGTATACCCGAGACCTGGACGAAGTGAAGATAACCATACCTAAGCTTAAGTACAACAAAGCTGCTGGTGTTGACGGCCTAGCTGCCGAGCTGTTTAAAGCAGCAGGCGATGACTTGGTAAGGAGCGTGCACCAACTCATCTGTAAAACAAGTATGCCCGATTAATGGAACTTCAGCATTGCCCGAACCTCAAGAAAGGAGATATCAGTGTGGCTTTAGGCCAGAAATGTCCACCATCGGCCTAATATTCACACTGCTGCAGATTTTGGAGAAAACCCATACACACCACCTCTTCATCGATCTTAAGGCCGCGTATGACAGCATTTATAGAGAGGGGCTATACAGGGCTATTTCTAGTTTTGGCATCCCTGCCAAACTCGACCGTCTGTGCAGGATGACGATGAAGAATGCACGCTGCTCCATCAAGGTCGGTCAAGACCTAACATAGACCTTTGATGTCACAAAAGGATTTAGGCAAGGCGACGCGCTGTCTTGCGACTTCTTCAACGTCATTCTTGAAAGAGTTGTGCAAAACTAACGCATCAACATCAGAGGCACAATCTTTCAAAAGTCCGTCCAATTACTCGCATACGCCGACTATATTGACATAATCGGAAGAACGCAGCGTGATGTCACTGGTGCGTTTGTGAGTATTGAGACGGAGGCAGCGAAGATGGGTTTAGCGGTCAATGAGGGCAAGACGAAGTATATGCTGTCAACAAGAAAGCACTTCCAACACCGACGTGTCGGACAGAACGTCACTATAGACAGCTATAACTTTGAGGTAGTTAAGGACTTTGTCTATCTAGGCTCCGCTATAAACTCAGACAACGACACCAGATTAAACGAAGAATTACTCTTGCCAATCGCTGTTCCTTTGGGCTAAGAAGGCAATTGAGTAGCAAAGCACTCTCTCGAACAACTAAAGTTACCCTGTATAAGACCTTAATCGTCCCAGTCCTGCTCTATGGCGCAGAGGCATGAACTCTGTCAAAAGTAGATGAGGTCGCTCTTGGCTGTTTAGAAAGGAAAATTCTTCGGGTGATTTTTGGCCCCGTCTGCTCAGACGAGGAGTGAAGGAGGAGATACAACGACGGACTGTACGGCCTGTAAAGCGACATCGACTTAGCTAAAAGAGTAAAGGTCCAACGACTGAGGTGGCTGGGTCATGTAGAGCGGATGGACACCAATGCTCCGGCCAGAAAGAACTTCGAATCCACACCCGAGGGAGAGTGCAGTAGAGCAAGACCGCGACTCAGGTGGCGCACGCAAGTGGAAGGGGACCTCAACCAACTTGGCATGTGAAACTGGAGGCAGCTGGTTAAAGATCGAGCTGGCTGGAGACCCTTGTTGGTTGAGGCCCGGGTCCCCCCCCCCTTACTGTAGCGCAACGTTAAGTAAGGAAGTAAGAACCGATGTAGCTCCACTGAGCTACGGCTACATATATTACGGTTTACAAATTAGATCTACAAGAAATTGTGTTAATATTTGAGCAAAAATGATTCCTTAACTTGAAACACAAATGAATACAACGAAAAAAAATGTTCACTTAAATTTTCGAGTCAATTGATGATTGAAATGGGGATTTAGAAAAATTAGAAAATTCAAAATCAAATAAATAATGAAATATAGTTGTTGATTTTGTGTAGATAGCTCGTTCCACTACCGAAAGCACAAACCGAACAAACACTTACAAAAACAGATAAAAAGCACAAGCAAGCGCAAACAGAACCAACACTTACAAATACAGGCAAACAAGCACAAGCAATATAACACTATTGCTAAATATTAATTTAAGCAATATTGAAAATGAAAATGAAGAGATTTAATTAAAATTAAAACCAAAAGGAAATTAAACTATTAAACGGAATCAATTAGAAAAAAAACAACAAACAAACGCGCACTCACTACACTTGTTTGAGCTTTGAAGCAAAACAGGGCATGACGGTGGGCTTCTTGCTGAAACAAAGAAAACGAAATCTCTCTTAAATAAATCAACCTACATACATATGTACATATTTTTAAATGTAATTTTTTTCTTGTACATCCTACAGTTTGAGTAAGTATAGGTCTACAACATCTAGTAGCCCTTTAGCATCTATGCACTACGAATAAGCCAGTCAAATTGCTGGAAACGAAATACAAAAGGTCATATTGCGATTCTACAGAAATATCTAGGCAATGTATTCACAACCGACTACACAAGATCATACCTACAATAGATTTCACAAGACCATTTTCGAGCACGTACCCGAGCAGGGAGCTGTCTACACCCATGGATCCAAAATTATTACTGATGTGGGTGCAGGTATCTTTTCCGAACCCATGGCCATCCCCAAGTCCGCCCGCCTCCCGAACTACAGCAGTATTTTTCAAGCGGAAATCCTAGCAGTGACACTAGCCGCCCGTGAGACTGCAATGAGGGCAATACCACGAGAGGATATCACCTTTTTTTTTATCGACAGCCAGGCAGCAATAAAAACAATTTCTGCTATTGAAATTAAATCGAAGCTTGTAAGGTGCTGTCGAGAAGAGCTTAAAGTTCTTGCAACACAGCACAAGGTGACATTCTGCTGGGTCTCTGGACATGAGGGCATAGCAGGAATCGAGAATGTCAAGAAACTGGCGAGAAAGGGCTCGGCAACAAACTCGGAAGAAGTCGGCAATTCGGTAAACATCCCGCCTTCCACACTTAAGCTAGGACCGGAGAAAAGAACCTTAAGGGGGGAAAATTGCAAGTGGACCTCTCTAAACCTGATAGGAGTGATTACAGGGCATAACACACTGCGGTACCCTATGAAAAAGCTTCATATTACAGAAGAAGAGCTTAGTAAGTGGTGTGGAGATGAAGAAGTCCACGAGGATATAAGCCACTCCACAAGTCTCTACCATCTAAAAAAAATAAGTTACTCGGACGTCACTTCTTGCAGGACATTGAAGAACTATCCGATACACCGGTGAACCAAATAATGAAATTCATCAAACCCACAGGATAGTTTGTATCACAGATGCAGTAAGTTGGTTATGATCGTTTTTGCGGGTAGGGGAGATCTCCCTTCCCTCAACAGGTATCTGAATCGTCTGAGTGTGGCGAAATTGATTCTTCTTCTTTCGCCTGCCCACTTACCTAACCAAACTATAGAGCTTAAGAACTTAAAACTTGGCTGATAGGTTCCTTATGTGATGCAGCAACCAGCTAAGAAAGCATTTCGCCGACCCTAATGGAAGTGAAAGGGATTGTTAATGTTTATATGACCAAAAAAAAAAGTTTCGCACAATGGTTTATAAGAAAGGTATTGAGGCTCTGAACAGAACCCTCTGACAGTGGTTTTGGCTGGTGACTTCAGACAGACCTGACACGGGAGACACGTGAAGATGAAATTAAGGTCAGGTCATCCATCTTATAGACTAATGTCGAAATCCTGTCTTTAAGAGTTAACACATCTATCCATCTCCATCGTGGCATGAGTACCGAGGAGTTTTCTAACTTATATTTTGATATTGCTGATGGAAAGGGGAGGGTAGAATAAATATAACGAGTAGCCCTTGCGTAGTTATGAGAGGTTAGTTTGACTGACCGAATATATTTAAACATTCATCAGGTTGGAGTGGATTGCTGCGAAGGAAAGAACTATTCCCACTCCAATAAATGACTCAGCCAACAGCATCAACCACTCTCTGCTAGAGAAGCCGCCAACTGACCATGTGAAGTATGAATCTGTGGACCCAGTAATGAAAGTCGAGGATGGTGTAGGTAGATTACACTGTGGAGTTATTGCGCACTCTCGATCCACCAGGAATACCATCTCACATCCTGTACCTCAAAGTAGGCGTTTTAAACCATTTTAACCCTCCAATGTGCAATGACACCAGGCTTCATGTGAAGACTCTGCGCAAAAATGTAATTGAAGCCAACATTTTCACATGCGTCAATCAGGGAGAAACCGTCCTAATCCCTCCAGTTTCTCTGATCCCATCATACTAGCTTTTTGAGTTCAAACGCCATGACTATCAATAAGGCACAGGAACAGAGTTTGAAAGGGGATGGTGTGGATCTGAGGATTGACTGTTGCTGTTAAAGCGTGCTTAGAGTCCTTTCTCCTGACATCCTGCATCGCCAGGAGCCGGGAAGAATGTTGTTAAAAAAAATGATTTGAGGAATTACTCAAC
The DNA here is from genome assembly GCA_917880715.2 of Matsumyia berberina. NCBI lineage: Eukaryota > Metazoa > Arthropoda > Insecta > Diptera > Syrphidae > Matsumyia > Matsumyia berberina. The sequence goes on along the minus strand of OU862870.1, from coordinate 108,100,265 downwards.
AATGTTTTGATACTTTGGACGAGAACGTAGTCGCGGGTATCAGCTAGTACATACATTCGTGACAGAGGACCCAGCTAGTATGCCTCAAAAGAAAATAAAAAGATTCAAGTCTTCGGATCTCATTCATCAGATAGCCAGGTCGTCATCAATGCACTTAGCTCCTATAAAATCAGATCCAAACTGGTCTATAAGTGCTCGGAAGAGAAGAAAATGTCAAAGACCTCATTCGATAGACCAGAATCATTCTGCGGGCTGGAACCGCATAGGATTCAAGACGAACTGCGAAGAGAGGAAGAATGCAAAAGAAGAAGGTTGTGGAAAGTACTCCCAGGACTAAAACAGGCGACACCAATATAAACCAGCTGTGCATCCTAATGAGCTTCCTAGGGGGTAACTGCAAGCTGAGGGAGCATCTCAGAAAACTGGGAATAGAAGAAAATGCAAACTGCAGATTCTGCAACGATGGAGAGGTCATCCTATTGCATCTCCTAAAGGACTTTGGAAACCTGTTCCACGAAAGAAAAGTACACTTGGAACTACACCAGTTCTCGGAAATTGAACTTCGATTGTGCGACCTTATCCAGATTTTATCAACTTAAACGTGATAAATTTGTAGAGAGTGCAGAACATCTACATCGAGAAGCGACGTGATCCACGCATCGCTCGTTACGAGAAAAAAAAACAAAATAAATAAATAGTTGGGGCGACAGCCCGAGATGTGCCAAGCTTTTTCATGACAGATGATACTCCCGTGCCGGTGGATATGGCTAGTGCTTGAACCCACGCAGCTCGCACAGCAGTCCAACATACAATTCACTGAGCCACGGTAACCACCTCTCGTTAGGAATGGATCTATTTTTGGTCTTAGTGTGCCTCACCTAGCCACTCCAGTCCTAAACACCAAAAAAAGCGAAGTGTGACAGTCCAGCAAAGCATGTTCATACATTTATCATTCGAATATTCTGCATATGACGACTCAGTATGTAATTGCTTCAGCAGATACTTCCACGGTTTCTTCTACTTCCTTAGCTTCCACAACATTTATTGTCCTTCGCTCTGATTGGGATTCTTTTACTAGAAATTCGAACTAACCCATCCTAACAGCTTTCCCGCGGTAGTGGTCTATGTTTCTCAGGTCCTACATCGACTTTGGAAACTCCAGCTGCTTTGCTTAAACATTTGTAAGTTTTAGTCAAATTTTTCATATATCTAACGACTTGCCCTGCTTCATGACAGTATACAATTTTTACTTGCCTCCCGTCACACTTTCAATTTAAGAACCAATGCAACCAAGATTACTCATGGTAAAATTAAAACTCTCATTAGTAGGTTTCTACGCTGCTCCATATCTGTCTTTTTTTCCATTTTCTTTAGCTCACTTCAGCGCCCTATCACCGGTACCACTTCTGTCGATACGCTGATTAATTTTTCAAGCAACCCACTCCAAGAGGAAAACCTCAGTGCTATGACTAAGAAATGCAAAACTCCATGGCGTGCCACCAACGACAAGAAAAAAAAAAAAATCTAAACTGGAAACAAGTTGCGCGATAATTTCGCTCGGATGCCGTTGGCACATGTGAACAAATTAAAAAAAAAAAAAACACATTCAGCGTTCAGTAGCTCGGATTACCTCATTTGCATTTGCAAACTGTGGTGTAAAAAGAAAAAAACCGTGACACTCCTTCCGTCGCAGATACTCGTACTACTGGCGGTCTCTGCATACGCCATGCTAATCACCACTTCTCACAAACTTGCTGGCCACAGCTCACACCTTAGAAGTCCCGTGGGGCTCCACCTTCGGCTCATACCATACTAAAACAATTAACTCGGAGAAATAGGCTTCGGTAGGAGAACCGCATACAAGACCGGGGAAAAGTGAATCTAATAAACTAATTAAGGGATAAAGTACAAACCTACAACAAATGGTTTTTTATTTTTATTAGTTTATTATGTATTCTTGGTTCAGTCATAATTGCCAAGTGAATAGTTTGCAATTATTCAACTTCTAGAGCGCGGCTTCAACACCTTGTGAGATGAAGGGATGGTTAACCGACAAATAGTGGATGTGGGCTCATACGGACCGTTTAGTGTGAGCGAGCCAGGGTAATTCAAGTGCAGTTCGATTTAATATTCTTGTCGCATAGAAGACACAAATTAATGAGCACACTGAACAGTCTGGTCGTCGTTGACAGAGTAACAAGTCTTCCTTAAGTGGAATCAATGTTTTTTAAAAAAAAAACATTGCCTTGAACCTAAAGTCAACACCACTTACAAGAGAATCTTTGGAAAACTTTACAGACGGGGTGCGATATCAAAGCTAGTTTAGGAGGAGATGGCTCTTCTATCATCTTTAAGAGAAAGAACACTTTAAGCTACACTCAGGTCAATAGAGACCCATTGCGATGTCGATTTGGGGGGGGGGGAAGGTAACCCTTACTCGTGGAACAATACCCAAAGCACTCTCCTACTGCCCCTGGATTTCGAACCATCTTAAAGCCTTAATGCACTTTCAGATGTCCTTGATAGGTACGTAAATTATTTCTTCTTCGGTATCATGGAAAAAATGCCTTCCAAAGGATTCATGTCTGAGATAGCAGAAGCCTGGGCAGTGGCAGAGAAAGTGAGTTGCGTCCTCAGTAACTCCCCTGCAAAGATCATCCTCACTTAGGTTAGGTTAGTTAAGGAAAGTGGACAGCCACTCGTTCAGGCAGGGACACACTTAGACCGGATTGGCGCATTGTGATCCCACAGCGATACCTCTCTTAGCCTTAGCTTTTTCATGTGATATCGTATTATGACAGAGTATAACGACCCGTAATTACTCCTACAAGGAAGAAGAGGTTTTTCATTACCTTCTGCATGAGAGTCTTACTTCTGGGACCGCTGTACCTGGGCCATAGTTTTCGAGTAATTTTAAAGGAGTCCACAGAGCTTCAACTTCCATTCGCTTCCACTAGAGTTCTAATCCCTGATTTACACTTATTGCGATAAAAGAAGAATTATTTTGGCTGAAGGGGAATGTATTATCTACTCGGGATATTAGAATTTTCACGAACAGCCAGGCAGCCTTTAAGTCCTTGGAATCAGTCCCTGTAACATCAATTCTAGACAGACGCTCGTTAGTCGCAGAGATGGCAGAGCACATACTTCTCTCCTGGCTACTAGGAAACATGGGCATTCCAAAAAACTGCAAGTAGCACTACCTGGTAAAGTAACAGATAAATATTGCCTACAGCAGACCAAAAGCGCCCCAAGAGATTTAGAAAAAAATTGCTGAGACTTGACTCATACAGCTCGCACAGCAGTCCGCTAACAACTAAGCCACGGCGACAACGCCCGAAGAGATTGAATTCGCTAAAAATTTGGCATTTCGGTGTCATTACAGGACACTGCCGTATAGGCAGATATGCCATTCTACTGGGCTTTTTCACCAACGAGAGAAAGAAACGATTTTCCATCTTTACTGTACCTATCCAGCGCTCTCTCAAAAGACGTAATCTTCTCAGTGCTCCTTCTTTTTTGACAATCTTGGGGACCAGGCACAAGAAGGTGTCAGCAATCTAGTTCGCTTTATCAAAAGCTCCCACTGGTTAGACGAATATGAAGCGTGATTTCTTCCGGATCTTGAGATATCAAAAAGGTGCGTTGACGGCCATATCTTGACAGCTCCTTAATTTAAACTTTGATTCGACCTGATAAACTACTTGCACTGGAGAATACTTTGACCATCTGGTCTAAGGCTACTCACACAGTGATGCGATAGAGCGATGCGATGCGAGAAGCATGCGATAAAACTTTTCACGTGAATTCTTATGGGTTCACTGTGCGCACGTACATATATAAGAATACAAATGAACAGTTTTAGCGCACGCTTCTCGCATCGCTTCAGTGTGTGTGCAGCCTAAGCATAAGCCGCGGTTGTCGCAATACAAGCAAAGAGATCCTAAATGAAACTTGTGAGGGTGAAAGTTTTTCTTTTAAAAATATCCTGTCTACTTGGTTGACATACAATACATGTCGTAGCGAATCAACCTAATAGGCTTACCACCTCCCTTGTGAAGGTAAGTACGTACGAGTATGCCCGTAGTAGCACAATTTTTAACTCCACTAGCGACAGTAGTTCCTTATGGAAGATGTGGCTTCTTCGCCAGCAAACTGTTCTCAATCGCTTTTCCCAGTAGAGAAGAGTGGGAGATGAATCATGATCCCAAGTTAAACACAGGAGCAGTGATGCCAGATTTTTTTTGGTGAAATTCCCCATTTTTGGGGACATTTTTGAAAATTGTCCCCATTCCACATCAGATTTTTCCCCACTTTTCCCCCATTTGAATTCCTGTTAAAAAACGTAAAAATGGATAAATTAAAACATAAAAAAATGTTGTTTCTCTTTTCTTATCAATAGAATTGCCAATGATTTTTTTTTCATTTTGTTTTGATCTTTTCCGGTTCTAAAGCCGCAAAATCTTCTGAAAATGAATCGCTATCGGCGCTTTCTGCTTGGAGTTGAAGTTGAAGTCAGTGACGCAGCGGTTTAAACGCTGTAATTCTTTTTTCTTCGGTTTTTATTTTAAAGCTAATTACACGAGTTCTATTTTTTACTATGTAAAATTAATAAATTTGCACGCATTTCGTTTTTCCCCATTTTAGGAGCACTTTTCCCCATTTTCCCCATTAAGTCAGAAATTCCCCAAAATGGGGAAAAATCCCCACATCTGGCATCGCTGCACAGGAGTCGAGGCTTTAGTTTTCTACAAACCTTTGTATTGTTTTGGTCAATCCGACTCACAGATTACAGCAGCGTAGTAGTTTTTCGCATGAACGAGAGGGACCTACAATTTGTTGCCGACTCCGAATAGCGGATTGAGGAGACATGGCTGGGGCTCGAACCTACGCAGCTCACACTGTTCAACTAATCACTGAGCCATGGCGACTATAGCAACATTTAAAAATATGGTGCTGTAAAGGTTCCATTTTGTAAAATGCTAGATGCAATGCCCTAAGCTCCTGTGTAATTACAAGTAAATGACCTTTGCAGAGGCTGCGGTGCTGGGGAAGTCATGAGGATACTCCACAATTTCCTTCGTCACCTTTCTTTTAGGATCTCGAAGAAATCAACGGCTGGTTTGTGAATGACCAGAACAGATTTATAAAAGCTTCAAAATGGCTTCATAGGTTCATATGGTATCAAAGCTACACCCCCATGGGCATCACAATGGGAGTGGTCTACATTGATCTAAATGTGATAAAGGAAAAATCCCGTTCCCTTCGTCAACCCAATTACCTAGCAATCAATAATTTCATGATCGGTTACGACAGAGGCTCCCGAAAAGATCGCCCTCTATAGTGCAAAAATAATTCATTTGGAAATTAGGTCACATCGACTTGCTCAGTCTGACAATAAAGTAGGCCACTCTTAACAAACTTGCCGGAAGTAGTTGAAGATGAATCTCGAGTCCTCGAAATGACTAAGAGAGCACTGATAGACGTTGTAGAAGGCCACGCGGTTTTTTTTTGTAATTTTTAATAAATTAGCCCACCACGTTTAACAATCTGCCTCTATTCGTACAACATATCAATTCTGGAATTGTATGGATTAAGATGATAAGAAGATTTCCAATACCACCCAGAGGTTGATGGAATTTTGGAAATTTTTCGCCTGCAGGATAAGACTGATCTCCACATCCAATAATCTGCAGGATAAGATCGGATTTCATACCCAATAATTTGAATTTTCTCCTGTGTTATATGGCTTGGCGTTTTGTTATATAAAATCATACGTTGCCTGTTGTAGAGACCAGGACAAACCTGGTGACTTTTTTATCCAAATACACCTTTCGCTCACGGTACGGTAGGAGTCTTATGCAAACGTTTGTAAACCACAGTATATTTGGTCGCAACAATTATTTTAGATGCACAGTATGAAGTCAGCAAGCCAGCGAGGATCATGTAAATGAGGATCATGGGAGAACAATTAATGCAATTACTCCCTAACATATAAGAATGAAAAGGAATGAAACAATTTGTAGAATTTCCCATGGTACATCAGCGCAGATATGTGTAAAGCAAAAAATTAATCCAGAAGAACAAAGTTTTCTTTATGACAATTTAATCGCCTTCTCCATAAATATTGATATGAAAATGGAAAATAGTAATTGAATCGACACTTCTCCAGTCGTAAGGTACATGCTTGATACAAAGTAACCAAATTACAGTAAACTTTATTACTGTATAACTGGCAATTAAATAAAAGTTTCCAAGTGATTTGTTCACAAATTAGTGTCATTAACTGGCAATAGGTTATTTTTAAATTAAATTCTTATTCTAATCCGCGAAAGAAAATGAGGCTTTCCTTCACCGAGCTGCATTCATGACATGTCATTAAATCGGAGATGGATTTATTATTATAGATTTGCTACTGATTGATTCATTGGATGAAATACATAGCTTACATAGTGCCAGGAAGTATCATAACTTGGTGCCATTAATTACTTAATTTGTGTAATTTTATTTCAATAACCATTTCCTCTGATTCTGTGTGCAGCTAGTTGCGTTCAACAGGCAGCCGTGCAGATGCATACATTTGTGAGAGGGCTTATTAATTTTAATTCTTCTATTTTGTAACACTTGGATCTTAGAGGATTAGTGTGCAATCCACAGGAAGAAGTAGGCTTGGGGTCAACCCCACCGCTCATAGAGGTAGCACCATGGACCTGCATTTGATCCAAGTGTACCTCTCTTTAGAGGACCACTTTAAAGTAGATAGGTTACTATTTTTGAAACCAGCTCAGATTATATGTCTCCTAGGCTTTGATTTTGAAATACCATTCCTTACATAGTCGAGAGGGTCTTATAGCAATGACAAACATTACGAACATCCCCAGTCTGGACACCTCCCTCGAAGTCTGAGTTTCAAATCATTGCACCTCACTGGTGCTGTGTGAATAACATCACAAGGGTATTCATAAACCCTAAAGCGCAAGTGGATAATAAAAATGAAATAAAAAATGTTGGAGGCCGTAAAGGTTCATGAGAAAGTTCTGTGCGACTGCCCGAACTCTGTCACTTGAGGAGTATAGCACTAGAAAGTTTATACAGTAATTCCATTATATTTTAAAAATAATGGAAATTTGACCACCTTTTAAAATTTCTTGGAATAACACGATACCTGCAGCCGAGCAGGAAGAAAGGATATGCGGCCTTAAAAATCCGAAATTAACCCCCTTAAATGGAGGTCACCTAGATATGGTGAGGTTCCTTTTTTCTCTACCTCATCAACCCAGTAACCTAATCGGAGCGTGCCTTTGTTAACAAAGCACTGTCATCCTCCTCATCCATCCAAGGCTCTCAGGATTCTCCTGTATACAACGAATCTCAAGGCAGGAGCTCACCAAACCTATTCAAACAAACAAAACTTGACTTGGATTGATTTTTTGAACTCGTCATCAATGCCAACGCATTGAAATTTCACCATGTCTAAGCGCAAGGCTAGCTACAAAGTCAACTGACAGGCAAGCAACACCCAATTCACCATTTTGCAACCAGCTGCTGTTTGAGAATAGACGAGGTGCCGATATATAAATTTCAAGAGGAAATGACACGAGATTACAAGATCACTATTCTCTCATAACTACCATGCAACTGGGTACTGACGGAGTTAGGCTATTCCGCAATAACACTCAAATGTCAGTGCCCATGCCCACCCTTTAACCCTGGCCAATGCTCCTCACCATACAAAAACATTGGTGGGCTGAAAGAATTGCCAATCGATCGCAGGGAAGAAATGCCTGAAGATACCTGAAGAAGGATCGTCGACCGAAAACAGCTAAAATCGTGCATTGCAGCTTCTCCAGCAGCAGGGAGAAGCAAGCCAATGTTTTTATATTGCAGGAAGATGAAAGAGCTGCAGCGAAGCGTGCATCGAAACAAGCGCGATGACTTCAACGCACTGGTCACAGAAACCCTAGAAGTAGCAAACAGATGCGATAGCAGATCGTTCTCCAGAATCCCTAAAGACCTTGTTGGTGGTCAAAGCTCTTGCTAACAGGTGCCGAAAAGTATATGACCATCTCTAGCAATGGAAGGCGAACTTTAGTATGGTTTTGAGCTGTGTATTCACTTGAGATGCCCAAAACAACAATGACCCATATACGCAGCAGGAGGAGGTATCACTTGGATGGATACCCTGAAAAACGCGGCTCACTAAATTAAAACCAATTGGACCTCTTGATGAGGGTGAGGATACTTTTGACGTTAGTATGTGCTAGTTCGCCTAAGTTGTCGAAGTGATAGGCCTCTAGATAGAGATTCCTTCGTTGGGATAGGTCAGGCCAAGTGCAGAGGAAATGGAGGATCGTTTCTTCCTCCTTTTCGTCCCTGCAGCTCCTGCAGAAACCATTTGAGAAGAGGCCTTTCGTTTTGGCATGAAGGCCAATGGGACAATAGCCGGTAAGAACACCAATGACGGTACTAATGAGCGACCTTTGGAGCAAAATCAAAATTTCAGATCGAGTGAGATTTAGCATAGGCCAGATCTCCCTGGAGGTTCGGCACGTGGTACCATTAATCCGTCTTTGGTTTGTCTTACTCGTCGTGCTCTAAGAGTAGTTTACATGTAGCGAGTCGAATACCCAGACTCCTCCATTCCGGCAGGATATCCTGTCCAGAGTAGTACCACGTTTGGCGAGTTCATCGGCCTTACAGTTACCTGGTAAGTCCCTATGACCGGGTACCCAGGATAGGTGAATGGTAAAATGTTCTGCCATCTACATGAGAGATGAAGCAGGAGGAGATAAGTAAGGAGGAAATCACGAAAGCTATCAAAGCAAAACAAAATCTGCTGAACTGCTGAAGATGTGGAATACCGAGAAATTTGCCGATGAGTAAAAGAAAGGAACGCTTGGGTGAAAGATAATCTTATGCAGTCCGAAAACTGGGGAGGTCTTTGCTTCTGCCTGCAGTAGCCAGGTACTCGTAGTAGCTAAAACAGTGATTGAGCGAAGAACTGAAAAACATACTCGATGCTGAACAAGTAGGCTTCCGCTCTGAATCTTCCTGTGTCGACCACATTAATACCCTGCGGATCAACGTTGACTAGTGCGTTAAATGCTGTTGCCATTTCCCCTGCTGTTCTTCGATTTTGAGAAGACGTTCGACAGTGTCAACGGTACTCTAATGTTCTGCACAGAGAAAGGCTGTCAGAGAAATTCGAGATCGAAAGTATCCCAAATCAGAGAACGAGGTCCGGGACCAATAGGCATAACCATCAAACGATAAAAATGGCAAAGAAAGGGTAACCACACTATGTAGGGGAGTCAACTTATCCAAGAGGGCAGAAGAGTGTATTGACCGAGAAATACATCCCGCTAAACAGTCAAGAAGAAGTCTCGGCAATTAGGGAAGAGTTGGATAGAGCTGAAACATTTTGCCAAAAATCGTAAAAATTGGCGCATAGAAGTGTGATAGGACCCACGACCCTTTAGAGGAAACAGGACATTTGTAAATCAGTAGACTTTGCTGGTGAAAAGGTGCTCGTCTCAGTACAGCTTCTTGGTCAGCAAAGTCTGAAATTGCATCGGAAATGTAAGAGCACAGAGATATATTGGCATTCACACGGCTGGCTAAGCACCAGAGCTTACACAAGACGAGATTTGAAAGTGGCTAGCACATTCTAAGGCCATTGCTATATGAATGAGAGTAATCATCAGCAGATTTAAACTCAGAATTCCTTTTAGAGATTGTGAAAGTGCTTGCCAGAAGATTTTGCCGAGATTTCAATGCTCCAAAGGGCTCTCTAACCTCTTCGATTTGATGAATCTCACTTGACTTCTAAAGGTGCTGTGGTGATCGTTCTACGAACTTCGAGGATGGTGAGGAAGCACAAAGTATCTAAGGCTAGTAGCCTGTGCAGGGACATTAAGCAGTTGTAATTGTGTAGTGTGGCCAGCCATACATTCCAAAATGTTCCAAATGCTATTGTTCCAGCAATCCTGATCCCTTCGGCCTCTATAATGACTTCATCGCGTAAGCCGTGACGAACATGAAAGATTTTCATTCAAATTGTTCCATTTCAATTAACTTCTCCATTTTGTCCCGCTTAAGCTTCAATTTTCGCCAAAAATCGTTTTAAAATATTCAATCTTCGGCCGACTCATCGATCTACCTCGTAAATTTGCCCCTAGCTTCGTCGCAGTGGAATTCCGAGGCATTTTCATGCACGCATAACAAATTAGTACACTGTCACAGCTCGCCTGGCTGATTTATTGGCCCCAAAAGAGAACCGTGTCCCGATCCTTGTTTTGACGGAACCTAGACACTCTCCAAACGAAGCGATAATAACAATATCGATCCTTTGGGGCAATTCCATCGAATCAATATCAATCAATCAAAAGTGGTGTCCCTACCCTGCTCTTACCAGAGGGCGGTAGGCGTACTGTAGACGCTCTCTGAATACATTTGACCGAAGCCGTAGACGAGGGCGGCTGTGTACACCGGCTCGGTGTAGCTCTGTATTGCTTCATCACGACAGCCGGGCCTGAACGAGCCCAACTTGCCGAACGTGATCTGATCCTGACCGATTTGATGATTTATTACAAATTGGACTCGAGTCTGTTCTTAATCGAGGGACGAGGGCACGAGGAGGGCGCTCCGATCGAATGATGGATGACTTTTTCGCAGACAGTTTTTGGCGCGTAATTTATGAATGACAGCTATGGTGGCGGGTATTTTGAATATTAATTAGGCGCGCAAAAGGAAAAGTCCCTTTCAGCTCGATTACCATTTAAATTGGAACAAAGCTGGGGCAGCAGTGATGCATACCGCGGACGTGCACTGGAATCCGCCAACTGGGGGACGATTAAGGAATTATGCGCCATTATTTTATTACAATGTGATTACTTATTCAGGTTCGGTGTGGAATGGAACGGAACCGCTTCTCTGATGACCCAAAAGATGGCTCCTCTACACATGGTGGGTTTGGATTGAATTGAAGTCGCAGCTCTGTGCTGCTGCTTCGGCTGATGATGACCATGACGATGATGATGATGATGACGCTGGTGGTGATGGTGGCGATGATGGTGCTGGCCATGATGATGATGAATCTCTCTCCTATGCAGAGCGAATTGATTCCGCGGCTAAATTACAGTCATTTTCACAATTTTCTAATTATTTAATCGATTTAATCGACTTTTATTGATTTTGATGAGCGCTAAAGAGCATCTTTAGGGTGCGTGAGAAACTGCTGCAGTGCGGCAGGATCGGCCGAGATAATCACGCAGCGCACGTGGCATTCGGTTCGGGGAAATCCCACAATGAAGCCATCCAAACGCGGTGTGTCTCTCCCCCTCGAAAACCAGTCAATGTGTGTGAGTGTGTGCTTGTTGATTGGGGATGTGATTATCCTTCGGGAAGCATGTGTTGCACTTCAAATTCGATTGCGGATCGCATTATGTCAATTAAGTTGTTTGGGAAGTGCCATTACGTTGTCGAGAAAGTGTTTGCCGGCAATCAAGTATAATCGAGTGATTATTTGGCCAACAAACGTGTTGGTATTTTATTTGTGTAGGTTTGTATGCTCGCGTATGGGAATCTCCTTTCGAGGATAATTGGCCGAGTCTGAGGTGAGCTGAATAGAGTTTTCACTTTCGTTTGTCACTGATAATGGTGATGGTGGTGGAATGTGGTCGAGGTAATTTGGATAAGTGTCGCGCAATGTTTTGTCCGTTTCGAGTTGATTTACGGTAATGAAGTGGAGTTTTGTGGGTGCAGAAGGATAATTCAATAAAGGGACACTAACAATGGTAACTGAATCACGATTGCTATTAATGAAATCGTTGACCAATTGGTCAGTAGTCCATTTTTAGTTCAAAAAATTACGAAAATCGCTTCATGAATTATTAAAGTTTTAAGGAAGGTCGTAACAAGACCAATGTTTGTAGGGCTTTTGGTCAATTAAGGAGATCAGTCCAATCAAAGTAAAAACTAATTGGACATATTGGACTCTTTTGCAATGAAGGGAGATCGACCCTGATAAACCATCCCCACATTGGTTCATTGAAGTGATCAACCGCGCTTCTGCCAGTTATCTTCTCAGGAAGTATGGGCGAGGCAAAGAAAATCCACGAACAACTGGTTAAAGATATTAAGTACGTTTAGCGCCGGCGTCGCTTGTGGGTCACGATAGGGATCTGCACATCATACGCTGAACAGACCGGGTGGAGCTAACAAACTAGCAGAAATCGTCGAACTCTACAGAATGGATATAACCGCTCTTCAGAAAGTGCTTTGAGATGGACCGGGTGTCTGGAAATCAACTATCTGCGACATCTACTTTGATGACTGCTGCTACAAGTAGAGACAAAGGCTGCTTAGTTGCGGCTTTGGTGTCAGAGGGAGACTTTGCCAAAAAATATTGATGGCAAACGATAAATAAGACACAAACTTGATTCCATAAATGTTGAACTTAGACTAAATGAAACAAATAATTCATATTCCTCTCCATCGCGAAGCCCTTAGAGCGCAACAGCTCGAGATGATCCAAGGCCTAGCTTCTCGCAACCATTCATGTGCGCGTGTTACATTTTCCCCATGAATGGAAGGACCTTCAAATTATTTCCGACTCCAAACGGCGAATTAAGAAGCTTTTTCATGACAAATTATACTCCCGGAGGCCCAGACGAGAGGTGGTGCCTCGAAAAATGTTCGGTGGATATGGATGGGGATTGAAACCACGCAGTATGAACAGCAGTCTAACGCACTAAGCACTGAGTCGTGGCGACTAGGTATATGGCATATCTCTCTTAATTCAGCTCGGAGTACATACACCGCATATACATACATCGCTCATACAATTAATCCTCCCGAGTGGCGACTGCTACAAAAAATCTCGTAAGTGAGCGAGTAATGAAAGATTAGCGCACTAAGGCTCAATTTTGCAGCCACATCAGCCTCGTTTGTGGTCACGCCCCCACAGATAAAAAAGACGATGGCACCAAAGATTGCATTTACGAGCTTCTCGGGAAGCCTTTAGAGCAATTTCTGAGTTATGACGTTAGGATCGCCCTTACAAATTCCAACGAAAAGATTCAAAAGGAGGACATCTACGGGAAGCCCATCAGATGACATAGTTTGCACGGCATATACCTTCCGAAATGGATTCGGGCTCACTGATTTGGCCGCGGGACAAAACATGGAAGTGTGCAGCTTAAAATTCCTACATCTCAATATTCACAAGGCAGCTTGGAAGTCACCTGAATAAACTACCACCAATCAAAAAGGATGTTGAGGATATGAAAGAACTGTTTCTGCAGAATGTTTAACGGCGACGACGAAGCAAATCTCGCTGTCAGGCAGAATGAACCATTTAACCTGGACGATGAAAACCAACACCCACCCGACCTGGACGAAGTGAAGATAACCATATCTAAGCTTAAGTCCAACAAACCAGCTGGAGCTGACGGCCTAGCCGCCGAGCTGTTCAAAGCGACAGGCGATGACTAGGTAAGGAGCATTGACCAACTCAACAGTAAAATGTGATCGGAGGAAAGTATGCTCGATGAATGGAACCTCAGCAATGTTTGCCCGCTCCTCAAGAAAGGAGACCCTCTGCACTGCTACATCTACAGAGGCATCAGTCTTTTAGTGTGAAAGCCTGAAGCTGTTCGTCAATGACCTGATCGATCCATATCAGTGCGGTTTTAGGCCAGGAAAGTCCACTATCGACCAAATATTCACACTGCGGCAGATCTTAGAAAAAATCCAGAAACTTCAAATCGATACCCACCACCTCTTCATCGATTTTAAGGCCGCGTATGACAGCATTTATAAAGAGGAGCTATACAGGGCCATGTCTAGTTTTGGCATCCCTGCCAAACTCGTCTGTCTGTGCAGGTTGACGATGGAGAATGCACGCTGCTCCATCAAGGTCGGTCAAGACCTCACCTAGAGCTTTAATGTCAAAAAAGGATTTAGACAAGGCGACGTGCTGTCATGCGACTTCTTCAACATTGTTCTTGAAAGAGTTGTGCAAAACTCACGCGCCAACACCAGAGGCACAATCTTTCAAAAGTCCGTCCAATTACTCGCATACGCCGACTATATTGACATAATCGGAAGAACGCAGCGTGATGTCACTGGTGCGTTTGTGAGTATTGAGACGGAGGCGGCGAAGATGGGTTTAGCGGCCAATGAGGCCAAGACCAAGTATATACTGTTAACAGGAAAGGACACTTAACACCGACATCTCGGACAGAACGTCACTATAGACAGCTATAACTTTGAGGTAGTTAAGGACTTTGTCTACCTAGACTCCGCTATCATTTCAGATAACGACACCAGCGCTGATATCAAACGAAGAATAACTCTTACCAATCGCTGTTTCCTTGGGCTAAGAAAGCAAGTGAGTTACAAAGCCCTCTCTCGAGCAACTAAAGTGACTCTATATAAGACCTTAATCGTCCCAGTCCTGCTCTATGGAGCAGAGGCATGGACTCTTTCAAAAGTGGATGAGGTCGCTCTTGGCTGTTTAGATAGGAAAATTCTTCGGGTGATTTTTGGTCCCGTCTGCTCAGACGAGGAGTGGAGGAGGAGATACAACAACGGACTGTACGGCCTGTAAAGCGACATCGACTTAACCAGAAGAGTAAAGGTCCAACGACAAAGATGGCTGGGTCATGTAGAGCGAATGAACATCAATGATCCGGCCCGAAAAATCTTCGAATCTACGAGGGACGGCACAGTAGAGGAAGACCGCGACTCAGGTGGTGCTCGCAACCAAAAGGGGACCTCAACCAACTTAGCGTGCAAAACTGGATGCAGCTGACTAAAGATTGAGCTGGCTGGAGACGTTTGTTGGTTGAGTCCCAGGTCCACCAAGGACTGTACCTTAAGTAAGTAAGCAAATTAATGCCACAAATGGATGTCAAGTGTACACATTTGAACACAGGCTCCACCAGGAACACTTTTATGACAACAAGTCAACAAGTTTTCTTCTTTTTTTTTTTCTAAATTTACAACCAAACGGTAGAAACCATGGTCATGAGGTTTGGGTAATGACCGAAAGAATAAGATCGCGGATACAAGCTGCCTTCGTTGTATTGCTGGGATGACTCGTCGAGACCGGGTGAGGAACATCAGAATACGCGAGGCACTCAATGTCGAGCAGCTACTTCTTCGTACGGAGAGGTCCATACTTCGATGGTTTGGACACGTTAAACGCATGTCCTCAATTCAGTTTCCAAGACTGGCCATAAAATCCGTGCCATCGGGTAGGTGTCTCATAGGTAGGCCCAGGGTGAGAGGGCTGGACCAAGTCCGAAATCTCACCTTTACCCTAATGGGGATAGCCCACATAGAATGTGTAGAGACCACTTAAGCTCCCTTAGTCCGCGACCTCATAGTGGATAAGCGGGCCATTGATGTATATGATGATGATGTTGACGGTAGAAGCCAAGCAAGTAGCTTCCACGACTTGTTTTGCAACAATCCCCATAGTGCGTTACGTTGCTTTA
Source organism: Matsumyia berberina (assembly GCA_917880715.2). NCBI lineage: Eukaryota > Metazoa > Arthropoda > Insecta > Diptera > Syrphidae > Matsumyia > Matsumyia berberina. The sequence continues at coordinate 108,084,762 of OU862870.1, read as the reverse complement.
CCACAAGCGTTACGATGTCACCATACATCACTCCTGGAATTGAGTGCTTGTAGTGCTCAACGTGTAGCCCATTTAACTAATTACCAGAAGTCAGTTAACTCACTTTTCAAAAAAGAAAATTTGCATACATAATCTTAACGAGGCGATTAGCTTCTAATGCCTATAATCACTGTCCATACATCGATAAATTTATTCCACAAAATAATTCATAATAGAATAATTTATCAAGAAATTTAACAACAAACAAGTTGTCACCAAGTTTATGACAAATATCGCTAACCTTTCACTTAAAAAAAAAATATAAAAAAACTGCTACACCTGTCTACGAAAAATTTAATTATCTTCATTAAACTGGGCGTGAACAAGTGTTGTCGGGTTTTTATTTATTGATTTTTAATTACTTCATGCGGTGGCCACACCTTCGCAGTCTTGTAGCGGTCGCAACTTTGATGGAATCATACATAATTATCAATTGCTGGGGCGAGGCAAAGATTACAGTAGCCACGAAGCTCGAATTAATTACACCAATCTACCATCCAAATAGGCTAAGCTCATCTCATAGAGGTGACTTTCTATGTGGGGATCTCGTTAAGCTCTGCATGGAGAGCCAATCATTAAGGCATCATGTTGGCTCGTGCTAATCACAATCCCGAATAATGTAATTCTCCAAAAATCCCAACGAAATGGAGCCAAACCGGAGGTTCCGTTCGTCGGCGTCTGCCGCCCGCTGACGTCAAATTATCGGGCCGTGATTTAATGGTGATTGATTGTTGGGCTCCGGCTTTGGGTTTTTTAATTACCATCTCATGCGCGCCAAATATCATCTCAAAGATACACATACGGGATACAATGTCCCGAGAACAAGAAGCTCGAGCGAGAGACGATCAAAGGAAAAATGTCGAAGGCATATCTTTTTGATGTGGCGATGGCGATCCGTTTCTTTGACTTGCTGCCGTTTCCATAAAAAAAAAGGTAACAAACCTCGTACCAAAGGGGGAGAGATTCACAAGCGAATTGTGCCCTAAGGGGTAGTTTTCAGCACATTCGTGGCGAGCAGGGTTCTTTCTTCTTTTTTTTTTTCTGTTTTCAAGTCTCTTTTTGCGGTTAAATTTTGTTGCGCTCTGTGGATTCGTCGTCGTGGTTGCAGGATACGACTACGAATATCTCTGTATGGTGTGGCAAATGGACACAAAAGTCTGAAAACGACAAAAGTTTGTTGGCGTCTCTGCTTGGAAATATGTGTGTAAATTCGGTGGCCTTTAGGGCAAAACCCACCACGTATAATTGGTAGCTGGAGGCGTTCTAATTGGAGAAGCACACTGGGCCTCGCGTGAGGCTTTTGAATGATACTGCGCCCGCAAAGGAAAAGAAACAGAAAAGGGTTTGGTTATTCTATCTCTCCGGATGGTTCTTTGTCGGCCGCCATTCGAATTTTTATTTTCGCAAAACTATACCACAAAAAAGAAAAAAAGAAAACGAAACAACAAACATTCCTTGATATTTGTTCAGAAAGTTTGTAGAAAATGAATTCCATGAATTTTAGGACGGATAAAAGATGAGATGATGAGATGAAGACTTTCGAAGTCCCCATTAGAACAAACCCTAACTCGATTTTTACATACATCGCCTTGACAGACATTTGTGTCAAAAGTTCTTGCGAGTACATATCCAGAATTGGATATGCCAAGGCTCAATATTTTGCAAGCACTTGTGAATGATAAAGTTGTTTTCCACTTAGAACTCTTTACCTTTATATAGGACACGAAAGTCCACTACAAAAGCTACACGAAATCAACTCATCAAATCCTTCAGCGAAACCTATTATTAGCAGATGAGCGGTTGCCTTAGCCGAAGGGAGACCAACATTTTGAATCTGAAGGTCAGCAAAGCGAAGCACATCGGATAAAAAATTGAAAACTGTTACCAAAATTTAAAGAAACTGAGTCGGTTTTACACTCTAGAACTCGTGAAAGGGTTTGTCCTGTCAAGACAATGAAGAACATTGCCCCAGTGACTAGAAAACTCGCTGAAAGTTTGATTACACTGATTTGGCATCGTTCAAACTAATACAACTTTTCGAGAGCTCGTTGAGAATTCTTACAAAAGACCTGCTACGCAATGCTTGTAAGAATTAGTTGACCCTGGGACTTGAGTCAACCGACCATTCGATGATTTTCCTAAGACATTCGTATGCAAGTAAGTGGCGTATTTTCAACGGATGGCTTTATAAATCAACAAAATTGGCAAATGCTTGACGATTAAAATCATCGAGCGATCTATGAACCACTGTTTGGTAAGCCTTTCGGGACAAGCGGAATAACTGGAGCTAATCTTCTCAAAGATCATCATCATTTTCCAATGACCCGCTTATCCACTATAAGAGTCGCGGGTTAAGGGTGCTTAAGAACGAAAAAATCTCATTTCGGCAGCTTGTATCAGCGATCTTATTCTTTAGGTAAAGGTCGGAACAAACACTGAATTAAAGAACAATAGCTTAGCTCCGATGCAAAGTTCAGCCCTCCTGATAACAGATTGACCAAGCTGTCACAAAATTGCTCCAGCCTAACCAATCCTACAGGATTACTCAGTATTGCTCCTACCATCACTCGTAAATAAGACCCCGGGATACTTAAACTTCTCCACCTGTGTCAATGGGACTCCACTAACATGCACAGTGCATCGAAAAGACATTCGGGAAATTACCACAACCTTCATCCCAAATTCAACACAGACGGCTACGAACCTATCTAGTGCGCGCTGAAGTTCGGTCTGGGTGGACGTAAGGATCAGCGAAAACCAGATGACTTATCCTTAAGTCTTCCAATTCGAACCATTCCTCGCCACAGCTGCGCCGCAACATCCAAGGGAACCGTCAATCCCATACTCCCCCACTACACTCCAGAGTTTGCCTTGAGAGACCCAATTATATGCTTTCTCCAAACCCACTAAACAATTGCAGATACGTAGGTTTGGTATACTCTCAGGCGAATAGCTGGTCGATTGTGTTTCTATCTGGACGAAAACCTCTCTGCTCATCGCCCAACCTAAACTCGAGCCCATCTCTGGAACGCGCTTCCAGCACCATAGCAAAAACTTTTTGGGGAGAATTAAAACAGATATACCTCTACAATAGAACAATCCCTCTTATCTCCTTTTTTAAAAAGAGGAACAATCATCCCAGTTTACCAGTCGCTAGGTGTTTAACCGCATTCACAAGCCACTTTAATGACACGAGAGAGGCATATCACTTCCTCTTCCTCCAATGACTAGAATTTCCGGTCAGATTTTGCCGACTTTTAACACTTTAATCGCCAAAGTCACCTCCTTTACGGTGGGTCTATTCTCTGCCCTACTCAAAACCATGGATCTGCCATCCTCAGTACCCTGTTCGGGATCAGGCAGCTCCGAATGGTGCTCGCCCCCTCTGCGTACAAACATATTTTCTTTTAAAGGATAATGAAAGACAATTTGGAAAATGTATGCTCTAGGTGTAGGGAATATTGATCTCGGGATTGTCATAAAATACGCTGCGAAATCGTCCAAAGAATAGGGGGCGAATTATCGCAATCACTAACGAGTGAGTAAGTGATACTCGTGATCGACTGATATATTAACCTCATTGGGAGCAGTAATGCCAAATAGTCACATTTCGATGACGAGTTACTCGTTAACGAGTGTTGTAATTTGGCCCCAGATCACCTTTCTCGTCTGTGTTGTTTTCATAATCTTAGAAAAAAGTCGAGTTGAACAGAGATGCAGAGTTTGCGAAAGCAGACTTTCATACCAATGTTGAAAGGTTTAACTGTTTATGTTGAAGGTAATTTCCAAAGATTTTGGTTTTTCTCCTGAGGATATTTGATGCTTCTAGACAGCACTTGTTGATTGAGGTTCTGATTCAGCCTGAACTATAGTGCTGTGAGAACTAATCACCAGAGTTCGCGAAGAGATTCACTTACTAACCAAGCGTGATTCTAAGCTCCCAATGGATTCACTCACTGGGCTAACCAAACTTGGTATTAGTCCTTCGGACATGTGGCGACTATGTTTGAAAGATCAGGGTTCTGATGAGCACCTTTTGTGCGAATGTCGAATGATATATCTTGAAGCAGAAAACAGAATTCAGGGCCAAATCGTCTGTTTCATGATCGTATAAGTCGTCACGTAAAAACGAGCATTACGGGCCCCAATCGTCTCGTTTTTACAAGTTAGACGGAAGAGACGATTTGGCCCCAGAAGGTTATTCATCCCCTTAGCACTAGGCCACCAATCATTCTGACCTTAATATTAATCCGGACTAAACCATTATTCAGTTACGAGAAAAATTTGTGAGATATTCGGTCCAAAAGATGAGGTTAACCTGGGCCTCAACATTTGACTTTTTTTTCTAAGCCCAAGACTGGCCGAGATCCAATGCATTTCCGCTCAAACCTCATCGATTATTTTATCAACAGAAAGTAGCCCAGCAACTAGAGTTATAAAGGACGTTTGGCAGAAGATTTGCTTACAAATTAAACGATAACGATAACGAATAACTTGTCCATTTTGCAATGAAATGAAGAGATGCGCGTTATACTGCAAAATTTTATATCGCGCTTCTAATAGCACACTGAAGGTTATTGGGTAGAATTGTTACTTTAGTTTACAATCACCTGCACTGCATTCACTTGCATTTTTTCAAAGCTGAAATGAACACGCAATCACTTAACATCGATTGACATCTCGTACACGTTCGCCCACTATCCCGGAACAGCTGGACTGTGCCTGACCACCCCCAATGGAAATTTGCTAAAAAACCTGTTATTTCACATCTGTAATAAATTCATAATGCAATTACAAAAAATATCTAAAGGCACAGTAGCACTGCGATGGACAAAACTGTTGGTGAAACTACTTTCGATCGGAATCAGACAAAAGCCCATATTCACGGGGAAAAAAAGGGCATTTAGCACTCCTCCCCACTGAGTGCACTTAGGCCAATTCATTTAATGTGATAACCGCAATGAAAAATAAAAAGAAAAACCATTCACCTGGACGTGCAAATTGCAATCCATTATCTAAGCCGCTTTTGGAGTTCTATTTGCCGCATAAAACATTATAACCCGACGAGGAAATGTGTTGGCCACCCACAACCAACACTGATTTTCCACCCCAAAAATAGAAAAAAAAAACACGAAGCTTTCCTGGCAGACATTTTGGATTTTTTTTTCCTCCTTTTTTTGCAATGTTTTGTGCAATTTTCGAGGAAAACGTGTTATTATGAGGCATTTCGGCTCATACGGCCAAAAAACACGCAAACAACAAACGTTTTTCTAATAACGTGGCGCGCAAGAAGTTTTGTTAGTTTATGCCTCCTCCGCACTTCCGTGGGAAGTGCTAAAACTGGGAGAAAATAAAATGTAAAAATGCCTGCTGCTGCTGATGCAGAGCTTGTGGAGCTCATGGTGGGCGGTAGGTAATAGTGGGCGCGCTGTTGTTGTTAATTAAATCGGACGCAAATGAATTGTATTGGAAAATTGTCGGCATGAATTCAGTGGCTAGTGAAACACATTTAAATGTAAACACTTGTGTATGTTGTTGCTATTATTAAGCACAATTTTGTATTCAATAATTAATTAAATTGATGTTCTCGCCTAGGGAATTATATAGTGCAGTGTGCTTAGGGTAATTAGTGATTAGTGGTGGAATTGGTATTTGCAGAGTGAATGTGAGATAAGCCTGTTTTGTGGTGAGTATATCTAGTCCCGGATCAAGTGCAGGCTATACATTTGCATAGAACGCGGATACAAAAAGGCCCATTGACTTTTCAAACCACGCCATCAATCAATTCTAAGTCAACCTCCGTACACGGATACGCGTTTTGCATCGATCGGAGGGGTGTTAAGTACTTTTAACACGTGATACGAAACAAAACAGCTTGATTCCGTCTTAAAATGTTTAACACTACTTGACTTTCATCGAGTCGACGGTCGAACGAAAGCGATGAATGGAACCTTATCATTGCTGAATCACAAGATCTCATCTGATCGATTGTGCCTAAAGCCCTTTGTACCTGATTGGTTCGTATCAAGGCCGGAACAGTGCACCACCTACCCCCAGTTCGGCAGAAATTCGGGTAAACCCACGAATGTCAAATCGATAACTACCACCTTTTATCGATTTCAAGGCCGTGTAAGACAGCATTTATAGAGGCGAGCTATATAGAGCAATGTACATATGCGAAGTACTTGGCAGCAGATGAAGTCTGCGTCCGAAAAGGCTGCAAAGCTCAACACAGCATTGAGCAGGCTAATGGAAAACTTGGGAAGACCAAAGCCAAGTCGGCAAAAACTTGTGAGATCCGAGCTGATGCGCCTAGGCAAGAGAAATACAAAACAGAATGACAACAGTATAGCGAATAGCACCTCACTGGGTGACGGTCTCTTCCCGAATAGTGTGAGAAGCAGCAGATCTCGTGTTGCGGAAACAATCCTCATTGTATTCCTGGCTGCAGGATGAAAGTACATATTCAAGAAATAAGCAAAAGTGGGGAAGGAAACGCTAGTAGCAAAATTAAGAATCACCAGATAACGCTGGAGTAGAGGAATTAGGGGAATGCAAGACTGGTCGGAAACATCATGGATCGGATAAGGTGGCGGTATGGGGAAGTGAGTTTCAATCTCACACAATTCCTTACCGGACACGGGTGGCTTAACGACTATTTACATAGAATGGTAAAAGTAGCGAGCCCACCATTCCAGTATGACGTAGGTAGTAGGTACCCTTCTCAATGCTAATATCAAAAGGGAAATAACTCTAGCAAATCTCGGTTTCTAGTAGTCGCCGTGGGTCAATGATTAGAGCGTTGGACTGCTGTGTCATCTGCGTCGGCTTAACTCGCAGCAATTTCCACAGAACATTTTTCACGACACCGCCTCTTGCCGGAGAATAACCGCCTAGAGTATAATTTTTCATGACAAGCTTCTCAACTCGCCTTTCGGAGTCGGAGTCGTCAAAAAATTTCATATTTTAGCCTCGGCCCTTCGCATCAGCTATTTATTTATTAAACTGTAAGCATATGCCTATTAAGCTACCTGTAGGTATAGAATTGAGATCTCAAATCTGAGCAACCACATCGAGATAAGCTTCAGCGCGAATGTAGCATTTTCTCAACCGAGTGCCTACGTGCGGCTTTAAATGCAAACGTGAAATATAACAGAATTATTTGCTCTAAAGTCTGTAGCCCCCCCCCCCCCCTTCGGGATAGGGGCTTGAATAGAATATACCCGAGGTAAGGTATGCCTGTCGTAAAAGGCGACTGAAATCCAAATCGTTTAAACTTTTCACAAAAGTTATTTAAAAAATATATGCAATGAACAAAACAAAAGATTTTAATACCCCAGGTGGTACGCCATGTAAACTGGTAAATCCACCCTTCTCGGAGGTCGGTCCCACGGATTCTGGGGGGGACCATTTGTTGCTCATCGATAACCCTTTTGGAAAAGGTAAGAGGGTAGAGAGAACATCCCCATCTCATACAATAGACGAAAACAAAAACCTAAAGGCTAAATATTCTAAAGCCTGCGAAGAAAGAGATGGATTTAAGCAACTAAGCGAGACATTAATTAAAGAAATTGATAGTTTAAAGCAAGAGTTGCAAATGTTGAAACAACAGATCAACAGTGAAAATATAGAAAAAGCTAAAGTTGTAGAGTTTTCAACTGATGAAGAAGAGCTACTTAGAGAGACAGAAGGGAAACTTAAAAACGGGAACAAAAATAAAAAAAGGAAAATGAGTTCATCACCAAAAATCTCATCTCCGAAAGAAACCTACCAAGTTACGGAATATGTCTCAAACAAAGAAAATATAACTCAAGAGTCAGCCAAACCTCCACCAATTATTGCACTGCAAATAACTAAGTATGAAAGCTTAGTTAGGTTAATGGAGGAAAATAAAATTAAAGCTAATACAGCGTTATTAAATAGTAATGACATTAAAATTAATGTAGCTCAAGAGGAGTCCTATAGGAAACTTACAAAATTACTTAACCAAAAAAGGGTGCAATGGTACTCTTATGAAAGCAAACTAACAAGACCAATTAAGGTTATTGTAAAAAAATTACACTTTTCTTGCTCACCAGAGAATATAGTAGCAGATCTAAAAAGGAAAAACTTTAAGATACTGGAAGCTGTCAATATGCTAAAATTTAAAAGCAAAGTACCGCTTCCAGTGTTTATGCTTTCTTTTGAGCACGATGAAAACATCAAAAAGATATACGAAATTAAAGATATCCTTGGAATGAAGGTAGAGATTCATGCTATGAGGAAATCAAAATTAGTCCCGCAGTGCAAGAACTGCCAAAAGTATGGACATACACACAAGTACTGCAGCTCTCACCCAAGATGCGTTAAGTGTGCAGGAAATCACCATACGAAAGACTGTATGAAGAAAAAAGAGGAACCAGCAAAGTGTGCCAACTGCAACGAAAAGCATCCAGCCAACTATAGAGGCTGCTTGGTTGCAAAACAGATTCAACTGGCAAAAAACAAAAAATATAAACAAACACAACCAAACTCAAAAAAGGACGAACCTAAAAGAATAAAGGACGTGCAACCGAGAACACCAATAGAAGTACCCAAAGGCCAAAAAAATATCAAAAAGGACGTAAGACCAAAGACAGGGACGGGTACAGAAATGACATATGCTCAGGCTGCATTAAAAAACGCAGAAAAAACAATAAACACAACAGAAGTAAAATCAAATGTTAGTATGGAAACTTTCATGCAAAAAATCCTAAACAGAATGGAAAATATGGAAAAAAGTAATAAAGCTATACTAGAAAGAATATTATTCCTTGAGAGGAAAAGCAGCAATAAAAAGGCTGCACACAAAAGACAAACATGATGGATAACATAAAAATTCTAGAATGGAATGCTAAAGGTATCGAGAATCGTAAAGAAGAAATTCAAGTAATTCTCGACATGAACCAAATAGATATATGTCTTGTCTCAGAGACACACTTTAAGACCCAGACAAATTTCAAACTGCAAGGGTACGAACTATATCACTCACCACATCCCCATAATTCGGCTAAATGCGGGGCTGCAGTTATAATAAAACAGACGATCGATCACCATATAGAAGCTAAATTCCAATCATGTGCGATTCAAGGAATATCTATAAATATAAAAACGAAAATTGGGGAAATATCAGTTGCATCAATTTATTGCTCTCCCAGCTATAATCTAAAAAAAAATGATTTTAGAAGTCTCTTCCGCATATTTCACAGTAGATATATCGCAGGTGGAGATTTTAATGCCAAAAACAAGTACTGGGGATCTAGATTGACAAATACTAGAGGAAGAGAACTATATGAAGTGATAAAAGAAACTGGCGGCAAATATCACTCAACGGGAAAACCTACCTATTGGCCAGGAATAAAACCCCAGATCTTGTCGACTTTTTTGTAACAAAAAATATCTCGTCGAACAGTATAAAAGTAGAAGAAGGGCCAGATCTTGACTCAGATCATTCCACAATACTTTTGACACTTGGCGACAAAATCATTAACAAAGAGGATAGACCAAGACTTACTAATAAGCTGACTGATTGGAACTACTTCCGACAGAAACTTGAGGATAGTACTCATCTCTTAGAAACTATTGAAACAAAAGATCAATTGGAAGGGGCAGTACAAACACTTACAGTTAACATCCAAAAAGCTGCATGGGCTGCAACACCCATAACTAAAATCAAATTCCAACAAAACTCTTATCCAAACAAAATATGTGAAATTATTGCGGAGAAGAGAAGAGCTAGAAAACGTTGGCAACAAACAAGGGCGCCATGCGACAAAACAGTACTCAATAATCTAGTCGGTAAACTCAAAAGATCGGTGAGAGAACATAAAAATGAGTCTCTTAAAACCTATCTCTCCAGTCTTACGAATGACGCTAGTACCGAATACTCACTTTGGAAGGCAACGAAGAAAATGAAAAGGCCAATAGCACACATCCCACCGGTTGAAAACAAAGATGGTAACTGGGCAAAAAGTAACAAAGAAAAAGCGAATCTATTTGCTGAGTACCTGGAAGGCGTCTTCCAACCGTATGAAGACAAAGACTGCCAAGAAACGGAAGAAGTGTGTCAAGAGGAAAGACATATTCTACCAGTTACTGCGAAAGAAATTGCCAAAGAAATAAAAGAAGGGATTAATACAAAAAAAGCCCCGGGATTTGATTTAATAACGGGAGAAATCCTTAAACAATTCCCAAAAAAAGGCTTGAAGAAACTAGCGCAGATTATAAATGCTGCATTCAGGATAAGGCATGTACCTAGCATGTGGAAAGTTGCAGAAGTAATTATGATACCGAAACCAGGCAAACCACCTAGTGAAGTCACCTCCTATCGCCCGATATCAATTCTACCTATGTTGTCCAAACTATTTGAAAAGATGATAATTAAACGTCTGCATAAAATAATCGAAGAAAAATCTCTAATCCCAAACCATCAATTCGGATTTAGAAATAATCACTCCACGATTGATCAAGTGCATAGAATAACTGATAAAATCGAAAAAGCATTTGAAGAAAAAAAGATATGCTCTACTATATTTCTCGATATAGCACAAGCTTTCGATAAAGTATGGCACAAGGGACTGATCCATAAATTGCAAAAACATCTTCCTAAGCAATACGCAGAAATTTTAGAATCTTATATATCACAGCGATATTTTAGAATTAAACAAGAAAATGAATACTCCACGTTGAGGGAAATAGAAGCTGGAGTACCACAAGGTAGTGTGCTACGGCCTCTTTTATACCTTCTGTTTACTAGCGATCTGCCAGATAGTGATGGAACAACCGTGGCAACATTTGCAGATGATACTGCTATCCTTGCTGTTGGCGAAAATGTTGAAGAAGCGACAAAAAAGCTGCAGAAGGCTGTAAATAATATATCGAAATGGACCAAAAAGTGGCAAATTAAACTAAATGACCTAAAGTCTGTTCATATCAACTTTACGAATAAAAATGTTCAGCATATCCCAGTACTCATAAATGGTAATGAAGTAGAATATGCAAACACAGCCAAATATCTAGGGATGACCCTAGATGCAAAACTGCGCTGGAAAACGCATGTGAAGAAAAAAAGAGAAGAACTAAATATGCGCTACAATAAAATGTATTGGCTAATCGGGAAATACTCTTGTCTGTCCAACTACAATAAATTACTGCTTTATAAGCAAATATTAAAACCAGTATGGACCTACGGGCTTCAGTTTGGGCATGCACATGCAAAACAAATTTACAAATAATACAAACATTCCAAAGTAAAGTACTACGTAACATAGTAAATGCACCTTGGTACATAAGAAACGCTGATCTACATAGAGACCTTAAAGTTGAAATGATTGAAGAGGAAGTAAAGAAAGTAGCCAATAGACATAGACTTAGGCTTTTCAGCCACGTTAACGTAGAAATGACAGAATTATTAAATACTGACAATCTGACTAGAAGATTAAGAGGAGTAAAACCTTTCGAACTAGCTAGTTAACCAAAAAAAAAAATAAAAAATTAAAATTAAGTAATTAAATAAATAAAACAATAGTTAACCGTCCACAGGCGATTAACATAATTAACACAATCCATTGAATACATATTTATGTATACGAAAAACAAATTGCTGATTAGTCTAACGACTAGGTGCAATAATTGGAAAGGCTGGCTTCTCCCCCACCTGTGATGAAATGCCAAGATGGCCGTACCGCAGGGATAAGGGGAAGAAGGGAGAAGGGGTTAGTGGGTAAAAATCCCACACTGTTACTGAGTACGGGCTCAGTTTCGTCTTTTGAAGATTAGCACCTCCCAGCGCAAAAAAAAAAAAAAAAAAAAAAAAATCTGTAGCTTTAAAGTCTGCATTCAACCTTTCTCCATGTAAAAATATAAATTAAAACTATTTTGCTACAGTATGACGCCAATCTGACCCGACAATCAGCTCAGGGGTCAGGAGTCACAGAAGAATCCCCCAACTCAAACCGGTAGTAGAGTAAATTGGCGTAGAACAATCGCTTAGGAATCAAAACCAATGGAAATAAGTGGCTAAGTTGATTTTAATAAATATTTAATGCAGCTGGCCAAGGCCAATTGTGTGGTTCCGTGTGCGTGCTATAAATTTTGCACTAGTGGCCACATTTGAGTAGACACATTTTATTTTGTTGCTGAAATTCAAAACAATGGGATGCGAAGTAAGCGTATTCTGCAATCCACCTGAGTCATGGGGATACCGGCGACAGAGGTGCTGCGTCAAGTCTCATTCTTAAAGACGTAAAACTCGTTGTAGCTCGTCAAACTTTATAAAAATACGAAGCACATGAACTCAAGTTTAGGCTATAAAACCCACGGAATGATCAAAAAAAATTTTAAATGATAAACAGAGTACTTGTAGAAGTTGCAGTGAGTTAAAATACCTATGAGAGAAACACATGTTATTTTGACACTGACAGGTCTTTCTCGCTTTCAAAAATGAGTGCTATGCTGCCGAAACAGTGCGAATTTTCAACAAAATTCCGATCAAAGTAATGCATCAACCGCGCCTGTTTGACGCAAGTTTGTGAAGAAAGTTCGTGAGATTTGCATACTAATTGATGCGCTATGCTGAGAATATTGCTACTGCTGCCGAAAGTGTGCGTCTAAATCCGAGGATTTCCATTGTCGGTAAAGAACTCATCGAGACCTTCGATGGCAAATAAGGATTTAGACAAGAAAATACGATGTTATGCGATTTTTTTAACATCTTTCTTGAAAAAATTATGCAGAACTCACATGCCAACACCAGAGGAATAATTTTTAAAAAGTCTGCGCAGTGTAATGTCAGTAATGCGTTCATACGTAATTAGATGGAAACGGATAAGATCAATGAGGGCAAAGCAAAGTACATGCTGTCAACAAAGAATAACACCAAACACCAATGTCTAGGATAGAATATCACCCTCCACAGATATAACTTATCTTAAGGACTTTGTCTACCAATTCTCCGCTATGAACTAAGACAAGGCATCAGTGGTGACATTAAAAGAAGAATAACTCTTGCCAATCGCAGTTTCATTGGGCTAAGAAGGCGATTGATTGACAAAGTCCTTTCTCGAACAACGTAAGCGACTCCATACTTAGACCCTTATAATCCCAGTACTGCTTGTTAAAGCGGAGTCATAGACTTTGTCAAAAATAGATGACGACGCTTTCAACTGTTTTCAGAAAAAAGTCCCTCGGGTGATCTTTGTTCCTATCTGTAAAGATAGTGAATCTGAAGGAGAAGATAGAACGATAAACTGTATGGGCTGTAAAGCTACATCGACGTAGTCAGAAGAGCCCATACACAATGACTAAGATGGCTAGCTACCTAACGACTGAGCTGCCTCAAAACGCATTTTCGTTGAAACCCAGGTCCACGCATATGGATCAGTTCGACAGTATCTTAGGTCGTCCACTACGTTTCAGTCATAGCCACTCATAAGATATCCTTTCACTAAGGCACACACCATCATATTTTTTAGGACTCGCCTGTAACAGCTCACCTCTGCCGTCTCTACTAGAACACTTCGAATCAACTTCCGTGATGCTTTCATCCCCATTTTCGTAACGACCTTAAAAATTTATTCCGAATGCGACGAAAGAAGAAGAATTTGTAGATCGATTTTTCGTTTTACTCAGCCGCGCGGCGTCCTATCCCTGTTAATGAAACAAAAGTCTGGTGGCCAAATCTGAACAAAGGTTACAACATCAATAAACCTAACGAAGTTCACAGAATTGTTGTCCTAGACACCAAAGGTGTGAAGTGATACTTGATAAAATGCCTAACTGCAACTCGCACTTGAGTAAGGTTCCCAACAAGTTGACTAGGGCAATGTTCACGTGCCAACGCATCTACGGCGAAACTTGGTGTCTGAATGCTGATATGATTTACTGTTCGTACAACGTCATAATGAAAGCAAATATCACCTATGCGTCATTGGCATGGTGGCCAAAATCTTTACAAAACAAAAGAACTGGACAGGCTCTCAAGGCTGCTTGATTATCACCTCGGCAATGTGATACAGTGTTTTTTCAGACGGAATAGCTGACTATCCACAGAGCTTTCTGTACGCTCAGCAACGATCCAATGCACCCTTGTATGACAATGTACACTGACAGTATTAGTCAGTCGTTAAATGTTCTCGTTTCAGCAGCCATATTCTAAAAACTGGTGGAAAACTGCCGAATCGAATGCCCACCTTTAGAAAGACACGTCTCATATAGATGGAAACGACAAAACTGTCTCGAAACGAACTCCTGTCTCTGGGAACTCGCTCTCCGTCTCCCATGCATCTCCTTAAATTGCATCATCGTCGAAATGTTGGTCTATTCATCTGAGACTGTCAGGTACGTTGACAAGGACGAATAAAGCCATGCTCCTGCCAAGTTTTCGGCTTGGTTTCAGTCGACCACGAAAAGCTGTAAATCTGTTGGGATGACCCTTCATCAACGGTTATCAAGCGAATGATTCAACATTATGACTAATTATCGCGAAGTCAAATCATGGTCGCGCGATACCAATCAGCAAAACAGTAGTATCTACAAATGTCGTCGTCCTATCCAAGCAATTCCTCACTTCAGCACGCCAGTGTGGTTAGTTCGAAAATAGATTATTCTCACAGAACAACTTCAATAGCAAACAAAGTTCAGCAGCAACTCGGTAGCTAATTACGAAGTTGATTATTCAAATTTGTTTTCCTCCTTAAACAAGCATGTAACCTTGATGAATGTTTTGCTAACAGCTTACATCATTCTAACTCCACACACATTCGTTCGTGATGATGTTTCGTTTCTTTTTTTTTTTTTGGTAATTTAGTGATTTTTTGGGGGTTTTTTACGTTGCATGTTACTCGCGACGACGTTGTTGCGGTTGCATGTTACGATCCGGGCTAAATGTTGAAACATGACAACTCGGCTACCTGTGATGAGTGTTTGGCATCTACTATAGGTAGACCCCGTTCAAATCGAAACAAGTCGCTCTCGGGTTCTTGATTTCTCGACTCCAGTCGGTCGATCCTAATTTTCACTTCCTGCCTGCGGGGCGAATTGCTGACCAGACAAAGTTTACCAAATCCAAGAAGACATCTTCAAGAAATGCCAGAGAACAATCAAAAATTAACTTTTTTGATTTTTTTTCTTATTTTTTTGGTTTGGTTTTCGTTTGATAGTAATTTCCTGGATTCGAATGCTTCATGTAGTCATTTGATCATTTTTTTTTTCTGAATGAAAATCTTTTTGGCGCACACTGGCGTAATTATAGGTTAGGTTGTCTGAGGCAGAAGTATTTCTATGGAAAAGCCCTTTGACGCAGGGGGCATCGCGCTCGAGACCCCTTGCTCTCTCTCTAATCATCGACAGTTGAGGTTTGGTTTTACTAGTGTGATAAAAGTTGCTCGTTGTAGCTTGCTTTGGGCGCCTATGAATTGAGGTATTAAAATCGAATTTATTTTACAAGATTACTGCAAGGGAAGCTCTTGTAGGGTACTAAGACCAGTGGCTAGAACTTGACAGTTTAATTACCCTCTAAGAGAGTGATGGATGTAATAGGAGAACTGAGTGTTCCGTCGGCGGGGAATAGTTGTGTTTATTCCGACGGCATCTTGCGCAATGTACGAGTAAAATTGTGTAAAAGGAAACATGTACATACTTAAGCTATGCTGTGGCTGTGTAAGAAAGGGTTTTGTGCAATGCAATGGTAATCAAAATGAACAAGGAAGAAGAGAGCAAAGTTTCTGCAATCCAAACAAGGAATAGTAAAATATATGAAGTGGAAAGGAACAGCGAAATGAAAGCATTAATTGAAGAGACTCGGTTCCTGCAATTTATCTATGGGCTTCAAGAGATCAGCATGCCTTTTTAATGAAAATTCAGCTTTAATCGACAAATGACGGTTCTATTTCATGTCCTGTGAAGTGACTGTCTCGATGTGGAATGTGATACATGTTGGAAGCAAGATAAACCCTGTGTCAATCAATTGGAATACAATGTCGACTCTATTGCGAACGCCAAATATTTAATTTAAAAATAAATAGCTAACGCGACAATCCGGGAATGTGCCAAGGTATAGCATTTCGCTACCATTCGTGTTGTGTGTGTTACATTTTTCGCAGGAATGAAAGAGATCTACAATTTATTGTCGACTCCAAACGGCGAATTGAGTGGCATTATACTCCGGAAAGTTTGTTATTCAACCAAAACATATTTTGGACTCAAACCCTTACAGATGTCCTATACACTAACCATTGAATCGGGGTGACCGAAATATACCCTTTAAAAATCAAATACTTTCCCAAGTGCAGGAGAGGAATTGTAGCTTGCTCTGGGAAATATGCACCCACCGGCGGCATTAAACCACATTGGTAGCAGGAATAAAATAGCTTAGGACATTCACCAGGGATGCCTTCATATTTTCTATAAGAGGTAGGATAAAGGGTGCTTAAGCAGACATGCTTTCGTTACCCAAATACAAGTGAATCTGTTCTTCTGTTTCTCGACTGAATTTGAAAGATTTTCCGTCAAAAGAGTCAAAAGAGTAAGACTACAACGACTTAAATGAGTACGCTGGAGCGGATGGACGTCAGCTTTCCAATAACTTTTACCGTCGAATAAAAAATGGCTTCCGGAGTAGGTTCTGGCGTCTTTGGACCCAACAATAAAGACTCCGGAACAATAGAGAAGTACCCAGCGTGTTCCAGGCTGAAATCCATGTCATTGTCATCTGCGCCAGGATAAACCTCGATAAAGGTTTTAGGGGCGGAAATAAAACATATCTACTCAGATAGTCAGGCAGCGCTTAATCCATTGACATCCCACTTCGTAGAATATAAATCACTCAAGTGCTGCTACGATGCCCTACAATCACTTGCCAGGCACAAGAAGACCAAGCTTGGTTGGGTGTTCGGTCACCAGGGCATTGTAGCCAATGAAACTGCGGATGAGCTGCCTAGGGCCGGTTCGGCTTCCGCGCTTCTGTGGCGCTAATTTGCCTACCGCCACATCTTTTTCCAACAACTGGGAACACCAACTTCGCTTAGCCCACTAGGAAAATGTCATCGGGCTTAGGCAATCCAAAAATACTTATCAAGCCCTTTTCCTAAAAGACATTCTAAACCTTAACAGGAACAGCATGAGGAAGCTAGTGGGCTTCCTTATCGGCCATTGCGGCCTAAGATATGATCTCAACAAAGTAAACCTTTGTTCAGATACAGAGTGTCGGTTCTGTTTGGAAGATGAAGATACCTCTTAGCACATTTTCTGTGAATGTCCGGGACTACACTGGCTACGCAGACGGATCTTTCATAGGGAATTCTGTTGGTTATCAGAGTTTAGAAACTGGGCTACCAATGACATATTCAAACAGTGACACAATAGATCTTGCTAGGTCGCAGTGTCAGCCATAATGACCGGCTCATAAAGAAAAAAAATCAGTTGAGGAAGGCCTCACCTTATGTGGTTCGCAAAAGTTGAAATATACTGGTAAGCAAAACTACATTATGTGCAGATCGAGTTTACTAGAGACGATGGTTGAAGCCTTTCTGGTCTGTGGCGACATTATTTAATATTGCTCTTGCGAAAGCCTGCGCTTTGGACATAAAGTCAGTAGCTGCTTGATTTTCTTGTCTTGAATCAGGGGCGATGTGGAGTGAATTCTTCAATCTTCTTCTTTAATATTTACCCAATTTGCGTCACCCGATAATGACATCCACGACAAACTCATTTGAAACAGGAGCACCAAGACGATGTTTCAATCTTGATAGGGAGCAAACACCTATCAAATACCTACTCTGCGAATATCTAAATCTCTAAAATCGTCGACTTTGCTGTATGAAAAATATATAGACTGATCGGAGAAATGAAAGAAACACCGCTGATGTCATAGTGCGCTGCGTAAAGGGCACGGGCTGCTTCAATCAAGAACCAAGAAAACAAATAGCTTGCGCGACAGCTCGAAATGAGCCAAGGCTTAGCTTTTCGCAACCATTCATGTTGTGCGTGTTGTATTGTTTGCACGAATGGAAGGGACCTACAATTAATTGCCGACTCCGAACGGCGAACTGAGAAGCTCTTTCATAACAGATTATACTACTGGAGGTTTGTCATTCCCCGACGAGAGGTGGTGCGGCGAAAAATGTTTGGTGGATATGGCTGAGGCTTGAACCCACGCCGCTCGGTCAGCAGTCCAACGCACTAACCACTGAGCCACGGCGACCATCAATCAAGAACCAGTCTCCCAAAAATGAAGCTTGGAACGAGGATCATCCAATAATAGGGAACATAGTCGACTATCAGGGTCCCGTGAAAGCACAGTTGGCTGTGCATTTCCTCCATTACATAACCAAATCCCGTTAGCTAGAGTATTCACAAGTTCCATGGTTGATGAGGTATTAATTTCTAAGACAAATTATTTATGAGACAAGTATTTCGGTGGCTCAAATTACTAGTTCAAAAGGCTATACAGGGTACACTACGGATGTATAAAGTGTTCCGTTTAATTGTATCTAAAAGATGGTGTGTTGGTGACGCTTGGCGGCACAACGTTTCGGACAGAACGTCAATTCAGACAACGACATCAGCGCTGAGATTCAATGAAGAATAACTCTTGCCAATCTCTGCCTCTTTGAGCTAAGAAGGCAATTAAATAGCAAATCCCTCTCTCGAACAGCTAATGTGACCCTTTATAAGGCCTTAGTCATTCAGACTTAGACTTTCGGTCGTGTCTGCATAGACGGTGAGTGGAGGAGGGGATAGAACGACGAACTGTACGGGCTGTACTGCGACATCGACTTAGCTAGAAGGGTGAAGGTCCAACGACTGAGGTGGGTGAGTCATGTAGAGCAGATAGACACCAATGCTCCAACCCGGAAAACCGTTAAATCCACCCCCAAGGGTGGCGCAATAGAAGAAGACCGCGACTCAGATGGCGCAGTTAAATGAAAGAAGACCTTAATCAACTGGAGGCAGCTGGCAAAAGATCGAGGTGACTGGAGACATTGGCTTTGATCCATCCCGGACTGAAGTGCCCCTTTAAGTGTAGAATGGTGTATCGATTGGTCGCCAAAATTGTCAGGACTTTAAATATATTTTGTAGTATACCTACGAATTATTTGTGCCCCTCGGACCACCACCTGGATCTAATATCTGATATCCCCAGACCTCTTTGTATCACTCAAGTTCTCCTTTATGAAAGACTTCATGATTACTGTACATCTAGACAAACCTGAGAGTTAGACCTAATATAACACAATGTATCCATATTCAGGGGTTTTTCGAACATCAACTTCTCGTTGAACTCGCAGCAGAATATGGGATGCAGACATTTTGTTGATAAAAAAAAAAATGTATCTTCGCTGAAGATGGCTGAAAGTTCTGCCAAAAATATTAACATCAAGCTGCCAGAATACAGGATGTCTCAAGGGCTATTGGCAATTTGAATTTCGCGCCATTTACAAACTGTCAATTTTATGGTGAACCAAATACGCACTTCACGGTGGAGCTTTACATATTCACGACAAAGTGCACAACAATTGGACCTTTCAAGAACGCTCTGCAATGAATTCTAATGAATTATCTGCATGGTCGTACTTATAACTGACTCAACAATCGTTGCCATTCGACCATTCGGCGCGTCGTCGTGAGTTTGGCGATTGGGTGTTTGAAAGCCAAACAAACGATGCGGAATTTTCAACGAAAATCATCTGCAGCGACGAAACTCAAACAAAACCTATAAATCTCGGACACGAAAAATCAACATTTGATCCAAGAGAAGCTTTTAGGCGGCGGAAGTGATTGGAGCGTACTTTTTTGAAAATGGGCAAGGCCGAACGTTGCTGCGATAAAACTGATTTTTTGTAGCCCGACTTGGACAAAATGTGGTTCCAACAGGACGGTGTGACATGCCACAAAGCGAATGAAGCATTGGACTTATTGCGGATAAAGTTTCCTCATCTCACAAAGAACGCACATCAATTGACCAGCTCGTTCTCGCGATTGGACGCTATTAGACTTTTTTCTTTGGCGATTTTTGAAACCAAAGGGTTATGCCAACAATCCAATGTCTTGTCAAAAGTAACTTGACAGGTTCTACTAAAAAAGACATAACCGCATGTGTTATCTACATGCTTCAGATGGGTAAATGGGTCCCAGTCTTTCACCTGTAGACAAACCTTGCCTAAACTGCGTTTGGTATCAGTCTGGTCTCGTAAAGAAGAACGCACGTCAGCATAACAAGAAGTGTCTTCACAGGACACTACTGCATTGGCATATATGCGAATAAACTGCGTCTCTTTTCAAATGACTTCTGCAGGAACAGCAGGAAGCTACACGTGGAAGCATTTCTTTTCAAATAATCTGATGAGTTGGCTAATCAATGTTCCATTGAAAAATCCAGCTCGCTTTGAGAACACGGACTGACTAATCCCAATACTCAGTTGAAATTAACAAAGCTAATCAACAAAAGTAACTAAAATTTATAAAACCTATAAAATTCATTACCTTTACCTTTAAATTACCTATAATTTTCATTATTTTAATTAATCACGTCCTGACAAGCTTGTTTCAAACAGAGCAAACTTCTAATTACTCAAAAAAACTCAAGCGTCCCTAAAATGCTTATAAGTACAAATTAATTGCAAGCACTCTTCCATCAAATCCCACAAACCGTCGGTAAATTAATCCACCGAAACATAAGCTATTCAAACCGCGTTTGATTCATTATATTAAATTGTTCGTATATGTTAAATTTCCCGACAAAAAAAAAAATGGTCAAGGACGCATTATTTCCCATCCAATCCACCAAACATAGAATTATCCTTTTAAATTCCACCAAACTGCAACACAAAAGCGTAGAAAATTTCCAAAACATTTATAATCAGCGAGCCAATGAAAAATGTTAGACCCAAAACATTGTAATTATCCTTGAATGAAAATTTTCGGGACCAACAGAAAGGGAGAAAAAAAAAAAGAATAACAAAACAAATCCCTGATCATCCTGAAACAGCAATCATGTCCATGTTCAACCGAATCGAACAAGACTCAACAACAAGAAAAAGCGACCTAAAATAATCCACCCTTCACTTAATAACATGCAATTTTCATCTCACAAAACATCCTTTTGAATGCAACACAGTTTTGGTGCGAGGAGTTGAGCAAAAAAATAAAAAAATTGCAACAGAACACTAACGTCCACTGATGAGACTCCCCCCGCCTTGGTGGACCAAACAACCAAGTCTCACCGGAATTCTTGTCGGAGGAGAGCTCACTTCGTGTTTTCTTACTTGGAAATTGGAAACAATTATCCTTTGATGATAATTTCATGGTTTCACTAAATATCCTGAACTTGACCTATAGCTTGTGAGAAAATTCACCTAAAGGCGTTCGTACAGAGATGTGTGTGCTTTGTTTGCGCTTGAGGTCAAAAGTGGTTCTTCGTGGAAGATTAGAAATGTGTTCACATGCAAAAAGAGATTTAGGATACATCCTTAGATTTGCAAGCAACAAAGGGTTCAATTTGGGAAATTTTGAACAGTGTCCCAAATTAATACCGGAATTTGGCAACTTGTACGCGGTCAAAAGTCGTTCAGTTTCGTTTAGCGTTAGCTTCCGAACAAGAAACGCCAAGAACAGGAGGACTTGCTGAAAGGTTGCTCTCAAGAGATTCACTTCACACCTTAGGTTAGGTAAATGAGCGTCTTGTAACTTTCGTCATTGTTCAAATAGACCAGCAACAGGATTTATGGTGCCCATTTTAAAAACCTACCCCGGGAACCTGTAAATAGAAAGGCACCCGCTGATTTAAAACCACTGGTAAATAACTAACTGGCAATAGTTCTCATTCTTCTACTGGCGAGGGCAGGGCATTTACACAGCAGGTAATGGACAGATTCGATTTCTTCCTCGCCTCTACAACTTCTGATGTGATGTATTGTATACCAAGGCGTTCACCATTAGTACCAATAGCACAGTGCCCAGTAATGCTGCTGGCAACAATCCTTACTTTACGCCGACTTAGATTGATCAGAAACAGAGATTTCTTCTTATAACCCCTCCATAAGTTTTTAGTCGTTACGCATGTGTTTAGCTGGGTCCAACGTGTATTGGCTCGACTGGTGGCCTCGACCTCAATATACTTCTGTACCGATCTTATTAGAATCCTCGGAAAGGAGAGAGCCTCTTAGAAAGATTTGTCCTTCCGATAAAATTTTTCTCGTGGATAGTTTTCGAAGCCTCAATGATGGCTGTGATTTCGGCTTAAAAGACACTGCAGTCGTCGTCTATTCTAAAGAAGTGGCTCATCCTAGGGCCTTGCAGAAGACCCCAGCACCTGTACCAATGATCGTTTTAGAACCACTTCCTTTTTATTGGTAACTTTGTGATTCCTCCAGTCCACCTCAGACCTTGAAGCACATGTATTAACATATGGGTGCAGGCGTTCTTAATTTGGAAGATGACCTCACAATGATATGAAAGTGTTTTTATGAAAGATACTCTCTACAATAAATGCGGCCTGGACATAGATTCGCCCATAACAGAGCAATAGGACCACTCCACATGCCAATAGAAACGACAATATATAAAATCTCTTCAATAGCACTGCAACAGACTAATCCGAGACGGCGTAAGCTTACAATCATGCTAGACAGACTTGGTCTACACAAGACAAATAGCCTACGCAAAATTAGTAGAGCACAGATTACCACCCTAGTAAATGTATTGACAGGTCACTGCGTACTTCGGAAGGCACGCTATCAGGCTAGGTACTCCGGCCAATGAGTTTTTCCGCAGTTGCATAGACCTTTTCTTTTTCCTTGACAGTGCAAACTCTCGGCGATAAATAGGGAAATAATTTTAAAAATAAAAATGGTCTCAGGGGTAGCTGTAGTTAACCGGCCCATGTGGTACCACAATAAACCGTTCAGGGTCTAAGTGGATCCATCGACAATCCGACGGAATCTAGTAGACTGGAACTTTTTCACAATATTAGCTGTCGAGGTACTAAATAGGATGAGAAGGATCAAGAATCCTAAAAAGAATGAGCGTTTGATAGAGGATTTACTTTAACCCGAAATCGAGACACAACATCAACCGTCTAAGCGTGCCAGATACAACAGGTCAAGTAACGTTCCATTCGATATGTCATTACCAATCACAAACACCATTTAACTCATTGTTGCCTTATCAAGTAGGAATAGCAGAGAGCAGTTTGTAGTCCCCCAGCACAATACAGATTGCAGTAGCAAAGGGCGGGAGCGAAAGGGAATTTTTAATAAGGACATTTTGCGTACAAACAGAGAGATTATCCTCAGGATATCACTTCAAGAATGTTAAAACGATTTTGAAGGTTTCATCAGAAAGTAACTGGCAGCGACATTTAGCCCAGAACTTGGATTCCTTTTCCAATTAATGAAGAATACCAGCGGCTACTTAAAATAACTTTTATATAGCGACGGCAGTAACTGACTATCTTAGGTCCTATGTTCTGGTCAAAGGGCATCTAGCATGCGTATGCATGCCAACATGTTTCAGTATCTATCGAGGACTATACTCAGGATCCCGACAAAAGTATTCAAGTCATATCGCACAAAGCTGGAAAATACGCGACGCACTATTGCATTTCAAACTTGCACCTGACTTCTGCAAGAAGGTTCATTGTTATGCGATTTTTCAACCTCATGCTGTTGGTGGTGGGCTACCCACATGGTAGTCACTATCTTTAAGAAATCAGTTCAGTTGCGTAGACGACATTGCCGTCAATACGTGTTTGAATAACGATCCTTCATAAAGTACATAACCAAACATATGCCGTCGGCAAATAAAGAAAATTGATAGACGCCTAAAAGACAACAGCTATAACTTGGAAGTATTTCATGGAAATCTGGCGTAGACTGCCCTCAGGAAACTGCTATTACAAAACAATTGAGGCCGACAAACTGATACTGCTGTCAATTTCTGTTTCACTATGCCGATTGCTAGAAAATTAGCTAGGAAGACTTCATTGATTCGGAAAGGCGACTCTGAGTGAATTGATATCAAAACTTCAGCTAAGAGGATCATTACCAACTTGGGATACCACGCATTGTTGCGTTGTCACACACAGAGACTATCCAGCGTTCGAGAGCTTGTTTGAATAAACAAAAGCGATGCTGATAATTTCTTGGGACACAAATATCTAAGGTTTTCCAAACCAACCTCTGTCTACCAATTCCTGCTCTCACACTCACGAAGTGAATCCTAGGTACCTAGTATCATACTTTTACTGGAGATTCTGTTTTAAGCTATTTAGAAGGTGGTTGGGTTAAGCTAACGAGATGGAGGCGAAGGAGAGTTTCCGCAAAGACATTCCAGACGGCAGTGGATGAATTCTTCAGATAGAATCAATGATGGCGCCTAAACACGTCGCGTTGTATTGTTGAGCGGTCTGCGTAGGTTCGAATTAACCAAACAGTTTTCGTGACATTACATCTCGGTAGCCAATGACAAACCTCCGAGAGTATAATTTGTCCTAGAAAATTCCTAAGCTGGCCGTTCAGGGTCAGCTGTAGAAACCTTCCTTTTGACAAGAACGATGACGGTGCTATGGGATGGGCCAAAGGAGTATTAAAAAAAAACAGTGATATCTACAATGGAGATTGCTAAAGAGAGTAGAAGCAGCGCTTGTTCATTTTAAGCCAGATTCAAGCAAAAAACCTTAAGGTGCCGAAGATGTGAATGAAAATCCAGTCTGATATGCGCTCATATGCCTCAAAAATCAAGGAATGACACCACGACCGTTTCGGTGAAATATCCTGCATATGACGGTAAAATTATTTTAACTGATTTTAATGCCAAAAGAGAAAAGAAGGACATCTTTACCAAAACAGTTGATAAGCAAAGCCTATGCAACACCACTTCTGAAAACTAACTTAGGCTAATTGACTTTGCTTTGGACAGAACATCCCTACAGCAAGCACAAAGTTTTCCCATCCCAATTATCACAACAGGTCCACGTGGTCATCTGATCCTAAAATAAATAGCTACCGCGACAGACTAAGCTGGACCAAAGCCAAGCTTTTCCTTACAATTATTTGCAGACAATTTAATGACAACTCCGAACGGCTAACTGAAAAGCTTCTTCATGGTTTGTCATTCCGGAGGTTTGTGGTGACCAGAAAAAAGTTCGGTGAATGTTGCTGGGACTTGAACCCACGCGACTTGCAGCCCATTTCAACGGACTAACCTAAGAACTAACATAGGTCACCTACATATGTGCCTTACCAACCATGAAACGCTCAATTAAACTGTGATCAACGCAAGGCGTCTGACTCGAATTACTTCCTTGTTTCAGTCAAGTTAAGAATGCAGAAATCCCAAATGCTGCAACAAACAAACAAAAAATATGTCCACGGATGCAATGTCTGCAATTTCAAGAGAACTCCCGAATCTTCGCCGAACGGGTGTTCCGAAGTTTCTCAAAATTGCTCATATGTTACTATCATCAAGGGTCGAAGACCCATGGCAACGCTGCCAAGATGCCAACACAAAAGCCGCACTGACATGCTGAACTTCGTCTAATCGCTACTTGTTTGACGAAAAATGCCAGCATCATGTGGATGCAACCCGAAAGCTACATCACATACACAACTCGTCTCAGGCCTACGGTCTAGGATGACAAGAAAGGAATTTGAAAGACCAAACAATTGCATAGCTGACTAACAACAAGGGCGCCCAAGATCAGAAAGGATGGAAATCTCTTGCGTTTGTGGAAATAAGTAAACAAGTTCACCTTCACACTGCGCTTAACATCTACAGTGCAACGGAAAGGACCCTACCACACTTGTAAGTGCTGTAAGTTCAAAAGAAAAGAAAAAAAACTAAAAATAATAACAACTTCCTGTGGCCCTCTAAACCATTACATAATGCATCTGCAAACAAAGTCCTTTTCGTTTCCTGTCCAAACCACGCGCACAAACAAAAACCGACTGTAGTGGCCGGCCGCCCCGTCCGTTCACTATTCCCCACGATATATCCTTGCGATAAGAATTATGAATGTAACTCAAAATTGTTCTCCGCCGCTTTTGCAAATATCCTGCAGGCATGCGAACGTTCTATGCAAACACAACACAGAGCCGGTGTAGAACTCATAAACATTTGGATTTGGCCTCGGAACATTTTTTGGCACCTGCCCGACTACTTTGGGTGGAATCGTGGAATTTATTAGTACCGGCTATGACTATGGCCGCCGCATGGTATTTCATTTATTTATTCCACGAGACCACCTCTCGTACGGCCGAAATGTCAAATCCGCAATTTATTTCTGGTAAATCCTGGTTAGAGGTGACCCACCGATGGCAAAGGCGGGTTTAAGTATTCTCCACGTGAAACAAAGGGGGGGCATTCGCCACAAAACCCAAACCATTCTCTTCCGCCCACATTTACTGTACGAGAGCATGTGGCCAAGCTTAAGTATTCGTGGCGGCAACAACGTCCGACGACCGCCTTCTGGCCATAACGACTTCCTGATGATGCTGATGCGCTCCTGCTAATGTTCTGCTAACACAGTGTGCTGCGATTGTGTAGATCTTAGCAGTCGATATCCGTGGAGTGATTATAATTTTAAAATTTTTTAATTGCTCCTGTGTCGCGCTGCGCCGCTTGGATGCCTCGACCGAAAACGGGGGCAGTGTTGGTGGTTCTTTTTCTTACGCTGGGTGGAGAGGATCATGACGATGATGACACCCGAGGGGCTCTGCAGTTGTTGTCGGGTTTTTTGATTTAATTTCGCAGAAAGGATCCCAAAAGATATCTGCACACCGAAGTGCACACTGCACACAGTGTGTTCTCTGTGTTACCGCCGGCGGACATTTTTTGCTTACGTAAGTGGAGGACAAGGCAGTACGTACTGGAATACTGGGCCATCTTGCATTCGCTCAAATTGCTCTATTCTAAATGGAGCAAGTCTGATAAATGAATTCATTATTTTGTGTGTTGAGTTTGGGTACCCATTTGTATGTAATTGTTCAACGCAAGTTGTAAGGTGTGTAGAGAGGAAATAGAGTGCCGGAGAAGTCGTTAGAGGAACTGGAACTGGCTTTTACCAGCTAACGAGTGGTAGTTATCTGGGAACTGTTTTAACTCCCCGATGATTGCTGCTAGAGGATTTACTGTCAGGTGTTCACATTAGATTAGATTAGATTAGATGAGTGAAGGGCAGAGTGTGCGGACAAAAACAGCACTCCGACTCCATTCAAAGGTATATTTCGTGCTTTCCTAATGAGGTTTTTCTAAAATGGAGATTCGACTGTAAATTCGAATTACTAGAGGCTAAATTTTACCTTAAACTTAGGTAAGGAGTTCATTTCACAGTGTTTTCTACTGACGACCTTACATCCGCGACGAATAAAGCCATTCGGACGTGACGTGGCTTTTGTCTTAAAAGTAAAGTCAACATGAGCTTAATAGAGTTTGACAAGCTTTTTGGGATTGTAGTAAAAGAAACAATGGCATGAAGAAATCTGTTAAAATTCTAAGAAAAGTGTCCATCACAGCTAATGCATTCTACTGAGATAAGGTACTAGCATGGCAGGCCCTGAGAATGCACTTCAATTAAATCATTTGCGATTAATATAACCTTCAGTCTAAGACACGCTCACACCACCACTGGAGTCAGGTTGACTTATCTTTAGCCTTTGACACACCACCAAAAACCTTTCAGCTTGGAAGGGCTTACTGTAATCGCCCTCCAGAATCATCAGATCGAACTTAGAGGTTCGACCTCGACCTCAAGGTGGAAGGAAGGAGTTGATTCTCATGCCGACTGGGCACCTCTTTTAAACCTCCGAAGTTGCACCATCCCAAAAGTGGCACTCAATCGCAAACCCGTCAAGTACACCGCTGAGTCTCTTGGCGATTCTCTTCGATTTAGCTCAGGTCAAAACGATCAGATTCCATGCCCAAGTCACCATAACCAAGCAGCGCTTAAAGCATTGGGCCCACACTACCTTAGCTCGACCGCTGCTTCAATACTCTGATGGGTGCCGGAACACTGACCAATTAGCCAGAAGAGGAGAGTTGAGGATCTGAGAAACACTTTGACAGGTCATATCGTCAACTTCAATAGGATGATTGAGGGCCTCGTTGCCTAACCGGCTCTCGGACAATCAATTTTTGCGATCGCAGTGCCACCTGCTTTAGAAGCAGAGGAATCACTCTGACAATTTTGTCGGATTGTCATTGAATTATATAAGTAGTTTCAGCCAAGTCGGTTCACAAAGAGAGAGGAAACAAAGTAATTTGGGCCCCGATGGTATGATAAGATAGAAAACAATTACAAATCTCAGAAAACGTGAAGTTCCCTGGTTGTGTAACAAATCTTGCCCGTAAACAAGCGGAGGGAAAGCAATTTAGACAGAAGACTGTCCGACTGTTAGAAGCTGACTTTCTCACGAATGTGGTTAAGAGACCTACAACCAATTACCGACTCCGAAGGTCGAATTGTGCAGCTTTTCATGACAAATTGTACTCTCGGAGGTTTGTCCTTTCCCGACAAGAGATGACGCCACAAAAAAAAATCGTACGGTGGATATTGGTGTGACTCGAGCCTACGTAGCTTGCACAGAAGTCCAAAGCACTAACTAGTACGCCACGGTGATTGACCGAGCAGGGCCATATGGACAACATTGTCACTAGATGGAAGAAAATGGAAGTATAAATGGATAGTCTCTACCACAAACAAGAGAAAACTTTCTGGCCACAGGATTACATCTAATTTCACATACAGCTCAAAAAGAGATGAGATATTTCGTTAATCTGCTTGGTACTCCCGGGTCAATATGAATTCCAAACCGCAGTAGTATACTTCAAGCGGAGGTACCAGCGACATCAAAAGACACACGAGATCTATCTCCGAGGGACGGCATGTACATACGTCAATAGTTAAGCTTCAATGAATACTGTCCGTGTGAACATATTTTTAACCTGGACGCAATCAGAAAAATTAATCTTAGATGAAAGGAAGCTCCGACATGTCGAATTTTTATATAGTTCTGGCTGTCGGGTCTAAATCAAATAAATCGGTCCTGCTTAAATGATCGCAAATCAGTACCGTGTACTTACTAGGACACTAGGTCCGACCGGCTTACAGGCATTGACAAAAGTATCATGGGACTATTCACTATATTTTTTTACCTTTCCGGCCTGTCTATTTAAGGACTATTCCATTTGAAGGCTCGTGTCTTGAATAACCTCGGAAAAAACAATGTAGCCTCCAGTTTATTAAGAGCTCTAGCGGGTTCAATTAGTTCCCCGAGTAGCCTCTGGATTAGCGACAGATTGTGTGCTATCACAGCGGAACTCTTTTGGTATATAAATCCGTCCAGTCACCGAGCCTAGCCGGCGAGAGCACACAACTTATTGGTGGCTCACCTTAGAAGAATACCCCTAAGTACAACTGACCAGTGCAGGTGTTGTACCATTGAAAATGCAGAAAAAGAAACGACACACCTCCTCTGTGATTATCCAAACCACAGAAACCGGATGTGGGGTGGTTTAGGGAGCCTAAGCATAAGTATTCTACTTCTTATTCTTCTCGTATTAAAGGTCATAAAAGAAACCATAATGAATCCTTGGAGACCGGAGTAAGGTGACACGAAACATTGCCCTTTAATGAAACTTAACTTTGGCAGCAATGTCCAGGATCCTATCGAGGCTCGATATACACTAAAAAAGAG
Organism: Matsumyia berberina; assembly: GCA_917880715.2. Classification (NCBI taxonomy): domain Eukaryota; kingdom Metazoa; phylum Arthropoda; class Insecta; order Diptera; family Syrphidae; genus Matsumyia; species Matsumyia berberina. The sequence goes on along the minus strand of OU862870.1, from coordinate 108,055,015 downwards.
CCTCGCCTCCGGATCTTAGTGGCTCTGCACATAATGTGAAGCAGTAAGGGGTTACGGTTACCCAGCTAATATTTCCCAATGCTGATAATCCTGTCCTCATACGAGTACGTAATATCACAATGAACCTACACTCGGTCTAAATTTGTGCGGGAACAGTCTCTTTAACTAACCTAATCGAATTCTCGGAACCACAAAGAAATGGATAAAGGTACCTAGAAGGGTTTGAATCTTACACTTTCACCGACTTTCTCATCGATGAAGGAACCTCTTTTTCCATGCGAAGCGGTCTAGCTCATGATGGTGCTTCGCAGACTTGTGCTCAGTAATATGCTCTGTAAATGTCATTCGTGGCTCTGACAGTCGCCTCTTCTATGGGTTGAGGACTTCTGAAATATTAAGCCCTGTTTACATACTGGCTGGCTAAACAGCGAATTTTTATGCTCAAATGCCTAAAAGTTAAACAGAAAAGTTAAAAAGACTAACGTGTTGGTCAAAATGTGGCAGTGATTGATGGCATACCTACCCTACTGGAATCTTATTTCCCGGGGTGTATGATACCCAAAGATACACCCCGTAATAAGCGACGTATGCTTGGTACTGATTGAAAATAGGATCGGAAACTTTGTCAGCTGAAGAGGTTAAGGTGGCCAAAGGGTCTTTTGCACGGTTCAAATGCTCTCGACAGTATGATATTTTACCAATTGTGCTACAAAAAAAACCTCCAGACAAAACCAGGTTTCCTGGATTGGCCTGGAGGAAATTGAATGTAGTATTTATAACTAAAGTTGGAAGACAGAGACATACATGATACAGCGAAAAACTGTCTCTCAAAATTTTCTCTCGGAAGGTTGAGCAAGGCAAACTATCTGAATATGCAAGAAACATAAATTTCTCACTGAGATACAAATTAATAAGAAGATTGCCTACCAGAGGCACTCTTCAGAGCGGTGTTGTCTCCGCGCAGTACATAAAGTGGTTAGGGCTACTCAAGAAGGCCAACAGGGCAATTAACGCTCGAGAAAAATCGTCCTATTGGCAGCCCTTGATGTAAGAAATGCTTTTAACTCAGCCAGCTGGACAGTTATTCTCCATATGGAAATGCCCGAAAATACCTTCCTGCAGATGACATCGGCGCGGTTATTATAGCAAAAGACACCAAAGATGCAAAGCAAAGACTTAAGGGGTTAGGTGGGTTTCAAAATTTCAAAAATGTTTTTTTTTTTTTTTAATCTTATAAAATAGTACAATATGTCCAGAGTATTCTCCCAAGATTTTAAATCGATCAGAGTAAAATTCTAAGAGATAGATCCTTCGGAAGTTCCGCCTATCAGGCCAAATCAGCCTGGCGCGTCGCACTTCAATCGCGTTTTTCTCGAAACTCTATTTTCGAAATCGGTAGTCAAGTTTTCTCAAAAAGTTATGAAGCGATCTTGTTGACATTTTGTACACTTGTTCGGAATAACATAATCTAGAACCTGAACGAAGGATTTTTATTTTTTTTATCACAACTTATTTTATGAGGCAAAATGTAGTAAAAATTTGAAAATGGGTTTTTTTGTTCACAACTCCGCCAAAAATTCTAATTCCAAGTTTTTGTTTTTTCCTTCGTTCAAGCTTCATATACCTACTAACAGAAAAAAATTTATTTTTCATTTTCGGATGAATCAGTCATGAGTTATCCTGACTACGCCGGGAGAACTTTTTTTTGAGAGGTCAAGGGAAATGAGGTCCCACTGGCTCAATTTTCCAAATTTTTAAATAAAAATTTCACAAAGTACTTATTAAATATGTATCTTTGATTTGGTAAATTGTTTGAATGATATATTTCATTTGATATATTAAAAAAAAATCAGTAAAAATACGCTTTTTTGAGCCCTGAAACCCACCTAACCCCTTAACCAAGTGATGATAAGCGTGCATGCCTGGACGGAAGACCATGGCCTTAATCTGGCGACAGAGAAAACGGAAATAGTCGTCCTGACTATGAGACAGATGCCGGCGGGTGTGAAGTTTTAAATAGGCTCGGCGTTAATAGCCAGTAAAAGTGGGAATGACCCTCGAAGAGAGAAATACAGAAAAAAGATAGCAGCAGTATATACATAGACGTGGATTCCGCAGGATAGCAAGCTCTTACCGTAAGGTGTCGGGACCAGCCGCCGTCGTAGTGGCAGGAGGGACTCCCATAGATCCCCTTGCGGCAGAGAGGAAATTCGTCCACAAACATAAAGCCGAAACGAGAGTGAAAGAGGAAACGGCAGAGGCGTAGGAGCTCAATAATGGCAAGGGCCTCTGAAACTAGAGGAAGGTGGACGGAGCGGAAACATAAAGAAATAAACTACCCGGACATGGAAACTTCAACGCATAGTAGGAAAAGAAGTGAGCCCAGCTTGCTGATACAGCGATGTGGCGAAAAGCCACACCTTTTTCACCTGTAGCAGATGGACAGTAAAAACAACCAGGCTGGAACTAGAGACCGGCAATATCACGTCGTGAGAATGATGATCTCGAGTAACGAGAGATGGAACCAAATAGCCTCATTTATCGAGTTTGTGTTGCGAAGAAAAAACAGAGAGGAAAACCTCATAAGAAACCTACCGGAACCCTATTCGGCATAAGGAAGACCCCTCTGAAGTAATGCAAACAGCGGTTCCAGGAGGGTTGCCCAAGATAGCAAAGGTAGAGGGGGAGTTTAGTCAGTAAGACTCTGACACACCAGTAACAACCCCCTGATCGTGCTTGATTCTTCGCTTCTCCTAAAGGAAAGATGGCTTGAAATTGTGTTCAAAAGGCATTGAATTTACCTGAGCTTACCTAGGCATGAGGGTGTTGGACACTCATAAACCTAGCTTGGAGCTAAGACCTTCTCACCTAAGATCAAGGTTTCGAGTTGAGGAGTTCACTAACGTAATGCATCGATAAGGGATCAGAGTACCTTGCAATCTGGTACTCTGAAGACAGTTTTGTTCTGGGAATGCAGTGGGTCCAGTTGAGTTCACTACCCCCCATGCTTTGACAAAACATTGATACAAACGACTATTGATCATTTGATATCAAATCAGACCAAAAAACTAAACCAATCATCCACAAAAGATTCGTATAACCTCGTCTCTAGAGGAATACCAGCACGTTCCCGCTTTAACCCCGATTCCGATAATCTTTTGTAAATCGATTCGTAATCGTTCAATTATCGCATTCGTACATTCCGCACGTGGACTGTTTCTTTCCTGCACCATCCACTTAAGTGTGAACTGTCTGTTCCATAAAGTAGAACAGCACAAAGGATATGTAAAGCTGTACTCTCGTCAGAGATCCCTGAGATTATTTCCCATTCGATAAAGACACAAGCGTATCGGATAATTTGTAATCGATTGCTGGGTTGAGATCTAAATTATGCCAATCAATTCACTGACACCGGACATACACAGAGCTATTATGGTTGATTATGCTAAGAACTAACTATGGCTTGAGTCGTCTGTTCTCGTGACCTAAACTTTGACACCTGCACGGAATTGACAGAAGGTATGAACTTGAGTTTCAACTTCTTCGATGTGAAGAAAACACAAGCTGATGGTGAAAGAATGCGTAGGTCAAGAATTGGGATTAAGCGTGAGTACCTTGAGAGTAAATGTAATGAGCGAGCTCTGCAGCTAGGTCCTGGGAAAAAACAAGGTTGATAAGTATCCTGGGAACGTCAATTTTGAATAAATTATCAACTATGATGGAACTTGCAACAAGTTCTGACGCGAAAATGAGATCAATTTGTCTTGGGGCATCAAAAGATAACTTAAGCAAATCCTGTTTCCTTTTAGAACACATACTCGTCATCGAGGTCAGCAAAGTTTCCAAGTGATTTTGGTTCTCACAGCTTCCTTCGGTATTTGTGCAAATTCGCTTACACTGTTCTGAAGGGTATTTTCTTGCACTTAGGGGTTTCCGTTCCAGGGTTATGGACCTGTGGCTGTTGAGCTGTTGAGCCATTTCAGTTTTTCACATAAATACATATATACTCGTTGACGAGACCCTAGAACACCTATGCCTGGCTACTCGCCACTTTTCGCGATTTGCTTGTAATATTATGTACATGAAGACCAGCGTTGAAAGTTTCTGTCACAGAAATAATTCGAAAATCTCGAACTTCAATCTTTGCGGACAGTCAGGTAGGAATATGGACAAACTATAGCGGAATCCAAGAAAGGGGCCAGGAAACGGGGACATGCCCATGATTACAACCGTAGGTGTGGCCCTGAAGGTTATCAAAATCGCTCTCCGCGGGCTCGTTTGCTAAACGCTACGAGATCCCTTGGAAGGGCTTGCCAAACGGCAAATATCTAAATCTGTGATATAGCGTCGCTGCCCTCGTCTAGCAAGGAGAACACTTAATGTTGGCAGGAGGCAATTAAGACTGATGGTAGGAATGAACATCAAATAAATCTACCTGAACAAGCATGAATACAGACTGGGACTGGTGCCATCCAGTACTTGCTTGAGATGTGAGGAGGAGGAAGAGAGCTTCACACACTTTCAATGAGAATGGCCCGCAACGGGGGCGCTAATGTACAAATATCTGGAAAGACTTGTTGAGTTCTCTCAGGCAATTTAGCTTCAAGAAAATTCTAGAGTTCGCTGGACATAAAGGACCTTTCCCAGATCTGTGAACCCCATCCGACTCTGTATCGCGGTGTGTTAAAAATAAATAAATAAATAGCTGGCGCGACAGCTCAGGATGAGCCATGGCCTAGCTTCTCGCAACCATTCATGTTGTGCGTGTTACATTTTTCACACGAATGAAAGGGACCTACAATTTATTGCTCCCTTCATGACAGATTATACTCCCGGAGTCTTGTCATTCCCTGACGAGAGGTGGTGCCGCGAAAAATGTTTGTTGGGCATAGCTGAGGCTTGAACCTACGACGCTGGCTCAGTAGTCCAACGCACAAACCACTGAGCCACAGCGACCACGCGCTGTGTGAATAACATTAACGAAGAGGTTCTTCTGAACATCACTCTCCCCAACTGACCAACCAACCATAGTCGAATCCTGAATTAATTGTACAATGGTTCTGGGTTGAACTGATCTGGAGTTGATTAACATTAGACACGGAAAGGACGCGAACTAATCGACACTTAAGCTCATACCTAACAGTGAATGGCAAATATTGAATTTAGAAAGGCAATAGGAATCCACAACATGGCAGGTGTACTGACTGCTACTAGTTCAAAAGCCAACAGTGGAAATCAATTCCTCGGACTTCTGCGGGAGCTATCAAGTTACAAAGGAGGTAAAAACTCTGAAATTGACTTGTTACGTGACTGCTGGAATCTCCAAACTTATCGATTTCTCTAATGGGAATCAGACAACAAGGGCATCAAAACGAGCTTAGGCTTCCATATATGAAGTGATCCATCAAGAGTAAGGTAGCTATGTACAACGACTATTAGGGGCCAACTTTACAACCTAACCTAACTATGCCAAATAGTAATATCGTCTAAAAATGTTCGGTTTAAACCATTCAGCCTGGACGATGATAGCTAAGACTTTCATATACCTGATCAAATCGAATGCGCATAACAACATTCCACCTAAAATCTAACAATACACCTCAACTTGTAAATGACAGCAGCTGGAGATGACTTGGTAAACAGCATACACAAACTCATCTTTAAAATTTGGCCAGATGAGTGTATAACTCACGAATGAAAGCTCAGCATCGTATGCCCGATCTACACGAATCCCTCAACTGCGCCAACTACAAAGGTGTCAGTCTCCTCAGCATTGCGTGAAAGATCTTATCTTCCATATTGTGTGAACGCCATAGGCCGTACTCTAGTCCTACTATATAGCACCGATACATGGATTTCTTCGTAAGATACATACAGTATACATACCGTCCCATTTGTGGTGATAAACTTTAGAGGAAAACATTCAATGACGAATTATACGAGACATAGAGCGACATCGACCTAGTCAAAAAACTGCGCATTGGACGCTTTAGATGCCGACGTCATGTAAAGTAAGCGAATGGACAGCAACGCTCCGGCATGAAGAGTCTTCAAATTTAATCCTGAGGGATCACTGGGTAAACCTCCCGACGTGAAAAATGGCTAGATCACTCGTAAATAAACTAAGCAACCTGCTCACCAGGAAGGCTTTAGGTTCAAGCAGAGAGCAAGTGAGGCTGATGGTGGGAATCATCACAGGACGCATTAACCTCAACAAACACATGCATAGAATGGGCCTCGCTGACACAGAGACATATAGGAACTGCGAGGAAGAAGAAGAAAACCTCGAACACTTCCTATGCCACTGTTCAGCCCTAGCGAAAATGAGACAGAACACCCTGAGGTCCACGTGACATCGGACCTGAAGCATCTCAAAGACAAAGGAATCGGCGACATCTTGGCTTTTACCAAAGAAACGGCAAGATTCGCCAGACCACACGTACCCTAGTGTCAACTCCATAATTATTTCCACCTTCCCTATATCCTTCGCAAGCTTAACCTATCACTGCTGTACCGAGGATTAAAGGAGGGGATCACAACGGGCCTGACAGAGGCCTAGGTGAGAAGCCATACCATACCAACCCTGTGGGACAACGCAGTAGAGGAAGATCTCACCCAAGGCGGTCCACACAAGTAGAATGAGACCTCAATCAACTTGGAGCGCGTAACTGCAGACGGTGAGCTAAGAACTGCGGTAACTGGAGAGACTTGTTGGTTGAGTCTCAGGTTTATCCTGAACTATAGTGCCATCTAAGTAAGAAAGTGGGCCTGAGTTAAAAAAAAAAAAACTTAATTGAGCACTTAAAATAAAATTCTGGAAAAAGTTCAAGGATTGGCTTGCACATCCATGACGTAAGCAATGAGCGGCAAAGATGCTGAAGAAGACATTGTTCGCAAGGGAAGGTATAGAAACAGGGATATGCAACGAGACTAGACATCAAGATTTTTTCTCCCAAGGAGGGCACAGACTATGTGCAAGAATATTTAGGCCGAGATTCAAATATTCTGGAGTCAAAGCGAAGGTTCTCCATCACCTTTCAAGTGAAATTTTGCACAAAGGGAAGGTGTGCCTAGCTCTACCTCGAAAGGAATTAGCGCAAGCAAGGCATTGCTTAAATTCACACTAAAGTCTTCAAAAATCCTACTCTGCGTACCTCTCTGTTGGAGTGGATAATCATGATAAACTGACAAAATAAGAGGTAACTGTGCATCAGTCTACTGCGGAAGCAAAATAAATAAGGGCACATTGTGACAAGTCCTCAGTAACTGTTTTTGGGAGTTCAGCTGCATATGCGAATTTAAATTCGGAGAGAAAGTGATGATCGTGGCTCAGTAATTAGTACTTTTGACGGCTGAAGTCGATATAAGTCCATCGAGGCCCTCTTTGACAAATTAGCGCTAGCCACTAATCATCAACCGGAAACATAAAAACATCTAGGACAACAAACTCCACTGACAGTGTACTATGCAGACAACAAAAATTAAGGCTGCACACACATTGAAGCGATAAAGCGATGCGATGCGAGAAGCGAGAAGAGTTCGCTAAAACTGTTCACTTGTAAATGTATTCTTATGTACGTGCGCACGGTGAAGTGATAAGAATTCATGTGAAAAAGTGAATCTTATGCTTCTTGCTTCTCGCATCGCATCGCTTTATCGCATCACTGTGCGCGTAGCCTAAGGCTGTTGCCCTGCGAATAGCTACAACTATTCCAATTTCTTTGAAGGATCATTCACCGGACCATTTCCAAGGGGAATCCCTGCCCAACACTGTTTAGACTTTCCCCGACTTTCAGTTTAAAATTTTTGCAATTCATTAGACCAGCGATCCGAAATTCATTCATTATCCGTCCGACAAATAAAATCCATCAATGAATTACATTCACAGACCAAATCGTGCCAAAGAGTCCATTGGAAAACCATTTGTCAGACCAGCCTACTGCGCGAACTTGCTCTCCCCATTCCTAATGGAATCACTTAACCCCATTGAATTTTTGGCTGTCGGCTATTAAAAGCCGACAGGTAGTCTAAAGCTTGCACCGTTCTTAGCGGGTCGGAGAAATGACTAATCTATCAGTGAAATTTTGAAACAAATTCGAGGAAATCCCAGAAAAATCTGCGAATGACTGATTAATTATAGAAAATTGCCCTAAAGAGACTTGTCAAGTGGGCATTGATGAATTGTCCGAATTTAGACGCGTTTTAGGATCGCTGTCCGAATAATTATGGCTAGAAGAGTGTGCAAAACAATTAGCGTGGCTAATAGACGACTGATTTATTTGACTTCCGAGAATTTCTCAAAATACCACTTTTTCACCCGTTAAAATTGCAGTTTTGACGTAGATGGTCTTTTAAAGTTTCTTTTAGAATCGTTTATCGATTTGACTGATGTCTTAGCACTGTCATGGATGATCCAAATTGTGCTCTAGGTCAGATAGTATGAAACCTCCAAAAAAAACCAACTTCCTAGACAAATATTTGACGTTGCATATAGCAGATGAATGTAGCTGATTGAAGCTACGGTCTTTTAAGAAGGACAGTGCTTACCCCTTCCTTTGGGTAACAGAGACTATCTGAAGGAGTCGAGAGTTCCTTGACAGTTTAGGACATAACTGTCTATATGTAGGTACTCTACATTAACTTCTCATTGACTTGCACTTAGCGAAGCAAAAGACTGACCTGAAATAGCCTTGGCAACACTGTTGGAGAGGCATAAGGCTGCCCTCAATCTTCTTCTCATACTAATCCACTCGCAAAACAGATGAACAGGGCTTAAAGTGCCGATGAACTGCAAACTCATTGGGACAAAAGCACTGTACACTTTGAGCAAGCCAATCAAAGACATTAGGCATAAACTGGCGAACATAGGGCATGCATCAAATCATTATATCTGTGGCCACTTATCTATCCGCTCTCTCCCTCCAGAAGAGTATAAGAGTTCACTTGAGGGATAATGTCTCAACTGGGTTTCAGAGGGTGTGTCCCGCTGTCCTTCAGACACTGGGGGCAGCGAAATGTTCCGCTTTGGGCCGTATGAAAGTGTGAATAGAGATTATCTGTTTTGCGCCATATCTACTTGTGGTATTCCTGCAAAGCTCCTTCGTTTGTGTAGGACGACGATGAAGAAGGCACGTTGTTCCGTTTAGTTCGGAAAAGACACCCCCGAGACCTTTACTACCAATAGAAGTTTTAAAGAGGGAGCCACACTGTCATGCAGTTTCTTCAACCTGGTACTGGATATAAAAAAGTTCGAAATTCCCAAGTCAACTCTTGGTTACGCGGACGACATTGCATCATCGGCAGAACAAAGCAAGCAGTCACTGGCACCTTGGCAAATATTAGATCAGAAGCTACTCAAATGGTTCTGGTTATAAACGAGGATTAAACAAGGTACATGCTGTACAACACTGACATCTCGCCCAGAACGTTATTATAATTTCGAGGTAGTGAACGAATTCTTCTACCTTGGCGCTGCTATGAGCTCTGCTAACGACATCAGCGCGGAGATCCAACGTAGGATAACACTCGCCAACCGCTGTTGCTATGGCCTTAAAATAACTCAGAAAGGTTCTCCCCGCCCGTGCCATACAGCAATACGGTGCAGAAGTATGAACATTGTCAAAATCAGATGAAAGCGCACGATAGGGCTCCTTTTTTAGCTATGATCTCCGCCTGGAAGATATCTGAAAGGAGACCTTGAGCTTTAGATCACCGGAGAAAACCCACCATTCTTGACCCCAAAACCGTTTGTGTAGATATCCAAGGTTTCTTTGGGTCGCTATCAATGAAACTGTAGCCATTATTATATTGCGAGAAAGCCGATGACATCACCAGCACGGCGCAGAGATCGAAGGAAGAATAACTCTTGCCAATCGCTGCTTCTTTAGACTGAGAAGCCAATTGAGTAGTAAAGCCTTCTTTCGAACAACTAAGGTGACCCTGCATAAGACCTTAATCGCCCCAGTCCTGCTCTACGGCGCAGAGGCATGGACTCTGTCAAAAGCGGATGAGGTCGCTCTTTGCTGTTTCACGAGAATTTACGGGTGATTTTTGGGCCCCATCTGCATAGACGGTGAGTGGAGGAGGAGATACAATGACGAACCGTATCGACTTAGCCAGAAGTCCGTCACCAATGCTCCGGCCCGAAAAATCTTCGAATCGACACCCGAGGGACGGGGCAGTAGAGGAAGACCGTAACTCAGGTGGCGCACGTGGGAGGGGACCTTAACCAACTTGGCGTGCGGAGAATGGCAAGTATAGACATCACAGGCGCACTGAAATCATGCCCAACGGATGCCCTTACTGTCATCCTTCATCTACTTCCGCTTGACCTACATATCAAAGAAATAGTACGCTATTTGAATTGGTCGCGTCCTCGACTGACTACTTAACTCCCAAGTTAAACTTCAGTAAATGTTTTTCTGTCAGGTTTCCAACCAGGGCAGACTGGAAGAACGGAAAAGTGATCAAGGATTTTGATACGAAAATGGACAGCGGAGTTGCCGCAGGCATTTTCTCAGAGAAACTGAATTTGTCGAAATCTTTTCGACTACCTATGTAATTTGGCCAGTGTCTTTCAAGGAAAGCTCCTTGCTATTCGGGAAGCCTGCCGTGTGCTGAAAAATTCTCCAACACCCCTCTACAACACACTGCCATCTTCATTGACAGTCAAGCCGCTATCAAAGCTATTGATTCGGTCACTACATCCTCAAAGCTGGTAAAGCAATTCCAGGAAGAGTTAAATCAGCTGGGAGTCCGGTGCAGGGTCACTCTCACCTGGGTGGCAGGTCATAGTAAAATTGACGGCAATGAAAAAGCCGATGACTTGGCCCGGCGGTGATCAGCCCTTAACGACTCACTGGCGGAAGCAGCTGTTAGTATCCCCTGGTTGGAGCCGTTAAGGGGAATATTCAACGGCCAATCAAGTGGGGAATAGGCTTAGTACCTGCGCTATATCGAGGAAGATCTGGTCCGGTTACAATAAACAGAAAACAAACGAACTTCTAAGCGGATCAAGACAAGATATTGCGAGAATCATAGCCGCTAGTACAGTCCACTGGGAGACCACGCAGCCAAGTTAGGTATTCCCCACAACACTTTCTACCGTAGTTGCAGCGAAAACAGGGAGAAGGAATCTCTGCATCATTTCTTGTGTAAATGTCCGGCACTAGCGAGAGTCAGACAGCGCACTCAAGGCAAAGAAATTTCAAGGAAAAAGATTGGTGAACTAATCCTGTTCCTTAATTTCACAGGTTGGATATACATATCTTCGTCTATCAAGCTATAACGCCCACAAACAATCAGGTCTCAAATGAGTTGTGGTTTCAAAACGGCGCATCCTAGCGCTAATTGGGTTCTTAGAACCGCCGCCTCTACCTACCTACCTACCCTGGCGTGTGAAACTGAAGGCAGCTAGCTAAAGATAGAGCTGGCTGAAGACGCTTGTTGGTTGAGGCCCAGGTTCACCCCGGACTGAATTTGGAGTCCCCCTCGCGGTGAAATGCTTGACAGTAGCACCGCAAAGATCAGAGCTGGGAGGGAAGTGAGTTCACTGAGTTGAAATCGTCTTTAACGAACTTCCACCTTTAAAAAATAAGACTCAGAGATGCGTACAATTTTTGAGAACTTCTGGAGAGAAATGACAAGTAGACAGTTTCTCTTACAGAAACAGGACCCTTACAACACTCATTCAGTCCTGCGGCGAAATTGGTAGCTCTGAAGCGGAATTGAAAACACTTAAAAGCACACTGTTCCTTAGCTTTGTGATTATACGAATTTTATCAATTGATTCTAAGAACATGAACTACAAACAGATCCTTGACAGGATACCGAAAGCAAACACATCGCCTCGCCATTCATGATTGATATCCTTGCAAAACCATAAAAAACCCTAAGAGAGTCCCTACATAGCGCACAACAATTGATTTATTCTCCCAAATGAAAGGTTTTCTAAAAATGGATCCTATTCCGACCACTCATCTACATATCAACGTACCTACACCCAATTCAATGTCTTGCTCCGGGCGGAGTTTATTCCTCTCTGCATATGGATTCAAGAGAACTCGATGCGAGAAATCATTGATTTATGCGTTTGCAGATTGATACGTGACGCTGCACGGTTTTCGGGTTCGATGGCGATGCCACAAAAGGGGTTTCGTGGCCATGTGTGAGTGGAGGAAGTCTCAAGATTTGATTCGATTCTCGAGTATCTGGAGTTGAATAGATTGATTCCACCTTGTGCTGGAGCACGTAGGTAACAGATGCTAATGATAGGTGTATGTGCATGTGGAGAAAGATTCGAATATTCTTCTTGGAACTTGATAGTATTTTTAGCTTTTTTTAGTTTTCTTGGTGAAGTATACAAAGGAAGAAGGAAAGTGTGTGTATGTGTGTATGCATATCCGCAAAGCCCTCAAGGAATCCGGAACGATTGAAGAACCTAGATTTCTATTTGAATTTTTTCGTAAACCAAAATCATAAATCTTATCCGTAGGCATGATTTATTTCGGCAAATGATAAGTCTCGTATTTTGCCGGTGATTTATGGGCTGTGGCGTGCCAAATCATTTGATAGATGGTTCCTAGTTGACGTGGAATTCGGCTGTAGGTACTTGGGTGTACATTGTAGGACATACAATCGATTGTTTGATGGAAGTCAAATGGAGTGATAAACTCGAAAGTTCACTTAGGTAATCAGTCTTTGACTGGAAAAAAACCGGTGAGGTGCCTTTCGTTCGATTCTGCAGACTAGCTAGCAATAAACAGAAAAAGTCTATCATTTCAGTCAGTTTAAGAGTGGCATTTCCTGTTTTCAGTAGCACGACTACACTTCTGCCAAGCTTAGGTAGTTATCCGGCGTTCAAAGGGTAGATATGTGCAATCAAGAGGACACAAGCGTCCATAGGCTTTCTTAAACCAACCTCTGTCTATCAACCCCTACACTCACGTCCACGCGGTGAACGCTGAGTGCTTAGTACCTCGACTGAAGATAGGGTTTCAACCCCTGTTGTTGGTGGAGGGAGGGGAGAGGGTGCTCATACTAAAGAAATTTCTCTTGCATCAAGACGGCAGCGGAAGAACTCCCACGATGAAATCAACGGTGCCCGTCTACAGTCCCAGTTAGGTCGAACTACTTAGTGAAAACCTCATTTGGGATACTTCGACATAACCAGATCATAGGCGAATGAGGACTGGATTACCTGGCCCTTTAAGACCAAAGGTTCAACAAAGGGCCTGGCCCTCCATGTTGGAGGTTGTGTGCGGGGTTGACGACTCCACCATGGAAAACAAAAAATTGTTAGGTCCCTTAACAGACCAAGGGGCCAACATTGACTCGTACGACTGCGAATATACCGAACATCGCCAAGACAAGAAAATACTGTGAGGAAGTCTGACGTTGGACGGCTACAATCGCAAGAAATCACCAGATCCTTTTCCCATCGAGTCTCTCTCAATCTCTCCCGAGGTGCTATGCCGCCAGCATCAAGTATTGAAGACCAGTGGTAACATTACCAAAAAGCGATCAGAGATGGCGCCTCTAATGTGCTGGGTTTCACTCGGCCACCGCAATGAAACCCCTGGTTTGACGACGAATGCCAGCAAGCACATGCAGCGAAACAAGAGGCATACAACGCGGCACTGCATAGAAGGATCAGAGCTGCTCGCGAGCTCTACGAGCAGAAGAGGAGAGACGAGCACCGGCTTCTCAGGAGGAAAAAGAAAGAGCATCAGAAGCGCCCGATCGAGGAAATAGAGAGATGCGGTTCGCAAGTTTTACCAAATGGTAAAAATAACCTGTCGAGACTACAGGGCCTAGGAATAGAAATGCTGTAAAAAAAAAGCCAAAAGCCTCGCTACAGGCTAATGACTTTGAAATTATGACTACAATCTTGTCATCGACCCTCAAGGAATTGTGCAAGTATTTAGGCAGCAGAACCAACAGCTGCTCAACGAACATGACCAAGGGAGAGGGATAGAGTATAAGGAAAACTCAACTTCAATGGATGAAGTAGTCCCTCCACTCGGCTTGGAAGAAGTCAGTGCAGCTATCAGAAGGCTAAAGGGCAAGAACTTCATAGGCTCAAAGCTCTGGAAATCCTGAAAAAAAAATCAACGAGGTCCAAATTGACATCCACCCTCTCTTTATTGACTTTAAGGCCGCGTCGAGCTACACAACACGATGCACGAATGCGGGCTTTACGAAAACTCGCGATGCACCGTGCAGGTCAGAACTAGAACCTCCGAATTATTCCAAACATGCACCGGATCTCGGCAGGAGATGCGGTGCCGTGTGATTTTCTAATCTTGTGCTCGAAAAGATAGTATGGTGGACAGGGATTACCATGGACGGCACTATCTTCTGCAAGTCCGTTCAGCTTTTAAGACACGCAGACGATATTTATATTATTTCCCGATCCCAATGTGCCGTCTTTCAGGCTTTTACGGTAACTGAAGTGTCTGTTTTTGTGCTTTGCATGGGCAGCCACACGCTATAGGAAGATGTGTGAAGATGTGAAGTCAAGCAGCCACCCACAGGTCGTGGACAATCGCTTTTAAATTGGTGTAGCAATGTCTACAGAAACTAAACAGCCATGGTAGAACGAAAAAGGTGATCATACCCTGGCCATATTAGAATGAAGGGAAATGAAGATGCAGATGTTTAGTGGCGGAGAAGCCGCATCCGAGACTGAAGTTCTTTGCGGAATACCATTCGTGAATAAATACAAAAGGACGAATAAGACACAAAATCTGAAATGAACTTTGCAGAGTTCGTCAACCCAAGACTCGGGAGCTATAACCGGTGATACAAGCTTGACCAAAAATGTCATAGAAAAGATTGCTTAGAGGACGACCACTTAAATATGTTTAAATTTCTAAAAGCTACCACCACTGGGTATCTACTGGTGGGCTCTTGGGATCGTAGAGCCTGGTTACATTTGCGGGGGCGTTACCGATAAGTAAAAACGTGAGAACGATGCTATGATAATTCATGACGACGAGGTATGTTGATATGGTGTGGACTACTGTATCCAATTCTAAACGAAATCACTAGAAGTCAGTAAAACAAGGGGCAGTAAAGCGGTAGGAAGCGAAGCCAACCCACCTAAACAAGCAAGAGAAGCAGCGAGAGACTTTTCTTATGGGGCATGCTAAGCAGAGTGAGAGCACAACTGGAAGAAAGCGTCGACGTTGGGAAGACTGGAAAGAAAACCGCAGATGCCCAAGTCGCAGATTTTCAGCAGAAGTGGATAAGGACCACCAAACAACAACCCCACGAGTCGTGTTATCCAAACGATACCAAATGCATTAATTGGGTCTCAAGCACCCCAGCCGTGTCACCGCCACTCCCACCTGCTTGCTACCTACTCAGCAGAAAATGTAAAAAACTCGGGAGCAAAGTGCCGAGATTAGAGCCGTGTCACACCACGTCCTGATAAAAGTGAAGGACCTGGATGACATTATGACCAAGAAAAAATTCAACTGGCTTCATCGGCGCAGCTAGTCCAAGTAAGCCGTTACCAGAAGCAGCTACGCAGGGTGAGCCAAACAGCAGTGCTAAACCTAAAATTAAATAGCTGGCGCGACAGCTCGGGATGAGCCAAGGCCGACTCCGAACGGCGAATTGAGAAGTTTTTCATGACAAATTATACTTCCGGAGGCTTGTCATTCCCCGACGAGAGGTGGTGCGGCGAAAAATGTTTAGTGGATATGGCTGGGGCTTCAACTCACGCCGCTCGGTCAGCAGTCCAACGCATTAACCACTGAGCCATGGCGACCACTAAACCTGTCAACTAATATCGCAAAAAAGCACTGGAAATGGGAGAAGTCTTCATCTGGTGGGCAAACTGAAGGAGAAAAGGGCAACCTAGAAGATCATTCATGTCTCGGCCAAAGACTACATACAAGAGCGACGACCGGTCTGAGTACTGCTTCAAGTGAAGTGGAAAGGGGTATATGGCAACGAAACAGGAAACAGGCACAACGCTAGTACAGCACTGGATGCACCAAATGTTCCCCCTTTGTGCTGAAAGACTCTGAGAAACGAAAAGAAAGTCATCCGAGTGAATCTTAACCAGAGCGAAGCTGCGAATATGACGCGGATGATGTGTGCCCCACAAACACCTAGAAGAGGACATACATAGATTTGGATAGCAAAAACCACAGACAAAGCCATGACAAACATGGTAGACCTCTCGTGGGCTAGACTACCCGTCCTATATTTCTTCAATTGCTACGTGCTGTCAAGCATCACGCAGAGGGAGTTTGTAAAACTGGTTGACAACATCACAACCGAAGCGAGAAACAGAAACCCTGTCTAGCGAAAGGATCTGCAGAAGAAACGGAAGAGGATCAGTTGTCGACATCATCCGGGTTAGCACTTGCCCAATGTGGGGGTGTAAGTGGAAAGCAAGCTCGAATCCCACGCATCGCGATCACCAGGCGACCAAGTCCTTTCGAAAACGGAAGAGGACCACGGCACAACCGCAGAAAATGAAATGATAATCAACGACGAGAGAAGCTAAGATTTTTTTCGAGTTCACCGTTTAGAATTGTTCTGCTTTTAAAGTAAAAAGCACGACAATCACTGGATTTTGCAGAAGTTACGTTGTGCAAAAAGCCAATTCGACGAACTTTGAAAATTAAAAATCTTTCTACCCTCTAGCGACAAACGAAAGAAACACACTTAACCACTCACCAGACAGTTTGACATGTGCTGAAAAAAAATACCCGTATCACAGACACAAACCACACGAATTCAGAGAACTTCTTAACTATTTTCTTTACATGCACTGAATGATATGCGGATTCAGCGGTCGATATTCGAATAAAATCTCTATTTACAACCGTATTGGTGTGAAAATATACAGAGTTTTGCAGATACTAAAAAGAAAAAGAAATTTTTTACTTGATTATATAGAAATAACAAAGTTAATTACAAAATTTATACAATTTCTCCCTCAAATGTTCACAATCACAACGACTACTGCACGAACGCACCAGCTGAACTGTCCTGCTGTCACCTGTAACTGTGACAGTTCACTGACAGCTTGCAGTTTTTTTCATTGCATTCGTCGTCAATCTACTGGATTCGCTTATTTTGTTATTTCTTCCTAATTTTTAATCACATTTATCACGTTTAAATTTGCCAATAATTATAACAAAGAGTAGTGCTACTATATAACAATAGTTTAACTCACAAGTGATCATCAATTTCATAGATTAGTGGGTATATTTACCAACCCTCCCAACTCGATTTAGTAAGCAAATCATAACAAAGGAAAAAACAGTCGTAAAAATCTCAGAAAACACATATGTACATATTCTACTGGTCGCTTTATTGTTTAAGGTTTCTGGGTCAAGAGTTAGAAATATCATTAAAAATTAGAACGCACAAGGAGTTCTACTGCGTCTGCCTATAGTGTATGTGAACTCTACTTGAACAAGTGACTGATTTTCTAGATAAAGTTCTGAATGTTTTTTTTATCTTCATTTGATATGCAGTTGTGAAATTTTCGTACAAATTATATGCGAATAGCTAGTAAAGTGGGTAAAATTCATAGGAAAAGATGCGATATCACGATTCTGTGGTATTTACACAATTAAAAAGCAATAATACGTTGTTTACACTGGCGTTTCTGAAAGGGATTTTATCCAACGATAATAATTTGCAAACTGTGTATGCTTTGCCATTTGAGCGATTTGTGTTATCAGTTCAACAAAATCAATTAGTCATTCGAACAGGGAGAACATTAAGTTCTATTTTTGAATGATAAACTATCAACTTTTACATTATAAATGTTTAAATGTTCGTAACGCATTATTCAGCCGCGTGATTACTTAAAAGAAGCGCTTTCGAGTTGTTCCGTAGGCAAATAAATTGTAAGGTACAGCTAACTCCGGCTAAACACCGATGTGAACTTTTCCCTGAGATCAAAGCCTTGACTTAGTCAGTCATACCTACACCTATTCGCAATTTATATTAGTCATCTCTGACGCTCAGGGCATTTAAAGTCTAAACAACGCTTTGAGTTATCTCATTTTTGCATATATCGCTGTAGATATGGTAAAACAATGATTGATTCGCTACACATAAAAGTCAAAAACTGGATGCTACAACGACTTACAGACAAAAATGGAACTGAGAATTTTCTTGGTTGCAGTAAGGAACTTCGAAAGCAGGCTTATAATTTTTTATGATGCTATGAAGTCCAGGGCGGGCCTAGTTTAAGCTAAAAATGCGTCAAACTGGCAGCATAATTCCCTGGTTGGGTCTCAGAAACACAAGCCTGATCACAACCACTCCTACCGATCTATACACAAGCGAACATTTATTTCCTTTCTGTGGTTATTCACAAGGTAGAGTTCGAATTATAAGAACACCAAGAGAAGTCATTCGGACACACGTAAGCCGGCTATGCTTGGAGGATCAAGAAACTGAACAGACAAAAACATTATGCAATAGACCTAGTAAGCTGCTTAAGTCGTATAAACCTTTTTGTCTAACGTCCTTCATCCTTAAGAGATAGACGTTTTGTCAGAGACCAGCTAGAAGTGTCTACCTTAATCCGCCCAAGTCGATGGGCCGCTTTCGGTAATGCGCTACCACTAGCAGGAACTTAATCTTTATTTCAGAACGACAGGCAACTGCTAAGGAGAGGAAGTGATTGCTAAAGTGAACATTTTGAGCCAACTTGACTGCAAAAGCCTACTAAACAAAAACATTGTTACCTAATGCTTTATGCTTACACCGCGTTCCTGTTTCTGTTGCCTTAGCCAATATTATATTAGTTTTGGTAGAAACGCGCAGATATGCCTACAGAGAAGGCACGCAGGGTGCCCTTGATTACCTTATGAAAAAGACAGAATTGCTCATTTCTAGACAACAAAAGCGTGTTTAAAGTGTCTGTAACTGCAATTAAAGACTGCCCACAATGTGAGTTCTCTCACTCTTCTGTGGCCTTCAGTCGTTGACAATCTTTCAGTCAATCTTCCCAAATTAGGCTTCATAACTCTCGGTTTCAATGAGGTTAAGTATGTTGCTGTTGTCTTAGACAACACCCTGGCATTCACAAGCTGAGTTCATCACAGAGCGTTCAGCTATAACCCCATATACCAATCGAAACCTTTATGGCAGACCTTTCAATCCAAGAATGATGCACTTGTTGTTATGCCCATTTAAATATACCCGGCAATAGTTTGGTTCTTGCACGGACAAGTTGCCTTTCACCTCTAGAAAAACGGGTGTTCGCAGTACTCTAAAACAAGTAAGAGTCTATCTTGCGGGACACATAGCTGACTCAATTCCGACCTTATGGCCACGGAATACTGTTTTGAAAGATTATTACACGTCGTTATATTGGAACATGTATCCTGGTCTAATAGAGAACGCTTACTGAGCTCAAGAAGTCTGGTCTGGTTCATCGACGGATCGGAAATGGAATCTAAAGTCTGAGCTGATGTCTTTGGACCAAACACACACCAAAGTCTCAGTGCCACTGAGTATGAATTCTGCACTGGATAAACCTTGATTAAGGCTTTTAGCTAGAGCACATCTTTTCAGACAGTTGGGCAGTCGGTAAAGAACCAACGTTCCATTCCGTGGAATCTAAGTCAGTCAAGAGCTGTTTGCAATCATTAGACCGACACAATAAGTTTGAATTTAGTGGGGTACCTGCAGACGCAGGGTCGGCTTAGCTTTCGCGTTATTGGGACCAAAACCCTTCAAAGGCTTCAATTGAGCTCCTGGCACAGCGCTAATTAAAAATTGCCTACTCTTTTGTAAAAATGTTCAATATAAGTTTTTCACAGGACTTTTGAAAATCGAATAGCCTATCCAGCCAGTCGATCCGTAGCTGACCGTCTTCAATTTTCCATAAAAAGTTTGTTGACATGTGGGCTGTCTTTTTCTGTGGCGTTCTTTCGATGCTGGGTTCTCATTTATGTTCGATTGATCTTCGTTTTAAAACTTAATTGCGAACCCTGTGAAGCCATGGTATTTACTACTTTGTACGTCGCTGTGAAGTGTCTTTTGTTGGGGACGGCATAAATAATTTTTTTTCCAACTATGTACCAAAACAAATGCAAACTAAGTCGCGTCTGTTTATAACATGTGGCCAGCAGTCCGTTCTGTTCTATAGTTTTCGATCCCATGTCCGTCCTTTCTAATCGCCATAGGCGCATTAAGAGCTTCTTCTCCTTATACGATCATCTTTCCCTCTATTCATATTTTTCGTCCTTTTACAGTCTGGTAGGCTTTTTATCTCATCTGCAGAGCCAGCACAGACTCTTAGCAATCACAGCGAATTCTCCGAAATTCCACACCATTACAACTCTAAGTGCAAACAACGTCGGGCTTCAGCTCAATGCATTGCAAAATATGACGACAAAGTCTTGCTTATTCGTAACGCATTTGCTTAAGCTACGATCTGACGATTTGCAGATGTGCGCAAATTTTATAGAAAATGTATCCCAAACGTCCGCAAATGTTTGTCTGCAAATATTTTCACAAATGTCGTTTGCGGACGATTTGCAGACATTTGTCTATTTATTTAGACTGAGTTTTAGTGCCGCTTTTAAACGTTCATGTGTTTATCAAATTATCAACTTTCCTATTGCAGAAATTCCAACTATGCATCGATGTTAGTCACAGATAAAGTTCGGTAACAAATCAAACATGTCCCGCAATGATCCAGAGGATATTAGAATTGCAGCCGAGTCCATCTACGGCAACGCACGTCCAATGAGTTATCGTGCGGCATACCAAGCGCAACCACAATTCGACATGAGTACGTTCATTTTATTTTACACGCAATACCTTCCTTTTTAACTGATGAATTTGAATTTTCTTCTGTAGATCGCGGACATCCCATCAACTTCATCTCGGAAGATTTTCTTGGCGGGTACATGCAAGATGGCCGTATGTCGGTTGTGCGGAGATTCTTTTGCTTGTTTGTCACCTTCGATTTGTTTTTTGTCTCTTTGCTTTGGCTCATTTGCATTATGGTAGGTAACAACGCATCTATCGTGTAAACATTGAGGAATAAATTATTAGAGATCCTCCTAGATAAACGGTGACAGCATTTTCAATGCACTACATAAGCAGATACTGCACTATTCCATCTATTCATCGTTGTTTGACGTCGTGGGAACTGCCATTTGCCGGTTTGTCATTTTGCTTTTGTTTTATGCGCTATGCTACATTAACCACTGGGTGATTATTGCGGTAAGTTTGCATGTGTATTCTCACGAGCTATTGTCTTATAAACAAATATTTTCTTTCCAGATGTCGACGAGTTGCTCATGCATGTTTCTGATCTCAAAAGTTTTCTACTTTGATGTGAGTTGGTCTATGGTTGCAAGAGAGTTCTTTAATCTGTTTTCCTTTTGTTGCAGTGGGTAGGTTCACCGCAGCCAATATTTGGAGTTGTGCTTATTGTCACATCGTTTGTGCTGTCATGGGGTGAGGCGTGGTTCCTCGATTGCAGGGTTATACCTCAAGAGCGACATGCAAGGAGTTACTTCTCAGGTAAGGCAATATGACACCGAATTATTTGTTTAGTGTGTTGAATTTGTTGTATTTATTTGCAGCAATAACAACAAACGATCGTTCCCCGCTGATGGCTCCATTTTTGGCATCTGAAGGTGAACGACCCCCAGAGAGTATTGCCAACTTTTACTCGCCCTATGATTCGATACACAACAGTGATGATGAAGAAGAGCAGGTATGCAAATTTGTTGTGAAGCACGAATATTTCCCACCAGATCCGACGTCTGAGAATAACTGGATTTTTCTTCTCTCATTTCTACTACCATTAGTTGTTAATCATCAGTTTTTGCATCAATATTTATACGCCTTTCGGTATGGCTTCATCAACGCATAGGCGTCACCGTCCACTACTTATCCAGCGAGGTGTTGTTAGGGTCGTCCCTTCACGATGATCTATGCCACTTTTTTCTTGGCTAATTCACTCGCATTTGACTTTCTTTCTTGTAACAGTAGACCTCATGAACGCCTAGAAAATCCAGTTTTGTTGTTCAATGTAATTGTACCCAGCCTGCGCTTGAAGCATTTTGACTACTTAATTGAATTTGATATCACCCCGCTGTCGCCCAAGTGAATGAAAAGTTTTTTCCTTTCCATCACTGATCCTCTTTTGAGGATAGAAAAAGAGTTGTTTAGAACTACACTACGATCATCTGTTCATTGTTACAATTCCCCGCCAACGTTGTATCAAGAAAGGTATGGCTTGGCTATGATATGGCAAAAACAACGAATCACGGCAATTACCAAGTCACATTGGCCTATTTTAGATAATGCAGATGAGGTATATATCCTGAATAACACTCAGTGCCCCAGTTACAAAAAGGAAAAAGAGAATGAGAAACTTGTTCACTTCCTCTTTAGTTGTTAGGTAGGTAGGTAGGGTGGCAATCCATGGAAAGCACACACACCCATAGGCCAAGGTAGGCTCTTTGTGATACCACGTGGGTCTATAACCCGGCAGGAGCAAGTGTCAGACTTAGTGCACTAGGCAACCCGTATGTATGTACATATAGAGCTTTATCTACCTGGTTTATCAGCTGCGCAGCAGAGTGTGACATTCGTTCGCTCGTTCAGCGACACGGGACGGAATTTGGGAGTCCGGTGCAGTTTAGAGTGACCCCGCTATAGAAATATTCACAGACGGATCCAAAACAGCGTGTGATACGTGGGCGGAAGTTTTCTCCAACGCACCTGGAAATTACGGCAGTCCACGAAGCTGCGGCTTTACGATCAAGATTGGTAAAGCCATGCTGCAGATCCATTAACGAGATTACAGACAAATGCGACGTAACCCTGTACTAAATCCACATCCAAGCTAGTTCGACGCTGTCGTGAAGAGCTTAAGGTTTTTGGCTCGCAGCACAGTGTTACTCTCTGCTGGATTCCAGGTCACAGGGACATAATCAGAAACGAGATAGCCGATGGATGGATTTGGAAGAAAAGGGTCTACCCTGACGACAGCCAACAGTAGGTGGAAGTCGCTTACCACCTGTGGTATATCAAGGAAAAAAAGACAAAGCCAGAACCAACAAGCTTTTAAAATATGACAGAAAGTCGGTGTCAATGTTGGTGGGTGTACTCACAGGCCACAATCTTCTAAGAAATCACACAATACAATTTAAACTCAACGATGAGAGTATATGTAAAAGGCTGCGGTGACGAAGGTGCTCAAGAGGATACTCCTCACTTCCTCTGCCACTGCCCAAGGCTATTTCTGTAGAAGCTGTAGAGACGAAAAGGAGAAAACTACAACTCACCTACTGTAGACTTACCCTGCCCTGGCAAAATTAAAAAGGAAACCCCTTGGGGAATACTCCTATGATGATCTTCACGACCTACCCAAACTCGACATTCAAAAAATAAGAAACTTTATCCCGGGCCAAAGTGGTTCAATACAAAGGGTCTCTACCGATGCGGACACCCATCTCAACACACTCGGCGTTATACTCTTAGTTCCTGGTGCTGATAAGGCGGTATTTTTCTCGTGGTGTTCACAATAGACCAATCCGCAGTCACCTAACCTAGCCTAGCCCTCAATGACCAGAGAGACTGACGGACTCTAAAGGTATTTTGGAAAGACGCTGGCCCCCTTCGCGCCGTAAGTCCGAGAAACTACAAAAATGCACTTACAATCTGGCATTCTGTTAGCCACTAACAAAGTGCTGTACACAACTGATTTGACAGTTGTCAGCAACAGCCAGTGCATGATTTTCGACTGAAAGCCCCATTCTGAGAGCTACGAGCGATTGTTACTTGCGATAGATGTCAGTCAGACGGCAGTCAGAGGAGTTTGAATTGCAAAGCGGTGTCCGACATGACTGTATACTATCCATACGGTGGTGGTAAGTCGGTGAGAAGCCCAGCAATTCTGTAAAGTTTGACTTTACATCTTAACTACCCCGACGGTGGAAAAAGAGTGAATTTTGAACTAAATGGTGCAAAGTACCAGCTTCATTTTAGACCGGTTATATAGTTCGAGAGGGGATCGCAATTAACACATAGTCTGTCCCTGAGCTCGTAACAAACAAATCAAACTTAGGTGCCATCCTACTTGGAGTCTCAACAACATTTCACTTAACGATATAAATTGATTTGTAGATCAGCCTTCCATTGATCACCTCATTGCTGTTCATTGAGGTAAAGATTGTTATAGGCTCAGTATATGCTATGGTCTACTTGAAAATACAATTCTGACTCCCAATACTCTACCGAAAGGGCATAATTCGTTTGGTTCAATCAGCATATCGTAGCGAGATTCGAAACTTCAAAGAATACATCAAGTTTCTACAACACAACCGTCATCGAAGGCTTTATACATTCATTTATGCCCCCTAATTTGAATTCAATATGTAAATGAACTCATATCCGTCCTCCCCTTGAAACGATTGACAATTTAAAGACTTCACTTCTCCAGACATCTTACAGAATCATTTGATAAGTCGTCATGTCACAAGTAACTTCTAAATATTTTCAGGACGAAGAATACAGACAAATGGGCTTGGACTGCGTCCGGAAAGCCTATGAGCTTCTACAATCCTCCGATTGGAAGGTGGAAAAAGTCACTCAAAAAGGCGACACCATACAGAGTACACACAGAGAGAAGCTGGGCAAAATATACAGATTAACCGTGAGTCTTACCACACCAATAACGAATGAAGTGTGTTGATTCAACCTTTCTATTTTCTTTATCCAGGGGCGCATCAAATTCCCAGCAAAAGCACTGCTCGAGGAGCTGTTTCATAAGATTGAAAGTGTTCCCAAATGGAATCCCACGTTGCTGGAGTCCAAAATTATTCGGGTAAATCGAATCAAGTTGCTTGTTGTAGAAATGATTGATGTTGTGTCTCTTTTACAGAAAGTGAACACTTACACGGACATCAGCTATCAGGCGACAGTTGGCGGTGGTGGAGGCTTGGTAAAGTGTCGCGATTTTGTTAATTTACGCTGCTGGCGGTTGTGTCGAGATGGGAAAGTCATTGAAGACAGTGATGGCGAAGATGATGACAATAAAAACGAAGACAACGACGATGAGAACAATCGATCTTGCGAGGGCAGTGTTTCAACAATCTCAGCCGAGAATGACTACATGCCCAGTAGCGTAAGCAGTTCTACTGTGAAACTGTCAAAAAGCACCGCAAAATTATCCGAAAACCGGTCCTCGCCCAGCACTGGAGGCATTTTCCGAACTCTTAGCAAAAGCCTCGGTGCAAAGGACTTTCAAGGGCATTTAGAATTTGCAGATCCGCCACCGTTCGATGACGATTTTCATGACGCTAAAGACTACCCCAGTCCAGCAGAAGTGAATAAAAGTGAATCGCCCAAAGCGAAGGATAAGGTATACGTTAGCGCTGCCATTAGTATTGAGTATCCGTCAATGCCTCCAGTACCTAAATATACGAGGTGAGTTGGTGAATATAATTCAGAATGCACAAGCTCATTCGTTTAACCACAGAGGTCAAAATCTGGTTTCATGTTGGGCCATGCGGGAGGTGGAAGGTAAATCAGATGTCTGCATTTTTGAGTGGCTTCTCTGCTTGGATTTAAAGGGATATGTGCCGCGTTATGTACTGGATAATGTAAGTGGTGATATACGCACTTGGATGGAACAGATTTAACTATTTTTCATAGGCCTACACCAGCACTATGACAGATTACATGACGCATTTGCGGAAATATGTCTGTGAACTACGCCAAAAACGAAAGAGAAGTGCACCTTACCGTAACACTGTGGAAGAAGACGACTAAAAGATCTAACAAATAATTTTTTTAAGCAAATACTTAGGTAATTAACTTAATCAAATATATAGAAACAAATAATTGCAACGAACAGTTCGTGTGCTAACGTAAATTCTATCAAACAAGCGAAAAGATGTTCATTTTTATAATATTTAGCAATTTACCATGTGAAAGTGTGTGGATACGTTATTAAGGGAAGTGTGAGAAGACTGGTAAATCAATTGAAAAATGTTCTTTACCAATTTATGCAACAGCAAATAAGTATTTTTTATACTTTTCTTTCTAAGCCTAGGGAATACATTGTAAGTTATTATAATTTAATAAATGCGAAAGTGTGAATTGCTTTTTTTGGCTCAAATGGACGTGTATTTAATAAAGTTTTCTCGATGTGTATTTGTTCTATTTGCGTTGAAGAAGAAATATTCAACCCTTGAGCTTCATAGCGACTGGGATCGGATAAAAAAACGTGCGTACATGTAGAGCGGATGGACCCAATGCTCCAACCACTCTAACAGACAACTCAAAAGGTGTTGGTCTCATCTTTAATTACGTGCACAAGTAGCAAGAATCTGATGGGCAACGCAGAAAAGATCGACCTCATCTTCATTCAGGTGTGCGTGACCTTAAACGATTCAGTGTACGGCATTTTAAAACAGCTTAGCTATGGATTATGCTAGCTGGGTCTTCCCGTACAAATTTATTTTACGTTTTCTCAAGAAAAGTTTCGGTTTCTGCAAGAAATTCCTAACGGGATTCGTCTAGAATGTCTATAACCTCAACATTGCTTGGAACAAAAAGAAATTCAGAATTATAGATAAAGACCCATGAATATTCTGTAAATCTAACATTCGTTCTTGTATGCATAAATAATACGATGAATAATAAGTAATTGCCTAGCAAAATTTCAATAACGGGGTATGTATCGCCGTTATTCGAAATGCACGCTTAAACAAGAAAACTCCGGCAATGCAGAAATTTCTCACCAATTGTGGAAATACATCAAGAAATTGAGGAAATGATTGTTAAATAAAAAATTCATATGATACACCGTTACAATATTGAAAATAATATGCAAAAAAAAACTTACTGTGCTCTTTTTTGTAGATTTTATAAAATCATTTTATAAAATCAACGATTTAAAACACTTCCGCACTTGTCACTTCACTCAACACTGTTCGAATAAGAATGAGAAAGCTCGCTTGCCGATTTTATACACCAACCACAGTATAGAAGGAATTTTTTTTCTCTTCACCGCATTCTCACACCTCTCGCTCACACCGCACTTTACAAAAGTAAATTCTCGATCCCTTTCGTCGAATGCATATCTGCTTAAAGTACTGCCAAGTTTTTAAATTATGTTAGAAGGTAATTGTAATAGATGACGGTGGCCGATGAAATTGAGATTGAATGGTGTAAAATCTATGAAAAGAAATTAAAGATTTGGCGAAGCTATACTATATGTACGCTTTGTCGAGTTTAAAAGACCATTTTGGATCATAATAAAATAATATTGGCCGTCAATACAATGGCAAACATTTTGAGCATTACCACCCATTCGTGAATGCAGACACACTTGGACTAGAAGAGGTCCGTTCTGATATTGCATAATCACATAATTCAATAATTCAGGACTACTCTAAGAACCAATTAAACTGTTTAGGGCTTGTCATGAATATAAAATATATGGACAAACATTTTGAATGCATTAAATGTCATTTTTTTGAAGAATTAAAGTCAGTTTTCCCTGCAATATATTTGTATATGGAGAAAGTTATCTCTCAATTTCTCGTCAATGAACTGATTATTTTGAAGATTTTGTATTTTATTCGTTTCTTGTCCATCTAGTTCACCTTTCCCTTCATTTCATCAAGTTTCAAATAGAAAAACGATCCAAAAGCAGCGAAAACCCTAACAAAATTCCATGAGATTTGAAATTTCATTGGTGTGACACAAAACGGACGAAAAAAATGCGTTGAGTTGATATATGAACTCACTGCAGTTTTTGGCTGTGCACATGTTCGTATTAGATTTTTTGGAAAAATCAGTTTTTCAATGCAAATATTGTTGGAAATTCATTGCAGCACTTGTTATTATGTGTTAATAGCTTAAATAAATGCAAAAACATTGATATTTCATCAGAAAATTGCATAAAATATAAAAAATTTGGTTTTCGATTCTCCCCGTGTGTGATAAGAGTAGCATTCTACTACCAATTTGACAGACATTGCTATCTATTCGCTTGATGTGTCCGGAAAAGTGTTTCCATTGAAGGATTTTGAAGAAGACTCCTATGCTATCGGAGGCCAACAGAAAGGATTGCGTATTTTTTTGATTGATTTTGGTGGCACAAATAGAGAAAAGGCGTTGTATAGTGTCGATAGAGAATTGAGATTATATTTCAAATGCATTTGGCAGGAGATTCAAAAGACGCGTCGGGATTAATATCGGTGAGCTATTCCCTAGCTTTAGCTCTGGGCCTTCATATAAAACCAATCGTGTCAACCCTTTATATTCTTAGAAGAGCTTGCTCATTTCAGATTCTCTTGGAATCTTGAGCAATTTGAGGAGGTCTTCACGGTGGTCTTTGATTGTTCGCCAAATCAGACCTCGCATGCCAGAGGGAAGAATCGATGGAATCTAATTCACTAGGCAGTATATGCTTATAAGCTTAAGGCTTGTGCTTCACGAGTCTCCTAAGTTTCTGTGTTGCATTTGTTGCTCTCCAAATGACGACCAACTGTCCCAGTTATTTGAACACCTGTCTGACAAGGTTGACTGGATAGAATTTCATCACGCAGCAGGGGAAATCATTATCCCCAGTGATTTCAATATGCACAACTCAATCTGGCTACAACACTTCAACAGAACTGCCGGGAAGATGAGCTGAAGAATTCGCCATTTGTCGAGACGGCTGGCGCAGCTCGTCGACGAACTTACGCATGATTCAGGACACCAAAATGTTCTGGAAGTTTTTGACGCCACCGTTGATTCCATCTGGAGAATTCATTCGCTGTCGTGTTTGTTTCTGGTAAAGAGTTCTCAGATAGCTATAGCGAGAAGGTAAAACATGAACGTTGTCGCTACTCACTGCCTTGACAAATCTTTTGGTTTCTCTAAGTTCGCGGACGTTTTTCTAATGGGCTAAGCGAAGTTGGTGTCGCCAGTTGGTAAGCAACGCTGTGATGGTAGTCAGGTTCTGGTTCTATGAGAGTGGAAGCAGAGCCGGCCCTAGCCAGTTCATCCATAATGCCCTGGTGGCCAGGTATCCAACCAAGTTTGACTTTATTGTGGCTTGCAAGTGCTTGTAAGGCATCATGACAGCACTTGACCGACCAAAATTCCACGAAGTGGTATACCAGTGCCTGTTGTCAAAGTGAAGGCTTCAGAATTGAACAGCGACATAAGGAAATTTCTCTTCGATTTAACTTTTGCAATATTTATTATTCAATTCAGAACAAATCATTTCAATTTTAAAGCTTTACATGAATATATTTAAATGCATACAATAAGAATGGACCCCGTGTGAATTAGAAGCTCTACTTGTTCTCTTGAGGAAACCATGATTGGCAGGCTTCAAGTGCAATCTCACACATGGCTGTGATGGCTTTTCCGTTGTCATATTCTGTTTGGAAGTAGATATTAGTTCTGTGAAGTGATATTTTTGTTTCAAAAACTCACCAACACTGTTACGCTTTCCGAAAATGCTACCATTGAATGGTGGTTTCCGGTAGGCGGCTTCAGTTGAGTCCAAAAGTACGGCAGCAATGAAGAATGCAACCAGGAAAATTGAGATAACTCGGAAGGCAGCCATTTTTATGATGAAGATATTTATTTCTTGATAGAGTTGTAAGATAGACGAAAGATCTGCTGATGCTGTTTGAATCAAAGCGAGCAAGGAACTGATGCCTAACTGAGGGTTGACCACGGATTTTATAGTAAAATTCTTCGACAGGATATGATCCCTGAAGAGGGAGTTCCAATGTTACTTTGCAATCTTCTCATAATTATTTTTGATTGAAAGTTAATTGGGTGTTGATTGCAAAGTTCATTAGGGGGTATTGGTGTTGGTTAGGGCGATTTGTGGGAGAGTAGACTTGTTTTGAACGCAGGACACAATAATTACTAAAGGATTGGGGTAGCTGTGACTAATCTTAAAAAAACTCATATGACAAAGGGGATAGGGGTAGAAACTAAATACAGTCGAATTATTTTGTACGAAATAACTAATCAGTATTATAAACATAAACATGTATTTGAGGCTACTATGCTGGACTTGCTTAAATTACCGAGTCTCTACAGCGAGATGCCTATAATTTCTTATGCCTAAGTGTTTGAAGTCGCCCTAAACTATGCCCTTCATTGAACGTTAGATTTTACTCTTGTAGTTAGTCCCTTTGTAATTGATTCTTAAATTCTTCTTCATACGCTAAGTGGAAGATTGTTCGAAAGATTTTACTCCCAATGACCCTGAGTGCACGTTTGACTTAGTTGACATTTAATGAATCAGCGCAAATTCTCGGTAGACGTTCTGCATAAGCGACTGAGTTCTGCTTATGAACTAACTTTCTTATGAGTACAGAACTTTCTTCAGTCAATTCGATCGTTCACACTTCCTCTTGTCGCCTACCTTTGTAGATACTACAATGTAAGGAGACACTGTCAGGATCAAAACATCAAAAACATCCTCGCAAACTGGGTTAGCGAACTGGATAGAGGACAAGACGCTCGGAATCTCTATGAATCTTTTCCAGTATATTTCAAGCAGAGGCCTTCACAATTGAAAGAATCGCTCAATTCAACATCAATAGGAAGTCTCACGGGAAAGTTATCGGGATACTCTCGGACAGCCAGGAAGCTATCAAGGTTTCGTTAACACAAAATCAAAAACGGTAATGGACTGCCTTGAAAAAATCAATAAATTGGGACAAAGTACGCTCCACTGGAATCGGGGTAATGAGAGAGCAGATGCTAGTCCATCAGGAAATTCTGGGAAAGATAACCTATAGGAACATAACCCCCTTGTGGTAGGGGAAAAAGTTAAGGGAAAAAAAGAGAAACAAGAAACAACAAAGTCATTGACTAACCTTTCTGTTGTCCGGTAGGCTAAGAAACTCCTCGAAAACAACAACACAATCAGATACCTGCATCAATATGACCAAAAAGAAGCTCGGCATACTCGCAGGATTCCCAACGAGCCACTGTTGACTAAAAACATAAGCGGGTAAGTGGGTTAAGTTTGTTTATGCAGATGGGTTGACAAGAAAAAAGAGAACCATCTGCCCCACACTCAGGTCAGTATAGACCCATCGTGATACCCAAGTATCCCTTGCTCGTCGAACAATCCCTAAAGCATTGATTTCGAACAACTTCGAAGCTGTGCTGAACCTATAGATTTCCTGGATGGATATGTCGCTTAGTTGTTAAATATCCCGAAAAAATACCCTCCAGGAGTTTATTATTGAAATGGCAGAAGCTTGGATAGTTGCAGGGAAAAAGGGGTGCATTCTCACTGACTTCTTCATGTCTGCAGCCCCTCCAACGGTCGTCCTCATAAAAGAAATTTCTGGTACAGTAATAAAATAAAATCTTGTGAGGTGCTGTCGAGAATAGCTTAAGGATCTTGGAACACAGCACAAGATGGCACTCTGTTGGTTCACCGGAGATGAGGGCATAGAATGAAACAAAAATTCTGACGAATTACTGAGCAAGGACTCGGATAAAAGCTCGAAACAAGTTGACACTTCGGTAAACATCTCTTTTTGCATACTTGAGCTTGAAGCTTGGAAAACTTTTAGGGAGGCAAATCAAAGATGGACCTCTCTAGATGCTTGTATAACCATAGGGATGATATGGACTTTATTCGATAAGGCTAGGACCGACAGACTTCTGCAAGTCGACTGAAGATTACAGGGCATAATACTCTACGGTAACATATGAAAAAACTGCGAATAACAAAAGAAGACCTGTAGGGGTTTTGACCATGAGGAAATCCATTTTCGAGTAACGCTTTTACGGACACGGAATACTACCTTCCCCCTCTGAGTGCGACGTAATGGGATTTTTTCCCTTTCACCTGCTCACACTCCTTTTTTCCCGGTGTTTCTGCATCAGTGCGTTAGTTCTGGTTGTACAGGTTGTTTTAAAGGTACTCAAAGAGCTCTATCGGTTGTTTGCCTTGGCCAGAGATTTATTTCCATTTTGATCAAGGTCGAGGTCGTGAAGGAACCCTAGGATAGTGCTAGCAGGAGGATTGTTGATTGTTTCTGAGGAAGTAAACCCCCTACCGAAGTATTTCAGTCTGCAGCGAGCTATGCTTGCAATTTCTTGATTTTCCAAGCAGACCCGTCACATGCCTGACGGATATGCTAAGATAGTAGTGGAGTGAACAATGTACAGTCAGGAATGAGGAGCTTAACGTCACCTTTGTTTAATGCGAACATTTCTTGACTTTTGACGTTCCATGACTTGAGTTCCTGTTTGATGGGACTGGTGGATAAACCGCTGAAGTTAAAAGGGCCTATAAATCCAAATTGGACTAGAAAATATCTTCTTAATGGTGACCATGGTGACTGTGCGAAACTAACTTACAGGAGAAGAACCCATCTAGCTAGACTTACCTTTCATTGATCGGAGTTCCCAGGAAAAGAGGCTATAACAAATCTATTTTGGACGCAGTGCTATTAATACACCTCGAACACAGTTTACAGGCTAACTCATGCCAAGTTGGTTGAGATTAGTTTCTATTACCTGAGCCCAGGCCTTTCCCTTCATTACTTCGTGTGTGTGCAAACTTGTTGCATGAGTCCATCATTTAAGTCATTGTATTGAAACTCCTTCAACTAGGTCGGGGTAGCTGAAGAGCGTTACATCTCCTCGTCGCGAAGTTCTTGGCACTTATGGTTCTTGGCACGCAGCACAATGTTAAACTCTGCTGGGTCCATGGTTATAGCTAGGTACTAGGTAATGAAAAATCTGACGAACGAGTAAGAATGGTACGACCGAGACGGTACGTTCAAACCTTTATTCTGCAATCTAAGGGCGAAAATTGCACAAAAACCCTTAATGGAAGCAAATAATATGTGGAAATCGCTAGCTAGCTGTGAAATTTCAAGAAGGTTGTGACCAGAATATGGCAAAGCAAAAACCAGCAAGATTTTACAAAAATGACAGGAAATCGCTGTCGATGCTGGTGGGAGTGCTTACTGCCCACAATACGCTAAGATATCACATAAAGAAATTACGCCTGAATTATGACGGTATATGCAGGAGATGCGAAGACGCAGAGGTCCATGACATCTCATTTTCTTTGCCACTGACCGTATCTCAGATAAGAAATAGGACCCTAGGTCAATTCTTCGACGAACCGTAAGGATTTCTTAAATTTTCATGACAACCAGATGTTTGGGACCAAGTCATTAAAATCGCGGTAGGAAATATCATGGGTAATACAATGGGTCTACATTGACCTTAGTGTGATGAGGCAATCCAGTCCACAAGGCTAACCTAACTCCACTCTTGCGCTGTCGAACGAACTGCCTAAGCATTAACGGCCAAAGTTATCCTATAAAAGCATTCTTTACGCAGTTAACAGGAAATCCAACTAAATTTGTCAATAATCACACCCGTGACACGCATTCCAGCGGTGAAATTTCACACCCCCATACGCTTCCGTAACCAAGAAACATATGTAAATATTCCATCAGTCCACGGCCAATATTCGATTGTTATTTACAGTCCCTTTGCACTGCCACCACCAGTAACTGTAACCTAACAACGAACCACTCGTACTAGCTCCTTCCGGTTATCCTAGTAACATTGCCAATCAGTTTCAAACAATCCTGTCACGACGAAAACAGGAAAACACTTTTTATTTTTATTTTTAATTTCAAATTCTCGTGCGCACTTTTTCTGTTGAAAAAGAAAAAAATTCTTGTAAACCTGGAATGACTGATATCCTTTCGCGCGAACAAGAATTCCTCAAAATCAACGAACATTTAAACAAGATGACCAAGTATGCAATCGAGAAGCCCCAGCCAGCCAAAATTGATTCCAAATTTGCCACATACACCAAGAAGGGGCCGAGTCTCGTTTGCCGACACGGAGGCAATACCAAGCCCGATGAAGTCTTATTGAATGGCTTGAAAGAAAAGAATAACAACATCCCTCCGAAGGATATCGTATGCCATACCGGTGCTCGAAAAAAAATGCTGCCCAAGGAGCGACCGTTGCAGGGAATCATAGAGGAGAAGAAGCACCATGGTGAACTTCATACCGTATTGACCAGTCCACGTTCTTCAGTGAAAACTTATCCGGCGTCTAGGAACTCGGTGGCGAAGAATGCCTCGAATATTGTTATACGTTACAAGAACAGCGCGTTTATTCAGAGTCCATCGCTGGAAGTGCTTGTCAAGGAAGAGAACGAATCGATTCGTAGTCAGGCGACATTCCATGGCTCTGATATTAGTGGCGGGCAGTTGACTGCTCGATCGAAGTTGTCGAAGGTGCAGCTCAGCTCGGAGGGGATAGTCAAGTAAGTGATGGTTCTAGAAAAATTTCAACTTTCTGACTCACGCCATTGCAGGTTCCTCAAGTCCAGGATCGCCATCATGCAGGAAGAACACTCGTCCCTCACCCACGAAATGTCCAACCAAAAGGAACTGGTCGAGAAAAGCGTCGAACGTCAGAAGAAAATCGAGAGTCAACGCGACATGGCCTACACCAGGAATAACACTCTCACCGACCAGATGGCGAAATTGGAGGCACAGTACGAGGAGGCACTGCGACGAATAAAGGAAACTGAAGGCGAACACAGTGACACTCGAAAAGAGCTGGAGACAGCAAAGCGTGAGGTAAAGGTGTTGACTCAGGCCAACACCAACCTGGAGAAACGCTTGTACCGCACCAATGAAGAACTAGAGAACTCTAGAAATTCCTTAAATCAGATGCGGAATGCGGAGAAGGAAGTGAAGGAGAGCATCCGGAATGAGTCTGAGGCACATGACAAGCAGCTAAAGTGTCTAAAGAAGCAACGTGCTGATTTATTAAACGCATACAAGAAGCAGCTCTTCCTGATCGACAACTTGAAACGGCAAAATGCCTGCATGGAGCAGTCGCGAATGATTGCTTTCGGTGAAAAGGAATTCACAAAGGTCTTAGATTGGCAATCTAAGAACTAAAAGCTATGGACGATTCGGTTTTATTTAGCTCGCTTGTAGTGTTGATTCAAATAAAAATTTGGTAGACTTCAATAAGACTGGTTGTATTTTTTGGTGGAAGGAGGGCAAATGGGACAGACTTCTTCAGAGCGACAAATGAACAATGAACATTT
Source organism: Matsumyia berberina (assembly GCA_917880715.2). NCBI lineage: Eukaryota > Metazoa > Arthropoda > Insecta > Diptera > Syrphidae > Matsumyia > Matsumyia berberina. The sequence goes on along the minus strand of OU862870.1, from coordinate 108,019,908 downwards.
GCTGCCTAGGAATCCAGCCTCCCATCCCTTTTGATAAGGGGCAAGTTGGTTCCAGTTCTTCAGACCAAGTTTTCTGTGGTTCCGCGATCATTTGGTCCAGTAGTGGAAGTTCGACTGCACCGCCGCACTCTTCATCTGCATAAGTCTTGAGGAGTTAGTTCCTGACATTAGTTGGGGATTATGCCGATGGGGTAACTGCTTGACAGCGGAGTTAGTTACGAAGCAACAACGAGCTTCTGAAGACGGCTAGTTTTACTTTTGAGGATCCTTACAAACGAAACATGAACGATCTTCGGATTGGCACGTAGAATGCTATGCTAGGACCCTAAACAGACCACCTGCATGCAAACAATTAGCGAAGGCCTTAGATTGATGCAAAACAGATATGACCGCCGTCCAAAAAGTGCGATGTGATGGGCCGAGTAAAAACAAGATAAAAAAAAGGATTTCTCTACTCCAGCCGCAAGAAATAGGTCGCAAGGCTCCCCATACCCTGATTTGCCGATATGAATGTTATGAGGACAACTGTACACAAATCCGTGCATGGAGAGAATGGATTCATATGGTGCACCAGTCACCTATAACATCTTGCTTAAGATTTCGTGATGTGTTTTGTTGAGCAATTCGCTCTTCTTCCATCTGAGTCGTCGGTGAGGTCCTTTTTCACAGTCCTTTGCAACTTTTTCCTCTCCCCACTTGGGTTGACAGCTTCCAGGTTTCATTCCTTGGCTTAGAAGTGGTTTAATCTACTTCTTTGACGACGGTGCGGGGCTGTATCGATTCGGAGTTTTTGCACTTTAGACATTTTCTTACTCAGGTGCTCTCTCATTTGATATTATTTCCTTGAATGACAAACAAGCGGTCAAAGGCATAGTCTGGTATCAGAAAAGTTGTCCGAAAAATCGGTGAAATCTTCTCCAAACTTAACCACGAAACGAAAACTTTCATGGACTTTGTCCAGTCCTTTGCGTGATCGTTGGGCTCCTCTGCATAGACGGTGAATGAATGGACTAGATGACAAACTGTGTGGGCAAACTGAGTACAGCGATGTCGACCTAGTCAGATACAACGAGTAAGATGATCAAGACATGTAGGGCGGATGAACATCAGTGCTCCGGCTCAGAGAATATATGAATCTCACCCGTAGAGAAGACGCCGCGCCGTAGAGGACGACTACGACACAGGTGCCGCGCGCAAGTGGAGAGGAACTTCAACCAAATTGCCGCGCGAAACTATCCAATGAAAAGAAGCTGCGCACCGCGTTGGAAGCCTGCACACCATTGTTGGTTACCACCCACCCCCCAAAAAAAGAGCGTGATATGAAAATTAGTGTATACGTTCAAAAATGGACACCAATTCATGCTTATGGGTGAAAACATGATCAACCCGGAAAAAGTATCGACCCAGAAGAATAGAGGAGAAGACAATCGTGCGTGGAAAGAAGAGGGCATACGCAGTCTCCCAGTTCAAGGAAATCGAAGACTCGCGCGACAAAAATAACATTCGGAACTACTGCGGGAAGACCAGACGTGAAAGTGAAGAAATGCAAGAAGCAGTCGCAGGGTTGGTATTGCCTGAAGATGGAGAGAGTTTAGTCGGTGTAAGTCCGACGAGCCAGGGAAACATGGCTATTCGTGACAGTGCACCAGGCATTCCCTCTGTAAAGTAAAAATTGGAAGGCCAAGCAATTAGCAATTGGCTCTTCGAAAAATGAAGGGAGCCTACTATACTATACTATGACATCCAATAAAACCGAATCTTCCTTTTGAGGACTGCAGAACTGGAAATAGTATGTCAGGTATCGGAAATGATAGAATACTTCTGTTCTTTAGCCAGAAGCCCTATACGGGTCAGGAGTCCGCCAAGTTTCGCTAGAAGGACCTTTCGGAGGCGGTAATCAATTGCGGGCGCTTTCCATTCGTGCGAAAAATGTCACGAGCATAACATGAATGCTTGCGATAAGCTAGGTCTTGACTCATCCTGAGCTGTCGTGCCAGTTATTTATATATTCTGTATTAGTCTACAGAAGAACACAAATATCTCACCAGCTTCTAAATTCATTCAATCGATCCATTGTACGACACTACTGCAAAGCGCTCTTTGCCTGTCTCAAGGACTCTGATCACTGTTGCCTAGGAAGTCCGATACGCATTCAGGCATTTTTCCCTCGGAAGACTCATTCGAGTTTAAGACAAGCACGCTGTCGTCTAAACGATTTAGAATTGTTGGAAAAAGTTCTCTCTACCTCCAGAGCTGTTATTTGGAGCCGTGTCCACCCGAAGCTTGAAGCCTCACTTATTGCTCTTTTCTTACGAGAGGCTGAGTTTCGAGTTTGGAGGCTCCAGCAATTCGAACTTGAAGGAAAATACGCTCTTCAATCTGTCACCAGTTGTCCGCCCATAATACGTGCGGTGGTTTTTTTTACCAATTCACCAGTCTTATGTGAAGGTTCGATACATTTCACATTGGGTATCTTCCTATCCATTTGTACATTCTAGAATCAGAAATTAACATCGATATTGATGTCACTTCCACTACATATCTTCTCTACAAGGGCTCCGATAAGATTCCTTATCAATCGATTGCGATGCATTGTTCAGTCTTTTGCCGATAAGAAAAGTCGATACGAAATGCAGTTTATCAGAAAACTTCATCAATTACAAACATGTTGAGGAGAACATTTGTGGTTCTTCTAGCGACTGTTTCTTGGATCCATGCAGCAGACTATATTTGTTCGGAAGATTTCTGCTCAGTAAGTTTACACTCAGCATCTCAGAGTTGCACATATGTTTCTATCGATTCTGTGTTTATAGTACTATTTGGAAAAAAATGAATGCATGACCACAAGTACGGCCTGCAATATTTTAAACAAAACCCTCAGTGGAGAATTTTTTCCTGGTGAAGTACCTTGTGGCTGTTGTAATGTTTGTTTGGAGAATTTACGTAAGTTCATCCATAATATTTGACGTAGACTAATCTGTGGTCCACAGATGAAGGAGATCCGTGCACGATGGGCTCACCAGATGTGACGCCACCGATGCTTGTTTGCGGGCCAGGATTGTACTGTGAGCTGAATGCAACGATTTCCGAATTTACGTGTCATAAAAGTGAGTTGCTCCCTCTGTTGACTTAAATTTTATAAATTTTAAACTTTCAGTGAGTCACACTGCATGCTTCAGAGAGCATATTCTCTTTGACACAAAGAAAGCCGCTGGAGAATTAGGCTCCTTCCAGCGTCGTCCTCAATGCGATGGCGATGGAAACTTTCTATCTGTCAAATGCACCAAGGATCAATCGTGAGCCAAGTGACATTTCAGAAAACTTGCATATGGCTAAGTGTCATTTTTAGGTGCTTCTGTGTTAATGAAAATGGAAAGAGGATTTTCGGTGAAGCTCCTTACACTGTCACCAAAGAATTGACCATGAAATGTGAATGTTCTCGGATGCAAGATTCTTTCATGAGTATCATGAAACCGGACTATCCAATCTTGACAGCTAGATGTCAGGAAGATGGAAGTTTCGATCCCTTACAATGCCTGAATGGAAAGTGTGTATGTGTTGAACCAGAATCTGGATCTCCGTCGTCTGACATTACACTGCTGACCAACTTCGATTACAACCGGATGCCGTGCTGTAAGCATTACAATCTTTTAGAAGTCCACATGGATTTTATCCTCATTTTGTTTTAGTTGATCGGAAGATACACTTGGACTACAAGTATTCACATGACTGCGAGGAGATGAAGAATGATTTGATACAGAAGATAGAAGCAGCAGAAAGTCATGCGTTTACTGTGTTTGGGTTTGAATTGCCAAAGTGTCAGCTAGATGGTTGGTTTAATGCGGTCCAAAGTGATGATACCAATTTTTTCTGTGTGAACAAGTACAATCAAAAAATTGAAGATTTCGAGGCTAAGAAAGGAACACAGGAGGCATTTGATATGAATTGTAGTGAGTAGATAATTTATATGAGATTTTGGTAACACTAGGATGACTTACGTTTCTGTATTTTTAAAGAATGTGCAAGAACGCGTCTGCTTTTGGGGAAAAATAAGGCGAAGTACCTTCCTCAATGCATGAGTAATGGAAATTTTGAAAAGGTAAGAAACTGACAAGACTGCTCACAAAATTTAAGATACATAGACGGTCAGTGGTTACCGTGGCTCAGTGTGTTGGACTGCTGAGCAAACTGGGGAGATAAGGTCATACTGAAATAATAATTGGATTACTTTCAGAAACAATGCAGAGACGATATGTGTTACTGTGTCGATGAAGATGGCGTTCAACTTACAAAGGAAGTGCCAAAAACTTCCGATTTACAGTGCTGAAATTGAAGTTAAAAATTTTCTTAAATAAAATACTTTTTATAATTTAACTTGTCTTCTGACGGCTGACTGTTCAATAAAACTCACTCATGCAAAATTGAATTGCGTTATATCAAAGCAGATATGGCCCAACTACAATTGGTCCAGAACACATGATTTGGGCAGACATTTCAACGATCACGCTAACTAGAACGGGTCACTGGCCTTAGAAACACAGCCTTCCTTTGACAGCCCTAACGAAATCTCAGAGAAAAATATAAGGGAATAAATCAGCTTCCCAAATGCCACTGGATGGATATACAGACATCCAGGTCACAATTTTTTTTTTTTTTTTTTTTACAATTACAATTTACTTTATTGAGACAAGAAAAAAAAAATCAATACGATTATTGTTTGTACAAACGTTGTTATAATACGGCCGACTAAACATAATGTCTGGCTAAACAGATACAGGCAAATGTTTTTATACATTTATATCAGAATTCCAATTATATTTAATATTAAAAACGTATTAAGTGTATGCTTGCTCCCGGCATACATAATCAACATGGCTTCTTTGGGCACTTAAAAACTTAATAACTTAAAAACTAAAAAACTACAATAATGACTAGAAGGGGGAAAGGAAAAAAAATAATAATAATAATTATAACAATAACATTTTTTATACATAAGGGTATAAACACATACAGAACAAAAGCAACAGTGTTTTTAAACAATGGTCTATGAACAGTATGAAACTCAAAAGAAATGTTACCCGCGTAAATTAAGCAGGGATGCTTTCTCGTAGAAAGGAACTAAAAGGCCTCTATTTGCATTTGGTCTTAACACGGATAAAGATCCAGCGTTTAATAAATTAAAAGGTGAGAGATAGTAGTGGTCATCTATAGTCTCATAAATATTCGAATCCAATAAAGATTTGACTGCCGAGTTAGGGTGATGTTTTATACGCTCCAATCTTTTTAACAACAGGTCAATTTGGTAAATCATTAGAGGAATAACTTTTGTTTCTTCGTATAGAATTTTATTTGAAAAAAATGTTTTATCTGGTTTTCTGAATTTTCCGCAACAAAATCTTAGTATCCGTCTTTCAAAGATCTGTAGTTCTTTGGCCGCAGTGGGTGAAATTGTGAACCACGTACAGAATCCGTATGTTAGAATAGGTCTAATTAATGTTTTGTAAATAAGTATTTTTGTATTCGCCGACATTTGCTTGGCCTGTAGTAAAGGTTTTAAAATGGCAGTTACCATTTTTGCTTTATTTAGGGCTTTTCTTGCATGTTTATTGAATATAAATCTTATATGAGCGTTTATGCCTAGATATTTCAATTCATTTCTCAAAGGAACATTTTCTCCATTTATTTCTAACTTAAGGGCTTTACTCTCTTTAACTGCAAGGTAATGTCCTCTCCCACTTGCATTTCTGAAGCAAGTTATACCACATTTTGCAATATTAATTTTTAGACCCCACTTAGTAAAGTAATCTATTAAAACATCCAGGTCACGTAAGTTGAGGATTGAAAATGGCGTTAAAAGCACTAATTGAGTGTCAGCGTGAAGCTAACTTTTTTACCTTCCTACCTACCTGATTGGTTCTATGGGTATCTGTAAACTTACTTGGACCACCGCCGCGCCGGTGCCATTGTATCTATGGAATCCTCTAATTTGGGAACCGACGACAAAAATTTTCTAAAACAACTGATTTGAGAGCACTATAGCTTTACGAGCTTAGATTGTGCCAATGTTGACTGCAAAGACTTAATAATGGTTTGACTTCGTAATTACACTCTTTTTCAGTTACATTTTCAACTTAAGCTATCACTACAGAGCAGGCCCAGTGCTGCCGATTCACATTTTTCTTGAGCAGTATAATTCGATTTACTTGCGCAGTAATGGGCAGTAATATTCATAAATGGTACAAATCAGATTTTTTTTAACTCACTTATCCATTCCGATTCCTACAGTGATATTGACATATGTATGTTCTTGATTAATCTGTTATGGACTAGGGAAATAAATGGCTCAACCAACAACATCAATAATTTTCTGCTGGAGAAGTTGCCAACTGAGAATGTGAAGTCTGAATCTTTAGACTCGGAAGTAAAACTCGAGGATGCTGTGCATTTATTAACCTGTAGAGTTATTGGACACTTTCTATCCACCTCACATCCTCAAACTCGAAGTTATTGCCCAATCTAAACCCTCCGAAAAGTTGCAGGTGAAGATTTTGTACCAACATCGAAAGTGTTGAGCGTTAATACGCCATGATCATCAATAAGTCAATTTCATCTCCGTCATCTCCGAGCCAGAAAGAAAAACCAGAAAAGAATTAATGTGAGAAATTAAAAGTCTTTACCTTCTCATCAATGGCTTGAAACCCGCGGAAGGATATAGGGTATAATGTGACGTCTTTCCAAGCGGACGTAGTGGCGGGTATCAGCTAGTTCTTCATAAAACAAAAATGGTAAGCAATAATAAAAGCATTCTCATTGGTAGTTTAACCGTGGCATAGGACTACTGGGATGAGCAGTATAATTTGCGTTTGGGCAATACGGAGTACGGAATGACAGAATAGCAGTATCATACTGCAATTGCAGTACTTTCGGCAGCACTGGGCACGCCGTACAATCGGCTTGAACGACACTGCAGTCGTCTCCAATTTTGAAGAAATGATTTATGCCTCGGTACTTACTAAAGATGTACCGATCCCGCTCACCCTCACATACCATACCAACTGTAGCGATTCTTGGACTGAGGTTTGAGGATGATTGAGGGTTAGGCAGAGGGTCACTACATCTCGTCAGAGAATGATACACCTCTAAGAGTATAGTTTGTTATGAATAAGCTTTTAGGAAGAAGGGGGCGTAAGCTGTCTCCCGTTTAAGGAAATCGAAGTGTAGTGCTACAGAAAGAAAAGTCGCCAATTCTATGGGAATAGGCCAAGCTATTAACAGTTAGGTCTTCAAAAAAGTGAAGGGAACATACTAAACTATACTATGACGACGAAAGAAGATCGAGTCTTCGTTCTAAGGACTACAGAACTGGAAACATTATGTCTGGTATCAAACATTCTGCGCTTTAGGCAGAGATTCACAGGTCGGGAGCCCTTTAAGTTTCGTTCGGAGTCAGCAAAGTCTGAGGTGGGGGTTATGTCTGTGGTAGGTCATCGGGTCAGAATGAAGGCGTGACCGAAGGTATTGTTTGTTCGAAACCCTACGCTACGACCAGCACCAGATTGTCAACATTGTTTTTAGTTCATGCAGATGTTCTTGAAGGTTGGGGGCGATCTTATTCTCGGGAAGAGTATAACATCAGTATTGGAGGAATTGACCCGCACATCGCGTTGTTTGGCGATGGATTGGTGAGACTCCATGGTTGTCTCTTTTGCTTAGAGGATACAAATTTGCCAGGTACTCAAATACTCAAATAGTAACGTTATCAGCTTACGTCACGTGAAGTTTCTAGGAGTCCAAGAATACGAGTAAACCCATCAGCGGAGTGAGAGTGTCCGCAGCGTGCATGGCAGAAGGAGCTACATTGACCCAAGTGCCATAATCCTCAATATCTCGCAAAGGAACAGGATATGCTTATTTTGAGGTAGAGGCAGCAGGGGTGGCTACTGAGTACGAGGCTTAATAGAGGCGGGCTGCCGACACATTTGACGAGCTCTTCATTGAAATTTCGTTCGGAAATATTCATACGCAATATCTGTGATTACATCGGAAATAAGCTGCCGAAATGAGATTTCTTCGTTGTATTACTGGGATAACTCGTCGAGATCGAGGTAGGAACACCAGAACGAGATTGAGCGTGGAACGTCATGTCGAGCTGCTACTTTGTCGGACGGAGAGACGTATGCTTTGATGGTTTGAGCACGTTAAACGCATTCCCCTAATTTGGCTTCCAACACGTGCCATGGAATTGCGATTTAGCCTGAAATTTTACCTCTACCCATATGGGGATGGCTCCTGATGACTTATAGTCGATGGTGGAAAATCGAGAGGTATATAGAGGCTCCACTTAAGCACACTCATAGTGGATTTATGACATATCGAATAGCTACATAAACTCAAGGACGAACTCCAGTCAACGCAATTTACTACCTCCATTCAAGCTGTGTTATACTTGCCTACTTGCGCTGATGGCCAAAAAAGTGATGCCTTTGAGTCGGGTAACTTATCCTGAGTTGATGCGGTTGATGCGGTTGATGGTATTTATTTAATTGAGCTTCTTCGTTTATCGGTTAAACATAGACACAGAATTTACTCTAGGAGCTGATTAAAAAGCAATCTTATATTTTTATGAACCCCATACAAACCCTGTGCAGAGTGCATAAAAAGTTTGAAAAGCATTTCAAACTTTGAATCAAAAGTTTGAAAGACAGTGAGGGCCTTCAACCGATTTACACTCAAAGCAAATGCACTCAAGCAACCTGCGCCATTACAAATACTTCCACTGGAATCTTGGCCAACACAACTTCTCAGCCATTCACTGTTTGTCTCTTTTCTTCAAAATTGTATTCAGTTTTGTCTTAAATATCAGCTGTGTGGATAAATATCTTCTCTCTGATTTGCCTTAGGCCAGTGTCTATATCTATCCTCTTCTCCACTTTTGGTCAAAATCCATGTTTTGCAAATTTTTCTTTCTTATGTGAGTGTGTTGGTAGAAAGAAGATATAGAAGAAAGAAAAAGAAAAGAAAGAAAAACACGACAAAATAAACATTACTTAATAGCATTACTATTACTAACAGAATGGTAAAGTTGGTTGTAGGTGTCACTAGCTATGCGGTCATGCGGATCTCTGTCTTATTCGCGACTTTAGCGCATTGGGTCCGAAATGTTTTTTTTTCTTCGCTTATTTTATTCTTTTCATTTTTTTTTATTATTTGGTTCGTTTCAGCTTTTTAATTAAATTCGGCTATAACCGCAATAAATTTATTACCGTCTGTCTGGAGTGAGCAGTTATAATGGCTATATTGTTCCGTTAATGTATTGTTAAATCAAAAAATTTAGCCAGCGAAGGAGTCTTTGGTGTTCTTAGAACTTAACGCAGAGGTTGTGGATTCTCTGCATGGGTACCTATGCGGAGGCGAAAAATTATTAGTCACTGGAACTGATTGAACTACTGGCTGCTGTCGTGGGTGTTGAATGATATCAAATCCAAGGCCGTTCAACTTCGAGCGGGGTTTTTGCCGTAGTCGCTAAGACTTATGGAAATCAGTTTGGAGGCTTACGTAAGCACTTGATTCCAATGCGTGGCATGTGGGAGGAGATAGAAATGAATTAAATTGTTCTGAGAATGATTAATTGTTGAAAGTTTTGAGAGCGCTTTGAGGAAGTTGGGTATAGGAACCAGTTTTACGTTCCATTCTTTCAAAGCTGGTTAATGCCTGTTAATCATTCTTAAAGGTTAATACTCGTTGTGAAATCCACAGAGTGTGGTGAAGAGAAATACCTTAGGAGACAATGGATCAGACACACTTTAATCGAAACCCATTAACGGTTAGTGATTTGTCCGGCCGTTTAGGTTGGCTTGGGTTCGAGTGATTGCAGATATATTTTGACGTACATACATGACATATGTAGGTGCATACATATATATGTATGTAGGTCTATAGAGTACCACAGGCTTTCCTGGTCCCATCGAAGGAACAGGTTTCAGATTCTAAGTAAGGCTTGTTATTTTCCGAAACTGGATTTTGCTAAGTTATCAGCTAACTAACTGAAAATTTATTTTTAGAACAAAACAAAGTTGGAAACATATAAGGAAGATGCCAAAAAAAAATATTTATGTAAGTGAAGCCTTCTTCCTACATCTAAACAGAGCTGGAAACGTGTATGGAGGGTCTAATTTTCGCTTCTGTAATTCCCTTATAATTAACATAAATTGTGAAAAAACCATTTAATCTTTCAATTGTTAACTAGCCACTAAAGAGGACTAAAGAGGCTAACACTTAACCCAACTTAATCCGAGCCACCCTGCTTCTACTGAACCAACTAGCTGCTCCATGTGCCATTCAGAGTTTTATTTACAAGTACATAGCACATTCGAAATACCTATGAAAAACAATGGACTTTTAAACGACGTTGCTAAAAATTTGTGTTAAAATAAGAACCAGAACCAACCTTCTTCAGAAACAGGCATTTAACTCTTGGAGTGGTTTTTCAAGAGCCTCCTCTATGTTCGAGTACTAGAACATGATCATTGCGTTCAATAGGAGAAGAGCCGCCTCACAGACCTTTTGTGCAAAAAAAGGGACGAATACATCGAACATTACGAGAAAACTGAACAAACCGTATCTCTGACTAGATAGCCTTAACAGACGAACCTAGACCTACTAAGAGAAACTACCGATTACAAGTCACTCAGATAAATCAATGTTTAGCATGCATCAGCACAGACAGCATTGTAAAAGGCCCTCGAAACGATACACTTGCTTAAACGACTTGGGCTACACATAAAAGGATTAATAGTCAATGGAGTCTTAGATCTCTAAGCCACCAACTTCTGAAAAGAAAAGTAAATTATTCACGGAACTAGATGGACAAAATGGAACCGGATATACATCCATATGTATATTATCTAATGCCATGTCTAGACTTGAACCATAGGTTAGGATAAGTTGTAGAGCTGGTGGTGCAGCAAATTGTCGATTCTAAGGACAGTCATTCCGCTCCTGCAAAGGCTTGAAAACTGACGTTGGAAGTGTGTTGTGCTTTCTTCTTCGTCTTCATCGTCGTAACCTCTGCATAAATCTTTTAAATTTTATCTTCTGCCTATGAAGAAAATATAATCAAATCAAACGTCTTATAAATGAATATAGTCAGTGTAAGCTGCGGAATCTCCAATACATAGCAACAGTTAGTCAATTAAATAGAAAAGGAACGACTTCACAATCTACTGAGGCAAACCCGCCTAGATAAAACTTCCAAACAAACGCAAGGTACTTAATCAGATTCAAGCTTGGAGACTGGAGTCCATGAGAACTTCTACAGCCTGACTTAGCTTACGGAGAGTTCCGACCACATTTCGACTCTTTTAGATTCCCCTTCCTTATTAATCTCTTCGTTACGTGCGACATAAACTAGAAAAATTGTTCTGGCTGTCTTCTGTTTTTACTCCAACGTGATCAAAGATTAGCAATGGTAACTTTATAGGCTTGAACTAGCTTTTCAAGTCACATCTTGTGCGAAATCGACTGCTCAGCCTAGAGACAGCTAAATACCTGACTAACTTTTGTTATCGATGAGCACGAATGTCTGGTTTCGAGTTCCGAACCAATAGTTGCGATTTCCAAGGCATTGCCCTGTACACTCCCATCACAGTTCCTGTGGGTGTTTTGAATTTTTCTTCTGTTCTTCAGTATATGATTTGCTAGTTATTTTGAGTTGATAATGAAATCACTGTTTTCGCAATCTAAGCCGAAAGATACCCATTCTGGTGTTGCCAAAGATGCGTTTTGTGGAGGTCTTCTGCCCGTCCTAACCAAAACCAGAGAATACTTCGACCTATACGATCTTTAATGCCTAAGTTTTCTTACAACTGTAGAATACTGTGGTCCAGAATTAGTTAAAGATCATGGAGGATTGTGCTTGTGGATGATTGATTGAGTAATGTTGACAATATGAACCACCTGCCGAAATTATTTTATCAGCTCCGAGCACCGGGAATCGCACAATATGTACTCAATAGTTTCTTGACTCTCCAACCATAGTCACTCCATTTAAGAAGGCAAATGCTCAGCTTGCTAAGCCGATAATTGAGTGAGCAATATACAGAAAAAGAGCCTGGTAGGAGCTTAGCGTTTATAGACGTCTCTTTCTGTATTTTTAGGGGGTTGAGGTCCGAGGTCTATAAAAAGGAAAAGGGCGTATGAGTGCTGATTTAGATTTTGCAGGCTCATTGGCAATCGCAACGCCATTGATGCCCTTGTGTCCAAGAGCCTAATGAGCCATGATTTTATTGTAAAAAGCCCGTTGCGGCTGGCAAGGTCATTGATAAACTCATTGCCTTCACTACCCCTGAGTTCAGAAACCCAATGGATAGTGACTATATCGTGACAGGTAGCTGCTTTCGGGTTAAGAGTATGTCCAGACAAACTTTAAGTCAAAAGTCTAAGGCATTGGTCGCAGCCTCACTGTCAGAGAAAATTTCAATCCGTGTCTTAGCTTATATGTAGCTCAATTATTGATTCGTCCACCCCACTGACTACGAACTGTCTTAGTAATTGCACCACCATTGTACCATTCTATGCATTCCAGGACGATGGGGTTGAATAGGCTGACTTTACTAACCTAAGTGGAAATAATATTCGTTATACATACCTACATATGTATAGTCGGGTTCGAGGAAATCCTTATAGTTTTTACGGCATTCAAGCCGCTCGAAAAAGACTACTAAAGAGTTAACTTGTCAAGACCAGCAAACATCTCTCCATATGGACATACCTTCTCACACGTGTCGAACACAACTAACATTTACATGAGCAAACGTCAAGACGGTTGAAGAATATATAGGGTCCATACAATTCCTGTCTATTTATCAAGTTAATTCGCATGAATAAAATATTTTGCTGAATCATTTTGCAACTGCAACTGTTTTCGCGCAAAAATTCCTCCTCGCTGATTAGCATTCACCTCATCGCCGTCATCATAATTCTATAAATAGCTCCACCATATCTCTAGCACCTTACCAACGTGGTGTGCATGTGTGTATGTATACCTTAAGGTTTGTGCCTTCGCAAAACAATAGATGGTCATCACTCACTGACCCCTTCCTGTGCCATCATCATCATCATCACCGTAGTCATAGTCGACGTCGGCGGTGACTCTGTCTTCTTCGTCATGCAGCACGCACATATCTTCAACAGTTTCCTCTCTTCCCATGCACAATGTTACCGAAAGATACAAAAACAAAAACACACCACCAACAACAATTTGTCTTCCTCCCATCGAATAGATCTGCTTCTCTGCCGCGCACAACAAAACAGCAGCAGCAGTGCGGCTCAATTCAAGTATTCTTATCCGGGCGTCTCAAGGTATTCTAGTATCCCACGAATTCCAATAAAAAGAAAAAACTGGTAGGCTAACCACCACACCTCTACAAGCATCAAGTATGATCTCAGCAAAGTAAAAGGGGTCCCCCTACAACACACTACCAAAGTGGTCAACACCACACGAACAAACGATCGGAAGGCAAACAGCAAAAAGTGTATCTACAAGACCCACACACACCAGTAAGAAAACTCGAGTGCTGTGCAAAGTCTTAACTCAGTGTTAACACTGCCTTTGGCTTAAACCTGGTTGAGAGAGAGACGGAGACAACATCGATCGCTCGCGATAGTGTGAAAGATGAGAGAGGTTGTTTGTGAGCACGATCAGTTGGAATCGTATTTGTTGCTCGGGAATCACTCAGCCGTACCGCACCGCTTGGTTGTCATCTTTTTCAACGCTAAGCCAACTTTGGTTGGAAGTTTTCAACTCCAGTCTTAAGATTGTTCGAGCGAAGTCAACAACGGGTACGATCGCGATCGGAACAGCAGTAACAGGTGTTTGTTTGTGTGTGTGTGCGTGTTTTTTCGTCGTCTTATGTCGTCGATCGATCGCACCGATCGTGGAAAAGATATTTTTCCTTTAATTTTCGGTTTTGTTTTCAAAATTTGTAACCAAAAAGCGGGCTTTCGAGCTCTAGTTCATCGTTCGGTCCTCTGAAACGGGTCGTGTTCAGTGTGTTAAGGATCCTTTTCCATCAGCAAAGTCGATCTTGCAACAGTGTTTCGCAATTCTGTGTACTCCAGGAGACTACTGTGGCCCCCCCAAAATATAGTGGTCTGGCATAGAGAAAGAGCTCAAAAGAGACAAAGTGCAAAAAAGTGTAAGTGAGTGCAGAAAAATAAAAGATACAACCACCCTTATTGCCATATCACGAATCGATCATTTAGCGAATTAAAAAATTTTACAAAATTGTTTACATAACCCGTTGGATAGGAGAGGAGTGAATTCGCAACTTTCCTGTTGCATCATAGCATAAGCCAGCCTTGAGGATACAAAATACACTGTCACTTTTGCAAAAGCAGGTAATTGTTGTCACTTTCAGAAAGAGAGGCTCGAACAACCCAGTTCGAATCGATCAATCATAATTAATTTCATGTTCAATCAACGCTGTTCCAGTACGTTTATATGGACCATGTGCAGCTTGCACAGAGCTTCACTGTTGTTGGTCTGCATAGTAGACGTCGTCGTCGCCTAACGATGTGGGGTAAAAAACCGTGAAAGAGTCCACATTATAACTGGCAATTGTTGTTATTTCATATCCATCAGATAGATCAGTCCGAAAAATTTTTTTTTTTTGTACACAGATACGAATTGATTCGATGCATGGTGTATGGGCTGAAACACCGATAACGCTCGCGTTGCTTCGATTAGGTAATAATAAGTTGAAGTACAATTGGGTTAATTTGTTTCTCTCTTTTGAGTCTTTTGTTGGAGTATATCGATACATTTTTGGGAATTTTTTTTTTTTCGTTGCCTTTAACCGAGTTACGTGTTTCCATTGAGTTTTGTGAGGATTATGACCATTTAATGGTGGAGTTGAGGTGTTTATGGAGTAAGGCGATAATAATTTGTAGGGTTTTCGTTTTCATTTTGATTGTGGAAGACGGGTAGTCTTCGGGAGATTAGCTAGGTATGTGAAAATTTGGAATCCATTACAGTTTCGTGAAATGTCCAAAGCTTTATGAGGACAATACACGGTGAAAGAGTTTGTACGTCTATTCATTTTTCAATCATTTTTGAACTTTGTATTTTTACTCCAATTAATCAATTGACAACTCAATGCCAATGGTTCCAGGTGGTCTTTTTCAAGCAAAAAGCACCGCAACATAGTGGTATTCGAATTTAAGTCAGAAGCCTTATGCTGCCACTGGTCTCCGAAGCGGTTTGATATGACCTACCTGTTGACCCGTCATCTAACCTTAGCTCAGTTTCTTGATCCCTTTTTTCCTTTAGCTGGATTCTCTCTTGGGAAAACCCTTTTTCTTCCATGAGTCGTCGCATTACGAGGTATTTTCCGGACTTCTCGTCTTACCCGCCCCCCCGGTTCTTGGTGTGAATGTAAGCATTTGCTAAAAAGATATATTGATGATCTTTTATGTTTCACTCTATTGGCAGCTTCACAGAGTAGGTCCACATCTCCCACTGCCTGCGGCTGGTATCATTTTCTAAAAACTTTGTTCGTTGTCCGAATCCTGAAGACAACGCTTTTAACCATTTAAGAGCATCTTGCGTCATGCTTGAAACTTTTCTCTTGGTGAAGCCAGCAGGCTTTTTCATTGCAATTTTACCCTGTCTGTATTTAACCAGGCTTTGCTACCCAGCAGATCATATTCTTAGACCCACTCAATTCCCCAGATAATCGAATTTATCTTAGCGCACGCAGAATAGCCCTATCTGGCGACAAGCAGAGATTGGAAAACTGCGAGAGAAAATTGTGATGACCACACCATCAGGTGGGCTATTGCTCCTTGAAGATGGATAAGATGGCATATTCCTGGCCATATCTGCTTTAACAAGGAGAGGATGGTGTAGCTCCCATGATCTCAAACTGTACAGCTGTAGCTAAGCACATTTGCACACCTACAATATTTCCACACTTTTGTCTTGTCGCCTTTCTAGACAGGTATTCAAATTTATGTACTCCTACATCATATGCATCCAATAAACGTGGACTTGATAATATGAACGTATCATAAACTATTGGTGGATAATGCCCATGCTGATTACTTATACCTACCAACATCAGCAATGTCAGAATCTCCGCGGTTTCAATCTTCCTTACACTTAATTTGATTTCACGATAGACAGTTTACTTTATTTTTTTCTTTCTCTCTCATCAGGCGCCAATATGAATGCTCCGTATTGAAAGCCCTGCAATATTCAGTACTTAAAATGCAGAGATGTTGTACCAAGAAGGGCCTCTCTGTAAATCCCAAAAGACAACTACTTACCTTCAAGCAGGAAAAGAACCTAAATTGCCAACTATCTACAGAATTTTCGCAAAAACCAAAATAATTGATGTGTAATCCTGAATAGAAAATGATCCTGGAAACCCCAAATTGACCAGACTGTGCAAAGAGCCAAACAAGCACTTTGGATCTCTCGCCCTGTCTGTAGAAAAATCTGGAGATCCGGTTCCAAAATGATTCTTCAAATATACACCTGTTTCGTTAGAACTTCCGTGATATAAGCGGCAGTTGTTTGGTGTACAAAACATAACAAGGTCATTGCAGTTAAAAAGTGCGCTCTACTTTTACTGTATCTCTCAACGCTATCCTGGGCTTATCTACCTCAAGTCCAAGCTCACATAGCATACCTAGCCTGCATAGGGTTCTTTACACGAACATCATCTCAACATGCTTTGCCCTCTCCTACAAAGCAGCGAATTCAGCTTGGAATTGAAAGACATTCTTTCCAATTAATCTTTCCCCGTTGGCATTAAGATTTCTTCTTCCAAATGGATCCTTCTCATCTCACTTAGGTCTATGTAGACTCTTTGTGGCGCTCATATATTACATAGGTACTACGTTCTCACGGCATGGTTCTACCTACCTGATGTAAGCCAACCGCTTGCCTTGCAAACTTGAGCAGATTTGATAATTATCCGTCAAAAAACTCTTCGATCTCATCGCAAGAAAATTTTTCCAGAATTCATTTTCTTATATTACAAATGTTTCAACAGAAAAAATGGGCTGTGTCCGCATAAACCTCGTCAGCCCCACACCCACTGCATAAATCGTCTTCTCTCGGATGTACCCTTTTTAGATTGCATCTTAGAAACTTGGGGACAGTCACTATCGCTACCAACAATGAGAATAAATTCTTATCCATATGTAGAAGCTTTTTGGTTGTTGCTTTCTTATATGCAGTCCAAACGTGGTAAGGGACCTGTTATTTGCCTAAGTGGTAAGAAAAGGTAAGGAGAAGTCTTCGTTGTACCTTTCGTTCGAAAACGGAATCTTTCCTTGCTAGTTCGTCAGCAGTCTTATTTCCTAGTATGCCACTGTGATTAAAAATGCAGCAGAGTCTTATATTATGCTGCCTGCTAGGAGTCTTTATCTCTTCGCGACAGCACTTCACAGGCCTCGAATTGATCTGCGTAGGTGCTAAAGCTTTTATGGTCACCTGGCTGTCAAGCTACGTACCGCATGATATCTTCCCGTGGTATTGTGAGCAATGACGCTAATTAGGCGGCGCTTGTCACTGCTAGAACCTTAGCCCTACTATGGTCAAAGTCTTAGCTTTTCAGAGAAGACATCAGTCCTCTGCCTGTGTTCATTTTCGACTTATCGCTGTTGCGTGGGAAGACACACGAAAAAGGCTTCACGAAATCCAGATATGGAATCACATACAAAGTCGGAGTCTGTGCCCAGATATTTGGTCAGTATTATGGATTGTCCATAATAGTTCGATTGGCTGCATTTTGACTGGCTCCAGATTCTTGCATATAAATGCAAAGGTGTAAAAGATTAAATACGTTTTTCCAGCTCAACTGTCGGTTCCGAATAGCTTAAATAGTGCTGCTCTGAAACGAAAGCCTGGCTATCTTTGTCCTAATTTCGTTATAGCTGTTGAAATTATCATATTGGTGGATATGCTTACCCCATGATAGAGCTTTCCTTTCTGAAAGCAATACTATTATCGGTATTCAATGGCTTTGTTTAGAAAGGCGGGAAGGTGCCCATTTTCGTATTGTAAACGTAGCTCTCGATGGCCGTGGCTCAGTGGTTAGTGCAATGGATTACTGAGCAACCTGCGTGAGTTCAAGCCCCAGCCATCTCTACCGAACATTTTTCGCAGCACCACCTCTCATCGAAGAACATCAAGCCTCCGAGAGTACAATTTGTCATGAAAAGCTTCTCAATTCGCCGTTCGAAATCGGCAATAAATTGTACGTACCTTCCATTCGTGCGAAAAATATAACACGCACAACATGAGTGGCTCTGAGAAGCTAGGCCTTGGCTCACCTCAGCTGACGCGCCAGCTATCTGTAAAGGAACTCTTCTGGTAGAGGGAATGTTCGTGTTCGTTTAGAATCAGTTCCGTTTGTAGACAAGTGATAAAGTTAATTCGCTTTATGGCTTCTACAAATACTTGGCAGTTTGCTGGATACGTACTCTTGCTTCTATCTTAATCTTGTGAAGCTTGTTGGTCTTTTACATGATTTGCGTAAAATCAGGACATCACATTGATTCGCACTGTATTGTGCATATTATGCATCTACTTCAACATTTTTGTCTGAAAAGGCATGCGCATGGCCCTAGTACAAGCACAAGCTTTTACGTCAAATCAAAGCCTTAATCACACACTTACTATGCACGAGTGCCTTTTATGACATAAATCTACTAAAACTATAAGCCATCATCATTTTATTTTGTTGCACAATAACTCAACTGTTCAATTTACCCGCTTCAAGTTGACAGTCTAGTGTCAAGATGTAAACACGAGCTCACCTAGGATACAGAGCATTTCGCTTAACATGGATAATCTCTGCCATCGGCCAAGCCTCCAGATAATTCACACTTTACATTCACTCTCCAAAGTAAATTCTTCAACGAGATTTTAAATTTGATTTCCAATCCAGTTAACCCAAATCCAAGCGTAAAAAGTTCGCATGCTAATGGCATCAAAACCAACAAAATCCTCACCTCAGAGGAGGAGGTGCAAAAAGCAAGAGAAAAACTAAAAAAAAAATTAAAAGACCTCAACAAACATTTTAATGCGATTCAAATGGTGATCTTATCTCAGAGACGCCTCGAGTGAATACAAATGAGGAACTTTCAGGCTTTTTTTTTTTTTGTTGGAAAGGTTTGTCAGCGTTGTCGTCCGGTTTTTATTTTTATCTAGTGACACGAAAATGGGGAAAAATATTTTCTATGCTAAAATGATAACGGAGTGGTTGGATGGACATCAGAAACTAGTTGATGCAAATTTTTCGTAATGATCTCAACTGCTGACCCCATCTGAGTTCAGATCCTCCTTTCATAGGTGTCTATCAATTTTTGATTTTGCCAAGGCTACGACTGTGAGTTATGCCAAGTTTGCCATTTGGCACAAGCCAATCCGATCATAATCGTACACTAATGAGTGAACTGATGAATTAGACAATTCACGTACGATCAACCGATCGTTGGATAGATTGAGTGATTGGAAGTGAACAAAGCAACATAATGGAAAATTGTGAAATATTGTAAATGACGCTGGCAGATAATTTAAGTAGAAAATAAAAGATAAATTGATTGGCATACAGAAAATTGGCATATAAAGAGGAAATTACCGGCATGTGAGTGCAGGTTTTTTTGTTTAAAATTTGAAAAGTGAAAACGTTTGCAATTAATATTCAAGGACGAGAGAGTTTAGTTTGTTAGCTTAGGTCACGGATAAGTGTAATAATGAACTTTGTTTCGAACTAAAAGACAAATAGTTGATGTTTTTATCTCCCTACATCGACTTTAAAGTCTTTTAGAAAATTTGAATGTTTGAACATGTGATAAGTTCGACACGCACAAGCATTCAAATTGTGCGTGTTATGTTTTTCGCCAACTCTGCAAGAAATGCTCAAAAGCTATACAAACAATCAATGCCGTGACTCCATGCTGGATATATGTAAGTGGATTTAGTCCGCAACGCAACGAATCAGCGTGCGTCATCCACTGTAAAAAACCCAATTGGTTGTTAAAACAAGAAAATCGACGATGCTGTAATGGACCCGCCTAAACGCATCATTAGGACGCTATGGCTAGGCCTCCAGGATAGGCTCTAGTAAAACTACACATGTACATAGATCGAAGCTATTCCAAAAAGTGGCGTAAAAATTGACAATACCATTTCATAACTAAGAACTATTGCACGATCAGTCCATCATCCTTCATAGTGAAGCGCGCCTTTGGACTTTTGAGTCAGGCAGGTGATCGGAGATGAATTTTTATTCAGAGCACTGCATGCGTATACGAAGGGTTGATCATTGAAAACACTTCTGCAAAGGGTCGGGTCTACTATTGAATGGTTGCTTGAGCATAAAGAATTCACTTTCACTAACCTCCTCTATGTTGTAGGATCATTTAACAACGTACCACTGACGATATCCTCGATAGCCTGCACAAAGCTGAACTCAATATAGGTCAATGTGCCTTAATTCATTTCATGGTAAGTTCGCGAATTATTAACTCAAGGAGGACGTATCGACAAAAAAGAGGGACAACAGGAAAACCTGGAGTCCTAACGCCACTCGTGGGGTTCTGATGGTCGATGATATTTGAAGAGATTTGAACTTGGTATCATGACTTAATGATGATGTCATGCTTGTAAGTATCTAGAATATTTTTTCCAATACTAAGGGAATAACTTACTTATGGGCTACTATTACATGACAATTGAGTCGACATGAGTGCCTAAGGGTCTCTGTTCGCCAACTGAGACCGCGCTGTTTACCACGAAAGGTCAATCCTAGCGTCCAAACTACCCACTTTTTTGTGGTTCAGGAAGAATAATGCTGAAGCTCACATCAAAAAAGAATCGTGGCTTTCTATCCTTGCAAAAAAAAAAACTATGCGGCGCTGAGCCACGCCGCCTCACTTGAATTTTTATTCATCCTTTAGGGTTGGGATAGTCGGAAAGAACGGAGTGGCATTAATTAGTAGTTCGGTGCATCCTATAAAGTTTAGGATGGTTTTTGGTGGCTTTGTTGGTTTAAGAAAAGTGGATCTATATAGTATAATGCTTATATAGCGCCGTAAGAAGTTTGTACCTGATTGTTTATTCAGCTTTTAAACTGTTAGACTGTGGAACTATTCTTCCGAATATATTTCTCTTCGTACGGCTTTCTAAAGTTTGCTGATTGAGGAACAAAATGTATTTTGGTTGAGCCAAGTTCGTGCAGCTGTCAAGTGCACTTAAGAAAGATAACCCCTTGCGGGGTGTCTGGTTGGACGATCGAATGCTTCGTTTTCAGTGATTATTTAATTGACGTGTTTCGGAACATCGCCGTGGTTCAGTGGTAAGTGCGTTGGATTGCTGACCGAGACCAGGAACACCAAACATTTTTCGCGGCACCATCTCTCCTCAGCGAATGACAAGCCTCCCGGAGTATAATCCTGTCATGAAAGATCTTCTCAATTCGCCGTTCGGAGTCGGCAATAAATTGTAGGTCCCTTCCATTCGAGCGAAACATGTTACACGCACAACATGAATGGTTGCGAGAAGCTAGGCCTTGGCTCATTCCGAGCCATGGTACTATCTGTGTCGAAGGGCTGATTTTTTGCCACTGCGACCTCTAATACCTTTTGCGTCGAAAACAGCTAGGTCTTTGCCAATTCAGTGATTCTTGATTTGACGTAAATGAAGCGACTTCTGTTAGGAAAATCCCAGATGTGCGAACAATACCCCAGTCCTGGTTGAGCTTGTGCTTTGTGCGTGTGTATTTAGTAAATTTTGTTCAGTGAGTAATGAAACTTATTCGAAGTCCTTCCTGTGATTTGTTTGGTGCAAGGACGTGTTTTATTCTCTTGTATCTATGGTTTATCTATAGTCTTCGTGTGGTGTGGTGTGATAGAAGTGTTAGTATTTAGAAGTTCCATTAGAGTTAGGACTATGTTTTTCACTAGTCCATTCTTCGGTTCCCAATCTCTTTCTACTAGTTTGATGTCTCTCTCGTTACCAGCAACACCTTTATGTTCTGGGACCAAATAGAGTGAAGCATTGTGTTATGAGATAACGAGGTGGTCATCCGTAGTATTAATTTTATCACTGTGGATGAGTTGAGTTAAATGCTCACTTGGCGGTGGTTTGGAAGCTTTCTGAACAATAAAGGAGGGCTTGTTCGACCATCTGTAAAATACAGCTCTTAGGAAGAAGTGCTAGGAATTATCAGCCTGCACAAGGATCACGGGATCCATCAGGATACGATACCTTCGGTAGCGTTTGAATTCATGCTAAACATTTTCTATCTCCATTGCATGAGAAGTGTAACACAAACTGCACTTAGGGTGGACAATGCAGTGTTTGGTCATAAGCGATTCGCCTCTAGAGTTTCTGACAGAGGTAAATCGATTAATCGGGAAGTCACCAGGTTTTAGGTTAAGTGAGGTTATGGGGGAAGTACCCAGCCTAATGACTGTGCTAATGACCACTTTCCAATTCGTGTTATGGCCCATGTTCCAACCTTGGGTTCTAGATAGGAGGTCTATAGCAAACCCAATCTGTACTCTTAATAAAGTGGTGTATGTTTGCTATTAGTACTTCTATTAGGTTTCCCAGTTCTCCAAGCAGCCTGTTTCACATGTGTCGGATTCGGCGGTTTTGAAGATACCATTAAGTTCCCGAAATCAGAATCCATTAAGTCAGAGCTAGTATATCTGCAACAAACATCTAAATGGGATATCAGAGGACACTATGCTGTGTACCAGGGCACAATGATATTTCAGAGTATAGAAGTGCAAAGAAAGGATTAAATCTTGTCCGCACACTTTGTATAAACGTCGCTCAATTATGTAAGCGGGAGATAAATGAAGCTTACGTTAAGAAAATTCGAACATAACCTGGTGCTGACGGCGGTGAAGTAAATGCCCAATTTGTACTGTTCGACTTTTTCCAATGAATGAACTTACCACAGTGGATCTGTATCCACTCCTCTGTAGGACTTTTGTGAATAAATAAGAAAAAAAAACATTAATTTTATCGTTGAGATTCAGAATCACTTTGTAGTCTAGACATTGCCGCCTGGCTGTGGGCAGTAATTGTTGAGTAATTTTTTTTGTATATGGAAATGTATGCAAATTTATCATCTCAAGGTTCGTCAGAGATATTTTTAAATTGTAAAAGCGTTTTCTTAATTGAATTGTCGTCACCATTTTGATGTAGACTCACGTTCAATGTTTTTCACGGAACTTGTCGCCGAATTGTTTTGGTTGGCCTGTGCAAGGCGATTACATAGTCTCTTATGAAATTTGCGTTGATTCAGCACATGCTGCATAATCTGTGACATCAATAGTGCATGAGTATGTCTTGTTCTTTTTTTTAAAACGATGCGTCAGTGAGCCCCAGAGAGTAGGGTTTGTGTATCCTGTGTTTACACATCACCCTCAACTTTTTTCTGGTTTAAACTACAACCTTCTTTTTAAGAGATTTTGCTAAAAAGATGTTGCCCAACGTTTTGTGCATCTTCTGGGTGATAGCTATCTTAATTAGTGTCAGTGCAACTCTCACTATATTTTCAGCGGTTTGTTTTATCGTGTGATCTGCTTCTGTTGCCAGTTCACTGGTCTTTTCGCTCCTTTCTAATTCAAATAAGGTGGACGTCATTGGGTCTGATTAGTAGGATGAATAGGCAAGCAACACGGATTTGTCTTGCTTGTCTATTCGAGCTAATTCTTATTTTCCAGCCTTGCGTGTGGTGGTCCAAACGACTCCACTTAACGGCCCTTAAAGGGGCAAGGACATCTACTTGGAAGACTGAAATACAAGTCTACCGGTCAGTATGTTGTATACATACACTAAATGTGAAGTGCTGAACCTCCAAAGAGGTAGAAGCATGTCAATAGAATGCAACTAAATGCAAACATTCACGCTTCCTGCACCTTGGCCAATGAAGTTCTGAATCAAATTGGACACAACTCAATTAATTCCCGTTTTTCCACAATCTTCACAAATTCTACATATAATTACATTGTTGAATATGATATACGGCAGAAGCCTCCTCTCGTTTAAACTAATCTCCCATCTCTGTACTCAACGCTCAACTCAAACATCCGGATATAAACTCGAATTACTCTCGGTTCAGCAGTCGTCTCAGGCATAACCTTGAAAAACAGGTTATACAGCTCCAACTCACTCATGATCATCCTAATTAGCTTTTTTCCAATTACTGGAACCCGCTTAGAGGATATGTACCAGAGTCTGCCAACGAGATCGCCAACAGAAACCATTATAACCCCATTATGCTATCTTGACTGATTACAGACTACGTTTTCCAATTATGCAGACCCATCTGTTCATAGAATGCGCAGGTACTTAGCATTCAATGGGAAAACAACCATCCAATTCATCCCACAGTGGAGTCGACTTGGCACGTGGTGCACTTTCATGATGCAACGACACCACTGATTGTTTAACCATCAAACCGCAAGCGGTACCTGTAAAGACCATCTAAGGAATGCTGTCAAATGATTCCTCAAATACCGCTTTCCAACTTAGTTTCCGGAGGTGGTTTTCAAGTTTACACAAATAGAATTCCATGGGAGCATAAGATCCACCAGTGCCAGCATCCTCTCGGGCCCGATCACCATCCTCATGAGTGATCATCCGGTTTTGTTGTTGTTGTTTTGTGTCTGTACCTTGTCATTGCCATTGAATTATGTGATTGAACAAACACACACACAGTCTGTCACACCTTATAAGTCTTCAACTGCTGGCCAATCCTCCTCTTTCACTTTCCCTTGCTGGAACTGGGCACAAATCTTTACCATTTCGAGACAGACGTCATCTCTATTTTCACCGCATAAATCGGATGTCCGTGTTCAGCTTAGCTTTAAGGCATCGCATACAACTTCAGATAGATCCGACATTGTAAGGCAATCAGCAAATGCATTTGTATCTCTGCGGCGGCGAGGAGGGCGGGCTTCTGTGTTTTTCTTCTTTTTTTTTTTGCGTGTGGTTTTTTGTTTTTATCTTAAGTCACGAAGATCTTTATGTGGAAAAACCAGAGTTTTTAGTTTTGTAAACATTAATGGCTGCTCCAGGGAGGGCACGGTGTTGGCAGCCAAAAGGAAATAAGCAACTGCATAATGGCGGCGATGGTGGTCGTTATTTTATGGTTGCGGTTAAGGTATGAGGTACAGGCATCAGCGGTTGGATAAGATTGCGGTTTCACTTGTCATCTTTAAAGTTTGAGTTCGAATCATATTAATAATGTGACTTTGACGCCAGGTTTTATAGTTCTGACAGATTAATCTGACGTAATCCGGTATCATACTGGAATATTGACATATAATCTCCCATCAACGTTTCATGCATTTTGGCCTATCGAGATGTAGATACTTGAAATGCACTCAAACCAAGGACAGCTGCTGTCGATTAGTGTGTGCAAGCTCCATTAAAATTGTGTAAGCCAGTTGCAACTGCAACTTTTACTTTCGACAACTAAGTGACACCCAAAAGAACTGCACGCAAACCATGCATGGGGATTTATGTCAAGCAGGCAGCAATTATACCTGCTTGGCTTTTAGCCTCTGGCAAGCCCTTCTGCCGATCGGGTACCATTGCATTGTGTGGATATGTAACGTGTGCGGTCACTTTAACTGTCATAGGTTGAATAATTATTTGGAGTCGCGGACGGAAATCCCATCAACTGACACTCATTTTTCAATTTTTTGCTAGTCGTATATAAATTGCAACATCAGTGGTCACTTTCTTAGTGCTGCGTCCTTAAATAAATAAATAAATAGCTTGCGCGACCATTCATGTTCTGGGTGTTAGATGCATGAATGGAAGGGACCTACAATTTATTGCCGACTCCGAATGGCGAATTGAGAAGCTCTTTCATGACAATATATACTCCCGGAGACTTGTCATTCCCCGACGAGAGGTGGTGCCGCGATAAATGTTCGGTGTTCACGGTAGGGGCTTGAACCCACGCTGCTTGGTCAGTAGTCCAACGCACTAGCCACTGAGCCACGGCGACCACTGCGTCCTTACGATGGTATAAACTGATTCTAAAGCCTGAACGGCAGCTTGTAGCCCTCGAAACTTTTAAGATGTTTCGAACCTGCATTGTATGAGTTGGATTGCATAGCTTGATTCGATGAGCTATCATCTCTCTTTCCCACTGTTTGACTTATTCATTGGGACTATCGCCTTTGTATAATCATATTCATACGTTCTTTCCTGATTCCTCCGTTTGACATTGGTTGTTACCTTCAAGGCCCTGCACCCATACTCCCCATTTAAGCGGATCTGCTTCAGTTTAGTGTTCAAGCTGATGGCAGTGTTTTTTTCGTATCCTAGCAGCATACCGCAATCAGCTTTTACTTTCGGCGCCCCATGCTTGATCTATGTACATTGACGTCATAGCCTAGTTTCGGGTATTGTTTTCCAAGACTGGTCTAACAGTATGTTTCTATGGAAAGAGAACATTAAGCCTTGAGCGGCCAAGCGAGATTTTACGCTCTTTTTAGCTTTAAGCCACCTCACGTATTATTATCATGTTCTGCCGATTACCTAGGGTTTTTTGGATCTCCATTCTGCTGCTCTCTTCAACATGCCTGAGCTGGTATGTCATCGAAATGGTGCCAGAATCTTTTTTCCAAAGCGAGAGTCCAACTATCTAAATCAACTTTCCAATAATCTAAAAATTATTCTTGAAGCTGTGAAATCCACTTCAGTAGTTAACTTGTTTTTCCTTTCCAGCTCGTGTTGGTTTGGACAACGCCTACCACCAACAACAATATACCACACTGCTGGAGACTAACACAAATTAGACAGAAAAAAAGAGAAAGGATTCAACCCACACCTTGCGCCGTCAGTCAAGGACGACTGTGCGTATTATGCCAAAAATGTCAAAAGCCTCAAAAGCCTTTCAAAAACGTGTTTCATTTAAGTGTATCCACTATCATATCCATGCAACTATCCATGACAGTTTAATGGATCTCTGCAAATTTTATCGTAACCACCACCTCTGTTGTAAAACCTACGACACAACAACGACCACTTTCCACTCTTCCTCATAACTCACATAACAGCTTCTGTGTGCCGTTTAAAAACTGTTGCATATTATGGCGAATGAAAAATTATATCCCAGCCGCAGTGTTAAATGGCGACGTGGCCGGCTGTGGAAGTGCAACCACGTTGTACCACGAGATCCGTTGTCTCTGTCCCCGACCACGACGCCACTCATTGTCTTCATAACAATTACTCTTGGAGATACCACTTCCACTGACACCACACCGCTGGACTATAATCATGATATCAAATTCATTCGTGAAGCTGAACCATTTCTGGTTCGCCAACAGCTCTAATTGTTTAACAAGATGCCAACCGAACCCGGTTCTCCAAAGTATCTACAACACAATTGTTGCGGTTCGACAATTAATTAACAAGAACCACTGTGAGAATGGCTCGCTGTGTTCCGTGTTCTTCTCTGTTTCGGTGTGGTAGGGATCCAATTAACATTTAAATTTTTTTTTAACAATCTGCCATGTCAGACCCCACCTAGGTAGCACTCATTGCGAATGAGAAAACCAAATCGATCGGCAACTTCGTATCTAGATACATGCATATGCGATGGGGAAACTTTTGCAGTGCAACTTAATCCCACATGGGTTGCAAACACTGCACGAGTGTTGAGTCGAGCCCCGCGGCCAAATAGCCAACAGCTCAACCGGTTCCATGAAATATGACTAACAAGCTATTTTAGACCAACCAGTCGACCGCCTCCTTCAACCTTAAGTTGTTCAAGCGGGAAAAAATCCACAGAAAATGAAAATGAGAAATAATTCACTTTTAACCTATGACTTGAGGGAGACGAACGGAAAGGTGGAGCAATATAAGAGAATGAGACTTGATAGAAAGAAGTAAGCAGAGCAAGGTAGTCAACGACGTGAGTCTATACTAGGGAGGACAACATGGAACCAATAAATTAACGAGATGGCTCCACAAACAATGATGGCGTGCACATAAGTCACAGTTGAACTTGAAGGAAAAATTTGAAGGAGATTTACGAGACTTCTTGATCGTTTTTGTAGTGACGATCCCTTATGCATGACATTGTGGTTTGATACGTAGAGTTTTTCATGTACCCCAGTTACCAGCCAAGGCCTCAGAAATTACACCTCCTCTATCTAGATATATGAATGAATAAAGGTTTAGTCAACTGTTTCACTCCAAATCTGTGTATGTGTCTTCAAATTTTGGAGGACCAATGCCAAAATTGACGATCTTTCGAATAAACTAGATCAGTGCCTTGCAGAGACTTAGGTCGCAAACGATTTCCTTCGAGTGCTTTGGGATGTGAAAGACATTCTTCCTACTGACTTACTATTAGGATCTTTCATGAATTTACATCCTCAAAAAAAGCAGACTGGAAGGGGTGATAAAGCAGACAAGACGATGTGGAGACCTTTAAAGGCTCAGTGTTGATGCTTCAACACCCTAACAGGCACCCACTCGGACTCAGTGGATAAAACCATCTCCGACGCATCTACTTTTGTAGCAGACACACTAGGGTATTCCGCCAGAGCAGGGCGTGACGGGACTTACAGCAAGAAGAGCACGCCCATTGGAAAGCTTTATGTAGGACCGCTAAACTTGTCTTAAGAAGGAGTAAGAGTCAGCTAGATGGGTAAAATTTCTAATCGAACCGAGTAGCCAATTTCTTACGCGAGGGTAATTTAGCGAGAAGAACGAAGGCATGTCCGTTTGGGTCCAGCCATTAACCAAAAATGCGTTGCTATCTGATAAAGATAAGCCGTCTAGCTGCATATTGAAAAGTCAGGCTTAAGTGCCAAACAAACTTATCGTCTGAATTACGCACAAACTGTAATGATCAGGGTTTGATTTAATGATGACCTGGACGATTGGTCGATCTGGTCGATACTGGTGACCATAAAACATGGAATCGCAGAACCAATAATAGCGAAGTTGCTTAACATTCGCGGGGCGGTAGCGGTAACTCAAAGTGAACGCAGTCTAAAACGTAGTCATTAGACCGACAATGAGCATGTCGTAGGGTGACAATTTTATACGACGTTGGCTCGACATCTTGAAATAAGGTGGCAACTCTCATTTCACAAAGTAATTTTCTCGTCTCCCACCAACATCCGAAGTAGTCGTCATCATCATCGTTTTCAATGACCTGCTTATCCATCACAAGGGTCTCGGTTAGACTCTCCACATCTCCCGATCTTCCGCCCTCGACTCTAAATTATCAGGGGCTATCCCCATACGTGTAGAGGTGAGATTTCGGACTTGGTCTAACCATTTCATCCTAGGCATACCCAGGCGACACCTACCTGATGGCACGGATTCCATGGCTCCAAAGTAATGAAGATAGACAGACGCCTTTGTAGAAAGTTGCTGGTGCTGTACTCCTGTTGCTTATGGCTATGTCTTTTATGCAAGATATACGGATATGTTGGGGCTTTGTCGCTACACAATTAATCGATTGACAGCTTGAATTTGCCTTCTGTAGATTTTCAATCAAACTTGGCACAGGCAGAGGGGTATATGGTAGGTTTTGCTAAACCCCAGCTGAGAACCGGCTTATTAGTGGCACATTTCTAAGGCTCTTGAATCCGATTTGATGTCCACCATAATTTGATCTTAACGGCCTGCATTTTACTTCCAGAGACTCATATGTGGTCTACGAAACCAATGATTTTTTGCTATCCCAGCTAAATCCACCACTCCCCTTTAATGCTTCTTTAAAAAAAAAACTCAGTAGCACTGTATTATACATGTGGTTGCTCGCGCCTGCCATTGTTGGGAAATAATTTTTTAGTATTCTCCTATGTTTCCCTTCTTTTGCAAAGCAGATTTGCCCAAGGCTGGATCTTTACTGGACACTGTCTAATAGGCAAGCGTGCAATAAGCCTTGGCATCTACGCAAACGACTTCTGCAGAAGCTGTATGCACGAAGAAGTGGGGAAGCCTATTCTCCATCTTCTTTGCACTTGTCCAGCTCTCTCCCACAAACTCCACTTAGGAGCCTTCTTCTATACCAACTTAGGCCACCTGATAAATACTCCCACGCTTCATAAGAATGAAAACGGGTTCAATGACTAGACAGAAGATCTTTCCGAGATTCATGTGGTATCACAACGGACCCCTCATGAGTCCAACTGTATTGGCTTTAGCTGCCAATCACTTCAACCTAATCTAACCTATGCTTCCCTTCAAAACAATCACTTTACAAGTATCAACTATGGACACGCAACAATACTTCACAACTCTTAGCACAAATTCTCGCTTCAGTTGCCATCGATTGTCTTACATCCGACAACAAGCGGTGCGCTAAAAGCCTTACCGCAAAACCAATACGCACACACAATCTAATAAATCATTCTGAAGGCAGTGCTCGCAATTATTTTATAACCTAGCGTGTAAAAGCGAATCCGGTGTAATTCAATCTTTCACCGCTGCACCACCACACCCTGGACGATAAGTGGCGGTGTTTCAAGCGAATATGGTTAAAGAACCGCATTAACTGACAGTCCGATGGTTTAATTAGCCAACTGGCCTTTCAGTTCCTTCAAGTACGTTTCAATTTATCCACGCCTTCCCCCCCCCCCACTAACAATCCGATTGCAATCTCATGTCCAGTGCAAGTAACCAGTTTCATTGTCAATCCCGTGGGATTAACAACTATCACCACGAAAACAGGAAAATCCTTAACATTCTGGGCACATCCACGCGTTTTGTGCGAATTATGTCGCGATATTTAGTCCAGGCCAACATGTTCCCATCCCGTCCGCGATCGCGACAGAGATCTGCCTCCAAGACGACAGCAAACAAATCGAACATCGATCATGGTAAACAGAGCGCAGATTGTGACCAAGTCGAATACCGGTTTTCAATGTGTCGTGACCAAAACGAGCTACGAAGTCCTTGTGACTCTACTAAAGTGTGTGTACACACACACAAGTGGCAAATGGCCAAACCTATATGGTAGAACGGCTGCTATCTGTTATGGTCAGGACCAGGTATCTGGTTACGCCATCTGGGGGCTCATGAGAGTTAAGTGATTTGAGGGTTGAAATTGGAGCGAATTGTGTCGTCGTTTCGTTTGAAGTGTTTTTTATTGGGCGTGTTCCCATCGCAACTGGAAACGGTTTTGCTCAGAAATATTGTTAAGTGGTCCTAAAATGGCGATAGCGGAGGTTACGAAATGGACGCTTTTTGGTGTGGGAAAGTTGCAAAAATATTGAAAATTTATTACCAAAAAGGTTAAACAAACTGTTGTTACGTGAGATGACAAGGCTGGGAATTTTCTTTTATTGAGCGATGGTATACATAAATTAGATTTTATTGGTTGGACTCAGCTCGTAATAGAAGAAGATTACTGTAGGTGGGAGCAAGAAGGTGAAGGCATTTCGTAAGTTGAGTGGATAATAAAAAAATTCAGTGGATGACCCAAAGCTATATTCGATGGTCAAGCATGTTGTTAATCATTTCGTGGTGTGAAACGGTTAAGATAATTACGTGCGTAAGGGGACCGATTTCACGTTTTGGGACAATTTCTCGAGGTGACGTTTTCTCGGAGGTAAGAGAATACATACGCCTACATCGGCATCACGCTTGTTATGCCATCAACGGCTGATTCCTATGCCTCAAGGCTTCTAAGCATTTCACCAACTGCTAAACCCTGATGTTCTCTTCTTAAAATGTACCACGCTGCGGTGGATCTTGGTCATTGAATGAGATAAAGAACCCTAAACCCAGCGTTAATAAGGCAACCATGCAGGATTCACGACACCCTGAGTTGAAATATGGGCTATAGACTGTTTGATGCCGGAGAAATGTTCTTTAATAGCAGCACACCTATGAACATATGTATGAAGGCATCCAGGCATCCTCGCCGATGAACAGCGTTCTGTTCAGACGCGCTTCATTGTCTATAGCGCGTTGATTGTTCACGGCCATATGATTATTATTGGTTGGTTTCTGGCCCTTTAAGTGAAAAAAGTATACCCCCTATGATTTACTTGTGCGTTGACGCGTATACCAAAGTTGAACTTCGCTGGCCTTGTCCGAATCAGAATCATACCTTCTCTGACAAATTCAAGAATGTAGCTTGCCTGGTAAACCAGTTTACTGTGATGGACCATAACAGGAGGAGCGAACTTCTCCTTGAGCAGTAACCTTGGAACTGAGTTTGCCGCTGCCTTTATTTAAGTACTACTCCTGCACTTTGGTACTTATCATCTGAGCGTGTTTTGTTTTCCCGAAGGAAGGAATGTTTCAATCCTTGGTGTGAGATTTCGAAGAGCACAGGTAATTGGTTTTCCTGATTAATAAACACACTAATTTGTCTGAAGGAGGTCCATGTCAAGAGCTGTCTTAATTCTTTGGAGAAAAATGGGGGCGTCGATATGATAATTCAAATGGCCTTCATCCAACCTGTGATATAAATTTGACAATATATAGTCTCTTTTTGATACGTAACCTCGTGTATGACTAGCTCTAAAGATTTGATAAAAATGAATACCGGTGTGGAATACCATTTTGAATGAGAGGTTGATGGGTTATTTTTGATGCGCAAAACATGTCCTTTGATCTCTATCAGTTCTGCCTGGTTGATCTGTTGACCCTTCTAAGGAAAGAAGTTGGTAAGACTGTCATCGTTGTCGGTGTATGGCCTCTGTAATTTCGGGTGCTCCCTTGAATGTCATTGAGACTTCGGCAGTTACATGATTGTCTTGGTATCGAAGCTGAGCCACCGGTCTTTAATTCAGTATTTGTTCCGACTCTCACCTATAGACATGAGGTTTGGGTTATAATGGAAAGAATAAGATCACGGATACAAACTGCGAAATGAGATTTCTTCGTTACATTGTTGAAGTAACTTGCCGAGATCGAGTTAGAAATAGCAGAATACGTGAGACACTTAATTTCGACCAACTACTTCCTCGAACTGAGAGGTTCATACTTCGATGGTTTGGACACCTATAGCATGTCCCCAACTCGGCTTCCATTAGGTAGGCGTCCCTTAGGTAGGCCCAGGATGAGATGGCTGGTTCCTAATCTCAACTCTACCCGCATGGAGTAGCTCCTGATGAAGATCGGGAAGATCGGGAGATACGGAGAGTCCACTTAAGCACCCTAAACCCGTAACCTTCATAGTGGATAAGCGAGCTACTGGAAAATGATGAGGATGATGATTTTATCTTGGGTATTCCAATTATAAAATTATAAATTCAAGAATTTCTATACTCGTTCCACCCTCCACTGCTCTTCGGCTCTTGCTGAATAGCTTTCTTGTCTTAGTTTCTAGTTTTTGAATTACTTCAACTGACTCTAGTTCAAGTCATAATCCATTGGCCTTAACCTAACCAAACAAGTATTCAACCCAATATTGAGGTCGAACCAACACATTCTCAACACCTCACCATAAAAATGTTCTATTTTGTGTTCAGCCTTGTCAAAGCTCATGTGACATTCCACATTCGATTGGAATCAGTGATTTCAAAAATTTAACCAAAATCCATTTGTCATCTTGGGCTGGGCCCAGCCGCATGACTAATACCAAATTCCATCGAAACATCTCGAATTATTTCCTTAATATCAAATACCACGCACACACCACCGATGACGCTGAAAACACCTCCTCGATTCCAATCGTCGTTGCATAACTCGATGAACTCCAATCTGATCAAAAATTCCAACAACAAAATGTATCCGCATAGCTAATCAAATCTATTTATTATGCAGATCCATTTAATATTGTGTCTAATCATTCAAACTGAAAACAATAAAAAATGCGTTTATGCTAATGGAAATCTTTTCCGGGTCATGTGAGGCCATTTTGTAGACAAAAATTTAACTTCTTCATTCGTTGAATGCATAAATTACACACAAACGATTCTTCGAATGAATGCATCGTGTAAAAATAGCCAACAGCTTATGATATATTTCAACTACTGTTCAGAGTTCATTTACCTTTCTCCTGACGGCTATTTTAAATTGGAAACAGCAGGTAAGATACACAGTCATTCATCAAGTGGATTCCAAAATTCTGGCGTCTAGAACACGTGCCAGGTGCATAATGGGAAAAATCCACCAAAGGGCTTCATTTTCAGTTCAAAGAACCCTTTTTCTTTCCACTCACCGATTGATTGTTCTGTGGATTCTCTGAGATTTTGATAGCCTGACCCTATGACGTCGTAGACACGCACATCTGTCAAAATATTTTGATTTTAACTCCTTTCTTCGTGCACTTTGACAGATGCATGCACATACATATCTCTTGTGGTATCTTTCATAATATGTATTTTCCCAACCTTCAGGTATTGTGACGAAGTCAAGGCCATGCGTGTAACAGTAGGGAATGCCCTAAACGGTAATTAACTTCTAATTTCTTGACAGGCACGAGTTCATGTTTCATGTGTGTGCCGCATCTGTGAATGTTTCCTTATATAACAAACATTTTATGACGCGAAGTTGGGAATAATAAACCCAACAACTTTTGACATTTAATACTGCGACGTTAATACGCTCATTCAGTCGTACATGACCGAATGAGCTCCAAAAATGGAGAATGGAGTGTTATATGAGTAACGTGTATAAAAATAAAAAAAAAAAATAATCGCTATGGCAACCCACGAAACCAGTTGACCTTGAGATGAAACATGAAATAAAGAAAGAAAAATATTTTTCTTAAAAACGAAAACAACACAATGAAAAAGCAAAATTAAAGCTTTAAGGTTGCGATTAAAGTCACAAGTGGAGTGGTTACAGACAATTTTAAGAAAATTAAGGCGTAGCCATTGGATTAAACGAAGGGAAAGATATAGGTACGTTTGTATCTTGAGGCAAGGCATTGCGTTGCTCTCTAATCAGTGTAAGAGTGATTCATAAGGCTTTGGATGCTTTGTAGTATATTCGTCTTCCATTCCTGTGACCCTTCGGAGCTTCACCTCCACTAAATTAGTTGAAAAACTAAGACGCCTTATCCATCGGAATACAAGCTCATGTTGTAGTTTCCAAAATAAAGACCAGATTTGATCTCAAATATTCAGCCCGACAACCTAGACAAACCACTTGATAAGCCTTCAAGTGTTTACCATTATTCAAGCAGAAACCTTGGCCGTCGACGTCGTAATAATGTCAAAGAAGAAAACAGAATAATTCTAAAAGAATTCGAAAAGAGCCAGCTCTTCTAAGAATACCGAGGGACGACTATAAGTTTTATATGAAACTCAGTGCTAAGAAATAGTTCACTCAAAATTCATTCTTTGATTTTTCAATCCACTAAGAGAGTCGCGGGTTCAGGGTGCTTATGTGGACTCTCCACATCTCCCGATCTTCCGTCATCGACTCTAAATCATCAAGGGCTATCCCCATACGGGTGTGATTTCGGACTTGGTTTAACAGTCTTATCCTGGACCTACTTAGCGGACGCCTACCTGATGGCCTAAAATTAAATTCAAATAAATTGTTTGTTGACGATGACTAACGCCTTTCCTCTGTTTGCGCAACCAAAATCAATTTGACCAAAAAAGTACGCAATACCTTCTCTTCTCCTACGATAACACAGTCATCGTCTTTTTCAAAATCCTTCAGCGGAAACACTTTTCTGGACACATCAAGAGAACAAACAGCAATGGCTGTCAAATCAGTAGTAGAATGCCGTCCATAACGTTGATTTACTACTTTTGTCACAGACCAGGAGTATCGAAAACTAAACTTTTAATATTTTATTCAGTTTTCTGATAAAATATCACTGTAATTACGTTTATTTAAACTATTAACACATAAGACTAAGTGTTGCACTGAATTTCCAACAATATTTTCATCGAAAAACTGATTTTTGACAAAAATCTAATACGACAGCCAAAAAGTGCAGTGAGTTCTTATATAAATTCAACGCATTTTTCTGTCTGTTTTGTGTTAAACAAACGAAATTTGAAATTATGTGGAGATTTCGTTAAGATTTTTTGTTGTTTTTTGATTAGAAACTTGATGAAATGGACGGATAGATCGACAAGATGAATAAGAAATGTGTGATATGTGGAGAAATGCTGAAAAGAATCAATTTATTGATGAGAATTAAAAGAGATTTTTCTGGATAGATTGCACATTCAGTTAAGAGGACAATAAAGGAATACAATCTGCCAACTCGATTTGTGGGTGGTTTCCACATTTTCGAGATCAATAACTTGACTCTGCTACCAGTCCCTGTGCTCAACTGCACTCAGGCACGTCGTACAGGTCTGGGTAAATTTAGTTAAAAGGGTGCCAATACTCAAAATTTCCAACTCTGTTGAAACGGACTTTGGTTTGGTGTCCTAACAAACGGCAGGGCAGGCTTGCAACCCCCTGGGCTTACACTTATCCTTATCTTAGCTTCTGTTTCCGTTTTTCAAACCATTGCAGCGCGTTGTCAGTGGAAATAATGGCGATTAAAGATGTCTTATTCCGGTTAAAGAGAAACTTAATATCAGCCTTAGATATCTGCATTTTTTCGGACAGCTTAGTAGCAATCAAGCCCAAGCAGCTCTAGATTGCCATTCGTTTCTCATAGAGTTGGCGGAGCATTTCAATATTCACCTCTTGTGGGTGCCAGGGCATAGGGACATTCTACTAGATATGGACCAATAGTTCCAATTCTACCAGATAACGGTACCTTAGGCATACCTATGGTTATCTGTGGTTATGGAAACTTAAAATGAAATCTTAGGTAGAGAGGTGGTACAACGTGTCTAGCAGATTTGCTCAAAGCTGAATCTAAAACGCTTTAAGAGTTTGATTTCTTTCAAAAGACTGCATATCAGTAGTCAGCACTGGTAACATCACTGAACACTGTCTTATAAGCAAGCATGGAACAAGGTTTAAAGTTTGCTCAAATGATTTCTGTAGAAGCTATATGGACGAAGTGTCGGAGAACATTTCCTTAGCTTTGTACTCGATCAGCTCTCTTCCTTAAAAAAAATCACCTAGGTACCTTCTTCCAAAACGATCTAGGCGAGCTGACGGAAGCGCCAAGTTTTTTTTAACGAGAGATGGTCTTCCCTCGCTTCTGTTTGAATGCGGCAGCACTGATCTGAACGCCTTACCCTTCATCTGCTGTATCTGGAATGATTTATGAGGTCCTAATCAAAATTCTTGACTGCAACGTATTTTCCTCAAAATTTTTGCATTTTATTCATAAGGATAAATTCATTTCTCTCGCCGAGTTCTTTCTTTTGCGTCGCAAGCCTAAGTCAAGATCGAATACGGCCTAAAGCTCTCTCAGCAGGGAAGAGTGCCCATCTTCACATGTGTAGTCAGACTCAACATTTTCCATCAAAAGTCGGAAGCAGATATTTATCTCTATCAAACATATCGTTAAAGAATTTTTCCTTCCTGCCTGACAAGCTTTCATCGATCGGCTTTCTAACCGATCAGCGGTCCAATTACATCTAGATCTAGTTTCTTGAACTGCGCTCGGACTACTTATGATAAAATCTGCCTTTCAATACTGTCAGCACTCAGATCTTCATCTGATTAAGAACAAGATCATGGTCCAATTAAAACAGTACTCGGCGGTAAATTTGAGTCATCAACCACCCGGCGCAGATCCATCTCAATTAAATAATCAACACGATTGTGCCATTTTTTGCAATGGCAGTCGCAGGAGGTACTATTTGTTTAAATACCTTCGCATCTCGATGGTTAAAATTCAAATTATCCTCAATTATGCATTCATTCCAGTGTTGATCGCATCTGGGGACCGAAAAAAACCGACCGATCATGTCTAACGACGATCATGTCGGCCGATGCCTTCTTCCTGATTTAATTATCTTTAATGATTGGCTTCTGTTTTACCAGTTTGATTGCTATGACATCATTACGCCACAAAGAAAATTACCTCCGCTTGTAGCTGGCATCCCGTGAGAAGACGGAAGAGATTACACAGCCAAAGACGTTGAGGCTTTCCATCAATAATTATAATTGGGGAGTAGCAGCATGAAAAGAAAAAGCCCGTGCAATAACCTGAAAAACAGCGGTAGAAGCCAAAGCGAATGGGTACCCTAACCAGCGGTTATAAGTGAATGGTAGAATTCCTGCAAAACTGGAACCGATAGCAAAGTGAGCAGCGCCCCCAAAACTAATGCAAAGTCATACGCGCAGTCGCAGCCGCGTAGCTACACACCGCGCTCACCTTGAGGGCACGTTCGATTCACTTTCAATTGGTGGATTGCATGAACGCCGGACGCCAGGCCTAGGCCAGCACAGTGGGACTGGTAATTGCGCGCTTTCATGAGTTCTCGTGCTTCGATTTATCATTTTCTTCCACCTCATGCGAGCAATAGATATATTTTTTTCCTCTCGATCATCTAATTTAAAATTCAGGCTTCGCGAAAAAGGTTTTACAGTCTACAGATGCTGCGCACTATCCCCGGGTGGCTTTCACCTCGCGAGATCAATCGATCTAC
This sequence comes from Matsumyia berberina, assembly GCA_917880715.2. Lineage (NCBI taxonomy): Eukaryota > Metazoa > Arthropoda > Insecta > Diptera > Syrphidae > Matsumyia > Matsumyia berberina. Next base: position 107,981,409 of record OU862870.1, on the reverse strand, counting down.
GGTCAAGATGGCATTTCGGTGTCAAAAATGAAGTTCGCATTGACCGATGGACTTGGGTTGGCGATTTACTTATGCAACGCGAAGATCTGCGGGCGATATGTCAGCGATCGATCCCTGTCGGCTTCTGTGGCGTATGTCATTCAAATTTCGTGCTACTTACGGGAGGGAATTTGTATCTTTCTCCTCGATTGCGTTATGGAATGATGAATTGAAATTTTTTTCACAATTTGATTTTCTCTTGGGCTAGGTACGGCCGAAGGGGTCTTGACTCATTAATCAACTGCCACATTCTATTAGTCAGCTCAGCACTAATACGGGAATGGATTGGGATGTTCTTGGTTATTGTCTTCACTGGAAGCTGGGAGGTAAGCACCACAAAAAGTAGTAATTTCCGATTTGGAATTGGGGTCAAGACAATTTGGTGGTTTTTTGTGTTCTTGTGATTTGTTTGCCCATTTCCATTCGGGCGTAGCAAATTAACATTATGTTTCGAATTGAATTTGGGACGTAAACTTTCCTCTGTCAGTCTAATGAAACATGATTTGTCTTCCTCTTCTTTTTTTTTTGGTTAATTATGATAAAAGAAAAAAACGATAGTGGTTTGAGCATAATTTAATGGTCAGCTTAAGCGTTGGGTAAGAATTGTTTGTTTTCTCGGCTGAAGGGCTTCATACTTGGATGGCCAGGAATGGTGTGAAAGTTTTATAAGAACTCGAAGGGGATGTGTCTATGCAGAGATGTTTTCGGAGGTCATTATTGTCACTGCTGCGAAAGATTGCCCCCAAAGGTGGAGTAGTCTCCTCATTATTATGGTCCATCGAACTGCTGAATATACTCAGCGGAGAAGGTTACTATGTACAAAGATACAGAGATCACATTGCGATATTAATCAATGTCAAATTCGCTGATTGGTGGAAACACATCAACGCCAAAAAAGTACCATAGTTGCATTTACACCTACTTTCTGGAGGAACAAAAGAATCCTCTCGACAGCTCGAGATTAGCCAAGGCCTAGCTTTTCACAACCATTGTGCATGTAACATTTTTCGCACTGTAGGTCCCAGTTTGCTTACTCCGAACGGAGAATTGAGGAGCTTTTCATGACAAATTTTACTCTCGGAGGCTTGTCATTCCCTGACGAGAGGTGATGTCTCGAAAAATTTTCGGTGGACATGACTGAGGATTGAACCTACGTATCTTGCACAGTAGTCCAACGCACTTACCACTGAGGCTTAAAGCGCGAAAAGGCACTGTAGCTCTAACAGCGATAGCTTGACCAATTGTTACGTATGCAGCTTTAGTATGGTGGACAACTTCAAAAACTATTCTGCGGATAACCAGTGAGTACGGAAAACAGCATGAATTGGAAATTGGTTAAAAGACAAAGCACAAGATCTTCCTGCCAACTAAAAATAAAAAAAAATAAATAGCTGGCGCGACAGCTCGGAATGAGCCAAGGCCTAGCTTCTCGCAACCATTCATGTTGTGCGTGTTGTATTGTTTGCACGAATGGAGTGGTCGTCGTGGGTCGGTGGTTAGTGCGACCCAGGAAAACACCAAACATTTTTCGCGGCACCACCTCTCGTCGGGGAATGACAAGCCGCCGGGAGTATAATCTGTCATGAAAAAAGCTTCCTGCCAACTACCTCCCAAAAAAAGGACGAAACAACTCCTGCAAGTAACTGGAAATCAGATTCGAATAGCTACAAGATTTCTAACAGGTCACTTTTGAGTATAAAAACGCATTTGATATGACGTTCGTTCTACTACGAATATGACGGTAAACCAACGAGAGCTTTTTTGTCCGAGCCATTTAATGTCTCAAAATTGATCACGCTTCCAGATCATAACATATTCTTCTAGGCGGAGATTCTTTCCAGGCTTTCGGAAAACTTCAATAAAAGCACGGAACGATATCTAGCCAGAGACTTGTCGATGTTTCACAGATTGTTAGAGATTTCTACATAGTATAGAGTCATTCAACAAGAGGTGTCATTTTAAAACTCACGCCATTGTTAAACTGTCATCATTCAACTATCATTGCGATGACTTTTGATAAGCAAAAGCTAGGAGGTTATTAAATATAGATCGATACATACTCTTACAACGTGTTGAAAAAGTGAAAATTCACTACAAACACGGTGAAAATATCATGGAAACATTTCGAAAAGTTCGTACTGCTTTTGGTCATCTGCAAGCACCTTCTCGCACAGCTATAGTGAATTTAACTGATAAATTTGAACGTCTCGGACAAGTAAGTGATGTGAAGACTCTAACTCGTGTTCGTCCGGCAAGGTGAGCTGAAAATTGTCGCCGCTGTAGGTGAGAGTGTGACTGAAAACCTAGGTGTGTCCATTTCCAGACGATCACAGGAATTGGCCCTATTCGCAACATTTTGCTGGTAATATTTCTTCTACTTTACCCTTAAGGTCACAAAATCGAAGGAGTTTCTAAAAGGCATAATACTATGTGACACCATGTGAAAAAGGTGTCAAGTGGAGATGACCTTTGCTGAGGCTTCAATGAGGACACAAGCAAATTTTTATGGCGCCGCCGTCCAAGCCTCTACCATCTCAGACATAAAGTCATTGAAAAACATTTATTTAAGGATTTCGAAGAACTAAGAACTAAACCACATACATACTTTACAAGGACATTTGCAGGTTCGTCAAAGCTTAGAAATCCAAGGGCAAAAAAAAAGTGCTTTGCCCGCTTCGCGAGCAGCGGATGATTTCCCGCTATTAAGCAGCACTGACTCGGGCTTAGTGCGGAGGATTTTCTCTTTTCTCCTCAACCTATATACTCGTAAGTTACCTAGGTCACAAAGTAAATCCTAAGCGTTTTTGCTCTAGAGCATCTCAGAAAGTTTATCTGATTCTCAGGGTGAAGGGCGGCGAGTACAATGAGACAACCTCACAAGCCAGAGTCTATTTACTTACGTGCTTGAGTGGGTTCTCTAAATATGGTTTACAGGAAAAGTTAACTCTGATGTACAGTGACCACTCAGGATACCGGCAAATGTAGATCGTACATTTCTGCCGCATACTTTTCATCCAGATCGCATCGGATTTTGGCAAGGTATGCTCCCTCATGTGGATTTTGAATATTTGCTTACTCCCCAGAATGGTAAAGGACCAGTTTGTCTTTTATTGCCAATGTGATCTCTGTTTGCAGGGACCTAGTGTTGTTGAAGAAAAAGCAATTTGATTGTAGTTTTGATTTAACGAGCTGAGTTCAGGGCCCGTAGGGCAGCTTGAGCACGTTTAAGCTTATGCACTTATTAATAGCAAATATCTCTGCATGGAAGATGGTTAAGTATATGCATAGACTAACTGATGATGACTCACCGAATATTTCAGCCCCAGATCAACTAACAATTTGAGTTGGTCGTTCTCAAAGGGACTGGGCTATTACTTTTCCTAGTTATCCCTCGGGGAGATGATTATTAAGGAATTTCACTTGAAGCAGTACTTGGGAAGCATATTATCCGATGTCATGCTGAATTATCTGCTTTGTAGCAAGGGGAAGAGCCAATTCGAACCAGTGAAAGAGGCTATGCAGGCTAAGTCTTTCTTGCATTTCTATGTGGACCTGCACTGGCGATAAACCGACGATAGCCTCAAAAGATGCGGTGGAGGTACAGCGCAGACAGAAGTTAGGGTTATGAAGCAAAGCGCGGCAGATGTACAAATCGCTTCATTTGCTTTGTCAAAATATTTAACCACCAAAATGTTATTTCCCGGAAAGTCAATGGATTCGGTTGCCTCAATGTCAAAGAATCGCTTTAACTTCTTATATTCGATTTGGATGTCATGGTTTGGATTGGCTTCGAAGCGAACAAAGCCAGCAACTTACTCGAAAACCATTTTGAAGTGGTGTTGCTACTCAAAAATACCAAAAATTATTTCAATGTCAGACCGCGAACTTTTTTCAACGTCCTACATACCAATCCTCTTCACAAAACTAATCAACAAACTAATTTATTCCAAACAGATAGAGTAAAAACAATACAACAAAATTCGAAAAGAAATAAAAATAAATACATACTGGCACAGGGTCCCGTACATATAATAAAATTCATGTCACATGCAGCTTCGTTTGTTGTCGTGCAAATGAAACACATTAATTATAAAAACAGCGCTCTGTAACAAAAAGTTAAAAAAAAAAAGAAAAAACGACAACACACTATTGACCTCGTGCACCGCTCCAGAAAAATGCTAATCACGCACTCGGTTGCGCTTCTCGTATCTCATTCAAATGAAAAATGGAAGAGAAGCACCATAACGATAAATCCATATGCATGCCATCACCGGCAAGTAACAGAATTAGTAGATACATAGATACCTAAGCAAAGTGTCAATAGAAACACCGAACGCCGGCATGCGTTTGACACTAATTGCGTTTGCGAAACGGCCTTGTCGACCTGCACACCAACCACTTACTATGTCCAGCTCCAACGGATGGACTCATCCGACGGGTTTAGGTACAGTAAAACACCCGATGATCAGCCTGATTAATCGCCGGCTAATAAACAATATTGTTCAGAGGTGTCTGTTTGCCTGGCGGTCTCGAACTGCAGTTAAGGTTGGTGGGTACATCTGCCACTGGTTGGTGGTGCAGGCCATTAGCCGGACTATCGCTCTATTGCTAACAATGTTTTCTCTTTACCTCACAGATACTCAGATACTATTGTATCATTCAATTAGATTGAATGATTGATGGGGAATGCCATTCGTTTGTTATTTGTATCTATGGCTCTCTCGGTAGTTTTGCAGTTTTTTTTTTCTGCTATTTTCTGCATTCAGTTAATATGGCAGTAGCGGTTTGTTGCTGATACAGCTTAGCTCCAGTGGCCTACTAAATGCGTGTGAGGTCATTTGTGTGGAGGGAAGAGATACATGTTTTCTTTTTTTTTTTTACTAATTTGCATAAAAAACATTCGGATCGGAGAGTGAGGTGATGCAATCGGATAAAACTCAACAAACTTCCGTTTTTGCAAGTTTTTTGAAGCTCAAATTATAGTTTTATAGCCGCGGGAGTGAAATGAATGACGAGTTGGAGAGTGACTTAAACATTTTGATAAATTTATTGTAATTTAACTTAATTAAGGTTTTTTTTTTATAGAAATCGAGTGAAAGTTTTGTGTTGTGGTAATAAAATAGGTAAGAATACGATTGCATAACGGTTTTAATACTGAATGATTGGATAAAATGCAAATTCACTCTGAATGGCCGAATTCACACGAGCTTGATGTGATTGACATAATTTTGAGGTCCACTTTATGCCCTCATTCAATGGGAGTCCATAGGGCTGGGAGTCATTTGCATTTCGGAAGCAGCATAAGCATTCTATGACTGTTGTGCATTCGGCAGATAAATCCAATTAGAACGTCGAATCTAATGGAGTCCATTCACTTTCTGAAAAAGTATCCCGTTGCGATACTCATTTCCCCTCTAGACCATAGTGATTAAAATTTTATTTTCCTTTTAGTGTCGCTACTGCTCTGAAATAACCTGGAGAGTAATAGTCTCGAGCCAACTCAAACCATTTGTTGCATTTTTCAAGTTGGTTAAGCCAAATCGCATCTTCCACTGTAAAAGAACAATGGGACCGACTAAAAGCGTATCATTGGAAGAGTTAAGCATAAGCAAATAAGAAGAAGGGCCTTCACTGATAGATAGACACTCTTGATATTAAATGGCTCCATCTGGATTTTAACAGACGACCAAAAAAGCCGAGGTAGTTGGTTCCAGTGCCTTTTAAAAAGACCCTCACTCTTCTAGTCTTGTTTACCACTGTTGCCTCTTTTAGGTAGAGGTCGACTTAAATCGACAGTCAAGCTCCGATCAAATCCCTACACCTTAATCTTCAAGTGAAAGTGCATTGATCCGCATGCATATGCATAAGAGCTTCACTCAGAGGATTTGTTTTCGCAGCATCAAACACTATGTTTCACCTTTGCCTACATCACCCATCGACTACAGCCCTTCCAAAACCCAACATTGAATAAAACTTCCGATCAGCTCTCTACAACGAGTGGAATAGTGCAGCTGCCTTTGATATTGATAGGGTTTACTTCTACACTTATGGTGCAGACGAGCCTCTCCAGGCAGCAAGATTATTAGTCAGCTGTCTCTAGTTGTGACGATGAGTTCACTTTCTGCGATGAGATCGTCCTCTTCTCCGCAATTCTTTTAAGGTTGATCCTTAAGATTCTTCGGACTGAATGATTGTGGTTCATCCTTTGCATAACTAAGCCATCTTAAATTTTATATACGTGCCCCTTTGACCAGGTTATTGCGCTTTTATATAATTTAGACAAATCCATGCTGCTGCACCATGATGAAAGAAAGAGCCTTAATACGAGAAGCCCCACATTAAAGCTAGGATCTTGCCATTATTCCACCGGTGGTGGAAGTTCAGACATGGGGTCCACATAGAACCGCAGAGGTCTTGGGTTTAAAATAACCCGAAACCTCTGCCCAGATTTTTGGTGCAGACCAATGGACCTGTTTTTGTCTTATTCTGTAGACCCACTTGACCACTCTCTTGAGCTATTAATTGTTAATTGTGTGCTGAGGAGGTGGTACAAGGTGGGATGGACAAAAACCACCCCCATCTGATGAGCTGATCCAAGCAACCACAACCGTGCCCCGTCCTCCTTACCTGTACCATAGTTGCCTCTGTGGCCCTAATCTGACTCGCAATACATTGCCAAATAAGAGTGTATCCAAAGGAGGTAGTGACAGCCATTCGCTTGTATCTCTGTTCTGATGTCGTGGACAAAATTGATAGCAGAGGCTAGGTAGGCAAATTCCTTCATTACCTCAAAGTTATAGTTGTCCATTATAATATTCTGGCCGAGACATCGATGTTTTCAGACTGCAAGACAGCACGTTCCTTTTTTGCTTTACAAGCAGACCGATTTCAACTGGCTCTTTTTTTAAAGATTCACTCGCACCCAAGTGATTATGAATACCCTTGCGATATCAGTTACACAGCGTGAGTGATGGTTTAATTGTTTTTGAAGCTCAGGTGATATAAGGTTTCAGTGGCGTCCGATGTTCACGAAGGCACCAGTGACTGCTCGCCGTTGATTGCCAATGTCGTCTGCATAACCAAGTAGTTGTGATAATTTGTGGAAAACAGTACATTATATGTTGAAATGAAAATTTTGCTCTATCTTGAAAATGCTGCCAAACAGCGTGTCACCTTATGTAAAACCTCTCGTTGGTGTCTTTTCTGATATTAATGGAACTACGGACGTTCTCCATCGGGATCCTTCCCCCGATCTAGGGTTTTAAAAGACTTCAGTATGTCTCTCGGTCCATGTTTCAAATGTCGGCTGGGCTCCTATTGTTCTCCTTAAAGGTGACAGACATCTGACTCGGATAGGCACTTCTTCTTCATATGGTATCTAAATGGGCAGTGTCCGGTTAAGAACATTAACTTTCGTTTGTTAAGCTCTAGTAGTTTTTTTACCTTATTGTGATTGAGAAGGATGAACCTTTTCGCTCGCCTTCACCCCTTAGACAGCATTCAAAAAAGTTGGTCATAACCCATTGTTTTGCTTTGAGGTGAACATTCCTTGGCGTTGTGATGAAGTATGGTTCAAGGACGATGAGGTGATGATTGGGCCTCTGCTCATTAGATAGTCAACTCGTTAATTCCAGTTCGAAAGCCTCAAATCTTGGTATCCAGGTCAGGATGATAGAGTTGTAAGAGCCTAGCTTTTTAAGAGTTTGAGATAGTCTCATATAAGCATAGACCTTCCTGCTAAGTATTGCTTGTCTTTCGGAGGCTGCTAAGGAGCAGGGCATACGTTCTTCGATTTATGCACACAGAGATCCAAGGAACTTAAACTACAAAACTAAATCACTGACAAGCGAAGAACTTCACCGGACCGAAAACTTCTTAAAATAGCGTATATCGAGAAGAAGTCACCGACTTGAGCGCAGAACCAGTGTCCTTTTTAATTTGTGCCCAAAGATGTTAGAGCTAATGGAATGCTTATACTTCCCAGATCGTACCGATTGCATCACATGTCATCAAGGACGTCCACCATCGATATGTACAAATATCGGAACTATGAAACAGTGATCAACGAGCTTTGGCAGAAATTCTATAACATCCGACTGTGATCCGCACTCCAAGACATAAAGAAATCTTGTAAAGAATGTAGGAACCCCCAAGCTTAACCGCGCCCACCAATCATGGCTCAACTATGTCGACTTCTTTGGTCCAATGACAGTAACCGTGGGACGGAGAGTTGAAAACAGATAAGGTCTCCTAACCTGTCTTACTATGAGGACAGTCCACCTGAAAGTGACTCACACCCCGACGCGGGACTATCAACGGATTTTATTATGACACCAGAACCATTACTTTTCCTACTTAGGCACTCACTTAGGCATAGTTCGATGACATGGACTTCGGCCTGAAACTTTTCGAAATTTTAGCCCAAAGAAACCGGCGCCGGTGCTACCATTTTCCATTCTCAAGCCGTCTGCGTACCAGACCTGGGAGCTTGGTAGTACCTTGAACCCTTCATTTTTTCAAACTTGGGGTCACCTATGATGCCCTTAAATTCTTTAAGAAATTAAATCATATTATCTGAGATTTCGATAAACAGTCAGTTGCATACGTGATTTAGTAACCTCAGATGTCCCGCAAAGTCTCTATCATAAAGGTCTTGTACCTTTGGCAGTCTTAGAGCACCAGTTGCGGTTAAAAATAACTTCTAGAGCTGCAGTAGATCACGTTGTCATTGTCAGTAACATGGCCACACAGGCTAGACGTTGTAATATACATTCTCGAGGTAGTCAGGATGCAGGCAGAAAGTAGAAAATGTCACTCCATCGTCTATGGCTTCTCAGAATTCTTATCGCAAAAACTAGCATTTTCCTTAGCAATTCTTTAGCAATTCTTAGTGCAAAAATCTATCAATTATTGTACCCTTCACCTGCTCGGTATTAAATCACAACAAGTCAGTGCCTTCAAACCTTAAACCATCCCAGTGGATAACACAAAAGCACCTAAACTGGAGTTCAATCAACGCCCAATCAGTAGACTGTTTCTTTTATTCGTTTTACCCACTCACCTTTCCAATTAAGGCGAACAATGGCCCGACAGAATAGATCGTCAAACAGTCGTCCAGGAAAAGAGAATTCCCATCAATACACCCGAAATTGCCACAGAAGAACCCCACGGCCAAGGTGTGAATGGCACCCAAATTAACGATCCCAAAGTTCGATTACACTGTCTGTTCCCGTACTTGGTTCCCGTTACGTTCATTACCTCCTCCATTCATCCAAGACCGACGAGGTGATGTTTTCTTCCCGTTGTGTCATGATGATTCTTCGTGTAAACAAGTGGTCTCCTGGGGGCGCAAAAAAGAAAAAAAGGTACACCACCACTCTGGCCTGGATACGGGTCACTAAGCACTTATCGTGTAGTCTCAATGAACCGTAGTGAGACCTGAGTTGTATGTGATCAGTGCCGCATTTGACAATACGAACAATGACTCGGCATGAAGTTGAAGTCAAAGTCGGCATCGGAGTTGGAGTCCTTTATATCTCCTCAAACAGGTAGATGCGTGATCATGAATTAAGTAGGGTTGACGGGGAAAGACGTTCGGGACGTTGCACGATTTTGACCGCCATGGAACATGCAAATAGTGTCATTCTCGATGGCAGTACAGATAGAAATGTCGCCAGCATTACCGACGTGCGGCATCTTGACATGTAAGTCCACAGGCAAAACGATTTCTCCAGGAATACGGAAGTTGAAGTCAGCCAGAGTCCTACCGCGCCGGTGGTGTTCCACATTTGTTTTGCTTGTACGACGCGATCTACAATTACATCGTCAGAGTATGGCGAATTTAAATTCGTGTGGCGTACTCGTATCGCCATCATGGCTGACCTCAAACGGAGGAGAGCATAGGGTTTCTTATCGCAAATCTTGGTCAGAACTGAGTAAAATGTTCCACTCCAGACCACCAGGCATCGGTTTATTTATTGCTGTGCTATAGAACAATGTACTGCAGTGGGTTTTAGTATTTCCAGTGCTCTATGGAACCTTGAAGGTCTCCTGTATGCAAATTGTTGTGTCCAATTGAAGTCGTTGTATACGGTATGCCACCAATTTGGTATGGGCCTCTGATCTCGTTTCGTCTATTAGAAGCACACGAAAGTTTATAGAAATTGTTTTTGGCGACTGTACCATGGTCGAACCGTTAGATGATAGAATCATTTGAATAAGACGTGACTCTTGTTTGTGGAGTGCTGCCTGTTGCCCGGTGACAGGACTGTGGAATATTCAGTTGCTGGTGAACTCTCTTGGGGAAATCGTAGATTTTAACTAAGCGAAGTGAATTGTGAAATGCGATGGGGGTCAGACGGGGAAAAGGGAATGGTGTCCTCTGCAGTAGACAAGTTTCTCGATAGATCGTTATGTGCGAATGCAACTTTATGGACCTACTATTGTTGTCTAATTAACGAAGAATTAGAAATTTTGAGTCTGTGTCCGAAAGAGTAAGTAAGTAAGTAAAGCACAAGGTCGACTTAACCAGAGTTCCCTTTCTACTAGAAATTCAATGCCAAGGGAACGCATTGAATGTAGTCAGCCTGATTCAAATAATTTTGCGTGAGATCATACATATTCCACCAATCTTTTTCGAACGCAATTGCCGAAACTTGAAATTGTAAAGACCTTTAAAGATCATTGGCTTGAGTCTTCAAGATCCCTGTAATGTTCAAGCGAAGCAGTAAAGCTTCAGCACCATAACGGAGGACCTGTACAGTTTCCTTGGTATGGTATTTAAGGCTGAGTGGAAGGCTCTTCACTTAAACCTCAATCGAGCCTGTTGTGCTTCCCAGTTTTAAACATGAAAACTGTAGATATACAGTAGGTTCGGGACGTACATACTCTGTATGTTGAAGGTGATCTATCGAAAGTGGGAACAGAGTAAACCCACATTTGCTAGCGATCCACATGTTTGGTACACAGATGGATCAAAAACCGATGAGGGAGTGGGGGCTGAAGTATACGGTGCTAATGCAAGATTATACATCCACGCAAGTATGGACAAGTATAAATCCATATTCCAAGCGGAAATCTTTCCTACAGAACTTTGCATCAGAGAGAATACAGATCTATATCAAACAAGAACATCACATATTCTCTCTGACAGCAAAGCTGCTCTGGGGGACTGCATAGGATTGCGTACAACTGCTTACAGCATTAGCCAGCTCAAACAGAGTTCATCTCATTTGGGTGCTAGGGCACAGCGGCCACGTAGGCAATGAAATAGCAGATTTACTAGCCAGAAAAGGATCCGCATCAAAATTCATGATGCCAAGACCATTCTGTGATTTACCAATTAGCACTGCAAAGTGCTCCATTAAAACCTGGCTGAAAAACAAAGCTCACCATTATTGGACGTATACTGAAGGTAACAGGCAAGCCAAAATGTTCATGCCAAACATCTCCCATACCAGAACGAAACAACTCCTAGGACTAACCAGGAGTCAGGTTTGAATGGTTACAGGCTTCCTAACGGGACACTGTCTAGCCAAAAAACACCTGATGACTCTGGGAATTGTACAAGACAACACATGCAGAATGTGCAACGAAGACGAAGAATCAGCAAAACACATCTTGTGTCACTGTAACCGTCTAATCAGAACACGTTATCGTCATTTAGGTAAATTCTACCTGGAAACGGAGGACATATCTGTTAGCTTACTCAAAGACATCTCTGGATTCATCTCGAATTCAGGCATCATGAGCGAGCTCTAAATGGAGGAAATCACAATAGGCCCATTGGAGGCCGCAGTGATTCACTGCTGTGACTCGGTCCCACCTCTACCTATAATCTAATCTAATCTAATCGAAAGTGGGAACACTAGTGTTCGTGTGATCTGGCGAATCTTTAGTGTTTCTTTGGTGTTTAACCAACGTCAACCGCCCGTATACGGGATAATGTCTTTTTGCTTAATTGCTTTCTAAGTAAGCTAAGTAAGCCTTCAAGGTGTGGATACACTTGGGGGATTCAATTTCTCGAAACCGGTACGTCGAGGCGCGAAGTACTTGCAAACTGGCTGTTAAATCAGCTAAGGAGCAGTCTTGGAAGGAGTTCGGTGAGAAATTGGACTGTGACCACAGATCTGCAAACAAGGTGTTCTGGCAGACCATCCGCCGTCTCAGAGGAAGGAAGTTTAATATCATCGAAGGAGTCAAATCCAAAGATGGTGTACTTCTTTCCGATGAGAAGGACATCTTGCGCAGATGGGGCGAGCACTTTTCGAGCCGCTCAATCCCGAACAGGGCACTGAGGATGGCAGACCCATGGTTCTGAGTAGGGCGGAGAATAGTCCCACCGTAGAGGAGGTGACTTTGGCGATTAAAGCGCTAAAAGTCGGTAAATCTGCTGGTGTGGATGAAATCCGGCCAGAAATGCTCAAGGCTTTGGGTAAAGAGGGAGTGGAATGGCTCTCTCGTGTCATTAAAGTGGCCTGGGAATGCGGTGAAACACCCAGCGATTGGCAAACTGCGGTGATTGTTCCTCTTTTTAAGAAAGGGGATAAGAGGGATTGCTCCAATTATAGGGGTATATCTCTTTTAAGTCTCCCCGGAAAGGTCTTTGCAAAGGTGTTGGAAACGCGTTCCAGAGCTGTGGTCGAGTCCCGGTTGGGCGATGAGCAGTGCGGCTTTCGTCCAGGTAGAAGCACAACCGACCAGCTGTTCACTCTCAGAATGGTACTTGAGAAGGCCTGGGAGTATGCCAAACCTATCTACAGTTGTTTTGTGGATTTGGAGAAAGCATATGATCGTGTCCCTCGAGGAAAACTCTGGAGTGTATTGCAGGAGTACGGGATTGACGGTTCTCTTCTGAGGGCCATTCAATCTCTGTACACTAACTGTAAGAGCTGTGTTCGGATGAACGGCGTTAGGTCGACACCTTTCACTGTGGGCGTTGGACTTCGCCAGGGGTGCGTTCTGTCACCTCTCCTTTTCATAGTGTATATGGATTGGATGTTACAGCGCAGCCTTGGTGAGGAACGGTTCGAATTGGGAGACTTAAAGATAAGTCATCTGCTTTTTGCTGATGACTTGGTCATCCTTACGTCCACCCAGACCGAACTTCAGCGCGCACTAGATAGGTTCGTCGCCGTCTGTGTTGAAGCTGGGATGAAGGTAAACGTAAACAAATCAGAGGTAATGGTAATTTCCAGAACACCTGTTCAATGCACTCTGCATGTTAGTGGAGTCCCATTGAAACAGGTGGAGAAGTTTAAGTATCTCGGGGGCCTATTCACGAGTGATGGTAGGAGCAATACTGAGTTATCCTGTAGGATTGGTCAAGCTGGAGCAATTTTGAGACAGCTTGGTCAATCTGTTATCAGGAGGGTCGAATTTGGCATCGAAGCTAGGTTGTCGGCCTTTAATTCAGTGTTTGTTCCGACCCTCATCTATGGTCATGAGGTTTGGGTAATGACCGAAAGAATAAGATCGCGGATACAAGCTGCCGAAATGAGATTTCTTCGTTGTATTGCTGGGGTGACTCGTCGAGATCGGGTTAGGAACACCAGAATACGCGAGGCACTCGATGTGGAGCAGCTACTTCTTCGAGCGGAGAGGTCCATACTTCGATGGTTTGGGCACGTCAAACGCATGTCCCCAACTCGGTTTCCAAGACGTGCCATGGAATTCGTGCCATCGGGTAGACGTCCCCTGGGTAGGCCTAGGATGACATGGCTGGACCAAGTCCGAAATCTCACCTCTACCCGTTTGGGGATAGCCCCTGATGAGTTAGAGTCGATGGCGGAAGATCGGCAAATGTGGAGAGTCCACTTAAGCTCCCTAAACCCGCGACCCTCATAGTGGATAAGCGGGCTATTGGAAGATGATGATGATGATGCTTTCTAAGTCCAAAGAAACATAATTTGTTTGATTTCCGATAAGGTGTCATTGTCAGGAATAATAGCAAAACCAATGTAGGAAAAGTTTCTTATTACTAGAAGTTATAGCTGTCCTCGGTCCTCGGTGTTGTTTTGAGAGTTTTGCACAATTTGTTCAATGGTGTCCCTTTGCTTAAATTCTGCTCTGACGTCAAAGGTCTCGGTGAGATCATTGGCGACTTTGATAAAGCAGCAACTATTCACAATCTTCATTCTGCACAGACAAATGGTTTCGGCATGGATGCCGGAACTAGTCATGCTTAGTGCGTCAAAGTAGTCTTCAAAGGTAGTTGCTCTGCCAAAAGGATTTTTCAAAAAAATCTCCCCTAACCACTAAGAGCACCTTAACTACATAAATCATTTCCATGTCACCCACATTGTATATGAATATATTATCTAGAAAGGTTACACTCCTCCTGAAATCACCATCAACAGTGTTGCATCGTTTTACAACATTCAACGTCAACGTGTGTCATGAAACACGATCGTTGTTGAATGCCACACGATATCTTTGGCAAATTTTAATAACCACTCACTTCGAACATAATTCACACAGCGCTAATTGCAACCTGCTCAGCTGACATTTCAAGAAGCCGCTCATAAATTTATTATATGAGAATTAGCCACGAGCAGGATAGGCATAACCATAACTTTTTTTTTCCCCGACTTCCTCAATGTAAATATTCGTTTGGGAGCATGAAAACATCCTCATTACAACGGATGCCTCGATTTGCGATTGGCATTTCCTTAGTAGCAACGCAAACATTTCGAAACCCTACGATTGTACAAATCTCCGTTAATTATGTGCTTCGGAGTTCATTAAAAGGCGAAACATTGCCAACTGCACCTTGGGGCCCCCACGTAAATTATGCGTTTTAACGCGTAGCGAAAGGCTAACTAAAGAACCGCTTTTTGTTTATGTATATATTTTAGTATGTTTTTACTTTGTTTGCATATACATAGGTAGAATGGATGGACCTGTAGCTCTGAGCTAATGCGAAAAATTTGCATTTCAAGTTTGACGACGAGAATCAAAAGTCGTAAATCGTAACGCCTCTGCCTTTTGCCGTTTCGTGCTTCAGCCGTATCCCTTGCCTGGGGATCTGAGGTATGCTGGCACGTGTAATTACCGCATGAACCAGAAATGTGCCTATACACATGGCTTATCAATCAGAAACCTATCAAAGCGGATTGTTGTTTTGACCCCACAATACCTAATGTGAACACGTAGCTCAGTGAATATTTGCGAATCATTCCCGATCTAACGCCTTCCAACCTTCCAACCGTGTGTGTTAAGTTTCTTAAGCAGCTCACAGCAAATATACCGCTGTTTTACATCACATTTGATATTCTTACGTGCTCGACCATCATCATTATCATTGCCGTTGCTGTCATGCGGTTAAGCTGAATTTAGTGGAATTAAGTGGGCACCGTCACCGTCATCGGGAAATCGCAAAATCTACCGCGAAAAATTCCTTTTCGGTTTCTTGTGAATTTAAGCGATTCGCTAGAGTTTAGGCCAGAGTGGGTTAAGCCCCTTTTACCGGTCGTCTCATACTCTCAACCGTCGAACTGTTTGGTAGATCAATCACATTCATATACCGTTTAATCTGGCTTGGCGTGTTAGGGAATTGCCAAATGATGGATATTTCAAGGCTTACTGACCGTTTGAATCTTTATTTTTTGTTGTTGTTGCTTTTCGTAGATTTTTTCGGTAATAATTCATGATTTTTATTTTCTTTTGTTTGCAGAAAAATGACGTCACCTCGCATCATCTACACAGCGCTGCAGATTTTCGTAAGTTATAATGATTTTCTTGAACTTATTTGCATATGTTAGTGGTTGTGGGGGTGTGAATAACTGTTGTAGGATATTAAGAGACTATCTATGTACCTGATGAAAGTATGATGTCAAGCTGACATGTGTTTGTCAGTGTCGTATGTTGACTTGATAGCATTGAACACAGCCTATAGACTAATGAGATGTGGTAAGAGGATCTGTCATCGTTGCAAATGTTCTGCCAACGCATTAATTAAACAAAATGACTAAACTTTAAATGCTCTGTTGTAATGCAGTGACACATACACTTCACGGTTGCATCATACCAGTCTCGATAGAAGTTATCGGCTACAGTACATCGACTGGCAATGTTCCCTTATGTAAGCACAATGAGAAGATTCACTGCCTTCTAGCTGGCGACTACAGGACAACAGTGCCTTTTAACCGGCGAAACCTGCTGTTCCCTCACTAATCTTCCGTATCTTTTAAATTGCATGAATGATGAAAATATCCGGCTTAAGTAGGCGACATAAAAATTAAACTTCAGTGAGAAATCCCAAATAGATGCATGGCTAAGAGGGAGCTTATTAGCAAAAATGCGAACTCCGAATGCTTTGGTATTTTCGTCCTCTTCAAGCATGCTGGTGTGTATCGTGATTCTTAAATCGCTTCTATACTGGTGTTGCTGTTGTGCTACACGCAATCGAATAATCATATTTTTGTTCATGGGTTTGTCTGCGAAAAAATGATAAGGAAACCTGCATGTATTTACATACATCCTTTCAGCCAGTCGGGGCACACTAAGGGCCCTTAAGTCGTTCACTATAAGGTCAAAGCCCATCTAGCAATGCCTAAATCTTCTCGAACAGCTTGCGTTCACAAACAACGTTACTGTAGCTTGGAACCCTACACATGAAGGTTTCGAAAGTTATGAACGAGCAGACTGTCTTTATTTACCCCGATTGTTCTTCTCAGAGCCTCAAAACTCATCCTATGTACAATAATGCTAAACAGTGAGATTGCAATTCTGTACTCTTCGGGTCGTGTCCCTCTGCCGTTTTTGTCAATAATAATAATAATAGCTGGCGCGACAGCTCGGAATGAGCCAAGGCCTAGCTTCTCCTAACTATTCATGTTGTGCGTGTTGTTTTTGTTTGCACACAAAAGGGCCGTTTTTGTCACTTTCGCCTTAATACACATCAGTCTTACATGCGTCTTATGTGTAGCCATGTAGCGATAGCGTTGGGCTGATGTTTAAAATTTTAGGACACAAAAATTAGTCGCAAATAAGTTAGACTTGGGTTGACATTCTGGATGAACTCACAGTGATAAGAAACCTTGCATAAGGTACGCGTCCGCTAGGTAGGCTTAGGATGAGATGGTTAGAACTAGTCCGAAGTATCACCTCTACCCATATGGGGATAGCCGCTGATGATTTGGAGTCGGTGGCGGAGTGTTGGCAGATGTGGAGAATCCACTTAAGCACCCTAAACCCGCGACCATCATAGTGGATAAACGGGCAATTGGAAAATGATGAATGACAATGAAGAAACCTTGCAGTAACTAATCCTCTAACAACCACATCCTTGCTCAAGCCACATAAGCTGGAAATTAACCATACCTTCCACATTACATCCTCTCATTTTCTCTCATTTTCTGTTTTGAGTAACACAGAAAACGTTAATCCAGAGTGAAAGTCCCGAGTTAATTACAAAAGTACCAAAAGGAGACTTCATATAAAAATGGCCAAAAATGTAAACAATTATGTTCTGGAAAAGTTCAAGAAGAACATCTGGGGATCTGGTGCGAATGATTGGATGTTATAAAAATGATTGCTTTTGACCCAATTAAGGAGCTCAAGAGCCCTTAATTATGTTTCCTGTTCATCGCCACAGACGTGGATAAATCCAACTGCATTGGGTAATAAAACCGAAGTTTAATTAACTTACTACATTCTACTAATAAAATGAAAAATCCCTAACAGAACCTAATCCAACTTGGGGTGCTTAGGAGACAAAGTCCGGAGCTTACTGTGATGGCACTCACTGTGACGGTACACTGTCTGTACTACTGTCTGTTCTCCTATAGTTGAAAAGGGACTCTGGAAGAACTATGTGGCGTCACCATTGACGCACACTTCGAGGCAAGGAAACATTTATCAGTGCTACCACTGATTGGGTTGTTATGACTTTGCTGATTCCTTTCAGTACATTTACCACATGCGATAATAGTTGATAAATGTTCATACTTGAATGGTTGTCCTAATCATTTGTACATTGAACATACTACCAGGGGGTCTCTGTATTTGCGTGCAATGATTTTGTGGTCATTTTCATGTTCTACTTCTTCTTAAGTCTGGCAAAGGCTCTTCAAGTTCCTGAATATCTATTCTAACTTTAAATAAATTAAAAGACAATTCAGCATGAGGTCCATGAGTGGTTCTCAATCATCTTTTAAGCGCCACAATATCGCCAATTTCCGATTTTGATTGCATGGTTTTTGCACTTATTTTGCTGCCATTTTATGGTTTCGCGTTTTGTTGGCCACAGAAAAGTATCACCAAAAGTTTCGTCTGAATAAGTGCAATAAAGTAAAATTTCGACATCTGGCTTAAAGTGGATTTCAGTTCAGGCAGTCAATTGGTGTATGAAATCTTAGTCGATACATATCTTCCCCGTGGCATGATTCAGGCCAATACGTCCATAAAAGAGCAAAGTACTGTGCAGGTCAGCAATTTCAGTAAAATATTTCAGCTTTTTAGGGATGTTAGATATACGACAACAAATTTTGTACCTCTCATGGTTCAAAATATTTTCTTTAGAGTACCTCATCACTCTAAAGAGTGGTTCGAAACTCAGGTAGTATTGGGAGTTAATAGTGTGCAAGGGTGGTGTCCGGACTAACTGAGTACGTTTGTTGTGAGTGCCTTCGCTATATTTCACGGGATTTTTTTTTGAATCTCATTATTTATGATATCAGCTAGCCATGTCACTAATGCCTTGAAGCACAAGCTAATGAACGCAGGCCAAAATTTACGTCATAATTTAAAAACTCTCCCTCAAGAAGGACATAAGAATTCACTTCAGAAATAATTTCTGCTTTACATTAGGTGAGGGGGAGGTGTTCAAGAGTCATTAAACTCTTTCATTTGACCTTGGCTCCAAGATATATCTGCGGGTCGAAGTGGTTCAATACATACGGTTGCTACCGATACTCCTCGTTCCTTGTGCTGGTAAGCCGGTATTTTCTCGTGGTGTCACAATAGACCAATCTGGTGTATGTGTTTCTCTGTCTGAACGGGGGCAGCCATCTAACTTAACCTAAGTTAGACTTTGGCTCAGTTGTGACTACTCTAGCATGCAACTTATACCCATGTCGAGTATATCATGAAGAAATCTATGGAATGTCTGTGTGGCTTCCGTAATTAACTCGACTCTTTTAAGGGCACGCAAATAGAGTACGGATCTATATTGTTGGGGGGTTCGAAGAGAGGTCAACACCCCATTGACCTCTGTAAATACAACTGAACTCCCTGACCAATAAGACCTGTCTTTAAAGAATTCTTCGGCATCCCATGAGCGTTTCTAATTTTTTTTAGCAATTGAACAGCTACAAGGCTTGCAAACATTTTATTTCGATGATGATTTTTATTACAGTAAAATGCCAACTAAATTAAATGAACAATACAAAAACTGTTTGCTTTAGCATCCCCAAGATTTCCTCGCTAAATACGGCTCTGGTTCGACAAGTAGTTGCTGGAAAAAGAGAGACTCCTAAGAATTTGGCTTTTCAGCTTCTATTGTTATCTGCTAAGTTAGTAAATTCTGAGACTTATGGGAACCCAGTGCTCCTTTCTTCTTAAAATTCTGAAGAAATGTGAAAGCTTCATTTTTATGTGGTTAGTAATGGGGAATGCTTAACTGCACAAAGTTGAAGGCAGCTTAATACAAAGCGGAGTCGAATAGTATTATCTCCTAAGCTGATCTTCAAATATCGGTAATCAGCAGGAGGTTGAACAGGTGGCTTAAGTTCCAAATCAACAACAGTCCACGCCATCCTAAGTAGAATAATCAACAAACGCTGAACAGAAAACATAGTAACATACCGATGCAGCTTATGATTTTCATCCGTCTAACAATAACTACATGTGGGTTGAGGAGAATATTCAAAACCACCCATCGACATTGGTGCCTTCATTTACGTAACAAAAGTCACTTCAAAGACATAAGTTTTAACATAATTCCAATAGTTTGTGTTGACAAGCGATTCATATCATTAGTTAATCATCGGCCGATTAAATGCACCTAATGACATGACACACTAACTTCATTTGAATTCAACCTTTCTCGGATGGCTGCTCCAAAACTATCAATAAGCCTACTCAGCGTCAAAATTCACCCATACCGTTCCGCAGTGCGACACATAAACCGGAACATCTGTAGGTGGCTAGCCTCAGTCTCAAGCCACCCGTAGTCTCAACTGTTTAACATTGCAAATTCGATAGTCTTCTTCGGTGTCACATAACCAAAAATTAATTTTCATAACATTTTCACTTAGCAACTTTCTTCCGTCATGTGAGATATGCAAATCCGTATTTGTATCTTTTAGACAATTTATACCTGAATAATAAATGAATTGATAATAATTTGTTGTATCTTTTCTCGTTACAGGCAATCGCAACACTCAGTACACATGGTGCACAAATACCAACGCAGACAAGTAAGTAATGCCAAATTGATAAACTCGAACTATTTGGGTCGTCAGTTCGTGCAAAATAGGTCTCCCAACACAATTGACAGGTTTTGCATTAGAGTCGGAGGCCGGAGGGGCCCCCAAACGGTTTTTCACTGTTGAGTAACACAGCCGTCAATAAATCGATCACAATAAACTAAATGAAAAGGAAAAGAAAGAAAGTAGGACTGGTGGAGGGTAAAAGAAAAAAAAATTAACAACACAACATCCGTGCACGAATACTCGTATGTAGGCGTTTAGGTCGACGCGTTACATGTTTCGTTGACAAATGTTGTAATAGCTTTAAGATGAATATACTGGGTCGTCGTGACGTTGTAGTAAAGTCTTATGAGGCGGCTTGTTGTTTTCACTTATTGAAGGCGGACGGATGATGTAGATAGGTAGTAAGACATCCCGAAATTTGAACTTAAGATGGCACATTGAACCAATGTAATAAATCAGATATTTAACCCGAGATACCAGTGGGCGAAATGAAGGGTAACAATGGAATTCCGGCTTTGAGATCGAAATTGAATAAAATATAGCAGCTTCTTTTAATATTTGTCATCTACTCGGGCTTAGCCATTATTCTGATCTGATCTAGACGGTGCCAGTTGTGATATCTAATAATTCTAACAGAAAACCCTCTTATGGACAATCGTGCCGGCAACAGTATATATGTAAAACCTTGCGTATGTAGCGTAAGATTGCCAGTGGGAGTAGTCTAGTGCTGCCATTATAGACAAAGAAATGTGGGTAAATATTCCGCACTACTGAAACAAAAAAAGGTTTTAATACAGACAACGTACCTCGAACAGATCGAAAGCTCGAGCCAAGTCCTAGCTTCTCGCAACCATTCGTGTTATGCGTGTTGCATTTTTCGCACGAATGGAAGGGACCTCCAATTGATTGCCGACTCCGAACAGCGAATTGAGAAGCTATTTCATGGCAGATGAAAGTCCCGAAGGTATATCATTCCCCGAACATGGCTGGGGATTGAACCTAAGTAACTCACGCAGCAGTCCAAGGCACTGAGCCACGGCGACCACCTTGAGTCAAGGTCAATTAATTGCCGACTTCGAACAGCGAATTGAGAAGCTTTTCACGACGGATGATGCCGAAAAAAGTTCGGTGGGCATGGCTGGGGACCGAACCTAAGCAGTTCGAACAGTAGTTCAACTCACTGACCACTGAGCCGCTGGTTGCAAACAGATGCGATGGTACGACCATTTACAAAACAATTGGAGAACTGATAGGTGGTCACAGCTAACATGCCACTGGAGAGTCTCGTGAATAGTTGTATGCCCTAGTTCTCTGATAGTCGGAATCCCATGATCATAACCGGGCTTAAAAGTAACAAGGTGGCCGAACTTTAGGAAACTTTTACTTTGTCAAAAAAGACATCAAAAACGGTGGTTCTAGAAAGCATTTTGGTCACCCAAACCTTCCCAGATAAGTGGAAGAAGGGAATGATTGTCAAGCTCAGGAAGGAAGGATAAAGATTTTTCTTCGATGTAAAAAATCTTTAGGCCAAAATGCACTTGATTTGATTGTCACAGAATGCTGTTGTTGTGTCGACAGAAGTCCTTAGATTCGATTTAAAGTATTCAGGAAACGAATTACTTCTCCAAGTTATTTTCCTTCAAAAAGATAGATTTGCCCAACTCTTGGTAGCATCCAACATATGCAATACAGCTTGGACACATGTCAGTTGTTCTAGGAAAGACTCAGTCTGCAATTAGACGAGCTCTTAGAGGGATGTAAATTTGCTCTGCAAGGAAACAACCAACAAGTCCGACATCTTGGCCAGCTCATCGGCACTACACTGCTTATATAATGCTGCACTCAGACTGACTGTGAATCAACAGCCCAACCAGGCTAAAGCCATCTTACACGATTCTACCAGATTAGAGGATAATATAACTGAATCAAGAGCTTTAGTTTAAGTGTGGCGTTGTGGTCAGTGGTTACAAAGTGGTCAGCAAGATCTTTTATTGCAATATTCCTTGGCTAAGCATACGTGACTACAATTTGTCTTGAACAATTATTCAATCCCCAAGGCACTCATAGAACTAGGGCGTCGTGGGCCATTCTCACGACTGTCTTTGAGAATGCAGGCGTCGAATGGTGCGTACATGTTTTATTTTCAAGCATCCGCGAAGAACACTACATGAGCGTTTCTCCACCTTAAGAGGGCCTGATTGAAAAGCGTAACTAAAGAACGCCACTAGACAAACGATTTGTACGATGATATGCTGTCCTATAAGGTCGTTTAATCGGTGGCAATTGATTTGATATATTTAAGCAAGCGTGATCCATAAAGACTGAATGGTTCGGCATGATGATTTCTGCATTCTGCGAAATGAGTGGCCGTTACAAGCTATGTATTCCCTAAACAGAAAATCCTTGTAACAAATGGTTTTACAACGAGTTAAGCCCGCTGGCGCTTTGATTCCGCCTTACCAGTGCTCCACCAACTTCATCCATTCAGAACTATACCGCATAAGAAAATTGTCTCATTCACTCCTCTAAGACAGACCTTGCACCATGAACTTCGCCACATAGTAATTCACCGCTATGACTACTGAATCCAGGTCACTGGCAGCAATTTCTCACACACGTAATAATTGCATGTCAAGCCAAGACATTGTGATGTTATCTGCACAAGTGCATACGCGACTTGCCATTCATCAATTCCTTCAAAATTCTCCCAAGAGTACTCGCCGTTGGCATTGGCAATTAGCATGCAAACTTCGTTTAGCAACAAACTTGTGCTCTAAATTTGCAGCATAACGTAACAAAATCCAATCAGCATCGGAGCCAAGAATACAGATTCTTTTTCCGCTCCCACCAATCATTCCACGATCATTTACCAAAATTGGACCCTCGAGAGCTGCACACTGACAACCAAATATGGACAAAAGAAGAACTCGTTTCCGAGCATCCAACCAACATCGATGATAGCGATAAATCAATTCTGAGCCAAATGGTGCAGCGGATAACAAGCACCAAGATGCAGATCTCCAATCAGAATACCCACCACAAACCAATCGCATTGGCAATGACATTGAGCAGCACCGCTCCACACAGTGCACAAAGAATTCGCCTTTTAAGAAGATCTGTGTGTTCTGCCAACTTCATCTTCGGTTCCTGGAAGTTCCTTGAACCCCACATAGATATACACTCGGCACCCAAGAGGAGAGCGCACAATGTTGTACTTGTCTTGGTCCACAAAAGCGGAGCCTCGCTTCGTTGTGGTCGCTGTTTTGCCATTATTGCCGTATTTCTTTGTACATCTCTGCACACAGAAAAAGGTTCGAAGCGACCTTAGCACCAAGCATGCTGCTCCAGAGAAGAACACGAAACCATTACATGGGATACCATTACCGCTGTGGTGTGCCTTGCAGATACAACCATGTCATCTTGAAAGAAAAAAAAATAAAAATGCATCTTTTCTTCCTCCACTCGGTGGATTTATAGGTAGTGCGGCCTCAGGCACAAGCCCCCTCCTCGTGGTGTGCTGGACAAGGTGCATTGAACCTTTGCCTCCACGGCATCTGCAACAGCACCGAGCGTAGGGCCATAAAATATAAAATTCCTGCATAATATATTGTTTTGTGTGTACGTATGTGCATGTGGAGGTGCAGGCTGCATTGCATGCGGAATTCATCTAAAGGTCGCAGAGATTATCTGGAAGAGAGGTGTTGGCTTGAAGTCATTGCGTGGGCTTGGATAATAACCAAACAGCGTATAAGTTGGTTTTACACTTCAATTAGACGAACGGGTGTGAAATGGTGCAACAATTTCGTACCTAAGCAGTAGGGTAACATGAAGTTGACTCTGCAGGTTTCATTTGCAACTCATCAACACAATCACACTGTATGTAGACGGACTTTTATTACAAAACCAAGAACTACAGAAGTTCCATAAACTTATCAATGATTCCTGATCGACGAATGCATCCAGTTTGATCGGTACGTGATAAATACGATGTTGGCAAGCGATTCTTAGCTAGACACTGGAAAGCCTTGTAAACTGCCTGAGCTGTTGGATGCCTCTCACGGGTCATAATCCAAACCATTTCTAGGAAAAATCAGTGGTCAGTCAAATGAGCTTGCGGGTCATAAGTTTAACTTACTTGTGTGATAATGGTTCGTAATCGGTGTGCAGGCGTAGAGAACACTGTAGTTTGTGTAGTCGGTGTCCAAAACCCAGAATCTACTTCTCGCTGTAGCTGTAGATAAAAGATTGGTTGGATGTTTTTTCTCTTTAACCAAAGTAATACTGTGACTCACCGGCAACATCTTTAAAATTGACCATCAACTTTCCACTTTCAAAATTGGAAGCAGTTCCTAGCAGTTCGACGTAACTTTTTGCCCTGCGAAAATGTTGTTTATTTAGTCCTTCAAAACACTTTCAAGATTTTTCCCACTTACAAGGTATTATATTGCGATTTTAGAACTGTAACATCACCACCGTTTCTGAGTTCGTAATTATCCATATTGCACTTGCTGTTCTTCTCGAGATCAAATGGATACTTTTGATATTCATACCACTCACCCATGTACTGAAAACAACAGAATGTTTTATTATGAAAGGAAATAAGTTGAAACTCAAGGTGCTTTTTCATATCATACTAAGCTTGGTTCTGATTGAAAGCTTAAAGCGAGATTAATAAGTTTTATCCCCAATAAACTGAGGATCTGGCGAAAGATGAAAACAACATTTTTGAGAGGCTTACAAGGATATTGTAAAAGAGAATTCATGGTAGTGTGTTGAAGCCCGCAATGACAATGACGAACTGAACTACTACAATATTGGAGCTTACTCGCAGAGGAATTCTCCTTAATACGAAGGGAAGAAAACTTCTGACCACCTTTTCTGTGAATGCCCGGCACTTTACTGGTTAAGAAGACCTATCTTCCATAAGGAAAGGTTCCTTTTAGAGGACTTGAAGAAGAGGAAAGTATTCTCTGTTAAGGACCGGGTAACTGCAAAAAAAATTAAGTAATCGATATAATTAGGGACCTGTCGAGGAGCTTATTGGTCATGAGACTTTTGTTTAAACAACCAACTGAACTTAAACCCCTAGCCTCGGGGCGGACCAAATATACCCCAATTTAAAAGTACTGTACAAGCACTTTATAGGCACAATATCTTCTACGGTTTTAAACCATGCTCACCACGCAGGTGTGTACAAAACTCCAATGGACAAGTCGCGCAGTTTTGTTGCAGATGTGATTTGAGTGTAAAGACTGTAGCAATTCACTTAGGTTAAGCATAGAATGAGAAATGCAAGCTTTCAAGGAGATGATGACCGGAGTAAAATGTTTACGGCTGAATGTTACCTGATTAATTTTGGCTAACTCATTTCCGTTACTCCATTACTTACTATCAACTATTCTCTGAAAATGAACCAAGGAATTGATCCACTTGACGACATTGTCGGTACCGAAGATGAAAGTAACATTTCTGACATGTCATCACTGATCTACATACATTCTAACTTTAGCCCCGCTTCTTAATCTCAGATTAGAGAAACTAGTCTTGAGAGGGTCCTTGTGGGTGGAATACTTCAGCCGAGGCTAAATCTGCTATAATTCCGGAGAATTGCGATGTGAGGGTACTTTAACAAATCTTTCCTCAAAAAATAATAACAAAATAGGATTGCGTCATTAAATTGCTGTCGTCGCAGGACATTTATCAAATATTCCGAGGAGTCAACATTGACTATGATAATTATCACCTAGCTGTAGTCGAAGTACGAACGTGAACTTCCCTGACACCGCATAACCAGAGTGTTTGCTGATCGAGTATCGCTTAAAGTCTCGAGAGGAGCTATGCCGCCGATATCAAGTATAGAAAGCCATCATGGTTACAGCCAATTAGTGCAGGTGGTCTCATGCAGCAAAACATGATGCCTATAGAACAACGTTGCAACATAGGACGAGAACTGCTCACGAGATGTACGAGTAGAGGAAAAAAGCTCAACGTAAACCGAAAGAGCACTAAAATAAATCGGTCAGCGATACTGAGAGGAGCAAGCAGCAAAAATGATATTTTAAAATAAGGCTAAAATATTACAAAAGCGTCCAACGGCAGAAAGGGAAATACCGTTACAGATTCAAAGTCGTGTTTTGGAAAAATTGTTTTAAAAGACTGTTTGACGGCAACGACAACTCGAGTACCGCTGTTTGGAGGAACTCAATATTCAGACAAAATGGTTCTCCTTCCTGAATAGTGTAAAGAAATAGCGGCGATATGCACACTCAAGTCAAATATTTCCACTGCATGCCAATCGGCAGATCGTGAAAAAGACAACAAACAATCTCTCCGGTATTAAGTTTTAAAATCCGCTTGCACGGTCGTTTATCCGTCAAGATGCCCTTAAACTTAGAAAAGGCTTTAGGCAAGGAGACGAAGTATCATACGATTTCTTTATCATCATTCTAAAATGAAGGAATCCCGATCCAATACCAGAAGCACGATCTTGTATTGTATAGGAAGCGCTATTTCATTATGTCAAAATCTCGGCACTGTGATCCAATCTGGAATAGCTGAGCGTTTTTAATGCGGAATAAGGCTATACAGTCTAGCTACCGATGTGCCTAAACCATTAGCAAGAGTGGAATTGAATCGTGTGTCTGTTTCAACCCAGCGCGGCTTAAGAAGCAAAAATCGTCATTCGAACCATGCGCGTATAGTCTCTTAGGTCAGCCATTTCGTTTCGGCTATAGGCGTGCCCTTATGAGCGCGAGTCACCTTTTTATATAAACACGTACATATGTACATATCATCATCTTTCTTTTAATATTCTGCAACACTGCAGACAGGTGCCCTAAGACATCACTATCACGTAATTCGCCGCTTAAATATCCATGACACTTTCGTCATTATTTTCGTGACCTAATAAAGGATTAAGACAAAATATTTGCCGATGACTCAGAAATGGACATTGAAGATGTCTAGTTCATACACACTACCGATTTTCACCACTTTTTTTTGGATAGAGTAGCTGATAATCCGCAAAACTTTCCGGGTGCACAGCAACGATCCACCGCACTGTTGTAACTTATATTATCAATCAGGCAGCCATCAAGACCTCGTTCTGGAGACTATATGCAAGTCGTTTCACCAACTTCTTAGCCTCGCTCCTAGGTGGTAAGAACTTAGATGAAAACTAGGAAATTGGTGCAACGGTTTCGAAACGAACTCCTATCTCTGGGAAGTCAGTTACCACTGTCTCATTTATAGACGAAAACGACAAAACTGACCAACTGGTCAATCAATAACTGGCTCATGACAGTTCTATGACGGAAAAGGTCTACACTTAATTTGGAATTCTCAAGTGCAGTATCAAACGCTAAACAAAGGTGGAGTAACCTATCCAGAGAGCAGTTTCCGAAAATGTAGCTGTGCACTGTGGTTCTGGTGCAGCAGTACAAATTTGAGTCAAATCTTAAATAGGAAGGCGCGAACGATTATTTTGTAAGGCTTAAAAAAGTGGCTGCTTACTCTTGATTGCAAGATCTGATTTGACAATTACACATTGAAAATGTTTTGCCACGTCGATTGTTTAAATGTATTAATGAAATAATTAAACACGTCGGTTTTAAGACTAAATGATATTTGAATCTAAAATTTAGGTATGACAAAATTACGCCGTGACAAAAACTTGCTTCTCACTGTTGAATTTTAGCAATTAAACATTAAAAAAACGAACCTTTTGCACGTCGAAATTCTTGACACTTTCCAAGTCCAGGCATTCTCCACCGAAGAACACTTGACAGTCACAGTAACGTCCCCATCCAACGATGAGTATCGTGACAAACACCACAAAACTACGGAAAAAGGATAATTAAAACGTAAAAAGCCACGATAAATCAACCCCACACAACACACACACCTATTGCCAATCATTTTGTCTCCCAAAAACGTATGTATTCCCGCTTATGTACTAAATTAATTTCGTATCGAATGTCCTACGTCGAACTGCAAACCAGAACCAAACCATCGTAGCAATTTATAGGAGAAATTACCTTGTCGATACGATAAAATCTTATCAAATCGGACTTCCTTTCAAGTTTTTTGATGTTCGGAAGCACTTACCGTTATTGAAGTCAAAGAATTTTTCTCTCAATGTCGATCAAATCGATTGCGTATCAAGTAAAACAAACAAGTATCTATGTATCTGATTACTAACTAATTTCCTAATTAAGATTCCACGAAACAATAACGGAAATCTTTTTTTCTTTGTTTCAGATTCACCTACGTTGCATAAGAACGGTGGCAATGGCATTGAACCAACCGTTCGGATACAATGCATGTCCGGTTCGATGTTAATCACAATAAAAGATGCACCGCCAAACCATGAGAATGGCCTATTTAGCGGCATGATTTATCCCAAAGGGCTTTCGAAGAATTCCACTTGCCTCTCGGAATATCGGTAAAGTGCACTATAAATTTGTTTCCAGATTTTGTTTTTTCCAATTCGAAAGTACATTTGCAGGGACCATCAGGGGCCACTGCGATATAAGTTACCGCTAAGGAGTTGTAATACGATGCCACAAGAGACGGTAAGTGCACTGGGTTATAAAATTCAACTTGAGTGACATAATGTTGTATGTTTGCGTGTGCTTTGTCTTAAATGGTCTTGGGTTTGGGTGAAATTGAGAAAGCAGTCGATGAATGGATCAAGTGTTCTCCCAGATTGTCACAATTAACTTTTTTGGAAAGATGGAGATACTTTGAAGAGGTCTCATCTTATGCTGATGAGTTCGTCGGAGTGTATTCACTCGCACGTACATACGTAATAAGGCGCCCACATATGAATTGAACACGTTCACTCCCGGCGTGGTGATGTAATCAGTTGAATGCTACGTGAAGATTCCAATTGTAATTAAGATATTTTTTACCAGCCCCAGAGAACGGCAAGAAACTTGTCGGGCACACAAAAGCCTAATCTGTTTGCTGAGTGGTCGCTGAATATCTGTGTGATGCTGGACATCGAATGAAAGGTGTTATTTGCTCAGGTTTTCGCCAGGGGCAAATTTAATTTGAGACGCGAAGTTTTACTTTCATGTAAAAGTTATTTTTAGGTTACATAACGTATAATTATTTTTTCTAACGAGGCACTCATCATCGAATATGACACTAATGATGCATGTGCCCCGAAGTGAGTTTAGTTTTACTTTTTGACAGAGACTGTGGGTCCTTGAAGGTGCCCAAAGTGATTAGAAAACAACTTTCCAAACTAGAAAGCATGGAGTTGTGGAATGCATTTGTTGACCCACTAGTATAAATAAAACGAACTCCAGTAATGATAAACTGTGCTACTTACCGAAATGACAACGTCGAACTGCTACCTAAGGTCACAAGACCTATCCTCATTGCCTGTGTATTCAGCTAAAGATTCGTATTGCAGCTCTACTACCTTTAATGGGCCTCAACTTCATTTGCTCTCCAGTGGCAAGGAAACTACTACTCTACTAACGAAACAATGCTCGGCATCCCTTTTAACCCCTAATACCGCAGCTGCGAAAACATAAACGAGAAGGAGACCCTAGTACGCTTCCTCTGCAGGTGTCCGGGAATTGTCGAAGCAAGACTTCAGGGGCTGGGTAAATCCTTTCTCGGTAAAGAAAATTCCTAACACTCTACTCTATCTTAACATCGCAGGTTGGATTTAAGACCAAACGTTATGGTCTGTCGACATTAATCTCACAAACCGGTCACGAGGACTGTGGTTACAAAATGGTGCATTTCAGCACTAATTGAGTATCGGGCGTTTTCTGCCTGATTCAATCACTTAAACCAATCAACCCGTCGAACCAATTCCCAACAAGATAATTTCTCTTTCAATGAGAAGATGTGAGCACCGTCCCAATCTTAATAGAGGTCGGAGAGCTTCTTTGAGTTTACGTTTCCTCTCTTTTGTAATTCACTCGCGCTTCAATGGCTTATGAATACCCTTATGGTGTAAACAGCGCGAGCGAGGCGCAGTGGTTGAAACTCAGGTAGACTTTCAGTGGCGTCCGAAGGTGGTATCCAGACTAGCTGGGGACATTTGTGGTGTTTGTCATTCCTATAATTCACGGGAAATTTGTTCGAATCTCCTGATTTACTAATTTTGCTTTTGACCTGATCTTCACACAAGCCCTTGTGTGTTGTTCGTTCCTTTGGCCATGTTACTTACATACTTACTTAGGTGGTGCAACAGTTCGAGGTGCACCTAGGCCTCAACAAATAAGCCTCTCCAGTTAGCCCGGTCCTTAGCTAACTGCCTCCAGTTGTAAACCCCAAGTTGGATGAGTTCCCCTTCCATTTGTCCGCGCCAACTTAGGCGAGGCCTTCCTCTATTCCGTTGCCCCTCCGGATTAGATCCGAAGACTCTGCGTGCCGGATCGTTGGTGTCCATTCGCTCTACATGTCCTAGCCTTCTCAAACGTCCATTACGCAGTTTTTTTGAATAGGTCGATGTCGCTGTAGAGCTCGGATAGTTCGTGATTAAATCTTCTCCTCCAAAGCCCATCAACGCATACGGGACCGAATATCTTCTGAAGAATTTTTGGCCACGTTAGCTTCGTAAGCTCCATTGAAAGGCGGAGATTAAATTTCCAGTTCAATTTGTTGTCAATCTGGTATACGTATGTATAATACATGCCGAAAGTGCAAAAGGTCAATATCTGTGTAAAGCCCGTTGCAGCCATTAAAAAAGACTTGGCAACTCCTCATCTTTTCAGTTGGATAATCAGCTCAAATAGTTCTGAATTGTGCTTGAATTTGCTCTTGACAATGTCAAATTTTAATGGCGGTACTCGAGTTCGGAAAGTAGTAGAAGGGAATAATATCGACAAAAGAAAAACCTTACAAGTCTTCCAAACGACAGAAATCATTCATCTAAAGATGATCTAAGATCGAACTCACTAAATTAAGACTCAACTTAAAATCATTTTTCAAAACTTTAGGCTCTGCAAAATTGATGGCATTTTCTATTGGTATAGAATAATTTAAACACCAGCCAGAACTCAAGAGAGGTGTCTTTTTTATTAAAATATGGAGTCAATAGAATCGTCTGTCGTCTAAGGGGAGACGGGTGAAAGCATGTGTTCGTTTTAAGAAAATCGACTCTTCTCCAGATGGCACTTTTTTTATACAAACGTGAGACATAATACATCATTCATGAAAAGTTAGTTGTCTCTAATT
This sequence comes from Matsumyia berberina, assembly GCA_917880715.2. Lineage (NCBI taxonomy): Eukaryota > Metazoa > Arthropoda > Insecta > Diptera > Syrphidae > Matsumyia > Matsumyia berberina. Next base: position 107,949,733 of record OU862870.1, on the reverse strand, counting down.
GTGTATGGAACAGATGGGTTCAATGATTCTTTGATTAGCTTTAACCCACCTACATATGAACACCTTCTACAATATATTTGTAATGGCAAAGATATTAATCACTAGACCGCAGATAATTCATCATCAAGGTCCTAAAACCTGCGTGGGTTCTGTTAAAGTTCAATCAACTTTCCTTACAAAAAACACTTCGACAGTAAACACCATGTGTGGCATGAAGCTTACTCATTATAATCCACGATAGAATCATTAATTTTACAAAAATTAATCGAACAAAGAGAAGAGCCAAGAGATTAAAATGTGTTTAATTTTCGAATATTTATTTATTTGAAAATGCTCAGATTAAAATAAAAATTCATTTTAAATTAAATTTACTTCCTGTCAATATTTACTCGCGATAAGAGTTTTGCTAGTGTTTTAATTTTATTGCATTAAAAATTATCAGAGGGACTTCTGATTATACGTTGTCGTTAGTTGTCAATACAGTGACTCATGCGTGAGAGTTTAGAAAGCAGGAGTGTTATCTATCACCTACTTAATTCTTTCGTCTACTTTATTGGAGTGTGCCGTTTAATCAGTTTTATCATCGATCGTTATACGTTATGTGATTAATTGTAATAAATATACATTTTTATTAAGAGGAGTGAAACAAGTTTCGTGTCTGGAACGACGTTATCTGTGATAGCAATGCCAAAACTTGTCAGATTTACATAAGTAATAGAGTGCACAGTTAAATGATAGACATCACGCAACGACAATTAAAATAGATATACATTTAATCTTCGAAACAAGATCAAATAATTTATAATGGTTTTCTATGAATTAACTGAATCAAGGTTATGCCACTTCGAAGGTAAATGTTGACAAAAATGTTCAAGTTACCATCCATTTTAAGTCCTTCTGAGAGGAAGATCCATTTCCAGAAGTCAGAGTCGATTCACTAACAACGTGATAGGTGAAGGTGTTGTTTACTGAAAAGCCTTATCTTAGCCTCTCTTTTAACCTTTCAACCAGCGGGTTCGCAGCGAAAATAATGGCGATTATGGAAATCTTATCGTGGCTGAAGAAAATTGTGATGTCCGCTAGAGAAATCCGCATCTTTTAGAATAGCCAAGCACCAATGCAGATTGTCGATCGTCTCTTATAGAGCACCTTTTCTGATTGATGAACCCAGATATGGAGCACACAGCTCGTTAAATGTAAACTTAAATTTAAGCTGAATACATCTGGAACAACAAATCTTAGGTAGATAAGTGGCACAAGAATTTGATCTCTTTCAATAGATAGGTAACACATTTGTACCACAATAATTATGGACACTCTCTAATAAGCAAGAATGCAACGCTTAGCGAGTACTCGAATGATTTCTGTAAAAAAATAAGAGAAAATTATGCTCCAACGTTTTTGCGCCTACCCAGCTCTTTCCCATAAGAAGAATCTTCACTTCGATAAGCATCGACCAACAAGCGTCTCAAGCTCGATCTTTACCCAGCTGCCTCCAGTTCCGAGTTGGTTCAGGTTCCCTTCCACTACCGGGCGCCTTCCACTCGTGGTCTTCCTCTACTGCGCTGTCCCTCAGAGTTAGATTCGATGATTTTCCGGGCCGGAGCATCGATATTCATCCTACACTTCATCAGAAGCTCTAATTAGCCCAATGAGTAAGGAAGCAATTTTCAAAGATCCAAGTTGTATCACAAGAGACCTATCATTGGTTTAAGTGTGTTGTCAACCCAGCCTAACGTATACGTAAAGTATGGAATACCACGGATACCGGATCCCAGCTTTCCCTTATCTTACCTTCAAAGTCAGTTGGAACTTCTGACAAAAGTCGTTAATGGCGCTTACAAGTATGTTTGTAGATTTTGGAATTTCTTTGAACCCTCGCAGGAATTATTTAAGAAGAATCTAAGACTGTTTCCAAGTAGGTATCGCAAGATATCACTGCAGTTAACTGTAGCTCTCTTTTCTAATAAAATCGTTAAAATTATGTATGTCATGCCTGGCGAGTTTATCAATCCTGTATGTTTGTAGTTAGAGGTGAGGTTAGGAGATTACCACAGAAACTCAATGGAAATTGGTGCATTGTAATGTCATTGTATTCCAACTAAGAAAAAGCTTCATTTGATCGTCTTAAACTCTGTCTGGAAAAGGTAACCTACTCACATAGGGTAAAGAGATATGTAAGCTATCAGCTTATCTAAGGAAAATTATCCTGTCGTTGTTGAACTTAAAGCCGTTTATGTAGAAAAGTATCCGGACCCTTTCATTTGCCAGATGACATAAAATCGCAGACTTTTTACAATCACAATGACTTTCAAATCTCTATCTACGTTATGACGACTAATAAAATTCTTCATCAATTCCGTATTTTAATGACAAGTTATTTCGATAAGTGAAGAATTTATATGCGTCATCTTTAGACATAGTCGATTAGGAATATATTTCTTATGACCTCGTGCAGTATTGTGTACAAGCCTCGTCTTGAGTACCAAGTTAATTGTTTAACATTTCATACTTTCAATAGAATACCTTCGATTCTCATCTAGCAGATTTATTGCATTTCGATAGTTTTGCAACTGCACATGGAACTTTGTTTCGTTGCGGGGGAATAGATCCGTTTATGTTTGACACAATGGGCAGAAGCTTCTCAATTCGTCGTTCGGAGTTGACATTATATTTATTAACGTTATTCGTTCTGTTCAGGTTCCCCTAAACCTGAGAGGACTCAGTTTCTATGCTGGTTCTCCAGATCATGCAAATTATATCACGCTGAAGGAGTTTATCTTCAGATCGAGCTGTCTTTACCTTAGAGCATTGGATCTAACTGGCTCTTTATACAGTTGGATACACATTGTGTTCTACGATAATTATCGTTCTGAATATTAACTGAGATGTATACTCTCTGTTGTCTTCTCTGGGATGATTGGTTCTGATCTTTGTGCATCAGGTTAGCCCATAGCTGCAAGATTAACACAATTGAGCTTGAGGATTATTTCTTCCGACTCTTTTTCATCGAAGTTGGTGCTGCAAACCGCGAGTTATAAGCGAAGATGCAGATAGGTTAACGTTGATAAAAAGAACTGATATCCTCTGCAAGTACCTAAGATTAAGTTGAAAACGCAGCCTGTTATTGTAATTAAGCTTCGCTCGATGTTTTATGAAGGGTGATGCTTTAGAACTGATTTGACTTCTTATTAAATCGAAGTTTCTGCATTGCAGAACAATCGCGAATTACTTGTCTGATATAATCGTGCGTTGAACGTCTTTTATGTGCCATAGAAATTGTCATATTTTATTTTGAAGAGGCTGAACCTAAACAAATTGATCTCTTAGCTTAATTTCCTTTCAATGGTACCGTGAAGTGATCATTACCGTCAGATGGTTATAATCTACCTAGATTAGGTTAGGCAAGATAGGTGTCCCCTACAGGACTCACATAGTCTCAAAGATCGTTGTGAAAGCTACAGGTACCAGTAGAATCATTTTGAGTTGTTCATGAAGGATAGGAACTTACAAATGGGGGTTTGGCTTAGATCACTATTGTCGTTGAAGTGATATTTACCGAGTAGTCATCTTCTGCTGCGAGAAAGTGTCGGACAATGACAGAGGAGGTGCGTTGTGGTTTCCCCTTTCTCCTCATCTCTACCGCTTCTATATAATCTACCTAAATCTCAGTTGAGTTCTACCGCTTCTTATCAGCAAGTCAGTGCTTAGTGACTACTTAGAAAAAAAGACAGGTGACAATGTATAACCTTGCCGAACACCACTTCAAATCTTAGATAAATTATTATTTACACAGTATTTTATTCACATCCATCCTGGTCCGTAACAGTCACATAGTTCAGCGATAAATTATTAGTTGTCAGTGCTAGAAGGGCTTTTATGCTTGTGTCCATGGATGGAACTCTGTCTCGAGTCAGAATCCATATTATCTCTAAACAAAAGGAAATCATTCAGTTCATTGTTTACCAAAACAATGAAACGTTCTCACCTGCATGAGAGTCTGGCGAAGTATCCTTACATGAAAATACAACACTGAAGCTTTTGTAATCCGTATCCAATATCCAGTAATTACTTCCAGTGGGAGCTAAGAATATTCATAAAAATTTTTCAAAACTTTACAGACAAATAGAATAGGCAAACACTTACTTGGTTGTCCAGGAAACTGAACCATCAGCTTGGCATTTTCCACAACGACGGCATTTCCTTCGATTTGAGTCGTTTGCTGGGTTCTAGAAAATCAAAAGCATTGAACTTATTGGACGGTTACTGTACCAAACTTACTTCGCATTGTATTGGGAATTCACAACTGCAACAGATCCATTTTCCAAAAGTTCATAGTTAGCCTTAATGCACTTGCCACCGGTTTCAAACACTGCTGGATACTTTGCCACTTCATACCATAGTCCCATATACTATAGAAAACAAGGATCATATAGGTAATCCACTTTTTTTTCAAATTTTGTGTTCTGTACCGCCGAAGTGTTGAAATTCGGAATCACCGGAACCAAAGGACAAGTTCCATTAAGCGCTACTTGGGCATCAATAAACTGCCACAAACCACACACACAAATCGTTACTAAGGCCAGGAATCTATTGTACAAAGCATAAGCTAAAGTCCAAACGAGATACAAAACAACTTTCGAAAATACCTCATGCTTGAAATCGTTCTGTCTAACTGAACTAATTATTGTTTCCCTTAATTTCTTTTATAACTCAGAATGTTTGTGATGCAAGGCTAATGTTGTCTTATCTGAGAACAATTATCATTTGACTCTTGAGGCGTGTGTGTACATATAGCCACTTCAAAAGATTGGAATCAATCAGATTAATGCACTTATCAACGTTGTGTGAATAAAAAGAGAGAACCGAAACTGAATTACTAGAGTATTTTATTTTTATTGGAAGAAATCTCGAATTTCGAAACTGGAGAAGGTTAAGTTGGTGTAAGTTGGTGTTGGTGTAAGTTTTTTAGCCTTAGGAAATAGCCTAGAGATTTACACTCATTTGTTCAAAAATAAACCTAAAACTTTATCCTCCTCCTGGCGAATTCATCTATGTACCTATTAAAGTATTTCCGGAATATTGCACGGGTGGAAATTTAACACAAAGCATGATGGTAGATGTTGTGGGTATTTAGACAAATTGTGAGCGAACAACTGACCTAGTGCAGAAAATTTCTTAACCAATGTGTGTCAATAGTCAATAATAGCAGCAATCCTTACCCATATTATGAGTACTGCGATAGCCTCAGCATTAGCACGAATACATCAGTGCTTCATCAATCGCGTTTTCAAATCAAGGCAGTGCATTGCAAGATAAATTTATAGTCATAACGTAGGCATCTATGGTTACTAGATATTCCGACAACAGATGTTTATTTTCATAGATAATCTATGTAGACCTTAAAAATATGCGTCGTGGGTCAGCGAATTATGTCATTGATAACGCAGTCCTCAGGGCTGCGTTTTAAAATCGGTCGGGTGTGTTGCGAAGAGTTTGAAGGTATGTATCTTCTGTGACAATCAGTCACCACTAGGCCTAAATCAACAACAACTCCAGTTAGCCAATTCTTTAGCAAACTGCCTCTAATTGTCCTCTCTAAATATGTTAAGGTCACTTTTGCGCTGTACGCAGCACCCTAGGCGAGGTCTTCTTCTACTGTATTGTCTCTCCGGGTCAGATTCAAAGACTGTAAGTTGTTATGGGACTATGAATTCAGATTCTTGTATAGCGATCTAGTTATCCCTTATGTGGGAAACCCAAAAGAAGTTGATGGGCCTCTAGCTGTTTTAGGCTGTTTAGACAACATCTGACTAGCTTCGTGTCAAAGCAGTATGAACTCCGATTTTTTTTTTTTTTTTATAATTCACACGCACTAAAAGGGAGAGCACGGGCGTTAGGAAAGTTAGAGGAGAGACGAAGAAGATACCGTTGTACGTCTTAAATGCTTGTGGCTTGCAGTTATGGGAAAACACAGAGCTTTGCAAATAGTTCCACATTCGCGTTTTACGGGTTACGAAAGAATCTCTATATTTGACTGTACGCTCAAAAATACGTTTAAGGGTAAAACACGTATTACGGGTGAAGTATTGAAGGGGCCGTTTACAACTGACTATCTCGCTCTAGCACTCTGTGTGAAAAAAAGAAAAAAAATAACGATAAAACAGTGAGAGACAGGAAACATTTCATCGGTGTTCAAGCGAATTTATTAATTTTGCAATGTTTCTGTCGCCAATAAGTCTTAACGCGCGATTTTAGTTTCTATCCAGAATGTACCATACGGTTATGGGTGCACCAGACCAGCTTTGAACGTTATACTCAAGCTTTGGGCAAATAAACACCTTATAAATTGAGGCCAGATCAGATAAGGGTCTGTGTACGTAGTACATTTTCTTGCGCATATCTCAACAGCTTATGTACATAATATGTACTACATTTGCTTAAGAGGCAGACGTGGAGCAGCCAGTTCAATTGAGTGAAGAATCTATAAAAAGCAAATTAACTGAGATCCTAAAACTGAGCTTTTTCGACAAACGACTCTATTCCTTTGGAGTATCAATACCATTGAACCTAAAATTCTCAAATTTTCCCTGCGTTCAAGACTATAGGGTCATGCAACTATAAGTAGGAGTCATATTTCCTTTTTAGCGAAAGGAAAGCGTTCGGTTTGGTCTACTGGCTTCAATTCTTTTGTCAACTAGATCTTGTAAGCATGTAGGCCTAGATCTTTGTGCAAAATTCGTTGCATAAGGACCCAATTCCTGTAATCGTCTCGAAATGGCCACACCTGTGATTTTAGTCACACTCACAGCTACGGCGGAAATTTCTTTAGCAGACCTTGCCGAGATGGAGTCTTTACAACTTTTCCGAGATGTTCAAATTTATCGATTAAATTCCGCGATATTTTTCCCGTGCAAATTCTCACTATTTCAACACATTGTGCGAGTGTATGTCGATCCATATTTCATAACCTCCTAATTCTTACTTATCCAAAGTCATCGCAATGATAGTTGAATGTTGACAGTTGAGCAATGGCCCTAAATTTAAAATAACACCTCTTGTTGAACGGCCCTATAGTTCATTCATCTTTGAAGCTCGAAAGGCTTAAAACTATCTTGCAAACCACAGGAAAAAGGAGCGACTCATTTCATTGAAGGTAATTTGGGAATAAAAATTGCCGAGAAAAAGAGAACAATTTTCTCAGACCTGAAAAAGCGTTGATCATCCAAACATGGGAATTTCAACTGCATAAGACATGCCTCTGCAGAAGACGGGTAGACCAAATGAATGTTTTCTAACATAAAAAAAAACGAATCGCAATCTTGATGGCTTCCAACAGAAAAACCTTAAGACAACTTCCTGTCGGTCCTCCTTGTGTGTCAGACATAAACGACACCGCCGTATGTAGTAAGACGTAAAAGAATATTTTCTCGCTGATTATCCTGTCTAAGCCCGAGTCAAGTAGCATATCTCTAATTTCATTTAACAACTCGTGGCAAATGATTACTTACAATAGCTATTACCTTTGTAGTTGAGTGCAAATATAAACGTCAATTTGTTACAACTCTCAAGCCATCATAATTATTTATCAATGTAAAACATCCATCACCTATAACCCTTGGAATATTAACTACCCGACCATAAGCACATAAACCCCGACACATTTTCATTGCTAGAATCAACACGTGCAGTCTAAGTTTGGTCCTAATGTCATTTACCACTTCAAGTCATCACGGTTCATTGCTTTGGAACGTGACGGACATTTTTATAAATAGACTCGATTACGTAACTCAATGCTTGTGTGCCTTTTGAAGGTCTCTAACATTTTGACCCACCATGTAGTCAGAATTAGAAACATCTTCTCATGATTATCCGACGATATCGCTCGTGACTCTTGACACTGACCTTACAGTCGCTAATAAAAGAGAAAAAAATATACCTACTCGTACAAATTTAATTGCCACGAGAGCCCCGTGAACTAACCAAAAGTACCTTGCTATCTAGATGTTTGTTTACATCATGATTATCATTCGCAAACCAAGAGCGGGAGGGGGAGGGCAAAAATAATTAGCAATTAATTACGTATCCGAGAGATGCACTCAAGCACTTGACATTCATCAATTTAACTTGAAGTCTCCAGCTAGAAAGATACATATACCGAGATGCACACGATGTGATGCTTCTGTTGCACATCTGATCTCATGTCATGGCATAAAGAAGGTCTGTCTGTGTATCCAGTTAACAAAGTATCTTTAGATTAAATTACCTCCGCTAAGGTCGTCCTGTTCTCCTCATTTTTCTCTCATCTTCGTGGAAGATTTTTTGCAAAACTTGTTCCATGGCGTCATCGGATAGTAATGCACACAGCCAAACAGTCACACTGATGACTTGTTTCCAGGGAATAAAGTTGCTAATCTCCATTGAGGATCGCAGTGGTGTGTGCTTATGAATAAGTTAACAACGTTTTTTTTTTTGTTAACCAATATGCATCAACAAATCGTTGATGGGTAAGCATTGGGTGGGGTTTGGGGGCGATTCACTTCAAACCAATAACATACATATGTATATGCGCCATTTTCTGATTTTGCTTTATTGCGGTTTCAAGGTTTTTTTTTTATGAAGACTTAACTCATCAGTCAGTCAACGGAGTCTTTCGATTTTGTCGATTGGGTGTTATATTCTTTTTTTTTTTGCTCAACAAAAAAATTAAATATATTGGAGGTTTTTGCTGGGTAACATTGGAAGCCAGTTCCTTCTTTGGTAAGGATGGCCGGTTTAATATGGTAATAAACATGATTGTAGATTAGCACGGGCAGACGGTGGATAGTAATTGGAAAATATTGAGCATAATGAAATCTTTTTTTAAAGTTTTTTTTATACAAATCAAGGCTGGTTTCGTGAACAGTGACCTGAATATGTCGAACATACATCAACCCAAATAAATTGGGGTTGCATATGAATCGGAATAACCAGTACTTAAAATGTGCTTGGAAACTTTTTGTATTGATGGTAACTTACATCAGCATGTATATAGTTTTCGACCAAATACCTAACGAGCAAATACCTAACCTAACCTAACCTAACGAGCAAATAGAATAAAAATAAATGATGATGATGCCTTAAAACGTGAAAAATTGCAGATATCGATCTTTAAGTTAAAAAATAATTTGATTAGATCTAGAGGCTTTAGTGAAAAGGCCCTGCTCTAGGCGCTCCTATTTTTCATATCAATCTGCAAGTATTATAAGGTTTTTTTTTTGCCAGTATATGAAAACACTACTTGATGTCCTACAGAGCAACGAGCAGGTGCACCCTTTCAATCAAAATTCAGTTATAAGACAAGGGACTTCATGTATCAGCATTCACCGCAGCAGCTTCAAAAATCTACAGGTGTTTTTAAAATTCTTCCATTGTCCAATAAAACTGAGCCTTAACCGATCAGTCTTTCCAGTCAGCTCGATCCTGATGATAAGAATGTTATACAATATTTACTTGGTCGATCTTACTACTCCATGGTTTAGTAGTTGAGTTTCTAAATCCCGCTAACGAACAGAAAGATCCTATGAAAGATCCGTCTGCGAAGCCAGTACAGTACCGGATATTCACAGAGAATGTGCTCAGAGGTTTCTTCCTCTTTCAAACAGAACCGACATTCTGTATCTGGAAAAAAGGTTTAGTTTGTTGAGATGATATCTTGGGCTCAATGGCTGGTAAGGAAGCCCACTAGCTTCCTTATGTTATTCCCGTCAAGGTTTAGAATTTTTTGGTAGGAAATAGGCTTGAAAAGTCTCTTGGATTGCCTAAGCCCGTGGACATTTACCCAATGGGCTAAGTGAATTTGGTGTTCCCAGCTGTTTAACAAAGCTGTTGCGCTAGCCCAATTAACGGCAGAGAAGGGTTCCGGTCCCAAGAGCGTGGAAGCCGAATCGACCCGGCGTTTCATTCCCTACAATGCCCTGGTGACCGGGCACCCAACCAAGTTTGACCTTGTTGTTCCGGGAAAGTTATTCTAGGGTCCAAAGACGCCAGCACTTAATCCAGAAGCCATTTCTGATCCGTCGGTAAACCATACCAATCATCCCGGGTCTGATACGTGAAGCATGAGTGGTGATGATATACATAAGAGAAAATTATTAAATATTAATTGAACAACGCTTGGAAGGTGAATTCAAACGCTAAAAAAAAAAAATTCGACTGGGGAGCCAGTCCTATACTTCCCACCTCATATTATGTTATATCAAAAACAGTGATATTGTTATTTACTTAATAATTAAAGAAAACATGCATAGAGAGCGGAAAATTCGAAGACACACTGTTTAATATTGTTCCACAAAGAGTTGTTGCGCGAACTCGAAAAAAAAAAAACGTTTCTTAAATTTCCTCAGCATCCGCTAGACCGATTGTGCTCAAAATCTAATCAGCTCTAAGTTTTACGCTGACAAATAAAACAAAAAAAACCGCATGGTCCTACGTTGTTTCGTTATCCAGATATCGTAGGAGGAAAATATTGTCACACACACACACACACACACACGCACACACACACAGACATCATTCCGAAAATGGGTGCAAACTATTTCTAGTGTATAGTAATGTCAAACCCTGTTCATATCTCGAAACTTTTTGATCGGACCGATTACAATACTTCCCCTACTAGGTGGGAAGTAAAAAATAGCTGGCGCGACACCTCGGGATGAGGCAAAGCCTAGCTTCTTGCAGCCATTAGTGTTGTGCGTGTTACATTTTTCAGACGAATGGAAGGAACCTACAATTTATTGCCGACTCCGAACGGCGAATTGAGAAACTCTTTCATGACAGATTATACTCCTGGAGGCTTGTCATTATCCGACAATAGGTGGTGCAACGAAAAATGTTCAGTATACGTGGTTGGGACTTGAAACCACATCGCTCGGTCAGCAGTTCAACGCACTAACCACTGAGCCACGGCGACATAATTCTACCCTTCGAGAAATTGCAGACTTGTTCGCAGTAAGGGTTTTTGTATTTTCTACAGTTTACCAGTCAGAGATGCAAAGTTTTAGCTACCATTTCTACGTAAATCAATTTACAAAAGAATGATGGCCCACAAAGCGATAAAGGTGTCGAGCCCCAACATTTCTATCGCCGAGCCTGACTGTTAGATCCACTTCTGCATCAGTACAAGCTCTTTGTCAGGTTTTATACATTCGAAAAATAGTTTCTTCAATGTCAACTCCCTATCAGCTTGACCATGTGTCCATTTTGTTTGATTAATCGATGCTTTGGCTTCCAATTTGCTCTGTAGTTTTCATCACTTTATCACACCAGGAGTTTCATTGTAACATTCGGAGGAAACCCTTTACATCTGTTGTCAAAAGTTAATGTCCGTAGTACTCGAGTCATCTGGACGTGGATCTTATGAAAGTATAACCAAATCGTGGTGATGGCGTGGTCGGATATTCAAAATGGTTAAGGAAGTACTTTTATCGACCAATACATTGCTTCTGTTTCCTGTAACTTTATATATGACCATTATTATTCATACTGTCTTCATGGGATCATTGACCCTATGTATATGCGAAGAGAAGATACAATGACTAGATAACCTTAGACATATCAACCGAATAAATAACAGGCCCACACCAAGAAGGAAAATTAGGTCAAATTTTGCAATTAGCCTTTTTCGATGTATTTTATAGCCCATCTGTTGCCGCTCAGATACTTTTCACATAACTCGCTATTGACCGACATATTGTTGACTATTGACTTTCACAAGCGCTAATTGCGTTCTCGTTATATAAATCAGATCATGCTCTCAAATATTTGCGTTACTCTGGAGATGCCTTCACCTGTATGCTCTAATGGACAAATATCAGTTCAATTACCTTGTGAAGTAACCTTCGGTGTTAGTTAATCCCCCGATAGCCATTAGCGTTAATTCACAAGTCAAATACTATCATTATCTTACGCAGTCGTCAAAGAAAGAAGATACAAAGATCAAGCAAAGCCTGCAGGTAAAGATAAATTACATCCGAAGACCTCACATAATAATGCCAACCTGTCGAAGAATCACCGGAGAACCGTCAAAATGAAATGAGTTACTCCCCATCAGATTCATCGCCACCTCGTGAAAATGCCATTGATAGTTCGATGGTGTTGGTCTCTCTCTCTCTCTGTGGAAATTCCATTCGAATGTTTTGGTGTCGATTTTCGCAATCGTAAAGATACACCCGTAAATCGAGCAAAAATATCTCTCGCTGTGTTCCATTGCAATAATTACTCAATACCAAGTGCAGTCCTTTGCGTGATGCGTAACTCGATCCATTGACAGACGTATAGAGTCACAGAGGCAGCGGAGTCTCACAGAGGCAGCAGCACTTCGCGCGCTACGTGGATCTAGTGGAGCGTAAATCATATCAGGTTTACACCTGGAATTGCCATTTCGGGGAAAGACTGCTGGTATCTGTGAGTGTGCAATCGTTTAAGACGACTCCGATCTACATCAGGTGGCGCAACTGATGCGGCGGCATAGTGTTAAGATTAGCACTCGTAATACTTCTGAGATGCCTCGGCACAAAGATGGGCTGTTTGGTGTTTGCGCCAGATGGATGTTGTGAAATAAAGTTGTGCCTATTGGATTGGAAAAGATGAAAGAATTTGGCAAGTGCGTGCAAATGAAACAAATTACTGAAATCTGATGGGGTTTCACTGAATTCTCGAGAATTAATTTAAAAGAAATGGTTGGATAAGAAAAAATTATTTGTTGCTTTGTTGATAGACTTTCTTTCTCCATTGTTATCCTGCACAGATGGACGAGTTTAATAGAAATCCCGGAGGAAGACGTGGCTCTATACAGTTCGTTTCGATGTAGCCTATCAATTGGCGGCTTTAAAGTCTATGAATATACATATGTATATATGTACAGTGGATGTCGATCTAAAATTGTTTGTGTTTTCTCTAAGATCGGCCGGAGAGTAAATATCTGTCTGCCGCATCACGCCAAAAACTACGTTAATGGGATTTAAATCAGAATCGTACCGCCGATCGTTACCACACACACGTATGCATGCATATTTATGTCAGCAGATACACAGAACTCTTAGTAGACCATTCATATCCATTCTTGCAACTTCTTGAATAATTATTACAAATTCACAATTAATTACACCTGATAGCATTTATGTAGAAAAAAAATTCTTGGAAGTCAAACTCGTGTCTTTAAAGAGACGATTTCCCCAGATTTAGGTCACCAATTACACGGAATTACTAGATTCGCTAATAATTTTAATTTCAAAGTTGCTTACATGATTGATGGCTTCTGGCTAACTCCTCTATCGCGTGATAGCAGATTATATGTGTATATCCCGTGGTTAATGTAGTTATACGAAGTATTACATTTTAATTTCAACTCAAAACGAAGTGCAAATGTTCATAATGCTAGTGGAATTGTATAAGACACACATAATTGTATGAGAAATTGTTGAAGTATCACGGGAAAAGCTATGGACTCGAATGTATGTTAAATGCAATTTAATTTTTAATTTTTTTACAGTTTCAGCAACATTTAAAATTATACAATTATTAAGTTGACACAATATTGTTAGCAAATATAAGCGGGTTACGTAAAGGCAAAGACAAAATTTCTCTTAGCAAGACTCCAAGTGATAGCAGTAGGACCTTAAGAAACTATGGCTTAAACTGCCACGGTTCCTTTTCATGGTGGAAGTTGCATATTATTCAGGACTAATTAATGGTCGCCGGGGTTCAGTGGTAAGTGCGTTGGACTGCTGTGCGAGCTACATGGGTTCAAGCCCCAGCCATGTTCGTCGAACAATTTTTACAGCACCACTTCTCGTCGGGTAATGACAATCCTTCGGGAGTACAATTTGTTATGAAAAAGCTTCTCAATTCGCCGTTTTGAATCGGCAATAAACTGTAAGTCCCTTTCATCTGGGCGAAAAATGTAACACGCACAACTTGCATGGTTGTGAGAAGGTAGACCTTGGCTCATCCCGAGCTGCGCTAGCTATTTATTTATTTTTATTTAAATGGATAGGAAAAGAAAACATTATTTTCTCCAATTTGTCAGAAAAGGAGCATGGTACGAAATGAAAAGCTTGACTTGTCATTGAGTTGGTTAGTTTGGGTCGGCCCTCCCGAGAGGTGTAGTTACACCAACGATTGTTTCTTTGTAATACCAGTGTAACCGACCATTTGACTCCATTGAGATTTCATACCGTACTGATTAGACAAAGTTTTTTACCTCTGGGCATGTCAGGACCGGATGCTGAAGAGTTTTGGCAGCTACGGCACTAGAGTTTCTTTTGCACCGTTTTGTAAAATCCCTTAGAAAGGGTAAGGTAATTTATTTACTCCAAAGGAAGCTAGAAAGTCGAAAGTATACGATATTATCTGGCGGAGAGGATTTTTAACGGGGCAGCTTCGTTGCACTGTCTGAGGTAAAAGAGGGCAGTGTAATCCGTAAAAACATGAAAATCCCAAATCACAGTCTTCCGAGTAGAGATGTACAGGGTTTTTCAATAAGAGCCCTACAAAAGTTTTTTTAAATAAAACAAAAGCGGTTTTGGATATCAATGAAATTCTTTATTCCTGTCAAAGTACGTTCGATGCCATTATGTATGGAACTCGATTTCTTTTGCATGGCCACCACGGGCACGCTTGCAGAAGTCCAGACGCTGAACCCAATTTTCGACGGTTTTCAAGCATAAATCGGCAGATACTGCTGCAATTTCACGTTCGATATTCATACGAAGTTCATCAATCGTCGCTGGCTTGTTGGCATAGACCATAGACTTGACGTAGCCCCACAGGAAATAGTCTAACGGCGTCAAATCGCACGACCGAGGCGGCCAAGCGACTGGACCATTTCGTGAGATAACACGTTCTCCAAACTTGGTTTCCAATAAATTGATTGTGAAATTCGCTGTGTGGCTTGTGGCGCCGTCCTGTTGGAACCACATGTCCTCCAAGTCCATATCATCCAATTGGGGCCAAAAATATTCGGTTATCATTGAACGGTAGCGATCCCCATTCACAGTAACGTGCCGGTCTTGATCGTCACGGAAGAAGTACGGCCCAATGACGCCGCCGGCCCATAACCCACACCAAACCGTAATTTTTTCGGGATGCAATGATGACTCATGGAGTACGTGTGGATTGCTGCCTGACCAGTACCGCATATTTTGTTTATTGACGAAGCCATCCAGCCAGAAATTATGACGGCCATAAATTGGACGTAGCGCTCTTAACGTTGAGGCCACTGACTCCGAATTTCGGTAGTAAATTTTAATAATTTCGACTCGTTGTTGGCTCGTATATCTTTCCATCATGAAATGGCAAACCTTACTGAAGAGAAATGTCAAAAAACCGCAAGAAAAATATGGCGTCGTTTGCTGCCCCTGTCACTCTACTTTTGTAGCGTCCCTATTGAAAAACCCTTTATGTACATACATAGGTTAGGTTAGGTTAGGTAGATGGGTTGGCGAGGGGAAAGAAGCCCTCAGCGCCACACTCAGGTCAGTAGAGACCCATTGTGATGCCCATTTATTGGGGGGGGAAAGTACCCCTTGCTCGGGGAGCATTACCCAAAGCATTCTCCTATTGCCCCGGGCTTTCGAACCATTTTGAAGCCTTAATGAACCTCCAGATGTCCCTGATGGGTACATCCCTTAGTTCTTCAGTATCTTGGAAGAAGTGCCTTCCGAAGGATCTATTTCTGAGGTGGCAGAGACCTGGGTAGTGGCAGAGGAAGTGGGTTGTGTCCTCATTGACTTACTCGTCTCCACAACCCCTACAAAGGTCGTCTTCACTCTATGTACATACATAGATTTTTTTTTTTAAAGGCAATAGCCACTAATGTTCGGCGTGACTCAGTGGTTGGTGCAGTCGAATGCTGTATCAGATGCGTAAGGTTAAGCACCAGCAATGTTCACCAAATTTTATTCGCTGTACCACCTCTTATCGGGTAAACCTCGAAAGCAGAATTTGTCATGAGTTCGAAAATAAATTATATTTATTATGTATTCACGCGAGCAATGTTCCAAGCACAACATGAATGGTTGCGAGAGGCAAAGTAAATCAAAAGTGCTAGCCGCGTTCTGGGCTGTCGCACCAGGTCAGGTTAGGTCAGGTTAAATAGTTGTCCCGGAAGAGAATCACTTAGGACCAGGATGCGTTCTGCGTCTAAGGCATATGACACTACGACCTCCAAAATCGATTGTGTCGAGAGCCAATTAGACAAGGAGGATCTCAATCTTCCTAATGAAGTTAATAATATTGCCCGTCAAAGCGCTGTTGAGTAAATCTCACCTCCGCTTGTAACAGAGATCTACACACTCGCATAGCATATGTTTTGCTGTTTTGCCTTCCAGCATCCACGTTCGGTTTTCTAGCCAATAGACATCTTGTAAAGAAGGTTTCTCAGACTACAGCGTCCAGAAAGGAAGCTAGCGAGTGTTTGAATATATTCCCTTCTGTATTTTGGAATATTTCTGAAATGTTCATTCATAGGGCGGATGAGCCGTCTTGCTTGGCCCAAGAATCACTGTAGTCCAAGTATCACGATTTGAGTTTTTAATATCGAATATTCTATCAAATAAGGGTGATCTTAGTATTAAGTCAAAAAAAGTGCTGAGGCTCTCTGCGCATACGCACAGAATATGGTCAGCGGTCTCTTTCTGTTCTTCACAGAGCCCGCGAATATCAGTATCTGATCATTTTATTTTATACAGATGGTATCCGAATAGACATCACCCGTTAAGGTTCTTGACTCATATTTGGTGAGATCGAGTAAAGTCTTGACCTTGTATAGTTTGGGGTTAATGAACTTATTCGCTTGTCTAGGCCCTGAAGATTGGCCTAGTAGTCAGCGTGTTTGTTGATCTCCCATTGTGTTTTCTTGGAGAAGGAACTATTGAGTGGTACCCCAAATCAAGGTTTGCGACCAACAAGTTGGTGGTAAGTGCCTCTTCTCGGCAGGCATTCATCCCATTCGTTACCCTCAAAGCCTTCATGTCCTAAGATCCAGTCTACGGCAATCTTATTTACTGATGCAAGTTTCTCGAGGAGGTTGAGACAGTCTTAGACAAGCTTGGACCCTATCGTATAGGATTTAAGTGTTAATAGTGCTGCTTGGCTGTCTGAAAAGATGTTGATGCGGTTTTTTTCTGGATTCTGTCGTGTATTGTAAACTGGGATCATAAACTCCGGCACCAGTGCTGCCGTTTTCCAATTTTGAACCATCTGTATGCCAGATTTGGAAATTTGGTAGTGCTTCATTTCAAAACTTTAGTACAATCGAAATCTCTTGAGCATGGGATCTGGAATCTTAAGAATTGGGTCACGATGAATGTATTTCAGTATTCTAAGATGATTTGTAAAGTCACCGAATAAGAGGTCCAGTATCAGACAATCTTCTTTCTAAAGTGGTATCACAAAGGGCCTTAATTTGCTTACTGGGTCTATGCTTTACATAGACAGCCATCCTACCTACCTACTTGTCTATTTTAATCCTGCCGTGGTTTCTCCCTAGCCTTGATTCATCATACAACGAACGCCCATTAGCACACTCAGCAGTTCAAAGCACACACTTGACTCCAGCCGACCACTCCCTTCAATCCTCTCTAGCATTCACTGTGCATACTCCGTGTCATAAAATTAGTTTACAATAATAATTTTCATCCTCCCATCCAAAGGTTATTGACACAACCATCAAAATTACTAATTAGTTAGGAAGACATTTATTACATTTCATTTGCAATCTCTGTTCGAGATAAACAAAATTTGACCTAAAGGTGTTCGCTGAAACGAAAACACATTTGCTGTCTGTGTGTGTCTTTCCTCGATACTTTCTTCAGTATCTTGAACCGTGTATCCATCAAAAAAAAAACACCGGTCAACGCTCCAACTCCCGCCGAGAGTGGGTATTAATTAAAGTTTCTCGCTTGACGGCACGTCAGGCGGTTGTTATTCTTCTGAAATACACGTACTACTACACCTCTCACCGACAGCAACAGGCCAAAGGCTATCTTCTCTCGACATGTTCTTAATTCCCATCCGTTAATGGCTGCAAATATTTGCCAAAGTTGTTCGTCACGGTAATTTGGCCATCAAACAGTGTTGCATCGTTTGAGTAAACCTTTGCAAATGAATTTATTAAATATTATTCCGTACACACAACTGCCACAGTCGAACTTGACCCAAAATCAATAATTTTGTAACGACTACTGAACTTCAATAAGTCATACGGCAGTCGAGCATAGCGCACAGACAATGGCCATCGGACGAACATAGAGGCGGCTTTTAATGAACAATTGCAGCCCATTGATGTAGGCGTTGTGTAACATGTTCGACTTGGGCCCTTTTTTTGTCGGAGAAGCCGCAACAAATCGGGTTCAATCGATTTTGGACAGTCAAGTCTATTCACGGCCATAAACGTAAAAGGCAAGACAACACCACTCACAGAGGGTAATGGATATGGCCAATCATAAGCTCGTTCCGTTTTGTACCACCGCCCAAGTCGTGGGTGGGCGGCAGTCGACAGCCTTGAGAGTTTCCATGAATCTATCGGAAATTTCATGGTCGATGATGCATGAGATGATGAGCGAGCTGTCCAGTGTCACTCATTGTTGGGTGACAACAAACTTTGCTTGTGGATATTTCATCTTGAGTGGATGTCAAACAATTAACTTACTTCTTGGCATTTCCTTGTTTAATTGTCGAGACTGTCTGGAAGAGTTATTCATCATCTTTAAATAGAATTCCGATGGAAGTGTATTTGTTTTTCTTTTCAAAGAAATAAATGCTAATTAATACGCATACAAAGTGGTTTGGGTGGAATCCTACGATATTTACAGTCCGGAGTGAGAAATAATATCATATGTAGCTTCTCCTCGGATTCAGATGCAACAGGTAAATTATATTCATTGTGTTCGTTACAGTTGGCTGACGATGAAAATGACCAGTGGCAGCGGTAATCAGCGGGCACATCTTCTTCTGAAGGTGAACATTGTGTTGTAGTTCCTCTACGAATGAATGTGTGAAAAAACACATTCGGCTATTTGTTTAACGTTCTTTATGGAATTGTGGAATATGTGAATCTCAAGAAGACTGTAGAGGCTTCCCAGTTTGTGGTACCTGCTGATAGTTCAGTACTAGCTTAATGAACTAGAATCAAAATTGTTTGGCGTGGAAACATTGGACCGCTTCGAGTCAGAGAAAATCGAAAATCATTAAAGTTGGAGATGAGGGTCTTACTTCCTTTTTTGTATTGGCGACTCTAAGATGGGTAAATGAACTAAGATCCTGTGACGAAGCCCTATATAATATGTGGACAAGTTTTTATAAAACTTGTGCAGGCCTTATCCTTTTTTTCCGATTGAAGCTCCTGTATAGTACTTTATTCGTGCTCAGCTCACAAAACGTGGGTTAGAATTGACTTTTGAAGACCCATCATCACCAAGTTTCACAGCAGCATTGATTTCTATTGTTCTGTGTCCAAACGTCGAAAAAATAAAACTTGGGTCACATAAATGACAAAAGCACAAGCATTTTTTGACTTTAGCTTCGATACGATCTAGAATCGAGCAATAGAATGTTGAGGTCTGCAACTATAGACAACAGCATCAGTGGAGCAGCAACAATGCATTAAATATAGTTTAAAGAGGCTGATTTAAACCAACTTATGCATCTATTGAACCCAAATTGAGGAAGTTTGAGGTTCAAAAAAGAAACCTATATAAACTTTCCTTCGTGTCTGCAGCTTCCGCAATAATAATTATTCCGCGGTATCGCAATGAAGTCAAGTTCTGATAACAATCAACAGTCTTACCTTAAATTTTACCAAAGTGTGAATTCTCTCAGGGGTCGCACGCAAGTGTAAGGGGACCTCAACCAACTTGGCGTGCGAAACTGGAGCCAGCTGGCTAAAGATCGAGCTGGCTAGAGACGCTTGTTGGTTCAACCCCAGGTCCACCCCGGACAGTAGCGCCACCTTAAGAAGAATTGTTTTCCTATTCATGACCGTCTTGCTTGTGTACTTGCTGTTGAACATTTGCCCCAGTGACTCCATTGCGTAGAGCCTGATCGTTGCGGATTCTTTGTCGTTGACCATCACTTGGTTTGTCAATCTAGAAAGAATTGTCATTCAGATGAGTTATTTACCCTGATAAATTTCGCTTTGTAATAGCAGTGACTTCTGTTTAACAGACTCTGCAAATGCTTCATGGTAGATGCCAATTCCTACATCAACATAAACTAGACCAACCAGTTGGTTTTTCTTTCTTTCGTTCTGCTGCAAGTTTGTACATCAAACGTCTTATTGCAGTTTGGAAAGGGGTTGAGAAACTTTTTGTCTGTTTACTTGCAAGTCTTGCATCAGAAATGGGAACAAATGTCTATAAATCGGCTTTTCACTATAGTTTTTGCCACTTTAATGCACCATGGCTTTCAGAGCTGAAGAAGAGTCAATAAAGGACACATATTATGTCCAAATACTCATATCCAAATCCATTTTGCCCTCCTCGTTCCATCTGTGAACCATGTTCTTCTTCTTTTTACCTACTTGGTTGGTTGGTTACGGTGTCTTAAACACTTACTTAGACCTCCAACTAGTCCATTGTAGCCATAGAAAAGTTTACTCATAATAATATTACCAGAGGGTGGGGTTGACTACTTTCGAAATCACTCTACTTACTAACGGGAGCTCTACAGTTCGAGGTGAACCAGGACCTTAATCAATAAGATTTTGCGGCCAGCAGTTTCTAGTTGTATTTCCCGAGTTGGTCAGGCTCACTTTGCTGTATACCTCTTGGTTAAATCCATTTTTCTTCTATGTGCGGTCAACGCAGGTAACAACATAAATCGGACGTATAACTTTTGTTCTCAACAATTACAAGTGATTTTGACAAAGTCTATGTGTTTGCGTCTTTTGGATTCTTCTAGATAGAGCCTTGTTACATAGATATCTCCTTAGGTCATAGTTAAAACAAGTTTTACCATGGGCCTCTACACTGATGCCGTTGACGGAATTTATATAAGAGCCTAGGCCTAGGTAGTTAAATTCCATCACTATAACAAGTTTGTAGGCTGTATACTGTAATTTTGAGGTAGGATCTAATCGCATATCCCTACGGCAACAAAAGGCCTAATGTGATTTCCGCATGAATTAAAGTTATCTTTTGAGGCCAGATTCGCAGATGAATCTGACTGGATTTTAGGGTGAGCTGGCAAATATGTCCTCCAAATTAAGGTAGAAGTTACCTTAGTAACAAAGACGTTCTAATTAAACAGATACTAATTTGCTTTGCTAATTCTTCGCCCTCATTGCACATGCTACAGCTATTGTCTTGTGCTAGTTAGATTTTTTCTGACTTTTTGAATTTGACTCCTGGTCAGTTGTAGGAGTTGCTTCCTTCTTTTTTGGAAAGACATCTATCCCAAATTTAAAAATATCTATCGTAGTGTTCTGATAAGAAACACATCTGTTGCCGTCAGTGAATCCCCGCTTCGTCCTATTAAGATTTATGCATAACCATGTGGTTGTACTGATGTAACAATGAGGCTATGCTGTCATTAGTTCGGCATTTCTTGCGGCTCAGTCTTACAATTAATTTTGTTATGAAAGTAAATTCTCTAATCAATGTCATCTTTGGACATGAAGACTCAAGCAAGGTAATCTTTTCAAAAGCGTTTAATTGCTTGCATCTATTCACCCAACCTCCTGCTTAGTTTTCTTGCTTCAAGGCCCTGAAATGCATCTCTGAACATCGACGTGTACACTCCGCTGACTTGAACATGAAACATGGATGTGTACATGTATATTCTGGTGTTCCACATGCCCAAATATAATAAATGTTGATGACCCAAACTGAAAATTGGGAGTCGATGGGGCATCGATAAGGTTCAATGTGTTCAGTGATAATCAGGAATATTTTGCAACTTTGTAGCTGAATGGTTTCCCAACGTTGACTATCGAAGTGTACATCTACCTATTGATTGTTTGTAATCCTTAATGTAAACTGAAGCTGTCTGGTAGCAACACATATTTACATAAAATTTATGTCACATTCTCCACATTCGCGTTGCTTCATCTTGTACTCCTTCCAACAAAATCCTTGTTTTACACATTGTTTCCTTCGCCTTCATGCATGAGGATCTCTTAGTGAAATTATGCATTAGTGAAAGATACATTGAAAGAGTTCATTAAAGCCATCATTTGTGTATGCACCAGAAATCGTTGTACAAACTCCTCCACCGTACTGTATTTTCCAGCTCTCGATGGTGACAGCAGGTCACATGTATCAAATTAAATTTCAAATTGATTCCTTCAACTTTTTTTCCGTTCAGTCTGTCGACCTACACAGTGTTAATATGGTTATAAGTAATTCTGACAACCCAAGTTTAATGGGCCGATAAACCAAGGTTACCGGATTCGAGAAACACAAAAAAAAATTAATAAACAATCCAAAATTGATTCGCTGCCTTAAAGGAATAATGAATCATTCTGTGTGTGAATAATTAAATTATGTTTTAGGTTAGAAGGTGTTTTTTATGATGAACGGTTACACATTCAACAGGGAATGATGCATGAAGGCGTTGCTGGTTGTTTCCCACTTGCAATAGCTCTCACTCGCATTTTATATCCAATTAAGAAAACATCTCGAAGGCAACCGACAGACCGCAGAATTTTTTCAAATTTAAATTCCAAAATTAATTTGAAAAAAAAAAATTCTAAAATTCCATCTAATCCGTCATCACATCTGGGGAATATGTCCACAGAAATTCTCTTCAAAGAAACACAAATAGCCGTTGGCACGTAGAATGCTCACTGCTGCGCACTGTCAAAGTGTTTACAACTTAAGGAAGGAGAAAAAAAAAACAAATGGGTTCAGCTCTTGGAATAGAAATCGTGCAACCGATGATGATGATGGTTTTAGAATTTAACACACACACACTACAATGTACATGATTTAATCGCAAAGTCGGTTACAATTAATCAGGTGTACTTTGATGAGAATAACGTTTTTCTCCTGTCGGCCGTTAAAAGAATATTGAATAAAGTTGGCGTAGAAGTTATTCTTAGCCCGCATTGTGTTTGTATATTGTGTGGTAGAGAGACCGCAACTCAACCGTACTTTTTCGCCTTAAATTACGCGTTGAATGCAAACACACATAAACGGGATACGTGATTGAATTTCTTAATACGAAACCTGAAAGCAAAGAATGATAAATATACGAGGAGATGTATGATATTTTCGATTAACTTGAGGTTCTTCGGTCGAAAAACTGATGACGAAAGGAAAAAAAAAAAGAAACGGAAGTCTACCACCAAATAGGAAGTAAGTTTGTAATAAATGATTTCCTGTACTCACACATTAAGTGTACTGTTTTTACAATCCAGCTGAAGTTGTGAGATCTTATCAATTCCAAAGACCCTTTGTCTACACAATCTTTATCTCACCGTACGTTCAAAAACAAAAGAGTTGTGCAGCAAACTTGATTTGCTTCTAATGAGTTCTTCTCCGATAAATGTTTACACAAAACATAAATAAGAAAAAAAGTTCTAACACCTTAATGGCCCCATCCATATCGATGACGTATCATTCAAATGAAGTACGTATCAGAATACAACCAGTTTCTTTTTTCTAGCGACGATTTCTTTTGACAAGGCGTCCCCGTAGAAAATTAATTGCCCAACACAACTATTTTGCGTGAGTCCGAGGGGAGGTGTTCTTGTATCGTTAGATATTCCCTGTCATCGGTTTATCAAGAAAAAGGCCTAACGCCTTCAAATGCTATGTTCATCGTTACAACGACGTGGACAAAGTACAAACGTCCGATTGTCGGTGATGTAATTAATTTATTAGAACCACTCCGTTGACAATTTCTATTGAAATATTCATTAATTGCTATTCGAATGATGTATACAAATGGGAGGGGTTTGGAGGTAATGCAGCTGCATGTGTCAAGCTATTCTTAGTAAATGCATCAATGAACATATTTCATTCATTGGGCTTTAATTTGCCAGCCATATATTTTGGTGTAACATGTTTTTTCAATTTAATTCTCTTCATCGTTTACATGCAGTTTCATAATGATAATTAAGATTCTTTTATGTGCAGTATCATAAAAATGTTTCATGATTTACTTTTACAAGGTCCTATCACATTTTAAGCTCTACAACTGGTTTCCATTCTTCAAAAGAACAGGATTGTTCCTCAAGCATTCTGCTATAGACGCCCATATTATGCCGGCCAGTAACATAAACTGAAAGTCACTTGGCTGGAAGTTAATGACGAATTTATCGTTTTGGTTCATTTAGCTTGGAATTGAAATAAGAACTTTGCTCAGAAGTCTGTCCAATTAAGACACTGTGCTGCCGCTTGCCTGGTAGGTTAAATTAGGTGAGTAGGGATGTTGGTAGAAATTTGTAATTTCACCAGTTGGAAGCGCATCTAATTAAACCACCCAGTTCTCCGGATGAATCGTTTTAAGCCTGTTAGTGGAATCTTTGCTCAATCTATTAAAGAACCTGACGTTGTCGCACTTGAAGAACTGGGCAGAAGTGGTTTGTGCCATGCAGTACCCGATTATTACACCGAAAAGCATTGGGAAGCGGCATTTTCTCCGAGACGCTTGTATCGTTATTCTATTTATATCGAGTGCTGTCCACAAATTGCTGGTTTTCACACAAGCTCTGATGTGTTGCCCATCATCCTCAGCCAGTTTTACTTTTAAAGTTGATTTGCATTTCCGAAAGAATGATCTGCGATGACTGGGGGCAATGGGCTGCCAATTGTTTGCGTAGGTTCAAGCACCAGCTGTATCCCTTTCGTTCGTGCAAAACGACACGCACTACATGAATGGTTGCAAGGCGCTAGGCCCTGGCTTATCCCGAACTGTCGCGCCAGCAATTTATTTATTTTTTGCTTTGAACAAGGGATTTCCTTGTCTGGCAGGACACAATTATACACAGTACAATGTAACGTTGATCACGTACTACCTTCATGTCAACTTCACGTCTGTTTGGGACGTATAGGAGACGAGACGGCTTATAAAATGCCAGTTAATCGTCAGATATTTGGGTTTTCCATTGCAACGATAATGTCACCCTTTGGCGTCGCCTTGTATTCTGCATTGATGTGGTTGTCATCATCATTGATTTCATTCTCAGCCGAGGGATTCACTTATTGGGCCATCACTGTGTTGATGTAAGTATATGCATTTTTTGTAGGTACAGGCCTAAATTCGGTCGGTTTATTAGAGATTTCATTGGGTTGCCCCACTTTTTGAGAAAAAAGTATTCTGCAGCTCATCACTGACTAAGACTTGATCCCGCATTAAAGTTTAAATTCCTTTGACAGCCCAAGGCCACTGCTACGCAACGAGCGGCAAGCGGAAAAGCGGCAGAGTGGCAGAGCGGCAGAAAATTTGCTCAGAAATGACGCTTGCCGCTCAGCGACTGCGTGGCCACAACCATACGATTTTAAACGTTTTAATTTTGCCGTTCTGCCGCTTTGCCGCCTGCCGCTTATTGCATGGCCTTGGCCTAATCCTGTACGGCACATGGCAAATATCAATTTTAATTCTCATGATAGGAATATTGAAGCCTTTTTAAAGTCTTTAAAGAGCAGAGGTAACGAGGATCTAAATTCTCCACATTGTTCGATGATGATCCTTGAGATTTTGATGTGGTCTACGCAAGAGGACCCAAGACGGAAATCTGCTTATTCATTATCTTGGATATCTTTCAAGGCGTTCCTTATGGGTTAAATTATCTTAACAATTGTACACATATACTCACGCCACCATTTCTCACTCTCTGTTGGGTAGCCTTTAGGAGCTTGACGAACTTTCCCTTTCTCTACCCGACAGCGACGGTCTCGTTGTTCCAAGTCCTTATTAAAAGTTTAAGTGGAAGTGTTGACCTAGCTTTGTAGAGCTTGGCAGCTGGTTCAAATTTTAAGGCAAATTTCTTTCCATAATGCGATTTAAAATAGCGGAAAAATGCTCCCACCACCGAAATCAGCTGAGAACTGTTTAAGCACTTCACTAAATATGGAAGTCGATAGTGGCTACCTATCGTTTTTTTAAATAATTCTGGAAATAGTTTTACTGTGAAACCTTCGACTTCTTATGCTTGTTCAGCCAAAGACTTTTCGAAATTTTTTCTATCGCGGTTTTTGGTAGCGCTGATCATTCCTCATCTTCATGTGAAGCTCGTTTCTTCCACGTTCTGCTCGCCTCTCCGTTGCTCGTTTTGCATACTTCTCATTTCATTTCGAGAAGGTGCTTCAATGATGAGGAGCTAACAGTATCAGCATTCACCACATCAGCACCGTAGATCCGCCACCTGGTCCGAGCAAACGCAAGACAATCGCAAAAGAAATTATCCGAAGTATCGTCGCCCTCTCCATAGGTGTCGCAGACAGTGGTGTTACTTAAGCTTACAGCACTAAGATGCTTGGCAAAAGCAAAGTGTCCCGTTGTAACGCCAATAAGTTGTCTCTTTGCTGAATGACAGCAAGATTTCCGCTGATTTCTTCCAGACGTTCGGGAGCACTCGTTTAGTCTATCTGCATCCTGGAGAGCCAGGCAACATACAATTGTGTGTGGCCCTGACCAAAGAAAGACCCAACGCCAGTTCAAGTCCTGAGAAAACATCCTCTGAGTCTTGTCTAGCAATCTCATCGGAAATTTTGTTTCCAGAGATCCCTGTGCGACCTGAAACCCAGACAAGATTCAAATATTTCAGCCCTGCGACAGATTTCAGAGAGTTCTTGGCACTATTTATTTGTCAGATTAGTTCACCATCTCGTGAATTGTTAACAATAAAATACCGCGTACTCCCTACCTTCCTCCTGGTCTAAATACAGAGCACAAAAAGCAGAGAAAAGCACAGAGCACCGTGTTCAAATCGGTGTAGGTATTTCCGACTAGACAGAAACTTCGTGGAGGAGTAGTTACAGTCTCTGTGTACTCGGTCTGTCCATCTGCCTTCTGTTGTGTTGTCCCGCCGGCTTGTGTCATAGCTATTAAAGCTGTCGTTTCCTCTTCCCTAATCTTCCTCTTGGCGGCTCGAGGATGACTTTTGATTTTCTAGTGAACTCTTTTAAGAAAATACACCGAATATATAAACCCGACTTTTCGATCGAATAGCATATTCTACCATCATAAACCTCCTTCGCGCTTTCCAGTGCCTCACCAAAATGATCGGTCATTAAAGCTTCAACGAAGTTCGTCGCAAAGAAACACACCTGCTTGAGAAATTCTTGACATTAAGTGCTAACGATAAATCGTCTGGAAGGTCATAAATATTTACGTTGCGAAATCTCAAACAACAACCTCTCATCGTTTTATGACTTTTCGAGGCCTCTTCAGCATTAGAACTGACGGCCTCCCACCTGCAAATTCATTTAAGTATCTATTAAGTACTCCTAAGCACTTCCGTCAGCTATTAAATTCGTCTAGAGAATGTTTGTTGTGTATTCAAAGATTTGCAGATCGTTCTCCACCTATCCCACACAATTTAACACTTCAATTTCCTTTGTTTTATTTTTTCAGGACGATGGTGGAATTGAGTTCTTCAACACAATTGTTCTGCAGCCACATTTAAAACTGGTCACAGATTTGGGACGTGGCTATCATGTACGATGCCGTTACAAGAGTCGTGATGCTGCCACCAATAACAAATGGCGTACATCGGCTTCCATTTCAAAATATGCTGAGAATCCTCAACCGCTGCGAAGCGATGAAGAAGAACCAGACACATTCAAACGAACCGGTGATCGCCGTGATTATGGACGATCATTGGATAAATTCAGCGATTCATCCATACCGATCGAGGATAACGATGACGATGACAATGACAATGCCATCAATGAACTCCCAATGCCCGGTTGCCATATGAAAATCTACAACGAAGAGAAGCACATCGCAGAGAATGTGAAGATCGGTGATCCTCTGACGATTGTGATAAACATTGACAAACAGGATGTGTATGGATTGCATGTGACCGATTGTCTGGTACGTGACGGTCTGGGTTGGGGTGAACAGCGTCTGGTCGGCGAAGATG
The DNA here is from genome assembly GCA_917880715.2 of Matsumyia berberina. NCBI lineage: Eukaryota > Metazoa > Arthropoda > Insecta > Diptera > Syrphidae > Matsumyia > Matsumyia berberina. The sequence continues at coordinate 107,921,661 of OU862870.1, read as the reverse complement.
GGTATGTTTTACCTGTTTCTTAATACATATCCATACAGGTACAGTCTTATTGTTTACAGATGTCCAATGGACAACGAGATAATGGGTCAGTTCAAATATTCGGATGACAGGTTGGCGGCCAATGTCACATTTCCTGCACATAAATTCCCATACACAGCATCCGTGTACTACCAGTGCAACGTGAGGTTGTGCGCTGTTGAGGACCCTGAATGTCGAAAGGTAAATATGGCTGAGTTTGAGAATTTTAAAATTTGACTTTGATTGCATAGGCACCGGCATGTGGAGAGAATGCTAAACGACCGAAACGACAGGCAAATGGGAAAGACGACGAAGGTCTACCGGCGACAATCGAAGTGTATTCAGGACTCTATGTAAATGAGAACGTCGATGTGTCAGAGAGCGATGATGATTCTGTCTTTAAGGAGAAGGTAAGAGAATCGCGGAGAAGTGTATAGTAATTTCATTTTGTTTAAATTCATTAATCGGGTGGTTGAGTCCGGAGTGGATACGAGGGTCAACGAAAAAGACAGCATGCTCATCACTCAGCTGCTCTTGAACGTGCCATCAAAGTCTGAAGGCTTCAGAAACGTAAATTACAAACCAAATTTCTTCGAACATTGACATACTTTTCGAAATGGATGTGTCTTTGATAAAATTAGATATGAGCTCAATGAAATTAAGTAAATATGTGATATGCATCTGGTGTTGGACAGCCTTGCCCAAGATCTGAAGGAAACTGCAAGCGTCATAAATACATATAATCAATAATCATGATGACCACGAATCGTTCAGTTATCTTGCGTACTTTTGACCATAGTTTACGTGGTCTATGGATATATCTGTCGGGTTAACTCTAAAGAACTCAAAACAGTCCAGTTGTCAAACTTTCTCGCATCTATAAATGAAGCCATTAGAACGACAGCAAGAACGCAGATTAAGTGTTGTTTTTTTTCGAAATAAATAAAAATAAATAGCTGGCGCGACAGCTTGGGATGAGCCAAAGCCTAGCTTCTCGCAACCATTCATGTTGTGCGTATTTGTAATGTTCGCACGAATGATTGGGACATACAATTTATTGCCGACTCGGAACGGCGAATTGAGAAGCTCTTTCATGACATATTATACTCCCGGAGGCTTGTCATTCCCCGACGAGAGGTGGTGCGCGAACAATTTTCGATGAACATGGCTGGGGCTGTTTTTTTCCGAAGCCCTAAATTGCAGACGCTAGAGGAAACTGGAAAACATAGCAACTCAGAAGTTCTCTAAACATACATATCTGTCTTCTTATCAAATTGATTTAGCCAACCCATGATAGCCACCAGTAAAGTGAGCCTCTGATTCATCCCCTTTGAGAGATATCACACACAAGTCAGTATTTCTAGAGGCTTTTCTTGCATTTAGAGGCTCGTTAAAGGGTGAACAAACTATAAAACCCACCAAGCTCCTCAAATCGGTTTTTTAGGAGTATTTGCTAGCAGTTTTGGCATAATGCTTGGCTCAGCCATTTAGTCATTTAGAGATTGCATTTTGTTGTTAGGTTGGGTTAGGTTACGAACGGTGTGTGATGGATAGGTCTCATCACTTTAACTCGGAGACCTGGAGGTCCATTGTGAGTACCCTTTTATTGTTGTGGGAATAGCAGTATGGTTCCCGGGACAGCCTTAGGACCTATCCTATTATTGGCTGTTTTGTGAACCAGTTCGTACTCTTTACCGTACCTCAGCTATGCTTGCAAAGAACCTTGGACCTAATGCGCGTAGAGGTCGTTCTTGCAGGGCGGGGCAGTGGCACAGCAGATAGCTAGGGACGGATTGGTCCGCCTGCAAAGAGCCCCGCGTTATGCAGATAAACTTATATTATCCAGAGGTCGCCAGGTATCTAGATACTCCGTTCGCGACTGAGTTATTTTTTAAAATAGGCCCCCCGCCAGGTTGATTCTCGGAACGAGTCCTGAGGAGGGGAATAGATAGGATGAAGAGGGAGAGGGAGAAATGAGATGGTAATGGTCCATGGTCCGCGGAGACAAAAGTCTCTTCTAAATGAGGCTGGCGAATCGGGTTGAAAGAACACACTACTTGCACCTTATGGCACCCGATGTGCGCTCTGACTACCCAAAACTCCTGACCCCACATAGATGTTGTCCTATCCGCCACTTTGGGGACGAGCCGGGTTGCCTGGAAAGTACTTATTTCCCGTTTGTTGCTAGCTAAGAACCGATGAAAGGGTTCACTTATTCTGATCGTGCGAAAAGCTAGCTTTATTATTCTTTGGTTACAGATTAATATCAGATGAGACGATTTTTATTAGTAGTACATACATAGTAGTACATACATAGCGTCAAAAATACTCTGACACTGCAGTCCCTGCAATCCCCACTGAATGCTTCCTTCTCTTCTAACAATTTTTTAAAAATAGTCAGGTAAATAAAAATTAGTAGAATTGCCATTGCAGAATTTCTCTCATGGCACCAGAAGGTAAGTAAGATGGTTGATGGGTCCCCTATGACATGCATCGGTGGCGCTAGTTAGTTCCATGTATCAAATCTTGTCCAATGCATATTCGCCCTACTTGTAAGTCCATTATCATCTCCCTGGCACAGAGTTTGAACTTTGTGGGCAGTCCGCTGATTGAAAGGTCCCCCGGCGATCTAGAGCTGCAGAAAAACTCCCCCTTCCATCAGGGTTGACGAATTTAACTACCAAATCAATTGAGCGGATACGTCTCGACTGCATGGTCGACGACTACCGTTGATTTAAAAAGACACCACATCAATGTTTCACTCTCATTCGTTCTTTGAAGGTTTTGAAATTTCATGCTACCAGAGATATCCACCAATAGTTAGACAGAGGATATCCACCAATAGTTAGACAGAGGCACCTTATCGGATATTCTCCAATTGGCCATCTCTATGGAACAGAGAAAATTGATGAAGATTACTTCCAACAAGTCACTCCCTGGTAACCATGACAAATGTAGGGTAATCGCCTCGGATGTAACATTCTATGTCTCACTGAACATTCTATGTACAACACTACCAGTGGGTTTTATTGAATTAAGACTCTTTTGCCTTTAAATGCTCAGAGAAAGTCAACTTGAGGTAGAACAAAAATCTCCCCACTGGAGGGGACTAAAAAGTTTCACACAGTGTACAACCGTCTTAGTTTAAAGGGTTGTCTGTCCTATTCTTGGCTATATTCTCCCGACTTCCAGATAAAAAAAATCCGGCTTTTGTCGCTGTTCACAGCAGTGTTCCTTCTTTTGCCCCTTCAGGCTCGTGTTAAAGCCGACGTATTGCCTTAGCACTTTTTACTTCCTTCACTAGCTTCAAGTTCTTGCCTGTAAACAATTTGCATCAAGCCTTGAATTGGACTAAGTCAAAGCGAATTTCAACAGAAATCAACACAGAAATTAGAGCAATGACTTGCTGGCTTCCTTACTACTGCAGCGTATTTGAATGCAGGTCTAGACTAAGACAAACACCTTATCTACTAACATTTCATTTCACTTCGGTATTTCACTAAATTTAGAATAATCTCTTACATCTTATTGAATATTTCTTTCAGACCCTCGATGACGCCCTTTGCGTATCGCAACGTACGTTCGCCATTGCTATTGCAATTGCTGGCCTTGTCTTGATGTTGGCCGTAGTAGCTGCAGTACTCTGCATTATGGCCCGACGACGCACAAAGACAGTATCAAATTCAGGCAGCTCTATCTACAGTGGACCATACACGAACACAGCATTTAGCCATAGCAGTTAGATAGACTCAGCAGCCAGCAGCATGTAAAGAATTTTCAACAAAAAAAAACGTTAGGTTATACAATTTTTCCTATAAACGAAATTTCAACGCAAATTGGTGCATAAGAACAAGCAGTCCTACCAGCTACAAGCTACATGGATGTCCCAAAATTATCTCAACTTTAACACAACAAGAACAACAGAGTCCTGGATATACACTTAAAGTTTAACTTTAACGCTTTAGTCGATATATAATTTTGTAAAAAAAAAAACGCATTAAGCATTAATAACGTGAACAACCAGCCCTATATAGTTTTAAGAAAGTAACTCAGATAATACTAGGCAATAAGTGCATTGCCTACTAATATCGCAGAGATGCACTCGAGGTATGCAAAAGTGCCCCACGCTCATCTCTGACTTTTAACAATTATTCCTTAACGTCATAGTATTAATAATGATTATTTAAATGGTTCAGATGCTGATGGTGATGGGTTCTCCCCTTCTTCCTTCCCCCCTTCTTCCTTCCCCCCGTGACTGCTTCTTTCTCCTTTCCCCCATTCTATGGACATCTCTGATCACTCAGGTGATATAAAAAAAAAACAGAAAAAATAATTTCTAATTACACTTAGGATACTTTTTTACCAAAGTCTATCCATTATTTCTTATTCTATTTTTTGTTTTATTTTTATTTTTACTTAGGATACTTTTTTTCAATCTTGTCATAATATTATTAACTATTTAATTCTTAGATAAATAATAATTTAAACTACAAAAAAAAAATGAACAGAGAGAAACCCTTTGAACACATCCGTCCGCTTAAGTCATTATTATCTAGTAAAAAAATAAATGAACTTAAACTTTCGATTAAACTATTTTTTGTTATAAAATATAAAGAAAAAATTGAATATTTTATACATAAATAATAATAATTTTACGTATTTACTCAATAGCAACTAGAAATGGTAAAAAGAAAATCACATATCTATAATGCAAAAGTCAGGTTGTAGAAATAGAGAAGAAGACGCACAGAATCGTAGTCCTGTTCAAATTGCACTGCTTCACAAAATCATTTCGAAGGATTTTTAATTTTTTACAAATACCTACACAAATATTTAATTAATTAATTTTTTTAAAAAAAACGTAATGGATTTCTGGAGCTTTGCAATTCCGAAGAAAATATTTAAATATTTTTGTGACCCGTAGTCACCAGGCCAGACAGACACACATCGGAACGGATAATGTGATTAAAGAGAAATGTAAAACGAGCTGAAATATGTGAAAGTTAGTTATGATGGGGTGCTTAAATAAAATTAATCAAAAAATTTAATAAGTGCGTTTTGGATACATTTTTTTGTCGAGTTAGGAAACAATTCATTGAAACACTCAGATGCATCTGGTGCATTGTACTACCAAGATCTAGAACCCAGTTTTACCCATTTTACTGGAATTTTCTCGACCTTCAGATAAAACCAAGAAGGTGCTTCAATGATGTGCAGTCAGCACTCACCACATCAGCACCGAAGATCTGTCAACTAATCCAAGCAAGGGTCGCCCTCTCAGCAAGCGCCGCAGACAGAAGTGTCATTTAAGCCTAAACGTTGTCTCCAGCCTTTTTTGACTAAGAGACCACAAGAACGCTACTGATTTCTTACAGGCGTTCGAAAGCAATCGTTTAGTACCTGCATTTTGGAGAGCCGTGCCGTGCACCATTGTATTTGTAGGAAATCCAATCGTCAATGTAGACCCTGACCTAAGCGCAGCTTGACTATCGCTACAGTCGCGACCCCTCCATCTATTCTATTATTACACAATAGTCTGTGGCCATTAGGACAGAATAGGTCTCTGCTTGAAAATTAGAGCCATACATGCCTAACGAGTAGTGAAGTCTAGTGTTGTCGGTCTCCACAAAGCCACCAGCACCGCATGGTTTTGGAGCCATTCGTGAAAATTCGACTACAACTCAGTTCAGGCTCAGATTTCAGATGAGGCCAGTCCTGAACGCAAAAAAAATCGACTTTAAATTTGCACAGCAGCTGAAGTTGTGGTGTCATTGCATCAGACGGCATATCTATGGAGTCAGCGTCGAAGGTTAGGTCTTCAAAACTCCAGTGAGGATGATACCAAAATCCGCCGCGTCTAACAAGATAAATTGCTTTGACAGTACAACCCATGATCAGTAGGAGCTAGATCAAGCAGGATATTTAGAGCAGCGCCGGGCATACTCGGAATAGATCTCACGCAGCCGAGGTAGGCGGTTCTCTGAAGAAATCCCCTTTCCGCCAAACAACCAACGCATTAGCTGGAATATATCTTATCATGGTCATAAAGATCCAAAAGACCTTTTTCGGTGATAAGCCTCATGTCTTGCCAAAAGTACCCTGAACTACTAGAAAACTGAGAGCGTCTTCGACTTGACATGCTATACTCACAAAAGTTTTTTATCCAGGATCACCTTTATATATTTGACTTTATCGGAGATTTGGTCTGGCTAAGTTAGGCCGGTCACAACTCTCTTTTCGTAAAGAAAACACACATCAGTTTTCAGAGGATTCACCAAAAGCCTACTCTTGTGCACCATTAATCAATTATGTCTAAGGCCGCCTGCGAGTCAGCACAGACAGTCTTGAGGCGTGACCCGATAGAAAGTAAAGCAAAATCATTCGCATATACCTGAGTGTAAACGTTAAAACAGAGAGTCAACAGTGGAGACAGACCAGTACCTTGCAGACAGCTTCTGCTTACCCCTCCCGTAACACAGCAGCCACAGTCCGCATCTACAACCAAAGTTCTGTTCAACAACGTTGTTCGGATCAACAATATCAGACTTTTATCCACCTCGTGTTGTCTAGCAGAGTCACATATGCAGTCAAAGATCGCATTCTCGAAAGCAGCCTCTATGTCGATGAAGATGCCCATGGCGTATTCTTTCCTATTTTGAAGAGCAGTCTCGTATGATTTTCAACGCTGGAATGCATGCTGCATCTCCTATAGAGGATGCACCCTCAAAGCAACCCGGCGCACGTGAATCTCGAAGGAAGACAGGCTTATAGGTCTGGAACTCTAAGCGAGAGAGCAGTCATCTTTACAAATGTTTGGTATGAAGGCCACTCTAACTGTTCGGCAGGATTTGAATATATATGCCAGTGCCAAACCCACAGTGAAGATTCCCCTCATAATTGAAAGCAACTGGTTCATACCCTGTTGCAGCAAGACTGGATATACTCAAGCTGTACCAGGCGATTTGGATCTATTAAGTGTTACTACTTCCGGTGCAGAATACCAGCTACGCCGACTTTTGTGACTTAAATCAAGCTCAACCTATGTAAGCCGCCCAAGCTGTGACCCAATCTATATCTGGTTACCTGGAACTGGAAAATGAGTTTCCAGTAGAAAACTGAATGTCTCCGCTTTCGTCCCAGTAAAGATACCATCATTTTTGTTTTGATTTTTTCACAATAATCTCTATAGCGCTTTTTGACGTTTGTGGTACATAGCCCAGCTTAGTAAGCTTGCTTTCTTGGACAGATGCAGAAAATCTTGCACCGATCTCGCACCTTTTCTAAAAGAAAAATAGGTCCATCGTAACATAGCCCTGTTTTTTTGTTATTCCAGTACTGTTGAGAACAGTGAGCGGCAGCAAGGCCAATCTCTGTTTATCTCCACTTGGATGCGGACAAACTTAGACCAGAAGAGGTCCTTCGTGATACCATAGGATCTACCCTGAGGACTAATTAAACCAATTTGAGCGTGTCATGAATGTAACACAAAGGACAAACAATTGCTATTTATTTGTTGTCCTTTTTTTTAGAAAAAAAAAAAAAATCTCAGCGTGAATTTAATCTATGCAAAACGATTTTCGCGATTTCTCGTAGAAAAATTAAATCTTTTCAGGACTTGATACGTTTTTAATTCATCTAGTCTATATTTCCCTTCATTTCATTAAATTTACAATCGAAAAACAATCCAAAAACAGTCAAAAACCCCAACGAAAACTTCACAAATTTACAATTTCATTTGTGTGACACAAAATAGACGAAAAAATGCGTGGAGTTGATATATGAACTCACTGCACTTTTTGTCTGTGCAGATGTTCGTATTCGATTTTTTTTTTTAAATTAGTTTTTCGGTGGAAATACTGTTGAAAATTCATTGAAACACTTGTTATTATGTGTTAACAGTTTTAATAAATGCAAATACAGTGATATTTCATCATAAAACTGCATAAAATAATAAAAAATAATTTTTCGGTACTCCAGATGTGTGACAAAAGTAGCAGATCTACTACCAATTTGACAGCCATTGCTGTATATTCGCTTGCTGTACCCGGAGAAGTGTTTCCGCTGAAGAATTTTAAAAGAAACGTTTGTAAAGTCGTAAAGAGAAGAGATAACAACAGGGTCAAAAGAGAATGTATTTTGATTGGCTACAAAGCACAAATGATGGGGCAGCTCGAGTAAATGCCGCCCTGTCAAGAAAATACCAAAGATACAAGGGCCAAGAGCATAAGACTACTGTCATACTATCGGATCCTGCCAAAGGAGTCTGGAGCCGTCAATGTTTGTCAGGTCGTCGGGAAAGCGGCGTCCGTCAGGAAAGCGATGACAGCTTTTCCTAATTTAATTCGCCTAATTTAATGGGTTGGACTGCTGTACGAGCTACGTAAGTTCGTCCTCCAGCAATATTCCCCAAACATTTTTCGCGGAACTACCCCTTATTGTGGAATGTCAAACCCTCGAGAATATAATTGGCTACGAAGAAACTTCACGGAGCGCCGTCTGATATCAGCAATAAATTCTGTGACGACAATTAATAACCGCTTATATTTAAAAACGCAATTTTCGTTACAAGCACCTTGACGCTTCATTCTCGGCTTGAGTATAGAATTATTTCTAATTTACTTGTTTTTGCCTATCAAATATGTAAATAAAAAAGGATTTCATTTTTGTCTTAAGAGAACCAAGACTTTGTGAAAACCCGCACCAAGATACCCAAGACCATCGGATTATTGGGATCAACAGAGAATTACCACCAACAGACTACTGACATCAACAATCCTAGATTCCTAGATCTTAAGTTATTACATTACAGCACAATAAAACTGAAAGAAAATACAAAACCATCGTGTTTCATTCTTCTTTTGCTTTAGTTTCTATAGACAAAATTTCAGGATTTCAAGGATTCCAAGGTGAGTATCATGTAATTTACCAAGAAATGCACATTCGTCTGTAACCACCCACAAAATGCGAAAAAATCACGGAAACGTGAAAAAAATCGTAAAAATCCATAAAAATCTGACGTCACCCCAAAAAAAATCGACTGAAAATTGATTGAAATTTTTCGCAAAATACCAGGCCACCAGAAACCCAGAAAAAGCAGCAGGTATCCACTATTTTATCCAAAAAAAATCAGGTATACCACACGGCTGATCGGGAAAAGGAATAGTCGTAACAGCCATGTGGTATGCAATGCTATTTTGAAATGAGGTAACACATTTTTACGTAAAAAAACTAGGTATACCACACGGCTGATCGGGAAAAGGAATAGTCGTAACAGCCATGTGGTATGCAATGCTATTTTGAAATGAGGTAACACATTTTTACGTAAAAAAACTAGGTATACCACACGGCTGATCGCGAAAAGGAATAGCCGTAACGGCCGTATGGTATGCAATGCTATTTTGATGTGAGGTTGCAAATTTTTACGTAAAAAACATCGGGCATACCACACGGCTGATCGCGAAAAGGAATAGACGTAACGGCCGTGTGGTATGCAATAGTATTCAGATGTCAGGTTGCCAATTTTTGGAAAAAAAAATATAGGGTATACCACACGGCTGACCGCGAAAATAGTGGATACCTGCTGCTTTTTCTGGGTTTCTGGTGGCCTGGTATTTTGCGAAAAATTTCAGTCGATTTTTTTGGGGTGACGTCAGATTTTTATGGATTTTTACGATTTTTTCACGTTTTTGTGATATTTTTGCATTTTGTGGGTGGTAATATACGAATGTGCATTTCGTGGTAATTTTCATGATACCTACTCATCTTGGAATCCTTGAAATCCTTGAAATCCTGAAATTTTGCCTAGAAACTAAAGCAAAAGAAGAATGAAACACGATGGTTTTGTATTTTCTTTCAGTTTTATTGTGCTGTAATGTAATAACTTAAGATCTAGGAGTACTTAAGGAGTTGGAGTAATGTTTTAAGGACGTAGGGTTTCTTTCACAAACAAAGTGCTCCCTCAGTACAGCCTTAGGATTCGCTTGGATCGGCTTTGATCGTGGATATCTGTTGGTTTCGTTTCTATGATAATGTCAGTAGTCTGTTGGTGCTAGTTCTCTGTTGATCCCAATAATCCGATGGCCTTGGTTCTTTTGGTGCTGTTTCTCAGAAAGTCTTGGATCTCTGTTTCTTCTGGCCTGAAAATAAAATAAAAAAAGTAGGATAGATGTATTGTTATCTGAACAAATATTTGAAATTCTAAAAAAATAGATCGAAGGTAGCCTATAATCTAGGTACCTGAAAATGAAAAAATCAAGTTACCTAGTTCTTGCACTCAGGTAACGATTTGATATGGATCTGTTTATGTTCTCTCTGATGCATAGCATGAATTTCTGCTTGGAATACAAAACTGATTTTCTCCATACTGCTTACAAGGAAGTTTTAGTACTGTAACCGTAAACTCCAGCTCCAACTCCTTCACAGTGGTCCAACCAGCAGTTTTTTTTGCTATCAACTCCAGATTGAGTCCAACGATCTTATGGTTGCTGTACCTGAAAAAGGAACCTTCTTTGCGCTTTAATTGGGACCCCTGAATGCACAAACCAGCGTTTTTGATTATAATCTTGTCACATCTTTGATGGGGTGAAGGTCTTTCATGAAAAGTCTACTAAGCGACGTATACCTCTATGTGAATGGTTCTTACTGAGTGAGCATAAGTTCAGAAGGAAACACGTCGGCATCATGGTTGTGATTTCTTTTCAGAACTCAACTCCATAAAATATGATAAAAAGAGTAGTTGGTGCTATAGATGACGAGAGCCAATGGAGGAGAAGACCGAAGTAATCGCAGTTACTGGGATTCTTGGTCTAGTGAACTGTGAATAGCGTGACTGGAACGGATAAGCTGCATTGCTTATCCATTTAGCATAATGAAAAAGCCTTGTCTGTTTGCGTTTCAAACACATGCCATATGGACCCTCGTGTACCCAACGTTATGTCAGTCTGTCAGTCATATCTCAGTGTACCCTATCATCATTGTCATATCACCCGTCTACCCATAACACACCGCAGTGTCTCACGCAACTTACGATAGTTCAGTGTTGCCGCAGCTATGCACGTTACAAAGTCATTGGTCTGCGTTCTGTTTCACACAGTACTCTGCGTGAGTTATTCTCCCAGAACATTTCATCTTGTCAAGCATTGTCAGAGATCTAAGCAGAGCATAGTTGAATTAGAAAACGTCTCCAACTTACATGAGTGTTTTAAGGTTGCCGAGCAATCCAGGGCGCTCGCCCTGAACTATTCCCCTCTGCGTGGCATAAGATTGAACTTGTTCCAAACGAATCGAGACTTAAGTGAATAATTTCATTTTAAACTGACAAAAGTTGCAGGATTATGGTTTTTTTTTTCTTAGGGACCGATGTCGATTTCCCACGACGCTCTCACAGAAGACACTTTCTCGAACAACCAGAGGAATTCTTTAACTGTCATGCGCTCCAGTGTCCAGAGAGTTCAGCATTCACAACAATGGTCAATGATAGTCGATTTGACTACTACAGCTTGTATGGTGATCCACCAGGTAAGAGTGCCCTCACCATTCATCGCAATGACTCACTTCCCATTTTAGTGCCAAAAAACTTCACTTGTGTTTCGGAAATTGGAGTATTTCAGTTGAATTCTACTCCAGAAAAGTACGAGGCTGCCTTTCGCCGGTGTAATGGGACCATAAAAGGAACTCTAGCCCATGTAGCCTCTGAGTTAAGAACTGTCTCACTATCCAAGCTTCTACAAGGATCTGACTATATAAACGGAAGCCTTAAGCTAGCTTATGTTGGATTGAACTCTACCGGTGCACAGAGCAGAGGGTTTAAGACATCGGAAAATGAGGACTTGACGCGGTTCTTATACAGAGCTTGGGCTCCGGGGCATCCTAAATGGGAGTAAGTGTACATAAAAGGGTGTTTTTTTTAAATTTCTTTTAATTTTATTTGTTTTTTCTCAGCAGTACCTTCCTGAATTCTAGTTGCGTAGCTATAACTACAGAGGGCACTTGGATGACCATCGACTGTGAGCGTAAGCTTCCGTATATTTGTGAAATCAATGCTGCTCCGTTGAATGTTTCTTTATACGAAGATGCTTGTGATCGATATTTACCTCACGGTTAAGAGAGAGTTGTGTAAGTAAAAAAATAAAACCATCGTTGCGTTCTTACTGAACCAATAACTGAGACAGCTGAGTTCTCTTCTCGTCTACTATATATGATTGACCGGGATAAACTCAAAAACACAAACGTCCCGACAAGAGAAGAAAAGTGTTTGGCTATCATAAGACTTCAAATAAATGCTTGCCTTGACACGAAGAACTGAAATCAGGCAGGGGACTCTGGAGAAATGGAACCTCCGACTAAGATCACTGATAGAAGAGAGACGAAATGTGCCTAAGTCTTGGTTCGAAATCTGTGTACCCACCCTACCCACAAAACGAACAGAACACTGAAAACGGTTTTGGGTAAAGCGAAGAATAGTCCCACTGTAGAGGAGGTGACTTTGAAGATTAAAGCGCTAAAAGTCGGCAAATCTGCTGGTGTGGACGAAATCCGGCCATAAATGCGCAAGGCCTTGGGGGAAGAGGGAGTGAAATGGCTCTCTGGTGTCAGGGGCATATCTCTCTAAAGTCTCCCCGGAAAAGTCTTTGCTAAGGTGTTGGAAGCGCGTTCCAGAGCTGTGGTCGAGTTTAGGTTGGACGTTGAGTAGAGGGGCTTTTGTCCAGGTAGAAGCATAACCGATCAGCTATTGAATGGTACTTAAGAAGGTCTGGAAGTATGCCAAACCTATCTACAAAAAGCATATGATCGAGTCCCTCGAGGTAAACTCTAGAGTGTACTGCAGGAGCACGGGATCGATGGTTCTCGTCTGAGGGTCATTCAATCTCTATACAGAATCTGTAAGAGCAGTGTTCGGGTAAATGGCGTTAAGTTGAAAACTTCCACAGTGGGGGTTGGACTTCGTCAAGGATGGGTTTTGTCGCCTCTTTTTTTCATCGTGTATATGGATTGGATGTTACAGTGCAGCCGTGGCGAGAAACGTTTCGAATTGGGGGGTCTTAAGGGTAGGTAGGTAGACCTAACTTCAACGTGCACTCAATAGGTCCGTAATTGTCTGCGTTGAAGCTGGGTTATCGTGAACAAATCAGAAGTAATGGTAATTTTCCGAACACCTGTTCAATACACTCTGCATGTTAGTGGAGTCCCATTGAAATAGGTGGAGAAATTTAAGTGCCTTGGGATCCTATTCAGGAGTGATGGAAGGAGCAACACTGAGTTATCCTGTGGGATTGGTCAGGCTGGAGCAATTTGAAAACAGGTTGCTCAATCTGTTATCAGGAGGGCCTAGCTTGGCATCGTAGCTATCTGTCTTTAATTCAGTTTTTGTTTCGACCCTCAGTCTCACCTATGGGCATGGGGTTTCGGTAGTGATCAAAAGAATAAGATCGCGGATACAAGCTGCCGAAATGAGATTCAATGTCGAACAGCTTCTTCTTCGAGCGGAGAGTTCCATACTTCGAGCACGTTAAACGCAGGCCCCAAATTGGGTTCCAAGACGTGCTGTGGAATCCATGCCATCAGGTAGGTTTTCGCTGTCTGAAGTCTGAAATTTCACCTCCAATCCTGATGATTTAGAGACAATGGCGGTAGATCGGAAGATATGGGGGGTCCACTTAAGTACCCTAAAGCTGAGACCGTCATAGTAGATACGCGGGCCATTGGAAAATGATAATTATGAATGAACTTATAGGATGCCCTCTGCAAGCAATTATTTGCTGAGTTTCCACGAAGATTTATCTCAATTCAAGTCAAGAAAAAGCTGTTTTTCAGTATTTTGGTATCTAACAAGATTCTCAATATATCTTATTTCTATTTTCTCTAGCTTTTCTTCCATTCTAGACATTCCCAAGCTCAAAAAGCCCTTAAAATCAATGAAAACTCTTTAAAAAAAATCATAAAATTCATCATTTTTTGGGAGTGACACAAAATCGGCGAAAAAGTGTAGGCAAATGATATTACATCTCACTGCACTTTTTGGCTGTGCACACGCACGTTTTTGAATTTCTTCAAAAACCGGTTTTCTGACAAAAATATTACTAGAAATTTATTCGGACACTTTCTCCTGTGACTTAATTCAGTAAATAATTGCAATTATATTCATATTTTGCATTAAATACACATAAAACATTTAAAAATTAATTTTTGATTCTTGTGAAATTAATTCTCAACTATCCACCCACAGATGGCAGTTTAATTTAACATCCATAAAATATTATTAATCGCATATCACTGTTCTACTGTCAACGTGACAATCAACGAAACGTCGTTCCCTTGCACGAATTGGCCGTCACCTCGTGGTGTTTATTGTGCCGTAGATTCGTTTTATTTTCTTAAAATTTCGTGAAAAATAATTAATAAATAATACAAAATGAGTTTGTATAACTTCAAGAAAATCATGGTGGTTCCGCCAGCAAAGGTAATAATACAATTCTAACAAAATAAACAATGTTTTCAACGAAAATAGGAAACCTAACCTATAAAATGTTTACATGCACTTATATTTTTTTTTTTTTTATGAAATTCTTTAAATGGTTTATTTATTTGTTAATTTCAGGACTTTATTGATATTATGTTATCGAAGACACAACGTAAGACCCCCACAGTTGTGCATAAAGGATACAAAATATCTCGCATTCGTGCGTTCTACACTCGCAAAGTGAAGTTCACGCAGCAAAACTTCCACGACCGTCTGTCGCAGATTATTCAAGATTTCCCCAAGCTGGACGATGTGCATCCATTTTATGCGGATTTAATGAACGTTCTGTACGACAAGGACCATTACAAGTTGGCTTTGGGACAACTGAATACTGCCAGGCATTTGATTGACAAGTGAGTATGGTGGGGGAGTTTTGGTTATTTTGTTATTAGTCTGGTCTTTATGTGGGTCTAAATCGCTTACATTTTTCGAACAAATGGAAGCGCTGACTGTACGTATACAAGCAGTATCCCCCGTAGTGTTTTTCGGTTTATTATCCCGTCGAATCGACGTTCTGCACTCCTGCTCCTGCACTAGTATTCCCTTCAGTTTGTCCAATCATATACACATTTGATGTTCTTCACACATTAAAGTCTCTGCTTTGGCATACTAAAGGTGGTTTTTTTTACACACTCGACATGAATGTAGAATGACTTGCCTTGAACTGACAGAAACTGCAATCACCCACCACCCTAACGATTTTCAAGGCTCACAAAAGCAATTCAACGATGTTTTCTTTTCCATTTCAGTGTCGGTAAGGATTACGTTCGTCTGCTGAAGTATGGTGACTCCCTGTATCGATGCAAACAGTTGAAGAAAGCATCACTTGGTCGTATGGCCACCATTATGAAGCGTCAAGCATCCAATCTTACTTACCTGGAGCAAGTTCGTCAGCATCTATCGCGTTTGCCCACAATTGATCCGTACAACAGAACGATTCTCATTTGCGGCTTCCCCAACGTTGGCAAGTCAAGTTTCATCAATAAGATCACTCGGGCAGATGTCGAAGTGCAGCCATATGCCTTCACTACCAAGAGTCTGTACGTCGGACACACAGATTATAAGTATCTTCGCTGGCAAGTGATTGATACTCCTGGAATCCTCGATCATCCCTTGGAAGAGAGAAATGTCATCGAAATGCAGGCTATCACGGCGCTGGCCCATTTGCGAGCATGTGTCTTGTACTTCATGGACATCTCAGAGCAATGTGGGCACTCGTTGGAAGAGCAAGTCAAGCTCTTTGAAGGTATTAAGCCGCTCTTCACCAACAAACCATTGATTGTGGCGATTAACAAGATAGACATCCTCACTCTCGATGAATTGGGTGATGAAAAAAAACAGATCATTACAAAACTGCAGGAAGACAAGAACATTCCAGTGATGTTCATGTCCACTGTCAATGAGGAAGGCGTGATGGAAGCAAAGATTGAAGCGTGCGAACGTCTCCTGTCGTTCCGTGTTGATCAAAAAATGCGCACGAAGAAGGTTGACAACATACTGAATCGCCTGCATGTGGCAATGCCAGCGCCGCGTGATGAGAAAGCCCGTCCACCGTGTATACCAGAAGGAGCTCTGGCGCGCCTGCAAAAGAACGCAGAAAAAGCCGAACGTAAACGCAAGCTTGAGAAAGAAATTGAAAATGAAATGGGCGACGATTACACGCTCGATCTCAAGAAGAACTACACCACGATATCTGAGGAAGAACGTTACGATGTTATTCCAGAATTCTGGGAAGGACACAACATCGCGGACTACATCGATCCGGATATATTCGAGAAACTGGAAGAACTCGAGCGCGCCGAAGGAATTCGTGAAGAGACTGGCCTGTACAATCCACCAGACATGTCATTGGATGACACACTCAAAGAAATTCGCGATATGGCTAAGCAAATCCGCGATAAACGGTTCCACCTCCGTGATGACAAACGTTTGGCGAGCAAGAAAAACAAGTCGACGATACCACGTCATAAGCAACCGAAGATACGCGACCGCAGTGTCACCAAACTCCGTGAAACAATGGAGAATTTGGGAGTCGATATGGCAGGCACCGAGAATGCCAACTTTACAAAGAGCGTTGTGGATACCAGACGGGCACTTATACCCGTCGGTCCGACTGCTAAGAAAGTTCTGCTTGACAAAGAATCCGCAGCTGTGGTTCGTTCAACAGGCAAACCTCTTAAGCGAGCTCTTCCGAGGGATCACCAAGGTGTTAAGAACGTGGTTATGAAGAAGAAACTGGCGATAATGGCGAAGCGAGACATCGCCAAGAAGGTGACGAGAAATAGTCTTAAGGGAGAAGCGGATCGGTTCATCGGAACAAAGATGCCGAAGCATTTGTTCTCTGGCAAACGCGGTGTGGGCAAGACAGATAGGCGTTAAGTTAAGCGAGTTATTTCTTTGCAAGTGGGGTGCACTATTGTATTTTATTTTTTTATAACATGAACTAGAAAGAATAAACATCTACATTGTGTTACTAAGCGTGTGTCCTTTTTTATCTGATTCGTTTAGCCATCTCAAACATCACTTTGACCTCCTTAAAATGCTTAAATAGCTGAAGGATGCTCGAATGATCTGCAAAGAAAGACCACAGTGAGACACTTGACGTTCAAACCAGACTGATGACTTACATCAACGAAAGTGGTGACGTTAAGCGATATGAAAACAGCTTTGATTTCCAACGGGTCAGCTGCAATTATCATGATCACTTGAACCATTCGTTTGACCTCGAGTGAATAGTTGTACCAATCGCAAGAGTAGATGGCGAAACATATCGAACCGTTCTGTGAACGATAGATAAGCAGGGAGAATATGTAGCAGAATTTCCGTAAAAAAAATATGTGGCTTTATGGATTAAATTTTATTAATTAACAGGAACTGGGTAAGTAGGTTTAAAAAAACAGGATACTGGATACGTAGTGCTGACATTAGGTTTATTTGGGAATTGCACTTGATTTTCAAACTGTTATTAACTTACGTATTCCTTTACAAGAGTCCCATGCCAGTGGAAAAGCCAAAGAATGGTAGCCATAGCAATCTGATAAAAGCACGTAAATGCAAATTCCATTTTAGATGGATTCTAAAAATAAAATGAAAACTTTAACTAAGTTAAGCCCAATTCGGTTTTCGGGACTAACTCCACGAGCCACTCCGTAAAATGCGAAGCAAATCACAATCGAATAAACTACAAAGTCGACAAATACCGGGATGCATATCAATTGCTGCAATTCGCTTACGAACCTGTCGAGATAAATTTAAAATTAAATAAATTTGAAACTAGGAAAATGTTTAAAATAGAGTAATAATATTAGAATTCCTTATTATCTCGGACTAAGGCAGACCAGACTCTAACCTCTGATTGACCATCGACTCAAAAGATCTCTTATCCCAAGTTAAATTCTCAGAGAATGTTGTGGTCAAGAGCAAGTTTGAGGTCGTGGAAGAATCTCAAGATCATGCTTGTGGATGATTAGTTGACTAACATAAGAAACATGTGAATTTCCCACCAAAACCTTTCGTAGAATTTGCTCAGAGAGTTTTCTTGATCTTGCAAACATTGTCGGCGTATCTTCGATGAGATAATGTCCCGCTTGTTAAGGTGTTAATTGAGTGACCAAGTCACGTGAGAATGTCTGCAAGGAACTCAACGCCATCCTAAGCGCGAACATTTTTTTGTTTTTATTTTTATTTGAGAGGTTAATAAACTTCTAAACTTGTCTAGGTCCTGTCGTTGAATTTCTTTTTGTGAGCCTCTATTGGTGCTTCCATAGGACGAGCTCTAGAATTATGTTGCTGCTAGCTAAAGGTTTGCCTGGCGACTTCAACGCCTTTATTGCCTTCAGTTTGTCAACATCAGACCGATAAGCGTACGACAAATATTTATACGAAAAGGAAGGGTAGTGGGTAAGAACAGTGTACACAACACCACGGCTAGAAAGGGACTGAAATAGTTGGCCAAATTGATCAAATTGCAATCGAAGCAATGAATGCGTCGATTATTCTGTATGACCGGTACTTCTGAACGCCGACATCGACATGGATCACTACCCTGTCACAACCAAGGTGCAACTGCATTGAAAGAAACTGTCGGAACTTTCAATAAATTCAAACGAAAGCGAAGTGCGGACGGCAATATCTAAACTAAAATACAAGGCTGCTGGTCCAAATGGTTTACCAGAAAAGTTATTCAAAGCGTCTGAGATGGTAAAAAATATACACCAACTTAGGTATTTTTACGATTTCGTCAAGTGAGGGCCTGACGGTTGGAAACTTAGTATTGTTAGCCCAATTCCCAAGACGCCCAACT
This sequence comes from Matsumyia berberina, assembly GCA_917880715.2. Classification (NCBI taxonomy): domain Eukaryota; kingdom Metazoa; phylum Arthropoda; class Insecta; order Diptera; family Syrphidae; genus Matsumyia; species Matsumyia berberina. Next base: position 107,902,822 of record OU862870.1, on the reverse strand, counting down.
ACTCCAACATCACACACAAGATCTTATTTATCGCATTGTGCGAAAAGCTCTAACTCTGCGTCAACAACTGTAGACAAATTTGTATAATACCAGTACAGGGATAAAAAAAAAACTCTTTCCGCTGTTTTTTTTGTCAAAAAGTTGCCAATGCACTCCAACTAGTGAAATACATACAAGGTTATATAATGGCTGCACTGCATTGCACCGTGCTCAGTTTACGAGTGATTCGTAAATCTTTGAATTGTCTCTATATAGTATATTGGTCTTCCATTGTGTTGACCAAATCCGTACGCTTCACCTTAACTGAAATAGTTTTAAACTAAGAAATCCTATCGATCAGAATACGATCTCGTTTCGTACATTGATGATTCTAAGATGAAGAGCAGATTTGCGTTTAAAAAATTCTGCCGGACAGACCTCTAAGATAATCCTGTGTGCTTAACAGGTGGGTTACAAGCTATCCCCGTCCGACCAGTTGAGCCGCGCGCCTGCACCGAAGTTGACCCCGTGGCCCAATCCTGATTCGCATTTTCTATATTCTAAGCAGAAACCTTGACCATCTTGCCAATGTGAAGGAACAATCTTGCACAGCTACATTTGTTTGAACTCCATATTCATAGGGAGGTGCCCCTTAAAGCGCTTGTCATATAAACTACTACGGCACTTATGGATTAAGGTAGACTGGATGTGAGAGAAATAGAGAGTCTTGCCGAGCCCAATAATCTTTGGCTTGAACACTCATAAGACCTTTTTGAATATTGCCTCAGACTTAGACAGAATCCGAAGTGAGAAAAAGTGAGTGAGAGGTTGAGTAGATTTTATATAAAACGGCAGAGCTATAGTTAAAGAATAGATCACCGATTTTAACCAGCTTATCTACCTATGTACCCCGACTAGTTTTTTTAATTTCGAGCGCCTTTCCTCTGTTTGCCCCATCAAAATCGGAATAAAATCAACAAAGCGAACAGAAGCGATTACGTACAAAATATCTTTTCACAAAATTATTCCACGGAAACACTTACGAATACATCAAGTGAATAGACAGCAATGACTGTCAAATTGGTAGTAGAATGCACTCCACAACGTTGATTTACTACTTTTGTCATACACCACGAGTATCCAAAACTAAACTTTTAATATTTTATGAAGTTTTCTAATGAAATATCACTTTAATAACATTTATTTAAACTATTAACACATAAGAACAAGTGTTGCGATGAATTTCCAACAATATTTCCATCGAAAAATTGATTTGAAAAAAAAATCTAATACGAACATGTGCACAGCCAAAAAGTGCAGTGAGTTCATATATGAACTCAACGCATTTTTTCGTCTGTTTTGTGTCACACAAATAAAATTGTAAATTTGTGGAGTTTTCGGTGAGGTTTTTGGCTGTTTTTGGATGGCTTTTCAATTGGAAACTTGATGAAATGAAGGGAAATGTAGACTGGATGAATTAAAAAAGGGTTTACCACGATATCTAGAAAAATATAATATAGAAAACAAAAATCTAGAAAAACAAAATCTCGAAAAAAAAAATCTAGAAGAAAAAAAATCTCGAAAGCGAAATCTCGCCTGGGATCACTGTAGGATTTGGGGTAGGTGCGAAGTTGGGCGTATGCAAAGTTTTTTTTTATTTATACTTTGCATGGATTCCGGTGCGATTTAATTATTTTCACAGAGATTAAAAATCTCGAAAGGAAATTTCTTTTCGAGATTTTTTTCTAGATAAGGTCTTTCGAAATTTTTGTTCATTCTAGATTTCGTCCATTCGAGATTTTTGTTTTCGAGATTTAAAACAGCGATTTTCGAGATTTTTTTCTTTCTAAATTTTTGTCGTTCTAGCTAACGTCATGATCCCATTAAAAAATGTGTGAAATGCAGAAATGCTGAAAAGATTAAAATTATTTACGAGAAATTGAGAAAAATCGTTCTGCATTGATTGCAAAGTAAATTCGCGTTGAGTTCTAAAAAAGGACAACAAATAAATACAAATTGTTTGTCCTTTGTGTTACATTCATGACTACATTGACCCTGTCGGAAGGCTCTGGGCCCGAAATGGGGCCTGCAGCCTAAAGTAGTCCACTGGATATATACGGCGGTAGTGAGGCCGATCCTTATGTATGGTGTATTGGTCTGGTGGACAGCACTGGACAGCAAAGACCAACAGCAGCCTGCTTGAAAAGGTACAAAGGGGATTATGCAACTGCATAACGGGTGCTTTAAAAAAAAATCCCTACTGCTGCACTGGTGGTAATGCTCCATATGCTTCCTGTTGATAAACTTAAGAAACTAATGAGAGTCAAAGCAGCATTAAGGCTCAGAGAATCCTCTCAGCTGATCAGCACAGTAATGAGCCACTCACACATTACTATTCGTAGTAGAACGGACTACGTTGTCCCCTATATTGACTTCAACGTCAGGTACAAGACTCGGATTCCTAGCAGAAGCTCATGGGAATCTGGTGCAGTTTTGAATGATTCCGCGCTATAAATATTCACGGATGGATCCAAGACAGCGGGTGGTACGGGGGCTTGAGTCTTTTCCAATGCACCTGGCTTAGCCATCACCACGCGACTGCCGGATCACTGTAGTGTGTTTTAAGCGGAATTAGGGCAGTCTGGGAAGCTGCGACTTGGCTTTCAATTAATGCGATAGATTGTAGCGCTATTGTACTATACAAAGATAGTCAGGCATCTATTAAAGCTTTCGAATCGCCGACAATACGATCAAGGTTGGTAAAGCAATGCCGCAGATCTCTTAACGAGATTGCAGACAGGTATGACGTAACGCTGTGCTGGGTCCCAGGACACAGGGACGTTCCAGACAACTGCAGAGCGGACGAGCTGGCAAAAGAGGGCGCGGGACGGCTTCTCCAAGAAAACCTAGTGGGGACCCCCTGCGCCTATCGAATCGATCAAGTTCCTCCTTGACATAGATGCCAAGAAACTGGCAAGCCACGGGTGGAACATCATCAGCACTTGTCTCCTGTCAAAACAAATCTGGCCCAACCTGGATTTAAAGAAGACGGAGAGACTTTTATCTACAAACCGGAAAAATCTAGGTTCACTGATAGGGGTCCTTACCGGACATTGGTTGATAGACAGGCATGCACTTAGACTGGGGGTCCCCTCCAACGGTTTCTGCAGAAGCTGTAGGGACGAGGAAGAAGAGGAAACCACGACCCACTTACTATGTACATGTCCTGCTCTTGCGACGCCTGGAAGAAGAACCATCGGGGAATACTTCTATGATGATCTTAACGATCTAGCTGAACTCGATATCCAGAAGATAAGAAACTTCATCCCTGGGAAGAAATGGTTCAAATCTTAGGGTTAACACCGCTACGGTTGCCCACCTTCGTTGTAGGTATGCCATATTTTCTGGTTCCCTGGTGCCGGTAAGCCGGTTTTCTTCGTTGTGGTATCACAATGGGCCATTCTGGCCTAAGTGTGTCCCTACCTTAGCGGGGACAGCCACCTAACCTTACCTAACCTACATTCATGACAGACTCAAATTTGTTTAATTAGTCCTCAGATTATTTTTGGATTAGTGGTAGATTTTGGGGTATCACACCGCACCTCTTCTGGTCTAAGCGTGTCTGCATCCAAATGCGGATAGCCACACACACTTTAATCTAACCGAACCTTAAATAATAATAATAATCACACATAATCAATTTAAACGGTGAATGGAGGAAGAAATACAATGACGAACTGTATGGGCTGAAGAGCGACATCGACGTAATGAAGAAAGACTATGATGGCTGGAGCATGTAGAGGGGCTAAACACCGGCGCTCCGGTTTAAAGAATTTTCAAAATTACCACAATGTACGACAGAGGTGAGAAAGACCGAGAATGGAAAGAGACCTTAATCAAATTGGCGCACGAGCCTGGAGGCCTCTAGGCAGCGATCGAGCTTGAAATTATTGTTGGTTGAGGCCTGGACTGTAGTCCCATCAAAAAAAGCGCGAATATGTGTATTTTCAAAGAGTCTTTCTGGTTACCCACTAAATGATTTGTTTTTACCTACCAACGTACGCGAACCTGCTCTTCTAGGCAAAACTTGCACAATCTTGTCCGCAAATAGTTGGCTTTGTCATGATCGCTAACAAGGGACGAATAGTAAGTCAATTCATTTGCATTCAGAATCAGTTTCGATACCTGAAATAAGGATATAAAAACACGTGAAATGGCAATCTTAAGCAGCCTCCTTTACTTACATCCATTTCTGACATCCGCTTGTGAATAATTTTTAATTTCAGAACCACATAAGTTAGCAAGCTGGCAATGAATGCAGACCACAATGGCGTCAGTAACAATGCAAGAAGCGCAAAACAAATAGGAAAAATTAAACCCAAGATTAGGTCTCCGTAAATTTCTCCAAAAGAAAATATCTGAACCAATAAAATTCGTGTATCCGTTTCATTAGCAGCCTGTAAAACGTTGCATTGAACAAAAATCTAAGCACAACTTTGGGAAGCTACGTATGTCCGTATGTACTTACAATCACATATTTCAAAGCTAAATCCGAATTGATTGCAATTCTACATAACGCCTCGATAAACAGCGTCAGCACAGACACTGTAGACGGCACATAAATGCACATAGTAATTTTTTTCATGTATCCATAGGTTTCCTCGAAAATCTTCTGTTCACGTTCGTCTGCTTTTATCAGTAGTTTTTCCATATCATCTTGCAGAAAGACCAATATATTACCAAGTCCTTCAAAGACAAAAAAAAAAATAGAACATCATTATTTAAAGTTACGTACATATGTATATCAAAAGTGGATTCCACATACTTTGCCTCCTGCAGAAAGTATTTATGTATGCAGTGGATATAGTAAGGGAAAAAAATATTACTGATAAACTGAGTGGGGTAACACCATAGATGATCAACTTTACAAACTTGTAAAACAAAAAGTAGCTAGTATAAAACGAATAAAAACTGCCGTAAGACAGACTTACGCCCAAAACACTGAAAAATAAGAAGGTAAGGGTAAAAAAGGAGCCGCGCAGCATAAGGCTGTATTCAAATTGCTGACTCTCGTCCATTACGAAACCACAAAAACGCAATAATTTTAAAAGGAAACCGAACATTCTGTTCTCAAATATTTCCAATCTAAGACGAGGGTATTTGTTCAAAGCCATCTTCGCGGAAACACTGAGACTATGGAATAGACGGCCTATTCTACTTATAACATGGACTTGTCGTCAAGTGCATTTTTAATTGCATCCTTTTTCCCTGCCAGCAAAAGTGTCAAAGGATTGTAGTTTGTAATTATAGCAGCTAACACCCAATTAGTTTCAGTTGAATTAAATGCTTTGTAACACCTATGGATTTATTGATGGCGTAACTACAAAAATTCTGCAGCGATTTGTAGAACATGCTTTGAAATGATTTATTTATTTGAAATTTCAACACAGAAATAGAAGCCTTACTTTCAGTGGGAGCATATGGGGGAGGGAAAACATTGATGTACGTCGATAATTGACACCACTGAAATCGATATGTAAATCGATATGTTAATAAAAGTGACTTAAATTGAAGCAATAGATCCAATTTGTAAAAAAAAAAATCACACTTACTTAACAGGCTCCCGTGAAGGGACTGTGCCTGGGACACAGCCGCCTTTCATCCTCTTCAATCATTGGCAAGCAGCTTCCGGTCCTTCAGACCAATAGCTCTACCATCCGCAATGGGCTGGTCTGGGGGCTGTGATTCGAAGATCCTCTTTGTGTGGCCGAGTTGGCAGGATCAGTGTCTTGTAAAGCATGAATTTCGTTACGAAGATGATGATGCATTTCGTCGTCCAAGTTAAGAGTATTTCGGTTGTTTCGCCAAACCCAAGTTGCTACAGTTTCCTAGGGTAGGTCTCCGCAGAATCTCTACTAATGTGTCAGAACTTGGAATTCGGCAAAATCTGCCATTCAAAAGCCTTTGTTTGCAGGTTTTTCTTGCCGATTGGTAGGACTAGTTACCTTACACCCCAGACAGATTTTGCAGGCTCCATCGAGGAGGGTCCCCAGAAGCAGTTTTGAATATATTTAGTATCCAAGGTTTGGGTACCGTAACCTTGGGTTGCCGTCTTAACCTTATGCAAAAATTCTACAACTCCTTCCTGCTATAACATTTTGCATCTCTTCGATCTCATGTTTCTCATGTTTCTCAGGTTTCCTTTTTTTCTGAGTATCTACGTATTTTTTATGGAGTTCACGAGCACCGCGTTAAAGCCAGCCATTTTGATTGCATACAACATCAAACACGCAGATTGGGTGAAACCTAGCACATCAGTTGGTGCATTTCTGATGTCTGGCTAGCAGTGCTGGTCAGTGGTGTTTCTGCACTTACTATCTGAAGCCCACAAACCATTCCACCACACTTTCTGAAGAGCAGTTCTATCCACTTCGTACAATAGCATTGGAGCATTTTTGCTAAGTCGTTAGCGTGCACGCGGTCTGTCCGAGGCTTGTGTTTGTTGTATCGCAGTATCTTTTTCCTTTCGTGACCGACAGGTAATATGTTTTCCATCCTTAACCCATTCTTCGTAGGCGCTCTTTGCTCAATTTTCTACTTCCTAAGAAGGTAGCTCAGGTGACACGATATGTAGGACATATAAGCCCAACACTCGTCGTTAGTACTTACTTACTCATGTACGTAAGGTGGCTCTACAGTCTGAGGTGGACCTGGGCTTCAACAACTTGCGTGCGCCATCTGAGTCGCAGTTTACCTCCACTGAGCCGTGCCTTGGCTGTGGTTGCAAAGACTTTCCGGGCCAGAACAAGAGCCAAGCTGGCTCCAGCCTCTAAGTTACACAAGACACATCAAAAATGACCGAACCTCCATCCTAAAGCCAACGCAATTTCGTTTTACATTTTAAGGAAGCAGCTTGGCCTAAAGAACTGAACAACACTCGAAGGCTGCTTTCCTGCTTTAAGAGTCTTGAATATTTTTCGTAGACGAGATAGGAGTAAGTTAGATTGGTACAAACAACTGAATATGCACTTCAGTTCTTCGAAATGCCCAGCGTTAACCATGATCTTGTTAGGAATTCTGCAGAATTTGCCAAACTTCCTTACTATTCCTTAAAAGGAAAGATAAGAAATATTTACCCTGCATAACTTGGAACTCTTAAAATTACGGGAACGAACATATGTATTCATTTACTCTGATCACCCAACCCTAGTCAAAGCCAACCAGTTGCTTACGGTCAATAATTGGTACCATTTAATAGACAACATACCTGTTGAATAAACGGGAAGACATTTCTATTGGTCATGAATTGTTAATAATATTTACGTTCACAAACTTGGGCGTATGCGATAGGGTAACATTTCAATTTCCACGCTACCTACTGATTCATCAACAACATCAGTACCTACAGTAAATTAAATTTTCATTTACTTATTCATGAGGCTTTATGACCTGGAGCAGGGCGTTTTGAGTTTTGACGGCGAAAAGTTTTGTCACAGAGTAATTACATGTGGTCTATCAAAACCTAGGCAATTATGGGAAAGTTATACGAATGATTGAGGGTTGGATGTTGTCGACCTTAAGACTTAAGACATTACATAATCGTCACAGTCCTGCTTAACGGCGCTGAGGCATAGACTTTGTCAAAAGCTCTTGGCTGCTTCGAGAGGAAAATTCTACGGGTGATCTTTGCTCCCGTCTGCATAGACGGGGAGTGGAGGAGGAGATACAACGATGAACTGTACGGGCTGTACAGCGGCATCGACTTAGCCAGAAGAGTGAAGGTCCAACGACTGAGGTGGCTGGGTCATATAGAGCGGATGGACACCAATGGTCCAGTTCAGAAAATCTTCGAATCTACTTCCGAGGGACGGCTCAGCAGAGAAAGACCGCGACTCAGGTGGTGCACGCAAATGGAAATGGAACTTAACCAGCTTGGCGTGCGAAACCGGAGGCAGCTAAAGATCGAGCTGGCTGGAGACGGCTGTTGGTTGAACCCCAAATCCACCTCGGACTGCAGCGCCACCTTAAGTAAGTAAAGTATGTACTGTTGTGTGGCTACCAAAAATAGGGTTTACTACTAATGAGTGGGTGCCAAGTCCCATTTTTTGCCACACACTCCGGCCGTTCATTAACTTCGTGTTCTGGGATTCAAGCCCCAGTTTGCTTGTTTGTGGACGAAAAGTCTTCAAGGGGCCTTAGTGCTGCTTTACTGTTCCAAAAAATGTACATGCGGGTTCCCTCAGTTCAGAACGTACTTATTTTTGATGGCGCTACGGTCTGGGTTGATCTCTTTAACCTTCATATCCAGTTCGATCGTTAGATAGCTGTCGTCAGTTTCAAACAGCATGCTTGGAAAGGCCTATTTTCACTTCACCTGAACCTTCCTCTATTTCGTGCTGCCTCCGAGGTTGATTTGAAGATTCTCCGCACCCTGAGAGCTTGCGTCCAAGCCATCTTAGACGTTGTGCTTGGACTCTTCTGATTGGGTTCATGTAGGTGAATAACTTATGTAGCTCTTCGTTATATCACTCAACTTCAATGCAGACGGAATAGCAGATTGTGAGAACGCTTTTCTCTCGAAACAACCGATGACAAACTTCGGATCTGCAACCTCTTCTTGGCATATGCATCAGTTTTTTTTACTAGAATATATTGACGTATGTGTATATATTTAAATTTGGTTTAGTGATTTTTCTGCCATCCTACCTTATTTTTTGCTCCTTGTTCAATATTTCTTTCTAGTAAATGCGCCACGTACTCTTACTCAATACTGAGGGTCAGGATTATGCCCACACAAAACTGAACGAACCGTTTTGACCTGCTAACAGCCCTTATTACTTTGGATTGGACATTGATGATAGCTCTCGTTTAACAACTCATGCACAAGTGCCCATTAATTCCTGTAAAATATGTGGGAAGGAATAAAAACACGCGACCACAAGGGGTATTTTAATTGGTCATGATTTTTTAATAATATTTACCTAAAACTGTATTAGCATTCCGTGATTCATGTTTTTATTACACTCATGCACAAAGAAGTATTGGGGTGCTTCAAACCTATTCAAACTTTTGAAGCGTCGAAAGTTTTTGATTTTTGTTTTTTTGGGTGGGTGTCACTATTGTTGTTTATAATCTTTTTTTTTACGCATACTTGATGACTTGTGTAAGGCAAAATTACAACAACAGGAGCATAAAATCCACTCATTCTAACGTCCACTGAGCAAGCCTTTAACCGGAATATGAAGCAGTCTGTTGTCAAATAATGATGGGAACTGATGACATGTTTGCCAGGACGCGTAAATTACTTAAATGCGACCAAGAAAACCCTTTCAGAGCATTTATAGTCGAACTGGGTTCACAACATACAGGTTCAATTATTTACTTCGAAATTGATTCCTTAATTTACCCGTCATAGCAATTATGAAAAATAGAGGTTTATGAATTGATTGCTGTTGACAAGTTGCAATCATATAATACCTGTAGACCCCGGAACGGAACGTCCTTGATTTTGTGGTAACAAGTTTTACCATGTCATCAACAAATAATTTATTCATATGAAATTTAAACGTAATACGTAATACGATATACGTTCATAATCCTAGGGGCGAAGTCGTTATGGCGTTTTAGACCAGCAGACATTATTTAGCTTGTGCACGTTAAAACTTACGTTTAAACTTTTCAATTTACTCACTCTATCTTAGCGGTGATACCATGAGACTGTAATAACGGGATAAGCCATAACAAACAAGGATCTGCTTAGCATGTTACGGACTTGAGTAAAATATGTGTCCCAGGTGAAGTGACTGTCAAAGCGGATGCTTAGAGGCATAATATTTCTTCGGAGTTAATCATGCAACGAGCATTCTCTATCGTCATCCTGCACAATCGGAAGAGTTTGGCAAGAATACCAAAACTAGATATTTCTCTGTATAGCTCGTCTCTATAAAGAGCGGTCCTTGAAATCGATGAAAAGGTGGTACAAGTGGATTTGAAATTTGTATAAATCTGCCGTAATTTGAATATTTAATCGGTGGTGAGCTTTTCTAGCTAAATGTCATACCCATCAGGTTTTTTATGATCTTTTGCGCTCAAGGATTTCCGACATGACATTTATGATGTTACTAGCTGGTACCCGCGACTACGTCCGCGTGGAAAAAAGTCACAATATAGGTACCCTATGTGATTGCCCGGTTTTCAAGAAGTTGATAATTAAGTATAGACTTCCAATTCCTCGTATTACCTCCTTGTAAATAACATTCCTGGCTTTTCTTTCTGGCTCTAGGATGACCAGGTCGTCAGGTGAACTGATTCTGAGTACGCTATGAGACAAACAATCACTCCTCAGATTCAACCATCTACTTTCAAACTCTGCTTCTGTGCTTTATTGATGGTCATGGCGTAAAAAACCTTAACGTTTGAATTCAAAGCGGTATCAGGGGAATGTGGGGGATGAAGACGCTTTCTCCCTATTTGACGCCTGTGAAAATGCTGGCTTCTATTACGTGTCTGTGCAGAGTCTTCAACAGAAGCCATTGCACAATGCACTCGAATCCCTCTAAGTCGAACCTCTTTTAATTCAAATTTCCCTCTAACTCGAATTCTTTCATCCTATTTTTGCATTTCCTTCAGTTTTCCTTCGAAAAGTCATACTCCAAGTCGAATTAATTCTAAGTCGAAAGTCCTAACTCGAATACATTCTCTAAATACAGAAGAAAACAAAAACAAAAATCACCGTTTCCCAACCTGCAATATTATACACACATCAAACACACACAATCTCATACACAGGCTGACGCGTCACATCGGTGCGCTGTTCTTATATCTACCTAAATAAAAATTCCACTAAAAAAATGCCAGGAGAAAAAAGTAAACAATTGCCAAACCAACCGCCAAATCATCACCCTCTCCTCAGGAACAAAAAAAAAACAACAACGCAGAATAAAGAGGAATGAAAAACGACTGGGCAAAACAAAAACAACACACGATCACGAACCGATGTGTCTCACTCTATTGAAAACGATCATTAAGAGGCAACGATCATTTAGAGGCAAAGAGAGAAATAAAAAAGCAACAAAAAAAAAAAAAAAGGAAAAACCACCCTTAAGCAGAAGCAACACACGATCACGATTTACGATCGATCCGATGTGCTGCAGGCTGAATGGCGCAGGTTAACGGTTTTCTATTGACACAAATAAATGGCTGTTTCCTTAAAAAACATGCATTTTTAGAAATAAAAATTAAGCCTATGTGTTAATTGAATAATACAGATTAATTACTCAAAAGTTGACATCGGCTTTTGCAGTTGATCGATTGTATTTATTTTAAGAAATAAATATTTCTCGACATCAGCAGTTGGACCCAGAATCCACAGCGTGACAAGAGATGATGCAAAAAATTACATATAACACAACTAATCGGCTTTAGGAGCTCACGCAATACAGGAAACACAATCTTGTACGCTACGTTAAGGAGACTTATAACTCTATAGTACGTGAAAGGGTCTCCTTTCTTTAGGAGTTGAGAAGCGGGGGGTTTGTTTTTTCCCCGACGAGAGGTGGTGCCGTGAAAAATGTTCGATGGATGTTGCAGCCTTCGGTTCGGGATTTGATGCCTTGGCATGTTCTTCTAACCCCTTGGTAAGAATTCATTTCATCGTGCAAAGCAGCATCTCTCAAGGCTTCTCTGCAGTCCTCGATATTTGACCTCTAGAGATGTTAAAGGATATTCCATCGAAAAAGACGTTGGCGATCTCTTTTGATTACTCATCTTATTGCCCTGCAATTCTGAATATTTACTTCTTAAGTGTCAATCCTCTTGCACTGATTGACGTTGTTTCTTTTTGCTAGATTGATTGGAAGTCCCCTCAATTAAATGTGGATAAACAGTTTAATTTAATCTTTTTTGGTATGTACATACATATGTATAAACTAGAATAATCTACATTAAGGTCCTTACAAGATAATGGTATTTTATACAGAAATAATCCAAACTCCAAGTTGCCTCTCCTCTTCGCCCACCTTGAACCAAGCTTTAATCTCTCCATGTTACTTGTTTGGTATTCCTCCGATCTTATCATGTTTTTCGTAAAATATTAAAGTAGGTGTATGCAGCTCTAACAATCTGTAATTTTTCAATACAATAAGCCATTCGATCTTATCAATCAATCATCTGGGGACTTACATCGATAAAAGTGGATATTTTAAGTGTCACAAAGAAAGCCTTTATTTCCACTGGATCCGATGTGATCAACATAATCATTCGCACTAGTTCCTGGACTTTAAGGGAATAGTTGTACCATTCTGAAGAGTAGGCCGCAAAACACATGGCATTACTCTGTGAAAGTGAATTTTTACAATTTTAATTGGTACTGTTAAAGAAAATGGAAAAATGTGCTGCACGTTGTAAAATTTGTTAGTGAAATGGTAAAACGGAGCAGCATTGACAGCAATGATGCCGACTAACGTACCTTATCACCTGCAAGGAATTTGTTAGTTTACACACTTAGCCGAAATGTGTGTATAAAAAATCACTGCGCGATAGTGGCCTTTTTTCAAGCTCTAGAGTAAGCTTTAGGCGAACTTCTGCAAGTATTTATCAAATCAAACAATGCATGGGTCTAAGCACCTATAGATTGTTTCCTTTCCTTTAATACCGGTGACCATATTGAGACTGCTTTACTGTCCCTCATCAACTGGTTCACTGTCACTCATCAAATATCATTTTGCCCTATTGGCACTCATACAGAGAGGGTAGGAGATTGTGCACAATGACTAAAAGCGAAATCGAAACGATGTACACCTACTCTGTAAATGTCCCGATCTAGCCAACATTAGACTTCAAACTCTTGGTAGTTGTTTGTTTGATGTTCTAGGTGACCCTAGTAATATTGATATGAGGAGGTTTACATCCCACTGTGGGCGGCTCTAGTTCATTGGGATCTTATCTTTCCTTTCAGATTCCACAAATGGAACAATGACGCCAATGTATGGTTTACGTGAGAGCCAATGATGTTACAGAGCACCTATGTAATGAACCTACATATGTACATACCTACCTAAGACATTTTCTCCCTTTGTTTGAACATTTGATCGCGGAACTGATTTGATGAATGGTGTAGCGTTTTTCTAACTATCAGGTATACCTCCATCTGCAATCCGATTAAAAACGCTGGAAAAATGTCCCCTCAACATTATTCTTTAATGCACATGTAAAACTAACTCAAAATATTTAATTTGTAATTTGTTTGTAGTACATACATATGTATGTATGCCATCACCGAGAACTTTGAAATAAAAAAAACTAGCCTTCTAATGTTGCGAAATACAGAAGTCCAAAGTAGAAAAAGAATGCTTCAAAAGTTGATTTAACTTTTCGCGTAAGCCGTGGTTGGAATATTGTTCAAGGTATAGAGAAAAGCTGCAATCGGCTGAACCTCTAATCTAAGTCTAATCATTATTTTCTAATACATACCTTGGAACACACTAAACTCTAGGTTAGATAAGTGTGTCTATGCACGCTTGGATGCAGGCTCGTTTAGACCAAAAGAGAGCCCAAGTGATGCCAAAGATCTATTGATAAACATTTCTCGCGGGAGCCCGTAGAATGTTAAATCCTAGCCTTTCACAACCTTTCAGATTGCATGTGTACAGAGGGGACCTACCTATGTCGCCTCATTTCGAAAGGCGAATTGAGAAGTTTTTCCATTGCAAATGTTGACTCGGCATTTTTTACGGATAGGTTATATGGGTTATATCACCTGAATGCAAGAACTAGGTACTCGATTTTTTTTATCCATTTTTAGATATCTGAGATTTCAGCTACCTGGATTCCAAGAAACAATATTATGTAATAAAAAAACTTTTTTTATTTTTAACGACAGCCCCCTGCGCAGAAAAAAAAATCCTGTGGTTATGTCGGAATTAGCATGCGAATCATATAAATCGACATAGTTCTTGCATTCAGGTGACGATATCATATTAACTCAACTGTCTTAGGGCGACAGCTGCAAAGTCAACAACAACTATAGACGGGAAAATAAAAATCTTACTTCAAGGATTAAATATTCTATTTACTTACATTTTCAGTCACCAAAGTACCATTCCAGTGGTAAAGTAAGAGAATCGTAGCCATGATGACCTCATACAAGCCCATGAAGAAGAAATCTACCTTCGAGTGTTTCTAAAATGAAGAACATTAAAATAACAAAAATCATAAAAATATATGTTTTAAGAACTCACTCCAGAGGCCATTTCGTAAAGAACAAAACACATTATAACTGAAAAAACTATGAAGTCCACGAATACCGGGATGTGTATCAATTCCTGTAGTTCGTCCATAAACCTGAAGGAAATCAAAGTAATAAATTCGTTTAAATTGTTATGGTTGCAAAGAATGATGTTTTCTAATTCCTTTATAAGAAAAAATCAAATAAAAATGTAAAAATATATACCGAAGTAAAGATAAGTTATCAAGTTTGAAATTATCAACAAAAGTAGGAGGCAATGTGTATCAGAAGCGGACAAATTGAACTTCAATCTCCTTCGAAGACTTCATCGTCGCCAACCTTTTCTAAAACTGATATTTTGCTCTATGTAAGAAAAATATTGATTATAACTTTAAAAAGTGCAGTAATTTCATATCCATGAAGACGGCAAATGTATTCTAAGTTAGTCTTGCACTCAAAAATAAGTAGACAAGTTCAGCAACTCCTGGGGCTTCAACCCCATTCTAACATATGGTTCTATTATCTGCTGGAAAGCACTAGAGAAGAAAATCCATAGTGTAACAGTGGTTTGAAAATTATGCTAATTATGGCTTAGATCGATAAGATCAAAGTCCACAGTAGCACTACAAATAATGCTAAATCTGCATCCAGCAGGCATCCAAGCAATGGCAAAAAACCACATAGAGTAAGGGAAGCAGGTCTATGGGCAAACAATACCTTTGGTCAGTGCTCCATTTGGGCCAGATAGAGTACCACCGAAGAAAACATGTATGCCGTGCCAACTAGCTCATTTCTACCACAGAATTTCAGAAGGCAATTTCGAAGTAAAGAGGACTGGTATGCTATAATAGATGATGAAGGGCTAGCCCTCTACAAAGACAGATCCAAAATGGACTTTGGAATGGGAGCTGACCTTTTTTTGACAAGAATGATGACATGGAAATACAAGACGAAACAAAAGTCATGGGATTTACGGACGACATAAACATATTTGTAAATTATTGGAAGAAGTCGTGCAAATAGGCAGTGACACCATATTGATTGCGGCTTAAATCAGTTGACCTGGAGCTAGTTGAGCATAAAACTGAAGCAGTGCGTAGTAGCAGCAGAAAACGTAGAGATACAATGACACTGACAGTAGGTAGTGTTATGATTGATACGAGGCTTACATTTAAAAAACATCTAGAGTGTGTGTGGAATAAGGAAAGAGGTTAAATGGATGGAAAATTCACACTGCAACTCAGTTTCGTCTTGAAAAGATTCCCACCTCCAAATGCAAAAAGTCAGCAGTACCTAAGCTTGTAAAGGTATGGATCAGAGCCCTGAATAAATTGTCAGAGGTGATCACGGTGAGCCACGCCATAGAGTTAAATATATCTCCAAATGAAAAAGTAAAAGTACAAAGGTAATTGCAAGAAAAGGTTTGGAACTATGTCCCCTCTGCATCCTGCCTATTGTTAGGACATCGAATTTTTATTAGACGTATCTTTTTTTCGGGGAAAAACCTATAACCTATAACGCTTACATAAATTCTGCTTTTGAACTGAAAAAAATAAGTAAATAGCTGGCGCGACGGTTCGGGATGAGTCAAGGCCTAGCTTCTCGCAACCATTCATGTTGTGCGTGCTACATTTTGAACTGCTGGAGATAAAATTTGCTCGGAAATATTTCTCCTGGTAGAGCTATGCAATGTTTGTTAGTAAGCACTCTAACATATTATGTGTTGTCTAGACATATGCGCTACAGGAAGACCATTTTGACCAGTCTTCAACAGAAAAAAATCCAACAATCTCTTCAAAACTGGTCGGAGGGAAATGCATGCCGGGCCAGACAATATTTCAAGCAGAATTCTTAGGCTATCATATAACGACTTCTGTAGAAGCTGAAAGAACGAAGAGGAATTAGTATTGGTAACAAGTCCAAAATAAATAGTTGTCAGAAGGTAGGCCCTGGCCCACCGCGGCCTTTATGCATTTATATTTTTTTTAAAGGATTCGTATTTATTTTATCTAAAGGTCACTCACCAGCGAATTCGAATTTGTTCCTGTATACAGAATTTGCAAAGTCTTGTACGGAGATAATTGGTTTTATTCTTTTTATTGGTAAGTCTTGAATGGGCTGCGACTTCATTGGGTTCCAGAACAACTTTTGATATCTAATGCAAAAACAGAATTTTTTTCAATTATTTCCAAAACATGTTTTGCATACTTACATCCATTTCTGACATTCGCTTGTGCAAAATTTTCCATTTAAAATTTACATACGACATCAGAATTGTAATTGACACTGGCCACAGTGGAACGTACAACGATCCGATAACGACTAAGGAAATTGGATAAAAAAATCCCAAAAATAGGTCATCATGGATTGCCTTAAATGGAAACATTTTCACAAGCAACGATTGTGTTCCTGTTCTATCTTGAGGCTAAAAGAAAACCCACATTCAATCAATATTTAAACTATACTTCATCATACCACTGACAACTTCAAAGCTGAAGCTATTTTCCGGATCGGACACAATTCTGTAGCACGCATCGATAATGAATATCGACGCTGCCATTAAGCTTGGTACATAGACCATCATTCCAAACCTATACGTGAACCTGCAGGTTTCTTTGAAAATTTTCTCTTCGCCTTTGTCGACACTTCGCATGAGTTTGTCCATATCCGCTTGCAGAAAATTCAACATTTGGCTGAGTCCTAAGAAAAAATATCTTCACATGATATACAAAAATATATGAAATCTTACTTCGTTCTCGAAAAAAAATATTCATGTACGCAATGGATGTGGTAAGGTAAATGAATGTTGTAGACAAACATATCGGATTGAAGCCCTTTGTAACCAACTTCATAAACTAGAATGGAGAAGATATTTTTAACTTAATGAATAGAAAGTAGTGCCAGTTGTACTTACCCCCAAAACGCTAGAAAAGAAAAACGCAAGTGTTATACTCGCACTTCGGCATGAATGCCACCAGGCAAAACTTTGATTTTCGTCCATGATGAAACCACCGAGCCGCAATGATCTTACAAGGAAACTCAACAGCTTGTTGTCAAATATTTTTTGGTTAATCCGATTGTAAGTGATGAAAGCCATCTTGCCAGAACCACTTCCCGAAGTCAAATGTGACAATGATTACCCTTTCTTGTCATTAATACGGCACGTGTGTGTCGAATTGCAGTTTCAATTATTTAGAATCAAATTGAATTCCGGTTGTGACAATTATTTTGATAATTGTAATGATTGTAATAATCAACACAAAGTTAGTCGATGATTATTGATTTTAATGTTTCGTTATTCTCGGAACACAAAACGATTTCAATAGTGATGACATGTCCTATGGAATTACGCACCTATACACTGTCAGAACTTCTTTCCAAGTCAGCTGGTTTTAAACTTTGTTGTAACAATGGATCGTCTTCCTGTGGCGCAGACTGCATAAAAAATGTTTCTTCTCTTATGAAAATGTTGTGAGCTTCGTCTTTAGTGCACTAACACCAAATGGAGTCATACCACTAAGAGTGAAAGGGTTGACCCAAGTCTTCTCCTGAAACCATTTAGATTTCCTTATTCAGTTCGGTCGTAATAGCAGTGTTCAAATCATTTAAACTGTTGAAGAGATAGCTTTATAGGTTTGGCAAAGGCGGGATCCGTGCAAAGGAAGTACACAGCGGACTCCTCCTCTTTCTCATCTCTGCAGCTCCTTCAGAAATTGTTACATTCCAGTTGCTGAGCTAAGAATGTAGTGTCATCTAATGATATTGGTTATTGTTGACAGGTTGGTTTAATTAATCGCGTTATGACATTGGCTCAGTGGTTAGTGCGTTGGAATGCTGTGAGTTTAGCGAATAGTTTTCGCTGCGCCACCTCTTGTCGGAGAATGACAAACCCCCAAGAATACAATCAGCCATGAAAAAGCTTCTAAATTCGCCGTTCGGAATCGACAATAAGTCATATGTAGGTCCCTTACATTCATGTGAAAAATGTAGTACGCACAGTATGAATGGTTGCGAGAAGTTAGGCCTTGGCTCATTTCGAGCTCTTTTGCCAGCTATTTATCTATTTACTAACGCTTGTGATCTGGCCTGGCGTTATTGCACTAATCAAGATGTAACCATCCATGATTGACTTTCGATGGAGAATCGATGTATGTATGTACATATGTAGGTCGGGTTCTTAGCAAATGACAGAGATACTTTGATGTGATCGGGATACCGACTGGTACCTAGACAGTGTTTCCTGGCTAATTCGTCGACTTTGAACCCAACAGAATGTGATGTTATGGCGTACAGCGATTTTGTTTAAAACACGCGACTACCATTCACTGCGCTAGATTTTGTTGTGTGCAAGGGCTTTAGTCGCAGAATGACCATCGATATAAAGCACAGCCAAAGGTTTATTTGTGGATTTAGCCTGAATGACTCTGCAGTGGTTAGGAAGAGTGGTGGGGGACGCCAGGGACGTTTGAAAAGACACCTGTACCTACTTTCGCGGCTGGTTTAGAGTTGTCTACGAAAATCGAAATGGAGCCGTTCAACAGGACTTTGTGCTAACTTCAGGCGCTCCAGCTCGATACTATATTTCTGTAGCCCATGTTGAAGTTAAATTAGAAAGCCTGTGAAGAAGCATTGGAATTCTGGTGCGACCCACGTTTTTCGCATTCCATTGATGAGTGTCTTGTAGCCTCAGGTCTGCCTTACTGGCTATAGCTGCATTCTACCAAAATCTATTAGCAGAAAGTGTAGTATAATTTAGAGTGCAGCAGTTGGAGAATGTCTCAGCTCACAATTTATTATACTTGGGGACTTTCTCAATCATTTTTAGTAAGCTCCTTCTGGGGCCTTAGGCTTTTTTGCAAGAGTAGTGAGGAGGGAAGGATATCCTACAGCCGAAACATATTTGCATTAAATAATATACTCTTTGTGCTTGTGTTGGTGCATTTTTTTTATAGTTTATTGTAAGAACTTAATTCAATACAATTTTCAATTCAACTTTAACATATTCATGTCCTTCCTTTGGGTTCTGACCTTTCGAATTTAACCTGAACTTCTTAAAATGTTAAAGTAACTATATGACGCTCGAATAATCTGCAAATAGTTAGTTAGTCTCTCGAAATAGGATATAAACGAAACTTAAGACTTACGTCAACGAAAGTGCTTACATGCAATCTTATGAAGAAGGCTGTTATTTCCACAGGGTCCGCAGTTATTAGCATGATTAGCAGCAACAACCTTTGAACCTCCAGAGAATAGGTGTACCATTCGGAAGAGTAGATTGCAAAGCACATGGCATAGCTCTGCAAGACGTAATAATATTCTATATCAAAGTGTCAAAAAGTTTAGAAACAGCGCCGAAAAGGGTATTGGGATATCTTTTCAGTTGTGTTATAAAAGTCAAAGTAATGGTCACTCGTGGAAAAAGTTAAAGTTTATTTAAGCCTTTAATCAAGTAAAAATTAGCACTGTGACCAAAAGTGAACATAAGCAAGTAAATATTTGAATTAATTGAATTAATTTAAGTGTTGATTGCACACATTTTATTGACTCACATTTTCATTCACCAAAGTACCATTCCAGTGGTATACGCAAAGGATCGAACTCACGATGAACCCACATAGGGACATGAATAAAAAATCCATTTTCGAGTGACTCTAGAATGAAATATGTACTCAATCAAGAAAAAATATAAAAGTTAAAGTTTCCAGAACTTACTCCCGCAGCCATCTCATAAAGAACGAAACAAATTATAATTGAATAAATCATGAAGTCTATAAACACCGGGATGCGTATGCATTGCTGAAGCTGGTCCATAAACCTGAGGCAAAAGAAAACAGCAAGGTCAATTATTTCCAAATGAGATACATACGAGTATGTATAGTAATAGCCACGAGACAAGCCTTATTGATAATATTGTTCCGATGCTTCTTGATATAATCGAGAAGGCGTGCGCGTATTCACGTTTGGACCGGGTTGCAATGTAACACATAACTTTGGCCTACGGTAGAGCGGAGTTCTTCGGGATTAGAATCGAAGGGTATTCTCTGTTTTGGTTATTTTCAGATCATTTAGGCTAGACCTAGTCGTCTTAATCGTAGTACACATGTTTCTTTACAGCGGCAGTCCTGTTTCAAAAAAGTCCACACTTGTCAATTTAAATTTACTCACCAACGAATAAGAACTTGTTCACGTACACAGAATTTGCATAGTCTTGTACGCAGATAATTGGTTTTATCATTTCGATTAACAATACTTGCGTACACTGTCGCTTCATTTGGCTCCAAAATCACCTTGGATATCTTGTACAAAAAATTTAAAATTATAAATTATTTCATAGTAAAACATAATTTCAAATATTTTTCTTTCATATCCATATCACAAAGCATACTTACATCCATTTCTGACATCCGCTTGTGCATAACTTTAAATTTGAAATTTACATAAGACATCAAATTGGTAATGACTACAGGCCACAAGGGAATATATAACGTTGCCACAGTGGCCAGATAAAAAGGATAAACCAAACCCAGAAAGAAGTCATCATGGATTATTCTGAATGGAAACATTTTTTCAATCAATGCTTTTGCATCTACTACATGCTCAGTCTGCAATATGCCATATTTTAGATACATATGTTCAAAACGTTCTTTAAGAGACGACAAACCGTCGCATAAGTGCCGATGCTTGCCGGATCAAAGATAAGTCTGTACGACGAATCAATATACAGTAAACTAGTTGCCATTACGGTAGGTGTGTAAACAAGCTTAAAAACAGTAGACATAAATCCGCAGGTGTCTTCGAACATCATCATCTCACGTTCGTCGACATTTGCCAAGAGTTTATCCATATCCTCTTGAAGGAAATTCAATATTCGACCAAGTCCTAAAAAAATACTATTGCAGTATTACCCATGCCAGTACAATGAGACATCCTACGTACTTCGTCTTTGAAAAAACATATTACCGTAAGCAATTGCTGAGCCCGCGAAAATACATGTTGCTGACAAACAGAGTGGATTTACGGTTTTCGTAAACAAAATCGTATACTGTGGTAACAAAGAGTATTAATAGATACTAAAAGAATTACCAGACAAAATTACCCCAAAAACCCCGCAAAAGGACAAAGAAATAATAAGAAACACGAACCGAAAAACATGCCACCATTCGAATTTTTGTTCATCATCCATGACACAACCACCGATTTGAAGAGATTTTACAATGAAACTGAATAATTTGTTTTTTAATAACTTTCGGGTTACAGGTAAATATCCGGCTGAACTCATCCTTGCGGAGCCACTTTAACTACTCTAATGCGACAAAGACGACACATAAATTAAAAGCGACGCATAATTGCAATCTCAATTATTAAATGAAATCCTGACAACATTGTAACAATTGTCTTAATTATCGCTGTAACTAATTTGACTCCTATTAATTTGTTGCTGACAATTTAATTGGGGAGCCATACTTTGGTTTGCATTAGATGTTATTCACTTCCCATGTTTTAGTATTAATGGAAATTCAGAACGTACTCCAGGAAGCCAAAATACTTTGACTTCACTATTTAGCCCAGATCAAGCCAATGAAGACAACAAGGTAGACCAAATCTCTATTTCAAGAACCAAACCTGTGTGGATGCCAGAGATCTTGGTTTACAGAACTGGCAAAAACCTTCCCAGCATCAAGAAGGAAGGAGGACCCCAAAAGTCACCCAATGTATCTACACCCATTTTTCCCATGGGTTTGTGATTGTGTGTTGCTTTTTTTTATCATTTCTTATTCTTCTTTGTATGTACATATGTATGTATGTGTTTTATTCTTTACGAGATGGTTGGTGGAGTAAGTTCTGCAAATTTTAATTTTTGTAATTTATTTATTATTTACATTTTGTTACAGCATCGCACGAACATTTGTAGATCTAGCGGCTGTGCTTTCCAGTAGGCCACTATCACAAATAACCGGAATTAAATTTATTTTGTCGTGAAATTGCCTCAGAAACACGAAAATAAAAGTTATTTTGCGAGGACGCTATTATTACCAAAGTTATAAGCAATTAAAGTCTCCGATGGACTAGTGAGAAAAACGCTTTTTCGAGTACAAAAATGCGAAAAATTTGCTGTTTTACCTTCCTATTTGTCTAATAACATAATCACAAAAGCAAAAAAACGCTTAACATCTTAGAAAAATCAGCGAATAACAACTAAAAGTAATCACTACTAATATTATAAAAGTGAAACGTTGTCCGTTTGTTTGTTTGTTTGTTTGTTTGGATTTTACCTATGCGAAAACTACTAAACCAATCAACCTCAAATTTTGCACACAGAATGGTTGTACATCGGGTCATATAATAGGCTATGTTTTATAACGCTATCTTATTCAAGAGCAGAGCAGTTAACAAAAACGTGGAGCAAGTCAGAAGAAATTCCTTGCCGCACACGAAAAGATATTTTCTCGATCGTGAGCCACATCGGTTGATGAGCGTACGTGTTGTTTTTGTTTTGCCCAGTTTCACAAGGGTAGTTTTTCATTTCCTTTTCTGCTGTGTTGTTGTTGTTTTTTTTTGTTCGTTCTTTGCTTCTATCTATTCGTGTGTACAGGGTTATGATTTGGTGGTTGGTACGGTAGATACCTATATATACATACATTGGATATACATCTGTGCATTTGTATTTATGTACATATTTATATTATTTATTACATTACATATGTATTAACATATGCACGTTTGTACATACACAGGTTATCAAATTCAATTAATTCTGGAGAATTGAGTTAATGAGGGAAAAGGTCATAGCGCAGTTGGATCAGTTTGCCCGTTCCATTTGTGGGCGATTGAACTTTGGTATTGTTATGATGACACATCATTTTTTTTCGAGCCAGCCGGATTATTCATTTTTTTACACATATGCGCAATTGTCTACAGATTTTTCGTGGCAATTTTTTTTATGGATTCTCTTTTTCGGTAGATAAAGGAATAGCGCGCCGACGCGACGCGACAGGCTGGGTATGGGATTGTGCGTGCTCGATGTAGATATAACATTGCCAGTTGCGGGAGGGGAATTTTTTGTTTTGATTTTATTTTTTGCAAAGGATGTATGTATGTATGTATGTATCTATTTAACGAATGTATTCAAATTCCAAGGACATCTGATTTAGAATGAATTTGACTTGGAGGATGACTTTTCGAAAGAAAACTGACGGGGGACAATAGGTGAACAAACTCGAGTTAGAGGGAAATTCGAGTTAGAGGGAAACTCGAGTTAGAGGGAAATTCGAGTTAGAGAGAAACTCGAGTTAGAGGGAAATTCGAGTTAGAGGGAAATTCGAATTAGAGGGAGATTCGAGTTAAAGAGGGTTCGGTTCGACTTAAAGAATTTGATTACATTTGCGAAAGTGGCAAAATAAAATACAGTCGATTGGATTGAATATAAAATTCCGATTCAGATTTAAGATGAGATTATGATATTTTATATAATCATGATTAGTCTTTCATAAATTGTTTGAAGAAGATATCGATTTCTCGATTGAAATGTAATAACCCGAGCAACGCCGGGTATTAATCAGCTAGTACTATAATAAATGTTAGTTATCGCTAAATTGACGTATTCTGAACAACCGAAAATATGCATAAGTAATGAAAATCTCGGAAGTAATTAAAAGTATCTAAAAGTATACAACGGTTGGTCGGATTATATTTAATTTGTTTTGATGTTACAGATATTTACTTGCCATTGTATTCTGTTTCAATAATGTATTTTTTGTCAATTTTCTCTAGATCTACTCACTTTTTGCAAAAAAATGAAAAAAAAAAATACACCGTTTTCCCTGTGCAACATCTCGTTAGAATCTCTCTGTTCAGTTTGGCCGCCATGGATCAGTGGTTTGTACGTTGAACTGCTGACCGAGCGGCGTGGGTTCAAGCTCCAGCCATGTCCAATGAAGATTTTTCGCGGCACCACCCGTCGTCGGGAGAGGACAAGCCTCGCCGTTCGGAGTCGGAAATAAACTGTAGGTCTTTTCCATTCGTGCGTAACATGCACAACATGAATGGTTGCGAGAAGCTAGGCCTTGGCTCATTCCGAGCTGTCGCGTCAGCTATTAATTAATTAATTAATTGAATCGTCAAATTTCTGAGTACTGTGTATACTACTTTACCCGACTACTTTATCGACTTTGCTGTGTTCATCGTTCATCGTTATATAAATGAATTTGAAATAATTGAATATCTTTAATATCTTAGCTCCCATTAGAAATATCGTGATAATTTCAATACAAAAATGAGACCAAGCCTTTAAGGTATAGATCGTCAAAGTTTTATAAAAATCCATCAATAGCTTTTGCGAAAACGCGAACATTCATTCTATTATATGTATAGATAAACCGCAATTTTTGTGACCAAATCATAAGTCCGTTTATTTCAGAGTGTTGAAGAAAATGTCAAATTGTATTGATAAAGCGACACAAGTTTAGTTCAACTGGTCTTGCAGAATGCAATTACAGTTCAGCTCCAAAAATATTATACTGTTGTATGCTACTCCTTAGGTTTTGAACAAAATAGAAAAAACTTTGCGGTCCTTTCATTCTATTGGTACAAATATCCTCATGCAATACAAAACATAGTGCTAATGATTATGCTATGTATTTTCTGCCGACCCTCTGTAAACATAGGCTTTTAAAATCAACACTTACATATATTGATGTAAGTTCTTGATACAGTATACAGGTCGACTAAGTATTTAACTATCTGATTTATTTTTAGATCATACGCACTGCATACATCTATTTTAGTGAACATTTTGCGTTTTTGTGTTTTTTATGATTGTTGTCATCTTGATAGGGTCAAGTTTTACATTCTTCTACCCTTCTTTTGAGTCCTACCGTTTACAAATTATTTTGATCTTCTTAAAATGCTGAAGTAGGTATATGCCGCTCGAATAATCTGCAAATAGGAATATGTCATTACCCTCTCGACCTACAAACCAAACTTGAGACTTACGTCAATGAAAGTGGTTACATGCAATCTTATGATAAAGGCTGTTATCTCTACTGGGTCAGTAGTTATTAGCATAATTATCAGTACCAACCTTTGAACCTCAAGAGAATAGGTGTACCATTCGCACGAATAGATGGCAAAGCACATGGCATAGCTCTGCAAGACATAATAATATTTTTATAGCAAAATGCCAAAAAGTTCAGAAATAGTAAACAAAAGCGTTTTATGGACTCACGTTTTCACTCACCAAAGTACCATTCCAGTGGTATACCCAAAGGATCGACAGCACGACGAACTCAAATAAGAACAGGAATAAAAAATCCATATTCAAGTGAATCTATGAAATACCCAATCAGCGAACAAATATAAAAATTTAAATTTAACTCACTCCCGGAGCCATCTCATAAAGTACGAAACAAATTATAATCGAATATATCATGAAGTCTATAAACACTGGGATGTATATGAATTGCTGGAGCTGGCCCATAAACCTGGAGAAAAACAAAACAGTAAGCCCAATTATTTCCAAATGAGACATATTGTTCCGAAGCTGCTTGATACTGGTTTGAACCTAGTAGCAATGTAACACGTAATTATGACCTGAAGCCAGCATTATCTTTAGCCAGCTTCAGCTGCATTCGCGGAATAGGCCTTGTTAAAACGTTGTATCTTAGGGTTCTTTAAATACATCGAATCACGTCGAAAAAAGGGGTGGTAGTCGGGCCAATCCTGTTTCCTAGATCAGTTGGCGCAAAACACTAGGTAATGCAACTAAAAAGTGCCCACTTACTTAGTTACTTAGCATGGCGCTACAGTCCGGGGTGGACCTGGGCCTCAACCAACAAGCTTCTCCAGCCAGCTCGATCTTTTCCCGCTGCCTCGAGTTTCACACGCTAAGTTAGTTAAGGTCTCCTTCCACGTGCGTGCGCCACCTGAGTCGCGGTCTTTCTCTACTGGGCCGTCCCTCGGGTGTGGATTCGAAGATTTTCTGGGCCGAAGCATTGGTGTCCATTCGCTCTATATGACCCAGTCACGTCAGTCGTTGGACCTTCACTCTTCTGGCTAAGTCGATGTTGATGTACAGCCCGTATAGTTCGTCGTTGTAACTTCTCCTCCACTCATCCTCTATGCAGACGGGACCAAAAATCACCCGAATAATTTTCCTCTCGAAACAGCCAAGAGCAACCTCATACGCTTTTAACAGAGTCCATGCCTCTGCGCCATAGAGCAGGACTGGGACGATTAAGGTCGTATACAGGGTCACCTTAATTGTTCGAGAGAGGCAAGAGTGATTGGCAAGAGTGATTGGCAAGAGTTATTCTTCGTTTAATTTCAGCGCTGGTGCTGTTGTCTGAATTTATAGAGGAGCCTAGATAGACAAAGTCTTTAACTACCTCGAAGTTATAACTGTCTATTGTGACGTTCTGTCCAAGACGTCGGTGTTGGGTGTTTTTTCTTGTTGACAGCATAAACTTCGTCTTGCCCTCATTGACCGCTTAACCCATCTTCGCCGCCTCCGTCTCAATACTCACAAACGCACCAGTGATATCACGCTCCGTTCTCCCGATTATGTCAATATCGTCGGCGTATGCGTGTAATTGGACGGACTTTTGAAAGATTGTGCCTTTGGTGTTGGCGCGTGAGTTTTGCACAACTCTTTCAAGAACGATGTTGAAGAAGTCGCATGACAGCGCGTCACCTTGTCTTAATCCTTTTTTGATATCAAAGGTATAGGTGATGTCTTGACCGACCTTGATGGAGCAGCGAGCATTCTCCATCGTCATCCTGCACAGACGGACGAGTTTGGCCGAAATGCCAAAACTAGGCATGGCTCCGTATAGCTCGTCTCTATAAATGCTGTCATACGCGGCCTTAAAATCGATGAAGAAAGAGAGTGCCCACTTACCAATTTAAATTTACTCACCAACGAATGCGAACTTGTTCACGAATACAGAATTTGGAAAGTCTTGTACGCAGATAGTTGGTCTTATCCTTTTCAGTGACAATACTTGCGTACACTGTCGCTTCGTTTGACTCCAAAATCACCTTCGATATCTTATATATTATAGAAATGAAAAATTATAAATTATTTTAGAGTTTTACTAATTTCAAAAATTTTCTTTCATATCCATGCCACGATGCATACTTACATCCATTTCTGACATCCGCTTGTGCATTACTTTAAATTTGAAATTCACATAAGTCATCATATTGGTAATGGCTACAGGCCACAAGGGAATGTGTAACGCTCCCAAAATGACCAAACAAATAGGATAAACCAAACCCACAAAGAAGTCTTCATGAATTACTCTGAATGGGAACATATTTGTAACTAATGAGTTTGTTTTTATTTCACGCTCAATCTGAAATAAGTCCTCTTCAACATATTACGAGTACATTCAAAACGTATTTTTAGACATTACAAACCGTTGCATAGTTATTGACAGATTCCGGATCAAAGATAAGTCTGTACAACAAATCGACATATAGTAAAAACAATCCGATTATCACTGGTGTGTAAACAAGCTTCTGAACAGTAGACATAAATCCGCAGGTTTCTTCGAACATCTGAAGCTCACGTTCATCGGCATTTATCATGAGTTTTTCCATGTCCTCTTGCAGGAAGTTCAACATTCGACCGAGTCCTAAGAAAGTATTATTGCAGTATTATGCATTCCATTAAAATGGGACTTCTTACTTCGCCTTTGAAAAAACATATTAGTGTATGCAATTGATGAGGCCAAGAAAAATAATGTTGTTGATAAGCACAGTGGGTTAATGGTTCTTGTAAACAAAATTGTCATCTGTTGTAAAGAGTGTTAATAGATACCAAAAAATCGAAAGTATTACCAGAAGAAATTACCCCGAAAACACCGCAAAAGAACAAAGAAATAATAAGAAACACGAACCGCCAAAAATGCCACCATTCAAAGTTTTGTGTTTCATCCATCACACAACCACCGATTTGAAGAGCTTTTACAATGAAACTGAACAGTTTGTTTTTAAATAATTTCCGATTTAAACGCACATAACCTGTTGAAGTCATCTTTGCGGAACCACTCTGTATTCAAATGTGAAAGCGTATGAAATGAATTTATATTTTCGTAGTCTTAAATCTAGTGTACACTACAAGTTTAATTATTAAGCGAAAATAGTGTAGGAGTTGTTTTAACCATTATAATAATTATGGCTTTAGTGACAGCATGTGATATGGTTTCGTTCTTGTTGATTTTATTGTTACATTGCTATTGAAAATTTTATTTTATTATGCAAAGCAAAAATATAATATTATACTATAAGCAGCAACTGCCAGGGCTCTCCGTCTGGACGATACTTCGAAACGCTATCGTCTGTAGTTTGCGTCATGTAAACCCACCTCTATCGTGTCGTCTATCGTTTATTTTTTCTAAAGTTTGAGAGCTATTAGTAACTCTCAAACTTAAAAAAATTGGTATTTGTTTTGTGAAAAATGACATTTGTGCTATTATTCTCGATTTTTGTTTTTGTTTTTTGTACCGTGTTTAGGGAATTGAAAAAATGTTAAGCGCATATTTCCTTGGACAATTCTCATTGAAAAATATAGCAGCTTTTGTGCAATTTTTGTTAGATTGGATTCCAAGGGAAACAAATTTCGCAGCGAAAAAATTCGAGAAGCTAAGTCTTCTTAGAAGAGAAGCTAAGTCTTCTGCTTTAAAAAAATTATTTTTTTGTACTTTTCCTAAATTAAATTAATTCTCTGAAGTAAAAACTCATTTGAAATAAATAGAAATCGGACAGCAAATGTCAAAATATTGCAACGAGAAATATTCCGTTGGGAGAAAAGAATGGTCGATTCACTCAGCTACTCAGATGCAAATGGAAATGTTAATCAATTTCACGGAGAAGCACACAGACATGGCACGGAACTATGTTCCCAAAACAACTTAGGGTAGACATGTTTTCACTTGTTAAAATTGATTTCTTTGATTTAAACACAAATCTCATAATTTTCTTTGCCTCTTTGATTCACAAACGATACCGAAACGATACCGATTTTGCTATCGTCTAAAATCAATCGTCGAGACGATAGTAACTGACAGTTTTCGCGTTATGTGAAGCAAGCGTTCAATCGTCAAAACGATATCGCCCAGACGATAGTACTTTATTACATGTTACGTGATGCCAAACTATCGTCGAAACGATATCGTCAGACAACAACTATCCTCTTACGTGATGAGAGTCCAGTTCTCACCTTCTAGTAAATACATGTGTACATGCACACCACTTTGGCATGGTGCTCCAACCCGATCGAGCAAGTCATATCAGAGTTGGTGAATTTACTTAATATGCATTCTAGTAGTCGAAAACGCTTAAAGATTTTTCAACAAGAGAATAGCAAATGAACTCATGTGTTGACCCAGGGCAAATATGCGACATGTTTTGGTCCACTTTTGTTCGTCATGTTCATTAATGATAGCCCTTCAAGCCTGTCCTTTCTATTACATATATGCCGATGATATCAAGATTTATTAAAGTATAAAACCTGTGTCTGACAGTTTTGAATTGCAAAGTAATCTAAACAGTATCTGTTTGTTGTGTGAACGAAATTGTTTACGTTTTTATTTATCTAAATGTACAATAGTGACTTTTACACTGTTATATCATTTCTGAAACTAATGCCATGTTAGACTTTCTGTATCGAAATTGCAAGGAATTTGTAGATCCTTACAAATATAAGGCTTTATGCGTTTCATTTGTTCGTTCTGTACTTGAATATTGCTGTGCAATCTGGCGTCCTTACTCCGAGAATAGTTCATTACGTATTGAGCGTATACAGAAAAAATTCACTAAATTATCACTTCGCAAACTGTACTGTCTTGCTAATACGCCTTCGTTTGAAACTAGCACACTTTAGATCAAAAAATGTCTGAAAAAGGGCTGAATGTTTTCGCTGGTTCACGCGTAATTGAGGTTAAGTTAGATAAGACAGGGTTGTGAGGAAAAAGTGTCACAAAACACTAGGCAGCATATATAGGTCCATCGCCATTCCTGCTTAACATATGTAAAAGCACGAGCTTATTCAGTTTGCCCAAAGCATATCATGCTACCTAACTCCTTAAGGTTAGTACATAAATGTTTCAGCTCATAGCTGTGTTGTCGCATATTTTTGTTTGCAAAGTTATCTCTTCCATTTTTGATCCTAAATCAAACAATAAAAATAAAAAGGAGTAGGTTTCTATTTCTCTTTCTGCCGCGAAGCGCCATTTCGTTTTGCAAATTTCGAGGTCACACTTTGTGCCAGATAATATCGCAACGCTACTGCAAAGCGGCCCATTAAAGGTCGGACACGACATTGCGTATTGAGCTTCAATTCTACGAATGGTACGTTAGAGAAAATTCGGTTTGGCGAAACAAATGCTAAACATATTTGTGTTCGTTTTTCTTGGAAGGCGAAGTAAATAAAATAATTAGCTGGCGCGACAGCTCTTGATGAGCCAAGGTCTAACTTCTTGTAGTCACTTAAAAGACCTACTATTTGTTGCGGACTCCAAACAGCGAACAGCGAATTGAGTAGCTTTTTCATGACAAATTATACTCTGGGAGGTTTATTATTACCCGACGAGAGGTGGTGACGCGAAAAATGTTCGGTGGACTGGGCTGGGGCTCAATCCCAGGCAGCTCGCAGGCAGCAGTCTAACGCACTAGCAACTGAGCCGCGGCGCACCTTTGTTGATTTAAAGGTCTGATCTAGTGTTCGTTTAGTCAAGATCAACTGTTTAGTTTGGTTGCATTGGTATTTGCTACCCCGCTTCAAGGAAAGAAGACTGCATTAGACAGGGTTCTGAAGCAAAGGTGTCACAAAACTCTGGGGAACTTTTTACTTCCCACCTAGGTAGGGGAGGTATTGGAATCGGTCCGAACAAAATGTTTCGAGATATGAACAGAGCTTGACATTTCCATACACTAGAAATCGTTTGGACCCATTTTCGAAATGGTGTCTGCGTGGGTGTGTGTGATCATATTTTTCGCCTTCCATATCTGGAGAACAAAACAACGTAGGACCATGCGCTTTTTTTTGTTATATTTCTCAGCGTGATTTTGACACACAATCGGTCCAGCAGATATTGAGGAAATTTAAGAAATGTTTTCTATCAAGTTCGCGCCACAACTCTTTGTGGAACAATTAAACAGTGTATATTCAAAAATTTTCGCGTTCGATGAATGTTTTCTTTAATTATGAAATAAATAACAATATTATTGTTTTTGATATAACACAATACGAGGTGGGAAGTACAGGACTGGCTCCCCAGTCGAATTTTTAAAAAGTACAAACCTATTCAATAAACTCAAAGCATTTCATTTCCCTATAAAACCTAGCGATTTTTATGAAGCCTGTGCACAAATACTTCACTCTAAAGCTTGCTTTTCCTTGGAATTCACATGATATGTATGTAATGTCCTTTGCAACGCAGATGACATTACAGTATCTGCATATATCCAAGTTAAAATCTTCTAGGTTTTTGGCCTATTTTCAAAGAAGGCAATGACCCAGCGTTTCGTTGTTTTTAAGTCCAGGTGGATTTGTGAATTTGTGGATTTTTCATTCTTTCATTTATTTGCGATACCAGACCTATTCCAATGTAAATCAAGTTTCAGTTCAAGTGGAAATAGGTACTCGAAAATGATTTAAAAAATTGTGCGATAATCCTCTCAAGTAAATTAAAGCGTCCCTAACGAAAAGCCTCCATGCTAACGCTGAGGAACAAACTAGGATGTTGTAGCCGGAAGGCGGAACACATCGGATCCGAATAGTATACGGCGTTAAATAATATGTACTGTGTCGGTGCATTTGTTTTTAATTTATTGTAAAAACTGAATCTCCATAACGTAAACTAGAAACAATTCACATCCTCATTGGGTTCCGTTTCGAGAGCTTCAACTTTAACATCTGTCCTTCCTTTGAGTCCTACCATTTCGAATTTAACTTGAACTTCTTAAAATATTAAAATAGCTATATGCCGCTCGAATAATCTGCAAATGACAAAATAGGATTAGTCTCCTGAAATAGGACATAAACAAAATTTAAGACTTACGTCAACGAAAGTGTTTACATGCAATCTTATGATAAAGGCTGTTATTTCCACAGGGTCAGCGGATACTAGCATAACTAGCAGCACCATCTTTTGGACCTCAAGGGAATAGCTGTACCATTCGCACGAGTAAATTGCAAAGCACATGGCAAAGCTCTGCAAGAAATTATTCTTTTTTTACCGATGTGAACAAGCAAGATGTCAAAAAGTTCAAAAATAGCAGGCAATATTGTTCCAATCGTTACAAAAAATTTAAGTGATGGCCTCTCATGCGAAAGGTTCAATTTTATCTAAGCCCTAAACAAAGTTATAACTAGCATTGCGAACGAAAGTGGACATAAGCAAGTATATACATATTCGAATGAATCGAATTAATGGTTGATTGCACATATTTTATTGACTCACATTTTCATTCACTAAAGTACCATTCCAGTGGTATACATAAAGGATCGAAGCTACGATGAACCCACAGAGGGACATGAATGCAAAATCCATATTCGAGTGACTCTAGAATAAAATACTCAATCAATAAAAAATTGTAAAAATTAAAGTTTTCAGAACTCACTCCTGCACCCATCTCATAAAGGACGAAACAAATTATAATCGAATAAATCATAAAGTCCACAAACACCGGAATGCGAATGCATTCCTGAAGCTGGTCCATAAACCTGGGGAAGAAGAAAACAGACAGGCCAATTATTTCCAACTCAAGCACATAGTAACAGCGATCTAAGGCTCATATTGTCCCGAATGTTTCTGATAAAATCAGGAAGGCGTACGCGTATTCACGTTCATATTTTCGCAGGCAATAAAGGTAATAAACTTCTTTGAACCCAGTAACAATTTAACACATAACTTTGGCCTAAAGCCGGCACGATCTTTGGGCAGCTTCAGTTGCATTCGTCGAATTGGTTGAGGTAACCTTCCACAAGTAGAGCGTTATCCTTCGGGACTAGAAACATTATTTTCAGATCATTTGAGCTGGAGCATTGCTGTTTATCCGTTTTACATGATCTAATCATCTTACCACAATGGAGTCATTTTACATCTCGTGTAGGTCTTTTCGAAAGGGCCTTGCTAAAAAGTTGTCTCTTAAAACCACTTTAAAAAAGTGATGGTAGTCGGGTCAGTCTTATGAAGGCAATCCCGTTTTGCCAAATTAGTTGGCACAAATCACTAAGATATACACCTAAGAAGTGCCAATGCACCTGATTAAATGGACTCACCAACGTATGCGGACTTGTTCACGTATACAGAATTTGCATAGTCTTGTACGCAGATAGTTGGTTTTATCATTTCGATTAATAATATTTGCATACACTGTCGCTTCATATGGCTCCAAAATTACCTTCGATATCTTGTACAAAAAATTTAAAAATGTAAATTATTTCATAGTAAAACATAATGTCACGATGTTTACTTACATCCATTTCTGACATCCGCTTGTGCATTACTTTAAATTTGAAATTTACATAAGACATCAAATTGGTAATGACTACGGGCCACAAGGGAATATATAACGTTGCCATAGTGGCCAAATAAAAAGGATAAACCAAACCCAGAAAAAAGTCGTCGTGGATTATTCTGAACGGAAACATTTTTTCAATCAATGCTTTTGCATCCACTACACGCTCAATCTGCAATATACCATACTTAAGACACATGTGTTCAAAACGTTCTTTGAGAGACCGCAAACCGTCGCATAAGTGCCGATGCTTTCCGGATCAAAGATAAGTCTGTACGACGAATCGATATACAGTATACTCGTTGCCATTACGGTAGGTGTGTAAACAAGCTTCCGAACAGTAGACATAAATCCGCAGGTTTCTTCGAACATCTTAAGTTCACGTTCGTCAGCATTTATCATGAGTTGGTCTGTATCCTCTTGCAGGAAGTTTAGCATTCGACCGAGTCCTAAAAAATATTATTGCGGTATTATGCATGTCAACATAATGAGACATCGTATGTACTTCGCCTATGAAAAAACATACTGGCGTAAGCAATTGCTGAGGCCGTGAAAATGCATGTTGCTGACAAACAGAGTGGATTAACGGTCTTCGTAATCAAAGACGTGTACTGTGGTTATAAAGAGTGTTAATAGATACTACAAGAATTACCAGATAAAATTACCCCGAAAACTCCACAAAGCGTCAAAGAAATAATAAGAAACACGAACCGAAAAGCATGCCACCATTCGAACTTTTGTTCATTATCCATGACACAACCACCGATAAGAAGGCACTTTACGATGAAACTGAACAGTTTGTTTTCTAATAATTTCCGGCTTATACGCACATATCCCGTCATCGTTGCTGAACCACTCTGTATACTCAAATGTGACAAGGAAGACAAGTGACAAGAATTTATACCTTTGTAGTATTGAATTGAGTTTATCGCACATTATAAACTTAATTATTAAGCGCAAAATTAAATTCTTGTTGTCTGTTAAAACTCGTAACAGTTGTTTTAACAATTATAATAATTATCGCTGTCAATAAATGGTTCCATTCCTATTGATTTTATTGTTACATTGTTGCTGACAATTTAAATGGGCTTCCTGTATGCAAAACAAACATACAAAAACTATAACCGGCAACTGCCAGTTCTCATCTTCTAGTAAATACATACAAACCATTTTCATATAGCTATCTAGCCCAACCGAGGAAGTTGGAACAGAGTTCGCACATTTTTATACAACCTTGTCGTTCCGGAAAAGGCTTAAAAAAAATGTCAACGAGAAAATTAGAAACAAATTCATCAGATGCCCCAGAGCTTCATATCCTTTCTGGACAGTGGCAAAAGCGATTAGTAATGACTCTGGACATTTCCTTATGGCCGCCTTTAGTAAAACATGACGGGTCCCTGGCCACAACACATCAGAACACAACACAATACATCGATGTCCGGGATTAAATTTGAATTTACCCAATTGAGCTGAAGAAAAACAACTGGGGCAGACGGAATACCAGTTGCAGTAAATGCGGACCACAACTATTACCAGTCTTTTGAAAACTGACTTCTTTCCTAGCTGTAGACGAAACTGGCTTTTTTCCCAGGTCCGATTTTTAAAAAGGGAAGGAAATGTTTGTTAGAAAATGTCCGCCCTTAAGCTTTGCATGTAGTCAAGTACTTAGAAAGTCATGGGCTAATTTACGACCGACTGTATGGTTTCCCCAACCTTCGTTAAACATAGGCCATCGAACCTCACGGTCGTCGCATTGGATATCTTAAAAGACTTCGACTGAGTCTGTTCTCAAGCTGTTTTAAGTAAACTTAACGTAACCACAACAGCTTTGCGGCAGAATGATAAGATTTCTTAAAGACAAATCTATTTAAGTTGTGGTCGACGGTGTATCGTCTCATTTTTATATCGATGACCACAAATAGAAAAATCTATAGTTTCGCCGACGAGAACACCCTTACAACCAGACCAGAACCTCACAACCCTTACACCAAGCGGAACAAACAAAGACGCAGCTCATCCCCCCGGTAGCCCCTCACTTCGTATGCATTCAGAAGGCTGAAGTCAATTAGCCAAAAGTTGACAATGAGAAAGATTTGTGCCTTTCACGAAATAAGGACGAAATTAGATCGGGATGACAGAGTCATCGTAAGAATGCCATCGTAACAAAACTCTTGGAGAAAAAAGGCTTAATGCAATTGGAGCATTGAGAGTGAAACATTCTAGGGCTATGCTTAATCTCGATTCCTTGTGTCATTGCAAGCAATAGGTTATTCGAAATTTGACTTATGGGTTTTTATCCAAATGCAGCCTTTAGCTAAAGCTGAACATTGGCACAGTTTATGCAACGCTATCTCCACCTCCTCATAGCATAGTCTGCAGTTATCATCTTCCATCAGACCCTTGAACGACCTCTGAAACTTATACATGCCTAGCGGCTGCATCACGAGAGAAATTCTATTGGATATTCAAAATGCCCGGATACTTTCAAGCACTATTCCATACTTAGATGCAGCAAGTAAACTAAAGATATTCCTTAAGGTAAAGTCATATGTATGCTGTTATGGGCTTTGGCTGTAAATGATGTGCTCCAGAAGTTTCAAAGTGAACTCATGGAAAGAGATTTGGGAATTATTAGTTAGTTAGTTAGAGTGGTCCTCCAAGATGAGGTACAATTAGGCCAAACAAGTAGGTCCATTGTGATACAACTAAGTACTGGGATGGGACCCCAGCTTATTCCTGAAACTATTTATGTAGATTTTCATTGGCTATGTGAGACTTTTGTGCAGAGAATCTAGTATAGCCTCATTCAACAATGAGTGTCATTTTAAATTGCGCGCCATTGTTGAACTGTCAACATTCAACTATTATGACAATGACTTTTGATAAACAAAAATTTACTTAAAGTGGCGCTACAGTCCATGGTGGACCTGGGCCTCAACCAACAACCGTCTCCAGCGAGCTCGATCTTTAGCCTTCAGTTTCGCACGCCAAGTTGGTTGAGGTCCCCTTCCACTTGCGTGCGCCACCTGAGTCGTGGTCTGCCTCTACTGCGCCGTCCCTCGGGTGTGGATTCGAAGATTTTCCCGGCCGGAGCATTGGTGTCCATCCGCTCTACATGACCCAGCCACCTCAGTGATGGAACTTCACTCTTCTGGCTAAGTCGATGTCGCTATACAGCCCGTACAGTTCGTCGTTGTATCTCCTCCTCCATTCACCGTCTATGCAGATGGGACCGAAAATCACTCAAAGTATTTTCCTCTCGAAACAGCCAAGAGCAACCTCATCCACTTTTGATAGAGTACATACCTCTGCGCCATAGAGCAGGACTGGACACGGTCAGCTTCGTTTTTCGGGAAAGGGCTGTGCTACTCAATTGCCTTCTCAGCCCAAAAAAACAGCGATTGGCAAGAGTTACTCTTCGTTTGATTTCAACGCTGGTGTCATTATCTTAATTTATAGCGGAGCCTAGGTATACAAAGTTCTTAACTACCTCAAAGTTATAACTGTCTACTGTGACGTTCTGTCCGAGACGTCGATGTTGAGTGTCCTTTCTTGTTGACAGCATATACTTCGTCTTGCGTTCATTGACCGCTAAACCCATCTTCGCCGCCTCCGTCTCGATACTCACAAACGCACCAGTGACATCACGTTGCGTTCTTCCGATTATGCCAATATCGTTGGCGTATCTGAGTAATTAGATGGACTCTCTATAGATGCTACCATACGATGAAGATCTGCCGAAGTGTGAATATTTGGTCGGTGGTGGACTTTCCTGGCCTCAAGCCACGCTGATATGGACCAATCATTTTATTGACGAACGGCTTCAGGCGCTCACACAAAGCGGCAGAAAAGATCTTGTAAGCGATGTTAAGAAGACTGATGCCTCTGTAGTTGGCGCAGTTGAGAGGGACTCCTTTCTTGAGGATCGGGCAATCGATGCCGAGATTCCGTTCATAGGGCATACACTCATCTGACCAAATCTTAGAAATGAGTTGGTCTACGCTCTCTACCAGGTCATTTCCAGCTGCTTTAAGTACCTCGGCCGGAAGGCCGTTGGGTCAAGCAGGCTTGTTGGATTTTAGTTTTGATATTGCTACCCGCATTTCCTTTTGATCAGGTGGATGGATATTTTGGCTATCATCGTCTAGGTTGAATGGTTCGTTCTGCCGGACAGAGGGATGTTGGTCTTCGTCGCAGTTATACAGTCTGCAGGAATAGTTTTTCCAAATTCTCAACACCGACTGTGATTCTATTACGAGGTTTCCTTCTTTATGTCTACAGGTTTCCGTATTGGTTCTTCTTCCCTGACACGTTCTCTTTACCTTTTGGTAAAAGTTCCGTACGTTGTTCCTAGAGTTTAGTCTCTTAATATCCTCAATCGCGCACTTCTCATGCTCTTCCTATTTCTTTTGGAGAAGTCGATGTTCCTTCCTTCCATTTTGTTTGCAGAGCTTGCTAGCAGCTCTCACCCTTCTCTGCAGCGGTGCTTTATATGCTTTTTGCTTGGCTGCACGTAAGTGCCGGCATTCTTCATCAAACCAGGGATTTTGGAGTGGCAGTCGTTTGAAACCCAGCACATCAGTTGCGTCGTTTCTGTTGGCTTATAGGCAGCGTTGCCACTGGTCTTCGACATTTGATGCTGGCGGCATAGGATATGTTCAAAGATTTTGGGATACGCGTTCGACGAAGATTCTGACAGTATCTTTTGGTTGCAGCCTGTCGACGTTGTATCTTCTCACAGTGATTCGCATTCGTACCTTGGCTGCAACAAGGTTACGATCCGAGTCTATGTTGGCAGCTCGGAAGGTTCGGACATCCAGATCACTGGATGTCTTGCGTCGATCCCATTGTGATCAATTTGATTGACCGTGTGATAATCAGGACATCGCCATATCCCCTTATGAATATTGAGCTGAGGAAATTGTGTGCTTGCTATAGTGACTTTTTGTCCTGCAGCGAAGTCAATTCAGTTTTCAGACGTGGTGTCATGTTTAGATCAGCGATCCTTCTGGAGTTCAGATCATTCAGATCGTTGAAGAAATATTCGAATAAGGTGGTTTCTCAGATGTAGACAAGGGTGTGTATACAGTAGACTATTCCTCCTTCTCGTCCCTGCAGCTCCGGAACAAATCGTTGCATGCTATACCGACGTGTGAAACATGCCTGCCAAGGATGCAGTGCCTTGTGAGGACGTTGATAAATTTTAAGTCATATTAATGCCTTTGATCTTTTCAGATTCAGGACAGGCCAGATCAGCAATAATCAAGATTTTGCCATCTACAATTTACTTTCGACAGGACATGGGTGCAAGTCAGTGAATTCTTGGTAAATGGACAAGTAACTGCGGTCTTAACATCATTCCAGCAAAAATTAAACAGGTTCTCTGCAAGGGACAGCACAGTATCGTCCCTTGCAGAACGCTCAGATTGCTAGGAAAGCATAACACACAAATTGATATGACTCAGATACATATAAGTGCTCGTAGTTTATTTTAGTAAAAATTTTAAAACATGTCAGGGCTTAATACGTATATTTCTCTCGCGATATCAAATATAAGGTGTTGTTGGTGATTGTTGTCTTATCGTATCTTGGTAGCTAGGCCATAAGAAAAGTTCTTCCGCTTCGAATCTATTTTGAACTTCTTAAAATACTAAAGTAACTAAAAGCCGCTCGAACAATCTGCAAATAAAAAAACATAATTAGCCTCTTGACCTACGAAACAAAACACAAAACTTACATCGATGAAAGTGCTTACTCGCAATTTTATAAAAAAGGCCGTTATTTCCACAGGATCCGCAGTGATTAACATAATTTTCAGAACCATTTTTTGGACATCAAGGGAATAGGTGTACCAATCGGAAGAGTAGATTGCAAAGCACAGGGCATAACTCTGCAAGATGCAATCAATTTTGGGTTGGGTTAGGTTAGTGGGAAGAGTCCTCAACGTGTAGATACATTAACGTGGATATTACACTTAATAATTCTTAAACCAATCTTTAGCTTGTATGAAGCTGCAGATAGCTTTCAGCGGGTTTTCCTAGAGGTCCTCTAAATCTTGGGTTTAATGCATCCCTAAAATTCTCAGTCGGAAGTATCAGAGGGAAGGGCAGTGGCAAGGGAAGTGCCGTGTTTGTACTCGTGGACTTCCCCATCGCCTCTGCACAGATCATTCAAATTCAATTTTACAGTATGAAATTATTGCAAATTGTGTCTGAAATTTTCGTTATAAGGTTGGTTGGGCGGTCTTGTCCTTCTCTCTCATCATAGAGTCATCAAACAAAGTGTCAAAAAATTTAAAAAGGGAAAAGAAAGGTGCTTTTTGCTAAGTCATTTGTGTCAAAGGATGTCTTTTGAACTTGAAGTTCTAATTACAAACATAATTGAAGGTTTAAAAATCCCAACTGAATCCCAAGGCACAGACAATGATCACTGTTTGCGTTTGAATATTTCTCTGCTAGTTCCAGACTATAAAATAATATACAGGAAAGGGAAAGTCAACTTCGAGCACTTAACTCAAAATACTTAAAAAATAGAACGATTTTTGCTGCGATAGAAACCCATTCAAATAATAAGTGTCCAGAAAACTAGGAAATTGTTAGTAAATATACTTCATTGACTTACATTTTCACTCACCAAAGTACCATTCCAATGGTAAACCCACAGAATCGTAGATACAACGATCTCAAATAAGAGGAGGAATGTAAAATCGATTTTCGAGGTTCTCTGAAATGATCTATCCGATAAATTTGGAAAAAAAAATTGAAGTTTTTAGAACTCACTCCAGCACCAACAGCCATCTCATAAAGAACAAAACATATTATAATAGAATAGATCGTAGAATCCATAAACACCGGGATGTGTATTAAATGCTGCAGCTCGTCCATAAACCTGGAGGAAGAACAACAGAACAAAATCAATTATTATGAAGGAAAAACGCTTCTTGTTTCCGAAATGGCCAAAACATGGATTTCATCAAATTGACTAGACTCTCACTGAACAACAAATTTTTTTTTAAGATTTGTTGTATTTGTTGATATTGTTCTGCTGACTTCCTTGGACATTGGATGGTCTGTCAGTCCTAATTGCAATTTATGCATTTTACGCAGTCTGAGATAGGACGTTGTCTTGATAAAGCCTTGTCAAGCAGCAGTGCGTTGCATTTCCTTGTCATTGTTTTGTTCCTTTCGCGGAGCAAAATTATATTATTACAGAAATGGTCGACAAAATCATATTGCCCCCCTTCGAGGCATGTTTGCACTTCATCTACTGTCTTGCCACAAGAGTAAAGTGGTGAATGCAAGTTTCATGGGGAGTTTTCAAACGCTACAGCAAGTGCCGCGACCACAACACAGATCGCTACCGCATCTACCTTACCTCTAATCTTGATTCCATTTGCATGTTATTGGTGGTGGTCGCTCTTTTTAGCTGTCTCAAACGATCATCATTGACACAGTTTACTTACCAGCGGATTCGAATTTGCTCATTTATACAGGATTTGCACAGTCTTGTGCGGAGAAAGTTGATTCTATCCCTTTGATTGTTCAGGCTTGAATAGAATTTCGCTTCATTTGGCTCCAAAATCACTTTCGATATCTATAATATAATGTTATAGAGTTTTAAACCATCAAACCGTCAGACGCTTAAAGTCCTAACATCCATTTCTGACATCCGTTTGTGCATAATTTTCCATTTAAAATTCACATAAGACATCAGGTTGGTAATGGCTACGGGCCACAGTGGAATATATAACGCTGCCGCCAAGACAATGAAAATAGGATAAACTACACCAGTAAAAATATCATCATGGATCACTCGATAAGGAAACATCTTTCCAACTATCGATTTGGTTACTATCACAGGTT
The DNA here is from genome assembly GCA_917880715.2 of Matsumyia berberina. NCBI lineage: Eukaryota > Metazoa > Arthropoda > Insecta > Diptera > Syrphidae > Matsumyia > Matsumyia berberina. The sequence goes on along the minus strand of OU862870.1, from coordinate 107,861,233 downwards.
CAGTCTGGAAAAAGCCAATTTTTAATCACTTCTACATACAATTCATACGTTAACAGATGACAAACCGTCGCATAGTTATGGATGGATTCCGGATCGAAAATAATTCTGTAAATCGCATCGATGTACAGCATAGACGCTGCCATTATGGTAGGTGTGTACACAATCCTCTGTAGAGTAGACATAAATTCGCATGTTTCTTCGAACATCTTCATCTCACGTTCGTCGACATTTGTCAAGAGTTTATCCATATCCTCTTGCAGGAAATTCAATATCCTACCGAGTCCTGAAAAATACTATCATATGTGGTACATGCACGCAAACAAATTGAAACATCCCACTTCGCTTTTGAAAAAAAATATTAATGTAAGCAATTGATGTTGCCAGGAAAGTACATGATGTTGCTAAACACAGCGGGTTGACACTTTTCGTTAGCACAGTCGTAATCTGATGTTACAAAGATAGTTAATACTACAAGAATATAGAGTAAGTAGTTGCAGTAAAACGTACCCCGAGAATGCTGCAAATGGATAACGAAGTAGTCAGAAACGCGCACCGCCAAAAATGCCACGATTCAAATGTTTGATTTTCGTTTATGACGTAACCACCGATTAGCAGTGATTTTACCATGAAACTAAACAGTCTGTTTTTTAACAATTTCCGGGTGATAGGTTGGTATCGAACTGAGGTCATCTTTCCGAAACAGCTTCTACTCAAATGCGATTGAGGTGGCACTTTGAGTTTGTCGTTTGTTAACAATATTGTAACAATTATAATAATTATTACGGCTTTTACTCAATTATTTGATTGCTATTAATTGTTTCTTTCTATTTAATTGTAGATCGATACAAAGTTTAACTTGCATAGGATTATAGTTGGAATTTGGTGTTCAAATTACGAAAAATGATACCACAAACTTTCAGACGCAAGAAACTAAATTTTTAAAACTATACTATGCAACAATTGCTTAAAAACATAGCTTGTGCGAGAGCTTGATGTGATTCAAAATCTAGCTTCTCGCAACCATTAATGTTGTGTGTGTTACACGAATAGAAGGGACCTACAATTTATTGTCGAGTCCGAACGGCGAATTGAGAAGCTCTTTCATGACAGATTATACTCCCGGAGGCTTGTCATTTCCCGACGAGAGGTGGTGCCTCGAAAAACTTCAGTGGACATGACTGGGGTTTGAACCTACGCAGCTTTGCACTGCAGTCCAACGCACTAGCCACTGAGCAACCGCAAACTGTAAATAGTTGATTATAAAAAATGACAGTTAGTCCAAGCTCAACGATAAACACAAATTTTACATCAATGCAAGATCAACCAAAGTCAAAACTCGTTTTTAGCGTATTGGTCTGGTGGCCAATTCTAAAGAACAAATATGCAAAAATGCTCACTGAAACACAGAAAATGACTTGCCTGGGAGAACCCGGCGCTCAAGCCTCGACATGGAAGTGATTCTAAACATCCTACTAGCACACCTCGAAGCAAAGAAACTGGCAGGGCACTCAGCTGCAAAACTGAAGACCCTCGGGTATTTCGACACGATCTCGAATATAGGGCACCGAAAAATTATTGAAGAGATTAGAACGATCACGCAACTCATCAACCATCAGAGCGATTTTGCAGACAAGCCAATCAGCTTTGTCAACATTTTTAAAACTGAATTTCCTTCAGGGGATTCTTGGGCTCGAACTAACAAAACAAGAAACTACGAGGGGATAACTGTATTTTCAGACGGCTCCCACATCACAGGCAACTCCGGTGCTGGCGTATATTGCAATAACCCACTGGTAGAACTTCATCTAGATCGTCACAGTATTCCAAGCAGAAGTCCTTGCATTTTGAGTTCTCTTGAAACACACACCCAAAGTAGGAAAATAGCAGCACTCATCTGGTCGGCGAATGCAAAGACAAACTCAATAGGCTTACCAGGCACAACGACGTCCGACTTGTCTGGGTACCGGGTCACGAAGGCGTCATGGGGAAAGAAAAAGCCGATGAAGGGGCGCACGCAATAGAACGAACCGCTGAAAACACAGTGGGGGTCGCATCAACAATAATTAAAACAGCAACCAACGAGAGGATGCAAATGGATTGCGGGGATCACTGGGCAAACCTCCCGACGTGCAAAGTGGCTAGATCACCCGTGGGTAAATCTAGCAACCTGCTCATCAGGAAGCCTCTAGTGAGCAATTGAGGCTGATAGTGCGACTCATCACAGGACACATTAACCTCAACAAACACATGCATAGAATGAACCTCGTTGACACAAAGACATGTAGGAACTGCGAGGAAGAAGAAGAAGACCTCGAACACTTCCTTTTACACTGTCCAGCCCTGAGGAGAATGCGAGAGAAGACCCTGGGGTACATGTGGATACCGAACCTGAAACATCTTAAGGACAAAGGAATCGGTGGCATCCTGGCATTCACAGCAAAAACAGGAAGATTCACTAGACCACACGTACACTAGTGCCGACTCCATAATTGTTTCCACCTTCCCTAGATGCCTCCCAACATACGTCCCAAGCCAAACCTATTCCTGCAGTTCCGACGATTAAAGGAGGGGAACACAACGGGCCCGATAGAGGCCTAAGTGAAGAGCCTTCCCAGTGTCGCGTTCAGGCGCTCGCGCTCTAACATATTGAGTAGAAACAATAAGATGTAACTTCAGGCGTTGGATCGACTTTATGTCGTAAATATCGTACTTCGTTGCGCCTTGACAACTCACAGCTGTGTTCTCATTTTTTCCAATTGGTTTTTTATTTACACACTTTTGTTCGCAAATTTATCTCGTGCATTTTTGTTCCTAGGTGCGAGGTCGCGCTTTGTAACAGATAATATCGTAACTTACTGCAAAGCGAACCAAAGTCCTGCTGGGCTGCTTGTGTATTGGCCTTCAATTCTACGAATGGTACGTTAGTGGAAATTCAAAGAAGAATTACCCAAGAAAACCATAGCTCCTTCGATTGGGCGAAAGAAATGTTAAACACATTTGTGTGTTTTTTCTAGGACGACGAAGTTAATAAAATAAATAGTTGTGGCGAAAGCCCGAGGCCTAACTTCTTGCAGCCATTTACATTTTTCGCACGAATGGAAAATTTGTTGCTGACTCGGAACGATGAATTGACAAATTATACTCTCGGTGGTTTGTCATTCCATGACCCACGCAGCTCACACAGCAGTTAATGCATGCATTGAGCCACGACAAAATCTCATGTCAAGTAGGTAAGTAGGTAGGGTGGCTGTCTTTGGGAAGCACAGACACATGTCATGTCAAGTTAAAATGTTAAATATTCGATTGATACCTTGAACTCCAGCGTACCTAGTCGAAAGAAAGCGTTGGGTAAAGATAATAGATCAGGATCTAGAAGGCCTGTAGGCAGGACATACTACCATTAAATAATATACTCTTGTGTCCATGCATTTTTTCTATATTTTATTGTAAACTCTAAACCGATAGTTTCAACTTCAACATCTTCCTGCTTTATCTTTAAGTTCTGCCGTTTCGAATTTATTTTGAACTTCTTAAGAGACTAAGGTAGCTATATGCCGCTCGAATAATCTGCAAACAGAAAAAATATAATTAGCTTCTCGACTTACAAAATAAAACTTGAAACTTACATCAACAAAAGTGCTCACATGCAATCTTATGATAAAGGCTGTTATTTCCACAGAGTCAGCGGATATAAGCATAATTAGCAGCACCATCTTTTGAACTTCAAGGGAATAGGTGTACCAGTCGGATGAGTAGATGGCGAAACCCATGGCATAGCTCTAAAAGACATTAATCTGTTTTTTACTCAAGAAACAAAGTGTCAAAATGATCAAAAATTGAGTCTTTTGAAAGTGATTCTTATGGCTCAGTAGTCGGTAGTGGATTTTTCTGGTAGTTGAAGAGAAACCCCACCGAGCACTTAAAATTGATGAAAATTAGAAAGCTCTCTAAGGAACGGGCAGTCCAAATTACACCACATACCCTGTCCAAGTATTCGCTAGAATATCACCATGATCTTCTCATATCTCCGCACACCCTCATGCAAATATTTGGGTTAATGCACACCTTACTTATTCCCAACGTATCCTTACACCATGCAGGCTACCAGGTATATTCTCACAGCCCAGTGTACAACAATAAAGTGGCGTAACATACGAGTACATATGTAAGTCCATAAGAAACACGAAAATGAGATTTGGAAGTACGATTCTAAATCTCATTGAAAGTATGCTTAAACCGAGTGAATATTACATACATAGGTCCGCCTATATTTTTCGGATTTAGAAACTCGCGGTTTACTTTGGTTTATTTTAGTGGTTTAAAAGTTTTTCAACCTGGTATTTAGAAAGAGTGAATAATACGGGTGGAAATGTTAATTATATATGTATATGTGTGCACAGATTTTATTCACTCACATTTTCATTCACCAAAGTACCATTCCAGTGGTATACCCAAAGAATCGCGGATGTGGCGAATATACATTGGAACAGGAATACTATATCCATTTTCGAGCGACTCTAAAAAGGAATACCCAATCAACAAACAAATTATGAAAATTAAGGTTTTCAAAACTCACTCCCGCAGCCAACGCATAAAGAACGAAACAAATTATAATCGAATAAATTATAAAGTCCATAAACACCGGGATGCGTATGCATTGCTGAAGCTGGTCCATAAACCTGGGGAAGAAGAAAACAGCCAGGCCAATTATTTCCAACTGAGACACATAGTAATATCGATCCAAGTCTTAGGGCTCATATTGTCCCGAAGTTTTTTGATATAGTCAGGGAGGTGTACGCGTATTCACGTTCATATTTGAACGTGCTTCTTTGAACCCAGTAGCAATGTAACACATAACTTTGGCGTAAAGTCTGCATGATCTTTAGCCAGTTTCAGTTGCATTCGCCGAATTAGTTGAGGTAACCTTTTACAGGTAGAACGTTATCCTTGGGGACTATAATCATTATTTTTAGATCATTTGGGCTGGAGGATTGTTGTTTATTCGCTCTGCATGACGTAGTCGTCTTAATCCTAGTACACATCTTTCTTTACCACATTGGTTCCGTTTTACATCTCCTGTAGGTCTCTTCGATAGGGCTTTGCCAAAAAGTTGTCTCTAAGGGTTCAAAAATATATCGAATCACCACGAAAAAATGGTGGTAGTCGCCTCAACCCTAAAGGGGCAATTCTGTTTTTAAAAAGTGCGAACTTACCAATGTACGTTTACTCACCAACGAATGCGAATTTGTTCACTTATACAGAATTTACATAGTCTTGTACGCAAATAGTTGGTTTTATCCTTTCGATTAACAATATTTGCATACACTGTCGCTTCATTTGGCTCCAAAATCACCTTTGATATCTTGTACAAACATTTAAAATTAAAAACTATTTCAGAGTAAAACATAATTTTAAATATTTTTCTTTTATATCCATGCCAAGATGCCTACTAACATCCATTTCTGACATCCGCTTGTGCATTACTTTAAATTTGAAATTCACATAAGACATCAAATTGGTAATGGCTATGGGCCACAACGGAATATAAAAGGTTGCCAACATAAGCACAAAAGTAGGATAAATCGAACCCAGAATAAAGTCATCATGGACTACTCTGAATGGAAACGCTTTTCCAAGCAACGAATTTGTGGTTATTTTACGCTCAGTCTGAAATAAGCCCTCTTTAACATATGTATGTACATACATGCGAAACTTTTTTTTTTTAAAGACCACAAACCGTCGCATAGTTATTGATAGATTCCGGATCAAAGATTATTCTGTACAACAAATCGATATACAGTAAACCCGATGCAAATATTGTAGGTGTGTAAACAAGCTTCCGAACAGTAGACATAAATTCACAGGTTTCTTCGAACATCTGTAACTCACGTTCGTCAGCATTTATCATGAGTTGATCTGTGTCGTTTTGCAGGAAGTTAAGGATTTGACCGAGTCCTAAAAAATACTATTGCGGTATTATGTGAGTACATGCCAGTAAAATGAGCCATCATACTTTTCCTTTGAAAAATCATATTAGCGTAAGCAATTGATGTGGCCACGAAAATACCTGATGCTGAAAAACAGAGTGGATTAACGGTTTTCGTAAGCAAAGCCATAATCTGTGGTAACAAAGAGTGTTAATAGATACTAAAAGAATTACGAGACAAAATTACCCCGAAAACACCACAAAAGAACAATAATATTGTGAGAAACACGCATCGCCATAAATGCCACCATTCGAAATTTTGCTTCTCATCCATCACATAACCACCGAGAAGAAGAGATTTAACGATGAAACTGAAAAGTTTGTTTTTTAATAATTTTCGGTTTACACGCACATATCCTATTGAAGTCATATTTGAGGAACAACTCGAAATTGTATGACATGACTTTATATTTTCGTAGTTTGGAGTTGAGTTTATCGTACATTACAAGCTTAATTATTAAGCGCAAAATTAAATCCTTGTTGACAAGATGGTAACAGCTGTTTTAACAATTAAAATAGTTTCATTGTCACTAACGTAACAGTTGACTTAACAATTATAATAATTATCGCTGTTACCAGATCGTCATTGCTATTGATTTTATTGTTATTGTTCGTACGGGTACAATTAAGTTATTGTTTTTGGTATGTTTTGGGTTTTTATATTCTTTTTTTAATTAACAAAAATAAATTAAAGTAAAACATCATCTTATCCTGAGCCTATACATAGAATGATGACACGGGTTTCACGGTACGACTTGGATGCCGAATTGCGGCATGCATTATACGTGCCCAAACCATCAACTCCGCCTGGTAACGCAAGTAACTTGCCGGTCCCAAGCCCGGGTAAAGGAGGAGGGTTTGAGGTAACGGCTTGCCCAATCCTCAGTAAAATTCTCGGAGAGTCACTAAGCACTAACCTATCGGTCAGTCTAGGCTCATCGAACTCATCGAACTTCCAGGCAGAAATATTTGCCATAAACCAGTGCACAAGTTTAAGCTTGCTCTCTAAACCCAGTGGCAAAACCATTTTTATCTTCTCTGACAGTCAAGCTGCCCTAAAAGCACTGAATTCAGCCACGATAAAATCAAAACTAGTTCTAGAAACAGTCAAATTGCTTCTAGAATTGGGAAAAAACAACTTGGTCATACTACACTGGATCCCTGCTCACAAAGGCCACGCCGGCAATGAAACAGCGGATTCACTGGCCAAGATAGGTGCGACCACCCCCCTCACTGGTCCTGAACCAACCTGTGGAGTAAACAAAACCATTTTTAAAGAAATGTACCAAACACTTCTTTCCCATGGTATCGCAAAAGAAATCCAAGTTTCTTTTAAAGCTAAGCAGGATCCACCTTAGAATTCTAACCGGCATTCTAAGTGGCCACTGCCGTCTAAAACAGCATCTTCACAAGCTTGGCCTGTCACCGGACCCTACCTGCAGACTGTGCCTGGAGAGCGATGAAAGCTCTCTCCACATCATCACAGAATGTCCCGCCCTTATCCATGTGAGATATGAGAAAACGGACCCTAGGCAGTGAACTCGTTTCACCAACGGCGCTTGCCACGCTCCACCCAGAGAGGCTGATTAGCTTCCTGACATCCTCTGGAGTAGATAAACTGCTCTAAACTCTTGGGAAACCACAATAGGCCTCTTTATGAGACCGCACTACTGATAATAATAATAATAATAATCGAAGTACGGACCGTTTCGTTCGAAGAGGTATCTACTTGACATTGAGTTCCTCGCATATTCCGGTGTTCTGAACTCGATAGAACGAATGAACCTCGAAAAAATTTTATTTCTGCAGCTTATTCTATCGGTCATTACCCAAATGTCAGGACCATAGGCGAGAGGCGGAACAAACAATGAATTAAAGACCGTTAACTTAGCTTCAATACCGAGCCCGATAACAGATTGACAAATCAGTCTCAAAACTGTTCCAGCCTGACCCATCCTACAGGACAGTTTAGTATTGTTCATTCCATAACTCGTAGCCATAGCTCAGTGGTCAGTGCGTTGGACTTATGTGCGAGCTGCTTGGGTTCAAACCCCAGCCGTGAATAATAAAATAGTCTGAAGATAACGGGATTTCTCATTCCTTAATTTATTTGTGGTAGTAGACCTATCCATAGATACACCAAATTTCAGCACAAGTGCAAATGGAGATTTGGATTTTGTGATGATCCTCCCAAGCAAATTAAAGGAATCGCCGAGCGACAGACCACACAAAACTACAAGTCTACAGTCAAATATACATAATTGTTGAACTAAGCTTGTTGGAAAATTGTTGATTATTGGAGTGACACAAATGAACATCTTATACTTGTTAAAAATAGTAATTTCTCTCGACTTTTTAACGTTTAATTTACAAGTTTAGTGAAAATAATGAAGGACAAGAACTTGTTTTACAAGTACTTGTAGTATTGTGCTACAGACCCCAGGATGTTGCAGCCGAAACATATCTTAATTAAATAATATATTCTTTGTGCCTGTGTTGGTGCATTTTTTTTCTATAGTTTATTATAAAAATTTCATGTTCATAACGTAAACTAGAAAAAATTAATATCCGATAGCTTTAAATTTAACATCTTCCTGTTTCTTCTTTCAGTGCTGCCCTTTCGAACTTATCTTGAAGTTCTTAAAAGACTAAAGTAGCTATAAGCCGCTCGTGTAATCTGCAAATAACAAAATAGGATTAGCTTCCCAAAATAGGACACAAAAGAAACTTAAAACTTACGTCAACGAAAGTGCTTATATGCAGTCTTATGATAAACGCTATTAGTTCCACAGGGTCAGCGGATATTAGCATAATTATCTTTTGGACCTCAAGGGAATTGGTGTACCATTCGGAGGAGTAGATTGCAATGCACATGGCATAGCTCTGCAAGAAATAATTTTTTTTATACCGATGTGAACAAGCAAATTGTCAAAAAGAGCACAAAAGCGTCTTCGGATATATAATTTCACTCGTCACTCGTGGACCAAACCAAAACTCAAGATCTAAATCCAGTTGAAACTAGTACTGCAACCTGCGACCGAAATACTCACATTTTCACTCACCAAAGTACCATTCCAATGGGATACCCAAAGAATAGTATTTAAAACTAATTCAGCTAAGGGCAAGAATAGAAAATCCATATTCGAATGACTCTAAAATGAAATACAGAATCAACAAACGAATTATGAAGACCTAGGCTTCCAAAGCTTACTTCCGTGGCCATCTCATAAAGAACGAAACAAATTATAATCGAATAAATCATAAAGTCAGTTGAGATCGACTTTGACTTGTGTGAGGATTTTACGATCCTGTCGGGGCGTTGTTTTGCGAGAACACCCACTAACAGCTTTGGGATTGACATCCCCCTGTCCACGATATCGGGATACAATTTGCGAAATTGTTGATGTTACAACACCGAACGCGACACCAAGTATAGCCTTCATTAGTTTCCCGTTGTTAAATGCATCCAATCGACAGGTTTTTCTAATTATTGTATATTACAAGTGATTATGGGAAAGAACCTAACCTTTCTTGATATTTAGGTTTAGGAAACAATCCAAAAGAAAAGACAGATTGTATAACGTTTTCTTGTTGTAAACGCTTACTTACTGTACTTTATACATATGCAATTCCCCTTTTAATTATTCTGCACATTATTATTAAGCATTTAAATAGTTTTGGCTTGCAATCTCTTACATCACAACGCAAGACAACAAAATGCGAAATAATTATGGCGGAATGATAAATTGTCTAAAAAAAAAAAAAAAAAAACGTACAGCGCGTCCTGACACATTCTTGATAGGACCCTGATAAAAAATCGCCTCCTAGGGTTCAAAAATAAACTGAAAAATTGTGCCAGACTAGTTGGAGTTAAGTACAAGTTATGTAGTGAAAAAGAACACACTATAAATTTACTCACCAATGAATGCGAATTTGTTCACGTATACAGAATTTGCATAGTCTTGTACGCAGATAGTTGTTTTTATCCTTGCGATTGGCAATATTTGAATACACTGTCGCTTCGTTTGGCTCCAAAATCACCTTCGATATCTTGTACAAAAAAGAAAAAATATAAATTATTTCGAAGTTTCGTGTTAATTCTTTTTTTTTAAATCATGTTCTTACTTACATCCGTTTCTGACATCCGCTTGTGCATAACTTTAAATTTGAAATTCACATAAGACATTAAATTAGTAATGACTACGGGCCACAACGGAGTATATAAGGCTACCGTAAACAGCATGGCAACAGGATAAACCAAACCCAAAAAGATGTCGTCATGAATTACTCTGTAAGGAAACATTTCTCCAATCAATGCGTGTGCTTCTACACGCTCAGTCTGAAATAAGTCCTCTTCAACTTGTACATTCAAAGGATTTTTCTAGAGTTCTCAAACCGCGGCATAGTTGTTGATACATTCCGGATCAAAGACAATTCTGTACAATGAATCGATATACAGTACACTCGTTGCCATTATGGTAGGTGTGTAAACAAGCTTCCAAACAGTAGACATAAACCCGCAGGTTTCTTCGAACATTTGAAGTTCACGTTCGTCGGCATTTATCATGAATCTTTTCATGTCCTCTTGCAGGAAGTTCATATTCGACTGAGTCCTGAAAAATATTACTGCAGTATTATGCATGCCAGCCAAATGAGCCATCCTACTTCGCCTTCGAAAAAACAAATTAACGTAAACAATTGAAGTGGCCACGAAAGTAAATGTTGTTGCCGAACAGAGTGGACTAACGGTTTTCGTAAGCAATACCAATCTATTGTAGTAAAGATTATTAAAAAATTGAAAGCGTTACTAGCCAAACTTACTCCGAAAATACTGCAAAAGCACAGCGAAATAGTGAGAAACAACGACCGCCAAAAATGCCACCATGCGAATTTTTGCTTCTCATCCAAGCGACAAGAATTTATACTTTTGTAGTATTGAGTTGAGTTTATCGCACATTACAAACTTAATTATTAAGCGCAAAATTAAATTCTTGTTGTCAAACTCGTAACAGTTGTTTTAACAATTATAATAATTATCGCTGTGAATAAATTGTTCCATTCCTATTGATTTTATTGTTACATTGTTGCTGGCAATTTAAATGTTTTAGATGGGCTTTCTGCAAAACAAACACTATAACCGGCAACTGTGAGTTCTCACTTTCTAGTTAATATATACATATGTACATACCATTTTCATATGGCTCTACAGTCCTATCAAGGAAGTTGGAACAGAGTTCGCAAATTTTTATACAACGAGAAAGTTAGAAACAAACTCATCAAATGCGCTTCACGTCCTTTCCGGACAGTGACAAAAGCGTTTAGTAATGACTTTGGACATTTGTTTATTGCCGCCTTTAGTAAAAGATGGCCACAACACGCAACTTACCGTGCGTTGGCATGTATACATCGATGTCCTGGGTTAAATTTCAATTTCGGCAGACTTTTACTCAATATAATTGAAGAAAAACAACCGAAGTATACGGAATACCAGCTGTAGTAAATGTGGACCACAACTATTACCAGTCTTTTGCAAACTGACTTCGTTCCTAGCCGTAGGCGAAACTATCTTAAAAGCCGTCGACTATGTCTGTTATCAAGTTTTTTTTTTTAAATAAACCTGACGTATATGGACCACCACAACTTTTTATTCGTCATCATCATCGTTTTTAATAGCTCGCTTATCCACTATGAGGATGGCAGGATTAGAGTGCTTGAGTGGACTTTCCACATCTCCCGATCTTCTGCCATCAATTCTAAATCATCAGGAGCTATTCCCATACGGGTAGAGGAAAGATTTCAGACTTGGTCTAGCCACCTTATCCATCCTTCCCAAGGGATGCCTACCCGGTGGCTCTGATTCCGTGGCACGTCTTGGAAGCCGAGTTGGGGACATGCGTTGTACGAGCCCAAACCTCGAGTACATCGCGTATTCTCGTGCTCCTAACCCGATCTCGGTGAGTCACCCCAGAAATCTTATTTCGGAAGCTTGTACCTCATCCTACTTACCTATTAAATTGGCTTTGCTACTTGACGGAACGTTACTCCATTGCTTGCCAATTCATCAGCTTTCTCATTCCCTGGTATTAATTTTTGTTCCGGGATCCAGTATAGGTAGTTTGGTCTCATATTGTGTGTCACCAACATTTAACTTTTTGTGATAGCACTTCTGCAGATGAAATTGCTATCTAGTTATTGATAAAGAAGGTGATATCATTGCAAGGTATTGCAATTCTTACTGCTGGGACCTCCGCCTAGAAAACGCTGGTATGGTCAGGGAGTCTGGCTGATTTGAAGCGTCACGAAAGATGCCTGCATGTACGATAATGCCCGTCCTGAATCCATGAGGATAGATGGCTGTGGCTTGAGTGTTTGACATTGTGCCACTTACACATCTAAAACATAAACCAAGAAATCGGTGTTGACACCTTAACATAAAGATCAGGAGCAAAGACACGGGTTTGGAGAGTCAAACCCTTTCTCTTGATGGTGAAAAAAAAAATTAATAAAGATTAAGCTCCAGGTAAGGGTCAAATTCCCGCCCTCAAGATCGTCGTGCTTACGCGCTGCGGCGGTCTGTCGCATAACCCAGTGCTCATTGTTATGGGTAAGCTTTTAGAGCCATACTTGAGCCATAGCTACATCGGCCCCTTTTTCAAAATTTCAAAACAGAATCGAAACATTATTGAGCGCAGATATTTCTTATTCTCCCTTATTGGCCCCTTGTTATACGTTTCGACACAGATCATCCTTGCGATTTAGCCAAATTAAAACTTCATTCTGTCTTATTCCTATTTGTCAATAGCTAGCTTCTGGATGGTTAAATTGTACAGCCTGACCTTATTTTGTCCAAGGTTACCAATCAGTCTCTGTCATACGTTAATCTAATCAAAATTCCTTTTTCAGACAAGGATACCAGAAATTCAGCATTGCAACATCATTCGTGGGCACTCGATCTGGACTCCTATGATGGATTGATCAGATTAAACGCCCCGAGGACTCTCCTGAATCGTAGGATTTTGCTTTAAGAAATCTTTTTATCACTTTAGTGAAGAGAATGCCCGGGCTATGGACATGTCATAATACAAGCGAGCTGTCGACCAGCACACCGTTGGGCAGGATAGTTTTGTGTACAGCGTTCCATTTGATTCAGGATATTCAGGGAAAATAAACATAACCCTGGTGACAGCCACACATGCGGTCTTTGTGGAACATCGAGGTCATAAGGCTCCGGCGGCAGTAGTTGGCCTACAGTTTCAACACGAATCTCTGGCGAAACCTTTTATCAACATAACTTCAGCGATAAGAATGAGTATTGCATACCAACAGAAGCGAATTCATTTGTGTGCATTTCTTCCTTATAGTGCACTGGAATGACAGGATGTAAACGCACTTGCGCTTAGACAACCTTGACTGCTATTTGTTGGACAAAAATGGCTTCGTGATAATCTCTGAAGAGAACGAACACACTGGTAAATTCTTCGGACAAATTCTCGGAACCATCAGGGACTCTTTGGTCCAGGACCGCATCTACAAACGTGTGACCATAAATGACTACCAAGGCATGTGCTCTGATGCGGATAATCCATATACAGCGGCTGGAGGAATTCCACGACCACATCGCATAGCATCGTGTCTGATGAACTACATTGTGTCGTTGAGTACTGCGTGGATTACCCTACTTCCGAATCCAGTAAAAGCATGCCCACAGGATGACTACTCTTACAAGGACGAGGTTACTTTACTTAAGGTCAACGATGAATATGGATCGTGTAACTGGGTTTATTTCCCTAAATATACATACATATATGCTCCTTCAACAAGAGATGTAATTTTTTTTAGCGAAAGTGTGGCGTTGTGCGGAATCTGCTGGCTTCAATTCATGCATCAACTGGACGTTATAAGTATGTAGGACAAGATCTTCATGCAAAATACAGTGGTTGAGGATAGGCCCAATTCCTGTGATCGTCTCGAAATGGACACACCTGAGTTTTTAATCACACTCTTAGCTACGGCGGCGATAATTTTCAGCCGGACGAACACGAGTTGGATCACATCACTAACCTGATCGAGACCTTCAAACTTATTGATTAAATTCACTATAGCTGTACGAGAAGGCGCTTAATGATGATCAAAAGCAGTACGAACTTTACGAAACGTTTCCGTATGAATTTTCACTATTTCAACATTTTGTATGAGTGTGTATCAATCCATATTTAATAACCTCCTTATTTTTACTTACCAAAAGTCATTACAATGATAGTTACATGTTGACTGTTGAAGAATGGCGAGAATTTTTTAAAATGACACCTCTTGTTGACTGACCGTATACATCGCGATGTGAAAGTGGACTTTGACACAGTACCAAACGAATTATTTTCTGTACTTCGGCGAATAACGCTATTGAAAAAGCAATAAAGTGTTCTTGTGTATGAAATTGTGATTCACGTTATGAAATAAAAAATAAACCATGTATTTCAATTATTTTTTTCCCAGCTATTCTTTTGCGAGAACATTCTTTGATCTTTTAAGAAAATTTCGCTAAACCCCAACCCCCTCATAAGCAAATCCTATCTCCACCCCTGTTACAAATAGCATATTTCGATACGCTCCAACATGTGTTAGCACTTGGTGTCATGTGTAACTTAACGTAAACTGGAAACAATTAATATCCTTATTGTATTCCGTTCAACTTTTACATCTCTCCCCTCTTCCTTTGAGTCCTGTCGTTTCGAACTTATCTGGAACTTCTTAAAAGACTTAAGTAGCTATAAGCCGCTCGTATAATCTGCAAATAACAAAATAGGATTAGCTTCCCAAAATAGGACACAAAATAAACTTAAAACTTACGTCAACGAAAGTGTTTACATGCAATCTTATGATAAAGGCTCTTATTTCCACAGAGTCAGCGGATATTAGCATAATTAGCAGCACCATCTTTTGGAGCTCAAGGGAATAGGTGTACCATTCGGATGAGTAGATTGCAAAGCACATGGCATAGCCCTGCAAGAATCAATTCTTTTTTTTTACTGATGTCAGCAAGCAAGGTGTTAAAAAGTTAAAAAACAGCAAGCAAAAGATCATGACAATATCGCTCCAGTCGTTGCTTTTACAAAGAGAAGGAATGTAAGTAAACTGGGGAAACCCATTTTTTCAAAAGATGTCAAGTACCTGGGACCAAAAATTCACTTGGAACTCTCATCTTATGAGAACCATAGACAGAGCAAGGATCTCCTTATGAAGATGGAGGTCTCATTGGTAAGCCCTGGAGTATGAACTCAAAAGTAATAGTATTGCTCTACACAGCTCAAGACAGGCTCAACAAACTTCAAAGACTAGCTTGTCTTACGAGGGATGAGAACAACTTTAACTGCAGCGCTAGAAGATATCCTTAACCTTCACCCGCTCCATCTTCAGATACAGAAACAAGCCATGATTAACTCCTGTAGCCTCATATCTGAAGATGATGTTAACTCTAAACTAGTCCATCCTGACTGTTATGGACGAAGTGATTAATGCGGGCATTATTCATAACGCCCGGGCAATGTGAATAATAGAAAATTGAGTTTAAAGCTTCTGGACTACAGGCCGCGTAGGGGTACTTTGAACACCAGAATTTTAGGGGGATATGAGTCCGGTATATGAGCCATATGTATATATATTTTTTTTAGCGAGCAAGAGAGCCCAATTACCTAAGCTTTCGCCCGCTAGTCAATTCAATACTAAGTTGGACTGGGTGGGTCGCTGCGCTCGCTAAAAAATAGAGAAATATGGACATCTTCTCGACTCATATACCGGACAAGCTTCCTCCTCACATTTCGTTGACCAAACATTACAATTACTTACATTTTCGTTGACCAAAGTACCATTCCAATGGTATACCCAAAGGATCGAAGACACGATGAACACACACAGAAATAAGAATACCAAATCCATTTTTGAGTGACTCTAAAATGAAATACCCAATCAACAAAGAAATTGTGAAAATTTAGATTTTCAAAACTTACACCCGCAGCGATCTCATAAAGAACGAAACAAATTATAATCGAATATATCATGAAGTCCATAAACACCGGGATGTATATCAACTGCTGAAGCTGGTTCATAAACCTGGGGAAAAAGAAACCAGGAAGCCCAATTATTTCCAAATGATACACATATGTATAGTGATAGTAGTTGAGAGACACGACTTTGTGTACGTTAGCCTAAGTCATATTGATCCGAAGCTTCTTGATATTATCGAGAAGGCGTACGCGTATTAACTTTACGGGAGCAATCCCGATTCCCAAATCAATAAGCCCAAAACATTAGGCTATGTAGCCAGAAAGTGCGCACTTACCAATTCAAATTTACTCACCAACGAATGCGAACTTGTTCACGTATACAGAATTTGCACAGTCTTGTACGCAGATAGTTGGTCTTATCGTTTCGATTAACAATATTTGCATACACTGCCGCTTCATTTGGCTCCAAAATCACTTTCGATATCTTGTAAAAAAAATTTCAAATTATAACTTGTTTCAGAGTAAAACATAATTTTAAACATTTTTCTTTCACAACCATGTCAAGATGCATACTTACATCCATTTCTGACATCCGTTTGTGCATTACTTTAAATTTGAAATTTACATAAGACATCAAATTGGTAATGGCTATGGGCCACAAGGGAATGTATAACGTTGCCAAAATGAGCAGCAAAATAGGGTAAACCAAACCCAGAAAGAAGTCATCATGGACTATTCTGAATGGAAACGTTTTTCCAAGCAACGAGTTTGTTGTTATTTCACGTTCAGCCTGAAATGACTCCTCTTCAATATACATTCAAAACGTTTTTTTAGAGATCACCAACCGTCGCATAGTCACTGATGGATTCCGGATCAAAGATAGTTCTGCAAATCCCATCGATACATAGCATAGAGGCTGCTATTGTGGTAGGTGTGTAAACAAGCTTCCTAACAGTAGACATAAATTCGAATGTATCTTCGAACATTGTAAGTTCACGTTCGTCGGCATTTATCATGAGTTGATCCGTGTCCTCTTGCAGGAAGTTAAAGATTTGACCGAGTCCTAAAAAAATTTTCTGCAGTTTTATACATGCCAGTACAATAAGACATCTTACTTCGCCTTCGAAGAAACATATTAACATAAGCAATGGATGTGGCCACGAAAGTGCATGTTGCTGACAAACAGACTGGATTAACGATTTTCGTTAGTAAAGCCGTGATCTGTGGTATGGTAACAAGAACTGTTAATAGATACTAAAATTATTACCAGACAAAATTACCCCGAAGACAGCACAAAGCGACAAAATAATAATAAGAAACACGAATCGCAGAACATGCCACCATTCGAATTTTTGTTTCTCATCCATGACACAACCACCGATAAGAAGAGATTTTACGATGAAACCGAACAATTTGTTTTTTAATAATTTCCGCTTTATACGCACATATCCTGATGAAGTCATCCTTGCAGAACCACTTTGAGTTCTCAAATGAGTCAAGAGAGACTTATGACATGAATTTATACTTTGGTAGTATTAAATTGAATTTATTGTACATTGTAAGCTTAATTATTAATAAAAATTAAATCCTTGTTGTCAAACTCCTAAAAGTTGTTTTCACAATTAAAATAATTATAGCTGCCGCTAAATGATTCCATTCCCATTGATTTTTTTGTTACGTTGTTGTTGACAATTGAATTGCTTTAGATGTGCTTCAGTTTAACGAATTCTGCCCCGCGGATTCCAAAAAAATTAACTACCGGGCGACCACTGCCCGAATCAAACACCTTGTTCCTTTTTCTTTACAGTTTCTCTAGTTTTATTTATTACACAGATTTTATAACTTAACACGTTTATAACTTAGAACGTCTGATCGCTTACAACTGTCCCTAAGAACTAACTTAAAAATAAGTTCATCCACAAGCGATGACCCCACGATGGCGGCTTTCACATGGTCAGCGAGTGCAGCGGAAGCTCACATTGCTGCGCGTGTGCCGAGTCAGCACGGGTCGGTTGACGGTGGGGGGAAAGTCTGGTTTGTAGATCAGGTGACCTGCGCGTGTGTCGTGTGCAGTGAGTGCACGATGGATTGTGTTAACTGCTTCATTTATGCAAAACAAATATATAACACTATAAACAACAACTGCCAGTTTTCACCTTCTATTTAGTTAATACATACATAAGATTTTTATATGGCTTTCCAACCCGACCAAGCAAGTTGGAACAGAGTTCGCGGATTTGCGCAACTTATAGAACTTCGTCGTTCTGACAAAGGCTTAAGAAAATGTCAACGAGAAAATTAGAAACACGCTCATCAGATAGAGCTTCGCGTCCTTTCTGGACAATGGCAACAGTGACTAATAACGATTTGGGACATGACTTTTTTTTCGACATTAGTGAAAGATGACGGGTTCCTGGCCACCATATCCATAGAAAAGGTTCATTTCTTCGCAAGGCCGAATTCACCACAGACCCAATGCAGAGTGAACCAGCAAGTATAGCTGCGATCCACACATCAATGTCACACGCTAATTGTTGACGCCGAGCCATGCGGCGGATTCTTAAACAATTAAAAAATTTGACCGAATGGCCCAATCGGACCAGATTGAAAATCAAGTCCTCAAAAACTGTGCATCAGAACTTTTATATACACCAGCTGTAATTTGCAAACTTTTATTTATAAAATAACCACCCCATAGCTTTGCGGTCCAAGTTATCGAATGTCATTCAATCAGGTCATCAACATCGAGGTAGTCAAATACTTAGAAAGCCACGGGCTAATTAAAGACTGCCTGAAAAACTTTTCAAGCCGTTATTTAAGCAGGAAGTGATACATAACCTCCTTCCAGTCACTTTCAATTCTCATACCACATGACATGAGCATATTTTAAACATCCCAAAATTAGCAAAACAAATATTCCACATACGCCACAGCATCGATCCTTGATAAGCGATACTTAGAGGAAAAGGGGCATATTTCCATGCAACTAAAAGGATCCATTGGACACCAGAATGTCATGCTGGAGCGGTCCTACTTTGTCCGAACAATTCGACTCTGGAGTAACCTTCCACTTGAATTGCATAGCATTACATCACCAGCCACATTTCGCAGAAAACTATTTTTAGCTAACAAATGCATAAATGTTGTCCTTGCAAAGTATAAATTTATATTCGAATTACTGGATCCAAAAATTGTTCAGGTATCATCATCATCATCATTTTTCCATGGACCGCTTATCTACTATGAGGGTCGCGAGTTAAGGGAGCTTAAGTGGACTCTCCACATCTCCCGATCTTTCCCCATTGATTTTAAATCATCAGGAGCTATTCCCATATGGGCAGAGGTGAAATATCGGACTTGGTCCAGCCACCTCATCCTAGGCCTACCCAGGGGACCGGAAGCCTGCCTGATGGCTCGAATTCCATGGCACGTCTCTGAAGCCGAGTTGAGGATATGCGTTTAACGTGTCCAAATCATCGAAGTATGGACCTCTCCGAACGCAGAAGTAGCTGTCCGACATTGAGTGCCTCGCGTATTCTGGTGTTCCTAACCCGATCTCGACGAATCACCCCAGAAATACAATGAAGAAATCTCATTTCGACAGCTTGTATCCGCGATCTTATTGCCCTGAAAAACCTCAATATTATCACGATTCGATCATATTCGACCACTGAAAGGCTCAATTTGAGTTTGAAGGCAAAACATTAAACCCAATATTGAAGAAAAATAAAAGTAAAAAGAGAACTGAGGAGACAGGAAGGGAATATTTTGCTTTCGTCTATTGTTGCACACCGCTGTGTATAACACATCAGTGGCCTATTTCACCAAACTACAAATTACAACCACAAATTTGTACTTGTAAATTACAATCACAAGCTTGTAATCGATGTTTCTGTTTCACAAAGTACAAATATGTAATGTACAAAATTGTGATAAGAATGCCGAAAAATTGTGAAAAAAATCTTGTTGTCCACAAGTGTGCAAAATTCTCGTTTCACCAAGTTTGTGAATGACTTGTGATTCTATTGCAATGAATAAATGAAGAAAGAACTTTGTTGCGTCCTTAAATAAAGGTAAGAAAAAGATTTAGTATGGAAAGTTTTTAAATACTTTAATCCAAGAGATACAAATGGTAAAATGGCTTAAGGCATTTTAAATAACAAAGACTAGAGATGACTTCGAGACGCTGCATTGCTAAATTTATCCCGTCTATATATTACTTAGATGGCGCTACTGTTCCGGGTGAACCTGGGTATCAACCAACAAGCCTCTCCAGCTACCCCAGCCCTTAGCTAACTGCCTCCAGTCGAACACGCCAAGTTGGTTAAGATCCCCTTTCACTTGTGCGCGCCACCCTAGGCGAGATTTTCCTCTACTGCATTGTCCCTCCGTGTTAGACTCGAAGACTCTACGAGCCGGAGCATTTGTGTTTATTGGCTCTACATACATACATCTCAACCAATTACTTCGTATCTTCTTGACTACGGCGATGCTGCCGCGCAATTCTAAAAGTTCATCGTTTAATCTTCTCCTTCAGAGCCCTTCAACGCAAATGAGATGTCTTACGAAGAATTTTTCTCTTAAGGTCATATACAGGGTCACTTTAGGCGTTCGAGAGTTGGCTTTGTTACTCAATTGCCTTCTTAGCCCGAAGAAGTAACGATTAGCAAGAGTTATTCTTTGCCTGATTTCTGCGCTGGTGTTGTTGTCAGATGTGATAGCGGAGACGAAGTATACGAAGTCCCTTACTACCTCTAAGTTACGGCTGTCCACTGCGACGTTCTGTTGATGTTTGGTGTCTCTTCTTGTTGAGAGCATATATTTTGTTCAATGTTGGTCAATGAGGATAGTCGCAAAAATTATACCAATTAAAAAAAATAATATTTACCGGAAATAGGTATCGTAACACCTTTCACATATGATTTCGTATTCATTAGGCCAACGTATGAAATTTTCAAACAATTATTTCCTCTGCCTTGCATTGACTCAGACGACATCTTTCATTAAAATTAAAGAGCTCCAAAATGTCATACATATGTAGTCTATACGCTCTTGCTAACTATCGCTAATACTTTCTTCGTCACAAAGACATTTTTTCGATTAGTTTCAATAAGAAATAAAACTTATAGGAGGAATTACACGTTAACTTTCACTTGTGAAATATTCTCACATATTCAACAAAATTTGTAAGCTCATTTGCTTTGGTGAAACGCAAACTCACAAATAAGTCAAATTTTCACAAATTTCCAACTTGTAAATTACAACAACAAATTACAACAAATTTCCCTTTGTAGAATACAACTTACTTACTTACTTAAGGTGGCGCTATAGACCGGCGTGGTCCTGGGCCTCAACCAACAAGTCTCTCCAGCCAGCTCGATCTTTAGCCAGCTGCCTCCAGTTTCGCACGCCAAGTTGGTTGAGGTCCCCTTCCACTTGCGTGCGCCACCTGAGTCGCGGTCTTCCTCTACTGCGCTGACCCTCGGGTGTGGATTCGAAGATTTTCCGAGCTGGAGCATTGGTGTCCATCCGCTCTACATGACCCAGCCACCTCAGTCGTTGGACCTTCACTCTTCTGGCTAAGTCGATGTCGCTGTACAGCCCGTACAGTTCGTCGTTGTATCTCCTCCTCCACTCCTCGTCTATGCAGACGGGACCAAAAATCACCCGAAGAATTTTCCTCTCGAAGCAGCCAAGAGCAACCTCATCCGCTTTAGACAGAGTCCATGCCTCTGCGCCGTAGAGCAGGACTGGGACGATTAAGGACTTATAGAGGGTCACCTTAGTTGTTCGAGAGAGGGCTTTGCTACTCAATTGCCTTCTTAGCCCAAAGAAACAGCGATTGGCAAGAGTTATTCTTCGTTTAATCTCAGCGCCGATGTCATTGTCTGAATTTATAGCGGAGCCTAGGTAGACAAAGTCATTAACTACCTCAAAGTTATAGCTGTCTATAGTGACGTTCTGTCCGAGACGTCGGTGTTGGGAGTTTAACTATTTAACTATCTGATTTATTTTTAGATCATACGCACTGCATACATCTATTTTAGTGAACATTTTGCGTTTTTGTGTTTTTTATGATTGTTGTCATCTTGATAGGGTCAAGTTTTACATCCTTCTACCCTTCTTTTGAGTCCTACCGTTTACAAATTATTTTGATCTTCTTAAAATGCTGAAGTAGGTATATGCCGCTCGAATAATTTGCAAATAGGAAAATGTCATTACCCTCTCGACCTACAAACCAAACTTGAGACTTACGTCAATGAAAGTGGTTACATGCAATCTTATGATAAAGGCTGTTATCTCTACTGGGTCAGTAGTTATTAGCATAATTATCAGTACCAACCTTTGAACCTCAAGAGAATAGGTGTACCATTCGCACGAATAGATGGCAAAGCACATGGCATAGCTCTGCAAGACATAATAATATTTTTATAGCAAAATGCCAAAAAGTTCAGAAATAGTAAACAAAAGCGTTTTATGGACTCACGTTTTCACTCACCAAAGTACCATTCCAGTGGTATACCCAAAGGATCGACAGCACGACGAACTCAAATAAGAACAGGAATAAAAAATCCATATTCAAGTGAATCTATGAAATACCCAATCAGCGAACAAATATAAAAATTTAAATTTAACTCACTCCCGCAGCCATCTCATAAAGTACGAAACAAATTATAATCGAATATATCATGAAGTCTATAAACACTGGGATGTATATGAATTGCTGGAGCTGGCCCATAAACCTGGAGAAAAACAAAACAGTAAGCCCAATTATTTCCAAATGAGACATATTGTTCCGAAGCTGCTTGATACTGGTTTGAACCTAGTAGCAATGTAACACGTAATTATGACCTGAAGCCAGCATGATCTTTAGCCAGCTTCAGCTGCATTCGCGGAATAGGCCTTGTTAAAACGTTGTATCTTAGGGTTCTTTAAATACATCGAATCACGTCGAAAAAAGGGGTGGTAGTCGGGCCAATCCTGTTTCCTAGATCAGTTGGCGCAAAACACTAGGTAATGCAACTAAAAAGTGCCCACTTATTTAGTTACTTAGCATGGCGCTACAGTCCGGGGTGGACCTGGGCCTCAACCAACAAGCTTCTCCAGCCAGCTCGATCTTTTCCCGCTGCCTCGAGTTTCACACGCTAAGTTAGTTAAGGTCTCCTTCCACGTGCGTGCGCCACCTGAGTCGCGGTCTTTCTCTACTGGGCCGTCCCTCGGGTGTGGATTCGAAGATTTTCTGGGCCGAAGCATTGGTGTCCATTCGCTCTATATGACCCAGTCACGTCAGTCGTTGGACCTTCACTCTTCTGGCTAAGTCGATGTTGATGTACAGCCCGTATAGTTCGTCGTTGTAACTTCTCCTCCACTCATCCTGTATGCAGACGGGACCAAAAATCACCCGAATAATTTTCCTCTCGAAACAGCCAAGAGCAACCTCATACGCTTTTAACAGAGTCCATGCCTCTGCGCCATAGAGCAGGACTGGGACGATTAAGGTCGTATACAGGGTCACCTTAATTGTTCGAGAGAGGCAAGAGTGATTGGCAAGAGTTATTCTTCGTTTAATTTCAGCGCTGGTGCTGTTGTCTGAATTTATAGAGGAGCCTAGATAGACAAAGTCTTTAACTACCTCGAAGTTATAACTGTCTATTGTGACGTTCTGTCCAAGACGTCGGTGTTGGGTGTTTTTTCTTGTTGACAGCATAAACTTCGTCTTGCCCTCATTGACCGCTAAACCCATCTTCGCCGCCTCCGTCTTGATACTCACAAACGCACCAGTGACATCACGCTGCGTTCTCCCGATTATGTCAATGTCATCGGCGTATCCGAGTAATTGGACGGACTTTTGAAAGATTGTGCCTCTGGTGTTGGCGCGTGAGTTTTGCACAACTCTTTCAAGAACGATGTTGAAGAAGTCGCATGACAGCGCGTCGCCTTGTCTAAATCCTTTTCTGACATCAAAGGTCTCGGTGAGGTCTTGACCGACCTTGATGGAGTAGCGTGCATTTTCCATCGTCATTCTGCACAACCGGACGAGTTTGGCAGGGATGCCAAAACTAGACATGGCTCTGTATAGCTCGTCTCTATAGATGCTGTCATACGCGGCTTTAAAATCGATAAAGAGGTGGTGAGTATCGATTTGAAGTTCCTGGGTTTTTTCCAAGATCTGCCGCAGTGTGAATATTTGATCGATGGTGGACTTTCCTGGCCTGAAACCACACTGATATGGACCGATCAGGATGTGACGAACGGCTTCAGGCGTTCACACAACACGGCAGATAAGATCTTGTACGCGATGTTAAGAAGACTGATACCTCTGTAGTTGGCGCAATTGAGAGGGTCTCCTTTCTTGAGGATCGGGCAAACAATGCTGAGGTTCCATTCATCGGGCATACTCTCCTCCGACCATATTTTACAGATGAGTTGGTGCATGCTCCTTACCAAGTCATCGCCTGCTGCTTTGAAAAGCTCGGCAGTTAGGCCGTCAGCTCCAGCAGCTTTGTTGGACTTAAGCTTCGAAATGGCTTTCTTCACCTCGTTCAGGTCGGGTGGACGGAATTGTTGGTCTTCGTCGTCCAGGTTGAATGGTTCATTCTGCCTGACAGCGGGATTTGATTCGTCGTCGCCGTTAAACAGTCTGCAGAAGTAGTTCTTCCATATCCTCAGCATCGACTGCGATTCTACTACGATGTTCCCTTGTTCATCCTTGCAGGCCTCGGTTCGGGCTCTGTAACCTTGACAGGTTCTTTTTACCCTTTGGTAAAACTTCCGATCCTCATTCCTGCTATAACATCCCTCTATCTCCTCGATCGCGCGCTTCTCATGCTCTTTCTTTTTCCTTCTGAAAAGCTTGTGTTCGTCTCTCCTCTTCTGCCCGTAGAGCTCGCGGGCAGCTCTGGTCTTTCTATGCAGCGCCGCTTTGTAAGCCTCTTGTTTCGCTGCATGTGCTTGCCGGCACTCGTCGTCAAACCAATGATTTCGTTGTGGTGGCCGTGTGAAACCCAGCACATCAGAGGCGGCATCTCTGATCGCTTTTTGGCAATGTTGCCACTGGTCTTCAATACTTGATGCTGGCGGCATAGGACCTCTTGAGAGATTGAGAGAGACTCGATCGGAAAAGGATTTGGTGATCTCTTGCGATTGCAGCCGTCCGACGTCAAATTTCCTCACAGTATTCCCTTGTCTTGGCGGTGTTCGGGATATCCGCAGTCGTACCTTGGCTACAACAAGGTAGTGGTCCGAGTCAATGTTGGCCCCTCGGAACGTTCGGACATCCATGAGGAGTGCCTTGCGTCGATCGCAATGTGGTCAATCTGGTTGACGGTTGATTGATCAGGAGATCTCCATGTTCCTTTGTGGATATCGAGATGTGGGAACCGCGTATTAGCTACGACAACGTTCCGCCCCGCAGCAAAGTCGACCAGCCTAAATCCGTTATCGGAGGTGGTGTCGTGTAGGCTGTGCTTTCCGACAGTACTACCAAAGATGCCCTCTCTTCCTAGCTTTGCGTTAAAATCACCTAGGACAATCTTAATGTCATAGCTAGGGCACTGCTCGTATGTCTTGTCCAAGAGCTCGTAGAACCTGTCTTTGGTGTCGTCGTCTTTCTCCTCTGTGGGGGCATGCGCGCATATCAGACTAATGTTGGCGAATTTAGCCTTGATGCGGATTGTCGTGAGGCGTTCGCTTACATACCTGAAGCTTAAGACTTCTTTCCTAAGTCTGCCTCCAACGACAAATCCACATCCAAATAAGCGCTGCTTTTGTTGCCGATAGCAATCGCCGTAATATATGTCGCAGTTTTCCATCCTCTTTTTGCCCGGC
This sequence comes from Matsumyia berberina, assembly GCA_917880715.2. NCBI lineage: Eukaryota > Metazoa > Arthropoda > Insecta > Diptera > Syrphidae > Matsumyia > Matsumyia berberina. The sequence continues at coordinate 107,835,418 of OU862870.1, read as the reverse complement.
CCATCCCATCGCACTTCTTGAATGGCGGTAATGTCTGCTTTGCAGCAGTTTAGGGCCTCCGCTAATTGTTCGGCTGCACGTGGTCTGTTAAGGGACCTAACGTTCCACGTGCAGATCCGAAATTCGTTGTCCTTAATTCGTTTGCATGGGTTGTCATCAGTGAATCCGTCCGTATCCGAGGCTTGTTGTCGCTTCGTAACTATATTTTTTTTCCGTGACAGGGCAGTTACCCCGGTGCACAACCCCCAACTTGGAGGACCAGGTCCATTGTTTTTACCCCTGGGACGAGGGGTCGGTTTAACCGATGTCGGTAACCCACTTCGGGGATGTGAGCGCTGCCGTTGGCCCCTGTAGGGCTCATCCGCCACCATCTCTTTTCCAGGACCCCAACCGATTCCTGGAAATCCTTATTGGCCTCAGCTCCAAATATGTTGAAGTAGCCCAGATAAGGTGTTGCTCCCGATCCGGAAGTTATAGACACCACCGTTGATTCCATCTAGGGAATTCCTCCGCTGTCGTGTTTATAGTGCTGCAATTTTTGTCTTATGGTCAACACTCGCGCTTATAAGTTTAGCAAGTTGAGTCCGGGTGGACAACAACCAGTACCCAGTGGCTACCGAGGGGTTACGAGGAGGTAAAATAAGCACAATTGATGTGTAGTAACAGTTACAACACTGGGCATCGCCAAGTTGATACCAATCAGAGCCTACCCTATTACTACAACACCCAGCCACAACTACAACTGTAGAATACAACTACAAATTTGTATAACCCAGAGTTTGGTGAAACGACGTAAAGCAAACAATTAGCAATTTTTGTTAAAAAACGCTTGTAAATACAAATTTGTATGTTGGTGAAATAGGCCACAGATCTCGTAGTTTGTTTTAAATTTATTTTTCGAACAAACAAGAGAAACGTAACATATGCAATTATCCATACACGAGTATAATGTGTTTTTGATGATTGTTATCTCATTTCATCTTGACAGTTTCAACTTTGAAATCTTTCTACCCTTCTTTTGGGTCATACTGTTTACAAATTATTTCGATCTTCTTAAAATACTGAAGTAGGTGTATGCGGCTCGAATAATCTGTAAATAAGAAAATGTCATAAGCCTCTCAACCTACAAACAAAACTTGAAACTCACGTCAACGAAAGTGGTTACATGCAGTCTTATAATGAAGGCTGTTATCTCCACAGGGTCTGCAGTGATTAGCATAATTACCAGTATCATTTTTCGGATATCAAGGGAATAGGTGTACCATTCGGACGAGTAGATTGCAAAGCACATGGCAGTGCTCTGCAAGAAATAATTTTTTTTTTTACTGATGTCAAACAATACAGTGTCGAAAAATTCAGAAAAAGCGCACAAAAGCCTGTCATTTTAGTCGCGTTATGAAAGTGGAAGTGATGGGCACTCGTTGAAATGGTTAAACTTTATTTAGCCCAATTTCTTTCGGGGCGTTAGAAAAAATGTCTATGATATAATAATTATGTACTTAAATTAATCTTAAGTATAGTTTAAAATATATGTATACATATTTTTTAAGTGTTGATTGTAGAACATTTTATTGACTCACATTTTCACTCACCAAAGTGCCATTCCAGTGGTATACCCAAAGAATAGCAGATAAAACGAATTCAGATAAGAACATGAATGCAAAATCTATTTTCGAGTGACTCTAAAATGAAACATCCAGTCAACAAAGAAATTGTGAAAATTTACGTTTTTAAAACTTACTCCCGCAGCTATCTCATAAAGAATGAAACAAATTATAACCGAATAAATCATAAAGTCTATAAAAACAGGTATGTATATCAACTGCTGAAGCTGGTCCATAAACCTGGAGGAAGAGGAAAACAGCAAGACCAATTAATTATTTCCAAAGTACACACACACTTAGCAATAGTATTCACAGTTGATAGTATATGATCTAGCCCGGTGCGTGCCTGCCCAGTCTACTTCGATAAAAAGGTAGTAATTGGTTGAACTTGGCGGGGACACTCCCGTACGGCGGAATAATTGTCGTTAAACAAGTTCTATAGCCAAAAACTACACACAACTATAAATATACTCACCAACGAATGCGAACTTGTTCACGTACACAGAATTTGCCTAGTCTTGTGCGCAAATAATTGGTTTTATACTTTCGTTCGACAATATTTGAATACACTTTTGCTTCATTTGGCTCCAAAACCACCTTCGAAATCTTGTAGAAAAATTTAAAATTATAGATTATTTCAGATTAAAACAGAATTTTAAACATTTTGCATTCATACCCATGTCCAGATGCCTACTTACATCCATCTCTGACATCCGTTTGCGCAAGACTTTGAATTTAAAATTCACATACGACATCAAATTGGTAATGGCTAATGGAATATAAAAAACTCCCGTAAAAAGCATAGTAATGGGATAAATCCAACCCAAAAAGATGTCATCATGAATTACTCTGTACGGAAACATTTTTTCAATCAATGCGTGTGTTTCTATTACGCGCTCAGTCTGAAATAAGTCCTCTTCAACATATATATGTTCAAACCATTTTTTGAGGAAGCACGAACCGTCGCATAATTACCGATACTTTCCGGATTAAATATCATTCTGTACAATGAATCGATAAACAGTAAAGTTGATGCTGTTATGGTAGGTGTGTAAATAATCATCTGAATAGTAGACATAAATCCGCAGGTATCTTCGAACATCTGAAGCTCACGTTCGTCGGCATTTATCATGAGTCTGTCCATGTCCTCTTGCAGGAAGTTTAGTATTCGACCGAGTCCTGAAAAAATATTATTGTAGTACATATTATGCATGCCAGTAAAATAAGACATCTTACTTCGCCTTCGAAGAAACATATTAACGTAAGCAATGGATGTGGCCACGAAAGTAAATGTTGTTGACAAACACAGAGGATTAACAGTTTTCGTAAGCAATGCCGTAATCTATCTTAATGAAGTTTGTTAAAAGATACTTAAAGAATTATCAGACAAAATTACGCCGAAAACACCGCAAAAGGACAAAGAAATAGTGAGCAACACGCACCGCCATAAATGCCACCATTTGAATTTTTGTTTCTCATGCATCACATAACCACCGATAAGTAGAGATTTTACGATGAAACCGAACAGTTTATTTTTTAATAACTTTCGGGTTATAGGTAAATATCCGGCTGAAGTCATCTTTTCGGATCCACTTTGAGTACTCAAATGTGACAAGGAAGATCAATGACATGAATTTATACCACAGTAGTTGAGTTTATCGTATTTATATTGCGAGCTTAATTATTAAGCGCAAAATTAAATTCCAGTTGATAATAACGTAACAACTGTTTTAACAATTAAAATAGTATCGCTGTCACCAACGTAGCAGTTGTTTTGACAATTATAATAATTATGACTATCACTAAATGGTTCCATTCCTATTGATTTTATTGTTACATTGTTGCTGACCATTTAATTGCTTCCTTTGTGCAAAATGAACATATAACACTGTTGGAGCAGCCACCAGCTTTTATGACATTGAAGCTTCTATTATTATAAAGTATTAGCTGACACCCGCGACTACGTCCGCGTGGAAGGACGTCACATTATACTCTTTATCCTTCCCCGGGTTTCAAGCCATTGATGAGTAGGTCTAGACTTTCAATTTGTCATATTAATTCTTTAAGGTGTCCCTGTAAACAACTTTCCTGGTTTTGCTTTCTGGCTCGGAGACAACCAGGCTATCAGGTGAATTGGCTCTGAGCGTGCTATGGAAGAAACAGTCACTCCTCAGATCCATATTGTCCACTTTCAAGCTCTGTCCCTGTACCTTATTGATCTTCATGGCGTATCAAGTCTCAACAGAAAATTGGAGACGTTTGAACTCAAAGTTTGACACTGTTGAAAATGCTGGCTTCGATTAAGTGCTGGTACAAAGTCTTCACCTGCTCATTTTTGGAGGGTTTAGATTGCGCAAAAACTTTGAGGATAAGGTGTGAGGTGGGTTTCCCGGTGGATAGAAAGTGTCCAATATCTCAAGAGGTTAATAAATGTATAGCATCTTCGAGTTTTACTTCCGAGTCCAAAGATTCAGACTTCACATTTTTGATGTTGGTGGCTGAGTCCTTTATTTTACTGAAAATAGCTTTGAAATACTTCAGCCATGAACTCTAAACTGATGAATGTTTAGGTACATTACATGTAGGTATTGTGCCAGTCAAACTAATCATATCTCCCATAATATCGCAAGGGTTGCTTGGTTAATTCTTCCCAAGAAATATGTTAGAAAAATCTTCTGTCCTCAAGTCACGTTGAAGATGGAAACGTGTGTATGTTAACTCTCAAGGACAGGTTTTTGACATTAGGCTATCAGATGGATGACTTGAGACATCACTTCACTTCATTTGCTGTGTCCCCCGTGGTGCAACAGGCTGCTTTGTCTGTCTGAAGCCACCAGCCAAAAGCACTATAGGAGCGTCCTATCCTCATCCCACTATAACTTTGACTTGCCGAAGCACCTGATCCAAGTCATTCTGCTTTAAGATGTTACAAAGTGTAAATTCGGAATGGCCTAGGTTGAGAATTAAGGTACCTGCAGCACCTGAGGAAGCAACGGCAACGGCAGTATTCAGTCAGTCAGTCATGACAAAGCCTTTTCTATGTATAGATTATCACTGAATCACCACCATGTAATATATTTTTAACCACCCTGTAAGTTAAAGTAATTAAATGTCAATCGAGTCCCTCTCCGAATTCTGTTTTTTTTGATTTTGACATTTGCTTTCGATTTTGAGGAATGGTATATTTTCGTTTAATCGAATTTAGAAGAAAGCAAAAATGAAAACCGAAAGAAACTACCATCGAATTTTTATTTTTTTTTAGAGCTACCTCTTCTTTACAAAGCACAAGTTAGATCACATATGCATGGGATTGTAATTACATAGAATTATTATTATTATTAAACGCAACCCTGGACGAACATTTGTGAGGTATCAGATCCTACTTTTTTTGTATAACACTTTTTGTGGAACACTATATTTTTATGAAATTGCAATTTAGCATTTTTGTTCTTTTTTCTTATTTGGTTGGTTATACGATATATAGTGCCAAGAGCTGGTTAGACAAGGAGGATTGTTGTTTCGCCTTCCTCTAGGGAGAGGACATCCCTGGGCAAAATCAATCGTATGTGGGTGATATCTCAGACTGCAGTGTCCAAAGAAAAATCTAGAGCGCCTATTTTTTTTAGGACATCACTGAAGCATTTATTCATAGGGCAGATAAGCCTTTCGCTGGTCTGATTTCTTGTTTATTATCCCAGTAGGATAGATACTTGTAGTTTCAAACCTGTTTAGCATGAATCTAAACGAAGATTTAGGGAATTTGAGAAGGGTGTGGTACCTATATATGTTCCTTTTGGTGGATCCCGTCCTGGCTAAGTTGTCAGCAATTGCATTGCCTTCAATGGCTTTGTGTTTCGATATTCACCAGAGTTTGACTTTATTCGCTTAGATACCTAAGTCTTGGAGAGCATTTAAGCAGCCATCGATGTCTTTTGGCCTTAGGTAGTAAGAGAGTACTGCTTGAAGCGCTGCTTGACTATCGGTAAGTATGTATATTGACGGTTATACCTTCGATCTCATAATTGAGATTTTTTTCTTCGACTTTAGATCACCATACTGCAAAAGCATAGGTAACGATGGGATAAATGAGGCAACTGCCCATTTCACTTTGTGCACAATTTCCCAGAGAAATTATTGGTTCCAAAAGGAATACTACCAAAGAGAATACAAAATTTAAGACTATATGTGTGTATGTGTCCATAGAATAAAACAAACACTAAAATCAATAGCAATCGGATAAAAAGCTTAATAATAATTATTACAATTGTTAAAATAATTGCTATGGCATTGTCAGCAAGCACATAAGTTCGTACTAAATAATTAAGAATCAAGTTTGTAATAAATCCGTAATGTATTTTTGGCGCATTTGAGTACTCGATGTGGTTATGCAAACGCGTACCAGCCTATAACGCGGAAGTTATTGAAAAACAAACTGTTTAGTTTTATGATAAAATCACTACTAGTCGGCGGTTACGTTATGGCCGATAATCAGCGATTTGAATGGTGGCAGTTGTCGCGCAGTGTGATTTTAACTTTTTCGTTGTCCTTTTGGAGTGCTTGTGGGGTTAGTTTGTCCGGAGGCAATATTAATTCTTTTGGTATTAATTTAATTTATTCCAACAGATTGTGATATTACTTACTACAGACTTCAATCCACTGTCTATGTCCACGGCATTCATTTTTTTGACAACGTCCATTGCATATATAAATATTTCTAGTCGGAAAAAAAGTAAGTTGACCTCTTTTGTTGGCAAAAAAGGTGTACATGCTGATCATATTTTTAAGGACTCGGTCGAATGCTTAACTTTCTCCAAGCGGATATGGATAAACTTTTCATAAATGCCGACGAACGCGAAGTGAAAATGTTTGAGGAAACCTGCAGTTTCATGCGATTTATTCGGATATTTATTTATGTACCAACACTGATGGGAGCGTCGATATTCTGTCTAGATTCGCTCTACAGAGTTATTTTCGACCGAGAAGCTGCCGTTTATTATGCCAATGTTCGTAAACTACAAAAGGATGACTTGAATATGTGTTGAATGGGTTTATTTGTGATTTAGAATGAAACGAAAACAGGAGTCTTACTGGTGAAAGTGTTTCCACTAAGAATTCTTCATGATGATTTCTTCATGGGGTTTATTTATCCTGTCGTTATGGTCTGCCTGGGAACGTTATATATTCCACTTTGGCCCATAACCATTACCAACTTGATGTCGTATGTTAATTTAAAATGGAAAATTATGTACAAACGGATGTCAGAAATGGATGTAAGTTGACAGGTTAACAAAGAAGCTTTGAACACTCTAGCGAGTCAGATAAAATTTGTATTAGGTACCAAAAGTTATTTTGGAGCCAAAAGAAATCACCGTCTATTCGAGATTTGTCACTGAAGATGAAAAAATCAACTACCTTGGAACAAGACTGTGTAAATTCTGTATAAATGAGCTTGGCCGCATTCGATGGTAAGTAAACTGAAAGTACTAACAAGGCCTATAATTACCAAACATTAGATGAGTAAATGTCACGAGTTCTTGTCGTCCAAATATTTGTTATTAGAAGCTGATATTTCGCTGTATATATAGTCCCAGAAAAAAAATTTGGAACTACAAGTTAAACCACCTAATTTTAAAAACATGCATAACCCTTAAATATAAAACATATTAGTTTCTAGGTATTTTAATAAGTGTCTATACTTTAGTAAACAAAAACAAATGATTTTATAAATGTACATAATTTTTTGTTAGATACATACATACCCTAACGTAACAGCTATGCACATATCCGTAAGCACACATCGAAAAGTGTTAAAACGTGGTTCAGGGACAAAAATCTGATGGCATTGGATTGGCTTCCACAGTAAACCAATATAATCTAAACATTATCAGTTCTGAACATCCCCCTGATGGCCACCTTAACATGCTTCCCTCCCTGCTCCAAAGCAGAGAGTTCAGCATACCGTTGGATGACTTTCTCCCAAGGTATTGCTTCAAACGAAATTACTCAGTAGTCATACCCCCCCGTGACGACTGGGAAAAATTCAAACCCCGTCCCTCAGAGCATGACCAGGTATGGTATACAGACGGCTCTAAAATGGACAGTGGATCTGGGGCTGGAATATTCGGAGAGTCACTTAGCACTAACCTATCGGTTAGTCTAGGCACGTACTCATCAATCTTTCAGGCAGAAATATTTGCCATAAACCAGTGCACAAGTTTAAGCTTGCTCTCTAACCCCAGTTTCAAAACCATTTTTATCTTCTCTGACAGTCAAGCTGCCCTGAAAGCACTGAATTCAACCACGATAAAATCAAAACTAGTTCTAGAGACAGTCAAATTGCTTCTAGAATTGGGAAAAAACAACTTGGTCATACTACATTGGATCCCTGCTCACAAAGGCTACGCCGGCAATGAAACAGCGGATTCACTGGCCAAGATAGGTGCGACCACCCCCCCTCACTGGTCCTGAACCAGCCTGTGGACTAAATAAAGCCATCTTTAAAAACTTCATGAGGGAGAAATCCCTGCTCAAATCCAACGCGATCTGGATGGAAAGTATAGGACAGAAATTTACCAAACACTTCATTCCCATAGTATCGCAAAAGAAATCCAAGTTTCTTTTAAAGCTAAGCAGGAACCTCCTTAGAATTCTAACCGGCATCCTAAGTGGCCACTGCCGTCTAAAACGGCATCTTCACAAGCTTGGCCTGTCACCGGACCCTATCTGCAGACTTTGCCTGGAGAGCGATGAAAGCTCTCTCCACATCGTCACAGAATGTCCCGCCCTTATCCATGTGAGAAAACGGACCCTAGGCAGTGAACTCGTTTCACCAACGGCGCTTGCCACGCTCCACCCAGAGAGGCTGATTAGCTTCCTGACATCCTCTGGAGTAGACAAACTGCTCTAAACTCTTGGGAAAGCACAATAGGCCTCTTTATGAGACCGCAGTGCTAGAATGGACAAACCGCTCCCCACTTATAATAATAATAAACCAATATAAACCCAATAGAGAACCTTTGGGAGATTGTCAAACAGAAAGTAAATAGGGAAAACGTCACTAATTGGAGGTGACTATTTTTTGAAAAAATAAAGAAGACGTGGAATGAAATTTCGATGGACACAATTGAAAGTTTAATAACGTCTGTGGCATGTTGGCATAAAATGGATTTGCCACCAAATACTAACGGCCTTTCATCATAATTAATTTCTTTTTTTATTAACTTGAAGTTGCAACTTGTTTGTCCAACTGTAGAATCTAATTTCATGTAAAATATATGTGCGTCGCAAAATCGATCCCGTGAGAATGTCCTAAACATCGACTAGGAGGGCTTATTTTTGTTTTAACTCCGATAATTTTTTTTATTTTTTATTTTTTATTTTTTTTTAGGTTAATGAGTCAGCTTCAGGAGCTAATACAAATTCCGGCATTTTTTTACTTCTTAATTTATTCGATTGCAATATGTTTTATTCTCTACGAGATGGTTGCTGGAGTAATTTCTGAAAATTCGAATTTTTATAATTTATTTATTTATTGATATTTTGTTTCAGCATCACCCGAACATAGATTTGGCATTCATGGCCTTGTTTGAGATCATTGTATCTACGATCTTGTGGGTTTACCACTGGAATGGTACTTTGGTGACTGACAATGTGAGTCCGCAAAATTAAACTGTTTAACAAGACTATAGAATATTTTGCCACTTATGGGTTTCATGATCGTACAGTTACCTGTCACTGTATTCTGTTTCAATGATGTACCTACTTTTCTTTCTCTGGTTTTTTCTAATCTGCGAGTATTTTTCGTCAAATTTTTTAGGTCTACCCACTTTTTGCTTATTTACTAATAGAAGAAACATTTCAACTTATAAAGAAAGTTATGGTCATCTGTAAGTTCTTAATGCACCTCTGCTGTAGCATCTACTCCCAATTGATTGGGGTTCGTGTTAGGGCTTTGATTGCATTTTAGATGTATAAACATGAGCCTCGAGTGATATTTGAAACTAAATCGTATGAACGGACTTCAGAACGATATCGTTTTACTTCAAAATTATACTGTTTTCTATGTTTTGCAGAGCTATGCCATGTGTTTTGCGGTCTACTCATGCGATTGGTGCAACTATTCTCCTGAAATCAGAAATATGGTGCTAATGATTATGCTAATTTCTGCCGACCCACTGGAAATAAAGGCTTTTTTTATAACGCTTAAAGTATCCACTTATGTTGATGTAAGTTCTCAGTTCTATCTGATTTATTTTTAGATCATACGAACTGCATACACCTATTTTAGCATTTTAAGGAAGGCATCTTAAGTTTGAAGGAATTCTATGACAAGGGGAGATAAAAGCTCTATTCAGAATGTGATAAGACAAGAAGCCAGATTGTATCAATCGCCAATATGGTGGCACTAAAGTTCAGCCTCAATCAAGAATTTTGAGTTCATTGCTTCATATATAAATTAAAGTTCATTATTTTAGTTCATAATACACAATCATTGCATCCAATAATATTGTATATAAAATGTTTTTAATAAAAATGCGGAAGCGCAGCTCTTCTAAAAATGTTGTAAGATGTTAAGCACGTTCTGGTGGGTAATCTGAGACCCTGTCTAGCTCTCGTTGTAAGACCCAGTGTATGGACTGGGTTGAGTATAGCTTTTATAAACAAAGCAAGAAAGGTCCACAAATGTTCACTTAGTATTCTAGGCCGATATAGGCCCCAGGTAGAATTCTCTACCTCACAGTATGAGTATCAAGTGGATAAATCGGTTGAAGCGATTTCACTCATCATCATCACTCAATGATACAACCTGTTGAAAAATTCATCGCGCTCAGAATATTCGTTGTGGTTAAATTCAGTGATGTTGAGACATTTTCGATAATGAAAAACCTCAATACTATCAGGATACGAACTGATCCAACCACTGAAAAAAAATATTTTTCCGACCCGACAAATGGTTATACATACATACATTCAACCCGATATTGAAGAAAAATAAAGGTAGAAAAAAAACGAGGAGACAACAAGAGAATCCAGTAGAATCCGGAAAAGATGAACAATCCAGAAAATTGAACGGAATTTTTTCGCCATTGCAGTATTCTTAAAGAACACTCTGAGAAAACTCTAAATAAATTTTTTGGATAATTTTTGTTTTCCCCTGTTTTTTGTTTATTTGTGGTATAAAAATAAAATTAATTCCTGCTATATTATATTTAATGTCTTTATACTATGCAAAGGTGTTAACTTGTTCTTCTTTATAACCAAAATAAGGTTAGATACCTTAAACAAGATGAACAAGCCCTCTTTTTCGTTCGTTCATCTTTCTGAAATTCTACTACATTTTACTTTCGCCTATTGTTGCACACCGCTGTATAATACACATCAGATATCTAAGTTTATTTTAAATTTATTTTTAGAATAAACAACAGAAATGTGACATATGCAATTATCCATATACGATTATAATGTGTTTTTGATGATTGTTATCTTATTTCATCTTGATAGTTCCAACTTTGACATCTTTCTACCCTTCTTTTGAGTCCAATCGTTTACAAATTATTTCGATCTTCTTAAAATACTGAAGTAGGTATATGCCGCTCGAATAATCTGCAAATAAGAAAATGTCATAAGCCTCTCAACCTACAAACAAACCTGGAAACTCACATCAACGAAAGTGGTTACATGCAGTCTTATGATGAAGGCTGTTATCTCCACAGGGTCTGCAGTGATTAGCATAATTACCAGTATCATCTTTTGGATATCCAGGGAATAGGTATACCATTCGCACGAATAGATTGCAAAACACATGGCATAGCTCTACAAGACAAATGTCAAAAAGGTTAGGAATAGCAAACAAAAGCGTTTTATTGACTCACGTTTTCACTCACCAAAGTGCCATTCCAGTGGTATACCCAAAGGATCGTAGACACGACGAACTCAAATAGTAACAGGAACAAAAAATCCATCTTCGAGTGACTCTAAAATGAAATCACGAATCAATAAAAAAGTGTAAAAATTTAGGTTTTTAAAACTCACTCCCGCAGCCAACGCATAAAGAACGAAACAAATTATAATCGAATAAATCATAAAGTCCATAAAAACCGGGATGTGTATGAATTGTTGAAGCTGGTTCATAAACCTGGATGAAAAAGAAAACAACAAGATCAGTCACTTAATATTATTTAGTACCTTAGAGCAGCGTGGGTTCATGCCCCAGCCATGTTCATCGGACATTTGTCGCCGCACAACTTCTCGTCGGGAAATGACAAACCTCCAAAAATATTGCTTGTCATGAAAAAGCTTCTCAATACACCGTCCGAAGTCGACAATATATTATATGTCCCTTAAATTCGGGCAAAAATTGTAACATGATAAATTGCAAAAAGTTAGGCCTTGGCTAATCCCGAGCTGTGGCAGCATACCCAATGGGACAGAGAGTGTCGTAAGGTCTCATTTTCTCACGACAAATGGAGCCGACAGCTATAACTTCTATTTTCGTTATTTGTGAAAACATGAAGTAACATTGGATAGACGACACAGCCAAAGAGGAGGTGTAATGGTATGAGGAGGAATATCATTTTACTGTACAGTGGAACTGAATTTTCAAAGCTCACGAATGAACGTAGCAACCTACAATGGCGTGCTGGAGCGAGCTTTTCCTAAGTTTTTTAAATTGTAAGTGGACACCGATGGACTTTTCCAACAGAACAATGGTCCCATACACACTGCAAGGTTAACCCAGGTCAAAATGTAGAACTTTTGCCATGGCTGGCATACTCACATGACTTTGACTGAACATTATGGAAAATGTTTGGGAATAGCTATCACGGAAAACTTAAGTAAGATGAAGACAATTTGAAACCAAAGAAGACCTAAATGAAGCTATAGAGTCATCTTGGACAGAGATTTCACTGCACTTTGACCATCTTCCGTATAGGCTCGAATTTAGGCAACTTGCTTTTGGTATAATTGTGTTATTGATGATCAAATGTTTTTAACTGTTAATTATTTAACTTCTTGCATCCTCTTATTCATTTTTTTAGATGCTACTAGATTGTTTTTGAATGTGGATTTAAACAAGTGAGACAAAAAAAAAGAGTCGATTTTAGGACCCAAATTGGTTGAAGTGCCATAAAACTAACCATTTTGAACGTGGATTCAAAATTCTTTTTGGCGCTTTATCCTCCTTCGAAGTTATATAGCCGAAAAGGACCCACTTACAACTATAAATATACTCACCACCGAATGCGAATTTGTTCACTTATACAGAATTTGCACAGTCTTGTGCGCAGATAGTTGGTTTTTTCATATTGATTGACAAGTTTTGAATACACTGTAGCTTCATTTGGCTCCAAAACCACTTTCGATATCTAATTGTACAAAAACGAAAAACGATAAATTATTTCGGAGCTTCTACATCGTGTTAAACATTTTTTCGTTCTTATCCACATCAACATGCATACTTACATCCATTTCTGACATCCGTTTGTTTATAACTTTAAATTTGAAATTTACATAAGACATCAAAGTGGTAAGGGCTACAGGCCACAATGGAATAAATAACATTGCCATGGCGATAAGAGCAAAAGGATAAAGAAATCCCATGAAGAAGTCGTCATGGATTACTCTGTATGGAAACATTTTTTCAACCAACGAGTTTGCATCTACTACACGCTCCGTCTGGAATAAGCCCTTTTTAACATAAGTACAATCAAAACTTTCTTTTAGAGACCACGAACCGTCGCATAGTTATTGACAGATTCCGGATCGAAGATCATTCTGTAAAACGAGTCAATGTACAGCAGATTCGCTGCTATTACGGTAGGTGTGTAAACAAGCTTCCGAATAGTAGACATCAATCCACAGGTTTCTTCGAACATCTGAAGCTCACGTTCGTCGGCATTTATCATAAGTTTTTCCATGTCCTCTTGCAGGAAGTTCAATATTCGACCGAGTCCTAGAAGATATTATTACAGTGTTATGCGAGTACATGCCAGCAAAGTGAGCCGTCCTACTTTTCCTTTAAAAAAACATATTAATGTAAGCAATTGATGTGGCCAGGAAAGAACAAGTTGTTGATAAGCACAGTGGATTAACGGTTCTCGTAAAGATCACTGTCATCTGTTGTAAAGAGTGTTAATTAATTCTAGAAAAATCAAATGTGTTACCAAACAAAATCACCCCAAAAACAGCGCAAAAGGACAAAGAAATAGTAAGAATCACACACCGCCAAAAATGCCACCATTCAAATTTTTGTTTCTCATCCATCACATAACCACCGAGTTGAAGAGATTTTACAATGAAGCTGAACAGTTTGTTTTTAAATAATTTCCGGGTTATACGCAAATATCCGGCTGAAGTCATGTTTGCGGAACCACTATAAGTACTCTAATGCCACGAAGACGACACATTTATAGTGTTGTCTTAATTATTAAATTAAATGCTTCTCGACAATATTGTTACAATTATAATAATTATCGTTGTGATTAAATTATTTGATTCCTAATTTTGTTACTACGCTGTTGCTGGCAATTTAATTACGGAGTACCTCCTTGATTTGCATAAGATGTGTCGCCGTCTATTAAAGAAATAAACTACAACTGCCAGTTCTCATGTTCGAATAAATACATGTTGAATCAGCTATTAGTGAAACAGCAGCAAAATTTGTACAAATGTAAGTAATCCATCGACTCTATGAAGCTTGGTTTATGGAATTACCAATCCACTATTCTATACCAAGTAGGGCTGGACTGCAATTGATAAGAGAATTACTGACTGATCAAGACTTGGTTTAAAGCAGTAGCGCTAGACTAATTAGTAGACCCATCCACTTGCTGCCCATCTTGAAAAGTTCCGTGGTTTACGTTTCTTGACAGATGGGCCGATAAAAAAACTTAACACACCCTACGTATCTTCTTTTTTGTCCCGACGTGAATGTACTCCAGTAAGACAAAATTCTTCGACTGCACTGTCTACCCTACATCAAGCGAAGAAAGTCCGAACCTTTGTTTTTAGAACCAACCTCTTGCTTTGCTAAACTGTAACCAACGTTCGCAGGATCGAGAAGAATGGGTGACCCTTAAGGTTGCATTGGCGCTAAGCACACCTGTTCTACAGCTAATACTACAGCTCCACATTTTTATAAAGAAAATATGGTAATTTGTGGCACAGTTAGACTACTGCAAAACGGGAGAAGCAAATCACACAGATCATAGGGATTTAATAAATGTTTTCAGTGAAATTCCAGAGCTTGACATGGTCTTCCAAACACTAAAATCTCGTTGTCAATGGAAAAAAAAGACCAGTGTATTTCAGACAAAGATCCACACCATGCGCAAGAATGCGCCAATCTCATTCTAGATTCTGGAATATAAAAGGTTGACCAAATCACAATTTAAACACAGTCAAACCGGCGACATTTCTCTAATGGGACACTGTCAACTTTGTTATCAACTGCATGACATTCAGGCTGAGGCTGTATGTCAAGTTTGCTTGGAAGACGATGAAACAGCGGTGCTCCCACTACATACTCGTACATAGGAACAAAACGGAATTGCGCTGTAATAACACTTGACGTCAAGAACGCGTTCAACTCAGCTGACTGTAGTCGTCTAGTAAGGGCACTAAACGATCTGCAGGTACCAAATTACCTGTCAGCTATTTCGAAGATAGATACGGAAGACGGACCAAAGAAGTATAAGATTACGGGCGAAGTTCCACAAGGGTCAGTTTTGGGACCTATTGTATTGAACATAATGTAAGACGGCATATTAAAAATGCAAAAAAGCGAGTGGAGTGGAAACCTTCTGTTATGCAGCTGTAGTAGTGGCCAAAACACTATAAGATGTGACTCAAAACTCCAATGAAACAATCATGAACGTGAAACTTTGACTATACACAACAGGTTCAGAGTTAGCGGACTACTAAACCAAAGCCGTTTTCATAAGCAACCATAAAAAAGTGGAACTCGTCTCCATACTCTTGTATGCGGCTCCAATATGGGCATCAGCGATACACCATAAGTCATACATCAGAACGATGAACGACGATGGACATATAAACTGATCCTAACATTGATGAATGGACTAGTAGAAAGCACTACCTAACACAATTTCGGTCAAAGCGTGGATGCTTTCGGGAGTACGTTTATAAGTACAAGCATGTGGATGACCCATTCTGCCAGCACTCTTAAGGGAAACCCCAGAACGCTGACCTGCTCAAACTACACACGTACTAGAATCATCTTAGAGAGAAAAATTAGAGGCCAATTGGACCCCAAGAAGCCTCTTCACATTAATGCTGGCGACGCGCGAAGGCTGGGAGATTGCAAGTTATAATTTTACAGCGAGAAACGGAGAAGCTGCTAGCTCTGGCAGTTGAAAAAGAGGTCATAAGTCATGGCACAGCCCGGAGAGTATCCACAAAGGATTTTCACACCTACCTGGGGAGACAGTTCTGTACTTCCCACCTATTACATTATACCAAGAAGATACAATTTTGCGATATCTAAAAACACACCCACAACAGACGAGTTGAATTATAATAAGTAATTTATTTTTATTTATTTTTTTGCATAAAATAATTGGATAACCAATAATTTCCTCAGCATCCACTGGACCGATTATGCTCAAAATCTAATCAGCTCTAAATTTCATGCTGACAAATAAAACAAAAAAGCCGAATGATTGTGCGTTGTTTCGTTCTCTACATATCGAAGGCCAAAAAATTTATCACACACAGACATCATTTCGAAAATGGGTGGAAACAATTCTTAGTGTCCTGTTAATATCTCGAAATATTTTGTTCGGACCGATTGCAATGCTTCCCCTATGCAGGTGGGAAGTAAAAATATATACATATGTATGTATGTGAAGGAGAAAGAACTTCATAAGAGAACAATTTTAATGTCTAAAGAAATCTTAACCAGATTTCCTCAATTTTATTAAGCGATAAGTAAAAGACCAGGTAGGTGGGACATATCGGCGTTAGGCAATATATTCTTTGTAAATTAAATGTAAACTCAATATACATAATGTCAACTAAAATTATTACATATCATCACTGGATTGCATTTGGATAGCCTTGAATTTTTAATCTTCCTTGGAGTCCTGCCGTTTCGAACTTAATTTGATCTTCTTAAAATATTAAAGTAGCTACATATATGTATGCCGCTCGAATAATCTGCAAATAAAAAATTATAACTAGCCCCTCGGCCCATAATACAAACAAGTCGTTAAACTTACATTAACGAAAGTGGTTACATGCAATCTTATGACAAAGGCTTTTATTTCCACTGGGTCGGCAGCGATTAGCATAATTAGCAGCACCATCTTTTGAATCTCATGGGAATAGGTGTACCAATCGGATGAGTAGATGGCAAAACACATGGCGTAGCTCTAAAAGACATAATTATCTTTCTATAGATGTGCACCAGCAGAGTGTCGGAAAGTTAAGAAATGACACACAAAAGCGTTTTATTGACTCACGTTTTCAACTCAATCACCAAAGTACCATTACGGTAGTCTATCCAAAGGATCGTAGGTACGCAGAACGCAAAGAACAACAGGAATAAAAAGTCCATTTTCGAGTGACTCTAAGGCCCAATGCACACGGAGCTACTGAAAAACAACGCATTGGGCCTAAAACGAAATACCCAATTAATAAATAAAAATTAAAAATCGAAATTTTCCGAACTCACTCCCGCAGCTATCTCATAAAGAACGAAACAAAGTACAAAAATTGAATAACTGCGTCATATCAAGCCAGTCAAGGTCACCTAACGCAGTTGACATGACCAGGTTCTCCATTTGGTGAAAAAAAATATCTTAGGTAAGCGCCTCTCACTTCGCCCCATTGCGTTGTCCGTACCAGGAGAATCGATGCCGTCCAATGGAGGTCTTTGCTCTACGTGGTCTATTTTGGACAGACAATTATGTATTTGTGCGGCAGAGACATTTGTGTTACGAAGTACAGTCGAAATCGCTTACAACGACATCGGTTATAACGACGACTCCGTTTTAACGACCAAATTTGTAGGTTCCGGCTGAGTTCTATTAACTAACCGATTTTGACTGCAGTTACAAATGATCTGCAGCGTCAATCTTTCACGGGGTCATTCAGGTTATAATAAAAAAAAAAAAAACGCATTTGCAAATAGAATACACTTTATTTAGTAAAGTGTAATGGATTCTTGCTGTTGCTGATACGTAATCAAATTACATCCTGGTCCTGGCATGATAAAAAAAAGTCTTATTCATTTTTTTCGCACATTTCTCCTAACTTAAAATGAACTTCTTAAAATGCTAAAGTAACTATATGCCGCTCGAATGATCTAAAGACGATTTGATTAGACAATTGACATTGAATTCGAGCTGAAGACTTACATCAATGAACGTGGATATTTGAAGTTTAATAAAGAAGGCGTTTATTTCCAGGGGGTCTGCTGTTATCAGCATGATCATGCGCACCATTTTTTTGACCTCAAGGGAATAGGTATACCAGCCCGATGAATAGATCGCCAAACTCATATCATAGCTCTGCAAGACAAATCAAATTAAGGCGTTGAAAGGTTGCTATTAATATTGATACGAGTAGACCACATTCAGCTATTGAACGCACATGTTCAGTGACTAAAGTGCCATTCCAGTGGTAAAGCCAGAGTGTAGTAGCTGTGATAGCCTGATAGAAGCACAGGAACGTAAAATCTATTTTCGAGTTTGTCTGAAAAGTAATTAAAACAACATTAACGTATAGGATATGACGAAGCTTTAAGAACTTACTCCAGTGGCCATGGCATAAGAAATAAAACATATTACAATCGAATAAATTACAAAGTCCGCAAACACAGGAATTTTTATAAACTCCTCGAGTTGATTCATGAACCTGCCGAGAAAAAAAAAGAGAATTATAGGCTAGATTAGATTGGAAGATGCGGAAGAGGTGTTCAGCTCTATCACAATGCTTTCTTTTCGAATTCTCTTGTGCTTTCCCTTGCTATATCAGGAGTAAATGCCTTATGTGAAGTCTATAAATTTGCCAACAGGAGGATGAAATTATCCTCCTCTGAACTTGTCCTGCCCTATCCCAAAAAAGGAACCTCTATCTAGGAGCTTTCACTTCGACAATGTCAAAGTATCCTCACCTTTATTAAGAGCTCCAAATGGTTTCAATAATTCGAGTGGCACCTAAGGTATAGATTCCAAAGGCACCAGAAAAGGCCTTCCTGGGCCTACGTGTGTCTGTGCCTAGCCTTACCTACCAACTTTTCTGTCGACAATACGTTTTGGTTTTCTTTTAAGAAGCGATCCTTGAAGAACCTTTTAGGGCAACCGAAAACCTACATTTTTTCTATCAAGGTTAACAAGAAAGTGCGACTTCTTTAGTGAAAGTGTGCTAACAGCACCTTGAAACAAAACCTTATATACTCTGGCAAGCTTCTCTGAATCTGAATTAGTCTCGGCCTTATTCATGATTTTTAAATTGTGCTCAGCTAACTCTGCAGAGGAGTTTAGACGTATGAAAGACGGCAAGTGAATCAGCTTTTTCATCTGCTTAATACTGGAATCCAGTGCTAGGTTGTTCTAAAAAGAATAACAGAGGGACTTTAAAGGTTTTTAGAATTAGCTGTATTTGATAACAACTCCGTTAAGCGCTTTTGGAACATCTTGACTATTTAAAAAGATGAATACTATTTTCTCAAAATGTTAGAGGTGCGGCTAAATTTCACTGCAGAAAAGGAATCCATGCGGAACGTCTTGCATTGTCTTACAATGACTATTGCAGAAGCTGCAGGGGCGAAGAGGAAATATAATGCTATGCGAATATCCCACACTGGCTACTAGAAGATTGCGTACTCTTAGTAGTAGCTTCTTCCATGGGCTGCAGGACCCTAATATCGCTGATTTTAGGAAACTCCTGAGATTTCTATCCCTTTCTGGGTGATTTCCGGATAAGCCTATCCCTTGATTTGACTCCCATTAGTATATCTCTTTATGGGTACAATGGACCCGCATGAGGTCTAAGTAAGTCTCTGGGACACCCACTAAACTAACCAACCAAGAGGTGCGGCTGATTGATGGCAAATGCCTTTGAACATGTGATTATTATGGCTGCCTATGAATTTCGGGCTGGATCAGTTATCCTAAACTTCAGTTCCTGCTTTACTTTATGGATGAGCTTTTTTTCCAAATGAAGTCAGATAGTGATGGTTATGCTTTGTAGTCCTCTCAGTCCTCCGCAGTTACTAATAAAATAGAAATTGTACGTCCACATAACAAAATTGGCTGCGAAAGCTAAGTTTTCGGTCTTTATAGGCTGTCGCACCAAATATACTGGGTTTTCGATGTTTTTCAAGTTATTTGCTCGACAAACTTTTGCCACCAGTAAGTTTCACAATTCCTCGCTCATAGAAGAAGCAAAAAATTTAACTAAAACCTAATTTACAGCCTCATCTAAAATTGTGGCACCGTAAAAAGAACTTCTTTGAGTATATGAGGAATCCAAATATAGAAATTGTTTGCATTTCCCAACTTCTTCAGGGATGTTTAAAGTTTTTGCAGTTCATCGTGTCATAAATACTAGGTAGATTTTTCTTACTAAGTCGCCCGCAAAATTATGGGAAAGAAAACTGGGTTGAACTCAAATTTAAGGTAAACGCTTATGTCAAGTTAATGCACCTGGTGATAAATTGAGTTTCACCTTACTGAAGCTTGTCTACCCGTGTCTATTTTACAGGTCCTCAATTTTTTAACAAGAAAATGTTTAAAGCAACTCAGCTTTACATTACATGCTGCAAATGAATCCTTTTTGCCAGGCGCACTCTGACAGACATTTGATACTCACCACCGAATACGGACTTGTTCATTTATGCAGAACTTGCACAATTTTATTTGAAGATAATTTATTCTAGCCTTCTCACTAGCAAGGGATGAACAATACTTGTATTCACTTGGCTCCAGAATGACTTTTGACACCTAAAATTTAAAAAGGGACATGTGTACATATTTTATCGCATGTTCGCTGACTGTAAAAACTTTCAAAAGAAATACCTATGTATACACACAAACTTACATCCATTTCCGACATCCGCTTGTGCATTATTCTCCATTTCAAATTCACATAAGACATCAAACTGGCAATAAATACGGGCCACAGTGGAAGCAAAAACCCTCCTACAAATATCCCAACAACAGGAACGAAAAGGGTCAACATTAAGTCATCGTGAACTTCTCTGAACGGAAACGCTTTTTCAAGCATTGTTCGAGTTTTCGTTACATTTTGAGCCTGAAATAAACCCAATCAAAAATATTTAAAAATTTAATTAAATTTAACGAACTACGAACTGAAAAATTAAACAGCGCTTGCGGTTTAAACACAATCCTATATAACACTTCGAATATTAAAATTATCATTGCGCCTGCTGTTGGTGTGTAAATATACATTCGAATTAAAAACATCGATCTATAGGTTTCTTCAAACATTTTCTCTTCACGTTTATCCGAATTGACGACAATTCTATCCATGTCTTCCTGCAGAAAGGTCAACATTCGTGCGAGTCCTTAAAAAGAAAAATCATGAAATATATGCATACATTGAAAACAAATCATACTTACGTTCCCGTTGAAAGAATATATTGGCAAACGCAATGGATATGGTGAAGTACATACACGATGTTGATAGAGAGAGTGGGGCTATTCCCATTGTACTCAGAGAGATAAACTGGGGATTTAATTTTGTTAGTGAGGATAGTGAAACCAAATGCACTTACCCCCAAAACAGAACAAGCGAATGTCCAAAAAGTGGACAACGCACTGCGGCATAGATGCCATAATTCAAATTTTTGATTCACTTCCACGACGAAGCCAACGATTTGTAATACTTTTACCAAGAAACCGAACAACCGGTTTTTGAATATTTTCCCATCAACCCTTTGGTATGAAAAGTGAGACATCTTTACACACCAACTTCGAGTAGTGGAATGCGGCAAAGAAGTCCCTTTCTCGGCGAGTTACTCAAGAATTGCACTTTTAATTATTTGTAACTAATGGATTTCCTTATAAGTAATGAGCGACCATTATTGTGACAATAATTACCACAATTCGTTGTTGTTATGTTTTACATAAATAATTGACTGGTATTGATTTTAATGTTTCGTTGTTGGCTATGAAATAATTGAAAATCACAGCAGAGGAATTTAAATTTGATATACAGGGTTTTTCAATAAGAGCGCTACAAAAGTTTTTTTAAATAAAACAAAAACGGTTTTGGATATCAATGAAATTCTTTATTCTTGTGAAAGTACGTTCGATGCCATTATGTATGGAAATCGATTTCTTTTGCATGGCCACCACGGGCACGCTTGCAGAAGTCCAGACGCTGAACCCAATTTTCGACGGTTTTCAAGCATAAATCGGCCGATACTGCTGCAATTTCACGTTCGATATTCGTACGAAGTTCATCAATCGTCGCTGGCTTGTTGGCATAGACCATAGACTTGACGTAGCCCCACAAGAAATAGTCTAACGGCGTCAAATCGCACGACCGAGGCGGCCAAGCGACTGGACCATTTCGTGAGATAACACGTTCTCCAAACTTGGTTTCCAATAAATTGATTGTGACATTCGCTGTGTGGCTTGTGGCGCCGTCCTGTTGGAACCACATGTCCTCCAAGTCCATATCATCCAATTGGGGCCAAAAATATTCGGTTATCATTGAACGGTAGCGATCCCCATTCACAGTAACGTGCCAGTCTTGATCATCACGGAAGAAGTACGGCCCAATGACGCCGCCGGCCCATAAACCACACCAAACCGTAATTTTTTCGGGATGCAATGATGACTCATGGAGTACGTGTGGATTGCTGCCTGACCAATACCGCATATTTTGTTTATTGACGAAGCCATCCAGCCAGAAATGAGCCTCATCGCTGAAGATGATTTTTCGATGAAAATCCGAATCATTTTCAAGTTGTTGCTCAGCCCAATTCATGAACATACGACGCTTCTGGTGGTCAAGCGGCTTCAGTTCTTGCGTCAATTTAATCTTGTTAGGATGTAGGCCAAGATCTTTTCATAAAATTCGCCACAACGACGTCACAGAGATGCCCAACGCTTGAGAACGACGTATGAGAGACACATTTGGGCTTTCTGCAACTGAAGCCTCAGCGGCAGCAATATTCTCGACACTACGGGCACTTCTTTGTCTCACTGGCACGGGAACATTTTGTACTGTGCCTGTGGATTCAAATTTTTCCACTAGACGCTCAATTGTTGATCTGCTAGGACGATTATGACGACCATAAATTGGACGTAGCGCTCTTAACGTTGAGGCCACTGACTCCGAATTTCGGTAGTAAATTTTAATAATTTCGACTCGTTGTTGGCTCGTATATCTTTCCATCATGAAATGGCAAACCTTACTGAAGAGAAATGTCAAAAAACCGCAAGAAAAATATGGCGTCATTTGCTGTCCCTGTCGCTCTACTTTTGTAGCGTCCCTATTGAAAAACCCTTTACATACGAGTATGTATGATAAGAGCCTCCCATGCAGCTGCGGGCGGTTTGAGGACTTGGTTTTCCGTTTAAAAATCCCTCGAATTTGCCGGCCAGCGTTAACATTTAACGTGTGACTTTGATGTATTGGTCGCAGCTATACTTGCTGGTTCACTTTGCGTTGGATCTAGTCTGCAATCGGCTGCAAATAGCCTTGCGAAGAAATCAACCTTTTCTTTGGGTGTAGTGACCAGAGACCCGTCGTCTTCCACTAAAGGCGGAAATAAGGAATGTCCCAAGTTTTTAATAATCACTGTTGCCATTGTACAGAAAGGACGCGAATCTCTGGGCCAACCGATGAGTTCGTTTGTAATTTTCTCGTTGACATTTTTTTAAAGCCTTTTTCAAAAGTACAAAGTTTTACAGGGTAATCATTTAGTGGTTGGCCTATTTATACATTGGATATATATCTGTACATTTGTATTTATAAATTTATTACATATGTATTTACATACACTGCTGCTCGTCTGAACTTTTTTTTCACCTTACTGTTAACATCTCTTCATATATATTGCAATTTATTTATTTATTTATTTATCTGTCGAACAAGTCTATCAGATTTTTCACAATAAGTAAAAGTCTTAAAAAACTAACGCTACTTAGAACTAAATTGTATTTAACAAATTAAGTTTAAAAATATTTCTACCTTGGCTAAAGTTGATTACATTGCAAATGGAGTTGTAGGCATCACACGAGCTATTCACAGCATCACTACGACCATAGTTCGTTCTATATTGCTGGATATGGAAGAAATCTCTTTGTCTTATATACCTTTCCGGTGCATAAATATTAAAAGCGACAGAATTTCGGGAGAATGAATGTGGCTTATTAATAACAAGCTAGTAGAACAAGAAAATATTTTCTCCTCGATTCTAAAGTCTTTAAACCGAGAAGAGCACAACGACTAATATAAGATGGAGCAAATTGCCAATTAAGCTTTCGAATACAGTACCGCGTAAATCTTTTCTGGACGTTCTCGATCCTTTTGCTATGGCATAAGTAGCAAGGATTCCACATCACACAACAATACTCTAAGATTGACCTTATTAGGGATATAAAAGTAGACTTCAGAGCGTGTGGATCCGAAAAGTCCTGAGAGTTACGCCATAGAAATCCCAGCGTAGCATTGGCTTTAGAGACAATGTGATCATAATGAGCAGAAAAGCTTAGCCTCTGGTCAAATAACACGCCTAAATCGAATTTCGAAGTGACCTTTGAAAGATTATTGTTTGAAATCGAGTAGTTATGCACAATAGCATTACTACTCAAGTGAAAGGAAAGGGTGTTACATTTAGCAATATTAAAATGAAGTTTGTTCACCTTATACCATTGAAGCAAGTTATTAAGATCCTGTTGTAAAAACTGTTCTAACTGATCGAAATATTTTCAAATCGTCTGCGTACATTAAGCATTTGGAATGCTTGACATAATTTGGAAGATCATTAATAAAAAGAAGGAATAATAATGGGCCAATATGACTTCCCTGAGGTACTTCAGAATAGTTCCAAATTATTTTGGACGTTTTATTGCTAATGCGCACAAATTGTTTTCGATCAGTCAGATAGCTTGATAACCACGACAATAACGATGAGTGAAATCCCATTAGTTTTAGCTTATTAACCAACACCGAATGTTGAACTCTGTCAAAGGCTTTAGCAAAATCAGTAAAGACAACGTCAACCTGGCTTCGACTTCGTTTCTAAGGTAATTGGAGATCAAAATCAAATTAGTAACAGTGGATCTACCACTAACAAATCCATGTTGCGAATTACACACACTATTTTTAATATTTGCAATCTATTCATGCGAATTGTTCACCTATTCCCTCGAGGTCCAAAAAATATACTTACTTTAATATTTTAAGAAGATCACATTAAGTTCAAAACAGCAGGACTCAGCGGAAGAGCAGGAAAATGTTATAGTTAAAACTATCGAAACGGAAGAGGATGTTAATTGTTTCTAGTTTACGCTATGGACATTAAGTTTTGTACAATAAACTATAAAAAAATGCACCGACACAGGAGCAGTTTTTTTTCTCACCAATAATGAGGACCGTCTTTGACAAGCATAAGAATACGAATCAATTTATGGCATTTGAAATGAGCTCAAAAACAGCGAAACACTGGGACAGTGCTTTTTGCAAAAATGCATACCATGTGAATTCCAAGGAATAGCTCGCACTAGATTGAAACATTTGGGTACTTACTTCTCAAAAATCGTTAGGTTTTATAGGAAAATGAATTGCTTTGAGCTAATTGAAGAGATTCGTTCTTTTAAGAAGGTTTCACAGGTATGCCACCTATTAATGACATTCTATTTTCTCATTGAGTTGAGTCCAGCGTGTCGAAAATGCTGCCTTCTTCCATTTAAGCAGGGTAATTACCAATGTTACCAAAATAAACCGTTGATCTTAAGTAGAAGAACATTAGGTCGGACCTTGAAATCAGGTGGAGTCAACTGGTCGATCGAATTGCTGTCCGAGCTGCGTGGGTTCAATCCCAAGCCGGGATTGTCGGGTAATGACAAACATTTGGGAGTTTAATTTGTCATGAAAGAGCTTCTCAATTCGCAGTTCCAATACAAATTTTACTGCAAGATGCCTCAATGTGGTATAAACAATCCTTAAAGAATATACCCCTAAGTGAGGTATGGTGAAATCACTGTTGGAGAGTGAGGACACTCTCCTGCTGTGACAGCCTGAAAACAAACCTTAAACCAACGTTCAATTTCCTAGTCAAGGACAACATGCTTAATCTTGGCAGGCCTGCTATTGGGACGTAAGATGTAACCACATTAACGAGCATGTTGTTCGGACCAACAATTTATTGCCGACTCCAAACGGCGAATTGAGAAATAGAAAAATAACGATGATAGACACAACTGTGGTGAATTCGTAAACGCAGTAATCTGCGAAAGTCGAACCACATGCCTGCTTTGTTTCTGCAAATCAAACATATTTTTCGTCTGCACGCAGAAAACAAGCAGGCGTTCCTGCAGATGTTTTTTTTTGTCTTCACAAACTGCCCGATTACTGCACATTTTTGACGTTTACGAACATACTAGATTTCAGTCGCCTGCGTAAGTCCGATTTGTATTTCGCTTTATGAACGCAAGTAATGCAGATCTTTGTTAGTCAGACGTTTACGAACTCGCCCCTGTTCTTAAGAAAATTCTTCATCCAACACCAAAATTGTTGTAGTAGTCCATATTCGTGTGGCTCGAAGGCTTTAAAGGTATTCATGGTCAAGCTCAAGTTGCTTTCACATAGGTAAATTGTTCAAAAATCTGCTGAAATTGAAATGTAACCCCTAACATCGATGTATGATTAGCTGGAACCTGCCTTTCAGTTTGTGGAGAAATCAGCCTTTTGTTTGCGCGTTGTGACCAACGACCCGTGCCAAGATTGTTAACAGAACTTTTAGTAACAGATGTGGAGACATTTCGGGTAAATCAGACCATAAGGTGGCCAGACTTAGACTTACATACATATGGAGTTAAAATTTAGTGGGTACAGTGTGGTTTGCAAGATTTGAATTACCATGTGCAAAACGTTCAACTATACTTGCTCGGTCGGATTGGAGTGCCATACGAAAATGTCATCTATGAGAACTGGCAGTTGCTGTTTGTGTTGCATACAGAAAGCCCATCTAATGCAATTAAATTGCCAGCAACAATGTAACAATAAAATCAATAGGAGTGGAACCATTTAGTTACGGCGATAATTATAATAATTGTTAAAACAGCTGTTAGTTTACAGTCTACAGGGATTTAATTTAGCGCTTAATAATTTAGCTTGGAATGTACGATAAACTTAAAGCAACACTACAAAGGTATAAATTCAAGGGATTTGTCTTCTTTGTCACATTCGAGTACTCAAAGTGGTTCGGCAAAGATGACTTGAACAGGATATTTGCGTATAACCAGAGAATTATTTAAAAACAAACAGAGCAACGATCGTAACGATGAAACTCAACAGTTTGTTTTTGAAATAATTCTCGGGTTATACGCAAATATCCTGTTGAAGTCATGTTTGCGGAACCACTTTGAGTACTCAAATGTGACAAGAAAGACAAATGGCATGAATTTATACTTTCGACAAGAGTATGGCATGTCCGTTAACTTGGGCCCGCCTTTTTCGGAAATGTAAAAAAAAAAAGTTTTGCTCTATGTTTGTGGTACTTTGTGCCGTGCCAAAATACCAACCTTACATCTACACAAAAAAAAAAGACGACCGGACATAGTTCAAAAATTAAATTTTTCCTTTAAAGCGCCCCAATTAAACACAAAGTTTTTCAAGTTGACAGTGTAACGAAATAATTGACAGCACCTTTCTCTGCGTTCTTGGCCATAGCAACGTGCTGACGAGCTAGCTAAAGGAGGCCATTAACAGACGGGGCCAAGTTAACGGATATGAGTATGGCAAAGAAACGCATCGGATGACCCAGAGGTTTGTGTTCTTTCTGGACAATGGCAACAGTGATTAGTGACTGCTTGGGATATTCCTTATTTCCGCCCTTAGTTAAAGATGACGGGTTCCTGATCACCACACCCAAAGAAAATGTTGTAAATGGCAAGATGGTGATATAAAAAGAGAAGCCATGTAGGAAGGGTTAATCTTTGCAATCAATGTGGGCTTTGCACGCCAATTTGGGAACGAAATCAGCTCTCTCGTTGTTTTAGTTTCAGTTTTCTCCGTATTAAAGCCTGGATAAACCAGGAAGTGTACCGAATACTCACAGTCTGACTACCAAGAGTTTTAGAACTGTTAACTTGAAAAGAACACGGAGCGTATACTGCACATTTGGCTCTATGCTTACAACCTCCATTTACACTGAAATGACTGTCGAGAAAGAAAAAACACTCTTAAATTAATTGCAAATTAAATATATTACTTATAGACAAGTCATAAGTTAGAGTCAGAATCATAATCACTATTTATTCAACTGGAATTGGAATTAAATTCTCAAACAGCAAATACACTCCAATGTCATCGGCGATTAGATTGTCATCTACAGAAGTTAAGTATGTTCCATCCAGTGTGCATCATTCTGGTTGCGCCGGAAGCAATTGTACAAGCTGCTTTGTTTCTTTGTAAGAAATCGCGTTCCAAGTGTAAGTTTCCGCGGTAGCAAAGTAGTCGTCAAAAGCAATTAAATAAATATTCGTCCCTAAATAATATGCCAGCCGATACGCCCTGAATATTTGGAGTTGCACTTCTTCGTTTGTCGAGGCACTGCTTTTTTGCAGGAATGCTACGCTAAGCAAAAGTAGTATTAGCTTGAAATCCATCTTATTCTTTCAACTACACTTAGTTAGGTATATGCGCTGTTTGCTAGCAAGTTCTTTGCTTTTATTTACTTCTTTACTGATCATCTTATCTCAATAACTAACAAGTTTTCCGATTTAATTGTCTGTTATTTTTGACGGAAGTGCTTATCTTTGCAAGTTCTGGTTCTCTAATTTAATCACTGACTTCGTATATATGCACATCCTAAACACGTAAGCGACAATGAGTGTTAAGCATTTGGACTTCGTGCCAAGAACAAGTCTCATATTTTCATACTGAAGCCTCAGCAATACAACTTAAGTCCAAAAGGTGAGTTATTTATGCTTTCTAAGTCGCTAATCTTTTACCAAACTTTTGTGTATAACAGACGTTCCTTGCGCTCCTACGATGATAAAAACCCCCGTTTCCTCTGATTTTATTGACCCATTTCTTATTCTAAGTCCAAAGGGACTTGTGTACTTATTTTGGAGATTTTCACTGAGTGCAAACATTTTCAATACTCACATCCATTTTCGACATCCGTTTGTGCATTATTTTCCATTTCAAATTCACATAAGACATCAAACTGGCAATGATAACGCGCCACACTGGAAGCGAAAATGTCCCCGTTAAGATCAAAACAACAGAAACGAAAAGGGTCAACATCGGGTCATCGTGAATTCCTCTAAAGTAGGCTACACACTGTCAGTTTTGGGCCATCAGTTTCACTTATTGGTCTTCAATACCTCTGTGTCCC
The DNA here is from genome assembly GCA_917880715.2 of Matsumyia berberina. Lineage (NCBI taxonomy): Eukaryota > Metazoa > Arthropoda > Insecta > Diptera > Syrphidae > Matsumyia > Matsumyia berberina. The sequence continues at coordinate 107,806,246 of OU862870.1, read as the reverse complement.
GGTACCCACCACAGTTTGGCTTTAGTCTTGGGGAACATTGACCTGTTCTGAATACTACATATTTGGAAGAGGAATTTTCCCGTTAGGGATACACAATTCAAGACTACATATGTGTATTTGTTCATAAATCAAAACAAATATTAAAATCAATAGCAATTAAATAATAAGCAATCAAATCAATCAAAAAAGCTTGATAACAATTATTACAATTGTTACAATAATTGCTATAGCATTGTCAGCAAGCACATAATTAAGATTCAAGTTTGTAATAAATCCGTAATGTATTTTTGGCGCATTTGAGTACTCGATGTGGTTCTGCAAAGATGTCCTTAAACGCGTACCAGCCTATAACGCGGAAATTATTGAAAAACAAACTGTTTAGTTTTACGATAAAATCACTACTAATTGGCGGTTATGTTATGGCAGATAATCAGCGATTAGAATGGTGGCAGTTGTCGCGCAGTGTGATTTTAACTTTTTCGTTTTCGTTTTGCTGTGTTTGTGGGGTGAGTATGTCCGGAGGCAATATTAATTCTTTTGATATCAATTTAATTTGCTCCACCAGATTGTAATATTACTTACTACAGACTTCAATCCACTGTCTATGTCCACGGCATTCATTTTTTTGACAACGTCCATTGCATATATAAATATTTCTTGTCGGAAAAAAAGTAAGTTGTCCTTTGTTGTTGGCAAAAAAGGTGTACATGCTGATCATATTTTTAAGGACTCGGTCGAATGTTTAACTTTCTCCAAGCGGATATGGATAAACTCTTCATAAATGCCGACGAACGCGAAATGAAAATGTTAGAGGAAACCTGCAATTTCATGCGATATATTCGGATATTTATTTACGGAACAACAGTAATTGCAGCATCGTTATTCTGTCTTGATTCGCTCTACAGAATTGTTTTTGATCGTGAAGCTGCCATTAATTATGCAAAAGTTCGTAGTCTGCAAAAGAGTTACTTGAATATGTGTTGAATGGGTTTATTTCTGATTTAGAATGAAGCGAAACCAGGAGTTTTACTGGTGAAAGTGTTTCCTCTAAGAATTATTCATGATGATTTTTTCATGGGTTTTATTTTTCCTGTCACTATGGTCTGCGTGGGAACGTTGTATATTCCACTTTGGCCCGTAACCATTACAAATTTATTGTCGTATGTGAATTTGAAATGGAAAATTATGCACAAACGGATGTCAGAAATGGATGTGAGTTGACAGGTTAAGCAAGAAGTTTTGAACACTCTAGCGAGTCAGATAAAATTTGTATTAGGTATCAAAAGTAACTTTGGAGCCAAATGAAATCACCGTATATTCGAGATTTGTCACTGAAGAGGAAAGAATCAACTACCTTCGTACAAGACTGTGTAAATTCTGTATAAATGAGCTTGTCCGCATTCGATGGTAAGTAAACTCAAAGTACTAACAAGGCCTGTAACTATCAAACGTTAGACGGATAAAAGTGATGTGTAATTTTAATAAACAGAAACAAGTGATTTTATAAATGTACATAACTTTTGGTTAAATACATATGAAATAATATTAAGGGGTTAGGTGGGTTCAAAAAAATATTGTTTTTTTTTTATCTTATTAAATAGTACAATATGTCTAGAATATTCTCCCAAAATTTTGAATCCATCAGAGTAAAATTCTAAGAGATAGACCATTCGGAAGTTCCGCCCATCAGGCCACGTCAGCCTGGCCCATCGCACTTCAATCGCATTTTTCTCGAAACTCTATTTTCGAAATCGGTAGTCATGATTTCTCAAAAAGAACCGATGTTGTTGAAATTTTGACGTCTTCAAAATAACATTATCTAGAACTTGAACGAAGGATTTGGAAAATGGGTTTTTTTCTTCACAACTCAGGCAAAAATACTAATTTGAATTTTTTTTTCCTTCATTCACTTCAAGCTTTATATATCTATTAATAGAAAAAAAATTGTTTTTTTAATTTCGGATGAACCTGTCATGAGTTAATCTGACTACGCCGGGTGAACTTTTTTTTTCAAGGTCAAGCAAAATGAGATCCCAATGGCTGAATTTGCCAAATTTTTAAATAAAAATTTCACAAAGTACTTGTTAAATATGTATCTTTGATATGGTAAATTGTTTGATTGAAATATTTAATTTGATATATTTAAAAAAAAATCAGTAAAAATACGCCTTTTTTGAGCTCTCGAAACCCACCCCAACCCCTTAAGCAGCTCATAAACTACACGAGACAGCTATGTCTGTAATACATTAAACTTAGTGGGTGTTTACGATCATAACATGATCTGAGGTGACATTTGCATAAGAAGTTTCAATGAGCGAAATTGGTTTTATGAAGCTTTCTAATTAATTTTAATTAAATCAAAAATTATTTAAAATTAAATCAAAAATGACAAATTTGGAGAATTATTAAGACAACGTATTGTAGAAGATATTGTACTGGTGTACTATCGAGTGCACAAGTCTTCAATTTCCCAAATAATTTCTTGAGTTTACAAAATAATTAATATTGGATTGGTTCATGACGGTGGGCGTAATCGAGCAATCAGATGTGTAAACAGAAAACCCTTTACGTTGGGCTGCAAATTTCGTAAAAGAATTTTAGGTACCAATAAGGGCAAAAACTGTTTGTCGACGCTTGGCCGAAGCTGATATGAAATCTTATCGCCCTGCTAAGAAACCCATAATTTCTCATCGGAATCAAAACAATGTGTATTAAGTTGGCGATGGATCCTATTACTTGGTCCGTAGAGAAGCAGAAGACCGTTGTTGGTAGTGATGGGATGTCTCACGTAAGAAGATTTCTTGAGAAAATATTTTAGCCTTGTTACTGCATCAAAACGGTAAAGCATGGTGATATTACTGGCATTATGAATAAATTTATTTACAAAACATCTTGAAGAGCATTATGCTGCCATATCAGAAAAATATTGACCGTAAGTACAACGAAATGTTAAAATGTGGTTCAGGGACAAAAGGCTAAAAGTGTTGGACTGGCCACCACAGTTACCCGATCTGAACCCAATAGAGAACCTTTGGGAGATCATCACACGGAAAATAAAACAGGAAAACGTTCGAGATGGTGACGGCCTTTTTTGGAAAGGATACAGCAGACGTGGAATGAAATTTTGATGGACAATTCGGTGTAAGGCTGTCATCGATAACAATAGATTTGCCACCAAGTATTAACTGCATTTCATGATAATTAATTTTACTTTTTTTTAGCTGCAATTGTTTTGTCCAACACTGTGGAATGTGATTTCCGTGAAAATGACCTAAACATCGACTAGCAGGGCCTATCTTTGTTTCAACCATGATTCAAATTTTTTTATTCTTTTTTTTTGTTTAGGTTAATGAGTCAACTTCAGGAGTTAATACAAATTCCGGTATTTTTTGACTTCTTAATTTATTCGATTGCAATATGTTTTGTTCTTTACGAGATGGTTACTGGAGTAAGTTCTGAGAATTCGAATTTTTATAATTAATTTATTTATTGACATTTTGTTTCAGCATCACCCGAAAATAGATTTAACATTCATGGCCTTTTTTGAAATCATTGTATCTACCATCTTGTGGGTTTACCACTGGAATGGTACTTTAGTGACTGATAATGTGAGTCCATCAAATATTTAATCCTTTAAATTAGATTCCTTAACAAGACTTTAGAATTTTTGGCCGCTTATGGGTTTTACGATTTTACAGATACTTGTCATCGTATTCTGTTTCCATGGTGTATCTACTCTGCTTTCTCTGGTTCTTTATAATCTGCGAGTATATTTCGTCAGGTTTTTCTAGGTCTACATTTTGCTGTCTTACGCAATAAAGAAACATTTTAACTTCTAAAGAATGTCATGGTCATCTGTGAATTTTTAATACGCCTCTGCTGATGCATCTACTCCCAATTGTTTGAGATTTGTGTCAGGGCTTTGATGGCATTTTAGATGTATTCAATTAAACATGTAACCCTTTGTAACTAAATCATATAAGCGGAGTGCTGCAGAAAAGTTTCAGATTGTGTTGATATCCGCAGAGGTTATTAAAGCGACACAAGTCCCATGCTGTTTCCCATACTGTTTTGTACTACTTCTCAAGTTTTTCACGAGCTAAAATAAAGTCTACGTTTTGCAGAGCTATGCCATGTGTTTTGCTGTCTACTCATCCGATTGGTGCAACTATTCTCCTGAAATCAAAAATATGGTGCTAATGATTATGCTAAGTTCTGCCGACCCACTGGAAATAAAGGCTTTTTTTATAACGCTTAAAGTATCCACTTTTGTTGATGTAAGTTCTCAGTTCTGTATGAAGGTCGACTATATATTTATTTATCTGATTTATTTTTAGATCATACGAACTGCATATACCTATTTTAGCGTTTTAAGGAAAGCATCTTAAGTTTGGAGGAATTCTAGGACAAGGCGGGATTAAGGTTCAATTCAGAATGTGATAAGAGAAGAAGCAACACCGATGGCACTAAAGTTCAGCCTCAATCAAGAAGTTTGAGTTGATTGTTTCGTATTTAAATTTAAGTTCATTGTTTCAGTTAAATCATTAATCATAAAATGATTGTAATAAAAATGCGGAGGCGAAGTTTTTCAGAACAGCTTCTGAGATGTCAAGAACATTCTGGTCGGTACTCTGAGACGTGGTCTTGCTCTCGTTGCAAGACCCAGCGTCTGGACTCGGGTGAACATAGCTTTTATAACCAAAGCAAGGTCTATCAAATATACTCTTAGGATCTTAGGCCGATGTAGACCCTAGGTGGGATTGTCAACCTACACCTGACGGACATCGTAGATTGCAATCGTCTATCTAAATCACAACACGAGCATCAAATATATTTGTTGAAACGATCCACACTCAATGACACAACCTGTCCAAAATTTCACTGTGAGTTAATAGCCCAAACGTGAACAACGTCCATTAGAACCTACAAGAAAATAGTCCGTGTTTTAGCATTCAACGGAAATTCAAATCAGGCCTTCGTATCTTGGAAATTGGCTTGTATCGCAACGGTATGCTGACATCGATGGGTACAAGAGTACCTTCCTACTCTAGCCAAGCAAACTAAGTGGTTTAAAGTAGGAGATATTGTCGTTATCGTAGATCCAGCTTATCCCCGTAACTGCTAGTTGAATGGGAAAGTGATAGCAACCAGTGTGGTAACAGATGAACAGATTCGTTGGGCGACCAAGGGTATTTACGAACAGCCAACAGTTTAATTGGCCGTTCTAGATGTTGTAGCTGCCGAAGAAGGAGGTAGAGTGGTCATACCGTGGGACGAGGAAGAGTGTCAGCGCTAAGGCTACGAACAGAGTGAAGCTGTATATTGTGCTGATGCTATATCTCTGCTGAAAGCTATTTAAATGCTGAAAAACTGCTCTGCATACAGACAAATGAGACCGTTCAGACTGAAAAGAAAGAGGTTGCTGGGCAAAAACGGAAACGCATGCTCTCAGCATTGAAAGTATGCTGTGCAGTTTTTCATGCTGTTTCGCTTGCGATTTGCTGAAACAATTAATTGTTGCTGTATTGGGTATTTGATGAGGCTTGACTATTATTTGGCTATAAACGGCTCTATTTTGTCCAATATGTATTTAAATGTCTTCATAGCTTTGTCCAGCCGCAACTCGGGATACAAACGATGGAATTTGCCATTTTTTTTGTGACAACTTAATATATGGACACCAGTTTTTTTTTTATCAAGCACTCGCAATAGAAGATATCTGCTTTCGGTCAAAAACTGCTCATCCTCTGATGACAACTGAAGACATTTTTTCCTGCTTATAAAATAAATCTTTACTATACACACTCCGGACCGTCACCGGACCTTGCCTGCAGACTGTGCTTGGAGAGCGATGAAAGCTCTCTTCACATCATCACAGAATGTCCCGCCCTTATTTATGCGAGAAAACGGACCCTAGGCAATGAATTCGTTTTGCCAAGCTCAACCCAGAGAGACTGATTAGCTTCCTGACATGCTCTGGAGTAGACAAACTGCTCTAAACACATGGGAAAGCACAATAGGCCTCTACGTGAGTGGACAAACCGCTTTACACTAAAAATAATAATAAGCATGCTAGAGAGGGTGGAAGAAATAACCTGCGTGGGATTTGAGTTTTGCATGATAAGAAATACCAACATTGTACGAATGAAATTAAAAGATTTTATAATTATCTTAATAATGACATAAATAAAAACTCTGAGGTGCTTCTTAGATTTTTTTCCAAAAAGGAACAGAATTTTCTTTGCTGGGAAAAAATTACTCCCAATGATGCATATTTCGAAGAATAATTTGAAAACACTGTTTTATTAACCCGAATGAACTTATTCACTGCCCAGCAAAGAGTCGTACGCCGCGTTTGATTTTCTTGAGCATTTTTGCTTAGACTTATTTACTGTGTGCTCATGAAGTCATTCAATTGAAGGTTAACCTCATCACTGGAGATGATTTTCTTTGCAAAACCGTCGTCATCGTCTGGGTTCTCTGGAATCCGACTCGTCTATGTCCAATTCCCCTTTGTTGGTTCTAGAGCCTCTAGTTCGTCTATGCGCCATCATGTACGGTTTCTGTTTATTAATCTAATTTCTTTTAAAATCTTCCCCAATAGCCTGGAGAGCAATGAAGCTGCTGTCTTTTCAAAATTGTTTATCAATCGCCTAATGCAACCTATTACTTACTTACTTAGGGTGGCGCTACAGTCCGGGGTGGAGCTGGGCCTCAACCAACAAGCGTCGCCAGCGATCTCGATCTTTAGCCAGCTGTCTCCCGTTTGCAACCTCACATTATTTAAAAAAGAGGCTTGGTTCGATGGATCACAACACAATGAATAAAATTCTTAATTTCGGTCATTTGTATGCAAAAATTGCGCTAACCTAAGCACTATAGTACATCAAAAAGTGCAAAAAATTTCAGACTATGCTCGTAGTAAGAAATATGCTTTTAGCCATATTGTCGATATTCTATTTTTCATAATTGTCATCAATTAGAGAGAAATACTTTATCTTTTCAATTTTGTCTTTATGATCTTCTCGATCTGAGCGACTACATGCACATGTACGAGGGCTCTGATGGCCAAAATATTATCTTGGTGTTTTGTAAAAAAACCTACCATTCCACAAATCGATCGTCAAAATTGTAAATTTCCACAAATAAACAGTTTCATTGAAAGTGCAGTTGCTTTGTTGTGATCACCAGAATTAACCGGGAGCGACTCACACCAAAATGTTTGCTATAAACTTTCAGTAATCTGTAGACATAAAACAAAGTCAGCGTTGAAATTGCCGTTAAACCTTAAAACAACCGGAAAAACCGGCATGCAACATTGCGAAACAAACATCATCTGGGATTAATGCACAAATGCGCATTGGAAACACTCAAGATCTACGCAATGACTCAAGATGTTTTGGAGGCGCAATGATTCTATTGTCTGACGATTTCCGCATAACACTACCAGTCATTCCAAGATCGAACGCTGCCGATGAAAAAAACGCTTGGCTCAAATCATCGACTCTGCGGCACTATGGGAAGAAACTTCAGCTGACGACAAACATGCGAGTTGCATTGCTAAACGATCCATCAAGGCCAACGACCCATAAGGCCAGTCCTTGAGTGTTTGTCATAATAAAAAACTGAATTTAATTCAGCTAATAAGTTAATACAACATTTATTGATTCTGAGGCGGTACGAAGTTCGCCCGGGTTAAATAGTATTTAAATATTTATAATTATTGTGATGAAAATGGTTGGTGGCCGAAAATAATTGTGTTCCGAGTTAAGTCAACTCTCCTGCCTGTACCAACTCAAGATGAACTTCTTAAAATATTCAAGTAGGTATATGCTGCCCGAATGATCTGCAAGTACAGGACGCGGTTAGACAATCAACATCGAATGCAAACTTGAGACTTACATCAATGAATGTGGATATCTTCAGTGTTATGAAAGCTGATTTTATTTCCACTGGATCCTCTGTGATATGCATAATCAGGAGCACCATATTTTTAACCTCCTGAGAATAGTTGAACCAATCGCATGAGTAGATGGCAAAACTCATAGATAAGCTCTGCAATATATATAATCATATAGATTTGCTAAAGATTACTAAATCAACGTTCACTTACATTATCACTGACTAAAGTACCATTCCAGTGGAAAAGCCAGAGTGCTGTAGCTATAACGCTCAGATATAAGAACATGTACACCAGGTCTAACTCAGTGGTGTTCTATAAAATTATTTCCAAAGTAAAGTAAATTGTAATTGATTATGTCGTCAGAACTCACTCCAGTGGCCATAGCGTAAAGTGCAAAACATATTGAAATCGAATAAACCATGAAGTCTACAAATATTGGAATGCGAATCAACTCCTGCAGTTGGCTCATAAACCTTTCGAAAGTAAAATAAAATAAAACAAATTAAATCCAAGATCCACTTGATCGTAGCTGCCTCCAAGTCTGTGTTCCAAGCGAACTAAGCTGGTAATTTAAGTTTACCCACCAACGAATGCGGACCTGGTGATTTACACAGAATTTGCACAATCTCGTCTGGAGATAATTTGTTTTAAGGTCGTCACCAACAAGAGATAAATAGAATATGGATTCATTCGGATCCAGAATCACTTTTGACACCTAAAATTTAAACATATTCGTGTTTTTAGATGTTAACGCCACTTCTATTCGTATGTACATCCATTTCCGACATCCGTTTGTGCATAATTCTCCACTTGAAGTTCACGTAGCTCATCAACGCAGTAATAAATACGGGCCACATTGGAACCAACATTATTCCAATAAAGATCGAACAAGAAGGGAAAATGAAGCTCAGGAAAAAGTTATGATGAACCTCGCCATATGGAAACACCTTTTCAAACAACGCCAGTGTCCTCGTGTCAGTTTCATCCTGAAATGAACTTCATTGAATAAATGTACAAATCACACTTCAAGGCCGCACGAACAAGTACACTGAAGACTTTTTCTCCATTGAATACAATTTTATAAAACACTTCGAAATATAAAATGCCCACTGCTATTAAGGTGGGAATGTAAATGCAAATCAGAATGAGGTACATCAACCTGCAGTATCCCTTGAACATTTTGTCCTCACTCTCGTCCGCTTTGAGAAGAAGGATTTCCATATCTTCCTGCAGAAAAGACAGCATGTGAGCAAGTCCTTGAAAAAAATAAAGAAGTTTATTTATGCAAACAAAAGAAGATCGCCGTACTTTGCCTTTGAAAAAATGCATTCGTGTACGCAATGGATGTGGTGAGAAAAACACAAGACGTCGAAATACACAGTGGCGTAATGCCTGTTTTAATTGTTTTCATAAACTGGGAAAGACAAAATTAAAAGAACTGTAGCTTAAAGTGCTGCGTGCAATGCTTACACCCAAGCCACCAGCCGTGAGCATTGTTAGGGTGAAAAACGCGCAACGACAAGAATGCCACAATTCAAAACTTTGATTCTCGTCCATGATGTAACCAGCAAATCTCAATATTTTGACTAGGGAACTGAACATCTCGTTGTGAAATATTTTTCGACTAAGCCGGTGGTAGGCCATCTTTCCGTAGACACTTCCAGCAATTAAATGCAGCAAAGCTGATCCTTTCTCGGTTCTTATAGTTGTCTGTTAATCAGTTTATTGATTTCGTTGGTTCACACTTGTTGGTGAATTAGCTGCAAATCGATACGCTCCTTGCATCAAGTCATGCATTAAATATGTATGACACGTAATTATTATAATTGGCACAAAGAATTGCATGTCGAAGGTGATAAATTGACACGTTTTTAATCGACGGCTAATTACTTCCAGTCTGAATGATTATTTTATAGAATTTTATTATGCGAACATGTGTTTTTAGTTTTATAGTGCAGCTGCTCATTTTGTCGATATTTCAAATTTTTTCTAAAAAACTTCCATCTTCCATCTGCTGAGGGTCTGCAATTAAGGAACAACTGAGAAATACACTCGGTAATGAACAAGCACTAGATTTTCCTCCATTTTTCCACATCAGATCTCTGCGGATCGTCATTAAGCATTGCATCCCTTTGGCCTCGTCACATGCTGCGTACAGCGAAATCAATGTGGGTGCGTTACGCTGAAGAGGTACCCTTGATAAATTGGTACGTATTCTCAATGCACTTTATTATGGGTTAAGGTGGCACGTTCTGAACAAAGAAGCCTGTCAGAGAAATTCGGAATCTAGAGTGGGGTTCACTAAGGCTACATTCTTTTATTAATGCGTCGTTGCATTAAATTAAATTTCTTTAAGGACGAAAAGATAGCATTTTCCTACTCTAGCATATTATTATTCTGCTAAACACTCCCCAGCTACAAACATCATTAAAAAAGCATAAGCACTCAATAAGACAGTTTTTTTGTCGAAGAACCTATTCATTATTAGGACATCTTTGTCTGCATCTATAGTCTGCAATTGTCCCGTCTGCCTCCTGTCGACATACATACCTACTACGTCATTCTATAAAAATAAGGACATTTCCCGTTTTCGATTAGTACACCTTCAGTGTGCGGAAAGCTTTCAACTTGCAAGATGGGAAATAGTAACTTTGAGCGATTTATAAACGGCACCGTCCACTGCTTTAAAGTGATCGGATTCGAGTTCGAAAATAAACATCGTTGGATGAAGATCCTTCTAATTGGCAGTCTTGTCAATATGATTATTTCACTTCTGAGTCAATTGATGTTCATGGCTCTGTCTGACGATGATCTTGACCTTCAAGGGAGAACTGTCGGGATAAGCTACATGAACTACTACCTTGTGTCAGTGGGAAAGATTATTGCATTGCTCTACAATCGCAGTGCTGTCCTTGAAACGTTGAATGAATTTCGTCCGATTTATCCATCTATGCGGTTGGAGAAGGCCTACTCGATTTTACATACAAGACTCCACGAAGCGTATGGTATCCGTTTGACACACGGGACGGATGGATATTATATGCTTTCGCTTACAGTTGTGATTAGTCTGACTTGTGTTTAGAAGTGTTGGCGCTTGCAGATGGTGTCCACAGAGAATGATACGGGCAGAGTAAATCGAGCGGGTTTCGAGTACCCGTTCAGAAAATCTGAGCACGAGCTAACAGACACAGACTACTCAAACTCAACGCAAACAATGCACAACTCACACGTATAAACCATTCGCGGGTTCCAATGATTCAAATGATCGTGAATACAGATATTACTGAACAAAAAAAAAATTAATTGTTCGCGAGCATTTTGCCCACCTTTGTCAGGGGTATAGAGCAATGCATTCTGTCCACCCAAAACGGCAATACGGTTTGAGATCCTCCGCTTCCTCTTAGCCTTTCTGCAGCCTCAAAAATGTCATATTGTACCGCTGCGGGCAGTGCATTTCCATTATTCGTTTTAAGCAATTTGCTGACGCCAAAAAAAAAAAATTTTTAGTGTGATTGTGAACTTCAAACCTTAAACCTTAAACCTTTCTCGAGTAATATTATCTATGATAATATTGATTTTTCTTAGTACAGCCATTATTGATATGTTCAGCAAGGCTTGTCTTGCGACTTAAAATATAAAAAATAATAGCTGACGCTACAGCTCGGCATAAGTTCAGGCCTGTAGATTATTTTTGGACGAATGGGAGGCTCATATAATTTATTGTCGACTCCGAACAGCGAATTGAGAACCTTTTTCAAGTAATATTCTCGAAGGTTTTTCATTTCCCGACGAGTGGTGGTGCGGCGAAAAATGTTCGATGGATATGGCTGTGGCGTGAACCCGCGCAGCTCGCACAGCAGTAAACTGCACTGGCTATTAAGTCACGGCGACCAACTTCCGACATTGTACTAAATAATATGAAGTGACTGCTCTTGCTGGATTCTTTTTCCTTCAGCAATTCAGACAGATCCCGGTGTTTATAGACTTTATGATTTATTCGATTATAATTTATTTCGTTCTTTATAAGATGGCTGCGGGAGTGAGTTCCGAAAACTTCAATTCTTATATTTTTTTGTTGATTCAGTATTTCATAGAGTCACTCGAAAATGGATTTTGTATTCCTGTGCTTATTTCAGTTTGTCGTATCTATGATCCTTTGGGTATACCACTGGAATGGTACTTTGGTGAGTGAAAACGTGAGTCAATAAAACGCTTTTGTGTGTCATTTTTTATAGAAAGCTAACTATGTCTTTTAGAGCCATGCCATGTGCTTAGCCATCTACTCATCCGAATGGTACACCTATTCCCTCGAGGTCCAAAAGATGGTGCTGCTTATTATGCTAATCGCAGCCGACCGCCTGGAAATAAAAGGCTTTGTTATAAGATTGCATGTAACCACTTTTGTTGATGTAAGTTTTACGACTTGTTTGTATTATGGGCCGAGAGGCTAGTTATATTTTTTTATTTACAGATTATTCGAGCGGCATATAGTTACTTTAACATTTTAAGCAGATGAAGATAATTAGTAAAGGGTAGGACTCAAAAGAAGGGTAGAAAAATGTCAAGGTTGAAGCTAGCAAGATGAAATAAGATAACAACCATCAAAAACATATCATATTTAGTATCTCAATGAAGACATTTACATATGTTACATTTCTGTTGTTTGTTCTTAACATAAACTTAAAATAAACTGATGTGTATTATACAGAGATGTGCAACAATAGGCGAAAGCTGAATATTCGCTTGGTGTCTTCCCCATTTTTTTTTTTTCCTTTTATTTTTCCTTAATAACGGGTTGAATGTTTTGCCTTTCTAATGTTTACAATTAGTCGGATCGGAGAAATTGTGTCTTTCAGTGGTCGGATAGCATATTGAGGTTTTTCGGTATTTTTTTTTTTCCGAAAATGTCTCAACATCATTGAATTCTGCATTTGTACTATATACTCGGGTAGATAATTAAATTTTCATTTGCTAATAACTCAGCATCAAATCTGGAAACGCTTCCGACTCAGTTATCACGTTTTCGATTTATTGCAGGAAATGTAAAAAGAAATGTTTTTAGAGCAGTCCTTCACACTTTTTTTTTCTAGTTTGTCTTATATGTAGGTAGGTTCATAGTATCTACCGCGGTAGATATAGGAATCTATGTGAATATTAACTACTTTTCCTAACATAGTTTGAAGGAAATCATCGGTATTTTTGCAAGGATCAACTATCTCCTTCACAATCCGCTCGCAGAATTCCTTCTTTTCCGGTGTAAATTTGGGCATTTGTTGAGGCATCACAAGCCCACCAGATCTATGTACCATATTTTGCTGCTTTTGTTGGCACATATTGAGTAAACTTATCCGATCTGGAAACCCATCACAGGCAAAATTCCAAAAAAACCCTCTCGGGTCCAAATTATAGCCGTTTTGGTAGTATCTTCTGAGTTCCATTTACGATAAAAATATTCGGTTTTTTATTGGAAAACCTCCAAATTTGTTCTCTAATGGATGGGCTCATAATACAAAAAAAAGTATCTACTGGCGATAGATGTCTGGTAATTGGGTTAGGTCCTATTAACAACGATTCACGAATTATATTACGGACCCCACTACTGGCAAAAGTAGTATTTTGCTTAGATCATTTTGTACCATCTTTGCTGGTAAAAAAAAGTTTTATTAGAAGTGCCCGTTTGTTTATCATCATCACTCTAATCATCAGATTCACAGTCAGTATTCAGTTCTGGATCTCTTTGCCTGTTTCAGCATCCAAATTCGCATCTCCTTGATCAGAAAAATGTTCTTCATCGCTATCAGCGCTTTCGCTTGGGTCAGGCCCGGCTTCAACCGAATCAGATTCAACTGCCAACGTATTCCGAAATAATTCTTGCTTTCTTCATAAGTCAAACTAATCCTGAAAAAAAAATCACTATACACTAAACACACAGCAGTAGAGTATGCCAATACATTCTCGTGAATCTCATACCGTCATAGGTATCATGACAAAAACCTTCCTGGAAACAGCTGCCGCCGGAAGATATTCAAAATTTCTACTTCTATTCATATTTAATGGAAGCACAGCCTTAAACAATTAATTCTAAAACCAAACAAAAATCCGTTAGGTACATAAATTCAGTGAAAGGTACATAATTTATTGCATATGCACATTTTTTGCAGTAAAAATGTATGAAATATTTTTTAGCTGCCCGAGTAGATACTATGTGCTTAGGTAAAAAATTGTTTGCATGAATGCGAAGTCTGACCACAATGAATTCCCTGAGCGCGATGAATTTTTCGACAGGTTGTGTCATTGAGATCGTTGCAACAGATTTATCCACTTGACACTTGTGTTGTGATTCAGATAGACGATTGCAATCTACGGTGTCCTTCATGTGTAGGTTGAGAATTCTGCGTGGGGTCTATATCCTAAGCGTATATTTGATAGACATTTGCAACGAGAGCAAGACCACGTCTCAGAGTACCAACAAAAATGTGCTTGACATCTCAGAAGCTGTTCTGAAGAACTGCGCCTTCGTATTTTTATTGTGATTGTGTATTATGAACTGAAATAATGAACTTAAATTTAAATACGAAACAATCAACTCAAACTTCTTGATTGAGGCTGAACTTTAAAGCCATCGTTTTGGCGATTGATATTCCGTGTTGCTTCTTGTCTTATCACATCCTGAAATGACCTCTAATTTCGCTTTTCTCCAAAATTGTTATCATAAAACTAAACAGTTTGTAGTCCAATAATTTCCGGGCAGCAGATTGGTATGCGTATAAAGACATCTTTGCAGAACCACATCCAGAACTCAAATACGCCGAAGATAAGCGTTTCTTCGAAAACATATTACGAGTTTATTACAAATTGAAATCTTAATTATTTATCACGAAATTTGGTGTTTGTTGACAATGCCATAACAATTACAATTGTGATAATTATTGTACAGCTTTCAACAAATAATTTGATTGCTATTGATTTTAGTGTTTGTTTTGATTTATGGGCATACTAGCTGATACCCGGACTAAGTTCGCGTAGAAAGGTGTCACATTATACCCAAAGTGCTTCCCCGGGTTTCAAGACTTTCAATTCCTCATACTAATTGTCAAAGACCTTCCTATAAACAACATTCCTGGTTTTTCTATCTTTCTTAGGAACATATGTTCGCGCAATAAAATACTTAAAAAAAGGAATCCTTCAATCTGCAGAGTAATTGGCAGTCGTTTAAGAATGTGTCAACCTTAGGCGTGCAATATTTTATGTAAACTATACTCGTAAATGTCAATAATTACATGCCATGCACATATATTTCATGCATGACGTGATGCAAGGAATCGGTAAACCAACAGAATTGAAAAACTGATTAACTACTGACTAATAAAAAACTATAAGAACCGGGAAAGGATCAGTTTTGTTCTATTTTATTGCTGAAAGTGTCTACGGAAAGATGGCCTATCACCGGCTTAGTCGAAAAATATTTCACAACGAGATGTTCAGTTCCCTAGTCAAAATATTGAGATTTGCTGGATACATCATGGACGAGAATCAAAGTTTTGAATTGTGGCATTCTTGTCGTTCCGCGTTTTTCACTCTAACAATGCTCACTGCTGGTGGCTTGGGTGTAAGCATTGCACTCAGCACTTTAAACTACAGTTCATTTAATTTTGTCTTTCCCAGTTTATGAAAACAATTAAAACAGGCATTACGCCACTGTGTATTTCGACGTCTTGTGTTTTTCTCACCACATCCATTGCGTACACGAATGCATTTTTTCAAAGGCAAAGTACGGCGATCTTCTTTTGTTTGCATAAATAAACTTCTTTATTTTTTTCAAGGACTTGCTCACATGCTGTCTTTTCTGCAGGAAGATATGGAAATCCTTCTTCTCAAAGCGGACGAGAGTGAGGACAAAATGTTCAAGGGATACTGCAGGTTGATGTACCTCATTCTGATTTGCATTTACATTCCCACCTTAATAGCAGTGGGCATTTTATATTTCGAAGTGTTTTATAAAATTGTATTCAATGGAGAAAAAGTCTTCAGTGTACTTGTTCGTGCGGCCTTGAAGTGTGATTTGTACATTTATTCAATGAAGTTCATTTCAGGATGAAACTGACACGAGGACACTGGCGTTGTTTGAAAAGGTGTTTCCATATGGCGAGGTTCATCATAACTTTTTCCTGAGCTTCATTTTCCCTTCTTGTTCGATCTTTATTGGAATAATGTTGGTTCCAATGTGGCCCGTATTTATTACTGCGTTGATGAGCTACGTGAACTTCAAGTGGAGAATTATGCACAAACGGATGTCGGAAATGGATGTACATACGAATAGAAGTGGCGTTAACATCTAAAAACACGAATGCTTTAATTTTAGGTGTCAAAAGTGATTCTGGACCCAAACGAATCCATATTCTATTCATCTCTTGTGGGTGACGGCCTTAAAATAAATTATCTCCAGACGAGATTGTGCAAATTCTGTGTAAATCACCAGGTCCGCATTCGTTGGTGGGTAAACTTAAATTACCAGCTTAGTTCGATTGGAACACAGACTTGGACAAAGACTGACGACCTTGGATTTAATTTGTTTAATTTTATTTTCGACAGGTTTATGAACCAACTCCAGGAGTTGATTCGCATTCCAATATTTGTAGACTTCATGGTTTATTCAATTTCAATATGTTTTGCACTTTACGCTATGGCCACTGGAGTGAGTTCTGACGACATAATCAATTATAATTTACTTTACTTTGGAAATAATTTTATAGAACACCACTAAGTTAGACCTGGTATACATGTTCTTATATCTGAGCGTTATAGCTACAGCACTCTGGCTTTTCCACTGGAATGGTACTTTAGTCAGTGATAATGTAAGTGAACGTTGATTTAGTAATCTTTAGCAAATCTATATGATTATATATATTGCAGAGCTTGTCTATGAGTTTTGCCATCTACTCATGCGATTGGTACAACTATTCTCAGGAGGTTAAAAATATGGTGCTCCTGATTATGCATATCACAGAGGACCCAGTGCAAATAAAAGCATTTTTCATAACACTTAAAATATCTACATTTATTGATGTAAGTCTCAAGTTCGCATTCGAGGTTGATTGTCTAATCGCGTCCTGTACTTGCAGATCATTCGGGCAGCATATACCTACTTGAATGTTTTAAGAAGTTCATCTTAAGTTGGTACAGGCAGGAGAGTAGAGTTAACTCGGAACACAATTATTTTCGGCCACCAACTATTTTGATCACAATAATTATAAATACTTACTGTAAATATATATTACTTATGGTTTATTTTACGGAAATAAACCATATATATAGCTAACATTGGGTATGAGTCGTTCCGGTTATTTCTGGCGATCACAACAAAGCAACTGCACTTTCAAGGAAACTGTTTGTGGAAATTTACAATTTTGACGGTCGATTCTTGGTATGGTTGGTTTCTTTTACGAAAGACCAAGATAATATTTTAGCTATCAGAGCCTCCGTACATGTCGCTCAGATCAAGAAGATCGTAAAGATTAAATTGAAAAACTAAAGTATCCCTCTCTAGTTGTCGATGACCTCAATGAAAAGCAGAAAATTTAGCGCCAATATTTGTTATTATTTGCACTTTTGAATTGAATGCTTAGATCAGATGAGTATGGTGGACAGGGGAAACTTCGTATCCCAACCATGAAGCTTTTGCTACGGATCGTAGTGGTGTATGCGGCCTGCCATTGTCATGCAGAAAAGCTGCTTCACGTCTATTGATGAGTGCGGACTCTGCTGTGATGGTTTTGCCAGGTCTGAGTAAAAAATAGTGAAAGACCTCCTCTTTAACCCATCATACGGTTACCATCATCTTTGCCGGATAAAGTGACTGTTTTGCTTTTGACTGTCTTGGGGCTTCATCGCGGTCAAACACATGCTCGCATTGACCTCGTTGTCAACGATTAACAAAAATCAGTTAAAATGTTTCACATACGCCACAGTATTTTATCTTTGGCGATCCCCGATGAGCTATACTTAGTCGAAAAGGGGCAGATTTTTATGCAACTGGTAAAATCCATGTTCGAAGTTTTTAACTTTGAAGAAGCGAGTGAAGTCAGACACATATATAGAAGCCGCTTTTCATCAAACGTAACAATTTGCTTTAAAAATTGCTCAATTCTGTTGCGTTTGACAAAATTACTGGTACTGGTGACCAGCGGTCATCCCAATTTATTGGCTTACGCCAACAAGCTAACAACGTGAGGGCAGCTCAGGAACAATATCGAACGCGGAATATCCAAAGTAGAAGAGTGGTGGAAAATTAACTCAGAAGAATTGATCACTGCAAACAGGCTCGCGGTGGTTCTATTTATGAACGAGATTGAATTCCATGTTTAAATTTAGCATGTATACTACACCTGGAGTAAATTTCAGCCCGTTATCTTAATTATTGTGTGTTTTATTTAAATACAAAATTGTTATGTCCTTATTGAGAAACCCTTTGTAATCTCTCTTAGCTCCCCGCAAACGACAAAGTGCATTCGTGGAAAGAGAGTGAAACAGTAACTGCGCCGATAGCGAACTCTGGAGAGGTAAGATTGAAAATTAATTGCATTTTTAACGTGAACATGTACATGTACATAGTAAATATAAATTTTGTATTATGAACGGTATTACGTTGTTAGCTCTAACTAGAATGCGAATTCGGAACTTACATCGATAAAAGTTGGTATTTTAAGTGTTATAAAAAACGCCTTTATTTCCAGTGAGTCTGCTGTGATCAGCTTGATCAACCACACCATTTTTCTGACCTCAGCAGAATAGTTATACCAATCGGAAGGGTAGATCGCAAAGCTCATACAATAGCTCTGTGAAATCTAAAAAAAAGGTTAAAGGAGAGAGAATGATTAACATCCAGAGTGCCCTCACATGGGCACGATCGTGAGTCTACATATTACTTATGCCTGCAATCGTTTTGGAAACAACAAAGTTCCTAATTTGGATGGCACCCCGAATATACCACTAAAAGGAAAACTTAGGATATTTTTCCGATACATACATATATATACAACTCGTGATGGTCACCGTGGCTCAGTGGTTACTGCGTTGGCGTAGGTTTAAGCCTCAGCCATATCCGCCGAAAACTTTTCGCCGCACAACCTCTCGTCGGGGAATGACAAGCCTTTCATTCGTGCGAAAAATGTAACACGCACTACATGAATGGTTGCGAGAATCTAGGCCTTGGTTCGCCTCAAGTTGTCGCACCAGCTATTTATTTTTAGGTATATATCCGGCTTGAGTACCCTTATGCGACAAAGACGATACATGAGTTTAATGCGTCGTATAATTGCAGCATTTATTATTAAACTAACTGAATAATACCCGGCGTTGCTCGGGCTATTACATTTCAATCGAGAAATCGATATCTTCTTCAAACAATTTATGAAAGACTTATCCTGATGATATAAAATATCTCAATCTCGTCTTAAATCTGAGTCGGAATTTTATATTCAACCCAATCGACTGTATTTTAGTCTGCCACTTTTGCAAATGTTATCAAATTCTTTAAGTCGAACCGAACCTCCTTTAACTCGAATTTCACTCTAACTCGAATTTCCCTCTAACTCGAGTTTGTTCACCTATTGTCCCTCGCCAGTTTTCTTTCGAAAAGACATCCTCCAAGTCAAATTCATTCTAAATCAGAAGTCCTTGGAATTTGAATACATTCGTTAAATAGATACATACATCCACCCAGATCGCGTTGGATTTGAGCAGGGATTGTTCCCTCATGAAGTTTTTAAAGATGGCTTTGTTTACTCCACAGGCTGGTTCAGGACCAGTGAGGGGGTCGCACCTTTCGTGGCTAGTGAATCCGCTGTTTTATTGAGGCGTGACCTTTGTGAACAGGGCTGCAGTGTAGTATGACCAAGTTGTTTTTTCCTAGTTCTAAAAGCCATTTGACTGTGTCTAGAACTAGTTTTGATTTTATCGTGGTTGAATTCAGTTCTTTCAGGACAGCTTGACTGTCAGAGAAGATAAAAATGGTTTTGCCACGGGAGTTAGATAGCAAGCTTAAACTTGTGCACTGGCTTATGGCAAATACGATGAGTACGTGCCTAGACTGACCGACAGGTTAGTGCGAGACGACTCTCCGAATATCCCAGCCCCAGATCCACTCTCCATTTTAGAGCCCTCTGTATACCACACTTGGTCATGCTCTGAGGGACGGGGTTTAAATTTTTCCCAGTCGTCACTAGGGGATATGACTACTGAGTAGTTTCGTTTGGAGCAGTACCTTGGGGGAAAATCATCCAACGGCATGCTGAACTCTCTGCTTTGGAGCAGGGACGAAAGCATGTTAAGGTGGCCATCAGGGGGATGTCCGGAACTGATATTGTTTAGATGCAAGAGCCTGTGCAGGCTGAGTTTTGCCTGGGTTTGGACATAGACTCGAACTGGTAGTCGACACACCAGTTAGAAAGTATGCTTAATGCGCTTTGTTGTCGCATATTTCCGAGGTTGAAGCTAGTCCTTAAGAAAGCAATGAGGGAAGAGATGATAATAGTCCAGACTATTCTGGATGAGAGCCGGTAGAACTCCATCTGCCCCTGGTGACTTGAATGGCTTAAATGAGCCAACTTCCTACTCCACTTTGTCCACAATTTCAGACAGATTATTGTTCCAAAGGAGTACAAGATATTTGCAAGAGGAGATTTCCTATAAGGAATACACAAATCAAGACTGCACATGTGTACGAGTATGGGTTCATAAATCGAAACAAATCAATAGCAATCAAATAAAAAGCTTAGTAATAATTATTACAATTGTTAGAATAATTGCTATGGCATTGTCAGCAGGTACATAATTTCATACTTAATAATTAATATTTCAGTTTGAATTAAACTCGTTACATGTTTTCGTAGAAAGGCTTATCTTTGAGTACTCGATGTGATTCCGCAAAAGCGCCATTACACCCTTACCAGACTATTACTATTTTATGATAATAAGTTTGGAGGAATTCTAGGACAAGGCGAGATAGGAGCTCAATTCAGGATGTGATAAGACAAGAAGCAACACCGAATATCAATCGCCAATACGATGGCACTAAAGTTCAGCCTCAATCAAGAAGTTTGAGTTGATTGTTTCGTATTTAAATTTAAGTTCATTATTTTAATTCGAAACAATTATACATGTAATGTTTTTAATAAAATCGCAGAGACACAGCTTTTCAAAAAGTGTTCTAAGATGTCAAATACATTCTCGCAGTACTCTAAGACCCTGTCTAGGTCTTATTGCAAAACCAGCGCCTGGACTGGGGTTAATGTTACTTTTATAGCCAAAGCAAGAAAGGTCTTAGGATCTTAGACCGATAAAACTACCTTTCTGTTATAAACTACAGCCTACAAGTAAAGAACACCTTAGATTGCAATCGTCTATCGAAACCGGAGCACGAGTATCTAATGGATAAATTTGTTGAAATTATCCTTCACTCAATGACACAGCTTGTCGAAAAATTCATCGCACTCAAAGAATTCGTTGTGGTTGATTCATTTTCGATAACGAAAGCTCTGAAAACCCTCGAAATTATTAGGATTTGAGTCCATCCGACCACTGAAAGAAAAAAATGTCTCCGATCCAACTTAAGGTTAATAGTCGAACCGAATAGGTAATACTTATAAGGCAAAACATTCAACCAGATATTAAAGAAAAATAAAATAAAAAACAAAATACGGAGGAGACAATAAGCGAAAGCTTTCGCCTATTGTTGCACATTGCTGTCAAATACACATCAGAACTCGTAGTTTATTTTAAATTTATTTTTAGAACAAACAACAGAAACGTATCATATTTAAATATCTTCATTGGGATACAAAGTGTGATGTGTTGTCTTATCTCATGTTGATAGCTGCAACTTTTACATTTTTCTATCCTTCTTGAATCCCACTGTTTACAAATTATTTTGATCTTCTTAAAATACTGAAGTAGGTATACGCCGCTCGAATAATCTGCAAAAAGGAAATCTCATTAACCTCTCGATCTACAAACAAAACTTGAAACTCACATCAACAAAAGTGGTTACATGCAGTCTTATGATGAAGGCTGTTATCTCCACAGGGTCGGCGGTGATTAGCATAATTACCAGCACCATCTTTTGGATATCAAGGGAATAGGTATACCATTCGCACGAATAGATTGCAAAGCACATGGCATAGCTCTAAAAGACATAATTATTAGTTTTCTATAGCAAAGTGTCAAAAAGCTTAGAATAAAAATCGTTTTTTGACTCAGACTCACGTTTTCACTCACCAAAGTGCCATTCCAGTGGTATACCCAAAGGATCGTAGACACGACGAACTCAAATAGGAACAGGAATAAAAAATCCATTTTCGAGTGACTCTATGAAATACTGAATCAACAAAAAAATATAAGAATTGAAGTTTTCGGAACTCACTCCCGCAGCCATCTCATAAAGAACGAAACAGATTATAATCGAATAAATCATAAAGTCTATAAACACCGGGATCTGTATGAATTGTTGAAGCTGGTCCATAAACCTGGAGAAAAAGGAAAACAGCACTTGGTATTATTTAGTACACATTTAGTCGGGTGGTGTTCGCCGTGACTCAGTAGTTAGTGCTTTGGACTGCTGTGCGAGGTGCGCGGGTTCACGCCCAGCCATGTCTCTCGAGTATTTATTGCAGCACCACCTCTCGTCGAGGAATGACAAACCTCCGAGAGCATTACTTTTCATGAAATAATGTAAGACCTTACCAAGCAGAAAGAGAAACCATCACCATACTCAGTACTTACTTAGGAAGGCACTTGATGGTGCCTACCCCCCATTAGTAGAACGTAGTCCTTCAGTGGCGGAATTGAAAATTATTAAATATTTTTTCAATATTTTTAGATCATTCCGGCGGGGGCATTTATGTACATCCACATGACATAGCCATATCAATCGTTGTTCACAAGTGATGTTCGCCTCAATTTTGGCGGTGATACTCCCGTGACCCAGATAAGTTGGCGTAAAACAGAAGTCATATAGTCAAACAGGACACACAACTATAAATTTACTCACCAACGAATGCGAATTTGTTCACTTATACAGAATTTGCATAGCCTTGTGCGCAGATAGTTCGTTTTATCCTTGCGATTGACAATGTTTGAATACACTATCGCTTCATTTGGGTCCAGAATCACTTTTGATATCTTAAAAATAAAAATTAAAAAAATATAAATATAACTTCGATTCGAAGCTCCTACATTGTCTGGTCGTTATTTTTCCGACTTTTATTTTTCTTGGATTTAGAATTTTACCTTATAATTATTCCTGCGATTAAAATGAGGTATAAATATTTGAAATATTTTTATTATAATAAATATGAAGCGCTAGTTCACAAAAAATTCGATTTACTAAAACTTTTACGCTCATAACATTCAAACGGCTGAACGGATTTGTCTATTACACAATTTATCAAAGATGGTTTTAATATCGTATTTGAATGTTGTATTAACAACATACTTTACTAACTCTAACAAACAAAACATGGGCGCCTGGTTCTCTTCGACTGCATCGCACAGAACAATTTTGTATACGTTGCCCGCGTAGATTTTGTGTGTGCACGCGATTGGGTTATATATATGGATGTGTAATGCTAGCCCCGCGGGCGCGTGGTTTATAATCGACAAGCGCCAGCCTCGAGTCTTAACGATACAAATAATTATGTTTCGGGTAATATTGGAAGATATCAACTATAATGGAGTTTTCTGGAAAGAGGCAATCAATGTCTCGAACATAACACCACCTTTTGAAAAATTTTCTAAATTTTCTTTTGTAAAATGGCATGTCTCTCAGTCGCAATTCTTTGCCGATTGACTTGATGTTTTCTCTCGATTTTACAACTGTAGGAATACATAGAACTTTATTCGTCGAATGTTTAATCACTAGTTTAATTATTAATTATCGGAACTAACTCGTCTATTCCCCTGTCCAGTTACTATTTTCGCCTGTGTTCGTGGCACACCGAAATATAATATAAGTTTTAGGTTATGCTTATACATATATCGCGAATTGTAGGCTTTAAATACTTGAAGCTTTCTTCTAATCTTGTTTTTAGTCCTTACAGTACTTACATCCATTTCCGACATCCGTTTGTGCAAAACTTTAAATTTGAAATTTACATAAGACATCAAGCTGGTAAGGGCTACAGGCCACAATGGAACAAATAACATTGCCGTGACGATAAGGGCAATAGGATAAACAAAACCAAGAAAGAAGTCATCATGGATTACTCTGTATGGAAACATTTTTTCAACCAACGAATTCGCATCTATTACACGCTCCGTCTGAAACAAGCCCCTTTTCTTTAAAAGTACAATCAAAACATTCAATTAGAGACCACGAACCGTCGTATAATGATTAACAGATTCCGGATCGAAAATCATTCTGTAAAACGAGTCAATGTACAGCAGATTCGCTGCTATTATGGTAGGCGTGTAAACAAGCTTCCGAACAGTAGACAAAAATCCACAGGTTTCTTCGAACATCTGAAGCTCACGTTCGTCGGCATTTATCATAAGTTTTTCCATGTCCTCTTGCAGGAAATTCAATATTCGACCGAGTCCTAGAAGATATTATTACAGAACATGTCAGTACAATGAGACATTATATTTACTTCGCCTTTGAAAAAACATATTAATGTAAGCAATTGATGTGGCAAAGTAAGTACATGTTATTGATAAACACAGCGGGTTAACAGTTCTGGTAAATATAACCGTCGTCTATTGTAAAGAGAATTAATTGGTACCAAAAAATCAAATGTGTTACCCGAAGAAATTACCCCGAGAACACCGCAAAGGGACCATAAAATAGTGAGAAACACGCACCGCCAAAAATGCCACCATTCAAATTTTTGCTTCTCATCCATCACATAACCACCGATTTGAAGAGATTTTACAATGAAACTAAACAGTTTGTTTTTTAACAACTTTCGGGTTACAGGAAAATATCCGGCTGAAGTCATCTTTCCGGAACCACTTTATGTACTCTAATGCGACAAAGACGACACATGAATTTATAGTGTCGTCTTAATTATTAAATTAAACCCTTGTTGACGGTATTGTAACAATTATTATAATTATCGCTGTAACTAAATTATTTGACTATTAATGATTTTATTGTTACACTGTTGCTGGCAATTTAATTACGGAGTACCTCCTTGATTTGCATAAGATGTGTCGCCGTCTATCAAAGCTATAAACTACAACTGCCAGTTCTCACATTCGAATAAATACATGTTGAATCAGCTAATAGTGAAACAGCAGAAAGATCTATATATATGTAGGTAATCCATCGACTGTATGAGGCTTAGCTAATTGTATTGCCAATCCGCCATCCTATTATCCATCCTAAGATCCATTAACTTGTTGCCCATCTTGTGAAAAATTCCGTGGTTGACGTTACTTGGCAGATGGACCGACACACAAGATTGGAAGAAAAAATTATAACATCACCTTCCAAAAACCACGCTAAATATAAAATGCTCAGAGCGAACTTTTGTAATCCATGTTTCGGCCACTACATCCTCAAAACAGGTAAAGCAATTCCAGGAGGAACTAAACTAACTTGGGGTCCAGTGCAGGGTCACTCTCACTTGGTTCCCAGGCCATAGTAAAATTTAAGGCAACGAAAGAGCCGATGGCCTGGCCAGGCGGGGATCAGTCATTAACGCGTCGCTTGTTAAAATCCCGCTAGGGGCCGTTAAGGGCAATATTCAACACCATTTCCTAAAAACGGCCAACCAAGCGTGGAACAGGCTTGACAACTGCGTCATATTAACGAAGATCTGGCCTGATTACAAAAAGCAAAAACGAACTACTAAGCAGATCAAGAGCAGATATTGCAAGAATCGTAGCCGCTAGAACAGGCGAAAAAGAATCTCTGCATCATTTTCGGTGTAAATGTTCGGCCCTAGCGAGGGTCGAACAACGCATTTTAGCTAAATCCTTCTTCGATGACCTCAAAGATACTTCCAGGAAAAAGATTGGTGAACTAATCCTGTTTCCTACTTCCACAGGTTGGATTTAAATATGTAACGTCTATCAACCTATAATGCCCAGAAACAACCAGGTCAAATGAGTTATGGTTTCACTTGGATAAAAACCCAATTCGTTGCCTGGGGCTAATGAGTATCGTTGTAAACTTTATGCAATGTAAACAATTTCCTTCTCAAGTACATTAATGTCCCTAGCATTGGGCATTATTTTTGCAACACAATTTATTTGGCAAAATCTGTCAAAGTATTGCCATTATTTTCATAAAATTTCCCTATCTTTAAATTTCCAATCATCTTTCAGATCACCAAAAACCAATGGGATATCTACCACAGCGGTGTCCTCATTTCCAATGCAAATCGCACTTGTTCAACAATTGAAAGAGCAACTTGAGAAACTAGCTCAAATTTCTGCGAAACGAACCGTCTTGAAAGCTGCATATGCACCCATGACCTTACTAGAGAGGAAGAAAGAAAAATAGATCATTTGTCTCTCGCACAAAGTTAGTGTGGGAGAAAACTTTTCACCATCCTTTGATTTGCCCTCACCTCACGGCATGGACCACACTCGACGCACGCAGCACAGTCAGTTGAATTGCTCGCGCGGTTACATTCTAAACTTCAAGGTGAGTAGTAGTGTTTAATAAGTAGTGCGAGGATTAGTCGAGGATTAGTGGTCGTTGGTTGAAAATTGTCGTTGGTGCCGGTGCGTTTCGTTTTTCTTGTATTTGCTTTCTGAAAAAAAAAAGCGTCTGCTCTCCCTTTTTCTCTCAAGTGTGCAAAGTGCAAGTGCAATGTTTGGTTATTCTCCGAGAGGGAACATTATTTTTGTTGTTGTAATTTCCATCTGCCTTTGCTAAAATACGTAGAATAAGTGTTGCTCCAAGTGAAAAAAAAGAAGAGAACGAGGAATGTTTAGTCTCTTGTATGTAATAAAGTGCTCTAGTGGAATACGCGTGGTTTTTTTTGTTAATTTTTACGAAAAATTAAGCTTTTAACCCTTAATCAGCAGCATCGGTTCGGTTTCGGTATGGTTTTTGCGCTAAAAGACATATGAAATTCTGTGGACAATAAAATGAACGCTTCAGCCAATTCAGGACAAGGCAACAAGGAAATTAATGTTTGTAGGGGTGAGTGAATTTTTGTTGTTTTAATCTTATCTATTTTTTTGGTTTATTTACTTTAAATTTTTTAATAAAATTGTGCTACGAAAAAAAAACAATTTTTCCATGGTAAAATGTTTGTAATGTTTGACGCGTTTTTCTCTTTGAAAATTACAATCGGGAGGGGAATTTTAGACAGTTATCTGATGATGATTTCTAAGACTTTTCCTCAAAATGTGGTCGTGTCTCACAGTTGAAAGCCGACCTAGGGACTTACTAAGGCTACGCGCACAGAGATGCGATAAAGCGATGCGATGGGAGAAGCGAGAAGCATGCGATAAAACTTTTCACATGAATTCTCATTCATTCACTGTGCGCACGTATATAAGAATGCAAGGAAACAGTTTTAATGCACGCTTCTCGCATCGCTTCATTGTGTGTGCAGCCTAACTTGAAATCTTTACCTCTGCGTGTCCTCTTGTACGAGGTTCTACAAAGCGTTTTAGCTCCCTCTAGATCATCTCCACTAAGCTTGGTTTCTTCTCAACTTAGGGCCATTCACTCTTCTGACTGATTTGGTGAGTGGATTCCTTTAAGTAACATGCTTTGCATTCTCAAGGTGTGTCTGATCAACTGCGTTTAAGTATCTTCGTCGTATTGTGATTTCTATTGATTCATGACTCGTTGTCATGTTAAGCTCTTTTTTTAAACTGCAATTCAGCCAAGAAATCCTCAATATAACGTTTTACTATAATTTAAGCGAATAATGTATACTTTATGACAAATTCAATTAGTAATGACCAGTAGATGGTCTCCATTTTGATTCGTTAAAAAAAAGGTCGCTTTATTATTTCCCTGTCGTTTAAAGCGTCTAGACATTGAAGCAGGCTCGCCGTTTGTAATTCACAATTTTAACTGTTTAAAGTTTTCTGTTGTAAGTCATCTGCACCTATTTCAATGAGACTCCACTAACATGCAGAGTGCATTGAACAGGCATTCAGGAATTTGTCCACGTTTACTTTTATCCCAGGTTTAACACAGACGACGACGAACCTATTTAGTGCGCGCTGAAGTTTGTTCTGGGTAGACGTAAGGATGGCCAAGTCATCAGCGAAAAGCAGTCTCCCAGTTCGAACCGGTCCTCGCCATGGCTGCGCTGTAACATCTAATCCAAATACACCATACGAAAAGGAGAGGTGACAGAACGCGCCCCTGATGAAGTTCAACGCCCACAGTGAAAGGTGTCATTAGGTCAACGTTCACCCAAATACAACTTTTGCAGTTACTGTACTGAGATTTAATGGCCCTCAGAAGAGAACCGTCAATCCCATACTCCTGTAATAAATACACTCCAAAGTTTACCTCGAGGGACCCGATTATATGTTTTCTTAAAATCCACAAAATAACTGTAGATAGGTTTGGCATACTCCCAGGCCTGTATTCTGTATTAGGGGCGCACTGCGACCTATGAGGTCTATTGTGGTGGCCCATATAGTTTACCCAAAGGTTATATTGAGGCTCAGTATAGCCTTAGATTCAATTTTCCGAATTACCGCTAGGTTGACTGAGGCCCGCGTCAAGTGGAGTAATCTTTTCCTTGCGGCTCATATATGTTCAGCGGTCTCTTTCTGTTCTCCACAGAGCCGGTAAATATCGGCAACTGAGTGAAAAATGTCGCGCTAGATAGCCCGTTAAGGTTCTTAACTCGTCTTTGGTGAGATCAATTAAAGTTTTGGCCTTTTATAGGTCGGGGTTGATGAACTTTTTCGCTCGTTTAAGGCTCCGGAGGTTGGCCCAGTAGTCGGCATGTTTGTTGATCTCCCATTGTGTTATCTTGAAGAAGGCACTGTTGGGTGGTACCACAAAACAGGGTTCGAGACCAACGAGTTGGGCGGCAAGCGTTTCTTCAGGTAGTCAGCCCGTTCGTTACCCCGAAGCGGTCATGTCCTGCGATCCAGACAAACTTGGACCCTACCGTAAAGGATTTAAAGGCTAACAGTGCTGCGTCCCTGTCTGAAAAGATGTAGATGCGGGTTCCTCGGGTTCTTTTCCGCAGACATTCTCTTGCACACAATCCAATAGCGTGGACTTTCGCTTGAAATACTGTAGGTGACTTTCCAAGCGCTTTTTCGCGTTGCAAACTGGGACCATTAACCCCAGCACCTGTGCTGCCGTTTTCCAATTTTGGTAGTGTAGTAGGGCAATCATTTCTCCATTTGCTGCGGGCGCCTATAAACACCTCGAAACTTCTGTAGAAACGATATCCCTTGGGCATGCTAACTGTTAGTTAGCAGGGGGGGAGTACTCCCCCTTGCGGGCAACCTCTGGTAGCTTTTATTGTTTTAAGCGATCCTCCGCATTCTAATTGTATTTGCCTGGTTCCTAGCATGGTTGTATCCTAACCACAGCCTTCTTGATAGGAAGTGTTGTCAAGAGCTCACTGTTAATGGATAAAGGCACAGAAGGCAGTTTCTTTTGCAGCCATTGATTTGTCAATCGGTGGTACTAGGCTGTGCATGGCAGTCTCAGTGGACTTTCCAGGTTGTTATGCAAATTGATATGGGTGCAAGGGATCACTAGATACCTTCCGTATCCCTTATGTGGTGATCGACTATCTTTTCCGATGGGTCTAGTGTGGAATCACATATGTAGCCTTGCAAAAAATCGGTCTTTTCTTTGAGTGTGTTGACCAGGGTTGCATTGTTCAGAAAGGAGGCGAACCTGCGAGTCACTCGATGAGTTTCTTCTAATTGACTGACTATCTATGTGGTGGCCGTCGCTCAATTTTATTGCAAGATGCCTCAAAGTCGCCAAAACAAACCTTAAACAATATAGCCCAAAGTGATGTACGGTAAGATCACTGTTGGAGAGTGAGGACATTTGCTACCATCTGCTGCGACAGCCTGAAAACAGATCTTAAAAGACGAGGTAATCAACGTCCAACTGCCAGCCCCGAACAATAAGCTTAATCTTGGCAATTCCTGTATTTCGACATGTAACGGGACCGGATCGCGACCCCTGTGGAATTTTCTTAAAAGTAGGAACATATTCAATTCGTTCAAAGCAATCCATTTCTCTGTACATATAACCTAACGATTTTTGTGAAGCTTGTGCTCAAATGTTTCATTCTAGTGCAAGTTATTCCATGGAATTCACGCGGTTCGTGTGTAATGTCCTCTGCAACACAGATTTGGTTACAGCATATATCCGAGTTGTCATCTTCTAGGTTCTTGGCAGGCTTTCGCACAAGGTTATGTCCCAGTTTTTCGCTGTTTCTAAGTCCTGATTCATTTCAAATGCCAGAAATTAACTGTCTTTTGATTCATATTTTCATGCTTCTCAAAGACGGTCCTTATTATTGGTGAAATATAAACAATTTGTGGATTTCTCATTTATTTGTGATAGTAGACCTATCCTTAGGTACACAAAATTCCAGCTCAAGTAGAAATTCTCGAAAATGAATTTAAAAAAATTTTGGGATGATCTCCTCAAGCGAATGAAAGCGCCTGTTGAGCAGGCCTGGTTGGGACCGCTTCGATCCTCAAGAAACCCTCGTGGAAGATTGAAAAAGAAAACAGGAAGATGTTTGTACGCTTTATTGTCTCTAAGAGATCTTACCTCGTCAATAGTTGGGTTCGGTTCACCCAACAGGAAAGGAAATCGTGTGGAAACATACATATACGCAGCGACCTCTTACGGAATATTTACAACGCATCTCATAAAATATTTAAATCTACTTCAAATTAGTTGCGTTTACACGTAAACAGCGCTCCTAACCATAATCCTCTATGTCAACGCCGAGCAACACACCAGGATGTTGTCGCCGAAATATCTCCGCACTTTATAATATACTCTCGCATTAAATAGGATGCACTTTGTCGGTGCATTTGCTTTAAGTTTATTGTCAAAACTTAATGTCCATAACGTAAATTAGGAACTTTTAATGTCCTCATTGCGTTCCGTTTCGAAAGCTTCAAGATTAACATCTTCCTGTTCTTCCCTTGAGTTCTGCCGCTTCGAACTTAACTTGAACTTCTTAAAATACTAAAGTAGCTATATGCCGCTCGAATAATCTGCAAATAAAAAATATAATCAGCATCTAGTCCTACAAATAAAAGTAGAAAATGTACATCAACAAAAGTGGTCACATGTAGTCTTATAATGAAGGCCGTTATTTCCACGGGGTCCACAGTGATTAGCATAATTAGCAGCACCATGTTTTGGACATCGAGGGAATAGGTGTACCATTCGGACGAGTAGATTGCAAAGCACATGGCATAGCTCTACAGGAAATAATTTTTTTTTTACTAATGCCAACAAGCAACGTATCAAATATTTCAGAAACAGCGAACAAAGGCGTGTTTGCGATATCATTTCATTCCATTGAAAAGGTTAAATTTTATTTAAGCCCTAAACCAAGTTAAAACTAGCACTGCGACCGAAAGACTCACATTTTCACTCACCAAAGTACCATTCCAATGATATACTCAAAGAATAGTATCTAAAACGAATTCAGATAAGAACAAGAATGCAAAATCTATTCTCGAGTGACTCTAAAATTAAATACTTAGTCAATAAAAAAATATGAAAACTAAAGTTTTCAGAACTCACTCCCGCAGCCATCTCATAAAGAACGAAACAAATTATAACTGAATAAATCATAAAGTCCATAAACACCGGAATGTATATAAACTGCTGAAGTTGGTCCATAAACCTGGAGGAAAAAGAAAACAGCAAGATCAATTATTTCCAAAAGGCACAGACATAGCGATAGTGCACTACCGACGCACATAGGTGTATTTGCTTGATATTGTTGGCCAAAACAATTTTTTTTTAAAACTGACTGCATTTAAACCTATCATGCGTCCCGATAATGCTAGGTTCGCAAGAGATAATAGACCAAGAGCCCACAGCAATTTTTGGGTGTGAAGGTACATATAACCAAAAAATTGATATATGAACGTAAAGTACTCCAAAATATAAAGTCAAAGGCGGAAGTCTGGCAGCATTTTGTCGCAGCTTAGGTTAGTAATAGTATACTAAAAATGCGATTTTTTCCAAAACCTGCATTTTTGTTATAACCACTTGAATCTAGTATTAAACGAAAGGACAGAACTTCCTGATTACGAAAATATAGGTCCCAGACGTTTTACGCGCAGCCATATCCTGCCAGACGTACTTATAAAGGGGTTTTTCAATAAGGACACAACAATTTTGTATTTAAATAAAACGCAGAATAATTGAGATATCGGGCTGAAATTTATTCCAGGTGTAGTTCACATATTAGATTTAAGTATAAAATTCAATCTTGTTCATAAAACCACCGCGAGTACGTTTGTAGCGATCGATTCTTTGGAGTCAATTGTCCACCATTCTTCCACACATATCGGCCGGAACGACGGAAGTTTTGCATTCGATATTATTCCTGAGCTCTTCTTACGTTATTGGCTTGTTGGCATAAACCAATTACTTAAAATTACAACATAAAAAGATATCCAAAGGCGTTAAATCGCATGAGCGAGGTAGCCATTCCACCGGACAATTCTCGAGATCACACGATTACTGAACTTCCCCTTCGAAAATTAAATTGTTTGACCAGCTGTGTGGCATATGGCACCATTTCGTTGGAACCACATATCACTGATGTCAAGTCCATCCAATTCTTGTCAAAAATAGTTTTCCAACATGGCACAATAGCGAACTCCATTGAGCGTGGCATGGTGATCATTTTCATCGACGTAAAAATACAGTCACACCTCCAGCATGAAATTCACACCACATGGTTATTTTTCGTGGATGCAATGGAGTCTATTGAAGCACATGTGGGTTTGTTGCTTTCCATATGCATATGTTGCTTGTTGACAAAGCCATTAAGCCAAAAATGAGGAATTTCTTCAAACTTTTGTAAAGCCCAATCGGAGAAGTTTCGGCGCTTTAGTTCTTGAATTAATTTAATCTTGAAAGCGTGTAGGCCAAGATGTTTACGCAAAACTCGCCACAATGTGGACTGAGAGATTCCCAATTCCTGTGAATGGCGTGGAATCGACTGATTCGACTCATTTTGAACCAAAGCACTTACGGCCGCGATATTTCCGGTACTCTAACCAATGTGTTGTCTCACTGGCACAGGAACATTTAATAGTTAATATGTTGACTCGAATCTATTCACTATAGCATGCACAGCCTGTCTGGTGGGACGATTTTACGGCCGAAAATTGGAGTAAGCGCTCTTTAAGTTAAGACCACTGACTCAGAATTTCGGTAGTAATTTCTAACAATTTTCAGAAGTTGCTCGTTCGTGAACTGATTCACCATGGTAAAAATGTAAACCTTGACTGACCTTCTGACATTGACAAATCATAAAAAAAAAGTTTAAGGGTGCGTTTGTGTTAAAATAGAAAACTGTTATGTCCCGATTGAAAGACACGTTACCAGAACTTCTCTATTAACCTAGTAACCAACTAATTGGCGCATCTGCACTCAAGGTTGATGTTGCTCTTATTTTCTGTGGTCCTGATTTTGCTATGACATCCCAAGCAATGATCCGTTTTCTCTAGACCGATGGTTTATAAATTGGCTATCACAAGAGCTTAACAATTTAGGTGTCAGTTATACAAAATTGCTGTGGGTAAGTTTGACCAAAAAAGGAATTCGCTCAAAGGACATCAATCCATGAGAACAGAAAGAATTCATTTGCTGAGAGAATTCAAATCAAGATCAACGAGCGAAAGGAAAATAATTTCATTTGGGAAGACGACACTGAAAATCCGTCTTGAATATGCTATTAGTACGTCTGGCAAGGGCTTGGCTACGCGTAAAATGTCTGGGACCTATATTTTCGTAATCAGGGAGTTCTGTTCTTTCGTTTAATACTAGATTCAAGTGGTAATAACAAAAATTCAGGTTTTGGAAAAAAATCGTATTTTTAGTATACTATTACTAACCTAAGCTGCGACAAAATGCTGCCAGACTTCCGCCTTTGACTTTATATTTTAGAGTACTTTACGTTCATATATCAATTATTTGGTTATATGTACCTTCACACCCAAAAATTGGTGTGGGCTCTTACACTATAAAACATACTCTATTCGGAAGTCATTCTTTTAGTTAGACACACAGTTGTTTTGCTACAATTTAATCATGGATAGTGTTGAAGCTTGTAATTGTGCCTTTATTTCACAAATTTTTGTAATCGCTATTTTGTTTCCATCTTTAATAAATTCGAAGCCAATTGTTGTACTTGCGGGTGCGTCCCGGCATTTATTTTGGTCCCTACTTAGAGATAACTGTTTCTACTTTCCACTCATTTAACCTTCACATTCATAGTATCTATCCAGGTAGATAATTCGATTTTCATTTGTTTTCATCAAATCTGGAAGTGCTTCCGACTCAGTTATTAAATTTTCCATTTATTGCAGAAAATGTAAAAAAAAAAATTCGACTGGGGAGCCAGTCCTATACTTCCCAACTCATACAGTAATATTTTATAATTTATTTAATAATTAAAGAAAACATTCATCGGAGCCGAACAATTTGAATACACACTTTTTAATTGTTCCACAAAGAGTTGTTGCGCGAACTTGATAGAAAACATTTCTTCAATTTACATAGCATCCGCTACATCGATTATGCTCAAAATGTAATCAGTTCTACGTTTCATACTGGCAAATAAGACAAAAAATTCGTCTGGGGAACCAGACTTATACTTCCTACCGCACACATAACGATCGAGTTGAATTAATATTATTTATTTTTATTTTTGTTTTTGCATAAAATAATTGGATAATCAATTTAATGTCAAAGAAAACGTTTCTTTAATTTCCCTAGCAATTGTTCAACAAAGAATTGTTTCGCGAACTTGAAAAGACATTTCTTAAATTTCCTCAGCATCCGCCAGACCGATTGTGCTCAAAAGCTTATCAGCTCTAAGTTTCATGCTGACAAATAAAACAAAAAAAAAAAACCGCATGGTCCTACGTTGTTTCGTTCTCTAGATATCGAAGGCGGAAAATATTGCCACACACACATACACAGACATCATTTCGAAAATGGGTGCAAACGATTTTTAGTGTATAGTAATGTCAAGCCCCGTTCATATCTCGAAACATTTAGATCGAACCGATTACAATACTTCCCCAACCTAGGTGGGAAGTAAAAATGTTTTCAGAGCAGTTCTTCACACATGTTTCTTCGTGTTTGTCTAATGATGTACGTAAGTTAATAGTATCTACCGGGGTAGATATATGAATCTGCATGAATATTACCTCATTTTCCTAATATAGTTGTGAAGAAAATCATCGGTATTTTTGTAGGGAGCAACTAGTAGGTCCTTCACAATCTCCACTTTTCCGGTGTAAATTGGGCAACGTATAAAAGGTTGAGGCATCGCAAGCCCATCATATCTTTTTACCATATTTTGCTAGTTTTGATGGCATATATTGAGTGAACTTATACATATATATCCAAACAAATGCTCGTCCACAGGCTCTCAGATTCGAGTTGATGATCTCAAAATCATCCCTTATCGGTG
Organism: Matsumyia berberina; assembly: GCA_917880715.2. Classification (NCBI taxonomy): domain Eukaryota; kingdom Metazoa; phylum Arthropoda; class Insecta; order Diptera; family Syrphidae; genus Matsumyia; species Matsumyia berberina. The sequence continues at coordinate 107,770,690 of OU862870.1, read as the reverse complement.
CTGCCTTGCCTCCAAACTGGCGAATGGTTCTTGTTAACTGATTGTCAAAACAAATAAAGCGTAAGATGTTTTGGAATCGGTTGACAGACATGGTTTCACGAAATAGAGATACAGAACTCTGTTTCCAAAGCTCGGTTACTTTTTGTGAGTTGGATTTTTGGGAAGCCATCACAGACAAAATTGCAAAAAAAAGTTATCAACAGTAATCGGAGCTCATGTAACAGCCATTTTGGTAGGACCTTCGAAATTCCATTTACGATAAAAATCTTCGATTTTTTATTGGAAAACCTACAAATTTGGTTTCTAAGGGATGGGCTCATAATACAAAAAAATGTATCTACTGGCTATAGATTCCTGGTAATTGGATTAGGCCCTATTAACGACCATTCACGAATTTTATTACTGACCCCACTACGCGTGAAAGCAGTATTTTGCTTATACCATCTTTGCTGGTAAAAAAAGTTTTATTAGAAGTGCCCGTTTGTTTATCATGATCACTCTCTTCATCAGATTTACAATCCCTATTCAGTTCTGGATTTATCTCTTCACTTATTTCAGCATCCAAATTCGCATCTTCTTGATCAGAAAAATGTTCTTCATCGCTATCAGCGCTTTCGATTCGACTGCCAACGTATTCCGAAAATATTCTTGCTTTCTTCATAAGTCAAACTAATCCTGAAAACAAATCACTATACACTAAACAAACAGCAGTAGAGTATGCCAATACATTCTCGTGAATCTCATACCGTCATAGGTATCATGACAAAAACCTTTCTCGAAACAGCTGCCGTCGAAAGATATTCAAAATTTTTACCTCTATTCATATTTAATGGAAGCACAGCCTTAAACAATTAATTCTAAAACCAAACAAAAATCCGTTAGGTACATAAATTCAGTGCAAGGTACATAATTTATTGCATACGCACATTTTTTGCAGTAAAAATATATGCAATATTTTTTATCTACCCGGGTAGATACTACGTGTTTAGGTAAAAATAAATGTGTCATGAATGCGAAGGTTAAAGAAATGCCACGCAAATCCGCGTCTTTCCGAAATGTGGATCCTTTTGTCGTTGTCAAATGTGTACATTTTGCTCTTTTGTCTATTTTCATTTTATTCTGAATTATCAGCAGTAATTAACTGCGTCAACTTCATAAATTTATCGTTGCGTAAATAATTTGTCAAATTTTATTTCAAAAATTATTTACGAAACTCTCGTATATTTCTACGATGATTTTTGTTAGGAAATTGTCCTCGGAAAATTTTACAAAATACTGTCTTAGTTCTACAATACGGTTTGAATCAATTAAATAACATAAATAATTTTGACCAGCTATATCGGCCAGATACCCCTATGTGCAAAGGTGCCTGCCCGTGCCCATCCTACCAAATTCCTTTCGCAAATCTTTCTTCGCGTTTTTTGGAAACAAATTTTGTTTCTCTCGCAACAGTTTTCATTCGGTCTTTGACTCATTTCGCCAAGGGATCATTTCGCAATGCTTTTCCGGCGTTTTTCTACTTAGCTTATGATTAGACAGCAGTTTAAATCTACTCACCAACGAATGCGAATTTGTTCACTTATACAGAATTTGCAAAGTCTTGTACGCAGATAGTTGGTTTTATCCTTTCGATTAACATAATTTGCATACACTGTCACTTCATTTGGCTCCAACACTACCTTCGATGTCTTATACAAAAACGAAAAAAACATAAATTATTTCGTCGTATCGTGTTAATCATTTTTTTCCATATCCATATCACCATGCATACTTACATCCATTTCTGACATCCGCTTGTGCATAACTTTAAATTTGAAATTTACATAAGACATCAAATTGGTAATGGCTATGGGCCACAACAGAATAAAGAAGGTTACCAAAATGAGCAGAAAAATAGGACAAACCAAACCCAGAAAGATGTCATCATGAATTACTCTGTATGGAAACATTTTTTCTATCAATGAGCTTGCTTCTATAACACCCTCGGTCTGAAATAAGTCCTCTTCAACTTCAAAACGTTTTTTTTTTAGAGACCACAAACCGTCGTCGCATAGTTATTGATAGATTCCGGATAAAAGATAATTCTGTACAAGGAATCAATATACAGTAAAATCGTTGCTATTATGGTAGGTGTGTAAATAATCATCTGAATAGTAGACATAAATCGGCAGGTTTCTTCAAACATCTTTAGCTCACCTTCGTCGGCATTTATCATGAGTCTATCCATGTCCTCTTGCAGGAAGTTAAGTATTCGACCGAGTCCTGAAAAAATATTATTCCAGTACATATTATGCCTACCATTAAAATGAGAATTCTTACTTCGCCTTCGAAAAAACATATTAATGTAAGCAATTGCTGTGGCCACGAAAGTAAATGTTGTTGCCATACACAGTGGATTGACGGTTGTTGTAAGCAATGCCATAATCTATTGTAACTAAGATTGTTAATAGATACCACAAAAAACCGAAAACGTTACTGCTTACTCCGAAAATACTGCAAAAGCACAACGAAATAGTGACAAGCAAGCACCGCAAAACATGCCACGATTCGAATTTTTGTTTCTCATCAATGACATAACCACCGAGTTGAAGAGATTTTACAATGAAGCTGAACAATTTATTTTTTAATAATTTCCGGTTTACACGCAAATATTCTGTTGTAGACATCTTTGCAAAACCACTCCGTGTACTCAAATGTGACAAGGAAGACGTATGACAATAGTTTATGTTTTCGTAGTCCTGAGTTGAGTATATCACACATAACAAACTTTATTATTAAGCGCAAAATTAAATCTTTATTGACTATATCGTAGCAGTTTTTTAAGCAATTAAAATAATTATCGCTGTCAGTAAATGGTTTCGTTCCTATTGATTTTATTATTACATTGTTGCTGACAGTTTAATTGCATTAGATGTGCTTCCTTTATGCAAAACAAACATATCTATACTAATGTTATAAAGAAAGAAAGTTTGTTTGTTTGTAAGGGGTAATTTCGAAAACTACTGATTCGATTTTGTTCAAATTTAGAAGAAAAATAACTTAAAATCCGAGAAAAAGTTTAAAAGTATAAACTAAATATGGGGGCATTTCCGAGATGGTATTTTTTTTATTCGTGACCCCTCTTGATTTTATGGGTATTTACTGAAAAGTATTGGCATAATAATGTTACTTCCTTACTTATTTAAGCTGGCACAACAGTCCGGGGTGGACCTGGGTCTCAACCAACAAGCCTCTCCACCCAGCTCGATCTTAAGCCAGCTGCCTCCAGTTTCGCACGGCAAGTTGGTTGAGGTCCCCTTCTACTTGCGTTCCCCACCTGAGTCTCGGTCTTCCTCTACTGCGCTGACCCTCGGGTGCGGATTCGAAGATTTTCCTGGCCGGAGCATTGGTGTCCATCTGCTCTACATGATCCAGCCAACTCAGTCGTTGGACCTCCACTCTTCTGACTAAGTCTATGTCGCTGTACAGCCCATACAGTTCATCGTTGTATCTCCTCCTCCACTCACCGTCTATGCAGACGGGACCAAAAATCACCCGAACAATTTTCCTCTCGAAAGAGCCAAGAGGAACCTCATCCGCTTTAGACTGGGACGATTAAGGTCGTATACAGGGTCATCTTAGTTGTTCGAGAGAGGGCTCTGCTACTCAATTACGTTCATAGCCCGAAGAAACAGCGATTGGCAAGAGTTATTCTTCGTTTAATCTCAGCGCTGGTGTCATTGTCTGAATTTAGGTAGACAAAGTCCTTAACTACCTCAAAGTTATAGCTGTCTATAGTGACATTCTGTCCGAGACGTGTCCTTTCTTGTTGACAGCATATACTTCGTCTTGCCCTCAATGACCGCTACACCTATTTTCGTCGCCTCCGTCTCGATACTCACAAACGCACCAGTGACGTATCATCGACGTATGCGAGTAATTGGACGGACTTTTGAAAGATTGTGCCTCTGGTGTTGGCGCGTGAGTTTTGCACAACTCTTTCGAGAACGATATTGAAGAAGTCGCATGACAGCGTGTCGCCTTGCCTAAATCCGTTTGTGACATCAAAGGTCTAGGTGAGATCTTGACCGATCTTAATGGAGCAGCGTGCATTCTCCATTGTCATCCTGCACAGACGGACAAGTTTTGCAGGGATCCCAAAGCTAGAAATGTGTATAGCTCGTCTCTATAAATGCTGTCATACGCGGCCTTAAAAACGATGAAGAGGTGGTGGGTATCGATTTGAAGTTCCTGGGTTTGGTGGTGGATTTTCCTGGCCTGAAACCACACTAATATGGACCGATCAGGTTGTTGACGAACGGCGTTCACACAACACGGCAGATAAGATCTTGTAAGCGATGCTAAGAAGACTGATGCCTCTGTAGTTGACGCAGTTCCGAGGGTCTCCTTTCTTGAGGATCGGGCAAACAATGCTGAGGTTCCATTCATCGGGCATACTTTCCTCCGACCGTATTTAACAGATGAGTTGGTGCATGCTCCTTACCAAGTCATCGCCTGCTGCTTTGAACAGCTCGGCAGCTAGGCCGTCAGCTCCAGCAGCTTTGTTGGACTTAAGCTTCGATATGACTATCTTCACTCCGTCCAGGTCGGGTGGACGCAATTGTTGGTCTTCGTCGTCCAGGTTGAATGGTTCATTCTGCCTGACAGCGGGATTTTATTTGTCGTCATTGTAAACAGTCTGCAGAAGTAGTTATTCCATATCCTCAGCATCGACTGCGATTCTACTACGATGTTCCCTTGTTCATCCTTACAAGCTTCAGTGCGGGTTCTGTAGCCTTGACAGGTTCTTTTTACCCTTTTGGTAAAACTTCCGAACCTCATTTCTGCAGTAACATCTCTCTATTTCCTCGATCGCGCGCTTCTTTCGCTCTGGCTTTTTCCTCCTGAGAAGCCGGTGTTCGTCTTTTCTCTTCTGCTCATAGAGCTCGCTAGCAACTCTGGTCTTTCTATGATGCACCGTTTCGTATGTCTCAATAATAATCTAATTATCTGTTTTTTCTGTTCAACATTTTTTGTGGAACACTAAACAATAAAGCAAATGCCAAGGGATTTTTGTTTTTTATTATTTAGTTGGCTATAAGATCTGTTATTCCAAGAGCCAGTTAGACAAGAAGGGTTGTTCTTTCGTCTTCCTCTAGGCAAAGTCGACATTTGGTTACCTGGGCAGTTCCCACCTTATGTAGCTGATATCTCAGACTCCAGTATCCAGAAATTAAGAAAGCGAGCCTTCGATTATCGTCCCTATACTATTGTAGGACAACCTTTAAGCTTTTGTTCATAGGGCAGATAAGCCTCTGTGCTTGTCTGATTTCTTGGATATTATCCCAATAAAATAAATATTTGTGTTTTTTCCCACCTGTTTAGCATGAATCTAAAGGAAGCGTTAAGGAAGTCACAGAAAGGTTCGGAACTATATTGATGGTTGCACCTTTGAATAGTTCGGCCTGGAAGAAACTGCGGTGCATTGCAAGGAGTTCATTTTGACGTCATTCGTATATGATCGTATGATCGCCGTTTTCCCAATCCAAGCGATTTAGGACCTCGATTTGAAATCTTCTCCCAAATTTGAACGATTCGGACATGAAGTCTAATATCGCGCCAATCATTTTCAGCTCAGGAAAATTGGAGAGAACCAATGGGAGATAACCCAGCAATCTGTTTAGCAGGTTTATGTTCGAACGTTGAGATTTACTGCACTGCGTGCAGAGGAGCAACTCCAACTAGTGCCTCTAAGGCTGCCGTAGTGCAGGAGCATAGCCCGGATGACCCCAAGGTTAACTTTAAAGTCGTTGTATCTTTGAGATCGCTATTTTCTCTTCGACTCTGCAGAAGCGTAGGTCTGACTATCACGGTGTGAAGCCAGAATATAACCTTGGGGTGTAGATCCCAGGTTTTGCCATATGTTCGGCGATGTGTCCACGTGGAAATGGACGCCTTGGCAGTTTTGTTTTTGATGTGGGAGCTTCAGTTGAGGTTATTTTCTAGGACAATTCCTAGATACTTTACCATTGAGAGTGGCCATGCCAGGGCCCAGTTTCTTTCTTCTAGTAAACGGTACTAGCAATATCTGGCCAGCGTTGAAAGATAGGCTCTCTCAGACACACCAATCAGAGACTAGGCGTAATGCGCTAATCCTAATCCTAAATAAAGCAACCAGGGGAGAGATGATAATAGTCTGTACTATTGTGAATGAGAGCTAGAAAGACTCCATCTGTCCCTGATGCGTGGAATGAGTTAAATGAGCCAACTTCTGATTCCACTTTGTCCAGAGAGTCTATTGGTTCCAAAGGAATACTAGATATTTGCAAGAGGGGGTTTCCTGTACGGAATATACAAATCAAGACTACATATGTGTTTGTGTCCATAAATCAAAACAAACATTTAAATCAATAGCAATCAAATAAAAAGCTTAGTAATAATTATTACAATTGTTACAATAATTGCTATGGCATTGTCAGCAAGCACATAGTTTCGTACTTAATAATTTAGCATCGAGTTTGTAATAAATCCGTAAGGTATTTCCGAAGTAAGGCTTATGTTCGGCGCATTTGAGTACTCGATGTGGTTCCGCAAAGATGCCTTCAAACGCATACCAGCCTATTACTGCGAAATTATTGAAAAACAAACTATTTAGTTTTGTTATAAAAGCCCTACTAGCCGGCGGTTACCTTATGGCCGATAATCAGCGATTTGAATGGTTGCACTTATGGCGCGGGGTGATTTTGACTTTTTTGTTGTCCTTTTGCAGTTTTTGTGGAGTGAGTGTGTCTGGTGGGAATATTAATTCTTTTGCTGTCAATTTAATTTATTCCACCAGATTGTGGTATTGGTTACTACAGACTTCAATCCGATATGTCTGTCAGCAGCATTCATGTATCTGACAACATCCATTGCATATATAAATATTTCTTGTCGGAAAAAAAGTAAGTTGTTCTGTTTTGTTGGCAAAAACTGCATGATATTTTTAAGGACTCGGTCGAATGCTTAACTTTCTCCAAGCGGATATGGATAAACTCTTCATAAATGCCGACGAACGCGAAATGAAAATGTTAGAGGAAACCTGCAGTGTCATGCGATATTTTCGGACGTTTATTTATGTACCAACACTGATGGGAGCGTCGATATTCTGTCTAGATTCGCTCTACAGAGTTATTTTCGACCGAGAAGCTGCCGTTTATTATGCCAATGTTCGTAAACTACAAAAGGATGACTTGAATATGTGTTGAATGGGTTTATTTGTGATTTAGAATGAAACGAAAACAGGAGTCTTACTGGTGAAAGTGTTTCCACTAAGAATTCTTCATGATGATTTCTTCATGGGGTTTATTTATCCTGTCGTTATGGTCTGCCTGGGAACGTTATATATTCCACTTTGGCCCATAACCATTACCAACTTGATGTCGTATGTTAATTTAAAATGGAAAATTATTCACAAACGGATGTCAGAAATGGATGTGAGTTGATAGGTTAAGCAAAAGCCTTTGAACACTGTAGTGGCACAGATGAAATTTATCGCTATTCGGTTTTGTATTAGGTATCAAAAGTCATTCTGGGGCCAAACGAAGTCGAAGTCTATTCGAGCCTTTTCACGAAAGATGAACAGATTAACTACCTTCGTATAAGGTTATGTAAATTCTGTATAAATGAGCTAGTCCGCATTCGATGGTAAGTAAAGTCAAACTACTAACAATTCCATTAATTACTAAACAATTTGTCGCTCTTGAATGTGATTAATGTGCGTTGTAAAACCGGTCAATGAGAAAGGCCTATGTTTGCTTTCTTAATTTTTTTCTTTTTTGTTCAGGTTAATGAGGCAGCTTCAGGAGTTGATACATATCCCGGTATTTACAGACTTCATAATCTATTCGATTGTAATGTGTTTTATTCTTTACGAGATCGTTGCTGGAGTCAGTTTTAAAAATGTTATTTTTACAATTTGTTTATTTATTGATATTTTGTTTCAGCACCACCCGAGCATAGATTTAGTATTCATGGCCTTGTTTGAGGTCATTATGGCTACGATCTTGTTTCTTTATCACTGGAATGGTACTTTGGTGACTGTAAACGTGAGTCCATCAAATATTAAATCCTCAAAATTAGACTCTTTTGGTGGCCATAATATCATTTTACAACGTGGAGCAAAAGTTGTCACCCGATGTTTTTTGGCTGTAATTTTTTTTATGAATGAAAAACCTTGGTTCTGGTTTTGGATTATGTTTATTTGATGTCTTAAATTGTTTTCCATTAAGTCAAGAAAACGATATCGGCTAAGTGGCCGCCGCCAAAATAGATGACCATTCGGGCCCGATTTATAGCATTTTCCATCACTCTTGCCAGAACTTCCGGCGATAGGTCCTTGCATTCTTGACGGATATATTCTTTGAGGGATTCAAGAGTCTGAGGCTTGTTGACGTAGATTCATAACTTCAAAAAATATCAAAAAAAAATGTCTGGAACGGTAAAATTAGGCCGGTGCAAATCGCCAAAACGAGAGATTAGGGGACCCAGAAACTCATCCATCAAAATGTCCATTGTCGCTCAAGCTGTGTGTGCGGTTGCACCCTCCTGCTGGAACCACATATCCTCCAGTCCTAATTCATCAATTTGCGGCAATAAAAACTCGTTGATCATTGTTTTGTATTGCTGTGGTCTGGTCTGGTCGACGTTGATGCTTCGTCCGTCACATCTTCAATCACAGCGGCGATATTCTGGTTGGAACAAGCACTACGAGACCTTCCGGGTCCTCTTCTGTCATGTGTTGTTTCAGTCTCTTCGAGGCGAGCGGTTAAACGCCTAAGTGTTTGACCAGTTGGCGTAGGACGGCCGGGAAATCTGCGCCGAAAATTCACACTGCGCCAAAATCCCTGACAAATTATTCTGTAAAAAGTAGTCAAGAGTATTCAGCGATTTTGAGGAGTAAAGCGATTCATGTCTTGTGTGTATTTTGTGTCTGTTTACTTCACAAATGTCAAAGTAGAATTTACATTTGGCGCCATTTGCAAAAATTATGATGACTTTTGCACCACCTTGTATTAAAGATACTGGTTATCGTATTCCGTGTATCTACTCTGCTTTGTCTGGCTCTTCCTAATCTGCGAGGATTTTCCGTCAGGTTCTCTAGATTTACCCACTTTTTGCTTTCTTACTCAATGAAAAAACATTTCAACTTCTATACCAATTTATGGTCATCAGACAATTTTTAATCTGGGTGCACGGTAGTGCATTGCCAAGATCCACAGCACGACGGGTAACATTTACCCGAAGCGCCTCGGCTATTTCAGCTCATTTATAATTCAGCTCCTTTAGTAACTGGATTTCTGATTTTCTGGTCCAAAGGAGAAGAGCTCCATATGAGAACATATTCAAGTTTCAAGTTATTACCTATTGTGGTTTCCAAGATATTTAATTCAGAATTGGGTAGCTGGCTCACTGACTGACAGACCATCAAAAACCTATCATCCACTTCCAGCAGGGAAAATCTCCATTTGTGCGTCTGAAACTTGTTTATATGAATAAAAACGTATTATATATACCAATTATTTTACACACACGCTAATATCGGTTATATTGTTTTCCATAATGAACACAGCGAACTCGTTCGCCGTAGGTTATCATTCATGCAAGCCTGTGTAAATTAGTACACATTACTCAGAAGTTTGACGATGTATGCAGCGAATTCGCTCGCCATATCTTATAAGCACCGATCAGATTTCTACCTTTCGGACTATTCCATTCAAACTTAAAAAGTGTGGGGACGAACATTTTTGTGACATATTCATCAATTAGGGGTTCCTTACCTTTTCCACCACATGCCCCCTCTAGGAGGCGAGCCCCACCGGTTGGAACCCCCTGCTCTATTGGCTAACCAAATACAGAGGTGATATTTTATTAGAGTGCATGCGCAAGTATACATAGTACCTACGTACATAGGTATGCGAAAGTGTTTCCGATCAATGAATTATTCGGCTCTTCTACTTTTCTTGTAAGAACAATCAAGGCATATCCTTGGTAAATGTCGCATGCAGGCTTGTAGCCAACGTACTGTGTGAACGGCTTAACACCTGCAACACATTAACCGGCAAGTAACAATGTGGCTAATAGCCCACAGATAGAAGACAAATCAAATCTTCACACCGAGGCGCATCCTGTGAAAGATCAACGAATTTCAAGTCGATACCTACCAGATTTTCATCGACTTCAAAGCTGCATTTAGATATGTATCTACTCATTATCTTGAGTTCTGCAAGGCGACGGCTTCGCAAAAGAAATGTGATTTCTTCAATCACGCACTAGAACAGATAGTACACAGTGCAAGTCTTTACGCAGGAAACACTGTTTTCAACAAATCTGCCTTCAACATTTACACTTGTAGTCTTTGCATAAAATTGTTTTGTGCTACATCTCAAAATTTGCACGAGCTAAAATAAAGTCTATGTTTTACAGAGCTATGCAATGTGCTTTGCAATATATTCATCCGATTGGTACAACTATTCTCCTGAGGTTCAAAAAATGGTGCTAATGATAACGCTCGTCTCTGCCGACCCACTGGAAATAAAGGCCTTTTTTATTACGCTTAAAGTATCAACTTATGTCGATGTAAGCTCTCAGTTCAGTATGAAGGTCGACTATATTTTTAATTATCTGATTCATTTGCAGATTATTCGAACTGCATACACCTATTTTAGTATTTTAAGGAGATCATCTTAAGTTTGGAGGAATTCTAGGGCAAGGCGAGATCAACCATTTATGCTTCTGACGTCAACACCTCGCACTTGCATTTTATGCCCAAATGGATGACGGCTGTAAAGCTCGGGTAAAACCAGAGCTTTAACCAACAAGCTTAAGCTGATTGCTTAATATTTAAATTTAAGTTCTCTATATCACTTCGTAATACGCAATCATTGTATAGATTTTAATAAAAAAAATAAAAATAAAAAAAACTGGCGCGACAGCTTTGGATGAGCCAAGGCAACCGTTCATTTTGTGCGTGTTAACTCGATGATACAACCTATCGAGGAATCCATCAGGCTTAGAGAATTCAGCATAGTTGAATTTTTTTTTTTTATTTTCCACAAATATTTACATCTGTCGCTTTTGACATTAAGTTATCGTTTTAACATTGTCACCAAAGCCGTTTACATTAGATTCAGATTAAAAATACATATACGTTATAAGGCGTGTTTTTTTTGGTAAATCTATATAGGCTAAGAAAATATTTTCCATGTTAATTACACTAACAACTAAGCCTCTATAGAATTACGAAATCTGGATAACTATCAAGCCTTAATTCCTTAGCCGCGATATAAACTGTACTACCAAACTATTTTTTTCCAATTGTTATCGAAAAACGTTGTCGAAATGTTAAAAATGGCATTACAGCCATCATTTATAAGAAAAAAATTGCCGAAGAGGCGCTATAAGATCTAGTATTTTTTCGTGCCCCAAGAAGAAGGCACCGTTGTTGCTACATTCGCGGACGATACGGCTATTCTGGCAACAGATAATTCAGTCGAGTCAGCAACTGTAAAGCTTCAACGAGCTTTGGATAAAATCTGCGAGTGGACAAAGGTTTGGCGCATTGTTCTCAATGAAACCAAATCTACCCATGTTAACTTTACTAACAAGAAAATAAACAACTTACCCGTTTTCATTAACTCGGTACAAATACCGTATGCAAATGAAGCAAAATATCTAGGAATGACACTAGATGCGAAACTCAAATGGAAGCCGCACGTTAAAAAGAAACGCGACGAGCTCGAAATTAGATTTAGAGAAATGTATTGGCTGCTTGGAAGATATTCCAAATTAAGCATGTATAACAAATTGCTCTTATATAAGCAAGTCTTAAAACCTGTATGGACGTATGGTATACAACTTTGGGGTTGTACCAAAACCAGCAATAGAAATATTTTACAAATCTTTCAAAATAAGGTGCTCAGAACAATCGTTAATGCGCCGTGGTACATTAGAAACGACGATATCCATAGAGACCTCGGTTTAGCTACCGTCGAAGATGAAATAACAAATTTTGCACGCAAACTCCGTGTTCGCCTTCAGGGACATTGCAATAACGCCGTACTCCAAATTCTGGACGTGACAAACCTTGTGCGCCGACTACAAAGAACGAAACCGTTCGATTTAGCGCAATAAGGGATAACCGCTTATAATGACGGTATTAGTAGGTGCTTTTACTGGAAAGCTACCTGCACAACGCGAACTTTTATTGTCGAAAGCTAAACTACTTGATAAGGCTTTTTTTGTACTTAGTCGTAGTCAACACGAAAAGGGGAGGTGTTTTTAGTGAGTAAGAATCTCACACTACCATGAGCACTTGCGGTAGATCCTCATGGTGTCTCATGAACGATTTTCACCTACCCTCGCAAAAAAAAAAAAAAAAAAATTGTTTTAAATCTGCACGATCTATTTTTCCAAATAAAGAAGAGAAAAAAAGTAATAGCTAAAGCGTAACAAATGCCATTACAAAAAGTGGTGCCAAACAGCGATGATAAAACTCCTTAGCCTTGATAGGCATTTTTTTGCGCACACTTTTCTTAGCCTACATAGATTTACCAACAAAACACGCCTATACATAGACAAGACAAAATACGTTACGTTAGTACAATTTTCGTTAAAAAAAGTTCAGGTTCTTTCTTAGGCGGCTGCTGCTAGTCGTTTCTTGGTCGAATAGCATTTTCTCGGCCTTGTTCTTAAAATATGTATGTCTTCCACTTACTCTGGATACTTCTTCGGCTACTCATATTTAGGTTTGTCTTCTTCAATTAATTTTAATTAAATAATCAATTAATAGTTTTTATTATATTTATGTAATTATCAGTTACTAGCTGATACCCGCGACTACGTCCCCGTGGAAAGGCATCACATTATACCCTATATCCTTCCCCGTGTTTCAAGCCATTAATGAGTACGTATAAACTTTCAATTTCTTATATTAATTTTTTAAGGCGTCCCCGTAAACAACATTCCTGGCAACGGCAGTATTCCTTTCCCCCCTAGTTGTAGCCCACAACACATTGATCGAGAATATACACGCAAATATTTGTATGTACTTACATGTGAAAATGATTTCCTACAAACTTTTGCTAAATAGGTAGGATTATGTATCGTAGAATATTTGTTTTCAAGTAAATGCGACTACAACAAAAAATATTTCCATCAAATACAACATACATGAATAGATACCGTGCTGAGTGAAGAAAAGCAGCACAAAGAAAAATGAAAAAACTACCCTGGTACAACTGTGTGCAAATGTGTGCAAATGGTCCCAAAAGGGTGATCACACGATTTGCGAATGACGTGTGCAAACGTTTGCGGACGACGTGTGCATATCGTGGGCAAATGACATATGTGAAAACATTTGCGGACAAACATTTGCTGATCACACGATTTGCGGACGTTTGGGACACGTTTTCCTGCAAAATTTCCTCACATCTACAAATCGTCTGATCGTAGCTTAACTCTCAAACTTTAGAAAAATTGGTATTTGTGCTGTGGAAAATGACATTTGTGCTATTATTCTCGATTATTGTTTTTGTTTTTTGTGCCGTGTTTAGGGAATTGGAAAAAATATTAAGCGCATATTTCCTTGGACAATTCTCATTGCGAAAAAAAAAACATTGTTGCGAGAAGAATATAGCAGCATTTTGTGCAATTGAGAAATATTCCGTTGGGAGAAAAGAATGGTCGATTCACTCAGCTACTCAGATGCAAATGGAAATTTAAATCAATTTCACGGAGGAGCACACAGACATGGCACGGAACTATATTCCCAAAACAACTTAAATTTGATTTCTTTGATTTAAACACAAATCTCATAATTTTCTTTGCCTCTTTGATTCACAAACAATACCGAAACGGTACCGATTTTGCTATCGTCTAAAAACCATCATCGAGACGATAGTAAGTGACAGTTTTCGCGTTATGTGAAGCAAGCGTTCAATCGTCAAAACGATATCGCCCAGACGGTAGTACTTTTTACATGTTACATGATGCTAAAGTATCGTCGAAACGATATCGTCAGACGACTATCGTCTTACGTGATGAGAGCCCTGGGCAAAGCAAAAACAACACACGCTCACGAAACGATATGTGCCGCTGACTACGGTTGCGCATTACTATAAATAGCCAATCTTTAACGCCCTCTATCTTGGCCCACAGTTATAATTTTGAAAAAAACGGTAAAACACGTGTTTAATTATTTCTGTTCTAGAATATACCCACCAAATTTCAATTAAAAAATCCAATTTAAATTTTTTGTTTTCATACAAATTTGAACACCCTGTAACACCCTGTAAAAGCTGAGTTTCGAAAAATCCCAAATTCCAAGTTCCTAGCACCAGCGGTTTGGGCTGTGCGTCTATCTCTGGGTCAGTCAGTCAGTCAGTCAGGACAAAGAGTTTTATGTATATAGATAGATATAGATAGAAGATAGATAGATAGATAGATATATAGATGTGTCAAAGTGTGTGGGCATTACCAGAATGAAAACCCAAGAAAATCAAATGAAATGAGGGGTCCATAAAGTAAACTTAAAACAATTGATATCAAATTGTCGTTCGGTTGTGAGTGATGAGTAGCGGGGATACATTTATCTGCGTTGACCTGTTGGAGTAGGCCATTTTAATTAAAAGTGAGCTGTCGGGTAAATACAATTCCAGAGAGCAGGGTTAAAGTATGAAGCTGGCTAAAACTGCCAAAGGTAAGCGGCTGGAATAATTCGACACGCGGTCATATATTCGTAAACCGGTGATGTATCGAATACGACTTTTAGCCACCTTTTACTAGCGTAGCTACAGCAATCGTAGATTTCGCAACCGTATATTAAAATCGGAACAGCTTATATTTTTTCCAGCATGAAGCTAGTCTTAATAGCAATAAATTATTGAACTGCCCGTAGAGTACAAAGCATCCCATAGGTCTTCCCCACAATATTTTGTATATGGTTATCCCATGTCAGGATACAATTGAAGATAACACCAAGGTTCTTAGCAGTCTTGACATGAATAATAGGACCAGAGCATTGTCGAGAACGACAGGTGGAAAGTATGAGGTATCTAGGGTTTTTTTTTTATTTTGATAGAGATTCTATTTTTCATTGATGTCATCAACAACTAGATAGGAATACTTTAGTTCTTCCATTTTTTCTATACGATCTTTTTGATCCGAGCGACTACCTCACACATGTACGAGGGCTCTGATGGCCAGGATATTGTCTTAGTTTTTCGTTTAAATAACGTACCACCGCCAAAATGGCATATTTGCACAAATAAACAGTTTTATTGAAAGTGCAGTTGCTTTGTTGGGACTACCAGAACTAACCGTGGGCATAATGTTTGCTATATTTTATTTCTGTAACATGAATTACAAGTAACAAATATCAATATTGTGTTCAAAATGGTTTGTCCTCCAAGTTAACTTTAGTCTCCTTATTTTGTAGCCTGTCTTTATCAACTCAAGATGAAGTCCTTAAAATGCTAAAATAGCTACATGCTGCCCGAATAATCTGCAAGTACAGGGTGCATTAGAGACAATCAACCTTGAATGCAATCTTAAGACTTAAATCAATGAATGTGGATATTTTAAGTGTTATGAAAAATGCCTTTATTTCCACTGGGTCCTCTGCGATATGCATAATCAGGAGCACCATTTTTTTAACCTCCAGGGAATAGGTGTACCAATCGGATGAGTAAATGGCAAAACTCATAGACAAGCTCTACAAGACATACATATGTATAATCATATAGTCTTGGTGAAGATTTCTAAACCCACGTTCACTTACATTATCACTCACTAAAGTACCATTCCACTAATAAAGCCAGAGTGTTGTAGCTATGGCGATTAGATATGAGCACATGTATGGTAAGTCAAATTTCGTGTTATTCTATGAAAGAATGTACAAAATAAAATAAATTGTAATTGATTATGTCATCAGAACTCACTCCAGTGGCCATCGCGTAAAAAGTAAAACATATCGAAATCGAGTAAACCATAAAGTCTGCAAATACTGGAATGCAAATCAACTCCTGCAGTTGGCTCATAAACCTGTCGAGAATAAAATTAAACAAATTAAATCCAAGGTAACTGAGAGAGTCCGCTTGGTTGTAGCTGCCTCCAAGCGAATTTAACCCACCAACGAATGCGGACCTGTTGATTTACACAGAATTTACACAATCTTGTCCGGAGGTAATTTGCTTGAAGACCATCGCCAACAAGAGATGAATAGAATATGGATTCATTCGGATCCAGAATCACTTTTGATACCTAAAATGGAATCAAATTTGAACTTTTAGATGTTCACGCCACTTGTATACGTACATCCATTTCCGACATCCGTTTGTGCATAATTTTCCACTTGAAGTTCACATAGGTCATCAACCCAATGATAAATACAGGCCACAGTGGAAACAACAGTATTCCAGTAAAGATCACACAAGAAGGGAAAATGAAGCTCAGAAAAAAGTCATGATGAACCTCGCCATATGGGAGCACTTTTTCAAACAACGACAGTGACCTCGTTTCAGTCTCTGCCTGAAAAGAACTTCATTCAATAAATGTTCACATCACACTTCAACGACGAACGAACAGGTACACTGAAGACTTTTTCCCCATTGAATACAATTTTGTAAAACACTTCCAAATATAAAATGCTCACAGCTACCATAGTGGAAATGTAAATATACATCCAAATAAGGTACATAAATCTGCAATATTCCTTGAACATTTTCTCCTCACGCTTGTCCGCTTTAAGAAGAAGCTTTTCCATATCTTTCTGCAGAAAAGACAGCATGCGGGCAAGTCCTTGAAAAAAATTAAAGCAATTTATAAATGTAAACAAAAAAAGATCGTCGTACTTTGCCTTTGAAAAAATATATTCGTGTATGCAATGGATAGGGTCAGCAAAATACAACACGTCGAAAAACACAGTGGAGTAATGCCGGCTTTAATTGCCTGTGCAAACTGGGAGAGAGATATTGTATGTAAGTACTGCAGTGTTGGAAGGTATGCTTACACCCAATGCACTAGCAGTGATCATTATTAGAGTGAAAAACACGCAACGACAAGAATGCCACAATTCAAAAGTTTGATTCTCGTCCATGATGAAGCCAGCGATTTTCAATGATTTGACTAGGAAACTGAACATCTCGTTGTGAAATAATTTTCGACTAAGTCGGTGATAGGCCATCTTTGCGTAGGCACTTCCGACAATTAAGTGCAGCAAAGTTAATCCTTTCTCGGTTTTTATAGTTCTTTGTTAGTCTGTAGTTAATCAGTTTATCAATTTTGATAGAGCCGAACTAAGAGAGAACGAAAAACCAGGAATGTTGTTTATAGGAAGGTCATAATAATATAAGGAATTGAAAGCTTATACTTACTCATCAATGTCTGGAAAGCCTATGTCTTTCTAGGCGAACGTAGTCACGGGTATCAGCCAGTATGTCCTTAAATAAAAAAAAACAGAAAACACTAAAATCAATAGGAATCAAATCATTTAGTGAAAGCTTCATAATAATTATCACAATTGTTACAAAATGTAATTACTATGGCATTGTCAGCAAGGACATAATTTCTTACCAAATAATTAAGATTTCAGTTTTTAACAAACTCGTAATATGTTTTCGAAGAACGTTTATCTTTGACGCATTTCCAGATCCTTTCAAACGCTTACCAGGCTATTACCCCGAAATTGTTCAAAAACAAAGGGTTTAGTTTTATGATAAAAGCACTACTAGTCGGCGGTTACATTATGACCGATGATTAACGATTTGAGTGGTTGCACTTGTGGCGCGGTATGCTTTTAACTTTTTCGTTGACATTTTGCAGTATTTTGGTGTCAATTTAATTTGTTCCACCAGATTGTGATATTGGTTACTGTAGACTTCAATCCGATATGTATGTTAACGGCATTCATTTATCTCGCATTATCCATCGCATCTTGTTCTCGCTGCAAGATCCTGACTTTAGATAGAATTCTCAACCTACACGTAAAGAAAACCGTCATCTGCTGTAAACAGTGTTAATAAATACAACAAAAATCGAACGTGTTCCCAAAAGAAATCACCCCGAACACACCGCAAAATGACAAGGAAATATTTATAAACACGCACCGCCAAAAGTGCCACCATTCAATTGCTTGCTTCTCACCCATCACATAACCACCGAATTGAAGAGATTTTACAATGAAACTAAAGAGTTTGCTTTTTAATAACTTTCGAGTTATGGGTAAATATCCGGCTGAATATCTTGGCGGAACCACCAACTCAAATGCGGCAAAAAGGATTCATGACACGAATTTATGGTGTAAGTTTATTGGACATTAATAACCTGATCATTATGCGCAGATTTAAATCCTAGTTCCCACTGTTGTAACAGTTATTGTAACAATTATAATAATTAACGCTGTTAATAAATTATTTCAATTAATTTCATCGTAAAATTGTTGCTGACAATTTAATTGCATAAGATGTGATTTTCTTATGCGTAACAAAAAGAGTGCATATATACATAACAAGAAGTCTCTTAAGGATAGGAACCGCAATTGTCAATTCTCACCTATTATTAAATATATACATGCATGTATGTGCGTATATCTCTCTAAGTTTTTGAATGTCAGTAGTATAAACAAGACAACAGCAATCCTTGAACACTGCTATGCCCTCCGTTGCAGCCAACAATAGTAGGATGCCAGTCTTTTTTTCTTTGCATGAAGTTAGCGTCTAGACAATTGTGATTTACTCAGTTTCAGAGTTTCTCTTAATCACAGATATCTCAATCAATAGCCAAGCCGCGATAAAAGTTATTGATTCGGCCACTACATCCTCAAAGCGCTGAACCACCTGGGTCCTACGACTTAGTCGAATTGAAGGGTAATGAAAGAGCCGACGAACTGACCAGGCGGGGTCATCCCTTAGTGACTTACTGGGAGAAAGATTCAATATTTTGCTAGCACTCGGCCATTTATAACGACACAACGGATCAATAAGATGAACTTGCAACATGGTGCTGCAGAACCGAGACTTTATCCCTCTAACCGTCTCTCTTTTAGCAATTTGGTGGTGGATGCTGGCGAGTAGAAATTGCGCTCGTCACACCGAAGGTGCCGGGTTCAACTGCTGTGGACTATTGCACCGACTTACAATTTTTAACTTACAGGTAATTCTACAGGCTCAGAGACAGCACATTGTGTGGCTAAGCAGTGCATGTAGTAGGACAATGTGTTCCCACACAAACAATAGGCATTTTGCAAGTCAGGTCATAAAAAAATAAATAGCTAGCGCTACAGTTCGGAATGAGGCAATCTTGAAGATTTGCCAGCAAGTACTATGAAAGCTCCTGTTATACCTAAATGATACTCTTTACTACCAAAACCAAAGTACAAGGCTTCCCACGGCCAAAATTGAACAGTCAAATACTCTCACTGTCTTCCAGTGCACGATCCTTGACCCGGCCATTACATCCTCCAAACAGGTAAATCAATGCCAGGAAGAACTAATCCAACTTGGGATTCAGTTCAGGGTCACTCTCACTTGGTTCCCAGGCCATAGTAAACTTGACGGCAACGAAAGAGCCTAAGACCTGACCAGGTGGAGATCAGCCCTTAACGACTCGCTTGTTAATAACCCGCTAGGAGCCGTTAAGGGCAATATTCAACACTACTTTCTAAAGACGGCAAACCAAGCGCGGAATAGGCTTAACAATTATGTCCTATCAACGAAGATTTGGCCCGATTACAGTAAACTACTAAGCAGATCAAGACCAGATATTGCAAGAACCGTAGCCGCTAGAACAGGCCGCTGGCCGATAGGAGACAACGCAGTCAAGCTAGGTGTCCCCCACAACACTTTCTGCCTCAGTTTCAAAGATATTTCTGCGTCATTTCCTGTGTAAAAGTGCGGCCCTAGCGAGGGTCAGGCAGCGCACTCTAGCTAAACCCTTCTTCGACGACCTCCAGGAAAAAGATTGGTGAACTAATCCTCCTTCTTACATCCACAGGTTGGATTTAAATATGTAACGTCTATCAACCTATAACGCCCAGAAACAACCAGGTCAAATGATATGTGGTTTCACTTAGATGAAAAACCAATTCGTTACCCGGGGCTAATGAGTATCGTTGTAAACCTTAGGCAACGTAAACAATTTCCTTCTCAACTACATTAATGTCGCTAGCATTGAGCATTATTTTTGCAACACAATTTATTTGGCAAAATCTGTCAAAGTATTGCCATTATTTTCATAAAATTTCCAATTCCAATCATCTTTCAGATCACCAAAAACCAATGGAATATCTACCACAGGGGTGTCCACATTTCCAATGCATATCGCACTTGTTCAACACTCAAAAGAGCAACATGAGAAACTAGCTCAAATTTGTGCGAAACGAACCGCCTTGAAAGCTGCATATGCACCAATGACCTAACTAAAGAGGAAGAAAGAAAAATAGATAATTTGCCGCTCGCACAAAGTTAGTGTGGGAGAAAACTTTTCACCATCATTTGCATTGCCCTCACCTCATGCCATGGACCACACTCGACGCACGCAGCACAGTCAGTTGAATTGCTCGCGCAGTTACATTCTAAACTTCAAGGTGAGTAGTAGTGTTTAATAAGTAGTGCGAGGATTAGTCGAGGATTAGTGGTCGTTGGTTGAAAATTGTTGTTGGTGCCCGTGCTTTCCGTTTTTGTTGTGTTTGTTCTCTGAAAAAAATACCTCTGCTCTCCCTTTTTGTCTCAAGTGTGCAAAATGCAAGTACAATGTTCGGTTATTCTCCGAGAAGGAATTTTTTTTTTGTAATTTTCATCTTCCATTGCTAAAATACGTAGAAAAAGCGTTGTTCCAAGTGAAAAAAAAAGAGAACGAGGAATGTTTAGCCTCTTGTGTTTAATAAAGTTCCCTTGTGGGAAACGCATGGTTTTTTTTTTTGTTCATTTTAATGAAAAATAAAGCTTTGCACCCTCTATCAGCAGCATCGGTTCGGTTTCGGTAGTGTTTTTGCGCTAAAAGACATATGAAATTGTGTGGACAATAAAATGTACACTTCAAGAAAAGCCAATTCAATATAGGGCAGTTCAAGACCAGCAATTCAGGACATGGCAACAACAAACTAAATGTTTGAAGGGGTGAGTGAATTTTTGTTTTTTATTCTTACGCATTTTTTTGGTTCGTTCACTTTAATTTTTTTGTATGATTTTGTTATCAAAAAAACAATTTTTCCATGCCATCCAAGTTTTTGTAATTTTTGAGGCGTTTTTCTGTTTGAAAATTACAGTCGGGAAGGGAATTTTAGCCAGTTCTCTGATTCCTCAAAATGCGGTCGTGACTTACAGTTGAAAGCCACCTTAGGTACTTACAAACTTAAACCCCCTTACCCCTGCGTATCCTCTTGTAGGGTATTCTTGCTCCCTTCAGATCATCTCAACTAACCTTGGTTTCTTCTCAACTGCATAGGACTTCTTCAGAGATTGATAGAGACTCGATCGGAAAACGATTTGGTGATCTCTTGCGATTACAGCCGTCCGACGTCAAACTTCCTCACAGTATTTTCTTGTCTTGGCGGAGTTCTGGATATTCGCAGTCGTACAAGTTAGTGGTCCGACTCAATGTTGGCCCCTCGGAACGTTCGGACATCCATAATACTAGAGAAGTGCCTTGCGTCGATCGCAATGTGGTCAATCTGGTTGTTGACGGTTGATTGATCAGGAGATCTCTATGTTCGTTTGTGGATATCGGGATGTGGGAACCGCGTACCAGCTACGACAACGTTCTGCCCCGCAGCAAAGTCGATCAAAGGTGGTGTCAAATTCGTTATCAAAGGTGGTGTCATGTAGGCTGTTCTTTCCGACAGTACTACCAAAGATACCCTCTCTTCCTAGCTTTGCGTTAAAATCGCCTAGGACAAGTCATAGCTAGGGCACTGCTCGTATTTCTTGTCCAAGAGCGCGTAGGACCTTTCTTTGGTGTCGTCGTCTATCTTCTCTGTGGAAGCATGCGCCCATATTAGGCTTATTTTGGCGTATGTAGCCTTGATGCGGATTGTAGTTAGGCGTTCGCTCACATATCTGAAGCTTAAGACTGCTTGCCTTAGTCTACCTCCAATTACGAATCCACACTCAAATAGGCGCTGCTTTTGTTATCGGTAACAATCGCAGTAGGATATATCGCAGTTTTCCATCCTCTTTTTGCCCGGCCCATCCCAGCGCACTTCTTGGGTTGCGGTGATATCTACTTTGCAGCAGTCTAGGGCTTCCGTTAGGTGTTCGGCTGCACGCGGTTTTTTAAGGGACCTAACATTCCACGTGCAGATCCCAAATTCGTTGTCCTTAATTCATTTGCATGGCAGTGAATCCGTCGGTATCCGAGGTTTGTTGTTGCTTCGTAACAATTCATTTTTTCCATGGCAGGGCAGTAACCCCGGTGCACAACCCCCTACCTGGAGGACCAGGCACATTTAAAAAAAAAACCCTTGGACGAGGGGCCGGTTTACCCGGTGTCAGTAACCCACTTTGGGGATGTGAGCGCTGCCGTTGGCCCCTATAGGGCTCATCTGCCACCATCTCTTTTCAAGACCCTAATCGATTCTTGAAAATCCTTATCGGCCTTAGCTCCAAGTATGTTGAAGTAGCCCAGATAAGTTATAGACGCCACCGTTTATTCCATCTCTAGGGTTCTTTCGCTGTCGTGTTTATAGTACTGCAATTTTTTTTCTTCCGGTCAACACTCTCGCTTATAAGTTGAGTCCGGGTGGACAACAACCAGTACCCAGTGGCTACCGCGAGGAGGTAAAATAAGCACAATTGATGTGTAGTAACAGTTACAACACTAGGAATCGCCTAGTTGATACCGATCAGAGTCTACCCTATTCCTACAACACCCAACCACCGATCTAAATAATATGCTCTCGCATTAAGTAATATGCACTGTCTTGGTGCATTTCTTTTTAGTTTATTGTAAAAACTTAATGTTTATAACGTGAACAAGAACCAATTAACATCCTCATTGCGTTCCGTTTCGAAAGTTTCAACTCTTCCTTTGAGTCCTGCCATTTCGAACTTAACTTGAACTTCTTAAAATATTAAAGTAAGTATATGCGGCTCGAATAATCTGCAAATAAAAAATATAATCAGCATCTAGACCTTCAAATAAAAGCAGAAAGTGTACATCAACAAATGTGGTTACATGCAATCTTATAATGAAGGCCTTTATTTCCACGGGGTCCGCAGAGATTTGCATAATTAGGAGCACCATTTTTTGGACCTCTAGCGAATAGGTGTACCATTCGCAAGAATAGATTGCCAAGCACATGGCATAGCTCTGTAAGAAATAATTCTTTTTTTACTGATGTCAAAGTTCAGAAACAGCGCATAGAAGCGTTTTGGGATATGATTTCCGTCGCGTTATAAATGTGAAGGTGATGGTCACTCGTGGAAAAGGTTACACTTTATTTAAGTCCTCAACCAACATAAATCTAGCACTGCGACCAGAAGTGGACATATGCAAGTATGTCTTTGAATTAATCTTAGGTATACTTTAAAATAAATATTTTGTCCTGATTGACTTACATTTTCACTCACCAAAGTACCATTCCAGTGGTATACGAAAAGAATTGTAGATATGACGAATTCAGATAAAATCAAGAATATCAAATCTATTTTCAAGTGACTCTAAAGAGAAATATCCAATTAACAAATAAATTGTTAAAATTAAAGTTTTCAAAACTTACTCCCGCAGCGATGTCGTAAAGAATGAAACAAATTATAACTGAATAAATCATAAAGTCCATAAACACAGGAAAGTATATCAACTGCTGAAGTTCACTCATAAACCTGAAGGAAAAAGAAAACATCAAGACCAATTATTTCCAAAAGAGACTCTCGCTATGATAGTCTTTGCAGTCGATAGTACACGACCTAGCTGGGTGCCTGTCAATTCGACAAAATTCATTTCGCAAATCTTCCTTCGCATTTATGGAAATAAATTTTGTTTGTCTCGCAACGTGATGATTTATTTATTTATTTACTTGTATGGGTGCAATCGCGTTTTTTGAGTTATGACAGTCCTCAATTTAATGAGCGATAATTTTGAACGGAACCGTCTCTAATGGATAAATACTTGTTCTTAAAACTTTAAACGGGTTTTTCTCGAAACTGTGTTTTCGAAGTCGGTGATCACTGTAACTTGAAAATGGCTTTGTCGATCGATTTGAAATTTTTCTCACCTATTCTATACATAATTGTCCTCCAGACAAATGAAGTGTTTTTTTTTTTTGATTATTTTTTTTATAGCCGAACATGTGAGTGAAATTTTAGTCGAATAAACAATTTTAATTTTCAACATCCGCCATTTTGTGAAAATTCAAAATTTTTCAAATCCCTTCGTCCAACCGGAGCATTATGTCATTAATTCCTTTTTTTTTTGTTTTTTTTTTATTGTTTATTTCACATGATCCAGTGACGAGCAGCAGTGATCACCGCAAAACACTTTTTTTTTAACCACTCCCAAATTTGCTGTATCCCACTTATTTTTTAATATTTTACCATAAAAAAAAAATTATGAATAATGCCCGCATTAATTCCTTTGCTCTTAACATATGTACCTATGTATAATAGATGTATTTTTTATGGTCGCCTTGGCTCAGTGGTGAGTGCGTTGGACTGCTGACCGAGCGGCGGCGTGGATTCAAACCCTAGCCATCTCGCAGCACCACCTCACGTCAGGGAATGACAAGCCTCCGGGAGTACAATCTGTAATGAATGAGCTTTTTTTTTTCAATTCACCGTTCGAAGTCCACAATAAATTGCAGGTCCTTTCCACTCGCAAAAAAAAATTTTTTTGACTCATCCCGAGCGCCCCAGCTCGATTTTTTAGATTATGCAGTTTTTTTTTTTTTTTTTGAGGGATTTCGCTTAAAGTATTATTGAAACTCTTTTAGGAGCTTACTTAAGTCAATGCAATGATTTATGTTTTTGTAAAAAAAATCGGTATCATTTTGAATATTTGTAACATTGTTAAACAAAACGTTCCAATTCAGATACATAGATTCGCAATGCTTTTCCCGTGCTTTTAAGCATTTGAATTGGTTTGCCTTGCAATCTATTACATCACAAAGCAAGATAACAACTGTGAGATGACAAATGCGAAATGATTAACGGAAATGGAGGCCAAAAAATTGCGAAATGATTATAGTGAAATGATTCCTTGTCAAAAAAAAAGTACAGCGCGTTCTTGTTTTTTCTTGCTTCTTTTCGTTAGGGCCATGCTAAACAATTTTCTCTAGAAAAAAAGGGTACTATTCGGCTCTACTTGACGATGATACTCCCGCGACCCAGATTAGTAGGCGTTAAGCACAGTGCTATGTGGTTAAAGGGTGAACTTACCATTTTAAATTTACTCACCAACGAATGCAAACTTGTTCACGTACACAAAATTTGCATAATCTTGTACGCAGATAGTTGATTCTATCCGTTCGATTAATTATATTAGCATACACTGCCACTTCATTTGGCTCCAAAATCACCTTCGATGTCTTGTTCAAGGACGAAAAAACATAAATTATTTCGAAGCTTCTACATCATGTTAAACATATTTGTTTAGGTTTTATCCATATCACCATGCATACTTACATCCATTTCTGACATCCGCTTGTGCATAACTTTGAGTTTTAAATTCACATAACACATCAAATTTGTAATGGCCACAGGCCACAACGGAATATAAAAGCCTGCCGTAAATAGCATAACAACAGGACAAACCCAACCCAAAAAAATGTCATCATGAACTACTCTATATGGAAACATTTTTTCGATTAATGCGTTAAATTGTATTTCATGCTCGGTCTGAAATAAGTCCTCTTCAACATACATTCAAATCATTTTTTTAGAGATCACAAACCGTCCCATAGTTACTGATAGGTTCCGGAGCAAATATAATTCTGAACAACGAATCGATATACAATAAAATCATTACTATTCTAGTAGGTGTATAAGCAATTATCCAAGTAGTAGACATAAATCCGCAGGTTTCTTCGAACATCTGCATTTCACTTTCGTCGGCATTTATCATAAGTTTTTCCATATCCTCTTGCAGAAAGTTTAGTATTCGACCGAGTCCTGAAAAAATGTTATTGTAGTACATATTATGCTTGAAATTAAATTGAGACGTCTTACTTTGTCTTTGAAAAAACAAACTATTGTAAGCAATTGCTGAGGCCACGAAAGTAAATGTTGTTGCCATACAAAGTGGATTGACGGTTGTCGTGAGCAATGCCGTAATCTATTGTAACAAAGATTGTTAATAGATACTGAAGGAATTACCAAACAAAATTACCCCGACAATAGGAGAAAGTGTCAATAATGTAGTGAGAAAAACACACCGCCAAAAATGCAACCATTCGTATTTCTGTTTCTCATGTATCACATAACCACCGACAAGAAAAGCTTTTACGACGAAACTGAACAGTTTGTTTTTTAGTAATTTCCGGTTTACACGCAAATATCCTAAGGAGGTCATTGTTGTGGAACCACTTTTTATACTCAAATGTGACAAGAAAGACCTGAATTTATACTTCAGTAATGTTGTGATGAGTTTATCGTAAATTACAAACTTAATTATTAAGCGCAAAATAAAATCTAACAGTTGTTTAAACAATTAACCTAACCTAATGGTTCCACTCCTATTGATTTTACTGTTACATTGTTGCTGGCAATTTAATTGCTTAGATGTGCTTCCTATATACAAAATAAACATATAACACTATAAACAGCAACTGCCAGTTCTCATACATACCATTTTCGTATGATAGAGTGTCATACCCGACCGAGCAAGTGTAGTCGAACGTTTTGTATTTGGTAATTCCAATCTTGTAAACCACACTGTACCCATTCAATTTTACCTCCGCATGTATGTTAATCTAAGTCTGGCCACCTTATCGTCTGATTTACCCAAATCTTGGCATACATGTACAAACAGTCAGTCAATTAACGATCTTGAACCGAGTTGAAAATTATTTGTTTCTATCGTCTCCAACACAAGTCAGAACAGAGTTCGCACATTTACGCAACACTTACAATCAAGAAGTTGAAAACGCTTAAATATTTTTCAACAAGAGAATGGAAAATTAACTCATAGGATGACACAAAGGTACGCGACAAGCATACGATGACGGATCGTTGGTCACAACACCCAAAGAAAATTCTGATTTCTCCGCAAGTCTATTTGCAGCCGTTTCAATGCTAGACCCAACGCAAACTGAACGGCAAGTTGCTGCCATACATACATCGATGTCAGGGGAAACTTTCAAGTTCGGCATAATTGTACTCAATTTATGTGTTGGAATAAACATTGAAACTTTCACATGTATATTAGTAGGAGTTCGATTACAGACCTATCCATAGGTACATCAACTTTCAGGCCAAGTGGAAATGCTCGAAAGTGAATTAAATAAATTGTGCGATGATCCTCTCAAGCTAATTAAAGGGCCTGTAATCAAAATCATCTATGCATTAAATAACATACTCTTTGTGCCTATGTCGGTGTATTTTTTTATAGTTTACTGTAAAAACTTAATGTACATAACGTATAGGTAGACTAGAAACAATTAACATCCTCTTCCGTTTCGATAGCTTCATCTTTAACATTTTCCTGTTCTTCCGCTGAGTCCTGCCGTTTTGGACTGAATGTGATCTTCTTAAAATATTAAAGCAGGTATATACGGCTCGAATAAACAGCATATAGTCCTAGAAATAAAAGCAGAAAATGTACATCAACAAATGTGGTTACATGCAGTCTTATAATGAAGGCCGTTATGTCCATAGGGTCCGCAGTAATTAACATAATTAGCAGCAACATTTTTTGGACCTCAAGGGAATAGGTATATCCTTTGGAGGAGTAGATTGCAAAACGCATGGCTTAGCTCTGCAAGACGTCATAATATTATAGAAGTAAAAGTGATGCTCACTCGTGGAAAAGTTTAAACTTTATTTACAACCTAAGCCAACATAAAACTAGTATTGCGATCGAAAGTGGACATAAGCTAGTATGTATTTGATTTGACCTTAAGTACAGTTACAAACATTTATTTTTATGTGTTGATTACACACATTTCATTGACTCACATTTTCACTCACCCAAGTACCAATCCAGTGGTATACCCAAAGAATCGTAGATAAAACGAATTCAGATAAGAACAAGAAAGCAAAATCTATTTTAGAGGGACTCTTAAATGAAATACCCAATCAATAAAGAAATTGTAAAATTTTTTTTTGAGTTTTTTAAACTCACTCCCGCAGCCAACTGATAAAGAACGAAACAAATTATAATCGAATAAATCATAAAGTCCATAAACACAGGGATGTAGGTATATAAACTGCTGAAGTTGGTCCATAAACCTGATGAAAAAAGAAAATAGCGAGATCACCCAAGACTCCATCCTCCTTCAATAAGACCTTAATAGTTTTTCGATCTGGTGCCTAAAAACTGCTTAGAATCAAATGTCAATAAATCACCTTCTCTCGTAAGCGACACCAATCTCCTCCCCGTCTCTACCTCCTGCTCAACCAACCCATCTCCGCCGTTCAATCTCTTTGCGATCTCGACATTTTGTGTGACAAGGAACTCAACTTCCGATCACATATAGATGAGATAAACGTTAAAGCCAACTCTGTTCTTGGTTTTGTAAAACGATGGTCCAAAGAATTCACCAAACCATACGTAACCACATTTCTCTACTTTACCTTTGTTCGCCCTCTGTTAGAGTATGAAAGCCCAATACGGTCCCCATATCATTGTGTCCGTATTACGAGAATCGAGAGCATCTAACCCCATTTTCTTCGATTTACTCTTCGAGGACTGCCCTGGAACGACCGTTTTACGCTGCAGCCTTATGAAAATAGCCTTAATCTCATTAACGCAGAGACGCAGCCGACATCCTCTTCATTCACCGACTCATTTCGGTTCACGTTGATTGTGCGTCCGTTATCAATTCCATTTCCTTCCACACTAACATTGGTTATCTACGAAACCCTCGCCTCTTCCTTTAACCGACACACCATACCTCGTATGGCTTGAACGAATCAATCTCCCGTATGCTACGAGAGATTAACACAAACCTTACCATCTTCGATTTCAACCACACAACCCCTTACCTGAAGTCTCTTCTCCTTCGCCACCACTTCTAATTTTAAGTTTTAATCTTTAAATTTAAATAAATCGATCTCTCGTCCCCACCAAAATTAAATTAAATTATTCGCAGTTGATAGTTTTATCTTCCAATCTATTATATCACAAGGCAAGATAAAAACTGCGAAATGATATAACTTAAATGAAGGACAACAAATTGCGAAATGATCTGGGTGCACGGTAGTGCACCGCCAAGTTCACTACAGGCATCCTTTACCGCTAGCACTTCACCGAAATTTCAGTGCCTTATAACTCAGCTCCCTTAGTAGCTGGAAGTCTGGCCCAGAGGAGAGGAGCGCCATATGACAACATATTCCAAATCTTAAGTTTGTACCTATTATAGTTTCCGAGATATTTGATTCGGAAAATCGCCAATTTGCTATAATTTCGTAGCTGACTCACTGACTGACAGATCATCAAAAACCTATCACCCACTTTCAGCAGACCTAGAGACTTGGAAAATTGGTACACATGTAGTATTTACAGTGCATATTAAGGGAAAAATCTTAAATCTTCATTTATGCGCTTGGAAATTGTTTAAATAAATAAAAACTTATTTAATACACATGTATACCAATTATTTTACACACCCATTGATATGTGTTATATTGGATTTCACATACATTGATCACACCCTTCGTTCGCCGTACATTATCATTCATACACATCGACATTTCAGTTGTTTTGTACGAATACAGCGAACTCTTTTGCCGAATTTAATCATGTCATACAAGTTGCCTTGTGCCTACGCATAGATATCGCACGCCAAAGAAAAAAATATGACACATTTTCAGCTGATTGGGATTAACTTCTACGTGCCAGTTCCAATCTTTTGTTCGAACTAAACCAGTCGAATCTTAGCTCACGTGGTCGTGTGGTGCGTCTGTTATATGGTGCAACCTTTACTACAGTAAGAAAAAAGAAATCACACAAACAAAACTGATATTCTGGGTTCGCTATCGCTTTTTCAATTTTTCATTCCAGTGTGCTGTGATTGTTTTATGTAGTAAGTACTACATCTGTACCAAATTTCAAGTTTCTAGGTCTGCTGGAAGTGGGTGATAGGTTTTTGATGATCTGTCAGTCAGTGAGTCAGCTACGAAATTATAACAATTTGGCGATTTTCCGAATCAAATATCTCGGAAACTATAATAGGTACAAACTTGGAAATTTGGAATATGTTGTCATATGGCGCTCCTCTCCTCTGAGCCAGAAAATCAGACTTCCAGCTACTAAGGGAGCTGAGTTATAAGGCACTGAAATTTTGGCGAAGTGCTAGCGGTAAAGGATGCCTGTAGTGAACTTGGCGGTGCACTACCGTGCACCCAGATATTCGACCGAGTCCTGAAAAAATATTCTTGCAGTATATATTATGCAAAATGAGAGATCTTACTTCGCCTTCGAAAAAACATATTAACGTAAGCAATTGCTGTAGCCACGAAAGTAAATGTTGTTGCCATACACAATGGATTGACGGTTGTCGTAAGCAATGCCGTCATCTATTGTAACAAATATTGTTAATAGATACCAAAAGAACCGAAAGCGTTACTACTTACTCCGAAAATACTGCAAAAGCACAACGAAATAGTAACAAACACGCATCGCGAAACATGCCACCATTCGAATTTTTGTTTCTCATCCATGACATAACCATCGATAAGAAGAGATTTCACAATAAAACTAAACAGTTTGATTTGTAATAATTTTCGGGTTATACGCACATATCTTGTGGAAGTCGTCGTTCCGAAACAACTTTGAGTACTCAAATGTAACAAGGAAGACAAACAAATAACATAACAGCCGCTTTAACAATTATATTAATTATCGCTGTCATTAAATGGTTCCATCCCTAATGATTTTATTGTCACATTGCCATTGAAAATTTAATTGTATTAGAATTCCTTGCTTTATGCAATATAAATGTAGGTAATACACATGTGGGCGCCGTGGCTCAGTGGTTAGTGCGTTGGACTGCTGACCGAGCGGCGTGGGTTCAAGCCCCAGCCAGGAAAACACCAAACCTTTTTTCGCGGCACCACCTCTCGTCGGGGAATGACAAGCCTCCGGGAGTATAATCTGTCATGAAAGAGCTTCTCACTTCGCCATTCGGACTCGGCAATAAATTGTAGGTCCCTTCTATTCGTGCGAAAAATTTAACACGCACAGCATGAATGTTTGCGAGAAGTTAGGCCTTGGCTCATCCCGAGCTGTCGCGCCAACTATTTATTTTTCATTTTTTTATCCCATCAATTGTTTATACATCTTGGTCGCCATGGCTAGGTGGTTGGATTGCTGTTCAAGCGCCGTAGGTTCAAGCCGCTGCCATTTCTACCGAACATTATCCCGGCACCATCTTTGGTCGGGGAATTCGACGTTCGGAGTCGGCAATAAATTGTAGGTCACTTCCATTCGTGCGAAAAATATAACACGCACAACATGAATGGTTGCGAGAACTTAGACCTTGGCTTATCTCGAGCTGTTGCGCCAGCTTTATTTATATTTATATCAGTAAAAGGTGTCATACAGCCAAAGAAATAGCGAAATGAAAACTCTTTACCAAACAGCTACAAATAAATAAATAATAATACGAAACCCTGCATGCGACATCATGCAGGCAGTTGTACTTTAATAATAAAAGGGCTCAATTAGCGCCGGGCTTAAAAAAGATAGTAGAGTTACGCCGGTATTATTCATTTGGTCTTAAAATTGATTTCATTTAGACGGTAGTTTAAATACCTTTAGACCACCAAAAATGTAGACTCCGTATTATTCACTCAGTTTAAAAATGTTAAACCTTATTTTTTAAACATGTTGCCCGATAAACCAATTCGATTTTAAATTGCACTCCGATGGCAGGTTAACGTTGGTTTTTGTCGGTACTTCGACCGGTGCGTTATCCCACTAGCATAGGAACATAGTGAATATGTTGACACGAAATTGGAAGAAATTGGAGTAAGCGTCCTTAAAGTTGTGACACAGAATTTCGGTAATAATTTCGCAACGTTGCTCGTTCGTGAACTTTACCATGATAAAAATGTAAACCTTAACTGACGTTTTGACATTGACAGATCTGAAAGGGTGCGTTTTTATTAAAATACAAAATTATAGGGTCAACCCTGTTGAAATCCCCTTTATATATAAATATCTTCATTAGAATACTAAGTTTAATGTAATGTGTGTTTAATGATTCTTGTCATCTCAATAGCTTTAACCTATACATCTTTCTACACTTCTTTTGAGTCCTATCGCTTACAAATTATTTTGATCTTCTTAAAATGCTGAAGTAGGTATATGCCGCTCGAATAATCTGCAAATAAGAAAGTGCCATTAGCCTTTCGACCTTCAAACAAATCTTGAAACTCACATCGACAAAAGTGGTTACATGCAATCTTATGATAAAGGCTGTTATTTCCACAGGGTCTGCAGAGATTAGCATAATTAGCAGCACCATTTTTCGGATGTCAACGGAATAGGTGTACCATTCACATGAATAGATAGCAAAGCACATGGCATAGCTCTAAAAGACATAATCATTTTTGTATAGATGTGAACCAGCAAAGTGTTAAAAAGTTTAGAAAAAGTAAACAAAATCGTTTTATTGACTCACATTTTCACTCACCATAGTACCATTCCAGTGGTATACCCAAAGGATCACAGAAACGACGACCTCAAATAAGAACAAGAATAAAAAATCCATTTTCGAGTGATTCTGTAAAATACCCAATAAAGAGAAAAATATTGAAATCAAAGTTTTCAGAACTTACTCCCGCAGCCATCTCATAAAGGACGAAACACATGATAATCGAAAAAATCATAAAGTCCATAAACACGGGGATGTATGTGAATTGCTGAAGTTGGTCCATAAACCTGGAAGAAAAAGAAAACCGCGTGAGTCATTATTTCCAAATGAGACACAAGTGATAGTAGTCCCGAGACAAATCGTCCTGATCATGGTGTTCCAAAGCGTCTTGATATGTGTAATCATGAAGGGCCACGCATGCTCACGTTCATATTCTCGCAAACAATAAGGGTAATGTTGCCGAAAACATGTTTGGACCCAGTAACAATGTAAGACGTTGGACTAAACCAACAAGTTTCTCCAGCCAGCTGCGAATTTGTTGAGGTTATCCTGCATAGTTCCTCGGGATGGAATCGAAGATTACTCGCACGTGGGACGATCTATTGAAGCTAAAACTTTTTATTTAAAAATTGCAAGCGCTTTCATCTGATTTCGATATTTCTGCGTTATATAGCACGATGGGTCTTGTAAACCGTCTCTTTGATTTGGGCTTTGCTATGAAGTTGATTCTTAAGGAACTTTAAGTACACCAAATCACTTTGAGAACAGGGTGGTTGTCAGCTCAACTTGGCATCGTGAAACTCAAGTTATGTGGCTTAAAAGTGCGCACTAACCAATTTAAATTTACTCACCAGCGAATACGAACTTGTTCACGTATACAAAATACACATAGTCTTGTACGCAGATAGTTAGTTTTATCCGTGCGATTCACAATATTTGAGTACACAATCGCTTCATTTGGCTTCAGAATCACTTTTGATATCTTGTACAAAAATGAAAAAAATAGTCGTGTTAATCTTTTTGTCCATGTCAATGTATACTTACATCCATTTCTGACATCCGTTTGTGCAAAACTTTAAATTTAAAATTTGCAAAAGACATCAATGTGGTAAGGGCTACAGGCCACAATGGAACAAATAAGATTGCCGTGGCGATAAGAGCAATGGGATAAACAAAACCCAAAAAGAAGTCATCATGGATTACTCTGTAAGGAAACATTTTTTCAACCAACGATTGCGGATCTATTACATGTTCCGTCTGAAATAAACCCCTTTCAGCGTAAGTAAAATCAAAGCATTAATTTAGAGACCACAAACCGTTGCATAATTATTGACAGATTCCGGATCAAAGATCATTCTATAAAACGAGTCAATAAACAGCAGATTCGCGGCTATTATGGTAGGCGTGTAAACAAGCTTCCGAATCGTAGACAAAAATCCACAGGTTTCTTCGAACATCTGAATCTCACGTTCGTCGGCATTTATCATGAGATTTTCCATGTCATCTTGCAGGAAGTTCAAAATTCGACCGAGTCCTAAAAAATATTATTACAGTACATGCCAGTACAATGATTGGTATGTACTTCGCCTTTGAAAAAACATATTAACGTAAGCAACTGATGAGGCCAAGAAAAAAAATGTTGTTGATAAGCACAGTGGGTTAACCGTTTTCGTAAAGAAAACCGTCATCTGTTGTAAAGAGTGTTAATAGATACCGAAAAATCGAAAGTTTTACCAGAAAAAATTACCCCGAAAACACTGCAAAAGATGTATGATATCGTAAGAAACACGCACCGCCAAAAATGCCACCATTCGAATTTTTGTTCCTCATCCATCACACAACCACCGATTTGAAGAGATTTTACAATGAAGCTGAACAGTTTGTTTTTAAATAACTTTCGGGTTATAGGTACTCCGGCTGAACTCATCTTGGCGGAACCACCAAAAGTACTCTAATGCGACAAAGACGACACAAGACATGAATTTATATTGACGCATAATTGCAATCTTAATCATGAAATTAACCCCTTGTTGACAATATTGTAACAATTATAATAATTGTCGCCGTGACTAAATTATTTCATTCTTATTGATTTTATTGCGACACAAAGTACCAACTTGTTTCGGATTAAATGTAATCGCCTTATGCATAATAATATTACGTAACATGATTGTACACATAAGACGCCAAATCTATCAAAGCTTTAAACTACAATTGCATATTCGAATAAATATATGTTGAATCAGGTTTTCGTGAAACAGCAGCAAGATTTGTATAAACATATACATATGTAGGACTGTCTGAAGCTTAGCTTATTGGATTCCCAATCCACCACCCTTTACCTTAGTGGAGCAGGGTACAATTGATCGAAAAACTATAGCAACTGCTCAAAACTTGTTTTAAGACTGTAGCGCTAGGATAATTGGTAAACAAGGACCTATCTACTTGTTGCCTAGTGAGATACCACAACATCTCGCGAAAAGTGCCGCGATCTCCGTTACGGAGCTTGGCACTTGGGCCTACACACCAGGTTGGAAAAAAAATTATAATATCACTTCGCAAACACCCGGTACACTCACACTAAATATTAAATGCTTGGAATCGACTTTTGGACGTGTGAACGTCCATCAGCACCAACAAGAAAATAATAAGCACCTTAACGGATACTTGAGCTCTTCAACAGCCTCTACGTATGTAGAGGCCTCAACATGAATGTACTCCAGAAAGTTAAAATATTTCGACTGCGTCTAGCCCAGATCAAGTGAATAAAAACGACAAGGTAGACAGAACCTCTATTTTAAGAACCATGGCTTTGTTGATGACAGAGATTTTGGTCTCCAGAACTGAACTGGAAGCAACGTTCCCAGGATCCAGGAGAAAGGAGAACCCCAAGAGTCACCCAACGTATCTATACCCATCATCACCTAGTATGATGAAGTAAAACAATCAAGTAAACTATCATACTTAAGCTGCAGCGAATGCAAAGGCTTGCGAACCTCGGTAATGCGGGCACTAAGCACACATGTCCTACAGCTAGTGTAGAAGCGTTCATTAGTTTAACGCTACTTTACCTTTTTGCAAAGAAGAGATGGCAATTTGCGGCACAGTCATTTGGATTTAATAAATGTTTTCTCTGAAATGCCAGAGCGTGACATAATCTGCGAGGTAAATGATCGCCTAGCTAAAACTTTATCCTTCCACAGGCGATTCACCACAGTTATCCCCAGCAAACTGTTTCCCCTTGTAGGTGCTAGGGCCTCTACTACACCTACCATCCAACCGCCATCGTGTGCCGTTTTCGGCGATATGCCCAGCTTCCTTCCATTCCATGCTATTGCATAGCGTAGTTTATATCCGTATAACAACACGGATTTAACATTGGAATGGAACAGTCGTAAATTATTTTTTTAGCTGATAACATTGCTTTGCAATATTTTGGACGGCATTCCAAACGCAGACTTCGCTTTGCCGATTCGACTTGCAATATCTTGTTCTATTCCACCATTGCACACCGCAAATACCAAGTGTCCTTATGCAACCAGATGGTACCTGGGTTGACACAGATGAGAAATTTCTGGATTTGCTAATGGAAACGCACTTGTCAGGCTATACGCCCGCCACTACTAACCTACCTGCTCTGGGCGGCTACGAGCGACCTCACACTTTGGCGAAAATAAGTTAGAATGGGATATCTGTAGCTTTGAATCATACAAAGCACCAGGACCCGATGGTATATTCCCTGTACAATTTCAAAGAACCTTCCTAAATGTCAAACACATTCTTACTAGGATCCTAAAAGGCTGTCTCTTGGTGCAAAACCCAGTCGCTGGACTGAGGTGAAAGCAGTTTTTATATCCAAAGCAGGTAAGGCCTTGCACACACTCCCTAAAGACTTTAGTCCGATAAGCCTGGCCTCTTTTCTACTTAAAACGTTGGAGAGAATCCTCGGCATATATGTGAACGACACCGTGAACTGCAATCGTATTTCCAAATCACCACAGCACGCTTACTAAAGCGGTAAATCTGTCGAAACGGCCCTTCACTTCATTATACTACTTATTCGATAATCAATGCTCTGAAAAATCTAAACATCTGCGATCCAGTCTTCAGTCTAATACATCACATCCTAAATAGCAGATTCATTAATGACTCTTTTGGTAACAGCTCTGCCAGGAAAAAGTCACACCGGGGTACACTCCAAGGGGGTGTGCTATCTCCTCTTCTATTGAGTCTTGTACTCAACGAGCTGCTCCTGAAGCTAGAGGATGCGGGCTGTAGCGTGGTAGCATATGCAGATGACGTCGCCATCACCGTGACGGACAAGTACCCTCAAACACTGGCTGATATTCTTCAGCACACTCTTATCAAGCTCACTACGTGGACAAACTAAGGCCTCAGGGCCTTAGTGTTAATCAAACGGAGCTGGTCCTTTTCACTGGGAAAGTCAAAATAAGAATGATTACACCACTCAAGCCCAACGGCACGCTTCTGAACTTTTCAGGCAGTGTCAAATATCTAGGACTCATTCTAGACAGGAAGCTTCTGAAATATTGATTGAACGCGCCAGGAAATCCCTGGTACCACTCTACTTTCAGATGGGACCTTCAGTCGAAAATCAGCCACTGGCTCTATACGGTAGTTGTGAGACCAATTCTAACGTATGGAAAAACGGTTCTGGAAAAACAGACCCGCATTAAAACTCTCGAGAAAGTCCAACGTATGGCTTGCCTCAGCATTACTGGTGCGCTGAGAACTTCTCCTACAGCTGCCCTTCAAACCATGCTCCGCTTGTTGCCAATAGATATCTATGGCATGCAGGAGGCCACTAACGCGGTTTAAGACTGAAAGATACCCACCAATGGTGTGAAAAAAATGTAGGACATACCCTATCTTTTCAACTCACTGCAGCCTTCTCAAATCAACAGATACGCTGCCGACCGAAAACGACTTTAACATGGACTTTAAGCACAAGCTACCGGACAGAAACGCCTGGAGTCAGCACAAAGTTCTCCTTAATAATTCCATCTCTATCTTTATGGACGGCTGGAAAACAGCCGAAGGAGTCGGTGCCGGTATCTTTTCAGACGAATTTGCTAGAAAAGGCTCCGAATGTACGAACAGCAGGAAGCTCGACCGTCTATTTCGTTTGTTAAACGCTTGACTCACACCGACGGTCTGTCGAAAGCAAATCGTACATGGTAACACCTCGATTATTGCAACAATGCCAGGCTCATCTGGTCTGTCCTGGATCTGAAAAGATCAAAAGCATTAATACGAATTAAAAGAGACCAACTTTCAAATCTTATCAAAGTCCACACGGGGCACTGCCTCCTAGGCAGGCATGCTCAACGCCTGTGGATAGCATGTAACGATTTTTCCATGAGCTGCAGAGACGAGGAGGAGGAGGAGTCCACTGTACACTTCCTCTGCACGTGTCCCGCACTGGCCCACATCAGGAAAGCCACCCTAGGCCAATACTTAAATAATAAATAAATAAATAGCTGGTGCGACAGTTCAGGATGAGCCAAGGCCTAGCTTCTCGCAACCATTCATGTTGTGCGTGTTACATTTTTCGCACAAATGGAAGGGACCTACAATTTATTACCGACTCCGAACAGCGAATTGAGAAGCTCTTTCATGACAGATTATACTCCCGCGAAAAATGTTCAGTGGACATGGCTGGAGTTTGAAACCCACGCCGCTCGGTCAGCAGTCCAACGCATTAACTACAGACCCACGGTGACCACTATGTACATACATACATATATAGGTAGGTTTTCCATCGACTGTATGGATTGCCGATCCATCTCTTTATACCTATTTACGATCGCGCTGACTTTGAACGTTTTTTGTTTGACCATAGCGCCATCAAAAGTAAGTGAGAAGAAAAACCGCGAGCTCCGTAAGTAATGAATTTCAGCAGGAATAATGCCGTCCGGTCCTGAAGACTTAAATGGCTTGAAGCCTCGTATGTCCCAACGGATCTGGCTGTGTGTGATCATAGTATCGGAGTCATTGTATGGTGGGCTGGTCGTTAGGCAACCCGAGTCACGCAATACAACTGAGGAGCTGTCAGGGAAATATCCTTTAAAATTCCATATTGGGCTTCCGAGGCGTTTCCTATGTTGCCACAGAATATTTTCACCGAAGCTCGTTGTTTCTTCCTCAATGATTTTTTCGTATAGTGCAGGAAATTTCTTGTTAGAGTCTATATTAGTTTCTGTGCATATGTCCAGCTCAAGCGAGGATCACATAACCCACTCTGCGCAACATTTTTTTTACAATCTCCAAGAGATATCCTAGAAAAGGGTTGGAGTAATAAGACCCCTTGCGGCCGAATCATTGCAAGTTGAATATGAGTCATTTGATGGCTTGGTTGACAATTTGTGTAGCTGGGACATTTGTGCTACAAGTGAT
Source organism: Matsumyia berberina (assembly GCA_917880715.2). Taxonomy (NCBI): domain Eukaryota; kingdom Metazoa; phylum Arthropoda; class Insecta; order Diptera; family Syrphidae; genus Matsumyia; species Matsumyia berberina. The sequence goes on along the minus strand of OU862870.1, from coordinate 107,731,509 downwards.
CTGCAGCTGCAGCAAGGGATCAGTCAGGTTTTAATAAAAAAAAACACCTTGTTTGCACATAGAATAGTACATTGCTTTCCATTTTATTACGATTAAACATGTTATAGTGAAAACTAATGGGTTCTTGCTGTTGCTTACATTAAATCCTGGACCGTGCTTGTTAAAAAAAGCCTTGTTCCTCCTTTTAGTACATTTATTCTAACTTAGGATGAAGTTCTTAAAATGCTAAAGTAACTATATGCCGCTCGAATGATCTGAAAACGATTTGATTAGGCAACTGATATCGAATTCGAGCTGAAGACTTACATCAATGAACGTGGATATTTGAAGCTTAATAAAGAAGGCGTTTATTTCCAGCGGGTCTGCTGTTATCAGCATGATCATGCGCACCATTTGTTTGACCTCAAGCGAATAGGTATACCATTCTGATGAATATATCGCCATACTCATATCATTGCTCTGTAAGACAAATCAAAGAGGTTGGTAGTAATATTGATACGAGTAGAGGATATTCATCTATAGCTACACACATGTTCAATTACTAAAGTGCCATTCCAGTGGTAAAGCCAGAGTGTAGTAGCTGTGATGGCCTGAAAGAAGCACAAGAACGTAAAATCTATTTTCGAGTTTGTCTGAAAAGTAACTAAACAAAGTTAACGAATTGGATATGACGAAGCTTTAAGAACTCACTCCAGTGGCCATGGCGTAAGAAATAAAACATATTACAATCGAATAACTTACGAAGTCCATAAACACAGGAATTTTAATCAACTCCTCGAGCTGATTCATGAACCTGTCGAGAAAAGAAGAGATTTGTAGGTTAGATTAGATTGGGAGATGCGGAAGAGGTGTTAAGCTCTATCACAACGTTTCCTTTTCGAATCCTATTGGCCCTTTGCTAAAACATGACCAAATTCTTCACATTCAAATAGTGTCTGTATCATTAGCAGCGAAGTCTTTAAATTTTACAAGTTTTCTAGATGCGATCCTTGAAGAAGAGCAATCGAAACCCTAAACGCCTCCCGCCTAGCATTTATTCGTCCTAAATTTTTTCGAAAAAATGTAACTATTTAGAAGCCGTTCCAGTTAGGAACCTGCAATTTTTCCCATCAAGATTAACAACAAAGTTCGACTTCTTTAGTGAAAGTGTATAAACCTTGAAACAAACTCTTATATGGCCTGACAAGCTACTCTGACAATGGATTAGTCTCGGTTCAGTCTATGACTTTTAAATTGTGCTATGCTAACCCAGCAGAAGGGCTTAGACGTATAAAAGATGGTGAATTAGCTTTTTCGTGTATCTGCTTTCGGGCTGGAGTCCAGTTATAGAAAGAATAACCGCTGGAACTTACAGGTTTCCAGAACTACCATGTATATGATAACGACCGTATCAAACCCTTTCGGAATATCTAGAAAGATAATGTAGTCTCGTACATTGATAGCAAAGGCTTATGAACTGATGTTTATTAGGGCTTCCTATGAATTTCCCACAGGACAATTATCCTAAAATTCAGTTCCTGCTTAACTTTTTGGGTGACTCTTTATACCAAACAAAGTCAAATAGTGATAGTTGGGCATTGTACATCTCACAGTCCTCCGTGGTTAGGGTAATTCTTAGCTCAGAAGTTTGTTGAAATCCAAGTCATGTTTCAATGTTTCAACCAATTGTCTGTTAAATGATTTTGGGTCGAGGTTGTTTCGAAAGGCGGTGGCTGCTTTTTCCGGCCAAAGGTTCAATATAATGACCTTTCCATGACATGCGAAGTGCGCAGATAGCCTAAAGGCAGATTCCGGATGAACGTAGTGATTTCGTTAATTTTGTCCACCAGATTAAGCTGACATAAGATATTTTTAATCCAAAAATTAAAGTGTCCTGCAAAAATTTCATCTTGGATGTGTCCGGCAGGTTTTATTATTGATTCGACGGCAGATCCGTTGGAAAGTTTTTCTTATTAAATTTGGCTGTCACCGCAATTTCAAGAGATTGGTTTGTATCAAGTGTGTACTAAGGCTTGTTATGGGTTGCAAAATGAGTTCCACAACCCTCCTTCTTATGCTATTCTTTCCTGTTACTTCTATGGCCCGCCTATTCAGGAAATAAAGAAGGGCACTACATAGGAGAGATTTGAAGAGAGATGAAAGAATATCTCTGTCGAAAGACCTGAGGTATTCACATTATGGTCTGATTTAATTTTCTATTAAGCATGAACACTATATGTCAAAAGATTAAAATCCTTACTGTTAGGCGCACTCTGATAGACATTTGATAAATTTCACTCACCACCGAATACGGACTTGTTCATTTATGCAGAACTTGCACAATTTTATTTGAAGGTAGTTTATTCTAGCCTTCTTACCAGCAAGGGATGAAAAGTACTCGGATTCACTTGGCTCCAGAATGACTTTTGATACCTGAAATTTATAAAGAGGCATGTGTCGACATTTTCTAAAGAAATACCTGTTGTTTGACTTACATCCATTTCCGACATCCGCTTGTGCAATATTTTCCATTTCAAATTCACATAAGACATCAAACTGGCAATGAACACGGGCCACACTGGAAGCAAAAATGCCCCCGTTAAGATCCCAACAATAGGAACGAAAAAGGTCAACATTAAGTCATCGTGAACTACTCTAAACGGAAAAGCTTTTTCAACCATTGTTCGAGTTGTCGTTACATTTTGAGCCTGAAATACACCGCACTAAATAAGTTTTCAAAAATGTTAACGAACTACGAACTGAAAAATTAAGCAGTGCCTGCGGTCTAAACACAATCCTATATAACACTTCGAATATTAAAATTATCACTGCGCCTACTGTTGGGGTGTAAATATACATCCGAATTAAAAACATCGCTCTATAGGTGTCTTCAAACATTTTCTCTTCACGTTTATCCGATCTGATGACAAGTTTATCCATATCTTCCTGCAGAAAATTTAACATTCGTGCAAGTCCTTAAAATGAAAAATCGTGAAATATGTACTTGTATGCATGGAAAACAAATCATACGTACGTTCCCGTCGAAAGAAAATGTTGGTAAACGCAATGGATATGGTGAAGTACATACACGATGTTGATAGAGAGAGTGGGGTTATTCCCATTATACACAAAGAGATGAACTGAGGATTTAATATTGTTAGCAAGGATAATGAAACGAGATGCACTTACCCCCAAAACAGAACAAGCGAATACCCAACAAGTAATCAATGCACTGCGGCATAGATGCACTAATTCAAATTTTTGATTCACTTCCAAGACGAAGCCAACGATTTGTAATACTTTTACCAAGAAACCGAACAACCGGTTTTTGAATATTTTCCCATCAAGCCTTCGGTATAAAAAGTGAGACATCTTTGCGCACCAACTTCGAGTACTGGAATGCGGCAAAGATGTCCCTTTCTCGACGAATTTGTCATGAACTGCAGTTTTAATTATTTGTAACCAATGAGTTTCCTTGTTAGTAATAAACGACCATTATTGTCACAATAATTACCACAATTGGTTTTAATTATGTTTTATATATGTATATAATTGATTGGTATTGATTTTAACGTTTCGTTGTTGTATGTATGTGAATAAATTATAGATAAAACCATGTCCCCAACTCGGCTTCCGAGACGTGCCATGGAATCTGTGGCGTAACGGAAAGGCGTACATGTAGCCGTCCCCTGGGTAGGCCTAGGATGAGATGGTTAGACCAAGTCCGAAATCTCACCGTTACCCGTATGGGGATAACCCCTGATGACTTAGAGTCGATGACGAAAGATCAGGGAATGTAGAGAGTCCACTTAAGCACCTTAAATTCGGGATCCTCAAAGTAGATAAGCGGGTCATTGTGAATGCTGATAATACTTACGTATGCTACCATTGAGTTTCATACTACGTTTTAATCTTACCTAGCCAAAGTTCGCTACATTCAAAGTCATTCTTTCACCCTCTTTTCATGAGAAAACTCATGCAGTTTATTGGAGTTATTTGGTATGTATTTGGATTTTCGTGACATATGCCAACAAGCAACAAAATTCGAACAGAACTGTCGCATTTGCTGGCAAGACTACAGAGCCCGAACCGAAGCCTGCAAGGATGAACAAGGGAACATCATAGTAGAATCGCAGCCAATGCTGAGGATATGGAAGAAATATTTCTGCAGACTGTTTAACGGCGGTGGCGAATCAAAGAGAATAAATCAGGGAGAATGAATCATTCAAACTGGACGATGAAAACTAACAATTCCCTCCACCCGGCTGGACGGAGTGAAAATACCCATATCGAAGCTTAAGTTCAACAAAGCTGCTGAACCTAACGGCCTAGCTGCCGAGCTGTTCAAAGCGGCAAGCGATGACTTGGTAAGGAGCATGTACCATCTCATCTGTAAAATATGACCGAAAAAAAGTACGCCCGATGAATGGAACCCCAGCATTGTTTGCCCGATCCTCAAGAAAGGAGATCCTCTGAACTGCGCCAACTACAGAGGCATCAATCTTCTAAACATCGCCGACAACATCTCATCTCTTACTATTTCTTTATGCTTTTGCGGTATTTTCGGGGTAACTTTATTTGGTAACACATTAGATTTTTCCACTCTTTGCAACAGATGACGGTTATTTTTACGAGAACCGTCAATCGATTGTGCTTATCAACAACATGCACTTACTTGGCCACATCAATTGCTTACGCTAATATGTTTTTCCAAGGGCGAAGTATATTATTATTTTGTGAATACTGTGAATATCTTTTTACCTGAGTCGCGGTCTTCCTCTACTGCGCCGACCCTCAGGTTCGAAGATTTTCCGTGCCAGAACATTGGTGTCCATCCGCTCTACATGATACAGCCACCTCAGTCGTTGGACCTTCACTCTTCTAGCTGTTGCTGTACAGCCCGTACAGTTCGTCGTTGTATCTCCTCCTCCACTCACCGTCTATGCAAACGGGACCAAAAATCACCCGAAGAATTTTCCTCTCGAAACAGCCAAGAGCAACCTCATCCGCTTTAGACAGAGTCCATGCCACTGCAGGACTGGGACGATTAAGGTCGTATACCGGGTCATCTTACTTGTTCGAAAGAGGGCTTTACTACTCAATTGCCTTCTTAGCCCAAGGAAACAGCGATTGGCAAGAGTTATTCTTCCTTTGATCTTAGCGCTGGTGTCGTTATCTGAATTTATAGCGAAGACTAGGTAGACCAAGTCCTTAACTATCTTAAAATTATAACTGTCTATTGTAACTTTCTGTCCGCGACATCGGTGTTGTCAGCATATACTTCGTCTTGCCCTCCTTGACCACCAAACCCATCTTCGTCGCTTCCGTCTGAATGCTCACGAACGCGCTAGTGACATCATGCTTCCTTCTTCCGATTATGTCAATATCGTCGGCGTATCCTAGAAATTGGACGGACTTTTGAAAGATTGTGCCTCTGGCACATGCACATGCATACATATTCCTTAAGACAGTCAAACTCCAACAATGAAGGCCAAGCTTAAACGACGACGTAGCATATCGGAAATTAACAGATAGCGAAGCAACTTTTAGGTAAGCTTTAGGTCCCTTCCGTTCGTGTGAAAAAAAAAATGTAAAATGGTGCACTAGCTATTTATTTATTTTTGAAATCAACACTGTGTGTATATACTTAGTTCATAGGCCAATACAATAAAGATTCCTTTATGTCGCCAAAACAAATGTGACATCACTGTTGGAGATTGAGGACACTTGCTACCGTCTGCTGCGACAGCCTGAAAACATATCTAAGGGAACCAACATTTATTTGCCAGTCAATTTAACGTATAGCATTGAGGTATAGATCCCATTTATACTTGAGGGTTCACTTTGCGTTGGTTGGATCTAGTGTGAAATCGGCTGCAAATAGCCTTGCGAAGATATCAACCTTTTCTTTGGGTGTAGTGACCACAGACCTATGTCCCAAGTGGTTAATAATCACTGAACTGGCAGTTGCTGTTTATAGTGTTATATGTTTTTTTTGCATAAAGAAAGCAAATCTAATGCAATTTAATTGTCAGTAACAATAAAATCATTAGGAATTTAGTGACAGCCATAATTATTATAATTGTTAAAACAACTGCGACATTTTTTTAATTGCTAGAACATCTGTTAGGTACGTTAATGTCAACATGTATTTAATTTTACGTTTAATATTTAAGCTTGCAATGTGCCATAAACTCAGCACAACACTACAAAAGTATAAATTCAAGTCATTTGTCTTCCTTGTCACATTGGAGTACTCAAAGTGGTTTCGCAAAGATGACTTCAACAGGATATTTTCGTATAACCCGAAAATTTCTTATTCCTAAAAAAAATCCCTAAAACAGAAAGAAAATACCTATTTGCCAACTTCATAGCTTTGTTGTCCAAGTTATCGAATGTCATGGAATAAAGTCATCAACCTCGAGGTACCAAATACTTAGAATGCCACGGGCTAATCAACGGCCGACTGAATTGATTTCGCAGCCGTTGTTTAAGCAGGGACTTGTTAGGATACGTAACCCGTGCACCTCCTTCGAGTCATCGTCAATTCTTATACCATATGACATGAACACGTTTCAAAAAATAGTGCAAAATCTCCAAGCGCAAAACTGACAAATTTTTTGAGCGTAAAAAACTATCTACTTTATGCCAGCAGGATAGATATTTGTGGTTTTCCCACCTGGTTCTAAACGAAGATTTAGGTGAGCCACAGAAGTGTTTGGCACCTATGTTACTTTCGGTTGATCTTTTCCTAGTGAATTGGTCAGCAATTTCATTACCTTAAATGCCTCTGTGTCGCGGTACTCACCAGAGTTTGACTTATCAAAACTTGGAGAGTATGAAGCCAACATCGACGTCTTTTGAGCTTAGTGAGAGTGCACTGCTTCAAACGGTCCTTGACTATACGTAAGCATATTGATGGTTTCCACTTTGATCCCATAATTAAGATTGATATTGGCATACATTTCAATGGCGAATAGCTCGGCCTGAAAAACACTGGGATACATTGCAAGCGCTTTGAGACTTTATCGTTGGGGCCAAAAACACCTGGTGTCGGGGACCAGAGTCCATTTTGGAGCCCTTTGTATACCACACTTGTCCTTTTATATTCAGCAGAGGATCGCCGGTTTTCCAGTCCAAGCGAATCAGGACCTTGATTTGAAATGTTCTCTCAAATTAGAGCGATTTGGGCCTGGAATCTTATACCGTGCTGAATATTTCCAGCTCGGGAAAACAAAGAGAGGAAAGAATCGCCAAATACCACACAGACTACTTGGCAGGTTTCCGAACGAGCGTTGAAAGTTTATTGCAAAGGGTGCTTCCACCATTTTGACAGATGTGCAGAGGGGTAAGTCCAACTAGTGTCTCTAATGCTGCCGTGGGGCAAGATTGCACAGCCCCCACGATCCTTCACTCCTGTCGAAAAATTCATCGCGCTTAGAGATATCCTTGTTGATTAATTATAGCAAAATACAATGATGTTGAGATATTTTCGATAACGAAAGCACTGAAGAACTTCAGTATTAGCAGGATTCGAACTTATCCGACCACTGAATAAAATAATTTCTCCCATCCGAGAAATAAGGCAAAACAATCGGGGGAATTATTTTCAATGCATTATATTCACTAAATTCGTTATTACTTATATACGCGCTAAAGTACTTAACTAACTAACTTAACTATGTGTTACTTACTATAACTAACTTGCTGGTCCTATGCGGACACTCTAAGCTTAACCGTATTCTTAAAACTATATCTTTCAATTTATACTGGGTGAATATAACTCTATAAATAACTCACATCAGATCTCGTAGTTTATTTTAAATTTATTTTAAGAACAAACAACAAAAACGTTATGTGATGCATAAATCTTCATTTGGATGATTGTTGTCTTATCTCATCTTCTTTTGAGTCCTGCCGTTTACAAATTATTTTGATCTTCTTAAAATACTGAAGTAGGTATACGCCGCTCGAATAATCTGCAAAAAGGAAATCTCATAAGCCTCTCGATCTACAAACAAAACTTGAAACTCACATCAACGAAAGTGGTTACATGCAATCTTATGATAAAGGCCGTTATCTCCACTGGATCTGCAGTGATTAACATAACTAGCAGCACCAACCTTTGAACCTCAAGGGAATAGGTGTACCATTCGCACGAATAGATTGCAAAGCACATGGCATAGCTCTAAAAGACATAATTATTATTTTTCCATAGCAAAGTACCAAAAAGTTTAGAAATGTCAATTAAAATCGTTTTTTTTTACTTAGACTCACATTTTCACTCACCAAGGTACCATTCCAGTGGTATACCCAAAGGATCACAGACACAACAAACTCAAATAGGCACAAGAATAAAAAATCCATTTTAGAGTGACTCTATAAAATACCCAGTCAACAATTATTAAAATTGAAGTTTTCAGAACTCACTCCTGCAGCCATCTCATAGAGAATGAAACAAATGATAATGGAATAAATCATAAAGTCCATAAACACCGGGATGTATATGAATTGCTGAAGCTGGTCCATAAACCTGGAGGAAGAATGGCCATTATTTTCAAATGAGACACAGATAGTGATAGTAATAGCGAGATAAATCGTCCTAATCAAGTTGTTTCGAAGCTTCTTGATATGGATAATCGCCAAGGCGCACGCATATTCACGTTAATATTCTGACCAACAAGGAAGGTGATATCAGCAAAATCTGACTATTTTCGCGAATCCAGAAATAATGTTGTTTGGGTACCATCCAGAAAGAGAAACCGTCACTATACTCAATATACTTACTCTCTTTCTTTTGAAGGTGCTTGGTGGACGTTAACCCCATTAGTAGAGTGTAGTCCCTCAGTGATGGAACTGACAATAATTCATTTCTTTTAATATTTTTAGATCATTCATCCTGGGACATTTATGTGCATCCACTCTGCATGACAAAGCCGTCGTAATCGACGTCCAAAAGCCTTTTTACCACATCAGTGTCACTGTACAGCTCGTGTAGTTCATGTTCAAAACTTCTCCTTCACGAACCTTCAACGCAAGTGGGACTATAAAGTGAAGGTAGAACTTTTTGTTCGACAATTTCAAGCGCTTTCATCCGATTTTGAATTGAGTGGATGCTATATAGCAGGATGGGTCTTGTAAACCGTCTCTTTGATTCTTCTCAATAGGGCCTTGATATGAAATTCTTTTTTCAAGGATACAAAATACACCAAATCAGTTCTAAAATGGGGTGGTTGTCAGCCCAACTTGGCGGCGTAAAACACAAGGTACAAAGTGCTCAAGCTCAAGGTATACATATATGTACAAAGTTACTCACCAACGAATACGAACTTGTTCACTTATACAGAATTTGCATAGTTTTATGCGCATATAGTTGGTTTTATCCTTGCGATTGACAATATTTGTATACATTATCGCTTCATTTGGCTCCAAAACTACCTTCGATATCTTGTACAAAAACGAAAAATCATAAATTATTTCGGAGCTTTTACACCGTGTTAAAAATGTTCCTTAGGTTTTATACCAACTTACATCCATTTCTGACATCCGTTTGTGCAAAACTTTAAATTTGAAATTTACATAAGACATCAAACCGGTAAGGGCTACAGGCCACAACGGAATAAATAACGTTGCCATGATGATAAGCGCAATAGGAAAAATGAAACCCAGAAAGAAATCATCGTGAATTACTCTGTATGGAAACATTTTTTCAACTAACGACTTTGCATTTATTACACGCTCCGTCTGAAATAAGATCCTTTTAACATAGTTCCAAGCAATATATTTTTTTAAGGCTACGAACCGTCGTATAATTATTGACGGATTCCGGATCGAAGATCATCCTGTAAAACGAGTCAATGTACAGCAGACTCACTCCTGTTATAGTAGGTGTGTAAACAAGCTTAAGAACAGTGGACATAAATCCGCATGTTTCTTCGAACATCTGAAGCTCACGTTCGTCGGCATTTATCATGAGTTTTTCCATGTCCTCTTGCAGGAAGTTCAATATTCGACCGAGTCCTAGAATATATTATTACAGTATAATCCAAGTAAATGCCAGCAAAATGAACCGTCCTACTTCGCCTTTGAAAAAACATATTTATGTAAGCAATTGATGTGGCAAGATAAGTACACGTTGTCGATAAGCACAGTGGATTAACAGTTCTCGTAAAGATAATCTTCATCTGTTGTACGTAGTGTTAATAAATATTAGAAAAATGGAATGTGTTACCAAGAGAATTTACCCCGAAAACACCGCAAAAGGAAAGAGAAATAGTAAGGAACACGCTCCGCCAATAATGCCACCATTGAAAGTTTTGCTTCTCATCCATCACATAACCACCGAGTTGAAGAGATTTTACAATGAAACTGAACAGCTTGTTTTTTAACAACTTTCGGGTTACAGGTAAATATCCGGCTGAATTCATCTTTGCGGAATCACTTAAAGTTCTCTAATGCGACAAAGACGACGCAAGACATGAATTTATAGTGTGAGTTTATCGCACATTGCAATTATTAACTTAAACCCATATTGACAATGTTGTAACAATTATTATAATTATCGCTGTTTCTAAATTATTTGATTCCTATTGATTTTATTATTTCACTATTGCTGACAATGTAATTGCGGAACCATACAAAGTACCTCCCTGACAACTGCCAGTTCTCACCTTCGAATAAATATATGAATGAACAAAAGTCGAATCAGCTATTAGATTAAGCTTACATAGCTTATTGGATTGAATCCACCACCTCATAGCTTGGGGACCGGCGCTGCAGGTGATCGGAAAACTATTAACTGTTCAAAACTTGATTTGAGGCAGTAGCGCTAGACTAATTGGTAGACAAAGACCTATCCACAGTGAGATACCACAACATCTTGTGAAAAGTTCCGTAGTCTCCGTTTCAGAGCTTGGCAGATGGGCCGACAAACCAAGAGGAAAAAAAAGGGATGAGTGACGCGGTACTCACGAGAATTTATGTTTAGGCATGTGAGCTCATAATTAGGGGAAAATTATTTTTAAAAAAATAAGGAACATGAACACCCGCACTCCTGCCTGGAAAATCTGAGAATCCAACCTGAAGGAAAGACAAATAGAAGAAGACAGTGACTCAGGTGGGGCACGCAAATTGGAAAAAAAAGATATCAACAAACTTGACGTGAATCTACAATAGATGATGCCAGCTAATGATGACACTGGCTGGAAACGTTTTTGTACTTCCTGGTGAAGAAGAGTAGTTCGGTCTTTTGATGAAGCCCCTCAGTCCACCTCCTTGAAAAGTGGAAAAGGTACACGCAGCTTTTACAAATCGTGTGTAGCGAGAGGAGAATCATATCCAGGGATTGCTGAATTTCAACAGAAATAATCCCGTCGATCCTGGAGATTTAAATGAGTTGAAGTCTTGTATGGCCCACCGGATCTTGGTGTGTGTAATTCTATTATCGGAGTCTTTGCTTGGTGGGCTGGTCGTTAGACACCCCGGGACACGCAATACTATTGAGGAGCTGGCAGGGAAATGGGTTTCTAGAAGTAGGTCAATTGTCTCCTTACTGGAAGTTGTCCACTGTCCTTTTAAATTCTTTAGGCAGCTTTATATTGGAGGGTTAGTGGAGAGGATTTTCCGAAGTATTGAGGCTTCCGAAGTGTTTCCACGAAGTTCGTCGTTCATTCCTCAATGATTTTGTGTATAGTGCAAGAGTTCCTTTATAGGAGTCCCAGTCAACCGCATTTTTGAAGCTTTTGGCTTTATTAAAATTGTATCTGCAGCTTTTCCTTAGGGCTGTGTTTATGGCGAAGCGCATTCGCCTCGCGCGATGCGACAGCTTTTCGGGCGATCGCAAGCGACATCGCTACTAGCGAAATCGCAAGCGATTGAGTGTTTATGGCAGAGCGATTTCGCTTAGTTTCATTCATGTTTTGACTATTGTAAAGTGAACAACATGCGCTACATGGACAGAAGATCCCTATGTACCCTTATGGGAGTGGTCACAGGGCATAATACGCTGCGATACCATATGAAAAACCATCGAATTACAGAAGAAGACCCCTGTAGGGGGTGTGGCGATGAGGAGATCCACGAGGGTACAACCCACTTCATTGCCCTTGTCTCTGCCATCTAAGAAATAGATTCCTCGGACGAGGACATTAAAGAATTATCCGATACACCGGTCTGACGCTGTTAGTTGGTCATGTTCTACTGAGATCCATTAGGTATATACATATGCATGCACCTGTGACTATTGGGTAGCGTTCTTACGGGTAGGAAACTTCTCTATTCCCCCAACGGATATCACAATGGATCTGAATTGACCTGAGTGTGGCGATATGGTTTCTTCCTTTCGCCTGCCAACTTACCTAACCTAACCTATCGTATGAACAGTGAAACTTTTGAGTATGTCTTAGAAACGATATCTTCACAGATACAAAAGGACAGTAGATACCAAGAAATGCCAATTGAGGCAAAAGAAAGGCGAATATTCCACAAACAATGCCTTTCACGCACAAGTTCAATAAGTTTATTCATACCGTACGGAGCGATTCGCTAAACTGATTCAAAATATTTTGATTGTAAATTCTTGTCGCCCGCAGTCGCTCGCAGTCGCTTGCTGTCGCTCAATACGCTTTTCGGTAAATCGCTTCGCCATAAACACCTCCATATGTAGACATGTAATTAATCGCTAGTAGCGAATCGCGTCGAGTCGCGCGACGCGAATACGCTTTGCCATAAACACAGCCTAGGGCATTAAACAACTCATTCCACCACAGTGGTGTTTTCTTGACGCGTGGTTTGCGGAGTTAGCATGGCACCGATATTGCGCTGTTGAGAGTTCTACAGTGGAGGAAGTCTAAAACGTTCCCACACAGAGAAAGCCTTAAAGAAAAAAAATAGCTCGTGCGACAGCTCGGGATGAGCCAAGCCCTAGCTTCTCGCAACCATTCATACTGTGCGTGTTGCATTTCTCACACGAATGGAAGAGACCTATAATTTATTGCCGACTCCGAACGGCGAACTGAGAAGCTCTTTCATAACAGATTATACTCCCGGAGGCTTGTCATTCCCCGACGAGAGGTTTAGTGTTTTCCTGGCTGGGTCTTGAACCCACGCCACTCGGTCAGGAGTCCGACGCACTTACCACTGAGCCACGGCGCACACAGAGAAAGCCTTTTAGTCTAGATAAATCGAAGTCGCTCAAAGGAGGTTCATTTGCTTTAATTTACGTGCTCTACCTTGGGCAGACACTTATACCTTACCGCCCTATGTCATCCGCCTGGAAATTATAAACTCGTAGTTAATAATCGCTAGGATACAGATTGTTTTTTCAATAAAAAAAATCACCTTTGCACATACAATATCTAAATGCATTGTTTTGCACTTTATTATAATTAATGTAATCACATCACATCGTGGTCCTGACTTGATAAAAAAAGCCGTGTTCCTCCTTTTAGTAAATTTCTCCTAACTTAAGATGAACTTCTTAAAATGCTAAAGTAGCTATATGCCGCTCGAATGATCTGCAAGCGATTTGATTACGCAATTGACATCGAATTCAAATTTAGGACTTCCTATCCTACTCCTACTAATATTATAATTGTGAAAGTTTGGATGTTTGGATGTTTGGATGTTTGGATGTTTGGATGTTTGGATGTTTGTTACCACGTATCGCCTAAACGGCTAGACGGATTTACATAAAATTTCGTGAGTAATTAGTCTGTATTATTCAATTAACACATAGGCTTAATTTCTATTTCTAAAAATGCATGATCGTTTTCAATAAAGTGAGACACATCGGTTCGTGATCGTGTGTTGTTTTTGTTTTGCCCAGTAGTTTTTCATTCCTTTTATTCTGCGTTGTTTTTTTTTTTGTGTGTGAGGAGAGGGTGATGATTTGCCGGTTGGTATGGCAATTGTTTACTTTTCTCTCCTGGCATTTTTTTAATGGAATCTTTTTTTTTAGGTAGATATAAGAACAGCGCACCGATATGTCGCGTCAGCCTATGTATGAGATTGTGTGTGTTTGATATGTGTATAATATTGCAAGTTGGGAAAGGGTGATTTTTGTTTTTGTTTTCTTCTGTATTTAGAGAATGTATTCGAGTTAGGACTTTCGACTTAGAATAAATTCGACTTGGAGTATGACTTTTCGAAGGAAAACTGAAGGAAATGCAAAAATAGGATGAAACAATTCGAGTTAGAGGGAAATTCGAATTAAAAGAGGTTCGACTTAAAGGGATTAGAGTGCATTGTGCAATGGCTTCTGTTAAAGACACAGAATGTGCACAGACACGTAATCGAAGCCAGCATTTTCGCAGTCGTCAAATAGGGAGAAACCGTCTTCATTCCCCACATTCTCCTGATACCGCTTTGAATTCAAACGTCTGCAATTTTCCGCTAAGGTTTTCTACGCCATGACCATCAATAAAGCACAGGAGCAGAGTTTGAAAGTAGATGGTTGAATCTGAGGAGTGATTGTTTGTCTTATAGCGTGCTCAGAATCAGTTCACCTGACGACCTGGTCATCCTAGAGCCAGAAAGAAAAACCAGGAATGATATTTACAAGCAGGTAATATGAGGAATTAAAAGTCTATACTTAATTATCAACTTCCTGAAACCCGGGAAATTACATAGGGTATAATGTGACTTTTTTCCACGCGGACGTAGTCGCGGGTACCAGCTAGTACATCAATAAACGTGGATATTCGAAGCTTAATAAAGAAGGCGTTTATTTCCAGCGGGTCTGCTGTTATCAGCATGATCATGCGCACCATTTTTTTGACCTCAAGCGAATAGGTATACCATTCTGATGAATATATCGCCATACTCATATCATTGCTCTGTAAGACAAATCAAAGAGGTTGGTAGTAATATTGATACGAGTAGAGGATATTCATCTATAGCTACACACATGTTCAATTACTAAAGTGCCATTCCAGTGGTAAAGCCAGAGTGTAGTAGCTGTGATGGCCTGAAAGAAGCACAAGAACGTAAAATCTATTTTCGAGTTTGTCTGAAAAGTAATTAAACAAAGTTAACGAATTGGATATGACGAAGCTTTAAGAACTCACTCCAGTGGCCATGGCGTAAGAAATAAAACATATTACAATCGAATAACTTACGAAGTCCATAAACACAGGAATTTTAATCAACTCTTCGAGCTGATTCATAAACCTGCCGAAAAAAGAAGAGATTTGTAGGTTAGATTAGATTGGGAGATGCGGAAGAAGTGTTCAGCTCTATCATAACGTTTTCTTTTCCTATTGTGCCGCCCCTTGCTAAATCAAGACCAAATTCAAATCACTTCAGGAAGTTAAGAATTGTGTCTGTATCACTAGCAGCAAAGTCTTTATTTTACAACTTTTCTGTTGACAATACGTTTTCTTACAGAGTTAAGTATTAAATTGAAGAAACGTTTAGGGCAACCGAAACCCTAAACGCCTCCCTCCTAGCATTTATTCGTCCTTAATTTTTTCGGCAAAAGTGTAAGTAGTTAGAAGCCGCTTGTTTTACCAGTTAGGACCTTGAATTTTTTCTATCAAGGTTAACAACAAAGTTCGACATCTTTAGTGAAAGTGTTGAAACAGCACCTTAAAACGAACCCTTATATGCCCTGACGAGCTACTCTGACAATGGATTAGTCTCGGTTCAGTGCATGACTTTTAAATTGTGCTATGCTAACCCTGCAGAAGGGTTTAGGCGTATGAAAGATGTTCAATAAATCAGCTTTTTCGTGTATCTGCTTTCGGGCTGAAGTCCAGTTCTAGAAAGAATAACCGCTGGAACTTACAGGTTTCCAGAACTACCTTGTATTTGATAACGACCGCATCAAACCCTTTCGGAATATCTAGAAAGATAATGTAGTCTCGTACATTGATAGCAAAGGCTTATGAACTGATGTTTATTAGGGCTTCTTATGAATTTCCCGCAGGACAATTATCGTAAAATTCAGTTCCTGCTCTAAATTTTGGGTGAGTCGGTATACCAAACAAAGTCGAACAGTGATGGTTGGAATTGGTGTGTCTTTCAGTCCTCCGTGGTTAGGGTAATTTTTAGCTCAGAAGTTTGTTGAAATCCAAGTCATGTTTCAATGTTTTAAGCAGTTGTCTGTTAAACGATTATGGGTCGAGGTTATTTTGAAAGGCGATGCTTCGTCGAGATAAAGGTCCAATATAATAACCTTTCCGTGGCATGCGAAGTGAGCAGATAGCCTAAAGGCAGATTCCGGATGGACGTAAGACTCGTTGTAAATATCTTAAGCGTAGTGATTTCGTTGGTTTTGTCCACCAGATTAAGCTACCATAACATATTCTTAATCTAAAAATTTAGGTGTCTAGCAAAAAATATCATCTTGGGTCGGAAAAAAAAACGCGACGAGCTCGAAATTAGATTTAGAGAAATGTATTGGCTGCTTGGAAGATATTCCAAATTAAGCATGTATAACAAATTGCTCTTATATAAGCAAGTCTTAAAACCTGTATGGACGTATGGTATACAACTTTGGGGTTGTACCAAAACTAGCAATAGAAACATTTTCCAATCGTTAATGCGCCGTGGTACATTAGAAACGACGATATCCATAGAGACCTCGGTTTAGCTACCGTCGAAGATGAAATAACAAATTTTGCACGCAAACTCCGTGTTCGCCTTCATGGACATTGCAATAGCGCCGTACTCCAAATTCTGGACGGGACAAACCTTGTGCGCCGACTACAAAGAACGAAACCGTTCGATTTAGTGCAATAAGGAATAGCCGCTTATAATGACGGTATTAGTAGGTGAATAAATAAATACCTGGCGCGACAGCTCGGTATGAGCCAAAGCCTAGCTTCTCGCAACCATTCATGTTGTGCGTGTTGTATTGTTTGCACGAATGGAAGGGACTAACAATTTATTGCCGACTCCGAACGGCGAGGTGAGAAGCTCTTTCATGACAAATTATACTCCCGGAGGCTTGTCATTCCCCGACGAGAGGTGGTGCCGCGAAAAATGTTTGGTGTTTTCCTGGCTGGGGCTTGAACCCACGCCGCTCGGTCAGCAGTCCAACGCACTAACCACTGAGCCACGGCGCCTTGTGCCTACACATGTAAAGTAGTACACATCACACCAAAATTTCGAATTCGACGAAGAATGCTGCGAATTCGCTCTCTACACGTGTTCGGACTATCCCACTCTACGTCTACCTCAAGCAGATGGGGGATTCACTTACCTATATAATATCGACACACATCCACACCAGGAAACAAATGGTACACATAAACTGACTTATTTGGATTTAGGTAAAACATACTTCTCAGGAGCGATGATTGCATTTGTTCGAGGGCGGTTACGATCAGAGTAAATTTGCTTACAGTGGGTAGGGACACTCTCTACACATATGCGTTTCTATTATTCCAGAGCAAAACGTACAATAAGCAAAAGCAGGACAAAAGTATTGACTTTTATCCTTCATTGCGTACAATAGATTGTAGATTGTAATTTGGGGGTTGGACCTTGTCACCTTATCAGTTATCACTGCGGCCATCGATGGCTACCGTGATTTCCTCCAAATAAAACTCGACCTGATACCTAATTTCGAGATGAATCCAAAGATGTCTTTGAGTGAGGTGGCAAATATATCCTCCGTTTCGAGGTAGATTTTGCCTAACTGGCGATGACATGTTCTAATTAAACAGTTACAGTGACACAAAATGTGTTCTGCTGATTCTTAGTCTTCGTTGCACATTCTGCATGTGTTGTCTTGTACTATTCCCATAGTCATTAGGTGTTATTCACTCGACAGTGTCATATTAAGACTCAAAGATTGACCAGCATCGAAAACAAGCGATTGAGAAGTAAGATAGCTGCAGTCACTACAAAAAGAAGTGAGATCCCATCAAAAACATTACTGTTAAAAAAAGGCCAAGTTCTTATTTAAAATGTTAGCCATAAAAAGTAATGAGATACCAGGGGCCAAGTTCTTACAGAACTTTACTAGAGAAGTTAAGCAGATCAGTAAGTTAGAGCTTTATGCGTGGAATTGAGTGAATGGAAATGGATAACAACTTTAAACTTGGCCGGCCGGCGACTAAATGGGAGTACGGAAAAATGACCTCGTGTAGCATCGGGCTTATATATAGGGTTTTCCAATAGGGACGGGTTGATGTTAAAATTGAATAAAACAAGTTGTGTGTGAGATTTCAACAAATTTTTTGTTTTATTTCAAAGGCCTATCAATGACATTGTGTGTGGAATATGACCTCGTTCAAATGGCAGACATCGTGTAGCATCGGGCTTATATATAGGGTTTTCCAATAGGGACGGGTTGATGTTAAAATTGAATAAAACAAGTTGTGTGTGAGATTTCAACAAATTTTTTGTTTTATTTCAAAGGCCTATCAATGACATTGTGTGTGGAATATGACATCGTTCAAATGGCAGCCGGGGCTTCGCTGGGTGGCGCGCATCCGAGAGGTCCAATTTTCGATGACTCTAGCGCATAGATCATATGTTGACTTTGAGGGCACTGGTTGTTTGCGGCTTATTGACATAGGCCTGCGACTTAAGGAAACCCCACAAGAAAAAGTATAACCGGGTCAAATCGGTCGATCTCGGTGTGTGGCACGTAGCGTCGTCCTCTTCGAACCACATGTCGATCACAATATGCATGTCATCCAATTCAGGCCAAAAAAAATCGATCGGTAGCGCTCTCCGCTGATAGTGATGGCAATGCCATCGTCCTTTTCAAAGAAGTACGGACCAATGATACTGCCGGTCCACACCAAACAGTGACTTTTTGCTGATGCATTGCCACTTGATCGACCTCGTGTAGATTGGCATCGTCCCAAATCCGGCAATTTTGCTTATTGACGTACCCATTCGTCCAAAAATGGGCCTCGTCGCTGAAGATAATTTTTTGCTGAAATCGGGGTCCAACTGGCCCTGAATAACGAATTTTTATTATTTGCACGTGTTGCTCAACGCTGTAATTTGTAAAACAACATGGTCGCCATGAACTGTCAAAATCTACCCCTCCCTTCCTTCCTTTTCTTCAATGTGTTGGTCATAAGCTGCGAGATATATGTAACACAGTCACTTCTGGCTGACCAGGCAGTGTTGGTTAGTTTGCTTACCTAAGTTTTAATTAGCCTTTTCAGCATACTGGTAGAGGAATAAATACAGGGTCATCCAATTTGTGGTCCGGATTTGACATCTCTGTTTTAATTACATACGTCAAACCGAATTGTCACCCCAGACTGTATATGTTTAGTTTAAGGTTTCCCATTTTACAATATGAGTCGTTTAACAATTGCAGAACGTGTTAATATTGTAAAAACTTACAACAAAAATAGTGATTATATAGTAACTAGGTTTCGCGCATTACGAGCAGATTATGGTCGACATAACCGTCCATCTAAGCGTACTATAGGCAAGACTGTAAAATTTAAGATCGAAATATAAATCATAAATGTGTTTTATTTAAATTTACTTTCCGAACCACAAAATGGATGACCCTTCACAAAAAATTTTAAAGCCAACTATAGAAGATGTGGTGGAACAATTCTTCTTTTATTGTTTCTATCTCACTTCTTGCACCTGCATCTTAACTCTTAAAGAGTTATTATATTATTATTATTATTAGTGGGGAGCGGCTTGTCCACTCTAGCACTTCGGTCTCATATAGAGGCCTATTGTGCTTTCCCATAAGTTAAGAGCAGTTTGTCTACTCCAGAGGATGTCAGGAAGCTAATCAGCCTCTCTGGGTGGAGCGTGGCAAACGCCGTTGGTGAGGCGAGTTCACTGCCTAAGGTCCGTTTTCTCGCATGGATAAGGGCGGGACATTCTGTGACGATGTGAAGAGAGCTTTCATCGCTCTCCAAGCACAGTCTGCAGGTAGGGTCCGGTGACAGGCCAAGCTTGTGAAGATGCCATTTTAGACTGCAGTGGCCACTTAGGATGCCGGTTAGAATTCTAAGGTGGTTCCTGCTCAGATTTAAAAGAAACTTGGATTTTTTTTGCGACACATTGGGAAGAAGTTTTTGGTACATTTCTGTCCTACACTTTCAACCCAAATCGCGTTGGATATGAGCAGGGATTGCTCCCTCATGAAGTTTTTAAAGATGGCTTTATTTACTCCAGTAAGGACCAGTAAGGGGGGTGGTCGGACCTATCTTGGCTAGTGAATCCGCTGTTTCATTGCCGGCGTGGCCTTTGTAAGCAGGGCTGCAGTGTAGTATGCCAAATTGCTTTTTCCTAGTTCAAGAAGTAATTTGACTGTCTCTAGAACTAGTTTCGATTGTATCGTGGGTGAGTTCAGTGCTTTTGGAACAGCTTCACTGTCAGAGAAGATAAAAATGGTTTTGCCACGGGATTTAGAGAGCAAGCTTAAACTTGTGCACTGGCTTATGGCAAATATTTCTGCCTGAAAGATCGATGAGTACGTGCCTAGACTGACCGAAAGGTTAGTGATAGACGACTCTCCGAATATTCCAGTCCCAGATCCACTGTCCATTTTAGAGCCATCTGAATACCAAACTTGGTCATGCTCTGAGGGACGGGGTTTGAATTTTTCCCAGTCGTCACTAGGGGGGATGACTACTGAGTAGTTTCGTTTGAAGCAGTACCTTGGAGGAAAATCATCCAACGGCATGCTGAGCTCTCTGCTTTGGAGCAGGGAGGAAAGCATGTTAAGGTGGTCATCAGGGGAATGTTCGGAACTGATATTGTTTAGATGGAAGAGCCAGTGCAGGCTGAGTTTTGCCTGGGTTTGGACATGGACTCGAGCTCGATCTTTCCCCATACAGGTAGAGGGAAGATTTCGGACTTAGTCCAGCCATCGCATCCTAGGCCAACCCAGGCCTATTCCATGGCACGTATTGGAAGCCGAGTTGGGGACATGCTTTTCGCTTAAGACTTAGTCATCCTTACTCCCCCCAGACCGAACTTCAGCGCGGACTAGGTAGCTTCGTCGCCGTCTGTGTTGAAGCTGGGATGAAGGTAAACGTGAACGAATCAGAGGGTTTAATATTACCTAAGTATTTTCACGAAATCGTTGGAATTTCTCCTCCTGTTTTGAAGAGATGTTCTTCTCTCCTGACCTTTTCACCACATTCCCACGACGATCAAACCTGTCCTTTTAACTACCGGCCAATAGTTTTAATTTCAGGGTTGTTTAAGGTGAGGGAGCGCATTGTCGCCAACTATTAAGTTATCACTTTTGATAAATAGTCAATTTTGATATCTCAAAAGGATTTGACAGAGTATATCATACCGTCGCGTCCTTGCATAAAGGCCTCATGCTCGTGTTGGTAACGTCTTCCTAAAATTGATTGCGAATAAGTATTTGTAAGTACTTAACTAGCCCTGGTGTGTCCAAGGATCTCCAATATTTGACGCAATACAATGTTAGGAGTTGACATTGAAGAAATGATTGGTTGGCGAGCAGCAAATTGCAGATGCTGCTAGATGTCTTGGTGTCGTCAAATGATGTCCGTTTTATTTTTTAAAGCATCCATTTGTCTGAAAATTGAATATAACTTGCGTTATATATGGACGAGATCTTCTTCAATATTTTTTATTTTTGATCGGGTTCAGCGGCAAGCGGTTAGAATTATAGGCTTTCGATTAATTTGCAGTCGGGTTCCCTCTTTTGAACACCGGCCCGAACTTGAAAGATTTGAAACTCCTGTACCGGTATTAATAGTCGTATTCCATCTGTTTAATAGTAACGCGCGTATTAGGTCAATACCTCAACACAATTATGGAACAATGTAGCGTCCTCAATACATGAAACATAAAACTTTCAAAGGGTTCAGACCCTTTTCTTTTTGCGCAACATAAATTAAACAAAAGGTATCGACCACAACATCAACACAACTGGTTTTCAAGACTAACTTTCTCGTGCAGTAATTTTTCAAAATTTATTTATTGTATTTAACTTCAGTTTTGATTTAACACAAACGTCTTACAGTGCAAAGTATTTTGAGAAAAAAAAATTAGATTGTACAGATATTCATCCAGTTTTAAGAACCGTGAATATTTGGTAAGAAATACTCATAACCTACAATAAAAAGAGAAGTAGAGTTGTTACAATTTAAAAAAAAAAAATTGAATTTTGTTACCTGTCGCAAAGTTTGAAGTGACACATCCGATACACCAGCAATGTGTAGAGCGGCGCTTCGTTGCGAGCGCATCAAAACCAGCAAAACCATCCGCTTGTATTTTGGGGTGCCATCGTACCACTTGTGGCTATAAACTCCATCCGAAACGCGAGTACTCTAAAATACGAAGAAAATTCTAATATTTAGACAGAAAAAAAAATCGTAAAATTGACCATCTCAACCAGTCTATCACCCAAGAAACACGTAATGACAACTTGCTTCAACTCATAGAAAAGTAGAATAATCGCTTTGACAGAAATGAACAGATTCATATCACCGAGGAGCTGATATACCGTAAAGCAGAGAATAAACGACGATGACAGCAGACTAAAGAGGATCGATGGCGTAAATATATCATTCACCCTCTCGGCAAGGCTATGGAAGGACGTAGAGACTGTTTTATTGAGGACGCAAAACAAACTCCTAGTAGAGTTTGATGTCGCAAATAAGAAGGGATGTTTTCTTAATATCTACCTTAGGACTCGTTGGTGATAGGCAATTTGTTCTTTTAACCTGTTTTCGGCTTCCTCACTCTCGTCCGGTTCGATCAGTAGGATATTTCTGTTGATTATGTCGAAATGCATACACAACTGCAGCAATGAACTAAAAAGGCACAAGTCCAGTCCCAAAATAATAATCGCCGATACAACTGTAGTGTGGACTTGGAAAAAATAATCGAAAGCATATAATATCCATCTGTCCCGAGTGTCAAACGGATACCATACGCGCATTGGAGTCCTGTTTGTGAAATCGCGACCCTTTGCCAAACTTGTGAAAGACAATGTCAACGGTGCAGCACAGTAAAAAAATGTTATATAACGAAAAAATCCTGCAAGGAATTTTTCAATCAGCAAATACTGTTTCAAGTATGTTTGTAGATTGTAGGCCTTCTCCACCCGCACGGATGGATAAATCGGACGAAATTCATTCAACGTTTCAAGGATATCACTGCGATTGTAGAGCAATGCAATAATCTTCCCAACTGACACTAGATAGTAGTTCATGTAGCTTATCCCGGCAGTTCTCTCTTGAAGGTCGAGATCATCGTCAGACAAAGCCATGAACATTAATTGACCCAG
This sequence comes from Matsumyia berberina, assembly GCA_917880715.2. Taxonomy (NCBI): domain Eukaryota; kingdom Metazoa; phylum Arthropoda; class Insecta; order Diptera; family Syrphidae; genus Matsumyia; species Matsumyia berberina. The sequence continues at coordinate 107,708,318 of OU862870.1, read as the reverse complement.
AAGTACAATAATCATATTGACAAGACTGACAATTAGTAGGATCTGCATCCAAGGATTTTTATTCTCGAACTCGAATCCAATGACTTTAAAGTAGTGGACGGTGCCGTTTATAAATCGCTCAACGTTACTATTTCCCATCTTGCAACTTGAACACTATCAGCAGACTGAAGGTATACTAATCCAAAACGGGTAATGTCCTTATTTTTATAGAACGACGTAGTAGGTATGTATGTCAACATGGTCGTTATTACTGAAGGTATTTAGGAATATTTGCAAACGGGACAATTGCAGACTATGTGGGAACCAAAGATGTGGTTGTAATGAATAGGTTCATCGACTAAAAACTGCGTCTAATTGAGTGCTTATGCTTTTTTAATGATGTGTATAGCCGGTGGAGTGCTTAGCAGGATAATAATACGCTTCGTCCTGAAATAGATTTACAATAGCGATGTTTCGATTTATGTATATAATGACCTTTTTTCAATCACTTTGCCCTTCAAATTTTATGAACACTTTTCATTCGGCAATTTTCGCATTTGGAAATAGAGTAAAGGTGTCAGAGGTGAACACACGACAGTGGCTCGGAGGACTGCACAAGAGGCATAAGGCTTGAACAGGCTTGCGCTTTTCCAGCAATTTTTTCTCCATCAAATTGCCCTTTTTTGGCAGCTTGAAGATTATCCTGAGTCATTTCCATAGTAACGTTGAAGATCAGTTCCCCATACATGCAACTTTCAACCTTGAGGACCGGACTTAAGTGCTATTGTACCTTATGTGGTATGGCTATAATTCCAATCACGTATTTGAGTATGGTGTTGTCATTGCTGCTTAGGTGTTAAATTGAGACAGAAAAACTCAATAAGGCGTCGGCTAACCTTACTCAGTAAGAGAGATTTTGTGGGAAAAAATGAAGCATTTGGAAGACCAATGACCTCCATGAATGACACTGAATCACAGCCGGAAGTTAAAAATGATTCACCCATTACAGTGCGATCATAAGCGGTCCTCTGGGATAGTTTGGAACAGTCAAGAATCTTGATAAATTGGTACACCAGAAACTGACGGAACCCAATAAATTGCAAAGACTACAGATCACCAGTACTAGTACATAATTTCGTCAAACGCAACAGAATTGAGACATTTTTAAAATGGCGTCTAACGTCACTCGCTTCTGTGAAGTGAAAAACCTCGAACATGGATTCTTTCAGTTGCATGAAAATTCACCCCTTTTCGTTTAAGTGTAGTTAATCGGGAAGTGATAGACCTAAAATACTGTGGCGTATGTGGAACATTTTGACCGTTTTTTTTTATAATCGTTGACGATAAGACCGCGGTGGAGCCACAAGACTTCACTTCATCTGACAAAGATTATGTTAACCGTATGGTGGGCTGAAGAGGGGGTAATTCCCAATTCTTTCCTCAGACCTGGGAAATCCGTCACAGCAGAGTCCATACTCACCCATAGACGTGGACCAAATTTTGTGCACGACAATGCCAGACCGGGGCACACCCCAAGGGGGTGTGCTTTCTCCTCTACTATGGAATCTTGTACTCAACGAGTTGCTTCTGAAGCTAGAGGATGCGGGCTGTAACGTGGTAGCTTATGCAGATGACGTCGCCATCGCCGTGACGGGCAAATACCCCCAAACACTGGCAGACATTCTTCAACACGCTCTCAACAAGCTTACTACGTGGACAAACAGCTGTGGCCTTAGTGTCAATCCGACTAAAACGGAGCTGGTCCTTTTCACTAGATAAATCAAAATCCCATTCATTGAACCACACAAGCTCAGCGGCACTCCTCTGAACTTTTCGGGAAGTGCCAAATATCTAGGACTCATCCTAGACAGTAAGCTTCTGTGGCGGGAAAACATTGCAGAACGCGCCAGGAAATCCCTGGTAGCACTCTATTCATGCAAAAGAGCAGTAGGCTCCAGATGGGGCCTTCAGCCGAAAATTATGCACTGGCTATATACGGTAGTTGTGAGACCGATTCTAATGTATGGCATAATGGTTTGGTGGCCGGTTCTGGAAAAACAGACAAGCATCAAAGTTCTCGAGAAAGTCCAACGTGTGGCTTGCCTCAGCATTACTGGTGCGCTGAGGACTTCTCCTACAGCTGCCCTTCAAACCATGCTCCACTTGTTGCCAATAGACATCTATGGCATGTAGCAGGCCACTAACGCGGCTTTAAGGCTGAGAGATACCCACCAATGGTGCGAAAAGAAGGTGGGACATACCAGAATCCTATCAACTCACCGCAGCCTTCCCCAATCAACAGACACGTTGCCCACCGAAAACGACTTTAACATGGGCTACAAACACAAGGTACCGGACAGAAGCGCCTGGAGTCAGTGCGAAGTATTTTTTAATGAGTCAATCTCTATCTTTACGGACGGCTCTAAAACAGCCGAAGGAGTAGGTGCCGGTGTCTTCTCAGAAGACCTGGACATTCACCTCTCCGTCAGTCTTCCCAACCACTGCAGTGTCTTTCAAGCCAAAGTCACAGCTATAAATCAAGCCGCCGCTTGGCTGAAGGCTAACCCAATATCACGCAGGGATATTGCGATCTACATCGACAGCCAGGCTGCGATCAGGTCCCTCGTATCCAACACTATAAAATCTAGGGCAGTGAAGGATTGCCGCGTGTCTCTAAACGAGATCGCTAAACAGTATAACGTCACACTCTGTTGGGTTCCTGGTCACTGTGACATTCAAGGGAACTGCGCGGCTGACGAATTAGCTAGAATAGGCTCCCAATGTACAGACGGCAGGAAGCTCGACCATGTCAAAGCGCCTATGTCGTTTGTTAAACACCTGACCCACACCGACGCTCTGTCGAAAGCAAACCGTAGATGGCAACATCTCGACTATTGCAATAATGCCAGGCTAATCTGGCCTGTCCTGGATCTAAAAAGATCGAAAGCATTAATACGACTCAGAAGAGACCAGTTCTCAAAACTCATCAACGTCCTCACGGGGCACTGCATCCTAGGAAGACATGCTCAACGCCTGGGGATAGCATGTAACGATTTCTGCAGGAGCTGCAGGGATGAGGAAGAGGAGGAGTCAACCGCACACTTCCTCTGCACGTGTCCCGCACTAGCCCATATCAGGAAGGTCACCATGGGCCAATACTTCTTTAACGATCTTAATGATCTGAACTCCGCCAGCATGGCCGACCTTAACAGCTACGTTAGGAAATCTAAATGGTTTTAGGAGTAAGCAGGGTACCCCTGTAATCAGTGGCATCACAATGGACCTACTTTCTGGTATAAGTGTACCTCCTCTCGAAGGGCCACTTCTAACTAACTATGCCAGACCGCATACATCACTACGATCCGTACCAAAATTCGCAAGACTGAGATTTCAAGTTCTCCCTTGTTCACCATACTCATCTGACTTCTTGTCTACAGATCCTGGACAACTTCCTGCTGAGATTTTTTTAAAAGGAAATTTTCTTTGTTGCCGGCAATTACTGCCTATGGTGCATATTTTGAAGAGCAAACGTCTTAGCTCAGACCCTGACGAATTCCACTTATTCACTGCCCAGGTAAAAGTGTGCATCGTACGCCTTGTTCGATTTTTTGAGCATTTTAGCCTCACGAATCAGACTTATTTACTGTGTGCTCATGAAGCTATTCAATTAGAGGTGTACCTCGTCACTGGAGATTATTTTCTTCGCAATATCGTCTTGCTTCTCTCGGTTCTTGTCTATGCGCCATCATGTACGGTTTGTGTCCACATATCTCATTTCTTTTTAAATCTTCTCCAATTGCCGCCGCTTTGGCTCCATTGTTCAACGTCATGTATTTTGAATTCATTGCATAGCCTGGATGACAATAAAGCTGCTGTCTTTTTGAAACGTATGATCAAAATCTATAGCATTGTTCAATGAGGCTGTTCCGAACAGTTTGGAACAGGAAATCTTGCACCTACTCGTGAGGTAGAACAGAATTGTGAAAAGTGTCAAAGTCAGCTGTGGCTATCAATTTGGGATCTTTTCAGCATTTTACTTGTTCAAGGGGCATTTTTAAATTGTTGATAACTAACATATGGGCTGCACTTTTCTGGTTTAACTTGATCTGACATTTTTCACAAATCTATTCTGTTTTCTTCTCATTGAACAAAGCTTATATCACTTAAGATTGTTTATCAATTTCCTAATGCAGCCTCACATAAGGTAAGAAAAAGGCTTGGTTCGATTGTTCACAACACAATGAATTAAATTCTTTATTTCGTTAATTTTAACGCAAAAATTGTGCTAACCTAAGCATTACATACATTGAAAAGTGCAAGTGACCACCTCCTGAGTTGATGCACATTTGTACTGGTTTTATGGCATTTTGAATTGTTGCTCGCAAAATATCTGGCTGGTTTGCTGTTTGTTGTGGCGCTAGATTTCAAAAAGTCCCAAAAGGAAAAAGTCTGGTGAAGTCAGATCTGGCCGGTCAGTTCAAATCGCCAAAACGGGAGACCACACGGCCTGAAAATTGGCGATTCAATATCTCCATCGTTGCCCGAGCTGTGTAAGAGATTGCTCCGTCCTGCTGGAACCACATGTCCTCCAGTCCCAATTCACCAATTTGCGGCAATAAAAATTCGCCCAATTGCTTGACACGTTGTCTGGTCGACGTTGATGGGTCATTCGCGCCATCTTCAGCCACAGCGGCGATATTCTCGTTGGAATGAGCACTCCTTGCGACATCTCTAGTGAATCCAGTTTGTACTAGAAATTTAGCCAAACGCTTAATTGTTCGCGTACGTTGTGCAGGACGACGAGAAAAACGACGAAGAAATTCATGCTGCGTTAAAACAACAGACCGGAAATTGGTCAAATAAGCAGTAACAATAATTCCGCGTTCTTTAGGTGTGTACTGCTTGTTGTCAATTAATTCTCAATCTGTCTACAACATAAATGTCAAAGCACAATGACATTTGACGCCATTTACAAACATTTTTAACACATTCACAGTATGACATTACTTTTGCCCCACCCTGTACAAATGCCTTAAAGAATTTTAACCCGGCGGGCGTAAGGTCAAAATTTGTAACACCGAGCATGAGGTGGGTGTGACAAACCCATATGATAGATTCAGCATTTTTATAGGTTAATAACAATCTTAATTATTATTTTTTAATTGTTGTTATTATTTAATAGTTTAAAGACTGATTGAGAGGGTGAACTTAAAAGTCCCCCCGCGCAGCTACTCGGACGCACAGCTCATTTGGATTTATTAGAGTGTCGGTGCATTATACCCAGTCTTACGCTCGCCGGGTTAATGTTCTTGTACACAAGTTTAAGCATTTAAACCGGGTGCTTAGAAATATTATGTATTATGTGATTATCAGAATGAGCCGTGAGCAACTCACAATGTGTGCAATATATTAACATGAACAAGAAGAAATAAATATATAAAATGTGTTGAAAACGGTTTGTCCTCCACCAACTCAAGATGAACTTCTTAAAATGTTCAAGTAGGTATATGCTGCCCGAATGATCTGCAAGTATAGGTTGCGATACAACAATCAGCCTTGAATGCTAATTTAAGACTTACATCAATGAATGTGGATATTTTAAGCGTGATAAAAAATGCCTCTATTTCGACTGGGTGCTCTGTGATAAGCATAATCAGGAGTACCATTTTCTTAACCTCCAGGGAATAGGTGTACCAATCGGATGAGTAGATGGCAATACTCATTAACAAGCTCTGCAAGATACATAGTCATAAAGTCAGGAATATACATATTCCTGCTAAAGATTTCTAAAACTACATTTACTTACATTATCACTCACTAAAGTACCATTCCAGTGGTAAAGCCAGAGTGCTGTAGCTATGACGATAAGATATAATGCTAGGTCTAAGTTAGTGGTGTTCTATAAACGAATTTACAAAATAAATGTAAATTGGAATTGATTATGTCGTCAGAACTCACTCCAGTGGCCATAGCATAAAATGCAAAACATATTGAAATCGAATAAACCATAAAGTCTGCAAATACTGGTATGCGAATCAACTCCTGCAGTTGGCTCATAAACCTGTCAAAAATAAAATTAAGCAAATTAAATCCAAGGTAACTGAAAGAGTCCGCTTGGTTGTAGCTGCCTCCAAGCGAATTTAACCCACCAACGAATGCGGACCTGTTGATTTACACAGAATTTACACAATCTTGTCCGGAGGTAATTTGCTTGAAGACCATCGCCAACAAGTGATGAATAGAATTCGGATTCATTTGGCTCCAGAATCACTTTTGACACCTAAAATGTAATCAAATTTGTGTTTTTAGATGTTCACGCCACTTCTATTCATATGTACATCCATTTCCGACATCCGTTTGTGCATAATTTTCCACTTGAAGTTCACGTAAGTCATCAAGCCAGTGATAACTACGGGCCACAGTGGAACCAACAATATTCCAGAAAAGATTGCACAAGAAGGGAAAATGAAGCTCAAGAAAAAGTCGTGATGTACCTCCCCAAATGGAAACACTTTTTCAAACAACGCCAGTGTCCTCGTGTCAGTTTCAGCCTGAAATGAGCTTCATTCGATAAATGTTCAAATTGCACTTTAACGGGGCACGAACAGGAAGATTGAAGATTGTTTCTCCCTTGAATATAATTTAAGTAAGTTGACCTCTTTTGTTGGCAAAAAAGGTGTACATGCTGATCATATTTTTAAGGACTCGGTCGAATGCTTAACTTTCTCCAAGCGGATATGGATAAACTTTTCATAAATACCGACGAACGCGAAGTGAAAATGTTTGAGGAAACCTGCAGTTTCATGCGATTTATTCGGATATTTATTTATGTACCAACACTAATGGAAGCGTCGGTATTCTGTCTAGATTCGCTCTACAGAATTTTTTTCGACCGCGAAGCTGCCATTAATTATGCAAATGTTCGAAGTCTGCAGAAGATTGACTTGAATATGTGTTGAATAGGTTTATTTCTGATTTAGAATGAAACGAAAGCAGGAGTCTTACTGGTGAAAGTGTTTCCACTAAGAATTCATGATGATTTCTTCATATATATATATTCCACTTTGACCCGTAACCATCACAAACTTATTGTCGTATGTGAATTTAAAATGGAAAATTATGTACAAACGGATGTCAGAAATGGATGTAAGTTGACAGGTTAACAAAGAAGCTTTGAACACTCTAGCGATTCAGATAAAATTTGTATTAGGTATCAAAAGTTATTTTGGAGCCAAAAGAAATCACCGTCTATTCAAAATTTGTCACTGAAGATGAAAAAATCAACTACCTTCGAACAAGACTGTGTAAATTCTGTATAAATGAGCTTGGCCGCATTCGATGGTAAGTAAACTGAAAGTACTAACAAGGCCTATAATTACCAAACATTAGATGAGTAAATGTCACGAGTTCTTGTCGTCCAAATATTTGTTATTAGAAGCTGATATTTCGCTGTATATAAAGTCCCAGAAAAAAAATTTGGAACTACAAGTTAAACCACCTAATTTTAAAAACATGCATAACCCTTAAATATAAAACATATTAGTTTCTAGGTATTTTAATAAGTGTCTATACTTTAGTAAACAAAAACAAATGATTTTATAAATGTACATAATTTTTTGTTAGATACATACATACCCTAACGTAACAGCTATGCACATATCCGTAAGCACACATCGAAAAGTGTTAAAACGTGGTTCAGGGACAAAAATCTGATGGCATTGGATTGGCTTCCACAGTAAACCAATATAATCTAAACATTATCAGTTCTGAACATCCCCCTGATGGCCACCTTAACATGCTTCCCTCCCTGCTCCAAAGCAGAGAGTTCAGCATACCGTTGGATGAATTTCTCCCAAGGTATTGCTTCAAACGAAATTACTCAGTAGTCATACCCCCCCGTGACGACTGGGAAAAATTCAAACCCCGTCCCTCAGAGCATGACCAGGTATGGTATACAGACGGCTCTAAAATGGACAGTGGATCTGGGGCTGGAATATTCGGAGAGTCACTTAGCACTAACCTATCGGTTAGTCTAGGCACGTACTCATCAATCTTTCAGGCAGAAATATTTGCCATAAACCAGTGCACAAGTTTAAGCTTGCTCTCTAACCCCAGTGGCAAAACCATTTTTATCTTCTCTGACAGTCAAGCTGCCCTGAAAGCACTGAATTCAACCACGATAAAATCAAAACTAGTTCTAGAGACAGTCAAATTGCTTCTAGAATTGGGAAAAAACAACTTGGTCATACTACATTGGATCCCTGCTCACAAAGGCTACGCCGGCAATGAAACAGCGGATTCACTGGCCAAGATAGGTGCGACCACCCCCCTCACTGGTCCTGAACCAGCCTGTGGACTAAATAAAGCCATCTTTAAAAACTTCATGAGGGAGAAATCCCTGCTCAAATCCAACGCGATCTGGATGGAAAGTATAGGACAGAAATTTACCAAACACTTCTTTCCCATGGTATCGCAAAAGAAATCCAAGTTTCTTTTAAAGCTAAGCAGGAACCTCCTTAGAATTCTAACCGGCATCCTAAGTGGCCACTGCCGTCTAAAACGGCATCTTCACAAGCTTGGCCTGTCACCGGACCCTATCTGCAGACTTTGCCTGGAGAGCGATGAAAGCTCTCTCCACATCGTCACAGAATGTCCCGCCCTTATCCATGTGAGAAAACGGACCCTAGGCAGTGAACTCGTTTCACCAACGGCGCTTGCCACGCTCCACCCAGAGAGGCTGATTAGCTTCCTGACATCCTCTGGAGTAGACAAACTGCTCTAAACTCTTGGGAAAGCACAATAGGCCTCTTTATGAGACCGCAGTGCTAGAATGGACAAACCGCTCCCCACTTATAATAATAATAAACCAATATAAACCCAATAGAGAACCTTTGGGAGATTGTCAAACAGAAAGTAAATAGGGAAAACGTCACTAATTGGAGGTGACTATTTTTTGAAAAAATAAAGAAGACGTGGAATGAAATTTCGATGGACACAATTGAAAGTTTAATAACGTCTGTGGCATGTTGGCATAAAATGGATTTGCCACCAAATACTAACGGCCTTTCATCATAATTAATTTCTTTTTTTATTAACTTGAAGTTGCAACTTGTTTGTCCAACTGTAGAATCTAATTTCATGTAAAATATATGTGCGTCGCAAAATCGATCCCGTGAGAATGTCCTAAACATCGACTAGGAGGGCTTATTTTTGTTTTAACTCCGATAATTTTTTTTATTTTTTATTTTTTATTTTTTTTTAGGTTAATGAGTCAGCTTCAGGAGGTTATACAAATTCCGGCATTTTTTGACTTCTTAATTTATTCGATTGCAATATGTTTTATTCTTTACGAGATGGTTGCTGGAGTAATTTCTGAAAATTCGAATTTTTATAATTTATTTATTTATTGATATTTTGTTTCAGCATCACCCGAACATAGATTTGGCATTCATGGCCTTGTTTGAGATCATTGTATCTACGATCTTGTGGGTTTACCACTGGAATGGTACTTTGGTGACTGACAATGTGAGTCCGCAAAATTAAACTGTTTAACAAGACTATAGAATATTTTGCCACTTATGGGTTTCATGATCGTACAGTTACCTGTCACTGTATTCTGTTTCAATGATGTACCTACTCTTCTTTCTCTGGTTTTTTCTAATCTGCGAGTATTTTTCGTCAGATTTTTTTAGGTCTACCCACTTTTTGCTTATTTACTAATAGAAGAAACATTTCAACTTATAAAGAAAGTTATGGTCATCTGTAAGTTCTTAATGCACCTCTAATTGGGGTTCGTGTTAGGGCTTTGATTGCACATGAGCCTCGAGTGATATTTGAAACTAAATCGTATGAACGGACTTCAGAACGATATCGTTTTACTTCAAAATTATACTGTTTTCTATGTTTTGCAGAGCTATGCCATGTGTTTTGCGGTCTACTCATGCGATTGGTGCAACTATTCTCCTGAAATCAGAAATATGGTGCTAATGATTATTCTAATTTCTGCCGACCCACTGGAAATAAAGGCTTTTTTTATAACGCTTAAAGTATCCACTTATGTTGATGTATGTTCTCAGTTCTATCTGATTTATTTTTAGATCATACGAACTGCATACACCTATTTTAGCATTTTAAGGAAGGCATCTTAAGTTTGAAGGAATTCTAGGACAAGGGGAGATAAAAGCTCTATTCAGAATGTGATAAGACAAGAAGCCAGATTGTATCAATCGCCAATATGGTGGCACTAAAGTTCAGCGTCAATCAAGAATTTTGAGTTCATTGTATATAAATGAAAGTTCATATATAAATTAAAGTTCATTATTTTAGTTCATAATACACAATCATTGCATCCATTAATATTGTATATAAAATGTTTTTAATAAAAATGCGGAAGCGCAGCTCTTCTAAAAATGTTGTAAGATGTCAAGCACGTTCTGGTGGGTAATCTGAGACCCTGTCTAGCTCTCGTTGTAAGACCCAGTGTATGGACTGGGTTGAGTATAGCTTTTATAAACAAAGCAAGAAAGGTCCACAAATGTTCACTTAGTATTCTAGGCCGATATAGGCCCCAGGTAGAATTCTTTACCTCACAGTATAAGTATCAAGTGGATAAATCGGTTGAAGCGATCCTTCACTCAATGATACAACCTGTTGAAAAATTCATCGCGCTCAGAATATTCGTTGTGGTTAAATTCAGTGATGTTGAGACATTTTCGATAATGAAAAACCTCAATACTATCAGGATACGAACTGATCCAACCACTGAAAAAAAAATATTTTTCCGACCCGACAAATGGTTATACATACATACATTCAACCCGATATTGAAGAAAAATAAAGGTAGAAAAAAAACGAGGAGACAACAAGAGAATCCAGTAGAATCCGGAAAAGATGAACAATCCAGAAAATTGAACGGAATTTTTTCGCCATTGCAGTATTCTTAAATAACACTCTGAGAAAACTCTAAATAAATTTTTTGGATAATTTTTGTTTTCCCCTGTTTTTTGTTTATTTGTGGTATAAAAATAAAATTAATTCCTGCTATATTATATTTAATGTCTTTATACTATGCAAAGGTGTTAACTTGTTCTTCTTTATAACCAAAATAAGGTTAGATACCTTAAACAAGATGAACAAGCCCTCTTTTTCGTTCGTTCATCTTTCTGAAATTCTACTACATTTTACTTTCGCCTATTGTTGCACACCGCTGTATAATACACATCAGATATCTAAGTTTATTTTAAATTTATTTTTAGAATAAACAACAGAAATGTGACATATGCAATTATCCATATACGATTATAATGTGTTTTTGATGATTGTTATCTTATTTCATCTTGATAGTTCCAACTTTGACATCTTTCTACCCTTCTTTTGAGTCCAATCGTTTACAAATTATTTCGATCTTCTTAAAATACTGAAGTAGGTATATGCCGCTCGAATAATCTGCAAATAAGAAAATGTCATAAGCCTCTCAACCTACAAACAAACCTGGAAACTCACATCAACGAAAGTGGTTACATGCAGTCTTATAATGAAGGCTGTTATCTCCACAGGGTCTGCAGTGATTAGCATAATTACCAGAATCATCTTTTGGATATCCAGGGAATAGGTGTACCATTCGCACGAATAGATTGCAAAACACATGGCATAGCTCTACAAGACAAATGTCAAAAAGTTTAGAAATAGCAAACAAAAGCGGTTTATTGACTCACATTTTCACTCACCAAAGTGCCATTCCAGTGGTATACCCAAAGGATCGTAGACACGACGAACTCAAATAGTAACAGGAACAAAAAATCCATCTTCGAGTGACTCTAAAATGAAATCACGAATCAATAAAAAAGTGTAAAAATTTAGGTTTTTAAAACTCACTCCCGCAGCCAACGCATAAAGAACGAAACAAATTATAATCGAATAAATCATAAAGTCCATAAAAACCGGGATGTGTATGAATTGTTGAAGCTGGTTCATAAACCTGGATGAAAAAGAAAACAACAAGATCAGTCACTTCATATTATTTAGTACCTTAGAGCAGCGTGGGTTCATGCCCCAGCCATGTTCATCGGACATTTGTCGCCGCACAACTTCTCGTCGCGAAATGACAAACCTCCAAAAATATTGCTTGTCATGAAAAAGCTTCTCAATACACCGTCCGAAGTCGACAATATATTATATGTCCCTTAAATTCGGGTAAAAATTGTAACATGATAAATTGCAAAAAGTTAGGCCTTGGCTAATCCCGAGCTGTGGCAGCATACCCAATGGGACAGAGAGTGTCGTAAGGTCTCATTTTCTCACGACAAATGGAGCCGACAGCTATAACTTCTATTTTCGTTATTTGTGAAAACATGAAGTAACATTGGATAGACGACACAGCCAAAGAGGAGGTGTAATGGTATGAGGAGGAATATCATTTTACTGTACAGTGGAACTGAATTTTCAAAGCTCACGAATGAACGTAGCAACCTACAATGGCGTGCTGGAGCGAGCTTTTCCTAAGTTTTTTGAATTATAAGTGAACACCGATGGTCTTTTCCAACAGGACAATGGTCCCATACACACTGCAAGGTTAACCAAAGCCTACTTTCAGGGTCAAAATGTAGAACTTTTGCCATGGCTGGCATACTCACATGACTTTGACTGAACATTATGGAAAATGTTTGGGAATAGCTATCACGGAAAACTTAAGTAAGATGAAGACAATTTGAAACCAAAGAAGACCTAAATGAAGCTATAGAGTCATCTTGGACAGAGATTTCACTGCACTTTGACCATCTTCCGTATAGGCTCGAATTTAGGCAACTTGCTTTTGGTATAATTGTGTTATTGATGATCAAATGTTTTTAACTGTTAATTATTTAACTTCTTGCATCCTCTTATTCATTTTTTTAGATGCTACTAGATTGTTTTTGAATGTGGATTTAAACAAGTGAGACAAAAAAAAAGAGTCGATTTTAGGACCCAAATTGGTTGAAGTGCCATAAAACTAACCATTTTGAACGTGGATTCAAAATTCTTTTTGGCGCTTTATCCTCCTTCGAAGTTATATAGCCGAAAAGGACCCACTTACAACTATAAATATACTCACCACCGAATGCGAATTTGTTCACTTATACAGAATTTGCACAGTCTTGTGCGCAGATAGTTGGTTTTTTTATATTGATTGACAAGTTTTGAATACACTGTAGCTTCATTTGGCTCCAAAACCACTTTCGATATCTAATTGTACAAAAACGAAAAACGATAAATTATTTCGGAGCTTCTACATCGTGTTAAACATTTTTTCGTTCTTATCCACATCAACATGCATACTTACATCCATTTCTGACATCCGTTTGTTTATAACTTTAAATTTGAAATTTACATAAGACATCAAAGTGGTAAGGGCTACAGGCCACAATGGAATAAATAACATTGCCATGGCGATAAGAGCAAAAGGATAAAGAAATCCCATGAAGAAGTCGTCATGGATTACTCTGTATGGAAACATTTTTTCAACCAACGAGTTTGCATCTACTACACGCTCCGTCTGGAATAAGCCCTTTTTAACATAAGTACAATCAAAACTTTCTTTTAGAGACCACGAACCGTCGCATAGTTATTGACAGATTCCGGATCGAAGATCATTCTGTAAAACGAGTCAATGTACAGCAGATTCGCTGCTATTACGGTAGGTGTGTAAACAAGCTTCCGAATAGTAGACATCAATCCACAGGTTTCTTCGAACATCTGAAGCTCACGTTCGTCGGCATTTATCATAAGTTTTTCCATGTCCTCTTGCAGGAAGTTCAATATTCGACCGAGTCCTAGAAGATATTATTACAGTGTTATGCGAGTACATGCCAGCAAAGTGAGCCGTCCTACTTTTCCTTTGAAAAAACATATTAATGTAAGCAATTGATGTGGCCAGGAAAGAACATGTTGTAGATAAGCACAGTGGATTAACGGTTCTCGTAAAAATCACTGTCATCTGTTGTAAAGATTGTTAATTAATTCTAGAAAAATCGAATGTGTTACCAAACAAAATCACCCCAAAAACAGCGCAAAAGGACAAAGAAATAGTAAGAATCACACACCGCCAAAAATGCCACCATTCAAATTTTTGTTTCTCATCCATCACAAAACCACCGAGTTGAAGAGATTTTACAATGAAGCTGAACAGTTTGTTTTTAAGTAATTTCCGGGTTATACGCAAATATCCGGCTGAAGTCATGTTTGCGGAACCGCTATAAGTACTCTAATGCCACGAAGACGACACATGAATTTATAGTGTTGTCTTAATTATTAAATTAAAAGCTTCTCGACAATATTGTTACAATTATAATAATTATCGTTGTGATTAAATTATTTGATTCCTAATTTTGTTACTACGCTGTTGCTGGCAATTTAATTACGGAGTACCTCCTTGATTTGCATAAGATGAGTCGCCGTCTATTAAAGAAATAAACTACAACTGCCAGTTCTCACGTTCGAATAAATACATGTTGAATCAGCTATTAGTGAAACAGCAGCAAAATTTGTACAAATGTAAGTAATCCATCGACTCTATGAAGCTTGGTTTATGGAATTACCAATCCACTATTCTATACCAAGTAGGACTGGACTGCAATTGATAAGAGAATTACTGACTGATCAAGACTTGGTTTAAAGCAGTAGCGCTAGACTAATTAGTAGACCCATCCACTTGCTGCCCATCTTGAAAAGTTCCGTGGTTTACGTTTCTTGGCAGATGGGCCGATAAAAAAATTCAACACACCCTATGTATCTTCTTTTTTGTCCCGACGTGAATGTACTCCAGTTAGACAAAATGCTTCGACTGCACTGTCTACCCTACATCAAGCGAAGAAAGTCCGAACCTATGTTTTTAGAACAAACCCATTGCGGATGCCAATGCTCTTGCTTTGCAAAATTGTAACCAACGTTCGCAGGATCGAGGAAAATGGGAGACCCTTAAGGTTGCATAGGCGCTAAGCACACCTGTTCTACAGCTAATACTACAGCTCCACATTTATATAAAGAAAATATGGCAATTTGTGGCACAGTTAGACTACTGCAAAACGGGAGAAACAAATCACACAGATCTTAGGAATTTAATAAATGTTTTCAGTGAAATTCCAGAGCTTGACATGGTCTTATAAACACCAAAATCTCGTTGTCAATGGAAAAAAAAGACCAGTGTATTTCAGGCAAAGATCCACACCATGCGCAAGAATGCGCCAATCTCATTCTAGATTCTGGAATATAAAAGGTTGACCAAATCACAATTTAAACACAGTCAAGCCGGCGACATTTCTCTAATGGGACACTGTCAACTTTGTTATCAACTGCATGACATTCAGACTGAGGCTGTATGTCAAGTTTGCTTGGAAGACGATGAAACAGCGGTGCTCCCACTACATACTCGTACATAGGAACAAAACGGAATTGCGCTGTAATAACACTTGACGTCAAGAACGCGTTCAACTCAGCTGACTGGAGTCGTCTAGTAAGGGCACTAAACGATCTGCAGGTACCAAATTACCTGTCAGCTATTTCGAAGATAGATACGGAAGACGGACCAAAGAAGTATAAGATTACGGGCGAAGTTCCACAAGGGTCAGTTTTGGGACCTATTGTATTGAACATAATGTAAGACGGCATATTAAAAATGCAAAAAAGCGAGTGGAGTGGAAACCTTCAGTTATGCAGCTGTAGTAGTGGCCAAAACACTATAAGATGTGACTCAAAACTCCAATGAAACAATCATGAACGTGAAACTTTGACTATACACAACAGGTTGAGAGTTAGCGGACTACTAAACCAAAGCCGTTTTCATAAGCAACCATAAAAAAGTGGAACTCGTCTCCATACTCTTGTATGCGGCTCCAATATGGGCATCAGCGACACACCATAAGTCATACATCAGAACGATGAACGACGATGGACATATAAACTGATCCTAACATTGATGAATGGACTAGTAGAAAGCACTACCTAACACAATTTCGGTCAAAGCGTGGATGCTTTCGGGAGTACGTTTATAAGTACAAGCATGTGGATGACCCATTCTGCCAGCACTCTTAAGGGAAACCCCAGAACGCTGACCTGCTCAAACTACACACGTACTAGAATCATCTTAGAGAGAAAAATTAGAGGCCAATTGGACCCCAAGAAGCCTCTTCACATTAATGCTGGCGACGCGCGAAGGCTGGGAGATTGCAAGTTATAATTTTACAGCGAGAAACGGAGAAGCTGCTAGCTCTGGCAGTTGAAAAAGAGGTCAAAAGTCATGGCACAGCCCGGAGAGTATCCACAAAGGATTTTCACACCTACCTGGGGAGACAGTTCTGTAGTTCCCACCTATTACATTATACCAAGAAGATACAATTTTGCGATATCTAAAAACACACCCACAACAGACGAGTTGAATTATAATAAGTAATTTATTTTTATTTATTTTTTTGCATAAAATAATTGGATAACCAATATAATTTCCTCAGCATCCACTGGACCGATTATGCTCAAAATCTAAGCAGCTCTAAATTTCATGCTGACAAATAAAACAAAAAAGCCGAATGATTGTGCGTTGTTTCGTTCTCTACATATCGAAGGCCAAAAAATTTATCAGACACAAACATAATTTCGAAAATGGGTGGAAACAATTCTTAGGACACATCGGCGTTAGGCAATATATTCTTTGTAAATTAAATGTAAACTCAATATACATAATGTCAACTAAAATTATTACATATCATCACTGGATTGCATTTGGATAGCTTCGAATTTTTAATCTTCCTTGGAGTCCTGCCGTTTCGAACTTAATTTGATCTTCTTAAAATATTAAAGTAGCTACATATATGCCGCTCGAATAATCTGCAAATAAAAAATTATAACTAGCCCCTCGGCCCATGATACAAACAAGTCGTGAAACTTACATCAACGAAAGTGGTTACATGCAATCTTATGACAAAGGCTTTTATTTCCACTGGGTCGGCAGCGATTAGCATAATTAGCAGCACCATCTTTTGAATCTCGTGGGAATAGGTGTACCAATCGGATGAGTAGATGGCAAAACACATGGCGTAGCTCTAAAAGACATAATTATCTTTCTATAGATGTGCACCAGCAGAGTGTCGGAAAGTTAAGAAATGACACACAAAAGCGTTTTATTGACTCACGTTTTCAACTCAATCACCAAAGTACCATTACGGTAGTCTATCCAAAGGATCGTAGGTACGCAGAACGCAAAGAACAACAGGAATAAAAAGTCCATTTTCGAGTGACTCTAAGGCCCAATGCACACGGAGCTACTGAAAAACAACGCATTGGGCCTAAAACGAAATACCCAATTAATAAATAAAAATTAAAAATCGAAATTTTCCGAACTCACTCCCGCAGCTATCTCATAAAGAACGAAACAAAGTACAAAAATTGAATAACTGCGTCATATCAAGCCAGTCAAGGTCACCTAACGCAGTTGACATGACCAGGTTCTCCATTTGGTGAAAAAAAATATCTTAGGTAAGCGCCTCTCACTTCGCCCCATTGCGTTGTCCGTACCAGGAGAATCGATGCCGTCCAATGGAGGTCTTTGCTCTACGTGGTCTATTTTGGACAGACAATTATGTATTTGTGCGGCAGAGACATTTGTGTTACGAAGTACAGTCGAAATCGCTTACAACGACATCGGTTATAACGACGAATCCGTTTTAACGACCAAATTTGTAGGTTCCGGCTGAGTTCTATTAACTAACCGATTTTGACTGCAGTTACAAATGATCTGCAGCGTCAATCTTTCACGGGGTCATTCAGGTTATAATAAAAAAAAAAAAAACGCATTTGCAAATAGAATACACTTTATTTAGTAAAGTGTAATGGATTCTTGCTGTTGCTGATACGTAATCAAATTACATCCTGGTCCTGGCATGATAAAAAAAAGTCTTATTCATTTTTTTCGCACATTTCTCCTAACTTAAAATGAACTTCTTAAAATGCTAAAGTAACTATATGCCGCTCGAATGATCTAAAGACGATTTGATTAGACAATTGACATTGAATTCGAGCTGAAGACTTACATCAATGAACGTGGATATTTGAAGTTTAATAAAGAAGGCGTTTATTTTCAGGGGGTCTGCTGTTATCAGCATGATCATGCGCACCATTTTTTTGACCTCAAGGGAATAGGTATACCAGCCCGATGAATAGATCGCCAAACTCATATCATAGCTCTGCAAGACAAATCAAATTAAGGCGTTGAAAGGTTGCTATTAATATTGATACGAGTAGAGGACATTCAGCTATTGAACGCACATGTTCAGTGACTATGTCCAGTGGTAAAGCCAGAGTGTAGTAGCTGTGATAGCCTGATAGAAGCACAGGAACGTAAAATCTATTTTCGAGTTTGTCTGTAAAGTAATTAAAACAACATTAACGTATAGGATATGACGAAGCTTTAAGAACTTACTCCAGTGGCCATGGCATAAGAAATAAAACATATTACAATCGAATAAATTACAAAGTCCGCAAACACAGGAATTTTTATAAACTCCTCGAGTTGATTCATGAACCTGCCGAGAAAAAAAAAGAGAATTATAGGCTAGATTAGATTGGAAAATGCGGAAGAGGTGTTCAGCTCTATCACAATGCTTTCTTTTCGAATTCTCTTGTGCTTTCCCTTGCTATATCAGGAGTAAATGCCTTATGTGAAGTCTATAAATTTGCCAACAGGAGGATGAAATTATCCTCCTCTGAACTTGTCCTGCCCTATCCCAAAAAAGGAACCTCTATCTAGGAGCTTTCACTTCGACAATGTCAAAGTATCCTCACCTTTATTAAGAGCTCCAAATGGTTTCAATAATTCGAGTGGCACCTAAGGTATAGATTCCAAAGGCACCACAAAAGGCCTTCCTGGGCCTACGTGTGTCTGTGCCTAGCCTTACCTACCAACTTTTCTGTCGACAATACGTTTTGGTTTTCTTTTAAGAAGCGATCCTTGAAGAACCTTTTAGGGCAACCGAAAACCTAAATTTTTTCTATCAAGGTAAGCAAGAAAGTGCGACTTCTTTAGTGAAAGTGTGCTAACAGCACCTTGAAACAAAACCTTATATACTCTGGCAAGCTTCTCTGAATCTGAATTAGTCTCGGCCTTATTCATGATTTTTAAATTGTGCTCAGCTAACTCTGCAGAGGAGTTTAGACGTATGAAAGACGGCAAGTGAATCAGCTTTTTCATCTGCTTAATACTGGAATCCAGTGCTAGGTTGTTCTAAAAAGAATAACAGAGGGACTTTAAAGGTTTTTAGAATTAGCTGTATTTGATAACAACTCCGTTAAGCGCTTTTGGAACATCTTGACTATTTAAAAAGATGAATACTATTTTCTCAAAATGTTAGAGGTGCGGCTAAATTTCACTGCAGAATAGGAATCCATGCGGAACGTCTTGCATTGTCTTACAATCACTATTGCAGAAGCTGCAGGGGCGAAGAGGAAATATAATGCTATGCGAATATCCCACACTGGCTACTAGAAGATTGCGTACTCTTAGTAGTAGCTTCTTCCATGGGCTGCAGGACCCTAATATCGCTGATTTTAGGAAACTCCTGAGATTTCTATCCCTTTCTGGGTGATTTCCGGATAAGCCTATCCCTTGATTTGACTCCCATTAGTATATCTCTTTATGGGTACAATGGACCCGCATGAGGTCTAAGTAAGTCTCTGGGACACCCACTAAACTAACCAACCAAGAGGTGCGGCTGATTGATGGCAAATGCCTTTGAACATGTGATTATTATGGCTGCCTATGAATTTCGGGCTGGATCAGTTATCCTAAACTTCAGTTCCTGCTTTACTTTATGGATGAGCTTTTTTTCCAAATGAAGTCAGATAGTGATGGTTATGCTTTGTAGTCCTCTCAGTCCTCCGCAGTTACTAATAAAATAGAAATTGTACGTCCACATAACAAAATTGGCTGCGAAAGCTAAGTTTTCGGTCTTTATAGGCTGTCGCACCAAATATACTGGGTTTTCGATGTTTTTCAAGTTATTTGCTCGACAAACTTTTGCCACCAGTAAGTTTCACAATTCCTCGCTCATAGAAGAAGCAAAAAATTTAACTAAAACCTAATTTACAGCCTCATCTAAAATTGTGGCACCGTAAAAAGAACTTCTTTGAGTATATGAGGAATCCAAATATAGAAATTGTTTGCATTTCCCAACTTCTTCAGGGATGTTTAAAGTTTTTGCAGTTCATCGTGTCATAAATACTAGGTAGATTTTTCTTACTAAGTCGCCCGCAAAATTATGGGAAAGAAAACTGGGTTGAACTCAAATTTAAGGTAAACGCTTATGTCAAGTTAATGCACCTGGTGATAAATTGAGTTTCACCTTACTGAAGCTTGTCTACCCGTGTCTATTTTACAGGTCCTCAATTTTTTAACAAGAAAATGTTTAAAGCAACTCAGCTTTACATTACATGCTGCAAATGAATCCTTTTTGCCAGGCGCACTCTGACAGACATTTGATACTCACCACCGAATACGGACTTGTTCATTTATGCAGAACTTGCACAATTTTATTTGAAGATAATTTATTCTAGCCTTCTCACTAGCAAGGGATGAACAATACTTGTATTCACTTGGCTCCAGAATGACTTTTGACACCTAAAATTTAAAAAGGGACATGTGTACATATTTTATCGCATGTTCGCTGACTGTAAAAACTTTCAAAAGAAATACCTATGTATACACACAAACTTACATCCATTTCCGACATCCGCTTGTGCATTATTCTCCATTTCAAATTCACATAAGACATCAAACTGGCAATAAATACGGGCCACAGTGGAAGCAAAAACCCTCCTACAAATATCCCAACAACAGGAACGAAAAGGGTCAACATTAAGTCATCGTGAACTTCTCTGAACGGAAACGCTTTTTCAAGCATTGTTCGAGTTTTCGTTACATTTTGAGCCTGAAATAAACCCAATCAAAAATATTTAAAAATTTAATTAAATTTAACGAACTACGAACTGAAAAATTAAACAGCGCTTGCGGTTTAAACACAATCCTATATAACACTTCGAATATTAAAATTATCATTGCGCCTGCTGTTGGTGTGTAAATATACATTCGAATTAAAAACATCGATCTATAGGTTTCTTCAAACATTTTCTCTTCACGTTTATCCGAATTGACGACAATTCTATCCATGTCTTCCTGCAGAAAGGTCAACATTCGTGCGAGTCCTTAAAAAGAAAAATCATGAAATATATGCATACATTGAAAACAAATCATACTTACGTTCCCGTTGAAAGAATATATTGGCAAACGCAATGGATATGGTGAAGTACATACACGATGTTGATAGAGAGAGTGGGGCTATTCCCATTGTACTCAGAGAGATAAACTGGGGATTTAATTTTGTTAGTGAGGATAGTGAAACCAAATGCACTTACCCCCAAAACAGAACAAGCGAATGTCCAAAAAGTGGACAACGCACTGCGGCATAGATGCCATAATTCAAATTTTTGATTCACTTCCACGACGAAGCCAACGATTTGTAATACTTTTACCAAGAAACCGAACAACCGGTTTTTGAATATTTTCCCATCAACCCTTTGGTATGAAAAGTGAGACATCTTTACACACCAACTTCGAGTAGTGGAATGCGGCAAAGAAGTCCCTTTCTCGGCGAGTTACTCAAGAATTGCACTTTTAATTATTTGTAACTAATGGATTTCCTTATAAGTAATGAGCGACCATTATTGTGACAATAATTACCACAATTCGTTGTTGTTATGTTTAACATAAATAATTGACTGGTATTGATTTTAATGTTTCGTTGTTGGCTATGAAATAATTGAAAATCACATCAGAGGAATTTAAATTTGATATACATACGAGTATGTATGATAAGAGCCTCCCATGCAGCTGCGGGCGGTTTGAGGACTTGGTTTTCCGTTTAAAAATCCCTCGAATTTGCCGGCCAGCGTTAACATTTAACGTGTGACTTTGATGTATTGGTCGCAGCTATACTTGCTGGTTCACTTTGCGTTGGATCTAGTCTGCAATCGGCTGCAAATAGCCTTGCGAAGAAATCAACCTTTTCTTTGGGTGTAGTGACCAGAGACCCGTCGTCTTCCACTAAAGGCGGAAATAAGGAATGTCCCAAGTTTTTAATAATCACTGTTGCCATTGTACAGAAAGGACGCGAATCTCTGGGCCAACCGATGAGTTCGTTTGTAATTTTCTCGTTGACATTTTTTTAAATCCTTTTTCAAAAGTACAAAGTTTTACAGGGTAATCATTTAGTGGTTGGCCTATTGATACATTGGATATATGTATATCTGTACATTTGTATTTATAAATTTATTACTTTTTTTCACCTTACTGTTAGCATCTCTTCATATATATTGCAATTTATTTATTTATTTATTTATCTGTCGAACAAGTCTGTCAGATTTTTCACAATAAGTAAAAGTCTTAAAAAATTAACACTAGATACTTAGAACTAAATTGTATTTAACAAATTAAGTTTAAAAATATTTCTACCTTGGCTAAAGTTGATTACATTGCAAATTGAGTTGTAGGCATCACACGAGCTATTCACAGCATCACTACGACCATAGTTCGTTCTATGTTGCTGGATATAGAAGAAATCTCTTTGTCTTATATACCTACCTTTTCGGCGCATAAATATTAAAAAGAGCAAGAATTTCGGGAGAATGAATATGGCTCATTAATATGTACATCTCTCGCTAGTAGAACAAGAAAATATTTTCTCCTCGATCTTTAAACCGAGAAGAGCACAACGACTAATATAAGATTTTAATAAGCTTTCGAATACAGTACCGCGTAAATCTTTTCTGTACGTTCTCGATCCTCTTGCTATGGCATAAGTAGCAAGGATTCCATATCACACAACAATACTCTAAGTTTGACCTTATTAGGGATATAAAAGTAGACTTCAGAGCGTGTGGATCCGAAAAGTCCTGAGAGTTACGCCATAGAAATCCCAGCGTAGCATTGGCTTTAGAGACAATGTGATCATAATGAGCAGAAAAGCTTAGCCTCTGGTCAAATAACACGCCTAAATCGAATTTCGAAGTGACCTTTGAAAGATTATTGTTTGAAATCGAGTAGTTATGCACAATAGCATTACTACTCAAGTGAAAGGAAAGGGTGTTACATTTAGCAATATTAAAATGAAGTTTGTTCACCTTATACCATTGAAGCAAGTTATTAAGATCCTGTTGTAAAAACTGTTCTAACTGATCGAAATATTTTCAAATCGTCTGCGTACATTAAGCATTTGGAATGCTTGACATAATTTGGAAGATCATTAATAAAAAGAAGGAATAATAATGGGCCAATATGACTTCCCTGAGGTACTCCAGAATAGTTCCAAATTATTTTGGACGTTTTATTGCTAATGCGCACAAATTGTTTTCGATCAGTCAGATAGCTTGATAACCACGACAATAACGATGAGTGAAATCCCATTAGTTTTAGCTTATTAACCAACACCGAATGTTGAACTCTGTCAAAGGCTTTAGCAAAATCAGTAAAGACAACGTCAACCTGGCTTCGACTTCGTTTCTAAGGTAATTGGAGATCAAAATCAAATTAGTAACAGTGGATCTACCACTAACAAATCCATGTTGCGAATTACACACACTATTTTTAATATTTGCAATCTATTCATGCGAATTGTTCACCTATTCCCTCGAGGTCCAAAAAATATACTTACTTTAATATTTTAAGAAGATCACATTAAGTTCAAAACAGCAGGACTCAGCGGAAGAGCAGGAAAATGTTATAGTTAAAACTATCGAAACGGAAGAGGATGTTAATTGTTTCTAGTTTACGCTATGGACATTAAGTTTTGTACAATAAACTATAAAAAAATGCACCGACACAGGAGCAGTTTTTTTTCTCACCAATAATGAGGACCGTCTTTGACAAGCATAAGAATACGAATCAATTTATGGCATTTGAAATGAGCTCAAAAACAGCGAAACACTGGGACAGTGCTTTTTGCAAAAATGCATACCATGTGAATTCCAAGGAATAGCTCGCACTAGATTGAAACATTTGGGTACTTACTTCTCAAAAATCGTTAGGTTTTATAGGAAAATGAATTGCTTTGAGCTAATTGAAGAGATTCGTTCTTTTAAGAAGGTTTCACAGGTATGCCACCTATTAATGACATTCTATTTTCTCATTGAGTTGAGTCCAGCGTGTCGAAAATGCTGCCTTCTTCCATTTAAGCAGGGTAATTACCAATGTTACCAAAATAAACCGTTGATCTTAAGTAGAAGAACATTAGGTCGGACCTTGAAATCAGGTGGAGTCAACTGGTCGATCGAATTGCTGTCCGAGCTGCGTGGGTTCAATCCCAAGCCGGGATTGTCGGGTAATGACAAACATTTAGGAGTTTAATTTGTCATGAAAGAGCTTCTCAATTCGCAGTTCCAATACAAATTTTACTGCAAGATGCCTCAATGTGGTCAAAACAATCCTTAAAGAATATACCCCTAAGTGAGGTATGGTGAAATCACTGTTGGAGAGTGAGGACACTCTCCTGCTGTGACAGCCTGAAAACAAACCTTAAACCAACGTTCAATTTCCTAGTCAAGGACAACATGCTTAATCTTGGCAGGCCTGCTATTGGGACGTGAGATGTAACCACATTAACGAGCATGTTGTTCGGACCAACAATTTATTGCCGACTCCAAACGGCGAATTGAGAAATAGAAAAATAACGATGATAGACACAACTGTGGTGAATTCGTAAACGCAGTAATCTGCGAAAGTCGAACCACATGCCTGCTTTGTTTCTGCAAATCAAACATATTTTTCGTCTGCACGCAGAAAACAAGCAGGCGTTCCTGCAGATGTTTTTTTTTGTCTTCACAAACTGCCCGATTACTGCACATTTTTGACGTTTACGAACATACTAGATTTCGGTCGCCTGCGTAAGTCCGATTTGTATTTCGCTTTATGAACGCAAGTAATGCAGATCTTTGTTAGTCAGACGTTTACGAACTCGCCCCTGTTCTTAAGAAAATTCTTCATCCAACACCAAAATTGTTGTAGTAGTCCATATTCGTGTGGCTCGAAGGCTTTAAAGGTATTCATGGTCAAGCTCAAGTTGCTTTCACATAGGTAAATTGTTCAAAAATCTGCTGAAATTGAAATGTAACCCCTAACATCGATGTATGATTAGCTGGAACCTGCCTTTCAGTTTGTGGAGAAATCAGCCTTTTGTTTGCGCGTTGTGACCAACGACCCGTGCCAATATTGTTAACAGAACTTTTAGTAACAGATGTGGAGACATTTCGGGTAAATCAGACCATAAGGTGGCCAGACTTAGACTTACATACATATGGAGTTAAAATTTAGTGGGTACAGTGTGGTTTGCAAGATTTGAATTACCATGTGCAAAACGTTCAACTAACTTGCTCGGTCGGATTGGAGTGCCATACGAAAATGTCATCTATGAGAACTGGCAGTTGCTGTTTGTGTTGCATACAGAAAGCCCATCTAATGCAATTAAATTGCCAGCAACAATGTAACAATAAAATCAATAGGAGTGGAACCATTTAGTTACGGCGATAATTATAATAATTGTTAAAACAGCTGTTAGTTTACAGTCTACAGGGATTTAATTTAGCGCTTAATAATTTAGCTTGGAATGTACGATAAACTTAAAGCAACACTACAAAGGTATAAATTCAAGGGATTTGTCTTCTTTGTCACATTCGAGTACTCAAAGTGGTTCGGCAAAGATGACTTGAACAGGATATTTGCGTATAACCAGTGAATTATTTAAAAACAAACAGAGCAACGATCGTAACGATGAAACTCAACAGTTTGTTTTTGAAATAATTCTCGGGTTATACGCAAATATCCTGTTGAAGTCATGTTTGCGGAACCACTTTGAGTACTCAAATGTGACAAGAAAGACAAATGGCATGAATTTATACTTTCGACAAGAGTATGGCATGTCCGTTAACTTGGGCCCGCCTTTTTCGGAAATGTAAAAAAAAAAAGTTTTGCTCTATGTTTGTGGTACTTTGTGCCGTGCCAAAATACCAACCTTACATCTACACAAAAAAAAAGACGACCGGACATAGTTCAAAAATTAAATTTTGCCTTTAAAGCGCCCCAATTAAACACAAAGTTTTTCAAGTTGACAGTGTAACGAAATAATTGACAGCACCTTTCTCTGCGTTCTTGGCCATAGCAACGTGCTGACGAGCTAGCTAAAGGAGGCCATTAACAGACGGGGCCAAGTTAACGGATATGAGTATGGCAAAGAAACGCATCGGATGACCCAGAGGTTTGTGTTCTTTCTGGACAATGGCAACAGTGATTAGTGACTGCTTGGGATATTCCTTATTTCCGCCCTTAGTTAAAGATGACGGGTTCCTGATCACCACACCCAAAGAAAATGTTGTAAATGGCAAGATGGTGATATAAAAAGAGAAGCGGGATTTGCACGCCAATTTGGGAACGAAATCAGCTCTCTCGTTGTTTTAGTTTCAGTTTTCTCCGTATTAAAGCCTGGATAAACCAGGAAGTGTACCGAATACTCACAGTCTGACTACCAAGAGTTTTAGAACTGTTAACTTGAAAAGAACACGGAGCGTATACTGCACATTTGGCTCTATGCTTACAACCTCCATTTACACTGAAATGACTGTCGAGAAAGAAAAAACACTCTTAAATTAATTGCAAATTAAATATATTACTTATAGACAAGTCATAAGTTAGAGTCAGAATCATAATCACTATTTATTCAACTGGAATTGGAATTAAATTCTCGAACAATACACTCCAATGTCATCGGCGATTAGATTGTCATCTACAGAAGTTAAGTATGTTCCATCCAGTGTGCATCATTCTGGTTGCGCCGGAAGCAATTGTACAAGCTGCTTTGTTTCTTTGTAAGAAATCGCGTTCCAAGTGTAAGTTTCCGCGGTAGCAAAGTAGTCGTCAAAAGCAATTAAATAAATATTCGTCCCTAAATAATATGCCAGCCGATACGCCCTGAATATTTGGAGTTTCACTTCTTCGTTTGTCGAGGCACTGCTTTTTTGCAGGAATGCTACGCTAAGCAAAAGTAGTATTAGCTTGAAATCCATCTTATTCTTTCAACTACACTTAGTTAGGTATATGCGCTGTTTGCTAGCAAGTTCTTTGCTTTTATTTACTTCTTTACTGATCATCTTATCTCAATAACTAACAAGTTTTCCGATTAAATTGTCTGTTATTTTTGACGGAAGTGCTTATCTTTGCAAGTTCTGGTTCTCTAATTTAATCACTGACTTCGTATATATGCACATCCTAAACACGTAAGCGACAATGAGTGTTAAGCATTTGGACTTCGTGCCAAGAACAAGTCTCATATTTTCATACTGAAGCCTCAGCAATACAACTTAAGTCCAAAAGGTGAGTTATTTATGCTTTCTAAGTCGCTAATCTTTTACCAAACTTTTGTGTATAACAGACGTTCCTTGCGCTCCTACGATGATAAAAACCCCCGTTTCCTCTGATTTTATTGACCCATTTCTTATTCTAAGTCCAAAGGGACTTGTGTACTTATTTTGGAGATTTTCACTGAGTGCAAACATTTTCAATACTCACATCCATTTTCGACATCCGTTTGTGCATTATTTTCCATTTCAAATTCACATAAGACATCAAACTGGCAATGATAACGCGCCACACTGGAAGCGAAAATGTCCCCGTTAAGATCAAAACAACAGAAACGAAAAGGGTCAACATCGGGTCATCGTGAATTCCTCTAAAGTAGGCTACACACTGTCAGTTTTGGGCCATCAGTTTCACTTATTGGTCTTCAATACCTCTGTGTCCCGGTACCCACCACAGTTTGGCTTTAGTCTTGGGGAACATTGAAGCAGACGTCGACCTGTTCTGAATACTACATATTTGGAAGAGGAATTTTCCCGTTAGGGATACACAATTCAAGACTACATATGTGTATTTGTTCATAAATCAAAACAAATATTAAAATCAATAGCAATTAAATAATAAGCAATCAAATCAATCAAAAAAGCTTGATAACAATTATTACAATTGTTACAATAATTGCTATAGCATTGTCAGCAAGCACATAATTAAGATTCAAGTTTGTAATAAATCCGTAATGTATTTTTGGCGCATTTGAGTACTCGATGTGGTTCTGCAAAGATGTCCTTAAACGCGTACCAGCCTATAACGCGGAAATTATTGAAAAACAAACTGTTTAGTTTTACGATAAAATCACTACTAATTGGCGGTTATGTTATGGCAGATAATCAGCGATTAGAATGGTGGCAGTTGTCGCGCAGTGTGATTTTAACTTTTTCGTTTTCGTTTTGCTGTGTTTGTGGGGTGAGTATGTCCGGAGGCAATATTAATTCTTTTGATATCAATTTAATTTGCTCCACCAGATTGTAATATTACTTACTACAGACTTCAATCCACTGTCTATGTCCACGGCATTCATTTTTTTGACAACGTCCATTGCATATATAAATATTTCTTGTCGGAAAAAAAGTAAGTTGTCCTTTGTTGTTGGCAAAAAAGGTGTACATGCTGATCATATTTTTAAGGACTCGGTCGAATGCTTAACTTTCTCCAAGCGGATATGGATAAACTCTTCATAAATGCCGACGAACGCGAAATGAAAATATTTGAGGAAACCTGCAATTTCATGCGATATATTCGGATATTTATTTACGGAACAACAGTAATTGCAGCATCGTTATTCTGTCTTGATTCGCTCTACAGAATTGTTTTTGATCGTGAAGCTGCCATTAATTATGCAAAAGTTCGTAGTCTGCAAAAGAGTTACTTGAATATGTGTTGAATGGGTTTATTTCTGATTTAGAATGAAGCGAAACCAGGAGTTTTACTGGTGAAAGTGTTTCCTCTAAGAATTATTCATGATGATTTTTTCATGGGTTTTATTTTTCCTGTCACTATGGTCTGCGTGGGAACGTTGTATATTCCACTTTGGCCCGTAACCATTACAAACTTATTGTCGTATGTGAATTTGAAATGGAAAATTATGCACAAACGGATGTCAGAAATGGATGTGAGTTGACAGGTTAAGCAAGAAGTTTTGAACACTCTAGCGAGTCAGATAAAATTTGTATTAGGTATCAAAAGTAACTTTGGAGCCAAATGAAATCACCGTATATTCGAGATTTGTCACTGAAGAGGAAAGAATCAACTACCTTCGTACAAGACTGTGTAAATTCTGTATAAATGAGCTTGTCCGCATTCGATGGTAAGTAAACTCAAAGTACTAACAAGGCCTGTAACTATCAAACGTTAGACGGATAAAAGTGATGTGTAATTTTAATAAACAGAAACAAGTGATTTTATAAATGTACATAACTTTTGGTTAAATACATATGAAATAATATTAAGGGGTTAGGTGGGTTCAAAAAAATATTGTTTTTTTTTATCTTATTAAATAGTACAATATGTCTAGAATATTCTCCCAAAATTTTGAATCCATCAGAGTAAAATTCTAAGAGATAGACCATTCGGAAGTTCCGCCCATCAGGCCACGTCAGCCTGGCCCATCGCACTTCAACCGCATTTTTCTCGAAACTCTATTTTCGAAATCGGTAGTCATGATTTCTCAAAAAGAACCGATGTTGTTGAAATTTTGACGTCTTCAAAATAACATTATCTAGAACTTGAACGAAGGATTTGGAAAATGGGTTTTTTTCTTCACAACTCAGGCAAAAATACTAATTTGAATTTTTTTTTCCTTCATTCACTTCAAGCTTTATATATCTATTAATAGAAAAAAAATTGTTTTTTTAATTTCGGATGAACCTGTCATGAGTTAATCTGACTACGCCGGGTGAACTTTTTTTTTCAAGGTCAAGCAAAATGAGAACCCAATGGCTGAATTTGCCAAATTTTTAAATAAAAATTTCACAAAGTACTTGTTAAATATGTATCTTTGATATGGTAAATTGTTTGATTGAAATATTTAATTTGATATATTTAAAAAAAAAATCAGTAAAAATACGCCTTTTTTGAGCTCTCGAAACCCACCCCAACCCCTTAAGCAGTTCATAAACTACACGAGACAGCTATGTCTGTAATACATTAAACTTAGTGGGTGTTTACGATCATAACATGATCTGAGGTGACATTTGCATAAGAAGTTTCAATGAGCGAAATTGGTTTTATGAAGCTTTCTAATTAATTTTAATTAAATCAAAAATTATTTAAAATTAAATCAAAAATGACAAATTTGGAGAATTATTAAGACAACGTATTGTAGAAGATATTGTACTGGTGTACTATCGAGTGCACAAGTCTTCAATTTCCCAAATAATTTCTTGAGTTTACAAAATAATTAATATTGGATTGGTTCATGACGGTGGGCGTAATCGAGCAATCAGATGTGTAAACAGAAAACCCTTTACGTTGGGCTGCAAATTTCGTAAAAGAATTTTAGGTACCAATAAGGGCAAAAACTGTTTGTCGACGCTTGGGCGAAGCTGATATGAAATCTTATCGCCCTGCTAAGAAACCCATAATTTCTCATCGGAATCAAAACAATGTGTATTAAGTTGGCGATGGATCCTATTACTTGGTCCGTAGAGAAGCAGAAGACCGTTGTTGGTAGTGATGGGATGTCTCACGTAAGAAGATTTCTTGAGAAAATATTTTAGCCTTGTTACTGCATCAAAACGGTAAAGCATGGTGATATTACTGGCATTATGAATAAATTTATTTACAAAACATCTTGAAGAGCATTATGCTGCCATATCAGAAAAATATTGACCGTAAGTACAACGAAATGTTAAAATGTGGTTCAGGGACAAAAGGCTAAAAGTGTTGGACTGGCCACCACAGTTACCCGATCTGAACCCAATAGAGAACCTTTGGGAGATCATCACACGGAAAATAAAACAGGAAAACGTTCGAGATGGTGACGGCCTTTTTTGGAAAGGATACAGCAGACGTGGAATGAAATTTTGATGGACAATTCGGTGTAAGGCTGTCATCGATAACAATAGATTTGCCACCAAGTATTAACTGCATTTCATGATAATTAATTTTACTTTTTTTTAGCTGCAATTGTTTTGTCCAACACTGTGGAATGTGATTTCCGTGAAAATGACCTAAACATCGACTAGCAGGGCCTATCTTTGTTTCAACCATGATTCAAATTTTTTTATTCTTTTTTTTTGTTTAGGTTAATGAGTCAACTTCAGGAGTTAATACAAATTCCGGTATTTTTTGACTTCTTAATTTATTCGATTGCAATATGTTTTGTTCTTTACGAGATGGTTACTGGAGTAAGTTCTGAGAATTCGAATTTTTATAATTAATTTATTTATTGACATTTTGTTTCAGCATCACCCGAAAATAGATTTAACATTCATGGCCTTTTTTGAAATCATTGTATCTACCATCTTGTGGGTTTACCACTGGAATGGTACTTTAGTGACTGATAATGTGAGTCCATCAAATATTTAATCCTTTAAATTAGATTCCTTAACAAGACTTTAGAATTTTTGGCCGCTTATGGGTTTTACGATTTTACAGATACTTGTCATCGTATTCTGTTTCCATGGTGTATCTACTCTGCTTTCTCTGGTTCTTTATAATCTGCGAGTATATTTCGTCAGGTTTTTCTAGGTCTACATTTTGCTGTCTTACGCAATAAAGAAACATTTTAACTTCTAAAGAATGTCATGGTCATCTGTGAATTTTTAATACGCCTCTGCTGATGCATCTACTCCCAATTGTTTGAGATTTGTGTCAGGGCTTTGATGGCATTTTAGATGTATTCAATTAAACATGTAACCCTTTGTAACTAAATCATATAAGCGGAGTGCTGCAGAAAAGTTTCAGATTGTGTTGATATCCGCAGAGGTTATTAAAGCGACACAAGTCCCATGCTGTTTCCCATACTGTTTTGTACTACTTCTCAAGTTTTTCACGAGCTAAAATAAAGTCTACGTTTTGCAGAGCTATGCCATGTGTTTTGCTGTCTACTCATCCGATTGGTGCAACTATTCTCCTGAAATCAAAAATATGGTGCTAATGATTATGCTAAGTTCTGCCGACCCACTGGAAATAAAGGCTTTTTTTATAACGCTTAAAGTATCCACTTTTGTTGATGTAAGTTCTCAGTTCTGTATGAAGGTCGACTATATATTTATTTATCTGATTTATTTTTAGATCATACGAACTGCATATACCTATTTTAGCGTTTTAAGGAAGGCATCTAAAGTTTGGAGGAATTCTAGGACAAGGCGGGATTAAGGTTCAATTCAGAATGTGATAAGACAAGAAGCAACACCGATGGCACTAAAGTTCAGCCTCAATCAAGAAGTTTGAGTTGATTGTTTCGTATTTAAATTTAAGTTCATTGTTTCAGTTAAATCATTAATCATAAAATGATTGTAATAAAAATGCGGAGGCGAAGTTTTTCAGAACAGCTTCTGAGATGTCAAGAACATTCTGGTCGGTACTCTGAGACGTGGTCTTGCTCTCGTTGCAAGACCCAGCGTCTGGACTCGGGTGAACATAGCTTTTATAACCAAAGCAAGGTCTATCAAATATACTCTTAGGATCTTAGGCCGATGTAGACCCTAGGTGGGATTGTCAACCTACACCTGACGGACATCGTAGATTGCAATCGTCTATCTAAATCACAACACGAGCATCAAATATATTTGTTGAAACGATCCACACTCAATGACACAACCTGTCCAAAATTTCACTGTGAGTTAATAGCCCAAACGTGAACAACGTCCATTAGAACCTACAAGAAAATAGTCCGTGTTTTAGCATTCAACGGAAATTCAAATCAGGCCTTCGTATCTTGGAAATTGGCTTGTATCGCAACGGTATGCTGACATCGATGGGTACAAGAGTACCTTCCTACTCTAGCCAAGCAAACTAAGTGGTTTAAAGTAGGAGATATTGTCGTTATCGTAGATCCAGCTTATCCCCGTAACTGCTAGTTGAATGGGAAAGTGATAGCAACCAGTGTGGTAACAGATGAACAGATTCGTTGGGCGACCAAGGGTATTTACGAACAGCCAACAGTTTAATTGGCCGTTCTAGATGTTGTAGCTGCCGAAGAAGGAGGTAGAGTGGTCATACCGTGGGACGAGGAAGAGTGTCAGCGCTAAGGCTACGAACAGAGTGAAGCTGTATATTGTGGTGATGCTGTGCTCTGCTGAAAGCTATTTAAATGCTGAAAAACTGTTCTGCATACAGACAAATGAGACCGTTCAGACTGAAAAGAAAGAGGTTGCTGGGCAAAAACGGAAACGCATGCTCTCAGCATTGAAAGTATGCTGTGCAGTTTTTCATGCTGTTTCGCTTGCGATTTGCTGAAACAATTAATTGTTGCTGTATTGGGTATTTGATGAGGCTTGACTATTATTTGGCTATAAACGGCTCTATTTTGTCCAATATGTATTTAAATGTCTTCATAGCTTTGTCCAGCCGCAACTCGGGATACAAACGATGGAATTTGCCATTTTTTTTGTGACAACTTAATATATGGACACCAGTTTTTTTTTTATCAAGCACTCGCAATAGAAGATATCTGCTTTCGGTCAAAAACTGCTCATCCTCTGATGACAACTGAAGACATTTTTTCCTGCTTATAAAATAAATCTTTACTATACACACTCCGGACCGTCACCGGACCTTGCCTGCAGACTGTGCTTGGTGAGCGATGAAAGCTCTCTTCACATCATCACAGAATGTCCCGCCCTTATTTATGCGAGAAAACGGACCCTAGGCAATGAATTCGTTTTGCCAAGCTCAACCCAGAGAGACTGATTAGCTTCCTGACATCCTCTGGAGTAGACAAACTGCTCTAAACACATGGGAAAGCACAATAGGCCTCTACGTGAGACCGCAGTGCTAGAGTGGACAAACCGCTTTACACTAAAAATAATAATAAGCATGCTAGAGAGGGTGGAAGAAAAAACCTGCGTGGGATTTGAGTTTTGCATGATAAGAAATACCAACATTGTACGAATGAAATTAAAAGATTTTATAATTATCTTAATAATGACATAAATAAAAACTCTGAGGTGCTTCTTAGATTTTTTTCCAAAAAGGAACAGAATTTTCTTTGCTGGGAAAAAATTACTCCCAATGATGCATATTTCGAAGAATAATTTGAAAACACTGTTTTATTAACCCGAATGAACTTATTCACTGCCCAGCAAAGAGTCGTACGCCGCGTTTGATTTTCTTGAGCATTTTTGCTTAGACTTATTTACTGTGTGCTCATGAAGTCATTCAATTGAAGGTTAACCTCATCACTGGAGATGATTTTCTTTGCAAAACCGTCGTCATCGTCTGGGTTCTCTGGAATCCGACTCGTCTATGTCCAATTCCCCTTTGTTGGTTCTAGAGCCTCTAGTTCGTCTATGCGCCATCATGTACGGTTTCTGTTTATTAATCTAATTTCTTTTAAAATCTTCCCCAAGCACCGTGACTTATTCTTTATTGTTCAACGCCATGCATAGCCTGGAGAGCAATGAAGCTGCTGTCTTTTCAAAATTGTTTATCAATCGCCTAATGCAACCTATTACTTACTTACTTAGGGTGGCGCTACAGTCCGGGGTGGAGCTGGGCCTCAACCAACAAGCGTCGCCAGCGATCTCGATCTTTAGCCAGCTGTCTCCCGTTTGCAACCTCACATTATTTAAAAAAGAGGCTTGGTTCGATGGATCACAACACAATGAATAAAATTCTTAATTTCGGTCATTTGTATGCAAAAATTGCGCTAACCTAAGCACTATAGTACATCAAAAAGTGCAAAAAATTTCAGACTATGCTCGTAGTAAGAAATATGCTTTTAGCCATATTGTCGATATTCTATTTTTCATAATTGTCATCAATTAGAGAGAAAGACTTTATCTTTTCAATTTTGTCTTTATGATCTTCTCGATCTGAGCGACTACATGCACATGTACGAGGGCTCTGATGGCCAAAATATTATCTTGGTGTTTTGTAAAAAAACCTACCATTCCACAAATCGATCGTCAAAATTGTAAATTTCCACAAATAAACAGTTTCATTGAAAGTGCAGTTGCTTTGTTGTGATCACCAGAATTAACCGGGAGCGACTCACACCAAAATGTTTGCTATAAACTTTCAGTAATCTGTAGACATAAAACAAAGTCAGCGTTGAAATTGCCGTTAAACCTTAAAACAACCGGAAAAACCGGCATGCAACATTGCGAAACAAACATCATCTGGGATTAATGCACAAATGCGCATTGGAAACACTCAAGATCTACGCAATGACTCAAGATGTTTTGGAGGCGCAATGATTCTATTGTCTGACGATTTCCGCATAACACTACCAGTCATTCCAAGATCGAACGCTGCCGATGAAAAAAACGCTTGGCTCAAATCATCGACTCTGCGGCACTATGGGAAGAAACTTCAGCTGACGACAAACATGCGAGTTGCATTGCTAAACGATCCGTCAAGGCCAACGACCCATAAGGCCAGTCCTTGAGTGTTTGTCATAATAAAAAACTGAATTTAATTCAGCTAATAAGTTAATACAACATTTATTGATTCTGAGGCGGTACGAAGTTCGCCCGGGTTAAATAGTATTTAAATATTTATAATTATTGTGATGAAAATGGTTGGTGGCCGAAAATAATTGTGTTCCGAGTTAAGTCAACTCTCCTGCCTGTACCAACTCAAGATGAACTTCTTAAAATATTCAAGTAGGTATATGCTGCCCGAATGATCTGCAAGTACAGGACGCGGTTAGACAATCAACATCGAATGCAAACTTGAGACTTACATCAATGAATGTGGATATCTTCAGTGTTATGAAAGCTGATTTTATTTCCACTGGATCCTCTGTGATATGCATAATCAGGAGCACCATATTTTTAACCTCCTGAGAATAGTTGAACCAATCGCATGAGTAGATGGCAAAACTCATAGATAAGCTCTGCAATATATATAATCATATAGATTTGCTAAAGATTACTAAATCAACGTTCACTTACATTATCACTGACTAAAGTACCATTCCAGTGGAAAAGCCAGAGTGCTGTAGCTATAACGCTCAGATATAAGAACATGTACACCAGGTCTAACTCAGTGGTGTTCTATAAAATTATTTCCAAAGTAAAGTAAATTGTAATTGATTATGTCGTCAGAACTCACTCCAGTGGCCATAGCGTAAAGTGCAAAACATATTGAAATCGAATAAACCATGAAGTCTACAAATATTGGAATGCGAATCAACTCCTGCAGTTGGCTCATAAACCTTTCGAAAGTAAAATAAAATAAAACAAATTAAATCCAAGATCCACTTGATCGTAGCTGCCTCCAAGTCTGTGTTCCAATCGAACTAAGCTGGTAATTTAAGTTTACCCACCAACGAATGCGGACCTGGTGATTTACACAGAATTTGCACAATCTCGTCTGGAGATAATTTGTTTTAAGGTCGTCACCAACAAGAGATAAATAGAATATGGATTCATTCGGATCCAGAATCACTTTTGACACCTAAAATTTAAACATATTCGTGTTTTTAGATGTTAACGCCACTTCTATTCGTATGTACATCCATTTCCGACATCCGTTTGTGCATAATTCTCCACTTGAAGTTCACGTAGCTCATCAACGCAGTAATAAATACGGGCCACATTGGAACCAACATTATTCCAATAAAGATCGAACAAGAAGGGAAAATGAAGCTCAGGAAAAAGTTATGATGAACCTCGCCATATGGAAACACCTTTTCAAACAACGCCAGTGTCCTCGGTCAGTTTCATCCTGAAATGAACTTCATTGAATAAATGTACAAATCACACTTCAAGGCCGCACGAACAAGTACACTGAAGACTTTTTCTCCATTGAATACAATTTTATAAAACACTTCGAAATATAAAATGCCCACTGCTATTAAGGTGGGAATGTAAATGCAAATCAGAATGAGGTACATCAACCTGCAGTATCCCTTGAACATTTTGTCCTCACTCTCGTCCGCTTTGAGAAGAAGGTTTTCCATATCTTCCTGCAGAAAAGACAGCATGTGAGCAAGTCCTTGAAAAAAATAAAGAAGTTTATTTATGCAAACAAAAGAAGGTCGCCGTACTTTGCCTTTGAAAAAATGCATTCGTGTACGCAATGGATGTGGTGAGAAAAACACAAGACGTCGAAATACACAGTGGCGTAATGCCTGTTTTAATTGTTTTCATAAACTGGGAAAGACAAAATTAAATGAACTGTAGTTTAAAGTGCTGAGTGCAATGCTTACACCCAAGCCACCAGCAGTGAGCATTGTTAGAGTGAAAAACGCGGAACGACAAGAATGCCACAATTCAAAACTTTGATTCTCGTCCATGATGTATCCAGCAAATCTCAATATTTTGACTAGGGAACTGAACATCTCGTTGTGAAATATTTTTCGACTAAGCCGGTGATAGGCCATCTTTCCGTAGACACTTTCAGCAATAAAATAGAACAAAACTGATCCTTTCCCGGTTCTTATAGTTTTTTATTAGTCAGTAGTTAATCAGTTTTTCAATTCTGTTGGTTTACCGATTCCTTGCATCACGTCATGCATGAAATATATGTGCATGGCATGTAATTATTGACATTTACGAGTATAGTTTACATAAAATATTGCACGCCTAAGGTTGACACATTCTTAAACGACTGCCAATTACTCTGCAGATTGAAGGATTCCTTTTTTTAAGTATTTTATTGCGCGAACATATGTTCCTAAGAAAGATAGAAAAACCAGGAATGTTGTTTATAGGAAGGTCTTTGACAATTAGTATGAGGAATTGAAAGTCTTGAAACCCGGGGAAGCACTTTGGGTATAATGTGACACCTTTCTACGCGAACTTAGTCCCGGGTATCAGCTAGTATGCCCATAAATCAAAACAAACACTAAAATCAATAGCAATAAAATTATTTGTTGAAAGCTGTACAATAATTATCACAATTGTAATTGTTATGGCATTGTCAACAAACACCAAATTTCGTGATAAATAATTAAGATTTCAATTTGTAATAAACTCGTAATATGTTTTCGAAGAAACGCTTATCTTCGGCGTATTTGAGTTCTGGATGTGGTTCTGCAAAGATGTCTTTATACGCATACCAGTCTGCTGCCCGGAAATTATTGGACTACAAACTGTTTAGTTTTATGATAACAATTTTGGAGAAAAGCGAAATTAGAGGTCATTTCAGGATGTGATAAGACAAGAAGCAACACGGAATATCAATCGCCAAAACGATGGCTTTAAAGTTCAGCCTCAATCAAGAAGTTTGAGTTGATTGTTTCGTATTTAAATTTAAGTTCATTATTTCAGTTCATAATACACAATCACAATAAAAATACGAAGGCGCAGTTCTTCAGAACAGCTTCTGAGATGTCAAGCACATTTTTGTTGGTACTCTGAGACGTGGTCTTGCTCTCGTTGCAAAGGTCTATCAAATATACGCTTAGGATATAGACCCCACGCAGAATTCTCAACCTACACATGAAGGACACCGTAGATTGCAATCGTCTATCTGAATCACAACACAAGTGTCAAGTGGATAAATCTGTTGCAACGATCTCAATGACACAACCTGTCGAAAAATTCATCGCGCTCAGGGAATTCATTGTGGTCAGCCTTCGCATTCATGCAAACAATTTTATACCTAAGCACATAGTATCTACTCGGGCAGCTAAAAAATATTTCATACATTTTTACTGCAAAAAATGTGCATATGCAATAAATTATGTACCTTTCACTGAATTTATGTACCTAACGGATTTTTGTTTGGTTTTAGAATTAATTGTTTAAGGCTGTGCTTCCATTAAATATGAATAGAAGTAGAAATTTTGAATATCTTCCGGCGGCAGCTGTTTCCAGGAAGGTTTTTGTCATGATACCTATGACGGTATGAGATTCACGAGAATGTATTGGCATACTCTACTGCTGTGTGTTTAGTGTATAGTGATTTTTTTTTCAGGATTAGTTTGACTTATGAAGAAAGCAAGAATTATTTCGGAATACGTTGGCAGTTGAATCTGATTCGGTTGAAGCCGGGCCTGACCCAAGCGAAAGCGCTGATAGCGATGAAGAACATTTTTCTGATCAAGGAGATGCGAATTTGGATGCTGAAACAGGCAAAGAGATCCAGAACTGAATACTGACTGTGAATCTGATGATTAGAGTGATGATGATAAACAAACGGGCACTTCTAATAAAACTTTTTTTTACCAGCAAAGATGGTACAAAATGATCTAAGCAAAATACTACTTTTGCCAGTAGTGGGGTCCGTAATATAATTCGTGAATCGTTGTTAATAGGACCTAACCCAATTACCAGACATCTATCGCCAGTAGATACTTTTTTTTGTATTATGAGCCCATCCATTAGAGAACAAATTTGGAGGTTTTCCAATAAAAAAGCCGAATATTTTTATCGTAAATGGAACTCAGAAGATACTACCAAAACGGCTATAATTTGGACCCGAGAGAGTTTTTTTTGGAATTTTGCCTGTGATGGGTTTCCAGAACGGAAAACCAACGAAAAGTAAGGGAGCTTTGAAAATAAAATTATTTTCCTCTTTATCGTGCAACTATGTCTGTCAACTGATTCCAAAATATCTAACGCTTTATTCGTTTTGACAATCAGTTAACAGGAGCCATTCGCCAGTTTGAAGATAAGGCAACACCGAGAAGGGATTATTTTCAAATCATCAACTCGAATCTGAGAACCCATTTCAGGCCTTATGAAAACATTACTGTGGACGAGCAATTATTGGATATATACAGATAAGTTTACTCAATATGTGCCAACAAAAGCAGCAAAATATGGTACATAGATCTGGTGGGCTTGTGATGCCTCAACAAATGCCCAAATTTACACCGGAAAAGAAGGAATTCTGCGAGCGGATTGTGAAGGAGCTAGTTGATCCTTGCAAAAATACCGATGATTTCCTTCAAACTATGTTAGGAAAAGTAGTTAATATTCACATAGATTCCTATATCTACCGCGGTAGATACTATGAACCTACCTACATATAAGACAAACTAGAAAAAAAAAGTGTGAAGGACTGCTCTAAAAACATTTCTTTTTACATTTTCTGCAATGAATCGAAAACGTGATAACTGAGTCGGAAGCGTTTCCAGATTTGATGAAAACTCGCTGAGTTATTAGCAAATGAAAATTGAATTATCTACCCGAGTATATAGTACAAATGCAGAATTCAATGATGTTGAGACATTTTCGGAAAAAAAAAAAATACCGAAAAACCTCAATATGCTATCCGACCACTGAAAGACACAATTTCTCCGATCCGACTAATTGTAAACATTACAAAGGCAAAACATTCAACCCGTTATTAAGGAAAAATAAAAGGAAAAAAAAAAAATGGGGAAGACACCAAGCGAATATTCAGCTTTCGCCTATTGTTGCACATCTCTGTATAATACACATCAGTTTATTTTAAGTTTATGTTAAGAACAAACAACAGAAATGTAACATATGTAAATGTCTTCATTGAGATACTAAATATGATATGTTTTTGATGGTTGTTATCTTATTTCATCTTGCTAGCTTCAACCTTGACATTTTTCTACCCTTCTTTTGAGTCCTACCCTTTACTAATTATCTTCATCTGCTTAAAATGTTAAAGTAACTATATGCCGCTCGAATAATCTGTAAATAAAAAAATATAACTAGCCTCTCGGCCCATAATACAAACAAGTCGTAAAACTTACATCAACAAAAGTGGTTACATGCAATCTTATAACAAAGCCTTTTATTTCCAGGCGGTCGGCTGCGATTAGCATAATAAGCAGCACCATCTTTTGGACCTCGAGGGAATAGGTGTACCATTCGGATGAGTAGATGGCTAAGCACATGGCATGGCTCTAAAAGACATAGTTAGCTTTCTATAAAAAATGACACACAAAAGCGTTTTATTGACTCACGTTTTCACTCACCAAAGTACCATTCCAGTGGTATACCCAAAGGATCATAGATACGACAAACTGAAATAAGCACAGGAATACAAAATCCATTTTCGAGTGACTCTATGAAATACTGAATCAACAAAAAAATATAAGAATTGAAGTTTTCGGAACTCACTCCCGCAGCCATCTTATAAAGAACGAAATAAATTATAATCGAATAAATCATAAAGTCTATAAACACCGGGATCTGTCTGAATTGCTGAAGGAAAAAGAATCCAGCAAGAGCAGTCACTTCATATTATTTAGTACAATGTCGGAAGTTGGTCGCCGTGACTTAATAGCCAGTGCAGTTTACTGCTGTGCGAGCTGCGCGGGTTCACGCCACAGCCATATCCATCGAACATTTTTCGCCGCACCACCACTCGTCGGGAAATGAAAAACCTTCGAGAATATTACTTGAAAAAGGTTCTCAATTCGCTGTTCGGAGTCGACAATAAATTATATGAGCCTCCCATTCGTCCAAAAATAATCTACAGGCCTGAACTTATGCCGAGCTGTAGCGTCAGCTATTATTTTTTATATTTTAAGTCGCAAGACAAGCCTTGCTGAACATATCAATAATGGCTGTACTAAGAAAAATCAATATTATCATAGATAATATTACTCGAGAAAGGTTTAAGGTTTAAGGTTTGAAGTTCACAATCACACTAAAAATTTTTTTTTTTTGGCGTCAGCAAATTGCTTAAAACGAATAATGGAAATGCACTGCCCGCAGCGGTACAATATGACATTTTTGAGGCTGCAGAAAGGCTAAGAGGAAGCGGAGGATCTCAAACCGTATTGCCGTTTTGGGTGGACAGAATGCATTGCTCTATACCCCTGACAAAGGTGGGCAAAATGCTCGCGAACAATTAATTTTTTTTTTGTTCAGTAATATCTGTATTCACGATCATTTGAATCATTGGAACCCGCGAATGGTTTATACGTGTGAGTTGTGCATTGTTTGCGTTGAGTTTGAGTAGTCTGTGTCTGTTAGCTCGTGCTCAGATTTTCTGAACGGGTACTCGAAACCCGCTCGATTTACTCTGCCCGTATCATTCTCTGTGGACACCATCTGCAAGCGCCAACACTTCTAAACACAAGTCAGACTAATCACAACTGTAAGCGAAAGCATATAATATCCATCCGTCCCGTGTGTCAAACGGATACCATACGCTTCGTGGAGTCTTGTATGTAAAATCGAGTAGGCCTTCTCCAACCGCATAGATGGATAAATCGGACGAAATTCATTCAACGTTTCAAGGACAGCACTGCGATTGTAGAGCAATGCAATAATCTTTCCCACTGACACAAGGTAGTAGTTCATGTAGCTTATCCCGACAGTTCTCCCTTGAAGGTCAAGATCATCGTCAGACAGAGCCATGAACATCAATTGACTCAGAAGTGAAATAATCATATTGACAAGACTGCCAATTAGAAGGATCTTCATCCAACGATGTTTATTTTCGAACTCGAATCCGATCACTTTAAAGCAGTGGACGGTGCCGTTTATAAATCGCTCAAAGTTACTATTTCCCATCTTGCAAGTTGAAAGCTTTCCGCACACTGAAGGTGTACTAATCGAAAACGGGAAATGTCCTTATTTTTATAGAATGACGTAGTAGGTATGTATGTCGACAGGAGGCAGACGGGACAATTGCAGACTATAGATGCAGACAAAGATGTCCTAATAATGAATAGGTTCTTCGACAAAAAAACTGTCTTATTGAGTGCTTATGCTTTTTTAATGATGTTTGTAGCTGGGGAGTGTTTAGCAGAATAATAATATGCTAGAGTAGGAAAATGCTATCTTTTCGTCCTTAAAGAAATTTAATTTAATGCAACGACGCATTAATAAAAGAATGTAGCCTTAGTGAACCCCACTCTAGATTCCGAATTTCTCTGACAGGCTTCTTTGTTCAGAACGTGCCACCTTAACCCATAATAAAGTGCATTGAGAATACGTACCAATTTATCAAGGGTACCTCTTCAGCGTAACGCACCCACATTGATTTCGCTGTACGCAGCATGTGACGAGGCCAAAGGGATGCAATGCTTAATGACGATCCGCAGAGATCTGATGTGGAAAAATGGAGGAAAATCTAGTGCTTGTTCATTACCGAGTGTATTTCTCAGTTGTTCCTTAATTGCAGACCCTCAGCAGATGGAAGATGGAAGTTTTTTAGAAAAAATTTGAAATATCGACAAAATGAGCAGCTGCACTATAAAACTAAAAACACATGTTCGCATAATAAAATTCTATAAAATAATCATTCAGACTGGAAGTAATTAGCCGTCGATTAAAAACGTGTCAATTTATCACCTTCGACATGCAATTCTTTGTGCCAATTATAATAATTACGTGTCATACATATTTAATGCATGACTTGATGCAAGGAGCGTATCGATTTGCAGCTAATTCACCAACAAGTGTGAACCAACGAAATCAATAAACTGATTAACAGACAACTATAAGAACCGAGAAAGGATCAGCTTTGCTGCATTTAATTGCTGGAAGTGTCTACGGAAAGATGGCCTACCACCGGCTTAGTCGAAAAATATTTCACAACGAGATGTTCAGTTCCCTAGTCAAAATATTGAGATTTGCTGGTTACATCATGGACGAGAATCAAAGTTTTGAATTGTGGCATTCTTGTCGTTGCGCGTTTTTCACCCTAACAATGCTCACGGCTGGTGGCTTGGGTGTAAGCATTGCACGCAGCACTTTAAGCTACAGTTCTTTTAATTTTGTCTTTCCCAGTTTATGAAAACAATTAAAACAGGCATTACGCCACTGTGTATTTCGACGTCTTGTGTTTTTCTCACCACATCCATTGCGTACACGAATGCATTTTTTCAAAGGCAAAGTACGGCGATCTTCTTTTGTTTGCATAAATAAACTTCTTTATTTTTTTCAAGGACTTGCTCACATGCTGTCTTTTCTGCAGGAAGATATGGAAATCCTTCTTCTCAAAGCGGACGAGAGTGAGGACAAAATGTTCAAGGGATACTGCAGGTTGATGTACCTCATTCTGATTTGCATTTACATTCCCACCTTAATAGCAGTGGGCATTTTATTCAATGGAGAAAAAGTCTTCAGTGTACTTGTTCGTGCGGCCTTGAAGTGTGATTTGTACATTTATTCAATGAAGTTCATTTCAAGTGGAGAATTATGCACAAACGGATGTCGGAAATGGATGTACATACGAATAGAAGTGGCGTTAACATCTAAAAACACGAATGCTTTAATTTTAGGTGTCAAAAGTGATTCTGGACCCAAACGAATCCATATTCTATTCATCTCTTGTGGGTGACGGCCTTAAAATA
The DNA here is from genome assembly GCA_917880715.2 of Matsumyia berberina. NCBI lineage: Eukaryota > Metazoa > Arthropoda > Insecta > Diptera > Syrphidae > Matsumyia > Matsumyia berberina. Next base: position 107,664,015 of record OU862870.1, on the reverse strand, counting down.
AATTATCTCCAGACGAGATTGTGCAAATTCTGTGTAAATCACCAGGTCCGCATTCGTTGGTGGGTAAACTTAAATTACCAGCTTAGTTCGATTGGAACACAGACTTGGACAAAGACTGACGACCTTGGATTTAATTTGTTTAATTTTATTTTCGACAGGTTTATGAACCAACTCCAGGAGTTGATTCGCATTCCAATATTTGTAGACTTCATGGTTTATTCAATTTCAATATGTTTTGCACTTTACGCTATGGCCACTGGAGTGAGTTCTGACGACATAATCAATTATAATTTACTTTACTTTGGAAATAATTTTATAGAACACCACTAAGTTAGACCTGGTATACATGTTCTTATATCTGAGCGTTATAGCTACAGCACTCTGGCTTTTCCACTGGAATGGTACTTTAGTCAGTGATAATGTAAGTGAACGTTGATTTAGTAATCTTTAGCAAATCTATATGATTATATATATTGCAGAGCTTGTCTATGAGTTTTGCCATCTACTCATGCGATTGGTACAACTATTCTCAGGAGGTTAAAAATATGGTGCTCCTGATTATGCATATCACAGAGGACCCAGTGCAAATAAAAGCATTTTTCATAACACTTAAAATATCTACATTTATTGATGTAAGTCTCAAGTTCGCATTCGAGGTTGATTGTCTAATCGCGTCCTGTACTTGCAGATCATTCGGGCAGCATATACCTACTTGAATGTTTTAAGAAGTTCATCTTAAGTTGGTACAGGCAGGAGAGTAGAGTTAACTCGGAACACAATTATTTTCGGCCACCAACTATTTTGATCACAATAATTATAAATACTTACTGTAAATATATATTACTTATGGTTTATTTTACGGAAATAAACCATATATATAGCTAACATTGGGTATGAGTCGTTCCGGTTATTTCTGGCGATCACAACAAAGCAACTGCACTTTCAAGGAAACTGTTTGTGGAAATTTACAATTTTGACGGTCGATTCTTGGTATGGTTGGTTTCTTTTACGAAAGACCAAGATAATATTTTAGCTATCAGAGCCTCCGTACATGTCGCTCAGATCAAGAAGATCGTAAAGATTAAATTGAAAAACTAAAGTATCCCTCTCTAGTTGTCGATGACCTCAATGAAAAGCAGAAAATTTAGCTCCAATATTTGTTATTATTTGCACTTTTGAATTGAATGCTTAGATCAGATGAGTATGGTGGACAGGGGAAACTTCGTATCCCAACCATGAAGCTTTTGCTACGGATCGTAGTGGTGTATGCGGCCTGCCATTGTCATGCAGAAAAGCTGCTTCACGTCTATTGATGAGTGCGGACTCTGCTGTGATGGTTTTGCCAGGTCTGAGTAAAAAATAGTGAAAGACCTCCTCTTTAACCCATCATACGGTTACCATCATCTTTGCCGGATAAAGTGACTGTTTTGCTTTTGACTGTCTTGGGGCTTCATCGCGGTCAAACACATGCTCGCATTGACCTCGTTGTCAACGATTAACAAAAATCAGTTAAAATGTTTCACATACGCCACAGTATTTTATCTTTGGCGATCCCCGATGAGCTATACTTAGTCGAAAAGGGGCAGATTTTTATGCAACTGGTAAAATCCATGTTCGAAGTTTTTAACTTTGAAGAAGCGAGTGAAGTCAGACACATATATAGAAGCCGCTTTTCATCAAACGTAACAATTTGCTTTAAAAATTGCTCAATTCTGTTGCGTTTGACAAAATTACTGGTACTGGTGACCAGCGGTCATCCCAATTTATTGGCTTACGCCAACAAGCTAACAACGTGAGGGCAGCTCAGGAACAATATCGAACGCGGAATATCCAAAGTAGAAGAGTGGTGGAAAATTAACTCAGAAGAATTGATCACTGCAAACAGGCTCGCGGTGGTTCTATTTATGAACGAGATTGAATTCCATGTTTAAATTTAGCATGTATACTACACCTGGAGTAAATTTCAGCCCGTTATCTTAATTATTGTGTGTTTTATTTAAATACAAAATTGTTATGTCCTTATTGAGAAACCCTTTGTAATCTCTCTTAGCTCCCCGCAAACGACAAAGTGCATTCGTGGAAAGAGAGTGAAACAGTAACTGCGCCGATAACGAACTCTGGAGAGGTAAGATTGAAAATTAATTGCATTTTTAACGTGAACATGTACATGTACATAGTAAATATAAATTTTGTATTATGAACGGTATTACGTTGTTAGCTCTAACTAGAATGCGAATTCGGAACTTACATCGATAAAAGTTGGTATTTTAAGTGTTATAAAAAACGCCTTTATTTCCAGTGAGTCTGCTGTGATCAGCTTGATCAACCACACCATTTTTCTGACCTCAGCAGAATAGTTATACCAATCGGAAGGGTAGATCGCAAAGCTCATACAATAGCTCTGTGAAATCTAAAAAAAAGGTTAAAGGAGAGAGAATGATTAACATCCAGAGTGCCCTCACATGGGCACGATCGTGAGTCTACATATTACTTATGCCTGCAATCGTTTTGGAAACAACAAAGTTCCTAATTTGGATGGCACCCCGAATATACCACTAAAAGGAAAACTTAGGATATTTTTCCGATACATACATATATATACAACTCGTGATGGTCACCGTGGCTCAGTGGTTACTGCGTTGGCGTAGGTTTAAGCCTCAGCCATATCCGCCGAAAACTTTTCGCCGCACAACCTCTCGTCGGGGAATGACAAGCCTTTCATTCGTGCGAAAAATGTAACACGCACTACATGAATGGTTGCGAGAATCTAGGCCTTGGTTCGCCTCAAGTTGTCGCACCAGCTATTTATTTTTAGGTATATATCCGGCTTGAGTACCCTTATGCGACAAAGACGATACATGAGTTTAATGCGTCGTATAATTGCAGCATTTATTATTAAACTAACTGAATAATACCCGGCGTTGCTCGGGCTATTACATTTCAATCGAGAAATCGATATCTTCTTCAAACAATTTATGAAAGACTTATCCTGATGATATAAAATATCTCAATCTCGTCTTAAATCTGAGTCGGAATTTTATATTCAACCCAATCGACTGTATTTTAGTCTGCCACTTTTGCAAATGTTATCAAATTCTTTAAGTCGAACCGAACCTCCTTTAACTCGAATTTCACTCTAACTCGAATTTCCCTCTAACTCGAGTTTGTTCACCTATTGTCCCTCGCCAGTTTTCTTTCGAAAAGACATCCTCCAAGTCAAATTCATTCTAAATCAGAAGTCCTTGGAATTTGAATACATTCGTTAAATAGATACATACATCCACCCAGATCGCGTTGGATTTGAGCAGGGATTGTTCCCTCATGAAGTTTTTAAAGATGGCTTTGTTTACTCCACAGGCTGGTTCAGGACCAGTGAGGGGGTCGCACCTTTCGTGGCTAGTGAATCCGCTGTTTTATTGAGGCGTGACCTTTGTGAACAGGGCTGCAGTGTAGTATGACCAAGTTGTTTTTTCCTAGTTCTAAAAGCCATTTGACTGTGTCTAGAACTAGTTTTGATTTTATCGTGGTTGAATTCAGTTCTTTCAGGACAGCTTGACTGTCAGAGAAGATAAAAATGGTTTTGCCACGGGAGTTAGATAGCAAGCTTAAACTTGTGCACTGGCTTATGGCAAATACGATGAGTACGTGCCTAGACTGACCGACAGGTTAGTGCGAGACGACTCTCCGAATATCCCAGCCCCAGATCCACTCTCCATTTTAGAGCCCTCTGTATACCACACTTGGTCATGCTCTGAGGGACGGGGTTTAAATTTTTCCCAGTCGTCACTAGGGGATATGACTACTGAGTAGTTTCGTTTGGAGCAGTACCTTGGGGGAAAATCATCCAACGGCATGCTGAACTCTCTGCTTTGGAGCAGGGACGAAAGCATGTTAAGGTGGCCATCAGGGGGATGTCCGGAACTGATATTGTTTAGATGCAAGAGCCTGTGCAGGCTGAGTTTTGCCTGGGTTTGGACATAGACTCGAACTGGTAGTCGACACACCAGTTAGAAAGTATGCTTAATGCGCTTTGTTGTCGCATATTTCCGAGGTTGAAGCTAGTCCTTAAGAAAGCAATGAGGGAAGAGATGATAATAGTCCAGACTATTCTGGATGAGAGCCGGTAGAACTCCATCTGCCCCTGGTGACTTGAATGGCTTAAATGAGCCAACTTCCTACTCCACTTTGTCCACAATTTCAGACAGATTATTGTTCCAAAGGAGTACAAGATATTTGCAAGAGGAGATTTCCTATAAGGAATACACAAATCAAGACTGCACATGTGTACGAGTATGGGTTCATAAATCGAAACAAATCAATAGCAATCAAATAAAAAGCTTAGTAATAATTATTACAATTGTTAGAATAATTGCTATGGCATTGTCAGCAGGTACATAATTTCATACTTAATAATTAATATTTCAGTTTGAATTAAACTCGTTACATGTTTTCGTAGAAAGGCTTATCTTTGAGTACTCGATGTGATTCCGCAAAAGCGCCATTACACCCTTACCAGACTATTACTATTTTATGATAATAAGTTTGGAGGAATTCTAGGACAAGGCGAGATAGGAGCTCAATTCAGGATGTGATAAGACAAGAAGCAACACCGAATATCAATCGCCAATACGATGGCACTAAAGTTCAGCCTCAATCAAGAAGTTTGAGTTGATTGTTTCGTATTTAAATTTAAGTTCATTATTTTAATTCGAAACAATTATACATGTAATGTTTTTAATAAAATCGCAGAGACACAGCTTTTCAAAAAGTGTTCTAAGATGTCAAATACATTCTCGCAGTACTCTAAGACCCTGTCTAGGTCTTATTGCAAAACCAGCGCCTGGACTGGGGTTAATGTTACTTTTATAGCCAAAGCAAGAAAGGTCTTAGGATCTTAGACCGATAAAACTACCTTTCTGTTATAAACTACAGCCTACAAGTAAAGAACACCTTAGATTGCAATCGTCTATCGAAACCGGAGCACGAGTATCTAATGGATAAATTTGTTGAAATTATCCTTCACTCAATGACACAGCTTGTCGAAAAATTCATCGCACTCAAAGAATTCGTTGTGGTTGATTCATTTTCGATAACGAAAGCTCTGAAAACCCTCGAAATTATTAGGATTTGAGTCCATCCGACCACTGAAAGAAAAAAATGTCTCCGATCCAACTTAAGGTTAATAGTCGAACCGAATAGGTAATACTTATAAGGCAAAACATTCAACCAGATATTAAAGAAAAATAAAATAAAAAACAAAATACGGAGGAGACAATAAGCGAAAGCTTTCGCCTATTGTTGCACATTGCTGTCAAATACACATCAGAACTCGTAGTTTATTTTAAATTTATTTTTAGAACAAACAACAGAAACGTATCATATTTAAATATCTTCATTGGGATACAAAGTGTGATGTGTTGTCTTATCTCATGTTGATAGCTGCAACTTTTACATTTTTCTATCCTTCTTGAATCCCACTGTTTACAAATTATTTTGATCTTCTTAAAATACTGAAGTAGGTATACGCCGCTCGAATAATCTGCAAAAAGGAAATCTCATTAACCTCTCGATCTACAAACAAAACTTGAAACTCACATCAACAAAAGTGGTTACATGCAGTCTTATGATGAAGGCTGTTATCTCCACAGGGTCGGCGGTGATTAGCATAATTACCAGCACCATCTTTTGGATATCAAGGGAATAGGTATACCATTCGCACGAATAGATTGCAAAGCACATGGCATAGCTCTAAAAGACATAATTATTAGTTTTCTATAGCAAAGTGTCAAAAAGCTTAGAATAAAAATCGTTTTTTGACTCAGACTCACGTTTTCACTCACCAAAGTGCCATTCCAGTGGTATACCCAAAGGATCGTAGACACGACGAACTCAAATAGGAACAGGAATAAAAAATCCATTTTCGAGTGACTCTATGAAATACTGAATCAACAAAAAAATATAAGAATTGAAGTTTTCGGAACTCACTCCCGCAGCCATCTCATAAAGAACGAAACAGATTATAATCGAATAAATCATAAAGTCTATAAACACCGGGATCTGTATGAATTGTTGAAGCTGGTCCATAAACCTGGAGAAAAAGGAAAACAGCACTTGGTATTATTTAGTACACATTTAGTCGGGTGGTGTTCGCCGTGACTCAGTAGTTAGTGCTTTGGACTGCTGTGCGAGGTGCGCGGGTTCACGCCCAGCCATGTCTCTCGAGTATTTATTGCAGCACCACCTCTCGTCGAGGAATGACAAACCTCCGAGAGCATTACTTTTCATGAAATAATGTAAGACCTTACCAAGCAGAAAGAGAAACCATCACCATACTCAGTACTTACTTAGGAAGGCACTTGATGGTGCCTACCCCCCATTAGTAGAACGTAGTCCTTCAGTGGCGGAATTGAAAATTATTAAATATTTTTTCAATATTTTTAGATCATTCCGGCGGGGGCATTTATGTACATCCACATGACATAGCCATATCAATCGTTGTTCACAAGTGATGTTCGCCTCAATTTTGGCGGTGATACTCCCGTGACCCAGATAAGTTGGCGTAAAACAGAAGTCATATAGTCAAACAGGACACACAACTATAAATTTACTCACCAACGAATGCGAATTTGTTCACTTATACAGAATTTGCATAGCCTTGTGCGCAGATAGTTCGTTTTATCCTTGCGATTGACAATGTTTGAATACACTATCGCTTCATTTGGGTCCAGAATCACTTTTGATATCTTAAAAATAAAAATTAAAAAAATATAAATATAACTTCGATTCGAAGCTCCTACATTGTCTGGTCGTTATTTTTCCGACTTTTATTTTTCTTGGATTTAGAATTTTACCTTATAATTATTCCTGCGATTAAAATGAGGTATAAATATTTGAAATATTTTTATTATAATAAATATGAAGCGCTAGTTCACAAAAAATTCGATTTACTAAAACTTTTACGCTCATAACATTCAAACGGCTGAACGGATTTGTCTATTACACAATTTATCAAAGATGGTTTTAATATCGTATTTGAATGTTGTATTAACAACATACTTTACTAACTCTAACAAACAAAACATGGGCGCCTGGTTCTCTTCGACTGCATCGCACAGAACAATTTTGTATACGTTGCCCGCGTAGATTTTGTGTGTGCACGCGATTGGGTTATATATATGGATGTGTAATGCTAGCCCCGCGGGCGCGTGGTTTATAATCGACAAGCGCCAGCCTCGAGTCTTAACGATACAAATAATTATGTTTCGGGTAATATTGGAAGATATCAACTATAATGGAGTTTTCTGGAAAGAGGCAATCAATGTCTCGAACATAACACCACCTTTTGAAAAATTTTCTAAATTTTCTTTTGTAAAATGGCATGTCTCTCAGTCGCAATTCTTTGCCGATTGACTTGATGTTTTCTCTCGATTTTACAACTGTAGGAATACATAGAACTTTATTCGTCGAATGTTTAATCACTAGTTTAATTATTAATTATCGGAACTAACTCGTCTATTCCCCTGTCCAGTTACTATTTTCGCCTGTGTTCGTGGCACACCGAAATATAATATAAGTTTTAGGTTATGCTTATACATATATCGCGAATTGTAGGCTTTAAATACTTGAAGCTTTCTTCTAATCTTGTTTTTAGTCCTTACAGTACTTACATCCATTTCCGACATCCGTTTGTGCAAAACTTTAAATTTGAAATTTACATAAGACATCAAGCTGGTAAGGGCTACAGGCCACAATGGAACAAATAACATTGCCGTGACGATAAGGGCAATAGGATAAACAAAACCAAGAAAGAAGTCATCATGGATTACTCTGTATGGAAACATTTTTTCAACCAACGAATTCGCATCTATTACACGCTCCGTCTGAAACAAGCCCCTTTTCTTTAAAAGTACAATCAAAACATTCAATTAGAGACCACGAACCGTCGTATAATGATTAACAGATTCCGGATCGAAAATCATTCTGTAAAACGAGTCAATGTACAGCAGATTCGCTGCTATTATGGTAGGCGTGTAAACAAGCTTCCGAACAGTAGACAAAAATCCACAGGTTTCTTCGAACATCTGAAGCTCACGTTCGTCGGCATTTATCATAAGTTTTTCCATGTCCTCTTGCAGGAAATTCAATATTCGACCGAGTCCTAGAAGATATTATTACAGAACATGTCAGTACAATGAGACATTATATTTACTTCGCCTTTGAAAAAACATATTAATGTAAGCAATTGATGTGGCAAAGTAAGTACATGTTATTGATAAACACAGCGGGTTAACAGTTCTGGTAAATATAACCGTCGTCTATTGTAAAGAGAATTAATTGGTACCAAAAAATCAAATGTGTTACCCGAAGAAATTACCCCGAGAACACCGCAAAGGGACCATAAAATAGTGAGAAACACGCACCGCCAAAAATGCCACCATTCAAATTTTTGCTTCTCATCCATCACATAACCACCGATTTGAAGAGATTTTACAATGAAACTAAACAGTTTGTTTTTTAACAACTTTCGGGTTACAGGAAAATATCCGGCTGAAGTCATCTTTCCGGAACCACTTTATGTACTCTAATGCGACAAAGACGACACATGAATTTATAGTGTCGTCTTAATTATTAAATTAAACCCTTGTTGACGGTATTGTAACAATTATTATAATTATCGCTGTAACTAAATTATTTGACTATTAATGATTTTATTGTTACACTGTTGCTGGCAATTTAATTACGGAGTACCTCCTTGATTTGCATAAGATGTGTCGCCGTCTATCAAAGCTATAAACTACAACTGCCAGTTCTCACATTCGAATAAATACATGTTGAATCAGCTAATAGTGAAACAGCAGAAAGATCTATATATATGTAGGTAATCCATCGACTGTATGAGGCTTAGCTAATTGTATTGCCAATCCGCCATCCTATTATCCATCCTAAGATCCATTAACTTGTTGCCCATCTTGTGAAAAATTCCGTGGTTGACGTTACTTGGCAGATGGACCGACACACAAGATTGGAAGAAAAAATTATAACATCACCTTCCAAAAACCACGCTAAATATAAAATGCTCAGAGCGAACTTTTGTAATCCATGTTTCGGCCACTACATCCTCAAAACAGGTAAAGCAATTCCAGGAGGAACTAAACTAACTTGGGGTCCAGTGCAGGGTCACTCTCACTTGGTTCCCAGGCCATAGTAAAATTTAAGGCAACGAAAGAGCCGATGGCCTGGCCAGGCGGGGATCAGTCATTAACGCGTCGCTTGTTAAAATCCCGCTAGGGGCCGTTAAGGGCAATATTCAACACCATTTCCTAAAAACGGCCAACCAAGCGTGGAACAGGCTTGACAACTGCGTCATATTAACGAAGATCTGGCCTGATTACAAAAAGCAAAAACGAACTACTAAGCAGATCAAGAGCAGATATTGCAAGAATCGTAGCCGCTAGAACAGGCGAAAAAGAATCTCTGCATCATTTTCGGTGTAAATGTTCGGCCCTAGCGAGGGTCGAACAACGCATTTTAGCTAAATCCTTCTTCGATGACCTCAAAGATACTTCCAGGAAAAAGATTGGTGAACTAATCCTGTTTCCTACTTCCACAGGTTGGATTTAAATATGTAACGTCTATCAACCTATAATGCCCAGAAACAACCAGGTCAAATGAGTTATGGTTTCACTTGGATAAAAACCCAATTCGTTGCCTGGGGCTAATGAGTATCGTTGTAAACTTTATGCAATGTAAACAATTTCCTTCTCAAGTACATTAATGTCCCTAGCATTGGGCATTATTTTTGCAACACAATTTATTTGGCAAAATCTGTCAAAGTATTGCCATTATTTTCATAAAATTTCCCTATCTTTAAATTTCCAATCATCTTTCAGATCACCAAAAACCAATGGGATATCTACCACAGCGGTGTCCTCATTTCCAATGCAAATCGCACTTGTTCAACAATTGAAAGAGCAACTTGAGAAACTAGCTCAAATTTCTGCGAAACGAACCGTCTTGAAAGCTGCATATGCACCCATGACCTTACTAGAGAGGAAGAAAGAAAAATAGATCATTTGTCTCTCGCACAAAGTTAGTGTGGGAGAAAACTTTTCACCATCCTTTGATTTGCCCTCACCTCACGGCATGGACCACACTCGACGCACGCAGCACAGTCAGTTGAATTGCTCGCGCGGTTACATTCTAAACTTCAAGGTGAGTAGTAGTGTTTAATAAGTAGTGCGAGGATTAGTCGAGGATTAGTGGTCGTTGGTTGAAAATTGTCGTTGGTGCCGGTGCGTTTCGTTTTTCTTGTATTTGCTTTCTGAAAAAAAAAAGCGTCTGCTCTCCCTTTTTCTCTCAAGTGTGCAAAGTGCAAGTGCAATGTTTGGTTATTCTCCGAGAGGGAACATTATTTTTGTTGTTGTAATTTCCATCTGCCTTTGCTAAAATACGTAGAATAAGTGTTGCTCCAAGTGAAAAAAAAGAAGAGAACGAGGAATGTTTAGTCTCTTGTATGTAATAAAGTGCTCTAGTGGAATACGCGTGGTTTTTTTTGTTAATTTTTACGAAAAATTAAGCTTTTAACCCTTAATCAGCAGCATCGGTTCGGTTTCGGTATGGTTTTTGCGCTAAAAGACATATGAAATTCTGTGGACAATAAAATGAACGCTTCAGCCAATTCAGGACAAGGCAACAAGGAAATTAATGTTTGTAGGGGTGAGTGAATTTTTGTTGTTTTAATCTTATCTATTTTTTTGGTTTATTTACTTTAAATTTTTTAATAAAATTGTGCTACGAAAAAAAAACAATTTTTCCATGGTAAAATGTTTGTAATGTTTGACGCGTTTTTCTCTTTGAAAATTACAATCGGGAGGGGAATTTTAGACAGTTATCTGATGATGATTTCTAAGACTTTTCCTCAAAATGTGGTCGTGTCTCACAGTTGAAAGCCGACCTAGGGACTTACTAAGGCTACGCGCACAGAGATGCGATAAAGCGATGCGATGGGAGAAGCGAGAAGCATGCGATAAAACTTTTCACATGAATTCTCATTCATTCACTGTGCGCACGTATATAAGAATGCAAGGAAACAGTTTTAATGCACGCTTCTCGCATCGCTTCATTGTGTGTGCAGCCTAACTTGAAATCTTTACCTCTGCGTGTCCTCTTGTACGAGGTTCTACAAAGCGTTTTAGCTCCCTCTAGATCATCTCCACTAAGCTTGGTTTCTTCTCAACTTAGGGCCATTCACTCTTCTGACTGATTTGGTGAGTGGATTCCTTTAAGTAACATGCTTTGCATTCTCAAGGTGTGTCTGATCAACTGCGTTTAAGTATCTTCGTCGTATTGTGATTTCTATTGATTCATGACTCGTTGTCATGTTAAGCTCTTTTTTTAAACTGCAATTCAGCCAAGAAATCCTCAATATAACGTTTTACTATAATTTAAGCGAATAATGTATACTTTATGACAAATTCAATTAGTAATGACCAGTAGATGGTCTCCATTTTGATTCGTTAAAAAAAAGGTCGCTTTATTATTTCCCTGTCGTTTAAAGCGTCTAGACATTGAAGCAGGCTCGCCGTTTGTAATTCACAATTTTAACTGTTTAAAGTTTTCTGTTGTAAGTCATCTGCACCTATTTCAATGAGACTCCACTAACATGCAGAGTGCATTGAACAGGCATTCAGGAATTTGTCCACGTTTACTTTTATCCCAGGTTTAACACAGACGACGACGAACCTATTTAGTGCGCGCTGAAGTTTGTTCTGGGTAGACGTAAGGATGGCCAAGTCATCAGCGAAAAGCAGTCTCCCAGTTCGAACCGGTCCTCGCCATGGCTGCGCTGTAACATCTAATCCAAATACACCATACGAAAAGGAGAGGTGACAGAACGCGCCCCTGATGAAGTTCAACGCCCACAGTGAAAGGTGTCATTAGGTCAACGTTCACCCAAATACAACTTTTGCAGTTACTGTACTGAGATTTAATGGCCCTCAGAAGAGAACCGTCAATCCCATACTCCTGTAATAAATACACTCCAAAGTTTACCTCGAGGGACCCGATTATATGTTTTCTTAAAATCCACAAAATAACTGTAGATAGGTTTGGCATACTCCCAGGCCTGTATTCTGTATTAGGGGCGCACTGCGACCTATGAGGTCTATTGTGGTGGCCCATATAGTTTACCCAAAGGTTATATTGAGGCTCAGTATAGCCTTAGATTCAATTTTCCGAATTACCGCTAGGTTGACTGAGGCCCGCGTCAAGTGGAGTAATCTTTTCCTTGCGGCTCATATATGTTCAGCGGTCTCTTTCTGTTCTCCACAGAGCCGGTAAATATCGGCAACTGAGTGAAAAATGTCGCGCTAGATAGCCCGTTAAGGTTCTTAACTCGTCTTTGGTGAGATCAATTAAAGTTTTGGCCTTTTATAGGTCGGGGTTGATGAACTTTTTCGCTCGTTTAAGGCTCCGGAGGTTGGCCCAGTAGTCGGCATGTTTGTTGATCTCCCATTGTGTTATCTTGAAGAAGGCACTGTTGGGTGGTACCACAAAACAGGGTTCGAGACCAACGAGTTGGGCGGCAAGCGTTTCTTCAGGTAGTCAGCCCGTTCGTTACCCCGAAGCGGTCATGTCCTGCGATCCAGACAAACTTGGACCCTACCGTAAAGGATTTAAAGGCTAACAGTGCTGCGTCCCTGTCTGAAAAGATGTAGATGCGGGTTCCTCGGGTTCTTTTCCGCAGACATTCTCTTGCACACAATCCAATAGCGTGGACTTTCGCTTGAAATACTGTAGGTGACTTTCCAAGCGCTTTTTCGCGTTGCAAACTGGGACCATTAACCCCAGCACCTGTGCTGCCGTTTTCCAATTTTGGTAGTGTAGTAGGGCAATCATTTCTCCATTTGCTGCGGGCGCCTATAAACACCTCGAAACTTCTGTAGAAACGATATCCCTTGGGCATGCTAACTGTTAGTTAGCAGGGGGGGAGTACTCCCCCTTGCGGGCAACCTCTGGTAGCTTTTATTGTTTTAAGCGATCCTCCGCATTCTAATTGTATTTGCCTGGTTCCTAGCATGGTTGTATCCTAACCACAGCCTTCTTGATAGGAAGTGTTGTCAAGAGCTCACTGTTAATGGATAAAGGCACAGAAGGCAGTTTCTTTTGCAGCCATTGATTTGTCAATCGGTGGTACTAGGCTGTGCATGGCAGTCTCAGTGGACTTTCCAGGTTGTTATGCAAATTGATATGGGTGCAAGGGATCACTAGATACCTTCCGTATCCCTTATGTGGTGATCGACTATCTTTTCCGATGGGTCTAGTGTGGAATCACATATGTAGCCTTGCAAAAAATCGGTCTTTTCTTTGAGTGTGTTGACCAGGGTTGCATTGTTCAGAAAGGAGGCGAACCTGCGAGTCACTCGATGAGTTTCTTCTAATTGACTGACTATCTATGTGGTGGCCGTCGCTCAATTTTATTGCAAGATGCCTCAAAGTCGCCAAAACAAACCTTAAACAATATAGCCCAAAGTGATGTACGGTAAGATCACTGTTGGAGAGTGAGGACATTTGCTACCATCTGCTGCGACAGCCTGAAAACAGATCTTAAAAGACGAGGTAATCAACGTCCAACTGCCAGCCCCGAACAATAAGCTTAATCTTGGCAATTCCTGTATTTCGACATGTAACGGGACCGGATCGCGACCCCTGTGGAATTTTCTTAAAAGTAGGAACATATTCAATTCGTTCAAAGCAATCCATTTCTCTGTACATATAACCTAACGATTTTTGTGAAGCTTGTGCTCAAATGTTTCATTCTAGTGCAAGTTATTCCATGGAATTCACGCGGTTCGTGTGTAATGTCCTCTGCAACACAGATTTGGTTACAGCATATATCCGAGTTGTCATCTTCTAGGTTCTTGGCAGGCTTTCGCACAAGGTTATGTCCCAGTTTTTCGCTGTTTCTAAGTCCTGATTCATTTCAAATGCCAGAAATTAACTGTCTTTTGATTCATATTTTCATGCTTCTCAAAGACGGTCCTTATTATTGGTGAAATATAAACAATTTGTGGATTTCTCATTTATTTGTGATAGTAGACCTATCCTTAGGTACACAAAATTCCAGCTCAAGTAGAAATTCTCGAAAATGAATTTAAAAAAATTTTGGGATGATCTCCTCAAGCGAATGAAAGCGCCTGTTGAGCAGGCCTGGTTGGGACCGCTTCGATCCTCAAGAAACCCTCGTGGAAGATTGAAAAAGAAAACAGGAAGATGTTTGTACGCTTTATTGTCTCTAAGAGATCTTACCTCGTCAATAGTTGGGTTCGGTTCACCCAACAGGAAAGGAAATCGTGTGGAAACATACATATACGCAGCGACCTCTTACGGAATATTTACAACGCATCTCATAAAATATTTAAATCTACTTCAAATTAGTTGCGTTTACACGTAAACAGCGCTCCTAACCATAATCCTCTATGTCAACGCCGAGCAACACACCAGGATGTTGTCGCCGAAATATCTCCGCACTTTATAATATACTCTCGCATTAAATAGGATGCACTTTGTCGGTGCATTTGCTTTAAGTTTATTGTCAAAACTTAATGTCCATAACGTAAATTAGGAACTTTTAATGTCCTCATTGCGTTCCGTTTCGAAAGCTTCAAGATTAACATCTTCCTGTTCTTCCCTTGAGTTCTGCCGCTTCGAACTTAACTTGAACTTCTTAAAATACTAAAGTAGCTATATGCCGCTCGAATAATCTGCAAATAAAAAATATAATCAGCATCTAGTCCTACAAATAAAAGTAGAAAATGTACATCAACAAAAGTGGTCACATGTAGTCTTATAATGAAGGCCGTTATTTCCACGGGGTCCACAGTGATTAGCATAATTAGCAGCACCATGTTTTGGACATCGAGGGAATAGGTGTACCATTCGGACGAGTAGATTGCAAAGCACATGGCATAGCTCTACAGGAAATAATTTTTTTTTTACTAATGCCAACAAGCAACGTATCAAATATTTCAGAAACAGCGAACAAAGGCGTGTTTGCGATATCATTTCATTCCATTGAAAAGGTTAAATTTTATTTAAGCCCTAAACCAAGTTAAAACTAGCACTGCGACCGAAAGACTCACATTTTCACTCACCAAAGTACCATTCCAATGATATACTCAAAGAATAGTATCTAAAACGAATTCAGATAAGAACAAGAATGCAAAATCTATTCTCGAGTGACTCTAAAATTAAATACTTAGTCAATAAAAAAATATGAAAACTAAAGTTTTCAGAACTCACTCCCGCAGCCATCTCATAAAGAACGAAACAAATTATAACTGAATAAATCATAAAGTCCATAAACACCGGAATGTATATAAACTGCTGAAGTTGGTCCATAAACCTGGAGGAAAAAGAAAACAGCAAGATCAATTATTTCCAAAAGGCACAGACATAGCGATAGTGCACTACCGACGCACATAGGTGTATTTGCTTGATATTGTTGGCCAAAACAATTTTTTTTTAAAACTGACTGCATTTAAACCTATCATGCGTCCCGATAATGCTAGGTTCGCAAGAGATAATAGACCAAGAGCCCACAGCAATTTTTGGGTGTGAAGGTACATATAACCAAAAAATTGAACGTAAAGTACTCCAAAATATAAAGTCAAAGGCGGAAGTCTGGCAGCATTTTGTCGCAGCTTAGGTTAGTAATAGTATACTAAAAATGCGATTTTTTCCAAAACCTGCATTTTTGTTATAACCACTTGAATCTAGTATTAAACGAAAGGACAGAACTTCCTGATTACGAAAATATAGGTCCCAGACGTTTTACGCGCAGCCATATCCTGCCAGACGTACTTATAAAGGGGTTTTTCAATAAGGACACAACAATTTTGTATTTAAATAAAACGCAGAATAATTGAGATATCGGGCTGAAATTTATTCCAGGTGTAGTTCACATATTAGATTTAAGTATAAAATTCAATCTTGTTCATAAAACCACCGCGAGTACGTTTGTAGCGATCGATTCTTTGGAGTCAATTGTCCACCATTCTTCCACACATATCGGCCGGAACGACGGAAGTTTTGCATTCGATATTATTCCTGAGCTCTTCTTACGTTATTGGCTTGTTGGCATAAACCAATTACTTAAAATTACAACATAAAAAGATATCCAAAGGCGTTAAATCGCATGAGCGAGGTAGCCATTCCACCGGACAATTCTCGAGATCACACGATTACTGAACTTCCCCTTCGAAAATTAAATTGTTTGACCAGCTGTGTGGCATATGGCACCATTTCGTTGGAACCACATATCACTGATGTCAAGTCCATCCAATTCTTGTCAAAAATAGTTTTCCAACATGGCACAATAGCGAACTCCATTGAGCGTGGCATGGTGATCATTTTCATCGACGTAAAAATACAGTCACACCTCCAGCATGAAATTCACACCACATGGTTATTTTTCGTGGATGCAATGGAGTCTATTGAAGCACATGTGGGTTTGTTGCTTTCCATATGCATATGTTGCTTGTTGACAAAGCCATTAAGCCAAAAATGAGGAATTTCTTCAAACTTTTGTAAAGCCCAATCGGAGAAGTTTCGGCGCTTTAGTTCTTGAATTAATTTAATCTTGAAAGCGTGTAGGCCAAGATGTTTACGCAAAACTCGCCACAATGTGGACTGAGAGATTCCCAATTCCTGTGAATGGCGTGGAATCGACTGATTCGACTCATTTTGAACCAAAGCACTTACGGCCGCGATATTTCCGGTACTCTAACCAATGTGTTGTCTCACTGGCACAGGAACATTTAATAGTTAATATGTTGACTCGAATCTATTCACTATAGCATGCACAGCCTGTCTGGTGGGACGATTTTACGGCCGAAAATTGGAGTAAGCGCTCTTTAAGTTAAGACCACTGACTCAGAATTTCGGTAGTAATTTCTAACAATTTTCAGAAGTTGCTCGTTCGTGAACTGATTCACCATGGTAAAAATGTAAACCTTGACTGACCTTCTGACATTGACAAATCATAAAAAAAAAGTTTAAGGGTGCGTTTGTGTTAAAATAGAAAACTGTTATGTCCCGATTGAAAGACACGTTACCAGAACTTCTCTATTAACCTAGTAACCAACTAATTGGCGCATCTGCACTCAAGGTTGATGTTGCTCTTATTTTCTGTGGTCCTGATTTTGCTATGACATCCCAAGCAATGATCCGTTTTCTCTAGACCGATGGTTTATAAATTGGCTATCACAAGAGCTTAACAATTTAGGTGTCAGTTATACAAAATTGCTGTGGGTAAGTTTGACCAAAAAAGGAATTCGCTCAAAGGACATCAATCCATGAGAACAGAAAGAATTCATTTGCTGAGAGAATTCAAATCAAGATCAACGAGCGAAAGGAAAATAATTTCATTTGGGAAGACGACACTGAAAATCCGTCTTGAATATGCTATTAGTACGTCTGGCAAGGGCTTGGCTACGCGTAAAATGTCTGGGACCTATATTTTCGTAATCAGGGAGTTCTGTTCTTTCGTTTAATACTAGATTCAAGTGGTAATAACAAAAATTCAGGTTTTGGAAAAAAATCGTATTTTTAGTATACTATTACTAACCTAAGCTGCGACAAAATGCTGCCAGACTTCCGCCTTTGACTTTATATTTTAGAGTACTTTACGTTCATATATCAATTATTTGGTTATATGTACCTTCACACCCAAAAATTGGTGTGGGCTCTTACACTATAAAACATACTCTATTCGGAAGTCATTCTTTTAGTTAGACACACAGTTGTTTTGCTACAATTTAATCATGGATAGTGTTGAAGCTTGTAATTGTGCCTTTATTTCACAAATTTTTGTAATCGCTATTTTGTTTCCATCTTTAATAAATTCGAAGCCAATTGTTGTACTTGCGGGTGCGTCCCGGCATTTATTTTGGTCCCTACTTAGAGATAACTGTTTCTACTTTCCACTCATTTAACCTTCACATTCATAGTATCTATCCAGGTAGATAATTCGATTTTCATTTGTTTTCATCAAATCTGGAAGTGCTTCCGACTCAGTTATTAAATTTTCCATTTATTGCAGAAAATGTAAAAAAAAAAATTCGACTGGGGAGCCAGTCCTATACTTCCCAACTCATACAGTAATATTTTATAATTTATTTAATAATTAAAGAAAACATTCATCGGAGCCGAACAATTTGAATACACACTTTTTAATTGTTCCACAAAGAGTTGTTGCGCGAACTTGATAGAAAACATTTCTTCAATTTACATAGCATCCGCTACATCGATTATTCTCAAAATGTAATCAGTTCTACGTTTCATACTGGCAAATAAGACAAAAAATTCGTCTGGGGAACCAGACTTATACTTCCTACCGCACACATAACGATCGAGTTGAATTAATATTATTTATTTTTATTTTTGTTTTTGCATAAAATAATTGGATAATCAATTTAATGTCAAAGAAAACGTTTCTTTAATTTCCCTAGCAATTGTTCAACAAAGAATTGTTTCGCGAACTTGAAAAGACATTTCTTAAATTTCCTCAGCATCCGCCAGACCGATTGTGCTCAAAAGCTTATCAGCTCTAAGTTTCATGCTGACAAATAAAACAAAAAAAAAAAACCGCATGGTCCTACGTTGTTTCGTTCTCTAGATATCGAAGGCGGAAAATATTGCCACACACACACACACATACACAGACATCATTTCGAAAATGGGTGCAAACGATTTTTAGTGTATAGTAATGTCAAGCCCCGTTCATATCTCGAAACATTTAGATCGAACCGATTACAATACTTCCCCAACCTAGGTGGGAAGTAAAAATGTTTTCAGAGCAGTTCTTCACACATGTTTCTTCGTGTTTGTCTAATGATGTACGTAAGTTAATAGTATCTACCGGGGTAGATATATGAATCTGCATGAATATTACCTCATTTTCCTAATATAGTTGTGAAGAAAATCATCGGTATTTTTGTAGGGAGCAACTAGTAGGTCCTTCACAATCTCCACTTTTCCGGTGTAAATTGGGCAACGTATAAAAGGTTGAGGCATCGCAAGCCCATCATATCTTTTTACCATATTTTGCTAGTTTTGATGGCATATATTGAGTGAACTTATACATATATATCCAAACAAATGCTCGTCCACAGGCTCTCAGATTCGAGTTGATGATCTCAAAATCATCCCTTATCGGTGCTGCCTTGCCTCCAAACTGGCGAATGGTTCTTGTTAACTGATTGTCAAAACAAATAAAGCGTAAGATGTTTTGGAATCGGTTGACAGACATGGTTTCACGAAATAGAGATACAGAACTCTGTTTCCAAAGCTCGGTTACTTTTTGTGAGTTGGATTTTTGGGAAGCCATCACAGACAAAATTGCAAAAAAAAGTTATCAACAGTAATCGGAGCTCATGTAACAGCCATTTTGGTAGGACCTTCGAAATTCCATTTACGATAAAAATCTTCGATTTTTTATTGGAAAACCTACAAATTTGGTTTCTAAGGGATGGGCTCATAATACAAAAAAATGTATCTACTGGCTATAGATTCCTGGTAATTGGATTAGGCCCTATTAACGACCATTCACGAATTTTATTACTGACCCCACTACGCGTGAAAGCAGTATTTTGCTTATACCATCTTTGCTGGTAAAAAAAAGTTTTATTAGAAGTGCCCGTTTGTTTATCATGATCACTCTCTTCATCAGATTTACAATCCCTATTCAGTTCTGGATTTATCTCTTCACTTATTTCAGCATCCAAATTCGCATCTTCTTGATCAGAAAAATGTTCTTCATCGCTATCAGCGCTTTCGATTCGACTGCCAACGTATTCCGAAAATATTCTTGCTTTCTTCATAAGTCAAACTAATCCTGAAAACAAATCACTATACACTAAACAAACAGCAGTAGAGTATGCCAATACATTCTCGTGAATCTCATACCGTCATAGGTATCATGACAAAAACCTTTCTCGAAACAGCTGCCGTCGAAAGATATTCAAAATTTTTACCTCTATTCATATTTAATGGAAGCACAGCCTTAAACAATTAATTCTAAAACCAAACAAAAATCCGTTAGGTACATAAATTCAGTGCAAGGTACATAATTTATTGCATACGCACATTTTTTGCAGTAAAAATATATGCAATATTTTTTATCTACCCGGGTAGATACTACGTGTTTAGGTAAAAATAAATGTGTCATGAATGCGAAGGTTAAAGAAATGCCACGCAAATCCGCGTCTTTCCGAAATGTGGATCCTTTTGTCGTTGTCAAATGTGTACATTTTGCTCTTTTGTCTATTTTCATTTTATTCTGAATTATCAGCAGTAATTAACTGCGTCAACTTCATAAATTTATCGTTGCGTAAATAATTTGTCAAATTTTATTTCAAAAATTATTTACGAAACTCTCGTATATTTCTACGATGATTTTTGTTAGGAAATTGTCCTCGGAAAATTTTACAAAATACTGTCTTAGTTCTACAATACGGTTTGAATCAATTAAATAACATAAATAATTTTGACCAGCTATATCGGCCAGATACCCCTATGTGCAAAGGTGCCTGCCCGTGCCCATCCTACCAAATTCCTTTCGCAAATCTTTCTTCGCGTTTTTTGGAAACAAATTTTGTTTCTCTCGCAACAGTTTTCATTCGGTCTTTGACTCATTTCGCCAAGGGATCATTTCGCAATGCTTTTCCCGCGTTTTTCTACTTAGCTTATGATTAGACAGCAGTTTAAATCTACTCACCAACGAATGCGAATTTGTTCACTTATACAGAATTTGCAAAGTCTTGTACGCAGATAGTTGGTTTTATCCTTTCGATTAACATAATTTGCATACACTGTCACTTCATTTGGCTCCAACACTACCTTCGATGTCTTATACAAAAACGAAAAAAACATAAATTATTTCGTCGTATCGTGTTAATCATTTTTTTCCATATCCATATCACCATGCATACTTACATCCATTTCTGACATCCGCTTGTGCATAACTTTAAATTTGAAATTTACATAAGACATCAAATTGGTAATGGCTATGGGCCACAACAGAATAAAGAAGGTTACCAAAATGAGCAGAAAAATAGGACAAACCAAACCCAGAAAGATGTCATCATGAATTACTCTGTATGGAAACATTTTTTCTATCAATGAGCTTGCTTCTATAACACCCTCGGTCTGAAATAAGTCCTCTTCAACTTCAAAACGTTTTTTTTTTAGAGACCACAAACCGTCGTCGCATAGTTATTGATAGATTCCGGATAAAAGATAATTCTGTACAAGGAATCAATATACAGTAAAATCGTTGCTATTATGGTAGGTGTGTAAATAATCATCTGAATAGTAGACATAAATCGGCAGGTTTCTTCAAACATCTTTAGCTCACCTTCGTCGGCATTTATCATGAGTCTATCCATGTCCTCTTGCAGGAAGTTAAGTATTCGACCGAGTCCTGAAAAAATATTATTCCAGTACATATTATGCCTACCATTAAAATGAGAATTCTTACTTCGCCTTCGAAAAAACATATTAATGTAAGCAATTGCTGTGGCCACGAAAGTAAATGCTGTTGCCATACACAGTGGATTGACGGTTGTTGTAAGCAATGCCATAATCTATTGTAACTAAGATTGTTAATAGATACCACAAAAAACCGAAAACGTTACTGCTTACTCCGAAAATACTGCAAAAGCACAACGAAATAGTGACAAGCAAGCACCGCAAAACATGCCACGATTCGAATTTTTGTTTCTCATCAATGACATAACCACCGAGTTGAAGAGATTTTACAATGAAGCTGAACAATTTATTTTTTAATAATTTCCGGTTTACACGCAAATATTCTGTTGTAGACATCTTTGCAAAACCACTCCGTGTACTCAAATGTGACAAGGAAGACGTATGACAATAGTTTATGTTTTCGTAGTCCTGAGTTGAGTATATCACACATAACAAACTTTATTATTAAGCGCAAAATTAAATCTTTATTGACTATATCGTAGCAGTTTTTTAAGCAATTAAAATAATTATCGCTGTCAGTAAATGGTTTCGTTCCTATTGATTTTATTATTACATTGTTGCTGACAGTTTAATTGCATTAGATGTGCTTCCTTTATGCAAAACAAACATATCTATACTAATGTTATAAAGAAAGAAAGTTTGTTTGTTTGTAAGGGGTAATTTCGAAAACTACTGATTCGATTTTGTTCAAATTTAGAAGAAAAATAACTTAAAATCCGAGAAAAAGTTTAAAAGTATAAACTAAATATGGGGGCATTTCCGAGATGGTATTTTTTTTATTCGTGACCCCTCTTGATTTTATGGGTATTTACTGAAAAGTATTGGCATAATAATGTTACTTCCTTACTTATTTAAGCTGGCACAACAGTCCGGGGTGGACCTGGGTCTCAACCAACAAGCCTCTCCACCCAGCTCGATCTTAAGCCAGCTGCCTCCAGTTTCGCACGGCAAGTTGGTTGAGGTCCCCTTCTACTTGCGTTCCCCACCTGAGTCTCGGTCTTCCTCTACTGCGCTGACCCTCGGGTGCGGATTCGAAGATTTTCCTGGCCGGAGCATTGGTGTCCATCTGCTCTACATGATCCAGCCAACTCAGTCGTTGGACCTCCACTCTTCTGACTAAGTCTATGTCGCTGTACAGCCCATACAGTTCATCGTTGTATCTCCTCCTCCACTCACCGTCTATGCAGACGGGACCAAAAATCACCCGAACAATTTTCCTCTCGAAAGAGCCAAGAGGAACCTCATCCGCTTTAGACTGGGACGATTAAGGTCGTATACAGGGTCATCTTAGTTGTTCGAGAGAGGGCTCTGCTACTCAATTACGTTCATAGCCCGAAGAAACAGCGATTGGCAAGAGTTATTCTTCGTTTAATCTCAGCGCTGGTGTCATTGTCTGAATTTAGGTAGACAAAGTCCTTAACTACCTCAAAGTTATAGCTGTCTATAGTGACATTCTGTCCGAGACGTGTCCTTTCTTGTTGACAGCATATACTTCGTCTTGCCCTCAATGACCGCTACACCTATTTTCGTCGCCTCCGTCTCGATACTCACAAACGCACCAGTGACGTATCATCGACGTATGCGAGTAATTGGACGGACTTTTGAAAGATTGTGCCTCTGGTGTTGGCGCGTGAGTTTTGCACAACTCTTTCGAGAACGATATTGAAGAAGTCGCATGACAGCGTGTCGCCTTGCCTAAATCCGTTTGTGACATCAAAGGTCTAGGTGAGATCTTGACCGATCTTAATGGAGCAGCGTGCATTCTCCATTGTCATCCTGCACAGACGGACAAGTTTTGCAGGGATCCCAAAGCTAGAAATGTGTATAGCTCGTCTCTATAAATGCTGTCATACGCGGCCTTAAAAACGATGAAGAGGTGGTGGGTATCGATTTGAAGTTCCTGGGTTTGGTGGTGGATTTTCCTGGCCTGAAACCACACTAATATGGACCGATCAGGTTGTTGACGAACGGCGTTCACACAACACGGCAGATAAGATCTTGTAAGCGATGCTAAGAAGACTGATGCCTCTGTAGTTGACGCAGTTCCGAGGGTCTCCTTTCTTGAGGATCGGGCAAACAATGCTGAGGTTCCATTCATCGGGCATACTTTCCTCCGACCGTATTTAACAGATGAGTTGGTGCATGCTCCTTACCAAGTCATCGCCTGCTGCTTTGAACAGCTCGGCAGCTAGGCCGTCAGCTCCAGCAGCTTTGTTGGACTTAAGCTTCGATATGACTATCTTCACTCCGTCCAGGTCGGGTGGACGCAATTGTTGGTCTTCGTCGTCCAGGTTGAATGGTTCATTCTGCCTGACAGCGGGATTTTATTTGTCGTCATTGTAAACAGTCTGCAGAAGTAGTTATTCCATATCCTCAGCATCGACTGCGATTCTACTACGATGTTCCCTTGTTCATCCTTACAAGCTTCAGTGCGGGTTCTGTAGCCTTGACAGGTTCTTTTTACCCTTTTGGTAAAACTTCCGAACCTCATTTCTGCAGTAACATCTCTCTATTTCCTCGATCGCGCGCTTCTTTCGCTCTGGCTTTTTCCTCCTGAGAAGCCGGTGTTCGTCTTTTCTCTTCTGCTCATAGAGCTCGCTAGCAACTCTGGTCTTTCTATGATGCACCGTTTCGTATGTCTCAATAATAATCTAATTATCTGTTTTTTCTGTTCAACATTTTTTGTGGAACACTAAACAATAAAGCAAATGCCAAGGGATTTTTGTTTTTTATTATTTAGTTGGCTATAAGATCTGTTATTCCAAGAGCCAGTTAGACAAGAAGGGTTGTTCTTTCGTCTTCCTCTAGGCAAAGTCGACATTTGGTTACCTGGGCAGTTCCCACCTTATGTAGCTGATATCTCAGACTCCAGTATCCAGAAATTAAGAAAGCGAGCCTTCGATTATCGTCCCTATACTATTGTAGGACAACCTTTAAGCTTTTGTTCATAGGGCAGATAAGCCTCTGTGCTTGTCTGATTTCTTGGATATTATCCCAATAAAATAAATATTTGTGTTTTTTCCCACCTGTTTAGCATGAATCTAAAGGAAGCGTTAAGGAAGTCACAGAAAGGTTCGGAACTATATTGATGGTTGCACCTTTGAATAGTTCGGCCTGGAAGAAACTGCGGTGCATTGCAAGGAGTTCATTTTGACGTCATTCGTATATGATCGTATGATCGCCGTTTTCCCAATCCAAGCGATTTAGGACCTCGATTTGAAATCTTCTCCCAAATTTGAACGATTCGGACATGAAGTCTAATATCGCGCCAATCATTTTCAGCTCAGGAAAATTGGAGAGAACCAATGGGAGATAACCCAGCAATCTGTTTAGCAGGTTTATGTTCGAACGTTGAGATTTACTGCACTGCGTGCAGAGGAGCAACTCCAACTAGTGCCTCTAAGGCTGCCGTAGTGCAGGAGCATAGCCCGGATGACCCCAAGGTTAACTTTAAAGTCGTTGTATCTTTGAGATCGCTATTTTCTCTTCGACTCTGCAGAAGCGTAGGTCTGACTATCACGGTGTGAAGCCAGAATATAACCTTGGGGTGTAGATCCCAGGTTTTGCCATATGTTCGGCGATGTGTCCACGTGGAAATGGACGCCTTGGCAGTTTTGTTTTTGATGTGGGAGCTTCAGTTGAGGTTATTTTCTAGGACAATTCCTAGATACTTTACCATTGAGAGTGGCCATGCCAGGGCCCAGTTTCTTTCTTCTAGTAAACGGTACTAGCAATATCTGGCCAGCGTTGAAAGATAGGCTCTCTCAGACACACCAATCAGAGACTAGGCGTAATGCGCTAATCCTAATCCTAAATAAAGCAACCAGGGGAGAGATGATAATAGTCTGTACTATTGTGAATGAGAGCTAGAAAGACTCCATCTGTCCCTGATGCGTGGAATGAGTTAAATGAGCCAACTTCTGATTCCACTTTGTCCAGAGAGTCTATTGGTTCCAAAGGAATACTAGATATTTGCAAGAGGGGGTTTCCTGTACGGAATATACAAATCAAGACTACATATGTGTTTGTGTCCATAAATCAAAACAAACATTTAAATCAATAGCAATCAAATAAAAAGCTTAGTAATAATTATTACAATTGTTACAATAATTGCTATGGCATTGTCAGCAAGCACATAGTTTCGTACTTAATAATTTAGCATCGAGTTTGTAATAAATCCGTAAGGTATTTCCGAAGTAAGGCTTATGTTCGGCGCATTTGAGTACTCGATGTGGTTCCGCAAAGATGCCTTCAAACGCATACCAGCCTATTACTGCGAAATTATTGAAAAACAAACTATTTAGTTTTGTTATAAAAGCCCTACTAGCCGGCGGTTACCTTATGGCCGATAATCAGCGATTTGAATGGTTGCACTTATGGCGCGGGGTGATTTTGACTTTTTTGTTGTCCTTTTGCAGTTTTTGTGGAGTGAGTGTGTCTGGTGGGAATATTAATTCTTTTGCTGTCAATTTAATTTATTCCACCAGATTGTGGTATTGGTTACTACAGACTTCAATCCGATATGTCTGTCAGCAGCATTCATGTATCTGACAACATCCATTGCATATATAAATATTTCTTGTCGGAAAAAAAGTAAGTTGTTCTGTTTTGTTGGCAAAAACTGCATGATATTTTTAAGGACTCGGTCGAATGCTTAACTTTCTCCAAGCGGATATGGATAAACTCTTCATAAATGCCGACGAACGCGAAATGAAAATGTTAGAGGAAACCTGCAGTGTCATGCGATATTTTCGGACGTTTATTTATGTACCAACACTGATGGGAGCGTCGATATTCTGTCTAGATTCGCTCTACAGAGTTATTTTCGACCGAGAAGCTGCCGTTTATTATGCCAATGTTCGTAAACTACAAAAGGATGACTTGAATATGTGTTGAATGGGTTTATTTGTGATTTAGAATGAAACGAAAACAGGAGTCTTACTGGTGAAAGTGTTTCCACTAAGAATTCTTCATGATGATTTCTTCATGGGGTTTATTTATCCTGTCGTTATGGTCTGCCTGGGAACGTTATATATTCCACTTTGGCCCATAACCATTACCAACTTGATGTCGTATGTTAATTTAAAATGGAAAATTATTCACAAACGGATGTCAGAAATGGATGTGAGTTGATAGGTTAAGCAAAAGCCTTTGAACACTGTAGTGGCACAGATGAAATTTATCGCTATTCGGTTTTGTATTAGGTATCAAAAGTCATTCTGGGGCCAAACGAAGTCGAAGTCTATTCGAGCCTTTTCACGAAAGATGAACAGATTAACTACCTTCGTATAAGGTTATGTAAATTCTGTATAAATGAGCTAGTCCGCATTCGATGGTAAGTAAAGTCAAACTACTAACAATTCCATTAATTACTAAACAATTTGTCGCTCTTGAATGTGATTAATGTGCGTTGTAAAACCGGTCAATGAGAAAGGCCTATGTTTGCTTTCTTAATTTTTTTCTTTTTTGTTCAGGTTAATGAGGCAGCTTCAGGAGTTGATACAGATCCCGGTATTTACAGACTTCATAATCTATTCGATTGTAATGTGTTTTATTCTTTACGAGATCGTTGCTGGAGTCAGTTTTAAAAATGTTATTTTTACAATTTGTTTATTTATTGATATTTTGTTTCAGCACCACCCGAGCATAGATTTAGTATTCATGGCCTTGTTTGAGGTCATTATGGCTACGATCTTGTTTCTTTATCACTGGAATGGTACTTTGGTGACTGTAAACGTGAGTCCATCAAATATTAAATCCTCAAAATTAGACTCTTTTGGTGGCCATAATATCATTTTACAACGTGGAGCAAAAGTTGTCACCCGATGTTTTTTGGCTGTAATTTTTTTTATGAATGAAAAACCTTGGTTCTGGTTTTGGATTATGTTTATTTGATGTCTTAAATTGTTTTCCATTAAGTCAAGAAAACGATATCGGCTAAGTGGCCGCCGCCAAAATAGATGACCATTCGGGCCCGATTTATAGCATTTTCCATCACTCTTGCCAGAACTTCCGGCGATAGGTCCTTGCATTCTTGACGGATATATTCTTTGAGGGATTCAAGAGTCTGAGGCTTGTTGACGTAGATTCATAACTTCAAAAAATATCAAAAAAAAATGTCTGGAACGGTAAAATTAGGCCGGTGCAAATCGCCAAAACGAGAGATTAGGGGACCCAGAAACTCATCCATCAAAATGTCCATTGTCGCTCAAGCTGTGTGTGCGGTTGCACCCTCCTGCTGGAACCACATATCCTCCAGTCCTAATTCATCAATTTGCGGCAATAAAAACTCGTTGATCATTGTTTTGTATTGCTGTGGTCTGGTCTGGTCGACGTTGATGCTTCGTCCGTCACATCTTCAATCACAGCGGCGATATTCTGGTTGGAACAAGCACTACGAGACCTTCCGGGTCCTCTTCTGTCATGTGTTGTTTCAGTCTCTTCGAGGCGAGCGGTTAAACGCCTAAGTGTTTGACCAGTTGGCGTAGGACGGCCGGGAAATCTGCGCCGAAAATTCACACTGCGCCAAAATCCCTGACAAATTATTCTGTAAAAAGTAGTCAAGAGTATTCAGCGATTTTGAGGAGTAAAGCGATTCATGTCTTGTGTGTATTTTGTGTCTGTTTACTTCACAAATGTCAAAGTAGAATTTACATTTGGCGCCATTTGCAAAAATTATGATGACTTTTGCACCACCTTGTATTAAAGATACTGGTTATCGTATTCCGTGTATCTACTCTGCTTTGTCTGGCTCTTCCTAATCTGCGAGGATTTTCCGTCAGGTTCTCTAGATTTACCCACTTTTTGCTTTCTTACTCAATGAAAAAACATTTCAACTTCTATACCAATTTATGGTCATCAGACAATTTTTAATCTGGGTGCACGGTAGTGCATTGCCAAGATCCACAGCACGACGGGTAACATTTACCCGAAGCGCCTCGGCTATTTCAGCTCATTTATAATTCAGCTCCTTTAGTAACTGGATTTCTGATTTTCTGGTCCAAAGGAGAAGAGCTCCATATGAGAACATATTCAAGTTTCAAGTTATTACCTATTGTGGTTTCCAAGATATTTAATTCAGAATTGGGTAGCTGGCTCACTGACTGACAGACCATCAAAAACCTATCATCCACTTCCAGCAGGGAAAATCTCCATTTGTGCGTCTGAAACTTGTTTATATGAATAAAAACGTATTATATATACCAATTATTTTACACACACGCTAATATCGGTTATATTGTTTTCCATAATGAACACAGCGAACTCGTTCGCCGTAGGTTATCATTCATGCAAGCCTGTGTAAATTAGTACACATTACTCAGAAGTTTGACGATGTATGCAGCGAATTCGCTCGCCATATCTTATAAGCACCGATCAGATTTCTACCTTTCGGACTATTCCATTCAAACTTAAAAAGTGTGGGGACGAACATTTTTGTGACATATTCATCAATTAGGGGTTCCTTACCTTTTCCACCACATGCCCCCTCTAGGAGGCGAGCCCCACCGGTTGGAACCCCCTGCTCTATTGGCTAACCAAATACAGAGGTGATATTTTATTAGAGTGCATGCGCAAGTATACATAGTACCTACGTACATAGGTATGCGAAAGTGTTTCCGATCAATGAATTATTCGGCTCTTCTACTTTTCTTGTAAGAACAATCAAGGCATATCCTTGGTAAATGTCGCATGCAGGCTTGTAGCCAACGTACTGTGTGAACGGCTTAACACCTGCAACACATTAACCGGCAAGTAACAATGTGGCTAATAGCCCACAGATAGAAGACAAATCAAATCTTCACACCGAGGCGCATCCTGTGAAAGATCAACGAATTTCAAGTCGATACCTACCAGATTTTCATCGACTTCAAAGCTGCATTTAGATATGTATCTACTCATTATCTTGAGTTCTGCAAGGCGACGGCTTCGCAAAAGAAATGTGATTTCTTCAATCACGCACTAGAACAGATAGTACACAGTGCAAGTCTTTACGCAGGAAACACTGTTTTCAACAAATCTGCCTTCAACATTTACACTTGTAGTCTTTGCATAAAATTGTTTTGTGCTACATCTCAAAATTTGCACGAGCTAAAATAAAGTCTATGTTTTACAGAGCTATGCAATGTGCTTTGCAATATATTCATCCGATTGGTACAACTATTCTCCTGAGGTTCAAAAAATGGTGCTAATGATAACGCTCGTCTCTGCCGACCCACTGGAAATAAAGGCCTTTTTTATTACGCTTAAAGTATCAACTTATGTCGATGTAAGCTCTCAGTTCAGTATGAAGGTCGACTATATTTTTAATTATCTGATTCATTTGCAGATTATTCGAACTGCATACACCTATTTTAGTATTTTAAGGAGATCATCTTAAGTTTGGAGGAATTCTAGGGCAAGGCGAGATCAACCATTTATGCTTCTGACGTCAACACCTCGCACTTGCATTTTATGCCCAAATGGATGACGGCTGTAAAGCTCGGGTAAAACCAGAGCTTTAACCAACAAGCTTAAGCTGATTGCTTAATATTTAAATTTAAGTTCTCTATATCACTTCGTAATACGCAATCATTGTATAGATTTTAATAAAAAAAATAAAAATAAAAAAAACTGGCGCGACAGCTTTGGATGAGCCAAGGCAACCGTTCATTTTGTGCGTGTTAACTCGATGATACAACCTATCGAGGAATCCATCAGGCTTAGAGAATTCAGCATAGTTGAATTTTTTTTTTTTATTTTCCACAAATATTTACATCTGTCGCTTTTGACATTAAGTTATCGTTTTAACATTGTCACCAAAGCCGTTTACATTAGATTCAGATTAAAAATACATATACGTTATAAGGCGTGTTTTTTTTGGTAAATCTATATAGGCTAAGAAAATATTTTCCATGTTAATTACACTAACAACTAAGCCTCTATAGAATTACGAAATCTGGATAACTATCAAGCCTTAATTCCTTAGCCGCGATATAAACTGTACTACCAAACTATTTTTTTCCAATTGTTATCGAAAAACGTTGTCGAAATGTTAAAAATGGCATTACAGCCATCATTTATAAGAAAAAAATTGCCGAAGAGGCGCTATAAGATCTAGTATTTTTTCGTGCCCCAAGAAGAAGGCACCGTTGTTGCTACATTCGCGGACGATACGGCTATTCTGGCAACAGATAATTCAGTCGAGTCAGCAACTGTAAAGCTTCAACGAGCTTTGGATAAAATCTGCGAGTGGACAAAGGTTTGGCGCATTGTTCTCAATGAAACCAAATCTACCCATGTTAACTTTACTAACAAGAAAATAAACAACTTACCCGTTTTCATTAACTCGGTACAAATACCGTATGCAAATGAAGCAAAATATCTAGGAATGACACTAGATGCGAAACTCAAATGGAAGCCGCACGTTAAAAAGAAACGCGACGAGCTCGAAATTAGATTTAGAGAAATGTATTGGCTGCTTGGAAGATATTCCAAATTAAGCATGTATAACAAATTGCTCTTATATAAGCAAGTCTTAAAACCTGTATGGACGTATGGTATACAACTTTGGGGTTGTACCAAAACCAGCAATAGAAATATTTTACAAATCTTTCAAAATAAGGTGCTCAGAACAATCGTTAATGCGCCGTGGTACATTAGAAACGACGATATCCATAGAGACCTCGGTTTAGCTACCGTCGAAGATGAAATAACAAATTTTGCACGCAAACTCCGTGTTCGCCTTCAGGGACATTGCAATAACGCCGTACTCCAAATTCTGGACGTGACAAACCTTGTGCGCCGACTACAAAGAACGAAACCGTTCGATTTAGCGCAATAAGGGATAACCGCTTATAATGACGGTATTAGTAGGTGCTTTTACTGGAAAGCTACCTGCACAACGCGAACTTTTATTGTCGAAAGCTAAACTACTTGATAAGGCTTTTTTTGTACTTAGTCGTAGTCAACACGAAAAGGGGAGGTGTTTTTAGTGAGTAAGAATCTCACACTACCATGAGCACTTGCGGTAGATCCTCATGGTGTCTCATGAACGATTTTCACCTACCCTCGCAAAAAAAAAAAAAAAAAAATTGTTTTAAATCTGCACGATCTATTTTTCCAAATAAAGAAGAGAAAAAAAGTAATAGCTAAAGCGTAACAAATGCCATTACAAAAAGTGGTGCCAAACAGCGATGATAAAACTCCTTAGCCTTGATAGGCATTTTTTTGCGCACACTTTTCTTAGCCTACATAGATTTACCAACAAAACACGCCTATACATAGACAAGACAAAATACGTTACGTTAGTACAATTTTCGTTAAAAAAAGTTCAGGTTCTTTCTTAGGCGGCTGCTGCTAGTCGTTTCTTGGTCGAATAGCATTTTCTCGGCCTTGTTCTTAAAATATGTATGTCTTCCACTTACTCTGGATACTTCTTCGGCTACTCATATTTAGGTTTGTCTTCTTCAATTAATTTTAATTAAATAATCAATTAATAGTTTTTATTATATTTATGTAATTATCAGTTACTAGCTGATACCCGCGACTACGTCCCCGTGGAAAGGCATCACATTATACCCTATATCCTTCCCCGTGTTTCAAGCCATTAATGAGTACGTATAAACTTTCAATTTCTTATATTAATTTTTTAAGGCGTCCCCGTAAACAACATTCCTGGCAACGGCAGTATTCCTTTCCCCCCTAGTTGTAGCCCACAACACATTGATCGAGAATATACACGCAAATATTTGTATGTACTTACATGTGAAAATGATTTCCTACAAACTTTTGCTAAATAGGTAGGATTATGTATCGTAGAATATTTGTTTTCAAGTAAATGCGACTACAACAAAAAATATTTCCATCAAATACAACATACATGAATAGATACCGTGCTGAGTGAAGAAAAGCAGCACAAAGAAAAATGAAAAAACTACCCTGGTACAACTGTGTGCAAATGTGTGCAAATGGTCCCAAAAGGGTGATCACACGATTTGCGAATGACGTGTGCAAACGTTTGCGGACGACGTGTGCATATCGTGGGCAAATGACATATGTGAAAACATTTGCGGACAAACATTTGCTGATCACACGATTTGCGGACGTTTGGGACACGTTTTCCTGCAAAATTTCCTCACATCTACAAATCGTCTGATCGTAGCTTAACTCTCAAACTTTAGAAAAATTGGTATTTGTGCTGTGGAAAATGACATTTGTGCTATTATTCTCGATTATTGTTTTTGTTTTTTGTGCCGTGTTTAGGGAATTGGAAAAAATATTAAGCGCATATTTCCTTGGACAATTCTCATTGCGAAAAAAAAACATTGTTGCGAGAAGAATATAGCAGCATTTTGTGCAATTGAGAAATATTCCGTTGGGAGAAAAGAATGGTCGATTCACTCAGCTACTCAGATGCAAATGGAAATTTAAATCAATTTCACGGAGGAGCACACAGACATGGCACGGAACTATATTCCCAAAACAACTTAAATTTGATTTCTTTGATTTAAACACAAATCTCATAATTTTCTTTGCCTCTTTGATTCACAAACAATACCGAAACGGTACCGATTTTGCTATCGTCTAAAAACCATCATCGAGACGATAGTAAGTGACAGTTTTCGCGTTATGTGAAGCAAGCGTTCAATCGTCAAAACGATATCGCCCAGACGGTAGTACTTTTTACATGTTACATGATGCTAAAGTATCGTCGAAACGATATCGTCAGACGACTATCGTCTTACGTGATGAGAGCCCTGGGCAAAGCAAAAACAACACACGCTCACGAAACGATATGTGCCGCTGACTACGGTTGCGCATTACTATAAATAGCCAATCTTTAACGCCCTCTATCTTGGCCCACAGTTATAATTTTGAAAAAAACGGTAAAACACGTGTTTAATTATTTCTGTTCTAGAATATACCCACCAAATTTCAATTAAAAAATCCAATTTAAATTTTTTGTTTTCATACAAATTTGAACACCCTGTAACACCCTGTAAAAGCTGAGTTTCGAAAAATCCCAAATTCCAAGTTCCTAGCACCAGCGGTTTGGGCTGTGCGTCTATCTCTGGGTCAGTCAGTCAGTCAGTCAGGACAAAGAGTTTTATGTATATAGATAGATATAGATAGAAGATAGATAGATAGATAGATATATAGATGTGTCAAAGTGTGTGGGCATTACCAGAATGAAAACCCAAGAAAATCAAATGAAATGAGGGGTCCATAAAGTAAACTAAAAACAATTGATATCAAATTGTCGTTCGGTTGTGAGTGATGAGTAGCGGGGATACATTTATCTGCGTTGACCTGTTGGAGTAGGCCATTTTAATTAAAAGTGAGCTGTCGGGTAAATACAATTCCAGAGAGCAGGGTTAAAGTATGAAGCTGGCTAAAACTGCCAAAGGTAAGCGGCTGGAATAATTCGACACGCGGTCATATATTCGTAAACCGGTGATGTATCGAATACGACTTTTAGCCACCTTTTACTAGCGTAGCTACAGCAATCGTAGATTTCGCAACCGTATATTAAAATCGGAACAGCTTATATTTTTTCCAGCATGAAGCTAGTCTTAATAGCAATAAATTATTGAACTGCCCGTAGAGTACAAAGCATCCCATAGGTCTTCCCCACAATATTTTGTATATGGTTATCCCATGTCAGGATACAATTGAAGATAACACCAAGGTTCTTAGCAGTCTTGACATGAATAATAGGACCAGAGCATTGTCGAGAACGACAGGTGGAAAGTATGAGGTATCTAGGGTTTTTTTTTTATTTTGATAGAGATTCTATTTTTCATTGATGTCATCAACAACTAGATAGGAATACTTTAGTTCTTCCATTTTTTCTATACGATCTTTTTGATCCGAGCGACTACCTCACACATGTACGAGGGCTCTGATGGCCAGGATATTGTCTTAGTTTTTCGTTTAAATAACGTACCACCGCCAAAATGGCATATTTGCACAAATAAACAGTTTTATTGAAAGTGCAGTTGCTTTGTTGGGACTACCAGAACTAACCGTGGGCATAATGTTTGCTATATTTTATTTCTGTAACATGAATTACAAGTAACAAATATCAATATTGTGTTCAAAATGGTTTGTCCTCCAAGTTAACTTTAGTCTCCTTATTTTGTAGCCTGTCTTTATCAACTCAAGATGAAGTCCTTAAAATGCTAAAATAGCTACATGCTGCCCGAATAATCTGCAAGTACAGGGTGCATTAGAGACAATCAACCTTGAATGCAATCTTAAGACTTAAATCAATGAATGTGGATATTTTAAGTGTTATGAAAAATGCCTTTATTTCCACTGGGTCCTCTGCGATATGCATAATCAGGAGCACCATTTTTTTAACCTCCAGGGAATAGGTGTACCAATCGGATGAGTAAATGGCAAAACTCATAGACAAGCTCTACAAGACATACATATGTATAATCATATAGTCTTGGTGAAGATTTCTAAACCCACGTTCACTTACATTATCACTCACTAAAGTACCATTCCACTAATAAAGCCAGAGTGTTGTAGCTATGGCGATTAGATATGAGCACATGTATGGTAAGTCAAATTTCGTGTTATTCTATGAAAGAATGTACAAAATAAAATAAATTGTAATTGATTATGTCATCAGAACTCACTCCAGTGGCCATCGCGTAAAAAGTAAAACATATCGAAATCGAGTAAACCATAAAGTCTGCAAATACTGGAATGCAAATCAACTCCTGCAGTTGGCTCATAAACCTGTCGAGAATAAAATTAAACAAATTAAATCCAAGGTAACTGAGAGAGTCCGCTTGGTTGTAGCTGCCTCCAAGCGAATTTAACCCACCAACGAATGCGGACCTGTTGATTTACACAGAATTTACACAATCTTGTCCGGAGGTAATTTGCTTGAAGACCATCGCCAACAAGAGATGAATAGAATATGGATTCATTCGGATCCAGAATCACTTTTGATACCTAAAATGGAATCAAATTTGAACTTTTAGATGTTCACGCCACTTGTATACGTACATCCATTTCCGACATCCGTTTGTGCATAATTTTCCACTTGAAGTTCACATAGGTCATCAACCCAATGATAAATACAGGCCACAGTGGAAACAACAGTATTCCAGTAAAGATCACACAAGAAGGGAAAATGAAGCTCAGAAAAAAGTCATGATGAACCTCGCCATATGGGAGCACTTTTTCAAACAACGACAGTGACCTCGTTTCAGTCTCTGCCTGAAAAGAACTTCATTCAATAAATGTTCACATCACACTTCAACGACGAACGAACAGGTACACTGAAGACTTTTTCCCCATTGAATACAATTTTGTAAAACACTTCCAAATATAAAATGCTCACAGCTACCATAGTGGAAATGTAAATATACATCCAAATAAGGTACATAAATCTGCAATATTCCTTGAACATTTTCTCCTCACGCTTGTCCGCTTTAAGAAGAAGCTTTTCCATATCTTTCTGCAGAAAAGACAGCATGCGGGCAAGTCCTTGAAAAAAATTAAAGCAATTTATAAATGTAAACAAAAAAAGATCGTCGTACTTTGCCTTTGAAAAAATATATTCGTGTATGCAATGGATAGGGTCAGCAAAATACAACACGTCGAAAAACACAGTGGAGTAATGCCGGCTTTAATTGCCTGTGCAAACTGGGAGAGAGATATTGTATGTAAGTACTGCAGTGTTGGAAGGTATGCTTACACCCAATGCACTAGCAGTGATCAT
Organism: Matsumyia berberina; assembly: GCA_917880715.2. NCBI lineage: Eukaryota > Metazoa > Arthropoda > Insecta > Diptera > Syrphidae > Matsumyia > Matsumyia berberina. The sequence continues at coordinate 107,627,747 of OU862870.1, read as the reverse complement.
TATTAGAGTGAAAAACACGCAACGACAAGAATGCCACAATTCAAAAGTTTGATTCTCGTCCATGATGAAGCCAGCGATTTTCAATGATTTGACTAGGAAACTGAACATCTCGTTGTGAAATAATTTTCGACTAAGTCGGTGATAGGCCATCTTTGCGTAGGCACTTCCGACAATTAAGTGCAGCAAAGTTAATCCTTTCTCGGTTTTTATAGTTCTTTGTTAGTCTGTAGTTAATCAGTTTATCAATTTTGATAGAGCCGAACTAAGAGAGAACGAAAAACCAGGAATGTTGTTTATAGGAAGGTCATAATAATATAAGGAATTGAAAGCTTATACTTACTCATCAATGTCTGGAAAGCCTATGTCTTTCTAGGCGAACGTAGTCACGGGTATCAGCCAGTATGTCCTTAAATAAAAAAAAACAGAAAACACTAAAATCAATAGGAATCAAATCATTTAGTGAAAGCTTCATAATAATTATCACAATTGTTACAAAATGTAATTACTATGGCATTGTCAGCAAGGACATAATTTCTTACCAAATAATTAAGATTTCAGTTTTTAACAAACTCGTAATATGTTTTCGAAGAACGTTTATCTTTGACGCATTTCCAGATCCTTTCAAACGCTTACCAGGCTATTACCCCGAAATTGTTCAAAAACAAAGGGTTTAGTTTTATGATAAAAGCACTACTAGTCGGCGGTTACATTATGACCGATGATTAACGATTTGAGTGGTTGCACTTGTGGCGCGGTATGCTTTTAACTTTTTCGTTGACATTTTGCAGTATTTTGGTGTCAATTTAATTTGTTCCACCAGATTGTGATATTGGTTACTGTAGACTTCAATCCGATATGTATGTTAACGGCATTCATTTATCTCGCATTATCCATCGCATCTTGTTCTCGCTGCAAGATCCTGACTTTAGATAGAATTCTCAACCTACACGTAAAGAAAACCGTCATCTGCTGTAAACAGTGTTAATAAATACAACAAAAATCGAACGTGTTCCCAAAAGAAATCACCCCGAACACACCGCAAAATGACAAGGAAATATTTATAAACACGCACCGCCAAAAGTGCCACCATTCAATTGCTTGCTTCTCACCCATCACATAACCACCGAATTGAAGAGATTTTACAATGAAACTAAAGAGTTTGCTTTTTAATAACTTTCGAGTTATGGGTAAATATCCGGCTGAATATCTTGGCGGAACCACCAACTCAAATGCGGCAAAAAGGATTCATGACACGAATTTATGGTGTAAGTTTATTGGACATTAATAACCTGATCATTATGCGCAGATTTAAATCCTAGTTCCCACTGTTGTAACAGTTATTGTAACAATTATAATAATTAACGCTGTTAATAAATTATTTCAATTAATTTCATCGTAAAATTGTTGCTGACAATTTAATTGCATAAGATGTGATTTTCTTATGCGTAACAAAAAGAGTGCATATATACATAACAAGAAGTCTCTTAAGGATAGGAACCGCAATTGTCAATTCTCACCTATTATTAAATATATACATGCATGTATGTGCGTATATCTCTCTAAGTTTTTGAATGTCAGTAGTATAAACAAGACAACAGCAATCCTTGAACACTGCTATGCCCTCCGTTGCAGCCAACAATAGTAGGATGCCAGTCTTTTTTTCTTTGCATGAAGTTAGCGTCTAGACAATTGTGATTTACTCAGTTTCAGAGTTTCTCTTAATCACAGATATCTCAATCAATAGCCAAGCCGCGATAAAAGTTATTGATTCGGCCACTACATCCTCAAAGCGCTGAACCACCTGGGTCCTACGACTTAGTCGAATTGAAGGGTAATGAAAGAGCCGACGAACTGACCAGGCGGGGTCATCCCTTAGTGACTTACTGGGAGAAAGATTCAATATTTTGCTAGCACTCGGCCATTTATAACGACACAACGGATCAATAAGATGAACTTGCAACATGGTGCTGCAGAACCGAGACTTTATCCCTCTAACCGTCTCTCTTTTAGCAATTTGGTGGTGGATGCTGGCGAGTAGAAATTGCGCTCGTCACACCGAAGGTGCCGGGTTCAACTGCTGTGGACTATTGCACCGACTTACAATTTTTAACTTACAGGTAATTCTACAGGCTCAGAGACAGCACATTGTGTGGCTAAGCAGTGCATGTAGTAGGACAATGTGTTCCCACACAAACAATAGGCATTTTGCAAGTCAGGTCATAAAAAAATAAATAGCTAGCGCTACAGTTCGGAATGAGGCAATCTTGAAGATTTGCCAGCAAGTACTATGAAAGCTCCTGTTATACCTAAATGATACTCTTTACTACCAAAACCAAAGTACAAGGCTTCCCACGGCCAAAATTGAACAGTCAAATACTCTCACTGTCTTCCAGTGCACGATCCTTGACCCGGCCATTACATCCTCCAAACAGGTAAATCAATGCCAGGAAGAACTAATCCAACTTGGGATTCAGTTCAGGGTCACTCTCACTTGGTTCCCAGGCCATAGTAAACTTGACGGCAACGAAAGAGCCTAAGACCTGACCAGGTGGAGATCAGCCCTTAACGACTCGCTTGTTAATAACCCGCTAGGAGCCGTTAAGGGCAATATTCAACACTACTTTCTAAAGACGGCAAACCAAGCGCGGAATAGGCTTAACAATTATGTCCTATCAACGAAGATTTGGCCCGATTACAGTAAACTACTAAGCAGATCAAGACCAGATATTGCAAGAACCGTAGCCGCTAGAACAGGCCGCTGGCCGATAGGAGACAACGCAGTCAAGCTAGGTGTCCCCCACAACACTTTCTGCCTCAGTTTCAAAGATATTTCTGCGTCATTTCCTGTGTAAAAGTGCGGCCCTAGCGAGGGTCAGGCAGCGCACTCTAGCTAAACCCTTCTTCGACGACCTCCAGGAAAAAGATTGGTGAACTAATCCTCCTTCTTACATCCACAGGTTGGATTTAAATATGTAACGTCTATCAACCTATAACGCCCAGAAACAACCAGGTCAAATGATATGTGGTTTCACTTAGATGAAAAACCAATTCGTTACCCGGGGCTAATGAGTATCGTTGTAAACCTTAGGCAACGTAAACAATTTCCTTCTCAACTACATTAATGTCGCTAGCATTGAGCATTATTTTTGCAACACAATTTATTTGGCAAAATCTGTCAAAGTATTGCCATTATTTTCATAAAATTTCCAATTCCAATCATCTTTCAGATCACCAAAAACCAATGGAATATCTACCACAGGGGTGTCCACATTTCCAATGCATATCGCACTTGTTCAACACTCAAAAGAGCAACATGAGAAACTAGCTCAAATTTGTGCGAAACGAACCGCCTTGAAAGCTGCATATGCACCAATGACCTAACTAAAGAGGAAGAAAGAAAAATAGATAATTTGCCGCTCGCACAAAGTTAGTGTGGGAGAAAACTTTTCACCATCATTTGCATTGCCCTCACCTCATGCCATGGACCACACTCGACGCACGCAGCACAGTCAGTTGAATTGCTCGCGCAGTTACATTCTAAACTTCAAGGTGAGTAGTAGTGTTTAATAAGTAGTGCGAGGATTAGTCGAGGATTAGTGGTCGTTGGTTGAAAATTGTTGTTGGTGCCCGTGCTTTCCGTTTTTGTTGTGTTTGTTCTCTGAAAAAAATACCTCTGCTCTCCCTTTTTGTCTCAAGTGTGCAAAATGCAAGTACAATGTTCGGTTATTCTCCGAGAAGGAATTTTTTTTTTGTAATTTTCATCTTCCATTGCTAAAATACGTAGAAAAAGCGTTGTTCCAAGTGAAAAAAAAAGAGAACGAGGAATGTTTAGCCTCTTGTGTTTAATAAAGTTCCCTTGTGGGAAACGCATGGTTTTTTTTTTTGTTCATTTTAATGAAAAATAAAGCTTTGCACCCTCTATCAGCAGCATCGGTTCGGTTTCGGTAGTGTTTTTGCGCTAAAAGACATATGAAATTGTGTGGACAATAAAATGTACACTTCAAGAAAAGCCAATTCAATATAGGGCAGTTCAAGACCAGCAATTCAGGACATGGCAACAACAAACTAAATGTTTGAAGGGGTGAGTGAATTTTTGTTTTTTATTCTTACGCATTTTTTTGGTTCGTTCACTTTAATTTTTTTGTATGATTTTGTTATCAAAAAAACAATTTTTCCATGCCATCCAAGTTTTTGTAATTTTTGAGGCGTTTTTCTGTTTGAAAATTACAGTCGGGAAGGGAATTTTAGCCAGTTCTCTGATTCCTCAAAATGCGGTCGTGACTTACAGTTGAAAGCCACCTTAGGTACTTACAAACTTAAACCCCCTTACCCCTGCGTATCCTCTTGTAGGGTATTCTTGCTCCCTTCAGATCATCTCAACTAACCTTGGTTTCTTCTCAACTGCATAGGACTTCTTCAGAGATTGATAGAGACTCGATCGGAAAACGATTTGGTGATCTCTTGCGATTACAGCCGTCCGACGTCAAACTTCCTCACAGTATTTTCTTGTCTTGGCGGAGTTCTGGATATTCGCAGTCGTACAAGTTAGTGGTCCGACTCAATGTTGGCCCCTCGGAACGTTCGGACATCCATAATACTGGAGAAGTGCCTTGCGTCGATCGCAATGTGGTCAATCTGGTTGTTGACGGTTGATTGATCAGGAGATCTCTATGTTCGTTTGTGGATATCGGGATGTGGGAACCGCGTACCAGCTACGACAACGTTCTGCCCCGCAGCAAAGTCGATCAAAGGTGGTGTCAAATTCGTTATCAAAGGTGGTGTCATGTAGGCTGTTCTTTCCGACAGTACTACCAAAGATACCGTCTCTTCCTAGCTTTGCGTTAAAATCGCCTAGGACAAGTCATAGCTAGGGCACTGCTCGTATTTCTTGTCCAAGAGCGCGTAGAACCTTTCTTTGGTGTCGTCGTCTATCTTCTCTGTGGAAGCATGCGCCCATATTAGGCTTATTTTGGCGTATGTAGCCTTGATGCGGATTGTAGTTAGGCGTTCGCTCACATATCTGAAGCTTAAGACTGCTTGCCTTAGTCTACCTCCAATTACGAATCCACACTCAAATAGGCGCTGCTTTTGTTATCGGTAACAATCGCAGTAGGATATATCGCAGTTTTCCATCCTCTTTTTGCCCGGCCCATCCCACCGCACTTCTTGGGTTGCGGTGATATCTACTTTGCAGCAGTCTAGGGCTTCCGTTAGGTGTTCGGCTGCACGCGGTTTTTTAAGGGACCTAACATTCCACGTGCAGATCCCAAATTCGTTGTCCTTAATTCATTTGCATGGCAGTGAATCCGTCGGTATCCGAGGTTTGTTGTTGCTTCGTAACAATTCATTTTTTCCATGGCAGGGCAGTAACCCCGGTGCACAACCCCCTACCTGGAGGACCAGGCACATTTAAAAAAAAAACCCTTGGACGAGGGGCCGGTTTACCCGGTGTCAGTAACCCACTTTGGGGATGTGAGCGCTGCCGTTGGCCCCTATAGGGCTCATCTGCCACCATCTCTTTTCAAGACCCTAATCGATTCTTGAAAATCCTTATCGGCCTTAGCTCCAAGTATGTTGAAGTAGCCCAGATAAGTTATAGACGCCACCGTTTATTCCATCTCTAGGGTTCTTTCGCTGTCGTGTTTATAGTACTGCAATTTTTTTTCTTCCGGTCAACACTCTCGCTTATAAGTTGAGTCCGGGTGGACAACAACCAGTACCCAGTGGCTACCGCGAGCAGGTAAAATAAGCACAATTGATGTGTAGTAACAGTTACAACACTAGGAATCGCCTAGTTGATACCGATCAGAGTCTACCCTATTCCTACAACACCCAACCACCGATCTAAATAATATGCTCTCGCATTAAGTAATATGCACTGTCTTGGTGCATTTCTTTTTAGTTTATTGTAAAAACTTAATGTTTATAACGTGAACAAGAACCAATTAACATCCTCATTGCGTTCCGTTTCGAAAGTTTCAACTCTTCCTTTGAGTCCTGCCATTTCGAACTTAACTTGAACTTCTTAAAATATTAAAGTAAGTATATGCGGCTCGAATAATCTGCAAATAAAAAATATAATCAGCATCTAGACCTTCAAATAAAAGCAGAAAGTGTACATCAACAAATGTGGTTACATGCAATCTTATAATGAAGGCCTTTATTTCCACGGGGTCCGCAGAGATTTGCATAATTAGGAGCACCATTTTTTGGACCTCTAGCGAATAGGTGTACCATTCGCAAGAATAGATTGCCAAGCACATGGCATAGCTCTGTAAGAAATAATTCTTTTTTTACTGATGTCAAAGTTCAGAAACAGCGCATAGAAGCGTTTTGGGATATGATTTCCGTCGCGTTATAAATGTGAAGGTGATGGTCACTCGTGGAAAAGGTTACACTTTATTTAAGTCCTCAACCAACATAAATCTAGCACTGCGACCAGAAGTGGACATATGCAAGTATGTCTTTGAATTAATCTTAGGTATACTTTAAAATAAATATTTTGTCCTGATTGACTTACATTTTCACTCACCAAAGTACCATTCCAGTGGTATACGCAAAGAATTGTAGATATGACGAATTCAGATAAAATCAAGAATATCAAATCTATTTTCAAGTGACTCTAAAGAGAAATATCCAATTAACAAATAAATTGTTAAAATTAAAGTTTTCAAAACTTACTCCCGCAGCGATGTCGTAAAGAATGAAACAAATTATAACTGAATAAATCATAAAGTCCATAAACACAGGAAAGTATATCAACTGCTGAAGTTCACTCATAAACCTGAAGGAAAAAGAAAACATCAAGACCAATTATTTCCAAAAGAGACTCTCGCTATGATAGTCTTTGCAGTCGATAGTACACGACCTAGCTGGGTGCCTGTCAATTCGACAAAATTCATTTCGCAAATCTTCCTTCGCATTTATGGAAATAAATTTTGTTTGTCTCGCAACGTGATGATTTATTTATTTATTTACTTGTATGGGTGCAATCGCGTTTTTTGAGTTATGACAGTCCTCAATTTAATGAGCGATAATTTTGAACGGAACCGTCTCTAATGGATAAATACTTGTTCTTAAAACTTTAAACGGGTTTTTCTCGAAACTGTGTTTTCGAAGTCGGTGATCACTGTAACTTGAAAATGGCTTTGTCGATCGATTTGAAATTTTTCTCACCTATTCTATACATAATTGTCCTCCAGACAAATGAAGTGTTTTTTTTTTTTGATTATTTTTTTTATAGCCGAACATGTGAGTGAAATTTTAGTCGAATAAACAATTTTAATTTTCAACATCCGCCATTTTGTGAAAATTCAAAATTTTTCAAATCCCTTCGTCCAACCGGAGCATTATGTCATTAATTCCTTTTTTTTTTGTTTTTTTTTTATTGTTTATTTCACATGATCCAGTGACGAGCAGCAGTGATCACCGCAAAACACTTTTTTTTTAACCACTCCCAAATTTGCTGTATCCCACTTATTTTTTAATATTTTACCATAAAAAAAAAATTATGAATAATGCCCGCATTAATTCCTTTGCTCTTAACATATGTACCTATGTATAATAGATGTATTTTTTATGGTCGCCTTGGCTCAGTGGTGAGTGCGTTGGACTGCTGACCGAGCGGCGGCGTGGATTCAAACCCTAGCCATCTCGCAGCACCACCTCACGTCAGGGAATGACAAGCCTCCGGGAGTACAATCTGTAATGAATGAGCTTTTTTTTTTCAATTCACCGTTCGAAGTCCACAATAAATTGCAGGTCCTTTCCACTCGCAAAAAAAAATTTTTTTGACTCATCCCGAGCGCCCCAGCTCGATTTTTTAGATTATGCAGTTTTTTTTTTTTTTTTTGAGGGATTTCGCTTAAAGTATTATTGAAACTCTTTTAGGAGCTTACTTAAGTCAATGCAATGATTTATGTTTTTGTAAAAAAAATCGGTATCATTTTGAATATTTGTAACATTGTTAAACAAAACGTTCCAATTCAGATACATAGATTCGCAATGCTTTTCCCGTGCTTTTAAGCATTTGAATTGGTTTGCCTTGCAATCTATTACATCACAAAGCAAGATAACAACTGTGAGATGACAAATGCGAAATGATTAACGGAAATGGAGGCCAAAAAATTGCGAAATGATTATAGTGAAATGATTCCTTGTCAAAAAAAAAGTACAGCGCGTTCTTGTTTTTTCTTGCTTCTTTTCGTTAGGGCCATGCTAAACAATTTTCTCTAGAAAAAAAGGGTACTATTCGGCTCTACTTGACGATGATACTCCCGCGACCCAGATTAGTAGGCGTTAAGCACAGTGCTATGTGGTTAAAGGGTGAACTTACCATTTTAAATTTACTCACCAACGAATGCAAACTTGTTCACGTACACAAAATTTGCATAATCTTGTACGCAGATAGTTGATTCTATCCGTTCGATTAATTATATTAGCATACACTGCCACTTCATTTGGCTCCAAAATCACCTTCGATGTCTTGTTCAAGGACGAAAAAACATAAATTATTTCGAAGCTTCTACATCATGTTAAACATATTTGTTTAGGTTTTATCCATATCACCATGCATACTTACATCCATTTCTGACATCCGCTTGTGCATAACTTTGAGTTTTAAATTCACATAACACATCAAATTTGTAATGGCCACAGGCCACAACGGAATATAAAAGCCTGCCGTAAATAGCATAACAACAGGACAAACCCAACCCAAAAAAATGTCATCATGAACTACTCTATATGGAAACATTTTTTCGATTAATGCGTTAAATTGTATTTCATGCTCGGTCTGAAATAAGTCCTCTTCAACATACATTCAAATCATTTTTTTAGAGATCACAAACCGTCCCATAGTTACTGATAGGTTCCGGAGCAAATATAATTCTGAACAACGAATCGATATACAATAAAATCATTACTATTCTAGTAGGTGTATAAGCAATTATCCAAGTAGTAGACATAAATCCGCAGGTTTCTTCGAACATCTGCATTTCACTTTCGTCGGCATTTATCATAAGTTTTTCCATATCCTCTTGCAGAAAGTTTAGTATTCGACCGAGTCCTGAAAAAATGTTATTGTAGTACATATTATGCTTGAAATTAAATTGAGACGTCTTACTTTGTCTTTGAAAAAACAAACTATTGTAAGCAATTGCTGAGGCCACGAAAGTAAATGTTGTTGCCATACAAAGTGGATTGACGGTTGTCGTGAGCAATGCCGTAATCTATTGTAACAAAGATTGTTAATAGATACTGAAGGAATTACCAAACAAAATTACCCCGACAATAGGAGAAAGTGTCAATAATGTAGTGAGAAAAACACACCGCCAAAAATGCAACCATTCGTATTTCTGTTTCTCATGTATCACATAACCACCGACAAGAAAAGCTTTTACGACGAAACTGAACAGTTTGTTTTTTAGTAATTTCCGGTTTACACGCAAATATCCTAAGGAGGTCATTGTTGTGGAACCACTTTTTATACTCAAATGTGACAAGAAAGACCTGAATTTATACTTCAGTAATGTTGTGATGAGTTTATCGTAAATTACAAACTTAATTATTAAGCGCAAAATAAAATCTAACAGTTGTTTAAACAATTAACCTAACCTAATGGTTCCACTCCTATTGATTTTACTGTTACATTGTTGCTGGCAATTTAATTGCTTAGATGTGCTTCCTATATACAAAATAAACATATAACACTATAAACAGCAACTGCCAGTTCTCATACATACCATTTTCGTATGATAGAGTGTCATACCCGACCGAGCAAGTGTAGTCGAACGTTTTGTATTTGGTAATTCCAATCTTGTAAACCACACTGTACCCATTCAATTTTACCTCCGCATGTATGTTAATCTAAGTCTGGCCACCTTATCGTCTGATTTACCCAAATCTTGGCATACATGTACAAACAGTCAGTCAATTAACGATCTTGAACCGAGTTGAAAATTATTTGTTTCTATCGTCTCCAACACAAGTCAGAACAGAGTTCGCACATTTACGCAACACTTACAATCAAGAAGTTGAAAACGCTTAAATATTTTTCAACAAGAGAATGGAAAATTAACTCATAGGATGACACAAAGGTACGCGACAAGCATACGATGACGGATCGTTGGTCACAACACCCAAAGAAAATTCTGATTTCTCCGCAAGTCTATTTGCAGCCGTTTCAATGCTAGACCCAACGCAAACTGAACGGCAAGTTGCTGCCATACATACATCGATGTCAGGGGAAACTTTCAAGTTCGGCATAATTGTACTCAATTTATGTGTTGGAATAAACATTGAAACTTTCACATGTATATTAGTAGGAGTTCGATTACAGACCTATCCATAGGTACATCAACTTTCAGGCCAAGTGGAAATGCTCGAAAGTGAATTAAATAAATTGTGCGATGATCCTCTCAAGCTAATTAAAGGGCCTGTAATCAAAATCATCTATGCATTAAATAACATACTCTTTGTGCCTATGTCGGTGTATTTTTTTATAGTTTACTGTAAAAACTTAATGTACATAACGTATAGGTAGACTAGAAACAATTAACATCCTCTTCCGTTTCGATAGCTTCATCTTTAACATTTTCCTGTTCTTCCGCTGAGTCCTGCCGTTTTGGACTGAATGTGATCTTCTTAAAATATTAAAGCAGGTATATACGGCTCGAATAAACAGCATATAGTCCTAGAAATAAAAGCAGAAAATGTACATCAACAAATGTGGTTACATGCAGTCTTATAATGAAGGCCGTTATGTCCATAGGGTCCGCAGTAATTAACATAATTAGCAGCAACATTTTTTGGACCTCAAGGGAATAGGTATATCCTTTGGAGGAGTAGATTGCAAAACGCATGGCTTAGCTCTGCAAGACGTCATAATATTATAGAAGTAAAAGTGATGCTCACTCGTGGAAAAGTTTAAACTTTATTTACAACCTAAGCCAACATAAAACTAGTATTGCGATCGAAAGTGGACATAAGCTAGTATGTATTTGATTTGACCTTAAGTACAGTTACAAACATTTATTTTTATGTGTTGATTACACACATTTCATTGACTCACATTTTCACTCACCCAAGTACCAATCCAGTGGTATACCCAAAGAATCGTAGATAAAACGAATTCAGATAAGAACAAGAAAGCAAAATCTATTTTAGAGGGACTCTTAAATGAAATACCCAATCAATAAAGAAATTGTAAAATTTTTTTTTGAGTTTTTTAAACTCACTCCCGCAGCCAACTGATAAAGAACGAAACAAATTATAATCGAATAAATCATAAAGTCCATAAACACAGGGATGTAGGTATATAAACTGCTGAAGTTGGTCCATAAACCTGATGAAAAAAGAAAATAGCGAGATCACCCAAGACTCCATCCTCCTTCAATAAGACCTTAATAGTTTTTCGATCTGGTGCCTAAAAACTGCTTAGAATCAAATGTCAATAAATCACCTTCTCTCGTAAGCGACACCAATCTCCTCCCCGTCTCTACCTCCTGCTCAACCAACCCATCTCCGCCGTTCAATCTCTTTGCGATCTCGACATTTTGTGTGACAAGGAACTCAACTTCCGATCACATATAGATGAGATAAACGTTAAAGCCAACTCTGTTCTTGGTTTTGTAAAACGATGGTCCAAAGAATTCACCAAACCATACGTAACCACATTTCTCTACTTTACCTTTGTTCGCCCTCTGTTAGAGTATGAAAGCCCAATACGGTCCCCATATCATTGTGTCCGTATTACGAGAATCGAGAGCATCTAACCCCATTTTCTTCGATTTACTCTTCGAGGACTGCCCTGGAACGACCGTTTTACGCTGCAGCCTTATGAAAATAGCCTTAATCTCATTAACGCAGAGACGCAGCCGACATCCTCTTCATTCACCGACTCATTTCGGTTCACGTTGATTGTGCGTCCGTTATCAATTCCATTTCCTTCCACACTAACATTGGTTATCTACGAAACCCTCGCCTCTTCCTTTAACCGACACACCATACCTCGTATGGCTTGAACGAATCAATCTCCCGTATGCTACGAGAGATTAACACAAACCTTACCATCTTCGATTTCAACCACACAACCCCTTACCTGAAGTCTCTTCTCCTTCGCCACCACTTCTAATTTTAAGTTTTAATCTTTAAATTTAAATAAATCGATCTCTCGTCCCCACCAAAATTAAATTAAATTATTCGCAGTTGATAGTTTTATCTTCCAATCTATTATATCACAAGGCAAGATAAAAACTGCGAAATGATATAACTTAAATGAAGGACAACAAATTGCGAAATGATCTGGGTGCACGGTAGTGCACCGCCAAGTTCACTACAGGCATCCTTTACCGCTAGCACTTCACCGAAATTTCAGTGCCTTATAACTCAGCTCCCTTAGTAGCTGGAAGTCTGGCCCAGAGGAGAGGAGCGCCATATGACAACATATTCCAAATCTTAAGTTTGTACCTATTATAGTTTCCGAGATATTTGATTCGGAAAATCGCCAATTTGCTATAATTTCGTAGCTGACTCACTGACTGACAGATCATCAAAAACCTATCACCCACTTTCAGCAGACCTAGAGACTTGGAAAATTGGTACACATGTAGTATTTACAGTGCATATTAAGGGAAAAATCTTAAATCTTCATTTATGCGCTTGGAAATTGTTTAAATAAATAAAAACTTATTTAATACACATGTATACCAATTATTTTACACACCCATTGATATGTGTTATATTGGATTTCACATACATTGATCACACCCTTCGTTCGCCGTACATTATCATTCATACACATCGACATTTCAGTTGTTTTGTACGAATACAGCGAACTCTTTTGCCGAATTTAATCATGTCATACAAGTTGCCTTGTGCCTACGCATAGATATCGCACGCCAAAGAAAAAAATATGACACATTTTCAGCTGATTGGGATTAACTTCTACGTGCCAGTTCCAATCTTTTGTTCGAACTAAACCAGTCGAATCTTAGCTCACGTGGTCGTGTGGTGCGTCTGTTATATGGTGCAACCTTTACTACAGTAAGAAAAAAGAAATCACACAAACAAAACTGATATTCTGGGTTCGCTATCGCTTTTTCAATTTTTCATTCCAGTGTGCTGTGATTGTTTTATGTAGTAAGTACTACATCTGTACCAAATTTCAAGTTTCTAGGTCTGCTGGAAGTGGGTGATAGGTTTTTGATGATCTGTCAGTCAGTGAGTCAGCTACGAAATTATAACAATTTGGCGATTTTCCGAATCAAATATCTCGGAAACTATAATAGGTACAAACTTGGAAATTTGGAATATGTTGTCATATGGCGCTCCTCTCCTCTGAGCCAGAAAATCAGACTTCCAGCTACTAAGGGAGCTGAGTTATAAGGCACTGAAATTTTGGCGAAGTGCTAGCGGTAAAGGATGCCTGTAGTGAACTTGGCGGTGCACTACCGTGCACCCAGATATTCGACCGAGTCCTGAAAAAATATTCTTGCAGTATATATTATGCAAAATGAGAGATCTTACTTCGCCTTCGAAAAAACATATTAACGTAAGCAATTGCTGTAGCCACGAAAGTAAATGTTGTTGCCATACACAATGGATTGACGGTTGTCGTAAGCAATGCCGTCATCTATTGTAACAAATATTGTTAATAGATACCAAAAGAACCGAAAGCGTTACTACTTACTCCGAAAATACTGCAAAAGCACAACGAAATAGTAACAAACACGCATCGCGAAACATGCCACCATTCGAATTTTTGTTTCTCATCCATGACATAACCATCGATAAGAAGAGATTTCACAATAAAACTAAACAGTTTGATTTGTAATAATTTTCGGGTTATACGCACATATCTTGTGGAAGTCGTCGTTCCGAAACAACTTTGAGTACTCAAATGTAACAAGGAAGACAAACAAATAACATAACAGCCGCTTTAACAATTATATTAATTATCGCTGTCATTAAATGGTTCCATCCCTAATGATTTTATTGTCACATTGCCATTGAAAATTTAATTGTATTAGAATTCCTTGCTTTATGCAATATAAATGTAGGTAATACACATGTGGGCGCCGTGGCTCAGTGGTTAGTGCGTTGGACTGCTGACCGAGCGGCGTGGGTTCAAGCCCCAGCCAGGAAAACACCAAACCTTTTTTCGCGGCACCACCTCTCGTCGGGGAATGACAAGCCTCCGGGAGTATAATCTGTCATGAAAGAGCTTCTCACTTCGCCATTCGGACTCGGCAATAAATTGTAGGTCCCTTCTATTCGTGCGAAAAATTTAACACGCACAGCATGAATGTTTGCGAGAAGTTAGGCCTTGGCTCATCCCGAGCTGTCGCGCCAACTATTTATTTTTCATTTTTTTATCCCATCAATTGTTTATACATCTTGGTCGCCATGGCTAGGTGGTTGGATTGCTGTTCAAGCGCCGTAGGTTCAAGCCGCTGCCATTTCTACCGAACATTATCCCGGCACCATCTTTGGTCGGGGAATTCGACGTTCGGAGTCGGCAATAAATTGTAGGTCACTTCCATTCGTGCGAAAAATATAACACGCACAACATGAATGGTTGCGAGAACTTAGACCTTGGCTTATCTCGAGCTGTTGCGCCAGCTTTATTTATATTTATATCAGTAAAAGGTGTCATACAGCCAAAGAAATAGCGAAATGAAAACTCTTTACCAAACAGCTACAAATAAATAAATAATAATACGAAACCCTGCATGCGACATCATGCAGGCAGTTGTACTTTAATAATAAAAGGGCTCAATTAGCGCCGGGCTTAAAAAAGATAGTAGAGTTACGCCGGTATTATTCATTTGGTCTTAAAATTGATTTCATTTAGACGGTAGTTTAAATACCTTTAGACCACCAAAAATGTAGACTCCGTATTATTCACTCAGTTTAAAAATGTTAAACCTTATTTTTTAAACATGTTGCCCGATAAACCAATTCGATTTTAAATTGCACTCCGATGGCAGGTTAACGTTGGTTTTTGTCGGTACTTCGACCGGTGCGTTATCCCACTAGCATAGGAACATAGTGAATATGTTGACACGAAATTGGAAGAAATTGGAGTAAGCGTCCTTAAAGTTGTGACACAGAATTTCGGTAATAATTTCGCAACGTTGCTCGTTCGTGAACTTTACCATGATAAAAATGTAAACCTTAACTGACGTTTTGACATTGACAGATCTGAAAGGGTGCGTTTTTATTAAAATACAAAATTATAGGGTCAACCCTGTTGAAATCCCCTTTATATATAAATATCTTCATTAGAATACTAAGTTTAATGTAATGTGTGTTTAATGATTCTTGTCATCTCAATAGCTTTAACCTATACATCTTTCTACACTTCTTTTGAGTCCTATCGCTTACAAATTATTTTGATCTTCTTAAAATGCTGAAGTAGGTATATGCCGCTCGAATAATCTGCAAATAAGAAAGTGCCATTAGCCTTTCGACCTTCAAACAAATCTTGAAACTCACATCGACAAAAGTGGTTACATGCAATCTTATGATAAAGGCTGTTATTTCCACAGGGTCTGCAGAGATTAGCATAATTAGCAGCACCATTTTTCGGATGTCAACGGAATAGGTGTACCATTCACATGAATAGATAGCAAAGCACATGGCATAGCTCTAAAAGACATAATCATTTTTGTATAGATGTGAACCAGCAAAGTGTTAAAAAGTTTAGAAAAAGTAAACAAAATCGTTTTATTGACTCACATTTTCACTCACCATAGTACCATTCCAGTGGTATACCCAAAGGATCACAGAAACGACGACCTCAAATAAGAACAAGAATAAAAAATCCATTTTCGAGTGATTCTGTAAAATACCCAATAAAGAGAAAAATATTGAAATCAAAGTTTTCAGAACTTACTCCCGCAGCCATCTCATAAAGGACGAAACACATGATAATCGAAAAAATCATAAAGTCCATAAACACGGGGATGTATGTGAATTGCTGAAGTTGGTCCATAAACCTGGAAGAAAAAGAAAACCGCGTGAGTCATTATTTCCAAATGAGACACAAGTGATAGTAGTCCCGAGACAAATCGTCCTGATCATGGTGTTCCAAAGCGTCTTGATATGTGTAATCATGAAGGGCCACGCATGCTCACGTTCATATTCTCGCAAACAATAAGGGTAATGTTGCCGAAAACATGTTTGGACCCAGTAACAATGTAAGACGTTGGACTAAACCAACAAGTTTCTCCAGCCAGCTGCGAATTTGTTGAGGTTATCCTGCATAGTTCCTCGGGATGGAATCGAAGATTACTCGCACGTGGGACGATCTATTGAAGCTAAAACTTTTTATTTAAAAATTGCAAGCGCTTTCATCTGATTTCGATATTTCTGCGTTATATAGCACGATGGGTCTTGTAAACCGTCTCTTTGATTTGGGCTTTGCTATGAAGTTGATTCTTAAGGAACTTTAAGTACACCAAATCACTTTGAGAACAGGGTGGTTGTCAGCTCAACTTGGCATCGTGAAACTCAAGTTATGTGGCTTAAAAGTGCGCACTAACCAATTTAAATTTACTCACCAGCGAATACGAACTTGTTCACGTATACAAAATACACATAGTCTTGTACGCAGATAGTTAGTTTTATCCGTGCGATTCACAATATTTGAGTACACAATCGCTTCATTTGGCTTCAGAATCACTTTTGATATCTTGTACAAAAATGAAAAAAATAGTCGTGTTAATCTTTTTGTCCATGTCAATGTATACTTACATCCATTTCTGACATCCGTTTGTGCAAAACTTTAAATTTAAAATTTGCAAAAGACATCAATGTGGTAAGGGCTACAGGCCACAATGGAACAAATAAGATTGCCGTGGCGATAAGAGCAATGGGATAAACAAAACCCAAAAAGAAGTCATCATGGATTACTCTGTAAGGAAACATTTTTTCAACCAACGATTGCGGATCTATTACATGTTCCGTCTGAAATAAACCCCTTTCAGCGTAAGTAAAATCAAAGCATTAATTTAGAGACCACAAACCGTTGCATAATTATTGACAGATTCCGGATCAAAGATCATTCTATAAAACGAGTCAATAAACAGCAGATTCGCGGCTATTATGGTAGGCGTGTAAACAAGCTTCCGAATCGTAGACAAAAATCCACAGGTTTCTTCGAACATCTGAATCTCACGTTCGTCGGCATTTATCATGAGATTTTCCATGTCATCTTGCAGGAAGTTCAAAATTCGACCGAGTCCTAAAAAATATTATTACAGTACATGCCAGTACAATGATTTGTATGTACTTCGCCTTTGAAAAAACATATTAACGTAAGCAACTGATGAGGCCAAGAAAAAAAATGTTGTTGATAAGCACAGTGGGTTAACCGTTTTCGTAAAGAAAACCGTCATCTGTTGTAAAGAGTGTTAATAGATACCGAAAAATCGAAAGTTTTACCAGAAAAAATTACCCCGAAAACACTGCAAAAGATGTATGATATCGTAAGAAACACGCACCGCCAAAAATGCCACCATTCGAATTTTTGTTCCTCATCCATCACACAACCACCGATTTGAAGAGATTTTACAATGAAGCTGAACAGTTTGTTTTTAAATAACTTTCGGGTTATAGGTATATATCCGGCTGAACTCATCTTGGCGGAACCACCAAAAGTACTCTAATGCGACAAAGACGACACAAGACATGAATTTATATTGACGCATAATTGCAATCTTAATCATGAAATTAACCCCTTGTTGACAATATTGTAACAATTATAATAATTGTCGCCGTGACTAAATTATTTCATTCTTATTGATTTTATTGCGACACAAAGTACCAACTTGTTTCGGATTAAATGTAATCGCCTTATGCATAATAATATTACGTAACATGATTGTACACATAAGACGCCAAATCTATCAAAGCTTTAAACTACAATTGCATATTCGAATAAATATATGTTGAATCAGGTTTTCGTGAAACAGCAGCAAGATTTGTATAAACATATACATATGTAGGACTGTCTGAAGCTTAGCTTATTGGATTCCCAATCCACCACCCTTTACCTTAGTGGAGCAGGGTACAATTGATCGAAAAACTATAGCAACTGCTCAAAACTTGTTTTAAGACTGTAGCGCTAGGATAATTGGTAAACAAGGACCTATCTACTTGTTGCCTAGTGAGATACCACAACATCTCGCGAAAAGTGCCGCGATCTCCGTTACGGAGCTTGGCACTTGGGCCTACACACCAGGTTGGAAAAAAAATTATAATATCACTTCGCAAACACCCGGTACACTCACACTAAATATTAAATGCTTGGAATCGACTTTTGGACGTGTGAACGTCCATCAGCACCAACAAGAAAATAATAAGCACCTTAACGGATACTTGAGCTCTTCAACAGCCTCTACGTATGTAGAGGCCTCAACATGAATGTACTCCAGAAAGTTAAAATATTTCGACTGCGTCTAGCCCAGATCAAGTGAATAAAAACGACAAGGTAGACAGAACCTCTATTTTAAGAACCATGGCTTTGTTGATGACAGAGATTTTGGTCTCCAGAACTGAACTGGAAGCAACGTTCCCAGGATCCAGGAGAAAGGAGAACCCCAAGAGTCACCCAACGTATCTATACCCATCATCACCTAGTATGATGAAGTAAAACAATCAAGTAAACTATCATACTTAAGCTGCAGCGAATGCAAAGGCTTGCGAACCTCGGTAATGCGGGCACTAAGCACACATGTCCTACAGCTAGTGTAGAAGCGTTCATTAGTTTAACGCTACTTTACCTTTTTGCAAAGAAGAGATGGCAATTTGCGGCACAGTCATTTGGATTTAATAAATGTTTTCTCTGAAATGCCAGAGCGTGACATAATCTGCGAGGTAAATGATCGCCTAGCTAAAACTTTATCCTTCCACAGGCGATTCACCACAGTTATCCCCAGCAAACTGTTTCCCCTTGTAGGTGCTAGGGCCTCTACTACACCTACCATCCAACCGCCATCGTGTGCCGTTTTCGGCGATATGCCCAGCTTCCTTCCATTCCATGCTATTGCATAGCGTAGTTTATATCCGTATAACAACACGGATTTAACATTGGAATGGAACAGTCGTAAATTATTTTTTTAGCTGATAACATTGCTTTGCAATATTTTGGACGGCATTCCAAACGCAGACTTCGCTTTGCCGATTCGACTTGCAATATCTTGTTCTATTCCACCATTGCACACCGCAAATACCAAGTGTCCTTATGCAACCAGATGGTACCTGGGTTGACACAGATGAGAAATTTCTGGATTTGCTAATGGAAACGCACTTGTCAGGCTATACGCCCGCCACTACTAACCTACCTGCTCTGGGCGGCTACGAGCGACCTCACACTTTGGCGAAAATAAGTTAGAATGGGATATCTGTAGCTTTGAATCATACAAAGCACCAGGACCCGATGGTATATTCCCTGTACAATTTCAAAGAACCTTCCTAAATGTCAAACACATTCTTACTAGGATCCTAAAAGGCTGTCTAGCTCTTGGTGCAAAACCCAGTCGCTGGACTGAGGTGAAAGCAGTTTTTATATCCAAAGCAGGTAAGGCCTTGCACACACTCCCTAAAGACTTTAGTCCGATAAGCCTGGCCTCTTTTCTACTTAAAACGTTGGAGAGAATCCTCGGCATATATGTGAACGACACCGTGAACTGCAATCGTATTTCCAAATCACCACAGCACGCTTACTAAAGCGGTAAATCTGTCGAAACGGCCCTTCACTTCATTATACTACTTATTCGATAATCAATGCTCTGAAAAATCTAAACATCTGCGATCCAGTCTTCAGTCTAATACATCACATCCTAAATAGCAGATTCATTAATGACTCTTTTGGTAACAGCTCTGCCAGGAAAAAGTCACACCGGGGTACACTCCAAGGGGGTGTGCTATCTCCTCTTCTATTGAGTCTTGTACTCAACGAGCTGCTCCTGAAGCTAGAGGATGCGGGCTGTAGCGTGGTAGCATATGCAGATGACGTCGCCATCACCGTGACGGACAAGTACCCTCAAACACTGGCTGATATTCTTCAGCACACTCTTATCAAGCTCACTACGTGGACAAACTAAGGCCTCAGGGCCTTAGTGTTAATCAAACGGAGCTGGTCCTTTTCACTGGGAAAGTCAAAATAAGAATGATTACACCACTCAAGCCCAACGGCACGCTTCTGAACTTTTCAGGCAGTGTCAAATATCTAGGACTCATTCTAGACAGGAAGCTTCTGAAATATTGATTGAACGCGCCAGGAAATCCCTGGTACCACTCTACTTTCAGATGGGACCTTCAGTCGAAAATCAGCCACTGGCTCTATACGGTAGTTGTGAGACCAATTCTAACGTATGGAAAAACGGTTCTGGAAAAACAGACCCGCATTAAAACTCTCGAGAAAGTCCAACGTATGGCTTGCCTCAGCATTACTGGTGCGCTGAGAACTTCTCCTACAGCTGCCCTTCAAACCATGCTCCGCTTGTTGCCAATAGATATCTATGGCATGCAGGAGGCCACTAACGCGGTTTAAGACTGAAAGATACCCACCAATGGTGTGAAAAAAATGTAGGACATACCCTATATTTTCAACTCACTGCAGCCTTCTCAAATCAACAGATACGCTGCCGACCGAAAACGACTTTAACATGGACTTTAAGCACAAGCTACCGGACAGAAACGCCTGGAGTCAGCACAAAGTTCTCCTTAATAATTCCATCTCTATCTTTATGGACGGCTGGAAAACAGCCGAAGGAGTCGGTGCCGGTATCTTTTCAGACGAATTTGCTAGAAAAGGCTCCGAATGTACGAACAGCAGGAAGCTCGACCGTCTATTTCGTTTGTTAAACGCTTGACTCACACCGACGGTCTGTCGAAAGCAAATCGTACATGGTAACACCTCGATTATTGCAACAATGCCAGGCTCATCTGGTCTGTCCTGGATCTGAAAAGATCAAAAGCATTAATACGAATTAAAAGAGACCAACTTTCAAATCTTATCAAAGTCCACACGGGGCACTGCCTCCTAGGCAGGCATGCTCAACGCCTGTGGATAGCATGTAACGATTTTTCCATGAGCTGCAGAGACGAGGAGGAGGAGGAGTCCACTGTACACTTCCTCTGCACGTGTCCCGCACTGGCCCACATCAGGAAAGCCACCCTAGGCCAATACTTAAATAATAAATAAATAAATAGCTGGTGCGACAGTTCAGGATGAGCCAAGGCCTAGCTTCTCGCAACCATTCATGTTGTGCGTGTTACATTTTTCGCACAAATGGAAGGGACCTACAATTTATTACCGACTCCGAACAGCGAATTGAGAAGCTCTTTCATGACAGATTATACTCCCGCGAAAAATGTTCAGTGGACATGGCTGGAGTTTGAAACCCACGCCGCTCGGTCAGCAGTCCAACGCATTAACTACAGACCCACGGTGACCACTATGTACATACATACATATATAGGTAGGTTTTCCATCGACTGTATGGATTGCCGATCCATCTCTTTATACCTATTTACGATCGCGCTGACTTTGAACGTTTTTTGTTTGACCATAGCGCCATCAAAAGTAAGTGAGAAGAAAAACCGCGAGCTCCGTAAGTAATGAATTTCAGCAGGAATAATGCCGTCCGGTCCTGAAGACTTAAATGGCTTGAAGCCTCGTATTTCCCAACGGATCTGGCTGTGTGTGATCATAGTATCGGAGTCATTGTATGGTGGGCTGGTCGTTAGGCAACCCGAGTCACGCAATACAACTGAGGAGCTGTCAGGGAAATATCCTTTAAAATTCCATATTGGGCTTCCGAGGCGTTTCCTATGTTGCCACAGAATATTTTCACCGAAGCTCGTTGTTTCTTCCTCAATGATTTTTTCGTATAGTGCAGGAAATTTCTTGTTAGAGTCTATATTAGTTTCTGTGCATATGTCCAGCTCAAGCGAGGATCACATAACCCACTCTGCGCAACATTTTTTTTACAATCTCCAAGAGATATCCTAGAAAAGGGTTGGAGTAATAAGACCCCTTGCGGCCGAATCATTGCAAGTTGAATATGAGTCATTTGATGGCTTGGTTGACAATTTGTGTAGCTGGGACATTTGTGCTACAAGTGATCTGCAGCTGCAGCAAGGGATCAGTCAGGTTTTAATAAAAAAAAACACCTTGTTTGCACATAGAATAGTACATTGCTTTCCATTTTATTACGATTAAACATGTTATAGTGAAAACTAATGGGTTCTTGCTGTTGCTTACATTAAATCCTGGACCGTGCTTGTTAAAAAAAGCCTTGTTCCTCCTTTTAGTACATTTATTCTAACTTAGGATGAAGTTCTTAAAATGCTAAAGTAACTATATGCCGCTCGAATGATCTGAAAACGATTTGATTAGGCAACTGATATCGAATTCGAGCTGAAGACTTACATCAATGAACGTGGATATTTGAAGCTTAATAAAGAAGGCGTTTATTTCCAGCGGGTCTGCTGTTATCAGCATGATCATGCGCACCATTTGTTTGACCTCAAGCGAATAGGTATACCATTCTGATGAATATATCGCCATACTCATATCATTGCTCTGTAAGACAAATCAAAGAGGTTGGTAGTAATATTGATACGAGTAGAGGATATTCATCTATAGCTACACACATGTTCAGTTACTAAAGTGCCATTCCAGTGGTAAAGCCAGAGTGTAGTAGCTGTGATGGCCTGAAAGAAGCACAAGAACGTAAAATCTATTTTCGAGTTTGTCTGAAAAGTAACTAAACAAAGTTAACGAATTGGATATGACGAAGCTTTAAGAACTCACTCCAGTGGCCATGGCGTAAGAAATAAAACATATTACAATCGAATAACTTACGAAGTCCATAAACACAGGAATTTTAATCAACTCCTCGAGCTGATTCATGAACCTGTCGAGAAAAGAAGAGATTTGTAGGTTAGATTAGATTGGGAGATGCGGAAGAGGTGTTAAGCTCTATCACAACGTTTCCTTTTCGAATCCTATTGGCCCTTTGCTAAAACATGACCAAATTCTTCACATTCAAATAGTGTCTGTATCATTAGCAGCGAAGTCTTTAAATTTTACAAGTTTTCTAGATGCGATCCTTGAAGAAGAGCAATCGAAACCCTAAACGCCTCCCGCCTAGCATTTATTCGTCCTAAATTTTTTCGAAAAAATGTAACTATTTAGAAGCCGTTCCAGTTAGGAACCTGCAATTTTTCCCATCAAGATTAACAACAAAGTTCGACTTCTTTAGTGAAAGTGTATAAACCTTGAAACAAACTCTTATATGGCCTGACAAGCTACTCTGACAATGGATTAGTCTCGGTTCAGTCTATGACTTTTAAATTGTGCTATGCTAACCCAGCAGAAGGGCTTAGACGTATAAAAGATGGTGAATTAGCTTTTTCGTGTATCTGCTTTCGGGCTGGAGTCCAGTTATAGAAAGAATAACCGCTGGAACTTACAGGTTTCCAGAACTACCATGTATATGATAACGACCGTATCAAACCCTTTCGGAATATCTAGAAAGATAATGTAGTCTCGTACATTGATAGCAAAGGCTTATGAACTGATGTTTATTAGGGCTTCCTATGAATTTCCCACAGGACAATTATCCTAAAATTCAGTTCCTGCTTTACTTTTTGGGTGACTCTTTATACCAAACAAAGTCAAATAGTGATAGTTGGGCATTGTACATCTCACAGTCCTCCGTGGTTAGGGTAATTCTTAGCTCAGAAGTTTGTTGAAATCCAAGTCATGTTTCAATGTTTCAACCAATTGTCTGTTAAATGATTTTGGGTCGAGGTTGTTTCGAAAGGCGGTGGCTGCTTTTTCCGGCCAAAGGTTCAATATAATGACCTTTCCATGACATGCGAAGTGCGCAGATAGCCTAAAGGCAGATTCCGGATGAACGTAGTGATTTCGTTAATTTTGTCCACCAGATTAAGCTGACATAAGATATTTTTAATCCAAAAATTAAAGTGTCCTGCAAAAATTTCATCTTGGATGTGTCCGGCAGGTTTTATTATTGATTCGACGGCAGATCCGTTGGAAAGTTTTTCTTATTAAATTTGGCTGTCACCGCAATTTCAAGAGATTGGTTTGTATCAAGTGTGTACTAAGGCTTGTTATGGGTTGCAAAATGAGTTCCACAACCCTCCTTCTTATGCTATTCTTTCCTGTTACTTCTATGGCCCGCCTATTCAGGAAATAAAGAAGGGCACTACATAGGAGAGATTTGAAGAGAGATGAAAGAATATCTCTGTCGAAAGACCTGAGGTATTCACATTATGGTCTGATTTAATTTTCTATTAAGCATGAACACTATATGTCAAAAGATTAAAATCCTTACTGTTAGGCGCACTCTGATAGACATTTGATAAATTTCACTCACCACCGAATACGGACTTGTTCATTTATGCAGAACTTGCACAATTTTATTTGAAGGTAGTTTATTCTAGCCTTCTTACCAGCAAGGGATGAAAAGTACTCGGATTCACTTGGCTCCAGAATGACTTTTGATACCTGAAATTTATAAAGAGGCATGTGTCGACATTTTCTAAAGAAATACCTGTTGTTTGACTTACATCCATTTCCGACATCCGCTTGTGCAATATTTTCCATTTCAAATTCACATAAGACATCAAACTGGCAATGAATACGGGCCACACTGGAAGCAAAAATGCCCCCGTTAAGATCCCAACAATAGGAACGAAAAAGGTCAACATTAAGTCATCGTGAACTACTCTAAACGGAAAAGCTTTTTCAACCATTGTTCGAGTTGTCGTTACATTTTGAGCCTGAAATACACCGCACTAAATAAGTTTTCAAAAATGTTAACGAACTACGAACTGAAAAATTAAGCAGTGCCTGCGGTCTAAACACAATCCTATATAACACTTCGAATATTAAAATTATCACTGCGCCTACTGTTGGGGTGTAAATATACATCCGAATTAAAAACATCGCTCTATAGGTGTCTTCAAACATTTTCTCTTCACGTTTATCCGATCTGATGACAAGTTTATCCATATCTTCCTGCAGAAAATTTAACATTCGTGCAAGTCCTTAAAATGAAAAATCGTGAAATATGTACTTGTATGCATGGAAAACAAATCATACGTACGTTCCCGTCGAAAGAAAATGTTGGTAAACGCAATGGATATGGTGAAGTACATACACGATGTTGATAGAGAGAGTGGGGTTATTCCCATTATACACAAAGAGATGAACTGAGGATTTAATATTGTTAGCAAGGATAATGAAACGAGATGCACTTACCCCCAAAACAGAACAAGCGAATACCCAACAAGTAATCAATGCACTGCGGCATAGATGCACTAATTCAAATTTTTGATTCACTTCCAAGACGAAGCCAACGATTTGTAATACTTTTACCAAGAAACCGAACAACCGGTTTTTGAATATTTTCCCATCAAGCCTTCGGTATAAAAAGTGAGACATCTTTGCGCACCAACTTCGAGTACTGGAATGCGGCAAAGATGTCCCTTTCTCGACGAATTTGTCATGAACTGCAGTTTTAATTATTTGTAACCAATGAGTTTCCTTGTTAGTAATAAACGACCATTATTGTCACAATAATTACCACAATTGGTTTTAATTATGTTTTATATATGTATATAATTGATTGGTATTGATTTTAACGTTTCGTTGTTGTATGTATGTGAATAAATTATAGATAAAACCATGTCCCCAACTCGGCTTCCGAGACGTGCCATGGAATCTGTGGCGTAACGGAAAGGCGTACATGTAGCCGTCCCCTGGGTAGGCCTAGGATGAGATGGTTAGACCAAGTCCGAAATCTCACCGTTACCCGTATGGGGATAACCCCTGATGACTTAGAGTCGATGACGAAAGATCAGGGAATGTAGAGAGTCCACTTAAGCACCTTAAATTCGGGATCCTCAAAGTAGATAAGCGGGTCATTGTGAATGCTGATAATACTTACGTATGCTACCATTGAGTTTCATACTACGTTTTAATCTTACCTAGCCAAAGTTCGCTACATTCAAAGTCATTCTTTCACCCTCTTTTCATGAGAAAACTCATGCAGTTTATTGGAGTTATTTGGTATGTATTTGGATTTTCGTGACATATGCCAACAAGCAACAAAATTCGAACAGAACTGTCGCATTTGCTGGCAAGACTACAGAGCCCGAACCGAAGCCTGCAAGGATGAACAAGGGAACATCATAGTAGAATCGCAGCCAATGCTGAGGATATGGAAGAAATATTTCTGCAGACTGTTTAACGGCGGTGGCGAATCAAAGAGAATAAATCAGGGAGAATGAATCATTCAAACTGGACGATGAAAACTAACAATTCCCTCCACCCGGCTGGACGGAGTGAAAATACCCATATCGAAGCTTAAGTTCAACAAAGCTGCTGAACCTAACGGCCTAGCTGCCGAGCTGTTCAAAGCGGCAAGCGATGACTTGGTAAGGAGCATGTACCATCTCATCTGTAAAATATGACCGAAAAAAAGTACGCCCGATGAATGGAACCCCAGCATTGTTTGCCCGATCCTCAAGAAAGGAGATCCTCTGAACTGCGCCAACTACAGAGGCATCAATCTTCTAAACATCGCCGACAACATCTCATCTCTTACTATTTCTTTATGCTTTTGCGGTATTTTCGGGGTAACTTTATTTGGTAACACATTAGATTTTTCCACTCTTTGCAACAGATGACGGTTATTTTTACGAGAACCGTCAATCGATTGTGCTTATCAACAACATGCACTTACTTGGCCACATCAATTGCTTACGCTAATATGTTTTTCCAAGGGCGAAGTATATTATTATTTTGTGAATACTGTGAATATCTTTTTACCTGAGTCGCGGTCTTCCTCTACTGCGCCGACCCTCAGGTTCGAAGATTTTCCGTGCCAGAACATTGGTGTCCATCCGCTCTACATGATACAGCCACCTCAGTCGTTGGACCTTCACTCTTCTAGCTGTTGCTGTACAGCCCGTACAGTTCGTCGTTGTATCTCCTCCTCCACTCACCGTCTATGCAAACGGGACCAAAAATCACCCGAAGAATTTTCCTCTCGAAACAGCCAAGAGCAACCTCATCCGCTTTAGACAGAGTCCATGCCACTGCAGGACTGGGACGATTAAGGTCGTATACCGGGTCATCTTACTTGTTCGAAAGAGGGCTTTACTACTCAATTGCCTTCTTAGCCCAAGGAAACAGCGATTGGCAAGAGTTATTCTTCCTTTGATCTTAGCGCTGGTGTCGTTATCTGAATTTATAGCGAAGACTAGGTAGACCAAGTCCTTAACTATCTTAAAATTATAACTGTCTATTGTAACTTTCTGTCCGCGACATCGGTGTTGTCAGCATATACTTCGTCTTGCCCTCCTTGACCACCAAACCCATCTTCGTCGCTTCCGTCTGAATGCTCACGAACGCGCTAGTGACATCATGCTTCCTTCTTCCGATTATGTCAATATCGTCGGCGTATCCTAGAAATTGGACGGACTTTTGAAAGATTGTGCCTCTGGCACATGCACATGCATACATATTCCTTAAGACAGTCAAACTCCAACAATGAAGGCCAAGCTTAAACGACGACGTAGCATATCGGAAATTAACAGATAGCGAAGCAACTTTTAGGTAAGCTTTAGGTCCCTTCCGTTCGTGTGAAAAAAAAAATGTAAAATGGTGCACTAGCTATTTATTTATTTTTGAAATCAACACTGTGTGTATATACTTAGTTCATAGGCCAATACAATAAAGATTCCTTTATGTCGCCAAAACAAATGTGACATCACTGTTGGAGATTGAGGACACTTGCTACCGTCTGCTGCGACAGCCTGAAAACATATCTAAGGGAACCAACATTTATTTGCCAGTCAATTTAACGTATAGCATTGAGGTATAGATCCCATTTATACTTGAGGGTTCACTTTGCGTTGGTTGGATCTAGTGTGAAATCGGCTGCAAATAGCCTTGCGAAGATATCAACCTTTTCTTTGGGTGTAGTGACCACAGACCTATGTCCCAAGTGGTTAATAATCACTGAACTGGCAGTTGCTGTTTATAGTGTTATATGTTTTTTTTGCATAAAGAAAGCAAATCTAATGCAATTTAATTGTCAGTAACAATAAAATCATTAGGAATTTAGTGACAGCCATAATTATTATAATTGTTAAAACAACTGCGACATTTTTTTAATTGCTAGAACATCTGTTAGGTACGTTAATGTCAACATGTATTTAATTTTACGTTTAATATTTAAGCTTGCAATGTGCCATAAACTCAGCACAACACTACAAAAGTATAAATTCAAGTCATTTGTCTTCCTTGTCACATTGGAGTACTCAAAGTGGTTTCGCAAAGATGACTTCAACAGGATATTTTCGTATAACCCGAAAATTTCTTATTCCTAAAAAAAATCCCTAAAACAGAAAGAAAATACCTATTTGCCAACTTCATAGCTTTGTTGTCCAAGTTATCGAATGTCATGGAATAAAGTCATCAACCTCGAGGTACCAAATACTTAGAATGCCACGGGCTAATCAACGGCCGACTGAATTGATTTCGCAGCCGTTGTTTAAGCAGGGACTTGTTAGGATACGTAACCCGTGCACCTCCTTCGAGTCATCGTCAATTCTTATACCATATGACATGAACACGTTTCAAAAAATAGTGCAAAATCTCCAAGCGCAAAACTGACAAATTTTTTGAGCGTAAAAAACTATCTACTTTATGCCAGCAGGATAGATATTTGTGGTTTTCCCACCTGGTTCTAAACGAAGATTTAGGTGAGCCACAGAAGTGTTTGGCACCTATGTTACTTTCGGTTGATCTTTTCCTAGTGAATTGGTCAGCAATTTCATTACCTTAAATGCCTCTGTGTCGCGGTACTCACCAGAGTTTGACTTATCAAAACTTGGAGAGTATGAAGCCAACATCGACGTCTTTTGAGCTTAGTGAGAGTGCACTGCTTCAAACGGTCCTTGACTATACGTAAGCATATTG
The DNA here is from genome assembly GCA_917880715.2 of Matsumyia berberina. NCBI lineage: Eukaryota > Metazoa > Arthropoda > Insecta > Diptera > Syrphidae > Matsumyia > Matsumyia berberina. The sequence goes on along the minus strand of OU862870.1, from coordinate 107,598,712 downwards.
ATGGTTTCCACTTTGATCCCATAATTAAGATTGATATTGGCATACATTTCAATGGCGAATAGCTCGGCCTGAAAAACACTGGGATACATTGCAAGCGCTTTGAGACTTTATCGTTGGGGCCAAAAACACCTGGTGTCGGGGACCAGAGTCCATTTTGGAGCCCTTTGTATACCACACTTGTCCTTTTATATTCAGCAGAGGATCGCCGGTTTTCCAGTCCAAGCGAATCAGGACCTTGATTTGAAATGTTCTCTCAAATTAGAGCGATTTGGGCCTGGAATCTTATACCGTGCTGAATATTTCCAGCTCGGGAAAACAAAGAGAGGAAAGAATCGCCAAATACCACACAGACTACTTGGCAGGTTTCCGAACGAGCGTTGAAAGTTTATTGCAAAGGGTGCTTCCACCATTTTGACAGATGTGCAGAGGGGTAAGTCCAACTAGTGTCTCTAATGCTGCCGTGGGGCAAGATTGCACAGCCCCCACGATCCTTCACTCCTGTCGAAAAATTCATCGCGCTTAGAGATATCCTTGTTGATTAATTATAGCAAAATACAATGATGTTGAGATATTTTCGATAACGAAAGCACTGAAGAACTTCAGTATTAGCAGGATTCGAACTTATCCGACCACTGAATAAAATAATTTCTCCCATCCGAGAAATAAGGCAAAACAATCGGGGGAATTATTTTCAATGCATTATATTCACTAAATTCGTTATTACTTATATACGCGCTAAAGTACTTAACTAACTAACTTAACTATGTGTTACTTACTATAACTAACTTGCTGGTCCTATGCGGACACTCTAAGCTTAACCGTATTCTTAAAACTATATCTTTCAATTTATACTGGGTGAATATAACTCTATAAATAACTCACATCAGATCTCGTAGTTTATTTTAAATTTATTTTAAGAACAAACAACAAAAACGTTATGTGATGCATAAATCTTCATTTGGATGATTGTTGTCTTATCTCATCTTCTTTTGAGTCCTGCCGTTTACAAATTATTTTGATCTTCTTAAAATACTGAAGTAGGTATACGCCGCTCGAATAATCTGCAAAAAGGAAATCTCATAAGCCTCTCGATCTACAAACAAAACTTGAAACTCACATCAACGAAAGTGGTTACATGCAATCTTATGATAAAGGCCGTTATCTCCACTGGATCTGCAGTGATTAACATAACTAGCAGCACCAACCTTTGAACCTCAAGGGAATAGGTGTACCATTCGCACGAATAGATTGCAAAGCACATGGCATAGCTCTAAAAGACATAATTATTATTTTTCCATAGCAAAGTACCAAAAAGTTTAGAAATGTCAATTAAAATCGTTTTTTTTTACTTAGACTCACATTTTCACTCACCAAGGTACCATTCCAGTGGTATACCCAAAGGATCACAGACACAACAAACTCAAATAGGCACAAGAATAAAAAATCCATTTTAGAGTGACTCTATAAAATACCCAGTCAACAATTATTAAAATTGAAGTTTTCAGAACTCACTCCTGCAGCCATCTCATAGAGAATGAAACAAATGATAATGGAATAAATCATAAAGTCCATAAACACCGGGATGTATATGAATTGCTGAAGCTGGTCCATAAACCTGGAGGAAGAATGGCCATTATTTTCAAATGAGACACAGATAGTGATAGTAATAGCGAGATAAATCGTCCTAATCAAGTTGTTTCGAAGCTTCTTGATATGGATAATCGCCAAGGCGCACGCATATTCACGTTAATATTCTGACCAACAAGGAAGGTGATATCAGCAAAATCTGACTATTTTCGCGAATCCAGAAATAATGTTGTTTGGGTACCATCCAGAAAGAGAAACCGTCACTATACTCAATATACTTACTCTCTTTCTTTTGAAGGTGCTTGGTGGACGTTAACCCCATTAGTAGAGTGTAGTCCCTCAGTGATGGAACTGACAATAATTCATTTCTTTTAATATTTTTAGATCATTCATCCTGGGACATTTATGTGCATCCACTCTGCATGACAAAGCCGTCGTAATCGACGTCCAAAAGCCTTTTTACCACATCAGTGTCACTGTACAGCTCGTGTAGTTCATGTTCAAAACTTCTCCTTCACGAACCTTCAACGCAAGTGGGACTATAAAGTGAAGGTAGAACTTTTTGTTCGACAATTTCAAGCGCTTTCATCCGATTTTGAATTGAGTGGATGCTATATAGCAGGATGGGTCTTGTAAACCGTCTCTTTGATTCTTCTCAATAGGGCCTTGATATGAAATTCTTTTTTCAAGGATACAAAATACACCAAATCAGTTCTAAAATGGGGTGGTTGTCAGCCCAACTTGGCGGCGTAAAACACAAGGTACAAAGTGCTCAAGCTCAAGGTATACATATATGTACAAAGTTACTCACCAACGAATACGAACTTGTTCACTTATACAGAATTTGCATAGTTTTATGCGCATATAGTTGGTTTTATCCTTGCGATTGACAATATTTGTATACATTATCGCTTCATTTGGCTCCAAAACTACCTTCGATATCTTGTACAAAAACGAAAAATCATAAATTATTTCGGAGCTTTTACACCGTGTTAAAAATGTTCCTTAGGTTTTATACCAACTTACATCCATTTCTGACATCCGTTTGTGCAAAACTTTAAATTTGAAATTTACATAAGACATCAAACCGGTAAGGGCTACAGGCCACAACGGAATAAATAACGTTGCCATGATGATAAGCGCAATAGGAAAAATGAAACCCAGAAAGAAATCATCGTGAATTACTCTGTATGGAAACATTTTTTCAACTAACGACTTTGCATTTATTACACGCTCCGTCTGAAATAAGATCCTTTTAACATAGTTCCAAGCAATATATTTTTTTAAGGCTACGAACCGTCGTATAATTATTGACGGATTCCGGATCGAAGATCATCCTGTAAAACGAGTCAATGTACAGCAGACTCACTCCTGTTATAGTAGGTGTGTAAACAAGCTTAAGAACAGTGGACATAAATCCGCATGTTTCTTCGAACATCTGAAGCTCACGTTCGTCGGCATTTATCATGAGTTTTTCCATGTCCTCTTGCAGGAAGTTCAATATTCGACCGAGTCCTAGAATATATTATTACAGTATAATCCAAGTAAATGCCAGCAAAATGAACCGTCCTACTTCGCCTTTGAAAAAACATATTTATGTAAGCAATTGATGTGGCAAGATAAGTACACGTTGTCGATAAGCACAGTGGATTAACAGTTCTCGTAAAGATAATCTTCATCTGTTGTACGTAGTGTTAATAAATATTAGAAAAATGGAATGTGTTACCAAGAGAATTTACCCCGAAAACACCGCAAAAGGAAAGAGAAATAGTAAGGAACACGCTCCGCCAATAATGCCACCATTGAAAGTTTTGCTTCTCATCCATCACATAACCACCGAGTTGAAGAGATTTTACAATGAAACTGAACAGCTTGTTTTTTAACAACTTTCGGGTTACAGGTAAATATCCGGCTGAATTCATCTTTGCGGAATCACTTAAAGTTCTCTAATGCGACAAAGACGACGCAAGACATGAATTTATAGTGTGAGTTTATCGCACATTGCAATTATTAACTTAAACCCATATTGACAATGTTGTAACAATTATTATAATTATCGCTGTTTCTAAATTATTTGATTCCTATTGATTTTATTATTTCACTATTGCTGACAATGTAATTGCGGAACCATACAAAGTACCTCCCTGACAACTGCCAGTTCTCACCTTCGAATAAATATATGAATGAACAAAAGTCGAATCAGCTATTAGATTAAGCTTACATAGCTTATTGGATTGAATCCACCACCTCATAGCTTGGGGACCGGCGCTGCAGGTGATCGGAAAACTATTAACTGTTCAAAACTTGATTTGAGGCAGTAGCGCTAGACTAATTGGTAGACAAAGACCTATCCACAGTGAGATACCACAACATCTTGTGAAAAGTTCCGTAGTCTCCGTTTCAGAGCTTGGCAGATGGGCCGACAAACCAAGAGGAAAAAAAAGGGATGAGTGACGCGGTACTCACGAGAATTTATGTTTAGGCATGTGAGCTCATAATTAGGGGAAAATTATTTTTAAAAAAATAAGGAACATGAACACCCGCACTCCTGCCTGGAAAATCTGAGAATCCAACCTGAAGGAAAGACAAATAGAAGAAGACAGTGACTCAGGTGGGGCACGCAAATTGGAAAAAAAAGATATCAACAAACTTGACGTGAATCTACAATAGATGATGCCAGCTAATGATGACACTGGCTGGAAACGTTTTTGTACTTCCTGGTGAAGAAGAGTAGTTCGGTCTTTTGATGAAGCCCCTCAGTCCACCTCCTTGAAAAGTGGAAAAGGTACACGCAGCTTTTACAAATCGTGTGTAGCGAGAGGAGAATCATATCCAGGGATTGCTGAATTTCAACAGAAATAATCCCGTCGATCCTGGAGATTTAAATGAGTTGAAGTCTTGTATGGCCCACCGGATCTTGGTGTGTGTAATTCTATTATCGGAGTCTTTGCTTGGTGGGCTGGTCGTTAGACACCCCGGGACACGCAATACTATTGAGGAGCTGGCAGGGAAATGGGTTTCTAGAAGTAGGTCAATTGTCTCCTTACTGGAAGTTGTCCACTGTCCTTTTAAATTCTTTAGGCAGCTTTATATTGGAGGGTTAGTGGAGAGGATTTTCCGAAGTATTGAGGCTTCCGAAGTGTTTCCACGAAGTTCGTCGTTCATTCCTCAATGATTTTGTGTATAGTGCAAGAGTTCCTTTATAGGAGTCCCAGTCAACCGCATTTTTGAAGCTTTTGGCTTTATTAAAATTGTATCTGCAGCTTTTCCTTAGGGCTGTGTTTATGGCGAAGCGCATTCGCCTCGCGCGATGCGACAGCTTTTCGGGCGATCGCAAGCGACATCGCTACTAGCGAAATCGCAAGCGATTGAGTGTTTATGGCAGAGCGATTTCGCTTAGTTTCATTCATGTTTTGACTATTGTAAAGTGAACAACATGCGCTACATGGACAGAAGATCCCTATGTACCCTTATGGGAGTGGTCACAGGGCATAATACGCTGCGATACCATATGAAAAACCATCGAATTACAGAAGAAGACCCCTGTAGGGGGTGTGGCGATGAGGAGATCCACGAGGGTACAACCCACTTCATTGCCCTTGTCTCTGCCATCTAAGAAATAGATTCCTCGGACGAGGACATTAAAGAATTATCCGATACACCGGTCTGACGCTGTAAGTTGGTCATGTTCTACTGAGATCCATTAGGTATATACATATGCATGCACCTGTGACTATTGGGTAGCGTTCTTACGGGTAGGAAACTTCTCTATTCCCCCAACGGATATCACAATGGATCTGAATTGACCTGAGTGTGGCGATATGGTTTCTTCCTTTCGCCTGCCAACTTACCTAACCTAACCTATCGTATGAACAGTGAAACTTTTGAGTATGTCTTAGAAACGATATCTTCACAGATACAAAAGGACAGTAGATACCAAGAAATGCCAATTGAGGCAAAAGAAAGGCGAATATTCCACAAACAATGCCTTTCACGCACAAGTTCAATAAGTTTATTCATACCGTACGGAGCGATTCGCTAAACTGATTCAAAATATTTTGATTGTAAATTCTTGTCGCCCGCAGTCGCTCGCAGTCGCTTGCTGTCGCTCAATACGCTTTTCGGTAAATCGCTTCGCCATAAACACCTCCATATGTAGACATGTAATTAATCGCTAGTAGCGAATCGCGTCGAGTCGCGCGACGCGAATACGCTTTGCCATAAACACAGCCTAGGGCATTAAACAACTCATTCCACCACAGTGGTGTTTTCTTGACGCGTGGTTTGCGGAGTTAGCATGGCACCGATATTGCGCTGTTGAGAGTTCTACAGTGGAGGAAGTCTAAAACGTTCCCACACAGAGAAAGCCTTAAAGAAAAAAAATAGCTCGTGCGACAGCTCGGGATGAGCCAAGCCCTAGCTTCTCGCAACCATTCATACTGTGCGTGTTGCATTTCTCACACGAATGGAAGAGACCTATAATTTATTGCCGACTCCGAACGGCGAACTGAGAAGCTCTTTCATAACAGATTATACTCCCGGAGGCTTGTCATTCCCCGACGAGAGGTTTAGTGTTTTCCTGGCTGGGTCTTGAACCCACGCCACTCGGTCAGGAGTCCGACGCACTTACCACTGAGCCACGGCGCACACAGAGAAAGCCTTTTAGTCTAGATAAATCGAAGTCGCTCAAAGGAGGTTCATTTGCTTTAATTTACGTGCTCTACCTTGGGCAGACACTTATACCTTACCGCCCTATGTCATCCGCCTGGAAATTATAAACTCGTAGTTAATAATCGCTAGGATACAGATTGTTTTTTCAATAAAAAAAATCACCTTTGCACATACAATATCTAAATGCATTGTTTTGCACTTTATTATAATTAATGTAATCACATCACATCGTGGTCCTGACTTGATAAAAAAAGCCGTGTTCCTCCTTTTAGTAAATTTCTCCTAACTTAAGATGAACTTCTTAAAATGCTAAAGTAGCTATATGCCGCTCGAATGATCTGCAAGCGATTTGATTACGCAATTGACATCGAATTCAAATTTAGGACTTCCTATCCTACTCCTACTAATATTATAATTGTGAAAGTTTGGATGTTTGGATGTTTGGATGTTTGGATGTTTGGATGTTTGTTACCACGTATCGCCTAAACGGCTAGACGGATTTACATAAAATTTCGTGAGTAATTAGTCTGTATTATTCAATTAACACATAGGCTTAATTTCTATTTCTAAAAATGCATGATCGTTTTCAATAAAGTGAGACACATCGGTTCGTGATCGTGTGTTGTTTTTGTTTTGCCCAGTAGTTTTTCATTCCTTTTATTCTGCGTTGTTTTTTTTTTTGTGTGTGAGGAGAGGGTGATGATTTGCCGGTTGGTATGGCAATTGTTTACTTTTCTCTCCTGGCATTTTTTTAATGGAATCTTTTTTTTTAGGTAGATATAAGAACAGCGCACCGATATGTCGCGTCAGCCTATGTATGAGATTGTGTGTGTTTGATATGTGTATAATATTGCAAGTTGGGAAAGGGTGATTTTTGTTTTTGTTTTCTTCTGTATTTAGAGAATGTATTCGAGTTAGGACTTTCGACTTAGAATAAATTCGACTTGGAGTATGACTTTTCGAAGGAAAACTGAAGGAAATGCAAAAATAGGATGAAACAATTCGAGTTAGAGGGAAATTCGAATTAAAAGAGGTTCGACTTAAAGGGATTAGAGTGCATTGTGCAATGGCTTCTGTTAAAGACACAGAATGTGCACAGACACGTAATCGAAGCCAGCATTTTCGCAGTCGTCAAATAGGGAGAAACCGTCTTCATTCCCCACATTCTCCTGATACCGCTTTGAATTCAAACGTCTGCAATTTTCCGCTAAGGTTTTCTACGCCATGACCATCAATAAAGCACAGGAGCAGAGTTTGAAAGTAGATGGTTGAATCTGAGGAGTGATTGTTTGTCTTATAGCGTGCTCAGAATCAGTTCACCTGACGACCTGGTCATCCTAGAGCCAGAAAGAAAAACCAGGAATGATATTTACAAGCAGGTAATATGAGGAATTAAAAGTCTATACTTAATTATCAACTTCCTGAAACCCGGGAAATTACATAGGGTATAATGTGACTTTTTTCCACGCGGACGTAGTCGCGGGTACCAGCTAGTACATCAATAAACGTGGATATTCGAAGCTTAATAAAGAAGGCGTTTATTTCCAGCGGGTCTGCTGTTATCAGCATGATCATGCGCACCATTTTTTTGACCTCAAGCGAATAGGTATACCATTCTGATGAATATATCGCCATACTCATATCATTGCTCTGTAAGACAAATCAAAGAGGTTGGTAGTAATATTGATACGAGTAGAGGATATTCATCTATAGCTACACACATGTTCAATTACTAAAGTGCCATTCCAGTGGTAAAGCCAGAGTGTAGTAGCTGTGATGGCCTGAAAGAAGCACAAGAACGTAAAATCTATTTTCGAGTTTGTCTGAAAAGTAATTAAACAAAGTTAACGAATTGGATATGACGAAGCTTTAAGAACTCACTCCAGTGGCCATGGCGTAAGAAATAAAACATATTACAATCGAATAACTTACGAAGTCCATAAACACAGGAATTTTAATCAACTCTTCGAGCTGATTCATAAACCTGCCGAAAAAAGAAGAGATTTGTAGGTTAGATTAGATTGGGAGATGCGGAAGAAGTGTTCAGCTCTATCATAACGTTTTCTTTTCCTATTGTGCCGCCCCTTGCTAAATCAAGACCAAATTCAAATCACTTCAGGAAGTTAAGAATTGTGTCTGTATCACTAGCAGCAAAGTCTTTATTTTACAACTTTTCTGTTGACAATACGTTTTCTTACAGAGTTAAGTATTAAATTGAAGAAACGTTTAGGGCAACCGAAACCCTAAACGCCTCCCTCCTAGCATTTATTCGTCCTTAATTTTTTCGGCAAAAGTGTAAGTAGTTAGAAGCCGCTTGTTTTACCAGTTAGGACCTTGAATTTTTTCTATCAAGGTTAACAACAAAGTTCGACATCTTTAGTGAAAGTGTTGAAACAGCACCTTAAAACGAACCCTTATATGCCCTGACGAGCTACTCTGACAATGGATTAGTCTCGGTTCAGTGCATGACTTTTAAATTGTGCTATGCTAACCCTGCAGAAGGGTTTAGGCGTATGAAAGATGTTCAATAAATCAGCTTTTTCGTGTATCTGCTTTCGGGCTGAAGTCCAGTTCTAGAAAGAATAACCGCTGGAACTTACAGGTTTCCAGAACTACCTTGTATTTGATAACGACCGCATCAAACCCTTTCGGAATATCTAGAAAGATAATGTAGTCTCGTACATTGATAGCAAAGGCTTATGAACTGATGTTTATTAGGGCTTCTTATGAATTTCCCGCAGGACAATTATCGTAAAATTCAGTTCCTGCTCTAAATTTTGGGTGAGTCGGTATACCAAACAAAGTCGAACAGTGATGGTTGGAATTGGTGTGTCTTTCAGTCCTCCGTGGTTAGGGTAATTTTTAGCTCAGAAGTTTGTTGAAATCCAAGTCATGTTTCAATGTTTTAAGCAGTTGTCTGTTAAACGATTATGGGTCGAGGTTATTTTGAAAGGCGATGCTTCGTCGAGATAAAGGTCCAATATAATAACCTTTCCGTGGCATGCGAAGTGAGCAGATAGCCTAAAGGCAGATTCCGGATGGACGTAAGACTCGTTGTAAATATCTTAAGCGTAGTGATTTCGTTGGTTTTGTCCACCAGATTAAGCTACCATAACATATTCTTAATCTAAAAATTTAGGTGTCTAGCAAAAAATATCATCTTGGGTCGGAAAAAAAAACGCGACGAGCTCGAAATTAGATTTAGAGAAATGTATTGGCTGCTTGGAAGATATTCCAAATTAAGCATGTATAACAAATTGCTCTTATATAAGCAAGTCTTAAAACCTGTATGGACGTATGGTATACAACTTTGGGGTTGTACCAAAACTAGCAATAGAAACATTTTCCAATCGTTAATGCGCCGTGGTACATTAGAAACGACGATATCCATAGAGACCTCGGTTTAGCTACCGTCGAAGATGAAATAACAAATTTTGCACGCAAACTCCGTGTTCGCCTTCATGGACATTGCAATAGCGCCGTACTCCAAATTCTGGACGGGACAAACCTTGTGCGCCGACTACAAAGAACGAAACCGTTCGATTTAGTGCAATAAGGAATAGCCGCTTATAATGACGGTATTAGTAGGTGAATAAATAAATACCTGGCGCGACAGCTCGGTATGAGCCAAAGCCTAGCTTCTCGCAACCATTCATGTTGTGCGTGTTGTATTGTTTGCACGAATGGAAGGGACTAACAATTTATTGCCGACTCCGAACGGCGAGGTGAGAAGCTCTTTCATGACAAATTATACTCCCGGAGGCTTGTCATTCCCCGACGAGAGGTGGTGCCGCGAAAAATGTTTGGTGTTTTCCTGGCTGGGGCTTGAACCCACGCCGCTCGGTCAGCAGTCCAACGCACTAACCACTGAGCCACGGCGCCTTGTGCCTACACATGTAAAGTAGTACACATCACACCAAAATTTCGAATTCGACGAAGAATGCTGCGAATTCGCTCTCTACACGTGTTCGGACTATCCCACTCTACGTCTACCTCAAGCAGATGGGGGATTCACTTACCTATATAATATCGACACACATCCACACCAGGAAACAAATGGTACACATAAACTGACTTATTTGGATTTAGGTAAAACATACTTCTCAGGAGCGATGATTGCATTTGTTCGAGGGCGGTTACGATCAGAGTAAATTTGCTTACAGTGGGTAGGGACACTCTCTACACATATGCGTTTCTATTATTCCAGAGCAAAACGTACAATAAGCAAAAGCAGGACAAAAGTATTGACTTTTATCCTTCATTGCGTACAATAGATTGTAGATTGTAATTTGGGGGTTGGACCTTGTCACCTTATCAGTTATCACTGCGGCCATCGATGGCTACCGTGATTTCCTCCAAATAAAACTCGACCTGATACCTAATTTCGAGATGAATCCAAAGATGTCTTTGAGTGAGGTGGCAAATATATCCTCCGTTTCGAGGTAGATTTTGCCTAACTGGCGATGACATGTTCTAATTAAACAGTTACAGTGACACAAAATGTGTTCTGCTGATTCTTAGTCTTCGTTGCACATTCTGCATGTGTTGTCTTGTACTATTCCCATAGTCATTAGGTGTTATTCACTCGACAGTGTCATATTAAGACTCAAAGATTGACCAGCATCGAAAACAAGCGATTGAGAAGTAAGATAGCTGCAGTCACTACAAAAAGAAGTGAGATCCCATCAAAAACATTACTGTTAAAAAAAGGCCAAGTTCTTATTTAAAATGTTAGCCATAAAAAGTAATGAGATACCAGGGGCCAAGTTCTTACAGAACTTTACTAGAGAAGTTAAGCAGATCAGTAAGTTAGAGCTTTATGCGTGGAATTGAGTGAATGGAAATGGATAACAACTTTAAACTTGGCCGGCCGGCGACTAAATGGGAGTACGGAAAAATGACCTCGTGTAGCATCGGGCTTATATATAGGGTTTTCCAATAGGGACGGGTTGATGTTAAAATTGAATAAAACAAGTTGTGTGTGAGATTTCAACAAATTTTTTGTTTTATTTCAAAGGCCTATCAATGACATTGTGTGTGGAATATGACCTCGTTCAAATGGCAGACATCGTGTAGCATCGGGCTTATATATAGGGTTTTCCAATAGGGACGGGTTGATGTTAAAATTGAATAAAACAAGTTGTGTGTGAGATTTCAACAAATTTTTTGTTTTATTTCAAAGGCCTATCAATGACATTGTGTGTGGAATATGACATCGTTCAAATGGCAGCCGGGGCTTCGCTGGGTGGCGCGCATCCGAGAGGTCCAATTTTCGATGACTCTAGCGCATAGATCATATGTTGACTTTGAGGGCACTGGTTGTTTGCGGCTTATTGACATAGGCCTGCGACTTAAGGAAACCCCACAAGAAAAAGTATAACCGGGTCAAATCGGTCGATCTCGGTGTGTGGCACGTAGCGTCGTCCTCTTCGAACCACATGTCGATCACAATATGCATGTCATCCAATTCAGGCCAAAAAAAATCGATCGGTAGCGCTCTCCGCTGATAGTGATGGCAATGCCATCGTCCTTTTCAAAGAAGTACGGACCAATGATACTGCCGGTCCACACCAAACAGTGACTTTTTGCTGATGCATTGCCACTTGATCGACCTCGTGTAGATTGGCATCGTCCCAAATCCGGCAATTTTGCTTATTGACGTACCCATTCGTCCAAAAATGGGCCTCGTCGCTGAAGATAATTTTTTGCTGAAATCGGGGTCCAACTGGCCCTGAATAACGAATTTTTATTATTTGCACGTGTTGCTCAACGCTGTAATTTGTAAAACAACATGGTCGCCATGAACTGTCAAAATCTACCCCTCCCTTCCTTCCTTTTCTTCAATGTGTTGGTCATAAGCTGCGAGATATATGTAACACAGTCACTTCTGGCTGATCAGGCAGTGTTGGTTAGTTTGCTTACCTAAGTTTTAATTAGCCTTTTCAGCATACTGGTAGAGGAATAAATACAGGGTCATCCAATTTGTGGTCCGGATTTGACATCTCTGTTTTAATTACATACGTCAAACCGAATTGTCACCCCAGACTGTATATGTTTAGTTTAAGGTTTCCCATTTTACAATATGAGTCGTTTAACAATTGCAGAACGTGTTAATATTGTAAAAACTTACAACAAAAATAGTGATTATATAGTAACTAGGTTTCGCGCATTACGAGCAGATTATGGTCGACATAACCGTCCATCTAAGCGTACTATAGGCAAGACTGTAAAATTTAAGATCGAAATATAAATCATAAATGTGTTTTATTTAAATTTACTTTCCGAACCACAAAATGGATGACCCTTCACAAAAAATTTTAAAGCCAACTATAGAAGATGTGGTGGAACAATTCTTCTTTTATTGTTTCTATCTCACTTCTTGCACCTGCATCTTAACTCTTAAAGAGTTATTATATTATTATTATTATTAGTGGGGAGCGGCTTGTCCACTCTAGCACTTCGGTCTCATATAGAGGCCTATTGTGCTTTCCCATAAGTTAAGAGCAGTTTGTCTACTCCAGAGGATGTCAGGAAGCTAATCAGCCTCTCTGGGTGGAGCGTGGCAAACGCCGTTGGTGAGGCGAGTTCACTGCCTAAGGTCCGTTTTCTCGCATGGATAAGGGCGGGACATTCTGTGACGATGTGAAGAGAGCTTTCATCGCTCTCCAAGCACAGTCTGCAGGTAGGGTCCGGTGACAGGCCAAGCTTGTGAAGATGCCATTTTAGACTGCAGTGGCCACTTAGGATGCCGGTTAGAATTCTAAGGTGGTTCCTGCTCAGATTTAAAAGAAACTTGGATTTTTTTTGCGACACATTGGGAAGAAGTTTTTGGTACATTTCTGTCCTACACTTTCAACCCAAATCGCGTTGGATATGAGCAGGGATTGCTCCCTCATGAAGTTTTTAAAGATGGCTTTATTTACTCCAGTAAGGACCAGTAAGGGGGGTGGTCGGACCTATCTTGGCTAGTGAATCCGCTGTTTCATTGCCGGCGTGGCCTTTGTAAGCAGGGCTGCAGTGTAGTATGCCAAATTGCTTTTTCCTAGTTCAAGAAGTAATTTGACTGTCTCTAGAACTAGTTTCGATTGTATCGTGGGTGAGTTCAGTGCTTTTGGAACAGCTTCACTGTCAGAGAAGATAAAAATGGTTTTGCCACGGGATTTAGAGAGCAAGCTTAAACTTGTGCACTGGCTTATGGCAAATATTTCTGCCTGAAAGATCGATGAGTACGTGCCTAGACTGACCGAAAGGTTAGTGATAGACGACTCTCCGAATATTCCAGTCCCAGATCCACTGTCCATTTTAGAGCCATCTGAATACCAAACTTGGTCATGCTCTGAGGGACGGGGTTTGAATTTTTCCCAGTCGTCACTAGGGGGGATGACTACTGAGTAGTTTCGTTTGAAGCAGTACCTTGGAGGAAAATCATCCAACGGCATGCTGAGCTCTCTGCTTTGGAGCAGGGAGGAAAGCATGTTAAGGTGGTCATCAGGGGAATGTTCGGAACTGATATTGTTTAGATGGAAGAGCCAGTGCAGGCTGAGTTTTGCCTGGGTTTGGACATGGACTCGAGCTCGATCTTTCCCCATACAGGTAGAGGGAAGATTTCGGACTTAGTCCAGCCATCGCATCCTAGGCCAACCCAGGCCTATTCCATGGCACGTATTGGAAGCCGAGTTGGGGACATGCTTTTCGCTTAAGACTTAGTCATCCTTACTCCCCCCAGACCGAACTTCAGCGCGGACTAGGTAGCTTCGTCGCCGTCTGTGTTGAAGCTGGGATGAAGGTAAACGTGAACGAATCAGAGGGTTTAATATTACCTAAGTATTTTCACGAAATCGTTGGAATTTCTCCTCCTGTTTTGAAGAGATGTTCTTCTCTCCTGACCTTTTCACCACATTCCCACGACGATCAAACCTGTCCTTTTAACTACCGGCCAATAGTTTTAATTTCAGGGTTGTTTAAGGTGAGGGAGCGCATTGTCGCCAACTATTAAGTTATCACTTTTGATAAATAGTCAATTTTGATATCTCAAAAGGATTTGACAGAGTATATCATACCGTCGCGTCCTTGCATAAAGGCCTCATGCTCGTGTTGGTAACGTCTTCCTAAAATTGATTGCGAATAAGTATTTGTAAGTACTTAACTAGCCCTGGTGTGTCCAAGGATCTCCAATATTTGACGCAATACAATGTTAGGAGTTGACATTGAAGAAATGATTGGTTGGCGAGCAGCAAATTGCAGATGCTGCTAGATGTCTTGGTGTCGTCAAATGATGTCCGTTTTATTTTTTAAAGCATCCATTTGTCTGAAAATTGAATATAACTTGCGTTATATATGGACGAGATCTTCTTCAATATTTTTTATTTTTGATCGGGTTCAGCGGCAAGCGGTTAGAATTATAGGCTTTCGATTAATTTGCAGTCGGGTTCCCTCTTTTGAACACCGGCCCGAACTTGAAAGATTTGAAACTCCTGTACCGGTATTAATAGTCGTATTCCATCTGTTTAATAGTAACGCGCGTATTAGGTCAATACCTCAACACAATTATGGAACAATGTAGCGTCCTCAATACATGAAACATAAAACTTTCAAAGGGTTCAGACCCTTTTCTTTTTGCGCAACATAAATTAAACAAAAGGTATCGACCACAACATCAACACAACTGGTTTTCAAGACTAACTTTCTCGTGCAGTAATTTTTCAAAATTTATTTATTGTATTTAACTTCAGTTTTGATTTAACACAAACGTCTTACAGTGCAAAGTATTTTGAGAAAAAAAAATTAGATTGTACAGATATTCATCCAGTTTTAAGAACCGTGAATATTTGGTAAGAAATACTCATAACCTACAATAAAAAGAGAAGTAGAGTTGTTACAATTTAAAAAAAAAAAATTGAATTTTGTTACCTGTCGCAAAGTTTGAAGTGACACATCCGATACACCAGCAATGTGTAGAGCGGCGCTTCGTTGCGAGCGCATCAAAACCAGCAAAACCATCCGCTTGTATTTTGGGGTGCCATCGTACCACTTGTGGCTATAAACTCCATCCGAAACGCGAGTACTCTAAAATACGAAGAAAATTCTAATATTTAGACAGAAAAAAAAATCGTAAAATTGACCATCTCAACCAGTCTATCACCCAAGAAACACGTAATGACAACTTGCTTCAACTCATAGAAAAGTAGAATAATCGCTTTGACAGAAATGAACAGATTCATATCACCGAGGAGCTGATATACCGTAAAGCAGAGAATAAACGACGATGACAGCAGACTAAAGAGGATCGATGGCGTAAATATATCATTCACCCTCTCGGCAAGGCTATGGAAGGACGTAGAGACTGTTTTATTGAGGACGCAAAACAAACTCCTAGTAGAGTTTGATGTCGCAAATAAGAAGGGATGTTTTCTTAATATCTACCTTAGGACTCGTTGGTGATAGGCAATTTGTTCTTTTAACCTGTTTTCGGCTTCCTCACTCTCGTCCGGTTCGATCAGTAGGATATTTCTGTTGATTATGTCGAAATGCATACACAACTGCAGCAATGAACTAAAAAGGCACAAGTCCAGTCCCAAAATAATAATCGCCGATACAACTGTAGTGTGGACTTGGAAAAAATAATCGAAAGCATATAATATCCATCTGTCCCGAGTGTCAAACGGATACCATACGCGCATTGGAGTCCTGTTTGTGAAATCGCGACCCTTTGCCAAACTTGTGAAAGACAATGTCAACGGTGCAGCACAGTAAAAAAATGTTATATAACGAAAAAATCCTGCAAGGAATTTTTCAATCAGCAAATACTGTTTCAAGTATGTTTGTAGATTGTAGGCCTTCTCCACCCGCACGGATGGATAAATCGGACGAAATTCATTCAACGTTTCAAGGATATCACTGCGATTGTAGAGCAATGCAATAATCTTCCCAACTGACACTAGATAGTAGTTCATGTAGCTTATCCCGGCAGTTCTCTCTTGAAGGTCGAGATCATCGTCAGACAAAGCCATGAACATTAATTGACCCAGAAGTACAATAATCATATTGACAAGACTGACAATTAGTAGGATCTGCATCCAAGGATTTTTATTCTCGAACTCGAATCCAATGACTTTAAAGTAGTGGACGGTGCCGTTTATAAATCGCTCAACGTTACTATTTCCCATCTTGCAACTTGAACACTATCAGCAGACTGAAGGTATACTAATCCAAAACGGGTAATGTCCTTATTTTTATAGAACGACGTAGTAGGTATGTATGTCAACATGGTCGTTATTACTGAAGGTATTTAGGAATATTTGCAAACGGGACAATTGCAGACTATGTGGGAACCAAAGATGTGGTTGTAATGAATAGGTTCATCGACTAAAAACTGCGTCTAATTGAGTGCTTATGCTTTTTTAATGATGTGTATAGCCGGTGGAGTGCTTAGCAGGATAATAATACGCTTCGTCCTGAAATAGATTTACAATAGCGATGTTTCGATTTATGTATATAATGACCTTTTTTCAATCACTTTGCCCTTCAAATTTTATGAACACTTTTCATTCGGCAATTTTCGCATTTGGAAATAGAGTAAAGGTGTCAGAGGTGAACACACGACAGTGGCTCGGAGGACTGCACAAGAGGCATAAGGCTTGAACAGGCTTGCGCTTTTCCAGCAATTTTTTCTCCATCAAATTGCCCTTTTTTGGCAGCTTGAAGATTATCCTGAGTCATTTCCATAGTAACGTTGAAGATCAGTTCCCCATACATGCAACTTTCAACCTTGAGGACCGGACTTAAGTGCTATTGTACCTTATGTGGTATGGCTATAATTCCAATCACGTATTTGAGTATGGTGTTGTCATTGCTGCTTAGGTGTTAAATTGAGACAGAAAAACTCAATAAGGCGTCGGCTAACCTTACTCAGTAAGAGAGATTTTGTGGGAAAAAATGAAGCATTTGGAAGACCAATGACCTCCATGAATGACACTGAATCACAGCCGGAAGTTAAAAATGATTCACCCATTACAGTGCGATCATAAGCGGTCCTCTGGGATAGTTTGGAACAGTCAAGAATCTTGATAAATTGGTACACCAGAAACTGACGGAACCCAATAAATTGCAAAGACTACAGATCACCAGTACTAGTACATAATTTCGTCAAACGCAACAGAATTGAGACATTTTTAAAATGGCGTCTAACGTCACTCGCTTCTGTGAAGTGAAAAACCTCGAACATGGATTCTTTCAGTTGCATGAAAATTCACCCCTTTTCGTTTAAGTGTAGTTAATCGGGAAGTGATAGACCTAAAATACTGTGGCGTATGTGGAACATTTTGACCGTTTTTTTTTATAATCGTTGACGATAAGACCGCGGTGGAGCCACAAGACTTCACTTCATCTGACAAAGATTATGTTAACCGTATGGTGGGCTGAAGAGGGGGTAATTCCCAATTCTTTCCTCAGACCTGGGAAATCCGTCACAGCAGAGTCCATACTCACCCATAGACGTGGACCAAATTTTGTGCACGACAATGCCAGACCGGGGCACACCCCAAGGGGGTGTGCTTTCTCCTCTACTATGGAATCTTGTACTCAACGAGTTGCTTCTGAAGCTAGAGGATGCGGGCTGTAACGTGGTAGCTTATGCAGATGACGTCGCCATCGCCGTGACGGGCAAATACCCCCAAACACTGGCAGACATTCTTCAACACGCTCTCAACAAGCTTACTACGTGGACAAACAGCTGTGGCCTTAGTGTCAATCCGACTAAAACGGAGCTGGTCCTTTTCACTAGATAAATCAAAATCCCATTCATTGAACCACACAAGCTCAGCGGCACTCCTCTGAACTTTTCGGGAAGTGCCAAATATCTAGGACTCATCCTAGACAGTAAGCTTCTGTGGCGGGAAAACATTGCAGAACGCGCCAGGAAATCCCTGGTAGCACTCTATTCATGCAAAAGAGCAGTAGGCTCCAGATGGGGCCTTCAGCCGAAAATTATGCACTGGCTATATACGGTAGTTGTGAGACCGATTCTAATGTATGGCATAATGGTTTGGTGGCCGGTTCTGGAAAAACAGACAAGCATCAAAGTTCTCGAGAAAGTCCAACGTGTGGCTTGCCTCAGCATTACTGGTGCGCTGAGGACTTCTCCTACAGCTGCCCTTCAAACCATGCTCCACTTGTTGCCAATAGACATCTATGGCATGTAGCAGGCCACTAACGCGGCTTTAAGGCTGAGAGATACCCACCAATGGTGCGAAAAGAAGGTGGGACATACCAGAATCCTATCAACTCACCGCAGCCTTCCCCAATCAACAGACACGTTGCCCACCGAAAACGACTTTAACATGGGCTACAAACACAAGGTACCGGACAGAAGCGCCTGGAGTCAGTGCGAAGTATTTTTTAATGAGTCAATCTCTATCTTTACGGACGGCTCTAAAACAGCCGAAGGAGTAGGTGCCGGTGTCTTCTCAGAAGACCTGGACATTCACCTCTCCGTCAGTCTTCCCAACCACTGCAGTGTCTTTCAAGCCAAAGTCACAGCTATAAATCAAGCCGCCGCTTGGCTGAAGGCTAACCCAATATCACGCAGGGATATTGCGATCTACATCGACAGCCAGGCTGCGATCAGGTCCCTCGTATCCAACACTATAAAATCTAGGGCAGTGAAGGATTGCCGCGTGTCTCTAAACGAGATCGCTAAACAGTATAACGTCACACTCTGTTGGGTTCCTGGTCACTGTGACATTCAAGGGAACTGCGCGGCTGACGAATTAGCTAGAATAGGCTCCCAATGTACAGACGGCAGGAAGCTCGACCATGTCAAAGCGCCTATGTCGTTTGTTAAACACCTGACCCACACCGACGCTCTGTCGAAAGCAAACCGTAGATGGCAACATCTCGACTATTGCAATAATGCCAGGCTAATCTGGCCTGTCCTGGATCTAAAAAGATCGAAAGCATTAATACGACTCAGAAGAGACCAGTTCTCAAAACTCATCAACGTCCTCACGGGGCACTGCATCCTAGGAAGACATGCTCAACGCCTGGGGATAGCATGTAACGATTTCTGCAGGAGCTGCAGGGATGAGGAAGAGGAGGAGTCAACCGCACACTTCCTCTGCACGTGTCCCGCACTAGCCCATATCAGGAAGGTCACCATGGGCCAATACTTCTTTAACGATCTTAATGATCTGAACTCCGCCAGCATGGCCGACCTTAACAGCTACGTTAGGAAATCTAAATGGTTTTAGGAGTAAGCAGGGTACCCCTGTAATCAGTGGCATCACAATGGACCTACTTTCTGGTATAAGTGTACCTCCTCTCGAAGGGCCACTTCTAACTAACTATGCCAGACCGCATACATCACTACGATCCGTACCAAAATTCGCAAGACTGAGATTTCAAGTTCTCCCTTGTTCACCATACTCATCTGACTTCTTGTCTACAGATCCTGGACAACTTCCTGCTGAGATTTTTTTAAAAGGAAATTTTCTTTGTTGCCGGCAATTACTGCCTATGGTGCATATTTTGAAGAGCAAACGTCTTAGCTCAGACCCTGACGAATTCCACTTATTCACTGCCCAGGTAAAAGTGTGCATCGTACGCCTTGTTCGATTTTTTGAGCATTTTAGCCTCACGAATCAGACTTATTTACTGTGTGCTCATGAAGCTATTCAATTAGAGGTGTACCTCGTCACTGGAGATTATTTTCTTCGCAATATCGTCTTGCTTCTCTCGGTTCTTGTCTATGCGCCATCATGTACGGTTTGTGTCCACATATCTCATTTCTTTTTAAATCTTCTCCAATTGCCGCCGCTTTGGCTCCATTGTTCAACGTCATGTATTTTGAATTCATTGCATAGCCTGGATGACAATAAAGCTGCTGTCTTTTTGAAACGTATGATCAAAATCTATAGCATTGTTCAATGAGGCTGTTCCGAACAGTTTGGAACAGGAAATCTTGCACCTACTCGTGAGGTAGAACAGAATTGTGAAAAGTGTCAAAGTCAGCTGTGGCTATCAATTTGGGATCTTTTCAGCATTTTACTTGTTCAAGGGGCATTTTTAAATTGTTGATAACTAACATATGGGCTGCACTTTTCTGGTTTAACTTGATCTGACATTTTTCACAAATCTATTCTGTTTTCTTCTCATTGAACAAAGCTTATATCACTTAAGATTGTTTATCAATTTCCTAATGCAGCCTCACATAAGGTAAGAAAAAGGCTTGGTTCGATTGTTCACAACACAATGAATTAAATTCTTTATTTCGTTAATTTTAACGCAAAAATTGTGCTAACCTAAGCATTACATACATTGAAAAGTGCAAGTGACCACCTCCTGAGTTGATGCACATTTGTACTGGTTTTATGGCATTTTGAATTGTTGCTCGCAAAATATCTGGCTGGTTTGCTGTTTGTTGTGGCGCTAGATTTCAAAAAGTCCCAAAAGGAAAAAGTCTGGTGAAGTCAGATCTGGCCGGTCAGTTCAAATCGCCAAAACGGGAGACCACACGGCCTGAAAATTGGCGATTCAATATCTCCATCGTTGCCCGAGCTGTGTAAGAGATTGCTCCGTCCTGCTGGAACCACATGTCCTCCAGTCCCAATTCACCAATTTGCGGCAATAAAAATTCGCCCAATTGCTTGACACGTTGTCTGGTCGACGTTGATGGGTCATTCGCGCCATCTTCAGCCACAGCGGCGATATTCTCGTTGGAATGAGCACTCCTTGCGACATCTCTAGTGAATCCAGTTTGTACTAGAAATTTAGCCAAACGCTTAATTGTTCGCGTACGTTGTGCAGGACGACGAGAAAAACGACGAAGAAATTCATGCTGCGTTAAAACAACAGACCGGAAATTGGTCAAATAAGCAGTAACAATAATTCCGCGTTCTTTAGGTGTGTACTGCTTGTTGTCAATTAATTCTCAATCTGTCTACAACATAAATGTCAAAGCACAATGACATTTGACGCCATTTACAAACATTTTTAACACATTCACAGTATGACATTACTTTTGCCCCACCCTGTACAAATGCCTTAAAGAATTTTAACCCGGCGGGCGTAAGGTCAAAATTTGTAACACCGAGCATGAGGTGGGTGTGACAAACCCATATGATAGATTCAGCATTTTTATAGGTTAATAACAATCTTAATTATTATTTTTTAATTGTTGTTATTATTTAATAGTTTAAAGACTGATTGAGAGGGTGAACTTAAAAGTCCCCCCGCGCAGCTACTCGGACGCACAGCTCATTTGGATTTATTAGAGTGTCGGTGCATTATACCCAGTCTTACGCTCGCCGGGTTAATGTTCTTGTACACAAGTTTAAGCATTTAAACCGGGTGCTTAGAAATATTATGTATTATGTGATTATCAGAATGAGCCGTGAGCAACTCACAATGTGTGCAATATATTAACATGAACAAGAAGAAATAAATATATAAAATGTGTTGAAAACGGTTTGTCCTCCACCAACTCAAGATGAACTTCTTAAAATGTTCAAGTAGGTATATGCTGCCCGAATGATCTGCAAGTATAGGTTGCGATACAACAATCAGCCTTGAATGCTAATTTAAGACTTACATCAATGAATGTGGATATTTTAAGCGTGATAAAAAATGCCTCTATTTCGACTGGGTGCTCTGTGATAAGCATAATCAGGAGTACCATTTTCTTAACCTCCAGGGAATAGGTGTACCAATCGGATGAGTAGATGGCAATACTCATTAACAAGCTCTGCAAGATACATAGTCATAAAGTCAGGAATATACATATTCCTGCTAAAGATTTCTAAAACTACATTTACTTACATTATCACTCACTAAAGTACCATTCCAGTGGTAAAGCCAGAGTGCTGTAGCTATGACGATAAGATATAATGCTAGGTCTAAGTTAGTGGTGTTCTATAAACGAATTTACAAAATAAATGTAAATTGGAATTGATTATGTCGTCAGAACTCACTCCAGTGGCCATAGCATAAAATGCAAAACATATTGAAATCGAATAAACCATAAAGTCTGCAAATACTGGTATGCGAATCAACTCCTGCAGTTGGCTCATAAACCTGTCAAAAATAAAATTAAGCAAATTAAATCCAAGGTAACTGAAAGAGTCCGCTTGGTTGTAGCTGCCTCCAAGCGAATTTAACCCACCAACGAATGCGGACCTGTTGATTTACACAGAATTTACACAATCTTGTCCGGAGGTAATTTGCTTGAAGACCATCGCCAACAAGTGATGAATAGAATTCGGATTCATTTGGCTCCAGAATCACTTTTGACACCTAAAATGTAATCAAATTTGTGTTTTTAGATGTTCACGCCACTTCTATTCATATGTACATCCATTTCCGACATCCGTTTGTGCATAATTTTCCACTTGAAGTTCACGTAAGTCATCAAGCCAGTGATAACTACGGGCCACAGTGGAACCAACAATATTCCAGAAAAGATTGCACAAGAAGGGAAAATGAAGCTCAAGAAAAAGTCGTGATGTACCTCCCCAAATGGAAACACTTTTTCAAACAACGCCAGTGTCCTCGTGTCAGTTTCAGCCTGAAATGAGCTTCATTCGATAAATGTTCAAATTGCACTTTAACGGGGCACGAACAGGAAGATTGAAGATTGTTTCTCCCTTGAATATAATTTAAGTAAGTTGACCTCTTTTGTTGGCAAAAAAGGTGTACATGCTGATCATATTTTTAAGGACTCGGTCGAATGCTTAACTTTCTCCAAGCGGATATGGATAAACTTTTCATAAATACCGACGAACGCGAAGTGAAAATGTTTGAGGAAACCTGCAGTTTCATGCGATTTATTCGGATATTTATTTATGTACCAACACTGATGGGAGCGTCGGTATTCTGTCTAGATTCGCTCTACAGAATTTTTTTCGACCGCGAAGCTGCCATTAATTATGCAAATGTTCGAAGTCTGCAGAAGATTGACTTGAATATGTGTTGAATAGGTTTATTTCTGATTTAGAATGAAACGAAAGCAGGAGTCTTACTGGTGAAAGTGTTTCCACTAAGAATTCATGATGATTTCTTCATATATATATATTCCACTTTGACCCGTAACCATCACAAACTTATTGTCGTATGTGAATTTAAAATGGAAAATTATGTACAAACGGATGTCAGAAATGGATGTAAGTTGACAGGTTAACAAAGAAGCTTTGAACACTCTAGCGATTCAGATAAAATTTGTATTAGGTATCAAAAGTTATTTTGGAGCCAAAAGAAATCACCGTCTATTCAAAATTTGTCACTGAAGATGAAAAAATCAACTACCTTCGAACAAGACTGTGTAAATTCTGTATAAATGAGCTTGGCCGCATTCGATGGTAAGTAAACTGAAAGTACTAACAAGGCCTATAATTACCAAACATTAGATGAGTAAATGTCACGAGTTCTTGTCGTCCAAATATTTGTTATTAGAAGCTGATATTTCGCTGTATATAAAGTCCCAGAAAAAAAATTTGGAACTACAAGTTAAACCACCTAATTTTAAAAACATGCATAACCCTTAAATATAAAACATATTAGTTTCTAGGTATTTTAATAAGTGTCTATACTTTAGTAAACAAAAACAAATGATTTTATAAATGTACATAATTTTTTGTTAGATACATACATACCCTAACGTAACAGCTATGCACATATCCGTAAGCACACATCGAAAAGTGTTAAAACGTGGTTCAGGGACAAAAATCTGATGGCATTGGATTGGCTTCCACAGTAAACCAATATAATCTAAACATTATCAGTTCTGAACATCCCCCTGATGGCCACCTTAACATGCTTCCCTCCCTGCTCCAAAGCAGAGAGTTCAGCATACCGTTGGATGAATTTCTCCCAAGGTATTGCTTCAAACGAAATTACTCAGTAGTCATACCCCCCCGTGACGACTGGGAAAAATTCAAACCCCGTCCCTCAGAGCATGACCAGGTATGGTATACAGACGGCTCTAAAATGGACAGTGGATCTGGGGCTGGAATATTCGGAGAGTCACTTAGCACTAACCTATCGGTTAGTCTAGGCACGTACTCATCAATCTTTCAGGCAGAAATATTTGCCATAAACCAGTGCACAAGTTTAAGCTTGCTCTCTAACCCCAGTGGCAAAACCATTTTTATCTTCTCTGACAGTCAAGCTGCCCTGAAAGCACTGAATTCAACCACGATAAAATCAAAACTAGTTCTAGAGACAGTCAAATTGCTTCTAGAATTGGGAAAAAACAACTTGGTCATACTACATTGGATCCCTGCTCACAAAGGCTACGCCGGCAATGAAACAGCGGATTCACTGGCCAAGATAGGTGCGACCACCCCCCTCACTGGTCCTGAACCAGCCTGTGGACTAAATAAAGCCATCTTTAAAAACTTCATGAGGGAGAAATCCCTGCTCAAATCCAACGCGATCTGGATGGAAAGTATAGGACAGAAATTTACCAAACACTTCTTTCCCATGGTATCGCAAAAGAAATCCAAGTTTCTTTTAAAGCTAAGCAGGAACCTCCTTAGAATTCTAACCGGCATCCTAAGTGGCCACTGCCGTCTAAAACGGCATCTTCACAAGCTTGGCCTGTCACCGGACCCTATCTGCAGACTTTGCCTGGAGAGCGATGAAAGCTCTCTCCACATCGTCACAGAATGTCCCGCCCTTATCCATGTGAGAAAACGGACCCTAGGCAGTGAACTCGTTTCACCAACGGCGCTTGCCACGCTCCACCCAGAGAGGCTGATTAGCTTCCTGACATCCTCTGGAGTAGACAAACTGCTCTAAACTCTTGGGAAAGCACAATAGGCCTCTTTATGAGACCGCAGTGCTAGAATGGACAAACCGCTCCCCACTTATAATAATAATAAACCAATATAAACCCAATAGAGAACCTTTGGGAGATTGTCAAACAGAAAGTAAATAGGGAAAACGTCACTAATTGGAGGTGACTATTTTTTGAAAAAATAAAGAAGACGTGGAATGAAATTTCGATGGACACAATTGAAAGTTTAATAACGTCTGTGGCATGTTGGCATAAAATGGATTTGCCACCAAATACTAACGGCCTTTCATCATAATTAATTTCTTTTTTTATTAACTTGAAGTTGCAACTTGTTTGTCCAACTGTAGAATCTAATTTCATGTAAAATATATGTGCGTCGCAAAATCGATCCCGTGAGAATGTCCTAAACATCGACTAGGAGGGCTTATTTTTGTTTTAACTCCGATAATTTTTTTTATTTTTTATTTTTTATTTTTTTTTAGGTTAATGAGTCAGCTTCAGGAGGTTATACAAATTCCGGCATTTTTTGACTTCTTAATTTATTCGATTGCAATATGTTTTATTCTTTACGAGATGGTTGCTGGAGTAATTTCTGAAAATTCGAATTTTTATAATTTATTTATTTATTGATATTTTGTTTCAGCATCACCCGAACATAGATTTGGCATTCATGGCCTTGTTTGAGATCATTGTATCTACGATCTTGTGGGTTTACCACTGGAATGGTACTTTGGTGACTGACAATGTGAGTCCGCAAAATTAAACTGTTTAACAAGACTATAGAATATTTTGCCACTTATGGGTTTCATGATCGTACAGTTACCTGTCACTGTATTCTGTTTCAATGATGTACCTACTCTTCTTTCTCTGGTTTTTTCTAATCTGCGAGTATTTTTCGTCAGATTTTTTTAGGTCTACCCACTTTTTGCTTATTTACTAATAGAAGAAACATTTCAACTTATAAAGAAAGTTATGGTCATCTGTAAGTTCTTAATGCACCTCTAATTGGGGTTCGTGTTAGGGCTTTGATTGCACATGAGCCTCGAGTGATATTTGAAACTAAATCGTATGAACGGACTTCAGAACGATATCGTTTTACTTCAAAATTATACTGTTTTCTATGTTTTGCAGAGCTATGCCATGTGTTTTGCGGTCTACTCATGCGATTGGTGCAACTATTCTCCTGAAATCAGAAATATGGTGCTAATGATTATTCTAATTTCTGCCGACCCACTGGAAATAAAGGCTTTTTTTATAACGCTTAAAGTATCCACTTATGTTGATGTATGTTCTCAGTTCTATCTGATTTATTTTTAGATCATACGAACTGCATACACCTATTTTAGCATTTTAAGGAAGGCATCTTAAGTTTGAAGGAATTCTAGGACAAGGGGAGATAAAAGCTCTATTCAGAATGTGATAAGACAAGAAGCCAGATTGTATCAATCGCCAATATGGTGGCACTAAAGTTCAGCGTCAATCAAGAATTTTGAGTTCATTGTATATAAATGAAAGTTCATATATAAATTAAAGTTCATTATTTTAGTTCATAATACACAATCATTGCATCCATTAATATTGTATATAAAATGTTTTTAATAAAAATGCGGAAGCGCAGCTCTTCTAAAAATGTTGTAAGATGTCAAGCACGTTCTGGTGGGTAATCTGAGACCCTGTCTAGCTCTCGTTGTAAGACCCAGTGTATGGACTGGGTTGAGTATAGCTTTTATAAACAAAGCAAGAAAGGTCCACAAATGTTCACTTAGTATTCTAGGCCGATATAGGCCCCAGGTAGAATTCTTTACCTCACAGTATAAGTATCAAGTGGATAAATCGGTTGAAGCGATCCTTCACTCAATGATACAACCTGTTGAAAAATTCATCGCGCTCAGAATATTCGTTGTGGTTAAATTCAGTGATGTTGAGACATTTTCGATAATGAAAAACCTCAATACTATCAGGATACGAACTGATCCAACCACTGAAAAAAAAATATTTTTCCGACCCGACAAATGGTTATACATACATACATTCAACCCGATATTGAAGAAAAATAAAGGTAGAAAAAAAACGAGGAGACAACAAGAGAATCCAGTAGAATCCGGAAAAGATGAACAATCCAGAAAATTGAACGGAATTTTTTCGCCATTGCAGTATTCTTAAATAACACTCTGAGAAAACTCTAAATAAATTTTTTGGATAATTTTTGTTTTCCCCTGTTTTTTGTTTATTTGTGGTATAAAAATAAAATTAATTCCTGCTATATTATATTTAATGTCTTTATACTATGCAAAGGTGTTAACTTGTTCTTCTTTATAACCAAAATAAGGTTAGATACCTTAAACAAGATGAACAAGCCCTCTTTTTCGTTCGTTCATCTTTCTGAAATTCTACTACATTTTACTTTCGCCTATTGTTGCACACCGCTGTATAATACACATCAGATATCTAAGTTTATTTTAAATTTATTTTTAGAATAAACAACAGAAATGTGACATATGCAATTATCCATATACGATTATAATGTGTTTTTGATGATTGTTATCTTATTTCATCTTGATAGTTCCAACTTTGACATCTTTCTACCCTTCTTTTGAGTCCAATCGTTTACAAATTATTTCGATCTTCTTAAAATACTGAAGTAGGTATATGCCGCTCG
Source organism: Matsumyia berberina (assembly GCA_917880715.2). Lineage (NCBI taxonomy): Eukaryota > Metazoa > Arthropoda > Insecta > Diptera > Syrphidae > Matsumyia > Matsumyia berberina. Next base: position 107,571,008 of record OU862870.1, on the reverse strand, counting down.
AATAATCTGCAAATAAGAAAATGTCATAAGCCTCTCAACCTACAAACAAACCTGGAAACTCACATCAACGAAAGTGGTTACATGCAGTCTTATAATGAAGGCTGTTATCTCCACAGGGTCTGCAGTGATTAGCATAATTACCAGAATCATCTTTTGGATATCCAGGGAATAGGTGTACCATTCGCACGAATAGATTGCAAAACACATGGCATAGCTCTACAAGACAAATGTCAAAAAGTTTAGAAATAGCAAACAAAAGCGGTTTATTGACTCACATTTTCACTCACCAAAGTGCCATTCCAGTGGTATACCCAAAGGATCGTAGACACGACGAACTCAAATAGTAACAGGAACAAAAAATCCATCTTCGAGTGACTCTAAAATGAAATCACGAATCAATAAAAAAGTGTAAAAATTTAGGTTTTTAAAACTCACTCCCGCAGCCAACGCATAAAGAACGAAACAAATTATAATCGAATAAATCATAAAGTCCATAAAAACCGGGATGTGTATGAATTGTTGAAGCTGGTTCATAAACCTGGATGAAAAAGAAAACAACAAGATCAGTCACTTCATATTATTTAGTACCTTAGAGCAGCGTGGGTTCATGCCCCAGCCATGTTCATCGGACATTTGTCGCCGCACAACTTCTCGTCGCGAAATGACAAACCTCCAAAAATATTGCTTGTCATGAAAAAGCTTCTCAATACACCGTCCGAAGTCGACAATATATTATATGTCCCTTAAATTCGGGTAAAAATTGTAACATGATAAATTGCAAAAAGTTAGGCCTTGGCTAATCCCGAGCTGTGGCAGCATACCCAATGGGACAGAGAGTGTCGTAAGGTCTCATTTTCTCACGACAAATGGAGCCGACAGCTATAACTTCTATTTTCGTTATTTGTGAAAACATGAAGTAACATTGGATAGACGACACAGCCAAAGAGGAGGTGTAATGGTATGAGGAGGAATATCATTTTACTGTACAGTGGAACTGAATTTTCAAAGCTCACGAATGAACGTAGCAACCTACAATGGCGTGCTGGAGCGAGCTTTTCCTAAGTTTTTTGAATTATAAGTGAACACCGATGGTCTTTTCCAACAGGACAATGGTCCCATACACACTGCAAGGTTAACCAAAGCCTACTTTCAGGGTCAAAATGTAGAACTTTTGCCATGGCTGGCATACTCACATGACTTTGACTGAACATTATGGAAAATGTTTGGGAATAGCTATCACGGAAAACTTAAGTAAGATGAAGACAATTTGAAACCAAAGAAGACCTAAATGAAGCTATAGAGTCATCTTGGACAGAGATTTCACTGCACTTTGACCATCTTCCGTATAGGCTCGAATTTAGGCAACTTGCTTTTGGTATAATTGTGTTATTGATGATCAAATGTTTTTAACTGTTAATTATTTAACTTCTTGCATCCTCTTATTCATTTTTTTAGATGCTACTAGATTGTTTTTGAATGTGGATTTAAACAAGTGAGACAAAAAAAAAGAGTCGATTTTAGGACCCAAATTGGTTGAAGTGCCATAAAACTAACCATTTTGAACGTGGATTCAAAATTCTTTTTGGCGCTTTATCCTCCTTCGAAGTTATATAGCCGAAAAGGACCCACTTACAACTATAAATATACTCACCACCGAATGCGAATTTGTTCACTTATACAGAATTTGCACAGTCTTGTGCGCAGATAGTTGGTTTTTTTATATTGATTGACAAGTTTTGAATACACTGTAGCTTCATTTGGCTCCAAAACCACTTTCGATATCTAATTGTACAAAAACGAAAAACGATAAATTATTTCGGAGCTTCTACATCGTGTTAAACATTTTTTCGTTCTTATCCACATCAACATGCATACTTACATCCATTTCTGACATCCGTTTGTTTATAACTTTAAATTTGAAATTTACATAAGACATCAAAGTGGTAAGGGCTACAGGCCACAATGGAATAAATAACATTGCCATGGCGATAAGAGCAAAAGGATAAAGAAATCCCATGAAGAAGTCGTCATGGATTACTCTGTATGGAAACATTTTTTCAACCAACGAGTTTGCATCTACTACACGCTCCGTCTGGAATAAGCCCTTTTTAACATAAGTACAATCAAAACTTTCTTTTAGAGACCACGAACCGTCGCATAGTTATTGACAGATTCCGGATCGAAGATCATTCTGTAAAACGAGTCAATGTACAGCAGATTCGCTGCTATTACGGTAGGTGTGTAAACAAGCTTCCGAATAGTAGACATCAATCCACAGGTTTCTTCGAACATCTGAAGCTCACGTTCGTCGGCATTTATCATAAGTTTTTCCATGTCCTCTTGCAGGAAGTTCAATATTCGACCGAGTCCTAGAAGATATTATTACAGTGTTATGCGAGTACATGCCAGCAAAGTGAGCCGTCCTACTTTTCCTTTGAAAAAACATATTAATGTAAGCAATTGATGTGGCCAGGAAAGAACATGTTGTAGATAAGCACAGTGGATTAACGGTTCTCGTAAAAATCACTGTCATCTGTTGTAAAGATTGTTAATTAATTCTAGAAAAATCGAATGTGTTACCAAACAAAATCACCCCAAAAACAGCGCAAAAGGACAAAGAAATAGTAAGAATCACACACCGCCAAAAATGCCACCATTCAAATTTTTGTTTCTCATCCATCACAAAACCACCGAGTTGAAGAGATTTTACAATGAAGCTGAACAGTTTGTTTTTAAGTAATTTCCGGGTTATACGCAAATATCCGGCTGAAGTCATGTTTGCGGAACCGCTATAAGTACTCTAATGCCACGAAGACGACACATGAATTTATAGTGTTGTCTTAATTATTAAATTAAAAGCTTCTCGACAATATTGTTACAATTATAATAATTATCGTTGTGATTAAATTATTTGATTCCTAATTTTGTTACTACGCTGTTGCTGGCAATTTAATTACGGAGTACCTCCTTGATTTGCATAAGATGAGTCGCCGTCTATTAAAGAAATAAACTACAACTGCCAGTTCTCACGTTCGAATAAATACATGTTGAATCAGCTATTAGTGAAACAGCAGCAAAATTTGTACAAATGTAAGTAATCCATCGACTCTATGAAGCTTGGTTTATGGAATTACCAATCCACTATTCTATACCAAGTAGGACTGGACTGCAATTGATAAGAGAATTACTGACTGATCAAGACTTGGTTTAAAGCAGTAGCGCTAGACTAATTAGTAGACCCATCCACTTGCTGCCCATCTTGAAAAGTTCCGTGGTTTACGTTTCTTGGCAGATGGGCCGATAAAAAAATTCAACACACCCTATGTATCTTCTTTTTTGTCCCGACGTGAATGTACTCCAGTTAGACAAAATGCTTCGACTGCACTGTCTACCCTACATCAAGCGAAGAAAGTCCGAACCTATGTTTTTAGAACAAACCCATTGCGGATGCCAATGCTCTTGCTTTGCAAAATTGTAACCAACGTTCGCAGGATCGAGGAAAATGGGAGACCCTTAAGGTTGCATAGGCGCTAAGCACACCTGTTCTACAGCTAATACTACAGCTCCACATTTATATAAAGAAAATATGGCAATTTGTGGCACAGTTAGACTACTGCAAAACGGGAGAAACAAATCACACAGATCTTAGGAATTTAATAAATGTTTTCAGTGAAATTCCAGAGCTTGACATGGTCTTATAAACACCAAAATCTCGTTGTCAATGGAAAAAAAAGACCAGTGTATTTCAGGCAAAGATCCACACCATGCGCAAGAATGCGCCAATCTCATTCTAGATTCTGGAATATAAAAGGTTGACCAAATCACAATTTAAACACAGTCAAGCCGGCGACATTTCTCTAATGGGACACTGTCAACTTTGTTATCAACTGCATGACATTCAGACTGAGGCTGTATGTCAAGTTTGCTTGGAAGACGATGAAACAGCGGTGCTCCCACTACATACTCGTACATAGGAACAAAACGGAATTGCGCTGTAATAACACTTGACGTCAAGAACGCGTTCAACTCAGCTGACTGGAGTCGTCTAGTAAGGGCACTAAACGATCTGCAGGTACCAAATTACCTGTCAGCTATTTCGAAGATAGATACGGAAGACGGACCAAAGAAGTATAAGATTACGGGCGAAGTTCCACAAGGGTCAGTTTTGGGACCTATTGTATTGAACATAATGTAAGACGGCATATTAAAAATGCAAAAAAGCGAGTGGAGTGGAAACCTTCAGTTATGCAGCTGTAGTAGTGGCCAAAACACTATAAGATGTGACTCAAAACTCCAATGAAACAATCATGAACGTGAAACTTTGACTATACACAACAGGTTGAGAGTTAGCGGACTACTAAACCAAAGCCGTTTTCATAAGCAACCATAAAAAAGTGGAACTCGTCTCCATACTCTTGTATGCGGCTCCAATATGGGCATCAGCGACACACCATAAGTCATACATCAGAACGATGAACGACGATGGACATATAAACTGATCCTAACATTGATGAATGGACTAGTAGAAAGCACTACCTAACACAATTTCGGTCAAAGCGTGGATGCTTTCGGGAGTACGTTTATAAGTACAAGCATGTGGATGACCCATTCTGCCAGCACTCTTAAGGGAAACCCCAGAACGCTGACCTGCTCAAACTACACACGTACTAGAATCATCTTAGAGAGAAAAATTAGAGGCCAATTGGACCCCAAGAAGCCTCTTCACATTAATGCTGGCGACGCGCGAAGGCTGGGAGATTGCAAGTTATAATTTTACAGCGAGAAACGGAGAAGCTGCTAGCTCTGGCAGTTGAAAAAGAGGTCAAAAGTCATGGCACAGCCCGGAGAGTATCCACAAAGGATTTTCACACCTACCTGGGGAGACAGTTCTGTAGTTCCCACCTATTACATTATACCAAGAAGATACAATTTTGCGATATCTAAAAACACACCCACAACAGACGAGTTGAATTATAATAAGTAATTTATTTTTATTTATTTTTTTGCATAAAATAATTGGATAACCAATATAATTTCCTCAGCATCCACTGGACCGATTATGCTCAAAATCTAAGCAGCTCTAAATTTCATGCTGACAAATAAAACAAAAAAGCCGAATGATTGTGCGTTGTTTCGTTCTCTACATATCGAAGGCCAAAAAATTTATCAGACACAAACATAATTTCGAAAATGGGTGGAAACAATTCTTAGGACACATCGGCGTTAGGCAATATATTCTTTGTAAATTAAATGTAAACTCAATATACATAATGTCAACTAAAATTATTACATATCATCACTGGATTGCATTTGGATAGCTTCGAATTTTTAATCTTCCTTGGAGTCCTGCCGTTTCGAACTTAATTTGATCTTCTTAAAATATTAAAGTAGCTACATATATGCCGCTCGAATAATCTGCAAATAAAAAATTATAACTAGCCCCTCGGCCCATGATACAAACAAGTCGTGAAACTTACATCAACGAAAGTGGTTACATGCAATCTTATGACAAAGGCTTTTATTTCCACTGGGTCGGCAGCGATTAGCATAATTAGCAGCACCATCTTTTGAATCTCGTGGGAATAGGTGTACCAATCGGATGAGTAGATGGCAAAACACATGGCGTAGCTCTAAAAGACATAATTATCTTTCTATAGATGTGCACCAGCAGAGTGTCGGAAAGTTAAGAAATGACACACAAAAGCGTTTTATTGACTCACGTTTTCAACTCAATCACCAAAGTACCATTACGGTAGTCTATCCAAAGGATCGTAGGTACGCAGAACGCAAAGAACAACAGGAATAAAAAGTCCATTTTCGAGTGACTCTAAGGCCCAATGCACACGGAGCTACTGAAAAACAACGCATTGGGCCTAAAACGAAATACCCAATTAATAAATAAAAATTAAAAATCGAAATTTTCCGAACTCACTCCCGCAGCTATCTCATAAAGAACGAAACAAAGTACAAAAATTGAATAACTGCGTCATATCAAGCCAGTCAAGGTCACCTAACGCAGTTGACATGACCAGGTTCTCCATTTGGTGAAAAAAAATATCTTAGGTAAGCGCCTCTCACTTCGCCCCATTGCGTTGTCCGTACCAGGAGAATCGATGCCGTCCAATGGAGGTCTTTGCTCTACGTGGTCTATTTTGGACAGACAATTATGTATTTGTGCGGCAGAGACATTTGTGTTACGAAGTACAGTCGAAATCGCTTACAACGACATCGGTTATAACGACGAATCCGTTTTAACGACCAAATTTGTAGGTTCCGGCTGAGTTCTATTAACTAACCGATTTTGACTGCAGTTACAAATGATCTGCAGCGTCAATCTTTCACGGGGTCATTCAGGTTATAATAAACAAAAAAAAAAACGCATTTGCAAATAGAATACACTTTATTTAGTAAAGTGTAATGGATTCTTGCTGTTGCTGATACGTAATCAAATTACATCCTGGTCCTGGCATGATAAAAAAAAGTCTTATTCATTTTTTTCGCACATTTCTCCTAACTTAAAATGAACTTCTTAAAATGCTAAAGTAACTATATGCCGCTCGAATGATCTAAAGACGATTTGATTAGACAATTGACATTGAATTCGAGCTGAAGACTTACATCAATGAACGTGGATATTTGAAGTTTAATAAAGAAGGCGTTTATTTTCAGGGGGTCTGCTGTTATCAGCATGATCATGCGCACCATTTTTTTGACCTCAAGGGAATAGGTATACCAGCCCGATGAATAGATCGCCAAACTCATATCATAGCTCTGCAAGACAAATCAAATTAAGGCGTTGAAAGGTTGCTATTAATATTGATACGAGTAGAGGACATTCAGCTATTGAACGCACATGTTCAGTGACTATGTCCAGTGGTAAAGCCAGAGTGTAGTAGCTGTGATAGCCTGATAGAAGCACAGGAACGTAAAATCTATTTTCGAGTTTGTCTGTAAAGTAATTAAAACAACATTAACGTATAGGATATGACGAAGCTTTAAGAACTTACTCCAGTGGCCATGGCATAAGAAATAAAACATATTACAATCGAATAAATTACAAAGTCCGCAAACACAGGAATTTTTATAAACTCCTCGAGTTGATTCATGAACCTGCCGAGAAAAAAAAAGAGAATTATAGGCTAGATTAGATTGGAAAATGCGGAAGAGGTGTTCAGCTCTATCACAATGCTTTCTTTTCGAATTCTCTTGTGCTTTCCCTTGCTATATCAGGAGTAAATGCCTTATGTGAAGTCTATAAATTTGCCAACAGGAGGATGAAATTATCCTCCTCTGAACTTGTCCTGCCCTATCCCAAAAAAGGAACCTCTATCTAGGAGCTTTCACTTCGACAATGTCAAAGTATCCTCACCTTTATTAAGAGCTCCAAATGGTTTCAATAATTCGAGTGGCACCTAAGGTATAGATTCCAAAGGCACCACAAAAGGCCTTCCTGGGCCTACGTGTGTCTGTGCCTAGCCTTACCTACCAACTTTTCTGTCGACAATACGTTTTGGTTTTCTTTTAAGAAGCGATCCTTGAAGAACCTTTTAGGGCAACCGAAAACCTAAATTTTTTCTATCAAGGTAAGCAAGAAAGTGCGACTTCTTTAGTGAAAGTGTGCTAACAGCACCTTGAAACAAAACCTTATATACTCTGGCAAGCTTCTCTGAATCTGAATTAGTCTCGGCCTTATTCATGATTTTTAAATTGTGCTCAGCTAACTCTGCAGAGGAGTTTAGACGTATGAAAGACGGCAAGTGAATCAGCTTTTTCATCTGCTTAATACTGGAATCCAGTGCTAGGTTGTTCTAAAAAGAATAACAGAGGGACTTTAAAGGTTTTTAGAATTAGCTGTATTTGATAACAACTCCGTTAAGCGCTTTTGGAACATCTTGACTATTTAAAAAGATGAATACTATTTTCTCAAAATGTTAGAGGTGCGGCTAAATTTCACTGCAGAATAGGAATCCATGCGGAACGTCTTGCATTGTCTTACAATCACTATTGCAGAAGCTGCAGGGGCGAAGAGGAAATATAATGCTATGCGAATATCCCACACTGGCTACTAGAAGATTGCGTACTCTTAGTAGTAGCTTCTTCCATGGGCTGCAGGACCCTAATATCGCTGATTTTAGGAAACTCCTGAGATTTCTATCCCTTTCTGGGTGATTTCCGGATAAGCCTATCCCTTGATTTGACTCCCATTAGTATATCTCTTTATGGGTACAATGGACCCGCATGAGGTCTAAGTAAGTCTCTGGGACACCCACTAAACTAACCAACCAAGAGGTGCGGCTGATTGATGGCAAATGCCTTTGAACATGTGATTATTATGGCTGCCTATGAATTTCGGGCTGGATCAGTTATCCTAAACTTCAGTTCCTGCTTTACTTTATGGATGAGCTTTTTTTCCAAATGAAGTCAGATAGTGATGGTTATGCTTTGTAGTCCTCTCAGTCCTCCGCAGTTACTAATAAAATAGAAATTGTACGTCCACATAACAAAATTGGCTGCGAAAGCTAAGTTTTCGGTCTTTATAGGCTGTCGCACCAAATATACTGGGTTTTCGATGTTTTTCAAGTTATTTGCTCGACAAACTTTTGCCACCAGTAAGTTTCACAATTCCTCGCTCATAGAAGAAGCAAAAAATTTAACTAAAACCTAATTTACAGCCTCATCTAAAATTGTGGCACCGTAAAAAGAACTTCTTTGAGTATATGAGGAATCCAAATATAGAAATTGTTTGCATTTCCCAACTTCTTCAGGGATGTTTAAAGTTTTTGCAGTTCATCGTGTCATAAATACTAGGTAGATTTTTCTTACTAAGTCGCCCGCAAAATTATGGGAAAGAAAACTGGGTTGAACTCAAATTTAAGGTAAACGCTTATGTCAAGTTAATGCACCTGGTGATAAATTGAGTTTCACCTTACTGAAGCTTGTCTACCCGTGTCTATTTTACAGGTCCTCAATTTTTTAACAAGAAAATGTTTAAAGCAACTCAGCTTTACATTACATGCTGCAAATGAATCCTTTTTGCCAGGCGCACTCTGACAGACATTTGATACTCACCACCGAATACGGACTTGTTCATTTATGCAGAACTTGCACAATTTTATTTGAAGATAATTTATTCTAGCCTTCTCACTAGCAAGGGATGAACAATACTTGTATTCACTTGGCTCCAGAATGACTTTTGACACCTAAAATTTAAAAAGGGACATGTGTACATATTTTATCGCATGTTCGCTGACTGTAAAAACTTTCAAAAGAAATACCTATGTATACACACAAACTTACATCCATTTCCGACATCCGCTTGTGCATTATTCTCCATTTCAAATTCACATAAGACATCAAACTGGCAATAAATACGGGCCACAGTGGAAGCAAAAACCCTCCTACAAATATCCCAACAACAGGAACGAAAAGGGTCAACATTAAGTCATCGTGAACTTCTCTGAACGGAAACGCTTTTTCAAGCATTGTTCGAGTTTTCGTTACATTTTGAGCCTGAAATAAACCCAATCAAAAATATTTAAAAATTTAATTAAATTTAACGAACTACGAACTGAAAAATTAAACAGCGCTTGCGGTTTAAACACAATCCTATATAACACTTCGAATATTAAAATTATCATTGCGCCTGCTGTTGGTGTGTAAATATACATTCGAATTAAAAACATCGATCTATAGGTTTCTTCAAACATTTTCTCTTCACGTTTATCCGAATTGACGACAATTCTATCCATGTCTTCCTGCAGAAAGGTCAACATTCGTGCGAGTCCTTAAAAAGAAAAATCATGAAATATATGCATACATTGAAAACAAATCATACTTACGTTCCCGTTGAAAGAATATATTGGCAAACGCAATGGATATGGTGAAGTACATACACGATGTTGATAGAGAGAGTGGGGCTATTCCCATTGTACTCAGAGAGATAAACTGGGGATTTAATTTTGTTAGTGAGGATAGTGAAACCAAATGCACTTACCCCCAAAACAGAACAAGCGAATGTCCAAAAAGTGGACAACGCACTGCGGCATAGATGCCATAATTCAAATTTTTGATTCACTTCCACGACGAAGCCAACGATTTGTAATACTTTTACCAAGAAACCGAACAACCGGTTTTTGAATATTTTCCCATCAACCCTTTGGTATGAAAAGTGAGACATCTTTACACACCAACTTCGAGTAGTGGAATGCGGCAAAGAAGTCCCTTTCTCGGCGAGTTACTCAAGAATTGCACTTTTAATTATTTGTAACTAATGGATTTCCTTATAAGTAATGAGCGACCATTATTGTGACAATAATTACCACAATTCGTTGTTGTTATGTTTAACATAAATAATTGACTGGTATTGATTTTAATGTTTCGTTGTTGGCTATGAAATAATTGAAAATCACATCAGAGGAATTTAAATTTGATATACATACGAGTATGTATGATAAGAGCCTCCCATGCAGCTGCGGGCGGTTTGAGGACTTGGTTTTCCGTTTAAAAATCCCTCGAATTTGCCGGCCAGCGTTAACATTTAACGTGTGACTTTGATGTATTGGTCGCAGCTATACTTGCTGGTTCACTTTGCGTTGGATCTAGTCTGCAATCGGCTGCAAATAGCCTTGCGAAGAAATCAACCTTTTCTTTGGGTGTAGTGACCAGAGACCCGTCGTCTTCCACTAAAGGCGGAAATAAGGAATGTCCCAAGTTTTTAATAATCACTGTTGCCATTGTACAGAAAGGACGCGAATCTCTGGGCCAACCGATGAGTTCGTTTGTAATTTTCTCGTTGACATTTTTTTAAATCCTTTTTCAAAAGTACAAAGTTTTACAGGGTAATCATTTAGTGGTTGGCCTATTGATACATTGGATATATGTATATCTGTACATTTGTATTTATAAATTTATTACTTTTTTTCACCTTACTGTTAGCATCTCTTCATATATATTGCAATTTATTTATTTATTTATTTATCTGTCGAACAAGTCTGTCAGATTTTTCACAATAAGTAAAAGTCTTAAAAAATTAACACTAGATACTTAGAACTAAATTGTATTTAACAAATTAAGTTTAAAAATATTTCTACCTTGGCTAAAGTTGATTACATTGCAAATTGAGTTGTAGGCATCACACGAGCTATTCACAGCATCACTACGACCATAGTTCGTTCTATGTTGCTGGATATAGAAGAAATCTCTTTGTCTTATATACCTACCTTTTCGGCGCATAAATATTAAAAAGAGCAAGAATTTCGGGAGAATGAATATGGCTCATTAATATGTACATCTCTCGCTAGTAGAACAAGAAAATATTTTCTCCTCGATCTTTAAACCGAGAAGAGCACAACGACTAATATAAGATTTTAATAAGCTTTCGAATACAGTACCGCGTAAATCTTTTCTGTACGTTCTCGATCCTCTTGCTATGGCATAAGTAGCAAGGATTCCATATCACACAACAATACTCTAAGTTTGACCTTATTAGGGATATAAAAGTAGACTTCAGAGCGTGTGGATCCGAAAAGTCCTGAGAGTTACGCCATAGAAATCCCAGCGTAGCATTGGCTTTAGAGAAAATGTGATCATAATGAGCAGAAAAGCTTAGCCTCTGGTCAAATAACACGCCTAAATCGAATTTCGAAGTGACCTTTGAAAGATTATTGTTTGAAATCGAGTAGTTATGCACAATAGCATTACTACTCAAGTGAAAGGAAAGGGTGTTACATTTAGCAATATTAAAATGAAGTTTGTTCACCTTATACCATTGAAGCAAGTTATTAAGATCCTGTTGTAAAAACTGTTCTAACTGATCGAAATATTTTCAAATCGTCTGCGTACATTAAGCATTTGGAATGCTTGACATAATTTGGAAGATCATTAATAAAAAGAAGGAATAATAATGGGCCAATATGACTTCCCTGAGGTACTCCAGAATAGTTCCAAATTATTTTGGACGTTTTATTGCTAATGCGCACAAATTGTTTTCGATCAGTCAGATAGCTTGATAACCACGACAATAACGATGAGTGAAATCCCATTAGTTTTAGCTTATTAACCAACACCGAATGTTGAACTCTGTCAAAGGCTTTAGCAAAATCAGTAAAGACAACGTCAACCTGGCTTCGACTTCGTTTCTAAGGTAATTGGAGATCAAAATCAAATTAGTAACAGTGGATCTACCACTAACAAATCCATGTTGCGAATTACACACACTATTTTTAATATTTGCAATCTATTCATGCGAATTGTTCACCTATTCCCTCGAGGTCCAAAAAATATACTTACTTTAATATTTTAAGAAGATCACATTAAGTTCAAAACAGCAGGACTCAGCGGAAGAGCAGGAAAATGTTATAGTTAAAACTATCGAAACGGAAGAGGATGTTAATTGTTTCTAGTTTACGCTATGGACATTAAGTTTTGTACAATAAACTATAAAAAAATGCACCGACACAGGAGCAGTTTTTTTTCTCACCAATAATGAGGACCGTCTTTGACAAGCATAAGAATACGAATCAATTTATGGCATTTGAAATGAGCTCAAAAACAGCGAAACACTGGGACAGTGCTTTTTGCAAAAATGCATACCATGTGAATTCCAAGGAATAGCTCGCACTAGATTGAAACATTTGGGTACTTACTTCTCAAAAATCGTTAGGTTTTATAGGAAAATGAATTGCTTTGAGCTAATTGAAGAGATTCGTTCTTTTAAGAAGGTTTCACAGGTATGCCACCTATTAATGACATTCTATTTTCTCATTGAGTTGAGTCCAGCGTGTCGAAAATGCTGCCTTCTTCCATTTAAGCAGGGTAATTACCAATGTTACCAAAATAAACCGTTGATCTTAAGTAGAAGAACATTAGGTCGGACCTTGAAATCAGGTGGAGTCAACTGGTCGATCGAATTGCTGTCCGAGCTGCGTGGGTTCAATCCCAAGCCGGGATTGTCGGGTAATGACAAACATTTAGGAGTTTAATTTGTCATGAAAGAGCTTCTCAATTCGCAGTTCCAATACAAATTTTACTGCAAGATGCCTCAATGTGGTCAAAACAATCCTTAAAGAATATACCCCTAAGTGAGGTATGGTGAAATCACTGTTGGAGAGTGAGGACACTCTCCTGCTGTGACAGCCTGAAAACAAACCTTAAACCAACGTTCAATTTCCTAGTCAAGGACAACATGCTTAATCTTGGCAGGCCTGCTATTGGGACGTGAGATGTAACCACATTAACGAGCATGTTGTTCGGACCAACAATTTATTGCCGACTCCAAACGGCGAATTGAGAAATAGAAAAATAACGATGATAGACACAACTGTGGTGAATTCGTAAACGCAGTAATCTGCGAAAGTCGAACCACATGCCTGCTTTGTTTCTGCAAATCAAACATATTTTTCGTCTGCACGCAGAAAACAAGCAGGCGTTCCTGCAGATGTTTTTTTTTGTCTTCACAAACTGCCCGATTACTGCACATTTTTGACGTTTACGAACATACTAGATTTCGGTCGCCTGCGTAAGTCCGATTTGTATTTCGCTTTATGAACGCAAGTAATGCAGATCTTTGTTAGTCAGACGTTTACGAACTCGCCCCTGTTCTTAAGAAAATTCTTCATCCAACACCAAAATTGTTGTAGTAGTCCATATTCGTGTGGCTCGAAGGCTTTAAAGGTATTCATGGTCAAGCTCAAGTTGCTTTCACATAGGTAAATTGTTAAAAAATCTGCTGAAATTGAAATGTAACCCCTAACATCGATGTATGATTAGCTGGAACCTGCCTTTCAGTTTGTGGAGAAATCAGCCTTTTGTTTGCGCGTTGTGACCAACGACCCGTGCCAATATTGTTAACAGAACTTTTAGTAACAGATGTGGAGACATTTCGGGTAAATCAGACCATAAGGTGGCCAGACTTAGACTTACATACATATGGAGTTAAAATTTAGTGGGTACAGTGTGGTTTGCAAGATTTGAATTACCATGTGCAAAACGTTCAACTAACTTGCTCGGTCGGATTGGAGTGCCATACGAAAATGTCATCTATGAGAACTGGCAGTTGCTGTTTGTGTTGCATACAGAAAGCCCATCTAATGCAATTAAATTGCCAGCAACAATGTAACAATAAAATCAATAGGAGTGGAACCATTTAGTTACGGCGATAATTATAATAATTGTTAAAACAGCTGTTAGTTTACAGTCTACAGGGATTTAATTTAGCGCTTAATAATTTAGCTTGGAATGTACGATAAACTTAAAGCAACACTACAAAGGTATAAATTCAAGGGATTTGTCTTCTTTGTCACATTCGAGTACTCAAAGTGGTTCGGCAAAGATGACTTGAACAGGATATTTGCGTATAACCAGTGAATTATTTAAAAACAAACAGAGCAACGATCGTAACGATGAAACTCAACAGTTTGTTTTTGAAATAATTCTCGGGTTATACGCAAATATCCTGTTGAAGTCATGTTTGCGGAACCACTTTGAGTACTCAAATGTGACAAGAAAGACAAATGGCATGAATTTATACTTTCGACAAGAGTATGGCATGTCCGTTAACTTGGGCCCGCCTTTTTCGGAAATGTAAAAAAAAAAAGTTTTGCTCTATGTTTGTGGTACTTTGTGCCGTGCCAAAATACCAACCTTACATCTACACAAAAAAAAAGACGACCGGACATAGTTCAAAAATTAAATTTTGCCTTTAAAGCGCCCCAATTAAACACAAAGTTTTTCAAGTTGACAGTGTAACGAAATAATTGACAGCACCTTTCTCTGCGTTCTTGGCCATAGCAACGTGCTGACGAGCTAGCTAAAGGAGGCCATTAACAGACGGGGCCAAGTTAACGGATATGAGTATGGCAAAGAAACGCATCGGATGACCCAGAGGTTTGTGTTCTTTCTGGACAATGGCAACAGTGATTAGTGACTGCTTGGGATATTCCTTATTTCCGCCCTTAGTTAAAGATGACGGGTTCCTGATCACCACACCCAAAGAAAATGTTGTAAATGGCAAGATGGTGATATAAAAAGAGAAGCGGGATTTGCACGCCAATTTGGGAACGAAATCAGCTCTCTCGTTGTTTTAGTTTCAGTTTTCTCCGTATTAAAGCCTGGATAAACCAGGAAGTGTACCGAATACTCACAGTCTGACTACCAAGAGTTTTAGAACTGTTAACTTGAAAAGAACACGGAGCGTATACTGCACATTTGGCTCTATGCTTACAACCTCCATTTACACTGAAATGACTGTCGAGAAAGAAAAAACACTCTTAAATTAATTGCAAATTAAATATATTACTTATAGACAAGTCATAAGTTAGAGTCAGAATCATAATCACTATTTATTCAACTGGAATTGGAATTAAATTCTCGAACAATACACTCCAATGTCATCGGCGATTAGATTGTCATCTACAGAAGTTAAGTATGTTCCATCCAGTGTGCATCATTCTGGTTGCGCCGGAAGCAATTGTACAAGCTGCTTTGTTTCTTTGTAAGAAATCGCGTTCCAAGTGTAAGTTTCCGCGGTAGCAAAGTAGTCGTCAAAAGCAATTAAATAAATATTCGTCCCTAAATAATATGCCAGCCGATACGCCCTGAATATTTGGAGTTTCACTTCTTCGTTTGTCGAGGCACTGCTTTTTTGCAGGAATGCTACGCTAAGCAAAAGTAGTATTAGCTTGAAATCCATCTTATTCTTTCAACTACACTTAGTTAGGTATATGCGCTGTTTGCTAGCAAGTTCTTTGCTTTTATTTACTTCTTTACTGATCATCTTATCTCAATAACTAACAAGTTTTCCGATTAAATTGTCTGTTATTTTTGACGGAAGTGCTTATCTTTGCAAGTTCTGGTTCTCTAATTTAATCACTGACTTCGTATATATGCACATCCTAAACACGTAAGCGACAATGAGTGTTAAGCATTTGGACTTCGTGCCAAGAACAAGTCTCATATTTTCATACTGAAGCCTCAGCAATACAACCTAAGTCCAAAAGGTGAGTTATTTATGCTTTCTAAGTCGCTTATCTTTTACCAAACTTTTGTGTATAACAGACGTTCCTTGCGCTCCTACGATGATAAAAACCCCCGTTTCCTCTGATTTTATTGACCCATTTCTTATTCTAAGTCCAAAGGGACTTGTGTACTTATTTTGGAGATTTTCACTGAGTGCAAACATTTTCAATACTCACATCCATTTTCGACATCCGTTTGTGCATTATTTTCCATTTCAAATTCACATAAGACATCAAACTGGCAATGATAACGCGCCACACTGGAAGCGAAAATGTCCCCGTTAAGATCAAAACAACAGAAACGAAAAGGGTCAACATCGGGTCATCGTGAATTCCTCTAAAGTAGGCTACACACTGTCAGTTTTGGGCCATCAGTTTCACTTATTGGTCTTCAATACCTCTGTGTCCCGGTACCCACCACAGTTTGGCTTTAGTCTTGGGGAACATTGAAGCAGACGTCGACCTGTTCTGAATACTACATATTTGGAAGAGGAATTTTCCCGTTAGGAATACACAATTCAAGACTACATATGTGTATTTGTTCATAAATCAAAACAAATATTAAAATCAATAGCAATTAAATAATAAGCAATCAAATCAATCAAAAAAGCTTGATAACAATTATTACAATTGTTACAATAATTGCTATAGCATTGTCAGCAAGCACATAATTAAGATTCAAGTTTGTAATAAATCCGTAATGTATTTTTGGCGCATTTGAGTACTCGATGTGGTTCTGCAAAGATGTCCTTAAACGCGTACCAGCCTATAACGCGGAAATTATTGAAAAACAAACTGTTTAGTTTTACGATAAAATCACTACTAATTGGCGGTTATGTTATGGCAGATAATCAGCGATTAGAATGGTGGCAGTTGTCGCGCAGTGTGATTTTAACTTTTTCGTTTTCGTTTTGCTGTGTTTGTGGGGTGAGTATGTCCGGAGGCAATATTAATTCTTTTGATATCAATTTAATTTGCTCCACCAGATTGTAATATTACTTACTACAGACTTCAATCCACTGTCTATGTCCACGGCATTCATTTTTTTGACAACGTCCATTGCATATATAAATATTTCTTGTCGGAAAAAAAGTAAGTTGTCCTTTGTTGTTGGCAAAAAAGGTGTACATGCTGATCATATTTTTAAGGACTCGGTCGAATGCTTAACTTTCTCCAAGCGGATATGGATAAACTCTTCATAAATGCCGACGAACGCGAAATGAAAATATTTGAGGAAACCTGCAATTTCATGCGATATATTCGGATATTTATTTACGGAACAACAGTAATTGCAGCATCGTTATTCTGTCTTGATTCGCTCTACAGAATTGTTTTTGATCGTGAAGCTGCCATTAATTATGCAAAAGTTCGTAGTCTGCAAAAGAGTTACTTGAATATGTGTTGAATGGGTTTATTTCTGATTTAGAATGAAGCGAAACCAGGAGTTTTACTGGTGAAAGTGTTTCCTCTAAGAATTATTCATGATGATTTTTTCATGGGTTTTATTTTTCCTGTCACTATGGTCTGCGTGGGAACGTTGTATATTCCACTTTGGCCCGTAACCATTACAAACTTATTGTCGTATGTGAATTTGAAATGGAAAATTATGCACAAACGGATGTCAGAAATGGATGTGAGTTGACAGGTTAAGCAAGAAGTTTTGAACACTCTAGCGAGTCAGATAAAATTTGTATTAGGTATCAAAAGTAACTTTGGAGCCAAATGAAATCACCGTATATTCGAGATTTGTCACTGAAGAGGAAAGAATCAACTACCTTCGTACAAGACTGTGTAAATTCTGTATAAATGAGCTTGTCCGCATTCGATGGTAAGTAAACTCAAAGTACTAACAAGGCCTGTAACTATCAAACGTTAGACGGATAAAAGTGATGTGTAATTTTAATAAACAGAAACAAGTGATTTTATAAATGTACATAACTTTTGGTTAAATACATATGAAATAATATTAAGGGGTTAGGTGGGTTCAAAAAAATATTGTTTTTTTTTATCTTATTAAATAGTACAATATGTCTAGAATATTCTCCCAAAATTTTGAATCCATCAGAGTAAAATTCTAAGAGATAGACCATTCGGAAGTTCCGCCCATCAGGCCACGTCAGCCTGGCCCATCGCACTTCAACCGCATTTTTCTCGAAACTCTATTTTCGAAATCGGTAGTCATGATTTCTCAAAAAGAACCGATGTTGTTGAAATTTTGACGTCTTCAAAATAACATTATCTAGAACTTGAACGAAGGATTTGGAAAATGGGTTTTTTTCTTCACAACTCAGGCAAAAATACTAATTTGAATTTTTTTTGCCTTCATTCACTTCAAGCTTTATATATCTATTAATAGAAAAAAAATTGTTTTTTTAATTTCGGATGAACCTGTCATGAGTTAATCTGACTACGCCGGGTGAACTTTTTTTTTCAAGGTCAAGCAAAATGAGAACCCAATGGCTGAATTTGCCAAATTTTTAAATAAAAATTTCACAAAGTACTTGTTAAATATGTATCTTTGATATGGTAAATTGTTTGATTGAAATATTTAATTTGATATATTTAAAAAAAAAATCAGTAAAAATACGCCTTTTTTGAGCTCTCGAAACCCACCCCAACCCCTTAAGCAGTTCATAAACTACACGAGACAGCTATGTCTGTAATACATTAAACTTAGTGGGTGTTTACGATCATAACATGATCTGAGGTGACATTTGCATAAGAAGTTTCAATGAGCGAAATTGGTTTTATGAAGCTTTCTAATTAATTTTAATTAAATCAAAAATTATTTAAAATTAAATCAAAAATGACAAATTTGGAGAATTATTAAGACAACGTATTGTAGAAGATATTGTACTGGTGTACTATCGAGTGCACAAGTCTTCAATTTCCCAAATAATTTCTTGAGTTTACAAAATAATTAATATTGGATTGGTTCATGACGGTGGGCGTAATCGAGCAATCAGATGTGTAAACAGAAAACCCTTTACGTTGGGCTGCAAATTTCGTAAAAGAATTTTAGGTACCAATAAGGGCAAAAACTGTTTGTCGACGCTTGGGCGAAGCTGATATGAAATCTTATCGCCCTGCTAAGAAACCCATAATTTCTCATCGGAATCAAAACAATGTGTATTAAGTTGGCGATGGATCCTATTACTTGGTCCGTAGAGAAGCAGAAGACCGTTGTTGGTAGTGATGGGATGTCTCACGTAAGAAGATTTCTTGAGAAAATATTTTAGCCTTGTTACTGCATCAAAACGGTAAAGCATGGTGATATTACTGGCATTATGAATAAATTTATTTACAAAACATCTTGAAGAGCATTATGCTGCCATATCAGAAAAATATTGACCGTAAGTACAACGAAATGTTAAAATGTGGTTCAGGGACAAAAAGCTAAAAGTGTTGGACTGGCCACCACAGTTACCCGATCTGAACCCAATAGAGAACCTTTGGGAGATCATCACACGGAAAATAAAACAGGAAAACGTTCGAGATGGTGACGGCCTTTTTTGGAAAGGATACAGCAGACGTGGAATGAAATTTTGATGGACAATTCGGTGTAAGGCTGTCATCGATAACAATAGATTTGTCACCAAGTATTAACTGCATTTCATGATAATTAATTTTACTTTTTTTTAGCTGCAATTGTTTTGTCCAACACTGTGGAATGTGATTTCCGTGAAAATGACCTAAACATCGACTAGCAGGGCCTATCTTTGTTTCAACCATGATTCAAATTTTTTTATTCTTTTTTTTTGTTTAGGTTAATGAGTCAACTTCAGGAGTTAATACAAATTCCGGTATTTTTTGACTTCTTAATTTATTCGATTGCAATATGTTTTGTTCTTTACGAGATGGTTACTGGAGTAAGTTCTGAGAATTCGAATTTTTATAATTAATTTATTTATTGACATTTTGTTTCAGCATCACCCGAAAATAGATTTAACATTCATGGCCTTTTTTGAAATCATTGTATCTACCATCTTGTGGGTTTACCACTGGAATGGTACTTTAGTGACTGATAATGTGAGTCCATCAAATATTTAATCCTTTAAATTAGATTCCTTAACAAGACTTTAGAATTTTTGGCCGCTTATGGGTTTTACGATTTTACAGATACTTGTCATCGTATTCTGTTTCCATGGTGTATCTACTCTGCTTTCTCTGGTTCTTTATAATCTGCGAGTATATTTCGTCAGGTTTTTCTAGGTCTACATTTTGCTGTCTTACGCAATAAAGAAACATTTTAACTTCTAAAGAATGTCATGGTCATCTGTGAATTTTTAATACGCCTCTGCTGATGCATCTACTCCCAATTGTTTGAGATTTGTGTCAGGGCTTTGATGGCATTTTAGATGTATTCAATTAAACATGTAACCCTTTGTAACTAAATCATATAAGCGGAGTGCTGCAGAAAAGTTTCAGATTGTGTTGATATCCGCAGAGGTTATTAAAGCGACACAAGTCCCATGCTGTTTCCCATACTGTTTTGTACTACTTCTCAAGTTTTTCACGAGCTAAAATAAAGTCTACGTTTTGCAGAGCTATGCCATGTGTTTTGCTGTCTACTCATCCGATTGGTGCAACTATTCTCCTGAAATCAAAAATATGGTGCTAATGATTATGCTAAGTTCTGCCGACCCACTGGAAATAAAGGCTTTTTTTATAACGCTTAAAGTATCCACTTTTGTTGATGTAAGTTCTCAGTTCTGTATGAAGGTCGACTATATATTTATTTATCTGATTTATTTTTAGATCATACGAACTGCATATACCTATTTTAGCGTTTTAAGGAAGGCATCTAAAGTTTGGAGGAATTCTAGGACAAGGCGGGATTAAGGTTCAATTCAGAATGTGATAAGACAAGAAGCAACACCGATGGCACTAAAGTTCAGCCTCAATCAAGAAGTTTGAGTTGATTGTTTCGTATTTAAATTTAAGTTCATTGTTTCAGTTAAATCATTAATCATAAAATGATTGTAATAAAAATGCGGAGGCGAAGTTTTTCAGAACAGCTTCTGAGATGTCAAGAACATTCTGGTCGGTACTCTGAGACGTGGTCTTGCTCTCGTTGCAAGACCCAGCGTCTGGACTCGGGTGAACATAGCTTTTATAACCAAAGCAAGGTCTATCAAATATACTCTTAGGATCTTAGGCCGATGTAGACCCTAGGTGGGATTGTCAACCTACACCTGACGGACATCGTAGATTGCAATCGTCTATCTAAATCACAACACGAGCATCAAATATATTTGTTGAAACGATCCACACTCAATGACACAACCTGTCCAAAATTTCACTGTGAGTTAATAGCCCAAACGTGAACAACGTCCATTAGAACCTACAAGAAAATAGTCCGTGTTTTAGCATTCAACGGAAATTCAAATCAGGCCTTCGTATCTTGGAAATTGGCTTGTATCGCAACGGTATGCTGACATCGATGGGTACAAGAGTACCTTCCTACTCTAGCCAAGCAAACTAAGTGGTTTAAAGTAGGAGATATTGTCGTTATCGTAGATCCAGCTTATCCCCGTAACTGCTAGTTGAATGGGAAAGTGATAGCAACCAGTGTGGTAACAGATGAACAGATTCGTTGGGCGACCAAGGGTATTTACGAACAGCCAACAGTTTAATTGGCCGTTCTAGATGTTGTAGCTGCCGAAGAAGGAGGTAGAGTGGTCATACCGTGGGACGAGGAAGAGTGTCAGCGCTAAGGCTACGAACAGAGTGAAGCTGTATATTGTGGTGATGCTGTGCTCTGCTGAAAGCTATTTAAATGCTGAAAAACTGTTCTGCATACAGACAAATGAGACCGTTCAGACTGAAAAGAAAGAGGTTGCTGGGCAAAAACGGAAACGCATGCTCTCAGCATTGAAAGTATGCTGTGCAGTTTTTCATGCTGTTTCGCTTGCGATTTGCTGAAACAATTAATTGTTGCTGTATTGGGTATTTGATGAGGCTTGACTATTATTTGGCTATAAACGGCTCTATTTTGTCCAATATGTATTTAAATGTCTTCATAGCTTTGTCCAGCCGCAACTCGGGATACAAACGATGGAATTTGCCATTTTTTTTGTGACAACTTAATATATGGACACCAGTTTTTTTTTTATCAAGCACTCGCAATAGAAGATATCTGCTTTCGGTCAAAAACTGCTCATCCTCTGATGACAACTGAAGACATTTTTTCCTGCTTATAAAATAAATCTTTACTATACACACTCCGGACCGTCACCGGACCTTGCCTGCAGACTGTGCTTGGTGAGCGATGAAAGCTCTCTTCACATCATCACAGAATGTCCCGCCCTTATTTATGCGAGAAAACGGACCCTAGGCAATGAATTCGTTTTGCCAAGCTCAACCCAGAGAGACTGATTAGCTTCCTGACATCCTCTGGAGTAGACAAACTGCTCTAAACACATGGGAAAGCACAATAGGCCTCTACGTGAGACCGCAGTGCTAGAGTGGACAAACCGCTTTACACTAAAAATAATAATAAGCATGCTAGAGAGGGTGGAAGAAAAAACCTGCGTGGGATTTGAGTTTTGCATGATAAGAAATACCAACATTGTACGAATGAAATTAAAAGATTTTATAATTATCTTAATAATGACATAAATAAAAACTCTGAGGTGCTTCTTAGATTTTTTTCCAAAAAGGAACAGAATTTTCTTTGCTGGGAAAAAATTACTCCCAATGATGCATATTTCGAAGAATAATTTGAAAACACTGTTTTATTAACCCGAATGAACTTATTCACTGCCCAGCAAAGAGTCGTACGCCGCGTTTGATTTTCTTGAGCATTTTTGCTTAGACTTATTTACTGTGTGCTCATGAAGTCATTCAATTGAAGGTTAACCTCATCACTGGAGATGATTTTCTTTGCAAAACCGTCGTCATCGTCTGGGTTCTCTGGAATCCGACTCGTCTATGTCCAATTCCCCTTTGTTGGTTCTAGAGCCTCTAGTTCGTCTATGCGCCATCATGTACGGTTTCTGTTTATTAATCTAATTTCTTTTAAAATCTTCCCCAAGCACCGTGACTTATTCTTTATTGTTCAACGCCATGCATAGCCTGGAGAGCAATGAAGCTGCTGTCTTTTCAAAATTGTTTATCAATCGCCTAATGCAACCTATTACTTACTTACTTAGGGTGGCGCTACAGTCCGGGGTGGAGCTGGGCCTCAACCAACAAGCGTCGCCAGCGATCTCGATCTTTAGCCAGCTGTCTCCCGTTTGCAACCTCACATTATTTAAAAAAGAGGCTTGGTTCGATGGATCACAACACAATGAATAAAATTCTTAATTTCGGTCATTTGTATGCAAAAATTGCGCTAACCTAAGCACTATAGTACATCAAAAAGTGCAAAAAATTTCAGACTATGCTCGTAGTAAGAAATATGCTTTTAGCCATATTGTCGATATTCTATTTTTCATAATTGTCATCAATTAGAGAGAAAGACTTTATCTTTTCAATTTTGTCTTTATGATCTTCTCGATCTGAGCGACTACATGCACATGTACGAGGGCTCTGATGGCCAAAATATTATCTTGGTGTTTTGTAAAAAAACCTACCATTCCACAAATCGATCGTCAAAATTGTAAATTTCCACAAATAAACAGTTTCATTGAAAGTGCAGTTGCTTTGTTGTGATCACCAGAATTAACCGGGAGCGACTCACACCAAAATGTTTGCTATAAACTTTCAGTAATCTGTAGACATAAAACAAAGTCAGCGTTGAAATTGCCGTTAAACCTTAAAACAACCGGAAAAACCGGCATGCAACATTGCGAAACAAACATCATCTGGGATTAATGCACAAATGCGCATTGGAAACACTCAAGATCTACGCAATGACTCAAGATGTTTTGGAGGCGCAATGATTCTATTGTCTGACGATTTCCGCATAACACTACCAGTCATTCCAAGATCGAACGCTGCCGATGAAAAAAACGCTTGGCTCAAATCATCGACTCTGCGGCACTATGGGAAGAAACTTCAGCTGACGACAAACATGCGAGTTGCATTGCTAAACGATCCGTCAAGGCCAACGACCCATAAGGCCAGTCCTTGAGTGTTTGTCATAATAAAAAACTGAATTTAATTCAGCTAATAAGTTAATACAACATTTATTGATTCTGAGGCGGTACGAAGTTCGCCCGGGTTAAATAGTATTTAAATATTTATAATTATTGTGATGAAAATGGTTGGTGGCCGAAAATAATTGTGTTCCGAGTTAAGTCAACTCTCCTGCCTGTACCAACTCAAGATGAACTTCTTAAAATATTCAAGTAGGTATATGCTGCCCGAATGATCTGCAAGTACAGGACGCGGTTAGACAATCAACATCGAATGCAAACTTGAGACTTACATCAATGAATGTGGATATCTTCAGTGTTATGAAAGCTGATTTTATTTCCACTGGATCCTCTGTGATATGCATAATCAGGAGCACCATATTTTTAACCTCCTGAGAATAGTTGAACCAATCGCATGAGTAGATGGCAAAACTCATAGATAAGCTCTGCAATATATATAATCATATAGATTTGCTAAAGATTACTAAATCAACGTTCACTTACATTATCACTGACTAAAGTACCATTCCAGTGGAAAAGCCAGAGTGCTGTAGCTATAACGCTCAGATATAAGAACATGTACACCAGGTCTAACTCAGTGGTGTTCTATAAAATTATTTCCAAAGTAAAGTAAATTGTAATTGATTATGTCGTCAGAACTCACTCCAGTGGCCATAGCGTAAAGTGCAAAACATATTGAAATCGAATAAACCATGAAGTCTACAAATATTGGAATGCGAATCAACTCCTGCAGTTGGCTCATAAACCTTTCGAAAGTAAAATAAAATAAAACAAATTAAATCCAAGATCCACTTGATCGTAGCTGCCTCCAAGTCTGTGTTCCAATCGAACTAAGCTGGTAATTTAAGTTTACCCACCAACGAATGCGGACCTGGTGATTTACACAGAATTTGCACAATCTCGTCTGGAGATAATTTGTTTTAAGGTCGTCACCAACAAGAGATAAATAGAATATGGATTCATTCGGATCCAGAATCACTTTTGACACCTAAAATTTAAACATATTCGTGTTTTTAGATGTTAACGCCACTTCTATTCGTATGTACATCCATTTCCGACATCCGTTTGTGCATAATTCTCCACTTGAAGTTCACGTAGCTCATCAACGCAGTAATAAATACGGGCCACATTGGAACCAACATTATTCCAATAAAGATCGAACAAGAAGGGAAAATGAAGCTCAGGAAAAAGTTATGATGAACCTCGCCATATGGAAACACCTTTTCAAACAACGCCAGTGTCCTCGGTCAGTTTCATCCTGAAATGAACTTCATTGAATAAATGTACAAATCACACTTCAAGGCCGCACGAACAAGTACACTGAAGACTTTTTCTCCATTGAATACAATTTTATAAAACACTTCGAAATATAAAATGCCCACTGCTATTAAGGTGGGAATGTAAATGCAAATCAGAATGAGGTACATCAACCTGCAGTATCCCTTGAACATTTTGTCCTCACTCTCGTCCGCTTTGAGAAGAAGGTTTTCCATATCTTCCTGCAGAAAAGACAGCATGTGAGCAAGTCCTTGAAAAAAATAAAGAAGTTTATTTATGCAAACAAAAGAAGGTCGCCGTACTTTGCCTTTGAAAAAATGCATTCGTGTACGCAATGGATGTGGTGAGAAAAACACAAGACGTCGAAATACACAGTGGCGTAATGCCTGTTTTAATTGTTTTCATAAACTGGGAAAGACAAAATTAAATGAACTGTAGTTTAAAGTGCTGAGTGCAATGCTTACACCCAAGCCACCAGCAGTGAGCATTGTTAGAGTGAAAAACGCGGAACGACAAGAATGCCACAATTCAAAACTTTGATTCTCGTCCATGATGTATCCAGCAAATCTCAATATTTTGACTAGGGAACTGAACATCTCGTTGTGAAATATTTTTCGACTAAGCCGGTGATAGGCCATCTTTCCGTAGACACTTTCAGCAATAAAATAGAACAAAACTGATCCTTTCCCGGTTCTTATAGTTTTTTATTAGTCAGTAGTTAATCAGTTTTTCAATTCTGTTGGTTTACCGATTCCTTGCATCACGTCATGCATGAAATATATGTGCATGGCATGTAATTATTGACATTTACGAGTATAGTTTACATAAAATATTGCACGCCTAAGGTTGACACATTCTTAAACGACTGCCAATTACTCTGCAGATTGAAGGATTCCTTTTTTTAAGTATTTTATTGCGCGAACATATGTTCCTAAGAAAGATAGAAAAACCAGGAATGTTGTTTATAGGAAGGTCTTTGACAATTAGTATGAGGAATTGAAAGTCTTGAAACCCGGGGAAGCACTTTGGGTATAATGTGACACCTTTCTACGCGAACTTAGTCCCGGGTATCAGCTAGTATGCCCATAAATCAAAACAAACACTAAAATCAATAGCAATAAAATTATTTGTTGAAAGCTGTACAATAATTATCACAATTGTAATTGTTATGGCATTGTCAACAAACACCAAATTTCGTGATAAATAATTAAGATTTCAATTTGTAATAAACTCGTAATATGTTTTCGAAGAAACGCTTATCTTCGGCGTATTTGAGTTCTGGATGTGGTTCTGCAAAGATGTCTTTATACGCATACCAGTCTGCTGCCCGGAAATTATTGGACTACAAACTGTTTAGTTTTATGATAACAATTTTGGAGAAAAGCGAAATTAGAGGTCATTTCAGGATGTGATAAGACAAGAAGCAACACGGAATATCAATCGCCAAAACGATGGCTTTAAAGTTCAGCCTCAATCAAGAAGTTTGAGTTGATTGTTTCGTATTTAAATTTAAGTTCATTATTTCAGTTCATAATACACAATCACAATAAAAATACGAAGGCGCAGTTCTTCAGAACAGCTTCTGAGATGTCAAGCACATTTTTGTTGGTACTCTGAGACGTGGTCTTGCTCTCGTTGCAAAGGTCTATCAAATATACGCTTAGGATATAGACCCCACGCAGAATTCTCAACCTACACATGAAGGACACCGTAGATTGCAATCGTCTATCTGAATCACAACACAAGTGTCAAGTGGATAAATCTGTTGCAACGATCTCAATGACACAACCTGTCGAAAAATTCATCGCGCTCAGGGAATTCATTGTGGTCAGCCTTCGCATTCATGCAAACAATTTTTTACCTAAGCACATAGTATCTACTCGGGCAGCTAAAAAATATTTCATACATTTTTACTGCAAAAAATGTGCATATGCAATAAATTATGTACCTTTCACTGAATTTATGTACCTAACGGATTTTTGTTTGGTTTTAGAATTAATTGTTTAAGGCTGTGCTTCCATTAAATATGAATAGAAGTAGAAATTTTGAATATCTTCCGGCGGCAGCTGTTTCCAGGAAGGTTTTTGTCATGATACCTATGACGGTATGAGATTCACGAGAATGTATTGGCATACTCTACTGCTGTGTGTTTAGTGTATAGTGATTTTTTTTTCAGGATTAGTTTGACTTATGAAGAAAGCAAGAATTATTTCGGAATACGTTGGCAGTTGAATCTGATTCGGTTGAAGCCGGGCCTGACCCAAGCGAAAGCGCTGATAGCGATGAAGAACATTTTTCTGATCAAGGAGATGCGAATTTGGATGCTGAAACAGGCAAAGAGATCCAGAACTGAATACTGACTGTGAATCTGATGATTAGAGTGATGATGATAAACAAACGGGCACTTCTAATAAAACTTTTTTTTACCAGCAAAGATGGTACAAAATGATCTAAGCAAAATACTACTTTTGCCAGTAGTGGGGTCCGTAATATAATTCGTGAATCGTTGTTAATAGGACCTAACCCAATTACCAGACATCTATCGCCAGTAGATACTTTTTTTTGTATTATGAGCCCATCCATTAGAGAACAAATTTGGAGGTTTTCCAATAAAAAACCGAATATTTTTATCGTAAATGGAACTCAGAAGATACTACCAAAACGGCTATAATTTGGACCCGAGAGGGTTTTTTTGGAATTTTGCCTGTGATGGGTTTCCAGATCGGATAAGTTTACTCAATATGTGCCAACAAAAGCAGCAAAATATGGTACATAGATCTGGTGGGCTTGTGATGCCTCAACAAATGCCCAAATTTACACCGGAAAAGAAGGAATTCTGCGAGCGGATTGTGAAGGAGATAGTTGATCCTTGCAAAAATACCGATGATTTCCTTCAAACTATGTTAGGAAAAGTAGTTAATATTCACATAGATTCCTATATCTACCGCGGTAGATACTATGAACCTACCTACATATAAGACAAACTAGAAAAAAAAAGTGTGAAGGACTGCTCTAAAAACATTTCTTTTTACATTTCCTGCAATAAATCGAAAACGTGATAACTGAGTCGGAAGCGTTTCCAGATTTGATGCTGAGTTATTAGCAAATGAAAATTTAATTATCTACCCGAGTATATAGTACAAATGCAGAATTCAATGATGTTGAGACATTTTCGGAAAAAAAAAAATACCGAAAAACCTCAATATGCTATCCGACCACTGAAAGACACAATTTCTCCGATCCGACTAATTGTAAACATTAGAAAGGCAAAACATTCAACCCGTTATTAAGGAAAAATAAAAGGAAAAAAAAAAAATGGGGAAGACACCAAGCGAATATTCAGCTTTCGCCTATTGTTGCACATCTCTGTATAATACACATCAGTTTATTTTAAGTTTATGTTAAGAACAAACAACAGAAATGTAACATATGTAAATGTCTTCATTGAGATACTAAATATGATATGTTTTTGATGGTTGTTATCTTATTTCATCTTGCTAGCTTCAACCTTGACATTTTTCTACCCTTCTTTTGAGTCCTACCCTTTACTAATTATCTTCATCTGCTTAAAATGTTAAAGTAGCTATATGCCGCTCGAATAATCTGTAAATAAAAAAATATAACTAGCCTCTCGGCCCATAATACAAACAAGTCGTAAAACTTACATCAACAAAAGTGGTTACATGCAATCTTATAACAAAGCCTTTTATTTCCAGGCGGTCGGCTGCGATTAGCATAATAAGCAGCACCATCTTTTGGACCTCGAGGGAATAGGTGTACCATTCGGATGAGTAGATGGCTAAGCACATGGCATGGCTCTAAAAGACATAGTTAGCTTTCTATAAAAAATGACACACAAAAGCGTTTTATTGACTCACGTTTTCACTCACCAAAGTACCATTCCAGTGGTATACCCAAAGGATCATAGATACGACAAACTGAAATAAGCACAGGAATACAAAATCCATCTTTGAGTGACTCTATAAAATACCCAGTCAACAATTATTAAAATTGAAGTTTTCAGAACTCACTCCTGCAGCCATCTCATAGAGAACGAAACAAATGATAATGGAATAAATTATAAAGTCCATAAACACCGGGATGTATATGAATTGCTGAAGCTGGTCCATAAACCTGGAGGAAGAATGGCCATTATTTTCAAATGAGACACAGATAGTGATAGTAATAGCGAGATAAATCGTCCTAATCAAGTTGTTTCGAAGCTTCTTGATATGGATAATCGCCAAGGTGCACGCATATTCACGTTAATATTCTGACCAAAAAGGAAGGTGATATCAGCAAAATCTGACTATTTTCGCGAATCCAGAAATAATGTTGTTTGGGTACCATCCAGAAAGAGAAACCGTCACTATACTCAATATACTTACTCTCTTTCTTTTGAAGGTGCTTGGTGGACGTTAACCCCATTAGTAGAGTGTAGTCCCTCAGTGATGGAACTGACAATAATTCATTTCTTTTAATATTTTTAGATCATTCATCCTGGGACATTTATGTGCATCCACTCTGCATGACAAAGCCGTCGTAATCGACGTCCAAAAGCCTTTTTACCACATCAGTGTCACTGTACAGCTCGTGTAGTTCATGTTCAAAACTTCTCCTTCACGAACCTTCAACGCAAGTGGGACTATAAAGTGAAGGTAGAACTTTTTATTCGACAATTTCAAGCGCTTTCATCCGATTTTGAATTGAGTGGATGCTATATAGCAGGATGGGTCTTGTAAACCGTCTCTTTGATTCTCAATAGGGCCTTGATATGAAATTCTTTTTTCAAGGATACAAAATACACCAAATCAGTTCTAAAATGGGGTGGTTGTCAGCCCAACTTGGCGGCGTAAAACACAAGGTACAAAGTGCTCAAGCTCAAGGTATACATATATGTACAAAGTTACTCACCAACGAATACGAACTTGTTCACTTATACAGAATTTGCATAGTTTTATGCGCATATAGTTGGTTTTATCCTTGCGATTGACAATATTTGTATACATTATCGCTTCATTTGGCTCCAAAACTACCTTCGATATCTTGTACAAAAACGAAAAATCATAAATTATTTCGGAGCTTTTACACCGTGTTAAAAATGTTCCTTAGGTTTTATACCAACTTACATCCATTTCTGACATCCGTTTGTGCAAAACTTTAAATTTGAAATTTACATAAGACATCAAACCGGTAAGGGCTACAGGCCACAACGGAATAAATAACGTTGCCATGATGATAAGCGCAATAGGAAAAATGAAACCCAGAAAGAAATCATCGTGAATTACTCTGTATGGAAACATTTTTTCAACTAACGACTTTGCATTTATTACACGCTCCGTCTGAAATAAGATCCTTTTAACATAGTTCCAAGCAATATATTTTTTTAAGGCTACGAACCGTCGTATAATTATTGACGGATTCCGGATCGAAGATCATCCTGTAAAACGAGTCAATGTACAGCAGACTCACTCCTGTTATAGTAGGTGTGTAAACAAGCTTAAGAACAGTGGACATAAATCCGCATGTTTCTTCGAACATCTGAAGCTCACGTTCGTCGGCATTTATCATGAGTTTTTCCATGTCCTCTTGCAGGAAGTTCAATATTCGACCGAGTCCTAGAATATATTATTACAGTATAATCCAAGTAAATGCCAGCAAAATGAACCGTCCTACTTCGCCTTTGAAAAAACATATTTATGTAAGCAATTGATGTGGCAAGATAAGTACACGTTGTCGATAAGCACAGTGGATTAACAGTTCTCGTAAAGATAATCTTCATCTGTTGTACGTAGTGTTAATAAATATTAGAAAAATGGAATGTGTTACCAAGAGAATTTACCCCGAAAACACCGCAAAAGGAAAGAGAAATAGTAAGGAACACGCTCCGCCAATAATGCCACCATTGAAAGTTTTGCTTCTCATCCATCACATAACCACCGAGTTGAAGAGATTTTACAATGAAACTGAACAGCTTGTTTTTTAACAACTTTCGGGTTACAGGTAAATATCCGGCTGAACTCATCTTTGCGGAATCACTTAAAGTTCTCTAATGCGACAAAGACGACGCAAGACATGCATTTATAGTGTGAGTTTATCGCACATTGCAATTATTAACTTAAACCCATATTGACAATGTTGTAACAATTATTATAATTATCGCTGTTTCTAAATTATTTGATTCCTATTGATTTTATTATTTCCCTATTGCTGACAATGTAATTGCGAAACCATACAAAGTACCTCCCTGACAACTGCCAGTTCTCACCTTCGAATAAATATATGAATGAACAAAAGTCGAATCAGCTATTAGATTAAGCTTACATAGCTTATTGGATTGAATCCACCACCTCATAGCTTGGGGACCGGCGCTGCAGGTGATCGGAAAACTATTAACTGTTCAAAACTTGATTTGAGGCAGTAGCGCTAGACTAATTGGTAGACAAAGACCTATCCACAGTGAGATACCACAACATCTTGTGAAAAGTTCCGTAGTCTCCGTTTCAGAGCTTGGCAGATGGGCCGACAAACCAAGAGGAAAAAAAAGGGATGAGTGACGCGGTACTCACGAGAATTTATGTTTAGGCATGTGAGCTCATAATTAGGGGAAAATTATTTTTAAAAAAATAAGGAACATGAACACCCGCACTCCTGCCTGGAAAATCTGAGAATCCAACCTGAAGGAAAGACAAATAGAAGAAGACAGTGACTCAGGTGGGGCACGCAAATTGGAAAAAAAAGATATCAACAAACTTGACGTGAATCTACAATAGATGATGCCAGCTAATGATGACACTGGCTGGAAACGTTTTTGTACTTCCTGGTGAAGAAGAGTAGTTCGGTCTTTTCATGAAGCCCCTCAGTCCACCTCCTTGAAAAGTGGAAAAGGTACACGCAGCTTTTACAAATCGTGTGTAGCGAGAGGAGAATCATATCCAGGGATTGCTGAATTTCAACAGAAATAATCCCGTCGATCCTGGAGATTTAAATGAGTTGAAGTCTTGTATGGCCCACCGGATCTTGGTGTGTGTAATTCTATTATCGGAGTCTTTGCTTGGTGGGCTGGTCGTTAGACACCCCGGGACACGCAATACTATTGAGGAGCTGGCAGGGAAATGGGTTTCTAGAAGTAGGTCAATTGTCTCCTTACTGGAAGTTGTCCACTGTCCTTTTAAATTCTTTAGGCAGCTTTATATTGGAGGGTTAGTGGAGAGGATTTTCCGAAGTATTGAGGCTTCCGAAGTGTTTCCACGAAGTTCGTCGTTCATTCCTCAATGATTTTGTGTATAGTGCAAGAGTTCCTTTATAGGAGTCCCAGTCAACCGCATTTTTGAAGCTTTTGGCTTTATTAAAATTGTATCTGCAGCTTTTCCTTAGGGCTGTGTTTATGGCGAAGCGCATTCGCCTCGCGCGATGCGACAGCTTTTCGGGCGATCGCAAGCGACATCGCTACTAGCGAAATCGCAAGCGATTGAGTGTTTATGGCAGAGCGATTTCGCTTAGTTTCATTCATGTTTTGACTATTGTAAAGTGAACAACATGCGCTACATGGACAGAAGATCCCTATGTACCCTTATGGGAGTGGTCACAGGGCATAATACGCTGCGATACCATATGAAAAACCATCGAATTACAGAAGAAGACCCCTGTAGGGGGTGTGGCGATGAGGAGATCCACGAGGGTACAACCCACTTCATTGCCCTTGTCTCTGCCATCTAAGAAATAGATTCCTCGGACGAGGACATTAAAGAATTATCCGATACACCGGTCTGACGCTGTAAGTTGGTCATGTTCTACTGAGATCCATTAGGTATATACATATGCATGCACCTGTGACTATTGGGTAGCGTTCTTACGGGTAGGAAACTTCTCTATTCCCCCAACGGATATCACAATGGATCTGAATTGACCTGAGTGTGGCGATATGGTTTCTTCCTTTCGCCTGCCAACTTACCTAACCTAACCTATCGTATGAACAGTGAAACTTTTGAGTATGTCTTAGAAACGATATCTTCACAGATACAAAAGGACAGTAGATACCAAGAAATGCCAATTGAGGCAAAAGAAAGGCGAATATTCCACAAACAATGCCTTTCACGCACAAGTTCAATAAGTTTATTCATACCGTACGGAGCGATTCGCTAAACTGATTCAAAATATTTTGATTGTAAATTCTTGTCGCCCGCAGTCGCTCGCAGTCGCTTGCTGTCGCTCAATACGCTTTTCGGTAAATCGCTTCGCCATAAACACCTCCATATGTAGACATGTAATTAATCGCTAGTAGCGAATCGCGTCGAGTCGCGCGACGCGAATACGCTTTGCCATAAACACAGCCTAGGGCATTAAATAACTCATTCCACCACAGTGGTGTTTTCTTGACGCGTGGTTTGCGGAGTAAGCATGGCACCGATATTGCGCTGTTGAGAGTTCTACAGTGGAGGAAGTCTAAAACGTTCCCACACAGAGAAAGCCTTAAAGAAAAAAAATAGCTCGTGCGACAGCTCGGGATGAGCCAAGCCCTAGCTTCTCGCAACCATTCATACTGTGCGTGTTGCATTTCTCACACGAATGGAAGAGACCTATAATTTATTGCCGACTCCGAACGGCGAACTGAGAAGCTCTTTCATAACAGATTATACTCCCGGAGGCTTGTCATTCCCCGACGAGAGGTTTAGTGTTTTCCTGGCTGGGTCTTGAACCCACGCCACTCGGTCAGGAGTCCGACGCACTTACCACTGAGCCACGGCGCACACAGAGAAAGCCTTTTAGTCTAGATAAATCGAAGTCGCTCAAAGGAGGTTCATTTGCTTTAATTTACGTGCTCTACCTTGGGCAGACACTTATACCTTACCGCCCTATGTCATCCGCCTGGAAATTATAAACTCGTAGTTAATAATCGCTAGGATACAGATTGTTTTTTCAATAAAAAAAATCACCTTTGCACATACAATATCTAAATGCATTGTTTTGCACTTTATTATAATTAATGTAATCACATCACATCGTGGTCCTGACTTGATAAAAAAAGCCGTGTTCCTCCTTTTAGTAAATTTCTCCTAACTTAAGATGAACTTCTTAAAATGCTAAAGTAGCTATATGCCGCTCGAATGATCTGCAAGCGATTTGATTACGCAATTGACATCGAATTCAAATTTAGGACTTCCTATCCTACTCCTACTAATATTATAATTGTGAAAGTTTGGATGTTTGAATGTTTGGATGTTTGGATGTTTGGATGTTTGTTACCACGTATCGCCTAAACGGCTAGACGGATTTACATAAAATTTCGTGAGTAATTAGTCTGTATTATTCAATTAACACATAGGCTTAATTTCTATTTCTAAAAATGCATGCTTTCTTAGGATACAGCCATTTATATGTGGCCATAGAAAACCAGTGACCTGTGCCATTCAGCCAGCAGCACATCGGATCGTTCGCAAATCGTGATCGTGTGTTGCTTCTGCTTAAGGGTGGGTTTTCCTTCTTTTTTTTTGTTGCTTTTTTATTTCTCTCTTTGCCTCTAAATGATCGTTGCCTCTTAATGATCGTTTTCAATAAAGTGAGACACAGCGGTTCGTGATCGTGTGTTGTTTTTGTTTTGCCCAGTAGTTTTTCATTCCTTTTATTCTGCGTTGTTTTTTTTTTTTGTGTGTGAGGAGAGGGTGATGATTTGCCGGTTGGTATGGCAATTGTTTACTTTTCTCTCCTGGCATTTTTTTAATGGAATCTTTTTTTTTAGGTAGATATAAGAACAGCGCACCGATATGTCGCGTCAGCCTATGTATGAGATTGTGTGTGTTTGATATGTGTATAATATTGCAAGTTGGGAAAGGGTGATTTTTGTTTTTGTTTTCTTCTGTATTTAGAGAATGTATTCGAGTTAGGACTTTCGACTTAGAATAAATTCGACTTGGAGTATGACTTTTCGAAGGAAAACTGAAGGAAATGCAAAAATAGGATGAAACAATTCGAGTTAGAGGGAAATTCGAATTAAAAGAGGTTCGACTTAAAGGGATTAGAGTGCATTGTGCAATGGCTTCTGTTAAAGACACAGAATGTGCACAGACACGTAATCGAAGCCAGCATTTTCGCAGTCGTCAAATAGGGAGAAACCGTCTTCATTCCCCACATTCTCCTGATACCGCTTTGAATTCAAACGTCTGCAATTTTCCGCTAAGGTTTTCTACGCCATGACCATCAATAAAGCACAGGAGCAGAGTTTGAAAGTAGATGGTTGAATCTGAGGAGTGATTGTTTGTCTTATAGCGTGCTCAGAATCAGTTCACCTGACGACCTGGTCATCCTAGAGTCAGAAAGAAAAACCAGGAATGATATTTACAAGCAGGTAATATGAGGAATTAAAAGTCTATACTTAATTATCAACTTCCTGAAACCCGGGAAATTACATAGGGTATAATGTGACTTTTTTCCACGCGGACGTAGTCGCGGGTACCAGCTAGTACATCAATAAACGTGGATATTCGAAGCTTAATAAAGAAGGCGTTTATTTCCAGCGGGTCTGCTGTTATCAGCATGATCATGCGCACCATTTTTTTGACCTCAAGCGAATAGGTATACCATTCTGATGAATATATCGCCATACTCATATCATTGCTCTGTAAGACAAATCAAAGAGGTTGGTAGTAATATTGATACGAGTAGAGGATATTCATCTATAGCTACACACATGTTCAATTACTAAAGTGCCATTCCAGTGGTAAAGCCAGAGTGTAGTAGCTGTGATGGCCTGAAAGAAGCACAAGAACGTAAAATCTATTTTCGAGTTTGTCTGAAAAGTAATTAAACAAAGTTAACGAATTGGATATGACGAAGCTTTAAGAACTCACTCCAGTGGCCATGGCGTAAGAAATAAAACATATTACAATCGAATAACTTACGAAGTCCATAAACACAGGAATTTTAATCAACTCTTCGAGCTGATTCATAAACCTGCCGAAAAAAGAAGAGATTTGTAGGTTAGATTAGATTGGGAGATGCGGAAGAAGTGTTCAGCTCTATCATAACGTTTTCTTTTCCTATTGTGCCGCCCCTTGCTAAATCAAGACCAAATTCAAATCACTTCAGGAAGTTAAGAATTGTGTCTGCATCACTAGCAGCAAAGTCTTTATTTTACAACTTTTCTGTTGACAATACGTTTTCTTACAGAGTTAAGTATTAAATTGAAGAAACGTTTAGGGCAACCGAAACCCTAAACGCCTCCCTCCTAGCATTTATTCGTCCTTAATTTTTTCGGCAAAAGTGTAAGTAGTTAGAAGCCGCTTGTTTTACCAGTTAGGACCTTGAATTTTTTCTATCAAGGTTAACAACAAAGTTCGACATCTTTAGTGAAAGTGTTGAAACAGCACCTTAAAACGAACCCTTATATGCCCTGACGAGCTACTCTGACAATGGATTAGTCTCGGTTCAGTGCATGACTTTTAAATTGTGCTATGCTAACCCTGCAGAAGGGTTTAGGCGTATGAAAGATGTTCAATAAATCAGCTTTTTCGTGTATCTGCTTTCGGGCTGAAGTCCAGTTCTAGAAAGAATAACCGCTGGAACTTACAGGTTTCCAGAACTACCTTGTATTTGATAACGACCGCATCAAACCCTTTCGGAATATCTAGAAAGATAATGTAGTCTCGTACATTGATAGCAAAGGCTTATGAACTGATGTTTATTAGGGCTTCTTATGAATTTCCCGCAGGACAATTATCGTAAAATTCAGTTCCTGCTCTAAATTTTGGGTGAGTCGGTATACCAAACAAAGTCGAACAGTGATGGTTGGAATTGGTGTGTCTTTCAGTCCTCCGTGGTTAGGGTAATTTTTAGCTCAGAAGTTTGTTGAAATCCAAGTCATGTTTCAATGTTTTAAGCAGTTGTCTGTTAAACGATTATGGGTCGAGGTTATTTTGAAAGGCGATGCTTCGTCGAGATAAAGGTCCAATATAATAACCTTTCCGTGGCATGCGAAGTGAGCAGATAGCCTAAAGGCAGATTCCGGATGGACGTAAGACTCGTTGTAAATATCTTAAGCGTAGTGATTTCGTTGGTTTTGTCCACCAGATTAAGCTACCATAACATATTCTTAATCTAAAAATTTAGGTGTCTAGCAAAAAATATCATCTTGGGTCGGAAAAAAAAACGCGACGAGCTCGAAATTAGATTTAGAGAAATGTATTGGCTGCTTGGAAGATATTCCAAATTAAGCATGTATAACAAATTGCTCTTATATAAGCAAGTCTTAAAACCTGTATGGACGTATGGTATACAACTTTGGGGTTGTACCAAAACTAGCAATAGAAACATTTTCCAATCGTTAATGCGCCGTGGTACATTAGAAACGACGATATCCATAGAGACCTCGGTTTAGCTACCGTCGAAGATGAAATAACAAATTTTGCACGCAAACTCCGTGTTCGCCTTCATGGACATTGCAATAGCGCCGTACTCCAAATTCTGGACGGGACAAACCTTGTGCGCCGACTACAAAGAACGAAACCGTTCGATTTAGTGCAATAAGGAATAGC
This sequence comes from Matsumyia berberina, assembly GCA_917880715.2. Taxonomy (NCBI): domain Eukaryota; kingdom Metazoa; phylum Arthropoda; class Insecta; order Diptera; family Syrphidae; genus Matsumyia; species Matsumyia berberina. The sequence goes on along the minus strand of OU862870.1, from coordinate 107,533,085 downwards.
CGCTTATAATGACGGTATTAGTAGGTGAATAAATAAATACCTGGCGCGACAGCTCGGTATGAGCCAAAGCCTAGCTTCTCGCAACCATTCATGTTGTGCGTGTTGTATTGTTTGCACGAATGGAAGGGACTAACAATTTATTGCCGACTCCGAACGGCGAGGTGAGAAGCTCTTTCATGACAAATTATACTCCCGGAGGCTTGTCATTCCCCGACGAGAGGTGGTGCCGCGAAAAATGTTTGGTGTTTTCCTGGCTGGGGCTTGAACCCACGCCGCTCGGTCAGCAGTCCAACGCACTAACCACTGAGCCACGGCGCCTTGTGCCTACACATGTAAAGTAGTACACATCACACCAAAATTTCGAATTCGACGAAGAATGCTGCGAATTCGCTCTCTACACGTGTTCGGACTATCCCACTCTACGTCTACCTCAAGCAGATGGGGGATTCACTTACCTATATAATATCGACACACATCCACACCAGGAAACAAATGGTACACATAAACTGACTTATTTGGATTTAGGTAAAACATACTTCTCAGGAGCGATGATTGCATTTGTTCGAGGGCGGTTACGATCAGAGTAAATTTGCTTACAGTGGGTAGGGACACTCTCTACACATATGCGTTTCTATTATTCCAGAGCAAAACGTACAATAAGCAAAAGCAGGACAAAAGTATTGACTTTTATCCTTCATTGCGTACAATAGATTGTAGATTGTAATTTGGGGGTTGGACCTTGTCACCTTATCAGTTATCACTGCGGCCATCGATGGCTACCGTGATTTCCTCCAAATAAAACTCGACCTGATACCTAATTTCAAGATGAATCCAAAGATGTCTTTGAGTGAGGTGGCAAATATATCCTCCGTTTCGAGGTAGATTTTGCCTAACTGGCGATGACATGTTCTAATTAAACAGTTACAGTGACACAAAATGTGTTCTGCTGATTCTTAGTCTTCGTTGCACATTCTGCATGTGTTGTCTTGTACTATTCCCATAGTCATTAGGTGTTATTCACTCGACAGTGTCATATTAAGACTCAAAGATTGACCAGCATCGAAAACAAGCGATTGAGAAGTAAGATAGCTGCAGTCACTACAAAAAGAAGTGAGATCCCATCAAAAACATTACTGTTAAAAAAAGGCCAAGTTCTTATTTAAAATGTTAGCCATAAAAAGTAATGAGATACCAGGGGCCAAGTTCTTACAGAACTTTACTAGAGAAGTTAAGCAGATCAGCAAGTTAGAGCTTTATGCGTGGAATTGAGTGAATGGAAATGGATAACAACTTTAAACTTGGCCGGCCGGCGACTAAATGGGAGTACGGAAAAATGACCTCGTGTAGCATCGGGCTTATATATAGGGTTTTCCAATAGGGACGGGTTGATGTTAAAATTGAATAAAACAAGTTGTGTGTGAGATTTCAACAAATTTTTTGTTTTATTTCAAAGGCCTATCAATGACATTGTGTGTGGAATATGACATCGTTCAAATGGCAGCCGGGGCTTCGCTGGGTGGCGCGCATCCGAGAGGTCCAATTTTCGATGACTCTAGCGCATAGATCATATGTTGACTTTGAGGGCACTGGTTGTTTGCGGCTTATTGACATAGGCCTGCGACTTAAGGAAACCCCACAAGAAAAAGTATAACCGGGTCAAATCGGTCGATCTCGGTGTGTGGCACGTAGCGTCGTCCTCTTGGAACCACATGTCGATCACAATATGCATGTCATCCAATTCAGGCCAAAAAAAATCGATCGGTAGCGCTCTCCGCTGATAGTGATGGCAATGCCATCGTCCTTTTCAAAGAAGTACGGACCAATGATACTGCCGGTCCACACCAAACAGTGACTTTTTGCTGATGCATTGCCACTTGATCGACCTCGTGTAGATTGGCATCGTCCCAAATCCGGCAATTTTGCTTATTGACGTACCCATTCGTCCAAAAATGGGCCTCGTCGCTGAAGATAATTTTTTGCTGAAATCGGGGTCCAACTGGCCCTGAATAACGAATTTTTATTATTTGCACGTGTTGCTCAACGCTGTAATTTGTAAAACAACATGGTCGCCATGAACTGTCAAAATCTACCCCTCCCTTCCTTCCTTTTCTTCAATGTGTTGGTCATAAGCTGCGAGATATATGTAACACAGTCACTTCTGGCTGACCAGGCAGTGTTGGTTAGTTTGCTTACCTAAGTTTTAATTAGCCTTTTCAGCATACTGGTAGAGGAATAAATACAGGGTCATCCAATTTGTGGTCCGGATTTGACATCTCTGTTTTAATTACATACGTCAAACCGAATTGTCACCCCAGACTGTATATGTTTAGTTTAAGGTTTCCCATTTTACAATATGGGTCGTTTAACAATTGCAGAAAGTGTTAATATTGTAAAAACTTACAACAAAAATAGTGATTATATAGTAACTAGGTTTCGCGCATTACGAGCAGATTATGGTCGACATAACCGTCCATCTAAGCGTACTATAGGCAAGACTGTAAAATTTAAGATCGAAATATAAATCATAAATGTGTTTTATTTAAATTTACTTTCCGAACCACAAAATGGATGACCCTTCACAAAAAATTTTAAAGCCAACTATAGAAGATGTGGTGGAACAATTCTTCTTTTATTGTTTCTATCTCACTTCTTGCACCTGCATCTTAACTCTTAAAGAGTTATTATATTATTATTATTATTAGTGGGGAGCGGCTTGTCCACTCTAGCACTTCGGTCTCATATAGAGGCCTATTGTGCTTTCCCATGAGTTAAGAGCAGTTTGTCTACTCCAGAGGATGTCAGGAAGCTAATCAGCCTCTCTGGGTGGAGCGTGGCAAACGCCGTTGGTGAGGCGAGTTCACTGCCTAAGGTCCGTTTTCTCGCATGGATAAGGGCGGGACATTCTGTGACGATGTGAAGAGAGCTTTCATCGCTCTCCAAGCACAGTCTGCAGGTAGGGTCCGGTGACAGGCCAAGCTTGTGAAGATGCCATTTTAGACTGCAGTGGCCACTTAGGATGCCGGTTAGAATTCTAAGGTGGTTCCTGCTCAGATTTAAAAGAAACTTGGATTTTTTTTGCGACACATTGGGAAAGAAGTTTTTGGTACATTTCTGTCCTACACTTTCAACCCAAATCGCGTTGGATTTGAGCAGGGATTGCTCCCTCATGAAGTTTTTAAAGATGGCTTTATTTACTCCAGTAAGGACCAGTAAGGGGGGTGGTCGGACCTATCTTGGCTAGTGAATCCGCTGTTTCATTGCCGGCGTGGCCTTTGTAAGCAGGGCTGCAGTGTAGTATGCCAAATAGCTTTTTCCTAGTTCAAGAAGTAATTTGACTGTCTCTAGAACTAGTTTCGATTGTATCGTGGGTGAGTTCAGTGCTTTTGGAACAGCTTCACTGTCAGAGAAGATAAAAATGGTTTTGCCACGGGATTTAGAGAGCAAGCTTAAACTTGTGCACTGGCTTATGGCAAATATTTCTGCCTGAAAGATCGATGAGTACGTGCCTAGACTGACCGAAAGGTTAGTGATAGACGACTCTCCGAATATTCCAGTCCCAGATCCACTGTCCATTTTAGAGCCATCTGAATACCAAACTTGGTCATGCTCTGAGGGACGGGGTTTGAATTTTTCCCAGTCGTCACTAGGGGGGATGACTACTGAGTAGTTTCGTTTGAAGCAGTACCTTGGAGGAAAATCATCCAACGGCATGCTGAGCTCTCTGCTTTGGAGCAGGGAGGAAAGCATGTTAAGGTGGTCATCAGGGGAATGTTCGGAACTGATATTGTTTAGATGGAAGAGCCAGTGCAGGCTGAGTTTTGCCTGGGTTTGGACATGGACTCGAGCTCGATCTTTCCCCATACAGGTAGAGGGAAGATTTCGGACTTAGTCCAGCCATCGCATCCTAGGCCAACCCAGGCCTATTCCATGGCACGTATTGGAAGCCGAGTTGGGGACATGCTTTTCGCTTAAGACTTAGTCATCCTTACTCCCCCCAGACCGAACTTCAGCGCGGACTAGGTAGCTTCGTCGCCGTCTGTGTTGAAGCTGGGATGAAGGTAAACGTGAACGAATCAGAGGGTTTAATATTACCTAAGTATTTTCACGAAATCGTTGGAATTTCTCCTCCTGTTTTGAAGAGATGTTCTTCTCTCCTGACCTTTTCACCACATTCCCACGACGATCAAACCTGTCCTTTTAACTACCGGCCAATAGTTTTAATTTCAGGGTTGTTTAAGGTGAGGGAGCGCATTGTCGCCAACTATTAAGTTATCACTTTTGATAAATAGTCAATTTTGATATCTCAAAAGGATTTGACAGAGTATATCATACCGTCGCGTCCTTGCATAAAGGCCTCATGCTCGTGTTGGTAACGTCTTCCTAAAATTGATTGCGAATAAGTATTTGTAAGTACTTAACTAGCCCTGGTGTGTCCAAGGATCTCCAATATTTGACGCAATACAATGTTAGGAGTTGACATTGAAGAAATGATTGGTTGGCGAGCAGCAAATTGCAGATGCTGCTAGATGTCTTGGTGTCGTCAAATGATGTCCGTTTTATTTTTTAAAGCATCCATTTGTCTGAAAATTGAATATAACTTGCGTTATATATGGACGAGATCTTCTTCAATATTTTTTATTTTTGATCGGGTTCAGCGGCAAGCGGTTAGAATTATAGGCTTTCGATTAATTTGCAGTCGGGTTCCCTCTTTTGAACACCGGCCCGAACTTGAAAGATTTGAAACTCCTGTACCGGTATTAATAGTCGTATTCCATCTGTTTAATAGTAACGCGCGTATTAGGTCAATACCTCAACACAATTATGGAACAATGTAGCGTCCTCAATACATGAAACATAAAACTTTCAAAGGGTTCAGACCCTTTTCTTTTTGCGCAACATAAATTAAACAGAAGGTATCGACCACAACATCAACACAACTGGTTTTCAAGACTAACTTTCTCGTGCAGTAATTTTTCAAAATTTATTTATTGTATTTAACTTCAGTTTTGATTTAACACAAACGTCTTACAGTGCAAAGTATTTTGAGAAAAAAAAATTAGATTGTACAGATATTCATCCAGTTTTAAGAACCGTGAATATTTGGTAAGAAATACTCATAACCTACAATAAAAAGAGAAGTAGAGTTGTTACAATTTAAAAAAAAAAAATTGAATTTTGTTACCTGTCGCAAAGTTTGAAGTGACACATCCGATACACCAGCAATGTGTAGAGCGGCGCTTCGTTGCGAGCGCATCAAAACCAGCAAAACCATCCGCTTGTATTTTGGGGTGCCATCGTACCACTTGTGGCTATAAACTCCATCCGAAACACGAGTACTCTAAAATACGAAGAAAATTCTAATATTTAGACAGAAAAAAAATCGTAAAATTGACCATCTCAACCAGTCTATCACCCAAGAAACACGTAATGACAACTTGCTTCAACTCATAGAAAAGTAGAATAATCGCTTTGACAGAAATGAACAGATTCATATCACCGAGGAGCTGATATACCGTAAAGCAGAGAATAAACGACGATGACAGCAGACTAAAGAGGATCGATGGCGTAAATATATCATTCACCCTCTCGGCAAGGCTATGGAAGGACGTAGAGACTGTTTTATTGAGGACGCAAAACAAACTCCTAGTAGAGTTTGATGTCGCAAATAAGAAGGGATGTTTTCTTAATATCTACCTTAGGACTCGTTGGTGATAGGCAATTTGTTCTTTTAACCTGTTTTCGGCTTCCTCACTCTCGTCCGGTTCGATCAGTAGGATATTTCTGTTGATTATGTCGAAATGCATACACAACTGCAGCAATGAACTAAAAAGGCACAAGTCCAGTCCCAAAATAATAATCGCCGATACAACTGTAGTGTGGACTTGGAAAAAATAATCGATAGCATATAATATCCATCTGTCCCGAGTGTCAAACGGATACCATACGCGCATTGGAGTCCTGTTTGTGAAATCGCGACCCTTTGCCAAACTTGTGAAAGACAATGTCAACGGTGCAGCACAGTAAAAAAATGTTATATAACGAAAAAATCCTGCAAGGAATTTTTCAATCAGCAAATACTGTTTCAAGTATGTTTGTAGATTGTAGGCCTTCTCCACCCGCACGGATGGATAAATCGGACGAAATTCATTCAACGTTTCAAGGATATCACTGCGATTGTAGAGCAATGCAATAATCTTCCCAACTGACACTAGATAGTAGTTCATGTAGCTTATCCCGGCAGTTCTCTCTTGAAGGTCGAGATCATCGTCAGACAAAGCCATGAACATTAATTGACCCAGAAGTACAATAATCATATTGACAAGACTGACAATTAGTAGGATCTGCATCCAAGGATTTTTATTCTCGAACTCGAATCCAATGACTTTAAAGTAGTGGACGGTGCCGTTTATAAATCGCTCAACGTTACTATTTCCCATCTTGCAACTTGAACACTATCAGCAGACTGAAGGTATACTAATCCAAAACGGGTAATGTCCTTATTTTTATAGAACGACGTAGTAGGTATGTATGTCAACATGGTCGTTATTACTGAAGGTATTTAGGAATATTTGCAAACGGGACAATTGCAGACTATGTGGGAACCAAAGATGTGGTTGTAATGAATAGGTTCATCGACTAAAAACTGCGTCTAATTGAGTGCTTATGCTTTTTTAATGATGTGTATAGCCGGTGGAGTGCTTAGCAGGATAATAATACGCTTCGTCCTGAAATAGATTTACAATAGCGATGTTTCGATTTATGTATATAATGACCTTTTTTCAATCACTTTGCCCTTCAAATTTTATGAACACTTTTCATTCGGCAATTTTCGCATTTGGAAATAGAGTAAAGGTGTCAGAGGTGAACACACGACAGTGGCTCGGAGGACTGCACAAGAGGCATAAGGCTTGAACAGGCTTGCGCTTTTCCAGCAATTTTTTCTCCATCAAATTGCCCTTTTTTGGCAGCTTGAAGATTATCCTGAGTCATTTCCATAGGAACGTTGAAGATCAGTTCCCCATACATGCAACTTTCAACCTTGAGGACCGGACTTAAGTGCTATTGTACCTGATGTGGTATGGCTATAATTCCAATCACGTATTTGAGTATGGTGTTGTCATTGCTGCTTAGGTGTTAAATTGAGACAGAAAAACTCAATAAGGCGTCGGCTAACCTTACTCAGTAAGAGAGATTTTGTGGGAAAAAATGAAGCATTTGGAAGACCAATGACCTCCATGAATGACACTGAATCACAGCCGGAAGTTAAAAATGATTCACCCATTACAGTGCGATCATAAGCGGTCCTCTGGGATAGTTTGGAACAGTCAAGAATCTTGATAAATTGGTACACCAGAAACTGACGGAACCCAATAAATTGCAAAGACTACAGATCACCAGTACTAGTACATAACTTCGTCAAACGCAACAGAATTGAGACATTTTTAAAATGGCGTCTAAAGTCACTCGCTTCTGTGAAGTGAAAAACCTCGAACATGGATTCTTTCAGTTGCATGAAAATTCACCCCTTTTCGTTTAAGTGTAGTTAATCGGGAAGTGATAGACCTAAAATACTGTGGCGTATGTGGAACATTTTGACCGTTTTTTTTTATAATCGTTGACGATAAGACCGCGGTGGAGCCACAAGACTTCACTTCATCTGACAAAGATTATGTTAACCGTATGGTGGACTGAAGAGGGGGTAATTCCCAATTCTTTCCTCAGACCTGGGAAATCCGTCACAGCAGAGTCCATACTCACCCATAGACGTGGACCAAATTTTGTGCACGACAATGCCAGACCGGGGCACACCCCAAGGGGGTGTGCTTTCTCCTCTACTATGGAATCTTGTACTCAACGAGTTGCTTCTGAAGCTAGAGGATGCGGGCTGTAACGTGGTAGCTTATGCAGATGACGTCGCCATCGCCGTGACGGGCAAATACCCCCAAACACTGGCAGACATTCTTCAACACGCTCTCAACAAGCTTACTACGTGGACAAACAGCTGTGGCCTTAGTGTCAATCCGACTAAAACGGAGCTGGTCCTTTTCACTAGATAAATCAAAATCCCATTCATTGAACCACACAAGCTCAGCGGCACTCCTCTGAACTTTTCGGGAAGTGCCAAATATCTAGGACTCATCCTAGACAGTAAGCTTCTGTGGCGGGAAAACATTGCAGAACGCGCCAGGAAATCCCTGGTAGCACTCTATTCATGCAAAAGAGCAGTAGGCTCCAGATGGGGCCTTCAGCCGAAAATTATGCACTGGCTATATACGGTAGTTGTGAGACCGATTCTAACGTATGGCATAATGGTTTGGTGGCCGGTTCTGGAAAAACAGACAAGCATCAAAGTTCTCGAGAAAGTCCAACGTGTGGCTTGCCTCAGCATTACTGGTGCGCTGAGGACTTCTCCTACAGCTGCCCTTCAAACCATGCTCCACTTGTTGCCAATAGACATCTATGGCATGTAGCAGGCCACTAACGCGGCTTTAAGGCTGAGAGATACCCACCAATGGTGCGAAAAGAAGGTGGGACATACCAGAATCCTATCAACTCACCGCAGCCTTCCCCAATCAACAGACACGTTGCCCACCGAAAACGACTTTAACATGGGCTACAAACACAAGGTACCGGACAGAAGCGCCTGGAGTCAGTGCGAAGTATTTTTTAATGAGTCAATCTCTATCTTTACGGATGGCTCTAAAACAGCCGAAGGAGTAGGTGCCGGTGTCTTCTCAGAAGACCTGGACATTCACCTCTCCGTCAGTCTTCCCAACCACTGCAGTGTCTTTCAAGCCAAAGTCACAGCTATAAATCAAGCCGCCGCTTGGCTGAAGGCTAACCCAATATCACGCAGGGATATTGCGATCTACATCGACAGCCAGGCTGCGATCAGGTCCCTCGTATCCAACACTATAAAATCTAGGGCAGTGAAGGATTGCCGCGTGTCTCTAAACGAGATCGCTAAACAGTATAACGTCACACTCTGTTGGGTCCCTGGTCACTGTGACATTCAAGGGAACTGCGCGGCTGACGAATTAGCTAGAATGTACAGACGGCAGGAAGCTCGACCATGTCAAAGCGCCTATGTCGTTTGTTAAACACCTGACCCACACCGACGCTCTGTCGAAAGCAAACCGTAGATGGCAACATCTCGACTATTGCAATAATGCCAGGCTAATCTGGCCTGTCCTGGATCTAAAAAGATCGAAAGCATTAATACGACTCAGAAGAGACCAGTTCTCAAAACTCATCAACGTCCTCACGGGGCACTGCATCCTAGGAAGACATGCTCAACGCCTGGGGATAGCATGTAACGATTTCTGCAGGAGCTGCAGGGATGAGGAAGAGGAGGAGTCAACCGCACACTTCCTCTGCACGTGTCCCGCACTAGCCCATATCAGGAAGGTCACCATGGGCCAATACTTCTTTAACGATCTTAATGATCTGAACTCCGCCAGCATGGCCGACCTTAACAGCTACGTTAGGAAATCTAAATGGTTTTAGGAGTAAGCAGGGTACCCCTGTAATCAGTGGCATCACAATGGACCTACTTTCTGGTATAAGTGTACCTCCTCTCGAAGGGCCACTTCTAACTAACTATGCCAGACCGCATACATCACTACGATCCGTACCAAAATTCGCAAGACTGAGATTTGAAGTTCTCCCTTGTTCACCATACTCATCTGACTTCTTGTCTACAGATCCTGGACAACTTCCTGCTGAGATTTTTTTAAAAGGAAATTTTCTTTGTTGCCGGCAATTACTGCCTATGGTGCATATTTTGAAGAGCAAACGTCTTAGCTCAGACCCTGACGAATTCCACTTATTCACTGCCCAGGTAAAAGTGTGCATCGTACGCCTTGTTCGATTTTTTGAGCATTTTTGCCTCACGAATCAGACTTATTTACTGTGTGCTCATGAAGCTATTCAATTAGAGGTGTACCTCGTCACTGGAGATTATTTTCTTCGCAATATCGTCTTGCTTCTCTCGGTTCTTGTCTATGCGCCATCATGTACGGTTTGTGTCCACATATCTCATTTCTTTTTAAATCTTCTCCAATTGCCGCCGCTTTGGCTCCATTGTTCAACGTCATGTATTTTGAATTCATTGCATAGCCTGGATGACAATAAAGCTGCTGTCTTTTTGAAACGTATGATCAAAATCTATAGCATTGTTCAATGAGGCTGTTCCGAACAGTTTGGAACAGGAAATCTTGCACCTACTCGTGAGGTAGAACAGAATTGTGAAAAGTGTCAAAGTCAGCTGTGGCTATCAATTTGGGATCTTTTCAGCATTTTACTTGTTCAAGGGGCATTTTTAAATTGTTGATAACTAACATATGGGCTGCACTTTTCTGGTTTAACTTGATCTGACATTTTTCACAAATCTATTCTGTTTTCTTCTCATTGAACAAAGCTTATATCACTTAAGATTGTTTATCAATTTCCTAATGCAGCCTCACATAAGGTAAGAAAAAGGCTTGGTTCGATTGTTCACAACACAATGAATTAAATTCTTTATTTCGTTAATTTTAACGCAAAAATTGTGCTAACCTAAGCATTACATACATTGAAAAGTGCAAGTGACCACCTCCTGAGTTGATGCACATTTGTACTGGTTTTATGGCATTTTGAATTGTTGCTCGCAAAATATCTGGCTGGTTTGCTGTTTGTTGTGGCGCTAGATTTCAAAAAGTCCCAAAAGGAAAAAGTCTGGTGAAGTCAGATCTGGCCGGTCAGTTCAAATCGCCAAAACGGGAGACCACACGGCCTGAAAATTGGCGATTCAATATCTCCATCGTTGCCCGAGCTGTGTAAGAGATTGCTCCGTCCTGCTGGAACCACATGTCCTCCAGTCCCAATTCACCAATTTGCGGCAATAAAAATTCGCCCAATTGCTTGACACGTTGTCTGGTCGACGTTGATGGGTCATTCGCGCCATCTTCAGCCACAGCGGCGATATTCTCGTTGGAATGAGCACTCCTTGCGACATCTCTAGTGAATCCAGTTTGTACTAGAAATTTAGCCAAACGCTTAATTGTTCGCGTACGTTGTGCAGGACGACGAGAAAAACGACGAAGAAATTCATGCTGCGTTAAAACAACAGACCGGAAATTGGTCAAATAAGCAGTAACAATAATTCCGCGTTCTTTAGGTGTGTACTGCTTGTTGTCAATTAATTCTCAATCTGTCTACAACATAAATGTCAAAGCACAATGACATTTGACGCCATTTACAAACATTTTTAACACATTCACAGTATGACATTACTTTTGCCCCACCCTGTACAAATGCCTTAAAGAATTTTAACCCGGCGGGCGTAAGGTCAAAATTTGTAACACCGAGCATGAGGTGGGTGTGACAAACCCATATGATAGATTCAGCATTTTTATAGGTTAATAACAATCTTAATTATTATTTTTTAATTGTTGTTATTATTTAATAGTTTAAAGACTGATTGAGAGGGTGAACTTAAAAGTCCCCCCGCGCAGCTACTCGGACGCACAGCTCATTTGGATTTATTAGAGTGTCGGTGCATTATACCCAGTCTTACGCTCGCCGGGTTAATGTTCTTGTACACAAGTTTAAGCATTTAAACCGGGTGCTTAGAAATATTATGTATTATGTGATTATCAGAATGAGCCGTGAGCAACTCACAATGTGTGCAATATATTAACATGAACAAGAAGAAATAAATATATAAAATGTGTTGAAAACGGTTTGTCCTCCACCAACTCAAGATGAACTTCTTAAAATGTTCAAGTAGGTATATGCTGCCCGAATGATCTGCAAGTATAGGTTGCGATAAGACAATCAGCCTTGAATGCTAATTTAAGACTTACATCAATGAATGTGGATATTTTAAGCGTGATAAAAAATGCCTCTATTTCGACTGGGTGCTCTGTGATAAGCATAATCAGGAGTACCATTTTCTTTACCTCCAGGGAATAGGTGTACCAATCGGATGAGTAAATGGCAAAACTCATTAACAAGCTCTGCAAGATACATAGTCATAAAGTCAGGAATATACATATTCCTGCTAAAGATTTCTAAAACTACATTTACTTACATTATCACTCACTAAAGTACCATTCCAGTGGTAAAGCCAGAGTGCTGTAGCTATGACGATAAGATATAAGCACATGTATGCTAGGTCTAACTTAGTGGTGTTCTATAAACGAATTTACAAAATAAATGTAAATTGGAATTGATTATGTCGTCAGAACTCACTCCAGTGGCCATAGCATAAAATGCAAAACATATTGAAATCGAATAAACCATAAAGTCTGCAAATACTGGTATGCGAATCAACTCCTGCAGTTGGCTCATAAACCTGTCAAAAATAAAATTAAGCAAATTAAATCCAAGGTAACTGAAAGAGTCCGCTTGGTTGTAGCTGCCTCCAAGCGAATTTAACTCACCAACGAATGCGGACCTGTTGATTTACACAGAATTTACACAATCTTGTCCGGAGGTAATTTGCTTGAAGACCATCGCCAACAAGTGATGAATAGAATTCGGATTCATTTGGCTCCAGAATCACTTTTGACACCTAAAATGTAATCAAATTTGTGTTTTTAGATGTTCACGCCACTTCTATTCATATGTACATCCATTTCCGACATCCGTTTGTGCAGAATTTTCCACTTGAAGTTCACGTAAGTCATCAAGCCAGTGATAACTACGGGCCACAGTGGAACCAACAATATTCCAGAAAAGATTGCACAAGAAGGGAAAATGAAGCTCAAGAAAAAGTCATGATGTACCTCCCCAAATGGAAACACTTTTTCAAACAACGACTGTGTCCTCGTGTCAGTTTCAGCCTGAAATGAGCTTCATTCGATAAATGTTCAAATTGCACTTTAACGGGGCACGAACAGGAAGATTGAAGATTGTTTCTCCCTTGAATATAATTTTATAAAACACTTCCAAATATAAAATGCTCACAGATGAAACGGTGGGAATATAAATACACATCCGAATGAGAGACATAAATCTGCAGTATTCCTTGAACATTTTTTCCTCACGCTTATCCACTTTGAGAAGAAGCTTTTCCATATCTTCTTGCAGAAAGGCCAACAATACAGCAAGTCCTTGAAAAAGACTAAAGCATTTTATTTATTATATGAAAATAGAAGAAGATCGTCGTACTTCGCCGTTGAAAAAATACATTCGTGTATGCAATGGATGTGGTCAGGTAAACACAAGACGTTGAAATGCACAGTGGAGTAATGCCTGTTTTTATCGTTTTTGCAAACTGTGAAATAAATACTGAAAGAACTCCAGTTAAAAGTATTGGAAGGCAAGCTTACTCCCAAGGCACTAGCAGTGATCATTGTTAGAGTGAAAAACGCGCAACGACAAGAATGCCACAAATCAAAACTTTGATCCTCGTCCATGATGTAGCCAGCGACTTTCAATGATTTGACTAGGAAACTGAACATCTCGTTGTGAAATATTTTTCGACTAAGCCGGAGGTAAACCATCTTTGCGTAGAGACTTTCAGCAACAAAATACAACAAAGCTGATCCTTTCCCGGTTTTTATAGTTTTTAGTTAGTCAGTAGTTAATCAGTTTATCGATTTTGATGGAGCAAAACTGTTGGCGAATTAGCTGCAGATCGATACACTCCTTGCATCAAGTCATGCATCAAATATAAATGGCATGTAATTATTGATATTAATTGTTTACATAAAATATTACATGCCTTAGGTTTTAATCGACTTCCAATTACTCTCTAGTTTGCAGAATTTTGTTATAGAATTTTACTGTGCGAACATGTGTTTTTAGTTTTATAGTGCAGCTGTTGCATTTCGAAAGTTCTCTAAAAACCGTCTTTTTGGAGGAAACCAACGACATCTGTTGAGTGTGTGGAATACAATGAATGTGTGCCATACACTCGATACTGAACAAGCAGGATTCCTGTATCTACCACATCAGAACTCTGTGGATCATCATTTAGCATTGAACACACTTTACCATGTCACCTACTGCTCATCGATTTTAAAAAAGTATTCGTACAGAGTGGTCGCCGTGGGTCAGTGTTTAGTGCGTTGGACTCCTGACCGAGCGGCGTGGGTTCAAACCCCACCCAGATATACCGAACATTTTTCGCGGCACCACCTCTCGTCGGGGAATGACAAGCCTCCGGGAGTAAAATCTGTCATGAAAGAGCTTCTCAATTCGCCGTTCGGAGTCGGCAATAAATTGTAGGTCTCTTCCATTCGTGCAAGCAATACAATGCGCACAACATGAATTATTGCGAGAAGCTAGGCCTTGGCTCATTCCGAGCTGTCGTGCCAGCTATATATGTATATATATAGTCTTGATAGATCACAATGGGCGTCTTTTTGTCTGCATCCAGGTGCGGGAAGCCACTATACCCCCCTATGACAATCTGATACAAGCACAAGTATGCAAAATCTAGTCCAGAAGTATTCTATAAAGCAGTACATCAAATTAAAAAAAAATTGTTTTGTAAAGACTCACTCCAGTAGCCATGGCGTAAAGAATACAACAGATTGCTATCGAATAAACTGTAAAGTCAGCAAATACTGGAATGCGTATCAACTGCTGCAACTGCTTCATAAACCTGTCAAGAGAAACAAAAATACCCCTCAATCGTTGTTGAAATAGCTTGAAGTCCACTTGGTTAAGGTCTTCATTCCAAGCGAATTATTCTGTGTCCATGCATACGTGCGAGTATGGACTTCATGGTTTTTGATTTACCCACCAACGAATGCGAACTTGTTCATTCACACAGAATTTGCATAGCCTCGTACGAAGATAGTTCGTTCTATCATCTTCCCCTACAAGGGATGAATAGTGGTTAGATTCACTTGATTTCAAAATCACTTTTGACACCTGAAACAAAAAAAATGTCCTTTAGAAAACTGCCGACGAAGCATACCAACGTACATCCATTTCCGACATCCGTTTATGCATAATTCTCCACTTTAAGTTCACATAAGACATCAATCCGGTTATAAGTGCAGGCCAAAGAGGCACCAATAGTGCTCCAATGAAGAGCGAGGAAAGGGGGAAAAATAACCCGAGGAACCAGTCGTCGTGAACTTCTCTGAATGGAAAGAATTTATAGATCAGCGCTAGTGTTCCTGTTTCATAATCAACCTGAAAGGAGCCAAATTTGATAAATTCTCAAGCTGCACTCAAAGGGATCACTTACAGTCATGTCATTGAAGGCAGAATCCGAACTGAGAACATCTCTATAAAACACTTCAATACATAAAACAGTCACTCCCAACAAGGTTGGTGCAAATATGGCCATCCGAACCTTGTACATGAAGTTGCAGGTCTGCTCCAACATTTTTCCTTCAGGTTCGTCTGAGTTTATGAGAAGCCTGTCCATATCCTCTTGCACATAAGTAATCATTCGAGCAAGTCCTGGAAGAAAAATCATTGAAGTCTGTGTACACAGTCAAGAGAAGCCATCGTACTTCGCCGCCGAAAGAAAATAAAGGTCTTGAACATCGCTGATTCTCTCATTTAAGATACAAGTTTTAAAGCAAAGGAAATTTGCAAATCTTGTCCTTAATAGCCGTGATAAAGAAGAATGTGCGTGCAGCTACCTGCATTCTTTGTTCAATTCTCTAGGCACCTGTTGACTATGTAGGGGTGTGTACTACTGTCCATCAGGGAGGGCATTTTAATTGACCATAATTTATTAACAATATTTATCTACATACTTTCAATGGGAGGAAATTTGCGAACCTTGTCTTTAACCTTTAATAATTAATAGTCGTGGTAAAAAAAGTGTGCGTGCAGCCACCTGCATTGTTTGTTTAATTTCCTAGGCACCTGTTAGCCACGTCGGGAGAGGACGGTAGTACACGGAGGATTTTAGTTGATCATGATTTATTAACAATATTTACCTTCATACTTTTAATGGGAGGACGTGGTAGGGAAGCATTTTGATTGTCTTCTTATCGACGGCAGTATAATCGACGACAATGCAATCAACTGCATCCACATCTTGTAAAACGTCATGGAATTTGCAGCCATTCATTCTTCCTTTTCGCACACATGACCGAAAATAAAGCGAAATTTAAGCATCCATATTGTCTTTTAAGTTTAGAACGGTGGCAGCAACAGCTTTGCCAAATGAACATATCAGGAGTTTTCCAATGACAGTCAACGCAAAATCTTGTTAAAAGTGTACTTCCTTTGGCTGTCCTAGACACCATTTTGAAGCTGCTACCTCACAATTTCTTACCCCGACAAGTAGCTACAAACACTGTCCTTATTCCCACACAGAAGAGTACTATAAATTCGAGAAATCCATCAACAAACAGACACAAATGTGAATATACCAACGTCTCCAAAACTACTGATGATATGGGCTGCGGAATCTACTCATATAGTTTCATTCTGGCCTGAAATTTAAAGTCTAGAAGTCAAGGGAACTTATTTCTTTCAAAGAGCACCATCATTGGTGCAATCACAATTCACTGCCTAATTGGACAACATGCTAGGAAACTAAAGGCTCTCTTTAAAGATTTTTGCCGAAACTGTAGATTTGAGGAGGAAGAAGAAGCCAGAACTCACCTCATCTGTCACTCTCCAGCGCTATCTCACAGTTCACTTTCACTTCAATGAAAATAATGACCTAAGCCAAACCTCATGCGTAATCTCCTTTTCTTCATAAAATATTCTTAATGGCCCTTCGGGAAGAATTCCACTCCATAAGGTATCACAACGGGCCTTTAGTCTCAAGATAAGACCTTGGCTTAAGACACTCTAGTCGTCCATCCTTATCGATCCTGAGCACGCTGTTTCCAGTTCCAGACCAAGCATTTTTGTAGTGATGGTTCGCTTTTTCTTGTCATTTCAAATGAGCGGAGTGGGAATCAAAAATCATCTTGGCTGCAGCATTATTTTCTA
Source organism: Matsumyia berberina (assembly GCA_917880715.2). Lineage (NCBI taxonomy): Eukaryota > Metazoa > Arthropoda > Insecta > Diptera > Syrphidae > Matsumyia > Matsumyia berberina. The sequence continues at coordinate 107,516,180 of OU862870.1, read as the reverse complement.
TTCGCTTAGCGTAAGATCAAATTTCTGTAGAGCATTCATTTTGTCCGTCGAGTTGGGAGTTTTGGTCTCTGCTGATTTTACAGACCTTAGTAACTTACTTAAGGTGGCGCTACAGATCGGCGTGGTCCTGGGCCTCAACCAACAAGCGTCGCCAGCGATCTCGATCTTTTGCCAGCTGTCTCCAGTTTCGCACGCCAAGTTGGTTGAGGTCCCCTTCCACTTGCGTGCGCCACCTGAGTCGCGCTCTTCCTCTACTGCGCTGACTCTCGGGTGTGGATTCGAAGATTTTCCGTGCAAGAACATTGGTGTCCACCCGCTCTACATGACCCAGCCACCTCAGTCGTTGGACCTTCACTCTTCTGGCTAAGTCGATGTCGCTGTACAGGCCGTACAGTTCGTCGTTGTATCTCCTCCTCCACTCCCCGTCTATGCAGACGGGACCAAAAATCACCCGAAGAATTTTCCTCTCGAAGCAGCTAAGAGCAACCTCATCCGCTTTAGACAGAGTCCATGCCTCTGCGCCGTAGAGCAGGACTGGGACGATTAAGGACCTAAGGGTCACCTTAGTTGTTCGAGAGAGGGCTTTGCTACTCAATTGCCTTCTTAGCCCAAAGAAACAACGATTGGCAAGAGTTATTCTTCGTGTAATCTCAGCGCCGATGTCATTGTCTGAATTTATAGCGGAGCCTAGGTAGACAAAGTCCTTAACTACCTCAAAGTTAAAGCTGTCTATAGTGACGTTCTGTCTGAGACGTTGGTGTTGGGAGTCCTTTCTTGTTGACAGCATATACTTCGTCTTGCCCTCAGAGACATCACGCTGCGTTCTTCCGATTATGTCAATGTCATCGGCGTATCCGAGTAATTGGACGGATTTTTGAAAGATTATGCCTCTGGTGTTGGCGCGTGAGTTTTGCAAAACTCTTTCAAGAACGAAATTGAAGAAGTCGCATGGCAGCGCGTCGCCTTGTCTAAATCCTTTTCTGACATCAAAGGTTTCGGTGAGGTCTTGACCGACCTTGATGGAGCAGCGTGTATTTACCATCGTCATCCTGATGGGATGCCAAAACTAGACATGGCTCTGTATAGTTCGTCTCTATAGATGCTGTCATACGCGGCCTTAAAATCGATGAAAAGGTGGTGGGTATCGATTTGAAGTTCCTGGGTTTTTTCCAAGATCTGCCGCAGTGTGAATATTTGGTCGATGGTGGACTTTCCTTAGTAACAGCGGTTTCCAAGAGTTATGTTTACATGCTGGTGGTGTGCCATCTGAATCAATCAATTAAAGAGTTTCAGTAAAAGGAACCAGCGCTTCTCTTCAGTCATACGCTTTACTGCTTCATTCTATAAATTCCTTCAGTTTAATACATCCCTACAATTCAATTCATTGTTACACCTCTTTCGCTTCTCCTTCTTAAAATCACTCCTTTATTTTTTTACTCTCCACCAAGTGACTCCCACGAATACGTCCACGTGAAACGACCTCACATTATACCCTATGTCCTTTTCCGGGTTTCAAGACATTTATGAGTAGTTACAGACTTTCAATTCCTCACATTAACTTTGCAAGACCTCTCTGTAAACAGCATTCCTTCTTCGTGTGGAGATGACTTCGACATTAGACTATCAGATTGATGACTTGAGACAGGCTTTCACTTAATTTACTGTGTTCCCCGTGGCACAACAGGCTTGGTCTGTCTGAAGCCACCACCCAAAAGCACTGTCGGTGCATCCTTGTTCGATACTCAATACCTTTCTATGAGCCATGGTACACTCATCCCACACTATAACTTTGGCTTCTCAAAACACCCGAGCCAAAGTGTAGACTCAGAAAGGTAGAGTGACCCGCCATGTCTTTTTTAATCAAGGTAGCTGCAGTATCTGAGGAAGCAATGGGCGCTGCCTACAGTTGCGCATTACTATAAATGGCCAAAATTTAACGCCCCGTATTTATATAATTTCTGCTCCAGAATATACTCACCAAATTTTAACTCCAAAATCCAATTCAAATTTTTTTTTCATACAAATTTCAACACCCTGTAACACCCTGTAGAAGCTGAATTTTAAAATGTCCTTCCTTATTCCTTGTATAAATCATAAAGGAAACCTCTGGGCAAAATTTCAGCTTTCTAGGTTCAAGGGTTCGGGCTGGGCGTTGATGAGTCAGTGAGTGATCAGTGAGAAGATTTGATTTCTCTAATTCGTATTGGAATGAGTGTGGGACTGAGCTTAGTTCATTTCGTTAATTTCTTTCAGCTACAGAATGTATTCTTTGTTCATTTCATTGGTACGTGCTATTATCAAATAGGTCCTTCCAGTTGCGTAAAAATGTGCCCCTTTTCGTTTAAGTATATGTAGCTCATCGGGGATCACTAGATATAAAATAGTGTGACGTATGTGGAACATTTTAACCGATTTTTGATAGTCCTTGACGATGAGGTCAATGGCTAGACCGGGATGAAGCAAAACAGTCACTTCATCCGACAAAGATTATAGTAACCGTATGGTGGGCTCAAGAAGAGGTCATTCACTTTTCTTTCCGCAGACCTGTTGAAACCATCACAGCGGAGTACTTATCAATAGACGTGGACCTATTTTTTTGCATGACAATGCGAGATTCCATACACGACTACGATCCATAGCCAAACTTGCAGGGTTGGGGTATGAAGTTCATCCTTATTAACCATACTCATCCGATCTTTTGTCTACAGCTTAGTACTTTTTCTGGATCCTGGAGAACTTCCTGCTGAGATATTTTCCAAAAAGGAATTTTCTTCGTTGGCAACAATTACTGCCAATGATGCATATTTTGAGGAGTAAACTTTTTGTCTTGTGTTAGCGGCTACGATTCTTGCATTATCTGGTCTTAATCTGCTTAGTAGCTTGTTTGTTTTTTGTATTTTTGGGCCAGATCCGCAGTTGTTAAGCCATGGTTGGCCGTATTTAGAAAGTGGTGTTGAATATTGCCCTTAAAGGTTACCAGCGGGACATTAACCTCGTTGCTAGTGAGTCGTGAGGGGCTGATCCCCGTCTGGCCCGGTCATTTTACATAAATTTTACTATGGCCTTTGACCCAGGTGATAGTGACCCTGCACTGGATCCCCAGTTGATTTATTTCCCCCTGGCATTGCTTTACCAGTTTTGAGGATGTAGTGGGCGAATCTATATCTTCGATAGCGGCTTGGCTGTCAATGAAGATAGCAGTATTGTAGAAAGGTGTTGTTGCAAGGAGTTCTGCTTGGAAGTCGAAAGGATTTCAACAAATTCGGTTTCTATGATAAAATGCCTGCGTCAACTCCGCACTCTGTTTTCGAACCGTCTGATAAAATAGTAATATCAAAATCCTTGATCACTTTTCCGTTTTTTCAGTCTGCCCTGGTTGGATACCTTACTGACAAACATTTCGTGAAGTTTAACTTGAGAGTTAAGTAGTCAGTCGAGGACGCGACCAATTCGATTCGTATTGTTTCCAGGACTTTATTGTGACCATAGAGCTTTGCGGTCCAGGAGCAAGATTCTCTGAGCCAGATTGGATGACAGTTAGAGCGTCCATTTGGCACGATCTCAACGTGCCTGTGAATGCGTGCCACCACTTTATGGGGCCGAAAGTGAAAATTGGGCGTACAACGGATTTTGTTTTTACCAAAAGTCCTGTTGCAAGCGTAAAAGGCTAGACTTGCCTTTCTAATGCGCTACTCAATGTTTAATTTCCAGCTAAGTTTAGGCTCAAGGACCGTGTCTTAGTACTTAGCAATGGAAGTTAGTGAGAGTGTTTGACCGTTCAGTTATGGGCGTGGTAAGTCTTGTACTTTGGTTTTGATAGTAAAGAACATCATTTTGGTTTTGTCCGGATTCACCCCTAGACCACAGCTGATGGCTCTATAGCTTACCAGAGTACTCTCCATGAGTTGGCTCATCACCGAGAGAAACTTCTCTGACACTAGGACTCCTACGTCATCCGCGTACGCAACTACCTTAACCCTTTCCATGTCTAGTCGCATCAAGATTTTATTCATGACCAAGATCTATAGTAGAGGGGAGATGACTCCGCCCTGTGGAGTTCCTCTGATTACAAACTTGGTCAAACTACTTGATCCTAGAGTTGCCTGAATAATTCGAGTACTAAGCTTGAATATTATCCATTGATTAATGCACTCCTCCACCCCTAACTCGGTGAGAGATTCTCGAATGGCTTCAGTGTGGTCCTTGTTACAAGCACCTTCTATGCCGAAGGAAGTGGCAAGAGTATATTCTTTATAGCGAAGAGTTTTTTTTCGATTGCGCGAACAATTTCATGCAGAATCGTTCTGCGAATCTACCTTTGAGATACACGTGTTGATTAATGCACTCCTCCACCCCTAACTCGGTGAGAGATTCTCGAATGGCTTCAGTGTGGTCCTTGTTAAAAGCACCTTCTATGCCGAAGGAAGTGGCAAGAGTATATTCTTTATAGCGAAGAGTTTTTTTTCGATTGCGCGAACAATTTCATGCAGAATCGTTCTGCGGATCTAACTTTGAGATACACGTGTTGGGAGTAGGAAAAAGGTGAGACTTCTGCTATTTTCCGGATGTGGAGGTCTTGCGGCTACCGTAGTTACGGTCGTCGATGGTTGAGGCTGATGTAGAGCACTCTCTGAATTCCGATTCTGTTATACAGTGCCGAATTTGTCAGTCGTCTCCTGACAAGAAGCGAGCAGTTCATCCTTAGACGAGATGCCGGCTTCGATTTGATGCGTTCTTTTAAAGAAACTTTTGCAATTATCGTTTTTTTTACTATTGTTATACATTTTTTGTTATTGGATGGGACTTACCACAAGTAAGACGCATACTGGCAGAGCCGACATACCAGGATAAGGCTAAATACGACAGACCTAGCCTGTGCATCTGAAGGAGCTCGTTTGTGACTGGTTTAAATCCCAGCCTTTCACTCTTGGGCATGGTTTCATGCTAAGGAAGCGCGCACTCAACCACCGAAATTAGATACCTCTAGCCTATGCTCAAGAGGCATTTTACTATTGAGAGTTAAGGAACGCCCTTGCGTGCGTGTGCTCATAAAGCCATTCAATTAAAGCTATACCTCATAACTGGAGACGATTTTCTTCGCAAAATCGTCGTCATAAACTTGGTTATCTGAAATTCGATTCGTTAATGTGCAGTTTCTCTTTGCCGGTTCCTCTACTCTACTTCCCCTATGCGCCATCATGTAAGGTTTCTGTCCATCTTATCCAATTACCGTGACTTGTTCTCCACCTATAGCCTGGATAGCAATGGAACTGCTTTAGATTTTTTATCTATCGCCTAATGCAGCCCCACGTGACCTAATAAAAATGCTTGGTTCGATTATCACAACACAATGAATGAAATTCTTCATTTCGACCACTTTTATGCAAAAATTGTTTTAACTTAAGCATTACATCGAAAAGTGCAAAAAATAACAAATAAAACTATGCTGAAATGTGCCATATTGTCGATAGATATTTTATTTATCATTGATGTTATCAACAACCACAGTGCGATAAGACAGTCAACCTTGGGTGCAAATTCAAGACTTACATCAATGAAGGTGGATATTTTAAGCGTTATGAAAACTGCCTTTATTTCCACTGGGTCCTCTGCGATATGGATGATCAGTAGCACCATTTTTTTAACCTCCAGAGAACAGGTGTACCAATCAGATGAATATATGGCAAAACTCATAGACACGTTCTGCAAGACATACACATGTATAGTCATATAGTCTTGCTGAAGATTATTCAAACTACGTTTACTTACATTATCACTCACTAAAGTACCATTCCAATGGTAAAGGCAGAGTGTTATAGCTATGACGGCTAAGAATGAGCACATGTATGTTAGGTCCAACTTAGTGGTGTTCTATAGAAGAATTTACAAAATAAATTCGTTTGGCTCCAGAATCACTGTTGACACCTAAAATGGAATCAATTTTTTGGTTTTAAATGTTCAAGGTATTTCCATACGTATGTACATCCATTTCCGACATCCGTTTGTGCATAATTTTCCACAGTTCACGTAGCTCATCAAGCCAGTGATAAATACGGGCCACAGTGGAATCAAAAAAATAGAAGGAAAAATGAAGCTCAGGAAAAAGTTATGATGAGCGTCGCCATAAGGAAACACTTTTTCAAACAAAAACTGTGCCCTTGCATCAGTTTCAGCCTGAAATGAACTTCATTCAATAAATGTTCAAATCACACTTCAACGGCGGACGAACAGGCAAATTGAAGATTGTTTCCCCTTTGAACACAATTTTATAAAACACTTCAAAACATAAAGTGCCCACTGCTACACTGGTGGGAACGTAAAGAACCATCCGTATAAGGTGCATGAATCTGCAATTTTCCTTGAACATATTCTCCTCACGCTTGTCCGCTTTGAGAAAAAGCTTCCTGCAGAAAAGACAGCATACGTGCAAGTCCTTGAAAAAAATTAAAGCAATTTATAAATGTTAACAAAAGAAGATCGTCGTACTTTGCCTTTGAAAAAATATATTCGTGTATACAATGGATGTGGTCAGAAAAATGCCACACGTCGAAACACACATTGGAGTAATGCCTGTTTTAACTGCCTCTATAAACTGGGAAAGAAATATTGAAAGCACTGTAGTTTAAAATGCTAAAAGGCATGCTTACGCCCAAAACACTAGCAGTTATCATTGTTAGAGTGAAAACCGCGCAACGACAAGAATGCCACAATTCAAAACTTTGATTCTCGTCCATGATGTACCCAGCGACTTTCAATGAGTTGACTATGAAACTGAACATCTGGCTGTGGAATATTTTTCGACTCAGCCGGTGGTAAGCCATCTTTCCATAGCCACTTCCACTGATCCTTTCTCGGTTCTTATACATAGTTCTCTGTTAGTCGGTAGTTAATCAGTTTATTGATTTCGTTGGTTCACACCTGTTGGGGAATTATCTGCAGATCGATAAGCTCCTTGCATCAATTCATGCATAAAATATATATGAAATGTAATTATTATAATTGACATATATTAAAGTACTACCTGATACCCGCGACTACGTCTCCGTGGAAAGACATCACATTATACCCTATATCTTTCCACGTGTTTTAAGCCATTGATGAGTAGGTATAAACTTAAGGCATTATAAAGGCGTCCCTGTAAACATCATTCTTGGTTTTTGTTTCTGGCTTCGATTACGTGGTGGTACCTGCACAGTTTGGGAGGGTTTAGATTGGGCAACAACTTTGAGGTTGAGGATGTGAAGTGGGTTTCCTGGTGGATAGAAAGTGTCCAATAACTCCACAGGTTAATAAATGCACAGCATTCTCGAGTTTTACTGCCGATTCCAGAGATTCCCACTTCACATTCTCAGTTGGCAACTTCTCCAGCAGAAAATTGTTGATGCTGTTGACTGAGTCGTTTATTTGAGTGAAAATAGCTCTGAAATACCTCAGCCATGAACTCCAAACCGATGAATGTTTAAGTACATTATATTCTGCCCATAACATCGCAAAAAAAACTCTTCTGCCTTCAAGTCACGTCGAAGTTGGACGTGAATGCATGTTAGGCTATCAGATAAATGACTTGAGACAGGCCTTCATTTCATTTGCCGTGTCCCCCGTGGCAACAAAAGGCTTAGTCTGTCTGAAGCCACCAACCAATACCAATGTCGGACCGTCCTATTTCGATCCTTAATACGTTTTTATGAGCCATGGTACACTTATCCCACACTATAACTGTGGCTTCTCGAAGGACTTGAGCCAAGTGAATTTGTAAATGTTACAAAGTGTAGACTCAGAATGACTTAGGTTGAGAAGCTTTGAGAAGGTAGAGTGACCCGTCATGTATTCTTAAATCAAGGTAGCTGCAGTATTTGAGAAAGCAACGGCAACGCCAGTATTCCTTTCCCCCCTAGTTGTAGCCCCCAACAGATTGATCAAGTATATACACACAAATATATGTATGTACTTACATGTGTAATCGTTTGTCAATTACTTCCGGTCTGCATGATTTTCTTATAGAATTTTATTGTGCGAGCTTGTGTTTCTAGTTTTATAGTGCAGCTGTTAATTTTTTCAATATTTCCAGCTTGACGACGTCTGCTGAGCGTCTGCAGTTAAGGAACAAAAGTGTTGGAATACTCTTGATACTGAACAAGCAGGATTCGTCATTAGATCCTCCGGTATCTATCACATCAGAACTCTATAGATTCAGCATTGAATACGTTTTGCCGCATCATCTGCTGCGCAGAATTTATTGTGTATGCATTACGTAGAAGAGGTACCTATGCCTGATAAATAGACATCTATTCTCAAGACACTTTATGATGGGTCAAGGTGTCACGTTCTAAACAAAGGAAGGCTGTCACAGGAATTCGAAATCCAAAGGAGTTCCGCAAAGCGACATTCTTTCACTAATGCGAATTGCGAAATCGAGATCGAAACATCGATGCAAAAAATCTGTATGCACGGTAGTGCACCGCCAAGTTCACTACATGCATCCCTTACCGGTTAGAGTTCGCGGTATTTTCAGTGTCTTGTAACTCAGCTCCCTTACTAACTGGAAGTCTGATTTTCAGGCCCAGTGGAGAAGAGATATTCCAAGTTTCGATTTTCTATCTATTATAGTTTCCGAGATACATATTTGATTCAGAAAATCGTCAAATTGTTATAATTCGGGTGTTGACTCCCTGCAGATTTACTTCAATTTCCACTTAACAACATCATATTTGTTGCTCAAAACTTGTTTAATATTGTAACAATAAGCAAAAAAACGTATTAACAACATAATCCAAAAATGTTTAAAATAAAAGTCATATAATCTATCTTTATAGAATTAACTCCACTCGAACAACAAAGTGCACTCGTGGAAAGAGATTGAAACAAAAACTCAGACGATAGCGAACTCTGACGAGGTAAGATTGAAACGTAATTGCCTTTAATAGATGTAAGTGATTAACGTGAACATACATATGTACATAGTAAATATCTACTTTGTATTATGAACGATGTAACATTGTTTGTGCTGTGCATTGAATTGTCTCTAGCCTTCTCACGTCCCCAAATTAGCTTTCATCCCTCTTCCTTTGGCACCTCCCTTTTCAAACTTACGATAAACGTCTCAAAATGCTGAAGTAACTATATGCCGCTCGAATGATCTGCAAGTAAGAGATACGAATGATCAGACATTCTACCTGCGAACTCGGGACTTACATCGATGAATGTGGATATTTTAAGTGTTATGAAAAATGCCTTTATTTCCAGTGGGTCTGCTGTGATCAGCATGATCATCCACACCATTTTCCTGACCTCAACGGAATAGGTATACCAATCGGAAGAGTAGATCGCAAAACTCATGAAATAGCTCTGTAAAATTTAATTAACAAAGGTTAAAACATTTTGAAATTGAATAATCATCCTGAGTACCCTTATATGAGCACTAGCATGGGTCTACAAACAAGGTGGCGCAAAATTAATCATCCAATTTTGTTTTTGAATTACTTTTTTACTACATAAAAAAAAAATGATTTTGAGTGATAGATATCTTTATTTGGACCTTTACAATTTTTTCTGTTAAGTGGAAAAGATGATATCCGTCAAAAGGCTACCGCCAGTGTTGATACACATCTGTGTCCGTTTTATCGCATTTTCTATGACTTTCCGCAAGATTTCCGATTATAACTGTTCGCATTTCTGTCGAATATTTTCCTTAAGGGCTGCGCTTGTCTGCGGCTTGTTGGCATAAACCCACGACTTCAAGTAGCCCCAAAGAAAGAAGTCTGGGATGGTTAAATCGGGCGATCTTGCTGGCCATTCCAAATCGCCAAAACCGGAGATTACGCGACCAGGAAACGCTTCCTTCCTCCTTGTATTACCATCTGCCTGCAATCGTTTTGGACCTGGATGGCACCCCGAATACACCGCTTAAAGTTGCAATTAGCACCTGACCAGCGTATTTTGCTGATATATGTATACATACATACAACAACGAATACTTAAGAGAAGGTGTTTTCTCTGGCCAGTGAAAAACACAAATATTTGTGTTAGTACCAAAGGGCAATAAACCATCGGAGGGCCCATACGGACTCCTTATGCCTGCTTAACACTATCGGCGAATACTTGAGCAAATTTCTTGCGATAGACTAAAAGAAGTGTGGGATACGTGGCGCAATGATTAGTGCCTTGGACTGCTGCGCGAGCTTGCGTAGGTTCAAGTCCCAGCCATGTCCACCGAACATTTTTCACAGCACTACTTCTGGTCGGCGAATGAGAAACCTCTGGGAGTAAAGCTTCTCAACTCGCCTTTCGGAGTCGCCAATAAATTGTAGGTCCCTTCCATTCGTGCGAAAAATGTCACACGCACAACACAAACGGATGCGAGAAGCTAGGGCTTGACTTGTCCAGCACTGTCCAAAAGAAGACTGCTCCAAATGGAAGCTCATTCTTTCGATGACCTCATCGACATGGCGCGCATTGAAGTTAGAAGTGCCCTCCACGTTATAACAAGTTCTAATTGGTATAATTAGTCTCTAGAGTAGAAACCTTGGTACAGCGGGCCTCTTTTTGTCTAAGTGTGTCTGCATCCAGGTGCGGAAAGCCACTTTTACCCTAACCTAATGTAATGTTGTCGTTCCTTAACTAACAGTAACTCCATTGACTCACATTTTCACTCACTAAAGTCCCATTCCAGTGGTAAAGCCAGAGTGTTGTAGATATGACAATCTGATACAAGCACAGGTATGCAAAATCTAGTCCAGAAGTATTCTACAAAACAGTACATCAAATTAAGAAAAATTGTTTTGTAAAGACTCACTCCAGTGGCCATGGCGTAAAGAATGCAACAGATTGCTATCGAATAAACTGTAAAGTCAGCAAATACTGGAATGCGTATCAACTCCTGCAACTGCTTCATAAACCTGTCGAGAGAAACAAAAATACTCCACATTCGTTAATGAAATGGTAAAATAGCTGCAAGTCCACTTGGTTGAATCAGATTTAAGGTCTGCATTCCAAGCGATTATGGTTTTTGATTTACCCACCAACGAATGCGAACTTGTTCATTCACACAGAATTTGCATAGCCTCGTACGAAGATAGTTCGTTCTATCATCTTCCTCCACCAGGGATGAATAGTGGTTAGATTCACTTGATTTCAAAATCACTTTTGACACCTGAAACAAAAAAAATGTCCTTTAGAAAACTGCCGACGAAGCATACCAACGTACATCCATTTCCGACATCCGTTTATGCATAATTCTCCACTTTAAGTTCACATAAGACATCAATCCGGTTATAAGTGCAGGCCAAAGAGGCACCAATAGTGCTCCAATGAAGAGCGAGGAAAGGGGGAAAAATAACCCGAGGAACCAGTCGTCGTGAACTTCTCTGAATGGAAAGAATTTATAGATCAGCGCTAGTGTTCCTGTTTCATAATCAACCTGAAAGGAGCCAAATTTGATAAATTCTCAAGCTGCACTCAAAGGGATCACTTACAGTCATGTCATTGAAGGCAGAATCCGAACTGAGAACATCTCTATAAAACACTTCAATACATAAAACAGTCACTCCCAACAAGGTTGGTGCAAATATGGCCATCCGAACCTTGTACATGAAGTTGCAGGTCTCCTCCAACATTTTTCCTTCAGGTTCGTCTGAGTTTATGAGAAGCCTGTCCATATCCTCTTGCACATAAGTAAACATTCGAGCAAGTCCTGGAAGAAAAATCATTGAAGTCTGTGTACACAGTCAAGAGAAGCCATCGTACTTTGCCTCCGAAAGAAAATATTTATGTACGCAATTGATGTGGTCAAGTAGATACATGCTGTGGATACACACATTGGGGTGATGCCTTTGGTAATCAATTTCGCAAACTTAAGAAAAAAAAACACTTTTAGTACAGAAGGAGTGTTACAAGAATGGCTACCCTTGCTTACTTCCAAAGCACTGCAGAGGACCATTGTGAGGGTGAAAACCGCACAGCGACACAAATGCCACAATTCATAGTTTTGATTCTCGTCCACGATGTAACCGGCAATTTGTAGCGATTTGACGAGGAACCCCAAAAGTTTGTTCTCAAATATTTTCCGACTAAGACGGTGGTACGCGAGCGAGGCCATGTTTGCCAAACCACTTCGATCGCTTGAATACGGCAGAGATGGCTCTGTTTTAGGTTTTATAGGGTCTGCTCAGCAAGAAATTAATTTTTTTAATTATTTACCTTATAATTGTTTTTTTCTCTTTTTTAAAGCAATGACAATTCGGAGTAAGAGTAATTGTTGTACTTACCGCAGTTTATACGTAAATAGGTTCTTACTATTGATTTTGATGTCATCACTGGTGAATCATTGGCAGATCGATATGTTTCTTGCATTGCAGTCTTTTTCTTTAAGAACGAGAGACATAATTAAATCAAAACTTTTGAGCCTGACTGACTGTGCACCTTAGATCAAATGAATGGCTGTTTTCCACTCTGGTTAGAATCAACTCCACATAAAGAAAATAGCCCCAGCGTTCGGTATTCCACTGAACATAAAAAAACGTTCAAAATCCTGCATGCTGGAGCTAAGAATCGATAGTGCCTCTCCATTCCTCTACTCAAAGGTCTTGAACATCGCTGATTCTCTCATTTAAGATACAAGTTTTAAAGCAAAGGAAATTTGCAAATCTTGTCCTTAATAGCCGTGATAAAGAAGAATGTGCGTGCAGCTACCTGCATTCTTTGTTCAATTCTCTAGGCACCTGTTGACTATGTAGGGGTGTGTACTACTGTCCATCAGGGAGGGCATTTTAATTGACCATAATTTATTAACAATATTTATCTACATACTTTCAATGGGAGGACGTTGTAGGGAAGCATTTTGATTGTCTTGTTATCGACGGCAGTTTAATCGACGACAATATAATCAACTCCATCCACATCTTGTTAGACGTCATGGAATTTGCAGCCATTCATTCTTCCTTTTTACACACAGGACCGAATATTAAGCGAACGATTTTTTTCAAGCATCCACACTGTCTTTTAAGTTTAGGACGGTGACGGTAACTGCTTTACCAAAAGAAAATATCAAGAGTTTTCTAATGTCAGTCACCGTCAAGTCTTTGGCTGCCATAGACACCATCTTGAACTTCCACCTCACGATTTCTTAGCTCAACAAGTAGCTGCAAACATTGTCATTATTCACACATGGAAGGAGTGCCATAAATTCGAAGAATACATCAACAAACAGATACGCATTTGAATATACCAACGTGTCCAAAAATAATAATGGTATGGGTTGCGCAATGTACTCATATAGGACAGATGTGTGCACCTACATACGTTTCATTCTGCCCTGAAATTGAAAGTCTAGGAGTCAAGGAATTTTTTTTTTTTTGCCCAATATTTACTATATTTTATATTCGTAACATGAACAAGAAGTAATAAATATCTAAAATGTGTTGAAATGGTTTGTCCTCCGAGTTCCCCTACCAACTCAAGATGAACTTCTTAAAATGTTCAAGTAGGTATATGCTGCTCGAATGATCTGCAGGTAAAAAGTGCGATAAGACAATCAACCTCGAGTCAAACTTAAGACTTACATCAATGAATGTGGATATTTTAAGCGTTATGAAAATTGCGGTTATTTCCACCGGGTCCTCTGTGATAAGCATAATCAGGAGCACCATTTTTTTTACCTCCAGGGAATAGGTGTACCAATTGGATGAGTAGATGGCAAAACTCATAGATAAGCTCTGCAAGACATAAAATCATATAGTCACGAATATACATACATACAGTGGCGAGCTTATAAATAGCGAACTGTAACTGAAAAAATGTATTTCTATGTAAAACCGTCAAATCTTTATCAACTGAATAACAAACATATTCATAAGCAAAAATAATTTATTTATTATCAACTTCTATATAAACTCGAGAATTGAGGCAGTTTTTAAGAGAAACAAAAATCCTACTAATATTATATCCTATTCTCTCCTATCCTATCCTACTTCCTATCCTACTTCCTATCCTATCCTAATCCTATCCTATCCTATCCTATCCTACTAATTCTATCCTACCTCCTATCTTATCCTATCCTACTTCCTATCCTATCCTATCCTACTAATCCTATCCTATCCTACTCCTACTAATATTATATCCTTCCTATCCTATCCTTCCTATCCTACTGATATTATAATTGTGAAAGTTTGGATGTTTGTTACCACGTATCGCCTAAACGGCTAAACGGATTTGCATGAAATTTCGTGAGTAGATATTCTGTATCCTGACTTAACATATAGGCTTAATTTCTATTTCTAAAATGCATACTTTCTTAGGAAACAGCCATTTATTTGTGTCCATAGAAAACCACTGACCTGCGCCATTCAGCCAGCAGCACATCGGATCGTTCGCAAATCGTGATCGTGTGTTGCTTCTGCTTAAAGTAGGCTACACACTGTCAGTTTTGGGCCATCAGTTTCACTAAAATGATGCTGTAAATGATAGTGTGTAGCTTTAAATGATAAATGATGAGTTAAATGATGGCGTAAATGATGACCACGAAATTTTTCGTGGGTTTGGGTTAAATGATGGAAACTCGTCGGTCGTTTGGGTTTTTTTATGAGTAGGTAGGTAGAAATTTGCCGAACCCGCGCCAGCCGATACAAAATATGTTATTTCCAGCTGTAAAAGTATCCGAAAAATGATTGCCCAAAACTGATAGTGATAGCCTGAAATTAAATGTTGAAAAATGACAGTTTTCATTTGAGTGTAAATGATGGCCCAAAACTGACAGTGTGTAGCCTAATTAAAGAATGTATTCAAGTCAGGACTTTCGACTTAAAATTAATTAGACTAGGAGTATGACTTTTCGAAGGAAAACTGAGGGAAATGCAAAAATAGGGTGAAGGAATTCGAGTTAGAGGGAAATTCGAAGTAAGAGGGATTAGAGTCCATTGTGCAATGGCTTCTATCGAAGACTCTGCACAGACACGTTATCAAAGCCAGCATTTTCGCAGGCGTCAAAAAGGGAGAAACCGTCTTCATCCCCCACATTCTCCTGATACCACTTTGAATTCAAACGTCTGCAATTTTCCGTTAAGGTTTTCTACGCCATGACCATCAATAAAGCACAGGAGCAGAGTTTGAGTAGATGGTTGGATCTGAGGAGTGATTGTTTGTCTCATAGCGTACTTAGAATCAGTTCACCTGACGACCTGGTCATCCTAGAGCCAGAAAGAAAAACCAAGAATGTTATTTACAAGGAGGTAATATGAGGAATTGGAAGTCTATACTTAATTATCAACTTCCTGAAACCCGGGCAATCACATAGGGTATGATGTGACTTTTTTCCACGCGGACATAGTCGCGGGTACCAGCTAGTAATTAATAAATTTGATCCTCAAATTCTTTGAGCACATAAATAGGGAATTTCTTGTAATGATGTAACATTCCTAAAATAAAGTTTTATTTTTCATTTCGTTGTACTAAAACGGACAGTACCTTCTTGTAAAACTAATATTTAGTCTCTAAACTAAAATTTAGTTTTGGTCGTGCAGAAATTCTTTTGCTGTGCTTGACTTGTACTTCGGATCATTGTCTGCTTTAAAATCTAGTCTTTAGGGAGATATTCAGCAGCGTGAGGAAGGTAATTGTTTTCTAAAATGTTCACGTAAACATGATTCCAACAATTCAGAGAATAAGGGACAAGACCAGCTAAACTCACACCGGCCTATACCAACACAGAACCACCACCTCATTTCACAGTCGGCTTTCATCGATAAAGATGACCTTCTTCCACTGTGCGTGGGTCCTTCCTCGCAGCACGTCCTCTCAATCCAAACTCTTCTCACCGGCATCGTACCGATATTCACGTCTTCTTCTGCCGAAATTTCGGCTTGAATGTCGACAGCGGTCTTAAATCAATCTTTCTCAATGCGGTGGTGAATCAACCCATCCAGTGCTGCCGAAAGTACTGCATTAGCAGTATTATACTGCTGTTTTGTTGTTTCGTACTCCGTACTGGCCAAACACAAAATATACTGCTCACCCCAACAGTCAAATGTCTAATGTTAAACTACCAATGAGAATGCGGATATTAATGCTTACTAGCATTGTTTTATAAAAAAAATGTGTTTCTGCTCTAAGCTTTTATGCTGAAATGAATTTACGAACGCACTCTTCTATCTGTCATTCATTTTAAAGCTACGTATGTCATTGTCACTGTAGTGGTGTGTGCCTGTTTTTGTGTGTAATGGATCGTAATGGATAAGTCAGTTAAAAAATCTGATTTGCACCATTTATTAATAGTACTGCCCAGTACTGCGCAAAGAGATCGAATTATACTGCCCAAGAAAAATGTGAAACGGCACCACTGATCTACAGGAATTGTAGTTTTTCGAGACCTTGCAGCAGGTTTTTTATTACCAAAACTACCCTGACGTTTCACTAATTCCAAAGCTTGATGATAAGCATTTATAGCAATATTCCAACGTTTTTATATTGCGGATAGGGTCATGTCGTGCTCCATTTAATGATGTGGTATGTCCTCTCCTCGTCCCATTTCTATTTTGCGAAATTTCGGATAAAAACTACACAACTATTAACAACAGATTATTTATAAAACCAAAATTTAACGAAAAATTAAGTTGTTCGCACAGACGGCGAGTTATAACTAAGAAAAATCATTTTCCCTATTTAGTTGCTCGCACCGATTCAGTCAACGGACCGTTATTTAAACACAAACTCGTAGGAAACAGAAACAATAGAGTCGCAGTCAGTTCTTGAATGTCTACTTTATACTTTCGTTACACGTTTTACGAAAATTCTTAATCTGATGTTGGCGTGTACGTTATCAAAAGCTATTCAAACAATTTTCCTACTTACATATATGCTCTTGCTGAAGATTTCTAAAACAAAGTTGACTTACATTATCACTCACTAAAGTACCATTCCAATGATAAAGCCAGAGGGTTGTAGCTATGACGGCTAGATATGAGCACATGTATACTAGCTCTAACTTTGTGGTGTTCTATAGAAGAATTTACTAAATAAATGAAAATTGGAATTGATTATTTCGTCAGAACTCACTCCAGTGGCCAAAGCATAAAATGCAAAACATATTGAAATCGAATAAATCATAAAGTCTGCAAATACTGGAATGCGAATCAACACCTGCAGTTGCCTCATAAACCTGTGAAAAATAAAATAAACAAAATAAACCCAAGTTAACTGAAAGAATCCACTTGGTCGTAGCTGCTTTCAAGTCTGTGTTTCAGTTTACCTACCAACGAATGCGGACTTGTTGATTTACACAAAATTTACACAACCTCGTCCGGAGGTAATCTATTTTTAGGCCGTCACCAACAAGAGATAAGTAGAATTCGGATTCATTTGGCTCCAGAATCACTGTTGACACCTAAAAGGGAATCAAATTTTAGGTTTTAAATGTTCGCGCCACTTCTATACGTATGTACATCCATTTCCGACATTCGTTTGTGCATAATTTTCCACTTGAAGTTCACGTAGGTCATCAAGCCAGTGATAAATACGGGCCACAGTGGAATCAAAAGAATTCCAACGAAGATCGTAACAGAAGGAAAAATGAAGCTCAGGAAAAAGTTATGATGAACCTCGCCATATGGAAACACTTTTTCATACAATGACAATGTCCTCGTGTCAGTTTCAGTCTGAAATTAACTTCATTTAATAAATTTTCAAATCATACTTCAACGGCCCACGAACAGGTACACTGAAGACTTTTTCCCCTTTGAATACAGTTTTATAAAATACTTCCAAATATAAAATGCTCGCTGCTACTATGCCGGGAATGTAAATACACATCCGAATGAGGTACATAAATCTGCAGTATTCCTTGAACATTTTCTCCTCACGTTTGTCCGCTTTGAGAAGAAACTTTTCCATATCTTCTTGCAGAAAAGCCAGCATGCGAGCAAGTCCTTGAAAAAAATTAAAGCAATTTATAAATGTAAACAAAATATGATCGTCGTACTATGCCTTTGAAAAAATATATTCGTGTACGCAATGGATGTGGTCAGCATAATGCAAGATGTCGAAATGGACAATGGATTAATTCCAGTTTTAATTGTTTTTGCAAACTGGAGAAGAAAATATTGAAAGTGTTGTAGTTAAAAGTGTTGGCAGGGATGCTTACCCCCAAAGCACAAGCAGTGTTAATTGTTAGAGTGAACAACATGCAACGACAAGAATGCCACATTTCAAAACTTTGATTCTCGTCCATGATGTAGCCAGCGAGGCTCAATGAGTTGACTATGAAACTGAACATCTCGTTGTGAAATAATTTTCGACTAAGCCGGTGGTAGGCCATCTTTCCATAGCCACTTCCAGCAAATAAATGCAGCAAAGCTGAACCTTTTTCGGTTCTTATAGTTCTGTGTTAGTCCGCAGTTATTTAGTTTATTGATTTCGTTGGTTCACACCTGTTGGGGAACTATCTGCAGATCGATAAGCTGCTTGCATGAAGTCATGCATAAAATATATATGAAATGTAATTATTATAATTGACATGTCGAAGGTGAAAAATTGACACGTTTTTAATCGTTTGCGAAGTACTTGCAGTCTGAATGGTTTTTATATAGAATTTTATTGTGCGAACATGTGTTTCTAGTTTTATAGTGCAGCTGTTAATTTTTTCTATAACCAATCGCGTAGTTTGAGTGCTATACAAAGACTAAATAGCAAAGACTAAAGAGCATATGAAACAAATCTTCTATGGTTCTGCTTCTGCTGTCTGAATAAGTGCATCGATTTGAGCCTGCATGTTGGCCCTTAGCTTTCTTAATATTTGCGCACTCTCCTTTTCAAACGTAATTCTTATGGGTCTACACTTCAACAGTATTGTGTTTATGCAGGACTAGGATTAAACCATAAAACCACATCAGACAATTTGGAAGCCAGTTTAAGGGGCACAATGGAAGCTACGAACAAATCGCAGTCTGTTTTGCCGGTGTCTACAAATGCTTGTTTATACAAATTATGACCCGAACTTCCATCGAATACCCATTTGAAAATCATCTTGAAATTATTTATAGATTATAAAAATATCGCTGGGATAACATTTCATTCAAGTACGCGATAGTAAGGAGGGTAAATAACAGAATTGCGTTTATTTGCTTGCTTTAGAGTCAGCTGATATGGATGCTTACTTAATTGAACATCAAAAGTCAGCGCAATTGCTTCTCCCTGTGAACAGGACTTTAGTTCTTTGGAGTCAGAAAACATAATTCCTTGTATCTTTGTGGCCTTTTGTGGAGATACTGAAGTCTGATTTAAAATGTTCGCTGCGTCCATCCGCTCGCAAACTCGTCTCTGCCGCAAACATCAACTGCAAATATCCTCTGAACCCAGTAAATGTTCTACTCTACGCCGTTTCGTGTTACAGCTCTACTTTTAGAGAAATGTGTAATAGACCTGGCTTTGGGTCACTTTTATGCAATGAAACATATTCATTTAACCACCAATAATTTTTTGGTAGGAACACATTGTTCGACCTGTTGCAATTTCTCCATTTTCTTGGTACAATTCCATTAAGACTCTTTATAATAGATAAAATTGTTTTTTTTTCTCATCTTCACAATCTGGATTATTGAAACCATCGGAGGGCCCATACGGACTCCTTATGCCTGCTTAACACTATCGGCAAATACTTGAGCAAATTTCTTGCGATAGACTAAAAGAATTGTGGGATACGTGGCGCAATGATTAGTGCCTTGGACTGCTGCGCGAGCTTACGGACGTTTAAGTCCCAGCCATGCCCACCGAACATTTTTCACAGCACTACTTCTGGTCGGCGAATGAGAAACCTCCGGGAGTAAAGCTTCTCAACTCGCCTTTCGGAGTCGCCAATAAATTGTAGGTCCCTTCCATTCGTGCGAAAAATGTCACACGCACAACACAAACGGATGCGAGAAGCTAGGGCTTGACTTGTCCAGCACTGTCCAAAAGAAGACTGCTCCAAATGGAAGCTCCTTCTTTCGATGACCTCATCGACATGGCGCGCATTGAAGTTAGAAGTGCTCTCCACCTTATAACAAGTTTTAATTGGTATAATTAGTCTCTAGAGTACAGCGGGCCTCTTTTGGTCTAAGTGTGTCTGCATCCAGGTGCGGAAAGCCACTTTTACCCTAACCTAATGTAATGTTGTTGTTCCTTAACTAACAGTAGCGCCCTCTACTCACATTTTCACTCACTAAAGTCCCATTCCAGTGATAAAGCCAGAGTGTTGTAGATATGATAATCTGATACAAGCACAGGTATGCAAAATCTAGTCCAGAAGTATTCTACAAAGCAGTACATCAAATTAAGAAAAATTGTTTTGTAAAGACTCACTCCAATGGCCATGGCGTAAAGAATACAACAGATTGCTATCGAATAAACCGTAAAGTCAGCAAATACTGGAATGCGTATCAACTGCTGCAACTGCTTCATAAACCTGTCGAGAGAAACAAAAATACCCCTCAATCGTTGTTGAAATAGCTTGAAGTCCACTTGGTTAAGGTCTTCATTCCAAGCGAATTATTCTGTGTCCATGCATACGTGCGAGTATAGACTTCATGGTTTTTGATTTACCCACCAACGAATGCGAACTTGTTCATTCACACAGAATTTGCATAGCCTCGTACGAAGATAGTTCGTTCTATCATCTTCCTCCACCAGGGATGAATAGTGGTTAGATTCACTTGATTTCAAAATCACTTTTGACACCTGAAACAAAAAAAATGTCCTTTAGAAAACTGCCGACGAAGCATACCAACGTACATCCATTTCCGACATCCGTTTATGCATAATTCTCCACTTTAAGTTCACATAAGACATCAATCCGGTTATAAGTGCAGGCCAAAGAGGCACCAATAGTGCTCCAATGAAGAGCGAGGAAAGGGGGAAAAATAACCCGAGGAACCAGTCGTCGTGAACTTCTCTGAATGGAAAGAATTTATAGATCAGCGCTAGTGTTCCTGTTTCATAATCAACCTGAAAGGAGCCAAATTTGATAAATTCTCAAGCTGCACTCAAAGGGATCACTTACAGTCATGTCATTGAAGGCAGAATCCGAACTGAGAACATCTCTATAAAACACTTCGATACATAAAACAGTCACTCCCAACAAGGTTGGTGCAAATATGGCCATCCGAACCTTGTACATGAAGTTGCAGGTCTCCTCCAACATTTTTCCTTCAGGTTCGTCTGAGTTTATGAGAAGCCTGTCCATATCCTCTTGCAGGTAGGAAATCATTCGAGCAAGTCCTGGAAGAAAAATCATTGAAGTCTGTGTACACAGTCAAGAGAAGCCATCGTACTTCGCCGCCGAAAGAAAATATTTATGTACGCAATTGATGTGGTCAAGTAGATACATGCTGTGGATACACACATTGGGGTGATGCCTTTGGTAATCAGTTTCGTAAGCTTAAGAAAACACACTTTTAGTACAGAAGGAGTGTTACAAGAATAGCTACCCTTGCTTACTTCCAAAGCACTGCAGAGGACCATTGTGAGGGTGAAAACCGCACAGCGGCACAAATGCCACAATTCATAGTTTTTATACTCGTCCATGATGTAACCGGCAATTTGTAGCGATTTGACGAGGAACCCCAAAAGTTTGTTCTCAAATATTTTCCGACTAAGACGGTCATACGCGAGCGAGGCCATGTTTGCCAAACCACTTCGATCGCTTGAATACGGCAGAGATGGCTCTGTTTTAGGTTTTATAGCGTCTGCTCGGTAAGAAATTAATTTTTTTAATTATTTACCTTATAATTGTTTTTTTCTCTTTTTTAAAGCAATGACAAGTGTTGTAGGAAGAGTAATTGTTGAACTTATCACAGCTTAAACGTAAATAGGTTCTTATTATTGATTTTGATGTCATCACTGGTGAATCATTGGCAGATCGATATATTTCTTGCATTGCAGTCGAGAGAAATAATTAAGTCCAAGCTACTGAGCCCCTTGCACAATAACTGACTACACGAGTTTAGATCATATGAATGGCTTTTTCCTCTCTGGTTGGAGTCAAATCCGCATGAAGGAAATGGCGCCAGACTTCGGTATTCCCCTGGACATAAAACCACATTCAAATCCTGCATGGAGGAGCCAAAAATCGATAATACCTCTCCATTCCTCTACCCGAAGATCCTGAACATCGCTGATTCCCTCATTAAAGATAAAAGTTTTAAAGCAAAGGAAATTTGCAAACCTCATTCTTCACCTTTCATAAACAATAGTCCTGGTAAAAAGAAATGTGCGTGCAGCCGCCTTGTTCAATTTTCTAGGCACCTGTTGACTATGTAGGAAGGGACAGCAGTACACGGCGGGAATTCTAATTGACCATGATTTATTCACGACATTTACCTACATACTTTCAATGGGAAGACATTGTAGGCAAGTATGTTAATTGTCTTGTTATCGACGGCAATGTAATCAACTCCATCCACACGTTGTTAATAGTCATCCAGTTTGCAGCTATACTCAGACATTCAGTCTAACTTTTCGTATACAGGATCGAATTGTGTGTTTGAGTTTGGACATTTTAACCACAACAAAAGCTTCGCCGACAACAGCACCCTTATGTTCTTCCTTACCAGTAACATTTCATTTATAAAAATACAATCTGTCTCCGGTAGCTGACCTCTTCGTGGTGTGGGGTGGGCAACATGGGGTGTGCAAACTGATTATCCTAAACAGTTGATCTACACGTACAATCATGACTAACGAAGCGCAAGCCTCGATGAAGACAAGCAGAAATAAACTGGCATCGGATATTACCACCCTGCTGAACCAGTGCGCCCTTCTGAGCCAAGCTTGACAGGGTAGAGTTCAAGAAGCCATAAAAAAAAGAAGAAAGCCTTCAGATTCAGTTTCCCGCAACCGGTAAATGGAGTCGCGAAGAACTTGCAAGCTGGCTGTTAAAGCAGCGAAGGAGCAGTCCTGAAAGGAATTCGGCCAGAAATTGGACCGTGATCACAGATCTGCAAACAAAATGTTCTGCCAGACCATCCGCCGTCTCAGAGTTTAATATCATCGAAGGAGTCAAATCCAAAGATGGTGTACTTCTTTACGATGAGAAGGACATTTCGCGCAGATGGGGCTGCATCTTAAACAGGGCACTGAGAATGGCAGACCCATGGTTGTGAATAGGGCGGAGAGTAGTTCTAACGTACATAGAATGCGGTAAAACACTGCTGTCAAACTGGGGGTGAAAGGGGATAAGAGGATGTTACACTAGAGCTTTTTCTTCTTGACCATTCGATTGAACAAAAGTGATAAAAGAAGGAAGTCAGGGCTTCTATAGAGAAGAATAGTGGAAGTTCTTCAGCACATTCGAGTGCCAGCAGGCAACAGTGTTTAAGTAGGTACTGCTGGGGAAGTGCAGGAAACCATTTCGCCTGGAATAGATGCTACCATCGAGAACCTGTTAGGTTGAGTTTCTTCTGAGAACTCTTCAGATTCTACCTTGTTATCGTTTCGGGACTTCTGTAACACTACTTGCCTCGACTTCAAATTTCCGACGTCGACAGTCACAACCTCTCGCAATCAGCACAAGAAGGTCAATGCCCTTACAACATCCTCATCAGCCAACAACCCACCGATATCAAACAATTTACCTGAATTTCATCCCGAATTTACAACTAAACGATTTTCAGCCCTGATTTTCCCTTTCCACTCGTTATATTCCGTTTTCTTCCCATCTGTGTAAAATGCCTACGCCAGGAACCGAAAACAATGCTCTGGATCGAATATTGCAAATTTAACAAGCGGTTCAGCATGTTCAGCAGCTGACGTTAGTCAACAAGTATCGCTGATTTCTGTTAAGATCCCTCCGTTCTGGAACCAAATCAAGAAGTATCCTCCAAGCTTCTAGCAATGCTTCTCGGGATCGATCGGTCGAAAAGCCGATATCATTCAAACAGTAAAAGAACAATTCAAACGATTTACTGGTCATCTTCATCATCATTTTCAGTAAGCCGCTTATCCACTATGAGGGTCGCGAGGTTAAGGTGTTTAATTAGACTCTCCACATTTCCTGAACTTCCGCCATCAACTCTAAATCATCAAGGGCTATCCCCATACGGGTAGAGGTGAGATTTTGGATTTTGTCTAACCATCTCATCCTAGGCCTGCCCAGAGCACGCCTACTTGATGGCACGTTTTGGAAGACGAGTTGAGGGCATGCGTTGAACGTGGCCAAGCCATCGAAGTATGGACCTTTCCGTTTGAAGAACAAGCTGCGCAACATTGAATTCTTCGCGTATTCTGGTGTTCCTAAACCGATCTCGACGAGTTACCCCAGCAATACAACGAGGAAATCTCATTTCGGCAGCTTGTATCCGTGACTTGCTAGTTTCATCGAAAATTTAGTTCGAACGCCAGAACTGTACAAAGCAGAGAAGTACGTTTCAATCCGACACGAAAAAGGCACCAAAAAACTGCCACGACGAATCTCAAATGCGGCTTTGAGTAACGCGGCGCCTATTTTTCCCGATAGAAATTCTGAATTACACTTTTTAATAGACACCGGATCAGAGAATGTGTACCCCTGGATGTAAACGAATGTCAATTGATCTGAACCTCGTGATTGCTGACATTGATCACCCTGTACATAAACTCAATTCAATCGTCGATCTAAGTAGCCATATAGAAGTGGACAAGGAAACTAAACTTTATTTCTGTTGCGTTTTAAAGTCTACAAACACTTGTGCGCCCAAAGTCTTGTCAATCCCAAGCAAAAACTTAGTATAATTCTGGAAGATTTTCCGCAACTTAAAGCTCCTCCAGATTTTACATTGCCTCTCAAACATGACGTTGTCCACCCAATAATAACAAACGGCCCACTTCCATCTACCAGCGCTAGAAGGCTCAATCCCGACAAATAAGCAACCACAAAACAACAGTTTCAACGAATTATCAATTAAGGCATTTGACGCGTATCGAAATGCCTGCAGCAGAGGAAGACGTCTACAACATGGCGGTTATCACACCGTTTGTGTTTTTCGAATTTCTTAGAATGCCCTTTGGAGTGCGAAACGGTGCACAGACATTCCAACGTTTTATGAGTGGCATCTTAGGTGATCCCCCATTAGCGTTTATCTACTTAGATCAACTTATATCAACTGCGTTTTCGATAGACTACAAGAGCGCGGACTTAATGTTAATGCGAAAAAATGCGTACTTGGAGTAATCGAACTTGTCTTATTGGGTTATTCAAATTCCACACGCGGAATATCCAAGCTATTAAAGAATTTTCCAAGTCCTGCTCAATCAAGTAGATACAGCGTTTCCACGGAATGATCAATTTATACAACCGTTTCATAACAGACATGGCATCCAAGCTAAACCATTTTATGAGCTTCGCAAAAACACACAAAAAGACAGCAGCAAGAAACCGATTTTTCAGTGCCCCGAAGAATGTGAAGAAGCATTCCAAACTCCCAAAAAGGATTTGACCCAGAAGACAATGCCTTGCCACCCAAATCTACAGGCGATGCCATCGGGGGAGTTCTCCAACTGTTGAAAACCTTTACTGTGTATTGCTTATTGTCAAATAATTCTTAATCTGTCTACGACACAAATGTCAAAGCACAATGACATTTGACGCCATTTGCAAAAAATATGGCACATTCACATTACTTTTGCCCCACAGTGTACAAATGAATTTTAATGTTCTTCTACACTAGCTTTGGCAATTTCAACCGGGTGCTTAGGAATATGCTTATTAGCCATATTGTCGATATTTTATTTTGGATTGATGCCATCAACAATTAGAAAGGAATACTTTAGTATTTTAATTTCTACATGACACATGTACGAGGGCTCTGATGGCCAAAATATTATCGTAGCGTTTCGTAAAAACAACGTACCATTAGACAAACCGTCGAAATGGTAGGTTTCCACAATAAACAGTTTTACTGAAAATGCAGTTGCTTTATTGTGATTAACCGTGGGCGACTCACAATGTTTGCTATATTTTATTTCCATAGCATGAACAAGAAGTAATAAATATATAAAATGTGTTAAAAACTGTTTGTCCTCCACCAACTCAAGATGAACTTCTTAAAATGTTCAAGTAGGTATATGCTGCCCGAATGATCTGCAAGTACACGGTCCGATAAAACAATCAACTTTGAACGCAAACTAAGGACTTACATCAATGAATGTGGATATTTTATGTGTTATGAAAAATGCCTTTATTTCTACTCGGTCCTCTGTGATAAGCATAATCAGGAGGACCATTTTTTTTAACCTCCAGAGAATAGGTGTACCAATCGGATGAGTATATGGCAAAACTCATAGACAAGCTCTACAAGACATACATATGTATAATCATATAGTCTTGCTGAAGATTTCTAAACCCACGTTCACTTACATTATCACTCACTAAAGTACTATTCCAGTAGTAAAGCCAGAGTGTTGTAGCTATGGCGATTAGATATGAGCACATGTATGGTAAGTCAAATTTAGTGTTATTCTATAAAAGTATGTACAAAATGAAGTAAGTTGTAATTGATTATGTTGTTAGAACTTACTCCAGTGGCCATCGCGTAAAAAGTAAAACATATCGAAATCGAATAAACCATAAAGTCTGCAAATACTGGAATGCGAATCAACTCCTGCAGTTGGCCCATAAACCTGTCGAAAATAAAATTTAAAAAAATTACAAACAAACAAACTACACACAAGGTAACCGGAAGAGTCTACTTAGTCGTAGCTGCTTTCAAGCGAACTTATCCGGTAATTTGAGTTTACCCACCAGCGAATGCGGACCTGTTGATTTACACAGAATTTACACAACCTCGTACGGAGGTAATTTGTCCACCACCAACAAGAGATGAATAGAACATGAATTCATTCGGATCCAGAATCACTCCTGATACCTAAAATTTAAACTAATTTTTAATTTTAAATGCTCAACGCACTTCTATACGTGCGTACATCCATTTCCGACATCCATTTGTGCATAATTTTCCACTTGAAGTTCACGTAAGTCAGCAACCCAGTGATAAATACAGGCCACAGTGGAAACAACAGTATTCCAGTAAAGACCACACAAAAAGGAAAAATGAAGCTCAGGAAAAAGTCATGATGAACCTCGCCATATGGAAACACTTTTTCAAACAACGCCAGTGTCCTGGTGTCAGTTTCATCCTGAAATGAACTTCATTCGGTAAATGTTCAAATCACAGTATAACGTCGCACGAACAGGTACACTGAAGACTTTTTCTCCATTGAATACAATTTTATAAAACACCTCCAAATATAAAATGCTCACAACTACTATAGTGGTAATGTAAATACACATCCGAATGAGATACATAAATCTGCAGTATTCCTTGAACATTTTTTCCTCACGCTTGTCCGCTTTGAGAAGAAGCTTTTCCATATCCTCCTGCAGAAAAGACAGCATGTGAGCAAGTCCTTGAAAAAAATGAAAGCAATTTATAAATGTAAACAAATACAGATCGTCGTACTTTGCCTTCGAAAAAATACATTCGTGTATGCAATGGATAAGGTCAGCATAGTGCAACACGTCGAAATACACAGTGGAGTAATGCCGGCTTTAATTGCTTGTGCAAACTGGGAGAGAAATATTTTATGTAAGTACTATAGTTTGAAGTGTTGGAAGGCATGCTTACACCCAAGGCACTAGCAGTGATCATTGTTAGAGTGAAAACCGCGCAACGACAAGAATGCCACAATTCGAAACGTTGATTCTCGTCCATGATGATGTAGCCAGCGACTTTCAATGATTTGACTAGGAAACTGAACATCTCGTTGTGAAATATTCTTCGACTAAGCCGATGGTAGGCCATCTTTCCGTAGACACTTCCAGCAACAAAGTACAACAAAACTGATCCTTTCCCGGTTCTTATAGTTTATAGTTAGTCAGTAGTTAACCAGTTTATCGATTTTGATGGAGCACAACAATGAATTAGCTGCAGATCGATATGCTCCTTGCATTAAGTCACGCATAAAATATATATGGCAAGAAATTATTATAATTGGCACAAAATATTCGATGTCGAAGGTTAAAAATTTACACGTTTTTAATCGCCTGCCAATTACTTGGTGTCTGAATAATTTTTCGTGTAGAATATTTCTGCGCGAACATGTGTTTTTAGTTTTATAGCGCAGCTGTTAATTTTTTTCGATATTTAAAAAGTTTTCAAATAAATGTCCGTCTAATTTGAGGAGCCTTTAGGAGCAGCGCTAACGAGGTCTTCTGAGCTGAGCATCTTGTCTGCAATTAAGGAACAAAAATATGGAATATACTCGATACTGAACAAGCAGGATTCCGCACTGGATTTTTCTGTATCTATCACATCAGAACTCTGTAGGCAATTTGTGATGGGTCAAGGTATCACAATTTCAGTTTGCATTTATCAAATCGCAGGTGTAAGCCGGTTTCCACAATTATGTCAACGATTTGCTTCAAAAATACTAAATGCTTTTTGATAGAAAATGTTGCAATGAGTATATCATCTATGTGAGTAGGGCTCAGGAGCTATCTGTCGCACCATCAAGCACATGATTTAAGCAGTGCAAAGGCTTATTGTTATAGGAAGCCTTTTAGAGTCATACTTAAGGCTACATTGCCTACATCAGAAAAGTACGAAAAGTGAAAATATCACACACATTGGTTCACACAACGTGTACCTCCTAGCTTATGTTTTTTTTTTTCCCCGGGGGTAGGTGAAAATCTTGCATAGACACGATGAGGACCGCAGACGCGTGCTGATAGTAGTGTGAGATTCTTACTCACTAAAAAACACCTCCCTTCGATATAAACTTGTTAGTTACTGCAACTAAGTAAGGACTTATCAAGCAATTTTTTTATCACGAAATAGAGACGTTTGGCAGGTGCCTTTCCAATCAAAGTGCCTGCATGTTCCGCTATTTAGGCGCGGTTAATTTTTATCGTGCTAAGTCAAAAGGCGTAGACGGCGCAATACATTTCTTTCGTCCAGAAGTTGTAGGACTGTATTATTAACGTGTTCGCTTATTCGATTTTTATGCTTTCGCGCGAAGTTTTTAATTTTATTTTCGACTGTAGGAATTCCGAGATCTCTATGTATATCATCATTTCTTACGTACCACGGTGCATTGACAATTTCTCTAAGCACTTTATTTTCAAAAGTCTGTAAAATATTGGCGTTTGTTTTTTTTGGTACAACCCCAGAGTTGTATACCATATGTCCACACCGGCTTTAGCACTTGCTTATATATCAGCAGCTTGTTCTCAGTATTAAGCTTGGAATGTTTCCCAAGTAACCAATACATTTCTCTGAACTTGTAATCGAGTTCTTTACGTTTCTTTTTCACATGCGACTTCCATTTTAATTTAGCTTCGAGTGTCATTCCGAGGTATTTAGCATCGTTTGCGAAGGGAATACGAACCGAGTTCATAAGGATAGGTAAACTGTTCGTGTTCTTGTAAGTGAAGTTTAGATGGACAGATTTGGTTTCGTTGAGGGCGATCCACCAAGCCTTTGTCCATTCGTTTACAATATTCACAGCGTTTTGTAGTTTAACTGTTGTTTCTTCGATCGTTTTGCCAATTGCTAAAATACGTGTCAGTGTCATCGGCAAACGTAGCTAGAACGGTGTCTTCTTCTTGCGGCATATCTCGGGTATACAGAAGATACAGAAGCGGGCCAAGGACACTTCCTTGGGGTACGCTGGTTGTAATTTCTTTAAATTGCGAATATTCGTTTCCGGGTCTGACACGGAAGAGTCTATTTCCGAGATATGTTGTCAGTATATTATATAGGGGTGCAGACAGAACCTGACGTAATTTAAACTTCAAGCCTTCATGCCACACCTTATCAAAGGCTTGCGAGACATCAAGAAAAACGCTTGAGCAGATCTTTTTTTCTTCAAGAGCTTTTTCTATTACGTCAGTGATTCTATGCACCTGATCAATAGTTGAGTGTTTGGTTCTGTACCCAGACTGGTGATCAGTTATAAGATTCTGTTCCTTGATGATCGGCTGTAAGCGCTTGAGCTTATGTGCTGTGCTCAGCGCTGCCACTTTGCTACGATCGTAGCAAAACTGCTACGCGATTTCCAAAAAAGTCGATTTTGCTACGCTGCTACGCACTCTCCCTAATATCCCAATTTTTGCTACGCTTTTTTGAAACACGAACTTTTAACAAGAAACTTGTAATTTTTAGACCTCTCATAATCACAATCACAATTAAAAAAAAAAATAAACGAACGTAATTTCAAACTATTCACTTCCACGACTCCAACTTATGTTACTGTTCGTCCTTACCCTACACAAGCAGTATATATTTTTTCGGATGTGTTTGAAATGTGACTGGATTCGGACTGGAGTTCCAGTGGAATTTCAATGATTTTGCTTTTGCTACGCAAATTTGGTTTTGCTACGCAAATTTGCTACGGGATTTTTCTTCTTCGCGGCAGCACTGGCTGTGCTTCTAACTTGTGCAGTATTTGTCGTTTTCTCCGCTCGCCATAACACTTAAGCTCAACAATGAATGAGGGTCGTCTAACTGGGGTGACTTTCCTTAATATATAGGGTCATACAACAAGAGGTGTCATTTTTATTTTTTTGTGAAAGTACGGCGTTGTGCAAGGTCTACTGACTTTAATTCTTGTGTCAACTGAACCTTATAAGCTTGTAGACCAAGACCTTTATGCAAAATGCGGTGCAAAGTGGTTGTAGATAGGCCCAAATCCTGCGATCGTCTCGAAACGGATATACCTGGGTTTTTAATCACACTCTCAGCTACGGCCGCGATAATTTTCAGCTGACCTTCCCGGACGAACACGAGTTAGAGTCTTGTCCGAGATGTTTAAATTTATCGATTAGTACGAATTTTACAAAACGTTTTCGTCGTATTTTCACCGTCTACATTTTTACTATTTCAACACATTATGCGAGTCTGAATCGATCCACCTAACCTCCTAGTTTTACCTTATGAAAGCCATCACAATAATAGTTGAATATTAACAGTTAAATAATGGCGCGAAATTTAAAATGACACCTCTTGTTGAACGATCCTATATTAAGCCATGTAAAAGTGGACATTGACACAGTACTAATCGAATTTTTTTCTATACCTCGGTGGATATTGAAAGAGCAATGAAGTGTTTTTTTTATTAAGTGGAGATTCACTTTATGAAATAAAAAATAAACCATGTGCTTCAATTGCTTTTTTCGCACCTAGTCTTTCGCGAGAACATTTTTTGATCTTCTGAGAAAATTTTGCTTAACCTCTCCCCCATTAGGAAATCCTATCTACGCCCTGAAGTAGGTTATAACTTTACCCTAAAAGATCAACCTTCGAAATATGTGCTTCATGAAACTTTCAAAAACAGATGGGGCATTTTTTTTTAGCTCGAAAGGCATTCGCGTATACTCATACTGCCCTAAAGGGGTAGTAAACGAAGTATATTTAATTGACTCATCAGATATTTACAGGGTTTCGCAATAAGAGCGCTACAAAAGTTTTTTTAAATAAAACAAAAACGGTTTTGGATGTCAATGAAATTTTATTTTATTTTCTTTATTCCTGTGAAAGAATGTTCGATGCCATTATGTATGGAACTCGATTTCTTTTGCATGGCCACCACGGGCACGCTTGCAGAAGTCCAGACGCTGAACCCAATTTTCGACGGTTTTCAAGCATAAATCGGCCGATACTGCTGCAATTTCACGTTCGATATTCGTACGAAGTTCATCAATCGTCGCTGGCTTGTTGGCATAGACCATAGACTTGACGTAGCCCCACAGGAAATAGTCTAACGGCGTCAAATCGCACGACCGAGGCGGCCAAGCGACTGGACCATTTCGTAAGATAACACGTTCTCCAAACTTGGTTTCCAATAAATTGATTGTGACATTCGCTGTGTGGCTTGTGGCGCCGTCCTGTTGGAACCACATGTCCTCCAAGTCCATATCATCCAATTGGGGCCAAAAATATTCGGTTATCATTGAACGGTAGCGATCCCCATTCACAGTAACGTGCCGGTCTTGATCATCACGGAAGAAGTACGGCCCAATGACGCCGCCGGCCCATAAACCACACCAAACCGTAATTTTTTCGGGATGCAATGATGACTCATGGAGTACGTGTGGATTGCTGCCTGACCAATACCGCATTTTGTTTATTGACGAAGCCATCCAGCCAGAAATTAGCCTCATCGCTGAAGATGATTTTTCGATGAAAATCCGAATCATTTTCAAGTTGTTGCTCAGCCCAATTCACGAACATACGACGCTTCTGGTGGTCAAGCGGCTTCAGTTCTTGCGTCAAGTTAATCTTGTAAGGATGTAGGCCAAGATCTTTTCGCAAAATTCGCCACAACGACGTCACAGAGATGCCCAACGCTTGAGAACGACGTGTGAGAGACACATTTGGGCTTTCTGCAACTGAAGCCTCAGCGGCAGCAATATTCTCGACACTATGGGCACTTCTTTGTCTCACTGGCACGGGAACATTTTGTACTGTGCCTGTGGATTCAAATTTTTCCACTAGACGCTCAATTATTGATCTGCTAGGACGATTATGACGACCATAAATTGGACGTAGCGCTCTTAACGTTGAGGCCACTGACTCCGAATTTCGGTAGTAAATTTTAATAATTTCGACTCGTTGTTGGCTCGTATATCTTTCCATCATGAAATGGCAAACCTTATTGAAGAGAAATGTCAAAAAACCGCAAGAAAAATATGGCGTCGTTTGCTGTCCCTGTCGCTCTACTTTTGTAGCGTCCCTATTGCAAAACCCTTTACATAGTTGGACGTGATGGAAACCATTTTTCAATTCCAACGTTTCGAAATATCTTTTACCTCTAAGACGATCGAGATTATCTTCAATATCTTCAATAAATGCAGGTAAAGCATCTTCAACGTCTTTAAAGGTACAACTTGCATGTGATCTCGAAATGGATTCTGCTTCGTCCAACTGTAAATCCCGAATCTGTTGTCTCAGTTTCATTATTTCTAGCTTCTTCTGATGTATTCGTTGCAGTTTCGCCAACTTCTCATCGATGTTCTCCTCCTGCTCACGATGGGTCACCAACACACTGGCCACGGTTACTTGAAGGTTAATTTTCCTGCATCACCTTGCGAAGTGCGTCTTCTGCAAAATCCTGAACCGCTTCTTGTGTGTAAATTTTTAATTCCGTTTTAGAACGGGTGGTGTTTTAAGGATCTGAGGACTGTTTTAAGTCGATTGACTGTTGCAGACTCTAAAAACTGTGTCCACTCTACAGACATCGCTTAAACTTTTTCCAACTTTAACACCAACAGATGAACTATTCGACTTAGAAACACGCGGTATTGTACAATCGACGATACCGACCCCTATCCCGCTTCTAAAGTTGTAGGAGGGAAATATAGAAAAACAATGTCCAACTCGCTTAGATCATTTATTGACTGACGCTGTACAAAGTTATGGCTCATGCATGTGCGCAAAAATTGATAGCAGAACTAGTAATTAAAAGTGGAGACATTTCGGGTTAATCAGACGGTTAGGTGGACAGACTTGGACTAATATACATACATACATACGAAGTAAACACAGTGCGTACAGTATGGTTAACAAGTTGAGTCACAAAATACAAAGTTTCCAGAGTGCCCACATTGAGAGGAACTCTGCAGAGAGGTCTTCTTTTCCCTTAAATATTAACACTTGGACTAAAGGAATTGAAGATAAAGTTTAGACTAAGTAGAGTTTGATGATGATGTTTGAGTAGATAGAGCTTAAATGAAAATTCCAATTTGTTTGTTAGTAGTAAGCATTCTGTGGTCGTGGGGTGCACTTCTCCATTTTATTCGTATAACATAAAACAGTAAATATTCTCGTTGTGATATTCATGGTGCAGTGTTGGTAAAAATGTATCTTCTCTGAATTTTCGACAGTTATATCTCATGCTGAAACAAGCTTTGGCTGCTTCTTTGTCGTTTAGCACAGCCTCTCTCTTAATCTAAGATGAACTTCGTAAAATACTAAAGTAGCTATATGCTGCTCGAATGACCTGGAAAAAAAAAACGATTTTAATTGCATAATCGAAATTTCATTAGAAGGGCGCTCACGTCAATGAAAGTGGATATATTAAGCGTTATGAAGAAAGCCTTTATTTCTACTGGATCCAATGAGATTAGCATGATCAAAATGAAAATTTTCCGATTCTGCATATATAAATAAAGAGAAAACACATAATTTTTTTCTTTTCAATAGCTCAGATCCGGTATACCGTTAAAATAAAGTGGCGTCTTCCACAATTCCCGAAATTTAATGGATTTTAAGCAGTTTTGATAGGTACGTTTTTTTAACTTGCAGTTAAAAAGCCATTAAGACGAGGCTCTTAACTGCAGTAACCTTCGAAGCGAGTCTTTCACACTTTCTTTGGTTCATAAAATACGAGCTAGGCCTTGCTAGGTCTTGGCTTTAGTTTTATTTTAAAGCTTATGTAATACTCTATTTATCATGTAAAAACTAAAGGTCACTTTTGATCACTTTGCCTGTAAGATGCTTTTAAGTGTAACAATGTGTGTTACGCAATCAGCACTTAAAATCGACAACTGATATTACCGTTTCTAATTTCGCAACTATTTTGTGTAAAATTTGTTGTTTATATTACAATAGATCAACAAAGCCATCGTTCGAGTTGCGTTTTAGCTTTTATTGTGTAAATGTTAAGTTAAGAAGGGTTAAAATGACTAATCTTGTCATAGGATATAAATCGCTGTGCGATGTCCTATTCAGCAGAGAGGTTCCAACATACAGAACCAGATCAAATTACGCAAGTTGTTTTAGAAGTGAAGAAATGATTTTTATACATATTTTAACAATCTTTGTATATTAATAATCGTCAAACTCTTTCGTTTAATGGTATATCAAGGAAGATGGGACGAAAGAGGTAATCCGCCATCTTAGGGTATCCACCATATTGGGTTTAGAATGATGTTACATGGTTTGTCCTATTTTACTCGTCAAACCCATTCATTTGATACACATATCACGGGGGTCGTGAAGAAAAGGTACTTAATGTGCCGTCTTAGGTTCGTCCGCCATGTTGGATTTAGAACAGTATTAGGTATGCCATATTGCATTGTCACTGGACGTATATACGTGTGCGAAATTTCAAAGCTCTAGCTTAATAACAACTAGTTAAAATTTGGATTGCAAAATTTTGTAATATAAGCAATGACTTTTTTTCAATACCAGTTATATGTTAAGTACCGTTCATTGTTGGGCTAGAGCCACCATTTTTTTTATCATGATGAGAACTTGTCCTATTAATGTAACATATAAAATTTCAATAAGATCGGTCTACCCGTTTCGTTTTTATAGGGTTTTTTCCGCCTGCTCCATACAAAGGAACCACTGTACGCCGCTCGGTCAGCAGTACAACGCACTAACCACTGACCCACGGCGACCACATTCATATGTTATGAGAAAAGTAATTAATGAGTTTTACACTGATGCTAGGGTACATACGAGTATGTTTGAACATATGTACATCAAACGACTGGTAACAGCAGACAGTGATAACATAACAAGAGAGAAGCATTCTTGGAAAGGATTAAACTCTTAACCATATTCAAACCATCAGACATTCCTCGACTAATAAACCAGCCCGATCGTTCTGAAATTTCTTCGAAAACTACGAGCTACTTAGATATGTATCCGTTGAACCTCATCCATACAACACCTTATTCAGGAGCCATCATCGTTAGTTGTACATCCAGGGACTCGCACAGACAAAGCTTCAACCACAGCAGTCAACAGTATTCTCCAGTACGTTCTGCAATCCGACCAGATAACACTTTCATCACCGCTGTCAATATTGTCTGCAGACCATTCTACAACACGGTAAGACAATGCTGCAATCCATCGAAATTACTTAATAATCGCTTGAGTGTCTGTTTGGGCAAGGAGAAAGGCTCCGTCACGAGTTCCCTAAATTAAATTCAAGACGGAAGTGTAACTCTCAATGTTGCCCTAACACAAACTGTCGACATTGGTCATCCCCTTGTAGTATTCCCAATGCATAAAAGGAATCTTCTTATGAAGGAACTGCTTTCAATGTCTCTAGTCAAAACTAAAGGAGAAAGGACAACATATATTACGGCACAGCGGTTATCGTGGTCGTATACGCAACAAATAATTTGCATAATTTTCGGAAGACCCGTTTATCCACTATGAGGGTTAGGGGTTAAGGGTGCTTAAGTAGACGCTCCATACCTATCGATCTTCCGCCAACGGCGGTAGAGGTGAAATTTCGGACTTGGTCCAACTATCTCATCCTAAGTCAAAAATTAGATTTCGGTATAAAAAATAACCAAGACTACCATAGCCTATGAGGTAATTGGCTAACGTTTGGTGAGCGAGACAATGGTAGAAAGGCGTAAACGATATCAAGTTGGATATCAATGCTTTAGACCCTGCCTGACTGATCTGAGTTGATATGTATTTTTGCGGCTCTAATGCCTTTATCGAGGTTTATCCTGGCGCAGATATCAATAGCATGGATTTCAACCTGGAACATGCTGGAGCACATCCTCTTTGTCACCGTTGGATCCAAACACGCCAGCACCTACTCCGGAAGCCATTTTTGATCCGTCGGTAAACCATACCAAACAGCCTAAGTCTTAAACGGGTTATCCATTAGACCACTCACGGTCTAATAATAGCCTTCCGAAACTATACTCACTGGCCATAACGTCGGGGATAGGTCGCGATAATACTCCCAAGGTACTGGAAGTTCTCTACTTTCTTTACTAGTTGTAAAGCAATAGTAAATAGTAAATAGCTGATGAATATAGTCTGAGGCAGATAATTTTAATTTTAGCAACGTTAGTCTTGAACTTCACGACGTTTGAATTTCCTCCAATTTCCGCTGTCACTGTGATGGAGGTCCATAATGCTGTGCGATAGCGGGCATACATCATGAGCATCATCATAATGTTTAAGTT
Source organism: Matsumyia berberina (assembly GCA_917880715.2). Taxonomy (NCBI): domain Eukaryota; kingdom Metazoa; phylum Arthropoda; class Insecta; order Diptera; family Syrphidae; genus Matsumyia; species Matsumyia berberina. The sequence goes on along the minus strand of OU862870.1, from coordinate 107,479,246 downwards.
AAAATGTTAGATTCCACCGAATTCCTCCATTTACCATCGACCAGGAAGCGCGAAGGACGTCAATAATCGCTTCGACCGTAGGTGCCATCGCTCAATACTTAGTGGTTTGTACACCAACGCTATGCTCCGGTTGCGCATTACTTACTTAATTACTTAAGGTGGCGCTACAATTCGAGGTGGAACTCGGCATCAATCAACAAGCGTCTCCAGCCAGCTGCCTCGAGTTTTCCGCGCCAAGTTGGTTGAGGTCCCCTTCCACTTGCGTGCTTCACCTGAGTCGCGGTCTACCGTCCCTCGGGTGTCGATTCGATGATTTTTCGGGGCGGAGCGTTGGTGTCCATCCGATCTACATGAGTCAGCCACCTCAGTCGTTGAACCTTTACTCTTCCGGCTAAGTCGATCCCTGTACAGCCCGTACAGTTCGTCATTGTATCTCCTCCTCCAATCACCGTATACGCAAACAGAACCGAAGAATTTTCCTATCGAAACAGCCAAGAGCAATCTCATCCGCTTTTGACAGAATCCATGGCTCTGCCCCATAGAGCAGGACTGGGACGATTAAGATCTTATAAAGGGTCACTTTAGTCGTTCGAGAGAGGGCAGCGATTAGTAAGAGTTATTCTTTACTTGATTTCAGCGTTGGTCTACTTGTCTGAATTGAAAGCGAAACTAAGGTAGACAAAGTCCTTACCTACCTTTAAGTTAAACCTGTCTATAGTAACGTTCTGTCCGAGACGTCGGTGTTGGATGTCCTTTCTTGTTGACAGCATATACTTCGTATCCAAGTAATTGGAGGGAATTTTGAAAAATTATGCCTCTGGTGTTCGCGCTTGAGATTTGCATAACTCTTTCAAGAACGATGTTGAAGAAGTCGCATGACAGTGCGTCGCCTTGTATAAATACTTTTTTGACATCAAAGGTCTCGGTGAGGTCTTGACCGACCTTGATGGAGCACCGTGCATTCTCCATCGTAATCCTACACACACGGACGAGTTTTTCAGGGATGCCACAACTAGACATGGCTCTGTATAGCTCGTCTCTATAGATGCTGTCATACGCGGCCTTAAAATCGATGAAGAGGTGGTGGGTATCGATTTGGACTTCTTGGAGATCTGCCGTAGTGTGAATATTTGGTCGATAGTGGACTTTCCTGGCCGATCAGGTTGTTCACGAACGGATCAAGGCGGTCACACAACACTGCAGATAAGATCTTAAGAAAACAGAAGCCTCTGTAGCTGGCGCAGTTAAGAGGGTCTCCTTTCCTGAGGATCGCGCCAATAATGCTGAGGTTCCATTCATCGAGCATACTTTCCCCCGACCCGTTGCATATTAATAACAAATAAATTGATTTTAATAAACCCACAGCCTATCATTCCCTTTTCTTTCACCACCCATAGACGTTGCCACGTAAAAATAGCTAAGGCATCAGTATTTACGTTCGTTGGACTATCATCCCCAGTCCTATCCACCGAACACCAACACTCGCCTCCAAGAGTACAATTTGTCATGAAAAGGTCCCTTCCATTCGTGCGAAAAATGTGACCTGCACAGCATGAATGGTTGCGAGAAGCTAGGCTTTGGCTCATTCCGAGCTGTCGTGCCGGCTTTTCTTTTTTATTTACTGAAACCAAACAATTTTGAAGTGAATAATTAAAATTTATAATCCTGACAAGTTCGGATTATAAGCAATGTAAAGGGGTAGTCTTTATTGTTTTTAAACTTTTCTGTTTCTTGTAGTTGTTATATGTAATTTATTATACAATCAATAACACATTTTATGCTGCGGGCTCCTCATTTATAACCACAGGTTCTCCGTCGAGTTTCTTTAGAAATGGCAATCGTTTTATACACTCGCCCCTCCAAGTGGGTTCATCAAATCCCTCACACAACGGATTCCCAACTAGAAGCAAATCTTCCAAACTTGTCAACTCCTGCAGTCTATTGAACTCACACCAATCCTTTATGAGATTATTGCTTATAAACAGGATCTTGAGATTCTTCAGTGCTGTCATCCCCTTAAGTTTTTCAATTAGATTGTAGCTAAGCCAGAGCTCCTGTAGTGTTTCAGCAACGGCCTCCTATCGGAAGAAATCAAATTCATTTCAGTGTACTCTTCCACAAGACAAACATTTGCTCACCAAACCGGATATTTGTTTGATGTAATTCCTGGACAATGAAAGGACACGTAAGTTGCGCATTCCATTCACACCGTAAATCTTCTCAATCATATTTGTCGATAAACTGAGTCTTCTAGCGGAATGATAGAATGTTGAGTTGGTTGTCAAACACAAGGGAATGTTGTCTTACTCGCAATTTACAAGACTTCCTAGGGTTGCGTCCATTTTTTCGATTGGTGGCCATTGAAATTGTAAGTCGATTTCTTTGGCTTCAGATGAACCAATATGTGCTCGCTCTTCGAATCTTTTGAGAGCTTCCTTGATTGTTGTGGCCTTCGACATTACGCTCATCGCAAGAATTTTGAAAACTCTATCCGAATATGTATACAGTTTGTTTTGTTGATATCGATTAAATTTGCACAAACTCTATGGAAACTGTTGTAATGACAATCGGTGTACTTTTGTTTAGAAAACTCTGGAATGACTAATAAGGCTTGAATTCAAAAGCTCTTTGAACTAACGTATACTAAAGTTCGTGGTTGAATCTTTTTCCCCGTGTCCTGCAACTCAGATAGGACCAAGGGCATTTTCACACATTTTTGACGAAATCCACGCCCCTACATTGTACTGAAGAAGAGATATGATTCTTGATTCCTTTTGATACGACTGTACATAATTGTTTGTTAAAGGCCAGAGTAACAGCAACTAAGTTTAAGTCAAGATTTGTTCGCGTAGACGTCAGCGATAAATTGGTTTTCAGAAGAGAGAGAGAGAGGGTAGGCAATGCGACACTTGGGAAATTAGACGTGTGGCATGGGCGACGATTGTTAACTTTTTAAGCCCTGGGATGTTTTGTTCTGCGCCTAACGGTTTGGTAGCTACGGCTCGGCGGGACGAACCATGCGAAAAAACTACCCATCCCTCCCCCGCGTGCAAAAAAACCGAAACAGACCTGCCCATGTTGTAGATCATTCCTTTTCAGTTCCATTCTACTTAAACTCTTAGACCAAGACGAGCGTTTTGCTCTATGACAAAATCGCACAAATCCCTGGCGAAGGAGTGCTCACTCTGGACTGGCAAATGTCTTTTAGGAGAAACGGAGGCTGCAACCCCAAAATGACGCTATGGTTATACACGTAAGATGTACGAATTATCAGTTTTTTTCTTGACAGTTTATTATATATTATCAGATACCTCCACAGGCCAAGCTCAATTAACTTCAAACACGAGCTTGTGTGTGTGCAACTAAGTAGCTGGCGCGACAGCTCGGGATGAGCCAAGGCCTAGCTTCTCGCAACCATTCATGCTGTGCGTGTTACATTTTTCGCATGAATTGAAGGGACCTACAATTTATTGCCGATTCCGAACGACGAGGTGAGAAGCTCTTTCATGACAAATTATACTCCCGGAGGCTTGTCATTCCCCGACGAGAGGTGGTACCGCGAAAAATGTTTGGTGTTTTCCTGGCTGGGGCTTGAACCCACGCCGCTCGGTCAGCAGTCCAACGCACTAACCACTGAGCCACGGCACCCACGTGTGTGTGCAACTGGGGTAATGAAAACAGCTCCAACAGTAGCGTTAGAACCCTACTAAACCTTCCACGCCTTCAACTTCTCCAAAAAAAAAAGAAGAAGCGATAATGACCGCCTTTATGCTCATCACAGAAGATCAATCAAATTCCACACTCATTCGTTCAGACATTCTTCAAGAAACAACAACAAATGAAATGAGATAACAATCACAAATAGGATGTCTAGCAAGATTTAACTTCAGCAAAAACTTCAAGGTTACGTTCCCAGAACTGGGAACAGAACAAACCAACACTTACCAACGACTCTGTTGTATGGTACACAGAAGGATCCAAAGCAGACGAAGGAGTTGGAGCTGGAGTTTACGGTCATAGCACTAAAACTTCCCTGTAAGCAGTATGAAGGAAAACAGTTCTGTATTCCCAGCAGAAATTCTTGCAATAGAGCTATGTATCAGAGAGAACATAAACAGATCCATATCAAATCATCACCTAAGTGCAAGAACTAGGTAACTATTGTAGATTTTTTAATTTTTAAATACCTGGGTCTTCGACCACCTGGATACATTTTTTTAAGAATTTCAAATATTTTTTCCAGTAACAATATTACACAACAATAAATCTATCCTTCCTCCTTATTTTATTTTCAGGGCGGAAGAAACAGAAATCCAAGGCTTTGTGAGAACCAGCACCAAAAGCACCGAAACCATCAGATTAAGAGAATCAACAAGAAACCGGGACCAACAGACTACCGACATGCAAAGAGAAACGAAACCAACACATATCCAAAACCAACAGGGAACCAAGTGAATCCGAAGGCTGTGCTAAAGGAGCACTTTATTTAAACATTTTAACTCTTAAGTGGTTTGTCACGTCCTTAAAACAACGAATGTACTCCTAGATCTTAAGTTATTACAATATTACAGCTCAATAAAACTGAAAGAAAATACAAAATGATTGTGTTTCCTTCTTCCTTTCCCTTAAGTTTCTTGACACGATTCCAGGATTTCAAGAATTCCAAGGTGAGTATCATGAAATTTACCACGAGATGTACAAACCACTCACAAAATGTGAAAAAATCACGAAAACCCGAAAAAATCACAAAAATCCATGAAAATCTGACGTCACGCCAAAAAATTCGACTGAAAATTTTCTAAAAATTTTCGCAAAATACCAGGCCACCAGAAACCCAGAAAAAGCAGTAGGTATCCACTATTTTCCCGGCCAGCCGTGTGGTATGCAATGGTATTTTGGCGTCAAGTTGCAAATTTTTCCGAAAAAAAAATCGGGTATACCACACGGCTGATCACAAAAAGGAATAGTCGTTGCGGCCGTGTGGTATGCAATGCTATTTTGATCTGAGGTTGCAAATTTTAACGTAAAAAAAATCGGGTATACCACACGGCTGATCACAAAAAGGAATAATCGTAGCGGCCGTGTGGTATGCAATGCTATTTTGATCTGAGGTTGCAAATTTTTACGTAAAAAAAATCGGGTATACCACACGGCTGATCGCGAAAAGGAATAATCGTAACGGCCGTGTGGTCTGCAATGCTATTTTGATGTGAGATTTCAAATTTTTACGTAAAAAAAATCGGGTATACCACACGGCTGACCGCGAAAATAGTGGATACCTGCTGCTTTTTCTGGGTTTCTGGTGGCCTGGTATTTTGCGAAAAATTTCAGTAAATTTTCAGTCGATTTTTTTTGGGGTGACGTCAGATTTTCATGGATTTTTGTGATTTTTTTCACTTTTTCGTGATTTTTTCGCATTTTGAGGGTGGTTTCAGACGAATTTGCATTTTGTAGTAAATTTCATGATACTCACCTTGGAATCCTTGAAATCCTGGAATTTTGTCCAGAAACTCAAGGGAAAGGAAGAAGGAAACACAATCATTTTGTATATTCTTTCAGTTTTATTGCGCTGTAATATTGTAATAACTTAAGACCTAGGAGTACATTAATTGTTTAAACAAAGTGGGGTTTCTTTGACAAACTTGAGAGTTACAATGATTAAATAAAGTGCTCCTTCAGCACAGCCTTCGGATTCGCTTGGTTCCCTGTTGGTTGTGGACATGTGTTAATTTCGTTTCTCGGTAGTCTGTTGGTCCTGGTTTTCTGTTGATCTTGGTAATCTGATAGTCTCGGTTCTTTTGGCGTTGGTCTCCAGAAAGTCCTGATTATCTATTGGTGCTGGTTCTCTGTTTATCTCGAGGTTAGCTAGATTGTTAATTGAGATGGGACTGACTCTCTAATCACTGCGGCATCATGTGGGTCTGTTGTGATGTCTTCTTTACAGCCGGAGTGAATGATTAACCCAGAGTTGCCTCCGATATTCTATTGGTCCCACTGTGGGCGGCATTAATTACGGACATGAGAACTACATTCTTGTGCTAAAGAGAAAAAGGTGTAGCATTGAAAAAAATAAATATGTCAAAGGAGGGCAAATATTTATAGCAGCTTACCTTGCGCTACAAGTCAGTTAACCTTCATCCTAGAATTCTGATCTTCCAAATCGTCAAATAGCTACTTAGAGATACGGTTGTTAAGATACTGGAATCAGCGACGCCTTAAATCCAAGCTGGGAAGGCTCTCTAAAGAATGCCTAAGGGAGGAGCAGATACATGGCAAAGCGGATGAACTAGCACAAAAGGGAATATAACTGCATCTGTCCAATGGACTTCTATCAAGACGCAATTAACAGAACACTTTGGCCGAAGATCAACGAAAAAAATCTCCCTAAGACTAAGTGTTGATCGAAGCGAAGTACGCACCGTGTCTGGCATACTAACGGGTCCCAATAAAGTTCGCCATCCTGTGCATTGATTTAGTGTGGTTTTCAATGTTATTTCTACTGCACATTGGATCAGAAAATGTATAGTCTCGTTTAAAAAGGGGCCAAATCGTCTCTATAATTCGTATAATTCGTCAAGTAAAAACGAGCATTCTGGAGCAAACCATTGAAACTAAAAACATTACACGAATCCAAAGAATGATGCAGAAATACTTCGAACATTTGCAGACATCCAGCTGTTGGAAAAATGAGTTTAAGAGTTGTCAATGTGAAGGTCATGATGAAGTGGTAAGGATCATCGGTCGTCAACTTCCGATGTTGGGAAATATTTATTTCTTAAAAATAAACAGCATCGATCGACTGCGAAAACCGATGTCAACTCTTTTGCAAAGGTATAACACTGGCAAAAGAGTGACATGACTTAAAGAATTAAATCTAAATTGATCATGATTATGACATCAGAAGATTCGAAAACAAATTACGAATGTTTCCAGTTAATCTGGGCCCACCGTTGGACGCCATTGAAACCTGATTGTACCTGAGTTTCAAACAGCTGCACCTCACTCGCGCTCATGGATTATAAATTAAATTACCATGAGATAAGCGGATTTAAATACACCAATGTAACGCAAAAAAAAAAAACCATTCCGCAGGCCTCATGCTGGTGTGGCCGTTCTACTTCTCAGGGCCTCATATAGTTTCGAAAATCCATCTTTATTAATCTCCGCCAAGAGTACTGGCACAACAAAAAATGTACACATAAGCTCGACAATAAAATTATTCAAAGTTCAATTAATTGGGGATTTTTTAAAAATTCATACGTATCCCACACACTACTCCTCACGTACTGGAAGACTCCCAATTTGTCAGCCACACATGTAAAGATTGCAATATGAAGGCCATAGTACAAGGTCAGCACCAAATAGTGCAACAGCACCAATCTTTTGTATTTCTTCCTGGCTACGTACACATCATCTAACGACTCCAAGCCAAGGTACGTCTTCAAGCCACACAAATAGTTATAGGTGAATGTCGACCAAGTGTATCTTCTGACATCACTGGGGAAAAATTCTTGATCTTCTGGTGACATTCTAGCAAGCAATCGTTTCATGTTTGTGGTATCGAAACGCCAATTTAAGGACATAAAAAACGACAGAGCTCCCATGAAGCGTTGAACTTTCCTGTAGATTGGCAGAACTCTGAAAAGAATTCAATCGAAATTAAGAACTACATATGTATGTATGTATGTATGTTATTGAACGTTGGTGCCTTACCTTAGGGATTTACCACGCAATTTTAACAAGAGATCGGTAAAGGCTGCTGGAATGACGTGGTAAAGGATTGTTAGGTATCTAAACCAAAATGGATTAGTAACGTTGTTGAAGCACTGCTTCCAAAGAATTCTCTTTGAGGGGTTGGCGTCGAAACTTTCGATCATACTGCGCGATATTGTTCCTGCATAAAAAAAAGGACTTTAGAGAATGCTGCATAAAAAATGTCATCCAACTTACCCCAAGTAACAGGTCGATCGGTAGAGGTGCAAATATGGTAAATCTCTGGATCTTTTTGTACAACCTTGTCTGCAATCGCATTCTTCAACGAATCCTCATATGTCGCCCATAGGGCAGCCAAAGTTCCGTTAATAACAAAATCAGCACAGACTACATCGCCAAGGAATTTCTCTTCCAATGGCAAAACTCTGAGAACACCAATGCCACAGGCTACAAGTACGCCATTTAGTCCGTATACATTGTTACACCATGCCGGTACTGGGTCCTCGTGTGTCGAAATAACTATGCTCGGTCGAACGATGCACAGTGGAAACTTGTTGGCATAACGGCGCACCAGCTCCTCTGTGAGCGCCTTCGTATAGGTGTATGTATTGGGCCAGGGTTTTATTATTCGTTCCGTTAAGATCTCGAATTCTTCTCTCGGATTGGCGTTGTATAGCTCTCCGAGTTTTATCATGCCCACCGGGTCCATGGGAGCTTCGTAGAACTTCTCTTCGACAACATTTCTCACACAATTACTGTATGCGGTCGATATGAATGTGAAGGCCTAAGGGAAATTTGATCTAAAAAAAATATCAAAAACTCCGGAGGTGAATACTTACTTGAATCTTTTTCATTCGGGAAGTCAACTCCAGCATTTCACGGGTACCACGCAAATTGATCATCAAGAGGGTCCGTAGTTTTTCGTCGAAGCGAACATCAGCCGCAGCGTGTATAACTATTTCGACATTCTCGATGAGGTCCTTTTCATCAGACTCAGAAATGCCCAAGTTGAGTTTTTCCATTTCGCCTTCGACTATGGATATGCGCTTAATATAATCCGGATCATGGTTATACAGTTTCATGAAGTGCTTTACAAGTTGGATTATGTTAGTCATTTTGCCAAAATGAGGGTTGAAAGAGCATACATACCACTCCTCGAAAGGTATTTTTAAGGCGTTCTTCAGCTCCCACCCCCTTCTTTGCTCGTCCTAACAGATAAATATGTTTCACATCGGATCTAGAGAAGAAGAGAATTGTTAGCCGTACCAACATGAAACCGAATGAAGAAATTATCGGAGAACATTCCGATAATGCAAGTATAGGCAGAACTTTTTGAGAAATCTTCCGCAACGAAACTCATTGGAAATAAGCTTTATCTACCGGAAGACTTCCACTTGAGGCAAAGGCATATTTTGTGTCTCCTGACAGCGCACCAACGTTAGGTATGAAGAAGCCATACTGAGGTTCACCTAGAGGTTCACCTCCGTAGAATTTAGTCTAACGATGCAAGCTGCAGCCTAATTACAAATTTAATGATACTCAGTCCGATATACCTACTCCAGTTTGCTTCAAACAAGCTGAGCTCTTGGACGAACAGCGATGGCCTTGTCACTCTGTCCACAACTGAGCTGATCCTCTTTGCTAAGAAATAGAAAATTCCACACATTATTCGACTGATTCTAAATGGTGAACTCCTCAACTTCTCATATAACGGCTAGTGCTAGTAGCGCTGTATTCGTGCATTAAAGCCGTATATCCCAAATGGAGTAATGGCCAAAAATCACTCGCTGGCTTACACTGCGATCGTAACTATGGCCTATGGCTGATGGGATTGGTTACCAGATTATATAACCAGCGTAAGAATGATCGAGAAAGTCCAACGATTGACATGTATTAGCACGACGCTTGCACTTAAAACTTGTCCAAATCGCACTTAGACTGCGAGATACTTATCAATAGAGTAAGAAAAGCGTGGGAAATGCTATGATTCTAATCCTTCTCCGCATCTTTCCCCACTCAATTGGTATGACACCCACTGAAACTGCCTTCAACATGGAATACAAACACATAATATCGGACAGTAGCATCCTGAGTCGTAACGGAGTCCTTTTTTATCATGATCTTTACACGCGGCTCAAAAACAGCCGACGGAGTCCGTGTCGGTGGCTTTGGCGACTGTAGAGCCTTTCACTCCGAAATCAAAGATGTGTGTACCCCAGGCCGCCATATGGCTGAAAATTAATCCAACTTGGTGCTTAGATATTGCAAATATCTAGGAAACCAATGTATTTATCGGATGAAAGCAGAGTAGTTACTCCAGATATCTCCAAGGACTTCAAAAGAGTTTGCATTTCGCCCTTGTTAGGTTACGTTAGGTTAGCGGGGCGATGAAGATGATGAAATCCTCTTCATCTCACTTAGGTCTATGTATACCCGTTGTGGTACCCAAGGTCGTGCTAGGAAACACTTCACTGGAGCACTCAGGCGCTACGGGTTCATTGTTCTACCAATCAGCAAAAACCAGTTTTACTCTTTTCACTGGAATTTTCTCGACTTTCGAATAAAACCTAGAAGGCCCTGCAATGATGTAGAGCTTTAGTCTCAGCACTTAACACATCTTTGAGCGATTTCGCTAAACAGCGTAACATCACACTTTACTGGGCCCCAGATCACTACTAGTCAGAAAGAAGTAGTATGTATCCTGATCACGTCAAAGCACCTGACTGAAACCGATGATCTGTCGACAGTAAATCATAGTTGGGTAAATCTTGATTACTCCAATAATATCAGGTTAATTTGGTCTTCCTTCGACCTAAAGACATCAGAAAACTTAATATGACTAAGAAGAGACAAAGGACACTGGACAAAACAGCCTGAACAAAGACGCCTGTAGAATGGGACCGGTGTCATCCAGTACTTGGCCGGGATGTGAAGAGGACGAGGAAAGCCTCGAATACTTCCTCTACGAGACCCGCAACAGGGGCACTAAAACACAAATTTAGCAATTTCGTTTAGGGAAAATCCTGGAGTTCGCTGGACATACAGAACGTTTTTCAGATCCGTGAAGTCTATCCCCAAAAATAAAATCCTCCACTTGCCTCGTTTCTTCTCCAAGCAGTTTCCCAATAGAGAACACCACGGGCCCAAACGGTGGCCTACGTGACGAAATTCTTGAGGCTGTTTCCTCTTGGTTGGTCAAAACTAACTAATGTTATCACAAGACACTGTGTCGTAGACAAACATCCTCAACGACTAGGTGTAGTCTGTAATAGCTTCTCCAGGAGTTGCAGAAGTGAGGAAGAGAAGGAAGTTCATCCTGTCCTTGACCCTTCAACGATCTAAATGACCATTGCCAGTACGTTGGTTGGTTGGTAAATGGTTTCAGGAAAAGCCTTGTACTCAACCCTACCGCTTACAGTGATATCACAATCAGCTCTTTAGACCACTCAAAGCTAACTCGCGTCCCCTCTTTCTTTATGAGTTTGAAGCATTTTAAGGACACATGGAAGGCATTGAAATTTAAACATAGGGGAAAATCTGACCGAAAAGCTAAACAGGGACCACTACCATATCTAGACAAGTGTAAGGACACAGTGCGATATAGTCTGGCTTACGTGTCGATAAAGTTTCGTGGATAGGACCAACATAACCGAAGATCAAGATCCGATGAAATATAGCAAAAGTGATGGATTGGCAAAAGTATTGATCATTATCAGAAGTTGTAAATGGGCAAAAGATTGTGAACTGAACGTCAACCCGGCAAAATCAGAATTAGTTCTCTTCATGAGAAAGCTCAAGATACCGTCTTTTAGACCACCTAATCTTGGAAGGATCGAGCTGTCCCTATCGGAGATAAGATATGTATCTTGAGATAATTATTGACAGAAAACAAAGGGTCCGAAAGGCCCTCAATGCCCTTTATATGTGCAAAAAGTTAGCAAAGAAGTAATGGAGTCCTTATAATGCACTGGCTGTACACATAAACTAAATAAACTAGCGGCAGTAAAATAACTTTTCGTATTTACTACCACTAGTCTTACAGATAAGACACCAAAGCAGGCAGACTCACTAACTTAGGCTTCCTTAGGAATAACATAAATGGACACTGCTACCCATAACTTCGACGTTCTAGAAAGAACAGACGAGACGGCTTCCGTCTTGGACTCCTATACACCGTGCATCACGTTGTATCCACAGAGGGAGGACTGGAAGAGAAACTCTATCATCTTCACCCCCCACGGAACGGGCTCTAAGACCTACTCCCAATAGGAAGACCTCAAAGTATCCAATAGACTCGCCGATACTTTCAGTGTATTAGGTGAGGTTAGGTTAGGTTGAAGTGGCTGCCAGCTAAAGCCAACACACTTAGACCCATGAGGGGTCCGTTGTAATACCACCAGGATCTCGAAAAGATCTTCTACTTACTCATTGAAACCAATTGGAGCTTCTTATGACGCGTAGAAGGCTTCTGACATCAATGTTAATTAGGTCGCCTAAGTTTGTAAAGAAGAAAGTGGAGTTTCCTTCTGCGGGAGAGAGCTGGACAGGCGCAAAGAAGATGCAGAATGGTCTCCTCTTCTACAGAAGTCGTTTGCGTAAATGCCAAGCCTAGTAGCATGCTTGACAGTGTTTTGTAATGACACCAATTACAGTGCTGATATGCAATCTATTAAGAGAAACTTAGAGCGTTTCAGATCCAGCTTGGACCAAATCTACTTTGGCGCTAGACATGCGGCTTCGGCGAAGGTTAAGGTGGAGTTCCAGAATTTACGAAATTCAGTGTATTCCATGCCAAGGTTCTGACTGTGCTCATAGCTGCGAAATCACTCACGAAATCGGAATACGGAAGGGATATCGCCATTTTCATTGATAGTCAGGCTGGGTTTACATAAGTGCTAGGATCAAATGTCTTCAGATCTCGAATTGCCACGTAATGCTGAAGATATTATGCGTGGAGAATCAAGTCAGACTTTGTTGGACATTGCGGAAACCAAAAATGCCAATGAACTAGCCAGGCTGGGTAGAGAACAGCAACACATGAAAATGTGGACAACTGTAGATCCTCCTTCACTAGTAACACAAATGAGAAATTCTCTAATACAAAACGATATAAGCTATCCAATACTCTATGGCCTGTGTTAGACCGCTGAAGAACCAGAAGAATTCTCAATTTAAGCAGAGCGGAGCTACAACTAGTAAGTGGTGTCTTATCTGGCCACTGTCTTTTGAGGAAGCACTCTTATAGATTAGGGCCCTCATCTACAGATGTTTGCAGATACTGCAACAATCTATGTGGCTGCGGAAGAGTCATCAGCAAAAGACGGGGAAACTCTGAGTGACGTGAGGAAAACTAAATTTCGTGGGTGGAAACTTTAGAACCTGAGTAGAATAGGCGTTACACAAGCTACCGGGCAGAAGCGCCTGGAGTCAGTGCGAAGTCCTTTTTAATGAGTCTATCTCTATCTCTACGGACGGCTCTAAAACAGCCGAAGGAGTCGGTGCCGGTGTCTTCTCAGAAGACCTGCACATTCACCACTCCGTCAGTCTTCCCAACCACTGCAGTGTCTTTCAAGCCGAAGTCAAAGCAATAAATCAAGCCGCCGCTTGGCTGAAAGCTAACCCAATATCACGCAGGAATATTGCGATCTACATCGACAGCCAGGCTGCGATCAGATCCCTCGTATCCAGCACTATAAAATCTAGGGCAGTGAAGGACTGCCGCGTGTCTCTAAACAAGATCGCTAAACAGTATAACGTCACACTCTGTTGAGTCCCTGGTCACTGTGACATTCAAGGGAACTGTGCGGCTGACAAATTAGCTAGAATAGGCTCCCAATGTACAGACGGCAGGAAGCTCGACCATGTCAAAGCGCCTATGTCGTTTGTTAAACACCTGACCCACACCGACGCTCTGTCGAAAGCAAACCGTAGATGGCAACATCTCGATTATTGCAATAATGCCAGGCTAATCTGGCCTGTCCTGGATCTGAAAAGATCAAAGGCATTAATACGACTGAGAAGAGACCAGCTCACAAAACTCATCAATGTCCTCATGGGGCACTGCATCCTAGGAAGTCATGCTCAAGGCCTGGGGATAGCATGCAACGATTTCTGCAGGATCTGCAGGGATGAGGAGGAGGAGGTGTCCACCGCACACTTCCTCTGCACGTGTCCCGCACTAGCCCATATCAGGAAGGGCCGATACTTCTTTAACGATATTAATGATCTGAACTCCGCCAGCATGGCCGACCTTAACAGCTAAGTTAGGAAATCTAAATGGTTTCAGGAGTAAGCAGGGTACCCCAGTACTTAGTGGCATCACAATGCATCTACGTTCTGGTCTAAGTGTACCTTCTCTCGGAGGGCCACTTCTAACTAACTAAGGATAGGCGTTACCTTTTGAGTTGGTTTAAAGAATGGTTAGGTCCGAACTTTAGTAAGTAAATACCTAATCGATGGACCCATTCTGAAAATTATAAAAGCACTTTGGAACTCTAAGGACTTAATCTCGAGTTTTTTAACCGTGAAACTGAATCATAAAGCCTAAAAAAATATATTTTCCACATAGTTTCCAACTCATTCGTTAGTTATCTGATGAATATCTTCCCAAAGGCGGAGCCTTCACCATTCAAACAGCCTGATTTTAAATTGGCTCTTCTATTCGTTTGCCGCATAAATTTAAAAGTAGAAACCCGCGACGCACGTCCTATCTCAACTTCTGAACTTATTCTAACCCCTTTAAACCGGTTCGATCTATCGTAGAATTGTCGCTTCCGATCGAATTATTATGCAAGCAAACCGATAGACACAACTAAAATGCGCGGTTAAGGAGCGTTTAATTGTATTTTGCTTTATTCTGTTTATACTCATAGCTATCAAGATCCGACTTACGCAGTCACTTGCAAAAAAATTACTGTGGCGTGATAGCACATTTTACACAGTGTCATTGTATCGATTGCAATGCAAATGTGGACAAGACTATGAATACGTACAATATTTCATCAGACTGTGACCGTCACAAAATAATGAATATTCATAACAATTAGGCGCTACATCTCATAGAGCGTCAGTGGCAATCGCCTTGCAATCATTCACGTTCATCATGCATACGTAAAATGTATATATTTAGCACGGTTTAAAGGAAGGAGCGAAATTCTAAAATTCTGTATAAACAAGTTTCTGCAAATCACTCAAACATTTTGTTTTAAGAACGTGGGGAGAAGCAGCAGGGGAACACAAAAATGCCCGGTCTTTACCCGGGCGTAATGCAATGCTCGAATGTAGTGGATGTCTGGAGGGATTTCTCAAGTAAGGTTAATTTTCCCAAACGCCTGTTTAATGCACTCTGCATGTTAGTGGAACCCTTATTTAAACAGATGGAGAAGTTTAAGTATCTCGGGGTTCTATTCACGAGTGATGGAAGAAGCAATACTGAGTTATCCTGTAGGATAGGCTGGAGCAATTCTGAGACAGCTTTGTCAATCTGTTATCAGTAGGGCTGAACTTGGGCTCGGAGCTAAGCTATCGATCTTTAAATCAGTATTTGTTCCGACTGTCACCTATGGTCATGAGGTTTGGGTAATGACCGAAAGAATAAAATCGTGGATACAAGCTGCCGAAATGAGACTTCTTTGCATGTATATTGCTGTGATGACTCACCGAGATCAGGTTAGGGACAGGAGAATACGCGAGGTACTTAATGTCGAAAAGCTTCTTCTTCGAACGAAGAGGTCCACACTTTAAGGGTTGTGGCACGTTAAACCCAGGCCTCCAACTCGACTTCCAAAACGTGCCATAGCATACGTGTCCAGACCTAAAGGGTTGGATCAAGTCCAAAAGTCACCTCTACCCGTATGGGGATAGCCACTTAAGAAATCCACGACCCTCATAGTGAGGATAAGCGGGTCATTGGACAAATGATGATGAATGACGGCTAATTTCACAACGAGAATCGCAAACCCAAGTGAAAAAGATCTTCAGATCCTTTTTCGATCGAGTGTACCTTTATCTATCAAAATGTTCTGTGAAACTACCATAAGGCACAGACCACCATTGCAAAAACCCATCACAGATGGCACCACAGTAACGAAATATCTCTTTTAACAAAAAATGCTAGCAAGCACAGCTGTTTGCGAGCTCTACAAGCACAGTCGAGGTTTCTCAGAATTTAAACCAAGGATGCTGCTGGATGAATGATGGTTTAAAAGTCTTAGCAAAGGGTGAAAATAAAGCCCAACCCGAAGCACGCAAAGACAAACAAGAACACATAGCAAGGACCAATAAGCTTAACCAAGATGATATAAAATGCGTGTTTACCTACACCTTATGTAAACCAAAAGTAGTTTAGTTTAGTCGTTACAACAAATAGTACAGTTTCAGAACGTCTGTCTTTATACTTATTTCGGCCACTGTATGTATCACTTTTGCACTTTAAATTAGTTTTTACCTCAACAACTTTTCAACATACAGCTGCCCAAGGAATCCTGTGCCTCCGGTCAAGAATATCGTTTTCCCTTTGTAAAAGGATTTCATTGGACTCAATTTATTTTCGATTTCATTTGTCCAATTAGGTTCATTGAAAAAATCTTCCGGAGTGAAAGAGTCCATTTTGAACTAAAAAAAAACACACACAAAAACTGTCCTCCGTTGAAAGCACGAATTGCAATAATCACTAGAATGTTAATCCTCTGCCAGTCGAATTACAACTGGCGAAAATTCCAAAACCACAACTGGAAGCAATACAGCCGTGTGTACGAGCTCAGTTCAGAAGTCAATATATACGCAAGGAGGTTTGTAATGAGTTCGATTTCCAAAAGAATTTTGTTGGCGTCGAAAACTTAAATTTAATCAAAAAAAAGAAAATATTTTAATTAGATTAGCTATGCATGCTTCTGTTTGAAGACTTTTGCATATGTTATATACAAAACCGGCGGTTATTGCACCTGGTATCGGAGTTCTATGTAGAAGGTCAACCATAGGGCACGTTAAACCTTGAACGTAGTTTACGGCACGTGCCAACATTTTATGCGCTTGGAAGTCCACAACCAAATGCCCGAAGCACACAATCGGGCTTAAAAAAGATGGACATTGTGAAGATGTTCTTTACATTTTGGAAACCATATTCCATAAGGAATCAGCACCAGAGCGTACATATGTAGTATCCATTTTAATTTATTCAATTTGTTTTTCCAATCAGTTCTGCTTTCAATGTCGCAGAGTGTGTCGAGCTGTGTGTGCAAGGTTTAGTCATTCGAAAACAATAACCACGGAAATGAAATTGCATTTCCTTAAAGTTTCAAAAAACTACATATGTATCTGTAATTCGATATACAGGGTGGTTCGAAAAAAAGGGACCGTTTTGTTTATGCTCAAATATGTATAAGATAATGCAACATAAGCTAAAATTCATAAAGATGATTACTCTCTCGCTAAAAGTTTCAGACCCTTAAGCCTGTTTTCCTTCCTGTTGAAAAGCATAGAGAGGCTAGTCGAGATTCTTGTGCGAAAGGTTGCTTTGAGGGTACATCCTCTGTTGGAGATGCAGCAGTATACCAGAGCGTGGAAAATCCTACAAATCTGCGCTTCAAAATCTAGTTGGTAGAATTGAATGCGCGCTTGATAGGAAAGAATACGCCATGGGCATCTTCATCGACATAGAGGGTGCTTTCGATAATGCGACCAATGACTGAATGTGTAACTCTGTTACACAACGCGGGGTGGATGAAACATTGGTATTGTGTTGATGTACGTGACTGTTTACTGCACTAAACTTAAAAAAAGGGCTTATCTCGGCGGCACGAGAGCTTCTCCGAGTACGCCTGGTGCTGCTCTAGAGTCTTGACACTCTGCTTGATCTACGAGTACTTCCTCTTGATATTTATATCATGAGCTGTACTATCAACGCAATCTATTGTCTTAGACGGGGGGCCTTTTGGTATCATCCGCACTTGAGTTTTGATAACCTTGCGCGACACTTATCCTACGACCCTAATTTCATGGGTATGATGTCTGATGCAATGACACCAGAACTTCGGCTGCTTTGCAAATTTAAAGTCGACTTTCCTTGCCTTCAGGACTGGCTTCGGCCAGAGTCTGAGACTGGACGGGGCTGTAGTCGAATCTTCACTGATGATTCCAAAACCAGTTATGGGTCCGTAACTAGTGTCTTCTTGGAGGTCGACAACACCAGACTTCACTGCCCGTTAGGCAAGCATGCCTCTGTTTTCCAAGCAGAAAATGGACACGGACTGTGCTGTAAAGAATAGGCGGAAGGGTTGGAGCACCTGCTTTGGATTTAAAAAAAAGAAAATTTATTGGCGTTCTAACGGTACACTTTGCTTTTGCCTTCGAACAATTTCCTCGGTGATTGTCCTGCCCTTGCTTTGGCGGCCTTGCTCGGATCAGGTGATAGATTTTCGGTGCTAATATAGTGAGTGCTGATACTGTAAGCGCCTCATCATTGAAGCGCGTTCTCGGTTTTCTCCGAAAGTCGGCAAAATTTCAGTAAAATGGGTAAATACTGGGTTCTGCTTTCTGGCAGTACAATGCACCAGTTGCGTTTAAGCGCTCCAATATAGCGTTTCCAAACATGTTTTGCTACAAATAGCAACTTTTGACTGTGATCGTTTAAAAATCCACAAAAGGGATCTACACTGATGGTTTCGAATCGGAAGAGGGCAAAGGGGCCGGCGTTGTCTTAATGTCACCAGAAATTAATCTCGTACTCTTACTGGTCATAGCTGTAGCATTTTCTGGCTGAGTCCCAAAAAAGTAAACTACTTTTCTAATGAAATAATCTAGCCTGTAGCACTCGGTTCGGGAACCACTGGTTGCTCTTTACAAAGCTGAGTAAGTCTGTGTGTCCCTGTGGCTCAATGATTAGGGAGTTCCTCTACTGTGCGAACTGCGTGGGTTCACGGCATTACCTCTTGTCGGGGAATGCCAAATCTCCAAGAATACGATTTCTCATGGAAAAACTATAAAATGCAGAGATGTGATCCGAAACGAAATGGTTTTAAATGGTACGATCCGAAACAGTTTCGGTTCACGAAACCTTGATCCGAAACTGGCACAAAACCAGTACGAAACTCTGACCCTAAACTTAGGTACGATATTATCTGGTACGAATCTGCTCGGTACGAAACTGTGACGTTTAGTTTCGGTTCACGATAAGATTGAAATAATCAGATTGAAAATTCTAAATTGTCACAAAAATATATTTCCTTTATGACTGCACATAAAGCCTGAATATGGATTGTTGAAAATCTTTTCAAAAATTAAAAAAACTAAACCAAAAGTTTCGTTCCGGATCACATCCTTGATAAAATGTAGGTTCCTTCCATTCATGCAAGGAATCTAACACGCACGAAGAGTCTAACATGCGAGAAGATAGGCCTTGCCTCATCCCAAGCTAAAGCGTCAGCAATTTATTTATTTCGTAAGTGTACATATACTGATGGAAGCAATCTTCAAGCTATTGGCGCACACTTCAATGCCATTAAGATCGTCCTCGGCTGCGATTGATCGAAAACTTATTATCTAATGATCGCGTTATCTACTCGTGGTGAGTAGCTAAAATTACAAGTGCAATTCTGAATGATAATCAACTTTACCAAAAAAAAACAAGCTAACGAAATCGACACCATGCCCTGCATAAAGATTGATCAGCCCTTGAACACTTTTTACTATTGTTCCTGAGCTAAAATTGGTTTCTGGAATGTGACGCCACTCCTCGCCTCCTGGAGTAAAGGAACTCAAAACTCCAGATTCCTACAACTTGAGCGATAATTCATGTGATAGGTACATATAATCCGCAACGAGGTACTACTCTACTCTAGTAAGTCATAAGGCAATCCACGGGGATCTGGAGTGGGACTGTTGATTTTGGCTACATCACGCGGAGGTGGCAACCGTACGGAGACAGGATTTTGGCCACCAAATTCTGGACTAGAGTACGACAACTAACCATTATACAGTGTTATGGAAGGCCAACATGGTCATCTTTTGTTATAAATATTACCTTCACTCCACACCATTGCACTGAAAGCATTGTTCGTTGCTAGTTCTGAACAGTACACTGCCGTGCTGCCTTAATGCAGTGTGCAGAGGACATTGCATTTACTCCTGTGAATATAAAATGCTTACGTGACTGTTTACTGCACTAAACTTAAAAAAAGGGCTTATCTCGGCGGCACGAGAGCTTCTCCGAGTACGCCTGGTGCTGCTCTAGAGTCTTGACACTCTGCTTGATCTACGAGTACTTCCTCTTGATATTTATATCATGAGCTGTACTATCAACGCAATCTATTGTCTTAGACGGGGGGCCTTTTGGTATCATCCGCACTTGAGTTTTGATAACCTTGCGCGACACTTATCCTACGACCCTAATTTCATGGGTATGATGTCTGATGCAATGACACCAGAACTTCGGCTGCTTTGCAAATTTAAAGTCGACTTTCCTTGCCTTCAGGACTGGCTTCGGCCAGAGTCTGAGACTGGACGGGGCTGTAGTCGAATCTTCACTGATGATTCCAAAACCAGTTATGGGTCCGTAACTAGTGTCTTCTTGGAGGTCGACAACACCAGACTTCACTGCCCGTTAGGCAAGCATGCCTCTGTTTTCCAAGCAGAAAATGGACACGGACTGTGCTGTAAAGAATAGGCGGAAGGGTTGGAGCACCTGCTTTGGATTTAAAAAAAAGAAAATTTATTGGCGTTCTAACGGTACACTTTGCTTTTGCCTTCGAACAATTTCCTCGGTGATTGTCCTGCCCTTGCTTTGGCGGCCTTGCTCGGATCAGGTGATAGATTTTCGGTGCTAATATAGTGAGTGCTGATACTGTAAGCGCCTCATCATTGAAGCGCGTTCTCGGTTTTCTCCGAAAGTCGGCAAAATTTCAGTAAAATGGGTAAATACTGGGTTCTGCTTTCTGGCAGTACAATGCACCAGTTGCGTTTAAGCGCTCCAATATAGCGTTTCCAAACATGTTTTGCTACAAATAGCAACTTTTGACTGTGATCGTTTAAAAATCCACAAAAGGGATCTACACTGATGGTTTCGAATCGGAAGAGGGCAAAGGGGCCGGCGTTGTCTTAATGTCACCAGAAATTAATCTCGTACTCTTACTGGTCATAGCTGTAGCATTTTCTGGCTGAGTCCCAAAAAAGTAAACTACTTTTCTAATGAAATAATCTAGCCTGTAGCACTCGGTTCGGGAACCACTGGTTGCTCTTTACAAAGCTGAGTAAGTCTGTGTGTCCCTGTGGCTCAATGATTAGGGAGTTCCTCTACTGTGCGAACTGCGTGGGTTCACGGCATTACCTCTTGTCGGGGAATGCCAAATCTCCAAGAATACGATTTCTCATGGAAAAACTATAAAATGCAGAGATGTGATCCGAAACGAAATGGTTTTAAATGGTACGATCCGAAACAGTTTCGGTTCACGAAACCTTGATCCGAAACTGGCACAAAACCAGTACGAAACTCTGACCCTAAACTTAGGTACGATATTATCTGGTACGAATCTGCTCGGTACGAAACTGTGACGTTTAGTTTCGGTTCACGATAAGATTGAAATAATCAGATTGAAAATTCTAAATTGTCACAAAAATATATTTCCTTTATGACTGCACATAAAGCCTGAATATGGATTGTTGAAAATCTTTTCAAAAATTAAAAAAACTAAACCAAAAGTTTCGTTCCGGATCACATCCTTGATAAAATGTAGGTTCCTTCCATTCATGCAAGGAATCTAACACGCACGAAGAGTCTAACATGCGAGAAGATAGGCCTTGCCTCATCCCAAGCTAAAGCGTCAGCAATTTATTTATTTCGTAAGTGTACATATACTGATGGAAGCAATCTTCAAGCTATTGGCGCACACTTCAATGCCATTAAGATCGTCCTCGGCTGCGATTGATCGAAAACTTATTATCTAATGATCGCGTTATCTACTCGTGGTGAGTAGCTAAAATTACAAGTGCAATTCTGAATGATAATCAACTTTACCAAAAAAAAACAAGCTAACGAAATCGACACCATGCCCTGCATAAAGATTGATCAGCCCTTGAACACTTTTTACTATTGTTCCTGAGCTAAAATTGGTTTCTGGAATGTGACGCCACTCCTCGCCTCCTGGAGTAAAGGAACTCAAAACTCCAGATTCCTACAACTTGAGCGATAATTCATGTGATAGGTACATATAATCCGCAACGAGGTACTACTCTACTCTAGTAAGTCATAAGGCAATCCACGGGGATCTGGAGTGGGACTGTTGATTTTGGCTACATCACGCGGAGGTGGCAACCGTACGGAGACAGGATTTTGGCCACCAAATTCTGGACTAGAGTACGACAACTAACCATTATACAGTGTTATGGAAGGCCAACATGGTCATCTTTTGTTATAAATATTACCTTCACTCCACACCATTGCACTGAAAGCATTGTTCGTTGCTAGTTCTGAACAGTACACTGCCGTGCTGCCTTAATGCAGTGTGCAGAGGACATTGCATTTACTCCTGTGAATATAAAATGCTTATGGGTTGATACATATAAGCTGTTTCGTTTTTTCCGGACCGAACATGGAATGTTTGATGTAAGAATAAAAGATCGAATTGTTCAAAAGCAGTAAAATGGATCTGTATTGAACCAAAGCCTAGCCTCTGGCATATTGAGCGTGTTACATTTTCGCACGAATGGAAGAGACCCACGATTAATTGCGGACACTGAATTGGGAATTGAGAAGCTTATACTCTCGGAGGTTCATCGTTCCCGGAGGACATTGCTGAGGCTCGAACCTATCCCGCTTTTATAGACGTCAAACGTACTAACGAGCGACTACTGCGGATGGTCCAGATTAGTTTATTTTACACAAGAAAAGGGGCTACTAATGACCGCCGTATCTATAGTTTCTAATGTTTCTGTCCATCGTTCGTAGTCTTTCCTTCTTGGCATTCGCTTGGATTTCCCGACAGCTCTATTGTATTTAATCAATGCGTCTATGCCGACGGCACACAGTCGTTTGCTGAAAATTTGTACAAGGTCAAGGCTCAGGCACTCTCAACTTCTTGCTACGCATATATTTCACATGAATTAAATTTGTTATTGAATCCGAATGGTGAATTGGCAAACAGAAATGAAGTAAGAGTTCCATTACACCTTGAGTTTAGTAAAATATTTTACATTCAAATTCATGCAGTACGGTCAAGGCAAACAATGTTAAGTATATGTCAGGGCCTACATGATCTTAGAATGAAGGGATTGTAAATTAGCTTTTTCGTTACCAGTGAATCCACTTTGGGCTGAAGAGTGGTAAGATTGTTTCTTACCAGTTCGTAGAATACTGCGTTTCTGCAACAAGTCTGGGTTTGGTAGAAGGCGACTCAAGTTTGACTGCCTGCGAAGATGAACATAGTTTTCTCCAAGATATTAGAGGTGCGAATAGGTCTCGCACACTGCTTGATGGCAATGACATCTGCCTGGAAGAGGGAACATTTTTTGTCTAAGAATTTCGCACAGTGCGATTTCTCAGTTTTAGAATCGATCGATGAAAGGGATTTTCGTATCGCCCAGGTGAGGTAACTATCATCTACCGTCTTTGGCTGCGCTCCACCCCCACTGCTTCGCTTAATGCTAGTGTCAGTCCATCGTCAGTTTAAGATCACATAGGAATGCCGGCAAAACTCAGTCTACACAGGCTCAGTCTGCACAGGCTCTTCCACATAAACACCCACTCTCCTCCATACCCCAAAGCAGCGAGCTCAGCATGCCATCACTCTTCCAATGCACTGCTGTAAACGAAACTACTTAGTAGTCATCCCCCCGAGTGACGACTGGGAAAAGTTCAAACCCCGTCCCTCAGAGCACCACCAAGTACACGGACGGCTCTAAAATGCACAGGGGATCTGGGGCTGGAATATTCGGAGAGTCGTCTAGTCCTAACATATCGGTTAGTCTAAGCACATACTCAACGATCTTCCAGGCCGAAATATTGGCCATTAATCAGTGCATAAGCTTAAACTTGCTTTCTAACTTCCGTGGCAAAACCATCTTTCTCTTCTTTGGCAGACAAGCTCCCCTCAAAGCTCCGAACTTAGCCACTTTACAAACGAAACTAGTTCTAGAGACAGTCAAAATGCTTCCTGAAATAGGAAAAACTTGGGCATACTACACTGCATTCTACACTGCTCCCAAGGGCCACATCGGGAACGACACAGCTGGCTCACTGGCCAAAATAGGTGCAACAACCCCTGTCACTGGTCTGTCACCGGACCCTACCTGCAGACTGTGCTTGGAGAACGATGAAAGCTGCTTAAATAGAACTGGCTCTGCTTCTAAAGCAGATGACACTGCGAACTCTAAGAACTATTGTACCGAGAGCCTGAGAGACAATGAGGGCCTCAATCTATCTAATGAAGTTGACGATGTCACTTGTCGAAACATTTCTGATGTACTTACGGATCAGAGTGTCCTTAGGGAAAACTCGTCTCCTTATGTAATAGAGAACCACACACTCATTTAGTATTATGATCTGGTGTTTCGTCTTCTTCTAGGAAGAGTCGACATTCAGTTTCCTGATCTATATTCATCTTGCATAGATGATATTTCAGACTGCAGGATTCAAAAAAAGAAGTTAACAAGTAATCGAATATGGTTAAGCTTTTTACTTATAAGGCGGATGAGTCCTTTTGCTTAACTGATTCTTTGAATATTATCGCAGTAGGATAACTGGTTGTGTTTGTACCTTTTAATTAGTCTCCTTCTGGCTAATTGGTCAGCCATCTCATTATATTGGATGCCTCTGTGAGCCGGCACCCATCACACCATCACAGTTTGGCTCTATTTCGCTTGGATAAGTCTTGGAAAGCATTGAAACAGACGTCGCTTGCTTTTTCGCTAAGGTAATAAAAGCCCAATACTTTAAGTGCTGCTTGGCTATCGATGAATACATATGTATATTGTTGGCAGCACCCTTGATATACCGCAAGAAGAAGGCACCGTTGTTGCTACATTCGCGGACGATACGGCTATTCTGGCAACAGAAAATTCAGTCGAGTCAGCAACTGTGAAGCTCCAACGAGCTTTGGATACAATTTGCGAGTGGACAAAGGTTTGGCGCAAACCAAATCTACGCATGTTAACTTTACTAACAAGAAAATAAACAACTTACCCGTTTTCATTAACTCGGTACAAATACCGTATGCAAACGAAGCAAAATATCTAGGAATGACACTAGATGCGAAACTGGAAATGAAAGCCGCACGTTAAAAAGAAACGCGACGAGTTAGAAATTAGATTCAGAGATATGTATTGGCTGCTTGGAAGATATTCCAAATTAAGCATGTATAGCAAATTGCTCTTATTTAAGCAAGTCTTTAAACCTGTATGGACGTATGGTATACAACTTTGGGGTTGTACCAAAACCAGCAATAGAAACATTTTACAATCGTTAATGCGCCGTGGTACATTAGAAACGACGATATCCATAGAGACCTTGGTTTAGCTACCGTCGAAGATGAAATAACAAATTTTGCTCGCAAACTCCGTGTTCGCCTTCATGGACATTGCAATAGCGCCGTACTCCAAATTCTGGACGTGACAAACTTTGTGCGCCGACTACAAAGAACGAAACCGTTCGATTTAGCGCAATAAGGAATAGCCGCATATAATGACGGTATTAGTAGGTGCTTTTACTGGAAAGCCACCTGCACAACGCGAATTATTATTATCGAAACTTTAACTACTTGATAGCTTTTCCGTACTTAGTCGTAGTAACAAGAAAAGGGGAGGTGTTTTAAGTGAGTAAGAATCTCACACTACCATGAGCACGTTTGGTAGATCCTCATGGTGTCTCATTAAAGATTTTCACCTACCCTCGTAAAAAAAAAAAAAAAAAACCCTTGATGCAATATGCGAAAATAATATCAGCACAGATTTTTATGGCAAACAGGCCGGCCTAAAAGAGACTAAAACGAATTCCAAGTGCCTTCGAGAGTTTGCGGTTAAGGCCAAGGACACGCACCTCAATACTCGATTCAGTATACCACGAGTCCACTGATCTTCAACAGATAATCGCCGCTTTTCCAGGGTGAGCTATTCAGAATCTCGATTTGAAATATCCACTCAAGCTGGAGCAATTCGGGCATCTGATACTTATTCCTAGCTCAGGTTGGAAAGAATTGCCAAGTGACCCAGCGGGTTTAAACAGTGCTAGACTTCTCACTGTAGTTATATTTATTCAACAGATCACTCCAGCATATGTAGAAGTAAAGGGATCCGATACATTCCATTGACTTGGAGACAGATAATGTGATTTTCATTCCCAGGCAATAGCTCAGGCGAGCTGCCTAAATCTTACAGACCTATCAGTCTAACATCTTTTATCTTGCAAACTATGGAAAGACTAGTAGATGTCCATATCAGAGACCGGTTAAAAATCTCTACGACTCTACACTCGAGGCAATTCGAAGCACAGGAGAGGCAAATCCACGAAGGGTGCCCTTCATCATTTAATCAAAGAAGTAGCCTCCTCCAAGGAAGTAGCCCTATGTGCCTTCGTTGACATCGAAGGCGCTTCAGATAATTCCGGTTACGAGTCAATAGCAAGGCCAATCGGTAGAAGATGAATCGAAGACTCAACCAATCAATGGATAAGGGTTATGGAAAGTCGTATAATAACTTCTTCTTCAGGAGGAGTTTCAGTGTCTGTAACCGCAGTGGGCTACTCGGCGTCTCTACGGCAGAACTTGGGGTCTTAGTCTCAAAATGATACATTTCGATAGTTAGACCCATAATAACATATGCGGCCATAGTTTGGTGGCCAAGAGTACTTGAACGAACGACGGCAATAAAGCTTGAGAAGCTACAAAGAACAGCCTCTCTCGGTATTACAGGTGCTGCGCGCACCCACCCCACTTCACCCATAGAGGCTGTTATCGGGCTCTCATCCCTACATATCTTCACTAGGAAGACCGCTGAACGTTATGCTATAAAGCTGCAGCTAGAACACAAATGTAAATCAGGTAAAAATCTCCGACATTATTGCCAGGGGAGCAAAATGGCTTCCGGAAAAAGTGCTGGCGCCTTCGGACCCAACATTTAAGTCTCGGTAACGCCGGTGGGCGCCGTGGTTCAGTGGTTAGTGCGTTGGACTACTGACCGAGCGGCGTGGGTTCAAGCCCCAGCCAGGAAAACACCAAACCTTGTTTCGCGGCACCACCTCTCGTCGGGGAATGACAAACCTCCGGGAGTATAATTTGTCATGAAAGAGCTTCTCACCTCGCCGTTCGGAGTCGGCAATAAATTGTAGGTCCCTTCCATTCATGCGAAAAATGTAACACGCACAGCGTGAATGGTTGCGAGGAGCTAGGCCTTGGCTCATCCCGAGCTGTCGCGCCAGCTATTTATTTTATTTATAACAATAGGAATGAGGCCCAGCGTGCAGCGTGTTCCAGGCTGAAATGCTTGCTATTGAGATCTGCGCCAGGGTACATCTCGATAAAGGTATTGAGGGCGGAAAAATATTCAGATAGTCAGCCTGCGCTCAAAAAATTGACATCTCATTTCGTAGAATTTAAGTCAGTCAAGTGCTGCTACGATACCCTACAAATACTTGCCGACACAACAAGGTCAAGCTTGGTGGGTTGTCCGGTCACCAATGAAACTGCGAATGAGCTGGCTAGGGCCGTTTCGGCTTCGGCGCTCTTGGGACCGGAACTCTTCTGTGGCATTAATTGGTCTACCACCACAGCTTTGCTTAACAACTGGAAACAACAACTTCTCTTAGGCCATTGGGAAAATGTTCCCGGGCTTAGGCAAACCCAGAGACTTATAAAGCCCTTTTCCTACAAGGAAATTCAAAACCTTGACCGGAAACGGCCATTGTGGCCTAATATATCATCTCAACAAACTAAACCTTTGTTCAGATACAGAGTGTCGGTTCTGTTTGGAAGAGGAAGAAACCTCTAAGCACATTCTCTGTGAATGTCTGGCTTTATACTGACTATGCAGACGGATCTTTCATAGTGAATTCTGTTCGTTAGCAGAGTTTAGAAACTTGGCTACTAATTTCATACTCGCCTTCATTAGTAAGGCAGTAGACCTGTTAGACACAGTAGATCTTAGTAGGTCGCAGTGTCAGCCATGAGGGCAGGTCCATAAAAAAAAATCTACCCCGACTACGGCAGATTCAACGGCAGATCCCTAGGCTCTTAGTATCCCTATAACTCTCCTGTGGGTTTCAGGAGAGTTTACTGTGCCCAACAACTCTCAGATATTTGCGTTCCCGAGAGATGTGGATTGTTTTTAGAACACAACAGCATGGTTCTTGATGAAAAGTTAATTCCCCTTCGTGTTCTCTCCGTCAATTCAAACAATTGCGCATTTCCCGACGCTGAAGGTAGTTCCTTTTATTTGTCCCAGTAAGCACTACCACATGCTTCGGACGACTCATAAATATTTAAAAAATATACATATGTATGTGGATAAAACAAAGCATGTGAAAGACACTCACTAAAGGAAGCCTACGTCCGAATGCGACCACTTTTGAGGGAGGGAATTGTGCACAACTCGTCTTTGGAGTGATCCCAGGTGTAAGTGAGGTCGATATCACAATGAGCGAGTACCTTTGCCCTCAGCAGTCGCTTCAGAACGGCCGAAGTCTTTGCGTTGAATTGATTTCCATACATTTTCAGAACTTCCAGCTCGCACGGCTTCTTGATGGCACTGAGCAGTTCATAAATGGCTTCACATCCAATGAGATTGTGTGTGATGTCAAGTGACCGCAAATTTGTATAGGCGATGTATCTCGCTATTACCACACCACCCTTTGATCCCAGGTTGTTGGAGCTCAAGTTGAGAATTTGAAGAGTCTTGCTTTTGGCAAGAGCTACAAATAAATATTCTGTTCCATACGACACAATGTTGTTACCCGTCAAATCCAAGTGCATTAGTTTTGAGTCCTTGGCTCCCAAATACTCCGCCAGAGACTCCATATCGTGACCATTCAAGTTGCATTGCTGCAAATGCAGTTCGGTTAATTTATTCTGCCAAACCAACTGAACCACCGAGTTGATAAACTTTAGACTTTCAAAAATGCTCACTGGCGACATGGGACACGGACGGCTGATGTCAAGACCTTCAATGTGCTGCGACTTATGAATACCGTCGGCCAAGATCGGGAACGTGTTGTCATTCATGAAGCACCGTGCAATATTGAAGTACTTCAACGTGGACGACCCAATCAAAATGCATCGGAGTATCATCAAGTGGTCGACGGTTAAATCATTTTCACAAATATTCAAGCGCCTCATCTTGGACGAGTTGATATTCTTGTGGTATTCGACCAGAAACTTCAAGGGAAGGTTTACACTTTTAAGCACTACAGTTTCCGCATTAAGCAAGCCCTTCACCAGGTCTTGGGTCATACTCTCATCCTCGAATGCCGGCAGTGGTATACAGGTTATACAGATACTCTCCAGCTTGCGCTTGTTAAGGAATTCTATCAGCACTAACCAATCTTCCATGGCAAAAGGTCGTCTCATTCGCTTCTCGAAGAACGTCCGGCTGATTTGGAAATGCTTGTAGGGTCTTTTGTCATATTCCCGTTGCCAGCAGTCCAAGAGCAGGATACTCAAATAGATGTAGCGGCGCTGTCTGTGTCTTTCGCATTTGCATTCCGCGTATGTTAACGGTTCGGACAACATTTCAAAATATTCTTCAACAATTTTATGACATGAAATTGTTTTTTTATTTTTTTTTTTTAATTCTATTAATTTTTTCGAGTTTGCTTTGATTGTGGGTTATGATTTACTGAGGTTGCGGCAGACCGTGTGAGACCTTTTGATGATGATCTCTGAATTGTATTTCAAGCTGAAACTACACCACAAAAGAATAGCCACGAAACCAAACCGATATCTTGTGCTTCAAGTACCACTGACAATCTACAGCCCTGCAGTATCATTTTCTTGTGCCTGAGCTGAGCAGTTCAGCGTTGAGCAGACTAATGACAAACTTAGGAGAACCAAAGGCAAGACGGCAAAAACTTCTTATGACAGTGGTGGTTTCAGTCCTTTAATACGGCTGTGAAATCTGGGCTGAGGAAATAGAAAGATGCGAATGAGATTCGAAGATGAGAATGAGATTCGGACGAGTCAAATTCCGCTGTCAGACAGAGTGAACCATTTAACCTCGACGATCAAGACCAACAATTCCGTCCACCTGACCTAGACGAAGATAGAAGATAGATCTAAGCTTAAGTCCAACAAAGCTGCTCGAGCTGATGGCCTAGCTGCCGAGCTGTTAAAAGCGACTACTTGGTAAGGAGCATGCACCAACTCATCTGTAAAATATAATCGCAGGAAGGTATGCACGATGAATAAAAACTCAGCATTGTTTGCCCGCTCCTCAAGAAAGGAAACCCTCTGAACTGTGCCAACTACAGAGGCATCAGTCTTCTTAACATTGCCTACAAGGTCTTATTTGCCGTTCGTCAACAACTTGATCGGTCCATAGAAGTGTGGCTTCAGGCCAGAAAAGTCCACCATCGACCAAATATTCACATTGCGGTAGATCTTGAACAGAACCCATGATTTTTAAATCGATGCTCACCATCTGTTCATCGATTTTAAGGCCACGTATAACAGCGCCAATGGATCGGTTACATATGCATGTTATTCCTAACCATCAACGTTCTTTGAAAGATTAACCATAGCGAGTGGGGAAATGTTCAAATAATTGCTTTAGATAAGCATAGCAGGGTGATTAAAAATCAAGTATCTGGTGCTTCCATACTTTACGATTCTTTCAGATCTTGAACCGGCCATTTTGACCTCGACCACGTTGAATACTGTTTATGATCTAACTAGTCATGTGGCAGGTTCTAAGACCATGTTAGCTGTCTCCTACAGCAACTAGTCCAAGCATGTCAAATCGTCATTGCCACGTTCAGTTTGTGAAGAAGGAAGCAGCCATTTGAATGTCATTCAAAATGACACCATCCTTGTTTGGTTAACCATCGGCGAAGGTAAGGCAACACTGAGGTCAAAAGATGTTAGTATTGATACTTACTAGACAAGACTGCAGCAGTCTTGGCATAACTCAGATCTTATTCCACCCATATACACTGCTTCATCGAAGATTTAAAGAAGGAGACGCGTTGTCATGTGGGTGTGAAACTTTCAAGCCAATATTAGAGGGAGAATTTTTCGAAAGTTTCTGCAACTACACTTGTACACGGTACGTGGAATTGTAAAAAGCACATCAAAATGCATCGACAGCCAATTCATCAACCACAGTTGTGCAACCGATCCATGCACTTATCCGAACGATTCCATCAAACTCGCCTAAGATTATGCAGCAAAATTATTCCCATTTGCACGCCAGTAATGCTATGTTTTTTTTTCTCTCAAGTACATTTCGATGTTTGCACCTTGATCTCCAAGGCCTATTATACAATTTTCAAAATATACAACGTAATTAAATGTTTGTTTACAACTTCGCCATCAAAAAGCTTCGGCAGCGCCACCGTGAATATATTTCGTCGTCTAGTCTCTCATCATCGGGCTATCGAACCCCTTGAAGCGCCGATCGGAACCAAATTTCGCGACAGTCTCCCAATCAAGGTCTCCCCATCCAAATGAAGTAGCAATACTAGACAATAGAAGAGGTCAAACGCCCCTCCGGCCCAAAAAACCACTCCTAGACGAGGTCGGGCGAATAGAATAAAAAAGAACCCGCCGTCTGTCGCCGTAATTTAATCAATCTACACTACTCGACAATTATTCAGAGTCACTCTTTGCCTAGACGTCTGGGATATGGTCGCCACCGCAAGCTCTACGAATTCCAAAACAAGATTTTTCTTCTTTTCTATTTTTTTTTGCTTCTCTCTGTTTACCGTCTTTCCTCTGCAGGGGGTGTTTGGCTTTTAGAATAAATTTGCAAAAAAAATACAACCGTAGCGGGTCGGATCATATTGGATCAAATCAAATCGGAGATTTGAGACATTTTTTTGGCAATAACAACATGCATTCGATTATGTATGTATGTAGAATAGGTAAAGTCGCGACGTTTGGCCATTACCATTGCTAATGGGATGTTGGGGCTCCTGGCTTTTCATTTGTTGTTATTCCGCAGAGTAGGTACATTGTAGCCTCATCTCTGAACCTACTACAGCTACAATTACTATCGCGTGTGAATCTATTGGGGCACAGCGGGGACATTTGACTGTAAGTCT
This sequence comes from Matsumyia berberina, assembly GCA_917880715.2. NCBI lineage: Eukaryota > Metazoa > Arthropoda > Insecta > Diptera > Syrphidae > Matsumyia > Matsumyia berberina. Next base: position 107,447,301 of record OU862870.1, on the reverse strand, counting down.
GTTCAAAATATGGATATCAGGTAGTTTGGAGACAATCTTTGGGGATGAGGCTTCCATAAATTACGAGCATCGCGCGAAATGGAATGCATCAATCTGTTGTTTTATGCAGACGCCCTCGTTTTTGGTGTTGTGGCGCGATATGAATTTGTTGTACCGGCGGAGTGTTGCTAGGTGTCGCCAATAGAGGTGAAAGCGTCTGGTTTCATAAGGGCACAGAGAGGAGTGTGCAATAAAACTTAGAATTGCGTAAGAATAGTTCAAAAGACTAGTAGCCTAGGGTCAAAAGGTACTTGACTTTACCAGAAAAGACGGACTATTTTTTTTTTATGAACCTACCCTTATGGCTGATACTGCGACCTAGCAAGATTTATTGTGTCTCCGGTCTATGTAGCCTAATAGGTTTACTACCTTCCCAATAAAGGCGAGTATGTCATTATTAGCCGAGCGTTTTAACTCCGCTAATGAACAGAATTTCCTACGGAAGATCCGTCTGCGTAGCCAGTGTAATGCCGGATGTTCACAGAGAATGTGCTCCGAGGTTTCTTCCTTTTCAAAACAGAACCGACACTCTGAAGGTTTAATTTGTTAAGATGATATCTTAGGCTGCAATGGCCGGTAAGGAAGCCCACTAGCTTAGGTTTAGAATTTCCTTATATGATAAGGGGTTGATTATTCTCTTGGATTGCCTAAGGCCGAGGACATTTTCCCAATGGTTTAGACGAAGTTCGTGTTCCCAGTTGTTTAACAAAGCTGTAGCGGTAGTCCAGTTAACGCTACCGAAGGGTTCCGGTCCAAACAGCTTGGAAGCCGAACCAGCCCTAGCCACCTCATCCACGGTTTCATTGCCTGTTGGCCGGACACCCAACCAAGCCCGACCTTGTTATAAAGGGTTTTTCAATAGGGACGCTACAAAAGTAGAGCGACAGGGACAGCAAACGACGCCATATTTTTCTTGCGGTTTTTTGACATTTCTCTTCAGTAAGGTTTGCCATTTTATGATGGAAATATATACTAGCCAACAACGAGTCGAAATTATTAAAATTTACTACCGAAATTCGGAGTCAGTGGCCTCAACGTTAAGAGCGCTACGTCCAATTTATGGTAGTCATAATTTCTGGCTGGATGGCTTCGTCAATAAACAAAATATGCGGTATTGGTCAAGCAGTAATCCACACGTACTCCATGAGTCATCATTGCATACCGAAAAAATTACGGTTTGGTGTGGTTTATGGGCCGGCGGCGTCATTGGGCCGTACTTCTTCCGTGATGATCAAGACCGGCACGTTACTGTGAATGGGGATCGCTACCGTTCAATGATAACCGAATATTTTTGGCCCCAATTGGATTATATGGACTTGGAGGACATGTGGTTCCAACAGGACGGCGCCACAAGCCACACAGCGAATGTCACAATCAATTTATTGGAAACCAAGTTTGGAGAACGTGTTATCTCACGAAATGGTCCAGTCGCTTGGCCGCCTCGGTCGTGCGATTTGACACCGTTAGACTATTTCCTGTGGGGCTACGTCAAGTCTATGGTCTATGCCAACAAGCCAGCGACGATTGATGAACTTCGTACGAATATCGAACGTGAAATTGCAGCAGTATCGGCCGATTTATGCTTGAAAACCGTCGAAAATTGGGTTCAGCGTCTGGACTTCTGCAAGCGTGCCCGTGGTGGCCATGCAAAAGAAATCGAGTTCCATACATAATGGCATCGAACGTACTTTCACAGGAATAAAGAATTTCATTGATATCCAAAACCGTTTTGGTTTTATTTAAAGAAACTTTTGTAGCGCTCTTATTGAAAAACCCTGTATGTGCAAAGTGATTGTAGGGTATCGTAGCAGCACTTGACTGATCTAGATACCATGAAGTGGAAAAGACGGACTATAATAAATCCCCAATTGATTTTGGAAAAGGACAAAACTGACTGAGACAACAACTCGGTCATTGCAGAATCGGAATCGGAAAAAGACTTACGCTAATGGTTCTGTTCTCACCTGCAAACAATGTCTTTATTCGGCTAGAGAGGTCGTGACCATGTTCGTGGAAAATACGGTACCTAAGACTGATTCAATCAAAGTGTGACACCGAATTGCTTGAAGCATCAACCATAACATGCAGGCTGAATCAAAATCTTTAAACGCAATTGCTGAACAGCACAAAACTACTCTGGGATATAAAGGCAGTCCTAGCGGATAACCGAGCAACATAATGTCTGATGAATTAGCCGGGCTAGGGTCGGCCAATTCATCGCCAAAAATCCCAACTTTTGTGTATAGAAACGAGCTAAGCAATACCATGCCCACTTCTGCGCCTGCTACATACTCCATTAATAATTATAATGAGCTTTAAACATGTACACGCGGTGTCATGCCATTTCTTTAACATCATTCCATAAACAATAGCGACAAACTCAGAGCGACGATCCTTCAAACAAATCTGGCAGAGCGTCACAATTGGCAGCTATGATTTTGAAGCTCTTAAGGTAGTTTTCTACATAGGTTTAGTCGTTACTACAATTAATGCTAACAACACAAAAATTAGAAGGCGACATGTATGGACACCACTGGGGCCATCATAAGCACTCCAATTGTAGCGCCCGAAACTTTACTTGAACTGATTTCATTAAAGAACCAGCCGCGAAAAATTTCCTACAGTTCGACTGCTATTCAAGTCAATTCATCTACAGTAATGATATGAACACGCTACCGCGACGACTAACACAACGATATACACGGCAATGAAATGGCAGATGACTTGCCAATGGTCAAAAACAAAGGATAACCAGCACTTGTTAGATCCAGCATGATACTAGACTTGATATGACAAGCCAACGAGAAGTGGAGTGAACTCTCAACATGCTGCGCCTCCAGAGAACTCACATGCTTGCTCTTAACAGATCGCACTTAACTTGGTTGGTTGGTTTAGTGGATGTCCTAAAGACTTACTTAGATCTCAAGCGGGTCCATTGTACCCATAAAAAGTGTACTCATGGGAGTCAAACCAAGGGATAGGGTTGGCTAATCCGAAAACCACCCAGAAAGGGATAGAAATCTCAGGCGTTTTCTACAATCAACGATATTAAGGTCCTCCAGCACATGGAAGAAACTACTACCAAGAGAACGCAATTTCTGAGGGCCAGTGAGGGCCATTCGCATATTAGGTGTTAAACGGACTCTATTTTCTCTTCGTCTCTTTGGCTTCTCCAATAGTCTTTGCAAGACTTTGCAAGATGCTCCGCATGGATTCGACTTAGCTTAAATTACACACAGTTCAACCTTAAAAGAATGGGCATAAGGACAGATGAATTTTGAAGAGGCTTCAGCGACAGAAGAGCACACAGATCACTTCTTCTGCGAATGTCCCTGCCTATGCAGAAAAAAAAAGTCGGTCCTCGGCGAATCCTATTTCAATAATCTAAGCGATCTGCCTAAGAAGTCACCATTTTAAAATTAATCATGAATTTGGGTTGGTACAGAAAGGCCGATCAACCACTAGGGAAAGATTCTTTTATCCTTGTTCTGCTGCTCTTCATATTGGACATTATATGGCAATGGAACGCAAAGAATCAATACATATCCAAATGAAGGCTTAATCATGTAGATTGAAGTCACCTCCTTGACTTTGCTACATAGATTTTTGGGACAGGTAGAGGACGTGGAGATCAAAGACCGTCTTCAAATCCAACACAGAGGAGCATCGCAGTAAAGGAAGACTAGGTACCTAAGATACCGCGCACAAGTGAAGAAGGATCTCAACAAGCAGCAGTCTCCGCTAAATTCAACACACTTAGACCCATGAGGGGTCCTTTATGATACCACAAAGAGCCCGGAAAGATCTTCTGCCTAGTCATTGAACCAATTGGAGCTTCTTATGAAGCGAATGATGCTTCTTACATCGATGTTTATCAGGTCGCCTAAGTTGGTGTTAAGAAAATGGAGAATAGTCTCTTCCTCCTCTTCGTTCAAAAAAAGTTCTGCAAAAGTCATTTGAGTAGAAACCAAGCCTTTTTGCATACTTGTCTATTAGACAGTATTGACACCTTTTATAGTGCTAACATGGGATCTATTAAGAGAAATCAAATACTTAGAGCGTTTCAGATCTAGCTTTGGCCAAATCTGCTTTGTCGCTAGACATGTCATACCACTTGTCCACCTAATTCCATCGCAAGCAGCGATCGGTATATCTAAGATGCCCTTATCAGGCCCAATAGCTAATGTTGTTCCATATTTGGCGAGTTCATCGCCTTACAGTTGCCTGACCTGTCACTGTGCCCTGGCACCCAACAACGGTGAATATTAAACTCCGCCGCCATCTCTATAATAGACAGTCGGCCTTCTAGGGCTATTAATGAATTTGAAGCGAGCGCTACCAAGAACTTTTAACTGTCGGTCGCTGTTAAAGTGAATCGTCTAGTCTTCTGAGAATACATCGTCCCAGAATGACTTGGAAGGGATGGTTACTTCGAAGTTCTTGTCGAATCTTTGCTTGGGTGTGGTGTAGTCTATATTCGTGGGAAAAATTTTGACATTTTTTCATAATGGAGGCGTGGACAAAGTCTTAACTGGACCACTGTGAGGTTACTTTGTGGCGAATGCCTGCACTAGCTGCCATTTGTCTGCCGAAAATGTCGGGGGGTGATAGATAAAACAAAATGTCCAATGCTGCAGAGGGAGTCATGCGAAGAGCTCCGCTGATACACTACACATGCAAGTTGTTCGTTGGACTTTGCTTAAATTATGGCTATATCCGAGGCCGTCCACTACCTTATTTTATTGAGGTAAAGTAAAAACGCACGTTGGACCAAGATTAGTTCGAAAGTCCAACATTTTCTTGTATTATCAAAGAGAAGGGAGGCAAATCTGCTTGCCTTAGAATCAATCACTAAAAGAAAATAAAGCAGGCAAACACATGAATGCTGTTATCGTATTCCTTAAAAAAAAATTCTTGGGTAAATAGCGGTACATGGAGTATATCAGGAAGCAACTTAGATGATCAAAATTTGGATAATAAACCTAATTTTCTTGAACTTAGTAAAGTGTATCGACAGTCTTTGTGGCATTCAAGGCGCTCTAGCTAGCCCCAGTCTAAAATTGTACTTCAAAATAGGAACTTGTTGTTAATTTGACTACAATACTTAAGTTCAAATCGTAGTTAAAACACCAACACCTCCTGAGTCGCTATGTCTAACCTCGGCGAGTATGCATTTCTTAAATTGTTTCCAATCAATCGTGTCTAGTTTCAAACTTGTTCCTCTTGTATGCACCATCTAATAATTCTACCTAATCTGCCTAACCTTACCACAATTTGCAACACCTTCTGTTGAGGGTAGCCCCATATCTGGGACTCGTGCTCGATAAGAAGCTCAGTTGACCCATACTGACCTACGACAGCCTGGTATGGTGGCAAGCCATTAGTAAAACCACTAACCCAAAGGCCATCACGAGGGTACAAATACTGGCGTGCATTGGAACCACCAGTGCAATGAGAACAACACCAACAGCAGGATTTGATGCTATCCACAACCTACTTCCGGTGGATATCTTTGTACACGGCACGGCAGCCATACATAAGTGCATTAGGAATAAGCCAGTCAGATTGCTGGAAACCAAATGTAAAAGATCATACATCGATTCTACAGGAATATCTAGATAACCGACTACATAACACCATAGTTAGATTTCACAAGACCATTCGTAAGCAACTACACGAGCAAGGGAGAATGGAAAAGTAAGCAAATGCTCAAAAAAATTACAAAATAGACACTAGTGTGGGTGCAGGTAACTTTTCCAAACCGGACTATAAAAATAAAATCGAAGCTTGTTAGGTGCTATCGAGAAGAGCTCAAGGTCATTGGAACAGAGCACAAGGTGACACTCTGCTGGGTCCCTGGATATGAAGGCATACCAGAAAACGAAACGGGCGACGAACTCGTAAGAAATGGTTCGGCAACTAATAGCTGACACTTCGGTGAACATCCCGCCTTGCACACTTAAGCTCGTGGCGGTGAAAAGAGCCTTCAGGGGAGCAAATAGCAGATGGACCTTTCTGAACACCTGTGTAACCATAAAAAATATAGGGCTTTTATTCGATAAAGCTACGACCGACGAACTTGTGCAAATCGACAGAAGATCCCTATCTACCCTTATATTAGAGATTACAGTTACACGCTGCGGTACTAGAGGGTGGCGATAAGGACGTCCATTAGGTTACAACCCATTTTCTCTGCCACTGCCCAAGTCGCTACCATCTAAGAAATAAGTTCCAGAACTACTACCCGACACATCTGTGAACCGAATAATGAAATTAATCAAATACACAGGTTAGGTTGGTCATGTCATTTCTTTTGGCCCAAATTAAATGATATCCATGTGAACAACATGTGGTTTCAACAGGACTGCGCTACGGGCCACACAGCTGATGCCAGAGTCATCGAAAATTGGACCTCTCGGATGTGCGCTACCCAACGAAACCGCGGCGGCCATTTACACGATGCCACTGATAGGACTTTCAAATAAAACAAAAAATTCGTTGATATCTCAACATAATTTGTTTTATTCTATTTTAACATCTACCTGTCCTTATTGGCAAACACTTTACATGTAATATTGGATGGCGTCTCTTCGGGTAGGGGACATCTCTTTCTTCCAACAACGGGTATGACAGGTCTGAATTGACCTGTGTATGGTAAAATGGATTTTCCTTCTTTTTGCCTGTCCACTTACCTTCCTCTGTCGCCCATTAAATGCTTTTCACTTTAGAACGTGTGACCAGTAATTTACACAACCAAATCACCACAGCTCTTCCCAATAAAAAACACAAAAGCTACGAAAACAAACAAATCACCTCAATTGAAGTTAATAGTCGACAAAAGGCACAATCATTCCCAGACGCCTAAACGATTCTCTGTCCCAAATATACATACACTACATAATTCCCAAATCTAATTCTCGCCATTTAATTTTGGACATTTCCTGGTAAAGTCTTGCTCTCACTTACGAGTAGCATCTTCTAAACAGATTGCTACTCCACATCCAGGCCACAGCACAAGAGCATCAATCGCCTCGTCTCTTTCGTCGCAAAACGACCCCGGCGCTGTGCACCTCTGTGCAATCTAAGACATCTGCTCCAGTATATGTAGACTCGAATGATGTGGTAAAGTGGACAGCCAGACTCCCCATTTCATATGCGGAAATCCATAGGCGAGACTTCAAGGAAATCACTTCCAATCATCTCATCAGCAAAATAAAAACAAACACTTTCGGTGTCTGGACTAAATTTGAATAAAACCAAAAAGGTGGTCACAATTCGAGAGCCGACCCATGTTCCTATCATCTTCCCAACGAAAGGAAGGAAGATAAATATAGAAGTTGATGGCGTGCACCCAAACAAAGCAACGTGCACACGAAAACGGACTAACAGGAGCGCAGAGCAATCATCCACGACTCACGCAAATTGCTGCAAATTGTTGCCGACCGGGATGGGACGAGTGTGGAATCTGTCCCAGTTAATGTTGCACCTATGTAGGTACATATATGGCGACAGCGTAGCATTCGCAGCACATGCCGTTCGACTATTTTCGATGGCGCAGAAGAGTATTACGAAACACTGAACAAAAACGAAAACACAGAAATTGTCTCAGATCCTCAAGGCCTTAGCGTAGTCAGTCTGCATCCGATTAGCGTAGTCTGAGTATGCTGTAGACGAGGGGTGATAAAATATTTCACGATGATTAAGATACGCGACGGAAGATTGTCTCAAATTAGAATTTAGTTTTGACACGTGAATCGCTTTATTGGATCCACTTAACAATATCACTCAAATCAGTAATCAGCGGATTAAGGACTAAAGTTTCGATGGTGGAGTGCAGTTGATCGTGGCGAGGAACCTGAAATACCGACAGAATCTTGTTAACTTTTGTGAACGTAATTGCAAACTGAAGCTTTCGTATGCATTCAAACGATGTCGGAACTTAAAGGAAAATGCTTACAACTGAACAATACCTTGAGCATGAGACCTCGACGGATTTCAGGCCAATTAGTTTAATTTCCTTTGTACTTAAAACTCTAGAGCGCGTCATAGACATCCACAAGCGAAGCATTCTAAAATCAATCATCGCTGTCCAAATCTATTAAGAGTTTTGTTCTTTTCCCAAAATCGGGCACTACAGGACACAGAATGGTTCTTACAGCATATAATACATATGTACTTTGATATAAGACTGTCAGGACGTGATGCAGGAGCTGAAGGTGCACCAACGTCCTCTACGATGTTGAAACAGTCGCAGTTCTGTTATTTTAACGACAAGAAGAAAACTCCCTTTGTCACCCCGGTCACTGTGCTGTTAATTGACGAAAGCTCTCTTTGAACGAAACGAACCTACTCTTACTACCTAAGGTTAGGTTAGGTGGCTGCCGCCGCTCAGGCAGGGACACATTTAGACCAGGCCGGCCCATTGTGATACCACGGTGAAGAACCGGCTTACCAGCCCAGGGAATCAGAGTATGTAGCACAAAGTATGTACATCGAGTTGGGCAACCATACCGACATTAAGCCTAAGAGTTAAACCATTTCGTCACAGATATAAAGTTTCTTCTCTTTTGGATGTCGAGTTCGGCTAGATCGTTAAGAACATCGTAGAAGTATTCCCCGAGGGTTTTCCTTCTTAGCGTCGCACGACCAGGACATGTACACTACATGTGGGTTGTAGTTTTTTCCTCCTCCTCGTCTCTGCAGATTCTATTTACATAAATCTTTGCAGAGGACCCTTACTCTGAGTGCATGTCTGCCTATCAAGCAATGCAACCTAGAAGTTGCAAACAATATGCTCCGAAAGTTAATACACCAACCGTGAATATAGTAAAAACCGCTGTGAATCGAGGTTGGAAGGTTCAAAGGGAAAGGTTCAATAGGAAAATTTGAGTTATCCTACAAATTTTTAGAAAAAGGATTTAACAACTTTTTAATGTTTATGTAAAGGCTGCGAGATCTAGGCCGATGCCCTAAAAAAAATAAGTACAGGAAACCGATGGCAGCAGTACAGAGACGCCGAGCCCTCTGGGTAGCAAGCTCTTTCCGCGAATTATTTATTTTTTTTTTTTGATCTCAGCATTTGTGTCATTGTCTAAGTCTATAGTGGAGCCTAGGCAGACAACGTCCCTAGCTACCCCAAAGTTAAATATATCTATTTAGACGAGAAGAGGCGCATTTTTGTGCAAATGAAAGGATCCACTGGAAAATGCCACATACGCAGTGAAGTCACAGCGGAGATCACCTCTATACATTGTTAAAATGTTCCACATACGCCACAGTATTTTAGGTTTAGCGATCCTTGATGAGATATACATAGTTCGTTTTGCCTTCGTATGCGCATATTCGGCATCGTATAGGTCTCGATGCCTGTTGGAAAAATACTGAACGGAATCATAAAGCTACAGACTGCAGTGTGAGCTGCGTACGTTCAAGCCCCAGCCATAGGCACTGAACATGTTTCGCGGCATCACCTCTCTTCGGGGAATGACAGACCTCCGACAACATTAATTGTCATCAAGTTGCAACACGCACAACAAGAATGGTTGCGAGGAGATAGCCCCTGGTCCATCCCATGCTGTCGCGCGAGGTATTTATTTTTACTAGAGTCTAGATTTGAATCCTCACAGATCACAAATATCTATCAGTATCAACGCCATCAGTGAAGTTGTCAGCGAAGAAAACCACCAACGGAGGATGACTAACAAAGGAGATCAAGAACTCTATCATTGGACATGAAAAACGCCCTCAACACAGCGAACTGGGAACCCATCTTGCAAGCGCTCACTACCAAATAGATGCCGGACTACCTACAAAAGATCCTGACGGATTATGAAGAATTGCGAATAGAGTTGGCGTTGCAACATCTCTATCGCCAGCCTTCTATAAGAAGAATGCAATGACACCGGTTATGATACAACACGACTACTGTAGAAACTGCAGACAGAATCCGGACAACACCTGCTTTGCGACTGTCGGAAACATTGAATACTCTTGGTAGTAGCTTCAGTGGACTGAAGGACTTTCAAATAATTGACTTGAGGTAACCTACCCCTCTCTCGGTGGCTTCCAAATTGGACATTTATTCAAAGGACCCTTTAGGTAATATTTGTATGGATGCGGTTGACCCACAAGGGTCGAGAAAGGACACCCAGAAAATCAACTAACAGATGGTTTCCTCAATACCAAGCTAGTTCCGCTAATGTTGAACTTAATGTCGTGATCTCAGAATCCTGAGGTTATATACAATTGGACAGAGATGGCATAGCCTTGTGATAGGAAGGTCAGTTAGAATAACGATGATCATGCATGGAACCTGTTTGGATACCGAGACTCTTCGGAATGTATGAAATTAATGACAATATGTGTGAGGTTGCTGATTTCGGTATCCTATGATCCTTAAAGTTAGGCTATGAATATGAGGATAGAGAGTTTTTTCCCCAAAAGTTCTAAGTCCTTAGTGGCATCCGGTAGACGTCCGCTAGGGAGGCCCAGGATGAGATGGTTAGACCAAATCTGGAATTTCACCTCTACCCGTATGGGGATAGCCCTTAAGAGTCGATGATGTGGAAAATCCACTTAAGCAACTTAAACCCGCGACCCTCATAGAGGATAAGCTTGCTATTGGAAAATGATGATGAAGTTCTAAGTTCGTCTTATGTACGATGCCTGGTTCTGGCGAGAGGCGTTCATTTGCAAGGAAGCGATCGAGTGTTTCTGCCTCCTTCGTATTTCAACATCTGCGGCAGTAAGTGTTGGGGGGATACCATTCATGGTTACCATCCCAATAACCCGTACAGATTGCTACAATTTAAGATATGCCCTTTCGGTTTGTTCTTAGGACGTCTCCAGTTCTATCTTGGTCATATGGGGGTTATATCGTCCCGGAGATGATGCAGCTCTCTAGTCTAAACCATCTTTGGTAAAATATTCTTAGGCTGTCAAGATTTGAACCTCGCCGGCGCAGTTCACCTGCTTCTTCATTTCCACTCTCGCCTTTATGTCCTCATTTAGACAGAGAACCCAAGTTTACACGTTCCTCACGATACTATTCTACTAGTTTGGAAGATGCGGTTACAGAATCTATGACCTGAATGCCCTCTTGGCTGTCCCAGTTTTGTTTAGGAGTTGGTTGGTTTTCAGCACGAAGTATGCTCCTAAAACTACTTTTGAGGTCTGGAAGGCTGTGACACTTAAATATCCTTCAAGATTTGGAGTGCCGGCCCCACAGTATCCGAAAATTCGATGTATTGGAACAAGATAAACCTTCCATTAAGCCTTACACGCCTCATACGACCAATAACTACAACTCCCTTATTCGTAGCCACTTGGTCCTCCATGAACCTAGCAGTCAACAATACCGTCATCGGCTTTTATGGCAGCGAAACAACTCATTCAGGTGTTGTGTTTACCATCACCATAAACAGTTTTCATCTAAATTTAGCAAACAATTTTTTCACATTTGTGTTAAGCTGTTGACTCCATTGTTAGCATTTGTGATCCCCAAGGACGAACGCTCACATCGTGGCACCGGCTCAATGTCATTTAGCCACAAGAACTCCACATTGGCACGTACTCATCGCTGATGGTGAAAATGGTATTCGCCTTTGGCTAGAGCAAGTCAATAGTCCAATTTTAGAAAACGTGCCATACTGTCTGCTCCAGCTGTAGTCACGTTGTCTTGTTTGTCAAACATGGCAAAGACATCTCATTTAGCACAGGGGCCACTTGGTGATGGATGGCGCACGCGAATTCCTGCATCAACTGCACTGCCAACGGATGAGTGCATCTAAAAATAGTTCCGTGCGCGCGCATAAAAATTCCCGAGCGAAATGCTGTTCTATTTTTGGACTGGAATCGAAATGATTCTACTCCAGGCTTCCCTGAAATGGTCTAATTGAGCAACATTAACAACAATTAGTGCGTGCACAAGTTTAATTCATTAATTGTTGTGTTATTGTTGAAACGAACAAGGCTTGAGTATTCTCCAGGTGCAGACTGCAGATAGAGTTATCAGGTTTGTTTTTGGTTTGAAGGACCTTTTTGAATGGTTGCCTCGTTGAAGTGTGAATTCCTGATGGTGAAGCTACATACTTGTAAGGAAATGGATTTCTTCTTTTTCATTGAGATTTTTTTTTTTTCCTTTAGTTGGTGTGTAACGGTCGAGGAATTCCTTAAAGATCCCTTTATAAAGAGAAGATCAATTTAAAAATTTACTAGAGGACTACCTCCATCAGTCAACTATTGAACCATGTAAAATATGTACTTGTGAATAAAAGTGACATCAGCACATAAAATCTAAAAGGATATGATGGCTTAAACTTCATATGTGAGTACTCATCTACGGCGTGAAACCAATTTTTGCTCGTGTTTGCAATGGCATTCGATAAATATCGCCAACATAACCTCTAAATCTGTTAAGAAAATAGTCAACAGCAACACCATCTAAGAGCTCACAACTCAACCTCATAAGGAATAATTGCGAGCAGAAAATCAATTCGATAAGAGACAAGAACAGAACAAGAATGTCACCCCCCACTAGATGCCGGATCACTTGGGAATAAAACAAAACGAGGAAATCTCTAAATTTGTGACAAAAGGATCTGAGACTCATCTCAAACCTTTGCAAACTGAAATCGTATGGAGTTCAAGAGGAACAAAGATAAGAGGAGAAATGTAAAAGGAATAAGCTGTGGGTAATAGCCTCCTCAACACGCGTACAAGATTTTATCTGCCATACTGTGTGAATGCCTGAAACCTTTCGTCAACAACCTGATTGGCCACTATCAGCGCGCTTTTAGGCCAGGGAAGTCCACAATTGACCAAATGTTCACACTTCGGCAGATACTGGAGAACACGCAAGAAGTCGAAATCGATACCCACCACCTCTTTATCGATTTTAAAACCGCGTATGACTGCATCTATAGAGACGAGCTATACAGAGCCATGTCTAGGTTTGTCATCCCTGCCAAACTCGTCCGTCTGTGCAGAACAATGATGGAGAATGATTGTTGCTCCATCAAGTTACCAACCTTGATGGTTCTCACCGAAACCTTTGATGTCAAAAGGGTATTTTGACGAGATAACGCGCTGTCATGTGACTTCTTCAACATCATACCTGAACGAATTGTGCAAAAATCTCAACCCAACAGCAGAGGCACAATCTTTCATAAATCTTGCCAACTGCTTGCAGACGCCGACAATATTGACATTATAGGCAGAATGCAGAGAGCTGTCTCCGGTGCTTGCGCGATTATAGAGACAGAAGCGGCCAAAATGGTTTTAGCAGTAAACGATGGCAAAACTAAGTACTTGCTGCCAACAAGAAGGGACACCCAACACCGACGAATCAAACAGAATCCCAGTTGATAACCATTACTTCGAGGTATTAAGGGACTTTATCTACCTTGGCTGCTATTACCTCTGAAAATGACCTCTCCTCGCAAATCAAACGAAGAATAACTCTTGCTAATCGCTGTTTCTTCGGTCTAAAAAGGCAATTGAGTAATGAGACCCTATCCCGAACAACTAATAAAATAAATAAATAGCTGGCGCGACAGCTCAGGATGAACCAAGGCCTAGCTTCTCGCAACCATTCATGCTGTGCGTGTTACATTTTTCGCATGATTGGAAGGGACCTACAATTTATTGCCGACTCCGAACGGCGAGGTGAGAAGCTCTTTCATGACAAATTATACTCCCGGAGGCTTGTCATTCCCCGACGAGAGGTGGTGCCGCGAAAGAAATGTTTGGTGTTTTCCTGGCTGGGGCTTGAACCCACACCGCTCGGTCAGCAGTCCAACGCACTAACCACTGAGCCACGGCGCCCACTCCCGAACAACTAAGGAGGCGCTAAAGCATGGACTCTATCGAAATTTCGAGCGAAAAATTCTCCGGAAGATAGTCAGTCCTATATGCGTTGACGGGCTTTGGCGGAGAAGATTCAACAACGGACTATACGAGCAGTATAGCGACATCGACCTGGTCAAAAAACTGCGCATTGGACATTTGAGATGGATAGGACATGAAGAGCAAATGGACACCAAAACTCTGACATGTGAGTTTTCGAATCTAACCTGGAGGAACAACGCAGTAGAGGAAGACCTCGCCCAAGGCGGCGCGGACAAATAAAGGCGACCTCAACTAACTTCGAGCCAGTTAGCTAAGGACCGGGCTAACTGGAGAGGCTTATTGGTTGAGGCCCAGGTTCATCCCGAACTGTAGGGCTACCTAAGTAAATGAGTGTGTAAGAAGATATGGAATGTGTCGATCCTCTTCCAAATTACAGAGCTTGGGCAATCACAAGTTATTCTCTGCAACCGAAAGAAAACTGACGCCCAATTCTGTTAAACAGCTAGGTACTACCATCAATACCTCTTAACATGTCCTTCAACATTTTTAATATTCGTTATATGATCGATTGTTAAACCTGCACAGTAAATAACGCCTTTAAGGTCAGGGGACAAATCTATACTACCATGGTGATATGTAAACGTGGGCATTTTTAGGAAAAAATGCAGGAGAGCCTTAAACAAAGCAAAACACACAATAGAGGCCAGTGACCGTTAGGAAAAGCGAAAAATTCCTCGTAGGAACAATTTTGCAGCAATATTAAGGACACTGCCGAGGTTGCTATCAAAAAATATACATAGCTATATATACTTCCACTCATTTACTAAAAGCAAATGGTTCGTGAACCTCCCCCTATAATGACATTCTCCTGGACACTCGCTTTCCTGATTCCCTACCTTCGGTAAATTCGGTATAACCTAATCTCTCGGGAAACAATTTGCGCTTAAGTAAGCTTCAAAGTCTATAACTCATCAGGATCGGGCAGGATTTTTCTTGCGAAACTGCAGCACTAAATATACATCATCCCCCCTTGGCTACATGTCCCACACACATATTCCTCATCATTATCATTTTCCAATGATCCATTTATCCACTATGAAGGTCGCGGGTTTAGGGTACTCAAGTGGACTCTCCACATCTCCCGATCTTCCGCCATCGACTCTAAATCATCAGGGACTATCCCCATACGAGAAGAGGTGAAATTTCGGACTTGGTCCAACCATCTCATCCTGGTCCTACCCAGGGGACGCCTACCTGATGGCACAGTTTCCATGGCACGTCTTCGAAACCGAGTTGGGGACATGCGTTTAACGTGCCTAAAACATTGAAGTATCGACCTTTCTGCTGCTCGACATTGAATGCCACGCGTATTCTGGTGTTCCTAACTCGATCTCGACGAGGTACCCCAGCAATACAACGAAGAAATCTTATTTCAGCAGCTCGTACCCGTGATCTTCTCCTTTCTGTCATTACCCAAACATCTTTATCATAGGTAAAGGTCGCAAAAAGCAAATGACTTATCCTTAAGTCTCCCAAATCAAACCGTTCCTCGCCACTAGAGCGCTGTAACATCCAATCCATATACCCAATTAAAAGGAGAGGTGACCAAACGCACCCCTGGCGAAGTAGAAAGCCCACAACAAAAGGTGACGAATCCGAATCGTTGTTACAGTTTGTATATAGAGATTGAATCGGCCTCAGAAGAGAACCGTCAGTCGCATACTTCTGCCAGAGTTTACCTCGAGGGACCCGACCATACGCTTTCTCCAAATCAACAAAACCACTGTAGATAGGTTTGGCATACTCTCAGGCCTTCTCAAGTAGGTAGGTAGGTAGGTTGGGTGGCTGTCTGTGTGAAGCAAAGACACACGTAGGCCAAGAAGGCCCTTTGTGGTACCACACGGATCAATACCCTGAAACCGCGCCACTTCATTGGAACCATTTGGAGCTCTTGATGAAGCTGAGGCTACTTTTGACGTCAGTATGTAAAATTTCACCCAATTTGTCGAAATGATAGGCTCCCAGATGGAGCTTCCTTCTTTGGGATAGGGCAGGACAAGTGCAAAGAAAATGGAGGATCGTTTCCTTCTCCTCCTCCTCCTCCTCCTCGTCTCTACAGCTCCTGCAAAAGTCATTTGAAAAGAGGCCTATCCTTCTGGCATGAAGACCAATGGGACAATGGTCAGTGAGAACACCAATAACGGTGCTGATGAGCGACCTATTGAGCAAGATCAAACTGTTAGAACGGGTGAGATTTAGCGTAGGCCAGATCTCCCTGAAGATGCGGCACGTGGTGCCGGTGCTCCATCTTTGGTTAGTCTTGCTGATCGCGTCGTGCTCTAATAGAAGTCTACATGTAGCGAGTGGAATACCCAGATTCCTTCGTTCCGGAAGAATGTCTAGAGTAGTACCACGTTTGGCGAGTTCATCGGCCTTACAATTCCCAGGAATGTACCCAGCATAGGTGAATGTTAAAATGTTCTCCATGAGAGATGAGCGACAGTCTGAAGTCGGTCGGTCGGTCTGGCTGTCGGTAAAAATTGTAATGTCCCTGAAGGATATCACATTTTGCTTGAGCCAGGATAAGGCTTCATTGATCGCCATGATTTCCGCCTGAAAAACGTTACAGTAGTCCGGGAGACGGAATGAGATGCTCAGGTTAAGTGTATAGTCGGTGCTTTCCGGAATGAAAGTTAGGGGATCTAAGATCGAGGAATGACCATTATGGTTGTTTGACAATTGGGAGGATACTTTTTGTCGAATGGCTGCTGACTGTTTGCCAAAAATATCTAGAGGGAGTAGATGTAGGAGCACGTCAAGTGCCGCGGATGAGGTGGTTCTTAGTGCTCCGCTAATGCAAATGCATGCTGATCTTTGCACTTTCCCCAATAGATTACGGTGTAAGGCTTTATCTAGGGCCGTCCACCAGACGATTACACCATACACCTCAAGTAGCATTATGAGAAATAAAAGATGGTCGGTTGTGCTTCTACGTGGACGAAAGCCGCACTGCTCATCGCCCAACCTGGTCTCAACCACAGCTCGACACATTCCAAAATTAATGGCAGCAAACTGATGTTGATGTGGTATTCATTACCAAAGCATGTAACAATACACATACATACATACCTGCTCACAAATTTATAACGATGCGTTCATCTTCCTTTCGACTAAAAATTCTAAAAATATCATTGAAATTCATTCAGGACCAAACTGATATCAAACTCACAACTGAATTCAACTGAAGCAGCTCTGCACAAGCTAAGACATGCCATTGAGAGGTTAATTGTAGTCTAGCAGGACTAAAAAATCTAGCCTTTCACACAAAGTTAATCCTCTCTTCCAGAAAATATAAAACTTGCTAAAGCAAGCCTCCAGCACTTGGCTCAAGGCTTACTCTCTCAAATGAGGCCGAATTTCCCGATGTATGTAATTCTTGACAGAAAGCTTTGCTGACCGTCCAAAAAGCTACGGTAACCGTCGGGCTACTCGCTTTGTATGTCAATTGTCAGACGCATAGTATTGCAGACTTCATTTGAAAAGAGCTCATGTCTAAATATCCTCAACTAAGTTTTAACGATGACTTGTCACTATGTGGGGACAACACACTAAGGGTTTAGGAGCTCTATTCAATGGCTTTCGTAAAAACTATAGAGGCGAGGAGAAAGAAGAAACCACAACGCTCTGTCTAAGGCAGTCGGAAGATGTCGTAATTATAGAAACAATAGAGAGGACACTGCAAAAGCTTTAACCTCATTATTAACTCTGGGAACAAAAAAAAAACGGATGCTTTTCACAACAAAGACTTCACCTTACCACGATTGGAGGAGCAATTCAAGTGTCTGGATACTATCTTTGATCCACAAATCGACAGAGAGTCAAGCGTAGAAAAACAAGTTAAAAAAAAAGCCTGGAACCGAACATTTGGTAAAAAGTGAAGACTTACACTGATAATGACCCTTTGAATGTACAATACGGGTCAGTGCTCGAAAGGCTAACGCTGAAGAAGGGTTACAGTATAAATGAACTTACCAAAGTCCCGAGAACTGCTTGCGAAGGCACCACAGGCAAACTATCCTCTAACAATTCTTCTGCATTTCTTTATACCTTGATATGTCGAAATGTATAGAGCTGTAGCAACTCCAGCAAACACATGACGATATTGTATCGAAGGTGAAGAAGTTTCCGAACACATTTGAGACAATGTCCTGGGTCTCTAGAAGTCAGTCCTTCACCTGCAAAAAAATCGTTGAAAATTAACTAACTCTAGATCCAAGAATTTTTTTTTTTTAAAAAGTCGAGATGTTAGAAAGCAAACAGAAGATGAGGGCTGATATGGTTAGAAGGTGCACGACAAATCGTTTATACATTCCAAAGTCTTCACTGTCACTCTCACACAAATCATCGGCGACATACCAAAACACACTCCAGTTAATTGATTTACAAAATGCCCTCGAAGAATTCAAATGTTCTGCTTTGAAGATGCTGTTTCGGCACCAGAGAATGTTTACACAATGTTAAAGCTGTGTCTGTTGCAATCTAAGACGATGCAACTGCCTCTCGCCAATCACTCACGCAGAAGATAAAATACATTACATATACATTATCCAGAGGAGACAATCAGGAGCCAGCCATCAATCAACATCACTCTCTCGGTCCAGACCAGACACTCTGACTCATAAAGACAAACAAAAACCAGCCCCATCACGGGGATCACATGCTAAAATATCCACAGGGCAATCACTTCCCATTCCAGTCTTCATCGTGAAGACAAATGCGCAAATTATCCAGACTCTTCAATAGGGCCTCGGGCCGAAGGGGACGTCACTGTATTTAATGCAACGAGAAGAGCAGTAGCAGCCAATCGCCAGACTGTCAACCCAGAGAACATTTTTGGAAACACCTCATAAACGTTCCAAAGCACTATAATCAGAGTCTGGCTACTGCGTTGCAGCAGCTCCTGCTGCGTGAATAATTTGCGCAGTAGCTTCGGTCTTCGTGTTTCTTTTTTATTTTCATCAATAAATTAACAACCAGCTCGACATGACAACATTAATAGCCCCAAGAATCCAGTTTCAGAGTTCTGTCTGTCTGCAGAACTGGCCAGAACCCCATACCCGAAGAGTAAGTTGGTAGCAGCCAACTGAGGGCTCGGGACCACGTCCGAGCATTAAATTCAAATTGGCTTCTGTTTGGAGTTTTTGTTTTTGTTATTTTTTGCTTCTCGTCGTCGTCTCGTCGTTCGACAGACTGCACCAGGAGAAGACCTGTAATCATATGGAATCTCCTCGGGATGCCTGATGCCACATCTGCCATGGGTGTAAGTACGACGCAGCAGTTGAGCTGTCTAACCATTTTAGTGTGTCCAATCTCAGTCAAAACAACCCGTCATTAACATTATTTTCGGGGGCATAGCCATGTGTCCAGCCGAAGCCAGCAAGAGACGCGTCTGTCTGTCTGTCTGCTGTCTGAATGCTGCAGGTACACACTACACTCCGGGATGTGGTTAAGAAAATGTGCATGCCAAATCTTTGGCTCTGTCCCGGTCGGCTCTCTCGTAATTCGGAACCCAAATGCAAGGAAGCAATCGTTTTTGGGCAGAGAATGCATTTATAAAATGCAAGTCGCATCATAACTCAGATTGCATGCACTTGATACCGTCTCTGTCGTTGCTCTGTCGAGGAGCAGCTGTGCAACTGAGGTTACCCGAAAATCTCCACGCTTCAAATTAATCAAGTGTCTCGCCGAACGTCTACGGCGACGACGATAGGCCTCTTGTGCTGCCTCCAAATCGGTGACTGAGATGGAAGTCCACGGGCTGCAATCGCCTGAGATATGTACACACACCAGCTTGTACAACTTGTGAATTTATTCGCTTGAAATGTGCACGCTTTCGTTTCTCTTTTCTCATATTTCTTGTTTCTTTTTTTTTCTTTTGATTCAGCCCGTGTTTCTTTTTCTTGTTTTGCCTCACTCTCCGTCTGTTTGGGATGTGGTTCCTCGTTGGGAGTCACCTGTTGCAGGAGACTGAGTGGCATAATAAAAATCTTCGACGTGCACTTCTCATATTCTTCCTTTTTCTTCCTACTGTGTGACTTTTCCATGAGTCTGGTGTGGGGTTTCGAAGGCAGGGTGTTAAAATCAGTTCCCAGATGAAGTACAGTGGCGTATCAGGATACACGTCTGCCGGGATGACATTACATGAAAGCTTATGATATTTGACGTGATATGCGTCGTTGGTTGTACATATTTAGACAGAGTTGCTGAAACAAATGTCATAGACCTTTGGAAGTGATAACTATTGTGTCTAGCCTAAGCAAGTTGAGCTTCAATTGTATGAACTGGAACAGAGGCAAGGGAATAGATCAAATACTCGTTTGTACGAATACGACGGAGGAATGTTCTCTGAGTCAGTCTAAACCGCTTTTTTTTCTACACGGTACCCACACATCCGCCAGTATTACTTTTTTTGTTCAAAACTGGAGACAGAAAACCCAGGAAGAGATAAATTCTGACTCCGAAATTGCTGATGCTTGACATTGAACAATTGGTCTTCGAGGGCTTTGGAAGATATCTTGTGAGGAATACCACCATTTCGACTGTGCTAGATTAGGTTAGGTTAGTGGGCTGATAAAGGTAATAAAGATGATCTTCTTCACACTTAGGCCTATGTGTCTAAACGCGCGAGTTAAGATTCTATTCAGAATGTACAAGACGATCGAGTTAGGAACACAAGAATACGCGAGGCGCTCAATGTCGGACACCTACTTCTTCGAATAGAAAGGTACATACTGCGATGGTTTGGGCACGTTCAACGCATGTCCCCAACTCGGCTTCCAAGACGTGCATTAGGTAGGCGTCCCCTGGGTAGGCCGAAGAGAAGATGATTAGACCAAGTCCGAAATCTCACCTTTACCCGTAAGGGCACAGCGCCTGATGATTTAGAGTCGATGGCGGAAGATCAGAAGATGTGGAGAATACACTTTAGTACCCTAACCCCGTGAACCTCATAGTGGATGAGCGGATCATTGAAAATGAATGAGTGAATGAACAAGACCGTTCTGGGTACACCAAACCAAATATGAGCGTTTTATTCAAGCTTTGGACGAACAGATTTTGAAGGACAGATTGAAAGAGGTAAAATTTCTTTTGCACCGCTTGAGGTAACCGAGACATGAATATGTCCACACATAGGTATGTCGTCCCTCTAACAAAAGTTGTCATTGACACACAAACTGAAAATCGGTCTCGGCGATGCATGTACTATTCATGGATTGTAGGTTTAGGTTTCGCTTAAGTAACAGAAGGCAGACATTTCACTCCCCAATTTCACCCATTTTTTGGAGCCTTGGGGTACATCAACACTTATATGGTGAATTGTAGACGCGAACCCGTCCAAAGCAATATGGGTTCAACCGCCCAAAAAAAAAACACATCGATGTCATATGCGTTGGATTGTCTAATCTAAAAATCAATCGGAAAGGGATAGAAATCTCAGCGATATGAATGTCCTCCAGCCCATGGAAGAAGCTACTACCAAGAGTACGTAGTCTACTTGTAGCTAATGCGGCACATTCACAGAGCGGACGGACTCTATTTCCTCTTCGTCCCTGCAGCATAGGGTTACCTTATTGGTCGTTTATATATCGTTGAGAGTTTGTCTACAAAGCTTGGATTTTGTCGATGTTTACTGCAGAGATTTGATGGCCGCCTGGCTGTCGACATAGATGGTGATGGCGGTGAAATAGCTCAGCTTGAAAAACGAAGCATGCCGATATACTAAGCAATCAACTGAACGTCAATGTCAACTCGGATTACACTGTCCCGCACTTGAATTGTTTGAGAGCATGGGTCTTCCTAAACAGGGAACAGTGGCAAAACAATGAAATGTTGAATGAGTCCGAATTCATTTACACAGATGGTTAACAATTGATAAAGGCATAGGAGCAGGTCTCTTCTCTGAACACAGCAGCTTCATAAGACTCACAGCAGAACACAGCAGGGTTTTCCAGACATAAGCTGCCCAACTAGTTTCAATGCTAGCAATATCACGGGAGGATATTACGATTTACATTGATAGTCAGGGTCCCCTAACAGAAAAAGCTGCTATGTAGAAGTGTTGTCGCGAAGAGCTTAAGGTTCCTGGCACGCAGTACAATGTTAAGCTCTGCTGGTCCCTCGTCATAGCGGGGTACCAGGTCATTACCTAGCATAAGCTGACGAACTAGCAAGAATGGGTTCAACCCTACTCCGAGAGAAAGACTCCCACTCTGCAATCTAAGGGCGAAAACTGCATAAAAAATCTTTATAGGAAAAATAACCACCTGTGAAGTATCAAGAAGGTTGTGGATAGAATATGACAAGGCTTTTTCCTTCAGATTGTTTCTACCTGCCCGTGTTTACAAAAGTACAGGAAATCACTGTCGATGTCGGTGGGAGTGCTTACTGGCCACAACATGCTTAAACATCACACATATATGCAGGGGATGTGGTGCCGAGGAGCTCCATGAGGACACAGTAGAACCCTAGGCAAATTCTTCTTCGATCATATCGACGAACTAGCTGATGGTTCACCGTCAGAACTCCTCAAATTTTCAAGCGCGACCGGATGGTAAGCCCCAAGGAATTAAAACCGCAGTAGGAAATATCAAGGGTATCACAATTGGTCTACATGAACGTAAGTGTGATGAGGAAACTGTCATCAGCCAACAAACCTAGCCTAACCTAGCCTAAGCCCTTACTGTCGTCAGGACGTTCTCACAATGCAAAGCAAAAGCATTCAATCTTCAGACTGGTGAATTTTTCCGAACACCCATTTCTTGAGTGCAACACGATTCCGGGATCGAACGTCCAACGAAATAGAGCTACAATTGACCTTAAGCACCTACAGACTGCGTGGATATTTTATTATTTACGAGAAGAAATTTAGCTGTATTTTCGAAAAGCACTTCATGGGGCAGCCAATAGAAGACTCTCATGCCATCATTGTCATCAATAACAGCTCATGAAGGGAGGAATTTCTCCCCAAATATGTTACAGAGTTAATCTAGCAGTGTGGTGGGACATATTTCTCCTTAAAGCTGAAAGCCCTATTCAATCTATTGCCAGCCCAGAAAAATGCATTGAGTGCACTGAGACCACAAAGTATATAAAGAAACACTTTGTAGACATTCTTAGGTATCCAATCCAATCACGGCATGAGTAAGGCCATGGATTTATGAAATTTTTATTGGATCGTAAAACCAATGCACGCCACTGCCGTTCAGCCTACCGAAAAGGCTCAGGTGGCGAGCGAAAAAACCATAAGATAACCACTGGTGGGAATGATACTCAGAGCCACAGACGACAGAAACTACGTGCGTGCATCATTAATTCGTCTAGTAAATCTCAGATTCACCAGACGTGTATAAAATGCATATTTAATCGACTCGACGATAATGTCCCTTCACCTCCATTCAACTCGCGATTGCCGTGCACCACTATTTCATTCGTTGGATACACTACACAGTATATAGTTTGTGGCTGTATTTGTAGTGCCACATGCGAAGGAGGCCTTTACAGTCATTTCTTCGCCTTTGAGGGCATTCTTCTGGTTGTTCTTGTTTGTCTTCTTTCGAAAGCCAGACCAGACATTCAGACGCATAAATATTGAAACTTTTGCATGGCGAGTGCCAGCCACCACCACAGCCAACAGGAGGACACAAAAAATAATGACACCAACTACAACATGATAACAGGAGCAGCACCCACTGATGAGGTGGCCGAGCAACAGCAACGGCTGCACCGACAGTCAGTCAATCTGTCAGTGTTTCCATTTATTAGAATCGACTAGCGAAGCTAATCTGGATACGGAGATGCGCACACTTAGAGGTAGAGTGGCATGCGAATATGAATCTTCTGCTTGTGCATCATCTTCTGGTGCCGGAGCAATCAGTGTTGCCTGTTCGTTGGCTAGGTTCCACCAGAAGAGCACGTCTCGGATGTCTGCTACTCCTGCTACCGCTTTAAAATCCGATTATTAATTTCAAGCTCTCTCTCTCTCTTGGGCGCTGTGTGAACCACCACCGCCAGCCCCAGTCCCATGGTGATAGTGGTGATGATGATGATGACGATGACGACGTCGGCAATGACGATGTGATATGTGCCACAATGTGTGCTAAGGCAGAGAGTTGCATTCGACGAGTACACCCGTGACTGGCTATGGTTGCACTCGCACCAGACAGCAGGCCAGACGATTGCTTTACTTAACTCTTCCTCTTTGTCTACCTTTGCTGCACTTTAGCACCCTTCTTTATCGCCCGGTGTCTTCTCCTCCTCCTCCGCCTCTGCCGGCTCGTTTAGGGGGCAATAATTCTCACATGGGCGAGCGATAGTTTATGCCCAAGTGTGTGCGTTTTTTCTTGCACTCAATGATTTTTGCTGCTTGGCGGTGTGAGTGCTGTGTGATGTGTGCTTGGGGCCAGACGTCGTCGTCGTGTCTTTCATTAAAAGTTCGACGTTATCGGTGGTAGACAGTGAGTAATCACAGTTATTGGCCAAAGACGGACGAGGAGCAACAGTGGTTTGGGTGGCAGTGAGTGGCCTACCACTCGTGTATGTGTTGTTGTAAGTGGACACTTGGTCATCCCGATGGCATGGTTGGAGAAAGGTTCGCTTTACGACCTTTCGAATGCCAGCCATTTAAGTACACAGGGCTCAGAGAAGTTCGTTTGGAAGTGCATGACTGGTGCTGGGAATCAAATGAGATTTGACTTGCAATTAAAACAAAATCCTGTCTGGGTCACCTAAAGCAATTGTCAAGCTGGAAATAATGAACCTTTGAGGAATTGCATCAAGCGATTCGCTCATGTACACAGGAGGAGAATCAACGAGTTGGCTTTAAGATTCGTATTTATGAGAAATTTTAGGATGTCCGGCAAAATACATGCAAAGTGTAGCAATTCAGGTTTATGGGGGGTACTTCTAAATTACAAGGAGAGGCTTAAGTTGATTGTCAATGTAGAAGTTGAATTAGATTAAATAGAGTGCTTCGGAGAGTATAACATTTAGCTGTTCTTGGAGAAGGACACTCGTAAGAGACTTCTGCTGATTATTGCTCTCGAGCTTCTCTGAATATACTTGGACGTCCTCGAGAATGCGGAACGCATCAGAATCAACCGACAAATAGTGAAAACAGCTTCAAGAAACTTCAACTATCAAGTTAAGAAATCTCAAGATTCAATAGAAGGGTCCCTTACAACGAATGGTTAAAGAGAGATGCCAAAGAGAAGAACGAGCTATCGGATGTTGGGGATCTCGTGTAGAAATGGCTTTCGATAGTAGAAAGACTTGGGCATGAACAGAATTCAACCAGAACCCGCGTTTATTATAAAGACAAAACGGAACCAGTGATCATATGGTGATATGTTAGATGAAACCCGAGGCAAGAACAAATCTGTTTCTCTGTTTAAACTTAACTGCAATGACGCGCGTATCTTAGGCCCAATGCTTGTCGTTCAGCTTTTGGTTTCCCCAGGGGTAACTTCCATCTCAGTGGAGCATAGAAGCTGGGTTTGAAGCTTCTAATACAAAGGTTAAAAATGTTCCTGATACTGGGTTCCTGCCGAAGAAAAAATACTTTGTCAGATATTCAATTGTTGTTGGAAGAAAGAGAAATGAAGGATATATAACCGCGAACTTTATTTTCTGTAGATGTGGATGTACATATGTAGTTTTGATAGATAAGGTACGTCGTCACATCGAGGAGAATCCCCGAATCACAACTTTCAGGCACCTGGAATATCAAAGCTCTGTTAGGAGGACCAATCTATGACTAATACCAGGCTGATTGGCAGAAACATTCCGAGACCAAAGAGAGTGGAAGGCAAAGACTTGTTATTGGTTATAGGCTGTTATGTAAGAGTGAGTTCTTCTTTCTGTCCATTGAACCAGTGAACATTTTTGATAAAGCAAACTAGGCTACCAACATCTTGTTATGCTAGTTCGCCAAGACTTAAAAAAAAGGCAGTTTAAGAGAGAACACTAGACAAATAAAGACGAGACATCCCTACAGCTTCTCCAGAAATTAAAAAAAAAAAAAAATAACTGGCGCGACAGCTTGGAATGAACCAAGACCTAGCTTCTCGCAACCATTCATGTTGTGCGTGTTGTATTGTTTGCACGAATGGAAGTGACCTACAATTTATTGCCGACTCCGAACGGCGAATTGAGAAGCTCTTTCATGACAGATTATACTACCGGAGGCTTGAGGTGGTGCCGGGAAAAATGTTCGATGCACCTGACTGGGGCTTGAACCCACGCCGCTCGGTCAGCAGTCCAACGCACTAACCACTGATCCACGGAGACCTGCAGAAATCATTTGCGGGAAAAAACCAGTCTACTGTCTTCCTATAAAACAGTGTCCTCTGATGAAACCTATAATAACTCCGAGATACCGTCCGTTTAGCGAAATCAATCTCTTTGATTTTTTGACTAATCGATTGCCAAAATCTGTCTGCTAGTTTGGCAGGTGGTGCCATTTAACCACCTTAGAGTGTTTTTGCTGATTGCATTCAGCTTTCATTCAAGTTTACATGCATATATGTACACATGTAGCTAGAAGCACTCCGAAATTCTCTTAATCAGAAAGAATCTATGTAAATTGTATAGGGTCACCCAAGAATATGTGCCACTTTTTTTAGCGGAAGTACGGCCTTGTGCTTGGTCTACTGGCTTCAATTATTGTGTCAAGTGGACTTTATAAGCATGTAGGCCAAGATCTTTATCAGTCACACTAGCCACTAGCTAGGGTGGCTATAAGTTTCAGCTCACCTTACCGGACGAACACAAACCGGAGTCTTCACACCACTAACCTGTCCGAAACGGTCAAATTTATAGATTAAATTCCCTAAAGCTGTGCGGGGAGTTGCTTGATGATGACTAAAAGCAGTACGATCTTTACGAAACGTCTCCACGATATGTTCACCGTTTTTGCAGTGTATTTTCACTATTTCAACACGTTGTGCGAATGTGTATCGATCCATATTTAATAACCTCCAAGTTTTTACTTATCAAAAGTCATAGCAATGATAGTTGAATGTTGACAGTTCAGCAATGGTGCGAAATTTAAAATTGTTGAATGACCCTATAGATTAGGAGGGATGGGAGAGATTGGTGTCTAAATCATCAGAGAAAAATCCCCTCTTTCTACATCATTTTAAGTTTCGGAACCAGCCGTATACATTTGCAAGGATTCTTTTGTAAGTAATAAGTTGAATAAATAAGTGAAAAAACAATACCCCAAACTTCTCTGAAATCGATGGAACCAGATCAGTTCTTGCAAAATAACGAAAATATTTTGACGAAGATACAATGACCATAAAACTTAATATATTCTGACGCTATCTAGAGTGGAATGTAACATACTTCTAAGCATTATCACCGGACACTGTCTTATCGGATACCATGCATGCAGACTAGGATTAGTCTCGACGGACATATGCCAAAACTGCAATGAACCGGAGGCCATTGAAACACTAGAACAACTATTGTGCGATTGGCACAGAATATTGTGGCAGTTCTATTTTAACACACTTAGCCACTTCGGCTAACTTTTCATCAATTTTGCACAACGCACAAAATCATTTGACCTAAATAAATGTAACGTTGATAACTAATTAACTCTGGAGAGTTGTGATATTGTTATGGACCTACACTGGTCTATGTGAGGCTCAGCCACTACCCTAACCGAACCTAACCTAACACCCCAGATAGGAATCTTGCAAGCTGCTATATATATATATATATATATATATGGTATTTTGGGTTATGACCATGATTATTAATAGGATGGACTAACCTACCAGCAAATTTCTACTTGGGTTGAGAAATAAATAGGAACAAGCAGATACATACATATGTGTAGTAGAGGGCGACAATAATGCTGACCATTTAGTGCTAATTCTGTGAAACAATACTATGGATCCTCTTCTAAACAGCCAGTGCGATAAGAACAGCACTGAACAGCGAGAATGGAAGTAATTCTTAACCTTTTCCCTCCAGACCTTTACATGCAGAAGAGGCTGCAGCGAAGATTGTTCTAAGAATTAGCCAGTCTAAACACTTGAGACCAAATTCGTATGGACATGTGATACTAGGCAATCATCTGGACGTCAATGTCAACTCAGATTACACTGTCCCGCACTTGGACTTCGAGGGACTCTTTTCACGGGTCTTTCCAAGCAGAGAACAGTGGCAAAACAACGAAGTGTTGAACGGATCCAAATATATCTACACATATGGCTCACAAATGGATATAGGCATAAGAGCAGGTCTTGAAGAGTTATGACTTAGCAGTTCCATAATAATCACGGATCACAGCAGCGTTTTCCAAGCGGTGGTCCTAGCTCTGCAGGGATGACGACGAGGAAGAAACAATCCTCGTCTATACTTGTCCAGTGCTCCCTCTTAAAAGATGCAACTATGTATCTCAGTGCCTTTTTTTTAAGTCTTGGCGAACTAGCATAAGAACATGTTGGTAACCTAGTTCGCTTAATCAAAAGTTCTCATTAGTTCAATGGACAGAAAGAAGAACTCATAGTGGGGATATTACAGAGCTGCCCAACTAGTGTCAGTGCTACCAATATCACGGGAGGATATAACGATTTACATCGATTTACAAAAAGCTGACGAACTAGCAAGAAAGAGTTCAGCCCTACACCCAGAGCAAGCGGACGGTACGTTCAAACCTCCACTCTGCAATCTAAGGGCGAAAATTGCACAAAAAAGCCTTAATAAAAGCAAATAACAGGACGGACTAGTGAATAAATACTATGTCAGAGGTTTTAGTAAAAATCGAAAAAATGTAATACCGAATGCCGCATTGGGTGCTGTTTACAAGAACTCTGCTCTAGCATGGCCAAGCTAATTGCTTGAAGATGATCGTTTTGGATGGCCTTCAACTGCAGTTACCAACGACAACACCGAAAAAGTACACATAATTGTCATCGCATTTTCGAAAAAATACATGAACAATCATAAGCAAGCTCTTCGTGCATCGGATCTCGCGGGCAAAAACACATTTACATCAGTTAACATTTTTGGTGCTATTTGAGCTAAACGTCAATATTTTCTAAGGTGCACAATAAAGACTAGCTTGCCACTGTCATTAACAAATTATTTAATTTGCTCGCGATATCCTGCCTCTTTTTCTCCATTTCCTTAACATTAATATCCGCGTTTCAATTCTATTACCACAAAATCCGCTGTGTCCGAATTAAGCACGGCTATGTTCTCTCTCTGAATTGATTTAAAAAAAAGTTGAATCCGAATCATAGAACATGTAGTTCTGCTGCAACAGGCGACTAAACAAAGCACAAAATTTACCCATTTATTACAATTTAAACTGCCAATTGAAAATAATGGAGGATATCCTTCTAAGACTCATCTAAGTGCTTAAGAGATGGTTTATAGAATTGTTTAAAGTGCACTAGGTCTATGACAATAGGCCTGCACGGGCTAGGGGAATGCCTCATCAGTGCCAAAAATTGAATCACTTAATTTCATGGCGCAACGTAAACAAAACACTTGTTGGGGTAGATTAACCTACGCACTTTCTCCGACCTGTACGCATGAAATGCGTGAATGGAAGTATACATCCAAATGTTTGTATGTATGTATGTCGCTCAAGGACATCCGCAATTGACTGTAACAATGAAAATGATGTCTTTTTTGTTTAGCGGGGGTGCTCACTCTGGACACAATCAATGTTTCTAAGCGACAGTTGATCACTTTCATCGTTTTCAATTGAAGCAGAGCACCACGTAAATATTCCATTTGTACTTGCCAATTGAGAACCTATAAGTCAAAGCGACCGCCGATGCATTGATTCCAATTTATTTTTATTGAAGTCACAACTTTCAGACAGTGACAAATTTTATTTCGTCTGTGTCTTGTCTAGTCATTTTTGAAAATAATGGAATTTTTTGTGTGCATTTCTTTTACTGGCAGTTCTATCTCGACTAAACCGAATCAGATTTTATTGAATTGGTTTCTAAATTAAAGGAAAATTGTATGCATGGTGGCAGTATTTTCTGTTATATTCTTAGAACACACATTTCTGTTTCACGAATTCACTAGATCGAGTATCCTAGACTAAGTATCTATCGATCCATAGATGCTCAAGAGAGTGGTTAGTGCGTTGGTCTGCTGACCAAGAGGCGTGCGTTCAAGCCCCAGCCAGAAACACCAAACATTTTTCGCGGCACCTCCTCTCGTCGGGGAATGACAAGCTTCCGGGAGTATAATCTGTCATGAAAGAGCTTCTCACTTCGCCGTTCGAAATCGGCAATAAATTGTAGGTCCCTTCCATTCGTGCAAACAATACAACACGCACAACATGAGTGAACATGAACTTAGTCGCCTATAGGCTTGCCATCCGTACGTACTCTTTCCCCGGACATTGCCGAGGACGTCTGGGGAGATTTTTCAAATGTGTCCAAAGTTTTTAAACATTTATTAGAACATACATACATATTTACTGGCATATTAACGTGGCGAAATGTTCGCAGACGAAGCGTGGACCGTAACCTATGGGAATAAAGAGAGCAATTGATGGCTCGCTGTTTGCTGTTGAGCGCAGTTAGCACTAGCACAGCAATGCTCCACAGAAAAAAAAAAAACCGAAAACAACCCCCGAATCCAGTGTGTGGATTTTCACTTCTCTCTTTAGGATCTGTCCAGAACATTTTATATTTCTTCCAGTCCTAAGCAAGAGGCTCAACTATGCACTATTACTGGTTAATACTTGGGACAGCAGCAAAGGTTTGGGAGTCAATCCTAAAAAGACAGAGATTGTACTTTTTATTAAGAAGAGATTAATCCCAGATTTCAAACTCCGATAACGCCTACGTACTGTCTCGATGGAAGAATGCCAACAGATCGACAGAAACAGATCATATGATCCAGACTCTGGCATTTGACAGGAGATTCAGTATCATAGTTACCAATAAAAAGGGACTAGCCTTCAACACCGACGATTCTGAGATGGATATTGAGATAAGTGCCAGGGTCTACCCTAGGAATAAACCACTCCTTTAGAATACACGACGAGTGCAGTGTCTTTCAAGTCGAAATCACAGCCATTATCGAGGCTCTGAAAACTATTTGTGAGAATAATAAGACCGGAAGGACAATTACTGTATACATCGACAGCCAGGCAGCCGTTAAGGCTCTGGAGTCCGGAATTTCTAGATCGAGGATTGTAGAAATCTGCAAAAACTATCTAGATGAGATATCGAAAGATAATAGGGTGACCCTGTGTTGGGTACCAGGGCATATGGCTATCCCAAGGCAATGAAAGAGCTGACGAACTTACACGAAGGGAAGCAGCGCTGCATGTCTCGTTAAAAAGACGAAGCCATCAGTCGAGCCAATACACGTTGGATCCAGCTAGACACATGTGTATACATTATACATCACAACGTCTATTTCAGAAGTTGTAGGGACGAGAAAGAAATCGAAACTTCTTCACGGAACTGAAGGACTTCTGAGATTCAAATCCTCATCTGGATGATTTTAAGTCACCGGCTCCCTTTCTCTTTACAGGTTTCCAGGGTAGAGTTCTTAAATGGGGATAAAGAACCCTATTGTTGGTCTAAGTGAGCAGTGATGAGCAGTCACAAGGCACTTTATCGGTAAACCACAGAGACTAAAGGACACCGTTGGTGAAATGCTGATAACACAGAAACCGTCGAATTGGATCGTTCATTGAATAGTGAAAGACTTACACTGCCGGCCATAAGTTTGGAATCACCATATAAATTTTACATTTTCCGTATTTTTTTTTTTTTGTTACGCATTGGTTTAGGTTAATTAGATGGGTTGGCGAGGGGAGAGAGAACCCTCTCCGCCACACTTAAGTCAGTAGAGACCCATTGTAAAGCCCAATTGGGGGGAGAAGGTTTGCTCGTGGAGGAAACTCTTTTGCCCCAGGGTTTTGAACCACCTTAAAACCTTAATGAACCCTCCGATATCCTTGATAGGTACGGCACTTATTTTTTCGGTATCCTGGAAGAAATGTCTTCTACAGGATTTATGTCTAAAATAGCAGAGGGCTGGGCAGCGGCAGAGAGAGTGGGTTGTGTCCTATTTAAAATAACTTATTCGTCTTCGCAGCCCTCTGCAAAAATCATACTCACGTAGGCTTAATCAAATCAATCCAATTTTTTTCGACTTAATTACGCTTACAGAAATACATATCCATATATGTATCATATAATTCTAAAAGCTATTTTAGAGTTAAGATAGTTGACATCGACGAAATCTTCTTCAAATTAATACTCCGATTCAGCTTAAAACAACTAGGTGATTCCAAACTTATGGCCGGCAGTGTACGTACACTTGAAATGCAAGTGCTACTTTAAATCAATTGCGATAAACTATCGCACTTGAGCTCTCCCGAGAAAAAGGGCTTCACCGGTGATACCCCCAAACAGAGAACGAGGATGTGAAACAGAAGTAGTTTTTAGTGGGTAAGGAACCACTACTACTGCACTACTGGTACTTTAGCGTGCTCAGTAGACTTTTAAAAGATGTCCACCCTTTTGCGCTAAAAAACACGAAAGGAAGAAGTATCAATGCGTTAAAAAACGCGCAAGGATCGATTTTGTACAAACTTTAATGTATGGGCCATTTTCAACATAACTATTAAAGCAGTTCACGAGAGGTGAACCATTCATGTTAGTACGTGGAAGAGGTCATGTCAATACGATTACGATGCAGCCTGCTCTAGAATCTCTATTGACCAATTGTGGGTTTTATTTTTCTTTTGCTTTTCCGATCACTGAATTGAGAAACTTTTCATGAAAGTTAATAGTTCCGAAAGTATGTCATCGTCTGCCGAGCGGTGATGCAACAAAAAATTTTTGGTTTTTTGCTGTGCTCGGACCTGTGCCCCCCGATTCACAGCTCAACACCCTTACCCCTGGGCCACGACGATCATAACCATAAATCAAAGTATTACCAATTCCTCATGTCTTGAGTAAAGCGGCGCTATATACAGCCACCACTCCAGTTTGAATCATAATAAGTCGCAGCAGCACTTAACACAAATGTCTTACATGTGTACATACCTGACTATCAAGGAAAGTGCTGAGGGACTTTTATAGACGACAGCTTCAATTCGAGAGAACATTTTTTTAACTGAAGGCGTAACAAAACAGGCTTCTGGGATCCAGTGATGGTCAAAGATCAGTTGATACGATTCAAAATTATAAACTTGAGGCGTTAATTGAAACAAGATTCGAGTATGACATTAAAGATCGTCGAGAGTTTCAGTTTATCAAAAGGGCACACACAAAAAAAGTTTGTGAAGCGATAAATGTTGTTATACGCAGAAATGGCGAATTGCCTTGCAGTTCCAGGCTTTGCCTTGGTATAAAGCTTCGATCTAAAAATGATCTATGGGACGGTTTTTGGTAGAAAAAATAAACCTATCGTCATCGGCACAAACGTTTAAAGATCCTGTGATAACGAAGAATTCTATAAGTTTTGGAAAAAAATTACTTTTGTGCCAAGATTCTTTCACTTTTTTCAAGCATTTGTGGCAATGTTATCCAAAAAATGTTTAGAACTCAAATGCACTATCAATTTCCAGACCTCAACAAATGGGCTTTGCGAAATATATTTTTTCAAAGAACTCATCAGATTAAACTAGTTCCTTGACATAACCTTAAGGCATAAATTCTACCGAATTCATCAGACAAAAATTATAAAATTAATTCACCAAAAGTTCGTGAATATCCTCATTTTTTGCAGATAACGACTAGTTTTCCCACCAGCTGTGAAAGACGAAATTTCCTAGATTTCAAAATTTGTTCGTACATATTTATTTCATCAACTGTCCAGCAATGTTTAGTATTTGAGCAGATGATTTATGAACTTGCTAGACGAAGAAGTTGATAGCCACTTCACCAGGCACAGACGAAGACAGAAGTTGACCCAAAACTACGCCATAGCAACGAAGGTTTGGCATTCTTCGAAGAGAGATGATGTCGCGAAAAATATTCGGTGGATATTGCTGGCGCTCTAACTTAACATATACGCACAGCAGTCCATCCACTGAGCTACGAAGACCGCATATCTTACCCATACTCATCCAAATTTGCGACGAGTTTCACACTCATCAATTGGCGGATCATACATATGTATGATCCAATTGAACAAAACCCTGCATCTAGGGCAGCCAACTCAAACAACTCACATTGAAGTGTCAAATTTTAAACATAATTAAATCTACTACGTTTCTTTAACTGAAAATGAGCAGTGGCGTTTTATTTGATTTTGTCTTAAAAACGAGGAAATATCCTGACACATAAAAGCCCCCAACCTCCCTGATAAACTTCAATTTACCGACAAAAAACCACCAACAGTTGACTACATCACCGAAAAATTATACAAAGTTCAAGCAAAAGGATCGAGTAAGAATCACCACGCATTAGAAGATTATCATTCCCATCCATTTATCGTATCCAAGCACCCATCCAGCAAGACTTGTTCCACTGCCGGCCATTTAACTTGTCCAGGCTCTATCATAACGTATGCTACACACGCATTTAAAACCCGCAGTCAGCCATTTTTTTAATTTCACTTCGCATCACTTAAAGAAGTTGCTCAGCCACCCACTTTTCCACGAAGCAGGCATTCCGCTTATAATCAACATGCAACCGTGCAACTAAATTGACATCAATCGTCCAACCAAACATGATTATACCCCGAGACATCTGTAATTGTGTGTGAAGTTCAAATCCATTGCATTTGGGTACGCACTGCACGCATGAGTGCCGACTCACTCCCATCCAACCTAACGCAGTCCAATCGTTTGACAATTACGGAACAAACCACTCTCACAACACAAGCCCGGGCAGAAAAGTATCCGACTGTTCGGCCAAAGTAAATCATTTTTTTTTTTTTTTCATTTTCCCAGGGCCTCCGAAGGTTGCCAAGAAAAATTAAATGCACTGCCACGAAGAACTTTGCAGAATCATTTCCAAATCAAATGCATAAGCGCACACACGCACGCCTCAACCCATGTGTATCTCTACCGGTAAAACAAATGAATCCATAAGAAAACGAATTTTCCGAAACGAAACCGTAAAAACGAAGAAAAAAGATAAAAAGAAAAAAACACAGCAAAACACCTCGCTATTAGAATTTTCCTCATTCGGATTCATAGAGACGCACAGTGTAGACCGTGCGACACACGGAGAGTGTGAGAGAGAGATCCAGTCCAATATAATTCATGTATCTAGATACATTATTATTATGATTTGTTTCATTTCATTTGAGTTTTGTTTTTCCTTATTTTGAAAGCAACAACAACCGAATCCGTGTATCTGTGCACCGCGAGGTGCGCGGTTGGACAAGAACGAAGATTAGCATGTGTGCGAGTATCTCTCTATCTACAGTACATCAGTTCGATATAGTACCAGCAATATCAGAAGTGAAATGTTATTTAAGTCTTAAAAAGTGCTCCGCGCAAATCATTTTATACTTGGTGTTCTTAGAGTAAAGACCCATCCACCGAAATATCCTCCTTGTGTGAGATTCTCTTGTGCTCGTATAATAGCTCATTTGCTAAGGCGAAACTATCCAGTTGACCGGCATCCGTGAAAGGATATCAATTTGCTAATTTTAAATCAACAATTTTGTGACAGAACAATGATTTTCACGGTCTAGGCCAAAATAAACAGTTTGCTTTGAATTAAAAAAAAATAAAAAACAATTTTTACTAAACAACGTTAGACGATTTATTTATTTTTTATTTTTTGAAAAATGTGTCAGTGTTTGAAGTTAATCGCCGCCTTGTGTTTCATAAGTGCCGGTTGTGTGCATAGTGTTCATGGCATCCGATCGAGAAGAACCTCAATCGATGACCAGGCAGTTGAATCTGTCCGAGTTGACATGAAGGATGAGCGCGTGCTACGAATGTTCAATCTTACCACTGAACAATTGAAGAAAATTTCCCTTGGGGTGGCAGCAACAAAGGCTGGATCGACAACGGCCCCCAAGGACAGTCAACGATTTGTCAACATCAAAGAACACAGGTGAGTTAATTTTTTTAATATTTAAAGTGAGTGTGTGTAAGAGAGCATTAAACCACGCGATCGGAAATGATCAATTTCTTGGAAGCGTGTCACTTGGCACCCCACTATGCTGAGCGATCACCAGTATTTACATATGTTTTCCGAAGAAAGAAAATAACATTAGCGAAATAGTTCATAGCGAATATGATATGTTTTCTGTTGAAGATTTTTTTTTTTTTTTGGTTTTCAATAATTTTCGGAAAATTTTAAAATTATTTATTAAATTTTGTACGCTTACACAGTGAAAGAAACAAACTAGAGTTACTTATGCTGTCAGTATTATATTACCGGAAAAAATAATTAGTTTGAAGTCTTTTCTTGTGTTCAAAACCAGTGCCTACACTTTTAAAAATTTAATAAATAATTTAATTTAATTCAATAAATGTCCACTAAGTCACATCAAAACGGACAGAACATAAATTAATATTCTAGTAACAACAATTATTTAATAAAAAACCAAAAAAAAAAAGAAATTTAATTTCCTTAAATAATTCTTTTTGTCGTCCTTTAAGAATCATTAAACAATACTTTTGACGACGAGCCCGCTCCCCGATTATGATCTCTTCGACAAGATAGCTCTATTTTTTAAGACTTTCTCCAAATTGTATTGCTTGCTGCTCAGTCGACTCGATGTTTTTGAAAAAAAAATTTAAAATTTAAAACGTTCGAAATTTTTTGATTTTTCAAATAAATTTAAACTTGGGAAATGCATACGCAATTCAACAACAGACCGAATCCCACGTCGGCATCTTTGGTATGAAATCATGTTTTTTTGGAAGTCTCCCTACACTTGGCTCATTGGTTAGAACTGCTGTGTGAGCGGTGTGGGTTCAAGACCCAGGCACGTCCAACAAACATTTTTCGCGGCACCACCTCTCACCGGGGAATGACAAGCATTCGGGAGTATAATTTGTCATGAAAAAGCGAAACCTAAGCACTCATTCTTTAAATTATTTAATTTAAATTTAAAATCCTGTTATTATTGATTGAACCTAATTACTCCAAGTTCCTAAGAAAGTGGTTTCCCAAATGTCTTAATCGCTTTTGAGATATGCCCTCGCATACCTTCTATGACGTATGTATAAGTCGTCGCAGTATCTACACGCTCCGGACTCTGTCAGTCCTAGTCTCCTAAAGAGAAAGCAATGTCCGGATAGGACTCCTACAGCTAATGTTAGGTTTGATTTTTATAGCTGAAATTTTTTTCTCATACCTTTCCTATCTTTTGCCGGCCATAGGGCTTTAGATACCCTGTGTTCTCCTATATTCGACCATCTGTGATTATGTTGGCTAAGAGGCTCGTCTCAACCGCCCAAAACGGCGCTGTTGGACGACTATCGCCTTTCCGTCTCTTACTAGTTGATTGCCCAGTTCATTTCCCTCTATACCGCAATGTCCAGGCACCCAACATAGTCTTACTCGGTTCTGTACGCAAAATGCCTTAAGCAATGTGCGACAGTTGACGACTAGTCTGGATCTGATGACATTCGATTCCAGGGCTTTGACTATCGGCCTGACTATCGATAAAAATAGGGATGTTTCTGACGAACACTGATACCACCTTCAGTAGTTGCGCAGTTTTAACCAAGGCTAGAACCTCTGCTTGGAGCACACTGCATGTCGAAAGTCTTATACATGCGAAAAGATGCGAGAATCAGTTCCGTCGGGGGTTTCTTGTATCAGTGTATACGGCTACTTCTTCCGGTTATTTTATTTCGTCCCTTTGCCATTCCAAATTTTCGAGGTACGAAGCCTAAGATGAGAAGCATTCAGTGTGTACCTTTCCACTTTTCTTAATGAGACCATTTGCCTTGGTTTACTACGTCTATCTGATCTGCACTAAATCATTTGAATTTTTCCTCATTCCCACGAGAAAGATGATCACACTACATAATTGCCTGACAGAGTTTAACTAGACTAATTAAACTTAACGACAGATTTCAAATTCAGATTTTAAGTACATATAAAATCAACAATCAATAGTCCTGATCAAGGATCTAGAATCAAAATACAAAAGCTCCACAAAAATAAGTTCGACTGGTAGCCAAATATGTAGTGAGACTCTGAAACCCCGCCTTCCATGAGCTATTTGATAACTCCTTTGCTCATTATAACACCATTTTGCTGATCAAGTCTAGGTCATGATACTTCTTGTCGTTAACCGCCAGCATCTGTATCTCCCTTATCGTTGTCCTTTTTTCGTAATGCGTTTTATTTCTTGTGTTTGAGTACTCCAAATTGGAACTATTTTCACTAAACCATCAGCTTGGGAATTATACTTATGTACGCGTATCATGTTTGGTAAAAAAAACAAGCCTACTCTTTTAATGTCTGTAAGATGTTATTAATCACCAACATCAACTACATAGTTTCTGTTAGTACCTACACCACCTCTTGTTACATATATTCAAGTCTAAGGCT
Source organism: Matsumyia berberina (assembly GCA_917880715.2). Taxonomy (NCBI): domain Eukaryota; kingdom Metazoa; phylum Arthropoda; class Insecta; order Diptera; family Syrphidae; genus Matsumyia; species Matsumyia berberina. The sequence goes on along the minus strand of OU862870.1, from coordinate 107,408,872 downwards.
TAATCTTAACTCTTAGCATTTTGAAAGATTGGCAACCCCTCCTATACCATCGAAATTTACCTGTCACTTCTAAGTTTAGTATTAATAATGTCTTAATATTTTCCTTACTTTCTCATATAGACCTATTTGCACGATATTATTCTACCACATGAATGAGTTTCAGCCCAGAAACCAGAGAAACCAGACCTATTGTATTCCTACTTCTATTCCAGATGGTTCTTAAAACTTAACATCTAAATAGAACTTAGAAACGGCTAAGTGAACTCTACGTGCTCGATTTCAGTTCAATATTAGAAAAGTTTCCCTTGAGATTGCTTGTGTCGATCCCAAAATGATGAAATGTCAACAGATATGGGCACACAAAGGTGTACATTCCAAGAAGTGCTGAATGTACCTAAGTTGACAAACAATTCTTTGGCGAAATCAATATTTTTTTTTTATTTCATATGCCGTTTTGTGAGTTAACCTCCACCCCGTTTTCCTGGGATTTACTACGCTTCTAATCAAGTTTTGATTTTTTTACAACCGGCAAAACAATTACCAAGAGTTCAGCGTTATAAAAATTCTAATTATTCTCCATATTGTCACGACTGAAGTTAGAGCTTAGACAGATCTTACTCAATTTCCAATAGTAAGACAAGCCTTGAAAACACTTAAAGTTTTATTGGTCTACGGTAACGTAACGGATTGAGTCGTAAAAATCCAAGTAAACAAAAACAAACAACCACGCTCGATGTCGACCTATCGCAATAATGCGATAGGTCATGCATCATTCTCTTTCATAAACACTTCAACTTTTCAGTAGGCTTTTGAAGAGCTTATTTGAATGCCAAAATTATCCAAAATATCTATGGTGCACATATCATAAATATGTACATATAGTCATATGTAGTTTTGATTTGTCGTATAAATATCGCATGGCTAAGGCATGAGCCTTAATTTAAAAGTCCTTTCATAGGACATGGATAGAATTGAAATGCCGGTTACACCGAAGGGGAATATATGTATGTGATTTGAGTATGACCCGGTCAAAAGCAAAGCTAGTTTTGTCTCATTAACAAGAAAAATAGCTGCCACGACAGCTCGGGATGAGCTACGACAAATTCTTCATGACAAATTATACTTTCGGAGGCTTATCATTCCCCGTCGAGAGGTGGTGCCACGAAAAATTTTCGGTGGACATGGCTGGGACTTGAACCCACGCAGCCTGCTCAGCAGTCCAATTGTCAATTGGAAAATAAAATCCCTTGTTCTTAATCCATCGAAAAGCCTAGACTATGCAGGACTTAAACTAGACAAATAATAGAATGGCCAAACTTTCCTTTTGCCCGTATTCAGCCTTAGCTTATTGCGACAGGAGATTCTGTGTTCTCTGTGAATTCCGGACCTTAAGAGTGTCAAGCAGGTAAACAAGAATATTCAACTCTATTATTGTACCATTGGGACCCATGCGATCGCAATACAGTATCAGAGGTCTGTCTTAAAGGCCTACACGTCAAATATATAATTTCTACATAATGTCTTACGACGAACAGGTGAAAACTATTCTTCATTGCCCTTGCACCTTTTTTATACTTTTCGCGGAAAAAACAAACCCATAATACTTATATGGCGTCACGAGATGCTTACAGGCGTTTATTGATTCTACTTTTAAACTGCTACAGATGGAATTCGTTCAAAAACATTTCTCCTGGTAGAGCGTTTGAATGTTTGCTTGTTCTATAACAAAAGGAATTTTTGTAGAGGCAACTTCGTGCGGTGTCTTAGTGCTGGGCTCTTGCCTGGTCTGGTGTTCGAATACTGAGGTTGCTGGGATTATTTCCTCGAGTTCTTCGGAACATTTTCCGTGGTGATTGATGTCTTGTTGTTACTAAAGGGTCATCTATTAGACTAATCAATATTTTCTCAATTTCGTCAAGCTAACGAGTGGTTTGAGGCTGAACTCAGAAGTGTCACCGGTATGCAATCATCCAGCACGGATAGGTATCCCATACATTGACAATAGTAGAAGCTGGAGGGATGAGAAAGGAATTGAAATTTAAGGTTCTCATGCTTTTTAAACAAATTGAGCACAATGGGCCTAACCTCAACTTAGATTAAGAAACCCACATCGATAGCCCGCTGTTATTTCTAAACTATTCGGTTAGAGAAGCTGTCAAAGCTACCGTTTTGCAGAACTACATCTTATGGGCACACCACAAAATTATAGCCCCTTGGTGAAAAGAGATTGAGAACCACATCTGGAAAGCCAGTCCCCTTTCATCGGTTAGCGATGGTTTATTGACTGACTGACCACAATTATTCTTATTTTCACAATAGAATGTTACACTCTGATGTGTTGCAGAGCATAGAAGCATAGCTGATAGCAAGAGATGGTCGATTGTAAATAGGTGGCGCTCCTATAATGCCACACTCATGATGTCACATCGTAGCGACCTAAGAACAAAATACCTTCTCCGCCTGAACAAACAGCACATAACACTTCTAACAGGCTGACTTATTATACATTACAAGTCACAACCCCAGTATATAACAGACCTATGGAGAGACTGTGTCGAAGTAGACGCAACTCGTTTCCTATATGAGTGTCGATGTCACAGCTGGGTCAGAGTGAGAGCCGTTGGAAAAGGCACCCAACTTAGGAATTGGTTCAGTGGTTGAACTGCTGTGCTAATTGCGTGCGTTCAAGCCCTGACATTTTTGGCGGCACCACCTCTTGTTGGGGAATGACAAACCTCCAAGAGTATAATTTGTAATGAAAAAGCTTTGCCGTTTATAGTCGACAATAAGTTGTAGGTCCCTTGCGGGAATCTATTGGGTTGTCGGAAAAGTCATGACGCATTTTTCTATGTTTTTCAAAGATTATTTATATATATAAAGAACAGAAATCAATCAATAACATTTTGACCGTTTTGTTCGATGACCTTTTGCCATCTTTCAGTAAGTTGCATAATTCCTCGTTCATAGAAGGACCTGTCTTTATCGGCGAAAAACTGAAGAAGGTGCTGTTTTACAGCCTCATCTGAATTGAACATTTTTTCACGTAACGAGTTTTGAAGAGAACGAAGCAAGTGGAAGTCCGATGGCGCAAGGTCAGGTGAGTATGTTGGGTGTAGCAACACATCCCATCCAAAGCCCAATAACTTTTAACGGGTGGTTAAACTTGTGTGTGGTCTTTCATTATCGTGATGGAACACAACTCCTTTACGATTAACGAGCTCTGGACGTTTCTGGATGATGCATTCGTTCAAACTGTCCAACTGCCGACAGTAAACATCAGAATTGATGGTTTGATTCCTTGGTAGGAGCTCAAAAAACAACGATGCCTTTAAAATCCCACCACACTGACAGCATAACCTTTCTCTGATTAATGTTGGCTTTCGCTCTCGTTTGAGGCGCTTTATCACAATGGGACCAAGACCGCTTGCGTACAACATTATCGTAAACAATCCACTTCTCATCACCTGTTATCAGTCGCTTCAAAAAAGGATCGTTTTCCTGACGTCTAATGAGCATATCACAGATGTTTATGATGTTCATGAGGAACCCAAATATCGAGCTTGCTTACGTATCCCAGCTTCTTCAGGTGGTCATGAACGCTTGAATGATGGATGTTCAATATCTCTGCAATCTCTCGTGTCGTGTAACGTGGGTTTGACTCGATCAGTTCCTTGATTTGGTCGTCGTCAACCTCGGTGGGCCTTCCTGACCTAGGAGCTTCATTGAGGTTAAAATCACCCGCGCTGAATTTTTGGAACCAGCGTTGACACTGACGTTTTTGTAGAGCATCGTTACCGTAAACTTGACGCAACTTTTCACAAGCTTCACTTGCATTCTTCCCTTTACGGAAATAAAAGAGTAAAATACGGCAAAAATGCACACTTTGGTCTTCCATATTTAAGCTGCTACAAAATCTTCAAAACACGATTAATCCCGATCAATTTTTTTCAGAATTACGCTTAAACCGTTAACTGTCAAATGGCTTACCAATAATATAGATGGGCTTAATCCATTACTTTAAAAAAATTAACAAACGCCATCTGTTCTAGAAATGCGTCATGACTTTTCCGACAACCCAATAGTACTTAGCTCATTCCAAGCTTTCGCTAGAGCAATTTATTTAGTTTTAATCTACGAATAGGATGCGAAATTTTCATTTGGGAAGTTATTTGCAGTAGTCTTTTGAACTGTTTTACAAACTTTTAGTGGAGGATGTTTCAGAAGAAGGGTTGTTGAGTTGGTAAAAATGCAGGACTATGTGCAATAGGAAAATTTTGTAGTTCAAACAAACAGCTTGCCTTCATCGAACGGCTACGTCGTTTAATGAAAACCTAAAATGCAACTGCAGCTTGCACACGAACAGTCTAAATATTATCACAAATCGTAAAATAGTTTAAAATATTTCCTGTAAATATTGCGATGCACGTAAACAAATACTAGATCAAAACGAATTACAGTTGTGGTCCAGTATAACGAATGCCTGTTCGCCATTGGCAATCGGCATTAATTTGTAGGTCCCTTCCATTCGTGCGAACAATTTACCACACAGAACATGAACGGCTGCAAGAAACTAGGCCTTGGCTCATCCTGAGCTGAGCTATATATTTATTTATTTATGTATCAGATGGGCCGAAGAGAACAACGTTGAAGATTCTAAAATACCTGTTCTAAGAAGACTGCGGGGAAAAAAAGTATAAATTGCTGAGTTGAATGTTCGCAAAAGCAATCCCATATTGTCGATTTCCTTTTCAAATGGAATGAATGTTGTTAGAGTTTTTTTTTTATTTCCTGGACATTATATCATTCGTTATACTGGACCGCCACTGTAATTCTTTTTCAAAAATACATTCATTTCTGATTGAACAAAGAATATTATTCGCGTGCTAATTAGTAAATATCCAAAAATATAAACATTTCGCCTCGGACATGAATCTCGGAGTAAACTTCCATTTTTTGATTGTGTTTCTGCGAGATTCGAAAATTCATAAGCCTGTGCACATTTTTATGGGTAATTCATTATTTTTAGAATTTTATTAGACGCGGTAGCTAGGTGGTGATGCTGCCGTAGCAGTGTCATACGGCTTTACTCTTCCACTCATACCTTGGCCAGGATCAGGTGGTCTAGGGGAATAAATTCACGTCACGTTTATCTATGAATTTGTTTTGTTTAATTTATTTCATTTGATTTTAAAATAATAATTCGAATATTTGATTTAAAATGAGTTATGCGTGGGAATTGTTTCTCCTTCTTTCATGTTTACTACTATGGGGGCGTGTTCGCAACGCAGATTGTTTCGTATATAGGTGAAGGTTACTATAAGACTTTTTGCTTGATTAATCCTTGATAATTTGTGAGTCATTTGAATTAGACACAAACTGGCAATATTTTTTTTTTAATCGCACCATCTTTATCGTTTATTTAGCTCAAAGAATTAACAATTGGCTCGGTAGTTTCTCATGAAAATCACGCCATTGCTTTAGAAAGAACAATAAACTCTGTAAAGAGTCTGCACGCACTAAGAATTTATTTTTTTTTTTTTTTAATTCTTCATGTTCACTTTAATTACTATGACTGTTGCTTAAGTACTAATAAACTCAAAAGTCTCTAATCTATGTCTGTGACATCATCAACGGTTATGATCACTTAATTGGACACATTTGTGCGTGTAGACTAGTTTGAGTAGAGTTTTAAGAAAATTGTTCTAAGTGCGTCTAATTAGACATGATGCAATTTTCTTGAGATTCTTGGGACAAAAAAAAAAGTTACGTAAGCCCTATCGTGGAAACTTTTATGGAATGCGTTCAGATTTTTTGTTTCTTTCTGCTTCAACAGAGTTTGATTCTAACATACTTGCTTCACGGAGAAGGCTAGCATAAACTTTTAACTAAGTTCGCCTGATTCCCCTTTGTAAATTTACAAATGCTCTGTTAATGAGGAGTCTCGCGAGAATATATGACACTCGGTACTCTTCTGTCAAATTAAGAAATTGACTTCAGCAATTAAGAAAATCGACCTGGGTCTCCCAATTGCTTACCCTAAGCAAATCACTGTGTCCGCTCGGCTAGAGAGACGGGAAACAATCAAAATCAACACAATTGGGTATGTCGGTGATGTGGTGGCAATAATGGCAATGGGAAAGTCTTCCATATGGTTTCAAGAACAAGCTCTTTACATTAATGTTAAAAAAAGGAGGAATTATGACCACCTTCACCAAGAACGCCAAAAAAGAGGATAAGTTTACCTTTTGAACCCACGACATTTTTTTGGAACGGAAACCAAGAGTTAAACGTCTGAGGGTGTACCTTGATGCCAGACGCCATTGGAACTACCATGTTGATTAGAAGATTCGAAAGGCAAAGAGGATGCTGTATCAGTGTAGAAGAGTGTGTGCACAGAGACGAGCCATATCATCGAGGACCTACACTATGACGGTTAGATACACTTTCTTGGTTGCTTCAGTACTTAGGTAGCATAAAACATCAGAAATTATCACGAAAAAGGGATTGGAAAGGATTTGGTAGGATAACAGGCGCATTCTGAACAACACCGAAACGTAGTATGTGAAAAGTGTTGTGAGGACTACTGACCTAAACAGCGGTAACCACAGCACTTCATTTACACAAAAACAACAACAGGCACTGCTGTGGAATCATCTAGCTAAAAGCGAGCTAAAAGACTTTGAAATTCCTATGGACAAGTCGAGAAGTATAAGATTTACTGAGAAGTATCGGCATACTTTACCAAGAAACGGACCGAGATTGAGAGAAATCACAATCTTCACAGATGGATTGCTGTTAGATGGCAGAGCACCTGTCTTCTCGGATAAACTAACCTAAGTGTATTAAGCCGAGATGCTGGGTCTGATCCATATGCTGGACCACCTGGCCAGCTGTGATCAGGCGAATGATTCAAACTGTAATTTAGTCATCACTGACGATGGAGTGTGTTCAGAAACTCAACACTCGCTGGGGTTAAAGAACATGTAGGAATAGAAGGAAAAAGTGCTCAATCCTGGAGTTCTGTGAACCCTATCCGTGTGTTGTCATAAGTAAATGATTGTCTATGAAAAGTAGTCATAAATGGGTTACCAATGAACATTCAAAACGGTGGGCAAACAGAGAAAAGAGCAGACAACTCAAAATGGCGACAAAAAACTCTCTCAAGATAAAAGCTCTGAGCCTCACACGAGAATGTCTCAAAAGAATTGGAGCGCCATCTTACTTAATTAGATGGTGCTACAGTTCTGTGTGAAGCTAGGCCTCAACCAACAAACCTCTCCAATTAACCCGATCCTAAGCAAACTGCCTCCAGTTGTGCCCGACAAATTGGTTGAGGTCCCCTACTACTTATGTTCGCCACCTTAGGCGAGGTCATCTTCTATTGCGTTGTCCCTCCGGGTTAGATTCGAAGATTCTGTATGACGGAGCGTTGGTGTTCTTTCACTCTACGCGCTTCGTATCCTAGCCACCTCAAACGTTCATTTACTGGGCATAGAATTTTCTGAGGTCACCCAAGAAAAATGGAGCCGATGGAAGATACCAACTGAAGACAATGCCTTGAAGACGTGGACACAGCGTTGCATATACTGTGCCAATGTTCAGCCTTGGCTAGCAGAGGTAAGATTTCATTGCTAACAATGACAAGAGGAATCGAGATTAGGGAGAAAACTACAGAGATGTTCAGAGTATATACTCGACCAAAATTCTGAGTGAAAGTAAGACGAAAAGTAGCCCAATCAAGGAGACGTGCTTCGATTTCTCCCTAAAATTAATATAAATCCTAAACGAATTTAAGAAGCCTTTATGGTAGAAGCAGTTAATTTGAGGTTATGTAATTCATTCTTAAAAAGTGAATTCGTATCTAAATAGTGGCAACAGCATGCATTGTGGAGAATACCTGGCTTGAATTCATGGACTTTAATTTGCGTCCTTCAATGTTGGCCAAATCTTAGGAAGAACTGGCTTAAAACGCTAATAGACCGAAATTAAGAAATCATTGCAACGCATTTAAACAAAGAATGGCTCCATCTTCCCGAGCTAAGCTAAAAAAAACGCATATTCTGCTTCTAGAAAAATTAGACCGTTCGGAGGCATTTCTATCCAAGAGATCTTTTTTCCAAGCACAATTAGCCTCTAACTAGAGGTTATACTGGTTTAAAGCAAATTCGAGGTCGTAAAGGAACCTCAAGAGCATGCTTGCCGTAGATTAGTTGGTTGGTAGGAAAGTTCAAGTAATATTCGAATGGTCTGATGGTAGTCCATTTAAGGATCTCAGAAGCCTGGTAACTTACACTGATGGTTCAAAAATGGACTCTAAAACTGGTGTTGGCGTTAATAAAATTATCTACAAAGTCTCGATACCACTGACAACGTGTCCTAGTATTATCCAGGTTGTAATCCATTCCCTTGAGATGTGCCAAAATCAAGCTTGATCGGAGCATCAAAGGATCGATCATCAGCATTTTATTCTGATAATCAGGTAGCGCTTGAAACGAAACAGCTTAATGCTGCTTTGATCTTTTGCCAGACTGGACAGACGTAGGGATATTTAAAGAGGTGAGATAACGGACAAGCCAGCCATGATTGGACCGGCCATTTCTTTCTCAGGCCCATCGTTTTTTGTGGTCACAATTGTTACGACTACCCTAACCTTGATAGATACCTGCGAGATTAAGTCTAAGTGATTGACAGCTGAAATCTTAAAATTTAACAGAGAGAATATCAGAATATTCTCCGTAAATACTCGGCGTTCATTTGCTACAGACGGCATAAATATTCGTAAAGAACATAGTCACTCAAGAAATTGCACTCCGTGGTATATTAGATCTTTTAAATCACTGTGACAGGCTTATAGGTTAAAAAATTGGCTGAGGATGTTAAACACCGAAATATATTTGTCGGCTACGACCTATCGCGGGGCAATGATACAGGATGTGCTGAGTTGGTTATTCACCTTTCAAACATAGTCAACACGTATCTGAAGAATATCTGAAGACCAAGACCCTATACTTGTCGAGAAGATTCGTGAACTCTTGCACGTCTTTCAAGTTAGTTTTCCCACTAAGTTCTTAGAAAACCACGCACCTGATGACTCCAGCAAAAATACATGCCCTTTTTATCATGGCAGCTCTCCGAAAACGTTTTCATCCTTTCGCTTTATAAGACTGATTAGATTAATCGTACATTATCTTCTCCTACATCCTGCGTCAAGAAAAATAGAACCAACTCACATTACCCACCATTCCAGACGGAGTGCTTTGAAGATGAATTGACATTAGTAAGCCTCCACTTACTTAAGATGTCTTTAAGTCTCCACTCACTGGGTGTAATTGTGCCTAAACAAATTATCCCTTGTCCAAACCCTAGTCTTTGCCTTAGCATCCTCAAGAGTTTTCTCATTCATTCACAGTCACCCACCCCGGTAAAAGGCATTCACAAATTGAGCAGACATTAGGGCAAGTCCCGTTTGGGTGCCTCTTTGTACATAACCCAACCCACGCTGCCGTTTGAATAGACCGTGTGAAAATGCCCGAGTTAAAGAAAAACCAACCAACCCAACACCAAGTGGCGCACAGCAATCCTCGTAAAAAGCTTCATAAAATGCCACCGTTCGTCTGCCCACCAGCCAGACCGCCTTGGGCCGTCTAAAGCAGAAAAAAATCCCTGCGCCTATGTGGAAATACATAATTCGTCAAATTCACCGACGACGGCATGAGACCACACACCACACGGTTGCATCCTCTCGTCGTCACCAGAGTCATTATGTGCACAGCCTCACTCCGGTCGGATGCGACCGACTGGCTGATTTTATTCCAAAGGTGGCAAATCAGCCAACGCAACGACTGGATGGATGGATAAATGCTCCATGGTTGCGCTTTGTGTTAACTAGTGCAGGTTGGTTATGCATACTTACATCTGGTTGATGTCATTCTTCGACGACTGTCTGGTCTGTGAGAGAGAATTCGATTGCACTCCGGCTAGACGCCGGGACTGGTGGTAGCTGCACTACCTTGGACAAAAACCAGCCCACAGCAGCCGCAATTGTATCTCAGTCTCGTCGCAAAGCATGCGGCCAGCAGCCGTCTGCTGAGCTGCACAGTGCTTCAAGTCATGTGTTTTTTTTTTTTGCCTTTTTTTCTCTCTTTTGTCTTCGTTGGTTCGCTCCTTTTATGCTGCCATCTGTTTGCAGTGTTTGCTGCCTTTTGCCTTCTCAAGTGGCAAGTTCGGCTAGACACCGTCGTAGACAGGATGTATAGGTGTACAGGCGTGCTGGTGTGTGTACGGGAGTACAAACTCGGGCAGCAGCAGATACTTTCGTGCATCTGCAGATACCTTGCGATGAAATTCTATGAATGAAGAGAGAATGTTTGTATTTTGCGATTACCAGGTGGGGAGGCGAGACGTTTGCGGCCTGGCACAAGGCTCGGTCGATGGAGGTCTGGGGTTAGCTGTGTGTTTTGTGTGCACTCTCGTCTTATTCACATTTTTACTCTCACACATGTCGACCTACAAAAAGTTCATTAACGGAGCCGCTAGACATGGCCCAGACAGTGGTGTCGTACGATACCTATTTCGTGTCCACATCGCATGGCTGGGTTGTATCTTGAGTCTACTTCTGCTGTTTGTGCTTTGCTCCATCATCGTCATCGTTGCTCTCTGGATTGTGTGTATCTTTGTTCTCTTAACTTTGTCGCTTGGATGTCTCGTCGACTGTTGCATTGATGATGTAGATTTTTCATTTTTTTTTTCTTCTTTTTGTTGTTGATGGCAAAGGGGCACGACTTGGCTTTGCCTCTATTTACGGCCTGCCACCTAGGTTGGCAGCTAGCACAGAGCACACACCGATACGCCTCCGGGCGATTCGACTGGCTCATTTTATTGTACTGACTGTGTTGAGAATTAAGGTCCCCAAGTCTAGACAATTTTTGTAGGAGAACGAGTGTGATGTGAAAGGGTGTTTGTTGTCGGGACGGATTTCTTGTTATTTCTGTTTTTGTGTTATTATCCTACCGTGTCTGTGGGGCTGGGAATAGTCACTTTGTTTTTTGTCTTGTGCTCCTTTACCGCTATAAATATCTAATAAAGCTTAGTTTCTATTTGTCTGCTTGCCTCTTGCTTGCTGTGAAACAACATTCCTTGACATAACTGGCGGAGGACGAGACGCAATGAAGCTGGTCGTCATCAAACTGTCTGATCACATTAAGAATTGAAATTTCTTTATGGGCTCATCGTACAGAAGACGACCGACGTTCGGGGGGCACCTGGTGATAACACAGATTTACGTCCTGGGAATTTCATCGCAGTCAGCGGGGTGTGTGTGTGTGCGTTCTGGTCCAGTGGCAGGCAATGAGCTTGAACACATTAATTTGATACAACGCTGCGGCGCTGCTGGTAAATGGAATAACGAGTGGCGAGTGGTTAAAGTTGGATTTGTTTGCATAATTATGCGTTGATTTATGGACAAGTCATGCGGGTAATCTTCACGGGAGAGGAATGATTTTGGAGGCGAGCTTTTTATTTGTTTGTGTTTCTGTCTCGGAATTGATTTGCAGACATCAAAGTCATTGCCATGGCTGTGTGTTTACGCATTATTGCTTGATGGTTTCTTTTCACTTGTGAGCACTGACAGAAGTGTGAGGAAGAGGAATGATTTTTTTTTTGACACGAAGAATGAGATGGGAATCCAGAATGATTCTGAATGGACAATGAATGGAGAATGATTGTTTGAATGGACAAGTTTTCTGGAAGAAGGTACACGACAGTCCATTTGGATTTATACGGCGGAAGTGAGACCGATCCTGATGTACTGGTCTGGTGGACAGCACTAGACATTAAAATTTATCATGTATCTGCATAACGGGTGCCCTAAAAACAATCACTACGGCTGCACTAGAGGCAAAGTTTCACCTGCTTCCTGTCGATATCTTCGGGAAGCTATTGGCACCCAAAGCGACACTTAGGCTCAGGGGGACACGGAACACTTTAGTATCTTGAATGACAACAAGACTATCCCTACTAAAACGATCTATATTGTCCCTGATATCCCTAGAAGAAACGTTTGGGAGTCCAAGGCAGTTCTCTGCAATAGAAATATTTACAGACGGATTCAAGACAGCGTGTGGTACGGGTCCGGGAGTTTTCTCCAACGGATCCGACAAACGACTGGCGGATAATTTAGCTTGGCTTTCGACTGGATAGATTATAGCGCTATTGTACAATACATACATATGTACATACATATGTATTATACATATGTAGATAGCGAGGCAGCTATTAAAACCTAAGAATCGCCGACATTACAATCAAAGTTGGTAAAGCAATCCAGCAGATCTCTTAACGATATTGCAGGCAGATGCGACGTAATCCTGTGGTGGGTCCAAGGACATAAGGATGTTCCCAGCAACTGCAGGTCGGACGAGCTGACAAAAGAAGGTACAGGGGGGCATCTCCCCGAGAACCGGGAAAAACCTTCTGCCCTTATCGAACCGATCAAATTCCTCCTTGACACCGATGCCAGGAAATTTTTTTTTTTTGCGCTGGGAGGTGGTAATCTTCAAAAGACGAAACTGAGCCCGTACTCAGTAACAGTGTGGGATTTTTACCCACTAACCCCTTCTCCCTTCTTCCCCTTATCCCTGCGGTACGGCCATCTTGGCATTTCATCACAGGTGGGGGAGAAGCCAGCCTTTCCAATTATTGCACCTAGTCGTTAGACAAATCAGCAATTTGTCTTTCGTATACATAAATATGTATTCAATGGATTGTGTTAATTATGTTAATCGCCTGTGGACGGTTAACTATTGTTTTATTTATTTAATTACTTAATTTTAATTTTTTATTTTTTTTTTTGGTTAACTAGCTAGTTCGAAAGGTTTTACTCTTCTTAATCTTCTAGTCAGATTGTCAGTATTTAATAATTCTGTCATTTCTACGTTAACGTGGCTGAAAAGCCTAAGTCTATGTCTATTGGCTACTTTCTTTACTTCCTCTTCAATCATTTCAACTTTAAGGTCTCTATGTAGATCAGCGTTTCTTATGTACCAAGGTGCATTTACTATGTTACGTAGTACTTTACTTTGGAATGTTTGTATTATTTGTAAATTTGTTTTGCATGTGCATGCCCAAACTGAAGCCCGTAGGTCCATACTGGTTTTAATATTTGCTTATAAAGCAGTAATTTATTGTAGTTGGACAGACAAGAGTATTTCCCGATTAGCCAATACATTTTATTGTAGCGCATATTTAGTTCTTCTCTTTTTTTCTTCACATGCGTTTTCCAGCGCAGTTTTGCATCTAGGGTCATCCCTAGATATTTGGCTGTGTTTGCATATTCTACTTCATTACCATTTATGAGTACTGGGATATGCTGAACATTTTTATTCGTAAAGTTGATATGAACAGACTTTAGGTCATTTAGTAGTTTAATTTGCCACTTTTTGGTCCATTTCGATATACTATTTACAGCCTTCTGCAGCTTTTTTGTCGCTTCTTCAACATTTTCGCCAACAGCAAGGATAGCAGTATCATCTGCAAATGTTGCCACGGTTGTTCCATCACTATCTGGCAGATTGCTAGTAAACAGAAGGTATAAAAGAGGCCCTAGCACACTACCTTGTGGTACTCCAGCTTCTATTTCCCTCAACGTGGAGTATTCATTTTCTTGTTTAATTCTAAAATATCGCTGTGATATATAAGATTCTAAAATTTCTGCGTATTGCTTAGGAAGATGTTTTTGCAATTTATGGATCAGTCCCTTGTGCCATACTTTATCGAAAGCTTGTGCTATATCGAGAAATATAGTAGAGCATATCTTTTTTTCTTCAAATGCTTTTTCGATTTTATCAGTTATTCTATGCACTTGATCAATCGTGGAGTGATTATTTCTAAATCCGAATTGATGGTTTGGGATTAGAGATTTTTCTTCGATTATTTTATGCAGACGTTTAATTATCATCTTTTCAAATAGTTTGGACAACATAGGTAGAATTGATATCGGGCGATAGGAGGTGACTTCACTAGGTGGTTTGCCTGGTTTCGGTATCATAATTACTTCTGCAACTTTCCACATGCTAGGTACATGCCTTATCCTGAATGCAGCATTTATAATCTGCGCTAGTTTCTTCAAGCCTTTTTTTGGGAATTGTTTAAGGATTTCTCCCGTTATTAAATCAAATCCCGGGGCTTTTTTTGTATTAATCCCTTCTTTTATTTCTTTGGCAATTTCTTTCGCAGTAACTGGTAGAATATGTCTTTCCTCTTGACACACTTCTTCCGTTTCTTGGCAGTCTTTGTCTTCATACGGTTGGAAGACGCCTTCAAGGTACTCAGCAAATAGATTCGCTTTTTCTTTGTTACTTTTTGCCCAGTTACCATCTTTGTTTTTAACCGGTGGGATGTGTGCTATTGGCCTTTTCATTTTCTTCGTTGCCTTCCAAAGTGAGTATTCGGTACTAGCGTCATTCGTAAGACTGGAGAGATAGGTTTTAAGAGACTCATTTTTATGTTCTCTCACCGATCTTTTGAGTTTACCGACTAGATTATTGAGTACTGTTTTGTCGCATGGCGCCCTTGTTTGTTGCCAACGTTTTCTAGCTCTTCTCTTCTCCGCAATAATTTCACATATTTTGTTTGGATAAGAGTTTTGTTGGAATTTGATTTTAGTTATGGGTGTTGCAGCCCATGCAGCTTTTTGGATGTTAACTGTAAGTGTTTGTACTGCCTCTTCCAATTGATCTTTTGTTTCAATAGTTTCTAAGAGATGAGTACTATCCTCAAGTTTCTGTCGGAAGTAGTTCCAATCAGTCAGCTTATTAGTTAGTCTTGGTCTATCCTCTTTGTTAATGATTTTGTCGCCAAGTGTCAAAAGTATTGTGGAATGATCTGAGTCAAGATTCTACTTCTACTTTTATACTGTTCGACGAGATATTTTTTGTTACAAAAAAGTCGACAAGATCTGGGGTTTTATTCCTATCTGTTGGCCAATAGGTAGGTTTTCCCGTTGAGTGATATTTGCCGCCAGTTTCTTTTATCACTTCATTTAGTTCTCTTCCTCTAGTATTTGTCAATCTAGATCCCCAGTACTTGTTTTTCGCATTAAAATCTCCACCTGCGATATATCTACTGTGAAATATGCGGAAGAGACTTCTAAAATCATTTTTTTTTAGATTATAGCTGGGAGAGCAATAAATTGAAGCAACTGATATTTGCCCAATTTTCGTTTTTATATTTATAGATATTCCTTGAATCGCACATGATTGGAATTTAGCTTCTATATGGTGATCGATCGTCTGTTTTATTATAACTGCAGCCCCGCATTTAGCCGAATTATGGGGATGTGGTGAGTGATATAGTTCGTACCCTTGCAGTTTGAAATTTGTCTGGGTCTTAAAGTGTGTCTCTGAGACAAGACATATATCTATTTGGTTCATGTCGAGAATTACTTGAATTTCTTCTTTACGATTCTCGATACCATTAGCATTCCATTCTAGAATTTTTATGTTATCCATCATGTTTGTCTTTTGTGTGCAGCCTTTTATATGCCAGGAAATTGACAAACAATAGGTGGAACATTATCAGTACTTGTCTCTTGTCAAAACAAATCTGGCCCAAGCTGGATTTAAAAAAGACGGAGAGACTTTTATTCACTAACTGGAAAAACTTAGGTTCACTGATAGGAGTCCTCACCGGACACTGCTTAATAGGCAGACATGCACTCAGATTGCTGGTCCCCTCCAATGATTTCTGTTGAAGCTGTAGAGATGAAGAGATGGAGGGAGAACCCTCTACCCACCTACTGTGCAGTGGTTTTGCCCTTGCAACATTAAGAAGAAAAACCCTCGGGGAATACATACATATCTACTTTTATGATGATCCAAACGACCTAGCCGAACTCGACATCCAAAAGATAAGAAACTTTTTTTCCGGGTCAAAGTGGTTCAATATATATATATATATACATACATATATATGTACATAGAATTATGGCCGCTCATCTGAACGCACTCGACGCTATACTCATGGTCTCTGCTGCTGTTAAGCCAGTATCTATCGTGGTATCACAATGGACCAATCTGATCTAAGTGTGGACCTGCTTGAGCGGGGATAGGTAAAGCGATTAAATCTTAAGGATATTCAAGGGAATCTTGGGTATGGTCAAGCTACCTGAGAGCCTCGTAGCTGCTGAACCGTTGAATGCTGAAAAATGCTTTAGGGATGCTAGGCATCTAAGCAGATACGGCTCTGAGAGAGCTAATGGCAACGACAGCTGAACGTATAAGTAGAGAAAATTAAACATTAGAGATGGCATTTTGAATCTTTGTGGACTATGCCAAAATATGGGAAAGGCTTAAGAAAGAGAAAATGAACAAATGGGCCAGGCACTGGAATAAAATCCCCTATTTAAGGCAAGCTAAGAAACTTCCAAGTAGATATAACCAAAAGACGAGCAAAACTTACCTAAGCGTTATTCTGCATTCTGTATAAGTGGCTTTTGTGGTGGTCCATATGGTTTAACCAGAGGTTATATTGGGGCTTTTAATAAACCTTAGCCTAAGGCTCAATTTTCCGAATTTCTGCTGGTTTAACCGAGACCCGCGTCATGTGGAGTAATCTTTTTCATGCGGCTTCTGGACATACGCACAGAATATATTCAGCGATCTCTTTCTGTTCTACACAGAGCCAGCAAATATCAGTATCTAATACTTTTATTTGATGCAAATGTTATCTGAGTGGACAATGTCCCATTTGGCGCGGAGGTTGGCCCAGTAGTCGGCGTGTTTGTCGATCTCCCATTGTGTTATCTTGGAGTGGGCACTGTTTGGTGGTACCCCAAAACAGGGTTCGGGACCAACGAGTGGGCGGCAAGCGCCTCTTCTCGCCAGACAGTTGGCCCGTTCGTTACCCTCGAAGCCTTTATGTCCTGGGATTCAGGCTACGGCAACCTTACTTACAGATGCAAGGCTTTCGATGAGGTGGAGACAATCTCAGACAAGCTTGCACCCTATCGTATAGGATTAAAGGCTTATAGTCCTGCTTGGCTAAGCGTTAACTGAAAGCTCAACGACCATTTTAGGAAGCTGGGTATAGAACAAGACTGCAATGCAGATTCTGAAGAAATGTCATGGAATGTGCGATTTAAATTACAAAATAAAGAAACACCTTGGAGCCTACATTTTATCAGAGAATGATCTACTTTCGTTTGATTCACACGTTTCGTTCGATTCGATTCGTCAGGTTCAGATATTGGAATTCGATTGAAGAAAGTGTAATTATATCGACAATGAAGAAAAAGAGAAATATCTCAGAAGAATATGTGAATGAAAATTCTTTGAATGTAGTCAGAGTACCTTAATTGGCTCAAAAAAGAACCCCGGACAATTGTTGCTGAAGAGGTTACACTATAACTCCTGTATGATTTTTGGAGCCACAGATGTGGCAGTTTAGATAGGTCTAGTTGGTTGGGAAAGTCTTCTTTGAAAAATCAGGATCAGGCGTTATGCATTGTTCCCCCTGTTTAATTGTTGCGTCTGCTGCACTTTGTAAGCAAGTGGGTCAAGACCTTCAGAATATGATAAAGACTGATCTGTCACACTTTCAGACGTAGGAGCAAGGTGTTTAGATGACCCAAGCATAGCCAGTCGATAGCCGGAGTGCTTTGGCAAAACCTTCCCAGTCTCTCTAGTCATTGTAGCATTTCTCAGACTAAAGTCTCAGTTACATTATGTCAGGCATGTACATGGTTGGAGAGTAAGCCAGTGTATCAACGTAACCTTACCTAATACAGTGTATCAAATACATAACGATAGCTCTCATGCGATCAGGTTTTTTGTATTCAGCACAATGAAATATACGCCAGTGAAAGATTACCGCATGTATCTAAAAGAGGTCGCTAAGTAATTTCACAACATCGGCTTCTTGGTTGTTTACCTAACTAAGATTATTTCAGAAGCTAATCTTGAATTGACACATCTAGACAATGGCACGCCTGTTTGGCATTTCCTTGTTCATAAAAGGACATTAATTTACTTAAATACGAACAACAGTAACAGTGTAACAGGGTCCCTTGCCCAGGGATTAGACAAAGTCTGCATGAGCTGGAGATCAGAAAAAAGTGAAGTTAAAATGGTTTCCGGACCCGATGGGGTATTTCAATTCCAGTTCTCACAGTTGCATCACAATAGACGTACTTTTTGTCTAAATATCAATTTTTTTTAGTGGATCATTTAAACCTACTATTGGTCGCCGTGGCTCAGTGGTTACTGCGTTGAACTTCTGCCATGTCCACCAAATATTTTTCGCGGCACCACCTCTTGTCGGGGAATGACAAGTCTCCCAGAGTATAATTTCGTCGGCAATAAATTGTAGGTCCCTTTCATTCGTCCCTTTCAATGTAACACGCACAACATGAATAGTTTCGAGAAGCTAGGCCTTAGCTCATCCCGAGCTGACGCGCCAGCTGTCTATGTATTTATTTTTTATTCAAACCTACTAATGATATTGCAGGCATACGACCTAAAAGCACCCCTTGTAGAGCAATTAATGGTGTTTTGGGTAGATAAGTCTAGAATGCTTTGGTGAGTGTGGTTTTCAGAAACTGGAGAATGTGGACCGCTTTTCCAGTCAAAACTTAATCTCATCTAATGCCAATGTAAACACTAAAGTTAAGGTGAGGATGAAATTGGAGTTTACTTATTCCTATGAAAGTCTCAACATTATATCCAATCCCACAGATAATATCAGTTGATTTCCCTCAATCTATTCTATTACATATTTGTAAGTCAAAATCCCGATAAATGTTCAGTTTCATCTAATCGCATGCGCCAAGTCATTACAGCAAAGACTACCAAGAAAGAACATAACAACCCCAAACCAGATTTAGCAAGTCGAGTGCATCCATTAAATCAAGAGATTCCGCTGCATTGGCCAAGCCAGACAGACGTCTGTTGCGGTGATATCACCACCGCACGCGGCCGATCACCATAAAATGCATTAGAACGTGTGTCTGGCTGAGTATCTCGTCTCCAGACGACACTTATTAATAGACTCCATAAACGAGTCTAGGCACAACGATAGACAAAGTTCATATACCCATTCGAAACGTCTATGATTGAATTCCATCTCCGGGATATGGTAATTTGCCACAGAAGCTTAGCAGCTGGCGCGACATTAATGACGAGCACATATCATACATCATCATCATCATACGCCATTATCACCATTATCATCAGCGGAGCAGCAGCGGCGTTCCTCTCGGTCGTCTTATTGACATTTATTTCCCACTGCAATGCAAAGATTAAATTTCCAGTTGCATTACACGTCTGTCCTCTCTAACAGCCACAGATTGCTGCTTTGCCCGTCGAGAGAGCACATTTCTCTATCGAGGTGTTAAAATCTTTGATGAGGCGGACAAATTAATTGTCTGGCATACTTGTGATGTCTGTCTAGTCCGAGTCTGGAGCGGAACACGAACAAAAAAAAATTTAAAAAAATCCAAAGCAAAACAATATAATTGGACATGGAGCGCTTTGCTCGTTCTGACGAACTCCCGCTTTCCCACTCAGGCGCTTTGCCCACCCGCTGCCATAAAACGACAGACATAGCACAGAGTCATGACTTCATGACTTAAGTGTCTGCGACGAGCTGATGTTGATATAATCATACCGTCCGCTGCGACCGCGACGCAGGGGATCCCAAACATGCGACGTACACATTACCGTAGTGCCGCTAGAAGTCTCGAAGAAGTTAAGAAACGTGATCGTGTGTTATGTCAGGCTATGATCTAACGCCAGAGATAAATTGTCGGCATAATTGGGCGCTCGTTTGTTATGCATCATAGACAGAAGAAATGGAATGTCTGCTATTTAAACTTGATTGATCAAAACGGAGTGTGGAACGCCGGCAGAGGGGACGACACGCCAATATCTACGCGAAGTTTGTGCGAATTTAAATTTTGCAAAGCCGCTAGACATGTGCCTATTTGTTTTTCGTCAACATTCTTACGTGTAACGAATAGAAATGAAAACAATGGAGCACATGATACATGAATGCAGGATCTTAAGAAATAAGAATAACTTTCTCCTCACCTATGAGAAGCAATGAGAAAATATTATGAAGCAATTTTTCATACAGAAGATTCATCTGATCGGATTGTTGAAGAGATTCCACCAATAGCTACTGTTGAAGTGGCTCAATCTTACGCATGAGAATCAAGAAGAAGGGATTCATTTGTGAGCGATATTTTTAAAAATGGGAAATATTTGGCATAGTAACAAAATTTCCTAAAAAAAAAATTACCGCAACATTAGATTTTGATTTCCTAGTCGATCCACAAAACTGGTAAATGTTTGGGAAGAGAAGTAAGCTGCCTCTCATGCCGATGAACTCGCCAAAAGTGGCACTACTCAAGAGATCCTACCAGAACGAAGGAATCTGGGTCCACTCGCTACATATAAATTACTCTTAGAGTACGGCGCGATCAGCAAGACTAACCAAAGATGCAAAAATGGTACCACATGCCGTACCTTCAGAGAGATCTGGCCTTTGCTAATCCTCACTCGATCTAAAAGTCAGATCTTGCTTAAACGGTCGCTCATCACCGTTATCTGTGTTCTCACGAGCCACTGCCCATCGGCCTTCATGCCAGAAGGATAGGCCTGTTCTCAAATGACTTTTGCAGCACCTGTAGGAATGAAAAGGTGGACGGAACAATCCTCCATTTTCTCTGCACTTGTACAGCCCTATCCCAAAGAAGGAAGATCTATCTAGGAGCTTATCACTTCGACAATTTAGGCGAATTATCACATACTGATGTCAAAAGTATCCTCAACTTTATCAAGGGCTCCAAATGGTTTCAATAGATGGAGTGGCACTTAAGGTATAGATCCTAGTGGTATCATAAAGGGCCTATGGCCGACGTACATATGTTCATGTCTCACATGGTCAGCCACCTTACCTATCTATCTACCTAACCTGGTTTTAACTAGTGAACATTTCTTGTGCATCAATTGTTCCCCGCCTATGATGAAGAAAGCTAGAGAAAGTAGCTGTTAAAAGT
Organism: Matsumyia berberina; assembly: GCA_917880715.2. Classification (NCBI taxonomy): domain Eukaryota; kingdom Metazoa; phylum Arthropoda; class Insecta; order Diptera; family Syrphidae; genus Matsumyia; species Matsumyia berberina. The sequence continues at coordinate 107,387,820 of OU862870.1, read as the reverse complement.
TTCCTTGGATATTTTTTTTTATTAAATTTCTAAGCTAAACTAACCTAGAGTTGTAGAGGATGTACATGAGGACACATCCCATTTTCTACTTCTTTGAACACATCAAAGAACTGTCTGTGGTATCAAAATCCTTCCCTTCCATACACCTTAGTGTAACAAAGAGATTAGCTTATGTCTTCGTCAACCCACAAATCTGCTCTTAACTTTTTTTAGCAGAATTAAGCTGTCTCCTGAAGTCACAATTTAGCAATTAACTCCAGTCTAGAACAACAATCTTGCGTTTTAACAGCACAAATTAGACCGAACGCAATTTGAATTCAACGCCTTTAGAGTTATTTTTTTTTTATAACATCAAGCGACACGTACCGTGAACGAATATAAAGACGGATGGACAGAATATCGTGCCCTTTTTATAGATTTTTTTTTACAAGAATCTATAAGAAAAGGAAGGCGAAAGAAATGAGTGCTATTGTTGCAGGCGCTCATAATCACAAAATCGCCTAAAGCGGAAGTCCAAGCTATTGAACTGTGTGCAAGAGAATGCCAAGGAAGCCGCATTTACATCTTGTCAGACCGCAAAGCAGCACTATTAGCCCTTGAATCCTATACAGTTGGGTCCAAGCTTATCTGGAACTGTCTCAACCTCCTCGAAAGCCTTGCATCGGTAAATAAGATTACCGTAGCCTGGATCACAGGACATGAAGGCTTCGAGGGTAACGAACGGGCTGACTGCCTGGCGAGAAGAGGCGCTTGCAACCCACTCGTTGATCCCGAACCCTGTTTTGGGGAACCACCTCACAGCGCCTACTCCAAGACAACACAATGGGAGATCAACAAACAAGTGGGCTTACCTCCGGGGCCTTAGACAAACGAAAAAGTTCTTCAACCCCAACAAGGCCACGACTTTAGTTGATCTCACCAAAGACGAGTTAGGAACACTGTCCACTCAGCTACCATCTGCATAAGATAAAAGTATCAGATACCGATATTTGCCGGCTCTGTGGAGCCATGTCCAGGAGCCGCAAGGAAAATATTACTCTACATGCCGCGGGCTTCGATCAACCCAGCGGAAATTCGGAAAATCGAACCTAAGACTACACTGAGGTTTATCAAAAACCTCAATACAACCTCTGGTTAAACGATGTGGGCCACCACAATCGACCTCATTGGTCGCAGGTCAATCTGTTATCAGGAGGGCTGAACTTGGCATCAGCCATATCTTCCTTGATATGGCGCAGTTGGTTAATCCCCTCCATTGTAGGTTGGCCTTCTGCAGGAAGTGTGAGTGGATTTGTCCTTTAACCGCTCCTAGCGAGATGTGGACCCTTGCTCCGAGTGAGCCGTGTAGAGCTGAGGCCTGCCTGGCCAGCTCATCTGCACGCTCATTTTCTTTTATATCATTGTGCCCTGGAATCCGGAGCAGTGTGTCTCAGAACCGTTCGCCCAAGCGAGCAAGCCCCACCAGTCTAGAGGATATGGTAGCCGAGTCAATAGATTTGATAGTGGCTTTGCTATCCATGGGGATAGCAATGTTTTGTTTGTCCGTTATGTCACGCCCGAGTTGGAAGGGTCGCGGAGTACCAGAGTAAGAGAAACCACATCAATTAATTTTATAAGAACCAAGAACACGGAATCATTCAAAAATGAAAGGAATAGTTTTTTTCAACAAAATCTTTCGATTTGTATGTTTTTTCCTGATGAATTTGTACATATGTATGCCTCTCAATCTCTCACAAGTGCAGTAATAAATCATTTAAACCAAATGCGCTAATTAATCAAGGCTATGCACCTCATTACTCTTATTATCATGCACCACTCTGTGGCAGACACATTCATGACAAATTGCATGACATCATTTCGTTTATGCATCTCTCAACCTCCAGGGGGTTAGGAACAACGAATGCATTCCCGTAATAGGATCAAATTTTGAAGGTCAACACGAAGAGAATGTGAATATTAGTCTGTGTGGAGCTCTACCAGACGTCTTGTCTGCCACACAAACAAACAAAAAATCAGGACAACGAAAAATCTCCAGAAAAGGGCAAACATTTTCTATCTGCGTGTCTGTTTGTGTCTGGCTTCTTGCATTTGCTCTTAGAAATGCACTCTGTGGTGGATGCATTTTTTCATCAGATGCTGATGCTAATGATGCACTGGTTATGCCATATTTGCTTGACTGCAAATCTGTTTCGTGTGTTTGCCAGTCTGTCTGTCATTTGGTGTTATGTGCTTTTTAGTTCTTATGCTTGTTAGAGAGACATCCGTCGTTCATTTTTCGTTTTTTGGAGATAATTTACGTCTGGCTCTTACGTTTGAATGCAATTTTTCGACTGCAGACAGCAATTAACATAAATTTGATGATTTCATGGAAAATGAACGTAACAAGTTGAAATTAATGCAATTCTGTGGAGAGTGCTGTTTTTGTTTGTATCATCAGACGTACGACTGATTTATTTTTTTACTTTCAGAGTTGGAGACATTCGTAATAAGATCGAAATGGCTGTTAATGGTCACGGAACGATGTCCAGTGAGAATCCAGAACATCCTCAGCATGAGATGGCCGCATACCCGATATGTAATTCAGAGACAAATGAATCATCGTGGCAGGACGATCGTAATGTGACGATACGCTTCTCTGACAGTCTCTTTGAGCCAAAGGCGAACACTTTATATTTGGAGAGCGCAATCTTACGGTAAGTGAAAGTGAAAGGAAACGCATTTTAATTTTAACTATGCCGCCTGGCTTAGCGGCACAATACCTTGCTATTCGAGAAGTTTAACTTAGGTGTGGAATTGTCCCTAAAATAACTTTCCATCTCCTATCAGACTCTTTTTCTGATACGATAGGTTGCATATATTGCGAGTTTATCAGCCCTACAATTCCCTGGAATACTCCCATGTTCTAGCACCCAACAAAGAGAATTTAAAACTACTCCGGCATCTCGATGAGAGACAATCGGCAATCTATAGCTGTTGTTGATTTTAGGGAAAATGATCCCAAAGACCTGATTGCTGCCTGTCTGTCCGAAAAGATGCGGATATAGTGCAAATCATGTTTTTCATTAGCCAGAATTAGCCAGGACAAGCCTTACTCTTAACACATTGGCGCACTAGTCCAACGTACCCAGAACGTTTAACCTTATCCATTTTGTTCAATAGCAGAGACATCCGAAGCATTATTGGACGGCGGTGTCCGTCCGTTCGGGATAAAAGTAAAGAAACATCAAAGCTGGACATGTGTCATTTAGAACACAGTTTCTAGCCTGTTGCCATTCTGCAGCTTGTGAGCAGATTCTTTACTAGTTTCCAGTAAGCTCCCGCAGTGGTCACAAAAGACTACAAAACATCAATTTTCACGGACGGTTTGAAAATGGAATGCGGGGTAGGTTGGAATATATTTTTAGGAGCCTTGAAAACACCGAAATCATTCAGACTCCCGAACTTCGCCAGTGCTTTTAAGGGTGAAATACTCGCAATCTATGATGCATGTCGTGCGCTCAACAACGACACTACCCCCAAACGAAATGTCGCAATTTTCTCCGATAGCCAGGCAGCCATCAAAGGTCTTGTCTCCACAATCACCTCATCAAAGCTGGTAGCACAATGTAGAACCGAGCTGAATACGTCATTATCACTTAGGTAACTTCTACCTTGAAGCGGAGGAGATATCTGCCAGCTGACCCAAAGATCCAATTGAATTTTTCAGCAAGTCCAGGTTCATGAGCCAGCTTAAATGCATCAGGAAATCACAATAAACCCTTCTGTGTCCACAGCGATAGGCGACTAGATCCTTCCAGAACAACTGCAATCTACAATCTAGAGGCCGATTCGACTTTCTATATTGATCTTGATGTGAAATTAACATCGGCACAATCCACGAATGTGGTGGTCGCCGTGGCTTAGTGTTTGATCCCTTGCAAAATTCTAACAATACGAAAATAGCGAAACGCGAATAACTTGTAAGCTGGCTGTTAAAGCAGCTAAGGAAAAGTATTGGAAGGAATTCGGAGAGAAATTGGACCGTGATCACAGATCTGCAAACAAGGTGTTCTGGCAGATCATCCCCCACCTCATAGAGGAAGGAAGTTTAGGATCAAATCCAAAGGAGTCAAGTCCAAAAATGGTATACTTCTTTCCGTTGAGAAGGACATTTAACGCAAATGGGGCAAGCACTTTTCGCAGCTGCTCAATTCCGAACAGGGCACTGAGGATGGCATACTGGATGACATCCAGCCAGAAATGCTCAAGGTCCTGGGGGAAGAGGGAATGAAATTAAATGGAAGCACAACCGAAAAGTTGTTCACTCTCAGAATGGTACTTGAAAAGGGCTGGGAGTATGCCAAACCTGTGTATATATGGAGAAAGCATATGATCGGGTCCCTCGAGGTAAATTCTGATGATGGCTTGGGCATCCTGGTACCTACCCAGACCGTATTTCAGCCTGCCTAGATTTGGTTAAGAACACAAAAATACGCGAGGTCCTCAATGTCGAGCAGCCATATACTTCTTCGAGCAGAAAGGTCCACACTTCGATGGTTTGGGCACGTTCAACGCATGTCGCCAACTCGGCTTCCAAAAAGTGCCATTGTGCCCATCAGGTAGGCGTCCGCTTGGTAGGCCCAGGATAAAATGGTTGTACCAAGTCCGCAATCTCACCTCAACCCGTATGGGTATAGCCCCTGATGATTTAGAATTTATGGCGAAAGATCAGGAGATGTGGAGAGTCCACTTATGCACCCTTAACCCGCGACCCTCATAGTGGATAAATGGGTCATTGCATAATGATGATGATGATGACGAATATAGCGTCAATACTGATGAAAAACAATAATATGTATGTACATACATATGTATGTGTTTCGGCACATAACTACAAACTTAAAGACTTTCTTGCTCAACTCCCACTTTTTGCGTCGTCCTAAAACCTTTTTACGAGATCAAGGCAAAAGAAACTCTTTTATGTATTCTAAGCTAAGCCTTTGCATTAACGAAATGTTTTCATTTCCTCCAATTATTTCTTGTCCTTAATTTCCTATTGTATGTATTTTTTGCAGCCTCTATAAATTGAATCCAAATCAGACAGTGGAACCAGAACCAGAACCAACCAAAGGATGCGCTGAACCCAATATTGATTCTCAAATCCGCATCACCGTTTCAATTGTTGTCCGCAAAAATCGCCGTGGTAAGCCAATTTCACAAACAAACATGTCACCAGAAGTGTATCTCATCATAATTTTTTTTTTTTTCATCCCAAATTCTATAGAAAAGAAGAAGCGCATCTGTAACACACTCATGATGAATGTGACACACACCGGTTGGGTTGAAATCGACATCAAACGTGCCATTCACATCTGGGAAACTGTAGAGCGTCAACGCCCCAACACCGTGCTCGTCGGCTGGCTAATGATTGAAGTTCATGACGAAGAGGAACGCCCACTCAAGCCGGGAAATTACTTCAGACCGCCCAAATGCGATCAGGCAGGTATGTGTGTTGTTTCGTGAGCCACCCGACTAACACGCTAATGACCCAAAAAAAAAATTCTTAAACATTTCATTGACAAAAACGTCTCGAGAATGTCTCTCCCACGCGCCGGTGAACCTGAGCTAAAACACGACTCCAAACAGATAATCTGAAGCCTTCCGACGTGGCAATGCCATTGGCACTTTGTCGCATTTCAGTAAAACGACACTCAATGCTTGTCTGCATTGTATTTACAAACATTTCGCGGACGGGTTTCCTGTTTCCCGAACATGAGACCACGAGTTCATAGCTACGCACCTGATGATGGTGACATTTCTTGAGGCCTCATGCTACTCCTTCGTACATATGGACGACAATCGTAAAAAGATTTTTTTTTTTTTTTCATTTTATTGGGCTCCTTCATTTGCGCTGCACGTCCAATTGGCTGACGTAACAATTTCACGGTCGTCTCGACGATTGTCGCCGTAGCCGCAGTGGCCGAAGACAGACCGAAGGCGAGTCGCCAAAACGTCTGAAAGGTTTCATTTTACCGATCGACATTTATTGACACAAGCTCAGCAGATTCTTCGCTGCATTTTGCGAATATAGGCTGTCTAGTAGCGATGGCGTGAATCCGACTTTTGTAGGCGAATGACTTATGGTGTTTGATACATGCATACATATGTATGTACATGCAAACGTACGTTTTTTTTTTGTGAATTAAATTTCACTTTTGAAATTGTCATTGAGTAAATTTTTTTCCACGCGTCAATTACAATTCCGTCTTAATTACTCGGGACCGAGACATTTCGCGAATCAGGATTAAATGGCAGAAAAATCCGCGAGAATGTAGTTAGATACTTGGTAAGAGAACCCTGCGTTGAGAAACTAACTAAGAGAGAGATACTAACTAAGCAACATCGGCGTGTTATGCATGCGTATTCGTGTATTTTTGTGTCCGTGTTTGTAACTGTAATTTGCTTTTATTTGCAAGTGGATATGACTTGTGAGAAATATCCGCCAAACCCAGCAAGACTGTCCCCAGCTAATTGTCAGCAATTTAAACATATTTTTTTTTTGTTTGGCTTTGCAATTCAACTGAGCTTGCGTGTTATTGTTTATTGTTGTCTATTTATTTTATGTTTTGTTTCGAGGGTTCGATTTTCACAAAAAAAAAAAAAAAACGATTTTAATTGGAACACAAAAATCAAGCCCTGGAAGCGATAAGATGTAGTAGTGCTCATGAGCAGATGAATAATAGTCATTTAATAATTTTTTCAGATCATGCAATCCCCTGGAATTTTTACCGATCTTACTCAGCTTTGCCTTCATCTTTTACGGACCAAGTGCCCAGGTAAGCTTTCAATGTCGACGATTTTTTTAAATTTTGTGCCCGAACGTAGGATTTCCGTGTACTTAGAACGCTGTGTTAGATTAGGTTAATTAGGGCAAGGAAACTTTTTCAAGGCAACAAGATGGGCCCATCGCGATCCCTGTTGGAACCTACAAAGGGACCAAAAACCTAGGCCCTAATTCACGAAAGCATTTTATTTCCCTGCAAAATTTTAATATCCTCTTATGGTTTATATAACCTAATTCTTTCAAGTTCCCTAGGTGTTTGAAACGTCTTTAGGCTATGCCCTCACAATCGCATAAATAAGTAAAAAAAACCTTCTGTAATGCATAAGTCGTCACAGTATCTACACGCGGCCGATTCTGCGAGCCCCAGTCTCATAGTTTGCTTACGTAGCGGGCAATGCCCGGACAGAATTCCTACAGCATAAGAGGTTGATTCCGGAGAAGGCAATAACTATTGATCTAGTTTCAATCAACATTGGATTGATTCAGCTGAACGTGGTTGCTTTTGTTAGCACCACTGAAAGGCTGAAAACAGATAAAGGGGATTGATTCATCAGCCTTCGCCAGCGAGTCAGCTCTTTCATTTCCGAAAAAGCCACAGTGAGCTCGGACACGGTTGAAGACATCCCAGATGTTTTTGAAGTAAAACTTCTAGAGGATTTAAGAGCATCACAAAACTTGTAATGCCTCAGAGGGTCACACCTTTGGTAAGTCACGTATCCTACTTCACCTTTGCCTAGCTTTTAATAGTGTAAAATGGTACTTTTGAGAACTCCGAATGGAATTTAAACTTTCTCCGGAATAGAACTGTCAAGAGTCGACCTTTGCTTGGGATCTACACCATGGGACGATAGACGATCTCCCAAAGACAAGAGTTAGTTTCCAAATATTTTCATCAGTTTCTTCGTTTCCCTCTATAATCCAGTCGAACACGAAAGAGAAATGTTTTATTTTTTCTGATCCTCGTCATTTCAAATGCATTCCAGTAGTTTTGTCATTTCCATCTATTCCCTTATTATCTGGGACTGAGGTTATGACGAAAACCTCCCAGAGACGGAAGTTCATTTCGGCAGTGTTCCACCAGTTTTGAGAATATTCTAGCCGAAACGAGGGGCTTGATGAATGCCTGACTGTGAGTGTTTACAGTGTACTCTCTCGCTTCTTCTTTTTAAGCATGTCCAAGTACACGGACAGCTCAAAAAAGGATAATAGATTTGGGTTTGGAATATTGAGCGAGTTCCGAGTTGTCTAGCGCTAATCTATCTGCAATTCCATCTTTCAGGCAGACAAATTTTGACATCAATCCTTAGTCTATGCTCTTAAAAGGTTTTCTGATAGCCATAGAAGGTACTGAAGTTAGCTACGATGCGAAGGTGAACGCTCAGTCATTGGAATGGGCACTTCCCCCATAACCTAACCTAGCTACGATGAAATCGAAAGTATTTCTCGAGACAGTCAAAATTCTTCTTATTTGTTAATATGAACTACAACTTTTTAATGCTACACCCAGCCCGTGCTACACCTGGCCTGTCGTATTGGGAATGATACAGCAGACACACTGAACGAAAATAATGCATCAACTTTGCCCAAATCCAATGCGAACTGGATGAAAAATTCAAGACAGAAATGTACCAAATAGTTTCTCCTCGCTATATCTAATAGGAGATCAAAGTTTCTTTAAAATCTGAGCAGGAATTCCCTTTAAAACCCTTATTGCATTCTTGATTAGTTACTGTATCTCGACAGACTTAATTTATCAATAGAAACCTCCCTCCATATTGTCACAGGTGGCGTTCTGACCGCGCACATCTATTGACAGTGAACTTATCTCAACGACTGTACTCGCTACGCTTCATCCTTGAAGCTAATAAACTTCCTGACAACCTCTGAAGTAACTCTAGAACACCGCATTGAATTCATCAGTTTACGAGAGAAAACAATCACATACCAACCGTTGGACGTTCTAGCTACACAGCTAACTCATAATTTTAATTGTAAGGTGTTCTTTAAATAATAATAATAACCAACTATCGATTCTTGAACATGTGACGGAGTTAAAGTTCTCCCAAGTGAAATGAAACCACCTTACACGGTTCGGATTCGCAGCGTGTCGCTTAGTTGTGGTGCTGTTTTTCCAAACTACCTTCAGTTTGGGTGTCTAAAAGTATGCAATGAATTTGTCTGCCATGGGATTTTATTTCACCAAAGCAGTGCTTCTCAAATTAGAGTATACTGGATGCTGATACTTTAACGACATATGCGCCGAATAGAATATGACATCGTACATACTACATACTGCATATGCATATGGGGGCATTAAAGTCAGTAAATAGCCCACAATAGAAGGAAATTTCAGAAACAAAACGTATTAATTATGACAGGATACTGATGTTCAGCATCGAAATTATGCCCTGTTTTTTTTTTTATGACAGTCTAGTTCCACAAAACCCCTGGCTCAACCTTAACCTAATCTAGCTTACTACAGTTTGAATGAAGAAGGGAATAACTAAGATCCAGTGGCCTTACAAAAAACACTGACTACGACAAAGGGCAGGATTTGCACTCTAATACAACTTTAGACTGATGATTTCAGGAAACTCCCTCTTCAAGGAAAATTCAAGACCCCGAAAATCAGAGGCTTGTGTTTGCTTTATTAGGTTGTCCACCTTTTTATTTCTATAGGGCTTAAATCAATAAATAGCTGACGCGACAACACAAACTTTGAATGCGGGTACACATTTAAACTAGGCACTGGCCTCTTATACTTTTAGATACTCCAGTTCTTAACAAAATCGTTCGTAGCCAATCAAGTAGCATACGAGTACATAAGTAATCATTGACAGCTCATTTGCGTTCCACTTTTACTTCTCGAATGAGATCTTGACTTTTTCAAGTAGGTACATATCTGTCAAAAGGAAAATTTTATCAGAGAAGAGAGTTGTGGCTCATCTGATGCTATTGGACGCCTATTCTAGCCATCCAGCTATCAAACAAATGCCAATTGGACCGGAGGTCATGAGCAAGATCATGATCGAGATAGGTTTAACGTTCTGCGATTAATAAAAATTCAAACTATTACTGACTTAAGACTTAGAAATGTTTAAAATTCGACATATTTTTCGTTACAGATCTCCAAGAATAGACATCAAACTAATTGGATATGCAGCCTTGTTACCACATAATCCACGCGCTCGTCCTAATTTCAATCTCAACCGTGAACTCTATCGCTTATCTAACCACAATTTAGAGGAATCAACCACATCGATTACACCAACAGACAATCTCCTAGATCCGTCGGCTTCGCCCGAGATTCATCATCACCGACAGCGACATGCCAGACATCATCGCCATCATCCACAACACTCGTCCCCTGCTTCGGATGGTGATGTTGCCGGTGCTACCACTGCCACTGGAAGCACACGATCTAATACATCAGTTGAAGAGACCAATGGACAGACATTAGATTGTTAGTCGGCGAGATCAACCTCCAAGTTGTCTATATAAATCGAGGGAAAATCTGTTTCAGTTTTATTTTTCCTTTTTTTTTTTTTTTTGAATCGGTTAACATCATCATATCATAATGGATCTCGGTGATCCTTTGTTTTGTCCTTTTTATGTCTAGTTCGTAGGTAAAATGCCAATTTACTTAATTAATAGTGAATAAGTGGTTGTAGCACAATTAAGTTATATTTAAAAGGAATTAATAGGGAAACAAATGCGCATATTGCAAGTGACCGTTGTATCTACTTTGTTGATAGAAAAAAAAACATAATACAGTCGCATTTCTTTTAGTGTAAATAGAGTTTTGTTTTCTATTATTATTAATTAGAATTAATTCATTGAAAGCGTGCATTTACCTCGCATTTTGTTGAATAATTGTTTAATTTTTATAAATTTGGTTGAATGTTTTTCTAGTAACACTCAGTAGTTTCAAAATTTAACGACAAAAATGTAGATGTTTCGTCAATTTTGTATCAGTTGAAACCGATTTTTACACATAGAATTTTGAACTTTTACCCAACAGAGCTATGTAAAATTTCTTTAACTATCGACATGGATTCTTTAAGTGAATACTTTACAAAATTTCTTTTCAAAAATGTTGTTAATACCATTTTTATAAATTAGAGAAATATTTCTACCAAGTTTAATGTTTTTTGTTTTAGGAGCCTGTGATTTAGATGTGGTTGAGAAACTCTTATTGTATAATGTGTGTGTTTATAGTTTATCTGTTTGTTAAATGTTAATTACATTTAATACATGTAGTACATGCATATATCAGAATATTAACTTCTTTTTTTTTTTAATTTTCATGATTGGTATACGTATGTTCATTTGTCTAGCTGTAAATGTTAAAAAATTCAGTAAACTTATTTAGATTAAGTTTATATTGATAATTTGTTAACGGAGGGACTCTATGCCCTCCATGACCTGGGTTGTGTATATATTATTTTTATACTTTCTTTTTTTATTTATATTTTAAGTTTTAATTTAAGTCAGATATAAGCTCGGTTAAATGTTTATTTTTATTATTATTTATATGAATACATATATATATATTAAACATAAATGTTCAATAAAGAGAATGGCAAAATTTAAAGGTCTAATGGAATCTTGATGTCTAGAAATAGTATTGCACTATCCTTGACGTAGTCATGATGCAAACAAATCGTTGCTATATACACGAACAGCCAAGCGATACGTAGCCTTCTTTAACCACATTCTCTAAATGAAACAATGTTAGAAGGAACTCGCAAATCTGGACAATCCATTCTCTCAGGATAGGCACCTTATGTATTCATAGCTCTCTCGAGGAATAAATTTACACTCCACTTGAATCTGCCAAGGGTATGCTATTCTTACACTTTATAACCAAAAATGAGTCGAATAAGATAGCTGCTTCTTCTCTAGAATGATATGACCTGCATTCAACCAGACTAGAATCAAAAATCCCCTTAGCAAAAATCAGAGACAATCTGCACAGTCCAGGTAGGTAGTAGGTAAGGTGACTGGTCTACACACGTAGGCCAGGACGGCCCTTTGTAATACCACATGGATCTATACCCTAAAAAAGCCATTCACTTTATTGAAACTCTTGATGAAACTAAGGATACTTTTAACGCCACTATGTGATTGTTCCCCAGCCAGAAACCCTGAACATTTTTCGCGGCACCACCTCTTGTCGGGGAATGACAAGCCTTCGGGAGTATAATCCGAGTTGTCGCGGCAGCTTGGCGGAATGAGCCAAGGCATAGCTTCTCGCAACCGTTCATGTTGTGCGTGATACATTTTTCGCACAAATGGAAAGGACCTACAGTTTATTGCCGACTCCGAAGGGCGAATTGAGAAGCTCTTTGATGACAGATTATACTCCCGGAGGCTTGTCATTCCCCGGCGGGAGATGGTGCCGCGAAAATATGTTCGGTGAATGTGACTGGGGCTTGAACCCACGCCGCTCGGTCAGCAGTCCAACGCACTAACCACTGAGGCACGGCGCACTAACCATTGAGTTTACATGCAGCGAGTGGAGTACTATGTACCACATTTGGCGAGTTTATCGGGTTTACAGTTCTCTGGAATATCCCTATGACCGGGTACCCATCATAGGTGAATGTTAAAATGTTCTCTCATCTCCATGAGAGATGAGCGACAATCTGAAGTAGCTTTTAATGTACATGTACAGATTTTATAGCAGCATGGCTATCGGTAAAAATTGTAATTTCCCTGAATAATACCACATTGTGCCTAAGCCAGGATAATGCTTCGTTGATCGTCAGAATTTCTATCTGAAAAATGCTACAGTGGTCAGGTAGACGGAAGGGGATGCTCAGGTTAAGCATATCGGAGAAAACATTCCCTCTCCGTTCTTATATGTAGAACCGTCGGTATAGAGATGAATAGAATGATCGTCTCTGGGGTCGCCACTCTCCCCCTCCTCTCGGAAAGGAATGGAAGTCCGAAAGTTGAGGTTAAAATTCAACTAAGACGGTTTATAGTCGGTGTTTTCGGAATAAAAGTTAGGGAATCTAAGATCGAGAACTGGTCATTATGGTTGTTTGACCATTGGGCGGAGGCCTTCAGTCTGATGCCTGCTGGCTAGGAGCTGACTGTTTGCCTAAAAATATCTAGAGGAAGTAGATGTACGAGCACGTCTAGTGCCGCTGATGGGGTGGTTCATAGTGCTTCGCTAATGCATACGCATGCTGATCTTTGCACTTTCCCCAATAGATAAGGCCCTGTCTAGGGCCGTCCACCAAACTATCTACTCCCAGTGCAATAAAGACAAGGACGAGGCAAAAACCCTCGACTACTTTCTTTGTAAATGCTCGGCCTTTACCAAAATCAGACATCGAACGTTAGGCAAACCTTTCTTCAACAACCTAAACGACTTCTCGAAGAAAAACATTTCTGAAATTGTGTCCTTCTTCAAATCTACAAACTGGATATAAGAACAGTTAAACAATGACCCCACTCAAACAAATTAGATTCCCATGAATCGTGGTATCAAAACGTTGTCAAATGCCACCACCACCACCACTCCTACCTACTTGTCTACCTAATCCAATGTAGAAAAGTTCAAGCTTATAAAGAGGAATTGAAATTCAAAACTCGCTCAACACTGTTCACCGATATCACATACTAGAAGCTTCTTCCTTGCTTGAAAGGCTCTAGCCGCGATGCGGCGCTTCAATGACAAGGAGCTTATAGTATGTATCAGCACTCACCACATCAGCACAGATAGACTGCCACCTGATCTAAGCAAAGGCGAAGAATCGCAAAACAAATGATTCGCAGTATCGTCGTCCTCTATCGTAAGCCTAACATATGAAGATGCTTGGCAATGTTGTCTATAGTATTTTCTACTGAGGGACAGCAAGAATGCCACTGATTACTTACAAAACTCAGATAATGCCTGCCGACCATTGAAAGTTGCGACAGTTCTTCAGTTGAGTTCTGGGGAACCAAGAGAAAATCCATTATTTGCGAACAAAATGGACGAAAATGGACAGACTCGAAGTATCTACATCAGTAGCCACCGTGCTAGAGTGATACGATATTAAGTTCCAACACACAATTAAGAGCACATCAACCGTCTCGCATCGCAAGCGAAGGCTTTATGTCACACGAGCAATGAGATGAACAAAGGCTTAGTTCCCAGCCATATGAAAAGAGAGCTCAACTCATGCACGGATCAAGATTTATGTAGCTCCTTAGATACTGTGATCCCTAGCGGGTCTTGAAGCATCGCCTTTGCCTACGCACTGAAAAGTTTTATATCGGCAAATACGAATACTCAATGGAAATTCGAACTGTTCTCGATGCATTTCTATCTCTGAATCCATTATAGGCCTCTTAGATTAAAGGTTAGGTTAAAGTGGCTGCCAGATAAAGCCAATACACTAAGACCCATGAGGCCTCTTACCACAGAATTGTTTTTAAAATGAAAACTGGCTCCACAGCACACTTCCACGAACCTGAAAGTCAGAAAATACAGCCCTTAACGCAGCTCCAAAAGTCCGAGGCTAAATATATGACCTCTCCTCAAACCGATAAAGTATTTTTCGCTTCGCATTCAGTATCTGCTTTATAGTTGACCGCTCCTTTTCAGTTGCAAGGCAAGAAAACCGACAAGAAAAGGAGCATACGCACAGGACAGGAATAACAACAGCAATCAGGAAGTAGATGCAAAGGCATTTTGATGTTCACTGGGCAAATCTTTCGGGGTGAACTTATAAAGAAACCAAACAACCTTCTCAGCAAAAAGATGTTAGATTCAAACAGAAAGCGATTTAATTAAGGCCGATGGTGGGACTACATAATCACAGGGCGCATCAAAGGAGTCGGCGACATCATGGCGTTCAATAAGGAAACTGGAAGATTCGTCAAACCGGTCGAACATAAGTGTCAACTCTACAATTGTTCCCACTTGTCCTATTCATAGAGCTCTGAAGCTTTAACGATGGGAATATAAAGGGCTCGTCTGAGGTCTTAATAAAGTACATCCCGTTCACCATCACATACCATACCAAGGGCTGCATGCAGATGGAGTGTTTGGCTTTTCGTTTACTTTGTTAATCAGTTCCAATCACATCCTTTTCCAGTTCTTATCGAACTTTTTATCGTACATAGCGCTTGCGCGGTTAACGCTTGCAAAGTGATTCAAGCGGAAATTACGGCAGTCTGCGAAGCTCCGGCTTGGCTTTCAATTAACGCGATAGATTGTAGCGCTATTATACTATACATACATAGATAGTCAGGCAGCTATTAAAGTTTTGGAATCGCCGACAATACGATCAAGGTTGTTAAAGCAATGCCGCAGATCTCTTAATGAGATTGCTGACCCTGTGCTGGGTTCCAAGAAACAAGGACGTTCCAGGCAACTGCAGGGTGGACGAGCTGGCAAAAGAAGGTACAGGACAGCATCTCCCCGAAAACCTGAGGGAACCACCTACGCCTATCAAATCAATCAAATTCCTCCTTGACATAGATGCCAAGAAATTGGCAAACCACAGGTCGAACAACACCAGCACTTCTCTCTTGTCAATATAAATCTGGCCTAACCTGGACTGAAAGAAGACGGAAAGAAATTTATCTACAAACCGACATGCACTCAGACTGGGGGTCACTTCCAATGCTTTCTGTAGAAGCTGTAGAGACGAGGACGAAGAAGAGACTACAACCCACCTACTGTGTACATGTCCTGCTCTTGCGACGCTAAGAACGAGAACTCTTTTAGAGAATACTTCTACGATGATCCTAACGATCTAGCCGAACTCGACATCCAGAAGATAAAAAAACTTCATCTCTGGGACGAAATGGTTCAACTCTTAGGGTTAATACAATTACGGTTGCCCATCTCGATCTGCTTTGTGTTACATACTCTGGTTCCTGGTGCTGGTAAGCCGGTTCTTCATCGTGGTATCAAAATAGGCCAATCTGGTCTAAATGAGTCCCTGTCTGAGCGGGGGCAGCCACCTAACCCAACCTAAACAGTACACAACTGAAGCTTTTTAAGTTTCTTTACAGAAGCCTTTCGAGTAATTTGAAATAACAAACAACTTTTCAAGTTCTAACATACAATTGCGGACAGAGCACGCTACATGTTGAACATGTTGAATTTAACCTCAAGACAACTTAAGACCCTAAGGTTAATACTTAGGCTCATTGGAGTAGTCTTATATAAATATTCATATGTCCAAGAAATTATTCCTTCTTTTAGTGGCACTGGGAATACTCATAAAAAATTGTAACAAAAAGTCCAACCTGCTTATAGGTTGACCTTTTCTTATCACAAAAATTCCCAAGATTTATCTACGGTTTTTGATTTCATGATAACGTCATGTTTCTGAATCGATAACCAGGTTTTTAAAGAACAATTATTTAGCAAAAACCTCGTAGATTACACTGCTTTATATAGGATTAAAAAGAACCAGTTGGTAACTATCTAAACTATCTACTTCACGTATGAAAAAGAACAACGGATAAAGGCAATAATATTCATTATCTAGTTCTGACTAATGCCGGTTGATTTTAATCTCGATTTTAATTAATTTACCAGTGCAAAGCAAAAGGATCTGATTTAGCGTTCTTTAATCAACGCCCATTGTTTTACAAATTTACAAATACACACTTAAAAAATTTAATAAAAATTCTACGCAGGTTGTGAAGTGGGCTCAATTAAAGGGCAAAGTGTAAACAGAAAACGACAAGCGGTTTAGATAGAATTAATTTTTTTTTTTACAAAACACATACATGGGAACCATTGTTTGCTCTTATCGTACCAAGGATCTGTTTAATTAATCATTCAATCATACATCGCTCAGCACTCGGGAAACATCCCTTACGGGGAACAGTAGATGTCACAATTTGTTTGTTGTGACCGTATAGAGGCATTCCATAAACCTATGTTTTTGTTTAAAGGGTAGTTATGTGCATTCAAGAGGACACAAGCGTCTATAGGTTTGTCTCAAACCAACCTCAGTCTACCAACACTTATTCATTCATTCATTCATTCTTCTTTATTTTCATTTTTCATTTAACTTATATACAATTAGTAATAATAAAGTTTACAATTAAGCAAGGCTCAAAAGCCGTCTGCCATTACTATTTAAAATTTCAAGATTTAAGAGAAATTATATTATATAAATGAGCTTTTAGTTTAGCTAAAACAAAGGAAAGCGTCCCAACAATGATCTTATTTTTATATTCAAGTTAACAATCGTGTGTATATTCAGAAATCTTCAAGTACTCGAGGGGAACACCCCCTTACGGGGCATATTAGATGTCACAATTTGATGGTTGTGGACCAACCCGACCATATACTGTGAGACAGGGGACCGCCCAACACCTATTCTCACCTCCCCGCGGTGGACGCTGGGTGGCTAGTGTTCAACTGAAGAAAGAGTTACAAACCCCGTTAGAGGCAGACTTAGACAAAAAGTCTTAAGCTTCAAGTATGTCAACGAACGCCTCACGACAATCCGCATCAAGGCTTGTTTCACCAACATAAGCCTAACATGCGCGCATGCTCCCACAGAAAGAAAGACGACGACACCAAAAACAGATTCTACGAGCTCTTGGACAAGACTTATAAGCAGTGCCCTAGCTATGGCATTAAAATTGTCCTAGGCGATTTTATCGGTAGTACTGTCGGAAAGAACAGCCTACACGACACCACCCCAACAAAGGAGTGAGGACTTTGTTGTGGAGCGAAATGTTGTCGTAGCTAGTACGCGGTTCTCGCATCTCGATATTCACAAAGGAACATGGAGATCTCGTGATCATTCAGCCGCCAACCAGATTGACCAGATTGCGCTCGACGCAGGGCACTCCTCCAGTACTATGGATGTCCGAACGTTCCGAGGGCCCAACATTGGCTCGGACCTTGTTGTAGCCAAAATATGGCTGTGGATATCCCGAACACAGCCAAGGCATGGAAATACTGTGAGGAAGTTTGACGTCGGACGGCTGCAATCGCAAGAGATCACCAGATGCTTTTCCTATCAAGTCTCTCTCAATCTCTCGAGAAGTTCTATGCCGCCAGAGTCAAGTATCGAAAACCAGTGGCAACATTGCCAAAAAGCCATCAGCGTCTGACGTGTTGGGTTTCACTCCGCCACCACAACGAAACCCTCGGTTTGACGACGAGTGCCGGCAATCACATGCAGTGAAACAAGAGGCATACAAAGCGACGCTGCACAGAAGAACCAGATCTGCTCGACAGCTCTACGAGCAGGAGAGGAGAGACGAACACCGGCTTCTTCAGGATAAGAAGCGCGCTATCGAGGAAATAGAGAGATGTTACTGCAAATTTCACCAAAGGGTAAAAACAACCTTTTAAGGCTACAGAACCCGAACCGAACCCTGCAAGGATGAACAAGGGATCATCGTAGTAGAATCGCAGTCGATGCTGAGGATATGAAAGAACCACTTCTGCAGACTGTTTAACGGCGACGACGAATCAAATCCCGCTGTCAGGCAGAATGAATCATTCAACCTGGACGACGAAGACCAACAATTCCGTCCACCCGACCTGGACGAAGTGAAGATAGCCGTATCTAAGCTTAAGTCCAAAAAAACTGCTGGTGTTGACGGCCTAGTTGCCGACCTGTTAAAAACGGCAGGCGATAACTTGGTAAGGAGCCTGCACCAACTCATCTTTTCGGACTTTGTCAAAAGCGGATGAGGTTGTTCTTGGCTGTTTCGAGATAAATTCTTCTCGTGATTTTCGATCCCTTCGAATGATGAATGATCGGTCGACGGTGAATGGAGGAGGATATACAATGACGAACTCTATGGGCTATACAACGACATCGATTTATTCAGAAGAGTGAAGCTCCAATGACTGAGGTGGCTGGATCATGTAGAGTATATAGAGAAAATAAAAATCTCTGAAACAATTTTTCCCCTGCCCAATTGTCGTTTTAATGATTTCTGTAAAACCCTCCTAGACATTTAGCTTCATTGGCCATCACGATTTCTGTTCTGACAAAAATGTTGTGATAAAAATTCAATTTATTGCCAAATACATCATTTCATCGATATCCAAAGAATGCCTGTTATTTGAAATTAGCAAGTTCACACAGAGCGGTCGTAAATTTAAGTTTACTTTCTACATACTTTGTCGGCACTTGAAATTAACACAAAGCACGTTCAATCGCTAATAAGCACCTGCTATTGGATATGCATGCAAGTGGGGAGCAGAAAACGCAATTGCTTGACAAAATTTAACATAATCCATTTTAATTAGACTAAATGAGGTGAAAATTCAACACTTGTCGCACGTTTCTCTGTTTATTCATTTGTCAACGATTGTTTAGACACTCTTAGGTCAGAGAAGTGTTTAAATTGGATTAAATTAGGGACGGATTCCAGTTTTCTTCGAATTACTCATGGCGTTAATTGGTGTCCATTTCTTCTTGTGAGAATAACCACGGGGTGATTTTCCTTCAAAGATTGCGGCGGTGTCTGTCCTTCAAGATGGTTTCGACACCAAAATCCAGTATCTGATGATTACTACTTCGATTCCACCCCTGAAGAAGTACGCTGAAGACGGCGACCGATGCATCGCGATGGCGTACGCAAGTAAAGAGTAATCCCAACCGAGTTCATTGCGTCCTCGACTGACTACTTATGTATCTCCCAAACCAAACTTAAGGACATGTTTTTTTTAGAACGGGTTCCAACAAGGGCAGACTGGAAGAACATGAAAGTGATATGTTTATCTATACGGACGGCTCAAAAATAGGCTGCAGAGTTGGTCAGCTATCTTCTCAGTTTAGCTGAAAATATCGAAATCCTTTCGCCTTACGAATTTTTCCTTTCAAGCAAAGTTCACTCCTATCCGCGACAAATGCTTCAAGCGCAAGAGTGACTGCAAAGATATAACAAGTGTTCAAGAGAAAACAGTATTGTGCAGCTGTATTTCCCGGTGTATCGCAGGCTTTTGTCAGAGTGTGGCATAAAGGACTAACTCACGAGGTGAGTAAGCTATTGCCAGAAAACTAGTATCACTTACTTGAGTCACACCTATCAGGAGGAGAATTCAGGGTTTCACATGAAGCAGTTGACACAAGGATGTGTTAAGCAACCGCTCGTGTGATGATACAGTTGGAATACCGTCCGGCGAATCGTGAACTATGGCAGTTGAACGCCTACCGTGCGCGCTACATACAATCACCCAAATGGGCTGAATCAAAGAAATGGGAATCTATGTTATCATCTCGATGTTGCAAATGCAAGGTTCGAAATGTCCCAACGAAATAATCCCACCACATAGAGTTATCATTTGCCGGGTACCAGGACTTCTAAGAGTTGAGGGAAACAAAGCAACTAACCCAATAGCACGGCACGATTCGAATACCCGATTTTTAGGACCAGAACTAAGGAAAGATAAAATGAACAAATGGACCAGGTATTGGTATGAGTTCTCCCATTTAAGACAGATCAAGGAAGAAGAACAAAACTTGCTTCGCATTCTGGCAGACATGTGCCTTAGACATGTCCCTTAGAAATTTGAATAAAGAATACGATGGGCACAACAAACTCTGCAGATACCTGGAAGAAACGCCAATGTGAAGCGTTAAATCACAAAAAAAAAAGACCACTAGTGGGCTACATATGAAATATTTTAGATGTTCGAAATTGGACTGTGTATGCACTGCCTCTATTGTGCCCCCCTCATTTCGTGTTGGTCGATCAGTCTTGACCTATAGCACCTCCTCTAATCCAAGCGCTCTGAGGAATCGGAGTTTTTGGATTGGGTCCAACTATGGAATGGAAACTATAGAAACTATGATGCGCTCTTCTTTTATGGATCTGTGCTCCACAGTCCATAAGAAAGTGTGATGGGATCTCCTCGGGATCTCTGCAGAATATGCAATTTCCATTCGCTTCTATTCACATTTTTTTGAGATGCTGCCTGAGTCTGCGATGGCCAGTTAGGAAGTCCGTTCAAAAAAAAAAAAACGCTAGGCTGATTTTTGTTGGTGCCTAACAGACCTTGCTCCTCCTTCGGTCGTAGTTCCCGAGAAGTTCCTTTGCCTGCCTTAGTCCTGAGAATTGCTTTCCACAGCCTTTTTCCTTTGCATTCTTCCTCTTTTTGCAGTTCCTCTTGGATTCGATACGGTCCTAGTCCGCAGAGTTGGTCGAGTCCAAAGAATGGGATCTCTGACCCTTTCCTTGCCAGTTCATCGGCTGCCTCATTACCCTCTATTAATACATGAGCTGGACCCAGTAGAGGGTGACTTTATTGTTCTGGCCCAGTCTCTTTATCTTTTCCAGTCTTAAACCAGTTAAGATCTCAGTGCCTTGATGGCAGCTTTGGCCGTCTGATAGTATCGCGATGGTTTGCTCGCTTGAGGCTTGCTTGCAGCTTAAAAAATACTGGGCGATATTTCCGCGGACTCCGAGAACTTAGTTCCGCCCCGGTACCCGTGTTTGCAGCCGACGGTGTACCATATCCACACAAGAAACTCCGGTTCATTAAGCAGTTTGACTGGAGGAGGTGCTCTAACACGAGTATCGACTAGTGGGTAAGCACGGAGGCAAAACAGTTCTACTACGTCGCAGTGTTACTCCACCCTTACACTCCATATCTACTACTTTAACCACTGAACCATGACCACCACACAAAGCTTAATCTGGTATTTTCCGGATAGGTCCCTTCGGACTTAATCCGATAAGATTGCAATTTTATTATTTTTAGATGTCCGACGTTTGTGCTTCTGTGCTTAATAAAGCGCGAGAGGATTATAAAAAAAATAAAAAATAGAAAAACATTAGGACAAGCGAATGAAATATATCTTTTCCAACGTATGCATGTACGTACATGCATATGTATTATACATACTTCGCTTTAAAAATCTTGCATTTAAAGCGCAGGTTAATATTGAAAACAAAATCATTAAACGTATATTTCTATTCCTGCCACGCAATAATTAAACATTACTTTATGGCCCTTAAACACGGATAACAATAAAATCTAAATACCCCTTGGGGTCTTAGTAATTCCCACTGTTTTAATTAATGACTATGGCTTTCACAGAGGCTAATTTATCGTGGTATGCTTTACAGCGAGTCTACTGTAAGTACTTGACCACACAGTCGATTGTTCATGAATAAATAAGTCTAATTGGAGGCACAATAAATTTAAAAAAAAAGAAACAAAGATTCATAACGCCATGGATATTCGATTCTTACTGCCATTCGACACCGCACTATTCAGAAAAGCTTTGAAAAATATTAAAGTGAAATTTCTGACACACATACACATTAATCATTTATATCAGCGATACTTCAGAACACGGCAATACCATGCTTTAGATATGGGTACGTCAACGTCACTCCTACCAACTGAGTACTCACAAATGTATCGGCTAATTAAAAGCCATTTACCAGGTGATAACAAACATTTCCGATTTCAAACAGCCACATGCGGGAGGTATAGATACTAGTACATTCTTAAACAGGTATTTTAAGAGGAAACATCTAATTCATTGACTCTGAACTTTGTCGTATCAGAAACGAGTTTCTTTTTGTTTTTTTTTTTGTTTTTTTTTTGGCTCAAAGATTTTGAGCCAAAGCTGTTGGGTTAGTTATTTATTTTTTTTTTTTTGACTACCTACCTTGTTAAGTGCGCTCCGATGTGACAGTATACCAGTAACCCTCATCCGGCGATGAGGTATTCAAAAAGCATTTAACGTTCCGGCGCGTAAATTAACCTGAAATTTGACGTGGATAGTAATTATTTTATTTAACAAAAATACTAACAAAGTATAAACTTACATGTAAATTGTGATTTTGATAGTAATTAAATGACAGTGATGGTATCATAAGACTGAGATTTATAGTGTCGTAATTTAAAATCACCTGCCGTTGGCTGTAAAATTAAAAAAAAAAAAAACCAAATCAATTGTGTAAGTTTATTTGAAAAAAACAGACGTTGGCTGTAAATTAAAAAAAAAAACAATTTTGTAAGTTTATTCGTGGAAGATAATTTTATTTAAGTAGATACATATTTATTCCTTGTAAATGACAGTGACACAGTGACTGTTTGTAGGAAAAAGCTATAATATCTAGCATGTGTAATTCATGGAATTATATCTTTATGATGCAGTGTTTATATTAATGTTTTTTTTTTCTCTCTGGCCTTCAGATGAAAAAAGGAAATAAAATTAACAACAATAGGGTGAATTAACCTAAATGTCAAAAGAATACCAGATAAGCTAAATCGGTATAGACGAATTTGATTAGGGTTTCATTTCCGCGATTAGAACTCTGACTTAACTTCAATCAACAAGTCTCCGTAGCTAATTGCTACTACTTGAGCACTTCAAGTTGGTTGTGTGCACCACGTCGTCTTTTAATTTACCCCTCTAAATTGGGTTTAAAGATCTCGCGTGCCAGAGCGTTTATGTCCATTCGTTCCACATTTTCCCGCCTTCTTTAAAGTCAAATGCACAGTTTTTGACTTAGTCAATGTCCATGTACAGCTTATATAGCTAGTCGTTGATTGTTCTCCTTTAAGCCCCATCAAGCCAAATGAACGTAATATTTTACAAAGAATTGTTTGCCCTAAAGGACGAATGGTATCTCCATTCATCTTCGATAGAGTACATGCTTCAGCGCCATAAAGAATAATTAGGATGTTTAAGGTCTCATACAGAGCCTTCTTACTTTTCGGGATAGAGCCTTACTACTTATTTGCCTTCTGAGTCAATGGACTCGGGGTATCTTTTACTTCAAACCCACACTGGATGAATAATGCGAGGAAAAATTGTGTATACATGAACCGATTTTCATTGTAGTGGTATGACATACTTATTTTTTTGCATCGCAAAATTGACAACTTATATGAGTATTGGTTTTCACCCGATGTTCAACCACTTAAACGCTGGATGAACATTTTAAGCCGTTTCTTATTCTACACTTCATCTCCCTCTTCTATAAAGTCAGTTTTACCCCGGGGGAAGTGACCCAGTGTGCGCTGGCCCAATAGGATTAGCGATTCGCAAGAGCTATTCCGGGTTTTATAATTGAAGAAAAATCGTCAGAAGTGATAGCCGAGCCAAAGCAGGCAAAATCTTGTCCACTTTGATGTTCTGTCAGATGTTATAAGTTCCTTCTTGTATCATTCTCATTTCGCTTGCATGCTCACAAACGCAACAGGGATAGCTCGCTGAATTCTACCGAGTAGAATTAGTTACATAAATATATAGACTTTCCAAAACTTTTGCCTCTGATGTTGGCTTCAGAGTTTAGCATAATTCGTTCAAGTACAATGTTAAAGAAGTGGTCGCCGAAGCTCAGTGGTTAGTGCGTCGGACTGCTGTGCAAGTGCGTGGGTTCAAGGCCCAGCCATGTCCATCGAACATTTTTGCCGGCACCACCTCTCGTCGGCGAATGCCAAACCTCCGGGAGTATAATTGGTCATAAAAAAGCTTCTCAATTCGCCATTCGGAGGCGGCAATCAATTGTAGGTCCCTTCCATTCATGCGAAAGATGCAACACGCACAACATGAATGGTTGCGAGAAGCTAGACCTTGGCTCATCCGAGCTGTCGCGATCACCCTGTCTAAATCCTTTCTTAACATCAAAAGTTTAAATCAAATTTCCTCAGAGGCACCATCGTAATTTGCAAAATCAGTGACAACTGCCTTCTATTAAAAACATCTACGAAGAATTGTACAGATGCATATACATATGTATATACATAGACTGTGCCTTGAGAGTAAAAAGTCCAGTCTTTCATTTCCGAAAGCGAGAAATTTTCTGGTCATTTAACTAAAGAAGATATCCTGACTATTTTTGGAGTTAAGAAACTACGCCACGGATGGCACGGTGGGGTGCGGAAAAAACCGCAGTGCCTTATCTTAGTGGGCGAAGAATCTTCAAATTACAGTCCAACATTTTGAAAGCAGCAGTGAAAAAAGTTAAAAGCCACATTAGAGCATTTTGAAAGCTACAGCAGATCAAGTTGTGTCGACGATAGCCAGACAAATTAGAATCCAACGACTTAAATAGTCGGACAGGTGGAGCGAAGGAACCTCAATGCTCCGGTCCAGAGAAAAAAAGGATCACTGTAAAAAAAAAAGACGTTTAGATGAAACACATAAAACCTGATATAGGAAAATGAAGAGAGCCAACTACAAAAGACCTTGAAGGTCTTGTTGGTCGAGGCCCAGGTTCAACCGTCTTTGTTACTCCATGGAATGTTAAGCAAAATGAAAAGTGAGAATAATTTGTTAAAATATGAAGAAGTATGAAGTGTCAGTCGTAGCTCGTAGCTGAAATAGAATCTGCTGGTGCCCTACAATAAATTGAAGAATAATAAGGATTCTTGGCAGACACTTCTTCGATGAATTGTAAGACTAAATATGGAGTTAAGTGCCCTTCCGAGATTGTTGTTTTTAACTGCTTCCCCTTTTTACGTTCTCAGGATAGCAGTTTTTGGTTAAAATAGATCTAACTGATGGTCTACATGTTCAGTGACCTCTGGGGCAAGACACAAACCGAACTAACATATTTGTCGACTTTACGAACATTACTCATGTTACTGGTGAAATAAATTCGCACAGTAAAAAGGGAAATTCTTCTGTCAAGAACTGAGGCCTCTTGATCATTTGAGCGCCGAAAATTCTTCGATTGGGATCTGCAAAAGTTTGAAAAAATTCCTGAACATCAGCGAAAAAGCTCATTTTTAGCCTAATGATTTTGTCAATAAGCAAAATATGTGATATTGGGCAACAACAAGCCCACATGTGCTTCAAGAGACTCCATTGCATCCACAAAATGTGACCGTTTGGTGTGGATTTCAGGCCGGAGGTGTGATTGGACCGTATTTTTTCGTCAATGAAAATGATCCCAATGGTACGGTCAATGGAGTTCGCTATCGTGCCATGTTGAAAGGCTATTTTTGGCCAGAATTGGATGGACTTGATATCACTGATATGTGGTTCCAACAAGATTGTGCCACATGCCGCACACCTGGTCAAATCTCGACAAATGGTCCGGTCAAATTTACCGCCGTTGGATTTCCTCTATGCGGTTACGTTAAGTCGTTGATTTATGCCAACAAGCCAACAACGTTAGTTGAGCTTAGGAACAATGTCGAACGTGAAATTGCCTACATTCCGGCCGATATGTGTGAAAGAGTGGTGGAAAATTGGCCCCAAAGAATCGATCGCTGCAAACGTGCTCGTGGTGGTCATATGAACGAGGTCGAATTCCATATTTAAATTCATCATGTGTACTACACTTGGAATAAATTTCATCTCGATGTCTCAATTATTCTATGTTTTATTTAAACACAAAATTGTTATGTCCTTATTGAAAAACCCTTTATTACATTTTTTGTCGTTGCATGGATGGAGGTAGTAACGTTAAAAACGTTTAAGTTGCTTTACGGGGAGTTTGCTCAGTAATTCAATGCATTGGGCCTGGCTCAGTACAATACCCAAGCATGTAGAGCCACAGTTATGCCAAACTACCTATGACACCATTGTTTCCATATCATAATTCCCTGTTTTAAATAAAATTTTAAAGTCAATAAACTGTGTATGTTCGAGCTATCTAACGTTTTATTAAAAAAAAACCTTTTGCACACCCCTTATTGAATTACCATTATTTGGATCAAAAAATTTCATAACTCTACGTTCTCGTTTAAATTACGAAGGCGTGTTGAAAGCTTGTATTCCTCTGTTTGACCTTCTCAAATTGACGTAGATTATTTGATTAAAACGCATGTCATATCGTTAAATTAAAAAGATTACAAAAATGTAATCAGGAAATCAGAAAATGGAAGTAAAGTACATACTCGTATCTTAAACGATACTTTATTTACTTCAGATCTAATCGCATCCATCGAAAATAATTTTGGTATTTCCAATGCCGAGATTGTGGGATTAACTTCCTGGTGTATGGGTACTGTGGTACACAGTCACACCTGACTATACTAGTTCTAGAAGGTGTAAACTACATACATATATCGCGATTGTAAAATTATTTCATTTTTTACAGCTTTATATAAAAGAAAACTCACACTATTTGTGTGTCGGCGAAATGAGTTATATGAACCGTAAAGCTACATATAAATTTCTATCCATGCATATTTGTATAAACGTGCTTCATTTTGAATGAGTCGAATGACGCGAATGAACCTCAGTTTAATATCTCTGAATCTTTACTTAATATAAATTGCAATCGAATCGGACATGTGTATATACATACATACATATGTACACGATCAACTGAGCAATTCTTGCGGGGATTTATACCAGACGTGAAATCTTGAGAATTTGATATGCGATTCATTACATTTCACACGAACTACGATTTACGAGTAATCATTGACCCAGTCAACTATCAAAATGATTTAGTGAGGATATAATTATTTTAGAACTTGACATCTTCTATTGAGAAACTTCTTTGAAAATCTCAACAAGCTAAATAATTAAGCAATGACTTCAAAATAAGAGTCATGTACTGGCTGATTTTCCGCTTAAACCAAGATGATAACCAGGGAAAAAATTCAACGAATTTGTAGTTTATAACTTGTGTAGGATTTAGGTTGCAGAAGATTACAGTCTAGGATCGCAATCAAAGTATCCCTGTTTGATTAAAAAAGTCGAAAAAAAGTAAAAACTTAATGCGCTACTTAATATTAAGGTCATATTAGAAAAATATGCCCCCACAGAGGAGCAAGACGACGACACCAAAGACTGGTTCTACGAGCCCTTGGACAAGACATACGAGCAGTGCCCTATCTATGGCATTAAAATTGTAAAAGGCGATTTTATCGCAAAGCTAGGAAGCGAAGGCATCTTTGGTAGTACTCTCGGAAAATATAGCCTACACAACACCATCGCCGATAAAGGATTTAGGCTGATCGACGCTGTTCCAGCATCTCGATATACACAAAGGAACATGGAGATCTCCTTATAAATCGACCGTCAAACAGATTGACCATTCTCCAGTACTATGGATGGCCGAACCTTCTGAGGGGCCAACATTGACTCGGACCACTACCTTGTTGTAGGTAAGGTACAGCTGCGGATATGCCGAACACCGCCAAGACAAGGAAATACTGTGAGGAAGTTCGACATCGGACGGCTGCAATCGCAAGAGATCATCAGATCCTTTCCGATCGAGTCTCTCTTAATCTCTCAAGAAATCCTATGCCGCCAACATCAACTATTTCAGACCAGTGGCAACATTGCCAAAAAGCCATCAGGGATGCCACCTTTGACGTACTGGGTTTCACTCTGCCACCGCAACGAAACCCCTGGTTTGACGAGTGCCGGCAGCCATATGCCGCGAAACAAGAGGCATACAAAGCGGTGCTGCACAGAAGGACCAGATCTGCTCGCGAGCTCTACGAGCAGGAGAGGAGAGACGAACACCGACTTCTCAGGAGGAAAACGCAGAGCATGAGAAGCACGCGTTCGAGGGAATAGAGAGATGCTATTGCAGGAACGAGGTTTGGAAATTTGACCAAAGAGTAAAATGAACCTGCCAAGGCTACAGAGCGCAAACCGAAGCCTGCAAGGATAAACAAGGGCACATCATAGTAGAATCGCAGTCGATGCTGAGGATATGGAAGAACTACTTCTGCAGATTGTTTCAGGACGACGACGAATCAAATTTCGCTGTCAGACAGAATGAACCATTCAACCTGGACGATGAAAACCAACAATTTCGTCCAACCGACATAAATTAAGTGAGGATAGCCACATTTAAGTCCAACAAATCTGCTGGAGCAGATATGGCAGGCGATAACTGGGTAAAGAGCATGCACCAACTCATCATCATCAACGTGGTCGGAGAAAAGTATACCCGATGAATGGAACCTCAGCATTGTTTGCCCGATCCTCAAAAAATGAGACCCTCTGAACTGCAGAGGCATCAGTCTTCTTAACATTGCCTACACGATCTTATCTACCGTGTTGTGTGAACTGTAAACTATGGGTCATAGAGGTGAATGAATTACTTCACTATCCCAAGAAAACAAGGGTGCAGTGTTGTAGCCTATGCGGATGATTCAGCGATAGCTATATCGGGAAACTATGTATTTAACGCCTCCAAAGTGAAGTGACACAGAATTTAGATTCGCAGAACATGCCACATACTTGAGGGTCATCAGTTGGAAACTAAATATGTGGAACCGTGGTAGGAAGGCTTCGATGGCCCTTTATTCCTGACATGAATGACTGTGAGAAGCTAGGCCTTGGCCGACCCCGATCCATCGCGCCACCGTAACCTGCCATTTAAAAATATTGAAAAGTAGATAACCATAAACAATTTTCATACCGTATATAGGAAAGGTCTTCTTACAATAAGTGAAGCACAAACTCCTTTTATGAGCGTATAATACAGTTGTGGCTCTTCTAACGAGTTAAATCGTATTGATTTTTTAGTTTAGCTTCCTGACCAGCTTCCTGAACAGACCTTAGTACTTAGAGTCAGGGGAGGTCAAATGAATATCGTTCAGTTTCGGGATAGCGCCGTGTGGAATATTGCGCTTTCTCGTAAAACTGCCTCTGTTTTAGCTGGGTTAATAGTTTGGCCTGACAGATCAATCGCTTATGCCGATCTGAGAGACTATTTGGCTCGTGGGCTCACCTCGGATATCGTTAAATCCACGGTTTAAAGATTCTTCCTAAGCGTGCAAATGGATGGCTGATTGCCTCTTCTTGGTCGTTCACTTAAATGACCGAGTGCCTAGAGTCCAAAACGATTTGTTTGACAATTCCAAGTTTTCCAACAATGTCACATTGCCGATATGTTTGCCATGCCTTAAAAGTTTCATGATAGAACGTCGTTTACAGTCCATGCCAATAAAAATATAAGCCATAGTCAAGTGTGTATAACATCCTAAGAACATTCATAAGCTCTTGAGCACGAGTGGATTATAAACAAACAAACCCATTAGATTCGGCCGAACATTTTATGGGGAATAACGCAGTCAAATTTATCCGGAATTACAATAGTTGAGTCACCCATATTCATGGTTGAGGTTTAAATACTAACAAAAAAAACCGATGTTTTTTCAATTTCTCAATAAGCAGAACCAAATTTCCATGAAAAAAATTACTAATACGTAGTTTCGACTTGGCGATAAAAACTGTGAGCCACTCTTGCGTAAAACACAGTACAATTTTGCAGTGCCATTAAAAAACACGAATTAAAAAGAAGGGGGTTTTTAGCGATGTGCCGGTAACACAGTTCTCGCAGTATTACGGCTTTCTATCAACATTTTCACTACTTATGGCTTTATTTGAATATATTTGAATGCATTATTCGGACAGGCCTTGAATCCATCCTACGAGTTTGAGCAAACTAGCATTTTTCTTCCGAAAGTTCACTTAAGTTCTCAAAGAAGGATTACCTGGCAGCAGAGTGCCTTGCTCGAGTCATAGCATGGCTGTTACTGACAGATAAGGGGAAACATTGACCGCAGGAGATACCGCAGGCTGAGATTAAGACTAATACCATCGGAAGTCGATTTGCTAATCGTGCAAGTTCATCTGGATTTATGGTTGCCAAAAACACAAGCGGGGATCTCTACTAAGCGTAGAGCAAGTAATAAGGACTGCAAACAGCTTAATGTAAAAAACGCGGACAAAGTTGACTAAATTGTAAGATCTTTAAATATTCCTGAACAGATCCCACAGTCTATGAAACATTTGAAACATACATGCATGCATAGATACAAATTTTGCGTGTCGCTGCCAAGGGAAAGGGAGAGGGCTTTACACGAGTAAAAATTGACTGTTGGAAAGTGCAAGAGAACTATGCATGCGCTTTTTGTGCCTTTGGCTTCGATTGTTTGGAGCCTTTCACTTTACTGATGATTTATGTAACCTTTGCTCAACTTAACTCAGCGGCCTCTTGTGAGAATTGGTCGGAGTATGGTCACATATGGACAGTTTCTGGAAGGATTCATTACAAGCCACGATATGCTCAGGTAGCATGCAAAAAAGCTGCACCTACCCGAGAACGACCTATGCAGACGATGCGGGGACGAGGAGGTGCATGAGGACACAACTGACTTTCTCTGTTATTGCCCAAACCTCTGCAATATTTGAAAAAGAACATTGGGCAGATATGTACATCTACGATGACAACGAGGAGCTTTCCGATGGTTCACTGTCGGATCTGCTCAAATTCGCAAGGACAACCAAGTGGCTGTCATCAGGTATATAGAATCACGGAGTGGGAACTAGCTGGTTAACACTGGGACCAATTTGCCGTGGCCCAAGTGCTTGCCTTTTACAGCGCTTCTGTCATCATCTCGAGGTGGACTAAAATACATAGACATTAAACATTGGATATCTCTGGTCTAACGTGCATAAAAATACTTGAAACTAGTCCGCTAAGCGTCAATGCATTGATCTTATTTCACTGCAACTTCAAATTTAAATCGTTTAGATAATTACTCTTGTCAATTGCTTCTAAAAAGACCAAAGACACTCTATGTAAAACCCTAATCTCGGTTCTGCTATATAGAGGCAGGTATCTAGGGAACGAGCTGGTTGCAAGAATGAGTTGCATCACCCCACTTCATACTAAGAAACTAAATAAATTAAGACAATAAGCTTATTCACACCTTGAAATATTGATCAATTTGCCGCCATTTTAGGGCTGGATTGACGGATTTACGCAAATTGTAAAGAAAATGACACAATAAAATGGCATTAGCCTAAATCATAAAACGAACAGCTCGAGAAAGAGTACAACGATGTTAACGGAGTATGTACTAAAATGTAGAAGAGAATTTTATTTCATTATCCTGATTGAGGGGAATTCCCGTAAAACATAAACGGTGGCGACTGGCGATAGCGAAGTAGCGAAGAGGCGATATTTAGACGTTAGTTTTCTTTCTGTGACTGAAAAGATAGTTCAGAGTAGTGCGGATAACTCTGTGTGTCCGTGAATAAGGAATTAAAATATACTCGTAGAAACAAACTCGAACTCTCGGATCCCAGTTGGTAACAACAATAAATTTGACTATTTTGGTAAGTTTTTTTTAATTATGTTGTTGCACGCTGTCTAAGGAAATAAAACATTTTATAATCGACGCATTCTTTACGCGTAATTTGCTTACGGCTAAGTCAACAAAAACAGGAACGTGCAGTTAGGGCTTAGAACCTCGGCAGACATTTTTCTGTTTAGAAGATTTTTGTAAACTGGTTTGGTTGAAAATGTTCATCCTGACACAGAAATTATATTTCCGTTCGCATTAGCACGCCGCATCCATCGAAAGTGTGCGATACTGTCAACATCATCGGCTAAAGTCTTCCTGATTAAAAGCTACTCAACGAACGACAGCGCATGTCTCTAGACGAAACAATGATCATGCATGGAATTAATGTTCAAATTGGCCAACGTTGTACTATAGCATCTCCTTCAGACCTTAAAACCTTATGTCTATTGGAATTTCTGTTCTTCAGCTTTGTCAATCTTCTCTGTTCCGAACGAGATACATAGATGGTTAATATTATTTAGTGAATTTCAGTCCACTCTACTGCATCTGTGAAACTTTTCCGGCTTCCGTTGACTAGATTACCTTAATTTGACCGAAGGCAATTTTTTGGTCTTCAAACAGGTTGCAAATTATTAGGTTTTCTTTGTTTTGATCTCAATTTTGAGACTATGGTCTCAGTAAGTTTTAGGACAGCATTCGGCCTCTAATTTCGACGGATGATTCGACTTTTTTCTCTGTCTTTGACACTGAACTGTTTTGTTGCTATTGTTACATTTTGCTACAGCGCATGTTATTAGTACAACGACTGTAGTCTGTAACACACACAACATGAATGGTTGTGAAAAGCTATGCCTTGGCTCATCCCGACCTGTCGCGCCAGCTATTAATTTTTAACTAGGGAAACGTCAACGGCTTAGTCAAAATGTTTGACTTAAGTTGTTAAACTCCATAAAATTGGTGCAACCTCCCAAATCACAGCGAAGCACGCCATCGCAAGAAGTAATAAAGGCAGTTTACAGCTCCTATGCAGCGCGTGATATTTTGCGCCTTTCTAGCTTGCTTTGCCAGTAGCCACCAAATTCTGCCACCTTTTCTGTGCAATGCATGCCAAATGAACTCTTTGTTAATACTGTCGAAAGCCTTTCCGAAGTCGATAAATAGTAGGTGTTCCATTGTATATGGTCTACGTAGGAGAACCCGGACCGTCTGCTCGCTCGCTATCAGGAGTACTTTCGAAATGTTCTTTGGGATAATTTATAAATATTTTGGCTACTGTCTTTGCAACTACGGTGTTCAAATGCCCCTACGGATCTCGCACTCATTTCCTGAACTTGTTTGGGGAGTTCTCGGTTCCACAAACCCCTTTTCGTAAGTTAGTGTAGAATTCGTTTAAGTTATCGGAATGACTTGCAAATAATCAAACTATTTCCTCCAAGAAACACGATTTGTAAAACTCACTTTCACAAATTTTTGTATACCATCACGATAACTCTAATCTCCTACAAATATTTATTTCACGAGATTTTTACGATAGTGACGCTTTTTCAGGATAATCTAATTGACGGAAATTATTAGTGCGCCAAGGTTTTTTTTTTTATCGTCTTATTTCACAACTATGGGAGCCAGCCTTGACATTTTAAAATACGAGCTTACAATTGAAATGATTTATTATCTATTACAAATAGAGGCGAACGCGACTCCGTACTG
Organism: Matsumyia berberina; assembly: GCA_917880715.2. Taxonomy (NCBI): domain Eukaryota; kingdom Metazoa; phylum Arthropoda; class Insecta; order Diptera; family Syrphidae; genus Matsumyia; species Matsumyia berberina. Next base: position 107,354,311 of record OU862870.1, on the reverse strand, counting down.
TCGCCCCTTTCGATTGCTACCTAATCCACCTGCGCTGATTTAAACAGGTCTGCATTTTCGATAACTTATCGGCACTTAAACGCTTTTGATTAGCCTGTGATTGTAACGTATTGTAACGCCCTCTTGACGTAAAATGAAGCTAACATATTTCTATTGAATTTGTGTACATATGTACATACGTACAATATGCAGATGTTTGGCATAGTAAACAGCGATAATATATTTTGTTATCGTAAATCGATAATGATTGAATTAGTACAAATAAGTTGATTATTCGCTGTTTCTATTGCTTCCAATGGTATCGCAGGTAGAATTAGTGAATTTGGCTACTTGTCAATAAATAAGTGAGAATTGTAGGTAGATTCCCGGAAACGATCATTACTTTAATCTTGACCATAAAATTGTAATATTTAATGATTGGACATTTTATTTAAACAAGAATGTGGAATTCCGAAAGATTTATTGGGTTCGAGGTGATGATTATTTCACGCTGACAAAAAGAACCGGTCGCCGTGGCTTACAACTCCAAACATATCCACAAACAATTTTGCGGAAGACCATCTCTCGTCGGAGAATGACAATCTTTCGAGAGTACCTATAATTTGTGATGAAAAAGCTTCTCAATTCGGGGTTTGGAATCGGCAATAAATTAAAGGCCCCCTTCATTCGTTCGAAAAATGTACGCCTCGACCCATCACGGGCTGTCGCGCAAGCTATTTATTTACAAATAAGAGACCTCTGATTACACGGTGTCTTCAAAGACCATTCTCTTGCGTATTCCCAAACAGAGAGAAATGAATAAAGAAAACAATGCCAAGCATGCACACCAAAGACATCTAAACTGATGCGTCCAAGATGTGCATTGGCGTCGGTGCAGGTATAGTTTCTGACAAACTTAGCCTCTTTAAATCAATTAGATTCCCGGACCATAGTAGCAGTTTTCCAGCCGGAGGTCCTAGCAGTGACAGGTTCTGCCTGTGAGACTGCGATGAAGGTAATACCACTTGATGACATCATCAACAGCCAGGTAGTGTGAAAATGGAGTTCAAAGCTTGTGAAGTACTGTCGCAAAGAGCTAAGTACTCTTGCCACACAGCACGAAGTAAAAACAAACTGGGTCCATGGACATGAAGCCATACCAGGGAATGAGAAAGCCGATGAATTGGAAAGGAAAGGATCTGCGCTAGACCTAGAGCAAGTACATTATTCAGTAAAAGTCCCGCCATGCAAACTTAAGCATGAAGCAGGAAACAGATCTCAAGCGTAAGCGAATAGAAGATAGAGCTCTCTTGTAAAATAGCAAGAAAACTATGGCCAAGGTACAGTGGTGCCAGAACTAACACTCGCAAGCCAAGGGAAAGGAAAATCGTCTCCATCCTTGTAGGAGTAATAACAGGTCGTAATACTCTGCCCTATCACATGAAATAACTAAGGCTAAGTGAGGACGACTTTTGCCGGGCCTGCGGACACGAGGAAGTTAATGATGACACAACACACGTTCTTTGCCTCTGCCATCTCAGACATAAGTCTTTCTGAACACACTTTTTCCAGGACACCTAAGAACTAAGTGACAAACCTATCAATGACATCTATAGGTTCATAATTGCTTCAAGGTCGTTCGAAACCTTGGGGCAATAAGAGAGTGCTTTGGGGATTGGTCCACGAGAAAGGGATAATTTTACCCCAAATAGGCATCACAATGGGTCTCTACTGACCTGAGTGTGGCGCAGAGGATTCTTTCTCTCCTCGCCAACCCATCTACCTAACCTAACCTATAAATAAGAGCCAACAAAATGTGAAATCACGTTCGACATTACAACATAATGGTTTTAAACTCTAAAGCCATTGCCATTACCAACTCGTGTAACTATTTAAATCGTCCAATGAATCCCTAGAGTCTCGCAAGTTGCTAAAGACACAACCGTCTAAGTAAAGGACAATCGGAGACGTTTATTTTCTGTCTTTGCAACTTTTCCATTGATGTGGACGTTTGTGATATACAAGTCCACAGTTGGTTTACCCAACACGCCTTTAGGTGTAACAATGACTCCGGTTGTGAGCGCGGGGAATATATGTATAATCCTTCTATTACTTCCTATCGAGTCGTGGCTTGTATTATCGAACGCTTCCTCACTGTGAAGAATGACACATGGGCCGATTTGCTGCCTCTTTTCTCTTTTTCACTAGGAGTGAAGGGCTCCTTCAGTAAATTGCGCTTCTCTGTAAGCTTATTGACTAGGGTGCACAGCAGTAGACGCTTACCCGAGGTGTTAGACTAATCGGCCTGTAAAACATTTTAGGCAGCTCACTAGGTCTATTGCCTGGCTTGGAGATGAAAAAGGCATTTTCCTGTCTTCAAATTGACAAGGCTAATGAAACTTTGCAAGCGATACGTTAATTAGATATCATCAGTCAACAGGGTGACCTTACTTCAGGTATCGGGTCAGATAGGTATAGTGTATCAACTTGCGAGTAAGGGTCAAAACAAGATCATTTTCTTTGTTCTGGAGTTAATGATGAAATTCTAAAAAGAGCTAATCAGACTTATGTGGAGATTGGGAGAGGAAATTGACCAGTCCTCGATTTTAAGAACACCCTTTCTCCGTTTACGCTATGGCGAAAAGATTATAGAGCTGCAAGACCTTCTGAGTTGCGTGAGCAGCGACAACAGTCGAAAGATACACACCTACCTCACCTTAAAACCAAAAGCGAAGACACCAAAAGTTCCAAAACATCAATGTAATGGAGGACAATAACCCAACCAATTATAAATACTATCTCAGCCTTGGCTTGAGGTCTGGGCGAAGGCTGAACCTTTGTTTCAAAAATGTTGCATTCACTACTGCGAGATGTGTAAAAATTCCACATTTTGCACGTTAAAGGAAACAGCCCAACAGGGAGCAGTCTCGACTACGCTATTACCCTTACCGAACCACATAAATTGTACCCTAAACTCTCACTGAACCTTTTTCTTTTACAGATTACTTTATGCTAAACAATCAAAATGAAAGGAGAATTGAATGAAGCCTACGATGACGAAAACGTAAGTAGCCGCACAACTTGTGCTCCATATTTATGCCATTCAATTGCTTTTGCATCTCTCATTCGTCTTTGTCCCCTCATACAACAGTCTAGGCCTATCGGAATCAGGCTGTCTTCACTTGAGTTTGATGATCATTTATCTGCATCGTTTTCAACTGTAAGAGTCGTTTTTGTTTATCCACTGCATGCCATGTCATTTAAGTTTGAAGTAATCCTTTCCATTTCTAGACAGAGATAGGTGCCAAGGAACTCGAATTTGAAAATGGGATAACTGACCTGTCACAGCCTCCAAAGGAGCCCTTTAAGTACAAAAAGCAATTGAAAATCTGTTTTTTTAGTCTGCTGCACTTCCTGGTCGGTTGCTATTTTGGATATGCCACGTATTTCCATGCTGCGGTTGGTAAGTCTATGTCGCAGTCAATTTTAGATTGAAAAGTACTTTGAACCTGATATTTCCAGTTCAGAATAGGAGTCACACCGCGGATAATAATTATCCTGCTGACGGACGGTGTTATGTCAACTGCGCAATGCAGTTCTGCAGCGGTTATGGAATGCTTGTCCTGATCGTCTCGTTCGTGTACTTTGGATTGTTCTACTACTTCTTGTTGAAGCCAAAGCTTGGACGAAAATTTCATCAGACGACAATGAAGCCATTTGGCAAATGGTGGCTCAAGTTTAGTCGAACAAGGTAAATTAATTGAGGACTGGCATTCTAGTTGAAGAAAAACCTTCTAAAAATTGTTTCTTCCTTTAGGGTAGTTTCAGCGGCATTGATAGGAATACTCCTTGTGGTACTGGCGATATACCTATACTTCGAGACCGTAGATGAACCGCAAAAGATCACGGGAATCGCAGCGCCTTGCTTTTTTATCTTAGCCGGATATGTGTTCTCCTCTTCTCGCAAGCATATTCCATGGAGGACTGTGATCACAGGCATCATGTGTCAGTTTATTTTAGGCGTGATTTGCATCCGTTGGGAGGTGGGAAGGAATATTTTCCAGTGCTTGGGTGATAAGGTTGCAACATTCCTGGGTTTCTCCGAAGACGGTAGCCGTTTTGTCTTTGGCGACGAAATCGTAAACAATGGCGTTTTTGCCTTCGCCATTTTGCCAGTTATATTTTTCTTCAGTTTTTTCATCTCCATCTTGTACTATCTGGGTACAATGCAATGGATAGTCTTGAAGTTGGGCTGGGTTCTACAACAGATCCTTGGAACAACAGTATGTGAGAGTGTCACTGCAGCGGCAAATATATTCCTGGGTATGTCTGAGAGTCCGCTACTGATTCGGCCATACATCAAGCTCCTGACGGCATCTGAAATGCATTCGATCATGGTGTCTGGATTCGCCACGGTTTCGGGGACAGTATTGGCTGCTTATATGTCATTTGGAGCATCGCCAGCTCATTTAATCACATCCAGTGTGATGGCCGCTCCTGCAACCTTGGCTATTTCCAAATTGTACATGCCGGAGACAGAGAAGAGTAAGACTACATCCAAAAATATGCAGTTGGAAAAATCGTAAGTTGTTGCAAGATTCCCACTTGGTCTTTGCCTGACAAGTAACATTCCATTTTCTAGAGAGGATTCATCACTGCTGGATGCCGCTTCAAATGGTGCTAGTCAAGCGATTCCCATTATTCTAGGAATCATTGCCAATATTGTGGCTTTTGTGGCATTCATCTCGTTCCTCAACGCTGTCGTCAATTGGTTTGCATACCTCATCGGATGGTATGGAATCGATTTTGAGTGGATATTTTCGAAGATCTTCATTCCCCTAGCTTGGGCAATGGGTGTACCATGGGATGATTGTGATAATGTCGCTAAAGTAGTGGCGACAAAGACAATCATTAATGAGTTCGTTGCCTACGAACGACTGGGAGAGCTCATCACTCATGAGCAAATCCAGGTAAGTTCAGATCTTGATGTAAATTCCATCATCAACTTTTAATCTGTTGCATTTTGTAGGCTCGTAGTGCTGGCATAGCCACATTTGCCATTTGTGGATTTGCCAATCCTAGCTCGTTGGGAATTTTAATTGGTTCACTGGGAGCTATGGCACCATCGAGACGGAACCTAATAACCTCAGTAGCGTTGAGGGCATTCGTTGTGGGGAGTATTGTGTGTTTCGTTTCGGCCAGTTTTGCCGGTAATTAATGAAGGAAACATATAATAGAGTTCTTACTTAAATTCGTTTTTATACTTTGCCAGGCATTCTCATGCGAGAAGACGAAATCGCAATGACTTATAAGACATTCTTGGAAAGTAAAGCTCTTTATGCTAGGAATCACACAATGATCGCTGGAATCTTGCCACTGTAACACCTTACCGCACTTTTTTGTGTGAATGAATAAATGTTATTTATTTATTTTTTACCAAGACTTGAACATTAAAATAAGAACGTTTTTTTTAAACAGTAGTTTCTTTGAATTTTTAAAGCATTAGAAAGGTTTACCAATAAATTGATTAACCCTTGTCGAGTGGTCTTATGGAAACAGCCGTGAATACCCTTAGTAGTTGGGCTAAAGACTGCAGGAACTGCTCAGTTCTGGATGAAGTTCAAATAACTGCGTATGTTATGTAGATGGAAGCTGTCCTAAAAAAGGTTGGCACATGGCCTCTTAAATGCTGACTCGGTTTTAACCCCAGCAAAACCGAAATAATGCCCTTTACTACAAAAAATACCAGACTTCGGCCTTCCACGCCTAAATAGTCAACCTCTCTCACACTTTTGGTGTCATCCTAGACCTAAAGCTGAGCTAAGAACCTAATATAGAACAACGGGTTAAAAAAAGCTTGCGTAGACTTTTATGTCTGTAGCAGAACCTTTGGCAGGAAATGGGAAATCCATCAAACGGATGTACACTGCCATTGTATGACCATTGACCACACCTAGGGGGCACAATCTGATGAAAGTGGAACAATGTCAAAATGAACTTGAGTACCTATGCGGCCGGCTCAGAGTCACGCTCCTGTGGATCCCAGTCAATAGGGCATTGCCGGAAAACCAACTAGCCAGGCCTTGACAGCTCACTCGCGGAACAGGTCGGTATTCCACTGACGCCCATCCTGGAATCTTTCTAATTTAGTTCAAACGTCCCCCTAGATTATCGCCTGTGCCCCATAGAGATACGTGCAGAGCCCCAGAGACTATCCAAGAAACCGCATAACTGTCGCCCTAGCAAGAGACGATTCTATCCTAAACATCCTGTCTCCCGCTACGCATAAACACAATCAACTGGATCCAATGAAAAAAGCCACCGGCCAACAAGAGTTTTATCCTACTAAAGCGATCGCAAATCAGCACCGCACAATGCTTAGAGAGAAATAAAACCTCTCTATAAGTGGGGCGTGCAAGTGGAAAGTAACCAACTTCGAAACTGGAGGCGTTTTTCTTAAGGCCCAGGCCCACCCATAACCTCCTGATGAATTTCATCACAGTAAATTGCTCACTCAATAATCATATCAACAAGCTGGACCTTTGAAAATGTGTCGACAATGTTAAGGAGATCAATAAAGTGCTGGGCACGTCTTGTATCCCATCATGGGTTGTCGTAAACCAAAATATTTTCGAGGGGAGTTCACATCCACAGCCTTAGTCACCCAATCATCCGCAAGAACAATCTTGATGTTGCTCTTAGATACCAATAATGCTCTGGACCACACAATTCTTCAGTTATTCGAAAAAGTTGCTTTGCACAAAAGATCTTTTAAGTTAAAGTACTCTCTGTCAGTAAAGGTAGGAGGCCCCAACAAAACCTTATTCTGGTAACCCCGGAATAGGTGTATTTCGGCTTAGCCAGAGAATGGAGTAATGCTGTTATCACTTCCCCCGGGGACAAATACATACTGAAACAACCTGACAAGGCCTTTGTGGCGGCTGTGAAATAAGCACTAACCAACTGATGGAGAAAGACGCGACTGAAAGACATGTTTCGTGTGAGCTAGAGTTAACCTAAACTTGGTAATTAAGCATTTAAAAGTTGGAGGCGTTCTGACCCAAGATTTCCAATGTCACAATCTAGATAATGGACGAAATACGGTACATATATATATGTACCTTCTTACTGATGGTTGTTTGTGAAATTTACTTTAGAACCTTTTCTACGAGGCTCTTACCATTATAAAATTAAGGAATATCAATTTAGGTTAAGAGAGTTTTGTTACTCACATGTTTTTAATAATATAAAACAATTTTTTGTAACGATAATTTAGAATTTTTAACTTCACTTCCGTCCTGCACAACACACTCTTTTAACAACATGTTCGTTCCGAATCCCGCACGTAACTAAACTGTCACTGTCAAACGATGAAATGACAGCTCACTTTCGATCATCCTAAGGATATGCACCAAAAATAAAAAACATTTGAATAATGGTATAAACTACTTACTGCTGCTTGTTTGTGAAATTTACTTCAGAACTTTATCAACGAAGCTCATACCATTATAAAATAAAGCATATCAATTTCGATTAAGAGAGTTTTGCTACTTACATATTTCTAATAAAATAAAATAATATTGTGTGACGATGATTTCAAATTTTAACTTAACTTCCGTGCTGTACAACACACTCTTTTAATAACATGTTTTTTTCACATCTCGCGCGTAACTACTGTTAATCGATGAAATGACAGCTCACTTTCGACCATTCTAAGGTCGAATTTGAATTTGACATTTCTGTTTAAGCGGGAGTTCACTTGTTTACTTCTTGTTTTGAATTTGATATCGGTGTTTTTTTTGCATTTGAACACTAAATATGAGTATCCAAACGATGGAATTAAATTTCAAAGATTTAAGAGATTTTTCGGACAAAAATTCTGATCAAATTATTCCCTTAGAGAGAGCTGTGAAATTGAGCCTCATATCCTTTTCAATAACTTGCTTTCAAAGCTACTTTTGTCTAAAAATCTTTGTAAACTGTTTTCAACCTTAACACATGATAAAACGAGACTTATAAAGCAGGTGATGTTTCCAATTCTGAGATCTACGAGTGCTGGGCAACGTCGTTATTCCAACGATATGGACCTTCAAACATCACAGTAAATGATCTCAATCTGTTGTTGGATATTTTTCTGTCAGCAATTGAGGAGGTAAACCATTAAACAGAAACTTATATACAACTATTTATGTATTCCATTGACCTTAGCAACTCAATGATAGCCGAGAAGATGTAAACGAAACACAAAATGATAAACTAATCATATTCCTTAACTATTCCCTGGAACTATTCACATGGATTCGTTCAGTGGCTAAAGAATTCGGCACAAATGAGATCACTACATTCCTCTGCTTTGGTCTCTCTATGATAAATAGCTATTTGGTTGTGACGTCTAAGTATGAATTGGATTGTCGTAGAAGCTACAAATATAAGACTATTTCTTTCAGGCGAACATCTCGATTGAATAGCAATGAACTTCTGGAAAAACCTCTTACAATTCAGAATATGATTTTGGGAATTCTCTCAGAAAATCCACAGATTTTCTCTTTCGAAACCGAAAGTAGCCATCTGTTCACCAAATGTAAGTGCAAATGTAATATCTCTGAACTTTTTAACCAGCTTTTGATGACTGCTTCACACAGTAATATCAAACTTGTGTGCTGTCGGAGAGCTAGCACCTAAATTGGATATAAAGACTGCTGTTGATACATGGAAAAGTGTAGTAAGATTGGCTTCACACAACATTCCTCATTCACAATCTGAGAATGGCTCTTTTGGGGATATCGATTGGTTGAAGGAACCCATGTCTTTCCTACTTAATGAGATTGGTAGAAACGTAGAGACTGTCTACAAAGAGGTGCAAAAACAACTTCGAATCGTCTTAATTATTTCTAACGCATATATCTCTTTCAGAACTCTCTCAGTGAACCAATCCAGCAGATAGAAAAGTTCCTTAAAGTCACTAATTTTTATGTGAGACTTTTACAAAAACTCACATTGGATTTTCGTCATGTGCCGTTTCCAGTTTGTGAAAACTTTCTTAACACATTGGCCTTAGTGTTAACGTAGGTCTGAGAAAGTCTATAACACACATACAAATTGTAAGAAAATCTCCTTTGCAGACCACCTGCATGCATTGCTGACACACCAGTACACAAAGTGATCATGGAATACGTTATGAAAGACTGTAGGGAGCTAATTCCCTTTGCATGTAGAAATGAGTTGTTTTTTGATGTAAGTGTGAGCGTCAATTTGAAGGAGTCGGCTGTTTTAATATTTTAATTTTAGCACTTACTAGCTGATCGTGTTGAAAACTTAAACACAAACGAGGCGTTCTATGAAGTACTGATGGAAGTGCTCGAAGTAGCAATTAGGAAAAATGAAGACAAATGCTTGAATCCTCGGCTTTTAGATGCAGCGTTTGAAAGGAATATAAAGAGTGAGTATTTACATATATGTACATACATATGTATCAGTGTAAACTGCCTACAGTTCGCCCAAATCAAGTTTTATGGCATCTGCGCGTGCTTGGCCTTTAAAACCGAGTATATGTCTTTGTGCTACTACTAAACAGAACTTCTTTAACTACTACGTCAGGCGCACGATCATTGAAGAGCACTCGATAATCCTGCTCCTTGTTCTAGACAAGAAATGCGGAATCTATGCTGAATCTGTTCCCAGCATAGTAGAAGCACCAACTTATAACTTTTCCTTCCAGATGCTCACATTTTTCTATCTGCATCAAAGTATAATCGGTTTATTGAGACGTTTAGCGCCCTACAAATCCACTTTCATCAAGAACAGTTTAGAAAGACGCTAGTAAAATGTGTTCTACAAGACGAGATTATTCTGGCGTTACCAGCTATTGATATATGGTGCACGATTTTCAGGTATCTTGTCTCACTTGCAATCACTGATCGAATGTATTCCTAATGGTCTTTTTCAAAGGTTGGCAACCCAAGCAAATCGGTTATCATATTTTACATTTTGGAGAAATATAAATGAGCGTTTTGCTATGTTTTCTGATCGGCTACCGGCTATGTACGTGGGGATGCTTTTGAAAAGACTCTACTCCATATTCCCTACACAGGAAAAGGCTGAAATATGGAAAAAAATTAATGCACGTATGTTAAATAATAATAGATTCCTACTGACAATTGGTTTGGGTGCAATACCAAATAGTTCTGTAAGTCAACCCATCATTCATCATTTTACAACCGAACTAGTACGGTTCCTAAAAGAATCTTCGAACGAGATGACCGTGGACAATTTTTATACAATCGTAAGTTAAGCAACAGTTTCTGTCTCTTTTTTTTATTCTCTAATATTGTACACCCTCCTTTCAGGTTAAAGATTTGAAACTTCTAACTCCAATCAGTTTTCGAAATGACGAATTAATTCAGATGTTACTTCAGTACCTAAAGATTGCGATGAAAAGCAAAAAGCACACCATACTGGTTGAAAGTATTTATGATTTCATCGGTGGCAAACTAGAATTCATCGATAATGGCAGAATACTTGAAATTCTTACAGAATTAAGTGCGAAACTTTCCACATTTGATGCTTGCTCAACAAAACTATGTTTAGTTAGATTTCTAAGCAGGATCTCAAAAATACCTCGACTTCGAAAACACTCTGAAGAAATGTTAAGAATCCTCCAAAGTGATGAACTTATAAAAAACTTTTGGGATATAGAAAGAACAACGGATAACGAGAAAACACCTTCAGAAAATGCAAAGTTATTTCAAGAGATTTTGAAAAACGGTTTAACGGAGAAAGTAAGAACAACTCATGTTTGTGTGATTGAAGAAAATATGCCTGCAAAGAAGAAAAGTAAGACGGAGTGCGGACTTATACTTGAGTGTATAGAGGACAACGTTCATAAGCTGCAGGCATTGGTTCAGCTTGAGGGATTGAATACTGCGAATGTAGAAATATTCAAAAGAGTAGTAAGCAAATTGCAACAAATTAGCGCCATAAGTTAAAGTTCGTCATTAGTTAGATTCATTTAATAAACTGTCTTTTACAAATGTCGCTTGTTTTCCTATGTTCCTCTTCTTTTGATCTCTTGTTATCGAAAGCTTTCTCCAAGTTGACTACGGCTTTTCACACTTTGTTGGATCCCGAGACACAAAGGCATAAGCGGAAATGAACTGGTAAGAAACCAGTGTCCAAACTGAACCACCATATGGTCGAATGTTCTGGTTTTATCCTAAAAGACACTGAAATGCAGCGTTGATGTGGATTTTTGGAAGCTGATCATACATCGTGCTATGAATATTTTTAATTTACCTGAAATCAGGGGCCCAATTAAAACACTCGTTAACAAGTAACTCGTCATCGAAATGTGAGGATTTGGCATTACCGCTCCCAATGGGGTTAATTAATCATTCGATCACGAGTTACACATACTCACTCGTTATCGATTGCGGTAATTCGGCCACAGGGCTTTCAATGGCTATCTTAAGAGTTTGTTAAGGTGGACATGTCTCTTCGAAAGCTATTAGAAATCACTAAACAAAAACGCCTTACATACCTACTTACCTTGTGCACCTGAATCAACATGCGTTTCCAGTCAGCTTGGGATGCCAAAACCGGGCAATGCTCTGTACAGCTTGTGTCTATACATGCTGTCATACGCTTCCTTATAATCGATAAAATCTGCTGAAGTGTGAGTGTTTGGTCGATGGTAGAGTTTTCTGAGGTATGTAAGTAGAGGTGACGGTTCTTAAGAACCCAATTACCGCTGGGATATGCCGTTTTGAAACCGCAACTCATTTGACCTGGTTATTTGTAATTTTAGACGAAGATATTTAAATCCAACCTGTGGAATTAAGGAAAAGGAATAGTTCACCAATCTTTTTCCTGGAAATATCTTTGAGGTCGCCTAGAGTCTGCTGCCTGATCCCCGCTAGGGCCGGACCTTTACGCAGGAAATGACGCAGTGTTGTGGGGGACGCCTAGCTTGGCTGTGTGGTCTCCTATTGGCCAGTGGCCTGTGCTGGCGGCTGCGATTCTTGCAATATCTAGTCTTGATCTGCTTAGAAGCTCGGTTGTTATAACCGGGCCAGATCTTTCGTGATATGACGCGATTGTTAAGCCTAATCCACGCTTGGTTGGTCGAACTAAAGTCACAATGATAAGAACCAATCAGGTCGTTGACAAAAGGCTAAGGGAGCTTATACGAAACAGAGAATAAGATCTTGCAGACGATATAGTTTTTGTAGTTAAGATCTCTCTTAAGGATCGGGCAAAAATGCTTGAAACACAATTCTGCGTTGGTGCTACCGTTTTCCCGTCACGTTGGAAGTGCTTCACAGACTCGTTGAATTGAAATACTCAAATTTATCAGCTGTTTGTACAAAACCCCACACAAATTTACTGAAACAAAAAAAAAATCTGCGATGCTAAGTGTCAGAACTAGTTGAACTTTTCCTTTGAGAGAGCCCGTCATTACGTATTATTACTTTTGCCTCGCTACTCTATTTCGCTGTCAAACGTAGAACGGTAGCACGAAGCGAGATTGTAGCTTGTGCCATTGAATTCCTTCCACTTCCACTAACGCAGAATTGTGTTTCAGGCATTATGCTGACTTACCATTCTCCGAACAGGGTTTCGTCCGAATATATTTTGCAAATGAGTTTGTATAAGTCACCCAGGACAATTTTAACGTTAATTTGGGTTGGCCAAGATCTCGTATTTCGTTCGTTTGTCGTCGTATTTCTCTTCAGTTGGTAAAAGTGCTTTTATCAGGTGCGTATGAAATTTACTCCGCTTTGGTCTGACCTCAAATCACAAACCGTGTATTTTGTATAACGTAGCGTTTTCTGTCTAGCGATGCGGTCTTTCTTTCTGCCCTTCCTCTTCATCATCCGCACAAACAAAATAATACAAACAGATAACTTTGTGTAAAAGCCATAATCCGATTTAAAGAAATATATTTATTCACATATTGTACGTAAGTATGTTTGTATGTATGTTTGTATAATGCGTTCTACATAAAAACTACATTTTACTTGTTCTTTTATAAAAAATTCAATGCAAGTAGCTTATTCGCAACAAATTGCATTCAACGTGAGGTAAAACCATAAAATTTACAATGTAACGCAATAACTCTAACAATAGAATAGAGACATCTACTGAAAATTTGTATCAATCATAGCCAATTGGACATACGCATGGATTGTGAGCTGTTAAAAATACGCCACCGAGTATATTAAATACGTAATTTAAAATTTATTAAATTTTTTTTTTTTTTATTATTATTTGTCCATTACCACTGGAAAAATAGAAATACACTGTTTCCAACATCTGTCTTGGAATGATATCTCGAGGATAGATAAATTATACAAAAGAAAGGTAAAAATACATATATTTTGTTTTGCCTTTTCACAGCAATCTTCTAACCAAAATTGAAAAAAAAAGATTAACTAATAAAATGATTATGATTTAGCCATTTTTGCGCACACAAAAAACTATGTATGTATGTATATAAAAATTAAATCATGGGAAAATTAACAACAATATTCATTTTCATGCTCAATGCCAACGGATTGTGAATTTGCTTCCGACATGTATTCGGAGAGAATTCCAAAGCGCTCTGCTATGTCTTGTATTGCATCTGTAAAACATTCTAATCATAAGCGGTTCTGTTTTTTTCTTCGTTTAAACTCAAAAAAGGAAATTTAAGCAACAAGAAATAAAAAGATGAATTAAAAATAAATAATAAGGCAAAACTGTAAAAAAAAAAAAAACATTTTTAATATTTATATCTGTACATGGCTACACCGGCGACGCCAATCAGTATAGAGCCCATCAAATACCCGAGGAGTTTCAGCTGAAAACGTACCGAAAGTATGACAAATATTCAATGTCAAACAGTGAGGGCTGTTAGGAACTCACCTTTGAACTTTCTTGAGTGTCTCGTTTGAGTGGCTGTTTGCTTTTTTGTTCCAACTTTTTGGCCTGGCCCAGCATCTTCTGGTACATCTCCTTTTCGTTGTGTTCTTCACGGCGAGCTTTAATGATTAATTTTGCTAAATCCTGAAAAAAAAGTAGAAATATGCATATGCACACATGTTTTAATATCCTTAACAAAGCTGGTTAAGACAAATTATGATTGAAAATCTATGTGTGGTCGGGTTTTATGAAACGAATTTGAATGTAAATGGCAAATAGAAGCTGCACCCAACTTGACGTTAGGAATGATTATCTCCTCTTCACAAATGTTGATCCATTCCGGCGTCCGATTGATGATATTAGGATCCCTTAGGATCGCCGCACTCTAAAGTTACACTCCGTCGACCACACGTCGGAGACAAGAAGCTTCTTTACATCGTATGTACACACACACATACATACATATATGCGTCGGCGAAGTATCAACAAAAAGGAGATCTTCCAAACTAATTATAGACTAGAGATGCTTAAGTCTTCTCAACATCGCCTAGATCTTACAAGCTGTATCGTGTGAACCCTTAAGCATTTTGTTAACAATCTTATTGATCCATGCCAGTGTAAATTTATACCAGGAAAGGCATCACCTAATAATATAATAATATAGCTGGCGCGACAGCTCAGGATGAACCAAGGCCTAGCTTCTCGCAACCATTTATGTTTTGCGTGTTACATATACAAATGGAAGGGACCTACAGTTTATTGCCGACTCCGAACGGCAAAGTGAGAAGCTCTTTCATGACAGATTATACGCCCGGAGGCTTGTCATTCCCCGACGAGAGGTGGTGCCGCGAAAAATGTTCGTTATTCCTGGCTGGGGCTTGAACCCACTCCGCTCGGTCAGCAGTCCAACGCACTAACCACCGACCCACGGCATCACCTACGATACAAAAAATGAATTGTTCAGAACCAACGGTAGAGGCCCAATGTTTTAAAAGTCAACGCAATTATTTGCACACAGCAACGATGTTGGCATTACCGGAAGAACGCAGAGCAATTTTAGTAACGTGTTCATGGTTACTGAGACAGAAGCGACTTAGATTGGTTTAAGTTTTACGCATGTTGTCGCTCTCTTTCAAAAATAAAATCCTTTGGATGATCTTTGATCTTGTCTATATAGGCGATACATGGAGAAGAAGACAACGACTGTACAGCGACATCCGCCTATTCGGAAGTACAAATCCACCGGCTACGATGACTTAGAAATGTAGAAGCGATAAACACCAGAGAATTTTCAAATCCACCCAGATGGGAAGGAGCAGATGGTGCGCACAATTGAGAAACGGCTATAACCAACTTCGCATGCAAAACTGGAAGCAGCTAGTTAACGATCGAGCTGGCTGTAGTTGAGCCTTCCCGGACTGCACCATCATGGTAATTCAGTAAAATTGAAACACTCTATAGCCTTACCTGCTGAATAGTCCTGCTGTCTGGTTCCAAAGTAGCCGCTCGCTGCAACAAGCTAATAGCACCCTTAGTATCGCCCTTTCCTTCCAAAATCTACAACAGAAAATATTTTATAAACTGCTTTTAATCTAGTTTACACATTTCTGTGCTTCATTCCATTGGCTTACCCTTCCTTTTCTATACAAAGCTTTATGATTATTAGGCTGACACCTTAAAACATGTTCTACTGAAGCAAGTGCAGCATCGTATGCTGAGATCTTTATTTGTGCCATCGCCAGATTGTTGTACACCACAAGTCGGTCATCCAAGATGCTCTGTAAATCGCTGTTGGAAAGCTAAATGAAATGCAAAATAAAATTAATACATTTCTCGGTACTTGTCCATAAGCTAAACATACTTCTAGGTCTTCATTTTCCATAGTTGCGTCCGGATCACCGTCTCTATCATCCAAGTACTCAAGTGCACGACGGTAAAGTTGAATTGCAACATTAAATTCGTTGCGATTGTACCAAAAGTTGGCTCGTTCCTTTTTACGGTTTCTAAAATTGTAAGAAGAAATCATTTTTTCATTCATGGATCGAGGACATAATGATGATATTAACTTGCCCATATTTTTTACGAATCTCAAACGATTTCAAGTCGGCATGCTCCTCAAATTTGCAATCTAGTAAATGGACTTCATAGGTAATCTGAAAAATATATAGAAAGGTTATGTAGGTATGTGTGCATTTGTTATCTTATCAATAGTTTTCGATTCCTAAAAACGAAACCGACAAAGCGGGCACAATTTTGCACTTCAACTTAGATAGACAGTGAAAAAAATGATGCAATGTCATTGGAGAGTGAAAATAAGAGAAAAAGGTAAATAATTTCTAGGACCTTATCTCAAGAGTGCGATCAATTTAAAACAAGCGACAGCTATAATTTGGAAATGCACACTCATACTTGATTCTGTTTGAATGTAAACTGACGGTCAGAATGATGCTACAAGCGAGCGGGCGCTTACACCCTGTTAGTAATGAAAAAGTTAGACTGGCTAATTTGCTTATATGTGGACTAACGAACGCACTTAAATTATTTCCCCCCTTGCGTGTGTGTCAAATGCCTCATGAAACAGATGAATCGGTTTCTCATGTCACGCAGAGTTATAGGTGTTATTAGAAATTCAATAGCTTTACGTTTAGACTCTTCCAATCTAATCCATAAGGAAGAATTGTTTCATTTTTAGTTTCAAGTCGATACTCACATCCATCAGAGAATTTGTTTTTCGTACGTCATTTTCCCATCCTTTGGTATAGATAGTACGATGACACATATGATGACGTGTATTAAAATTGTTGGCGAGTTTTTCACTCGTTTTGTGTGATTTATTGAAACCGTATTCACATTTGAAAGTCAAACTACGTTTTTCATATGATACGACCTTGAACTTTAGTGTCACTGAGTTCAACGAAAGATTTGCATTTTTGTCAAGTGTTCTCTTTCGCAAGATATGTTAAGTTTATGGAGAAACACATGAGACGCGCCTTATATATTATAACAAACACACAAAGATCAATTTATGCATTAAGAAGAACATACGAAAACATGAGATTTAATTGCCCGTTCTTTAGGTTGATCACTCAGCAGGAACATTTAGTTTCTTCATTACACTACTGCAAATCATGCTTAACAAAGAACTGTGAGGCCGAAGATAAGTACGCAGTACGAAACCGGGCAATGTACTGCGAGTTACGCTCTCTGAACATTTCACAATCCCATAAACCAAACAAAAACACCTACCTTTGCATCTGGTGGAATAGAAAGCTCTGGATTTTCTTCATTTTTCAATCCAATAGGTCCGTATGCGAACCTTGGGTCCACAATAACCTCTGCTACCTCACCAACACGCATCATTGGTACAGCCAAGTCGAGTCCTTGAACCAGCTAGAATAAAAATAGTGTTAAGTGATGTGAATGACCTCCAACAGAGAATCACTTCTCACCTCATAATCCCCCACATGGAAATATGCGTCCTCTTCCTTTTCTACAACAGTCCCATCGTCAAGTTTACCAGTAAAACTGACTTTTACCAATTCTCCACGATGTGGATTCATAGGATTGTCGGATTTCTTTATTGTTCGCTTTATCAGTTGTCCATTGCCCAGCAAATCCACAACTCCATCATCCTCTTCAACAGAACTCTTGTTTGGCTCTTCGTCAATTTCACCTTTCATTTGCTTCATTTCAGCCTCATTTAGATTCGATAAATCCTCGAACGAACTGTCGCTAGACTTTTCCTTGTCCATTTTTTTATGAATATTTTTTACGTTTGAACAAAAGCAATTACTGGGCAGTAAAGCTGGTTGATTTCAAGTTTGAACTTCGACCTACGATTACGAAAGAAGTGAAACTCAATGAAAACTGACGATAAATTGTATTTCAAACTTTATGATAACTTGAGGCTCTCTTAATTGCTTTGGTTTTTTTTTTTCTTTTTCCTGTCTACACCAACAAAAAATAAAGAAATCGAATGACTTGAGAATATTGAATTTATGTTTGTATGTTTGAATAGACAAGAAATTTACCTGCAATTAGGTATTATGTGATTATAATTGAATAAAGTTCTTGTTTAAAATTAAGAAAACAATAAATTTACACAGAAAGAGGTTAATGGCTGATTGACGTGATATCTATAAAAGAAAATATAAGAAAATGAAGAAATTTCTCTGCTAAAAAACAAAAATTTCTTCTTTTTGACAATTCCGACAACTTCGTGGCTTACTCTGTTACAATTTTACTTTTTTTTTCTCTGTTCTGACTTTTGAGAGTAAAAATTGTACTAGTGTTGCAAAAAGAATGTGGCGTCATCTACAAGTGGCTGAATGAATTGAATTTTTAAGCCACTGATAATTATTCAATGTTTTAATTTTAAATGCGATAAAAACACTGAGCAACTTTAACAAAAGGCTCATTTATCCAGAAAAAAGAAATTACGAAATGTCTATTAATTATCTGAAAAGTAAGCAACTTATGGTTCAATGTTAGGTTAGGTAGATAAGGCGGCTGTCTTCCCTGTGTCAGGAAACACTTAAACCAGGGTTTCGTCTATTATCATACTATTATAATATGACGGAGTTCTAGACTTACTATGAGAACCGATCACTACAAGAGTGTGTGGCTCAGTCGAACCATTATATAGCTCCTTGGCCATTTAAAGTGAACTACATACCTACCTACTTGGTTTTTAGTTAAACCATTTTGATCTAGAAATAAAGTTGCTGATGCTGAAGATGCAGGTCAGATTTGCTTAGTGGTTTTGCAGATGCTTATCTCATTTTAAGAAGTTGCCTTTAGAGCTAGACCATTTGATTTTTATTTCCATCCAATCTCACTTGAGTGACGCTGCAGTTCACAATCAACCCTGGCCTCAATCAACAAGCTTATTCAGTTAGCTAACTGCGCACTCCAAGTTGTTTTGGGTTAGATTCGAAAACTCTGCGGAGCGAAGCGTTTGTCTCCATTCACGATCTCAAATGTCCAATGCGAATATACACACAGCAGATGTTACATTGCATTTCCATTAGCTCGTCAATGGAATTCGGCCACAGGAGTCTTTCAGCAAAAAAAAAACCTCACCTCACCTTCTGCGGTGATCCTGGATGGTGTCACGCTTCGGTATGCACTCTTGAAGAACCTGTTAACAGCTGTAATGGGCGAATTACCAGGATCAGTTTAAATGAAACACCAATCGCTCGTAATGTCAATAAATAATACATGATTTATCTTCCTGCTTCTCTTTCCCTCTCTGTACAATGCTTGTATACGATAGCTTAGAATCTACAAAATCTTTTTTTTTTTTTTTTTGCTCATAGACTAGAGAATTACGTTTTTATTTTTTATTACAAATATATTTCTTATACTTGGCGAACAAATAAAACATAAGTACATCGACTACCGCTATCTGTGCGCGGGTAAGCCAAGACTAAACTAAACAATACTTTGTGCTTTGCTGAAATCATGAAAACATAAAGGATAAATTATAAACAAATGCTAGTGGAATGATTTCTCTCCAGAGACACATTTGGGAATAAACTCCTTAAGGAACATCGTTACGAAAATTGGAATGCGTTTGGGCCTTCCAATCATCACTCACTTTCCTTCTATCGAAAAAAAAACGATAATTAACATTGAACTTACGAACTAAACATTGAGTGTAAGACGACTCTACACTGCAGCAACAATTATGTCTTGATCTTGCGTCCCATTTTGGTAGTGGCATACTTTGAACCATGGTGGTGATTCCTTGGTGCGCCGTTAGAGCGCAGGATTCCATTGGGCTTCGAACGGGTCTCGAAGACAACGTCGGAATCGGTGTCTGAATCGGTGAGAGATGTAGCTCGACTGTACGAAGAGGGAAGTTCCTCCTCCTGCGAGCCGATGAGCGAGTACTTTTGTACTTTTGGCCGAGAGCGAGGCTTTTTGGATGTGCGACAAGCGCAGGAGATACCCCAAAACAGGCCGGATAGCAGGAGAAATCCAACAATGATGGCAACCACAACGTACAAAATCGACCAATCGCAGTTAGCTTCCTCGACACCCCAGAAATAAAAAATCGAAGGCATCCAGAAAGTTTCACACATGCAGGAACGAGTGACTGTATTGCAGGATCCGTGACCGGAGCATTTGTTCTGACAAACGGTGGTCCGGACATCGGCAAAGGCTGCACCCAGGATTGACGAATCGCGAAGAATTTTCTCCTTCAGAATCTGTTCGACCTTAAGTCCCGGAATAGGTGTAGGTTTAATGTCGGCGGCTCCAGCAGGTGGCAGCTCTTCAGCGTAGAACACAAGGATTGCTTCGTCAGATTTGGCGTCGATTTTCAGCTTGCGGACGTAGATTTTGACGTTGCCCAGCAACAGTGCAATCTTTTGAACCATCGAATCAAGTTCGGATTCGGTGAGCACGGAAATCCCCATAGAGAAGGTGAGCTCCACAAGATTTAACAGTTTCGGATCTGGCCGAACGATGACACTAACTGTATCGCTGGCGGTGAGTCCCTGCTCATCGGTGACGGTCAACTTGAAGACATATCGTCCATGTGCCACGTCCGTCAGCATGAGAACCGGCTCTCGGTCAGAATTGCCAACGATATTTCCAGCTGCTAGACTCATATCATCCCTAGACCAGGTATAATTCACAACTTTCAGATCATCGTAGGACTTGGAACCATTCAAGTAGATCACGGACACAGGCAAAGTTATGCTCTGATCACCTCCAGCATTAGCCACTGGGGCGGAGTTTTTCTCTTGAACCACTTTCACCCAGGTGCTGTCACTTGCGGTATTGTTGTTCTCATCGGCGACTGTCAGTTGGAATTCGTAGAGGCCGATGGTAAGGCTCGTGGCATTGGCAACTGATTCATTGCCATTCACAATCACTGCATTGTTGGGACCAGAAACCTGGGTCCAGTGGTAATTAGTGATTTTGATGTCGTCCGTTGATTGCGATCCATTCAGCTCCGCCCAGTTCTTAGGCAAATTGGTTGTGGAGTTCGTTCCCGCCTCTGCTATGGGTGGCGAATTCGTTGGAGGCTTCACAAAGACGTGAACTTTGGCGGTACTAGATTGGTTGCTTCCATCGGTGACTTTCAACACGAACGTGTACATTCCTTCCTCGAGGTTCGATAGCTGTAGGTAGGGCGTTCGGGTGTTCTGCATGTCAACCGCTTTACTCTCATCGTTGGCATCCTTTGTCCATTCCCAAGCTACAATTTCACGATCATCCTTACTGGCAGTTCCATTCAATGTGACGTTGTTGTGAGGAAGGTAAACCATAACAGCACTGCCGGCATTAGCCTCAGGTGGGTAGTCGGTTGCCTTCAGGACAGTAATGTTTGCTGTAGTTGAATTGCTAGCCTCATCCGAGTCCGTGACTGTCAACTGAAATGTGTAGTTGCCGGGAGAAGTTAAATCGCTCAACTGAAGCGTATTTATCTCGGGAAGACTCGGTTCGTAGCCAATTGGTCCAGATTTCAACTCCCAGTGCCAAGCTACGATCTTGTCATCGTCTGTGCTTGCGCTACCATCGAGAATCGCCTTTGTAATTGGCCATTTGATTTTCTGCTCTGGCGGGGAGATGACTACTTGTGGTGGTGTGTTGATGCGTTTCTCTGGAAAGACAGTGACATTAGCCATAGCATCGCCATAAGTTCCATTGCCCGTTACGGATATCTTGAAGGTGTACAATCCTTCGGAGAGGTTCGACAGGTTCATCTTCGATTTTGTTTGATCAGAAATAGTGCCGTTCATCGGTCCCTTCGGTTGGGTAATTAATGTCCACAGATACTTGTACGGACTTCCACTGGACTGTTCATCAGGCACAGTGTACGCCGAGAGGGAGACCTCTTTTTCTGGTAGCCGCACCTCCTTGGACACCACTGATACAAATATTTTCTTCTGCTGCTCCTCCTTACTGGCTGCGGCAGCTGCTTCGTCCTCCATTTGTCGCTCAGTCACTGGCATTGATTCCATCAATGAGATGTGTCTAGGCCCGTCGGTTTGGAGAATTTTCTCCACTAGTTTGTCGCCAGCAAAGTCTATGTCTCTCAGAACGCACTCCCTAAGCCGGTTCCTGGCATATCCTGGTACACATTTACAGATTCCTTTTCGACCACCCGATCGAACCCCGACGCAAATCTGCTTTTCCGGACACCCGCCGTCCATGTTGACCTCACAGGGAATATACTTCGCGGATCCGCTATAGAACAGCATTCCATCGTCAGCCTCCTCGTCCATAGCTGAGTTTCCATAAAGGTCGTTCTTCCTGTCAAGCAATAATTGTTTGACTCTCTTTTCCTCCATCGGTAAGTACTCATCGTCGTAGGACGGCGGAGAGCCTTCGTACCTGAACTTGTTCGCCTGCTTCCAGAAATTCAAAGCGTTCGTTTCCGCTTCTTCCTCTGGAAAGAAGTCATTCATTTTCTCAGCCTTGAAAACATCCATCCAAGTGATATCATCCTCCCCAGATTGTGCCGCAACTGGGCTCACTAAAACCATCTCGAGTCGGCCTTTCGCCTCGTCCTTCTCTTTGGGCAAACAGGCTGCGTTGCTGGTACACCGTACATGATAACAAGTTTCCTTGTAAATAAATGCCACGTTGCACGTTTGATTCTTTTTTTCACAGCACGCCATGACGCAGGTGCGCAAATCGATCTCTCCATCTGATCTGAAATTATCCGTCATGATTCCAGCGTCGGCCCCATCGCGCGGTGCGTATCCACTGAACACATGGTGAAACATATTCGGACATAGAGCTTGGACATTTCTCGTGTTCAAGGGAGTCTTCTCATTTCGAATTGAGGCACTGTTACTGCTAATACTGCTGGTGATACCACTAAGGCTATTGGTGACATCAGCGCTTGTTGCAAGGCCCACCACCAGACAAGCAATTAATAAAGCAAATATTTCCATAACGCTCACCCAATAAATCGAAGAGTGCGCACTTGCTAAAGCAACTTATTCGATCGCCAACTAAACTCAGATAAGAAAGTCTATAAATTTGTTTAGGAAAAAAACCGATTGTTGCAGCTAAGAACATCTGCTTCAAGGTCCTTGCCGAGCTTTAATGAGAGTTATTGCAAAATATACTATTTCCATGACACATTTATAACTAAGCGGAGTATTAAAACTTTAATTTTAGTTTATTTTAGACATTTCTTGTGCGGATAAATGATTTATAATTGGAATTTAAACTTTTTTGCAGAACACGACGGCCGCTGAGAAAAAATCGCAAAATTTTTGTTGACAGCGTCAAAAATATCAGCTGCGTTCTATGTGGATTGTAGAATGTGGACTCTGAAGGTGGCCGTTTTTAGACTGGAATGATGCAGGCGATTTTTTAAAAACCTTGCTTTGAATGAATGCAGAGGTTGATTGCGAATTTTTGTAGAGCTTGACAGAAATATTATCAAACGTATTTTGAGTGTTTTTATCATAGCAACGATGTCCTCTTTACTGTGAGAATTACATACATTGGACGTAAGCTAGTTCTGACTTTGAGGCAAATTTTCGTCATTATCCGACACCAGCAGGGAACCACCAAAACTCTTTTCCAGATGTTGATGTGAGTTGTGATCACTTGTTAGACTTTTGGTTATTCTGTAAATAATTCTGCTGTCATATCTATCCATAGTTTCTGCGTCTCGTTCAGCCAGTTTGTTAATCTACATACGTTCTTATATCCCAGCGAGCAATACACTTCTTCAGCGCCGTATAAGCAAACTTCTACCGCCTGCATGAATCTGTCTCCAGCTATCTGTGGACACTGCGTGCTCTTTGCATGTTGAGTTTTTTTTTGTGTATTTGAAGTCATTTTTATTTAAAAATTCACGCAACGTTTTTGGGACAACGAGAGTGACAGTTCATTCCAAGCAATCGGCAAGACAAGGCTTCAATTGGCAATCCAAAAATCCACGAGCCATTATTCAAGCAGACCCTTTGGTTAAACACTTGGCAGTGTCACAAATGTATCAGCGCCATCTACATCACCACCTAGTATCACATTAGTTTGGCAGCACTTTTACGTGTTCAAGCACTTTTCCAATCATCAAAGCTACAAGAATTCCAAAATCTACTGTAATCATATTTTGCATAATGGCGATTTCTTTTTGACAGTTGAATTTGCTTTTGGCGCACGTGTTTTCCGACGCATCGTTCATTTTTATCCAAGAAATTCGGCTGATTTTCCAATCGAATTGTGCAAATAAATCAATTCGAGTGTAAAATGAATCCAGAAAAGTTGAAAAAACTTCAAGCACAGGTGCGTATCGGTGGAAAGGGCACTCCACGCCGAAAGAAGAAGATTGTTCACTCAACGCCCGCTACCGATGACAAAAAGCTTCAATCATCGTTGAAAAAACTCTCGGTAAATACAATACCCGGCATCGAGGAGGTCAATATCATCAAAAACGACGGCACGGTGATCCATTTCAATAATCCCAAAGCCCAGGCATCGCTGCCCACGAACACATTCGCCATCACCGGTCATGGGGAGAATAAATCGATTTCCGAAATGCTTCCTGGCATCCTCACTCAACTGGGGCCACAGGACATCACACAGTTGAAGAAAATCGCAAGTGAATTTGCCGCGACCAAGGGTGCAGCCGCAGCCTCTGTAGCTGTTGGCCTTGCCGACGATGATGTCCCTGATTTGGTGCAAAATTTCGAAGAAGTCGCAATTGGTGGAGCCGCCGCAGCACCGGCAGCGCCAGCTGCCTCTCCATCGGTTGCAGCTGCTGACCCTGACAGTGCCGCCACCAGTTCTCCAGATACGACCGCTCCGAAGAAAATCGAGGAAATTCCAGTCGCTTAAACGGAGCCGCAGCGCGGACTAGTAGATTGTAGTTTGTGAAAGTTTTACACTATATATAGTCAAAACAAAAAGCAACCAGAGAAACAAAATTACACTTTATAGAATTATAACAAGAAAAACCACACAGAAAAGAAAATTATAAAAAAAAATCTAGAAAAACATCTATTTTTGGTTTGAAAATGCATTTTATTCGAGAACATTCACACATTCATTCATTTACTTGCTGCACATTAACACTTCATTCACATAAGTCTCCTCAAGTAGTTGTAATTCCGATGTTATTCCGAAGGATTCTTGAACTCGTACACTCCTCGAAAAAGCATTACCAGTGGGAAGACGAAGAGTAACCAATAACGCTCGTCTAGAGTACACACAATCGTTCCAGAGTTTCTTTTTCTCATATTTTTACTATAATTATTCTTAGTTTTGTTTTTGCTGCGGGACAAGTTTTTTTTTTTTAATTCTATTTTAACTGAAGGATGAAATATAAAATACATATATATTGAGATAAGTTTCATTACATTGCATATGTAATCCAGAATGAGGAAGAAGACAAAAAAAATTAATAAAATTGCATTGAGAACTTAGCCGAGCTGTTTTATTGGGTTTTTAGCGTATCAAAGGTCGTGTTTTCGCTGTTGCTAGGTGTAAAGAGAGGTCCAATGGAGTCGATTCTATTGCGTGTTAAGCACATTGTGTCAAATGTGTAATAATATCCAGAGGCCGGTCTAAAAATAGGATTTAACTTCCGTAAGATTTTAGGTTGGTGGTCGAATAATAATGGGGTACATGATAAGGGCTAATTGAAAATGAAGAGTTTATTCGTCATAAGTGATTCATTTCGGGTTTGTATGGGATGTTGAAACCAGTTATCACGAGGGGGGCAAACCAGCACCTTCGATTTGTCAGCCGAATCGGGTATGTCGCATTTGATGTGTTGTACTACTTCGCAGTATTTATTTTGATATCAATTTTTGTGGTTTGGGTGTACAGGCGGCATGTATTTATCAACAAAAATTAGAAGTAAGGTGAACTTTTACGGAGCTTACGTTAAAGCTCTGCGGATTAGATTGTAAGTGGTGTTCGTTTGGAGCTCGAGATAATGCATCTTTCGAAAAGTCTGTGACGATAAATTTGAATTATTGTTCATAGTTTCGATTCCTAAAGACTTTTAATCAGCTCTATTCTAAAATTCAGGGTCGCTATGTTGCAGGTGGTTAGTGCATTACCCTGCTGAACATGTTGGCGTACCTCAGTTCAAGGACGAAATAAATTATTTTTTGCACTATCAGGCAGGGAATAACAAACGGCCCAGGATATAAAGACATCCCTTCATGAAAAGCAAAGCAAACAGTTATGAAGAACGTTAAGGGTTGATGTAGAGTAAAGCCTGAGCCACACAACCAAAAAGCGTCTCCAACCGGCGCAATCGTTAGCTGTGCTTCGCACCCCAAGTTAGTTTAGGTTCCTTTCCACAGCGCAATCCACTTGAATCGCAGACTGGGCTTTCACTGAGACAGTGAACCGCCTGCTTGGCAAGTACAACAAGGTTATGCCAGCTGCTTAGAACGGATTCTGTGGCATTTCTCGAGTTGTTTCGGAGAATGTACCTGGAACTTTGCGGTGAAAACGTTACCACAGCCAATGATGCTAGGATTACTCGTAGCTGAGTACATAGTAAGTAAGTAAGTAAGTAATGATACTCTGATGCCAATTGCTGGCGTTATTGATCGTAAAAGTTGGTATCAAGTGTTTTAGGCTTTTGTTAAACAGTATTTGACTGCACACACACTTGTTAAAAATACTTTAACGATATTGGACGTCGTTTGTATTTGTACTTGAGCAGGGCAGAACCGTATTATGTGGAATTCTTGTTGGACATCATGCAAGTACCTGCTATGAAGGAAAGAGAGAACTGTTTCTTGCGGAGGGGAACTGCTGACGCCCTGTTTGCTACTGGCATAGGAGGAGTCTGTTGTAGTCTGCTTTTACCCTGGTGATGTTGTTGCGTTTATACTTACGGTTATAGACAGACACCTTAAAGAAACCTCCGGAGGTTTAACTCGATGCATGTGGACAACTCAGTTAGACTAAATAACCAGGCTAGACTAAATAACCACCACGAACTTGCTTTTCTTCCACATTCTTTTTAAAACTGCTTAGCATGCATACTTTCATCTTTTACGCAGAAAGTAGAATTTAAAAAGGAATTATAATGCTTGTCACATCAATGGGATTGTTTTCTAGAGAGCTGAAACATTCATCGAAGCTTATTGTACATTTTAAAATATAAAATTGAACTGATTGCTTTTTGTTTAATATTCGAACCGAACATACCTACCTCTTCTATTACATTGGACATGATGGACACGTACTAGATTGAGTAGGATGCGCGAACTAGTGCCATCAGAACAAATTGTCACTCAAATCTGGAAGAAAAGAAAAAATTAATCTGTTCTGGTTTTCTCCTTTCTCTTTGTCGTCGTCTTCCAACTTATTTTTTTGTACTTTGTGTGATTACGTGTCATCGTTTTTGTGCCTTGATCAGCGCTTTTCTAGCCGTGCATCGAAAAATCAAACCACGATTTGTCAGTTCAGAATCAAACTTCAAGCGTTGAACACCTAGAAAAATGAAGTACCTTCTGGTTTTGTGTTTGGCTTTGGTCGGAACCGTTTTGGCGTCTGACGCCAGCAAAGGTCCTAAAGTCACGGAAAAGGTGAGACCACAATCAGTTACTACCGAAGATTATCATATAATATGCTTATCTGGACGTTCAGGTCTACTTTGACATCACAATTGGTGGAGAGCCAGCAGGACGTATTGAGATTGGTCTTTTTGGTGCTACAGTTCCAAAGACTGCTGATAACTTCAAGCAATTGGCCGAGAAACCACAGGGAGAGGGGTGAGTTGATTGGAAACAAACGCATCTGAGGAATTTCTGACTTTTTGCGTCTTTAGATACAAAGGAAGTAAATTCCATCGCGTCATTAAAGATTTCATGATCCAGGGCGGAGACTTTACAAAGGGTGATGGCACTGGTGGACGGTCCATCTATGGTGAACGTTTCGCTGATGAGAACTTCAAACTGAAGCACTATGGAGCTGGTTGGTTGAGCATGGCCAATGCTGGCAAGGACACCAATGGTTCCCAATTCTTTATTACAACCAAGCAGACATCCTGGTTGGATGGACGTCATGTTGTATTCGGAAAGGTAACATAGTTTATTCATTGAGCCCATGGGTGACATTCTAATTGTGTATATCTTCGTTAGGTTCTATCTGGAATGGATGTCGTTCGTAAGATCGAGAACACCGCCACCGATGGAGGTGATCGTCCAGTTAAAGCTGTCGTGATTGCTGACTCCGGTTCCCTTGTAGTGACTGAACCATTCTCCGTGGCGAAGGAACCTTCTGTCGAATAAAGTGATACTACATATTTACATCCGTTTGCTGGTGGAGCCAAGGAGTATAGCTTCCGTGGCGCGCAGTTGCATCCTATTAATTGAATCAATTTAAATCAGAGAGATAAAAACAAATATTAATTTTTGCATTTAAATTAAGAGGGAAACAATAAACCGCTTTTTATAAGAAACAAAGAGAAGTCCGTTTCGTTTTTTAATGCTATCGGACAGTGAAGATGGGAATGGGAAACATAAAACAGCTCAAGAAATGGGACAGATGCACGACGGCGGAAGACGGCAGTTCATCGTATATATGTATGCATATTTCCATTGCCATCGGCATCTTTTTCTTACTCAGTTGCGGCGTT
This sequence comes from Matsumyia berberina, assembly GCA_917880715.2. NCBI lineage: Eukaryota > Metazoa > Arthropoda > Insecta > Diptera > Syrphidae > Matsumyia > Matsumyia berberina. The sequence continues at coordinate 107,325,849 of OU862870.1, read as the reverse complement.
AGGTCATTCACTTAATTGACGTGTTGTTGCTTTGGGGGAATAAACCGGTTTCCCCGCTGATTCTGTTTGTTCTTTGTGTGGGTATATTATTTATTTAAAGTGTTTTGTATAACTGCAAAGATTTCGGTTGGTTGAATTGGTTGTGCTAATCATGAAGGTAAACTGTAGCGGAATGCATATGCTTGTACATACATATGTGTGTAAATTAAGAATTACCTAATACATCAACGTATCACGGGTATCACAAACGCGTTTGTTTACTTTAAAGATCTCAAATTAGATGACGATCATCCGTGGCAATTATCAAATGTAAAGAAAAAACACCTGTAACACGTGAATAAATTGTAAGTGTTACTCTGCACGATAACCTGTCGTGTTGTTACTTGCTTCACGGTTCATTCAAGCAGATCATTGCCGCACTTGCAAATGATAATTTTCCTTTTAAAACCAGAGGAAATGCAGTGCATGCAATCAATTTAAAAATGTGTGCCATTGTCGGATGCTTTAAAAAAAAAAGGAGAAAGTTCCCATTAACGTCTTAGTGCTTTCTGGAACGTCACCCAATTAGTTGATAAGATGTTATCAATAAGGGTGCGGTAGTTTAAGTTTTTTCTCTTGTTTAGTAGTCCAGTATATGAGGTTATCATGGAGCTGATAACAACGGTAATGTTTCTCTTTAATGGATACATTTACAAAAAGTTTCTGGATAAACATTTGCTGGTGGTTTAAAGTTGAGGTTATTGTCACTAGACTCAGGTGACATACTAAATCTTAATCCTTTTTAATAAACCTGCTCTCGTTCGATGCATAAGTCTGCTTGCCATCCATACTCGATAACTCTCAGTAACTATGACCCCCATCCCTACTCTCATATTTTTACAAGATGCAGGATGTTTCTATGTCCACCCTAAAGCCTTTACATTGTAAAACCCTTTTCGCTTTTCGTACACTCCACGAGATTATATTAAATACTCTCAGGTTTACCCGCAGACACTATTCGGACACATTGATTTCCGTTCCCCATTCCGTTTCGTTCTAAAAAGTGTCAATGGCCGGAAATTCTGATTTCCTCTTCATCCTTATTAATACAAACGAATCTGTTTTGTTGGCATATATTCTGTGGTATCCATAAACATGCCTACTCCTATTAATGCTATATCATTAGCATAACTTATCTAATCTAGTCTAGAAAATAGTCCATAGTTATATTCCAAAGAATGGGTGATAGAGCACATTTCTGTGAACATCTTCTGCTGACCCTGTTACCGCCCGTTTCAAAGCCTGGAGACTTCGATCTGAATATTGATTATCTTGTTTCAAGGCTTATTGTCTTATTGGATGGGTAATCGTAGGGAAAATCTTGCTTTTTGGTGTAGATTGAATCCAATAGAAGTATTCCGAAGCGTGACCTCGTGCGGTAACACTAAACTGATGATATCCAGCATCATAAGAAATAGATATATTTTGATAATTTCAATTGAAAGCATAACATAACAAGGACATAGTTCAAGCTAACTGTGACCACAGACCCCCCACCCTTGTCAGAAATAATTTTCGAATGTCCCTTGTCGACCATAGTCCTCCCGACTTCGCAAATGAACTGCAGGCCGTTTAACTCTTCGAATAAATGCATTTTCCTTGGGCTGTATTCCTTATAATGTTTTTTTTTTTCAGTTTATATTGGTATGTATTAAATTGAAAGACGAAAGAATTTATCACAAGACGCTTTTCGCTTATAAATGTCACAAGTCATCTAAATTGGTGTAAGTGCTGCGATTGCTGTATCTCGTGGATGGAAGATGGGAGGGCAATCATTCAATTAATCCAAATGCTTTTGTTATGCGCTCTATCGAATTAAGACCAACGACAGTCAAAGTTACGCATTTGAAATTGTATTTTTGTTTGTACACCAAATGAACTTACATTTCCTACGAATAGATGTAGCTACATTCATACATAGCATGTAGCCTTGTTAGATTTACAGATAAAAAGTAACAACTTACCAAGTGCGTAGATGCTGAATAGGTACACATTGGCATTGTTAAAAACAATCTTATGTTATTTATTTTAAATTGAAAGAGAATGCGCCCAAATGGGATTTTATTTTGCCAAGGGCTATGAAATTGAAAATACTCTTTCACTAAACATTATCTGTTCACTGTTGGGAACTACTTTCACCTCTTCCACGACTTGTGATTAATCAACTCCTGGCAAGTGATTAAATTTTTTCGACTGTCTATGAATGTATACCTGTAGCGTCTTTCCTTTCCACTTGCGATTACCACAACAGGTGTGGTCTTCTCTCAATAATTCGTCACAAATAAGTAGGAAGAGTCGAAGAATTTATGGTCCAAACGCGGATATATTATTGCGCTCCATGTCCTCACCATTTTAAACGATGAATTCTATCCTTGTGATGATCCTTTTCCCTTCTTCATTAATACAAAACACAAAAAAAAAAAATACTCGAAGAAGTGTACTTTCATACCATTAAGGATATTTTATCTGCGTTTGATTGCATCGATGCATCAGCCCCATAGACAAAGACTAGGTAAGATTCGATGGGCTGTTTGTAGCCAGTACAATTTCACTAGGAGGCCATTTGTAATTGCTATTTAGTATGATACGTGGCGGGACATGCATTCAACTAAATCACCCATTTCTCAGAATAAATCGTTTTATGATTGAGATTTTTGCCAAGACGCCAAAGCTATTAGGGAACGTGACACCTATGCAGTTTTAGGCTAGTCGTCGTCCTCGAAGAGGTGGGCAGTGGCAAAAGAGTTGCTCTAAAGACTCAGTTTCTGCTTTGTTTTTACAGAAGTCGTTCGTTAAAAAACCATAGATCATTCTGACTTCGTTGCAGTCCTTACTGCGTTTCCTTTGACTAAAATTAAGCTCAGTGAGATGGACGTTTATTGACTCATTTTCTGACGATTCGACAAAATTGTATGAAAGCTTCGTTAAGGGCGGACATTATTTATTTATCTATCTGCTGTGGTACACTTAAAAGATACCAGTAGAAGTACTAATGTAGAATCCACGAAGAACGAAAAGGTGTGAGATGAAAGGAACGATAAAGTATCCGAGTTATACCAATAGCAGCAGATATATTCATATAGATGATTGAAAAAAGAAAATAATAAGAAAATATATTATAATTTTGTGTTCCATTGAGTGAATTCTAACATAAGCAAAACTGTGCAAGAAATCAAAAACCAATTTCAATTCTCAAGTTCGAAATCTCTACTGGTTTTAGTGGTGCGGTAGTTTGAATCAAATTTTATTTGATTTTGCTCGCTGTATTTTGATATTTTGGTTTGCGGTCTACGTCTTTTTTGGTGGACAAAGAACGTTTATGGTGTTAGGAACAACAACCTCTGAAGTACACCCCGCATTGCTGTAAGCTGCCTTCTTCTTAAACTTTTAACTGCAAGCTATTTATGTGCGTAGAAAATTGGTGTTCATTTTCTTTAACCGCTAAGCAGAAATGTCGTCTGCATCCTAATGTGTTTCGCGCATAAACGTATAAAACACATAAGCTCTCTTCATCACCTAAAATCAGTATAATTCTTTATCTTCAATGTAAAATTTAAACATTAACTATTTGCTTACATCCGTAAAAGTCGGCAATGAAAGTGGTAACATCTTCCCAGCCATGACGTAGCGTTCAGTTTGTGCTTCAAAAATAGACAGGAGTAACATTGATTTGAAACTTTTCGAACCATTATACCATTCGGTGCAATATAACTTATTTTGTAGTATCTCTTTCTGGAGAATGCACTATTGTTAATATTTGCAAGAAAAAAAATATTTGACTAATTTTACCTCATTAACTATTGCTTGTCCAAAGTAGCAGTAAATCCAAAGTTGAAATGTTTCAGCAATAATAACGCCCATCATTGTAATACAGCTTAAATCACTTAATGGCAACAAGGACACCATTAATAAGCCCAATGCCATTAAGCTGCAATTGTACAAGATACTCGTCATTGTTGTTAACGAAAATAAATCAGACATTCGATTAATTAAACTGAAAAACAAATTGTATAAACAATAATATTGTTGCTAGACAATGTACTGATTTAGGAGATATACCCTGAGATTTCGATTAGTTTCTCTATAATTTTCCGCAACGAATTCTCTGCGCTCCTTCCATCGTAAGGATTGATATTTATTTCGCTTGTTTCACGACTTATACTTGCTAAAATTCCTGCACAAAGGCATGTGAGTCCGCAGAATAGCTATAATATACATTTAAACAGTAAGATGAATAAATTTATTGTTAATGAAATATAATACTAAGAACTAAGAAGTAAGCCAGCAACCCGACAAACACTTCGCGAATACCAATAGCGAAGGCTTCTAAAAATCATTTTTTTTTTTCACAAACTAAACACTGCTATTTTCAATTTATTCAAGTCATGTCATTCATTAAAGCCGTTCTTGAGTTTAGATTTTTTAATGTCATAAAAAACGTTCGACATTATTTTGACAACAAAATAGGCACTATCCGAATAACCTTCACAGTATTGGTAGAATGAGGCTTAACGTTTCTGGCGCCCTCGCAAGTATCTCTCCAGACTAAGTCTTAGGAATAATCGATTTCATCTAAGATTCCTATGCATACGATGATGCTTTCGGTGTCTCAAGTAAACGCCCTGATAGTCCAAGAGCCATGAAACTGGCCTGAAGAAGTAACCCGGTAGTTGGATGATTGGATCCTAGCTTTACTGACAATGCAAATATTTGTTTCTTATATTGGAAAGGAACTTAAGCTGAAAAGATTATTTACTTTTCCTCGCGTTAGTCTGTTGGTCACTCCTTCATCCTTATCCTATAAGATTTCACAACAAACTTCCAAGCAACCATTTCTCCATGTTGATTCAGTTCACTTCTGTGCTTATCGTTCCAATTCAGGAAGTGGAATAGGTCGTGGTGCCTCATGCCCGTAGCCAGGATTGAATTCTCGAGAGTGCTCACAAGATTGTGAAGGGAGCTCACACACAAATCGAGAAATTCTTCTCTCGTTGAATGAAAATTTCTAAGGGAGCTCCCCAAATCTCAGAGGGAGCTCAGCTCCATTTAGCACCTAGCTGTGTGTGGTGCCTTCTAAAAGAGCTCAATGTGAGGAGTTCTCTTATCATATAGCGCATTTCAAGTGAAAATAATGCCGATTGTCTTCAGAGATATCCTCCGCCTTACCAAGTCCTGATTTAATAAGAACAGCGTTAGGCAGTAATCCCTTTGGATAAGGTTTCCTTTCAACTATCCAAAAAGTGGGATGATAATTATTTTGTAAAAATGACTTACCGTGTCATAGGCAAGCATCGCATTCGAAAGAGTTATCACTGCCGCTGTTTGAAATATAAACATCATCTCGTAATAAGGACTCTTGGTGAAATCCATGTATGGTAGGCGAGGTTTATAAGGAAACTCTCCAGCAACAATTGGTGCAAGCAAAAAGAACGCTGAACAGAAATTTATTGCTATAGCACCAATCGTTGCCATCATTTTATAAGTTTTCAGACATCCATTGATATCTTTAAGATTCTGGAACTTATGTGACATCATTTCCAGTTGACTGATGCATGAGAAAATTTCATCGTTGTTGAAAGCAGCAGCAGCAAATTTATGAAAACAAAGTACATAGGAAAATCCGCCTAGTGCATTGGTGAATGCAAGTGCTATATCGCCTTCCTCGATAGATGCAATTGTACCCGATAAACTTATGATAGGGATAATGGAACCAGCCAGTCCAACCATCTATTAATTAACAAAAGGTAAGATTTGCATTTCAAGGAAAATACCGCAATTTCAAGATCATACCAAGTATCTAATGAAGCGCGTTTTAAATGTTTGAGTTTTCCCCTCCGTACCCCACAGTCCAAACAATTTGAATACATCCTGGGAGTACTTGAAATACTTTACTTCGACCATCTTCGATAACTGACTTCTGACTTGAGAAAATGGACAATGGATATCCATAAAAAGGAGAACAAAATACTTGATTGGGAACGTAAACTGTAATTAAAATAAATTGTAGACCATTTAGTTGGCGCAATATATCACAGGCGCTTATAAAAATATTTAGTACACATGCAGGAGTAGCAATTTGATGGATAATTAAAGGTTCTACAGGTATATGGACACCTTTCATAGTGATTTCTATTGTATTTCATGGCGTTTTTATGGAAAACAAACAAGGATTTCTTTTAGTGGCAAGTACACTGTCATAAAAAATGAAAACCTATCCTTCGATGTATACTTGCGAACTAGGTTGGACAAAAGGTCTGCAGGAGGACCCTAATGGTCCGCTTGCAGAATGTGGATTACATTTTTGTAGCGCTTAATACAATGCTTGCGAAGGAACAAGTATCACTGGAATGATTGGTGCATTGTGAATTTCTCCAAGAGCTCTACTTTATTTATCGCATCCAGCAAGCCACTAAAATTTCAATCATATGAGCAAAACGTGAGACCGATTAAAGTATGAGCTTGTGTCCAAGTTTATGCCATAGGGGCTCTTTAGGGTTCATATAAAACAACTAGGGTGTTAAGTATTTATTGTACAAAGAATATTTGCACGTCGGTCCAGCTAAGGGTCTCTTCTTCTTTTTTTCAAACTTTGGTGCCTGTAGATGTTTTCATGGCACTCAATTAGAGAAATTGCCACAGAAATACAAACCAAACTACTGACTTACACAGGTTTTGACAGATTTATGCAAACTATTACCAGAAGAGTGAGAGGCAAACGACATATCTTCCCTGTGCTGACAATTTTTGTGGGACAGAGTATAGGCCTAGATTTTTAGCAGTGTTTATTAGTGAAAGTGTGTGCGATCTTCGACTTTCCCGGATTAAGAGTTCATTTAATCCTTAGGGTTCCTTGCTGAATATGCGTCCGCATTTGTGTCACATACAGCACTCGCAATCCAAGGTAATGGTGTGCTCAAGTATAGTTGAACACCATCATCACCTGCATACATGTGGGTGGTATAATGCTTAACTAATTGGAGAAGTTCATTAACATATATAGAGAATAATATGCTGTTTTTATCTGGTTCTAGTCGTTTATAACTATTGCGTCTCGTCTCGTATAGGCAAACATGGCACTTTTTTTTTAACCCGCGCAGAAGTTCGTTTGTGTACAAGATAAAGGCTATTAGACCCTTTCGGCACTCGGTGTCTTATCGTTTTTCGCTCGCTGCATTCGGAGCTTAAAGTTCTATTTTAAGAATAGTTGTGGAACCAGCAAGCTAATAATCCTCGTATTCCATTGGATTAACAACCTCTATAATTGTTCCTATGATTGAGAGTATATGTATATCAAAAGCCTTACTAAAATAAAAAAAAAATCAATTACAAGCAAGTGAGATGAAATCAAGAATGTTGAAGTTAAATTAACGACCTCTGAAGACAACAGTGTTTAATTTTGTCTATAGATCGCATATATATATTAGGGTACCTCAACCTCCCTAAGATTGGCAAAGTCTGGGCCCTAAGCTGTGGATTTGATTTATTTGAAAGTGAATGAAATTGACATTTCAAAATCTATTAGTTTGAGTAGTGCAGTAGTTTGATTTACATTTTATTTGATGTTGCTCGCTGTATTTTAAGATTAAAGGTTGCGGCCCTAATCTTGGTTGGTGGCCAAAGAACCTTCGTGGTGCTCGGAACAAAAAGTTGATGTTCATTTTCTTTAACCGCCAAGCAGAAATGTGATGTATGTACATCCTAACGAGTCTCGGTCATGAAGGCATAAAACGCATATGCTTTCTTCAGTACCTAAAATATAAATGCATTATTCTTCATTTTGAAAATAAATTACTTGCTTACCTCTGTGAAGGTACTCAATGAAAGTGATAAAATCCCTCCAGCCTTGACGTAACGTTGATTTTGTGTTTCGAAAATTGTTAGAAGTAACATTGATTTGAATCTTTTCGAACCATTATACCAATTGGTGCAATATAACTGAGTTTGCAGTACCTCTTTCTATAAAATATATTTTTGTTAGTACAAAAATATACTTTTGCAAAACAAAAAAATATTTCATCAATTATACCTCATTAACTATTCTTTGTCCAAAGTAACAATAAAGCCAAAGTTGAAGTGATACAGCAATAATTATGCCCATCATTGTCATGAAGGTTAAATCAGTTATTGGCAAGGAGGACGCCATGAATAAGGCCGTTGCCAATACGATGCAATGGTATAAGATAGTCGTCATTGTTGTAGAAGAAAATATATCAGACAGTCGATGAATTAAACTGAAAAACAAATTGTATAAACAATAATATTGTTGCTAGACAATGTACTGATTTAGGAGATATACCTTGAGATTTCAATTAGTTTCTCTATAATTTTTCGCAGGGAATTTTCTGCGCTCTTTCCATCGTAAGGATCGATACTTATTTCGCTTGTTTCACGACTTATACTTGCTAAAACGCCGGCACAAAGGCACATGAGTCCGCAGAATAGCTAAAGTATACATTTAAGCAGTAAAATGAGTAAATTTTTTGTAAATGAAATATAAAATCACACTTTCTGGGATAGTAGCAATAATAGATATACAAAATAAATAAAAAGTTGACGCAACAGCTCAGGATGAGGCAAGGCCTAGCTTCTCGTTGTGCGGGTGGCATTTTTCGCCCGAATGGAAGGGACGTACAATTTATTGTCGGCGAATTGAGAACCTTTTTCACGACAAATGGTACTCTTGGAGGTTTGTCTTCCCCCGACAAGAGGTGGGGGAGGTGAAAAATGTTCGATGAACATGGCTGGGGGTTGAACCTGCGGAGGTGGCTCAGCAGTCCAACGCACTAAACACTGAGCCACGGCGACAGTAGGTATGAACCCTTATTAAATAATCAAATCATTTATAATTGTTCTAAAAATTAATTGTTGTCCCTAAAAACTACCCTCTTCCGCTCGCAACATTATATCCACATCAAGCACACCCAATCGTATACCCCGTTGTTTTTCTTTTTCTATCTGTAAAGATGGAATAAACGTGGCAACTTAATTTAGATAATATTGTGAAAATCGATAGGCTTCATTACTCAAAGTTTTTTAATCGATAAAAAAAGAATCTATTCAATCGGTCAAGAATTACGACCTGTAGCGAAGATCCATACATACATTCAACATTTTCCTTTGTTCAAAATTCAATTAAAATGAGAATTATTTTTTGTGTTTAAATTGGCAGGTGGTGTCATTGTGAAGGGAGAGTGTCCTCTTTCCAAAAAGTTACATTAAAATTGATTTGATGCTGTATTTTTCTAGATATACATACATAAGTACTTTTCTCGTTAAAAACCGAGACTGAAAATGGCGTGTTAATAGAGACACACCTGCGGGGTGTGCAATTGTTAACGAAGTAAACCAGCAACCCCACGATCGTTCCGCGAATACCAACAGTGAAGGCTTTTTCCAGATTCAGTGATGCAAATGGCAGGTAGTGCAGTCATTTGTTAAAATCTTCCTCGCAGTAGTCTTGCTATCAAATAGGTCACTTCTTCATCCTTATATGTACTTCTACGAGTAGAAAAATGCTGCTGTCTTAAATGTTGATTTAAAACATTTTTGCACTGATCGTTCCAAATCGTAGAGTGGACGTAGAGTGGGTGCTGATGAAATTCATAAAGACCTCAACGTGAGGAGCTCTCTCGTCGTACGGATCGATTAAGTCCCTAGAATCGCACTCATTTACTGCTTGGTTCATTCTTTATATGTACATATACGTATATTCATTTTGCTATAGGCATTTTCCTTGTGAGTTTCTGACCCTGTCCGGAAGAAGGCTGTTTCATCTAGAGATTGTTTTCTTCAATGACTTCAGCAAACTAAATATTGTTGTCGGAGATACAATATCCTGGTTTTATAAGAAGAGGGTTAGGAAGCAATCCCTTTGCATTAGGTTTCCTTTCAAATGTCTCAAAAGTAGGATGACAATTATTTTATAAATTTTCTTACCGTATCATAGGCCATAGTCACATTCGAAATAGATAATATAATCGGTATTTGAAATGTTAACATTAACTCGTAGTAAGGGCTCTTGGTAAAGTCCATGTAAGGCAGGTGGGGATTAAAGTTAAGCTCTCCAGCAGCAATCGGCCCAAGCAAAAATAACAATGTACAGATATTTATTCCAAAACCTCCAATAATTGCCATCCATTTATATGTTTTAAGACTGCCATTGATATCTGTAAGATTCTGGAACTTATGTGACATCGATTCCAGTTGACGGATGCATGAGAAAATTGCATCGTTGTTGAAAGCAACAGCGGCATATTTTTGAGCACAAAGTGAATAAGAAAATCCTACAAGTGTCTTAGTGAATCCAAGTAATATATCGCCTTTTTCGAAAGCCGCAATTATATCTGTTACACATATAAGTATAATGAAACTCGTTAGTCCAACCATCTATAAATAAACAAAAATTAGGATTTGCGCTTCAAGGAAAATACCGTACTTTCAAGCTCATACCAAGTTTCTAATGAAGCGGGCTTTAAATGTTTGAGTTTTTCCCTCCCTACCCCACAATCCAAACAATTTAAATACATACTGGCAGTACTTGAAATACTTTACTTCGACCATCTTCGACGAATGTAAATATGCTTCTGAATTGATCCAAAATAGTTGAGAAAATGGACTATGGACATCCAAAACAAGGAGAAAAAAATACTTGATTGGGAACGTAAACTGTAATTAAAACAAATTGTAGACCATTTTATTGGCGGTTAAAAAAATATTTATTGTAGTACATTCGAGTATGCAAGAGTAGCAATTTGATACACATAACATGGATAATTAAAGGGTCTACGAGTATATGGACACCTTTTGTAGTAATTCCTGTTTATTTCATCGCATTTTTATGGAAAAACAAACACGGATTTCTTTTAGTGGCAAGTACACTGCCATAAAAAATTAAAATCTATCCTTTGATGTATCTTTGTGAACTAGTTTTTTTTTTTTTTTTGATGCGCAGGTACGTGTGAAAATCCTTAATGGATACTCTTTGGCCCGTGACATCAGTGATGCCCGACTCCATGCTCCTACATGTCTACGTGCTAAAAAACACCTCCTTCTTGCTCTGTCTCTTGGTTTGTCCCCTGCGGCACCGCCAGTCAAGGCATTCCTTCGCAGCGGAAGGTTTGACATTTCGTCGTCACCTTCTCCGTGCTTTCTACTAGTGCATTCATCAATGTTGGGGATCAGTTTATACGTCCATCGCCCTTTCGTTGTGATGTTCCACCTATTTTGCCATTCCGCTTTCATAGCCTCCAAGGCCGTTCGTCTACCGTCTGCCTCGCCTTCGCGCTGTGCCGCAGCCTTCTTCACTTATAGCATCTGCTGACACAGTTCTAAAGGCGCAGCATACCCTTAGGGATGCAATCCTATGCGCCGAGTTCATCCCTCTGATGTACGACTTATGGTGTCGCTTAGTGCTCTTACTACACGGCTCCAGTCGGCTGAATTAACCGCATTTTTGACATCAAGTGTTATGACAGAGCAATATTGTTTTGTTCCTCCTAGCCATCTTCTGCCTTCGACCTTGTGAAATAAGTTGGTCTTTGGGTGTGCAAGAGGACCCTATTGATCCGCTTGCAGAATGTAGATTAAAATTTTGAAGTTCTTAATAAAATGTTTGCGAAGGAACAAGAAGCCTTGGAGTTATTGCTGCACTTCGAATTTCTTTAGGGTTCATTGCTGAATACTATGTAAGTCCGCATTTGTGTCATTTTCAGTAGTCGCAACTCAAGATAATGGAGTGCTCAGGTATAGTTGAATACCATCTGCATACATAGGGAAGTTCTTTAGCATATACATATAGAGAATAATGACGGTCCAAGAATGAACTGCTGCAGCACTCCTGTAACCATCTCTAAAAACGTAGACACTTTATCTCCAACAATCACACATTGCTGACATTCAATCAAGTAGGATTTCAAAAGTTTGATTGCCAGAGAAGAAAAACCAAAGTTATGTATGCATTAATTTTTCGGAGAGAAGTGAATATAATCAACAGTGCCGAAAGCCTTGGAAAAATCCAATAAAGTTCGAAGAGTACGACAGGTTATATCAAGTGCTTTTCGAAAGTCATCAGCTAAAAATAAGAGGACAGTTTTGTTTTAAGATTGTGACCGTTTAGATACACTTTCATTTTTTTCGACACAGTCTTTAAAAAAAAAAAAAGAATAGCTGGCACGTTAGCTCGAGATGAGCCAAAACCTAGCTTCTCGCAACCATTCATGTTGTGCATGTTGCATTTCTCGCACGAATGGAAGGAACCTACAATTTATTACCGACTCCGAACGGCGAACTGTAAAGCTTTTTCATGACAGATTATACTGCCGAAGTAAGGAGAAGCTCGGACATTCAGCAAGTTACAGTTGAAATCTTAACAGATAACTATATTAGAAGTACTGCATGGGATGCTCTCCAACATGCTGATAATCGGTGAAATGTCAACAATTTGGTCTTTAAATCGCACCTAGAAACAAGCAGTAATTCTAGTAAATAAAAAGTCGGAGGTACTACCTGGACCCGATTTGCAAAAAAGCTTGTATTTGAGTTAATTTCGAACATATATTTTAGTTGTTCCTCCGTCCACTCTGCTAGTTCTATCAGCACGAAAGAGTTAATAACCTGCTACACTATAAACGATATCCTTATAATCTGATGAGAAGTTTCAGCACATCATGAACAGTCATTGAAATTTCTCCAATCTAGGATTCAGACTTTGTGCATTGATGTGGCTGACATGTAAGCCTCTTTCTCTGAACATAATATCCGAATCATGAGAAGAAAATTCCCGCCCACTTCGTAATCAGGGCACACACTGCGAGAGAAATATTTGAGGATTATCTTGTGGAGTCATAATCTTGTTAAAAGATAAACGACTGTCCTTAATCCTACCTTCAAAGCACTATTTTTCAGATGTTTTATTTTCTCGATAGATCGCATATATTTGCACATATGCGTACCTAGGCTTCCCTAAGATCGGCAAAATCTCGGTCCTAAGTTATAGATTTGATTTATTTAAAGGTGAATGGAATTAACATTTCAGAATCTATTGGTGAAGTTCGGTAGTTTGATTTACATTTTATTTGATGTTGCTCGCTGTATTTTAAGAGTAAAGGTTGCGGCCCTAATCTTGGTTGGTGGCCAAAGAACCTTCGTGGTGCTCGGAACAAAATGTTGGTGTTCATTTTCGTTAACGGCGAAGCAGTAATGTGACGTACATCCTAGCGAGTCTCAGTCATGAAGGCATAGAACGCATATGCTTTCTTCAGTACCTGAAATATAAATGCATTATTCTTTATCTTCAATATAAATTTTGAAAATAAATTACTTGTTTACCTCTGTGAAGGTACTCAATGAAAGTGGTAAAATCCCTCCAGCCTTGACGTAACGTTGATTTTGTGTTTCGAAAATGGTTAGAAGTAACATTGATTTGAATCTTTTCGAACCATTATACCAATTGGTGCAATATAACTGAGTTTGCAGTACCTCTTTCTATAAAATATATTTTCTCTGTATAAAAATATACTTTTGCAACACAAAAAAATGTTTATTAATTATACCTCATTAACTATTCTTTGTCCAAAGTAACAATAAAGCCAAAGTTGAAGTGATACAGCAATAATTACGGCCATCATTGTCATGAAGATTAAATCAGTTATTGCCAACGAGGACGCCATAAATAAGGACGTCGCCAAAATGATGCAATGGTATAAGATAGTCGTCATTGTTGTAGAAGAAAATATGTCAGACAGTCGATGAATTAAACTGGAAAACAAATTATATAAACAATAATATTGTTGCTAGACAATGTACTGATTTAGGAGATATACCCTGAGATTTCAATTAGTTTCTCTATAATTTTCCTCAACGAATTTTCTGCGCTCTTTCCATCATAAGGATTAATACTTATTTCGCTTGTTTCACGACTTATACTTGCTAAAACGCCGGCACAAAGGCACATGAGTCCGCAGAATAGCTAAAATATACATTTAAGCAGTAAAATGAGTAAATTTGTTGTAAATGAAATATAAAATCGTTGGTGAAACCAAAAGTGCACACCTCGAAGTGACTTTCTTCAATAGTAGCAATAGTAGATATGCAAAATAAATAAATAGTTGACGCAAGTGCTCAGGAAGAGCTATGGCCTAGGTTCTCGTTGTGCGTGTGGTATTTTTCGCACGATTGGAAGGGACCTTCAATATATTACCGACTCAGAACGGCGAATTGAGAAGCTTTTTCACGACAACTGGTACTCTTGATACTCTTGGAGGTTTGTCATACCCCGACAAGAGGTGGTAGAGGTGTAAAATGTTCGATGGACACGCAGTCCAACGCACTAACCACTGAGCCACGGCGACACATAGTAATAGATATGAACCCTTACTAAATAATCAAATCATTTATAATTATTCTTAAAATTAATTCTTGTCCCTAATCCGAACCTGCTTTAACTCGCCTTTTTCACAATACCAGCATAATAGCAGCGGGTTGTGCAATAGGAATCGAAGTAAATCAGCAACGCGACAATCATTCCGCGAATACCAACAGTGATGCCTTCCAAAAATCAATTTTTCTTCAGATTCAGCGCAGATAGCAGATAGCAGGTAGTCCAGATTCTTAATCTTAATTTTACAAAATTTCAAGCAACCATTTCAACCTGGCACGAGTAGAAAATGCTGCTACCTTAAATTTTGATTCAGATCATTTTTGCACTGATCGTTCTAAATCCGGACGTAGAGTGAGTGGTGATGACATTCATGAAGAGCTCAACGTGAGGAGCTCCCTCGTCGTACGGATAGATTAAGTCCCTAGAATCGCACTGCTTGGGACATTCTTTGTACATATATGTACGTATATTCATATTGCTATAGACATGAAGGAGATACTATCTTTTATTTCCCTTGTGAATTTCTGACCCTGTCCGGAAGAAGGCTGTTTCATCTAGAGACAATGGCTTCAATGGCTTCAGCACACTAAGTATTGTCGTCACAGATATCCTGACCCTTTGCGTTAGGTTTCCTTTCAAATGTCCTAAAAGTGGGATGATAATTATTTTATAAATTTTCTTACCGTATCATAGGCAAGAGTCACATTCGAAATAGATACTATAATCGGTATTTGAAACGTTAACATTAACTCATAGTAAGGGGTCTTGGTAAAGTCTATGTAAGGCAGGTGGGGATTATAAGGAACATCTCTAGCAGCAATCGGCCCAAGCAAAAATAACAATGTACTGATATTTATTCCTAAACCACCAATAGCTGCCATCCATTTATATGTTTTAAGACTTCGATTGATATCTGTAAGATTCTGGAACTTATGTGACATCGTTTCCAGTTGATGGATGCATGAGAAAATTTCATCGTTGTAGAAAGCAACAGCGGCATATTTTTGAACACATAGTGAATAAGAAAATCCCATAATTGTCTTGGTGAATCCAAGTAATATATCGCCATTTTCGAAAGCCGCAATTATATCTGTTACACATATAAGTATAATGGAACTCGTTAGTCCAACCATCTATAAATGAACAAAAATTAGGATTAGCGTTTCAAGCAACATACCGCAATTTCAAGATCGTACCGTATATCTAGATAAGCGCGTTTTCAATGTTTGAGTTTTTCCCTCCTTACCCCACAATCCAAAAAATTTAAATACATCCTGGCAGTACTTGAAATACTTTACTTCGACCATCTTCGACAAATGAAAATATGCTTTTGACTTGATTCAAAACACTTGAGAAAATGAACAATGAATATCCATAACAAGGAGAAAAAAATACTTGATTGGGAACGTAAACTGTAATTAAATTAAATTGTAGACCATTTTGTTGGCGTAATATGTCACAGGCGTTTATAAAAATATTTAGTACATATGCAGGAGTAGCAATTTGATGGATAATTAAAGGTTCTACAGTTATATGGACACTTTTCGTAGTGATTCCTACTGTATTTCAACGCGTTTTTATGGAAAACAAGTACGGATTTATTTTAGTGGCAATTACATTGTCAAGAAGAATAAATACCTATCCTTCGATGTCTCCTTGTGAACTAGGTTGGTCTTTGGATGTGCAAGAGGACCATTAGATTACAGATTGAATTTTTGTAGCGCTTAAAATAATGCATGCGAAAGAAGGATGCCTTGGGAATTCCTCCAACAGCTGCACTTTATTTATCTCTAACGCTACCCTTAAACTGAGTGACACCCTTTAATGGAATGAGCAAAGCGTAAGGGAGGCCAGAATTCTATTCTATTGCTCTACCACAATAGAAAAAGAAAGACACTGGCATTCACCTAGGTACTGTGGGTGTAACAGATTTAGACCGGAACCACACAGGGGACCTCAATAAAATTTAGGGCGGTGAATTACTGCCAGGTATCTCTGAAAGAGATGACACTTTACGCTTTGGGGGGTTTCAAACTATTGCAACAACCCAGACAACTATGCGATGGAAGAAATAGTCAGACAAGGTAGGTATTGTCAACGAATCTAGGTACGTCCTTTGCCAAGCATTTGACCCACCATAAATTTTCTATTTTCTTGATACTATTTAACTGGGGGGATACAGCGAATTGAGTTAAGATTCCATTTAAAAGGAACTAATAGTCCGTCGTGTGCCATCCACTGGGCTTATCGTGTCCCGTGTTGTTGTCTTTTCCTTGGCGCCCCTGTAAATTCGCAGAAAATATCATGTTTTACCATCTCTGTTTGTTCTCTGCAGAGCTGGCTTGAAATATGTGTGAGAGTGAGGGTGAGCGGAAGGCTCTTCACTTAAGCCTTAGTCGGTGCGGTTATGTTCCCCTCTTTTAATCGTCAGAAATGCAGGGATAGGTTTGGTTTGCGACATATGTTGGGTGGGATCTATCGAAGGTGGGAACAATTATGGAGTTGACAGTAGTGTACGTGAAGTGGACCCCAGGGTCTTCTGTCGCATTCTCGGTAGTGCTGGACAGTGGAAGGGTTCGAGATATTTTTCTTCTTTCTCGCAGTTCCTACATGTCTCTGTGTTAGCGAGGTCTCTCTGTGCAGAGCTGGCTTATGTCTGTATCTGATGATTTTATGTTATGCAGATGTTATGTTCTTCAGTGGATAGTGTTCAGTTAGATAGTTCGTCATGGTACATAAATTTTCCTTGCTGAGTTCAAATAGTTTATTTCCCTCACTTTGTGCAATTTTAGAGTCGACATTACTGCATCGTTACGACAAGCAAGTGGGATTTAAGCGTCTCTTCTCGCCAGACAGTCCGCCCATTCATTACTATCAAAAACTTGTTATTGCCCCGCTAATTCCCACGCAGACTAATCGATGCATAGGTGATCATTGGTTTGATGGTAGCACTATATAACCAGCAGATCATCTTGGGTTTCAGTCTCCATGCTTTACCGTATATGCGGTGGCATTGCCCTGGTCACCTTATTGGTAATCTTGGTCAAGTGAGAGTTTCAGTTAAGCGTTTTGTCATGGATTATTCTCAGGTACTTCGCTTCCCCAGATAAGTTTATGAGAGTGTTTTCCACTAAGATTTGCTTTCAGACCGCGCTTTCTCTTCATGGGAAAAGGTACAAGGACAGTTTTGACCATGTTGATGGTTAGACTTTTGGTCCTGCACTCCTCTGAAGTTAAGCGCATGAAATTTTCCATAATGCTTATAACGACGTCATTAGCATGTTCTTGGACATTGAAATCAGATTTGTCTAGTAGTACGAAAGATTCGTCAATGAACAGAGTCCAGGGCAAGGGGGAGAGGACGTAGCTATGATCGTTTTATAGACACCTCCACACTCTAGTTTTATTTTTCTGCTTTGCAGTATGGTTATAATTCGGTTGCTGCGATGCCGTTCCTGGTCTTACCCTCAATGACACTCTTATTGATATCTATTGGCTTCATGTGGTCCTGTGGTTTGAACAAAATTTTATTTGATGTTGCTCGCTGCATTGTAATATTAAAGGTTGCGACATAAATTCGTTTTTGTGCCCAAATCCTCCCGGTCCGCATATCTGTAAGTTGGCTTCTCAATAAACTTCATGTGCATAAAATGAATAAAATAAATGAAAAAAGAAGCTAGTGATCATTTCCTTTAACCATGAATTAAAAGTATGGCCTGTATGCTAACGAGCTTCATTCATAAATGCATAAAATGCATATGCTTTCTTCAGCACCTAAAATATATAAAACATTATTCCTTATCTTTCATGTAGACTTTAAAGATTAGTTATTTGGTTACCTCTGTAAAGGTCTTCAATGAAAGTGGTAAAATCCTTCCAGCCTTGACGTAACGTTCATTTTGTGCTTCGAAAATCGTCAAAAGTAACATTGTTTTAAAACTTTTCGAACCATTATACCAATTGGTGCAATATAACTCATTTTGCAATACCTCTTTCTGTAGAATGTACTATTGTTAATATGTATTTGCAAAAAGAAAAAAATAAATAAATTAACTATACCTCATTAACTATTGCTTGTCCAAAGTAACAATAAATCCAGAGTTGAAATGCTTCAACAATAATTACAGATATCATTGCAATGCAGGTTAAATCACTAAATGGCAAAAAGGACACCATAAACAGGCCTAATGCCATTAAATTGCAATTGTATAAGATACTTGTCATTGTTGTAAAAGAAAAGATATCAGATATTCGATTAACTAAGCTGAAAGACAAATTGTATTATCAATTGTATTCTTGTCAGATGATGTACTGATTAAGGAGACATACCCTGAGATTTCGATGAGTTTCTCTATAATTTCCCGCAACGATTTCTCTGCCTCCTTGCCATCGTAAAGAATGATATTTATTTCGCTTGTTTCACGACTCATACTTGCTAAAACGCCTCCACAAAGGCACATGAGTCCACAAAAAAGCTAAAATATGCATTTAAGAATTACGACGAGTAAATTTGTTTTAGGAGAAACATAAAATTGGGAAAGAAGTAAGTCAGCAACGGAAATATCAACAATTTTCAAGCCAAGCAAATACAAAAAACTGGGTCAAAGCTAGGATGGCCGAGGCTGTGGCAAAGAAATCCACTCATTTCTTCTGTCACAGTCCAAACTTCTGTCGCACAAGGAAAAAAACTTTAGGAGAATGCTTATTCAATGGCATTGAAGAAAATTAAAAAAAAAAAAAATAAGTAGCTGGCGCGACAGTTTTTGATGAGCCAAGGCGGAGCACGAATGGAAGGAACCTACAATTTATTGCCGACTCCGAACGGCGGATTGAGAAGCTCTTTCATGACTGATTATAATTCCGGAGGCTTTTCATTTCCCGGCGAGAGGTGGTGTTGCGAAAAGTGTTTGGTGGATATGGCTGGGGCTGGATATGGTTGTAGTTAGTATTACAATAAAAAAAAAAGTTAATTCAACAAAGCCATTCCTAAATTGAGATTCTCTGGAGTTGTAAAATAAATTGTTTCAAATTTTTTGCCAACAAATCCGGATGACATTGACATTATCAGTAAAATGAGTCGTAAGGTTTCTAGCGCCCTTCCAAGTTTCTGTTCAGGCTTAACTTACACTATATCTGACCCCATCTCAGAGAGAAAACGTGGAAGAGGAAGAACTTACAATCACTCGCGCATCTAATCGATTACACGGTTGTTTTCCTTGGGGTACAAAAAGTGCGATTTAACGTAATTTTCACTCGACATTTGGGGTTAAGAAATGGCAGTTAGTGCAGCCATTCGTTTAAAAGCTTCATTACAGTAGTCGACATAGCTATCAAAGTGGTCACTCCTTCATCCTTATTCTGCAAAATTTCACAATAAACACCCAAGCAACCATTTCTGTCTGCAACGAGTGGCAAAATGCTACTACCTGCCTTGGATGTTGATTTAGTTCACTCTGCACTGATGCTTCTAATTCAAAAGTAGGGTGGATGGTGATGTCTTTTCTGAATAGCTCAATGTAAGGAGTTCTCCCGTCGCTCTATAGCGTATTTCAAGTGGACATAATGCCGAGTAAGGAACGGCTGTCCTTGTTGGAGAGTAATGTTTCATAGTATCTTCCTTGGATTTAAGCATTTTTACAGACAGACATGTTCTTTTTTTAAACAACTTCCTCCGCCTTATAAAGTCCTCGCATGAATATTCGTTAATTTACTTAGCTGCCTAATTGTGACTATTCCACCATCACACCTCCGAGATGCCGGATTACATTTGAGAAAAATAAATCAATTAGAAGGAACATTTTAGCATGGTCCAACTACGTTTTGTCTTCATCAACCATCATAATGAAGTTAAGGAAATCCAACTTTGAGCTAGAAAGGTGGAAAGAAGATAAATAGAGACGATCGAACTAGTTTCCGTAGCCATATCCGACAAATGTTTTTAATATAGTCCTCCACACTAATTAGCATGAATTTAGCTTAGCAGTTGACCACCATACGTTGAGACAATCAATTCCTTTTCATTGGGTTTCCTTTAAACTATCCCTAAAGTGGGATGATTATTTGTTTCTTACCGTATCATAGGCAAGCATCACATTCGAAAGAGTTAATACACAGATGGCTTGATACACATACATCAGTTCATAGTAAGGACTCTTGGTAAAGTCCATGTAAGGCAGGTGAGGATTATAAGGGAACTCTCTAGCGGCAATTGGTGCAAGCAAAAAGAACGCGCCACAGGAATTCATTGCTATAGCACCAATAGTGGCCATTCTTTTATACGTCTTAAGACTTCCTTTAAAATCTGTGAGATTCTGGAACTTAAGAGACATCGCTTCCAGTTGACTGATGCAGGAGAAAATTTCATCGTTGTTGAAAGCAGCAGCGGCCACTTTATGGAAACAAACTAAATAGGCAAACCCGTAGAGTGCCTTGGTGTATGCAAGTGGTATATTGCCTTCTTCGGTAGATGCTATTGTATCTGATATACATATGATGGGTATAAAGCAACCCAATATTCCAACCACCTATTTATAAAGAAAAGGCATAATTTGAATTTGAAAAAAGTAAATTTCGAGATCATACCGAGTATCTTATGAGGCGCGTTTTAGATGTTTGAGTTTTTCCCTCTTTACCCCACAATTTAAAGAATTTGAATACATCCTGGGAGTACTTGAAATACCTTGCTTCGACCATCTTCGACGAATGAAAATATGTTTCTGACTTGATGCAAAATACTTGACAATGGACATCCATAACAAAGAAGAGAAAAAGAGTATGTACTTGATTGGGAACGTAATCTGTAATTAAAAATAATTGTAGACCATTTTGTTGGCGTAATATGTTACACGCGCTTAAAAAAATATTTACATATGCAAGAGTCGCGATTTGACACACGTTCAAGGATAATTAAAGGTCTTACAGGTGTGGACAGTTATCGTCGTTATTTCTGCTGTATTTCAACGCGTTTGTATGGAAAAACAACCATGAATTTGTTTCAGTGTCAAGTCAGTCAGTCAAGTACATTGTCATAAAAAAAAATTAAATATATCCTTCCATGAATCCTTGTTAAGTAGGTTGGGCTTCGGGTGTGTAAAGGCACCTTTAGACTGTAGATTACATTTTTGTAGCGCTTAGCAAGCAGGTTGTCTTTGGATTGCTTGTGCACTGGAAATTGCTGCGACAATTGTATTCCGTTTATCGCATCCAGCATATCACTAAGGCTACCCTTAAACAGAGCGACGGTCTTCAATCGAAACGAGCTCTATCATAGCTTCCTTGACTGAGTCGGTTTTTGTGCCTTTATAAAAAAAACCTGGCTAGAAGTCACACCAGCCAACTTGCAAATCACAGCAATAAAATCTAGAGCAGTGAAGGACGGCCATGTGTTTCTAAAAGAAATTGCTAAACAGCGCTTAATGCCTTGTAGGGTTCAGAATCTTTGCATTCAAAGTGTTAATTTGTCTAAGAGCGTTAATTCGACTAAGAAGAATCAGTGTCTTGAGACTAACAATATAACAGAGCACTGCATCTTAAGTAGACAATGTCAGCTATCGGGCAAGGTATGGTTTGGTGTGCCTTTGCATAGCCCTCGGTCGGATCCATTGTCTCTCTTACTTTTTGGGATGGAACTATACGAATGGGTACGGTTAAGGATGTATCATGGAAATCTAAAGCAAGTGGGAGAATAATGCTTCATGGCGCTGTATCCACATAGACCCCATGAACTTGTGAAGCAGTCTCGATAAGGTTTAGCAAAAACTGTTCGAGGTCCTCCTCTTTTTCTTCAAAGTTTTCACAAATCGCTGTGTCTATGTATGTATGTATATGTGTGTATCCCGTAAGGAGTTCCACCATCATTATTATATTATTCGGTGAAAACCCTTGGCGGACTCCAGACCTTGTGACCCAAACAGTTCTCCAGCGTATGGGAACGTATTGAAAATTGAAAGTAGTCACAGAACCTCAATGTCCTGGGATTTTCTTAGTATAATAGATTGTTTGCAGAAAAGAGGTACACAAAGGGTGTGTGCAAAAAGTCTCAAATGTTTTCAAATAGATAGGTAGGTAAGGTGATTGTCCATTCCAGGCACAGACACGCGTAGGCCAAGAAAGGCCTTTCGTGATGCAACTGGAATAGCCTATGTGCCACTCCATCTTGATGAAGCTGAGAATACTTTTGATATCAGCGTGTGACAATTTGCCCAAATTGTCAAAGTAATAGGTTTCTATATAGAACTTCCTTCTTTGGGATTGGTCAGGACAGGTACAGAGGAAACGGAGGATTGTTTCT
The DNA here is from genome assembly GCA_917880715.2 of Matsumyia berberina. Classification (NCBI taxonomy): domain Eukaryota; kingdom Metazoa; phylum Arthropoda; class Insecta; order Diptera; family Syrphidae; genus Matsumyia; species Matsumyia berberina. The sequence continues at coordinate 107,303,143 of OU862870.1, read as the reverse complement.
TCCTCCCCTTCGTCCCTGCAGCTCCTGCAAACGTTATTTGAGAAGAAGCCCATCCTTCTGGCATGAAGGCCGATGGGGCAGTGGCTAGTGAGAACACCGATAACGGTGTTGATAAGGAACGGCATGAGGTAGCATTCCTCCATCTTTGATTTGTCTTGCTGATCGCGTCGTACTCTAAGAGTAAATTACATGAAGTGAGTGGAATACCCAGATTCCTCTGTTCTGGTAGGATCTCTAGAGTAGTACCACATTTGGCGTGTTCATCGCTCTTAGAGTTCCCTGTAATGTCCCTATGTCTGAGTATTCAGCATGGGTGAATGTTCAAATGTTCTGCCATCTCCAAAGGAGATGAGCGACAATGAGGTAGCTTATGATGTACATATGTACATACATTCTGATTCCAGAGATTTTGTAGCCGCCTGGCTGTAATGTTCTTGCAGGATACCGCATTATGGATACCACATTATGCTTAAGCCAGGATAAGGCCATTATTTCCGCCTGAAAAACGCTACAGTTGTCGGGAAGACGAAGGAGATGCTGAAGTTGATCACTTCGGAAAAAACATCACCTCCTAATTCATTTTTAGTTTTGGATTCGTTCGTAAAGAAGTGACCGGAGCGCTCGTCTCTGGCATCACCATTATCCCACTCCGCTCTGGAAGGGATTGATGTCCCGAAGTTGAGGTTGAAGTTCAACATAGACAGTGTGTAGTCGGTGGTTTCCGAGATGAATGTAATGGGATGCAGGATCGAGGAGTGGCCAATATTGTTGTTTGACCATTGTTTGCTTGCCAAAAATGTCTAAGGGAAGTACATAGATGTAGGAGCAAGTCGAGTGCCGCGGATGGGGTGGCTAATGAATATGGATGCTGATCTTTGCAATTTCCCCAACAAGTAACTAAAATCTACAACTCAAGGACCAACAATAAAGTTTATTTTTTTGTTAATTATTATTAGGTAATACTCTTCATTTTATTCGTTACCCTATTAAAATTTCCTCATTCCTTTATTTATCGCCTACCACTATTTGAGATCTTTGAAACTCGGAATTGTAATAATCCTAAAGCCTTATTTATTCGATTCTAATTGTATGCCTCGTTCGAGGGTGAGCAATTAAATATTCAGAGTGTGTGTGGATATGTGTGTAAACAGTTTATTATTCGTATGTAATTGAACAATTAAAATCTTGACCACCTTTGGGTATCATTAGACTATTTCCACAACCCTGCAATTATATCTCTAAATTTAGTGTTTACATCGAATTATGTAGTGTGAAGGAAGGCACTAGGTAACTGTTGGTCAGAAAGTTACACTTGTTCTGTCTTTTGTCGTGACAACTATCAAGAAAATGATGTCGCCTGTGTTAACGTCCTTCTAAGAAATCAATATATGTATGTCTACATATACATATGTAGTATTAAACATACAAACATATTATCAAGAATATATAGTCATATTTTTTTAAGTCAAAACTTGCTTAGGCGTTCCGTGCACACTTATACCTGGGCAGTTAATGAGTCTGATTAGTCAGGCAACATGTAAAACGCTAAAAAAAAATGCAGTGTAGCCGCACTGTGCACAGAGCAGTAGATAAAGTACATAAAGTGAAGGTGTAACACCATAGAAATGTTCACTTTGGGCGTGCGGATTTAAGCACACACTTTTTTCGTCGTTGTTGCAGTTGTCGCATGTTCTTCTTCAAAGCTCGTTGTCTCTAACACCGTTGTTGGCGTCACTAATAGTTCTTTCAAAGTCCGTGATACATTAAAAAAAAATCCCTTTTTATAATTACTGAACGATTTTTTATTTATTTTTTGGTTTGCTTTTTGTTTTGTTAAAATGTAATAATATGAATTTTAAATAATTACTTTTATATAATATATTTTCTTTTCTTTGATAAATAGCTGAATTGAAAATACTAAATATTTTCGATGACCTCATTTATAAATATTTGTTTCTATGTTGTTGTTTTTCTTTTTTTAATTTTACATTAATTAACCCTAAAAATAAGTTTTTTCTTTTTGTTTATGGTAAATATTTTTCTTTTTGTCTTATATAATTTTTATTTAAATAACCTCTATTATTTATGTACATTTTTATATTTCTGTTGTTGGATAATATTAGATTATACAGTTTAACAAGTTTAAATACATTTTTTTTAAATGGATTACAAATCTCAAAGAACTGCGATCATATATTTATTTAAAAATTTTCATTTAACATCGTAAAATGCAACAATGATCAATCGGAATTGATTTCCCTATCTCTGTTGTTATTTTATTACTTTTTTTATTAACTTTTTCTATATTTTAACAGAATACTTTTTATTTAATTTTAACTTTTTTAAATTTTCATATGTACGATTTACTTTGTACTATACATAATGTTTCCCTTTATGAAGTTTGAGATTATCCTGATGCACTTAAGAGACAGGCATCAGGATGTGTAACACTTTACTGATATGACTTTGGGTAATGATTTTTATTTTTTCTTATTAATTTTTGATTTATTTCATATATTCGATTTTATAATATTGTTTTAATTTGTTTTTGTTAAATATGAGGACATTTTCATCATATAAGATAGAAATTTGGTTTGAAAAAGTTGGTTTTTCTTAGACTGAGTTTTGATTTTGAAGTTAAAATTTTGTTTTATATATGTACAACTATGATTATATTTTAATTTTGAAAATGAAGTGAAAACGTTAGCAGCGTATTTCTTTTGGCAGAATGACGAGGGAAGTGAGACATTTTAGATAGAAAATTATCAAAACTTAGTGTAGTGCAGAGTTTGAAAATATTCCGAGAATTCCTAAAGCTGGCGTATCTGATGGATAAAAGACTCGGCGACATCCTGGATTTCACCAAAAAAATAGGAATATTCGCCAGACCACACGGGTTCTCAATTGTATACGTATGTATCACTTTCCTTAACGTATGTTCCGAGTTAATGCAGTTTTGACATTTAAAAGACGGAAGCATGATATTTCCGACTGAGGCCTAAGTTAAGAGCTTCCCGCTCACTATTAATAATTTACAGGGAGTCAAGATGCTCTATTCATCGAAGGCAAAAAGCGCTTTCGTACATGTTTTAGAACAACGCAGCAAAACAGATTTCCGTGTCAGACTATTCTAGTGCATTTTACGAACATAAGATTGCTCAGGCTTTGACTTATTTTCATCCAAGGTTCCATTTTAGTTAATTATAATCAGATAAAGAATTCTGATGTCCATTTACGCAAAAGTTCAAGTTGATTCCTGAGCCTAATTGTTCTATTGGTGCCCCTTTGGATATAAGTGTATAAATGACGCAATGGTTGCACATATGATCATTATGGTAATTAGACCCATTATAACAAGTTATTATGCGCTTCCCACTATAGGATGCAAAACAGCCACGAGAAGATTGGTATTGTGGACCGCCTTAAGTCTAAGATATTGCAAAACTTTGTAGAGTAGAGAACAGCTGGGACAGGGACCAAATATGCCTGGCGGTCAACCCCGACCGAAGCATTAAAATCTTCTAGCACTGGACCTGCATATCAAATACGTAGCTTCGTGTTGTGCACTAAGACTCAGAGTATCTGGGTTCTAGTCAGCAAGGTAAAATTCATTACAAATATCGTCGTTCGTACTCCGACTAGAATTGCTAGAAAAAGCAGCCTGTTTCACTGTGACTGTCCGGCAATAACTAGAGTCAGTCAACCTTAATAAGTGAATTAGTTAAAGTGTTCCTCTAAGAAGAGGTACACTTACACCAGAAAAGTAGGTCCATTGTGTTACAACTGAGTACTGCGATTTAACCCCTGCTTACTTCTAACGTAGCTGTTGAGGTCGGTCGTGCTGGTGGAGTTCCCTAGGTGCGCCGTGAGACCTTTGATAAGTTTTGAAAGTTGGTGTCTTTAAAGCCACTTGGCAAAGTATTCTTTGAAGATTTATCAGAGATTTTCAACCTAAGGTTCGGGGACACCATTAACTTTCTTAATCCCGTAGGATCGATTTGATAACTGCTAATATAAGTTTTACACAGGTCATGTGAACTGTGGTATCAAGAAGGCTCACCAGCGCTAATGGTGTTGTGCAAGGATTAACCAGACAGGCAGGTACGGAGTGACTACCTATCTACTCTTTGTCGGTTGAAAGGAATTATTTAAAACTAATCCTAATCTTGTTGGCTTGTTTAGAGTTAGTTTAGCCTAAGTTACAGACTGATTGGCCACAAATGTGTGATTTTGATATATTTCCACTGTAAGTGCATCTCACTTCACCGCAATCTGCCAAATTTGTTTGCAAGAAAGTTTAAGAGAATTTTGTATAAAAGTTCAAATGTATACTGAAAGTTAACAAAATAAAATTAAGCGCGGGTATGCATTACATTTGTTTGCCACATAAAAGTGTAATTATTGTCGGTTGTAATTTGATTTTCTTCTACAATCAAATTCTATTTATTTTTCTCTATTTAATTTTTCTGTGATAAAAACAAGCAAACTTAGAACTATTCAATAATTTTTCATTAATTGGTTTTTTACTCTTGTTATCTAAGCGATCTCTATTTTGAATTCTCTTTTGATTCCATTTTCTTTTTTATTTATTTTGTTATAGAAAAAAATATCACTTAATTGACGAGTGTATATTGGTTGTATTCGGTTACTTTTTTGCATTTTATTACTCCTATTTTTTATTCATTAACTTTATTTTAAAAATCTGATTTGATTCAAAATTAATTCTTATTCTGTATGCGTTTGTTTCAAGAAAAACTGAAAAATATTTGTTGCTATAGAATTGTATGCGTGAAGGTATTGTGGCGTGTTTCAGAATTGTGGAAAAAAAAAGGAAAATTTAATTTGTTAGATAAGCTTGAAGTTACCACTAAAAACACGAAGTTATTAAGTAAATATTGTGACTTTTTTTAAAATGGGAACTGTAAACGAAGGCATCTCTTACACATTGCTGCTGATTTGAATTATCAATATCTAACTAACCTTAGATTAGCTACGTTATTGTAAAATGTTTTTTTTTTATTTATGTTTCTTTTTTTATTTATTTACACAATACTCGAAGGATAGATGATAACTAAAGTGGAATTTTTCTATTTGGTTGCAATGATTGTCAATTATAACAAAATCAGCGGTTAACTTCTGAGTTATTTTGTTTAAATTTATAATAAATTGTTTGTTTTCGTATGGAGACTTTGTAATGTCAAGAATCAGTGTTTATTTTGGCATTCAAATTATGTAATAATAGTTAAGTGTAGGCATCTGTTTAAGATATTTGTGTTAATATTTCCCTGATTTGGAAGTGTGCTTGCCAGAAATAATAATATTAAAACAGAAATCTAATCCTTAAAAGACAGTGACCTAATGGAAATGTTGTTAACGAAGTTAGAAATGAAATGTAATTTATTTTTTCTACTTCAAGTCGGCGTGATTTAGACACTGACTGTCTTCCATAACATACACGTGCCTACCAAGTTATTGCTTTGATCTGGGTGGATCGACTATCACAACTTAGGTTAATTTATTCTCCATTTTCTGCGCAATCCTTACCACGCATCAGATTCGGCTGGCTATTTTTTTTTAATAAGGTGTAGCGCTGTATGTGCCAGTTTTGATGTCTGTAGCGCTCGAGATTATATTTAATCCATGCTTAGACATTTAATCCTGCTTAGACTTTGTTATAACGGTACATTTTTGAAGAATCTAGGAACCTAGTCTGCAAATTTGGTATGAACAAAAACTTGAGACGAGATGTTGGCTAAGCACATTGGACGACTTGTGTGAGGAACAGATGTAAAGTAAAAATTATCCAGTTATTTTATGATTACAGTAATTAGCCAGAGTATGACGCAAGAAGCCCTTGAATGACTAAAACTTTAGGTACCATCGGATGAAGATGGGTTTTCTAAAATATGATACGCGTAAGTTGTGTCTAGATAACGAGGAAACAGCTGCGAAAGTGTTGGTCATTGCATCACAATTACTCTTTTTAATGCCGTTAGGGTAATGGGATTGACCGTGCTTGTAAAATCAACTCAAGAGGTTATGAAATTTGTAAGGCATGTAGTTAAGCTTGAAAAAGTAGTTTTTAGGATTTTTAGCCCAATGCCCAATCAGGCCGCTTGATTTGAAGTTGTACTACGGAAAGCTTCATGGCGAAAAATGCATCCGACTTCTTGATTTTCGCATGTAAGCGAGGAAAATCTAGACATGCTTCGAAAGTCGCATTCGGACAAGTGCGCAAAGTACCAAAGGCAAAGCCGTTTATGCCATCATTTCGGGAGGGAATTTTCTCAAGTTTCTCAGGAGGATTATGATTGTGGGAATAGTCCAGAGTATTCAATTTGGGTTTGGAACTTTTCAACAGTTTGTGTTGAGTCTATTACATAATAATAAACTTTATTTGAAAATGAGTTTGAAATGCTATTTAGGCATAGGCTTGAGGAACTTTGCCCCCCGTTGTCACCTCCTGTGACACAGTTACCCCAAATAAAGAAAAAATATGTTCATATGTATATAAACAATAAATAAAAGCTTATAATGTGTTTTTAAACTTTGTAGGTCACTGCTAGCTTTAAAAACATAAACAAATGTAATGTACGTATCTTGTAGTTATACACTTTTCATATGTTTTCTAAAAACCAATGGAAGCAATTCATTTCAATTAAACATAATGCATATGTTTGTGTATTTCCTAATCGTTAAATCATTTGTTGTTTTCTTGATGTTTTTGTGCAGAAATGATCTAAAACAATACTATACAAGTCTAAATGGTTGTTTTGTTCATTTTGTTAACTTCTATTGAATATCACTGAAATAATCACACAAAAAAAAGAAAAATGTTTGTACCTACCACCTAAACACTCTCTAATTTAATATTTATATAAAAAATTTGTTAAGTCTGATAACACTATTATTACATTTTATTTCTGTTTTTAATTTGTTTATTTGTAAGTTCACTAACATTTTTGGCGTTATTTTTACAGCGCAGCTGGAAACAAATTTATTTTCTTTTGTTTTTGTTTTCACTGTACAAATTGTATTCCCCGCTAAATAATTAAATAAATACATACTTTGTTTTTGTTAAACAATTGCAATTCTATTTATATTGTTTTAATTATGTTTAAAAACTAAACTAGTTTGTTAAAAATATTTATTGCCCTAAAATGATTGCTATTTAATTGTTTTCATTATTTTATTATTTGTTTAACTACTTGAGATTGTAGAAAAAGAAAAATCTTTGTTTTATTTGTAATAGATGAAAGTTAGAAATAAAATTAAAGTGTATCTATTTACAATGCAAGTGAGAAGAACTGGTTTTTGGAAGTGGAACATTTTAAATTAATTTTATAATAATTACATATGCACACTTTGGCATAATAGATTAACTATTCATTGAATAGTATTTATTGTAATTGTATTTTAGGTTCTTTTTTTGTTCAACTGTCTTGAGATGAAGTGTGAATTGAGTACTTATTATTAGGGAAAATTTATTGCTTTTATGATTTTTTTTTTCTTTTTTACAATAGCGGCCTGTTACAATAACTTAGAAGAGGAAAAGCTGGTCTGCTACCTGACGAGGGTATCCTAAGATACTGCTTTGGGCTGTTCAGCAGAATCTGGTTTTAGTATTTTTAATAATAATAAAAAAAAAAACGGAGCTAATCACTTGAAAATATAAAATTCCTGATTCTGACCTTCGGAAACTCTCAGATGCTAGCCTTGTACTTATAGCCAAAGCTAAATGGGATACTTGGGTCTCATTATAGATAAGGAACTCAGCTAAAAACTCGGAATCCTAAAGTGAATAAAGATTGCTACCGCAGCTCTTCATTACTGCAGGAAATCTATATAAAGAGAGAACTACAGTCAAGAACTACATATTGGCGCTTTGAATCCATTATTAGGACAAAATTGATGTAGTTATGATGTGGGGCCTTGAAAAAAGTTGAACAGCCCAATTTTTTTCGACGAGTTCACAGATCGACCTGCATAGACAACAGTTGATCCGTCAAAATCATTCCATTAGCTGTTTTCGACAAATTGCTCCACTAGCTGGTCCAGGATGAACAATGGCAAATAAATAATAGGCAGTGTCGCTACATTCCAATATCCCAGTTGTCTAATCTTCCTACCGAACTCTCCACTGTTTTCAATGATTTAGAAAATGTCTCCTGCAAGACACTGATCACACATCGCTGAAAGTAGATCTTTTGCTAAGGATATGTGGATATCGCTTGAAGAATTAGTTTTTTTTAAATCAATTCTGGTGGTTTGTAAGAAATTGAAAGCAAAATCGCTTGTGATTAACGAGGAAGAAATACGATAGTGTCTCCCGCAAATAAAATTCATGGATCGGAACCCCGCCAATTATATATCCAAATAAATGTGGAAAAAGAATTTCCGACTTCATGCCGCTACTGTTTGTAGAAATAAAAATTTACAATACCCGATTCAACAAATAAAATCAAATGAACGACATTTAGAGTTAAATAACGCTTTTAGCTACAATTACATAAACAGATGTTCATTATGCTTGATCCTTTTTAAACAGTTAAGCTACTGTACATAAGTTGTTTTAACATTTCTTTGTGTAAATTAGTAAATTGGTTTCGATTATTGGTATTTTTTGTAAGTGAACCATTTTGCATTACTTTCAAATAGAACAAAAGCAATACTCAAGTTAAAGATTGTCAACTACTTTCGATACTTTCATCATCCGCCATATCCACGGTCTTATATTCGGCAACATTTGGTGATGGTCACCTATTGATGGCTTCGGATTTTTCATCACTATCTTCTAAAGTAAGGATTTCATCGCCTTGTGGACTCTGACATCTTATTTCGTTTAAGTCTTCTGTTGACGGCGATTGGTGTTGGTCAATATCCTCTTTGTAGTCATAGAATATTTGAGATGTATCGCCTTGAATGTTGACATCGATTGGCTCACTAACATCGATAATAACATCGTCGGATGCTGGTTGTATTTGAGCTGATGTTGGGTGATATTCTAATGCAGATGATAATTGTGCACTAAAGTCTCCCTGTGGTGGATCCTTTGGACTTTCGACTTTAATTTGAACCATTGGATGTGTGCCTGGTACTAGTTCATCCATGGGGAAGTCATCTGAACCAGGACTGATTTTTATTTGAGGTGGCTTATGGAGTTTATCTGGATAATTATAAAAAAGAAAAGTGTTTGAAACCGTGTTGAATATGAAATGTATTTTTTTGTCCTGCGAATTATTAAATGGATCGTTGTTAACCTGGGTCAGTGCATTTACTGAAAACTTTGTAAAAAAACTTAACGACTTGGTATCTTAAGAATCTTAGCGAAAATTCTACAGTGATGCTGCGAATCCTTCCTCCCTTTGTAACCAAGTGTTTGGTATACCTCCTTCGTATCAAAGGTAAACCGCAGGTCGTTATGATCAATCAGAAGTGATGATCTAGAAGATCTGACGTACCGGCAATTTTCCAAAGACAACTGAAACAACAATCAGGACGCGTACGTCCATGCACTCAGGCATGGGTCGGTTAAAACGCGAGTAACTTGTGAATCCTCGTATTTGCAAGGACTAAGATGAAGACGAAACTCTCCCATTGCGTATCTGAAACTACATGCGTAGCACTGAGGTGGAACAGACAATACACACAATAGGCAAACCATTCCTTGATAGACTAGAATAATTGTCCATCACCTAGCTAATCATAATCTTGGATTTTCTTAATTTTGCAAGATGGATCTAAGGTTTAGCCCCGTATTTGATCGAAATTCTAAGACGTAAGCATTAAGTATGGAGAAGAAGATGTTATAATACGACGACCTTTATGGGATCTACTACAAGCTCTCCACTGTGTTTTTAACAGTTGAGAAGGCAAGAACATATAAAAGGAATGGACATCAGTCCAGAAAGTCTTTGAATCTACCTTAGATTGAAAAAGTGGTGAAGATAAACCCCGCCTAAGTACCAGCTAAGGCGAGAACTACCAGTTGGTGTACGAAAGTGGAACCAATTAGCTTCACATCGGGCTGACTGGACCGGCTCGTCATAGTCTAGCTCTCATATGAAAGTAAATAGAAAGCTTTTTCAAGAGGACTGGGTCTTGAGATCGTCGATATCACGGCAATTGTTACAGAGCTAAGAAGAGGCTGAGTTCATGAAGTAAATAAATGATTTAAACCATAATTTGTTTTCTTTACAACAAATGCCATTACGACTTACATGTATCCAGCATTTTTCATTTAATAACTCACCTATCGTCATTGTTTCTTCATCATCGGTTTCTGTCTTATACTCTTCGCTCTCCCTGTGCACCAAAACATGTACCAACGTTGAGTTATCCGGTCTTAATGATGGTCCTGTTGGTGCTTCTGGCGATGGTTTTGTCACCAAAATGCTAACTTCGGGTCCATCAGCTAATTTTTTTCACAACATTAGTCCCATTAATGTAAAGAAAATTCATAGATAATGGAGAAGAGAAGAGAAGAAAACAAATGTTGTGTAATCAAAGAAAAGGATTTTAAAGTTTGGACACACATACAGACAAAAGCATTTTTGTTAACTCTTAAAGCGCTTTGTGCTGACAAACCTCTTTCTAACGGTGGTTTTTTGCGTATAAAGCTCGTTGCACGTTTCCGTGTTGGCGTTGGCGCTATGATCGTTTTATCGTCGTTCATCGTTGTTGGTGTAATGCCTGTGATTTTGTTTTTTTTTTTCGATTTTTTTTTTTGATTTTGTGAAATTATTTAAAAGTGGTTGCATTTTTATTTTTTTTTTTGTATAAGTGTGTTTTTTTTAAGAAAATAATTTAAATAAATTAAAAAAATGCAATGAATTAAACAAAATGTAGTATAGTCTTTCAAATATTTACTTTTTCTGTGTACGGATGGTGAAGTTAAACTATCATCGACGGCATCTTGATGGCGTAAAAAGAAATTATAGAAACTTCGGCGACGATTGGCACGCGGGGCTTCCACAAATATGCTACCGCTTTGTTTTGTTTTTTTTTTTTGTTAAAATAGCGATAAATTTATATAAATAAGTTTTTTTTTTTTCTTGATTTTAAGGCGAATTTTTGTAATTTTTCACGAAATCTTGGGAATGTAATTCAATTTTAAACTGAAAATTTTGATAAATATTTCAAATATGATAGATATTATTGCACATCGAACACAAAGAGCATTCCAATGAAAGTTCTTATTTTCTAACATTCCGGGAGTATATATTTATTTTAACCAGGTTTACAACAAATAAAATTGACTACCAAGTCGGGCAAAATATTGCTGTTTGGGAGTCAATTTGTTAAGACATTAACATTCCAGAGGACACATATGCCAATAAACAACAAATAACATCGCTTAACGTATACAGAATTATTTATTTGAATATTTGTGAAGGTTATGGTTAGCCTTGATGATGGAATCATATTACTTTTTAAAACGAGTCTGTAGAGAATCATAGGCTGTGGAGAAAACATTTTTTGGAAACTCTTGAACTATTCCACTTCGACGTTTGATATTTATAGCCATCCTATCACGACGAAGTGAAAACAGCATCAAGACTTTACCCTAACAAAACTAAATAGGATTTTGAGGAGAGTTTGCTTTACAAATTAACGTCTTCAAGAAGCGCTTGTGATTGATATAAAAAAATAGGTGAACTTGAAGAATTATCCAAAACACAAAAGTTGACATGAAATGCAATGACAACATTGACTTATTCGGAAGAACACAAAGTCCTGTCTAACTATTTAAAAGAATTGATACTGAAACAGTGAGTGCATGTCGATAACATGAACGTTATCTCAATATTGATTATACGAGCAAGACATCACAAAAGACAGCTGTAATGTTGTGGTAACGAGGAAATTATTTTCTCTCTCGGTTTCCGGTCATAGTAACAATGAAGTGTAATTTTTTCTTATATTTTCTATCAAAGACCAATGCAAGGTACAACAATTTAAACAATTCCGTAAAAAAGGTCCACTTTAAAAAAAAAATTCCAAGAGAGGACTCATATAGATCGTCAAGGTTGTGGTTATCTGTAGGAGCTATTATTTAGTATTTAGAGACTCATCATACCGTTCAACAAATACTGCTGGAAACCATTGATGGAAAGGAGTAGAAAACCTTTTATTATATCTGCCCGGACTTGCTTTAGCCAAATTATATATGGTTTGAGCCGAGTTTTATCACAAAATATTTTTTGACGTCCTCACTAGCCATAAGTGTTCTTCGACAGAACACATTGGACAACCTTCGATGTTTAAATATGTTTAATAATAGCCCTGTGCAAACGTGGACTTATGTATGTATAGTGGGTTTAAGTTAGACCCAAATTTTTCAGTCTTCCATCATCACCCCAGAGGCATGGACTTTAGCAAAAATACACAAGAGAATTTCAGAGCAGGTGGAGAAGGGGGTACAATGGACTATTCGGTGGCATACAAACTCAGAAAAATCGTCTTAAATAGTATCCACATAGCTACAGGTTAGTTGAGTAAAACCTTGCGTAAGGTGGCGAGCTCAAGTGAAAAGGTTACTTCACCTCCTTCGCAAGCGAAACTGAAAACTGATCCTTTTTGGTTGAGGTCCAGGTGTCCTCTCGGTTGCAACTTTAAACATGAAGAAAAACAATTTATGTTTAAGGCATAGTTGCTCACAAGATGCGCTTTATAAAAGAATAGTTCTAAAACGGAGATAGGTTGATATATGTAAAGTGCCCTTGATGGCAGGAGTACCTACGCCTTACTTAGACCACATAGAAACCATCGTGTCTAACTTATTTAAAGACCTTGAAAACCAATAATTTGTCAACCCCTAGATAAACCACGCAAATAAGTTCATAAATCTCAGTCCTAAAACGAAACCAAAGATTTGTGCAAGACTGTCACATAGTACGTAGGTGACGGAATGGTTCGAACGTAGCTATAATTTTGACTCAGTTAATAAATTACTCCACCGAACCCCACAGGCGGACCTTTAGGAATGCGGAGAAGTACGAGTAAGACGATTGTGATCCCCTAAATTGAGGTCACAACATCGCCGAAAAGGAAGAAGAAGAATAAATAACTCTACATAGGCCGTGTAGTCAGTTCTGTCAATGACTTCCGAAGATTATTTCTGTAGTAGAAGACTTGACCACGAACGAAACAGTTTGATTTTGTAAGTCCGCGAGCTCGTTGAAATAATGTGAGTGGAGCACTAGCATATTCTGCAGATTCACGAATCAGTCTGCATCGTCAACAAAGCTCTGTCGAATATTCTATAAACGCCTGAATCCATGCTTGCCATTGAGCTGATATTTTAAATTTTTCTTGCAATCGTACAAAATTTAGTTTGAAGTGCGTGTTAACCTTAATGTTAGTCTTCTACTATAACCCAATTGTTGGCATGTATGTATCGAATAAGTGTACTAAGTGCTTAGTGATCCATGTTATACATAAGTGATTCTACGTCTATGCTCTTTGCTTGTTCTTTTCTCTAAGAATTACCTATGTATGTTGCTACCTTTGTAATCTATTAATTTTTACAAAGCATTTCATCCCGCTGAAGTGGTCCAATAAATTACTTTTTTCTACACACTTGTTATATGTACATATGTATTTCTACAACTATTACACCCGCCCATTACCTGGATCTAGAAAATTATTAAATTGATTTGCCGAAAAAAATGGAATTTCCATTCGGTCTTCAACGAATATTGATGACATCATTTCTTCGAGTAACCATTCGTATGATAATGATATTCTAGAAAAGCTTAAAAAGGTGTTTTAAAGATTTCGTGAAAAATTCCAAAAAAAAATAATAATAATAAATCCCAGAACATGTCTATTCTGAGAAGGCTACTGAAGGTTATAATATACCGCTTTCCAAGATCTTCATTTTGTTGCTTAATATCCTTAACAACTTCATCAGCACCAGAGACTAACATGAGTGGTAGATTTAACCATGGGCCGGCTAGTTCGCTGAGGTCAGAAGCATCAGATGCACGTGAGGATTTTCTGGATGATGCTCGGCTTGAACATTGTGTACCCCGACGACTGACCTGAAATGGAAAGAAGTAAGAAATGAAAAAAGGAAACTATCTCGGAAAGGAATTGATGAGATTAAACAATTAAAATAAGATAAACAAGTTGGAGTGAGTTGACTGGTAGGTTAATGAGAAAGAAACTGTCTAAAATGCAGAGGATGTAGTGATAAAGAGGTACAAGAGAAGACAGCCCATTTTCCTGTCACTGCCCATATCTCTGTCAATAGAGAATAAATACTGGCCCAATATCAGATCCACACAATTTTAGAAGGTCGCCTGGATGGTTTATACCAAATTAAGCCATGCAGTAGGAAAAACAAATCAAGGATATCACCATTGATCCATATAGAGCTAAGTGTGGTGGAGAGGTTAGTTCCACAAGAGGTTATCACAAAAATCCAAGGAGTTGCCCTCTTATCAAAAGAAATATCGTCGGGTGAGTGCGTTAAAATATTTCGGTCCTCGCATGCCAATTTCAGTTGGCCATAAGTTGAGAGGCTGAAATACTTTTCTAAGATTCTATTACACATCCATATACCTATGTATAATCACTATTGTGTGAACTACAAGTCGAAATTTCAAATGATATTTCGGCCGATTCAGAGTCAAGTAAGGGACACAGTGTGAAATCGTTCATAACATTCTCCATCAGAATTTCATCAAAGAAAAGCGAAATGTTCGACTTTTCGGTAGCAATCAATCGTTTGCTGACAAGGCTGACATTTTCAATACCGAGAAATTTGAGGACAGCCTTTCATTCGAAACTATCTGGTATTAAGGTGGCGAAACTATTCTGTTTCAAAAAAATTGCATTTTGTTTAACACATATTGGATTTTTGAGAGCCCAATGGATATGATATGGAAATAAGATTAATCCTCAGATTTACGCTAAATTTTTTTTGTACTCAAGACTGGCTTCCTCTGAAATTTAGACCGGGTAAGGCAGACCATCCGCCGTCTCAGAGGAAGGAAGTTTAATATCATCGAAGGAGTGAAATCCAAAGATGGTGTACTTCTTTCCGATGAGAAGGACATCTTGCGCAGATGGAGCGAGCACTTTTCGGAGCTGCTCAATCCCGAACAGGACACTGAGGATCGCAGACCCATGGTTTTGAGTAGGGCGGAGAATAGTCCCACCGTAGAGGAGGTGACTTTGACGATTAAAGCGCTGAAAGTCGGCAAATCTGCAGGTGTGGATGAAATCCGGCCAGAAACGCTTAAAGCTTTGGGTAAAGAGGGAGTGGAATGGCTCTCTCGTGTCATTAAAGTGGTCTGGGAATGCGGTGTAACACCTAGCGATTGTCAAACTGGGGTGATTGTTCCTCTTTTTAAGAAAGGGGATAAAAGGGATTGCTCCAATTATAGGGATATATCTCTTTTAAGTCTCCCTGGAAAAATCTTTGCAAAGGTGTTGGAAACGCGTTCCAGAGCTGTGGTCGAGTACAGGTTGAGAGATAAGCAGTGCGGCTTTCGTTCAGGTAGAAGCACAACCGACCAGCTGTTCACTCTCAGAATGGTATTTGAGAAAACCTGGGAGTATGCCAAACCTATCTACAGTTGTTTTGTGGATTTGGAGAAAGCATATGATCGAGGTAAACTCTGGAGTGTATTGCAGAAGTACGGGATTGACGGTTCTCTTCTGAGGGCCATTCAATCTCTGTACACTATCTGTAATAGCTGTGTTCGGGTGAACGGCGTTAAGTCGACATCTTTCACTGTGGGCGTTGGACTTCTCCAGATTTCCAGAACACCTGTTCAATGCACTCTGCATGTTAGTGGAGTCCCATTGAAACAGGTGGAGAAGTTTAAGTATCTCGGGGTCCTATTCACGAGTGATAATAGGAGCAATACTGAGTTATGCTGTAGGATTGGTCAGGCTGGAGCAATTTTGAGACAGCTTGGTCAATCTGTTATCAGGACGGCCGAACTTGGCATCGAAGCTAAGTTGTCGGTCTTTAATTCAGTGTTTGTTCCGACCCTCACCTATGGTCATGAGGTTTGAGTAATAAGATCGCGGATACAAGCTGCCGAAATGATATTTCTTCGTTGTAGTGCTGGGGTGACTCGCCGAGATCGGGTAAGGAACACCAGAATACACGAGGCACTCAATGTCGAGCAGCTACTTCTTCGATTTGAGAGGTCCATACTTCGATGGTTTGGGCACGTCAAACGCATGTCCCCAACTCGGTTTCCAAGACGTGCCATGGAATTCGTGCCATCGGGTAGGCGTTCCCTGGGCAGGCCTAGGATGAGATGGCTGGACCAAGTCCGAAATCTCACCTCTAGCCGTATGGGGATTACCCCTGATGAGTTAGAGTCGATGGCGGAAGATCGGCAAATGTAGATAGTCCACTTAAGCTCCCTAAATCCGCGACCCTCATAGTGGATAAGCGGGCCATTGGAAGATGATGATGATGAAGGTTAGATAAGGGTTGGAATGGGTCCGTTGGGACACCACATGGATCTCGGAAAGATCTCCTGCCAACTCATAGAACCAATTCGAGCTTCTTGTGAAGCGTAGGTGGCTACTAACATCGGTATTTATCAAGTCGCCTAAGTTGGTGTAGAAGAAGGCTCCCAAGTGGAGTTTGCGAGCGAGAGCTGGACAAGTGCGAAGAAGAAAGAGTATAGTCTCTTCCTCCTCTTCGTTCATAAAGCTTCTGCAGAAGTCATTTGATTAGATGTCAAGCCTTGTTGTATGCTTGCCTATTAGGCAGTGTCCAGTGATTACACCTACATAGTATAGTACTAATAAGTAAAATCAAATATTTAGAGCGTTTCGGGTCCAGCTTTGGCCAAATCTGCTTCGTCGCTTCGCTAGACGTGTTGTATCACTTGTTTATCTAAGATTAACTTTAGTTTAAGTTTGCATGTGGCGATCCCAATAGGTAATGTTGTTTCACATCTGGCGAGTTCATCAGCCTTAGACTTATTTGGAATGTCACTGTGCCCTGGCACCCAACAAAGGTGGATATAAACTGCTCCGCCATATCTATTATAGATGATCGGCAATCTAGGGCTATTCTGACTAATTCAAAGGACTTAATTGCCGTTTGGCTGTTCAAAAGGTCCGGATATCCTTGGTTGATATCATGTTCTTCTTCAACTAAGATAAGACTTCTCTGATCGCCACGATTTCCGCTTGGAACGCGCTACAAAGTCGGGTAAGGATCTAGTCGAATTTTCAAAGCCAGTGAAGGTGCTTGTGCTGGAGTGCGTTAACTACAAATTGCACTTTGTCTAAGGTATAATACCCATCTTTCTCCCAAATGGAGATTTTTGCTGTCCTGTCTGCTTTTCAGGGTATAAAAGGTTTACCGGAGACGAGGTCTCTGATGGGCAAAAATTAAATTTTTCGGCCCTGACCCGTCGCGTCGCCCAGTTGGTTTGCTCACATTTTCGGTTAGATTTCTCAGAAACAAAAGTATAGAACTAAGAAGCTCGTAGTATTCTTGCAGACAACTTGTGATATTGGTGTTAACCCTCAACGCGTGAGGGTTGACACCAATGTCTGCGATGACTGGAGAAAGGGCGACGACACTACGGAATACGTTTTATTTGACGAATGCCTTTGCTCAAGTCAGAAGGGAATCATTCAAATTTTTAGGGCTGGTAACTTAGGCTTCTTATGGCCGGAACAATAAAGTCACCCTCTACTGGGTGCCAGGTCATGTAGGAATAGAGGGAAATGAGGCAGCCGATGAACTGGCAAGGAAAGGGTCAGAAACACCATTTGTTGGACCCGAACCATTCTGCGGGCTGGGACCGCATCGAATCCAAGAGGAACTGAGAAGAGAGGAAGAGTGCAAAAGAAGGATGCTATGGGAAACACTCCCGGGACTAAGGCAGGCGAAGGAACTCCTCGGGAACTACGACCGAAGGAGGAGCAAGGCCTGCCTAGGTACTCAGGGAGCATCTCAGGAAAATAGGAATAGAAGCAAACGGAAACTGCAGATTCTGCAGCGATGCCGAGGAGACTCCGTCACACCTCCTTATGGACTGTGGAGCATTGATCCACAAAAGAAGAGTTCACCTGGTAGCGTACACTTTCCTTGAAATGGACCTCCCTTCGTTGGACCCAATCCAGATACTCCGATTTCTCAGAGCGATTGGATTGGAGGAGGTTCTCTAGGTCGAGATATATCGGCCAATATGAGCATGGGGGAGCACAATAGATCTAAATAGGTCGCAGTGCACACACACAAACACACACCCCAATTTCTAACATCTAACATCTAGGCTTCTTATCACTGAACTTCCTACTCGGTTTTTTCCAAAAATCAGCAAAACACAGTAGAAGGGTAGAACCCGTTTGAAGCACAAAGTTACAATGTCTTTGTTACTGATTCATCCAGCCTTATATTTTAAGCAAAAACACTTGTACAATGATGACATTTTATAATTCAGTTTAGAGGCGACATAACCAGACGAGTTTTCAGTTTTGAGGTGTTGCCATAGCTACAAGTTCATAGTCTTAAACATTTCTGTAGGGGTTTCGTAGCCAAAATATTAAGTACATACCTGTAGATGGAAGAAATTCAGTGCCGATAACTTTGCGTGCCATCCTCCGGGACTGGATGACTGTGTTCCATCATCGTCGCCAGAGTTCACCGACCGTTCTTTCTCCTTCTTTATTCTAAAATCGAGTTGAATACAGTCGCAATAAATATAAATCTACTTACACATTTCCATGGTTACCTTTGATATTCCTTCCATGCATTCTGAATAGTCTTGGCAGCTTTCTCTTGTCTCTTCCAGATTCTCGTTGACGACACAATTTCCAATTCCTTACGCGTGGGGAATTGTTTCTTAAATTTGACATCCATTTGCTCCTGAAGCTGTTTGAAGTTATCGGTCTCCTCAACATGACCCAGCACATGTTTCACCAAAGCATGTAGTATATCCAAACAATGAATCTTATTACCCTTGGATATTGGCAGATTGAATGATACTAATGCTACAGTGTTTGGCTTTGAGATTCCCAGTGGAGGATCTAAGGAGGCGATGAAATCAGAAAGCTGGGAGAAATGGATGAATTGTGTAGCATGTGGATCGTATCTGGAAAGTAAAAAAGAAACGATAATTTAAGCGCTAATTGCCTGAGCAACATCCCGATGGATACAAACTTCGACCACCGAATATAGAACATTTCCAAATCATCCTCAACAATTCCGATCTCCTCCTCCTGATGGGCCTGGTTGAAGTTCTCCAGGATTATAGCTATGTACATGTTAATCACAATCATATAACTGATTATGATGAAACTAGTGAAATAGGTTATAGCCAGCAGTGGGTGGCCACAGTCTCCGTTGGTCTGACGATTGAAGTTCGGATCACAGTCTGGCGGCTGAATCATCAGTGACTCCAGAACATCATTCCATCCAGCCGAGGTCATGAGGCGAAACAACAGCTGCATACTGCGACCGAAGGTTTGGAAGTTGACCATGTCATCGAGCGCACCCTGCAGTTTCACATGTCCAAAGAGGGACATCCCCAAAATGGCGTAGATGAAGGTGATCAATCCCAAAAGTGCCCCGATGTTGAAGAGCGCCGGCAGTGACACAACCAATGCGAATAGCAACTTACGTATACCTTTAGCAGCCTTAATTAAACGCAATATGCGACCAATTCGAAAGACTCGAACGACCCGCAACAGCGTCGGACTGATGGGCAAGTCGATCATGATGTCTTCCATAAGAATCCCGAATATGGAGGCTAAAACGAGGAGGAAATCGAACACGTTCCACGGCACGGTAAAGTAGTGATAACGCAGTCCGATGATCTTCACTATGGCCTCTGTGGACATGACATGCGATTGAAGATCAGTAAACGATCAGTTGAATGGGGAACGGAGCTCTTACCCAATCCGAAAACGGTTGTGAAAAACGCATTGCTAACTTCGAGAATAAAGAAGACGGCATGTGGTTGATTATAGTGCTCGATGCCCATCGTAAGCATGTTAAGAAAGATCAGAACGAAAATCGCGATCTCGAATCTGTCAAACAAGGATAAAATGAGAAGGGTGAGTTTCTCGGTCTTAGCTGTGGTCTGGTTACCTTCTCGAGTTAGACAGATCATAGAACATGGCTAAAAAATGATTGATCGGTCGCTTGATCACCTTCTGGGGCTTCTTTCGTCCAAGTTTCTTCATAGCAGTGTAGTAGTGCTTCTGAGACTCAGTCAGAAACATCTCCAGCACTCCACCTTCATACTAAATTCAAAAAAGTTTCACCACCTTTTCGACCAAACTTACTCATCCATTCTCACCTTTTTCTTGAGCATATTGAAGTTATCGATGATGACTCCGATAAATAGATTCAACGTGAAGAATGATCCACATACGATGAAAATAACAAAGTAGATGTACGCATAAAGATTCGCCTCACGTTGCGGCTGTAAGTCAACACCTCTGGCATCCACTGCATCGGCCATGACTTCCATCCATCCTTCGAAGGTTGCCACTTGAAGCAGCGCCAGATATCCCATACCCACATGATCAAAGGTGATTTTCGAATTGATCCACGAGTAATTTTGTTCTATGCAGTCCCATTTATCATTGACATCCTACGATGAGAACAGAAATTACAAGTCTATGTCGCAAGGCTTTTTGTTCCTATACTAACCGATACTGCCAACAGCTCACCGTCCTCGTCAAGGCATTTAAAAAATTTACCACCAAAAAACTGTACACCCATGATGGAGAATATGAGCCAAAAAACTAAACAAACTAAGAGGACATTGAAAATTGATGGAATGGCATACATGAGAGCATTTACTACAATTCGCATTCCCTGCCACCTGGAAAATGTCAAAGAATAGTGAGCTGAGAATATAGTTTGGAAAAGATGGTGGTTTGGTGGCGCCATTTTCATTCCGTGTCGGCCATATTTTTTTTTTGATTTAAAAAATCACTTGCAAATATTTACTTGTACTTGTAATTACTCGACAATTAGAGGTAAAACGTATAAATTTTATTTTTTTTTAGGAATAGAAAACACAAACAAGTGTGTCATTGTGTTCGTTAGAAAGCGTTAGAAAGCAAAGTGTAACGAAATAGCTCTGGGATTACACCCGAAAAGGATTCTCTCTTCCGGTCAATTTTGGCGATTTTATTGAATTTAATTGATGAGAACCTTTAGGGGCAAATCACACTGTATGCATTGCGATACGTGTGTATGGCTGTGGTATATGTACATGTGAGAAATAAATAAATGTGTCAAGTAAGCATGCGTGTGTTAGAAGGGAGTAAGTTGTAAATCCGAAGAGAACATTTCGTAAGGTATAAAAAATAACATTAAACAGATTTAAGAACTGTACATTTTATAACAGAACCCCTTATATTAAAACTTTGAAGATGCAAAAGCCGTTTAAACCTGTGGTTCAACAGTCTGTTGGGAGACTTTCATACCAAGTCTAAACAAGATTTAAGCAGCAGGTTGCACTGGGAATACCCACTGGAGTTCTAGAAACTAGGCTCCGCCTTGTCTACTAGGTGACCTTAGTGACTTTAGTTTTAGAGCACTTCAGCTCTATTGAAATAGTTGAAAAGTTTAGAAATCCTATCCAACGGAACCTCGTTCGGGGGACATTTGAGAGCGGTGGAGAGCGAGGTGGAGAGCAAATTTGTATTTGAAATATTCTGCCGGACAGCTTAAACAAACCTCTTGGTTAAAGCAGAAATCTTGTCCAACTTAGCGATGAGAAAGAACAATCCTGCAGAGCAACATTTATTGAGTTAGGTGCCCATCAAAGCGCTTGATGAAGTCAATGATGGTCATAGAAACTACTATGGCACTTATGGATTAAGGCAGACTGGATGTGGGGACTAAAAGAGAAATGAGGGGTCTACCGATGCTGACAACCGTTTGAAAACCTTTACAGAGGAAGTGTGTACAATTGAGATTGCTCCCGAACAGAGCACTGAGGATGGCAGAATGAGAATGGTTTTAGGTAAGGCGAAGAATAGTCCAATCGTTGCGCAGATGAGTTCATATCTGCTAATGTAGATGAAATCTGGTTAGAAATGCACGAGGTCTTGGGGGAAGGGGGAGTGAAATGGTTCTCTTGCTTCATTAAAGTGTCCTGGGACTGCGGTGAACAGCTTGCGACTGGCAAACTGGGGTAATTGTGCTCTGAGAGCTGTGGTCGAGTCCAAGTTGGCAATGAACAGTGCGGCTTTTGTCCAGGTAGAATCACAGCCGACGAGCTCTCAGACTAGTACTTGAGAAGGGATGGCAGGTATGGGATTGATGGTTCTCTTCTGAGGGCCATTCGATCGCTATACTTGAACTGTAAGAGCTGTGTTCGAGTGAATGACGTTAAATCGACATCTTTTACTGTTGGCATTGGCCTTCGCCAGGGGTGCTTTTCTCATCTTTCCTTTTCATTGTGTATATGGATATAATGCATGCTACAGCTCGTATTTAAGACAGCCTGGAAGATTCGTAGATCGCAGGCTATATGCAGAAGAAAACTGGCTTCAGATTTAGAAGTCCAAAGTGGTTAGTTGTGAGAAGCGAGGCATTTTAAACTATGTGTATGGGCCGAACGTTTTAAGTACATCTTTCTGTTCTAAGTTATTCAAAGTAAGACATTTTTAAAAATGCAAAGATGAAACCAGTTATAAAAATACTTATAACAAAACAATGACATGCAATAATAAAACGATGCAATTAATTACACATAAACTGAAAAAAAATGCTGACAAAAGTCGGACAACTCCATTCGATGTACCAGCAACCAGAAGTCCTTCATTTAAGAATATCAAATATTAATAAATCGCGTTTTTTTTTTAAATTAATGCAATATCACATAGAAAATTTAGTGCGCACACAGAGACATTCAAACTTTAATCTCAAGCTTAAAAATGTTTCACGTATAAAATGTTACCTTGATATCGCTCTAAGAGGCCTTAGAGCTCGTAGTGTTCGAAGTGATCTTAGTACTTTTAGATTTTCATTTTCTTCGATGAGCAGAGAAAATACGGAAACCTGAAAAAAAGAAATAAAATTAGGATTATAAGGACATGCTGGATTTTAGTTCTCTAAAAAGTTTGTCATTAGCTGAACAAAGCTTCACTCAAAGAGTGTGAAATTTGAGAAGATCAGAACTCAACTATAGAATACGTCCACCAAGTTATGGGTGTTAGAAAAGTGAGAAGATAGAGAACCTTTGCTGCCACACTCAAGTCAGTAGAGACCCATTGTGGTACTCAATGGGAGAAAGTATACCTTGCTCTCGAGTTTCGTGTCTCTGTGAGGCTTTGTTGAACCTACAAATCTCCTTCATAGGTATGTTGCTTAGTTCTCCGTTATCTTGGAAGAAGTGTCTTCAAGGAGTTTATGTCTGAGACGGCCGAGGCCTGGATAGTGACATAGAAACTGGAGTGTGTGTTTATTGACTTCCTTGTCTCTGTAGCCACCGCAAAGGTCATCCTCACTTAGCCTTAGCATTTGCATATGGTATCTCCTGTTTCCTCCTTCGTGTTAAGGTTTGTACGGCGGGAGCTTTACTTAGTGATCAGCTTGCCCTCGCAGATTCATTTCTTGCCAGTTCATCAGCATTTTCAGATCTTGGAATGGTTCCATGTCCAGATCCTCACGATCAAATATTTTACGGCAGTGCCATCAGGATCAGGGGTGGAGGTGAAGGTGTATTTGGTTGGTGGAAACCCTGCACTGTCACTGAGCACAGTTTTATCTTTAACAGATTTCCACCTTGCAAAAAAGGAAGGCTTTTCACAGACTTCGAATTTACTTTATCAGCACAAATCGCTTTTATTGCCACCTGACTAGCAGTGAAGAAGATGCTATCATCGCAGTCTCTTGGATAACATTTGCCACTGTTAGGCGTTAAAACCGCTGCTATGGTCCGGAAGTCTGACTGAGTTTATTTTAGTTTGTCAGAAAAAACTTAGTACAGATCTAAACCAGCGGAACTAGAATGAATAAATTTTACACTTTTATTTATACTTACAAAAACAATAATAAAATCCAGTATCGTCCAGAAACTCGTGAAATATTTTGAAAAGCCCAGTGCCAACCATTTCAACACCATTTCGATAACGAAAATAATACAAAACGAAAAGTTTGTCCAGTAGAGGATCCTTTTCAGTGTTCGATTATTATCCAAGTAGATGTCTTCGAAACAGAGCGTTATACTTGACGCAAAGATCAGCACCAGAACAAACCACTCAAAGGCTGGGGTATCTACAACCGTCAAGACTGCCGTCCTCACTTGTGTCCAATTTTTTGCCCATTTAGTATCCATGCAGGACATGAAGCACGGACATCGAAAGTAAAAACTGCAAACGGCAGACAAGGATTAAAACTGAAATGAGAAGAAAAAAACAAATTGCGCGGAGCAATAATAACTTACTGATCGTAGCACTTCTGTGGGAAACAGTCCTGTGGCACCTTTGGCGGCTTATTGTGGCCAAAACTGGGAAAAGACATGGGATCATTGTATGCTCCCTGCGAGTTACGTCTCCCACCAACGGTAAGATCGTCCACGTAGGAGACCAGACAATGCCATGGTTTTTCTGTAAGTCTCGTGAAGGTGGACTTCGGTCCCGTCGCGGCTGACGCTTTGTCATCCTCTGTGGCTCCGGACGTGTAATCGCATTGGGTGCTCAAGCTGAATGAGGTGGCTTTGTCGAAGGGTTGTGGATGCACTTTGAAACCTTCCATTTTGAATTCGCCAGCCTTTGGGAGGGTCGTTTTCAGTGTTGGTTGCGGTGTTATCGATTTAAGTGATTGCGGTGGTGTTGGTGGCACGATTCTCTGCGGCTGTGGCTGGGGTTCACTAGCTTCCGAATGCTTTCGTTGCTTTTGTATGAGAAGATTTTCATAGCTGTTGGTGCTCTTCAGCGAGAGGCTGTCGACTTTCAGGTCTGTCGTTAAGCACTTGCGGGGAAGTTTTTCACTCTCGATACGGATCGTGGACTTTTCATCCTCAGGAAGCTCGTCCACTCTTTCGATCAGACTTAGACGCTTGAATCGATCAAACTGCGCGCTGAATAAATCATTCTTGCGTCGAAGAAACGGCGATGTGCTGCCGGCTTCGGCAAATGGTGCATGCATCTGGTCACAGATCTTACGGATCTCATTCGAGATACTAAAATCCTCGTCGATTTTCCGTTGCTTCTCTAGACTGCGACGCTTGATTTTCACCGAGTTCCGGTCAATACTCGAATTGGCGTGATGTCGTCGTTGCACAAAGGGTACTTCATAATTTGCATGATCAGCTTCTATGGCAGCGATGTGATCGAGGATGTCCTTGTTGCATTCATCCGCAGCTGGGGATGGCTCTGACAGGTTCGATAGCCTTCGTTCCAGGGATGTCGTTGACTTTTTGATTTCCTCCAACTCTTTCTCGAAACTTTGGATGATGTTGTCAAACTCTGAGTTGCCCACCAGGGGCACCTGGTCATGTGAATCATCACCATTGGCACTACCATTAAAGATTCCCTGGGACTCTGATCGACCAAAGACTTTGTCGATCGATTCACAGATGCTGCCGTTGCGCCTGTGCTCGATCTGCTGCAGAATGGAGTTCGAAATATAACTTAGATTTGATTTCAAACTACTCGACGAGGTCTTCCGTGCCGGTGAAAATATAAACACGTCTTTCTTCGAGTCCAAGATCAAGCTATCGGTCTCGGCCTCGATCACTGCGCTGCCATAGCCAACAGTCTCACTGAAGTAATTGTTGCTATGGTCGACATCGTCCTGCAGGAATTGAAACAACTCCTTTTGGTCACAGTTGAGAAGTTCGTCCCTCAAATTTCCCTGATGCATGAACTCTTCCTGTTCCATGGAGATTGTGTTGAGCGAGTGCCCACTGGACATCCGTTTTATGGTCATGCAGTCGAAATTTGGATGAATATCATCCTCGGACTTAGTCCTCGACGGGATCAGTGATCTCTGTGACGTTTCACTTGACTGTGAGAGACGATCGAGGGATTTGCGATAACTCGGTGATCTCGTTAGTAGAGATTTCTGATATTGGAGATATGCTTCGTCGTGCTGACGCAGCGAGTCAGCCCGTTGGAGTATGACACTCTGTTGATCACCGGGATCGGTATCTGTTGAATTGTACTGGCCCATCAGACGCAGCTCGATTGATTCGGTGAACGTTGGTTCGTCACGGCTGTCATTCTGTTGGGTACCAAAACCGGAAGACACTTGATGTAGTAACTTTCTTTCTACTTGAGGATAAAGGGTGTAATCGTTTCTGAAATTGAATTAAACCGGGTGAGTTATGGAAAAAATAAAGATGCGAGGGGCTAAGTTTACTTTTGATTATTGTCATTTAGGCAGATATTCTCTTCGTGGTCCTTGTATTCTTCTTCGTATTCTCCACCATCGATGATCGTATGTAGACTCTCTTTGAGCGGAATTTGAAACCCGAAATCTGATCCAGAAACTGGGCGATTCATTGACTCCTGGAATGAAAAAGAATGTAGAAGTAAGGTGTCAGTATTAAAATATATTTTGAAGAAAAGGTTATGCAAAAGGCTTGTAGTGAGGGTTGAGCTTACGCCAACAAGATCTTTGAGCAATGGAATGCAAAAGCTTAACTGTGGATTGCTGTATTAAGCAGTATTGTATTTTAGTATTAATATCGTGAACTGCCTTAAGCACGGGTTCAAGTAACAGTAGGGATAGACACCATGAGCGATCAGTGGACTAACTTGACCTTGACGTACATATGCCAGCCACGGTTTTCGATTGGAATCTGGGAATCTGGCGCATACAAGACTAAGATCGTTATGCGTTCAGTACCATAGAGACTTTCAACACTGAAGAGTCCAGCAAGAACTAGTCAATTGTTCTCTTACTAACAATTGATTCTATTTTCCTGTCTACCAAGCGTAGTGTTTAAGAAAGGGAACAAGAGTGAAACCACTACAAAGTCTCCAATTTGTGGACGTACCTTGACAGTTTCACATGGGTAGACTTAGATGAAAAATCTCTGGATCGACTAATGGACACTAATTTCCCTGGCTGTACACCAGTCACTGACAATTTACTTGGTTTATACAACACTGCGCAACCGCAATTTTCAACCGATCTGATCAGTGAAAACGAGCTAGAATGAGCAGTGAGCAGTTTCAAGACATACAAAGCACATAATGGTATTTTAAAGGCCTTTATCTTAGGGCGGTTATCTTCGATATGTAGACGTGATTGTTGCAATGAATACAGTATAACAAAATACGTGTGTAGAAGAAAAAAAGGCCAGCTCCTAGTTCGTGACTTACCTGATAACTTAACCTATGGAATTTAGTTTCTGTTTCAGTTTGCTGGATGGCGGCTGTCTGAGCCTCTCTCACAACTTGTTCGAACTTCGTCGCATACTGCAATTCCTTCTTCTCTTTGCGTGCCTGTCGCTTTCTTCGTATTAAGTCGCGTACTCGTTCTATACTCCGTGCCAGCTTCGACTCTTCTCCCACTTCCTATCAAATATAGTTAAAACCAAGTTAACAAGAAATATGTCTCAAGTGTAACTACAGTATAGGTAACATTTTTATAATAAAATTCACATAAACTGTAATTTAGAAATTTTCATTATTCAGTCTCTTGATACTTTGCTCGTTTTCCACTAATTTTGCATCGAATTGAATTTATTTATGTGAAAATTGTAAATGTGGTTAGATCTACTGGTTTAAAAAACAAAATTAAAAACAAAAAATAGAGACTACTTATAAGCTCTTCACATATTACAATGCACATTTAAAAGAAAAAATCAAAAGTAGCAAACAACGTAAATTACTACAGGGTACATTTTTGAAAGAAAGGACGACTACAGGATTCGCAATTTATTATCAAAAACTACGTTTTGAAAAATTACCTTTTTCTTGAAAATCTGTTCGATAGAGACAGTTGAGAGACACGGTGCACATTGAGAAGGTGAATCAGTAGCAAACAATTTTATTTTTCAATTTTTTTTCAGTTTTTTTTTTTTTTGGTTTAGTGCGAATTAGTTTGCATTTTTTCAGATATACACACAATTTTTAAGGCACATCAATAAAAAAAAACACACATAGAAAGTACAAATAATTGACATACAACAGAAATCATTAATTTGTTTTTAAATATAATTATAGCTTATTGTATAATACATGCTTACGTTAAAATGTTAAAGAAATGTTTTAATGTTTCGCAAATTTTTTTTTATGGTTTTAGATAGTGGTGTTTATTGTGAGAGTTTAGAAATTTTTTAAATTGGTTCCTAAGCTATGAAATTAGATAGTTTTGTTAGTTAAGAAAATATTTTGTTGAGTAAAATTTTAAATTTAGTTTAAATGTTTTTTTTAGTGCGATTATCACACCCACCCAGAACGTCTAGTCAAATTGAAAACGAAATAAATTTAACACATTTATATACTCATGAACATCCAATGATTTACTATTTTTTTTTTCAATTTTCAATTTTGTAAAACACACACACTAAGACATCGAAATGAAATTAATGAAATCATATTTTGTGCATAAATTTACCTCTTTCTTGGATTTTAACTCTTCCGAATTAAAACTATTGAGCAACAAGGCCAAGAACAAGTTTAGCACCATGAAATTGCCCATCACCAGCGTTGGAAGGAAAATAGCGAAGCACGACGATGCTCCTTGCTGGAAATAAAAAGGCGTAAATATTAAGCATTTTGTTACATTGATCGCAAAGTCCTAAATCTCTGCTGTCAATAAACAGAAAACTCAATTTTTTTCAGCTTATCCGAATACTCAGATCCTCAGCGAACTAACAAATTATCTATGCACATACCTTTGTGTAACTAACCTATTACGATTCCCGCTTTGAAACTCGCAAGAGACATCTCAACGGACCCACACTTGGTTTAAGTCTGAGGTCTACTCCAAACTAACTAGATAATCTTTGTAGTTGTCCTAAATTTCGATGACTCTGTCCTTATGGATTTGCACCTCCATAACCGGAAAACTCTGAAACATCGCCTATTGAAAGGCACCCTCATTTGGTATACTGATGCTAGAGTACTACTATACAAAGAACTCTGAGGTCCGT
Organism: Matsumyia berberina; assembly: GCA_917880715.2. NCBI lineage: Eukaryota > Metazoa > Arthropoda > Insecta > Diptera > Syrphidae > Matsumyia > Matsumyia berberina. The sequence continues at coordinate 107,274,071 of OU862870.1, read as the reverse complement.
ATTGATATCCATGCTGAAGTGCTTCTGTATAATTGTACCCACTTTAACTACATCCTTTTAACACAGATAGAGAAAGAAACACATGTGCCCTTCTTTTGCCTTAATGTAAAACAATTTCATAGCAATAACGACATTATGACATCTTAACGTCACCAAATACCAATCAACCTTAACTCAGGCTATCTCAAAACATAACAGTGGGTGCGTTGCACCACTTTCAATTTAAGAGTTGCTTCATTGTATATTGGTCGTCCATTGTTGTGACTCAAGCTCTTCTAAAAATACCAAGGAACGACACAAAATAGTTCACCGATTTCAATCCATCTATCTACATACATATGTACCCCGACTAGTTTGGCAAATTTTCTGTTCAACGCAGTTCATATAAATTCCCTATTAACCATGTCGAACGCTTTCTTTCTGTTTGCGCCATCAAAGTCTGCGCAAACAAATAACATGTTATCCATTCTGTCATGTCACGGCACGTTACGGCACGCCACACGGCACGGCATGTCACGTCAAGGCACGGCAAGCCACACGTCACGTCACGGCACGGCACGGCACGGCACGGCACGCCACACGGCACGACATGTCACGGCACGTCACAGCAGGACACGTCACGTCACGTCACGTCACGGCACGTCACGTCACGGCACGGCACGTCACGTCACGGCACGGCACGTCACGTCACGGCACAGCAGGACACGTCACGTCACGTCCCGGCACGGCAAGCCACACGGCACGGCACACCACACAGCACGTCACGTCACGTCACCGCACAGCAGGACACGTCACGTCACGGCACGTCACGTCACGGCACGGCACGTCACGTCACGGCACGGCACGTCACGTCACGACACGTCACGTCACGTCACGTCACGTCACGTCACGACACGTCACGTCACGGCACGGCACATCACGTCACGGCACGTCACGACACGTCACGGCACAGCAGGACACGTCACGGCACGGCACGGCACAGTACGGCACGTCACGTCAGGGCACGACACAAGGCACGTCACGTCACGGCACGGCACGTCACGTCACGTCACGTCACGTCACGGCACGGCACATCACGTCACGGCACGTCACGACACGTCACGGCACAGCAGGACACGTCACGGCACGGCACGTCACGTCAGGGCACGACACAAGGCACGGCACGTCACGTCACGGCACGGCACGTCACGTCACGTCACGTCACGTCACGTCACGTCACGTCACGTCACGTCACGTCACGTCACGTCACGTCACGTCACGTCACGTCACGTCACGGCACTTCACGTCACGTCACGTCATGACACGTCACTTCACGACACGGCACATCACGTCACGACACGTCACGGCACAGCAGGACAAGTCACGGCACGGCACGTCACGTCACGGCACGGCACGTCACGTCACGTCACGTCACGTCACGTCACGTCACGTCACGACACGTCACGGCACGTCACGTCACGGCACGGCACGGCACGTCAGGGCACGGCACGGCACGCCACAAGGCACGGCACGGCACGTCTCGTCACGGCACGTCACGCCACACGGCACGGCACGGCACAGTACGGCACGTCACGTCAGGGCACGCCACAAGGCACGGCACGTCACGTCACGGCACGTCACATCACGTCACGGCACGCCACGTCACGTCACGTCACGGCACGCCACACGGCACGGCACGTCACGGCACGGCACGTCACGTCACGGCACACCACACGGCACGGCACGTCACGGCACACGGCACGGCACGTCGCGTCACGGCACGTCACGGCATACGGCATGGCACGGCACGGCACGGCACACGGCACGGCACGGTACGTCACACGTCACGGCACGGCACGTCACACGGCACGGCACGTCACGGCACGGGACCGTACGCCGTCACGGCACGCACACGCGCACTCACACGCAAAGCTAAATGTTAGGAAACCACATGTGTGGATGGATGGAGAAACTTCCAAGCTATTATTGGCGGAAGGTAACGAGAATTCCCTTATTGTATGTTACATTTTTCAAAGCCCTATTAACACGAAGTGCAGGTGAAAACATCACAATATTTTCAGCGTTGCTCACGCTTGTGTTATAATTCTGGAACTTTCTGAAGTGACCGTTGAAGAAAGTTTTATCATGTCCATGAGGAAGATGAGACCTGATTGGGAGATCTACAAGGTTCGAATAATATTTGGAAACAATGCTTTTACATATTGTTAAACCGAATTGACGAGCAAAAATGTGCTGTCAAGCTGAATGAACCATTAAAATGTTTGTCTACCCAATCGACACCAAGCGATGAAAGCGATGTCGAATCTCCAATCTAGTTGACGGTCTATCGAGTCACGACCTTACCGATTTTCAAGTTGTATATTAGAGCACACAGAGTCTGTTAAGGACCATCTCTACGTAATAATATGCTAGAAATTGACATCAACGATGGCAATCGACCTAATGGACTGTTTGATGTTTCACCATCGATCTACTACACAAATATTTGTCCATCTAAACTCAATTTAAGTTTTTTCACCACTTCATTTTTATGCATCCTATTATGCGGAATCAAGTGCAAGTATTGTGTATTTGTTCTTACCTCCTCTTCAGCTCTCATACAATCCCACAGAGGTTCAATCCATTCACCGCATAGAATTCGAAAAATCATCATAAATGAGTGAAAAAAATCATTAAAATTCCACCTGTTAAAAGAGAAAAAATATTTCTATAAAAATTCAGAGTTTGAAAATCTAAGCTTTACCTTGGCACAGGATCTGGATCGAATTTCTCCGGTGTGTAATCCTTTGAGAATAATTGCATCCCGATCACAGCAAATATATAAATGACTATAACTAAAATCAGTGTAAGATTTCCCAGGGCACCAATTGTCGATATGATAATGCTCAGTAGGACCTTCATAGTTGTCCACGACTGGGCGAGTTTTAAAACTCGAAGCTAGATAAGTAAAAAAAAAAAGATGTGTCTCTGAAACCACGAGGCAGATTTTAGAAACTTAAGAATCTCTTACCAATCTCAGTCCTCTTAGCACGCTTAAACCATCGACCAATTCAAAGATGATATCTAAAAGACTGGCCGACACAATAATTAAATCGAAAATATTCCAACCGCAGAGAAAAAAGTCTTTTGACAATGCCAGCAGCTTAACGATACATTCGAAAGTAAATATTGAAGTAAAAACCTAAAAAGAAGTACAACAGTTATATAGATGAGTTAAAGAAACCTTTCTAAGGAGGTACAGACCTTATTTCCTATATCTAATGCTTGTCGAAAGCTCTCACTCATTCCGTGATGTTCCATGGCTAGAAACATGGTATTCAACACTATACACAAAGTTATTGCTAATTCAAATAATGGATCTCTAACAATCTGTTTGAAATAAAATTGATTAGGAAAAGTTCATTTGGAGTAGAGGGACAATTTCACGCCTCACAGATGATTGCCATTTAACATACAATTAATCCTTCAACCTCGGACCGAAAAAAAATGGATCCAACATCGAAATTATCACCCTTTCTTCCCAGTTGGAGCTTTTAGTACACTAGTAGGGTTTCCTGCGTCGATACGTTAAGAGTTTCTAATTATTTTTATGAAGGACATGTAGCCTCCTCACAGTAATTATGAATTTGGTGAGCAACCATAAATTTTGCTCAGATGCAGAAATAATAAGGAATATTGAGACGGGGGCGAGAAGATGGGTAAAGCGGTAAATGAGGCCAAGACAAAGTATATTCTGTCAACAAGAAAGGACACTCACCATCGACGTCTCGGACAGAACGTCACTATAGACATATAACTTTGAGGTAGTTAAGGACTACGTCTACCTAGTCTCTGCTACCAATTCAGACAACGACACCAGTCGCTGTTTTTTTGGGGTAAGAAGGAAAATGAGTAGCAATGCACTTTCTCGAACAACTAAAGTGACCCTTTAAATAAATAAAAATAAATAGCTGGCGCGACAGCTCGGGATGAGCCAAGGCCTAGCTTCTCGCAACCATTCATGTTGTGCGTGTAACATGTTTCGCATGAATGGAAGGGACCTACAACGTATTGCCGACTCCGAACGGCGAATTGAGAAGCTCTTTCATGACAGATTATACTCCTCGTCTTGTTCTTGGCTGACGCTTGAACCCAAGCCGCCCGGTCAGCAGTTCAATGCACTAACCACTGAGCCACGGCGACGTGACCCTTTAAAAAACCTTAATCATACCAGACCTGCTTAACGGCGCCAAGGTATGGATTCTGTCAAAAGCGGATGACGTTACTCTTGGCTTTTTCAAGAAGAAAATTCTTAAAAATTCTCGTGATTTTTGGTCCCGTCTGAGTGAGTGAGGTGAGTGGAGGAGGAGATACAACGACGAACAGTATCGGCTGTTCAGCGACATTGACTTAGCCAGAAGAGTGAAGGTCCAACGACTGATGTGGCTGGGTCATATACGGCGATTGAACACCAATGCTTCGGCCCGGAAAATCTTTGAATCCACACCCAGGGACGTCGCAGTAGAGGAGGACCGCGACTCAGGCGGCGAGCGCAAGTGGAAAGGGACCTTAACCAACTTAGCGTGCGAAACTGGAGGCAGCTGGCTGAAGACGCTTGTAGGTTGACTTTTGGCATTCGTCTTTTAAATTAATATTTAAGGCCTATTGTACTAAGAGTATGGAAAAGCTCAACACTTAAGTCTTAAAATTAACACTAAAACTTTAGAAATCAAATCGGCATCGTATTCTTATTTTAAAGGCTTTGATGTTCCCAAATTTATTGGGTACAGCTAATTGTAGAAGCCTAGGAGCTAAAAGTTAAAGAATCTTTGGCTATCCGTGAGGCCTGAAATACCCATTAATAAATTGACTTACTTTATATAAACAATTTTGAAATTGCAGCCAACCCTCATAGTCAACGCAACATTGAACACATCTATCACAATTTCGATCGGGAAGATCATCTAAATCGGCATGCAAATGAGAAACAGCAAAAGAACACAAAAGAATACGAAACGAAAAAGTACCATGTAGTGAAAAACGGTACCAAAAAAACGTATAAACAAAGGTTGAAGCATAAATGATTTTTTTTTTGTTAAAAATTTCGTTAAACTATATACTATGTACCTATAACAACAATTTCCGAGGAAAATTCTTGATGCAAAGCATAAATGTTATGCTTCTTAATGCGTGCAATATTTCCATTACACTTAATTAAACGAACCTCGCGCGGCGATAAGGCAAGTGTAACCGGAGTTAAATCGGATTGTAACTCCACCGCTGATGTGTTCACCATTTCATTACCTGTGTCCTGTTCCTCGTGATCGTCCACGACACCGGAATCATCCAATGAGGACTCTCGATTCACTCCGCCGCCTTCGCTGGCATTTGAACTGGCCTGCCGGCTGCCAGGCATTAATTGACCTTTGTAGTCTGGCAACAGTAAATCGTGATTCGGTCTTATTTCTCTGTTAAGACTTGGTAATTCTATCGACTCACCTGAAGGGTATAACATATTTGGATTTTTATTTTGTTCATCCTGAAATGAGATACCCCGGGCGCGTTGATTTGGAATATTCAACGCTTGTGGTCGATCGGTGCTGTGACGAGGACTGGGACTCGGACTTGGTGTTACCGATCGACTTTTACTCTGAAATTTTTTTAGAAAACCATCAGATTAGTCGTGTAAGGAAGTCCTTCTATTCACAGTTTTACTTGGCCATTTCCATTTTCATTGGGAGCACCGTCTTTGCCCTTTTTTTTTCGTCGCGTCTTCTTTTTACTGTACGAGGCCAAGAGTACACCCTTGCGTGAGTCGATTTTCTTTTTGTAGTTTTTGTTTAATTTTTTTACATTTAATATGGACGGGTCGAAGCTAAATGTTGAATCTTCACGGTGATCCAATAAGTCTTTTTTTCGTTCCTAGACAGCAAACATAGATTGAGTTAGTTTGGGGGAGTCGAAACAAATTGGTAAGGCTTACTTCGTTTGTTATTTCGGCTTCTTCCTCGTAACTTAACGCAACTACGGCTAACATCAAATTAATCAAATAAAATGAGCCAAAAAACACAACCACTGTAAAAAATGAGACACTCATGGGTCCTGACGTCGCAAGTACCTAAAACGAATCAATTGGGATTGGCATTCTTTCACGGGGTTAAAGGGACTTACCATGTTGTAGACATTCTCCCAATAATCAAGTGTGATCAGTTGAAAAGTCGTTAGCATGGACCACATGAAATTATCAAAATTTGTGTATCCATGATTGGGATTTTCACCCACACAAAGGCACGTGTAACCTGGAAATGCAACGAGTGATGAATGTTTATTTGATAGTTCTTCGAGAGTACTCGTATACAAACCTATTGGGCAGTGCCTGGCTCCAGTGAGATTTCCACAAAGCATTGGCAACTCCTCGAGATCGTATAACCAATTTTCTGTGTCGTTAATCCAACTGAAATTAAATAAAAATAATTTAAGAACATTTTCTATATGATCATAGTGAACAACTTCACGAAAATCTCTACATGGTATATATTCAAGTCCTCGGTAGGCATATGTCCACGCTAATCTGGGGGATAGATTTCAATGGGGTTCTCACTATTTTATAGCTATCACTTGTGATATCACAGAATCTATGAATAACACAGAATCACTCTGAGGACTCAAAATGAATAAATAATTAATAGGCGCGACAGCTCGCGGTGAGCCAAGGCTTAGCTTCTTGCAACCACTCATGTGTTGTATTGTTCGCACGAATGGAAGGAACCTACAATTTATTGACGACTCCGAATGGCGAATTGAGAAGCTTTTTCAAGGCAAATTTTACTCTAGGAAGCTTGTCATTCACCGACGAGAGGTGGTGCCGCTTAGCAGTCCAACGCACAAGCCACTGAGTCACGGCAACCATTCTGAGTACTTTCTAAACCAATTAGAGTCTGTCATGAGCATAAGACAAATGCGCAAACAATTTGCATTCATTTGTTGTCCCTTTTTTGAGAAAAAACTCATTTTGAATTTACTTTGCAAACTATGCAGACAGATTTCTCTCAATTCTCAAGTCAATAAATTAATTCTTTTAAGCATTTCTTCACTTCAAACGTCTCTAATCCATCTTGTTTACGTTTTCCTGCATTTCATTAAGTTTTCAATCTCAAAACCATCCAAAAAGAGCCAAAAACCTCAATGATAATTCTACAATATTTGAAATTTCATTTGTGTGACACAAAACGGACGAAAAAATGCGTTGAGTTCATATATGAACTCACTGCACTTTTTGGCTGTGCACATGTTCGTATTAGATTTTTTTGAAAAATCAGTTTTTCGATGGAAATATGGCTAGAAATGTATTGCAACACTCGTTCTTATGTGTTAATTGTTTAAACAAATCCAATTGGAGTGATATTTCATCAAAAAATTGCATAAAATATTAAAAGTTTAGTTTTTGATACTCATGGTGCTCGATAAAAGTAATAGATTCAATGTATGAAGTGCATTTTACTACCAATTTGACAGCAATGGCTGTCTATTCGCTTGATGTGTATGGAAAAGTGTTTCCGCTGAAGAATTTTGCAAAAGATGGTCACTACGTTATCGGTGGTGAACAGAAGAGATAAAAAATTATTTTTTCCAAGTTTGGTGGAGCAAAGAGAGGAAACACGTCCTACAGGATTAGCAGAGAACTTATTTGGCATATGTCAGGCGATTTGACAAGCAAGTCATGGACGAGTGTATATGTATGTAGAAAGATGTGGAAAGATCTTGCGGTTTCCTATTAAATGTACTGTGTGGTATTCTTAAAAGAGCTTTTTGTGATTCTATTAGAATCTCGAGCGACATGCAAAGAGGTTTTATGATTATCTTAGCCAAAGATTAAGTGAAACTAGTCCTTTGGAATGGAGTGCTTCTAATGGTAGGAGCAAATAAGGTGGAGAATAATGTCCTTTTCTTTTTGTCCATACAGCTTCTACAGAAATCGTTTAAGTTTACACCAAGCCTTGTTGCATGCTCGCATTGTTTCCGCTCCGAACACGCTTAAATGATATGAAAAAAGGAAGGATATCTAACGACAAAAGTGGCATTGGGTTGGTCACAGAAAAACAAAATAAAAATAAGAGTGACAGTCTAAACGGGCCCAAGGGGTAGCTTCTGGCAACAACGCGTGTTACATTTTTCGTGACAAATTTTACCCTCAGAGATTTGTTGTTAGGTGCCGAGACGTGATGCCGCGAGAATTGTTTGGTTGATTTTCTTGAAAGTTAGTCACTTAGCAGGGTGACGCACTTACCATTGAAACACGCCGCCGATTGGTCATACATTTTGAAAAGGCAGCCCAAAATGGCAGAAGAATGACTCGACCGAGTAATGCATGATACAGAACAGAAAGGGATGGGATCACATCAATGGAAAAGAGTTGCAAAGACTTCAAACATATCGCCCGAAGCCGTTTTCGATGGCGCGAAGGTGTACAAATGTCTAGGACGTGCAAGGTGAAACAGTACACAAACGCGTACTAGGAAAATAAGACAATTTACAGGGAGTCTTAACAATGAGTACTGGAGTAGTCGTTGAAAAGTGTAAAAAAGGGATCTAGGCTGAGGTAAGTTAGTTACAACTTGTTTTCGGCTGAATGATTTTAAGGTTAACTAGTAGAGCCTTTCAAAAAGCCGTCAGATGACTGCAGATGAATATAATGTTATCTTTCGCACTGGGGGTTTAAACCATGTAAGATCCAAGTATAATTTCAGTGACTTACTTAGGGATAATGCGGAACATCAGTAATTTACTCTAAAATACCCGCGATATACGTACTTAGATGATGACTACAACAGCAACACTATTATTTCAGACGAACTTATTAAGATCATCCGTCACCAGCACTAGGGTGGAACTGCATGCATACGCATTTTTAATTCTGGGTAGTAATTCTGTAAAACGATAGCTGACTGTCTTTCAGATGATAATGAAAAAGATAGTGACAAGAGTGTTGCTTTCTGTAAAGCGATAGTGATACTATCGTTTTCATTATCACTTTATTTTATTTCTGACAGGACTGTACACATAAATTGGTTTAGAGTAGTTTGAAGGACATGTGGTAACAATTCACAAATAACAACCTACGGCGTGCTGAAGATTACTACTTCATCCGCCATTTGTCAGTTTACTTAGAGAGTGCGAAAGAGATAAATAATGTTTTATTTTTAATCGCTGACTGAAAAAGTTTATTCTGACGTCACATTCAAATATGTATCTTCAAATTTTCGCACTTGGAGGCTTAGGAGTTAGACAATTTTCAAAGGGAAATCAATTTCAATTTCTGCCGTTATATTTTGAAAGAGAATAGAAAACATACGTATTGCACAAATTAGTGTAATTGTCTTGAAAGGTGAGAAATTTGTTTTTAGGTGTGCTTCTAAAATGAAGTGGCTGGTTTCTCCATTTAATGTGTTTCGTACAAAGTTTCTTTTCCATTACGTTAACAACCTCAAGAATAAATTTGGAGAGAGTACTTTGCCCGATAGGTCCACCATAGTCTGATGAAACAAACTACTGATATCCGCTGGATTGTAGCGTTTCTAGCGTAAAAGCTAATTTGAGGATAGGTAGTATAAATGGTGTTCTTTCCCATCTTGAATATTCAAAGCATCTAATATACCTACATATGTATTATATTTTAAAGCATCCTTGGATAGTCGGTACTTTTGTACGAATACTTCGGCACACGAATTGAACGGATTTGATTTATCCCTGAAACACTTTCTCTTAACTATTGTATTTGGAGTATTTTCCATGTCACTTGAATCACTATTACTACCATTCAATAAAAGCCAATAACTGTTCATAGGTCATAGGGCTGACTAACAAGTTGCAGGTGGTCATCGGCAAGGCAAGTGACTAATGTATTTGAAAACGAAATCAACCTGCAAAATGGATTCGATTCGACACATGACATTGGCCACACCGCCGTAGATCGAAATCCCCATAATAGCAGAAGACCAGAAAACCAAGAGTGTCATGAAAGAGAAAGCTGGAAAGGAATTTCAGGAGTCAAGAAAATTGTGGAGTCGAGTTAAATTTATCGGCGACAGCTCCTGATGAGCCAAGGCCTATCATGAATATAAGACAAATGGGCAAGCAATTTTCATTCATTTGTTGTCCCTTTTTTGAGAAAAACTCATTTTGAATTTACTTGCAAACTATGCAGACAGATTTCTCTCAATTCTCAAGTCAATAAATTGATTCTTTTTAGCATTTCTTCATTTCAAACGTATCTAATCCATCTAGTTTACTTTTTCCTGCATTTCATTAAGTTTTCAAGCAAAGAACCATCCCAAAAGAGCCAAAAACTCCAATTAAAACTCTACAAGATTTGAAATTTCATTTGTGTGACACAGAACAGACGAAAAAATGCGTTGAGTTCATATATGAACTCACTGCACTTTTTGGCTGTGCACATGTTCGCATTAGATTTTTTTGAAAAACCAGTTTTTCGATGGAAATATGGTTAAAAATGTATTGCAACACTCGTTCTTATGTGTTAATTGTTTAAACAAATCCAATTGGAGTGATATTTCATCAAAAAATTGCATAAAATATTAAAAGTTTAGTTTTTGATACTCATGGTGCTCGATAAAAGTAATAGATTCAATGTATGGAGTGCATTTTACTACCAATTTGACAGCAATGGCTGTCTATTCGCTTGATGTGTATGGAAAAGTGTTTCCGCTGAAGAATTTTACAAAAGACGTTAACTACGTTATCGGTGGCGAACAGAAGAGAAAACGTATTTTTTTTCAGGTTTTGGTGACGCAAACAGAGGGAAGACGTTGAACAGAGAGCTTATCTGGTCGGCATTAATCAGGAGAATTGACAAACAAGTTGGGGTATCGTCAGGTGACCACTGATGAATTCAATTATATCGATATTGCTATCTGTACCGATGATGATTTAAACTTTATAAAATCCAAGTATAACTTCAGCGACTTGCTTAGGGATAAAGGCCTCGCCAAACAGAGCGCGTTTTAAGGTCGCGTTTAACGGCTGCGCAATGTATTGTTCTGCAATACATAGCCCCTGTTCTACAGAGCGCGTTGCTTTGGATTCACCGTGACGACATTAAAACACGGTGTTGTGTGAAATTACTCCATTCCGAGCTGTCGCGTCAGCTATTAATTTATTTTTATCTGAAGACGTGGAATATGTGGAAACGATCACACATTTGCTCTGCTTCTTAAATCACAAAGTGTAACAGCTGAATACAGAGGAGTTTGCAAGTATCGATCCACAAGAAGCAGAAAAACTCATCACTTCTTTGAACAGTCTTTAAATTCTTCACCATCGCACGTTTTTCTCAACATATGTAGGATTACAGCGGACCTATCTGATCTCAAGAATTGTTTATAATTATACTAAAGAGACCAATAATGCTTACCTTCTCCATTCCGCACTTGTTAGGTTGACCCAATCGTCTGGAAGATTTTTAACGCACTTATTCCTAAGTTCGCCCATGTATACCTTCAAAAAGTAAACAAGTATTATACCATTCAATGAGATATAGAAGAAGTACCAACCTGTAGAGCGAATAGTGCAAAAACCATTAAACAAAATATCGTTAGTGTCATAACTTCGGCCAATTGTCGAAACGAATGCAACAGTGCATTTATGATGGTCTTCAGGCCTAAAAGGGATTCAAAATATCTTACAGGGCTCTCTTTCCTTTATTTCAGTTTGACTTGTTTGCTTACCCGGCATTATGGAAACAGTCTTTAATGCTCTCAGTACACGAAACGTCCTTAAACCGGCTAAATTGCCCACCTCCATGCCGATGGTGGCATAGCCGCTGGTTATTACAACGAAATCCAGCCAATTCCATGGATTCCTCAAGTATGTGTACTTATTAAGTAGGAAGCCTTTAGCAATGATTTTGATGAACATTTCAAGTGAGTAGATAGCAAGGAAGATGTACCTGAAAGAGATCGAAAGTTGTCCCAAAAGCTACATGGAAAGGCAAACAGATTTAACTTACTCAGCCTCCTCGAATGTTTCGGTCATGGCTAAAAAAATACAGTTGAATAGAATGGTGGCCATCACACAGTAATCGAAATATTGATTTGTCGCTATGTAGACACATATCCGGCGCGCCGGACTCCATGGATGAAACAGGAAGAGGCTCTTCGTCCCGGTGAACCGATGAATGTAGTTTTTCCGAAATCGCTTCGACACCACACAAAATGTCTGCAAAAAGTAGAAACGTGTTAAAAAGCAATTAAACAGAACATTCAATGTAAACACTAATGATTATATGGAGAGATTTTCATTTCATTTCCTGTTCTTTTGAGTTTAAATCGGTGCCATTTGGGGAGGGCTCCCCTTTATATGCAAATTAAAGTGAACGTTTCCGCGATGCTACCAAATACACAAGTGAATGTGTTCTGTTAATTACTTTAAGGGGATACGGGGTGATTTGTAGTCTCATTTCGCTTTAGGGTGTAGCCTTTAAGAGGGGAGAACCGTTGCCACAGAACAAATTGCAGACAAATGCCACATACTTGAAGAGATAAATTTAAGGAAACAGACAAGTCAGGACCAGAAGGTTTGAGTTCTAAGCGAATGGATTCACTTCATGACACCCTGTGGTTGAACATTTAAGCCACAATTTACAATCTAGTGGTACTTGCAAAATCATGCATTGGGAGAAAAGTCTACAAGGTCTGCTAACAAGCTGTAATTTGCAACCTACCCTAACGAAAAGTTCGAATAGAATGAAACGCCAAGTAATACTTATAAAAGGAAAGACATAGGGACGACAGCAAACGCATATAGCACAACGATTTAACCATCTGCATGTAGAATGTTGGAACTCTAAAGAGACCGCCTCCAGCTAACGAACTAGCAGAGATCCTTGAACGCTACATATATAACCATTGTTGGTGATATGGCGTGGATTGAGTGTTTGAAAAAACAAGTTCCAGCGACATCTACTATGTGTGACTGTTTGGATGCGCCTTTACTGTCAGGCAGCAAAAAGTCTTGAGCGTGAGTAAGAGGTTCTGAGGTTCTGGTGCACTCCACTCTAAGTAAGTTGCTGCATTTTATTATTATTAAGATTTTTTACCGAAACAAATCGTTTACTCTTGTTTCACACAGCCAGTCTTAAAATAGAACGTTCGCGGGTTGGTAGTAAAACCTGGTTTTCGACTAAATAAAAAATATTATCAAAAAGACAAAATACAAGGGAATTGTTTTTATCAGAGTGCATATTTATTTAATTTAATTTTCGGTTCATTGCAAATTGAATTTCATTCCTCCATAAGTACTCTCTCAGAAGCCATCTTTCATTTCCTTCAGATATTCACTATCGCCACCTATGGTCGGACACACAAAACTCCCGTTCAGCGTGACTATTCATTTCAGCGCATTCGCGGTTGGTATCACTGCAATGAAATTTTTCCACAGCCGAAGCAAAGTATGAAATGATTTCCGTTCATCTGTCTTTCGTTCTCTATCTGTCGACAAGTTAGGAGTTGCGCCGCAATTCTTTCCGAAATCAAAAAAGAATATGAGAGCTAAGGTGAGAATAAATACATACTCCAATTAGAAATAAAAACTTATTAAGTGTTTAAAGTGTAATAAATCAAACACCGGTTAATAAAATAAAGTTTAAAGTGTAAAAATTCATTGTCGTGTGGCATTAATTTTCATATGGAAACACGTGTTGGGAACATCTTGTTCGAGTGTTTGACAAATTCGCTTTAAATTCCCAATAAAAAAACCATCAGCTCATGTTCTAATAGTGTAAAACTAATAAAATGTTTTATTTATTTTCTAGTGGCGTAAGAAGCGTATGCGTAGGTTGAAGCGTAAACGCAGAAAGATGCGTGCAAGGTCCAAATAAACTAGGCGACTCTGTAAGTTTTACATATATTCCGTCCCGATGAGGCGCCATTTCTCTAATTCAGTATTTCCCTCTTGCAGATATGGATTCCATTCATACCGATACCTGTACAAAAACGCTTGCTTCAAGTGTTCTTTTAAACGCTAATTTAAGAAGTCTTGACAGATGAATTTTAATAAAATTTAAGAGAATCTTGAAGTGAAAAAGGAGACAAGTGTTTTTTCATTGATTTCTGTGGCGTCATGTGGGGCGTTGTTTGCATTTTCTCGTGTGAAATTTTCCTGCTTTTTCTTGGTGTGGGACTTGGAACTGTGGATACCGGCAATCCAGAATTCTGCAAACCACGTTTTTCTCAGTGGCAAAAGTTTGCAGGAAGTGGCGGCGGCTCCATTTTGAATATTCGGAGCTTTTTTTTCAATGGCCGTTTGGTTGATACCTGGCGTTTTGTTTTACGTTAGAAACTGAGTGAAGTGTTAATTTAATCACAACTTTACATAAATGTGCTGCAATGGAAATTAAAGAAATTTGCTATAGATATAGGAATTGGTTAAAACCGTGTGGATTTGCGGCGACAGCAAGAATAGGCGTCCATGCTGGACTGAACGAGTGTCAAGTTTCTCGAAATGCCAACTGGAAGTTTACCCTGTGGGCGATAGAGGAGGCAACAAGGACGGGCGTCCACTTCGGAAAAAAATGCCGAACTCCAACCAATTGCACTTGTTCTAGTTTCAAATCGAGGTCAGTTAAAAAAATGGTTGAGTGGAAGGAATCGCCTAACACCAAGAAGACAGCGCTCTAATCAATTCAACGGAAAAAAATTTCAAATTTGGTTTGCAAGGAAAGAGCTCAAAACAAACGTTCTACGAGGATATCGTCAGTTTAGGTGGATATATACGAAAAGTAGAGAGCGCGAAGCACATATCTATGGGTAATTTAATTTGGACAGAGCCACATCTTCAGTATGTTTTTTTATTTGTTTAAAAATGCTGTAAAAATTCGCTGCATGTGGAGGACCTGATAGCGCTTAGTGTATCTATTTGATTGTACAATATGTCTTAGCTAGGAAACCAGAGGGCTGTTGAAAAGAATCTTTCCTTTTCGTCTTCAGTGTCGCAAAGGACTAGATTCTGTAAAAATTAGAGACGGGAGATTTGTTCGCTTGAAGTAGGGTAACAGCCGCTTTTGCTGTTATGGTGATGTCAACAATTGTTGGAATAATGAATAGAGTCTGACGTTAGCCCACACTTTCTGAATCGATTTGGTAAACATCCGTCCCTTCTTGTGGTTGAGAGCAAGTTTTAGTGACTTAACTGCTACCAAGTGGCAACTGAACTCTATTTTGATAAGATGCTCATGATTAGTGAAGTCGACAAGATTATTCGTGTGTCCAACATCCAGATCACATCTCAAAAATAACACACATGACGCCCACTTTATTTAAGTACCAAGTCACCAAGGTGTTGCGGGGAACGATAAAGTAGGTAAGCTATTAAAAGAAGGAGCGCATCCGACAGACAGAACAGGTGCAAGCAAATATTGCGAAGGGATTTTTAAAATTACTGGACGTATTTCTGAACATCGAAGGTGGCAAGATTACTTGAAAAGCAATCACCCAACCTTCTGACCAAGTAGGTTTTAGGCTGAAACAGAGCGATTAGGCCCGGGTGTGGAAACATGTGCACATGCCTAGTATAGGATTCACTGACTTATTTGTAAGAACTGCCAAGAAGATGAAGAGGACCTTGAATACTTTCTATGCTATTGCCCAGCCAGGCGGTAAAAGATCCTGGGTGCAGGTTTTATTTCCCCTCGAATGTAATCTCTGCTGCTTTGTTAATGATGACAATTTCAGATAATACAATCGTTCTCCCGCGTGTATCATTTGGCCACAGTGGTACCTTGATTTTTCCTCTAATTGGACAACCAAAAAAGCAAATAGCTTGAGTAACTTGAAATGGAACAGGTCGATTTTCTGAGAACTTCAACTACCTTCTTTCGCTTCTTCCTTTCGCTTACTTGATGATTTTTTTGGTCTCGTAATTACATTTTTGAGTTTTAAATTTCAAACAAACAATTCGTATCGAAAAAAGCTACGTTTCCGTCAGTAATTTGACAACAGGACAAACGTCATGCAGACGTTTACCTAGACCTCAGTTTCTAAAAAGTCATATCAGCTGATCGTTTTTTATCCAATTGCAACAATACACAAACATTTATTTTTATTTTCTCAAATTAAAATTATGATTATAACCGATAAGTGAATTAAAAGTGCAAAGTGTGTTAAGCTGCTGCTCTAAAAATTATTGGTGAGTGTTTTTATGTTATTTTTCAGTTTAAAATAAAGCTTTCTTTCATTTTTCAACCGAGTGCTTGCGAATTTTCTTTCTGTTAGGTGATTTATTCAGAATGCACGTTTCTCTTATGATATAACAAGTGTATTTACAATTAGATGGTTAAGAACATATATTTGAATGGGAAAATTGACGAATCTTGGCTGGGTCATGACGTTGCATTGTGGGTTCGTTTGAATTGCATTGCACCGGATATCCGTGGGATGGGTGCGTTTACGTTTTCGTTTAAAAATAGAAAGAATACTTGGGGATTTTCCAGCCGTGCATAATTTATTCACCAAAATAATGATACGAGAAACTTACTGTTGAAAACTAGTCTAGCATATACATGAAATAGTCCCAACCAACTGATTGACTCATCAATGTCCAGTCCAAACCGATATACCGGCGCCGGCGACGTAGACAGAGATGAAGGGTTTTTTGTAATTTTACCCTTAAGGGCTGAAAAAACTTGGTTTACAGGTTTTCGAAGTTGCGCCTATTCCCCTGTAACATTGCGTTACACTTATCTACTTACATTCTTCTTCAATCCTCTGTTCTACGTCAGCGACGACAAGTAAAACCTCAAAAATTCTTTAAAAGAATGTTCACCACAATTGTAGAACTCTGCGACAAGAGCTGTTGAGTACAGCGATCGGCAGCAGATCTAATCCCAGACTTTGAAAAAGTGAAAACTATCCCCGAATCGAGTCCGCTGATCTTTACCAGATCTACTTTGAGAACTAATAAAACTAATTGGAGTTTGTCATGAATATAAGACAATTGGATAAACAATGTGATTTCATTGACAGTCCTCTTTTAATTCATCTAGTCCACCTTTATCTCCATTTCATCCAGTTTTCAATCTAAAACCATCCAAAAACAGCCAACAATCTCATCGAAACTCTGCAATATTTGAAATTTAATTTGTGTTACACAGTAAAGATGACAAAATGCGTTGAGTTGATGTATGAACTAACTGCACTTTTTGGCTGTGCACATGTTCGTATTAGATTTTTTGGAAAAATCAGTTTTTCGATGGAAATATTGCTAGAAATGTATCGCGAAACTTATTCTTACGTGTAATGTGCTTAATACCTGCTATTGCATTGATATTTCACCAGAAAACTGCATTAAATATTTAAAGTTTAGTATTCGACACCCCTGGTGCGTGACAAAAGTAGTGCTTCCGCATTATGAAGTGCATTCTACATCTATTACCGATTTGACAGCCATTGCTGTCTATTCACAAGTTGTTACCGGAGAAGTGTTTCCGCTGTAGAATTTTGAAAAACACGTTAGCTGAGTAATCGGAGGCGATCAGAAGGGATTACATATGTTATTTTTTGGTCAGATTTTAGTGGCGCAAACAGAGAGAAAGCGTTTTGCGGGGTTAACAGGGAAATTATGTACATGAGCTGCGGTGGACAGGAGATTTGACAAATGAGTCGGGGTATCTACATATGTAGGTAGGTAGTTAGTCGTCCCCAGCCAGGAACACCGAACATTTTTCGCGGCACTACCTCTCGTCGGGGAATGACAAGCCTCCGGGAGTATAATCTGTCATAAAAGAGCTTCTCAATTCGCCGTTCGGAGTCGGTAATAAATTGTAGGTCCCTTCCATTCGTACAAAAAATAAACACGTACAACGTGAATGGTTGTGAGAAGCTAGGACTTGACTCATTCCGAGATGTCGAGCCAGCTATTTATTTATTTAGATAGACGGATTGAGATTGATGAACTATTCCATAGCTATAGCTCCGCGGTTTCATATAAGACCTGCTGTGTCGTCCCTTGGTACTCTTAAAAGAGCTTGTTAGTTCGGATTTTGTTAGAACCTTTATTGCCTAGACCGTAGACCAAAGATTAATTCTGTGAAGCCACTCCTTTAGAAGACAGTGTGCAGTCTTACGCCAGCTATAAGTCAATATTAGACTTTATCAGACGCAGCTTCCCGCATAGTGTTTGAAACGAATGCATGCCAGAATCGATAGTAATGACCAGGAGCTTCCATTACTCTTTGAGCGGCGATATTCAGTCTAACTTTATCCATAAGCGCCGTTGTAGTTGACTGGCTTCGACTTCAACACGCTCTTAGAGGAGCAAGTAACTATGAAGGCTATTAAACAACTGGGAACACCAACTTCGTCTAACCCATTGGAAAAATGTTCTCGGGCTTAGGCAATCCAAGAGACTTATCAACCTCTTTTCCTACAAGGAAATTCTAAACCTTGACAGGAACAGCATGAGGAAGCTAGTGGGCTTCCTTACCGACTATTGCGGCATAAGGTATCATCTCAACAAACTAAACCTTTGTTCAGATACAGAGTATCGGTTCTTTTAGAAGAGGAAGAAACCTCTGAGCATATTCTTTGTGAATGTGCCGCAGACGGATCTTTTATAGGGAATTCTTTAGAAACTCGGCCACTAATGACATACTCACCTTCATTAGGAAGGTAGTAGACCTATTAGGCTAAGTAAGCAGGTGGCACAATAGATCTTGCTAGGTCGCAGTGTTAGCCATAAGGCCAGGTCCATAACAAAAAAAAAAAAAAAAAACAATGAAGGCTAACCTAGAGGTTAGTCTAGGCTGCCCGGAAGAATATTTCAGAGCTTTGTACATCCACTCTACAACTTGAAAGCATTACTGTTAAATCGTTATTAGATGGATAGCGTTTGAACTATTTCTGTGGAGGCCAAATGCCTTAAAGATAGTTTCACGACAATAAAAGACCAATGTAGTGTAGGGCTTCTGAGTAGGGTCCAACGCAATGGACCCAGTACAGTGATAGTCTGAGTTGAGCTTGGGTAGCATTCAGTGACGTTAAGATGCAACAACGTTGTTATTGGCAAGGAATTTGTTCTGCAATTATACAGTTTACAATTGTGTTCCTGTATAATAGGGGTATTTATCCCAAGTTTGATGTTTATTCCTGAGTGCATTTAAGAAGGAAGGGTTGATTCAGAAAAACGTAGAAATGTGAACAAATCTTATCCGATTACTTTTGCATGACTCGTAAATCCTCGGTTAGATTTTTCTACGTTTTTCATCCTCCTCTTCGTGCCAAAAAGTTTCAAACAAAAGGGAAGTATAAACAACTAATTGGCCACAAACTTCTTATGTTTGGACACTCTTTCACACTTTACATTTTACTCACCACCCAAGCATAAATGGCTTACCTGTAAAGAAAAAAAAAATATAATAAGAATAAATTATTCACATTGTCAAAATGTAAATGAATGCAAACAACATTTTTCCCCAAGAATAAAAAAAAAAGAAGTAAAGTGTCTCTGACACAAGTAACTACCGCTGTACTTGTTATGAGAGAGTGGGGCATTCCTTTCCCACAGTGCAAATGTGCATATAAATCTTCCGCTTCTGGACTAGACACTCCAATTAAAGGATCTCGCCAAATTATTACCCCCCAAAATGGGGTCAGACAAAAAAGGATTTTAATTAAAATTGTTTGTCTTTAAATCACGTCCAAGACAATGTCCACTAGAGAGACGTCCAGTTTATGAAATTTATCGCCCTTCTGATGTCACATGCAATAGCCGAGTGGTTGGATTTTTTTCTTCTCCGTCAGTGATGGAATTTTATATAAGATTCTGTAGGATTAGCTTTGTGATGGGTGCTTCTAATCCGGTGACAGATTGGATAAGGGGACGTTCTAGTTTAGTTTTAATTAATATTGATATTGACAGTCATCCTGTAAGGGATAAGGTTGCAGGGTGAACAAAGTGGTCAGCTGTCTAGTACATAGATAACCTGTGAGTATAAATCCAATTTACTTGATAATTCTGAAAGAAAATCTCTTCCCCTGCTGTTTGAGTTTTATTAATGCTGAAGGATTCATAGCCAAGGGAAACACAATGTAAATAATTCCAAAAATAGAATGTGCTTGCATATATGTATGAATAATGACACCATACTTCTCAATATTTGGCAAATACAAACTGTTACCAACTTTTATGGCAACCTGTCACTTTGGTATACCAAAGCTGTCAAGAGACTTTTCTTTGACGGTAAATACTTTAGCATGTGATACCATCTGGAATAGACACTTTTGCCAGCGCATATACTGGTGTGCTTACCTAGTTTAATATTTTATTTCAAATGTGACGTATAAGGGAGAATAAGCAAAGGCATTGTCACTGTCAAACTCATTCATACCTTAATTGGTTAAGAGGAGAAGTGCCATACGACCCCATGGGATTGTGTTTGAGAAAAAATAAATTTGGACTGAATTTGAGGTTCATTTTTTTAAAGTGATTTATTGTGCCTTTTCCACCATAAGGTACGTTCACAAATAAATCAAAGTAGTCAACTTTTAAATGCATCCTTTAGCAGCCGTGGAACGTCACAGCCTACTTTCATCACAAGAAAGTGCTTACAGTACATGTTCAAATAAATAAAAATAAAATATGTAAATAGCTGGCGCGACGGATCGGGATGGGCTAAGGCCCAGCTTCTCGCAACCATTCATGTTGTGCTTGTAGCATTTTTCGCACGAATAGAAGAGACCTACCACCTACAATTTATTACCGACTAAAAACGACAAATTGAGCACCTTTTTGATGGCAAATTATACTCCTCGAGTTTTGCCATTCCCCGACGAAAGGTAATGCCGCAAAAAATAAAAAATGTTCGGTAGACATGGCTGGGGCTTAAACCCACACAGCTCGCACAGCAGTCCAACCACTTACCACCGAGCCACTTACCACCGAGCCACTAACGCGGCCCTGAGACTGAGAAAAACCCACAATTGGTGTGTGTAAAATGTTATCAATTCACCGCACCCTTGCCAAATTAATAGACACGCTGCCCACCAAAAACGACTTCAGCATGGGCTATAAACGCAAAATACCAGATAGAAGCGCCTGAAGTCAGCGCGAAGTCCTCTTTAATGAGACTATCTCTATGTTTACAAACGGCTCTCAAACAGCCGAAGGAGTCGGTGCCAGTGTCTTTTCAGAAGACTTTGACATCCATCACTCCTTCAGTCTCCCCAACCACTGTAGTGTCTTCCAAGCCGAAGTCACAGCTATTAATCAAGCCGCCGCTTGACTGAAGGCTAATCCAATATCACGTACGGATATTGCGACAGCCAGGCTGCGATCAGGTCCCTCGTATACAACACAACAAAATCTAGGGCAGTGAAGGACTGCCTCGCGTCTCTAAATGAGATCGCTAACCAGTATTACGTCAAACTCTGTTGGGTCCCCAGTTACTGCGACATTCAAGGGAACTGTGCCGCTGACGAATTAGCTAGACTAGGCTCTCAATATATACATAAGGAAGCACGACAATGTCAAAGCGCCTATGTCGTTTGTTAAAAACCTGACTTACACCGACGCTCTGTTGAAGGCAAATCGTAGATGGCAACACCTCGATTATTGCAACAATGCCAGGTTGATCTGGCCTGTCCTGGATCTGAAAAGATCAAAAGCACAGCGTCCTAGGCAGGCATGCTCAACGCCTGGGTATAGCATGTAACGATTTCTGCAGGAGTTGCAGAGACGAGGAGGAGGAAGAGTCCACTGCACACTTCCTCTGGATGTGTCCCGTCCTTGCCAATAGCAGGAAAGCCATCTTAGGCCAATACTTCTTTAA
Source organism: Matsumyia berberina (assembly GCA_917880715.2). Taxonomy (NCBI): domain Eukaryota; kingdom Metazoa; phylum Arthropoda; class Insecta; order Diptera; family Syrphidae; genus Matsumyia; species Matsumyia berberina. The sequence goes on along the minus strand of OU862870.1, from coordinate 107,252,254 downwards.
CGATCTAAACACCGCCAGCACGACCGACCTAAACAGCTACGTTAGGAAATCTAAACGTTTTCAGGAGTAAGCAGGGGCAAGCCCCAGTGCTCAGTCGTATCACAATGGACCTACTTTTCTGGTCTAATTGTACCTCTTTTTCGCAGACCTCACTTTCCCGATTCGAATGTCTTGTTCGGTTTTAGCATCGGCCAAGATAATACTCCCAATATATTAAAAGCTCTCTACTTCCTCCATTGGTAGTTTAGCTATGGTAACTTCGGCTGATGAGTTCATTCCGAGGTTGGCGATTTTGGTTCTGATTGGCGGTACAGAACCTTCACTGAATTGACACCAATCACTGGTTTTGGACTTAGAGGGATCGACTTCAAGCACTCTTTCGATAAATCTCGTCATCCAAATTTCCATTGCTTACTCTAGTACACAAAATCGAATACTCCCTGCACCAAGGAATACGCAATGCTGGCATTATTTGACATAGAAGGCGCCTTCAACAACGTCAACACATCAGCAATTATCAGTGCACTATCAAGTCTAAAAATAGATAGCTCACTTTGCGAATTTATCTTCTGCTTACCAGTCGCATTATTAATTGAAAGCTGGGTGGGACATCTTCCAGAAGATTTGTCAGTAGTATCCCCCCTTCTTTGGAATTTGGTGATCGGTGATGCACGGTGATCGCTTATCCAGATGACGTTGCTATAGCAGTCACAGAGAAGGACCTTAGCACTCTAAAAAAAACTCCTACAAAACGCTTTAAATGAGCTAACCACATGGCCGGTTCGGTGGTTTGGGATGTGAACCCCCATAAAACTGAAGTGGTACTATTCTCAAGAAAATATAAAATTCCATTTATCGACCCTCCCTCCCTGAGAAGTACAAGCTTACTTTTTTCTGACGAAGCAAAATATTTGGGTCTGCTTTTAAATAGGGAACTAAGCTGGAGACCCAACATCCAAGAAAGAACTTTTCTCTTGCAAAAAGGCTATCGGGAATAAGTGGGGATTGCAACCCCGTATAACTCTCTGGCTTTGCGATCAGAAGACCGATACTCACATACGGTGTAGTCGTTTGGTGGGGTGCCCTGGATAAAGCCCTTAACCGCGACAAGCTAAATAAAGTCCACCGATTAGCTTGTTTGTGCATAAGTGGTGCACTTCGCACAACACCCTCTGCTGCACTGGACATTCTGTTTCATTTGTCATCTATTGACATCTTTGGCAGGCAAATGGCTTCCAGTGCGCCCGTTCGTCTCAAAGTAATCTCACAGTGCTCCAGTAAAGAATTTGGCCACGCCGCCATTCTGAATAGTTTCAAAATCTGCCCAGGAAACATAGACAGCCATACCCAAACTGAATTTTGGCTTCAGCTAGCAGCCACCCTTCGCTGAAGGCAACTCTTATCTAATTTTTTTTGGTTTTCTTTCTACCATATCGTCTGGGCATTTCTAAGTCAAGAGTGAAGTTTATGGGGCTTCCCAATAGGAAAAAGATTTCATTTCATTTAATTTTTCCTAATTAGAGAAGACCTAGTCAACCTGAAGTCAGATCGAACGTGAAATCTTCCCGTGCAGGACTAATTGTGTAATGAGGTCAATTTTATTATATCCCACAGAGATGCGTTAATTTTAATGAATTCTACAACTAACCCCCTCTGCTTCGAACTTTCGAGTTCACTCCTCCGAAGTAGGAAGTAAAAGTTCGCTTTATGCGCTCCACAGTGGCGTGCAGTACAAATGCACGAACAAACCAAACATGTACTACATTCCTTCTACGATTCAGTCTTTCAGCATCGGAGCACAAACCGAAACGATTTTTTAATTATTTACTTTAAGGTACAGCAACTGTACACTGAGAAGCAGGAGCAAAGAAACGTAAAGGCAGATTTCAACTGCACTTCCGGCAGCAATGAACAAAGCCAATGACTTTGCAGCAGTTTCCAGGAAGAACTATTGGTATGCTGGTATCTCGTAGATTGAGTCGAGAATTTCATTCCATAGCTCTTCGCCTCCCTCCACAATATAGGGTTCCTTCGACAATTTAAAGGATCCCAGATAAGTCTGTGTGTTTAATTTCAGTTACAAACTGACTGTACAATCCTTTTTCCTTCGGTGCCAGCTTTACACGTGTTTTTATTGTTTTCTCTTCACATTCTCGGTGTGGGTCTGGGTAGTGGTGCAGAGGACACACTGTTAACTTGTTTTGTTTCACATGGTCTTTTTGCACAAAGACCAGATGTGTTTTGTTCTTGTCTTAGCTTGAATCCTTTCCACCCGAGCGAATTATTGTTTTCGTTGAGTTCTTCTTCTCAACTTGTTTTGTTACGTATTTTTGGATTCGTTTTTGGTGAAAGGATAAAGTGTCCTCGCGCACGTTGCTGGTGTTGTGGCATTGTTCCTGAAGCACATGATGGGCCGTAGTCGAGTGAGTTTTTGAATTTATAATTGGTAATGGGTTGTGTGGGTGTACGAGTCTGTCATGTCATGCTCATGAGTGAAGAAATGTGTATGAACGACGACGTTGGAAACTTTGACAATGGCCACTGAATCACTGAATTATTGTGTGTTGTCTTCTGTCGGTGGGTTTAGCTTTTTCCACAGCACCATTACGTTCAATGTGGCTGACAATTGCACAGGATTAACATTTTACGTTTACATGGATGCTCATTACGATTTATGTTTGTGCAGTGATGATTCTTCGTTGGGGCGTGGAAATGTCTATTTGTTTGCAGAAAATGCACATGGTTGACGCGAATTTGATGACATTTCTAATTTTGCTGAATAATTCCTATTGTTACAATTTGTGAGTGTTTTTGTTTACAATTCAAAAGAAAGTGCGTTTGGGTATAATGCAGCGCAGTGTGGGAAGTTATTCCAGTCATGCTGATGTGCTCTATATCGCATGAGTGTCGTAAAATTTTCCTGACGGTTCTTGCATTAAAGTTTTCATATTTCTATTTAACGTGGGAATGTCACGTATTTACTGGTATGAAAGTTTATGAACATGTCCGGCAACTACACTTTTGAGTGCTACTAAGTGGGTAAGTGAGTATATTTATTGACTTTTGAGGTCAGCAACGTTTGCACGATGTTGTCTTTTCAGCTCCATTCCGCTCTCCAAATCTTTAGTCTCCTAGGTCGTCCCACTTTTTTGCCATTTTTTGACAACCGTTTTTCTTCTCTGGGACGAATCTATTTTCTCTTCCTCATGAAAACTACTCTCTGCCGAATCATTCCAATGTGTTTCAAGAAATTATGTCAGTCTGCGAAGCTGAGTCTTGGCTTTCGATGACTTTGATTGGATTGTAGCACATTGTACTGTACATAGATAGTCAGGCAGCTATTAAAGCCTTGGAATCGCCGACATTATGATCAAGGTTGGTAAAGCAATGCCGCAGATCTCTTAACGAGATTGCAGACATATGCGACGTTACTCTGTGCTGGGTCCCAGGACATAGGAATGTTCCAGGCAACTGCAGGGCGGACGAGCTGGCAAAACAAGGTGCAGAACGGCATCTCCCTGATAACCTAGATCTAGGAGAACCTTCTGCCCCTATCGAACCGATCAAATTCTTCCTCGACACCGATGCCAGGAAATTGACAAACAAAAGAGAAAATAATATCAGTACTTGCCTCTTGTGGACTTAAAAAAGACGGAGGGACTTTAATCCACTAACCGGATAGACTTAGGTGCATTAATCGGATTCCTCACCGGACACTGCTCGATAGGCAGACATGCCCTTAGATTGGGGGTCCCCTCCAATGATTTCTGTAGAAGCTGTAGAGATGAAGAGGAGGAGGAAACCACTGCCCACCTACTGTGCACTTGTCTTACCCTTGCAACATTAAGAACGAAAACGCTCGGGGAATATACTTCTATGTTAATCTAAACGATCTAGTCGAACTAAACGATCTAGCCGAACTCGACATCCAAAAGATAAGGAACTTTATCTCCGTGTCAAAGTGGATCAATACATAGAGTTACTTCCGATTCGGTCCCTCTTCTAAGCGCACTCGCCGTTAAACTCTTGGTCTCTGGTGTTGGTAAGCCGGTGTCTATCGTGGTATCATAATGGACCAATCTAATCTAAGTGTGTCCCTGCTTGAACGCGGGCAGCCACCTAACCTAATCTAACCTAAGGCAGATAAATTTGTTTCTGTTAAACATTTTGGGGAGATTGATTGATATTCACCTGCGATTCAGCGACAGACATTTGCTAGTACGCGTCATTAAAAAATCACTGTACACCAAAGGGTATGCTATGGTTGTCTTTCTGGATATTAAAGGAGCCTTTAACAACTTTGACTTTCAAATCTTCGAGTCGTCGAACCGCTTAGAATGATATTAAATCAATTGCTTACCGGTAGATTGACTCTATAGCTAACTATGCCATGCCATGAAATCCGCTTACCCAAGATGTTAGAAGAGTGGGTGGTTGTTAGTTATGGAATACCTCAAAATAGCGTTCTGGCCTCTCTGTTCTGGAATAAGGTATTGAAGAAGCTATTCGTCGATCTGGAAGAAGTGAGCTATAATACGATTTGCTAACGCTGCCTCAAATTAATCCGCTGATACTTTAAGATACATCCTTCATTATGCTCGCTTTTCTACTGATCTCCAAAGGAGTCTCTAGTAGCGGCTAACCTCTAGAGAACTGAGCTGGTTCTTTTTACTGAGAAATATAAGAGTCCTCACGTGGAGCCCCCTTGTATAAATGGTACTTGTCTTAGCTTTACTGCAAAGCCCAATACTTGGGTCTTATATTGAACAAGACAGCGGCCTGATAAGCCAATTGAATTGAAGATGTAAGGAAAGCTAGCATAGTTCTCCACTCTTGCAAAAGGTAGGTTAAGTTAGGTTGAAGTGGCTGCCAGCTGAAACCAACACACTTAGACCCATGAGGGGTTCGTTGTGATACCACAATAATTTCGGAAAGATCTCCTGCCTACTCATTGAATCAATTTGAGCTTCTTATGAAGCGTAGGAGGCTACTTACATCGATGTTTATCAGGTCGTCTAAGTTGGTGTGGAAGTAGGAGTTTTCTTTTGCGGAAGAGAGCTGGGTAGGTGCATGGAGAATATTCTTCTTTTCCTCCTCGCCCATACAGTTTCTGCAGAAGTCGTTTACGTTGAAGCCAAGCCTTGTTGCATGTTTGTCTGTTAGACAGTGTCCAGTAATAACGCCTATTACAGTGCTAATATGCGATCTATTAAGAGAAATCAAATACTTAGAGCCAGATCCAGTTTTGGCCAAATCTGCTTTGTCGCTAGACATGTTGTAACACTTACCACCTAAGATTTATTCTTTCGATAGGATCTAGCTTTAGTTTAAGTTTGCAACTAGCGATTGGTATACCTATGATGCCCTTATCAGGCTCAATAGGTAATGTCGTTCCATATCTGGCGAGTTCATCAGCCTTACAGTTCGCTGGAATGTCTCTGTGCCCCGACGCTCAACAAAGGTGAATATTAAACTGCTCCGCAATCTCTATGCAACAGGTATAAGCTGAGGTATGTATTCACTGTCAGTCCCAGTATGGCGTCAGTGCCTGGTGTGCGGCCCTTGAAAAGGCCGCCTCCTTCTTCTAGGGAAATGGGAAAGATCCGCATGGCTATACATAATCGGTGCACTGAGATGCGTTCCCTCTCCAGCATGAGACATTACGTTTTACTTGATGCTCCTAGATATTTTCGGCAAACAGATGGAGGTTAGTGCAGCCATTTGCTTGAAAGTCGCTTTGGACTGGTTTAGCTATCAAATTGGTCAGTTCTTTATCCCAACTGTACGAAATTTCCTATTTGGTGGCATCAATTATATCCCTTGGAATCTTAACTCGAATTAAAACATTCGAGCAACCGCTCGTGCCTGTAACAAAGAACTGGAAACCTGAACCAATCCACTTCTATAGAGATGGCTCCAAAACCAGATGGCTTCTAGTTTGCTCAATTGCTTAATTTAAGTTCGCCTCTCATAGAGACGGTAGAACAATTCTACATTTATTTGTATTGGGTGCCATGTCACAGATATTTACAAAACGGACTTTTATTCTGTTGGAACGACGTATATGACAAAGCAAGAATCAATAAGCTCCTGCAAAAAGACAGAGAACACATGTCAGTGTTTTTGGGCTAGTCATGGCCACAACCAAGAAACTAAATCCGAAATCCTAAGCCAGGAAGAAGAAGTGCATGTGGACACTAATCGTTTTCACTGGCACTTCCTGAAGCTCTATCAAAAAAGTGTTGGAAACTATTAGATCTATTCAATTCTCTAAGGCCGCTCGGGTAGTTGGCACCAAGAAGCTTAATCACGAGAGAAGGAAAAGTTAATCATGAATACCAAAACCGAGAAATAGTCTCGGGCTTGATCCTGACGTCGAGCAGGCCCTGACGGAGAATCACTTCTCGGGAGTCACAACTAAAAGAGGCTCAATGACTGTAAAACTTGGCTTAACGCTCTCACAAACTGTAGATTTTGCGTAGATGTTGAGGAAACCTAATCACATTTCCTTGAGGAAGAGAGAACACCGATCCTATCAGGAACTCTGTACATTGAAATATTTTCACTAGGTTAGGTAAATAGGTGCCTCTTGACATTCGTTTTCTTATTAAAGCCGTTCCACATGTGTCTAGCTGGATCCAATATACCTTTTAAACGGGCTTATTGAAATCCTCGCAAAGGGGAGAGCCTGTGAGGCATGCAGCGCTGCTCTCTTTCGTGCAAGTTTGTCAGCCTGGAATATCCATATGCCCTGGTCACTGTATTGGGCCTCGATATCTTAATTAGATCCTTTTTGCAGACTCTAGAGCCTTAACAGCTGCCTGGCTGTCGATATAGACCGTAATTGTCCTTGCGGTGATAGCCTTCTCGCAGACAGTTTTCGAGGCCTCGATGATGGCTGTGATTTCAACATTTGGACTAAGAAAAGTGCTTGATGACCTAGAGCAAAGGCATAATCCGTAGAAGTACGAAAGCTTCATACTGCACAATTTTGTGACAGAGATTTTGAAGATTCGTCGACATGCTTCTAAGCCTAAGTACCTCAGAAAAGGTAGTAAGTGCAGGAAAGGTTACCTTCCTCAACATTTCCGAAAAATGCCCATAATCTGCACGCGTTCAAAATTAGCAATATTTAATTTCCTCCTATACCATCTACTATGGCCTTGGTAAACCTTAAAGAACGGCGTGAGCCATTAAACAACCTCCACCCCCACACAGAATTCAATTTTAAATTTCAAATACCTACCTAAACCCATAATTACATGAAATGACTGTCAGGTATGACAAGACTCTATGCCAACACGTTTAAATGACAAAAGTTTATGACCAAATTTGTCTTACAACATTAAAATCCATAACCCCATGAGAAACTGCTTAAAAGTGTACTCACATCTCCGTTCGCGCTCCAAATCATGCGAACCACTCGGGCGAATACGTAACATTTCTTGAATTTCACGGAACGTCATTGACATTTCCCCCTGCAGCACATGAAATTACTTTTAATGTTGCTCCTGTCTGATGCCGAAACATAAACGCACACAAAGCCCGGAAGTATGTGTATTCAAATTCTGTATCCGCATCTCTGAAACAACCTCCGTTGGGGATGCTGGGTTGATTTTTTCTTCCTGCTGCAGCAGAGCATGATGCATTTGAAGGAACGTTCGTCGGAAACTTGAAAATAATTCATGACACCAGGGTAGAACACAAACATTTGCAGTATTTTCCTCCCCTTTCCAGTCAAAACTACCCAAATCTGAATGTGTCCCGGTGACGGCAGTTACAAACAATCAAGATACTTCACATACGAACACGGAAACGAAAATCCTACTTGTGAGACTCACGCCTCATTCGAAATTCAAATCTAATCGGCTTTGTCTGTGGCATGACATTCCAAACCGACAACGAAATAGGAGCAGCAGGGATCGAATAGAATTTTCAAAAGCATACTCGTAGTTTTCTCCACAGTGCAAGTGGTAATCCTTGCATCCGTCTGCATCATTATCGTCTTCATTACCATTCTCGGGCATGATGGGGAGGCTTTGGGAGATGGCACTTTACAACACCTGAGCTCCTGCTTCCGCATTAGGGTTGGGTAAAACAATAAAGGTGCTCTCGGGGAAAACTCCCATTGGACTAGGGAAAAACAGCAGAAATACGTCCCGATTAAAGTCTGCCTCTTACCAACAAAGGATAAGAGAAAAGTTTCACGGAGCAATATCATTTGGTTAAGTTATTTTGAATGAGTGTTAAGGAGTCCTTTCTGCTGAAGGGATTGCGACAGAATGCGTGGAATTCATTCGTTCATTTCGAGCACTTGAAAGCATTTTTGTGTGTTTTAGTGCTTCTCCACTACCTTTTTGTGTCTAATAAAGGACACGTAATTAGAACGGTGGTAGTGGTGTGTAAAAATGTTCATTGAATCCTTGATGGAGTCATAACAATTTAGTTTGAGGTTTTTATGCTTCTCATTTGAGTTTGATGTGAGTGAAGGGAGAAAATTCAAATGGAATGGTCGACTTTGGGGAGAGGTTCCGGGGGTTGTATCACGGATTTTATTTTATTAACAGTAATTTTGTTCTTTATTGTTTTTCTTGGGAAAAGGTGGAAGGATGCTGTGCGGTTGTGAGGATCCTAAAACTGAGGAAGTTGATTGGTATAACCAAACGAGTACTTAGAGGTTACACAATTCTAATTCAATGAGTCCTCTAGGGATCACTACAAATACTTAACTTTTAGATCAAAACATGTTTAGTAGAAGAATACTTGAGCGGCGTATGTTTTATGGCAGTGCAAAGGTGTTTTCGATACGACATGGATCTAATCTAGATAGGAACGATAAAACATCAGCATTACTGCTGACTTCAGAAAATGTTAAAGATCAGCTTTTGTAACCTTTACGATGATTTTTCTGGCCCATCAACCTTTACTCTAGATGCATTTAAGAATCAGAGGATCTAGTCGTGCATTCGTTATGATCGTTCGTGTAAACACGGTTCTGTCCTTCAATAGGAGGAGTATATTACAGGGTTTTTAAATAGGGACATAACAATTTCGTATTTTAATACAAACGCACCCTTAAGCTTTTTTTTATAATCTGTCAATGTCAAAACGTCAGTCAAGGTTTACATATTTATTGTGGTAAAATTCACGAACGAGCAATGTTTGGGAATTATAAAAAATTACTACCGAAATTCTGAGTCGGTGGTTGCAACTTAAAGAGCGCTTACTCCAATTTTCGGTCGTAATAACCGTCCCAACAGACAGCCTGTGCGTGCTATAGTGGATAAATTCGAGTCAACATATTCAATATCGAATGTCTCTGTGCCAGTGATGCAACGGAGTACTGAAAATATCGCAGCGGTAAGTGCTTCAGTTCAAAATGAGCCAAATCAGTTGATTCCACGCCTTTCATAGGAATTGGGAATCTCTCAGTCTACATTGTGGTGAATTTCGCGTAAAGATCTCGACATACACTCTTACAAGATTAAATTAACCCAAGAACCGAAGCCTCTTGATCATTTGAAGCGCCGAAACTTCTCCGATTGGGCTTTGCAAAAGTTTGAAGAAAATCCTGAATCTGATTGATGTACGACGAAGAGGCAGACTATCTGCGCCTGCAGCTCGATCGCGTTGATAATCATGATCAAGTTTTTAACCACGTCCAAAGTATGCAATTCGCAATATGTCACTTTGCTGATACGTCACGCAACTGCGAGAAATGAGATTTCCAATGAACTCGCTGTACTTATAGTGTCCGTAGAAGGATTCTTTAGGTCTGCAGTCGATAGTTGGGTTTTTCCTATGAACAGTGATGTCAAGACTTTTCAAGACACTGATCACATGTCTGTCGAACTTTAATTCTTCTTCTAGTGCCGCTGAAATCTGAATTCTCTTTCAGGAGAGATATGTATGCAGCATATAAAATTATTGTCAGTCTAGACCACCGTATAAATAGCTAGACTGTCATAGCAGGGGGATCGAGAAGATACAACCTCTAGTCGATCGTTTTTCTTAAATCCTTCAGTGTTGATGTCTAATACTGTTGACTACGAAGATTTGTCTAGTCTAGAACCGGAATTAAGTAGTCTTCTTTACAAGTTAGGTTAGGTGACTGCCCCCGTTCAGACAGGGACACCAGATTGGCCCATTGTGATATCACGATGAGGAACCGAGTACATCTAAATGGGTAACCATAATGGTATTAACCCTAAGAGTTGAACCATTTCGTCCTGGAGATGAAGTTTATTATCCTCTGGATGTAGAAGTATTCCCCGAGAGTTTTCCTTCTTAATGTCGCAAAGGCAGAACACGTGCATAGTAGGTGCGTTGTAGTTGCCTCCTCTATTCAGGTGTTATTCAGGTTAAAAACGTTGGGTTGCCCTGAATCATATTTTTTCATTGTAATGACTCTTAATCGCTTAGCCTTACTGAGGCGTTCAAGTGCATTCATTTTCAAGAACATTTGATTCCTCAATATCAATTCCGCTCATTTTTAGTTTGGCTACTGTAGCGACCCGCTTTAGACACAGGGGACAGGACTGGGTTTTGGATGCGTTATGTAAGAGCGGATCAATGTAAGAGTTCAGTTCGGCTGTCTCTGGGACTCTACAATATAGGGTTCTTGTTGTGGAGTCATCTAAGAATTAGCGAAGTCAAGAGTGCTGTCATCCGCAAAGTAAAGGATTGGACTGCGAGTAAGACAGAGAAGATTGTAAGGCCGATAAACTCGCCAAACGTGGTACTAAATACTCTACTTTTATACCAGAACGGAGGAATCTGGGCATTCCACTCGCTACATGTAAATTACTCTTAGAGAACGACGCCATCAACAATATAAACCAAAGATGGAATAACAGTACTACATGCCGCACATCCAGAGAGATATGGCCTATGCTAAACCTCACTCGATCTTAAAGCCTCATCTTGCTTAAAAGCTCGTTCATTAGCACCCTTATCGGTGTTCTCACTGGCCACTGTCCCATTTGCCGTCATGCCATAAGGACGGGCCTCTTTGCAAATGACTTTTGCAGGAATTGCAGGGACGAAGAGGAGGAGGAAACGATCCTTCATTTTATCTGCACTTGCCCTGCCCTATTCCAAAGAAGGAAGCTCTATCTAGGAGCCTATCACTTCGACAATTTGGGAGAATTATCGCATACTGAAGTCAAACAAATCCTCAGTTTTATAAAGAGCTCCAAGTGGTTTCAGTGGCAGTGGCACCTAGGGTATAGATTCCAGTGGTCTGGGCCTCGCATGGACAGCCACCTCACCTACCTACCTAAGAGAGAGAAGATCATGTTGAAAAACGCGCCAAAAAGAAGACAGAACCCTGTGGAACACCAGCATTACTTGAGAAGAGGATAGAAATACATACATCCATCTAATTAATTATTGAATACAGAAGCTTAGCAAATTGAACAGAACTAACAATGAAATGCTCTAAAGGGTACCTGGTTCCAGGACTAGAGCCTGGAAATTTCAAGGTCTCATCCAATCTAAGAATTTCTTTCGAAACTATGTAGGATTACTAGAAAAGATTCAAATGATGTCTCAGTCGCATGATAATGAGTCCAGCAAGCTAAGCACCATATTCGGAGATCTTATAAGTAATTATCTGTCTTCAAAAGAAAGAAGTAGAAACAAGAAAAAAGAAGAATATCAAGCGTAGACTGGATAGTAATTCTCTGATTCCTAGGAGAGCGTGCTTTACTTCTATTCATGTACATATGTATGTGAACCTCTGCCGAACGGGTACAGCCCTTAACCTGTGGTATTGCTCTACAAAACTAATTCAAAATTTGTATCACATGTTGGTACAAAACTTATATCACTTACACGCCCTTCACCTCGCGTTTAGGAATTTCAAATTCCGTTCATAATTGAACATTAAATGCCAACATACCCCCACCTCAGCACTAAGAGCCCTTGACCGCTTCATTTCGCCGCAGTCTTTCGCTAATGGCATTTGTTAAATTCAATAGCTTTTGTGCGCTAATATTCCATTGCAAACTTTCTATTACGCGGAATTTAAAACCGAAAAAAAAAAAATAATAAAAAATAAACGGAAAAGCATCATCAACATTTCAAAAGATGAAAAGCACGTCAACCTTAATCTTTCGAGAACATCATCTCAGTGCCTGAAGCTTCTAGGAAATCCTCCATTATCCGACTTGTGCTCTCAAATCTGTATTTGCTTGTTTTTTTTTTCTTCTTCTTATTATTCTCTAGCGAACAATTATTATAAAAAAATATAAAAAGTATTTTATGTATTTTTCGTCAGAGATTTAGTCCTAGTTGTCTTCGACCTGTCAGATTTTCCAATGGGCCGTGGCACAGGGAGCACGTGCAGGAAAGAGGGTGATAGATAAAAATTTTATTCAGCTAGATATGTATGTATATAGGCTAATAGCCAGAGGGTTCATTTTCAATAATTCGAGGAGTTGGCAGCAAAAAATAAGCGACAAGGAGTCCGTAGAGCTTATGTCGGTGTTGTTAAATTAACTTCACTCAAGTGTAAGATGATGTGCGAGGGCGGGGGCGGGCGCGACGCCAGGGCAGATTACTCTGTTGCGAGAATTTTTCAGTGAAAAATGTCGAATGCTGTGCATTTGATTGTGAAATTAAATTTTCCAAGGCTGCTTCGCACAAGGACGCGTAATAAAATATAAAAGGATACAAACTGGGTTGAGAGTGTGTTTTGCTTTGTGAGCGAAGCTAATGATGTAATGAAACCACTGATCATTATTCGTGCTGCTGCAGGGTATGATGATCGATTGCTGGTATGTTTTCACACTCCAATGGGAGTACATTAAAAATTAAAAGTTAATTTGGTAGAAAATTTAAGCAACCGGAAGGGGATATAAAGGTTTTTGTTTTGTATTATAAATTTAAGGGCTGCCTTACTAATTTAGAGCTCTAAGTGAAAAGGTAGTAAAAGTATTCCTTATGGAAATGTATGTTCCTTTTGCAATCGCATGAGCTGAAGTCTGCCTTTATCGCGTTATTGCCTTGAAGTAGATTGAACAGCTGGTGGAGTGGTGAAGAGCACTATGCGAATATTCAAAAGCTTACTTACTTAAGGTGGCGCTACAGTCCGTGGTGGACCTGGGCCTCAAACAACAAGCGTCTCCAGCCAGATCGATCTTTAGCCAGCTGCCTCCAAATTGGTTGAGATCCCCTTCCACTTGCGTGCGCCATCTGAGTCGCGGTCTTTCTCTACTGCCTGGCTTACACGACCCAACCACCTCAGGTGTCAGCCCGTACAGTTCGTCGTTGTATCTCTTCCTTCCTTCACCTTCGACGCAGACGGGGCCGAAAATCACTGAAGAATTTTCTCTCAAGAGCAAGCTCATCAGCTTTTTGACAGAGTCTATGCCTCTGCGTCATAGAGGACTGGAATGATTAAAGTCTTATAAAGGGTCACTTTAGTCGTTCGGGAGAGTGCTTTGCTGCTTAGCTCAAAGAAGCAGCGATTGGCAAGAGTTATTCTTCGTTTAATCTCAGTGCTGGTGTCGTTGTCTAAATTGATAGCCTAGGTAAACAAAGTCCTTAACTACCTCAAAGTTATATCTGTCTGTAGTGACGTTCTCTCCGAGACGAAGGTTTTGAGTGTCCTTTCTTGTTGACAGCATATACTTCTTCTTGCCTTCATTGACCGCTAAACCCAATTTCGCCGCTTCCATCTCAATACTCACGAAAGCACCAGTGACATCACTCTGCCTCCGATTAATGATCATCTAGTACTTTTATAATCTACTTTCAAGTAATCCATTACATAATCTGTCATTACCTTCCTCTAAATTGCATGTGGAAATGCCTGGAATGTTAGCCTTCCAGTATGCTCGCAACAGTTGTCAGTCGCATATTATGTTCTCTGGTTTGCAAATCGGAAACACGTCTTTGGCTCGCGTTTAATTTAAAATTAATCAAATTTTTGTTTTTCCTTTGATTTTTTCATCGAAAGCAGTTGTTTTAGTTGTTAAGATGTGAAAATAATTCTGTAAACGTAATTTATCATATCCCGGGGTGTTCTAAAATTTGGTAATATTGCATTTCGCTGCTTCTTTTCATAGCCAAGTCGTGCTCGAGTTGTGCATGAATGATCGCGTCGATTTCGGTTTATGCCGGCTTTTGAAATGACTTCTAATCGGTGGTGGAAGTGTTTTTTTCGCGTTAAAAAGTGTGTGTGCGTACAGTGGTACCTAAGTGCATCATAGAACAGCGGCAGATTTTTCTCTTGTAAATCTTTGTGTGTTTCACTTAAAATTATTGTTTTTCCTGAAATTTTTGTTAACAATATTCCTGTCGCCGTTTCTAATGCCGAGATACAGCTCAGTGGGTGTGTTTTTGTGGTTCCTGGTTCCTGGCGACGTGAATTGTTTTGTTCAAAGCTTACTTTTCGAATGGTGAGTCAATATTTGTTGTAAATATTATGCGTTCATATCGTAGTTCTTGAAATATATACAACAATTTTGAGTAGGTACATAATTGCAAACTTCATCGTGTCAATTTTGATCAATTTAAACCAGACTTCTTGAACCAAAAATGTAAAAAAACCCTTCCTTGCAGTTATCTCGAGTTTTTGTCTCTTTTCCACGAACGTTTGAACGTGTCTAGCTTTGTTTATTCGCAACCTTTTGAGGGACCTCTGTTTGACTGAGAATACATCGCCTATAAGCCATCTGTTTGTTATGTTTGAGGGAATGATTGCGTGATGTTCCATTGTCGTCCGCAGAGTGACAATCCTCTTACCACAGGATTGTAGACGGTGGCGTTTAATTACAATTTATTCATCATCTTGTGCAAAGAAAAAGAAAATTACTTGTCCTCTGCAAAATTATTTCTTTCCGACGGTTGTTGTGTAGTTGTTGAAGTTCATTTGTCAGTTAAATAAATAAAAAGTTAGCAACTGTGTTCATGAGATGTTTCACCAAAACACAATTGATCTTCGGTTCTGATTGGGTAGCTCACACCTGTGGGCAGAAGATAAGCTAACAAATGCAACTACCATTGCCTGACCCATGAAAAATCTCTTCGGATTCACTTTGAATTCACCGTTGTGGGATCCAGCACACTCTTATTGTTGTGTGCAACTGACGCGTTTTTTCAATTGCAGTTCAAACTAACTTACTTACTTAAGGTGGCACTAGAATCCGGGTGGACCTGGACTTCAACCAAAAAGCGTCTCCAGCAATCTTGATCTTTAGCCAGCTGCCTCCAGATTCGCACGCCAAGTTGGTTAAGATCCCCTTCTACTTGCTTGTGCCACCTGAGTCGCGGTCTTCCTCTACTGCCCGGCCCAGAGCATTGATGTTCATCCCCGCTATACATGACCCAGTCACCTCAGTCGTCAGCCCGTACAGTTCGTCGTTGTACCTCTTCGTCCATTCACCGTCTACGGAGACGGGACTAAAAATCACCCAAAGAATTTTCTTCTCGAAACAGCCAAGAGCAACCTCATTGGCTTTTGACAGAGTCCATGCCTCAGCTCCTTAGAGCAGGATTGATACGATTAAGGTCTTATACAGGGTCACTTTAGTTGTTCGAGAGAGGGCTTTGCTACTCAATTCAATTGCCATCTTAGCCCAAGGAAACAGCGATTGGCAAAAGTTATTCTTCGTTTGTCTCGGCGCTGATGTCGTTGTCTGAATTTATAGCGGAGCCTTGATTGGCAAAATCCTTAACTACCTCAAAGTTATAACTGTCTATTGTGACGTTCTGTCCAAGACGTCAGTGTTGAGTGTCCTTTCTTATTAACAGCACATACTTTGTCTTGGTCTCATTGACCGCTTAAACCATCTTCGTCGCCTCCGTCTCAATACTCACGAACGCACCAGTGACATCACGCTGCGTTCTTCCGATTATGTCAATATCATCGACGTATGCGAGTAATTGGACGGACTTTTGAAAGATTGTGCCTCTGGTGTTGGCGCATGGGTTTTGCACAACTCTTTCAAAAACGATGTTGAAGAAGTCGCATGACAGCGCGTTTCCTTGTCTAAATCCTTTTTTGACATCAAAGGTCTCGGTGAGGTCTTGACCGATCTTGATGGAGCAGCGTGCGTTCTCCATCGTCATCCTGCACAGACGGACGAGTTTGGCAGGAATCCCGAAACTAGACATGGTTCTGTATAGCTCGTCTCTACAGATGCTGTCATACGCGGCCTTAAAATCGATGAATAGTTGGTCGATGGTGGCCTTTCCTGCCCTGAAGCCACACTGATATTGACCGAACAGGTTGTTGGCGAATGGCTTCAGGCGTTCACACAGCACGGTAGATAAGATCGTGTAGGCAATGTTAAAAAGACTGATGCATCTGCAGTTGATGCAGTTCGGAGGGTCTCCATTTTTGAGGATCAGGCAAACAATGCTGAGACTCCGACCATGTTTTACAAATGAGTTGGTGCATGCTCCTTACCAAGTCATCGCCTGCTGCTTTGAGCAGCTCGACAGCTAAGCGGTCAGCTCCAGCAGCTTTGTTGGACTGAGATGTGGCTATCATCACTTCGTCCTAGTCGGGTGGACGGAATTGTTGGTCTTCGTCATCCAGGTTAAATGGTTCATTCTGCCTGACAGCCGGATTTGATTCGTCGTCGCCGTTAAACAATCTGCAGAAGTGGTTCTTCCATGTCCTCAACATTGACTGCGATTCCACCACGATGTTCCCTTGTTCATCCTTGCAGGTTTCGGTTCGGGCTCTGTAGCCCAAACACCGTCTAGAAAAACAAATCTAACACAGTTTGGGATTAAAGTAAACCTGATGAATGCTGTTTAGCTATGAGAAATGACATTCGTCTTCTCTTTCTGCAAAAACTTTCAACTGTCTAGGGGTCTAACTTCAGTGTACTCTATTGAGCGGTTCCCCATTCCAATTAAATTGAGAATTTCAGGAGATTCAGTTTCATTTGTTGAATATAACCTCTACACACAGTATTGTGAACCAAAGTCAGTCGGTTTTATTCACCAATTCGCCTGAAGTTTAGTGTTATGGAAATGAAAATCCACAGTTAAAAGTTAAGCTCTCTGTAGATACCTTTGCTATTATCATGATCATCCCTTCTCCCACAACAGAAGCACTCTATGCCTTAACAAAGTAATTGGGCTAGATAACTGAAATGCAACCCCATCTCCGCACACATACGTCTAGATTGTGTGCATTTTATGCTGAATTTTGCAATTCACCTTCCATTTGCCATGGCAGTTTACTGTTACTGCAATGAGAAAACTCTGGCCTGATATCCCTCCTCTAACCCAGTTGTGAAACGGTGCCACTAGAAGAAATGAGGAATAAATTAATGATGGAAGGGGGGAGAGGGGAGGGAGGAGAGAGGTGGAATATATAAGCCTGACGTGTGCTTCAGCTCGTGCATCATAGCACTCAGTGAGGTGAAGTCGGCATACATCTCGCATGCACATCCATTGTATTTCCTCATTAAAAATGTCCTCAGTTAAAATATTTAAATGTTTCAGATGGAAAGCTTTCAAATGGGAAAAGTTCACAGGACATAAGGCACATATGTATGTATGTACATACATCTGTTCAAAGGGTTGGCGTGCATTTATTTTGATACCTTTCTGTACCATAGGGTGCATTTAATTTGTTGCAAAGTTTGTATTGTAGAAAAGTAATGGGTTTAAAAAAGCTATATCACAAGAGAGGGTAATGAGCAAGACCTTAATGGAGGAATTGGAGAAACCTGGAATTTCAGAATGCTAGGCTTGAAATCTAAGTTTAGAAACGAGGAACTTGGCATTTGTGGGAACACGCAACTGCATCATATGGCCAACTTACGGCAAGAACAGGATTAAAGGACCCGTTCAGATATCTCTAAAATTTCAGCGATAAGTACAGGACACTGGTCAATTGGCGAACATGCGGGGAAGCTTGGTATCTCGCATAACTCGCACTGTCGTAGCTTTCTTAAACAAGAAAGAAACTCCCGTTCACTTCCTCCGCAAATATCAGGCTCTGGCCAGACCTTACAGAGATTTCGGGTGATGAAACTGGGAAACTGATGCACTTGCTTGAGGATCCCTTGATCATACTTACCCTGACTAATATTCATATAAAGAACAGGTCGCATGAGCCGTGGAATAAAAATAGCGTCTTGGCGCTTATTGAGGTCCTTGAAAATCAACCTACCTACCAACCTGGCTTTTATGATTTACATCTTAACACAAAGGTGGATAAGTAATTTTAAAAGCACGATACATACTCCTATTCCGCTGAGAATATCTTGTTCGGTTTCACCATCGGTTGAGACAATACTCCCAAGGTATTGTAAGTTCTCTATTTTCTTTGTCGGTTGTTCGGCGGTGCTAACTTGAGGTGATGAGTTCGTTCCGAGGCTGATGACTTTGGTTTTGGTTTTGTAAATCTTCAACCCCAGTCGTCGTGGCTCAGTGGTTAGTGCGTTAGACTCCTGACCAAGCGGCGTGGGTTCAAGTTCCAGCCAGGAACACCGAAAATTTTTCGTGGGACCACCTCTCGTCGGGGAAATACGAAGACGGAAGATGGTCCCTTCCATTCGTGCGAAAAAGATAATACGCACAATGGTAAGACGCATTAATGGCTGTGAGAAGTTAAGCCTTGGCTGATCCCGAGCTGTCGCCAGCTATTTATTTATTTTTAATCTTCAACTCTTCCCCGGTTTGTCCACTCTAGCACTGCAATCTCATATAGAGACCTATGGTGCTGTCCCATATGTTTAGAGCAGTTTGTCTGCTCCAGAAGATGTCAGGATGCTAATCAGCTTTTCTGGGAGGAGCGTGCCAAGTGCCGTTGGTGAGACGTGTTCACTGCCTAGGGTTTCATCGGTCTCCAAGCACAGATTGCAGGTAAGGTCCGGTGAAAGGGTAAGCTTGTATAGATGCCGTTTTAGTCGGCAGTGGCCACTTAGGTTGCCGGTTAGAATTCTAAGGTGGTTCCTGTTCAGATTAAGAAGAAACTTGGATTTATTTTGTGATAGATTTGGGAAGAAATGTTTGGTACTTCCCATTCAAATTGTGTTGGATTTGAGCAGGGATTGCTTCCTTATGAAGTTTTTAAAAATAAATTTGTTTACTCCACAGGCTGGTTCAGGACCAGTGCGGGTGGGTAGTTGCACCTATCTTGGCCAGTGAGTCCGCTGTTTCATTGCCGATGTGGCCCTTGTGACCGGGGATCAAGTGTAGTATGACCAAGTTATTTTTTCCCAGTTCTAGGAGCAATTTGACGGTCTCTAAGACTAGTTTCGATTTTATCATGACTGAGTTCAGTGCTTTCAGAGCAGCTTGACTATCAGAGTTAAAGATGGTTTTGCCACGGAAATTAGACAGCAAGTTTGAGCTTGTGCATTGACTTATGGCAAATATTTCTGCCTGGAAGATCGATGACGATGAGTGCCTTGGCTGACCGATATCTTAGTGCTAGACGACTCTCCGAATATTCCAGCCCCAGATCCACTGTTCATTTTGGAGCCGTCCGGATACCATCCTTGGTCATGCTCTGAAGGACGGGGTTTGCATTTTTTCCAGTCGTCACTCAGACGGATCTTTCATAGGGAAGCGGAGTTTAGAAACTCGGCAACTAATGACATACTCACTTTCATTAGGAAGGTAGTCGATCTATTAGGCTAAGTAAATCGGGGACACAATGGATCTTGCTAGGTCGCAGTGGCAGCCATACGGGTAGGTTCTTGAACAAAAAAATGTTTAAACCTACGTTTGCCTCTCTCTAAACACCCCCGGTCATGTAATGGAGTTCTACAATCCTATGTCAAGATGTTTGAGTTTCTTTAATTTTTCATCGATAGGGCAGCCCGAAGCACATCGCTAATCACTAGTGAAAATAATATTGGTGAAAGAGCGCAGCCTTGGGGAACACCAGTTTCGATCTGGAATTCCTTTGACAGCCTTCCTCTGTGCAGAACGTGACACATTTACCCCTCATAAGTTGCTATTCATTTCTTAGCGATAACTATTCTGTGCAAGGCAACCCAGATAAATTTTCTGTTGACACTGGCGAAGGACTTCTTAAAATCAACGAACAGCAGGTAAAGTGGCGAACGGTATTCTACGCACTGCTTCATGATAATCCGCAGGGTGTTGATGTGGTTGACACTGGAAGATTAAGAACAGAAACCTTTTTGTTCGGCATCAAGTGTCTTTTTTAGTTATTTCTTAATTTGCTCAAGAATTACTTGAGCTATTGCAGGCACCATACAAATACTTCTCCAGTCTTCGCACTGCATAAGACTACCTTTCTTGGGGAGCTTGACTATCATTCTTGTATTCCACTCACAGGGAAGAGAAGGCTCTTTAAGTGGGTGCAGAATTTCAGCAGAAATTGTGGGCGCTGCTCCTAAAAGTTTCCCAGGTATACCGTTCTACGTCCCGCTTTGTTGTTTTTCTTAATACCTAGACCTCGGTAGTGATCTAATCCTTACATTCTCATTTCGTTGAAATAATGAACTGGGTTCAATGTTCAGTGGTTAAGGCGCTAGACTGCTATGCGAGTTGCATGGTTTCGAGCCATATCCTCAGCGACCATTTTTCGCTCCGAGAGCATAGTTTGTCATGAAGAAGTTCCTCAATTTGTCGTTCGGAGACAGCAATAAATTGTGGGTCTCTTCCATTTGTGTGAAAAGAAAAAACACGCACAACATGAATGTGTACGAGAAGCTAGGCCTTGACCCATCCCAAGCTGTCGCGGCAGTATTTTATTTTAAACTCGCGAGTTCTTGTTTGGATCTCAGGGCAATTGAGTCACGAGAAATTAATTTGGTATATACAATACATTTCACTGAGGGCTTCCGCCGATAGTTGAGTTCTCATGAACATAACCTAATGTGGCAAAACTCTTCAGGATGCAGGCGAACTAAACGAGTTCTCCCCCGATAGAAATTTTTGCTGGCTCAAGCTGAAATAACTGGAAACTATTTGCTAGCTTAATAGTCAAGACTTTTAGCAGTGATCTGGTGAGTACTGATAAGCTAGGCACCCGTTTTCATCCCAATGATGAGAACATTTAAGCAGCTAATAGCCAGAACAGTGGATCAAATTTATGCAAGCTTGCACTATTTTCTTGGACTTCTAAAGAAACTCTTTCGCTGTAACAAACAGATTGTTTTCGAAAAGCAATTATAAATCTTGGACCTATGCTTCTGCCTTAATTTTAGAGTGCGAAGCTTCGTTTAATGTTGCACATATTGTCCTTATTTATGTTTCGGCCTACCTTCCTGTACCTTTCTGAAATTCGTTGATCCCCGTTTATAAAGGTCACAAGGGGGACCAGCGTCAACTGAGTAAGGTTGGCAGCCTTCAAACTTTGACATTTCTCATTCGCTGTAAGCGCGGCTATTAGTCGTAGACCATGACAACGATTTTGCAAAGGAAATCATTCGCAAGGTCCCGTGAACAAATCATATTGTTGGAATGGGTCTCCAGAAATTCCGACAATGATCTATGAAAAATCGATGTATCGCCGGCGCCGATATCTTTTCTTAAAGATGACATCAGACAGGCAGTAACCGGGAAGAGAATCGTTTACCATAAATATGAGGGTGAGCGGAAGGCACTTCCCTTAGGCCTCAGTCGGGCCCGTTGCGTTCCCCACTTTTATTCGTCGAATATGTAGGGATAGCTTTGTTTTGGGATGTGTGTTAGGAGGGATCTAGAGAAGGTGAAAATAATTATGAGTCTGACACTAGTGTACGTGTGGTCTGGCGAATTTTCTTGTTCCTTTGGTGAAGACCAGGATGCCGCCGATTCCATTGTCCCTGAGATGCCTTAGGTCCGGTATAAACATGGACATGCGGGTCTACAGTCGCATTCTCACTAGAGCTGGGCAGTGGGATAGGAAATGTTCGAGATCTTCTACTTCTTCCTCGCAGTTCCCACATTCCTCTGTGTCAGGTTAATGTGTCCAGTGATGAGTCTCACCATCAGCCTCAATAGCTCTCTGCTTGAACCTAGAGCCTTTCTAGTAAGAAGGTGTCTTGTTCGAGTGATCTACCCACTTTGCACGTCGGGAGGTTTGCCCAGTGATCTTCGACCTTATTCAGAATTTTTTTTATCAGGAAAATAAATCTAACCGTGAATGGCCAGCTAGAGGCTCTCCAGTATTTCATCGCTGTCTGCATCATTATTGCAGACCGATACCGACGTGGGCCTACAAATGCAGTGGCTAAAGACTAATTGGTTTTATTTAGACCACCTGTCTATTTTTTTCAAAGGGTTGGTATTCAGAGGTATAGGGATTGCCTAGGCAACGTTAAAACTAATCCTACTTACTTACTTAGGTGGCGCTACAGTTCGGGGTGAACCTGGGCCTCAACCAACAAGCCTCTCCAGTTAGCCCGGTCCTTAGCTAACTGCTTCCAGTTGCGCACTCCAAGTTGGTTGAGGTCCTCTTCCACTTGTGCGCGCCACCTTAGGCGAGGTCTTCCTCTACTGCGTTGACCCTCCGGGTTAGACTCGAAGACTCTGCGAGCCGGAGCATTTGTGTCCATTCGCTCTACATGCCCCAGCCATCTGAGCCGATGGATACGTATCTTCTTGACTAGGGCGATGTCTTTGTACAACTCGTAAAGTTCATCGTTGAATCTTCTCCTCCACAACCCGTCAACGCAAACGGGACCGAATATCTTACGAAGAATCTTTCTCTCAAAGCAACCAAGGATATCTTCATCCGCTTTCGATAGAGTCCATGCCTCAGCGCCATAAAGCAGGACAGGGATGATTAAGGTCTTATAAAGAGTTTCCTTAGTTTTTCGGGATAGGGCCTTACTACTCAATTGCCTTCTTAGCCCAAAGAAACAGCGATTGGCAAGAGTTATTCTTCGCTTGATTTCTGCGCTGGTGTTGTTATCGGATGTGATAGCGGAGCCGAGGTAAACGAAGTCCCTTACTACCTCGAAGTTATAGCTGTCTACCGTGACGTTCTGCCCGAGACGTCGATGTTGGGTGTCCCTTCTTGATGACAGCATATATTTTGTTTTGCCCTCATTGACCGCTAAGCCCATTTTCGCCGCTTCCGTCTCAATACTCGCAAAGGCGCCAGTGACATCACGCTGGGTTCTTCCGATAATGTCAATATCATCGGCGTATGCGAGTAATTGGACGGACTTTTGAAAGATTGTTCCTCTGGTGTTGGCGCGTGAGTTTTGCACAACTCTTTCAAGTATGATGTTAAAGAAG
Source organism: Matsumyia berberina (assembly GCA_917880715.2). Classification (NCBI taxonomy): domain Eukaryota; kingdom Metazoa; phylum Arthropoda; class Insecta; order Diptera; family Syrphidae; genus Matsumyia; species Matsumyia berberina. The sequence continues at coordinate 107,229,076 of OU862870.1, read as the reverse complement.
TCGCATGACAGCGCGTCACCTTGTCTAAATCCTTTTTTGACATCAAAGGAGCAGCGTGAATTCTCCATTGTCATCCTGCACAGACGGACGAGTTTGGCAGGGATGCCAAAACTAGACATGGCTCTGTATAGCTCGTCTCTATAAATGCTGTCATAGGCGGCCTTGAAATCGATGAAGAGGTGGTGGGTATCGATTTGGACTTCTTGGGTTTTCTCCAGGATCTGCCGAAGTGTGAAAATTTGATCGATTGTGGACTTTCCTGGCCTAAAACCGCACTGATAGGAACCGATCACGTTGTTGACGAAGGGTTTAAGGCGTTCACACAATATGGCAGATAAGATCTTATATGCTACATTTAAGAGACTAATTCCTCGGTAATTGGCGCAGTTGAGGGGGTCTTCTTTCTTGTGGATCGGGCAAACGGTTCTGAGATTCCATTCATCAGGCATACATTCGTCTGACCAAATTGTGGAAATGAGTTGGTGTATGCTCTCTACAAATTCATTTCCAGCTGCTTTAAAGAGTTCGGTCGGTAAGCCGTCAGGGCCATTTGGAAACTGCTTTCCTTACTTCATTTTGGTCAGGTGGACGGAAGTTTTGGCTGTCATCGTCCAGGTTGAATGGTTCATTCTGCCTGACAGCGGGATTTGATTCGTCGTCGCCGTTAAACAGTCTGCAGAAGTAGTCCTTCCAAATTCTCAGCACCGACTGTGACTCTACTACAATATTTCCTTGTTCATCTCTACAGGTTTCAGTTCGGGCCTTGTTGCCGTGACATGTTCTTTTTACCATTTGATAAAACTTCCGAACATCATTCCTGGAGTAACACCTCTCTATGCTCTTGATCATGTATTTCTCGTGCTCTTTCTTTTTCTTGCGGAGAAGCTGGTGTTCTTCCCGTCTCTTCTGCTCGTAGAGCTCGCGAGCAGCCCTCGTCTTCTTTTGCAGCGCCGCTTTGTATGCATCTTGTTTTGCTGCGTGCAGTTGCCGGCATTCTTCGTCAAACCAGGGGTTTCTTGGTGGTGGCCTTTTGAAACCCAGCACATCAGTTGCGGCTTCCTTGATGGCTTGTTGGCAGCGTTTCCACTGGTTTTCGGCATTTGGTGCTGGCGGCATTGGACTTCTTGAGAGATTACGGGATACACGATCGGCAAAGGCTCTGGCGGTCTGTTGCGAATGTAGCTTTTCGACATCATACCTTCTCACAGTAGTTCTTCGTTGTTGTGGCGTTTGGGATATCCGCATTCGTACCTTGGCTACAACAAGGTAGTGGTCCGAGTCAATGTTGGCTGCTCGGAAAGCTCGGACATCCAGAATACTGGAGGCGTGCCTTTTGTCGACTGCAACATGATCAATTTGGTTGACGGTGCGTTGGTCAGGAGACCGCCATGTGCCCTTGTGGATATTGAGGTGTGGAAATCGTGTACTAGCTATAGTGACATTACGCCCCGAAGCAAAATCAATTAGCCTAAGTCCGTTTCCAGACGTGACGTCATGTAGGCTATGTTTCCCGATCGTGTTACCAAAGAGGTCTTCCTTCCCTATCTTTGCGTTAAAATCGCCTAACACGATTTTTAAGTCATACTTGGGGCATTGCTCGTATGTTTTGTCGACGAGCTCGTAGAAACCCTCCTTGGTAGCATCGTCACTTTCTTCTGTCGGGGAGTGAGCGCATATTAGGCTTATGTTTTTGAATTTAGCCTTGATGCGAATTGTTATAAGGCGTTCACTTACATGTCGAAAGCTCAAGGCTTCTTGCCTAAGTCTGCCGCCTATAACAAATCCGCATCCGAATAGACGCTGTTTTTGCTCTCTGTAGCAGTCACCGTAGTAAATGTCACAGTTTTTCATCCTCCTTTTGACCGGCCCATCCCATCGCATTTCCTGGATGGCGGTAATATCTGCCTTATAGCAGTCTAGGGCCTCCGCTAATTGTTCGGCTGCACGCGGTCTGTTCAGGGTACGAACATTCCACGTGCAGATCCGAAAGTCGTTGTCCTTTTTTCGTTTAGCCGGGTCGTCAACAGTAAATCCTTCCTTATACGAGGCTGTTGGATGCTTCGTAACAATAATTGTTTTAAATGGTGGAACCGTTAACCCCACGCACAACCCCCAACCTGGAGGGCCAGGCCCTTTGTTAAACCCCTTGGACTTAAGGGGCCGGGTAATCCGGTCCTCATTGGCCTATAATCCGATTACGTCGAAGTAGCCCGAATGAGGTGTTCACTAAGTAGTTCGACCTAACTGGAACTGTAGACGCCACCATTGATTCCATCGTGGGAGTTCTTCCGCTGCCGTCCAGATGCAAGGGAGAGTGCCTTAGTGTGAACACCCTCCCCCCCCTCTCTCGTCGGCTACCACCAACAACCTTCCACAGGGATTTGCACCCTAACTCCAGTTGAGGTACTAGGCACCCAGCGTTCACCTCGTGGAGGTGAGAGTAGGAGTTGGTAGACAGAGGTTGGTTGAGGACGCTTGTGTCCTCTTGAATGCACATAACTACCATTTTACATAAACATAGGTTTATGGAAAGCCGTTAAAACTAATCGTCGAGCTTTAATAGAAAAATCTAGCTGAATGGACAAATTCACTCTAGGGTATCACACCAAGTTACCAAAATGCATTGTTCCGTTCTTGTATGCTTTTCTTTTAATTGAAATTCAAATAAAACTTCAAAGAGAAAGTACAACTACCAAGGCCAAAGCATTCCTTTGCATGTATTTCTGCCGTAGTACAAAGGCTTTTAGTAGTACAGTCTACTCAAAGGAAATCAAACAATCCTGCTGCCCTCCCTTCAACACTTGTGGCCTGCTTTGAAATAAGCAAATGTAGTAGGGCATTTGGGGAGGCAGGTGCTCTTAATCATGAGTTATTGTCTTTTGTTTCATTTTAGGGTGTAATCTTTTAAGTAGCCACTTCTTGATCGAGAGTCTCTTTTGTCCTTCTTGGCAGAGGACAAAAAAGAATGTTTATAGGTAAAAGGAATATTTAAAAATGTAAATACATCCTAAATGCTTGGTACACAGTCCTTCATTGGTCTTAAGTGCTGTTGAGTGAACAATCGGATGATGGGTTTAAGTGTTGGTATCTATTAGGTAGTTCTACATCGGGGTGTACAAGCAAAACAGAAGAATTAATGGAATTGAATAAGAAGGTGCCTTCTTGTTTTCAGGGTTGTTCAAGGGTTGATGTAAATGTTTCGTAAACTGAACCAGTCTATTGTCAGTTGATGATGCTCAATGATTTTGAGCATCTTTTGTGTAAATTGTTTTGTAAATTCATGTTTAAGTCAACTAGGGCTTCTTTGTTGCACCCCAAGGGGCTTTTCCAAACAATTACCTTCTTAGCGAACAAAAATTAAAATTTTCGAGAATAATACGGGGGGTGGCGAAGAGGAAACACATCACATCCTCTTGAGTTCCATTGTGAGTTTATTCGAGAGGGATAAAACAGGTGTGAATGCATTTCAGTGATACGCATTTTTATTTTTCTGACAATACCCAAACTAAAAGCTAAGACACTTTTAGAAAGGATCAGAGAAAATCTCCCAAAACCTAACGGGCTGGCTTTGGTTCAGGATCTTTCTCTGTCGACCACATAAACACCTTGCAGAGGAGCTAGAATTGACTCTAATCACTTCAAAGTTGTAGCCAGCGTGTAGATTATATTAGGTTTGGCGAGGGGGGAGATAACACCCAGCGTCACACTCAGGTCAGTACGGACCCACTGTGATGCCCATTTTGGAAAGGAAGGCACACCTTGCTCGTGGAGTAATATCCAAAGCACACTCCTATTTCCCCAGGGTTTCGAACCATCTTGAAGCCATAATAAACTTCCAGATGTCCGTGATAGGAACTTCTCTTAGTTCTTCGGTGTACTGGAAAAGTGGGCAGTGGCAAAGGAAATGGATTGTGTCCTTATCGCTTCTAGCGCTGCCTGGCTGTTGGCGAAATAGGTGATGGCATCACGTGGTATTCCCTTCATCGCAGTCTCACGGGCAGCAATTGTCACTGGTAGGACCTCCGCCTGGAAAACGCTGTTATCGTCCGGGAGTCTAACTGATTTAAAGAGTCTAAGTTTGTCTGAATATATACCTGCTCCCACACCAAAGTCCATTTTGGACCCATCAGTATAGACGGCTTTGGTTTGTGTGCTTAGTTTTCTTGTCCATTCCTCTCTACTTGGGTATAGGCAAAAGAATGGCCTTTGAAGACTAGGTTGGGCACCGTATAATCAATGGTTGGTTCATTGCCCATGTACTTACTTAGGATTTGTTCTTGTAGCCGCAGATTTCTGTATAAACAGGTCTTGTGGAGCAGGTTGAAAAGAGTGTAAATTCGAAGTCCCCGGACTCCGAAACGCCAAAAAGACAAAATCGCAACACAGTGCCTGCATTTTTGCCAATCGAGAGTCACTCAGTCTCTCGAGAAGTCTTTAGAGCCGGACCAACTTCAGAAGACCAGCATTTCCATAAAATGATTAGAGATGCAGCCACTGATGTGTTGTATTCTTCTAACTACAACGAAATTCGTGGTTTGATGAATATTGCAGGGAGACTCATGCCACAAATCGTGATGCATACAAAGGTGTCTTGCAAAAAGACGATAGCACGATAGATCCAGCAGAAGAGGAGCAAAGAAGGGGGACCCATTCGCACAAACTGAGATTCTATGACAGAAAAGTCCACTACTTCGGTAGATCCGCGCTTAAGGCCTTGCTCAACCCTTAACTATTTTCAAAATATTGCAAGAATGTAGGAACTCTCTCAATTCGGTCGCAAGGCTAAACTCTGACTCTTGTCTGGGCCCCAGGTCACACTGGGATCTCTGGAAATGAGATCTCCGATGAGATTGCTAGACGAGACTCAGAGGGCCTCCATTGACGATTGGCTTTCCAACAAACACGACTCTCCAGGATGCAGGTAGGCTTAACGAATGCTGCCGAACGTCTGCAATAATTCAGGGGCATTCTTGCTGTCACTGACACTGTAGACAACTTATTGGCGTTCTAGCGGGACACTTCGCTTCCAAGCATCTTAGTCTGTTTGACTTGTGGATAGGGCGACTATATTTCGGATAATTTCCTTTGCGATTGCCCTGTCTTTGTTCGGATCAAGTGGCAGATTTTCCGTGCTGATACTGTAAGCTCCTCATCATTGAAGCGCCTTCTTCAATAAAATGAGTAAAAACTGGGTCCTGCGAAATGTCACTACTAGTGGTATGACGCAAGGTATTACTAACTCTCTGTTCAAATATTGTTCACACAAATTATTGAAAAGAGGGTGGATAGATCGTCCTCTGGTGATAAAGGGGTTTCCTAATCTTTTTTTCTACGACCTTCTGAGTTATACCTGAGGATACAGATATTTGAAGATTTTTTGACGGAATTTAAAAGGAATCATACATCTGGACTGATGAGGAACAAGACACTCGACGTCATCACACTTAGGTCCTTGTAGACCCATTGTGATGCCGTGGGAGTTGATCCCGGTTCCTACCGGTTTCTACCTTACTGCTCGGTGTTGACTTGGGTCTCCAGCCATTTTTATGTTCTCGGAAACCTGGAGAGATCGTTTAGTGGAACATCAGATAGTTCTTGTATGTCCTGGTAGTAGTGTCTTCCTAATATTTTATTTCTCAAGTGACATAGAGTTGGGTAGTGGCAGAGGAAGTGAGGAGTGTCCTCTTAAACCTCTTCGTCACCGCAGCCCCTACATTTATTGTCATCGTTGAGTTTAAATTTCTTGTGTGGTTTCTTAGAAGATTGGGGCCAGTGACCGCACCCACCAACATTGACAGCGACTTTCTGTGCTATTTCAAAAGATTTTTTGTTCTGGCCTCGTTGTAATTTGGCTAAAGTTTCCTTGGTAAGCCTACTATTGGCTGTCGTCAGGGTCTAACATTCCACTCATTTTTTGAGATTACAGAGTTGGAGCTTAATCCATTGCAGTGCTCGATTTTGGTCTATTGTCCTTTCCTTGCAAGTTCGCTGGGTGTTTCCGATTGTGTCCGGTTGTGACCAGGACCCAGCAGAGAGTATTACTGTGCTGCGAGCCAAGAATCTTAAGCTCTTCGGGACAGCGGAATCATACATACGAAATAAATTCGTATACGGGCTTAATCTGTATGTACAAAGGAAGACATATACCGATTAAGTTAATATTTTATTGTGGCACCATTTTATTTTGTTGGTCATATGTATGTAGATGCTCCGAGCATGTTTTGTATAAACAAAAACCTATTTTGACACACAAATGTGATGAAGAAATATAAAATTTCGTATCCCTAAGTCTTTATGTAGCAATTTTATAGCTTCCACAGGACAACATTTAAATGAGGTGAAGGATTTTATGACTTGGGCATGTCATTGAAATTCAGATGATTCCTTCACACCGACCTTGACGTTTTGTGGAAGGTGCGTTGTAAAATGTCAATGTCAATGTCAAATGTCTTACAAAATGTCAAAATAGCAAAATTCAAGAGTGAGAATCTTAAACGTGGGCGTTTTACTTCCAATGCTGACGTAAGAAAGCGGATCATTTGCTTTCCATTCCAGTGATTTGAATAAAGATTTTGTCCTTCTATTGTATCCTGATGGAAGTTTGGAAAATGTCAACTGTCACATAATACTAAGTCATTCATTTATCTTCATTATTATTACTTTCCGCGTTTGCACAAAAGACCATCACAATCAAGTGACAAATTTAAATACACAGTTGGATAAATCTCCACCTAAGCCCATTCATGCAACTTTTTAATCACTCCAATCCTTCTCAGGACTATTTTCTCTATTGAATGAGATCTGCGGAGGACCCGGGAGAAAAATAAAAAGAAAACAAAATCAATAAATCACAGTTCTATCTCTGTAATTTTTGCTGACACCAAATCCATTGGATTTATCTATTGGATTGTGCTGTCGCGTTCCCCAGTGAATGCCACAGTTCATGTGTCATTCATGTGCGGTTTATTTATTGGAAAAAAAATGTTTCTTTTCCTATTCTGTAAATGTACATTTATTGATCTGAATTTGCGTCTGTTGATCTATGGGGGGATATATTTGAAAATCCGCCACAAACAAATACCATTTGGATATGCATTACTCAGCACATTCTGTTTTGAATAGAAAAACGTGACAGAAGTCATATCCTTCACTTATAAGATAAGCCTTCAATCGAATGACTGACTCAAATTTTAATAAGTTTTAGGTTAGGCTAGGTTCAATTGCATTAACGTGAGTCATTAAGATATTAATTTCTAAACAGCTCAGACGGACCTAGGTCTTTACTGAAGAACTTCACCAGCGGCATCAATTGTTACCATGGTGATTGAGCTTCGTTTTCACTTAACATGAGAGTTCGTCTCCGTCTGAACATACTTTCATTAAATTCGAAGGCGGTGGGGAAGTCAAAACTGAATTTGATGGAGGGGCTTGCATTTTTCAGTTCTATCTTGCGCTGATGAACGACTTTGGTATGCGAAAACTGGACATCACTTCGTCTCGAAGGCATGCATAGTCTTTTATGCCTGTATCAGAACCTTTGGGAAGTAGTGCGAAATAAGACCGAGAATGACCCTGTGGATGTACACTTCCATAATACGTCCAATTCTTACATACGGGTCTGTGGTCTGGTGGCCCGCACTGAGCAAAGGATACAACATCACAAAACTAGGCCGAATCCAGAGAACCGCTAGTATAGGAACCACAGGTGCAATGCGGACATGTACGACGGATGCCCTAACGGTTATCCTAAACTGTCTACCCTTCGACCTTTAGTCAGAAAGACTGCAACCTGTAGTGCGGTCAGACTCAGTGCTGGGCGGCCAGGCCCCATGGCCACTGTAGAATTCTGACTTCACTGCCTCAGTAGGCGGTTGCATCTTCCACAGACTATATTGCACCCGCATTCCAATCAGCAAAGACTTCGCCGTGCGTATTCCATTAAGAGCGGATTGGAACAGCGAGGAGGTCACAAACGACTACGACACATTAATTTTCACGGACGATTTGTGCGGGGTAGGTTAGGGTATATATTCAGCTGCCTTGAAAATATCATTCAGACTTCTGGGCTTTGCCAGTGTATTTCAGGCTGAAATACTCACAATCTACGAAATGTTGCAATCTTCTTCGATACCCAGGCAGCCATCACAGCTCTTATCTCCACAACCAGCTCATTAAAGCTAGTTGCACAATGTAGAACCGAGCTCGCCAACCTGGGGAGCTTATCCTTCCTAACTCTGGTATGGGTCCCAGGTCATAGAGACATCGAAGGGAACGAAATGGCTAATGAGCTCGCCAGGCAAGTCAGCAAGTCAGCCTTGACAGCTAACTCGCAAAAGAAATTGTCGTCCCATTGGGAGCTGTCAAGGGAAGAATCGACTAACACTATCTTTTAGTAGCGAAACACAAATGGGACAACCTTACTAGTTGCGCCATATCCAAGAATGTTTGGCCAACATACAACCGTAGGACAAAAGAACGAACTCCTTAGAAGAACCTGAACAGACCTTTCCGCGCGTATTCGCCATATGGGCGGGTCCCTGGAGAGTAGGTACCCATGAATCCAAGCTTGGTGTCCCTTTTAATCGCTATTACCGTAGCTGCAAAGATACAGACGAGAAGGAACTCTAGAACACTTCTTCTGCAAGTGCCCGGCTCTTGGCAAAGCAAGACTCAAGGCACTGGGAAAACCCTTCCTCGACAAACTCAGCGAACTTTCGGGTTTAAGACTAATAGCCATGGTCTGTCGACTCCTGTCCACACTCATCTAACAAACCGGTCACGAGAACTGTGGTAACAAAACGCTGCACTTCAAGACTAATTGAGTGGGCGGGTGTTTTTCCGCCTGATACATCCACTTAAACCAACCAGCCAACCATTGTCTTTACAAAGTTTGTCATATATGGTGTTGGAAGCGATAAAAAGATGCTCGGTATCGATTAGAAATTTCTGAGTTTTCTTTGATCTGCGATGCTTAAATGAACACTCTCTGTCTGCCTCTAGAAACTACAGAAGGTTCCTGCAGAAGTCTTGCCAGTTATTGCCAACTGAGTTTATGACATAATACCTCGTCAGTTCAGAGTACGGGTCATCTGATTTATAAATATTCAATAATTAGTTGGCGCGACAGCCTGTAGGGAGCCACGGCCTAGCTTCTCGAAACTATTTACGTTGTGCGTGTTATACTTTTCGCACAAATGCAAAGGACTTTCAGTTTTTATCGTCGACTCAAAACGGCCGATTGAAAGGCTTTTTCATTTCAAATTATACTTTCGGAAGTTGTACTTCCGATACTCGTGTCAATTCGTTTAGCAAGCCAACGCACCTACCACTGAGCCTGGTGACCATATCAAATCAAATTTATTTGCACAACAAGCAACGAATGATACCATCCGTCATTCAAATAGGTCTGCTTGACCTTTGACGTAAATGTATTGGGTATAATACGATACCTTTACTCGATTTAAATCTGAAACCACATAACAATCGAAAACAGTGAAGCGATAAAGCGATGTGACGCGAGAAGCGAGAAGCGTGCGCTAAAACTGTTCACTTGTATTCTTATGTACGTGCGATAAGAATTCATGTGAAAAGTTTTATCGCATCCTTCTCGCTTCTCGCATCGCATCACTGTGCGCGTAGCCTTAGACTCATGAGGGGTCCGTTGTGATGCCATCAGGATCTCGGAAAGATCTCCTGCCTACTCATTGAAACCAGTTGGAGTTTCTTATAAAGCGTAGGAGGCTACTAGCATCGATTATAATCAGGTCACCAAAGTTTGTAAAGAAGAAATCTCCTAAGTGGAGTTTCCTCGCGCCGGTGACTTCACGCTGTGTTCTTCCGATTATGTCAATATCGTCGGCGTATGCGAATAATTGAACGAATTTTTCAAGAACGATGTTAAAGAAGTCGCATGACAGCGCGTCGCCTTGTCTAAATACTTTTTTGACATCAAAGGTCTCTGTGAGGTCTTTACCGACCATGATAGAGCAGCTACCATTCTGTATTGTCATCCTGTACAAAAGGAAGAGTTTGGCAGTGATGCCGAAACTAGACATGGTTCATATAGCTCGTCTTTATATATGCTGTCACAGGGCTGTTACCTGAAAGAATTACGGAGTTATTTATTTAGCTGGCGCGACAACTCGGGATGAGCTAAGGCCTAGCTTCTCGCAACCACTCATCTTATGCGTGTTACATTTTTCGCACGAATGGAAGGGACCTTCAATTAATTGCCATCTCTGAACGAAGGGTTGAGAAGCTCTTTTATGACAAATTATACTCGTGGAGGCTTGTCATTCCCCGACGATAGGTGTTGCCGCGAATAATCTTCGGTGTACCTGGCTGGAACTTGAACCCACGCCGCTCGGTCAGCAGTCCAAAGCACTAACCAAGCAAATTGTCAGACCAGCAATGTGATTAAGATTTAGGATATTTCTATTTCCGTGAGTCCTCTTACCTAACCTACCTCCAAAGATTGGTTGGCTCAGTGCTGTATGCCATTCCGGTGCCATCAAAATGCCGTTGCAGCTGCTGTTTTCTTAACAAATAAGACAGGAAGCAGAAGTCCCCAGAATCACTCCCCTGACACAATTAGTTATCCGCTTAACACTTAGTAATCTCTTTCGATTCGTGTCCACTTTAGATAGTGCGGCCAAAAGGGAGTGTGTTTTTTAATTGATTTTCCTTGTTGCTTCTACGTTTCCCTTCCATTACAATGATTCTTGCGTCATCACATTTCTCGTGTTAATTTCTTGTTTAATCAGCAAACTTTTCAAATTTCACGCAAATAACTAAAGCGTCACCCTGTCGCACGGGTGGGTGTAGCATTAAAGCAATTATCACTCAAACACATACAAAACATCATAAATTTTTAATTGATTTCAACTCACTTGCAATTGCCTCCGGCGGTGGTAGGAGAATTTTATGGTTTCCATGTTGACTTGATTGCACTAATTTCATAGTCATAAGGATATCCTGCCGCTTACACATCCTCATGCATTTAAGCATAGTCACCCCCATTCAACCTGCCATGTAATTCGATGACATTCCACATGCTTCTTATGTACGTACTTCGCCTCCCCTCGACTCGGTTTTCAAACTCGTATAAACCTCAGCAAGGAGTCCCCAAAGTGTGCACTTCGACACTGAGAGGTGGCCGGCCGCTGTTGCCAGCCCAACCACTCCCTCGACGACGACTGTTGGCGACAAGAAATTGATTACGTTTAAGGAATTCTTGGAATTTTAATAGTCTTCGTCTGCCATTGAGTGCCTTTCTTCAGTTGAAGGTGATGCTTGATTTTACGATGGACCCAGAGTGTCCTTATAACTCCATTCCATGGAACAATTCAATATTGTGCCCGTTTGACCGAAGAATTGAATCTAAATATCAATTAACTTAGAAATTGTGTCAAGATTCATGTGGCTCTCAGTTGTCCTGACAGCTGGTGTTTTCTTGGTTTTCCCTTAACCATACCTCCATTAGGTGGTTAAATATCAAGGCTATCTCCTTACATCGGAAGAAAAGTCACCTGCAGAAGTCTCATCATTTGCAATTTGAATTCCATGCATGACAATCGAATGCGATATCGACTTTAAAATTACACCTCGGGGGGTTTTCGTAGGTTGCAAGTGTTAGGGAATCAATTCTGTGGTGGAGTTGGTGACAAAAATATAAAATAATTCCTTGCGGCATGCACATTGAGTGAGAGCCACAATGGGGTATAAAAACGGGTGAGTGGGTGAAGCACACATGCGATAGTGTCAGGTTATATCCCACCAACTCTATACTCGTGGTGGCAAGTAGAGAGTGTTTGCGAGTCAAATGATTCTTGAGTTCCATACAGCCATTGGGTGTGAAACGCTCACACATTGCCAGTATGTGTCTTTAAATTGCTTTTTTTGACAGCTTTTCAAAAGTTTCGTTTAAAGTTTTAAACTGATATCAAGGATATATTTTTTGAACAATCTTTTAAGGCGATTTGGCAGTTCGCTTAGGAACTTTTCACAAACAGTTTATTTACTCTTAATTATGCATCACACATCCATTAAAAATTGTCCAATCTTTAATGGACTGTCGCATATAAATCTCTTGTCCTTTATTTATGTCTGAGCTTTGGTGCGTATCCTTTTATTGGTGACACATCTCACACCCGTCGAATGGTTAATTACTGCTCGTCCTCCATTATTGATTGTAAATAACTGTTCGATTACGTTATGCGCTGAATGTATGTATGGGCAAGTTGTCCTTTTGCGGCTTGAAAGGACATATTAACGATGACAATTACGTAAATGGTTTTATGGTTATGCTCAAGGCGGTGTCATTCCCAATAAATATAGAAAGTAATTATAAGCCTATATAAGCATGGTGTAAGGTCCAGTAACGATTAACATGATTATTAATACGTTCGTAAGGACTTTTGTCTAAAGGGTTCAGAGAGCGTCTACTATGCCAGTTGTGAACATTTAGGATTGACTTGTAGACATGGATATTTATCGGAGGATGGTGGCGCACAATCGTCCTGTGGTGCCAGTTCGTTAAAATTGCCGCGACAGCCTGTAAATGGCGAAAACCTAGTTTTTCACAGCCATTCGTGCTGTGCGTGTTAAATGTTTTGCACGAAAGGAAAGAGGTACGGTTCTTTATTGTCGCTTTCCAGCAGTGGATTGAGGAGCTTTCTCATGACGAATTGTACCCTCGGAGGTTTTGCGGTTCAACATCACTCTTTTCTGGCTTCCTGTCCTAGAGGGGAATGAGAATGCCGACGAGTTACCTAGGAGAGGGTCGCCCCTCGGCAGCTCCCTCGCAGAGGTAGTGGACTCTCCAATGGGGCTTGTAACGGGCAAAACCTTCCAGCATATTCTATCAACTGTCAACTCCAGGTGGAACAGTTTAGAAAATAGGATGCATGGGAATTAATAGAGAATTGTTGCAATTAGCACTGGTCATTGGCCAATTGGCACACTCTGTCGATTTAGGTATTCCCTTCAACACCCACTGCCGTGGCTGTAACAACACACGGGAAAATAAAACCCTGTTTCACTTCCTCTACGACTGACCGGTACTAGCTAGAGGCAGACCAAGAGAAGCTTTTATTGAGACCCTATCAGAAATTTCTGTCGTAAATTTCTCTACAAAATCAATAATTTTCCTAGTTCCACAGGATGGATCTAAAAACCAATCGCCTTCTAGCAACATACATCAACACCTTGGTCACGCGAGTTGTGGTATCAAGTAGCATTAGCGCTACTTTAGTCTTTGGACAGATAATCCAGGCGGCCATTTTTACCTTAAACAAATGCGTTTCCCAGCAGTTTTTTTTTTATTGAATTCTATTATGCTATTCCTTAGGGAGTCTAAGGTGGTTTTTTTATTCCAGAGGTTGTCAGAAAATCGAGTGTCTTTTTTGGATAGAGAGCGATGAGGTTCCCTTTTCCCTAGCAGGGTAACTTTGCTAACGAAAACCCGCTTTCTGAGATGAGAGAGGTTTCTTCACCCTCGAGACACGATTTCCAAAGAGGATCTATATGAATAGTTGGTTAGTTTGTTTGGAATGGTCCTCTAGAGAGGTGCAGTTAAACCAAACGAAGGTTTATTGTCACAAGAGTTTGGATTCGATAGAAGTGTCATTCGAGGTACATACTCTTCTAGAGACAGTAGTCGTTGGTTATGCCAGTTTTAATAAGGTGGCTCCGCTTCTGAAGCAGGGGACACTGCGACCTCTAAGATCTATTGTGCTGAGACCTGGTTAGATAAGGCAGGCCTCAATATTCCAAATGAAGTTGAGGATATCGCCTATCGAAGTATTTCTGGTGGCCTCACACTTTAGGATCTCCTCGCCTTCTAATGTACACTCCGACATAGTACCTATGTACACATGTACTCTGATATTTTATATTGCTCTAGGAAGACTCGACATTCGGTTTCATTGGCAAAACCCATCTTGTGATGATATCTCAGACTACTGTGTCCAAAAAAGAAGCTATTGAGTCTTTGAATATCGTCCCTACAGTATTTAAGAACATTCTTTAAATTCGTACGGCAGATGACCCTTTCTGTGGGATTAGTGGTTGCGTTTTTATCACATGTCTAGCATAGTTTTAAAAGCGGAACGGTTCGGTACCTAAAGCCACAGGTATACTTTTTAATTGCTCAGCGACTTCACTATCTTTCGATGTCCCTGTGCCCCGATATTCACAAGAGGTTGTCTTTTTTTTACTTAAATAAATCTTGGAGAGCATTGTAGCTGTCGTTCATGACTTTTGAGCTACGGTAGTGGGAGTCGAATGTTTTAAGCGCTGCTCGACAATCGGAGCTGGACCTTTTTACTAGAAAAATTAAAATTCCAATTAGAATCCCTGGTAGCATCCAGCTCATGCAAAAATGCAGTAGGTACCAGTTGGGGGCTATAGCCAAAAATCATGCACTGGATGTGTAGTTATTAGACCGATTGTTGTATGAACACAAAACACTGGAAAGAAGCGCCTCAAGAAATCGATCAACTGTGAAAGCTGATGTCTACTCCACTGCAAATCCTTCACACTGGCAGTAGAGTGGCCATGGCTTAAAGAGTTAGTATCGCGAATTTATAAGCAATGAAACAAGCCTTACCAAATATCCCCACCTAGTCTGGACGCCAGTGAAACAAAACTTCACCTGAACTTCAAACCACTAAACCAAAAAAACTCTTTCCTATCTTCTCTTCTCTTCTCCGGTCGACGTTGTACAATTATAGTTCATTCAGGAACCTAGACGTAAACCAATATCTATAAAAAAAAATCACTAGCCCTAATCAGGCTGAAGGCTGAAGGCTGAAGGCTAACCCAATACCATGCACAGGTATTGCGATTTAGATCGATAGTCAGGCTGCGATCAGATCCCCCATATTCAGAACAATAAAATCTAGGGCAGTGAAAGACTGCCACATGTCTCTTGACGAGATCGCTGAGCAGTCTGTTGGATCTCTGGTCACTGCAACATTCAAGGGAACTGCGCAACTGATGAATAAGCCAGGCTAGGCTTACAACGTACAGACGTCAAAAAGCTCGACCACATCACCTGGGTCGGAATTACCAAACTCATTAACAAGTAACACTTTATCGAAATGTAAGGATTTGGCATTACCGCTTCCAATGAAGTTTATCATTCGGTCACGAGTCCCACGCACTCACTAGTTATCGATTGCTGTAATTCGGCCCCTGACTTACCTCTGTCGAAAACAGATCGTAGATGGGAACATCCCGATTATTGCAACAATGCCAGGCTTATCTGGCCTGTCGTGGATCTGAAGATATCAAAACAAACCTGCGTCCCTACCGGGTACTGCATTCTACGCAGACATGCTCAACGCTTAGGTATAGCATGTAACGATTTCTCCGGGAGCGGCAGAGACCAAAATAAAGAAGAAACTGCTGTTCCTCTGCGCATGTCCTGCCCTTGCTAACATCAGGGAAATTAGGTTAAGTGGTTGCCGCTCAGGCAGGGCTCATTGTGATCCCACAGTGAAGAAACCGGCTTACCAGCCCAAGGAACCTGTAACGGTGTTAACCCTAAGATTTGAACCCTTTCTTCCAAGAGACGAAGTTTCTTATTTTCTGGATTTCGAATTTATCTAAATCGTTAAGATCATCATAAAGTATTCCCCGAGGGTTTTTCTTTTTAGCGTCGCAAGAGCAGGACATGTACACAGTAGGTTGGTTGTAGTTTCCTATTTCTCCTCGTCTCTGCAGCTTCTACAGAAATCATTGGACGGGACTCCCAGTCTAAGTGAATGTCTGCCTATCAAGCAATGTCCGATAGGGACCTCTATCAGTGAACCTAAACTTTTCCGGTTTGCGGATAAAAGTCTCTCCGTCTGATGTTGTTCCACCTGTGAAAGTGGAGGGAGTTCCCCCAGGTTTTCGGGGAGATGCCGTCCTACACCCTTTTTTGCCAGCTCGTCCGCTCTGCAGTTGCCTGGAACGTTCCTGTGTCCTGGGACCCAGTACAGCGTTACGTCGCACCTGTCTACCATCTCGTTGAGATATCTGCAGCATTGCTTTACCAACCTTGATCGTATTGTCGGCGATTCCAAGGCTTTAATAGCCGCCGACTATCTATGTAAAGTACAATAGCGCTACAATCTATCGCATTAATTGAAAGCGAAGTCGCAGAACTCTTCCAGTCGCAAAACTCTTCCAGACTCCCAAGAGCTTCTGCTGGGCATCCGTGTTCTGTACCTGATTTAATTTTTTGGTGTAAGTGTACCTCTTTCCGGAGGACCACCCTAACTAACTAACTCTCTTGATGCTCTTGATGCCATAGTCGAGATTGATACTGGCATGGGTTTCAATGCCAAACAAGAAGTGGCTTCAAGACTTGACGGTTGGGGCAAAGACACCCACACCAATACGAGAGTCATCTGTATACCTCGCTTGTCCTTGTCCTGAATTCCGTGTTAGCTCGGGAAAGTCGGAGAGAATTGCTGGTCCAGCGCTAGCGTTGGAGATTTACTATACTGTGTGCTGCCAATTTTTTGATGAAGATGTGCGGAGAAATGAGTCCAATTAATGTTTAGTGATTCCGATAACCTTTGTAGATAGTCCTTGCAGCTTTGAGATTATTTTCTCTTTGACTTTGGTTTACCATACTGCAGAGGCATATGTAGGTGTTGATAGATCTGGCTATCATGGTGTACTCTCAAAATATAACCTTAGGTTAAAATTCTCTGGTTTTGACATACGTTCGGCCACATAGTCGGAACGGAAGTAGCAATGATACCACTGGTCTCAGACGTCTTGAGGATTTGATAGTGTAGCTTTCAACGATACCGTTTCCCTGCTTATCCGTTTAAGTCAGTGCATTCTGGGATATTCCCGCACTTAAGGTAGCTGATGCTTCATAACCAGTTATCCTAGATTATCCCAGATTGTATAAACCAAACTTGCGAGTAATATGCACATAATTTTTCCTTGCTTGTGGTAAACAATGCATAACTCTAGCACAAAGTTTTTTTTTTGTACCTTCTATGTAGAATTACTCATGTCCGCATCCTTCGCTTTTCGTGGACTCTATCACAGAGAACTCAACTCTTAGTTATTTTGTAAACAAACATAGCACATCCTATAAGCATCCTTTGTATAAAAAGTCTCCCATTTGCATAAAAGCCAAAACTATTCCATCATACTTCGCAAAAAAAAAAGAAAATCCTCCACCATGTGCAAAAAAGGACTCGCTTCCGTTCCATATTCAGAAACTTTTTTGCTTTAATTTTTTTGACGCGCTGATGAATCGTGAAATGGAAGTGGCCACTCGCAGCGCAATGCGAATGCACACAACACAACTTTGTGTACGACTGCAGCTGGAGATTTATATATTTGCATCCAGGATCTGGACTTGCAGAAAAATACAACAATTATCGTCTTCCTCCCGTGGGGAGTGATGGATGATGCTGCTGTAACCACACACACACACACACATACGCTCTATGCTCTGCAAAATTGCCAGAGTGTGGAGAAAATTAATAACTTTTCCAGCAACTGAAATGGAACTAAAGGACCCTTGTGATGTGAACGTAATTATCCCAGAACGCATCATCTACTCCACGTGCGAGAGCAAAAGAGAGACTTTTTTTTTGCAGAAAATTGTATGCGCAACTTGGGATTAAATAAATTTTAATTAATCGTTCTCGGTGTTAGTTATCATGCGGAGTGGGATTATGCAGGAGGCTGCTGCTTATCATAGGGTGAAAACAATTTGGCCGGGTTGGCTGTGAGTATTTATGGCAAATACCAAAGTTGAAGTGGGGATGTACTTACCTTTGGCATAGAGAAAGAAAAACTTTTGTTTGTTTGTAAAAATCAGGTCCAATGATCCTTTTCGTATTCCGGGTTGGATTACATGGTATAGGCACGTCCTGGACTCGCTACCAAACGGCATGGTCACGTTTCCAACCGACTACATCACACCCAAACTTAACTTTAGGAAAAACTTCCACATGGTATTCCCCACCAGAGCACAGTGGAAGAAAAACGAAGTAGTAAAGAACTTCGACACGGTCATCTATACCGACGAATCACAGATGAACTGCTGTGTGGGACCGGTGTTTACTCGGAACTACTAAAAATAGCAAGATCATACCGCCAGCGGAACTACTGGCAATCCGAGAGGCTTGCACGCAACTTGGGCGTGACAGATCATACAAACAAAACATTGTTATCCTCATAGAATTTGTTCTTCAAATTGGTGCTAGAGTGCCGGAACGAGCTTGCACGCTTGGGCGAACGGTTCAGGGTCACACAGCTCTGGGTTCCAGGGCACAGCGACATAACAGGAAACGAGCGTGCAGATGAGCTGGCCAGGCAGGGGTCAGTTCTACACGGCTCACTCGCGGCAAGGGTCCACACCCCACTAGAAGTGGTTAAGGGACAAATGCAGCGATACAGCCAAGAGCGTCCTCATCCGCATTTGACAAAGTCAATGCCTCTGCGCCGTAGAGCAGGACTGGGATGATTAAGGTCTTATAAAGGGTCACCTTAGTTGTTTGAGAGAGAGCTTTGCTAATCAATAGCCTTCTTAGCCAAAAGAAACAGCGATTGGCATGAGTTATTCTTCATTTAATCTCAGCGCTTTTGTTGTTGTCTGAGTTTATAGCGGAACCTAGGTAGACAAAGTCCCTTACTAAGCCGAAGTTATAGCTGTTCATTGTGACGATCTGTCTGATACGTCGATGTTGGGTGTCCCTTCATGAGGACAGCATATATTTTGTTTTGCTCTCAATGGCCCACTAGCCCATCATCGCCTTTATACTCTTTATACTCACGAACGCAGCAGTGACATCACACTGCGGTCTTTCGATTATGTCAATATCGTCGGCATATCCGAGTAATTTGACGGACTTTTAAAAGATTGTGCCTCTGGTGTTTGCGCTCTTTCAAGAACGATATTGAAGAAGTCGCAGGACAGCGCATCGCCTTGTCTAAATGCTTTTTTGGCAGTAAATGTCTCGGTGAGGTCTTGATCGTCTTGATGGAGCGTGCATTGAACCAACCATTCTTAGACGACCTCAGCGACATCTCGGGCAAAAGGATACAAAATCTAATTCGATTTCTAAATTCCACAGGTTGGATCTAGACCCTCCCGGCTGTCTCACGCATTTTTCAACAACACACATCTTTCATCAACCAGGTCACACGAGTCGTGATAACAAAAAGGCACATCCTAGCGCTAATTGGGTTCAGTCAAACCGCCACCTCTACCTACCTACATGGTATAGGCCTCTCATCTAGGTCGATCTGAAGCTAATGTCTCCCTATTCCCTCTGTCATTTGTGTATGCCATTTCTGGGGCTCTTCCTTCTTTGACAGTCGCTCAAGGGTCATTTCATTGAACACACAAACTTCTCGCCCTTCATTGCTTCCTAAGAAAAGTATGCAATGAGTCGAACGAGAGAAGTGTTAATCATTTTTCGTCTTAAACCACACCACAACCAATCGAGCGATTGGAGGTCAAACTTAGAGAACTTTAGTCGCTCGCTGTGCCAACATTCCTTTCAGCCATTTCCGCATTGTATTCAAAATGATTTAAGCTGTAGCTACACCAAACTTACAACCACAACACTGTATTTAATTAAGATTACAACCTTCATCATTCGCCACAAGTGGTCAGACTATGTTGCCTTCGTCGTCCGCCCACTCGGTCCTTCCGCTTGGAGTATCGATTTCAGAAGCCCAAAATGAGTTATAGCCCGTATGAGTGGCTTTTCTACTCATAGACAGCCGTCGTCGGAGTGAGTTTCTGGGTGGAAACCAACATCACGAAGGACCGAATTCCCGACGCAAAGAAAAGAAAAACAAAACAAAAGGTAGGCAGGTACAACAAAACTCCTTATCTCGACCGCAATTGGCGAAGGACTCGTTGAACCCCGGGAACTTATGGTTTCCTTAAAGTTTATGAACATTCACATCCTGACGAAACTTATTTTGAAACTCACCTACATACGCACGAGTATGTATGTACGCATACAGAGAGCAGGCTTAGGAATTTATGGAGAAATTTGCGTGCAGCACGCATATTTATCAATAAGGATATGTATGTTGTCCCTGTTTTCTTCTCGCCGCCTTGTTTAGTGGGTGCCCTTTGGGTGTACTATCATGCGACTTGGTTGGGGTTTCTGTCTCAATGAAACGTAAGTCCTTGGGTTTGGACGATGACGATGAGGACGACGACGACGACGACGACGAGGACGACTACAAAGCAACATTCTGCAGTGAGTAGCCTTTTAAGTAGGAGGATCAACCGCAGTGTGGAGCATATGCGTACGTATAAACCATGGCTATTTCTGGCTTAGGGACATTCGTTTCGTAGCGAGATATGACTTTTGGGATATTTGTACTGGCCGGGCGTGTTATGCAAATGACGAAGGAAATCGTTGGAGCGATACTTAAGTGCTGTGTTGTTAGAGAGCTGCTTAGAGAAAGTGTCTGGGGGACTGTAAAGAATAGGCACGCAGGTTTCTTTCTTTTTTTTATCGATTAGAGGAGAGTTGTGTGGAGAATGCGTACGCATAGTGGAGCGACTGATTTATTTTTACTCTTGTGTGGCGCATAAATATCTTGGAAGGACTTAGTTTATTTTTTGTCTGGTCCTTGTCCTTTGAGGTATTAATATTTATTTGGTATGAAGATGCGGCAAAGCCGGGTGGGATCTATTACGAGTTTCGTTAGAATTTTGATTTCAAATGGGATTAGGGGGTGTTTCGGTTGAAATGATAGGGCATGGGAGTGTATTATAAATACATACCGTGGACAAAGGACTTTTGCTGGAAGACTTTTCGAAAGAGTGCGTGCAGACAGTGAGGTTTTTTATTTCAGGTTCTGAAACATAAACATAGTCGGGTTCTACATTTGAGTTACAATTTTACCACGCTGATGGGTATCTGAAGTCCTTGCCTACAGTTTACAAAGTACAAGGATAACCAAGAGGAGGACGTCAACTTCATGAGAATAATCATCTTTAGCGATGATTCGTACTTTTACTCGTAATTGGATGGCAGGATAATTGTCATGCTTAGGTGGCGCTACAGCCTAGCCACCTTAAACATTTAAGTGGCATTTTCTAAATAGATTGATGCCGGTATACAGTTCATGTTCCTCATTGAGTTTGCTCCTTCAAATCCCATCAACGTTAATCGTATAGGAGTTGCTGTAGACCCACACTGTTGAGAGTGAGCCAAATACTCCGACTTTATACTTTTTTTTTGAAGACGAAATGCTGTCGTCCTGAAAGGTATTTTGACTGCACCATGATAACTGGGTTTTTGTGTTGTCATCTGATTAGTACAAAATCTGACACTCTATGCGAGAAATAATTATTTTCTTCATTAATTCATTTATTTTCAATGACCCGCTTATCCACGATGAGGGTCGCTTAAGTGCTTTAGGAAGCTTAAGTGCACTCTCCACATTTCCTGATCTTCCGCCATCGATTCTAAATCATTAGGGGCTATCCCCATACGTGTTCAGGTAAGATTTCGGACTTGGTGTAACCATTTCATCGTAGGCTTACCCAGAGGGACGCCTACCTGATGGCACGGATTCCATGGCAAGCCTTGGAAGCCGAGTTGAGGACATGCGTCTAACGTGCCCAAACCATCGAAATATGCACCTCTCCGTACGAAGAAGTAGCTGCTCGACATTGAGTGGCAGATATGGATTCTTATGTCCTGATGGGAGACTTCAATGCTCACGTGGGTGTGGACATTATGACATGGGGAGGTGCGATTGGGAGGAACAGAGACCCGGATCAGAATGCGAACGGAGAGAAGTTGTTGGACTTTTGCTGTGCAAATTGCATGTGTAATGAAGACCTTCTTTCCACACAAAGACATCCATAAATACACATGGTACCGTCAAAGTCTTTAGCAGAAGTCGCTGATAGACTTCTTCGTGGTACCGTCGTGTGTTAAAAGGATGGTTTGTGATGTTCGTGTTGTTAGAGGGGCTGAACTGTCAACTGATCACCCCCTCGTGCTGTGCGAATTGTATCTCAACGATAAAGTACCTTTCTTACCAAAGCGTAAACCAAGACTGGTGAATCGTTGACGGTGGGAGAGTTTGCAAAACGATGAGATACGGGAGCAGTTTGCACGGCATGTATCCGAGTGGTTTCAACAAATTCCAACGGTTCCGATAAATGTAGAGGAAGAATGGCGGTTGTTTTCAACAGCAGTCATTGCCTCTGCAGGAGATGTTTGTGGAGTGAAGCGGCTCGGTATAGCGGCTGGTGGTGAGAAAAGAACTGCGTGGTTAAAAACACCCGGAGTTCAAGATCCCATCAGAGAGAAAAACAGAGCCTTCAAGGTGTGGATACACTTGGGGGATTCAGCTTCTCGAAACCGGTGCATGGAGACGAGAAGAACATGCAAACTGGCTGTTAAAGCAGCCAAAGAGCAGTCGTGGAAGGAATTTGGCCAGAAATTGGACCGTGATCACAGATCTGCAAGACCATCCGCCGTCTCAGAGGAAGGAAGTTTAATATCATCGAAGGAGTTAAGTCCAAAGATGGTGTACTTCTTTCTGATGAGAAGGACATCTTGCGCAGATGGGGAGAGCACTTTTCGGAGCTGCTCAATCCCGTACAGGGCACTGAGGGTGACAGACCCATGGTTTTGAGTAGGGCGCAGAATAGTCCCACCGTAGAGGAGGTGACTCTGGCGATTTAAGCGCTCAAAAATCGGCAAATCTGCTGGTGTGGATGAAATCTGGCCAGAAATGCTCAAGGCTTTGGGTAAAGAGGAAGTGGAATGGTTCTCTCTTGTCATTAAAGTGGCCTGGGAATGTGGTGAAACACCTAGCGACTGGCAAACTGGGGTGATTAGATAAGGTAGAAGCATAACCGACCAGCTATTCACTCTCAGAATGGAGAAGGCCTGGGAGTATGCCGAACCTATCTACAGCTGTTTTGTGGATTTGCAGAAAGCCTCGGATCCCTCGAGGTAAACTCTGGAGTGTACTGCAGGAGTATGTGATTGAGTGTTCTCGTTTGAGGGCCTTTCAAACTCTAAACACAAACTGTAAGAACTGTGTTCGGGTGAATGGCGTTAATTCGACACCTGTCACTGTGGGCTTGGCCAGGTGTGCGTTCTGTTACCTCTCATGTTCATAGTGTATATGGATTGAATGTTACAGCACAGCCGTGGTGAGGAATGTTTCGAATTGTGAGGATTAGTCATCTGCTTTTCGCTGATGATTTGGTCATCCTTACGTCCACCCAGACCGAAATTCAGCGCGCACTAGATAGGTTCGTAGCCGTCTGTGTTGAAGCGGTGATGAAGCTAAACGTGAACAAATCAGAGGTTATGGTTTGTGGGTTAGCACTCTCAAAACCAGGCTGGTCTTTTTTTGCTCGGAGATGTAAGATTCCTTTCACACCACCCTCTCACTATACATATTATATATATGCACCAAAGGCACCTATCCTCACTGATAATGCTTAATATTTGGGGCTAATCTCAGACGGAAATGAATGGAATTCCATTTACTATGTAGAATGCATCTGGAAAATTACATAGTTTAGCTATTCACTCTTGCAAAGAGCCCATCGGTAGATATTCGGCTATTCAACCTCCTATCACCTTCTGACTTCATGTACCCGTTATTAGGCTTGTACTTCTATATAACACGAATTTCTGGTGACCAACCTTTGAAAAAGTCTTACATTAAAATCTTTTAGAGAAAATGCGAGGATCCGTATGAGTGTATCAGCGGTGCACTAAAAATAATTTCATCCGCTGTATTGGACACCATATTTGACCTTAGGCGCTTAGATATGTTGACCAAACAGATGGCGCCTAGTGCAGCCATTAATTTCAAAGCCTTTTCGCAGTGGTTTAGCTTTCAAAACGATATATCCTTTATTTTTACTACATAAAACCTTTGAAAGAAACGTATGCAGTGGACGTGGTGCTACTGGGAATTGTAAAATTTCCTTCAACCCTCAGGACATAACCGAAGATGCTACGCATTGCGGGATTTCCAGAAAAATATGTACGATTAAGTGTTAGTATCAATATCGTGGTGGCCGTGGCTCAGTGGTTAGTGCATTGGATTCCCAGCCATGTCTACCGAACATTTTTTTGCGGCATCACCTCTCGTCGGGAAATGGTAAGCCTCTGGACGTATAAATTGTCATGAAAAAGCTTCTCAATTCGGCATTCAGAGTCGCCAATATATTGTAGGTCCCATCCATTCGTGCGAAAATGTAACACGCACAACAGAAATGGTTGCGAGAAGCTAGGCCTTGTCTCATTCTGAGCTGTCGCGCCAGCTATTTATTATTTTTTTTATCTAGGGGCGGAAAGTCACTCTACCTAAAACCTAAATCAACCTAATATACGTATTAGCTTGTTTTCTTTGTAATCAAATTAGTAATATATCACCCGCTCAAGAAGGAATGCTTTTGATTGAAAGCTTGTGTACATTTTGCACTTTTTTTTTGAACAGCCTTTTGTTGGAGAGTTGCTCAAGCCTTATTGGATTTAAGTTAACTTTTTGTTATAACTGATTCATACCCCGTTCTTAAAGAACGACAAGGAAAATTAAATGACTTCTTCCTATTATTACCATTCAGCTTGCATTTAATTTAAGCCTGTCAAATTACAATTACAATTTACTTTATTGAGACAAGAAAAAAAATCAATACGATTATTGTTTGTACAAACGTTGTTATAATACGGCCGACTAAACATAATGTCTGGCTAAACAGATACAGGCAAATGTTTTTATACATTTATATCAGAATTCCAATTATATTTAATATTAAAAACGTATTAAGTGTATGCTTGCTCCCGGCATACATAATCAACATGGCTTCTTTGGGCACTTAAAAACTTAATAACTTAAAAACTAAAAAACTACAATAATGACTAGAAGGGGGAAAGGAAAAAAAAATAATAATAATAATTATAACAATAACATTTTTTATACATAAGGGTATAAACACATACAGAACAAAAGCAACAGTGTTTTTAAACAATGGTCTATGAACAGTATGAAACTCAAAAGAAATGTTACCCGCGTAAATTAAGCAGGGATGCTTTCTCGTAGAAAGGAACTAAAAGGCCTCTATTTGCATTTGGTCTTAACACGGATAAAGATCCAGCGTTTAATAAATTAAAAGGTGAGAGATAGTAGTGGTCATCTATAGTCTCATAAATATTCGAATCCAATAAAGATTTGACTGCCGAGTTAGGGTGATGTTTTATACGCTCCAATCTTTTTAACAACAGGTCAATTTGGTAAATCATTAGAGGAATAACTTTTGTTTCTTCGTATAGAATTTTATTTGAAAAAAATGTTTTATCTGGTTTTCTGAATTTTCCGCAACAAAATCTTAGTATCCGTCTTTCAAAGATCTGTAGTTCTTTGGCCGCAGTGGGTGAAATTGTGAACCACGTACAGAATCCGTATGTTAGAATAGGTCTAATTAATGTTTTGTAAATAAGTATTTTTGTATTCGCCGACATTTGCTTGGCCTGCAGTAAAGGTTTTAAAATGGCAGTTACCATTTTTGCTTTATTTAGGGCTTTTCTTGCATGTTTATTGAATATAAATCTTATATGAGCGTTTATGCCTAGATATTTCAATTCATTTCTCAAAGGAACATTTTCTCCATTTATTTCTAACTTAAGGGCTTTACTCTCTTTAACTGCAAGGTAATGTCCTCTCCCACTTGCATTTCTGAAGCAAGTTATACCACATTTTGCAATATTAATTTTTAGACCCCACTTAGTAAAGTAATCTATTAAAATTGGTAATTTTTCTATAATTTTGTTAAGGGCGTAGGATGGCCTTGGGTCACTTGCCAATATGAGAGTGTCATCTGCATACAAAATAGCACCGGGTTCGTCTAACATAGGACTTTGAAATGGAAAGTCGTGAATATAAATATTAAATAAGGTAGGACCAAGTATCGAACCTTGCGCTACCCCAGAGCGAACTGGGAAAAGCTCCGAATGCTCGGAGCCTATACAAATCGAACTACATCTATTTTTTAGAAAACTATATATAATGCGCGTAAGCCAAGTTGGACAATTAAGCCTAATAAGCTTAAAAATAAGGCCTTTATGCCATAGAGAGTCAAAAGCTTTTTCGAGATCTATATCTAAACATACAGTACATCTTTTATTTCTTAAGTTTTGGACAATTTTATTTTGTAATGTAAGTAATGCGTGTTCCGTAGAATGACCCCTTTTAAAACCAAATTGGTTGTTTGGAATGACATGTGACTCCTCACAAAACTTATTCAATTGTTCAGCTAGTACCCGTTCAAATAGCTTTCCTATATTAGATAGTAAAGATATTGGTCGGAAGTCGGTTACATCTTTTGCATTTTTTTTCTTCGCTATAGGTAGTATCTTAGCTTGTTTCCAAATTGCAGGAAAGTAAGCATTATTAATGCAATGGTTAAATATTGACGATAAGACAATATCCAGAGAGTGAGGACATTTTCGCAAAATGAAATTAGAAATATGGTCGATGCCAGACGACCTTTTATTATTGAGGGCTATTCTAAAAAGATTAACAGCAGTCGGATTAGTAAACGGTGGTAAATTTGGGTTGGTTGCAGTGTTTAAATGGTTAAATGATGTAAGCGGTTGAATGAGCTGTGAATCAGAGAATTCATTTACTGCTGACAGAATTACAGTTTCATCATTGTGATCGATTGCTGGTTCTCTCTCTAAATAAACGAGAGAGTAGAAGTCTCTAAAAGCGTTTAGTTTATTTTGAGGACCCACCAGCTCCTGTCCGTTATGAACCAGAACATCCTTCAAGATATCAGTTCCGAAGTATTTTCTTCCTGTTATCTTGTCGATTTCCTTAAATGCATGAGGAGATGGCTTTATTTTTTGTAATCTCAACTTGAACGCATTGTTGGTGTCAATCTTAACCCTCTCTCTAATGATTTTACTAAGGCACTGAATTCTAGAGTTTAGTTGACGATATTCGTCATTAATTTGATTGAGATGACGATGATACAGTCTTTTTAGTTGTGTGAGCCAAATATTTCGTAATTTCAATAGCTTTTTAGTGCAATCCGAGATGTTTTGGTATTTTGAATTTTTAGTAACGCGAATAAGAGAATTAGCTTCCACACTAGAAGAAATTCGTTCATTTGTCTGAGATATCAATGCATCTATTTCTAAATTAGTTATGTTCCTTTCATTAGGAATATTAAGGAGCGAGACGCTGTTGTGGAGTCCAATTCTAAAAGCTTCCCAGTTGGTTTTTTCAAAACTAATGTATGTAGCTGGTAGTTGCAATAGAGGAAAAAAGTTCATGGTATTTAGTTCTAACAGAATTCCAAAGTGATCAGACGGTGTAGCAAATGTTGAGCAAATAGATGGGTTTGTCACATTATTTGCAAAGTTAAATGAGGAGGAAATCAAGAAAAAATCCAACACTGATGAGGATCTAGGAAACGTAGGACTGTTAGGAGCTACTAAATCCAGATTAAGAAACGGACCATTGTTAAACCACCTGTAAATTAGGTTCCCATTACTATTGTGGACAGTGTCTCCCCATGTTTGGTGACGCGCATTAAAGTCTCCTCCGATTAATGCCGCATCAAATGAATTTATAAGGGTATAAAATCTATCAAGTTCCGTGGATAGACGAAGCCCAGCATTAGAAGGGATGTATATACTTCCAATTAAAATTGTCCTTAAGGACCCAGTAGAATTACGTGAAGTTATAGTTACTAGACACACTGAAAAGACATCGCTAAGAAAGGAAACTGCGTTAAATTTGTAATTTTGTTTTAAAATGATTGCCGTACCTCTACCGGAATCATTTCGAATTACGTTATAGCCATCAAATGAGGGCTTATGCCTTGCGCCAAGTCTAGTTTCCGAAATGAAACAGATTTGAGGCTTATAGTTATTTAAGATATTAAAAAGCGCGAGTCTTCGCTCAATAGATATTATGGAGTTAAAATTTATCGACATTATATTCAATTTTTGGGGCTGCATTATACAACGATTGAAGCGACAAAGTCTAGATAAGCGAACATTTTCTCTTCTTTAGATTGCAGTTGCTTATACTTGGGCCAGAATTGTCTTATTTTGAGTAAGAGATCGTTAAAAGGGATATTGAAAAGATTATTTGCTTCATTTAAAAAATTATTTATATCGCTTGAATTATGGTTAATGTAGCTTGGAGAACTAATTTTTATGTTTGCACTTCTAGAGGAAATAGATTTCACCTTGTCGGCATATGAAATGTTTGCATTGGTAAATGTATTTACAGTATCTTGTACTGCAATTCTGTTTTTGCTGGCTATTTCCCTTGCCCGTTGAGTTAATGTTGCTCGTTTTTCTTTGTATTTAAGGTAAGCGGGACAACCTTGGTAACTGGCAGCGTGACCACTTGCATTGCAATTGATGCACTTTGGTATAGGAACATCTTGGTGGGATTCTTTGAGGACTTTGAAAGATGTGATACAAGATTCGGAATCATGAGAATCTCCACAAAGAACGCATCTACTATTGTAAGCGCAACATTCACCGGAATGCCCAAATCTCTGACAACGATAGCACCTCATAACCCCTTTATTGATCTTTTTTTCCCAATAGATTCGTTGATGGAGCAAATACCTAATATTAATAAGGTCTTTAGTGGACTCACCTATTTCTAGCTGTACAGTAAAAATATTTAATTTTATGTTCATTTCTTTAGATTTAGAGGTAACAAAAGGTGTAATTTTACTTATTTGGGTGTTAGGAGCTGCTGCTCTTACTGCTTTATTTATTACCTCTATTGGAGTATCGCCATCAAGACCTTTTAACAAGATAGAGACCTTTTTTGTTTCCTTAGGAGAAAATGAAAAGGCTCCTATACCTGTTCCACGTAACCGATCAATGATTAAAGCATGAACTTTTGCATCGTTAACATAGACCTTTGTTTTTCGATAACTCATATTAACCAACTTATGTTTTAAATCATGAACTTTACATTCTGTAGCGGCGAGTTTTATAACATCACTAATAAGGTTACAATTAGCACCAAAAATGAATATAGGTGGACAAAAAGGTAAATTATTGATACCATTCGGTGAAGCACTTGTATTTACGTTAGACATATTTATAGCTTGAATTTCGGGCCCAATGCTCTTAGACGCATTGGTGATTGGGTGATTCCCTGATGGTTCAGGCACTTGTTGGTCAATATCTGCTAATGGTGAAAATCTGTTATTGGACAAATTAATTTCGTTAGGTGAAGATGTTTCAGTAGCTAGGTTCCTTCTTCTTTTCCCCGCGTTAGATTGGTAATTACTTGCAGCTCGTTTAAGATTGCCGATGACAGTTGTCCACTCATTTGAACTAGAGCAGTTATTGTTTATATTCATACCTAGCACGTTGTTTCGATCATTTGAATTGATGTTCTCCTCATGTGTGTGCACAGCTGGTTCGAGGTCCATGACTGTGCATGAGCCTGCTGATGTTACAGCACTTTTATCTGGTATCTGCATACTGCTGGACATGTATAATGCGTTCTCCTCTAGATTCTTAGGTTTGCGAAGGTTCATGTCATTAAGAGAAACACGTACATCTGCATGCGTTTTTATTAAATCATTGTTTTTATTTCTCAGCAATAATGCCGGAATACCACTTTTGGCTTTTTCACCAATTTCCACTTTATTTTAGTTAAGAGTCACTATCTCAAAAAAGTATTATACGCAGAAGCCGCGAAAAGAGTTAGTATGGTAAGGCAGTATCGCCAATGAAAATCACAGAAAAAACACAATCCAGAAAAACGTGACTTCGAAAATTTCAATAAAATATTCAGCAATTAATAAAAATGCCGACTTGTTTAGTAGAAATTTCAAAGGCCACTCTTAAGCCTGTCTTTACTTATAGATAGAAAGCTCAGAGAGCACTTTAAATTAAAATCATTCAGAAAGTTAAAGAGTCACTGAAACTTATCCAAACCACCTTTTCATCAGAGCATACGAAGCAAGATGCAAAGTTCGAGAAGTGGTTGATGTTTTTATTGAATTTGCAACAAAAAAAACATTGGTTTCCCCAAACTTGCCCTATGATTTTCCTTCTTCAAACTTTAATAACTTCACCACTTCGCTGGATTACAAATACTTCTAAAGTTCCTCCAGCACTTATGCAAGTTGCAACAAAATCCCAAACTGTTCCACTTTACATTCTTCGCTTGTAAATAAACTGTTAAAGTAAATTATTATTCCAGGTAATATGCCGAAACATTCATTCACTTATTCCAAACTTATGTATGTCTTAATTTGTTCTGAGAATTTCAAAACTTTTACAAAGTATGTGTGTGTGCAGTGTGTGCGCCTACAGCTTGTCTGAAGCAGAAATATATATCCTGTGCGTATAATGAGTTGATTGACAGGGCGTTGCCATTTCTGTCGTCAGGCAACATCAAAGAAGGTCCTAACGTCACTCAGTTAACCACATGACTTCAGTTGCCATGCACCCAGGACGATGACAGATCCTCTATAAAGAGGGAAAAGTTTTAAACAAAAACACATGCTGGTAAAGTGGATGCTGTTTCTCAAAACGAGGAAACGGAGGTAACCCACAAAAGGTTATCACTTGAGGTGTCTCCACAAAGTGTGTTCGCTTTTCAATTCCCTTTTCTCTGATGGAACAGAAAGTTGAATAAAGCTTTAATAGATTTAATTTAGAAAGATGGTCCTTTAGAAATCATCAAGTCTCTTTTGGACAAGTAATCAGTCATTTGATTATCCCTAACCGACATCATAATACACTTAAGGCCAAAAGTCAAAGACGACCACATCAACATTAAACAATCCCTGTCATGGTCCATGGAGAGCATAATCCAATTGGATAAAAACGAATTATGATTACATAATAATTCCATCAAAGATACATTAACTACAGCCAACGACCGACCGCACGAGGCCATCGCAAATTGGGCCGGATCACATTGCCTAATTGAGGCGGCGTATGCAACACCTAATCCTAACTCGGGCAAAGCAAATGGTTGTTGCCGTTCGTGGCCATATGTCGTCCCATCCTTTGGGCGGTAGGTTTTTCCGGTGCACACTCGATGAACTGAATTGTTCCTGCCGGAATATCAATATTAAAAATGCATGTCAGAAACGGGACATACGCTGATACACGGCTAAACGCATGTCAAATGCATTGATCCATGCATTTCATTGATCCATGACTTGGGACGTTTAACGTGAGCATGGGATTTGATCCATGTAGTCGTTGAAAAGGGACATTTATTTTTTAGTTCAATGCAACGTTTGAAAGACTAGGAAGTCCAGCCCTTATACATGCATACATACATATGTGATGCTGAAAATCGTTTTTTCAAACTTCATGAACTAATAAAAGGCGGAATGGCTGATCGCATGAGGCATGAGGATAGGATGAAGTTTGAAACAACTTTAATGTTTAATTTTAGACATTAATTTGATGAAGCGATGTCCCTTACAGATTGGAAGAAGTCAGCTAAATAGCAACGCTATTATGGGATTAAAGGGGTTTCTAATGAAGTTGATGTTTTGAGGCTCTGAGTGTGACGATTTCTGTTTCTGTTCCAAAAATTGGCTAAAGGCAATTGCTTTTTATAAGGAAAAACTCTCCTTGTATCTAATACAGGCATTCCAACATTTAATCAGTCTGAAATCAGGTTGAAGGTGTCCAAAGCTTTAGTTGGATTCGGTAAAAAATCCGTTCCACCATCGTGGAACAGAGATATATCCAAGTTGGCCCGATTTTTTTTTTATTAAGAACCTGCCCTTATGTCTGACACAGAGACCTAGCAAGATCTATTCTGTCACCGGTCTACTAAGTTTAATAGGTCTACCACCTTCCTAATGAATGGTGAGTTTGTCATTAGTAGCCGAGTTTCTAAAGACCGCTAACGAACAGAATTCCCTTTGAAAGATTCACCTCCGTTGTCAGTATAGTGCCGGACATTCACAGAGAATGTGCTCAGAGGTTTCTTCCTCTTCCAAAATAGAACCGACACTCTGTATCTGAACAAAGGTTGAGTTTGTTGAGATGATATTTTTGGCCGCGATGGCCGGTAAGGAAGCCCATAAGCTTCCTCATGTTGTTCCTGTTAAGATTTAAAATTTTCTTGTAAGAAAAGGGCTTAAAAAGTCTCTCAGGCCCGGAGACATTTTTCCAATGGGTTAGGCGGATGTTGGTGTTCCCAGTTGTTTAACCCAGCTGTGGCGGTAGCCCAATTATCGCTACTGAAGGGTTCCGGTGCCAAGAGCGCGGAATTTGAACCAGCCCTAGCCACCCTTTCCGCAGTTTCATTGCCTACAACGCCCTGGTGGCCGGGCACCCAACCAAGCTTAACGTTGTTGTGCCTGGCAAGAGATTGTAGGGTATCGTTCCAGCACTTGACTGACCTAGATTCCATGCAGTGGGATGTCAATGCTTTAAGCGCTATCTGACTATCTGAGTAGATATGTATTCTGCCGTCCCTAATACCTTTATCGAGGCTTATCCTGGCGCAGGTCTCCATAGCATGGATTTCAGCCTCCAACATGCTGGGGCACATTTCCCTCGTTATCGAGACCTTAGTGTTGGGTCCAACGACTCCAGCACTTACTCCGGAAGCAATTTTTTATCGGTCGGTAAACTAAATCAAACATCCTGGGTCTGATACGAGTTCTCCATTAGACCAATTGACACGGTTTAATATTTCTATCACATAAACAATTAAGTTTGTATAACTTCGAGTCGTTATCGCGTGGGAGTTTTCCTCCAGAGGTGTCTACGACACACATAGGTATGTATGTCGAACGTTGCTAGACTGGGTTAAGAGAATGATTTCTCAGGACCTGAATCTGCGTTGGGTTTTCAATGCTGCTGTTGTGATTTTGACGGGGAGTTTCGCCATTTTGGAAAAATGAAATGTTCAAAGTTTTAGAAATATCAGAATTCCACATACGCCACAGTATTTTTGGTTTAGCGATCCTCGATGAGCTGAGATTATCTCAAAAATCGGTTAAAATATTCCACATACGCCACAGTATTTTTGGTTTAGTGATCCTTGAAGAGCGGAGATCACCTCCAAAATCGGTTAAAATATTCCACATACGCCACAGTATTTTTTGGCTTGACGATCCTCGATGAGCGGAGATCACCTCGAAAATCGGTTAAAATGTTCCACATACGCCACAGTATTTTTGGGTAAGCGATCCCCGACGAGTTGAGATCACCTCAAAATTTGGTTAAAATATTCTACATACGCCGCAGTATTTTTGGTTTAGCGATCCTTGATGAGCGGAGATCACCTCAAAAATCGGTTAAAATATTCCACATACGCCACAGTATTTTTGATTTAGCGATCCTTAATAAGCGGAGATCACCTCAAAAATCGGTTAAAATATTCGACATACGCCACGGTGTTTTTGACTTAGCGATCCTTAATGAGCGGAGATCACCTCAAAAATCGGTAAAAATATTCCACATACGCCTCAGTATTTCTGGTTTAGCGATCCTCGATGAGCTGAGATCACCTCAAAAATCGGTTAAAATATTCCACATACGCCACAGTATTTTTGGTTTAGCGATCCTCGATGAGCTGAGATCACCTCAAAATTTGGTTAAAATATTCTACATACGCCGCAGTATTTTTGGTTTAGCGATCCTTGATGAGCGGAGATCACCTCAAAAATCGGTTAAAATATTCCACATACGCCACAGTATTTTTGGTTTAGCGATCCTTGATGAGCGGAGATCACCTCAAAAATCGGTTAAAATGTTCCACATACGCCACAGTATTTTTGGGTTAGCGATCCTCGATGAGCTGAGATCACCTAAAAAATCGGTTAAAATATTCCACAAACGCCATAGTATTTTTGATTTAACGATCCTTAATGAGCGAAGATCACCTCAAAATTCGGTTAAAATATTCTACATACGCTACAGTATTTTTTGGCTTAGCGATCCTCGATGAGCTGAGATCACCCCAAAAATCGGTTAAAATATTCCACATGCGCCACAGTATTTTTGGTTTAGCGATCCTTGATGAGCGGAGATCACCTCAAAAATCGGTTAAAATATTGCACATACGCCACAGTATTTTTGGTTTAGCGATCCTTGATGAGCGGAGATCACCTCAAAAATCGGTTAATAGGTTCCACATATCACATACCAACGAATCTTAACAGATTTTCTGCCAAGTCCTTGCGAGGTATTAATAAAATTTGGAAAGTTGGAAGACGTTTGTTTTGTGCGGATTGTGAAGCTACAGATAGAATCGCTTTGATCCTGAATCAGTACAATTTTTCAGACTGAAATGTCTTCTAGCTCACTCAGATTTTTGAAGAAACAGTTTTCAAGGACTATTTTGTCAAATCTGCTAAAACACACAGTATCCTGTTTCATGCTGCGGTAATCGTACCTAATGAATATCTTCTCTCCTATTTTCAGTCATTTTCATTCCGATATGTAGTGGATATTTTTCTGTGCGGCTATTATTACTTCTTCGAAAACACAGTACGGTTCCTGAAGGTAAATGGAAGGAGAAGGCCCGAAGTTTTCTATTTCTTTTTTCATCTTCAATTCATTGATGTAAATTTCTAGCCCAATATTGACTAAGAACCAATCCTCTCAATTGAATATTTCCTTGCAAAGCGATTTCAGTGAAAGTTCATTTGGAAAAGTCTTACCCATCTACATAAACAGTATATTGCTTGTCTACCTCGCTCCAATAAAGAGAACATGAAAAAGTTCTCAAAACTTTCCTTTTTTTCATAAGTTGACAAGGCGTACATTTTCGCGTCTCAAAATATTTGGAATTCTCCTCTGAATTGTTCATTGGAATTTGTTCAACATTTCTTGTCGCAGGACAAAAACGCGAAAATAAAAAACTTTTCCAAGCCAAAAGTTTGGATTACCAGTGAACCTAACAGAAAAAGAAAGTCCTGCAGCAAACTTTTCCGTTCTATTTAACCCTATGAGTTATTTTCGTAGGATTGGAACCCAAGTTAGGGACATATAGTGGCACAATGACGACACAACCCAAGCATACCGAAACTCTAACCGCTCCTCGCGACCAGACTTAACAACGTTCTTTGGGCTTTTGTAAGACAACAGTCCCGTAATTTATTAGTTTCTCGAATGGAAGGACCCGCAACAAAAGATTAATGCAATAAATTTCTTGTGAAACTCTGCAACTGTGAAAAGTGGCGCAAAAGAATTGATGGGTAGAGAGCAAGGAGGGAGAGAGGTCTGGTTGCGAACTGATTAAAATTCTTCCGGGAAAAAGGAACAGATACAAATTTGAAGGCCCAAAAATTGCCGAGAAAGTTTTCGCAACTGTGATCACCGTTTTTAAGCACCCATAAGTTGAATGATTTATTCTTTCGTGGAAGTCGATTCCCTGGAACAAAGGTGCTCGTTTTGCAGGAAGAACGATTTTTTTTTATCAGGAGGAACGGTTTGCATGCAAATTATGCATGAATTAGCACACCACATGCTGCTTTCATTAAGCAATCATGGGATTGGTGGGTTGAGATGCGTTAGCAAACTGCTGCGGAATAAACAAATCGACTTTGGGATGTCAGCTTCTTCTTTATGAGTAAAAGGAGCTTACTGAGGCAATTCGTCGAAGTTATGACTTAAGCATCAATTCCAACGGCTTTTGTTATGAAAAGCAATGACAGTAAAACCGGCTTACATAATGAGATGTTAGAAATTCTGAAAAGTATCAATTTTTGAGGCTGTCAGGAGATTTCTCCATACGGGCCATAGAGAAAGACGCTAGGGGCGGATAATATTGGACCGGTGATTCTGCAAGAGTCAGAGGAAGCTTTTATTCCAATAGATTTTCACATGATCCCAGCCAGCTGTTTTCGGATGCTCTCTGAATTCAAAAGCCAGGTCAGTGAATCACATTAGCACCAAAGGCTTTAAACAAAGGTTGATCAGGCTTGACAACTGCGTTATCTTCAGATAGATATGGCCAAAGACAAAACCTAGAGTAAGTCGTCTTGCACAACCTATATGAGTTGTCAAGGAATAAAATTGGTGATATAGTGCTCTTTCTATAGTCGGGAGGCTATACCTAACCATCCAAGCACACGCCTTTAAGTACATAGATCATGCATCGTGACAGCCCAATACAGCCCTAGTTCAGCTTTGAACAAGTCATCCAAAACAGCCATCTTAACTAATCTATCAACCTTTATGGACTAAAAATCTTTTCCACTGCCCTCAGCCAAGGAGGAAATATACCTCTCTACCATTAGGCGACTTGTCAATTTTCTTCGATTTCGTGGTGAATCTTTTACCTTATATATTCAGTCGGGTTTGGAAAATTCGTTCAGTGGTGGATAGGCTCGACATTGGATCGCTAGACGAAAACCTCAGTACAGCCTTAGGTTGGATTTTCCGAATTTTTGCTGGGTTGACAGAGGCCTGCGTCAAGTGAATCTATACAGCAACAGTAGGTATAAAAAAATTAGGCAACGGCAAGGGAGACAGTATTCTTCAACCCTCTACGGTCATGCTTCCATTTTGTTTTGACGGAGGACTGCAACCAGGCAAACTGAACCTGGTTACATGGTTTTGGCAGAAGTCGCCTCCCTGACAGAAGATTCACAATGAGAATCTCGAACAGCAACAGCTGACTAAACCGGGAAACCATAACCTAAGCGGAGCTAATCTTATGCAACGACTGAGTAAATCGGTAAACGATTTACAATGGGGAGGTAGTTTCCTAGATTCACCGTTTCAACGTAGATGTTGGTACGAAAATTGGCGTCTACTGCGAAACTTCACGAACCAACTATTTGTAAAGAATGAACTATGATGGAAGCATAATTCAAACTAAAATGAAAGCTATGTTCCAGGTTGCAAAACTATTCAAAGAAGAACATACTTTCAAGAAAGTCATCACAGTTGGTATTTACATCCAGGCTATCGGTTTGGGCTTAACGACATTAAACTCATGTAATTCGACAAGAGGTCGAAGCCAATTGCAGTGATTCTGTGTTGGGTGCCCGAGAATAAAGAGGATTCACCTTAGCTTCTCTTCCAGGAGTCGTCTCAGTTAGAGATGTCCTCCGAATTACTCCACAGGTCTTCACAGACCGAGATTTTTCGTATAAACGCTGGAATTCATCTGGAGGGTATTTGATGAATCCTCTTTGTTTGAATCCGTTGCAGTCGAGAATATGATTTGTTCTGCTAGTCCACGTCACTTATACAGAGCTGTCTCATCATCTTCTAAGAACAGCCTTAAGGAATCATCTGAAGGAGATGGGTCTTCTAGAAGTTTCCATGCCTTGTGCACAATGTTAATTCCCATGCGAGAGGTGTCGCGTCTCGCTTAAAACTTCCCGTCTGGCAAAGCCGGCAGATATATGAGTCGTGATTTTAGCCTGTCTGCATTTTGTTAAGCGTTCCCTAAGGGGTTCGCTCGTTGTCCCCTTTTATGTATAGCCAGGACTCCTTTCATGGTACATTTTTTGATGGCCGTAGAATTTTCTACATTGCAAACAATTGGATGTGTGTTCCTACCGATCTTATATTACAGTAAGCGTGCTACGAAGTCCAACGCATTTTTACTTAAACATTTTTGAGATCCACCAGTTTGAGATCCCGCACTTTAAGCAGGAAAGAGGAGAGGTCGATGGGCCTGATATTTTTGGGAGTTGTGTGAGAAGTTTTCCTGGTTTTCGGAATAAAGCTGACTTTTGCTTATCAACCACAAGACAGGACCTTTCTAATCCTGGTGGTTTCGTTTTTCCGTTTATTTTGCAGCAGGTCTTGTACTTTCTCGATTTTATTTTTGCATTCTTAAAGATTTGCTATATAATTGTCCAAGGCTGTACAGTGGGTTGTACTTTTGGCTTTGTTGAAAAGCTTCTGCTAGCCTTCCTTTAAATTCGATCAATAAGGAAATTTTTTACCCTTGGCATTCCTGGTCATGGAGGACAACTTAGAAAGGGATGTGTTCATGGCTTTTGTAACCTTTCTCAGTAAGAAGATACTTTGGATTGTATAAGATGTAACAGCGATCTAGAACGAATTTTTCTTGAATGTTGAACAATTTTCTACTGAGATTTTGAGGGTGTTAGTTTCCAAACACAATCACATCTCATGGACACCGGTGCACGTAGGTGGAATAGAAAATGAGAAAGCCGACGAACTATCGAGAGAAGGGGCAGGAAAAATGGTATGAACCATGACAAACAAAAGAGATCAATAGCCATTAAGACAGCAATAAATGGCAGAATAAAGGGCAATTTTCAAAAATACTGGACAGATCTGACTACTTGCAAAGTGCCCATATCCTTCCCCATAATGTTCAGAGCAAAAAAGTGATGAATTGCAATCGATCACGGTTAGAACTTCCTACAGGGAACAATATCCCAACAACCACCCACACAGAATTGAACTGCGTCATACCGCAATCTGCAAAAACTACAAGGAAGAGGAAGATCTTGAACATTTCCTTTGTCACTGTCCAGCCACCAACCAATCTTGGGGCGGGTTGACCAACTGAGTCACTTCGGTAGGTAGGTTGAAGGGCTGACTACATCCTAAACAACGTTGTAGTGCAATGCCCAATATGAAGAGAAGCGGAAAAAAGATAAAACAGTCAATCCACCATCCCAGAATCGTGATTTTAATAGTATCTTGGACAAGTCCCCCGGGTTACTAAAGTAGTATTTGTCGATGGCTCAGTAGTTAGTGCTTTGGAGTGCTGTACAAGGCTGCGTGGGTTCAAGACTCAACCATGTCCACCGAATATTATTTGCAACACCACCTCTCATCGAGGAATGACAAACCTCCGAGAGGTAACATGAATGGTTGCGGGAAGCTAGGCCTAGGCTCAGCTCGAGCTGTCGCATCAGCTATTTATTATTTTTTTTATTCTTTCTGGTTCTACATTGACAAGGGCATCCGGAGGTTAACTGAGCTGTGTTCTCTTTTGCGTCTACATCATCGCAACCGATTTATAAGTCATCTGGTCTTAAGCACATTCTTCTAGGAGGCAGTAGATTGTGGCTTGTAACAGTCCCCGTGAATAGCACTTAGTGTGATTTGTTAAGCGGAAAAATAAAGGTTGTGCTCAATCTCTCGTCAGTTTAACAATTGTTAGGCAGGAAGGTTAGCACATATTAAGTATTCTACCAATGAATCGTTTCTTACTAGTCCCTGTGCCTATAGCCATCGTTTTGTCCAAAGATCTTTCAGAATGCTACGCTGTGGTTCACGGTAACTATTTTGAGTTCGTCGCGTCAAGGTGTCAACAGATATGAGGTAGTTATTGTGGATGAAGTGGCTTGACTTTCCATGTAAATGTCAACGACTTCTCTAGAAGTTAGTTTCATGGATAATTCTCGGAGCCGCCACGGCCATTGGACTGTCAAAACCCCTGCTTGTAACGCACTGACATGGTTCGAAAGGCTTGTTGACCGGGCAATATCGGAATCAGTCGGCCTTTCCATCAGTTTTATCATCTTTCGAGGGCATGACTGTTTTGACAACCGGACTGAAGCTAGTCAATGGAGTGAAATAGTCCGTATTAGTTCCTAGTTGTGTCCTAGTTGTGGGTCCCTATCGCCAGTCTTCCAGAAGTGGAGTGGAGTCTCCTGGCGCTCAGGTGGACTTGAGCCTCAACCAACAAGGGTCTCAAACTAGCTCGATCTTTAGTCAGTTGCCTCCAGTTGCACACGCTAAGTTTATTAAGGTCCCCTTCCACTTGCGTGGGCCACCTGAGTCGCGGTCTTCTTCTACTGTAGTCGGAGTTAGATTCCTTAATTAAATCACTTGGTAACTACATTACATTGTCAAATATCCGACGAAATAGGTTTAGAATTTAAGCCACCCAGCCCTCTGCAGTAATCTAATCTTCTCCATCCTTTTTCGTTTTATGGTTAACCTAATTGAATTTCTCCAACATTAACCACACAGCCCATGTGGTGTAGCAACCAAAAGATATTTCTTGACAAACGCCTATAAAGCATTTACATGCCAAACAATGAATCTAATTGCGAAGCTAAACTTCCTGCTCTCTTTCAGAACTTCCTTATAAATTGAAAAAGTTTTTTTCTCTCCTTTTCGTCCTTCTTGTTACTACAAAATTTTAGGTCATTCTATTCTTAATTTAAGGCATATCCTGCCCACACACTACACACTCACCAGCTGTATGTCCTGTTTTCAGCATTGTCAAGCTAAAATGCTTTCGCCCCGTAGTCCTGAGGATAATTGAAATTCTTCTTCCATACAACGAGATTACCAAAAGCATTCATTTCAATTTGAGAACTCGAGAAGTGAGATGAAATTCGAATACAAAAAAAAAAAAAAAGGAAGCAAGCTGAAAACATCACACCACTCCTCCATCTCGTACCCAGGTGGCTGTTATGCCTCTGAAGACAGGCGACCATTACCATCCACATCCTGTGTTGGCTGCTGCTGTTGGTCTTCTTTCTTCTTTTTTTCATTTCTACTTTATTTATTTTATTTTTTCTTCTTCTTCTTGTTTGAAGTTATAGAGAAGGAAGCTTTATGGAACGTTGCCTGTGCTTGGTTCCTTCGGCCCGTGTGTCTTTGACATTATTCACATTTCGAATATTTTCCCTGAAATCCCAATTTGTGTGGCATAAGATGATGCTTCAAAGAAAGAACTGGGGAGAGGACTTCCACTCCACAACATTCCGCACCGCAAATGGGCTTTTTGCTGTATAAATACACTGCACGTTTGGATGTGTGTGTCACTTCATTCCGGTTTGATACTTGGGGTTTATGACACAAGGGACCATCATACACAGTATGTTAGGGAATGTGCTGTATACAGTGCACATTCAATGAAGAGATAGGGGTGGAAGTATCCTTTTTGGCATGTCCTGGTGCTCGTGCGGATTGAAAGAGTTATGGTATATTTTTCTGCAGCATAAGGTTTGCGGTAACATTGTCGAAAAGTTGGAATAACGGAAGAGATTTTTCCTTGCTTTTTGAAAAAAAAAAAAAACACTTTCTCTGCAGGACTGCATTTTGAGAATTGCCGGTTCAGAACTTGGGTGGTTTTTAGGTCACAGGAGTTGACGTCTTAAAATGAAGAGCATTTTGCGTGATGCATCTTTTAAAACGAAACAGTTGCCACGGATGTTGCTTCTCCTTATCATATAAATATTTTTTGACGTTCATGTGCTTGTATGTATGTCAAGTCGGTTACTTATCATTTACAACCGAGTAACGAATTACAGTTACCGTACTATGGAAAAGCCTTTCAGCAAATTAAGATGTTGGATTATAAAATGAATGTGTTTCAGTTCGGGTTTCAATAAGACCGCACAGCAATGCTATAAGTTGTAAAATAATCGCCTTGTCATTGAACATGATGGTTGTATTTAAGTTTTTAATGAGGATTCATTTACTTTTTTTGACTTCTACATCCTCCACGGAAAAGTCTTTGCTAACGTGTTGGAACCGCGTTCCAGAACTCTAGTCGAGTCCGCGTTGGGCGAGATGAGCAGTGTGGCTTTCGTCCAGGTAGAAGCACAACCGACCAGTTATTTACTCTCAGAATGGTAATTGAGAAGACCTGGGAGTATGCCAAATCTATTAACAGTTTTTTTTTTGGATTTGGAGAAAACATATGATCGGGTCACTCGAGGTCAACCCTGGGATATACTGCAGCCCTTCAATCTCTATACACAAAGTGTAAAAGCTGTATTCGGTTGAATGGCGTTAAATCGGCACGTTGTGGGCGTTGGACTTCGCCAGGGATGCATTTTGTCACCTCTCCTTTTCATAGTGTATATGTATTGGATGTTACAGCGCAGTCGTGGCAAGTAACGGTTCGAATTGGGAGTCTTAAGGCTAAGCCCCCTTTTTTGCAGATGACTTGGTCATCCTGGGGTCCACCCAGAACTAACTTTAGCGCGCATTGGATAGGTTCGTAGCCGTCTGTGTTGCAGCTGGGATGAGGGTAATGGGGAACAAAGCAGATGTAATGGTAATTTCCAGAACAACTGTTCAATACACTCTGCGTGTTAGTGGAGTCTCATTGAAACACGTGGAGAAGTCTAAGTACCTCTGGGTGTTTTCACGAGTGATGGTTGAAGCAATACTGAGTTATCCTGCAAGATTGGTCGAGGTGGAGCAATTTTAAGACAGCTTGGCCAATCTTTTATCAGGAGGGCTGAACTTCATATCGGAGCTAAGTCTTTAGTTCAGTGTTTGTTTCGACCCTTACCTATGCCAATGAGGTTGGGTAATGACCGAAAGAATAAGATCGTGAGTACAAAATGCAGAAGTGAGATTTCTTTGTTGTATTACTGCGGTGACTCGCCGAGATCGGATTAGGAAGACCCGAATTTGCGAGACACTCAATGTTGAGAAGCTACTTTTTCAAACGGAGAGGTCCAAACTTCTTTGGTTTAGACACGTTAAACCCATGGTCCGAACTCGGCTTGCAAGACGTGCCGTAGAATGCGTGTCATCAGGTAGGCGTCCCCTGTGTAGGCCCAGGA
Source organism: Matsumyia berberina (assembly GCA_917880715.2). NCBI lineage: Eukaryota > Metazoa > Arthropoda > Insecta > Diptera > Syrphidae > Matsumyia > Matsumyia berberina. The sequence goes on along the minus strand of OU862870.1, from coordinate 107,186,583 downwards.
TGAGATGGTTGAACCAAGTCCGAAATTTCACCTCTACCCATATGGGGGTAACCCCCGATGATTTAAATTCGATGGCGGAAGATCGGGAGATGTGGAGAGTTCACTTAATCACCCTAAACCCGCGACCCTCATAGTGGATAAGCAGTCCATTGGCAAATGATGATGATGACTTCTACATACCTTCACCTTTAGCATTATTCATAATAATGTGGTTCAGACGAGAGTCTTGTTCAACAGTTGAGCTTAGTTTGTTGGCTTAAGGTCAGAAAGAAAGCAAGCTCCAAGCATATGGACACCATCAGGTGTTTATTTGTTTTAATTTTTTTTAATCGTTCGTCTATTGCTTTTTTACTTTAAAACAAGAAAGGAGCACAAGCTTGCACTCTTATAAGCGTGAGATGTGATCTTGGCTAGAAAAGTCCAACCTAGAGTATCTTCTTCAGTTCTAGGGTTGGTTTTAGATGGGCATTTCCTTATTTTATATTTGGGACTTCTCCAAATATTTCACCCATTTATGGGGGTCGGTGCCTCAAGCAATGTTCTGAAGTCTCACTCGATACATTGTAGAATTTGCAAAGGCATTCTTTTGCTATGTCGAGTTTTCTGAGGCATTCGTTGAATCTGTAATGGCTCAATTTAAAATCTGTTGAGATACGTAGGTCATTCTTAGGTTCAAGCATTTTTGAATCTTTTTCGGTCGTTATTCCCCAATAGTCAGTCCCATGCTTTGAAAGTTATATAGGTTCTGTACCCATAGATCTTTGTTCTACATAAATAGTTCTTTGAATTTTTCCTTAAGCGTGTGGTCACCCTATTCCATAGCATGGTTGATGCCCTATGAAGGGTTGAAAGATTTGCCTTGATAGAGAGTCTTCTACTGCATAAGCTTCTTCTCCAACGTGCCCAGGTACTCGATATCTCTCTACTCGAGAGAGACCTAACGCCTTCTATGCCTGGTTCGCTTAAACTTGACGATATGCTTTGACCATGCTGCGGAACGTTTGAATTTGAAATCGGTGTTCAAAAACGATATAACTACTTATGTATGTATGTCCACGGTCAGGCTACTCACAGAGCGTTAGAGTCAAGTAATTTTAAATTGGAAACATTCAAGAACTGCCGCACAATAATTAAGCTACTCAGGGCCAGACTCGGTCCGGACTATGTTGGGTACCTGGATAAGACGGCATAAGAGGAATTAAGGAAATGGGTGAAAACTGTTCTAAGAGTTTAGAGAAGCCATCGAAACATCTGCACAGGAATCTGATCCTTACCTTTTTTTTAAAACCAAGTTCTTAAGCCGCTATGGGTGTGAATTCATTTAACAGTGCAAGGAAAAGCGACACCATCAGGACTGGGGAATATGATTTGCTGGTGCAAAGTGTAGGTGAGAGTTAGAGAACCGAGCGATTGGTCGGTAGTGCCAGAACGAACAGGAATACGTCTTTCACTTTGCCTCTAAACGGTTTATGTTAGACGATTTCTTTTAGTTGAAGTCGGTGGCCATGTCATAATTTCTGTGGCAAATTATCCGTGGGTCTTTTATTTTTACGTAATTGCTTCCACCATTACGTGTATAATTAGCTACACATTGTTCCAAAATTATCGCCTCCCCTGGCATCTTCTTATATTGAACAAACCAATTTCAGTGAAGTTCGGCTTCTGTTATGTAATGTTTTTTTTTGTCGGGTTTGGAAACGTTATACTGGATCACGCAGACGAAACTGGTCTATGGTACTACCAGAAAGCAGGACCCAGTTTTTACCCATTTTAATGGAACCGAGAAGGCGCTTCAATGATGAGAAGCTCGCAACATCAGCACCAAAAATTTGCCACCTGATCTAAACATAGGCAGGACACTTGCAAAGGAAATGATCCGAAGTATCGTCGTCCTCTCCACAGGCATCGCATACAGTGATGTCACTTAAGCCTAATGCTTAGCAAAAGCAAAGTGTCCCATTAGAACGTCAATAAGTTGTCTACAGTCTCTTCTGCTGAGTGACATCAAGAATGCCGTTGATTTCTTAAAGACTTTCGGGAGCATTCGTTTATTCTGCCTGCATCCTTTAAAACCGTGCAACACACAATTGTGTTTGTGGGAAAGTCAATCGTTAATGGAGGACCTGACCGAGGACACGGGAAGGCCTCTGAGCCTTGTCTAGCAATCTAATCGGAGATCTCATTTCTAGAGATTCCAGTGCGACCTGGGACCCATACAAGAGTCAAAGAGTTCAGCCTTGCGACCGAATTCAGAGAGTTCTTGCATTCTCGCAATATTTTGAAACTGGTTAAAGGGTTGAGCAAAGCCTTGAGCGCAGCCTGGCTATCGCTACAAACGCAGATGGTCCGACCCATTCAGATAGCAAAGGTCTCTGCTTGAAAGACAGAGGCATGTTTGCCCAACGAGTAGTGAAGTCTTATATAAGTTTAGGTACAGTACACAAAGTTGATTCGTACTCTGAGTTTGAAAAAATGTTCTCCGAGAATATATCCATTCAGAAACCACTTGGAAGGCTTCACTTACTAAGCCTTTTTTGATCCAACAAAATCAGGTAAAACAAGTCTGACTGATCGATATATCCTTAGCAATTCGTTCATCCTTAAGCTTAACCAGGTATACAATGACATAGTCCATAAGAAGCTCCCTAAATTCGACGGAGCCTTAAACAGTCACGTACATACATATAACCCCTCTGATCTTAGGCTAATGACTCCATGACCATTTGCGCTATAGCTCAACTTTTCTCTTATCGACGACCCCAAAGTTTGGGAGTTCACTTCCTCTGGACGAAATTAATTACAATTTACGTCTCGGCTCAGTTCAGTAATTAAATGTTGGAACGATACGAAAATTGAATTTCGCCCGCCCCCAGGAGGACTGCGGCAGGCTTGTTCGATGAAAATCCAAAGGTATTCATTAATTTGATTTCTGGGGTTTTTTTTTTTCTGGAGCAATTGCATTAGTGTTTCCGCTGCTCATTACAAGCCACCCTTTGTGCCCTATCATCCCTCAGATCCGTGCGTCTACCCCACCCACTCATAACACATTCTCTAGCCATTTACCAAAAAAAGAAATGAAAAGAACATCAAATGTTGTTATGGACTCTATTATTAGGTTTAAGTTCCTGTTTTGGTTATCAAGGTTGAGTGATTAGAGGTATATCGTTACCTGACTTATTCTTTCATCCCTCAATGTGTGCATGTGCCGGGTGCGTGTGTGTGGGTGTAAAACTAAAATGAAATAAAAGCTACAAGTGCCAGAAAGAAGAAAAATGAGTTTATGGGTCACAAGGAAGAGTTTTATGTCGGCCAGAGACTTTAATGACAGATATTATGTACTTCTGGCCTTTTTTAGTCCACCGGCCATAATGCTTCCATTTTTATGGGTTCACTAGCACAACAATATAATTGGGAAGTTTTACTCAGAACAATATAAGCTGGGGGCAATGCTTAACGGGTGCGCTACGACTTTATGACAGTTTTAGAAAAAAAGAAAAATTGTCCGAACTATGCACTTGAAAATTGTTTCACAATGGAATTGTCGATCTGGTATTAAGTTGGTCATAAAAAAATTACAATGAATCATTGTTCAATTTGCCAGGGAAGTGACGGTGTGCTTTACGACCGAAAGGGTAAAGTTTGATATGTTCCTTTCAATGATTAATGTGGGGGTAATAATGCATGGAACACAAAAACATAAAAATAAAACTTTAGGATATATTAAGCGACCGACCAAGGTGCATTACCTTGAAACGAGTCGGAATAGGTCGTTTGGGATAATGTTTAGAAGCAGATGTTCGCTGGTAGAGAATGAAAATATAAAGCGTTTTACTTTAAGGAGGATATTACAGGAAAAAAAGAAGAAAAAATTAAGCAATTGTTAGAGCTGTAGACTTGTAAGGGTTAAAATTTAAGTTTTTGGTACATTAGCTACTTAATGTTATTATTTTAACGAAGAACTTTGGTGTTGAACAGGGATTATGAGCAGTGGTGTGATGGCTAGGGGTTTTCCACCCGCAGGGTGGGATTCTTTTTCCTTTGCCATGTTGCATTCCTATTGACTCCCTTTCTCAATGAAAGATCCGTCTGCGTAGCCAGTATAGTGCCGGACATTCACAGAATGTGCTCAGAGATTTTTTCCTCTTTCAAACAGAACCGACACTCTGTGTCTGAACAAAGGTTTAATTGTTTGAGATGATATCTTAGGCCGCAATGGCCGATAAGGAAGCCCACTAGCTTATTCATGTTGCTCCTGTCAAGGTTTATAATTTTCTTGTAGAAAAAGGCCTGGATAAGTCTCTTGGATTGCCTAAGGCTGGGGACATTTTCCCAATGGGCTAGACGAAGTTTGTGTTCCCCGTTGTTTCACAAAGCTGTAGCGGTAGTCCAATTAACGCCACAAAAGGGTTCTGGTCCTAAGAACGTGGAAGTCGAACCGGCCCTAACCAACTCATCCGCAGCTTCACTGCCTACTATTACTTTGTAACCTATGACCATCTCGAATTTCTTGAAAAACCGAAATCTCTTGAGCGTTTTATCTCGGATATTAAAATTGGAACGCTTTGGATGTTTGTTGACTCCAGAATCCTCTGATGGTCTCTATGTAAGGTCGCCAACTTTTATTTTCGGTATCTGAAGCAGCCTGAGAGCGCAATCCTGTAAGACTTAGGATTGCTCCTATAGCTGCCATGAGGCACGTTTATATTGCCACAGTCACGGGTTCTAGCTTGTCAGGTTTTCGGACAATATGCCAAAAATGCATATCCGTATAGGCATGCCGAGATACTTAGCAATCATCTGGGCGCTAATGTCAGCTCGGATTACACTGTCCCGGACTTGGGCTTTCCGAAACTCTTCTCATGTGTCTTCCCAAGCAGGGAACAGTGGCAAAATAACGAAGTATTGAATGAATTCAAATCCATCTACACAGATGGCTCAATAATGGATATAGGCATAGGAGCAGGCCTTTTCTCAGAAAAGTTAGGGAGGATATTACGTTTACGATTTACATTTTTAGTCAGGCTGCCGTTAAAGCAATAGCTGCTACGCAGATAACGCCGAAGCTTGTGAAGTGTTGTCGCGAAGAGCTTAAGGTTTTTGGCACGCAGCACAATGTTAAGCTCTGCTGGGTCCCTGGTCACAGCGGAGTACCAGGCAATGAAAAAGCTGACGAACTGCCAAGAAAGGGTTCAACCCTAGCCCTAGAGCAAGCGGACTGTACGGTCAGACCGCTATTCTGCAACCTATGGGCGAATATTGCACAAAAAACTCTAATTGAGGCAAATAAGGTGGAAATCTCTAACCACCTGTGAAGTATCAAGAAGGTTGTGGACTGAATATGACAAGGCAAAAACCTGCCAGATTTTACAAAAAGACAGGAGATCACTGTTAATCCTAGTGGGAGTACTTACTGGCCACAACATGCTAAGATATCACACAAAGAAATTACACCTGAATGAAGATGATATATGCAGGGGGTGCGGTAATGATGAAGTCCATAAGGAAACAGCTAATTTTCTCTGTCACTGCCCATACCTTTGCCAGATAAGAAATAGGACCCTAGGGAAATTCTTCTTCGATTACATCGACGACCTAGCTGATGGCTCCCCATCAGAGCTTCTCAAATTTGCAAGGGCGACTGGATGGTTAGCACCAAGGCATTAAAAACCGCAATAGGGAATATCATGGGTACCACAATGGGTCTACATTGACCTTAGTAGGATGAGGCAGCGCTCATCAGCCCACAAACCTAGCCTAACCTATGCCAAAAATGCATAGGTGATCAATGGTTTGGCGATGGCGCTATAAAGCCAGTAGATCGTCTTGGAATTGAGACCTCATGTTTTATCGTGTAGGCACTGGCTTATAAACAATGCTCTAATTGCCTTGTTGGCAACCTTGTTCAAATGAGAGTTCCAGTTAAGCGTTTTGGCAATGATTCTTCTAGGAACTGGCAGCGTCCCTAGTCTGCAAAACATCGCGTTAGTGTTTATTTTAGGAATTTGAACGTCATATGCACTTGGTTCTACCCTCTTTTATCTCAGGATCGAGAAAAAATCCCTCAAACAAAATGTTTATTAATCAGTTTAACTCATAGTTACACTGAAAGCCTTAAATGAGATCACTTCAGCTTAAGATTAAGTTGCAAACTTTTAAATTGAAGAAATATCGTGACTGTAATATTTCTGACACCTCGTCTGCTACGTCAATTTTAAGAAGAATTAAGACTCTTCTAGAAATGCGTTGCAAAAAGTGTTCAATAACGTCCTACACTAAGCCATAAATTTTCCAACTCATTAACACTAACAGCTTAAACGTCAATCACAATAAACCAAATGCGAGTTTCCTTCCAAATTTAGTCGCCTACAAACTGAAAATGCTTCCCGCCTACAGGATATCTGTCAGCTTCAATTGAAATTGATTTAAGAACAATTTTTCCTCATCCAAAGGATCGGGGAGAAATTACCTCGAACCATTTTCCAATTAGGCTCAATTTCAAATTGTATAACCGAACAATATACTTCGCCGCGGGCATCCTTTCACTTTCGAAACTCATTTGCGCTTTTCGAATTTCTTTCCAACCCACTACGGTCTATTTTTCGAATACATCCCATTTGCCTAATGCTCTAAGCCCCCACGAGAACAGGACTAATCAAAAGAAGTACATAGTACAACTGGATAAAAAAAGCAAACAAAAATAGACAGAACGGCGCACTGGGCATCTAGATACAAATCATTCGGAGCGATTTTTCAATTGAATACCAAACACACTGCTCCATGTGAGTGTGAGTGTGAGTGCAGTTCCAACTATTTTCCGAATGCCCCAGTTAAGCTCGCACTTAACGAGTTTTTGTCCTCACGACCCGCTCTCGTTACCATTGCTGACGCCCTTCCACATCCCATTTGTGTATTTACGCGAATGAAACTCTCACAATTCACCGAGTTTTGAGTTGCAATATTTTCAGTTCGATTGGTTTATACAAAAGTTTCGAGGAACAGAGCGAAAAAGACGTACAAGTAGTTTTTCTTTTTTTAACAGGCATCGACAAGGATACCGAGCATGACAGCCTGGGAGCAGTTTCTCATCGTCCTTGCCACAGCTGTTATTGTATTCGATGTCTATCGATGGGTGGATGTATCTGTTTCTGTGTGATCCACTCAAAACAACGATAAGACACATTCAGTTCAACTACTTCGCTTTCTATTGATTGCTATTCAGAAATCCTATACCACACGAAAGGGGGTGAAATCCCTCAGCAAATATGTAGACACATGTATGTAGGATCTGCAAGGGATTTCGTACTTCACATCCATTAAAACTAATTTTCTTCTCGAAAAGATATATGGGATTCGTCTCGCTACTGATGCCTAACGACGAAACCACTTTTCAGCGTAATGTGTCTATTACCTTTCTTAGGTGTGTGTTCGTCCGTGTAGTACATGTGGCACACAAAAGGAAGCCCAAGTTATCAGTCTAAATGGCTGCTTGGTGGTATCACACTTAACGATAGAAACAGGATATCACTACGTTTATTACCATACAAGATAGGGTAGGAATTTCGAGATAATTTCGCATCCCAGGATGTGTTTTATCGGTCTTTCCCCCGGAACGTGCATATTTTAGGCGTTTGTCTTGAAAGTGCGTAGTTAAAACGACTGCGTGGAGGCATTCGCGAATAATTGACTTTCTAATCACAAGGGCCTCGGTGCGGTAATGACATGGGTATTAGCATTTTGTACCGTTGAGGTAATTAACATAATTTTCTGGCAAACAGCGCAGGATCATTACTTTGGGTAGAAAAACATAAAATATTGTTAACGCAATACAAGGTACCGCTTTGGCCTTGATGGCATACAAAAAAAAACATAGAATTCTACGATGACTGAAACGATAACGAATGGAACGTTTAGTAAAAACAAGCAGTAATATGACAAGGACAACTGTTTGAATGAACAGACGATCAGTTAGGAAGTGTAATTTGTATTCCGACTCGGGCGTATACTTAACTTTTTTTTAACTTTTTTTTAAATGAACACATCCATGACCAAAAGTCGAGATTTTTATGATGCGCGAAGGTTGCAGAATGTCCCTACTGTTCTATGAGTATCTGCGGACAGTTGAGGTAGTTTCAGGCACTGAACCCTTTTGCCGGCTGTAGCAGGCATTTTTGTCTGGTGTCAATTCTTTTTCTCAATTTTTTTCTGAAATCAATGAGCAATTTTGCCAAAAACATCAAAATTCAGGTTAAGACTCCGTACCACTTGTGCGTGCTACCCGAGTCATGGTCTTTCTCTACTATACCATCCGTCCGGGGTAGATTCAAATATTCTCCGACCCAGAGCACTGGTGTACGTCCACCCTAGATGCCCCAGTCATCTTAGTCTTGGTAAGATGTCACCACAGATGATCGATTATTCACCATCTATGCAGATGGGATCAGAGATAACAAAAAGGACTTTTCTTCGCGACCTTATCTATCCATGACAAAGTCCATACCTCTGCACCATCGAACAGAACAGAGGATGATTAGAGTCGTGAATTGAGTCACTCACGTTGTGATCGTCCGATCATATTTGACAAATGAGTTGGTGCACGTTAGTTACTAAATCTTCTCCCGTTGTGTAAGTAGCTCGGCGGCTAGGCCGTCAGCTGCAGCCGCTTTATTAGACCAATGTCTAGAAATAAAAACTTAACTCTGTCCAATTGAGTGGTCGCCTTGGTTCAGTGGTAACTGCATTGGACTGGTGAGCGAGCTGCTTGGGCTCAAGACCCAGCACCATCTCTCGTCGGGGAATGACAAGCCTCCGAGAGTAAAATTTGACATGAAAAAGCTTCTCAATTTGCTGTTTGAAATCGGCAAACAATTGTAGATCCCGTCAATTCGTGCGAACACTACAAGACGCGCAACACGATTGGTTGCGAAAAGCTAGCCCTTGTCTCATATCGAGCTGTCGCACCAGCTACTGTTTTTTTTTTGTCCAGGCCGGGTGGACTATTTCTTTCGGTTTTGAAAAATTCGGCCGATCATCCGCTCTAGCAGCCTTGTTGGACACGCTATCCTCACTCCGTGTTGGTCAGATGGACGGAAGTTTTGATCGTCATCGTCCAGGTTAAATGCCCAATTTTGCTTGACTACGGATTGTTGGCTGTCACGGCCGCTTAACATTCTGCACAAACGTTATTTTTGTTGGTCGCCGTGGTTCAGTGGTTAGGTAAGGTTAGGTTAGAATAGTTTATGGGGAAAGTGCACAGTCAAATTATTGTGCCTCCACGGAAGCCTACTGGTCCATTGTGTTCTGCTTTGTACTGTGGTCCATGATACAACCTTGATTTCTAGATAGCAACCTAGACTATGACTATATTCGCTATTGATACTTCTGTTAGGTTTCTCAGTTCTCCAAACAGCCTGTTTTCCAAGTGTCGAAGTCGGCGGTTTTGGAGATATGAAAACTCACAAACCAAGTACTTAATGGTTTTCGTTTATTCCGCATCCTGTTGATGTCGAGTCAGGTGGCCTATGTCACAATGTCCCGACAGTACATCTATTAGGATGCGAGTATCTTTTTTATTCATAGCCAGGAGACATTTCGTCTTGCTCTGGCCTAATCTTTGCCATAAGCTGCGGGATGTAATGCAGTCACCTCTGGTGGACCAAGAGATGTTGATAAATTCTCTCATCTTGAGATCGACGTTACCTTTCGATAAAGATGTTTACAGATGTGTGGGTGTGCTCACTTTCTAAAGTGGATCCTTACTGAGCCAGCTCGTTACCTTCGATGTCGCTGTGTCTGGGGACCTAGCAGATATTGACCTCATGGATGACGCCTGTTTTGTTTAAGATTTCGCGACAGTTGGACAGTTGGCTTTAGATTTAGTGCTAGCATTATCTAAGGCCTTGATAGCTGCTTGACTGTCGGCGACAATGGTGATCTTAGATGGTCTCAGTCTCCTAGCATATACTGCTCTTGCTACTCTATCAATGGTCAACATTTTAGCTTGGAAGACACTACAGTCGTCCGGGAGTGGTTAGAGCACTCAACTGCAGTGTGAGCTGCGTCGGTTCAACCCCTAGTCAACATTTTTCGAAGCACCTTCTCTCGTCAGGAATTGATAATCTTTCGAGAGTACAATTTGTCGAGAAAAAGCATCGTAATTCGCTGTTCGGAGTCTACAATAATTTGTAAATCGCTTTGCGAAAATTGTAACACGTACAACATGAATGGTTGCGAGAAGTAAAACTTTGTCCCATCCTACATCCGGGGCAACAGCGATTTATTTTTTTAATATCGTTCTTTCCAACTCTTCAGCACAGACCCTGAATCTACTACTGCATTCCCTTTGCAGCCTTTTGCTTGGGTCTTGTAACCTTGGGATGTTCTTTTTGCCATCTGGTAGCATTTTCGAACCTCCTTTCTGTCGAAACAATTTTCAACTGATTCGCTCTCGCTTCTTACGATCTTTCTTTTTTCTTGTTTTTATTTGCATATACAAGTGTTTTAGCCCAAATCTTCCGTGAAATTAGAGAAAATTACCTTCGAATGCTGCAAAGGCTCAAATGGCGTTACTTTTACCTCTATCGACCGCGATATGACTACAAACTATAAACTTGAATGCACGTACCCACAATCCGCATATTCGAATAGAAGTGGAAGCCCTCGTCCAAAATATTCCCAGAATACCATAAACTATTTACTTACAGCCCTCACTCCTCATAAGTAATTTAGACACACAGCCATTCCGGATAAATGGGCAGTTTTCACAAATTACTACGATTATTATAGTGGTTTCACAAATATTATTCCCCGGGAGTAAAAATCCGGAAAAGAGCTACCGGAAATAAAGTGTGCGTTACGTTAAAGTGCTTCACATCTACGAGTAGTAGTTGGATGAAAAAAAACAACGCACTGCTCATAAAAAAAATAACCAAAACTATAAAAATAAATCATGAATATGTGTTGGATGAGCAGTTTCGTTTATTTGTTTGAGTTTATCTTCCGGATCCTTTTTTGCTTTTATTTGTATAGAGTTTCAATAAAAAATCGAGCATCGTAAATATCCCGGAAGGGAGGGGAAACCGGAAACTTTTACATTTAACTCATTCAACTTGGAATGTTTTTTCCTATAGTAAACACTACCTGGAGTACGGATTGGTTATCTGCAGGTAGCATAAGGTTAGCTTATTATAAACTTGAGCGTAACATACAGAGACAGGAGCGTTAAGAACCAAGGTATGTTCTTTTGGTTTGATTTTCATAAATCCGTCCTTTTATGTGCCACATATCGCCAGCTTACTTACACTAGCAGTTGGGTCAATTGTGCCCATAACTCTCATGTGTCAGGTTTTAAAGGCTTAAGTCGGAAATTCGAGAAATTCCAGAATATAAGACACTAGTACCAAACACTGACTTTATGGCCCATGGACCAGTAAATTTCTATCGGAAGCAATTGGTCAATCATGGACATATCATCCTCAAAGCTTCCACTGTAGGCTATTCCAACGACGTGAAGTGCCTCGCCGTTGTCTTAGACAGACCTTTAAATTGAAATGCACATATTAAGTTGGCTTAAGACCTGTCACTAGAGCCTTATGGGCTACTCGGTGTCTTTACGGCAGCACTTGGGGTCTTAGTCTTAAAATGATACATTAGTTGTACATTTTGACAGTTAGACCCATAATAACGTACTTGCACAAACGACGGCAATGAAGCTTGAGAAGATACAAAGAATTGCCTGTCTCGGTATAACAGGTACTACGCGCACCTGTCCCACATCAGCCATAGTGGCTGTCATCGGACTCTCACCCCTTCATATCCGCACTAGAAAGATCACTACCTATTGTGCTATAAAGCTGCAGCTAGGACACAAGTATAAACCAGGAAATCATGTGGGTCATCTGAAAATTCTTCACTCAATGCCAAGTACGGACATGTTCTGTACTATCTCCCACGGTATGGCCAGGGAGTACAGTTTCGGAAGCGTATTTGAGGCAGAATATTAAATCGTGTCAACTGGTCTATTGGAGAACCCGTATCAGACCCAGGAGGTTTGGTGTGGTTTACTTCCGGAGTAGGTGCTGGGGTCTTTGGACCCAACACTAAAGCCTCGATGACAATGGGGATGTGCCCCAGCGTGTTCTAGGCTGAAATCCATGCTATTGAGATCTGCGCTAGGATAAACCTCGATAAAGTTATTAGGGGCGCAAAAATACATATCTACTCAGATAGCCAGGTAGCGCTTAAAGCTTTGACATCCCACTTCGTGCAATCTTGGTCAGTCAAGTGCTGGTACGATACCCTACAATCAGTTGCCAGGGACAACACGGTCAAGCTTGGTTGGGTGCCCGGTCACCAGGGCATTGAAGCCAATGAAAATGCGGATGAGCTGACTAGGCCTGGTTCGGATATTACGCGCTCTTGGAACTGGATCCCTTCTCTGGCGGTAACTGGGCTTCTATCACAGCCTTGTGAAACAACTGTAAACACCAACTTCGCCTAGTCCAGTAGAAAATGTCCCTGGGTTTAGGCAATCCAAGAGATTTATCAAGGAAATTCTAAACCTTGACAGGAGCAACATGAGGCTTCCTTACCGGCCATTGCTTTAGATATCATCCCAACAAACTAAACCTTGTTTCAGATACAGAGTGTTTTGAAGCACATTCTCTGTGAATGTCCGGCACACTATACTGGCTACGTAGACGGACCTTTCATAGGGGATTCTGTTCATTAGCTGACTTTCGAAACTCGGCTATTAATGACATACTCACCTTCATTAGGAAGGTACTAGACCTATTAGGCTAAGTAGACCGGTGACACAACAGACCTTACTAGGTCCCAATGTCAATCATAAGGGCAGGTTTTTAAAAAGTAAACTGAAGCTTGATGTCTTGCGATCAAGGGTTTCGAAGAAAATTAGCGGTCGGACTGTCTGTCGGGGGGAGGCGCTTGGCGCCCATTCGTTGGTCCTGAATGTGAATTTTAGGTTGCCATCCAATAAAATAACGATGAGCTTGGTGAACAATGGGCAGTCCCATGGCAAACAAACTACAAGAACTCAGCAAGAAAGATTTTAGGACCCTGACAGGCTACCTACATTGACACTGTCTTCCGGTACCTAAGTCTGTTTAAGATTAAATTTTCAGATACAGTATGTCGACTCTTCGGGTTACAACAGGCGACGGCAAACCAAACTTTTTCCAGGGCCGGCTAAAAAAAAAACCACTCCATCTAACTTGAGACAAGTGGATAGTTGGAATATGGAACCTAAACCATAGTTGAGGTTTAATAAGAACTTTTTGATTAAAAAATAGACCAGCGGGCAGTAGTGCTTCTCGGTCTCAGCATCGTCATCATAAGGACAACTATCATTTCTTTTCTCCTCACATTTTGAAATATGTTATTCTTTACTTTGCTCAACTGAAGCCTTTGAAGTGCGCACGGGCCGACGGGTAGAATCTTTGTAGTTCGCATTCTGCGTAGATTCCATCCAAGTTTGTTTTATATAATTGCAGAGTCAATTCTGTGGCATATGTATGGCTTTATACGCGCCTTAGCAATTTAAATAAAAGACGTTTTTCGTAGATGAGCAAAAAGCTTGCAGTATACAGATGACTGTAAACTCATAGATCTTCATGTATCCGTATGTAGAACCAAGACTTACTCTACGTCAAACAAAGATATCATCTAATCAAAAATCGTTTAACCAGCGACGTCATAAATCACGCCTAAGGCCAATAAACTTTAATTTCTGACAGCGTGCAAGGCCGGTATTTTTCCTTAGTTTTGTAGAAATAATTCCCTTTGTGCCATCAGGTATACATATTAAATCCTAAAGCAGGACCTTCTTACACTCCCTCCCTATCTTCGAACACAAACAAATAAAATAAGACCCTGAACATGCAACCCTACCTTACGAAACGAGAAAAAAGAAATATGTCAACCCTTTGGGGACCGAGAAAAACTAATAGATTAATGTAAATGCAGTGCGGTAGGGATCTGGAAATCCCTATCACCGCCTGCCATATGGAGGCTTTTGACAAATCGATTGTTTGCGTTGGGCCACACGCATTTTGGGTCAATTCGGTTGGTCGGGTGGTGGCTGCTGTGGTGGTTATTGTGGTACTTATCGCATGAACTAGTTCAACCCTATGTCGATTTATATGTACACGCAACCAGCATCCTCATTTTTTGTTCGTCTCTCCCTTTTTGTAGGACGAGTATCGAATATGATTCTTTTCATGTAAACGGGAGCATGACGTGGTGTATAAATTAAACTATTTAAAGCTAGATTTACTTAAAAAAAATATTTTTATTTACTTCTTTACGAACTACTTCTTACGAACTACTTATGATTACTGAATGACAAAATATTTCATATCTTAAAACTAAGTGCATATCCCATACTGCCAGACGACAGGTCAGCATACCTGTTGGTGGCTCAAGTATCCGCTCGTTGTCGATGCCTCGTGTGTCCGGTTGAATATGATTCGCTGCATTCCATCACGTACGGAGTTGATGTTGTTGCTCGTGGGAACTGTATCATGCATTGTTTGCATGATGAAATGTTTCTGGCGTTAACTCCTCCACCCTTAGAATCTTACGTCCTCGTGAGATGTTGTTGACGTCACTAGGTGAGGGATGTCTTCAAGTCCTATGGTTATTGATGATGATGATGGCATGTTGGTATTAGACTGTTCGTTTTTAGTCATGCCTTTATTTCTTATCAATTTGTATGCGAAGGTTGCGATGGCTAAGACTGTAACCACTAGTATGATGTTCACGGTTAAGTTGATCTCGTGTTTCGTTTCAAGCAGCTTGATTTCCTTTGTTCGATTAACATAAAGATCCTTGATCATCTCGAGAGACAATACTTCTTCTATCTTGTCAGGTTTATATGACGGTTGGAGTATCGCTGGTAAAGGTTGATGACTTGTGACTTCTTTTGACATGATCGTTCTTCCTTTAACTTGAATGGTAGTGTTGAAGTGTTTTATGATGAACGTACCCTTGAGCATGACAGTATCGTTGTTGATGAATATTGGGCCATTAAACTGATTTAGTAGTAGGATTCCTGGAGCTATTTCATCTACATCTGGGATGTGCTCATTGTTGATGATGGGACATGTTGCTTTCTGACTCTTTATCAGCATTGGGATGCACGATGAATTTCTTAAACTTACAATGTTATTTTCGTTACAAATAGAAAGACTATTATATGTTTTACATTTGTTTGTAATGCCATGAATGTCTGTATCGCATTCCAGTATTGAATCGTATTTAATTTTATTGATTATTTTATTTACTTTAACAGGTTTTATTAATGACAAATTACATAGTTCTTTAGTAGTTGTTGGAATGCTTAAAATATAAATTAAGTTATTATCATTTGAAGCGATTTTTATCTCGGCAAATTCTAATGCTTCATCTACATTCACATAGGGAATATTTTCAACTTTCATAATTGTTTCTGTTATATTTATTTCGGTGTTAGATAATATAAAAGAGTTTATTACATTTACTTTTGCCCAATGAATGGCATAAACTACATTAACTATTTCCTCCTTAATTATATCTAATTTATATTTAATTTTTGTAATTAATTCACTATTATTAAGTTCATTTTCTTTGAATGTTTTCATAATCTTATTTGTAATGTTCGTTAATTCATTGATCTTTTCTAATGACATTTTATTAATTATTACTTGATTATTATTATTTCTTAATACATTATTCATTTTATTAGTAATTATTTCATAGTCGTGGTGGTCCGGGCTACCCGCAATCCACTTCCACGCTGAACCTAAAAAATCTAATGATCTCTTGCTCTTACTTCTATTATTTATCTTAAGTCTATTTAGGTAAGTTCGTATACGGGATATTTCAAAGGAAAGGACAGGAGTTAGGATATGGTTGATAGTAATGGATGTCTTTAACGTAGCTTCCAAGTTGTTAAGTGTTGTTTCGTAAGCTTCGATGTCGATCAAGTGTATTATCTTGAATGATCCGTTCTGCAATTTCGCGCGACCTGTATTGATCTTTATTAGCTGTGAATTCGAGTAGTCCAGAATTTGTGCCTCGCCATTGCAGAGTGGTAATAATGTTCTATTGAAAAAGTTAATTTTTTATAAGATTTTTATGAATGATTCTTCCTGACTGGGTAATAACTGTTGTATTTCTATCTTGTGCAACTGTCTCCTTTTTATATCTAGAATCGAGCTTATTTCCTATTCTTTTGTTAGTTTTTACGTAAATGGTTTCGCCAATAGAATATGTTTTAAGTGGACTCTTTCTTGCATTATGGTATTTTAAATCTGCTTCTTGTTTATCGCGTAGTTTATTCATGTTTTCTTGTCTTTCTTGTCTAAGTTGTTCTGGATTGGTTAGTAGCTCTCTACCGAAAAATGTGTCTATGGGTTTTTTGCCTGTAGTGGTGTGAATGGATCGGTTGTATTCATAGATTGATCGATCTAGTAATTCTGAAAAGGTGGTATGAACATTATCTGTCTTAAGGCAGCGGATTAGTTCTGAAAGTGTGGAGTGGAATCTCTCCACTTGACCGTTGACGGAACTTGTGTAGGGGGGTGCTTTGAAAACTTTAATATTGAACATATTCTCTAACATGAATGTTATAGAATTAGAGGCTAGGGATTTTTCATTATCCATGACAATTGTTTGGGGTACTCCAAAAGCCAGTATAAGTTCTCTTAGAGGTTGCTTTATGTCCTCTGAAGCTCTTGATCTTAGGATTTTGACCAGGGCATATTTAGAGAACTTGTCAATTGCAGTAAGGATAATTTTTTTGTTAGTGAAGTAGATATCTATATGAATAATCTGTCCGGGATATTCGGGGATAGGTGTAGGTTGTAATTCATGCTTGTTCGGGTGTCTGTCATATTTATGCTCTTTACAGATTTTGCATTGTTTTGTGACTTTCTCTATTTTGGCTCTCAACCGTGGAAAATAAAACTTTTGCAATAATTGCATTTTATTTTCGCGGGAGTTGCGATGTGCACGATTATGTTCCTTGATAATTTCGGTTTCCTGCTGTGTTTCGTCGATTAAGTCTATGACTTGGTTTCTTGCGAAACGTAATCGGTATTGGCTAAAATGTGTCGGGTAAATTTCTTGAAGTTTGCCTAAAATTCTTTCATCAGTTTTGATACCATTAATAACGGATGGATTAAGGTATCGTTTAAGAATGTCAGTTAAAATTTGATCAGTGAACTCAGTTTCAACTATTACATGACGGTGATAGGTAGGGAAAATAATTTTAAATTCATAGGATGGCGTTGTTCCAAGGGAAAGGATAATCTGGTTTTTAAATACGTTGATCGGCTCATTTGCTATAGGTATTAGATATTGACCGGAACTCTCATCGCTATGTTGGGTTGCTGTTAAACTATTTACTTCAATGGTTCTGGGTGGCCTTGACAAAGCATCTGCGACGACATTCGATCTACCAGGCTTATATCTTAACTCGTAATTATATTCCTCGAGTATAGCCTTCCATCTTTTTAATTTGTTGTTGGAATTTTTATTGCTCAATGCATATGTCAGCGGTTGATGATCAGTAAATATTTTCAGAATCGTAGGACCGTAAAGGTAATTTCGCAAAGTTTTTAGAGCCCATACTATAGCCAACATTTCTTTTTCGTTTGTGGCATAGTTCTCTTCGGCTTTCGATAGAGTTCGAGAGATGAAGGTTATCGGCTTATTTTCTTGAGCGAGTACCGCACCAATAGCATAGTCCGAAGCGTCTGTAGTCAAATGGAATTCTTTACTAAAATCTGGAAAAGTTAGAACAACGTCTTCTGAAGTAAGTGAATTTTTAATTTTGTCAAAAGTATCCATGGCCTCATTATCCAAATGTATGAATTTTTTGTTTGACATTTGTCTAGACGTACGCCCATCCTCCCCTCTTAAAAGGGCTGTAAGGGGTTTTGCCAGCTTCGCGTAATCTTTAATAAATCTGCGGTAAAATCCCGACAGACCAAGAAATGATCGCAGATCTTTTAAAGTTCGTGGATATGGAAACTTGGTAATCGCTTCCACTTTGATTGGGTTGGCTTTTATACCATCCGAAGATACGATGAATCCGAGGAATTCAATTTCTGGCCTTAAAAATTCGCATTTATCCAATTGCACCCTAAGGTTGGCTTCTTGAAGAGTCTCGAAAATAGATGCCAAATTTTGAAAGTGCTGTTCAACGTTCTCACTGAACACAATTATGTCATCAATATAGACATAACATATCTTACCGATGTGTTCTCGCAAGATGTCGTCTAGAGCTCTCTGAAAAATAGATGGTGCATTTTTCAGACCAAAGGGAAGTCTTACGAATTCGTACTTTCCATTGTTTACCGAGAATGAAGTTTTCTCGATGTCGTCCTCGTGTAGAGGTATTTGGTGAAAGCCACTTTTTAAATCAATAACTGAGAAATATTTGTTCTTCCCTAGTTGCGCTAGTACTTCATTAGTTTCAGGAATCGGATAACGGTCTGGTATTGTTATCGAATTGAGTTTTCGGTAGTCAATAACCATACGGTATTTCTTTTCACCAGAGGCGTCCGTTTTTTTTGGTATAATCCATACCGGAGAATTGTACGGTGACCGTGAAGGTCGAATGATTCCATCATTTAGTAGCTGATTGATTTGCTTATCAATCTCTCCTTTAAGCGCCATAGGATACGGATAATGCTTCGAGTAAACGGGATCTTCCGTCGTCGTGCGAATTCTACCTTTGACTTTCGTAGTGAAAGTTAATTTTTCATTTGGTGTTCCAAAAAGCTTGGCGTAATTCAAGGTTAAGCGATTAAGTTGTTGTCGTTGTTCTTGCGACAAGTGCTGCGTTCTGAGATTAACATTATGGATTGATTCTGATACTTGTTGTTTCAGTTTAATTTTAATGTTTTTGTTTACAGTCATATAGCTTTCCTTAGCATGGATGACAGCTGACAGTTCTTTAAGGGTGTCATTGCCAAGAATTGCATGAAAAGATCGTAGTGAGGGTAAAAGGAAGAATTTAATATTTGTGCCTGGTTCAAAAAGATTTATTATAGTATGATGAGTAATTTCTATAGCACCACAGACTGAATTTGCATTAAATATTTTTTGATTTGGGATGGGGTTTCGAACTAAATCTGGTTGTATGTAATTTTTATTCGACCCTGTGTCTACTAGGAATTTTAGGATTTTATTTTCTCTCGTCCTACATTCAAAATAAGGTAGTGACGAGTTCGTCAGTCTAAAAAATGAACGTCGACAAAATCAGAAAATGTTTCTGTCGGTTCTCCACTTCCTTGTTGAACTACGTACTGATTAAGATCTTGGTCATCTTCTTTCTGATTATTCATAGCCGAAATCATAGCATTATAGTTACTAACTTCTTGAGATTCTATGGATGTGTTATTATTGTGGGGGTCAACTTCTGAAGATTGCAAGTGGAAATTTCTTTGCATCTTGTTGGGATTTGGATATTCTCGTGAAGGAACCATAGGTCGTTTTGGAGCTGGTGGGAAATTTTTCATCACCGGCCGATTCATATAATTTACATTGTGTGTACGGATGGTTGTAGCATCCATTGGTTCAGGCCTTTGAACAGATTGTGGCAAAAAGTTACTAGTTGGTTGAGGATTCCTTCGGAATTGATGTGGATTTATTTGAGAATTCGATGGTTGGGTAAATTGATTTGGGGGGTATGTAGGTCGTTGGTTAAAATGTTGACGCGGTGGGGGACGCGGTGGAAAATGTGATGATTGGGGTACATATGCAAGTTGTGGATAGAAAGGTTGCTGTTCTCGGGTTCTCCGTGAAGGAATTGGAGGAGGAGGTGGTGGCCTCCTAATTTGGCTGATATTATGGTGAGCATAGTTGGCTCTAAATTGCTGATTTTCGAGTTTTAAACAGAGATTAAGAGCTGTAGGAAGGTCTTGCGGTTCCCTTATACCTAAGAGTCTGGGCAAGTCACCTCTTAGACCTCTTATAAAGGTATCTAAGGCCTTGGCTCTGTATGACGATGTAAGGTGGTATAAAGCATCAGGTGGTAAGTCCATACTCGAAATTTTGTTTAGTATCAATGACAAATGATTGTATACCGACTGATAATAATGCTCCAAGCCATTGTTGCCTTGAATAAGAGTCGTCATCTGGTACTCCAATGTTCCCAGATCACGCTTATCCGCATAGTGAAGCGTTAAGCATTTCGAAATACATTCCCAATTTAATGGGGTGTTATATGACTCTAAAACGGCATCCGCATTACCCACAATCTTATTGCGGATTATGTTAAGGATACCAAAATATTTTGGTGTTCCTCTAAATTGGTTATAGATGCTTAAAACCCTTTCAACGCTCTTGCGCCATGAACTAAATTCGCCGGGAGTTCCGGAGAACTCTCTTAAACATCTCACGACGTCTGGTACCTTGTCCAGGTCGCTTAAGTTCGTGCGCAGATGTTCATGAATAGTTTCATCGGTTCCCCTATGAAACTGATTATCAGGATTTACTATAGATTGAACGAGGTTTCTGCACTCAGTCATGCAGAAGCGACTTACAATGCTTGCGATTAGCGATTCTAGTTCTGGAGTTGCGTTAATCCTCGCATTTGGATTCGAAATCGATGAATTTTGATTAGAAACTGATGGAGTCGGATTTTCGATGTTCAACATCGGTGGACGCAAAATTGGATCGGTCATAGTTGCAGGACGTTTAGACATAAGAACTCAAATAGATACGTTAAAGGTTTTCGAAAGGAACGGGAAGGATATTTTTAATTGGTTTACAACTACGGTTAATATGATTATTCTTTATGACTTCTAAATGTTTCGTTTTCGTACTGATTAATAATTATGTCTTAGGGCTATCACTTTATACTATTACGCTTAGTACACTATTACACTATATATCGATCTCAATGTGAAGAAACATAAATCTTAAATTTAGCTTACATTAGGATAAACCAACGCTGGTGAAGGGGCTGCATTCCTTTTTACTCGTAGTTACTTGGGGGCCTTTCTCCACACTCCCTCGTTGGCGGCAGAATCTACAGATGCTGCTTCTTCTTTGTCCGGAACCCAGGTTTTTCACCACGCACACGCTGGCGAGCTTTTATAAAGGTCGTCTTACGGTAATGATGTTCAAGGTACGCGCACTGCACTCGCGGCGAGCTTAATTGAGGTCGACTTATGCGTTTACGACAGAGCACTTTACGCGACGCGATTACACTTTGATGCGATGATTTTCCTGGGCCCCACGTTGGGCGCCAATTAAACTATTTAAAGCTAGATTTACTTAAAAAAAATATTTTTATTTACTTCTTTACGAACTACTTCTTACGAACTACTTATGATTACTGAATGACAAAATATTTCATATCTTAAAACTAAGTGCATATCCCATACTGCCAGACGACAGGTCAGCATACCTGTTGGTGGCTCAAGTATCCGCTCGTTGTCGATGCCTCGTGTGTCCGGTTGAATATGATTCGCTGCATTCCATCACGTACGGAGTTGATGTTGTTGCTCGTGGGAACTGTATCATGCATTGTTTGCATGATGAAATGTTTCTGGCGTTAACTTATATGAACAAACTTTTCATATGTAAATATTTGTATTTTCCCTTTTCATCGACGGTGCCACACACCAGTGGAGCGAAAGATTCATGTCAAGTGGTGGAGGGATAATCATAATATCCAGGATATCCATTCATTTTGCATCTCATTTGGTGATTGTCGGATTGTTGGACGGGGTGGACTCGTGCTCCACCTGTGATCCACACGGGCATGGTAATTGGTGTACTTAATCAGAAATTCATTAACGCTTCAGCGGATATGAGCCGCATCATGATGGACAGGAGTTTGATTGAACGCTTGTTGTTTTGTGTGTGGGTGCCGGATTGGAATCTAATCAGGTACGTGGAATATTTTAGGAACTCTATTCCATCTAAACCTGTCATTCGTGTTGCCAATATGTGGCATATTAAAAAATATATTCTGCCATACACTCATTGGATGAAGCTCCAAGCGAGAGATAAATCAATTCAAAACATTTCCTCCATAAATCTCCGTCAGTCGAGTCCTGTTCATCAGGTGAATGTCAATTTTACCAATTTCCATCACCTGTCCCGTAGAAATAACTCAACTCAAGGCTAATATCGCCTAAAAAAAAGGAAAACCAAAGACCACCACCCATGATGCTGGTAATTTTGTTCAAATTAAATCCGGACTAGCATCCATTAGCCTTCAAAAAAACACCAATCATTCCCATGCTCACTCAACAGGCACCAGGAAGTTTAATTCAATTTAAAGTAACTACACCCCAACCGCTCCGTGCACAGCTCTCTTTGGTGGACCACTTAAAATTGATTCGATGTCTGCAAAAGAAAAAAAAAGAAGGAAAACCCACACCGAGGATGCCTTTCATTTTCCCTCCAGCGGCTCTTTCTTCTCCGTGATTGATATGAAAAATCCGGCGGAGAACACATTCCGCAGGACCCACCCTCCCGTCCTTACAAATAGGAAACGTCTCACATATATATGTATTTTTCAATTTCAATTTCAAAGCCCCCCAAAGAAAAGGAAACGAATATAAAACCCGTCAAGGAAATTGTAATAATGTTTGCCCATGGTTACACCCACCCCATTTTCACCCCACACCCAGCCCATAAACATAAAAAAAAAAAAAAAAACTCATATTAGGCCGGAATATCTCACTTACCTCTTCATAGATGAAATTGTCGATTTCCTCCAAGGGTTTGCCATACATGTTCTCCGGAAACGGTTCGAATTTCTTTGGCAGTACATCACCATCTTCGACAGTGGCCTTCGTCCTCGGATGGAATCCATACTCACGTACCAGCTGTATATGGCGATTTTCATGTTTGATCTGAGACTTTTGGGTGTAGGCAACAACTTGCTGTTTTGCAACTGAAAATACAAATAAAAAAAAATGAAAGTGAAATGAAAAACTATTCCATTGCGGGATTTCATTTCAAAAATGGAGGAAAATCTTTCTTCAATGGCGGATCCTAGTAAACAATTTCAAAATGAATTCATAATAACCGCTGTACCTTTTCAATTGACCTTGTTCTCCCAAAGTCCAAAGGAAAAAAGCAAATCCCGCATTCGTTTTGCCATAAAAATTGTTTTAGTACAAAAATATGACACGAGTTTTATGCCCTGGTTTGGCTTTGTAGGCAAAAAAAAAGCTGTGAATTGCTGCTCGTTTTGGGAGCAAGGCGGCCTTCTCAATAAGAAATGCCTATCCAGAGAGATGAAGTTGTAAAAGTCTGGCTGTTTGTATGTAGATACAGATGGACATGCATCCGTTGGGTGTATGAAAAATGTTTTTAGTATTCACTCTCTCGATTAATGATCAATTAAGTAAATTGCTTTCGATTAAAATGCTTTTTCAGGGAAACACATCACTGAACAGGACTCAGTGTGGTAAAATGATAAATTTCTTGCCTTTGGGAAATATTTTGTCATAAAAATTTAAATGTATGCCGCCTCGCATTAAGTGAAGAAACATTAAAATTGAACATGAATATAAAAATTATACGAATTTATTAATTTTTAAAATTAAATTGTTTTTCAGTAAAATGTTTTACCTTAAATTTTGTTTTTTCTGATTTAAAAAGGGTCCGGTAAATGGACTAAATTGCAGGCAGTATTTAAGCGGATTTTTTACTACTGTAGCCAGTAAATGGGGGCGATGCTCTGAGGCCGAATTACCGCAAGCGATAACGACTTCATTGGGAGCGGTAATGCCAAATCTTCACATTTCGATGACGAGTTACTCGTTAACGAGTGTGGTAATTCGGCCCTTGATTACTATGGAGGGTGTCCCAACAGGAGCGCTCAATTTGAAATCCACGCCTGATTTTCTGGTGGGGAGACCCCAAATCTATGACATTTTCCTGCTGTTGTAATTATAAGTCGTGCTTCACTCCTCATTATTGAAAAAATGCTTTACAAATATTTCTAAAGCGCCAAATGTTGGCAAAAGTTGTTGGGATGAAGTCCGGTCAAAAATGTTCATGGGCTTGGAGGAAGAGGGGGTGAAATGGTTCTCTCGTGCCATTAAGTGGACTGAGAATCCGGTGAAATACCTAGCCACTGGCAAACTCCCAAGTTTCCCCGGAAAACCCTTTGCTAAGGTGTTGGAAGCGCGTTCCAGAGCTGTGGTCGAGTCCAGGTTGGGCGATGAGCAGTGCGGCTTTTGTCCAGGTAGAAGCACAACCGACCAGCTATTCACTCTCAGAATGGTACTTGAGAAGACCTGGGAGTATGCCAAACCTATCTACAGTTGTTTTGTGGATTTGGAGAAAGCATATGATCGGGTGCCTTGAGGTAAACTCTGGAGTGTAGTGCAGAAGTATGAGATTGACGGTTCTCTTCTAAGGGCCATTCAATCTCTATTCGCAAATTGTAAGAGCTGTGTTCGGGTGAAAGGCGTTAAATCGACACCTTTCGCTGTAGGCTTTGGACTTCGCCAGGGGTCCGTTTTGTTACCTGTCTTTTTCATTGTGTATATGGATTGGATGTTACAGCGCTGCCGTGAAGAGGAATGGTTCCAATTGTGAGACTGAAGGATAAGCCATCTGCTTTTTGTTGATGATTTGGTCATCCTTACGTCCACTCGGACCGAACTTCAGATCGCACATACATAAGTTCGTCGCCGTCTGTGTTGAAGCTGGGATGAAGGTTAACGTGAACAAATCAGAGGTAATGGTAATTTCCAGAAAACCTGTGCAATGCACTCTGCATGTTAGTGGAGTTCCATTGAAACAGGTGGAGAAGTTTAAGTATCTCGATGTCCTATTCACGCGTGATGGAAGGGACAATACTGAGTTAGCCTGTACAATGTTCAGGCTGGAGTAAATTTTTGACATCTTGTTTAATTTGTTATGAGGAGGGGCGAACTTGGCATCGAAGCTAAGCTATCAGTCTCTAATTTAGTGTTTTTTCCGAGCCTTACCTATGGCCATGAGATTTGTGTAATGAACGAAACAATAAGATCGCGGACACCAGATGCCGAAATAAGATTTTTTCGCTGAATTGCTATTGTGACTCCCCGAGGTCATCAGAATACGCGAGGTACTCAATGTTGAGCAGCTACTTTATCGAATGGAGAGGTCAATCCTTCGATGGTTTGGGCACGTTAAAAGCATGCCACCAACTCGGCTTCCAAGACGTGCCAGGGAATTTGTGCCGTCAGGTAGGCATCCATGCGTAGGTACATCATGAGATGGTTGGATGAAGTCCGAAATCTCTGGTGGGTGTCAATGCGAGGCACAGACAGGTAGGCCAAGGAAGGCCCTTTGTGGTGCCATTGGGACATCAGTATGTGATAATTCGCCCAAATTGTCGAAGTGATAGGCTTCTAGATGGAGTTTCCTTCTTTGGAATAGGGAAAAACAGGTACAGAGGAAATGGAGAATCATTACTTCCTCCTCTTCATCCCTGCAGCTCCTGCAAAAGTAATTTGTGAGGATACCCATCCTTCTGGCATGAGGGCTGATGGGGCAGTGGCCAAGAGAAGCAAGATCAGACTTTTAAATCGAATGAGGTTTAGCACAGGTCAGATCTCTTTGGAAGTATTGCATGTGGTGCCATTCCTCTATCTTTAGTTTGTCTGAGATGAGAGGCAATCTGAAGTAGCTTTTGATGTACGTATATGTTACTAACTCCAGAGATTTTATAGCAGCCTGGCTATCGGTAAAATTGTGATGTCCTTGCAGTATTCCACATTACTTCTAAGTCAGGATAAGGCTTCGTTGATCGCCATAATTTCCGCTGAAAAACGCTGCAATGGTCGGGAAGATGGAAGGAGATGCTCAAGTAGAACACTATGGAGAAAGCAGCACCTCCAACTCCGTCTTCGTTTTTGAAACCGTGTGTATCAAGATGGCCATTGAAAATGAATGAATGAATAAAAATATGATACAAATTATACGGAGATATTTTAAGTATCGTTAAGAACTTTCACAGAGGACCTACGAACCGTTAGCACTTAAAATATTTTGCGGGTGTCAACTGAATAAAATTCAGTCAGTTCGGTTGTAGAAAGACGCGAGAAGGACGACTATTTTGCGAACAAAATCATTGTCGCGCATTTTCAACTGAATGGCTTTATGAGCAAAAAAATTGCCGCTAAGAGTCCGATGCATTCTTGGCCAACTTCTGTTTACCATTGTGTTAACGTAAGCGTAGTGATTTGGTGGTATTTTTCGAAGATGCCATTGGAAATGGAGAAAGCCTGCATGCCATTCGTTACCACGATTCCTCTATTGTGGTCTTAATTGAACGGTATGATGACAAGTGGCTTCTGTCGAACGGTGTGAATTGATTTCCAAACAAACAAAGCGACGACATCAATGGCCAACAATATCATTCGGCGGAGTATTGTGGTTTACGCTAGCAAATCAAAAACAATTTCAGAGTCGAAATCCACCAAGTGATTGATCAGAATACACTGCATTTTTGCGCAAATTGAATTCTGAGGCTGCAGCATAAATTGATTGGGTTCAGCGTACAGTCCAGGAAATCATTATTTTTCTATAGGATCGGACTCTAGTACAGTCTGCATTTAATCATGTTGAATTGATTAAAGTTTATATTAACTTATCGCGATTGCCTTCTATGAGTGGTATATTCAGGATAGTATATGCAGGAGCCATCTCTGCCATTTTTCTCTGATTTGCCGATCGACTGAATCGTGTTTAGAAACAATACGACTTCTAATGGGTACCCAATGTTCATTGTCTTTTCTGAACCAGAGGACTAACTAATCTCCAGTATGATAAGCGTGGTATTTGCGTCGCTCTTCGCTAGCAAAAATGTCTATTGGATGCATTTTTACCACCACGCGGCACCACTTAAAGTATTGTGAAATGCACAGCTGACTCTTTACGTACAATTTCGATACACTTGTGTAGCCTACATGAATTGATCTTCTTGGCCTTCGGTGCAGGATTGTTGGTGTAACAACTCTCTGTGATAACTCCAGTGAGTGCGCGGATAGAGAATCGGTCTAGTGTCAGAAGGCAACTTGCTTGGGTCAAAATGTCTGAGAGGTGGGGCAATCCTTTTTGACCAACAAGGAGGAATTAGCTTCTTTTTCTGTTATGTTGTCTATTATCTCATGCAATCTCTCCATCGTTAATGTTCATCGCCGATCCCTATCTTGCCAATTCATCAGCTTTTTCGTTCCTTTCTATGTTCTTATGTCCGGGAATCCAGCAGAGTTGGAGTTGGTGCCTCTTCAGCGAGTCTCGACATTTCTTGACTGCCTTAGATTGGATTGCAATGGATTTTATCGATTTTAAAACTGCTTGATTGTCAACGAAGATGGTTATATCTGATGGGGGGACGTGATAATCTCTTATGCATCCTGCAGCTTTTTTATTGCCAGGATTTCGGTTTGGAAGACTCTACATGTTTCTGTAAATCTAAAGGGTTCGTGTTTTTGTAGGTTTACCGAGTAGAATCTGGCTGTGACATAGCTTTGGTGTAATGACAATTTCTAATTACCTAGGAAGCTTTTATCTTTGTTATCATAGAGCGAATCAGTCGTTCTCCCTTTCCCCCTTCTGTTGCACTTAGCCACAGCGACATCACAAAGAGTTAAACTACGGTTTAAATGACCGTGTCAGACCGGTCAATGCAAGACTCTGTGGAAAACTTTATATGGTTGAAGTCCCAATTTGCTTCAGGTATTTTTAGAGTCTAGAATGAACAGTGATGGCGGTATCATCAGCAAATATCTACGATTTTTATCACTCGTAAGACTCTGTCGCACATAGTATTCTATAGCAATGGATACAGCACGGAAAACTGAGCACTGCGGTGGTGAGTTTAGAGCCTCTATCGTTGTAGTTTTTAAAAATTCTTTGTCTCAAAATACCCCAAACAACGTACCTAGTTGATCCTTGCATGTGTCCAAGTGCTAAACGTCACCATGCGAGGAGATTGCAACGGTCCAGAGCAATAGCTCTAGACTAGAAAGTACAAAAAAAAAAAAAAAACTCGAAAAAGGCACCATTACTGAATGCAATGAAGCAGATTAAGATTCCTGAGGTGTGGCTTGTCATAGATTCAATCATTACAGCACTATCGTTGGGCAAATATTAAACATCCAGTAGATCCAGTGATTTATTGAAACCGTGTTACGAATACGCGGATCACAAAGCATAGCAGCTAGACGCAACTTTCGAGAAAATACTTAAAATGGTAATCAAAGGTCGTCCAGCTATGTTTGGTGAAAGATGCAAGACTTGGACTGTGCGTTTGCAATTCGAGTGAATTGTATCAGCACACCTGCAATGAAATGCTTAAGCGGAGCAGATATTAGGGCTTCAAAGGGAGGTGGGAGGGTAAAAATTACACGCTGCAATTGGGTACGGTCTTAGTTTTGTGGGTGAATTCGTAAACGCAGTAATCTGGGAAAGTCCAATCACATGCCTGCTTTGTATCAACTTCGTTTGTGTCTTCATGCCTGTAAGTTCCATTTGTATTTCGCAAGTAATGCAGACTCTCGTTTTCCTCTGATGAAAGTCAAAACAAAATTTCCAGCTACTTTTTTGCAGGCCATTTAAATACAGAGACCACTTTGCGGGAGTTTCTGTTCAATTGTTTAGTCCCCCATTAAACATATTGCCACGCCATTACACAATGTCCACATAAACGCCCACAGAAATGCGTATTAATAATTAAATCTGAATTAATTATTATTTAAACTGTTTCATTTAATTTAATTCCGAAGGAAACCAAAACGTTGTACATTTTTTGTTAAATTTTTAAACAGCACAATTCAATTATTTTTCAATAAAATAACTACAAATTCCTCGTAAATAATTTAAATGGTTTTTCTGGACCTCAGACTTTGGTTTTATAGGCCGAAATGCTAATTAATTAATTTCATTCCTACAAATTGTATTCAGAAAAAAAAACATAATCCAGTGGTTATTCATTGATTACCACCAACGTGGACGGATGCCTTACTCAAATTTTTAACCGATCAAAGAACCAATTTCTCGAAAATTAAATTAAAAAAAAGAATATCCTGGGAAACACAATGAGTGATTTCCACATAATCCCCATTAGCCTCAACTTTTGTGCGGCGTTTTAGTGAATCATCAATCCCAAAGGACCAAATTCGTCCCGATTTAATTTAAACAACAATCAATACCAGATGGAAATGATAGCAGTCAAGTCATCGTTTACGTTAAAGCATCTTGCTTTTGTGGAGCTTTGAAGATAGAGAAAGGGAAAATCAAAAGGAATCACCAGCAAAGACATCCTTGTGCGAATAGCCTTCCGATGCGACTGGCAGAAATCACGAAATTCATTTCGAAATATTTATGCATGTAGTGGGCTTTGGGGTGGAATGAAGACATAGTCTCCAGGAAGGATACGATTAAAACATTGGTAAAGACTATAAGTGGCATTTTGTTTTTTTCAAATCGGACGATAAGGAGCATTAAAGCATTTCTGCACATTGGAGGGAGGATGTGGTTCCGCATGGGACAGATAGGCTGAGGGTATTTATAGCTTGAATTTTGGACTATTAGGCCACATCCTATTTGAGATGATAATCGTTGTGTTTGGAGTACTTAACATATCATTGGGTGTAGACGACATGAGTCCTATGCTGTTGTAGACATTTTGATTATAGAAGTGAAAACGGATCGATGTGATGCATTGTTGTTGTTAAAGGAAGTGCTGGTAAACTTTGGGTAATTATGTCCGTCTTACGTGAATCAAGCAGATGTCTTGTGCAACTGCGACAATAAGGGTTCATCTCCTTTTCAGTAAAATAGATCTCACAGGTCACCGTGAACACGGGCCTAAGCATCGTATTCGTACTTAAAATGCAAATTAGTTACATGAATTTTGGCTCAGGATTCGGGCTTTTTCAGATTACTAACGAGAGCCCTCTCATTTTCATTAAATTAAATTCTGGAACTATCTAGTGTCTGAAAACCTAATGTCGGGAGTTTGCAATGGCTGTAATGAATTTAGGTTTAAGCCAAGCTTATCGAAGTCAGTCGTTATTACATCACCACTAAAGCTAAGACAGTCTTATGGGCATGTTCACGACTATCTGGGAGGAAGTGGGGTCTGAGGTCAAAGACAATACTCTGGATCTGCCTGTCATTAATCTAACCAAATAAATTGAAGCAAACCTCGGCTCAAAATGTTTTTCGAAAAAATACAAAGACTTGTCTGTACTGACATCACAGGTGCCTATTTGACAGCAGAATTGGAAGTCCGCCTAGGAAACACGAAAGTTTTAAGTTCGGCAGTAGCTTGCGCCATAAAAATTCACATTTTGGACGTCTAAAGATCTCCAAAAAAATCTTGATTCTTTCGAATCCGACTACAACTTCATGCCCCAAGGATTCACTTTAATTCCACGCTCATCTCAATCATCCTTCAAGTAATGATTGACAAAGAACTTCCAATCGGTGTGGTATACTGACGAATCTTCACAAGATTGGCCTGTCACCGGACCCTACCTGCAGACTGGGCTTACAGAGCGATGAAAGCTCCCTTCACATCGTCACAGAATGTACCGACCTTATTCATGCGATAAAGCGGACCATAGGCAGTGAACTCATTTCACCAAAGGCGCTTGCCACGCTCCACCCAGAGAGGCAGATTAGCTTCCTGACATCTTCTGGAGTAGACAAACTGCTCTAAACCCATGGGAAAGTACAAAAGGCCTCTATATGGGATCGCAGTGCTAGAGTGGACAAATCCCTCCCCACTAATAATAACAATATTGATGAATCGAAAACCGAAAATGGAATCAGTGTTACCAGTCTTCCTTGGCTGCTCCACATCTACTCAACATTTGTAAGATGCAATCTCCGAAGAAGACAGATGATATCCTTTTTCGACGATAACTCAGCGATGATAACCCTAAGATCTTTTCACTTTGACTTAAAACAACAAGAGCAATCAAGCAACTCTCGGATTGCAGAAAAGTGATTAATATCTTAACAAGCCGAGCATTAGTTCGTCTTACATATGCCGACTCCACTTGGAAGTTAAAGAAGTGTGACTGTCTCGCTATAGCTCGCTGTTGACTGAAATACTTTGGTAGTGGATTCCATCTCCAGAAATAATCAGCACCACTTCCGCAACCACTATCCTTAAGTTCTTTTATGATCTTGATTTTGGCCAACATTTTTCTCAGTTGTTGGAGAACTTTGATTCAAACGAAAAATCTTTTAGGTCACAGTGCACTTCCGCCGTCGCCAGTTTGGTATGAAGTCCCATAGAGCCCTATCTTGACTGACATGGCCAGAATAGGTGCCTTACGGCTCAGTCGGAGAAGATGGCAATTTTAGTCGACAAACAGCAGATTTAGTGGAGATATGTTCTCTTCGCATTGCTGGTCCGCTCATGTATTTGGCGCCGGTAAAGAAGCCTTATAGGGACGACATCAGTGCTAAGGGCTTTCTTTTTGCTAAGGGATATGATAGTAACCATGTGTTTGTATGAAGTTCGATACGCATTTGTCGGCTGACACTGTCCTGTAAGTGATTTAGCATTGCTGCAGAATGTTCCTTGCAAGTCTCCTTCTCTCTGAGCTGATCTACATCCAAAATCTAAATTCTTTAGTGGATCTTGCTTGGAGCTCCGACCACTCTTAAGCTCTTCGGATCACCGTAGATCATTTGAGAGTTTCTCTTTCTTGCTTTAAGTTCACTGACGTAGATACGCTTGTATAAGATCAGACTATGCTGCAATTTCACGTTAAATTAGGCTTCAAGCCCCACTCTTCCTACTGCTTAAAAAATAGATCCATGTTTCTCTGTCTACTGATAGCCACGGTTGTCCTATCTCCGTCTTCTGAAGAAGGTTTAGTTTGGTGCGTTTGGCAAAGGAAAGGAATCCAACTGCAGGGTGGCATTTTACTATAGGAGGTATTGGCGTCCATGTTTTAGCCAACTCAAACGTCAAATATATAATTATTTGACAAAGTCTATGGTGCTGTACAGCTCGTATAATTCGTTGTTGAATCTTCTCCTCCAAGGTCTGTCACAACAAACAAATATTTTAGGGAGTATTTGTCGTGCGAAATGAGCGACGGTATCATCATCCGCCTTCGATAGAGTTGGTTTGGTTTGTAGGCTGAGAATCTGTCTTTTGAAGCCTTATCTCTGATCTCCCTGATAGGTACGTGTCTTAGTTCTTCGGTATATTGGAAAAAGTGCCTTCCAAAGGAGTCTAAGATGACAAAGACAAGGAAGTGGGTTGTGTCCTCATTGATTTCCTCGTCTTCGCAATCCCTGCAAAGATTGTCATCACTTAGCCTTAGCTTTTTCATGTGATAACGCAGAGTATTATGACCTGTTATGACTCCTACATGGATGGAGATGGTTTTCCTGTCCTTCAACATAAGAGTTAATACTCTATATAGTTCTAGCACCGCTGAACCTTGGCCATAGCTTTCAAGGAGCTCCATATTTCATTCGCTTCTACCAGATTTTCGATCCATATCTCATGTTTGAGTTTACATGGCAGGACTTTCAAGAGATATCGTACAAACAAGAATTTCTCTTTACTTAGGCCTCAGTTGGGCCCGTTGTAATTCCTCTTAAGTGTCTGTTGGAGAAGTTTGTAAATGAAAGGTTGGTGATACGGTTGGTCTATGGAGTGTCTGTTGTTTGCGTGTGGGGTCGGAAAATCTTCCTGTGGTTTTTCCAATTCCAAGATTTCACCGATCCCTTTGCTATCTAGTTCCTTTACGTCTGTTATCCGCATGGATCGCAGTACCCGTTGGCGTAGTTTAGCAGTAGCTGGACAGTGACAAAAGAAGTGTTCCAGGTCCTCCTCCTCCTCTCCACAGTTTTTGCGGAGGGTGTTATTTGGTTTGGCAGTAAGGGATCTTGCCACTCTCGTGTCGTCAGATCTGCCCAGTGTTTTTCGAAATCCTGGTTGATCCTTGTATCGATTGCTGTCATGATGATCGTTGATGCGACTCCTATTTTGTCTTTGTGGTGGTACTCACCGTTGTTCCTGCTCCTTCTCTCGCCAGTTCGTCTGCTTTTTCGTTTCCCGTCGTACCTGTGTGTCCCGGTATCCATGAGATGTGCACATTATTTCGCTAACCGAGGAGGTTTAGCAAATTAGTTATTAGTTGTTCGGGACAGGACCTTGCTACTCAATTTCCTTCTCAGTCCAAAGAAACAGTGACTGGCAGGAAGTATTTTTCATTTGATTTCTCTTGAGATGTCATTGTTAGGAGATGTAGCAGAGCCACTGTAGGTAAAGTGCCTACTACCTCGAGGTTATAGGTGTTCATTGTGATGTTTTGTCTGATTCATCAAGGTTGGGTGTCCCTCCTTGCTGACAGGAAATACTAGGTTTCCTTCGCTTCTTTATTTTAATCGATTCGGTTTTTTTATTTGCAAAGGCACTGGTGACTGTTTGCTGAATTCTGCCAGTAGTGACATCTGAAAGGTTGTGACTGTTGTTCAAGTATGCTGTCAAATCCTCATTTCATATCAGAGGTTTCGGTGATCGTGCTGCCGAACTTGATGGAGCA
The DNA here is from genome assembly GCA_917880715.2 of Matsumyia berberina. Classification (NCBI taxonomy): domain Eukaryota; kingdom Metazoa; phylum Arthropoda; class Insecta; order Diptera; family Syrphidae; genus Matsumyia; species Matsumyia berberina. Next base: position 107,153,029 of record OU862870.1, on the reverse strand, counting down.
CCGAGTAATCTTCTGTTATTTTGTGAACTTTGTAATATATTCTCCTTTCCTCTTTTGCTGTTAAAATCGTATTGAGCGACTCATGTGTTCATGCGCCATTGCTCGGAGGAGTTTTATAAGGATATTCTTCGGTGGAGTTTACCTTTAGTCCATGAAAACGTTGGTGCAAATCAGACTTATATTGACCAATTTATCCTTGATGTGATTTGCCATACGACCTATGTTTACATATCGGAGGCTTGAGACTTATGGCTTGATTCTGACGCGTATGACAAACCCGCATCTTTTGCCGACTGTAGCAATCGCCATAAAAGAAATCCTCCTTTTACTCGGGCCACTGTACTCCACTTCTTAAATGTCAGCTAGGTCTGGGGAATCTACTAATTTTTCGGCTTCAGTAAGCTTGTTATGGGTCCGAGTATTCCGTGTGCATAATCGAAGATTGTTGTCATTCCAGGATCGTCAACAATCCTTCTCTGAGTGTTACAAATTCCTGTGGCCGGTCAGTTACACCGACGGCACAACGTGGAGGAAAAAGTACATCCGATCAATAGGAATGGTGTCACAATGTACCTACATACCTTTCTGCATCCTGGACAGCCATGAAACCCTGCATAATCTAACTTACACAGCAAACATATGGCGGATGTGTCAAACTGTGAGCATCTGTATGCTATTCAAATTCATGTTTTGTTTAGCAGTTTGGGAATTTAGCTTCAGTTGTCAAACAAAAATAGCCCTTCCCCAATGGGGTGTCATTTTCAACGATTTAACTAACAGTTGTACCACGTGTTTCCTGAAATATTTTCACTATAAGCACCAAAATGCAGCTTTTGTAGCATAAGTCAGAAATACATCACTTATGACATAAAAAAAAGAGTTCATTTTAAATTTTTTTTCAGATAGAGGATGAACCAAGACGAAACAGACGCAACAGCGGCTACCAGAATACAGAGTACCTACAGTTTCACGAAGCAACTTCATCAGATGGGTGGTGGCGCAATGTCCTCAGCACTCACTCGTTTATTTTGTCAACCATTGGAGGTGTTGAAAATACGCTTTCAGCTTCAAGTTGAGCCGCTAAAAGATGTGGAGCATCAAACCTCGAAATACACGTCCTTTCGGCAGGCATGTCGAATGATTTACAGAGACGAAGGGATTCTGGCGTTTTGGAAGGGTCACAATGCAGGTCAATTTCTAAGCATAGTCTATGGAACGGCACAGTTCTGGTCATATGAGCAGATATTGCTGCAGTTGGCTCAACCGGGGTTGCTGCCTGAGAGGCAACATGTCAATCGGTTTCTAAGTGGCGCTGGCTCGGGTTTCGTAGCAACGTTAGTGTCTATGCCCTTCGATGTCATTCGTACAAGGCTTGTGAGTCAGGACAGTGGGGCTGGATATAGAAGTGCAACTTCTGCCCTACCATCTATTTGGAACGAAGAAGGTCCGAGAGGACTTTATCGCGGGCTTGGGACGGCGTTGATTCAAGTCGTGCCTTTAGTCGGAGCTAATTTCGCGTTCTATGGACTCATGAAAGACTTAGGGGTCATGGTTAGCTCAGCCAAGAGCCACAAGGAACTCCCCACGTGGTATTTACTTTTCTCAGGCGGTGCCACTGGAGCGATTGTTAAAATGGCCATGTATCCATTGGACCTAATTAAAAGACGGCTGCAAGTTCAAGGATTCCACGAGCATCGAAAGACGTACGGGAAAAATCTATCCTGTGACGGAATCACGAGTTGTATAAGGCTGACGCTACGCGAAGAAGGTCTCTTTGGATTCTACAAGGGCATGTATCCAACACTTCTCAAATCGGGAGTATCGACAGCTTTTTATTTTGGTGTCTATGACAAAATAAAGCAGTTTTTTTAGCACAAGAAATCGTTCTGTTTGTAGCTCCTAGGGACCTGTTTTATTTCGAAGATGGACAGTCAATTTGAGTTCAATTTGTGACGAGCAAAGTGTGTGTGTAATTGTCCTTGGAATTCGATTAAAATTCCGAAGCTGAAAAGGTCGGTGAGCAGCTTGTCAATGCTAAGCGGTGTGCTCGGCTCTGTGGAATTGTTGACCTATTTGCCCAAAACAAACAAAACAAAACTGGGGGAAAGACTCTTCGAATGGAGATGCTGGCTTAGTCGATGAATATATTAATTTCGCCGATGGAAACCAGCTGAAGTAAGGTAAGAGTTATTGGTTCGACAAGATGTTGCACAAAAATATCGTTTTCGTAGAACTGGATGAGGGTTGGAATGTTGGAAAATAAATTTAGGACATTCTGGACCGGTGGTGGCTGTGCTAATTTGTTATTGGAATTCGGTGTGATTAATTGTGTCCAATTAGGGATGTAAATTTCGGAACAGGGGGAAAATTGATTTTATCAGATTGTTTATGCAAATGTTGTGACTTAATTTTGATGGCAACGGTTGGGCCGACAAGGCATGGTAAGCAGTATTGTCTTGAAGGTTTTGATTTATTCGAACTAAATTAAGTTTGATTGTACGTACCGATGAAGAGATAAATGAAACTGGAAACGAATACCGGTGCTGTGGGACGGGATATTTGTTGTATTTAGGCACAGTCTACCGAGTGGATTTAAACGCAGTTTCGTTCGATGTAGATTTTTTTTTCCAAAAAGTAATGGGCACTGATTATACCAGTAAGGATTGTAAGCTTGTTTGTATCGAGGGTAACGAGAAAATTAATTTTATTGAGTAATGGTGTGGGGAACAGTCAGTTCTGGTGTCAATAAATTTTAGTTTAGGCCTTTTATTCGGTTTTAAAAATTAGACGGGTTCAGGGATAATGAAGGAAATGAGAGTGTTTTTTTCAGCAATTTCTTTAGTAGTGAATTCGCTAAGGATAACTTAGCAGTTTCCTGAATACTGTACGAGTTTTCCGAATCAGCGTGGATTTGACAATAGTCCACCTAAACGCTGTTCACTACTTAACGTAACGAGCTATAGATGCTCAGTAAGGCCAGTGCTATACGAGCTTCAAAATGGTCGCGAGCCTTGGCACAAACTTCTTCGTTGCCACAGAACCCCTCATGACGTTCTACAGTACGCACGCTATGGAGGGAAGTTCCTAGGTTAGTTTAGATAAGTGGGCAGGCGAAAAGAAGAAACCATATCGCCACACTCAGGTCAATTCAGACCAATTGTGATACCAGTATATGTATGGATATCGCTAGAACATTATAGACTTGCTGCGTCTGTGATACAAACCATCCTGTGGATTTGATGAATTTCATTACTTGGTCTACCGGTGTATCCGATAATTCTTCAATGTCCTCGAAAAAGTGTCGTCCCAGGAACCCGTTTCTTCTGTTATTCGAATTTCATATGGTATTATGACCTGTGATCATTCCTATAAGAGTAGATAGGGATCTTTTGTCGTTTTGCAGAAGTCTGTTGGTCCTAGCGAATAAAGGCCATGTCTTCCTTGTTCTTTCCTTGTGCTTTCCCCGCTTCGAGCTTAAGTGTGCTAGGCGGGATGTTCACCGAGGTGTCAGCTTGTTCCGAGCTTGTTGTCGAGCAGCATTCTCTTTTTCTGGTATGCGCTCATGTCCAGGGACCCAACATTTGTGTTCCAAGAACCTTGAGTTCATCTCGACAGCACCTCACAAGCTTTGATTTTCGTTAGCAAAAATTGCTTTTATTGCTGCCTGGCTGTCAATGAAAAAATTGATATCCTCTCGTGGTTTTGCTCTCATCGCAGTCTCACGGGCGGCTATTGTCACTGCTAGGACCTTCGCTGGGTGAACATGGCTGTGGTTCGGAAGGCGTGCGGACTTGTAGATGCTCAGCATTTCGAAGAAGATACCTGCCCCCACACTAGTATCTACATTCGATCCACGGTGTAGAAGAAGTCGCTTGACCACACTGACTCCTTTTTGGTTGCGGGTGCTCTGTCCTATTGCAGTTTTCTGTATGCTCAGTCTGTGAAACCAAATAGGAGCCCGGAAAAAGAAGCCTAGGGCTTTCTGATGTCAAAGGGCGATTGTAGCAAGACGATCGGAAGCTTAAGAGTAGTCAACATGACTCCTAGCCTGTACGACCGAAGGTTAAATCAATCGCAAACACCGTCGCGATTTCTGTGAAACCAAATAGGCAAAACCTTAACCATTTCCTGAAAGAACTTGATTTCCCCACAGAATTTTTATAGTTATCATAGCCTAGTACCTCTAGAGTATAGACTACTAAAGAAATATTTGCGGAGAAGTTCCGTGAATGTCTTCAGTATTCCTTGATATTTACATAATGTGTGAGCTCAGTGTTGATGCCTGTTATATGTACATACATCCCCACAGAAACTGACCGTTATCTCCAATGCTGTAGCACGCTCAGTCAGGGCAGGGAGTCCAACAGTAAGGAAGCTCCAAATACAAAGCTGTACAAAAAGCACAGAACTGAGATGCCAATAAAGGAGAATTTGCAAAATGAGCAAGAACTAAGCTCGAGCAACAGAGTGGTCAGCGTGTTACGGGAGGACATTCTGGCAAGAAAAACAAGTGCCTTGGCCTACAACTTACGGGTTAGTGGTAGGCCAAAGATTAGTTAGGATCCTTAAAGTTAGGAAATTTAAAAAAATTTAGGTGGCGCACATATGAAGAAGGAGAGCGTGCTGTTCAAGACAGTAAGAACTCCTTTCAGGGATGATGCTTAAGAAATCGCATGCACACGCGTCGCATTGCCTAAATCTATTTTTGATACCAAAGGTTTCGTTGACGTCGTCTTTACTGACCTTGATAGAGCAGGCACACAGTCGGAGAGTTTGATAGGGAAGCCAAAATTGTTCAACGCTCTGTCTAGCTCATCTCTTTAAAGGGTATCATATGCGGCCGTTAACTTTGGACTAGAAAATCCTTGGTAACCTCCAGATCTGCTGTAGCATAATCAACTGGCCAATGGTAGACTTTGCCCAGAGCTACACTGTTATTGACCAATCGGGTTGTTGACAAAAGGTTTCATACGCTCAAGGAATAAGACTGATACAACCCTGGGGGTTTTTTTTTGTTTATAGTTTCAGCATTGTCTCCTGATGAGGTCCTTTTCGCGAGGTAAACTTTCTCCTATTTTCCAAATAAAGTCGTGCTTCCTATTTTATCTCTCTCATAAGTTTACGTATTGCTGTCTATTTCGTCCAAGTTGGGTGAACGGCATTTTTGGTTCACATCCCACAGATTTTCAAAGAGCCTTTGTTCTTCTCTAGATTGTGAGATATGTCAGACAACAATCAGGCAAGGGACTGCAAACACACACTTCAATATGCTGCACACAACTTGAGCATAAAATGTGACTTACACCTCCCCAACTACAAGTATAGTTCCCAACAAGAAAAAAAAATCGAACAAATACCAGAAACATGTCACCGCAACAAGGTCTTTCCAATATCGACCAACATCGGTAAAATCTGAATCATCCCGCTGAGGCTCTTCATCTCGCCCGTAATCTGTTAATAAAATTCAGATAAATTTGATGAGATCCTGAGTGTTTTCTCGGAACGCCATCGTCTTCCATTCGACCATCCCCACCTCTTCCGGTCTGTTCTTCTCCGCCCATCATAAGCTCCTAATGTAAATTGTCGACAAGCAGAAAACTGAAGGAAATTTGTAAGCTGGCCCCAACCTTACTTCACACTGTATTATATTCTAGAGGCGGTCTTTCCGGGGATAAGTTGTGTTATCCTTCGCAATTTATCTATGTGAGGTGTAAATATCCATTGAGACTAAAGTAGGATTAAGCATCCAACATAAAACAGTTCTCAATGGATGCTTGGTCCCACCCTAGGTCAACTAGCAACTGCTGGGTTCGTGTGAGCGTGCCACGAGTGGGCTTTTTCCCTCACTATATACACGAGCATATAGTTTCATATCCTTTATTATTACCACCATCATAGCTTCGCTTATTATGCGTTCAACTTTTGACCTTTAGCAGCAGTGCTTCCTCTTCCGTTATCTCCGACTAAACATAAACTCAATTTACAAGAACGATACACTCACACAGAGAACAGAACACTATCGCCGTGTGACCTTAGAGAAACGTGTACACATGGTGTCCTAAATGCTCGCCAGGGTACACACTCTCAGCGGACAGAGGAAACTTTTGTTAACATCTATCTTTTGGGGTTTTTGGGGACGAAAGGGTAACACTAACAGACGAAGTGAGGAGTTCAACTCTCAACAGAACTAAAATTGGAGCCCCGACCAAGAACAAGAGGAAACTGGGCAAATATTGACTTTTAGATCCGATTAGCTAGTTGATATTTTGTTCACCATATCTCTGTAAAATGTTAGCCACTGCAGCAAAATGTGTTTACTCATGACCTTAGTATAAAATTTTGAAAGGATCATGTCACCGCCATCTACCCCATTGACCTGGCTCTGTACTATGTACTATTGGACCACTGCTGGACCAATGAAGCATTTGCAGGATCTGCTGGGTGCTTTACACGACAACGACAACGGTACGTGAAGATAATTTTGTTTTCTCTGTTCCGGCTGTCGGGCATCCTTTAAAATGATGTTACGGGGATATCCTAATTTATTTTTCATCCTTTTTTTCGTATCCTTTAAAATTGCATGTGTTCTTCGGAGAATGGGATTGGGAAGACCGTCAGGAGTGAATATTTTATTGGGACATCGTTTGGTCAAAACATCGGATGTTGGAGAATTTGAAAAAAAAAGGCCTCTTCGAGGCAGGGGTAGATTTATTGAAAGATAGATTATGTTTCGTTCCGGGGGGGGAGAAACTGTTTGTTTTGGCTGCAGAGAAGAGTAAAGCCGGGTGGAAGTGAAGTTGGGGTAGGATTACTGAATGTTATTGGGGTCTGGGGATTTGCCAACAATGTCATTTCGATTCTAGTCGATTGATGCGGTGGGGGTTGACTTCGAATAGTCAATAAAGTAAAATGAATTGCTTACATGAGTGAGCGCAGATACACATCAACTTTGTAGTCGGGTTAAGCCCTTTAAATGTATAGGGAGAGACCCTGTTTTTTTTCTATATTATGACCATGCGCTTGTGAGTTTATTGTGAACAAGGGGTCCTTATGCACATTGGTTTTGAATGCCCGTAGTGTCATGAAGAGAACTAAGAAATTGGTTATAAGGTTAGCTAAAGTCCAAAGTATGTAGGTAGCTAGAGTGGCAGCTTCTTAGAACCCAATCAGCGGTAGGGTGCGTCATTTTGTAACCACGAAACTCGTTTAAACCTATTTGTATGTGGGTGTTGATTTGTTGTGTTGGGATGATGTGGCTAAGTCTAGTCGGTGGAGTTCAGGATCAGTTCAGGATCAGTTCTTCAATCCTCTTTTCAGATATGTCGCCGAGGTTCACGAAGATGGATTTGCCCAAAGTACGCTGTCTGGTCTTGCCTTGAGTCGGACACCTTTAAAGGAAATAAAGTAGAGATTCTTTCTAGTTAAAGTCCTTGCAGCTCCTGCAGAAATTATTGTGAGGAATACCAAGCTTGACCGAATAGTCTCCAACTGGCTAGTGGCCCTTGGTAATGGCTGCAATTCTGGCAATATCTGGTCTTGATTTGCCAACTAACACTCTTGACTTAGTTTTGTTGTAATTAGGCCTTGTTTTTCTTGAAATGACGCAGCTGGACAGGCCGTTCCACCTACGATTGGCAAGCTGGAGGAAGTGGAGATGTGTGTATGTATATAGCCCTAAACAATGCCCAGCGGAATATCGACACTTATCGCAAGAGAACTGTCAAGGGCCGATCCTCACCTGGCCGACTTTTCGCGCGCTCATTGTCCTCATGATTGCTATGACCTGTGATCCAGATGAGTTGATTAATTTCAAGCAGGCATATGGTAACCGCATCAATGGCTTTGATAGCGGGTTCACTATCCGAGAAAATAGCTATATTTTGGTTGGATGTTTGGAGGTTGTTCAACAAGCGGCAGGCTTCCCGAATCGCGAGAAGCTCTGCCTGGAAAACACTAGCAGAGTCTGGGAGACGAAGACACTTTGATATATTCAGTTGGTCAGAAAAGATTCCTGCGCCGACTCCATCTTCGACTCGTCCTTATATATACCAATATCATAGTCATTGATAAAGCTTCCATTCTTCCATTCTTCTCTGGTACAGAATTTAGCAAGGAATAATTTCCTAAAATTGAGGGTAGGTGTCTCCAAATCTCCTGGAGTTATTTCCAAGATCTTACAGTGAACGTATAACTTTGCGGTACAGCACCCAGATTTCCTGAGCCGGACCGCTCTGCAGGTAGCTGTGTCTTTAGAAGTGAAGTTTAAGGGGGATCAGGTGCAGGATCAGACTTAGAGCATCAGTATGACAAGATCGCAATGCTCATGTGAAAAAAAGCCAATGGGCTCCTAGGTCGACGCCGTTTGACGATGGAAAGTTCATTATTGAGAATCTAAAAACTCTCAGACTGACTCCTCTTGAGGCACTCGCCTTTGATATCAAGGAGTCTGACAATGGCGAGTTTATGATTCTAGGGCAGGGCATTTGTAACTGACATCAAGTCACAAAACCCTTATGGACTACCTTCTCTTATTGCTTTCATTTCTTTTTGATACAACGCAGGACACGTTTACAAATCACCTCCAGGATGGTTCCTCTGAAATGTCTCCTGTTTTGCCATCTATCATAAATCCATACATGGAGAGACAACCGGTTTTTATACCCAGATGTCCTCAATCATTACTTTGATGTTATGCTCACTCCCTTCATTCACGTCGGTTGCTTTTATTTTTTACGAGTTTTGCATGATTTCTTCACCAACACGGATGGTGCTATTTTCAAGTGCGTTTTGATGGTTTTTTTTCTTCCATCATACCACTATGAGGTATGGGATTGTGGATCTGCGTTTATCCATCATGCTGACTTCTCCCCAAAATCCTTTTTCCCTCTGACACAGAATTTTTCTCACTTGCTGAGTCTTTTTTTATACATAGTTTCGAGACCTGCATCCGAGTATAGGTACTTCTCCGGGCATTTTGATTTACATTCCACATGGTATAAGGGTTAATAGTCCAGAGTTGAGTTTACTTTAGTTTTTTCTGGCAAAGCTGTTGCCATTTGAAGCATAATCCCCTTGTTACTCACAGTGACGCCCATGAAGTTCTTTGACATACACATATCCAACAGATTGTGAATACCCGTTTGTTTGTTTTAATCATCCAGTTTGGGAAGGGATATATATGTACAAGTAGTGAGTCTGGCAATAACATAAGCGTTCGACTCAGTGGAGGAACACAGAAGGCACCTAGGTAACGATCAGGCTGCTGACAATAGGCTTCACTCATTCACACAACACGGCAGATAAGATATAGGAGATGTTAAAAAGACAGATGCCTCTGTAATTAGCGCTGTTCAGATGGTCTCCTTTCTTGAGGATCGGGCAAACAATGCTGAGATTCGATTCAGCGGGCATACTTTCCTCCGAACATATTTTACGGATGAGTTGGTGTATGGTCCTTACCAAGTCATCGCCTGCCGCTTTGAACAGCTCGTTAGGTCCAGCATCTTTGTTAGACTTAGATACGGCTATTTTCACTTCGTTCAGGTCGGGTGGATCGAATTGTTGGTCTTCGTTATCTAGGCTGAATGGTTCATTCTGCCTGACAGCGGGATTTGATTTGATTTGATGCAGAAGTAGTTCTTTCATATCCTTAGCATGGACTGCGATTCTACTACGATGTTCCCATGTTCGTCGTTGCAAGCTTCGGTTTGGCCTCTGTAGCCTCGAAAAGTTATTTTTACCCTTTGGTAGAACTTCTAAACCTCATTCCTGCTGTAACATCCCTCTATTTTCTATTTTTTTAAGACATCTTGCGTTAGTCTGCCTCAGACGACGAATCCACATCCAAATAAGCGCTGCTTTTGTTGCCGGTAGCAATCGCCGTAATATACATATATTGCTGTTTTTTATCCTCTTTTTGCCCGGTACTTGGATTTGCCACACTTCTTGGATGGGGGTGATGTCTGCTTTGCAAGAGCCTATGCCTTTCGCTAGTTGTTCGCCTGCACGCGGTCTGTTAAGGAACCTAACATTCCGAAAGCGGATCGAAATTCGTTGTCCTTAAATTGTTTGCATAGGTTGTCATGGTCGCCGTGGCTCAGCGTTGGACTGCTGACCAAGTGGCGTGGGTTCAAGCCCCAGCCAGGAACTCCAGGAACATCACGGCACCACCTCTCGTCGGGGAATGACAAACCTCCGGGAATATAATCCGTCATGAAAGAGCTTCTCTCTTCGCCGTTCGGAGTCGGCAATAAATTGTAGGTCCCTTTCATTCGTGCAAACAATACAACACGCACAACATAAGTGGTTGCGAGAAGCTAGGCCTTTGCTCATTCCGAACGCCAGCTATTTATTTAGGTTGTCATCAGTGAATCCGTCCGTATCTGGGGCTTGTTGTTGCTTCGCAACAATTATAATTTTCCATGGCACAGCCGTCAACCCTGCGCACAACTCTCAACCTGGAGAGCTAGGCCCTCTGTTGGACCCCTTGGGGCCGGATAGTCCAGTCCTCATTGGTCTTTAATCCGGTTACGTCGAAGTAGCCCATTCCATCGTGGGAGTTTTTCCGCTGCCATCTGGAGGCAAGGTAGAGTGCCTTAGTGTGAACGCTCTGCCCCACACCTCCACTTCTCTCTTGTTTGCTGCCACCACACGGGTTGAAACCCTATCTTAAGTTGAGATATTTACTAATCACCCAGCGTTCACAGCGAGGAGAAGGTAGGAGTTGGGAGACAGAGGTTGGTTCATTTCTCTTCTCAAGCTTTTTTTTCTCACGACGGAATATTCATTCTGAGGAAAAATTTAAAAAAAAACAACATGAAGTAGGACGAATTCGATCAAAGTACCCATGACGTACAAATACTTCTCGTAACTGTCAAATTTAATAAAATATTTTTGACGTTTATTTTTCTTCATCATAAAGTCTTCCACTCTTCGTTTTTTCTGACCGTCCTTAAGCACGTCTCAAGGACACAGAAATTTCCTAAAACTCCACTCATTCTCTTTCACGTCATCGAAACTTTAGGGCAATCTAATGAAAGTTCCCTAACAATCACTGTGGCTATATTCGCCTTCGCCTTCGGGGCACAGAGGTTGCAGCTGTACTCAACTTGTTTTACAATACACAAACAACAGTCCACACACACACACACCCATTCTAGATTTTGCCAAACATTTTGCAGAGCCCCGAAAATTGTATGCCGTGTATACATCGTTGAATGCCACTTGAAAATTTGTCGAAATAAATCCTTGTGGTTGGCTGTTAAAGGACATGATACTTAATTTTATTTGAGATAAGAAGAACAAGACGGCGAAGTAGATGATGAGAAGTAGAACATGGCAGTGGCTCTGGGCGCTACCGCTGCTCTATATGTAGAGTGTGTGCGGCGGTACTGTGTGCACACTTAATTAAGTGGAGGTTTTCGTGTATCTTATTCTTGTGCAAAAAAGGACTATGCCTTGAATCTACAAAACAGGTAGCCTATGTTCTGTGGAGCACATATAGGAAAGGCGCTTTTATTTAAGGTTGGTTATTTGAACAGAGTACGCTCGTGTTTGCTTTGTATTTTCACCGAGTAACGGACATTCAAATATTCCCAGCATCATACATACATACGGTCGTATAATAAATAAGCGGGTTTGGGGGCTGGTGATATATTGTTTTTAAAGTAAAGTTGTCTCGAGTGCAAGATAATTAAAAGCGGACAGAGGTCAACACTTAAAGGGATTGAGGATTCTATGTACATTGGTTCTATTAGCTTTGAAGTGGTTAATTGAGATAATAAAACCGCTTTCAGACGCAGAGACATTGAATCTTAATTTAAAGGGACAGACGGCTTCTTAAACCGTGGCTAATTCGATAATAATTGTTTTCGGAAGTCGGACTATTTGAGGGAGCCTTACTCTAATTTCAATTTGGTTTTTAAGTTGAAACGACAACATTGTCAGAGAAACTATTACTATCTATGTTGACAGCCAGGCGGCTATTAAGCCTCTGCAGTCAGCATCAACAAAACCGAAGCTCGTTAAGGTCTGCAGACAAACTCTCAATATATCAACGAGCAATAAGGTGACCCTATGCTGTGTACCAGGCCACAAAGATATATCAGGTAATGAGGTCCCGGACGAACTTGCCAGAAAGGATGGAGAACTAGCATATGCATACACCGTTTCGGTTGCAAGGACACTGATTAGCACCCTTTACAGGGGGCCTGCAGCATAAGGTATATACTGGATATATACGGCGGTGATGAGGCCGATCCTTATGTATGAGTATTGGTCAGGTGGACAGCACTGGACAAAAAGATCAACAGCAGCCTGCTTGAAAAGGTACAAATAGGATCACGCATCTGCATAACGGGTGTTTTGAGAACAACCCCCACTGCCGCACTGGAGGTTATGCTCTATCTGTTTCTTGTTGATATCTTTGGGAAGCTAATGGGACACAAAGCAGCATTAAGGTTCAGAGAATCCTCCCACCTGATCAGCACAGTAATGGGCCACTCTGGGATCCTCAAAGGCAACCATACTATTTTTAGTAAAACGCACTACGTTGTCCCATATATTGACTTCAACGTCAGGTACAAGACTCAGCTTCCTAGTAGAAGCTCTTGAGAATCTGGTAGATTTTTGAGCGATTCCGCGTTAGAAATATTCACAGATGGATCCAAGACAGCGGGCGGTACGGGGGCTGGGGTCTTCTCCAATGCACCTGGCTTAGCCATTACCACGCGAATGCCGGATCACTGTAGTGTGTTTCAAGCGGAAATTACGAGAGTCTGCGAAGCTACAGCTTGACTTTCGATTAATGCGATAGATTGTAGCGCTATACTATACATAGATAGTCAAGCAGCTAGTAAAGCAATGCCGCAGATCTCTCAAAGAGATTGCAGATAGGTGCAACGTAACCCCTATACTGAGTTCCTCCTTGATACAGATGCCAAGAAACTGGCAAGCCATAGGTGGAACAACATCAGCACTTGTCTCTTGTTAAAAAAATTTGGCCTAACCTGGATTTAAAGAAGACGGAGAGACTTTTATCTACAAACCGGAAAAATCTATGTTCACTGATAGAGGCCTTACCGGACATTGCTTGATAGGCAGGCATGCACTTAGATTGGGGGTCCCCTCCAACGATTTCTGCAGAAACTGTAGGGATGAGGAGGAAGAGGAAACTACGACCCACCTACTGTGTAGATGTCGTGCTCTTGCGACGCTAAGAAGAAGAACCCTCGGGGAATACTTCTATGATGATCTTAACGATCTAGCTGAACTCGACATCCAGAAGATAAGAAACTTCATCTCTGGGAGGAAGTGGTTCAAATCTTAGGGTTAACACCGCTACGGTTGTCCGGTATCACAATGGGCTAATCTGGCTTATGTGTGTCCCTGCCTGAGCGGGGACAGCTACCTAAATTAACCTAACCTAGTCGAAGGGAAATACGAATGATCTCCGGTGTCCTTAAGGCCACTGCGGAAAAGGAATCCAAGCGGAGCATCTTGGATTCCCCTACAATGACTACTGCAGAAGCTGCAGGGACGAAGAGGAAATTGAATCCATCCAGCACCTGCTATGTAAATATCACGCACTGGCCACCTGAACACTGCGTACTGGGGGACCTTCATATCGCTGATTTGGGAAATCTTCTAAGATTTCTATCCCTTTCAGGTTGGTTTCCAGATTAGACAACCCTATCCCTTGGTTAGACTGGCATGAGTATACTTTTAATGGGTACCATGGACCCGCTTGAGGCCTAAGTAAGTCTTTAGGATATCCACAAAACCCACGATTTTTGGGTAAATATTAAATTTTTTTCAAGGTTTTCGTATCTGTACTTAATCATTTCCACCCAACTTCCTCGCCTGAAAGCCATTCATTAAGTATGGTTTCACAAACCCAAAGTACACCAAGAAGACTAATCGAAAATAATTATGCTGCACAAGTCCTTACAACTTGCAGCAGTACATCTTTACGTCCCTGATTCATACGCACTTATAAAATTTATTTTAATTATTTCCGAATTACACGTACTGTCGGTGTGGTAGATCTAATTGATTGCATTAGCGTTGGTAAGCTTTGCCCCAATGAGCATTCCATGCGGGAAAACCAAAAACAATTTATCATCCCGAACCAATTCCTCAGCGAGGTCTGCACCTACACATAGTTGGCAGGGAGCCAACAATATTTCATCTGTGAGTAGTTTTCCGGGATAACAGCGAATTTGCCACAAATTGCAATGAAACCCGTTTGCATTCGTCTCCGCAACTAACGAATTTCGATTTAATTGGACATCAATGGCCAACTTTCACTGCGTTTGTTTGCTAATAGATGCGGGAAATTAGACAAATTTATGGGTGAGTTAGGTCTCGAATTAGTAGCATATGTATGTATAATATGTCTTTGGGGAATATACGGAAGCTGCTTATCGAAATCCTGGGAGAAAGCTACGCTTGTATCCAAAGAATTAAATGATGAACAAACATGTGAGGTGAGTTCCCGTTTCTGATGAAAATGGGATTCATCCATTCTGGGAAAGACTCTAGGGATGTTAAATATAAATAAGTCGTTTATTTACTAAATATTTTTTGTAACACACGTGTGCCCAAGGGATTAAGGAAGCCTTTGAGAAGACGCAAAAAGGTATTCCGATGCACAATGGATTTTTTGTTGAGGTTTTAAGATTGATTGTGGTATGAACTTCATGCAGTATAACCCAGGAAGGTACATATGTGTGCTGACTCTTAATGGTCAACCACTCACACTATCCTGCAATGCTAGTGACCTGGGCATCATCCTTGACCCAAAACTTAACTGGAAGCATATCACTGAATACAGAGTAAGGAAGGGATCTGTAGCCTTCTATGCCTGTAGCAAAAGAAGTGGGGCCTTCAACCAAAGATGACCCTGCGGATAGTGCATCCAATTCTCACCTACGAGTCACTGGTGTGGAGGGCAGCGTTGATTAAGAGCTACAACCTTACGAAACTCAAAAGGGTCCAAAAGAACAGCGAGTTTAGGCACCACGGGCGCTTTAAGGTCGACCCCAATGGATGACATAACCGTGCTTTCGCATATTTTCGCACTGTGCAGGGCAGTTAGACTAAAAGAATCCGGCTGCTGAAATGCATGACCCTACGATCACAGCAATATGCTGGGCTCGTTACTTTAGCTGGCGGTAAACAAAACAGTCAGCTTCTTAGCTGTAAGTTTCTTTGAGTTCACCTTGCTCCTAGTGTGTAGCATGTTCTGTATTCGTTACCTGTTTCATCTTGGTGAAACCTTGAGCATTGCCGTTAGATTTTATTCACATAAGTTCTGCGAATTCCAATCGCAGCTGATAAAGTTGTATCTCTCCATCCTTGACTGTCCTGACCAAAAGTCTTCTCGCCAGATTATTACACTTGGAAAATTGATGATCTTGTGAAGATGTAAAGGTGCTCCATGTAAGTGGCAAAGGTGCTCGAAGTGGCCATTGAATCTCCTTTGCGTTACTGTAGGTAAATAGGTAGGTAGGGTGTGTAGGGTGGGAAGCACCGACACACGTAGGCCAGGAAAGATTCTTTGCGCTTGATGAAGCTGAGGATACTTTCGACGTCGGTATGTGATAGTTCGTACAAGTTGTCGAAGCGATAGGCTCCTAGATGGAGCTTTCATCGTTGGGGTAGGGCAAGATAGGTGCAGAGAAAATGGAATTCTTCCTCTTCGTCGTCCATGCAGCTTATGCAGAAGACATTTGAGGAGAGGCCCATTTTTATGGGCCATTGGCATAAAGGCCAATGGAGCAATGGCCGGTAGGAACACCAATGACGCTGCTAATGAGCGACTTTTTGAGCAAAATCAAATTTTTAGATTGAGTGAGATTTAGCATAGGCCAGACCTCCCTTCAGGTATGTCACGTGGTACCATTTCATTATCTTTAATTTGTCTTAATAATCGCATCGTTCTCTAAGAGTAGCTTACATGCACCGAGAGGAATACCCAGATTCGTTCGTTCCGGAAGGATATCCAGAGTAGTACCACCTTCAGCGAGAACTATGACCATAGGTGATTGTTAGAAAGTTCTGCCATCTCCATGAGAGATAAGCGACAATCTGAAGTAGCTTTGGATGTACGCATGTTACCGATTTCAGAGATTCTATAGCAGCCTGGCTATCGGAAAAAATTGTAATGTCGTTGTAGGATACCACATTATGCCTAAGCCAGGATAAGGTTTCGTTGATCGCTATGATTTCCGCCTGAAGAACACTTAAATGGTCAGGTAGACGGAAGGGGATGCTCAGGTTAAGCATATCGGAGGAAACACCACCTCCCACTTCGTTCTCGATTTGGGGACCATCGCTTTAGAGATGAGCGGAGTGATCGTCTCTGGCGTCATCACTTTCCACTCACACTCCTCTCCGGAAGGAATGAATGTCCGATTGAGGTTGGAATTCAACAGTGGTGCAGTGTTTTGCGGAATAAAAGTTAAGGGATCTAAGATCGAAGAGTGGCTAATATGGTTGTTTGACCATTGGGAGGAGGCTTTCAGTCTGATGGCTGCGCTAGCAGCTGACTGTTTGCCAAAAATATCTAGAGGAAGTAAAAGTAGGAGCATGACAATTGCCGCGGGTGGGGTGGTTCTTAGTGTTCTGCTAATGTTGCGTTGCTATAGGGAACCGAAAAATCTTTAAAAAAATTTACAACCACTTCGACCACTTCGGCCCGAGATAAAAATAGAAGCCTCCTACACCGCATGCTCCTCTTTTACAGGCTGTCAGATTAAAACGCCCACATGTTTAACTTTTTACCCAGGCCTTTGAATCGGATGTTGTTGATTTATTTTTAATTACGTATACGTCACCGAGTCCCTTTATTTATTTCAAACAAACAATCCACCAGCGGTCACATAATTAAGTTACAAAATGTTCAATTTCAATATGCGACCCTTTTCCAATTAGACACCCTTCAACTTTGAGAAAACGCTTTGCCCGTTTTAATTGATTTCCTCTTAATGACACACGATTTAATCGGGGGTCGCATACCGCAGCAATAAGCACCTTTTCTGATTCCGATCATAAATTTACCAATAACCAACTGCGAAACAACAAACTCAGCCCCCGGCCAGCAACAACAACACAATGAAAACAACATCATTAGCCCATAAAAGACCACATCACGTGTGTACGTGACAAATGTCCTTTCAGTGGTCGCCGTTAAAACTCCTAAAATGTCATCCCCTCCGCCTAATTTCCACGTATTATTGTATATGGCGCTCATATTAACGCATGTGGTGCAATAATTATAACAAAGGGTTGCCATTGGTAATTAAATTCCCTTCAAGGAACGCACGACGATTGTCAATCTTCTCACCTACACGCCCTTAAAAAAAGAAAACCAGAGAAAATCATTAGATACGTCAGGACAAATCCTGATTTGGTGCAACTTTTTGGGGTGAAAAATTACCTCCTTGAATCGACCCCAAATTTTTTTTCCATTAGATTTATGGTGAATCCACTTAAGCTAGGGGAACCCTACCCACAGCCGACCACCACACATGCAACAAAATAGTTTCCTTTTGCCACAGGGTTCTGGCGGACCGGAGAGAGTTGAATTTCCGCAACTGTAACGAGATCTGGCCCCACGATAGCTGATGGCTATGCGCAGAACGGCCAAGAAAAAAAAAAAGAACTCAGTCTCAGCACGGTACCGCTGCTGCGGCATTGCCATATGCCATGGCATTTTGCCCCCCATGTGTCCTGGTTGAAGTCGCCCAGTTCTGGAATGTAAATTCGCGGTTTATAATTGTCTTCGTCACGTCATAATACTGGTCACACACACACATACCTTCACGTCCAATCCTCGTACTTCTACTTCATTGCAGGCAAATTGACATACATAATGTAGAGGGCGCACAACCCCCCACTGATTATATTTACCTTCATTATAGCAACAGGGAATTTCGGAATACAAAAAACTAGCAGCACACAATCAGACCTCTGAAATAAAGTGCCACCAAATGGCCTTTTTGGGCTGCTAAGTGTTGGTCGCCTTAAGTCAAAAGCAAAGTTCACTTTTAGTGGCAGCGTTTTAATTTGCACTTTTCACGTTAGTACACTCTGATAAGGCACTGGAAAGGAGGGCCTTCCTTTGTGGAAAAACTTTGGCTCCCCCGGTTGCCTTTGTACCACGTTTTAATAGCCCAATATTGTGCTATGCTAACGAACAACAACAAAACAAAACAGAAAAATAAAAGCAAAATCCTGGGGACCAGCGTCACGACCTTTTTAATCCTCTCACCCCGTCCAGCTCATATATGACCAGGCATAGAGCTGGAAATATGCCCAACTCAACAGAAAGTGGATTTAACACTTTGTAGCTATTAAACAGCTCTGCCAGGAATGGGGACGACGACGACGGCGGGAGCCAACGGAGTAGAACGAGCGGATTTCATGGCCATTAATCAAGATGAGTAAACAATTTTTATTTTCGGGCGTTTTTCGGGTCGGCAATGATGTTTCAGATAAGCGGATGGCAAAACCGGATCCTTGATGTTGTTTGGCGAAATGTTCATTAGGGGAGAGCCTCGGAGCGGCGGTTTATCTATACGACAGTGTGGAGGAAGCTCTTCCCTTATCCTTTCCTTTCTATTCTCGTGATTCCTGGACGATATTAAAAGTCAATTCTCCTTTGGGGGGTGAGAAATGAGATAATCTTTGGGCTTAGATGGGCCATTTTTCAAAAGGGTGAACTTGAGATGGATTATATGTGTCGGTGTGCGAATGGGGCATGGGGCGTGTGGTGTGTAGCCAGAGGAATGAGAGTTATTGGGATTATCAGGGATAATGTTTCGTGTTGCATGAAGATTTACAGTTTAAGGAAGTAATTTGAGGAATTTATGATGATGTTACGAGCAGTGGGCTGCTTAAGTGATGGAAAATTTGATCGACGTAAACGAACATAATATGTTTGCGACCGGTCGACTTAATGCCAATCGGTAAAATCTGGGAAAATAGATATTTTACGAGCAAAAGGGTTCGCAGGGTGAAACAGATTTGTCTTGTAAATCTACCTGGATGAACAAATCAAGATTAGCAGGTGATGCTTTAAATTACGGGCGTAAAAAGGATGTGACTATCGTCCCTTTGGAAGCGGTTTTGCTGTCAGAGATAAACTTAAGCAAAAAGTTAGTTATTATGATCCATGTCGAAACAAGGTTTCGTAACATCAGCCTTGTACCGACACACCCACAAAAGAGAAAGGCGGTGTCGCCAAATTTATTTCTACGAGCTCTTCGCAAAGGTCTGCCAGTAAATGTCAGACTGCAATCATAACCGACTGCAAAATTATTTCCTCAGAGCTTCCGAGAACTAAGTTCTCGGTGCCCATGGGAACATTTCCCAGTACTTTTCAAGCAGAGGTATTTGCGATCGAAAGATATGTACAAATCAGCCTGTGAATTATAGCAATGACAAACATCACCACAAATGTTCCCAGCTAGCCTGGACCCCACCCTACTACCCGAGCTTCAAACCCATTGCACCTCGCTCGCGGTGTGTGTATAACATAAAAAGCGTATTCATAACCCCTTGATTCGCGTGTGGATTATAAAAAAAAAAAAAGGAAATTATAATGAGCAAAACATCGCGATACTATTAGACAGCCAGGCTGCCATCAAGGCACTGACTTCATACGAAATCAGATCCAAACTGGTCTACGAGTATCTGGAAACGATAAACAGACTTGGCAGCAATAAAGTCACCCTGTACTGGGTGCCAGGCCGATGAACTAGTAAGGAAAGGGTCCGGAACACCATTCGTTGGACCTGAGCCATTCGGCGGGGTGGGACCGCATCGAATCCAAGAGGAACTGCGAAGATAGAAAAAGTGCAAAAGCATAGGAACTCCTCGGGAACAACGACCGAAGGAGGAGCAAGGCCTGCCTAGGTACCAGCAAAAACCAGTTTCGCATTCTATCGGGCTTCCTAACGGTCCATTGCAGACTCAGGGAGCATCTCAGGAAAATGGGAATAGAAGAAAACGGAAACTGCAGCGATGCCGAGGAGAACCCGTCACACCTCCTTAGGGGCCAGATACTCCGGTTTCTCAGGGTGATTGGATTGAAGGAGGTGTTTTAGGTCGAGACTTATCGGCCAATATGAGTGCGAGGGAGCTCAATAGATCTATATTGGTCGTAGTCCATACACACACCAAACCAAAAGGCACCAAATCGAATACGCCATAGCCAGGCCTTAATGATTTCTGAGGCCGCAGGTCCAGAGACTTAAAGGAGCAGAAGCCTTTGGAAGATAACTTAGTTAAGAAAGAGCATGTTGGGCGATGAGAAGTGCGGCTTTCGTCCAGGCAGGAGCACAACCGACCATCTATTGTAGTTGAGAAGGCCTAAGAGTAAGCCAAATCTATGTATATACGAGTACAGTTGTTTTGTGGATTTGGAGAAGGCACATCGGGTCCCTCGAGGTAAACTCTGGAGTGTACTGCAGGACGGGTCTCTTCTGAGAGCCATTCAATCTCTATACACAAACTGTAAGAGCTGTGTTCGGATGAACGGCATTAAATTGACACCTTTCGCTGTAGGCATTGGACTTCGCCAGGGGTGCGTACTATCACCTCTTCTTTTGATTGTGTATATGGATTGGATGTTACAGCGCAGCCGTGGTAAGGAACGTTTCGAATTGGGAGACTTATGGATAAGTCATCTGCTTTCCGCTGATGACTTGGCCATCCTGTGGTCCACCCAGGCCGAATTTCAGCGCGCACTTGACAGTTTCGTAGGCGTTTGTGTTGAAGATGGGATGAGGGTAAACGTGAACAAATCAGAGGTTATGGAAATTTCCCGAATGACTGTTCAATGCACTGTGGACGTTACTGGAGTCCCATTGAAACAGGTGGAGAAATTTAGGTACCTCGGAGTCCTATTCAGAAGTGTTGGAAAGAGCAATACTGAGTTTTCCTGTAGGATTGGCCAGGCTGGAGCAATTTTGAAACAGCCTGTTCAATCTGTTATCAGGAGAGACCAACTTGGCATCGGAGCTAAGCTATCAGTCTTTAATTTAGTGTTTGTTCCGACCCTCACCTACGTTTATGAGGTTTGGGTAATGACCGAAAGAGTAAGATCACGGACACCGGCTGCCGATAAGAGATTTCTTCGTTGCATTGCTGAAGTAACTCGTCGAGATCGAGTTAGAAACCCGAGAATACGCGAGGCACTCAATGTCAAGCAGCTACTTCTTCGAACGGAGAGGTGCATATTTCAATGGTTGGGCCACGTTAAATGCATGTCCCTAACTCGGGTTCCAAGACGTGCCATGGAATCCGTGCCATCCGGTAGGCGTCCGGTGGATAGGCCCTGGATGAGAACGCTGGACCAAGTCAGAAATCTTATCTCTACACTTATGGGGATAGCGCCTGATGATTTAAATCGGAAAATGTGGAGAGTCCACTTAAGCACCCTAAACCCGCGACCCTCAAAGTGGAAAAGCAAGCCATTAGAAAATGATGATGAAGATGGTGAACGTATATGCGTCAAATCGAACCTTGCAACAAAGCACCATTTTTTCGATTCATGAGAGAGGGGCTACCTCTTTACTTCTTACTTACTAACTTACTTATGGCGGCGGTAAGGGTTCAGAGTTGTGTCAAGGCCCCAACCAACAAACTTTTCGACAGCTTTTAGGCAGCTGTACCCGGACGCCGAGTTGGTTGGAGTCACCTTGCTCTTGTGTGTGCTATCGGAGATGAGGTGGTCCTCTTCTGCTTGGTCCCACTGTGGTGGAATTGAAAATTCTTCGGGTTGGATCATTGGTGTTCAACCGATTCTGGATGGTTTGGCTTAGCTTATGTACAGCATATTCAGCACCTTCACTAGGAACGATGATAGACTGATAAATCGGAAATCTTTTGGATGAGTGTGTGTGGTTTTGGCTGCCTTGGGAATGAACACAACATCCGTTTGCTTCCATTTTGTGTGGGACATGCAGCTTTTATAGATGACTTCCAGCCAAGGGAGGATAAAGTCTTTTGACTGTTGCAATTCAGTAGGAAAACTCTCATCCGGCTCAGGCTATTTAAGGAGTCTTGAAATAGTTTTTCTTGACAGATAAGCTGATTTGCAATCTCACCTGAGTGAGCCCTGAGTGAGAGTACACCCTGCATAAAAGAGGCTAAGTCAGGTAAGTGTATTTCTAGTGTATATCACTGTCTTTTTAAGAACGTGAGTCGGAATGGCTACTTCGCTCGACAGGATTTTCCGCAGCCTGGCTATCTCTGGAGTTTTCTCAGTGTCATCTTACTTTTGATCATCTCACATCCCAAATCCTGGATAAATGCTTGCTGTTATACACAAATACCAATAAGCTAGGCTTTGGCCCATCACAGATTGTCGCGCCAGCTATTTACTTTTTGTTGGTCAATGGAGTTAAATCTAAGAACCGATCAGCGTCCGATTTTCTCCAATATTAAGACAGATTTTGCTCTATGGAATGTTGAAGCCTTCGTTTGTCATTTACAAAGCTCTTAAAACATGTTTCGCCCTCACAATGGAAGAGGATAACCAAAACCTCTAGACGTGATCCATTAACCCAATCCAACATAACGAAGGTTTAAGTGAACTTGAAGCAGAAGAGTTAAGAAGGTTAAAACTAATTGAATAAATTTTTCTTGGTCCAAGAGCCGATGCTGTGCAATTGCCTTAGCCATTGTATGTTTTTTTATATAAAGCAAAACTCGGTCCTGTTTAATATAAAATTCCTTAAAATTCAAAACGTCAAAAGGGGGAATGTTTGACTTTTACGGAAGCAACTCACCTGCAAGGGTAAATACACAAAATTCACATCCGGTAATTTAATAATAAAATATCCAAGGCACTCCTAGAGGTAGCACTCCACCGGCAAAAAAGGAAATCTTTCCATATTCTGTCCCAACTTCGTTACCAATCAACATTTCTACTTTATTTCCATCGTAGTCTGTGAAATTAGAAATTAATTTTTCATGCAACAATTCTCCAAGGAATCGGGGGAGCCAGCAACAACAACAAAAGGTACCACAACGTGGAAACAACGTGAAGAAGAAAAATTCCTTCAATTCCCGTCCCTACATCGTGCCCCGACCCTCTGCCCAGAACATCGTCACTGAGTCTCGGTCAAAACGAATTTGTAGAGTGAACATTTATTGTGTGAAATAATAATGCCATTATCCTTCCAGCAGAAACATTCCTCCGCACACGTCCGGTCACACTCTGTGTTCGCATTAGATACCAGTTGGTCGCCACGCTTGGTGGAGCTTTATTACTGAGCTTTTGAGTCATGGCTCTGTCTTGTACGTGTGCCGGAGCCAGATGCTCCGTTGTGTTCGACTCCATGTCTGACATACCACCGCATCGCGTTTTCAAGGATACCATGCCCGTGAATACACGTGGCCGATGGGCTGGGTAAAACCCCGCCAAGTGCAGCCTATTCGTCACCAATGATGCCAAGTTGGCAATCATAATGTGTATCTTGTGCATGTGAGCGCATTAAAGTTTTACCAACTTAATACCTGAGTGAATCATGAGCACAAGAGCGTACATCAATAGGAATGGCACCGCCAGCAGTTGTAGCAGAGACACATTCGTGGATGAAATTAAATACGAGGGGAATAACGAAAGAAACCGGAGGAATCCTTACCTCACCGACACGACGACGTGTGTTCCGGCCTTGGTCTTAACTTGAATCGTACACGTTACTCGGATTAATGTGGGGCCCGTTTGCAGAAAGGATTTTGCATTGGCAGTATAAATACGCCAGTGTTACTGGGTCATCAAACATTCAACTTGGTGTGGTGTGTGTTTGTGGATCGGGAAAATGTATAACGTCGTCGTCGTCGTTGTCGTGTGGGGGTTGTAACATAATTAATTATTATTTTGCTGTCATTAAGGGGGAAAATGGGGTTGCCTGGCAGTAGTAATGAGGACGAATTGTTATTGCGAACTGGTTTTTGATAGAGGGCCAGGGAAGGGGTGGGAAAGTAGAATGACGGAGGTCACGATAAAGTGGGGTGAAGCAGTCTGAGGCCTTCATGTTGGTTTGTTAGTTGCGCCTATTGCTTAGACTTGTAGAGCTTACAACATGACACTGAATCAATATTTCTAATCAGAAATGTAAATACACATGAGTTCTACTTCAGCTGGTGGTCTTGGGAAATGTTTTTGAAGGTGACGAAGGCGAAGAATGCTTTAATTACTTCGGCAGAATGATACTGGACATCAATAGGGTGTAAGTCTAAGACGCCCTAAAGCATTTAATAAATAAATCGGTGCTTTGCAAATTTTCTGTATTTGCACGACTGTACACCTTGCTAAAGTGTGGAAGGTTAAGCACTCTCGAGTTTCTGTCTCCAGATCAAGATGTAATCACTTAAAGGACCGATTTAAGCTAAGGGACTGGTGGAGATCATGGAATGCTAAAAAGTGGATATAACCGCTGTTCAGGTAGTGCGTTGGTAAGGACGAGTATTCGGAAAACGAGAGCATGCGTTATCGAGCGAGTTATGACGAGAATAAAGACGATGACACCAAATATTGTTTCTACGAGCACCTCGAGAAAACCTACGATCTAAACCCGAGACATGACGTTGAGATCATACTTAAAGATTTCAATAACGACATTGGAAAGAGGAACGTGTTTGGTTGCATCATCGGAAGGCAAAGTCTGCAGGAGGAAACCTCCGGAAACGCATTGGAAGTTTCCGGATAAAAACTACGGCCAAGAAAATTGATCACGTCGCGATCAACAGAGGACCCTCCTCCTCAGACCCCTTTTGGAGGTCTGACGTCTGACGGGAGGGGAAACATCGACTCTAGTTGAAGCAAAGGTATGGACATGAATATCCAGTAATGTCACGACCAGGACCACCACTGAGAGAAAGTTTAACGTTGCGAGGCTGCAAGCGATCTCCCTTGTCGATAGAAGCGATTGATTTGCAAAGTTTCGTTTACCACCTGCGCACAGGCAAACACAAATAAAACAAATGCCTATAAGGCTGCGAAAAAAGGACGAGAGCTAATCGTCAGCTCTATAGGCAGGAGGATACTCGCAACCTAGAAAACCAACCACTACAGCCACCTAGTTGGAATGAGGTTGAAACAGGCATGTACAGGGTTAAATCGTATAAGACCGTACGATCAATCTAGATGCTGTGCTATTCAAGGTATCAGGAGGGAATTTGAACCTTAGGATCATTCGCCCGATCCATCTCACCTGCATCAATTACAGAGGACATTAGTCGCTTAAACATCGCATTGTTGTGTTGATTGGATGCCCCTAGACTTATTATTATTAGTGGGAAGCAGTTGGTCTGCTCTAGCACTGGGGTCTCACATAGAGGCCTATTGTGCCCTAAGACTTATTTAGACCTCAAAATGGGTTCATCGTTTCCATAAAAATTTTACTTATGGGAGTCTGATTAAAGGATGGAGTAGCCTTATTTGAAAAGCACCCAGAAAGCTAAGTCTTCTGGTGGCCAGTGCGGGACCTTTGCGCAGCAGTTGTCGCTGATTATATTCCATTTTTGTTGCTACACCTCCTGAATTAGTCGTTGTGGGATAACCTAAATGGTTCCGCGGGGATTCCTATCGCTCAGTGTCCTGTAAGGACATTTCCATTCAATTTAGTTAAACGAGATTTCTAGAGTTCTTCTTATTAAAGACTCAAAGTGATCTGGCGACTGTACACATCTATTTAGCACCATCGCGTAGGACCTAGCATCATCGCATTTAGCACCTAGCAAGTTCCTCCGCTACCCATATTCTGACGTATGTATCTCCTTGTCCTGCTACCTAGGCCTTGTTGGTCTTTGAAATGTCGTTGAGAGCTGTCGGCGGAGCTTTATCTTGGATTTTGTCGATGTTGACTGCAAAGTCTTGATGTCCGCCTGACTGTCAACATAGATGGTGATAGCTTCTTTGACAATGTTGCCATTTTTATCAGTTTTGGGGCTTATGAAATGGCACTCTTCGCACTTTGAAAGACGCTGTGTAGGATCTCCGAAGACCAGTAATAGTATCAATTTTGGATCCTTCAGTTAGTTTTTCGTTGTGAACGGGCTGTACCCTCATTCCAGTCCTGTATTCTTGGTATTTTGATATTAAATCACCTATCGAGGTGTGAAGTTGAAATGATGTATGTAGTCGGTATCTGTACCTACTCTATACTTCGTGGTAGTCCATCGAGTTACGGAGGAAGCGTGAGCATAGATGTTAGCTGTCCACATACCTACCTCCCTCAGTCTGAGTGTTGTTTTTGCCTGTCTTTTGCTACAGTGGATGTCTACTGCAATCATGTTCACCAATGTTTCAACTCAGAACCGCTGTGGGTGTAGATCTTATCGATCCTGTTATCTCAATACCGCCTACTCTTTTATTCTTGGTGACATTTATTCTCAAGTACTTTGCACCAGACAACCGATCCGTATGTTAGAGTGGGTCTAAGAGTAGCAGTGTACAGCCAATATACCTTCATGTATCTTATCAGCTTCGTCCATGCATGGATTCTTGCATAGTTGAATCTGTATTCTTCTAGTAAAGAGCACAATCTCGACTTTGAAGGGATTAACTACCGCACTTCTCGGTCAAGCCAGTGACAGTGTATGGTTGAACCTTTCGTTGGTGTAGGAGGACATTTTACTGCGACCAGAATGACGAGGTCAGTTGTCAGTATAAGCTGCCATACCGTTTAAAACGTCATTTACCAGTGTTTTGATGATTGCGTTTTTAGCTAGGAGCCAAATGAGTGGAGAGAGAACTCCTCCTTGAGTAATAACTTTGATGTTGCTCCTTCTGCTGTGAGCGCTGCTTAGGGTAGAATTCATGGGAATTCGACGAACTGGTGTGGAATTCTTAGTCCGGTTTTAGGCCTGAAAAATGGATGATTGACAAAATCTTTACTTTATGCCAAATTCTTGGAAAACAGAAGTGAGGCAGTGTGAAGAAGAGTATAGAAACATCGATTTAGTGAGATGGGACAAAGATTTCAGCCCGAAGAATCTTCGATTCTACCATTGAGACATTGCGCATAAGACTTCATCTCGATGGCGTGCGCAAGTAGGGGATGACTTCACCCAACTCGACGAATGCAACTGAAGACTGTGCTAAAGATTGTGCTGGCTGGAGAGGATTGTCTGTTGAGGTCCTGGTTGACTTTAAACTGTGTGTGAAGAGCTTTAGCTTTTATGGGGATGTTCTCTTACCGAGTGCGATGATTGACAAGACCATTATTTGTGTCACAGGTAAAGGCAGTGTAACATTCAACTAGTCGTAGCTCCACAGATATTTTATGCGAACTTCTGTATTATTTGCCAAGCTTTTATAAATCAGATACCACAGAACCCACTTAAAGCCTTCGACACATTCTCCTTCTTTGTTTCGAGGTGTCCCATCGATCGTTGGCTCAACTTGTCCTCAACTCGTCAGCCAATCAAAAGTGAACAAAAGTTCTTATCTCCGGCATGTGGAAAATTACTTAGACAACCCCCGTGTATGAGTATTTCCAGTTCATATTTGTGGCTATTTATTATGCACTCTGGAGTGTTTGATTAAGTTTCTGCCAAAGAGGACGTGATTCACATTCACTCAACATCAGGATTAGCAGGTGAAGATTGCATTCCGTTCTCCATCTCAGTAAACATTCACTCAGCGTTTTGGTAAATCCTTTTGTTCAACTTTTTCGAAAGAAAATCCCACCACCCCACTAATCCCATAGCAAATAAGTTTCGCTTCCATTATGCAAGACATACACCCACACACCCACGTGGAAGTGGGTCCCAGTAACGACCACAGAAGGCAAAAACCAAACGTAATGCTTACTCCTTTGTACAGGCAAAAGGAAAGGACAATCGAACGATGCGACAGCAGAAAGTAATTCTCCAAAAATGAATCTATTTTGTTTGAAATTCCTTCATTTGGTTGTGTGTGTATGGGGGACATTATGTGGAACTAGGACAAACTAGAAGCTGCTCGTTGGAGCTGAATAAATAGCCCGCTGTGGTTAGCAAATGGGCTCCTATCCATGTAGCTTAACTAATGCTGGAGGATGCATGGATGCCTTCCAGTGCATCCTTCACCAGGAATAGAAAAATAAATCGAAAAGACTTTGTGCCTTTTTTGCGAGGACTCAGGGAAGGTGCAGAGCAACTGTGGCTTTTGTATGAATGCAAACGATGCATATTTGGTTTACAGTTGCATTTTATTTTCTGCTTGACAAAGCGGAATGTGTATTGGAATACTGAATGCAAAATTTGTGAGATAGTTGCAAGGATGCAAATATGTGTAAACTTACCTTTGTCATCGCTGGGCGTTAGATCATCAGTCATCTTGAAAGGATATCTTCCCGTGTCTCTGTGCTTAGCCTCACTCGTTATAGTCTGTTCATCAATTTATAGGCGATCCGTTGGGGTCTTTCCTTCGTTAGCATTGCGATTACATTTTGTTGGTCCTTTGGGGTTTGACATTAGATTTGATTGTGTATTTTGGAATGTTTTAATGGAATTCTTCTTTTTTACTTATTTTCTTTTGTTTTACTTTTATATTTAGCTGTAAACTTTGGAATCTGCAGTCATTTTCTAAGGGGAATTGTCTTATCTTTTGTCACGTCTTTTGTTGTTCTTTGAATTATAGATTCATGGTTGTTTCTCTTTTGTGTTTTCGTCTGCTAACCTGGAAAGAAAAAACGGAATGAGTGCTAGTTGTTGTTGTTTTTTTTTTAAGGTTAAGAAGTTCTATTTTGAATAAAAGGAGCACTTAAGTAGATTGTTGCGAGTGGGTAAACGTTGAGTGGAGAGGTTATTGGTTGAATTAGAAGCAGAAGTGTATAGAAACAGAAAGAAAAAGCAAGGACTAGCCTATGAATGTTTTTTGGGGGCCAAATCTTCCCCTGATGATCGCAAAATGAAGATGATTTCCCAGTAGATTTCGATAAGAGGAGTAGTTTTGAATTTCCAAAGCAGGTTAGGATGGATGGGACCTGTGTAAAATAAGGCCCTGTGACTGCTAATGCTACGATTATTTATGTGCATTTTAACACAACTCTGGAAAGCGACCTCA
Source organism: Matsumyia berberina (assembly GCA_917880715.2). Taxonomy (NCBI): domain Eukaryota; kingdom Metazoa; phylum Arthropoda; class Insecta; order Diptera; family Syrphidae; genus Matsumyia; species Matsumyia berberina. The sequence goes on along the minus strand of OU862870.1, from coordinate 107,123,961 downwards.
TAGGGGCACGCCCAGATATTTGACAAGTATCCAGGCATAAGTGTCGACTCTGACTACATGATTTTGTATACGAATTTCACCAAACCCTTCTACTGCATCTTCCCAAGCAGAGAGCAGTGGGAAAACAGAGAAATTCTTAACGAAACAAAGTCCATCTACACGGATGGCTCCAAGATGGACATAGGCACGATTGCATCTGTCTTTTCTGTGGAGCTAGGACTCAGCAGCTCAATAAGACTTCCTTACAACAGTAGAGACCAAAGCTGCGCAATTGTTGTCAATGCTCAAAGTATCACGGGAGGATATTACGATTTTCATAGACAGCCAAGCGGTTATAAAAGCATTAGCTGCTTCCCAAATTACATCCAAACTTGTAAAGTGCTGTCGCGAAGAACGGAAGGTTCCTGGCACGCACCATAATGTAAAACACTGCTTTGTCCATGGCCACAGTGGTGTGCCAGGAAACGAGACTGCTGACGAACTAGACAAGAATAGATCAAACCTAGAACCGCAGCTAGCGAAGGATACAATTTAACCTCCACTTCGTCATCTGGAAGAAATAGTAAGGCTTAGATCCTTAACTGAGGCGAATAACAAGTGAAAAACACTAACCACCACTACTGCCAGAATATAACAAAGAGAGAACTAGAAGACGAAGAAGTAGAAGTGAGGACACAACCCACTTTCTTTGTCATTGGCTATGAACAAAAAAGATACTTGCATTCTAAAATGTGTACTGACGGGACACCGAGCCATAGGTACAATGGCCAGCAGACCGGGCATCGTCTCCCCAGACTACTGCGGGAGCTGTCACGATGCGGAAGAGACAGAAACCATCAAGCACTTAGTCTGTGAGAGTCTTAACATGCAAAACCGCCAACTCCGATACATGGGACACAGGCTGTTTGGAGAACTGAGTAACCTAGCAGAAGTTCTGATAACGAGCATACTCCACTTTATTAAAAGTACAGTGTTGTTTGATAGACCACCCATATAGAACCAAAGGTTGGATCATGGATCACAGCCCAAAGGCGAATACAATGGATCAGTAGGCCCCCGTGGACGCTCAGCCAATTGACTGGGCACTTCCCCCATAATCTAACAGTAGCAACAAGCCCGGGATTGAGGAGGATAGACAACTGCGGTGTCTTAAGTAGAGACTCTTCAAAGGTCGTGAGACCGTTAAGTAAGTACATACATATGTATGTATGTAAGTGTAAAGATATGGTAAAATGCTATAGGAAAATCAATTCCTTTTAGGTAACAGTTTAGGTTGTACTAAGTTTGGTTCCACAGGGACCGCAATAGGCCCACTACGGCGCCTAGTGTCTTATATAAGCGCTGGCAGGTCAAAGTACGATTTTGGAAGCTCTCTGCTTTCCCAGCTAACTTGAACTGATAAGTTCCTTCCGAGGGTGATGATATTGGTTTTGACAGCGTAAATCTTCGAACCCAGAAAGCTTGGCTCTCTCTCAACACACGTTGTCAGTTGGTGGAGGTCTAATTCTATGTGAATGTAGGCAAACGTCGTCAGATAGAAGGCCTACGTCCTTTATTTCCCATCGACAAGGGGGCCCAAAGTTTAGGCAAATAACCAATAAAATATTGGTGAACGAAGGTATCCTTGTCGCAACTTATGTTGGACCTCTAAAATCTTCTGACAGCCTTTTTCTACGCAGAACTTGATACCTTCATAAGCTGCCTGGAATATCTCTTCTGCGCAAGAAGATCCAGATAGACTTGACATTGTGAGCTGTTAAACGAGTTCTCAAACATCAACGCATTGTTCAATGATGATCCGTAAAGTGTATGTGCTCGACACAGGAGAGATCCCGAGCCGAAACCTGCTTGTTCGGCATCGAGAGGGTTTTCCATTAATTTTTATATATTTTATGTTCTATTTCATTGTCATTTATTCCCAAGAACTATTTTAGCTATTATCTTCGCTACTGGAAGCAGCACGCTTCGATTACATTTCTTAGGGAACTGAAGGACCGTTCCTTTCTCACACTCATCGGGAAAGATCTTCGCTTCCCACGCTATCTCTACAAGTGGGTGTAAAAACTCGGCAGATGCTGTTGGTGCGCAGGTATACCATGAGGACTTGATAGTAGGACTGCTTTCATCATGGTGGTGATCTCTGGAAATTGTTGTGCAGATTTCTGATTAAAATGCAATTCGCTGGCAAATACGCGGTATAAAATCATAGCGAAATGCCACCTACGCCTTTTACCGAAATTCACGTATTGTTACTTGAACACCCCTAATAAACTTAGAGAATATCTGCGACAATAGTAGGCGACAGAGCCCCGTTTCACGTCTAGTACATTGGATGACGAAGTCCAAAACAAAGTCTGATAACACTGTCAACACTGTTGTTCCAAGTATTACCTAGCAAGCTAAGTTTATCCTGCAGCCTTGATATGCAAGCAAATAGCACTCTGTGTTGGTAGAAGGTAGCTGACATTATCAGTCGGAAGTAAGAGATGGTGGTTCTCCAGTAAGTTCAAGGTGGTTACTGGTGAAAAAAATCGTTGTCGTGCCAAATTCGTAAATTTGATACAGGGAATAAGGAAGCACTGGAGCTGGGGTTCATGTTCCAAAATTTCAACATGCGGAGCGCTTGAAAAGGCACCAACTATCAGAGGTTCACACAATCGAACTGTATGCAGGGAAATGCTTTTGGAGGAAAATTAAGGGTCCTTAATCCTACACGTCTGGAACTATTGGAAATTTTCTCGAAGACCTTGCTCCCACAAACAGGGTTACTGTGGCCTGGATGGCGCGAAGGTTTCAAATGTAATGAATGGGTTGACTGTGTTGCGAGCAAAGGTTCTTGGCGTCCACCCGATGGTCCTCAGCTATATATTGGGATACCAGCTGGTGATGTCGATCTCAAAATGACACATTGGAAAGCCGACAGACTCCCTGAACATTGAGCACATCTTACGAGACAGTCGAAAAAGTTTATCATCCACAGCAAAAACCATTTAGACTCGCCAAGGGAGATTTAAGAACCCCAACGGGCTATCTGTCCACTAAAGTACCACCTGAACAGAATCAAATTAACCGGCACAGACAACCGCCAACACTGTGGAGAATATCAAGAGACGCCAGAAAATATCCTTTGTGAGTGCTCCAGTCCATCGCATTAAATTTCCCCCATTCTTTGATGTGTAACAAATGGTAAAACAATTGCATTGATGTCAACCGCACTACTGCTGACAAGTATTTCTCTGAAACAAAACCAACAAAAAACTCTCATAAAACTCAACGAATGATTAACTCGAATGTAATAACCCATTGAGGCCATAAATTACTGCGAGGATAAACCATTCCGATTATCCTTGCACCCCCAGTGATGTCGCACAGCCATAAAGGAACAAAATTATGTTATCCAACTCGGTTTGCCAATGGGGTCACATGCACAGAGTGCTTACCCGGGAATGGATGTCATCCATTCAAATCTCCACATAAAGAACCCCTGCTGGGGTAATACTCGGCCCTAAAGCCGCTGCGGGCTACACATCCCATGAGGTACAGCTACCCCCTATTTATCGTTTTGTTATTCAATTGAATTCCAATCTGCGTCAGAGAAACTGGGTCAGCGGATTGCCGACAGGGGGATTTATTCAGCCACTCTTTCACACGGGCTCCTGCTAATGATGTTTCCACTCCGGGAGGTACTGCTTTCATGACGACACATGCCATCAAGTGTATGATCAAAGGCGACTGTCATTCATAAAAGTTATGCAGCCGTCAAAGGCATACCCTTGACGATCAGAGCCAAGTGTCAATTGCCCTCAAACGTATTTCCGCTCAAGATAACGCTCGTTTGAAACTTTTCGGCACAAGGCACTGCCGATTTGAGAACTTTAGATAGCTCCAACATGTTCCGGATGCCATCAGTCTCAAATATGACAATTCTTTGATTTATTGTATGACGCATGATTCACCTTCACCTCGGTGTAGCCGGCAAGGACGATTGGAAGCACTTACAGAAATAACATGGTTGGATTTATTGATTTGTGGGGTGGAAGGCACCGACTCTTCACCCGCCAGGTGTCAAATTACAAAAGGAAATGCGATATCTTTGCAGCCGTGTGCTCAATTATGTGTCACCCCACCGTGTTCCATTAGAAAAGGACACGCATAACAGGAGACAGAGCTTTGTTTATGTGTGTGCGTGATAATGTACACACTATCATTGAGTTAGACAAGTTGCTGCTTGTCTACAGAAATCTTATAACCCGGATATTAGGCACAATTAAGGCTCAAATTGCAAGGATAAACACAAACAATGAAACGCTTCCATTTTCAACAAATTAATGGCATGTATTATGGAAGACGATGTGCGTGTGTTTGTGTGCTTGCATGTGTGGAGTACTTTTTGTTTGGATCCCATTTGCATATCCTTTGACATAAAGGATTTTCTGATTTGTTTACGTTCTGAGAGAGGGTCTGTGTACTAATTGCTGACAAAGGCTGTTTTAACTTTGATGCAAGATGAACGGGCCTTGCAAGCTCGACAAGAGGTATATTAACATAAACATGGGACTTGTACAGATATACGGACTTTTTAACGAACTGTGCATTGGACGTTGTTTGTAGACCGAATGGATGCTAAAGCTTTGCAAAGTCCTCGAATCTAACCAAGAAGAACAACGGTGTAGAGAAAACCCTCGTCTAGGCTAGGGCGCACAAGTAAAAGGGAACCTAGGGACCAAGGAGCATGGACGGTGTCGAAAGCGAATGAAGATATCCTTGGTTGAGAAGATTTAATCACGCACTATACGAGCTGTACAGCGACATCGACCTAGACCTAATGGACACTTAAGCTTCGCAAAGTCCTCGAATCTAACCTAGAAGGACAACGACGTAGAGAAAGACCTAGTCTAGGCTAGGGCGCACAAGTAAAAGAGTACCTAGGGACCATCTAGACAACTATCTTAAAGACCGTAATTGGATATGGAGCTGACTATCTGAAGGGTATAATGGTCTTGGGCACAGGCTCACCTCAAACATGCTTGTCTCAAGAAATATCATTTCGGTAATAGGACAACACTCAATAAGGAGACTTGTAACCAAAGCCACTACGCAGGGCAGAGTCATCTCGCCTTTCTGTGGATCTTGGTTGTAGATGGAATCCTGAAGAGGGTTTGCTCAAGAGGACTATGGTCTACGCCTATGCTGACGAAATAGTCACAATTGTACAAAATTTCTAGACACAATCAGCAACATCATGGAAGGTGCCTTAGCAACCTTGAGTAAATGGGCAAACGATTGTAGATAGAACGTCAACCTGGCAAAGTCAGAATTAGTTCTCTTCACAAAGAAACATCAGATACCCCCCTTCAAACTACCTTAATTTGGAGGGGTCGAGCTATCCCTGTCAGTCATCACCAGATATCTTGGGATAATTCTTGATACAAAACTGAACTGGAATCCTAAAATGGGGAAAAGGATTCGAAACACCCTCAATGTTCTTTCTGCGCGCAAGAAGGTACCATGGGATTGAAACCAAGTATGATGCTCTGGCTATACACAGCAATAGTCAGACCCATACTCACGTATGGAGCGCTAGTCCGGTGGAAGGCAACCAGAAAAATATCAACGCTAAGTAAGCTATATGGCTGCAGTAGAAAAAACTGCCAGTATCGCCATCACGGGTGCTCTTCGCTCATCACCCTCGGCAGCGACACTTTTCTGCATTTACTACCGCAAAAACTTACAGACAAAACACCTAACAGGCAATAGTGAGCTGAGGCCCACTAACTCAGGTTTCTTTATGAATAAGAGTATTGGACACTGCTCCATCCTGAGTGAATATTACTTCGGCGTTCTGCATTAGTCTCGAAATACTGTGTAATTCTGAAGGCGTTGTATGACTTTGTTAGGAACCGGGTCACTGTGACATTGAGGGAAACGAAAATGAACTGGCCAAACTAGATAAAGAACGGCACCACATTGTGGGGGGAACTACTGTGGGTCCTCCTTCCTGTGTAGGTAAAGCATAAATCCTAAGAAGGGTCCAATATAAGTGGGCGCAAGGTAACTAAGGCTCCATGGCTTGCGCTAGACCGTAGACGAACAAGGGATATTTTTACCTTAAGCAGGGTATAGCTACAATAAGGCACTGGCAACCTGTCCGGTGGACATAACACAAATATTATGTGAATGTCAGGGAACTGCCAGGACTCGCATGAAACTTCTCTGTAACTACTTTTTTTGTAATCTAGATCAGCTAGGCTATGATAGCTATAAAAACATGGTTAAATTCTGTAGGGAAATTAAATGCTTTTAGGAAATGATTTAGGTTTTCCCATCTGTTTTCAAAAGAATCGTGATGGGCCCACTATGGTTGCAAGGACTGGCTGCATAACCCCACTCTACCTAACCTAAGTAAGTAAGTGTGATGATGAAGAGATAACAATGCAAAGAATCAGGTTTGTCAATTAAACCCTCTCGTCATTATGAGAAGAAAGGAATAGCATAACTCTACCGAGGAGAACTAAATGAAATCCTTGTTCGACTTAGGCCTTGTCTGCATTTTAGATTAGTGGTTATAAAAATTCAAAGTTCATTACAGTTGCGAAACCATGAAGGACTCTTACGATTTCGAAAGCCTCTTAGTCACAGAAAGGGAATACGACCAATAATGACAAAGAAAAAACTGGCGCAACAGCCCGGGATAGGCCTAGGTCTAGCTTCTTGCAATCATTCATCTTGTTCGTGTTACATTTTTCGCACGTTTTGCCAAGAATAGCAAACAGAGAACCTTTGCCATGACAAATTGGGATTTCGGAGGTTTGTCATTCCCTAACGAGATGTAATGCCGCGAAAAATGTTTGGTGGATCGCTTAATTAACGATTTACCTACTTAAAAATGTTTGATCAATAGTCTTTGACATATGCAGCTCTATGATAGGGCACCTAGCGGCCTAAGACATAAAATCGCACACAATTTATAATGAGATTTTGATATTATTGAGGCACTTTCATTCCTTATCGCCCCCACGACTGCTTTCACAGCACGTAAACTCCTGAGAGTTTCGTCCATCTTGGTCCAACATGAACACATTGAAGTTTCCTTTCATCAATTTTCAATAACCGGATGGACGATATCATCAAATTATTCAACCCCTCACCTGATTAAACTCCTAATTTAATCTCATTAACATCTCCTTTATGACGATAACATTTATTCTCCTTGTACTTTTCATTCTCATCTCTTTCACACCGATTACACTGATCATCCTCATCCCATTCATCATTTTTACAAAAAATATTGAATTTCAAATGTCCACTCCCCAGGTTCTCCACCTAATTAGAATTTCCTGTCAAAATATATTTCTTTCCACATCAGAGTTGAATTTCCAAAATATCCAAAATATCACACCAATAATTTCCCCCTCACTTTCTTGCAAATTTCCAATTCCAACCTGCCTTGAAAAAACTTTCCAGCCTTTTCGCATTTTCCATTGCTCTGCGCCCTATATAAGGCGCACGCATGCAAGCGCTCGGCGCAGTGTAAGTTTAAATTTTCAAGTGAGTGGTCTAACTAACAAGTAGTGCGCGGATTCAACCGAGTGAAGTGCTAGTTGAAGGTTAGACAAAGGTAGAACAGTGCGGTCGTCTCGTCCGTCTCAAAGTTTCTCTGAGTGCGTATCGTTGCTGCCTCTCATCTGTGTTCTCTCGCTTCTCAGCCTCAGTGCGAAGTTTTTGTCTCCCTTTTGCTCATCTGCTTACGTGCAAAGTGTCAAAGCTAAAAAGTGTTCTCGGGTCTGTTTCTCTCTAGAGTTGAAGAAAAGTGTGTGGGTGTGCTGTGCTCCTTGTAAGTTTTGTTTTGAAAAATTTGTGTTAGAGTTGTGCAAGTGTTGTTCTTATGCGAGGGTAGAGTAATGCACCTGTTGCCTTTGCTCTTTTGGCAATTTTTTGTTGTCATTCCTTTGCACTGCTTCATGAGAGAAGTGAAAAAAAAAATCGTCTGGAGTTTTTTTTTTTGTATGATCACGTGGTAGATGGCAAATTTCCTTGCTAATGAAAGGCAAGAAAAGTGAGAAAACCGTAAGCAAAGTGTTTTTGGTATGCGAGTAGAGCTCCCTTTAATTGATCTTGTCTGCTCCCTTCAGGAGCATATCCAGCTTATTCCACCCTCGGTTATCGGTTCGGTTTCGGTTTCGGTTTCGATAGTGATTTTGCGTGAAAAGACATTATGTGAACAATCGATAGAAAATCGATGGACAATCGATAGACAATCCAAGAAGAAGTGAATGCATCAACAATAAACGTCAAGACAACCATGCACGGGGTGAGTGATTTTTACTTCATTTTATTTTTGCATGACATTTTTTTTTGCTTATTTATGTACATATGTCCATGCAAAATTATTTTGTGGGGTGAGAACTGAGAGAAGGTGTTTTTTTGAATATTTACAATTCTCGGGATTGGTCGGGACTTTTCTTTGATGAAATGATGGGAATCTGTGTAGGAAAAATGCTAGGAAATGATCCAGTTGGAATATACTAGAGCATGACAGTTGCAGGATAAGAATGTCCAGTGTTTTTTCTTATATGTAGCTTTACTCGTATTTAATCAAAAATTTACATTCGTTAAATAGCAATTTCACAATGAACAGAGACGTGGTTATTGCGACCCGGTGTTAAAAATTTGTAGCGACTACTTTTGCGAACAGTTCAATTAAAATAAAAAACAAAAATCCTAATGCCGTTCAGTTTGGCCATTTTACACAAAACAACATTACCCTAATGAGCTCTAGAGGGTCAGAACCTGAACGGTTGCCTTCCATGCTTCATGGTCCCGAGCTCGCTTCTTCCCGATGGTGAGACTAAGCATTCTTGCTTTCGCGATCACACGAGGTTGGTCTCGCTTTCTTTCGGAAACTAGGTGGCTGGGATTCGATGACTGTTGGCTGGAGCGTTGTCTCGCATTTGCTCGATGTGGCCTAGCTAGTGTAGTCGACGGATTTTTGCTTTCCGGACTATATCCAAATCTTTCTACAGCTCGTAGAACTCGCGGTTAAATCTTCTCCTCCATTCACTCCTCTCGCAGACTGGAGCAAATAACCGACGTTAAATTTTTCTTTCAAAGAAGATCTGTTCAGTTGTCTTGTGTGATTTTGGTCCTTCATGTTAAGAGTTTTGTTCCTAGTTGTTCGGAGAAGCTGAGGTGGGATCGGTTGCCTAAGGTTATTTTTCGGAGAATTTTCATCTTGTTGTCATTTGTGAAATTTACATTTGCCCCGAGGTCTATGGTTGCTTTTTGTCCAATGCGGTTTATAGCAGATTGGTTTCTTGTCCACAGCAGGTATTTGGTTTTACGCTCAAGGCCAATTCCTCCAGCCTGGTCTTCAATCACTTTAAAAGCCTTAACAACGGTACGTTGGGATCGAGCGATATTATCAATATCGTCTGCGTATCCCAACAAATGGACGTATTAAGAGAAGATAGTGCCTTCCTTATTAATACCTTCTAGATTGAAGAAATCAGAGGCCAGCGCCTCGTTGCATATTTAGAAAAACTCGAAGGTTTCAGTTCCAAACGGAACGGTGCATCGTGAGTTTTCTCCAGGAGTGTGCGACACAACCGGATCAGTTTTTCATTGTATGCGATGAACGCTGTCGTATGCGGTTTTAAGGGCGATAAATAGACAGTGGGTGTCGATTTGGAACTCGTTGATCTTTTCAAGGATTTGTCGCGGTGTGAACATTTGGTCAGTGGTCGATTAACGAGGCCGAAAGCCAGACTATTGGTGGACAATTTGTGTGAAGCAAAACGCCTTTAGATGTTGCCTTGTTAGTTGTTACAAGACATAGGATCGCCTTTCTTGTAGATAGACCAGATCTAACTCATATTTCAGTCATCGAACGTGCTTTCGTCCTCACATACTTTGCAGATGATCTGGTGCATGCTTCTTACCAAAACACCACCAACAGTGATTGTCGCTGTCTCTTATCGTGTTTTGCAAGCAATGTTCTACTACTACTCCGTTGAAGACTTGCTGAAGGTGGCACTGCAATCTATTTTACCGGGAGCTGGTTAGACAAGGCGGTCCTCAATCTTCCTAATGAAGTTGAGGAATAAGCCTGTCAAAGCGTTTCTAGGATCAGAGTCCCCTCGAAGAAAGCTGGCTTCCTAATGGAACAGGGCCGCACACCCCCATGAAATATGTACTGCTGTTTTGTCTTCCTCTGCGTAGAGTCGACACTCGGTTTCTTGGCAATATCCATCTTCGAAGATGATATCTCAGAAAGGATGTCTTCTATTATCGTCCTTATCGTGGATGACCTTTTTTGCTTTTCTGATTCCTTAAAAATTATTCCAGTGGTATAGGTGGTCGTGTTCTTGCCATCTGTCTAGTAAACCTAGTTGAGACTCTGTGCTTAGTCTTGGGAGCCGCAGAAGGGCTAGATATCTGCACCTTTCAGAGAAATTCCTAGTTGGTCAGCGGCTTCATTATTTTCGATGCCTCTGTGTCCCGGCACTCACCAGAGTTTGACTTTATTACACTTAGATAAGGGTTTGATAGTATTAAAACACCCGTCGATGATTTTTGAGTTAAGGTAGTGAGCGTCCAGTGCTTTGAGCGCTGCTTGACTATTGGTATATTGATGGTTGCACCATTGATGATGCCAGGTTTAAATGGCAAACAGCCTTGTCTAGATTTTAAAGACCCGCATTTGTGTTGAGGTATATAACCTCATTTTCCGTTAATTAAAATAGAAAACGAGGATGAAACACAAGAACCACCACCAATGTCGGCGGAATTTCTCAACCCCTCAAGTGTACCAATAAGTGTATGTATAAATCCTCAATATACGAACGTATACCATGGCAGAACTGCGCTTTTCCTGTTTTCCTCTCCATTTAACATGCATGGAATCTAATTAGCAAAGTATGAAATTTGCATTTTCGAGAACCACGCTGCCTTAAGCAGATTGTGCTTCAGCTAACGAACTAATTGCTTACTTATAAACAAGGACATCAGGCGTCAGTGGACGTACATTTTTGCTGTATGTTAAAACATCATTAGATTTTTTACATTTTCAATATTAGCTCACATGCTTCCTATTTAAGAGCCTTCGAGCGTCGACAGTATACTTGAAGTCTTTCTATCATTGTGCTTCTTTTATTGGAAAAGATGTTTTTTAAGGCGATTGATTAGAAAATAGGTACAAAAGTTGGAAGTAAGTTCTTTGTCAAATTTCTTAAGGACATTGATACAACAATTTTGGCTTCTTGGCACTCGTCTGCGCATGTTGTTAGAAGCATGCATTCATTTCATCTGTTGCAGTTTCGCGATGCAACATGAGTAAAGCCGTTTCCACCACTGGTATCCCTCAAAATATAAATACTTGCGGCGAGCAAACGAAGAGAGTGATTTCGCTTACTACTCTATCCTCTCGACACAGTTTTCAATGCGTTTCAGGTCTGAGCCTGAGGCTGGTGCGAGAGCTCGAGGTGAGCTAAGACTAAGCTTCTCACCACCATCCATGTGTGGGCGTTCTATTTTTTGCACGTATGGAAGGGATCTACAATTTTTTGCCTACTCCGAATGGCGAATTGAAAAGCTTTTTCATGACAAACTAGAAGGTTTATCATTTCCTGTGGTTTAAGCCTACGCAACTCGCCAGAAGTCGAGCGTACTAACCACTGAGTCACAGCGACCACTCATTGGTTCAATGGTCGCGTTTGCAGTTTTTTTTTAAGTGCAAATTTGGTCTGGAGTCTATTCTTTGGTTCAGAAGTTATACTGGTATTTGCTGAGGAAGAGATTTGAGACGTTTTACTAATACGCTGGATACGATCTTATATGCGATCTTATAGTTCTTGCGAGCAATGGGATCACCATTGAGTGGCAAAACTCCAGAGCTGGCGGCTTGGTGGGTTTTCAACTTCTTTAAGGATGCACCAAACTCTTTTAAGTAAGGAGAAGGTACTTCTTTTTCTATGACTCAATTTGGGATTGGGTTCTTTCTTACCGTTTCACTCTCTTTGTCGGTGATTTCTTTCGCTATTTCGAAGAGCCTGCATTCTAGGTTTGAAGTCAGCTGCCAGTTGCTTAGTTGCCCTGCTAATAATCTTACAGTGCTCGTGAGGCTCTTCGACTTCCTCCAGTAAGTCTTCTTTTTTTTTAGCAAAATTTTCTTTTCCACCCTTCTTCTGACTCGATATCATATCTCACACCTCTGGGCTTGAGTTTAAGTGCTTGGTTGGGTGCAAATTCTATCTCCTTCTTTTAAAGAACGCACAATGAGCCCTTTTTTGGTGGCCGCTGGTAGCTCGAAATGGTTCCTCCTACTTACTTGTTAATGATGCTATACTGGATCCACTGGTTGCTGGCGTTTGTGGTTGACAAATTCACTGTGGAAAGTTGCTCACTCAGGTTCTCTCTGTAGACTCATTTATAGGCGTCTAAAATTCAATTTAATTTCTTGAATTTTTTGACGATTCGCACCATTTTCTTTCTAAATTTAGCTGTAAAAGGAAAATGGTTAAAGTCATTGACTTGTCAACCCATGGAAATGGGGGATGGGTATATTACATCGATTGGTACTTGATCGATTTTGTCTGCCCTCCAACGTTTAAGTTGCCTTCCTGTTCTTCTCGCCTCATGTCTAGGAATCTATTCCCTCCCATTGCCCTCTGTGTTATCGGCAGTTTCTGTGTAGATTTTGCAGAGACGGTCCAGGCTTGTAACCCATATATCATGATGGCTAGTATTGTTGTGTTGAAGAGATATTTCCTTGAGATTAAGCCAGGTTAGGTTAGGTGGCGGCCTCCGTTCAGACAGGGACACACTTAGACCAGATTGGCCCATTGTGATACCACAAAGAAGAACTGGCTTACCAGCCAGATGGGTAACCGTAAATGTGTTAACCCTAAGAGTTAAACCATCTCGTCCCGGAGATGAAGTTTCTTATCTTCTGGATGTCGAGTTCGGCTAGATCGTTAAGATCGTCGTAGAAGTCTTCCCCGAGGGTTTTCCTTCTCAATGTCACAAGGGAAGGATGCGTGCACACTAGGTACATTGTAGTTTCCTCTACATTCTCGTCTCTGCAGCTTCTACAAAAATCGTTGGAGGGGATCCCCAGTCTGAGTGCATGTCTGCCTATTAAGCAATGTCCGGTGAGGACCTAAGGTTTACCGGCTAAGTCTCTCCGTCTTTTTTTAAATCCAGGTTAGGGCAGACTTGTTTTGACAAGAGACAAGTGCTGATATGTTTCCACCTGTGGTTTGCCAGTTTCTTGGCATCCGCCGTGTCGAGGAGAAATTTGATCGATTTGACAGGTGCGTACCTTCTTTTGCCAGTTCGTCCGCTCTGCAGTTGCCTGGAACGTCCCTTGTATCCTAGGACCCAGCACAGCATTTTGACTAGTACCCCGGAAAGTAAAGCGTCTACAATGTTCCGGGTCGCGTTGTCTTTTGAGGGAATCCATTAACTTCAAAGTCTGTCTTATAGCCTAGGGTATACCGCCACCTAATCCATTAAATTGTTATTTAAGTCTCACACATACCTAACATCCCTTCCTACTTCTTCAAAATGTCTGAATAATCCTCATATACAATGAGTACTAAAACAGTACTAAAAAAAAACTTTCAAATAATCCCAATAAAAATTAAACTCTAAAATACAAAGTGGCTGCACCACGCAGAGGATAAGCGAAAGAGCTCATTACGGTTTGACGAACCATTCAAGCGTTCGAGTGCACGCTTCCATAAGATAAACCGAAATTCCTACACTTGCCAAGCTGATGAAGACGGAAAGATTTCAACTTTTCACCCCAATAAAGTCACTTAGTGCATTTGGTTATGTTTGGCCAAAATACTCCTGCATCAGGACTCGTTCGTTCAGTTCACTAAGGAAAGCAACGAAAAGCATAAAATGATTGTTGAAAATGACACTCTATGTAGACACGTTGGTTTATAATCGGATTTTTTTCCAGTGAAACTTTGTGGATGCTGCAGAATGGATGTTCTGTGTATGGGTTGTGGGGAATTTGTTGGACTACAAGCACTTTGGGGACATTTAATGTTGATTTTATTGCAACAGATGACCGGCGATGTGTGTCACGGGAGGAGGAGGAAGGTTCATCAGCAAGGGGATGAGTTGGACGTGTATTTCCGAGAACTCGATTGTTTGATTTATTCCAGTGAGGTCGGAATAAGTGCGGACACGTTCTAACTGACATCGTGAGGACATTCAACACGTACCAGCTTAGGTCATTAAGGATTTTTATTTTTTGAAAATTTGTGCTCGTTGAGTGAAATAAATGGTCATTGCGGGATTAAATATAAGATCAAGGAAACGGCGTCTTTCTGTAATCCGGGCCGTCGAATCTCTGCCTATTGAATGTTTGGGCAATTGACAGAGCTTAAGAGCTCAATTTTATATGGGCAATCACCGAGATCTTTAATGTGAAATTAAGTATTTGCCAGACGAAGAGTTTAGCCGTTTTAAAGTCAATCTGGGTTAAAGCTTGTTGGATAACTTCAGTATTAATTTTAGACATATAGATTCTAGAGAACCTTTTCTTAGACAGGAAGCTTCAGAAGCTGATTTATTCATAGTGGTAAGTTTAAAAATAATAAATCAGTGTCAGAGAGAATTGCAAGGAATTAGCTAGAAGAAGAGTCAAGCATTAGTCAAAAACTCAGCTCTGACCTCTTTGGAAATACATTCTGAAATTTATTATAAACACTGGTTTCCGAAGCACATTCTCATTATTTTGTACATCAAACACACAATGAGATAAAGGAAAAAATTTCAACTTTTGTAGATTCTGCGGTGGCATAGGTGCACAAAGGGGCACGACCATTGCCCAAGCTAGAATTTGAAATCAAACACCTGGCGAAAACTTCCTGACACTCACTGATTTTTCTATAAAGTCATTTTTCTTTAATGGCGCCGAAACTGGACACAAACTTTGCTCCAGTCAAACACGTCTAGTTTTATGGTCTGTCTAGATGGGCATTTTGGTTGCCGTGGCGTAGTGGTTGGTGTATTGACTGCTGTGCGGGGTGTATAGATTCAAGCCTCAAAGGTTTCTCGAGGACAATGACAAACCTCGTAGAGTATAATTTGCGCCGTTCGGTTTTGTGGGTTTCTTTCATTCCAGAAGCTTGGCTTTTTTTTATATTAGTGGGGAGTGTGCTCACCCATATTTTGTTTGTCTGTTCCAGATGCTGCCTCTCAGAGTGGAGCGTGGCAAGTGCGATTGGTGAGACAAGTTCACTGCCTAGAGTCCACTTTCTCACATGAATGATGGCGGAGCATTCTGTGACGATGTGGAAAGAGCTTTCATCGCTCTTCAAGCATTGTTTGCAGGTAGAGTCTGGTGACAGACCAAGATTGTGTAGATGCCGTTTTAGTCGGCAGTGGCCACTAGAATTTTACGCTGGTTTCTGCTCAGATTGAGAAGAAACTTCGAGTTCGTTTGGGATATATTGTGAAAAAAGTATTTGGTATATATCAGTCCTGTACTTTCTATCCATATTGTGTTAGATTTGAGCAGGGTTTGTTCCCTCATGTAGCTTTTGGAAATGGATTTGTTTACTCCACAGGCTGGTTCGGGACCAGTGAGGGGGGTTGTTGCACCTATCTTGGCCAGTGAGTCTGTATGCACTTGCCCCACTTCGAGCAGTCGCCGCATCCACATTAACATTAGAGCCAGTCACGTTAAGAGTAACTTATCAAGTTTAATAGTTTGAACCCTTTCGAAAAAGTAAGATGAAATCAAATGGAATGAGATATTTTTTCTATTTGATGGATCTTAGATGTTATGAAAAAACTTTAGATCCATTTTGTGTCTCCAAATGGGTGATAGGTCCTTTGCCTATAACTTTGAGTCTGCTTTGAGCTAAGGCCGATAATGCACACAAAACATTCGTGGCAGTAGAAGGCCCTAATCTTGTTAGCACACTCAATAAAGATTCGCCCAATTCCTTTTATTGCTTGAGGTGTGTGTGTCTCTTGGCTTAGCGTAGACCTTGAGTTAAAGTTTTTTGGGTGTTCAGGGTGTTCAAGCAGCTCCAGACAAGTTTAGAAGCGTAAATGATTTCATAGATGTTTGACTGTCGGATAGAGTGGTTTTGAAGAGGTTATGATAGTATGGACTTCTGCTTAGCATAAACTTCTCTGCTTAAAAAATGGGCTTCCATTGTTCCGTTCGCTCCATTCTGTGATTTTAATTTTGAAAAGAAACTCTTAATGATGCAAAAGACATTGTCATTAGGAACTCTTTAACGTCCCCCCGTTTTAGTTTGGAGGAGAGGTAGAAGCTTGGTGAAGATCTTTATATTGGTTGAGGAAGAAGTTATTTGCCCAATCCCCACGAAGAACGACATTCTAAACTCCGCCGTCTATAGACGTAATATTTAAGTCGTTGTAACATCACCTACATGATCTTAGGGCCTTTAACCAAATTCGCGCGCGAATATGGAGGCAGCTAGCTAAGGATCAAGCACGCTGGAGAGGCGTGTTAGTTGAGGCCTAAGTCGACACTAGACCGAAGCGTCGTAATAGATTTGTAATAGAATGGAATTTTTGTAAGAGTTTTTAAATACGAGCGTAGTACTCAAGATGTTGGAACAGACAAATCGCTTTAGCTCTTATAGTAAGCTTCGGGTGAAGGTTTGGTTAAAATTTTCCCGGCAGACAAATTATGCTTACGTTGTAGTTGGAAACCATTTTGCGATAGGTCCAGTAGCCCAAAGCATTGAAATGACTTTTTTTTAATCATTTTGTCAAGACAAAAGTTCCAGTTAAGAATAACATCTTTGTAATAAGGTGCTGTCTACACACATGTTTGCGTGATTAGTCCAGGATATGGTGGACCAAAGTAAAGGACACCCTCCTGGCGGCAATCTTTGTTGGCTTGGATGACCTTGGTAGGAAATGATCTGCTTGGTTTTTTTTTTCATCTGGGACTTATGGTTCTAAAGGGTCCAAGAGGAATATTTTACCCACAATGAGAAATGACTATAAGAATATCTTTGCGGTGTAGGCCCAGAGTAGAGAATAGGCTTGGGTTTTTTTGTTTTTTTATGGTTGCGCCAGAGGCTTCTCTAAGCGTTGTTATTCACGTTGAGTTGGCCCTCTAGGCGCCTATGAACGCTGAGTATGCGTACCGCCATATTACTAACAATGGACTAGTTTTTGTCATTCTGAAGCATATAATTTACAAGATTCTCGGGAGTGGGCCACTTCCCAAAATGGTCCCGGAGGGCAATCCTCTCAATTCCATATCGTGGGCAATGAAAGAACACATGTTCCGCGTTTTCCGAAATGTTCCCATAGTGTGGACAATTTGGGGTAGTTTCGTGTCTGCGTTTGAAGAGATATTATCAGCAGCCATGTCCTGTCAGCAAGTGGGTGAGATAGAAGTTCGTTTCGCCATGGACTCGCTTCATCCATACATCAATTACTGGTATAAGACAATGCATCCATCTTCCCTTTGAGGATTCGTTCCACTGACGTTGCCAAGTTGCGATACTGCGATTCCTTTCGAATGTTCTTTTTTCGTTGTCTACCGAACCATTTCGAATTTGCTCGTTTTGAAGGTGTGTTGATGGGTAGCATTGAAGACACGACGAGAATAGCATTGTTTAAGATAGTTCGAAAAGCGCTGGCGACCCTAAGCGCGCTGAGACGTTGGACCGATTTAACTCGACGCACATAGGACTTAACTTTCGCAGTCCTTGACCATATTTCTGGTGCGTACATATTTATAGAACTGACAGCTTTTGCGATAAGAAGTCAGTCAGCCGATATTACTCAGTCCTGAAAGTGCACTCATCACTTTTGATGATTATTTGCTTGTTTACTCAAGGTGGTCTTTAAAACTTAAACGGGCGTAAATAATCACTCCGAGGTACTTAATAGACGGTTGAGAAACCGCTTCGTGTCCTCCGACTCTAAGCGATATCGTTTCGCGAACTTTACTACTTGTAACAAGCACCGCTTCGGTTTTATGATTGGCAAGTTCCAAACCGGCGTTAAGTAGCCAACGACGTACCGTCCCAATTGTCTCGTTACAGTAAAGTGCAACTTCTTCAAGTGTTTTTGCTTCAACCACCACGGCGATGTCGTCTTCTTGGAATTGGTAGACGTAGAATTTCGTCATACATAAAGTTCCACAGCAGAGGTAGTAGGACTGAGCCTTGTGGTGCGCCGCCAGTTACATTGTATGTCTTAATTTCCTCATGAGAATCATAGAGAAGGACTCTGTTTGCAAATTAGCTCGTTATTATTTTGCCGAGATAGTCCGGTATTTCTATCCGGCACAGACTGTTCATAATTGTCTCCCAGTTTGCCGAGTTAAACGCGTTTTTTACATCAAGGGTTATAATGGCGCAGTTTTGGTACCCCCTTTCCAGCGTCTTCCTTCTACGGCAGATCGGGCTCTAGTTATTACCGCGTTTATTGCGTCTATCGTGAAGCGTGACTTAAGGAAACTATATTGATGTTCTGAAAGACGTCCTGCTGTTTCGACTGCTGCCAAGAGCCTATTATAGATTATCCGCTCAAATATTTTTCCGATCGTGTCGAGCAAACAAAGAGGATGATATGACGAAGGTTCGTTTGGGCTCCTCTTTCCTTTTGGCAGTAGAACTAAACGTTGGCGCTTCCAAGGTTCAGGGAAAACAACCCCGCGAAGACACGCATTAAATATTTCAGCAAATAACTCGGGTCGGGTGTTAATGGCAGCCTTGAGGGCTCTATTTGTGTTACCGTCCAGTCCTGAAGCCTTGGGTTATTAAGTCGTTAAGGTCGTTTAGTATTCGATCGATTATTGACTTAGCATTGAGTGTTTGGTTTCTGAATCCCCTTAGTCGCAGAGACTTTGGATTGAGGAAAATATTAACAACTTGTGTCATTGTGTCAATAGGTATTTTCTTCGCTAAGGGGACAATAAAACCGTCATGATCACATCTTCTTTGAACTGCTGAGTCATGGACTTTGTCAAAAGCCGAAGAATAAGTTTTTTTTTTTAAAAGAAAGGTTTTTGGAATGATTTTTTATTCCTTTTGTATGAAAAGGGCAGATGCATACACGAGAACTGAAGCTTGTGATGAAATTTAATCCGAATGGACTTCGTAGCTTCTTCCAGGAAATTCGAATTCTTTAAATTCTGTTTAAAAGGAATAAGGCAAGACCTCGTTTTGGGTAAATCGTCCTAGAAAAAATGTCCCTTTACGAAAATCATATGCAAAACTAAACGAAGTTATATAAGAATCAAGCTATGTAAATGGAGAGACTTGCAGGTCACGACTCACCCCGGTTTGTAGCACCTTAACCAAAGTTTTTCCTATCACAATCGAGTGATTTTTAATGACTCTCCCTTAGTCCAATGTAATAAACTCACTTTTTCATTAATTTCATTATAAAAGTTTAAGAAAAAAAAAATCACCCTAAATAGAGACACTTTATTGAGACCCAGCAAACTTCTAAATAAAAAGAACCTTCAACGTCAGTTACTTTAAGAAAGTTTCTAATTTATTTGTAATTAAAATAAACCCCAGCAAATGTTTGCAGCTTTTCACTCGAAATCCATACCAAACGTTAAACTTCAAAGGATAATTTGAAGCTTGCCGGGTTTAGTTCCACATAATTACCCTTAGAAAGACATTAATCGCTGAGTTTACCATGTACAGGAGCTCCCCTTTGGAAGGTGGTTCACTTTGCCATATCAAATCAGTGTTTCAAGGAATTTCTTTCAATTTCACAGAAATACCAATCCTTTGGGAGTTAAACTTTAAACTTTGTTTTTATTTTTGTTATTCATTCTTGGCTTGCGTAAAGGAGTGAAAATTTAAACGATATCCAATGTGAGTATTTAGTCCATGTGTATCCTTCGGGGGTTAAAGTTTCAAAGGAAAATTTTCTATTACAACAAGCTGACATGAGGTAGTGCATTTACTTTTTCTAGGACATAAGCGTATTTTTTTTCTGCTATAGAGGAGAATGAGTTTGCACCATTCCCTGGTCTATATTCTGTGCAATTAGATGCAAACAGTCAGTATGTAGTTACACGTTCTCACTTGGAAGAAATTCGGTAAATCTGCAATCATGGTTTTCTGGCAGACCATCCGTCGCCTCAGAGGAAGGACGTTTAATAACATCGAAGGAGTCAAATCCAAAGATGGTGTACTTCTTTTCGATGAGAACAACATCTTGCGCAGATGGGACAAGGACTTTTCGGAGTTGCTCAATCCCGAACAGGGCACTGAGGATAACAGATTCATGGTTTTGAGTAGGGCGGAGAATAGTCCCACCGTAGAGGAGGTGACTTTGGCGATTAAAGCGCTAAAAGTCGACAAATCTGCTGGTGTGGATGAAATCTGGCCAGAAATACTCAAGGCTTTGGGTAAAGAGGGAGTGAAATAGCTCTCTCGTGTCATTAAAGTTCAGTGAAACACCTAGCGATTGGCAAACTGGGGTGATTGTTCCTCTTTTTAAAAAAGGGGATAAGAGAGATTGCTCCAATTATAGGAGTGTATCTCTTTTAAGTGGTCGCCGTGGGTCGGTGGTTAGTGCGTTGGACTGCTGACCAAGCGGCGTGGGTTCAAGCCCCAGCCAGGAACACCAAACATTTTTCGCGGCACCACCTCTCGTCGGGGAATGACAAGCCTCCGAGAGTATAATCTGTCATGAAAGAGCTTCTCACTTCGCCGTTCGGAGTCGGCAATAAACTGTAGGTCCCTTCCATTTATGCGAAATATGTAACACGCACAACATAAATGATTGCGAGAAGCTAGGCCTTGGCTCATCCCGAGCTGTCGCGCCAGCTATTTATTATTATTATATGATCGGGTCTCTCGAGCTAAACCCTGGAGTGTACTGCAGGAGTATGAAATTAGCGGTTCTCTTCTTAGGCCCATTCAATCTTCATACATAGACTGTAAAAGCTGTGTTGGGGTGAACGGCCGGCGTTAAATCGTCACCTTTCACCGTGGGCGTTGGACTTCGCCAGGGGTGCGTTTTGTCACCTCTCTTTTTCATAGCGTATATGGATTGGTTACAGCGCAGGAACGGTTCGAATTCGACTTAAGGATAAGTCATCTGCTTTTCGCTGATGACTTGGTATAGCTTACGTCTACCCAGACCGAACTTCAGTGCGCTCTTGACAGAATCGTGGCTGTCTGTATTGAAGCTGGGATGAAAGTAAATGTGAACAAATTGAAAGTAATGGTAATTTCCTGAACACCTGTTCAATGCACTGTGGATGTTAGTGGAGTCCCATTGAAACAGGTGGAGAAGTTTAAGTATCTCGGGGTATTATTCACGAGTTGTGGAAGGAGCAATACTGAGTTATCCTGTAGGATTAGTCAGGTTGGATCAATTTTGAGACAGATTCGTCAATCTGTTATCAGGCCGGTCGAACTTGGCATTGGAGCTAAGCTATCGGTCTTCGATTCAGTGTTTGTTCCGACCCTCACCTATGGTCATGAGATTTGGGTAATGACGGAAATAATAAGATCGCGGGTACAAGCTCCCAAAATGAGTTTCGCAACCCTCATAGTGGAAAAGTGGGCCATTGGTAAATGGTGATGAATGATGGCACTTGTGATCCAAAGATGGATACAGGCTGATTTCCTTGGTAACCGTCATAGAATCTTTGACATCATCTCTAATATTCCCAAATGTTTTTAAGCGTAGTTGCACCTCATTTAGATATCTGGTCATTTGTTTAGGTAAAAATTCTTCTCGTCCTCTTAACGCCTCTTCCACGTACCATCTACCACACCATTCATTTGTTCCGGACATTTTAGTGTCCAGTCAAAGAAAAGCCACCTCGATCGCACAACAAGTGACATTCTATAACAATGAGTTCATAATCAAACCCAGCTGGCTAAGGTTAGGCGTTAGAGGTTATCTATAGGGTGCACATGCACTGCAACGTTTGGAGATTTATTTTGCTGCCCTTCGTGATAATCGATGAAGTTCTCCAAACCAATTGCTCTGAGGAATCGGAGTATTTGAATGAGTACTGGTACACTTCCACGTGTGTTCATCTTTTGTAGATCAGTGCTCCATAGTTTTTAACGAGCTGTGAAAGGGTCTCCTTGACATAGCTGCATTATCTAAAATTCTCTTCTTATCCCCGTTTTTAGCTGCAGCTTGTAAAGTGCTGTCGCGCAGTACTAAAGGTTCTTGGCACTTAGCATAATGTTAAACTTTGCTGGACCCTGGCCACAGTGGTGTACCAGAAAACGAGACTGCTTAGGAACTAGCCAGTAAGCGACCAGCCCTAGGGCGAGAACTAGAAGATGGCGCAATTAAACGTCCACTTCGTCATTTGAAAGAAAGAAACGATAAGGCTTAGATAAGGCCAATAACAGGTGGAAACACTAACCACCTGGGAAATGTCCAGAAGACTATGGCTAAAACCACCAAGCTCTTACATCTAGACAGAAAATGCCTGCCACTGGCCAAGCTTCTGTAATGTTTGAAATGGAACTCTGGACAGATTCCTCTTCAATGATATCGAAGAGCTATCCTATGGTTTACTATTGGCGTTGCTTAAGTTTGTGAGGATAACTAGTTGGCTATCATCACGTTAATAGAACCAAACCACACAGTGGGAAGCAGTAGATAACACACATGGGTGACACAATGGGTCCACATGGACCTAAGTGAGCTAAAGAGGCCGGCTAATCAAACCTAACCCAGTCTTTAATGACTCGTAAGAAGTCTTATCTGGTTTTGACTGACGTTTAAGCAGGGGTTGCACGCCGTTCGGTAATGATTCCCGAGCGCTTCTTTAGCCTGCCTTAGCCTTGTGAGTTCTTTCCATAGTCGTCTTCCTTCGCATTCTTCCGCTTTCCTCTTGAATTCTACGTGGTTATACACTGCAGAATGGTTTTGGTCCAAACAATTTGGTTTCTGATCCTTTTCTCTCCTGTTCATCGACGTCCTGCATGATTTGGCTGAGGGTGACTCTATTTTTCTTAAGCCAAGTCTATTCATATTTTCTAGCCACTCATGTATCAGTTTTGCTTTGATTTCAAATGAGCTTAATGTGCTGATGACAGCACGCCTATCTCTCATAGCATCACGGTTTTTTGTTTGCCTATTAAGGAAGATTTGGCGGCATTTTTCGATCGCAAACACCTATGTTTGAAAGACATTGAACGCTGTTTTTAAAGCCTCAATGTAATTATTTCTGGACCCATATATGAACATCTGCCCCAGAAACCGTGTGTCTTTAGAAGGATCTGTGTACCATGTATACTTCAACGTTCCAGTCTCTTTTATCTCTTAATTAGTCACATACATATATCGTCCACAACTATATCGTTTACCTACACTTCTTGTCACTGTATACTCCTACGCACCATCATCTCAGTCTGGTTCAGTTGCGGTGTTTTGGCAGCGGTGCTCCCGAAGGATTATTTTTCTTTCAGGAGTAACGCTACTTCGGAACTTTGAGCATCGGAATGCTCCCACAAGTCGGCATGACTTTAATTTGTGTTTATAAGTTTGGAGGTGTACAAAGTGGAAGCCGTTTGCCATATGCTCCTGCGTTTTTTCATTTAATTATGTTCACCATCCCCCGTGGCTTTGGTTTGATTTCCTTGCAAAGTTGATTGAAACTCCTACGTTTGCTGTTCAGGATCACTGCCTTGGGTCCTTTGCGTTTTCCCTAATATCGTTCTTAGAGTTCAGTGAAGATACACTGGCACCATGTCTCTCCGGGGGCTTCCTCATTTCTCTAAATAAAGATGAATAATGATGATATAAGATATATCCTTCTTATCAGTATTCAGAGCAGTCACTGAGTGGGCAAGTCCATGTTTTAGTGCTAAATCGCATGTTTTTCTGCGACATGACAGGCGAACTATTTCATCAGTCATATGTATCTGAAATATCGTCTTGAAGTCTTTTCGAAAGTTTAATGCTTTCAAAATATTTGCATCGCCTCTGAATGATGCAGTGTCCCATAGCTTGGGTATAGCCAACTCAATTCCCTAAAAGCTTTTCCTAAACAGTTGATAGAGGAAATATATGTACAAGTACAATAAATAAGTCCAAACATCATGCAAATTGCATTTGCATACTCAATTCCCTTATGTTTTCGTACACAAAATGTATAAGCAAATATAGATCACATAACATCCCCCACATCCCTCATTTCCCAAAGCACCGAAGCGACGTCATCAGCATTACCATCACCAGCAGCAGTAGCAGCACCATTTTCCACAACGGAAAGGTGGAAACCAGGTGAAATGAAATTCCATCATTACTCGTACCTCCCACGGGAAATAGCCAAACATCCGCTCATACATTGTGAATCACCCTTCGATCACTTTGATTCCATCATCCGAGCGATTACCCCCTGGAGCGAGGCGGGCCAAAAAATTGACTCTCATACATTTTCCATCCAAAAAGAATTCAATCACGCACTCATATCCTGCACAGGCACATACATACCGGCAACAGGATAACAGATGTGAGTGAACCAGGAAAAACTGAAAAAAAAGAAGAGAAAATGACTCGAACCGCACTCCTAACTCAATTGCAATGGCGGCAGCCGGAGAAGCGGGCAGCTGTAGCTGTAGCAGAGGTCCTCCCCGGGGCTTAGTTTGGTGAGTGACGGCCGCAGCAGCGCGGCAGGAAATCGATACTGGATAGCACGCGGGAGTGGTGCTGGAGCGGACACAATGCGAGAGCCATTAAAAATTAATAAAGCAGAAAACGAAGGAAACTTCTAATGTCCAGCAATTGAAAGGCAAACATCATGGCCATGGTTATGGGGACAACTACAATGTCGTCGTCATCGTCGTCGGTGGTTACTAAAACTTTCACATCCGAGAAAGTATAAGGTGGGTGATTCAGTTACTTCCGCTGGAGAACAAACGCAGAAACACAAAAAAAAAAAGTACGGACAACACAAAGAAAGCAAACGCCGACATCTAGCTCACCACCCCAGAGCTGCCATTTACCGTTCAGGACAATGGATTTCCTTTCAGCTCCGAGGCGTCCGGGAGCAACTAATCGATAAGAAGGTGCTATCGCTTGCTTACCGTGGTCGCCCACCCAGCCTCGGGTAGCTCGGGATTGTCCATGGCTGGTGTTGGCTCATTTGATGGCGCTGAAACAAAGTGCCCACTATTATCCTTGTTTCCAGTCCCACAGCCACAGGTGGAGCAAAGTCAATACTAATGCAATTAATTGTGTGTTCTTGCCCTTATGCGATAGCAGGTGAGTGTTGGCACAGTTTGGGGCCGTCATTCCATTGTGGCATGGTCGCTGTTATTGTCATAGTGCCACAGGGCTGTAATGGCAAAGCTATTGTGGCACAGAAAATGCATGTGAGCCGTTCGAGGATTTCCTCCGTCGGGTGATAGTTTTTAATTAGTCCTCGAGAATGCATCACAATGCAGTTGTTTCGAAATAAAATTAAATGGAACATAAGCACATCACCCTTGTCCAGCCGGATAGGGGTGGCAACGCATCAACAAAGGACGAATCAGGCTTGTAATGTTTATGTGCGCGAATATGGGTTTGGTAGAGTGTAGCATGCGGATAGAGACTATGGTTCGGCTGGATTCCAGTGAATGGGCAAATCTATGGTCACTCCAAAGGTTGGTCCGAGTTATCATATGTAGAATAGGTGTGGTGTGTAGCTGTGGTGGTTATGCGTCACGCTGAGGATTGGGAATACAATGCACGGTTGCATGACGTTGTGAATTCTCGGTTTAGTGAAATATTCAATTGAGGTCAGGTGCACGATTTTGGAGAGGGATACACCATAGTACTTAACAAATCACTGAATCGGATGAGTGCGGTACGAAATCATGGCATTAAAACACTGCGAAATCCACCGGAAAACCGTTCGAAATAATCTGCGATGAAACATAAGATAAAGCGAAGTCATTGAATAGGAACTGGTGTGTAATGGATGGAAGGTTTTTCATGAAGCCGAAAGGATTTTGGGCAGAATACCGTGAAGAATTGTTAAGCCGCCTACAGTAACTACATTTGGGGTCCAAAAAGGACATACAACAATCGGACGTGTCAGAACGTCTGACAAAAGAATGGAAAAAACAGAGAGAAGCCCTGCATACAATTTAATAGCTGGCGTGACAAGCCAAGAGGGATCAAGGACTACCTTCTCACAATCATTAATGTTGTACGTGTTATATTTCTGCACGAATAGCATCTACAGTTCTTACTCCAGGTTCCAAAGGGGGTATGACAATTCGTTATCTTGGACGTTTGTCATTCCCCGGCAAACAGTGGTATCGCGAAAAATGTCCGGTGGATACAGCGGCGGCTCGATCTAACGCCGCTCCAACAGTAGTCCAATCCACAGAGACACGCAACCGTACTTACTTACTTACTTAAGGTGGTGCTACAATCAGGGGTGGACCTGGGGCTTAATTAACAAGCGTCGCCAGCCAGCTCGATCTTTAAGCAGCTGCCTCCAGTTTCTCGCGCTAAGTTGATTAAGGTTCCTCTCCACTTGCGTGGGGCACCTAAGTCGCGGTCTTCCTCTACTGCGCCGTACCTCGGGTGTGGATTCGAAGATTTTTCGGGGCGAAACATGGGTGTCCATCCGCTCTACATGACCCAGCCACCTCAGGCGCTGTCAGTCTGTACAGTTGGTCATTGTATCTCCTCCTCCATTCACCGTCTATGGAGACGGGACCGAAAATCACCCGAGGAATTTTCTTCTCGAAACAGCCGACAATATCCTCATCCTCTTTTGACAAAGTCTATGCCTCTTCGCCGTAGAGCAGGACTGGGATGATTAAGGTCTTATAAAGTGTTACCTTAGTTGTTCGAGAGAGGGCTTTGCTACTCAATTGCCTTCTTATCCCAAAGAAACAGCAATTGGCAAGAGTTACTCTTCGTTTGATCTCAGCGCTGGTGTCGTTGTCCGAATTTATAGTGGAGCCTAGGTAGACAAAGTCCTTAACTACCTCAAAATTATGTCTGTCTATAGTGACGTTCTCTCCGAGACGTCGGTGTTGGGTGTCCTTTTTTGTTGACAGCACCGCTCCTTTGGTCTCAATACCCACGAAAGCGGTAGTGACATCACGCCGCGTCCTTCCGATTATGTCAATATCGTCGGCGTATCCGAGTAATTGGACGGACACGCCATGACTGTACCTCTAGTGTTAATGCGTGAGTTCTGCACTATTCTTTCGAGAACGATGTTGAAGAAGTCGCCTGACATGAAAGGTCTTGGTGAGGTCTTTTCTGACCTTAATAGAGCAGCGTGTATTCTTGATCGTCATCCTGCACAGACGGACGAGTTTGGCAGGTATGCCAAAGCTTGACATTGTTTTGTATATCTCGTCTCTATAGATGCTGTTATACGCGGCCTTAAAATCGATTAAAAGGTGGTGCGCAGAGTTCCTGAGTTTTCTCCGAGATCTGCCGCAGTGTGAATTTTTGGTCGATGGTGGACTTTCCTGGCCTTAAGCCACACTGATATGGACCGGTCAGGTTATTGACGAATGCCTTCAGACGCTCACACAACATGTCAGATAAAATCTTGAAGACGATGTTAAGAAGACTGATGCCTCTGTAGTTGGCGCAGTTCAGAGGGTCACCTTTCTTGAGGATCTGGCAACCAATGCTTAGGTTCCATTCATCTGGCATACTTTCCTCCGACCATGGCCACCACACTACCACTGACAAAAGGAGGTGAATATCTTTTATAGTAAAGCAAGACATGGTTTGAAAATCACTCAACGAAGTGACAATGTTCCACACGATGGTCACTTATTTTTATCTTTTTCTAAATGTGCGTAGAATTTTTTTTCATCGTTTTTTCCCTTTTTCCACATCATTTTCTATATCCCCAAGAGCGTAAAAAAACAAATCACTTTGGAAGAGATTGGTCTGCCTTAACACTTGTGGCATTTCCCTCACTCTCTCACAGTCAATCAATCAACGACGGTCCACAAGGATTACTTCATTCAATTTATCGATATTATTGATGATAATGGCCAGTTCCCGGAAATTCCAATGGAGACGAGACTTACCAATGAATTCCCTGTCGTCTTGTGTCAGTTCATTAGTTTTATGTTTTCTCATATAAGAACATTCTCTGAAAGATATAAGCCACATACCAATTTAAAGCTTTAACAGGGGATTAACACATTTTATACACTTCTGTACTCGTGTTATGGGCCCTAAATGTATTCTGCGACCTATGAGGTCTATTCTGGTGCCCCATATGGTGTAACCAGAGGTTATATTGAGGCTTTTCATAAACTTCAGTATAGCCTTAGGTTCGATTTTCCGAATTTCCACTGGGTTGACCGAAACCAGAATATGTTCAGCGGTCTATTTCTGTTCTCCACAGAGCTGGAAAATATCGGTATCTGATACTTTTATTTTATGCAGATGGTATCTGAGTGGACAATGTCCCTTTAGATAGCTCGTTAAGGTTCTTAACTCATCTTTGGTGAAATCAAGTAAATTCTAGGCCTTGTATAGGTTGGGGTTGATAACCTTTTTTGCTTGTCTAAGGCCCCGGAGGTTGGCCCAGTAGTCGGCGTGTGAGTAGGCATTGTTGGGTGGTACCCCAAAACAGGGACCGACGAGTGGGCGGCAAGCGCGTCTTCTCGCCAGACATTGGCAGTCAGCCCTTTCGTTAGCCTCGAAGCCTTCATGTGCTGGGATCCAAGCTACGATAACCTTATTTATCGATTTTTGAGAAAAAACTAACCAGTAGAAGGTAGAAGTATACCGACGTTTGCATACCATCAGGACCGTTTTTGAATTTAAAGTAAAAGGAGATCGATTTTGAAATAGAAAAATCCTAAGCTTTTCACTCGGAGTTCTACCTCATCTCCGCGCAGGAGGGAAACTGCTCTTACTTTTGGTTGTTGTAAGACTTTTTGGAAGGTAGGTCGAAGTGGCAGGTTTAGCATTCCTGATGCTGAAACCTAATAAGCGCTTTAGCGCCGTTTCAAAACCACCACTCACGTGGCGTGAATGCTAGTCTGAGAGAGGAGGGCGGAAGTCTTTACATCTCCAAGATGTTGTTAAGGTTGTGAGAAAAGATTTGATGTAGTATGCGATATCTTACCCTACCTAGAGCCCGACACCCTCAGAGGAAATGAAACAATGTTTCCTTCTCGCTCTCATTATTACAGCTGGGACAATGCGCGTTAAATGGGGTGCGTAGTTTCGACGGGTGTGTTACTATAGGCTGTCCTGATTGTCACGACATTTCCAATGTCTGTGGGAGTTCTGTTTTGTAGATCTTCTGTTCAGGACCATCTGCTTTTATATGACACGACTGTCAGGATCGTTCTACAGACTAATCATCCTGCCATAAATTTTTTTTACGGTTAAAATTGTCTGAATGTTTCTACAGTCTGCATTAATGCAGTTTGGCAGCATTTTCATATATTGTAAATTAGTTGTTGAGGTGGGTGGCCAAAGTAGAAATACGACCATCATGTCGAAGTTGGGTTTAGGTCCGACTGTGAGCTAGGAGTCATGTCTTTTTTTTTAAAGAGCCAGCCCTTATGGCTGACACTTCGACCTAGCAAGATCTGTTGTATGTCGTAACGTCTTTTGCTTCGATGTAGAATTTGCCACGACGAGGTGTTATGAGCTGTTACAGTGACAAAAGGCATTTTTTAACCCGACAGTGACCTTTTACACTTTCTTTGACTATTCCAATCCAATCAATTGTAAGGATTCATTATTTAGATTTAAGCTCCCCTGTAGCCTTTAGTTTCTATCCAGTTATGACCTTGGCATCCTTGTTGTGGCTGTATAATGGCTGTGTTCTGTCACTTAAACGATAGACTCTACGCTGACTAGCGATATGAGAAGTTATAGGCATCCCCAGACTGTTTTGGGTGTCCTTTATCATAATAGCTAGTTGAGTCATTTACTATCTGATAGGATATGTATGTATGGCTGTTTTGGTTCAGTGGACTTCATATCCCTTAACCAAAAATTCCGACTTAGAATAGAAATGTTCATTTTTCCATACTTGGTCGTCTGTAAGGCGAACTTGGGTTAGACCTTGTCATAATTGGATCACAAAAAATAGGATATGCAACGAACGTGCTTGACAAGATCGGGGAAGATACTTAGGGCATTTCACAGTTGAGATTCTCATGAACACCACCGCGGACATGGCTCTTCAGAGTGCGGAGGAAATAGATGAATGTTTCCCGAAGTAGTTGTTCCGAAACGGATTAATAGTCAACGAAGGGGTGGGTGAAGGTGTTTTCTCTGGTTGACTTAGTCTAAGCCTCTCTTTCTGTCTTTTAAATCATTGTAGCGTGTTCCAAGCTTAAATAATGGCGATAAAGGAAGCCTTGTCTTGGCTAAGAAAAAACAACATTAGATATCTGCTCTTTGCAGACACCTCAAGTCCTAGATTGCCGTTTGTCTCTCATAGCGATAGAAGAGCTGTTCAGCTTTCACCGTTGTTGGATGCCGCGTTAGAGACATTTTACGGACTCTAAGGCTCATGAACTCGTCAGATATGGAACAACAATGGAACAACAAATGGTACCTTGGACATACCGAACGCCACAGTTAAACTTAAAATTAAGCTGGATGCCTTCGATAGGACAAATCTTAGGTGGACAGGTGGTACAACCTACCTTTTTGGCCAGAGCTGGATCAGAAACGACTGATTTCTCTCAAAAGACTGCATATCAGCGCTACTGGATGTGTCATGACTGTCTAATAAGCCTGCATGCAAAACGGGTTGGCGTTAACTCAAATGCTTTCTGTATGGACCTGCACAGTTCTCTCCCATAGAAGGAAACTTCACCTTTAAGGTTTCACCAAAAACACCTGAGCGTTTTTTTTATTACAACGATCCGACCAATACAGATGAAGAAGTCTCCTTCGCTTCTTCAGAAGTTCCAATTGGTTCCGGAATTTTCACGATGCATGTGGGATCACAACGGACATATTATTGGTCCAAGTGTGTTGGCTCTAGAAGGCAGCCGACTTAACCTAATTTAAGCTTGCCGTTGTGAGGGATGGTAACGTTAACATGTTCTCACAACATCATTATTTGAATTTTTATGGAAAACTGAAAAAAAAGAAAGCAAATATGGGTGTTTGCGCTACTAAATGATGTGCTTTATCAATTTTCGAAATCAGTTTTGAAATTTTCATGGAGCGCCAATTATATACCCCGGTCGTTATTAGGACACATTTCTTCCTTTTCATGTATAAAGGAAAATATTGAAATATATGTATGTACATACATACATTTGGTTTTTGTGCATGTCAATAATTTATATTTATTGACTCTAATCCCAATGCATGTGTACTTTCAGGAGAAATTTCAAACTAATTATGTATAATCTCTCGCTCCACAAGGCTGAAATGGCCAACATAGGGTTTCATGTGACGCTATGGACATACCATGATTTTATCAGATGATTGTGAGGTTCTGGTCGGGCATATTAATTCAGTTAATGGTAGCGTGAATGTAGCGGAGGAATAATTTAAAACTGTATTTTCAACTAAACAGGAATATGTAAATAATCCTAAAAACACCTTATGTTTGATGTGGTAGGTGAGGGCGTACATTTTGCAAAATAGAATACTAATCACCAGCTCTTACGTTTGAGTTGGGAAACAAAGAAGCTTGTTTAAAACAAACGACGGATGCAAGAAAACAAAATGAGCCGTTGTTAGTGAAATTAATCTGAAAACCCACAGTTCGGTGTTATTTCATTTTGATTTTGTTAGCAAAACCCACATGTCAATTAGTTTTTCTTACTACCAAAGTATGTAATGCTCTTTTCAAATGAAAGCGTTTAAATTGTTATTTTGGTATACTCTGCCATATGGCACCATTTCCAGGAATTGTTGCAAAGTAGATCCTTTTTGGACAAACAGATTCGCCTACAACCGATTTTCCCAGTCTGATGCTTGGGCATGCAGTATGGGTGGGGTTGGTGTTACAGTCGGTATCCAATTTACTAAAGAAGTGAAATCAAGGCCAAAATCTTTAAAGTCAAAAGGGAATACATCAGGAGACTTATGGGCATAGTTTTGGACTATTCGTCCTCTAAAAAAAAAATAGCTGGCGCGACAACTCGGGATGAGCCAAGGCCTAGCTTCTCGCAACCATTCATGCTGTGCGTGTTACATTTTTCACATGAATGGAAGGGACCTACAATTTATTGCCGACTCTGAACGGCGAAGTGAGAAGCTCTTTCATGACAGATTATACTCCCGGAGGCTTGTCATTCCCCGACGAGAGGTGGTGCCGCGAAAAAAGTTTGGTGTTTTCCTAGCTGGGGCTTGAACCCACGCCGCTCGGTCAACAGTCCAACGCACTAACCACTGAGCCACGGCGCCCATGTACATGTCCTCTATGTACATTAAAAAAGCAGGAAACTGTGGATAATATTCTCTGTGTCCTAATCACAATTCCTGCTTATAAGGAATTTCCCTATCCAAAAGACAAGAGAGGCATTTCTGGCCTCTCACAAAGACTTTTTCACCTTCATAAGAGCAATAGATCTTTCAGGTCGCACTGTCAGCCGCTGGGCAGGATAGCAGTATGATATTACAATAAATCAAGATTGGATTGTGGATTTGGTACCGGGTCGAATATTAAGCAAATTATGTCCTTACGTAATTTTTTAAGCAAACAACCTGTGTAATACAGGATTTTTACTTTAAATTCGTCTTTTGCAAATTGAATTCGGTTTTACAAGCCTTTGACAAGTTATTAACTTAATGTCGTGTATGCCTGTGAGGGAAATATCTGAGAATCGATTTTACATCCACTTCCGGGTATCCAATTGTGCAAAAATTTTGCACACGTATCCCGTGACAATACAATATAGCATATTATATATAGTTGTTATACTGTTTTTAATCTAACAAGGCGAACTCCTCAAGATGGTGGATTACTGTTTTATTCACAACCCCCTTCACATGAGTAGCAAATGACAGGTTTTGATGATTCATATGCAACATTTACATTTATAATAATCGCCAACTATTACTGTTACAATTCTCCAGGATTTATCCTGATATTCAACCAATAACAATACCGCACAGTGTGGCGAGATACAACATAACATGGCATCAATTATTTTGACGCTTGTTGACCTTATGTATTGTTGAATCTAATGAATATTGCATTTTTACATTTTAAAAATAATTGTTAAACCATGTAACCTTAAACTTATGTACATAAGTTAAGATAAACAAAACTCTTGGATAAGAAAAAGAAAGTAAATGTTCAAGTTTTACGATGAATTTAAATTACTTCTTCGAAAATTCTTCTTCTTCGTCGTCTTGTCCTGATACAGGCGGTTTCAGGATTTTCAAAACTTCGGGATCAAACATTTTCAACTTTTTTTGGCAACTTACGAAAACTGGAATTTAACGGATCCAAAGAAATAAGAAGCATATTTAACACATCCTGGTTTGTCTTTGTTCTTGAAAATTTGCAAGAAAAAACTTTCTCTATACTTTTTTGTCTTTATCTGATACCTCTTGAGCCTCTTCTGACAATGGACCAATTGGAAGTAAGATTCAACAATATGAAATGTGGTCAAAATTTATAATAGTCTGGACAAGTGCACTGATTTGAAGGTAAAAATAA
Organism: Matsumyia berberina; assembly: GCA_917880715.2. Lineage (NCBI taxonomy): Eukaryota > Metazoa > Arthropoda > Insecta > Diptera > Syrphidae > Matsumyia > Matsumyia berberina. The sequence goes on along the minus strand of OU862870.1, from coordinate 107,090,360 downwards.
GCTTTTCGATTTAATAAAAGTTCAGCAGTTTTATGAATGAATTAAAATTTTATCGGTTTTATGGGCGTGGATTTTGCCTTAGTATTATTTGTTGGTTTTTTGAACCGCAGACTAATTGTAGCTGTCACTATAGATATCGTTGTTAAGTTCTTAATTCTTAATTTCATCGAACTTCTGTTTGTACTTGCTATGTCTAGAGCTCACGTCGAATCCCCATTTTGTTACAATGTAAACATTTTGTATATTTTCAGGCTTTTGGACCTAAATTATTTTCTTTTGCAGTTTAATGAATCGCTGAACTGTGTGATCAAGTAAATATTGAATTCTAATATCAGCTTTTCTTGGGGCCACCTCCACTGCTGCTGCATTTGGGTAGGAACGGGTTTATGCTTCTTGGACAATTTTGTGAGGGAAATAACGCCCTGTTCTTGCGTTCTTGGAAGTTCTTTTTGGTGGTGATCCACGTCTATTTGTCTGGCTGACCTCAAAGATAGCTGGGTAGCATATGTATGTGAGAATAGGTAAATATACATACATACATATATCCTCAGTTCAGTGGTTTATTTACGTGTAGTATGCTCAGAACATATTAAAAAATCTGTTTCTGTGCGGCCTATTCTTTTAGAAGGCCTGTCAATATATTGAGGATAAGATATGGAATTTTGAAGCCAGATCGTATTTTTGGATTCAAATCTTTCGCGTTTCCTTTGTGCTATTTGCCATCTTTTGTTAAATTCGTAAATAAGATATTTATATTTAATGTTACAGTGAAGTAAGGAATATTTGGCATATTTCGTAACATTTATAAGATAACTAGCTGAATAAAACCCGGCCTTGCTCATGCTATAACGTGTAACAGTAGAAATCAATATCTTTCTCAAACAGGTTATGAAAGAGTTATCCTGATTTTATATAAAATTATAAAAATTATTTTTTACTTTCCAGTTCTCAAGGGAACCCGATGGTCTAGAATTTGCAAAAAATCGATTTGTTTTTAATATTTCGAAAGTATAGTCTGTCGAGAATATACTGTTAAATTTTTCTAATGATATTGACAATAGTTTAGGTTCAACAGCCTAGCGAACGAGTGGCCCGCTTCATGAATGGACGCGTACTTGAAACTTTAAATTCATTAATCTCAAACCACTTTTTTTCTGCACGGCGGGATGTAGAAAAAAAAAACTGTCTACCCGAATGATCTCAAATTTTAATGTTATTCAGAAAACCAGTGGCTATGGCTGGAACCACCATATTTATCTTAATAACTTATTTTTTACGTAAAAATACTAGTGAAAACAAGCCCGTTTTCGATATAAAAATCATTAGGTTAGATTAGGTAGATGGGTTGGCGAGGGGAAAGAAGCCCCCAGCGCCACACTCAGGTCAGTAGAGACCCATTGTGATCCCCATTTATTGGGGGAGGAAGGTACCCCTTGCTCGTGGAGCAATACCCAAAGCATTCTCCTATTGCCCCGGGCTTTCGAACCATTTTGAAGCTTAATAAACCTCCAGATGTCCCTGATGGGTACATCCCTTAGTTCTTCGGTATCTTGGAAGAAGTGCCTTCCAAAGGATCTATTTCTGAGGTGGCAGAGACCTGGGCAGTGGCAGAGGAAATGGGTTGTGTCCTCATTGATAAAAATCATTAAGACCGCGCCATTTTGTCAAAAAAAGTTAGTTTTTTTTTCTTTTGGTGCCGGCCATAGCTACATTCATATAGATTAATAATCTTTTCTACTTTTACTTTTCCGATGAGTGAAAGAGTCAAAATTTCACCCGCCATCCAGGTACTTTTTTTTTAAATTTATTATTTTAATACTTATTTTTTTTTTCAATTATAAAATTTTTTTCGGTTGTTTCTTCACTGTTATAAAACGCCTACAAAGGTTAAATATCGCTGTTCATTATTTTCAACATCAAAAAAAATCCTAAAATACCGGGTTAAATAAAAGCTTGTTTTCAAATATTTTTTTTTTTATTATTTATTATATTTGCAATTTCGTTTTTTATTTACATCTTCTACTAAGACCTAGTTTCTCGCTACCATTCATGTTGTGCTTGTTGCATTTTTCAAACCAGTAGAAGGGACCTACAATTTAATGCTGACTCCGAACGGCGCGGCGATAGGTATGCCGCGTTCCTGACGTTATGAAAAGCGAACTAAGTTTCGGTTGTAAATTTAATGTCCACATTTTTTAATCTTTCAAACTCTTCCTGTGGTGGTTCATCATTGAGAACCAGAAATTTTCCCCACCGGTTCGAAAATTAACTCTAGAACTGATGCTGTCGTCTCTGGACTTTTCTTATAAAAAAAGTTGATTCAGACCAATTTTCGGTTGTACATAATCATTGGACAGTGAATTCCAAGCATAAAGTTTCTATAGAAGAGGCGAGTCCTTCAGCACATTCTTATGTGCAATCAGAGCATTCAAGAGAATATAATCGAATTCGTGGGACTCTTGCCAGATTTTTTTTATTGGTGCCAAGTACATTGCTAGACCTTTACGCACGTATGACCCGCCGTACGTAATGTCAAATTCTATATTCTAAAGATAATGTGAATCCCTTTTCCATGACCCATATACGTCTGACTACCGATTTTTTTCTGAACAGTTGTTCGTTATACATAACAAGACTCCCATCTGCTTATACAGTTCAACGAACATCACTTATCACACCTCGAACATGAAAATCGTATCGGTGTCTCACTTTATCGAAATCTACCCAGTTTACCCTACCTCCCAGCACCCCATTAAGTCAACTAATCGGGTTGGGTTATGTGACCCACCGAGTGTAAGTAACGAACCTAATGGCCATCACTTTCGCATGATGTAGCCAAAGTGATATTTACTTCGTTGCTCTCATGCCCGTTTGGGGCAGCCTCCATTGTTACAATGTCTCTTATCATTGTCATTGTTTTCATCTGTTCCAAGTACCATTAGCAACAAACTACAATGAAACACCCGCCCGAAAGCAACACCTACAGCCAGAAGAAATCATTTTTCATTTCGCAGATAACAACAACACATACCAACACATTCATCGTTCATTAATTATTTCGAATGACATCTCGAATTGGAGGGCATAACCCGGAACATTTAATGCCACCTCCCAGCCACAGACCCCATAATTCACGACCAAATTCAAAGGGAACCCACGTACATCCTACAAAGCACTCTTACATGCATATACCGATGTAATAGACGAGCGAGTAGTAGTTTCACGTTTCGGTCACGAAAAGTTCATCACCTGCCCTCCACCCAAAAAAAGCTAAAAAAAAACACCTCAAAGGTGTGTGTAGATGGATCCACCGCCATTTGTTTCACAGGATAAGGGGAGCAAAAAGGAAAATGACTATGGCATAGCAAAACCGAGGATAAGCCGATTGACATCCACCGCAGCATATAAAGCGAAACGAAAACGAATTCCATGACACAAACACACTCAGCCACGATGAAGGAGGGAAAGCATAAAATCGTAAATGAGCCTAAAAAAGACTAGAAACCTCGTTAGATACACATCCACAGTCACAGATACAGAGCAAACAGACCAAAGGCGGCGGCAGGAAAGTGTCCTTTTCATGAAAAATGTATAAAATCGTAGAAAACGAAATTTTCCTTGAACTCTTGGCCCACCGGGCGACTTCAGTGACACAGAGGGGGTAGGACGTTTACGTTTACCAGCCGAGCCGACTCGAGCTCCATTACCAGTCCGCAGGGTTCTCGATGGTTCTTGTGCGCCTATTTCCAAAGAAAATAGTTTCTTTCATTCGTACGAATGTATTAATGTTTTTCTGTCCGCCCGAGTGAATTGTGGATACAATCAAAGGATGCGCGATGGCGGAAAATAACATTCTCTCCTTTGGCCGTGTCAAAGAAAAACTGTTTCGTCCTTCCCTTCGTGCAATCATGGCTCTCGCTCCCAAGAGACAGGACCTAATTCATTCATTTATTCGTGCGTAGCGGATCTCTGTGTGGCCTAGTGACTCGGTAAAGGTTAACTTCACCGCAAGAATTGGCGAGTTAACATTGACGCCTCCCGATGACGCCAAACAAAATGTGAAGACAAAAAATCACAACACGACATGGAGCATACATAGTGTGTACTTATTTCACTTAGATTATCCTTTGCCATCAGTCGTATTAATAATTTACACAATAAACTCCTCCGGGTCCTGTCCCGTGTGTGCGTGTGTAGATTTGCACGTGCGTAAAGTTCAAGACTGACTACGCTCGAGGAGGAAAATTTACGGCTTTCATTTGGCAGAGGAGCCATGGCTCTCGTCGCACACTCGACACAAGGATTTAATCACAAGACTGGGATTAGCCTTAATACCCAATTGGGAGGGCGCCCCTGTCTCCGGTGTTGATACAAAATTCAAGAAACAATGCAAGGCAAATGAGTTGTGGGCTGAATATATTAATCACAACCGAATTTAATTGCTTTCGGTTCGGTATCCTTAGTCATGAACTTGCTAAGGTGTGTGTGGGAGCCAATTCACGGGCTCGTTCGGTAAAGTGGAGACCTGTCGTACTTAATTCGAAAGGAACATGTTATTACGAGAGAAATGATTGGCAGGGATTTTATGTGTCAGCCGAATGGTTTAACAGACTCGAAAGCGGAGTTTTGGGGCCGGGTAAAAGTAACGATCTGCTGTATTGATTGGGCACGTGGTATGTCGAATGTGGAAGTTTGGTTTTATAATCAATTGACTGACGAAACGTGACACCGTTTTTTATGTGGCAACACTAATGGCAGGAGGGAGAATGATCGGCGTTGGAAAATGTCACCGAATCGAGGGTGGGATTCGTCGTAAATAAAAGTTAGTAGAATTTGCTTTGGTTGGGACCTATTTGCGTGACAGCCAATCTTTAAGGATATTTTAAAAAATTCTCAGGCTTTGCACTCGTGTCAATCTTTTTACAAATTTCCATACGACCTCTTTGTTTGAATCCCGTTTTCCGTACCTTTCTGTCCTTTGTATCGTTTATGGTCGTTGTTCTTACCGATATTACTGATCGCTGTCAAAGATTTGGCTAAACTTGTATCCCCTTTGAATCAAATACCTTCCGCGTTCCTTTTCAAGTGATTTATCGGTTTAAATTGTCGAGAGCGTTTGATAAAAATCTTTTCTCCGACCCATTCTGTCTTCTCTATTATTGAACCAAAACCTTTCTGACTTTTCTCTCGGTTGGGCGCGAGAGATTTGTGTGACTCTTTAGTTTGCTGATATCAAACTCATCGAAACCAGCAAGAAAGCATCCATGGTTGAACAGATCTACACTTAAAAGTGAAATCTTTCTCCAAGATTACAGAAGACACTTGACACTTGACAAGTCAGCAATGATATAATTGAAGGGAACCGAAAGACGTTCAACGTTGATAACCAGCAAACTGTTCAAAGCATTGCGCCATTTCGACAAAATATAAGAAAGTAAGAAAACAATGCACTAGACACCCCCTGTAGACGATTGATTTTAAAATTAAGATTTTTATTTACACTGGCTTAAAGAATAACGGCTAGATCACGCCTGGGATTAGTGGACCAATGAATGAAGGAATTTGCTGCTGTCGATGGAAATAACGACTCATTCGATGTAGACATTAGCCTTTGCTATCTCAATGAAGGGAGCTTGTCACGGGGGGTACAAGATGCTTTTGATGAACGAAGACTATTAGTAGAGACCTTGACGACATTCGAAAGCTAAATAACAGCAGGCGAGATACTACATCAACACCTAGCTGTGGTAGATCAACATATCCCTCGAAATGTTATATCTCGTGTCTGGCTAATTGCAGACAAAGCCCAACACACAAACTGGACGCCATTTTTCCAGAAAATTTAGTTCTATTAAAGCCATCGATCAAGTAATCAAGACACGTATGAGAACGTAATTGCAGTCTTATTTCCAGTTTCGGCCTAAGAAAATGTCCACGTAGAATGAGAAGATCAATAAGTTTACCCACAAGTAAAGGACGAAATTGCATCTCATTATAAACGTAGTTATCGCGCTTAGCCACAACTTGAGGATAAAATTGAAATCAACTGAAATCACTACCTCCTGCTAACTTACCTAAGGTAGCGCTACGGTTCGGTGTGGACTTGGGCCTCAACCAACAAGCGTCTCCAGCCAGATCGATCTTTAGCCAGCTGCCTCCACTTTCGCATGCCAAGCTAGTTAACGTCCCCGTTCCACTTGCCACCTGAATCCCGGTCTTCCTCTACTGGGTGTGGATTCGAAGATTTTCCAGACCAGAGCATTGGTATCCATCCGCTCTACATGAGACGTTGAAGCTTCACTCTTCTGGCTAAGACGATGTCGCTGTATAGCCCGAACAGTTCGTCATTGTATCTCCTCCTCCACTCACCGTCTATGTATGTAGATGGGACCGAAAATCACTTGCAGAATTGCCTTCTCGAAAAAGCTGAGAAGAACCTCATCTGCTTTAGACAAAGTCTATGAATCTTCGCCGTAGAGCAGGACTGGGCCCTATAGCGGGTCACTTTAGTCGTTCGAGAGAGGGCTTTGCAGCTCAATTTCATTCTTAGCTTAGAATAACAGCGATTGGAAAGAGCTGTTCTTCGTTTGATCTGCTAGCCGAGCCTAGGTAGACGAAGTCCCTAACTACTCCAAAGTTATAGTGATGTTCTGTCCGAGAACTCGGTATTGGGTGTCTTTTTTTGTTGACAGCATGTATAGGTACTTCGTTTTGCTGGGTTTTTTTTTAAGATCTGCCGAAGTGTGAATATTTGGTCGATGATGGACTTTGCTGGCCTGAAGCTACACTGATTTGAACAAACGGCTTCAGGCGTTCACACAACACGGCAGATAAGATCTTGTAAGCGATGTTAAGAAGACTGATGCCTCTGTAGTTGGGGCAGTACAGAGGGTCATCTTTCTTGAGGATCGGGCAAACAATGCCCAGGTTCCATTCATCGGGCATATTTTACAGATGACTTGGTGCATGCTCCTTACCAAGTTATCACCTGCCGCTTTGAAAAGCTCGGCAGCTAGGCCGTCAGCTTCAGCAGCTTTGTTTGACTTAGGTTTGGATACTGCTATCCTTACTTCATTTTAGTCAGATGGATGAAAGTTTTGGCTTTCATCGTCTAGGTTAAATGGTTCATTCAGCCAGCAGCGGGATACTGATCTGCATTGTCGTTCGACACTGGGCAGGAGTAGTTTTTCCAGATTCTCTGCACCGCCTGCGTCTCTATTACTTTGTAGAGGTTGTAGAAATGGAAAGAGGTTGCATCTTTCCACCACCGATACTATGTACGTATGTATGTACCTCGCTCTAGTCTATGAAAAACTGTTAAGTTAGTTACACCAAAATAAATAGCTTTCTGAAGTTCATGCGTTCATGGAATTTAAATCAGAGTCCTCTTGTCCTTCTTTTCAGGCTTCGAGAGTAGCTGTTGCCTTTAAATCACTTTTTTAGTTGATGTTAGGCTGTTAATTCCTTTCAGTTTCACTGAACCCCAATTCTTGTGACAATTTCTGTCTACTCAGGAGCCAGCAGACAATAGGCGTAAATAGAAGAGGTCCTTAGCTATACAAATCAAAGCTAGTGTGGCGAGTGTCAATGTTACAAAAAACCAAGGTGAAAACGATCTCTGGATTCGATACTTTTTATGAACTGAGTCTTGTTTGGATCAAGAAACGAAAGTGAGGGTACATTCTCTACGGTCAATCAGCGCAGTGAATGAGGCTGTTGCCAACGATCTGAGAGCGTTAATTCGATATCGTGTCAATGTTTTGAAAAACTCCCTAAAGAGAATTCTTAAAAAAGACCACCAACTACGATTTTACTTACAAAATTCAGTTTACATAGGACCGACATTTCGTCAGTTTAGTTGCAAAGAACTTGGAAAAGGCCATCCAAAAGCCAAACTATCAACTAAATGGCTTCGTGAACAAAAAAAATTGTCAGACTTGGGACGCAAAGTGTCCTTAAGTGATTCATGAGAGATCGATGCATTTTCGACAACACATTGTTCGGTGCTCACGTTTTTTGAGCGAACGAAGGGTACATATCTTGATGATATATGGCTCTAGCAAGATGGAATAACTTCCCACACTGCACGAGGAGGAACAATTTGAGGTCAGTGCCTTCTCACAATCAGTCTTGTGAAATTTCAGCAAACCACAAAAATATCCTCAAGGTTAATACCGGTATCCAACACCCAATCCTTCTCCAACCCAACCCAATGTGTGTAACCAAAGTCATGGAGGACATTTGAGAGAAATTTCATTCAAGAATTAAGCACAGCTTGCTTAGTTCTACCATTCGTGCGAAAAATGTAACACGCACAACATGAATGGTTGCGAGAAGCTAGGCCTTGGCTCATCCCGAGCTGCCGCGTCAGCTACTTATTTTATATTTTTTTGTTCAGTTCGCAACGAAATTAAAACATCACCGTTCGAAAGATACATTTAAGACACCATATTTGCTATCTAACCAGTATGTGTAAAACCCGATAGAGTTGTATCTCTCTTTTCTGTGTTTTTAAAACTGAAAATAATTTCCTGTTTGTGAACACGCGCTCCATTGTTTTGCTTTATTTCGTGACAGACTGAGATACGAATCTTCAGCGTTTCCCGCGAATGTCCTTCAGACAGGCTATCGCCACTTTCAGCGAGCTTACAATTAGAAATATCATAAAATATTATATTCCTGTCACCCGTCAATCTTTGATTAACGACCACAGCCAGTAGGCAATTATTCATGCCGCCCCCACCCAAAGGCAGTGGGTCCTTACTTCTTTCGAATGCAAAATAGTCTGACAAAGTTCGTCCTGCCAAAAGGCAACAATACCGACCGACAAAAGTGCCACCGAACAGCAATTCCACCACTCTGTGTGACAAAGTTGCTGAATAAATAATTTCAGCAAGAGAGACAAAGTCCTTGTCGCCACTGGTCCCAGTGGCCCAATGTGCCTCGTCGCACCGGCACAATGGGAGACATTATTTTCGTCTCAAATTAAAGTCGATTGTGTGTCCTGGGTGTCCTTATCCGTGTCAAATGGTATCGATTAATAAATCAACAGAAGGGTTTAATATCTAAATCACATGTAAGGAGTGACGAACAAGGAAATCAATACGGGCATTTGATCGATGGCAGTGGCTTCGGTGTATCCAAGGAGCTCATTGTGTTTCCTAGCTTCACGTTGCTCTTTGACTTGCTGGCGTTTGTTTTTAGTTTTTCCTTCGCACACGTGTATGGATTTTAGTTGGAAAAGGTCGGAAACATAGTTGACATTTCAAATTTACCCCCCACTTCAGCAGCGCCCCGAAAATGGATAACAAAATCAGCTTAAATATTCATCTTGGGATTTATCGAAGTCGTTTTCCTTCTTTTTTTTTTTGTTTTACTTGGTACAGTCCAAGCGAGATGGCCCAGAGGCCAACTGAGATTGAATAAATTTATGCAGGCCGCTGCTGGCCACCTTCATCCTATGAAAACATGATGTGGGCAAACTTTGTCGGGAGGATCTGTGCTGCACACATGTGAAGTGAGGATTTATTTTTCCCTTATGGAACGTCATGAGTTTTATTTTGCATAAGATATGCAAATATGTTTGCCTTCCTCAATGCTTACACCCACCCACACACACACATACACAGCACAATTACATCAAGGACGATTTATACCGGCTGGAGCAGCAGTTCTCCATTTCCAGGCGATACTTGCTGAACTAAAAATAAAATAAACCTGAGATTGTGTGCGCTGTTATGGCATGCAGAGGAGTGTTTTAAAATAACTGAGAGGATGCGGGTGGAATCTGGATAGTAGGAAGGTTCAACAGGCTGAAAGGTGGATATGCTCGGAAGTAATCCCCATTACGATTGTCAAAAGTTTTTGCTTTAAATGCGAAACTTTGTTACAGATCCAATGCGAAGTTGCTAAGTGATGAGGGATTGAAGGTGTTATGTGTCAGTGTGTCGCTTTTTTGTGCGCTAATGGGTTTGGGTACCATCAAGGTCCCTCCGGATACGATTTTGATGGAAATTGATAGTATTGAAAGCTGCCTATTAATAAATAAAGATTCATTTTAAATTTTGATCAGGAAGAGGCGTCCTTGAAATTTTGTATTGCCTAAGCTGTCAGCAATGTGCTCAAGATGATGGGATTCGCAATGAAGCAGGTAACAACTTTTTTAACTTCCAAGGAATTTGCACAAGTGACAAACAAACTTCCACCTTCAAGATACTTAAAAAAAATCGATGTATGTAAATCTAACGAAATGTCGCGATATCTACAGCTGATATACACACACGACTCCATTTTTTTGTGGGGGAGAGATAGCAGTGATGTCCTTGGAATTAACTTAGTCTTTCAGGTTGAAATCACAGTCGGAATTCAGGTTATTGCCTATTGTCAAGGGGAATTAGTAGAGATCTCTTTGCACTCATTGGTGAGAATGATTGTGAAATCTCTGCATAGCAAAGAATACGATGGTATCCTTTCTCGATGTTGAAGGAGCCTTCAACAACGTCAATATCCGCTGCACTCCGCAATCTGAAAGTTGGCAGTTGCCTTTGCTATTGGATTGAGCAACTGCTTAAAGGCAGGCTTATCTATGCTGAGCTAGTTTTTTTTTGTTTATGTCATGTTTCCGCTTGTAGGCGCCGAGACTCCTCCTCAACTGTTCTGCGCCATGTTTTTTTTCCCGGCCGAAACACTTCTTGGGTATGCTGAGCTATGGTGCTGCTCAATGAGCAGAACGGTTTTCAGAGGCACACCGCAAGGCGGAATACTATCACCACTTCTTTGGCTCACGGTAGTGAACGAATTGCTAGTGACGTTTGATAGGGAAGGGCCTGTTACTACGGCATATGCTGATGATATCCCAATAGCGATCTCGGGTAAATTTCTCCCAAAAATAACAGGCCTAATGGAATCTGCCCTTAATATATTGACATATTACTTAGGTGGCGCTACAGTTCGGGGTGAACCTGGGCCTCAACCAACAAGCCTCGCCAGTTAGCCCGGTCCTTAGCTAACTGCTTCCAGTTGCGCACTCCAAGTTGGTTGAGGTCCTCTTCCACTTGTGCGCGCCACCTTAGGCGAGGTCTTCCTCTACTGCGTTGACCCTCCGGGTTAGACTCGAAGACTCTGCGAGCCGTAGCATTTGTGTCCATTCGCTCTACATGCCCCAGCCATCTGAGCCGATGGATACGTATCTTTTTGACTAGGGCGATGTCTTTATACAACTCGTAAAGTTAATCGTTGAATCTTCTCCTCCAGAACCCGTCAACGCAAACGGGACCGAATATCTTACGAAGAATCTTTCTCTCAAAGCAACCAAGGGTATCTTCATATGCTTTCGATAGAGTCCATGGCAACAATACTAACCAAATGGCTGCAATACCACTGCTGCTGTGGTAGTTTTTTCAAGCGGAAATCACGGCAGTCCGCAGAACTGCGGCTCGGCTTTCAATTAACTCGATCGATTGTAGTGCTATTGTACTATACATAGCTGGTCAAGCATTTATGAAAGCTTTAGAATCGCCGACATTATGATCACTGTTGGTTAAGCAATACCGCAGAATCTCTTAACGAGATTGCAGGGAGATGCGACGTAACCCTGTCCTGCATCACAGGACAAAGGGACGATCCAGAAAATTGCAGGGCAAAGGAGGTGGCAAAACAATGCACAGGGCGGTATCTCCCCATAAACCTAGAAGAACCACCTGGGCCTATCGAATCGATCAAATTCCTCCTTGATACCGATGCCAGAAAACTGCCAAAAAAAAGTGGAACAACATAAGTACTTGTCTCTTGTCAAAACAAGTCTGGCGCAAGCTTGATTTAATAAAAGACGGAGAGACTTTTATCTGGAGTCTGCTTGATAGGCAGACATGCACCTAGACTGGGAGTCTCCTCCAATGACTTCTATAAAAGCTGTAGAGATGAAGAAGAGGAGGAAGCCACTACCCACCTGCTGTGCACGTGTCGTGCCCTGCAACATTGCGAAGGAAAACTCTCGGGGAATACTTTTATGATGATCTAAACGATCTAATCGAAATCGAGATGCAAGCGATACGAAACCTTATCTCAGGGTCAAAGTGGTTCAATACATAGAGTTGCTACCGATACGATTAATCATGTCAAAGCACTGATTGTTATTCTTTTGGTCTCTGGTACTGTTAAGCAGCTGCATAAACGGGGGCAACCACCTAACCTAACCTAACCGTTCAGGTTATAAAAGCGATCAAAAAGTTTAATGTTGTTAACAAGAATATCAAGGTGTGTACACTGAGAGCTAAGTTACTGATCAACTTAATTCTATAACTGTGTCAATGAGCCCAAGGCTATGAACGTATTTGATTGGGTAGATGTCTGGATGTTAGGTTTGTGATTGGGCCAGTTGGTCGTATTTGTTTCTTACTGGTCCACTAAAGACAATAAATGGTCAGTCGCAGTAAGCATTTAAACCCGGAGAAGTTCTTAATGATGTTTTTTTTCGTCTACCTCTACCTAACATCGGGTGGCATGCCATATAGTAGAGCTTACATCTTTGAGTGGTGTGAGTGGTAGTTCAAACACAGTTCGTGGTGTTCCAGGAGAACCCCGGCTGGGTTCGAAGGGTTTTTGTTTGTTACTCTATAAGCGTTTGAGCCGGAAAGAGTTTAAAAAAAATATAAATAAAATATCTATCACGTTATATGTTTTTAAAAATCACTGCGGAAATTTATACAGTATACACAGTAAACAATACATTTTTTGTCCTCCACACCACTGATTGCCTTGCAATCCATCAGCCTATTGAAATTACGATTTATAGTTTTTATTGTAATTTTATTTATCGTTGATAGGGAATTAAAAAAAAATTTCCAGCTTTTGTTGAGACAAGGACCACGTAATTTTATTTTATTAAGGAGATACACAAATCAGTTTAAATTTATAGCAGAAAGCAGCTCATGACAAACATACATATGTATATGTACATAAATCGAATTTTGATAAATGACTTTATGATAAATGATATTAGTGCATGCATTTAAATTAACGTTTGCCCCTAAGGTCTTTCTAAAAAAAAGGGAGGTGGATGCAGAAATGCATATGTGAAAATATGTTCCACTTTTTTTCAACTTACAATTTTAAGTACAGGTTAATGTAATCCACTTTAAATTATCCAGTCGATGTTTTTTTTAACATATAATCACTTGTTTTTAATTGAATTTACGACAACACATATTCGTTTAACTATTAAATTTAATATTTGCTTTATGTATATAATTTTTTAATCGAAAAAACCACAACGAAATTTCACAATGGAACAATTAATATTTTAAACTTTCACTACTTGTAACTATTTATTTTTAATATTTTTATACATATTTTATTTAGATACTAGCTTAGAGTTGGTTAAAATGTTTATTTTTTTTTTTTTAACAAGCGGAAGATCGTATTAACAGCGAAAAATTTTTGAAGAAATATTTTGAATATTTCTTTTTTAACAATTACACTATGTATTATACAACTTCACTATAACAACGGAATATATTTAATTTTCTCTTTTGTTGATATTTTCTAATTATTAATTTATACTATATTTTTTCACACGAACAACGATTATTGGAAAAAAAATGTAAAAAAAAATAATTTACACGCTAACCACTCTCGACAGGATAATCCGAAAACAAAGACAAGCCTTTCACAAAATCTGCACAACACGGCAGTAGGACGAGATTTTCTTTTTGCTTCTTTTTATGCGCTGAAAAACTTTTTTATTTCGTTTTATTAAATTTCCTTTTTCGCTTTTATTTATTTTTTATAAAGAAACCTTATTTACACGACAAGCAGAACATTTCGCGCATGGTGTAAAATATCGTTTTTTATTTGTTTGTTGATTATGATGGAGGTGGTAGTGCTCCTGCTGATACTGGTCCTAAGGGATGACGAGGTAATGGTCGTGGTGCCACTGTTGCTATTGCCACGGCCACTGTTGCTGGGCCACCCTGCATCCTTAGTGATCCCTTCCCTACTGCCACTACTACAGCGTTGTCGTTCACCGCCACCACGGTGTTGATGCATTTTTATTATCCCCTCGGTCTTGGGTGGTGATGTTGGTTTTAATAACGCGATGCAGGTAGAGGCTATGAATGGCCTGAATAAATGTACAACCTAGGCTGGTATGGCGCAGCACCATGGGTGGGTCGTTCGTTGTTCGAGTAGGGCCACAAGGAAAGGATAGATATGAAATGGGAAACGAGATGAAATCCCTTTTTAAATATTAATTCGTTTTCCGGGGTGATTGAGCTTTACATACACTGAAACACACAGAAAGAGTGAAGAAGCATAAGCCAACACAGGAGACTTTCGTAGATCTAGTGTCTTTGCGTGTGATTCACGTTTACCGCTATTGAGGCTGGGACAACACGAAAACCATTTCCGGCTTAGTACCGACAGAACTCCGCGTAAAACACCAACATTAGCGGGGAAGATCTCCTTTGATAGCGATAGCACCGATTAAACAGATGGCTGGGGACGAAGAGACCGTTTTTAATTATTCACACAACCGAAAGTTATGAGCTATGCGGATTGTTGCGCGACGTCCGACTACCGCATTGACCCGACGTTGCTGTTCGCAGGAGCACGATACCGTGTCATTTTATGACCCAAAAAGCGAGAAACGCGACAGCACTATACAACCGACGAACCAATTTGCCATGGAACTGCTGTGACCGATTTAGCCATCGGATACATATGGATATTACATGTACACCACCATTTCGAATGAGCAAGACCGTTTTTTAACGTTTTTTTTTTTCTCTAATTCTTAGCCAAATGCCACACGGTTTTAAAACGCAATCCACTCCCACATTCGTGAGGTCCCGAGAGCCAGGTGAATGTTCACTTTTTGACACCCTCACTGTGTGCGATTATTATATGCACGCACTCGGTTTGAATGTGAAAAAATATTTTTGCTTAAATTATTTGAAAATATTTATTTTTTAATTATTTTTTATGTACACTTGTGTATGTGTGTGGGTTGTGTTTGTATATACTGTATGTATAGATCCGTTAAAACCGTGCGAAACTGCAGGGACTTCAGCCCATGTGAAAAGTTAGTCGGCTACTAAAACCTATATTCGGCAGGATTGACGTAATCCTTTTTCTAGGTAAAAATTTCCCAATTTTTTCGATTCGGAGGGAGTGCTGATGGGAGCGCAATCTGTTGGGAAAGTTCAAAGTTGAATCGGTTTTAGTGGTGCGATGGAGAAAGTTTTTCTGCGCAGAAGTGGAGCTGTCTGGTGGAGGGAATTTTTGTGGCGGTAAACTCGGAAACTGGGAATTTTAATTCAGAAACGAGCGTTTGTTTTGGGAATTTAGTATTTGAATTGTATTTGAAATATTTCCATTTTTTTGGTGAGAAATTCCTGAGTCTATTGGCTGGGAATGACATTAGGAATGTTACTTAGGAATGTTGCCACAGGAAATGCTATGGGTGTCGATAAGAATTGGCAGTTGACTGACTCGAGAATTTCCCGGTAGAGCAGGACTGTGACGATTAAGGTCTTAAGAAAGGTTACTTACATCGTTCGAGAAAGGGTTTTGTTACTCAATTGGCTCTTAGCCCAAGAAAACAGCGATTGGCAAGAGCTATTATTTATTTGATCTCAGCGCTGATGTTGTTGTCTGAATTGATAGTGGAGCCTATGTAGACAAAGTCCTTAACTACCTTAAAGTTATATCGGTCTATAGTGACGTTTTGTCTCAGACGTGTCCTTTCTTGTTGACAGCATATAGTTTGTCTTGCGGTCATTTACCGCTAAACTCATCTTTGCCGCCTTCATCTCAATATCCACGAACCCACCAGTCACATCACGCTGCGTTCTTCCGATTATGTCAATATCGTCGGCGTATCCGAGTAATTGGACGGACTTTTGAAAGATTGTGCCTCTGGTTTTGGCGCGTGAGTTGTGCACAACTCCTTCAAGAACTATTAAAGAAGTCGCATGAGAGCGCGTCGCCTTGTCTAAATCCTTTTTTGACATCAAAAGTCTCGGTGAGGTCTTGACCGACCTTGATGGAGCAGCGTGAGTTCTCCATCATTGTGCACAAACGAGCGAGTTTAGCAGGGATGCCAAAACCAGACATAGCCCTGTATAGCTCAACTCGTCTCTATAGATGCTGTCATACGCGGCCTTAAAATCGATGAAGAGGTAGTGGGTATCGATTTGAAGTTCCTGGGTTTTCTCCAAGATCTGCCTAAGTGTGAATATTTGGTCGATGGTGGACTTTTCTGGCCTGACGCCACACTGATATGGACCGGTCAGGTTGTTGCCGAACGGCTTCAGACGCGTACCCAATACGTCAGATAAGATCTTGTAGAAGATGTTAATAAGACTGATGCCTCTGTAGTCGGTGCAATTTGTAGGGTCTTGAGGATTGGCGAAACAATGATGAGGTTCCATTCATCTGGCATATTTTCCTCCGACCAAGTCATCGCCCGCCACTTTGAACAGCTCGGCAGCTAGGCCGTCAGCTCCAGCAGCTTTGTTGGACTTAAGTTTAGATATGGCTATCTTCACCTCTTCCAGGTCAGGTGTACGGAATTGTTGGTCTTCGTCGTCCAGGTTGAATGGTTCACTCTGACTGATAGCGGGATTTGATTCGTCGTCACCGTTAAACAGTCTGCGGAAGTAGTTCTTGCATATCCTAAGCATCGACTGCGATTCTACTACGATGTTCCCTTGTTCATCTTTGCAGGCCTCGGTTCGGGCTGTGTAGTCTTGAGAGGTTCTTTTTACCCCTTGGTAAAACTTCCGAACCTCATTCCTGCTGTGGCATCTCTCCATTTCCTCAATAGCGCGCTTCGCATGCTCCTTCTTTTTGCTCCTGAAAAGCCGTTGTTTGTCTCTCGTCTTCTTCTCGTAGAGCTCGCGATCAGCTCTGGTCTTCCTGTACAGCGCCTCTTTGTATGCCTCTTGTTTCGCTGCATGTGCTTGCTGGCACTCGTCGTCAAACCAGGGATTCCGTTGTGGTGGCCCTGTGAAACCCAGCATATAAAAGGCGGCTTCTCTGATGGCTTTTTGGCAATGTTGGCACTGGTCTTCAACACTTGATGCTGGCGGCATAGAACCTCTTGAGAGATTGAGAGAGACTCGATCGGAAAAGGATCTGGTGATATCTTGCGATTGCAACGTCCGACGTCAAACTTTCTCACAGTATTTGCCTGTCTTCACGGTGTTGGGGATATCCGCAGTCGTACCTCGGCTACAACAAGGTAGTGGTCTGAGCCAATGTTGGCCCTTCGGAACGTTCGGACATCCATACTACTGGAGGAGTGCCTTGCTTCGATCACAATGTGGTTGAAGGTTAATTGATCAGAAGATCTCTATGTTAATTTGTGAATTAAGTATGCTGGAACCGCATACTAGCTCTGCCTCGCAGCAGAGACGATCAGTCAAATTTCGTCATCGAAGGTGGTGTCATGTAGGCTGCACTTTCCGACAGTACTACCAAAGATGCTCTCTTTTCCTGGCTTTGCGTTAAAATCGCCTAGGACACGTTTAATGTCATAGCTAGGGCACTGCTCGTATATTTTGTCCAAGAGTTCTTAGAACCTATCTTTGGTTTCATCATCTTTCTCTTCTAGGGGGCATGCGCGCATATCAGGCTTATGTTGGCGAATTCAGCCTTGATGCGAATTCTCGTGAGAGGTTAAGGCTGCATGTAGGTAGGCAAGTAGGTTGCTAACAAATGAAATCAAATGCTTTGACGAAAATAACTTGTTTAATACTTTAAATGTATGCTGTCTAGTAATCGCGGTAGGCGCATGTACCTATTAACATAAACATTTACGAGCAAAAGCGACAAAATTACCATCACTTTCGGCGCTTACATATCACAGCAACCCATATTCTATCTCTCGACATTAATTTATCTGCTTGGGTATGGAATACCTAAAAAAATCGGTTCGATTAAACACAAATCAAAACATATGCCTTCGCCGTTTCACACGTTTCCACAATTTATCCTAACTGGCTTTAGATGTTTACGTCCCAAATCCTACCTTCCGCACAATTAAATTCCTCAAATTAGCATACTGTTTCACATCCTTTATGATCAACCTATAAAGTGAAAATAACCTAAGATACATGCACACCTTCCCGCTTGTATGTACAAAAGGCTTAGAGTTCCTCCAACCAGAAAAAGTCCATAATTTCAATCCTGAAAGACTTAGGAGAAGATTTCCACGGATGCCATTAATGTCTGCTTAAAATGCCATCAGTTAACGATACACCCGCCCCTTCCCTAGACACATGCTGTCCATGTGAGCAGAAAATTCGCCAGAACACAGTAACCCACATTTTATTAAAATGAAACTTTTGCTTACAGCTCCCGTAAAATATCCTTTTTCAGAGGGTGCTCGTGTAACCTGGTTAAATTTTTCCCCATCAACCAGAAAATATCCCACTCCCGCCGAGCAGAGTGGAAAATAATTTCCCAACATTTTTCCGGGACTTGTAACACCTCCATGCCAAAGGACTCGTCATGCGTACAACACGCCTTGCTCCGGTGACATAAAACTTGTGTATCCTGCTTGCGGCAGTTTGTGTGACGGTATTTTGACTTTTAAGCACATGTTTCCCACATTTTTGCCTCCTGCGGACCACTGTTTACATTTCGCGCCGCTTTTAGCGCTCAGGTATGAATCCGTAATTTACCTGTGTGTTGGGTGATTGAGTTTCGCCTACCTCCCATCGTGAGGAGGATACTGGCTGTTGGCTGGGCTGGTGCTTGTGCGGGTTTTGGTTTCGGAAGAGGTGCTGAATACGGTTGACATATGTTCCTCGGTTGATGTGTGTTTTGTTTGCGATAAAATTTTAATGAAACGGAATGACTGACATTTTATTGCTACTGCTGTGCGGTCGGAATTGACTGGATGATTATGGAGTTTTTTTTTTTGGAATGGTTATAATGAAGGGATTTGACAGTTTTGTTTTAGGGATAATTTGCTTTCGGATTTCAAGGCTACAGAAAATGTTTTCTCTAATGTTCAGGCAAACGACTTTAAACTTACGAGCTAAATGGATGCGTTGGAACAAGGTTTTGCCGAGGTTTTTTTAATTTATAGGTTAGGCTTGTTAGTTGATGAAGGCGTGTGGATCCTTCTCATCTTACATTGTTCTATGTAAAGCTTTTTTGGCATCCATTTATAGAGTACAACGTTCCTGGTGCTAGTCTTCCAGTTCCGCTTGAATCCCTAGGGATCCCGATGGGCCCACATGGTGTCTAATATCTTGTGACAGAATTGTTTCACCACCCTTCTCTAACCCTACCTAGCTCAAGACATTCTTTTGCTTAGATGGAGTGGAAGAAGTAAGTGTCCCCTATCCATAAAAAAGGACCAAAAAACGAAATAAACAACTATCGTCCCATTGCAAAACTTTCCCACATACCCAATTATTTTGTATGAAGCCTTAAGCTTCCAGTGCAAATCCCTCATTTCCCTCAGTCAACATGGTCGACTACCACAAATCTCGTCTAGTCTCGTCTCCTTTGCCCTCTCAACCCTAGAGAACGTCAACGAAGTCGATGTCATCGCAACCGATTTAAGCAAGGCTTTTGACAAAATCTCTCATCAATTAATACTTTTCAAATTGTCTGCCATCGGTTTTGAACCCATACTGTTAAAATGGATATCCTCTTACCTAGATAACCGATTTAACAGTGTCCGCTTTAGGTCCGCCCATTCAACCTCGTTTTTGGCCACTTCTGGTGTTCCACAAGGCAACCACCTCGGTCCCCTGCTGTTTATATTAACTATTAAAGATCTTGATAGGATCATCAATCATTGGTCCATCTCCCTTTATGCCGATGATATTAAATTTTTCAAAACAATTTCTTCACCCTAAGACTCCATCCTCCTTCAACAACGATCTGGTGCCTAAAAAATTGCCTCGAACTAAATATCGCCAAATTTCAATCCGTTACCTTCTCACGTAAGCGACACCGATCTCCTCCCCGTCTCTACCTTCTGCTTAACCAACCCATCTCCCCCCTTCAATCTCTTCGCGACCCATACTCAAACAGTGCTGAAGTGCGATAGTTGTTTGTTTGTTACGACAGTTCTCGTGACCGATTTGTTGAGTGTGGATGGGTGTTGACAGACCATGGCTGTTGGTCTTAAATCCAACCTATGGAGTTAAAGCAGAGTAGAATGTTCCGAAAGTTCATCGAGATTGTTGAGGAAGGGGTTCTCTAGCGCATTGAGTCTTGCTATAGCAAGTGCCGGGCACTTGCAGAGGGAGTGGTCTAGGGTTTCCCTCTTATTCGCGTCTTTGCAGCTGCGGCAGTAGGGATTAGAAGGGATGCCAAGCTTGGCTCCATGGGTATCCACTGCCCAGTGACCCGATCAGATGGCGACAACGCGCGCTATGTGTGTTCTGGTTATTCAAAGGAAGTCGCTCGTTTTCCTATGGTTGTATGTTGGCCAAGTCTTTCTGGATATGGCACAGCTAGCAACGTTCTTCCATTTGTGTCCGGCTACTGAGAATTAGTGTAGGTTGATTATTTCTCTCACTAATGGAATGAGAACTTCTCTTGCAAGTGAGCATTCAAGGGCCTGCCTGGCAAGCTCATCAGCCATTTCGTTCCCTTCGATGCCTGGCCAGGGACCCATAAGAGAGTTAGAGAAGATAAGCTCCCCAGGCTGGCGAGCTCGGTTCTACATTGTGCCATGAGTTTTGATGTGTTGGTTGTGGAGACAAGATCCTTATTGGGTACCTGGCTGTTGCAGAAATGCCTTCAAACCCTTCTGCTTTGTGTGTTGAGTGCGATGATCGCAGAAACAACCTCGTTCTTATTGGGCTTCAGGTCGCTGATTCTAAGCAAATTTCCTTTCATAATGTGATACAAAATGGGGAAAAAAACAGCCGTCTCTATCTTCTTAGCTTGTCCTCATCTGAAACTAGGGAAAACTCTCTAAGCTCTTCACCAGGTATTGAAATGAGTTGGTGTCGTATGCTGCGTGAGGTTGACCGGAAGACTCTGCACCTAGGTCTCAATCGGGCCAGTTGTGCCTCCTTTCTTTTAAATTTCGGAACAAAAGAGATACAGTGGGTTTGGGACAAATGTTGAAAGAGATCCAGGGGAAAATGGAAAAAATTATGGAGTTGACACTAGTGTTTCTATGGTAAAAGCCAGGATGTCACCAATTCCTTTATCCTTGAGATGCTTAAGGTTCAGTATTTTCATCGTCCTCAGGGTTTTCTGTCACCAGGGCTAGGCAGTGTCATAGAAAGTGTTTAAGATCTTCTTTCTTTTTCCTCGCAATTTCTACAGATCTCAGCGTCCGTGAATCACAGTCTATGCGTATTGACGTGAGTCGAAGTCACCTATCAGCTCTTTGGTGATTCTGCAAACAGTTCTCTTGTCACGCCTAAGGACCTACAGCTTCTTCGACCTGCTCAGCCTTATGCTATATTTTCTCCATCTATAGGTATGCATTTGCAACCATGTGCTATAGCCTCTCCACGATATCCCATGGGATGCATTTCAAAGGCACACTGTATTCAAAGATATATGATGCCACTCTCCGTTCCACATGTGAGAGCATGAATTCTTTGTAGCTGGTGATGGTATGGTAGCCTCTGACTTATCCAGACGTGCATTAGCGTTCTACGTTAAATCTCTTTTAAGGTTTATCCGCAAGAAAGTCAAAGAAATGGTCAAAGTCGATATCCACTTATTTCCGAGAATGTTTAACGCATGACAGGAATTTTTAAGCACACGGGCTATTAAGTCGATTGGCTAGTTCAGTACTAGTTTCAGCCAAAGTGAGCCTGGAGTGAACTGTGGTCGAATTTCCTTGGACTGCTATGAAACCAGTTATAAATCTGGTGCTGGATATATACTCGTTTTCCCAGATGGTCATGGACTATATCGTAAAGAATAGGTGGAGGTATCGAATCATCTGCGCCTGTACCATTAGGCAGGCTTGTTCAACTCTATAACAAGTTTCAACATAGTTCTGGAATACAAGAACTTTCTAAATTCGATCGCAAGACTGAACTCTTGTTTGAGTTCCAGGTCATGAGATTGCAAAACAAGGCTAGGGGGAGGATTTATCAGGACCTGAGCCTGCAATGGGCCCATCCGCGTTCGCGGTGAGTCCCTTCATTGACGGCACAGCTCTCCAAGGTGCAGCCAGACTAAGCAAATGCTCTCGAGCATAAATCAGCAGATTTCTTGCTGTGTCTCAACAGAAAAGACTAGACTTACTGTCGCCCTGGCTAGAATAAAGTGAGTGATGAGTGCTGATACATTAGCTCCTCATAATTGGAGCGGCTTCTTGGTTTTCTCCAAAAGTCGCAAAAACTTGAGTAATAAATAAATAAATAGCTGGCGCGACAGCTCGGTATGAGCCAAGGCCTAGCTTCTCGCAACCATTCATGTTGTGCGTGTTACATTTTTCACATGAATGAAAGGGACCTACAATTTATTGCCAACTCCGAACGGTGAGGTGAGAAGCTCTTTCATGACAAATTATACTCCCGGAGGCTTGTCATTCCCCGACGAGAAGTGGTGCCGCGAAAAATGTTTGGTGTTTTTCTGGCTGGGGTAAAATACTCCTGGCTTGAGTAAATGTGGTAAAACTAAGTCTTGCTTCCTGGTAGAACAGTAGACAAGTTGCGCCTGAGTGCTTAAGTAGAATGTTTCCTAACCCGACAAAAAAAAATTAAAAAAAAAAACAAGCGGGCGATTTAGTTTTTCTTCTAGAAAAGGACAGGTTGCCGTGTGAATCTTTTTGTGTGGAAACGTAGAGTTGCAAAAAAAAGGGGTGATTTGAAAGATTGTTCGTATCTTTCTGCAGATTCACCTAAAAGGTCATATAATTCCTCATTGACAGAGTCTCTTCTATAGTCGGGTGAGCGTCGTTGATAGTACCTTCAAAGGGTCTAAGCGTTTAATGAATTCGCGGCCTATGATGAAGAGTTTTTTCAAATTCCTTTAATCGCTGTAGGTATTGCGTATCTAAATTCTGTGATATGTCTAGTGCTACTTCCTTTTTTTTTCTGGACTGGTAGTTACACTCTCTACCTGTAGTGCTGTGAACTAATTAACTAAAAGAAAGAAGGTACATCGATCATAACCAACCTGAGCTCCGAACCTGTCGAATAAGATACCCATCCATTTTCTCGTGGGAGGTCTTCTCTTGCCGTCTGCATCCTGACACCTTCCCCTCCTCTCACCCTCTCTTGTTAGCCCCCATTCTGAAGAAGGTAAGAGTAAAGAAATAAAAATAAAAATTCCTTAACAAAAGAAGCTACACGTCTCTTCGTTTATTCAAAAAGTCATCTCAACTCTCTCATCTCATCGCTCCTTTCCTCATTTAACTTCACCAGGAAATTAATTCATTACATCAGTTGTCACTTTGGCACACTGAAACAAGAACAAAGGACAGCAGTTAGAAACGGAAATACCATCTCTCCATTCTCAAGGCGAGAAAAATAAAATCGAAATCGATTTGAAAAACAAACTCACTTCTCGCACTCGAATCCCAGCCGACTCGCACTCGGTTCCGTTTGTTGTCCTCCTTAAGCCATTGATACAAAGGATCATAGTACTCCATGATGGCTTTCCCATTTAATTTCGTCTCCTTCGTAATGATTTCCATAGCCTCACGCCAATGCTTCGTTGAACCCAATTTCATCAGATCCCTGTTGGCATTCGAAGGAATCGAAAAAGAAAAAAAAAAACAAATTGACGTTTGACATTTTGTAAGCCAATTGTCGGAGAAGGTCAGAACTCACTTTATAAGTTTTCCAGCATTTTCCTGTTCGTAAAAGTCACAGTTGTGCAGGGGATAGTTGGGATTGCCAGGAATGTATTGCTTGGTAGCAAGGCACAGTCCTTTGTAAATCTGATAGCCAAGGATTTCGGAAACTAGTTTTCTAGTGGAAATGAAATCAAAATTGATTATGTCATCTGTTGGGCGGACTAGCAGACTACCACCTACACAGTATTGGGCTTCTTTGGATCCAGTCCCTTGTAGAAACTGTAGCTGGGATCGAATTGGTTTTCATTTCTCCGATTTGGTGGTGCAACACCGGCGAATTTGTCCTGAATTTTCCAATATCCACAGTTGAGTTCATTGGGATGAAAATGGGAATCCATTGAGTCGACAATGAATTTTTCGTTGGCAAAGTACATGGGCAGCGATATGATTGTGTGGACACCCTACAACAAGACAAAGTAATAATCGAATACAAAACTCTCATAGGTGACGACTTACTAGTCGGAACAGCCGGTTCATGGTCAACTCATTGTCCAGTGTATAGTTCTCGATGAGGCCAATCTTTTCCAGATGCCTGGGACTGCCCGCGGCAACGATTGCTGCCTCGCCAATAGCGCTTCCAAATCCGGGACAGGCATCTCTGTCTAAACCGAAGGGTAGATGTGTCTTGTATAGATTGTACTGAAGCTCACTCATGTGTCCGTGCATTTGGAGGAACTTTTTGAAGTCAACCTTCGGGCAGTATTTCAGCGCCACATCAGGAGGGAAGTAGAATACGATAGCCTTGCAGTCAGGACCCGCTTCTTCATCGGACATTTTGCGGGAATACTTGTTCCAGAAGTTTCTGTGAAAAAGGGAAAGAAAATGAGTTGTGTGGAAGTCCCGATCTCCATCTTCCCTTCACTTACGATGATAGATGATTGAGGCCCAATGACTCGAAAAACTTCGATGACAGCTCATTGATTTTGAGCGGAGTGAAAATCTCCTTTTCCATCTTCTGCTTTATGTCGGGCAACTTTCTTTCCGGATACGGTGGACTAAATATGCTCCTAGCCTTCCAGGCGTGCTGCAGCACCTGTTCCATTACATGCTGTGGGATTGGACCATCTTCACCAACTAAGTCTTGACCGTACTTGTTTCTCAGTACATTCCTCATGAATGCATGCATTTCCTTGTACAAAGGCATGATATCCCATATGGCGTCTTCAAGTTCCTTTAGGAAGTTATCGTCTTCGTAATAGAGATACCATGTCTTCGATGGCGTAACATGTCCTGGAAAGTCCCTCAATTTTCCACATCAAGTCACTTGGCAAACCCATGTCTACTCACCATTATATGCGGCTGCCTTTCGAAACAACATTGTGTACTCAATGAAAGAAATCCTTGCCAATTCCCCGATCTCCTTCCTCCATGACGTCCAATAGTACTCCAACTCATCGAGATTCCTTGATCTGGATACAACGTCGTGAATTTGTGGAATCTGTGCCACAACAGAGCTACAATCATCGGTGTGATAATGACACACCAGCTTGCTGGTGCCGAAACCCTTTGTGGTCCGAAGAATGTTCATCGCTTTCTCATAGTCATCCTCGTCCAGTCCGGATAGTTGGAGCTTTCCAAGAATTATCACCTGCCTCTGGAGGACTTTGTTCTTTATCTCATTTATAGGAATCACACTGAGATTGTAGGCCAATTGGTTCGAGAAACGTCGAAAGGTGTTCTGAATCTCACTCAATATTGGCGCATGATTAATTTGATTAAATTTACGATTTGATGTGAGGAAAAGATCTCGGAGCTTCAGCCAATGTGCTCCCATACGCAGGTTGGCATTTTCAACGAGACCAAAGGCTAAAGTCTCGTAATCTATTTTTGGTGGCGGCTCTTCTGTTGTGGAAGCTAATGTCGCGGTATCTGTAGAATTGGCTACAACTAGTGAGATCCAGAGAAGGGAAAGTAGGCAACGAATGGCGTGCATTTTGTGTGAACTGAAAAAAAAAAAACTGGAATTAGTTGGATGTTTTCAGACGGAATAG
The DNA here is from genome assembly GCA_917880715.2 of Matsumyia berberina. NCBI lineage: Eukaryota > Metazoa > Arthropoda > Insecta > Diptera > Syrphidae > Matsumyia > Matsumyia berberina. The sequence goes on along the minus strand of OU862870.1, from coordinate 107,064,566 downwards.
CTAAGACTGGGATTGAGTTCAGATCTAGTAGATCCTTCAATTGGCGGCCATGTCTCAGTGACAATGTAAATAATCGGTAGTTTGTATGTAGGAAGGTACAAGTAAGGAAAGCTAGTTTTACCCAGAAGTTGTCTGCAGTCCCAACACCAAATACTGAAGCCACACTAGTGACTTAATGGACATTGTCAAGGGGTGAAACAAGATCGGTGTTTTCGGAAATGGTCCCAAGTAAAGTATTCCAATTCAGAAATAGCATCGAAACCCATAAATCTAAACAAGCTCCACGGGCGATCTATTGCAATTAGATGAAGGATAAGGTCAGAGAATAGAGGACAGAGGTCGTACCATCAGAAGAAATGTTTCTATAAGCAAAAGTCTCTCAGCAACTTGGAGAGGCAAACAAAGCAGTTTGAAGTCAGATAACGCTACGATACGTAGAAAGGGAGAAGGGCAGTATCCACTTTGATCAGAAACAAGCACAAGCAGTGGACTTAAAGAAATTGAGTTTTCACTATGATACAACGAGTTGGCATGAAGACAACTCCATCGACAACGATAATGCCTGAGGGCTCTGCATTAGAATTGGACGAGTTCTCAACTGGTAGCGTGTTCCAAAATTGGCTAGTTCTGGTCGGATGTTCGAATACTCCATCTTCGGGGATTATTCCCCTGAATTTTTGGGAGCATCTACCGAGATCGGTAGTAAATGCTTAATCGAGGTCGAAGAAAAGCATGACTAAATCTTCTGATCCATCTTGGCGTTTCTCCATCAGGATTCTTAGACTTTGGGTCGCTTCGGCTGTCAGTTTGCCTCGCACTGTTGTTGCATTCGCGAATGTCGCCTTTATTTTTACCCAACCGAAACTTGAAGACCAATAACTAGCGAAAATAAAAAGTAGATAATCAATCAATTGCAGCATACTTTACTGCGAAAGTATAACACTGGCAATAGAGTGTCATGGCTTAAAAAGTTGATTGGGCTGATCATGATTATGACATCAATAGATTTGAACAAATTACCGTCAATTATAGCTATGACAAAATACTACAAAGTGTTTTAAGCTAGTCTGAACATCACCCTCGGACGTCATTGAAACCAAATAATACCTAAGTCTCGAACCACTACTCGACCATGCCATCAAAGGCAATCCTAAAATTAATGCTGAAATCGGGAGTTTTTAGGGAAGCGTAACAGAGATAGAAATGTACTGTTTCTCCTTTCTTTGTCTTTCGAAGTCCTATAACCTCGAACGGAATGGGTGCATATAGGATTGACAGAGGTGGCATTACTACGTTACTATCTTCCTATTTTACATAGTGGAATAGAGAAGTTTCTTCTCGATTCTCAACCGATCCGGATTCGGCTGATATCTGTTCATTTGACTAAACAGTTTAAGGCAACCCAAACCCGACGATGTCAATTTTTACTCAAAACTCAAAAGGAATATTTCCTGATCCCCCTGCCTTTCCCTGATTCATGTTTCTGACCACTTTGCTCACTTATTCCGTTGTAAAGTCAGAAGCTTTTCTTGGTATGGATTAGCAATGTGAATCACTTTGGATGAAAATTCTTTGTTGAACCCACTCTGGCCATCTTTCTTTAGGAAGCATAGGTTACGATTAATGTCAGTATGTGACTGTTCGCCCAAATTATCGAAATGGCTCCCAGGGGAACTTTTCTTTTTGGGGATAGAACTACACTTCTTTTTTCCTGCAACTCCCGCAGAAGTCGCTTTAAAAAAAGGTCCGTCCTTTTATCATGAAGGCTAATTGGACAATGGGCAGTAAGAACACCGATTACGGTGTCAATGATCGATCCTTTAACTCTTTGCTGTACGGTGAGACTTATCCTGTCCCACCCTTTTTATCACCTTTTCCTGATTATTTCGGGTAGTTTTCGCCGTATTTTCGAACAGTGTTTTGTGTTTTCGCATCAGTTACATGTATATTCAGTTCGAAATTATCAGTGAATTTGTTTATATTGTAGAAATAAACAAATGTTGAAAAATAGACGTTTTTCCAGAAAGAATTCATTATCTTAGAAATTTTTCGAACTTTTTGGATGAAAGTCGCTTACCTACGGTTTTGCGGGTCGCTGATTACGAATCTGTCGTCAGATTTTCAAAATTGCAAATGGTGGATTCAAATTCGAAAGTTTTAAGTAAATTGCACTTTTGTCCGCCATTTTGAATTTTGAAATTCTGAGCTCGGATTCGTCATCAGCGACCCCAAAAACCCCCGAGTAACAAATTTCAAGCCTCTTGAACCAAAGGAAAAATGTATGTAGATTGGAATTAAAGGCAAATGAGGTTAAGCATGTAGTCCCATTCCCCCATCTTTAGTTTGCCTTGCTGATCGTACGTCCTCCAAGAGTAAGTTACATGTCGCGCTGTTCTGGTAGATTATCTAGCGTATTGTCATGTTTAGCGAGGTCATCGACCTCAGAATTCCTTCGAATGTTGCTATGACCGCGTACCTAGCAAAGCTGAATATTAAATTGTTCTGCCATCTCAATTTTCGATGTCCAATGGAATGGGAACGGGACATAGCCAAGTGATTATTGAACAACTCGGGGTTAATGTCTCGATTTTCCACATTGATTCCGCAACCCATTATGCAGATTAGAAACTCTGCTTCTAATGTTATACTCACCTTCATTAGGAAGGTAGTAGACTATTAGGCTAAGTAGACCAGCGACACAATAGATTTTGCTAGGTCGCAGTGTCAGCCATAAGGACAGGTTCTTAAAAAAAAACCATTATCCAATGATCTGCGGGATATCATCTCATAAAGTGTCTATAAACATACTTTTAAATCGTGAGTTATTGTCGTTTTCTCGACCACAAGATGGGAGAACTAATCAACACCTCTTGGTCCACCGGATGCTACTGCATTAAATTCAGCAGTTTATGGTAAAAAATCGACACAGAGCAAAACAAAATGTCTCATTGTGCCATAGGCACTATGGCCACCAGACTCGGCATCAACTCCCCAGACTACTGCAGGGGCTGTCAAGATGCGAAATAAACGGAAACCATCAGAGACTTACTCTGTAAGTGTCCTAATCTCCAAAATCGCCGACTCTGACACATGGGAAACAGGTTAGGAAACTTAATAGACCTACCAGTAGATGAGCGTCAACCCCTAAGCCTTAAGTATGGCTTAAGGATGGCTTTAAGTATAAAATACTACCTAGAACCGCTTAAATCGTGTGCTTTTGAGATCGGGAATTCGAACCTCACCTCCACCTTAATGTTTATTTATTTTCTTTTTACCATCTCAACCCCCAAAAGCCCTCCCTTGGCTACGCCCTGATCTACTCGTCACAGGCATCAACTCTTTCTCACTTCTCTTTGGAGTGGTTTATTGTCCGAAAATTTGTGTTGAAGGTGGCTGTATAGTCGTTGTCTTCCGGGATAAATGTTCATAAAATGTAAGACATTCAAGATAAAGAAGCTTGGCTTTGGCCTGTTGGGCCTGCTACGACTTTTGCACATCAAACATATTAAAAATTCTCCGGACGACTAAGTGGAACCTAATTTTTGGGGCCATGGTTGAACCTTGCAGCTCCGTCAGTTTTATATCGAAATATATCTGTAGCCCGGTATCCTACAATGTGAGACGTTAGGTATCAACCATAGCAGCTTTAGCGCGTTGAACTTGGTTCCCAGGCGTAAGTCAATTTCTGAACAAGAAATTTTCTCATTTACAACGAGTTGTTGCCTGAATTTTCTCACAGGATCTAGACAGTCATGAAACCTTTTAAATTGCTGCAATATTTTTCAAGCCAAAATAACAACTAAACATCAAACTGCGTTCCTTGTTTTTTGTTTATCTGAAGCCAGACCGCCATGAATTCCCTCATAATCAGCAATATTCCGTCCAAGTCCCCGCGTATCTCATGACTAGCACAACATCATCCACCGTTGGGTAACCGGTCGAAACCAGGAAACTACTTGACTGATAAGCTATGTAGCCATTCTAATCTAACCGATCTAAATTGAGCTTCTGAAGTGCGATTCTTCAAAAGCTATTCAGCCAAACAGTCAAATCCTCCTCTTCTGTCGGCTTTTTGTCTTCTAAAACCCAATCACTTTGTATATGTGTGTGTGTGTCAATATCCTTTTGAGTCGACAATAAACACGCAAAACACGCATCCAATTCGATAAGGTGCCGTAAATTCACAAAATCCAAATATTTATTCGTCCACTAACCGTTGGGGGTATGTCAAGATTCATGGATTTGCCTGTGTTTCTCGTAGAAAATCAAATTAAATTCTCGGAAATCTATGTGTGTCAACACAAATATATTTTTTTTTACTCCAAGCACTTGGGCCGTACATTCTTTCCGACTGAGATAACACCACACACATAAACCTGCACCCTCCGAACACACATTGATAAGCAAGACTTTTCCGGTTTTTAAAGCGAAAAGAGAAAAACAAAAAACGAAGAAAAACATTCACTGCTCTCTCCTTGAGAATCCACTTCAATCCGCCCACCCAATGACCTCGATTCCCAGGCGTATAACAACGTTGCATTGTTTACAATTTACCAACGCAATCGATCGAAAAGTACATTTACAAATCATTCACGAATAGATTTTCCGGTCTTACTCGTGCTTGATATTGAAAAAAAGGATTCACTCGACTGGCAGGAGAATATGATTTATGAGATGATTGATTCGATATATGTAAATCCTTGTTCTACGAGCGCTAGGAAAACTTTCCGGCAACGATACTGCATTAGGAATCGATTTGATTGTGCAAAAACGAGAATCGAATTACAGTAAATGTGGTGGGATTTGTGTTTTTGAATCGTCGACAAATGGACGTTTTTGAGTTCACATACCGTTTTGTAGTTGCGCAATTTGTTTTTTTATTTTTTTAAGTAACGCGCTGCTCGGTTTCTGCGGAACGATTTAAACGCGCCAACTTGTCTCTATCGACTACAGCAGCCGCATCGAGTTGAAAACTTATTGACAGTCAATTCGAGCAATTTTTGAGTCGGAGATTGGTGGTCTTATCGTCAAGCTCGCATTAGAGCGAGAGATTGTGGGTTCAATGTTTGGTGATACAGTGTAGCTAGCAAAACGAGGTCGTAACTCAGGCAGAAGATTTACTTAAGTATGACGTATTTTGTTAGTTAGAATTTCATTAATTTCCAAAATCGTTTTTCGAATGAATGTTTCATATTTTCCCTGCAAAGTTGAGCTTCCGTGGAGATTTTCAAAAAATAAACTAAAATGTACATGGTTGGTTGATTTTGTGAGCGTCCTAAAGACTTACTTAGACCTCAAGAGGGTCTCATAAAAACAATACTCATGGGAGTCAAACCAAGCGATAGGTTGGCTAATCCGGAAACCACCCAGAGAGGGATAAAAATTCAGGAGTTTCCTAGTTTAAGTGATATGAATGTCCTCCAGCCCATGAAAGAAGCTGCTACCAAGAGAACGTAATCTTCTGGTGGCCAGTGTGGGACATTCGCATAGCAGGTGCTGGATGGATTCGATTTCCTCCTCGCCCCGGCAGCTTCTGCAGTAGTCATTTTAGGGTAATCTAAGACGCTCCGCATGGATTCCTTTTCCGCAGTGTCCTGTGAGGACACCGGAGATGATCGTATTTCCCCTCGACTAAGCTGTACGCGATTTTTGGAATTCTTCTTATCGCAGGCTGGCCATAGTGATCTGACTATCGCAGATCTGTCCATATGACACCATGACGTATTAACCCTGATCATGGTTTCTGGGTGTCTTCGCGACCCGAAGGGTATATGCAGGATCGAGTTCTACATCCCTCCTGGCAAGTTCGTCCGCCCTCTCATATATCCCTGTGGCCCGGTTACTTTGTTGGTCGTTGATATATTGTAGAGATTTTGTCTGCAGACCTTTACGAGCTTCGATTTTGTCGATGCTGATTGCAGAGACTTAATAGCCGCCTGGCTGTCAACATAGATAGTAATGTTCTCTCTGACAATGTTGTAATTTTGGATTAACTTTGCGGCATGGTAGTTATCTCGGCTTGAAAAAAGCTGCATCCGTTTCCAATTTTGAAGGATTGGTTTACCCCTTTGGATTCACAGAAATGCCAGCGTCCATTTCGGATCCGTTGGTGTAAAATGCTAGCTCTTCTTCAGACTATACCCTCATCTCCGTCGTCCAGTATTTTGATATCAAATCTCTTATCGAAGTATAGGGTTGGAATGATGTAGTCGGCATCTACATATGTTCTCCTTTATGGTAGTCCATCGGGTTAGAACGGAGCGTGACCATAGGTGCTATTTGTCCACAGACCTACATCCTTTAGTCTGAGTGCCGTTTTATGTCGCCCTACTATTACAGTGGATGTCCACTGAAACTAGGTTCAGCATTGATTCAAGTGCCGCTGTGGGTGTTGATCTTATCGCTCTTCTTATCCGTATGCAGCCTGCTCTTTGAGTCTTGGTTACACTTGTAAGATTGAATTTCTTCTCAAGTGCCTTCCACCAGACAATCGAGCCGTATGTTATGATGGGTCATGCAGAGTAAAGCTAGTGCATTTCTTTCGGCTTAAAGCCCCATGTGTTTCCGAACATATTTTTCCATGCATATTTTTAATGCGGTCCTCGATGTTGGCATTCCAGCTCAAATAGAATTTGCGAGGTATTACGCCGAGGAATTTTGACGTCCTCTTAAGTGTCAGATCGACTCCGTCCATACATGGATTCTTGAAAGATAGAATCTATCTTCTCCCAATCAAGATCACAATCTCGGTTTTAAATGGGTTAAGTCACAGGCCTTGCGTTTTGTACCAGGTGCTCACCAATTACAATGCGTGATTGAGCCTTTCGTTTGGTGTGGGGGTGAATTTTTCTTAGACCAGAATGGTCTTCGGGATACTTAAACTGAAAAGCACAGCTCAATCCGACTTCCAGATCACAGCAGGGTTTTTCAAGTGGAAGTTCTAGCAGTGACAAATCCGGCTGAGCTGGCCTCGATGAAAGTTATATCATGGGAAGATACATATAACATTTCATATTCCCTAATAGCCAGGTGGCTTATAAAGTAATACCTGCTACATAGATATCATTTAAGGTGCCGCGAACAGCTGGGATTCCCTGGTATGGAGTACAACGTGAAGTACGATATACCGGTTAAAGAACTGTAGTGACGAACTGAACTAACGAACTGTAGTAAAGAGAAAACCCCTAATAGCAGCAATCACCGGATAAAAACCTGTAATCACCTCCGTCGAAAATCGAACAAAGTTAGAACCAAAAAACTTCTGCAAGCCCATAGAAAGTTTCCGTCGCTGTTGGAAGGCAAACTTACTCGCAACAACATGCTAAAATACTGAAATACCGCAAAAGAAAACAGCGACAAATCCATGACTACACAACTAATTTTTCTTTTACAAACCTTTACCATCAAAGAAACAAAACTTTAGGAAAGCGCCTTTTTCATGACATCGACGATCTGTCTTATAGCTCGGTCAATATCTACCTCAATGAAGTTCTTTTCCACTCCTTCCAGAGCGATTTGATAATTCTCCTGGGCGAAACATTCCTCATCCATCTCATTCTATTGAGTTTATTGTTATATGTATCTTCTGCACACACCAAAGATGACAGGAAGAGTTTTTCTCTCTGAACAACAGACCTTATCTATTGTTGACAAAATCTACCCATAGGGCACGACTGGGATGGTACGGGTTTCGTATAGACTGAATTTGGTTGCACAACGACGGGCAGGAGTTTTTCTGCACTTTGTGCCATTGAGTGAAACCGAAACCGAAACTTAGGCAGACAAAGTTCCTAACCATCTCAAAATTGTACTCGTCAATGGTGACATTCTGTACGAGACTTCGGGACTCAATTTCTTCTTTTGTCGAGAGCGTATCTCTGTTGAATGCTGAATCCATTTGGGTTGCCTACGATTCAATACTCAATAGCGTGATATTGACATGACATCAGGGTACATTCTTTCGATGATGTCAATATCGTAGATTATGCCTCTGGCGTGGGCTTGTACAATTCTTTCATTTCTGCAAGATCTGCCATAGTCAGATGACTGATATGGATGAATCATAAGATCTTAAAGATGTAGTTCATGCAGCCTAGATGGTTTCTTTTGTTGGGTATACAAATTTTAAGCATGTGTGTAAGAATAGAGTTAAACACCTCCTTATCTTTTCGGAATTGTGGTCCTGGTTCTTCCACAATTGGGCGACTATACGTTATTATCGCCAAAGTCAATTAAAGATCAGTGCGACTACTAAGAGGTTTTAGTTTTCCGCTTATTGAATCAACCCTCCAGCTAGTGCATAGTTCTAAACATACATTTGAGCCTCACAAAGGATCTATATATGTACGATACATTGATCTAAGTGTAACGATTGAAGGGTCGCTCTCAAACCCTAACCCATGTCAAATTTATTTGCCGTCAGATTAATATATTGCCGTAATCCTTTTCATCACTTTGATGTCTGTAATTTTATTATCCTCATAGCGTATTGTATGTGAATAATTTATCCACAAAGCGTAGAGTATATCGCTCAGAGCTTCTTTTTATACAATTCGCGGAAAATTAAATGAACTTTTTCCGTAGTTCAGAAGCCAATTAAAAAACTTCAAACTAATCTTCGTTGTGATTATAAGAAAAAAAAAAAAAAACCCGACTCATGCACAGAGAGGGTATCTCCTTTTTTATTTCATTTTCTCGTGTGCTTATTAAAATGAACTATAAAGGACAGTAGTTTTTATGGGAGCAGGCTACAACGATTCCGTTAGTTTATGCCTTTCAAGGATCTAAATATTTACTTTGTATGTAAATTGGTTGTTGACCAATCTGTTTTCAACCAAATTTGGTCTATAGAATAATTTAATGCTTGACGTTCGGTATTCTGATTCCGTTGAATTTGTTTAACATTTTTTCAATGAAAAGAAACTTTGACCGACATTAAAGAAGGAAAATCTACGTCAGGCATCTAATCACGTTCAGAATAGCCCTACTGTCTGAGTGAGAAACTTTTCATCATGTCATCATCAACCACAGCGACACATTATCATGAAGGAAGTAGCACAGACGGCTTGAGGCTACCTGTGGTTTGAAAAAAGTGACAAGCGTCATATCAACAAAATCTACAGAATCCAATAATGGGAGTTAGGGGGACAAGTATTATGATGTCCTGATGCTACCTATCCCGAGAGAACCGAAAACCATAAACTGACGATATACATACACATGTACATAGATGTTGTTATAGTTGCAAATTTTGTTGGATGATGTGGAGCGGTAAGAAATTGGCTTAAATCTGTACGTCTGGATCTCACGATGAGACGAAAGCCGTGATGATAAGTAGCTGACGAATAAGAGAAACCGCCAGTGACCACGACGCACGTTACTCGTTACTCCGCAACGATTCATGAAGTATGTGGATCTCTTTAAAGGAACAACTGCAAGGTGCTTGTGATAAGGCAGAACGAGTAAATGCTGCTTTATCAAGAATAATGTCTGAAAGAGAGAGAGAGAGAGATTCCTATTTTCAAGAGTTAGGTTAGGCTAGGTAAATGGCTGCCTTGTGACATTCGTCACCGTTGACGTAGACCAGCAATAGGGTCCATTGTGCCCATTTCAGAATTCTGCCCCGGGAACCTGTAAAGAGAAAAAGAAGCCGCTGATTTAAAACTACCCAGATAAGGATATGAATTTCAGGAGATCTCTCAGCTAGATGTTATGCAAGAAGTAACTGCCAAGAGTCTTCATTCTTCTGTTGGCTAGGGCAAGACATTCACTCAGCAGGTGATGGACGGATTCGATTTTTTTCTTGTCCCTACAACTTCTCCAATGATGTACATATACCGACATACTCCGCATGAGTACCAATGGCACAGTGTCCCTTAATGGTGCCAGAGACGATTCTTGCGTCGCGCCGACTAAGTTCGACCAGAGACAGAGATCTTTTCTTACTATAACCCGTTTCTAGCCGTTGACTCGACTGATGGCCTCGTCTTCTATTTATCTTTTTGAAGAGCCTATTAGAAGGAGAGAGCCTGTGAGGCATTTAGCGCTGCTCCCCTTTGTGAAAGTTCGTCAGCTCTTTCGTTACTTGGGATATCCATATGCAGTGGCAGTAGAGGTGGTATCTGTTAGAATAAGAGCGATGGACTTATCGAGTACCAGCCAATAAATAAACGTTCGATCCAAACCAAAGCCAAAATGCCTCTACAGGCAACATGATCCTTAGACCGTTGTCTCCAGTTGCGAAAGCCGAGTTGGTTGAGGTCAATCTCTCTTTGCGCATGTCATTGACGATAGAGTCAACTTATCTGAGAGGAAGATGAACCAACCCTTTTTGGGCTGTAGCAGCGATGTTAATTCACTCTACTTGACATAGTCACCTTTGCGTGCAACTTGGTAACACTGACCCAAAACTACTACAAACATGAAGTAGATTTCAACCGTGTCATGTGATTTCTTTTATGTTTTGCCGGGCAGATAGTGTGTTGGTGAGTTGGTCTTCATGTCAACAAGGATGTTAAAAGATAGAAGCATACGATGCCTGGGTCAGAGACTTGCAGAGTATGGGCAGGATCTTCTTCATTTCAGGCACAGCCGGTGCTGTTACGAACTCCCCTTTTCCAACGCAACTGTAAGAATGAGTCAGGTTTAGGATGCGTGATGAAAAGTATGAAGGCAAAATGGGTACAATTATGGAGTTAAAACTAGTTTGCGTGTGGTCCAAAGAATCCTTTCGTTTTCTGGTTAGGTATTCACATAAACTTCAGAATCTTCTATCGCATACTTGCTCAAGCTAAAGAATGACATGGGAGGTGCTCGAGATCCAATTCTTCTTTCTCGCAGTTCCTAGAAATCGGTTTCTTCAAATCAGTAAGCGTCAGCAGTCTAGGCATAAGTTGAAGTCCGATTAGTCTCACCGCCAACCTCAATTGCTCTCTGCTTGATCCTGGAACCTTTTTGGTAACTGTTTAGTTCCTTGAGGGATTTATACAGTAATTTTGGGGATCTCTTTGCGTCCGCTCGTTTGTAATTTTGGGAGCAACTCCCATAGTGTTTTCAGCGGTTCAGTCTACTGTGTTCTCTTTTCTGTTGCCAGCTCGTTATTTTTTTCATTTTCCGCGACGCCTTCGTGACCAGTTAAGGTGGAAGTCGCTGTGGCTGGCAAACGGATTGATTTTATATTTCCTGACCAGATGTGATCTGCATACTGGATTTGTGATGGCCTTGAGTTGACTGTCTAAACAGATTTATTCTTCTGTCTTGGGTGGTTCAAGAGAACTCTGACCACCGTCAAGATTGTAAGAACTATGACGAAGTGGTCTAGGTGAAATGCAAGGTCTACTGGAGAGTTGTCGCAGTCTACGTAAAATCCTCAGTTGCTTGCTATGGTTCGAATCGTCGCGTATTCAATTATCCGGTCTTAGATTATTGTTTTGTTAGTTCGAAGCCTAAGAGGAATTCTGTTTTGAAATTTATAGCAACGTGATTAAAACTGTCTCCGAAATCATTGTGATGATCGATTAGTCGTATGAGCTTTCATAATTTGACGTTTTTTTTCGAAATATCAGATACGTCTTTTGTGATTTCGCAATTCCTCAACGTACATATGCAGCCATATCTTTGTTCTTCAGACACAAACTACTTATCTTATACAAGACTCATCCTAGATCGTACCTCAAGTTTCCGTGTCCTATGGAGAATTCTACAATTTGTCAATTGTTCCTCTCTTGCTGATCAAACTGTCCGCACATACAGCGACAATGGTGCGCAATAACATAGCCTTTGCTATAAAATTCAATGTCATCCATTGGGGTGCTTATCACATTCGCCAATGTTTTTTTTTTTTTTTTTGAATTTTCTGAATGAAATCTCATTTGAAAATGTGAGTAAAGAAAATAATCTGGTTTCTGTACAAACTCAGTGCCGGTGCGTCAGTCGGTGTTGATATGTTCGCCCAAAGTCAATGGGCAAGCTCTTCGGACGATTATGACGTCCCCGACATCTCTGACAGATGATTCTATTAAGCAAACGAGACTGTTGGCGACCGAGATGATAATGAGTTGAGCATGATGGATGGTCATGGCGCATGCAGCGAGCAGAGAGTGAAATGTTTTGACAGCCAAATAGTTAATTGTCATGCCGGGAGGAAAGTAGATTCGACCAGTTTGTCGCTGATTGGCACAAACAGTGCTCTTCATGCGGAAAACATATTTACGACCATCATCACGTCGGATGTGTGATCTGTGGTGGCATGCTTGCGATGGAAAGTAGTTTTATCTTCATTTATGCAGAATTGGGGTGACTTCCTGACAAAAGGATTGATGTGGGTTTTCTTCGAGTTGAACGACATCAAAGCTTAGGAAGTTTCAAAGTAATCAAAAACAAATCTGTGTCTTGATTTCTTGTGGAATTTATAACTCAAGATGTTTGAGATGATTTTGATGTCTAAATAGCTTATGAAGATGATACATTACTTGGAAGGAAATTAGGTTGAACCAGACCCATGTCTAAAAGTGAATTTGACATGCTCATATGTGTTTACATGTTGCAAAGCCTGTTCAATTTATTGGATTACATTTGAGGGTGGGATTGGGTCAATCGTTTGAAACGTAGTTCAAGCAGCAACAGCATCAATCCACTTGCAGTGAAGAGAATGTAATTTGAGAACACCTTTCTGGCAGAATTTAACAAAACCATAATTGCTGGTTGGAAGTATGTATAAACTGGAGGAGTTTCTATTTTTTTGTATAAGGTTCCAACTACAGTAAAACCTGTCAAATTGAACCACCCTTGGGAGCCAAGAACTGTGGTCCGATTCCGAGGAGAGTCCTTCACACCTCCTTATGGACTGTGGAGCATTGATCCACAAAAGAAGAGCACACCTGGGAGCGTACACTTTCTTTGAAATGGATCTCCTATCGTTGGACCCAATCCAGATACTCCGATTTCTCAGAGTGCATTTGCATTCTCTGCTAGGCATCAGCTGCTAGATCAGGACCCGTCTTCATGTGGTGCTGTTCGTTCAAGATGCGATTGTATCAGAAAACCTTCAGTTTAATTCGTAGCGACGACAGTAATCACTTTGCAAGTACTACACACGTAAGGATTCACTAACACCCAAAGAAACAGTCTCAACTTCGTTTTAGTGTTGAAAGCATTACGTTTCCTGAACACCAAAGCAGCTGATTTTGTGGCCCACACCCAGTTCGACACATGGTTTCTGATGTGTTCTCGGTTCATGGAGAAGAAAATTTGGCCACAAGCTGTACAGCGACATTGGCCAGGTCAAAACGATAAGTACAGCGGTTGAGCTGGCTTAGTCATGCAGAACGTCTAAACAGGCCGAACATTTTTCAGCTTCACTACTGAATGACTACATAGAAAAGGACGACCTCATCTTCTATGGCATGCGCAAGTGGAGGGTAATATCAAACAACTCTGCGGTTTAAACCAGTTGGTAAGGGATCTTCATGGCTGCAGAGGCTTATTGGTTGAGGCCCTGGTACAGGTCAAACACTAGCGCCATCATGTTGAGTAAATAGGTGGCGAAGGGACAGGCCGAGGCTTAAACAACCAATTCACCGGCCAGATAGCTGTCTACCGAGCTGATTAACATTCCTTTGTAAGTCTGCGCTGTGAATTTTCTATTCGGCTCTCTTTAAATCGCAGCGATGGGCGCCTTCTGTGGTATTAAATGGGAACCGCCACATCGTTTCTTGACACCAATTTGACTTATTAAGCACTTTTCCCCCAAACTAGTTCCAAATCTTGAGCAAAAAAAAACATGAGGAAGCTGGTGTTCTTCCTATCTTGCTATTACTGCCTGGGATACCAAATCAACAAATTATACCTTTGTTCAGCTAATCTCTGTTTAGAAAATGAAAAAACCTTCGAGCAAATTGTATGTGAATGTCCGGCAATATACGAAGTCGTATTGAGTGGGGTGCATGAATGTCCATCTCCTTCATCACATTTAAGCTATTTTTTGTTCTAATATTGAATATCCCACGACCAATTTTAGATGAAGGAAACATATTTTGGAAAATAATGACTTTTGTGGAAAATTTTAAATCAAATCCGAGAAAAACCTTCTGATTCTGATGAAAATTAGGGAAATAAATTCCTGAGTGTTGATTCGTTGAATGCTAAATTCCTAGAACTCTTCAACGTGGAAGAAAAATTGACCATCTCTGGCTTCCCTGATACTTAGTTGGGACAGGTGCAGAAAAAGATTGTGTAGGCATGTAGTCTCTTAATGCGCACCCCTGTTCACACTGAAGGAGTTTAGCTTATCATCAGCTGTGCCATTTGTCGAAATTTCACAGTGATTACCAAGTGCCACAAGGTATGATATTCTACTACTCATTTACTCGTACCTCGTTTAGAGATAAACGACAGTTTTTAACCATGATTTCAGCCTGAGAAGTACTAAAGTTGCTCATAAGGTTAATAGAGAGATTCTCCGAGAATACAACACCAGTCATGCTCTGAACCCGTGAGTAAAAATATGCAGTGAATCACGGCAAACGAGGTTTAAATATTATCTTTGTCGGGTATAGAGCATTTAATTCATTAGATCAACGACGGTATGACGATTTTATCAGATTCCTAGCAAAATAAGATGCGAATTGCAATGCCACTGCATGCCCGTAATGATAACAAGTGCGTCAACCTAAAACAGTTTCTAAAATTTCCCTCAATCGAATTGAAAATGAAAATTTTCAATAGAAAAAGGTAATTTTTTCGGAGGCTTAAGTATTTGTAATCCTCCCTCATGAAAGTGTGTGGAGATTGGTCTGCACACGCTAGTTAACTCCATTGAAAAAAACATTGCATTGCAATGTCCGTTCTGGACATCGAAGAAGCCTTTAACAAAATCTTATCAGAAACGATTACCAAGGCCTTGACAGACCTGAACGTAGAGCAATCACTTAGTAAGTTGATCAATCTAATGTTGAATAGCAGGATTATCAACACTAAGCTAGGTGATGCTTGCGATAGAAGATGAGTCAATCGTCAATGAGTCAATTTACTTAACTGTAAATTCACTTCTATTAATCCTGGAAAGGGAAGACAGTCGTCGCGTATGCAGATGACATTGCTATTTCTATCTGGGGAAAATATCTTGATACCCTGAGCGAGCTGCTCCAAAACGCGCTCTCTAATCTTTCCAAATGGGTGGTTAGGTGTGGTCTTACTGTAAATCCACTCAAAACCGAACTAGTCCTCTTTACAAGGAAGCACAATACTCCTCGTGCCACTCCTTTTTCTCTAAACGGTACCAGCCTAGTTCTTATAGACACAGCTTAATATCTGGGACTCATCCTGGACAGAAAGTTAAGCTGGAAGCCGTATATCCAAGAACAGAAAAGCAACCGTAGCACTTTATACTTGCAAAAAAATCGTAGGTAAAAAGTGGGGTCTGACCGCGCATAACTCACTGGCTCTATACCGCTGTCATCAGGCCGATACTTATGTATGACATGATTATCTGATGGACTGCTTTCAATACACCGGAACAGTTTAGGTAAGGTGCAAAAATGCACATGTCTTTGAATTACCGGTGTATTGAGAACAACTCCCACCGACGCTTTACCTACTCTTTTGCACCTGATTCCCATAGACATTTTTGGCAAACAAATGGCAGCTAGTTGCAGCTATTAGACTTAAAGCCATCTCATAGTACCAGTAGACCCTGTCTTGGCTGATGTGGAATGTAATATCTGCTCGGGATATTAGCATACTCGGGATAGAGATGTTCTTGAAAACTGCAAGGCCGATGAACTCGCCAAGAATGATTCAACTACTAGATTCTTCCTGAAAAAGAGAACCTCGGAGTGCCACTAGCTACATTTAAATTGCAATTTAAGGCAGATGCAATCTGCAAAGTGGTTGTCCAATGACACCACCTGCCAAACTAGCAGACAAATCTCGCCCTTAATGTACCATAAGCGCTCCAAGAGATTAATTTCACTAAGTTGACGGCATCTCGGAGCAACTATAGGTGTCATTACAGGACATTGCCTTATAGGCAGACATATAACTCGGCTGGGCGTTCCTTCAAATGTTTTCTACAGAAGCTGCAAAAGCGAGGAAGAGGGGGAGACGATCCTTCATATCCTCTGTAGGAGGATCTTGGCGACCTAGTACAACAAGATTTGGGAAACCTAGTTCGCTTAATTAAAAGCTCCTACTGGTTCCACGATTAGAAAAGAGACTTCCTCCAACATCCTGAGGCATCACAATGGACCTACTGTTAGTCTAAGTGTGTTTGCTATGTCGACAGCCTCTCTAATCTAAACTAACCTAACCTAATCTTCTCTCACTCCCTTACATATAGAATCCGCATCAGCGCCCTTACCTACTCTATCAATGTCGTTTTGACTTGTCCGACATTGCTGTCAAGGCAAAAAAGTTAGTTCTTACATCTTTTTACTTATTCTTGGTCAACACAATTAGTGGTATTTTCACCCTCCTTATGCCAATGCTATGTGAAAGATGAGAATGATGATGTCTCGCAATTTAATCGTGGGCAGCCTTGTACGCACGCACTTATGGTAATCGATTACACAATCCCCAATCCTTTATTAATTTCTTCTCAAGTTCAAAATGATTTTTTGCTTTGCATGATCATCTAGTACTTTTGTAATCTACTTTCCAGTAATCCATTACATAATCTGTCATCACCTTGTTCTAAATTTTGCATGTGGAAATGCCTGGAATGTTAACCTTCCAGTATGTTCGCAACAGTTGTCAGTCACATATTATGTTCTCTGGTTTGCAGATCTTTGGCTCGCGTTTTTAATTCAAAATTAATGTAATTGTTACTTTTCCTTTTATTTTTTCATTAAAAACAGTTGTTTTAGTTGTTTAAGTGTAAAAATAATTGTGTAGACGTGATTTTGTTTTCTAAAATTTGGTAAAACCGCATGATAAAGACTTTGCGCTGCTTGTTTGTGTAGCCGAAGTGTGCTCGAGCTGTGCATGAATCGTCGTGTCGATTTTGGTTTATGCCGGCTTTTGCAATCACTTCTAAAGTTGGTGGTGTAACTGTTTTGTTCGAGTGAAAAAGTGTGTGTGCGTACGTTGGTAGCCAAGTGCATTGCAAAACAACGGCAGGTGAAGTGGTCAAGTTGGAGATTTTTCTCTTTGCAAGTCTTTTTATTGCTGAATTTGATTTTTAACATGGCGTAGTGTTTTACTTAATATTTTTTTTATTCCTGTTTATTATTCCTGTCGCCGTTTCTAATGCAGAGATAAGGCTTAGGGGGTGTGTTTTTGTGGTTCCTGGTTCCTGACGATGACTACATGAAGGCTTTTGTTCTCAAAGCCAACGTTTCGAATGGTGAGTCGATATTTTTTGTAAATATTATGCGTATGTGTTGAAATATACAGAACAGTTTTGAGTACATAATTGCAAACTTCATCCTGCTAATTTTGATCCATTTAAATGAGACTTCTTGAATCAAAAATGTAAGCAGCGTTCTTCGCGGTTATCTCGAGTTTTTGTCTCTTTTTAACGGACGTTTGCAGAGTGTCTACTTATTTTTATTCGCAATCTATTGAGGGATCCCTGTATGACTGAGAATACATCCCCTACTATAGCTACAAGCCATCTGTTTGTTCCGTTTTAGGGAATGGCTGCGTGGTGTTCTATTGTGGTCCGCATTTTTGTGGCTTTGAACATTAGTTCTGAAAGAGAGTGACAAAGTCTGCTCTTACCACAGGACTATATACGGGGGCGTTTAGTTACAATTTGTTGATCATCCTGTGCAAAGAAAAAGAAAACGACCTGTCATCCGACCTGTTATCCGAGGTCGTCGTGGAGTTGTTGAAGTTAATTTGTCAGTGAAATTAAATAAAAAGGTAGCAACTGTGTTCATGGGATGTTTTCAACAATCAACACAATTGATCTCTGGTTCTGATTGAGTAGTTAAGGTTAGGTTAGGTTACGTAGAGTGTGTGATGGAAAGGCTTCATCGCGTTCACTCGGAGACTTGGAGTTCCATTGTAAGTACCCTTTTAATGTTGTGAGAATAACATTATGGTTCCCGGGACAACCTAACAACTTAACCTATTGTTCGCTGTTTTGTGAACCAGTTAGTGCTCTTTATGAATCTGAGGAAGTCCGTTAACTGTAAGTTTGTTACCCCTTTTATGCTTGCAAGAACCTTGATCCTAGTGCGCGTATAGACGTCGTTCTTACAGGGTGGGGCAGTGACACAACAGATGTCAATCGTCTCCGCAACTCGTGTATGCAATGTCCTGTGATACCTCCAGTGAGTGTCCGGATAGAGAATCTGTTCAGTGCCAGAAGGCACCTTGTTTAAATTTTATTTAATTTTAGTCATAACGTCCGAGAGGTGGCGTTATCCTCTCTGGTTAACCAGGAAGAGTCTATTACGTTGTTCATTATCTCATGCAATCTCGTTATCGGTGGCATTACAGATGTGTTCGCTTCGCTAATGTTCACAGCCGACCCCAATCTTGCCAATTCATCAGCTTTTTCATTCCCTTCTACCATATGCCCTTATGTCTGGGAATACTGCAGAATGATTTGACTGAAGGGTGCCTTAAGGTGATCAGCGAGTCTTGACATGTCTTAACTCCCTCAGATTGCATTGTAATGGATTTTATCGATTTTAAAGCTGCGTAACTGTCAACGAAGATGGTAAAATCCGATTGGGGAAGGTGACAATCATTTATGCATCGTGCTACTTTTTCTATTGCCAGGATTTCGGCTTGAAAGGCACTATATGTTTTTGGCAATTCTTGTAGAGTTTCCGAGTAGAATTCGGGTCCTGTTCCTGTTTCCATTTTTGAACCATCAGGGTAAATTGCGATTTCGTGGTCTTTGATTTGACTGACTCACAGTCCCTTGGGTTGGGAATAGAATAGGAAGGTCAGCGTTAAAGTCATTATAGGGAGTCAGATAGGTCCGATGTAGCTGTGAGGTATTCAGAGTTATATTTCTCGCCCATTAATTTAATTACGTCGAGTATCCTCGCATGTCCATAGTCTGCTTTCACAAGTTGAATTCCCTCACCTTTCGCAGCATCGCCTTTATAAACAGGTCCAGGTGGTGAAGATGAAGGATCATATCCAGACCTGCTTGCGGTGAACTTCTTACGATTCCCGTGGTGCAAAGTGCAGCTAGCCTTTGTACTTTGTAGAGTTCGTGAAGATAGCTGTTGATTTTTGCTGCAGTTCTGATTGGGCAGGAGCTGTGAAGAGCTGAATCTCACCTATCTAGTTCATTAGCCTCTCGTAATCACCTGTCACTGGTCCAAGGACCCAAGTAAAAGTGACGTGATAACGCTTACCTCCTGACTTACTTAAGGTGGCGCGACAGTCCGGGGTGGACATGGGCCTCAAGCAACAAGCGCCTCCAGCCAGCTTGATCTTTAGCTAGTTGCCTCCAGTTTTGCACGCCAAGTTGGTTAAAGTCCCCATCCACTTGCCAGTGCCATCTGAGTCGCGGTCTTCCTCTACTGTGCCGTCCCTGGGGTGTGGGTTCGAAGATTTTCCCTGCCACCTCAGTCGTTGGACCCTCACTCTTCTGTGTAAGTCGATGTCGCTGTACAGCCCGTACAGTTCGTGATTGTATCTCCTCTCCCACTCACCGGCGGGACCAAAAATCACCCGCAGAATTTTCCTCACGAAACACCAAAGAGCAACCTCATCCTCTTTGGATGATTAACCTCCTGTAGAGGGTCACTTTAGTCGTTCGAGAAAGGGATTTGCTACTTTAGACTGTTCTACACTACCACTGATTATTACTTATGCAAGTGACGTTCCAAGAACGGTAACATCATGCTGGTACCAAAAATATACCTATGTAAGTTGCAATGACAATTCGTGGAAGGGAATATATCTGCCACAGTTCCATCTGCAAGTGATGGCATAAATATGTGCATACGTCTGTTAACTTACTCAGTTACATAGAACATGACGTCAACAGGATACGATACGATTGACATGAATTGATTACATGGACGAGCTATAAATAATTTTAGAAAACGAGTCATAAAAATTCGAATACTCCGGTACAAGTTCATCCTAAATCAATGATTCCAATGAAACACAAACTTCGAACTTACGTCAATAATGTCCATGATACTTAAACGAAAACGAAAACAAACAAATAAATCGCATAGAGACTTGTCGACTCCGTATTTATTATTTCGATTACTCTCCGTCAAAATCCTGTCAATCCATCATAAACATCTACTTAAATCCCAACCAAACAGCCCACGGCCCCCTCCCTTAAGCTTATTTCCAGTTGTTTGTCCAATAAATACTTTTGTCAACCGAACCGAATGTAATAACCCCAAGGACTCTAAGAAAGGATACGATTTATATAAGCACGAACAGATTCCTGCAGTAGAAGGGTTTAAGCGAAAATCCACAGACCGTGAAGAAAAACGAGAGAAAATTAAGTCCTCTGCGGGAATAGAGCGCGTAAAAGGGACTATATAGTGTGATCAGAACCTGCACGTCGACGTCACACCAGCAAATAAAGTTGACAATTGGAAAAGTTTTAACGTGCCAAAGTGACAAAGTGACAAAGTGGAATAAATAAAACACGCCAAAAAATGAAAAGTTTCCCCTGGCTTTGTTGCTACGACCATCAAGATCAAGGACGAAATTAGGATTTATGTCAGTTGGATTAGTTGCAAAGTAATAAAGGGCGCATAAAAGAAGGAATCAAAAAGTCATAAAGCATTGGAGCATAGCCAATCGAAGGGGTGGCAGAGGTGGAAGGGCATCGACCTTAAGGCAGTTGGGAGAAGTAGTCAATTTGTTGTACAGAAATGTTGGAATAAAAGATTGGAATCGAAGATGATAAGATACTTTCGGGGAGGGACGATGGAATCGATCCACGTGAAGGTAGAAACTTTTGGAGAATAAATGCTTGGGTGCTCTTGGCGACCATTTAGGTTTAAGTTCGTGCCAATTAGAGATGTGAGTCTGATACTAAAGTTATTCACGTGGCAATATATAAAAAAGGATTAGGCTCAGAGTGATTTGTTGTTCCAGTTAGTGCTGTGAGAGCTGCGTGGGTTCAAGCCCTAGCAATATCCACCGAACATTTTTCGCGGCATCATCTCTTGTCAGGGAATGACAAACCTCCAAGAGTACCAGTTCTCATGAAAAAGCTTCTCAATTCAATTGGAGGTCCCTTCCATTCTTGCGATAAATGTAACACGCATAACATGAATGATTGCGAGAAGCTAGGCCTTGGCTCGTATAGAGCTGACGCGCCAGCTTTTTTTTTATTTCTTTAGATCGGCTGTAGATTAGTGACAGATCCTGGGGTAACACAACGGTCTTCTCTAAGGGACTGGGTTTAAACTTTTTCCAGTCATCACTTGGGGGATGAATACTGGATAGTTCCGTTTGAAGTAGTACCTTGGAAGAGTGTCATTCAGCGACATGCTGAACTCGCTGCTAAGGATTAGGGAGGAAAGGATGTTGAGGTGAACTTTCGGGTGGATGTTTAGAGCTGATGATGTTTAGGTGCAAGAACCTCTGCAGACTGAGTTTTGCTGGCATTTCTATATGAACTTGAACTGGCAGACAATAGGTCTAAGTGAAGCAGATTTTAGCTAGGCCTTGAACCCGTTCCAATTTCTTGGCTGTGTTTGCCTAACGTAACCTAATGAAATGATATACAGAGAAAGAGATTTGGGAACTCGATTCGTCTCTAGCTGTGGGATTCTCATTACAGCTACATATGTGAAAGTCAAGGCTCTCACCGTCCCCAGGGACATTCGTAGTTGACATCCTTCTTCAGAACAAACTGTCTCCTGACACAAGTATACTGACAGGACATTGCTATACTCGGCATCAAATTCCCGGACTAGTGCGGGAGCTTTGAGGTTGCGGAAGAAGAAGAAAGCATTAGGCACTTACTCTGTGAGTGTCCAAATATCCAAAACCGTCGATTTCCTCGGCTGGAGTATCCATTTCTTGCCAAATGCTTTATAATAGACATAGAACGCTACACTTGCTTTTTTTACCCGCTATTCTATATTGAGCTTCTATCGAAGTTTCGGATCTAGTCTTGTACCGACGTATTTTGGACTAATACTTAATGAAAATGCCTGACCGTTTAGTTTGGGAAGGAGGGGATTTTAATTCCGGAACCTTCGTTCTAGTGGTAAATAGCATTATTTTGGTCTTATCCAGATTTACTCGAAGGCCACTGTTCGTGGCCCATGAGTATATCCTATCCAGAGCACCCTCTATGAGTTGTCTTATGATGAGGAGAAGCTTTCCAAATTATCGCCGTACGCAACCACCTTACACTCCTCCCTATCAAAACGCACTAACATATTCTTTATTGCCATAAGCCATAGCAACGGTGATATAACCCCTGTCTGTGTAGTGCCTCTACTAACCTTCTTAGTTGCACTGCTGTTGCCTAGTGTTGCCTGAATGATTCGAGTCTTTAGCATGGAAACTATCCATTGACTAAGAAAATCCTCTACACCTAGCTCGGTGAGAGCCTCTTCAATGACTTCAGTATAGATGTTGTTAAAAGCTCCTTCTATGTCAAGGAAAGTAGCAAGATTGTATTCTTTGTTATGAAGTTATGCCGCATCTGGACATTCTTTTCGGCCGTACGCACCATTTTATGAAGAGCTGTCTCAGTAAACCGACCCTTCAGGTAAGCGTGTTGGGATTTCAAAAATGGGGGGTCCTTTAGCGTTCAGCGAATGTGGAAATCTAGGATACGTTCTTTAGTTGTTAGTACAAGGGAAGATAGTCTTGTAGGTCTGTAATCCACCACCTTTGGAATTAAAACAACTTAGACACGTCCACAGTTAACATACTTGAAAAAACACTTTCAATAGCTTCACTATGTACATACATAGTTTAAGCCTTGAGAGCAAAGGAGCTACTTTCACTTTCTAATAGGATGCCCAGCTTTTTTTCGCCTTAAGAAGCGAATTTATAAATCCCGCGGAGTAATATTTCTTCTACCAGCAGCAATGAACTAAAATTTCAATACCTGTACGAGCCCAGACCTCACTAGAGATACCTTGCCATATGAATTCCACAATTTCGGTTTATTCTTCCTTCTACTCATTACCGTCTTTGACGCAATTTTAATCGCCATTAAAATTATTTCAAAGATACCATGTTGTTTTCTCTCCATTTCTCCATCAAAACCCTCATTGTTTTTCAAAGACAGCTTAACTCGATTTCACCCCAATCCAAACCCTTCTTACACTTGCAAAACTCCTTTATACCTGTAATGCAAATGCAAAATGCAAATAAACCAAGTCCCTTACACCAAAGCACTGAACAAAAATCGACAAAAAACCCCTTTAACGTCTGTCTCTGTTCTGCAGCCATCCCTCCCTAAGCCACATTTGAATAAGTGATGAGGCTGTTAAGTTAACTGTATAATCCTACAAAATTTCCGATGAATAATTAAATTCATAAATGAATTCATAAGGCGACAATCTTTTGAAATTGTGTTTGCGTTTGTGTGTTGCAGCGCCATCTACTAGATGCAATATGCAAATTTATTCAAAAACTGTGACAAGCATTTTGGAAGCATATTTAGTGGTCTTGGCATAACCTTGGCTCCTCTTATCCCGTACGTATCAACCCTTGGCATCATAATAAGCCACAAAGCTCATCGTCATTCTCTCACATGTGCTTCTGTTTCTATGTGTGCCCTTTTGGCCAGGTTCCAAACACAAACTCTTCCTGATGATAGTTTGCCCGTTTGTTTGTTTGATTTTCCGCTGACGTTTTGCGGTTGCCAAAGTAAAAAACTTTTCGCCACAAAACCAAAGCGGATATAACCTGTTACACCATGTTGCTGACTCGCTTTTCCGGAGGATGATGATGGGGGATTGTATTTGGGATTCAAGTGTGGCACAAAATGAGCTGTTTACCTTCTCGGAAAATAGTTCTCTTAAAAGGTAAACACCGAAAGGAAACGATCGTCAACGAGGCATGCAAATCAGCAATAAACTTGTTTCAGCTTCGGAAAACTTTCAACTTGGCAATGGGAGAGATGATTGATTGAAGTGGTTGTCAGGTTGAAGAAACAAGGTCAACAATTTTCTAGATTGAAGAAATCTAGGGATATAAAAGACATTCGTAAGGATTGAGGAAAATTACTAATAGACGGGGGAAGGATTTTCAGAGGCTGGTCGTGCGTTGTAATAGATCCCAGACTGTCAGTTATACTGGCGCGCATTATGACCAACATTATAATCAGAGGCCCTGAGCGTGAAAAATGTGTTCAACGTTGCAAACTGGAGAAATTTCCCACGTGCACTCATCTTCAGAGGATATTGGCGGACTATTCTTGAAATACATTCTGTCTGAAACAGAATTTTGAACAAAGCAGAACGACATCACAGGAGGCGTCACGTAAGGCGTTGTATTGAGTCCCCCACTGTGAAATCGGATGCATAATGATGACATGATAAAAATTGAGGATATCGAGGACATAATTGGATTTGCAGATGTCAAAACTATGAGTGAGGGCTTGACAAGGCAAATGATTGACACTGAAGGGGGTTGAGTGCTATAGTTAGCGACACGATTATAAAACAACAACGTCAATAGGAGCGACAATGTAATGCTATGTTAGGGCTTGCAAGCGAATGGAAACTGCAGATTCTGCAGCGATGCCGAGAAGACCCCATCGCACCTCCTTATAGAATGTGGAGCACTGATCCACAAAAGACATCTGCGAACGTGCACTTTCTCTCAATTCGATCTCTCATCGTTGAATCCAATCCAGATACTCCGATTCCTCAGAGCAATTGGATTGAAGAAGGTGCTATAGGTCGAAACTCATTGACCAACATGAGTTCGAGAAAGTAAAAATGCCTTAATTTCTAACATCTAACATCTAGGGTTTGCAAATACGACTCAAACAAGTACAAAAGACTGGAGTCCTCTGCTCGATGAAATGGTCGACGAATGATGTAAAAGGATAGGAAGTAAGAGGTAAACTATTTGAAAAGATCATTACCTTTCAACCAGAAAAAAAGGACCGATGATAGTCGATAGTCATCAACGCTTTGCCTATATGGACTGATGTCAAGAAATCAGCGGTGCCAATTGACAACAGAAGTATCGCGAAATTACAAAGAGAAGGGCATAAACCGGAGTTGTTTCATTCTTAAATGGCTTCTGGCGTCCACAGGAATACCTAGAACCAGAGTTCGAAAAAAAACACTTACGTACCGTACCTTAGTGTTCTGTACGGTACACTCCCCAGAAAAGAACACAAACACAAACCCTACGAATAGTTCACAAATACGCGTACAAAAACGATATTCACTACGTAGCGAACGCGATGAGGGATGAAAAAAACACTACGATAGTGTTCTGTTCTTCCTACACAAACTCTACCTCGCCCGATAGAGTTTGTGTACGCGAACACAAACCGAATACCGAACGCAATACACTAAACTTACCGTACGTTTAGTGTTCTTTGGTATGTTTAGTGATCGTGTTCGTGTATTTCGTTTGGAAAATCGTTTTTTTATGGTTTGCAGCAATAAAATGATGATGAAACGGTTTTTTTTCGAACCCTGCCTAGAACACATCGAATGGTACTGGATATCCAGCGGAGAATCATGACCCCTTGACCGCGAATGGATTATAAAATAGGATTTGTAGTAAAGTGAGCTCTCGGATTAAAGACGATACCTCGTAGCCTACGATCATGCAGAAAATTTGGAAAGAGAAGAGCTTGCAATTTAAAAGAATCAGAGGAACCGCAGATTTTATCAGAAAACGGAGGTCTCTCTCACCACCATGGGACCATCTGTCAATTCTTTAAGTTTATTTTTTATCATCTAAATTTGCCTTTGAAAAATGACAAGTCTCTCTGTCATTACGTCTGTATGTATTATGTAGACGGGTGTGTTGGACACTTAAACTATCAGATATGTAGGTCCATTTCACCTTTTTGATTACCTTGATTTAGAACTCCCAGCGAAGGACATGCATTTCCATTTGTCATTCAGCTAAATTTTTCTGGAATACTTTCTTACTTTGGTGGCGCTACTATTCGGGGTGCCCCTGGCCCTTAACCAACAAGCCTCTTTAGTTAGCCCGCTCCTTAGCCAACTGTCACCTGCTACTTGTGCGGGCCACCTTCCTCTACTGAGTTGTCTCTCCGGGTTATATTTGAATATTCTGTGTAGGTGTCCATTCGCTCTACATGTCCTAGGCATCTTAAACGTCTAATGCGTAATTTTTCGATTGGGTCGATTTCGCTGTACAGCTCGTATAGTTCTTGGTTGAATCTTCTAGTGTCTAGTCCAAAGTCCGTCTAAGCATACGAGACCGAATATCTTCCGAAAAACTTTTCATTCGAAACAAGCGAGAATAATTTCATGTGCTTGCGATTGAGTCCATGGTTCAGCGCCATAAAGCAGAACTGGGATGGTTAAGGTCTTATACAAAATCTCCTTAGTTCTACACGATAGGGCTTTACTACTCAATTCCCTTCTTAGCCCGAAGAATCAGCGATTAGCAAGAGTTATTCTTCGTTTGATTTCCGACGAGGTGTCATTATCGGAGGTATAGCAGAGCCAAGGTAGACAAAGTCCCTTACTACCTTGAAGTTATAGCTATCAACTGTGACGTTCTGTCCAATTCGTCGGTGTTGGGTGTCCCCTCTTGTTGACAGGAAATAATCCGTTTTGCACTCGTATTGCCGCTAAACCCATTTTGACCGCTTCTGTCTCCATATTCGCAAAAGCACCGGTGACAGATCGCTGCGTTCTGCCTATAATGTCAATATCGTCAGCGTACGCAAGCAGTTGGACAGATTTATGAAAGATTGTGCCTCTGGTGTTGGCTTGAGAGTTTCGCACAATTCGTTCAAGTATGATATTGAAAAAGTCACATAACAGCGCGTCCCCTTGTCTAAAACCTTTTTGGACATCAAAGATTTCGGCAAAATCTTTACCGACCATAATGGAGCAGCGACCATTCTCCATCGTCGTCCTGCACAGACGGACAAGTTTGGCATGGATGCCGAAACTAGACATGGCTCTGTATAACTCGTCTCTATAAATGCTATCATAGGCGGCCTTAAAATCGATAAAAATCGATTTGAACGTCTTGGGTTTTTTCCAGGATCTGTCGAAGTTTGAAAATGTTGGTCAGTTGTGGACTTTCCTGGCGTAAGACCGCACTGATAGAGGCTAATCAAATTGTTAACGAAAGGTTTCAGGTGTTCGCAAAATAAGTTGAGGACAATGTTGAGGTGCCATTTATTAGGCATACACTCATCTGACCAAATTTCAGATATGAGTTGGTTTACGCTCTCTTCCAAGTCATCTCTAGATGCTTTAAATAACTCAAGTTCAGCAGCCTTGTTAAATTTCAGTTTAGTATCATCGTCTAGGTTAAATGGTTAAATGGTGACAGCGAGCTTATAAAGTCTGCAGAAGTCCTTTTTTTCAAATTCTCACCACTGACTGCTTTTTCAATGGTCGCTGTGAAAAATCCCGATACGCACAAGAACACCAATAGCGCTAAGCTCAGTTACAATGTCAGAAATTCCCGTAGACTACTGTGACTAAGCCTGATCGGATGGCTCTCTCTGGACATAGGCTTATTAACCATTATGCATGTGTCCAATTGAATCCAGTATCTTTTGGGTCCGAATGGGGTCTCAAAAAACGATGAACTTTTTTGGCAGAGCTGAGAGAAATCTTCACAAAAGTAGGACCTTTGAATATGACACTCCAGCCCTTCCCTTAAAATACAAGTTCATCTGCTGTTTTATTGCCTTATTCACTTGGCCTGGTACCCACAGTTTTTGTATTAAGAAACCCTTTGCAGATTTCTTCAAGCTTCGATCTGTTGAATACAGAGCCTTAATGGCTCCTAGACTATCGATGTAAATTGTCATCCTTCTTCAGACAGCATTGCCTTTAGTTACGGTTTTGGCTCGTTGTAATTGTCCATAAAGAACATGGCAGGACATTTATCTGACATACCTATCTAGATATCTGAATGAATAGTTTTAGAACTATTTGCCGAGTCTACTATTTAAACAGAGAACTTCGCACCCATACAGATTAGTCATCGTTCTTGGTGAGCTGAACAAGGTTTATACAAGGTGTGCGATACATTGATAAGATGCCTCGTTAATCTTTTTACACTAAGAACTGGCCAGAGACCGGAGTAACCACTGGCGTGTTGCCATTGTTCACTCACTTAGTTTAGAAGTAATCCATACCTGTAAATACTATGCGGCCCTTGGCTGTGTTGCGTATTTCCTTTCCAGTTTATCTGCTTTTTCGTTTCAACCTGCTGCACGTCAAGAAAGTTTTGCTCGAGTTCGTTCTGTGTGTTCAGCCGGCAATATTGCTACTGTTGCCGAAACCTAAGAACCTCAACTCGCCACAGAGCGAATCCTATTGTTTCTAAACTCCATTTCTACCTCCATATCAATAACTTTTAAGTTTGCCGAACAAGGTGCCCCTGAATGCAATCACCTCACGTAGTCAAAGATTCCACTTAATCCGCTCATTACACGAAGATCTACAGGAAATGTTGCTGTGGGGAACAGACATATCCATTGTACCACAGCTCCAAATAAACAACCAAATTATCAAACCCCAGAGGACCACGATGTGTACATATCCCAGTGCCGATTTTGTGGTCTATCGAGTTTCAACGTCAACCGCAAACATTTCGTACAGGTTGTTTATGTCCTCAAAAGTGAGTTCAAGTTGCATGCAATGAACCGCATCCGCCTGCCTCGTGGCAAATGCCACAAAGTACATACGAGTATTTACCTCCAGGATTTAAAAGCTCTTTCTCCTACGAATTGGAATAGAAGCAACAAGGAAGTCAATGTGATGTGACACTGCGATAATGGCATTGAACCATTCACTGATATTTGTCTCTAGTTTCTCTGGCTCCACTCGTTCGAATGCAGGACGAAGTAAGGAAAATGTTACGATTTTTCCATAGTTCGTCCTCCATTTCTCTTCGATTTTTTTTTTTTGACGTTCTACTGGCATTGGAAGGACTTTAACAGCACAAAACATGACAAGAAGTTGGCAATAAGCCAATTCCTTTCTCCAAATCACCCGAATTAGGTAAACAGAAGTTCTTTAACAGTGTTCGCCGATGGAATCGAAGTTCGCAGGGTATGGGGCACTACAGAGAGGTCATGAAGGATTTCACAATGGCGACTGCAATTTTTGGGTGTGTTTTCATTTGCCAACGTCTTTTCAGAATGAAAACTTGAAATTCAATTTAAACTTTTCAAATGATTTAACTTTAATCGAATGTTCGAGGAACTTGCTCTCGGAGCTCTCTTGTGCTTGGATGTGGATTTGTCTAGGTTAGCCCACAAGGAGCAATCAATTGGTTAGTGGTGGCGGTCGATTGGTGGTTTCATTGGCAATGGCATTGGACACCATTTAGAATAAATTCTTGTCCCACAATGGTAATTGCGCAAAGAATAAGGTTTCTTGGGAATCAATAGTGGGAAAATGGAAAACCTTCGCAGGAAGGTGTAAGCATAGAAAGTTGGTTAAAGTTGGAAGCAGTGGTATAAGAAAATAAGGCTCTGAGCTGCTTAAAAGTAAAGAGCCATCAGTTTTACCACATCAACAAACTGGGGCAAATGATAGAGTTATCGTTTTGCTGGGTACTTTGACATGTAAGAGTTGAGATAAACGAAGTAGCTGACGCACTAGTAAACAATGGCTCATTCTTAGGGAGTGAAGAAATGGGTGGAGGGAAATTACTCCACATTTGAATTTACTCCACCACAAGTGGGAAATTACTCTACTTTTCGAATGTGAAGTAATTATCCACTGGCAGTGGGCTGTTCGCATGAATTTAAAGAAACTTCGCACCTACTCCAAATCCTACAGTGATCCACAGCAGGGGGGTTGCAGTGGGGCAGTATACTCCCCACGGTTTGTTATACAAATGTTGTTCCAAAATTGGGGTTTGAGGTGAATGCCTTCCATTCAATCAAGTTTTCGTGTTAAGCAATTTTCCACTGCTACATTCGAAAAGTGGAGCAAATTCCTACTATTGGTGGAGTAAATTCCCATCATTTGTCACGTGGGAAACTACTCCACCAAATTTTCGTGGAAAATTCGAAAAGTGGAGTAATTTCTCACATCTGGTGGAGTAAAATCCTATGGACCAATTTCCCTGCACCGAAGAAATGGGCCAGGGCATTGGGATGAGATCCTCCATTTGAGGCAGCCCAAGGTACATCAGTGGAAATACAACAAGACGAGGTGCTTCAACTCCAGTATAACGTCGTGTAGAAGCCAAGTACGGGGGAACAACAAAACTTTTAGGTCGTAGTGCTAGTTCGTCGGTCGTCAATTCTACATCTACATCTTCTACGAGCAAAAAACACCTATTCTAGACCCGCTCCGTGCCAATTTTCGGACAACACATCCAGTCATACATTTCTTCTACATAGTTTGAATAGAATAAAGGTTCTAGTCGTGATCGGCCACAGTGTCGTTAATGTCGAGTATGTATCCGATTTACTCACATTCGTCCTCAAAAGTCCTTTACAGGGTGCAGGTCGGCGTCTTATTGAACAAGAAAGAGGCAGTATACATATATCTGAGCTCTACTTTGCTGGATGTCTATTGGATCTGATTTCTAGGTATAGGTATTAGGTATAGGTAAACGGGGTCACTGAACAGATGGAGATATTGACTTCTGATTTCTAATCTGCAGACTAGACTTTGATCAATGCTTGGTTGTCAAATGGGCATGGCTTGTCATTTTGCCTGGTAGTCTGTCCATTTTACTACAAATTTTATTAAAACTTTTTCTTGGGAGACTTCGTAAGTTTCCATTTGAACATTCGTAACCCTGAGGATTTTCCGCTTTACTGCTGCAGTAGATTTCCAAAGGGACAAGTTGCTGCTTAGTCATTAGTCTTATTATTGCGGTGGACATTGAATTTTAAAGGAAACTTAACGCAAAGCTATTAACAGACTTCCCCTAACTATTATTCACTCGTGAGGCACTTACACGTTAAAAATGTAAGCCTGATCTGTTTGTGGGTTTCTTCTTATACTTCATTTTGTTTAACTTGAATTGCCATTGCTGACTGTCTTTTTGAACGTTTGAGAGCTGAGATCAGCTTCAAGCTTTTCCAAGAACTTCACCTTCTTTATGTCAAAACTTCTGATCAGACCCGGCTATATCACTTCCTGCCTACAATCACTTCCTGTCTACCATCCTGACAAGTGCGTAAATCTGTTGTGCTCTACTTTCGGAGAAGATTGTAGTTTAGATTAATCAGGAAACTACTCAAGCCTTTAAATCGCCGGCAATGGCCACGTTAAGTTAAGGTTGGTAAAGGAATGGCACAGATCTCTTAACGAGATTTCAGACAGGTGCCATGTCAGTCTGTACTGGGTCTCAGGATACAGAGACATAACAGATAATACCAGGGCAGACAAGCTGACAAAACAAAGCGCACGGCGTCATTTTCTCGAAAACTCGTGGAAACTATTCGGTCCTATCGAACCGGTTAAATTTTTGCTTTAGAGCGATGCCAAGAAAATTGCAAACAATAGGTGAACCGAAATATCAGCATTTGTCTCTTGTCAAAACAAATCTGGCCCAACCTGGATCTAAAAACGACCAAGAGACTTACATCCACTAACCAGAAAGACTTCAGTTTGCTAACAGGGGCCCTCACCGGACACTGCTTGATAGGTGGCCATGCACACAGATTGGGGGAGGAAAGGAGAGGAGGAAACAGCAACTCACCTACTTTGCACTTGTCCTGCCTTTTTAATATTTTGAAGAAAACCCTTGGGGAAAACTTCTATGGCAATCTTAACGATCTGGCCGTTCTCATTATCCGACAGGTAAAAAACTCTATCTCCGAATCAAAGTGGTTCAATGCATAGGGTCACTATCATTACCGGTATCCATCTCAACGTACTCTACGTTATTTTGTTTAGTTCCTGGTGTTGGTAAGCCGGTATTCTTCCTCGCGGTATCACAATGAATCACTCTAAGTTCAGCTTTCACCTAACCTAAACTGCCATGATGGGCGGGCTCGTCCTCAGTTCACCGGGGAAGTGACGACGCATTTCTCCTTTGAACAGAAATTTTGTCGTTGGCTTGAGGTCCTTTTGTCCTTTCTGCAGAATTTGTTTTTAATTCTTGGTGAAAATCATCTTCTGCACACTTTTTGTCACTTTTTGTTGGCCTTCCAGCCTCTTCGATCACTGGAATGCTGATTCCAGTTCTTCACAACAAGCACTCTGGTATCCGCGATAACTGGTTCTTAAATAAAGTTTGATCTACCTCGAGCTTAAGGGCTGGGATTCTAAGATTTTCTTGGCTGGAGCATTGTTTCGCTCGATGTAGCCGAGCCAGTGTAATCGACGTGTTTTAGCTTTTTGGTCTACATCAACATCTTCATACAGCTCATCGCGGTTGCAGGATAAATTCTTTGTTGACTTTGAGGTGAGCACTCTTGCTATATCACTCTTCTCACAGATGCCCATTGGGCAACTGCTAATGCGACTTTTCACCTACAACACTCCGTATGGCTGTTTCTCTCTTCAGAGAGTCCTCCTTCTCTTTTCTTCACTCTTCCTGCAATGCGCTTGTTTTATTCTGCTGCGTTTGTTGGTGTGCATTTTCCCATAATATGTATACTCATGGGAGTCAAACTAAGTGACAGGGTTGGCTAATCCGGAAACCAGTTAGAAAGGAATAGAAGTCTCAGGAGTTTCCTAAAATCAGCGATATTAAAGTCTTCCAGCCCATGGAAGAAGCTACTACTAAGAGTACGCAGTCTTCTGGTGGCCAGTGCGTGGCATTCGCGTAGCCAGTGCTGGATGGATTCGATTTCCTCCTCGTCCCGGCAGCTTCTGCAATAGTTATTGTAGGGTAATCCAAGCCGCTCCGCATGGATTCCTATTCCGCAGTGTCCTGTGAGGACACCGGAGACGATTCGTATTTCCCTTCAACTAAGTCGAAGGCTGGCCATATTGATGTGGCTATTGCACATGTGTCCATGTGACACCATCGCGTATTAGCCCTGATCATGGTTTCTGGGTGTCTACGCGACCGGAAGGGTATATGCAGGATCTAGTTCTGCGCCCCTCCTGGCAAGTTCGTCCGCCCTCTCATTACCTTATATATCCTCGTGGCCCGGTCACCTTGTTGGTCGTTGATATACTGTCGAGATTTTGTCTGCAAAAAAAGCTGCATTCGTCTCGAATTTTGAAGGATCTGTTTACCCCCTTGGATTCACTGAAGATACCGGCACCAGTACCAGCGTCTATTTTGGATCCGTCAGTGTAGAAGGCTAGCACTTCTTCAGTGCAGACTGCACCCTTATTCCAGTCTTCTTTTCTTGGTATTTTGATATCAAAGCTCCTATCGAAGTCTAATATGGAATGATGAAGTCGGTGTCTATGTTCTCCTTCGTGGTAGTCCATCGGGTTAGAACGGAGGCGTGACCATAGTTGTTATTTGTCCAGAGACCTGCTTCCCTTAGTCTGAGTGCTGTTACCCCTATGCACCCTGCTCTTTGAATCTTGGTTACACTTGCAAAATTGCATTTCTTCTCAAGTGCCTTCCACCAGACAATCGAACCGTATGTTAGAATGGGTCGTACCGCAGCAGTGTACAGCCAGTGTACCGATCATCATACCGGGTTCCTTTTGGAGTGTGGCTGGTACCCTACCGTGGTCTCGACTACCTGTTTGATAATGTCGCGATACTGGCTTCAGAGTTTTTTGGCGTTGCTGGTTGGTAAATAAACAGAGGGCAGTCTTTCATGCAGGCGCTGTCTGTAGGCTTTGCCTACTGCAGTTGGTCTAAGATCTTCAACTTTGAATTTGTTTTTCTGGGCTGTTCGCAGCTTCTTTTCGTTCCGTGGTCGAGGTTTGCTCAATAAGAAAACGGTCAGAATCGACCTTTGTCGTCCTGCATGTGTATTTATTCAAAATGCTAGATGCATACATCGCATCGACTAGTTCGTGGTCCTTGTGATGATTTCCCTATGATCTTCCAATACTTCTGGAATTTCCCATTATTTATTACTTTCCAATATTTGTGTTTAATGACCATGGAAAAACCCATTCTCACTTGAAACTATGTCTGTCGTCAACTCCTTAAAGCAATTAGAACTTTCATGCGCCGATTACCCGAATTGCCAATTACACCCGCAACTTAAAACGGACCAACCACCCACTTGGGTACATAAATGTTTCCTTGGAACTTCAAAAACTTGTTCCTTCACAATCCAGGTGACAAATGATTTCCTTTCACATTTTGCAAAGCACGTGATTGTACTCCACAAGCATTCGATTCTTTTCCCATGGCATCTCCAAATTAATGGCTTTGGGTCCTTAAAAGTCCTGAAAATTTCTCACGAAATTTCCGAATTACCGCAGCGGGCAACTTTTCGAAACAAATAAATCGGCAAACAGAGAGGGACGAGAACAAACAATTGCACCCCTTCCGCCGGCAATTGAGTTGAAAAAAAATCAAAGCGCCCACGTCACCTGTGGCCATTTACGGCTGACATTTACCTGCCGCTGCTGCGGAGCATGTAAATGGCCAAAACCGGACGGTGGCAATTTATCACGCTCTCTAGCAGAGGGATAGATATTTTGTTCGGTGATTTTTTAGGGGTGAGTGGGAACTCTCTCTCTCTCTCTGTCTCTCATTCGTACCACTAACTCAATCCGCCGTTCCATGTCGGAATCTCGCGACGGCAGGACCCGCGTGCTGCATGCAATTCCTCAATCTGGCTTTCCTTGATTTTTGTATTCATTCACGTGACTAACTCGAGTACATATGTATGTGTGTGCGGGTGGGGCGGCGGCGGGTGTGTGTCCATTTGGATGGATTTGAATTTTTCATGTTATCGCTGGGGTACGACATCCTGATTTGTTTGGGTAAATTCGGCTGCGGGCGACCCTGTGGGACATGTCGTCCACTGGAAATTAATTGATATTTACAGTTAGTGCTTTGGCCGGACTGACGCTGCTATTCAATTAAATTCTGACGAATGTCTGTGTGTGACTTTAATTTGAAACAAAATTGAATAGTTGAATGAAATAACGTCCAACTGGGTGCTGGTGCTGAGTGCTTATGCATTCCCGGTGGCAAATTTCCTTTTTTTTTTTTCTGGAGACGAGTAGTGGTGCGGTTCCATGTTGAGAAATTCACTTCCTGCTGTGTTGCTGATGGAGAGTGAGTAAGCCTTGGTGTCTTTCAACTTTTGATAGTTGTCGGCCTACATTCGACGATGAATGGTGTAGCCCCGGGGAAGCCGCATTGCGGACAGTATGGCACACTGTCTGCCAGTTAAAGTATTTCAATTTTTATGTTATGATGAATATGCGAAAGAATAAGGAAACTCAATTTTCAGGATAGCATGTCAAAGCATCGTTCAACAATGAAATGTTGGTTTTGTTCTAGAAATACAGTGAAGGAGGAGGAAGGGGGAACAGAATGAGTGAGGCGTGGAAGTATCCCGAGAATCATAAATTTGGTTTAAGACACTTGCAGGGTTTTGTGTGTATTTTTGGATGTTAAGTAAATACTTAGGGTGGACTTACATACAGTGAAGGCCATCGGTGGAGAATTATGGTCGCGCGAGTTAGTGAAAGTTTCATGGAAGACAGCACGTGAATTGGAACCATTAACCCAATGTACATGTGTTTACTTGAAGGTGATTCGGTTAATTGTTGGAGCAATCAGAGCAATGCCGACTGCATGAATGCTTCTGATTCATAAGAACTGCATAAGTCTTTGTATAAGTCTCAGAAAGGGACATAAAGCTCATCCTTCAACTTTATTAGTTAGTTAGTTAGAGGTACACTTAAATCAGAAAAGTAGGTCCATTGTGATACCACTGAGTACTGGGGTTTGACCACTGCTTACTGTTGAAACCATTTAGCTTTCCTAACGTAGCTGTTGAGGTCGGTCGTGCTGGTTCAGATCCTTCAGATCGTCAAAAAAATATTTGATTAAGGGGGTTTTTCTGATGTTGGCATGGGCTCTTCCTCTTCCTCCTCCTTGTCTTTGCAACTCCTGCAGAAATCGCAGTTTGGCTGTCGGCGTAGATCGCAATATCTGTGCGTCATACTGGTTTAGCCTTCACCCAAGCGGTGGCTTGATTATTAGCTGTGACTTCGGCTTGGAATAGACTGCAGTGGTTGGGGAGACCGAAGGAGTGGTGGATGCCCAGGTCTTCTGTAAAGACACCGGCACTAACTCGTTGAGCTCTTTTAGAGCCGTCCGTAAAGATATAGATAGAAGAGGAGGACATTGCGCTCTCTCCAGTCGCTTTTGTCAGGTATTTTGTGCTTGTAGCCTATGTTGATTCCGTTTTTGGTGGGCAGCGTGATAGGATTCTGAAATGTCACGATTTTTCTCTCAGTCTTAGGGTCACGTTAGTGGCCTGCTGCATGCCATAAAAATCGATTGGCAGTAAGTAAAGCATGGTTTGAAGTGCAGCATTAGAAGAAGTTATCAGCGTACCTGTAGTGCTGAGGCAAGCCCAACATTGAGCTTTCTCGATAACTTGAATGCCGTTTTGTTTTTCTAGAACCGGCCACCAAACCCCATTCTATGCCATAAGAAAGAATTGGTCTTACAACTACAGCGCATGATTTTGTAGCGCTCTTTGGTACCTTACCTACTGCTGGCGCGTTTGGCAATCTCCAGAGAAGCTTCATGTCTAGAATGAGTCCTAGATATTTGGCACGATCTGCTCGATATACCACAGGTCGTTAACCTAATTCGGGGAATTGATGGTTACCAGTTCAGTTTAAGGCCTAAAAAATCGGCAGCTTACCAAATCCTCACTAAGGGCTTAGTCCTGGAAAAGACCCAATAAATCCAAAGCGATACTCACCACCTATCCGTCGATTTTAAGGCTGCATATGAGAGTGTGAGCAAAGATGAGCTATTCTGCTTCATATCGGGTTTAGAGGATCTTCCAAATCTCCCGATCTTCCCCCATGAACTCTAAACCATCAGGAGCTATCCCCATATAAATAGAGGTGAGATTTCGGACTTTGTCGAACCATCTCATCCTGGGCCTACCCAGGGGACGCGTATCTGATGGCACGGATTCCATGACACGTCTTGGAAACCGATTTGGGTCCATGTGTTTAACGTGCCCAAACTATCGAAGAATGGACCTTTACGTTTGATGAAATAACTGCTAGTCTTTGAGTGCCTTGCGTATTTTGCCGAGCTTAACTTTATCCACTCAAACAAGAAAGCAAAGAGTCTTCTACGTCAACTTGGTAATGTCAACTGAAATGCAGCAAACCAACAAAAACTTGGAACCGAATCCGTAGCGAAACGAATACTGTATTCTTTTAGGGCCACCGTCAGACGCGTATTATACTCAGAATCCAACTCCTCTGATTAAGGAGCAGCATTTGGAAATTTCAAAGCCGGAAAGGCTACTGGCATCAATAAAACTTATCCGAAAGGCTCTTTTAGTCTTACAGCAATATTGTAACGTCAGATAATTGTCATTCTAAAGCCTTGTAAACCAACTGATAGAGCGGGTGACCAGCACCTGCCACAATTTGTCGTATATAACTGGAAGCAGCTGACTAAGAATAGTTTTAGCTAGAGAAGCTTGTTGATTGAAGCCCTGGTTCACTCCGAACTGCAGCGTTTAGTTGTGACCTTGGCCTTCAGCCAACAGGTCTCTCCAGTTAACCCGATCTCCAGTTAACTGCATGCCGTAGCGCATGTAATCTACATACTTGCCAATTCCCTT
Source organism: Matsumyia berberina (assembly GCA_917880715.2). Taxonomy (NCBI): domain Eukaryota; kingdom Metazoa; phylum Arthropoda; class Insecta; order Diptera; family Syrphidae; genus Matsumyia; species Matsumyia berberina. Next base: position 107,026,780 of record OU862870.1, on the reverse strand, counting down.
TATTTAAAACCCATATCAAGGGGGAGTCCCATTTAAAAAAAAAATCGGCCATCTTGGAACTTCTCCGATTTTCAGTTATTTCTCTGCCAAATTTCACAAAAATCGGTTGAGCAGTTTTCGAGATTACCTCTGACACACAAATAAACTTTCTCTCTTTACAATATTAGTACAAAACTCACTCATGCTATTTGCGATGTGCTTGGCCAATTTAATTTAGCAATCCATAGTCCTCCTACGCAATACCACCCTCTGCAGGCATTTTCTATTGCGAAACCTCTCTCTTTCTAAATTCGAGTATTCCGCTCAAGTTTGTAGTTTTCCACAGTCTTAGACTACAAGCTGACTCAATATGGTTTTGTGTTGAAGCCAGACCCACTCCAGGACCATCATTTTCTGCTCCAATTACACCTCCACGCCATGCACTTCCTCCAAAGTAATGTTTTACGTGTGCATATCTTCAAATTTATAATTTCGCTCCGTTCGCTGTGCAATATTTGTAAAACTTCTCATATGTACACTTAACAAGGACCCATTACAATTCCCATGATTATTAAATAAAATTTAAGTAAGAAAATAGCAAGTACTGTCACACATGTGACTCTGCAGCCGCCCCACACTCTTTTAAATGTCGCATATGTTGACACAGATCGAGAACCCAATTCACCGTAGCTGCAACGACAAGTGCAACCCACTCCGGCGCCACCCCCTCGTGTAATGGAAAACTTTTTAATTGGCAAAAAGGAAATGAGGTTTGCAACTCGTACTTTGACGAGTACACCGAACCGAACCTAAGGACACGAATAAGACATCTGTGTCAAGCTGGGTTTGTGTAGAACTGTGAACCCACCGCTGTCTACACAGTACACATGCATACACGAATCACTTAACTTGTTGCGGTAGGATGCAGTTGTGGGAAGTGGCGCTGGTAGAAGCAGGTAGAAGCGCCTTGCAGTTGTTTGGTTTTCTGTGAGTAATTCCATTGAAGTTATGCTGCAATTGTTAAGTGATACACACGGATACAGGCAGCGGCTGTGTATCCTGATGGAGAAGGAGAAAGTTTTCCAGTTCGGCTGATTGGTTTCATCATGCGGAACAGTGAGAAGCAAATGTGTTGGGTGAAGCCTTGTGATGTTTTATGCTTGTGGAGGATTTTTTTTCCCTCCATTTGAAGTCGAGCGATGAATGGAACTTTGGAAAGGGTTTTGAGCAATTAATTGTGCTGTGAAATTTTCAGTGAACTTTCCGAGGATCGTGAAATAAACAGCGCGGAAGAGGAAAGCCGTTCATATTTAAATTGAGGCAAGGACTCTTAATTTAACTCGGCCTACACGTAGGCAAAAATACCAGCTTCCGGCAATGGCAAGAACATTTGTCTTCCCTTTTTCAAAGTGGGGCTTCCAGAACGACAATGATTTTATCAGGAGTTGGATCATATTCATGGCCACATCCATGTGAATCTTATTGCAATGTTTTCTATTTTCTTATCGACGTTCGTTGTTACAGTCTCTGCTTGCCTGCTGATTGGCGACCCTCACTGGAGGCAAAAAGTCGTGTTCGTAGTTCCCCTATGGGTCAAGAATGGAATCTGGATTTGAATTTGGTATCTTAAGAGTCAATTCCAATGTCCAATGGGTATGTGCCTTAGTGTATTTAACACGTTGAGTGCCACATGAGACCAACGTGGCTTCACACGAATTTGGGACACATACGCCGCATAAGATCAACTTGGTCTCACAGTAGGTTTATACACATTTAGCTCGAACTGTGGGACTGGTTTTTTGGATTGTATGGTGACACTCAACGTGTTAAGGCTGAAATCTATGACAATGGGATTTGCGCTAGGATAAATCTTGATAAAGGTATGAAGGGCGCTGGAATACATATCTTCCCAGATAGCCAGACAGCGCTTAAACCACTTACATGTCACTCAGCAGAGTCTACGTATAACAGGCTCTATTAACAGACAGACCAACAAATTGTAGGCAATGAATCTGCGTGTGAACTGACTAGTGTCGAACTAGCTTCCGCGTTCATCGTCACCTTCTTCTTCTTCAATTGGTATCAACTGAATTTGGAGGAGAAGATTCAGCGACCAACTATAAAGCCTATAAAGTGACTAAGACCTCATAAAAATGGAGTGAATTCAGTGCACAACTTAAGCAGGGAATCAAGAAACGTGCATCGTGTAACTAAAATAAATAGCTGGTGCCACAGCTCCGGATGAGCCAAGGTCTAGCTTCTTGCAACCATTCATGTTGTGCGTGTTACTCTTTTCGCAGGAATGAAAGGGACCTATAATTTATTGCCGACTCCGAATGGCGAATTGTCAAATTATACTTTCGGAGGTTTGTCATTCCCCGACGAGAGGCGGTGCCGCGAAAAATGTTCAGTGGCTGGAGCTTGAACACACGCCGCTCGGTCAGCAGTCCAACGCACTAACCCCTGAGACACGGCGACCACCGTGTGCATCGTGTGATTAAAGTGTGACATTTACATACATAGTAGACGAAGAATGGACTTGACTCCCTCCTAGTCCCTGCAGTGTCTGCAGTTCTGTTCGACACAAAGTCTATTTGCATGGGTGTCATTGGAAGAATCTGCCGACTAAATGAGAACAGGGATACGGATATAATTTTTGTAGTCGTAACAAAGTTCTGGTAGTCCAGTTCATTCACCCTTCCTTAGATCCCTCCCAACATATGTGCATATGTCTCTAGCCTGACCTATTCCTACAGTTTTGACGATGGGAAGATGGGAACCGAGGCCTCACTGAAGGGCATTTCATATTTGTCCAACGACAAGCTAGCGCGTCAACGTGTGGTTTTCTTAGTCTCACTTCCCTTCAGTTTATTTTTTTTTTTTAGTTTTTTCTATCCTTAACCTCTAAATTTAAGTTTTCTTCTCTACTTTCAGAATTCATCTGAAGCTGCTCTGCAAAGTTGCAAGTCACAGGGTGAGTCTACAATTGACATACTACGTATACATTTAGAAAGTAAGATTTAGTTATAAGGTCGGGGGGTATCTCCTGTCTGTTTTTTGAGATACGGTGTAGGAAATGGTTTTCAGCACTACATATGTATGTTTTTTGTACACCTCCTGCTTCTCTCCATTGTCTGGTTCTATGAGATTTAAGATTAAGAGAAAGTTCTGTCACTGGTTGGTCGACGTGCTTTTTCACTTAAAATCTGTTCTCCTTTTACTACGTTCGACATTGATTCTTTGCAAAAAGTGAATTCCTTTACGTCTAACGTTTCGTTAGACAATCTCTATGACTTAGTTGTGATTTCTGAATTGTGCACTTTGCTTCCAGCTTTTTTCTTTGTAAAGAGTGTTCCCAAAGGTTAATCAATTCTTTCACTACTACTTTAAACTCTTAGATATCCGATGAACGGCTTGCAAACTTTATCCACTTACTTATGACGACGCTACAGAGCGGAAAACTATAGGGAAGGGAAAGGGAACTCAGCCAATGTGGCCCGCCACCTAATTGGAGACGTCCAGGGCGTCAACAAACAAGCGCCTTCAGCCAGCTTGATCGTTAACTAGCTGCACGATTCACCTACTGGTGTGGCCTCATTGTCTATCTTCATCTGCTGTGTTCTTACAAAGACTCGATTGTTATAGACACTCGAGGCTTATGTACTTTCGAGGCTTACTTACCTTGCCAGTAGGTCTGGCGACATAGATTTAAATTTAAAGCATAGTTTTGGGAAGGTCCGAGTTATTGCCACAGATGCAGCGACAGACCCAAAGTGCTCGTGTGACTTTTCAACGGCCTGCTCCTCGAATAATGCCAGTGACCTCAGCTTTGAATACGCTGCACTCTGTTCCAGCACTAAATGAACGGTGGATTTTTGAAGTCACGCAGAAGACGTACCGATTTTTGTTGTCTCCCGATTACTGCCCCCCATGTCGATTCATCTTCGTGAGAAATTCTAGGACGAAATCTTGTGTCAGTAACGTTTTACATCCGAGATAGCTGTTTTACATGGTATGGTATGATATATGAGGGTGAACGGAAGGCTCTTCACTTTGGCCTATGTCGGGCCCGTTGTCTTCCCCTCCTTTCATCGTCGAAACTGCAGGAATAGGTTTGGCTTGGGACGTATCTTGAGAGGAATCTAGGGAAGGTGGAAACAATTATGGAGCTGACACTAGTGTACGTGTGATCTGTTGAATCTTCCTGTTTCTTTGGTAAAGGCCAGGATTTCGCCGATTCCTTTGTTCTTGAGATGTTTCAGGTCCGGTTTCCACATGGACCCCAGGGTTTTCTGCCGCATTCTAGCTAGGGCTGGGCAATTACATAGGAAGTGTTTAAGGCCTTCTTCTCCTTCCTCGCAGTTCCTATTCTATGCACGTAATATGTTGAGGTTAATGTGTCATGCGATGAGTCCCACAATCAGCTTCAATTGCTCTTTGCTTGACCCTAGAGCATTTCTGGTGAGCAGGTTGCTAGGTTTACACACGAGTGATTTACAGCGTTCCCGAGACTGGCCCTCATTGCTCTCGCTGCAATTTCATTTTCCACGTTACGTGAACAAGAACAAATTCGGTGAGTGGCTAACTGTGGAAAACATAATTCACCACAGGATCTGCCGTAAAGAAAACTGTACTGCGATAGAGACGCGGTGGTAAGATTTTTCTGTCATATTAGACTTCTGGAATGCATGCGTAATGTGCACTCAATAGCAAAACAGTGACTGCTCTGTACTAACCCCTGTGAAGTGATACCCAACGATGGTTCCGCGGGGGAATATTTTCTGTCCAAAAATGTCCGAGGGAGTTGTTTTTAGCTGGTAGGAATCCAGCACTATGATGGTACTTATGCAAGACTCCAATGATAACCGTGTTGAGGCCCAGATACGCTGCGGCCTGTAAAATCTACTGTGCTTGTTAAACAGAAGCCAAATTGAATTATAAACCTCAATAATCCTTTAGGTGCCATGTTTCTTAGATGGAGTATACTTTGCCTTGCCACAAAAAATATGTCCTGCTGCCTCTTTTTATCCTCCGCAGAGTCAACTTATGTCTGTATCTGATGATCTTATGCAGATGGTACCTCAGTGGACTTTCAGTGTATAGAGCGTCGGCAGCTATACGCTGACATCATCTCTAATCTACATCAGTGGACTGTGTTCAGTTACATAGCCCATTAGTGTCAATAAATCTTCCTTGCTGGGTTCAAGCAATTTATTGTCCTATTTTTTTTTTGGTGTTGATGAACTTTTTCGCTTGCCCGACGACCTTTTGGTTTGCTCAATGTTGAGTTCCTCATTGTACTATTTCAATGTTGACACTGCTGACTGGCACGCCGTAATAAAATACAGGACAAACGAGTAGGCACCAATAGCCTCCAGACAGTCTGCCCTTTCGTTACCTTGGAGACCTTCAGATGCAGGGATCTAGGCTACAGAAACCTTATTTGTGCGCGCTAGGTTTTCGAGAATATTGAAAAAGTCTCAGATGACCCTGTCGTGTAGGATTTAAAAGTCTCAAGTGCTGCCTGGCTGTCTGAAAGGGTATAGATGTGGATTCCCTTAATTTTCCTCCGCAAGCACATAGTTCGATTGCGTGAATCTCCGCTTGAAAAACTTCTGATGATCCTGAAATAGATTTTCGAAATTGGTATGTTAGCGATGCCTTTTTTTTTCATTCATGACGATCTTCTATGACCACCTCGCCCTTTCTAGGGAACCTAAATTTCTTGAGCAGTTTATTTGAGACCTTGAAAATTGGATCGGTTTGGATGCATTTCAGGACATTTCTGTCGGTTGAACCGTTCCTGGGCTTTAGCTTGTAGGTTTTTTGACCACAATGCTAGAGATGCGTAGAAGATTATTAGTTTGATGAGGGCACTGTATAGCCTGTAGATAATCTTAGTTCTCAGTCCCCATGTTTAATCGTATAGGGCCTGGCACACAAACATTGCACTAGTCCCCTTGTTGGTACCCTTGATTTGGTAAGAGTTCCATTTAAGCATTTTGTCGACGATTACTCTAAGATACTTCCCATCTCCGATAGGTGGTTTTCAGATGTTCACCAATGACCGTGAAAGGTTGAGCTGATTAAACTGGTGATGGTTTTTATTTTTCAACCAAGACGGTCTCTTAATTATTCACCCACTGAATAAATGTACCGCGTTGCCGCAAAGTCCTCGAAATAATACTGAATGCAGGTAGTGATTACCACAAGTTACCATAAGTCTTGGTTAGGTTAGGTTAGGTAGAGTAGGTTTATTGAGCCAGCGCTTGCACAAGACACTAGGTACCATAGTGGGCCCATCTAGCCGTCTAGATTACTAAAGAAATACTTGCCGAGAAGTTTTATGCGTGTCCTGGCAATTCCCTGACATTCACATAATATGTGCGTCATGTCCTCGGCGCATAGGTTGTTGCAGTATTTGAAGACATCTGTGGCGGAGAGGCCTAAACTTTTAGCATGCTTCCTGAGAAGACAGTGGCCGGACAGGATGCCAGTGACTAATTGTAGTTGTGCCCTGCTTAAGTTGATAATATCTCTTGTTTTCCTGTGATCCAGAGAAGGCCATAGAGCCTTGGATACCCTATGCCCACTTATGTTGGACCATCTCTGATTTGCCTAACTTACAGTTATTCATAGGATATCTGCTTTAGCCACACAGGAAGGAGGATCCACAGTCATTCCTCCCTTCGTATGTTACACTCCACCACCTAGCCTGGCCAGTTCGTCGGCCCTTTCGTTTCCCTTAATGTCGCAATGACCCGGAACCCAACAAAGTCTTACTCGATTCTGCACGCACAATGCCTTCAGCATTACGCGACATTTCGAAACTAGTGCAGATCTGACGACATTTGATTCTAGCGGTTTAAGTGCGGCCTGACTATCAATGTAAATGGCGATATCCCTTCCAGATATCGATTTCATCCTTAGTGATTCCGCAGCTATGAGCACAACCATAAGCCTAACATCGCATTCAGGTTCCCCTTCATAGCTGCCTGTGAAAGTCTTCTTCTTAATCCTCAGACGAGAGCGGTATAAAGGTGACGCGGCCGGAATCTGGCAGAAGATCAGTCCTATGCATGCTGTTGTCGTTGGCAGCGTCTTCACTTCCAACTCCCTCCGCTAGTCTCCATTGTCTAATGTCAGGAAGCTTTTCTTCACGAAAAGGAAGCTCCATATTCGAAACTGACAAGGATGGTATTATTCTCAGAAAAATGCTTCTTATGGATATAGAATCTCATCTTTCTGAGATCTCAAGCTTGAAATACAGTCTTGGTACAGTATTGGTGGCAGTTCTTGTCCCTCTGCTCTTCTACATACCCCCATGGTACACCAGTTACCTATCACAATTCTCTTTGAATCCCCAATACAAGTCTTAACGTTTCCCATTTAAAATTTAAATTTCATGAGAAATATTCATACGAACTTGTAAGCATGGAGGCATGAATACTTCCGATGCCAATTACTCTCTCCATTCAATAAAGGTTGCATGCGCTGGTTTTGACTTCAACCCCATTGTCGTGCAACCTACTCGGCATTCAATGGCAGTTCCATCTACAACTATTTTCGACGCGAGTCGTATCCGTAAGCCAACCCTATTCAGATTAACAAATCACAACAAAACTCATTCCATTCACCCCCGAAATCTAATTAAATTTTCAATTACGGTGCATCTCAGTACTCATCCAGGACTACACCAATCCATGTGCAGCAGCTGACTCTGCCTACTCATCTGTTGGTCTTGCCATTCGGTTACAAAACATCGGCAGGATTCAATTTTAAAACATACAACCGAAACACTCATACACATGTGGCTGTACTCATACACAATCGATTAGGACTGAGTGAGTCGGAACGGTATCCGTTTCCTGTTGTTTTGTTTTCGTCCTGGAAATGAGGTCAAATATCAGTTACTAATTATTTGCACTCGAGCTATCGCAGAGAAAGTAAACGAAATGACTGTAGTGGAGGGAGACAGATCCTATCGCTTACAGATAACCACATATGGATGCTGGTTCCATTAACGACTGGTATCCCGTTCTCTTGTAGAAACAGGAAGTGAAAGCATTTTAAGGATAATTAATCTGAAATTCTCATTTATCTTCATGTCGATTGCACCAGACACGATTGACTTCATCCTATCGATTTGCGGAATTTCTGTTTCTGTCCCGTGATGACAGGAGTAAGTGATGAATTTTAATCGTTTTATTCTGAGACAATGGGGACCCCCACACAGCCAGGACACGAAAATTAAATAATGGAATTATTCGTTTAAACAAATTTAATTCGATCAAATCACTTTCAATTGTTTCCAATTAGCTGGAGTTCAATTTAATGGGCGGTTGCCGATGGGGGTGGAGATAACAAATGGAAAGAGGGTGGCCAGCGCTGTGAAGGAATTTTGTTTCAAAAGTAAACAATTCAGTTTTTGTTCAGGATTAGGGAGTGTACTGTATTACCACCACGGGTTTAGGAACGAGATGAATTCAAGTGCTGCTAGTGAGAAATCGAACCGCTAGCAAAGCTCACGGAAAGCTTTTATATTCGACAAAGTCGGGTGTGGGCACACACTAAAGAGTGCATTTCAGAACCGACATTGGTGTTTTGAAAGGTGGGTGAAAAGATTGTTACTTAATTTTAGGCGTTGACGGACTTGGTAGATGTCAGATCTGAACCTTGGGGATATGGGTGTATTTAGGCCTATTTGCCCCCCTATATCTGGTATAAGTCAATTAAATTCTCGAGTTAAAGACGTTCTTCTCCAGTCCGATGCTTGTTTAAAAAATGAGATCTCGACCTTTCTTCGCCAGTTCATAGCTAATCTCATTCCACTTCTACTAGACATCGTTGAGGAATGGGGATTGGCAGCCGCAAAACGCTTTTGTGCCTTATATTCCGCAAGAATGGGCTATAGCCCTCTGAAGTCTGCCCGGACAAGTTTTTGCCAAGGTTTTGGAAGCGCGTTCCAGAGCTGTGGTCGAGTCCAGGTTAGGCGATGAGCAATACGGCTTTCGTCTAAGTAGAAGCACAACCGACCAGCCTTTCACTCTCAGAATGCTACCTGAGAAGGTCTGGGAGTATGCCAAACATATCTACAGTTGTTCTCTGGATTTGGAGAAAGCATGTGATCGGGTCCCTCGAGGTGAACTTTGGGGTGTACTGCAGGAGTATGGGATTGAGTGTTCGGTTCTATGGCCCTTCAATCTCTATCACAGTATGCGTTGGACTTTGCCAAGGATGCGTTTTTTTTCACCTCTCTTCATAGTGTACATCGATTGGATGTTACAGCGCAGCGGTGGTGAGGAACGGTTGGAATTGGGAGATTTAAGAAAAAGTCATCTGCTTTTCTCTGATGGCTTGGTCTCTAAAATTGACCGTTACTACCTTCCAAAGGGATTGGAATCAAATCCCTACCTAAGGTACCTGAGATAGGAATAAGGGGCGTCTCTATGGAAAATTAGGCACCGGTTCAATCCATTCCTCACATCCAGCGTCATGACCGCGCAGTAGTTTTTTTTGGCTCCTTGCCACCTATTTTCCTCTAGACCATTCTGTGCTGTAGATGACACATATTTGGTGGCATCTGCTGTTGAATGAGCTTTACGGATACAATATTGATGTTCCACCAGGCCTCCATCTTCGTTGATAGATGTGTCCATTATCATATATTTCAAATAATCCGCTCCAGTATTTTGTCCATTATGTCAAGTATAAAAAGTGGACGGTAGGACAATGGTAAATTAAGTAGTTTTTCCCCCTTTGGAAGTAGGACAAGGTTTTTTTTCTTCCAATGCTTCGAAAAGGCTCCTTCTTTCGCACGAGTTGTAGGAATAGACCAAGAGCCCAGGACTTATTTTCAGTTTCAGGGTCAAACAACTAATGTAGCCCTATACAAGACCTTAACCATCTCAGTCCTTTGTCGGTTGTTTCGAGAGCAGGAGTGGACGAGAAGATACAATGACTCTCTCTTTGGGCTGTACAGCTAATGATCGACCTGTGACTGGAGACGCTTGTTGGTTGAGAGCCAGATCCACCCGGGCTTTAGCGCCATCATCAGAAAGTAAATAAAATTGAAAACCCCTTTATTCCCGGCTTTCAGCCTACTTATCTCCAAATCTGTTACACTGTTCTAGGGTGTCATTTCTGGTAACTCATGGTATAATCTCTCTTATAAGCTCGTGGGGCAATATTTTTGTTCGCTGTGCTGGGAGTACGATTGATACATCATGCAGGTAGGTGGTGGTGTTCTGTGGAGATTTAACATTTTTAAAACTACCCTTCACGCACTACCCCATAGATTTATGTCTACTTGGTGGCATTTGTCAGACAAACTGCTACATTCATATACTTAGGCGGATGTCAGTTTTCAGTTTCCTTATATCGCCGCCGTCATTTTCCGTGGGTGTCCGCTCCATCTAAACTGCTAAAATCATCGTCTTACGAGTACTCTTTAACGTCTTCTGCGAAGTGCTGTGTTTCACCATGACTTAGGCCTTCGAAATGTCTTCCTTAGCTTTGAAATATGTGTCGATTTGGCCGTAATTTGTACGAGACCCTGTAGCCACAGCTGCCTCTTCAAATCACAATGCAATGGTTCTTGTTTCCATTCTTTCTCTGGCCACCTGTTCTTGAGTTGGGCTGCAAATACTTCACTTACACTACACCTGTGCCAAAATACTTGAAATAGACCGAACTCTACAAGCCGCACCAAGTTCTAAATAGATTCCAAGGGATAAGGGAAAACAGTGGTAACAATCTTTAACCACCAACCGTCCTATTGGAGACGACGTAGATGCCAAAAGCTCTGCTTTTAAAACTAAGTTATCGCAGATCTTAAAAAGTTTTGTCCAGCGAATTAAGAATCTCATGCAGAAACTTTTCACAGTTTGTAAGATCGTGAAAGAAGTTGGGTTAGATACAGATATATGGGGGCACTTGGGAGAATAAAAAGAGACTCACTTACTTCTTTAAGGTGGCGCTACAGTCCGGGGTGGACATGGGCCTCAACCAAGAAGCGTCTCCAGCCAGCTCGATCTTTAGCCAACTATCTCGTGTTTCACACGTCTAAGGGAAAGGTTAAAGGTTGGCGATGACGCCAAGTTACTAAACATCCCCTTCCACTTGCAGTCGCAGTCCATCGGGTGTGGATTCGAAGATTTTCGAGGCCGGAGCGTCGGTGTCCACCCGCTTTACATGGCACAGCCACCTCAGTCGTTGAACCTTCACTTCTTTGGCTAAGTCGATGTCGCTGTAAAACCGGTACAGTTCGTCGTTGTCTCTATCGATGCAGACGGGACCAAAATTTTCCTCGCGAAACAGCCAAGAACAACCTCATCCGCTTTTGACCAAGTCCATGGCTCCGCACCACAGAGCAGGACTGGGACGATTAAGGTCTTATAAAGGGTGTCTTTAGTCGGTCAAGAGAGGGCTTTGCAACTCAATTGCCTTCTTTGCCGAAAGAAGCAGCGATTGCCAAGAGTCAAGAGTCTCGTTTGGACTCAGCGAGGGTGTCGTTATCTGAAAAGCGGAGCCTAGGTTTACAAAGTCCTTAATTACCTCAAAGTTATAACTGTTTATAATGACGTTCTGTCCGAGACGTCGGTGTTGGGTGTCCTTTCCTGTTGACAGCATATACTTGGTCTTGCTCTCATTTTTCATCGTCAACCTGCACAAACGGACGACTTTGGCGGGGATGCCAAAACTAGACATGGCTTAGCATATGTAGTTCGTCTCTATAAATGCTGTCATACGCGGCCTTAAAATCGATGAAAAGGTGGTGGATATCGATTTGCAGTTTCCGGTTTTTCACCAAGATCTGCCGCAGTGTGAATATTTGGTCAATGGTGGACTTTCCAGGCCTGAACCCACATTGATGTGTACCAATCAGGTTGTTGACGAACGGCTTCAGGCGTTTACACAACACGGCAGATAAGATTTTGAAATAGACGTCAGAACATATACAACGTGAGACATGAGGGCCAACGCGAATGTCAACTATGTCATTGCCCTGCTAACCTACACTATATTCAGCTCTTTGATCCCTCCCCAGCTTATTACTGAATTATTCACGATTTTAACTCACTTGGGGTTATCCTTCATAAGTAACTCGTGCAATATCCTTTCAAGAATTGTGGCTCCTAACACAATTCATCGTTGTCTCCCTTACTGAATTTCAAATAAACCAAACCCATCCCAATAGAAAAAGATAAGACATCCATCCCCGGTAGCAACAAAGGACTTCATTTGATTGCAATATTCGCGTTGCGGAATTCCCTCCTCAGCAGTATTAAGCAATAATACTCTCGAGCAGATTCTCCTCGAAAGTGTCCCAATTCTTCTTAACGATTATGACGTAAACTTATCGAAATGCTTCCCGTCATCAAATTTCCCCTTTGGAAAGACTGACGAAAATGAAACTTTTTTCCTCGAGCCCGCCCAGCCCTCCACCCTCTTCCTGCTCGAGGAGTAAAACCATAATAACAATATTAATAAAACATTCCTCGAGGATTTAACCGAAACTCCCTACTTGTGCAACTTTTTGCGTGTGGAAAAATTTAAATACCCCCATAAACCACTCGGCAGGAGTTACGCTCTTCCTTCGGTGCCTGCATTGGATGGGTGTGCATAGCACCTCTTCAGCAGAACACCATCCGAATGGCACAGTAATCCCTAATCCCTAGTTCCAGAAGCAATAATGATGAGCGCGCGGAATGTTCATTACGAGCACAACAGCGTGTTCATTAAGCGTTCTCTTCGCCAGGATGCTGCTGGGCTAGGATACTCCGTTGATTGTTTGTTTGCTGTGTTGGCTCCTAAATACGCGCGTCGAGCATTCATCTCTTATTCGCCTCGTGGTGGTAATAAACGGGCGGGAAAAAAGAGCAGAAAATAAAGCGGCACAAGAAAAATACGTGTCGTCAGCATTTTGGTGGATGCTTCTTGCGGGTGGAATGAACTCCTTGACATTGTCCTGGGTGGGTGGACGTACCCGCTTTTAGTATGAATGTGTACATTTGAGTGGGGTTGCCTTGGGGTGGAGGTTGGCTTCTAGTAGCATGGGCGCCAGCCCGTCATGAAAAAGCCCAATGAGCTGTATCTCCAGTGTACGATGGGAGACAATTTAAGCCTTTTCCGGCCGAAGTAATGGCGGAGATTAGTCAATTTATGGGGCATCGTTCTTTTGCACGATTTCACACTGAAACAAGTGGCAGCCTAGTGTAGAGTGCGAGTGCCTGTGTCGATGTAGATGTGGATGTAGGGCAAAAAGGGCATTGGCATCAGGGAGAAGTTTAAAGGGTTGCGATGACTGCTGCCGTTTAGGTGCTGATTTGTAAACTGTAATGGAAGACTATGCAGAGGGTAGATCTTAAATGTGATTGCGTGTATCGTCAATGTAGTTTCAATTAGTTTTAAGTTAAGTTTAGGTCCGTAAGGGAGGTATGTGAATAAAAGAGAGAATTATGACAAAGTTGAAATACAGTGGAAATAATGGTAATTGAGGGCTGTTACCTAACCTACAACAGCGTTTGTAGACAGGGCCATGCCTGCGAAACTCGCTCGTCTAAACCAACATTAAAGTGGAGAATGCTCAGTTCCCCTTAAAGGTTGATACCAATCCCACCAAGATCTTTAATGTAAAACAAAAATTAGATACATAGGTGGGTCACGGTTAAAGATTTCATCAACATAGGCTTCCCATGAATTCTGAGTCTGACCAACCCGGAAGTTACCTATTCTGATACTCGTACCCAAAATTAGGCTCCGTAAGGCCTAACACTTAAACCACCGATCCATTTCACGAGCGTCCCTTCAATTTATACAGATAGCTCAAAAATTTACTGTGGTGTAGGTGTTGGAATTTCCTCTGATCCACTCGAGACATCTTAGTCATACAGGCTCCTAGACTCATCCAGTCTATTATAGGCATAAGTACCGGCAATACTCGAAGCTTGGGCCCTATTGCACGCCAACCTCATACTCATTCAAAACATTGGCATCCTTGTTGGTAGCCAGGCTGTCATCAAAGTTCTGGCGTCGAACACGACATCCTCTAAGCTGGTGGAACAGTGTAAGGAGGAATTAGATCCATTAAGCCATCGTTTCATTCTTCTCTTGTTGCTGGGGCACAGTATCATAGAGGGGAACCACCAGGCCGATCCCTCGCGAAGTGTGTTCACATCACGTTGGGAGCCGTCGAGAGAAGAATCCTAACATCGGGTGGCACGGGCTGCGAAATTGTGTCATATCAAGGCTGATGTAGCCCAATAACAATTGGTTCTGACCACAAGATTTATAAAATGGTTTAGCGAGTGAAGACAGAACCCTCTATGGCACACTTAGGTCAGTAGAGACCCATTATCGCGAAGGAGGTATCACTTGCTCGCAGAGCAATCTCTGAAGCACTTTTCTTTTGTTCCAAGGTTTTGAACCACATTGAAGCCTTAATGAACCTACAAATGTCCGTGATAGGTTAGTTGTTCGGTATCCTGGAACAAGTGTCTTCCAAAGGATTTATGTCTGAGATTGCAGAGGCCTGGACAGTGGCAGATAAAGTGAGTTGTGTCCTCATTAACTCCCACGTCTCCGCAGCCTCAGCAAAGGCTATCCACACTTAGCCATATCTTTTTTACGTAATAGCGCGGAGTATTATAATCTGTAATCACTCCTACAAGGATGGAAAGGATTTTTCTGTCCTTTGGCATGACTGTATTAGTTCTGGTACTGTTGTACTTTGGCCATAATTGTCTCGTTATTTTACAGGAGTCTCAAGAGCTCCATCCTCCATTCGCTTTCGCTAGAATCCTGATCCGTTCTTCATGTTTGAGTTTACATGGCGGGACTTTTAGCGCAGATCTTGTGCCTGACAATTCATCAGCTTTCTTATTCCCTGGTATGCCTTTATGATTCCACTTCCATAACAGAAATCGCTTGTAGCGCTGCCTCGCTGTCGATGAAAAAGGTGATATCATCACGTGGTATTACCTTCATCTCGGTCTCATGGGCAGCAAATGTCACTGCTAGGACCTCCGCTTAGAAAACATTGCTATAGTCCGGGAGTCTGATTGATTTAAAAAGGCTAGGTTTGTCAGAAATTGCGTATACTTATACCTACGCCAGTGTCCATTTTGGACCCATCAATATAGATCCCGTCCTTGATATTGTTCCATTTATCCATTCCTCTTTGAAACCGAGCAAGAGAATAGTTTTTTAAAGTCTGGGTAGGACACTGCGTAGTCAGTTGTTACTACATTTTCTATGAACCTACATAGGATCTCGGGATGTCCCGTCGTGCTTAACTTCCAGCCGTCCGTTTTGCTGATTCTCAAGGCACTATCAGAGAATTTGAGGGGGATGCCCCAGTAAATGGTATTTGAAACTGACTAAGCGTCTAGATGAAAACATCGATTACTAGCCCTGATTATAATTTCCGGGTATGTTTTTCTCTATGGGAGCCTAATCTAGGTTTTTGCAAATCGCAGGGTACAAAAGAAAGCTTTCCTAGCAAGTTCATCGGCTTTTTAATGTCTTGATACATATATGTATGTATGTTTCTACGTTAGCTCGTTTGCACTGTTTTGCCAGCTTAGAGTTTGTCGATATTAACTGCAAAGCCTTGAGAAGTGCTTGCCTGAGACAATCATTTGGGTTTCTAATTGTGTTCTTTACTTTAAGCGCAAATAAAAGTTTTTCTGAAGAGCGTGCGATCTCTTATACTTGTATTACGATACTTTTACTACGAATTTCTAGATGAAATAGTTGAGACCTTCTAAATTTCTATTCAACGCCACACCCTTCATCTGCTGACAAAAGACTTCCGGTTTCTAAAACTCGAAAAAGTTAAGCCAGCTCTTCTGTGGAAAGTGTGCACATGTCCATATTGATCGGTTACTTCCCTCCTCCTTGTTCAAAAATTTCCCTTGAAACTAAAATATTTGAATTTTTCCGGCCACACCCAATAAAAGTCGCAGTAAGGACCTCGTCCTTTGTATTGAACTCAATTCATTGCCAACAATTTATGACTCTCCACAGGCGAATGCTTATCCACTTTTTTTTTCCACCCAATATTCTTAGAGTCCTGCCAGCTTCTCGTTTCTGTTGTACAAATTTATTTCGTTAGGATAATCCCCAGAACCAACATCCGTCCCATTTTCGTTTTCCAATAAATTCCATTGAATAACTCGTTGAAAATTGTCCCAAGAACAACCTGCAACAAGACCGCTCTCCATTGAGCGGTCATTCACTTTAGTTACCAAATATTTTCAAATGGCCCACACAGAGGCCGGGCCCAGTGGCGAGACTGGTGCACCAAGGAATCTTAGTGCCTCCATTGTCGTCTCTTCGTTTCAGTGATGTATGTATGTTCTGCGAATTTTTGTCGTAAAATATCCGCATGCTAGTGGGGGGATAAGAGGCCATCGAACCAATAGCACCATCACCATGTTGCTGGGAATGTCCAAAAAATATTCTTGGATCAGTTCCAAATGTGTCGCATAATAACTCCATTCATTCAATAGCGGGCTCCTTGTTGGTGAAAAGGACACTACAAGCTGCAACATCAGCGACAGCGGCCAAGTGTTGTCCCATGGGGTTCATTGTCGTAGTCCGGCGAGCCGACCTGAATGTTGTTCCTTGTCGAAGGACTTTAATGCATTCAATGAATTTTTGGTGGACTTTGGTAGTTGTCTGTGGAAGGAAGTAATAACATTCACTGAATATAAGTAGCGTCCGATATTATTTAGATCGCTTTGGCAATGGGTGGTGAGATTCCATTGCAAGAATTAACATTTTACTCGAGAGGACTTGCATCGATTGTAAAGAAATGCGTTGAGAAGGAATCTTCAGATACATCCTGTACCAATTACTCAATTTTTTTTTTTGGAAATTTCTACCAAGTTATTAAAGAAGGATTTGCAAAGTGCGCTAAAGCTAAGTACTGGCAAGTGCTGGACATCTGCATATAGCTCCTCTTCCTCGTTCTTTTTTCTCATCCTTACAGCTTTGGCAGTGCGTGCCAGAGATGTCCAGTGTTTTACCGTTTTTCAAAATTATGACTGTGGGCCAAGATACAGGGCGTTAAAGTTTTGCTATTTATAGTAATGCGCAACCGTAGTCAGCGGCACATATCGTTTCGTGATCGCGTGTTGTTTTTGTTTTGCCCAGTTGTACAAGGGTAGTTTTTTTCATTTTTCTTTGTGCTGCTTTTCTTCACTCAGCACGGTATCTATTCATGTATGTATGTATTTGATGGAAATATTTTTTGTTGTAGTCGCATTTACTTGAACACAAATGTTCTACGATACATAATCCTACCTATTTGGCAGGAAATCATTTACACATGTAAGTACATACACATGAATATTTGGGTGTATATTCTTGATCTTGTGTTGTCGGCTACAACTAGGGGGGAAAGGAATACTGCCGTCGCCAGGAATGTTGTTTACGGGGACGCCTTGAAAAATTAATATGAGAAATTGAAAGTTTATTCCTACTTATTAACGACTTGAAACGCGGGGAAGGATATATGGTATAACTAGCTGGTACCCGCGACTACGTCCGCGTGGAAAAAAGTCACATTATACCCTATGTAATTTCCCGGGTTTCAGGAAGTTGATAATTAAGTATAGACTTTTAATTCCTCATATTGCCTGCTTTTAAATATCATTCCTGGTTTTTCTTTCTGGCTCTAGGATGACCAGGTCGTCAGGTGAACTGATTCTGAGCACGCTATGAGACAAACAATCACTCCTCAGATCCAACCATCTACTTTCAAACTCTGCTCCTGTGCTTTATTGATGGTCATGGCGTAGAAAACCTTAGCGGAAAATTGCAGACGTTTGAATTCAAAGCGGTATCAGGAGAATGTGGGGAATGAAGACGGTTTCTCCCTATTTGACGACTGCGAAAATGCTGGCTTCGATTACGTGTCTGTGCACATTCTGTGTCTTCAACAGAAGCCATTGCACAATGCACTCTAATCCCTTTAAGTCGAACCTCTTTTAATTGGAATTTCCCTCTAACGAATTCTTTCACCCTATTTTTGCATTTCCTTCAGTTTTCCTTCGAAAAGTCATACTCCAAGTCGAATTTATTCTAAGTCGAAAGTCCTAACTCGAATACATTCTCTAAATACAGAAGAAAACAAAAACAAAAATCCCCCTTTCCCAACTTGCAATATTATACACACATCAAACACACACAATCTCATACATAGGCTGACGCGACATATCGGTGCGCTGTTCTTATATCTACCTAAAAAAAAAAGATTCCATTAAAAAAATGTCAGGAGAGAAAAGTAAACAATTGCCATACCAACCGGCAAATCATCACCCTCTCCTCACACACAAAAAAAAAACAACGCAGAATAAAAGGAATGAAAAACTACTGGGCAAAACAAAAACAACACACGATCACGAACCGATGTGTCTCACTTTATTGAAAACGATCATTAAGAGGCAAAGACAGAAATAAAAAAGCAACAAAAAAAAAGAAGGAAAAACCACCCTTAAGCAGAAGCAACACACGATCACGATTTGCGAACGATCCGATGTGCTGCTGGCTGAATGGCGCAGGTCACTGGTTTTCTATGGACACATATAAATGGCTGTATCCTAAGAGAGCATGCATTTTTAGAAATAGAAATTAAGCCTATGTGTTAATTGAATAATACAGACTAATTACTCACGAAATTTTATGTAAATCCGTCTAGCCGTTTAGGCGATACGTGGTAACAAACATCCAAACATCCAAACTTTCACGATAATAATATTAGTAGGATTAGTAGGATAGGATAGGATAGGATAGGATGTGTTAATTGAATAATACAGACTAATTACTCACGAAATTTTATGTAAATCCGTCTAGCCGTTTAGGCGATATGTGGTAACAAACATCCAAACATCCAAACATCCAAACTTTCACAATTATAATATTAGTAGGATTAGTAGGATAGGATAGGATAGGATAGGATAGGATAGGATTAGTAGGATATGGTATAATGTGACGTATTTCCACGCGGGCGTAGTCGCGGGTATCGGCTAGTCTGCAATAAAAAGTGAGGGAATGTGTTCTTGTCTGTCATAAGATAAGCGAAGTCTTTCTTGCCCCGCCTGGTGTTGACATTTGATTTCGAGAAAGAGACTGTGACTATCTCTGCAGATAGCGATGTTTCATCTTGATGTAAGGCTGCCCGTGGGTGTACATTAGTAGTAGCTCTGCCTAAAGACGCAGAAAAAACTCATGGGTTCTTATTTCTGAGAAAATTTTCATACCAAGCCTGAAGTCGAGCTTAGAACTGTTTGCGATGGTTGATATTTCAGACCATAAGGCGCCTTCAGCAGCTTTTTTATTTATTTCATTTATTTCGGCGGTTCATATTCATAACAGCATCTTTACATGAAGGACTCACTTCAACCCAAAGACTCATATACAGGAGTAGGATGCTACTCGCTAGGTTAGGTTAGGTAAGTCGATGCTTCGTTACTGCTCTCGTATACCAACAATAGGTTTCATTGTGATCATTTAAAAACTGTTACCCCAGGATCCTAGAAAGAAAGATAAAGCCGCTGACTTAAAACCAATCAGATGAGGTTATGAATCTCTAGGGGTCTTTCAGATCAATATTACAAAACCCCTCCAGTTCCATGAAGAAGTGACTGCGAAGAGTTATCATTCTTCCGCCGGAGAGGTCAGGACATTCAGGGATGGACAAATTTTTGACTAGTACCTGCAGATTCTGCAATAATTGTTGTGATATATACCGAGCCGTTTCTCATTAGCAACAATGGTTTGACCAGAAAAAGAGGTCTCTTCGTACTCGTATTATAGGTAGTCCATAAGTTCCTATTCGTTACACATATGTATGTCTAGCTGGATTCAATCTGTACTGGCTTGACTGATGCCTTCCTTTTAATATACGTTTTCAGCGAGCTTATTGAAATCTGTGCGGGTTCATCAGCCCATTCGTTACCAGGGTATCCTATCCATATGCCCTAGTACCATGCATAATGTCACCGTATAGGCTCTTAATATCTCATTTGTACCGTTTTTAGAGAACGACTTGTGGTTCCTCCAGTCGTTTCTGTGAGAAATTCTGACTCTGAATCTCCTGTCAAATGTCAGAGACTGGGTCATATGATCAATTTCTGACCATCTGTCAGCATTCGCCCATCAACACAGTACAGGAGTGACCGTAGGGAGCTGGTGTCCACAGCCGTCCTTCCCTCAATCTGACAGCAGTTTAAGCCGCCATGCTGCTGCCGTACAGATACACCCGAATGAGACTTAGGATGATTTTCATTGATGCTGTTGGTATTGTTCTCATTGATGATTTCTATATAGGGTGTTAGGATCGAAAGTTCGAAAGTTAATATTGCTTCGAAAGCCGGAGTGTGGGACTTTAACTCTAACTAAAACCACCCCTACCTCCAATCCCTAATCCCCACGGTACCGCCGCTAGGCATTTCGTCATAGGATAGTTTTTCAGCCGTAGTTGACGTCTTCTATCTACACATGCGTGTGCGTTCGTTTAGTTGAGGAATATATGTATTAGTTGGTGCCCGAATGTGTGGCTGAGTTCGTGTTTGTTTTACTATTTCTGTCTGCGCGTTTGTGTGGGTTTGTTTATACGATTGGGTATATATCGATAGTTGGGTGTGTATGTATTTGTGTGTTGCGTGCGTGTGTTTCTGCTTTAGTGTAAACTATGGTCCTTCCATTTCTTTAGCTTCCAAGATTTGAAGGCTCCTCACTTCTCGCTGCCCGTTCCTCCAGGCGCAGTTGCTGCATCATGCTTGTGATGACTTCGTTTACTGTATTCCAGGCTTCGCTTGTCATCAGCATGGATGCTACAAGTCCTCTTTTCGTCACTAGGCCGCTAATTTATTTTCTAGAATGCTTCTGGCCGTCGCATACCCCCGGTACTTCATTAGGCCATGTTTTGCGTTCTGAATCTTGCCTTGACAGTGCGAGCAGTATGGGTCATCCACGTGCCTGTATTTGTGAAGGTACTCCCGGAAGCATCCATGTTTACTTCTCCGTGTTTTCTACTGGTCCACTCATCTATATTGGGGATCAGCGGATGCGTCCATCTTCCTTTGGGTAAAGTTTTCCACCTGTGTTGCCATTCTGCGTGTATAGTCTCGCTGAAGGTCATCCTATCTTCGAGTTCGCTCTTGCTTAGTGCTGCGGACTTTTTTATTTCCAGATCGATGGACACTCGACCGGAGATCACGCTAATCGCTTCCGCTGACTCGGATCTAAAGACACAGCATATTCTCAGCGATGCGACTCTAGGCACCGTCTCATGTACGTCTTCCGATCCATCGCGGGTGCCCATATGGGAGACGTGTACATAAGGATCGACTTGCTCACCATTGGTAGCAGGTTTCGAATTGGCTGTCTGGGTCCTCCTACGTTTAGCATTAATGTCGACAGAGCCGCTACTGCCCGAGAGGCTCTTTCGCCTGCGTACATCATGTGCTCTTCGAAGTTAAGCCTGTGGTCTAAAAGCATTCCTAGATACTTAATGTGTGGACTGGACACGTTGGTTTGCTCAAGATGTTCCACCTTTGTCCTGCTACTTATTAGCACTGGTTCCGTCTTGTGCTCTGCTAGTTCCAGACTTGATGCTTGCAGCCATACTATCACGTTTCTGATTACTTGATTGCGTTTTTCAGTCACTTGTTTTAGAGTTTTAGCTACAAAGGGTCTCACAATCTCCATACATAGTCACACCTAGTTTAAAACCCCATGTATTCTTGAACGCCTTTTTTCATGAGATGAAGGCCACACGTGCTTTTTTGACGCGCTTATAGATGTTCTCCAGGTGCTAACTATTTCAGGCAGAATTCGGGAAGTCGAAGCAAGAATCTCTAATTGAACACCTTCTTATATAGCCAACTGACGAAATTCTCCCACATTCGCTTGCAAAATCCATGAAGAGGTGCTTAGTTTGTTCTTAGTGGATCTGGTGGGCCACACTTCTAAGGTGGTCGCCAAGACTCAAGTTACTATGAAGTGCGTTGGAACGTCGAAGGTATTGGCAACCTTCAGAGACTGTATTTTGCGATAAGAAATTTCTCAATCTCACTTTGAAACTCAATTCAGCACACGTTCTTTGGGTTCTATATCCAAACCTCTAAACAAGTCTCACAAAATTATGGATACGTGCTTTGTCCTTCAAGCTGGACTTACAGTAAATTCTTACATTCTTTCTACGATATAAGTTCTTTGATTCCCACATCTTCCGCCGAATAGAACTCGGCTTGATTGGAAACTCTTTCCAACACTACGTCAATCTCAAAATTGCTTACCCTTGAGCACCCAGTCGAGACCACGCTATCTCGCCCAAATAAATTACAAATCATACACCTCGCAGACTTTGTTGCGACGCGGACGCGCTTCCACTGCAATCCACTTATGGTTGCACAAATTATGTCGGCACAGTCCCAGTGTGGGGGCCATTGTCTACCAAGGCGTTGTCGATACTCGACTTCTTTATTCTTGTGTCGGCATGCCATCTTACCCCGCCACCCGGTGTGAGATAAAACGATGCCTTTGTTTCTTCCCCCGCACAGAGAGATGTGTATACCCACAGACCACAGTTACTTCTTCGCCATCACTGGGATACATCTTAATATCTGTGTGGACCGTGGGGGTTATTGCTTGCATTCTAAATGCATTTGCATGGCGTGGACCCTTTATCAGTCGAAGAAATAAGATTATTACGAAAGTTCTCTCGGAGGGCTCGCATTTCGGAATGGAATTTACGAGCTTCGGGTTGTTAAGTGCGTCTGGATGAAATAAATTGAATAACACTGCTGTGCAGACTCGAAGACAGTTTATCTAATTTACTGCGGTTTGAGTATGCGAGTGTGCAGGCCTGCACAAGGGTATGCTTGGGCACATTGACGCGTACTATGCTTTTATCAAATAATAAAAGTCATGCGCGCTGTTGAAATGGGACAAGAGAGAGGAGTTTGAACTTGAAAAGAACATGATTAAGTTGTTATAGAGGCGTTTTCAGGATAGGGGATATCTGTGCGGCGAAAATATTTCAAAAATTACATATACTATTACATTATCACATTACATTACATATGCTATACTCAGGGGTTGTGCATGCCTGCTTGGAATGCAGTCCCACTTGAGGACGTTGATTAGTTTTAAAAGTTGGTCTGTTTCAACTCGTATTAATGCTTTTAATTTTTTAAGATCCAGGACAGGCCCGATCAGCCTGACATTGTTGCAAAAAATCGAGGTATTGCCATCTACGACTTGCTTTCGACAGAGCGCGGTGTAAGTCACATACTTAACAAATGACATAGTGCTTTGACATGGTCGAGTCTCCTCCCGCCTGCTGCATGCCCTAGATATCTATTGGCAATAAGTGGACTAAGATTTTAAGGGCTGCTCTAGGAGAAGTTCTCAGCGCACCTATAGTGCTGACGGAAGCCACCCGTTAGACTTTCTCGAGAACTTTAATGCCGCTTGGCTTTTCTAGAACCAGCCACCAAACCACTATGCCATAAGTAAGAATCAGTCTTACAACTACAGTGTGGCTCTACGCACTAATTTTCGCATGATTTTCGGCTGTAGGCCCCATTTGGTCCCTATAGCTCTTTTGCATTAGTAGAGTGCTACCAGGGATTTCTTGGCTCGTTCGGCAATATTATCCCTCCTTAGAAGCTTCCTGTCTAGAATGAGTCCTAGATATTTCGCACTGTCTGAAATCTCCGTTCTAGATGAGAAACTTGATGAAGCCGACCAAATTTTGGTCCTGGCGAGCGAGAAGTATTATAAAATTGTTGTGCCAGCCGGCATCATTGTACAAGGGAGGGGATGTATCAAATCAACTGCGGGATCTGCGCCTTTTGGGGGCAGTTCCGAGTGCAGTCAGAGACTTACCCTTTGCTGTGTCCTCAGGACGAGTATCACCTTCCGGGTTTGTAGCGTTCTTAAAACAAGCGGCAGGAGGGTGTGTTTTTTCTATTGAGAGGCATCACACACTTGGGTTTGGCGGGTCCTTGGGAGCCTTGGAGACAGATATAGAGCTAAGTCTATGTACATGTTTGGACTTTTGACTCCAATCCTTTTCCGCTTTCTTACCAAGATGTTCAAACGATGTGCAGGCTTCCTTTGACTACTCTAGGTACAGTCAAACCCGGATAATAACACATGATCTAAACAGCAAAATATTGTGACTTTAAGCGGGTTGTGACTTTATCCGTTCTGGCATAAAAAAAAATCAAAGTTGAAGAAATTTTTGTAGGCGTTTTATTCCACATTTAAAAACTTAAATAACAAATAATAGTACATATGTATATGCAACGAAAAAAAAAAATAATAATAATAATAGAAATATGTACATACTCGTACATACATAGGTACATATGTACATGTGCATCAACTTGCTCCATCTTGCACAGAAATAGGAAAAACGAAGATACTAGTTTTATTGCTAAAATTGTTGAGCAGTTGGTAAAAATCATAAGCCCGTTTAGTAACATCTATACATAGGCAAGTGAAACTAAATTACAATTTTGCAAAAAAAAATGTTACACTTTTTCGTAATAGTCGCTGATTTTCTTTTGTATAGCGTTTGAGAAAATGATGTTTACAAACTTCTCTTCAATCTTATCAATAAGATCGGTATCTTCATGTTTTATCTCGAGGAAAGTTCTTAGAGTAGAAATAGCAACAGTTATATCTGTGCGAGATGGAGTAGATTGGTGCACAGCTTCAAACTCTTCTTTATGGTTGTTATTTATATCTAGAGGGTCACAAGAATATTGAGACACTTCCTGCAAAGTCTCCTCATTTGTAAGCTCGCCATAGCATTCTATGTTGAGATCACAGTCCACAAACTGCTCAAACTCCTCAGCTGAGATTGGAAGTTGAATCATCTCCTCTGGTTCACTTTGTGGACTTGAAGTTTTATCAAAACCAGCTTTAATAAAACAATTCTGTATAGTTGTGGGGGTTACTAGCCACCAGGAGCGTTTGGACATTTTAAGGGCCTCCAAAATTGTTATCTAGTTTTAAGATTAAATATTTGTTGTTACATGTGGAATAATTAAAGACAAAATACTTACTGATTTTGAATAATCGCGCATTGTTTGACCCTTTTCCAGCGTCAGAAGCTGTCGTCGTATAATGATTTGCCTGTAATAGACTTTGAAGCATCTTATAATGCCCTGGTCCAGTGGTTGAATGATGGAAGTGGCATTTGGAGGCAAAAAACAAAATTTAATATTGCACAACTTTTTTCCATCGAGCAGTTTGTGGCAAGCAGCATTATCCGCAAACAAAATAATCTTTCGTTTCTGTTTTTGTAAGGATTTGTCCAGCTCAAGCAAAATTTCAGACCATATCAGACTGGTCATCCAGGCTTTTCTATTTGCAAAGTATTCGATGGGCACATTTTTGCCCCTGAAAGAGTGAGGTTGCTTTGCCCTGCCGATAGCATATATTTCTTTTTCAGAGCCATTCATGTTAGCCAAAAAAAGAAGAGTTATTCGCTCTTTTTGGCTTTTGCCACCAGTTGGATGGTCTCCTCTAAATGCCATTGTACCATTTGGAAAAGCACGGAAGTAAAGGGTTTTTCAATAGGGACGCTACAAAAGTAGAGCGACAGGGACAGCAAACGACGCCATATTTTTCTTGCGGTTTTTTGACATTTCTCTTTAGTAAGGTTTGCCATTTCATGATGGAAAGATATACGAGCCAACAACGAGTCGAAATTATTAAAATTTACTACCGAAATCCGGAGTCAGTGGCCTCAACGTTAAGAGCGCTACGTCCAATTTATGGTCGCCATAATTTCTGGCTGGATGGCTTCGTCAATAAACAAAATATGCGGTATTGGTCAGGCAGCAATCCACACGTACTCCATGAGTCATCATTGCATCCCGAAAAAATTACGGTTTGGTGTGGTTTATGGGCCGGCGGTGTCATTGGGCCGTACTTCTTCCGTGATGATCAAGACCGGCACGTTACTGTGAATGGGGATCGCTACCGTTCAATGATAACCGAATATTTTTGGCCCCAATTGGATGATATGGACTTGGAGGACATGTGGTTCCAACAGGACGGCGCCACAAGCCACACAGCGTATGTCACAATTAATTTATTGGAAACCAAGTTTGGAGAACGTGTTATCTCACGAAATGGTCCAGTCGCTTGGCCGCCTCGGTCGTGCGATTTGACGCCGTTAGACTATTTCCTGTGGGGCTATGTCAAGTCTATGGTCTATGCCAACAAGCCAGCGACGATTGATGAACTTCGTACAACTATCGAACGTGAAATTGCAGCAGTATCGGCCGATTTATGCTTGAAAACCGTCGAAAATTGGGTTCAGCGTCTGGACTTCTGCAAGCGTGCCCGTGGTGGCCATGCAAAAGAAATCGAGTTCCATACATAATGGCATCGAACGTACTTTCACAGGAATAAAGAATTTCATTGATATCCAAAACCGTTTTTGTTTTATTTAAAAAAAAGTTTTGTAGCGCTCTTATTGAAAACCCCTGTACAAACCGCTTTCGTCTGCATTAAAAATATTTTTTGGTTCATAATCTTTTAAAAGTCTTGGCAGCGTATTCTGCTTCCAATCGTTCGCCGTAAATTCATCAGCATCTCCTCTTTCACCTTGAATTTTCTGAAAATTAATGTTGTTTCTTGTTTTCCAGCGAGAAAGCCACCCATTGCTGGCTTCAAAGTTTCCAACATTTAGCATTTGAGCAAATTTTATTGCCTGTTCTTTCAACATTGGTCCATTCAAAACCGCATTCTTTGCTCTCATCTCACGGAACCAAATAATCATGGCATCGTCAACTTGTTCGTGGATTCCTAAAAGGATATTTCCTGTTAGAAATTGAAAAAGTAACTTCACATCTCTTACCTTTGCGCATTCGTTTTCGTTTTATGTTTCCATTTTCAGTGGCCACTTCTCGTAAATGGTTTTCTTTTTGCACAATTTTTGCAATCGTCGAAACATCACAACTAAATTGATTAGCGATTTCTTTTCTTGTTTTCCCATTTTGTAAGTGCTCTAGTATTTCAATTTTTTGTTTTATAGAAAGATCTTCCCTCTTTTTATTCACTGCATTCATTTTTAAACTTTTTTGTTTGTTTTTAAATATTTTTCTTCACACGAAAATCAGTTGGATGTCACAACACAATTAGTAAAAGAGAAAAAGTAAGTGTTGGTTAAACTTCAAGTAAGCTCGCACACACGAAAAGGAATGAAGAAAATATATCGCTTGCCGCCCAGCAAGTAGCACACATATAATAACAATCTGCGGAGGGAAAATTACATTTGCATTTGCCGAAAAATCTCTCTCGCGAAATGTGTGCATGTGTGACGTGACTATAAACGGGAAAAAATGAGTGAATTTTTTCCATTTTAGAATAGGTTTTATAATAAGCGATGTGATTATATCCGGGTTTGACTGTAGCCCTTCCAAAGTTGATCTGATAGTGAAGCATCAGACACTTCTTCGATGTGAGCACAGAAGTATTTACTGAGTGTCTTGTTTTTTACTTGATAGAGGTTTGGTGGTCGCCGTGGGTCAGTGGTTAGTGCGTTGGACTGCTGAGCGAGCGGCGTGAGTTCAAGCCCCAGCCGGGAACACCGAACTTTTTTCACGGCACCACCTCTCGTCGGGGAATGACAAGCCTCCGGGAGTATAATCTGTCATGAAAGAGCTTCTCAATTCGCCGTTCGGAGTCGGCAATAAATTGTAGGTCCCTTCCATTCGTGCGAAAATCTAACACGCACAACATGAATGGTTGCGAGAAGCTAGGCCTTGGCTCATCCCGAGCTGTCGCGCCAGCTAATTTTTTTTTTTTTTTTTAGTGGTTTGGTCTTTGACAACAGAAATGCGACCCTTTTCTCGCCACGGCTTCTGCATGTCTTTCTGCATCGCCGTTAAGATTCAGTTTCTTAGTTTAGTCTCTTAGCATGCTGTGGCCACCATTGATACGCATTTGCTTTCTTTTTGTTAAACCTTATTGGTTTTTGCCTTGTCATATCTGGGCTAAAGCTTTCTTGATATTTCACTGACCACCACAGGAGAAAACAGTTCTTTCAACTTTTTTGTCAAATTTCGCTACTTTTCTTTTTATAATGATGTTCTACCATTTTCTGCTCGTAGAGCTCACTAGCAGCCCTCGTCCTTCTTTGCAGCACCACTTGTTTTGCTGTGTTCTTGTGGTTATTTATGGCTTAACCAATGGTTTCGTGGTAGCGATCAGCACAACAATTGCGACATATTTGATGGTATGTTGGTAGAGTTGCCATTGGTCTTCCCTTGTTTAAGCTACCGGCTTAGAAATTGTAACTGGAGGCAACGTTAACATCTCGGAAGACTAAGCTCACCAATCAGGCTGTCGAGGTGTCCTCCTTTTCCGTTTTGGACGCTTTTGTCACCTAGAATGCACGTATCTACCCTTCGAACCCTCCGGAAATATTAGTTTTAAGCCAAATTATTACAAAGTTCAAGTATTGGTTCTACTTCGGCGTGGTATCATTGTCAATTAATATGTCCTAGGGCATTCGGAATATCCGTGACCATGTTGGATATCTTGAAATGATGTATGATAAGCTCAAACTGATGCAATTCTGTCCTTGCTTGCTTAGGTCCTTACAGAAGGCTCCACATGTCTGCCACTCCATTCGTACTTGAGTTTTAACGCAATGCAATCCCATAACTGCAGCATAACTTCGAAGAGATTCCTTTCCTTCCCATTCTTCTCTGTCAACCTTAATTGCATCGCTACCATCACACAGTTTCACAAAGAAAATGAAAACGAGCAAAAAATCACCCGAAAGTCAACCTTTTTATGTCCTCCTTCTGCCATTTCCTGTTTTCACATCAACAAACGCCACCAAGGAATAAGAAGATTGATTCCGCAAATAACACGCAAACAGCGAAAACAATCGCCAGACAAAAAGCCATAAAGCAACGTTTGTGTGTAGTGACAACGGAAATGACGTAAATCTACCATTGACCCAGTGTTCCACATTTGTGGCCCGCAGAGCTTCCTATCACACGACCACCCATCAACCCCATCACAATCGATCCAGGAGCACTTCTGCGACAAACAGAGAGCTGCCAACAAAGTTTCTACTACGCGGACACGGAACAGAAACATGGAACGTTCTTGTTATTTTTTCCTCCTGCTTCCTGATGGCCATAAATAAAAACGAGGAAAACAAGAAGTTTGACTACCGAAGGACGAAATGGAACCGCCTAAAAGGACCAACAAAGTCTCAGAGACGATTAAAGTTGAAAATTCAATGCAATCGTACGAGTAGCTAGAGAGGACTAGAAGTCACCTCGGATACTTTTTATATTTTCTTGTCTCTCCCCGGATATGCTGGAGCTGCTAGGATCTTCATGGAAAAACATGAATGGCGCCAGACAGCCAGGAGGCGGGCGAAATGAACCAAAAATTGGGACAAACACTTACGAGTATATGCGTCTACATGTGTATAAGGATTTCGTTTCAATTTTTTTTTTCTAGAGAGTGCTGCTGGGTAGGATAAAATTGATTGAAACATAAATTCGCCGAAGGATGTTGTTTAAGGATTATGTTTTTGGTATGCGTAACATGGACTACTGTGGGTTATGCGCTGCTGATGGACTTTTCGGTGGTTTCCGTTTTTATTCCTTTTCGTCAATAAATGTTTTATGTTGTGTCGTAGGAAAATTTCATGTCTCTTGTTCCGGTATTTTAAGTTTTATCGCGAAACGGAAGCGAGCGCATATGGAAATTCTGTTATCCTTCTCTTTGGGGTTATGTAACATACACAGAGAATTTTTGGATAGGGGACTGCCTTTGGGCGATCCCGTGCAGAGATTGTATAAATTGGTTGAAATTTAAATATTCAACTACGGAGTAGTGGCAAAAGAAGATTCCAATGGATGTCAGACACATACAAAATTGTTTCGTTTTATTCGTATGCATGTGGGTAGTAAGCGGGCGTAGATAAGGGCTCGATAGTTGTAGGTAATAAATGCCAATGTGAACAACTAGACAGAAATCTAATAGTTTTCCCAAAATCAGCATTTTGTTTTGCTTCTGTCAAGAGCAGTATTTTTTCTCTGATTCTGCATTTGCAAAGCCTTTGTAAGATGCCTCTCGTCTCAAATTTCGAACATCAAAAACTTTTATTCCGATTATTCTTGCATACTGTATGTAGTGAGCCCATTGCAATGTCCATATTCAATCTTGCAAGGGACGTCTTCATGGACCTACCTGTGCATGCTTTAGGTGTACCTCTTCTTTAGAAGACCACTCCAAACTAACTAAGTGCTCTGTGGCCTAACTTTCGGTGACCCTGCTCTTATGGATCTTCACCTCCACAGCCTGGAAACTCGGTCCATTGAAACACAGCTTCATTTGGTACATTGACGCGAGAATACTGCAAAGAACTCTATGGTTTTTGTGGAAACCGAAGCTGAAGTATTTTTGTATATTTGTACCCACTTTCCCTATATCCTTTTCAACACACATTCCACATCTGGTATTTTCCTACAGTTCCATCGGAAAACATGCGTTTTACTTTGGCCTTAGGTAGGTGGGTTGAGCAAGGTGGTTGTCCATACGAGGCACAGACAACTGTAGGCCAAGAAAGGCCGTTTGTGATATCACTAGGATCTATACCCTAAGTATCATCACTGAAACTATTTGAAGCTCTTGATAAAGCTTAAGATACTTCTGACATCATTATGTGACGATTCGCCCAAATTGTCGAAATAATAGGCTCCTAGATGGAGCTTCCTTCTTTGGTAAATGGCAGGACAGGTACAGAGGAAATAGTCCTCTTCGTCCCTACTTACTTGCTTACTTAAGGTGGCGCTACAGACCGGGGTGGTCCTGGGCCTCAACCAACAAGCGTCGCCAGCGATCTCGATCTTTTGCCAGCTGTCTCCAGTTTCGCACGCTAAGTTGGTTGAGGTCCCCTTCCACTTGCGTGCGCCACCTAAGTCGCGGTCTTCCTCTACTGCGCTGACTCTCGGGTGTGGATTCGAAGATTGGTGTCCATCCGCTCTACATGTCGCAGCCACCTCAGTCGTTGGACCTTCACTCTTCTGGCTAAATCGATGCCGCCGTACAGCCCGTACAGTTCGTCGTTGTATCACCTCCTCCACTCCCCGTCTATGCAGACGGGACCAAAAATCACCCGAAGAATTTTTCTCTCGAAACAGCCAAGAGTAACCTCATCCGCTTTAGACAGAGTCCATGCCTCTGCGCCGTAGAGCAGGACTGGGACGATTAAGGACTTATAAAGGGCCACCTTATTTGTTCGAGAGAGGGCTTTGCTCCTCAATTGCCTTCTTAGCCCAAAGAAACATCGATTGGCAAGAGTTACGCTTCGTTTAATCTCATCGCCTGCTGCTTTGAACAGCTTGGCAATTAGGCCGTCAGCTCCAGCAGCTTTGTTGGACTTAAGCTTCGATATGGCTTTCTTCACCGCATCCAGGTCGGGTGGACGGAATTGTTGGTCTTCGTCGTCCAGGTTGTATGGCTCATTCTGCCTGACAGCGGGATTTAATTCGTCGTCGCCGTTAAACAGTCTGTAGAAACAGTTCTTCCATATTCTCAGCATCGACTGCGATTCTACTACGATGTTCCCTTGTTCATCCTTGCAGGCCTCGGTTCGGGCTCTGTAGCCTTGACTGGTTCCTTTTACCCTTTGGTAAAACTTCCGAACCTCATTCCTGCTATAACGCTATCTCCTCGATCGCGCGCTTCTCATGCTCTTTCTTTTTCCTCCTGAAAAGCTTTTATTCGTCTCTCCTCTCTTGAGCTCGCGAGCAGCTCTGGTCTTTCTATGCAGCGCCGCTTTGTATGCCTCTTGTTTCGCTGCATGTGCTTGCCGGCACTCGTCGTCAAACCAGGCATTTCGTTGTGGTGGCCGTGTGAAACCCAGCACATCAGAGACGGTATCTCTGATGTCTTTTTGGAAATGTTGCCACTGGTCTTCAATAATTGATGCTGGCGGCATAGGACCTCTTAAGAGATTGAGAGAGACTCGATCGGAAAAGGATCTGGTGATCTCTTGCGATTGCAGCCGTCCGACGTCAAACTTCCTCACAGTATTTCCTTGTCTTGGTGGTGTTCGGGATATCCGCAGTCGCACCTTGGCTACAACAAGGTAGTGGTCCGAGTCAATGTTGGCCCCTCGGAACGTTCAGACATCCATAATACTGGATGAGTGCCTTGCGTCGATCGCAATGTGGTTAATCTGGTTGACGGTTGATTGATCAGGAGACCTCCATGTTCCTTCGTGGATATCGAGATGTAGGAACCGCGTACGACAACGTTCCGCCCCGCAGCAAAGTCGATCAGCCTAAATCCGTTATCGGAAGTGGTGTCGTGTAGTCTGTGCCTTCCGACAGTATTACCAAAGATGCCCTCTCTTCCTAGCTTTGCGTTAAAATCGCCTAGAACAATCTTAATGTCATAGCTAGGGCAGATATGTCTTGTCCAGGAGCTCGTAGAATCTGTCTTTGGTGTCGTCGTCTTTCTCCTCTGTGGGGGCATGCCCGCATATTAGGCTTATGTTGGCGAATTTAGCCTTGATGCGGATTGTAATGAGGCGTTCGCTCACATACCTGAAGCTTAAGACTTCTTGCCTAAGTCTGCCTCCAATTACGAATCCACACCCAAATAGGCGCTGCTTTCGTTGTCGGTAACAATCGCCGTAATAGATATCGCAGTTTTCCATCCTCTTTTTGCCCGGCCCATCCCACCGCACTTCTTGGATGGCGGTGATGTCTGCTTTGCAGCAGTCTAGGGCCTCCGCTGGTTGTTCGGCTGCACGTGGTCTTTTAACATTCCACGTGCAGATCCGAAGGTCGTTGTCCTTGTTTCGTATGCCAGGGTTGTCAACAGTAAAATCCTCCGTATCCGAGGCTCGTGGTTGTTTCGGAAAAACTTTTTTTTTCCGTAGTGGAGTTGTCAACCCCACGTACAACCCCCAACCTGGAGGGCCAGGCCCTTTGTTGGACCCCTTGGGCTTAAGGGGCCGGATAATCTGGTCCTCATTGGCCTTTAATCCGATTACGTCGAAGTAGCCCTAATGAGGTGTTCACTAAGTAGTTCGACCTAACTGGAACTGTAGACGCCACTGTTGATTCCATCGTGGGAGTTCTTCCGCTGCCGTCCAGATGCAAGGGAGAGTTGGTAGACAGAGGTTGGTTGAGGACGCTTGTATCCTCTTGAATGCACATAACTACCATTTTACATAAACAAAGGTTTATGGAACGCCTTCTTCTTCGTCCCTACAGCTCCTGCAAAAGTCATTTGAAAAGAGGCCCACTCTTCTGGCACAAAGGCCAATGGGACAATGGCCTGTAAGAGCCCCAATAACGGTGCTAATGAGCGACCTATTGTGCAAGATCAAACTTTTAGATCGAGTGAGATTTCGCATAGGCCAGATCTCCCTGGAGGTACGGCACATGGTGCCATTCCTTCATCCTTGGTTTGTCTTGCTGATCGCGTCGTACTCTAAGAGCAATTCACATGTAGCAAGTGGAATACCCAGATTCCTCCGTTTTAGTAGGATCTCCAGAGTAATACCACATACCCTATGACCGGATACCCAGCAGAGGTGAATGTTAACATGTTCGGTCATATCCATGAGAGACGAGCGAACATCTGACGTAGCTTTTGATGTACAAACAGGGTGCGCCTTTTTTTAGTCGGTATGTGAATATTGAATAACTTTTTAAAAAAAAAAACCGATTTCCATATATGAGGTATTTTTATATAATTTGGCTGTTTACAATTTATTTGGACTAGTTTTTGAATAAAACATCAATCAAGTCGCCGCTTCTATTGACTATAGCAAAATGTGCTCTTTTTGCTGTGTTTTCCATCACTTTTTCGAGCATCTCGGGCGGTATAGCGATGATTTCGGCACGAACATTTCCCCTGATTTCGTCAATGGTCTGAGGCGTGCTGGAGTACTTGCTTTTCAAGTAACCCCACAAAAAGAAGTTCGGAGGGGTCAAATCTGGAGATCTGTGTGGCCAGTCAATGTCGCCATTTTTTGCCAGCACGCGTCCAGGGAATTTTCGTTGCAGAAACTGCATTGTTTGATTTGCAGTGTAGCATGGCACAACGTCTTGTTGAAACCAGTAACTGTCCAGATCTTTTTCACACATTTGTGTGCAGACATAAGGAGCCAACATCCACTGATATCGATTCCCATAGACTGTTTCGTCTTCTTTGAAGAAAAATGGGCTAATGATGGTTCTGGCGCAAACGCCGGTCCAAACAGTCACTTTTTGATCATGCAATGGTGTTTCACCGATCTCGTGTAGTTTCTCTGTTTCCCAAATGCTGCAATTTTGCTTCGTCGGTGTCGTAGGTTATCAAAATTTGCTTCCTAAAATCAGGGTCAGCGTCAACCATTCGAACGACTGTTTAGCCGCATTCTTAGCAACATGGACCGTCTGTCGCCAATATTCTTTGAATCATTTGCACTTTGTACGGAAATAAATGCAAATCATCTTTCAAAATGCACCGCAAGATGGTTCTACTGACGCCAAAATGCTGAGCGCGGTGACGACGCGACACATGGTTCACGGCAACTCTCTCTCTTACCGCTTCAACCAGTTCATTGGTACGTCTTGGGCATGCCGACGATCTCTCACTGTCTCGAGCGCAACAAAATTTGACACCAAATGACGAATAGTTTTCTCAGACGGTGCCTGTTGGCCACAATATGCACGTTGAGTTAATACAACTGAACGACTATTTTCAATGTACAGCGTCACTATTTCGGCGCTTTGTTTCGGTGTGACGGGATTCATGGTTAAAATTGTACTGAATTGACGTTTCAAAAACATGTCTACTTAGGTCAATCGGTTGACAAATGTCAAAGTTATTCAGTGTTTACATACCGACAGAAAAGATGACGCACCCTGTGTATATTACTGATTCCAGAGAGTCATGGATTTGTGAGACATCCTGTGGCATCACAATTTCTTCTGGTTCGGTCAGCCTGTTAATCCTAATATAATCTAAAGAAATGGCGGAAATAAAGCTCTGCGGACTCGATTTCGGGAGTTTTGACTTTTTGAAGATCACTGATTTCACTTTTGAAGATCACCGATTGGTTCTGCTGCCGTTCACTGGGCTCAACAGCACTTAGTCATGTCTTACTACGAAAAATGGAGTAGAAAAATGTTCTCATGAGTCCATAGGCTTATGGACCAAGTGACAGTAGTGTCTCGACCAATTAAGATATTGCCTTCCGAAACGCTAAGGTTAGGTTAAGTATCTGGGTTGATGAGTGAAAAAACACACTAACTCATCACACTTAAAGGTTGATCCTGGTTCCTACTGGGCTTCTACCTTTCTACTCGTTGTTGACCTGTGTCTCCAGCCAGCGTGATGTCCTCAGAAACCTGAAAAGATTGTTTATTGAAATATCAGATAGTTCTTGTATATCCTGGTAGTAGTGTCTTCCTAATGTTCTATTTCTCAAGTAACATAGGTTTGGGCAGCGGCAGAGGAAGTGAGGAGTATCCTCTTGAACCTCTTCGTCACCGCAGGTTCTACATATATTGTCATCGTTGAGTTTAAATTTCATTGTGCCGTTTCTTAGAACGTTTTGGCCGGTGATTGCACCCATCAACATTGACAGCGTCTTCCTG
The DNA here is from genome assembly GCA_917880715.2 of Matsumyia berberina. NCBI lineage: Eukaryota > Metazoa > Arthropoda > Insecta > Diptera > Syrphidae > Matsumyia > Matsumyia berberina. The sequence goes on along the minus strand of OU862870.1, from coordinate 106,991,129 downwards.
TGATATTTCAATAGCTTGTTGGTTCTGGCTTTGTCGTATTTTGACCAAAGTTTCCTTGGTAAGAGGCTTCTACCTCCTGTTGGCTGTCATCAGCGTCCTACATTCTACAGGAGCAACCCCCGCTCAAAAATGCCCGGCCATTGGTTTTTAGAGTTCGTATTCGGTGTGTCTATAGTTGATAGAACATTTTTCCAACGATTGGATTGCTTACACAACAGACAGTCTTTGGAGTCGTTTTCCTGTTGTAGGCTTACCCAGTTTCTAAAAATATTGTTTGTTTCTCTGTCTATTGTCAAGTTAGCTGTGAAAAGCAGAAAATTAAAAAAAAAAATGAATACCCCATAGTGCGCAGCATTTCCGCGGTGCACCACAAAAGAGTCACAACCACATCTGCGGTATTTTTCTCTAAACAAAAACAAATTTGTGTGCTAATTACATCCCAACTGTGAACCAAAACTAAATCCCCAGCATCCGAGAACGGCATCCTCAAAGGCATTCATCACATCCAGTTGGTTGCTCACGAATCGCACCAAACACGAAATTGCCCTCATCCTGCATTGGCATCGCCACACTGACTGTGCCCACAACCTGTATTGGACAATTAGAGTGTCTAATGCCACTACGCTTTGGCTTCGTACCAAAACCATGATGGTAGGTGATTCGTTGCTGGTGTTTCCCAGTTTTCTCGAAGAGAGCTGGCCGCTTGCTTTGAATTATGCAAATTATGGATAATTGCGATTTGATTACTGGTCCCGCCGCCGCCGCCGCCAACCGCCAACACACAATCACTGAACATGATCTAATTCGACTGTGGTGGAGTACGAATCCCAGTCGGTCAACGACGCGCCGCAATACTGGCATCAATGTGGCGTCGCACAACGCTTGACGAGTCCAATATGCTTCTCGAATGGACAAGGATGTCGAATTAGACGAGTGAGAATTGCAATATTGTTGTTTCGAATTAATGGAAGCGGAAGTGATATGTTTTGGCCAGTAGGGGGAGTAATGCAAGAGATCGTTCAATCCTGCTTAGATTGCAACTAACAGGGGGTTGTAATTTGAACAATTTTCGAAAAGTACTCTTCGATAGCTTTTCGAGTTCGGGGAAAGACTTACAAGGACTGTTTTTGGTTATCTTACGTCGGAGCAGGAATTTGAAATTAACTTAGAATTCAATATTCTATGGTTCGTCCAAGGATATATTCAAGGCCAGCATACGGAAATCCTCAGTTTCTTTTCTTTAAAAGGGTGGCCAATGGATGTGGAACTTTCGTAGATCCCAGAAGTCCATACTAGCGGGCATGTACGATTTGTGGGCACATGGATTTCCGGTGCCTATGGAACACACTTCCATCAGGTATTACTTTCCAGGGCGGGTTAGCAGCTTATATATGCTGGTCATCTGCATCTGATGCTTTGTCTCTTCTTAGTCTTTAGACTGTTCTCAGTTTGCTATGCACGCTCGTTGTATGACGGGACAGATCTCCAACCGGTTGTCCTCTGATCTGATCTTATGGCTTTGTAGAAGTTGTTGGCCTGGCAGGTTCACTCTTTCCTCTACCAAGCGCCTGCAATGGAACATTGTGAGCCCCCGCTTTGCTCTTCATCTAGAATTCTGGGCAGAACGGCGAGCTATCGTGTCCAAATCTGTGCAGATATTTTCGATAGCCGCCCTGCCTGGACATGAACTGCGTAAGGGAGTAGTTCCAGACCCCGCGTGCTCTCTTTGTGCAGATCTCGATGGTGGGGATCAGTTTGATGGCCCATCTACCCTTCGCCATATTGTCTCGGTTGCCACAATGCTATAGATGTTGACCCTTCTTCTGCCTTAACCCTCCTGGTAACGGTGCCGGTTCATGGTTCGCCTTTATATCTCGAAGGCGAGAATGTATGTAACGACCATTCCGGCTACAACAAAGTCTGCTTCGTCCAAAATTGTTCAAAAACCGCTTATTGTTCTTATTTCGCAGAGCCTGTACACTGACGCGAGTTACATTCTTGTTTCTTTTGTTGTAAGTAGTTCCACCCAGACCGGAGACGCGTTTAGGAAGATTGTGCTCTCTGGATAGCAGAATCCAGCTGACGTATCCAGCCCCACCCCTCAGCAGCATCCATAAAAGCGTGGCTTGCATCTTTGATGTCTTTTATTCGACTTTGAAATGGCAGCCCGAATAGTTTGGTTCCCCAACCCGAAAATTCGCATATTCCACAGTTTTTCGGATGGTGCGCAGATTGTTTTGAATGGCAGACTCGAGTGAATTGTTGGTCATCGCGACTGCTTCATCAGTAGCGGACTCTATCTCGTGGATGTGTCAGCAGAGGCGATCACCTTAACTCCTTGCGGCAGCGTAAGCCATACATTATGTTCCGCAGAAGAGGTCCAAGGGTCGACCCTTCTGGGACTCCCGCAGTAGCGTTGTAGTACTTAACGCCGTACCTCCGGCTCCTGTTGGTGAAGTAGCTCGTGACTATCTTCATGAAGTAGTATTGTGTCTCCATTTTGACCAGGTATCTCCTAAGGCATACCAGTTCGTTGTATATTTTTCTGCCTCATCGCCACTTTCTCCCTGTTATTGCTTCAACTGCTGTATCTACTACCGCCTTTATCGAATCAAAGGTAGAATACTAGTTTCTGAACTTGTACTGGTCGTCTGACAAAGCGTTCTTATCCTCTGCCACAGGGAGCAGTCTGCCGTGTATGATACGTTCTAGGATCTTTCTCGTTGTATCTAGCGGACGGTACGACGATGACTCTTCAGGTGGCTTATTTCCTTTTGGTTGCAACACCATATGTTGGAGTCTCCATGGTTTAGATCCCCTCCTCAAGGCACCTTTGGATCTTTGGTATAAAAGTGGTACGGTACTATAAAAGGCCGCTTTGACTGCCATATTCGGGATGCCGTCGGCTCCGGGGCTTTGTTGTTGCCTATCTTCCTGCATACTTCATACAGTTCCTTCGGCGTGACTACCGGGACGTGTTCTGTTCTTTGGGGGAGAAGATAATTTATTGCTGCCCTCAGCATTCTCCGGCAGGATATTTGTGAGAACCTATCAGGCGTCTAGATCTGCTTCTAGCCGTCTAAAGAACTTTGCTTTGCTCGCCTTGATAGCCTTTTTGAGGTCGCATCTTGCCAGCCTGAAAGAAACTAAACGTTCCTGAATCTCTGGTCTTTCCCTTTCGTCGTTCCATCAGTAAAACGGTTGACCCCTTTTGCTGGCTTATCTTCTAAGCGATGTTGATTATTTGCGTCAGTTGGTAGGATAGAATCTCCGCTCTCCCGTTGCTCGTAGTAAAGTTTTCTCAAACGCATCTCTGCCAAAGAATGTCTCTTTCCACTCCGGCGCTGCCCCTGTCAATGTTGAATATAATCACCTGGTAGTCGCTCAGCGTTTACTTTCGCTGACGCGCCATATTATTTACACAGGAGCATACAGATGACATCTATGATGGACCCCTTGTATGCTTTGTGAAACGGGTTTTTGGAACCATCGTTCGCCAGACCCATGTCTAGTGATGGTGTGATGCTTGCCCCCTCGCAAGACGCTCCCGAAGCAGCTCTATAAATCATTGATGTCACGTTTAAGGACATTTTAAGCTGTTAAATCCTAATACACTTCGAGTTTAACTCAGTTGAAGTCTCATCATCTGTCCACAGTCCTCATACAGCCTTTTCTAAACACACCATTGTCATCGACCCACAGCGGTCTCAGATGTATCATCACCATCTCAATCGAGTCATTTTCTCTTCACAGCTAATGTGATGGAAAATTAGATTTCCGCTTATCAATAGAAACCAGTCGCACAGTAACAGTGTTCTGGCGCATGTCCTTCGACACGTACCATGTTAAGTGCTTTGGCATTTCAACGAATTGCCTGAGTTCACTACCGCAGTTCGGCTCAACAAGTTGCCATCCAGTAAAAATGTCTTCAACTCGCAACGACCTCGAGACGGATTTAGAAAATTTTCTAAATTTTTGTGAAACGCAAAAGTTCACTGCGATTGAGTTCAGGGAAATTTGCAAACCATTAACATCCAGCTTGCGTTGGAGGTTCTGGAAGAGAGTTGCTCTAGTTGCCTCGGTGGTCGTTCTCATTTGGTGGTTGGGTAGCAATGTGGAGGTGGTTGCGTGGTCGTCCAGTGCTGTTGGACGGTTGCTGTTAATTGAAGTGCTGCCCTTTTGGAATTGGACACCATTGTACAACGCAAAGTGTTTGGTGGATAAAACTTTTCCACGGAAGGAAGTGACATCCGAAACGGGTACCAGTGTGGGAAAGTACGAAACAGACAAAGTGAACTGTGTTTTATGTGAGAAGTTTGGTAAGGAATTGTGAAAAATTCGTAAGAAGTCCTTGAAACAAAAGTATGTGTCTGTGTGTGTTTTTTTCAGAGCTCGTTTCAAGCCTGAAAAATGTGACCTACTCCATGATTGAACAAACCTTCCTCGAGAAGGGTCTTCCAGTAATCATCAATGATTCCCATCCCAGGCAGTCGTTGGAGGAAATCTTAAAGGCCATGCTCACGGACCAAGATGAGTTTCTCGACAGTGATCCCTGTGACGTTGAAACCAGTCTGTTGCTGAAGAAGCTTTTTACAATCGGTGGAGCACTGGATAAAATCATTGACAGTGCTATCGACGATGAGTGGTTTCTTCAACTGAGGAACTGTCAATTCAGGGCTGTCAAGGCTTCGAGAAAATTCATTCGTAGACCGTACTATTATCCCCTGCACTTCGAACCATTCTACTCCAGCTGGGTGTTAATGTCAAACAACTACAGAGGGACAGAAAAGGAGCTTTATGTTCATGGGTTGGTATTTGTTCAGCAGTTGAGTGGGGAAACCATTATTCACTTGATTCCAAAGTCACCATGTGAGAAGGTCTGCTTGGAGGTGGAATTATCCTTGAAGGCTGGAGAGTGCTTAGCATTTTCAACAGATTTATGGATTTTCAACTATCAATCTGCTGGTGGCTTTCAGTCAGTCACAACTATTATGGAAATCGATTGGCGCTACTAGCTTTTAAGAATTAATAAAGTGAAGCTTTGACTTTTGGTTTCGAGTGTTTTTTTTAAACAACATTTCTTGTTGGTTCGGTAGGATTCTTCAGCTGAAATGTTCTACAGAGTGTCGACACGTCGGTCGATACCAATTCATGGAGTCTGTAAATCGTCTAGTTGGCTAACGACAACTTCTTCCATTAAGAGACGCAAAGTATAGAAGAGTGACTAAGATATACGAAGAGATGTTTGAGGTAGAGTTCGGGTTCTGCTAAGCAGGTAGGTAGACAAGGTGGCTGTTCATGCGAGGCACAGATACACGTAGGCCAAGAATGGTCCTTTGTGGTGCCACTGGGATTTGTATCCTAGGTGCCACTCCAACTATTGAAACCATTCGGATCTCTTGATGAAGCTGAAAATACTTTTGACATCAGAAAGCGATAATTCGCCCAGATTGTCCAAGTGATAGGCTCCTAGATAGAGTTTCCTTATTTGGGATGGGCAGGACAAGTGCAGAGAAAATGGAGGATTTTTTCTTCCTTCTCTTCGTTCCTGCAGCTCTTGCAAATTAATTTGAGAAGAGCCCTATCCTTCTGCCATGAAGGCCGATGGGACAGTGGCCAGTGAGAACACCGACAACGGTGCTGATGAGCGACCTTTCAATCAAGATCAGACATTTGGATCGACCGAGGGTTGGATTTCCTGGATCTGGTGCAGCTGGAAAGGTTGTTCCATATGTGTTTAGCTATTGAAAGCTATGTGAGTTGATTATTCCATTGACAGCTCTAGGTGGAATGAAAACTTCGCTTGCAAGTGAGCTGCCAAGGGCCGACCATAGCCTGGAAACTTTAATGGCCATCTTGTTCCCTTCTATGCCCCTGTGATAATGCACATACGAGGGGTAGGCAGAACCGATTCGCTTGGAGGAGATGGTTGTCGAGATAAGGATTTTATTGACTGCCTGGCTATCGATAGAAAGTATGACATTTCGCTTAGAGGTTGGATTTTCGTTAAAAACTCGACAGACTTCATATATTGCTGACTAAATTCGCGAACCTGCCGCGCAGTCCATCCTTAAACCTTGTAAAAATTAAAGTGTCTTATTCTTTTGTAACCTCACCGTTATTTTATTTCCTACTTGACAGAATATGTTTCAAACGTTTTTAGGGGTGAGATAGTCTGAAGGGGTCTTTACCGTCTTTCAAGACCGAGATAACCTAAGTCTGACCGCACTGCACGTACGTTTCTAACGTAAACGTCAAGGGGTTGTAAGTTCAGAATAAACGTTAACGCATTTATCGGGCATAAATGTAGTGCACTTGTGCATCCTATGCAAACAGTTCTCGGTTAATACTCAATGTAGGTCACCAGACCAAAGACCCATGTGTGAGAATTGGTCATACTATGGCAGTGTACATGCACAAGGCTATTTTCGGTCTTAATCGCCACTTTTTTCTACAGAGACAGATGCTTTGTAGTTTCTGTGGGGTTAACACTAAGGGCACAGTTCGTTCCCCTAGTGCTTACCTTTTGTAGATGATTGCATGATGGGCCATCTAAGTTCAGTCTTCCCACGTTCAGCAAGTATTGAACAATATGTATTAAAAATTAAATAGCTGGCGCGACAGCTCGGGTGATCTGTGGAAGTCTTATCTAGGGTAAAGAAAAACGTGATACCAGCCTCAGACATCCGCATTTTTACGGACGAACAAGCACTCCTTGGAATCTTTCTTTACAATTTTACTTGTAGCCCTAGACTGCAGTTTGTCTCTCATGGAGGCGGTGCCGGGGCAAAGTGATATTCCAGGGAACTGTATGGCTGATGAACTCGGTAGATATGGAACAATAATGCCTGAAACGCTCTAAGAATTTCATTTCCCTCAAGAGATTGCATATTAACGCTACTATAGGTATCATCACTGGACACTGTCTAATAGGCAAGCATGCAACAAGGTTTGGCGTTTACTCAAATAATTTCTGTATAAGCTGTATGGACGAGGAAGGGGAAGAAGCCGTTCCTCACCTTCTTTGTACCTGTTCAGATCTCACCCATAAAAGAAAACTTCACTTAGTTGCCTTCTTTTATATAGGCGATCTGACCAATACGGATGTTAGGAGCCTCCTTCGCTTCATCAGAAGCTCCAACCGATTTAACGAGTAGGCAAAGGAAATGTGGTCGTCGTGGCTCAGTAGTTAGTGCGTTGGACTACTGATCAAGCGGCGTGGGTTCAAGCCCCAGCCGTGTCCATGTCCACCGAACATTTTTCCCGGTACCACCTCTCGTCGAGGAATGACAAGCCTCCGGGAGAATAAGCTGTCATGAAAGAGCTCTTCAATTCGCCGTTTGGAGTCGGCAATATTTTGTAGGTCCCTTCCATTTGTGCGAAAAATGTAAATGGCCGCCGCGGCTTTGGTGGGTTGTGCACTTCCTAGAGGTCCAATTTTTGATGACTCTGGCGCAAGGATCAGCCTTATGCGATGGCACGGGTTATGTTCACTTTAAGGGCACTGGTCGGTGGCCGCTTATTGGCATAGACCTGCGACTTATGGAAACCCCACAAGAAAAAGTCTAACGTTATCAAATCGCACGATCTTGGTGGCCAGTTCACGTCGCCCATGCTCTCAAAACGCTCGTGCAGAATGTCCATTGTGGCACCAGCTGTGTGGCAGGTAGCGCCGTCCTGTTGAAACTACATGTCGTTCATATGCATATCATTCAATTTGGGCGAAAAGAAATTGGTTATCATCGATCGGTAGCACACTCCGTTGATGGTGATGGCAATGCCATCGTCGTTTTTGAAGAAATACGGACCGATGATGCCGCCGGCCAACAATCTACACCAAACAGTGACTTTCTGGGGATGCATTGCCACTTGGTCGACTTCATGTGGATTATGGTCATCCCAAATCCGGCAATTTTGCTTGTTGACGTAATCGTTCATCCAAAAATTGGCCTTGTCGCTGAAGATGATTTTTTTGCTGAAGTTGGTGTCCACTTTCAACTGCTCCAGAACTCAATCAGCGAACACACGCTCGGTGCTGTTACTTGCCATGTTGATTTGTCTTTAGTGTCTAAACAAATAAAAATCGGGAAAACTAACAACAGATAAAACAATATGGCCGCCATGAACTGTCAAAATATACCCGTACTTATTGGAAAACCCTATAGTTTATTACTAATTTTATTAGTCATTAAAGTAAAGTAAAGCTTAACTAGGCAATCTTGTAAAGTGAGTGAACAAAAGCACATCGCGTTGTTGGCAGAGTAGAAATATCTGTTCCGTACTTTGTGTAATGAGGCCTGAGCCGAAACCCTCTGCAGGTCGTGTTCACTTGCTAATTTTAATTATAAGTTAATACTTTAAAAATTTAATAAAAATAATGCAACCTCTTCCTCTTAACTACTCCTACTGCGCTAGTTAACTAATGCAGATGTTTTTTACCAGTTTTTCACTGAATCATACTACGATGAACAGATATTTTTACCTAACTGATCTCATTTAATCAATCCTCAAAGTCAACTACCTAATTATACGTTTTATTTAGTGAGCAAATAGATTGGGGGAGAAACTATTCTGAAACAATATGAACATTCGTGGTTCGTGGTCATTATCGTTTTAATGACACTGGTCTGCACTGACATTTTTTCCTGCATTTCAATACGTATTATAAGGTATATCTAAGGCACTGATTACGAAAAAAATATTATTTCAATTGTATCAGTTCTACTTTCTTGTTTACACAAAACTACAATTTGTTTCTAAGTTTCTTTCTTATTTAACGTTCTTTTATATGACTTTCTTAAATGTACGACTTCAGATTGATCTCTTTGTAAACTCCAACCGTAATCGACCATCATATGGACGTCCCATCTTCCTGTCTCACCTTCGAGGGTCCTATTCACGAGTGATGGAAGGAGCTATATTGAGTTATCCTGTAGGATTGGTCAGGCTAGAGCAATTTTGAGACAGCTTGATCAATCTGTTATCAGGAGGGCTGAACTTACCATCGGAGCTAAGTTGTCAGTCTTTAATTCAGTGTTTGGTCCTCACTTATGGTCATGAGGTTTAAGTAATGACCGAAAGAAAAAGATCGCGGACACAAGCTACCGAAATGAGATTTCTTCGTTGTATTGCTGGGGTGACTCGCGGAGATCGGGTTAGGATCACCAGAGTACGCGTGGCACTCAATGTCGAGCAGCTACTTCTTCGAACGGAGAGGTCCTTACTTCGATGGTTTGGGCACGTCAAACGCATGTCCCCAACTCGGTTTCTAAGACGTGCCATGGAATCCGTGCCATCAGTAGGGATCCCTTGAGCAGGCCTAGGATGAAATGGCTGGACCAAGTCCGAAATCTCACCTCTACTCGTATGGGGATAGCCCCTGATGATTAAGAGTCGATGCCGGAAGATCGGAAAATGTGTAGTGTCCACTTAAGGTCCCTAAACCCTCGATCCTCATAGTGGATAAACGGGCCATTGGAAAATGATGAATGATGATGATGATGAGGAGGACCTCCACCCGGACAACACTGCTGTGGCCCGGAAGTTTAACTAATTTAAAAAGGCCTAGTTTGGGAGGAAGAATACCTACACCTACGGCAATTTTCATCGTGGATCCGTGGATCCTCTATGCTTGGAAAAGAACAGGAGAATGATGTTTTAAGGCCGCGTCTATAGAGACGAGCTATATAGACCTAGTCTTGTTTAGACGACGATGGACGCTGCTCTATCAAGGTCGTTCAAGACCTCAGGAAAGGCCTTTATGTCAAAAAAGGCTTTAGGCAAGGCGACGCGCTGTCATGTGACTTCTTCAACATCGTTCTCGAAAGAATAGTGCAAAACTCAGGCGCCAACGCCAGAGGGCAAGACAAAGTATACCTATGCTATCAACAAGAAAGGACACTCAATACTGAGGTCTCTGAGTTTCGGAGAGGAAGTCTACAGACAGATATAACTTTGAGGTAGTTAAGGACTTTGTCTACCTAGGCTCTGCTATCAATTCACACAAAGACACCAGTGCTGAGATTAAACGAAGAAAAACTCTTGCCAATAGCTGTTTATTTGGTGGCTGTTTAAGAAGGCAATTGGGTAGCACAACCCTCTCACAAAAGAATAATGTGACCCTGTGATTAAGACCCGTCCTGCTCTACGGCGCAGAGGCATGGACTCTGTCAAAAGCGGATGAAGTTGCTCTTGACTTTTTCGAGAGAAAAATTCTTCGGGCAACGGGACCCGTCTGCACAGACGGTGAGTGGAGGAGAAAATACAACGACGAACTGCAGGGGCTGTACAACGACATCGACTGAACCAGAAGAGTAAAGTTCCAATGACTGAGGTGGGTAGTTCATGTAGAACGGATGTGCACCAATGGTCCGGCTCTGAAAATCTTCGAATCAACACCCGAGGGATGGCGCACGCAAGTGGAAACGGACCTCAATTAACTTGCCGTGCACAACTGGGGGCAGCTGGCTGGAGACGCTTGCTGGTTGAGGCCCGGGTCTACCTCGGACCGTAACGCCACCTTAAGTTGGTAGGACCAGGCTTGATTTTGTTTACTGGTCCCGGGATTAATCCTTTCCTTAGGTATGTGTTGTAGGTATCTTCCAAAAATATTTCGAGCTTCTTTTGATTGATGGCAATGGTGTGGATGAAATCGAGGGCAGGTGCTCGTGAATTATCCTCGATTGTCAAGTGTTTGTCCAGGAACTATCCTTATGTCGAAACTATCCTATAATCGACCATGAACCGTACCATTCGTGTATGGCACCTGAGTTAACATTTCAATTGACGTCTACGTATCGGTTTCCCTTGGAAAACTTTCAATTGTCCAATATAATCGAAAATAATTTAACGAAATTATCCATTAATTCGCGTTTACGAATCCATTGTGAGTTTGACATTACAATTGCGCGTGCAAATCTCCAAAAAAACCGCACGAATGGCCCTGGCCTGGCCATCGAAAAACAACCGGGCTTTCGTTCGACTATTGTCCACGCTATTTAATTCTTGATGATTAATCAATTTGATAATTAGACTTGAGCGCTTTCCGCACTCAGGCGTGAGAAATTAATTTAATTAGTTCGGATGGCACGCTATAAAAATCATCGCGACATCGCTTAGGGAATCAGTCCGGGTTTACAGCTCAAAGTACTAGAATCTGAGAATGAATCGCTACGGTGTGCTTAATCTTCTAATTGCGATCAGTTTGGTGGGTTGGACATATTACGCGTTGGAGTACGCTATCGTTTGGTCGTGTTGTGAAATTAATAAAGTTTTTGTGTTTATTTTATTTATTCAAGGTCGCCTCTGTGCTGGCTATTGACTGCAATGCTCCGCCAGATGCAACTGTAAGTTTTTTTTTTTGATGTGCAGTGGTGTAAGGCTTAGAATAACCATTTTGTAGGATTTGATGCAATGTTGCCCCCATGAAAGTTTGATTCCAAAGGCTGCAGCGGATAAATGCAAGGTTCATTTGGAAAACAGCGATGGACCGCCAGGTGGACCAAGAGGTCCTGGAGGTCCCGGTGGTCCTCATGGTCCCGGTGGACCCCATGGTCCCGGTGGTCCCCATGGTCATAAACACCTACCACCAGTAAGCGATACTCAAGTTCTCACTAACTGTTTGTTGTTACATCGATCTTTAACGAATCCTTATCCCAGTGCTATGTAGAGTGCGTATTCAATGAGACCGGAATCTGGAACGGCAAGGAGATCGATGAAGTCGCGTTGAAAGCCTACTTACCCCAAGTTTTTGGTTCTAATGCTGATTTTGTTCAAGTTGGACAGATTGCTTTCAAAACTTGTGCTGAAAAAGGTGAGACTTCATCTAGAAGCTCTGTGAGCCACATTATTTGTTTCGAAACCTGTTTTAGCAAAGGAAATGCGTGCAATAATGGAAAAGAATCCACCACCATCACCACCACCAGGTATGTCAATGGACAAAATGTGTAAGCCATGCGCAGCCATGCTCATGCATTGCGTAGAAATCGAAGTGATGATCAATTGTCCAGCAAGCGCATGGAAGAACGATGACGCCTGCAATAATAATCGAGAATTCGTGAAGACTTGCAAGCCGAAAGGTCCACCGCACGAAAGGCCATCAAAATAGACGACAAACTTGTGGAATTATACGAAATGACGTAGAGTTTCTATTGGTTTAGTTTAGGAGGAGAGTTTTAAAATAAAATTTAGCAGCAAAAATAAGTGTTTTGGTCATTTCTGTATACTTGTGAAAACCACTTCCTAAGGGCATGTGGACCAGTCGGATAAATCTGAACGTCTTGGTTTGGTGTCTAAAAACAATAGCTGACGCGACAGCTTGGGATGAGCCAAGGCCTAGCTTCTCGCAACCATTTATAAGGTGTGTGTTACATTTTTTCCCACGAATAGATGGGACCTCCAATAGCCGAACCGAAGGGCGAGTTGAGAAGCTTTTTCGTGACGAATTATACTCTCGGAGGCATGTCTTCCCCCGACGAGAGGTGGTCATCATAATTCATCATCATTTTTCAATAACCCGTGTATCCACTACGGGGGTCTCTGGTTTAGGGTGCTTAAGTGGAGTCTCCAAATCTTCCGATCTTCCGCCATCGGAAAGATTTTGGACTTAGTCCAGTCATCTCATCCTGAGTCTACTCAGGGGATGCCTACCCAGGGGATGCCTACTCCGAGTTGAGGACATGCGTTTAACGTGTCCAAACCATCGAAGTATGGACCTCTCCGTTCGAAGAAGTAGCTAATCGACATTGAGTACGTCGTGTATTCTGATGGTCTTAACTCGATCTCGACCCCACCAATAAATTGAAGAAATCTCATTTCGACAAGTTTGTATCCGCGATCTTGTTGTTTTGGTCATTATCCGAACCTCATAACTATAGGTGAGAGGCGGAACAAACACTGAATTGAAGACCGATAACTTAGCTCCGATACCTAGTTCAGCTTTCCTGATAACAGATTGACCAAGTTGTCTCAAAGCTGCTCCAATCTGACCAATCCTACAGGATAAGTTAGTATTCTTTGTCCCATTAATTGTCGTTTCCAGAATTCTCGCCGGATCTCTGTTTGGTATTTCATCACGAGGTTAGGTACAGCGTTTTCTTCACCTAGCTTTGACGTTCTATTCTCCCCAGTTCCTTCATTATTACTATTCTGACATACTTTTGACTGCGTTCCAAATTTCTAGCGATTATAACAAAAATTCCATTAAGTCATACGGGGTAAGCGGTTGTCCTCTTTATCTTCTAGGTCTTTTGCGTTCTACTGGAAACGCGAGCTGCACTCCGCCGCAGTTGGGGCACAGTGGGAAATCACTGCCAGGAGATTTGACCAATAGGTTGGAGTATGTACGTACCTATATACATAGGAAGATCGACGAATTGAAACCAGTGAACTATTCCTTAAGCTAGGGCTCTGCCGCTTCACGTGCACTGTACTGTACTGCTTCGTTTCTTAGTTTTCTTAGAGGATCTTATTCACTTCGGATTTTGTTAGAATCTTGAGGAATTTAAAGAGGACCTTTTGATTGTCTAGGCCAAAGATAACATAAGTCTGTGAAGCTTCTCCTTCAGAAGGCAGCGTCCTACAAAGACACCGAAATCAATGTTGATTTGAGGGCACTTTCATGGGCCAAATCATTTATGCAATTCTGATCTAGCTTAGGTCAGATCGTAACGAATGGCACACCCAGTTCTTGTCCAACAGATAGGACTGTTGCCTAAACAGTTTCTTGAAATGTCTGGCACCAAGCTAGGGTGAATCTTGAAATATATTCCCAATCTATAGTCCGATAGTCAAGAGACTTAATTGCCTCTTGGCTGTCTGTGAATATAAAAATATCCAAGGCTTCGTTAATCGACATATTTTTCGCTTGAAAAAAGCTAGAGTGGTCAGGGAGATCGAAATAGAAGCTCACATTGAACTCTTTAGTGCAAACACCACAACACACTCTCCTCGCGTTGACAAAGCCATCTGTATAGATGTGAACAGAGACGACATCTATGGCAATATCATTCTCTCATTCACTTACTTACTCAAGGTGGTGCTACAATCCGGGGTGAACCTGTGCCTCAACCAACCAATGTCTCCAGCCAGCTCGATTTTTAGCCAGCTGCCCCCAGTTTTACACCGCAAATTGGTTGAGATCCCTTTCCACTTACGTGCGCCACCTGAGGCGCGGTCTTCCTCTAGTGCGCCATCCCTCGGGTGTGGATTCGAAGATTTTCCGAACCGGAGCATTGGTGTCCATCCGCTCTACATGACCCAGCCACCTCAGTCGTTGGACCTTCACTTTTCTGGCTAAGTCGATGTTACTGTACAGCCCGTACAATTCGTCATTGTATCTCCTTCTCCATTCACCCAAAAAATTGTCCACATTCGCTTTTGACAGAGTCCATGCCTCTGCGCTGTCAACAGGACTGGGACGATTAAGGTCTTACAAAAGGTGACATTAGTCGGTCGGGAGAGGACTTTGGTAATCAATTGCCTTCTTTGCCGAAAGAAGAAGCGATTGGCAAGAGTTATTCTTCGTCTGATCTCAGCACTATTGTCGTTGTCTGATTTGATAGCGGAGCCGAGGTAGAGACTTCGGTGTTGAATGTAATTCTTGTTGACAGCATATAGTACTTCCTTCTGCCCTCATTGACCGGTAAACCCATCTGCTCCGCCTCCGTCTCAAAGCGCCAGTGACATCACGCTGCGTTCTTCCGATTATGTCAATGTCATCGGCGTATCCGAGTAATTGGACGGACTTCTGAAAGATTGTGCCTCTGGTGTTGGCGCGTGAGTTTTGCACAACTCTAACAAGAACGATGTTGAAGAAGTCGCATGACAGCGCGTCGCCTTGTCTAAATCCTTTTCTGACATCAAATGTCTCGGTGAGGTCTTGACCGACCTTGATGGAGCAGCGTGCATTCTCCATCGTCATCCTGCACAGACGGACGAGTTTGGCAGGGATGCCAAAACTAGACATGGCTCTGTATAACTCGTCTCTATAGATGCTGTCATACGCGGCCTTAAAATCGATGAAAAGGTGGTGGGTATTGATTTGAAGTTCCTGGGTTTTCTCCAAGATCTGCCGCAGTGTGAATATTTGGTTGATGGTGGACTTTCCTGGCCTGAAACCACACTGATATGGACCGATCAGGTTGTTGACGAACGGCTTCCGGCATTCAAACAACACGGCAGATAAGATCTTATAAGCGGTGTTAAGAAGACTGATACTTTTGTAGTTGGCGCAGTTTACAGGGTCGCCTTTATTGAGGATCCATTCATCGGGCATACTTTCCTCCGACCATATTTTACATATGAGTTAGTGCATGCTCCTTACCAAGTCATCGCCTGCTGCTTTGAATAGCTCGGCAGTTAGGCCGTCAGCTCCAGCAGCTTTTTTGGATTTAAGCTTCGATATGGCTTTCTTCACCGCATCCAGGTCGGGTGGACGGAATTGTTGGTCTTCGTCGTCCAGGTTGTATGGCTCATTCTGCCTGACAGCGGGATTTGATTCGTCGTCGCCGTTAAACAGTTTGCAGAAACAGTTCTTCCATATCCTCAGCATCGACTGCGATTTTACTACGATGTTCCCTTGTTCATCCTTGCAGACTTCGGTTCGGGCTCTGTAGCCTTGACAGGTTCTTTTTACACTTTGGTAAAACTTTGAAACCTCATTCCGATAGTAGCATTTCTCTATTTCCTTGATCGCGAGCTTCTCATGCAACTTCTTGAGAAGCCGGTGTTAGTCTCTCCTCTTCTGCTCGTAGAGGTCACAAGCATCTCTGGTCTTCTTTGCAGCGCCGCTCACACTTACTCGATGAAAAATACGAGTAGTTTATGAAAAATGCAGGACTACCTTAATTCATCCAAAAGATTAAACTTATCTAAGAGCACTTCGGGTCGGGATAACTGAGCTTTCCAATAAGCTTTTGAATCGAAGTTCCAATGAAATCTTCTCTGGAACTAAACCTACGTTGAGTTTGTAAGATTCTTCGTTCTGTTTTTGGGTCTGTTACCATTGAAAGTGTTCCTATAATACCAACAATTACTTCCGTACTCTCATATGTGTTATATGACCTGCAGTCAGCATAGAAAAACGCGTTTTAATTGCATCCAATCAACAAAAGAAAAAAGTTGCAATTTCAATGGCACTAGTTTAAAACGAGCGAAAAAAAACTTCAATTCATTGAATTATTTTCTACAAAAAAAAAATGGATTTCTTTGTTTCCATGTGTTGCATTGCAGTTTTCAGTCATTTTTTCTTCCTCGACATGCTAAAACTATAAACGCGCTCTTAATCTATGCGGCGATAGCTTGTTCACAAATCATTGACTAGATCTCCTACTATGTAAGTGGATGCTTGCAAAATGTTCAAGGACAATAAATTGATGGGTAATTTGTCGGTTATATGCATATTGCATATTAAAAGGTGACTGCTTGACTCAACACAAAGTTCACACATTGTGTGGCAACCAGCGACTGGATACCGAAAACTAGCACGGTTCTGTTGTAGGGATGAGTTGCACTCGGCGACGTGTCAAGAATAGCTGGAGTGGAAACATCGTTGGCGGCGCCGAACACTGGTCCAGTGAAGGCATTTTTCTCATTATTATTCAAATTACGTGGCGGGAATTGATTGCAAAATATGGCAATTTGTTGAAAATTATGTGCGGCGTTTATGTTACAAATTGTTTTCGCTATTAAATGCATGGCGGTGGCTGTCGAAATGTAATTTATTGATTGCACCTGCTTAGGTGAGTTCATTTTCCATGGAATGTAGTTCAAATTATGTG
Source organism: Matsumyia berberina (assembly GCA_917880715.2). Taxonomy (NCBI): domain Eukaryota; kingdom Metazoa; phylum Arthropoda; class Insecta; order Diptera; family Syrphidae; genus Matsumyia; species Matsumyia berberina. The sequence continues at coordinate 106,974,351 of OU862870.1, read as the reverse complement.
GTTTGAACCAAGAAATTAATATTAAGGACGTTGGAGCAGATGTCAGGTTTATTTATGGATCAAGTTTAAAATAATAGGTGTTATAATGATTGGCGTCACACGTATTGGAAGCGAACTTGCTGTTGACATTTAGGACCTCGATAATCTTGTGCCAGAGTTAGCTCCATTGTGCTGCCGCTATAAATGCTAAGGTTAAGAGAATAAACTTGGTAATATGTAAACAATTTACTCGTAAATGGGCTGCAAGTTGCTAAACCAAAAGGGCTTGAGGCAAGGGACTTGAAAATTATCTCATTACAATTTTTCTTTTGACAGTTATCTACGATTCACATAAGATAGGACCAGAATCAAATGATGATGAGTTGCTTCATATTAGAAGTGTCATGTAATACATACATAGACCAAAAGGTCTACGTGCTTATCCTTGTTTGTTTACTAAGTTAAACGAGGAATTTAACGTCCTGTATTGTTGGTTGGTTGGGTGGGTTTTGTGAGTGTCTTAACGACTTATTTAGAGCTCAAGCGGGTCCATTGTACCCATAAAAAGTATAGTCATAGGAGTCTAACCAATCTGGAAACCAGCCAGAATAGAAATCTCAGGAATTTTCTAAAAATCAGTGATATGAAGGTCCTCCAGCCTATGGAAAAAGCTACTACCAAGAGTACGCAGTTTTCTGGTGGCCAGTGCGAGACATTTGCATAGCAGATGCTGGATGGATTGTATTTCCTCTTTGTCCCTGCAGCTTCTGCAATAGTCGTTGTAGGGCAATTCAAGACGCTCCGCATGGATTCCTATTCCGCAGTGTGCTGTGAGGACACCGGAGACGATTCGTATTTCCCTTCGACTAAGTTGTACGAGATTTTTGGACTATTTCTTATCGAAGACTGGCCATAGTGATCTGGTTATTGCACATATGTCCATGTGACACCATCGCGTATTAGCCCTGATCATGGTTTCCTCATCTATATCCCCGTAAAGAGTGCTAATGGGTGTCTTCGCGATCGAAAGGGTATATGCAGGATCTAGTTCTGCACCCCTCCTGGCAAGTTCGTCCGCACTCATATTACCTGATATATCCCTGTGGCCCGGTACTCAGCATAAGTTCACCTTGTTGGTCATTGATATATCGTCAAGATTTTGTCTGCAGACCTTTACGAGTTGCGATTTTGTCGATGCTGACTGCAGAGACTTAATAGCTACATAGATAGTAATGTTTTCTCTGACAATGTTGTCATTTTTTATTAACTTCGCGGGCTGTAAAATGGCAGTTATCTGGGCTTGAAAAACGCTGCATCCGTCTCCAATTTTGTAGGATCGGTTCACCCCTCTGGATTCACAGAAGATACCGGCACTAGTACCAGCGTCCATTTTGGATCCGTCGGTGTAGAAAGAAAGCTCTTCTTCAAAACAGACTATATCCTCATGTCAGTCCTCTCCTCTTGGTATTTGGATATCAAATCTCCTATCGAAGTCTGGGGGTGGAATGATGTATTCAGTATCTATGTTCTCCTTCGTGGTAGTTCATCGGGTTAGAACGGAGGCGTGACCATAGGTACTGTTTGCCCAGAGACCTGCTTCCCTTAGTCTGAGCGCCGTTTTTTGCCGCCCTACTACTACAGTGGATGTCCACTGGAAGTAGGTTTAGCATTGTTTCAAGTGCCGCAGTGGGTGTTGATCTTATCGAACCTATGCAGCCCGCTCTTTGAACCTTGGTTACACTTTCAATATGGCATTTCTTCTCTCACCAAACAATCGAATCGCATGTTAAGCAGTGTGCAGCAGTGTAGAGCCAGTGTACCACTTTAAAGCCCTATGTGTTTCCGAACATGTTTTTGAATGCATAGAAGGCAATGTAAGCCTTGTGAATGGGGTCCTCGATGTTGGCTTTCAGTTCAATTTTAAGTCTTAGATTACGCCGAGATATTTTGCCGTCCTCTTAAGTGTCAAATCGATTCCGTCCATACATTTTTTTTTTTAAGGATGAAATCTATGTTCTTCTAGTGAAGAGCACAATCTCGGGTTTAGATGGGTTAACTCCCAGACCTCGTTTTTTAGCCCAGCCGCTCACTTTTGATAGTGCGTGATTGAGTTTTTCGCTTAGTGTGGGGGTGAATTTTCCTGAGGCCAGTATGGCTCCGCGAAGAAACATGAGAAGCTGCTGCCAGGTTAAAATCTATTTCGCAAAGTATTTTTTTACCGATGCAGTGAACGTCTAAGATTTCCGTTGTTGGCTACTTTTTGCAGTCACATAACCAAACCAAAAAACTTGAACTGCTTCAGGGCCCAATTACCAAGGCGTTGGCGTGATAAAGGTCAACGGGCTTTAATTCGTGGATCAACTGAACTCTCAACGGATAAAGGCTCAAGCCTTTGTAGGAAATTCGGCAAGCTAAGATCTGCAAATGACCCACATATCCATAAATAACGCCAAAGTTAGATAAGATTATGCTGAAATGGATGCCACCTAAAGCTAACACACTGAGTCCGATGGTACTTCTATTGTGATACTGGATTGATGCTGGCATTTTCCTCACCTACTTATCGAGTAGGAGCCCCTACAGTACAGTTCGTCGTTGTATCTTCTCCTCCACTCACCGTCTATGCAGACGGGTCCGAAAATTACCCGAAGAATTTTCCTCTCGAAACAGCCAAGAGCAATCTCATCCGCTTTTAACAGAGCCCATGCCTCTGCGCCGTAGAGCATGACTGTTTTTAAGCCTGTAAAAATAAAAGCTCCAAGGTGAAGTTTCTTTCTGTGGAAAAAAGAGCTGGGCAGGTGCAAAGAAGGCATAGAATCATTTCCTCTTCTTCTTCGTCCTGGCTCCAAATCGTCTCTTCCGTGATTGCATAACTCGTCACGTAAAAACGAGACGATTTGGCTTCAGAATGCTCGTTTTTATGTGGCGAATTATACGATCACGGAGGATGCGATTTGGCCCCTGATTGTCCGAAAAGATGCAGATATCACGTTTCTCATAAGCCAGACACGACTCTTTTAATCGCTATTATTTTGAGGACGAAAGGAGAGGCTAAGATTGAGCCACATACCCCGTCGTTAGTTAGCTTACTGGTAAAATGTTCCACTGGTCTGGGAATCCAAAAGATTAATAAAGCCGTTCATAGGAATCTCTTTACATTCATACATAAGGAGACAATTAGGAGAGATTCCTGGCTTTCTCTCGGGCAACCGCTGCTTGCACCACTCATTCGACAAATTAAACCTGTCTAGTGGGACAAAATTTCCGCTATGAAATGGAGGAAGCTGCTAAATACATTCCTATACGTGCTCGGCAATTTTTGTAATGTGCATCTTTATAGGTTCGCTTAAATGCTTGGACCTCAACATTTTCTTCTTGGTAGATGCCTAGTCTTTCCTTTCACAAAATGGAAATGATCTCTTATTTCTGCGAGTAGTTTCTGCTTCTGCGAGTTGATCGGCTGCATTTGAGCTCAATTCTAAAAATTACAAGCATCTCTGCGGGCCTCGAACATTTTTGACAGAGTTTTACGGATCAGAGTGAGAGATTATTTTTCACTTAATTCTCCTTCATTCTTGTCTGACTTCAAATTTATTGACCGAGCGTCTTTTGCTCGAAGTCGCTCATATTCCTTGTCTGCCTGTCAGAACTCTGATAGTCCTTCACTTCTCCCTTTTTGATTCGTGGTTTTATCCCTGCTGTCACTCAATCAAACTTAGTTTTTCGTCTTTCCTTGTTTGTTGCTGTACTGTCCCTACATCTTGTCCGTAAAACACAGAAACGCTTATGGCATCATTTTGCTCTAATTCATTTAGGGTTTTCGATAGAAATATTGATCAGTGAAACTGATTCAATTTACAGATATTCCCTATTCACTTGACGTAAAAAAATCAATGCGTCGTTTTAGTTTAGCAACCCTCTTCAGTCAACAGCCTTGGATAACCTACCCCCTCTCCCAACTGGATCATATTTTTATGATTCCTTTTATTACTGTTATTAAATTGAACTCACAGAAGCGGAATGATTATTCAAATTTAATAAAACGGAAAACTGAAAGAAACTCTTCTCTGTTGTGGGTTTAGCAATACATCCGCCGCTCACACTCTGACAACTGGAAATCCCATTTATCTTAATTTTTACTCGAGAGAAACGAATCGGAAATTCCCACCTCCACTTGGGGTGGTTTATGGTCTCCCCACAAGAAAAAAAGACGGAAGACTAAAGACGCCGGCAAAGACTTTGATGGAAGCACAAAAGAAAGTCGAAGAATGGAAAAAGAGTCCATCAAAATCTGCCAAGAAGCGTGCAAGCAAACACCCTCACAGTCATGCCATTCATGTTTGCCCCGACCCCCTTTCTACCGTACGACGGCATCAACCCAAACTGATTTCCGGTTGGGGTGAGTATGGAGATGGATGATTTGATTCCGGCATAAGCCCAGTAGACCAATGCAAAAGGCCCAAGTATTGTTTGTCGGACAGGAAGTGAAAGTCCAGCGAAGTGAGAAAACTCATTTCACTTGGAAGTTTTTTTTTTTCTTTTTTCTTGATGAGCAAGGATGTGATTTAAAATTGAAGACGAACTTATCAGTAGAGTAGGCAAACATGTGCGTTTCATACATATGTACATTAATCTACACAGTGACATGTTTGCAAGAGAAAATGTTGAAAAATGATTAAAGAGAAGTTTTGCCACGGAGAATGCTATTTTCCCTCTGGTGACATGGGCTAAGGCCACGCAATGAGCGGCAAATCGGCAAATCGGCTAAATTAAGACCTATAAAATCGTATGGTTGTAGCCACGCTGTCGCTGAGCGCCAAGTGTCAAATCTGAGCATATTTTCTGCCGCTTTGCCGTTTTCCGCTCATTGCGTGGCAGGGGCCTTAGAAGGACATCATGGCTGCCATTCATAATCATCATCATTTTTCAATGGCCCACTTATCCGCCATGAGAATCGCGCCTTTAGGGTGCATAAGTGGTCTCTCCACATTTCCCGATCTTCCGCCATCGACTCTAAATCACCAGGTGCTATCCCCATACGGGAAGAGATGAGATTTCGGACTTGATCCACCTACTTGATGGCACGTCTTGGAAGCCGAGTTATGGACATGGGTGTAATGTCTCCAAACTAAAGAAGTATGAACCTTTCCGTTAACTCGATCTCGACCCTAGTAATACAACGAAGAAATCTCATTTCGGCAGCTTGTATCCGCGATCATATTCTTTCGGTCATTGTCCAAACCTCGTGATAATAGGAAAGGGTCGGAACAAACAGTGAATTAAAGAGCGATACCTTAGCTCCGATGCCAAGTTCGGCCCTCTTCCCCCACAGGCTTTGAGCCTTTTCGGTCGGATTTCATCCACACCAGCAGATTTTGCGACTTTTTGCGCTTTAATCGTCAAAATCACCTTCTCTACGGTGGGACTATTCTCCGCCCTGCTCCTCGTATCTCATCGTTTTTCAAACTGTGCCACCGTATATATGTAACCAGCTTTGGTCCACGCTAGCCAACTTCTCACGATGTTCTCGAAAAGTCCAACTTCATTCTAGAGACACGTTGCGATTCGGTGAGAGATTAAGTCTTCAGGCGGCGGTGACCATTTGTTACACCGGAAATGACTCAAAATGTGTCCGATACAATTTTTTCCTTACTTCCATAAACAGTGATCCACAGTTCCATTCCATCCCTTAAATTTTTCACTCGCCATACCTCATTCTCCGAAAGCGTATCAGTTCACCTTAGAGAATGTCTTAGATGACATAGTTTTTCCTCTCTCTACGGCATATTGGCGAATTTTTCCTTGATGGGAACTGCGATCAGACATTCACCTTTCATCTCACACGTCACGGAATCAAAAAGGAGTTGGAATATTCTAATACCTTAAACATCCTTTAAAAGGATCCACCTCCACACGCTTACACATTTTCTCGTCCTAGTCAATATTTCACTGTCTTTCAAATTGCATTGCTCGTCACGTATTCAAGGGTGTAACCATACCACCATTGAAGGTTCATTTATGATCCATAAAAAAGAATTTAGGTCCCTCAATGGCGATATCTCCGAAGCCTAAGCTGAAAATATGCCTGGAATTACCGTCATTTTCCTCCGGATGAAAGTGCTACTTACTTGGAAAGCATTCGAAAAAGTCTTAAATACAACCCTCAACCAACCATTTGTGGGAAAATGACGATCCCGTTAGGACAATGTAAAGCATCTTAGAACGGGTCGTGACCAAACTGAGAGTACTCACCCTTCAATGCGAAAAGATGAGATTTAGACGTAAATTGCCGACACATGGCAGGTGCGTGTGTGTAAATGTCCTACTCATACACCAACCGACATGAAGTTGGATACATTTTCTTCAGAATCAGATGATTTTCACTTTACAATGCCAGACGTCATTAAATTGTCGAAGCAAAGAGGGATGACTCCATTCGAAGTGTAAATTGGAAAAGTTTGTGCGTTTTCTTTTCTTTTTTTTTTGGGGAAAAATACATAGAAAAACTTTAAATTAATTCTTTTCCCAGCAGAGAGGAGGACTTGATATCCTTTGTTCGGGAATGTAGGTACGTAGTGGACTTATGCTTCGGAAATGTTCTTCCTGAGTGGATTCATCGATAAAAACGGAGCTATCGTCTACAAAGTTGCCAAGGATGCAACAAATGGAAGGAGAGATACTTTTCAATTTAAACATTGTGTACGGGGCAAGCTGCTCGTGGACTTGTGACTTAAGTGCGAAAACGCGAAGTTGGAAAACTCCAAGGAGTAGTAGAAGAATAAAGTTTGTGGGCGAGCATATGATTGTAGGGGTGGAATGGCTTTTCGATGCTCTCCTTGTCAGTTGCGTTGTCTCTTTGATCACAATCCGTGGGAGAGCCGAATTTTGTGTCTTCCCTTAGGAAAACTCGCTCCTTAATATAACAGACGCTCACACTCATAGTATATGCTCTGCTGTTTCGTCTGGGGCAATTCCCACACTGTGCAGATGATATCCCGGACTGCAGTGTCCAGAAAGGTCGCCGTGTCTTAGTGATAAGTGCATTGGACTGCTGTGCGAGCGCCGTGGGTTCAAGCCTCAGACACGTCAACCGAACACCTTTCGCGGCACTACCTTTCGTAGGGGAATGACAAGCCTCCGAGAGTATTACTTGTCACGAAAAAGCTTCTCATTTCGCCTTTTGTAGGTCTCTTCCATTTGTGCGAAAAATTTAGCACGGACAACATGAATGGTTGCGAGAAGCTAAGCCTTGGCTTATCCGTCATCGAAGGATTGGGGAAGTCTTTGAAAGGTTTGGAAGTTATGTATGGATCACATTTCGGTAGATCCCCGTCTGACTAAATGGTCAGTGGTTTCATTACCTTCAATGCCTCTTTGCCCCGGTACCCACCAGAGTCTATTAAATTTTGGCGAGCATTGAGGCACCCTTCGACAACTTTTGAGCTAAGGTAGTGAGACCCGAAGCTGGAAACTCAATAATACAGAAAGGCTATCGGGAATAAGTGAGGATTGCAACCCCGTATACACCGCGGTCATAAGATTGATACTCACGTACGGTGTAGTCGTCGGGAGGAATGCCCTGGATAAAGCCCTAAGCCGCGATAGGCTAAATAAAGTCCAACGATCAGCTTGTTAGCACCGGTCCTTCTGTTTAATTTAACTCCTATTAAAATCTTTAGCAGGCAAATTGCTACCAGTGCAAATTGCTACAGTTCGTCTCAAAACAATCTCACTGCGGTCCTGTAAAGAATTAGGCCACGCCTCCATTCTGAGTCGTTTCAAAATCTCCCCAGGAAGATCATCCTCTCCAGGTCATTTTGGGAGGTGTCTAGCAACAAAACAAATTTGGCTCAAGCTGGATCTGAAACGTTCTAAGGACTAACTTTCTCTCAAGAGATTGCATATCAGCGCTACTATAGAGGTCATCACTGGACACTGTCTAATAGGCAAGAAATAGCAACAAGAGTTGGCGTCTTCTCAAATGATTTCTGTAGAAACTGCATGGACGATATAAGAAGTCTCACAGATATTCGAAGTCTCCTACGCTTCATCAGAAGCTCTTAGTGGTTTAACGAGTAGGTAAAAGAGAATTCTCTAAGATCCACGTGGTATCACAACGGACCTATCATTGTTCTACGTGTGTCGGCTTCAGCTGGCAGCCACTTCAACCTTACCTAACCAAACCTAGTGAGAGCTCAGTCCTTTTAGCGCTTCTTGACTCTCGGTGAGTGTTCTGATGGTTGCATCTTATGTTCTGTAGTCGTCTGATACCGTGTTGATCATTTCCAGCGCGGTATAATCCGAGAAAATCAACAAGTTATCCAGCAGTCTGTATTATTATTTGCGAATGTTATTCACATCGGGAGACTCTCGACTGGTGGAGGGTCGGTTCTACCCACTTCTTTCTAAGTATCTTATTGCTTTCGTCTAGTATTTTGGTCCGATGGCCATTCTTTGCGGCGTATGCCTCTTCTGAATGTTAGGAGCGGCTATTTTGGCCGTAAAGCGTGTCATCGGCCTACGTTGAACGCAGCCAGTGAAAATTCAGGCAGAACACTTGCTCAGCTGTGAAAAGGTTAATTCAATGGAAGACGGCGTCAAAAAACTGGACTGAATGCACGAGAGCGTTGCCTTATTTTGACACCGCATTTTTCTTTCGAACTCTTTTGCGCGATCACTTAGATAATCTACTGCGTTTGCTCAAAGTCAGACCAGCGTCGGACCGGCGTCGGACCAGCGTCTGACCAGCGTCGGACCAGCGTCGGACCGGCGTCGGACCAGCGTCTGACTTGAAGCTTGTTTTTCGTCGACAGTTGCATAGAAGTTTTTCCCGGTTCTGAATTGTGCTCTGCTTGAAGTTTAATCTTAGTTACAGGTTCTTCTTTGTTTTTACATGTGAGGCTATTAGTTAACTTAAGAGTCTCGAAAATGTTCCCACATAACTACACTGTGGATTAAAATGTATTCACAGAATTAGTCGATGAAGTTAAAGTCAGATCAACATTGTCTTGTATTGAGCTTTCAACAACCCTACCTTCAAGAAAACAGATCTCCTCTCAGAGTGACACTCGGTTCCCTGGATATTTAAGTGTCTCTCTCTTCATCGACAAAATATTTGAAATAAATTTTTTAACTAAACGCGTTTTCAACTGGAATAACACTTAATCTTTCCTTCTATTTCTTTTTAGGTGAGTAAACATACAAGCCTAACATACAGTACTCGTAAGTCTATAGTATATATTTTATTTTAAGGCAGTCCCTGTAATTGCATTTGTGCTTTGATTATCTGCGCCGATAAAGTGAACCTCTACTAGATTTGATTCTCATTCTACTGCATCTCTCTACTTGTCTATCTTTACGCCAAATTTGCTTGTATAACTGATTTTTATACCGTCGATAGCTATCCTAGCTTGAGTTTGCTGTCTTTTCTTGGTTAGATGAATCTGGTCCTATTTCAGTGTTCGGTAAAAATCTCCCAATCTGGCTCTAACCCCGAATTTTTCAGATTAAACAATGTTGACGCCATAGAACTTGGCTTATACAACCCCGAATGGCTGTTAAGGTCTTCGTCGTTGCCAGTGATGTTTATAAACAATTTCATTTCGTACTTAGGGGGCTTTCTAGGTCTTCGAATGTTTCAGTTCAATGTTTTTGTATTGATTTCTGTAACGTAAATCTTGATCTTCTTTTTAATAGAGATGCACTCACATTGGTACATTCCACGCCTCATGAAAGTTTTCCACCAACCCTCGGGGGAAACAAAAAACTGTCGTTATGTGTTTAACTAGGGGTATACCTCGCTTGCCTTGGATTCTGTTGGTGATATCGTTCACAAATTCATAGCTATAATAGAGCTTTAGGTAGGTAGATAGGTAAGGTGGCTGTCCAAGCAAGGCACAGACACACGTAGGCCAGGGAAGGCCCTTTGTGATACCACTTGGATCTATACCCTGAAAACTCTACTGCCTTTATTGAAACCAATTGGAGCTCTTGATGCAGCTGAGGCTACTTTTGACTTAAGTAGCGATAATTCACCCAAATTGTCGAAGTCCTAGATAAAGCTTCCTTCTTTGGGATAGGGCAAGACAAATGCAGAGAAAATGGAGCTTCGTTTCCTTCTCCTCTTCGTCCCTGCAGCTTCTCTCATTTGACCTGGTTGTTTGTAGGCATTATAGGTTGGTAGACGAAGATATTTAGATCCAACCTGTGAAATTAAGGAACTGGATTAGTTCACCAATCTTTTTCTTGGAAATATCTTTGAGGTCCTCGAAGAAGGGTTTGCCTAGGGGGCGCTATCAGACCCTCGCTAAGGCTTTTATTCTTGCAACTACGGCAGAAAGTGTTGTGGGGGATATTTAGGCTGGATGGACTCCCACTGGCCGGTGGCCTGTACTAGCGGCTACGATTCTCGCAATATCTTGTCTTTATCTGTTTAGTAGCTCGTTTGTTTTCTGTTTGTTGTGACCGGGCCAGATCTTCCTCGATATGACACACTTGGTTGGCCGTTTTCAGGAAGCGGTGCTGAATATTGCTATTAACGGCTTCTAGCAGGATATTAACAGCTTCCGCAAGTGAGTTGTTAAGGGCTGACTTCCGCCTGGCCAGGTCATTCTCTTTTTCGTTGCCGTAAATTTTACTATGACCTGGGACCCAGGTGAGAGAAACCCTGCACTGGACCCTCAGCTGATTTAATTCTTCCTGACATTGCTTTACCAGCTTTGAGGATGTAGTGACCGAATCAATAGCGTTGTTAGCGGCTTGACTGTCAATGAATTTCAATTTTTCAATTTTTCAATTTTTCAATTCAACTTTATTTATATTAAAAATTCAAAACTGTATACTACAATACTGAAGATATCAGTATTGTAGATGGGTGTTGGAGAATTTTTCAGCACACGGCAGGCTTCCTGAATAGCAAAGAGCTCTGCTTGGAAGACACTGGCAAAATTCGAAAGTAGAAACGATTTTGACAAATTCAGTTTCTCTGACTACTAGTCTTAGAAGACCTAAGGCTCAGTACAAAAGTAGATACGTCGAGACGGGTCTTTTCATAGCAAAATAAATGCTTGGCAGCAAATTTTGGTGGCTCTGTCTTGATTATGCTTATCGATGGCATTAGTTGCCCTGGTATAGATTACATTGTCATTTTGATCACTATGTAGGTGCTGCTGGACTTTCTAATCTTCAACTGATTGGATGCCACAAACCTTCCATCCATCTTTCCATCTTTGTACAACGTAAAACCAAAATAGCTCCTCCTATTTTAAACCAGTCAATGTTTTTGCAAATTTTTCATGACACTCCCTCACTTAACGTCAAAGCAACACACGTGTACGTTCAATGGCTTTCAAATAAAACAAGAGAATATCCTTCTTAAGAGAGAAAAATGTCCTTTCCTGTCAGTAGCAGCCTAAGCTTAATTACAATGCCTTAGTTAATGGTGACACCATTCACCGCACTTTGTTTCACACAAAACTGTTGTATCCCTGTATCAGGAAGAACCTAGATACACCTAAGAGGCTGTGTTTTGTTTCCGTCTGAGTATCCATCCATTTCCTATTAACAAAACAGAAACAGAACTGGGCCACTCTAGGGGTCACCTCATTTCATTCTGTACTCGTTATTCATTTCAAATCGGCAGAAAAAAAAGGTATCCAACGACAAAGGATACACATAAACGAAGTCCCTTTGAAGACCGGATATGGATATGTGACACGTGTGAATGAGATCGCCATTAGGCATACTGACAGACGGACAATCACGTGTGCAGCCATGTATGAGTGATTATTTGTTGGCCTATTGCTAGTGATGTGTCACATTGGCCCCATGATGGATGTGGGGCTGGCAGCGTATGCCGTGAAATGAACGTATTCGCGAGTTCTGAAGCGGAACAGAACTGCATCCGTTAAATTTGCTTGTTGCCCTCATTGAACGTCAGTCAGGTGGGTGATTTCAGCGGAGGCAACTGTAACGCTTAACAAGGGCACACCTCGGTCCGCGTGTGTACTCGGCTAAGTGCCCGTGCAATTGTATGCAAATAAACAATCCAAAACGTGCTACACTTCGTTAGCACAGTTGGCTGATGTGTTAAGCTCCAACTGTTGTTGACTGTTTGCAGCATTGGTTCGGGGTGAATAGCAGTAACAGGTGCGTACCATGGGGCCCGTGTCATTGTTCAGGATCGGAGTCACTTGAGGTGTAATTACCGTGTAAGTGCATTGCAAATGAACAGCAACAAGAAGTGAGATTGTTCACGTGATGGGAATCGCAAAGTGAATGTATAAGTCGAAGGGAATAGTTGTGGTGTAGCTGTAGGAATAATTGTTCCAAACAACAGGGAACAGATGGAACTATTTATGTGACTGTAAGTCCTAAGCTACTGAGTCCGGAAATAATTTTTGGTCGTCAGTTCAGCGAACGTTTTGCACAGGACTGTCATATGAAATCAAATATCGACTATGGTGTGGTGACTGCTGCAATGATTGGAATTCAGTGAGTCAAAGTTCATAAGAATCCAACGTCAACGGATTCGCACAACAGGCATTCTTACTGTTCGGGAGAAATAGACACCATAATCCTGTACCTGACCGAAGAGTAATCCACAGAGGGGCTATACGAGACCATGCCCATAATGGTTGTATCGAAACACAGTGACCTACTTCGCACAATGTCGTCTCTGAGACTGCAGAAGGGTCTGGTAGGAGCGCAGCACCGTGAACTTAATCCTTTTGATTCGTTTTGTCGTTCTGTATGGCCGGAAGGTGTTGCTCTGTACCCTTGAAGAAGGTGGGTTTTGGATGACCTAGTGTTGGTATGGCCTACTTCATGCACTCTGCCTAACATCCCATCTCTGAGGCTGCAGTAGGGCATTGTAGTGAGAGTCGGGCTATACTGAGACACGATTGAATAAGGTGCAACTCACGCGGAAGTTGGAGGTAGCAATTTCTCTTAGGTAAAAATTCTACGCAGGATCACATTTTTAAAGATCATTTTCATCATAATTTTTCAAGGGCTCACTTATCTACGATGAGGGTCGCATGTTAAGTGTGCTTCAGTGAACTCTCCACATCTCTTGATCTTCCGACATCCCTATTCCCATACGGGAAGAGGTGAGATTTCGTACTTGGTCCAACCATCTCATCCTGGACCTACCCAGAGGACGCCTACCTGATGAAGTAGCTACTCGCCTTGCGTATTCTGGTGATATCGACGAGTCACCCCAGCAATACCCAAATCTCATGACCATAGGTGACCAAGCTGTCTCAAAATTGCTCCACCCTGACCAATCCTACAGGATAACTCAGTATTCCTCCTACCATCACTCGTAAATAAGACCTTTAGATACTTAAACTTCTCCGCCTGTTTCAATGGGACTCCACTAACATGGAGAGTGCATTGCACAGGCGTCCGGAAAATTATCATTACCTCTGATTTGTTCATGTTCATCAGCTCATATCAGCTTCAACACAGACGGCGACGAACCTATCTAGCGGGGGCTGATGTTCGGTCTGGGTGGACGTAAGGATGACCAAGTCATCAGCGAAAAGCAGATGGCTTATCCTTAAGTCTCCTAATTCAAACTGTTCCTTGCCACGGCTGCGCTGAAGCATCCAATCAATATAGACGATAAAAAGGAGAGGTAACAGAACGCAGCTTTGCGAGGTCCAACGCCCACAGCGAAAGGTTTCAATTTGACGCCGTTCACCCGAACACAACACGAGAGCAACATCTCTTTATCCAAGGCCTTGAAATCCCTCTTTTATCGCTTTAATCGCAAAAGGCACCTCCTCAATGGTGGGAGTATTCTCCGCTCTACTCAAAAGCATTGATTTGCCATCCTCAGTGCCTTGTTCGAGATTGAGAGGCTCGTCCCATATGCGATTGATGTCCTTCTCATTGGAAAGAAGTACACAGTCTTTGGATTTGACTCCTTCGATGATATTAAACTTCCTTCCTCTGAGAGGGCGGATGGTCTGCCAGAACACCTTGTTTGCTAAATCCAAAGATCTTATATTCAAAATGGTAGTCATTGAGGACCCAATGGGTAGACCTTGATTTGAAAGCGATGACAGGATGGCGCAGTTCCCCTTTCTATGCCGTGCTTTTGCGATGGACCAGTCGTACTGTTTCGAACGTCGTTCATGTAGTGCGGTTTGAGAAACAATTGACCAGTGTGCCAAGAGGATATCATAAAGAACACGACCTACTGTTCATGAACACGCCAACCAACAATTCGTTTTCTCACGAAAAGTTTCCTCGTTCCCAAAATGCTTAGTACTTTACCGTCCCAAAATCTTTTTCGTTGCATACCACACCTTTTCTTTGTTATTCCACCTAAAATAGCATCCTTGTCTCCAAGTCCTTGAAGTTAATTCAATACGAATTTCAAATTGCCATCACAAAATGAAGCACTTGCTTCCTTCTTCACGCAAAAGGATGCTCCACGCCATAAGGACATATCAGACAGTCATCGAACCTACCACTACTGGCAACGAGAGTGCATTGTCATATCTTCTATTTATACGAAGTCTCATTTTAAATGGCTGAACGAAATGAGGACGACAATCAAAGGAAATTACAGTCATCACAGAAACAAGCACTTTACGTTGGATGAGAGCTTTTTTTCAAGGACAACTACCTTTGTCTGTTTGTCTCTCTTGAATGTCATGGAGAGACGGCTCTTCTTATCCTTGTTACATTCGCTGTCTCCCTCTATCAGATGTTTCATTTCACCAGACACCATGTCGCAGACACAGACCAAAAAACAAACTCCAGAAGCACGGCACGACTACATCAGTGCGACGTGCATGACGCTATCTCCGTGCGAATGAATTTGTATTCCAACCGACGGAACAAGGATATCGGTGGCATCCTTTGTCGCAATGAGGTTCCTGTTGCTGCTACCCGCACACACAAAGCGCTGTAGGGCATTACACTCCATTATTATTCGAAAGGAAATCAAGTTCAATGCCTTCGCCTTAGCAGGCGAAAGTCTTTCTCGTCTTTCTTGCGTTTTGCCCTCCTCCTCGTCCATGGTCAACCGTCATACTCGTATAGATGCCATTTTGAGATATCCCCACACACACAAATGCATAAAGCACTCATTCAATGTCCTTTTCGGAGCAGCGCAACGACCAAAATAATGGATGGATGAGGGAAAATCGGGAAAAAGGACCAAAGTGCTCGCCTCAATGAGATCAGACGGAGCAAGTAAATCTTTGTGTTGCCTTTCAAGGAGTCGCTGCTGTCTCGTTCTCTAGTTTTTTTTTCTTTTATTTCCTCAATTTGTATGATATGCACGACCACACAGACAGACCTGAGAAGAAAGGTGGATGAGGTTCCCTTAAAGTTCGCCTAGAGCAACCCGAGCAATGCAAGACGTGAATTTAAAGACTTTCAATGGATCAATGTTGGGTGTGTTTTCGCCTTGGACAACATTGCCACTGCAACAGCTAGTCGGTGGGGTAAGTCTTTGTGGCCAAAGAATCGTTGGCGGAACAAGCTTATCCGGTTACACACTTGAAATTTGAGAATAGTCAAAGTTTTAATCGCCTTAGTCAAAGTTTTTTGGGTTTCAACTCCTGCGTTTTGCTGAGATTCATGTACGTGTGTGGAATTGGATTTGGGAATCTTGGTGCTTGGAAACGCGCCCGTATCTTAATTGAATTTTATCGGTTCGTTAGGATTTCGTAGTGCAAATAATGGCGCGATAAGTTCTTTGTTATGGCTCAGATGTGATGGTCCCTTAAGGGATCTCTAATTGAAGTGGTTTGGCGAATTGAAATGGAGGTGTTTGCGCGTGGAATGGTTTTTGGGGGAAATTGGCAGTTTGTCTGCGTGTCTATCTGCGAACGTAATTACACAAATTAACTAGAGCCGTGAACGAGCTGCAAGGAGCCCATTATTCTTTAGGTTTGTCATGGTCTAATAGAGAGCATAATCTGACTTGATGGATGTTCTTCGCATTCGTTTCTTTTCAGAGGGCAATGGACCTTCTTAACGAGTCTGCGAATAGGAAGCATTGAAGTCAGTGAAGAGGAATAGTTGACGTATTTTTGCACTTTGGTAGTTGACCCCGCTCTTGACTTTTTACCATTTTTTTTTCTCAATATAGCTCAAGACGCTGTCTTGAATTATTTTCTGGTCGCATATTAATCTTTTAGTTGCTAAAAAACTTCTCAAAATCATATACTAAAAGCATGAAACCAGCTACCAGATTTACATAAAATAACCAATGGCTACTGACTAAAAACCTGGGCCCTTTCGTCTATTTGAAAGTCCTGGATGCAGGTATTACTCTTTCTTGAGACATTTATTCAGAGACATGTATTTATGTTTCTGAATAGTTTAGCCCTCTTAAGATGCACATAGTTTTGTCAAAAGGCAAGAGGCGATTTAGGAGGACCTGGGACGAATTGAACGTAGGGCTCATAATACAGGTCTGTACAAGATTTCTCAAGCTGTATGTGGGTTAATCCCATTTTCCTATTGGACTCAACTGAAAAAGTGCCAAACCTAGCGTTTAGGCATGGCAGCCAGCACGCTAATCATATATGTAGGTCTTGTGTAAGACAAGGTGGTACCCCAGGGAGTTATAGAAGTCCTGAGCACAAAACAGGCAGCTATCTTCAGCCTAGGCGAAGGTAGTTTGACCACATACTTAATGTGGCGCTACAGTCCGGGGTGGACCTAGGCCTCAACCAACAAGCGTCTCCAGCCAACTCGATCTTTAGTTAGCCTCCTCCAGTTTCGCACGCTAAGTTGGTTAAGGTCCCCTTCCACTTGCGTGCGCCACTTGAGTCACGGTCATCCTCTACTGCGCCGTCCTCGGGTGTAGATTCGACACCTCACCAACAGCGAAGTCTATTTTAACTTATAAAGGAACCGCACTGCAATGGGATAAGTTCTTTCAAGGGCCCATGAGCTGATCGAGATGAACAGATACAGACGACACAGCAGCATGCGAAAACAGCCTCAAAACTTCCTTGAAGCGTTAAACTTTACATTAGCAAGTGAAGCCAGAACTGAGTTGACTTCAAAAATCGGTTAAAATGTTCCACATACTGAGTGAACCTGGACCTCAATCAACAACCCACCTCTCCAGTTAGCCATGTCTTCAGCTAACTGCTTCAAGTTGCGCACGCCAAGTTGGTTGATGTCCGCTTCTATTTGTGCGCGCCACCTTAGGCGAGGTCTTCCTCTACTGCGTTGTCCCTTCGGGTTAGATTCGAAGACTCTGCGTGCCAGACTGTTAGTATCCATTCGCTCTACATGTTCTAGCCATCTTTAATCTCGTGATTAAATCTTCTCCCCCAAAGCCCATCAACGTTAACGGGACCGAATATTTTTCGAAGAATTTTTCGCTCGAAGCAACCAAGGATATCTTTATCCGCTTTCGACAGTGTTTATGCTTCAGCGCATGGGGTGAACGCTGGGTGCATAGTACCTCAACTGAAGATAGGCTGTAAACCCCTGTGGAAGGTTGTTGGTGGCAGCTGACGAGAGAGGGGGAGGAGGGTGTTTACACCAAGGCACTCTCTCTTGCACCCAGACGACAGCGGAAGAACATCCACGATGGAATCAAATGTTCCACATACGCCAGAGTATTTCAGAAAAAGTTCATGTGCGAAGGTGTGTGTGTTTTTATGCGTTTCTTGACTGCGTGTTTAACATTTCATGACTATTTCTAAATATCTCGATATGTCCCGATTTTTATAAAGTTTGATATGGCAGCTTTAACTACCTACCTAGTTCCGTCCAAAGTGGGAGCGACCATAACAGCTATGTCTTCACGAACCCGACTCTCTCGAGTGCTACTGCCAGGACATACTTAGAAGTTAGAACAGATACCGTTCCATTGGGATAACAACATAATATGCCAGGGGTTCCGGATTTAGTATAAGAACTTATAACATCTGTAAAAAATATGGTTTCGTGGGACCTCTATATAGTTGTTAAGAGGCGTGATAGGATGACTGAATAGAATAAAACCTTAGTGGGAGTGGCTTTTCACCGTATCTAGAACTGATTTAGAGATTTATGAATATTCCGCCAGTGTACAGAGAAAGTAATTGATATAACTAAACCTCGACTGCATTCAGGCTGGTAGTAAAGTGTCAGGAGTAGAAAGAGCGACTGATTCAATCAAACCATTGCTACTGCTAAGAAGTTTGTCCTGCTTGAGAATGGGCGTCTTTAAATAGCTATTGCCGGCAGAGATTAGTGTTTCAGTGCAAACCTCGTTAAAAGAGATGGGAAGCGACGCTATAAGTGTGATTGGCTCAGTCGTACCCTTATATAGCTAAGATATGCGCTCCTTGGCTATTTAGAATGACCTACCAACGTTTAAGTTGAACCTTATTGATCTGCGGATAAAAATGCTGATGCTGCGTAAGTAAGATCGTGTAGATCATCAAAGAAGTATTTGCTTAGAACGCTATGCCTTATTGTAGCTAATGCTGGTCAAGTGTCTGGGAAAGGTAGGTTGGTTTCCTCTTCCTCTTTGTCCCTGTAGCCTCCGCAGAAGTCATTGGTCCCCTACGATGGCATTTCTACCTATCAAACATGGGCCGGCAATTACTCCTATGATGAAGCTTATTTGCTTTGTGGATCTACATTTGCTTATATTGTTCGCGTATCGTAAACCATTCGTGTACAGTTGGTATTTTATAGTTTGGAGTGGCTGGTACCTCCCGATACCTCTCGGTTATCAGTAAGATATGACTGTTTAGTTGGTTTAATTGGTTGAATCAGAAAGAGGGCGCCCGATACTCAAATACTGCTGAAATTCAACGTTTAGCTTCCACAGTTCTCATGAGTG
Organism: Matsumyia berberina; assembly: GCA_917880715.2. Lineage (NCBI taxonomy): Eukaryota > Metazoa > Arthropoda > Insecta > Diptera > Syrphidae > Matsumyia > Matsumyia berberina. Next base: position 106,955,552 of record OU862870.1, on the reverse strand, counting down.
GTTTATTAGATGAGTGTGGATGGGTGTCGATGGACCATGGCTGTTAATCTTAAATCAAACCTGGAGTTAAAGTACAGTAGAATGTTAGGAATTTTCCTCACCGAAAAGTCATTGAGGTTGTAAAGGAAGGGTTTCCCCAGTGCCTTGAATCTTGCTTTGGTAAGTGCCGGGCACTTGCGAGGAAGTGTTCTAGGGTTTCCTCCTTCTCTGTGTCTTTGCATCTGCGGCAGCAGGTGTTAAAAGGGACCCGTACAGATGGCGACTACGCGCGGAATATCTGTTCGGGTTCTTCTAAGGAGGTCGTTTGTTTTCCTATGATGTTATGTTGGCCAACTCCTCACTTCCTCTGCCCATGCCAATCCTATGCCACTTTAGAAACAGAACATTAGAAAGACACTACTACCAGGACATACAAGAACTATCTGATGTTCCAATAAACTAACTTTCCAGGTTTGTGAGGACATCATGATGGCAAGTTTGTGAGGACATCACGACAAGTAGGTAGATGCCCGGTAGGAGCCTAGATAAACTCTCATGGGCATCACAATGGGTCCACAAGGACCTAAGTGTGAAGAGGTCGAGTGATTTCTTCCTGATCAACCCATGTACCTAACTAACCTATGTTGGCGAAGTCTTCTTGGTGCAGCTAGTAACGTTGTTCCATTTGTGTTTGGCTACTGACAAATGTTGTAGGTTGATTTTTCTCTAGACACTTCCTAATGGGCTAAGACCCATCCGAGGGTTAGGGAAGATAAGCTCCCCAGGGGGGCAGCCTCGGTTCTGCATTGTGCTACCAGCTTTGATGAGGTGGTTGTGGAAACAAGAGCTTTGACGTCCGCCTGGCTATCGAAGAAAATTGCAACATTTTTTCGGGGATCGTGTCGTTGTTGAGCGCACGAGAGCCCTCGTAGATTGCAAGTATTTCAGTCGGAAATGTACTGGCGAAGTTCGGGAGTCGAAATGGTTTCGATATTTTCAATCGTCCGTGAAAATTTATGTGTCGTAGTCGTTTGTGACCTCCCCGCTGTTCCAATCCGCTCTTGATGGTTGTAATGCAGGGGGTAAGATAGTCAGTGGGGGATGTTATCGCCTCCGGAGGCAGTGAAGACAGAATGCTACAGTGGGCAAGGCCCTGGCCGACCAGCACCCACATTCTCTAAGTCTAATCGCACTACAAGTTGCTAGCTTTCTGACGTGAAGGTCGAGGGGTAGGAGGTTTAAAATAAGTTAGTGAATCTGTCGGACATGAACGTATTACACCTGTGGTTCCTATATTAGTGATTCTCTGGATTCGATTTAGTTGAGTGATGTTGTAGAATTGAACATACTACGGCAACACTGCCACAGGCTCATTTTCAGTCTAAGTCCTCACTTCTTCCCAAAATTTGTGCTACATCCACAAAAGACTATGCATGCCTTTATGGCTATTTGTTCTATATTTGATTTCCAATTTAGTTTGGGAGGTATACCTCCGTGCCTTGTTTTGCTAGTTCAATCGCCTTACAGTTGTCCGGAATATTAGATACCGTCTTCTCATTCGGACCTGTCCAGGATGATGGTACTGTATTCGATCTTGAAGTCATAGTAGGGGTAGATAGTCCGTTTTATTGGAAATAGTGTTGGTGACATAAAACGCGAGTGGCCGATTTGTGAGTTCGACCATTGCTGAGATTCTCAGAGCCTCAGAGCTGCTTTGGACGCTACTAACTTCTAAATATGTAGTCTGGAAAGATGTTAAGCCGGGTTTTCACGACAGCTGTAGGGCAAGACGTGGGTGATGCTTTTGCACGCTGACATTTGTACGCGTTCAATGACACTGGTGTTGTACGTCTAACCCAGTTCCGGCACTATTACGAACAGCAAAGTGGGCCTTACAACCACCAGGTACGGCAAATAGTTTATTTTCCTCTCGCTCTTTGGACTGGTTTTTTTGGCACTTACGCTTTTGACCACAAGATCACTAGCACTTTGTTGCTCGATTAGAACTTATGATGAACATTCAACAAGTTAGCCTTCATCCTAACTACAGGGCTCCAATTCAAATTTAGCATTGTAAAACGATTGCCGTTGAGTACTTTTACTACGGATCGGGTATCAAAATGTTGGGATCATGTGTGTGATTTTATTTTGAGTGTTTCAATGGGAGAAATAACTTAACTTATGTATAACATGGGTATTTAGAAAAAGTTAAGTGACTTGTTTAAACACAAATTAACTCCAAACGGTTAAAATCTTATAAATTCTTATAATCCAACTGCACCAGCAGAACCAAGTTGACGACACACGCCTTCATTAGCATGTATCCCGTGTTCCAGTCGATGTCCATCAACCCACAAAGGGTCAACTGCATTTTTTCCCGCATCAATTGAAACGACAGTAGTTCGATCTAAAATGAATGGAATCCACATTAACACACAATAAATCGCTCCCATTCCACTTACGCTCTTTTCAAGTCTCCTGTCCAATGGTTTGACCACGTCCAACAATTTAAGATGCTCTGCACCTAAGTCACACTGATACTTCACCGCTCCGCACACATAGATCAACAGCCAAAGATTGCCCACACTCAAGATGAATCCCGCAATTCCCAAATAGAACACCTCCATAGGCATTTGTATGTTATTCTTGCTCAGGTACACAATCCCGTAGAAGCACAATGACAGTTGAGTTATGAAAACCGTCAGAAGGATTGTTAAAATCTGAAATTCATACAAATCCTTGATGGTCACTGTCAGGTCATGCACATCGGTGTGCATTTTTCCAATAACCTCCAACTCATCGCTTAGATTGCAACACTTTTGCATTAGGAAACCCATTGCCTTTCTTTTCGATCGGTCCTCGTCCACGGTGAGAATGTCCTTTACAACCTCCAGTATGCGGTCATTCAGGAGCTCAAACAGATACCCAGTGTAAAGGAGTCCAATATAGAACTGATTCTCCACGATTATGATGAGATTCTCCACGACTGCAAAGTACACTGCCACTATTGTGTACGTGATGGAGGGATTTCCGTTCTGAAGGTAAATTGAGGCAAAGTTTTCCAACACAAACACAGTCGAGAGGACGATTTTGGTGAGGAAGAGTGTCGTCATTACTTTAATGGCTCTGGGATTTCTCTTCAGATTGGAACACTCTGTAACGCGAACCGCAGTTAGTTGTTTGAAGAGAATCCGAAATTTCTTCGGGTTCGTCCATTGACCCACTAAGCTGGAGCAGATGGCAGCAGCACTGGCTATCGAGACCATTTTCTGAATCTCAGCTGTGATGGATTTCGCGCGAAACTTCTCAAGTTCGTATTCGAATTGCGTCAGCAAGGATATGGGCAGAAGGACTATCAGTACTATGTTCACTACGATGGTGTAGATGACTAGTCCCAGCGGATAGGTTAGGCGATTTTTCACAAAATCATATTGGTAGTTACAAATTCCGAATATACGCGAGTAGACCAGAACCAATGCCATAAGGATTTCTATAAATTTGTCAGAGCGGTTAGACATTTTGACCAACTGACCTGACCGTAAGAGTCGTACTAACAATCCGAAGATGATTTGAAATATTTGTTGACTTTCGGAATAAACTGGGTTTCGTGTAGCAAATCATTGTAATCTGACACGCTCTTCGAAGGAAATGTGTGCTCGGTCATGCCTTCAATTAGGATAATGGGAAAAAATAATGAAATTTGAATCCGTGGCGGTCTAGCACACTAGAGACACAATTATCGTTGTACTGCGCTGTTTTTTTTTTTTTTGGCCTCAACTTTCCTAAGTTGGTTGCGGTGAAGCCTTGCATCTATTCTGTGAGTTTCAAATAATCAGGACCTTTATACCTATAATTCATTTAGGTCATCAGAAAAGGACTTGTGTCTTATCTTTGCCTTTGCAGAACATCTGCAAATCTGTGCAACTTTGGCAAATGCCAAGACTATCTGCATGGTTTCTTACAGCCCAATGACCTGTGCATGTCGCGACTATTCAGCCTGCATGTCTGCATGAATCCTGCTTTTATTCTCTTTTGGTTGCATGTGGAATATGAACCGATACAGCTTTTTAGTTCATCGACTCGGCTATACCCTCCTGGGTCACTATGACCTTGAAATTAAAACTAAAACAATCGGAGCTTGACCTCTTAGATATGCATGTTTAACGTTGTAGAAGATTTCACACGAATCAGTACATTGACGACAAACTCCCTGCTTGTGTATGCGTATTACCATGTTATGCCTTGACGCCGGATAGCCACTAAGCAATTTTCAATGATGACTAGAGGTTTTGCCTACAATTCTACTTTAAGAGCTTTTCTTGACGTTTCCATAAATCGAGTTCTAGCTTTGGATGATTGATAGATAAACCACATACAACTCCTTGTGTTTGGGAATCCAATAGACCGTGACTTTATTGTGAGCTACATATGTGGGTGCTTCAAGGTGTTTAGATAGCTCCAGACAGGCTCTGAGTCGAAGTTCGATTAACTCGTTAAACCATGATCACTCTACTGCCAGTGTTATGCCTTTGCATTATAGTTGACATCAGTTTATTTCTTAGAACATCAGGAAATAACCCCGGAACCTTCAGCATGACAAGCGATGATGCTAGTAACTACACCGTGGCCACCACACTTATCGCATCGGCTGACATCTTTTTAAAGACGCAGAACACTCCGCGTTCGCAACCCTGTGCGTTGAATTCGTTCGTGTCATGCACCAACGATTACCAATACGTCATTGTTCGGGAGAGATTTTCAATCGGTTGCCTAGATCCTAGCATATTTGGCATTAATCCGAATTTCTCGCCTACGTACATCAGGTATTTTCCGAGGTTAATACTGTGATCCAGTACCAATTGTCCGCCAGTTGTGGGCCTGACACTTATATCCATCTGATCTGGTGCTAATCCCTAAATGATCGACGATATCTTGATTAAGAGACTGTCCCATTCCCCGTGAATACCAATCGATAAAATCTTGTCCTGGCTGTGATAATGTTTCACGCTGCTCTAAATAAGATTAATTCGAGTCTGATTCTGGATGAATTGTCTTGCAAGTTGTACTTTTCTCAAATTCTCATCTGAATAGCCAGCGTACAGTCATTTATCACTATTCATTGTAATAGACTTTACGTCGTCTGTTAGGAGTCCAAGCGTCCTTATTATAAATCCGAGGTTGTAATTATGCAAATTCCAAGCTGGTTGCATGTTCATCGCTCAATGAGATGGACGTTCTCTTTCATCGATGAACGAAGTGAAAAAGCGGTTCATGCCTTTTTATTTGGGCTCTCAGCACTCCCTTCAATATGTATCTTCCTTGCTATTAACTTCTTAGATACATATTGGCGATCAAGCTACCAAGGATCACAGCTTGGCCTGCCTGCAGAGGCTGATCCAAGTCGGAAAAATCGGCGTAACTGATATACTGCATCGGCTATCAAATATACCATGTCATCATTTGATAGCTTAAAATCGCCTGGCACTGATGGATTATACCTAACCTTGCTGCAGCAAGGTGTAAACCAGTTCTCTGAAGAGAATCTTCACTGCGGGTTAAGCACTGGCATATATTCCTACATCCTGGCAAACGGTCAGAGTGGTCTTCATACCAAAAATTGGTAAAGATGACTAGTCTCTCGCTAAGTGTTTCAGAGCTATAAGCCTGTCTTCCTTCCTGTTGAAAAGCATGACGAATCTAGTCGAGATTCACGTGCGCAGGGTTGTTCTTAGAGTGCATCCTCTTTTGGAGATGCAACATGCGTACCAGCGAAACTGCGCTCTAGCTAGAATTGACTGCGCGCTTGATAGGAAAAAACATGTCATGGACACCTTCATCGACATAGAAGGTGCTTTCGATAATGCGACCTTTGCCTGGAAGTGTGACTCTGCTAAACAACACAGGGTGGATGAGACCCTGTTAGTGTGGATCAGAGCAATGTTGATAAACAGAACTTTAGTTGTAGATGTAGACTGTGGCCGCTATGTTGCGGCAGGGGTAAACAGAGGCTGTCCACAAGGCCGCGATTTGTCTCCACTGCATGGTAGTCGACTCTCTGTTGCATACTCTCAATCCTTCTAACGTTTACGCTCAGGCATATGCGGATGATGTTGTCTTAGTTTCTGTCAGGTCATACCTCAAGACTGTTTGTGGTAACGCACACATGGCTTTATATGATCGATATATAGTGCACTAGTAGTGGACTTTCGGTCAATCCTCTGAAAGCCGAGCTTTTCCTCTTTACAAGAAAGAGGGTTGTGACCGATCTGAGTCAGCCAGTACTAAAGGGCGTCATTATCCAGATTTCCAATGAAGCCAAATACCTAGAAGTGATTCTGGATAAAAAAAAAAAACTTCTTTGAGCAAAGCATGTCAAGTCGAAGAATGCCAAGACGCTGTCAGTTTCCTGGCAGTGTAGAGTGCTTTTGGCAAGTCATTTGATTTATCACCGAAAAAGGATCTATACGACTATGGTAAGACCGTTTCTAGCTTATCCGTCGATTGTTTGCCCGAGGGCACTTTCGCGTTAGTGTGTGACTGCTCTCTGCACCGAACTTCAAAGAACACCTTGTCTCGGCTGCACTCGAGATTTTCCGAGTACACCTGGTGCTGCACTAGATCTACCTTCCCCTGATACTTATATCAAAGCAATCTATTGTCTTAAACGGGGCGCTTTTCGTATCATTCGCACTGGAATTTTGATGACCTTGCCCTACACTTATTATACGACCCTTGTTCCATGAATATGCCGTCTGATGCAATGGCACCAGAACTTCGGTTGCTGTGCAAATTTAGAGTGGGCTTTCCTTGCATTCTATACTGGCTTTCGGTAGAGTCTGAGCCTAGACTGGGCTTTACTCGAATATTCACCGATGGCTCCAAAACCAGTCGTGGGTACGGTGCTGACGTTTTCGTGGATTCCGACAACTATGCTTTGTAACAGAATTGCACGCCCTGGTATATACTGGTGGGTGGGATTTACAATGCAAATTATTATTTCCCATTGTTATGGTTCAATCTAACTCGACTCTCTGCTTGATATTCTCAGTGGTTCGGACGTTTAAACTTAGGCTTTTGCACATTAAGTTGGTGCAAAATGACTAACGAATTACTGAGCTTATGCTTTGTACAGCAATGTGCTTCGATTAGCTCATACCTAACGCAAAACTTGACATCAACGATCCCGAACTCAATTAAAAATGGTAACCTCTATTGTAACGCCCATAAACTTACATCTCCCTCTTTGCTGTGCGCAACTTTTACCACAAAGGAAAGTTCTTGTCCGATGAGCGCAAGTCACCTGCAACATGTTTAGAAAATAATTTCGATGAATTGATTAACTTTCAATCCAGAGTAGGCACACAGAACCACCAGTTTGGTCCAACTACCGGCTTTACAACTTTCATCGGTGGCGCCTTGTTCCGCTTTTCTACGCACCTATCGCTTGGCATAAATCCAAAACCGAAAGCCTATAATCACACACACGTACACACCACGATCCATGACAAACCCATCGATCGAGGCAATTTTGCGTTCCAATCTTGATACATGATCAAAGCAGATCATTACACACCGATTGTCATAATACACATGATGCATGGCCACAGCCCTCGAGCTCAGAGTTCTTCATAGCACTGCAAACGATTCTGCATAAATTTTCCTGCCACCGATCTTGAATTCTGGTTTCGCAGACCACGGCATCGAAGAAAGTCCATCTCCTGCCCGCAGAGCACATCTAAACTATTCTACTGCTCTGCCCATGCGCGGCGGGATTCTGAGATGATTGATGATGACGGACAGTGAATCGTTTATTTGTGCCACAGATAGAGAAGCCATGTTCATGCCACATTACAGGCATGTATCGAGGGTCCATGTTCCGTCAAAAGATCTCCGATTGCCGATAAATGCCGGAGTAATTTCACGGCAATAGTCCGGAGAACACTGCACAGAGCACTGCGCCAGAGATAGTCATTTCCCATTGTGTGCGCGCCTCTTGGAGTGAGAGGCGAGCTTGTCTAGGAATCATGTAGGGCGTCAGATGATGATGATGATGATGATGATGGTCCCAGGAAATTGATGCATTGCCTTCCTATTATAACGGGGAATTCCTCCAACATCGTGATAACGTAAAAATTGAATAACAATCAGCAGCGGTGCCACATGATGGAGGAAGAGGTCAAGCACCATTCGATGGAATGGTGGAATTTGATTCTTCTCATGACCCGCTTCGCGTGTGTGATGAAGAATCCTTTTGACCCAAATTTTCAATGATTACTTCATTGCAGACTGTCAGCATGGAACGAGTTGAAACAAGCTGAACACTACGGTCCACCCGGCGCGTACATAATGACAGCCATGACAGATGTTTATCGGCTGTCTTGCTGGGTCGTGGTCGTGACAGTGCACGGCGCATGCGCGCGTCTCCCAAGAAATTATGGGCAATTTGTTGCCCTTATCATTGGGGTTTATCGCAGTGTCTCCATTGAACATATACTCGTACGATCCGTTATTGTTGGCTTTATTGGCAGGAAAATTAATTTCTGAGCGGGACCCCATCTGAGAGTGTGCTGTGGAGTTGGATGTGACAGGTGGTTTGGCAACGTAAATTTGTGTCCACTAAATGGAACAGAACGGCAATTATGCTGTTGAATCTGTTATACATTATCTTTACATTGCCAGATACATTAAGACTTTTGTAAGGCATCTCTTGGTGGGAAACACGGCCGTAGGCGTTTAAGTGCCTGTCCACAAGTTTGTTTGCCGTTAAATTTAATTTAGTGGCTACCAGTGAATTCAGGCCATCAAAGCGTGTAGGGAAATTGGATGAACTGGTCACCGATGTCTTGTAAACAGAGATGAAATGCGTATCGAATCTGCTCTAGTTGCAGATGGGTTGCAATCAGAAACGAATTACTTTCCATACACTCGGAGTACTCGTATCCAACCTGTGTCTTTTTCCATCGTCCTCTCGTCGAAAAAGCGTATCGAATAATTCTTCAGTATCGTGGAAAAAATGTCGTCCGAGGAATATATTGCTCAGATGGTCGAGACTTGGGCAATGGCAATGGAAGTGGGTTGTATTCTCTTGAACTTCCTCATCGCCACACCTTCCACAAGGGTCTTCTTCTATAACTTGAAGGTTTTTTATATGGTACCGCAGCCTATTATGCCCTGTGATCACTCCTATAAGGGTTGATAAAGATCTTCTGTCGATCTGCAGAAGTCTGTCGGTCCTAGTCCTATCGTATACAGACCATATCTTCCTTGTGGTTACAGACGTACAGACGTGCATTTAGTTACCACCAATCTGATTGGCTTATTAGTAATGCACTGATGGCCGCCGAGGCGCATACAAAAATATCCATAGAGTGTAGGTTGAGGATAGCCTCAAATCCTGCTGTTGGTGTTGTTCTCATTCCAATGCACGCCAGCCTTTGTACCTGGCCCCTAGGGTAGTGATTTTACTAACTTTTACTAATGAACACAGCGGATCCTTGAAGATTCGAATAAGGCGGTGGCTGACGTCAAACCGCCACCTCTTTAACTTAACCTAACCTGACGGTTTACCACCATACAAGGCTGCCATAGGTCAGTTTCGTTGTTATTATAGCCGTCTACATTTCTTTCTTAGCTTCCAACTAATTATCGACCACGAATCCCAGATATTTGAGATGCTGAGAGGGCTTTTGTTTGTAGAGGAAAGCTCAGTTCTCTGAAGATTGACTGTTAATCCAAATTTTTTTGTCCAGGTGTTTCGGGTTTATAATGCCTCTTCTGTTTGCTTGCTTAGGGTTGAAAGAAATTTGCCTATTGCAGGCAGTACTACGTCATTTGCGTAGGCTATGGTTTTGACGCCGCTGTTCCCAAGTTTTTGGAGTACTTCGTTGAAGTCAATGACCCATAGCAGCAATATGAAGATTACTCCGCCACGAGGTGTACCTCTAGAGACGTATGTTTCCAGCTTCGTTCCTCCAAATTCAACCTTTATGAGTCTTTCCCCAAGTATATTATCCAATCGACTAGGATGTTGGGGATATTGAGGTTAGGGTTCTACGCACCCCATCCGTTCTGACATTGTTAAAGGCTCCTTCAATGTCTAGGAAAGTGGCTAGTGCATATTCTTTATCTTGCAGTGTTTTCTGTATTGAACCGACCACATAGTGCAGTGCTGTTTCTACACTCTTTCCTTGTGTATGGTCTTATATTACCTTTTATCAGTGTCATTGAAGATGGGACTGAATGGTCTCCTAGTATGCTTTTAGTTTCTGGCTGGTTCATCGTCCTGAGACCAAGCAAGTGTGGCATTCCACAATTGCGGGGGCTTAGTTCGTTGCGGAGTTTCATAATTAGTTGTATCTCTATCACTGTGAAAATGTTGTAGCGTAAAGACATGTGTAGGTGCTTCTTTCTCATCCGTCCTGATCTAGGACATGTACATATATACTATTCGCATGGCCTTACAACTAATCGTAGCGTCGGCTTTGAAGGACTGACCGTACCGCAGTAGATTATTAACTACTGGAGGCGAAGGTCAGTCCCTTACCTGGAGCTGTATTACGCGAGTAGCTGAAAAGGAATGGATAAGACCATTTGCCGATGCTAGATCGTAAATAATATGGAGGCGAATCCTAGACTAGGCTGTTCTCACGAAAGCTTTTTCTAAGTCTGGTCACACCCTGGTTTGACGCGACCCTTTGATGTGACAAAATAGTTAGGTTAGGTTAGGTAGGTGAGTTTGCCAGGCAGAGAAGCCCTTTGCGCCACACTCAGGTCGGTAGAGATACATTGTGATATGCCGTACTCCTTGCTCGTGGGGCAACACCCAAAGCACTCTCCTATTGCCAAAGGATTTCGAACCATCTTGAAGCCTTAATGAACCTCCAGATGTCACTTATAGGCACGTCACTTAGTCCATCAGTGGAAAAGTGCCTTCCAAAGGATTTATATCTAAGGTGTCAAAGACCTGTGCAGTGGCAGAGGAAGTGGGTTGTGTTTCCGTTAATAGCGCGACCCGTAATTACTCCTGTTTTCCTGTCCTTCTGCATGAGAGTATTAATTCTGGCACCGCTGTACCTTGGTCATAGCTTTAGCGTAATTAACCCAGTCCTGGAGGCGTTTGTTAGTAAAGGTCAAAGTTGTAAGGTTTCTCAGGGAGAACAAGTGGTCGGGTTCTTCAGTATCTTACGATGGTCATCCATTGATTGCAATAAGCTCATGAAGGTGTCCAGCATTTTATAACACCCCACCTTCATTATAAGCCACTTCCAGCTCCACAAGGTGCTAGGAGTTGCGAGGAATAACGAGCTTATTCTCCACAAATCCTCCTGAAGTAATACAAATCCTCCCTGGTAACATTCTTTCAGATTTCAGTCACATACGTCACCACTCAAACTGCATCACAATCAAGCATTCAACTGACAAGCAAACAAAACAAAAAATTTTTCTTAGCAAACAGATCCTCTGTATCTTCCCGGGCACAGGGCTTTCATTTGATACGCAGGAGGCGAACAAAAAACCATAAAATCCGGAATCGTTATGCAATATTAGTCTGATCTGCGGTTGCAGGCATGGCTCCATCACATCCATAAGCTCAGCCTTCCTAGCCTCACAGATGATTATGCTTGCGAAGTGACGACGACATCGTCGCCCGCCCCTGACGACGTCAATTCAGCTTCTACTACCACGATGACGGAAGATTGCATCTGCGGTTGAATGACTGGCTTGAATGTGGTCAGCAGTTCGTCGGCATAAATATCTTCATCGGCTCTTGGATGCAGCAACACCTATGGAGTGATGTATGGAGATCATTAAGGTTTAACGACAAGAAAAACGATTTTACGTAATGTCCCATTTGGAAGACCGACGACGACGATGATGACGGCGGATGAATGTGTTGATGCAGGCATAAGCCCTTCTCTCTTCCGAGAGTTTTTCCTTGTTTCGAGGGTGTCAGATGCAATCAGTTTTCAATGTAATTAGCTTGGGATGTAAATTGAAACCCTATGGGGTGTGAAGCGATGGGTGTTTTTTTTTTTTCTTGCTGGCATTCCCACATAGAGCCTGAGGTCGGTTCCATTACATGGCATACGGATAACGCATGTAATTTGGACGGCAAATTACTTCGTATGGATTTGCCGGGAAGATATTGAGGGGCTTCGATCGATTAGAGTGCGCGATAATTGCGTAACGAAAGGTTGGTAATTAAACAGAAGCAGTCTCGATTAGAGATGGGGACAATTGCCATGACTATAGATCTGTAAATCAAGTTTTTAGTGGAAATTGTAACTGAGTAGGAATTTTATGGAAATTACACGGCGTCAATCAGGTTGTTATAGGTTAGGTTAGGTAAAGGTGTGGCTTGCGAGATTCGTCACTGCTCACGTAGACCAGCATTAGGGTCCATTGTACCCATTTTAGAATTTTACCCCGGGAACCTGTGAAGAGAAAGGGAGCCGCTGATTTAAAATCAACCCGATAAGGATATGAATCTTAGGAGGTCCCTCGGCTCGGCAAGTTCTCTAGTTCTGTGAAGAAGTAACTGCCAATGCCGCATTCTTCTGCCGACGTGGGGAGGGGGCATTCACACAGCAGGCGACGGGCAGATTCGATTTCTTGCTCGTTCCTACGACTTCTCTGATAGTCGTTGTGATCTATACCAAGGCGCTCCGCATGAGTATCAATGACGCAGTGCCCAGTCATAATGACGGCGACTATCCTTGCCTCGCGCCGACTAAGTTTGACCAGAGACAGAGATTTCTTCTTGTTATAACCCGTCAATAAGTTTCTAGCTGTAAACGTGTGTCTAGCTGGATCTAAGGTGTATTTCTTTGTCTGATCGTCCAGTCTTCAATATACCTTCTGACGAGCTTATTGGACTCATGAAGCGCTGCAAGTTCATCAGTCCTTTCATTACTAGGGACCGTATTGGATCTCGATATCTCATCCAGATACTTTTTGCAGATTCCTACAAGCCTCGATCTAGTTATCGCGGTCTTAAGAGCCGTAATGGCTTCCTGGCTTTCGATATAGATCGTGATTGTCCATGCGGTGACACCCTTTTCACAATTTTCGAGCCCTCGATGATGGGAGTGATTTCGGCCTGAAAGACACTCCAGTTGTCGTTTATTCTAAACGAGTTGTTTATTCCTAGACCCCAGCACTTGTACCCATGTTCATCTTAAAACCATCGGTGTAGAGGGTTATTGGTAACTTTGTGCTTCCTCCAGTCATCTCTGGCAGGAATTCTGATACTGAATCTCCTGTCAAATGCCAGAGTCTGCATCATGTGATCTGTTTCTGTCTATCTATCGGCATTCTCCCATCGAGACAGTATGGAGGCGTGAACGTAGGAACCTGGTGTCCATTGTTATCTTTCTCTCAGTCTCAAGGCAGTCTTAGCTGCCCTGTTGCTGCAGTACAGATCCAGAACGAATGGTTTCCGCTCTTGGTGTTGTTCTCATTGATCCCAGGATAGTCAAGCAGCACTTAAGTCGTGGCAAGTCTAAAAACCAGATCTCATCTGGTTGGGGAATGTATAAATAAACCCAAACTGCTTACCAGCTACAACGAAGTCCCCCTTATCTGGATACAATTGAGCGAAACGGTGAAAACACAGTGTGAATCGCACTGGCTATAATCGAAACAGCAACCAACGAATGGAAAGGGATTTCGAAGAGTACCGGGCAAACCTCTCGACGCGCAAAGTGACCACTCGTAAAGAATCTAAACATCTTTCTCTCTAGAAAGGTTCTAGGTTTAAGCAGCGAACAATTGAGGCTGACGGTGGACAGCATCACAGAACACATTAACTTCAACGAACGCATGCATGGACTGGGCCAAGGAGAGATTTTCAGAAACCGCGAGAAAGAACTAAACTCACCCTCCCATAGCATGGCAAGCTTTAGCTGACATTTCTCAGACAAGGCATACCTCAATGGGGCAGGGAATTTACACCACCTCTAGTGGGCAAAAAGTCCACTTTTCGAATGTTGAATAATTTCCCACTAGAACTGGGAAATAATAGCACTTCCTTGTGAGAAATTTCACTGCACTGCAAATGGGGAAATAAATTTTGGTGGAATCAGGTGGGAAGAGATGGGTCAAGGGTCCAGAAAATGCAACCTACCAGACCCAGTGCACATCCCTGTGCACAACAGGGATTTTTTCCCTGACATGGTATCGGTCCAATATTTTCGATCAAGGAGACATGAACCAGAATATTTACATATTAGAAGAAGTCAAGCTTCCATATGCAAAGTGCGAAATCCCGTTGAGTTCAGTTCAGTTTATACAGGACGGCACTTTGACACATCTGATGGAAGTTATAATAATGATTCGATGGTTGGTTGGTTTAGTGGGTGTCCTAAAGACTTACTTGGACCTCAAGCGGGGCCATTGTACCCATTAAAGTATTCTCATGGGAGTCAAACCAAGCGATAGAGTTGGCTAATCCGGAAACCACCCAGAAAAGGATAAAAATCTCAGGAGTTTCCTAAAATCAGCGATATTACGGTCCTCCAGCCCATGAAAGAAGCTACTACCAAGAGCACGCAGTCTTCTGGTGGCCAGTGCGGGACAGATTCTATTTCCTCTTCGCCCATGCAGCTCCTGAAGTGGATTCCTATTCTACAGTGTCCTGTGAGGACACCGGAGACTATTCGTATTTCCCTTCTACTAAGCTGTACGAGATTTTTGGAATTCTTCTTATCGAAGGCTGCCTATTGAACAAGTGTCCATATAACACCATCGCGTATTAGCCCTGATCATGGTTTCTGGGTGTCTTCGCGACCGGAAGTGACAAGTTCGTCCGCCCTCTCATTATCTCGGCTTGAAAAATGCTGCATCATATGTATTTCATAGATCAACACATTTATATCCGCGATTGGGATTCAATCAAACTACACGTCATCGCTCTCTCAAATGATATTTCTATGGCTTTGTGCTCATCTCGACGATAGCTTGTTTCTTTCGGTGCAGGGAAATTCGGCAGTGGGAGATTACTCCACTTTTCGAATGTGGAGTAATATCTCACTTGTGGTGGAGTAAATTCCCAGGTAGAGCAAATTCCCGTGGAGTTATTTCCCTGCACCTTTCTTTCTATGAACCTCTACTGGTCTCAGTGTTCCTGCTGCTATTCCTAGCAGCTGTTAGACTCTTGTAACGGAGAATTTGGTGAACTAATCGGTGGTTTGACGCCAACTAAAGTGAAATGCCGCTACTCCAAAGAATTCTCTGAAATGTTATCCTAAAGTTACTTCGAAATTTGCATTCCTCCTCAACATCTTTCACAGCAAAAGTGTCTGCCGTCCTGTATTCCCTTAACCCGTAAATAAGACGAATGAAATATTCTAAGGAAATATCTGCGCTATATCTAAAACATACGAAAGACGACAGAAACAACTCTCGTGACCTGTCATACCAAATTATCCTGTGTAACAATTTCCATAGAAGCAATGTGAAGAAAACATTGGTATCCTTGTTCGTTAAGGAGAACCAGACCATATCCCTATGACCTTACCCTTGCCCTCAACAAAAACCAAAATATTCGTCACACATGTCAGCACTTCTCAGAACCAAGTAAAAGTTATATTCATGTGTCGTCTCTCTCTCGAGGA
The DNA here is from genome assembly GCA_917880715.2 of Matsumyia berberina. Classification (NCBI taxonomy): domain Eukaryota; kingdom Metazoa; phylum Arthropoda; class Insecta; order Diptera; family Syrphidae; genus Matsumyia; species Matsumyia berberina. Next base: position 106,939,959 of record OU862870.1, on the reverse strand, counting down.
ACCACAACATCCGCTGCAACCATTCAAGAACAAGACAACTTGGCAGAAAGCATACCACATTCATACAGAAGGAGAACCAAGAAAACTGCTTCTCAAACTCGATTAACGGCTGACGGAACACCAGAACAATAGTGTCTGGAAGCGATAAACCAAAATGCTACTGCGGTTCCAGATACAATCGGAACACACTCAAACGCCAGAAGTTTTTCGCCATTCTAACTGGGAATCGAATTTTATTCACACCTGAGTGGTTTTTCGTTGCGGTTGCAGAGCTCCTCACTACTTAGCAGCAGGATGAGTGCCTCTGGTCTAGCGTGGGAAGAACACCACTTTTTTTTGCAATGTCATGCAATGAACTGCTGTGCATCGGTACATCTGCTCGGGTTTTCCTATGCGATACGCTCTATTTATGCACTGTGAAGCCACTTAAGTGGAACTCTGCATAATTTACAGGTTGATGCTGTTGATGGTGCTACTATCAGCGAGGGTATTGCCAGTGTTACAGGAGCCACTAGTACCGCCACTACAACCGTGCGAATTCGATTCTTATCGATTTGAGCTGAGGAGGAGGCTGCTGAGTTTCACTTTGACTACTGCAGGAGTAGATGTCTTGAAGCGTTGTGAAAATATATTTTTCTGAAGCAAAACAATTGTAAGCGGACCGACACGGACAGGAGAACGCTTCATTGTTGCGATGATGGATTTTTTTGTAAGAATTTCCATCGTGAGGGCGGAAAAATCAGCTCAAACGATTTGTGGTGGAATTTTTTGCAAATAAATTTCCACTACACTCTACGTTTATTGTTGTGGTTTTTCTAAACGCGTTTTGTTGTGGAAAATGTTTACAACCAGTTGAATGGTATGAGTGGAAGAAGTTTCAGAGTTCGGGAGGGCAGGGTGCCAACTTTCTTTTCCATTAAATTTGTATTCACTACTCAGACAGATCACATTTATGAAATGTGAACCATTAGGAAGAAGCGATTGATATCTTATATTCGAAGCATAGAAAGTGGGACTCAATTTGAAGTAAAATGTCCTCCACGACTCTGGTTGTACAGGTCTATTTTCTAGATTAAAGTTTAAATGACTTGCTCAGAGATGGGTCATAGAGCTACGCGTTAGATCTTGATATTGATGTCGAAATTGTTTGTAGTCTGCTGGCAAGAACGTATCGTTTCACAAAAACCCATAAAAAGACTTTGCACAGTATCAAACTGCATGATTTTGGGATCTTGATGTCGGTTCTTCGCCGAAAAATTGTTGCCGCAACAAATACAGCAGGTCCTCTTGCAGGTATTGTCTTGAGGTCTTGGGGTCTTGGTTAAAAGGTCGCTCATCAGCACAGTTATCGTTGTTCTCACTGTCCCTTCGGCCTTCATGCCAGAAGGATGGGTCTCTTTTTAAACATCTTTTGCATGAGCTGCAGGGACAAAGAGAAGGAAGAAATTATCCTCCATTTCCCCTGCGCTTGTCCTGCCCTATCCCAAAGAAGGAAGCTCTATCTAGGGGACTATCATTTCGACAATTTGAGCGAATTATAGCATACTCAAGTCAAGAGTATCCGCAGCTTTCTTAAAAGCTCCAAATGGTTTCATAAGTTGGAGTGTCATCTAGTGTATAGATCCTAGTGGCATCACAACCTTGCAGAGAAGCCTGTATTCTCCATGATCATCCTGCACAAGGACTGGGAGTGGACTGATTTCAATTTAGGTGGCGCTACAGTTCGGAGTAAACCAACAAGCCTCTAAGCCTCTCTTAGTCCGGTCCTTAGCTAACTGCCTTCAGTTGCGCGTTTCAAATTGGTTGAGGTCCCCTTCCACTTGTGCGCGCCACCTTAGGCGAAGTCTTCCTCTACTGCCTTGTCTCTCTGGGTTATACTCGAAGACTCTGCGAGCTGGATCGTTTGTGTCCATTCGCTCTACATGCCCCAGCCATCTGAGCAGATGGATATGTATCTCCTTGACTAGGGCGATGTCGCTGAACAACTCGTAAAGTTAATCGTTGAGTCTTCTCCTCCAGAACCCGTCAACCCAAATTGTACCGAATATCTTACGCAGAATTTTTCTCTCGAAGCAACCAAGGATATCTTAATCCGCTTCCGATAGAATCTTTAGAGTACCTTGTCTAAATCCTTTTTTTGACAGCAAAGGTCTCGGTGAAGTCTTGTCCGACCATGATGGAGCAGCGGGCATTCTCCATCGTCATTCTGCACAGACGGACCTGAAGAGGTGGTAGGTATCGATTTGATGTGCCTGGGTTTTTTCCAAGATCTGCCGCAGTGTGAATATTTGGTCGATGGTGGAATTTCCTGGCCTGAAACCACACTGATATGAACCGATCAGGTTGTTGACGAACGGCTTCAGGCGTCCACACAACACGGCAGATAAGACCTTGTAAGCGATGTTAAGAAGACTGATGGCTCTGTAGAGGGCGCAGTTCAGAGGGTCTCCTTTCTTAAGGGTCGGGGAAACAATGCTGAGGTTATATTCATCGGGCACACTTTCCTCCGACCATACTTTACTGATGAGTTGATGCATGCTCTTTACCAAGTCTACGCCTGCCGCTTTGAACAGCTCGGCAGCTAGGCCGTCGGCTCCAGCAGCTTTGTTGGACTTAAGTTTAGATATGGCTATCTTCACTTCGTCAAGGTCGGGTGGATGGAATCGTTGGTCTTCGTCGTCCAGATTGAATGGTTCATTCTGCGGGTTTTGATTCGTCGTCGCAGAAGTAGTTCTTCCATATCTTCAGCATCAACTGCGATTCTACTACGATGTTCCCTTGTTCATCCTTCGGTTCGGGCACTGTAGCCTTGACAGGTTTTTTTCACCCTTTGGTAAAACTTCCGAACCTCATTCATGCCGTAACATCTCTCTATTTCCTCGATCGCGCGCTTCTCATACTTTTTCTTCTTCCCCCTGAAAAACTTGTATCCGTCTCTCCTCTTCTGCCCGTAGAGCTCGCGAGCAGCCCTGGTCTTTCTAAGCAGCGCCGCTTTGTATGCCTCTTGTTTCGCTGCATGCATGATCTGGTGTCCACCTCCACATAGATTCCAATACTCGTTGGATTAGTCTTGCAATGGCTGGACAGTAACAATGGATATGTTTCAGGTCCTTCTCCTCCTCCACGGCGTTTTTGCAGATTGCAGTATAAATTAGTTTCAGTGCCCTTTTTGTACGAATTCCACCTACGACCTTGCACGAATTGCCAACTTCGAACATTGAATTGGGAAGCTTTTTCATGATAAATTATACTCTTGGATGTTTGTCATTCCCCGACGAGAGGTGTAAGCATAAAAAATGTTGGGTAGAAATATTTCGCAAAGCAGAGCTAACGCACTAACCACTGATCCACGGTGACTACTCATTTTAAAGCACTGAAAAAGGCACCAATCCCTGCTGAGAAGAGGAATAAAGACTCCAAGATCACAACCTGTACGGTGATCACTTTACTTCGATGAGACTTTTTTCCCTATTATGTTAAAAAATAAAGCTTCTATCACAGAACTAGATAGACTCTCTCTAATCTTCATTTGGGAGTCTTGAGTGGTCGGAATTGTAACAAAATCTCTTCGAATCAGAGCATGGAAGTTGTTGTTGATCCTTCGGAAGTCAAGGCCTAGAGCTGCTTGCTTTGTCAACTTCTGAAGAATCCAAGTTCTTATTCCATTTCGAGATCTACTCCAAGGAGTCAAATGGGAAACTATACCAGCTATGCATTGTACTTTGTTCTAGAGCTAAACTATGAACCAACATTTTCGAATTCAAGATCTAATCAGATATTCAACCTTATGATAAAGGTTTTTTGTCCAACTTAGCTAGAAGCTAAGGTATAACCCATCCAATGACAATGAAACAATCCACTTGCGCTCAAAGAATGCCTTCCAGAGCTGTCACTGCTCAGCTCAAGACAGATCTCGAAGAATTTCCTTTGTAGCAATGTTAGTATAGGTAAACAATGAGTTAGAGTTTACTTATTTGGAGTTTATGGTCCCACTCTTCATTTAAATCACCCAATTTAGGCGTAAGATTCAATATTTTGCGGATCAGTCTACGGCATTGTCAGAGGATTGTGATAAATTTCAAGACTCTTGCATTTAGATATTCTCCAAAAGTCAGTCGAATGTCCACAAGTCCTTGACTTTTTTAACTCATTTTGACTGAGTGGCCAAGAAAGTAGGTCACATCACAGGAAGGAGTGTTCCTCTGCTGTCTGCGTTACAAGGTCAGCGATCATTCCAAACAGGTGCACATAACTGATAAAAAAGTAGAGAAACCATAACTACTTCTTTGCGTGACTACTGACAATCGCACTGTCTCTCAATCTCAAGACACACACCGGTCTGATATACAAATTACACACCATCGTTCGAGAACGACACTGAGACGCCAATTGATGAACCACAAAAGACGGTTTCACAAGTCCACATAAGAGCCACACGATTGGCAGCTAACATGCATGTAAATGATATTAGCACCACTCCATCGCTTTGCTACATAAAACCCTCCAAAGACCAGGCAAAATTGAGGATGAGGGCACATCTTGCGACAGCGAATGTGCAAGCTTGCAAAAAGAAACGAGATACTTAACACATTAATGGGGGATCAGAGGCGATTCGGTCAACGAGAATCACCAGAGCACGCCGTGGAGCGGGCCACAAGCCGCAACCATGCAATTAAATCACCACCGCCCTCTCCTGCGCTTGAACCCAAAGACTGGGTTCAACGCAACGACCGAGGACGCCGATTTGTAATTGGTCACAACAATTTTCACATTCGGCTGCCTCCATTGGAAACAACAAAAATTATGTAAATAACGCTTCAGTTGACGTCTGTATCTATGAATCTACGTTATACATATTCATAGCGCACTGCGGATGTGGTACCGTTTTTTGAGCATTTATTCACACCAATTATGTGTGCAGCTATGACATGGCGAATTAATTCCAGTCACGATCTCTCAAAAGATTGAAGAACTATCCGTGTATTTTGCACTTTCAGAAGAAAGAGTTAGGAAGGCACCCAGGTTCATGCGATAGTGTGAGTTGATTCCTACAATGACGAGGGAGCACAATGACAGATGGAGTTGAAGTGAAATGTTAACTCGCAAATTAGATCTTCACACTTGCACGAGTGTGTTGCGCGTCCTCGTTCTATGCTTCCCGGATAGTTGAGCAGCGGAAGGAACTTTCCCGTTGGCAAGGGGGAAATTTGGTGTGAAAATTGCACGACACGTCGTCGGTTGTTCGTTCCTTTGATGTGATTTTCTTCTTTTTTTGGATTGAAATACCAAACTAATCGTTGGAGTGTCGTCGACGCGTGTCTTTAGATTCAGATCTTTGGGAGTGTCAACAACATTGACAAAACGTTTTTCAACAGATCCCTTACGGATGAAATTGATTGTTGCTTCGGATTGCAGTGGATTAATGGGTCGTGTGGCAGTTTGTCAGACTTTTGTCAGCAGTGTTCAATGAAAAGGAAAAGGAGGTGAGAGATTTGCAGAGATGGGAATGTAATTGCGATTTACAAAATCCGACCTTGTGGCAGAGTGAACACACACATTTTTTAAATATAATTCCTTAACGACAGCTCATGCTCGATAGAATAAGGCTAGATAGGTTGAAGGGGAGCCTGCATGCTATATGATGCAGCTTTCACTGCGATCTCTATGGACCTATTGTGTTTTCCTAGCGTGGAATGTCCAGTATGAAGAAAAGCAGATCCTGGGGGGTTTGAAAGTTGCCTTGTCCTTCTTCGGCCTTCCTGAACCCCTCGAGTTCATGATGATTTTTTGGAATGGTTTTTGGTGGCTTCTTAGAAAAGTCGGGCATTCGTAGAGGAAGTGAGCTGTGTAGTCATCTACGTTTATGTCGCCGCAGCCTCTGCCTCTAAATAAAGTCAGTAGGTTGTTGCATGTGAAAGTTCCTCTGAAGAGCTAAGCGCTTCACAGTGGTTTTCTGTTATCTGCTTAGCGCAAGAATATGCATATATTGTTGTCGTTTTCATATTGTTGTCGTTTATCAAGAATCCTCAGAAGATACGGCATTTTGAAAGTGCGAGGGGTTATACAGGGTTTTTCAATAAGAGCCCTACAAAAGTTTTTTTAAATAAAACAAAAACGGTTTTGGATATCAATGAAATTCTTTATTCCTGTGAAAGTACGTTCGATGCCATTATGTATGGAACTCGATTTCTTTTGCATGGCCACCACGGGCACGCTTGCAGAAGTCCAGACGCTGAACCCAATTTTCGACGGTTTTCAAGCATAAATCGGCCGATACTGCTGCAATTTCACGTTCGATATTCGTACGAAGTTCATCAATCGTCGCTGGCTTGTTGGCATAGAGCATAGACTTGACGTAGCCCCACAGGAAATAGTCTAACGGCGTCAAATCGCACGACCGAGGCGGCCAAGCGACTGGACCATTTCGTGAGATAACACGTTCTCCAAACTTGGTTTCCAATAAATTGATTGTGACATTCGCTGTGTGGCTTGTGGCGCCGTCCTGTTGGAACCACATGTCCTCCAAGTCCATAACATCCAATTGGGGCCAAAAATATTCGGTTATCATTGAACGGTAGCGACCCCCATTCACAGTAACGTGCCGGTCTTGATCATCACGGAAGAAGTACGGCCCAATGACGCCGCCGGCCCATAAACCACACCAAACCGTAATTTTTTCGGGATGCAATAATGACTAATGGAGTACGTGTGGATTGCTGCCTGACCAATACCGCATATTTTGTTTATTGACGAAGCCATCCAGCCAGAAATGAGCCTCATCGCTGAAGATGATTTTTCGATGAAAATCCGAATCAGCCCAATTCACGAACATACGACGCTTCTGGTGGTCAAGCGGCTTCAGTTCTTGCGTCAATTTTATCTTGTAAGGATGTAGGCCAAGATCTTTTCGCAAAATTCGCCACAACGACGTCACAGAGATGCCCAACGCTTGAGAACGACGTGTGAGAGACACATTTGGGCTTTCTGCAACTGAGCGGCCTCAGCGGCAGCAATATTCTCGACGGGAACTTCTTTGTCTCACTGGCACGGGAACATTTTGTACTGTGCCTGTGGATTAAAATTTTTCCACTAGACGCTCAATTGTTGATCTGCTAGGACGATTATGACGACCATAAATTGGACGTAGCGCTCTTAACGTTGAGGCCACTGACTCCGAATTTCGGTAGTAAATTTTAATAATTTCGACTCGTTGTTGGCTCGTATGAAATGGCAAACCTTACTGAAGAGAAATGTCAAAAAACCGCAAGAAAAATATGGCGTCGTTTGCTGTCCCTGTCGCTCTACTTTTGTAGCGTCCCTATTGAAAAAGCCTTTATCTTCATGGTGTTCAGTTTTGCTGTTGTGCCTCCAGGAATTCTGCAAGAGAAAAGTCATTGAAAAAAGTGTCTGACAGTGCTTTCATGTACAATTTTGATGACTTGGACTTCACAGTGTACACGATCTGTCGTCGAAGTGGCCCAGGGCTCTCAGTTAACAGCCGATCTTTTCGCTTCTAGACGTGTCGGTAGAATGTTTAGCCTCGTTTCAGTGGCTGTTGCAATGGGACGACAAAAGTATTAATATAGACGGTTGAATAATAAGTCACCTTCGCTTGTCTGACTATAATGTGATAGTTACTGACAGCTTTGGCGATGAGCAACAAATGCTAGAAAAGCTCAAATAGTCTGCGGAGCGTAGGTTCAACAACAAACAAATTTTTCAACTAACTTAGACCCTAGTGGAAACCTTTGGATCGAAAATGAATCAGAAATCTAGTATCAGTATCTGGGAATGCAATAAGGCTCTCAAGAGATAATTAAACATTGGAATTGGTCGGGCAGCCCGTGAAAAACTTAACCATATCTCCTCGCAAGGAACATTCTCATGAAACTATCAAAACGAGGCAAAAAGCGCAAAGACCAATAAAAAAAAGAGTAATGCTAGAAATCACAAGAAGAAAAATAAATCGAAGAACAAAGGTGTCAGATACAAGAGGAAGCACAGCAGGTAATAGGCAGGTCACGTAGCTCACACGTCGGATAACAGATGGACGAAAAGACTGCTAAAATGGAATACATACAGAGCAAATAAGTGTCATATTTGTTTAATTCACTTGGCATTCATTGGAGCCTAAGACATATTCGAGCTTAAATCTTTCCTGATGATCGATAATTTCACCCATTCAGCTTCTTCATTAGGCCTCAAAACTATTATACGTAGTTTCACTGTTCCAGTCGTTTGGCTTATGCTTCATGTGTTCCTTTTTTGCTCTGTATTAGCCTTATCTGTATGTACCTGTTGCTAAATCCTTCCTTATAAACACGAAGACTAATGCCTCTCCTGCTGTCTTTATCAAGCCAAAACTAGTTTGAACGCGCGTTATTATCCTATCTGTGAGCGGCTACTGGATATGACATCTACAATTTTCTTAGTTTCACTGAAATCTGCCACTGGTTGCTCTTCTTGTAGATGCAAATCTAGTTGTTCTCTCCATACAGAGGCCGTAGGCCACCCAAGATCAGAATGAATTTTTTTATGACTAGTCCCACTTCTAAGTCTGTTTTGTACGAATCTCGTTCGCTCCTTACTGAACTGTCCATAAATGATGTGCCTTGCCACCGAGCTTATCACTCGGTTTAGTTCCGGTTTGGATTCGAAGTTCACACAAGTTGCTCGCCCTTGCATCTTCTCTAAGTCTCTATCGCAGCGATTTCAGTGGACGTAACATGCAGTGGACTCCTGAGCGAGCGGCGTGGGTTCAAGTCCCAGCTATGTCCACTTAATATTTTTCGCGGCATCACCTCTCGTCGGGGTATGACAAACCCCCGGGAGTATAATTTGTCATGAACAAGCTTCTCAATTCGCCGTTCGGAGTCGTCAATAAATCGTAGGCCCCTTCCATGCGTGTGAAAAATGTAACACGCACAACATGAATTGTTGCGAGAAGTTAAGCCTTGGCTTATTCCGAGCTGTCGCGCCAGCTACACACAAACATGCAAATTGTAGCTCCAAGTAGCATACGGTGTCCATAACTTAAAATGGACCCTCAATACCCTTGACATCTTCTTTGAACCCAAGAAGACAGCCGTCTAAATCTAATCTAATCTAAATCTAGAAATGTCAGGTCCATTGGCGTATTTCCCGAAGTCCTTCGTATAAACCAATCGTTTGGAAAAATTATAAAGCATCGTCTCCCTAGAATTTAAGACTCATTACCAAGGCACCTGAGTTTTTGAATCTTTCTTTAGCCAGACTTTCGTTTTTCAAGCATGGATCACCATATCAACGATTCGTTTGTTAAGATTGTACTTTCTTACAATTGTTACATTAAAGCTCTCCCTACTTCTTAAAGTTAAAAGAAAACCTCTCTTCGCTTATGCTTTCAAGGACACATTGTGTCCCGTAGGGCTAAGAGCATTCAAATATAAGAAGCACCGCTTAAGAAACTCAGATTGTCAGTGAATTTTTATTCGTGCGCTATCTGTAAAACGTTTCAGTTAATCTCTCATTTGAAGAGCACTCCTATCTCCCATGCAATCCATTTACAAAAAAATAAAATTCCAGACATTCCTCTCATCAACAAGCACACGCTTTAATTCTTTCCCCCTTTTTTCCAAACACACGTGCAGATGGTCGCATTTTATCTGAGAAATTTCATAATTAGTCGAAAGCATGGAACCATAACACAAACATTCCTCCTTCCCGCACAGCACCCTTGACCGTGACCATCACACATGGTGTTGTCCCGTCTCCGGGGACAACAGAGACAGTGTCATATCACTGAATAAACAAAACTGTCGAATCCACTTAAGTATAACTGCAGGACTTGACCTAACTCAACATAAATGCATTAGAAACGCTCAGAGAGAAAGAGAGAGAGAGAGAAAGAGGGGTGTTAGAAACTAAACAAACACTGCAACTGCAACGGAGCAATTTATGCGTGACGCTAGGAACGAATTTCCAAAAATACTCGCACATCGAATTCCCACGAAATCAATTAACCACTTTAGAGCCGTAGATACATTTTTAGATGTACAGTGAGTAGTGCACTGCACATCAGCTGGGGGAAGTGAAACAAAATTCAATCATCGCGTTCACGTGAGGAGGCGGAGGCACACATCATACTTAGAGGAGGGGGCCCACAACAAGCAGCCTGGCTTCGGGAGAACATGCCGCCGAGCAGCGACGACGACGCCGGCCATCCGTCGTGTGCAAGTCCATCAAAGGGAATCAATTCTCACCCCATTAAGAACGCTAATGTGCCCAAGCAAGGCATTACGACTTCTTCTCCGGTTTTAATTATTTTCCTCTATGTCGGGGTCCATGGTCACGTCATGGGCCGACAGCGGAGTTAAGCATACTCCTCCTCACTAGACGGTTGTCTGTGTGTTGTCCAGCTTTTTTCCAGTTCCGTGTTGAATAGGAGAACGGTTCCATTGAATTTGCTGACACAAAGGGTGGGTATTGTGCATTGTGTTTTGATTTCGTCGTCGTTTTGGAGAATTCTCGGAATACGATGAACGCTGGTGTGTGGCAACTGCCAGTAGACAGTGGCAGAAGCGATTTATGCGCTTAGACCTGGAGGAGTGGTCCAGTTTACAATTGAAATTGCCTTCCATCGGCATAAATCGCGATTGCTATTCGGTTTTGTATGAGTTTTTTGTTTGTTTTGCGCGAACGTCAAGGGAGAGATACAGGAAGCGCATTTGTTTTGTTTATGTGGGTCGCTTAGGTATGCAGTGGAGATGCATTAGAGGTTGGTCATAGTGAATCATCATTTAGCAGTAACATCTGGTAACTCGGTTTTAAATGTGATTGAAGGTATAGATGAATCGTTTTGTGTGGAAGGGCGCTGGCAAAAAAATGTATCCATTCTTGGCTCTGAAAATGGATTCATGAAGTCTTGGTTGTGATCTTGAATAACTTTTAACGATTTAACGTCGGTCGATCCCTCGAACGACCCTGTCTTTCACGACCCTTCTTCGAGACTCCAAGTCTAAGCAATTTCGCTTTTCAGCTCAAAGATCCACATTCACACTTCGCATCGTCTTTCAAAGCTCTGTACTACAACATTAGGTACGATGACGTCCTCAGACTATGGATTAGGTAAGGTTAGCGGGCCGATGAAATCTTCTTCATCTCATTTAGGTCTATGTAGACCCGTTGTGGTACCCATGTGTTTTACTAGCTACTTCCCACTGTGTGATTTTATATACTTGATGCCAGCCAATCGGCTGTCTTTGTGAAGTAGATCCGACAGTGAACCATCGGATAACACCTCAATGTCATTAAAGAGGTATCTGCCCAGTGCTCTTTTCCTAATTATGCAGAGGCTTGGGCAATGACAGAGGAAGTGAGTCGTGTCCTTATGCACCTCTTCGTCCCTGCAACCTCTGCATAGGTCGTCCTCGGTCAGGTGCAGCTTTTTTGCATGGTACCTGAGCATATTGTGGCCTGTAATTAATCCTACCAGTAGGAGCTCTGTCGTTGTACTTTTATCATATTTTGGCCATAGCCTTTTAGAGATTTCGCAGGTAGTTAGTGTTTTCCACCTGTTATTCGCCTCAGTTAAGGATCTTAGGCTTATTGTTTGCTTCAGATGACGAAGTGGAGGTTTAATTGCACCGTCCGCTAGCTCTGGTCCTAGGGCTGATCCCTTCCTTACTAGTTCGCCACCAGTCTCGTTTCCTGGTACACCACTGTGGCGAGGGACCCAGCAGTGTTTTACATTATTCTGTGTGCCAAGAACCGTCAGCTCTTCGCGAAAGCACTTTACACCCTTGGATGTAAATAGAGAGATTGAGGACTACCTAAGTCTTCGCATATGACGTAGGCGTCGATCTATTGAGGATTCGGGATTGGCTAAGGGTTTGGAGTGGGTATTAGCTGCGCTCTCGTGAAATGAGTCCTCATATCACTTAGATCTGTCAGAGATAAACTATTCTCACACTTCCTAAAAATGCCAAACCGAAGGTGGGTCGGACTAGATAGCTGTGTCATCTCTAAAACGATATGAGCTGTTGTATGCTTAGAACCAAAGACCTCTTTAGCAAAAATTGAAGGAGTAAACCTTGGGATAAACGCAACGCCAGCAATGGTAGCCCTTACATTGGTCTCCCAGAATGCAGGCAAGAGACTGATTTCTACAAGAATCTTAGGGTAAAGCTCTACGGTTTGCAAATATGGGGCAGTGCCACGAATGTTAAGATCTGTTCAAAGAAGACGGAGGTGGCTTAACGATTTGAGAGCGAGTAGCACCTTCCAGTCTACGTCATAGATCACAGCGTTTATCTTGGCTAGCTCTTCCTTGAAGAACACATCACTCGTACAACAAAGACAAAACCAAGTGGTAGCCAAAGGTAACAAATTCACATGAATGGCATCACAGAAGTCTAACAAGAGTCAGGAATCTGGGTCTTAACATCCAGCAGGCTTTGTCAATCCTTTGTTTTCTTTGCGAAGTTCATCAGATTCTAATCCCTAAGGATGACTTCTGTGGAAAACGACTCAGGTTTATCTTCAATGAGGCGATCGTCGACGTTATCATTTCAGTCATTAAGCCCCTGCCTCCCACACAAATTTGTTAGCCCGGCGTCACCTTCAATATGATGATATCGCTGATGATTTTCCGTACCTCTTAGGAGAATCTATATAATCATCCCAGTTCTCTCTTTGGCTATTTGACGCCAAAGGATGGACTCTACCGAAGACGGGTGAAGATATCCATTCTTCGGAAGATATTTCGTCCCTTTGGTGTCGACGAGGAGGAGATTTAAGGACGAATTATACCACCTGTAAAGAAACATCAATCTTGACAATTTTTGGCATCCAGAGCGAATGGAGACCAACGTTTCAACCCGCAGAGTCGAGAAAGTCCTCGCTCAAGGTAATGCGCACTAGTAGAAGGGGACTACAACTAACTTAGAGTGAGCAAGTGGATGGAGGAAGCTTACGAACGAACTACGCGGAGAAGCTTGTTGGTTGAGGGCCGGGTTGATTCCGAACTATAGTGCTGCTTATGTAAATAATTCAGTTGCCGTTGGACATTGAGGTCTGAGTGGCACCCAGCCTAGAAAGTCCTCACTATAATTGTTGTCTTACCATCTCTTAAAATTCTTCCAAAAAGCTCATTTGCGCTTAACCCAATGCCTGATTTGCCCGCGTTGTGTCATGCATCCCATCAGCTTATTTCACTCATTTCTATATCAAATCGTAGCCCTTATTTGATAGGCAAAAATTGTATTAAACATAAGCCTCTGTTGAACCTGCTGGGCTACAGAATCACCGACACCTATTCGTCCTTTCCCCTTCCCGATTTCCAAATAAACTCCAAGATCACACCACAGTGAGCCTGAATATTCGGCTGCATGAACTTCCATCTCATTATTTATTAAATGCCACTTCGCTAATCTTAGTCCTTGTTACCTGTAAACGTAAAACATTCCAGAAATAAATTCAAGTACCACAACTTGCTCCTTTCAAGGAAGCAACAGTTCAGATACTCAACACAACAATGCAGCAAGGTGGCTGACCTCTTGCACCACACCAAAAAAAGGTTTCCAATGACTTCCACCTGCATCTGAGATCCGCACTAATTACCACGAGCCAGAGATACACTTTTTCGCAAAATGAAATTTTTCATCAATCATTTTCGTGTAATTAGCACACCAGCCATGGAGCCAACCAGACACAGCAGGAGTATCATCTGATTGCAGCTCCAAGGCAGCAAACATTTACACAATTGGCAAACAAGTCATTAGCTCGGGGAAATGTTGGCGCGCCACAGACACCTCCTCTGCCCGCGCGCTACTCGGGAATAAAACAATTTTCACTTCCACCTGCCGTTCCCCCACGCGTAATGCGGTAAAGGAGGACGAAAACGATTTAATTAAAGAGACTCCACCTTGGACCGACGGTTGCCTTGTCCCTTTCGGTCCGCATTGAACCAGTTGACGTGGTGACTTTTCAGCGGCTTCATCAAAAGCCGTATGTCATACCCCATGCCACACGCCAGAGAGGAGCGATTCATTAAGACTTTTTTTTTCGCAATCTCATTGCTCTTCGCTCATTTCTGTAATTAGTGTCCAGCACGTCTGCCCATCGCCCGATGTTCGCTCTCACTTAACGGTTTTATATGTCGTAATTTCTCGTTGGTTTCTTCGTTTCTAATGCTGTGACAGGAACACGGATTGGGAGGTGGCGTGGTATGCCCGCCTGTCTATTCCATTCGCTATAGCGGAGGACCAAGCGCGCCAAGTGATGCTCGGAATCATCAGAGACTTTACCTGAAACATGAGCAGAATAATGCACAGTTTCGGAGAATCCCCAGAAGGACTTGGCTGCATTTAATGCCATTAGGTGGGACCGGAGGTGGCAGGAGTAGAATTTATGTCGGTCTGCGTGCAGATTTAGAGCTTCCTTCAGGCGCTGCACTATTGCTGCTCCTTTATGGGAGTGTATGCTCGCTTCGTGCGGAGACATTGAACTTGACTTTCACTTCACTGGTAATCGCGTCGTCTCACGGGTAGAAGGACGTGGGTAGTTCACCTGTTGGGAGAGTGTTCCCTAACTTTGGCATGCTCTAGTGGGGGAGGACGTATCAGCCGACTTGAAGTGTGCTTTAGCAGACATAATGGAGCTCGGTAATGACTATCGTAGATCTGGGAAATGAAACTACAGGAGTGCACTTGCTGAAATAAGTTAAAAGGTGTGTTTAGCTTGAAGAGCATAAGTAGATACTTGTCAGGGAGATAGTTGTGAGTTACATGAGCGGATAATTGAAGTTTTGAAATGAGATACACTCCTTTAATTCTCATCGAAGAGGAAGGTAATTTGGGAACTGACATGGAAAAGAAATAAGTTCAAGTGGATTGAAATTGTTTTGTTGTGATCCCTTCATGGCCGACGGTTTTTTCAAAAAAAGTACGACCCAATCCGTTCACCCGTTGTACCCGAAATCTGTTCACGAAGCCATCTAGTTGAAACTTCTTCGAAGTCCTTGTTCTAAGATCCCCATTGACGTCCGCCACAGTGGGTTCCTGCATCAACTGGATTTTTGTGGATGTCACTTGTTGTTGATATTCTCAAACATACTCACTTCTTGGGCTAAGCCGGAAGGCACCTGTTCTGAAGCTACTAAAACTGGGCTGTGTAAGTGCCTCCCACCTAAAGCAACTGAAACCACAGCGCACTCCGACCTATAAGGCGTTTTGTCCTGTAGCGAAAGAATGTTGTGGTCCAGAGCTAGATTATGATCATGGAGGAACCTCACGGTTGGGCTTGCGGATGGTTGATTAACTAACCATCTGGGGATGTACATAAACCGCCTGCCGAAAGCTTTTTGTCTTCTAAAAGTTATGACGCGACGATTGCAAAGTTTGTAGATCCTATCCGAAAGACTTAGGGCCAGTTTAGTGGAGTCATACTTAAGATTCTTGACTTCTCTTTTCTCTGACAGTTTTAGGTTGCGCAAGTCTTGTTGTTGAATTTCATATTGGAAGCTTTTCTTTGTGACCCAAAGAACGGAGTTCAAATTTAAGGTGACTGGTGAATAAAAAAGGAAATGGACCTAGGTCCTAGTCGTTTTCTGACAACCTCATCGGCGATCTTGTTGCCTTTGATGTCCTTGTGTCTGCGAACGCAATACCTAAAGATATTTAAACAGCTCCAGACAATTTTTGAATCAATTTGAGTATCTAAGTATGAACCTAGGGCTCCAATCGATGTTTGGCTATCAGAAAAAGATACAAAATACATTCTGTTTTCTTTGGCGCGTAGATTGATTATCTACATAACACCTCTGCGTGGAAGAGAGGGATGTCAAGGGGATAACTATGTTGAACTGTGGGCTAAAGATGCCAACATAGGCTCCATTCCATGATGGTGATGAAATTGAAGGGGCTTGTCCAGTCAACCCAGGGGAGACATAAAACCCTTTAATACGTTTAAACAGGTTAGAAAGTTTGCACTCCCTTTAGCAGAACCTAACCATTCGATTGACTCTGATCTAACTTAGACTGCATCTGTCTACGGTTCGTTTTTGTGATTATGTTTAGCGCTCAGCCATTGGTATATCCAGTTCCCTTTGTTCCGACTGTATACTAAGGGTTTTTAGAGGTGTACAACTGAACTTAAAAAATAAAGTGAAGTACCTTGGGGTTATCCTCGACAACAAGCTTACTTGGAGAAGGAATCTAAGGAGCAGAACCACAAAAGCCAGAAGAGCATAAATGTTACGCCGGAGGGCTTTTGGTTGTACGTGGGGTCTGAGACCGACGGCAAGCCCAATGGATTTACACTTGTATAGTCAGGCCCATTTAACTCTTTGGAGCGCCTGGTGGCCGAGAGTTGAGAAGAAGTATGCCCTTGCTATACTAGCCAACATCTAACGTATGGTCTCCCTGGGGGAAAACGGGCCCAAAAGCAACAGCCCCACAGCAGCCATGGAAACAATTTGGAATTTTTTGGAAAAGAGGTGAAAGTGACAACTGGGCTGGCCTATCTAAGACTCAAGATCCTAGGTTACTTTAAGGAAGGAACCTTAATGGGACACAGGGTTATCTGGAAGGAAAAACAGGTGGCATCTGGACTCAGGAGGCTCCCAAGTGTCCTAACTGATAAAGTTTATCTTTTTCTTATCAAATAAGAGGAATGGCAACAGGGCACAGCCATCCCTGCCAAGGGGCGAACGGTAGTGTATATGGATGGATCACACATCAATGAAGAATAGAGGGCGGGGGCTCTTAATCTTGCTATTTATTTGGAACAGTTTTGTGGCTTTATTCCAGGCAGAGATTTTCCTGATACTCCAGTGCACGAAACTCTTACTTAGTCCGGTAACTGCATTAATATCTGCTGATAGTCAAGCAGCCTAAATGGCACTTGCAAGCCCAAGAACCAACTCAAAGTTGGTGAGGAAATGCAAGGAAAAAATCAACACCCTACCAACCTTTTCCCGATCAACCTGCTCTGGGTACCCTCTCACTGGGAACGATCCTGCGGATAAACTGGCAAGGAAAGGGGCATACAACGGGGATATCTGCACGATTACATATTAGTTGTGGCCCAGTAGGTGATAAAGATCGCTCTTAAGGACTTTTTTGCTAAACGCCACGAGATCTCTTGGAAAGGTTTTCAAACCTGCAAAGCGGCCAAATCCGTAATAAAACGCCTCTGCTCCTGTCTACGAATGCGATGCTAAGGCGCAAATTCTCTGCGACCTGTAATATCTGCTGCTCCCTTCTAGCAAGGAGAACGCGTACTCTTGGCTTGATGGTCAGTCTATACACCGGATACATCAACCTGAACAAGCATGCCTGCAGACTGGGATACATACCATTCGAATAAGAGTCGTAATAGCTGTTTACAGATCCATAACTCCGTAAAAAGTTACTCAGTAGTAGAAATGGTTCGACTGCATAAGTCACCCTTTGTACTCCTGAAACTCCGCTACCAACTTGTATGCAGTCGAGGTTAAATTGTTTCAACTCCCTTCTCTTCTCTCAGTTACAGGGAGGATACCTAGCTCTCTTACAATGCCCCCCTAGAGCTCGATTCAGTTCAGGCATCCTACCCGAACGTCTAACAGATATTTCGAGAACTCTCAAGTCAAAATCCTATCTCCACAGATACTACAGGTTCTCACAAAAAAATCGGTACTCCGGCGTACTATAACAATCGACCAAGCTCTGGTCTAAGTGTGCTCTGTCAAAACAGCTTACCTGACCTTCTTTTTCTGGTTTTTCAGAGTAGAGTGTTACGTACTGAAGACTGGTTTCTACTCTTTCACATCTTACCGTCTTATTCCATAAAATTGCAAATTTGTTTGTCACGAGCTCTCTCTATAGTGAGTGGATCACAGCAAGCGATTATTTATTCCAGAAACCAATCTTTGTCGGAAGTACAATAGCCAAGTGTGATGCTAACTCATGTTACAATTTGCGAATGCTTATTCCTTCGTTCGACGACCCGTTGTCGTTATAGGCATCAGACCCACATAAAACTTTCTTTCAAATCGCCACATCCAAGGACAGGTTGGGATAATAACCATAAATTTGGGAGCTTATATCCTTGGAAACTTATATCCTTTGTTAACATCGGTCGGTAACCCCATAAGGGGATGCTATTGCTGGCTTCTGTTATTTATTCAAGTTCACCGACTCCGTTACACCTTTTTAAATTTAAAGCAACCTTGAACTTACGATTCTCATAAGTTGCATCTCACTGATCTGTTAAGCATTTGTCACATCTTTTACCAGAATAGGATTCATTTTCTGCAAAAATTCTAATGCTGAGAGTCCCACATGCGATAAATTACGTTCCATCAAAACCGGTTCAATGACCATATTGTCGGGGTCATAAATCAATCGTCATGTCAACATGAATAATTCGCACCTGATGCCTGATCCCGTCTCTCTATTTCTTCATTCGGTTCTTCCATTGTGTGTTTCACACACAGATGCTGTTGGAATGCGGATTGATTGAGGTTTTCCTTCAGACTTTAAACACATGCAACGGGTCTCTATTATGTTGCGTTCGTTGCCAGTTCATTGTAATGTTTTCCAGTTTCCCACCAAACAAGTCTCAAGTTCGCTGTACATGTACACTTCTACGCCGACTCACTAGTTGCATGGAACATTACACCAAAGAGAATTCTACTCCATAGAAGAGTTTCTCATCGTTGACTAGTTTCTCTTGAGTTTCGCATTCGAATAAAAAGTTAAATGGCGATGACCCCCTCGAGCACACAACAACATGATGTTAACGTCATTCCAATCGACAACCGAAGAGAGCTACAAATCCCATCACTATGACATCCAGTAAACCGTAAACCACATGGATAATCCTTACGTCAACTGTCATACCGACCTGTCAGTGTGTAATGTCATTCCCAATACTTTTTTCCACTGTCAGTTTGGGCATGGGTGTGACACCAGAACATTTTTTCCCAGGACATCGTATCCACCTCGAAGTGGTTTCACGTATTAAATCAAACCTGTTTCACCCACCCATAACTGGAGAATGTCCAGGGGTCCCTACAGTGGGAGTGTGGAATATTCGCTGACACAACAACGATAACGTCAATCAAAGTTTTGCACATATCGCCAGTCCTAGTTGCATGGATTGTTTTGTGTGAAGGAGGACGAACGAGAGTGGCGACCACCCTTATCTATTCTTCCATGGAGGGTGGTCCATGGGCATGAACAATGGTCCTGGCTCACACTACACCAGCAAACTGCCAAAATGACAATGTCAAGGGTGAGTTGTGTTTTGTGCACTTTGTGGTTCCGTTTATTTAATCAAACAGCCCTAAGGGTGACAGAAAATCCACATGCAACTGTCAAGTCGTTTTTTTGACAGCAAAACTGTTTGACAGATGGAGATCATTCGTCTCCACAAGGGCATTTTCATTGGTGTCATTCCCCCCAAAAAAGGGGAAAAAAAAACAAATGAACCCCTTTATCACCCTGTCGATGCAGTTCCTGCGAGAAGGACACTCTACCACTGCCTCTGCTAATGCCATTGACAGTTGTATTCAATTTCGACCGCCCAGACATTGTAATGGAAGTAATTAGTCATTAAAACGAGAGCAGCTGCCATCGTTTAGTTTTAGGCGATGGTGCCGTGCCGTGCAAGGTGGTGTGTCTGACATATGGCTTTGATGATACTTCTGTATGTATGTATGTATGTCCTGGAACAGACGTTCAAGGATTAATGATGGCCTCTTATGGTGTGCAAACACTGTTGGCGACAGCCATTGAATGGATGCACAGCGAGTGTCATGGTGGTTGCGCTTCCGTGAGAGAGGGCGCTTCAATCCTTGATCTGTTTACACTTGTGAACGTTTTGGTAATTGAGGGCCAAGTGCAAAGGGGATTTAGTTGTCAGGCGATAAATTTTTGAAATGCAATGAATACTGGATAGGTGACAATTGGGATATTTGATAAGATATACTCCGGAGATGGATTAAGTTGTGTTGCGAGCTTGGGGGAGGAGTGCTTGTCAAAACAGACAACACGACGACTTGGATTAATGAATATAATTTGCATTTATATTTGAAACGCATCTGCAATCTGTAGTCGAGATCTCAAAGGATTAATGATTGCTGTCGGGAATTCGAGGACTGTGCAAAGGATTAACAAATTTGCTGTGATGTAGACAGAGACCATGTGGGCAACGGATAAAGCGCAGAGATTTTGGAATACTGAAGTTATGTGTGCGGGTTTGAGGGTAAAAAGTCACATGTGTCACTGGAATACGTTTGGCTAGGTCGTGATAGTTATCACATTCTTGGTTCTCTTCTTTTTTTGCAGCAACGCCTTAAATTTCTAATGTTTTCTGCATGCGTTGTCATCTTCAACAGTATAGCACTGGGAGTAGAGTAGTCATATGCTTCAAGAATTAATCGAACTAATAAATGATGATGGCATTAGGGGGTTGGGCTACTGGTTCTGATTAATTTCCAATATCGCCCTTGTTTGCACCATGGTGTCTTTGTCGGATGTTTGAGGATTGGAACCATTGGTTATTCATCTGTCCACAAGTCCACTGCTAATTTTGTAGAAAGAATAGCACATATGGCAGACAAAAGCAGGGAATGACTGATGGAACCACATTCGGCCTGGACAAGCATTCGGGGTAATTTACGTCAGCTACTCCTTAGGAAAGAACCAGTCTAATAGGCATATTCAATCCAACCGAAAAACCGTCCAAATCGACGATTGGTGAAATCCTGGCGATGGGTGACGATGCAAATCAGGAGACTGAGGAGGCGAAGATGGATACTTCCAGCACGTCCAGCCGCTTTACATTCCTGTATCTCACCCACCTTGAATGCAGCCTTCTAGAACAAATTCATGGTGGAAGTAGGGTATCATGGTTTGGGAATATCCCATCCATCAACTTATGGATAAGAGAGGCCTCTTTTCCTTGCTGTCGTGAACGTTTTCTTTCAATAGGTCTCAACTCTCTCAAATTGCCGTCAGCCTGCCACAACTAGGTATGTATATTTCACAATTTTCCGCCATCTTGGGTAAGCGGATTTCATTGCGAAGCATAGTTAGTAATGGTGCTATCGGTTCCTGAATGATGTTTGGTTTTGGTTAAGATATTCGCTGCAGATACGTTTAGGCCAACAAATCCATAACACGAATCGTAGGTACCTACATACTAACGTGCGTTGGCAGCTTCCTTGCGACAGGCGAAGTCATTTTGGTGCACTTAAATTGACATCAAGGATTTGGTTTTCCCATTCCAAGTACTTAACTGCATCTTTTTTGTCTCCAGACGTATTTGTACCTCAAACATAGTGCCAATCGGCCTTCTAGTCATCACAACTGTCCTAAAAAGGTTTAGTCTGTTAAAATGACATCTTAGGCCACAAGGGCCGGTAGCGAGGCCCACTAGCTTCCTCATGTTGTTCCTGTTTGTTGGATTACTTAAGTCCGGGAACATTTTTCCAATGGGCTAGGCGAAGTAAGTACCCCCAGTTGTTTATCAAAGCTGTGACTGTAGCCTAATTAACACCACAGAAGGGTTCCAGTCCCAAGAGTGAAGCCGAACCGGTGCTAGCAAGCTCGACCGCAGTTTCATTGCCTATAATGCCCTGGTAGTCGGGCACACAACCAAGCTTGACCTTTTTGTGCCTGGTAAGTGACTGTAGGGTATTGTAGCATCACTTAACTGACCTAGATTTCATAGTTTAGTCCATGGCCATCCATTTAGGATTGGACGCGTCTCACGGTTTAGTTAAACCGTTTTTAGGCGTCTTCGGTGTCCCGTGCGCATTTTTCATCAACTTCACTCTTAGGATTTCTTCTTACTAATATTCCACATGTCGGGTTCTACTATTTAGTCCCGCGGAGCACCAGCAGTTAATTTCTTTGTTAGCAATTCGTTTCTTGTGTCAATTATTAGCTTTCGGTCTATAAGATAACTAAAGCTGAAAATGATAGCTCCAACCTTAGGGTATCACGGCAAGGATAATTACCGTCTACATCGACAGCCAGACAGCTGTTAAAGCTTTGGATTCCTCAATAACTAGATCGAGTCTTATAGGAATCTGCAAAAAGTATCTAGATGATACATACCTATATCGAAAGCCAATACAGTGAGCCTATGTTGGGTACTAGGGCATATGAATATCCGTGGTAAGGAAACGGCTGACAAACTTGCAACGCGTCGTGCCTCACATTCTCTCTCCTTTGCGAAGATTCCAATAAGCTCATTAGAAAGGTATATGAAGACGAGGCCATCAGTCGAGCCAATACACCTTGAATGCAGTTAGATAGCTCGAAACTTGTGAATGCGTTATAATAAGAAGAGATCTCTGTCTCTGGTCAAACGTAGTCGGCGTGAACCAATGATAGTCTCCGGCATCTTTCCTGGGCACTGCCGCTGGGACGAGGAAGAAACCAAATCTGTCCGTCATCTGCTGTGTAAATGTCTTGCCCTCGCCGGTAGAAGAATGAGGACTCTTGGTAGTTACTTCTTCACGGAACTAACCTGTGTGAGCAGTGACGAATGTCACAAGGCACCCTAATCTAACTCCACCTATTGGAGTAAAAAGCATTTATTACGTCTAGAATTATCAGCATGTCGTCATACTGTCTTCATGAATGGTGACTGCTGTGCTGAAGTTCATGGAAGGTCCTCATCACCTTCTCTAAAGTTCATATTGCTGAGTGTGATTGAGTGAGTGTGCTGCTGAAATTCGTGATTTGAGCACCCTTTCTAAGAGTGATTCTGCTGTGTCTAGCGTACATAAGGGCCTGTACGCCGATGGTCTGCTTTTCCTGTGCTTATTTACAGCAGTCGTTGATTTTTCAATCCTTCTTTTTTAGGCAGCGCTTGTACATGTCAAACAGAAGTCAGAGGCAATTAGCAATCATTTCCAAGACTCTTGCTGGCATACCATCTTCAGCGGCCTTTTTGCTTTTCATATAACTTGCAGAAAAATCGAGCTCTCCTTCATTAGACAGTGGAACTTTCTCTTGTTTCTTAAAGGTGGCATCTTGCTCTCTAACTGGATGTGTCGGGAGGAGCGCAATATGGTTTGTCTACCGGTATACAGGTTGCATTCATTATTTTCGAATTTCATGCTTGCGAGGCATGAAAACATCCTATGCTTGCTAGATGTATTGTGACATCCATTATAGCCTGGCCAGCTCTCGTCATTTCCAGAATCGGGTCTATTCCCTTGTTAATTACTGTCTTGAGCTGCACTTCGTTTAGCCGGGTAAAGTTCCATTCAGGTGTTCACCTTTAGATTCTATTGGTCGTACGTTGTTTTCTATGCATGACATAGGCAATGATCGCTGCTAATGAAGTCTTCAATTACTCTCTAGTTTCTTACGGTAGGCCCCTAATGCCAGATGCTACGGCGCACAGTGGTTCAAGTCATATGGGAGCGCGGCAATAATTCATTATCTCTAAAAGTACTGGACCGATTTTGATGAAATTTTCACCAAAGTACATGTAATTTACTGTAATTAATATTATTAAAATAACAAAAAAAATTTTTTTAAAAATAATTTTTATTTTTTCCCTAAGGGGTTGTAGAAGAATACTAATGCACACGAGGAACAGTCTCGCTCTGCTTCTAGTGGTATGGGATTTTCCTTCGTCCTTTCCTACTCACTAGAAAGCCACTTTAATTTATCTAAATAACAGTTAAATATCGCGGCATCAATCAAATTAATCGCAAAAGTAAATAAGTAGAACCCAAAGCGATTTATTTGATCTTGAAGCCGAACCCGCAGGTCTTTGCAGCTGGAACTTGCTTGCTAATATAACTAATAATGCAGTGCATCAATGGAGCTATGAATCAGCTCACCGCTCCCCGCCGCACGTTTTGTACAGTTAACAAAAGACAGGGCTTGCGTTAAAAAGGTAGGCCGATGTTTAACTCTTGCGGAGCAGAAAATGGTTCATGGTATTACCGACTCCTTGCTTAAAATAATATAATTAAACATGATCAACATTTTTTTTCTTGAATAACTTTTACTACATAAAATTTATCTTCATACATCATGCAATTATTTTTTGAAATCGACCGAATTTTTTTCTTTTGACTTCAGACCTAGTTTTTTCTGCAATGTAACGGTACTTTTAGAAAATGTCAGTCGATTTTAATTCCCTGACTATTCTATTATGAAATTGTAATAACAAATATTTCAATATAGAACATTCGAAAATTTGATTTTTTTCCGCTCTTGAACCACTGTGCGGCGTATTGATATTGATATTGGGTATGGCTTCGTACCACGGTCGCCTAAAAGTCGGTGTGTTTCCAACTTTGATTACATTCGACCTTAGTCTAGGTAGCATTTCCAGAACATGTCGTCTTCTTGAGTCCGCGGTGCTCATTATCTTCTCTGGGGCTTTGGCAGTAAAGGGTCCGAAAAGCCCTCGGTGCTCTAAACGCGTTCAAAGAAGGTAGCAGGGAATAAATGCTGCCTGAAACTAAGTATGATGCACTGAATTCACATAGTTTTGTTAGACCGACACTCACTTATGGAACGTTCGTCTCGTGTAATGCAACCAGAACGAAATAAATCGCTAAATTAGCTAGCAGCAGTACAAAGAACTGCCAACATCGCTCTCACGGAAGATCTCTCCACAAGGCTTATTCTACTGAAGTCTAAATTATTCTTTTAGAGCAGCACATACTGTTGTCCTCCAGACCGTCTAGTTTTTCCTGGACCTTCTCTGTCTTTTCGTTCGGGGTGAAGTAGCACTCACTAGCGTATACATTTAACCCACACGAAACCTCTTTCTTTGCCATGGTGGCTAATTCTTGTGTTCGTAATCCATACGGCAGCTGTACCAAGAGTATCTTCAAACCAGCCTGCATCTGTTTTTCTAAGCTGCATGAGGAAATTGTCAGCTGTTCTGCTTCCAAATCATCAACCTCCATCGAATTGCTTCAAGACTTTCAATACTCTTTGTCCTCTCTACTATTTCTATGTTTCCCACGATTTCTCAAACCAATTTTCTATAAATTTTATTGGTAGCAACAGTCTGCCCGACCTTATCCAATAAATATCAAAGTACACCTAACCAATTTCCATTTTCATATCCTTACTTGAACAATAAATATCCTGTCTACGCTACGCAACAATGGTAGAGAGAACAAAAAATTGCATTTTGCATATTAGAGTAACACGCTTACAAAAATCAAAATCATTTTCCAGCACACAAAAGGTGCCCAACAAAGGAGACCAAGGAAATTTGAGAAGAAACCCTGAAGAGGGTAGACTGTACGTCGTCGACGAACTTTCAGGATGTCTTGCTTCATAAAGTCAAGAGAACTTTGAACTTTTCTGTGCTTATTTTACTTTGCAACCATGCCTTAGTGAAAGGATTCTCGAAACTTAAATTGTAAAGTAGCACACAACAACTTCACGGTTGTTCACAACTCAAGGATGAAAGGACGCAGCAAAGTCCACGCCCAAAATTTCGTCTGGTTAATCAAATACATAAAATTCTTCCTAGCAATGAAAAATGAATACAGTGGAGAGGAGTATTGAAATTATGATCGATATCCTTTGGAGCAAAAAGGATATAAAGTGCAGGAGACAAAAAAGAAAACTTGTAAGGTTATCGTATTGCAATGCAGACATTCCGATTAGGAATTGTTGGAGAGGAATTTACAGTGTAAAGCAATTTCTTCTCCTTTGTGTCGTTACTTGCATTATCCTTTACATTGTATGCCGGCAGTAGCACTTGCATAACCCGTGTCTGTTCAGAAATTGTGATTAGGAAAATCACAATTGAATTCCGGTTGCATTTGTCCTCGGTGTAGGATATTTGCGATTTGTAGTTACGGATGTTATTCCACAGTGCAATTCAGTTTTTGTAGATTATGGTTTCTTTCAAGGAAAAGTTTCAGTTGGAAGATGCCCAAGACGTCGCCAAATGAACTTTAATAATAAGATAAGTTTTTGTCAAGGTCTTTAGACAGAATTAGAAGCAAAAAGGCTCTTAAACGGTTAGATTTATTGCCATGCTCATGCAAATTGTCGGATATAGTGATGGCAGAAGCGATTACCTTACTGTAGCTCTAGATGGCATCCACCAAAGGGAAAAATTATTCTCAGCTCGCCAGCGACCACGTTGAAGCCACGCACTTGAAAATCAGGGAATTGAACAAGAGTTAATCAGTTTGTGAAGAAATATAAAGGGTTTTTCAATAGGGACGCTATAAAAGTAGAGCGACAAGGACAGCAAACGACGCCATATTTTTCTTGCGGTTTTCTGACATTTCTCTTCAGTAAGGTTTGCCATTTCATGATGGAAAGATATACGAGCCAACAACGAGTCGAAATTATTAAAATTTACTTCCGAAATTCGGAGTCAGTGGCCTCAACGTTAAGAGCGCTACGTCCAATTTATGGTCGTCATAATCGTCCTAGCAGATCAACAATTGAGCGTCTAGTGCAAAAATTTGAATCCACAGGCACAGTACAAAATGTTCCCGTGCCAGTGAGACAAAGAAGTGCCCGTAGTGTCGAGAATATTGCTGCCGCTGAGGCTTCAGTTGCAGAAAGCCAAAATGTGTCTCTCACACGTCGTTCTCAAGCGTTGGACATCTCTGTGACGTCGTTGTGGCGAATTTTGCGAAAAGATCTTGGCCTACATCCTTACAAGATTAAATTGACGCAAGAACTGAAGCCGCTTGACCACCAGAAGCGTCGTATGTTCGTGAATGGGGCTGAGCAACAACTTGAAAATGATTTTCGGATTTTCATCGAAAAATCATCTTCAGCGATGAGGCTCATTTCTGGCTGGATGGCTTCGTCAATAAACAAAATATGCGGTATTGGTCAGGCAGCAATCCACACGTACCGTGATATGCCGTCCCGTGTGCCGTGACGTGCCGTGACGTGCCGTGACGTGCCGTGACGTGCCGTGCCGTGCCGTGTGACGTGCCGTGCCGTGCCATGCCGTGACGTGCCGTGACGTGCTGTGACGTGCCGTGCCGTGACGTCTGACGTGCCGTGACGTGCCGTGCCGTGCCGTGACGTGACGTTCGGTGACGTGACATGCCGTGCCGTGTGACGTGACGTGACGTGACGTGCCGTGCCTTGTGACGTGCCGTGCCGTGACGTGACGTGCCGTGCCGTGCCGTGACGTGCCGTGCCGTGCCGTGTGACGTGCCGTGTGACGTGCCGTGCCGTGACGTGACGTGCCGTGACGTGCCGTGCCGTGTGACGTGCCGTGCCTTGTGCCGTGACGTGCCGTGCCGTGTGACGTGCCGTGCCGTGCCGTGACGTGCCGTGCCGTGTGACGTGCCGTGACGTGCCGTGCCGTGACGTGACGTGCCGTGACGTGCCGTGCCGTGACGTTACGTGCCGTGCCGTGTGACGTGACGTGACGTGCCGTGCCGTGTGACGTGCCGTGCCGTGCCGTGTGACGTGCCGTGCCGTGACGTGCCTTTCCGTTACTTTATGTGCCGTGCCATGCCGTGTGCAGTGCCATGCCGTGACGTGCCGTGCCATGTGCAGTGCCTTGACGTGCCGTCCCGTGTGCCGTTCCGTCCTGTGACGTGACGTGTGACGTGCCGTGCTGTGCCGTGACGTACCGTGTGACGTAACGTGCCGTGCGTCGTTACCACGCCATCCACCCACCCAGCCGCGCATGTGGTCGCCCAGCAATTTGTTAGCAGCAAAAGACACTGCTTCACTTTTTCTTTTCCCCGGCGAGTTTCGGATGCGGTCCCCCATCTTTTTACTCACGGCGAGCGAAGTTTTGCTAGCAGCTAAAGACACTGATTTACTTAGCATTTTTACAAGTGTCAAATGTGGAAAAACTGGTTGCATCCCCCATCATATAGGACTACGACTTTAAATTCAAACGTCTGCAATTTTCATCTCCGAGACAGAAAGAAAAACCAGAAAAGAATTAATGTGAGAAATTAAAAGTCTTTACCTTCTCATCAATGGCTTAAAACCCGCGGAAGGATATAGGGTATAATGTGACGTCTTTCTAAGCGGACGTAGTCGCGGGTATCAGCTAGTTTTCCATAAAACAAAAAAAGTAAGCAATTATAAAAGCATTCTCATTGGTAGTTTAACCGTAGGCATTGGACTACTGGGATGAGTAGTATAATTTGCGTTTGGGCAGTACGGAGTGCGGAATGACAGAATAGCAATATAATACTGCAACTGCAGTACTTTCGGCAGCACTGGCGACCTCATTCGCATTTGACAAAGTACATACTGGGACGATTAAGGTCTTATATAGGGTCACCTTAGTTGTTCGAAAGAGGGCTTTACTACTCAATTGCCTTCTTAGCCCAAAGAAACAGCGATTGGCAAGAGTTATTCTTCGTTTCATCTCAGCGCTGGTGTTGTTGTCTGAGTTATTACGGAGCCTAGGTAGACAAAGTCCTTAACTAGGTACTTCAAATTATATCTGTCTATAGTGAAGTTCTTTCCGAGACGTCGGTGTTGAGTGTCCTTTCTCGTTGACACCATATATTGTACTTTGTCTTGCTTTCATTGACAGCTAAACCCATCTTCGCTGCTTCCATCTCCACATCACACTGCGTCAATATCGTCGACATATGAGAGTAATTGGACGGACTTTTAAAAGATTTTGCCTCTAATGTTGGCGCGTGAGTCTTGCACTATTCTTTCAAGAGCGATGTTGAAGAAGTCGCATGACACCTCGTCGCCTAAATTCTTTTTTGACATCAAAGGTCTTAGTGAGGTCTTGAGCCACCTTAGTGGAGCAACGTGCATTATGCGTCGTTATCCTGCACAAACGGACGAGTTTGGCAGGGATGCCAAAACTAGACATTGCTCTATATATGTAGCTCGTCTCTACAGATGCTGTCATCTGTCCCAATGTGAATGTGAGCTCGCTTCTGGCCTTCTTCTAAATCAGTCTAATTTGTCTGCACACATCACTGTGCCATATATGATTATGGATGTAACCACCATGATACATCCATATCAGCAAGTTCTTTCTATGAAAGCTTAAGGGCAGTCTCTGGTTGTGTTTTTTGTGATGATTTTCGGTCTCATTGTGTTCCAGCAGTCCTGCTTCCTAGCAAGTCCATACTTTTCCTTTCAAGAGCTTTTCTCATTGTTCAATGGAATAATTTTTCGCCCAAAGGTATAGACGATGGTCATTTAATTTTTCGAAAAAGAACCGAAATACATAGGCCACCCCGTTCATTGATTAACCGAGCAAGTCAGACCATTACCTCAAACGAGGTAGAAACGTTCTAAGCCCAACTAGTGCCTTAATGGTAGCGAGCTCCCTTGTCGGACAAAACATTTCAGAAACCACTTAAAACTCCACGATAGTGACAGTCCAATGTCAAGTCACTGCTCTTTTCACTTGGAATGAGAAGGAATGGGAATTGCCCCACTGCCAGACAACGAAGCGCAGAACCATTTCCATTGTCTCCAACAAAGCCCAGTTGAAATGTCATGCAAACAATCGGCCGCTCGCATAAAGCAGTGCCAATTAATTGGGTGCACACTCTTCGCTGGTCGTGCGTAGCCCCACGAGTTAAGGGGAGCCAGGAAAATTGAATAAATTTCCCGAGTCTTAAAATCGTGGAACAGCGCGAGGCATAAAAGTGCCATTGGGTCCGTTTTGTTGGTTGGAGTTCCAGATTTCTTCACTCCTAGAGGTGACAATAATGAAAAAGCGATTATCGTTAAGTAAACTAATGAGACGGGGTGCCCAACGAGAGTAGACCCAGTTCAACACACATCTGTGCCGTGACAAAAAATCATCCCAAGTGCGAAGCAAGTTCGGGCTTAATCAACTCGACAGACGGAAGGCAATTTGAATAATTGCTTTGAATGCGCCTCTGTTGGATGTCACTTGGACTGGGGCACCTCGGCTGAGCATACAGAGCTCCTCCAGCTCTCAATTAATTTATGTCGTTGGCCGAGTGTCGAGGGATGGAGCCGGTTAATCAATTTGTCGCGTGATTTGATTGTCCGTCGTGTTATTCTCTGCTTCGTCATTTTTGACTTCTGATCACTTTACACCACACACCAGTGATTGGGTGTGTGGTGTAAAGTGGCGCCAATGTGGATAAGTAGCGAGTGTGCATTTGTTGAGTCGAGACATGCCTGTAAAGATGTGTCTTCTTGAGCCTATTCAACTTAATTGAGGTACTGCAGTGGGAAAAGGAAACCCCGTTTGTCATTAACATTCCGAAAGCTCTACGTCCACTGTTTCCTTTGTATCGAGAAATGATGGATAAAGTTAAGAGAAGAAGGTAGATGGGAACGTGGTTTAAAAAATGTTGCAACTCATATTCTCGCCGCTGATCAGTGGTTAGTGCGTTAGACTGCTATGGGAGCTGCCTAGGTTTAAGCCCCTGAGCCAAGTAATGTCCCTCGAACATTTTTCCCAGCGCCCATCCTCTTGTCGAGGAAAATGACATGAGTTCATTTGCGAAATTGCCCTGCACTCGAGACTTTTTTCCAGAACGTCTATCAAGGTAAAGATGAATTGTTACCCAATAAGGAATGTAGGTGTTTGACGTGGATTTAGGTGAGGTTAGGTTAGAGAGGCTGTCGACATAGCCGACGCACTTAGACCAGCAGTAGGTCCATTAAAATGCCTTCGGATCTAGGAGGAATTTTCCTACCTAAGCGTGAAACCAGTAGAAGATTCAATAAAGCGAACTGGATTTCCGACATCTTGTTGTGCTAGGTCGCCTCAAGATTGTCAAAAAAGGCGGCACCGAGATGGTTGCGACTTTTGTGGCAGAGCGCGGAACAGGTACAGAGGAGATTGAGGATCGTATCTTCCTCTTCCTCTTCCTCGTTCCTGGAGCTTCCTCAGAACTCATTTGCAGGAACGCCCCGGCGAGTGGCATGACTGCCTACGAGGCAGTTTCTTATTATGACACCTATAGTAACTCCAAACTGCCTTGGTAAACGGACTCCAAAACG
The DNA here is from genome assembly GCA_917880715.2 of Matsumyia berberina. Lineage (NCBI taxonomy): Eukaryota > Metazoa > Arthropoda > Insecta > Diptera > Syrphidae > Matsumyia > Matsumyia berberina. The sequence continues at coordinate 106,909,030 of OU862870.1, read as the reverse complement.
TTTAAGATGGCTGGGACATATAAAGCTGATGAACACCAACGCTCCGGTCCGGAGAATCTTAGAATCTACCCTAAATAGATGGCTCAGTAGAAGAAGACCGCTTTAGTGGCGCGCAAGTGGAGAGGGACAATAACCCACTTGGCGTGCGAGAAAAGAGGCAGCTAACTAATAATCGAGCTGAAGGCCCTTGTTAGGTTAGGTTAGGTAGATGGGTTGGCGAGGGGAAATAAGCCCCCAGCGCCACACTCAGGTCAGTAGAGACCCATTGTGATGCCCATTGGGGGGGAAGGTACCCCTTGCTCGTGGAGCATTACCCAAAGCATTCTCCTATTGCTCCGATCTTTCGAACCATTTTGAAGCCTTAATGAACCTCCAGATGTCCCCGATGGGTACATCCCTTAATTCTTCAGTATCTTGGAAGAAGTGCCTTCCGAAGGATCTATTTCTGAGGTGGCAGAGACCTGGGCAGTGGCAGAGGAAGTGGGTTGTATCCTCATTGACTTACTCGTCTCCACAACCCCTACAAAGGTCGTCTTCACTTAGCCTTAGCTTTTTCATATGATAACGCTGAGTATTATGACCTGTAATTACTCCTACAAGGATGGAGATGGTTTTCCTGTCCCTCTGCATCAGTGTATTAGTTCTGTCACCATTGTATCTGGGCCATAATTTTCTAGTTGTCTTATAGGAGTCCAAAGAACTCCATCTTTCATTCGCTTCCGCCAGAGTTTTGATCCCCGCTTCATGTTTGAGTTTACATGGCGGGATTTTCACTGACTGATCAGCTTGCTCCAGGTCTAGCGTAGATCCCTTCCTTGCCAATTCATCAGCCTTCTTATTTCCTGGTATGCCCTCATATCCAGGGACCCAACATAATTTTACCTCATGCTGTGTGGCAAGTTTCGATTTTATTTCAGTAGCAGAAATCGCTTTTAGTGCTGCCTGGCTGTCGATGAAAAAGGTGATATCATCACGTGGTATTATCTTCATCGCAGTCTCACGGGCAGCGGTTGTCACTGCTAGGACCTCCGCCTGGAAAACGCTGCTGTGGTTCGGGAGTCTAACTGATTTGAAGAGGCTAAGTTTGTCTGAGAATATACCTGCTCCCAAGCCAATGTCCATTTTGGATCCACCAGTATAAATGTCTTTGGTTCGCGGGTTTGGTATTGTTCCCCTTTTCCACTCTTCTCTGCTTGGGAATGAGCAAGAGAACGGTACTTTGAAGTCTAGGTAGGGCACCATATAGTCCGTGGTTATTACATTGCCCATGTATTTGCTTAGAATCTGAGCATGCCCCGTCGTACTTGACCGCCAGCCATTCGTTTGGCTGATCCTCAGGGCGCTTCTGGCCGAAGATTCCTGTATAAACAGGTCTAATGGAGGCAGGTTGAGAATAACCTCAAGTCCTGCTGTTGGCGTGGTTCTCATGGCACTAGTAGCTGCTATGCATGTCAATCTTTGTATTTTCGTAATGGTCTTGAGGTTGGTGGTTTTTGTAGCAGCTTGCCACCACATAACGCTGCCATAGGTAAGTATAGGCCTCACAATAGCCTATACATCCATAAGATGTTTTTAGGGCTTGGTCCCCAAGTTTTCCCGAATATTCTACTGCAAGAGTAGAAAGTTATTGTGGCCTTCTTAATTCTTTCGTTCAAGTTCTGTTTCCAGTTCAGCTTTTTATCGAGCACCAGTCCCAAGTATCTTGCACTGTCAGAGATCTTGAGGAGGATACCCCCAGCAGAAGGTATTTTGAATTGCGGTATCTTTCTCTTATTTGTGAACAGTACAAGCTCAGTTTTTTGGGGATTTACCGCCAATCCACATTTTTCGGTCCATGTGTCCAACAATTTAAGGGCTCCTTCTATTTGCTCACTAAGAGTTGGAAGGAATTTGCCAGTCGCTAGAAGGACCACATCATCCGCATATGCTGTCACCTTAATTCCGCTGTTTTTGAATTGTTTTAGTATTTCGTTCAAGACCAGAACCCATAACAGAGGGGATATGACCCCACCCTGTAGTGTGCCTCTAGAGGCGTAACCCTTTAACTGAGTTCCCCCTAGTTCTAGTTAGTTAAAAATATTTTTTATCCCTTGAAGTGGTCGTATTCCGAAATAAGTAGAGAACCAGATATCTAAGTTCTGAATAATATAAAAGAAAAACTGCTGAACTGTCGGTACGTTCTTTCGACTTGTCCAACCAAAGTCTCCAGATTAATGTCTCTGACTCTGGATAGACTAATCCGTCTTTAATTTGTTTGTCACAATTTCCTGGTCATTCCACCTGTAGAGTTGGATTAACAACTTTTTGGTTTGGCTCTTTACGTGCACTGTGCAGCCATTAAAGACTGCGTAGCTCGGTTGCAATCGTCCTCCGCCTCAGCCGGATGCATTACAGGTAAAGTAGACAACCGATAAGCGCACCGTAAAAATGAGATAAAAATTGATCATAAAATGCAGAAGCATTTCACGACAAATAGATAATCAGGTTTCGATCATAGAACCGACGAGATAAGTCTAAAAGCTCCCGCCCATCCAACTGAGTGGGATTAGAACAAAATTCAGAAGTCAAACCGATGGCCATTTTTACTACCGACTCTTGCATCTTCATTCAAAGAATATTTACACTTGTCTAATAGAAAAAAGAAACTAATTTAATTGCTTTTGGTCAGAATGTGTTATAACATCGGTAAACGGGTTCATGTGACGCTTGAGATAATCCTTAAACAATAAAAATAAAACTGTAAAACTTTATAATAGCCAACAACAAGGTTAGAGTGCACAATTCTTACATACTTGTACATAACTCTGTTGGTCATAAAAATAGGAGTAATAAAAATTATAGCTTTCAATCTCGTAAACCACACACAGAGCGGGCTGGGGCAGTGGAACGTGATTTCTGTTAAAAAAAATCAGTTCACATGGAATTTGAATTCCCGTTTTATTTTTTGTACATCAATTAGCATTCCGAGCAGAAAATTTTGTTAAAAATAATAAAAATTGAGATGGGATGGAATTTCTAGACTGTGGGAAAGATATACCACATCGATACAATACAAGTTCAATGACATGGGGTTACTGGAGTACACACAGCAGCCAGATAATTGGCAGCACTTGAAAAGTCACCAAACATCTTTCAAGCGAAGGTTCACGCAATCGAACGGGTATACCTGTGGAGAAAAACTAGAGGAACCCGCATCTAGACAGACATGCCGAGTCTTTAAATTCTAAACGATAGAGTCAAAGACTGTCTTAATCTAAAACAAGATTTTTATAATCGCGCTTCAAAGGGGATATAATACCCTTGCGATGTTTTCACAGAGCGAGGTGCAGTGGTTCGAAACTCATGTAGTATAGGGCTACGCGCACAGCGATGCGATGCGAGAAGCGAGAAGCATGCGATAAAACTTTTCACATGAATTCTTATCGCTTCACTGTGCGCACGTACATAAGAATACAAGTGAACATTTTTAGCGCACGTTTCTCGCTTCTCGCATCGGATCGCTTTATCGCTTCACTGTGTGTCTAGTCTCAGGTTTCGATAGCGTCCGAGGGTGGTGTCCAGAGTAGCTGTGGACATTTATGGTGTTTTGTCGTTCCTATAATTCACGGAATTTTTTCGAATCGCCTGATGTCATGATCATTATCAGCTCGATCAACTCTTCAAGCCATGACCAGGTCATGCCTCTGCAATAGAGTCGACATCAGCTTTTGCAGTTGATTGCTTTTATTTGTTTTTAAGAAATAAATGTTTTTCGGTATCAAGAGTTGATCCCGGATATTCAGCGCGACAAGCAATGATGCTTACCACTACGCCATGGCCACCCAATAGATTGGATCCTTGTTTTCAAAAGTAATCAACGGACGGACTCTCTGTCGAGAAATGACGCTTGGCGCGCATCCGTTAGTCTTTTCGAGGTGTCGCCGATGTCGACTTGCGCGCAGAGGAGTGGATCGAGAAATATAACGCATGGCGCCGCAGAACGGTTGAGGAGATATCTCGGCAATTGGGGAAGAATTGGAGAGAGCTGAGACATATTTCCAGAAACACTGCACAATGGCGCGTAAGCATAAATAGTAGAGGCCCTAGGACCCACATGCGGAAACAGTATAGTACAAGTGAACTCTATAGACCTACATTAATGGTTCTGCATATAGTGTGGAGCAGTAAGGGATTGAAACCGACACGGTTACTTATTAAATCTTCATGGTCATTCTTTTGATGAAATTTTTCATCACGTTTTTGCCCAATTTTTTTTTTCCGGAGTGGGTGAAAATCTTGCATAGACACTATGAGGACCGCAGACGCGTGCTCATAGTAGTGTGAGTTCTTACTCACTAAAAAACACCTCCCTTCGATATAAACTTGTTAGTTACTGCAACTAAGTAAGAACTTATCAAGCAATTTTTTTATCACGAAATAGAGACGTTTGGCAGGTGCCTCTTCAATGAAAGTTCCTGCATGTTCCGCTATTTAGGCGCGGTTAATTTTTATCGTGCTAAGTCAAAAGGTTTGGTCCTTTGTAGACGGCGCAATACATTTCTTTCATCCAGAAGTTGTAGGACTGTAATATTAACGTTTTCGCTTATTCGATTTTTGTGCTTTCGCGCGAAGTTTTTAATTTCATTTTCGACTGTAGGAATTCCGAGATCTCTATGTACATATATCATCATTTCTTACGTACCACGGTGCATTGACAATTTCTCTTAGCACTTTATTTTCAAAAGTTTGTAAAATATTGGCGTTTGTTTTTTTGGTACAACCCCAGAGTTGTATACCATATGTCCACACCGGCTTTAGCACTTGCTTATATAACAGCAGCTTGTTCTCAGTATTGAGCTTGGAATGTTTCCCAAGTAACCAATACATTTCTCTAAATTTGTTATCGAGTTCTTTACGTTTCTTTTTCACATGCGACTTCCATTTTAATTTAGCGTCGAGTGTCATTCCGAGGTATTAAGCCTCGTTTTCGGAGGGAATACGAACCGAGTTTATAAGGATAGGTAAACTGTTCGTTTTCTTCTAAGTGAAGTTTACATGGACAGATTTGGTTTCGTTGAGGGCGATCCGCCAAGCCTTTGTCCATTTGTTTACATTCGTTTACACTATTCAGAAGATACAGAAGCGGGCCAAGGACACTTCCTTGGGGTACGCCGGCTGTAATTTCTTTGAATTGCGAATATTCGTTTCCGTGTCTGACACGGAAGAGTCTATTCCCGAGATATGTTGTCAGTATATTTTATAGGCGTGCAGGCAGAACCTGACATAATTTAAACTTCAAGCCTTCATGCCACACCTTATCAAAGGCTTGCGAGACATCAAGAAATACGCTTGAGCAGATCTTTTTTTCTTCAAGAGCTTTTTCTTTTACGTCAGTGATTCTATGCACCTGATCAATAGTTGAGTGTTTGGTTCTGAACCCAAACTGGTGATCAGGGATAAGATTCTGTTCCTCGATGATCGGCTGTAGGCGCTTGAGCAATATTCTCTCGAAGATTTTAGAAATAATTGGGAGCAGCGAAATGGGTCTATAAGATTTCTTGTCACTCGGCCGTTTTTCTGGTTTTAGTATCATTATGACTTCCGCAATTTTCTGGTCTTTTCGTACCTTTTAAGGCTTTCCAAAGCGAATAATTGGATTCTTTTTCCGCTGTTAGGTTTTCGAGGTAGGTACCTATTGCACGGTTCGCCCAATTGAAGTCCCGATTTTGAGAAACCACTCGTTCGGAAAATTTAACACGCAATAGAGCCATTGTTTCACCAGCTGTGTGGCATATGGCGCCGAACCGTTCTCCTTAAGATAAACGCCGTCCACGTCCAGAAAATAAATTTCAGACCAAAAAAAGTCAGTCAACATCGTTCGGTAACGCAATCCATTCACTGAAACGGTCGCACCAGCGTTTTTTTCGAAAATATATATCCAAATGACACCGCCAGCCCAAAATCCACACCAAACTGTCACTCGTTGTGGATGGAGATTGTAGAGGTTGTTCCACTATTTCTCTTGGGTTTTCGAAGCTGCAGATGCGACAGTTTTGTTTGTTTACGTAACTGGAGAAATGGAAATGAGCCTCATCCTCATCATTACTCTTCACCACCCAATCAGCGAAGTATGGCATTGTGCGTGGTCTGCTGGCTTCAATTTTTGTGTCAACTGGACCTTATAAGCAGGCCAAGATCTTTATGCAAAATGCTGTGCAAAGTGGTTGCGGATAGACCCACTTGGGTTATCAGTCAGGCTCTCAGCTACGGCAACGATATTTTCAGCTGATCTTGCCAGACCAACACGAGTTAGAGTTTTCACATCACTAACCTGTCCGAGGCGTCCAAATTTTTCAATTAAATTGACTATACCCATGCGAGAAGGCGCTTGGTGATGACCAAAAGCAGTAGGAACTTGATGAAACGTTTCCACTATATTTTCACCGTTTTTGTAGTGAATTTTCACTATTTCAAGACGTTGTGCGAGTATGTATCGATCCATACCTAGATGGATCGATCCTCCTAGTTTTTACTCATGAAAATTCATCGCAATGAAAGTTGCATGTTGACAGTTCAACAATGGGGGAAAATTTAAAATGATACCTCTTGTTGGACGACCCCATACATGTGGTATACCAATGGACGTACACTTGGTCTAGTTTATAACTGTGAAGCGAAGGAATGCATCCAACCTAACCTTGGTACCAGGTTTTGTAAAGGTTTGAATCCGCGTTTTTCGAAACAAACCACAATATCGTGGCCTCTCGTAAAGTTTTGTATCGCATGACATCGCTGAACTAACGTTACACTATCATCCTCCTTTCAACCCATTTGAACAACCCCCACAAAGTCTGACTTTAGTTTCACAATATGTAGTACTGTCTCTGCACTGTATATCATTTCAAGACGCCAAATGTCTTGAGAGTCTCCGCGATAATGCTGCCATAAAACTGTTCCATCAAATAGATAAAAAATCGATTTAATTTCTTTTATTTACAATGCCCACTCGAATGCCAAACAGTCTTCACTATCCACCCACAACGCGCACCAAGAGTCCAAGCTCGAACGTACTGTACTTTCACTTTCATCCAACCACCATTTGACTTGAACTCTTGTTCTTCCACACTGTCGATGAGGATAAGTATGCACAACCCCACACATAAAGAAGGAAACTAGCAAGGAAGAGATAAAATTGACGGAGAAAAAGGAAAATCTTCACCCCCGATAACAGATCAACCAACTAACAGACCACTGCTCTGTTAAACTGTCTCTTTGTTGTCTGCTTCAAGCAGAAGTGTGTTCATTCACCTCGTTCACCCACCAAAGAGTACCACCACAATTTCTCTTAACCACACTTGTTATGAATTGAAGAAAATTGAACAGAAGAGAGTCAGCCATTTCCACACAGCTGATTTGGATTCGTCGAACCGGTGCTTGTTTCTCTGAACTCAGAGCAGTCAGTGTTCAGTATCAAAACGTGAGCGGTCAACTTCAGACGGCGTTGCATCGGTGTTGCGCGTTTCGTGTTCGTAAACCAATTTCATCGCCATTTTTGTGTGCAATTTTTGTTTTTGTTTTTTTTTGGCAATTTTGCGGGACAACGCTTATCCCACATTCTTCCGTTTTCGTTTCGTTTATTTTTGTTTCGGTTTCTTTATTTTGTGCGGAAGATTTTCTGTCTGTCGGACTTCCGGTGTAGCCAGGTGGAGGTGTGGAGTTTCCAATCGGTTTGTCCCCTGTTCTCTGCTGTGCAATGGATTACCAGTGCTTTGTGTTTGCCTGAGATTTTCTACTGCTGCAGTGTTTTGTCCAAAAAAATAGAAAAAAAAAATCAAAAATCTCACTGAGTGGATAAATTTAGTGAATTTGGTGTTCAGTTCAAAGTGCAGGTGAAATTTGACTGTCGCAACCACAAGTCGGAAGCAGAGATATCGAACGATCAAGTCGGAGCCGTTATCAGCTGACAGCTTGTTACGTACGTACACATTTGTTTTTGTTGTTTTGTGACACTGGTGACATTTTACCGGTTCGACACTGTAACAGTGTCTTATCAGTTCGAAGCGCCACGATGGAAATTATTTATAGATTCACTTAGGTAAGTTGACTTCTGTGCTTTTGACGTTTTTATTGACACTTGGGCTCAACTTCGAGTGTGTGTCCACTTGTGGGTTGTTGTTGTCTACCTGTTCCGGTCACAGTTTCACCTAAAAGGCGTCCAGTGTGACCGTGACATTAAGGCACCTCTTTCCTCACCGTTCGGGTAGCTGTCAAATGGGATTAGGTAGAAAAAAGGTATAAATTTGGACGTTCGGTCGGTGGATCCAGAGGTTAATTTAGACAAATGGTCCCGGAGGGTTGGGGTTTGGGGCCTTTCGGTTGATGGGTTGTGTGCGTTTTTTTTTTTTTGGGATGGCCAAACTTTTTGAATTTATTGTGAGTGATGGTGTGTTGAATTGCTGCCCTACTACGTATAATTTAGACAGACGGCTTTTAAATTGATTGGAAGCCGGCTTTTGGGTTATTGGTCGAATTCGGCAGACTTCTGGGTGACCATGACTTACTTTAATCGAAGGAGAAGTTTTTTCCTTTGGATTTTGGAACATGAAATTTGATTTAAATCACAGGGTGGTGGTGGACGTATTTAATTTGTTTGGTTTTCTGGGGAAGTCTAGAGAAGTTGTGGTACCTATTCTTTTAGACAGAATTTCTTGTACTTTGAAGGAGGAGCAAAGGAGGCATATACATATTTCTCGACAAATGCTTTTGCAGCGCCCCGAGATGTTTTCAGGTGTTTATCGATTCTGCCCTTGAACGTTCATCCGAAAATATTTCTCCGGTAGCGCCTTCCAAAGTTTGCTAGTTTGTAACAAAAAATATTGGAGAAGGCAGGTTTGTGCAGTGACTAAGTGCATAAACAGAGTATAGTGTCTGGTGGGATGTTAACATCTAGCCCGGTAGTAGAGGTATAAATCAGCTATCAGCCTACAAGATTGCAGGCGCAGCGTCAGTGAAGGGTCGTTTATTAGGCGAACTGCTCCTCTCTGGATTGTGTCGAGTGAAGGGACTGTTTTGGGGCCGAACTCCAGATGTGCGAGCAATACTTGAGTTCCGGTCTAAATCTTAAAGTAGAGTAGCTACGGTGGTGTTAGGTGCTTGGTGATGCTCGTGCCATGCGATATTCGAATCACTTGGTTGTTTATTTGCAGTTCTGGTACATGGGGATTCATTCTTTTTCAAATTTACTGTGAAGTGACATTCTTCTCCTAGAGTTTTGTAGATTTTTGCTAAGTCTTCATTCATGGAGATGTTTTCGCACTCGCTGGGATGTTTTTCGTGCAAAATGATATACGGGTGTTGTCTTCAGTGAAACTATCGTTTCGTTTACGCATTTGTGGATTTTATGTTAGGCATGGTAGAGTAGAGCTTGCATAAGACATAGTGGTCCCATCGCAATCCCTGTAAAACCAAAATTGGCCAAAAAAGAACCTGCAACTGTTTCCTGAAAGCATTTGATCAGAACCTACACATGTAGATCATCAGAATTGCTAAAGAAATAGCTGCCTAGAAATGTTCTGCCTGTCTTGGTTATTCCCAAACATTCACAAGCCATTTCATGGCATTTCGTGACAAGTGCCGGTCTGATGACATTAGCCTCTGGCACTTTAAGTGCAGCCTGACTACCAATGCAAATAGCGATATCCCTTCCGGATAATGATTTCATCTCTAGTGATATCGCACCTATGAGCACAGCTAGAACCTCTGGAAGGCCGTGGACGTATCCGGGAGTCTTATGGATACTTTGAGATCTGTCTATTGGTGATAAACCGCAGAACCCGTTCTGTTGGTGGTAAAAACCGAAGTCTCATCTGCTGGATGATTGAATTTCTCTCAACACTTTGAGGATACAGTGTAGTCTACAGTACGTCGAAGCACAAGGCGAAAGGAGTTACAATCACTCTTTTTAAGTTGCCAAAATTGTATATTTTCACTCCGGACGAAGAAGTACCCAACACGGTTATTCCTAAAGAAGCCTAAATTAGCAAGCATTAGCGCACTGTTAGGTTAGGTTAGCGGGCCGATTAAAACAATGAGACCGTCTTCATCTCACCTGACCGTCCTTGCAAACTTGACCAGATCCGACAGTGAACCATCGAATACAACGATGTTATCGAAGAGGTATCTGCCCAGAGTTATTTTTCTAATATTGCAGTGGCTTGGGCAATGACAAAGAAAGTGGGTTGTGTCCTCATGAACTTCCATGTCTCCGCATCCTCTGCATAGGTCCTCCTCGGTTAGTTGAACTTTTTTTGAATGGCACCTGAGCATATTGTGGCGTGTAATTAATCCTGCCAGTAATGACAGGCATTTCGCCATAGCCTTTGTAGGCTTCACGACACCGCTGCCATCAATGTGTGATGTGCAAAGGCTGTGCTCTGTTGCCAGTTCGAGCAGCCCACAACATCATTTTTGATTTGACGGATGGTCGCACGGGTTGTGTATTCTATGAACATACATCGCGGACCGAGCTATTGTCTAAATAATAAATTGACGAGTTCTTACAGCCTTCTTGAAGTTTCGCAGGTGGCTAGTATTTTCCACCTGTTATTCGCCCCAGCTAAGGTTCCAAGCCTTACTACTTCTTTTAGATAACGAAGTAGAGGTTCAATTGTACCGCCCGCTAACTCTGGTTCTAGGGCTGATCCCTTCCTGGCTAGTTTGTCAGCAGTCTCGTTTCCTAGCACACCACTGTGGCCGGGGACCCAGCAGAGTTTTACATTATGCTGCGTGCCAAGAACCCTCAGCTCTTCGCGACAGCACTTTACAAGCTTGGATGTAGTAGCGCGCTGTTGCCTGCTTATGCGTCTAGCGATGGTAAATACAAGAAAGTGTCTAGAGCTGCCGATGCTACTGTGCGAAAAGCACCTGTTATGGCGATACTGACAGTTCTTTCTGGCTCGTTTTCCACCAGATGAGCGCTCCTTACATGAGTATGAGTCTGACTATAGCTGTGTACAGTCAGTGCATCATACTTGGTTTCAGATCCCATTTCTTCCCTGCCAACTTCTTAGACGCATTTCAGGCATTAAGGGCTTTTCAGACCTTTTCTTGTTTATTATTCTGTATTAGGGGCTCTAAATGCACACTAAATACGCACTGCGACCTATTGTGGTGGTTCCTGTGTATTAAGATTCCTGTTTAATTTTCTGCCAAGAATTACCCCGCTACGGCTCGCGATTTCTCACGTTGTTCCATGGGCTACGTAGCTTCTCGTAGGTAAAACGCAGCTGCGAAAACCATTTCATCGGTCGTGAATTAGTTCGTGCCAAAGCTATGGGTGTTTTTGTGGCAAACACTTCTTTCCTTTTTAAAGAATCGGTTGAACGCATGTGGTCTTCCAGTAAGAGGGGAAAGTCTTGTTCGTGCACGACGAGAAGAATAGTTTACAAGGAACTAGTGATAGTTCTGGTGCTCCGAGGATTAGAGGCTCAAATTGATCGTCTGACACCGATGTTTAGACGGTGGGTATACTATTTAAGTAGTTTAGTCTCCATCGGATCTAGTGTGGAATGGACTTGCGAAGCCTTTTCCTTGGATGTTGTGTCCGGGACTTGAATGACAAGTGACTTCGTCTATAGACCTTCCATTTTTTGTCGAACCAAGGTTAGAAAAAAACACTAATGTTCTCCTAATTAGCTGTTTCCTTCTTTAATTTCGTCCAGTGATGGTCTGGTGGTCTAATTGTCAGTGTAGGTAATGCCTGAAGTGCTGATATTAGGACATGGCTCAAGCCTTCTAGGGACGCAATGATTTCTGTATATGTATGTCCGACTCTGAAGAAAGATAAAGGTCTCAAATATTTTCGAAGTTAACAATCGTGTGTATATTCAGAAAGATTCAAGTACTCAAGAGGAACACCCCCTTACGGGGCATATTAGATGTCACAATTTGTTGGTTGTGGACCAACCCGACCATATACTGTGAGACAGGAGACCGCCCAAGTCTGTTTGGTTGTCTGGGTAGATTCCTCGATGAGCTAAACCAGATTGCGACCAATGGCAATGATTATGAGCTTTTGGATAATGGTCCTCCAAAAGTCATTTGATGGTGACTTGAGCTTAATTTCAGTATTTGACTCTTCAAGTAAAGGTAGAGTGTTTCTAAAACTCATGATCTATTTCTACATCAGATGTGATCAAAACAAGTTCTATTGTCATAGAGATTCCTTGGGCCGATTGACCATCAGTCTGAACAAGTCGCTTGAGACATCCATAAATCCCCAGCGACATCATAATGGGACTTCTGCAAAGCATCTCAGCTCTCTATAACTTTCACCTGCTTCCTCTTCCCTTATGCCAAGCCTTTGGAAATATTCCATATTCCTGGCGTGTCCTCATGAGCTCTGTACCTACGTTGTATTGCTGAGGTGAATGGCCGAGATCGGGTTAGGAACACCAGAATACGCGAGGCACTCAATGTCGAGCAGCTATTTCTTCGAACAGAGAGCTCCATACTTCGATGGTTTGGACACGTTAAACGCATGTCCCCAACTTGGTTTCCAAGACGTGCCATGGAATCCGTGCCATCATGTAGGCGTCCCCTGGGTAGGCCTAGGATGAGATGGCTGGACCAAGTCCGAAATCTCTCCTCTTCTCGGATGGGGATAGCTTCCGCCAATTTCTAGTCGTTGGCGGAAGATCGGGAAATGGGGAGAATCCACTTAAGCTCCCTAAACCCGCGACCCTCATAGTGGATAAGCGGGCCATTGGAAAATGATGATGATGATGATGCAAATATTGCAAAGCCGAATCCAGCCTTTGTTTTGACTGGCCAGAAAGACCCGACGTCTATCGAGGCTGTACTTTCTGAATAAAATACGTTTTCAATATACGGTTGTAAACGTGGCGCTGCTGTCTCACTCTTATCTCCTTGAGTCTACTCTGGTCCCTGGTCTTCCAGCCTGAACTTAAGGACCATTTTTGTTGGATTTGTCTACAGTTCACCCAAGTCAAGCCTAGTTGTGGGCTTAAGGGCTGTAAAATTTAAAACTCAACTCAACATTTAACTATCAAAGGACTAATGCAACGTCGTATGTTTTCATCCAAATCGTTGGAGAAAATATATATTTCCAACGCCGTCATTCAGGTGCTGATGAAAGCACTCGCAGAGAAAGTGAGTTGTGTCTCCTTCTGCAAGACATATGTTGTATTTAGGTCCAATATTGTTAAGTCGCCAGTAAGAGAGTTGTCGACTGTAGTGATGGCTCTTAGGAGGCTTAGACGTGGTTTGTTCACTGCGAAGAGGTCTTTCAATTTTCTGTATAATGGGTGCCCCTGACTTCCTCAACTGTGGTATGATGGCTGCCTTCCATCTATGTAAGCAAATCTACTGTAGTTACAACTAAGTCATTTACCATTGCTTAGCTAAGTTCCGAACCTCTACTAGCTAATAATGTCTTCCATCTTGTTATCAAAAATACTTTCATGTCGCTGGACCCGACGTACGACTTAAGAGCTTCTTGCCTGAGAAAAATCTGTCCAGTTGTTGATTTTTACATCAAAAGTCATCGAGGTCAGGGAGTTGACTATGATAAGCAAACTCCCAATGAAATCACTAAATGACCACACACTGCATCATATGCTATTCAACTCACAAGATCACCCAATGTGTTCAATGTTCAAGACCTCTGTTGCTTCCTCTTTCCATGAAAACCGCATCCGATTTCCATTTCCATGAATCATTTCATAATCAAATCCCAGTTCAATTGGAGTACTTCCTTGATCCAATATTGATACTTCCCGTTCCCACCCCCTCCAATGCCCAGCCACGCAGCATCTATGCTTCGTCTTCATTGCTGCACTTTACCCCATTTGGTCTAATTGAATTCAGTTCGACCGACCGACCATTCGTAAACATTGAATGTGTTCCAGTTTTCCTCTCACATCCGGATTTGTTGACACTGAATCAATCAATCACCACCCCGAGCCAGACGCACACGAAGCCTCCAGATAGATAGAAAGTAACAGGATATCACTAAGCCAAGCGAATTGGATTCAATTAAACAAATTTCGATAACAAAACACGTCTCCGGTCCGGTTGTGGGCTTATCACTGGCGCGCGATGGATAAATTAAGTGATAGGCGTTCACGCGGCTCCACATCCCACTGCCTTTCTCACTTCATCGGCATCGTACAGAGCCAATCCGTCAAAGTGTTCGATACATGGACGTGTGGACTGACCAACTTTTCCATCGCCAATCGTCGTTGTCTTTAGTTTGCACTTTTTGTTCGGACCCTCGGCAAGGCTGCAAGTTCTGCCCCATTCAGTGACGTTCAATCAATTATAATTCGCTGTAATTGATTGCAAACAAACATTAATCAAAGTGAAACTTAATTATGCAGCAAACAGAGAGAGGGAGAGGGAGAGTGGAGATGCTCTTGCTGCTCCAGATCGCACACCATGTGAGTGGTGCACGTTACTGCTGGTGATGGTGTGCCTGCTGGTTGGATAAAGTGCCGGCACCTTCAAGGCATCTTTGGATACTCGAGTGAATCCGGTGGAAATCTAGGACGGATGCGCCTCGCTCTGAGTCTCTGTGATGATGGCTCTCTTGGTTGACTGGAATTTAATTTCATGAAATTGCATCATGTGGAACGAATGAGTGAGTTGAGCGATGAGACGGTGCGGCTCGGGGGCTCGGGAGAATGCCAACATGCTGATTTAGATTTATGCATATGAGCGAGCGAAATTGCTTTAATTACATTGAGCGCATCAAATATTGATGACTCCTGAGAGAAGGCATCATAAATTGTTGATGAGAGAAGGTTATAACCTTCAGCGCTTGTGGGGTGTTTTATATGGGAAATAAGGTGTAGTGTTATGGCACCCGCAAGGAAAGTGCAGAGTAGAATATTTTCACATTGGACTGCTGTGCGAGATGCACAGGTGCGAGCTCCTCCAATGTCTACGGAAGATTTGTCGCGGCACCACCTCGAATGGGAAGCCTTCAAGGGTGTAATTTCTAATGAACAAGCTTCTCGGAAGAGCGAAGTCGGCAATAAATTTGAGCACATGCAGCAAGAACAATTGCGAAAAGCTGGGCCTTGGGTTATCGTTTGTGTGCCTCAACTGCAAATTCATTGGTCATTCAGTGAACTTGACTTTGTGCGAAAGTTTAGTCCTTCCACTATCGATTTCTTGCCCATTGGTGCGTGGCAATTATTGTAGTGCAAAACAACATTTGACGTTGGCAGAACATGCTGGACAGGATCCTCCAGGCGTTGTTGGCCAGGGGCGAGTCTCTTTAGTTCTAACGAGACATGGGATAATAAACAGAACGGTTACTCCACTCATTGGACATGTTTCTATCTATTCAAATTGGGTTGACAGTTTGGTGTATAATTCCTACCATAGAATGACTGCTGGCGAGGAATGACAAGCCTCCGGGAGTATAATCTGTCATGAAAGAGCTTCTCACTTCGCCCTTCGGAGTCGGAGCACAACATGAATGGTTGCAAGAAGCTAGACCTTGGCTCATCCCGAGCTGTCGCGCCAGCTATTTGTTTATCTTTTACAATCTCTGCAGTCAGCATCAACAAAATCGAAGCTCGTGAAGCTCTGCAGACAAAGTCTCGACGATATATGCTGAGTACCGGACCACAAGGATATATCAGGTATTGAGAGGGCGGATGAACTTGCTAGGGGGGCTGCAGAACTAGATCCTGCTTATACCTTTCCGATCGCAAAGACACCCATCTTTACGGGGATATAGATGAGGATGATCCGGGCTAATACGCGATGCCAGCGTTCGGTAAGAAGAATTCCAAAAATCTCGTACAACTTAGTCGAAGGAAAATACGAATCGTCTCCGGTGTCCGCGGAATAGGAATCCATGCGTAGCGTCTTGAATTGCCCTACAACGACTATTGCAGAAGCTGCAGGGACGAAGAGGAAATTGAATCTGTCCGGCACCTGTTATGCGAATGTCCCGCACTGGTCACCAGAAGATTGCGTACTCTTAGTAGTAGCTTTTTCCATGGATTGGAGGACCTTAATATCGCAGATTTTAGGAAACTCCTGAAATTTCTATCGCTTTCTGCGTGGTTTCCGGATTAACCAACCCTATCCCTTGGCTTGACTCCCATGAGTATACTTTCTATGGGTTGAATGGACCCGCTCGAGGTCTAAGTAAGTCTTTAGAACACCCACTAAACCAACCAACTTTCTTAGGGTTAACTCGGCAAATGTGGTCGGTAAGACAAGTTTACTACCTAATGGTCCGTTTTTTCACACGAAAGAGGGCGGGAGATTCTGTGACGATGTGGAGGGAACTATCCTCGTTCTCCATGCATACTGTGCAGATAGGGTCCGGTGACAAGCTTGTGTAGATACCATTTAAGTCGGCAGTGGCCACTTAGAATACGGGTTAGGATTTTGAGGTGGTTCCTGGTCAGATTTAAAAGAAACCTGGATTTCTTTTGGGATAGAGTTAGGACAAATATACATCCCCATCCAAATGGGGTTGAAAAGCGATTTGCTTACACTACAGGCTGGTTCGGGACAAGTGAGGGGCGTTGATAAACCTATCTTGGTCAGTGAGTCCCCTATTTCACTGCCGATGGGGCCCTTCACTTCAAGAAGCAATTTGACTGTCTCTAGATCTAGTTTCAATTTTATCGTAGCTTAGTTCAATGCTTTTAGGGCAGCTTGAGTTCCAGAGAGGATGAAGATGGTTTTGCCACGGAAGCTAGTAACCAAGTTTGAGTTTACGCAATGATTGATATTGGAAATATCTCTACCTGGTGAATTGCCTAGGGTATGGGTATATGCCTAGACTAACTGATATATAAGTGCTAGACAAGTCTCCGAATATTGCAGTCGCAGATCCACTGTCCATTTCTTAGCCGTCCATGTACCACACTTGGTCGTGCTCTCAGGGATGGGGTTTGAACTTTTCCAGTCGTCACTCGAGGGGATGATTACTGAGTAGGTTGAAGCAGTACTTGGGAAGGATACCATCTGAACTCAGCGAGGTAAGCATGTTAAGGTGAAGGTAGGGGGGCTGTCTATAGCAGATATTATGCAGGTGGAAGAGTCTATGCCTGCGTTTCTGTGTGGATTTATATTGGCATTAAGTCGACGATTGTGTTCGATGATGCAGTAGGAGTGGAGTGGATAACTGGATATGGAAATTTCCGATAGGCGTTGAACTCTTTTCAATTTTTTTTAACTGTAGGAAACTCGTTGGCTTTTTTCTTTCACCAAACGATTGGCTCGTATACTAATGAAGGACTGACAACCAAGATGTATAGTTAAAGAATAATTTTGGGACTTAGTCTCCAGTTATGAGTTCAGTTCACGGATGCGACGGCAGACTCTGAGTACTCGTCCGACTTTTTTGACAGTCGAGTCAATGTTGTGATTCCAGGACAACTAACTGTCCTTTGAATGAATGTATTTTTCTACTGCTGCTGGCGACTTTTTAGGTGCATTTTACCTCATAACCTACTATTCAATTGGTATGGTAGGGCAGATTGTATAGGATATCCTTTACTGAGGCTTCAGTCAGATCCGTTCTGTTCACCTTTTCTAGATGAGGTTTAAGATGTGTATGGGAAAGATTGTATAGAATGCTTCAGGGAAAAAATATTCTGCACCAGAGAATTAATTCGCCTTTTTGTACGTTGACGTTACCGTTCTTGTTTGCTGGTACTCAAAGAGCTCCAGCTGCTGTTCGCTACCGTGAGAGGGGGACCCAGCTATATTTAAGCTGACACGGTGCGATTTTTACTGAGTGATCAACTTGCTAGGAAAGGTCCAGTTCTTCAACTGGCTCATTTCTCGTTCAGCGGTATGCATTCATGTCCACGAGCCCAGCATAGTTTCATGCTCTGCGCCAAGAAATTTTTTCTTCAAAATCCACGTATGTATGTAAAAGGTGTGGTTTGCGTCATCTACTAGGGAGTCGCCGTATCGTCAAGCTGGGCTCCATACTTTTCCCATCTAATGTGTTGAAGTTTCCATGGCTTCATGTTTCCGCTCCGTCCCTTCAGCAGCGTCCCTAATCGGTCTTGCCGTCCACCTTTCTCTAGTTTCAGATGTCTACCGCTCTTGCCTCCGCCGTCGCCACTTCCACTCCTGTTTCGATCTTATGCTCATGGACAAATTTCCTCTCTGCCACAAGAAGATCGATGGGAGTCACTGCCGCTACTACGAGGACGGCTGGTTCCGACACCGTGCGTTAAGGCTTGCTACCCGGAAAGCTTCTCGTCTCTGTACTGCTGTCATCTGTTTCTTGCACTAAGGGCATCTGCCCAAATCTCGCAGCCATACAAGAGAATGGCATGCGTGATTGACATAGAAAATGTTGAACTACCTACCCTTGCTATGATTTTGCTGAGTAATTTGGTGATCTTCGCAGCTCGCCCATTTGGAGTCGAGGGTCATTCCCAAGTACTTCACTGCACTTTTACTGGCTATTACCTCCGAGCCTATTTGAAACTCCACACTTGCCGGAATCTGTCTCCTAGTGAGGAGGACTATTTCAGTTTTCTCTGCCGTGAGACTAAGGCCATGGTCTTCCATCCAGGCATGGACGTGTCTCATCACTTTCTCAAGTCTTCGCTATGACCTTTGGTGTCTCTTACTGTAATCACCTTACCGCTGTCATCTGCGTATACCACCAGGAAGGTATTTTCGGACTTTTCCATGCGGAGACTACCATCGTAGGAGATATTCCACGAATTAGGTCCCAGGATTGAGCCCTGCGATGCTCCCGCAGTGATTGCATTTCTTGATGGCCCAACCTCAGTGTCGTATAACAGCTCCCGGTCTTTGAGGTAATTTTTAACCATCCGCATGAGGTAACGTTTCCTAAAGGTGTCTTCGTGCGGATTTAGCATGCTGAGTTAAACGCATTTCTTACATCGAGAGCTGCCAACAAGACGATTTTTCCCGAGTGTTGATTTCCTTGTTGGCCCTCTTGGGCAGCCTTAACCACTTGCTTTATTGCGCCTATTGCTCTTTCTAAAACCGTGCACCTGCTCTCTGGACAGCTTCTGTCAGTCGCGGTTTCATCATCTTTTCCAGTAGATTCCCGGCCGTGTCAAGCATGTACAAAGGTCTGTACCCTGATGGAGAGCCTGGATCTCCTTTTCCTTTGCTGATCAGAACTAAGCGTTGTGGGGTCCAGGTCTTAAAGAATATCGCGTCCTTAAGGCAAGTAGTGTACATATTCAGCAACAGCTGAGGACAAGTTCGGCCGCTTACTTTTATTACTTCCGCTAGTATACCATCGGGTCCAAGGGCTTTCCTGTTCTGTAAAGTTTCCGCTGCAAGAAGCAGCTCTGCCTCACTGAACATTGAGATATTATTTTGTTGGAAAGCAGTCTTCACAGAGTGAGTCGAAAAGAGTGTCTCCACAAACTTCGATTTAACTTCTATAGCAGAAATTCACAACAGAAATCGCCGTAGGACAACACCATTCCCATGTGTGTTTTGTTGACTGTTTGTTGAAGTTGCTGTCCAACGAGTACCATCTAGAAAAGAAGCTGTATATGCGGTCACTTTCCCTTAAACCACTTATAGACCTTATCTCAGAATATGTGAACGAAAACGCGCTGTTTAAAGCACTTTCACACCTCTATCCTGCGGAGTTCATTGGCTTTGGGAGATGATAAACGATTTCGGTCACCTTTGGACCGAAATACACCTTTTCTCTTCACCCAACATTGCATGCGACACAAATAATTCTTCTAAATGTCAACAAACCTTCCTCAAAGTGACCTAAATCGAGCAGCACTTGTCAAGCGCACAATTGCATCCACTTGCATCGCGCACACATATTTTTTCTCCTCTCGGCACAAATCGTCTTCGTGGCGCCCCATATCTCAACGCGCAAACTAAAACAAAAAACCACCGACATGCAATTTATCTATTGTACTTCACAAGTACCCTTCCCTGGTGTCCTCAATGAGTTTGAGTGAAAAATGTATCTCGAAACCTTTGCGCTAAGTATGCGCAAACGATAGTGGCGCCATTGCCAAAACTTTCGACCAAACGCATTTCTCATTCACACGCGTTCCTTTGAAATGCTATTTCTGTCCAATCATCGACCTCCTCGCTAGTAGGGCTGTGCACCAATTAGCTCCCAAATTTAGCAACAATAGCTGAGTTTTCGATCCCAAAAAACACACACCCATGATGGAGTGTGTTGTGCGCCTCCTGATGATGACTCATAAAGTTTTCCCCCACTTCGGGTGTATCCATATCCATCACCTAGAACGGATGAGGAATTGAGGAATAGATGTCGGCATTGATGCAGTAAATATCCATTAACTGCCTACATATGGTGTGCGTTGCAGAATAAGGCTAAAACCACCTTCTGCTCCCCCAGCAGACTGCCGGTCTAATTATAGTTTTTTTTTGCAGATACACAGCCGAGAAGAAGTGAAAGGAATGCGCGGCTTTTATCTAACACACCGCGTTCGTCATCATCATCATCATCATCATCATAGTCATCGTCGTCAGGAGCAACACAGTATTAACCTCACAGAGGGCTGCGTAGTCACAGACATAGTCATAGAATAGACCGGATAGTTTGGGAGGGGGTTGGTGGGCATGAGGCTAAATTTTCAATTTGATACGGGGTGCGGATTTATAGCTCCGTCATCATCATCATCGCAGTCGTTTGGCGTGATGTGAAATTGTTAAATTAGCCAAGACATCGCGTAGCGTGGATAATGGAAGTTGGCCTTTGCAGGTCCTGCCGTACTCCCACACCGCCGTCGCCGCCAGTTCTAGTTTTTCTTGCAGTTTTCTTGGTTCCGTTCGCCTTTTTTTTTATGAAGTGTCGCTTTAATTAAATAGCGCGGTGGTGTTGTGAAGAAATTTAATTTAATTTTTTCGTTTCCCCAACACTACCCGGTGAGGGTTGGGGGTGGATCAAACGTTTAGCCTATTTGTTCTCCTTTGGGGAAAGAGTGTCCCGGAATTTCGCCGGGGGGTTGACGTGCGCGCTCGGGTGGAGCAAGTAAATTCTGCGTTAACTGCCTAATTATTCATGATGTTTACTCTCTCTCTGGCCGGGGCCCGGGGCGACAGGATGCGAAGCGGTGGGTTTGCTGTCACACCGAGAGTCTATAATATAAAATTCTTGGGGCGTGGATTTAGTATTTAAATGAGTTCACTAGAGCTGCTGGTTTTTAATTTTCTTTTCTTTTGTTGTTATGTTTAAAAAGACAGAGAGAGAGAGAGAAAGGAAATGTGTTGCTCCAGGCAATGGGACACTGGAGTTTTGTTTTGTGTCCGGGAGGATGGGATGGAATGGCGAAGGTTAGAAAAATATTTCGAGGAACAAATTGAAAATGGAGAAAAGTAAACTTTTTTTTTTGTTCTCTGTTCACCGAATTGGATTAAATAAAGTTTTTAATTGAAGACGGGAAGTGTTGACACCGTCGGTAATTAAAAAAAAAAAAAGAACGTTGTCGTTGGGGTGACAGGAAGTTTTACTTAACGAGTCTGGAGGTGTAATTAAATTATTTTTTTCCCTGATAACAGGAAAAGACTTCCGCTTTTGTGTCCTTCAATAATGCTTTTCAAGGGAATAGCCCTGGCGGATGACAACATGTAGACGAATTGATTCATTGTACTTTTAGTGATGAGACGCACCATTTGCGTTCGAAGACTCTTTAATCGAAGGCGTTAAAGTCCAATCGCTCTACATGCACTCCCCGGCGCATGGACATATGTAAGTTCCAAATCGATTTAGAGACTTCCGTCCCGGGGACTTATAACCCTGCGCCGCCCTACTCATCTCAAATGTTCAGCCTTTTAAACAGAAACTCACTTCTCACGTCTTGTGGGACATAGGGTGTCACCAACGTCTGCCCGCAATGTCGTGCATTAGGTAGGATGTTAGGCGCCGCCTCACTCGGATCTTCAAGGTGACCCATTGTGTTCCCCGTTGTGGAATCCTACATTTATGTACCTGGGGGAAGCGAAAATAGGCTATTACGCTGAATTCAATATGACTTTTAGGACGCCCTTTGGTGGCAGGGTTGAGAGTTGGCCTGGGTCGCTAAACAAGTAAGCGCCTAGGGTCGTCTATCTGGTTCTGTTGAGGCTTGGGCATTCGCAGAGAAATTGCGTTATGTCCTCCTCCGTGTCTACATTGCCACAAACTCTGCAGAGGTCGATCGTGCTGAGTCACATTCTTCTTAGATGTGCCGCCAGTCGGTTTCAACCTGTGAGGATACTGATGATTAGAGCTAAGTGCGATCTGTTCAGCTTAGGTATTTTCTTTGTTTTTTGGCATTGCGGAAGCGTGCTCCATCGCTCACCGGCAAGGCTCCAGAAGTCCGAGTGTATCTCTTGCTTTAGAACTTCCATGGGGATTAGAACCGTGTGATCGACCATTATTTGGTTGAGTTTCGATCCCTTTCTTGCCAATTCATCGGCCTTTTCATTGCCATCGATGCCTCGGTGCGCCAGAACCCAACAGAGTGATACATTATGTCTTGAACTTCGAATCCTCAGCGGGCTGCTACAACTATTCACTTCAAGCGATTTGAGTATTGTGGTTGTCAATATTTCTTCTCGGGGTTACTGAGGATAGGTCTCCTGCGGCCTTGATTATCGCTAGACCGGGCAATGGCGGGTTCTTCCAAGTATATTCTGGAGCCTACCCCTTCATCCATTTTTGAGCCGTTCGATGAAAATGGATGTATTGCCGGGATTAATGACCCTTTGGAGTTTGATCTGATCAGTTTTTGTTTCCAACTTCGACCATCTAGCGATACTGATGTGACCTATTTGGCACTTTTTCCAAAAGTTAGATGCTTGCGCTTTTTGCATTTTGTCGTTCTTATGGCTATGGTTGTGCTGATGCATGCTAATCGTTGGATTTTTGTGAATGTCTTAGGGTTTGTGGCTTTTTCCGCGGCCGGCCACCAGACAGGTTAGAATTGGCTTAATGATGGTGGCTGTTCTTAGCCCCCATTTTCTTCCAAAGATTCTGTTACATACATTTAACGCGATAGTTGCTCGCAGGTTGAAGTGGCTGCAAGCTAAAACCAGCACACTTGATCGAATGATAGATCCGTTATGGTACTACATGTACATATCTTGGAAAATATTACTTTGCCCAAGGAGGCTTCTACCATCTACATTGCCATGGTTTTCACCTGGAACTCGTTACAATGATTTGGAAGACGAAAAGAGAGGCTAAGATTAAGCTTATCAGAGAAAACACCTTCACCTACACCGTCTACATTTTTTTATCCTACGGTCTTCTAAGGATGCTATCTCCTTCCAGATTGACCTGAAGGGGATGGTAATTTTGAAGTTTTCAAACATGAAGCATGGCTCAGGATTCTAGCAGAAGCTCTTTGCCACCTCAAACATAAATCCTATCAGAGACATCTGGAGATTCATTAAAGCTTCAAGATGATTTAAAACCCTGCGGCAATAGGAGAGTCCTTCACGAGCAAAGGGTACCTTTCATCCCAAAATGGGCATCTCAATGGGTATCTTCTGATCTGAGTGTGGCGCAGAGGTTTCTCTCTCCCCTCGCCAACCCATCTACATAACCTAACCTAACATAGTCTAACCTAGCTTATAGTGGTGTATAGCCTTATTCAGTGTATTCCACCAAACGATCACACGCAGTGTAGAGCCAGTGCGTCATTTGGGGTTGATAACTCCACTTATTCCCGAAAACCTTTTTGCAAGAGAAAATTGGTACTGCAGCTTTCCTTACTCTTTCTTGAATGTTGGGTTTCCAACGTAGTTTCATATCCAAAATAAGACCCAAATATTTTTCTTCGTTGGAGAAAACTAAGCTTTTTCATGATACAGGCCCTTGGCGGTTTTAATACGAAGCTATAAAATCTATTGAGAAAGGTTCTTACTAAGAACCCAGGGTTCTTTATAAACTTGCATACTGGACTCAATTAATTAAATTACCGAGAGACTAAGCGAACAGTGACTGACGCAACAAAGTCTCCATTAACCTTGCCTTAAGTTATAAATATAAAATACGCATTTGCATTTAAATTTGAAATACCAACAGGTTGTGATGAAAGCAAGTTGGTATGCAAATATTTCAAACATACGAGTAACATCATGTAATGAGAAGCAGATACATGTGTATGTATGTGGGTCATTAGCAGATAAAAACACGTTAAGCACGTGCCTTGTTGAGTGTTTAAAGAATTCTAATTCCTAAGAATAAACGATTAACTAATATGACACTGGGAATTGTTTAAACCATTGGCTTTCTTAGCAACATAACAATTCATTCATGTCGTTTGATAAAATGAACGGTAACTAGGTAGATTTACATGTACACGATAATTAAGATTAACTTGGAGTAGACATAATCTGTTATGATAACTGATAGGTAATACTGGTTAGCTGTTGTAAGGCCCTTACTGTGAAAGAGGGGAATTCCATCTTCGTAGTGGAGTAATTTTTGATTTATTTCTGAAGCAGTTAGGTTAGGTTACATCAGCTCACCTTTTCATCGCACTTAGGTGTATGTGGACCCATTGTGATAGCCATGCTTTGTTTGCCTACTATATATACTATATGGCTTAGTTTCTAGGTAGCAATCATCCATTCGCACTTCCAGTCTGTTCTTCGATGTGACCAAAGATGTATTTAACCCGAAGTCTTATTTCTTACTTAATAGAAGTTCGAGCAGCGACAGAGAAAAAAGGTTGTGTCCTCATACACCTCTTTGCCAACACATCTCCTGTGGATTATAGAGCAGAAATTGCTTTCAAAGCCGCCTGGCTGTCAGTGTATGTAGATCGCAACATTCTCCACTTATTTTGTTAGCATTGATGGCAATTGGGCGATTTTTGTCACTTATAGTTCTGCTGTGATCAAGGAGTCTTCTGGAGCTAATTGGTCCTCGTTTGCCAGACAAGAGACCTGCTCATGGTGGTCCCCGTGGCTCAGTGGTTAGTGCGTTGGACTGCTGTGCGAGCCATGTCCACCAAATATTTCTCGCGGCTTGTCATTTGGACATCCTAAGCTTGGAGTCATTTTCCCAATGGACTAGGCGAAGTTAGTGTTTCATGGTTGTTATTGAATTCTGTGGCGGTAGACCAATTACTTTTTTGGAAGGATTCTGGTACTAGCGGTAGCTAACACGCCACTACCCAGTTCATTCGCAGATGCATTGCTTACCCAATCAAGTTTCACACGGCGGCGATCGTGTCATGGTGTTCTTCAAACTGGAAGAGTCGGCTACTCGGATTGTATAATCGATGTTCCCCTGCAGCTTCTTCTCCTTCTGTGAATTTGTACCCCTGTTATGGAAAAGCTTCTCCATTTATGTAACCAACTACCTGTATTGCCTCTCGCTTAACACTAATCTTTCCCTCCACGGCATGGAATCGTTTCATCTTAAATCCGAAGATTAGGCTCAAGAGTTTGCGGGCGCTCCAAATCGTCTACTTCACATAGCAAGTGTTCGAAGATGTCTCTTCTACATCCTATAAGTTCCTGCAGAAGTCTGGTCTACATCTTCTTAAACTGATGGCTACTGAGGCGATAAAGTTGCCAAAATACTCCATTCAACGGAACCCCGAATAAACGCCAGCAACAGGTGGTCCCAAGTATGGAAAATCCAAGAGACTTCTTTCCGTAAACAGAAAGAACATAACCGTCACCTCACAGAACAAACCGTCACCTCGGAATTCAATAAGGGCCTACTCCTCCACCCAACCAAGAACGCCGCAAGAAGAAATTTTCATAAACCTACAACCACAAGACAGTCATTTGTGCGTGATTATTAAGCAACACCAAGGCTCGACTAAGTCACCTAGAGTAATCGAGTCCGACTAGTCTCCATAGCAGCGTTCGATTGACTCAATCATCCTTCCCTCATCCCACCTTCAACCAGGCAATCTGAGGTCGCTCATACACCCATCTATCCACAGATACTCCCAAGGTTTCTTGCAAAAGACCCGGCTTTCTGACCCACTCATGAGGTATCCTATAAGCATTTGCTGCTGAAGAACCAAGTGGCGTTGGTCAGTTCTTTCAGCCCAAGTCCTTTATTGCTTCTCACTTCACCAGTGAGACGTTAAAATTATGAAGGAATGTGTGCTCTTTGCGATGTGTTCTGTGCCTAGTGCTGATCTAGTTGAGCTTGGCGGTGGTTTCAAACAGTCTCTTCGTATGATCTCACTGTCAATGCCTTCATTGTTGCTTGACTCTTCACAAAGACTGTAATCCGAGATGGATGTGAAATCACTTCAGAATTCTCCAGCGCTAGTTTTCTAAGAAGGAAATAGTTCTTCCTAAAGTCTTGAGATGAAATAGTATGATCCGTGTTCCTTTTAAGATACTCGTAACCCCTATGTTATACCGCACTTTTACCAGCCAATAAATCAGGCTTCCTATACGTCACAAAAAACAACATACAGTCAGATATGTTTCATAAAACATAATCGTCAACCTAATTATCATCATGTGACATACTTCTTCACTTGACTACGTCGAAATGTACTCCCTGCCATACCATACGTCAGGTGGCGAAATTTATGTCGGCAAACGTTTCCGCAAAGACCAAGCCCCATTCCCCGGTACACCACCACTTACTATTCATACATACCGTTGACCTAAATATAGCAACTGAACAAAAAATCGGTTGTTTGCGTCCTCATGACCGCAAGAAACGCGAAATTGTCATTTTGCGGTAACGCGAAAATTGATTTTTGATTGTCGAATGTCTTTATTTTTAGCAACCACCGCAACGCACACACCACGGTCCCACCAAAAAATACCATTCGCCCCTTGCGATTTCCATTCACAAGTATGCCATCGCGTAGCTCACGCCCGTATATCAATGCCAATGAGCCCGCCAGCACCGACAACACAGACATTATCCTCTACCCAGCAGGATGATATGTGTATGATATTTATGAAACGAGCGACGAAAGTCAATAAAGTCCAACTGCCATCCAGTAGGGAATGTAAGTAGTCGCAGGCAGTTCCACCGCAAAGCGAAGCCACCCATAAACAACACACCCTACAAATTCGGGAGAAGCCATTACCCGCATAGCATGTGTGGTATCCTCGCCCGGGCAAGGTTGACAACACGTCCTTGCCCCGAACCGGGGAAAAAAAAGAGTCGAAAATTATTTAAATTTAACCAGGCAACGTGACATGGATAGACTCGGGCGAGTCCCCCACCGACGCCCCCTCTGTTTCGTCAGCGGTGTGCTGAAAAATAAATTTACGATACGCGTTCATAATCATAATCGTAAAAGATTTATGCATGCGTGCCAACAGATAACATGACTAGATACTTTTCATTATATCAAATGTCAGCTCGGGATAGTTTTGCGTCGCCCCTCCCCGCCCACCGAAGGCATAGTTTGTTTAATTTATAACCATTTGATGTGGAAAATATGAGATTGTTTGCTGGAATTATGTCTCCTTGTCTGTGTGTGTGTGTGTGTGCGAGTGAAGGCAACTTTAGGTTGACAAATGAAAGAAGTTTACAGCTGATAAGATCGGGGAGCTAAAATGTTTTATTTGCCCTCGTGTGCAGTGTGACGGATACGTGTCTAAGGTTGGCCAGATAAGAATAACCTATGACACGTACACATATTTGTGTGTGACATGATACAGGTAATTGGACTCTTGGGGTTTGCTTAAAAAAAATTTGTCAGACTCCAAATTAGACTTGAAGTTGGTCATTTGAATGATGTGTGTGTATGTGTGGCTGCCTTGAGAATTGTCTTACCTTTCGGTTTGAAGTCAGTTGGAAGGCACGTCTCTGGGTTAATGGTGCAATGATAAGTGTAAAAGAGACACAATGCTTTTGAATAGATGACGAGGAGTTGAAAACAGATATTACTGCCAGTCTTGTGAAAATAGCAGAAGAATTCAATAAGAGGTGTGCCATTTCTTTTTTCAACCAATCGCTTAAAAATTACAAAATTTAATGTTAATTCTCTTAAGAACAAAGCCTAAGCTTGTAAATTATGTTGGAATATAATTTTTTGGTACAATAACATCCTTTTTGGAGGTTTATTACTACTTTTTTGACACAATAGTGGTTCATTCCTCGGATGTCGTCTCCGATGAATTCGTCAAACGTGACACTATTCTAAATATCCTACCAGAACAATGGAACCTGGAAATATGTATGTTCTACCCGCTATGTAAAAATTACTCTTAAAGTACGATGCGCAAGATAAATCAAAAATGTCAATCACCACTTTATGAGATATCTCGAAAGAAACCATCTCCTTACTGACCATCCGTATGTTTTCAGGCATAAACGCTCTACAGGAGACCTAATGGTTCTCCTTTGCGAAAAGTGGAACCATTGCATACACCAGCACGGTGAGTGCAAAATAGTCGCCCTAGATATTTCGCAAGTTTTCGACAGAGTGGGGCACAGCGCCCTTCTAAACAAGCTTCACGCATAGGGCGTTTCTATTCTTGAAATGGATTGCGAGCTTCTTAAGTAGTCGTTCAATACAGGATGTATTCTCCTCAACCAACGCTGGTGTCCCCCAAGGCTCCGTCCTTTCTCCGACACTTTTTTTGATATTCATCAATGACCTTCTCTCTCTTACTCGCGATTCAATCTATTCCTTCCCGAGTGATAGCTCTCTTGACTTTGCATTTTCCCTCACAAATTCCATTCAAGGGCACCAAGTCGTTCAATCCCAGCGTCAACGAATTTCAACCGAGCTTAACTCAGATATAGAAATCATCAATTGGAGTGTTGAAAACCGAGTTGAGTCCAACGCGTCAAAAACCCAGTGCTGTCTCCTGTCTCTGACTCGGGATACCAGTGTAGCTAAACTAAAAATGAACGCATTTGAAATTGAGGAAACAATTGGCTTGTCTATGTTTGGCACGCACATTAGCCCAGATCTTCGTTGGAACCAGCCAATTTCGGATGCTGTTAATGGTGGTGAAAGAGCCCTCGGTTTCCTGAAACATTACAAATAATTCTTCACTCCTACAGACTTGGCTCTCATGTTTGAGCAGGTGCTCCTACTTACTTACTTAGGTGGCGGTACAGTTCGGGGTGAACCTGGGCCTCAACCAACAAGCCTCTCCAGTTAGCCCGGTCCTTAACTAACTGCTTCCAGTTGCGCACTCCAAGTTGGTTGAGGTCTTCTTCCACTTGTGCGCGCCACCTTAGGCCAGGTCTTCCTCTACTGCGTTGACCCTCCGGGTTAGACTCGAAGACTCTGCGAGCCGGAGCATTTGTGTCCATTCGCTCTATTTGCCCCAGCTATCTGAGCCGATGGATACGTATCTTTTTGACTAAGGCGATGTCTTTGTATAACTCGTAAAGTTAATCGTTGAATCTTCTCCTCCAGAACCCGTCAACGCAAACGGGACCGAATATCTTACGAAGAATCTTTCTCTCAAAGCAACCAAGGATATCTTCATCCGCTTTCGATAGAGTCCATGCCTCAGCGCCATAAAGCAGGACAGGGATGATTAAGGTCTTATAAAGAGTTTCCTTAGTTTTTCGGGATAGGGCCTTACTACTCAATTGCCTTCTTAGCCCAAAGAAACAGCGATTGGCAAGAGTTATTCTTCGCTTAATTTCTGCGCTGGTGTTGTTATCGGATGTGATAGCGGAGCCGAGGTAAACGAAGTCCCTTACTACCTCGAAGTTATAGCTGTCTACCGTGACGTTCTGTCCGAGACGTCGATGTTGGGTGTCCCTTCTTGATGACAGCATATATTTTGTTTTGCCCTCATTGACCGCTAAGCCCATTTTCGCCGCTTCCGTCTCAATACTCGCAAAGGCGCCAGTGACATCACGCTGGGTTCTTCCGATAATGTCAATATCATCGGCGTATGCGAGTAATTGGACGGACTTTTGAAAGATTGTTCCTCTGGTATTGGCGCGTGAGTTTTGCACAACTCTTTCAAGTATGATGTTAAAGAAGTCGCACGACAGCGCGTCACCTTGTCTAAATCCTTTTTTGACCTCAAAGGTCTCGGTGAGGTCTTGACCGACCATGATGGAGCAGCGTGCATTCTCCATTGTCATCCTGCAAAGACGGACGAGTTTGGCAGGGATGCCAAAACTAGACATGGCTCTGTATAGCTCGTCTCTATAAATGCTGTCATAGGCGGCCTTGAAATCGATGAAGAGGTGGTGGGTATCGATTTGGACTTCTTGGGTTTTCTCCAGGATCTGCCGAAGTGTGAAAATTTGATCGATTGTGGACTTTCCTGGCCTAAAACCGCTCTTAATCATGTATTTCTCGTGCTATTTCTTTTTCTTGCGGAGAAGCTGGTGTTCTTCCCGTCTCTTCTGCTCGTAGAGCTCGCGAGCAGCCCTCGTCCTCCTTTGCAGCGCCGCTTTGTATGCATCTTGTTTTGCTGCGTGCA
The DNA here is from genome assembly GCA_917880715.2 of Matsumyia berberina. NCBI lineage: Eukaryota > Metazoa > Arthropoda > Insecta > Diptera > Syrphidae > Matsumyia > Matsumyia berberina. Next base: position 106,878,661 of record OU862870.1, on the reverse strand, counting down.
CTTGCCGGCATTCTTCGTCAAACCAGGCGTCTCTTGGTGGTGGCCTTTTGAAACCCAGCACATCAGTTGCGGCTTCCTTGATGGCTTGTTGGCAGCGTTTCCACTGGTTTTCGGCATTTGGTGCTGGCGGCATTGGACTTCTTGAGAGATTACGGGATACACGATCGGCAAAGGCTCTGGCGGTCTGTTGCGAATATAGCTTTTCGACATCATACCTTCTCACAGTAGTTCTCCGTTGTTGTGGCGTTTGGGATATCCGCATTCGTACCTTGGCTACAACAAGGTAGTGATACGAGTCAATGTTGGCTGCTCGGAAAGCTCGGACATCCAGAATACTGGAGGCGTGCCTTTTGTCGATTGCAACATGATCAATTTGGTTGACGGTGCGTTGATCAGGAGACCGCCATGTCCCCTTGTGGATATTGAGGTGTGGAAATCGTGTACTAGCTATAGTGACATTACGCCCCGAAGCAAAATCAATTAGCCTAAGTCCGTTTCCAGACGTGACGTCATGTAGGCTATGTTTCCCGATCGTGTTACCAAAGAGGTCTTCCTTCCCTATCTTTGCGTTAAAATCGCCTAACACGATTTTTACGTCATACTTGGGGCATTGCTCGTATGTTTTGTCGAGGAGCTCGTAGAAACCCTCCTTGGTAGCATCGTCACTTTCTTCTGTCGGGGCGTGAGCGCATATAAGGCTTATGTTTTTGAATTTAGCCTTGATGCGAATTGTTATAAGGCGTTCACTTACATGTCGAAAGCTCAAGACTTCTTGCCTAAGTCTGCTGCCTATAACAAATCCGCATCCGAATAGACGCTGCTTTTGCTCTCTGTAACAGTCACCATAGTAAATGTCACAGTTTTTCATCCTCCTTTTGCCTGGCCTCGAATTCCTTCTCTTGAACTCCACCGGAACTTGGGATGATTGGCGCTTCTCTACCCAGTATTTTCACCCTAACTGTTATATAGTTGAACCCCGCCAGTCCCACTGTTTAATCGTAACACACGTGCGGCATCTTTAAGTCGGATTTCGGCGGTCGAACAGTGAAATTTAGAAGATCGTTTTTTAACCACACAATCTGCCCTCCTCAATATTTCCAAAACCTATAACCTGCAAAGGTTAAAATTAACACGCATCATCTCTCACTATCTTTCCTCTCATCTCTTGTCTCTAAAGCTTCCATATATCCTTTCTCTGCTCTCTATCACTGGGTGATGTATCCTAAGTGATGCGGAATATTAAAAAAACAAAATGCTGGAATAGGACTTCATGTCGCATCTCCAAAGAAATTTAACTCATGCAGGAGTTGCAAGGACGAAAAGGAACAAAAAGCCATAAGTTTTTCGAAGACGGTGTTCACATCTGATCTCGGAACCGACATAAAGCAGTCTAGTTCTGAATGAAGTTTGAATGAACTTATTCCATAAGTTTTCTTGATTGAGTTACTCGGTTTCATTCCACTTAATTTGGAGTCGCGTTGCATGTTTTCGTCTATATTTTGTTGCTCACAAGGCTTAACGTCATGTGAAAAGCCTTCGACACTCAAAAATGGCCTGAAGTTTGCAGCTACTCTATGCTTATTTTCATGTCATCCGCCATTACTAATTTTTGTTTAAGGCTCTGACGTCCTTCTCAGTCTAAATCTGGTGAAAGGCTTAAGAGACTGTTCTTAGGAGTCTTTACCAATTAAAGTTTGCATTCGCAAGCCAAAGAAGAACAAAAATGAGGAAAAATGCGTAGTTCTACGAAAGAGCTGACAGACTGTGGAGATCAGAGATAGAAAGGCGTTCACTCGTAAATGTTGACCGGGACAAAAGGACAAGGAAGCAGAGAAAGTGAGTCGGAGCTTCTCGTGAAAAGTTCATACAAGATAGGCAGATCGAGCCTATTTAGTATTGTTAAGTGGAATTTCGCTTGCGTAAGCTGTTTCCTTGAAACATTACTAGATTTTTCGCTTTTAAAAAGGATGAAAGTAAAAAACAATCAGCTTTTCATGAAAGCTCTCGTTTTTAGAAGAAGGTTCCAACTGGTGTCTTTTGTCTCCAATTATCTTGATAAACCGATGGAGGAACGTCAGGAACTCTTGGCGCTTCGTTAAAAATTCCGAATGGTTTTGACGGCAGGTCCGAAAAATTCAAAATTCTAGGAAAACACGAAAGATCTACTTTGAACCCAAGGATGGTGGCAGTTAGTGATATCAGCCAGGTAAACCTTATAGGACCTGGCTATGTATTTGTATGCGATGCTGGATCATCCCTGCAAACCAAAATGTTCAGTCCTCCAACTAAGTTCCTCATCCCTTTCTCATCTCTTCCGGTTGCCAAGCAAAGTTTCTTATCTCTGCAGGCTTTTCATCGTTTTTAGGACATCGGTTCATCTACCGTTTCAAAAGCGTCGCTGTTTGTTCTGCGAGGAAATATGAATTCTTTTCAAAACTGCACCTTAGATGCATATACTCGAGTCGACAATATTTAGTTCCTCCTATCCATGTCAACACCACCACTTAACTTTTTCAGAAGCGTACCCAACCTTAATGGGCCACCATTGCGACAAAGTACCCCCTCATTAGTAAACAAAGAACCTGTAAAGCCCAAAAGGAAGTAATTACGGCAATTACATTTGTCTTTATCCTCAAAAAGTGAGAAAAAGTTTTTCTTCCTTGAAACAGGACTAGCACTGTGCACAACACAACTTTCACTCAAAGAGAATGCATAACCTTATCCGTCAAAGTTTGACGGAACTGTGCTGCTGTGTACATAATTTCACGTATGTATGTGAAAGGGACTCACTGAGGATATTACTTTCGATGGCAAAAGGAGAAAATTGCTCGATGTCCTGAATGCAAATGTGAAAGGGAAATGCTTCTCCGGGCATTATGCTTTTTTTTACCACTTTTGATTATAGAGGACAAATGGGACGATGTCTAGACGTATTTAATGGTCGTGGATATTATTAGCTCAGACTTTCGTGTGAAGGTTTATTGGTATGCAAGTGCAATCGATAGGATTTATGAATGTTTGATGGACAGATGTGATTCGAAAACAAATAAGTCGCAACGACTTTAAACGGTGGAATCTACAAATATTGCTTCGTTGTCAGTCTATTAAGTTCGACATGCATATGAACATGACATATAGTCACATGCCTTGTGTCAGACCTTAGAGCTGTCAGAACTAGATGAGCGTAAGGTTCGCTGATGGAAAGACCAACTTGCAAGACTTTTGAGGCAACTTTTCAATCATGCTGAGTGCAGAATGAAGCTCATTCTTTAGCCAGTTACCTACAATTTCACACGTTAAGTTAGTTGAGGTCCCCTTTCACTTGCGTACGCCACCCGAATCGCGGTCTTCATCTATTGCGCCTTCCCTTAGGGGTGGATTCGAAAATTTTCCGGGCTGGAACATTGGTGTCCATTCGCTTTACATGATCCAGCCACCTTAGTCGTTGGACTCTTCCGGCTAGGTCTATGTCGCTGTATAGTTTGTCATTGTATCACCTTCTTTCACCATCTATGCAGACGACACCGTAAATCACCCGAAGAATTTTCCTCCCGAAAAAGCCAAGAGCCACCTACTCCGTTTTTGACAGAGTCCATGCCTCTGCGATGTAGAGCAGGACTGGGACGATTAAGGTCTTACACAGGGTCACCTTAGTTACTCGAGAGAGGGCTTTGCTACTCAATTGCCTTCTTAGCCCAAGAAGACAGCGATTAAATAAAATAAATAAATAGCTGGCGCGACAGCTCGGGATGAGCCAAGGCCTAGCTTCTCGCAACCATTCTTGCTGTGCGTGTTACATTTTTCGCATGAATGGAAGGGACCTGCAATTTATTGCCGACTCCGAAGACAGCGATTGGCAAGAGTTATTCTTCGTTTGATCTCAGCGAGGATGTCGTTGTCTGAATTGATACCGCAGCCTAGGTAGACAAAGTCCTTACCTACCTCAAAGTTATATCTGTCAATAGTGGCGTTTTATCCGAGACGAACGCGCCAGTGACATCACACTGCGATCCTCCGATTATGTCAATATTGTCGGCGTATCCGAGTAATTGGACGGGCTTTTGAAAGATTGTGCCTCTGGTGTTGGCGCGTGAATTTTCCACAACTGTCGAGTCGCAAGACAGCGCCTCGCCTTGTATAAATTCTTTTTTGACATCAAAGGTCTCGGTGAGTTCTTGACCAACCTTGATGGAGCAGCGTGCCTTCTCCATCGTCATCCTGCACAAACGGATGAGTTTGACTCGTCAAAATTAGACATGAGTCGTCTCTATAGATGGTGTCATACGCGGCCTTAAAATCAATGAAAAGGTGGTGCGTATCGATTTGAAGTTCCTGGGTTTTCTCCAAGATCTGCCGTAGGGTGAATATTTGGTCTGTGGTGGACTTTCCTGGCCTGAAGTCACACTGAAATCGATCGACCAAGCGTTCACACAACACGGTAGAGAAGATCTCATAGGCGATATTAAGACTGATATCTCTGTTGTTGGCGCAGTTCAGAGGGTCTGCTTTCCTGACGTTGGGCAAACAATCTTGAGGTTCCATTCAATGGGCATACTTTCCTCCGACCATATTTGACAAATGAGTTGCTGCATGCTCCTTACCAAGTCATCGCCTGCCGTTTTGAACAACTTCGCAGATAGCCCGTCAGTTCCAGCAGCTTTGTTGAACTTGGGCTTAGATATGAGTGTCTTCATTTCGGGTGGACGGAATTTTTGGTCTTCAACCAAGTTGAATGGTTCATTCTGCCTGACAGCGGAAAAAAAGGTGGTCGATATCGATTTAAAAGTCCTGAAACCTCTTAAAATCTTTCCCTAAGATGCATTTCCATTTAACGCCACAGGAACCCCCCCACAAAGTCTGTATTTCAACCCAGATAAGGTTACATGGCTGTTTGAACCATTAAAAGCTCCTGATGGGTGACAGTGTACATTTTGCGAAACGTGATTTTCATACAACAGTGGTCGCTTTATTTGAAACAAACTGCAACGGGCGGTGTGCTCCATTGACTTGAAGACAGCGTGCATGCCCCTGCAAATCACAGACACACATCCCTCCAGTTATTCGCTGTGTGATACTACATGGAGCCATTACCTGGTCGTGTCACTTATTTAATGTGAAACCAGTTCGAGCTCTAAATGAAGGTTAGGACACCTCTTATGTTAGTATGTGGTCAGTTCGCCCAAATTATTGAACTGATAGGCGCCTGGGTAGAGATATTTTCTTTGGGATGGGGCTGGGCAAGTACAGAGGTAATAGGGGAATATTTCTGCCTTCTCTTCGTTCCTACATCTCCTGCACCGTCGTTTGAGAATAGGCCCATCTTTTGACATGAAGACCAATGGGAGAGTTGCCAGTAAGAACATCGACCTTTTAAGCAAGATCAGACTTTTAGATCGAGTCCGACATGTGGGGCATCGCAATCTAAGAGCGATTTCTTATTTAGCGAGTGCCCAGACGCTGCCTATCTGGTAGGATTTATAGATATCTCCCTACGTTTGGCAAGTTCATTGGTCTCTATAACTGGGTACACAACACAGGGCAATGTTTAATTGTTCTGTCCTCTCAGTGAGAGATGAAGTGGCTTTTAATGTGATTGTACTGACTCCGCTCTCGGTTTTTGGAACTCGTCTTTCGATTTAGAAATGAGTGAAATTTTCATCTCTGGCGCCATTATTTTCCTTTTCCTGTCTAAGGCTACCCACCAGACGATCACACCATGCTTGAGTACAGGTCTGATAACGGATATGTAAAGCCAATGTGTGATATGAGATTGCAGACCCGACTTCTTACAAATAGCTTCTTTTGTAGCAATAGGGCGCTATATAAGTATTGGCGATCATAAGTATTGGGTTTCCAGTCTAATTTGCTGTTCTGATTGAGGGGTGTCTTTTCAAGGTTCGAGAGGTTTTATATTTCCTAGTAAGGAGGATTAAATCGGTTTTTTCGGGGTAAGCCTCTAAGTGGGCGCCATGGCTCAGTGGTAAGTGCGTTGGACTGCTGACCGAGCGGCGTGGGTTCAAGTCCCAGCCAGGAAAACACCAAACATTTTTCGCGGCACCACCTCTCGTCGGGGAATGACAAGCCTCCGGGAGTACAATTTGTCATGAAAGAGCTTCTCACCTCGCCTTTCGGAGTCGGAAATAAATTGTAGGTCCCTTCCATTCGTCCAAACCGTACAACACGCACAACATGAATGGTTGCGAGAAGCTAGGCCTTGGCTCATCCCGAGCTGTCGCGCCAGCTATTTATTTATTTAGCCTCTAAGCGGCTTTCATCTGCCCATCTTGGGAGAATTGCAAGTACGTTTTGAAGAGGTAAACACCGATGCTCGGATACTTACCGAAGACAGCAATTGAAACACGATCTGCATAAACAATCACTTCGCATCTAGCCATTACTAGGTCGAACAGCAGTTCCTTAACCGCCACAATCTAGAGAAAAAGGACAAAACACCGCCTAGTGACGTACCGCAATTCAGAGATCTGCGGAGGCATCCCAGCTTGGTGCTTACTGTTGTGCCAGTGAGCAGCGGGGATTCTACTCCCAAATTCATGGGTGCATTAGGTTCTGCTTTGACGGTTTTGCAAGCCTCAGGGGTTATAACTTACGTCAGTCTTCCACCCACAAAATATTCCACTCTCGACGTGGCCTCCTTCTGATAATTTGACAACTTAGATGCATTTCAGTGAATTAATTCAACAAAAGATACCAATGTCCATCCAGAATCTCATCAAATATTGCCAGACCACGGTCCACATACATCAGAGCAATCTGGAGCGATCATTTCCAACCTTTCCCTTCCGCACAATCAAGATGATCCGTCATTATTTTGACAACAAAACTGTCAAAATTTATCTTTTTTTTTGTAAATATTTGCTAAGTTTCGAAACCACCCACCTTAGACCGTCAATGTCAGTCTGTTTTACTATTTTTAAACGGCAGACAGACAGATAGACTCGGGCCAACACATATTGCTTCGACTTCTTACCTCATGCTTTCAAATTAAATTGTTTTCGCGTTTTTAGGACTCAGGTTTCATTTTGACATTGAAACGTCAAAGCGTAGATACACACAACAGCTATAGTGTGTTGTGTACGCTTATAAATAATTCTCAAACCCAACAACAATTATGTCATGGAATTGGGTGTGAAACCACACCTAGGCGGGTTCAAGAAATTCCAGACCGAGGCATTGGGTGGAGGCAGCGTAGCCATCCGTGTCTTAACGCCACCGCGCTGTGAGAGTGACACAAAACCAAATGTTCCATCAGCCAGCACAAGAACAAAATACCCTGGGGAGTATCACATTTACCCAACTCCGCGAAGCAACTGGGGACAATAATAATTCATCCCTTGCCAGCGTATAATAAATCCGAGGAGTACCCCTCAATCAGTATTAATGATGATGATGACGACGGCGATGATCAATTTACACGAGACGTAGTCACAGTACTTCGAGTCGTATCGGATTTCCATTATCATTGGGAAGCGCAACTTTAAGTGATTCTCGAGCAGATGATCATCGTCACTTCAGTCTATCATAACCGTCATGACCACACGTTGTCGTTTGTCTTGCCCTGGTATGTACTATGTCAGGGTGTGTGTTCTTGTTTTGTTTTGTTATCTACACCCTTGGAGTAGAGTGTATCCGTTGTGGGATTGTGCCAGTTGTAATCGAATAGTTTTATTAAAATTAAAAAAAAAAAGAAGAAAAATGTTTTGAACTCTGTTGACCCAGTTGTTGGTTATTTGTTTTGACTTGATGTCGAGCTCGGGAGCAGAGTGTTATATCACGAGTACTGTTTCGGTTTATCGTTGAAAGCGCGTTTAACTGGAGCGAATATGATTCGATTACGAGTGTGGAGCAGAGTCTAATTGCATTCGGATGGGCGATAATCATTAATGAAGTGAGAAATGCATGTTGAGAGCTCTTCAAATGACATACTTGTCAATTAAGCTGCCGTTGAAGGTAGGCCTTGCCTCATCCTGTTTATTTATTTATTTATAACTTGTCTTCTTATTCGTTTTTGAAGCAAGATTGAGGTCTATCTATCTACGCCTTTTTCTTCAAAAAAGATCCGTGTTTAATTTGAGCGATTCATTGCTAAATATCTGCACTGGCATCTGCCGCACAACCGAACCCATCTTCTCCAGAACATATATGTAAACGCCTCACTGCCAGATCGCTATGTTCTCTTAACTCACTAGTTATTGCCAACATTGACACGCGTTGTTCTCCCTTGTCACCTTACATAGACGGACAAGTTTGGCAGTTTTGGCCTTTTGGTCCGTTTTGAGTGGTCGTCTTGAAAGGAGGTGCACTAAGACCTAAGACCACTGTGAGTGCTAGAATATAAAGTCCCAGGTCTGCTCCTGAAACCATTTGCATTCGCTTTCCCCTTTTAATCGAATTGAGACTTTTGAGTTGTAGCTATCAAAGCTAGGCTCGAATGTATGACCTCCTTTTAACAGATCTTCGGTGTGATTCAGGTGCTTAGCAATTGATAAGTGCTTTGAAGTGGTCGAGATACCTTCTGGGACCTAGAGAGTCTGGTAAATTCGACAGCCATACGTTTCCTCGGGATGTCATCATGACTTAGGAACCAATGGACTTACGCAGTTTAGCGCTCTGATTTAGGCACTCACGGTAGTCATTCATTGCCCTTGATATTATTGTGCTTTACACATGGGATCTGATCGGAGCTTGGCTGCCGATATACACATGTACATCACATGGTCCTATGCCATGCAGAAATCTGACATATATATTTCGGTCTGAAGAGCGATTCAAAAACTATGGAGACTAAAGAAGTGGTTAATGCCAAGGTCTATTAAAAAAAAAGACCGACATCGGCTGCATCAACCATGTAAGAGCCTTCTGTACAAATCTAGAGGCTCATGTTCGTAATGAAATGAGTGTCATTCAACCTGGGTTTGCGTTGTGACCATCAAGTGAGACCCAGCCCAGCATGTTTGATGGCTTGTTTCCAAGGTTACTACTAGTCTATAGCATTGCAATACATTAGGTATATTGAAAAGTTAAGCAAAGCTTAGTCGACAAAGGCCCTGGCAGTTTTTTTGTGGTTGAAGTTGTTTTCGACGTCAAATTTTCTCAGAGTACAATATTGTTTTTGTATGGTGCTGAACCAAGAAGTGATCCGAGAAACCACAGATAATCAATCGCAACATTATCGATCTGACGATTTCTATTTTTGAAGGCTCCTTGTGAATTTTACGGAGTGTGGTCGGTCCATCGATAAACTGACTAGTGTAAGTCTACTCCCGGATATGGGATCGCTTAAATTTTTCCACTGTTCTACCAAAGATGCCCTCCATTCGTTTACTTTTCGTACGTCTTCCTCCAACGTCCTACCTAGGAGTTCGCAAAAGCAACCAGAGTGTTACATAATTTTCTTCTTCTACGGGAATATGTATATGCTTGATGCGAATTTTCTTCTTGCTACAATGCCCTGATTCTCCTTTCTATATCCGCAAAAGATTTGACAATTTTTCATTCACTTACATATGTATGTATGTCGATACATTCACATCGCACTTCCTCGATTGCATGCGTGCCTGCTGTGCACTTTTGTAGCAGTCCAGAAACTCCGAAGGGTTGAACAAATGTACGTAGCTTGTTAAAGGTCACAACATTCTCATAGCCATAATAGTGATCCAATCGCTATCACTGGTTCTGAAAACGTTAAACACTTCCATCTAAAAACATGGTATTCCTGCAGGGTTGCCTAGTCCTTCCATAGTTTTCTTTACGATCTAGTGCGAGACATCGATGGTTCTGTCAAATTAGACCACTTATAGTCTGCTTTCTTATATGCTTTATCCAGAATGCTCGGCTTAAGGCACACTAGGGTGGTTTACTAGTCACAACTTTGTCCAATTGTGGTAGGAATACACCACTACCTGGTTGGTTATCCGCATATTTACTTCCCTCCATTCTACAGTGTAGCAGATATGTAGGTTAAAGTGACGGCTGAAGCCAACCCACGTAAACCAATGATAGGTCTGTTGGGATGGCATGTGAAGCACGGGAAATTCCGATTGCCTACGTTTTAAACCAATTGGAGCTTTTGATGAAGTGAAGGAGGCTTCGAGGGCATCCAGCTTAATTTTGAGTTTGCATGTAGCCATCGGTATATCTAAGGTATCTTTTACTGTTAGAATGAGCCTTGTTGTTCCATGTTTGGCGAGTTCATCAGTCTAAGAGTTATCTCTGCTCCGACACCTATATTAGGCACTTAAAGGTCAAAAGCAGAACAAGACCAAGTCTGAGAAGACATCATAGACACACCTGTGTGGCTCATACCTCATACTGTCCACATGTGAGTCATAAAATATCAAAAGAGCTCATAAACCCTCAAAGAAACGACTAACAAACTTCAAACGCACATTCATTGAGCCAGACATGTTCAGCCTCCGGGTCCATTTTCATTGCGTAAAGTAAACACTCGCACTTACCTCCTCGCAAACGCACAAAAAATGCTAATTCAGCAGCCAAACCGGGCATTCAATCTTGCTCATGTCCGTGTCACATAAAACTTCATTCACATCGACGCACGATTACAGTTCCATTCAGGACAAAGAAAAAAACAATCACTTTTCGACAAAAATGCGAAAAATGTTTACATTGCAACTGCAACCGATCGCCTCGCAGCCGCATTCAACACAACAAACTGGGGCTCCTACGTCTCAGTTTAATGTTTAAACATGAAGCCAGCATACCAAGCCAACTTCATTCCAAACACACAACGAGAGCCGGCAAAAGCCGTAAAAAAACGAAAAACTTCCCATACCCAGCCAAACAAAGCAAACACCGTTCCATGTCTCTTCCACGCCGCGCACAGCCACCTTGCACGAAAAAATCAGTTTTTACACAGAAAAACTTGGAACAGAACCACACGAAAGACCTCTTGGAAGTCTGCATGGAATTATGCAGGTACACGCGGCATTCGCGCGAACGGATGTGGCAACTACCGCTGCAGCATGCAAAATGACGAACAACCAAGAACTTATGTAACGCTCAACCGTAACATGATACCTTACCACGAAACCAGGTTAAGAGATTTGGTTTCAGGCTACGGATGGCATTAGCAGGAAGTTGGAACCACCACACACACACCGGAGCGGTCGCCCACCAGATGCACGACTTTTTTGGATGTACTCTGTCAGTGGTTATCTCTGGCGGTGCATGAGATATGCGATGGCATTCTGGTGAAGAAAATTTTAGGTTCCCTAACCGAGTATAGCCCAGATTTTAATGGGCTCCTCTGCATTATTGACCGAGAGATAACCGCACCTAAGCTGTTTTTTGCTTGACCTGGATTTGCATGCGATAGACTCCTAAGGCGAGCATTAGTTTCCTCCCATGCACGTAGCCAGCCACACATGGACTACAACAACTCTCGAGTACCTACTGTGGACTATTTTTGTCGAACATGCTCAATTGAGAGCCATTAGCCTAAGGAGTGCGGAGAGTGCACTAAAATAAATCTATTTTTACTCCCAAACTAAGGGGCCACCACTTAGGCCCACACTTGAGTAGGAGTACGATCCATACCAGGACGTCGAAGTGATTACCACTTTAATTGTTCCTCTGCTCTCTATCAGCCGTGTCGAGGTCAAAAGTCAACAAAATTTCATTTCAGACTGGAGCCTCCCCCCCTAATGTATCTCAAAGTGGAGCTAATGTATCTCTAAGTAATTAACGACATTCAATTTCCAAATGAATTGGATGCGAAAATGGATTTCTTCCAAACACACTCGCAGATGCTTATGGCTTATGCGGCACTTTTATTGATTTATCCACCTGACAGGGAATGTGTGAGGCAAAAAAAAAACAACGCTCGCGCGAAAGATGCTAAGTAAATTGAATTTCATGCGCTCATGGGGCTGTGCCAAAACAGAAAAAAAAATCAAAAAAAAATTCAAAGAGATTGTTTTTGAGGGAAAAAAGCTTCAATCCAGAGCGAGCAGTTGAAGTCTGCTGTCGCGTTGTGTTAATTGAATTAGAAAATATCCATTGGGACGTTTTGTTTGCGTAACTTTTGGCAGCACTCGGTGCGAAGTTATGCAATTCAGGTGCGAGATGCGATTGGAATTGGCCCTGAGGGGTTTTAGACTCAATATGAAGAGTGTTTTGTGAAGTGAGATTGTAGTCGCATGCGATGGGGTGATGTTTCTGAGCTACTATCCCATGGATAACATATTTGACCGATTTTCGCTAGATTTTGATAAAGTCTAGGGTATACATACCGAACTAGTTAAGGTCCCCTGTCACCTATGGACGCCACCTACAGTGGCACGTCTTCCTGTACAACGCCCTCTCTCCAAGTTGGTTCTGAAGACGTTCGTTCTACATATCTTTGTCACCTTCATCACTATAGTTTCACTCTTCTGACTTGATCGATCTGGATCAACAATTCGTCGTCCTCCACCCACTTTCTATACAGGCGGCGTTGTAAATCAGTTGAAACTACTTTTAGAGTCTCTGCCTCGTTGGCGTACAATCATGATCATCATCATCGGATCCTTTTTCTCCCATTGGAGTGGGTTCTGGCGTCTTTGGACCCAACACCAATGTCTCGGTAACAATGGGGATGTGCTTCAGCGTCTTCCAGGCTAAAATCCATTTAGATCTGCGCTAGGGCGCAAAAACACATAGCATCTATTTAGATAGTCAGGCAGCGCTTAAAGTATTGACATCCCACTTCGTGGAATCTATGTCAGTTAAGTCCTACTACGACACCCTACAATCACTTGCCAGACACAACAAGGTCAAGCTTGGTTGAGTGCCCGGCCACCATGGCATTGTAGGCAATGAAACTGCGGATAAGCTGTCTAGGGCCGGTTCATCTTCCGCGCTCTTGGTACCGGAACCCTTCTGTGGCGTTAATTGGGCTGCCGCCACAGCTTTGTTATACAACTGGGAACGCTGTGATTGAAAGGAAGCCTTAAGAAGATCCAAAAAGAGATTCTTTGATTCTAATTTGTTTTTGATTTAAAGTTTCTCACTCGTGTTTTTGTGATGGTTTGGACTCTGTGCTTGTTTTCGAGGACTTAAACTTCTCCTTTTTGTTTTTTTCTTGCTGAAGAAAGCTTCTGATTGAATAACTATGGCCCTTAGCTTGGATATTATCTATTGAACCGGACATACTTTCATACCTAAATATATTAGATTCCAAATCCAATTGACGTTGTCCCTAACTTCGTACGAAAACGTGTGCTAAATTTAAAGTTTAATCAGGTCTCCGATAATTTCCAGGATCAAATAAAAAGTTTAACTTACAAAGATTTGTCAAAATAGCCCATTTCTTTGTGCCTTGAATGTATCCACACTTAGACGTTTTACATGTGTCAGATTGAAAGAGTTATACCAGTTACCAGTTTTGTCTAAAAGTCTCGACTCTCGAAGTCTTTGCTGTCAAATCGGTGCGCAATTCCGATCGTGTTTTGTTCTTTTCAATTAATTGTGCAAATTCTCTGTGCAAATTTCATAGATTTTCTCAAAAGTTAATAACAATCCTAATGCATAATGTGTGTTGTTAAAATTTTCTCAAAAACTAATCAAAGAAAAGTGTGACTTCAAGTTGAAATGTGTGATTGATTTCGTCTTTTTCAACGAGATAGCCGATAAGCTAGAGAATAATTTGTGTTAGATCAGGTACGTGCGTTCGTACTTTAAGGTTTTTACTAGCCCGCTGTGTGTTCAGATTTTGCCTTTATTGGTCATCCCCGTTAGGCATTTTTCTTTGCCACGTAGCCTCTTTATTACTCCGGACAATCCCATACAACTCCGCTAAAAAATTGATATGGATTTTCCATCAGAGAAAAAATTTTCAATATTACGTTGACGAATTACTGTAATTATCATCGCTCTTTTGATGTTCACACTCTTTAACTTCCCTGACCCTATTAGCCATCGATGTGGACACTAGCCCCACACTCTACGAATATCTGTTCCATCACGAGATTGAAGAACACTTCAAAACATCACATTTCGTGCTCAATATGGCTCAGTGCTTAGGGCGTTGGATTGCTTTACCGCGTAAAGTTGAGCAATATGAGCAATGTGTTCTTCATTAATGTCTCAGGCGGGCCTGTTGTATTCTCCCTTTTTATAGTCAAAACTCCGCAATTACTGTTTAAGAAGGTATCCACGGAAATGGGAACAATTATTGAGTCAACACTGTGCGTATGATCTGGATAATCTTCTTGTTTCTTTGGCGAGAGTCAGGATGTCACCGATTCCTTTATTCATGTGCTGCTTCAGGTCCCGTATCCACATAGACCACAAGGTTTTCTGTCGTGCTCTCGCTAAGGGTGAGCAGAGGCGTAACACGTGCTGGGATTCCTCCTCTTATTTCTCGTAATTCCTACAGATTGCTTCGTCGGCGTGTGTTGAGGTTAAGTTGACCTCTCTGTTCGAACCTACAATATAACTTTTGGCGATCAGGTTCTTTGGTTTCTTTATGAGTGATCTTGCCACATTGCAGGCCAAGAGGTTTGCCCAGTTATCTTCGAAATCTATTAGTGTCTTTTCGTTGGTTACTTTGTTTTGGTTATTGTCAATAATCGCGTGCGGTCTTTCTCTTCCCAGTTCGTCAGCTTCCTAATTCCTTGAGACGCCTTCGTGGCCCGATACCTAAACAAGGCGAACGTCGTTGTGCCTGACAAGCAGATGGAGGTCTGCCTTTTCATTGCCTTCGATTTCTATCTATTATATAGTTGTTGCAAAACATCCTACATCTTTTTTGTGTATAGGACATATAGAGCTGAGTTTCCACCTTCTGTAATGCTCTCTTCCAGTTGTTTTGGACGCCCTCTTCTGCGTCTACCCTGTGCGTTCCCTTCTAATGCCTGGCGGCAGATTTCATTTTGACCTTTGCAAAGCGTGTATCCCATCCATATCCACTTCCTGAGTATGTATATAGTTTTGACCTCCCAAGTCTCATGTAGCTTATTAATCTTGTTGATTGTGTTTGGCCACCAGATTTTCAATATTCTGCGTGGAAGTCTGTTTACAAAGCTCTCTCTTGTTGGTTAGTCAGGATTACTGACATCACGTTTGATCTTGGTGAAGATTGAGAATGTAGTGGGTCTCCTCACTGAACGTAGATGTGTTTGTACTCTTGTGACTTTCTCAACTCTAGCGAGGATTCATTTTTTTGCACAGTCTTCCTATTGGCTCGTAGCTTGCCAGGACAAGGCTTCGTTGATCGCCATAATTTCCGCCTGAAAAACGCTACATTGGTCGGGGAGACAGAAGGAGATGCTCAAGTTGAGCGCTTCGGAAAAACCACCACCCATTCTCAGTTTTGGAACCTTCGGTATGGAAGTGAACGGAACGCTCATCTCTGGCGTCATCATTCTCGCAATCCACTCTGGAAGGCATTGATGTACGGCAGTTGAGTTTAAATTTCGACTTAAACGGTGTGTGGTCGGTATTTTCCGGGATGAACGTCAGGGGATCGAAGATCGAAGAGTGACCACTACAGTTGTTAGACCATTGAGGCTGACTGTCAACAATTTTGAAGAGAAGTAGATGTAAGCGCACGTCGAGCGGATGGGGTGGTTCTTAGTGCTCCGCTTCTGCATATACATGCTGATCTTTGCACTTTTGCCTATAACTTACGGTGTATAGCTTTTTTTAACTCCGTCCACCAGACGATCACACCGTTAAAAAAAGGTATAGGTCTGATAACGGACATATAGACCGAATGCCTGGTACGAGGTTGCAGGCCCCATTTTTTACCAATGGTTTTTCTGCAGTAGTAGTTTACTGTCGAACCACAATCCCGAGAAAGGGGGACAAAACACCACCTTTCGTAGTACCGCAACTCACAAATCTGTGGGCAGAGGCATTGCCCAGCTTGGTGCTAATTGTTCTGCCTATGAGCAGTTTTTCAATTAAAAGCGATGCCTCAACTTCCAGGTTCGTGAGTCCATCAGTGATCGCTTCTGCTTTGACGTTGTCGAAGGCTCCTTCGAGTTCCAAAAAGGCGGCCATGGTGAACTCTTTGATTTATCAATGGTATGTACACCTGTAAGTGCAAAGCAGTTTCGACAGACCTGCCTTTGCAATAAGCATGTTGTGACGCTGACAGGAGTGTGGTATTTATGCTGCAGCGTAGGTGGGAGTCTATTAGCCTCTCCAGCGTTTTTAAGAGGAAGGATGATAGGCTGATGGGACGCAAATCCTTGGAAACAACGTGTGAGCCTTTTCCTGCCATAGGTATGAAGGCGATTTTTGCCTCAGTCGACCCCCAGTGAAGGACAAGGCTTGGGGCAGCCTCTTAGAATAGTGGAAGGATAACACATGTAGGTCAGGTCACCTGATTTTTCAAAGACTTTCTTTTGCTACTACAAGATCGTCTGACCTTGAACAGTAGGGACTGTAGCCCGCCTTTATTGCTTTTTGTACTATTGTCGTCATATTCTCGAAAAATCCTTAGCTGCCCAATGTAACGACGTTGTTTTTTACTTTTATACTATGGGACGCCTCTGAAATCCAGTCGCACAAATGGAAGTGATCCTCAATCTATTTGTCGCCTCCGAAAGGCGGATTAAGAAAGTTTTTCATGACAAATTATGCGCAAAAAATGTTTGGTGGGTATTGCTGGAGCTCGAAATAACGCGGGCCGCACAGCAGTCCAACACTCTGACCACTAATCCACTGCGACAGCCTATGAGTGTTTTTGAATGAATTGATAAGTAAATGAGATCCACTAGTGGTCAGAACACGTGAAACCTCAAACAAACCCCATTTTTGCTGAAAATATTCAGCCTCTTCGCTAATGAATTCAACATTCACAGCCAAAGTAAGTTCTATGAAGTCACATCCAATTATTCACTGACTGGAAGTAGTATGTTGACTCTACAGTGTCATCACAAGTTCATGCCACAACAACGCATGTTGATACCGCTCTGATGGAAAGGTATCTACTGTCACTTAAAGTTTATAACCCTTTAAGAAATTCCCATTCCTCCAAGAGTTCTCTTCCTGGTTTCTCCGTAAAAAGCACTTAACCGAAATTCTGAAAAATCTTAGACCACTTTTTCATGTATTTTGACATCTGCATCTGTATCTCAACTCCAAAAGAATAAGAAAAATAGTCCATCAGAATTCTTTTTCCCCACATTCCTCCGCCAAGTAAGCACAAGAAACACAACAACCCTCCGCAGATGCGGCCGGCTGATTTCGTGATTTCATCTTTACACATGGTTGTATCCATGCATCTACTGTTCCTCCTGCTTTTAAGTATCTGCTGCTGCTGCTGCATTTCAATGGACACAGTCGCCCCTTTTCCAGACAAACAGATACAAAAAGAAACCGCCATGCATAGAGAACAGCGACAGCAGGGAAAACTCTCCAAAAAAATAATGGATGTGTACTTGTACACATGCACACGACTGTACACCATCGCGTCTCACATTAATTCATCGTAATCATAACCATAACTCTGGGAGCGCAGACCTTTTTCTTTTCCCTTCTTCAGCTGCATCATAGGCATGACCACCCTTACCATACCCGCCTTCCCCATTCACAAGTGGGCTAACATTAGAAAAGCGCTGTTTATGTCTCTTTTGGGGTCGCAAAACTTTACCCCACATGGTGTGGTGCTTGGCCCTTTTCCTGGTTTTTTGTTTGGAAAGCGTTCTCTGTTTTGTCTGCGGAACGACGATATTTACTTCAATTTGTCTCGAAAGGGCCTCGAAAGAAAGAAAATTCACAAAATAAACTCAAAAATTCCATAAAAATTGTAATAAATTTTAATTTTCCTCCATCCTCCTTCTGTTCTTTCGTTACAGATGCAACGACGACACTGCAGATACTCGTGCCCTCTTCGTGGCAACATTTACCCAGCAACATTGCACTGCCGTCTAGCAACATCATAAACTCAACCACCTCGTACATAGAGCAAAAGTACACATAGTGTGTAAAGCGGAAGAAAAAGTAAAACCAAACGATAAAGAGTGTAATATGTGTGCGTGCGATGGAAATGCCGGTCTAGGGGCACTTACTACGTCACACGATGAATTTGTGACCCAAGAAAAGTGTTGAAAAAAAAAATATTAATTACGCGCGCGAGAAACAAAAAAAGAAAATAACGTGAACGACTTTTATTTTTTCCAAAGAAAAAGTCATTAATCTAGCTTAAAGTGAAAAATAAAAAAATAAAAAAAATAAAGGAAATAGTAAAGTGCGGGAAAGATAAAGCGCATCTATCTGTTATTTTTTTAGTTTTTAGTTTATTTTTTCGGTTTTTGGTGTGAAAAGTTCTTCTCCGTCATCCTTCTTCGTCGTGTTGAAAAGTGTTGAAAGGTGTCGACACAAAAGAAAAGAAAAAAAAATCAGTTTTGTCCCTGTGTTGTCCAAAATTCTTGGAATGGAATGAAGAAGACGCCGCCGCCGTTGTGAATATCATTATTTATTTTTTTCGTTTCTTTTTAAGTTATTTTTGTTTTATTATTCGTGAGTGTGAACCATGCTTGGAGTACTGAGAAAACGATGGAATCGAAAGTAAGTGAACTTTTCTTTCACAAAAAAAAAAATTTTACACAAGTTTAAAAAAATTATACTGAATTAAAAATTCTGTCTAAATTAATATTTGGAAGCCCTCTATTTTATTTTGAATCTACAAGTCAGTCCTGTCATGTTTAGTACCTATCTATTACACTATCTGGTAAAAAAATTTAATTTTTTCATTAAATTCTGGGCAATTTTACACAATAAACCCATCTTCCTAGGAAACTAAATTTCAATGGTTAGTGATAAACGGCTTTTTCAACTTTAAATCATGTAAATATTTTAAGGCTCAGCTTTGCTTACTTAGGTGGCTCTACAGTTGGGGGTGAACCTGGACCTCAACCAACAAGCCTCTCCAGTTAGCTCGGTCCTTAGCTTACTGCTTCCAGTTGCGCACACCAAGTTGGTTGAGGTCCCCTTCTACTTGTGCGCTCCACCTTAGGCGAGGTCTTCCTCTACGTTGTCCCTTCGGGTAAGATTCGAATACTCTGCATGCCAGAGCGTTTTCTGACCATTCGCTCTACATCTCCTATCCATCTCAAACGTTCAATGCGCAGTTTTTTTTTTTTACCAATTCTGTACAGCTCGTATAGTTTTTGGTTGGATCTACTCCTCCAAGGTCCATCAACGCATTTGGGACCGAATGTCTTCTGAAGAATTTTTCGCTCGAAACTACTAAGAATATCTTCATCTACTGCTTCAGGGCCATAAAACTGGACTGGGATGATCAAGGTCTTATATAGAGTTTCCATAGCCCTTACTACTCAGTTGCCTTCTTAGTCCGAAGAAGCCGCTATTGACAAGAGTTATTCTTCGTATAATTTCCGAAGAGGTGTCATTATCGGAGGTAATAGCAGAGCCAAGGTAGACAAAGTCCCTTACTACCTCGACGTCATAGCTATCAACTGTGACGTTCTGTCCAATTCGTCGGTGTTAGGTGTCCCTTCTTGTTGACAGCATACATGAACTTGGTCTTGCCCTCATTGACCGCTAAACCCATTTTGGCGGTTTCTGCCTCTATACTCACCAAAGCACCGGTGACAGCTCGCTGCGTTCTGCCTATTATGTCAATATCGTCAGTGTACGCAAGCAGTTGGACAGATTAAAGAAGGATTGTGCATCTGTTGTTGCCTTGAAAGTTTTGCACAATTCGTTCAAGTATTATATTGAAGAAGCCACATGACAGCGCGTCACCTTGTCTAAATCCCTTTTTGACATCAAAGGTCTCAGTGAGGTCTTGAGCGACCTTGGTGGAGCAACGTGCATTCTCTGTCGTCATTCTGCACAGACGGATGAGTTTGGCAGGGATGCCAAAACATGGCTCTGTATACCCCTTCTCTATAGATGCTGTCATAGGCGGCCTTAAAATCGATAAAGGGGTGGTGGATATCGATTTGGACTTCTTAGATTTTTCTGCAGGATCTGGCGAAGTATGAAAATTTGGTCAATTGTGGGCTTTCCTGGCCTAAAACCGTACTGATGGGGGCCAATCAGATTGTTGACGAAAGGTTTCAGACGTTCACGCAGTGTGGCAGATAAAATCTTGTACGCGATGTTGAGGAGGCTGATACCCCTGTAGTTAGCGCAGTCGAGGGGATCTCCTTTTTGGTGGATCAGGCAAACGATGCTGAGATTCCATTCATCAGTCATACACTCATCTGACCAAATCTTAGAAATGAATTGAAGTCACGTCATTTCCAGCTACTTTAAATATCTCGGCCGCTTTGATCAGCTGAATGGAAATTTTTGGCTATCATCGTCTATGTTGAAAGGTTCGTTCTGCCTGAGAACGGGATGTTGGTCTTCGTCGCCGTTGTACAGTCTGCAGAAATAGTTTTTCCAAATTCTCAGCACCGACTGTGACTCTACTACAAGGTTTCCTTCTTCATCTCTACAGGTTTCGACGTTGTATCTTCTCACAGTAATTAAATTTTGCTGTGGCACTTGGGATATCCACACTCATACCTTGGCTACAACAAGATAGTGATCCGAGTCTTTGTTGGCAACTCGGATGGTTCGGAAATCTAGAACACCGGATGAATGTTTGATGATCAGGAGACCGCCATGTCCCCTTGTGAATATTGAGATAAGGAAACCAAGTGCTTGCTATAGTGACATTTCGCCCCGCAGCGAAGTCAATTAGCCTAGTTCCGTTTCGGATGTAGGCTGTGCTTACTAACTGTCCGATCAAAAATGTCCTCCTTTCCTATTTTGGCGTTAAAATCGCCCAGCACGATCTTAACGTCATATCTAGGACATTGCCCATATGTTTTGTCGAGGAGCTCGTAGAAACATCCTTGGTGGCGTCGTCCTTGTCTTCTGCAGGGGCAAGAGCGCATAATAGGCTAATGTTGGCGTATTTAGCCTTGATGCGGATTGTCATAAGACGTTATCTTACGCTTAAGACTTGTTGCCTAAGTTTACCGCCTATGACAAATCCACATCCGAATAAGCGCTGTTTCTGCTCCCTGTAGCAATCTCCATAGTAGATGTCACAGTTTTTCATCCTGCTTATGCCCGGCCCATCCCATCGTACATCCTGGATGGTGGTTAGGTTTGCTTCGTAGCAGTCTAAGGCCTCTGCTAGTTGTTCGGCTGCACGCGGCCTGTTAAGGGTGCGAA
The DNA here is from genome assembly GCA_917880715.2 of Matsumyia berberina. Classification (NCBI taxonomy): domain Eukaryota; kingdom Metazoa; phylum Arthropoda; class Insecta; order Diptera; family Syrphidae; genus Matsumyia; species Matsumyia berberina. Next base: position 106,857,496 of record OU862870.1, on the reverse strand, counting down.
CATTCCACGTGGAGAACCGAAAATCATTGTCCTCATTTCGTTGTCAACGAATAATCATCCGTATCCGAGGCTCTTGGTTGTTTCGGAAAATGGTGGATTTTTCCATGGTGGAGCTGTCAGCCCCACGTGAAAACCCCAAACTCGAGGGCCAGGTCCTTCTTTGCGCCCCTCGGACAAGAGGCGTCGGGTATACTGATCCTTATTGGCCTGAAGCTCCGAATAGGTACGAGTAGCCTAAATAAGGTGTTCACCAAGTAGTCCGACCTAAGTGAAACTGTAGACGCCTTCCGTTCCATCATGTGGGAGTTCTTCCGCTGCCGTCTGGGTGCAAGGGAGGGTGCCTTGGTGTAAACACCCTGCCCCTTTCATAGAATGACAAAAGTTTCCACTTGAAAATAAGATGAAAGCTTGGATGACGCAGAATACAGTCTAAAGACTTTAGTTCTGCTTAGTCAGCTACCCCAGGTTCAAATGTCAGAAAAACTTTTAAACGCTTTTTCGTGACAACATCTCTTAGCAGGTAACAAAAACTGTCGAAGAACAGAGGCAAGGCAATAAGGACAGCAGGTCTTTTCCATTCGTCTTGAAAATTTGTGTCGTGATCGATGAGTTGGTGATAGACTTCAAATTTATTGGTTATTCTCAGGATGTAAGGATTTATTTCGAAGGCAATCTGCCAGATCTCAGGCACAAACTTCTTCTGTTTCTTGTGAATGATGAAGGCCACTGCCGCTTCTCAGTAAGACGGTAAAACATTCTCATATTCAGCGAAAGATGAACACATAGCACAGCAGCTTACACGATCACTTTAACCATTTAAAGTGTTGGTAAACTTTATCAGTGACTTATCGAGCCTAATTCCCTCATCGCTGTTGTCAAAAACTAGTGTCATTAGTATGGCCTACCCTGCCGTGCTTAATCATCGTTTCACAACCTCGACTGCTCAGCTGATTTAGTCCTAAGCCTTATTGATGAATCTCGACCCGAATTTTTGAATGAAATTAATTAATTGGGAAATTCTGTTACCTTTCAACAATGCCTAGGACTAAAAACAGCTCCACAATCTAATCACCCGACATACTGTTATTTTCTTCGATAAAAATTGTACTTTATTCCATTGTTAGACAGTGGACTGGGTTATTATCTCGTTATGCCTGTTTAAATTGTGTCATTATCATTAACAAATTATGCAAATTTGTCAGCGTGTCGGGTTACTAATTGCAGTCGTCGAAGCTAAAGGTTGGTCTTCCAATGTGCAGCAACATTTGCATTTGAATTTGTTAAATGGGAAATCGGAGTGGTAATAAATATCAGAGTCCATGGTGCGTAACTAATTAATTAGACTGACTCATTCAGACAGACAGTAGAGGTCGACGATTAAGGTGTCAAATATGTTTATGTAAATTGTTGCAGATGGAGTTGCTAGGATCGAGTAGTATTTGTGCGTGTGTCTCCCTGTTTAGAAATGGCTTCTTTTACATTAAAGTCTGTCTGCTTGTTCCTAGTTGTCACAAAGGTGATCTGTTCGATTCGAGTGACACTTGTATACTGTTGCAGTTAAGCTTTTAATCAACATCTGGTTTTTTTGATATGTTGAGCAGGAGCTGGACTGTACCGAAATTACGCAACATCACAGTATGTGAGATGAAGGAATAAACACTCGATCAGAAACTGGGCTTAATGCTACTTTGTATGAGCAAGTCATGCAAGGAGTCTTATGGGCTTGTAGAGGTGTCTACAGAATGTGGAGTGCTCTTGTGCCCAATTGATGATTTGACTGCATTTTCCACTCCTTGTTTTTTTCTTTAGAATTGCATTTTTCTCAGACAAGTGTCTTAAGGGTCTTATGCCTGGAATGTCCCGACAATACAACGAAGAAGTCTTAATTCGCCAGCTTGTATCCGCGATCTTCTTTTTTCGCTCATTACCCAAACCTCATGACCATAGCCGTTCACCCGAACACAGTTCTTACAGTTAGTGTATAGAGATTGAATGGAATAGAGAGAACCGTCAATCCCATACTTCTGCAATACATTCCAGAGTTTACCTCGACCGACCCGATCATATCTTTATTTTTTTCAATTCACAAAACAACTGTAAATAGGTTTGGCATACTCCCAGGCCTATTTAAGTACTTTTTTCAAAACGGGACCAATCACTCCAGTTTGCCAGTTGCTACGTGTTTAACCGCATTCCCAGGCCATTTTAATGACGCGAGAGAACCATTTCACCCCCTCTTCTCCCAAGGCCTTGAGCATTTCCGGCTGACTTTCATCCACACCAGCAGATTTGCCGTCTTTTAGCGCTTTAATCGCCAAGTCAACTACCCTACTGTGGGACTATTTTCCGCCCTACTCAAAACCATGGGTCTGCCATGTTCAGTGCCCTGTTCGGGATTGAGCAGCTCCGAAAAGTGCTCGCCCCATCTGCACAAGATGTTCTTCTCATCGAAAAGAAGTACACCAACTTTGGATTTAACACCTTCGATGATATTAAACTTCCTTCCTCTAAGGCGGCGGATCTTCTGCCAGAACACCTTGTTTGCAGATCTGTGAGCACGGTCCAATTTCTCGCCGAACTCTTTCCCAGACTGCTCCTTAGCTGCTTTAACAGTCGGCTTACAAATTCATCGCGCCTTTATATTATAAAGCGTATCCCAACCCAGAAGGAGAAGAAGAATAATCCATATCTGCCACCTGTTCTAGGGGGGCATCTACTCCATCCAAAAAAGCTGCATATTCCAACTACAGATTCGGTGCATATACCTGCACCTCGTAGCGGTTTCGGGTTGAACCAGGTCGACTACTGAGCTGATATAAGCTGATCACCAGACGCTTCCATGCTGCCACCCTGTAGGCCTAATTCCGAAGTGTGCCCTGACGTAGCATACTTGGCAATATCCGAGGCCCTACTCCGTCTTTTTATAATTAGGTTTTGTGCTTCATTAGCCATAACTGGGTTGTACGAATGGATCAACTATTTAAGTTACTCCATCCCCACTTCGCGGCCTTACTGTATGTGGAAAATACCGGCATTTTTATGCGCATGCAACATGCAATTTGGATGGAAGCCTCCAGTGTTTGAAAAACAAAAAAACAGAAAATTCTTGAACTTCGGGGTCTTTCGTCTTTTCTGCACAAATTGCTGAATATTTCAAGCTAGATCGTCTGCAGAGTGTTTACTGCTGACCCTCGCAATAATCCTTTGTTAAGTTGCTTGCGTTTGCTATGATAACACAAACTTTAAAAGAGCACTTGCTGATCAGATTTGTGTGCTTTTTGCAACTACAGACAGACTATCCACTTAAATCCACAAATGCGGCACGTATTTTAAAGCCGTTTTCTTAGCCCTTCTCAATGCTCGTTGCTAACGCAATGACCTGGTCCATACAGTGTCCTGATCCAAAACTAACTTCTTCCATCACTTGATAGTTTTTTAAAGAATGTAAATGCTATTGCCAGCACATGGGGCTGTGTTACTATGTCATAAACCACTAGGAGGGGAGATGTTATTGATTTTGTGTTATGTTGCTACCAGAGGACAATTTTTGCACAGATACATTCCAAAATCATCGCAGTAATCATCAATCTAAGGACATGTATCTCAATGTACATATCCGCTTTAAAGCACACATATGTCCATCACACCTGTGATCCCAATTAGTGTAAAAGCCAATCCACTTGAGATACGTTTCTCAAACTCAAAAACATTTGATTGACTATTTCGCTGTTAAACTATCAATCTAATCAAACCACTCGGTCACTGGCTTATGGTTCGCCTTATCTGTGGTGTGCCCCGCCACTTTGTTCAATTACCATCTGAATCGCATGCCACTTTATTAACCGAATTGTGTATAAACAGTTCAACATTCCAATTGAGTTTGCCCGCGATAAGATAGTCCAAAGAAAACGGCAAATGATTTCCATACCCCGACGATGAGTGAGAACTGAAACTCGAACGAATCCATGAAATGTAGGTTATCCACCGTGTTGTAGTAGTTTCACGATTCTGACTCCAATCATATTTCTGCACGTGACCCCCTTTGTAGTGCGACTCCGAATTCCCGGTTCTAGCCTAGCTTCACACGTAATTCATTTTTAATTCGAAATTAATTCTCTGCGTGCAGCCCCCCGCCGAGCGGGCGGTACCAACATTAGACTATCCGCACTAGAACTAGCACTCGGGCAGCAGCAGCAAGCTGGTTCTAAAAATACTACGGCCACCAGCCAGCTGCAGCTCCCCGAATGGGGAATTTGATAAATTAGCAATTTAAAGTACATAATCAGGCATATAACTCACCTCGGCCGATATAAATTAACGCAAACGCACGAATATTTTCATATTTTATGGTTCTGTGTGGCGCAGTCATATACGTGATTAAGAGTCGTTAAATCGCTCTGTCGGGGAAATGGTGTGGAGTAACAAAACCGAATTGAGGGCCAAACAAACAGAACAGAAACAGGAGCAGCAGCCGTGGATTTATTGCCACGAAATGTTTGTGGTTGTCGCGCGTAGGATGTACCTTCTCGTACATTTGCGCAAAGCAAAGTCGTTCTCTGCACTGTACACAGGGTGCAGCGCAGTTTGTTAATTAATTCTACGTTTTTTTCTAGTTGGGAACCAGTCATGACACATTGAACGAACGCACGGTTACGATATTCAAATATCATGTTCTCATGACCTTCGTTCGGGTACCGTCGCACCTCTAGCCCCAAATAACAAGCACTGCACTGGGATTTGCCAACACACAAATTTAATTAACCCGACGTTCACACACCAGAGTGAGAGAAATGTTTGGGTAAATGTTTATCAGGTGTTTAATGACCACCGAACCTTATCTGCGCCGAGCTTGTCACTAATTAGTCGAGTGATTGGATGAAGTTTTGTTGTGGTCGCAGTTGCTTTGTGCAATTAAACTGTTTCGACAGTGTTTCGGTGGAGAAATCCGACAAAAGTTTTGCAAAGTTTTTCGGTGGCAACCGCTTTAAATTTTAATGAAAGGTGATTCGATAAGACTGTGATGTAAGGGGCGAGTATGGGCGCTGGAAGGATGCGAAGGAACAGATTAGATTTATTGCTCATGTTGAGGTGGTGGAAGATGACAATCGGGAGAACTTCAATTAGAGGCAGTCGAGATAGGCGTAATAGTTGCACGTAACATTAGGGAACGTATGGTTCAGTGTAATAGTCGAGCTGCTATGTAGATCACTGTTATCCCAAAGACACGAAGATAAAGATCCACTACTTGCTCTCAGTGCTGGTGTCGATTTTTGAATTTACAGTGGAAACGAGCAGAGAAAACCTCCTTTTATGATTCTGCTTTTAAAGCAGGTTTAAGTGGCACCCTTGTGCCGAGAGCTGGCTTGACAAGGAGGCTCTTAATCTTCCCAATGAAATTGAGGATACCGCCGCTCGAAGCGTTTCTAATGTCCTCAGGGATCAGTGTGCCTTTTAGAAAAACTCGGATCCTATGTAACAAAGCGCCACACACTCACATGAAATATGTTTTCCTGTTTCGTCGTCCTCTAGGAAAAGTCGACATTTGGTTTCCTGGGCAATACCCATATTGTGTAGATGATATCTCAGACTGCAGTGTCAAAAAGGAAGCTAGCAAGTCTTCAAACTTAGAACTTTACACTTTTTTTCATAAGGCGGATGAGCCTTTTTGCTTGCCTCTTTGATTGAAGATTCTCCGAGGAGGATAGGTAACTTTCTTTTTTCCCATTTGTCTAGCATGAACGAACAGTTTGAGAAGCCACAGAAGGAAGGTACCATTCAATGAATGCCCTTCTGGGTAATTGGTCAGTGATTTCATAACCTTCAATGCCCCTGTGTCCCGGTACCCAACAGAGTTTAATTTTTTTTTGGAGAGTATTGAAAAATTCATCGACAGCTTTTGAGCGAAAATATGTAGAGGCCACTAATCTAAGCGATGCCTGACTGTCGAGATTGATTTGGGCCTAGAGGTGCGAGGTTTGAATGGCGAACTGCTCAGCCTAAAAGACACTGGGATTCATTCTAAATACTTTCGAAACTTTGCAGTACATCTTAGAGCCATCAGTACACCGCACTAGTCCTTCGATGTTTAACAGGGGACCGCTGGTTTCCCAAACCGAGCGATTTAGAATCTCAACTTGAAATCTTCTCCCAAATCTGAGCGATATGGGTTTGCGGTCTAGTCATTTCAAGCTCGGGAAAAGCCGGAGCTTGACGGGCTTTCCGAACGAGCGTTGGAGATTTGCTGCTGCACTGCAGGCTGCCACTACATTGGATTGCCTCTATGGTTATCATCGGGCAAGACCGCATCCCAAGCCATGCTTACCCTTGTAAATTATCAGGTCAATCACATAGGAAATGATCCGAAGTATCGCTGTCCTCTCCACACGCGTATCAATTTAGCCTTGCAAAAGCATTGAGCAAATTAGTCGTCTACAGTCTTTTCTGCTGAATGTCAGCAACTATGGCGCTGATTTTCATCTGCCTGCAACCTGGAGAGCCGTGACGCACGCAATTGTGTTTGTGGGAAACCCAATCGTCAATGTAGGCCCTGGTCGACGACGAAGAAAGACCGAACCTATGTAGGTAGTGAAAAATCATCCTTTGAGCCTTGTCTAGCAACTTCATTGGCGATCTCATTTCCGAAGATTCTAGTGCGACCTGCCACCCAGACAAGAGTCAACGAGTTCAAAGAGTTCTTGAGTTCTCTAACTTTTTCGAAACTGAGCTCAGTCTGGTGGCTATCGCTGCAGACGCAGATGCTCAACATATTCTAGATATTGTTTACAATAGTCCGCGGCCTTTAGAATATCATTTGTTTCTGGAAAACAGAATCATACTTGCCCAACGAGTAGTGAAGTTTAGTATTGTTCGTGAAAATTCGACAACAGCACTCTGGGCAATGCAAGAAAAGTAGGCTGCGGAAATTCTGGTGTTATTGCCCCAAACGTCATATCCATGGAAATAGACTCGTTGGTCAAGGTCATCCAACCCAAGTGCGGATAATAACAAAAGCCGCCCCTTCAAGACGATAGATTGATTTAATAGATGACGATAGATATCCATGATATAAACATCAAGGTGAGGTAGGTCAAGCAGTGCATCTAGAGTAGTGCCAGGTGTACTCAGAAAAGCTACCGTGCAGCCGAGACAGTCCGTTATTTGCATAGTGGTGCAGGCTTTTCTTAGCCTTATAGCTCCAAAAAACCTTTTTCGTTTATAAGCTTCATGTCTTTTCAAGAGCACCTTAGACTCTGATCTTGGACATGCGTTCCTAAAACAAGTGTTTTATTTATCAGAATGACTGCACGAATGACTGGGAGAACACTATAATCACCATCAGCTCCTGTGTTCCAGTTCTCCGGTTGCGTGACTCTTCGGCCACTCGTCTACTGAGCCTCGAAGACATGCAGTTAATTGCGAAGAAAAGCATAAGCTTTGGCTATGGTGCAGTGGCTTGCATCATCGCTTGTTACGGGTTCGACTCTTGATGTCGGAAAATCATTTATTTCTTAATAAATAAAATCGATCAACTGTGAAAGCTGATGTCGACTCTACTCCAAAGGCATAACAATGGCAGTAGAGTTGATTGAGCTGACAATGATTATGACATCAGCAGATTGAAAAAATTCCTGTGATGTGTAGCAAAGACAAACACCACAAATGTCCCCAGCTAGTCTGGACACCATCCTCAGCTAGTCGGACGCCAATGAAACCTAGTACTACCAGAGTTTTAAACCACTGCACTCAATTGCAGTGTGTGAGTACCATTCAAAGGGTGTTCATATCCACTTGATCCGCGTGTGGATTGTCAGCCTCGTGGTTAGTTAGCTACACCGAGACGCGATCTGCAGTTAGAGGCAAACATCCTTATTTGGTTCTGCACAAATAATCGATACCACAAGTAAGTACAAACGCTGCTTTTGGAACACATAGAGTTCAATTGCAATAACTGCTAGTTCGTTCCCAGTCCTGATAACAATTCTCACATACTTACTCCGCCATCGGTTGCCATCCGTTTCGATACCCTTTAACAATTAATCTGTAACGCACTGTGTCACCACCATCATATGCATGTCTACAATTATCCCTAATTAATCCAAAAGTTTCCAATTAAATTCCGGATTACCCGGGATACATAAGCTTAGCAAATTGAGTTCCTGATTCCAATTTGTATTATCGTCATTCGCCCATCCACCACAAGGCCTTGTCGTTTCGATTCGACGAATTATTATCTCACAAATCCAATCCAAAACTGTGTAAACTAACAACTCGTACACACATTCAAATTTGTTACAGTGTGGTTATTACATGCTCAGACGCACAAAGTCTATGTCAAGCGGTACCCCACCCGCACCCAAAATGAATGCCAAATGAGACTTGTGCCGCAGTCAAGAGCACTAAAAACCCCACCAACAACAAGGAAATGTGTGAAAATTCTTCAGATTGTCATCTTCAAATGCCAAGATATCTCACCACTAATTCCACACTCTCTCTGTGTAGCCCACTCCAGTCGCACGAAAGTGTCCCATTTTGGTTATCTATCCCCCAGTCCCCCACACCACTATCATCCCTATGAAACTATTCATGTGCGACACGACACAACACACTACAAAGTCGGAACATAATGCCGACTAATTATAGCCTCGGATGGATATGCACAGAACACAGATCCATGCGGCGCACATAACTCTACAAAACTCACTCGCAGAAGCGCAGGGCATGAACCCGGTTCGTTCGGCAGTAGTAGTCTCCCAGTCTGCCAGTCACTCCCAGGTCCCAGCCCAGTTCCCCTGCTGGAAACATTTTAATTACTAGTTTCGTTTTATTGTTGTTGCATGTCATTGAAGACGATAGTTTCATCCAGCTCAGCGCTCCCTCGTCCCGTTTATCTCTGTATCTTCATCTTTATCTCTACGACAACTGGGGCTTAAGAGAACTGCCGCCCGCCGCCAATGGTTTATGGCCGCCAAACACTTGATGGGGTAGCCAAGCTGGCTACAGTAGCGGTGGCCGCTCTCCTTGATCCACAACGAGCGCCGATTCAATCGGACATTTTTGTGTGACATTTACGACCCCACTTACATGCGGCGAGGCAGAGGGCGCGCAAAACAAAGAAGGAACAACCTTTTATTGCGCGCGGCAATAAAACCGCAACCCCTTCCCTTCGTTCAGGCGAATAGTTTTAGTGAGGAAAATGTAATAAAAATTTAATTCTCTTTTTTTTTTTTCGTTTCTCTCTACTTCCGTTTCTGTCACGGTAGGCCCTCGCCTCGAGAAAGAGAGAAAGTTCAAAACGTCAGATTAAAAGTGTCTGGCAAAGTGAGGTTAAGGAACTGTCTTTAACTTCTCAGAACGGAAGTTCAGCGGAACTTGGGTGTGGGTGTGCGGTGTCTTGTCGTCTGCATAAACCGCTTAGGGCGCTCAGTCGCCTGCTTATTGCCATGAGAATAACAAAGTGAGCAAATGAGCAATGAGCAGCACAACCGTCGACACTATCTTCACCAGCGGTTTAGTCATTAACTCGGCGGCGTTTGTGTGATTTTTTGCTGCAAATTCCTTAGATAGAACAATCGACTTGTGTTTTTCTGTTCCAACAGTGGGATTACATGACAAGAAACGGAAAAAAATTGGCGGAGAGAGGGAAATCCCTGTACCGCTGTCAGCGACACTCCGCGGAGTGAAAGAACGAATGCGGGGAGCGCACAGTAGGGGAGTCGCGTGTTTAGAATATGAAAATAGTTTTCCCAACACACAGAGATACAGTGGATTGCGAAATAGTTCGCACGAGAAGAAAATTCTCTGTTTTTTCTTCTTTTTTCGTCGTCATTCAAGGTCTGGGTGAGCACTATAGTGGTGGTGTGGTATTTTTAGTCCGAGTGTTGTCCGTGAGGTAGGCCTTTCGGAGTGGCATGGAATGCTTCTAATGAAATTGATATCCTTTCACGTTTGGTTGGGGTTGTCAGTTATTTTTAACCGGCTAAGTGTTGAAGGAGAATTCTTGCAACTCCGTAATGTAAACCGATTAGTGAGTTTAATGATTTAGGTTGTTGTCTTAGCTAAATTTAAATTTCTTGGAAATCTTCAGCTTAAAACAAGAATACGTTCCTCTGGTTTGTCTGCCTATAAACAATGGCGTTTATAGTGAATTTCAGGTTTGTTGTGTTTACCTAGCGGAATTCTCTTGGCTTATTTCCAATTCAGGTTTGGTTTTGTGATATTTCCTAACTTAAATCCTGATCGCCGTGGCTCAGTGGTTAGTGCGTTCGACTGCTGACCACGCGGCATCATCTCTCGTCGGGGAATGACAAGCCTCCGGGAGTATAATCTGTCATGAAAAAGCTTCTCAATTCGCCGTTTGGAGTCGGCAATTAATTGTAGGTCCCTTCCATTTGTGCAAACAATACAACACGCACAACATGAATGGTTGCGAGAAGCTAGGCGTTGGCTCATTTTGAGCTGTCGCACCAGCTATTCTGAAGCGAAAGAACTACCGACCCAACGAAGGGACAAAACAACACTCAACTTTTCCTGGCTTCGACCTTTTCTGCTTGCTTCGGATTTTTATATTGACTTCAAGGTCAGATACAAAATTCGGACTTCTAGCAGAAGCTCTTGGGAGCCTGGTAAAGTTTTAAGCTATTCTGCGCTAGAAACATTCACAAACGGATCTAAGACATTGGGTGGCACGCGGTACGCCTTCTCCAACGCATCTAGCTTAGCCATTACTACGCTACTGTCAGATGACTGTAGTGTGTTTCAAGCGGAAAGTACAGCAGTCCGCGAAGCTGCGGTTTGTGTTCTATACATAGATAGTTAGACAGCTATTAAATTCTTGGAATCGCTGACAATACGATCAAAGTTGGTAAAGCAATGCCGCAGATCTCTTAAGGAGATTGCAGACAGGTACGATGTTACCTTGTACTGGATCCCAGGATTAAGGGCCGAGGTGGCAAAAGAAGGCGCAGGGCGGCATCTCCCCGAAAACCTGGGTAACCACCTGTGCCTATTGAATCGATCAAATTCCTCCTTGACACAGACGCTAGGAAACTGGCAAACCACAGTCAAAACAAATCTGGCTTAACCTGGACTTAAAGAAGACGGATATACATTTATTCACAAATAGGCAGATATTCACTCAGATTGGAGGTCCCATCCAATCATTTTTAAAGAATTTGCAGAACGAGGAGGAGGAATTAACTATAACCCACCTACTGTGCACGTGTCCTGCCCTTGGGACGCTAAGAAGAAGAACCCTCGGTGAATACTTCTATGTTGATCGTTACTATCTAGCCGAATTCGACATCAAGAAGATAAGAAACTTCATTTCCGGGACGAGATGGTTCAACTCTTCGGGTTATTACCGTTACGGTTACCCATCTCAGTACACATTCGTTCTCTGGTTCCTGGTACTGGTAAGCCGGCTCTTCGTCGTGGTATCGCAATGGGCGAATCTGGTACTAGTATGTCCCTGTCTGAACGGGTGCAGCCACCTAAACTAACCTAACCTTTGTACAGCAATGTAGGGTTGAAAAAATCACTTCAACCTGCAAACTTTCAACTCTAGTAATGTCAGATTTTTGTAGGCGCTTTTGCATGCTGCCTGCCTACCCACTTTAAAGGTGGGTACTCTCCTCTATCTCCTTGCTCTCAGGCAATTGCTCACAGTTCCTACGGATATTGCCGTTGCAGTCTGCATATGTTCGAACCTCATAGTGGATAAGCGGGTCATTCAAAATGATGATGATGATGATGACGTTGTGTTCTAGGCTTGAGAACTTGCTCGAGTTTCAATAGACCGATACAATGCCTCCCCAATTCACTTTAAGAAAAGTTCATTCGATGTCACCCCCGTCTCAATCATCAAAAAGTTTCTCCGCCTGTAAAAGTTGCTGCGCCAATTAATTTTTTATGCTGCAATAATCTTATGATCCGATTGCAGCAGCTACGCATAAGTTTTGAAAAAGTTTTCTCATGACGAATTCATTTTTATCGTCATTTTTCCCGTCTCCATTCGCTCCACACTGATAAGCCACAGAAATCCCCCGCTGGAATGTCGCAAACGTATGACAGAATTAGGAAATCGGCATCAACTGTTGACGGGTTTTCTGTTATTTCACTTCCCTCCCACAAGTTTCTTGTGTCGTTTTAAACTCTCCCACCCAGTTGTGTAAACCGACAGCAACGCTTAGTCCACGATTGACATCGCCGGCGTTAAATGCTCACATCAAATGCACTGGCTCTTGCCTAACGAAGCTTCCACACGTTCTGCGATGACAGAAGCGCACAACACCATTCCACCCCCACTAGGTGACACAAGCAAACAACAGCAAAAAAAAAATTGTAAATCGCGTAGCAGCGCCATACGAAGGTGTATTACTCACCTTGCAACGGCGCGCGCCGGCACTTCCACAACGCTCCACCGCACCGGGAAGACGTACTTCACGTGGAAACAGCAGCAGCACACAATTTGTTTGCACATTAAAGGAAGTCAGTTCACGTGCTCGGAGTACATTAGAGCTCCTCCTCGTCGAAGGAGCCGTCATGCGCTGCCGCCAGTGACAACGTCACACATTCCGGTAGCCCGTAACCAGTCATTAATATGACATCCAGATACCTTTGTATCCGGGGACACAGTAAAGTACACAATTCGCCTCATGCATTCCGAATGATGCACTCGCCAGAGATACGGGTGCACGTACGTTCTGCTGCACGTTCTCGGAATACATTCGAGTGCATGTAAAATTTGCGAACTGAACTGGTACTGGAATTGTGGGTGGCCACCGCCCAGATATGGTCGTCCAGATACGCTAAATGTAAATGCGTCCCTCTGTACATCTTTTAAGAATAATTTTCCATTGTGAGTTCACAAGTTGGAGTTGAAGTTGGAGACTCCCTGTCCGTCGACTTACATCAGCGGTGGACACAAAATCAAAGCACTGGTCTGGCTTCAGTGGTGTGTCCTGTGGTCCTCTGCGGAACTTTAATTGACATTCAAATTGGTTTTTTGCGACAAACAACAATGGCACCAGGCGGGGGAGCCGGGCAGGAGTGTACAACACACAATTGGGCCTCTTTGGGCGGTAAGCACTTGGGTGGTTCAAGTTGTTATTTATTGATAACGGTAGTCGAACCCGAAAGTTGGGTTGTTATTGAGCATGACAATGGTCTGCATATCTCTCGCCCCCAGTCTCTCCGATCAGAAGCTGGTGGAAAAGGCAGGAAACTCGTATTTTCCTCGTTAGCAATTATTCCGGACTAATGATTGTGTCGGTGTGGCATTGTGCACCCGATTTGATTCGGTTGATTGAGTTTTTGGAATTGATCCAGAAATTTTGGGCCGCTCAGGTGGAGTGCTGTTGTTCGGAGTTGAACATGGACTAGTTGAAATTAATCACTTTGGGCCTTAAAGCTGCACGGGCTGGGCGGTTTAAAATTGTTTGGTTAACCTCGATGAAATAATTGTGTTGTTAAATAAGTGGTGGGTTCGGTCAGAAGTGCCAAGTGGACAATTATTGGTTCTGGGCTATCGATTTTATTGTGCAAGGTTGAAATGATCACGACTGCAGGTACAGGGTTTGAGTGTTGAAAGCAGTAAATTGGACGAACCATGGAATAACCGTAGAAGTTGTTGCATAGAACCTATATTTATATGTGCTGCCCTTGGCTCTCTAATGTTCTAGTTCTAGCTCTGGCTCTGGCATTGCAAGACATTTCTTGGAGGTCTCGTGCCCGCGATGTTTCATACAATACAATGTTGCTTTCGGTTTTTATAAGTTTCTAGGGCATATTTCTACGAGTAGCGGAAGCCTATATTGACCTAAGGCTAACCGCTAAGATTTTAGCAGATTTCCCCCTGTAGATTGAGACTCCTAGAAGTGATTATTGGACCAAAATCTGTTGTTCTGCTTGGTGATAAAACGAATGTCGTTCTTGGATGAATATCTCGTGATAGTAGCACCCATGGTTAGTTGCTTGGTTTAGGAGGGTGAGGTTTAAAAGAACTTCGTCACGTAGCCCACCGTTTGGGTCCGTTGTTTCCCCCTATGTAGCATCTGTTGGAGAAGTGCGGAAAGAGAGAGGTGTAAGCGAAGGGTTACAGGTTAGTCGAATGGGCTTTACAAATCCTAGAAACGTCCTGTACGTCCAGTAAACTCCAGGATTTTCTCGAAACAAAATTGCTTAAGAGAGCTTAGCCCGTACAGAACATGTCTTCCCAGGCTTTTGTGTCTTAGCGCCCCTGTGGTGAAGCGATCGCAGAGGAAGTGATTGCTCCAGTCCTAGTCTGTGGGCATGTTTTTTCAAGTTGATGTGTCCATTATAATGGCCAACCATCTTAATTGCCTCCTGCCAAGTTTAATCGTTCTCCGCAGCGGTGTTAGCCCTAAGATTTGAACCATTTCGTAGAGATGAAGTTTCTTATCTTCTGGATGTCGAGTTCAGCTAGATCGTTAAGATAGTCTTAGAAGTATTCCCCGAGGGTTCCTCTTCTTAGCGTCGCAAGAGCAGGACATATACACGGTAGGCGGGCCGTGGTTTCCTCTTCCTCCTCGTCCCTACAGCTTCTACAGAAATAATTGGATGGGACCCCCAGTCTAAATGCATGCCTGCCTATCAAGCAATGTCCGGTAAGGACTCCTACTAGTGAACCTAGATTTTTCCGATTAGTAGATAAAAGTCTCTCCGTCTTCTTTAAATCCAGCTTGGGCCAGATTTGTTTTGACAGGAGAAAAGTGCTGATGTTGTTCCACCTATGGCTTGCCAGTTTCTTGGCGTCTGTGTAAAGAAGGAACTTGATTGATTCCATAGGCGCAGAGGGTCCCCCCAGGTTTTCGGGGAGATGTCGTCCTGCACCCTCTTTTGCCAGCTCGTCCGCTCTGCAGTTCCCTGGAACGTCCCTGTGTCCTGGGACCCAGCACAGGGTTACGTCGCACCTATCTGCAATCTCGTTGAGAGATCTGACCCATTGCTTAATCAACCTTGATCGTATTGTCGGCGATTCCAAGGCTTTAATAGCGGTCTGACTATCTATGTATAGTACAATAGCGCTACAGTCTATCGCATTAATTGATAGCCAAGCCGCAGCTTCACAGACCGCCGTAATTTCCACTCCTGCTCCCATACCACCTGCTGTCTTAGATCCATCTGTGAAATCGTTCAAAACTGTACCAGATTCCCAAGGGCTTCTGCTAGTAATCCGAGTCTTGTACCTGGCGTTGAAGGCAATATAGAGGACAACGAAGTCCGTTCTACTAGGAATAGTAATGTTGCCGGTAAGGATCCTAGAGTGGTCCATTGCTGTGCTGATTAGCTTTGAGGATTCTCTGAGCCTATATGCTGCTTTTACTGCCATTAGCTTCCCAAAGATATCAACAG
Organism: Matsumyia berberina; assembly: GCA_917880715.2. Lineage (NCBI taxonomy): Eukaryota > Metazoa > Arthropoda > Insecta > Diptera > Syrphidae > Matsumyia > Matsumyia berberina. The sequence continues at coordinate 106,842,124 of OU862870.1, read as the reverse complement.
GATGCAGATGGATCATTACCTCCAGTGCAGCAGTAGGGCCTGTTTTCAAAGCACTCGTTATACAGATGCATGATCCCCTTTGTAGCGTTTCAAGCAGACTGCTGTTGATCTTTTTTCTAGTGCTGTCCATCAGACCAATACGCCATACATAAGGATCGGCCTCGCCACCGCCGTATATATCCAGTGGACTACTTTAGGCTGCAGGCCTCATTTCGGCCCCAGAGCCTTCCAGCAGGAGTATAAGGCAATTAAGGCTTTCCTAGCACGTTCCTGAATATTCAACTTCCAGCTGAGTTTCCTATCGAGTAAGACCGCAGGTACCTTCAAATTGGATTTCTGTGCAAATCGGATTAGCCGATATGGCTAGCTAGAGGGCTTCGTTTGTCGAGTTCATCGGCCTCACAATTCCTATAGTTCTAGAACGCTGGAATTGAGCGGGCTTGTAGAGTTTACCCAAGACGACATCAAGTCGTAGTCGTATTCACAAGAATCGGCCGGTAACGTTATTAAAATCTTCAGACGTCCAGTCAAGTCGTGTGATTTAGGAAGGCTGCAATAAAGACACAGTCATGGTTCAGTTTGAAAGCTCAGCAAGAGCACGAGAAACTCTTTTCCAACCTGAGCCTGTAACTACCGCTCGTTCAAAGTGATACACTGGCACCTTCACAACAACCAGCACTGAATCACGCACTGAAACCCTTTACAAACTTTAAAAGGTTCACCTTTAAGCACTAGACACATGTTTACCATCGTCAAACAATGCCACCGGGACTATGGTGAGTCCCTCTTTACCAACATTGGCTAAGGCTTAGTGTCCACATAGAAAATAAATCATCTTTACTGCACTTGGTACCATCAAGACAAAAATACAACCGCCCGCTCACAGTAAGTGCGGCAATTCCATTCTCTTATCGATTTATTGCTCCCCCAGCCAGACCGATACAAACACACACACCAACCCCCCGGTAACCACGGACTTCCGAAAAAACCCTGACATTGGTCCCATATGGGCCCCAGTGCCAATGACAAACTCACGCAACCATCATTAAACAGGGAATTCACAGAATTGCCGGCAATGAATGTGTGGCGGGGGACACCGCTTCATGATTATTGCGAAATCCCCTACTGAATTACAGCCTTAGGCTGGGCACACATTAAGCACATTAAACACAGACACACACACGTAGTGCACGCAGCCATGCTACATGTAACCATCAATGAATCATACTTTGTTGGGCTTCCGGTTTGGCCGACACCGCCGCGCCGCACTGTTGGAAGTCCTTATCACATCCGACTGCGGTACGGTACGGAGGGAGAGGCGAGGGCACTTTATCTCCGGACGAATTTCCATGAAACACTGGACGGTGCGTATGCGTGTCCACGGTATAAATTTATGAGCGATAACAAGCAAATAAAACATGCCAGTCCCTCCTGAGATTCGCATGTGCACTAGACGTACAGACTCAACCCCCGCACACACACATAGGGGACAACTTTATTATCCGGGGTCATGGTAGATGTGGGTTGGCAAAGGAAAGTGCTCCTTGTACGCCATGCAATCCATCTCGTCTCCGTGCGAGATGGAAAGGTTAACACGCTTTGTTAACCAGTGGAAGGTTAAGAATCGTGAGGTTATGTATGCGCGCTGGGGAACAGCTGCAATAAAGTACCACCGGGGCTTGGGTCTGCTGATTGCCCTGAGCAGCTTGACCCATTAAACGTTTGGGAATTTAAATTTTTTTTTTTTTAAGAGTTTCTGGACATGGTTGAGAGTTTATGGTGTGAGGCTTTAATGAATTTGGGTCGAACGAAGAGGGAATCGAAAAAAAAGGGACGCCACCAGATATGGAGTCGAGGATACATAAAGGAAAAAACCTATAAATCCATCGAGCGTCGATAAGGAGGTCAAGTGGATGAAATGTTGATGCTGAGTTATTTTTGCCTTTTGACACATGATTTAAGGAGGTTCTTGTGCATTACTTGAATTTATTATGAACGGAACCTTGATGATAAGAGGCAGCTGAAGGCTTCTTGCCCCAATTACAATGACAATGAGAACTTTTTCTCGGGTCTACATTGGCCGTAAGAGTTCTGCACCACGATAGTCACGTTTTGCCACAAAAAACACAGAAGATGTGCCTCTCCTTAGACATAAAAAGCATTGAAACTCTAAAAAGAACGGACTTAAACCGATATTTTTAGAATTGTGGCGATCCACACATGTCACTAGTTAGTTGGGACTCATGTGGTCAAGTTCAGCAGTCATATCAACACATACTGTCGGAGATATAATGACGGGAACGCGTAGGAAGGCATTTATCGCAACCTATGCAGAAGGTGTCCGGTGCGAACTAGAGTCAAAACAAATTTTAAGAAATTTTAATTCTTTCAAGGATGTGCGTAGGTCGGAGTGATCAGGAGTACTTGAGACCCAATTAGAGCGTTTGGAGCCATTTGATCTCACGATTCTTGGGGGCCTGATGTGGTTGAATTATGTTGGGGTTCTGGTTTGGTGGTCCTTATATCCAGTTTGAAACAGGTGGAGAAGCTTAAGTATATCGGGGTCCTATTCACGAGTGATGGCAGGAGCAATACTGAATTATACTGTAGGATTGGTCAGGATGGAGTAATTTTGAGACTGCTTGGTCAATCTGTTATCAGGAGGGGTGAACTCGGCATCGGAGCTAAGCTATCGGTCTCAGTATTTGTTCCGACCCTCACCTATGGTCATGAGGTTTGGAAAATGACCGAAAGAATAAGATTCTAGCGAATACAAGCTGGCGAGATGAGGTTAGGTTAGGTTAGACAGAGTAGGGTTATACAGCTAGCGCTTGCATAAGATACTAGGCACCATAGTGGGTCCATCGCGACCCCTATGAAACCAAAAAGGCAAAACCTAAACCATTTCCTGAAAGCATTTGATTTTCCTGCAGATTTTACTATGTTCCTGTAGCTTGCATAGCCTTGCTCCTCTAGATTACTAAAGAAATAGTTGCCGAGAAGTTTCATGCGAGTCCTGGCATTTCTCTGACATTCAACCAATATGTGTGTTATGTCCTCAGCGGTGCATAGGTCGTTGCAGTATCTGCAGACATCAGTGGCTGAGAGCCCTAATCTTTTAGCGTGCTTTCTGAGAAGACAGTGGCTGGGCAGGTGGCCAGTCACTAATTGTAGATGTGCCCTGCTTAAGTTGAGAATATCTCTGGTTTTCGTGCGATCCAGAGCAGGCCCTATGCCCACTTATGTTGGACCAGCGCTTTATGTGCGGCCTGACTATCAATGTAAATGGCGTTATCCTTCCAGATATTGATTTTATCCCTAGTGAATCCGCAGCTTTAATCACAACCAGAAACTCTGCTTGGGGAAGTCTTATGGACACTTTGAGGTCTGTCTCTTGGGAGTAAATCCCCGAACCCGTTCCGTTGGCGGTTTTTGCACCATCCGCAAAAACCGCAATCTCAGATGTGGTTTCTTCGTTGTATTGCTGGAGATGGTTGGAACAAGTCCGAAATCTCACCTCTACCCGTATGAAGATAGCCCCTGATGATTTGTAGTTGATAGCGGAAGATCGAGAGGTCTGGAGGGTCCACGTAAGCATCCTAAACCCGCAACCCTCACGAAAGGGACGTACGATTGATTGTCGACTCCGAATGGCGAATTTAGAAGCTTTTTCATGACAAAAAGCCTCAAGCCTCTGTAGTTGTCCCGGACCTTTGCTAAGTACTTCAAATTGTGCCCTTTAATGTTGGTTGAGGCTCTTGGATTTGTGAGTGGCACATTAGACAAGGTTGTGCTTTAGTGCATTGCCTCTCCTTGATAGATTCAAAGACTCTGCAGGCCGGAGCATTTATTTACATCAGTTCTACATGCATTAACTATTTCATACATTCAATTTGGAGTTCTTTTGCTCCGACGATGATGATGTACGGCTTGCGTGATTCAATCCAGGATATCTTCATTCACCTTTCATAGAGTCCATGCATCAGCGCCATTGAGATATTTTATAGAGTCTACTCTCAATCTCAATTGGCTTCTTAGGACAGGAAACAGAAAGTTTATTTCCATTTTACTCCTGATTCCCTTATCGGTCTGTCTGATTCGTTGGTATTGCTTGCCACTGCTAAGCCCAAGTTGTCTACCTCTGCCTCTATATTCGCGTATGCAGTTCTCCCAAAAATTGTAATACGGATGACAGATAGGCACCAAGAGTGCTGGGAAAATCTCCCATGCAGAATAGGGCCTTTTCGTTGCCAGCTAGACTTATAGGACTCTTTTTTGTGACAAGTCCTATAGCTTACACAAAACGCTTTTGCATTATCAGCGATTGGACGTGCTTTAGGTGATCACATTTGTGCCAATGAAGTTAACTCTCCAGGATAGCTAAGCTTTTAAAATTGGAAGGCCACTCCTAGCAAATCAATTAAAGATCAAGTCTAAGTTCATACGCACCGGAGAGAAGATAGTCGCAAGGCACCAACTTACATTTTGAAGAGTCGCTGCATGCTTTGCATTGCGAAGAATTTCTCAATGCGCAATAAATTTTGGAGAGTTGTATCATGCTTTTCAGGAAAAAACAAGTCAAACTTATAATTATTGACCAAGCCTTTCAAGTTTCCTACAAATTCGTAGCATGAAAAGCATCCTACAGATATACCCTAAAGCCAATCTAGATGAAAACGTTCTTTTCGAAGAGAAAAACAAATAGCTGATGCCAGGTTAGACCATCCTCAGGTAGATTGAAGTCATAAAAGGCTCAACAAAAGTGTTGATCACCTTGGTAGTTACCAAAACTGATGTTGTTCAGCACCATAGCAATACACTGATCAAGCAATTTAGCCACAATAAATCTCTCTGCACATGTAGATGCTTCAAGAATGCACCTACCCACTAAAAATTAGAGCAAACTACATCTCCTTACTCCAATTTGTATAAATCAAGCTTAACAAGACTCTGTGTCCATAATTCACACATAACTCGCCCATAATTCACTTCGCACAGCCCCCGGTATAGTTTAACTCATTTCCTGGTATTTATGCAAAAAACGAAAAAATTAAACTGATCTCTGCCGCTTCCGGGATCTCGTTTTGCAATTCGAAATGCCTCAAATCTCCCACAACGCAACGGCGACACTTTTCAAATTCGATTAAGATGCCTCCGTAGTGCCGAAAGTCCAGAAATAAATGCTCATCCCACACACGCGGCACATAAAATCCTCAATTACTTCGCAGTGCGTAGAAGGACCAGCAACGACGACGATGTGCCCCAAACCTCGGCCACCTTTCAACACGAAATTCCACTTTGTTAACGAGATCAAAGAACGAAAGTGACAGAAAAACAATTTATGGGACTTCTATGGGGACCAGGCGATAGTACTGGCGCTCTACGAGCACATTCGGAGAATACAAACAACTCCAGACACTCGGGGCATGGTGCGTGTACTATACAGTGTACCTGATGCAAGTGATTCACTCCAGCTGGCAAACAGTGAAATTGTCTTCACCATCAAAAGGTGAGTTCCAACCAAGCCACCCGACCAAATCGGGAATATTATGAAAATCCATAATTTCCTGTCGCACAGAGCAACTTCAACTGCAGAGGGCGAGGAGCGAAACGAATTTCCGCTTTCATCTTGATTCGGTTCTGACAGGAACCACGGTGCATGGGTTCAGTGAACTGGGTACGAGCGCAGCACCCTAAAACTTCTATGAATGTTTGGCGCTGATTGACATGTCATTATGGGAACAAGTTACTCGCGGGTTGTGGGACGAGTGCAATGCACTGACGTCGATAACGCTGTCGGACTGTTTGAAGCCGGTGATGGCAGCGTGAACTATTTTAATGATTTTGGTAACTTTAGACACCCCTCGGTGGACTACTTATCGTGTGCGTCCTTTAATTGACACTTTCCTGGTTCACGATATGGTACTTTTCAAGTGGCTGTCAGATGCATGTCTTTGAGTTTTTTAATTGGTCTTTGGCGAACCGGGAATGATGAGGGAATTGTCAATAAACAAGGGAACGATTGACAAATGTCGAAGCTATTGACAGACGATCTGTACGTGATCTGAACGTGAAGAGTGAAAGTGGAGTAAAAAAAAAGTAAATGGCTGACGTTATAGCTCGGGATGAGCTTCAGGCCTAGCTTCTTGCAACCATTCATGATGTGTTTGTTACATTCCTCGCACGAATGTTCCCGTTTCCCCTTGTGGGTCCTATGAGCCTCCGTTGCGGTTTTTGGCATATGCCTTAGCTCTCTCCAACTCTTCCCCTGTCGCTAAGACTCCTCCTCAACTGTTCTGCGCTCGGTCGACCCACTCTTCTGCCATCTTAAGTAAGCAGTTTCCACTCCATAGCGTAGTTAGCAATGGGGCTGTCACCTTTTCGAAATGTGTGACCAAACCACTGCCACTTCGGTCTTTGGATGGTTGTGCGTGGCTATCGGTTCCTGACCCGTTCTCTGGTAAAGATCTTCGTTAGAGATACGATTAAGCCAGTAATTCCTCAGAATGTTTTGTAGCAAACGTTTCTTGTGATAGTAGAAGTCACTTTTCAAGTGCTGCACCCATATAACAGCACGAATTCCTCCATTTCACACCGACAAGGCAGCGCGAAGCACATCGTTAGTCGCCAGCAAAAACAAAAGATGAAAGAACACAGCCTTGACGAACCTCACTTTGGATCTTGAATTCCTCTGACAGCCTTCCTCTGTGCAGGACGTGCCATCTTGACACTTCATAAACTTCTCAGGGATACATCTCCTGCGCAAGGCAACCCTGATCAATTTTCTGTGGACGCCTTCTCGAAATCGATGAACAGCAGGTGAAGTGTCGAATGGTATTCAACACACTGCTGTGTTGGTGTAGTCAACACAGGAGGATCCAGAGCTGAAACCTGCCCTTGCCGAGCCAGTTCGTCTGCTCTTTCGTTACCCTCGACGTTGCTGTGTCTGCGGACTCAGCAGATGCTGACCTCGTGGATAACGCCTATTTTGTTAAGGATTTCGCGACAGTTGGGCACTGCTTTAGATTTGGTGCTAACATTGCCTAAAGCCTTGATAGCTGCTTAATTGTCGACGAGGATGGTGATCTTGGATTGGTTTAGTCTCCTACCATCTATTGTCCTGGCTGTTCTGTCAAGGAAGAACATTTCAGCTTGGAATGCACTACAGGGAGGCTGTACGAGTCGTTTATATTCAATGAACTACTGTACACCTCTGCTTCAGTACCGTCCTCCATTTTAGAACCATCAGTGTAGACTTGGACTGCTTGTTCTCCCGTTAGGGTGTTAGCTTCCCAATTTTGTCAGGGGCTCGAACGTACGCAGCTCGCACGTCCAAAGCACTTATCACTGAGTTATGGCCTCCGGCCAGATTGTATGTGGGCAGTATCCTCGACGTAGAGATGACTTTGCTAATTATTGCGCCCCGCCGTATGCAGTCTTTGGGGAGTTTAAGCAAAGTGTTCCCCTTGTGAGCTCATTCAACTGTCGAAAGTTGAATCTCGGCTGGCCAATGACAGTTGCCCAGATTTGTAAGTCCCTTACAACATTGTTCTATCAGTTTAGAGGATGTGGTTGCAGAGGTTATGGCAGCTTGACTGTCTGTGTATACTGTACATTGCAACGTTTAGGAGTTGGGTACTTCTTAACCTCGAGGCATGTATCAAAAGTCACTAGCGCTTTCACGTGGAAAACTCTGGCGAAGTCCAGTAGTCTGGACGACAGCGAAACGTGTACCTGCACTTCGTTCTCTAATGAATTTTCAGAATTAATCCTTTTCCTCCTTTACACTGAAGGGGTCTAAGGGTTTACAGTCGCCGAGACGGGCTGACGGTTCGGCCTTTAACCGCCTATTCGTCCCTTTGGGATGTCGCAGGGACTACCAGTTAGCTAGGTAGGTAGAGGTGACGGTACAACTGAACCCAATTAGCACTAGGGTGTGCCTTTTTGTTACCAAGACTTGTGTGATGTGATAGGTGAGACACACCCGGGAGTGCCTAGATCCAGCCTGTGGAGCTTAGAAAGCGGATTATATCTCGTATCACTTTATTCGGGATGGCGCTGAGGTCGTTGAAAAATGGTTGGTTTAGTGCACGCAGTCTGACTCTTGCAAGTGCCGAACATGTGGGAGAGTTTCCTTGTCATTTTCATTTCCGCAGCTGCGGCAGTGGGAGTTGTATGGAATACCTAGTAGCCCATGTCCCGTGGTTATCACTGTTATTCTGGTGATATCGGTGCCTATTCTGCTTAGGAGATCTTTTGTTTTAATCTTATCGTAGGTCGACGTCAGCCTTCTGCAGTCCTATAACTGCTCCTAGCGGGTGTGAACCCTTGCCGCAAGTGAGCCGTGTAAAGCTGAGCTAACTCGTTTCCTTTTATGTCATTGTGCCCTGGAACCCAGAGCAGTGAGATCGTTCCGGCACTCTAGAACCATTTTGGAGGATATGGTAGCCTAGTCAATAGTTTTGATAGCGTCTTGGTTATCTATGACGATAGCAATGTTTTGTTTGTGCTTTGTTACCCGGCCGAGTTGCGTGCAAGCCTCTCGGATTCCTCGTAGTTCCGCCTGGGGGACGCTGGCACAATCCGGCAAGCCCCAATTCATCTTTGATCCGTCGGTGTAGATGACTGTGTCGAAATTCTTTACCACTTCGATTTTCTTCCATTGTCCTCTGGTGGGGAATCCTACGTGGAAGTTTTTCCTTGAGTTTGGGTGTGATATAGTCGGTTGGAAACGTGACCATGTGTTTGGTAGCGAGTTCAAGATGTTGCTGTGGACGTAGGGACATGCAGTCCAGCACGCAGATTGTGTGAGCCTGACTGCGCTGCATAGTGCGGTGTTTTTTGTGTGTAAGTCGAGAGGCAGAAGATGAGGGAGCATAGCAAGGGCATCCGTTGAGGGCGACCTCAATGCGACCGTGATGCTTATACTCGCTGTTCTTTGGAGCCTTTTGTGATTTGTAAGGTTGTAGCCCATGATAAACGCGGACCACCATACTAGCGACCCGTAGGGGAGAATTTGGCGCACTACGGCTGTGTACATCCACAAGATTTTTGGTTGAAGTCCCCACTTCTTTAGTTAAATATTTCCAACATTTGTATCAAATCCATAAATAGAACGAAACATACGAAAACACTCTAGATACGCTCTCAAATGTATCGTCATGGTCGGCACTGCCTTATCGTTGATAAACAAGGTCAGTGCCTGTAACATTTTTATTCGATTGACGTCATATGCACACAATATCCAACTCCTGTCAAGCACTTGACTGATGATACCTTTCGTCATGTGTTCCACTGCCGAGAGATGAACGACAACAAATGAAAGTTGAAACCGTCCAGTCTTGCATATCGCTCAAGGTTACCTCGATTAAAGCTGAAAATTTCCTCACAAATTGTTACACAATGGACTCGAGACGTGAATTTGTCTAATAAGTGCAATAAAAGCCCGAAAGCACTTATGGATACATTATGTCCACATAAGAGTCAGTCGACTGAATACTAACCACTGACCACTCAATTGTGAGATACTCGTTTGCTATCGAACAAAAGTGGCACAACAATGAGTGCATAACGCCTTTTAGAGATTCTAATTCATTTGCCCGACTTAGAGGCGGAGGAAGTCCACACAGCTCTTGAATTTGATTATGCAAATCCGAGAATTGCTTGACATGGATTTATTCATTTCTGTGGGGATCTCTCGACGGTAATTAGTTCGGTAATCTTTTAGATCAATGCGTTTCGGAGAACACATTTGTCAACACACCCACGAGGCCTCTGTCAGTCTCATGCTGCCGGGGTGTTGGTCAACAGTCGTTTTTTTTTTCCATGAAAAATGGAAATCCAACACGGAAACTAAACAAATTGGGACTTTAAATGGTTTCGATTGAATGGGAGCCAAATTCAAATGGGAAATGGATATCTTGTGGATTTCTTTCTTCGGCTTTTGGTCATAAATTGAGATCTGTTGATTGGACAGATTGTTGGGTTAGGTATTGTTCGGGTTATTAGTTCCCTTAGGGTAATGTGCTAGATGACAATTTGAGATAAAGAGTAAAGATCTGTATTCAAATTAGAATAAGCTACTAATAGAATTCTGAGAAATCTTGTTTAAGAAAGTTGCCTAAACGTTCGGTCAGCTCAAGAATGGATCTCGTTTTATTTTTTACGACTATTGGTGTTGTGGGACGTTCCAGGTCAGCGGAAGCCCTTCACTGGTGTCTAGAAATTAATTTCGTGTTACAACTTGAGCCTCGCTCTACAATACTGCTATCTTAATTGGACAGCCAAGCCGCTGTCAAAGCTATTGATACTATAGATACATTGATACTAACTAAACCAGGGTCGCAGGCCGCAGTAAAATTAAGTCCAACAAAAGAGCCGATGACCTAGCAAGGCGGTGATCAGCCCTTAACCGATCACTAGCGGAAGTTGTTAATGTCTTGGTGGGAACTTTGAACGGCAATATTCAACACCATAGGGAATAGGCTAAACAACTGCGTCATATCGAGGAAGATCTAAGCCGGTTACAACAAACGAGCTACTAAGTAGATCAAGACCAGATATTGCAAGAATCGTAGCCGTTAGCACAGGCCTCTGACCAAAAGGAGACCACGCAGCCAAGATAGATATCCCCCACAACACTTTCTGCCGTAGTTGCAATGATAACAGTGAAAAAGAATCTCTGCATTATTTCCTCGTATTCTTGAGAGCAAACTGCGACCTTGCACGATGTATTGTGTCTTTACTTTGCCTAATTGGTGTACTACCTTCCTTAATTCCACGAAGTGGAATGTCAATTCTTTAAGCGCTGCCTGACTATCTGAATAGACATGAATTTTTGCGCCGCCTACACCTTTATTGAGACTTATCCTGGGAGAGAAAAATTACTGCCCATATAGACTTAAATACCCCCTTCGCCTTGGTAGAGAGATGTTTGCTAAACAAGAAGATAAGTCTCATTGGCTTATTGACACATTAAGTTCCTGATTCAGATTCTAGCACCATTTCTGAACACAAAAAGGATAAGATCACTTTTAAAGTTGTAGAGCCTTTGTTCAGCTCTGGTGCTTAGAACTACTTATATAAAACTCTTTGCCGTCCTTAAAAACCTTGCTTCCCCCATAGGTACACATCGTTTAGATCGTTAAAGAAATATTGGCCTAAGGTGATATTGGGAAGGACGGCCCATGTGCAGAGGAAGTGTGATGTGTGCTCTTCCTTCTCCTCGTCTCTGATTCTGCTGCAGAAATCGTTACATGAGCATGCCTACCTAGGATGCAGTGCCCTGTCAGGAGGCTTTTGATCTTTTCAGATCCAGTACAAGCCAAATCAACCTGGCATCATTGCAATAATCGAGGTGTTGCCATCTACGATTTGCTTTCGACAGATTGTCGGTATAAGTCAGGTGCTGAACATACGACATAGGCATATTGACATTGTCGAGATTCCTGCCGTCTGTACATTGAAAACCTAGCCTAGCTTATTCTTCAGCCGCGCAGTTTCCTTGAATGTCGCAGTGTCCAAAGGTCCAACAGAGTGTGCCGCTAAGCTGGTTAGCGATCTCGTTTAGAGACACGCAGCAGTCCTTCACTGCCCTGGCCCTGCCCTACGCCATATCTGTGCATAATATTGGGTTAGTCTTCAGCCAAGCGGGCGGCTTGATTAATAGGAGTGACTTCAGCTTGGAAGACACAGTGGTTGGGAAGACTGAAGAAGTGGTGGATCTCCAAGTCTTCTGAGAAGACACCGGTACCGGCTCCTTCGACTGTTTTAGAACCGTCCGTAAGGATATAGAGAGACGCCAGGCGCTTCTGTCAGGTATTTTGTGCTTGTAGCCCATGTTGAAGTCATTTTCGGTGGCCAACATGTCTGTTGATTTGATAGGATTCTGGCGTGTTCCACATTTTATTCATACCATTGGTTGGTTTCTCTCAGTCTGAGGGCCGCGTTAGTGGGCTGCTCCATACCATATCTGTTGGTAGTAAGTGAAGCCTGGTTTGAAGCGCAGCTGTAGGAGAAGTTTTCAGCGCATCAGTAATGTTGAGGCAAGCCACACATTAGACTTTCTCGAGCACATTAATGCCGGTTTGCTTTCCTAGAACCGGCCACCAAACAGTATAGAGCCAGAGCATTATTTTCGGCTGTAGGCCCCATCTGGTCCCTACAGCTCCTTTGTATGAGTACAATGCTACCAGGGATTTCCTCGTGCTTTTGACAATATTATCCCTCTATAGAACCTTCCCGTCTAGAATGAGTCCTAGATATGTGGCATTGTCTGAAAAGCTCAGAGGAGTACCGTTAAGGTATAATGGTTGGAATTTTGATATTCCTAATGAAAAGGACCAGCTCCGTTTTAGATGAATTGACACTAAGCCACAGCTGTTAGTCCACGTAGTGAGCTTGTTAAGAGCAAGTTGAAGAGAATCTGCCAGTGCTTGAGGGTACTTGCCCGTCACGGCTATGGTGACGTCGTCTGCATATGCTACCACGCTATACCCCGCATCCTCTAGCTTCAGAAGCAGTTCGTTGAGAGCCAGATTCCAAAGAAGAGAAGATAACCCACCTCCTTGGGGTGTGCCCCGGTGTGGTTTCTTCCTGGCTGAGCTGTTATCAAAAGAGGCGTTTATTTCTTTGCTATTAAGGACATGTTGTTTTGGACTGCAGGCTGATTGGCAAATGTTTAAAGCCTTGGCAATCGAAAGCGCCTCAACATAACTGAATGCTCCCTCAATATCTGGGAATGCAACCATTGTGAATTCCTTGAGCGCGATGGATCTTTCTAGAATGATCGAGTGAAAGGCCGTTTCGACAGTGCTGTGCTTTTGAAAGACGGTTGCAATTTACGGTGTCCTTCACACAGAGGTGAAGATTATGTTAGATTATGTCGCCCAATTTATGCTCAAAGGCTCTTAAATTTCAAGACAATTTGGGTACCGCATTAGAGGTTTATCGTATGTTAGAAAGTCTTGCAAGACCGAAGTTGGCTGAGAAACCAAAAAACCTTATTGCCTTATGCCACAGTTTGCCAGAGTTTAGCCCTAGAAAGTTCACTGTTTAGCAAACGTCTTAAGAAAGATCAGACATCTACAGCCTGTTTGCGGTGGGTCAGTGGTAAGTGCATCCCAGACAAGCTTGGACCCTACCGTATTGGGTTTAAGGTCTAATAGTGCTGCTTAGCTGTCTGAAAATGTGTAGATGCAGGTTCCTTGGGTTCTTCTCCGCAGCCATTCTCTTGCACACAGTCTTTAGGTGACTTTCGCTGTCAGACATTAGAAACTGGGACCATAAACCCCAACACCAGTGCTACCGTTTTCCATTTTTGAACCATCTATATACCAGATTTGGAAATTTGGTAGTGTTATAGGGCCTTCATTTCTCCATTCACTAAGATCGCCTATGCCCTGCCCTGCAAGAACGACGTCTACCCCCATTAGGTTCAAGGTTCTTTGCAAGCATAGTAGAGACAGAACAGACAAACAGACTTACAGTTAACGGACCTACTATGGTTCTTAAAGAGTACTAACTGGTTCACAAAACAGCCAACAATAGGATAAGTCCTTAGGCTGTCCCGAGAACCATACTGCCATTCCTACAAAGTTAAAAGGGTACTCACAAAGGACCTGCAGGTCTCCGAGTGTAAGTGAGGAGGCCTATCCATCACACACTCTTCTAACCTAACCAAAGGTCGCCTATAACAACTTTGAAACTTCTGTAGAACCGAAATCTGGGATCTTAAGACTTGAGTCACGATGTAGTATTCTTAGATGATCTATAAAGTCACCGACTTTGAGGTTCAGTATCTGAGGTAGCCTAAGATCATTGACCATAGATTCTTTTTGTACTGCCAGATGTAGCGGCCTTAGGTTATGTATTGCTCCTATAGCTGCCGTTGGGCACCTTGTCATAGGCCCTGTGATTTCCACGCAGGCTTAGCGATAAACTCTGTTCAGTTTTTCCTGTGTTAGTTTTTGGCCTCCATACTAATGACGCGTAGGTAGTCATTGGTTTGATTATGGCGTTGTACGAGCTATTCATCTTGGAGTTCAGTTCCCAAGTTCTGGTGTACAGACGTTCACACATGAGCATCCCCCTAGTTGTTGGTAACCATGTTTAGGTGCGAGTTCCAGGTAAGCGTTTTCTTAAGTATTACTCCAAGATACTTTGCTTCGCTGGGTAGATAATTATGACTGTTTTCCAGCGAAAGTCGTTTGAGGTTGTGTTCCCTGGAAAGGGTACAAGAACGGTTTTTACGGGATTTATGGTTAAGGGTATTTTGCATCATATCTGATATGATGTCATCGAATTTGCCCCTAACTTTCAAGAGTATAATTTGTAATGCAAAAGCTTCTCAATTCAGGTCTCAATGCAGGTCGCTTCGATTCGTCACAATTTCTATCCAGATCCACCTCACTAATCCTCAAACACGTTTCAGTGCATCGCATTGAAGGCGAATGCATAGTTCAATCGACCACCTCATGGCACTTGGCTCACTTTCTTTTTACGGAAGGGCCCTACGACCATCGTCTGTCGGAATTATTCAAATGAGCGCACGGGTGCTTAAACACTAAGTCCCATAAATTTCTTTCTCAAATGCCTAGAAGCGCTTCGAGTTTTATTGACATTAATTGGTAATTGGGACCTATTAGCCTACAAAAACTTCCATTATGAGCTCTCCGCACTAGTCTTTCAATTAAACAGTGTACGCAGGATGAATAATGAAGTCAACCCTTCGCCACTTGCTATGAATCCCATGTCAACCACCATTTGATGGGAGAAAACTCCCATCAAACAGGGCCCCATTCAACGAGAATCGACCATAAAGCGGCGACGACCTCACCTGCATGTGTAATGAACAGAATGCTCCATTTCCGCAGGTAATTACATTCCATGATGAGGCACCACAAAAGGGCCTCCAAATAGGGCACAGCCGGCACATGTCTGCCCCTCCTCTGCCGCCGGAAAAAAGTTTGCTTTGTTGTGAAATCTACCAAAGGTTGTGACAACATCGGTGTTGCAAGTCTGCCTGTGAGAACTGTCACACTTCTGTTTGCTTCACATATGGGCTCACAAGAAACCCAATTATAGGTTGTCTCCAGCTCCAGATAACTAGGTTTGTTTACATGCAAGTGGTGCAATAATGGGTTCCATGGCACAGCCCTTGTTCTGGGAGCAAACATTCGCGTGCAGCGATAAAAACCATCCCACCATTTAGTGTGGAGAAAGTGGAAACAACTCCGGAACGACGGAAGTTTCATAAGCCTCCTCGCTCTGACCACAGGAAGTCCCCCGAGATTTGGTAAAAGCAACAGTCGCCGCACCGAACTCGGATTTGGACAAATTGGCTTTGATTAGATTGTCAGACGTGGCGCTGGGATATGATGCATCGCCTCGCCAGGGAGAGCGTATGGGGACGGTCAAGTTAATTTGAATCACTCTTGTGGGTCAATTAATTATGAGTTTATCTGATCGCGAGGAGGATGGTGGTGTGGGATTGTCAACCGAATGAATGAAAATTGATATCTTTGGTCACGAAGACCTTTGGTTTTCTGGTGAAGTTTTCCGCAATGATAACGATTCCACCGATAGACGGAGAGTAGGTTGGGTAACTTTCTGACATGCAATGCTGATGATGTAATTGTGATTGATGTCGACTTGCCGGAGTGGTAGTCATTACATTAATGACAGAAACAATCTCAGGCAGCTTGTGTGTAAGAGTTGTTTAATCATTTTCGTCATGGAAGCAGTTGCTGAAAGTGACGACAATTACATTCGACTGGTGTTACATCGACGCGGGTTACACACACACACAATGGGGTGGGGGTTTCGTTTTACAAGGCTTTTTTGGAACAAGTTCTTTATCTTTATTTTGATAAATTATGTTGGAGGAGGTTTATTGGAACTTGGACGCATCACGAACTCGGTTAGAACGCTCACAAACTGTTGGAATGCGAAGCTGGTTTTTGCTGGTACCTAGGCAGGTCTTGCTCCTCCTTCGATCGTTGTTCCCGAGGAATTCCTTTGCCTGACTTAGTCCTGGGAGTGTTTCCCATAGCATACTTCTTTTACACTCTTCGTCTCTTCTCAGTTCCTCTTGGATTCGATGCGGTCCTAGCCCGCAGAATGGCTCGGGTCCAACGAATGGTGTTTCTTACCCTTTCCTTGCCAGTTCATCGGCAACATGAGGCCCCTCTATCCCCACATGACCTAGCACACAGTAGAGGGTGACTTTATTGTTCGGGCCAAGTCTGTTTATCTTTTTCAGACACTCGTAGACCAGTTTGGATCTGATTTCATTGGAACTCAGTGCCTTGATGGGAGCCTGGCTGTCTGATAGTATCGCGATGTTTTGCTCGTGATATCTTCTTTTGAGGCTGATTTGTGCACATCTTTCGATTGCATATACCTCTGCTTGAAAAATACTGGGCGATGTTCCCATTGACTCCGAGAAATTAGGTGTGTGTTTTGGAGCCGACGGTGTACCAATTGATGGTGTTGCGTTAAAATTGATACACTCCGTCGTTTCATTCTCTTTTACTGCTCAGTGATTTCTTGATTGTATCGTCTCTAGGCCAGTCTAATAGTGGGACTGTTTTGGAGAGGGAGTCTCGCTCCCCACTCCTTCTTTAACAATTCTTAGGATTGTTTCCTTTTCGAGCCTTTCCAGCACAATGTGAAGGGGGGTAAGCCCCACCGCCCCCTCTATTGCAGGGGTGGGACAGCTTCTCATTGCTCCTGTAATGCAAATGGATGTCAGTTTGCAGTTTTTCCAGGGCTCCCTTTGCTGTGCTTAGCTTGGTTCGTCCTGCCGAGACTACTGCCCCGTGTGTTATGACGGGTCTGACCATCATGATGTACATCCACTTCAGCATTGCTGGTTTACATCCCCAGGATTTTCCTGAGATACGCCTGCATATGATGAGTGCTCGGGTGGCTTTGTACACTTCCAGCTCCATGTGGGTCTTCCATAGAAGTTCACTATCCAGTGTTATGCTTAGATATTTGACCTGTTGTTGAAGATCAATTGTGCTTCCAATAGATATGCTAGCTTACATGCACGATTCATGGGCTTTTTGTTCTCCGGTGCCACGCGCGTACGTACTAAACCACAGCTTAGTGGAAGAACAAGTTATGTCATCTGCTTCTGCGGTCTCAGCGTTCCTTAGTCTTATGGCTCTTCTCAATTCATTCCGTGCGCTCGTTATGAAGGACAGATCTTTAACCAGTCGTCCTCTGATCTCATATATGGCTGGGGGTTTGCCACGTTCACTCTTCCCTCTGCGAAATGCATACAGTGGAACATTGCATGCTCCGCGTCTTTCTCTTCATCTGGGTATTCTGGGCACAAGGGCGAGTTATCGTGTCCAAAACTGTAGAGATATTTCGGTAGCCACCGTGCCAGCATAGGAGCTGCATAAGGTGGTGGATGCAGCCCTCGCGTGTTCTATTTGTTTAGACCTCGATAGTGGAGATCAGTTTGTAGGTTCATCTACTGTTTGTCGTGTTATCTCACCTGGTTTGCCCCTTACTGCAGTTGCTACACTTTCTTCGGCTTTTACCGCCCTGGCGGTCCACGATGGCCTCGTACCAATTCGCAAATCACCTAAGGTAAGAATCTTACATCTATTGTAGTTGGCGAGAATCCCGATGAGGATTATTTCGGCAATAAGACAAGCTGCTTCGTTATAAATTGTTCGAAAACCGCACGAAAGATTCTTTCTTGTTTCCCTCGTTGTAAGTAACCCTACCCAGGACGGAGAGGGGTGTTCGCACAGCGGATCAGGCTTACAACTCTGCCTTGACAACAGTATCCTCCAAACATATCCGGGTCAACCGTCATTTGCCAGCATCCGGGAAAGCGCTGCTTGCACCCGTCATGCCTTTTTGCTACAGTACTCGACGTGCGCTTTGCGTACTCCTAGGTATTTAAAAAGCTCATTAAACCTGAAGGCTTCGAAATTTGCATATTTACAGTCTTTCGGCTGATTATTAGGACAAGCTCGGTCTTGCGGTCAGCTAGCTGTTGCTATGCAGATTCTAGCCAATTTGTAGTTCCGACGACGATCTATGGTGGACTTTATCTCGTTGATGTGTTTGGTCACGGTAACCACGACGATGTCGTCAGCAAAGCTGATCATCTTAATTCTTGTGGCAGCGTTAGTCGCATAAGTCCGTCATTCATTCTGTCAACAGGAGAAATGCAGGATTTACGCTTGACTCCCGCAGTATCATCGTTGTACTTAACACCACCGTCGGTCCGGTAGCTCAGCTTATTGTTTCTTAAGATTTTCGTGACTATCTTCATAAATTCTGGCCAGGGATTTCCTATTGCATGACCAGTTCGCCGAGTTAAAGGCATTTTTAACGTCGACCTACGACACAGTGTACATATAAGAAATATGCATAAATATATAGGTGAAATATACATACATATATAGGTGGCGCGACAGCTCGGGATGAGCCAAGGCCTAGGTTCTCGCAACCATTCATGTTGTGCGCGTTACATTTTTCGGACGAATGGAAGGGACCTACAATTTATTGCCGAATCCGAAAGGCAAATTGAGAAGCTCTTTCATGACACATTATACTCCCGGAGGCTTGTCATTCCCCGACGAGAGGTGGTGCCGCGAAGAATGTTCGCTGTACCTGCCTGGGGCTTGAACCCACGCCATCAGCAGTCCAACGCACTAACCACTGAGCCACGGCGACCACGTATATTGATAGGAATATGTGGTCTAGCCTTTTGGATTCACGAAATACTATGTTGACGGCCACAAACCAGGCTAGGATTTTTTTGGAAATTAGTTTGTGT
Source organism: Matsumyia berberina (assembly GCA_917880715.2). Classification (NCBI taxonomy): domain Eukaryota; kingdom Metazoa; phylum Arthropoda; class Insecta; order Diptera; family Syrphidae; genus Matsumyia; species Matsumyia berberina. The sequence goes on along the minus strand of OU862870.1, from coordinate 106,823,316 downwards.
TCTTTAGGTTATATGAAGGACACATCTTCCTGGAGATGAGTAGGTATCCTGCGTGTCAGACTTTTTGGCTATTGTGAGGTTTTGTCAGAAAGATCTTTGCTTGAAAACTGCAACTGGATTGTAAACTTTATGCCTTGTAAGGTTTGATTGTCGTCTAATCAAATCGTTCACATCCTTATTTTGTCTATAATTGCTTCTCTGGGACACAAAGTGGCACCCAGGTTAAAGTAATCGAGGTTGGAGCTACGTTCGCAAGATTGTTTCAACACTTCTCTATCAATTTGATGAAAATGGTTGCTGAAGAAAGAACTGTTATGGTGGGTTAGACTGTGAATGTTAACCAAGCTGGCATTGATGATTCTCAGTAGTGATTATCGTTCGAAAATGCGAACGAAATTCGGTAGGTTAACGATGTGAACTCTTAAAACCCTTTAAAAAGATTGCAAACAACACCACAGTCGATATGTAGAAGTTCTACTCTTCATAAACCGTCATAGTTCTTCCCTAATCTCGGTTCCTCGTGTCATCGTTAGCGTTTGATTAGTTAAAACCGTGCCTATCCTATAAATTTCCATTCAATGGCAGCCCGAATTTTTTTCATTATTTGCCAGACTGAGCTAGTCATTGGCTTGTTTCATACATGGGCGTACCGAGACCTTTAATCTCGCTTTCAGCTAAGTCCTAAATCTTCCTTTATCTATGTATGTATAGATGGTTCCACGCCAGTACCACTTGTCATACTGGTACAAGTATAGTGCTTTGGTGACCTCTGTTTTTTTTATGAACGGTCAATGGCAGCAGCTTTAGCTATCTTCTATCACTCATAACGGTGTTGTATGAAAGGCGCCTGCATCAAACATATGCTATCCGGTTGTTTCCTCTTCATTCGCTTCTTCTTTGTAGTTGGTGATGTTTTGTGCCGCCATAACATTGAAGCACTCGAGATATTGAGTCCAGTATGCCGATCTCGGCAATATGCTTAATCTCTACTCACACACTCTGTTACACTGGTGACTACAGCACCCTTTTCTACTATTAGATCTCCTGATCAACGTGACGTTTTCAATTGAATCTGGCATCAAGGTACACCCACAGACATTGAATCCTTTCGAACACCTTGATTCCCATCTCAAGACGCGTCAAGGGATAATGATATCTTTTGGTTCTTGTTTCTTACACCGCCGCTCCATGACTTAAAGAGCATTTCTTACAATGTCTGCAGTAATAATTCATGAACTTGCCTTTTGCCTTTATTGCCACATCGTCAGCATACCCAATTGTATGGATGCCGACTGGAGAAAGTCCACAACGACAATTGCGGATGCAACATCATTCTGTAGGCAGCCTCCCCTGACCATGTCACTAAATCTGGACGATCCCGTCTGAATGGCTACGACTCGGTTCCGGAGCATATTGCCTACCGACTCAATGATACGTTGGTTGACCCTTCGTCTTTCCAAAGCCAATTTCAGATTACTGAAGCATATTTCATCGAAGTCACTTTCAATGTCCATTATTGCGCGGTCATTGCAATGCTTTCGGTATTAAACTCCGCAGAATTGCCTGCCTGATAAGAATGCTGCATACTATTCAAGGCACGATACACTCTCCTTATGGTCCACCGTAAGCTTTTCCAGTGTTCCCCACCAAAGTCTCTGAAACTCAAGATGATGATATCGAAATCTCTATTAGCACATGGACTCGCTTTCGACCTAAAGTGAATTCGCCTCTGCATTAGTTAAGCAAAAGCTACTGCTAACATTCTGTCATAGTTCTGAAAAATCGAGTCAAATCGTTGACGAGTGGTGGACCCAGTGGCGTCTAGCTGTGATCGATGCTCTTTAACCCACAAGCGGTGACAGGAACTAAGTAATACTTGCATAGGACAGATAAGTTGGGGCGGTTAAATAAGCATCTTCTCAGTACCATTGGCCCATTGAATAGGCTCACTCACAGTGGGCAGCCTTTACCTCTCAAACACTGTGTGACTCAATGCAACGTCATTGTCACACAGTTGCCCAACTAGATAAATCGATAAGTGGACAACCGAGAGTGGGTGCAGAACGCAATCAGACATCAAACTCAACAAATCCGATTGGCGGCGAGGAGAAAATCCCCATTTATACGACTCTAGACTGCAGACCCTACAGAAAAAAAAACACCCACGATGCATCGCACTTCCTCTGATCTCAACATTTTATTCCCTCCGCCTGCAGCCATTCCAAGTCCCTATGTGCTGCTCCCAAATGTCAACAAAAATCTGCCTTAACCTACCCCACCGCGTCCGAAACGTCAACCCCTCTCTCTCCATTCTCTCGATGCAAAATTGTTCCATTTTTTATTTATTTTAATCTGCCCGCGCACACTCACTTCGGCGATGGATATCTCTATCTGTTCTGTTGAATTTATCGGATGCAGGCTCATTGCCACTCGCCCACTTGCCGCACATTGCCAGTGACGAAATGAGGGTGCGCGACACTCACCAGCAGAGATGTGACAATCAATACGGTAGGAGTCAACGGCACCCAGCGCACCGCAGCACAATGCCCAAACACTTCTTCTCCTTGGCGTGGCATTTAAGTGAGAATATTATGACAGATTGTCGATTAAATGGCAGCAAAACGGGCAACGTTCGCATCGCAGAGGCATCTCTGGGCCCCAGCCTATCGGTAGTATATCAGCGCTAGTAATGGATTAATGTGACAATTCACTTCCCTTCATGGGCGAGAGCGATTGAATGCCTCGTCAACGACCAGGCAAACGGGTGGCTCTGGCTAGACCTCGAGATCAAAGAGAGTCGTCATCGTCATCGCCATCCTCGTTGTCGTTGAGTTGTACGACGCTCCTTGCGGAGAGTGTTTATGTTGTGCGACTGGTCTTGGATTGGTGCATAATTTTTTTGCTTTTCATATCTCAGCCACGCAGATACTGATCTCGTTTTCGACATCAATCAGTCTTGCAGTGAATGAGATTGTTGGAGCTGAAGCTGGGGCCAAGTCCCATCGGTTCGTATGAATCTGCATATGAATTCGTTCGCGCCCCCGAAGGTACTTGCCTCAGATGCGTAGGACAAACTGGATTGTGAGTGAGTGGCAGTTACAGATACAGAATGGAGAGATTCGTTGCGCGCCATGTCGCTGTGTGTGGTTAGATGGAAGAGAGATTGTGCTAATAGACAAAAGTACACAGCGAAAATTGAAATGAAAAATCGCGGTTATTCCCACGGCATTTCAGTGTTTTGAATCGGCCAAGTTGTTGCGCATCGGCTCCATGCGACCGGAGCACTGTATCACAGTTTGATAATTTTCGACTAAAAATTCATGTTGAAGCTAAGGGTCTGTAGACCAGTTCTTCTCTTCCTTTCTTTGAGGGCTTGTCACGGTGTCGGTGCCGTGACATAAGGCCATGTGACATAAGGCCATATTTTGAAATATGGCCTTATGACACTTTCACAAAGCGACATAAGACCATATTTCTAGGTATGGCCTTATGTCGCTTTGCGAAAGCTTCATAGGGCCATTATGGCTTTATGTCACTTTCAAATGGATTTTTTGGTAATAATGTCGATCGAAAGTGAATGCGTTTTTCGTGTGTGCGTTATATTTTTCGTATGAATGGAAGGGATTTACCCTCAAACTTCAGTTTTGGTACAGCATTTGTATAATAAACCGTGGAATGTGTATGGGGGGGCATGCTGCCCCCCTGCAACCCCCCTTTATTATACAAATGCTGTACCAAAACTGAAGTTTTTTGTCGTTGCAAAACACATATGGTCTAATGTCTCAAAATTATATGGTCTTATGACGCTTTCGCAAAGCGACATAAGGGCATACCTAGAAATATGGCCTTATGTCGCTTTGTGAAAGTGTCATAAGGCCATATTTTGAAATATGGCCTTATGTCACGGTACCCAAGGTGTCTTATCTATTCTCTATTGAATTCAATCTCACTGTGCATGATCATCGCAAAAGAAAAAAAATCAGTGGTCACAGTCTCCAAATTTGTTGGAACTCGATTCGGATCTAAGAATCTCTTGATGACGAGGCTCTCTTTCTCCAATTCACATATTGGGCAAGTACCAGCCTGTAGGTATGCCGGTCCACCGATAATCAGTCTTAGTCGTTTTCTGCCAAAATTAAGTGTCTTTCTTGCAAGACGGGCCGCTCTATCGTGGATTTGGACGATTTTCAGGTGTGGAACCTTTTGCTATAAACTTTTTTATGAACTTTAAGGCTACGCCTAAGGTTGTAACCGTGGGGGTAGGAGTGACGCTAACTCCCATCCCTTCCTCGCAAGATCATCTTCATTCCCAGATACACTTGGGAGCACTTTGCCAGGATGTAAAGATTTTTCTTGCATTCAATCACCAGTTTCAAGATACTTACTTACTTAGGCGGCGCTACAGTTCGGGGTGAACCTGGGCCTCAACCAACAAGCCTCTCCAGTTAGCCCGGTTCTTAGCTAACTGCCTCCAGCTGCGCACTCCAAGTTGGTTGAGGTCGCCTTCCACTTGTGCGCGCTACCTTAGGCGAGGTCTTCCTCTACTGCTTTGTCCCTCCGGGTTAGACTCGAAAACTCTGAGAGGCGAAGCGTTTGTATCCATTCGCACTACATGCGCCGGCAATCTGAGCCGATGGATACGTATTTTCTTGACTAGGGCGATGTCGCTGTACAGCTCGTAAAGTTCATCGTTGAATCTTCTTCTCCAGCATCCGTCAACGCAAACGGGACCGAAGATCTTACGAAGAATCTTTCTCTCGAAACAACCAAGGATATCTTCATCCGCTTTCGATAGAGTCCATGCCTCAATGCCATAAAGCAGGACTGGGGTGATTAAGGTCTTATATTTATAAATGTTCCTTAGTCTTTCGGGATTAGTTGCAGTAACTAACAAGTTTATATCGAAGGTAGGTGTTTTTTAGTGAGTAAGAATCTCACACTACTATGAGCACGCGTCTGCGGTCCTCATAGTGTCTATGCAAGATTTTCACCTACCCCCGGGGGAGAAAAAAAAAAAAAGTCTTTCGGGATAGGGCCTTAGTACTCAATTGCCTTCTTAGCCCGAAGAAAGCAGCGATTGGCAAGAGTTATTCTTCGTTTGATCTCAGCGCTGATGTCTTTGTTTATTGCGGAGCACAGGTAGACAAATTCCTTAACTACCTCAAAGTTTTATCGGTCTATTGTGACTTTCTCTCAGAGACGTCGGTCTTGAATGTCCTTTCTTGTTGACAGCATATATGTATGTACTTGGTCTCGCCTTCATTGACCGCTAAACCCATCTTCGCCGCCTCCTTTTCAATACCCATTAACGCGCCGGGATGGATTTTCCTATCCTGAAGCCACTCTGATATGGACCGATGAGGTTGTTGACAAATGGCTTCAGGCGTTCACACAACACAGCAGATAAGATCTTATAAGCGAGGTTAATAAGACTTATGCCTCCGTAATTCTTGCAGTTCAGAGGGTCTCCTTTTTGTCTTCCCATTGCCGCAGAATAAATAAGTGACCATAATAAGCTACCGTCCAGAGCTTATTTGCCCGCAGTCTTACTTCCGTCTTGTTTCCAACAGCCTAATCTTGACGAAAATAAAATTCAACACTTTTTTTGTTTAGGGCCCTAATAAATGTTGATGTTCTGGATTCTTTGTGAAATCGTCTGACGTAGTTAATATTTCACCTTTGGTTTTAAACTTTTAATACGCAGGCCCTTTTGGCGCGGTTATAAATATTCAAGATTCGATGACAATATCTTACTAACTGTCTTGCCTTTGAATCAGTTTAAAAAAAAGTCTCTACTTTTGAGCTTGGAAAGCTGGCTGAGAGACAGATTTTGCAGAATTCTTGTATGGATCTTTGTTGATCTAAATAGGCATATCTATACCTCAAAGATAATGGAGATCTGCCTCCTGACCACCGGGACTAACTCCGTTTTCTCTGTTGATAGGCTAAGTTCATGGTCTAACATTCACGTTTGGTCTCATAACTTGGTTAAGCCTTTTTTGGTGTCTCGTGTCGTGATCAGCGAATGGACTCTTAATCTTAATCGATCTTAACTAAGTTAGATGAGACTCTAAGTCCGTCTTTTTATAACCTTATTGGATAGTCTTTTATCAGCTTTGTGTAAAGGAAGTGCCATAAGTATTTTTTTCTAGATTTTGCAAATTTTTAAGATTATCGAAGACCTGCTTAGGTCAGATCGTCTATTCTATTTTGGCCCTTAAAAACAAATTTTTCTTTCCGTGTACCATTGCAAACTGCGCAGAGAAAAAAAAAGCGATGCATATCAATGTTATGACACAACGAGTGCGTGGTCAATGGCATAGCACACACAATCCCGAGAAGCACAAGCCAAGGCAAAAAGCATCCAACAAAACCAAGAGAACTGTGCAATTGCAAGTAAATGGAACGCATGTCGTTGCGAGCTGTGGGCCGCATAAAGAGTCTGTCTGTCTGTCTTCGGGACCCAATTCCACCGCAGCAGTGCAGGTGCAGAGAGCTAGCTAGTTTCATGCCATGAGCTGTAAAGGCCCATGGCATATAAATTAATTTGATTTTATGTTTTCCGATGAACTGAAGTGGACGCGGCGTGGATTTGCAGCCGCCAAACAGGTCCGCAGAACTTATTTTTGCAGTCAAATCGCGGGTGGTTTCTCCGCAATGAGTGGCCTCCCCACCATGACAGGATCCCTTTACGCGATCACTTGGGTGCGTTCGAGAATTTCTTAATTAAATTTCGCAGAGCCACGATCCCCGCAATAAATTTCGATTTTATTGAGAGATCTCGACCGATCGATCACTCAAACTCAGACTGAGACTCAACTCAATCCATCCGACGATCGATCGACTGACTGCTCTAATTGAATATGTGTATCTGGGTTTGTTTATATTCCCCGGGTGTGGCACACTCTGCTTCACATGCACCGCATTCCATGTACACTACTTGAATTCGATTCTAATTAATTGGCCGGCAGATCGCGAGCCAGCGATACACGATCATTTAGCGATGTTGAACATTTTTTCGTCGTGCAATTATGTAGTTTTCTGCACACGGATAATTGACTGTGTTGCACGGGGGTTAATTTAAATAATTGTCGGCCATTGCCGATTAATAACGATCATTAGTTGGGCACAGCGTTGCCAAACGTGCTATGCACGATCTGCTCGGTATTCCCATGGAAATAAATTAAAAATGCAAATCCACCGACAGTCTTACGGCGCTTTTGGTTTTGTTATATCGTAAATTTTACTTTCATTCTTAGAGGGAGAAATAATTTATTAAGTGTTCGCCATAGATTTCTATTCATGTGTGGACGGATTAATTGTGAATTCAAGGCGGAGGGCTGGGGCGCCGAACCGCCCTATCAGTGTTGACAAGTGTACGATAATTGGGTGTATGTCCGTAAATAGGTTGGTAATGAATTCTCTAATGAACGTGTTGGTTAATAGAAATGGGAAGTGAATAGGTGACATGGTGGTTACTTTCTATCGAAGATGGGGCTCGGGTAGGGTAAGTGATGTCATGTTGTCGTGTTTTGAAAGTGATTTCGTTTATTTGGTTGGAGAACATTAGTTTTCTACTAATTTGGCAGTAAGTGGTTACGATTGGAAATGGATCGTTTCCTCCGGCTTTTGGAATTGAGTAGGGTGGACGACTTTGACTCTGTGAATGTGTCGCCTGTCAAGGTTACGCGATATGTAATCGCATCATCGCCTCTTTATGGCACCCACTCGGAAGCTATTTATATTTCTGGTTATGCTTAGAGCTGGGCAACGGCCTGAATCAATGTCACACGAACTGTAGAAAGCATCAGAAGAGCCACAATTGTCTAAAACCACGGAGACGGCGCTATACGGATATGAGCACATAAGCAGATTGCAACCAGCCTTAGAAGAGAGACCAAAACTTTTAAAAGGAGACTTGCTATAGCAAAATATCGACCGTTACAGTGACCATGACCAAGTCGACCCTTCCACAGTATAGTTACTGGGCTATTTGCTTCTGTCGCACAAATCAGAAGGAGAAGTATGAAAGACGATCAGAGGTGGACCATGAGTTCCCGATCAGTCAATAATCTTCATACGATTGTGGTATTTCGGGTGGTAGTGCAGTCTATGGGTGTAGCAACTGAAACTCTTGTGGGATGCACCCATGGCCACCGATAAGAGCAATCTTAAAAGAATTCGGATCGTTCGGTAATACGTTGACAAATCCAGAGGCCTTGACGAAAAGTGGAACGCTATCGACGTGATGTAAGACATCCTGACCAATGGTCAGTGACCATAGTCATCCTTGGTTGGGATTCCTCCAAGTTTCATAATCCATTGGAAACCACAGAAGTCTTAACCGCCATCGCTGTACTTTTTGCCAAACTGTCAGCAGCAATCAATGAGAACCTGTTGCGATAGACGCACAAAGTTTCCGCCGTTGTGAAGGAAATAGGCACCTTCAGCAGTACCAACAGGTGTTGTGCCCTCTTATATCATAGCGAACTGGCATTGGCATGCGAGTACCGAGATACTTTGGGGACTTCTTAGATGTTCTTTTTGTATCCAATCACTTCCTCCAGATATTCAAGACGTCGGTGTCCGACCGAACGTTCCTAGAGACAGTTATGTTAGTTAGTTAAGGATTTTGTCTACTTCCTACTCCGTTATCAATTTAGAAAACGCCACCAGCGCAGCGCTGAGATCAGAAGAAGAAAAGCTCTTACCAATCGTTGTTTCTTTGGGCTAAGAAGGCAATTGAGTAGCAAAGCCCTCTCTCGAACAATGAAAGTGACCCTTTATAAGACTTTTATCGTCCCAGTCCTGTTAAAAGTGGATGAGGTTGTTCTTGGTTGTTTCTAGATAACAATTCTTCGGGTGACTGTCGGTCCCGTTTGCGTAGACGGTGAGTGGAAAAGGAGATACGAAGACGAACTGTACGGGCTGTACAATGACATCGACTTAGCCAAAAGAGGGAAAGTCTAATGACTGAGGTGGCTGGGAAATTTTGAGCGGATGGATACCAATACTCCGACACAGTAGAGGCAGACCACGACACAGATGGCACAGGCGAATGGAAGGGGACCTTAACCAACTTGGTGTGTGAAACAGGAGATAGTTGGCTAAAGATCGAGCTGGGTGGGGACGCTTGTTGATTGAGGCCCAGGTCCACTCCGGACTGTATCGCCTCCTTAAGTAAGTAAGGCTTGAAAACCTCTAGCAAAGAATAACAACACTTAACCCAGGAGCATCTTTGAATCCCAGCCATGAATTTCTAAACGACACGACAAACGACCATTGACAGTGCATGTGTCACGGTACTATGTAGGTCTGGCAAGAACCCTCTACTCACTTAAGTCTTGTGTCCCCTTTTCTACGGTCTTACGACATGTGCTAAACCTTCACACGTATTTGGTTTTTGGCGCTGTAGGTAGGTAGGTAGAGGTGGCGGTTCAACTGAACCCAATGAGCACTGGGATGTGTCTTTTGTTACCAAGCTGTATGAGAAAGCCGGGAGTGCCCAGATCCAACCTGTGGAGTTTAGAAATCGAATTAGATCTTGTCTCCTTGCACGCAGTCTGGCTCTTGCAAGTGCCAGAAATTTGCAGAGGAAGTGGACGAGAGTTTCCCTCTCATTTTCATTTCCGCAGCTGCGGCAGTGGGGGTTGTATGGAATACCTAGTTTCAGCGCATGGTCTCCCATTGGCCAATGCCCCGTGATTATTGCCGTTATTCTGGCAATATCTGGGCGGGTTTTGCTTAGGAAATCCCTTCTTCTGGTCATATCGTGGGTCGGCCATATCTTCTTTCATATGCCGCAGTTGATTAATCCCCTCCATTGGAGGTTGGTCTTCTGCAGGAAGTGTGAGTGGATTTGTCCCCTAACCACTTCTAGCCTTCTTTTTTGCTCTGTGTTCAACGTTTTGCTTACAGTTAAGCTTTGGGCCAAGCATGATACCCAGATACCTAGCGCTGGAGGATAGTGTGAGTGGTAGAGCATTAAAAGGGTGAAGGGTGAAGTCAGGTATTTTGGTTTTGGTAGTGAAAGCATCAGTTCAGTTTTGTTTGGGTTTTCACCAAGGCCACACCATGTGGCCCATGTGTTTACCTTGTCTAGAGCTGTCTCCATGATTCACTTATTACAGAGGGAAATATCCCTGACACTAGCATCACCACCTTGTCCGCATACGCCACCACCTTGACCCTTTTCCTGCCTAGTCTTACGAGAATCGTAAGCCAGAGTAGAGGAGAAATGACGCCATCTAATCACATCTTATAGGCCCCGTAAGGCGTGTTCTCAGAGTACTTGAGTTTCTCTGAATACGCGATTTTCAACCTGGCGCTGTAGATATGTACGTAGATTTCTCCCCCAATCATCTTGAATCCTTTTTGACAATCCTCCTCTACGATATTCTGGCTGACAAACAAGTAAGACAAGACTCGCGTGCATTTCCGTATTGTTTTCTTCAGTTAAGTCAGACAGTACTACGCATGGGGAAGGGCCCGTTTTTGTCAAGGAGGGTTCTCACATTCCAATATCCAAAATTTGTCGAGGTATGATAGCCAAATGTCGTCAACGAATAATCACAGCATGTCCAGAACCAATTTATTCCGGTAAGGCAGTCAAGAATGGTAGCACTTAACTGCCCGCACTTGCAATTTTGACCATTATGCGTGATTGTATATATACCTATAGTTGCCCGGTGACCATCACTTGGCTACTGGCTCAAACCAAGTTTTGAGCATTCAATAGTGTTCCCTGGCCCTCAACTATTGGTACTGCTGGTAACAAAGCACCCCTGTAACTGAAAACCATATCTGAAATTATGTTTGCCGGCATTTACAATAAATGGCCCCACCATTGATAGGTGAACCCATCACTGCTGTGCTGTGCTGGTGGTCCTATACTTGTGCCGCAGAACATATATATTTAGGAGATTTGAAATAACTCTGATTAACTTTATCTAGCCTTAGGTTAGGCAGATGGATTGGCGACTGGAGAGAGAACCCTCTGAGTCACTCAGGTCAGTAGAGGCCCATTGTGATCCCCATTTGTGGAGGGAAGGTACAGGCTATACATTGCCCATAGTTTTCTAGTTATTTTACAGGAGTCCAAAGAACTCCATCTTCCACTCGCTTCTAGCACTTATCTAGCCTTAGAATGCCACCATTTAAATTGCATGCAACGGATAGCCAGCCACTCTTCTCTTTCTACATTCAACCAAAATGTATGCATAACTTACTTGACGAATTCTCACATTTCCAATTTCCAAAGAATTGAAAGTCCTTTGCCCACTTTTGACATCAATCACACGACATATTTGTCAAAAGTCACATACATGTGTTGTGCAACGTGTGCTAGATGCACCATGAATCCCTGTTTTTCAACGTTCTCCGATTCGCCTCTTTTGCACCGTCCAACGGATAATTTATCGATTCCCCTGCACACAATCGATTACGCATTAAAATAAAATTTATTACAGTTGTTAATGTCAAAAGTTTTTGCAATAATATCATGTCAAGAGAGGCGCTCCTCCGAGCGTGAGTTGCATGCAGAAGTGAAACCCCAAACCGGAGAAATCCTCCTCCAGACATAAAACAGGTGGTCCCAACCCTTAAATTGTTTCTTAATTTCCTTCTTCTTTTTTTTTTGTATTCACAACACCATTCGTATGTGCTGCAGCCTCTCCCATCGAAATTCCTTTGAAAGCATCTGGAAGTTATCATCATTACATATGTGGATCTTCCCAACCCAGACCCGTATAATACCTCCACCAACGACTGAGCAAATCAAAGATGAAGTTTTTTTTTTTTTTTTTGCGTTCATCGAAAATTATATGCAACAAGTGTGAAATGCCTAAGGTCCTCCGACATCCTCCTACAAAGAACAGAGAAGACACAACAAGACAGAAAAAGAAAACTCTGAAGCATGTCCCGCTGAAAGCCAGCCCCTCTCCAAAAATAGTAATAGAATGGCAAAGTGGTGTATCTCGCTACACAATTCCGATCACGTAGGTCGAATTCGTATAAATTCCAAAAAGACAAAAAGTCGCAACAAATTTTCGCTTCACTTCACCTTTCATTTCCCGCTTCGTGCCACCGACCATGTCGATGGCTTCGGTGACGGTGTGTGCTTAGCTGGCGGAATAAATCCGTACGCCAGTCAGATTTCCTACCCACTTACAATTCGATTAGATGAGCGTTTTGCTATGCGAATTGGAGTCAACTAGACGGCCAAATGGGTTGATTTACTTCCCTAAAACTCACTATCTCCCATTGAGTGTTTGCTGTAATTTGATGAATAGACACAGTGTTTGTTGGCAAGTTGGGGTACACACGTCCACTTTTGCATTTTGAAGTTTTTACGAGCTTACGATTCCTTAGCACAGGATACCTTCCGAATATCTCCCTAAACTCATTTCCGTGGGTCATCGTTATCAGTTCTCATTCAAGGACCCCATCTGCTAATCAAAAACTTGACATTGGCGCCGCTATCTACACGTCCCCCAGGTAAAGTCTGCACCTGTCATCCTCTATCAGCTCCTTTTTTCTCTGAAGCAGACACTTTTATCGCCATTTTGGCTGGTCTGCACTTTGCTTCGTTTACCCCCACTGATTCGAGTGATTTTTGGTGCCTATTTATGAATCATGTCCCTGTTTGGCTGTTGCTAAATTGGTAACGTATATCCCTCTTAGTGCCGGTGCAGTGACAATCTAGACCCCAGTGCTATTGTGCTTTCAACAGACATGATCGTTGCCGCCTCAGACCTATCGAGTCTGTTCTTACCTCCATGCTTCGGAATTCTCCTTAGACTCTTCTTTTGGACTTCCAGATCCCTGCACCAGCAAGCTGTTGGGCTCTTTTAATTTATAAGAGTAGACATATATACACTTTTATACACCACCTCAGCAGCTGATTGTAGTGATATTAACTGTGATACCATGTGTCGAGTGTTCTTTTGTATTTTGGCACACTCCCAGTAAGGTTTCCCTTAGCACTTCTCGTATTTCTCCTTGACCACGCGTTGTATGTTGAACGAAATGGCTCCGTGATTAAACAGTCTCAGCGGGTTCATTAACTGCATATGTATTGTTCAGAGTGCTAACATCCCGCGAGTGTACGAATTTAAGAAAACGACCTTTGCCGTTGTAGCCCATTTAATAGCCTTCCAGTCGAATATTCTTTGGAAAATACTATAATCACACATCAGTCACATCTACGTATTATCTAGCTTCGCACTTAGTCAGCTAAGTTCGGTTAAATTCGTCTCTTCTTCGCAGGTTTCGTTGGTTGCCCTACACAGAACTGTGGGCATAAACACCAGAACCAATTATTATCTCATGGTCCCACTCGGTCCATTGACACTGTCGTTATACCAGTGGATTTCAGGGGTCGGTCTTCGTTCTCCATTTGCCCGGTGGGCACATAAAGCGACCTCATGGCACATTGCTGCGACTCATTAGCCATGGAATCCTCTACTCATAAAGGTCTCCCATCGATCTACCTATGGCCTCTGCAAGTTGCTCGAGCTCCGTCGCTGTCAAATTAGCACCTTGCAGTTGCATTGCCTGTCCGACTTCTTCTGAGCATTCCTTCATGACATCGAGCCTTCCATCATGACATTGTTGGTATTAGTTTTGTTCCCACGAGTAGAGTAGAAAGACAAGCTGAGCAGGTAAAGCCCCTCAGACCTAGCCTACTCAACTTAAAGATTCGATTAGGGATTGAGTTGCCTCAGAGAAGAAGGTTTTATGGTTACAGCTACGAAAGTTAAGCATCTTTTAAGGGGATAGGTGTGAAAGTTAAAAACGGACTCCTTAGCTTAAAGTGAAGAGGTTTTAGGTTTAGAATAGCCTCGGGCGCTGCAGCCTATCTTGAGTCTTTTTTTAACAATACTGCTGCAGCGTATATTACGAAGACTTTTGCTGGTCCATTATCAGATCCTGGCATTGTCTACGACCTTTTCAAGGTCAGAACTCCAGGCGTATTTTTCATCTATCGTTAGTACAAGATATTTCACTTTCCAGAAAATTCGATAAGATTCGACCAAGAAGTAAGGGGATCTTTTTTGCATCAGCCAGCGACAAGGAGAACCGAGATTGTTTCTAAGAATATGCCTGTGATTACTATAGCCACGTCTTCTGCGTAACCTTAGACAAAGTAACCTTCATTGCTGAGTATATTCAGCAGTTCATTCACAACAATGAACCAAAGTAAGGGGAGTAGACAGCTCCACATTGACGGTAACCTTTTTCAGCAGTGACGCTAAATTTATCGCTGCCACAAGGAACTCGGCGCGTTTTTTTCAGTTCTAATTGTGAGTTCTTGAAGAGCGAGCGAACCTGATATGCACATATGTATGTCTATCAATTATTTTTTTCGTTGATTTTAAGATGAAGGAAGTAAAGCTAATTCTCTGTAAATCCTGGTAATTCAGCTTGATTGTGTCTTTTTTTGGTGCATTTAGCGAATTTCCGTACCCGAAAAACAGCTGCTTCGTCTCTCTAAATACGGCAATCCCCTATATTGGATATCATATACATACATATTTTCATTCTCGTTTGGGCCAATCCCATTCAAGTTGGTGCGATATACATAGCAGTCTAAGGCCTCTTTAAATTGTTCGGCTGGAAGCGTCCTGCTTAGAATGCAAAAATTCCACGCAGAACCCAAATCGTTGTGCTGGTTTCGTTTGGTAAAGTAGGAGTTGGTAGACGGTGACTGTTGTGGGAAAATTTGTGGACGTTTGTTTATGTCCTCTTGAGTGCACATGTCTACCCTTTCAACACCCTCTTTACCATAATGAAATTTTTTTTCAATCTTCAGATATCTATTTGTCCCTATCGAAATCGAAATATACCATAGAACGCTGTCACTGACCTTGTTAAACTAAAGTCGCTAAGCACTTAGTCGTTTACACTCACTTCGTAAGGTGATATGATCTGTCGGCAAGAAACTTCTACATTGCCGAAAAAAGCTTAAACGCTTAGACTGTCAATCGATTTTGTTGAACACCTGTAGGTCCAACATTGTATAAACTCCGATATGTCCAATCCTCTTAATGACATACACATATATATGATCAGCTCTCATTGACCAGCGTTGCGTTTGCCTGTTTCGATCGCCATCACTGAGTGCCTGATCACTACGGCAAAACATCTCTTCCTTTAGACGAATTTGAGAATCATCAACAGCCTTTAGAGAATCATCAAGTACTGATACTCCAATCTGCCTTGAGTAGTCGTCTTCAATATTTGATCATTCCTGGTTCGATAGGCATCAACACTTTCAGACGTTGTAAAAAGACAGCAGTTTTTCTGACTGATGGGACCCCTTCTTGTCCCACACAGTGCCCAAAAAGTGAATTAGAAAATGCCAACCTTGTTCACATGCTCCGCGCAAATGCAGTTGGGCGTTAAAAACATCGCCGTGCATGCATGCAGTACCTCTTACTTTTAATTGGAAACCCAGCCGTCTAAGTCGGTCGAAAGAGACCTCGCATGTTGGTGAAATTAAAAATTTGTTACCAATTGACGCTTGGTCGTTGCACGTCACTGTAAGCACATTTGTGTGTCCACAATCGAAATGTCAAAGGAAAAACAAAACAACATCTATCCACAATTACCACCTACGCATTCGCATAATCTGATTTGTAGACACAAGACTGTAGATAGAGATACCCCAAGTCTCCGGCTTGGTTGGCGAACCGGTTCACACAGACGTTGTTGACCCAACTCTCTGCTCCCCAAATACATGTCGCAATTAATTTTCCGAAGCACAGACTACGATGGGTTTGGTTTTGGTGTCTTTGCACAACCAAACCAGCAAAACATCTATCATTCAATCGCGTCCGAGGGTGATGAACGACAATTGAAAAGGTCAAGGCGTCCGAGAGTTACTCACACCCAGCGGGCTAGATTGGCTCCGCTGTATCTCTACATAGATTGGGGCAACCTCGCTCTGATCATTTATCACTGTGGCCAGGCCCGCGCGAATCACTGATTGACACACAAAGGCATCTCAAGAAGTAGAAAGAAGGGCAAAACATTTTTTTCCCTTTGAGACTATTTTCGTACTGCGGACGGAAGAAGATCTGTGGCACGGCAGCTGAACAGATGCATGTGATCTCCGAACTCATTTGTGAGTCAGCAAATGTGCCATCTGATGGATGGATTTCGCAAAAATGCAATTGCGGAATCAGAACCTGAATTGGTTTTTAGGTTGGATTCGCTTTTGTTCGGCATTCCGGTGCCGAGTTGCCGGATTAAAGTTGATTTATGCGTGCATTACAGTGGTTGACATGTTGCACTGATACGTGCGGTTGTTTTTTTCCCTCATGACAGGTTTGGTGATAGTATCTGTCAGTGGAAGTTGAACCAATTTTATCATTTTTTCTTATAATGACCAGGACATGTGCTCTGTGCAGGTGTTATCAAGAGCGAGAGAGGCATGTACTAAGGTACTGGACACTGGACAATGGTGTGAGACATGCCAGTTGAGTTGTACAGAGTTATGGCGAAGCCTTTTCTGTGCAGCTGTTTTTGTCGCTCGAAGGAGGTTTCCAGATACCGAATTGATTTATGGTTGCGACAGATAAACCATTTTGCATCCAGTTAGTTGTGTTTATTTTCTAGATATTCGAGTATTTTCAAATAAGATATCGAAGGAATTCGGTGTATAGAGTGGAGTGCTACAGGATAGACTTAAGATACAGGCTCAGAAAAAATGGTGAAGGGAATTGTGTCCCTGTACCCAACTCAGCTGTTTCGTCAACTCTTAAGGTTAGGTAAGGTTAGGTTAAAGGGGAGGGCGCTTAATGTCAAGCAGCGCCTAATTCGGACCTTCAAGGATCAATTGTGTTCCCTGTTGTGGGACCTACATTCATGTACCTGTGGGAAGCGAAAATAGGTTATTTCTGTATGCCACGCCGAATTCAATATGACTTTTAGGAGGGCCTTCGGTGGCATGGTAGTTGGCCTGTGTCACTAAAGAAGTAAGAGCCTAGGGTCTTCTTTCTGGTTCTGCTGAGGCTTGGGCAGTCGCAGAGAAAGTGTGTCGTGTTCTCCTCCATGTCTATATAGCCACAGCCTCTGCAGAGGTCAGTCTTACTTAATCGCATTCTCCTTAGATGGGCCGCCATCAGGTTGTGGCCTGTGAATACGCTGATCACTAGACCTAAATGCGATCTGTTTAGCGAAAGTATTTTTTTTGTTTTTCTATTATTGAGCTTTGGCCACATCTTTCTTGATATGCGGCATGACAGAAGTGTGCTCCATCCCCCGCCGGCAAGCCTCCAGTGGTCCTAGCGTATCTCTCGTTTTATAACTTCCATAGAGGTCAAAACCGTGTAATCAACCATTATTTGGTTCAGTTCCGATCCCTTTCTTGCCAGTTCATCTGCCTTTTCATTCTCATCAACGCCTCGGTGCCCCGGAACCCAGCAGAGTGATACATTATGTCTTGAGCCTAGGATCCTAAGCTCGATGCGTCAACTCTTTACTACAAGTGATTTGAGTATTGTGGATGACACGGCTTTGTTGGCGGCCTTGCTGTCGATGTATGTATCGAATGTTTGCCTCGGTTATCGCTAGAACTTCATCTTGGATTACACTGGCGTTGTTTGTTTCCAGCTTCGCCCACCTAACGATACTGGTGTGACCTATTTGGACCTTTATCCAAAAGCTAGATGCTTGCAGTCGTAGGACGTTTTTTGCTGCCACTTCTTAAGTGTATAGGTCCAGCGGTGGGAGTGAGAGTATCGTTTCGAAGGTCCGCTGTCGAAGTCGTTCTTATGGCGCTCGTTGTGCTGATGCATGTTAATCGTTGGCTTTTTGTGAGTGTCTTAAGGTTTGTGGCTTTTTCCGTGGCGGGCCAACAAACTAGACACCCATAGTTTAAAATTGGCCCTATGATTTCCGTATACAGCCAGTAGATTATGGCGCGTCTTGTCCCCCATTTTGTTACATGAATAGAACACGGTAGTTGCTTTCTTTGTTCTTTCTAAGGTATTTTCAGTTTGCGGTCTAAAATGGCGCCAAGGTACTTGGCACTTTCTGAGATTTGCAACTCTTTAACAGACGGCGGTCCACGGTGACCTTTGATTTCTTAAAAGACTGCTTCGATGGTTTCGAATTCCCCAAAATAAAAAGTCCCTTCAAAGTCCTTCTGAGTAGTTACTTTGTTAAAAGAAATTCCTTTGGCTCCTTTCAACTGCTGGCTGATTGAAAGGAATTAAAATTCTGCAAAGGAACGGAAAGACTTTTCCTTTTTTGTTCGCTAGCCTTATAAATTCTTATCACTCTCCTGTTCCATCTGGGCGATACTTAAACTCCGAAAAATATCTTTTAATTATTCTTCTCTTTTTGTTTAGCAGATACTCGTACTTTTGATTGCAAAAAAGGGTAAATGGAGTTTTCATTACGCTAAACTGCAGGGGACACGAATTGTCGGGATTTGTTTCTTGCTTTTTTATTTGTCCCCCATTTTTGTTTCGCTTTTTGTTATCCTGAAAGTCCTTCGGAATTAGGGTTGAAAAGGATTTAAATTTTTTTTAATTTTTTCCAACGGTCAGTTCGGTTTAATTTTCTGTAACAATGTTCTCGAGTATTTGGAGTATTTCCTGTCCCTAAAAGTTAATAATGTTCAATTTGGATTTTTTTTAATTTTGGACTTGAGGACCGTAGGGATTTGGGTTCAAAAGGTGTGTTATTAATTTCTGGTTTAATAGGATTAAATTTCTGCAATTTTGATAATTGAAATCAAAAACGATGGCAGACGAATCACACACATTTGTCACAGTACGTGAGACGAAAGGAAATGTACTTAGTACCCTCATTTGTCTCAATGGCGGTAGCAATTCGGCTCTAGAGGCTAGTTGGATACTTTCGATCGATTAGATGCTGACAGAATAGTCATACAAGGGTCTTGCGAATTCGGAACGAAGGACTCAACTGTAACTGTATGTTCATTCATTTCATTTTCAAATGACCCGCTTATCCACTATGAGGGTCTCAGGTTTAGGGCGTTTCAGTGGACCCTCCACATCTCCCGATTTTCCACCTTTGACTCAGGGGGTATCCCCATATGAGCACAGATGAGATATCAGACTTGGTCCAACCATTTTGCCCCAGGATTTGTTTCCAACTAATAATCCGTCCATGACGACATTGAATGTGATACACAGGCTGTTCCGAGCATAGTAACAGAAAAAAAACAAGGCAGCTAGAGGGTGTCACCTCAGCTTCACAACATGTTCTTCTCAGGCCAAAACTCACACTGTTGCCAAGCATGTAAACAAGCCATCGAATGAGTGCTTTTTGTCTGGGGACTACGACTGGCTCCCACCTTCCAACTCAGGGGACGCCTACCTGATGGCACGGATTCCATGACACGTCTTGGAAGCCGATTTGTGGGCATGTGTAATACATACAATATTTAAGGTACATAAATCTTAGATCACAGTTGAGATTTCGAAACCAAATCTTTATCTAAAGCTCAAAAAAGCGAGTAAGACTGAGTTGGTAGCTAGGTACGTAGAAGTGAAGGTTTAAATAACCCAATTAGGCTAAGGTATCGGCTTCAATCCGAAGCTACTGTGACCTCAAGTTTATGGGAGTGCAAGTGAGGGGAAGGCTCTTATTAAACCTCAGTAATTCTTTATGGTGTGGTCGCCGTGGCTCAGTAGTTAGTGCGTTGGACTGCTGACCGAGTGTCATGGGTTCAAGCCCCAGCCAGGTACACCGAACATTTTTCGCGGTACCACCTCTCGTCGGGGAATGACAATCCTCCGGGAGGATAATTTGTCATGAAAGAGCTTTTCAATTCGCAGTTCGGAGTCAGCAATAAAATTGTAGGTACCTTCCACTCATGCGAAAAATGCAACACAATATAGCACAACATGAATGGTTGCGAAAATCTAGGCCTTGCCTCATCCCGAGCTATCGCGCCAGCTATTTTTTTTTTTTTAGTTCTTTATGGTCCATGTTGCAAGTATGCACTTTGTTTATCGTGTCCCGTATTAGATGGAGTAGTACTTTCTTTGCAGGCCCTGGGCACTCAAAAACAATTTGTTCTGATGTCTCTTTTCGTTCTCAACAGAGTCGTTATATGTATGTCGCTATCTAATTATTTCATCTTATTAAGATGGTATCTAAGTGAACAACGTCCTTTTAGACAGCCAGTTAGGATCCTTAAATCTTCCTTGCCGAGATCAACTAGTTGTTTTGTCGTATTTTTGTTGGGGTTGATGAACTTCCTGTCTTACCTTAGCCCCTTTTGATTTGTCCAATGTTTAAAGAACTCGTCGCCTTTCCATTGTGTTTCTTAGGAGTGGATACTTCTGAGTGGCACCCTAAAATAGAGCTCAGGGTCATCAAATGCCCGCAAAGCGCTTCTTCTCGCCAAACAATCTGCCCCTTCATTATCTTCGAAACCTTCGTTGACCATTAATCCAGACTACAATAACCTTTTTTGTAGACGCAAAATGACGAAAAATGAGACAGTCCCAGATGAGCTTTGACCCTATTGTATAGGATTAAAGGGCCCTTAGTGCTGGCTCACTCTCTGAAAGGATATAGATGCGACATTGTCAACTTTGTAAACTTTCATCCGCAGGCATTCCCGTACGCATATGTAAATCAACTGTGGGAATATCTGGTGGAGTTAAAGAAGAGCGCACGCTGTCGAATTCCCTCACCCAGGATCTGCTTAAGGTTGTCAAGGAATGGTTTGCCTAATGCTTGTTGTCTGATACTAGCCAAAGATGAACATTTGCAGAGGAAGCATTTCTTCTTCATTAACATCGTTACAGGGACTCCAAGCTCCGCTGCATGTTAGCCAATAGAACAATGAATTGTATAATTGCGATATCTGGCAACATAAGAACCTCTTTGGTCCTGCTCTTGTTTTAGTTCGACCACATCGTCGTGAATAGAATGGAGGGTGGTGTATGTGCCTATATTGCCCTTGAGAGCGCCCTGTGGAATATCGGCATGATCCGCGGGTGAGCTGTCAATCCTGAGCTTGGTCTGATCAATTCGTTAGTGAGTTCTTTTCAGGCAATTTCCTTGTGATCCAAGATTCACAGGAGTGTGACCCTAAACCGACCGTCCCAGTTCATTTCTGCATTGTTCTACTAACTTATAGGATAAACGTATAAGCCGAATCAATGGCTTTGACAGTGGCATGGCTATCAAATAAGAGAGCAATATTATGCTTAAACGTCCCAATAGCGGACCCAATCAGGCTCAAAGCCCATTATGATACCTAAAGAGTTCCTTAAGATGAAAAAATTACAAATGGGGTTTGGGTTAGATCACTCTTATCATTGAAGTCATAGTGACCTTGAAGTCTTATCCTGCTGTGAGATAGCGCTGGACAGTTGCAGTGGAACTGGGTTGTGGTTTCTTCTTCCTCCTCACCTCAACAGTTTCTGCAAAAATCATTGATGAGAATCCTTAGTTTCCTAGCAACCTCTGATGACACCAATCATGTTGCAAATTTGTAATCTGTTGAGAATTCTCCTGAAAGAGGGGATTTGGATTTCCTAGAACACTTCACCACCAACTCTGCATTCAATTTCTAAGTCATCGATTTTAATACATAGCTGTGTCGTGGCTATTCAACACTGCTCCCTTCTCCCATTCAGCTCTGGAGGGATATTATACAGTAAAATGTTTAACGAAATTCAAGTTGGGAGTGCTATGGTCTGTCTGTAAAGCAACTAATTCCGTTGGTAGCAGGTCTATTACTGACTGTGATCAACTAAGTCAGATTGCGCTACTCATCAATCTTTTTGTTATGAAGGTCTAGGGGTAATAGGTGGAGGAAGACGGCTCGATCGGGCATGCACTCAGAGCTCTCGTGCCTCTACTAATTGTTTTTAGATTCTGTTAAACTTTTTAAGAATGTATCGCTTACCCAAAGCGGGTCAAATTCTGACCCATGGGTGAAAATTGTTCGTATAATGGCAGTGCACAACCGCAGGGTCATCTTTGACTAGACTTCTCATTTCTTGCCAAGGGTTCTGCTGCAGGCATAGAAGGTTCTATGTTCACTTGCCATCTTAGCTTTAGGTTAAGGATGAGACCAATAGGTATATCTAGCGATGGGGGAAAGTGAGAGATGTTGACCATTCAGGCATGGAAGGATGAAGTATTTTGGTTTGTGAAGAGCATTAGTTCGGTGTCTACCTTTTTTTGTGGTAGCTTCTATGACTTGTCTTATCACGGAGAGGAACTTTCCTGAAACCTGTATCACTTCATCGTCTACATACCCTATCCCTGTCCAGACTCTTTAAAATATTGTTCATGACGAAAAGCCAAAGAAGAGGCGAACTTAACCCACCTTATGGTATTTCTCTAATGGTGATTTTGGGGTAATTGGCTGTTGCCTAGTGTGACCCACAAAACATTTTCCCCACGCAGTTGGATAGTACAAAGATGGACTAGCTACAAACATCACGCTTTGGCGTCAAAAATAGGGCCATGTTCACAGATCATTGTAGTCACATCAAAAGAAAGTTCGAGGAATAAATGTGAACCAAGCAAAGGCGATCCCCTTGCCGTCAGTGATTCATCAGCGAAATACCTTCCTTTCAACTCCTTAACACTCCCATGATTGAACTTAAGAAACGAGATACCTTTACCAACTGCATGGAAGACTGAAAGCAAATCCTCCCAGCCACAGCTGTGCTGAAAGTATCTGCCACATCTCATCTCCTCTTAACTCTCTAATTATTGTTGAATTTCCTCATTCCTTCGTCATGGCAGACAGCAAGACATTTTAATTTTGAAAAAAAAAATGCATCACCTCCGCCATCTGTACTACAAACACCACGAACAACAACAACCATAAGCAACGAGATTCTCAATTAAAATCCAAATTTTCAATTTCATTCATGCATTCCATTCCAGTTTCCTGCCGACTGTAGGCTGTGTGTGATGTTACAGCCAAAGTGAGGGCACCTACTGACGACAGCACCCCTTCCAGTGTGTGTGCGAATCTGTGCACCACTCTCTCTAAGAGAACGTAGGCGTTCCACCATCTGGATGACTTTAAATTAACGTCTGTCTACCTTTATGCGACGCGAGATATGAATTCCTTTTCTTCTCCTTGCCCCAACTTTCATTGTTGTTGTGTTTTCTTGGGCTGGCTTTGGCAGACAGCCTGCCTGCATGAGTGCCTCTCCGCCTGAGGGGCCAACTCTCCATCGTCATCAACGTTGTGTCGCCTCTCATTCCCCATTCAGTTCACATGACCAAGTTGCAAGGTTTTTACTTGACGTTTTTCCTTTGCGCTCCGTGCAATCCGGCCGAATGAGCGTGTCATTAAAAAATTAAAACCGTGCGTCGTCACAAAGAAGATCGCAGAATGAATACAAAAATCGTTTTGTCCCGCTTCCTTCTTTTTGGTGGCCTCGGATTATAAACGCTGACCTAAATTTTTGGTTTGCTAATCTTCTTTTTATTTTCTTCTCTTTTTTGCAGACAATGTCTTGATATGAAAGCCGAAGAGGAGGACAAGGAGGAACTGCAGGATGTGGCACCACCACCGAGTTTTATTAGAATTTCCGATGGAAAAGTATCGCTTGTCCAGCCGTTGTCGTGTGAAAATGTCACAAAGGATAAGGTGAGTGGAGTTTTACTTTCTATGGGTATGGGTACGGGTTTGTGTATGAGCTAACCACATTGTGGCGCGTCACGCTTGGGGACAATGGTGTAGATTTCACACCAACCAGCATATTGTGAATTAAACTGTAGTTGAATGCTAACGTAAAACCCTTGTAGTGTAAAGGATGTGGTCGCACTTAGTTTGTCCCTTTCACAAATTTACCGCGGGTACTCTGTAACAAACGTGTCTATTCGCTACATGTGTTTATCTCTTAGAATGGTGTAACTTGAATTCATCGAATGAAGGATCACAAGGTCTATTTTCCATACGATGCGATGGCGTCCCAATAAGTTTGGGACTTAGGCCAGAATGGCCCATTGTGATACCACAACGAAGTAAACCGGCTTACCGGCACCAGGGAACCAGAAAATGTGGCATAACTACAACAGAAGTGGGCAACCGTAGCGGTGTTAACCCTAAGATTTGAACCATTTCGTCCCAGAGATGAAGTTGCTTATCTTTTGGATGACTAGTTCAGCAAGATCGTTAAGATCATCATAGAAGTATTCCCCGAGGGTTCTTCTTCTAAGCGTCGCAAGAGCAGGACCTGTACAAAGTAAGTGGGTCGTGGTTTCCTCTTCCTCCTCGTCCCTACAGCTTCTGCAGAAATCGTTGGAGGGGACCCCCAATCTAAGTGCATGCCTGCCTATCAGGCAATGTCCGGTAAGGACTCCTACTAGTGAACCTAGATTTTTCCGATTAGTAGATAAAAGTCTCTCCGTCTTCTTTAAATCCAGCTTGGGCCAGATTTGTTTTGACAGGAGACAAGTGCTGATGTTGTTCCACCTGCGGTTTGCCAGTTTCTTTGCATCTCTGTCAAGGAGGAACTTGATCGATTCTATGGGCGCAGGGCGTCCCCCCAGGTTTTCGGGAAGAAGCCGTCCTGCACCCTCTTTTGCCAGCTCGTCCGCTCTGCAGTTGCCTGGAACGTCCCTGTGTCCTGGGACCCAGCACAGGGTTACGTCGCACCTATCTGCAATCTCGTTAAGAGATCTGCGGCATTGCTTTACTAACCTTGATCGTATTGTGGGCGATTTCAAGGCTTTAATAGCTGCCTGACTATCTATGTATAGTACAATAGCGCTACAATCTATCGCATTAATTGAAATCCAAGCCGCAGCTTCGCAGACTGCCGTCAAAGGTCATAGTTTGCTCAGAAATTGTTCGATGAAACCAGGCATATGAAAAAGTTGCCGTCATACTACAGGAAATACCTTTGATCCTGCAAGCAGATGTAGAGATCTTTGAAGATTTTGCTTGCTATTGCCCGTAGCTTCTTACAAGTTTTATTCGATTTTTTTGGCATATATTTGCTTTTCTTAGTCAGTTTGAAAGGATCCTTGAAAGAGAGGTACACAGTTCACCCGAAATCTACTCCTGAGACCATTTAGATTTCGTAACGTAACAGGTCGGCTATAGTGGCAGTGTTTAGATCATTGAAAGAATATTCTTCTACAGAGGCTTTTCTAATTCTTGCAAGGGCGGGACTCGTGCATAGAAAGTGCACTATGGATTCTTCAACTTTCTCATCTCAGCAGGCCCTATAGAAATCGTCGCAGATTATGTATGTCTGGCTATCATCCACCGTCATGTCATTGGTTATTTTTGAAAGGTTGTCTATTCTTAATCGAATATTATGCTGGATATTATTATGGATTTTAAAAAAGCATATTATCGGGTCTCTCGAGGTAAAGTCTGGATTGTACTACAGAATTATGAACCCGAAAACAGAAATTGCACGCATTGTCGCCATCTGTAAGGCTCACTGGGCAGTAGGCACCCATGCGGCAACCTTTTTAATCCCTATGGCCGCAGCTGCAAAGACACAAATGGGAGGCAAACCCTAGAACACTTCCTCTGCAAGTGCCCAGCACTTGCCATAGCAAGATTCAATGCGCTAGGGAAAGCCTTTCTCGCCAACTTCGACGAACTATCAGAGAAGAAAATCCCTAACATTCTACTCTACTTTAACTCCCCCATGTTGGATCTAAGACCAATAGCCATGGTCTGTCGGCACCCGTCCATACTTATCTAACAAACCGGTCAACGAGAACTGTGGTAACGAAACGGTGCTTTTCAGCACTATTTGTGTATCGGGCGCTCTCTTCCTGATACAACCACTCAAGGCAACCAACCAACCATGAGATTGACGGTGCTCTTCTGAAGGCCATTCAATCTCTATACTTACTTACTTACGTAAGGTGACACTACAGTCCCGGGTGGACCTGGGCCTCATCCACCCAGCTCGATCGTTAGCCAACTGCCTCTTCTTTCGCACGCGACGTTGGTTATGGTCCCTTTCTACTTGCGTACGCCACCTGAGTCGCGGTCTTCATCTACTGCGCCGTCTCTCGGGTATGGATTCGAAGATTTTCCAGGCCGGAGCATTGGTGGCAATCCGCTCTACATCACCCAGCCACCTTGTTGGACCTTCACTCTTTTGGTTAAGCCGATGTCGCTGTACAGCCCGTACAGTTCGTCATTGTACCTTCTTGTCCACTCGCCGTCTATGCAGACGGGACCGAAAATCACCCGAAGACTTTTCCTCTCAAAGAAACCAAAAGTACTTGGCGCGGAACGGTTCGAATTGGGAGACTTAGGAATCAGTCATCTGCTTCTCGCGGATGACTTCGTAATGCCTAGGTCTACCCAGACGAAACTTCAGCCGTCTGTGTTGAAGCTGGGATGAGGATAATGGTAATTCCACGAAAGCCTATTCAATGCACTCTGTATATTGAGTCACATTGAAACAGGTGGAAAAGGTTAAGGACCCCGAGATAGGTCCTACTCACGAGTGATGGAATTAGCAATACTGAATTATCCTGTATTATTGGTCAGGCTGGAGACAGCTTAATCAATCTGTTATCAGATGCCGAACTTGCCAACGGATCTTAGCTATCGGTCTTTAATTTAATATATGTTCCGACCCTTACCTATGGTCATGAGGTTTGGGTAATGACCGGAATGTGATTTGATACCTGGCATGTCCCACGTTCTTTTTATTTCATTAACGAGCATCTCGTAGCCTCAGAATTATTTGGTGGCTTGCTGCATGCCATAAATATCTATTGGCATCGAAGGCATCATAGCATTATTTGGAGCGCAGCAGTTAAAGAATTATCAGCGCACTCGTAAAGCAAATGCATTGGACACATTGGACTTCCGCTATCGTATCTAAGTTGATCCTCTTTTCTAAAGCTGGCTGACTGATTCCAAATCAGAGATCCAATATTCGCCAAGACCTTTCCAGTAGAAACATTGCTGGGTGCCTATACACATGGCTATTGTTGGTAATGAGGTCGAGCCGACGAAATGGCTAGAAAGGGTTTGCCTGATTTTTTTACTGGCCCTAAAACCTTCTATAACATCCCAAACTCTGCTGTGTCCTCCGGATTTGCACGTATTAAATCCTTAACAAAGGACACAGCTGGGTTACTTCGATTCTGTAAAGTAGAACCTGTATGGTCTCTGCACACGTTTCTAAGACTTAGAATGCCACTATCTTTAATCTGAACCACTTCAGGTCGGCTAAAATTAATACTTTCAAGGAATAAGTGGAGCGAAATGAATCTGTGCCTTAAACCCCCTTAAATCACTTACCCTTGGCGCTTACTTTCAAAAAAGGGGTTAAGGTGCTATGATGAGAAGCAATATGATGTCATTGTCATATTTGGCAGATGTGTTAACGCAACCTTATACATATACATATGTTGTAATGGACACGCACCCCTGACGAGTGTCAGTTCAGGTGTTGAATATCAATCAAACCAACCCTCAAATAGGTGATCAATTTTCAATTCACTTATTCACTTATGATCTCCTTTCCCTTTTTACTGCTAAAACGTTAAAGAATAGTGTGAAGGTTGACAAATCATTTTGGCAATTCTGAGAAAGGGTTGAACGTTTTTGGTTACAAACTAATGACAGGTATCGTGTTAGTGTCCGGTCTCAGCTGAGTTTACTTAGAAACAACTCAAGGACCAATTGAAATCAGCATGAAAATGGGGTACGTGATGGCGTAACAACTGATTTTAATACATTGTAAATAGAAATGGACTAAGTCCGAATCCTTGTGGTACTTCACAACTTATCTCCCCAGTCGGAAGCACTTATTTTTGGTAAGACTGTGTCTTTAAGTGAATTTGCGTAGACAGATCTCTGCCGCAATTAGAGAAAGCATAGAGCCTTAAGCCTCCTTCACTTCAATAAGATGAACGCATGCAATAAAGATTGGCTAAGACTGTCTTCAATCGCTTTGCTACTGAATATTGCCCAGGACTGCAAATAATTACTTTTACATGTACCGGAGCGAATATATTCAAATTTCATAGGGTTAAGAGTGAGAGGATTTCCGCGGTGTTTGTGATGTGAGTCTGTCATTTTTATGACGAAATAGCACCTCACAGTTTGCTATCAGATGATCTGGAGTTTCATCCTCATAGCTGTTTCGTCTTCTTCTTTAGCTTAAAGGTTAGAAGTTGGGGTGTGTATGTGTATGCACTACATTCTGTAGAGATCTATTGTGCTCCCCCGAACCAGTGTTGGTCGATGAGTCTCGACCTATAGCATCTCCTCCAATCCAATGGCTCTGAGGAATCGGATTGTCTGAATTGGGTCCATTGATGGGAGATCCATTTCGGAGAAGGGTTACGCTCCCAGGCGTACTCTTCTTTTGTGGATCAGTGCAACATAGTTCACAAGGAGATGTGATGGGGTCTCCCAGTCATCGCTGAAGAATCTGCAGCCTCCACTCATTTCTATTCCCTTTTTTCTGATATGCTCTCTGTGTCTGCCATGGTCTTGAGGACCCACCTCGCGGTTTGCTCGTTTTTGCATTCAACCAGTAACGAGTCTGGTCTAAGGTAGATGCCCTCGAATTGGAGTTTAGTCTCCGGCACAAGGGCTACTTCCTCTATGATGTCATCCTCCAACTTGGTCAACCCTTCCGCACTTTAGGTTATTTGCGGGTAGTACCTGTGGTCGGTGTTGGTGCAGGTTTTCTTTTTTTTTTTGGCTGGTGGGGCGGTGCTAGAACCTACTGTACCTGTGAGGCAGGTTTTTGCCCGCATCACATCAGCTTTTTCTGATGGGGTTATGACGATGGTTTATCTCTTTGTGTTCTACGGTTGACGTGAGTTCGTCGTTTGGCGCCCTTCTATCTTCCGTCGTTCTCCTGGCTTCTTCAGGTTTAAGGCATTGGGCTAGGAATCTCAGGTAGCATTTAGAACTTGCGCCGCTGAAGCCTTTCCTCAACGGGTCATCAAGTGCACCGTGCCTAGGACGGTAGGGGCGGAAATCTAAGAGGTCATCTGTGCCTCTCACTGGGCACTCTTTCTTTGGGCAGTTGGGAGGTATTCTTTTTGGTAGGTTTGGGCACAGTTTCGGCCACCTTAAGAGTTATCTCGGCAGACCATCTGCTTAATGATCGTCTTTATGGTTTCAGGCATCAACGCTCTACAGGGGACTTAGGTTAGGTTAAGTTTCGAAGAGTGCGTGATGAATCACTTTCACTCGGAGACCTGAAGGTCCATTGTGAGTACCCTCTTAATGTTAAAGGGAATAGCAATAAGGTTCCCGGGACAATCTAAGGACCTATCCCATTGTTGGTTATTTTGTGAACCAGTTAGTACTCTTTAAGAATCTGAGTAGGTCCGTTAACTGTGAGTCTGTAACCTTTGCTATGCTTGCAAAGAACTTTGATCCTAGTGCGCGTAGACGTCGTTCTTGCAGGGCAGGGCAGTGGCACAATGTTGGATTGATTATACCTCCTCTTCATCTCCGCAGCTTCTGCATAAATCGTTGGACTCGATTCTCCACTTGCGGAGCATGACTTCGATGGCGCATTGTCCTGTGATAACTCCAGTGAGCATGCGGATATAGGAGCTGTTCAGTGCCAGTAGGCACCTTGTTTTAGCTTTATTTGCTTTCGGACATAGCGTCCGAGAGGTGGCGCATTCCTCTGCTTCGCTATTGTTCATAGTCGACCTCAATCTTGCTAATGCATCACCTTTTTTGTTCCCTTCTATGTTCTTATGTCCGGGAACTCAGCAGAGTTTGACTTATGGTGATCAGCGAGTCTTGACATTTCTTGACTGCCTTTGATTTGATTGGATTTTATCGATTTTAAAACTGCCTGACTGTCAACGAAGATGGTAAAATTTTTCTATTGCCAAGATCTCGGCTCGGAAGATGCTACTGGTTTCTGGCAATCTAAAAGATTTCTGTTTCTGTAGGGTTTGCTAGTAGAATCTGGCTCCTGTTTCTGTTTCCACTTAATGATCCTCCTGTGCCCAAAATGAATTCACTGCATAGCCAAATAGTCGCCTTAGATGTCTCAAAAGCATTTGATAGAGTGTGGCATAGCGCCCTTATAAGCAAGCTTCAAACATATCGTGTTGGCGCTGCCTTCTCTAAAGGGATTGCGGGGGTTTTAGGTGATTTTTCAAGACAGGTTGCATTTGATTATGCATCCTTCTCAACTTTCAATGGTGTCCTCCAAGGTTGCATCCCTATCCGACACTTTATTTGATAATTATCAATGGCCTTCCCTTTCTCCAATCCATTCCTTCGCGAATAATAGCACTCTTGACTTCGCTTATTCTTCAACGAACCTGCGGTAAGGGCCTCAAGTCATTGAGTCCCAGATTGAGCAAATGTCAACTGAGCTCAACTCAGACATTCATGGGAGTGGCAAAAATCGTGTTGACTTCAACGCGTCAAAACTACGTGCTCCGCGCTCGAAATGAAAGGAGTTTATATTGGGGAAATGAATGACTTGTCAATGTTTGGCATGTATGGACATTACCCAAGTCCTTCGATGCAACCAGCTCATTTCAAATGCTGCGAAGACAGTTCTCAACTTCTGCAGACTTACCACAACGGGTCTACATAGACCTAAGTGAGATTTTGAGGCCAGTCTGTCCGTTTATTCTGCTTCAATTTAATGCATCTTTGAATTGTGTCGATTGTCAGCATAAACTTAACCCAAGCCAGCGTTGTCTATAAATAGATACGAGGGGTCGCCCCATACAGTTTGTTGAAAAGTTCGGTAGGGGCTCGCCTCCCGGAATCGTTACTTCCTTAATGAGCTCATAGACTCATCAAAACTAACGTTTAAATAATTTAGTAAGTTCTTCCAATTTCCATTCAAGATCAGAACATGAACAGTCAAATGTTAAAATAGAATGCTTAGGCCACAAAGATTCGCCTAAATTCCCCATATCTTCCCATTGCGCCATCTATACATCGAATATAACCATTGTGAATTGTATGCCACGTTTCAAGTTTTATACCAGCTTTGAGTTTAGTCTTCAAGTCTCGATTCTCGAACTTTTTGCTCGCGAGTATTGCTGTCAAATCGGTACGCGAACTCAGTCGTGTTTTCTTCGTTTCCAATTTAATTTCTTCATTTTTGGTGTAAATTTAATAAGTTTCATAAATATTCTCAGTGCTTAATATATTTTCTTACGTGTTATTTGTTGTATTGCTGAAAAATTTGCAAAAACCTGCCAAATAAAAGTGTTATTCGTGTCTAGCGAAAAAGTGGACAAGTTGAAACGTGTCTTATCGTGGACAGATGTGCGTGTCGTTTATTGTTTTATTGATCATGACAAACCGTAAGAAGCTGAATTGCACGCATTGCGTGAGAAACAGGTAAACACATCTTTTCTTACTTAAGACCTTTACAAAATAAAAGATTTCGCAACTTCTGATAAGAAATTTTGAGTATAAGTCCATGCTGCTCTCGTGTCAGCGACGAACCTCTTCAGCCATTTCAATATATTTTCATCACTGCGTTCCACAACTTCGACTATTTCTTAGCGTGTGCTACCAGAACAAACACTTATGTAGGTTACGTTAGGTTATGGGGGAAGTGCCCAGTCAATAACTGTTTCATTTCGTGTTGTGGGCCTTGTTCCAACGTTGAGTTCTAGATAGCTGGTCCTGTACTCTTAAAGGGCAAACACTTGGTCCGAAATCGGTTTATTCTTCTGGGATGTTGTTAGTCTGTGAAGTGTTCTGGACCTTTTCCATCTTCTAGGCATTGAAGGAGGTGCTTCTGATAAGTGTTTCATATGGTCTCTGTGTTCAGTTCATTGTTCAGTCGGAATTATATAAGAACTTGCCTAAAGCCTTTAGGAATACACGCATACATATGTATGTCTTCCAGGTATCAGGTTAGGTAAGCTTGGCGGGTTGATGAAAGTGAAACCCTCACAAATCTTTTCTGTGGCTGGTCTTAGAAATTGTGGGTTGAGTCTAAGTCTACGCGCACAGTCATGAAATGCGATGCGAGAAGAATACAAGTGAATAAAGCACGCTCCTCGTATCGCATCGCTTTATCGCTTCACTGTGTGTGCAGCCTAAGGTTGTGCTGTTCTCATTCCATATTGCTTTGCAAAGTGCCAGTAAAATCTGCGTGTTCATGGTCAGCTATATACGACAATACGCTACACAACTCCGAGCTTCCCTGGTGATTTTTGGAATTATTGTTGCCGCCATCTCTCCAACAGGGCTTCTGCATCGTGGACTGCATACAAATCTGTGGTTGGTTAGTTCATTGGGCACGCTAAGTCTTACAACGAACTTCAAATGGATTAGTTGAATCCATTCAAGGTTTACTCATGGGATTCTGACCAAGAAGTGCAGTAAGCTAATTTGAAAACCACCAAGAAAGGGAAAAGAATCTCAAGAAGATATGAAGGTGCTTCAGCCCATAGAAGAGGCTACTACCATGAGAACTCAGTCTCCTGGTGGGTAGTAGTGATCTGTAGCCCAGATCGCTTTAGCTTCTGCGCGAAACAATTCGTTTTTCCTTCTGACTAACTTTTACAAGATTTTTGGATTTCTGCTTATAAAACACTGGTCAGAGTACTCTGGCTACTACCGCACATGTGTCCATATGGCACGGATTATGGCTTCCATATCTAGTTTTCCGTAAAGAGGATTGATGAGTGCCCCAGCAACCGGCAGGGTCTATGCATGATCTAGTTCTGCACCCTTCCTAGCGTTTGCTTTTTTTTATTGTGGCATGGTACCCAACAGTTTTTATTAGGAATCTGAAGATAAGAATCGGATCTAAAGTTGGTAAAGTGTACTCTCTCATAAGCGGACACCGACGGTTCCGAGAAAATTGTCCACTTATGAGAGGTGTCCATAAGTACACTGTATACCCTCATCCAATCAAATGTTTTGGAGTTTCACTGGACTCATTGAAAATGTGAAAAGTTACAGGCAGATTCTGCTGCCCACAGTTTGCGGAGAAGTTTTCTTTGAAAAGCACGTTGAATTTCTTCAATTATATGCACTTCTCCCTTCCTTTTCCTTCTTTTGCCTTCCTTAGGATCATTTTGTTGGCGTAGTCCTCAATTAAGTGGTAGAAGCAAGTCAGATACAGAAGTACTTACACCTTAACGACAAAGCTTTCGACAGTGCAAGCTGGGATTTTATCTGGTATGCCTTCTACATAAAAGGAATTCTCGACTTGTTGCTATTATCGAAGCTACTTGTACATATGAGGGTGCTACATGCTGTGACTCACAAAAGGGAACGTATCTCAAGGCTTTAAAGTCCACAGTGGATAGTGACAGGGCTCCTTACTGTCACCACTGTTATTTTTATTGGCCACTAGTGGCCAGATGCATTCATCTCTGACAGAGGAAGCAACAAACTAAAATGACAGATGAAATCGTACCACTAGCACTTGAACTACGTGGACGATTTTTGCATAGACCTCCACTAAATGGTTCAAAATTTGAAGTCGGAAATGATCAAGGTCGATTTGAGGAATAACACGGCCAAGACGGCCTTTCATCATTTCAAACTCCACTACTCAAGTCAGCATTGCAAAAAAAACTAGTTGAAAAATTGACAGCATTTTTTAGAAGAATCACAATCCACACAATCCTCCTCCTCAGGCTCGATATCCACAAAGGCTAGAAAGCGTTCGAAGTCCTTTTCTTCTTCCTCGACAGTTTCTACAAATTGTCCAGTCTTATTCCTATCGCGAGACTGTTACACATCGTCATTGACCCCAGTCGAGAAGGCACGATTCTTTCTACCGAAACTTTTTTTTCGCTCAGTACTTTCTTGGAGAGCTTGTAAGTATGCCGTGTGGACACTTTTCCTCACCATGAGTTCCTCTCGGGAGGCTAGTAGGCCAATGTGGCTTCGACTATTTTCTTAATGAAATCTTCTGATCGTTGACGTTTGTGGCTGATGACGGAATAGCCCTTTTTTTTTTCTAAGTCGCTCTAGCTTTTAGCTACCCCGACTGTTTATAATGCGAGCCGAAGCTTATTTATATCTGAAAGTAGCATCAAGCTGGAAATGATCAGAGACTGCTTTTTACTATCTGAAAGTGAAAAACATTCAGAAGGTCTGACGCATGTCGGCCATTAGTTTAGGTAAGGTAGATGGGTTGGCGAGGGGAGAGAGCCCTCTGCGCCAAACTTAGGGCAGTAGAGACCCATTGTAATACCCTTTTTTGGGGGTAAATGTACCCCTTGCGTGTGGAGCAATACCCAAAGCACTCTTCTATTGCCCCAGGGTTTTGAAGCATTTTGAAGGCTTAATAAATCTCCAGATGTCCCTGATGGGTACGTCATTTAGTTCTTCGGTATCCTGGAAAAAGTGCCTTCTAGTTGATCCTTCTGTGAGGAAACCTTGTACCTAAGTCAATTACTCGAATACTTCTGTCTGATTTCACATCGTAGAGGCTGTTTTTTTCCGATTAATCCATCAAAGACGTTATCCTTACCGATTGTAGCGTTGAAGTCGTCGAATACAACTTTGATGTCTTACTCTGAATTAGGTCCATGGCCTTCGTCGAAGAGGTCGTAGAATTCTTCGTCGGTCTCTTGCGTAGAAGCGTGGGCACTTACCAGATCTATGTTACAGAATGTAACTCTAGGCGATGCCTTATCATGCAATAACTCGTGACCGCAGCCAATTTCCCACGACTAGTCCCAATAAAAACTGATTCCGACAGTCTAGATGTCACCGATATGCCTCCCGATCACGGCTTATTTATTTTCCATCTCGGATAACAGGAACATCAACTCTCGTTTGAAAAGCAAACAAATTAGCACTGCTTACCCATTCAACCCATTAACACTTTGTCAGCCGAACAAGAACTTGAACCACCTTCCACGCTAATTGGGAAAAACCTAATAAATTAACCCAAACCAACCAAAGTAGAAAATTTAATAAATTAACAAGTTGGCCAACAAAAATTAATCTTCCGCCGAGCAACGCACCGAATATATGTGGCCCCCGAATCGGTTGTGAAAATCTAAGAACGCCGCGCCACACGCGGGAGAGAACTTAATCTTCCCACTTTCATCGGTGGGGGGAGGGGGGATCAATAAATAACCGACTTAATCTAATGCAATCCAGCTTCCACGTCTATCCCCACTGTGGATGCATAATTTGAAACCAATTTGTGTTGGTGGATGCCGATGAAACTCGAAAACGGAAAAACAATCAATTTATCCCCACTCCAGCCAAAGAAAGAAATGTTAATGCAAGTATCTGACACCATCCTCTGCGTCGTCCAATCTTTCTCGAATGCACGACCTGGATCAGCACACGTCGTCTATGCCGGCAAACGATGGCATCTTGATGAGAGCGACCGGAGTTGGATAGGTTTAGCTGGTGAGACTAATTGGACTCACCGCCGCGCTGCGGAAAATTAGGGAGAAAATTACACCGTGCCTTGGACCCGGGTGGAATCCGCTTTTGTTGTTATCTCAAGTCACGGTCCGCAACGCGCGTGCATTTTTCGTGTTTTCCATTTGTCTGCATGCATTTCGGTGCTGCTTCGGCTAGAAAAGTTCTTTGTTATTCTACGGCTGCCAATTTCGTCATCAATCTTCTGACAGTGGGGGAGGGAGGATTCTTCTTGTTTTCTTGTAATTATTGCACGAACTCATCCATCGCCAGGTCTAGCGATGGATGGGTCATTACTCATCAATCAAATTGAAGTTTTCCACGCGATGGGCGCGAGGGAAATTAAGGAGAGTAACATCATTTGTTCCTGGCTTTTGGAATTCTCCAGACAGTTCGACTACACCGGTTCGTCCCATTGTGAAGAGGGGGACCAGAAAAAAACCGGAAACAATGTCATCGGCTGCAGGTGTAATTAATGGAGTGAATGAAAAATGATTTCAATTTCTAAGACTTTCGATACGTTAATTTCTTTTACTTTGTGTGCCTTGGTGGAAACTTTTACATCTGCGAAGGAGACAAAGGAAATTCCTTATCTTGTCCGGTATATGGGAATATAAATAGATGTCAAAGGCAATCTAAGCTGAGATAGGTTGCATTGCTCAGAGGTTCAAAGACCCAGTGGAGCTAAAGCTTTGTTTGTGATTCCCCCGATGTGGACTATTCCCTTGCTTCTCTCTTAGAAACCCGACTTGTGTTGTGATATTGATCATATCTCGGCCCAATAAGTTCAGTTCTTTTTTTTTTTTAGGAATTGACCCGCCAAATGCGGAGGGCACTGCGACGAACTATTTCGCAGTCTGTGCCACCTGATGATAGCCTCTGATAGAAAGTGTGAGAGGCGCTGTGAGTTTTGACGGCTTCCAATGGGATATGAACACATTTTGCAAGGAATCTATCAAGTGCTGATCCTCGTCTCGTCAGTTAATCGCTATGTTACTGTGCCCTGGCCCTCAGAGAAGACTGACCTTGAAACGATGTTTTATTGAGGCAAAATCCCTCTTTGTACTTTTTCACCAGCTTAAAGGATGATGTGTTTGATCTCCTGTGCCAGATTCTTTGGGTTAAGAATCTCGCTCAAATCTGTACAAAGACAGACGTGTCATACAGCATCTAAAGCTTGCCATCACTTCCGGTGTTGCCACTTTTTTGCTTCCAATCTTATTTTACCTATTTTCAGCATTTTCTCAAGCACAATCGGTCCCATAATTCCTCATCATCATCATCATCCACTATTAGGGTCGCGGTGCTAGGCTGCTTAAGTGGACTCACTACATCTCCCGATCTTCCACCATCGACTCTGAATCATCAAAAGGTCTCCTTTTACGAGTAGAGGTGAGATTTCGGACGTCTAACCATCTCATCCTAGGCCTACCCAGGGGACGCCTTTCCTTTCATGCTAAAATGGCTTTCTTCTCGATTATAGAGATTATAGAGATTATAGAGAGTATAGAGACTATGTGTGATAGAGTATCATTTTTAGCCTCAAATAGTCGTCAGAATAGCCATACGGCTAAGGAAGTTTTAGTCCCCATATTCTTCGAATGTAGGTTCCAGATGGTGTTTGGTCTACAATTACTCTTGGATACTTTAGTTACCTGGAGAATGGCATCTATGCGCTGTGTGGCGATGGAAGATTGACAATTCTTTGCTTGGCGAAATGGATTATGATCGATTTAGCAGGTTTCACACTAAGCTCTTTAGATTGACACCATCGCCATACCATGTTCAGTGCACTTTGCATAATATTGGCGAGGGTCGTTTGATTCTAGACTAAGATTATAAGGACTAAGCCAGCGGCGTAGCCTTGCGTTGGTCAACAACGATGGACCATAACAGAAGAGAGAGAACATCTCCCTGTGCGGAACTTTGTCTGATTTTAATAAATTCAATCTTCCTACTGTAACATAGTCACTCTGTCTGCTCGCAGTCATTGCAGGCGATGTTTTCGGTTATGCATAGTCCTGCCCAATACTGGGCATTATTCACAAGTGTACTACGACGGTACTCTATCGATACCCTTAGGTGTCCTATAAATGCCTGCGGATTCAACGTCATGATAGTCGATTCTGCTTGTAACAGTGAGTCTACCTTGTTGGGCTTCAAGTTTTTAGTTCGAACAATCTTAGGCAAGTCGGAAGCCTATTTGTAACAGTGCAGTTAAACATGCAAACTTGCACAAACAATGTGAATATTCGCTGCACACCAGCCACCTGAAGTATGTGTGGCCTACTTACTTACTTAAGGTGGCGCTACAATCCGAGTAGGTGCATGCTCCTTAGCAAGGCCGTCAGTTCCAGCAGCTTTGTTGGATATGGCTATCTTCACTTCGTCCGGATCGGGTGGACGGAATTGTTGGTCTTCGTCGTCCTGACAACGGGATTTGACTCGTCGTCGCCGTTAAACAGTCTGCAGAAATAGTTCCTCCATATCCTCAACACCGACTGCGACTCCACTACGATGTTCCTTCTGTAGCCTCGACAGGTTGCTTTTACCCTTTGGTAAAACTTCGGCACCTCATTCCTGCAGTAACATCTACTCTTTCTTTTTCCTCCTGAGAAGCCGATGCTCGTCTCTCCTCTTCTGCTCGTAGAGCTCGCGAGCAGCTCTGTTCCTTCTGTGCAGCGCCAATTTATATGCCTCTTGTTTCGTTGCATGTGCTTGCCGGCACTCGTCGTCAAACCAGGGGTTTCGTTGTGGTGGCCGAGTGAAATCCAGCACGTCAGAGGCGGCATCTCTGATGGCTTTTTGGCAATGTTGCTACTGGTCTTCAATACTCTTAGCTGGCGGCATAGGATATCTTGAGAGATAGAGAGAAACTCAATCGGAAAAGTATCTGGTGATCTCTTGCGATTGCAGCCGTTCGACGTCGAATTTGCTCACAGTATTTCGTTATCTTAGCGGTGTTGGGTATTTTCGCAGCCGTACCTTGGCTACAACATGGTAGTTGTCCGATTCAATGTTGGCCTCTTGGAACGTTCGGGCTACTTCCGTGCTCTTCTACCTTCCATTCGATTTACCTTCCTTTTTCGAGCCAAAACAGCCTCTGCTTCTTCCAAGGATCAGGGAACTGTCCTTTTCTTAGTCGACTGGTTGGCTGGTTAATTTGACGCCTGGGGAAGCTGCGTACGTTCGAGTCCCAGCATTGTCCACCGAACGTCCTTCGCAGCACCACCTTTTGTCGGGGAATGACAAATCTCCGAGAGTTACATATACTTTTCATAAAAAAAAGCTTCTCAATTCGCAATTCGGAATCAGCAATAAGTTGGAGGCACTTCCATTCGGGCGAAATAATGTCACGCATAACATAAATGGTTGAGATAAGCTAGGTCTTGGCCTATTGCGAGCCTGCACGCCGGCTATTAATTTTTATTTTTTTAAGTCTTGTCTTTATTAAAACCATTATCTTCAACCCAATCGATAAATTGTAGGCACTTCTCACTTTATCAGACAGTCCTAGCTAAATAAGCCTTCTCGTATCAAGTGAAAAAGAATGTTGACCCTTGGATGCAACAAAATTGGTAATCATGTGGCGCATTTCAAACGTGCCTTTCACGTATGTACTCACATGCAAAGACCAAACTCAAATGCATGAGAAGTGATCCAACTTCCAGTTTATCAATACGAAGCACAGCGACACTCGTACCCTAGTAAAGATGTGCATTTCACTAGAATTCATTCCCACCGTATGCTGATTTTCTAAATTACTTTTCTCGACTCATCCAAGATGATATGCTGGCTGTAGTGATGGTGGCACTTTCACCGTATCCAAGTGGAACTAATTCAATGCCCCGATTCAAATTTGACATTTCCCACCAGCAGTGCCGGCCGTTAAAACTCCCAAAAGACGTGAAAAGCCATTTCCCCGCGCCGTAAATCACTGCGATCAATCAAGGTCTCTAATTTATCTTCGAAAAAATAAAAATAAATAAAAAATTAACTTTTAAATAAACCGTTTGCATAAAATTGGTTTCCGCTCGTGTTTCCGCTAATGGCAACAAACTGTGTGTCCCGCATCAAAGCTAACTGGATAAAGTGCTTAATTTTATCGCCATCATGGGGCGTATTTATAGCGCAGGACTTGTTTTATGGCGAATTGAAGAGAATTTTTATGTTTACGCGTTGCATCTTGCGTGAAACGTCAACTTTCAGTTTTTAACGGTTTCGTTGTGCAACGGAGCCTATGAAGTTGGTAAAAAAAAATCGGTATAACTGCTTAGCAGATCGTATAAAACAGCTAATAAAGTGAAGAGCATTGTTGGATGTGAACTTGAATTTGTGTTCGCATCTTGATGGTGGTGGGCATGAAGTATCGTGGATGAGGGTCAAGTGGGAGGTTGGAAACACAAAAAAAAACTTGTATTGTGCTCAGGTGAAACAAGTTGGTATGTGCTCTGATAGCTGTTAATTATGAGTAATTGTTGGCACCTGACGGAAGTGAAGCACAAAACGAAATTGCCCCCAGCAGTGCAATGAAGGTTGATTACCATCGATAATAAGATAAAGTTACGACAGCACGGTATTGTTGGTTTTATTATCAAAAACATTAAGCATTTTACTGATTATTGTTGGAGTGTAATGAGGGTTTCATTTCCTGCTATGTAGATGGCTGACTTTGTTTTCACTGCAGGTAGTCTGACTACCTGTAGTAAGACATAGGGGGAACATTTGAAGTTTTATTCAAAAATATGATTCACAGCATGAAGAAGTACTGAGTTTCCTTCAGTTGAGCTTCAATCCCGGAGATACCAGGCTCTTAGTCTGACACCGATTGGTAAATAAATGAGTAAAGCCTTGGCGTTATGTGTCCGTGCACGTTGACAGTCAAAAGCAATGTGATAACCGAAGAATGACACTCATCGTAATCCACTATCAAAAATGTTTGAATTCCTTCCCGCATGAATGCGTACTTTGGCACGCACCCCCATCCACAGGTATTCATGAGTGCGGTCACGCCGCACCGGGCTGATACTGCGACCTTAAAAGATTCATTGTGTCAATGGTCATTCTTAACCTCACAGATCCACTACCTCCATTCTAAAAAAAGAGTATGTCAGTAGTAGCTGAGCTCCTTAACACCGCTAACGAACGGAATTCCCTATAAAAGATGCGCCTTCATAGCCAGTGTGGTGCAAAAAATTTACAGTGCACTCTACCATTCCGACAAGACTGGCAAGAAAACATGACCCAGGTAAGCTGTAAGGTAATATTCCCTTCCATCTTCCGATTATATGTCAGATGATAAAAGTTGGGGTGTGTGTATGCACTGCGACCTGAACACATCTATTGTGCTCGACTGAACTCGTGTTGGTCGATGAGTCTCGACCTATGGCACGTCCTCCAATCTAACCGCTTTGAGGAATCGGAGTATCTGGATTGGGTCCAACGATGGGAGATCCATTTCAAAGAAAGTGTACGCTTCCAAGTGTGATCTTCTTTTGTGGATTAATGCTCCACACTCCATAAGGAGGTGTGCCATCGTTGCAGAATTTGCAATTTCCATTCGCTTCTATTCTCATTTTCCTGAAATACTCTCTAAAAAAACGTTGTTCTAAGCCTCTGATTTACCTCCCTGTACCATCCCAAACTGAGTATGAATCATAAAATAATGTTTGGTAACATAATTGACAATTCGTTAAAAAAAGTTCTACTTAGGTCTACGCAAGTCCAGAGAAAATGTTTCGTAAGTTCTTCCGTTTATATGTCCACAGTCCCATTGTGCTTACGTATATCATCCTTAGGTGTGCTATCAGAAGGCTTGTGAGGATGCTTATCAGCATTTCACAGATTGTGTTGCCGCCACATTATTTTTGATATGTGTCATGATGTTACTGCCCTCCATCGGCAAGCTTCCAAAAATCCATGTCAATGAAGAAGGCAATCGATTATATCTTGGATCAGTTCTGACCCTGTTGTTGGCAACTTTTTATTTCTGCTTATACCTCTGTGTCCCGAGACCCAATAGAGCTTGATGTTGTGCTTTGTATTTCAGTGGACAGCGGATTGGCTGTAAATATACGGATATATATCTTTATCCCGGCTCGGAATCACCGCTGAAAAAAATTGTCTAAAGCCCTTGAGTATGGCTTAAACTTCTGTTTGGAACACATTGCCATAGCTTAGACATTTTACTAACCGGGCAATTTCGATTTTTCTGATTGTATTCCAGCTCCTACAGCCGCCTTCCTTTTTGATTCATCCGTGAAGACAAATATGTTTTGGGGTTTAGTTTAGTCCAAGTTTTTCCCTGTCGGAAACAGTATTTGGAAATTTGAATCGAAGTAAAGGTAAGGCGTTAGAAAGTTAGTTTTTGTTTCTACTAGTCTGATGGTGAAAACCGTAGGGCGCTTCTTGCTGACATATATTTTATAAATAGGTCGAGAGGCATTAGTTATATTATCGTTTTGAGGGCTACGGTCGATATCGTTCTTGTGACACTTGCTGTTCTGATGCCGTTATAATGCCGGAAATAAAACTTCATATTTCGACATCTTTGACTCTTGTAGGTCGCAAGTTGGGTCTTGTACGCCTCTAATAAATAAACTTGGGAATGGAGCGGGACATTAACAAAGCAGATAATGCACGAGCGTGACTTTAGCATGTTTATCGTATTTCCACATGAAATCACCACAGTTAGCATTAGCGTGGATAGTTCGCGATTACCTCTGTAAATCCCA
Source organism: Matsumyia berberina (assembly GCA_917880715.2). NCBI lineage: Eukaryota > Metazoa > Arthropoda > Insecta > Diptera > Syrphidae > Matsumyia > Matsumyia berberina. The sequence goes on along the minus strand of OU862870.1, from coordinate 106,781,256 downwards.
GGAAATGTTCAATAGACTTCTTTGTCCTGTTCTAGTCCTGCGACCATCGGCTCTTCTAATAAAAATATCAGTGATAGCAATTTAGCCTGTACCTTCCTTTGACTCTATATCAGATCACAGATCCCACTCTTCGTAAACCTAATTCTGGTCCGCTCAGAATGTAGGGTTCACTCAATTATTCGCTTTTAATTTCGTGCACAAGCCCCACTTGACATGCTATTATTAACCTATTACCTCTGTGTAATGCGGTTGAATATGTTTTTATCTACACATATGTATATTGTTCCACGCTGAAGGCCAGACGCTAGGAATTTTGCATGTCGTTTTTATCACGAAACTTACTATTGCAAGCTGCTGCTGTCTATTAGGCGGAAGGCATTTATCACATAATGGAAGCTGTGCTTTTCGCCTTATCCAGCGAAGATATTTTCTCGAACCATTAAGACATTTAAATTCAGGATCTTTTTATCATATTCACAGCGGACTGCTTTAAGAGGGTTCTGGACGTCTTCTTTAATGGAGTCCTCAGAGTTTCCTGGCCTGTTTGGTCTTAGTTATCTTGATATAGCAACAGGTACTCTATGTCATCTTACAGTGACCAAGCACCCAGCACAGTCTGGGTACACATAATACTTTGGGCCATTTTAGATTTAATAGTTTTTGACTTCGTTACCTTAAGTCAAACCTAACTATCAATGTTATTTCCATTACGTGATTATAAAATGTCGATTTCAATTCCGCTCCGCTCTTAATGCAGCCAGAATCTCTGATTAGAACCCAATCGCATCCGGATTATGTAAAATCTTGTATTGAAATGATGTTGTCCGTTCGTCTTGGATTATCTGCCAATACTTCACTTAAGGTTCAGCGATGCTCCATGTTAATTTCAAGAAAGCCAACTGTTTCCTGCAAGACATTTCATTTCTAGATCTAGCGACAGAAAGTGGAATAAGGTATTCAGTTCAGCCGTTGGAGTTGTGCGGAGTACACCTGTGATAGCTACACTGGCCGATCTCTGTACAACGACTAGTTTCCCTATTCTCAGAATCATGGTATAGACCCGCGTCAGATTTTAGAATGGAAGAAACATTCTTTCCTAGCAAATCTGAAACCATTATCTGTGGGCTTCACATGTTTTTCCATTGAAGTTGATAGTCTCACTGCTTGTTGTCTACAAAAACCAATTTTTTTCCACGGTAAAGCAGTTTTCTTAACGTGGTGTACCCTAAACTTATAAACCTAAGCCCCGCATGTTTGGTATTTTGATAATTTTTCCAGTCTTCGGCATCTTTGCATAGCTAACACAAGATTGACAGAAAGCGATCAATATTCCACGGAATAAGGTCAATATGTCGTGAGGATATCAGGACCAGATATTCTATGTACACACATGTGGGGTATCACAAACAACCTAAACGATTTCGACGCTTAGGATATATTGAAGAGCCGTTTCACTTTAAATCGTGTGTTTGTTCAGATTGAAGCGTGCGATAGATTTTCCAAAATCCGCAGCGCAACTCCCCGCCAATCCCAATAAACCCCAGAGCAAATAACCTTTATCCCTCCGCAGGATCTAAAGATTTCCTCTATCGTATCCTCTGCCAACCTCCAAAGTTGGATAGCAAACTGTTCTTTCTCAAAATAATTTCAATTGTTTGGCGTTTTTTCATCGTTTTCCCGTTGAACTTTCTCTCTTCAGTTCATGTCCTTCCCCGGCCCCTGCCGAGCCCATCTGACAGTAAAATCAAATTAAGTTTGAGACAATAGGCTGCGGGATTGTTTGAATAAACATAAATTTTCGACGCAAAAAACAATAAGCGGCCTTATTCCGCGTAAGAAAAAAAAACGAAAAAAAAGAACAAAAACCAGCAAGACAGGGAAGGCAATAACAATAGAAAAAAAATCCGAAGGAACAAACTTTCCACCCACAATCGGAATAAGAAAAAAACACAACTGGGAAATGGAAAATTCAATTTCAAGAAAAGCTCATCAGGACGAGAGGATGCGTATCACGCGTCAATGTTGTTCGTTGGCGCGTAGCGCGGAAGTAAATGTCTTGTGCCCGCGAATTCAATCTCATTCCTCAATTTGCCTTTGGTCGTGTGGCGGTGGCGGTGGTGGCTGTGATGGTATCTCGACTCCAGATTGACTGCTGAGTGGCAATGTGTCCTTGGGGAAAAGGGATGCTCTGTGTAAGGGCATACAGCTTGGAGGATGAAATCAATTTTTGAAGTTGTTTGTGCGGGACTTGAAATCGAACATCATTCGTTCGGTTTATTGATTTTTGGTTGCTCTGCGGATGTGTTCGATGTTGATAATTTGTTCCGATGAGTTGGTAATGGTTTCGTTTCGCTTTTGATGAAAGTTTCCTACATGAAAGTGTCCATTAAATTGAAGGTCCTCGAGGAGAGTGATGGCAGTCATAGACTAACTAATGCTTGTGGAGTGACAAACTCATGCGTCAAGACCAAAGTGTAAAGTTATTTGCTTACTCTAAGGCTTTGTGGCTAATTAGGTTTCAAAAATGAAGTAACTGAGGCACAAATTGAATCAGTTCCGCTAATAAAAACAAGGAACATAATAAAAATGGCCGGGTAGTCTCGAAGAGGTAGAGTGGTGATGAACCCACATATACATGCATGTGTATGATTGGTCCTAATAGTTGCCAGAGTATGGATCAGTGTTTAATGGATAACTCTGGTATCCCTTTGCCTCGTGATCAACTACTGATGACAAAGCTGTTGAACCAGCATACACCACCATTCCGAGACGATCTTTGCCGATGACCTACGCAATTTTTGTTGGTTTCTCTTATGCTCTATAGTTTGGCTTGATAAAGAAGACCTTGAGTTCTCCCATGTTCATGTCCCTAATCTACAGGATTGACACATAAAAATAAAGTGGCGTTTTTTCCAAGGATGGTTTTTTAAACCATACTGAATCCTTTATTCTTTGCTTTCGGGCCGAGCTTGAGGAACACGTCCCTAGCTTTTGTTTGACAAACTCATAAAGGGCTTCGATGACATCCTTGTCTGTCGCCTCCCTTTTCTTAGTTTTGTTTTGCTGGCTGTGGTCTTTCAGGGACAAGTTCTGGATGCATCCGTCAACATATATATTTTTGGACTCCATATTGATGGATAGAGTTCCGTTTTTATCCTCTGCTTCCGAGCTCTAATTTCTTGTTCTTTCTGGTACCATTTATTGACATCTAAGGTCCTGGTGCCTTGCGAGTCTGCTTTTTTTGCTACTCTGTCTCCTCCATCTAAGGCGCCTTCGTCCTTGGCTTTGCGTCAATCGTAGAAATCACATCACATCATCACATCGATCACATTTAATGCTCAACGACAAACTACACATTCTCGTCTTATGCTGGTGGCTGTTCTTTTTTTCCTCTTTCATCCTTATTCGGGCGGCCATGGTTATGGATCTGAACCAGCCTTGTAGATTCTTCTTTTGAACTTCTGCCTTCTGTCTCAGAGGACTTTTGTATGATTTTTAGTTCACATATGTATGGTCACCGTGGGTCAGTGGTTAGTGCGTTGGACTGCTGACTGAGCGGCGTGGGTTCAAGCCCCAGCCAGTGGCAAAATTGGAAAAATTTTTCGTGGCACCACTCGTCATTCTCGTCGGAGAATGGCAAATCTCCGGGAGTATAATCTGTCATGAAAGAGCTTCTCAATTCGCCGTTGGGAGTCGGCAATAAATTGTAGGTTCCTTCCATTCGTGCGAACAATACAAACAAGCACAACATGAATGGTTTCGAGAAGCTAAACTTTAGCTCACTTCTAGCTGTCGCGCCAGCTATTTTTTTTTTTTTTTATATAACAATCAGTAGCTCCTCCACCAACCGCTGTTCAAGTCCAAAAGGAAATTAAGCCGCCCTCCTACAACTTAGCGTCGAACATTCGATGAGGCGTCTCGGTATTTAAACAGAGTTGCGATAAATGCCTAGAGACCACATGGGATGACCCAATTGAATGGCAGATGCCCTAAGACCCACCAAAGGACAATGGATTTAAGTTAACATTCACAGTCTTTAGGCAGGTTTTGTGCCTAACTACCAGCGATAGTGTGATTGTTTATATCTCAATTCTACGTAAGGGTGCTCCTCCTCCTTCACTCAACCTCAAGATTTTGACAAGTTCTCGCTTAAATTAGTGTGAATCTTGGAGCGAGCCTTTTTCGTCGAGCTCGATTTTCGCAACGATTGATAGAAGATTATTGTCCAGGGTCAAGGTTTCCAACGACCTACTTGAGGTGTCGGACAAATCGTTGGGGTCCGTTGGGGTCCTCTTTGGCCCCATCCCATATATAAATATCGGCACTCGTGCAAAATTTGAAGTTTTTTTTTTTTTGAAGAGAACCTCGCACCTAATGCCAAGTTGAGTTGCAGTCTTAACACACTCTTCTCCTTCTTTGAGTTTAAGTTAGTTCGAGGTTTCTCGTAATTCCAGAAGTCTCAATATCTTTGCCTGTAAACATAGCTAAAATTCTCTTCCAATCTGAGGGGGGTTTGGCTAGCTAGTATAAGAATTAAAAAGGAAAAGTAAATTCGATCCCATAAACCATCCGAGACGATAATCCCTTTGATTACAGATACCACATGGGCATGCAACCATGTACCATTGCGTTGGCTCCTGCAACGTACTTAAAAAAAAGGTCTTGTCTTAATTCTAACATTTCAGTCACCCTAACTGGGACAGATATGCTTTTTGATAAGGTGTGTGTCAAATCGAAGAAGGCTGCACCTGCCTGCCTGCAGACACCAGAGAAACCCTACTCACAAATCTTTTCCTTGAAACGCACATTTCCTCCAAATCTCCGATTAATTTTTATCCACAGACCGCCCTAACAATTGAATCCGATTAGAGTTGCATTTTTCCCATTTTCTTTCATTCCTGAGAGATGAAATTTGATCACGAAGCGCAAAGTAAAAATATAAAAAATCTGCTATAAGCCACTTCTCCTGATACACTGGCTAGTACTGCAATCCGGAGACGTTCAAACGTCGCATAACGAGAACGACGATGACAGAGTGACTACGGTATCGTCGACGACGACGATGATGACGTTCTGAGCTTCGGAGAAAGATTGAGTAGTTCATTGAACATCCAACAATTTATACGTTCCTGGCAACGAGTTTTTTTTTAATGCCCGTGCCCTGTTTTCCTTTTCCTTGTGAGCCATTGAGAGTCTCGTGCACTGCATCTATCATGCTTCTTCTGCACTTGTAGTGTTCTGATGGATTTCTGCCGTGCTTTAGAAATTTGTCTGGAGAGTTCAATTTGATTTGGAAAAAAGAACTCTGCCGGACAGATAAGGGAATAGCACAGATGGAAAATGAAAGCGAGTGTTGCGGATTGCACTGGGAAGTCGCAACTTAAAGTGAAAAAGAAGGAATATGTTGACGAAATCTTTAAATTTAATCTTTTGTAGAGCAGGTGAACGAAACGAAATTTGAAAGTTTGGTGGACTGCTGAACGAAATTCTAATTAGTGTTTTTTCTGAATGAAAATCTAGTACCATCATGCATCATTTTGAAACAGAGTAGTGCTTTCACACACTCATGGAGCTTCCTCGCCATGCATAGTTATCCTTTTCTCAGTCAGCGCAGTCTACTCAAAGTGTACCGTAGATGAGTAGAAGAAACGTCGTGCCAAACGATTTCTGCAGGACCTGTGGAGACAGAAAGGATGGGTAGCATTCTCAACTTCCTTTGCTCTGATGCCTCCTTTCGAAGACAACATTGCTCGTATTCACGTCTCTGCGTCACACTCAGGTCAGTATAGATCCACTGTGATGACCATTGGGAGGAAGGCATATATTCCTCGCTCGATGAGCAGTCGCTTAAGCACTCTCTTACTGCCCTTGCGTTTCGAACTACTTTGAAGCTTTGATGTGCTTGATTAGTATGTACATAGCTTACTTCTTCAAGATCCGAGAAGAAGTGCTTTTCAAGAAATTTATGTATGAGCTGGCAGAGGTATGGAAAGAGATAAAATCTTGTCGTTGACTTCTTCACCGCCACAGTATTGCAGTTTTATCAGTATGGCGTGTAATTACTCTTACGAGGTGGAAAGGATTTTCCCGTACTTCGGCATCAGTGTATTAGTTGTGGACTTGTTATCGATCTTTTTGGGTTAAAGAGTTTTTAGCAAGAGGTGTCAGAAAAGTTACCACAGGGGTACCTGGCTTGTGTCAGCCAAGCGTTTATAGCGATGTCACTTGTTGATCCTTCGATGTCGGCTCTTCCTATCATTGTGAAGTAAAATCCAGTTCCATTGGTTTTTTGTAGGCTCAGGCCGCGCGACCAAATATGATCGCTGAGAAAGGAGCTCGTGTGGCATTGGCCTTACAGGTACGCTTCTATTCGCTTCCGCGAGAGATCTATTCCTTGCTGAGTGATTCGTCATTGATCAGCTCTAGGTCTAGCGCAGATCCATTTCTTGTCAATTCATCAGCTCTCTCAGTCCTTGGTATGTTCTCGAGTCCAGTCACACAGCAGTTTTACCTCATGCTTTGTTCCGAATAACGTTTAGCTCCATGCTACGGCACTTCACACAATTCGATTTGAGTCCTATTGCTGAAATCGCTTTTATTGCCGCCTGCGCTTCGATGAAAAAAACAAATAATTTTTTGCTGTATTCCCTCCTCTTTCCGATCTACCTCGTGCAACTATAGTGCATTTAGGGACTATGTCCTAGGCGATTTAAAAAAAGCAATTGTCACTAGGACCTCCGTCTGCAAAATTTTGCTATGGGCAGGGAGTTTGACTGATTTGGCTACGTTGGTCAAATAAAATGCCTGCAGCTACGAGTTAGACACTGACCTCGAATCTATCAGCATGGATGACTTTGGTCACAACCTATAATTTTTACTTGGAAAACCAAACACGAGATTAGTCTTTTGAAATCCACATAGGGCCTGGACATGCGCCGTCGTTCTCGACCTCCAGTCGTCTGGTTGGCTGATTATCAGCATTTTCGACCACAGATTCGCCTATAAACAGTTATAATGGAAGCTAGTTGAAAATAATTTCTATACCTGCTGTTGATGTAGTTTTTATAGCACTTGCAGCTGGACTATACGCCAGTCTTTGTATTTTCTGGATGGCTTTACAAAGCTTGCCACTACAAAAGCGTATATGTGGATGGTCCGGTACATTTTTCGAAAATTTTGAGGACTTGATCCCCTGGTTTTTCTGTAACTTTTTGTCAAGAACAAGTCCCAAATACCTTGCTCCACAATTGTCCATGGTCAAGCTGATCATATTGCCATTGTTCAATCAGCACTTTGGCCTGATGAAGTTACTTCCAGTGAGTGTTTATTTAGCAAATGTAGACTAAATATATTATTCGATGTCCTAGTAGTGTTCAAAAACGAATTTAAGGTGACACTACAGTCCAGGGTGGACCTGGGCCTCAACCAACAAGCATCTCCTGTCAGTTTAAGTTTGTTAAGGCCCCCTTCTACTAGCGTCCGCCACCTGAGTCGCGGTCTTCCTCTACTGCGCCATCTCTCGAAGGTTTCTGGTTCGGATCATTGGCGTCCATCCGCTCTACATGACCCAGCCTCCTCAGTCTTTGGGGCTTCACTCTTCTGGGTAATCCGATGTTGCTATACAGCCCGTACAGTTCTTCGTTGTATATCCTCCTTCACTCACCATCTATGCAGATGGGGCCAAAAATCACCCGAAGAATTTTCCACTCGAAAGAGCCAAGAGCAACCTCATCCGCTTTTATTAGAGTCCATACCACTGCGCCGTAGAGCAGGACTGGGACGATTAAGGTCTTACGGAGGGTCACTTTAGTCGTTCGAGAGCAGGCTTGGCTACTCAATTGCCTTCTTAGGCCAAAGGCTGAATTATTCTTCGCATAATCTCAGCGCTGGTGTCGTTGTCTGAGTTAATAGCGGAGCCTAGGTCGCCTTGTCTAAATCCTTTTTTAAAGGATGAAAAGTTCGTGTGTATCGATTTAAAGTTGCTGGGTTTTCTCCAATACCTGCCGCAGTGTGAGTATTTGGTTGATGGTGGACTTGCAAGACCCTGGTGTCAAGGGATTGCGACACAATCACCCTTGTCAACCCTTTTGTTCGAGGGTCTTAACTGTCTCCTAAATTTGTTTCACCCATTTCATTCCATATCACCTGTGATTGGATCATATACATTTTTACATGTATTTTACTATGTTCTCGAGGGACAGGGACACACTTAGACCAGATCGGCCCATTGTGATACCACGATGAAGAACCGGCTTACCAGCCTAGGTAACCAGAGCATGTAACACAAAGTAACTCGATATGGGAAACCGTACCGGTATTAACCCTAAGAGTTGAACCATTCTAGAGGGTTAATGTTTTCTCAAACTCATTTCTCAGTGTGTCTCTCGGTTTCAGAACGCAGAGAGTGAAACCACATGTTCTATGTCTTCTTGGCCAAGGATACCTGGAGAGCTGTCGTCCCTGAATCTATGGAGATAGGTGCAATTCCGTGTCCATTTATTAACTGCGTTACTCGTATGTAGAAGTCAATTTGCAATGCTTGCAGCCTATCAATATCTCAATTACCGGAATGATACGTTAAGTCCATCGAACTAAGCTTCAACATTACTGCTGTTTCGTCATGCTGTTTGCTCTCTCTGGTCGGTTGGCTTCATTATTGATTGGCCAGCTTGTTAGTTTCTCATTGCATATGATTTCTTTAATTCGTTAGCCAGTAAGTCTATTGGAAGTTGTTTGTGAAATTACACAGACTGCGTCCTGTGATATGCAATGCATCTACCAATTTCGCAAAGTTGGTATCAATTAGTTGACTCAGTTTTACGCCTATGGAACTTAGTTTTCTTGGTTTTAGCTTATACTGGTGACCTGTAGAGCACCATCGATGTAATCACTCTGGCCAAGAGCCGGAGACGGTCCGTTGCGTTTTGGCATGATGGCTATGGGTGCATTGTTTTCTCGTGAAGGTATGTCACTAACCAACTCCAGGCATTCCATAAGAGACTTGCTTCAGTCATAACGCCTAGGTATTTGTTAGCGTGCTTCGATGTTATCTTGTGTCCTTCTATTGTAGGAGATATTGTTTCACTAGCATCATCTTATGCTCTATGAATTGTAACCCCACAGATTCAAGTGTTGGACAGTCCCGATTCTCTCGCACTTATTTGGACCACCTCTGCGAATAGCTTGGCAACCACAACTATCGCAATATCCTCCACAAATCGTCAGCAATTCTAAACTTCTTCTTGTATAAGTAGATTGATTATCCCATCATAAATGAACTACTGATAATCCTGGAAGCGGGGGCTGCGAAGTGATCGCCTATGCTGATGACGTTGCTATAGCCGTCTCGGGAAAGCACGTTGACACCTTAAAAGAACTCCTCCAAAGTGCTCTAAACAAGCTAACCAAATGGGCAGCTCGGTGTGGCTTGGGTGTGAACCCCCACAAAACTGAGCTGGTACTCTTCACTAGGAAGTAAAAGATCCCATATATCGACCCTCCTACCATTGGTGGTACAAGCTTAAATTTCTCCAACGAAGCAAAATACTTGGGTTTTATTTTGGACAGAAAATTAAGCTGGAAACCAAACATTCAAGAGAGAATAAAAAGAAAGCTACAGTAGCCCTTTTCTCTTGCAAGAAAGCCATCGGAAATAAATGGGGTCTGCAACCCCGCATAACACACTGGCTCTATATTTCGGTATTAAGACCGATACTTACGTACGGGGTGATGGTTTGGTGGACCGCCCTGGATATAGCCACAAACCGCGATAACCCAAGCAACGTTACAGCTTGCTTGTGTATCAGTGGAGCTCTTCGCACGACTCCCTCTGCAGCACTGGACATTCTGTTTCACTTATCACCCCTAGACATTTTCGGCAGACAAATGGCAGTTAGTGCAGCCATCCGCCTCAAAGCAACCTCACAGTGGTCTAATAAAGACTATGGCCACGCCTCCATTTTGAAAAATCTCAAAATTTCTCCCCAAAACATAGATTACACCACTCCCAGGCTAAGGTTTGACAAGAGCTTCAAGGTAACCATCCCTCCCAGGTCATTCTGGGGCGATGGATTCTCAGAAAATAAGTCGATTCATTTTTACACCGACGGTTCAAAAACTATCAATGGGGTGGGGGGTGGTGTTTTCTCCGGAAACCTGAACCTCAGCCTAGCGTTCCGTCTCCCGAATCATTGTAGCGTGTTCCAGGCGGAAATCATGGCGATCAGAGAGGTCTTATCTTGGCTGAAGAAAAACGTGATATCAGCCACGGATATCCGCATCTTTTCGGACAGCCACGCGGCACAGAAGTCCTTGGAATCAGTCGCTCTAAATTCAATAACAGCCCTAGATTGCCGATCGTCTCTTATAGAGATGGCGGAGCAGTTCAATATCCACCTTTGTTGGGTGCCAGGGCACAGTGACATTCCAGAGAACTGCAAGGCTGATGAACTCGCCAGATATGGAACAACATTACCTATTGGGCCTGATAAGGGCAACTTAGGTATACCGATCGCTACGTGCAAACTCAAATTAAAGCTAGATGCTATCGAAAGAACAAATCTTAGGTGGACAAGTGGTATAACATGTCTAGCGACAAAGCAGATTTGGCCCAAGCTGGATCTGAAACGCTCTAAGTACAGGGTTTTTCAATAAGAGCGCTACAAAAGTTTTTTTAAATAAAACAAAAACGGTTTTGGATATCAATGAAATTCTTTATTCCTGTGAAAGTACGTTCGATGCCATTATGTATGGAACTCGATTTCTTTTGCATGGCCACCACGGGCACGCTTGCAGAAGTCCAGACGCTGAACCCAATTTTTGACGGTTTTCAAGCATAAATCGGCCGATACTGCTGCAATTTCACGTTCGATATTCGTACGAAGTTCATCAATCGTCGCTGGCTTGTTGGCATAGACCCTAGACTTGACGTAGCCCCACAGGAAATAGTCTAACGGCGTCAAATCGCACGACCGAGGCGGCCAAGCGACTGGACCATTTCGTGAGATACCACGTTCTCCAAACTTGGTTTCTAATAAATTGATTGTGACATTCGCTGTGTGGCTTGTGGCGCCGTCCTGTTGGAACCACATGTCCTCCAAGTCCATATCATCCAATTGGGGCCAAAAATATTCGGTTATCATTGAACGGTAGCGATCCCCATTCACAGTAACGTGCCGGTCTTGATCATCATGGAAGAAGTACGGCCCAATGACGCCGCCGGCCCATAAACCACACCAAACCGTAATTTTTTGGGGATGCAATGATGACTCATGGAGTACGTGTGGATTGCTGCCTGACCAATACCGCATATTTTGTTTATTGACGAAGCCATCCAGCCAGAAATGAGCCTCATCGCTGAAGATGATTTTTCGATGAAAATCCGAATCATTTTCAAGTTGTTGCTCAGCCCAATTCACGAACATACGACGCTTCTGGTGGTCAAGCGGCTTCAGTTCTTGCGTCAATTTAATCTTGTAAGGATGTAGGCCAAGATCTTTTCGCAAAATTCGCCACAGAGATGCCCAACGCTTGAGAACGAAGTGTGAGAGACACATTTGGGCTTTCTGCAACTGAAGCCTCAGCGGCAGCAATATTCTCGACACTACGGGCACTTCTTTGTCTCACTGGCACGGGAACATTTTGTACTGTGCCTGTGGATTCAAATTTTTCCACTAGACGCTCAATTGTTGATCTGCTAGGACGATTACGACGACCATAAATTGGACGTAGCGCTCTTAACGTTGAGGCCACTGACTCCGAATTTCGGTAGTAAATTTTAATAATTTCGACTCGTTGTTGGCTCGTATATCTTTCCATCATGAAATGGCAAACCTTACTGAAGAGAAAAGTCAAAAAACCGCAAGAAAAATATGGCGTCGTTTGCTGTCCCTGTCGCTCTACTTTTGTAGCGTCCCTATTGAAAAACCCTTTATTTGATTTCTCTAAATAGATTGCATATTAGCACTATAATATCTAGGTGTCATTACTGGACACTGTCTAATAGGCAAGCATGCTACTAGGCTTGGCCTTTACGCAAATGACTTCTGTAGAAGCTGTATGGACGAGGAGGAGGAGGAGACGATTCTTTGCACCTGTCCAGCTCTCTTCCGCAAAAGGAAACTCCACTTGGGATCTTTCTTCTTTACAAACTTAGGCGACCTAATTAACATTGATGTCAGTAGCCTTCTACGCTTCATAAGAAGCTCCAATTGGTTTCAATGAGTAGGCAGGAGATCTTTTCGAGATCCTGGTGGTATCACAATGGACCCCTCATGGATCTAAGTGTGTTGGCTTTGGCTGGCAACCATTTCAACCTAACCTAACCTATCCCATCATACATAACGTTCCATAGAAGTGAACCAAAACCTAGCTCTGTATACTCCTTCGGGCTATCGTCAGGACTGTTGGAGTCCTGCAATGCAATTAGTTTAGACGGTTTGGTCTGTAACATCAACGTTTAATCCTCTGCTAAATCAGGGTTTTTTGCCAGTTCTGGATCATCATTTGTATCTCCACATGTCGCAGTGTATCGGCCAGTTTCAATTTCATATTACTGTCAATTCTTGTGAACGAAGAACTGTCTTAAAAAATGTGTTCTGTCAGCTGATTGCAATCCACTATCAAAACTCTAAAAATTAAAAAAAAAATAAATAAAAAAACTGTCAACAAAACTGTCCCATTTCGATTTCTTTTCTCGCCTTTACCGACTGAACTTGTCTCTTCTCATTTTCGCTCCGAAGATCTCATTCATTCAATTGCTTTCTCAATCCATCCAAACACAAATAAATCGACGTCTCGTTTAATCGAGAATTTCATTTTGTTTTTTTTTTATTTGTCTTCTTCTATTTCTCTCTTTAAAACACAAAAAGAAAAATGGAATGATAAACGTTAACCAAACCAAACCAGTCCCTGGCCACGTTTTTCCTATAAATCTTCTTCCACTCGTATCATACTTATTACAAAAAAAAAAAACCAACACACAACCAAACGATCCTTAAAATGAAAATCCATGTACAGCGATTCAAGTCTTTTATTGCAATTGCATCTATAGATACTTTTTGCAGCAACGCAAACTCTCATTGAATTCTGGAAATGTCGCAGTACCTAGAACACATATGCATGCGATATAGACAATGTTAACGATAGTGAGACGGTGTTCGCTTGAATTCTTTGTTTTCTTCGTCCTTTTTTCCACGGCTGCCTTCGAACTCCCCAAGTGTCCAACTCCCAACTCCCAGTGTTTCGTTTTATTCGCTTTGTATCTACGAGCACTTCATCTCGATTTTTTTTTTCCACTTTTTTTCGTTTTGTTCTCATGAACGACGCGTCGTCGTCTTCGTCGTCCCGTGTGTAGGCACTTACCTGTCGGTTTTGTGTTAGGACTTTTTTCTCCATTTTTATTTGTAAACGCGCGCGTATGCAATCAAGAATTCTACGGGTTCCATCTGGAAGCCGGCTGGAGACTCATAGTACGATATGGTGTTGCGCTGCTACAACTATCCAAGAATCCTGCACCTGTCTGTTCATTATTCTCTCAACTTAACACACAACTATAAGAGTGGTTCGGTCGATGATGCTGTCGTCTGTGCTCAACAGAACGGTGGGTGATGGTGTTGAGATACTGCACCGGATGACGAGTGTGGTATACTCTGCGGGAATATAAAAATATTCGCATAATAAACGATCGACTAACAACTGTTCTTGTGTGAGTTGTCTTTTACGTTTTTGTTCTTTTGTTTTCCCTAAGTGAACATTACTTGACAATGACGCAAAGGGTGTCGCAAAAATGTTGCAAAATCTGATTGCAGGGATTGTGTAATGGTGGTTGAGTGCACGAGTCATGGGGAGGCTCTGTATGGTGGTAGCTCTTGTTTAAGTTTGTAAAAGGTGGAACAAGTTCAATGTTCCTTAAGGCATTAAGCAATTGCAATGAAAATTTAGTGCCACCCTATTTGAACTTGTTTTATGGTTTTTTACAATCGAGTTCAAATGTTGTCATCACTTTACACCGTTAACCCGTTTTCTATCAAATCTTTAACACCATTCAGCTTTTAATTAAAAGTTTAGCGATTGACTGACCATAGGTTAGATTAGGTTGAAGTGGCTGCCAGCTAAACCAACAAGGACCTCGGAAAGATCTCCTGCCTAGTCATTGAACAAATTGGAGCTTCTTATAAAGCCTTAGAGGATACTAATGTTGGTGTCTATCAGGTCACCTAACTTGATGTAGGAAAAGGTTCCTAAGTGAAGTTTTCTTTTGGGGTAGAGGGCGGAACACGTGCGTACATACAACTTCTGCAGAAGTCTTTTTCGAAGACGCGAAACCCTGTTGTATGCTTGCTATGCGATCTATCCAGCTTTGGCCAAATCTGCTTTGTCGCTAGATATGGTGTACCACTTGTCCACCTAAGATTTTTCCTTTCGACAACATCTAGCTTTAGACGATTGGTATACCTAAGGTGTCCTTATCAAGTCCATATCTGACGAGTTTATCAGCCTTACAGTTCCCTGGAATGTCGCTGTGCCCTGGCACCCAACAAAGGTCAATATTAAAGTACTCCACCATCTCTATAAGAGACGATCGGCAATCTAGGTCTATTAGTGAATTTAAAGCGACTGATTCCAAAGACTTGATTGCCCCCGACGACTGTCCGAAAAGTTGCGGATATCGGTGGCTGATATAACGTTTTTCTACAGCCAAGATAAGACTTCTCTGATCGCCATGATTTCCGCCTGGAACACGCTACAATGAATATTGTATCACCATACAAGTAAGAAAACCGACACGACATTCAACTAGACAAAGCCAGCGAAGAAGCACGTTCTCGCTCGGCAAAAAACTGCATAACGACGCAGCATAAAAACTAACACTAGCAAATTGAATGGCTCATGACCAAAGTGCAATTGACCACTCTTTTAGTTCTCAACACCATTAGCACTGACGTCCTTAAGTCCACTCTACCTAATCTATGCTGTTTCATCTGCACCATGAACGTCAAATCATTTCCAATTATCGATAACAAGACTGTCAACTAGCATGACTTTGTTCCCATTGCATCCCACTTCCTTTCACACCCATAATTAGAGGAGAAAACCGCATCCTCACGGGAGGAGAGAATAGGCATCTTGATAACATGCATTAACCAAATTTTAGCGGATATGAGGGTAACCTATCGCGCCCATAATAAGATGCATCTCGGCGGAATGAACTCATCTCATCAACCCACCTGTGAGAAACCAATTACCAGTGACTTCTCACTCTAGTCTCACTCGCCACAGACACACAGACACAGAGAAAAACCGATGGAACATCCGCGGAGTAGCTATAATCTCCGGATATTACATGCTTGTGCGCATCCTGTAGATTCTCTACAAAGAAAAAAACATCCACTCGTCATCGGGTAAGTGACGCAAGAACATGACTGCAATTATATCGAATTACAAATGTAATTTCCAGGTGTGTTATCACGGGTATCGTTAAGCCCATTACAAGTTGAGTTGCATCTTCGTGAGTGTGCGACTCTGACCATGCTTCGGGTATCTAGCCTTCTTACGCGCAGTGGTGCGATGGTCCACTGAATGGTGCACCGAATTAGGTTTTATCCGCTTGCATGTAAGCTGAACGCAGACCGTATCTTGTAACTGTTTAATTGATCTGAAGTTGGTGCTTGCGTGTGCTATAGTTGTTTGATCCCATAATAGGATTTAACTTCCTTCTTTTGAGGAGATTGTGTGTGTAGAGTCGCGTTCATAAGACAGGAGGTGCACAGGTACAAGTATGAATGTGCAGTGGCGGCTCAAGACATTTTACTTCTCAGGTGTCTTGTGAAGAAGTAGCCTTCAGTAGGATCAATACTGTTTGCTGGGTTCTGGGTGGATTTAGACCAGCTTTCCAAGTTGAAGTCACAGCCATCACATATGCAGTCAGGCTTTTTAGGGGTAATTATCCAAATCATCACCCTATAAGTTGATAGTCAGGACGTAATTAAGGTATCAGGTGGGAATACGATTTACCTTTGATAGAAACTGGGCAATGACATAATGAAAGCAAGTGTCGGAACTTGATACTTCCTCCGACTTCGTCATACTCAGCTGATATCTACCCTACATACATATGCTGAGAACATCTAGAAATGGGCCCGAAAAAGAGAACACTTCCGCTGGGCTTGATAAGGAAAACAAGCAGGAATCGTTGTTAAAGATCCTTACTGGCCACTATGCCATTTTATTTCACTTGCGGTGTTTTGGAGAACCTCACATTGACTTTTGTAGTAGGAATTCTACAGGAATTAATAAGAAGTATCTGCTGAGATCGGAAACACTTCACAGTAGCACTCAGACGCAACTGGTTCTACTACCAGGAAACAAACTCAATTTTACTGACATTTTCCGTCTTTTGTCTCATAGCCATATAGATCCAAAGGATCTCTTCAGTGATAAGCTCCATATCTTGCCAAAAGCATCCTTATGCTGCAAGAAAGCTGAAATCGCATTAAATATCTTCGACTTGTCATGTTTTAGCCCAGTTTTCTATTTAGAAATGTCTGGAATCGGTATACAGATGCCTTTAACCCTGGCTATGATCAGTCCCCATCCTTGTGAAAGGAACAGCCTCAGTTTTCGCAGGACCGAAATTTTCCTAGTGAACCATAAATCAGTCGCCTCAAAAGTCATCGGCATGTTAGCATAGGCATTTCCAAAATCAAGAACGGAGTGAGAGGTGGTTCTTCATCCGATATACTTAAGCCGAGCATCCCCTTCCGTCTTCATGACCATTGTAGCGTTTTTCAGATGGAAATTATGGCGATCAACGAAGCCTTACCTTGGCTTAGACATAATGTGATATCCTCCAAGGACATTACAATTTTTATCGATAGCCAGACTGCTATAAAATCTCTGGAATTGGTAACATGAACGTCAAAAGCTCTCATGAGACGGCAGAACATTTTAACATTCACGTATGCTGGGTACCCAGGCAGGGAACTGTAAGACTGATGAACTCGCTAAACGTAGTACTGCTCTCGGCAGCCTACCATAATGAAGAAATTTGGGTATTCTACTCGGTACATGAAATCTTGTCTTAGAGTACGACGCGATCACTAAGACAAACCAAAGATGGACGGATGGTATTAGGTGCCACACCTCCAAGGAAATCTAGACTATGCTAAATCTCCTAAAAATTTGATCTTGGGCAAATGGGCGCTCATTAGAACTGCATTGGTGTTGTTAGCAGCCATTGCCCCATTGGCCTTCATGCCAGAAGAATGGGCCGCATCTCAAATGACGTCTGCAGGAACTGCAGGGAAAAGAAGGAAAAAAAAACGATCCTCCCTTTTCTCTGCACTTGTCCTCCCCTATCCCGAAGAAGAAAGCTCTGCCTAGGAGCCTATCACTTTAACAACTTGAGCGAACTATCACCTGCTGCCAAAAGTCAAGAGTATCCTCAGCTTCATTAAGAGCTCCAAATGGTTCACAAAAATGGTTTCACAAAGGACCTTTCCTGGCCTATGTGTATGCCACCCTACCTATCTACCTAGCATAGGCATGGCCCAACAGAGTATACCAAAACATCTCCCGAGTATGCCTGTACGTTACGTAGACGTTAGGACTATTGTGGAAGATCTACAGAGAGTTAACCTGATAGTACCATGATCTTTAATGAGGGTTCCAGGCAGTAACTTCTTCGGCGAGCTATAACTGCGAACTTAACTGCGAAACGTTATGAGATTTCTATTTCTTTTTGGACGATTCAATCCAGCCTTTTTAGGAAAAGAACGGATAGATACCATAAACCCACTGTTGAATTATTGGTCTAAGCGAGCAGCGATTTGAGTCCCAAAGCACTCACTTACCCAACCTACCATGACTAAAATATCTACACACCATCCTCGACATCAAGATTAGCTGATAAATTCCGGGCACGTTGCTATCAGTTCATCTAGCCAAGCATTTGGACCACCGCATTCAAAACGGAGACCGAACGCCTTTCTTGTCGTTCCGAATCCTAACTCTCCATAGAGGGTTAGAGCCTATACTGCTATCTTCTATCCTTAACGGTCCCGGGTACGCTGGTTTGAAAATGTTCTTGCATCCGCGATTACTTTATCCTTAAACCGGAGGTTTGATCTCCCTTTCGGTCGCGAAGCAGGTGGGTGAGATTCAAAGACTCTTGGCTGGAGGATTATCGTTGCTAAAACTTCTCCTCGCCTCACCTTCCTCGCAGACAGAACCAAATAACCGACGTAGATTTTTTCTTTCAATGAAACCCAAGATCTATTCAGCTGCCTTGCTTATCTTTTGGTTCCATGAAGGACGATCGGAAGGATCAGCTTTCCGTAAAGCACGATTTAGGTTCTTCGTGTTAGAAGTTTCGACCTTATGAAGTTGTTGAGACAATCTGAAGTAGCAGCGGTTGTCTAAGCTAATTCTTCGTCGAATTTCTATCTGGCTGTCGTTTGTGGAATGTACATTTGCCCCGAGGTAGACAAACTCCTTCACAGTCAGACTGATATCTAGTAGACAGCACTTGTTCAGTTTTACTCTGAATTATCTCAAGACTCCTTTAGTCTGGTCTTCAATCACCGTAAAAGCCTCAATGATCACACGTTGGCATTGGGCGATGATATCAATATTATCTGCGTATTCCAAAAGCTTGACGAACTTACTGGAGATAGTGGCTTCTTCGTTCTTATCACATAAAATAGTTATGTCTTTAACAGACTACTCTAGCCCCAAGCTGGTCTTTAGAAATCATTTCGCTATAGACTTCCCAACCAGAGCAAAATATAAATCGAAGATTAGTAAAGTACGACAGAGTCGGCACTGATGTGCTTCAAAATCATATCACTTTTCCGACTTTGCCAGTGTCATTTAGAGGGAGTTTCTGGCAATCTAACGCTGAAACAGAATCGTTGTTTTTGAAGATAGACATAATGTCTTCTTAACAGACAGGCTACCAAACTAGACTTCACGATTGTTAGAGAAATCTGGTCGAGGAAAGTCGTTTAAATGACTATAAGATTTGTGCACTTCTTATCGATGGGTATTGACGCGTCAATCAGAACGAATGGACCAGTGACCATAGGAAAATATTGCTCTTAAGCTGGATATTCCTCACAATCTACACCACAGGAGCCTTAAAGCTGAGAAAAAGGAAGAAACCATAGTTCACTATACTTGCGGTTGTCATACCCTAGAATTCTGCAAGCTCAGACTCACTTCTAGGCTATGTGAACGCAAGTGCTCTGTGATCTTAAAGTTGCTTACATTATTCGTTCCACTTCTCAGCTTCTTCACTTCCCAGAACACTTTCTGTACCTAAAACAAAACCCTTTCAGTGCTCTTCTATGCTCAAGACCAGGGCGCTCTTGTTTGACTCTGTTCCTCGCACAAGATAGTTTCCTTTGGTCTGAAGCGTGGATACTCGATGTGCACCCTATTGCAGTTTCATATGAATGCTTCTCTCTATTTCCTTGATCATACGCTTGTCGTGCTCAATTTTGTCTTCCATTCTCGTTGAACTCGTAAGCAGGTATCCTAAATGCCAGACTTCCTAACAGTTCGTACAGCTTCGTTTTAAAAGCATCAAAGCTATCATCAAAACTATGAAGTTTAAGTTCTGATTACTTCCGCAATTCTGTAGGCAATTCTTTTCCTCGTTTATTTGCTCATAAAGTTTCAGTCAGCATAGTACAGAGCCGTCTACAAGAGCCACTTGCTTCGATTAGATCACTGTAACTACCAGGAATCTCCATTGAATGCTGCTTCAAATTGAATCTTCAATAGAAACCACAATCTAAACGATCTTGTCCAACACACACATATTCCCACCAATCATTCTCCCCAAAGATATATAGAACTCCACTTTAGATCAATTGAACATCTTGAAACGCAACATAAGCCGCGCTACTCCTAACTCAACACCACACTTGAAGCGTGCATCGCGTGCATCATGAGATCGCCTCCAGCACCAAGTGCATCCATTGAACTTGATCCCGTGTACAAAGTCCAATGCATCAACCCATCCAACCGAACTTGCATCACGTTGAAAGGGTGCCCAAGTAACCGCAACATTTTACACGAAATCCAATCCAAGCCGACATGAAGCACAACGATTCCTTTTCGGGGCACCAAGCTCCAACTGCGAACGAAGACGACCACGACCACGACGGCGAGAAGGAGAATAAATCGGATTGGGAATCGGATTTCATTTATGAGAGGCAACAACAGAAACGGAAGACTTATGTGTACGGGGGCTCTGTACACGTAGATCATCATCATTTTCGTCATGAGCACCACACAAATCTCCTTCTGACATGGTCGAGGGGGTTCTGGCTCTCGGACAATGTTACATGCTGTCCGTGCAATTGTTCGTTTTCCTTTGTTGGCCGTTCCACCATTGATTGTGGCTTCTGTATTTGTCTTTGGAGCGATCTCTTTTGCCACCCCAAGGGGACCCGCTCTGATGCTTACCAGAAGTAGCTGCAGCAGATTGTACGAACGGCTAAGTGAATTGTTCCGCAGCAAGTGGAGGAGAATCTCACGATGGACGACGTAATGCAGGTGCTGCCTGCAGATACTCGTGCCCAATGAGAATCACTTGCGTCCCGATAATTGGAAACGATTCCTTAATTCGGCACTCAAAACTGAAGTTATGTCATGAGATAGTAATTCAGTTGACATTTTTCTCTTTATGACTGCGGCGCTAATGGACGGAAGAAGCACCCTTCGAACGAGACTTTCTTTTCCGATGGACGGTGATAAGTTTCTTTTTTTTTTTCTCCCTCAGAAGCCTTCACTTTTGAAATTTTCTTCTTAATTAATAAAAAGGAAAAAATTATCGACGTGGTTAGTGGAATTTTAAGTGCTGCTGACTTGGTACTCGCATTTGCCCAAACCAGTCATCCGACGACATTCCCACCTTTCACTTGGGGAAGACGCGTTACTATGTGCAAATTGTTCGGCATCAAAGTAAACTGGAGTAATGGAATTACTGTTTTAATTACTTCTTTCAGTATGTGTAGCTATTTGAGTAACTACAAGGGAAACTTTGTGGAACTTTTCTCTTGACATTTATGATGAGAAAATTTCTTCACTAGTGGAAGCAAAGTCAAGTTTTGGATACAAAAAACCAGAAAGAGATTTGAGCTTCTTGCAGCCGCCATTTAACATTTGAACAACACTTGCAAACGCTTCGATAGTTATGAGTGACAAAAGCACTTCGATTTAAGAAGCGATATACACGAACAGAATAGCAGCTTCTGGACTATTGAGAGCCTAATTCGGATAGTGATCTAATAGCTGGCGTTTACTTTTTCACCGATTCTGCGGTCATGTTAGATTCTTGCTCGCTAAATCTTCATTGATGCAATATCCCTATTCAGCGAGGAACTGATATCAAGAATGACTTCGCTGAGAGGTGTTGGTAACCATCTAGGTAGCAGTCGAGCCATGGCGACCGTTGCCACAAAAACAATTTTTCAAACCCAGAGCTATCGCCAGGTTACGTTCCAATTCTTGTCATATGATCCAGAATCCTGCCGGCTTTCGGGAGAAGCATAACATTTCTTTTTCCGTCCAATCAGAAACAGCTGCAGTCGAAACAGCTGGGATCTCTTATTGGATCACATTATCTGGTGTGTGTGTGTGTGTGAGTGATGATCACTTGAAGCATTCGTTTCACCAAAAAACTGACTAGCGTGGGTCTTTCGCCTTAGTTTCACTAAGCACAAACTAAGAATACAGACTTTGCGTCTCGACATTTCCGAGCCTCATGCCTGTAATAGTGTTGGGTCCGATTCATGCTCTTCATTTTCCTTCGAAGAAGCCAATGTTCTGGGTCTCAGACAATGACTTCTCTTCTGCTCGTAGAGCTCTCGAGCATCTCTGATCCTTTTATGCAGCGCCGCTTTGTATGCCCGCTGTTTCAGACCTTATGCTTGCCGGTACTCGTGATCAAAGCAGGTATTTCGTTGTTTTAGCCGAGACAAACCGCGCACATCAAAAGCGACATCTTTGATGGATTTTTTCCAATGTTGCCACAGGACCTTTAAAAAGATAAAGGAACACTCGATCGGAAAAGACTCTTGGAATCTCTTCTGATCCAATATTTACAGCGTTTGGAATATTCGTAGTCGTGTCTTGATTACAACAAGGAACCATCCACGATCGACCACTTCAATCCTGGGAGCTTCACTCTTTTGGCTAAGTCGATGTCGCTGTATAGCCCGTACAGTTTGTACTGTCTATACAGATGGGACCGAAAATCACCCGTAGGATTTTCCTCTCGAAACAGCCAAGAGCGATCTCATCCGCATTTGACAAAGTCCATGCCTCTGCGCCGTGGAGCAGGACTGGGACGATTAAGGTCTTATACAAGGTCACCTTAGTTGTTCGACAGAGGGCTTTGCTACTCAATTGCATTCTTCGCCTAAAGAAACAGCGATTGGCAAGAGTTATTCTTCGTTAGATCTCAGCGTTGGTGTCGTTGTCTAAATTTATAGCGGAGCCTAGGTAAACCTCCAAATTATATCTGTCTATAGTGGCATTCTATCCGAGACAGCGGTGTTGAGCGTCCTTTCTTGTTGACAGCATATACTTGGTTTTGCCATTATTGACCGCTAAATCTATTTTCGCCGTCTCCATCTCAACACTCGCAAACGCCCCAGTGATATCACGCTGCGTCCTTTCGATAAAGTCAATATCGTCAGCGTATCCGAGTAATTGGACCAACTTTTGAAAAATTGTGCGTCTGGTGTTGGCGCTTGTGTTTTGCACAACTCTGTCAAGTATGATGTTAAAGAAGTCGCATGACAGCGCGTCGCGGGCGTGTATCTTAATTCTGTGGAGCTTAGAAAGATATTAGAGCTCGGGTCGTTTTACCTGAGATATCGTTGAGGTTGCCGTGGCTCCGCGTTTAATGCGTTGAACTGCTGTGCGAGCGGCGTGAGTTCGAGCCCCAACCATTGTAGGTCTCTTCCATTTATCCATGCGAAAAATGTAACATGCACACGGCACAACATGAATGGTTACGAGAAGCTAGGCCTTGGCTCATTCCGAGCTGCCGCTCCAGCTAATATATAATTTATTTATCGTTGAGGTTGTCGAAGGTTATTGAAGGCGTTGCAAACGAATTAAGAAAGTGTTTCCTTCTCGCAATTTAATCCCAAGCCACATCCCAACATCCCAACACATGCAAGATCACTCAAATTTTGCACCGGTTTTGAGAACATAATAGGCGAGTCAATAGCTTTGATAGCGGCTTGACTATCTGCAAGGATGGCAATTTTTTGTTTGTGCATTGTGTCAAGCTCGAGTTGCGTACAAGTCTTGGATTGGCAGTAATTCTGCCTGATCTTAAAAAAAAAAGTGATAGACCGGTGCCAACACCGCAGTTCATCTGTGGTGCCTTTATTTGTTGTATTTATTTTGGACCTTTTCGGAGATTTTGTAGTGAATAGCATCAGTGCAGTTCTGCTTGGATTTACGCCAAGACCACAGCTAGCAGAACCCAAGTTGCTTGCTTTGTCTAGACCAGCCCACATAATCTCACTTATAACAGAGGCGCTTGGTATGGGTACTTCCCGTTGAAGTCGGATCTGGAAATTGAGTGAGAGAGTTCGTCTATTTTGAAAACTAACTTCATCTCATTCCCGGTTTATTTGTTCTCAAAAACGTTGTGTAGCTGTCTGGGCATAACGTCACCAAAGGAATTCTTTGCAGCTGCTCCAGTAACTGTTGAAGGGAGTGCCCCTACCCAGTCTTGCTGCATCTTTCCCGACCATACATTGGTCTGTGCAAATTGCTACAAGCCGAGTGATGTCCCTTCGATTTTTGGTGCTGTATGAAGGTCATATTGTTCTGTAGATGACGAACCTGTCTAGACCGCCTAATTTTATATTTTAGGGAGTGCAAGAAAAGTTTTCTTTGAGAAATCCAAAAGGAATGAACTCGTTCCGCGAGAGATCTCTCAAGAGTTGAACCTTGGCTGGTTAATTCATCGGTCTCTTCATTACCACTTACGACCCTATATCCTTAGATGGGGAAGCGGTTGCAAGTTTTTTCCAACATTGCTCTGGATGTGGTTGCAGATGATATGACCTTTCGCCGGGCAAACGCTGACCGCAGAGAAATTAGTCTGTAAAAATTGTGATGTCAGATAGTCTTTTAAAAGTTTAGTCTTGTAATGTGGTAGTCAGTTGGATTCATAACCACTTCGGGTATCGAGTAGAGAATGTTGCTGTGCCCGTCCAGTATTCAGTTTCTGTGAATCTGACATGCATGCATGTTGATCAGGGTAACACTTCTCAGTCGGTGTATTCCTTTACGTGGTCTTTTCTTAGGGTTTTGTGACATTTTATAAGTCCACCAATCATAGTGTAAATCCAGTATACTGATCTTGGTGATATGTCACCACTGTTGGCCATACACACTTTTACACCGATGAAACGCCTTCTTCGCTTTTTCAACTCTCTTACCAACGTGATAGTTTCAACTGAGTATGACATCCACGTAGGTACACATTGATTTTCGTTTCAAAAAGCGTCATGGGCTCAGATTTTCATGAGCATGGACATTTTCTTTTACGACCAACCTTCTTTTACTCAAGCGGTAGAAGTACAATTGAAAACGTTTGACACCAGCGCTCTTTAAAAAACTCTGACTTGAGTATCAAAAGGTTTTCTTCTTGACGACTTGCAGTTTCTTCTTGTCGAAACATCGAGCTCAGAATTTGCCTGTAACTACATAGAAAGCTGTTAATTCAAACGCTGCCTGGTACGTCTGAAGGTACAGTCAAAATCGGTTATAATGACCTTCAAGGGACCTACAAACTCGGTCGTTATAACCGATGTCGTTGTAATCGATTTCGACTGTACATCTAGAACATTGCCTATTGTCAGTCACAAGCTTCATCATTCATTCATCATTTTCCAATGGCCCGCTTATCCACTATGAGGGTAGCGGGATTAGGGAGCTTAAGTGGACCCTCCACAATTGCCGATCTTCCGCCATCAACTCTAACTCATCAAGGGCTATCCCCATACGGGTAGAGGTGAGATATCGGACTTGGTCCAACCATCTCATCCTAGGCCTACCCAGGGGACGCCTGCCCGATGGCACGAATTCCATGGCACGTCTTGGAAACCGAGTTGGGGACATGCGTTTGACGTGCCCAAACCATCGAAGTATGGACCTCTCCGTTCGAAGAAGTAGCTGCTCGACATTGAGTGCCTCGCGTACTCTGGTGTTCCTTACCCGATCTCGCCGAGTCACCCCAGCAATACAACGAAGAAATCTCATTTCGGCAGCTTGTATCCGCGATCTTATTCTTTCGGTCATTACCCAAACCTCATGACCATAGGTGAGGGTCGGAACAAACACTGAATTAAAGACCGACAACTTAGCTTCGATGCCAAGTTCGGCCCTCCTGATAACAGATTGACCAAGCTGTTTCAAAATTGCTCCAGCCTGACCAATCCTACAGGATAATTCAGTATTGCTCCTACCCCCCGAGATACTTAAACTTCTCCACCTGTTTCAATCAACAGGTGTTCTGGAAATTACCATTACCTCTGATTTGTTTACGTTAACCTTCATCCCAGCTTCAACACAGACGGCGACGAACCTGTCTAGTGCGCGCTGAAGTTCGGTCTGGGTGGACGTAAGGATGACCAAGTCATCAGCAAAAAGCAGATGACTTATCCTTAAGTCTCCCAATTCGAAACGTTCCTCACCAAGGCTGCGCTGTAACATCCAATCCATATACACTATGAAAAGGAGAGGTGACAAAACGCACCCCTGGCGAAGTCCAACGCCCACAGTGAAAGGTGTCGACTTAACGCCGTTCACCCGAACACTCTTACAGTTAGTGTACAGAGATTGAATGGCCATCAGAAGAGAACCGTCAATCCCGCACTCCTGCAATACACTCCAGAGTTTACCTCGAGGGACCCGATCATATGCTTTCTCCAAATCCACAAAACAACTGTAGATAGGTTTGGCATACTCCCAGGCCTTCTCAAGTACCATTCTGAGAGTGAACAGCTGGTCGGTTGTGCTTCTACCTGGACGAAAGCCACACTGCTCATCGCCCAACCGGGACTCGACCACAGCTCTGGAACGCGTTTCCAACACCTTTGCAAAGACTTTTCCGGGAAGACTTAAAAGAGATATACCCCTATAATTGGAGCAATCCCTCTTATCCCCTTTTTTAAAAAGAGGAACAATCACCCCAGTTTGCCAATCACTAGGTGTTTCACCGCATTCCCAGGCCACTTTAATGACACGAGAGAGCCATTCCACTCCCTCTTTACCCAAAGCCTTAAGCATTTCTGGCCGGATTTCATCCACACCAGCAGATTTGCCGACTTTTAGCGTTTTATTCGCCAAAGTCACCTCCTCTACGGTGGGACTCAAAACTATGGGTCTGCCATCCTCAGTGCCCTGTTCGGGATTGAGCAACTCCGAAAAGTGCTCGCTCCATCTGCGCCAGATGGTCACAAGCTTGTCAATTTAATTGGTTCTTCGAAGTAAGAGAGGTTCTGGGATCTGTCTACGATTGTTATGAAGTCTAAGATCCATTTTTCCTGAAAATATGTGAACAGGTTGGCGTTGATACGGACCACAAATAAATGCTTCTTCAGCCGAATTTCCTTTTTGAATCTTTGGCTCTGGAACTGGATCATTTCCTGTATAATTTTATTAATTTAACCATCATTCCGTCTTAACGAATATATTGCTGCATTTACTTACATATTTTCTGCAAAAATTGCTTAAATCCCCTATTACCGCTAATTTACATAACTTTAGACTGCAATTTCCTTGCCACTGTTGTCATTAGGCTAGCACTCCCCGCACCCTCTGTAAAAAATCTAAATAAATTACTAACCATTTGGTCGTGATCATTGCCATCTATCAATGGACGTGCCTCATCCATTAACCGAAACTAAAAGTCAATTGTTCGTCACATTTGATGCTGCATCATCGCCCCACTGCATATGCTTCCACCAAACTAACTTTCTCCACCATCACCGTTAAGTACTCTTAATTTAAGTTAATTTATCTTTGATTTGTATTTTTATTCGTTTATTTTCTTTTTCTGTTTTCATACACAATCACCAACGCACACACACGAACAACCACAACAACAATCGGCATTCATGACATGTGCAATCATTTCGCAATTTCTTATCTCCGCAGGAGGTCTTGGGAGGGCGGATTTGCGAACTTGAAGAGGCGCTCGATCAGTTGAAGGAAAGATTTAACGTGAGTAGTTGGTTTGTTCTTTTGTTTCTTTGCTACCTGGCTTCCGATTGGTGCAAAGATTTTTGTTTCTTTATTTTTACAGATTGTAGAGTTTTTATTTTGTTTAAGGTTAATTAACTTTTAAGTTCGTTGCGTTTTAGTTTTTGAGCCTCAATGCTTCTTCACTTAGGTGCTTCTCTTCTCGTTATCATGGCTCGAGTTTATCAGCCCGCTGCACATACTTTTTCAATTATTTTCTTCCCTTTGCTTGTCTGGTGTATCTTTTGCTCGAAAGATGGATGAGAGTCTGTGCACGAAACGGATATCTGCCTTCGTTAGCGGTTCTCCCGTCTAAAGGAACAGAATGATCGATTGGCGACATGCAAAGTGTCCCTGGGTTGGTTGGTCTGCCATGAGCTTTCCTCGCCCCCTTTTGACCAGCGTTCGTCGGTGATAATCCCATTTGCATTGGCAGACATAAAGCTAAAGTCTTGTCAGACAGGTAATTCGATAAGACGTCTTAAGACATGTTCGTTACTTTGGCAACAATTAACGCGAGTTGAAAGTGCCGAGGGGGAGGGACGGGAAAATCCATCGCCACAATTTGGGTGTGTGTCGATGGGGGGATACCTTGGATCCACAAGGCTAACCGATGGGTGTATTAATTAGAATCGATGGATGGAAGTCTTTCTTTTTTTTTTGTATGTCTAGGCGGACGGAATCCATTATGAGTGGAATCGGATGGGAGTGTTCGGAGGTGAAGGTAAGTGCTCTGCGGAGTCTATACCAACCTGTGTGACCGTATGACGCAGTTTGAAAGGGTTCCTCCACTTACGTTGAGTGCATAAAATTGCTGGTCGTACATGAGGTTCGTTTTAAGATACTGATGTCTCAATAAATTCGTCGGATTTAGTTAACGGACGAGGAGTTCAGCAAAGTTGGGTGGTCTTAAATGGATGGGAATGGTGCCGGTTGAGGCAGGAAATTCGAGCTGGACTGCTGGTATTCATTTGACTTGGTCATTACTTATGGGGCAGGTTACATGTTGTGTAAAATACTATGGGATCAGGAAGTGGACACCACTGATGTGTAATTTGTTTTTGGATTGATAAATCGAATTTGAGTCGACATTTTTTTAAGTTGAAGGGAGGGAGTAAGGATTTATTTTACCCCTTTCTTCTGTTTCTTCTTTCCTTAGATAACACAATCTTGTCTACTTAAATTTCTAGAGAGAGTTTTCGTGGGTCTAAAAAAATAAACTTCTGCGAAAATGGTTTCAAATTTCTGCCGCTTTGCTCTAGAATCTGCAGTTACTTCACTCCGTAGGGTTATGTCACTCAGGCATGTGTTGGCGAATTGTATCCTTTATATCTGACGCTTCGGTAGGCTTTGGTGATTTTTTCCAGTTTCGTTTTGTATTACAAGCCTTTTAGGATAATATGCTGCTCCTTTCCACAGAAAGGTTCTACCGCTGCAACGTTATTTTTATTTTAGAACTGCATTTTTCTCGGACTATGTCGGAATGTACCTATTCTGTTAATCGCAGTCAAAATTAGGCTCTGTGGGGTCACATGCCTAACTGGCTTTGGCTGGAAATGCACTGCGACCTAAAAGATTATAGTGTCAAGCAAAGTTCTCCTACCACTGAGGAAAATGTGGGACAATATCGAAGTCGTGGAGGAACTTCAAAATAGTACTCTGCAGTTTCTTGATCTTCCAAGCAGAGTCCCCACATGTCCGAAAATGTAATGCCCAGTTTGCTACGATAGTACCGAATATCCAGTGAGAAAGTCCGTAAGTAGCTTACAGTCACTTAGTTTAGTGCGAGAATTTCTTGACATCTCTTGTTGTTTAAAAGGTTGATGAACTTTTTAGATCGACGAACTCGCGATGTTGAATTCCATTCGGAAAACTTTTCTTGGACCTCCCATGAGTTGAGTGCCATCTTGATATTTGTAAAGAGAAAAGGACCTATGAATGTAGAATGGGCTTCTTATCTGTAATCTCATTGCCCTCAATTCCTCAGTGTCCGGGAACCCAGTGGCTATCCGAACAGGTTGCCATCTGTTTTCGTCGGAAGTTGCGTCTTATGCATTCTCTTGTGCAAAACTTAATTGCGTACACTAGCTGAAAGACAGATGTGGAGCAGCCAAGGCAGAGGGCTAAGCTAATGTCCCTGATGCCCGTACACCACACCGAATGGCAATTCATGGTGACTGGTCTGTCATTACGTCATATGGTCCGGTGGAGGATGATTCGCCTGAAGTTAATCCTGCTGGGCATAAAGTCCGTGATGCAAATAGCCGACTTTGAAAAAATCGGTATTTTTTTGAGGATCTGAAGATGTATAGTTTTCTGGAGGGTATTTTGAGCCGAAGCTTGCTTCAATTTGCTCCAATTGATACAAGTGATGCAATGAATAGGAGATTACAGGGATTCTGATCGTTTTTTTTTTTTTTTTGATGTGCAGGTAGGTGTGAATATCCTGTGGTCCTTGCAGCTGCTTCTGTTGCTCTGTTGTGTTTGTTGTTTTTAGAGCCAGGTATTCTTTCGCAAGGGCAGGTTTCACATTTCGTCGTCCCTTTTTTCAGCTGCTAGAACTAGTAGTTTCTTCCTTTTTTTCGCTGCTCTTTTCCCTATTCGCTGTTGCTGCATTATGCTTGTGATAACTTCACTTGCAGTCTTCCAGCCTTCGCTCGTTGTTGGCCTCCAATTTCTTTCTCTAGCACGTGTGTAGTTTTCAAATTCTTACAGCACATGCTCTGTGTTCTGGGATTTCCCTTCACAGTACTGGCAGAATGGGTCATCTATATACTTGACCTTTCACTGTGGACATTGGAGTTCGCCAGGCGTGCATTTTGTCGTTTGGTCATCCTTGGCTTCACCGAAACCGAACTTCAACGCACATTTGACAGGTTCGTAGCCGTTTGTTTTGAAGCTGGGATGAGGGTGAACGTAAACAAATCAGAAGTAATTTTTAATTTCTTGAACTTGGCATCGGAGCTAAGCTATCGGTCTTAAATTCAGTGTTTGTTTCAACCCTCACCTATGGTCAAGAGGTTTCGGTAATGACCAAAAGAAAACGAACGCGGATACAAGCTGCTGAAATGAGATTTTTTCGCTGGATTGCTAGGGTGACTCGAGATCGGGTTGGGAAGCCCAAAATACCCGAAGTACTCAATGTCGAACAGCTACTTCTTCGAACGGAGAGGTCCATATTTCGATGGTTTGGGCACGGTAAACGCATGTCCCCAACTCGCCTTCCAAGACGTGCAATGAAATTCGTGCCCTGGGTAGACCCAAGATGAGATATTTAGACCAAGTCCGAAATCTCACCTCTACCCGTACGGCGGGTGACGGAAAATCGGGAAATGTATAGAGTCCACTTAAGCACCCTAATCCCGCGGCTCTCATAGTGGATAAGCAGGTCATTTGAAAATGAACGAATGAATGACATTGCACCACCTGCAATATTGTCTATAGGACCGCTTAAGAATGACGTCTGTTCTCTTTCTTTCTTTTCTTCTTGCTGAAAAGGATGAAGGATGAAGCATTTTTAAAAGTTAACCCTTCAGATTGACACCATCCCCCCTTCCATGTTTAGTGTAGTTGGCATGAGGTTGGTAAGGATCGTTTTATGATTGTCTCTGCTCATGATGACTTAGTCATCGATGTGGCTTTGCGTTGGAAAGACAAAATTAAGTTCTTTTAATGCAGGCAAATGAAACCTTGTCGAAAACTCCAGCGATGTCGAGAAGTTAACAAAGAGTTATTTCCTTAGCTCCCAGTTTAGGTAAATTCATGTATACAAGTTGTCCCGAGTTATAGTGTGACGACGTTTTGAAAACGTGCCCAGATGGATCACACATTTGAAACCACATCTGTTGGTTGTAATCGATTCCTTATTCTACTCCTACTCCTTTCAAGGCATATAACCCTGATTTTCTGGCTTAACAATGTTTGCTCATACTTTAAATCCAACCAAAGAGTGTGTGTGTATGTGTCAACTCCACCATGTCTCTCATGAAAACTGGTCACTACGAACACTACGTACTTCCCAAACGTCCCCCAAACTTGTCCGTCGTTAAAGCCTCTCCAGCCAGATTCTTGTTTACCCAACCAACTTACCATGCATCATGGAAAGTCGTAAAATGTCCTCTTTTTATCAAAAAACCCCATTCAGTCGTATCATTTATGACATGAAAAACCCTTTCTCCCACTCCGAAAACATCCTTAACTCGAACGGATATCGTCATTATTTACAGCAAAATGTCCGGAAGATATGTTCAATCAAATTACAATGACTGCTGCGTTATGCGTGTGTAAAATGTCATCCAATAGCCATCTCGTGTACGCACACATTCTCATCGTATATATCGGCATCTCGATGAAAGTATCTATTTCATAGTGTTTATCTGTGACCCTACGGTTGCTCAATCCCTTTGGGTGCTATTGTATCCTTTTTGCAAAATCACAGCTGATATACTGACAGGGCTACCCCCACAAGGTCCAATTTCAAATAAATTTCACTCCAACGCGTGTGTGAGTGTGTCAGAGGGTGGTGTGTACTGCCTTCAACCCACCAACCACCCTTCTCATCTGGTTGTGCAAGAAATATGCACAAGATTTCAGCGTTGGTTTGCTTATCCTGCCTGGGCTTACAGCACTATTCGCTACCCACTCCTCCATTGGAATTCAATTCAATTACGCAGAGGAAATGTATACGTCGTCGGGCGCGAGGAGCGGGGAAATTATGTTCAAGGGTGGTAGACACACAGGCACCATTCCATAAACAAAATGTGTGTTATTCCTTTCTTGTTAATTTCCTGTCGGGGGAGCCAACGAAAAAAAGGAAAACCATATCCTGCGTGAGGATATGTACGGACGGGAGAGGATTGTATACATATTTTCGGTTAAAAAAAAATACATCCTAACTGACTGACTGACAATTATATTCTTTTTTTTTCGGATGGATAGCTTCAGGAATTCAAAGCCACCTCCCCCCAGCCTCAGTTATGCTC
This sequence comes from Matsumyia berberina, assembly GCA_917880715.2. NCBI lineage: Eukaryota > Metazoa > Arthropoda > Insecta > Diptera > Syrphidae > Matsumyia > Matsumyia berberina. The sequence continues at coordinate 106,748,992 of OU862870.1, read as the reverse complement.
CGGTGATGAAGCCACATGGCATGGGGTTTTGTGTTTTTTCGTCGAACCGTTTAAACCCATTAGACGAGGGATGTTCTGCGCGCCATAGCCAGAGGGGTTGCCGGAATGCGAGAGCTTTATAGGCCGATGTCGATCGTTAAATAGTTACGACCGGGCGTCCCATACAACCACCACCCAGTGGAAGTGTAATTGATATGAGAACGAGCCGACGAACGACGGTAGTTATGTGAGTGCTGCTGCTCCCAGGGATGAAGCGCTCGTTTTTTCTTGTCTTTTCGGTGAGTTGTTGGAGTAATCCTCGCATGGAATTTGTGGGATTAACGTGGCTTGTGTGTCCAGGGAGCTAAGCCTGACATCAACGTAAACAAACAGACAGGCCAATCGGTTAAGCATTTCTATTTGCAACTTCCACCCCATTCTGGCTTCGATAAGAGTAGTTCCACTGGGTTCATGGCTTGGTAATACTTTTGACATGAGTGAATTAATTTGTCCATCTCCAAAGGGGATGCGGGTTGAACTTAGCCTTAAGCATGGACATACTCGTACTAATGGCTAACATGGTCTTTTAACGCATTAAACGAAAGATAATGTGTGTATCTACCCTTCCTGCTGAACGCTGTATCTAGTGGATCTCTGAGGAGGCTACTTACAAACAGGAAATTGAAAACCGCATGTAATATTTTAACAGCACATGTTGGCAACGAGGACGCGCTGGCGCTGGGCGCCCTCTCAACTCCAAATGCACCCCCTTTTCCGTTCGGGTAATGTCGTTGCGGTTGCAGCAATTTCTTTGCGAAAGAACGTGGTTTAAACTCACATTTTGAGGGTTATTACACACACATGCACACATTAGAAGTTCGCAGACAGTCCTTTGGGATGGAGGTAAGGCTCCCAGTTGGTTGGTGTAATTGGATTTTTGAAAATTGGAGTTATTACATTAATTTTGGGAAGATTCGTGACCGTAATTTTAAAGAGCATTTCGTTGACTTAATAATGTCTAATATGGTCTTTGAATCAGGGCAGTTTGGATGAAACCTTTTATAGGTTTTATGTGAAATTTGACGCAGTTAAGGGGTTCAATCTTTCAGACAAATCGTCGTAAAATGTGGGACATCAGCAGAGCCTCACTCTGTCATTTGGGGACAATGAGGCGTTTTGACTAAATGCGAATGAACAAGGCCTTAAGATAGTCCAATACCTAGAAGACCACGGTCGTTCGTTGATTTAACGGCCAGTGAGGTTTTCGCAGCGGCATGTTAAGCTACATAACCCGCTATGGACAAGGGTCATTGAACAACTTGGTGAATCTCGAGTTCTCGCCTTGGACATCTTAAGAACCTTTGGTGAAGTCTGGCATGATGGTGGATCTGGGTAACAAGTAACTACAACCAACTTGATAGATTCTTCCGCTATATGTACATGTCCTATGCCCAGCCATCCTAGTCGTTGTATATTTGCTCTTCGGCTAGCTTGATGTCGCTCTACAGCCCAAACAGTTTGCCGTTGCATTCCACTTAGCGTCTATGCAGACGGGGCCACAGATCTCCCAAAGGATTTTTCTCTCGAATTACCCTAGGGCGACCTCATCCATTTCAAGTCCATGCCTTGTCTTCTCTTGTTTAGGTATACTTAAGTCGTAGATGTTAGATTGTATACATGGTGTGTAGATAACACTGTGTGTAGATAACACTACTAAAGTAGATGTATTGTACCGCCCTTACCTAGGGACACTAATCAATGTAAGCTTGTAAGCTTGGCTCTGATAAATTGGAGTATTTTAAGACGATTTAGCTAGGATAGATCTTCGTCAAATAAAAGATATGTCCAAAGATGAGCCCTTCTGCTGCGAGTAGGTGTTAAGAAGATGTGTGGGCGTTTCTTCATCCTCATATCAGTTCCAATTATATTCTAGACCTAGTCTGCTTGTATCTCAATTGATTTTTAACTCCCAAGAAACAATACTTGCACAGACTTATGAAATGAACATGTATCTCTAGTTTGGCGTGTGAGTTTTGAACAATTCTTTCACGAGCGATGTTAAAGAAATCGCGTAACAGCGCGTCGCCTTGTCTAAAGAGACATCAAAGGTCTCTGACGTATCTTACGACCTTGACAGTGCAGCATGCATTCTCCATTGTCAACCTGCGGAAAAGGGCAAGTTTGTCATGCCAAAAGTAGGCATTGCTCTATATGGCTCGTCTCCATAAATGCTGTCACTGCAGAACTCGGTAAAAATGTGGTGAGCATCGATTTGGAATACCTGGGTTATTTCTTAGAACTACCATAATGTCTGGCCACTAGGTTGAACCAACCTACGACTACTAAAACGGCTTTACAATTGGATTAGAAGTTTCTTCAAAGACAGTATATTCAAGTCGTCGCTCTTCGACCTCACGAGCTATTCTCTCTCTAACCTCGTTTTACATATTAAATGTATAGGTTCGCCGACGACCGAGTGCCCTAATATCGTTTTAACAAACAACAGGCTTGTCAATCCGAACAAACCCAGCATGCACCTGCTTAGAGTCACCAGAAACTTTTATCCTATATCACAGGGCACGAGAACATATCCAACATATCAAAACTAGTTGGTACGCGCAGAATGAAGCGATCTCTTTGGAGCATAAAAAAACTTGACGCCATCGCAGTTCCTTCTTTGCTCCAAGGCATAAGTTTGATTGAAATTCGAGTGGTGTTTGCGCCACCGAGTTTCGGTGCAAACCTAATTATATCTTTTCGATGTGTTTAATTTAGGAGAGAGCAGTCCGACTATTTGATGACTTTTCACATAAGTCGAACCTCCAATCACTGAATCACCAACAACTCGTAGCAGACTAGCAGGGATAAATATTATCCCAGTAGATGCTTCGAGGAACTCAAGCGAATAATTCCCAGAAATACATGGCCCCAAGGTTTGACCAGAAACGCAGCGTATTTACGTACACTTGACCGAATTCTCTTTTGTTATAGAACCAACAAACTTTGGAACGCGCTATCATTTCCAGAAGATTTCAAAAGCAGGATGCACAAACATTTCAGGGCTCTGTAGAAGCGTTATAGGTTCAACTTCCCGAGATAAGTCCTTAAAAATCAAATGAAGATCACAAGTAACCCGTCAAAACCCACCCATAGCTGAATCTGAAACGCTACGAGGATTTTATTTTCCTCAAGAGGTTGCATATCACCGCTACAATCTATAGGTGCCATCACTCGACACTGTCTATTGAGCAAGCATGGATGAGGCAACTATCCCCAACCTTTTTTCACTTGACCTGCTCTCTTCCAAAGTCATTTAGGTTCCTTCTACAACGATCTAGGCGATCTGATTTATATAAATGTTAGAAGTCTCCAATGCCTTAGAAATTTCCAAGATCCATGTGGTATCACAACGGACCTATCATTGGTCCTAGTGTGCAGCCTTTAACAAGCACCCACTTTAATCTAACCTAACCCCTCAAAACTGTCTGGTACTCTCTTTTTTAAGCGAATCAAGGGCGAGCGTCCAATTTGTTGTTTTTTCACAAAGTTTTTTACCATAGGAAACTATGAAAAAGAAAAATGAAACCGCCGATCTAAAAGCACTAAAGTGAGGATATAAATCACAGGAGGTCTCAGCTCAATATAGCATAAGTTCTCTAGTTCTGTTAAGAAGTGGCTTTCGCTGCGAAGGGCAGGACATTTGCACAGTTTTAATTTCTTCCTCGTCACTGGAGCTTCTGCAATAGGCATTGCGATGTATACCGAGACGTTCCGCTTACATACTAATGACGCAGAGCCCTGTACTGATGCTGGAGACGACTCGAGCTTCGAGCCGACTAAGTTTAATCTCTGTTAACTTCTATTTTCTTATTATATGGCGCTTCCAGCCATAGCAAAACTGTCAAGCTGGATCCAATGTGTATTGGCTCGACAAATGGATTCCTCTTCGATATAATTTTTCAACAAACTTTTAGAGTCTTCCCAAAATGGGAGGCTAAATATGCAGCGCTGTTGCTTTGCATGCAAGTTCATCAGCCCTTTCGTTACCTAAGATATCCATGTTTTACCCAGCATAGGGTCACCGCATTGGCTCTCTTTTCTTTTTGAAAATTCATACAAGCCTTAATCTAGTTATTGCAGAGTTCAAAACCCTAATGGCTGCCTGGTTGTGAAAGTAATTATCTTTGATTTACATTATTGTCGTGAATATTTTCTTAAGCCTCGATGTTGGCCGTAATTTTGTCTTAAAAGACACTGCGATTGTCGTTTGTTCTAAAGGAGCGGTTTATTCCTATGACTCTGCAGTAAACCCAGCCTCCAGGCCAGTTCTCTTTTATTGATGACTCTTTGATTCCTGCAGTCATTTCTATCCATAATTCTGATACTAAATCTCCGGTCAAATGTCTGAGTCGAAGTTACATTTTTTGTCAATCTGACAGCAATCTCATCGAGATAGTATGAAAACGTGGCCGTAGGTTGCTGGGTTCACAACCATCCTTTGTCTCAATGTATGCAAAAAAGCTGCACTTCACCGAGGGCGATCTATGCAGAGGATGTGGGGACGAAGAAGTACATGAGGACTCAACACACTTTCTTTGCCATTGCCCAAGCCTCTGCAATATTAGAAAAAGAGCACTGGGCAGATACCTCTTTGATAATATCGATGACCTATCCGATGGTACACTGTCGGAATTGCTCAAGTTTGCAAGGACAGCCAGGTGGCTGTCAGGTATATAGAATCACGCAGCAGGAAGTAGCTGGCGAAATAAATGGGTTCCACAACCAATCTGCATAGACCTTAGTGAGATGAAGAGAGTTTCATTGGCTCGCTAACCTAACCTAACCCTTGTCTCGATCTCACAACAGTTTTGCCCAGCGTACTGCTGCAGTACAGATCCAGCGGAATGAAACGTAGCATGGTTCTCATTGCAGCCATAGATGTTGTTCTCATTAATCCCATGATTCCGATACAGGCTGCCTTCTGGATCTTGAAGAGGTTTGAAAGCTGATATTGTTTCTCAAAAGAATTTCCGGAAACTAGCGAGCAATAGTTGGAAAAGATCTCACAACTGCCATGTATAGCTGGTTTAAAGCCCTATATGTACTCCTGAAAGCCTGTACACATACATAAGTAGAAGGCTACACATACTTTCCTGAACCGCTGATCGTTGTTCTCCTTCCAGTTTCATTTGGATTCAAGAAGCCTGCTGATCCTGAAATCTAAGTTCAACCCCCGCGGTTTTTGGGGAATAAGTCTCTCCTTAGTGAAAAGGATAACCTCTGTGTTAATTAGTCGACCAAAATTCATAAAGAAACGAGTTCTCGCTACACAACTTTAACTGTAAACGCGCTACTTTAAGCCCTTTAAGTAACTTTGGCCTACACAGCACCATCACTAAAACTAATTACCTTAACCAGTAAAGTAAATTGAATTCTACCTAATAAGCTAAATCCCCAGGCATATGCAATACACGCCTCATTGCACACATAACAGTGCACATAATTCAACCCACACCTCTACCTCCCTTCTCTCCCACCAAATGGAGACTCCCAATAATTTACATGTGAAACCAAATTGACCGAAACACAATTTCTGGTCACGATTCATGCCGCTGCCAAGCCAAATGTCCGTTTCTCACAAACATCCCTTTCCTCAGGACGATAATTGCCCCATAAACAGATTGTTTCGCTTCCCCCACACACACCCAAAGACAAAAAACAAAATCCGCAACATTTATTACGGGACTCATTACCATGGTTCTACCATCTCATCAACTACCCAACCCCCATCATTAACCAAATCGATTCCCTGCCTGTATGCGTGTGTGTGTGTGTGTGTGTTGATTATTTACTCGCCCCCCGCTTCTTCATTTCCCTAATGGACTCTGATACGCAATCGAAATTAAGGTTTTCACTTCCCCCCTCTCAGAGAAGTGTATCCCCCCACCAGGGAAAGAAAAGTGCACACTGACCATAAAACATAACAACGAGGACGACTTTCAGCGTCGCTCGTCGTCCATCGCCCGCCTCAAAATTAGGGTGACTGATTAAAATCCGTCGTAACCAAGACCACAGCGAACGACCGTTCTTCCCTGATTCATTTCCGTCCCACCTGCGAGGGAATAAGTCGAAATAGTATCGCTTTTTACCCGCAGGACACATGCAGTACATTTCCGCTCGTCATTAAGACCGGTCTTATAGCTCAGCCAAAGCGTTGCCATCATTATCGAAGTAGCGAGTTATGTCGTAACCATAGGCACGCCAGTCAGACAGGTGCGGGCGGGAGGCACTAACCTCGTAAATAGTCTTAGAACCCGCCACCCTCGGTATGACAGACCGGCTTTACAACCACCCTTAATGGCGCGTCGATTCTGCCGCAACGTTTTAGTCATTTTTAAGTCCCGTCAACGGGAATGGAGAAATTAAGAACTTCGAAGGGTGACAGGTATTTTGACAAACTTACGCCAGGGGGTAAACAGCGATGGGACCGTTTTCTCCCGCTTGATCCGATTTAGTCAAGGGAATCCTTTATCCTTTGAGTGACAGTGGAAGAAGTTGTCTCCGCCCCGATTCTTGTGCTCGTTAAAATTGATTGGCATCGCCATGTAACTGAAGGGATTCGCATCGCATCCCGCCTGCAAGGCTCATTAAAAGCTCGTTTGAGAGGCTCTCCATTTCGAGGCAAGAAAAAATAAATAAATAAGTCCGGAAACGGACCTGAGTGAATGGAGAATTATTTTCCTTTTCTTAGACGAAGTACTACTCGTACTTACCCCAAAAGGAAGTGGAAAGCTTAACCCAGAGAGAGGGAGGGAAAAACCTCCGAGAGAAGACGATTTACGATTATGATCACCGAAAAGTGACGTCGTTAGCGTCCTTTCTAAGATTTTTTTCGGATTTTTGTTTCGGCAATAAATACGAGCACTTCATGCAGTGCGTGTGTTTGAATGATTTAAGGATGTGCGCCCATAAGTGGAGTCTGAGGTTCGTTCGTTGTCGAAAACCAAAAACCAACCGAAGATGCGTTAAAAAAAAACAGAAAAGCTGGACAATAGATCATGCGATTGACACTATTTTGGTGGGGGGCACTCCCTGCCCCTGGACTGCGATAATTTATTATCCAGCGAAATGGAATTTTTTTTGCTGAAATACGCATAAAAAGTTTGTCGAAGGAGTGGCAGGCAGGGCCATCGGGTAGATAATCCTTTGGAGGGGAATTCACTTTTTGGTGCCTGGCTGCAGTTGGATATCAAATTCGTGGGTCAGTGCTTCGCGATGAACTTTCTTAGTTTTTGGTTCGAGAATTTATGGACCATTGTGAGCAGTGAGGAGGGAGCAACCTGTCAGATGGTGTATTTTCAAAATGTTTTCGACTTGTGAAGAGATAGGAATCTTTTTGTTTGGGAATGTTTGACGGTAAAGTTTAAAGAGGAAATCTGCTAAAGAGAATATTGATTTGCATTTGTTAGGAGCACAAGTTATAGTTGGTGCCAGGGGGAACACGTTTTTCATGGAAAGTTTGCACGGACATTCAAAGTAAAGTTGGATGTCATGTCCAACACGTTTTGAGAGTTCCTATAGGGCAACAGTATGGCTTTTGTTTTATTTTTGCGTCGGAAGATGAAAGTGTTGTGTTCACACTTTTGGTTTAGAACCCGCAAGAACGTGAGATTCTTTATTTCCGTGGACTTTAGTCACTTTGCCGCCCTACAATTTGCCGTCACTCTTTGTGAATAGTTTTTCATTACAATTGGTTTGCAAGAATATCAACGGGCATCATAACAGCAGGGACGGAAATAGCATCGTCCGATACTGTGCCTATTGCAGTACATTTTTACAGATTTAATTTTTCTGGCATGAGATCTTATAACAGATGCATTGGCTAAGATTGATGGAGCACACCGCGTTTTCGATTAGTTTGCCAGTGTCAGCTTAGGGTCTCCAATGTGTGACATTATCTTTGATAAAGCAGGATTCTCCCGATCTATCGCATACACTTTGCAGAGTTTCCTTGTAAAACAGCCTATTGTAGATCGCCATTTCCAGTGCTTGATGGCCAAGTCCGAGACAATGTCATGACTCTTAGTGTGGCTTATTTTCCTTATTTTCCTGCTACCGATCAACACTGCTACTGTCTTGTGTTCTGCTGGAATCAGTCCGACGTTACCTGAATCCTTGATGAATGTACGCAGTAGATTTCGCATTCTGGAAGGTAATCTTTACCTTTCCACCTATTGTTTGACTCCTGGTCATTAACAATAATTAGCAAAATATAGCTTGGTGATGGCCTCGTACCTATACCCCCTCTGACGGCAGAGAGCACTTTGACCCCTGATATCTTTTGTGTCAAACTAAGTTCTTCTACAACTAGAGAACCAGAGCTAGATCGAGCTCATGGAGAAACTTAAGGATTGTGGTGAAATTTTGTGTCTGCTACAGGGTACAGCGGAAAAATCACATTTTATTTGCTCAATAGGTTCTTAATCCTCGTAGTGCAGGCAACATATGTCCGGAGAGGTAGCACTTATTCGTATACTCAGCTTCTTGAAGTGATATTTGAGGGATGAGCTTCTAAGTTGACAAAATCCTGTTCCTGAGTTCTATTTTGAGAGCTGCTGGTGAATAAGCCATGAGCTTCTCAGCAATCTCTTAGCCTTTGACGCGCTTGTGTCCGAGAACCCAATAGATTTTGTGATAGGATTTCAGGTAATCCTTAGGTTTGAGAATGGAGTTAAACAAAAGGTTTGAGGGACTTAATAACTGTTGTTGTTCAAACTATTTTGAGACCTCAATGAAGCTTAAACGCCTTATCCACAGATGTTTTGGAGAGCTTTTCCATTTCGAGGCAGAAATGGTTTCCAAGCGTGGTGTAACCTCAGACAGGGCTACTCGACGTGTCTACTGCAGCACGTTCGGTCTTAGCACAAAAATTATACATTGGTTGTACATTTCTATAGTTAGACCCATAATACCATATGCGGCCATAATTTGGTGCCAAAAATGCTTGAACGAACAACTGCAAAGAATCTTGAGAAACTACAAAGAATTGCTTGTCTCGACATTACAGGTGCTATGCGCACCTGCCCCACTTCAGCCATAGCGGCTGTCATCGAGCTCTCGCCTCTACATATCTTCACTAGGAAGACCGCTACCCATTGTTATAACACAATGCAGCTACAACACAAGTATAAATCAGAAAATCTTGTGGGTCATCTGAAAATACTTCACTCATTCCAAGTACGGACATGTTCTGCACTATCCCCGACGTTATGGTCAGGAAGTACAGTTTCGGAAGTCTATTTGAGGTGGAACTTAAGACCGTGTCGGCTGGTCTAATGGGGAACCCGTATCAGGAAATTTGGTATAATTTCCCAAAGGATCAAAAATGACTACTGAAATCAGTGCTGGCGGCTTAAGACCGAACACTTAAGCTCCAGCCCGTTCCAGGCTGATGTTATTGAGATGTAATAAATAAATAAATAGTTGGCGCGACAGCTCGGAATGAGCCAAGGCCTGGCTTCTCGCAACCATTCATGTTGTGCGTGTTGTATTGTTTGCACGATTGGAAGGGACCTACAATTTATTGCCGACTCTGAACGGCGAAGGGAGAAGCTCTTTCATGATAGATTATACTCCCGGAGGCTTGTCATTCCCCGACGAGAGGTGGTGCCGTGAAAAATGTTTGGTGTTCCTGGCTGGGGCTTAAACCCACGCCGCTCGGTCAGCAGTCCAACGCACTAACCACTGAGCCATAATAAAGGTATTAGGCGCGCAAAAATACAGATCTATTCAAATAGTCAATCTGCGCTTAAAGCATTGACACTCCACTTCGTGGAATCTATGTCAGTTAAGTGCTGCTACGATACCCTACAATCACTTGCCAGGCACAACAAGGTCAAGCTTGGTTATGTGCCCGTCCACCAGGGCGTTGTAGGCAATGAAACTGCGGATAAACTGGCTAGGACCGGTTCGACTTCTGCGCCATTGGGACCGAAACCCTTCTATGGCGTTTATTGGGCTACCACCACAGCTTCGTTAAGCAACTAGGAACACCAACTTCGCCTAGCCCATTGAGAATGCATCATGCAATCCACGAGACTTATCAAGCCTTTTTCCTAGAAGGAAATTCTAAACCTTGACAGAAACAACATGAGGAAGCTAGTGGGCTTCCTTTCTATGATATCGTCTCAACAAAGTAATCCTCTGTTCAGATATAAAGTGTCGGCTATGTTTGGAAGAGGAAGAAACCTCTGGACACGTTCTCTGTGAATGTCGGGCACTATAGTGGATACGTAGACGAATTTTTCATAGGGAATTTTGTTCGTCGGCGGAGAATAGAAACTCGTCTACTATTGACATATTCACATTCATTAGGAAGGTAGTAAACCTATTAGGCTAAGTAGACCGGGGACGCAATAGATCATGCTAGGTCGCAGCCTAGAACCCTGTTTATATTGTTTTATCGTAACCAGGCCATATCTTTAGGCTTGTAACACAGGAGTTAAGCCCACTCTATCTCTTATATGCGGCTTCAAGCCACAGTCTATATCAGGACACATGGAGGGATTTTTACCCGCTGTATTCTCTCTTTGTGTCAAGCCTTCACGTACTAGTTCACCCTAACAAAGACTTACATTGTGCTTTTTGCCAAGAACCTTCAACCTTTCACCAAAGCACCGAACATGCTTCGATTCAATTTTTGTAGCTAAAATTGCTCTTATTGTCCCTTGGGTATTATCAACGAAAAACTTGAAATCATCAGGTAGTATTGCCCCTATTGTGACTTCCTTACCGGCTGATGTTAGTTTCAGGACATCTGCTTAAAAGACTGATGGATTTCACTATCCCGAGTTTTTCTGAATTTTGATTTGTATTTGTGATTCCTCTGCTTCTACTCCCTTATCCGTTTTGCAACTTCAGAAAGTTCAATCGCTTGGTATTCCTCCGTCTTCGGTAAAGTTCTGGTAAGTGGTCTGTGTAGTGTAAAAAAATTAAATAGCTGCCGCGACAGCTCGTTGTGAGCCAAGGCCTATCTTCTCACAACCACTCACGTTGTGCGTTTTACATTTTTCGCACGAATGGAAGGGACCTACAATTTATTGCTGACTCCGAACGGAATTGAAAAGCTCTTTCATTCCTCGACGAGAGGTAGTGCCGCGAAAATGTTCGACGGACATGGCTGGGGCTTGAACCCAAAATGCTCGAATATCACTCCAAAGCACTAACCACTGAGCCAAGACGACCACAGGTCTGTGTAGTGTAATCCATTGTAGTTGCGCACCTTCAGAGTTTTCGAATGACCTAATTTTAGTTAGGTCATCAACGCAGTATATCAGTTCTCAAGAGACTACCCTAGTGATCTTCCTTAAGGCCGCTGCTATGCAATGAGCGGCACAGAAAGATGCTCAGAAATAACGCTTTCCTCTCAACGACTGCGTGGCCACAACCATACGATTTAATTTTGGCGATTGCCGCTCATTGCATGACCTTGGCCTTACATCGAATAGAGTTCCCTATCCGTTAAGTGAACCCAATACATATCTTGAAAGTCTTCCTAAAGAGTTCGATCCCCCTTCTGATTTTTTTTAAATCCACTTGCACTCAAGGGCTGACGTCCAGACTAATTTAGTTGCGAAATGTTCACTTGACGAATTGACCGAACTTACTGAAGCTCATGTTTCCGAGTTTCTCAAACTTTTAGAGATGCGAGCCGTGGAAAAGAGTGGTTGCACTTAGTCCCGATAGAAAACACCCCAATCAGGACATTCGTCTCGCAGCAGAGATTGAAAAGAAATTGTTTCCAGATAAAGACTCCTAGTCACTTCCTCAAGAGTAATGAACCTTGTTTCGTTTCTGTTTGTATGGAAATCCCCAGTCCCCAGCATATCAATACATATTTCACATTCACAGCGTCGATAAACAATTTTTAATCACTCAGCAACAACCCACAAGCAGCGCCCCTTTTCCCATTAAAATACCAACGTCATGCCATTTGGCAACCAACTCCGCTCATGCTAATGACCATTTACACGCGTGTATTGATACCAATAAAGCCGGTCCCTCGTTCATTCGAGCGTTTCGTGAAATTCTGCCGACTTGTCGGACAAAACCACCACTCCAGCAGACTTAGCACACTCCGGGCATTTCCAGTGACTCGTGTTAACAACCCCTTTGCAGTTATTTTGATCCTCCTGCCGTCCTGTGTGTGCGCAAATAAATTTTCCAACCCCACGAATTTGAAAGGACAAACGCACAAAATTCAAAACATTTCTTGTAAATCAAACGACAAAGGACCCAAAAAAAACTGATTTAAGGACGAACGCACACAAATTGTTGCGCCCTGCTACATACCGTACCGATTTGCCATTGCTATTGGTACTCTCATTGTTTTGTTGTTGCTGTTGTCCTTGGCAGCGCGGTCGAACGGTGGTTTAAACCCTAAGCCACCCTCGCAAAGTAACTCTCTGCCGAAGGACGATTTGTAAACAATTCATCATTATCGCATATGCACGCGTGTTGCCTTGAGGACGAAGGAACAGTACACAAACACCGTGTGCCGAGGATTAGTCAGTTAGTTTCGGCCCAGAGTGGGGTGCTGAGAGCCCGCCGCACACAACCGCCCTGCAATACCCCAAATGGTGGTTATGCAAATTAGTACCTCAGAGCGTCGTGTTGTACGAACAAGGGGGTTGAACACAACCAAACTGCAATTGATGGGGTTCAAAGGACACCCACCCCCCACATACAGGGAACAAAAAGAAAAATATGTTGTCGCCTGCTAATTTGAGATTTCCAAATGAAATCTCCCGATTAGCACGAATCTGAGCGCGTACTCCTGTCGCGCGTACTCCTGTCGCGCGGCACCTCAATAATGCAAATTGATTCGTCCTCGAGTGTCGCTCGCAGATGGAACCGCCAAGGAGATGCATTATGTACACTGCTCCCCTAATGAAATGAGCACGTGCTCATTTCGGGTTCGCTGTGTCGAGCGTGTCTAGCCAGGGTGTGATTGCAGAAGCGGGCACAGTCTGCACAACGTGCCTGCAAATGAAACGCAAAGGATAATAACAAATAAATTTTGCATAAGACGAGTGCGCGCCGAGCAAGTCAAGAAGAGGTGCTTGTGTGCAAATGTTCTTTTTGTCCTCTGATGTGTGTGTTGCCGGGCGGACGAAGGCGGTTTAATTCGAAAGTCTTACCAAGTGGCGGGTATTTTTCCAACTTTTTTCCCTGTGGAAATGGTAATTAAACGTAGGCAACCCCAACTGCTGCTTCTTTGGCGGAAAGTTGAAAAGCGCGAAGCAAGGAAAAAAAAACAATTTTCTGAAGCGGAAGTGCCAGCGAGAATGAAAGGATGCAGATCAAGGAAAGAGCCTTGGAATGAGGATGAGAAGCTAATAAAGAGGGTGCGAAATAATACCGGGACTTTTCTCCCTTCCATGGGATTACAAAACAAAATAAGGATCAGAGTCAACTGTAATGGAATGCGCTATTGTCCCTCATCTCTGTTGGAAGGGAAGACCTATTTCCTGAGGACACAAAAGGTGCATCATGACAGTTAACAGGAGATTGAAAAAAAAAAACCTGAGAATCACTGGCGATTATTAAAACAAAACGGAGGAACACGTCTCCTTCGCAAGCTAATTGTTATGCAGAACAGGTGACAGTGAGTAAAGTGGAAGTTTTAAAGGAGTCGTAGTAGGAGGTTTCTAAAGCTGAAGAACCCGCATCGGAAGTTGGAGGGAAACAAGGAAGATAATCTGAAAAGGAATTTCGCTGTAAAAACATGGAAAATGGGAGAGGAAAGTAGTTTTGTGATTTAAATCCTTTTAGAGGATTGCTGTGATCGACAGGAAGCCTAAAGAAGATCCAAGAAGACATTCTTTGATTTTTAAATTAAAAGTTGAAATCGAATTGGATTTGGAGTTGAGTTTTGTTTGTTTTCGATTTAAAGTTTCTCTTACTCATTCGTGTTTTTGGGATGGTTTGGACTGTGTCCTTTCTTTCGAGGACTTAAACTTTTCCTGTTGTTTTTTTTTTCTTGCCAAAGAAACCTTCTGCATGAATAACCATGGCCCTTAGCATATATACATATTATTTATTGAATAGGGCATAATTTTACACCTAAATGTTTCAGTTTCCAAACCCAATGAAATTGTCCCTAACTTCGCACCAAAACGTGTCTTAAATTTAAAGTTTAACCGGCTCTCCGATGATTTCCAGGATTTCCAGGGTTAAATGGAAAGTTTAACTTGAGTGTCTTTTTCCGCCCTGAATGCATCCATACTTAGACGTTTTGAATTTTGTGTCAGATGGAAAGAGTTATACCAGTTACCAGTTTCGTCTAAAAGTCTCGACTCTCGAAGTCTTTGCTGTCAAATCGGTGCACGATTCCGATCGTGTTTTGTTCTTTTCAATTCATTGTGCAAATTCTCTGTGCAAAATTCATAAATGTTCTCAAAAGTTAATAAAATTTCTAATGCATGATGTGTGTTGTTCAAATTTTCTTAAAAACTAGTTAAAGAAAAGTGAAATTTTGATTGGTTTTGTCGTTTTCAACGAGATTGCCGGTAAGCTAGAGAATAATTTGTGGTAGATCAGGTACGTGCATTCTTACTTAAAGATTTTTACAAACCCGCTATGTGTTCAGATTTTGCCGTTCATGGTTTCTTCATTACTTCGGACAATCCCATACAAGGCCGCTGAAAAATTGACATGTATTTTCCGCGTGTTGCACATGTTGCAGCCATCAGAAAAAATGTTTTCAATATAACGTCGACGCAGAACTTGAATTACTGCAATTATCGTCACTCTTTTGATGTTCACACTCTTTTACTTCCCTGAGCCAATTAACCATCGATGTGGGCGCTAGTCCCACCCTCCACGGATATCTGTTCCATCACCAGATTAATGGACTTTAAAACATTTCATCTCGTGATCAATGTGGCTCAGTGCTTAGGGCGTTGGAGTGCTTTACGGTCCGCGTAAAGTTGAGCAATATGAGCAATGCGCCCTTCACCAATGTCTCAGGCGGGCCTGTTGTATGCCCCCCTTTTAATAGTCAGAACTCCCCACAAATTGTGTTAGAAGGGATCCACGGAAAGAGGAACAATTATTGAGTCAACACTAATGTGCGTGTGATCTGGGAAATTGTTCTGTTTCTTTGGGGAAAGTGAGGACGTCGCCGATTCCTTTTTCCATGTGCTGCTTCAGGTCCGATATCCTCATAGACCAAAGGATTTTCTGTCGCGCTTTCACTAAGAGTGAGCAGATGTGTAACACGTGTTGGGGTTCCTCCTCTTATTTCTCGTAATTCCTACAGATTGTTTCGTCGGCGTCTCCTGAGTTTAAGTTGCCCTGTGGTCAGTCTCACCATCAGCTTTCACTGCTCTCTGTTCGAACCTAGAACTTTTTGGCGATCAGGTTCTTTGGTTTCTTTATGAGTGATCTTGCCACATTGCAAGCCAAGAGGTTTGCCCAGTTGTCTTCGAAGTCCCTTAGCGTCTTTTCGTTGATTACTGTCAATAATCGCGTGCGCCCTTTCTCTTGCCAGTTCGTCAGCTTTCTCATTCCCTGAGACAGACATCGAACCAAGGTGTCTGAGGTCGCTCGGGCATCTTGTACCTACATATGTAAATATATGTAGCAACAAACGGTTGGAGACCGCAAAAGTTTAATCTTTCTTTGCTAGAATTTCTGGCTTTTTATTCTCTTAGATTTCTACATATACTTACGTCGTATAATTGTTACAAGACGCAGGATCGTCGTTTTTGTCTGTAGAGCTGATAATTTAGTCGTGCGTCGGTTTTCCGTCCATGCACCCAAATCAGGTTGTTGCTTTGGGGGCAGAAGTGATTTTATGGTATTTCAACCCCTACCACTTCCTACCACATAATCACGTTTATCTTTGAATAGCTTTTTAACTTCGTGATGGCTGTACCGACTTTCTCCAGACTGAGAAGTTTCATTCCCTTTCTCTGAATTTCAGAAGCTGCTGGAAATGATCCTTAAGAAATCGATCCGTAAATGAGTGAACGTTAACATGTTGGATGCAAGTCTTTCTTCAACAAGCAGATAGATAGATAGGATGCGTGATGAATTCGCGTATAAAAAATCCAAGTATCGTATTACATATAATCTGCTAAATGACAGCCAGCCGGACGACCTAGTCTTCTGTTGTGTCATGTTGGCTGTGCATTCCGACTAAACCACCAAAAACTTTTTTGACGCTAAAGGTCCCAGATACGATTTTGTCCTCTTTCTACGGAAAGAGTCTGTAGGTCATAAAATCTTCCTTAGCCACTTTAGTATGCGCATAAACACACTAAACTCAATGCACCCTTAATGGGGATCACAGCCAGCCGCTTACTGATTTGGCTAGTCTTTTATGAGCAAGGTCTGCCCTTTGGTTTACGTAGGCACGGCTTCACTCGACGGACTGAAGTAGTTCTTACCTCGCCTCAGGCAAACACCGTCTACTCACATACATTCTCTTGCTACAAGAAAGATTAGAAAGAATTTCTTAATAGCGTGTAACTTTTATCGGGTTAAATGACCCAACAAACCTAGTCATCATTCAAGCCGGCTCTCTGAAAACTGGCGAGTTCACTGTTCCTCTCATTTGTCAGATCTTAATTGAAGGCGTTAGTATCGACTGTCGTCGTTGTTCGTTCATGGGCTGTCATTTAATCTGTTCAGCCAGTCGACTCTCCTGAATGGCTGTCTTTCCCATGTCGCATATCTTCTTTTGGATGGTCAAACTAGGGCCAATGTGTAGCTATCTGAAAGATCTAGTGGCTAACCTGAAGCCAAATTGAGGCTGTAACGCACTAGGATCCAAGTTCCAAGTGTTTTCTGGGCATGTCGTGTCCCACTTTAGAAGGCGATGATGTACTTTTACGTGATAGGGTACCTCATATGTAAGGTGACGGCTACGGTTGAACCGAAACGCATACTCGTTGTGATGAAGTCTAGAAAGGAGGTCGAGAAACATTCGCACGCTTAGATTCGATTTTTGCTTAAAAATTTGTGAAACTTTTTTGACCTGACACCCGTGTTTTCTTAATTAGGCAAGGAGTTGATGTTTTGGTGTTCTTCCAGGTCACCACCCCTGCACTTATCCTTTCTTAGAATCCAAGGCATCTGCGTCATTGTGCCTCCCATTGTAGTGGCCGCGTAGTAGTTGTCGCCTTCGACAGTTTTTTAATGGAGTTTTCCTCGCCACCGACATCTGTTACCATTGTGGCAACCCTAGGTGCTATTTAGGTCTGCAAGCACCTGGGTGTCTGTCTATAGTTATTTGGTGAATAATTTGGGCATGCATGTCCTTAAGCCGTCTATGTCTCATCTATCGGTTGATACTTCTTGTGTTTCTTTGTACGTCACGATTGTCCACAAAAATTCAACTTTAAGTTACGTTAGGGTTAGGTGAGGTGCCTGTCCCCGCTTAGCAGAGACACATTTAGTCCAATTGTGATACCATTTAAATTCGGAGACCAAACTCGGGCTAAGTGGGCGAGATCTTCGAAGAAGCACTTTCCTAGAGTTTTTTCTCTCCGTCTTGACGGGGCAAGGTAGGTAAATAGAAATCGGAGTATTGTTTCTTCCTCCTCCTCGTTTTTACAGCTTCGGCAGGAATGGTTGGATAGACATCCTTCGTTATAGCGTGTCTACCTATCAAGCTCGTGAGGTGTCTTTCTATAGATACGTTCTCCCCCGTTTTCTCATGGTCCAGGTAAGGCCAGATTGGCCTTGATGGAAGGCAAGTCCCACCTGCTGTTTGGCATTCTTTTGGTTTCAGTATTAAGGTGAAACTATGTATACTCTTTAACAGCAGAGGGTCCCCCTCCCCTTCCATATCGTGCTATGCAGCATCCAAATGCTTTCTTGATGTCTACGATCAGCATATTATATGGATTGTTCACTCCAGAGATTGTTGGGCTGGACAGATTGTTTGGATTGTTCGTCGCATGAGCTGGCCTCTGGAATGAGTATTCATCACATTGGATTGAGTGCATAACCTGTTAGGATTCTGTTAAGAGCTAAAGCTAGGTTCTAAGGCTATCAACTACTGGCAACAATTTCAATTTTCAACAGATTCCCTCTATTTTCTCTGCCAAACCAAGAGCCATCGTGTTCCAATCCATGGCGATGTTTGTGCCTTTTGGTGGGCGGAAGGACTTCCTGAATATCTGCTTACGAAGAAAAAGATCTTCGTTGTGTCGCAAATTTCACCTTAAGCTCACTGAATAAATGTACCAACGCCTCATCAAACCACGCCGAACTTTTCTCCGAAACCAGTTGACACAAACCATCCTTCAGCCACACATGTCCTTTTTTTCAATGTCGGCCATCGCAGATTCGTTGAAAATCATGCAAATTTAAGCAGAACCGTCATTTGTACGTTCGCTGCTGTACTTAACCCTCAAAGCGAATATCCCAACACAATGCCAACCGAATGCGAAATGACCCTCAAAACCGGGTTTTTTTTTTCTTTTCCACGAAACACAAGAGGGTCCTTCTTGTTTGCTCTCAAATGCTCACCCTTGCGTCCTTGTCCTCGTCATCGTCCTCGTCCACATCGTCAACGCTGTTCATTATGATTTAGCATGACATTCGAGTGTTTTTTATGCCACGAGGGTTGATTATTATTTTTCCTATTTTTTTGCCCGTGGGCTTTCTTCGAACAGCACACACCGAAGCATTCTGGCGTAACGACTACAAACCACTACCAGGATGATGATCAACATAACTACCATAACTACCCCTATCTCTGGGAGCTGCTGTAGGGTAAAAATGCCTCAGGCCCGCCTGCACCAACAATTTCCATGTAAATAACACAAAAAACCCTTCTCCGCCCCGTGGACACTCATTTCCATCTACCACTACTCTACTGGAAGGTACCACGTGTTGGATGTTGCACAAGGCTTCGTGAAACACACAGCGCAGAAACCTCCTGACATCGAGGCATTCCAACGACCAACAAGAACAACTCAAGTGCGACTGGGGGTGGAAATGGAAACTCGCAGGACGACTACGAGCGATATTTTAGCTCTCCTACCGCCAAGGGTTGTTTCCCTGATTCAGTTTTCCGACGGCGGTTTTTTATGGCACATCGCGCGGTTGTGCTCTCGTGTCTCCTCTGTTGAGCTTTCACTTTTTCGTTTCTACCCGTGTCGTCGCAAAGTTTTTCGTTGTCGTCGTTGTCAACTGGTGGAGATTCAGGGGCCTTTTTGTTATTTGCCCCCAGAGACTGAAGGTTTTTCTGCGGTTCCATGTGTGTGTATAAAAGGAATCCTCTAACCTCGGGGTTCAAGTGACATTGATCTTGGAAAAATGAATAAAAACGACTTCAAAAGGTATTCCCCCGGAGTCTGGTGTCGTCCTGCGTTGAAAATTTAATTTCGGAAGCAAGGTGACTTTAATATTTGCTACCCGCCCACACGATGGGATGAGCAGCTGAGTTGTGCGACCACAGGATTCGATTTCATTAAAAATGGTAAAGGCACACGGTTGCTGAGAATTTAATTTTACGGGAGCACTGGTAAAGGTGCTCCGCACCGCGACATTGTTTGTTAAATTAAAATTAAAATTTAATTTTGTGACACAAATTCCACAGTTAATTAATTCGATCTGTCGGACAATTGCATTTGGGAATGTGGCGCGCGTCTAAATTGGATGAACTGTCGGTTTATTGACATTTGATCGTTAATTGTGGTTTCCAATTAAAAGCGATGCAGGCCAGCCAACCACTGAAACCTCGTTTGATGGTTAATAGGATTTTCATTCGCTTCCGCCGAAACATAAACTTTCCAAATTACATAATTTTTGTTTTTTTCGTTGTTCATAACGCAATTATGTGTAAATTGTCAACGTTATTGTCGATGATTAAGTTGTTAAGCTGTTTGAACAGGCAACCATAGGTATTACTTTAAATTGCTATTAAATGATGTAAATTGTGTTATAGTTTTTGGTTTTTATTTTTTTTTTTAATTAGACGGACGTGTAAGTGGAGGTTCGGCTGAGACAATTTAAATCAGTGAAATTAAGCATTCGCTCAGACGCATCGTCACGAGGTGTTAACTCCCCCATCTATGGCCTTTCCCGCAACTCACCTGGGACCACTGTTTGCATTATTATAGAGGGGGTCGCGATTTGATTTTCCCGTGTTCTTCTGAGGAAATTTTTTCGTCTTCCTCCCTGTTTTTCGTTTGCAGCACCGACTCAATGATGGAGCCTTTTTGGTTCCAGCTGTCGTTACTTGAGATCCTCATTCTCACTACATTTTGTGGAGTCATGTTGGCTATCTTTTTTTTCATCACTTTCAGCCTCCTTTTTTCTGGTGCCTCATCTGCTAAAGGTGGCTAAAGTATGGTCGCCGTGGCTCAGTGGTGCGTTGGACTGTTGTGCAAGTTACGTGGATTCAAGCCTCAGCCATGTCCACCGAAAAGACTCTGGGAGTATAACTTCTCATGCCAAAGCCGAGAGAAGCCGAGGTCCATACTATTCCCATCTTATGGAGGTACGCGTTGACATTGCCATGCCCAGTTAGAAACTGGGTGATGTAGTAGTTTATTTAGTAGTGTAACCTAGTAGTTTCCACTCCGCACATTTGGTCTCTCTAATCAGTCTTACCGTCCACTTGCCCTTGTCAGCGTTACTTGGTGAGCCGTTGGCCTCTAAAATCGCCATTTCCACTCATATTTCTCCCTCATGTTTGCAGACATTCCTCTGCCGCTAGGAGGTCGATAAGCGATGGGTCATCCTCCTACTCCGGCGAGTACTGCGACCTACTGCTAGCTATGGGACCTACTGCTAGCTATTGCCTGTGCTTCTCTCGACTGAGTTCATCGTCTCAGATCTCGCAGCCATGCAGGAGAATGGCTTACATACATGGCCTACATTTGCCTTGAGTCTGCTGAGTAATGTAGTGACCTTTGCAACTCGTTCCAATGAGGACTTTATTTGTTGCCAAAAAGTAAGTTTGGAGTCAATGCTATTCTCAGATATGATCTTCGCTGTATTTTTTGTCGATTATGACCTCTAGGTCTATTTGAAATTCGTCAGTCGCCGCCATCTGTCTCCTAGTCAGGAGGACTTTATTTGACTTCTCTGTTGCTAGACTAATACCATGGTCTTTCATCCAAGCATTCCATTTAGTCTTTTACATTTCTTGAGCTACCACCTTTCTTTGTTGCTGCTGGAAAATTTCTAGAGAGTTTCTAATGAAACTTGATCGGCAAAGGCTCTTGTAGTCCGTTGCTCAGCGTTAAACTTCCTCACAGTGGTTCTTTCTTGCTGCAACAAGGAAATACTTTCTTACTTAAGGTGGCGCTACAAGTCTCTCCAGCCAGCTCGATCTTTAGCCAGCTGCCTCCAGTTTCGCACGCCAAGTTGGTTGAGGTCCCCTTCCACTTGCGTGCGCCACCTGAGTCGCGGTCTTCCTCTACTGCGCTGACCCTCGGGTGTGGATTCGAAGATTTTCCGAGCTGGAGCATTGGTGTCCATCCGCTCTACATGACCCAGCCACCTCAGTCGTTGGACCTTCACTCTTCTGGCTAAGTCGATGTCGCTGTACAGCCCGTACAGTTCGTCGTTGTATCTCCTCCTTCACTCCCCGTCTATGCAGACGTGACCAAAAATCACCCGAAGAATTTTCCTCTCGAAGCAGCCAAGAGCAACCTCATCCGCTTTAGACAGAGTCCATGCCTCTGCGCCGTAGAGCAGGACTGGGACGATTAAGGACTTATAGAGGGTCACCTTAGTTGTTCGAGAGAGGGCTTGGCTACTCAACTGCCTTCTTAGCCCAAAGAAACAGCGATTGGCAAGAGTTATTCTTCGTTTAATCTCAGCGCCGATGTCATTGTCTGAATTTATAGCGGAGCCTAGGTAGACAAAGTCCTTAACTACCTCAAAGTTATAGCTGTCTATAGTGACGTTCTGTCCGAGACGTCGGTGTTGGGAGTCCTTTCTTGTTGACAGCATATACTTCGTCTTGCCCTCATTGACCACTTAACCCATCTTCGCCGCCTCCGTCTCGATACTCACAAACGCACCAGTGACATCACGCTGCGTTCTTCCGATTATGTCAATGTCATCGGCGTATCCGAGTAATTGGACGGACTTTTGAAAGATTGTGCCTCTGGTGTTGGCGCGTGAGTTTTGCACAACTCTAACAAGAACGATGTTGAAGAAGTCGCATGACAGCGCGTCGCCTTGTCTAAATCCTTTTCTGACATCAAAGGTCTCGGTGAGGTCTTGACCGACCTTGATGGAGCAGCGTGCATTTTCCATCGTCATCCTGCACAACCGGACGAGTTTGGCAGGGATGCCAAAACTAGACATGGCTCTGTATAGCTCGTCTCTATAGATGCTGTCATACGCGGCCTTAAAATCGATAAAGAGGTGGTGAGTATCGATTTGAAGTTCCTGGGTTTTTTCCAAGATCTGCCGCAGTGTGAATATTTGATCGATGGTGGACTTTCCTGGCCTGAAACTACACTGATATGGACCGATCAGGTTGTTGACGAACGGCTTCAGGCGTTCACACAACACGGCAGATAAGATCTTGTACGCGATGTTAAGAAGACTGATGCCTCTGTAGTTGGCGCAATTCAGAGGGTCTCCTTTCTTGAGGATCGGGCAAACAATGCTGAGGTTCCATTCATCGGGCATACTCTCCTCCGACCATATTTTACAGATGAGTTTGTGCATGCTCCTTACCAAGTCAGCGCCTGCTGCTTTGAAAAGCTCGGCAGTTAGGCCGTCAGCTCCAGCAGCTTTGTTGGACTTAAGCTTCGAAATGGCTTTCTTCACCTCGTCCAGGTCGGGTGGACGGAATTGTTGGTCTTCGTCGTCCAGGTTGCATGGTTCATTCTGCCTGACAGCGGGATTTGATTCGTCGTCGCCGTTAAACAGTCTGCAGAAGTAGTTCTTCCATATGCAACAAGGAAATGGTCCGAGATAATGGTTACGTGTTCGAATCTTTGTGCATTCAATATTTTGGAGGAGTGTCTTCCATCGATCGCAGCGTGATTGGCGGTTTAGTTTTATCAGGTGACTTCCAAATTGGGAATTTCTAGCTGCGCACTGTCATTTTTTGCCCCGCGGCAAACTCGATGAGCCTGAATCTATTTCCAGGGGTCGTGTTTTGCAGACTACATCTTCCGATACTCCTACCAAAAATGTCCTTCCTTCCGATATTTCCGTTGAAACTTCCAAGACTATCTTAATGTCATCCCAAGGCAAACCATTAATCTCAATTAATTCTCTCCACAAACTCAATTTATTGTAAAGATCATCATTAGCAAAGGTCATAAAAATAGGAACAGCTTCTATGGCAGTGCTAGAGGATATCCTTAGTCTTCCATGCCTCGTCTTCTCATTAAGACCGTAGCCATACTTGATGCCTTTACGCTGATTACTGAAATACTTTTCCCATCGCTTACTTACTTACTAAACGGGATCCCGACCCCTGAAGAGTCTCTGCGTGAAACACAGCAGTTCTCGATCCTCTTTGATCCCAGGCTTGCTGCTCCTGTTTGTCAGGCTAAGGATTCTGGCATCCGCAATAGCTTGTTCCTTATACCGAAGGTTCGCTCACCCTGATCGTCTCGAACCTGAGAGCTGCGATTTAAAGATTATCTTGGCTGAAGCATTGTTTTCCATTTCCTCGATGCGTCGGAACCAGTGTAGTCGATGAGATTTGGTTTTCTGAACTAAATCCACACCTTCGTACAGCTCATTCGCCCTTCTCCATTCGCCCTCCTCGCAAATAAGGACGAAAATCCAACGAAGTATTTTTCTTTCGAAAGAACCTAATATCTGCTCTGCTTATCATGCAGCACTTGCCACCATACAGCGGGACTGGCAGGATTAGGATCCTATAGCGCATAAATTTTTGTCTTTTGTGTTAGGAGCTTCGACCATAGTTACCTAGGGTCATTCTTCGCCGGATCTCCACTTATATATCATTCGTGGAGTTAACGTTTACTCCAAGGTAGGTGAACTATTTTACTTCCTCGGAGTCATAGCTGTCGATAGTGACGTTTTACCCTAGGCGGTGGACAGATAGATTTTTGTTTGCCGACGGCACATATTCGGTTGTGCTTTCGTTTATTTTAAGGCTAACTTGTTTCGCCTTTTCTTCAATCGCCACAAATACTTCTACGATAGCTCGTTGAGACCGTGCGTTGATATCAATATCGTCTGCGTAACGCAATAGCTGGCTGGGCTAGTGGAAGAAAGTGCCTTCCGGGTTGCTCCGAAGGGGTGGTGTGTTTCGACGGCCTTTTCCAGGATTTGCCTTAGTGTAAATATTTGGTCTATCTATAATGGATTTGCCGGGCCGAAAGCCGGACAGGATCTTATATGCAACATTAAGCAGGGATATGCCTCTATAGTTGTCGCGAGACATAAGATCGCCCTTTTTGTAGATGGGCATATAGAGCTGACACTCTAATCGTCGGGCATGCTTTCGTCCACCCATACTTGGTTGATGATTTGGTGCATGGTCCCTACCACAACGTCACTTTCATATTCCGCTGGTAAGCCATCAGGGCTGGCGGCTTTGTTGTCTTTTTAGGTTATTTATAGCTGCGCCAACCTCTTCCAAAGTGAGAGGGGGACTTGCAAATCGACTGTGTGTTCGGCCTTTCTGTTTGTTGCCTATTTAGTAGCTGTTGGAAATGCTGCTTAAAAACATCTGCTATTCCCTGCGCGTCGGTAACTAGGTTTCCTTCACTTCACTTCACCGAAGAGCCTGCGTTCCGGAGCTAAAACCAGCAGCCAGATGCTTAGGTTTTTTTTTTTATAAAACCTGCAGATATTGTTTCTGTCGCAAAACTCCTCGATTTCCTCTTCTTTCTACGCAGAGTTTTTTTTTCCTCCTGGCGGTATACTCTTCCTGCGCTGCTCTTGTTTCCGCTGCAGCGCTGGCCTGTATGCCAGTTCTGTCATCGCTTTCAGTTGCGCGCACTCATCATCATACCATGGATCTTCTTATATCACTAGGCATCTTAAGTTCATCAGTTCATCTCATTTGGATATCAGAATTGTAGAGCAAACTTCATAACGTAAAGAACGTAGATTTGCCAAAAAGGTGGCTATTGGCTTGGGTCGTGCTCATCGCAATGCAGATACCTGGCAGATTCAGTTCTTCGTCTTTGTAGCTCCTCTAGTAATAATTGAGGGTTATCCCGGGGACCCTTTGCGAGATCTCTTCTTATCGGAGACCGGTCCACATGCCGGTCCGCAAGTATGCAGTAATGGGGTATTAACTCTGCTTATGATTGCATCGTCGTTTTTTTTTTGTTTGTAACGCCGTTTGAAGATTCTGAAAAGTGTGGGAGAAAGATGCCGCTTTCTTGTAAGTTCATACGCTCTTTTATTGTCTGGCATATCCATGTACGCAGTCTGAAGATGACTGTGCAGCAAAAATCATACACCGTAGCTTGGTTACTACTTTTGACCATATTGTTGAGTTATTTCTACTAAAAACTATACATTCGATGTGTCTCGAAGCACTCGATGTTTACCTCAATCAAAAAATTTTGTTACCGCCATCAACAAGGACTCTTGCGCTAGACTGCTGGAGGTAGAAAATGTGTCCATCAAGGCTCCTCTACTACCCAACTCCATTCCTGGATTTTCTTTAAATCTTCGCAATCACATCTTTCACTACCTTTAAACCTTTAATTCCTTTCAAGGATTTTCTGCTGAGAAAAAATTGAAAGAATGTGTCCAAAGTTTTTCCAAGGAACTCTCACTTGACTGACCGGAAAAAAAAAACTTGTTTATCTCATCGCAAATCTGAGAATGATTCCTCCGCAACTGTTTCATTTTTCGTTCGTCTGCAAATTTATCTGCTACACCACTATTTCCAATTATTACGTTTACCCAAACAGAAAGCAAACACTTATCTCCTTAACTCCTCCCCGAAAGGACCTCACTTAATCAAAGTCTCCGCATCCGTGCTCTCGTTCCGTGGCAGGGGGAGAGTGGGCAAACCAAACAGAAGAAAAAATCTGCAGACAGCAAGAAAAATAACAATTTCATCCCCATCTTATCCTTGCGGTTTGGTGGCCGTTGGAAATTGAATAAAATGGCCAAACTCATCATCCGCATCAAGGAGTGATGGCTCGGTCGGTCGGTAGGTCGGTGGTGGTCTTTGAGTGGAAACGATGTAAGGATAGTTTTTACTACCATTGCAGGGTATAACCACTTGAGAATAATGCATCACTCAAGGATCTATCTGCACTCCCTTAGTGGCAAAGTAATGGTGGACGAGGTTTTTGTTTTCTCATTTTATTCCACCCTGGCGACACATCCTGTCATTATTCAAATGTCAACCGGGCACAACAATTTAACACGCGTCATTCAACATCATCACATGGCATGCGGCAGTCAGCAACAGCAGCAGCAATGAGCCGGAAGGAAAAATTAATGAATAATAATTTCGCGTTAATTCCAAGGCGAAAAACTGTCCAACAATGGCAGCGGTTGCCGGGGCATTGTTGTCGCATGTTTTGGCAGCCGAATGTCCTTCGAAGGAGGAATGTGCCGTACGCAACTAATGAGACTTTTTTAAATGAACATTTAAAGCTCACGCGAACGATGTTCTATTTGTAGTGCTGTGTAGTGGGTTCATGCTGCGTGATTTATTTGATTCCATCATCCCTTAGTCGAGGATGGATTCCACCCCCGAACTTAGGGGTTACTTTTTACAAGTCTCGCGCATTTGTAACAATAGAACAGCTGGAGGGTTGTTTCCACACACTGTTTGCAGATGTTCCTCGGACGACTTAGCAGGGTTTTCATAGATCCCATGTGGCTTCCACTTCATCCCCTTCCGAGCAGTCGCCCTGAATGAATAAATAATTAAATAACACAAGCAGCAACAATAATCATCTTCATAATCTTTATGAAGGATTTCACTTATTCATTTGCACAGTCACACAGTCGAGTCGTGGCAGCAGCCATATCGAGGGTTAATCGCTCAAAAATCCGCGTACACATCCTTTTGACGCAAGTTCCTGCCTGGGTGGGCTAATTTATTAATGCATAAATGCATTTCGGAACGGGTGGAGTGTATAATGGATTTCCGTCTTCTTCCCTTTGAGTGGTGTGTGTGTGTACATTCGGAATTTTGTTCGAAAAATATTCAATCCATATCGGCTGGGTTGGGATGGTGCTTTTCCTTTTTTCTGTTAATTATTTTTGTTTGTACGGAGGACATTCGTTGAGGGCCTGCGTGCTCTGGTCTGTCGTCTCGCAAATGGATTGAATTTAAGGATTCATTGAGTTTTTGAAACATCAAAGGGTTGTTTGAATCGTTTAACGATTCGAATTTCAAAGTTGATTACGGATTTCGAGGGTGAGAGCGATCGAATCGAGTCGGAGGAGGACTTTAGTGAGGGTGGAGTGCTTCATTTGATTAAAATTGTTTTGTTTGGTGATTTAAATAACGGGGTGATGGTTTCGGGATTATTTTTGCAGTGAAATTGGGAAACACACTCATGAAAGAGGACATGTCCTGCAAAATGAAGCCATGGTTGCTTGGTCTCTAAAGGAAATATTTTGATTAAAGCATTAATGAACATTTGGTCGAATGTCCGGTCCAATGGAATTGCCGGGGCTTAAGCTTTTTCATCCTGCATCTCCGTTTTGCTGCAACTCATGGAGTTTGCTGCTTTTTCTTGTGCAAAATCGTATGGATTAACAATTTTTACAGCATCAATTCTGTCATTCATTAGAAAATTTTTGTTCCATCGATACGGAGGTTTGATATTTCCTTACGATATGCCCTAACCTACGTGATCAATAGAACTTTTCAGAAGGAATGTACGCGCCTCGACGTGAAATTCACTTGTCTTTTTCAGAATTTGCCTTAAAATTGTATCTTGTTAATTTGCCAATTAGAATGAAGTCCTTACCTTCTCGGATTGAGCCGCAAGGTACCAAGGTTAGTGCGTTAAACTGCGGTGAGAGCTACGTATGTATGTTGAAGTCGTAGAGATATCCACTGAACACTTTTCGCGGCAACATCTCTCGTTAGGGACTAGCTGATATCGGAATCTGCAAAAACTGCGAGGAGGAGGATCTGGAGCACTCCATCTGTCACTTTCCAGCCACTACAAGACTAAGCCAATGGGTACTGGGATCCATACGTAAATGGAGCTAAAGGAACTAGACAGTGATCGGTGAAGTCCTGGCGTTTGCAAAAACTGCAGGAAAATTTTTCCGATCTCACACACAAACAATAGACACTCCATAGACTCCCTATCACCAACCCTTCTCACTAGTTGGTAATGGTGACAATTACAAACTTCTCCAACAGACTTTTTAAGGGAATTACAACCGGCCCAGCTGAGGCCTCAGAAAGAAAGATTCTCAGCCCCAAAATCAACCAACCATCTCTCGTTAGGAAATGACAAACCTTCGAGAGTATAATTTGTAACGAAGAAGCGTCTCCATTTGCGGTTTGGAATGTGAGAAAAGTTCACATAACCTCGAAAAAAAAGTAGCAACACCCAGCTCGCCCCTGAGGTGTACCACTTTCAAAGGCGTTTCAGGTCAACATTTTCTTCGAGGGGTTTAAAATATCAAAAACCTAGAGCACTCCAAAGATGGCTTCGACATGAATTGAAAAACGCACGAGACTTCGTTTAAATTGTGTCCCAGGAAAATGCTTGCTCTAATTTTTTTGTTCTCGTTTTGCTCCTCTCGTTGCCATTTCGAATATAGCTTCAAGCTCAGAAATATGTAGATAACCCTTCTCTGTACAAAATTTATGTTTCGTTACATTTTTTCTGTAAAATCAACATTTTATCCCTCCTGCCACAACCGTGGCAAATGCCCCTTAGTTACCGCCGGCTTGGTTATCTACAAGTAAAGCGATGTTTTGTTTTTGCTTTGTATCAAGCCGGAGATGTGGATTGCAAGTATTTCCCCCTAGAAAACGCTGGCAGAATCCGGTAGCTGAATATGATTTTGACAATTCAGTTCATCTTCATCGTTCATCGTCGACGTCCTTCATCCGAACATCATCTTTTTTTTCCAGTGCCCTGGGGGAAGTCCCACATGCAAGTTGTTCCTGAACTTTGGTTTGGCGGTGATGAAGATGTAACTATTCCGTTTGGTAGCGAGTCCAGATTATTGCTGCGCTCAAAGGGCGTTGCAGTCGAACACCCAGATGCTTTGAGATGAACTGCGGTGCACAGTACGGCGGAAGATTAGAGAGAACAGTAAGGAAATCCGTTGAAGCCGATTTCAATGCGCCTGTGATGCCTATACCTACTTGTCCCTTGATCTCTTTGGGATTAAATTGACTTGTACCTTTTGGTTAATGTGATCCACGACACCAGTGAACCGCAGGTAATAATTGGACGCTCTATAGCTGTGTACATCTGAAATGTTATCTTTGGTCTCCATTTCTTTGCAAAGGTCTTATTACAGGCATGGAACGTTACATATATGTACATATGTGCCTTCTTGACTCAGTCTTCTTTGTTTAACTTTGAGTTTACTTATGGGTTAAGCATTTCTAGCGCTGACGGATAGTGTAAGTTTTTGACCCTTCAGTCAGGGAAGGTTGAAGTCCAGAACACTGCTAGCAGTCGAGGGCCGTGCCTTGTCTAAAGCAGCCTCCATGATTTCACTTATCACAGGAGGGGACATCCCTATTACAAGTATCTCTACATCATCTCCATACGCGACCACCTTGACCCTACCTCTGTCTAATCTCACAACATAATAATTAGCCAAAGTAGGGAAAAATGTGTTTCTCTGTGGGCAAATTTGGTTAGGTATTTGGCATGTTACCTAATGTTGCCTGAATGACTCTTGTTCTGAGCATAGCCAGTGGAATAACTGATAAATTCGTCTAAGCCTAGCCCAGTCGGAGATTCACGAATAGGTGTAGTGTGAACGTTGTTAAAAGCTCTTAAGGGCTCCTTTCCTTATCTTAGAAAGAGGCTAGGGTATGTTCTTTGTATTGGATTGATTTTTGGAGTGTTCGCATCACCTCGTGGGGAGCCGTTTCTGTGGATCTTCTCCAGAGGTTAGCGTGCTGTGATTTGGAAACTGGTAGTTCTTCGTGAATGCATCGCATGTAAATGCTTCAGAGTTTTAAGTATGAAATAGATTAAACTAATTGTCCTTAATTCCAACGTTTCCCTACTTTCGGAGTTTGCGATAACTAGATCGGGGCTTCTAGGATATCTTGATGAGATTTCGAAGGGCAATATGGTGACCCTGTGTTGGGTACCAGAGCATCAGGATATCCCAGGTAACGAAAGGGCTGCCTACCTTGGACGAAGAGGAGCAGCGCTGCTTGCTTCGCAGGCTCTCCCCCTTTACGAGGATTCGAATAAACTCGTTGAAAAGTATATTGAAGACGAGCCCATCAGTCACGTTGGATCCAGCTAGACACACGTGCAACGGCTAGAAACATATGGACGGATTATAATAAGAAGAAATCTCTGTCTCTGATTAAAGTAAGTCGGCGCAAAGCCAGTATAGTGAGCACTGCGGCATAGGTACGCATGCGGACCGCTTTGGTATACATCACAAGGACTACTGCAGAAGTTGTAGGGACGAGAAAGGAATCTGTTCGTCACCTGCTGTGTGAATGTCCTGCCCTTGCCGGTAGAGAGAATGAGAATCTTGGCAGTTATTTCTTCACGGAACTGGAGGACTTGCATAACATCGAGCTGAGGAACTTCCTTTGATTCATATCCTTATCTGGGCGGCTTTAAATCAGCCGAGGTTGCCGGGGTAATATTCTGAAATGGGCACAATGGACCCTTTTACTGGTCTACGTGAGCAGTGATGAGCAGCCCCAAGGCACCCATTTACCTAACCTAACCTACCTACTTACGATATTAATACCAATCGAGGGCCTTTCTCAAGAGTGGTGTACCGTGGTTCAGTATTACACAGGTAGCCACGGGTCTTATTCGAGTGCGGTCGACTTTACCAAAACTGTGCACCAGTTTCATTTCGTTATCAGCTACACCACTCAGGTGCCAAAGCACTAATTGTACTTCGTAGCTTCCTTCAAGTCCAGCCACCACTTGTATCTCCATTGAATACATCAAACAATGGGTCGGGATTCTCTCTTCTTCCCGCACACCATCCGAAACAAAAGGGAAAAAACATGTTTCTTTCGTTTTTCTTTTCTTTTTTTTTGGTTTTGATGTGATGACATGTGATTTATGGACGCAGTGCTCTACAACAAATTGTTTCATTTATTACATCAAACGGTAGAGCAAGCAAAAAATAAAGATTCAGAGTGTCATTCAGCGCCACCACAAGAATACATACGTACTATGTATAGGGGCTCATCCGCCCTGAAATTGTGTCTCAGAAAAATAACGAAAACGAAGGAGGATAAGGGCGGATTCGATTACAAAACCACTTTGGTGGTACGAAAATTCCCATTTCGCTTGAGTGAAAAATACTTACACATTACAGACACGCTCTATGGATCTGTGCCGCCTCCTGGTATCCCCATTAAATTAGTCTCACTTACACAGTGTGCTCTGGTGGTGGGAAGGACAGAGAATTGATGTGGTTACTATAATGAGCCTTGTGATCAATGTGAGATGATAAAGCATGCATCCATACCCTATCAAGATACCATTAGATGCAGGCGATTCTCTGGTTTCTCTTCTAATCGAAATTCATTAATTACTAACAATATTTTCTTTTTTTTTCATTGCAGAGCCAATTGGATGCACCACTCATTTCGAAGGAACTCAGGGAGCAACTAGAAAAGTAAGTGATTAAGAATAAAAATTATTTAGACTTGACAATTTTTGATAAAACCCTGGCTCAAATTAAAACGGATGATAGAGAGCGGATTAAGTAAATTTTCATGGCACCGACGCTTTGTACAGTACCCTGTTGAAATATTGGTATTTTGAGATTGTTACTGTTCTGTGGAAGTGCAGTCCATAATCCTTTCTAATAGAGAGCTGCCTACAAGAACATCGTCATGTAGGTCACCGCTTGCGCCGATAGCATTCTCCTCTGTAGAAAACTGTTAGGGAAAAAAATGGGTATAGACAGTCGGATAGGGTTCACAGGCCCGGAAACATCCCGTGTGTCCAGTGAACCGCGGGATTTTCCCGAAAAATTGACTAAACGACTTCAGCCCGATCAGAACATATCTTTCCAGGTATGTTTGTCTTAGCGCCCCTGTTGCAGAACAGTTGCAGGGGTAGTGTTCGACGCTTTCCTCCTTCTCATTATATCCAAGGCATGCATCAGTCTCTTGCCTTCTGCGGAGGGTAAGCGTTCTGCTTTATAGACAAGAGCAAGCACACTCTACCGTGGATTTGGCAGCTTTATAAATCTTGTCAAGGAATCTCGTAGGTAGCCTTGTGCTGTAACAGAAGTTGAGATATTTTCATAAATGGTTCCTTTTATTTACTTAGTCAGTATGGATAAGATCCTTAGTCACAGACATGGGTGCTTTGGTGTCGGTAATGTCTGAACAGTTCGTACAGAAAGGACCTTTTCATCTCAGTTGATCTGCCTCGTACTTTATCTAAACGTCTTAAATAAAAAAATAAATAAATGGCTCGCGCGACAGCTCGGAATGAGCCAAGGCCTAACTTCTCGCAACCATTCATGTTGTGCGTGTCGTACCTATATTGTTTGCCCGAATGGAAGGGACCTACAATTTATTGCCGACTCCGAACGGCGAATTGAGATGCTCTTTCATGACAGATTATACTCCCGAAAGCTTGTCGTTCCCCGACGAGAGATGGTGCCGCGAAAAATGTTCGGTATTCCTGGCTGGGGCTTAAACCCACGCTGCTTGGTCAGCAGTCCAACGCACTAACCACTGAGCCACGGCGACCGTCTAAGTGACCTGTATTAACCGACAATTATGCATCGGATTGAAGAACCGGTGGGTGATCTCGAGCTAGACGATCGCTGCATTGGTTTAGAAAGCGCTTATGAAGACGTGATTATTCAGATCTTCAGAGAAGAAGAGTTGCATATGGAGTCAAAAGCTTATTAAATTCAAGTTCAAATTTCAAATATATTTTCGTACAAACTCAACTCAACTCGTGTTTAAGTGCTCTTGATCATTTTGAATAACGCTCCGACTCCAAGTTTCGCCTGGACTTATCGAGTCTCCAGCATCCTCAGATGACCTGTAAGTCACCTGTTCTAAGTTCTGGTATATGGGGCAACCTCAGGGGACTCAGCACAGCTTCTTTCTGTATTGTCAGGTGTAACGTTGTGAGACTAATCATTGCTCCTACGGCTACTGTCGGGCAGTTTTTCATTGCCCCAGTAATGTCCACGCAGGCTAAGCGATGCAGTCGATTCGACTTGAAAGGTTTCTCCCCACCATGCCAAAGACGCTTAGGTGATCATTAGTTCGACATCTTCGATTTCAGTCTCCAAGCATTGTCCTAGTTGGCTTGTTCATAACTTTGTTTAAGCAATAGCCAGGGATAACTCCGAGATACTTGATATTAATTGATAAGGATGGCTTTGGCCTTCAAAAAAATAGTTGCATGACAACCCGTGGTGAACCAAGGCCTAGCTTCTTACTAGATTGGTTGAGAAGATTCTTTATGACAAATTATACACTCGGAGGTTTATCGTTTCCCGACGAGAGGTTGTGCTGCGAAAAGTATGTGGTAGACATTGCTGAGGCTCGATCCAAGGCAGCTCGAAATCCACTAACCACTTAGCCATGACGACTACACTCGATGATCAAGTTGCCCTTTTTGGAAATATATTGTAATAATCGTTCCCTTCTGTCACCCTTCTGGGAAACTTGGAGTTTCCCATGCTTTCTCTATGGTCGTTTGTAGTAGCTCTGCTAATGTATTCGAGGCTGCTTAGTAAAGTTTAGTTTCAATCGCTTTGGTCTTCTTGAGTGCTTTGATCATGGTAATGATCTCAGAGGTACCGGAAAGCGCTGCTAATTGAAAGCTTCGGACTATTTTGCTGGTTGGAAGCAGTTTAGAACAGCGAAATGTTCCATCTATTTTCTGAGCTCGTTCTCATCCAATCCATCAGTAGAGACTGATCTAAGTCCCTCCTTAGATTTTCTGAAACATAATGGAAAGCACCCTATCAGTGCCAAGAAATGTATGAGCCCTTCACGCATATGTGTTTTGATTTTCTGATGATCTCCATAGATTGGCATTTCGATCTCATTCGGTGAATCGGGGAACGGAGTCAGCTTGTCCAGCTGCGCATCCTGGAATCTTTTTCAATTAGTTGTCCAGCAATAACCAATGAAAGACGGCTATAAAAGCGACTGGCCGCCTTAGGGAATCTCAAGCTCTAAATGGATATCGGGGTCCTTATGCAATAACAAAAGGTCCTCAACATCAGGAGTTGCAATACTCTTCGAAATTTTTCGTTTGTGGATGATGGGTCTGGCACCACTCAGAAAATTGATGGACTCTCCATTCATTCACTTCCGTCAAACCTCGTGGTTCTATTTCTACCAACTATTAAGCTCAAACTTTTCACTGAGACACTTGAAGCGCCTTTAACGCCCTCTACACCGTCTTTATTTTCCTTCCTCTGCTTATGAATTAAATTCAACGAATCCTTGCAGAAGAACCACTCAACGCATAGGCTTTCATGTTCATAGTTTATGGGCTAACTTACTTCCAATTACGCTTTTTTGTCCATAACTCCGCCAGCTCCGGAGAAAAAAGAGTGCAAAACAGCAACGGAAAATCCCGGAAAATTCATTCCGAATTCTAAAAGTAATTGTAATGCACCGCAATCCAGTGAAATAATTGAGACTATCGGTGTGCTTTACTTTTGGCCAAGCTGCATCCAGTGGAATGCAATGCGGCCAAGCCACATCGCCCGACCAACTTGTAATCCAGATCTCAAATGGATGCCATCCCATCCCTCCAAGCCGCACCACTAACCCACTGCAGTAGTAAAAGTTAATGCAAACGTAAATCGATGTGGTATCGTCGACTGAATTGGCGGCGGCGGTATTGTTTCAGAAAAAAAAGTCGGAAAATTTCCATGGTTAAGCAGAACTTTTCTAGTCACGACCAAGGAAGAGGAACTCAGGCGGCAGCACATCAACACGGACGCCCTCTCTCCTGTTTGGCGGTGCGGTGGGAGTGTGTGTGTGTTGTTGTGCTCTGTACGAGTACACCCTGGAGCTGAACATTTTTAAGTGGCTCATTGAATACTTGGAAGGGAATTACATGGCTGTGGCTCTTTAAGGCACCTTTTTTCGGGTCGATTGGGTTGGTCGGGCGCGGTTTGGTTGAAGCTGCCACGATGTGAGTGGAAATTGGATTCAGCCTCGGAGAAGTTTTCGTTTTACATGCCAGCACCAGCACCTACATTTGGCCTGGCACCGGGTCGGGTATCAGGTTGGGCAATTAGGGATGGAAAAATGGCGAGAACCGGAGGATTTAACAATTATGGCAATTACACTACAGACACCATGTGATTGATGTTGAGGGCTTTCCTTCGTCGTTCCTTGGGTTCGTACGACTTGTTTGGTTAGTTTTAGGGATTCGCAGAAGGGCGGGCAGAGATTAATGGGTGGGAGGCAGAACATTGAGAATACAATTTCGACAATTGTTGGCAAGTTGCCCTTTGCGAGGTCGCTCCCTGGAGGTGTTTTTAGCGGAAGTCTGTGGAGTCCATGGGAATGTAAATGTGAACGAAATTCAAAGGAAGTAGTTTGGTGATTGTGACCTTAAACTGGCTCATAAAATCAAGTCTGAATGTCATTATCGTAAATCAGGGGCGTTGTGAGGGAAAAAGTTTAATGAAAAGGATTCAGAAGTCATTCACTTCTGGCAATCAGTGGAAGCACTCATCTGCGACAACTCTCTTGAACTGTGACGAACTCTTGTCATCGTAAGTGCCCTTAAAACTTCTCTGCATAATTGAATCGTCTAATAATAATCTCCAGCCATGAATTTTTACCACATGCGTCTAGGTGTACGTGCACAACAAACACTTGAGAGATAAATTGATTCAAATTCCAATCTTCAATCTGACGGAATGCCAGATGAGAACCTCTACACATAATTCTCATCGACCTTCAACAAGACAAACAAGACTCTTCAAATTCTTTGAAGAGTCCATCGAAACACTCCAACCAACGACTATGGCTAATCCCCGAAAAGTTCAAACTCATTCGGTTAACGAAAGAAGGAAATTCTTCGAAAATCCAGACACTCATGGGCAGTGCCAGTGGTCACATGTGTTTTATAAGCTTTTCTGAAAATTCATTGCTATTCCTCTTGGGCTGGCTGTGGAATGCGTTGAGTAAGAGGAGATTTGTAACTTTTTGTTGTTGACTCAGGCCATCCTCGCATTGATTAAAATCCGTATTTTAACACCTATGAGAAATTCACACAAATTGCTTGGGAATGTCTGGAATGAGACGTTTTCTGTGGCCCTACGATACCTATTGCATCATATCCATTCTTAGACCTCAAGGTCCTGTATGAATTCTTTTATGGTTCGCATGTATTTTACCACGTCAAGATCCGGTTCGTGTTTATATAGAGGCCTATTGTTCTATCCCGAATGTTTAAGAGCAGTTTATGTGCTCCAGAGGCTGTCAGGAAGCTAATCAGTTTCTTAGGGTGAAGCGCGGCAAGTAAGGTCGGTGAGACGAGTTCACTGCCTAAGATCCGTTTGTTCACATGACTGAGGGCAGGACATTGTGGTAAGGGAGATTTCCTCGTTCCCTATGAAACATCATGACAGACCAAGCATGTGAGGATGCCATTTTAATTGGCAGTAACCACTTAGAATGCCGGTTAGGATTCTAGGATTCCACCTCTAAGGTCCCTGCTAAGACGCAAAAGAAACTCAGATTTCTTATGAGATGGAGTGGAGAATAGGTATTTGGTACATTTCTGTCCAATACTTCGCATCCAGATAGCGTTGGATTTGAGCAGGGTTTGTTTCCTCGTGTGGGTTTTGAAAAGCGACTTGCCTATACTACAAGCTGGTTCGGAACTAGTGAGGGGGATGGTTGCAACTATCTTGGCCAGTGAGTCCGCTGATTTGTTGCCTATGTGGCCATTGTGAGCAGGAATCCAGTGTAGTACAATCAAGTTGTTTTTTTTTTAGTTCAAGAAGCAGATTGACTGTCTCTAGAACTAGTTTCGATTTAATCGTGACTGAGTTCAGTACTTTAAGGGCAGCTTGACCGTCAGAGAAGATAAAAATGGTTTTGCCACGGAAGTTAGAAGGCAAGTTTTGACGATGACTGCAGTCTCCTCTTCTTCTTATTCCTGTATCGTCTACCTGGATGCAGTGGTCACTGCTGTAACTGACCAGATTATTTGAGTCCCAGTATATAGGATTGGTACGCCGATGTTAAAAAAGTGATAGGGAATTAAACTGTTTAATTTATTGGTGTGGCTTTCAAGTCTGTAGCTTCTCTCTTAATCAGTCCAAACAAAGTACTGTATTATGGGTTAAAAAAACAAGTCTTGCTAGTCGCTGTTTCTTTTAGCTGAGGAGACAATGGAATTATAATCCGGAACAACTTATAAGATTATACAACCCCTTAATCATCCCATTTCTATGGACTCTTTCGAAGGCACTGTTTTAATTTGAAAGAAGCAATTCAACCAGAAATTATTCTCTAGAAATTATATTCTAGACAAAAGAAAAACCTCTCATTGAACACTTGAGATAGCTAAGACTTCATCATCACCATCATCATTATTTTCCAATGGTCCGCTTATCCATGAGGGTCGCGAGTTTAGGGTGCTGAAGTGAACTCTCCACATCTTCCGATCTTTCGCCATCAACTCTAAATCAACAGGGGCTATCCCCATAAGGGGAGAGGTGAGATTTCGGACTTGATTCAACCATCTCATCCTGGGACTACCTGTTGGCACGGATTCAATGCCACATCTTGGAAGCCGAATTGGGGACTTGAAGTAGCTGCTCGACATTGAGTACCTCGCGTATTTTGATGTTCCTAACCCGATCTTGACAAGTAACTTAGTAATACAACGAAGAAATTTCATTTTGGCAGCTCTTATTCTTTCGAGATTGACCAAGGTGTCTCAAAATTGTTCGAGCTCAGTATTGGTCCTTCCATCACTCGTGAATAGGATCGCGAGATACTTAAACTTCTCCACCTGTTTTAATGGGACTTCACTAACATGCAGAACGTGTTGAATAGGTGTTCGGGATATTACGATTAATTCTGATTTGTTCACATTTTCCCTCATATCCCAGCTTCAATACAAACGGCTACGAACCTGTCAGGTGCGCGCTGAAGTTCGGTCTGGGTGGAACCCAGGATGACCAGGGCATAAGCAAAAAGTAGATGACTTATCCTTACGTCTCCCAATTCGAACCGTTCCTCGCCACGGCAGCGCAGTAATATCCAATCCAATGGAAAGCAGAGGCCACAGAACGAACCCCTGGAGAAGTCCAACCCCCACAAGGTGTCGATTAAACGCCGTTCACCCGAACACGGCTGCTACAGTTTGTGTAAAGAGATTGAATAGCCCTCAGAAGAGCACCGTCAATCTTATGCAGTACACTTCAGAGTTTACCTCGTGGAACCCGATCATATGCTTTCTCCAAATCCACAAAATAACTGTACACAGGTTTGGCATACTCCCAGGCCTTCTCAAGTACCAATGTGAGAGTGAATAGTTGGTCGATTGTGCTCCTGTAGCCACACTGGTCGTCGCCCAACCTGGACTCGAACACGCTTTCAATACCTTAGCAAGGACTTTTCCAGGGAAACTTGAAAGAGATATACCCCCTGTAATTCCTGTTATCTCCTTTTTTTTAAAACGGGAACAATCATACCAGTTTGCCAGTGTCTACGTGTTTTACCGCATTCCCAGGCCATTTTAATGACACGAGAGAGCCATTTTACTCCCTCTTCCCTCAAGGCCTTGTGGATTTCGGGTGGTCTGCCAGAACACCTTGTTTGCAAATCTGTCATGTCGCTGTGCATTTGGAATGTAGTCAGCTAACCACTTTGCAGAAAACACCTCTAGAACTAAGTTCGACGCAGTGGTCAGATCTCTAGTAGAACGGACTGCCTAGTGTCTACCTGACATCACGAACATCAATAAGAAGCCCATGAATTAATGCCATTCTAACTCTTCAAAATGAAAGGCATTTACCATGAAGTGCAATGTAAGATTCGGTCCTGAGAACAGATGAGGCAGTAAATTATCCTGTGGAACTCCTTTACACCCTCAACCCAGCTGGTCTATTCCCGCAGAAAACCATTGTTGAAATTGATCCAATGGCCACAGACTACAACTAAGGGTTCGACATCGAAATATTGTCGAAACCACAGTACTCACTGGATATGCTCAAGGGGATACGTCGTTGAGTACCCATTGGAAAACACTGCAGTTCCCCTTTAAAGTCTCCTTCCCAATGACGATTAACAAATCCCAGAGGCAGTCGTTGAAATAGGCCTGAGAGAGGACTGTTCCGTTGTTGCCTGTCGGGAATAATGATTTTTTTATTTATTCCAAAGGACCTCCTCCACCCTGCACCCAGTTTATCCCATTCTGCTTCTGAATTATCTTCTATTACTTGTTGTTGGTACTTGTAGCTGACTTAACAATAAATATCAAGAAGCAATCTCTTCAAACAGCTTCAGCCCTCAATCTTATTACCTTCATGCCTGCAGCTGCGGCATTAAAAACAATAATTCTTCCCTAAATTGCTTGATAAAATATAAATAATATTTGTTTAATCTTTTTTCCTTGTCGTTTCAGCATGAATCGCGCAATGAAGTCGAAGGACCGAAAAACAATACAAGCATGCAGAGACAATAAAGCGCTTCAGGTAAACAACAACATATCTTGCGTTACAGCTTCCCCTTCTCGTCTGTCCCTATCCCATTTAATGGTAGCTTTGCCTTTTCGTTTTGCAATTTAATTGGATGGTGACACCAACGGAGTGCCACGACTACCACTCCATCACATGTGCGCTTCGTAATTTGCAAGAATGTCTCCTCCATGATGGGATATGTAATCTCCGGGTTAACTACTTTTTACCCCTTATGGCTATGAGATGCAGAAAGAAAGACTATCGTTGGCGCAATTGAACCCGACCAAGGAGCAGTGGTAGTTTGAAGGAGGACCAAGAGGAGGAGTACATATCTTCTACAAACGTGAATTGATGGCTGCAGAATGGGTTTTGAGTTGACTTCGATGATGACGGTTGAGGTGATGGTGTGGTGTGGTGTGGCGGGTGCGGGAACTTGAAGTTAGAAGAGTCCCATAAACATGCATGTCCTTAATTCAATCTGACCCCCGGGAGCTGTTGTGGTTCTGGATATTCCTACCGCTGCTGTTACCAGTGCCGTGTGATGTATGGAGAGCCATTGCCACAGCTGACAGTGTAATAATGGATTTAGTCAGCGAAACGCCATAAGTGTGTCTGTTGTCTGGAGACTGTGTGGCTCTAGGCTGTGTGTTCTACGTGTTTTCGTCTTTCTTCGATAATGGAATGGGAAGTGTTGGGGGCGGCGTGTTATGTCATTCGCGGTTATTGAAGTTTTCTCATAAATATTTAGTTGGGGTGTGTTTCTTCAAAAGTGCTCTTCAGCGTACGGAAGAGTAAACAGAACGGCCGCTGTCACTGAGGCAGGAAAGAGGCGGACGTAATGCACTTCGCCATGGGACAGTGTCTGAATAGATTTAAAATTGTGTGTCAAGCTTAAGGAACTGTTGGTGAAGATTTTTAGTGAGACACTTTATTGGCAGAAGCTGGAGGTTTTTATGCGAATGGTTTCCGGGGGCTTATGGGGAAGTTTGGTAGACTTCTTAGTAATCATTCTGAACGGGAATTTTATGTGCAGGAATACGAAGAAGTGGATAAGCTAGGATCGAATAAGTTCACAATACGAGGCTATCTTTTCATGTAGTTTCTTTGGTTTGAAAATCGCATTTATCGAGCCTGTCTTGCTGAGAACAAAGTCATTTATAGTTTAAGCAGCCTTAGTACTTTGAAAAATCAACTCTGTTGATCAGTATGCAGTCACTTATTTAATTCTAGAAAGAAACAATATATCATACGGCGCATGGGTTTTACAGACCCACGACCCACGAAAGAATCGCTTTTCATTCTCGTCGAATTCATTCTATCATCCTTCTAGGCATCTGCATTTGCTTCGTTTTGGGTCTTCTTTACCGTCTTGAATCAAAGGTTTAGATTCGGAGATCGGCTAGTCTTGGGTATTGCTGTCCACTGGGTCTAAGCGACTTTTGACAATATAGCATTGCCTCATAGGAAGCACTCCCTTCTGAGGAACTACGACCGAAGGAGGAGCACAAAGGTACAAACAAAAGTCAGCTTCGCATTCTAATGAGCCTCCTAACGGGCCGTTGCAGGCTCAGGCCCCTGTCACGCAACGAGCGGGAAAGCGGCAAAGCGGCAGAAGATTTGCTCAGAAATGACGCTTGCTGCTCAGCGACTGCGTGCGACATACGATTTCATACGTTTGAATTTTGCCGCTTGCCGCTCATTGCGTGGCCTTGGCCTCATGGAGCATTTCAAGAAAATGGGAACAAAAGCGAATGGAAACTGCAAATTCTGCAGATATGCCGAGGAGACCCCATCACACCCATCCTTATGCACTATGGAGCACTGATTCACAAAAGAAGAGCATGTCTGGGAGCGTACCAGTTCGCTGAAACGGACCGCCTATTGGATTGGAGGAGGTGCTATAGATCGAGACTCATCGACCAACACGAGTTCGGTGGAGCACAATAGATCTCTCCAGGTCGCAAAGCAAAAACACTCCAATTTCTAAAATCTAACATCGCCAATCTATGTATGTATTCTCTTCAAAGTGCATAAGTTTGTTCAGCTCTTCGGGGAGCATCTCACGCTATGGTTTGTTGGTTGGTTTAAGAGAGTGAAGTTCGGAAGAACCTCGTCACGTAGGCCACCATTTGAGCCCGATGTGTTCCCCTCTGTAGCATCTGTTAGAGAAAAAGTGGAGGAAGTGCGGTGTAAGTGAGGAGTTATGGGTTAGCGGATAGAGAGTCAGATGGAGTTTACAGATCCGAGAAACGTCCTGTATGTACAGTGAACTCCAGGATTTTCTCGAAACTAAATTGCCTAAGAGAGCTTATCCCGGGCCCCTGTGGCGGGGCAATTGCAGAGGAAGTGTTCGAGGCTCTCCTCCTCCTCCTCACATCTTGGGCAAGTACATGAGTGCACAAGTGGGCATGTTCATTCAGGTTGATGTACGG
The DNA here is from genome assembly GCA_917880715.2 of Matsumyia berberina. NCBI lineage: Eukaryota > Metazoa > Arthropoda > Insecta > Diptera > Syrphidae > Matsumyia > Matsumyia berberina. The sequence goes on along the minus strand of OU862870.1, from coordinate 106,706,774 downwards.
TCAACCATCAGTCTTAGTTGCCTCCTGCGAAGATTAAGCGTTCTGCTTACTAGACGACAACAGAGACGCTCTATCATTGATTTGGCCGCTTTGCAGGTTCGCAAATCTTTTCAGGAAGTCTCGTGGCGTTTATCAAACGAGCCGCTAAAAGCGGTTTTGAAAACCTTAAGGGCCACCCTAGGGTTGCAGTTTTGGTAATGTTCCCGTTCTCTTCCCTTTTCCTAGCCAGTTCATCCGAAGCTTCATTCCCAGGTATGTTGCAGTGACCCGGTACCCAGAGCAGGTTGACCTGGGTAGAGGTTGCTAGGGTATTGGGTTTTTCTTTGCATTCCCCTAACAACTTCAAATTGGTTCTTGTGTGTGCAAGTGCCATTAAGGCAGCTTGACTGTCTGAGGAGAGTAGAAGTTCGGTATCGCGAAAATCTCTGCCTGAAACACAGTCACGATCTATTCCAGTTAGATAGCAAGATTGAGAAGTGGCATTCGGCAGTAGACCCACGCCCACGATTATCCGTTGATGTGGGATCCATCTGTATAAACCACAGTCCCTCCCTCAAGATCTTTATTTTTCCATTTGTAGCCGTCACCAATAAACTCTTCGATCTTTCTGGGGAAGCGAACTCTCTTGAATCTTCTAGGATCCTCAGATGACCTGTAAGGTCGCTGGTTAGCATCTTTCTGCAGGTAAGAGTTCCAGTTACCCATTTTTCTAGGATTACTACGAGATTTGCTTGATATGAGTTTGAGATCTTCCTAGAAAAAGGTACAGAGAAAGTTTTTCTGAGGTTGATGGTCAGGTGTCGTGGCTCAATGGTTAGTGCGTTGAACTGCTGTGCGAGGTGCTTAGGTTCGAGCCCCAGTAATATCCACCGCACCTTCTTCGCGGCACCACCTTTCATCGAAATTCGGAGTCAGCAATAAGTAATAGGTCCCAGCCATTTCTGCGAAAAATCTAACAAGCTCAACAAGAACGCTGACGAGAGGCTTGGGCTATCCTGGGCTGTCGCCCCAACTATTAATTAATTTAATCGTTCAAGTCCTTCTCCTTCTCCGTGGCTCAGTGGTTAATGCGTTGGACTGCTGAGCAAGCTGCGTGAGTTCAAGCCCAAGCCATTTCTACCAAACATTTTTCCCGGCACCACCTCTTGTTGGGGAATGACAAGCCTCCGAGGGTACAAATTGTCATGAAAAGGTTCTCAATTCGCCTCTCCATTTGTGCGAACAATACACACACGCACAACATGAATGGTTGCAAGAAGCTGGGTCTTGGCTCACCTCGAGCTATCACGCCAGCTATTTATTTTAAGTCCTTTTCGCTCATTTGATGACCTCTTAGACGCATATTATACAATTTTTAAACTCCCGAGACTCGCTTTCAGGAAAAGATACATTGCCTGCTCTCTAAACCCGGCAAAACAGCCCTAAAATAACTTTCCATCCCAACAAACAATCCGGAGAATATGTTTTTCTTCATCCACCTTGAATCGGTTCCAAATGAAAGTCTTCATAGAGCTCGCATGACAATCAGTACCCCGCCCGACATATTTGATTATGCATTCAACGGGAACATTATGTTGACAAACGCAACTGAAGTTTCCACAGATAAATGTCAAATATTTGCTCGAGCAACCGTCCAAAACTATGAACTGAAGTCGACGTGTAGCTAAAGTGTGTATCGCCAGCACTTTGCTGCACTTGATATGCGCAACCATGAAGAGAAGTGGAAGCGTTGCGTTGGCCTGTCTATCCAATAGCGTGATGAAGACTTCTGCATGAATGAAGACACAACTCTCCGAACGAAGATTATCGAAAGTTTCAAAAAATTTCTCAATGAAACATGGCAAACCTAGGGATAGAGTGATGTACATAGTCGTGCAACACCCTCTTACCGCGATACACTTTGGAGTTTCTATTTACTGAAGCTTCTTGTGTTTGCCTTCAGTAGACATGTTTAGATAAAATATCTAAATAAACCATCGCTGCCGGCTGACATGAGAATGACGCACACACACACACCAAGTCACATTGAGTCGTCTTTGATCATTTATGCATTGTTGCATGCAGTTTTATATTCCCATCCCCCTGGCACGGCTGTGGTAGGACGGATGAAATGAAATGTTGATTTGACAGGGAAAAAATGTAACGAAACCTAAATATTGTACAAACAAGGATTATCTATATCTATTTCTGGCCTCGTAGCTGTCTGCGAACTGGAAACGAGGGAAACGCAACGATAATAATGAAATAAGAGCAAGGACACTGCATTTTCCTGGGACACAATTTAAATGAAGTCTCGTGCCTTTTTCAATTTGTGTCGAAGTCATCTCTAGAGTGCTCGAGGTTGTTCTTGTTTCCGAGAACATTTCCATCAACTGAATTTTTAATATATTCAATCCCTCAAAGTGTTGACCTGAAACACCATTGAAAGGAGTACACCGCAGGGTGGTTGCACTTTTTTCGAAGTGTGCTGTTGCAGTGCATTGATTGGAGGTTATGTGGGTTTTCTTGACGTTTTGGACGGAAAATTGAGAAACTTCTTTATGACAAATTATACTCTTGGAGGGAGGATTGTCCTTCCTCGATAAGCGGTGGTGCCGCAGAAACTGTTTGGTGGTTATGGCTGGGGATCAAACTTACGCATTAATCACATTAATCACGGTGATCACTTAAACCAAGAAGCACTATGTACAGTCATCTTGTCCACATTTCGTGTGCATCCACTTTTGTATTGCTAATCGTTGGAATTCGAGGCGTCGAGCACGAAAAAGCCCCGCTTTTTCAGTGGACCATACGATAAACGAAGGAACTGAACTTTCTATTCGTGTTCTTATAGTCATTCTTTGCGTTTTCAGTGCATCAGAGAATATGCTGAAAGAAAAAACTTTTCAAGTCATTTAGATTTGGAAAATAAAGGGGCAGTATCAAGCAGACAATCCATGGTCATCTACACCGATTTTCTGGCTTGCTGGGCATTTACCTTAAAAATCGGTTAAAATGTATCACATACGCCTCAGTACTTTAGGTAAAGCGATCTCCGATGAGATATACTCAGACGAAATGGGCCGCATTTTATCCATTGGAAAACGTCATGTTCGAGGTTTTAAACTTTGCATTATGTGAGAGACAGACTGCTGGCATCAATATCATGGTATGAATACCATGGTATGATGGATACCACTCCCCCTGACAGACAAAAATGGTCCCATTGGGTTTTGCTGCTATCACTCCATAAATATAGTTTCCACACACTCCAATGAGTTTTTACGTCTCCAGAAAGCTTTAAATATATGTTTGTCCTTTTTTCCATTCCCTTTTTAATGAGTTCTGCGCTTTTACTTTATTTTTGATTTGTCAAAAATTACTCTAGCGGTGAGAAGATGGCGCTCCGATCAATAGGTAGCTTCGAAACGTGGTACAACAGCATCTCCGTATACTACCTTCAAACGAGGTATGGCGGTGACAGACATGTGGTATACAACGTAGTATTGCTATACCATGGTATCAATCAGAACTGAGTTAACCTCAAAAATCGGTTAAAATGTTCCACATACGCCCTAGTATTTTATTTCCCCGATGACACTACGTAAAGGGCCGCATTTTCATCCAATTGAATGGATCCATTGTACATGATGTACAATGTGGTGTCCTGTTCGAAGTTTTAAACTTTGTATTAGCGATCTTATTGACCTAAATGCGGCCTAGAGGTTCCCCCTCTTCGCCAAACCCACATATCTTGCCTTGACTTTGCTTCCATCTACCTGACTTCTAAATCGTGATTCAGACGAAAATCATGACGATCGAAGAAGCCTTTTTAGGGCTGATGTACAATGTGGTATCCTGTAAGGACAATACCATTTTTACCGATAGCTGGGCTGCTACTAAATCTCTGAAATCAAAATCCACTTCAGATTGTCACTCATCTCTCATTAATGTTGCAGAACAATTTAACATTCACCTATTTTGCGTTTCCGGTTGTAGGGACATTCCAACCCGCCAAACCTAGTATTACTCTCGATATCCTACCAGAGCGGCGAAATCCATTCCACTCACTACGTGTAAATTACGCTTAGAATAAGATAGGATTAACAAGACAAGCCAAAGATGGAGAAATGGAACCACACCTTCAGAGAGATTTTTTCCCAGGCAAGACTTCATTTGATCTAAGAATCTGACCTTGCTTAAAAGGTCGCTTGTCAGCACGGTAATCGTTTTTATTATTCGCCACTATCCCTTTGGCCTTCATATTCGAAGGATGGGTCTTTTCTGAAATGATTTTTGCCGGAAATACAGGGACGAAGAGAAGAAAGAAACGGTCTTCCATTTCCTCTGTACCTGTCCAACCCTATCCCAAAGATGGAAGCTCTGTCTAGGAGCCTATTATTTTCATAATTTGGCCGAACTGTCACACATTGACATTTAAAGTATCCTAAGCTTCATCAAGAGCTCCATCTGGTTGCAGATAAACGAGTGACTCTTGGGGGTAATTTATCCATATAGTATCACAAAGGGCCTACCTTGGTCTGTGTATGTGTGTACTTTGCATGGACCGCCATTCTACCTACCTAACCTACTCTGAAAATTGAAAACTTTTCCTTGCTCGATTTTTCATGCTCTCCTGGTTTCCTGAAATTAAATAATCTACATTCCTCCTTGCATTAGCCAGATGATCACCTAAAGCCGGAAGATGAAACAAAACAACCGCGTTTGGAATTTCACATAAAATATTTGCATCCCACCACTACACACCACTTCTAACCAACAATATGTGCAACTATTACATGAATTGATATGCAATCCAATGGAACTTAAATCACCTCCCAATTCGGTGGAGACATTCCATTAGAGACAGAAAAACAATTGCCTGCGAGCGCTTGTACCGCGGTAGCGTTTCCATTTGAATGGACACGCAAGAGCCAGAGCGGCAGAGAGTGACCACTGGAACTCCAATAAAATGTCAATTACGCTGCTTTCGTTAAATTAAATGCTGGACTAGCAGTTGCATAAACAGAAAAACATGAAACAATTGCGCGCAAATGAGCTAGCGAACCAGTGGACTGTGTCCTTGTCTAGCTCCCCGATGGGCAGAGTGGTATAGTGACACGCGGTGGGTTGGCTTGTTGGCACCTTTTATGCGAGCTGACGACTGATCTCCTTCTCTCGCGGCACAAGCCATATGATTATGTGCTTATTTTTACATTTTCCACAATTTATGCTGTGCTACCACATAAATCTAATTTTTATTGCACATTTGCCATTTGCATATGCATGTGCGAGTACGCGAACTATAAACAAGGCTATGAGCACAACTGCGACCGATTTCAACAACTGCAACCGTTTTCAGTTTTTTTTTCTGAGTACGTGAGCTGAATTTGTTCATACACTGTGGACAGGAAGTTTAAGGTCACTTGGATAATTTAGATGGTATCTGAGAACTTTAAGCGATTTAAGGCTTTTAGAACTCAAAGCGAGTTTGGAAGTTGAATTAGAGTTTGTGGAGAATTTTAATGGATTGATTCAATAGTCAAGTAGACTACTGAAGGGAATTTGATATGTTGTTTTCGATCTTCTTTCCATTACAGAAACTGACAGCCCCTTTAGCATTTTTAGTTATACGCTTCATATCAATCAATTTCTCAGAGGTTGTCAATCCAACGTGAGTCCTGGAGCCTCTGGCTTTTATTTGTTTTATTTGGATTAGCCAGCTAATTAGTTTTATTAGGTGTCCTTAGACTTACTTAGACCTCAAACGGATGGGAGTCTGAGCAAGAGCTTGGTCAGCGATATGAAATTACTCCAACTCATAGAAGAAGCTACTACCAAGAGCACTCAGTTTTCCGGTGGCTAGTGCTAAACATTCACACCGTAGGTGTCGGACAAATTCTATTTCCCCTTCCTTTCTGCTTCTGTAGTATTCGTTGTAAAGTAACTCAACCATACTGCGTGGATTCCTATCCCGCAATTCCCTGTTAAGGACACTTGAAACGATTCGTTTTTCCTTTCGACTAAGTCTTACGAGTTTTCTCGATTTCTTGTTATTGAAGACTGGCCATAGTGATCTCGCTGCTGCACTGATCATGGTTTTCTCATCCATTCCTCTATAAAGAGTGTTAATCGGTGTTCCAGGATCTAGCTCTGCACTCTTTCTAGCAAATTCGTCTGCTTTCTTTGTGGCCTTCCGTTGATAAATCACCGAAAATTTCTCTGTAAAGCTTGACAAGCTGGAATTTTATTGATGTTGACTCGGTCTTGGTAGCCGAATGCCTGTCAACTTAGATGGTGATAGTCTCTGTATGTGTAAAAATCAATTCGGCCATGGTCAGTTCGTTCGCAGATTCATTGGTGACCAGGTACCCAACCATATTTACCCCTGTTGTATGAAGCAAGAAATAGAAGGGCATTGTAGCAGCACTTGAATGACTTGGATTCAACTGAGTGGGCCGTCAGTGTTGCAAGCGTTGCCTGGCTGTCTTAGAAGATATGTATCCAGAGCCGTTTTGTCCCTATCGAACCGGTCAAAGTCCTCCTTGACGCCGATGCCAGAAAATTGGCAAACAATAGGTGGAGCAAAATCAGTACTTGTCTCTTGTCAAAACAAATCTGGTTCAAGCTGGATTTGAAAAAGACGGAAAGACTTTTACTCACTAACCGGATTAACTAAGATTCACTAATAGGAGTCCTCACCGGACACTGCTTGATAGACAGACATGCACTCGAGGCCCCTCCAATGATTTTTCTAGAAGCCTTAGAGATGAAGAGGATGAGGAAACCACTACCCACCTACTGTGCACTTGTCCAGCCCTTGCAACATTAAGAAGGAAATACTTCTATGATAATCTAAACATTCTAGCCGAACTTTATAAGGAACTTAATCTCTGGGCTAAAGTGGTTCAATACGTAGAGCTACTATCGATACGGTCACTCATCTCATAGCACTCGACGCTATACTCTTGGTCTCTAGTGCTGATAAGTTGGTATCTATCGTGGTATCACAATGGACCAATCTGGTCTAAGTGTGTCCCTTCTTGAACGGAGACAGTCACCTTACCTAGCCTAACCTAGAACCCTTTGTATCCGTTTCGAGATGTATTCTGGTGTAAATCTCAATGGCATGGATTTCAGTAGGGAACACACTGGGGCACGTTCTCATTGGTATCGAGGCTCTGGTTTTGGGTCTAAAGATTCAAGCTCCAACTCCAGATTCGATTTTCAATCTGTCGGTTACCCAAAACAGACTTCTTGGATGCAGTAGGTGTTCTACATTAGACCAGCCTTACTTACTTAAGGTGGCGCTACAGTCCGGGGTAGACCTGGGCCTAAAACAAGGAGCTGCAGTTCTATAGCTCAACTGGCTACCATCTTCCTAATAAAGACTTGTAGGGGTCAATGCCCAATGACAGCTTCTAGTGCAAACGTAAGGCAGGTGTGCATAACACCTCTGACAGCCTGTTTTCTGTAGCTTCTCAAACTTCATTGCTGTTGTCCGTTCACGAACTTACAGTCCCCAAACTAAAGTGGCGTAAGTAATAATATATCTGACCAGCATACTGCACAAGCAGTACATTATTTTGAGAGTTAGGCTCCAAGTTCTTCCGTACAGGCGCCGATTAACCAATAAAACGCTAGTAACCCTCTCGGCGACGAACTGAACATGTAAATTTTAATTTAGAGATATTTTACCCCGTTGAAATATCCTAGTGTAAATGAAAATAGATCCAAGGTTGACCAGCCTTCGCTAACTTAAGCTCTCTACCAAACTGAATTATACTGAATTAAGTGCAATGAGTACAATGATCCTCTTACACCACCTGGTATTCCTGGCATGAGTTGGCTACTAAAACATGTGACCGAAATGCCATTGACTCCACTTGGACCCTTTAAATCTAAGCCCTAACTGTCTAAATATATCTATGCACCTCCTAGATGCCTAGGTTTCACCGCGCAAGGATGATATAAGGGTTGCGTAGGATTGCTTTTGTAATTGTCAACCTAAGATAGGGAACTGCATTGTTGCTGATACCTATACTTAAACGTAAAACAGTTTTAATTGATCACTCGTGTTCCCAAGCACGTAACCCTCCATCTACAATTAAATCCACGTTTCCATCATTATGTCATTCACCCCGCAGTCAACTGAGTGACACCACGCGAGTTGTCAATACCCATGACATTGTCAGTAACCAAACAAGACAATGTCCTTAAACTTTCCACCACCACTGTAATCCACAGCTGGACATGCAGCCATTGTAAATTGTGTTTATGTCCTAAATCAAAAATTTTAAAAATAGATTTCTGCTGTATGCTGTTGTGTTGCTTTTATAAAATATTTTTGAATTTATATTTTATGACGTTTACGCGAGAATGAGATCGCATGTTTATTAGCGTTACGGTTTTTTATCGTCTAGGTAGGTGTACCAGCCATATTGTTCCGTCCAATGACGTATCCGCCAGAGTCCTTGTCAGTACAAGTCGGTGGTTGGTTGTCTGGATTTTCGGTGCTTTGTTTTGGTTTTGGTAATAAAATCGCTCGCATAACAAGCACAGCTAGCTGCAAAATCCAATATCAAGCGATAAGTGCTTGAACAATGGGAAAACAGGGTGAATAATCGAATCCGTTCACGGTGTAAGTCCATTATAAATTCTGCCGGGAACAATGATACCGTAAATGTAGTTTATATTTATGTTTTTCAATGGTGAAATTTATTTTTATGATTTGGGGGTTTGTTGGCTTGTTGTGGCTTGGACGCGCAGATAGGACGCCAAGTTGGCACGAAATTGAAAATAATTTTTTTTTTTATGATTGAGTGTGAGAAGAAGGATGTAAACGGATGATTGGAATGACGCGAAAGGTGGAACGGTGGGTTAGTGTTGCCTTCGGTATTTCGAATAAAATTGTTGGATTGTGATTGAAGAGCGGCACTGCATACATTTTAGTCGAAAATATTTCGAGTAATTGGAATATGAATACGATTTAGCGGCAATTGAAAGCTTTAAAAGGATACTCTTGTATTTGATTGATGAGAGGATTCAGTGAAAAAGGGGGGTAGGTAGTTTTTTTTTTGAATATCAATTTGTAAAGGGTTTTTCAATAGGGACGCTACAAAAGTAGAGCGACAGGGACAGCAAACGACGCCATATTTTTCTTGCGGTTTTTTTACATTTCTCTTCAGTAAGGTTTGCCATTTCATGATGGAAACATATACGAGCCAACAAAGAGTCGAAATTATTAAAATTTACTACCGAAATTCGGAGTCAGTGGCCTCAACGTTAAGAGCGCTACGTCCAATTTATGGTCATCATAATCGTCCTAGCAGATCAACAATTGAGCGTCTAGTGGAAAAATTTGAATCCACAGGCACAGTACAAAATGTTCCCGTGCCAGTGAGACAAAGAAGTGCCCGTAGTGTCGAGAATATTGCTGCCGCTGAGGCTTCAGTTGCAGAAAGCCCAAATGTGTCTCTCACACGTCGTTCTCAAGCGTTGGTCATCTCTGTGACGTCGTTGTGGCGAATTTTGCGAAAAGATCTTGGCCTATATCCTTACAAGATTAAATTGACGCAAGAACTGAAGCCGCTTGACCACCAGAAGCGTCGTATGTTCGTGAATTGGGCTGAGCAACAACTTGAAAATGATTCGGATTTTCATCGAAAAATCATCTTCAGCGATGAGGCTCATTTCTGGCTGGATGGCTTCGTCAATAAACAAAATATGCGGTATTGGTCAGGCAGCAATCCACACGTACTCCATGAGTCATCATTGCATCCCGAAAAAATTACGGTTTGGTGTGGTTTATGGGCCAGCGGCGTCATTGGGCCGTACTTCTTCCGTGATGATCAAGACCGGCACGTTACTGTGTATGGGGATCGCTACCGTTCAATGATAACCGAATATTTTTGGCCCCAATTGGATGATATGGACTTGGAGGACATGTGGTTCCAACAGGACGGCGCCACAAGGCACACAGCGAATGTCACAATCAATTTATTGGAAACCAAGTTTGGAGAACGTGTTATCTCACGAAATGGTCCAGTCGCTTGGCCGCCTCGGTCGTGCGATTTGACGCCGTTAGACTATTTCCTGTGCAGCTACGTCAAGTTTATGGTCTATGCCAACAAGCCAGCGACGATTGATGAACTTCGTACGAATATCGAACGTGAAATTGCAGCAGTATCGGCCGATTTTTGCTAGAAAACCGTAGAAAATTGGGTTCAGCGTCTGGACTTCTGCAAGCGTGCCCGTGGTGGCCATGTAAAAGAAATCGAGTTCCATGCATAATGGCATCGAACGTACTTTCACAGGAATAAAGAATTTCATTGATATCCAAAACGTTTTTGTTTTATTTAAAAAAACTTTTGTAGCGCTCTTATTGCAAAACCCTGTATTTATCTGGTTTTGGGTTTGACTATGAAGCAACATACATGTGTATGTAGGTACTGAAGGCTTTCCCTATTAACTGTCCCCTTAGTAAATTTACTTACTTACTTAAGGTGGCGCTATAGTTCGGGGTGGACCTGGGCCTCAATCAACAAGCATCTTCAGCCAGCTCGATCTTTTGCCAGCTGCCTCCAGTTTCGCATGCCAAATTGGTTAAGCTGCCCTTCCATTTGCGTGCGTCACCTGAGCCGCGATCTTCCTCTACTGCCCCGTCTTTCAGCTGTGGATTCGAAGAATTTCTCAGTTTTTGGACCTTCAATCTTCTGGCTAAGTCGATGTCGCTGTATTCACTGTGTATGCAGACGGGACCGAAAATCACCCGAAGAATTTTCCTCTCGAAACAGCCAAGAGCAACTGGGACGTGCAAGTTCTTATAAATGGTCTCTTCAGTCTTTCGAGAGAGGGCTTTGCTACTCAATTGCCTTCTTAGCCCAAAGAAACAGCGATTGGCAAGAGTTATTTTTCGTCTTATCTCAGTGCTGGTGGCGTTTTCGGAATTGATAGCGGAGCGATTTTGGCAGGGACGCCGAAACTAGACGTGGCTCTGTATAGCTATTCCCTATTGATGCTGTCATACGTGGCCTTACAATCGATGAAGAGGTGGTGGGTATCGATTTAAAGTTCCTGGGTTTTCTCCGAAATCTTTGGCCGATGGTGTGCTTTCCTGGCCCGAATCCACACTGATATGGACTGATCATGTTGTTGATGAACAACAGGCTTCAGGCGCTCACACTACACGGTAGATATGATATTGTAAGCAATGTAAAAAAGGCTGATGCCTATTTAGTTGGCGCAGTTCAGAGAATTTCCTTTCTTGAGGATCGGGCAAATGACTAATAAAGGTCGTTTCAATAAGGACGTAACAATTTTATATTTACATAAAACACAGAATACTCGAGATATCGGGCTGAAATTTATTCCAGGTGTAGTACACATGTTAGATTTAACTATGGGATTCGATCTCTTTTATATGACCACCGCGAGCACGTTTGCAGCGATCGATACTTTAGAGCCAATTTTTCACCACTCTTCTACACATATCGGCGGGAAAGTTGACAATTTCTCTTACGATATTATTCCTAAGCTCCTCTAACGTTATTGGCTTGTTGGCATAAACCAACGACTTAACCTAACCCCTGAAGAACAAATCCAACGGCGTTATATCCCATGTTCGAGGTGGCCATTCGACCGGACCGGACCGGACCGTTTGACCAGCTGTGTGGCATGTGGCACCATCTTGTTGGAACCACAAATCACTGATGTTAAGTCCAACCAATTCTGGCCAAAAATAGTCGTCCAACATGGCACGATAGCGAACTCCATTGACCGTACCATGGCGATCAATTTCGCCGACGAAAAAATACGGTCCAATCACACCTCTGACATGAAATCCACACCCCACGGTCACTGCGTGGATGCAATGGAGTCTCTTGAAGCACATGTGGGTTTGTTTCTGTCCAGCAACACATCAGCTTCATCGCTGAAGATGATTTTTCGATTAAATTCAGGATTTTCTTCAAACTTTTGCAGAGCCCAATCGGAGAAGTTTCAGCGCTTCAAATGATCAATAGGCTTCAGTTTGTGAGTTAGTATCTTCTAAGAGTGTAGGCCAAGATCTTTACGCAAAATTGGCCACAACGTGGACTGAGAGATTTCCAATTCCTGTGAATGGCGTGGAATCGACTGATTTGGCTCATTTTGAACAGAAGACCTTACGGCTGCGATATTTTCGGTACTTCGATCGGTGCATTGTCTTACTGGCACAGGAACATTCAATAGTGAATACGTTGACTCGAATTTATCCACTATAGTATGCACAGCCTGTTTGGTGGGACAATTATTACGACCGAAAAATGGAGTAAGCGTCCTTGAGTCTTTTGATGTCTGAAAACCACCCTGCTGTGCCCATTCATCTGCTCTTTTGTAACCAAACAAATGATGACACTGCCTTAGATTTGGCTTTTCCTAGATGGGTTCAGTCTCCTGGCATCCATTATCCCAACTGCCCTATCGACGGCGAAGACTGCTTGGAAGACACTACATTTCTGCTTATACGAGTCATGGTCTACTGAATACCCCTGCTCCAATACCTACATTCACCTTAGAATCTTCAGTGTAGATTTGGATTGCTTGTTCATCCATTAGCGTGCAAGATTCCCAATTTTGTTTTAAAAGTCTATGTACATATGTATATGTAGGACGGGTAAAAGTGGCTTTTCAAAGAACCTAATTTGCACTAAGATGCTCCCTTTGGCTACCACAACTTACGTGACCCTGCTAACGATAAGAGTTGTTGATGAAAGGAGGAAAAATAAGACAGGCGGGAGTACTAATATCTTTTTACCTGGGATATCGTTGCTGTCGTCGAAAAATGAGTTATTGATCCAGGAGTTTGATTCCAGCTACTGCTTGACATTTGCAGAGGAGATTACAAAGAATTGGCTTCTCGTTTTTGTATTCGCACCTACGGCAGTGGGCGTAAGATTTTCATTTGGCAATATCTGTCCGAGTTCTGTTTTGCGAGATCTTTTGTCTTTGTCTTGTCGTAGCTGGGGCATATCTTTCTTGATATGATGCAGTTGATTATCCTCTCCCATTGGAGGTTGGCCTTCTCCAGAGAGTATGCATAAATTAGCCCTCTTACCACTGCTAGCAGAATATGGACTCTTGCAGAGAATGAATTGTAAAGAGCTAAGCCTCGCACACTCATAACGTTTTATGTCACTGTGTCCCGGATCCCAGAGCAGTGTGACCCGTTCCCCTGTACTCTGGTAGGAAATCCAAAACGAACGCTCGTCCTGAATTTTAAATTGGGGGTTATGTAGTCAGTTGGAGACGTAACCATACCCTTTTATAGCGAGTCCCAGATTCTTTGCTTTGCAGTGCACAGAGGGATATTTTGCATATGTAAATCGAGAGGCAAAAGATGTAAAAGCACAATTAGACCATCCGTCAGAGCCGACCTCAATGCATCGCGGTGCCTTTTTTTTTTTTTTTTTTTTCTTCTTAGCAGTTGATCCGCTGTAGCACTGCGGTCTCTTACAGCGGTTTTTCAGAGGCCCTTTGCAGTCCTTTCATAACGAAGAGGGCAGCTTCAAGAACACTGCTGTCTTCTAGGGGATTTGAATAATTCGTTGATCTGATTTGACAGAAAACTTCACATGCGGTCTCTATTTGGTGGAGACGCCAGGGAAGATATCCGGTTCATTGGAAAAATATTCGACTTTCACTCCTCTCTTTAGGAGTAGGAGTAGAATGGAGTCACTTTGGTAGGATCTATGTAGGTTTTGACGTAGTCTGTTACTCTCCCAATTACGATTGTCTGTATCTGCGGACAACAGGAGCTTTGCTTTCTGGGACTTTACTCCCAAACTAATTCAACTTTATCCCCTGATATGATTATTTATTCACATTTTTATCCTACAAAATCACTCTTCACTGATCCCATATGCATAACTCTGGGAATTGGATCCGTGATGTGGAACTAATTCACTAAGCGGAGCTAAATGTGCTCCACCCATTCCACTCCCACTCATTTAAACTCCAAAATTAATTATGCTGCACATTTTGTGAGCTTTGAGACTCCCAAGGTTAGGCCGAAAATATCCATATCGTGTCACAACTCTATTCCACCCAGTCAGTCAGCGAGTAATTAGAGTAATAAAATCTACACACCTACTTCACCCGCCTTCGGATCTAATTTTAAAATCGCACCTCATATGACTCCCCACCAACACCCCCTTGACTGAGCACTGCGAATAGTACAACAATCGCCCCACAGCATTGTGTCTAATATCGATTTAGAGCAAACCTATCGGATTAACATTGCCGACAAAAACCGAAAAATCTCCAAATCAACAACAAACCGCACTGAGCTGCCGCCCATATGGTTCCATGTTGGCTGCACCTCCACCACCACCACCCGGTGCCGGGTTCCTTGCGAAAGTTCATGCACAAAACATATCTCACAAAGCATACCATTCATGAGCTCCGCGGAAACCGCAGGCACTGAATATAAAACATCGACACAATGACCACCATTAACAGCATTATAAAGGGGCGACTGGCTGCGGGACCGACCTAAGTTGCATGGCCCACTCCACTTGATGTGCTCCATTCCACGTTGCTGGTGATGCTGAGCTGAGTTCAGTTCAGTCAACGAAAATCAATCGACTTGAGTTTGATCGATCCACACACATGGTCCGGTGGATTTGACAGATTTGACAGGTGACAAAAATCACACTTTGAACGCTGATTGATGTAACAAGTGCTGTTGGTCATTCGCGGGTCCGACTCTTAATGGTTCTAAATCACCGTGAGTAAATGGGTTGTGAAGTGTTTTTTTTTTTTTGTGGTGGCGCCTTGAGGCTTGAACTTTATGCATTCCAGAGCGAAGTGATTTAAACTGTTTGTTACACAAGCTGTCAAGTTGAGCAGGTACTGTAGTTTTGATATAACACTTTTGTGACCAACTTTTCAGACCAAAAATTTGTCAACAAGTCAAGTTTCATTGACTCGTACTTTGTTTCGGGAACTTAGGAGATTTGGCCACGTGATGTGAGGAAATCTTTCGTTATTCTCAAGCAAAACCTACAAAGTTAATCTAGGTCCTAGAGTCTTTCGCATGACCGAAATTTGGGTAAATTGGTGAGCAATCTTATATGAAAGTGTACTGTCAGAAGAATTTTAAACTGTTAGCGGTGTTTTACAAGACTGAATTCTCTCACATCAGTTACATACAGGGTGGCACAAAACACTCACCCGATGTTGTTTTACTATATTTTTTAAATTTAATTTTTTTTAAATGTTTATTTGAACCATTTAGTTTTTTTTTCATTACTTTTTGAAGATGATATCGGTCAAATAGGCGCCGCCATTGTTGATGACCATTTGGACTCTTTTTACCGCATTTTCAATCGTTTTGGCGAGAACTTCAAGCGATAAGTTCTCGCACTCTTGTCGGATATTCTCTATGAGAGATTCCAAAGTCTGTGGCTTGTTCTCATAGACCCCTGACTTCAAAAAGCCCAAAGAAAGAAGTCTGGAACGGTCAAATTGGGCGATCTTGGCGGCCAGTGCAAATCGACAAAACGGGTCGCCTAATGACCCGGAAATGCATCCTTCAAAATGTCCGATCGCGCCGAAATTCACGTTGCGCCAAAATTACTGACCAATTATTCCGTAAAAAACTAGTCACGATTCTTCTGTGATCTTGAGGAGTATAGCGTTCCATGGCTTGTCGACGTGTATTCTGCATAAAAAAAATGAAGGAGAGGACACTGTCAAATTCAACATTACAACCGCCGGACAACTTGACTATCTTCCATGTCACCGAGAAGTTTAAATATTCTTGCACCTAGGTGACGCAACATACTCGTAAAAATAAAAATAAATCTTTTTTCCGTTCTGGTTTTGTTTAACAAATTAAGAAAATTCTTTAATTTCTCTAATTTCAGGCACGATTCGCCCGCCAAGAGACACTCCTCCATAACATGCAAAAAGAGAATAAAGTGCTCACACTCCGCATCCGTCAATACGAGCACTGCCTGGACGATGTAATGCGAAAAGTTGTTGACGCCATCGTACTGGAGGACAGCCTACGGCACGAGGTTTCCGTGTTAAAAAGTCGTGTCTGTGAATTGGAAGCACAAAACGCTGCCTTATCGGTGAGTCCGGCAAAGGGAAAGGACGAAGGCTACTGTACAATGAGTAGTGGACAACCGCAACCATCGAATGGACATCTGGAAGATTTGCCCGAGGAACCTGAACAGTGGCTACTGCCAGCTGAACCGTGCTCCACGGAAATGGAGGACTGGAGTATGTCGCAAGATGAGCTGGGTGCCATAACCCTGGACGATGAGGTTAACGATCAGGAGCACGAACGTGAGCATGAACACGATTGGATATGGAATACTAGTGATTTCCTTAACACCACGATGATTGCATCACAATCAGAGGGTATATCAAAGCTGCTGCAACAAACGGTAAGTTTCTCGGGAGCACTTAATGTCCTTCGGGCATTTTAAATGATGAATTTTCATTTGCAGATTATCTATTCGGAGGATGAGGAAGTAGCCTGTGTAGATTTCACCAAGGACTATTACAAATTGGTCAATATCCCATCGGGGAGTATACAGAGTTTGTATTCATACCTGGATGCGGAGACGGACGATGAGGATGACACTACATCGGAGAATTGTCGAACTAGAGGCCCAAGTCCAACGCCTAGCGAAGCGGGACGAGCACAAGTCACCAGTTGTTCCTCAAGTGAATCGGAGGAGCATACGAGGAGTATATTGGAGCTGCCTGAGTTAGTTAGCAGTTGTAGTTACGAGGAGCCAATATGTATTTTAAGGAATAATCAACGCGCAGAGGTGGAGTCGTCAAAGGCTGAAAGAGTTGAAGCAACAACCCCGACAAATGCTACACCAGTTTCTGTGGTGGCCGTGACGACAACGTCGACGACGACAGCGGCGGCGGCTGGATCGACAACAACGGGTCTACGTATAAATGGTGGTCCAGGATGGCGACGAAGTAATGGCTGGAAACGATTTCCTTCGCTTGAATCTCCCAAAAAGGTAAGTTATTAGTATGCTATTGTCTGTCGAAAATTTGGTTCAATTTGGATGGTTATGACCTGTGTTATTGAAAAGAGAAGATATTTTCTTGTCTTGGTTTTGTTGGAATGGTTCAGATTATTTTATCAGTGGTTGGCCCTCCTTAAAGTATCCATTTAACATATCAGTGAGTCTGTACACAAGCGACCGTCTTTCACTGCCCAAAATGTGGCTGGATTTTAAGGATTAAATAGCAGCCTAGTTCCCAGTTGATTGTTCCAAAAATACTCTGGTACTGAATTCCTCCTTGGTTAGAAAATTGAAAGCGGTAAAGAATAATATGCAACCTGTCTCAGTAGCCTTACTTGAAGTATGGGTCCTTCTTGATGTACACTCAGATTACTGAAGCTGATGATGAGAAGTTTCCTCAGTGTCATTACAGAATATACAGACGTTATGATCCTTTAGGCCAATTTCTGTGAGATGTCTTACAGTGTCCTGTAAGGAAGTCCGTTTGCATTCTAAGGCTATTCTTGGTAAGTTCGTTGCTTGTCTTCGACCACTTGTGGTTGTAGTTCCCCAACAATTGCTTGAACTACCTCCGCATGTGAAGCTTTCTCCAATGATCATTTATTTCGGTTTCCTTCCCCTTTTTTTGGCCTTTTAGCGATAAAGCTGGTCCATGTTTATGTATTTGGATTTTCGCTTCAATGTGCAGCACAGTTTTCACATTCGCTCTTAGTGTTGGGTTCTAGATTTAAGCACTCATGCGTTGGTTCCGTCAGATGTCTTTGCGCCATCTGTGTACCATTTTAGTTTATGTTTATTGTAGCAAAGTTCTAGAGAAAGGATATACGAATCTTTTCAAGTATCCTCACAGGGAACTGTGGGATAAGAATCCACGCGGAACGACTTGGACTACCCTACAATGACCACTGCAGATGCTGCAGGGACGGAGAGGAAGTATAATCCATCCGACACCTTCTGTGCGAATGCCCCGCACTAGCCACCAGAAGAATGCACCCTTTTAGCAGTTACTTTCTTTCGTGAACTGGAGGACCTTCATATTGCTGATTTTAGAAATCTCCTCGGGTGTGGACCCGAAGGTTTTCCGGGCCGGAGCGTTGATGCCCATCCATAACCCACCCACCTCAGTCGTTGGAATTTCATTCTTCTGGCTACATCGATGTACACTTCGTCACTGTATCTTCTCCTCCATTCACCATCTATGCAGACGGGACCAAAAATCATCTGAAGAATTTTTCTCCCGAAAAAACCAAGAGCAACCTTATCCGCTTCTGCGCCATAGAGCAGGACTGAGACGATTAAGGTCTTATAGAGAGTCACTTTAGTCGTTCGAGAGAGGGCTTTGCTACTCAATTGTCTTCTTAGCCCAAAGAAACAGCGATTGGCAAGAGCTTTTCTTCGTTTGATCTCAACGTTCGTATCGTTCTTTGAATTTGTAGCGGAGCCTAGGTAGACCTCACAGTTATATCTGTCTATAGTGACGTTCTGTCCGAGACGTTGGTGTTAAGCGTAATTCTTGTTGAAAACACATACTTTGTCTTGCCCTTAACCCATCTTCAACGCCTCCGTCTCAATACTCACGAATGCGCCAGTGACATCACGCTGCGTTCTTCCGATTATGTCAATATCATCGGCGTATCCAAGTAATTAGACGGACTTTTGAAAGAGTGTCCCTCTGGTGTGAAATTTGCACTATTCTTTTAAGAACGATGTTAAAGAAGTCGCATGACAGCACGTCGCCTTGTCTGAATCCTTTTTTATCATCAAAGGTCTCGGTGAGGTCTTGACCGACCTTGATGGAGCAGCGTGCATTCTCCATCATCATTCTGCACAAACGGACGAGTTTGACAGGGATGCCAAAACTAGATTTGTCTCTGTACAGCTCATCCCTATTGACGGTGTCATACGCGGCCGTTGAAGGCTATGAAAAGGTGGTGGGTATCGATTTGAAGTTCCTGGGTTTTCTCCAAGATCTGCCGCAGTGTGAATATTTGTGGTCTACATTAATCCCTGCTATGTGTCCCATGTGTGTTAGCAGTTTCTTAGGTTAGATTCGGTTATGGGGGAAATCCCCAGTCAGCGATTGTGCGCCCACAATCTAAGTGGGTGGTCTATCGCAAAACCAACCTGTCTGTACCCTTAATAGAGTGGAGTATGTTCGTTATTGGTACTTCTGTTAGGTTTCCCAGTTCTCCAAACAGCCTATTTCTCATATGTCGGTGTCGGCGGTTTTGGTTTTCTTTTCCGTTTCGTTCACATCCTAACAGCTCCAGCATTAGTCTGGGAAGTTGATGCCGAGTCTGGTTGCTATCGAGCCTACGTCACAATGTCCCGTCAGTACACCTATTAGGATGCGAGTATCTTTTTGATTCATAGCCACGAGACATTGAAGTCGCCTATGGCGGAGCAAGAGCTGTTGATTAGCTCTCTCATCTTGTGGTCGACGTTACCTTTCAATATACCGATAGGGATGTGTGGGTGTGCTCACTTTCTAAACCGGATCCTTGCCGAACCAGTTCACTGCTTGACCGCTTCACCCTCGATGTCGCTGTGTCCGGGGACCCTGCAGGTGATGACTTTGTGGGTGACACCTAATTTGTTTAGCATTTCGCGACAGTTGGATTTGGTTACAACATTATAAAGGGTTTTTCAATAGGGACGCTACAAAAGTAGAGCGACAGGGACAGCAAACGACGCAATATTTTTCTTGCGGTTTTTGACATTTCTCTTCAGTAAGGTTTGCCATTTTATGATGGAAAGACATACGAGCCAACAACGAGTCGAAATTATTAAAATTTACTACCGAAATTCGGAGTCAGTGGCCTCAACGTTAAGAGCGCTACGTCCAATTTATGGTCGTCATAATTTCTGGCTGGATGGATTCGTCAATAAACAAAATATGCGGTATTGGTCAGGCAGCAATCCACACGTACTCCATGAGTCATCATTGCATCCCGAAAAAATTACGGTTTGGTGTGGTTTATGGGCCGGCGGCGTCATTGCGCCGTACTTCTTCCGTGATGATCAAGACCGGCACGTTACTGTGAATGGGGATCGCTACCGTTCAATGATAACCGAATATTTTTGGCCCCAATTGGATGATATGGCCTTGGAGGACATGTGGTTCCAACAGGACGGCGCCACAAGCCACACAGCGAATGTCACAATCAATTTATTGGAAACCAAGTTTGGAGAACGTGTTATCTCACGAAATGGTCCAGTCGCTTGGCCGCCTCGGTCGTGCGATTTGACGCCGTTAGACTATTTCCTGTGGGGCTACGTCAAGTCTATGGTCTATTCCAACAAGCTAGCGACGATTGATGAACTTCGTACGAATATCGAACGTGAAATTGCAGCAGTATCGGCCGATTTATGCTTGAAAACCGTCGAAAATTGGGTTCAGCGTCTGGACTTCTGCAAGCGTGCCCGTGGTGGCCATGTAAAAGAAATCGAGTTCCATACATAATGGCATCGAACGTACTTTCACAGGAATAAAGAATTTCATTAATATCCAAAATCGTTTTTGTTTTATTTAAAAAAAACTTTTGTAGCGCTCTTATTGAAAAACCCTGTATAAAGCCTTGATAGCTGCTTGACTGTCGACGAGGATGGTGCTCTTGGATGGGCTGAGTCTCCTAGCATCTAGTGTCCTTGCTGCTCTATCTACGGCGAAAATATCAGCTTGGAAGATATTGTACACCCTTGCTTTAGTACATTCCCCCATCTTAGAACTATCAGTGTAGACATGGATAGTTTGTTCTCCCGTTAGGGTGTTAGCTTCCCAATCTTGTCTTCGGAGTATAAAAGTGGAGTAATTTTTACCGAAATCGTAACCACATGCTTTGTAAACTATCTCTTCCTTTAAATTTCAGGATAGCAAATCCGAAAAACCATCACCAACGTCGTCATCACCATCCACTCCGCCAATAAGTAGAATTCCAACATGTAAACAATCATCGCCAATACGAAAATCAAAAATACCTCCTCCTGTTCCAGTCCGACGTTCCTATGCAAGTTAATAACTTTGTTTTTTGCAAAACAAACAAATTACAAAAACGAAACAAACAATTTGCAAAACAAAGCGCTCTCCTCCATAAGCATTAGCATAAAAAAGAAAAAAACTACTTCATACATAAGAAGATTCTTAGGATTTTTTTGTATAAGAAAAAAGACTTAATTGTGATATATATACATGAAGAAAAACATATAAAATTATCTTTACTAAAAAAAACACACAAAATATCTAACAACAAACCAAACACTGCCGACACAAAGACAAAATTGAAACCGATAACTACCGCGCCCATAGCGCAGCAAACAAAACAACCACACAGCAGGGAATCAAACCAGTTTAGACCAATGCCTCCACAGTAAAACTCGATGAGACATTGTGCACAAGTGATTCGTGTACATGATAGCAGTTCAGTTGGTCTAAACCGTGGTGAATATTTTTTTCAATTGGATTTAATTTGTTGTTAAGATTTGTACATACGAGTATTTAACATTATGTTTCTCTCCACGTTAAAATAAGAAAAACAAAAACATTGTGAACTTTTTTGTATCTAATACAAGTATAATATGTTCTCTTATCATTTTTTTTTTTTTTTTTTTTTTTGTATTCTTGCTTCTTCTTTACTAAATAATATATATATTTAAGCAAACGGTAAGAACCTTGTAATATAATTTATGAAAATGAGTTTTTTGTCTGACATTTTTAGGGATTTATATTTTGTTACTAAGTTTTTGAATAATCCTGCGCGCGCATATGAACAACAAAGTGTTGTAGAAGTGTTGTATCCATCCTGGAAGTTGCATGTAAATTTATTTCTTTTTCGCAGAACAAAACGAAATGCAGGACATTTCAATTTTGTAGTAATAAATTATGAAGTAACAAATGTAATTATATAAAAAAAAAAAATACGTTTCTGTTAATAATATTCTAACACAAAAAATAAACCCAACAAGAAGACGACAATACAGTCTTCCAAACAAAAAGAATTTTCTTGTAAATTTCTCAAAAAATAAAATAAAACACCTTAGGTAGTAGTGAGAAAAATAAAAATTAAATTATATTATTGTGTAAAATAAAAGACTTGTAGAACTTTACACAAATAAAATAAACACATGTAAACAAATTTATATATTTAGGTATTGAATTCCTTCTAAAAATACAAACCAAAACAATAAGCAAATTTCCTACAAAACAAAAAATTAAACAGAACTCAAAGTGGTTTCTTCCCAAAAAAAAAATAAAAGACACATGCAACACCACTGTCTAATACAATAAAATATAAAATCCAACACCCGTATAAGGCAACAGAACCAGGAGAACAAAATATAATAATTTAAACATTAACTAGTATTAGTATTTATTTAATATTTAAAGAAAAAAACAAAAGTATATATATATTTGAGTAGATATATCTAGAAGCGATATACATATATAACTAATTTAAAACAAAATCAAGAAAATTCCTTATTTATAAACAAAAGAAAACAAATTCAGCAGCCTACACAAAAAAAAATTAAAAATTAAATTGTAATCTATTTAAATATTAAATATATGAATATCTGTATTTTTTATAGTAGCCAGTACAAAGAGAATAACAGAAGAAAAACATTTAACAGAATACAAAATAAGAAATTAATTGAAATAGTTATAAATTTGTATAAAGTTTGTGGAAAGATAGAAATGCAGGATTAGTAGATAGACCGCATGCGCATTGATATCAAATTTATTGTCTTTCTTTTGGTTGAGAAACAAAGAAACAAATAAACTAAAACGATGACCTTTTTCTAAATAACAAAGACGCGTGTTGTTGTTTTATTTATGCGATCCAGTCTGGGTGATGCAGTCCATCATTACTATTCGGAGGAGCGTCTGAGTAAGTTTTTCTGTACCATAAAAAATACATTTACTAACCTATATCTTCTCTTTCCTCAGATAGACCAAAGTCATCAATACAATCGATCAACAACACCCTATTCGGTCGAATCGCAGAGGTAGCCGTTGTGGTACTCCGCCAGGTACTATCGAATCCATGGTAAGCTTTGCATAAATACAAATTTACCGAACTCCCATTGACATGTATTCATTTTGATCTTTTCATATGGTGACAACGATGCTTAATTGGCTATCAACGATGGCGGACATTGGACAGCATTTGAGCATCAGTTATGCCAATGGAGTATTCGCAGAAGTGTCAGTGTTCCCTCCGTAAAATCTGAAGAATCCAGCAACGACTTCGGTCACCTCACCTGACATTACAAGAAGATTTTCCCGATCTCTTGTAAAAACAACAGTCCAAACAACATAGTTTCCTAACAAATGTCCCCACTCCTCACACAACTCCCGCACCAAGCTACTGAACTTCTTCAATAGTATTTATAACCTTACCTAACCTTGTCCAAAAAGAGGCCTCCTAAACCAACCAACAATCAATAACTACCATATCTAGGTGCACAAGCTTCCGACTACACTAGCAGAGGTCGATAAAGGAATACGGGATTACACAGTCATCACGAACAGCTCCATTTGATCAAATCCCAAAACAAGGCGATGTGTTCCATCGGTAGGTACTATGGAAGCCATAGTATTTAACAAACAAAATCCTATTAATATGTGTTAAGTTTTGTTCTTTTCTTAGAGTGATTCTGGACGATTAACGACGGCGGACATTAGACTGTATTTGATCTCATATCATGGAGCATCGGTTATGACAAAGGGCTATTCGTAAAAGTGACAATCTCTACCCCAGAAGAAAGTAGCTACGACTTATACCACCTCAAAAACGTAATATAACGACAAAGAAGCGAACATGAAAGTAACCCACTAACAGGAGATTAAAACAATTGCAGTGAAATCCGTGGCGAGAAGGAATATCTTTCAAAAACAAGGAAACAGCAAAAAAAGCATCTTGGCAGGGTAAGCTGTTACTTATTAGGCCTTTCACATACTCACTTTTTTATGAACACATTTTCCTCTTTAGGACAACATTGTTGACGATGCAAATTTGGGCAAACGAGTTGCATTTACAAGAGACAGTCGTCCAGTATGCCTATTACTGTGTACAAAAGTGTTACGGCAGGTCAATAACTAAACAACACTCTAAGAAGAAGAAAAAAAAAAAGATGCAACCAAGAATAACCGACCTTTTTACATAGCACATTAATCTCAACAGGCATACACACAGAAATGGACCAGCTGACATCGCAATCTGCAAAAACTGGTAAGAGCAGGAGGAGGAACTGTCCTGTCCAGCCACTGCAAGGTTATTTCAAAGTGTTGGTATCTATGTGGATTCTAGACCTTACGCACCTAGACAGCGAAGTAACCGGTGACATCCTGAAGTTTACTCGCAACACATGATCCTCAAATATTAACAACAGCCACACCATAGTTTCCCGACAACTAACCCCACTTCCTAAACACCCCCCGCACAAATTACTTCAATAGTATTTTAAGAGGACTTGAAATGGGCCCAACAAGAGGCCGCCTAAACCAACCAACCATCAGTAACTACCACATCTCGGTGGACAAGCTCCCGAGAAGACGGGATTACACAATCAACGCCATTTGATCAAATCCCAAAAGAAGCGCTCTGTCCCTTTGGCAGGTACTATCGAATTCATCACAAAATCCCATTAATGTGTACAATTTTGTTCTTTCCTTCGAGTGACTCTAGCAGTTTATGGACAATCAACGACAGCGGACATTGGACTACAGGTGATATAGCTGTGGCAACTTATAATAGCCGAATGCAGACGCAACAGTGACAGCCTTTCCATGAACTATTAAGAATCCAGCCATGATATGGTACTACATACTTCCTTCCACCTTTTTTACATGCGAATTAAACTCCAATCTCCATTTATTTACAGATTTGAAAGTTCTACCTACACCATCAAGAAATGCTCATCATTCCTGAAATTGTCCCTCATGTCTTCAAAAGAAGGATAGACACACCTTAGTGAATTACCCCCTGGCGTCCGAAGACTTACATATCTTCTGCGGAGTCACTTCAGCTGCGTTTTCGACGATTCATCACTTTCCTTTAATATTCGTTGCAGTTCTGCACCAGCGCAAACAACACCAACGATTCCCAGTGGCTTACCACTTCTCACCACCCAGCCCCATCTTCTTATCATGCCAACTGCGTAGCCTACATTGTCATCACATAGTTTCAGCTAAATTCTACAAATCAACTCAAAACACACCACTTTCCATCGATGTTTCATAACCTTCTTGTACTTCCCAAATATTGTACGTTGCCAAAATAAAGCCTTTCATACATAAAAAGATAAATAAAAAACACACACACATTAAAAATGTCAGTCTTCTTATTATATTCACAAACTAGATTCTCCGCCCTGTCATTTGACATTTCTTTCAGGTCCATACGTGCCCTAGAAGCCAAGAGAGCCAACTCTACGTTCATCGGTGACGTAGTCAGTTTTGCTCGAATTTCCAACTTTTCATACAAAAATTTGTCTGAAGCACCAGGCGCCCAGAACTGGTAGTAGGTATCCCACTCAGTTTTTGTTTGGCGGTATTTTTTGTTTCACCTCTAAAAGGAGATAGATATGTAATGGTAAGGGGAAATATTTCAATGTAGTTGTGTGCTCTCAAAGTTGCTCTACAAGATGGCGCCCTGCAAAATGTCAAAACATGAAAAAACTCATAACAAACTCTGAACTAAAAATAAAAACGCAAAACCTTTTCCATTTCTCTTTTAATATTTTATTTCTCATCACTTTGGACACACTTTTGGTTAAATCTAGTGCTGCAGCAGCAATTAGCGATCAAGAATATGAGAGGTCTTCGAACACCGGTGGATGATTCGATGAGATGAAGCCTGCAGTCTGTAGTGGATAATCGGCGCGGTTGATCTTAAGCTGGAGTCGTTGTTGCTTGTTAAATGGCACAGATTGGGGCAGAGTCTTGCGACAATTAGTTACCTTTCCTGCAGCTTGTTGTAAAACTGTTGTTCTGGATATGTTTAGGCTTTGGTCACTGATGAAATGATGCAGTATGGATGAAGTACATCTGGGGAATACAGAAGATATAGATTATAAAATATATGGGTTAGAGGTTTCATAAAGTGAAAACTATGAGGAACCAAAGCCAGTCTCTAAAGAAAAATTTCAGCTGCTAAAACACAATGGTGGGTTTCGGGCGAACGGACTAAGCATTCGCACAATGTGACAAACAAGATCTTGTACCTACATGTGTATGTGACGTTGAAAAGAGACGCAGATATACTTACACACAGTGCGTCTCTCTCACTTTTTTCTTCGTCGGAGCAGGGTTTTTTCGGCACGCCTGGTAAAACTTACATGTGTATGTGACGTTGAAAAGAAGAGCAGTAAAACGTACACATACCATGTCCCTCTAACTTCTTTCTCTGTCAGAGCAGGTGTTTTTTTTCTTGCAGATATATGTACATATGTACTTACACACGCTGTGTCTTTCTTTATCGGAGCAGGTGCTTTTTTATTTTCATGATCGCAATGGCTTCCAGTTTCTGCTGGAGAGACCTCCAAGTTCTTTCTTCGTCGGAGCAGGGTTTTTTCTGCACGCCTGGTAAAACTTACATGTGTATGTGACGCTGAAAAGAGAAGCAGATATACTTACATACAGTGTGTCTCTCTTACTTCTTTTTTCGTCGGAGCAGGTGCTGTTTTCTGGTCGCCTGGTAAGACCTACATGTGTATGTGACGTTGAAAAGAGAAGCAGATATACTTACACACAGTGCGTCTCTCTTACTTCTTCGTCGGAGCAGGGTTTTTTCTGCACGCCTGGTAAAACTTACATGTGTATGTGACGTTGAAAAGAAGAGCAGTAAAACGTACACATACCATGTCCCTCTAACTTCTTTCTCTGTCAGAGCAGGTGTTTTTTTTCTTGCAGATATATGTACATATGTACTTACACACGCTGTGTCTTTCTTTGTCGGAGCAGGTGCTTTTTTTTATTTTCATGATCGCTTGGTAAAATCTAGGACAGCAGTTGCTTCCAATTTCTGCTGCAGAAACCTCCAAGTTCTTCGTCGGAGCAGGTGTTTTTTCTGGTCGCCTGGTAAAACCGACATGTGTATGTGACGTTGAAAAGAGAAGCAGATATACTTAGACATACTGTGTCTTTCTCATTTCTTTCTACGTCGGAGCATGAGAAGTTTAATTCAACAAAACGCGATCGCCAAAAATTCTGACGTTTACAAACCATGGAGATGCAACTTTTCCACAACATTTTCTTAAAGTTGGTTCAGGATATTTTCAGGAATGCCGCGGCAACCAAGACGGACTCCTATGTGGCCCTTTGCACAGGAATAAGCTTATCTCTGCTTTTAGATCTTAAGTAAAGGAAACGCACGCTTTCTACGACAAAATGTATACACGTCGCAACCTGCAGAATCGCTTTCACATTCCTACTTTGGCATAGCAATTCCAATTGAACACAGCTTGTGGTTGTACAATAAAGCTGTCCAAGATCCAAGTTATAACTAATTAACTAGTTCAACTTAATATATCACACCGCAACAAAAAATTTATTTTTCTGAACACTTCGGATCTGTCGATTCTTTCTGCGGCCACTACTGTCAAACGAAGAAATACGTTTAACCGTTAATCGAAACGTCATTAGAACATTTGACAACATGCCGAAAATCGAAACTAAAAATAAATTCTACAAGTTGAGTGCTTATCAATCGTCTGGCCGTGTCAGTTATGGATGAAATAGGATTAAACATGGAATTTCTGGATCTAAAAGATACCAAAAGTGAACTTATTCTCGACACACCAAACCGTAATGAGATTCTCAAAGTTGGTCCACCAGAAAACTCCAAATTCGATATTCTTGGACGGGGCTCTTATGGTGTGGTGTTCAAAGCGATCTATGGAGGTTTCAATTTAAAGCAATCGATCACTGATTTGTGTGCGATTTATCAACTCTTCCAGGTAAACAGGTGGCTGTGAAAATTATGAATATCTTCAGCAAAGCGGATGCAATCAACAACGAAGCCAACATTCTCGGTTGGCGTCACCGTAACATTGTGCAGTTGCTTAAGGTTAGATCGGAGAAAACTGTACAAATTCTAAGCAGAATGTAACACGTTTTTGTTGTTTAAAAGATTGAGTCCACGGCAAACTATGGGATCGTCATAATGGAGCGCTTCCCTGGTCAATGCCTGCAGATCATTTTGGATTCCATTGATCTGCCACTTGAACATCGAATTTAGTGAGTTTGTCATTCATTTTTGGTTACCTTAGACTATTTTCTTCACTTTCAGTATAGCATTGGATGTGACAAATGCCTTGATTTACTGCCACAACCGCCATATCTTGCATTTAGATGTTAAGCCCCAGAACGTTTTGGTGGCCTTTTCAAATCATGTGCCCGCAAGGAAAAGGAAACATAGACGATTATCAGCTGGACACAATCGCAAATACATTTGTAAACTATGTGACTTTGGTTCGTCAGTGTTGATGGGACATGACCAAAACAAACGCAGACAGATCCAGGTAAAGTTTACGTTGCCTCACTCAATGGGTATGACTTGGATTTCTTTATTTTAAAGGGAACTGTGAGATATATGTCACCGGAAGCCCTAAAAGAGGATATTCTCTCACCTGCTGCCGATGTGTATTCCTTGGGTGTTACGATGTGGCAGCTAAAGTTCCGCCAACTACCATTCTCATGGATCGAGTGCAATGACATTGTCGCCTACCAAGTGGTTAAGAGTGGTTTACGACCCACTGCTAGACCTATTCATTCTAATGATATAAACGTTCAACTCAGTACTTGTGATCGCCATAAAAACTGCCTGTGTGAACATTTTTCTACGGAGATCTCGTATAGATCCTTGGAGCAAATACGCACTATCCTGCAGAAAACAAAGACGCTATCACCATTTCAGCCAAAGAAATCGACGAAACCTCAACGTCCTGAGAAACTGAAGAATCAGATATCCCGGAGTTTAATTGGAACATTTCAAGATACGTTCATCGGACTGAAAGACAATCTACTGGTAGACGAAATATCATGCGATGTATCGGAAGAGGAATTCAAAAGTGATGTTCGACTAAAGGACTTGTTCCAAGCGAAGCCGAATTCAATTCTTCCCGCGGCGGAAATTTTATATGAGGAGCTGTTTGCGTCGTGTTGGAAAAGTGAGGTTTTAGTGCGGCCTAAGACTGTAGATATTAAACGGAAACTTACAACTTTGTTTCTACGCACAAACTAAGCATTGGTGGATCTTCGTGGATGTTAGTTCTTGCGAATTAATTGCGTTAAATTGACATGTCAAACACATTGCTGTCGTGGATGAGGCTCTAATTTGCATTGCAATTATTAATAAAATATTTTACAGAGAAGTTGTTTTCTTAACTTGATTCCGTTTACAGTGTTACATCTTTTTCAGTCATGGTAGTTCTCTGTCCTTACATAGTTCTCTAAAATAAAAACAGATCTCCGGCATACGAAAATGACCGTTTCAGTTTTTGAAATACAGAGCAACAAAACTGATTCATCTACTTGGCCTTAGAGATGTTTGGCTTCTTTTTAACAGACCCCATTGGGACAGAATAGACCCTGATGTTCTATGTATGTCTTCTACGATAAGCAGACAACGAATGAACACCTGCGATGGTATCCTTAAAATCAGACACACTAAAATATCTACTTGCTGCACTAAGAGTGAAGTAACACCGAAACTGCAGATACCATCTCGAAAAGATGAGTCTTGTAGGCAGACTGTGTCTTGTAGAAGAAAATACTACATGCAGACTGGGTCTAGAGACAGCTGCACTTACATTTTACGAGTGTCCTCTAACAGAAGAAATTACATTTTCGGCTGCCAACAGATACGAGTACAAAGGCTTAGCCCAATGTCTTTCAGACGAATGCTAGTGTTGAGAAGAGGAAGCACAGTCAGCAAATAAGTATAGAAAGATCGAAGGGCTCCACCGTCTGAAATGATTCGTAGAAGAAAAACGATAAGGGGCCCACCTGGTTGGTCTATTCCGACATATCTCTGAACTGTTTGTACGTACGTACCTGTCCCGTGTTTCCTTTCGCATGGCCGCCATATGGTACGCTTTCTAGCTAGGTGCTCTTATTTTTCCAGCTCTCCTCCAATTCCTCTTAATCCTCTTATAGTATTTTGCGAAATTCCTTTATTTGCTTGACTGGATCTTCGGTCATACTAGGTGAGAGGATTCCATTTAATTGCATAATCACATCCTCTCTATCGTTACTTTACCGGTTGCATTTGTTCCATGATTCTTTTAAAGAGTAAATATGCATCATTAATGTCTCCGACAGCCTACTTCCAAGTAGGAAGTTATAAAGTTTATCAGGAATGCGCGAACCGATGTGGAGCCAAAGAAGTGTAGATGATGTGAGTTGGAGCGTTGGGATACATCTTCTAGGTGTCCACTCTCTAAAATTATGATCGTTGTTACTTTAGCAACTTCAAGAGACATGGAAATACCTTTTTAATTCTCGCATTCCATTATTGGAAGCTATGAAGCGTTTTACACAAATAGGTGCAGATTTTGTTTGCGCCACTTGAAAATCTGGAATAATACCAACCGCCACTCCGTAAAGATGTTCTGCTCACTGTAAACTATGACTCGGATAAACTAGTTTGTTAGATAACTGAATCCCTGTCTTACTTGTGAGCACATCGCCAGAAAGCCTCTATGTAATGGTTGAACTGGTCTTCATCCAATGTTGGATCGTATTGTCTACCGACTCGCTCCTTGATATGGTATAGAGTGAGCAGGGTGCTTCTCACTTAGGTGTCAGGAAGAGTGTGAAGAAAGCTTTTACAAACGTGGATCTGTCATTAGCGTGTACATATGTAATCGAAAGAATTTCCAGTTTCCTTTGTGAAATCCAGGATAGCATCAAGCAGATCCGATATCCACACAGACTCCAGTACTTTTCTGCAGCATTCTCGGTAAGTCTGGGTAATGACGTATAAAGTATTCGAGGTCCTAAGTGTTTCTGTGTTGCAGCATTCCACTTCGTTTAACTTTGGTCATTTTTAACCAACTCGTCCAACTACCACGAAACGTTTACCTGGCGCCACAAGCATGTCCAAATTGAACACGGTGTGCCACCGTACGAGAAGAGAAATGTTTATGCATCATGACAGTTTCTCGTGTATCTAAAATCCATTCACAGTCGAGGTCCTAGTCCTGGTAGTTGCTTTCACCATAGTTCCGGCTCAAAAATCGTTGATGCGCACGTTCCGCTTTTGCGTAAGTTGAAAATGACTGCTAACAATCCGCATTACCAATGTTTTTGAACAACATCTTGGATGAACTGCTTCATACTCGAACGGCGTCAACAGCTACAGATTATCCAATGCAATAAACTGGAACAATATTGAGTCAAAGAACGGCTACCAAAGAAGCACCTCTTTGGTGTTAGTTTGAAGGGAGTAGAAACAAGATACAAGCAGCGACTCTTTACACACAGTCCTTCAAGTAGCGTTGTCTTTTTCTTGCTTCTATCGTTATTGCAACACAATCATTTAAACTAAGAATAACATCACTTATACTTATTAACAATATATTTTCTTATTACTCTCAATTCATTTGAAAAAAAAAATCAAATGATAGAAAAGAAAAGAATTATTCTACTGCACCCTTCTACACTTTATACAATATAATTGTCCTATTTATCTCAAAGTCACTTTTCATTTTATTGACTTAAGTTCTAGGTCCAAGCTCAACGAGATAGTAATACTTAGTTTTAAAAATATGTCACAAGGATATATGTATGCATGTATGTATGTATGAATAGCAAATAAGAGAACAAAAAATGCATCGAAATAAAAGCAAAGCTTCTGGACAGTGACCGATCATAACAACTCTCTGTCTGTCTCTCTAATTCTCTTTCCATCTGTCTAGGTCAGGCGAATGTATCTTACAATAATATTGCATCTTTGATTAGAAACCAATACCCACTGTGGTAGGGGTTTAGCGAGCCTAAATATTTAAATATATATGTTTATATAAGTTAACATGAAAAACGGAACAACTACTGGTTTAGATAAACATAATTGAAAACAATTCATCAGGTGGTTCGTTCAGAGGCTAAAAACGCGTTAATTCAAACCGATTATATGTGGTGTAGATAGGTGTCATTCCGGTGTACACACTTGTGAGCAGAATCGTCTAATTGCCGTTCACTATGTTAACTAGTCTAGAGTTAAACTTAATGTAGAGGTCTAAGAATTGCACTCCTGTTTGTGTAGCTCCTCGGTCTCTATGCGGAGTGTCTGCAAGTGAAAAGCTTTATAATGTCAATTCGAAAAGAAATGAACAAACTGACTAACCTGCAATTCAATCTGTATTCGATCTGTTATTAGTTTCCTGGCTTCCGGTTCGGGAACTTTTCGATCTTTCAGTTCCTGGATGAAGTCGTTCATATCAATCGGTCGGCCCACATTCATTGTCACTCTTTTGCGCATTTTCAGGATGTAGGGTTCTACATTCGGAAGAACGTCGTCCATTCCTATGTGCCACACCGGCAGAATTATAGGTATTTTCGCTGATTCATAGATCATGCGCCCGACGCCCCATTTTAGCCGCATAACTTCCTTAGTCATGTTCACTTTGCCCTCTGGGAAGACATGTACCCAATCGCCTAGCGATAGCTTCTGTATACACACGTCAACTGCATTTTGATAGACACCAGCACCACGCACCACTGGAATGCATTTTCCTACAACAAAAAAGAAGTTATTCACAAGCAAATCCACGGAAGATGTCTCAAACTTACCACTCATAAAAAATAGTGAATGAAATTTATTCGTGAAGCATATATCATGGGCGGCTAATGACCAACGTATTTTCACTCTAGAGCAAACGTGTTGAAGTGGAAGAACTCCTAGATAAGAAACGAGAGAAAAGGATGTAGGATGAGGAAAGTAATTGCATTTTTAAACGAAAAGCCACTATAGATACAGATGAGGAAGTTTTCCTTCCTTATAAAACCGACTACAAGCTGAAGACCAAGTTTTAATCCAGGCGAAATTGAACTGACACAATTTATTACTACAAACAAAATACCGGCCGTTAAACCTTTTCTCTGCATATCCCTCTGGACGAGATACATACATATGTACATAGAAAATGAGAAATATAGAGCTGCGTATTGAGAAACCAAATTCAGCTTACTGCAAGCGCTAAAACATTTGGCAAAAAGTAAGGTCTTCAACCAAAGATTGTCATGTGAATGTGCACCGTCATGATTCGTCCTATTCTCACTTATGACTCGGAAATAGTCAGATTTGATTAGAGTTTAAAACGCTCATAAGGGTAAAGGAGTACCTATCAAGGTCCTATCCTTCGGTTACCTCACCTCCAAGTTGATATACATAATAGTATGGAAAGGGTCACGCCCCTTGGGATTTCGGTTTAATGCTACTCATCTGTGATTTCCGAGTCACAGTAGAAAAGAGGAGAACAACCGATGGACTGCCTTGACAAACGTCAACCTCGCACAAAGGAAACAGGAAGCCTCTTTCGATCACACGCACATTAGTGCCAACTCCACAATTGTACTTATTTTTTAAATATACTTCCCAACACACGTCCCAAACATGCCCTAATCCTACAGTTCTGACGTTAAAATAAAGGAACACAATGGACCCGAATAAGGCCTAAGTAAAGAGCATCCTGCTTACCCTGACTAACCATACCATATCATACCAACCGTCTACAAATCCATTGCGTAGGAAGTTTTCATTTCTATGGAAGCTGTGATGGAAAACAAAAGCATACACAAAATGGAATCGAATTAAAACGTAAGATCACCAAAACAGACTCATCCAGATATCGCTAGATGAGTGATATTTTCCACGGACCAAACTGAAGACTTGTGCGATCAAACTCGACAGTTTCCTTTGCTTTTAATGAAACAAGCGCGAAACCATTCTCCACTTTCTGTGCAGATATCTGAAACACTAACTAGAACCAGATATAGAACACAAGCCAAACTCTTAATCTGTGACCTAAAGAAAATCCAAAACAACGAAATTTCAGAACTGTTCTGTATCCTTAATTTCACTTGAAGATCTGAAAAACTCTTCACAACCCTTGGTACAATGCACCAACAGTGCAAGTAAATTTTAGTGTTACAAAACAAACACCAGTGCTGCTAGATGTGTTTAAGCAGCACTTCCAGCAGAAATAATCATCAGAGAATGATGGGGCAACAAGAGCGGCCACTTTCAGTCACCGAATAATCAGTATTCCTTTCTAGTATAGAAGATGTCTGTCTGTCTTATGCCTAACGAAGACTCAAACCTTGAGCGAAACGTCACAATTTTCTCCGAAAAGCCCTCATATCGACAACTATCTCCACCATGCTGGTAACACAATACAATCAAATTTGGACGCTTAGGAAGTCGATCCTCGGTATCACTCATATGGGTCCGAGATCACAGGTGCATTGAAGGGAGCGAGATAGCCGATGAACCAGACAGTCGAAGGTTGGCCCTTGACAGCTCACTGGCAAGAGAAGTTTTCATTCCTCTCAACGCACTACTTTTCCGTAGCTGTTCACAAATGGAACAACCTAATCAGCTGCACCATATCCAGGAAGACTTGACCAGCATAAAACCATTCTCCTTGGCAGAACTCGCCCATACTTGCCATCTGTACGGGCCACTGGGCAGTAGGAACCCACGCAACCAAGCTTGGCTCGAAGATTTATACGAAAAGAAGTTCCTCGAAAAGAAGGTCCTCCATATCAGTCACACTCCAAAGCAAGACATCGTACATTAGGCACACCTAAACGAACTATCGGTGAAAATAATTTTAACATGCTTCTCTTCCAGCGCATGTGACTGTTGACATCCACTCACTGGTAACAAAGCAGTGCAATACAGTACTGCTTGAGAATTAGGCAAGAAAGTATTCATGATGTGATGACTGGAATGTCACCATCTGCGATCCTATGTTTTGCACTCACTATCGAGGCATATCTCTGTTAAATGTCGCAAATATTCAACGATGCAACACACTAATCGGCAAGAACGAGTGTAACTACTTATCCGGCAGAACAACGATAGACCAAATTTGCACTTTAAGAGATATCCCGGTGATCTGCACCCGACAAGGACTAACGACTTCAAATCTAGATTTGCCACCTTTCCATCGACTTTAAAGTCGAAAATTATTGCATTCACCCTCTAGAGCTCTACAGGACGATGGCCGAATTTGGGATTTAGAAAAAAAAACGGAGTCAGGAGGGGTGCGGAGGGTGAACTAGCGAACCTTTCCGGTCGCAAACACACCCATTAGCACTCTTTACGGGGAAACAGATGAGGAAACCATAATCAGGGCTAATACGCGATGGTGTCACATGGGCACGTGTGCAATAGCCAGATCTGATAGCCAGATATGGCCAGTCTTCGATAAGAAGAACTCCAAAAATCTCGTATAACTAAGTCGAAGGGGAATACGAATCGTCTCCAGTGTCCGGACACTGCGCAATAGGAATCCATGCGGAGCGTCTTGGAATACCTACAATGACTACTGTAGAAGCTGCAGGGACGAAGAGGAAATAGAATCTATCCAGCACCCCCTATACGAATGTCCCACACTGACCACCAAAAGACTGCGTACTCTTGGTAGTAGCTTCTTTCATGGGCTGGAGGACCTTCATATCGCCGATTCTAGGAAACTCTTGAGATTTCTATCCCTTTCCAGGTGGTTTCCAGATTAGCCAACCTTACCTCTTGGTTTGATATACCATGAGTATACTTTTTATGGGTACAATTGACTTGCTGAGGTCTAAGTAAGTCTTTAGGACACCCACAAAAACAAACAACCAATCCTTGACGCCGGGAAATGCGTGGTGCAATATGCAATTTGGAAACAGCTCTTCAGAACATGTACCGGATTTGGGCAAGGGAATGTGCAATCTTGTGATTTTTTCGATTTCGTGCTGAAACGGAAAGTGCGACGAGCAGGTGTTAACATGGAAGGCACTATCTTCAACGGATCTGTTCAACTGTTGGTATACGGGGACGACATCAATAGCATTGGTCCCTCCTGCGTGCTGACAATCAAAGAACAGGCGAAATGAATTGGCCTTGAAGAAAATTATGATAAAAGCAAAAAAGCACCCTAAGCGGGTCATTGGAAAATGATGATGATAAAAATAAATAGTTGGCGCGACAGCTCGGAATGAGCCAAGGCCTAGCTTCTCGCAACCATTCATGTTGTGCGTGTTATATTGTTTGCACAAATGGAAGGGACCTACAATTTATTGCCGACTCCGACCGCCGAAGTGAGAAGCTCTATCATGACAGATTCTACTCCCGGAGGTTTGTCATTCGTCGACATTCGGTGTTCCTGGCTGGGGCTTGAACCCACGCCGCTCGGTCAGCAGTCCAACGCACTAACCACCAACCCACGGCGGCCACCGCGAAATGATGATGATTAAAAATTCTTCGTAAGATATTCGGTTCCATTTGCGTTGACGAACTCTGGAGGAGAAGATTCAACGATTATCAAGAAGAAACGGATCAATCGGATGGTATGGCTAGAGCATGAAGAGCAAATGGGCACAAATGTTTCGGCTCGCAGAGTCTTCGAGTCTAACCCAGAGAGACGATGAAGTACACGAATACTTCGCCTTAGGTTCCGCGCATAAGTAGAAGGGGACCTCACCCAACTTAGAGTGCACAACTGGAGGTAGTTAGCTAAGGACCGGGGTAGTTGGAGAGGCTTGTTGGTTGAGGTCCAGGTTCACCCCGAGCTGTAGCGCCAGCTAAGTAAGTAAATCCACCACTTAGGACAAAACGTCAATATTGACAATAGATACTTTGAAGTAGTCTACATATGCACCTCGAAGGAATATCAAGTCAACGAATGGCATTCTATTGGAGAAGGGTAAGTATACCAGGAAACCGCAACTACTTCAACGAGTTCAAAACCTAGAACTCCGGAAACAAAATGAAGGCTCTACTGTAAGCGATAGGGGCAAATGGAAGATAAGATACCGCAGACTCCTTGAATTGTACTAAGTTTAAAAAGCCAACACCAGTCGACTACACTGCCTCAGAGCCACATTGAACAAATGGATTATAATTTCACAGTCCCCAGTTTCGAAACGACAAGGAAGACCGAACATCCATTGTTAAGACCAACCTATCACGGATGTTACACCCAACTTGGTCAGTACAAGTTCGACTGAAGCCCGGAGGCGCACATTTTCGTATTGGTGCGCTACAACAGGGAGCAGCCAACGACTGATCAATATCTGGGACTAATAAAAAAAAAAATGTAATAAGAGGATTTTCGTCGAATGCAAATAAAATATTTGACTTCATCACTTACCCCATAGTCCTGGGTCATCGAAGCATGAATGATGATTTGATACTGTTACTAATGGGACACCTGGCGGTCGTCTGGCCACCAATTCAATCAGTCTCTCTCTGTTATAAACTTTTGTCCTATTTAAAAATACTGTAAGTACAAACAGAAAAAAAAAAGGGAAAACGATGTTAAATAATTCAATTGAATATAAATCATTCAAATGGTATCAATGTTGGTTGTGATGACAAGAACGATGAAGATGATGATGATGATGATATCAAAGCCAATTGATTAGAATTGACTTCTTTGGCACATTGCCACCGGACGTGATTTTATGTGACTATTTCGGCTAGAGATTGAGTGGCTTTAATGGTGGAGTAGATATTGTTATGTAGTCAACAGGCGCTTAGACGTGCCTATTCAATTGTCAACGTCAAATGGACGCCCAGACAAATTCTACTGAAAAAGCTAGTGTGAGAGAAAAAGTCTGGAATTTGATATAATGGCGAATGCGAATGAAAGAACCACGTCTGGTACAACAATTATATGAAGGTCACTCTACCCACATTGGGATTTCATAAAGAAGTTTAATGTCATAAAAAGCCGTCTACCTTGGGACGTGAAGTAAGTAACTTTGAAGGGCGTTTGAGAATGTGAGAGGGTAGTGCCTCTGAAACCTTTGACCGAACATTGCAAAGAGTGAAGGTTTTTTTTTTGTTATTACAGACAACATTTTTAATTACTTAGTAAACAAACTAAAGTACTAAACTTTTTTATGAACAAGGAAATCAATGCATAACTTGATTCTGAGGTCAGCACCGTGAATACTCAGCATGACGCACCAGTTGGTGACGTTCGACAAACATTTATATCACAAAATTTATTGTATCGATCCTTAAATTTAAAAATAATTTATTTCTTTGCACCCATGCACTTCCCATCCTTCCATAAAAAAACGCGCCAAACATTGATATTCAAATCGAATAAAAGCTTCATCCTGCTTGGCTCTCTCAGTTCAATTGCATTTCACCACTCAAATCAAAGCTTTATACCGCATTTGACGTAAAGCTAAGGCATAAGCAAAACGAAATGAAAATGGCATGCACCATATTTAGAGTGGAAATAATTCAAAAATTTGCATTGCACCAGGCGAACATGAAAGGTTCCAAGTACGAATGGAAGGCGCCAGGTTTTTATAGAGATATTATCGTCTCTAGCAGCGGGCATTCTTCAAAAACACCCAACATCATGCGCAAACTAAGGGGAATAAGGAAAAAAAATTGCACCAACCAGACGGTTTCTGTGTGATTTTACTATCAACAAATCTTGCCTATTATTATCGAGCTGCACAGGTATGAATACGAATTCGATTTACAGTCTGTGCGGCAATACTTGATGCTTCAGCGCACTAGATAGTGAGATAGTTCGATCAAAAGCACTCAACTAGTATCAATGCTAACAGTATCACAGGAGGACATTACGATTTACATTGACAACCAGGGTGCCATAAGTTAGTTTTTTCAGAAGTGGCCATCCGAGAGGAGGTGTACTTAGACCAGAAAGTAGGTCCATTGTGATGCTTCTGAGTACTTAGGTACCCTGCTTACTCCTGAAACCATTTAGATTTCCTAACGTAGCTCTTAAGATCGGCCGTGCTGGCGGAGTTCAAATTATTTAGATCGTTAAAGAAGTGCTGGCACGTGCGGGACACGTACAGAAGAAGTGTGCAGTGAACTCCTCCTCCTCCTCCTCCTCCTTGCAGCTCCTCCAGAAATCGTTGCATGCTTTCCTCACGCGTTGAGCATACCTGCCTAGGATGCAGTGCCCCGTGAGGACGTTAATTAGTATTGAAAGTTGGTCTCTTTTGAGTCGTATTAATGCATTCGACCTTTTCAGATCCAGGACAGGCCAGATTAACCTGGCATTGTTGCAATAATCGAGATGTTGCCATCTACGGTGTGCTTTCGACAGAGCGCCGGTGTTAGTCAAATGTTTGACAAACGACATAGGCGCTTTGACATGATCGAGCTTCCTGCTGTTGGTTCATTGGGAGCCTTTTTTAGCTAATTCATCAGCCGCACAGTTCCCCCGAATTTCACAGTGACCAGGGACTCAACAGAGTGTGACGTTATACTGGTTAGCGATTTCTCGATCTCGAGACAATGACCTAGATTTTATTGTGTTGAATACGAGGGACCTGATCGCAGCCTGGCTGTCGATGTAGATCGCAATATCCGTGCGTGATATTTGGTTAGCCTTCAGCCAAGTGGCGCGGCGGCTTGATTTATAGCTGTGACTTCGGCTTGGAAGATACTGAAGTGATTGGGCAGACTGACGGAGTGGTGGATGTCCAGGTCTTCTGAAAAGATACCGTCACCGACTCCTTCGGCTGTTTTAGAGCCGTCCCTAAAGATAGAGATGGATTCATTAAGGACTTCGCACTGACTCCAGGTGCTTCTGTCCGGTAGCTTGTGTTTGTAGCCCAGGTTAAAGTCGTTTTCGGTGGGCAACGTGTCTGTTGCTTGGGGAAGGCTGCGGTGAGTTGATAGGATTCTGGTACGTCCCACATTGAGGTAACCCTCATCACCCCACAAACCTAACCTTAACTAGGTCAAAAGCAATTTCGAGCTGCCGACAAACCCTTAACTGACGGGGTCAATATCTGCTGGGTTGCAGGACATAGTAATATAAAAGGAAATAAGACAGAACTAGTTCGCAAAGGATCAACGATAAGCACAGAAGACACATTGGTAAATATTCCTATCGGTTTACTGAAAAGGCTGATTGAAACCAAGGTATGTGAACTAACCAAAACCACCTGGT
This sequence comes from Matsumyia berberina, assembly GCA_917880715.2. Taxonomy (NCBI): domain Eukaryota; kingdom Metazoa; phylum Arthropoda; class Insecta; order Diptera; family Syrphidae; genus Matsumyia; species Matsumyia berberina. The sequence continues at coordinate 106,666,593 of OU862870.1, read as the reverse complement.
TCGTCAGGGGTGAATGTGTTATATCTCGCGCCGTATGGCTGGCACTGAATGAAAAGAGAACCAATTGCCTATTGACATTGGAGAAAAAAGGAGCTAGTATTCTAACAGGTGTACTGAGAGAGCACTGTGCGATAGACTGCTAGAATAGGTATTAATTCACCGAAATACTGCAGGAGCTGCCAGCATACAGAGGAAATAAAAACTACCAAACACTTTGCGAATTTTTTTACCCTGTGTTACATACATACTTTCTGGTGTTGATAAGCCTATTCATCGTGGTATCACAATGGGCCAATCAGCTCCAAGTGTGTCCCTGTCTTTGCGAATGCCCAAATCTGCAAATACGTCGCCTCCGCCTTAAGGAAAACAGACTTTTTGAAGAACTAGAGGACCTTGCGCAAATCCCTATAATGAACATGATACGTTTCGTCAAGAGTGAGTTATACCCTGCTTTAGACTAACGAGACTCTGATCCCAGCTTTGGGGGGTATAGCTCTCGACGCGGCATGCAACACAGGTATAACTAAACTAAATTAATGCTTATATCTGTAAACATCGGCCACGTCCAAATATTCAGCAAATATCTGGACACAACTCCTGACTTTGACTATATAATGCCATATCTGGACTTCACCAAACCTTTCTCGTGGGTCTGTCGAAGCAGCAAACAGTGAGAAAACAATAAAACTTTTGATGAGTCCAAGTCAATCTACACCGATGGGTCAGACGACCTCTTTTCTATATAGTAGGAATAAAACCAATGATTTCCAGAATGAGATTTTAGCAGTGACAAGAGCCGCCCGATCACCGAAAGATATCACGATATTACCAGGTGGCTATAAAAGGATTAGCTGCTGCAGCCAAGAGCATAATGTTAAACTCTGCTCGGTGCCCGGTCAGGGCGATGTGCTAGATAATAAGAGTGAGGAATCGCTGAACCCTAAACCGAAAGCGGACGGTATAAATAAATGTCCACTCTGTCATTTGAAATCTTCAATGTCATCGTAGAGCTATTCGACGGATATTTATCAGATCTGGTCAAATTTCCTAAAGCAACCGCATGGCTAACATCAGAAAGGTAGAACCATGTAGGACTGACGTGGGAGGTGACTAATGGATGTCACAATGGGTTTACATAGACTTCAGTGAGGTGAGAAGGATCCGTGTCCTCTTCATCGGTCTGTAAACCTAATCTAACCTAACCTATCTTTGAATATTCCCACCACATGATACAATTTCAACATCGACGTAGGCATTAAGAATGGTAACACCCGATTTGGAAAACACCTAAAGTTTGTAGTATTCTATTACCTGAGTATGCAAACGTGAAATCGTGCTAAAAATGGTTTTCGAAGTTATACTACAGAAGCAACAGTAGCCTGCTTGAAAAGATGCAAAGGGGATCATGCATCTGCATAACGGCTGCCTTGAGAACAACCTCCACTACTGCACTGAAGGTAATGCTCCATCTGCTTCCTGTTGATATCTTTGAGAAGCTAATGACAGTCAAAGAAGCATTAAGGCTCAGAGAATCCTCACAGTTGATCATCACAGCAACGGGTCACTCTAGGATCCTCAAGGGCAGCCATGCTATTCCTAATAAAACGGACTACGGTTGTCCTCCATATGGACTTCAACGTCAGGTACAAAACACGAATTCCTAGCAGAAGCTCTTGGGAGTCTGAGCGATTCCGCGCTAGAAATATTCACAGACGGATCTAAGACGGCAGGTGGTACGGTGGCAGAAGTCTTTTCCAACGCACCTGGCCTAGCCATTACCACGCGACCACCGGATCACTGTAGTGTATTTCAGGCAGAAGTTATGGCAGCTCGAGATGGTCACGTAATTGTTCTATACAGAGTCAGAAAGCGATAAAAGCCTTGGAATTACAGACAATACGATGCAAGTTAGTAAAGCAACGCCTTAGATCTCTCAATGAGATCACCGTACTGGCAACTGCATATGGACGAGCTCCATTGCCAGGAACAGGCCAGAATCTTTTTGGAAGAAAGTGAGAACCCGCCTTGAACTACCTTAAACACCAACCCACGACTGTTCTCTGCAAACGTTATGGCCATGCTATTATATGAGTTCAACATTCGAAGAGCAACGTTCATTAATCAGAGTCTTTGGAATATTTTAGGCATCTTCTGTGCTCCTCATATCGCTTAGGAACGTTGAAAAACATGTGTAGGCAAGCAAGGCAAACACACATAGGGTTTTCCCATGTAAAATGTGAATACATGTACTTTTCCTGCACAACAGACTGCACCGACATTAAAGGGTTAATCCTCAAAGAAACGAAGGAAACACCACCAATAATTGCCTACACCCACGAATACGTGGATATGTCAGGTCCTTGTGCGATGAATATAAGCCAAAACAAAGCAAATTGCAATAGGTCATCGACTATGCCACCCTCTTTCGTGTTTACCCCGTTTACCAACACCTCTCATGAATGTCCATAGAAAGGTATCGCTGACAACGAACCACGTTTATTCCATCCCCCAAACCACCACACTCTGTTGACATTACATTTGTTAAATTCCATTACCTCGAGCAGGGAATCAGACCACCACAGTTACGACTAGAAAAAGAAGTCACGCGACATTGGTTGGCATTGGCTAATGTCGTAACCGGCAGGGTTGACTGCAATTTATTTCACTGCATTCGGTGGCGCTGTTAGAGTATTGATTGTACCTTCTACCTTTTTTTCACTGTCTCACCCCCTGTAATGACCCATTTTCATTTTGTTTGTATTGTTAAGCACCATTGCTGCGGAAGGAACCCTTTGCGTCTGTATAACATAGCAACAGCATTTTATTGCACCAGTTCCTTGGCCTCATTCGATAGCACACTCCCCCGTTTGGTGCCACCGAGAAAAAAAAATATTAATGATCTCATTTAAAAGTGGGATTGACAAGAGGTTATTGCTGTGCTCCAGGGGTACTAAAAGTGATGCTCTTCGGGGACACGTTTCTCCCATCATGGAATTCCTTTCCTTTCTTTTTTTTTGTGCTTTTGGTGAATCACTGAAGGAAGAAAAGGAATTCCAGCAAAGTCATCCTTTGGGTTGAAATGGATCATCCGTGTTGTTCAGTTGTGAAAAAAAAAGAAATACTTTGTCTCTTGGCACCATTGTTCCGAGGGCATGAGGTATGACTCAGCAATGAACACTATCATCCCGCTTGAGTTCAAAAGAATATTATTAGGGGAGGCGCTCCACTGAAGATGGGTCATTTTGTAAACGTACAAGTGTGTAGAAGTTGAATTGTTGTGATGGGGTTGAATTGTTTTTGTTTGCAACTTTTTTTTTTTTTTTCATTATCTAGAGGGATACTGTGGGTAAGTACTTTGTTTAAAAATAGCAGCAGGCTGCATGTTGGATGTGAATCATCCTTGACTGGTTGTGAAAAGGGTCGTTCGAAGGAAATAAATGGATTTCTTTTCTAATTTTCCCAAAGTGCTTACTCCATGGATGGTATTTTTAAGTTAAACCACAGTGAGATCATTGAAGTTCCTGCGGAGATACGAAGTATACGATCAAGAATACTGCAAGAGGGCTACAGAATCTTTTCAGTGTTCAGAGTATGATTTCAAAACCGTGCTTGGCGGATTCAATGGTAAATTTGGTAAGGAAACATCTTTGGCAAGTTGACTAGAAAACATGGCCTCCACGGCAGAACACCTTTCAGCAGCTTCCGACTAATCTCCATTGGTCAATACAGGAACATAAATACCAAGACAAAGCCACAGAGACTTCGAACGCGTGTATTCATTGCCGGCGACACGCGCACCTACCCTGTCTTACATATAAAAAAAAAAGCAATTCACAGCATCGTCAGACTATGTACTGGAAATAGGAGAAATAAATCGCACAGATCATGTGAATTTCTCTCAGAAATTCCAGAGCTTGACATAATCTGCGCAGTAAACGACCGTCTACCTAAAACTCTACCCTTCGGCAGGAGATTTGACACAGTGATTCGAAGTCGAGAAGCATGGAATTTCCAAATCTCAACCTCTGACATGAATGATAACAAGTGATATATGGATGATTCAAAAATGGACGCGGGGAGAACAAATGAAAGGTGTCGCTACTCTCAGGGACAGTCAGCAGTAAAAGCCCTAAAACCTCAAGAAGGCTCAAAACTTATTGACTCTATATCAGTCCTGTTGTGCTTAAATTTTTTCAACGACCTTTCCAGTAGGAACAAAGTCAAATTTTGGTGGATGCTTGGGAATAAGGGTATTGTTAGCAATGAAAAAGCCGATGAAAGTGCTAGAAAGAGTTCGTTTGAGTCCTTTGGTGGCTCTGTAACATCCCGAACCCAAGTTGGAAGAACAAAATGTGTGCATCCTATTTGTAAAATACCCAGGGGCTTCGTCAGGCTAAAAGATTAGAAGACTGGTGGGATTTCTATTGGGATACTGCCGGCGAAATAGAAACTATTCAGAACAATGAATGTCGTCTTTGCTTGGAAGAGGAGTGAGCAAAAAGGAGACAATATTTCCTTTAATCCATGAGCAAATCCTCGAGTTCTCCAACAGAGAAATTTTCTTATTAGGAGAATTAAACTTCCCCTAGTCTCTTAAGGCTCATTGCGCATCGTAGTGCCCCCCGCGGGTCAGAAAATAAATAGACAGCTCGACATGGGCCAAAGCCATTACATTTTTCGCATCAATAAAAGGAACCTATGATTTATTGCTAACTTCGAACGGTGAATTGAGAAGCTTTTTCATGACAAATTTTACTCTCGGAGGTTTGTCATTCTAAGACGAAAGTTGGTTAGAACTTTAACCTACGCAGCTCGCACAGCAACCCAATGCACTAACCATTGTACTAAGACAACACAGTTCCGTAAAACTGAACTTTATAGAAGCAAGGATAAGTTGAGAAGAATACAGAAACCTTGCTGGTGCGCAAAAGATTAAGATAAATGAACTGCAGGTATCAATTCAGTATCATCATCTATTGAGCGGTGACTTGGGGCAAGAGAATTGCAACACCAAATAAAAGTCTTGACGAAGTACTTTCCTATGTCAGTTGGCAGTACGACTCTGTCTTGTCGCAGGCATGAAGATAGTCATTGACCTCACATCTGTTTTACATATCGAGCAAGAGGATTTGCCAAAGTCCAAAGTTTAATTCTTGTGGCCCTTTTGCCGTCTCGCCGGCTCTCTCCAATTCTTTTCCAAATATTCTGCTTCCTTTTCAGCCCTTTGTAACGGCTCGGTCTTGTTCCACTTAGGACTAGTGGTTAGTCCATTGCATAGAACATTTCGCAACTGAATTTTTTTCTTGCAAGCTGTTGACTTTTCTGATCAGCTCTGCCCAGGAATATGTATTTAAGCGTTGGTTTTCGCTGTCATCATCCCAGTACTCTGTAAGGAACAGAGTACTGAACACTGACAAAATAGAATATAAACAGCCTTAAGTATTTCGAGATAATAGATTTTCAGATAATTTCCTGTCCCATTCGCCTTGATGAAGAGCGAATGAGAAGGTACAACTACGATCTTTACGGATTGTACAAGAACGCCACAAAAACAGGGTGCAACGTCGAAGGTTGATAAGGCACATAGAGCTCATGGACACCAGCGCCCCCGCCCGCATGCAGAGTCTTTGATTTCATCTTGAAAAGCCAACATAGTAGATAAGAACCACACACGGACAGCTCGGAGATGGTATGCGGAGTAGGCGGGAAGTCTTTTCGTTTCCCAGACTAGTGTTTTCCAGGCGGAGCTTCTTGCGATTGGGGAAGCCTTCCGCTTGCTGAACAATCTTCAAACATCCAATCACAGCATCGGTTTTTTTCGGATAGCCAAGCCCCTGCCATTGATGCGGTTATCACATCCTCAAAACTGGTAGAGCGTAATGCTCGGCTTGACTTGAAACCAATTAATTAAATACCCACTCCCTAGCTTCTGGGATCCAGGTCACAGTAATCATGAGGTTCAATGAGCGTGCCGACGAGCTGGCTAGGAGAGGATCGGCCCTTAACAGTTTTTTAGCGGAAAGTGTCGATATTTTACTGGGCATTCTTAAGGGCTATATATGTACATTTTCACTTTTTTTAACAAACCCTTCATTGGGGAGATAACCGAAAAAAGGATCAGATAACTGATCCTGAGCTCTACTGACTGGATTTAACCACTTTATCCCAAAAAAAACCAATCACACGATCAAATGTTGGGCTAATTGGGTTCTCAGGAACCACTCCGCTACCTACCTACCTGGAAGAGTATCTAAGCCAACTTAGTGTAGAAAACTCGAGGCGGCTGACTAAGGATCGAACTGGCTGGAGAGGTCTATTGTTTGAAACCCAGGTCCCCTCGGGACTGTAGCTTATTCACGGTCCCACCCTATTCGATTATGGTTTCCCCTTTAAAGAAGCATGAGGCACAAAAGATCTTCTAGGTTGCAGTGCATCAAAACGTGACAAACGAAGTTGCACTTCTTAGTTAGTTTTCTGTGAACTTGAAATGAAGACAGGCCATTGCACTGCAAATAAGACGTAAAGACTTTGAAGGAACTAAACAATTTGATACAAACAAACCGCATAATCACGTTTGTAACACATTACTAACAAGAATTAAGAAATATATTTTTCAAATTCTCCAACAGCCTACACCTTCACCGTAATCATATCCACATTTCCAGAGAGCGTAACCGATCTGAACCTGATTGAATTACCTCTTACAATGAACTGTCCTAGTTTCACGCTTCTATACGCCAATATATGCGAAATACTAACCTCTCCAGCCACAAATAGATTCAGCCAACCCACTAGTGCCGGCGATTCGTCAGACTATATAACAATATTAATTGCAAAGCACAGTATCACCCCACTGATCACCGCCTTGCCGGAAGATGCCCTGATCATCACATCACTGGCATTTGTGCTATTCTCAATTAAAGAAACATGTCAACAGCGCACACAGTCACTAGTGTAGTCCAAGTAGAATAGAACACGCGTCTAATTGAGGCGAATTATTCGAGAGCAAACAAAATTCTACAAAACACACTGTCAAAGAGCGCAGAGCGGCCGGCGACCGGCGTCCGTAGCAACTAGTAAATTCATGAAATTTGAATATGAGATTAGGTTTTGGATGGAAGAAGAGATTTCGACAAAAGCATAGAAATAAGGCTGGAAGGGATGAGTACGAGAGGCAAATGAATTAGGAATTGAATCTGAAAACACACGAATAAACTGGAGAGAGAGAGAGAACAGACCATTAGACTTCAAGGTTTTCGAAGAACGTTTGATCTTGCGAATATGCACTCTGAATGGCGATCAAATTCGGTGTGGAACTAAGCAATAAGCATCAACCAACCAGATCGGTCTCGTGTGACCTTGGATTACCATTTTGCCCATTTGCTCTGTATGTCCAAAATAGCATATTGCAAGTTAAGATATCGTAATCTCAGTACAATCAAGCATATAAACATCTCAGAACTTTACTGGTGAATCCCCTTAAGCGTATGAACATCTCAATACACTCAGTTTTGAGAATCGCAAATTAAGCAATACTCTACGCCTTCTGCTGAACCGCCCCCATCAAAGTATTATGTTACATTCATGAACATGACATTATTTGTGTTTTTAAATAATTAATTTGCAGGAGTTCTCTGACCGGGTGAAGGTTTGAAGCTAGTTCACTTCGAGCTTGTCATCCAGCGAGAACATGGCTAATATTTTTGCAAGACTCGCAAGAACGGCTAGTTGCCACGTTCCACAGAACGCATGGCTATGTCGCAGATGCGATTCCTCATCTACTACTTGACTGCTAAATTAACTATGAAAACCATCCCCAGTTAAAGGTAGGTAGGTAGAGTTGCAGTTCCTGAGAGCCCGATTAGCGCAAGGAGTGTGCCATTTTGTTACCACGAAAACTCGTTCAAACCTATTTGTGTGCGAGTGTTGGTTGGTTGTGTTGGGATAAAGTGGTCAAGTCCAGACAGTGGAGTTCAGACACAGGATCAGTTCTCCGATCCTTTTTTTACCTATTTCGCTGAGATCCACAAGGAACGATTTGCCTAAGGTGCGCTGTCTGGTCCTTGCTAGACCCGGACACCTGCAGAGGAAGTGAAGTAGAGATTTCGTTTCATTAACATCCTTGCAGTTTCTGCAGAAGGTGTTATGAGGAATACCAAGCTTGACCGCATGGGTTCCAACAGGCCCGTGACCTGTGATAGTGGCTACAATTCTAGCAATATCTGGTCTCGATTTACCAAGTAGACCTTTAAACTTAGGTTTATTGTAATTAAGCTAAGTCTTTCGAGAAATGGCGCAGCTGGTTAGGCTGTTCCACCTATGATTGGCAAGCTGGAGGAAGTGAAGATGTATATAGCCCTTAACAGTGCCCAACGAAATATCAACACTTTCCGCTAGATAACTGTTAAGGGCCCATCCTTTACTAGCCAGATTGTCGGCACGCTCATTGAACCCCATGATTGCTTTGAGCTAGGTGCCAGATAAGGATATTTATGGAGTAGGTACTTAATTGATTGATTTCAAGCCGGCATTAATCTACCAGTTTTGAAAATGTGGCAACTGCATCAATGGCAGGGGCTTGGCTATCCGAAAAAATAGCGATGCTGTGATTGGATGTTTGAAGATTGTTCAGCAAGCGGAAGGCTTCCCAATCGCGAGAAGCTCCGCTTGGAAAACACTAGCAGAGGCTGGGAGACGAAAAGACTTTGATATATTTAGTTGGTCAGAGAAGATGCCTGCGCGGACTCCACAGTCTATCTTCGAACCGTCCGTGTATATGCCAATATCATAGTCATAAATATGTATTCTTACATTTTTCTCCACAAGGAACAATTTCCTAAAATTCAGGGAGGGTATAATGTAGTCGGTCGAAGACCCGACCAAATCACTTGGAGTTGTTTCTAGGATCTTGCAGTGACCGTATGGCTTAGCAATCCAGCACCCAGATTCCATCCCCAGTTAATAAAGAATTGAATCTTGGTACAACACGGCAGACTCTAACGCCAAACGAAGAACATTTTAGTCACTATCACACAGCGTCCATTTTTCATGCGGTGGTGACTTCAACGTGGAGGTGAAACGCAGCGTTAAAACGCTCTTTGTTCGACAAAGTCTTTAAGTTTTGAGAACCAACCCCAATGAACATCCTGCCACTCCGATCTATTGGTTTCTGAAATAAGACTACTGCGTGGATTTACGGTCTACTTTCCCGGTGCCAAGGACTAGTTCTTCTCAGGAATTTAGGGGATGGATTCAATACCAGCCAAGGCTACCTTGCCTTAGGTTAGCAAGCGTCTGTCTTCTTAGTGTCTGCTTAATATTTTGTGAAAAAGAAGTAGAGGTTGCAGAGTACCTGCCTTCTAGCTAAAACCACACTACGCTTAAAGCCTTGCTCAATCCTTTTACTAAGATCTGAAATAGTTAAGAAATGCAGGACTCATCTGAAATACATCGAAAAGACGGCATTTGTGTTCAGAATATTAAAAGAGATTTTCGATGACCTTGCAATCAAAAAAGGGATTCTCCGACCCGAACCCTATGTGTTAAGTTTGTCCACATCTTCAGTTAGCCCTTATAATGAAGATGCCCGACACTAACTAGGATCAGACACCTCGTACTTGAGAACAGCACACAAGCGGTGCTTGAGATAGCCACTTCTACCTACCTACCTATAACGCTAGGATGTTCAGAACACACAACTTTAGTTGGTTCGAGTACCTTTAATATACGCAGGCCAAACGAATGTCTGTAGGAAGTCTGTGACATCTCAGCAGAAATCTCTACAGCCAACATATCGGCATTATAATGGAGCACTGCGCCTCTGCCAAACACCTTAACGTGTTAGGCATAAGTAAGATCACAGTTTGCGATACTGAGAAGAGCAACAATATGATGGTTCTGCCTTTTCTGGCGAGAAATATGTGGTCAGTGGTGTTAATCTAAACTCCTTCTCCGTTTATGGAACAAGAGCGCATTGCACAAGAAAAACGGGGAGCAGGACGCTCATAGAGCAGACAATGCAGTTCGAGGAAAGCTCCCAGAGAGGCGTGATAAATCCCATAAGACTCACTAAGTGGCACAACAGACAGGGCATTACGTTCATGTCTGACGCCTTCTCAATGAAATCCATGACATTCAACAGCAAGTCAAATATTTAGGACTATCACTAGACAACAAGCTACTGCAGAACAAAGACTTAAAACCCATAATTTCCAGGGCGACCCGAGCCTTGATTTGTAGAAATTTGTCAGGAAAAGCCTAGGACTAGAGACCGTCGACATAACTGTACCACAAAAAAGGAAGGCGCGATCCTTTCAAAAGCATATTTTGCTCTTCAACCTACCTAGAGACGACACGGTAAGGCAATACTGAATCAACAAAAGAGAATGGAACAATCAATCCGGCGTGTGTCTAATTGAACATAACTGCATAGACTGGTATAAGGACGGATTACTTAAAGCATCCAGGTGCATTTGGACCGACGACAAGATTTAGATTTATACATACATTTGGAATCCCTAGAAATATGCTGCGAATATTTCAACCGCGGCGTCCACAGAGGAAGCTAGCGAGCCTTCGAATATCGTCCCTATTGTATTTTAGGACGTCCCTTAAGTCTTTATTCAAAGGGTATATAAGCTTTGTTGCTTGTCCTTCCTTGAATATTATCCCATAGGATATTTGTGTCTTTTTCCACCTGTTTAGCATGGATCTAAACGAAGAGTTAGGAAAGTCACAGAAAGGTTCGGTCGTTTCTGGCTAATTAATCAGCGATTTCATTGCCTTCAATGCCTCTGTGTCCTGGTACCCACAAGTGTTTGACTTTATTTCGCTTAGATAAGTCTTGGAGAGCATTGAAGCAGCCGTCGACGGCTAAGGTAATGAGAGCCCAGTGCTTGAAGCGCTTCTAGACTATCGGTATTGATGGTTGTACCTTTGATTCCATAATCAAGATTGATATTGGCACGGTTTCAATGGCAAACAGCTCGGCCTGAAAGACGCTATGATACATTCCAATTTCCTTCGAGACTTTGCGGTTGGAGCCGAAAGAGATACAACACCTGGATCAACATGATAAAGAAGAAGCGGCGTATACTCACTGTAGACAAACAAAGCATTTTAGCAGATTGGATTTAGAGGCTACTGAAAAACTGTCAGCAGAAGGACTCATTTGGGGACCTATGGTTCTACTATCTGGCGGAAATTTACTCTCATGATGTTCCATTTGGTCAGACAAACATCTATTGGCCAAAGCCCACAGAAAAGGAAACACAATTAATCTATCTTGGTCGAAGTGCCCATGAACGCAATCTACAACGACGTGTTCATCCATAAACGCAGTAAAACTTAAGGAATCTGGGTGCTGCCCTTTTAGAACATGGCAACGTACTAAGTGGTACTAGTGGGTGCCGTGGCTCAGTGGTTAGTGCGTTGGACTGCTGACCGAGCGGCGTGGGTTCAAGTCCCAGCCAGGAAAACACCAAACATTTTTCGCGGCACCACCTCTCGTCGGGGAATGACAAGCCTCCGGGAGTACACTTTGTCATGAAAGAGCTTCTCAACTCGCCGTTCGGAGTCGGCAATAAATTGTAGGTCCCTTCCATTCGTGCAAACAATACAACACGCACAACATGAATGGTTGCGAGAAGCTAGGCCTTGGCTCATCCCGAGCTGTCGCGCCAGCTATTTATTTATTTAACGTACTAAGTACGATACCAGACCAGATCTGGGCGCAACTACAATGGCTTCATCCTGAAAATGAGCCCTCATAGTCAGGCTTTCTATCAGGGTGGAATTCAACATCGATTGCACCGATAAAGTCTAAACAACTATTTAAAAATCAAAGACTGATATAGACAAACATATCCAGATACTTCCGCCTGCCCGACTCAGCAAGAATTTTTAGGTGGACGTACTGGAAATTTACAAAGCAAAAATTCATTGGAATCATAGATGAAAACATTCGCGGATTACCAGCCGCCATCAGAGCTTTAGAGCTCTACGATCACAAAAGAAGACAGAGTCGTCAGCTCCATGTTGGCTTGATGTGGTTCCTCGTAGTATGAAGACAATAAAAGGACTGACAATCTGGCGATGAATAGTTCCCCTAATAATGAATCTGTGTTTATTATACTGGGAGACGCAAAGAGTTGTACGTTCGCACACCATAGGCGAAGCACGTTACCCAACTGTGTCCTCTTCCGGATGATTTAGTCTATCTACATGACACATGCGAACGTAGGTATACGCAGCTATAAAAAGGACCATAGAAAAGCGCAAAACCTGGTTTACAAGTTGGTAGAAAAGACTTACAAAACCACCCTCAAAATGATGAAGGGATTTCCAGACGTGATGCAATGCAATGCTACGCGGCTATTCTGCCCTAGGCCTTAGTCCTATAGACCAGGACTGAGATGCAATAACAGTGCTATCACGATGTGCAAAGAAGAGAAACTACAAATTGTGGTTGTCGAGGTTGGATATTTTCTCACCACTAAACCTACTCTCACCCCTTTAGACCTGGACTTAGTGCTCCGCAGCGCTCAAGCCTTCTGAAAGAATCCTGTTACAAAAACATTTCCAACAAACTTTAGTTTCTGATTTCATCGAAGAGTTACTCTCTTCAACAATGTGTTCTTTTACCATTCTTCTACACCATTCCTGTCGTCAGATACATTGTCACTCGTCGCATAAAAACAATTCATCGTCTTAGAATCGGGTACTTGTTGGTTAATCCCAGAAACTTCGTCTTAAATTTCGTTAATACCGAAAACTAGGTTGCTGCAATGTATTAGGTTGCCAGGAAGAGATGTTTTGGGAGGACAGTCTGTGGACCGTCATTAAAGTATTTAAAACTTTTAAAGCTTCGTCAAGCTGCTACATGCCATCAATATCTTAAAGGACAAATTCTACGCAATTGTTAACGAATGTGCCAAGTAATTTCACCCACACTGGGCAAAACTTTTATAAATTGACGCCAAATTACTTCTGAAAAAGTTATGAAATTGCTTAACGTACTTGGTAATCTGCGAAAGTGTTAATTTTGAAAATTCCAACACACACAAGTAATTTAGTGCGAAATACGTGAAAATACTCGAAGCAGTAATGTGACTATATCGCTACAAAGACCAGTATATACTGGGTAAACTGACGGAGAACGGACCATTATGCATCGGGGTTTCAAAGTGCCCCTGGATAAAAACTTATAGAAAGATATACATACCTACCTATAACGAGAAGGTTCGAGTTCAACGCCAAAGATGGCTAGGATATGAAGGCCAATTGAACTCATGGGTTCCTGCCTTCGAAGCCACAACAAACTGACCATATCGTGCAAAAAGAGCTCACATTAAGCCTCACACAAGTGGAAAGAAACGTCAACAATTTGCTAAACTTGAGCCGCTTCACTATGAAACATGAGAGGCTTGTTGGTTGAGGCACAAGGTAGAGAGGTGATTTGAAGACCGCCTGTAGAATAAGCGATCACTAAATTATGAAGATTGTTATTCGAGCGAACTTAGACACGGCGTTTTAAGGCTTAAACCACGAGCGAACACTTGATTTCGTCAACAACATCAGCCCCTAAAGCAAAACAGCGAAAACGCACGTATCATGGACATGCAGAAAAGCAAGCTGGTTGAGATGCAGAGCAAGGTGACTTCATGAGAACGAGAGGAAAGACTTGGGAAGTAAAATGGTGACGGGCCGTATGTGGTTTATTTCTGCTCTTAATAAAATCCAAAGGGTGGGATGAATTAGTAAAACCAGAGTTATGCCGAACACTCCCACTGCAGCACTGGAAATCATGAAACACATCCTACCACTAGACGTTTATGCAAAAGACAAAGCAAAGGAATCGGTATTGCACCTAAGAGACTCGTCACAATGAAAACATTAAGACTCAGGATATGCTAAAAATCGAATCCCAAACGGCACTCAAATAGAAGCTACAGTCTACGTAACCCTATTTTAAGAATTTTACGTAGAATATAAAACAAGTATTCCCAGCCGACAAGAATGGGAAGAGAATGCGGCACCTAATGATAATAACGCAATAGAAATCTACATTGAAGGGTCTAAGACAAGACAGGCGTAGACAAGATCGTATAGACCCGGTATCTTTTTTTTTTTTTTTTGATACCTTTAAACATGAGCCAGTGTTTTAAGCTATCGTATCACTCCAGTATTTTCCAGACAGAAATGTTGGCTATTAATGAAGCTGCTGCAGGTTGTTGATGGGGTCGGTACTAAACATTGTCTCTTAACTAGAAGAAGATAGATTCCACCTTTCAAGAATCCATTTATAGACGCAATCGATCTGACACTGACAAGAGCGGAATACCTCGCCATAATCCTAGACTCAAAATTGAGCTGGAAAGCCAACATCGATGACCACATAAAAAAGGCTTATATTGCCTTCTATGTATGCAAAAAGCTGTTCAGTAACACATGAGGCTTTAAGCCGAAAGTGGTAAACTGGCTGTACACTGCTATAGTACCCATCCATCCTAACATGCGGTTCCATTGTCTGGTAAAGAGCACTTGAGACGAAATGCCATCTTGCACGTGTAACCAAGATTGAAAGCAGGCTGCATAGGGATAACAGGATCGAAAAGATCAACACCAACACTCAGCACTCAGATTAAGGGAAGTTGGTCTATGGACAACTTACACTTAGAGTCACGCCTCCGCTCTAACTCAATGGACTACCACGAAGGAGAACATAGATACCGACTACATCATTCTTACCTCAGACTTCGATAGGAGATTTGACATCAAAATACTAAGAAAAGAGGACTGAGATGAGGGTATTGTCTGCACTGAACAAGAGCTAGCCTTCTACATCGACGGATCCAAAATGGACGCTCGTACTTCTGTGGCGGTATCGTCTGTGAAGCCAGAGGGGTAAACCAATCCTTCAAAATTGGAGACTGATGCAGCGTTTTTCCTTGATACGTGCAAACAAGCCTTCTTCAAAACAGAACAAACAGCCTACTGAAAGTAAAGAACATACTTATAAGCACCCCAGTCGGGAAGCACGCTATCAGACTAGGCATTCCGGTCAACGTTTTTTGCCGCAGAGGAGGAAGAGAAATCACATTTTCACCTGCTTCTCTCTTTTTACAAAAGGAAAACTCTCAAGATACGCTTTGGAAGAACTTTAAGATATTTCCGAAGAGGTTATCAAGAGGATATAAGAGTTAATTCACAAATCAAAATGGTTTCAGGAGTAGCACGACTATAGACCGAATCCAGTCTAATTAAATACATTTATGATGGATAGCCACCTTCCCTAATCTAGGCCTACTTAAACACATGGATCAATCGTCTTGAGAAGAAGTGCTTTCTCTTAATCCTGACAGAGGTCAATAATCCATAAGATAGACACCCATGACAACGCAAGCAATTATGCTAAACATTTTACAATCGGATCTCTTCTACATGAGTTATGCAGCGCATTTGCACTTAGTTACCCAGAATTGTAGTCATCTGGGTAACTCTGGGATTTCAACTGACTACTTGACAATAAATGTTATACCAGAATCCTTTACAGAGACAAATGGGATAATCACCAGAAAATCAGAGCTAGTCTTGTCTAAGTCGCTTCGTGAGTTGGTTTCTTCTATGAGACTCAAGATATTAATCGTTCGGTCATGATTGCAGCGTGTTCCATGCTGAGTTTATTTCAAGCAGGATGCAGTTTATGTTGTGTTGGGCAAGTTTTCATATCAAGGAGGTAAAACTGTCTATAGCGACGACCAGGCGGGCGTTAAACCTCAGCAGTCAGCAACAATGAAGTCAATGTTGGTTAAGTTTGCAAAGAGAGCATTGTCTAATATGGATGAGCGTGTAGCATGGCGAACATGCGGTGGATCCGCTCCAGCTAAAACCATTCAACCAAAAGAAAATTAAGGTTTAGTCGGAGTAAAAATAACTTGTCAAGGCTACAGAGCCCGAGTCGCAGTCAATGGTGAGGATAGACTAAACTGTTTAACGGCGACGACGAATCGAATTCCACTGTCAGGCAAAATGAACCATTTAAGCTGGATAGATAATTTCGTCCACCAGACCTGGACGTACTACCTTGCCATCGATTTTAAGCCCGCCCATGACAGGAAGAGGTACAACAACGAACTGTACGGGTTGTACAGCGACATCGACTTAGCCAGAAGAGTGACTGAGGTGGCTGGGCCATGTAGAGCGAATGGACAACAATGCTCCGATCCGAAAAATGTTTGTATTCATTCGGAGGGACGATGCGCCGCGTATTAGAGGAAGACCGCGCTTCAAGAGGCCCACGCAAGTGGAAGTGGACCTCAACCAACTTAGCGTGCGAAACTGGAGGCAGGCGGCTAAAGATCCAGCAGGCTGGAGACGCTTTTTGGTTGAGGCCCAAGTCCACCATGGGCTCTAGCCTTACCTCAAATATGTTTATCGCATCCTAAGAATTCATGCTGTGATTTCCACCCATGCAGCGGTACCCGAGGTGGTGCATTACGACTACTGCAGAAGCTGCAGGGGCGAGTATGAAATCGAATCCATCCGCTATCTGCTCTGTAAACTTCTTGCTCTAGTTAACATCTTCTTTTTTGACGACCTAAGAGACCTTAGCACTATTGAGAGTCCTGAGATTCACATTCCAATCTGAGTGGCTTTAAGTTAATAGACATTTTTATACAATATGTTATATGCACAGCGCACAGGGCTTCTCCAAAAGAATCAATCTGTTACGTTTACTCTACTGGTACTGCAGAGACTGTGTTAGAATACTGGTAAGAAGTCCAAGTAGGAGACTGTTGCAACAATCGGTGATGAGAAAAACAATTCTTTAGATTGATAAAAATGAAAAACTTTTCCTTTCCATTTATCTGCCCAAAACTAAGAACTGGGAAACAATTTGCGTTGCATTTGACGAACATGATCACAGGAAAGTACACGCAGAGTTCTATTGTACAAACATACACTACTTCTAGGCAGAAACAATTAAAAGATTAAATACAGAAGAATAAGATGCATTATTCGACTCTTAAGAGTAAACTTTTTATAGGTACAATGGATACGTTTAAGATCTAAGCCGGTCTTCGGACGCCCAATAAGCCAACCAACCAACCTAATTCGTACTAGATCAAAGTCAATATAAACACATTCGGGTAAATCTTCTCCAGAGCAGGGCACCGGATCAGCCAAGAACCTAGCTTTGTTTTGTGCTGCATTCCAAGGACCTTAATCAGAAATTGGAATGAAAATGGTAATAAGGTCGTGTGGTATTCGGGCGACTATAGTCACTACTTGTAGTCTCATTAATTATTGTCCAGCATTACAAAACATGCCTACGCCTATTATGAACTCATCAGTGAATATGGCTATCGATTGAGCACTTACATAGTAATGCCCTATTCCTTCATTACTATCTTTCATTATAGTTCTTGTGAAATTTAGATAAAGCAATTGAGTATTGATGAATTGCATGATAAAACGATTTAATAATGAAATTGCTGATGTTCGAAGATTTAGACTTTGTAATGGGCAGAGAGTGTAAAGTACTTAGGTCAAACTAAGTGCTCCCTTAGTGTTAGTGACTTCAACTAAAATTCTTCGTTGTGGCCTATTTCAAAGGATGAGCAGTTTGTCTGTTCCAGAGGCTGTCAGGAAGCTAATTGGCTTTCCAGGTTGGAGTGTGGCAAGTTAGGTTGGTGAGATGAATTCACTGTCTATGGGCCGCTTTCTCACGTGAATGTGGGCGGGGCATTCTGTGACGATGTGAAGAGAGCTTTCCATCGCTCTCCAAGCATAGTCAGCAGGGGTCCGGTGACAAGCCAAGCTTGTGTAGACGCCGTTGTAAGCGGCAGTGGCCACTTGGGATTAAAAAATGTAAATAGCTGGCGAGACAGCTCGAGATGAGCCAAGGCCTAGCTTCTCGCAACCATTCATACTGTGCGTGTTGTATTGTTCGCATGAATGGAAGGAACCTGCAATTTATTTCCGACTCCAAACGGTTAATTGAGGCTCGTCGTTCCCCGACGAGAGGTGGCGCCACGAAAAATTTTCGGAGAACACAGCTGTGGCTTGAACCCACGCATGTTGCTTAGCACTATAACGCACTCACTAACCACTGAGCCACGGCGATCACTTAGGATACCGGTTAGAGTTTTTTTTGGCTCCTGTTCAGATTCAGAAGAAACTTAGATTTATTTTTGGATAGATTGTGGAAAAAGTATAAGTATATAGTATAAATTGCGTTGGATTTGAGCAGGGTTTGTTTGGCCCACAGGCTAGTTCGGGACCAGTGACGGG
This sequence comes from Matsumyia berberina, assembly GCA_917880715.2. Taxonomy (NCBI): domain Eukaryota; kingdom Metazoa; phylum Arthropoda; class Insecta; order Diptera; family Syrphidae; genus Matsumyia; species Matsumyia berberina. Next base: position 106,648,299 of record OU862870.1, on the reverse strand, counting down.
GATTGTTGCAAATGTGGCCCTGGTGAACGGGAATCAAGTGTAGTATGACCAAGTTGATTTTTTCGTAGTTCAAGAAGCAATGGTCTCTGGAATTAGTTTTGATTTTATCGTGACTGAATTCAGTGCTTTTAGGACATCTTGACTGTCAGAGAAGATAAACATGGTTTTGCCACGGAAGTTAGAGAGCAAGTTTAAGCTTATGCATTGATGGCAAATATTTCTGCCTAAAAAATCGATGAGTATATGTCTAAGCTTACCGATAGGTTAGTAAAGGGTTTTGCAATAGGGACGCTACAAAAGTAGAGCGACAGGGACAGCAAACGACGCCATATTTTTCTTGCGGTTTTTTGACATTTCTCTTCAACAAGGTTTGCCATTTCATGATGGAAAGATATACGAGCCAACAACGAGTCGAAATTATTAAAATTTACTACCGAAATTCGGAGTCAGTGGCCTCAACGTTAAGAGCGCTACGTCCAATTTATGGTCGTCATAATTTCTGGCTGGATGGCTTCGTCAATAAACAAAATATGCGGTATTGGTCAGGCAGCAATCCACACGTACTCCATGAGTCATCATTGCATCCCGAAAAAATTACGGTTTGGTGTGGTTTATGGGCCGGCGGCGTCATTGGGCCGTACTTCTTCCGTGATGATCAAGACCGGCACGTTACTGTGAATGGGGATCGCTACCGTTCAATGATAACCGAATATTTTTGGCCCCAATTGGATGATATGGACTTGGAGGACATGTGGTTCCAACAGGACGGCGCCACAAGCCACACAGCGAATGTCACAATCAATTTATTGGAAACCAAGTTTGGAGAACGTGTTATCTCACGAAATGGTCCAGTCGCTTGACCGCCTCGGTCGTGCGATTTGACGCCGTTAGACTATTTCCTGTGGGGCTACGTCAAGTCTATGGTCTATGCCAACAAGCCAGCGACGATTGATGAACTTCGTACGAATATCGAACGTGAAATTGCAGCAGTATCGGCCGATTTATGCGTGAAAACCGTCGAAAATTGGGTTCAGCGTCTGGACTTCTGCAAGCGTGCCCGTGGTGGCCATGCAAAAGAAATCGAGTTCCATACATAATGGCATCGAACGTACTTTCACAGGAATAAAGAATTTCATTGATATCCAAAACCGTTTTTGTTTTATTTAAAAAAACTTTTGTAGCGCTCTTATTGCAAAACCCTGTACTAAACGACTCTCTGAAAATTCAAGCCCCAGATCCACAGTTTAAAACCGTCCGTGTATCAAACTTGTTCGTGCTCTGACAGACGGGGTTTAAACTTTTCCCCAGTCGTCACTCGGGGGATGACTACTGATCAGTTTTGTTTGAACCAGTACCTTGTAAGAGTGTCATCCAATGGCATACTGAACCTGCTGCTTTGGAGTAAAGAGGAAAGCATGTTAAGGTGACCGTCGGGTGGGTGTTTCGAGCTGATGTTGTCTAAGTGGAAGAGCCTACACAGACTGAGTTTAGCCTGTATTTCTATATGGACCTGAACTGCGGTAAATCAACAAAAGCGTTCAGCGAAACGGTGGGGGTGCAGCGCAGGCAACCCGTCATGCAGATTTCAGCTAAGCGATGAAAATTTACATTCATATGTACATATGTCCGCCATCCCAGGGTACAACTGAATCAGTCAGGTGACGCCGAAACGTTACTGCCCCCTAGTTTGATTATAAAAACCAAGTTCAGTTTTAAGTGACCAGCTGGACACGCCCTACAACAACTTACGCAGAGGCAGAAACCTCTTTTTAACATACAATGAGTGACCAGTAAAAGTTAATAAGTTACTGTTCCACTGAAAAAATGCGCAAGTGAAACTCTCAAGCATAGCAGGAAGCAAATTACTTGACAACGAATTGCACACCAAGCAGATTGACATGTCTAAAGCGCCGACAGCTGCAATGGCATTGTAAACTACGGCTGGGGTTGATGACGAAGCACAATTATTATTATTTTGAACGAATAGCCAAAAATCGTTTCAACATATCAGACTGTCTAGTATGTTTTTGTGAAATGGAGAGTCACCTTCTGTTTTATGAGCTTACAAACTGTATCGAGTCTAACAAAACATCACCCTACAATGCACGCCTAGTATTTATTAATTTAGGAGACAGCCGTACGATAATTTTGTCCAATTGCAAACTCATACATAGAACCTAGCGGTCACAATAATATTAGAAGACGCAAAAACGCGCCAAAAAAAAATTCGAATTCACCTGCTAACAACAGCCGCCTCGGCAGTCAGATGATCCGATTTAATGACAAATCATCTTCCTCTCCCTAATAAATAGAGAAAAAAGCTTTCAGCGCACATTTCTGAGAGCAAGGGCATGCGGAAAGAGCAAAACTACAACCACACACCGACACGGTATACTCTGAGTGTCACATCAATCCCACGAGTTGGTTTCGTTTTTTTTGTTTTTTTTTTTTTTTCGGGCAAGGACAGTGTCATTGGCATTGGCCTCGGCAATAAGCTGTCTATGATATGCACTTTTAAAACAAACTTGGAAAATTGATCTCTTCTTCTTATTAGATTCATGCCTCCACCCCTAACGAAATGAACATGCAAAGCAGATGAACGAGATAAAAATGTGAGATGAAATGGGAAAGTTTGAGGACAAGATTTACACTTTTTTACGTTTTACATACCTAAAATTATTTTACTAAATAATCCAACGGCTGCCACGGCAATTGTGCTCGCAATGCACCATAAATTTGACGGATGCTTTATACGTGGGAATATCCAATCGATATTGTAGCCCATTATTTCCCTCTGATGGACGTTGCACTGTTGCTGTTATGTTGTAGGTTGTTTCAGTAGTTGTTGTTGTTGTTGCGGTATCCAAAAACAAAATAAATTATGTTCAAATAAAATTAGAAAATACATCAACAAATTGACGGGATAATTTGTCACACTATATCATTTTTGATTTGAATTTATAAATTCCAGGGGTTGAAAAAAATGTCCTTTTTTTTTTTGCACAGTTATACTTCTCCTCGTATTCTTTGCTTTGGAATCTTGTTGTGATTTTATTTAGACCTTTTTTTTTTGGGATGGGAAAGATGGAGTGCTCTCTTGAGCAGAATTCGTTGCAAGAAGAAATCAACAACAGCAACAACAAAAGGACAAGGAGAGGATGGAGTGTTTTGATGTAGTTTTTTTTTTTTTTGTGTTGCTCCTTGTTCTTCTCTTTGTTTTGCAGCGAAAAGCTTATTTTTTTCGAGGCACTTTGTGTCGATTTTTTGTGATGAAATTTAGAATTTCTGGATTATCCTTGGAAGATTTGCGAACCGGATTTCGATTTAACAAAAAAAAAATCACATAAATTCTTCCGTTTTACGGCAGGAGAATATGTTTTGTATTAAGGGGGGATGCACACAAGACAATGCCACGGAAGTCGCCCGAACGAACAACGACGAGCAACGATAGTTGTGAAGCTTTTGACAGCCATCAAGAGACTGTGTATGCCTGAGCCAGTGCCAATGGGCTGTGGTGGAGACAAAATATCGTAGTTTATGCTTTGCGTCTGTGTAGTGTGTACTGAGCAGAGAGCATTCGTTCTACTACGCATGGGGGTGGTTTTGTTGTGAGGCGCACAAAAAGGGGTGGTGATGGTCGGAACAGTGGAGCAATGCCTCATCTCATCTATTGTTAAACACGTTTCCTGAGAGCAAAAAGTTTCAAATCATTTTGAATTCATTAATAATTCTGAGAGATTCGTTTGCCTGAATAGATTCTGCTACTCTGTTACTTTGGCATGAAAATTTAAAAATTTATTTGAAAATCGTTGATGCACATGAGCTGGTAGGGGATAAGAGCAGATTGAGTGTTCACTAGTGTGTCACAAGGGTCAACAGCATCCGCCACACCATCGTAAATACTAGCAGGATGGGTACTTCAACTTTGAAACAGGGATGACTGGAGGTTAGCCGAGAAATTATTATATTGCATCCTACAATTTTTTTGGCAATTCCGAACGGCGAATTGAGACAAATCCCTTTTGATGACAAATGACAAATTATTCTTTCGAAGCTTGGGGTTTTTCCGATGAGAGATGGTGGCACAAAAAATGTTCCGTGTTTCCCGCTGGGGCTCGAACCAACCCAAGGCAATCCAACGCACTAACCACAGAGTCACGGCAGCCTCTTATTGCAGTATAGCCTCTTAGAAATAGAGCTGAACAGACTTCCTACGGACTTACGAACTAACACTAAGGATTAGGAAAGGCACGCTTAAAGGTATATGCAATGCATGTAGTATTTGAAACTGCACAGAAAAAAAGGTGAAGCGAGAGAGAGAGAGTGAAGAAATATGTATGTAATACTCGATGCATTAAGAACAACTAGCTACAAACTGAAACTTTGTCCTACAATCACTCAGAAGCATGAGGGACCAACGTATTTTATCAGTATTTACGAAGATTACTTCAGACACAGAAGAACTACAATACTGACAATGGACTCCCACAGGGCTCTTTGGTGGGTTAATCGCGATGACACGCCATTACACTGAGGCGGTTGTTGTACACACGAAAAGCCTAAGACACGAGACTGTCATAAATGTCATGTTGTGCTTTACGATATCATGCCCAATATAAGAGGATCAAGACACAGAATTGATAGACCTAGATAGCAATAGGAATGTTAGAATTTTTTTTTGGTTTCAAGGGCCTTCAATCCATAAAAGCCATGCGCCTCTTTATCCCTACAGCTTCTACAGTAGTCGTTGTAAAATAACTCACGTCGTTTAAGGCGCAATGGCACAATGTTCTGTGAGAATGCCTGACGCGGTTCGTATTGGTGGGTTTCATTCTACTGAAAACGCACAGGGAAGAAACGGGATCCGATTCCGATTCCGATCCCTTTCTAGCAAGTTTTTCTTCCCAACATATGTAATTGTCAACCTCTGATTTATCGTTCAGGGTTCGCCTGCACAGAATGTTTAACAGCGACGACGAATCAAATTTTGCTGTCAGGCAGAATGAACCATTCAACCAGGACGGAAGACAATTTCGCCCACCCGCTTAGACGAAGTGAAGATAGACATATCTAAGCTTAAGGCTTAGCAGCGCAGCTGTTCAAAGCGGCAGGTGATGACCTGGTAAGGAGCATGTACCAACTTATGTGTAAAATGTGGTCGGAAGAAAGTATTTCCGATGAATGAAACCTCAGCATTATTTGCTCGATCCTCAAGAAAGGACACCCTCTGAACTGCGCCAAGTAAAGAGGCATCCGTCTTATTAACCTGATCGGTTAATATCAGTATGGGTTCAGGCGAGGAAAGTCCATTATCGACCACACTGCGCCAGATCTTGAAGAAAACCCAAGAAGCCCAAATCGATACCAGGCACCTATGTACAATGTATTTATCGATTTTAAGGCCGCCTATGACAACATATAGTTTTAGCATCCCTTTCCCTTTAAGCCCTCTCTCGAGCAACTAAAGTAAGCCTTTATAACACCTTAATCGTCCCAGTCCTGCTCTATGGCGCAGAGGCATGGACTCTGTCAAAAACGAAAGAGAAAAGTTATTCGGGTAGTTTGCGATCCCCATCAGCAAAGACGGTGAATGGAGGAGGAGATACAATGACGAACTCTACGGGCTATACCACGACATGAACTTAGCCAGAAAAGTGAAGGTTCAACGGCTGAGGTGGCTTGGTCATGTAGAACGAATGGACACCAATGCTTTGAAACAGAAAATCTTCGAATCCACCCCCCAAAGACAGCTGGCTAAAGATCGAGCGTGGCTTGAGATGCTTGTTGGTTGAGGCACAGGTCTACCCCAGACTGTCATATGCCACCTTAAATACATAAGTAAGCTATGAACATATATGAATAGGCTTGGCAGCTGTATGCAGAAAACTTCTAAGTCATGTCAGAAATCCTTTTTGTATTCCTTGTACCATATATTGCAGTCTGACTATTGGCTTATTGAATTCAGTTCATCTATCTGCTGACATAAAGCGTTCTTATCTCTGCGATAAGATTGTAATCTTTGATCGCTTTATAATCAATTGCACTGACCTTGCTACAGTTCTAATATAAAAAAGTAATAACGCGACACCTTAGGATTAGCAAAGGCCTAGCTTCTCGCAATCATTCATGTTATGAGTGATACATTTTCCGCACGAATGGAAGGAATTGAGTTCAGAATATTTTTCATGACAAATTGGACACTTGGAGGATTGTCATTCGCCGACAAGGGGTGGTGCCGCGAAAAACGTCGATGGATACGACTGGGCCTTGAACCCACGCAACTCGGACAGTAGTCCACCGCAATAACCACTGAGCCACGATGACACACTGCTGCAGTTCTGTAATCAGAAATATTGCCACTTATGACTTGAGTTTATCGAAAAATTTTGTTATCAACTTGGCATTGTTTTTTTCACCATAACCATGACGATATCACTATTAGGTGTTGTAGTTGGTTAGTTACAGCATTTGAATCATTACTCAGCCCTAGCAGAAAACTAAATGGGTAAATCCCGCAAAACTAGCCCTCATGTAACTCTGTTCATCGATCGTGAGGCTTTCCTTGAGGTTACAAAAATCGTTGAAGGGTCCATATGAAGAGCCCCTCTCAATTCAATACGAGTACATCGTTGGAGTGAAGTAGGTTAGGTTAGGCAGATGGGTTGGCAAGGAGAGAGAACACTCTCTGCGCCACATCCAGGTCAGTAGAGACCCATTGTGACGCCCATTTTGGGAAGAAGGTACCCTTTGCTCGTGAAGAAATACCCAAAGCACTCTTCTATTGCCCCAGGGTTTGGAACCATCTTGAAGCCTTAATGAACCTACAGATGTCCCTAATACGTACGTCACTTAGTTCTTCGGTATCCTGAAAAAAGTGGCCTTCAAATTCCTCGTCTCCATAGCCCCTGCAAAGGTCGTCCTCTCTTAGCCTTAGGTTTTTCATGTGGCATCAAAAGATGAAACACCGTAATAGGAAGAAACATAACAATAGGTCATAATAGTAGCTGTTGCGATGCTAAGTAAGAAAAACCTAGTTCATACCTCATGTGCTATCCAGCTTTCTTCGACAACAGAAGCGTTCTTCCTTACATCGCTTAAAAAAGTTGTAAGTATATCTATATTCGACAGGTTTTTAACTTAATACTGAAACGAAAACTGACTTTAAAACTCACGAAATCTACATCCAAAACCGAAGTTTTCACATACATTTTTCAGTTTCCGTAAACTCGAGTTTTCGGCAGCTTTCGCCAAAATTTACTCGAAAACGTCTCGCAATCGTAAGGTAGTGTTAAGGTCGTCCAAGCGAACACACATTTTGATACCTTCAGCTCATTGAACAGAGCAAATGAGAGAATTTCAATAGGAGAGCTGAAATTTATTTTTATATTTTTATGTTTGGTACGCCGAAAATATCTGAATTATTTTTTTTTATACAAGGTCAAGATTTTTTTTTTTTGTACAAAGCCAAGGTCTTTAGCTCATACAAAGACTTCACAAAAAATGGCAAAATTATTGAAACGTCAAGTGAAACCAAGTCAATGATCGATGGAATGGTTTAGAGACTTTTCAAAAACTTTATACTGAAAACTCAGCTTTCGTTTCAGTGAGAAAAGGGTTTAAAGCACAACGTCTTGATCTATTGAGTCTCGGAACATACATTAAGCATTAGGGGCAGTGAAAGGGAAAGGGGATGAACTGGTTTGACAGACCATAGAGATAATCAAATCGACAAAATCCAACATAAGCATCGACTCCCTGTCTGCCGATGAGGGAAATGTGGCCACAACAGCCCATGCTTAGCACTAGTGATATACAGCCACAGCCTGCTAGGAACTAAAAAATAAAAAAATGGATGGACCGACAACCCGAGAAGGGCAAAGGCACAGCTTCTCGCAAACAGTTCAAGTGCACCCTTTTAACCTAACTCGCGGTCTTATACAAAACAGTTAAGAGATCTTCAGGCTAAGTAAATTTGCATGGAATTGCAATCACATCTGTTGGCCCAGAAGTGCGACCTATTCAGATGTAATTAGGGTTGCCAACCGAATTGAATGAAACTGTAAGTCACGAACATAAAACCTCGGGCACACACTAGAAATATTAAAATTAAGCGGGGGAGGTGGTCCAATTTTTTCTGTAGAGGATTATGCACTGTCCTCAACTGTAAACACACCAACCGAAAAAGCAAAGCCACCAATTGCTCTCTTATTCGCTTCGGTCATGATCTACGCTTCGTCTACACGCGATCAGTTCGCCACCATGTAAGTTTTCAGTAAAGAATAATAAATTCGTACCTCTAAAAAACCCTCCGGACACATTTTAAAAATCCCACCGGACGTTCCCGGATGCCCTTCAAAAAAGAATAATGCCCGGGGCTCGGTCTAGGGATTTGGACCCTTGCCGCGAGTGTAGGGCTGAGCCCTGCCAGGCCAACTCATCTGCACGCTAATTTCCTTTTGTCACTGTGCTCTCAAACCCAGAGCAGTGTGATCCTGAACCATTCGCCCAAACGGACAAGCTCGTTTCAGCACTCTAGCACCAGTTTGGAGGATATGGTAGCCAAGTCAATAGCTTTAGCAGCGACTTGGCTATCTACAGGGTTTTTCAATAGTTACGCCATATTTTTCTTGCGGTTTTTTGACATTTCTCTTCAGTAAGGTTTGCCATTTCATGATGGAAAGATATACGAGCCAACAACGAGTCGAAATTATTAAAATTTACTACCGAAATTCGGAGTCGGTGGCCTCAACGTTAAGAGCGCTACGTCCAATTTATGGTCGTCATCTTGGCCTACATCCTTACAAGATTAAATTGACGCAAGAACTGAAGCCACTTGACCACCAGAAGCGTCGTATGTTCGTGAATTGGGCTGAGCAACAACTTGAAAATGATTCGGATTTTCATCGAAAAATCATCTTCAGCGATGAGGCTCATTTCTGGCTGGATGGCTTCATCAATAAACAAAATATGCGGTATTGGTCAGGCAGCAATCCACACGTACTCCATGAGTCATCATTGCATCCCGAAAAAATTACGGTTTGGTGTGGTTTATGGGCCGGCGGCGTCATTGAGCCGTACTTCTTCCGTGATGATCAAGACCGGCACGTTACTGTGAATGGGGATCGCTACCGTTCAATGATTTAGACTATTTCCTGTGGGGCTACGTCAAGTCTATGGTCTATGTCAACAAGCCAGCGACGATTGATGAACTTCGTACGAATATCGAACGTGAAATTGCAGCAGTATCGGCCGATTTATGCTTGAAAACCGTCGAAAATTAGGTTCAGCGTCTGGACTTCTGCAAGCGTGCCCGTGGTGGCCATGCAAAAGAAATCGAGTTCCATACATAATGGCATCGAACGTACTTTCACAGGAATCTTTGATCCGTCGGCGTAGATGACCGTGTCGAAGTTCTTTACCACCTCATTTCTTCCACTGTGCTCTGGTGAGAAATACCACCTAGACATTTTTTAGCTTTGGTGTGATGTAGTCGGTTGGGATCGTGACCAAGCTGTTTGGTAACAAGTCTAGGATGTTGCTGTGGCCGTTGGGCCGTGCAGTCCATCATCCAGATTTTTCGAGTCTGACTGCGCTGTATAGTGCGATATTTTTCATGTGAGTCGAGAGGCAGAAGATGCAGAACCACAGTAAGAGCATCTGTAGGGGCGGACCTCAATGCCCCCGTGGTGTCTATACTCGCTCTTCTTTGGAGCCTTTTGAATTTTTCTGATGTTGCAGCCCTTGCTCAACGGGCTAACATGCTAGCGACCCATAATTGAGAATTGGACGCACTACGGCTGTGTACCTCGACAAGGGTATCTTTGGTTGAAGTTCCCACTTTTTTCCAAAGGTTTTACTGCAGGCATAGAAGGCTACACATCCTTTCCTTGCTCTGTGTCCAATGTTTTGCTTCCAGTTAAGTATTGGCTGAAGCATGATACCCAAATACCTAGCGCTGGAGGATAGTGTGAGTGGTTGACCATTAATATGGGGAAGGATGAGGTCAAGTATCTTGCTTTCGTAGTGAATAGCATCAGTTCAGTTTTGCTCTGGTTTACAACAAGGCAATAACTTGCGGCTCAGGTGTTTACTTCATCTAGAGCAGCCTCAATGATTTCACTTATCACGGAGGGAAACTTCCCTGACACTAGTATCACGACGTCATTCGCATAAGCGACCACCGTAACCCTTTCTCTGTTTATTCTTACAAGAATTTTGTTCATAATCACTAGGCAGGGGAAATGACGCAATTTTCATCCATCATGTGGTATTTTTCTTGAAAAAAGTCTGGGAGCACTGCTATGTGGAGAGCGATAGCTCATCCTATTAAACTAGACATCTAATTAGAAAAATCTCAACACTAATCAGACAACATAATCTCAGATTTTCCTTCCAATAAAAACGACGCAGTTTTCATTGCTCCTCTGATACGAAACAATCACAGTTTTGCTTAACCATGCAACATGGTCATTCTAATCAGCCAAAGATGCTTCGTTCAACGACCTATCACTCTAAATGTTCACAGACACTTGTCTCTTGGGTCAATCTATTCGTGGAATTAATCACCACTTGCTCCGAGTATGCTAAAACAACACAACATATGTATGTATGTGCTATTCCTTCCCACTTAGACTGTAATCCCTACGTTCATAGTATTAGGCACATGCCTGACATAAGACCCGAAACCAAACACTCAAGTTTATGAATATTCTTCACCAATGAATGGAGACCTTAAGGGTGAAAGTGAGTACACAGTGGTGGTTGATTCTTGTTTCGATTTTACTCTGTTCGAGGTTCTTTGTGAAGGGCACCTGTGCTGCATTAAGTGGGTTCGTTTTATTACACAATTACGACCGCAGTGGAGGTAAGGACATTTTATATTCTAATTAGAAACATTTTATCTGCAGGTACTCACCCTTTGCCATACTATTGGAGACGTTGCTGTTGACGATTGTGGAATACGCAGGTACACCGCCGGTCTCAAGACAGCCACACGGATTTTTTGAAGTTGGCGCACTTTGCACCCACTCGCGGTAATAAGGAACCACATGATGAAACACAATTTATTATTACTTTCGTTGACTAGATATGTATTGTTTGATGATTATTCGATTAAATTTTGCAGTACACAACTGCCGATTGGATTTCCGCGGCAGTTGACAGCAACCTATGGAAGACAGAAAAAAAAACCAACAAATGTCAAAATTCTTTTTGTTGTGTGAATTTGCACGTGCAAAATACCCATACATGGTAGCATTCATTTGACAGAAATTTGTTTTCTCTACTTACTTTTTGATGGAAAAGAAAAGGGTGGCAAATCAATGTGAGAAGAGGATGGTTAGTCGTCTGTTTATGAATTGTAGTAGATGATTGTAAGATATTCGGCGGGGTTTGTGCATAAGCTATGTGATGTATTGCAGTTTACAGTGTGCTGTGGGTTTGTTTATGCAGTGCCAATAGAAAATTTTAATGTTTTTTTTTTGGAAAAAAAAGAATAACAACATACAAATTGACAATTATATGTATAATGCATATATACTGAACACTGTTTCGCGAAAGGGATCACCGCACGAGATACTCAACATGCCCAAAGACGACTGAACAAAGTCATCAGACCCCATGCAAGACCCTGGACTAGGACAAGCAACAAAGAAATTGTAGATAGTCCTACTGAGATGTATCGAGAGATGAGACAAAACCACTAAGAAGGAGGGGGCAGGGGGGTTTAGAAATTAGAAGTGAAGCCGGATACAAAGGTCACATACGGGAGCAGATCAAGGTTGCCTCTGAAAATGCTGCAAAGCACATTACGACGTTGAGCAGTGTAATGGTAAACTTGGAAGGACCGAAGGCAAATAGACGAAAATTTCTTACAACAGTCACATATTTCCCCGTTAAGTAAGGCTATGATTTGGGATCATGTGCTTGACCAATAAAAAAAGAGAGCGAAGAGGAGCTCTGCGGGTGGGGAACAGGTTAAAGCCAACGGTCCTCGTAGTTACAGAAGTAATCCCAAGATTGAAACATCAATAGCCAATGCTAGTAAGGATGCTGAGCAAAGAAACTAGGGAATGATGAACAACGAAGCTGATCGCAAACATGTTGGACTTCACAAGGCGAAAATTCAGTAAGAAATCCAACTAAATAGAACGAATGGAGGTTAAAAAACGAACTAGTCGGGTCAAATAATATGATTCTCTGCTCGATAACTGACCACGCCGGAATAGAGGGTAATTGAAAAGCAGACTATCTAACAAGGTAAGGGGCAGCACAACTCTTTATAGGACTTAGACCGTTCAGCAGAATAGCGGACTACACCATTGAAGAACAGTTTAGGAAATAAAAGCGGAGAAACAGGACCAGCCTCTGGTCTTCCCAAAATCTATTTCAACTCCTCCTTCAACACATATCAAACCTCGAAGAAGAATTCACAAGAATAGAAACGCCCTCGACCGTACCAACTACATACCATCTCCTATAAGGTCCTTTCTGTCAAATTGTGTGAAGGTCTGTAACTTTAGGTCGCCAACCTAATCGGATAGTTTAGACCGGGAAAGTTCAATTGAGTAAGAAGGCAAATCAGCTCTGGTGATTACCATCTTCACAGGCCACAACCACTAAGCACTTTCTCTGCGCCTGCCCAGGCCTCAGCAGAACCAGAAAGAAAACCCTAAGCGCTTACTTTTTTAGTGACCCAGGCCAACTCTCAACCGTGCCTCAGGATGACTTAGGGATCAATAAATAATGAATTATTTTCTCAACAGGTATATGAATGTAGGTCCCACAACGGGGAACACAATGGATCCTTGAAGATCCGAGAGACGCGGTGCCACCCCTTTAACATAACCTAACCTAAGGGGAAAAACTATGGAAACTCTAGGTAAGACCTCCCAGTCCTATTTGATGGCCCTGGAGCGTGGATTCTATTAAAAGCGGATGAAGAAAGCTTCGAGTGTAAAACTAAGGTCCCATTTGAGGGCTTTGGAGGAAAATATTTAACCACGAATTATACGAGCTGTACAGCGGCATTGACACTATCAAAAAAAAAACTACACATTTGACATTTCAGATGATTAAAACATGAAGAGCGAATGGACACCAACGCTACGGTACGCAGAGTCTTTGAATCTAACCCAGAGGAACAACGCAGAAGAGAACGACTTCGCATAAGGCGACGCACACAAATAGAAAGGGACTTGACGTGCAAGTCCAGTAGCTAAAGACCGGGCTAACTAAATGTAGCCCCCACCAAGTAAGTTGACAACATAAGGTGTAGTCTAATTTATTCTGCACCAATCGGAGTTCCCCTTATAGCTTTTTGATTTCAATAACAAAATGCTCAGGGGCAGACAAAAAAATGAACACATTGCGCCAGTAAATAAGTCGTATTTTCTCTTTTTCTTTATTTACTTCCCTTCCAAGGCTGCGGAAAATGTATAAATAGCGCAACACTTTCGTTTTTCCCAGGTCACTTGTTCTTCGGTTAATGAAAGCAATCATCTTTAAAGGAGGACTTTACAAAAACCTGCGCAAAGGGTAAAACTAACCGAGAAAATTTCAAGCGACATTAAATTCGATTCAAAGTCAGTGTGGTGTCAACCTAATAGTACAAGAATTTCGTTGTTGAGAGTGTCTATGAACTTTGCTAAGACATTTGTGGGGTTTTCCCCTCCATGGTTTATGTCCCCGATAAAAATTGCGTACTTGCATGAAGTAGATAACAACAAAAACATTTTCAAAACTAAATGCGCACAAGGAAATACGCAGTTTAATATAATTTGTGTTAAAATTTATTGTGTATAAAATAAATTTGTTTTGCATTTTTTCTTCTTACCTGTGATTTCTATTTGACAATTGGGCCCAGCAAGTTTGTAGGGGATGTAGCTCAGTGGTAGAGCGTTCGCTTTGCATGTGAAAGGCCCCGGGTTCGATCCCCGGCATCTCCAAGTCACTTTTTTGAATCGCTCCTCCATTTTTTTTTGCTTTTAAATTATCACCACTCTTTGTCGAGCTTCTTAAAAGCCTCAATAAACAAAAACAACTTATGACCGAGTCCATTCACCTCAAGTCATAAAAGTGCAATTAAGCGGCGTGGTGCTCGTCCGGATGGCGAGCTGAGTTGTATTATTTTTGGCTGACCGTAGCCGAACTCTTTATCTGCGCGCATTGGTGTGGCATTGGCACTTCCTGAACCTTTCGCTGAGTCGACGCAGGCAAAGGTCTTTGTTTGAAATGATTTTGGAAAGTGGCGCGCAGCAATAAAATGTGCTCATTTCACAGGGAAACCATGTGATGAACGCAGCGGTGGATCGTGATTGCAATCAATACACGCCTCACCCGGAATACCAAGGAGTTTGCATTCCGATTCGCAAACAAATGGCGGACGATGATGGCATCCGAAAAGAATTCAAATCGGCTTACGAGAGAGAAAAAGAACCGAAATGTGGCGGTGGACAAGAGACCCATAAAGTTGGATTTATTGGAACTTTTGCTGGTGTGCTGGATTGGTTTCTGTGAGATTGGGAAAGAAGTGGACAAAAGTCTTTAGACGATTGGTGGTAAATTGAATTTATTTACGTGACGGGACTTTCATTAGTCAAAGGAAGGGGCGAGAGAGTCGTGATAAGACGTTTGAGTGCTGAATCACTTCTTGGTAATCATGTCGCCATAAGCTGGATGCGTTTCCTTTATGACATTATTCAACGTCGAAGATCGGAAGATTGTGATTTGTTTTCGGACTCGTGGTAGTATTTGAGTGAAGAACTTAGGATTATGGAGTTTGGTTAGCCCTCTCTAAATGAACAAATATGCGAGACGAATAGGTTGGGTGGGCCATGGCAGTCACTGGCGCTCAAGTTTTGAAGACTGCCAGGAGACACTGCCGCAAAACTGAAGGCTCTCGGATATTGAGACACAATTTTAAATATAGATGAGGTTGTGTTTTCCCTTTCGGACATCAATCCCCTCCAGAGAAGAGTAGGAAAGTGATGACCACAGATCGCGGTCCGTGAGTCTATACCACACGACCACAATGACTCGCGGGTGCTCGAGTGAACAATTCTCACAAAGTGGTGAAAAACGAGCTTGTGTGGCATTGGCCTAAGCCCTAAATCACTGGAATCACTAACAACCACACCAAAAGCCTCCTCAGGTGATCGCTCTTCTCTCATTGAGATGTCAGAATAATTTATCATTCACTTATGCTGGGTTCCCGGTCGTAGGGACATTCCAGAGAATTGTGAGGCTGGTGAACTTGTAAAAACTTGCCACTACTCTTGAAATCCTACCAGAACGGCGGAATCTGGGTATTCCACTCGCTACGTGGAAGTTACTATAAGAGTTCCATGCGAAGAGCAAGGCAAACCAAAAATGGGGGAATGGAACGACATCCTGTACCTCCAGAAAAATATGGCCCATGCTACACTTCACTCGATCTAAAAGTCTGATCGTGTTCAAAATGTCACTTACGGGCACCATAATCAATGCTCTTACTGCCCACTGTCCTATTGCCCTTAGTGGATGAAGGATGGGTCTTTCTCAAACGACTTCTGCAAGAGTTGCAGGGATGAAGAGGAGGAAAAGTCAATCATGCACTTCCTTTGTACCTGTCCAGCTCCAGCCCTATCCCAAAAGAAGAAAGCACTATTTGGGAGTCTATAACTTCGAGTATTTGGGGGAACTGTAACATAAGTAGCTGGCGCGACAGCTCAGAATAAGCTAAGGCCTAGCTTCTCGTAACCATTTATGTTGTGCGTATTACATTTTTCGCATGAATGAAAGGGACCTACAATTTATTGCCGTCTTCGAACGGCGAATTGAGAAGCTTTTTCATGACAAATTATACTCCCAGAGGTTTGTCATTCTCCGAAGAGAGGTGGTGCCTTGAACCGACAAATCGTGCACAGCAGTCCAACGCTTTAACTACTGAGACACTTAACTTCATTATGAGCTCCAACAGACGCCAAAGAAATGAGTGACACTTCCGGATAAAAGATCCATTTGGTATCACATAGAACCCAGATTGGCCTATGCGTGTCTGTGCTGCGCATTGGCAGTCACCCTACCTACCAACTTTTCAACGTCAGGCTATGCAAGGAGGACATCTTTGGAAGGACCATCGGAACACATAGGCTACACGACATTATCTGCAGAAATGGATTTAGGATCATCGCCTCTGCCACGGTACAAAACATTCCGAGGTGCGACTCGGACCATTAACTTGTTGCAGCAAAGGTACGAATGCGGAAGTCTAAGTGGTCGCAACCAGAACAACCACGTAAAAAGGCTGCAACCCCAATCCAACTTTGCCAATAGAGTTCGTGTAGAGTATGAGTGTAGAGCGAGAAATCCGCCAGCAGCAACAACGACCGCAGAGGACTAGTGGGAGCACTGTCATGTCAGCAAACCATTAGAAGCACTGCGACTGAAGTACCATGTTTCACCCCTCCACATGCGAAAAACCGCGCGCAGGCATAGGCATAAAAAATGGTTGCCTATAAAGCGAGGCTGCTAAAAAGGATGATAATCCCTCGTTAGCTGTATGAGCACAAAACAAGAGACGAAAAACATGTACTTAGACGGAAGAAAAAGGAGCACAAGAAACGTGAGATATCAACCCAGAAAAAATCCAGAATTTCTATAAAAGCGTACAGAATGCCATAGTGGAGAAGCAGCAGCTGCGGAATATGTGGAAAGACTGTGCAAACTATTAAACGACGAGGGACAGTGTCGACCTGGTAAACCGTCAAATATTACACCCACTGAATTGGAACAAAGTTACAGTAGCCTTTGCTGAGCCCAAATCATACAAGGACGCAGGCCTAGGTGGCGAGGAGCTGAACTGTTTAAGGCTGCAGTAGGCGTATTGGTAATTTATGTACATGCCTCAAGTTTGCAAGCTATGGTCCAAGATAGCATGCCCGATGATTCAAGCCTCGACACTTCATGCCCGATTCATAAAAAATGACACCACCCTACCTGCGCTAATTGGAGAGGCCTAAGTGTACAAACAGAGTGGAGCAGAGAGCAAAGAGCAAAAGTGGTGGAATCAAACACGTGTAATGAAAGGGTAGCGCACAGAGTGGAGCATCGAGCGAAAGTCGAGCAAAGCGGCGATTTCAAACATGTTTGATTTCTCAGCTATCATCGCTGTGATTTTAGGTGTATTTCTAGGCAATATCGCCTATTCCAGAGGTCCTCATGACGCGACTTTCAAAAAATTTGAATGCATGGATTTGTGTACATGGATTGGATGTTACAGCGCAACCGTGGCGAGGAACGGTTCGCATTGTGAGACTTAAGGATAAGCCATCCGCTTTTTGCTGATGACTTACTTCGAACCATCTGGACCGACCTACAGCGAACGCTTGATAGCTTCGTATTGTTCTGTGTTGAAGCTGGGTAAATGTGAACAAAGCAGAGGCGGGCCGCTAGTATATAATGTATGCAATATAACGGATTCTTGTGGACACAGTTATGAAGCGATTTGAATAAAATTTGGTGTACAGGAAATACCAAATATTTAAGGAAGGGTTTTCAGTAAAGTACACATTCAAAATATTAGGATCCATTCTTATTCACAAAAGAAAAATGAACACTTGCTTATTTGCTTCTATTTCACTCTTTGCTCTTTGCTCCTCACTCTGGCTAGTCTTCACCCTTGCTCGCCTCTCGTGCTCTTTGCTCTTTGCTCGGGGAAATTTCGCAGCTTTGCTCTCAGCTCCACTCTGTTTGTACACTAAGCCTCCTGAACACCGCATACACAATCCTATATGAAATGCTGGGACACCTGAAACCATACGTCGACGAAAATGTTTTTCGATCTGCCAGTGCGGTTTCACCCCTGAAAAGTGGAAAAGCCCCAAGAAATATAGTCAGATGAAAGGATGCACGATCTTATCTGGCGTGTTGTGTGAATGCCTGAAGCCGTTCGTCAACAACCAAATTGGTCGATATAAGTGTGGCTTCAGACTGGAAAAATCTACCATCGACCAAATATTCACACTGCGCCAGATCTTGGAGAAAACCCAGGAACTTCAAACCGATACGCACCACCTTTTCATCCATTTAAAGGCCGCATATGACAGCATATATAGAGACGAGCTATGCAGAGCAATGTCTAGTTTTGGTATCCCTGCCCAATTAGTCCGTCTGTACAGGATGTCGATGACGAATGCACGCTGCTCTATCAAGGTCGGTCAAGACCTCACTGAGACCTTTGATGTCAAGAAAGGATTTACGCAAGGCGACGCGCTGTCATGCGACTTCTTCAACATCGTTCTTGAAAAAATAGTGCAAAACTCATGCGCCAACACTAGAGGCATAATCTTTCAAAAGTCCGTCCAACTGCTCGAATACACCGACGATATTGAAATAATCGGAAGAACGCAGTTGGATGTCACTGGCGCGTTCGTGGGTATTGAGACGAAAGCGGCGAAGATGGGATTTGCGGTCAATAAGGATAAGACGAAGTATATGCTGTCAAAAAGAAAGGACACTCAATACCGACGTCTCGGACAGAACGTCACTGTAGACAGTTATAACTTTGAGGTCATCAATTCAGACAACGACACCAGCGCTGAGATCAAACAAAGAATAACTCTTGCCAATCGCTGTTTCTTTGGACTAAGAAGGCAATTGAGTAGCCGTCTCATGAACCCTTTATAAAACCTAAATCGCCTCAGTCCTGCTCTACGGCGCAGAAGCATGGACTCTGTCAAAACGGATGCGGTTGCTCTTGGCTTTTTCGAGAGGAAAACAGAAGAGTAAAGGTCCACCGACTGAAGTGGCCGGGTCATGTAGAGGGGTCGGAAAATCTTCGAATCCACAACCGAGGAATGGCGCAGTAGAGGAAGACCGCGACTCAGATAGCGCATGCAAGTGGAAGGGGACTTTAACCAACTTGGCGTTTGTCAGAAATGTCGCATGTTAGTGTCCTGCATCCACTGCCGAGCTTTCTTTAGCTGGCCTCACATAGAAAATAGCAAGCAACAATAACTTAAATGAAGCCTGAAACCAAGTGCACACAAACTTAAACAAAATGGCTAAACAAATAGCAAAGAGTGAATGAATCAAAATCAGTCTAAATCACTTTCACTCTACTACAGGAATTTTTGCCCGTCAGTAACTCTGTTTTCTGCTACAAGTTTTTTTTTTTTATTGAAAAACATTTGATAATGTTAGTAAAATATTACAATCTAGTCCTTAGACTAATAAGCAATTTTGTTTTTACTTAAATTAACAAGTAGATGAAGTTTCGTTCGAGTTATGGTCACCCCTACGTTGATGGTTCATGAAGGAGAAGATTGAACTCCGCGTTATAGAAACGAGCTGTACATCGACACCGACCTGGCCAGAAAGATGCTTGTACAACGATTACAATGGCTAGGTCATGTAGAACGGATGAACACCAATGTTAGAAGAATCTTCCATTACACCCCAGAGGGACTCCCCAGAAGAGGAAGAACTCATTTCCGATGACGGGCCCAATTGGAGTGTAACCTGAATCAACTTGGCCTACTCAGCTGGAGACAGCTGGCTAATTTCTCTGCTGGCCCCTGGTTCACCCTGAACCGTAGCGCCTACAGGAAGGAAAAACGTTTTTATATGCTGAGTGCCGACGTTACCCTAGCTTCTCACACCTGCAGCTCCTACACTCGTCTTTCTCTATAGAGCTAAAAATACATTAAAAGGGTTGCATATGCTGCTGGTAGTAGAATGTTCCAGCATGGTGTCTGACACCATGATACAAAAATAAAATCTAAAAATAGTCAAACCAATAGCAGATTCCCACTTCACCGGCAGCCTCCAAAGTTGAGTCACGTCTTAAACCAGACACAAACAGACCACACTTCAGCTTTAGAAGTAACGACTTCAAGATGTGCAATTTCCAAAATAATGATACTGCCATCACAACTTAGCACTTAGTCATAATTAAGCATAAATTATTGACAAAAATGAATATTTCATTCAAAAATAAACGTCGGTGTCCCGTCAATTTACCAACCATTACCCCCTGATTAATTTGAATGGAAGAAGTTTTCTAAGATTCTTTGTCCGGCAATGACACATCAACCACACAACGACTCATGATCTATTCAAAAGCGCAATTTAGAATCCAAAAAAAAAAATAGCTAAAACCTCAAACTCAATTGTTGTGTCTCAGATAATGGTCGAAAACTCGAATAATAATTAAGCAATTAACGATGCTTTTGTATGTGCACATTATGTTTGAGGCGATTAAGTGCTTTATGTACCGTGACTTCATTCATTCATCACTGTGTAGCTGATCCTCTTCAAAGAACTTATCCCCCCCACTCTCTAAAGATACGAAACAGCGGCTTGTCAACAAAAGCTACAAGGAGCCTTAGACAGATTTAAACCGAAGCAAACAAATCATCCAAAAAAGAACCACAAGCGGATCGCAAATAAGAACTTTTCCTACCAGCAACACCAATTAAATTCACTTGTTTCATTCGAAATCAAAATAATTAGAGACTAACGTGTAATTATCCGTTGAAGCTTTGAGTCCGAGTCCAAGTCTGAAAACGAAACCGGATATCGCTTTGTAGTCGTGCGCACTCGTCTGTACAAAAAATTACCTTGTAATGTAGGTACTCAGCTTGAGATGACTTCACAATTGAGACCGATGGACTGACCTGATATGAGTATGTTCAGGGGGGATCCCCTCCCCATTTGATTTGTTGTTAATCTAAGGCTGCCTTCCTCTGGATCTCCAATCAAGTCAAACGTCAATTAAGACGAGCATTGGTCAAGCGGCTGGTAGGTAGGAGTGCACATGATACCCACGGTAGGCAGCTGCATTTTATTGATTCTAATCGAATTGCCATTAAAGCCGTTAAGTAATAAATCCAACACCTTCATAATGAAACACTAATTCGTGTCGGCGCCTAGCTAGAATGAGTTTATTTCGCGCGGTCAATTGGCTCTGGTCGATCACTTTGCATTGCAATAATTCGCTAAAATCTTTTCGTTCTGCCGCATTAAAGCGAGCAAAAATGTGACCTCAAAACAAAGTTAGCATCATTCGATTCTATGAGCTTTTCAAAGTTCTTCTGACTTCGCTTTTGAACTGTCAAAGGCGAGTTTAGGGTTGACGTACAATGTAATAGATTCTTGATAGTGAAAGGTAGGCAATATGAATGACAATAACTTAAAGACAATTGGGCCCACTTTGGGATGAGGAAAATTAGCATATCAAAGGAGTTGGCATGAGCTATCCAGCTGATAGCGAAATTACGTCTTAGGCGTATCAAATCGGGAACAATGAAGACTGATGGACTTTTATAGCGAACCAAGATTTGAATAAATACCGATGTAGAGATTATTCTTTGTACAGAAATTTCTATAGAAGCTTTGTTTGGTTAAAGACTAAGAGCGAGTGTTCAGTTCAGTTTGTTGGTTCTTATGAGTCAGTCTCTTACTCGAATACTGACCTTGACGCGGTGATGACGCTCAATAAGACGTAACGATTGGAGAGGGTGATTGTAGAAGTCCGAAGCTAATGAATAGTTAACTTTGTTCCAGCTATAAAAGGCTGATGGTGAAATCAGTTGTTAACACACGCTTTCACAGAGGAACCAAAGAGATTTGGTAGCTGTTCTGTGATTGACTTCCCAGGTGCATTGAGAGCTTCTAAAACATCCCCGATTTAAACGATGTCATCATGTGCTAATGCGATTATAAGGTTGAGGAGATAATTAATAATGGAGCGAGTAAAATGTAAGGCATGCCAAATTCGCCGCCTTTTATAATCAACCAACTTGTCAACTGACCTTGACATTCACATGGAGTACAAACACACAAAAGCCGATACAAATGTCTGCAGTCTGCGTAAATTTCTATACAATGGGTTCATCTATTGTAGGTAGCTACGAAAAGCTCTAAAACGGTCGAGGTAGTGGGCGCTTGTATCTGTTCGAAAAATCTAGAGATTTATCAGTCCTTCATCTCCCTAATCAGTGCCAATTTAGATAGAGCTAAACGTCGTGACTCTAGATTTACCCGGTGTCTCACGCAAAATATTGAAACTTATGTCGGCAGCAAAACACAATATACATATAGTTGTTTATAGCATAGTGTACGCCCGATACTCAAGTAGTGCCGAAATGCATCGTTCTGTTATCACAGTTTTCGTGGTCGGTTTATAAGCGTGCCTTGACGCATCCTAGTGGGATGAGAATTTCCCTTAGAAGTAAGCTGTCCAGGAGCTGATCCTGGCATGGTAAACTCATCAGCCATATCTCTGTGACCTGGGACCCATATAAGAGATAAGAAGGACAGGTTTCACAGGCAATAGCACAATATAGCACAAGAAGATTTAGGACGTGTGTCTGAATGTCATTAAACTGCACAACGCTACGCTCTATTGGTCACAGGTCAGTTCTACATTCCACATAGCTGTACAACGATGCGCTAGCTAGATCAAGCTTCTTAGTTTAAATCTTAGATTAAGTCAACGCGTCTATGTTCTTTGCTAAGCATTTTTAGGACTGAATCCTTTAAAGTTTGAAAAAAATCGGTGATGCAGAAATCGGAGCAAAGCAAAACCCATCGAGATTGTTGCAACAACACCAAATTCATTTCGCCTTTCGTCGATTCCAAGAGATTTAAAGCGTACATTTGACATTGAAGAGAAAACGTTATAACAAGGTACAGTGTATGATGGGCTGCAATCTGTAATAATTTCTGCAGAAGGTGAATAGAAGGACATCTGGCAATGTTCGAAAAATCACATTAGGAAAATAATTCTTGAACAATCTAAATAGTCTACTAAATACTGTCATTATGGCCAACCATTCTGCTTCACTTGCTTCCTGTCGATATCTTCGGGAAGCTAATGGCAGCCAAAACGTCACTTAGGCTCGGGAAATGCTTCCAAATGGTCAGCACGATATCGATCCACTCTACTATCCTGGATGACAACAAAACTATGCCTTGTATAACGGACTATGTATATTGTCCCTCATATTAACTTCAACGTCAGAAACAGAACTCGGATTCCTAGCAGAAGCGCTTAGGAGTCCGGTGCAGTTTTGAGCGAATCTGCAATAGAAATATTCAGAGACGGATCCAAAACGGTATGTGGTACGGGAGAAGGTATTTTCTCCAAAGCACCTGATATAACCATTGCCAAACAACTGCCGTATGAATGTATTGTGTTCCAAGCGGAAAATACCTCAGTCCGCGAAGTTGTTGTTTGACTTTCAATTCACTCGATAGATTGTAGCGCTATTGTACTATACATACACAGTCAGGCAGCAATCAAAGCCTTGGAATCTCCGACATTATAATCAAGGCTGGTACGTAAAAATCAGTACCGCAGATATCCTAACGAGAGTTGCAGACAGATGCAACGTAACCCTGTAATGGGTCCCAGGACATAGGAATGTTCCAGGCAACTGCAAGCCAGACGAGCTGGCAAAAAAAGGCACACTACCGCATTTTCCTGATAACCTGGAAGAACTTTCTATCGAACCAATGAAACTCCTCCTTGATATCGATGCCAGGAAACTGCCAAACAATATGTGGAGCAACATCACTACTTGTCTCTTGTCAAAACAAATTTGGACCAAGCAGAATTTCAAAAAGACGGAGAGACTTTTATTCATTAACCGGTAAAAAAACTTAGCTGCACTACTAGGAGACCTCACCGGACACTGCTTGATGGGCAGGCACCCACTCAGATTGGGGGTGCCCTCCAATCATTTCTGTAGAAGTTGTAGAGATGAAGAGGAGGAGGAAACCACTACCCACCTACTATCCGCTTGTCCTGCCCTTGCAACATTAAGAAGTAGAATCCTCGAGAAATAAAAATAAATAAATAGCTGGCGCGACAGCTCGGGATGAGCCAAGGCCTAGCTTCTCGCAACCATTCATGTTGTGCGTGTTAGATTTTCGCACGAATGGAAGGGACCTACAATTTATTGCCGACTCCGAACGGCGAATTGAGAAGCTCTTTCATGACAGATTATACTCCCGGAGGCTTGTCATTCCCCGACGAGAGGTGGTGCCGCGAAAAATGTTCGGTGTTCCCGGCTGGGGCTTGAAACCACGCCGCTCGGTCAGCAGTCCAACGCACTAACCACTGACCCACGGCGATCCTCGAGAAATACTTCTATGATAATCTTAACGTTCTAGTCGAACTCGAAAACCAACGTAAGGTTACTATCGATACGGTCACTTATCTCAGCACACTCGGTGGTATACTTCTGGTCTCTGGTGCTGGTAAGCCGGTATTTATCGTGGTATCACAATGGACCAATCTGGTCTAAGTGTATTTCTAATTGGAAGGAGGCAGTCTTCCTCTACTGTGCCGTCCATCGGTGGTAGATTCGAAGATTTTCTGGTCCGGAGAATTGATGTCCATCTGTACAGAATTTCCGAAGAAGGATCCATTCGAATATGTCACGTTCGAAGCTTTAAAATTTGCATTAGCGAGTGAAGTCAGAACAGAGTTTACCTCAAAAATTGGCTAAAATGTTCCACATGCGCCACAGTATTTTAAGTTCGGCGATTCCCAATGAGGTATACTTAGCCGAAAAGAGACGCATTTTTAAGAAATTGAAAAGATCCAATGGAAAATGTCATGTCCAAAGTTTAAAACTCTGTAGAAGGGAGTGAAGTCAGAACTGAGTTTATCCCAAAAAATCGGTTAAAATGTCCCACATACGCCACAGTACTTGTTAATCATTTTACGATTGTTTCTAAATGTCCCGATTTTTGGGGTATGATGTCTAGACTTTTATAAAGTTTTATTTGGCAGCCCTATTTTTGCACTGTCTGACTAACCTTTACCGCCTTAATCAACCAGACAAGGGCATTAAGGCAAAATTGTAAACAAGCTCGTTGACCAGTAGCTTACCTTAGTAGGTAAATTGAACAATTATTGAAACAGTAAAAAGTAAAGACATTTTGATGCCTTCTATCAGAATAAAGTTAATGTTAAAATTAAATTTTTAAATTCCAAGCTGCACTGACAGCTACTAGAAAACGGGCTTTTCTGAAGTATCTCATAGGATAGCAAGGTTATCCATCTGATTACCTTCCTGGTCGACAGTTAAGCAGCTATGAAAATCTATAGCAGTATTTAATTGTCGCAGAATTGTGAATTAAATAAGCGACACCCACGAGATCATCATCTGCTGGGTTCTCAGACACAGCGATATCGAGGGTAACGAAAAAACAGACGAACTGGTTCTTCCTAAAGCGGAAGAGAACACACACATATCAATATACATATATACATATATCTCTCTCGGTGTACTGAAAAGCACCATAGACCACAAGATGAGAAAACTAATTAATACCCCCTTGTCCGCCAGAGGAGACCCCATTATATCCGGCAGAGAATTGACCCCAATAAAACAAGTTGCCTTTTGTCAATGAAACAAAAAAGAACCTCGAAAAGAACATACTCCACTTTATAAATATTACAGGCTGGTTCGACGAGAGGCCAGTCACCTAGAACTCAAGGTTTGAACAAGGGAAAACATAATGAACCAATAGGCCCTCGTGAACGCTCAGACTTTTAGACTAAACGCTTCTTTCATAACCCAACCTAGTCTATCCATCTGTAGTCCGAATATTTAGATCTTTTAATGAAAATGTATAGTGTAATTAACACACTGCATGCGTACATTTTTTAATTGACCCTGCAGTATTAAACTAACGCAAAGAAGAAAAATTAAACTCGAATTATTAAATAAAGAACACTGCTGACTTTGTGAATGAACTCGTAAATGAGAAACGGGGACAGAATTAACATTTTCGCATCATTTACAACTTTCACAAACAGGATACACGTGAAAAGATAAGCACGTGATCCAATCCTTTATTAATGTAATTAAAATCAATTAGGTTTCAGGAAGGAAGCCAAACCTGATAATAAACAAACATGTTCCTTATTTAATTTGTTTATAAATTTTACGTTAATCTTCTTCCTTCTTCTTTTGCTGAATAAAATTTTTGATTATGGGTTATACCAAATGAATTTCAGGTTTATAGGTCATCGAAAAGGATGTGTGTAAACAAATAAATTTGTAATCTCGAGCAGTGGAAGTTATTAGTCATGTCATTTCTGAGTAGGTGCGATGAGAAAGGATTCTTTTGCTTAGAATTCGCTGATGACGGATATGTTATTGTGAGGGAAGGAAACTTATCAGGCTGTGAGCAATAATTCCGTGACTGAAAAATTGTTTTTTCAAAAGAATGAGTAAGTTACAAGTTATGTACACAAATACCAGAAATACAATGTTCTGCACTATCCCTGACCAAGGAATACAGCTTCGGAAAGCTATTTGAGGTAGAAATACAAGGTGGTGCAAAATTCGTCATCCTATTTTAAGATGTTATAATTTTTGCAAATGGCGGCAAATGTGTATTCTACTTTGACATTTGTGAAGTAAAAAAAATACACGTCAAATAATTGTTTCGATTTTTTGGCGGAATAATTCGTCGGTGGTGTTGACGCAGCGTGAAATTTGGCATACATTTCTCGGTCGTCCGACACCAAGTGGGCAAACACTACGACGTTAAGCCACTCGCCTAGAAGACTATGGGAGAACACGAAACGCTGTCAGGTCTGACCGGCCCCGGAGCAGCCGTTCTGGTGAGAATATCGCAGCTCTGGCGAAGTTGCAGAGGACCCGGAGTATCGACCAGACGGCATCAAACCGCGGTCTTTACAGATGAATTGGGACTGGAGAACATGTGGTTCCAACAGGATGGAGCCACGACGCATACTGCACGAGCCACAACCGAAATTCTGAAGGCTGTATTCCCGGGTCGCCTAATCTCCTAATCTCTCGTTTTGGCGATTTGCACTGATTTTGATTTAACTGTTCCAGACTTATTTTTGTTGGGGTTTCTGAAGTTACGAGTCTATGTCAACAAGGCTCAGACTTTTGAAGCCCTAAAAGAGAATATCCGTCAAGAATGCGAGGACCTATCGCCGGAAGTTCTGGCAAAAGTGATGAAAAATGCCATAAATCGGGGCCGAATGGTCATAAATTCTTGCGGCGGCCACTTGGCCGATATCATTTTCTCGACTTAATGGAAAAATATTTAAGACATCAAAAAAACATAATCCAAAAGCGTTAATTGGATTACCGCCACAGTTTTGCTTAACAACTGGTAACGCCAACTTCACCTAGCTCATTGGGAAAATGACCCGGAGTAAGGCAATCCAAGAGACTTATTAAGCTCTTTTCCTACAAGGAAATCGTAAACCTTGACAGGAACAACATGAAGAAGCTAGTGCCCTTTCTTACCGGCCAAAGATATCATCTCAACAAGCTAAACCTTTGTTCAAATACAGAGTGTCGGTTCTGTTGGGAAAACTAAGAAATGTCCGGCACTATACTAGCTACGTAGATGGATCTTTCACAGGGACATACTCTTCCTCATCAGGAAGTTAGTAGATCTATTAGGCTAAGTATACCGGTGACAGAATAGATCTCGGTAGATTGCAATGTCAGCCTTAAGAGCAGGTTCTTTTTTTCCAAAATTAATGTTTATGGAACTCTTAGATGCCAAAAGTTGTGCATAGGCACAATCAGCGGATGAGAACAACGCCGACATCAGGGCTCGAAACAATTCTCAACTTGCTACCGCTAAACTTATATAAGAGTCTGCCGCTAAGAGTGCCTTGAGAATAAGCCAAACGCATGACTGAAACTCAAATCCAGAAGAGCATAGACAAATTCTGAAAAAACTTGTACGTAGAAACGTAAGCAGTGATTTATGTCACTATACCTCGACTTCGCAAAACCATTCTCCTGCACTTTCCCAAGCAGAGAAGAATGGAAATCCAATGAACCAACGAGAAATAGGTCTATATCTATCTATACAGCTGGGTCAAAGATGGATATAGGAACAGGTGCCGGTATAGTCTCCGAACAACTGAACATATACAGCTCAATCAGACTCCCTGGTCACAGCAGTGTCTTTTAAGCGAAGGTCCTGGCAGTGACAAAGGCAGCCAGTATGGTATCAATTATGGCAATACCACGAGATGATATCATCATTTTTATTGACAGTCAGGCGTAAGCAATTTCTGCTAACGAAATAAAGTCCAAGCTGGTTTAACGCTGTCGTGAAGAGCGTTTCATATTTCAGAATCAACGTTAATGCACTAGAAACACCAACTCGATGACAAAAACTTCTGCCTTCTTTACTAAAACGTGAGAATATAATTTTGATTGATGATGCACTCGGGATATTGTGTATTTTTCTCATAAACAATGTACACCTCCTACAAAATTTAATGGATTCCATGATACCACTCAAGCTCATTAATTTAAACACGAGAAAGACGTCTGTCAGTGGAATTTCTACATGTTTGTGTTTTAAATTGACAGATGCATTGACAGATGAATCATATGTCGGCAGTTTGTCTGTCAACATAAATGCTGTAAACAAAAATTATTGTAAAAATGTCACAATGCCTGACGTCAGTGGAATATCCATAAAATAGAACTAACAACAAATAAATCATATTTAACCAAAAAATTAAACGCAGTCTGATCGAAATTCATCCTTAATCCCAAAAACAAGATCGCCATTGCACAACAAGCATTTAAAATAAAGACAAGTTTTGACAAATTAATTTGGTCAACTTAAGTGTTTTTTCTGCGAATGGAATAATTTGGGTTTTTGTTTTCATTTGGTTATAATTGATGCTGGGATTTTTTTATTCTCAACTAAAATTGTTATTTGTTATAGCAACTGAGGACTGGCCTTGACCTAAAATACTTTTTTAGCATTCTTAGAATTTTTAAATGAATGTAGTCTACGTGCTGCACACTGTTTATTTATTTTGAATTCAATTGAAACCAGTTATTTGCTGAATTAAAATTTGAATATAAATTCGGGGATTGTCACGTTTAAATAAATTTACCCATCGTCGGCGCGACAAAATGATGGGTTTGTGAACTAGAATCATCGAGCTGAGTTGGCTGCTGATCATTCTCCCAAATTTTTGACTGTCACCAATCAGTATGTTGACGATGTAAACAACTTTTATCGATGAGATCAATTCTAATCACCTTACGGTGGAATCCCCTTATCAATTGAAATAAATTATCAATTAGAATTCATTTTCGGGTAATACGACCGCAAAACGAAGATAACATATTCAATTATGCAAAAAGTTGGTAAAATTTGGTCAACCATACTCATTAGGTGCTGATTAACATTAACAGCAGGTGCCACTTACTGTGCTTTGTATTGTTTCGACTTTTCTATTTTGAGCAAATTAATTTATTTCGATTAGAAATGACAGCTAATGGGTTAGAGGAATAATAATGATCAAAACAATCAGACAAAGGTGGAAAGAGATCTTATTATTGTTACGTCAAAAAAGCTTTTAAATAGAAGACGTGGGTATACTATCCACAAAGACGTCAATGCAACATTCTCTGTCTACCAACTCAGTCTCGTGACAGGGTAAAGCACCGACGTGCTTGTATCTCTTCTAGAGCCTCAAAACCACAGGTCAAAGTACTGTCTCCTACAATATTCAGTTGACGCACGAAGTCAAGCCAACAGATCACTCCACAATTTTGGATTCTGAAGAACTAATAGGCAAACCACAATTTTGTGAAGAAAACAATCTTCAGTGATTCTGGGCACAGAGAATCCTTGAATATTCGTTAAAAATGGATGCATTTTTGGCGAGCTAGGGTTTGGAGCGGGGCTAAGCACCTTCGTACTCTTTCGAAGATTCTCCCGGAACAGTCTATGACAGTTGCTACCTCTTCACTATAGCCGAGTTCGTGTAGCGCGATCTGATCGGTTCGGATGTTGATAAAGAGTGGTTTCAGCAAAAAGAGGCCACATATTAGACTGCGCGTCCTTTATGGCGATAAAAAGGAGCCGTACCTTCGCAGAGGTGAAATGTGATATCAACTTGGGATATTCAAAGTTTCACAGACAACCAGACTCCCATCAAATCTCTGGAATCAGTCTCTGTGATATCAAAAAATGTTTAGATTACCGCTTGTCTCCCGTAGAGATGAGAGAGCAATTTAACATGTTAAGACGTTCCAGGGAACTCCAACGCTGATGAGCTCGTCCAGTACGTTACAACAATCCACATGGAATCAGAGAATTTCGGAGTGCCCTAGCTACATACAAGCTTAAATGAAAGCTATATGCAATTAGGAAAAAAATATTACGGGACTAACTGCCAAACTAGCAAGCAAATTTGGCCTGTAATAGACCAAAAACCAAGAGATTTTGGTAAATGGACGCCATCTAGGAGTTACTGCAGGTGCCATCACAGGACCCTGTCTTATAAGCAAACTTACCATTCTGCTGGCCCTTTCCGCAAGTGATTTCTGCAGAAGCTGCAAGGACGCAGAAAATAAAGAAACAACCGTCTCTTTTCTGTACTAGCCGAGCGCACTCTTTTAAGATACGTAGCCATTTCTTTACCTTCGTTTTCGACAGTTTTGACAACAAGATGGCGGTAACCTAGTTCCACTTACTAAGATCGTCCACTGGTTTAACAAATAGGAAGGAGCCCGAGGTATCACAATGTGCCTACTACTGGTCTAAGTGCATCGCGGGCTATACGTTGATAGTCCTTCTATCCTTACCTAGCCTACATTGCTCGTGAATAAAAATGACATATCCTGGCTGAGTTAAATATCTCCAAATGGTCGAACCGGCAACCAAATTGATCAGGATACGAGGCACGCATCCAATACTTTGGATATAAATACCTACATACAAGTATATGCATTCAGTAGAACCAATATCGACTCCGACCATTTTGTAGGTCCGGCCAAATTCAGAACCGGACTATTCAACGAGAACAAAGCTTTCGGTCGATCTTTAGAAAACTGAAGTAATGGAAGATTGTGACCGATCTGACTCAATCACTGCTAAATGGCGTCACACTGTCAAGTCGAAGACATTTAAGACGCTCTCAGCTTCCTGGCAGCGTGCTTTTGGCAAGACATGGGGCTTATCACAGAAAAAGGTCCCAAAGATCTATATAATAAATTTCTAACTTAAGTCGGTTGTTTAGAGGAAGGGACTTTAGCGTAAATATGCGACTGCCTTCAGTACCTAACTTCAACGAATGGCATGTCTTTTCCGAGTACTCCTGGCGCTGTTTTAGACACTCTGCTTGGTTTGGAATTTTTATGACCTCACGAGACATTTATTCGATGACCCTGGTTCCATTGATTTAAGCCCACGAACTATATTGTAAAGAATAGGTGGAAAGGTCGGAGAATATGCTTCTGTAGTGATAGCTAGGCTGCGCTTAAAGCCTTCCTCAACTCTTTAACTAGTTTGAAAAAAGTTCAAAAATACAAGAACTCTGTGAGTTTGGTTGCAAGGCCTAACTCTCTGAGTCTTGCTTGGGTCGCAGGTCACATTGGAAATGAGATTGCTGGACAAGGCTCAGACGAAGATATCTCAAGATCTGAACCCGCGTTGGGTCTTCCCTCGGTCAGGGCCTCCATTAACGACTGGGTTTCTTATAAACACAATTCTGTTTGGTATGGCTCTCCAGGACGCAGACAGACTGAACGCATGCTCTTGAACGTCTACATGGAATCAGAGGCAATGTTGCTGTCTCTCAGTAGAAAATACTGTGGAAAACTTATTGACATTTTAACGGGACACTTCGCTTTGGATATCTGAATGCGTGAGACTTAAGTGCCACTACGGTCTGCCGAATATTTTCTTTGCGATTAACCTGCCTTTGCTAGGATCTTCTGTGCTGATGTCGTGAGTGATACTGTAAGCTCCTCATCATTGAAGCGCCTTTTTGATTTTCCTTGAAAGTCTGGAAAATTGCAGTATCATGGGGAAAACTGAGTCCTGTTCCTTGGTAGTAGAATGGACCAGTTGCGTCTGAGCGCTCTAGAAAATGGTTTCTTAATTCGACAAAAAAAAATAAAAACGCTATCGCTGAAACCATCTCTAAAATGGATGAAGCAGAGATCTTTACTCGAGACATTGCTCTATTAGGATCTGCACGGTGGAGCTCAGCAGTGACAGCATCAAAACACAACAGTTTGCCTTTCTCATAGACTCTGATCGCTGATGCAATCTCTGTCTTGCAGAGAGGTTCGTCTCGATTTTGTTTCCTTCGAGTTTGAGAGGGCACTCTCGTCTCAATGGTTTAGAAATGTTTTAAGTCGTATTGTGCGCTCCTAATAGAATATTCCAGAACGTAATTCTCTACGTGTACTGACCAAAGTCATAACATCAACTAGCTACCTTGAAACTGTTAGGGCGGCCTCACATAGACGTTATCAGAATCTCATCATGTTGTCAAAAAATGTGTGGCTATCGTAGGTGACACACCTTCTAATCAAAGATTACAATGACCTCCAATCCAACTAAGTTTACCACCCTCATTCATAAAAAGTCCACTCGTTTCGAACTTGAAACCCCAATCTTGCACCTCAGTAACCAAACGACAGAATAACGACCGCTGTAAGAGCTCAATCAACTGACCGATTGCCTTAGAGGGGCGCATTCAAGTCGCCCGCAACTTCTTTCTTAACACACACGCAAACTGCAATTGATATAAATACCATTTTAATTGAACTCAATTGCCCAGTTAGCTGATTGACTTAGTGCAGCTCCCTCCTTCCACTTACGTCACATTGATCTCCTTTTATTCTCAGAATCGGTCCGCAAATTGAAGTCACAAACTTAATGTCTACTTATTGGAAGATTGGCAGACATTACAGCTTGGTGGCCCAAAACACTTTGTGTGTTCTACACTTAGCCAGTGGCATTGTTCTCAGTCACGCTTTGCCTCTTGAGTGCGCTCCACAATGAAGAGGATTTACTCGTATATTCTAGGTCTCCTCCGGCTGGGGTGATGAGACTGAACATGGTATTCGAATTTAAGTGTGGAAATTTCCATTTTAGAACACTTGGTGCAATGAAATTTATTGATGCTCTCGTTATGTTCTGTCGTGACATCAACGCCGGGAAGTTGAGTGCTAGACCTAAGAGCTTACAATGAATTAATGGCTAACCAGTTGTGTTGCTTTGCTTGAGGTAATGGAGCCCCTTCAACGCATAATACATTCAATTTAACTCTGAACGCAAAAGGGCTTTAAATGCTGAAGTGGATTTAAAGTTTTTTGTTTCCTGTGTAATCTTGTACATTTTAAGATTTATAATCAAAGTCTTCCCGGTACCAATGTTGGCAGGGGTATAGTAATTCACCTGAACTCAGTTCTTGACTTCTGCGTGGAAATAAACATTAAGCAATGGGCAAACTGTTAAC
Organism: Matsumyia berberina; assembly: GCA_917880715.2. Lineage (NCBI taxonomy): Eukaryota > Metazoa > Arthropoda > Insecta > Diptera > Syrphidae > Matsumyia > Matsumyia berberina. The sequence continues at coordinate 106,615,013 of OU862870.1, read as the reverse complement.
AGGTTCATGTTTTTAATCGAAGTGGTTCTACCAAGATACCTACGTATGTACATTTTGGAGGTGTGAATGACCTTTGGATAAACCTTATGCTTTGACGACATACAATAGATATATGGTATTCGTATTCTAAATGCTATGTGAGTAGGGCCTCCTGGACAAGTAACAAGATGTAATAACAACGAGGGCCAAATAGGTGGAGAACTATGATTGACCAAAAAACGATCATACAAATTGCCCATCACATGAAGTACGTTGGTATAGCATTAACCAAGATTTACTGCCACAAGGACGTGAACGACGCAAGAACTCTCGAACGCTTCCTCTACAAAGTCTTTCAGGGAAAAATATTTCTGACATACTTCTACAGACTGAATTGTAAGACCACAGGACCAAAAAAATAATTGACTTCACTCACACTTTCATCATAGTATCAAAACGGCTCCATTATGCGCTAATTAGGTCTCAGTTACACAAGCCTGATCACTTTCATTCTGACCCACATATCTAGACTTTTAGATTTTACCCACATTCACTGCAGCAGTGTACTGATGGAGCAAAGAAAACACGAGACTACGAGCAGAAAGTCACCGTCCAGGATTCCAAAGAGGAACCACAAAGCTGACCACAATCTGTAGGACAAAGCTCATAATGAAGAAGCTAAATGGAAGCTACGACGTTCCTTGAATACGGCAGTCATAAAAGGGCCGAAGAACGCAATCAATTCCTACCGTCACCTCTTAGGAAGTTCTACAAATACGAAATGAAATCGGGGATCAAAAACTACCTGGTACCGATGGCAACCCAAATACCGCTTGAAAAGTAGCAATCAGATGTGCGTCGTCCCGAAGTATTTACGGATACATTTCTACATGTCTCAGTGAAGGTGCTACCCCCCAAAGGAAGGAAGTCACAACACGAGCCGTCGTCGTATTGACCGCTTTGCATGCTGGGCGAGGCAATAATGTGCCGTTATGACGTTGGTTATGACGAATGCTTTCAATACAGTAAAGTAAATTGTTGAGTAATTTATAAAAATGTAAACATACACACACCTCTAATACATGCTTTTGTACATATTGTAGTTCTCTTTTCTTTTGTCTAATAAAGCTTTATTTAGTCTTTGTATAGCACTCAAACTACGCGATTGGTTCTTCTTTTTTCCACTAGCGATATATCCCAACAGGTTATGGGCCCAGTATTGCGGTAGTGTGATTCAGTCGCGAAGTTTTTTTTGTTTTTTTTTGCACGGATAAAATAACGTGAAAAGGGTTTATTTTTCGGAAAACGTTTTTGTTGCAAAATTCGATAGAACTATCGGGCAAAATGGCAGAAGCAGAATTTAAGATCGAGAAATTAGCAGGTCAAGAACAATGGAACTTGTGGAAATTCCAGGTAAAAATAGTGCTTAATGCTGCTGATTTACTTAAGTACATAGATGGAAGTGCTACTTTTCCGGTGGTTGGAGGTACCATTAAATCCGAAAACTTGGCTGCAGCTGAATTTGCATGGCGACGTGGAGATAGCAAAGCTCAAAAGATCATTGTGACTAGCATGGCAAATCAGCCCCTTCTGCATATAATCAATTGCACAACTGCTAGAGAAATGTGGCTAAAACTCGAGACAGTATACGAAATAAAATCTAAGGAGAGCATTCATATGCTTCAACAACGATTTTATATGTTCTCGATGGACCCTGCTGATGACGTGGCTACACATATCTCTAGATTACAGGCGCTCGTACAGCAATTAGCAGATGTTGGAGAAAAAGTTTCCGATTCTATGATCATTACGAAGGTACTGATGACATTGCCAGAGCATTACAGTCATTTTTTTTGTGCATGGGAGTCTACTGCAAAAGAATCGCAAACATTAGACAATTTGACATCGCGATTAGTCATGGAAGAGGCGCGTTTTAAATCACATCAGACGGGTAGCGGGATAGCGGATGGCAGTAATGCATTGATGGCGAGAAAATTTGGACAGAGTTCTAAGAAGCCACAGGAGAAGGGGGCAAGAATCCAGTTTAAGCAAGGCAAATGCTTCGTATGTAAAAAAATGGGACACTGGAAGCGAGATTGTCCAGAGAGATTAACAAAAAGTAATCCAAGCTCTAAGAGAGGTGAAGCTTTTATTTGCGAAACTGCAGCGGCGGAACAAATTGGCAAAGAAGAAGAGTGGTTTCTAGACTCCGGTGCGAGCGACCACATGACGAATAGAAGAGAGTGGTTGGTTAATTATATACCGTTTAAAACGCCAGTTGTTGTTCGCATAGGAAATGGTACGACAATCAATGCCATTGGTAAAGGTAACGTCAATGTGCTCTCTTTCGTCGACTCCATCTGGAAGCCAAATCATATGGTTGATGTACTGTATGTTCCAGACATACATGTTAATTTGTTCTCTTTGAATAGCGCTTTGGACAAGGGTCTTCGTTTTTCCTCAGACAACACCAAATGCCAATTGACTAAAAACGGCACTACTCTTGCAGTGGGAGTGCGTGAGTCTAAACTTTTCAAACTGCTAATCAAAGTGACGACAGGTGACGATCAGGTTTTTGCGAATATTGCTGTAAAGAAAACTGGAACTCTACAGTTGTGGCATGAGAGACTAGGCCATCAGAATTTAACTCAAGTGAGGCATATTTTAAAAGACCTCGAAGTTCCGTTCATAGACAAATGTGAATTCGTATGTGATGGGTGCATGTATGGAAAACAGCATCGCACTGTATTCAGTCAAAGCAAGAGCAACTCTACATCCATTTTGCACCTGGTTCACACAGATGTTTGTGGACCGATACAACATAAATCAATTGGAGGATCGAAATACTTTCTCTTATTTATGAAGGAAAAGTCTGAAGTGTATACATTTCTTAAATTTTTCTTAAATGAGGTAGAAGCAGAGACGGGAAATCGCGTAAAAGTTTTACGAAGTGATAATGGGCTGGAATATGTTAACAGAAGCGTTGAACAGTTGTTGAATATGCAGTGTGTGATACACCAGAAAACTGTGCCCTATACGCCGGAGCAGAACGGCTCCGCTGAACGTGAAATGAGAACCATAATGGAATCAGCCAGATCGATGATACATGCTAAGAATTTAAGCTTCAAGTTTTGGGCAGAGGCGGTTAGTACTGCTGTTCATGTGTTAAATAAAACAGGTACGAGCACAGTAAAAGGGAAAACTCCACATGAACTTTGGTTTGGCTCGAAACCTCACATCGATTTTTTCCGCGTTTTTGGTACAGAGGTGTTTGTACATGTACCAGACCAGAAGAGAAGAAAGTTGGATGCTAAGTCCAAAAAGGGAATATTCATTGGCTATGCAGATGGTGTGAAGGGCTATAGGGTGTATATTCCAGAGCAGAACAAGGTGGAGACCACTCGAAATGTAGTGTTCAACAATTTTGGAATTTCTTCGAAGGCTGGGTGCATGGAGGGAAATAAGGTTTCAGTGCATGTTGAAGAAGAAGGTCACGAAAATGAGGTTGTTGGTAGCCGAGGTGCTGATAAGGACGCTGCTGATAGTGAGACTGCTGATGATGTGGATTCTGATAATGATGAGGTTTTTGTTAGCTCATCTGATAAAAATTCGGAGCCAGCTTGTGCGGATAATGTTAATAGCTCAGAGATTCTTGGCAGTGTGTGCGATCTGGGTGTTGGTAGCTTAAATAAAACAATGGAATCTTCACCTAATCCAGTCCAACCACCTGAAGATATAAGGAGTAGGCTCAGAAAGAGGAAAACCAGTCAAAAAACAGGTAACGCGAATTTCACAGTTTCTGAGAGTTGTGCTTTAATTGCAGAAACAGATTCTCCGATGAGTTATGAAGATGCCATATGTTGTAAAGATTCTGAATTTTGGAAAGCTACAATGGATGAAGAGATTTCATCGCTAGAAAGGAACGAGACCTGGGTGTTGGTGCAGTTACCCAAAAATCGAAAGTTGGTGGACACAAAATGGGTTTACCAGAAAAAGAATGCTACAGAAAATGAGGTTATGCGGTTCAAAGCGAGGCTTGTTGCTCGTGGCTTTAGTCAGCAATACGGCATCGACTACTTCGAAACATTTAGTCCGGTAGCGAAGTTCTCATCAGTAAGGGTTATACTGAGCATAGCGGCAGCGGAAAATTTAAGCATCCTGCAGTTTGATGTAAAAACGGCGTTTTTAAATGGAAGCATCGATGAGGAAATTTACGTACAACAACCCAAAGGATGATAACAGCGGACGAGTTTGTAAGCTGCAACGGAGTTTGTATGGTCTCAAACAGTCTTCACGTTGTTGGAACCAGACCTTCACCAAACTATTAAAGGATTTCAACCTAAGGCCTACTGATGCTGATGCATGTGTATTTGTAAGCCATCGTAGCCAAAAGAAAATATTCTTAGCCATTTATATTGATGATGGTCTCATGGCTGCCACAGACGAGAATGACATCGTAAGCTTGTGTGAATATTTGAAAAAGAACTTCGAAATAAAAGTTTTTCCTGCTAAACATTTCCTGGGGCTGGAGATTAGACGCCTCCAAAATGGCTGTATCCACCTTAGTCAGTCGCTGTATGCAGCAAGGGTGGTGCAGAAGTTTAATTTAGCAGATGCGGCTGTGGTATCAACTCCTGCAGATCAATCAATCAACGCTGCAGAACATGCAGAATCGGACATGAATAAGATCGAGTTTCCTTTCCGGCAGGCTGTTGGTAGCCTGATGTACTTGATGGTGGCAACGCGTCCAGATCTTTCGTTTGCTGTGGGTTGCGTTAGTCGTTACCTGGAGAACCCATCTAAAGTTCACGTCAATATGGTGAAACGTATCCTTAGATACGTGAAGGGGACACTCGACCATGGTATATTTTTTGAAAACGGATTATGATGCGGATTATGCTGGAGATGTAAGCACTCGACGCTCCACAAGTGGCTTAGTTTTTCTCTTGGGCTCCAGTTGCATCACATGGGCATCGCAGCGCCAAAAATGCGTTTCCCTTTCCACAACCGAATCTGAGTATGTCGCAGCAGCCGAAGCAGTGAAGGAATTGGTTTGGCTGAAGCAACTACTTTGCGATTTACTTCCACATCAGGAGGTCAAACCAGTTCTGTTCGTCGACAATCATGGTGCCATCCGTTTGATTAGAAATCCAGAATTTCATAAAAGAACGAAGCACATTGACGTGCGATTTCACTTCATTCGTGAAAAATATGCTGATGGATTTTTTTAACATAGAGTACGTTCATACTGATAATCAACTTAGTGATATTTTTACGAAACCACTTGCCAAGGACAGATTCTCTCGTCTTAAATGCCTTTTGAATATTGTTTGTTTAAAAGATTATGAATTAAAGTAAATTTTAAACATTAATGAAACAAAATTTTGAAGATGTATTTGGAATATATTCATGAATTATTAATTAAATGTGTTACATACTTATAAAAGTGGGAGTGTTGAGTAATTTATAAAAATGTACACATACACACACCTCTAATACATGCTTTTGTACATATTGTAGTTCTCTTTTCTTTTGTCTAATAAAGCTTTATTTAGTCTTTGTATAGCACTCAAACTACGCGATTGGTTCTTCTTTTTTCCACTAGCGATATATCCCAACATAAATATTTATTCTGCGGGCACTCAGTGGCAAAAGGGTACCGGAATATGTTCAGAGAATATAGGTGGATTACTAAATAGGGTACTGCTCGACAAAACAGAGGATAGAATAAAGTAGAACAATATCACGGGCGGCGTTCCCTAAGGTTCCGTGCTGGGTCCTTTGTTATGGAACATAATGTTCGATGATGTCGTTAAGCTAAATATCCCAACTGTTAGCTTTGCTGATGACATTGCAATCGTAATGGAAGTCAAACAACTTGAGAAGACAGGAGCATGATAGCAACGAAACTGTTCGAACTCTGAGGGAATTTCGGACGCATAAAAGACAGCAATAAGCAGAACAGAATTTATACTTGCCAGCAGCAGGAGAACAGTAAACATCATAATCGAGCTGTAGTCTCCAAACCAAAGATAAAGCACCTTGGTGTCATTAGAGATGTATGGCATTTGACCAACACCTACATACGATATTCAGCTGATGAAGAGGCAAGGCAACGTTCTGTAATAGCACTCATAATGCCAAATATTGGCGAGGCAAAATACTGATTAAGATTGCTCCTGACACGAGTGGTCCTCTATGGATCTCAATTCTGGACCAATGCTATGGCAGTGAAAGTCTATAAAAAGTAAAGGAGGTTTACAGGACTACGAGAAATCAGTGGCTTTCGGACAACGTCGTATGATGCGATTGTGCCAATTGATTTTTGGCTAAGGAAACTTAGGAAAGATTCAAAACCAAAAAGACAGTAACCGAATCACCGGATGGTCTCTGGTCACAACAAAATGTTCTTCGGACAAAGGAGGATGAACACATAAAATCAATATCGAGGCGTGGATAAACCGAAAGCCCGAAGACCTTAAATTCTATATAACCCAGATGTTAACAGGCCATGAGTTCTTCAGGACATATGTACATATATATTTGCATAAGTTCGGGCACGACAATAATCCCTATTGCCCAAGCTGCACAGAAACAGCCCACGCTACAGGAACGAAAGGCATCAACTGGGGATATAACCAGACAGATAATAAAGTCTCAGTAAAGTTGGGACGCAATCAGCGAAACTGCAGCCTATATAATGAACAGGCAGCGTCTAGAAGGGAAACAGAGAGCAGAGAAGCAGCGGAATCTGAATGTAAGCGACCCGAAGACATACGGCTAGAGCCCCCTTCCGATGAAATGCTTGACGGCAGTACCGGGAGGATCAGGAGTAGAATACTAGGTATTCTGCACTGTCCCTGTTCACTATGCAATCTCCAAGCTCCAAGCTCCTGCTCAAATCGATCGAATTTTGAGAAGAATTTTGCAACTTGCAGTGATGCATGCTAAAACTGGCACAATCTTCGGGGGTTTCTGTCATCACTAAGGAGAACGAGAACTGTGTGTCAAATGAAGCTAAAATAAAATCTAAGATTGCAAACTTACACTTCTCAAAGCTGAGGTTGATAATATCCCAATGGATATGGGCTGCATTGTGAAGAACAACTTGCAAAATAATTCGGGAAAGCAAGACTTCTCTAAATCACCCGAAAGTCCCACCGAGTTCCCTTTTTCTAGTTTCTTGACGTTCCTTGTCTTTCACTGAAATTTAAATTCTTCACTGAAATAGTGGAGATACATAATGGTGGCCGTGGCTCAGTGGTTAGTGCGTTGGACTGCTGACCAAGTGCCATGAGAACATTTTTCGCGGCACCACCTCCGGAGGTATAACCAATGAAAGAGCTTCTCAATTCGCCGTTCCGAGTCGGCAGTTGTAGATCCCTTCCATTCGTGCGAAAAATACAAAACGCACAACATGAATGGTTGCGAGAAGCTATGTAGTCCTTGGCTCACCTCGAGCTGTCGCGCCGGTTATTTATTTTTTTATTTTTTTACATAATTATAGAAGAAGAAAGTATCGGCCGTTACCTGATGATTGGTTTGACCTTGACAACGGAAGCCCAATGATTTAGCATCTTACCCATGCTCATCGCAAATCAACAGCATCAAAATATGATAATGCCAGTTTGACGAAACAAGGAATTCCCCTGCAAAACAAAAATAAATTCTAACAAACAAATGGAAACACAAAAGGGAACTCAAAAAACTTACGTCTCTCAAACAAAAGGTTTGTCTCTCAAAAGAATTCAGGTTCACGCACAAAGCAAAAAAGAGACGAATCAACTCAAAGGCGAAAAACCCAAAACATGGACAGAGATTAATGAATCACAAAAGAGATTTAATTCTAGGGAATTTCCAAAAATTCTTCTCCTCAAATCCGCCTGATTTAAATATAGTTTAGCATAATTAGAGGAGAGCTCGCGCATTGAAACTAGTCTGTCTCGGCGAGAAGACCAGACGTCAGCGCCGACCAATGTCCGTTGGCGCCAATCACGACACACATCAATAGATCTTGTGCCCTGAGACGATCCCTGAATCCCCCAGTGACAGTGATTGACGAGAAGCCGAAGACATGGAGATTGATGGCACTCGGAACATAAGAACACAAGGTTGCGGAACATAAGATGTCAACATTTGGCTAATTAACATGTTAAGAGATCTTCTTTGCGAACATGTTTGCGTAAAGAAGATGATTTTGCCTTTAACGGAGTGCTGAGGAAAAATGCCAAAAGTCGAAATGGTTTTATGACAAAAATGCGAGCATGAATGGAGATGGTGTTTTATGGAACAACTTTGAAAAACGCCGGGAAAAGATCTCTTTAATGCTTAAAAAAGACACGCGCGACACGGAAGACGGATATTGTTTTAAAGACGTCTGCAGATAAAAATCTTATTTACATACTAACCTTGCTTTTGCTTGTAAATAAGCCACTAATTTGGAATGGTAAGGATGGAGATATTTTAAGCTATCCTGTAGCTCCTTCAAAATTTAACAGTCGGTGGTAGAATGACGTAGTTATTCAAGTAACACATCTAAGAACTGTAAAGTATCATAAATACTGTGATACGCCTCTGTCGTTTGGTAAACACATGTCTTACATTGACACTCTTTTGAAACAGATCGTAGATGGCAACACCTCGATTATTGCAACAGTGCCAGGCTGATCTAACCGTTCATGGACCGGAGCGGCATTAATGTGACTTAAAAGAGAGCAACTTTCAAAACTAATCAACGTCCTCACGAGGCACTGCCGCACAGCATGTAACGATTTTTACAGGAGTTGCAGAGACGAGAAGGAAGCAGAGTCCACTACACACTTCCTCTGCACGTATCCTGCCCTTGCCAATATCAGGAAAGCCACCTTAGACCAATACTTCTTTAACGACCTAAAAGAAGGTCCATTGTATTGGGGTTTGATCCCTGCTTACTCCTGAAACCTTTCAGATTTTCTAACGTAGCTGTTGAGATCGGCCACTTGGAGGCCCACTCTAACTAAACTAAACTATCAGAAATACTTATGTATGTATATGGATCTCATGCAATCGACTCAGACTTAGTCACCAGACATTTCTTAAAAGCAACTGCCAAGAGCCCACAATCTTTTGTAAGCCATAACATTCCCAAAAGACCAGACGAAGAAATGTATTTAGCGAATAGTTTTGTAGCTTCTATAAGTATAACAAGCATTGTGAACTGTATTGACAAGGTTAGGTTAGGTTAGGTAGAGGAAAGTTATGCAGCCAGCGCTGTCAAAGGACACTAGGCACCTGTGAAACCAAAATGGCAGAACCTAATCCATTTCCTGAAAGCATTTGATTTTCCTACAGAATTTTACCATGTTTTTATAGCTATCATAGCTTAGCTCCTCTAGATTACTAAAGAAATAGTTGCCGAGAAGTTTCATTCCTGGCAATTCCCTGACAATCACATAATATGTATGTTATGTCCTCAACGGCGCATAGATCTTTGCAGTCCCTGCAGACATCTGTGGCTGAGAGCCCTAATCTTTTAGTATGCTTCCTAAGAAGACAGTGCCCGGACAGGATGTCAGTGACTAATTGTAGCTGTGCCCTGCTTAAGTTAAGAAAATCTCTTGTTTTTCTGCGGTCTGGATTCTTAGGATCTTTGCTTTAGCTACACAGGAAGGAGGATCCGCGGTGAATCCCCACCGTTCCACCTAGCCTAGCCAATTCGTCGGCCCTGTCGATTCCCTCAATGTCACAGTGACCGGATGCCTAACGAAGTCTTACTTGATTCTGCGCGCACAATGGCTTCAGGTTTACGCGACATTTCGAGACTAGTTCAGATCTGACGATATTTGATTCTAACGCTTAAAGTTCGGCCTGAATATAAATATAAATGGCGATATTCCTTCGTTTTTATCCCTGGTGATTCCGTAGCTAGAAGCACAGCCAGAACTTCTGCTTGGAATACGCTAGAAGTATCCGGGAGTCTTATGACACTTTTAGGTCTGCCTCTTGAAAATAAATCCCGGAACCCGTTCCGTTAGTGGTTTTTTAACCATCTGTGAAGAACGCAATCTCATCTGCTGAGATCAGGGATCATAACAAAATAAAAATAGCTGGCATGACAGCTCGGGATGAGCCAAGGCTAGCTTTTCGCAACCATTCATGTTGTGTCTGTTACATTTCTCGCATGAATGGAAGGTTTTTCGTAACAAATAATACTCCCGGAGGTTTTTCATTTCCCAACGAGAAGTGGCTTGAATTCCAACGCACTAACCACTAAGCCACGGTGATCACATTATTACAAAATAGCGAAGAAATACTTCGATTTCAATCTCTTGCCTTTTTATTGGAATTTAATTGATGTCTTTTTGTCCACGATATCTCAGCACTCTTTAATTATATGAAGGTTAGGATGATTTGGATGGACAAAATTTCTGCTCCTGCATCAAGGTCAATGAATGGATTTTTACCCCTTGTCAAAAGTCCCACTGATGGATAAATTAGCGCCATGCCTATGACCATTTTGTCGAGCCTAAACACAACTTTAGTTGTTGGATTAAATTGAAAATTTCTTTTAACGGCTTTCCAACAAAGTTTCTGATTATAAGTTAAAAACTCACGTGCTGTCATCTAGACCTTCAATTGAGACTCGGGCTCATGGAGGACGAGGAGATCTACTCCATGAAACCGTTCAAAGCCCACGGAGATGATGACATATTCTCAGCACTACTGCAACAAGGAGCAGCGATAATTGCTCCTACACTATCCAAGCTGTTCAGCTGTAGCTTAGTCCTTGGATACCTAAAGGCTGCGTTGCGTAAAGTAACTGTCAAATATCTACCAAAGGCTGGCGGAACCTCGGACTCAAGTCCCAAATCCTTCTGTCCCATCAGTCTTATGTCATTCATTCTAAAATGCATGGAAAAGATAATTGACAGACATACATATAAAAGGAGAAGCACTCTCCAACTTCCCCCTCTGAGACACTCAACACACATACCAACCGGACAAATCTACTGAGTCAGCACTCAATGACTTAAATAAATAAATAAATAGTTGGCGCAACAGCTCGGAATGAGCCAAGACCTAGCTTCTCGCAACCATTCATGTTGTGCGTGTTATATTTTTCGCACGAATGGAAGGGACCTACAATTTATTGCCGACTGCGAACGGCGAAGTGAGAAGCTCTTTCATGACATGTTATACTTCCGGAGGTTTGTCATTCCCTTACGAGTCTCCTAGGAACTGAGGCCCAACCTCAAACTGGTCAAAGTTCGTAATTTCTCAAGATGGACATGCAAAAAAATAGGTAGATCCCACTCAAAATACCTTCAGTCGATTAACAATATTTAAACAGAATCACTTGTAATTAGGGAAGGGCTTCAGGAAACTGTGATAAATATGTTTACCGAATTGTTGACTGAATAAAATTATTTATTTTATTTTCCCACGTTAACTACACCTTAATTTGCATATGAAAATGTTAAATAACCAACAAAGCCAAATGAATATTTAAGGTGATGACATGTTGATGTGTCATAACCAGAAAGTGGACGATAAAATAAACATGCCACTTGTTTTGATATCACACTTAAACTTAAATTGAATTGCACATATCTACATGTTGTGTTCTTTAGTCAATTAGATGCATCTCATAACAAGCACACGTATGTAAACTTACTTCAGACAAATATCATTGCAAAGCGAGCGATCGACGGGATGTAATACCAAAAGCAGTGTATCTCAACCACAAGCGAATGGTTGCAATTTCCTTCCGCAAGAAGATGCAACCGTGTTAGAAATAGTGTAAGAAAAGCTTTCATCACAACAATATGATTGCAAAAAAGATTTATGCACTTGAAATCACAACACGATAAATGTTTCCCCACAGTTTTGCTTAATAAAGTTGAAGAAGGTGAGCTTTTATTGCATTGAAATAAAATGGCAGATAAAAACCATTGTGAGCTAATGGATGTACAATGTACATGGTGTTGAAAAGAAGAGTAATAAACATGCGTTCTACATCTACCTATGTACATGCGCTTCCTATAGAAATTTCAGCATGCACGTAATGTTATGTTAAACTAACCAGAATAGCAGTTGGAAGTTTGCAACATGACTTTATACTAAGTTCAGAAGATACCCAGTACTTGGGTACATTTGTTAAGTAAAAACCTGTCATTGAATTTTAATAAAATTTAAAATAAAATAGACTTACGCGTATTATTTACTCTAATGTCCCATGCCCCCAGCATCTTTGTTACCATCTGCCACCATGTGTCCAGACAGCCCGTCTATTACAATTCAATAGAATCGCTGATGAGAAAACTGTAATTAGAAATCGAAATGAAATTGGTTAAAATATAAGAATCGAGATTCGGATTATAGTCGTATAGCATCATCATCATCACCATCATCGTTGAGGGTCGCGGAGTTAGGGTGCTTAAGTGGACTCTCCACATGTCTCGATTTTCCGCCATCGACTCTTTTTAATCATCAGAGGCCATCCCCATACGGGTAGAAGTGAGATTTCGGACTTGGTCCAGTCATCTCATCCTAGGCCCACCCAGGGGACGCCTACCCGATGGCACTGATTCCATGACACGTCTTGGAAGCCGAGTTAGGGACATACGTTGAACGTGCCCTAACCGTCGAAGTATGGACCTTTCCGTTCGAAGATGTAGCTGCTCGACATTGAGTGCCTCGCGTATTCTGGTGTTCCAAACTCAATCTCGACGAGTTACCCCAGCAAAACAACGACGAAATCTCATTTCGGCAGATTCTATCCGCGATCTCTTTCTTTCTGTCATTAGGTAACCAAACCTCATGACCATAGGCGAAGGTCGGAACAAACACTGAATTAAAGAACGACAACTTGGCTTCGATGGCAAGTTGCCAAGCCTGACCAAGTTGTCTCAAAATTGCTCCAGCCTGACAAATCCTACAGGGGTTGGCCATGGTGCAGTGGTTAGCATCATCGCTTCTCACGCTGAAAGTCCGGGTTCAACTCCTGTGGCCTATTTCACCAAACTACAAATTACAACCACAAATTTGTACTTGTAAATTACAATTACAAATTTGTAATCGATGTTTCTGTTTTACAAAGTACAAATATGTAATGTACAAAATTGTGATAAGAATGCCGAAAAATTGTGAAAAAAATCTTGTTGTCCACAAGTGTACAAAATTCTCGTTGCACCAAGTTTGTGAATGACTTGTGATTTACAAGTGTTTTCTCACAAGTTTGTTGAGCGTCGCGGACGTGATGGAAATTCTATTGCAATGAATAAATGAAGAAAGAACTTTGTTGCGTCTCTAATTAGAAGTTAGAAAAAGATTTAGTATGGAAAGTTTTTAAATACTTTAATCCAAGAGATAAAAATGGGGATAAGTATTTTGTATTTTTTGTGGGCGCCGTGGCTCAGTGGTTAGTGCGTTGGACTGCTGACCGAGCGGCGTGGGTTCAAGCCCCAGCCAGGAAAACACCAAACATTTTTCGCGGCACCACCTCTCGTCGGGGAATGACAAGCCTCCGGGAGTATAATCTGTCATGAAAGAGCTTCTCACTTCGCCGTTCGGAGTCGGCAATAAAATGTAGGTCCCTTCCATTCGTGCAAACAATACAACACGCACAACATGAATGGTTGCGAGAAGCTAGGCCTTGGCTCATTCCGAGCTGTCGCGCCAGCTATTTATTTTTTTTTTTTTTTAAGTATTTTGAACTCCTTAACGTCTCAAGGTATTTCAAGTAACAAAGACTAGAAATGCCTTCGAGCCGTTGCGTAGCAAAATTTATCCCGTCTCTTTACTATTTAGATGGCGCTCCAGTCCTGGTGAATCTGGGTATCAACCAACAAATATCTCCAATTACCCAGCCCTAAACTAACTGCCTTTAATTGCGCACGCCAAGTTGGTTGAGGTCCCCTTCACTTGTGCGCGCGAGGTTTTCCTCTACTAAATTGTCCCTCCGTGTTTGACTCGAAGACTCAACGAGCCGAAGTAATTGTGTTTACAGTCATCTCAGCCGAATATTTCGTATCTTCTTGACTACGAGGATGTTGCTGTACATCTCTTAAAGTTCATCGGTTAATCTTCTCCTCCGGAGCATGTCAACGTAAACTGGAGCAAATGTCTTACGAAGAATTTTTCCCTCGAAGCAACCTAGGATATCTTCATCCGCTTTCGATAGAAGCCGTGCCTCTGGCCATAGAGCAGGACTGGGGTGATCACTTTAATCGTTCGAGAGAGGGCTTTGCTACTCAATTGCCTTCTTAGCCCGAAGAAGCAGAGATTGGCAAGAGTTATTCTTTGCCTGATTTCTGCGCTGGTGTTGTTGTCAGATGTGATAGCGGAGCCGAAGTATACGAAGTCCCTTACTACCTCTAAGTTATGGCTGTCCACTGCGACGTTCTGTTGATGTTTGGTGTCTCTTCTTGTTGAGAGCATATATTTTGCTCAATGTTGGTCAATGAGGGCAGTCGCAAAAATGCTACCAATTAAAAAAAATAATATTTACCGGAAATAGGTATCGTAAAACTTCTCACAACAGCTTTCGTATTCATTAGGCCAGCATATAACATTTTCAAACAAATATTTCCTCTGGCTTGAATAGACTCAGACGAAATCTTTCATTAAAATTAAAGAACTCCAAAATTTCATACATGTAGCCTATACCCGGTCGACAATTTTTTTTTTTTCTCAAAACTCAATCATAATCATCATAATCATAATCGCTACTATCGCTAATACTGTCTTCGTCGCAAAGACATATTTTCGCTTAGTTTCAGTAAGAAACAAAACTTGTAGGAGGAATTACACGTCAACTTTCGCGTGAAATATTCTCACATATTCAACAAAATTTGTAAACTCATTTGCTTTGGTGAAACGCAAACTCACAAATAAGCCAAATTTTCAAAAAATTGCAACTTGTAAATTACAACTATAAAGAACTATTGGTGAAACGAAAAGTGAAGAATTCCCACAAATTTCCCCCCTGTAGAATACAACTACAAATTTGTATTACCCAGAGTTTGGTGAAACGACGTAAAGCAAATAATTCACAAATTTTTTTAAAAAACGCTTGTAAATACAAATTTGTAAGTTGGTGAAATAGGCCACTGATGTTGGAAAAACATTTATTTCTTAAATAAATAAAAATCGATCAACTGTGAAAGCTGATGGCGACTTTACTGCGAAGGCATAACACTGGCAGTAGAGTGTCTTGGCTTGAAGAGTTGATTGAGCGAACACTGAGTATGACATCAGGAGATTCGAAAAAATTCCTGTGAATTATATAGTAATGAAAAAAAAAAAACGCCACAAATGTCCCCAGCTAGCCTGGACCTACCCTTGGACGCCAATGAAAACTTAACGAAACCTGAGTTTCAAACCACTGTACCTCGCTCGCGGTGTGTGTATAACATTATAAGGCTATTCATATTCCCTTGATCCGCGGGTGGATTATAAAAAAAAAAAAACACAGACGGCGACAAACCTATCTAGTGCGCGCTGAAGTTCGGTCTGGGTGGACGTAAGGATGACCAAGTCATCAGCAAAAAGCAGATGACTTATCCTTAAGTGTCCCAATTCGAACCGTTCCTCACCAAGGCTGCGCTGTAACATCTAATCCGTATACATTATGAAAAGGAGAGGTGATAGAACGCACCCCTGGCGAAGTCCAACCCCCCAGTGAAAGGTGTAGACTTAACGCCGTTCACCCACACACAGCTCTTGCAGTTAGTGTACAGAGATTGAATAGCGCTCAGGAGAGAACCGTCAATCCCAAGTCGTATATTAAATACAGTATTACACAACTACTTGAAGTTGATTCTATGTAGCTTACGGAAAATTGCAATCTTCCACAATAAACTGGTGCACAGAAAAAAACATAAGCCATCAGAGTCAGGCTGACAAGAGAGGCCACACTTTCATTATAAGAAACAAGTGGAAACCAGGAAACTGTAACAAGGATGCCTGGATTTAAAGAGAAAGGAAGAACTGTTTCGTCTTTCAATTTAAAAGGAAAATGTTTGGTCCCTTTCCTTTTTTATTTAAAGTGTTTAAGCTGAAAATTGGCAGATTCTTCCAAGAAGGCATAGGAATAAGAGCATTTAACTATTTAAGTAGAAAATCATTCGCGAAACAACACTTTTTACATTGCTAGCTCTAGAATCATCAATTGCCCCGTTTTGAACATCGCACTGTTTGAGTGAAGCGTTAAAAAAGGGTTAAAAGTAGGGTGATTCATACCAACATCGACCATGTTGAAATATCGGAGCTCGGAATTCGAGAATGTCCCCAAGACGGAGTCGTCACTGATCTGGTCGCTCGTCATTGACAGCCTACAAAATCTAAGGATCGAGGGCATCGACTATGCAGAAGACATGAAAATGCTGTTTCGGAAGTGCTAAGATACAGAAAGCGCGCACCAAAAAGACATTTTACCAAAAGAAGAAACTTAAGTCTTCTAATTCGCCCCTCTGTCTACGGCGAAACTATTTAGTTCTCACAAGAAGTAAAGAACCTTGGGGTAATCCTGGATAGTAAATTGTCCGGAAACCCCCAAATCGACCGGACTGTTGGAAAAGTCACACACCCTACTCCAAAGTAGCGAGTTCAGCATGCCGTTGGATGACATTCTTCCAAGGTACTGCTTCAAACGAAAATACTCAATAATCATCCCACCGAGTGACGATTGGGGAAATGTTCACACCCAATCTGTCAGAGTACGACCAAGTGTGGTACACGAACGGCTCTACAATGGACAATGGATCTGTGGCTTAAATATTCGCAGAGTCATCTAGCACTAACATATCGGTCAGTCTGGGTAGATATTCATCGATCTTCCAGGCAGAAATATTTGCCATAAATCAGTGCAGTGCAAGCTAAACCTTTTTCTCTAATTTCCTTGGCAAAACCATCTTTATATTCTCTGACGGTCAAGCTGCCCTAAAAGCACTGAACTCAGCCACGATAAAATCAAAACTAGACCTAGAGACAGTCAAATTGCAATGAAACAGCGGACACAACGGACTACCCCCTCACTGGTCCTGAACCAGACTGTAGAGCAAAACAAATCCATTTTTAAAAACTTAATTAGGAAACAATTCCTGCTCAAATCAAAAATAATTTGGATGGGAAGTGTAGGACGGAAATGTAACAAACACTTCTTCCCCAATCTTTTACAATATAAATCCAAGAAGGAACTAACTGGCACTTGGCACCTGCCACACTCCAACCAGAGAGGCTAATTAGCTTCCTCACATCCTCTGGAGCAGAAAAACTGCTTAGAACAATCTCAAAGCAAACTTGTATGAACCTACCTACGACTTTTCAATGAGAATGTTGTTTGGTTTCCAAACCAGTATGCACGTCGGGAGGTTTGCACAATGATCTCTGAAAAAGCTTTGCATCCTTTCGTTGATTTGTTTTAAGTGAATTTAAGTTCTGTTCGAGTCGTCGGTGTTAGGTGTTCTTTTTTGTGGATAGCTACTGACATCACACTGCTTTCTTCTTGGTGTTGTTGAGTACACCATGCATGCTCTATCGGTCGAGGAGTTACCCAGGCAACACAACTTGGAGAGCAAAAGGCTAAACGTGTTCTTATATAAGAGGAATCGGCTCTGCTTCACCATAATAGCTCTCATTTTTTTGTAAGTGCGCAGTTTTCCAGCATTAAAATAGCGCACAACAGAGGTTCAGCGCTGCTTGCAACCTCACTCTAGTTGCACCTTTAGACTTGAGTCTTTGCCTGATCAATGGCAGATTTGCATTCTAGTAGTTCACAAGCGCGTATTGCAAGTGATGGCTGATACAAAATCGTCTGTCAAAAGAGCACCGAGCCCGACAAAACCTTTATTTACTATGTCATGTACATGTCTGTGAAGAACTTAAAACTCTCAAATCATTCTTAGAATGACTTCCGGCAAAAGTTGGTTTTCGGAGTGACGTTTGTTCTGGAAGTGGTCGCCGTGGTTCAGCGGTTAGTTCGTTGGACTGCTGACCGTCCTTTTCGAAGAGATCGCGAACAACTATCACTAAAGGACAAAAGGAACCATGTTTTGTGATTATATAGGAGCCGGATCAAAAAAATCTTCGAATCCACACCCGAGGGACGGAGCAGTAGAGGAAGACCGGGACTCAGGTGGCGCACGCAAGTGGAAGCGGACATTAACCAACTTAGCGTGCGAAACCGGGGGCAGCTGGCTAAAAATCGACCTGGCTGGAGACGCTTGTTGGTTGAGGCCCAGGTCCACCCCAGACTGTATCGCCACCTTAAGTAGGTAAGTAAGTAAGGATCAGCACCATTAGCACTCAACCTATAAGGCAATCAACTTATTGGGACACGATACTACAAACTTGCTCTAAAGCTACCTACTTGGAGTTATAAGTATACACTGACAAGTCACAAACTGTGGGGTCTTAAAGGAGAACATTCAACAAGGGAGACAACATTCAACAGGAGAAAAACAAGTGATGGAAAATCATATAAAAAAAGGGATCCACTATGCATTAATGCCGTTGTCTGCATTTATCGTATGCCACCTCATGCACTGAATAGAACAAATATCTAACACGCAACAAATGTGTAAAAAGCTTGAATGTTCTCAATGTGGTAAGGCCCACTTTCTTTAACCAAAAACGAAGCTCCGACCTTTCACATGAAGATATCTTTGACACAATGTAACTAACAACTTCCTTCTGCCAATGATTAATGCATGTGGTAATGTTTCGAATATCTAGATCCTTAAGAACCTACTTTACGTCACTTCTATCTTTTTTCCCAATCGAATAGCTTCTCTAGCTAGTAAATGATATCCGGCAAATCCCACACACATAACTCATAAGCTGGTGGCACTTCGTGATGCATGACAACGTACTGCATGCTCCTTCAAGCCCATTAAAAAGTTTCTCAATTACTACTTGCCAGCACACTCCAACTCCACATCATACCATAAACAACGTTTCAATCCAATACACTTTCCCAGTCTATGCCGGTGTCTTGTTATTTCAACCAACAAATCGCTTCCTAATGCGGTCGCCTCAAATTACGTAAGACATCTTAATTTACTGACCAACAGAGATCGCGTCGCGTCAACACTCCACTTAATCCACGCATCAATCGCGAGAACTTCACCACACCACCACCATCAAAACCTATTTCGCACTTGACCAAGACCCTAAATTACTCAAATCCGATCCAGAGTTCAAGCTAACGCCACTCGTAAAAAATGTATCTACTGCTGGCTGGCTGGCTGCTCTCTGTGTTTATTCCACCGGATTGTGCGTGACGCGCCTACCTGTTTACCTGCATCGACGCTACTCGACCAAAATACCAAACACCGCGCTGCGATACTCGTTTCAGTTGATGATCATCAGCAGAAACCGCGATCATGATGATCATGACGATGCCCAACTGATGATGTCATTACCAACACTGTGACGTCAAAGTCCAATCGAGAAACGTGAAATTTTATAAATTGGAGAGAGCGTCGCGATCCTCTTCTCATTTCACACTGAATCGCCGACTCGAGTAGTAACGTACGAGTATAGTAGTTTGTGTTTCCATCCCAACAACTCCGACCTGTTGTCAGTATCTCGCAACGTTCGAAACGTATTTTTTTTTATACAAAGTGCGCAGCATTCACAGATACGACTTCCACATAGAAAATTAGTAAATAAGCCACAAAACGAAAAAACAGCGAAGAGAAAAGTCAAAGAAAGTTTCCAACAGGTCACCCCAGCCAACTCTTTTCGCCAACTGCAACCGAGCGTGTTTCTACTTATTTTTGCATCTGAGTGTGCGCAACCCGATTAAATTGTGCATTTATCTGTGAGATACATTCGATTACGATTGCGATTTCCATCTGCTCTTTCAATTTAGTCCAACGAGAGTGTGGTGTGCTTTTACCACGATTCGCGGTTTTTGTTTGTCATCGTCCGAGACGCGAAGAAAGTTCACCTAAAGATAAATTAATTCAGCGTGTGCAATAAAACAAAAAAAAAAAAGATATACCGATACACAGTAAAAGATTCGAGAAACTTTTACGCTCGAACGTATTTTTAGACCGTGTAAGGAGTTTTCGGGTGCTCGAGCGGGCTTGAAGCATTAATTGTCGGGACCCGTAAATTGCTTTTAAACTAGATTTTAATTACGCTGTGAAAATACACGAATAGATTCCTCTTAAATCACACGAACGAAACAAACAGACAGCAGCAAGATGGCATTAAAAATAATTGCGACTTTGCTAATTTTGACCGTGTCTCTGGAGATGAGTTCCGGCTCAGCGATACCGATCTGGGAGTTTTTGACACGTAACGAGAAGGTGAGTTCCGACACTTTTGATAGTTTCTACTTTTTGCTTTGTGTTTGTTTGTAGTTTGGAGTGGGTGAGCTAAACTTTTTTTTTTTCACTCTTGTGAGCTGTCAAAAGTGTATCTATTGCTAGCGATGAAAGGAAATTATTGATTTATTATGACATATGTGCGGGCAGGGATTTAATTTGATTTCACTTTGTGGCTAGCGGAGCAAAAAAATGGAGTGTAAAAAACTCTGTCATGGATTGGAATTGGATGATTTGGTTGAGTCTAAAGAAACGAAAGGAAGTAAAGCTTAGTTACTGAGTCACAGTCTTACGATGGAGTTAGGATACAGATTTCTGGTAGATATTTTGCTAACTTTCAATCAAGTCTTAGTAGAGCTGAAATGCAATCGATAATTTTTCGACCTTCGTGGCCTATATTTATTTTAATTACTCGGCGCAGCAACCCTAATAAAAACAGGACCAGCTTTTCGCTACCATTTGTGTTGTGCGTGCTATGTTTTTCGCGGAAATGAAAGGGACTTGCGTTTTTAGGGTTTGCCATTGCCTGCTGAGAGGTGATACTGCCGCGAAAAACTCAATTGTCCACCCAATTAAGCACTTGTTCCACAAATAAAATAAATAGCTGGCTCGACAACCCAAGGTAGGCCAACGAATAACTTCTCGTGTGTAATATTTTTGGAATGGAAGGAACACTACAGTTTTCAGTGTCGACTCCGAACGGCGTTTGTCATTCTTTCATTCATTCATTTTCAATGACCTGCTTATCCACTATGAGGATCGCGGGGTTAGGGTGCTTAAGTGGACTCTCCACATCTCCCGATCTTCCGCCATCGACTCTAAATCCTCAGGGGCTATCCCTATACGGGTAGAGGTGAGATTTCGGACTTGGTCTAACCATTTCATCCAAGGCCTACCCAGGGGACGCCTACCTGATGGCACGGATTCCATGGCACATCTTGGAAGCCAAGTTGGAGGCATGCGTTGAACGTGCCCAAACCATCGATTTTATTCTTTCGATCTTATTCGTTTGTGATGAAAAGCTTTTTCATGACAAATTATACTCTTGGAAGTTTATCATTCTCCGACAAAGGTGGTGCCCCAAAAACAATTTCGGTGGACATGGCTGAGGCTTAAGCCTACGCAACTCGCACAGCAGTCCAATGGCACAACTGAGCCACGGCGACCAATATTTTGCTTTTTCGGACTAAACGACACAAAATAAGAAGCTTGGATTAGGTTGGATAAATTCGATGCTTTATAGCTCCTTAAATCTGCAAATCGTTAACAAACGTGCATAGTCCTTGACTGGGTAAGGATTAGGTAACTATTAAGGGCTTTAGTCAAAAAATGACATTTAAGATCTTTGACTTTTTTCTCTCTTTCGATTGATATTAAAAAAGCGACTGCTTTCAATAGTAATTAACTGGTCCATAAGCTATTAAGTCAGTGAACAACTCATATTGTTTAGTATAAGGTTCTCATTTTTTGGAAACTGCAATTTCTGACTTTGGCCTTAGTTCCTAGCACCAGACAATTAAGTCCCAAATGTCGTTCTAGATTGTCACTCGTCTCTGATAGAGATAGCAAAACAGTATTCCATGCTGGATGGTAGGCCGGTACTATAGTATCCTAAGTATCTTTCAGAAACATATAGTTAAACAGAATACAACCAGGAAAACGAGCCACTGATGGAAGGAAGATGCAACGTATTGCACATACAAACAGATCTGGCCTCACTCACTTAAGGAGGCATTGCTTGACTTCGGGAAAGCCTTTGACAATATCGACACCAATTCGATTACCTCTATGCAAGGAAATGATTTGCAAACCGGTCTGCTGCATTTGGAAAAACCACGCAATTTTTCTGCTAGGAAGAGAACACATCAGTGTTCGCCAGGTTTTCTCTTGGAAACACCGGGTGTAGTGTAGCTATCTAAGTGTAAGGAAATAACACAATTTGCCTTCATCAAGCTGGTTTCCAGAACTAATATTTGCGGACTTAACATAAATTCGTTAAAAACAGAATTACATACATAATGCTGGCTCTACCATGAGTTTCTCGAACAACGTGAGCTATTTTGAACTCAGAGTAGGCAAAAGGAACGTAAAACTTGAACATAGTACGAAATTCCTAGTTGCTTAATTTCATTTCATTCATTATCCAATGACCCGCTTATCCACTATGAGGGTCGCGGGGTTAGGGTGGACCCTTCAGATTTTCCGATCTTCCGCCATCGACCTTAATTCATATCCACTTATGGGTCTATCTCCATACGGGTAGGAGTGAGATTTTGGACTTTATCCAACAATCTCATTCTGGGCCTTTTCAGGGGACGCCTACCTGATGGCACGGATTCCATGGCGCGTCTTGGAAGTCGAGTTGGGAACATGCGTTTAACGTGCCCAAACCATCGAAGTATGGACCTTTCCGTTCGAAGAAGTAGCTGCTCGACATTGAGTGCCTCGCCTATTCCGGTGCTCCTAACTCGATCTCGACGAGTAACCTCAGTAATACAACGAAGAAATCGCATTTCGGCAGCTTGTATCCACGATCTTATTCTTTCGGTGATCACCCAAACCTCACGACACTGACTTAAAGACATAATGCACATGTAAAAACACTAAATAATGTGCGCTGAAAATGGTTTCCAACTGCCCACATATTTGATCCTAAAGCTTCGGGACTCGTAACAATGAAACAGCAAGCAGGTCCACATTTTCACACCATCAACATTTATTTCAACCATTTCAAATACTGAACCCACAAGCATAGAAGCACTGACATGTTCTCTATGCAATACCCATTGTAAAAAGATGGTTTGTATAGAGATGCAGGAGTCAATGACACTGTCTCCGCACCAGGCCTGGACAATACAACTTTCCTCCCATCTGCAGTATTTTTGAGCGTTTTTCAAGCCAAAAATCAATGATATTCATCAGGTCCTAACATGATTTGTTATATCACATCTTGAATTTGAAATCTGGATCAATAACCAGGCAGCAATCACATCTCAGTTTGATCGTGAAACGAAATCCTTGCTTATCAACTATCAACAACTGTAGAAAAATTATTACATGACAAAGCAGTTGATATCAGTCCATCTATGGTCAAGGCTGAAACAATGAACCAAATGGCCCCCGTGCAAGCACTCTTAAAGTGCACTCCCCCTCCAACATATAGTGAAGGCTAAAGTCTTGAACAAATTTATCATAATGGCTGATCATGAAGGTGATCGAAGATAGGAAAACGAATGGTATCCAAGACCATAGAGAAAGAAATTTAGAGAAAGTCTTAAACTAGGAAAGCTAGAGTTGAGAATAGCTTTTGGAATTCTGTCTAAATACTGTCGAAAAAAGGAGGTTAGAGGACTAGGACTTATAGGTGCAGTTGTAGATTGTTTTTTTTACCTCCTCAGCAAAATTTAGGGAAGGATCGCTGCTCAACACAAAGTTTATAGCTGAGTACTTTGTCACTGCGACATTCCGGAAACTACGTACATAGTTAGGGAACGAGCTAGACTAGGGTCAGGAAATGCAAACAGCTGTCATATAAACCTTGTTAACGTAGCTTGTCAACTTCTTGGCTTTCATACATATATCGAAGCAAATAGACAAGATCAATTGGCACATGTCAGCTATCGCCGAACCGTGGACCCTGACACATCTAAGGTACTACTCAGATAGAATAAGTCATAACCAAAGAAACAGAGGAGAGGAGAAGCAGAAGTCCGCACTTGTCCTTCCTTTGGCCACATTGAAACAGAATACTTTTCCGAAAATCCAGGCAAAGTTCACGCTGTCAAAATCAATGGCTTTATCAGAGAAGAATGTAGATGAAATAATATGGTGGTATCGCAATGGGACTAAGTTGGCCAAAATGCACCTCATCGAAAGCTAATGACTGTATTTGGAAACTGCGTCGACAAAGACAGCGAAATTATAGAAAAACCAGAAGAGCATTGCCTAATTAATGCACGAATCTACATGCTAAAGAGCCGTATATTTAGTCAGGACATAGATGAGATCAGGAGACAGAAGAATAAATATTATCTAAACGACTGTGACTGGGCATTAGCACAAGTAGATAACAATAGCAAACGAATCCTGTCAAACGAGTGGCGTCATGTTTTTGTTATTTGTTTAAATTATTTATTCCCACTACATGTTTGTTTATCTCAAATACTAATCTTCCAATTCGGTATTTTAAAACCAGTTCAAACTAACTGTCCACACTGAGTTCATAATCCTTTATCTAAATTGACTCTCTCAATTGCATATGAACCGGATACCATTTGGAATTCGACCTTGTGTTTGTCGCGAAATTCCTTCTAAATATTCAAATATATTTCACCACCAACATCGCTTAAACAAAAAACAATAAACATAAACAATCTACTTTCCTAAATCATCGCTAATCTTCAAAGCAAACGCTGGCCAAATCTGGCAAATCACAGCTCGAAAAACTGGCCTAAACTTCTATTGACCTTTCTAAAAGTCAATATTTAAAACTTTTTTTTCTTTTCTTTTCTTTTTTCTTTTAATAAAACAAAACAAACAAATAAATACGAGACAGCAAAAAAAGTAAAAAAAAAAAAAAAACCGCCATCAAAGCATAAAAACAAGAAAAGACGTCAAAATACAACTAGAGCCGGCTCCCAAAGCAAAAGAAACGAAAAACAAAATTCCGCTCAAGTTCGTTACCACTCAATTATTGTGTGGTATACCTCTTCGCATCGGCCATAGATACAGATTTCCTAGAAGCGATATTAAATGTTTATTAACTTATTATTTAAATTATTAGCAATGCCCCGGCTCTGTAGCGTTATCTGTGGCATCCGATAGTGTGGCCGCCAACTACTCCGGTGAACCTTATAATAAATTCATTTGCATTCATTTGAAGGACAGGGTGCCGCTGAATTAAGTGCAAAGATCAAATGATAAGTCGATTGTGAATTTAAGTTTATGAAACAAAAAAAAAGTAAATTGTTTGCTAACCTCTAGAAATAGAGTTTGAAGGATCATAGAAATGTACTCTCTCAGGGCGTTGAAGGCTTCCTAAAACGTGAGAGGCAAGTTGTTAAGTTAATTTGTGAAATTAATTACGACTTCTTCACACGTTGCAATGGACTCAGTCAGCTTGTGATTAATTGGAATCTGATAATAAGAAGCTAATTCCAAAAGATAAAGTAATGTTCCACGTCTGGAGACTCAAGTCTTAATTGCACAAAATTTTAAGTTGACTTGAAACATCACCTGAACCTCCAGCTTGACACAGTTGATTGCAATAAATTCCATTCCATTTTCGCAGGCAGCCAGGTCGCCATATTATCCCTGGAATCAGTTTTTGCAACATCAAAAATAATTTTAGACAGCTACCCTTCATTCATTGATTTATTTCCATCATTTTCCAACGGCCCGCTTATCCACTTTAAGAGTCGCGGGTTTGGAGTGCTTAAGTGGACTCTCCACATCTCCCGATCCTCCAGCATCGACTCTAAATCATCAGGAGCTATCCCCATACGGGTACAAATGAGATTTCGGACTTAGTCCAACCATCTCATACTGCATTCCGCAGGGACGAAGAGGAAATAGAATCCATCCGACACCTGCTATGTGGATGTCCCGCATTGGCCACCAGAAGATTGCGTACTCTTGGTAGTAGCTTCTTTCATGGGCTGGAGGGACCTTCATATCGCCGATTTTAGGAAACTCCTGAGATTTCTATCCGTTTCTGGGTGGTTTCCAGATTAGCCAACCCTATTCCGTGGTTCGACTCCCATGAGTATACTTTTTATGGGTACAATGGACCCGCTTGAGGTCTTAGTAAGTCTTTAGGACATCCACTTAACCAACCAACCATCTTATCCTGGGCCTACCTAGCGGACGCTTACCTGATAGCACGGATTAGCTACTCTTTTGATTCAATATTCCCCTTTGCTGGGTGCCTGGACATAGTGACATGCTTGGTTACTGCAAAACCAACAAATTTGCGAAATCTCAATCCCCCTAGCAGTTACCTCTCACACCACAGGCATGGGTATACCAAGCAATACAGTCAAACTTATCATCAAACAAACCATAACAGAGAAATAAAATCCAGGTGAAAAAGCGGTCTTACGTGTCATTCCACCAGACCTGTCTGGCTGAAAGTAGAGCACAGAAAGTTAAAGGAGCTTTCTATTTTTAACAAAACACAAATTCGCACCAGCGCTTGTGTCTTTACAGGCAACTACCTAATGGGACAGCACGCTAGGAGACTAGGAGCTCTCTTCAACGTTTTTTGCAGAAGCTGTAGAGATTAGGAGGAAAGGTGGCCATGGTGTAGTAATTAGCATCATCGCTGGTCGCGCTGAAAGTCCGAGTTAAACTCCTGATGTCGGAAAGCATTTATTTCTTTAAAATATATGTATAAACTGATCAACTGTGAAAGCTAATGTGAACTCTATTGTAAAAGCATACCACTGTCAACAGAGTGTCATGGCTTGAAGAGTTGGTTGAGATGATACTGATTATGACATCAGGAGATTTGAACAAATACCGCGAATTATATAGCTATGACAAACACTACAAATGACCCCAGCTAGTCTAGACACCACCGTCGGACGCCATTAAAATCGAATACTACCTGAGTTTCGAACCACTGCACCTCGCTCACGCTATAAAAAGAAAAAGAAGAAACCATAACGTACTTCCTCTGCCATTGTCCACCACTATCTTACAGCAGAAAAATACTTCTTGGTCACTGTCACTTCAATGTTAACAGTGAGCTAAACCAAAGCCGTAAACTCCTATCCTTTATCAGAAACTCGAAATGGTTCTACGGGTAGAATTCTCCTTTAGAAGGAATTCTATATGTACCGCAATGTGCCCAGGGCCTAATTGAGTCGTCTATGTAACACCTATCTCATCTAACGAAACCTTACCTAGCCAATTTTCAGTCTGAAACAGACCCTTCCAGAGAACTGCAGTGCCGATGAACCCTATGTAATGCAGATTCTTGCTGATAAAAAAAATGTCAGAGTGCCATTAGCTATGTACTTGTAAGCTACAGCTGGATGCAATCAGAGACTAGTCTAAAGTAGTCAAATGGTACTCTCCACCAACCCAACAAACAAGTTTGGCCTACAATGAAACAAAAGCGCCTCAAGAGGTCGATTTTGCTTGATAGACGGCATCACCGCAGGACATTGCCTCGTAGGCAGATAGAGGAAGAGGAAGAAACAATCTGTCATCATTCTCTGTAGCTGTCCAGCGCTCTTTCTTAAAATACGTAACCACCTCGGTGCCTTTTTTAAGAATCTTAACGACCTTACACAACAACATGGCCGGAACCTAGTTCACTTTATCAAAAGCAAATAGGAAGGGGAATTCCTCCTAGATTCCGAGGTATCACAATAGACCTATGTACTACTGTTGTTGACTTGGTGTATACAAATTGTTTAGTCACACTCAAGATACTTAAACCCAACTAAAACGATCGCTTTTCTGGTCAAAGCTCCAATCTTCCGGCACACTCTCATCCAAATTCAAAAACTATTTCAACTAGCAGCGGTTTAGGGTTGGCTAAACTTGTTTTGATTGCGATTTACTTCATTGATTGAACGTTCGGCCTTCAGCCTTCGCCTAGACTAGACAGCAGCCAGCCTCACTAAGAAATTCTGATCACGCAAGACAATCAGTTTGTGATGGTGGCACGACAAGACCTTGTAACTATGACGGTGAATGAACCAACTTGGACAACATGACGTATGTAGATGGTATCAGCTGTGGTGACATTTCCAATACGCAGTTGGGTCTTTTGAAACAGGTTTCAAGTCGTCTGGGACTGTTCAGACACATGTGTATTATGTTGAACTACGCCGTTGCTTTTAAAGAAAATCTGCCCAACGAATAGACAGAGTGACTAAAACTACCAAAACTTGTTAGGAAAGATTGATTACTCGTTAACCAAAACCCCTTCAAACCTACTAATGTGATTTTGTTTGAGATAAAAAAGCATTGAAAAACTAAAAAGGGCTCATGTTCTCGTGGAAAAAGTAGCGAAACTATGCTCTAAGATTATTTATGCTCTTGTCAGCATATGTTGAACATTAGCGGGTGGTTAATCAAGGCTCTGGTGCTTGAACCTTAGGGTAAACTGACGAAATTAGGTGTCACGGCTCGTAAGGTTTAGAACATGAACAGCCAGAAAAGCATCTCGTGGTCCCATGATATGTAAAAGGTTAGCGGGAAAATCATGGAGGGGTTGCACCTCGCTAATCTAGACGTGCAGGTCGACCGTTAAACCCATGTTTACATATGGAACCTTGCATGAGCGAAAAGTAAAAAAACCTAAGTGCCACAGGGAAGTCAATCGACAACCGTCAGCATTTTAGGATTCAGGACGTCCGAAGGGGCTGGAGCAAAATATTTGGGCCTAGAGCCAAATGCGCCTACCATTAGCTAAATACTCGAGGATCTTCCAGGGTTAAGCATACGGAATAGGTAGATGTTTTCACATTAACCTTGACAGAGGCTCAGAGAGCAAATCATAGCAACTTTGTTAGACAGTCAAGCAGCCATGAAGGCAATAGGTTAGGTTAGGTTGAAGTGGTTGCCAGCTGAAGCCAAGACACGTAGACCAATGATAGGTCCGTTGTGAATCGTGGAAAATTCTCCTTTATCCTCGTTAAACCACTTTGAGCTTCTGACGAAGCGACCTAGGTGAGTTTTTCTTCTATATAGGCTCGTGGACAATCACTTCCAAATGTCTGCAGCCCAGGCAAGAAAACAAAATCACCCGGCCATAGCTAGAAGAAAACGAAGAGACAGATTGACTAACAATTGAAGGGGCAATGACGCCGCTTCTGCGATCAAAGCCCTTCTGAAGAATGGGCGACGATGTCTTCTGTAAATAACAAGAATTATAGGAAGAAGACACGAAGACAGGAATCTGGAATGAGCTTCGCAGACATAGACAATTCGGAAATTAAGATCGAAACTATGTACTATCCTAAGCAAAAATAGAGTTAGAATACTATCAGCCATCGCAAGACAGAAGCTTTAGATTCCCCAGCTTGACGACTGCAAGACAGTAGTCCATCATTTTAACACCGACAGATTACATCGCTAGATTTGCTAAAGATTTTAAAATTTCTAAGAGTAACCAGCCTGGTGAAGATAGAGCGCGAATCGGTTGTTCCCATTGGGGGACACGAAAGATCTATTTCAGGTCGCAGTATGCGTTACCTCGTTTAAGTCAATCAATCAAATACCAATGGCTATGATCTCCTCTCTTGTGAAGATCAGGTGAAAAGTTCTCCAACTGTCAGACTGCTCTTAAGGCCTTTCTCAACCCTTTTTCTGTTTCCAAAACCGTCCAAGAAGGGAAGATCTTTTTGAATGTAGTCAAAAGGCTTTCTGAGTCTATTTTAATCTCTGACAAACCAATTTCAGAAGAGAATTTTCTAGGACCTCATTTAGTCTGCCAGCGTCTTCAGTTAGGGCTTCCATCGACAATAAGGTTTCTAATGAACACAACTGCTGGTAATATGACTTTTCACGATGCAAACCAAACGAATGCTTCTCGATATCCTCAAGAAATCTGCGGTGTTTTTGCTGTTTTGAAACAGGAAAGACTACAGACTACTTTCTTGCATTCTGAAAGATCTCGACAATTTTTCTATGGTATGGTATGTGAGGCTCTCAGTAGGATTCTTTGTATTTCACTCTTTTCACGCCAAAACTCTAGAAACAACTAAGATCTAAGACATGAGCTAAGAACGATGTAAGGAAACTTGGTGCGATTAGGAGAAAAATCGGAAGAATCTTCCTGTTTGCTTGGTAAAAGTCAGGGTGACCCCAACGACACTGAGTCTTCTGGCCTCTTCTAGCAAAGGCCGGGCAGTGTTTGAGGTCCTCTTGGTACCTTTTTGGTAATTATCCCAATTTTCTGGGTCCAACTGACACCTGCAATGCTTGTGGTTACGATTATGATTACGCTGAAAGTCTGGGTTCAACGCCCGGTGTCGGAAAAATATTCAATTCTTAAAAATAAGTAAATCGATCAACTGTGAAAGCTGGTGTCGACTCAACTGTCATGGCTTGAAGATTGAACTAACCATTATTATAACATCACGAGATGCGAAAAAAAATCCAGTGAATTATAACCATGACAAACACCACAAATGTCCCCAGCTAGTCTAGACACCAACCTCGGCCGCAATTGAAACCTAATTCTACCCGAGTTTCGAACCACTGCACCTCACTCGCGCTGTGTGAAAAACATCTATCAGAGAAATAGATCAACAAAAGTGTATCAGTCAGTTTGATTTAGAACTCCACTTTTCCTAAGAGAACACCCTGTAAAATAACCATACCCACGATGCAACACAAAATTACATTGAAAACAACTCCCCATCCAAGCATTGTGCTTCCTCTCTCCCATACGCCCACCACGCCGATCTCTATCGCATTGCAATTCCTCGTGGTCGTTTTGAATATTTGCACGACGAGTGCGCCGGACTATCTGTATTCCTATCTCTCCAAAGCATTAATCGCTAGAATTACAATGGAAGCTCACGTAGATCGGGGAAACTACAAAAAAATAGCAAAAATTCCATTAAGAAGTATGTACGTTCTCAGCGAATAAACGAATAAAATTAATGACTGTGAGTACGATTCTCGACATATAATACAAATGATGAGTGTGGTGTCCTTAAACTATGTCCGTGTACCACTTGCTGGAATCACGTTTCGATGATCACCGGGATTCAACACATGTATTTCTAAAAATATCTATGATTGCGATGTGCATCGTTGTTGCACAAAACAATTGCGCTGCCAGGCACTAAATAACGTATCCATAGCTGGCGGGAATGAATCTACGAGTATGTACTTCAAACTGAGAAGCTCAATGAAATACCCCCTGGTCTAGACGTGATATAGTTAATTCGTTTAACATCGTGTAATTTGAAGGTAAGGCTCTGTGTGTACACAGCAAACCGAGTGAGTTAACAATTGTTTTTTTTTTTTTTTTTTTAACACACGCCTGCATCGTTCGATGGTGTAAATTGTTGTAATATATTTTTAATTAATGCAGTGCATGTGCGGCTTGATAATTTTTGATTGATTTGTTGATCTAAAACAGGAGGAAAAGTCAATTATTGATGAATCGTGTTCGTTGCAAATTGTGCAAATTGTTTAAACAGGTAGAGTACCTTTTGATTTCTTTCTCCACTTTGTTTGCCAAAAATTAAGTCATATAACGAAAATAGAAGAAGAAAAAATGAAGAAGAAGAATGATAAATGCCATTAAATGCAGTGTGACTCTGGTGATAAGTTATGCCATGCGCTGCACTGTCCCAGACACAACACCAGCATTTGACAGACTCGTTCTTCCGGTCTTAGGGTTTGAAATTGTGCTAATTCATAAGCGAAGTCGAATTGATATGGGAGCGTGAATGCTGACAAGCGCGGGTTGAAATTTTATCTTTTTGTTAGTCGCTGCACACTTTCGTGATTTTTTAACAGTTGTTCAAGAAAAAGACGCTTGTCAGAGCTTTCGATAGCATTTGGAGAAAATTTATTACAGAAGGGCAACTGTAAGATGAACGAACTAGCGAAACAAGGCACCGGGCAATACCTTGCTGATAACAGGGAGATACCAGCCGGCTGAATGCTTTAAGAAACGTGAACAAAAAAGCACCTGCATACCCAAAATGGAAATCTGGACTGTGCTAGATTCAAGAAGATCGGAAAGACGTCTTTCCATAAGCAGAAGGACTTATCACCGGTGGCAGAACTAAAATTCTCATGCAGAAGGACAGAAAACCCCCCTCCATCCTTGTAAGAGTGTTTACAGATCATAATACCCTGAGCTACTACGTGAAAAACCTAAGGCTAAGTGAAGACTACTTTTACGGAGATTGCAAAGACGAAGACAACATAAATCCTTTGAAAGGCACTTTTTCCAGGATCCCGAAGAACTAAGTGATGTACCTATCAGGGACATCTATAGATTCATTAATGTTTCAAAATGGTTCGAAACACTAGGGACGAAGAAGAGTGCTTTGGATATTGCTCCACGAGAAAGGGGTACGTTGCATAAGAAATTTTATCTCAAGGTCTAAGGCCTAGCTTCTCGTTGGCGTTCATGTGGATTTTCCGCACGAATGGAAGAGGCTTATAATTTATCGTCGACTCTTGTTAAGAACCTTCTTCTTGACAAATTATTCTCTCGGAAGTTTGTCATTGCTGGGTCTCGACCTACAAGAAGGCATGTACTTAGTGACAAGGTTTGTAAAATAAGCTAGATTGGATTTCTCAACCAATGGATCATCTGCACCTCATTGAAGAAAGCGAAGAACTCATCGACCATATAGAACTGGATTCGAGAACAAATGAAATAACTTCGTCTCAATGAGCTTAACTATACGTGTTCTCATAGGTCATATACTCGTATGTCGGTATTGTCTTGGTCAAGAAAGACCGCTCAGATTGGTGAACAGCTATGAGGACAAGACCCATTTTCTCTGTAAGTTAAGAAATAAAATCCTAGGCAAATTCTTGTTCAATTATGTAGACGAACTGGCTGATGGTTCACCGGGAAACCTTCTCAAATTTGCAAGGGCGAAAGAGCGACCGGATGGTTGGAACTAAGAAATTTTAATCGCAGTAGGAAATATCATGGGTATCACAATGGGTCTACATATGTAGATCTAAGTGTAATGAGATAACCCTCATCAACCCACAAACCTAACCTGAACATTCTAAGATGCTCTATGCTGTATGCTCTACACTTTGCCGTAGAAAGACTTATACTGCAGTATGGAGTCCTGGTCTACAGCACTAAAAACAGTTAAATACTCTTCTCAAGAAAATTCAAAATTGGTCATGAGTTTGTATAACCAGAGCTTTGCAGACCACTGATATTAGGAACCATGTTATATTGAAGACAGAGCAAATAAATCTTCACGTCAAGTGGCGATTTGGACCCATGTAGAGGTTACGAAATCTGCCCTGCCCTCTACACATAATGAAGATTCTTTGGGAAAAGCTAGTATTGTAAACCCAGAAAACCCTATGGATATACTCTACGATCATTAGATCTATAGTCACCATGGCGACTCGCTGTTACCACAACGCCCACCTTAAGAATCATGACAAAAATTCAGTGCATTGGGAGCAACAGATGGTCTGGCACACACCATAACGTAAAATTCGTCCGTGGTTACTATGAGTAGAATACTCCAACATAAGAAAGTCTTTAGGTATCACAGTGGGCCCTGAGTCTAAGTGAATCCCCTATTGCACACGTGTTTAAAGGGTTAGGTGGGTTTCAAAATTTCAAAAAATGTTTTTTTTCTGTTTTTTGCTTATTAATTAGTACAATATGTCTATAAATATTCTCCCAAAATTTTAAATCGATCAGAGTAAAATTCTTAGAGTTAGACCCTTCCGAAGTTCCGCCCTTCAGGCCAACTCAGACTGGCGCGTCGCACTTCAATCGCGTTTTTCTCGAAACACCGTTTTCGAAATCGGTAGTCACGATTTCTCAAAAAGTTATGAACCGATCTTGTTGAAATTTTGCACACTTCTTCAAAATAGCATAATTTAGAACCTGAACGAAGGATTTTTTTTTTATTACAACTTATTTTATGGGCCAATATGTAGTGAAAATTTGATAAAAAAATGGGTTTTTTTGTTCAGAACTCCGCCAAAAATTCTAATTTCAAGTTTTTGTTTTGCTGACAGTACCATCTACATATCATCCACTCTGCTACCTTAGGACCATCACAATACAAAAGTCGTTAACGGAAGCAAACAACAGGTGGAACTCAATGACCACCCTGCGAAATATAAAGAACATTTTCTACTCCATCAATGCATCTAACTACCTCATCAAGACTGATTCTGCCAACCGACTCATAACTGAAGTCGGCAAGAAATAATGAGCGACCTAATTTGGAGGAAATCCCATTCTATAAGAATCATCATTATATTCAAGAATGGCGCGCTTATCCACTATGAGGGTCGCGGGTTTAGGGTGCTTAAGTGGACCCTCCATATCTCTTGATTTTCCTCCACCGACTCTAAATTATCAAAAGCTATCCCAATAAGGGTAGAGGTGAGATTTTGGACTGTATCCGTCATCGTATTAAATCATTTAGAATGAACATGATTCATCTTCCGGCATCTGAGTCTGGATTCAGATCATTCAAGCCTCCGATTGTTGAACTCAATATACTTCCAGTATTCGGAAATACTAGTAGTCGCCGTGACTTAGTACTTGGACTGCTCAACATTTTTCGCGGCAGCCCTTATCGTTGGGAATAAGAAACCTCCGAAAATATATTTTATCATGAAGAAGCTTCTCAATTCGTCGCTTAGCGTCGTAATCATCTAAAAAATGTATCACACCCAAAATTAATGGTTGTGAGAATCTAGGCCTTAGCTCGAGCTGTCGAGCCAAGTATTTTTTCTTTACGTGAGACCTCCTTTGATTAGTAGAAGCCACGATTTTTGTTACTTAATCTTTAAAAAAGGTAAATCAAACTCTGTAAAGGAAGTGAAATATAGGGTGAGTGCAATGAAAGTGAACAAGATGTGGTGTTTTTTTTGGTTTGTTTTACATATTATAGTTGAAAAAGCAATGGCAGTCAAAGTATTGCAAATTTCTAACAACAATGGGTTTGTATTATCAATCCAAGAGTGAGAAAGCAATTTCGCCTATTAGATGAAGCCATAGTTCTTCCAGACAGTCAGCTCTCTTTGATATGAGCCCTACGAAACGATTAAATCTCCACACATTTGGGACACCGTCGTGTCGCTAGAATCCTCGTAAATGTTACGTCGCGACTAAAGGATGCCATTTGACGGGCATTGCAGCTCATAAAAATTGTCCAGGCAAAAAATTGAAAAGGCAACAAATAGTCGTACATCTTTTGGTTCAAAGTTTACAGTCCGCTCTGTATTGGCACAACTTTCATCAAACATTTGTGGTCTGCACCACTTGTTGAGATTTGGTTAAACCGAGGAACCCTTCCAATGTGGTTTACATTTGCCTGCATGACCATAACATAACTTTTCGTTAAATTTCCTATTTTTATGGGCGTAGTACTCCCAACTAATACACATTTCCCTTTGTGGTTACCCTTGTCGTAAATATTAGAAACCCATGACTCAAAGAAGTTAATGGTTAATGGATTGTTTAAATATGTATGCTTCCATGAGTAATAAAAATCAGTGATTTCAAATTAAAAGTGATAAAAATCATTTTAAACAAATTGCTGAAACTTTCTAACTCATTAAATGGATTGGCAGTCAGCCCAACGAATGCCTAGGTAAATGAACTCCGAAAAATTCATTGGAAAAGGTAAAAGAAAGTGCGGGCCATTGACTTTCATTATCATAACCATTTTTTTTTTATGTCTACAAATGTATCATCAGTGAAAGATGTAAGAGAAGGCATAAGCATGAATTGTTATGTAATATGTCTACGATTTTGACTTTATGAAGCCAATGACGAAGTGGCCATCAGGTGTGATTAAGATGCCATCAAGTGCAAGGGATATGAAGCCTTCTTTTATGTTGCTTGGAGATGTTTTGTTTTACAATAACTTTTAGAGAGAAATGTTCAAGTACCTACGTGCAGAGACAGTCAAGAGGAAGTAATAAAACAAAAAAAGAAAAATTTATTCACATTTGACTAATGAGTTTCGCACTTATGATGCGGCATTTCATAATACAACGGCGGTGAAGGTTTAACAAATGGAGAAATTTCTCATCAAATTAACTTTGAAAAAGCTTGACATGTTGTCATAAAGTTGGCCCTCCCTGGGGACAAACGTAAGATTAGGTCGCTGTAACTCAGCGGCAAGTGCATTAGACTGCTAAGCTAAGCAAAACCAACCTGTCGACAGGCAATGACAAACGTCTTTTCATATTCAGCGATAAAAACTACAGATCGCATCCATTCAATGTTGAGTTTAACTGCGGGCTTGAACTAGCACAGAGGTCACACAACTTACGACCAAATAATAGCAGAGAACGGTCCTGCGATTCTTTCGAAAAATGTATAATAATCTGTACAATATACGTATTATTATTCTAGAAGTGCTTTCTTCTCTGAATAAGCCGAAAGGCACCTTTTCTGCAATTTGCAACCAAAGTCAGGCTCTGCGTGATCATAGGCATAACTGTCGATGGGCGGTAATGCGGTGACATAGATTATCTTTGGCTATGTTCTTCTGGGTAGCTAGTTAAAGGTGGCGGTTCACTAGAACCCAATTAGCACTCAGATGTGCCTTTTTGTAGCCATGATAGCCGGGAGTTCCTAGAATCACCCTGTGGAGTTTAGAAAACAGATTAGATCTCAAATCCCTTTACCGAAAATGTCGTCTAGGTCGAGGTTTGTCCGCATGGTCTTCAAAAGGCCAATACCCCATGGTTAACGCTGTGATTCTGGCGATATCCGGGCGAGTTCTGTTTAGGACGTCTTTTGTTCCAATTTTATCGTAGGTCGGCCATATATTCCTTGATATTGCATAGTTAGTTAACCCCAACTGACGAGAAACAGTTCGGCAACATGCCCGGAACAAGCCGAGACTTCGGTGAACATCCCGCCTTGCAGACTTAAGCTTGAAGCAGGGAATAGAGCTAACAGAGTGAGGCTAATAACAGATGGACCTCTCTAAACGTTAAGGCTAGGACCGACAGACTTCTGCAGATGGACAGAAGATTTCTAAGCACCCTTATAGGAGCGATCATAGGGCATAATACGCTGCGGTACCATATGAAAAAGCTTCGAATTACAGAAAAACACCTTTGTGGTGTGTGGGGGTGTGGCGATGAGGAGGCCCATGAGGATACAACCCAATTCCTTTGCCACTGCCCTAGTATCTGTCTTCTAAGAAATAAGTTCCTCGGACGGCACTGAAGAATTATCCGATACACCGGTGGACCAAATGATGAGATTCATTAGATCCATAGGCTCGTTTGTATCACAGACGCAGTAAGTTGATCAGGTTCTACTAATATTATATGTGTATGTGTATGAATATGAGTATGAAACTAACTATTGGGTAGCGTTCTGATGGGTAAGGGACACTCCCTTCCCCCAACGGGTAACACAATGGGTCTGAATTGACTTAAGTGTGGCGAATGGTTCTTCCAACATGAAGGTTGGCCTTCTGCAAGAAGTGTGAGTCGATTTGTCCTTTAACCGCTTCTAGCGGGATGTAAGCCGTATAGAGCTGAGCCCTACCCGGCCATTTCATCTGTAAAAGTTCTTCTACAACTTAGGAAAATTTTCAGCAAGATCTACATTGGCGATGGAGGTTGATTGATTCTCGGGAGGTGAATCCTCTTCTAAAGTGTTTCAGTCTGCAGTGAGCTATAGTCTAAGAGTCGCATCAAATATGCTCCACAGTTTTTTTCTCTTTCTAAGCGGAACGCACAATATGCTAGACCTCATTCATTTTTTATCTAAGCTAAGGTTAAGTAACAGAGATTATGATTTTCTAAAAAAAGAAAGTTCCAACTTTTTGGCACAAACCTCAATTTTGAGTAACTCCTGACTATACGTTTAGTTGGAACTTCCGGTTGGAAGACATTGCAATGACAGTTTTGCGAATCAAGTTCGTTTTTTCGGAAATCTAGGATTCCACCTTTAATCCTAGAATCGCACTTTTCATTTTAGCCTGCATGCATGAGTGATATTTTCTTACACAATGTAATTATTGGAGACCAACACTTATTTTGGGTTTGAACTTGACTAATCGACAATTTTTTCATTATTCTCCTTTGCCATCGAAATCAAATCTAAATTTATCGACAGTCAATTTCCACCTTGATCAATCAAATTGCCATACGTGAATGAGATTCAAAAGTCTAAATATTTTCTAAGTTGTTAGACCCCTTGAGCGGATGGACACCAACACTCTGCTTCGGCGAGTCTTCGAATCCCACACAAGGGAACAGACACTGTGTGTCCTCATTTCCAGTTGTATGCACAAGAGAACATGAGTTTCTTACAACATAGCCCAGGATGGGCCAAGAAATAGGTTCTTGCAGCCATTCATGTTCTGCACGTTCGATTTTTCGCAAAAATGGAAGGAAATAAGGAAATTACGACCCACCTACTGTGTACATGTCCTGCTTTTGCGACGCTAAGAAGGAAAACCATCGGGAAATATTTCTATGATGATCTTCGATGATCGGTGAGCTGAACTCGACATCCAGAATATAAGGAACTTCATCTCTGGGACCAAATGGTTCAAATCTTAGTGTTAACACCGTTACGGTTGCCCACCTTCGATGTATTTGTGCTACATACCGGAAACAGTTCCCGGTGCCGGTTAGCCGGTTTCTTCATCTTGGTATCACAATGGGCCAATTTGGTCTAAGTGTGTCCCTATCTGAGCGGGGGCAGCCACCTACCCTAACCTAACCTAAGGGGCCTTCAATTGATTGCCGACTCCGGAGGGCGAAAAGAGAAGCTTTTTCATGACAAATTACACTCTCGGAGGATGTGACTGAACCTGGACTCATTACAATGATTTTGCGAACCTACAAAGGTACTGAAAAACCTTAAGTCTTTCTTCAAAGCACTTTAATAGATCTTTTTTACTGAATTGCAAATCAATGGCCGGATATTTTGCTGGAACCTGCCTAGTTTGAGAATTTCCCTAATTTTCCTGACGACCATACGGCCTATGTTGTCCTAAGTTAGTCCATCTATGGTCTTCCTTTTTGCTTGTTGGAACCCAAATGATTTTCTTACCGGCGCAAGAGGGTTGTTTATTATCCACATCGTCCTATTGTGGCAGACCTAACCCGCTTGTTGCCTCTAAATTCTCCGTAAATTAATTGCTAACTATTCCACAGTGTCCAGGCAACCAGGACAGTCTACAGCTCTTCTGCATGCATAATGCAAGATCGCATCCCTCACTTCGATACCAGTGATTTCAGCGTGACCTAATGGTCGCTGCAAATAGCGACATCCCTGTTATATATCGATTTTGTCTTGAGTAATTCAGCAGCTGAGGTTAGGTTAAAGTGGCTGTCCACGGCTGAATGCAGACATACTTGGACTATCACTAATCTCAAACTGCTCTGAAGACTAATTAAACCAATTTAAGCTTGTTGTGAAGCGAAGGATACTTCTGCTTTAATGCGCCCTATGTCGGTGAGCTCATTAAAGAAAGGAGCTTCCAGATAGAGGAGTCGTCTTTTGAACAGGGTTGGACAGGTGCAGAGGAAATGAAAAATAGTTTCTTACTCTTGTTCATCCCTGCAACTTCTACAAAAGTCGTTTGAGTATAAGCCTTGGCTTTTAGCATGAAGCACATTTAGGACACCGCAGCTTTAAATACAGCTACAGCTCAGCCTGGAGTAGACTATTCCTATCCGGTTGTTTTACAGATACTTTATGGTCTGGCTCCGCAAAATAGACACCAGCGCCTAAACTTTCCGTGAACAATTCACTGAAAGCTGTATTAGGGATTTTAAACCGAGGCTCTCCTCTTTGAAAGATCACGGAAATAATCATATGTGGTTGATTTTTCTACACCTTTCCGGGGTCTATATAGCCTGTCCAACACACTTCATCAATCTCTCGTCTCTTTTTTTGCATCTTTAGCACAAGTCTCTAGCGATACCAGTATTTTTGCCATCTTATGCATAAACTATATCTAAGATACTTTCCATGATAAGTAGTAATTCACTTCAACAACACATCATCATCAACCCACATGAATTCATTTGAATTCCATCGCTGAATTGCTAAACATTTCAAAATGTCACATTAATTGCCGACTGGCTTCACGACTTTCTTCGCGC
The DNA here is from genome assembly GCA_917880715.2 of Matsumyia berberina. Taxonomy (NCBI): domain Eukaryota; kingdom Metazoa; phylum Arthropoda; class Insecta; order Diptera; family Syrphidae; genus Matsumyia; species Matsumyia berberina. Next base: position 106,574,916 of record OU862870.1, on the reverse strand, counting down.
AGCTAGATTTGTGCCAAGATGCGTGCGAAAGTGAAAGCGACTCTTGTCGGTATTTGAATTCATAAGAGGTAATTTCGTGACACTGTCATTTCAATGAGTAGAAGTTTAACAAGAGTATTTCACTTCAAGAGTTACATCGATGTACATGACTACATTAGTGTGATTCATCTGGGTAAACATAAAAAAAAACAATAAAACAGAGTTTGAATAAAATCGTTTCTATTTTCGTGGAGATGGCACGCGTTGATAATGATAGAGTGCCACACGAGATCTAACCAATTAAAAAAGAAAACAAGCCCTCGTAGATACTGATAAGATCAAGGTTGAGGTTGTTAAAGCTGCACATTTCAGATGAAGGTCTTAAAAAACTTAAAAAACCAAACGATCGCGGACACCACAAAACTTGGCTTAGTTAACACAACGTAGTGTCTAAGCTGGAGGTTGCAACGGTTTCAGCATCCGAGAATTATTCAGGAGCATTTATATGATCAGTCATCGTGGCCTTTTTTTTATATAAAAACCTGCCTTTATGGCTCACATTGAGACCTTGAAAAATCTATTGTGTCATCGGTTTAAATAGCCGAAGAGATCTACTACTGGGTATGTCATTAGTAGCTGAGTTCCTTAAATCCGCTAACGAACAGAAGTCCCTATAAAATATCCTTCTTCGTAGCCAGTGTAGGGCCGGACATTCACAGGAATGTGCTCAGGGTTCTTCTTCTTCCCTACAGAACGGACATTCTGTTTCTGAACAAAAGTTCAGTATCTTAGAAGATAATGGCCAGTCAGCAAGCCCACTAGCTTCCTTTTTTTTCCTGTCAAAGTTTAGAATTTTCTTTTAGGAAAATGGCTTGGTAAATCCCTTGGATTGGCTAAGCCTGGGGACATTTTCTCGACCCAGTGTGTTAGTGCGATCGAATGCTGTGCGAGCTGTGCAGGTTCCAGCGCCAGAAAAATCCAAAAAACACTCTTCGCGGAACGACCCTTCGTCAGGGGATGACACATTTAAGTTTGAAAACTTGTTACACTTCAATTGGCAGGAACGTTAAAAGGCTTAGCCACTTTAATTGGCATAAGAGCGAGGAGGAGAAGAAAACACTTCATTTCCTTTGCTCTTGTCAACACTCCATTTTAGGAGGAAGCTTAACTAGGAGCATATTTTGAACTGCTTTGGCTAAAACAGGTCTTAGGAACCTTAATCCCTTCATTAAAAGCTTTGTCTAACGCTGAAGGTGCGATTGCTGTGACTCAGTGGCAAGTGCGTTGGATATTGTATTGCTGTGCGAGCTGCTTGGATTCATGTCCCAAAAATATCTAACGAACGTTTTTTGTTGCACAACTTCTTGTCGGAAATTGACAAACCTCCAAGAGTACAACTTATCTTGAAAAAGCTTCTCAATTCGCTCTTCGATGTCGGCAATAAATTGCAGATTCCTTCCATTTGTGCAAAAAAAAATCTAGAGAATTGGTTCTAGTTCTACGTAGGCCTTAACTAACTCATACCACAGGCCACAGGGTTTACTCTTACGCCTGGTTTCAATGGTCTCCAATGCCAATACGAATACGGTCCAAAACACTGGTCTACATAAGCTAAAAACTATAGATGGACCTACGGTGACAACTCACAGCATGTGGGACGTGGTATGAGTGGCCATATTTCTCACAACTGGAACTTGTCACAAGACAACCAGATTGAATTGGGTGTGCGTGAGATTTGAAAGTTTCTCATAACACAAACTCGAGCGGTTGTTGCATTCAAACATATGTACAGCTGCTTTATAAGTCCACAGAAGCACTGTCAAAATGGCATCAAAGACTTTTAAATATTCGATGCAAATCAACACTTTATTTGCAATATCCTTGTCTCAACCCAAACTTAAGCCAATTACCCACAGGCTATGTTGTCAAATGGCCGCCGAAATGCGTTAAAATAAGCTAAACAATTATAATTGACATAAATTTGAAGTAAACGCTTGTTTCAATGTCCCAATTGCGGGCACCCCCAATAGGTATAATTGCCAGATATTTATGGCCAAAATAAAAATGTCAAAAATCTCTTCTTGTGATCTTGTTGACTACTTTAAAGCTGTTGGCACATTAATAAGGTTTCAATGCAAATGCCACCTATTTTTGCTTCGACTCAAGAGGCATTTACACATATTTCGCTGCGCCTAAGAAAAAAAAAAAAAGACGCCTTGAACGATCCGGCGGACCGTACTCACATTTGACAATTTTCTTCGACTTGAATCGTAATGAGAGGAGTTATTTCATAAGGCTATGGGTATAGTATGCAAGTGTACGTGATCCGAATGGGTTTTTGGAACACATATTGCAGATTGCAATCAAGTCGATGATAATAAAATTAATATGTGAGCGGTAATCCCACTTGCAATCCACACTCAATATTTGATTGGCTAACGACTTGAGAAAGATTAATAATTGATTATTTTTTCGCAGTAAACAGATTTTCATTGAACTAATTTAAACACAAGTGGCCAATTGTTGTTAATTGACCATGACTATGATATTTAAATGACAAGAGTCGAAACTGGTTTCGATAACTTGTGTCAAGTTCAATGTGAATGCCATTGTGTTGAGTTTCTCGGTCATGTATACGTATCTGATGTCAGATGGATTATCTCTGAGATACAATGACAATTTTAGCAAAAGCGGATCTGAGATGGAATTTATTTTAAGTGTTTTTCAATGTGTTACCGAATTGAAAAACAATTGTTTTATAAAGGACCGATAAAATTACTAAAGTGGTTTATCTGCATCACTGATTGGGAATCTAGCTGCCGAAATACTTTACGATCGCCACATAAAACCAATTGCTGAATGAAACTCAATCAGCGCTCTAAAAAAAAAGAACTCGTAATTAGATTCATTAGGTATTTTTCAGTTTTTTTTTACTACAACAGGTGTAGTTAGCACTGTTAATGTTTTGGGGTAAACCAAGCAGCATCCGTCTAGACGAAGGTACTAAAATTAAAATGAAGACTTGATTTGAATTGTCCATTAAAAGTTCACAAAGTAATTCAAGACTTGAGATAAATTAGAAGCAAGAGTTTGGATAAGAAAAAAAGAAATAAATTCTTATAAGCACTTTCAGCGAAGAACCGTCTGCACAAGCAAATGTTTAAAATATTTGAACAAGAATATCTACATTTATACGCAGAATCGTTTAAAGAATAAGCCCTTGAGGGCTCATAGGCAGATAGCCCAGCTTATTAGTGCAGTTTACTTACCCCAGGCCTATTTACGTTTCATCGTAAGCAACCACTAAGCAGGAACACAGAAACAGCTTTAGTTTTAATGCGAATTAGTCATAAGAGATAGACTTTACAAGAAGTTAATCTAGTAAACCTCTAATAATTGTCCACATATAAAAAGAAAAATAAGAAAGAAGGTCTTCTTTGGTCAGAAAATATATCCTACACTACATGTAAGACATTAGAAAATGTTTTTCGGTTAAACCACTTTGAAACGAAGCGAAACATAATCATTACTAGCACATGGGATTCTAACCTCAATATTCACAAGGGTATTTAGTGGTCTCCGTGGTTAGGTAGATGGGTTTGCGAAGGGAGAGAGAACCCTCTGCGCCACTTTCATATCACTAGAGACCCATTGTGATGCCCATTTTGGGGGAAGGTACCACTTTGCTCGTGGAGCAATACCCAAAGCACTCTCCTATTGCCGGATGGTCTCGAACCATCTTGAAGGTTTAATGAACCTCCAGATGTCCCTAATAGGTTTGTTTGTTTGTCACTTAATGCTTCGGTATCCTCGAAAAAGTGCATGCCAAAGAATTTATGTCTGAAGTGGGAAAGTCCTTGGCAGTTCCTCGGCTCCTCAGCCCCTGCAAAGGTGCTCCTTACTTAGCCTTAGCTTTTTAATGTAATAACGCAGAGTATTATGACCTGCAATGGTTTTCCTGTCCTTCTGCATAAGAGTATTAGTTTTGGCACCGCTGTACAACTCAATGGTTAGTGTGTTGAATTGCTGACCGAGCTAATACAAATTTTAGCCCAGCAATTAACCAAATATTTTACGCGACTCAGCTTTTCGGTAGGCAATGGAAACAAGCAATTTGCTGAGCAAGTTTGACAATTAAAACCGTAGGTCTCACAAATTCTTATTTACTTAGGTGGCGCTGCAGTTCGAGGTGAACTTGGGTTTCAAACAATAAGCCTTTCCAGTTACTTTAGCTAACTACCCCCAGTTGCGCACTCCAAGTTAGTTAAGGTCCCCTTCCTCTTGTGTACGCCACCTTACGCGAGGTCTTCCTCTACTGCGTTGTCCCTGCGGATTAGACTCGAAGACTTCGTATCTTCTTGACTATGGCGCTGTCGCTGTACAACTCGTAAGGTTCATTATTGAATCTTCTCCTCCAGAGCTAATCAACCCAAACAGGACCGAATATCTTACGAATAATTTTTCTCTCAAAGCAACCAAGGATATGCTCATCCGCTTTCAATAGAGTCCATGGAGGACTGGGATGATCAAAGTCTTTTATAGAGCCTCCTTAGTGTTTCAGGTCTCACGAATGCAAGAAAAATATAACAAGCACATCACGAATTGTTGCTGGAAGCTAGGTCTCGCCTCCCCTCGGGCTGTAGCACTATTTATTTTGTTTTATTTTTGTTTTTACTTGGCGGTCGCATGATCAACAAAGCTTCGATAAGGTTGTTGTTCCAGGAATCACATTAAATATACGTATTTCTTCAGTTTTTTGGACGTCGGAACCTTGAGAACGGCCAACGTCGATAGAGACTACTTTTTTATTGCAGCTTTTATGTAAAAGTGAGCACATCTCGCACCACGAAATAAAATCCTGTTCGACTGCTTTACGTCAAACAACTCCCATCTTAAGTGCGAGCGTTATTCTAGTGGCAACACTGGTAACAAGCAATCAAAAATGCCGACCTCTGTGTCCTGGGGTAAACATAATCTGCACCACGAATGCATGCAGAAAATAAACATTTTTGGTAGCTCTACGAACTGAAGAGAAACCTAGATCGAAAAGTTAGAGACGTTGCAAGAATAAAGTTTGAATGTTTTACTTAAAATTAAAGCAAACAAAGGTGACTTCTTTCTGCTTAAAAAAGGACATGCTGTAGTTGAAAGGATTGTGTAGAATTTACGATACACTGGCAACGTGGACGAAACGCCACCATAGGCAGCCATAATTTTGACACAGTAGAGTTCTTTGACTGTCTCTGCCTTTTTCGTTTTGGATACTGAGTTACGCACTGATCCTAACTGCATGCATGATTTATGCTTCATCCCTAAATGCAATTTCTCGATATGATTGCACGACGTAATTCAGAAAGAAAAAAAAAGAAATAAGAAAGCATTTTAGATCTTGCAAGTTTGAGAAAGTCAAATGGTTGAGGCTGGAACCTACAATACAAGTGAAACAAGCATACACAGTACACAGTTAACCGTGATCTACTAAACCTACTTAATTTATCTGTTTTCACTGCTCCCTGATTCCAGAGACCGATCAAAGAAGACTGGTCAGACTTAACTGGTAATAGCTTGGCTATTGATTGCTATAATAAGCTCTTCCGCCTGAAACAAAAACGACTTCACACTCGGAGCAGGAAGTTTATCCTCATTTTTTTCTCTAGAGCTCTTACCAAAAACAACGCATTATGCCTCTTTTTTTGGATTTCTTCCCAGACTGCTCAAGACACCAAGTCCAGCCGTTACTCCGAGCATATTGTAATGTTTTTAAAACGTGGCAAATATTCTGCCAAAGGAAGGTTTATCAAATGCCGCCTCAATATTTAAGAACCAAGTACTCGATATGTCCTACTCATCAGGAATAAGAAATTAAATTGTGGCCAGTTAGTATTCCTACCTGCATTGACATGGATTTGCGTCCTTCAAGGTTCCCCACACTGACCCGGTTGTGGTAACGGAACCATCATATAAATACCTACGACATGTTAGACTTCCTGAAAAGACTTACAAACCTTCAAACCGACTAAATCCATTATACAGCGCCCCTGTTGACACATCAGCCTAAATTAACATGCCCACAAAGCCCGGAATGTGAGGAGGAAGAGGATAAATGCGAACACTTTCTCTGCGTTTGCCCCGCCACAGAGCCGCTAAGACACAAAAGCCTGGGAAGACACGTTCTGCCCGGGCTAAGCTCTATTAGACAATTTAGTTTCGAGAAAATCCTGGAGTTCGCTGAACATTTCTTAGATCTGTATACTCTATCCGACTGTCTATCCAATCTATAACCCTTCACCTACACCCTCCCTTCTTCACTTCTTCTCCAACAAAAGCTACGATGCTACAAAGGGGAACACAACGGGCCCAAACAGTGGCCTACGTGAGCAGCTTTTTTCCGAATCTCACCCTTCTAAACCAAAAAACCAACCACCGATATGCAATACAATCCCCGTTTGAGTTCAAATACCTGCAGTCTTTATAGATTTGCTTGCCAATTATTTACGTGATAAGACCACAAAAACCACAAAGCCTACCCAAAACCTTTCCAAAAAAAAAAGAGCAATAAATGCCTGCGAAGTCTTTTGTAGGCACAAAACACTATTCTTGTTGTGAAGAAATTCGCAACACTACCGAGCATTGCATTGCACTTAAGCCAAACAATCACTAATTGGAATGTATTCAGCGCACATTTTTCATTATTATTGGGTTCCAGAGCCGTCGACGCATGAATCAATTTTAAAAATTTCAAAACACCAACTTAAGAGTCTGCAACCGACCACCGAGAAAGTCCTTGGCATTCTTTTTTTTTTTCGTTTCGTTTCGTTTGTAGGTAGGTAAGGTACTCCCCGGTCTCCTCTCACAACTATCAGTTCAAGTGTAAGCCTTTTTTATTTGGTCACGCATATTCGTTCGGCTTGTTTATCTTCGGCATTATTTCGAATAGAAAAGTGTTAAACGAATCCAAATGCAAACAGTTTTTTGGGAGGGCAATTTCGTAAGAATAAGTGTAAACACACGTATTGAGTGTGCAAGATGTAAAGTGATAGCCCTGTTGACGTTGTCGGGGGCTTGGAGCAATTAACGCTGCTAGGAGTATGCACTTACCTCGAATGGTAGTTTTTTTTTTTTTTTTACCCAAAAAAAATTAAGATATATCAATGAGGGGAATTAGTTTGGCACATGTAGGCCTCAAAAGGTACTCGTGATACAATTTGCATTGAGTAGCAGACGTCTCAATTACATGCGCGCCCAAAAAAGCGGACGTCGAAGTGTCAAGAGACGAAAATCGTTGAAACAAAACTTGAAAAGTCATTAAGACTGAGATTTGAATTAGATTAAGTTGAAGATGAATAGGTGGGAAGCGAGCTGCATTCCATCACACCTGCTGAACTGAGATTGTTTACAAAACCTAATGCGATCTCAGGGAGTGATTACTTTCGAAAAATGCTTTAAATGTATTCCGATGGTGGCGGTCTTAAGTGGGGAATCATTAATTTTTCACTTAACACCCAATTTTGATTAGGATATGCAGAGTTTGAATTAATGATTGCATATAATCACAACGCTAAGCTAGCACTTGTTTTAGAAACAGAAAACAATAAAATGAAAGCAGGTGCTCTTCCTCAGATAATTCAGCCTTCTGCTTATGGCTCGTCGTTCTCACAACGGACCTCCAGGTCTCCGAGAGACCTATCCATCACACACCCCCTTCGTATTGCTATCGATCTCATGCTAGTTCCTTTTAGAAAGCTACACAAATTTTCATATACACGATGCGGCTATTCAAAGACTATCTCGACGACTTGCTTAATCTATACTGATGGTTCTAAGACGGGGGTCGGTACTGAAGCAGGGATTTTCAGTAGATAGAGAATATAAATGACTTGAACAAACTCTTGGATGATTGTAGTGCCTAAAAAGTAGAAATGTTTGCCGTTGACAGAGCAGCAAGGACAATAGATGGTAGGAGGATCACCATGATCACCAATAGTCAAGCAGTCGAAAGCTTGGAAACTGTCGTAGAATTCTAAATAAAATAGGTTACATAGACGGCATGAGGTCAGCATCTGCTGAGTTTCCGGACACAGGTATATCGAGGGCAACGAAAACGTAGATGAAATGGAACTTATTTACACATCAATAGACATCCCTTTTAGTGTAGGTACTAACAGGCAACGTAGACACCAAGAAGAGAGAATTAGTCAACACGTCTTGGTCTTCCAGAGGTGACTGTAAGGAAAATGAGCTATAGAGTCACTATATGACATTAAGAGGAGAGAAGTTCAACACGGTGTACGACGAAACAAGTACAACTTCATCAGCGCACTGGCCATTAAAGCAGCAAGGGCTACAATAGTAGAACCGCCTAAAAAAATCACTAGAGACCTCACGATTGGCCAAAGTTTCAGTCAATACTCGCTGCAAGGCTTAGATGAAATTTAGCTCATTTTCCCATGCTCCAGGACGAAAGGAGAGTTTCGCTTTGGTCTAGAGCCGTGTTCACGCGAGTAATATGCATCCAAACCAGGTTGAGCTGTCTGAAGTAAAAATAACCCACATACGCACCACAAATTTCAATAAGATGGCGATCACTCCCCCCATCAAAGCACTGAAACCATAGGGTGGTAGAACTTGACGGGATACAAGCGGAACTCTTAGGCTCAACGCCAAGCATGTCTGAGCTTCTGCACCGATTATAGAAAATGTAGAAAAAAGGTGCGAGGCCGAGAGCTTCCCTGATGGGTGAAAAAAGGAATAGTAGTCGACAAGCTCCTAAGGAGCTCCCTTTTGCTGTTCGAAAATAATTGTTAAGCGTAAAAGGAACACGGAAACACAATCAATAGGGATCAAGCAAATTTCTGTCCTCGGTCTTCCTGTGTCCACCATGCACTCCACTTCACCTGCTGTTTATTAGTTTTGAGAAGACGTTCGATCGATGAATACTAGTTGACAAAGCTACTCCTACTAAGGAAGGATGTCGGAGAAATTCGAGATCCAAAATGGGATTCAACAGGGCTGCATTCTTTCACTAACACTGTTTTTAATTGTGATTAGCGATGGGATTCACGCTACTTTCTACGATGAACTCATACGTCTCCACTCAAACATCTCGACTGCGCTGACAACATATGCCTACTATTAGAAAGAATTATGAAATCTCAGGGGTTTTCGAGAGAGAACCAAATGCCGTGGGGTTGAGACTAACATCATCAGCCTTATTTCACGAATTCTTCAACTCGAGTTACTGTAAACCTAGGCAATCAGCTTGAACGCCAAACTATGACCGTTTCTTCCAATGTAGAATCCATGCTGTTGCAAGCGTGCAGCACTAAGCGAACGTCGGCCACTATTACAAGATAGCTGCAAAAGTTCGTTAACATGTCCTTTTGGTATCCCTTTACGATTTTATAACCTAACCTAACCGTATCTCTAACATCTTAACTAGTTCAGGAACTAGGAACAACCGTCCAATGAAGTACGCGGCGGTTTATCGCTAAAATACTTAGACAAGACAGTATTCTTAAAAACGTAGTCAAAAATGGACGCAGGCAAAAGAGTAAGTCTCTTCTCTGAGGCATTAAGACTGAGCAGCCCGATTAGACCCAAACACAGTAGCGTTTTCCAAGTGCAGATTCTAGCTGAAACAAGGCCCGCCCAAACAATCTCAATGGCAACAATATCACGAGTGGATATAATGATTTCCATTGACAGCTAGGTGGCTATAAAAGTCATACCTATCACTCAAACTATATCAAAGCTTATAAAATGCTGTCGTGAAGAGCAGAGACCTTTTGGTACGCAGCACAACATCAAACTTTGCTGGGGAGCTTACCTGGTAATAAAAAAGCTGACGAATTGATAAGAAAGGGATCTGGCCTTAACCAAAAAACACCCGAAAAGTCTTCACTTTTAAGCCTTTAAAGGAAACTAGAAGAAATATCCTTAATGAAAGCAAATAGTTGGTGCAAAACTCTAGCCACCTTTGAAAAACCAAGAAGGGTCTGAAGACTGAGTATGATAGAGCAAAACTAACAGTATTTTGCAGGAAGATAGGAAAACTCTGTCTCTGTTGGTAGGCATTCTTACCTACCATAATATGTTGAGATACCATGCAAAGAACTTGCAGAAGATGGCCATGAGGACACAATACGTTTTCTGACTGATCGAACCTCAGTCGTATAAGAAATAAAACCCTAGGTAAACACTTCTTTAGCAACATCAACATTAACGAACTGACAAATGAGAAAAAGACCGGATGGATAGAAGCAGAAAACAAATCAACACGAAGGATATATATCCCCCCATACGGCATCACAATGGATTTACGTAGACCTAAGTGAGATAAAGGAGATCTGATACACTCTTCATCATCTCACAAACCTAACCTTACCTTAACTGTCAATATAATCAATGCAACTTTATAAAGAGTGTTGCCATCTGTCAAAGAATCAATTTGATTGAAAATAAGAATAAGAAAAAATCAGAGAATGTTTTTGAAAAAGTACCTTAGGAGGGCGATGCTGCATCACCATTGCATTCTTAGGTAAAAGTATGATGCGTTTCTATGAATTGCTTCAGAAACTTCCAATCAGTAAAAGATTGTTACCAACACGTAATACTTTGCTAATTGACTACGATGCTATGCCACACTCCTTCGAAAACTTTAGAAATCGTATTTTTTCCAACGATAATAATTCACAAAATCCGATAACCAATTAATAACTACAATAATAAATGCGAAACTTGCAAACCTACAATTTTCGATTGTTTTGCTGGCGGCTTTTTTGTTAAAGATCGTGGGAACAAATACCGACTACAGTACTCAATTACATGGATAATTTCTTCCACCAATTACTCAATTTTAACAATTTTTCTCTTCTTTTTCCTTTTTTTGGAAGATTAAAAATGAAGATTTCAAAGTGTGAAAAAAAAATCATCTCCTATTGGCCAATTCATGAACAAATTGTTAACACTTAACATTTGGAAATACACAAAAATGAAAAAGAAGTCGACTACTCGTCGTATTTGGCCTAAAAAAACACAATTGAAAGTCATGTCTTTTTTGAAATCTATCCATGGGGCATAGGCACCAAGAGAAAAAAATCAATTGTTTGTGTGTTTTTTTTTTTTGTGAAGAAATTGTGCGAGTTGTAGGAAAGCCAATTACGCAAGACAGGTAAATGATAAATTGGGTATTGTTCACTCTTGAGATGAGTCTCAGATTTTTGGTCGCAAATCGATGGATCGGTTGAAAATAATCGATTGGAAGCGTTGAAGACTTGTTTTTCAAAATAAAATTAATCGTTTTGTTTACATGCTAATTAAGCTTAATTCTTCTTAAAATCGATAGTGTTTTCTAGATCATTGGATAAGATTTTGTATTATTCGTAGAAAATTATGTACATGTTGACCTCGAGTGGAAACTGCCACTTTATATGACACTTAGACCGAAGAAACATCGATTGACAGCCAAATATTGACATTTCTTGCAATGAATTTTCGATTCTTCTAACAGTTTTGGAAGCGCCAACATTCATTGCTTAGCTCGTTCAATTAATTCTGTGCTATTTTTTGATGAAACAACATGAAAAATCTTGCTACTTAAGACGGAAGCCAAGCAGGAGTATTAGCTCTCAAATCCTATACAGTCCAAGCTTGTCTAGGACTGTCTCAACCTCCTCGAAAACCTTGCATCGGTAAATAAGGCTACCATAGCCTGGATACCAGGACATGAAGGCTTCGAGGCCAACGACCGGGTTTATTGCCTGGCAAGAAGAGGCGCTTGCGCCCACTCGTTGGTCCCGAACCCTATTTTGGGGTACCACTCAACAGTGCCTAATCCAAGATAACACAATAGGTGATCAAAAAACACGCCGACTACTGGGCCATCCTCAAGGGCCTTAGAGAAGCGAAAAATTTCATCAACCCCAACCTATACATGGCTAAGACTTTACTTGATCTCACCAAAGACGAGTTAAGAACCTTAACGGGCTACCTAACGGGACATTGTCGACTCAGATACCATCTGCATAAAATAAAAGTATCAGATACCGATATTTGCCGGCTCTGTGGAGAACTAAAAAGACCGCTAAACATATTCTGTCCGTATTACTCCACTTGACGTGGGCCTTCATCAACTCAGCGGAAATTCGGAAAATAGAACCTAAGGCTATTTAGGGCCCCTAATGCAGTAGACAGAAGACGGAAGCAACTTCTGTGAGCACTACAAGGTGTGCGTTAATTGAAATCTGCAATAGCCGTAGAAACAAAGAGGAGAAGGAAACAATTTTCTAATTTCTCTGCACCTGTCTTACCGTGTCTGGGAGCTCTCTTCTTCGATGATCGATGATGGCTGGTTTCAACCTTTTTTCCCTAAGAGTAGATAGCCACGTAAATGGTAGATTTCGCTATATCACATCGGTCTAAGTGTGTCAACATCTCTACTGGTAGCCACCCTTGATAGTTGAAGCCTATCTTTTACCTACGTCATTTAAGAGAAAGTTTGCCAAATGACAAGTGTGCTTCTTAAAATTTTTGGATTTGTATGGCGGTAGGATAGCCAAATTTTAAAAAGTGTTTTCTGACAAAGCACGTTCTTATTATGATCTTTTTTCTATAATAATGAAATGCGTGATAAATGCCACAAAAAATAAGACACCTCGGAACATAAAACACATAATCAAGTTACCGGAACCGGTCGCTGATAGTTGATCTCAAGAGAATTACTCGTACGTGTTCCAAGATATTTTGGTTTTAGCACTGTTGGCTGATTACAATCAAGCGTTTCGATTACTTCATTTAACTTGACACTTGTGAGACTTTTTGAAGTTCCTTCTGCTGTTTTCTTTATTTTCGAGAAATTCGTGTTCTGCCATTCTATTCTGCTCTCTTATTTCGAAAGCATACAGCATTTCATCTTTGAACAACTAAAAGTATTCTTGTTTCCTATCGCTTGCTAATTTATTTGGGATCAACTTCATTCCAGTCATGTTTGACCGCACTGTAGGGAGTAATGACAGGCTAGGCACCAATGACTCCATTCCATATCAGTGTGGTATTCAGATAGAATAAAAACCGAAAATGGAGCCGATGCAGTCTACCTTGACTGTTCCACATCTGCCTTTTCGGCAGCGGTGCATACATATGTTGGTTAGCTTAGGTTGAAGTGGCTGCCAGCTAAATCTAACACACTTAGACCCATGAGGGTCCATTGTGATACCACCAGGATCTCGGAAAGATCTCCTGCCTAGTCATTGAACCAATTTGAGATCCTTATGAAGCGTAGGAGACTACTAATATCGATGTTTATCAGGTCGGCTAAGTTTGTAAAGAAGAAAGCTCTTAAGTGGAGTTTTCTTTTGTGGGAGAGAGCTGGACAGGTGCAAAGAAGATGAAGAATAGTCTCCTTCTCCTCCTCGTCCATACAGCTCCTGCAGAAGTCGTTTGCGTAGAAGCCAAGCCTTGTTGCATGCTTGCCTATTAGACAGTGTCCAGTAATGACACCTACTACAGTGCTTACTCGTATATGCAATCTATTAAGAGAAATCAAATACTTTAAGCATTTCAGATCCAGCTTTGGTCAAATCTGCTTGTCGCTGGACATGTTGTACCACTTGTTCTGCTTGGATGATCGAAGAAATATGAGGTCCCACAGAGCCTAATTTTGGCTAAAATCAACGGAATAGGTGCCTGTCGGCACAGTTCGATAAAATAGCAATTCTAGAGGTAATTCGTTAACTACAATTTAAATGTAGTGCTCGAGCATATATCTGCCTGAAACTCTAAACAAACTCACATTCAATAGACAATTGATTAGATTACTCATTCATCAATGTAGTCACGAGGCCTTGCTCTCCTATTTTCCCGAACCAAAGTTGCTGAGATGTGGTCGTTGTCGTTCAGTGATAAGTGCGTTGGACTGCTGAGTGATCTGATACAGGGTCAAGTCCATCAATCAATCAAAAAAAAAAAAATCAGCTCTGGGCAGGCAATGACAAACGAGAGTATAGTTTTTCAAGAAAAAGCTCGTCAATTCGTCGTGAAAATTGTACAACCCGGGCATTTAATCTTCTCTATCACTCTTCTTTGACAAGAGGTTTGAGATCAACATCCCACGGCAGACTACTGGCAATCCACTGCTTATACCTACGTACATACATCGTGTTATACACCCAATAGTGGATTTCGGAAACATCATCAGTGTGTATGCAGCCAACTACAAGGTTTTGGCTTGGAAAGTATTTTTTCAGCCTCACGTTCAGGCAATAAAAACATGTACCTATCACCAACTCAGGATTCAGCTTTTACACTGAGAATACCCCAATGGACCCACCCTTGGCTGGGGGGATTAGGCGCTAGATAAAACCTCGTAACCGTCGCTAACATCACTCGACTCGGCAAACAAACATTGCTAAAGTGCCCAACAAGGGGTGTTAGCCGAGTATTGCACTTTTGTTTCTCTGAATATTCAGATTTCAAATTGAACTCCTCAACTAAGCTTTCGCAGCACAAATGGCCAAGTTTCCTCTAACAGTCATGAACACATTTGAACCACGTCACCCTTCCCCGAATTTAAACCTTATTCTGACATAATTTGTCATTTCCTCGAAACAGTTTGAATTCCCTTTCCACACAGACATAACGACGCGGCACTTGAAATTTAAATTTGTTTGCAATGCAAATGTCTGGTCTTTGTCTCCAGCAGCAATAAAAAAAAAAAAAATCAAATATTTGGAATTCTAAACCCATTTTCAAGGCTTTCTCTCATCAGTCAGATGTCTTTTTTGGTTCCCAAATCAACATGTCCGCCTCAATTCTTAAATCAACAGATGTTTTGTTGTCTTTAGGCCATCACTCACTCCATGAGACACGACAATCATCTAGAGAAAATATTGCTTTTCCTCCAAACTGATCTTGTCAGCTCTTCGAGTAAAGTCAACAAGATCAGCATTTTTTTTCTTAAATTCTCTCCCTATATCGATTCGTGGAGCACGTAGATACTTCATCCAAACCCGGTAGAACTATTCCACAGACTTGACAATGTACATAAGTCAGATACACATCAAGCACTCACGTAACACAGTACAGAGCTCAATTTCACAAAAGTTTTAAATTAGAATATCTACTCAAGCGTGAGTTAACATAACTCAGGCGTACTCAGGTTGTGTACATCCCAGTTTCTCATGCACAGAGAAGATCTCTACCTGACTCATCATCCTTATCATCATCAACAGAAGCACAAGCAGTAGCAGGTACATTTGCTCACACGCTACCATAATACTGAGACTATTACGTAGGTACATCAAATGGCTTGTGGCCAGTTCCACTCTACAAAATGTAGATTTGTAGATCAAAGAATTGTAATGGCAGTTGCTCTGGATTTTTTTTTGCAAAATCACCCGGGGGAAATACAAAACCAAGGCAAAAAAAGAAAACAAATGAATAACAACCATATTAACATACTTAAGTTGGAATCTTTTGTTTATAACAACCGTTGTATTGTTTTTTTTGTTGTATCATTGCAGATGTCTTATTTGTATTCAACGTTTGCCAAGCTGGTGAGCGATCATTGTAAGACAAACCCAGATACCCGAACTATACCGGTTAACCACTGCAAACGTGATCTCCTCAACTATGGCTACGAGAAGTTACAGACGTTCGCAGATCTCCAATTGGACACATTGGATCCATATCAGCGAGGTGCTAATGAATTGAGTAAGTATACCAGTGTGTGTTGCTCTACCGGAGGGAGCTTTCTACGTAGAATTAGATAAACAATTTGAAAGAAATTAGAACGAAAGTTATAGCAACTGCGTAGATGATGGTGTTTTTGGAAATTTCGGGGATTTTACTGTGACGCCTATGAATCATGGCTCGTGAAGTCATGCCTTGTTTTGGTTTGAAAAGTTCAAAGTGGGACTGCTAATAAAAACTGGAATTTTAAACAAATTATGAGCCATAAAAGATGTTTTCTGAAACAGCAGTTTGATCATAAATACACATGTTGTCGAAGGTAGACTCTTTTTTTTTATAGCCCTTAACCCATGACTTTTGTGTCCACTCTAAGTAGAATGATCGTCACTCGAAAAATTAACTTGTAATAAAAATATTTTAAATCTCTGTTACAAATGCTTAAAGGTGACAGTAAGCTTATTTCACTGCACTCAAACAGTATTGTATGACCCCACAAACTTTGACACAGAAACCTGCACAATATATTTTCTTGTCCCACAATTTATGGAACTTGTGTCTTTGACCGAAAGTAACCCTTATGATATCTGCAGTTCTCTTGCGTCTTTTATGCCAGCGTGCAATCACTACTGCAAAGAGCGCTATTGTCTCCAATCGACTGTCTTACTCACCTCGAGTCCGGCAGCCGCTAAGGCCCCCATTTCGGGAGCCATATCTTGCAAAGTAGTAGAACTGTTCAGACATTAACTTGGACGCACACCATGGAAGTCATAATTGTCTAGTAGGCATCGATTGAAATAAGGAGGACCATAAACCAGCAAGGCGATGATCAACAATTAAAAGCTATTTTACCCAAAAGTTAAAATTACCTATCAAGAACTAAACAAAAATGGAACCGTGTAAACCGATGTGCTATGTATACCTACCTAGAAAGATACGACCTACATTAAACCAAACAAAGTTCTCAGTACAGCTGGAATGGATGTTACGCGAATGTTTTGTATTGTGTTTGGTATGATTTACAGACGGATCAAAAATGGCTTCCGGATTGGGTGCTGGCATCTTTGGACCCAACACTAAAGCCTCGGTAACAATGGGGATGTGCCCCAGCGTGTTCCAGGCTGAAATCCATGTGAGCTAGCTAGGGCCGGTTCGGCTTCCACGCTCTTCGGACCGGAACCCTTCAGTGGCGTTAATAAGGCTACCGAAACAGCTTTGTTAACCAACTGGGAATACCAACTTCGCCTAGCCCATTGGGAAAATGTCCCCGGGCTTAGGCAATCCAATACAACTATAAAGTCCTTTTTCTACAAGGAAATTCTAAACCTTGACAGAAACAACACAACTAGCTTCTTAGTGGGCTTCCTTATCGGCCATTGTGGATCTTTCATAGGGAATTCTCTTCCTTGGCGGAGTTTAGAAATTCGGCTACTAATGACATACTCACCTTCGTAAGGAAGGTAGTAGGTCTACTAGGCTGAGTAGACCAGAAACACAATAGAATGGCCAGCCATACTGGCAGTGTTCAGCTTCAGATCATTGAGATCACTAAAGAGATATTCTCCTTAGGTGGCTTTTTTTATTCTGGCATAAGTGTAGCACTACTCATCCTCTCCCTCATTTGTGCAGCACTTGCAGATATCATTGCAGGCTATGCCCAATGGTTGAGCGATAGTCCATCAGTGCTCTAGAGTTTGTTATGCTGGATACAATGGTTTTTTTCAGCTTAACTAGATATAAAAAATATCGCGATGTCTCAGCATATGCATTAAGTTCATTTTCAGCTATGTAGCCGCCTGACCTAAAGCTGTGACTGTGGCTTGAAAATCCTGCAGTGGCTAGGGAGTCTGAAGGAGTGGTGGATGCAAAAATAATTTGAAAACACACTTGCAACGACTCACATGGCTGTTTTGGAGACGTGTTTAAATCGGGCTGACACCAAGCGCTCCTGTTCAGCATATCAGTTCAATGCGCGAGGTTTCGAAAAAGCTGCGTTACTGGCTTGCTATATAATCCCCCTTATCCCAGAACCATCAATGTGCAAATCTTGGTTTTTTGGGTTTATTACGTGGTTTACAGCTATTTTTAACTATGTCAGTTATTGAAGATTTAAAATCCTCTAATTATACCAAAAGTTCCAGCGACAAACATTTATTGGTAGCAAGTGTAGCATTGCTTGGAGGGCGGCATTCGTAATGCTAAGACATGCAACTCGTTCAAATTCATCCATTTTGGACTTTGTCGATCATTTTTAGACTGGTTACTTTCCAAAGCTAGCCACCAAACGAATATGCCATAGATGCAAGCTGGAAGTCCCATCTTGGACCTACGAGGGATTTGCCTTGCTTGATATTTGGCAATTTTTACTCGTCATTAAGGCTAATTTTTTTTTATAACTAAAGCGCACTAAAGAGGTTATGAATACCTTTAATCGAGTGCCTGGAATTGAGGAAGTTAGAAGAGAGACGAACGAGATACAGTTGCAAGTTGGTCTTAAATGCTTGCGGGTTGCAGGGTTAGATTGTGGGTTGTAGGAAAAAACACAGAGCTATGTAGATTGTTCCACATTCGCGTTGAAGGGCTTACGAAAGAATCTTTATATTTGACTATGCGTCCGAAAGTACGCTTAAGGGTTAACTAATGTGCATTCAAACAATGGCTTTCTTGGTCACAGGGAGACACACCTATGTGCCTAATGGATGCTGGAGACTCTAAGATATACTTCTGTTGCTTCCATCCACGAAAGCTTAAAGTTTGCTACGTCTGACCGTAATATTCGGTCTAAACCAGAGTAGTTTGCGACGAACATCAGGCGCATTAGGAAAAAAATAACGAAAATCTGACCTTTGTTCAACATTGAGGGAAAGAGAAGCCTCCGGAGCAAAGCTAATTCAATTTTTGTGGGACAATTTACTTGCAGTTTAGTGGCGTTGCAGAGTTTAAGTTGGTTGGTGTGTGGGTAACAATCTTACTGAACCATATGCTCTGAAAAAAGTTATATTGGTCGTTGAGGGAAGGAGTATTTCGAGCATTCAGAAACTCCATGTAAAAGTGGACCTCACTTTATATCAGCGATTTCACAGACCCGTACTATGTTTAAGCGACCTCGAAAGAATCAAAAAGACTCTAATAATTTATGGCAGGTATGCTGTTTTTCGGCATTGGCCAAGGTCTAAAGGAATAGTTTAATTTCCTTAAATATAGTATATTCTTCGTCACCTTTTGTGAGATCTCATCTCTGAAGTGAAATTCTATGTTTTTCTTAAAGGAAAGTTTCTGGCTGAGTGGCCGCAGATATGATGACTTAATGTATGCCATATGTTTATCAGCTCGTGCCTATAGACACTTCTGGTAAAGTTTGCCATAAGCCCTGAATTAGCGGCACGGCTACCTCTCCCATCATCTTATTATTTACCCTGGTGTCTTTAATTTTTCTTCTCAGAGCCTTAAAACCCATGTTATGTGCCATGGTATTCACATCTCAGTTAGTGAGTTTGCAGTCCAGTAGTATTTTGAACGCCGTTCCTCTATTTCGCGCTTGTCGCACAAAGGAATTTCTAAGTGGATTAGCTTAAGAGTGTTTGTCGTCTCTCCTCAGTACGAAGGTGTAGCCAAGCTCACCCTGGGTCAGTCACTAGGAGGAAATTAATGGAAAACTGATGTTAAAGACCTGACGGAAGGAGACGGAGCCTCCCTTATTTGCGACAACTTGTGCTCATATCGTAACTGATCTCCTTCAGATAGTCTACGTTACGCAGAGAATTCGAAAGGACCACCTTTTTGGCTGCAGTAAACCGTATTGAAGTAAGCCCTGCCCCCACAAAGCTTCGATCGCGATTTTAATCAGGAACATTTATCTGCTTTAAGCCAAAATCAGTGTTAAGAGCTCCCGAAAGTTGTAGGGATAATCACACATGTACAATATATATGTATGTACAGAAGCTTTTTCTAAGCTATTGTCCCCTGTTTTCTGTAAGTTCACCGATACGTGGACTAGTGTGTGAGTTGAAAACCACTGTTTAAAGTCTTCAGGTCAGAGAAAGACGCCGGAACTCGAACTTCATGTAGAAGCAACTGAAAACTATAGCACTAGGTGTTATTTGAGTGGATGGTGTACACTCTTCTTTCTTTAATCCGGGCTACGTTCTGACACCCTTCTCCACTTCATTCTTTCGATTATAGCGTTCTTCCACACAACCAATAATGATTCCTCAGAGGTAGAAAAGTTTTTTCAAAATTAATAGCAGACGCGATAGCCCGGAGGGAGGGTCAAGCCATTCATGTTGTGCCTGTTACATTCTTCGCACGAATGGAAGGGACCTTACAGCTTGCCTACTCCAAACAGCAAATTGAAAAGCTTCTTGATGACGAATTATACTCTTGGAGGTTTATTATTCCCCGATGGGAGGTGGTACCGCTAAAAATGTTCGATGGATATTGCTGAGACTCGAACTTCACACTAAGACACTAACGCCCTAACCATTGACCCACGGTGACTTTACCATTGAGCCCCAGTGCCCGAAGAGTAAAGGATTTGCAATCTGCTTCTCTAAAAAAAATGCTGAGTATTTAGTATTTTTGAGCTGAAGACTACCGAAAATAGTCAAGCTTTGACGAATATGTAGTTTCAGAACTAATCAATCAGCGCTAACGCTAGATTGCACTTTTGGGTAATACAGCCGTCTCCGAAGAGAACTATCTGCTTGTATAGCTAAAGACCTTGCCAAACCACCTTGAAAATAGTCTGAATTTACAAAAAATCAATCGAAGGTCTATGATTCATTTCCGACGAACTTGCTGGACAAAGTTCAGAAAAGGAATTTCTAAGGACCTGATTCTGGGTCGTCGATGGGAACTTTCATCGACTGCTAGGTTTCTCGTAAACAGAAAATAGTCTCTAGAATACAAACAAACATAAACGAATACTCCCCGGTGTCTTCAAGAAATCTATGGAATTTCGCAGACTATTTGTTGTGACTACAATAAGCTACTAGTTTTTACTTAACACCTCGAAGTGCTGTAAAGAAGCAACGCAATGAATTTTGTGCCTTAAGCCGTGCGGAACAAACTCATCATTTATACATTGAGCAAGCGAATTTTAGTCTCTGGAAATTTTTTGAAACTTTTATTGTTTAGAATAATAAAAACCCAGGTCTGCCTTTAAATATTTATGATTTTCCGGACGCCACCAGCAGTGAACTCTGCTCTTTTACTCAATAGAATAGGCGTCGGCAGATTCCTGCAAAATAGTTGAGATTATTCAAGGCTACCTGAGGAAAGTCATAAATTCACTAATTAACGACACGGAATAATAAAGTCGGATTTATTATTTTTCCTCTAGGCCCAGTCCATTCTTAACCCGTCGATCCGAGACAAATTCAAAATATTTCCTTATCTTTATAGCTGCGTCCATTCATGGCATCGTTGCCACTCTCACTTTCAGATTCATTACGAGTATGCTAAAACCTATGGGTTTTCCCTGCCCATAATCCTTGACAAATTCAACCCAAAACCTGCTACAAAATCCATAAATATGTCACCATTCAGTCAAAAGTCAATCGAAAACATCTAAAAGAACACCTAAACTAGAACTGTCCGCGCATAATATTACCCGACTCTCGACCATGTTGTGACCAGGAAATCAACATCGTAAAAGCGTTTACAAACACACCTCTCCCTCCATCAATCACAAATCGAAGACAAATGGAACGAATCCAACAAGTATCTACAGCTATGTTAAATTGATTAGTTGAGGCTCGCGAATGTGAATGTGGCACTGGCACTTGGCTCAACTCCACAAAGTCGTAGCATTTGAATGTTTGTCACGTTTTCACGTAAAAACAAACGTCCATAATCGTCGTGAAGCTTTCAAGTTTCTTACGTTTACTGCCGTAGAGGAAGTGAGGCATTTTCGAGCGTATTGATGAACTATTGTTATTGCCGCTGCTTTGGATAGTTGTTGTTGATTTATTTTTAAACACTGACCAGCAGGTTTCGTCACGGATATTTGCAATAAAAGTTCATTGAAGATTTTATTTTTGTTTTTGTTCGGACCTATTCTTCAAATTTAATGGGCAAACAACTTTCACAAAAAAGAAGACGACATAGGCTTCTGAGGGTGTTTTCTAACCAGATCGATATTACAGCAGTCAGAGGAAATTTTGGTTCCATGGTTGGAGCATATTGACACCGGCAAACTTGTCTAGTGAGTGTCCTGCGTGTTGTGTGTCCAATCTCAAGCTGGTTACATTCTCACTATTTGCAGCGGTTGGCTTTCTTTATATCGAACAGGCGTTCAAATGTTCAGCTACTCTTAACTGTCTATGTAGAGCTTATCTCAATCGAGGTCTACACGACTAAATTTGACGACCCACGCATCCTTCCGCAGCATTGACATTAAGTCTCATGTTGTCCCTAGACATTTTTGGTAAAAAGATGGGGCCCATTTGGACTGATCTAGCTCTTAAACTGAACTTTTTGCTACGCAAAGCTTGGCTTTTGAAGGCACCGACGGTACCAACATCAAACTTAATCAAAACTTCTGAGCATTTATTCATGCCCCCAGGTAGTGGAAAATGCTGCTGATGCCTCCCAAACCGGAAGTGGAGTAGCTGGTGCCAGCATCTCCAAAGAAATCAATGTAAACATCCCTTTCCTCCCAGCGCCCTTATCACTGTGACGAATTTTTACCGAAAATATGACGGCAATGACGGAATCCTTGTCCTGGTTGAAATTTAACGCTACCCTACGTATTCTGCCTGAACAACATGGGAACTGGGAGTAGCTCTTCGGTTAGGGTTGGTTAGATTAGGTTAGGTAGCTGCCTCCGTTCAGACAGGAACACACTTACACCAGATTGACGTAGTTCTTGCTATTCATACATATTCATAAATTTAAATCGGAATAATCAACCATAGGTGGTATAAAGATGTGATACACCAAATCTCCGGACAGATCTGGTACAAGATTGATCAGAATCGATCCAATGGTTTGATCTTGCTTAAGTTACCTCTGCCTTTATGCCAGGGAGCTTAACCAAATAACTTCTGCAGAAATGATAAGGAGCAGGAAACTATTTTTCATTTTCTCTGAACCTGTTCGGTCCTGTGCTTCATCTGGGAGGTTTCATTCTTCGATGATCCTGCGACATTGCAAATATCGACATGAGACGTATCATCCGGTTAATAAAAATCTCTTATAGTTCAATTAGTGGTCGACGTGGCTCTGGATTTGTTAAAGATCCTGTGGTACCACAATGGGCCACTTCTGGTTTAACTATCTCTGTATTTAAAAAGGTGGCGCTCTAAACGAACCTAACCTAACCCAGGCCACACATGATCAGCTCATACCTAAAAAGTGTGAAAAGGAAGAGAATACGGGTGGAGTTCTCATGGTTCTCTCATGGTTTGCGAAATATGTATGTAGGTATGTATACGAGTATATGTACATAAGTGGAATTAGAAAACACATCTCGACGCCCTACACCCGATCATCCCCCTGAATTTTAGCTAATTTTTTGCAGTACTAAGTAGAGTCGGTCTAAAAGTATAGATGGTGACCGCCGTGACTTAGTAGATAGTGCATTAGTTTACTGTGCGAGTGCGTAAATTTAAGTTCCAGCCATGTCTACCGAAAATTGTTCGCGCCTTCCTAACTTGGCCAAAGCCAGAGAACAAGAGCTCATTTTCCTCACTTTACGAACTGGCTCGCCAAGGATCCACTTTAGAAAGTGAACACAGTCACATATCGATAAACATCCCTATCGGTGTACTGGAAGGTAACGTCGTTCACAAGATGAGAGAACTAATCAACACCTTTTGGTCTGCCAGAGGCGACTGCATTATATCCCGCAACTTATGGCAGAGAATCGACTAAAGCTATGAACAAAAAAGATACTCACACCCTAATAGATGTACTGATGAGACATTGTGCTATAGTCACTATGGCCACCAGACTCGGCAGACTACTGTAGGAGCTGTTAGGATGCGGAATAAACCGACTCATGGGAAACAGGCTGTTTGGAGACCTAGGAAACTTCACAGAAGTACTAATGACGAACATACTCCACTTTATTAAGAGTACAGGTTGGTTTTGTGATAGACCAGCCAACTAGAAACCAAGGTTGGAACAAGGACTACAACTCAAAGTGGAACACAATGGATCAGCCTACTGAACGTACAGTCATCGACTGGACACTTTCCCCATAACCTAACCTAACCTTAGGTAGATTTCTCCGCAAAAGCACATGATCCGTCTATGGCATTCTTTCCGGTGCGGTACACGTAGAACGGCTTGAGTATGTACCTATGTACATATGTACTTTGCAAATGACAAATTCTCGAGAAAAGTAGACAGAATGCTTCCAAGACGTCGTTTCTTCTGCGGGCTGATAAACTTATGCAAAATTGCACTTTTCTCTCTAGATGTCTCTAATTCAGCGGACTTCTTAAGTTTTTTTAAAAATAAAATGTACTTCGGGCAGAATGGACCCAACGTTGAAATGAAGGCTGAATAATTTCACAAAGACACCTATCTACCTACCTACCTTGCCCTTTCAGAATTTTCTTTTCTGAACCCTTACAAGCTTTTACCAGTCGTCATCTATGGCAATGAAAAGACTAACAAATCAAGATCAGGATCGGAACTGATCCAAACACAGGTGCAGCATTAAGGTCTGACATTCAAATTTTTGACAATGCCATACATGTGTATTTGTGTTTCAAATTTATTTTACTCCTGATAATGCACAGACCGATCAGCTGAAGATTTAAAAATAACGCTGCACGCTGTGTTCTTGAAAGCATGAAAATCCAGCATATCTATGCATGGAAATCAGGAAGCTGGTTGATGAGTTTCTGAACATGCTCCCATCATGTCGAACTCTAACACGACTTTATGATAGCTCGTCAGAATGCGCCTAAACACAACTGTACAGTTTGATCCCAAAGATGTCTTTCTAGCGAAAGTCTAGAATGTCGTAATATCTAGCAGGAATTTGGACATGAATTAGTAACCCAGATTTACGTCGCCTTTCTCAATCCTTTCACTTGTTATGTGCAAAAGAAATTATCGCGATTTGAGTTTTTTGCTTAATTCCGTCAAGAAATGGAGAAGAATATACCAGTACAAGTAACACAACAGAGAATGTATGATCCCTACCGCAGGCAGGTTGACTTCAAGTCCACAAAAGCCCTTCAGGGTATGGAATCTGACGAAACATGGACGTTAGACAATTCGTTCAATGACAACTAAAGGAAATCAAAACTTAGGAATGCATTGTTATGTGAGCAGGGTATTCGTTAGGCTCGCTCTTGTGGTAGCCTTCGCTCTAGACTTAGTAAATACTTGTTAATTTCTGTAGTCTTTCCCCAATTGCATTTATTACCAACCATAACTAATGCCTCGAATCTTTGTCTCCTTTCAGTTTGGACAACAATAATGCGCGGCCACCCAGCTGTAACAGTTTCGGCCAACCGCCGCCAACAATCAACACCACCACCCAGTTCACTGGTTGTCTTAACACACCAGAACTCCAACAACAAGCCATCATACCCAAAGAACCCGCTTTTCGACGAACCCGAACGTAAACATACCTACGCTATGGACATGGACATAGCCTATGGTTATGCACCACCCCCATCTTCTGCTGAAGTCCTATACCCAGTGCACTCACTGACCTCTTCGCCACCCAAACAGACCACATACCTCAGTGGTCCGTTCGTTTTCCGTGTTCGCCCCGATGGCACTCCCATTGAGGAGGACAAACACAGACCGTATCCCCGTGATGATGACCTCGAAGCCTTCCAAATCGCCAAACAAAACAAAGTCGCCACGATCAGCTCCAACAAGCAAAAGAGATTGGCCAGCCTCGCCGTTCAACATCTGTCGGTGCAACAAGCTCCTGCCCAACAACAACGCACACGACGTCAGTCTAAGGTTGTAAATAAGCCATATGCACTGGTAAGCACCCCATACTACAGCCGTCGGCTGGTACAGGTGTAAGGCACGAGGCTGGCAGAAAGGTTAAGGCCCTAGCCCCCATAGAAGATGACTCTGCTTCCTGGTTGTCATAATGACACACCACAACGGCATTCTACGACAAGCACGTGCACTGTCATCATAACCAACTTGTAACGGGGCCTCGTAGCTATGCGGTATTTTCTAAGCCTAATCAGACTGAGTGCATGTTAAGTGTGAATGCGAGAACGAGTGACTGAGTGAGTGCTTCGGCGGGTAAATGATCTGAGTGCCTGTGAATTTATGCAAATTAACGTCATGTCAAAACCACAACCTGGGGTAACCATCAAACACACACAGAATTACAAACATCTCTTTCAACTGGTGAACCGGTATAAATAGAAAACCGGCTTTGCCGCCCAAGCAGGAAATGGAACATCAACATCTGGACATTCTTTAGACCAAGTCTATTCCATAAACGAACAACGAGGTGTTCCAGATACTTGGAGGAATGTTGATTAAAATTGTATTCTCATTGTTTACCCCATTAAGTTATTAATGAATTTATAACAATTAATTAAATTTTTTTTAAATTTTTTTTTGCATAAGTTTTTTAGTATAAGCGCTATCGCTAGAACATATAAGCTCATTTATATTTAAATTATAGTTTTGTAATTTAGCGTACCGACATATTTAATTGTGATGACGAACGATTTTTAATTATATTAAATAAATAAATTATTAAACAAAAATGTATTCTATTCTGTGTTTAAGGATCAAGCCAGGATTTCATATAATGAGCAAACCCCTGTAAAGTCCCCCTAAAAGCTGTTACCTTGCCGGATGTATGAACCGCCTAGCTCTGCGTTGGTCTGCTCTTCAGCATACACACTTTCCACTTGGTGATAGTTTTGTCTATATTAAGGCCTTCTAGCGCTTTCTTTACCGCGTGGGTTTGAACATTGTTAAAGGCCTCTTCAATGTCCAAGAAGGCAGCAAGTGTGTATTCTTTGTCCTTCAGTGTTTTTTTCACTTTAATTACAACACTGAGTGCTGTCTTGACACTTTTACCCTTTCTGTATGCATGCTAAGCCGAAGACAGATCTCTATCAAACTGAGTTCCGGCAAGCCCATGCAGAGAAACAAGTGCCATAGAAAGCGGCCCTGCATAGAAGGACCAGAGCTGCTCGCGAGCTCTACGAGCAGAAGAAACGAACACCGGCTTCTCAGGAGGAAACAAAAGGAGCCTGACCGTGGAAATAGAGAGATGCTACTGCAGGAATGAAGTTCGGAACTTTGTCAAGTCTACAGATCCTTAACCGAAGCCTGCAAGGATGAGCAAGGGAACATCGTAGTAGAATCACAGTCGATGCTGAGCATATGGAAGAACTATTTCTGTAGACTGTATATTGGCGACGACGAATCAAATCCCGCTGTCAGGCAGAATGAACCATTCAGTTTGGACGAGAAAGACCAACAATTCCGCCCGTCCAACCTGAACGAAGTGAAAATAACCATTTCTAAGCTTAAGTCAAACAAAGCTGCTGGTGCTGACGACCTAGCTGCCGAGCTGTTCAAAGCGGCGATGACTTGTTAAGGAGCATGCACCAACTCGTCTGTAAAATATGGTCAGAGGAAAGTATGCTCGATGAATGGAACCTCAGCAGTGTTTGCCCGATCCTCAAGAAAGGCGACCCACTGAACTGCGCCAACTACAGAGGGATCAATTCCCTTAACATCGCCTACAAGATCTTATCTGCCGTGTTGTGTGAGTGCCTGAAGCCGTTGATCAACAACCTGTGCGGTCCATATCAGTGTGGATTCAGAGCAGGAAAGTCCACCATCGATCAAATATTCACACTGCGGCAGAACTTGGAGAAAACCCAGGAACTTCAAGTCGATACGCACCACCTTTTCATCGATTTTAAGGCCGCCTATGACAGCATCTATAGAGACGAGCTATACAGATCCATGTCTAATTTTGTCAAACTCCCTGTCAAACTCGTCCGTTTGTGGAGGATGACGATGGAGATTGCACGGTGCTCCATCAAAGTTGGTCAAAATCTCACCGCAACCTTTGATGTCAACGCGCTGTCATGCGACTTCTTCAACATCGCTCTTGAAATAGTTGTGCAAAACTCTTTCAAAATTCCGTCCAATTACTCGCATACGACGACGATATTGACATAATCGGAAGAACGCAGCGTGATGTCACTGGTGCGTTGGTGATGTTAAGACGGAGGCGGCGAAGATGTGTTAAGCGGTCAATGAGGGCAAGACCAAGTAAATGCTATCAACAAGAAAGGACACTCAACACCGACGTCTTGAAGAGGAGGTCACTATAGACAGATATACCTTTGAGATAGCTAAGGACTTTTTCTACCTAGACAAGGACACCTGTTTTGAGATCAGACGAAGAATAACTCTTGCCAATTGCTGTTTTCTTGGTCTAAGAAGGCAATTGAGTAACAAAGCCCTCTCTCGTACAATAAAGTGACCCGCTCTACGGCGCAAAGGCGGGGACTCTGTTAAAAGGGGATGAGATTGCTCTTGGCTGTTTCGGTCACGCCTGCATAAACGGTTAGCCTGCCAAACTCCTGAGATTCATTAATGTATCTAAGTGATTTAAGTAGCGGTTTTAGATTCCCAGAATTTTTAAATAAAAAACTCCTCCCAGATGCTGTCTACATTCTAGTCTGTATATCAGGATGGGCCCCACTATTGCTGTATAAAACCAATGAATTCAGGCGGAAGGCTCTATTTCGGACCCAAAGCCCTATGATGGGAATAAAGGGCAACCGAGGTTTTTTTTGCCCAGTTTTGTACATTCAGTTTCCAACTGAGTTTTTTTATTTTGTCGAAAATATTCCCTTAGTGTCCGGCAAGTTTCGTGAATTGAAGTTCCGTGTCATTTGACTTTGAAGGAGTAATGTGTGGTACCTTGTACCTTCTTGAGAACAACACCAATTCAATTTTTAAGAAAATCTTAGCTTAGACGAATAAAGTTTTGGTTGCGAATCAATTTAAATTTTCCGCGAAATAAAAAAACTACGCATTAAAGTCATCCACTTGCTGTTTGCTGATTCTGGTCGGATAAGTCAGAAGCGTACTTCTCAAACGGTTTAGTCACTATGCTATAATTCTATATTGGAAGTCTTCTCACGAATCAAATAAAATGAATTCAATGTTCACAGTCTGCGGATATCGAAAAACAGATCAGCACGGCTTTAATTTTTGGATTTACCCACTTGCTACGTCTGTTGACCTTAGAGACATGTTGAAGGCTTTGCCTTCGTTTTTTTAGTAATCGTATTCGTTTCACTTCCACCCGACAGTTGGAATTTTGCAGTTCTTTTCCTTGTACTGTTTCTAAAAGATAAAACTGGCAAAGTCCTTGTCGATTAGCATGAGTACTAATGCGCAAGCGGCCTTAGACGTGATCGATGAATGGTGCACTAGGATTGAGCTTTCGGTCAATCCTCTAAAAACTGAGGTCGTCCTCCTTACGAAAAGGAAAGGAAGTCAATCTCCGATGAGGCCAAATATCTAGGAGTGATCCTAGGTAAAAGACAACTTCTTTGGACAAAACTTGTCAAGTCGAAGACATCCAAGGCGCTCTCCGTTTTCTGAGTGTTTTCTAGTGTAAGGATGCTTTTCGCAAGACATGGGGCTCATCACCCGAAAAAGTACTTTGGATCTATACGAATATGGTAAGACCGTTTCTAGCTTAGCGTCGGTTGTTTGGTGGAAGGGGCTTTCGCGTAAATATGCGACTGAATTTTGCTTCAGAGAACGGCCTGTCTCGGTCGCACGGGAGCTTTTCCTGGTACGCCTGGCGCTGCACTAGATGCTCAGCTAGATTAACCTCCTCTTGATACTTATATCATGGGCTGTACTATCAAAGCAATCTATTGTCTTAGACGGAGCATCTTTTGGTATCATCCGCACCGGAGTTTTGATGACCTTGCGCATGCCGTCTGATGCAATGACACCAGAACTTTGGCTGCTGTGCAAATTTAAATTTGACTTTCCTTGCCTTCATGACTGGTTTCGGTCAGAGTCTAAGCCTGGACGCGACTGTAGTTGAATCTTCACGGATGGCTCCAAAACCAGTCATGAGTCTGGTGCTGGTGTCTTCATTGAGGTCGACAACACAAGACTTCATAACTCGTTGCAAGCATGTCTCTGTTTTCCAAGCAGAGACCTTTGCTATCCTAATGGCCACGGACTATATTGTTGGAAGATGTGTTTAAGGCATTTAGTATTTAGACAGGGCAAACTGGAGAAACCAGTGCGAGAAAACAATACAACTTTATGGTTACGCCAGGATGTAGAGACAGCAAGAAATTCACTCTGTATAGGGATTCACCCTGTCTCTCTCCAAGGGCGCAGCCTGCTCTTGGGAATGACAGTAAAAGCCCAGAAAACAATAAACTATCTAAATCCCAACACGCATGCCTCAAAGGAAAATCTATCGAAACGGCTGTTTACGAGGTAAAAACAATTCACTTGCAATCTTCCTAGACATAGAAGGTGCCTTTAACAATGTACATACAAAACCCATTCAAGCTTCGCTTAACACCTTAAGAGTAGAGAAATGCCTAGGAACCAGAGTCATCCAATCTACTCTAGCCAACAGCCATTAAACAATTTACGTAAACAAAGAAACTCCTCAGGGTAAAGTTATATCCCCTCTGCTTTGCCAGATTGTAATGAACACAATTCTAACGAAAGTTGACGCTATACATTTAGTATCAGGTATGTTTCCCTCCGTGATAAGCGAAATCGTGGAGGGTGTACTTAGAAAGGTTATCACCTGGGCAACAAGCTGTACCTTTAGTGTTAATCCCACAAAAACTGAACTGATGCTTTTTACGGTAAAAACCAAAGTACCCAACTTTACCCTACCGCGGCTAAATGGTCAAGAACTCTCGCTAAGACCGAAAATGACCCTGTGGATGTACTTTATCGTAGTACGTCCAATTCTTACAAATGGTATACAACATCACTAAACTAAATCGAATCCAGAGAATGCAAGCCAACGGATGCACTAACGGTTCTCGAGCTTTACGTTAAAAAGATGGCAACCTATAGTGCGGTCAGATTCAGAGAATCTGGGTGCTGGTCGGCCAGGCCGCATGGTCACTGTAGCATTCTGATTTCACTACCTCAGGAGGCAATAACATCCCCCACATATTTACCCCGAGCATTACGCTCAACGAAGACTTCGCTGTGCGGAATGGAACAGCGGGGAGCTTACAAAAGACTACGACACATCAATTTTCAAGGACGGTTCGAAAATGGAATGCGGGGTAGGTTCGGGTATATTTTCAGCAGCTTTGAAAATATTGAGACACCCGGACTTCGCCAGTGTAGTTCAGGCTGAAATACTCACAATCTACGCTGTCGTGCGCTCAACAACCACACCACCGCCATCAAAACCCTTGTTTTGTCTCCATCAAAGCTGGTAGCACAATGCAGAACCGAGCTCACCTGCCTGGGGAGCTTATCCTCCCTAACCCTCGTATGGATCATAGGTCACAGAGGCATCGAAGGGAACGAAATGGGTGATAAGATTGCCAGGTAAGGGTCGGGCCGTGGCAACTCACGGGCGAGAGTAGTTTTCATTCCATTAGGAGCTGTCAAGAGAAAAATCAACCTACACTACCTTTCTGTAATCGAACACAAATGGAACGACCTTACTAGCTTTGCCATATCCAAGAAGACTTGGCCAACATACAACCACAGAAAAACAAACGACCTCCTTAGAAGAATCCGAACAGACATTGCGCGCGTAGTCGCCATCTGTACGGATCACTCGGCAGTAAGTGCCCAGCACTTGCCAAAGCGAAATTCAAGGCGCTGGGGGAATCCTTCCTCAACAACCTCAACAAACTTTTGGAGAAGAAAAAGAAGGAGACCCTCTTAACCGCGCCAACTACAGAGGCATCAGGCTTCTTAACATCGCTTACAAGATCTTATCTGCCGTGTTGTGTGAACGGCTGAAGTCATTCGTCAACAACCTGATCGGTCCAAATAAGTGTGGTTTCAGACTAGGAAAGTCCACCATCGATCTAGGAGAAAACCCAGTTACTTCAAATCGATACCCAATACCTTGTCATCGGTCGCGTATGCATCGACAGAGACAAGCTGTACAGAGCAATGTCTAGTTCTGGCATCCCAGAACGCATGATGATGAAGAATGCACGCTGCTCCATCAAGCTCGATAAAGACCTCACCGAGACCTTTGATGTCAAAAAAGGATTCCAACAAGGGAACGCGCTGTCATGCGACTTCTTCAACATCGTTCTTGAAAGAATAGTGCAAAACTAACGCACCAACACCAGAGGCACAATCTTTCAAAAGTCCGTCCAATTACTCGCATACGGTAATTGCTATTGGCAATTGGGTAGCAAAGCCCTTTTTGGAAAGACTAAAGTGATCATTTATAAGACCTTAGTCGTCCCAGTCCTGCTCTACGGCGCAGAGGCATGGACTCTGTCAAAAGCGGATGAGGTAAGTCTTCTCTGTTTCGAGAGCCCGATTCTTCAGCAGGGCCGAAAGCCTGGAGGAGGATAACGACGAACTGTACGACTAAGAGTGAAGGTCCATTGACTGAGGTGGCTGTGTCATGTAGAACGGATGGACACCAATGCTACCCCGGAAAATCTTTGAATCCACACCCGATGGACGGCGCAGTAAACGAAGACCGCGAGTCAGGTGGCGCACGGAAGTGGAAGAGGACCTTAACTAACTTGACGTGCGAAACTGGAGGATGCTGGCTAAAGATCGAGCTGGCTGGACACGCTGGTTGGTTGAGGCCCAGGTCCACCCCGGACTGTAGCGCCACCTTAACTAAGTACGTGAGCCATGGTCTATCGACATCTGTCCACACTCATCTAAAAAGAGCTGTGGTAACAAACCAGAGCATTTTTGACACACTTGGTTACGCAGGGGACATTTACAACATTTGCATCATCGGTGAAATGGAGCGAGCTGTCGCTGGCGTGTTCTATAATATCGAATCAGAAGCTGCATACGAGGATAAGACGAAGTATGTATGTATGTACATGCTATCTGCGCAAACACAACACCGACGGACGGTTGAATCGTTACGATGGGCAGCTATAGCTCTGAGGTAGTGAAAGAGTTTGATTACCGAGACTGTTCTTTCGATTCTACCAAAGACATCAACGCAGAGATTGAACGTAAAATACCACTTGGCAATCGCCATTATACATTTTGGCTAGCGATTATTAGTTGGCGATGCTTATAGGAGGTTCACTCCAAACTGTAGCGCCTCGATAAACAGCTTTGTGACCTCTTTCAAAACAGTACTCCAACT
Organism: Matsumyia berberina; assembly: GCA_917880715.2. Taxonomy (NCBI): domain Eukaryota; kingdom Metazoa; phylum Arthropoda; class Insecta; order Diptera; family Syrphidae; genus Matsumyia; species Matsumyia berberina. Next base: position 106,541,951 of record OU862870.1, on the reverse strand, counting down.
TGACTATATTAACTGCCGGACATGCACTCAAACATTCTTGTAATTGTTGACAAACTGACTTAAAACATCTCTCACTCCCTCATCTCGGTTTTGTGTAAACATCTGATGACGCAGATGAAAGTGGATCAGGTTTCATCGATTAGTATGCCCAAGCCCGGTGGCTATTCTGCGAAAACAGTCCCTAAAGCGGCCGTGTGAACAAGCCTAATCATAATTGATTACATGTCCGCAGCAAAGTAGTTGGTTCACATTCCATGGATATGAATAATTCGCACATTTAATCCCAAATCCACAAAGCATGTGGAATAATTGCCTCTGGATCGAGGTGTGAAGATCGACCAAAAGAAAAACCTCACGTCCGAAAAAGGTCGATGACTTGTACAAATATTTAGAAAAACCAAAATGCACGCAATTATCACACAAATTTGTATCGAACATTTTCAAACAAACAGGCAAAGGGGACTTCCGGCACAACAGTGGCGGCGGCGCCAACTATTATAAATCGTTTACATAACTAAAACCAGGAATGTTCACGTGATAATCGAGAAACTTGACAAATTCTGAGCGGAATTCTTCGGGCACAGATTTAGCATCGATTTAATTTGCAAATTATTTAAATTTTTTAGGAAACACGGATCTAAGATGCCACAAACACGGCATCCATCGACAAAGTCGAATGGCGAAAATAGATACGTTTATGTGGTGACGCTTATCTAAGAAGCGGACAGACGGTGCCATAAAAATGTTAATACCCTTGAGTTTGTTACCGATATTTGGTAATTAAATAAAAATACTGTCGCCAATGTTGTTTTGATGTCTATGCTTTAGTTTCGTAGTTTTTCTAGTTTTTTTTTATAAAATATTTACGGAAATTCCAATCTAACGATAATTAAATAAAAAAGAATATGATACCTTCATTTGGCGCCTGTTGGAAGTTTCGGATTTCGGCAAAACAGGCGAATTCTTGGCAGAATGTGAAATGGTATACCTAAGGCGTTATTCATACCTCTTCGCCAATCGCTTAAAGATTTAAATTAATAGATTTTTTTTTTGCCAAGATTTTTGGATTACATCATAGTTCTCCGAAGTGACCTTAGCTAAGATGTGTTAAGTGGGACAGTATTTACCTTGAACGAAATCTGCGAACTGTGTGCCATACTGCACACCCACATGTTTGTAGAAATATTAACAACATTGTGAAAAATAGAAGATGTCTGTAATTAGTTTTTAACGAGACTTTTATAGTTTTTTTTTCGAGTGCATCGAGCAACTTGAGAAGGTATAAATCAAAAATAGTGCGGTGGAGTTGAAGAAGCCGGCGATCGTGGTAGGATGCGACACAAATGTACACCACGACCTTGGGGGCAATACCAACACCAATTTTTCAAACCGGCACCCACCTCAATCTTGGCTTTAAAACAATGCCAGGAAATGATAGACATTACTCGTATCTGTCTACTAGCGCAGAGGCACCTCCAAAGCTGAACTGAATGTCCAATCACTTCTTGGACCACTGTCAAAATTTCATCATCCCCCACCCCGAGGAGGTCAGCTGCATTCTCCCATGCAGCTGCCCCAATTGCGGATTGTGTAGCTTAAATAGTAAATCTATCTGTGCAACCCAGTCATAGCTAACGAAGCGCAACCCCCAATGATAACAAGACGGAGTAGAATGGCCTCGGGTATTGCCAAGCCTGCTTATGACTGAGGGTGGCAGCATGCGAGCGTCTGGTGATCGGCTTTTCCCGCTCGGCAGCTGGCCGAGTTAAGCCCGAAGCGGCAACTATCTTCTCGGCAATGGTCCTGAAAACCATTACGAGGGTCAAATGCGCTAAGCTCCGATTGGAGTATAAGTGAACTTTCGGCTTTTCAACAACGGCATCGAATTAGGTTGTACAAATTGTATCTCAACAATGAATTACCTTTCCTACCAAAGCGTAAACCAAGGCTGGTTACACGTATACAGTGGGAGAGTTTGCAGAACGATGAGGTACGGGAGGAGCATGCACGGCAGGTATCCGAAAGGTTTGAACCAATTCCAACTGTTCCGACAAATGTAGAGGAAGAATGGCAGTTGTCATTACCTCTGCAGGAGATTTTCGCGGAATGAAGCAGCTCGGTGTGGCGGTTGGTGGTGAGAAAAGAACTGTGTGGTTTAAAACACCCGGAGTTCAAGAAGCCATCAGAGAGAAGAAGAACACCTTCAAGGTGTGAATACACTTGGGGGGCTAAGCTTCTCGCAACCGGTACATGGAGGCGCGAAGAACTTGCAAACTGGCTGTGAAAGCAGCTGAGGAGCAGTCCTGGAAGGAGTTCGGTGAAAAATTGTACCGCGATTACAGATCTCCAAACGAGGTGTTCTGGCAGACCATCCGCCGTCTCAGAGGAAGGAAGTTTATTATCATCAAAGGAGTTAAATCCAAAGATTGTGTACTTCTTTCCGGGTAAGCACTTTTCAGAGCTGCTCAATCTCAAACAGGTGACTGAGGATGGCAGACCCGTGGTTTTGAGTACGGCGGAGAATAGTCCCACGGTAAAGGAGGTGACTTTGGGGATAAAAAGGCTAAAAGTCGGCCAATCTGCTGGTGTGGATGAAATCCGGCTAGAAATGCTTAAGGCTTTGGGTAAAAGAGGGAGTGGAATGGCTCTCTCGTGTCATTAAAGTGGCCTGGGAATGCAGTGAAACACCAATCGACTGGCAAACTGAGTTTATTGTTCCTCTTTTTAAGAAAGGGGTTAAGAGAGTTTGCTCCAATTATAGAGGTATATTTCTTTTAAGTCTCCCGGGAAAGTCTTTGCAAGGATGTTGGAAGCGCGTTCCAGAGCTGTGCTCGAGTCCAGGTTGGGCGATGAGCAGTGCGGCTTTCGTCTGAGTACTCGAAAAGGTCTGGGAGTACGCCAAACCTATCTACAGTTGCTTTGTAGATTCGGAGAAAGCATAAGACCCGGTCCCTCGAGGTAAACTTTGAAGGAACGGTTCAAATTGGGAGACTTAAGACTAAGTCATCTGGGGTCCATCCAGAGTGAACCTCAGCGCGGAATTGACAGGTTTATAGCCGTTTCTTTTGAACGCAGGATGAGGGTAAACGTGGACAAATTAGAGGTAATGGTAATTTCCCGAATGCCTGCTCAATGCGTTCTGCATGTTAGTGGACTCCCATTGAAAAAGGTGAGAAGTTCAAGTATCTCGGGCTCCTATTCACGAGTGATGGAAGGAGCAATTCAACAGATTTTTAGAGCTTCTGTCCTTTTTTTAAAAACGAGAAATGTCCGTCCTGGTGAAGTGAAATCTTTGAATGCTTCAGGTATTTAAGACCAGGAGCAACATGCTTAAGTGCGACACCGTGTGATTTGCTGGGTTTCTCTCAAACACAACAATGAAACCCATCCAAAGAAAAGATACAGAGCATACAGAGCGAAGATACATAAAAGGATCAGTGCTGCTCAAAAGCTCTCGGGGCAAAAAAAGTGAAAACAACTATTTTCTCAGAAGCAAAAAGTTCGAATGGTTTACCAAAAAGCTGAAAAGGCGTTCAGCGGCTCGGATATTTGGACACAAAATAAAGTATGGGGTATTGGACACTCATTGAGGCGATCTGAACCATCATACTACTCATTAGAGTGATTGTGGAGTCAAACGAAACAACTTTGTCGAGGGATTCTTGGACTCGAAGTAACGAAAAAAGAAACCATGACGACATTGCAGGAAAAAAACTGTAGAGTTACCATCCATCAAAATTCCTTCGTTGCAGTGTTCTAAGCAGAGATCCTTGACCTTTTAAAAGAAGCTGGAGTTCTCTTCGAACACCACAACCAAAAAGGGAAAACGGGAATCAGTTCGGGTAGTCAAGCAGCATTTAAGCCATCAAAAGTTCGACCTGCAGACCTCACCTATTGGGAATGTAAAAAAACAAAAACTCAATCTGCTTGTTAGCCACAAAGACGTCCGTCTGTTTCAGGTACCGTATCAAAGCTGACCGCTAAAAACAGAGTGCGGGTCACACTGGCAGTAGTCAGAACAGCAACCAACAAAAAGGAATTTCGAAGACCACGGGCAGACCTCTCTTTCAAGTAGCAAGATTACTCGTAAAGAAACACAATACACATCAACCTTCTAACCAAAAACTTTCTAAATTCAAGCAGAAAGCACTTGAGGCTGATGGTGGAACTAATCTCAACACAAGGCATAGGCATAGACTACTGCTCGTCGACGCAGCAATCTGTAAGAACTACGAGGAAGAATGAGCTCGAACACTTTTTGTGCAACAGAAAACCCTGAGGTATGTGGATACCGAACCGTGCCTTAGGTCTGGTATTCGCAAAAATCCCAGTACTTTTTAACGTAGTCTTGCAGTCGCTGGACAGTGAGAGAAAAAGTGTACTATATCCTCCTCTTGACATGGAACTACCCTCACTATCCTGCCAGAACGACTGGAACTGGGTATATCACACACTACGTGTAAATATATCCTTAAAATGGACGAAATCAGAAAACCAACCGTAGATGGGAAACTACACACGTTAGTGCGTAAAATCGAATACTCCCTGTATCATAAGGATAACACAATGGTAGCATTTCTGGATATAGAGGGCGCTTTTAACAACGTCAGCACATCAGCGATCATAAATGCACTGTCAGGCCTGTCGGTAGATAGTACACTTTGCGAGTTAATTAACATTCTACTCACCAGTCGAATTATTAACTCAAAGCTCGGTGGCTCATCTGCCAGAAGATCTGTCAGCAGAGGCACTCCACAGGGCGGGGTCCTGTCCCCTCTTCTTTGGAATTTGGTGGTAAATGAACTACTGATAATCCTGGAAGCGGGGGGCTGCGAAGTGATCGCCTATGCTGATGACGTTGTTATAGCCGTCTCGGGAAAGCACCTTGACACCTTAAAAGAACTCCTTCAAAGTGCTCTAAACAAGCTAACCAAATGGGCAGCTCGGTGTGGCTTGGGTGTGAACCCCCACAAAGCTGAGCTGGTACTCTTCACTAGGAAGTATAAGATCCCATATATCGACCCTCCTACCATTGGTGGTACAAACTTAAATTTCTCCAACGAAGCAAAATACTTGGGTCTTATTTTGGACAGAAAATTAAGCTGGAAACCAAACATTTAAGAGAGAATAAAGAAAGCTACAGTAGCCCTTTTCTCTTGCAAGAAAGCCATCGGAAATAAATGGGGTCTGCAACCCCGCATAACACACTGGCTCTATATTTCGGTAATAAGATCGATACTTACGTACGGGGTGATGGTTTGGTGGACCGCCTTGGATATAGCCACAAACCGCGATAACCTAAGCATAGTCCAACGAACAGCTTGCTTGTGTATCAGTGGAGCTCTTCGCACGACTCCCTCTGCAGCACTGGACATTCTGTTTCACTTATCACCCCTAGACATTTTCGGCAGACAAATGGCAGCTAGTGCAGCCATCCGCCTCAAAGCAACCTCACAGTGGTCTAATAAAGACTATGGCCACGCCTCAATTTTGAAAAATCTCAAAATTTCTCCCCAAAACATAGATTACACCACTCCCAGGCTAAGGTTTGACAAGAGCTTCAAGGTAACCATCCCTCCCAGTTCATTCTGGGGCGATGGATTCTCAGAAGATAAGTCGATTCATTTTTACACCGACGGTTCAAAAACTAGCAATGGGGTGGGGGTGGTGTTTTCTCCGACAGGCTGAACCCTTAGCCTAGCGTTCCGTCTCCCGAATCATTGTAGCGTGTTCCAGGCGGAAATCATGGCGATCAAAGAGGTCTTATCTTGGCTGAAGAAAAACGTGATATCAGCCACGGATATCCGCATCTTTTCGGACAGCCAAGCGACACTGAAGTGCTTGGAATCAGTCGCTCTAAATTCAATAACAGCCCTAGATTGCCGATCGTCTCTTATAGAGATGGCGGAGCAGTTCAATATCCACCTTTGTTGGGTGCCAGGGCACAGTGACATTCCAGAGAACTGCAAGGCTGATGAACTCGCCAGATATGGAACAACATTACCTATTGGGCCTGATAAGGGCAGCTTAGGTATACCGATCGCTACGTGCAAACTCAAATTAAAGCTAGATGCTATCGAAAGAACAAATCTTAGGTGGACAAGTGGTATAACATGTCTAGCGACAAAGCAGATTTGGCCCAAGCTGGATCTGAAACGCTCTAAGTATTTGATTTCTCTAAAAAGATTGCATATTAGCACTATAATAGGTGTCATTACTGGACACTGTCTAATAGGCAAGCATGCTACTAGGCTTGGCCTTTACGCAAATGACTTCTGTAGAAGCTGTATGGACGAGGAGGAGGAGGAGACGATTCTCCATCTTCTTTGCACCTGTCCAGCTCTCTCCCGCAAAAGGAAACTCCACTTGGGAGCTTTATTCTTTACAAACTTAGGCGACCTAATTAACATTGATGTCAGTAGCCTTCTGCGCTTCATAAGAAGGCAGGAGATCTTTTCGAGATCCTGGTGGTATCACAACGGAACCCTCATGGGTCTAAGTGTGTTGGCTTTGGCTGGCAGCCACTTCAACCTAACCTAACCTAACCTTGGTCGTTCTAAAGATATCGCGAACAACCTTTCAGGACGATTTTTCATAAGCCTTCACGCTTAGATATTAGGCCTCTTCTCAAACAGAAGCTGCATAAGCAGTAGTAACTAAGTATGAAAGGAAATTACACTTAATCCACAGCGTAATCTAACAATTGACGCATTCGATTCAATAGATCTGCCTAGCCTAACCTAACGACTTTGTTTATCCGCTTTGCCATTTAAATGTTACATCACGATCCTAAATATATGCTCCCTTTTTTCGATTAATTGGGAAACCATACCTATTTAACGTCTTAGATAAATAACACGTAAGAAAACTTAAAATTTCAAGAGAAACCATATGACAGTTTGTGACATTTCTTCAAAAATCCAAATCCAGATTAGAATTCCTTCTGTTTGAGAACCAGAACAAACTCCTCTTTTTCATAAAATTCATGTGATAAATTTCATCACACATGTGTTGTGCTAAAGTATATTTTACAAAGTACCAACCTAGACAATAAAATTTCACTGTTAAACTTATCTAATGACCAAAATACACCATGAAAGGCTTGTTTTCATTTCTTAAAAACAGAACAGTGTTTTACGTAAGTTTAACCGGCACAGTCATAGGTCTGTCATGTTTTGTCAAGTGAGTTTATTCCCCAAATAGACCTAATCGGCTCTTAATTCCACTGATATGACTTTTTCTAGAGATCAAATGCAAGGTGGACAATTTCGCAAGAAGATATCAGCCGAAGGTAAAGTATGTATCGTAACTGGATCGAATACTGGCATCGGAAAGGAAACAGTTCGTGAACTAGCTAAGCGGGGCGCTCATGTGTACATGGCCTGCCGCAACATGCAGAAATGTGAAGAGGTAAAATGATTGTCAAATCTTTATTGAAGCTTATCGAACTCCATTCTCTTAGGCTAGAGAAGAAATCGTCCTGGCAACACACAACAAAAATGTCTTCTGTCGTGAGTGTGATCTATCATCTCTAGAGTCTGTTCGAAAATTTGTAGATGGGTAGGCTTCTAACCAGAAAATGGGAATTCACCTTGAAAACGTTATAAATCTTTTGTTAGGTTTAAAAAGGAACAAAGCCGATTAGATGTGCTGATTAATAACGCTGGTGTTATGCGCTGTCCCCGCACGTTAACGAAAGAAGGCTTCGAAATGCAACTAGGAGTCAATCACATGGCTCATTTCTTGCTTACCAACTTGCTGTTGGATGTTTTGAAGGTATTTCCCCATACAATTCACATGTTCAATCGTTCTGTGACTCTTTCAAATCTAGAAAAGTGCTCCAAGTCGTGTTATCGTCGTATCTAGCTTAGCGCACACCCGTGGAGAAATAAACGTTACCGATTTGAACAGCGAAAAATCGTACAGTGCAGGGGACGCCTATAGCCAAAGCAAACTTGCCAATGTTCTCTTTGCTCGAGAGCTGGCCAAGAAATTAGAAGGTAAAGTCTTCGGCACCCTTTACAAAAATACTTTTCTAACTTGTAACATTGCAGGTACTGGAGTCACGGTTAACTCATTGCACCCAGGCGTTGTAGACACAGAAATCATCCGTCATATGGGAATTTTCAATAGTTTTCTCTCGAGCATATTTGTAAAGCCATTATTTTGGCCATTTGTTAAGACTGTAAAATCAGGGGCACAAACTAGCATTTACGCTGCACTAGATCCTGAATTGGAGAAAGTCACTGGACTGTACTTTAGTGACTGCGAACCTAAGGAAGTGGCCCTAGCTGCACAAAACGATGATCTAGCCAAATGGCTGTGGTCGGTCAGTGAAAAGTGGACAAGAGCCGGCTCTTAGAAGTGCTCTGTTAATATAATAAAGAACAAAGTAGATAGCGACATATTTACAGTGACTATTAAGAGAGATGTTTTCATTGAAGTCTTGAGGCGGAAATAGATGGAAGATTGGTTGAACTATTATATGTGAAACAACAGTGCAATGCAACACCTTAGGAATAGCGAAAGCAGACATCGAAAAGTACAAGGAAAACTTTGCGGCTGCATTCTTTTACTTAAATCTACAGGAAAGTTAGTCTCAAGAAGCAGCACCACGTTGATCTAGTGTCGATCGCAATATTCCGTTTAAATCCAAAGAAGCAATTATTGTTCGAATAGACGAAAACGTTCATTTTTACTACAACGAAATGTTAAACCATTGAAACACAACCTACGGATCATCAACATCGCTTCAGCAGCGTCTAAGATTTTTCTTTTCACGTTTTAAGAGAACTTGGAGGCAGCTTGCTCAAATGCACTGTACACCATCAGACTTCTGCGGTATGCTATCAGGAATCTCGGATTTGTAACTTTGTCGACGTTTTCTATTATTAATTTGATGGTGGGTCCTTTATATGTAACTCCTAAACAAATCCTGTTGTTCGAGGAAAGACGCCGGTTAAACTCATCGCACAAAAGCACTATGGATATCAATGCAACATCATCAACAAGCCAACGTAGTGTTTAGTTCATTGAATAAAGGATCCATTGTCGTAAATTTTTTTTCTTAAATCTCAACGTAGTTTTTGAGAGACTTCGAATCTATCAGTTGGAAGACATTGACCACTTTTGCCTCGCGGATACTGTAGCCATCGTTGACTTTATATACTCGTAAGTATGCATATGTAGATTTGAACAATAGAGTTCTGTTCACCAAATAAACGTCGGTAGTCCTCGTTCAAATCACATGTTGCGATTGGAATGCTACGATACCGTAACTAACCTTATCCTCCATCAGGAAATAGCAACTCGATTGGTTAAAAGAAGCGAGGTTTAGCCAATCACCAGCTTAAAACTAAAGCGAGTTTACTGGATGTACGATTGCAGCATAAAACCAATCGTCTGTTACAGTGTAGTGATTTGGTGACCAGCACTATGCGAGCAATGCATATGGAGCTTAAAGGCCTGAGAGTCACACGATCTGGCAATACATCTAGAAGCGAGGAGACTGGCATTCAACTATAAGACTGACGGCACTCGGATATATCGGACAGGGCTTCGGAAAATTATTGAAACAGTCAGAACGACCACACGACTCAACAGTCATCAATTTGGGTACAAGCTTAACGTTCTCAACAATTTTGAAACAGAATTTCCCTCAATGGAATCTTGAACTCTTAAAGAAGGAATAAACCATAAAGGGATAACAGTATACACAGGGGCTCTAGCATTGCAGACAACTCGGGGGCTGGCCTATGCTACAACAATCCACCGATCGAATTTGCGATTCAGGTAGATTTCTTCGTCACAGTCTTTCAAGTGAAATCCAAATCACATTTGAAGAGGCCCAGCCACAACAACCTCCACCTTGGCACGATTGTATCTCTCACGAAAACGGTAAGAGAAAATAGCACCAAACAACGAAACCAAAGAAATTTTTAAACAAACCTCTCGAAGTGAAAGATCACTCGTAAAAAATTGTTAACTTCACACTGGGGCTCACCGACGAAGCGATATGTGAGGAAGAAGAAGAGGACGTCGAACACATGCTAGCTTTGTCGAGAATACAACAGAAGACACTGGACCTGAAGCTTTCCTAGAATAAGGGAATCGGTGACATCCTAGCCTTCAACAAGAAAACAGAAGGGTTCTGCGATTACACGCAACTCCATAATTCTTCCCACTTCTTTTACATACTTTCCAACACATATCCCAAATCAGCTCTATTTCTACAGTTCCAACGTAAAGAAGAGTGGAGCGTAAAGGACAAAGCATGGCGCTCACCCTCACATAAGACAACATGCCTCGTTAAAGATGCCCAAGTCAATCAGAGTCTTACTGGTCAGTTGAACCAAATAAACGTCTTAAAAGTTGGGGAAAGGAAAAACTACACAAAGTCCTCAACTCTGGCAATCAACTGCCGAAAGAACAAAATCAATTTGTAAATAGTTTTCAGATTACCCTCGTAACGTAAGGTTTAACTGAATATTGTCGAGTGTAAGAATACCTATTGGCCATGGTAGGAGTATTACGGCACCATGCATACATATCTAACGAGGCAGGAGAACTACTGTAGTTCTTTTATTTAGGACCTTTTTTACGCTATCTTTACCTTTTTTCAGGCAACAATTGACATGATGGAGAGCTGGTACAACGGAAAAATCATAACATATCCAATTGGGGGTCTATAGATAGCTAACCACGAACCAACTCGTCCAACAATCTAAGCTCAATCAACAAATCTATACTTATGAAGGGACCAAACGTTCTCTTTTGGTCAAACATCACTTGCAGCTTTCTTTTTTTACTTGTGGTTTATAACAGCAGCTTTGAAAATATTGTAAATGATACAAATTGGCAAATTCATATTCCCTGCCAGCGGATGCGAGGATAAAATAAAGATTTCCTAGAATCCTATATGGAAATCCTCTCATTTGTTGGGTTTGGGTCCAAGTAAACCAAGTGGCTGTAGAGTAGACCATGATTTAAACATGTAGACCATGAGTTTAAGCCCTGTTTAGAGTCATGCCTATCTTGCGGCCTAAGGATTTAGCATTCAATGAGGTCGATGTGAAAGGAGAAATAGTTACACAAAAAGAAGTGGAAACCTATGCTAAAGCTAGAGAATCAGGCAAAAAATGCAACCAACAGTCGCAGGTGTACAGAACTTAATTTATTCATTTCCTCTAACGTGTTTTGTTCGAAATATAGAGACATAATGTTCCAACAAGTTGCAAGTAACCATACCAAGTAATTTATTACATTCCGATGAACAGATTTTGTCCAATATGACCGTTGCCCAGCAAGTAATAAATCACATATAACTTAAAACCTATCAAATATGATACATAGGCTTCGTTAAATTGCAATAACTGTTTAAATTTTCTTTTGAACGAACACCAATTGCGTACTGAAGCAAATTTGTTTTAACAATTTTTCCACTTACCCCCTTTGCTAAATTAAACGAAAGACACTCAATTTGTTCACTCTCAGGTCAAATAACACTTTGAAAACCACTTTTTAAACACTTTTACACAATTTGATTTTGAAGTAATATCTTTTCTGAACAACATGACGGCCATATTGTCATATTGCTTAAGCCAAATACATATAATCAAAATGTAACGGATTTTATCGTCATATTATATTACACTGTTCTCGTCATCATAAGATAATTTATAAACTTTCAACTTACACAATAGATTTAATTATTACATTTTGTTGTAACTAATTTTACTGCAACAGGAATGTTTCACGTCGTTTATTTTAGTAGAACTGTTCATAACGGATGTAATCTCGGCATAATATCTTCGAATTTTCAGTAATGCCAAGTCATTGAACTGAATCGAAATTTATTTAATGCATATGGGAAGCATTTTGTTTGAATATGCATATGTACATATTTAGAACATATTTCACATTTTAAATTAAAAGAAAATCAATTCGTTATGTGAAATCAATTAAGTGTAACTTTGAAATGAATGCAATGTGTTGACACGAATGGTAAGAAAACATGTGTTTTATATTTGAACATTTTTAAACAATTTTTGTCAACTCCAACGGAAGTCAGAAGTTCCAGGCCATACTGACATAGTTAGTGCTTTGTTTACATAGACTTCACTATGAATTCAGACAACGACACCAGCGCTGACATATAAAGAAACATCGTTGAATCTTTGGGCTAAGAAAGCAATAGAGTAGCAAGGCACATCCCTCAAACTACAGCAGTGGACCTATACAATACCCTAATCATCCCAGTCCTGCTAGTTAACATACAAACAATTACTTTGGTAAGAATGGATTAGGTCGCCCTTGCCTGTTTGGGGAGAAAATACCATCGAGTGGCCTCAACTGCATAAATGGTGAATGAAGGTGATGGAATAACGATGAAGTAATAGGTCTGTACAACGGCGTCGAGCTAATAAGAAGCTTTCAAATACAAATACTAAGATTTTCAGCTACACATCAGAGGGACGGTGCAATTGAGGAATGTCTTGACTCGCTGGCGAGCGTAAATGAAAGACGCTTAAAAATTATTGAGATTATTAAGTTTTTAAGCGTGTCTTAAATAAATGATCAAATTAAAAGAAAATATTCGTTTTATGTACAATTAATACAAAATTTATGCATTTTCAGCTGCCATTTTACACAGTTCATCTGCTGACTACATTCATTTCGAAAAAAACATCAATGCTGTTCACGTAGTTTTCACCGTCTGTATGCTTCCTATTTCGAAGTCTAAATAAAAACATTTAATTTTGTAGAACAGCAATAATTTATAAATTATCCGCTACCATCAGACGAAATAATATTAAAAAAATGAAATTTTAAATAACAATGCTGTGCCAGCAATTGCCATTGATAATTAATCATGAAAACAAAATGCTTCAGTCGAGCACATTTGTCGCACAGGTAAACGGAACATCCATCTCGTAGTCCGCCATTACGTTTAGTGATGAACGTGTCCCTGTGAAAAACTCGTGTCGTTGCACAATCCGATTAAATTTCTACCAATCTAGTGCGTGAAATTTGCAAAAAATAGTGAAAATAGATAATTTAATATCGTGTTTCATCATTTTCACAAGTAAAATGCAGTAAATCGCCCGGTTTGGTGCGAAAAATATGCTGTGAAAAAAGCATTGAGCATTCGGTCGTTCATTGATTTTTTGCTGTGTGGGGTGAAATAAAATATGGCGTGCTGGTGATGTGTGTGCTACATCGAATGCAGAGCCCTCTGGGTGGCGCATTTGTTGTTTCAGTTACGTTCATTTGGTTCAACCTGTCTCCGTTTTCGCCGTCGTCGTCGTTTTCCCCGTCGTCGTCGTCGCCGTTGCCATCGTGCTGCTAGTTCGAAACGGCACCGCAGTCGAACATCGCGCTAAACTTTCGAATTTACGGTTGAGTCTAGTTCTCTCTCGCTTCTATTTTTTTTTTACATATTGTTGTTTCTGTTTTCGAAATTGTGTGACAGGAAAAGTGAGTGTCAGAATTTCTACAAGTATGTATATATCCGTATGCAAATGTGCGTAGCCATCAGCAGCGCAGTTGCAAAAGAGATAAACACAGGAATTGTACGCGTGTGCCGATTGTCGACTCGCTCGCTCGCATCGAACTGCATTGCATCTCTTTCTACGGCCAAAGTGGGAATTCTTCAGCGATGCCGCCATTATGGCTTTTTGGGATAAATTCGGCAAAAATGTTATTCCAACAAAATCGTGTTCCCGGTTTTGCCCCGAAATTGTTGGCTTAAAATTCCACTAAAATCGGTTTAAAATGGTGCGTTCCTTGAAATAATCCTGTGGAGCATTCAAACGCGGATTGGAATGAAGTGAAATTGTATGTTTTTGTTAAAAAGAAAATCAATTTTTGCATGGTTCGATCAAAAAGAAGAAAAAAAAAAAAAAAGTCGAGTCGAGTCGACATGGTTGGGCTGTGAATTCGCTTCATTTTTCCCTGTGAGCGAACAAGGCGTGTGTACGTTCTTTTCGATTTTTTTTTTCTCATTCTTTTTCGTGTGTTTTCGCTTGAGATTTGTTGGGGGGAAATAATGCGAAGAAGCGAAAAAAAGGAAAATTAACGAAAATAGGGAATGCACCGCGTGACGTTTTGTTGTTTTGTGTGCGCTCCCACATACGAAAACAAAATAAAAAAATATGCTGTGTACGAATACCGGCGACGCACCTGTCAATTTTTTTTTTTTTTTTTTAATTAATTTTTAATCTCTATGATTTGTTTATGGTTAATGAGTGATGGCCAGGGTTTATAATTGGGAATTTGATTTCTAATTTAGAAACCTTGGGTAACAACATTAGCAGCAGCAGCATCAACATCAGCCGGAGCAGGAGCAAGGATTGCCGCCAGTTCGGTAAATTCGGCGGCAAAATATCAACAATTGCGCCATTTAACCGTGGGGAATACCTTGTGTTGGCAGCAATCCCATGCGGAGAGAAGGAATTAAATAATATTAAATAAGAATTGAATAAAAAAAAAACAAAACAAGAATTATGTCGAAACTATCGTTTCGGGCGCGAGCCCTGGATCCAGCCAAACCAATGCCAATTTACTTGGCCGAAGAATTGCCCGACTTGCCGGAGTACTCTGCCATCAATCGAGCGGTTCCCCAGATGCCCAGTGGAATGGAAAAGGAGGAAGAATCTGTAAGTACACACCACACACTCTGTATTCATAGTGAGGGACGCTTTGTTTACACTCGAAAAAGTTCCGTAACTTGCGATATTTATAGAGCTCCGAAACAGCATTGACATCTTTCTCAAAACTATTCAATTCAAATGGCCTTCCAATGAGAAGATGTGTTATGATTAATTTTTTTTTTCTCGTTTTGAACATTATGTAAACAAAGAAACGCTTCGATTTTTGTCTAATTTCGAATGTAAACAAAGGGGAACTTCTGTAGTAAATAAATTGTTCTATCTTGCTGCCCGGAGGGAGGGGGAAATCTGGAAGGAATCTCTTAAAGTTGCACATTCGCGTTGATTTCGTTTTATTCAACAAACACTACGTGTGTGAGTGGGAGGATGTGCAGAAAAAAAAAGTCTGACTAAGCGAAGAGAGTCAGTAACCCCAGAAGAAGATATGATGTGAAGACAAGACGAGTTGGAAGATTTTCGCAAATAATTTCACAAATGAATAATGGAATTGTGTTAAGAAATGAGTAACAAAGCAGACAATACAGCAGCTGTTTGCATTTACAATTCTTACATGCAGTCAAGTTTGTTTGGGGAAGGACAATTGGAGTGTATTACATCCCTGATCTGTCAATTGGTTTTTTTTTTTTTTTTCCCCCATTTGGAAAGTCCTTGGCATTCTGTTTTGCAAATATCTTTACATTTAAGTTTTAAGTTGCGGAAATGTTCTTTTCAGCTCTAAGTTTGCACATTCAGTGGCATAAAGTCTGGATAAAAGTGTCATTAAAATGTCCTCCTTGACTTGGAATAACGCCGCGTGATCGAAACTCACAAATTTCGATGACATTCTCACGTAATTGAGACTTTATTCCGCCAATAACAAAAGTAGTGTGCTTAGGTGGTCATTTAGTCATGGTTCATACAGATGCACGATCTCGGAGACCAATTGGTGTCAATACACCACGAAATAAATAAACCCAGGGCCTCACAAGTCTAAAGATTTGCGCGATGAGTTTCGGGTTGTTTGTGGTTTCGGCTTAAACCATAAAAATCATGTATCATCGTTCTGTGTCTCCTGTCGTGTATAGAATTTGAAGCCAATGACGCGTAACGAAATTAATGCTAATCAGGATGCAAAGGACGTTCTTGATGGATTTATTGGGGTTTGCGATCTCAACGAAAATGAATTTCAACGTTAATTTTTATTTTTGTGGTGAACTTAGGCCACAACCAACGTGTATCTTCAGACCAATCTAGATGTCGTCTGTTTCGCTTACGAAATGCTATATCTTCGTAATTTTACGTTAATGGAACGGACTTTAAAATGAACCACAAGGATCTAATGCCGAACAGGAGCTTCTAATGTCAGCGCGAGGTCCTTTTTAATGATTTCATCCCTTAACTTACAGAGGTGCGAAACCGCTTAAGGGTTTTATCGAAATCCCTTGTCATCTGCCACTATTTCAGTCTTCCTGGGCAGTTCAGAGATGCGGAGATGAAAAGTCTTTTGTGCACTTCCTCCGCATGCATCCCGCCTTGGCCACAACTAAAAAGGCACATGTTCAATGATCTAAATGATCTGAACACTGCCAGTACGGGTGACCAGGGCTGTTTGGGAATTTGAATGATTTCAGAAGTGGGATCACAGTGGACGAACTTTAGTTTAAGTTTATCTCTCTAAAGGACCAGTCCAAACCGACTAACTTTGCGTCAATCGTCCACGACAATTTGAATGCCATAGCTAAGGCATTGCTCGCATATTTTGCGTATATTAGTCTGTTATTGGCGAATTTTGCGTGACACGGATTGTTATAAGGCGCGCGTTCAAATGCCGGTGCTTTGTAATCATCGCTACCTAAAAGACCGATCGTGCTGGCCCTGTATTTACCCGAGAAGCCGATAAAGCCTGTTGATAAATTTCAGTATGTCTCTCAACTTCATGTTCGAATGTCCGCTGGGGATGTTGTAGCCTGGAAAAGTGATGAAATCTGTTGCTAGCAGCCGCATGTCAAGTGCATAGAATATGCTCTGCTACCTCCTTTTGGTCTCATCAAAGGCGACAGACATCTGATTCAAGACCATCTTCTTGTATGGTATCTAGTTGGACTGTGTTCTGGCATATAAGCTGGCATAAGCTCTTCTTTAATCTTACTGGGACTGAGAAGGATGAACCTTTTAGTCTGTTCTAGGTCCTTAGATTTGTCCAAGTATTTGGAGGAGTTGATCAATTCCTATTGTTTTGTTCCGACGTGAGTTTTGTGTAACGAAATATGATTTAGGACCGATGAGTAGGCAACTGGTATCTCTTTTCGCCAGACAATCCACACGTTCATTCCCGTCGAAAGAGGAAATATAACGAATTCGCATCCATATAGGCGCTGTTGTCAGTAATAAACGTTGAATGTCACGGCTTAGTAGCTTTTTTTTCCCCAACCCAATCTATAGGACATCTTGAATGGCGATAATATTTCCTTCGCAGCAGTACAGGGCCTCCACTAATTCGTTGTCCGCACTTGATCTATTGGGGACACAACAATTATCGAAAAGGCGGAGCGTGATGCCAGTAATGCGATTGTGATTTTAGAAAAGGATGCGGCCAAGATAGGTCAAGTGGGCAATGAGGGCTGTCAAAAAAAAAAAAAGAACCTTCCGGCAAGCGCCGCAAGAGGTAGGTGGATTTCTTATGTCATCTATTCTGATGGTGGGAGCAAAATGGCGGCCAAAAATTTCCATTTTAAAAACGAATTTGTACTAATTACCTCGAGATTTGTAAGGATTTTCAATTTCAACGAAATCCAATCAATTTTGAAGAATTTCAAGATGGCGGATCCAAGATGGCGCCCAAATTGGTAGCAGGCGGATTCTGTTCACTGTTATCTACTATATTACTAAAAAATCAAAACCGGAAGTTTAGATTTATTTAAGTTGTGAATTGTACCGTTTGAGACATAAAAAGGGGCGTAACCCGCCCCCCTCTGGGCCGATTATGCCCATCTACGAACTTAGCCGAGGTATTCGGCATACGAATGTGTATACCAAATTTTATTCAAATCGGTTCATAATTGCGGCCTCAATCGTGTCCACGAGAATCCGTTATATTGCATATATATATATATATATATATACATATACATATATATATGTATGTATATATATATAAAATTTTTAACGGAGTATGAGGTTAGTGTTTGGTATGATAGCGAAGACGAATGGCATTCAAATTTTTTGAAAGTCGCGTCATGAGGACCTCTGCAATAGGTGGTATTTCTATGAAATCCACCTAAAACATCGAAGAGGAACTTCATTCTCGATATGCACTTAGTCTATCTAGACTCTCCTGTGAATTTAGATGACGATAACAGCCCTGAGATCAAGAAAGGAATATCTCTTGCCTATCAGTGTTTCTTTTGAGCTAAGAAGGTAATTGAGAAGCAAAGCCCTCTCAGGAACAACTGAAGTGATTTCATACAAAACCCCTATCATCCCACTCCTATGGAGGAGGTTTTCGGACTTTGTCAAAAGTCTTCACCCATTTTTTTTTTAGTTTTGACAGAAAAACGCTTAATCTTTTAAGCAAAATTGGCGAGTGGAGGAGAAGATACAACGACTAGTCAGAGTCTTTAAGTTAAAATACAACGACTAAGACGGCTGGGACATGTAGGGGAATGTACAGCAGCAGTCCAATCAGGAAAATCTTCGGATATACGACAAAGACAGCCTATCGCGCCATTGTAACTAAAGTAACTACTTACTGTGAAAAAGTCGACCCAAATTTGGGATACTAATTCGTAACTGAATTCCCTTTAGAGATTTTATGTAAATTTATAAAAAGTAGCAAAAACACTTCAATGTATGCAAAAAAAAAAATAAATTAAGCTGCTTGGTGCCTTACTGGCTTTACGGGCGAAACGTACTTTCTCTTAGAGCTATAGCCTACTTTTGTTTTAGGTAGATTGTCAATTCAATCAGTTTGCCACCATAAGGGGTGAGGTCTCTACCTTGAAGACTCTAGACGAAACTAGGCTGGAAAAGGAGCTTTGCTCTGGGAATAACTTCAAAGCAACCCGTACGTTGCATTAATTCATTCCCATACCTACGAGTACAACAAAAAGTCGAGAAGTTAATGCCCTCGCTTATACTTTCCCAAACGCCCAGCAATATTCTCGTTTGATGACGTGTAGCAATTGGTTGATCGACAACTGAACCGGTGGATTGAAATTTCAACCATAAATTTCCCATAATGCCAGAAACGTTTCACGAATAGAAAGCGAACTTTGATGATAAATTCGATTTACTTCGATGGGTTTTTCGATTAAATGCCAAGAAGGTATTAAACGTGTTTAAAATTCCACGCAATTTTGCCCAAGTCCTGACTAATTCCACGACAAACGCTGAGTTTATAGTTGATTGAACATTTACTTTTTGTTTTCACATAAAAAGTTGAATTAAAAAAAAAAACTAAAGAAAGGATATAAGGACGAGATGAACAAGTTTCTGGAATCATAATGAAAACAAATTAATTTGTATTTCAAAATATTTAATCCCCTTGAAGTCCAACGCAATTAGTTCAACGTTTTTTCCAGCTACAGCTTTCCCGACTTGTTGTTGCAAGTGAATTTCTTCAAAATCCTCAAAATAATTGTTTACAGTGTTTATTCCCTTTTCGTTTGAAGAAAAATCGCTGTTTAGAGAGGAATAATTTGCGTTACGAGAGGGAATGGAAGTCGGCAGGGAGTCAAATCAGGCGAATGCAGAATATGCAGATGGATTCTGAATTTCAATTCAGTCAATTTGCTGACCCATAGGATTGGGCGAGAATGGTGTGCATTGGCGTGGTGGAACTTCACTTATTTTCTTTGCAATTCCTAAACTTTTTTTCTTGATTTACTGTCTTCAGGTTGTTCGAAAGTGTTGCCTTGCCTTAGGAGTTGATTCACTATCGCCCATATTATTCACTTCGATTTAGCTCTAAATCGAGATTTAAGGTGAACACTAAATCGCCGTCGGCCATTTTATCAATTATTGACAAAGTTTTAGGCAGTTAAATCTCCAATTTTAATCGAGATTCAGCTAAATCGAGATTTCATTAAATCGTCATTCTTGGCGTTTTAACGAGTTTAAATCTCGATTTAACTGATTTTGGTATTAATGAGACAGAGTTTTGACTGTTAAATAAAATATTTTTCGGAACCTTAGCTGTTTCTTGGGAGCATCTTTTTCTGATTGATAATTGAAGTAAAAAAGTAGTAAAATGGCTCGTCACGGAATCGATCGTAATTCCCTGAAATATACGGGAAACATTTGTTGAATATGGATATGTAGCCAAAAATAGGCTCTGTGGAGCACGAGCACATTGCAACCTAAAAGATCTTTTTTCGTAAAGCAAGTTCTCTTACAACTGAGGAAAATTTCGCCAGTGTCTTTCAAGCAGAGAAGTCTGCCGTATGCTGAAAAATTCTTCAACACCCATCTACAATAGTACTTTCTTCAATGACAGCCAAGCCGCTATATCCTCAAAACTGGTAAAGCAATGCCAGGAAGAACTAACCCAACTACGAGTTCAGTGCAGGGTCACCCTCATGTGGGTCCCAGGCCATAGTAAAACTGACGGCAACGAAAGAGCCGATGAATTGGCCAGACGGGGATTAGCCCTTAACTAGTCGCTAGCGGAAGTTGTTAATATCCCGCTAGGAGCCGTTAAGGGCAATATTCAACACCACTTCTTTATGACGCCCAACCAAGCGTAGAACAGGTAGAAGTAGAAGTTCTAGAGAATTGGTGGTTTTCTCGCACAATGGGAGCTCTTGATTGCACTCATATTAAAGTGCAATCCCCTGGCGGGAATTTGATATGTTTGTGAATTTAATAATACTCTTTAAATTGTAATTCAGTTTATTATTTCAGGCAACTGATGCGTTTCCTGTCTATTTTCCTGTCAAATACGTCTATTTTTCTGTCAAATACGTCTATTTTCCTGTCAAATACGCGTCAATCGCTCCAATTGGTCGAATCGTCGATTTAACGCCTAAAACTTTCATTGAAAATTAAACCGACGAAAACTTTTGTCAATAATAGGACGAGATTTAATAAATTCGAAAATCGATCTAGTGTGCTAAATCTCGATTTAAGTGAAACTCGATTTAGGGAGTTAAATCGAGATTTAAATCGAAGTGAATAATATGGCCGTATATCTAGTTCGATTCTATTTTAAAATCAGCTATGTAATGTTGATTCCCTATCTCATGTATAGTCATGAACTGTCACTCGTATTCAGTTCGATTCAATTTTAGTCAAGGTTCGAGCTCGAATGCGGTTTCTTACTATCAGTCGGTTTGGCACCTGTCTTGCTTAACCGATTTACATATTCAATTCGTTTTGAAAAACTGTCCGTATGAGATGCCTACAAGTTCATTAATCTCACGCACTTTCAATTGCCACTGCTCCAGAGCCTTCCTATAAATATTATTAATGATTTCTGTTGTGGTACGGGTTGGTTCTCGCGCACACTTCGTTTTCTGATGTATGAGGATTACTCAAGGTTAGATAAAAGTTATGACTATATGAATATGTAATTCAAGTTTCCATTTGTGACCTATGAAATCCGCCATCAATATTTTTGTTTACTCAACACTGCTTCTTTGAGCCTATAGATGCTTGAGGGTATAATGCCTACGATCAATCAATCAATCGCTGTACATGCATATTCGAAACAAGGCCGCAGTAAGTATTTGATTGTATAAGTCAAATGTGTAGTTTCGAGTTCAATGATTTATTTTCGACAGACAAAAACATTTCGATCATTTTTGTCGTGAACAAATGGATGCGTCTGAGAGTGATGATTTTTTATTGACACGTTCAAAAGTGGCGGAGCCTGTGGCTGTTCTTTTTTTCCATATATTACGTTTCAAAATTTTCTGTTATATTTAATTTTTTTAATTATAATAATTAAGTAATTTTTTTTTTGTGTGGGATAGGTATAAAAAAACTGGTAGTCGTCGATTGAAATTCCTAATCAATAAAAACCACCTCCAACCACTCCATAGTTCACTATAGCTCCTATCGGATGTGGGTTCAGTTCATCATTTCAGTGCATTCTACATTCAACCTGTAACCTCTACTTTGCAGAGTTTAAACTGAATAGAAAATACCTTGTGAGGTGAAGCCAATAATGTTTCTCTATTCTCCTAACGCAGTTTGGAGCAGTTATGGCTGAAACACAAATATGCGTTAGTGCTTTAGTGAGAATATAACCCTTTCTATGTTCGAATTGACTTTTTCTTTGACTCAGTATACGTATGCTCATTTGCTGAATTATTAGAAAAAAATTCGAATGGGGAGCCAGTCCTATACTTCCCACCTCATATTATGTTATATCAAAAACAGTGATATTGTTATTTATTTAATAATTAAAGAAAACATGCATAGAGAGCGGAAAATTCGAAGACACACTGTTTAATATTGTTCCACAAAGAGTTGTTGCGCGAACTCGAAAAAAAAAAAACGTTTCTTAAATTTCCTCAGCATCCGCTAGACCGATTGTGCTCAAAATCTAATCAGCTCTAAGTTTTACGCTGACAAATAAAACAAAAAAAAAGAACCTTCCGGCAAGCGCCGCAAGAGATAGGTGGATTTCTTATGTCATCTATTCTGATGGTAGAAACAAAATGGCGGACAAAAATTTCCACTTTAAAAACGAATTTGTACTAATTACCTCAAGATTTGTAAGGATTTTCAATTTCAACGAAATCCGATCAATTTTGAAGAATTTCAAGATGGCGGATCCAAGATGGCGCCCAAATTGGTAGCAGGCGGATTCTGTTCACTGTTATCTACTATAGTACTAAAAAATCAAAACCGGAAGTTGGGATTTATTTGAGTTGTAAATTGTACCGTTTGAGACATAAAAAGGGGCGTAACCCGCCCCCCTCTGGACCGATTATGCCCATCTACGAACTTAGCCGAGGTATTCGGCATACGAACGTGTATACCAAATTTTATTCAAATCGGTTCATAATTGCGGCCTCAATCGTGTCCACAAGAATCCGTTATATTGCATATATATTTATATATATATATATATATATATAAAATTTTAAACGGAGTATGAGGTTAGTGTTTGCTATGATAGCGAAGACGAATGGCATTCAAATTTTTTGAAAGTCGCGTTATGAGGACCTCTGCAATAGGTGGTATTTCTATGAAATCCACCTAAAACCGCATGGTCCTACGTTGTTTCGTTCTCCAGATATCGTAGGAGGAAAATATTGGCACACACAGACATCATTCCAAAAATGGGTGCAAACGGTTTCTAGTATATAGTAATGTCAAGCCCTGTTCATATCTCGAAACATTTTGCTCGGACCGATTACAATACATACTTCCCTTATCAA
The DNA here is from genome assembly GCA_917880715.2 of Matsumyia berberina. Lineage (NCBI taxonomy): Eukaryota > Metazoa > Arthropoda > Insecta > Diptera > Syrphidae > Matsumyia > Matsumyia berberina. Next base: position 106,518,916 of record OU862870.1, on the reverse strand, counting down.
GGTGGGAAGTAAAAAAGGTATTCAAGGAGCACTTTCTCATGTTATCATCATAATTGCCCCTTTCCACAGCAGATTCACTATAAATATCTTTTTAATCTTAAGTTTCCAAGCTGGAGTTTCTGAAAATCTCTATTTTTATCTGTAATAGACCGCAGATATTTCCCATGACCGTGGTTTGTTATTATCTCTTGGTATTTTTCTTTTCTTTCACTGTCTCGTTTTGTTGCAGAGCTAATATTGCCTTTGCGAATCGCATCACTTTTACCATGTAGGAAGTTTGCGTTCTGCTTGACTTGTCTCCTCCAATGCTAAATAAGGATCACTCTTTGTTTTCTATAAATTTCTGAAGCTTTGTTGTGTTTTAATTCTTTCTTCTCCGCATCTAGTCCTTGTACGAGAAAATGCGATATAGCAATATCGTATTTCCTCTATAACCGCTGGAGTAGTTTGCCATTAAAATAGCGCGTATTAGTTCCATCACTAAACGCAATGGAAATTTGATGTTATTAAAGTAAGTGTCTCTAGTCTAAATTTGGATTACATTCTATGTTCTCTTATGAGTTATGAGTTTAAGGGCATTAAGACATCTATTTCTACGAGTTTTTAGCGATGTACATATATATGTATATTTGTGCGACACTAGATGATGACCTTCCTGTATTATTAATAATTCAAAGAGATATCGAGATATCTTCTCTTTGACTCAGAATCTTAGTGCAGGATACCCACCAGATGAAGGATATCCGCAGTTCTTCCCTTATTTCGATTCCTTTTGTCATCATTAGCATCTGGTTGATTGAAATTTTACCTATCCTGTGGGTTTCTTATAATTCCACATCTTCTGCTAGTCATAACCCGACCTTGGCACAGTATGTGTACATAGATTTGCGCCGCTGTTTTCACGTCCTCTAGGCGGCATAGTCTGCAGTTGTCATCTTCTAACAAGCCCAATTCCTTAAGTGACCTCAGAAGTTTTTATTAACCAGTGGATATCGCTACAAATCATGGAGGGGTTCCTCGCCTGGGGCTTAGTACTGCTGTATTGATGCAGCCAGGAGAGATTTTTATCGCCACTTTGCTCTGTTTGTTCACTTTTTTGGGTGTTCATTCGCCATGTTCTAAGGTTGACCCCTGTTTAATTCGTTTCCCTTTCAAATTTCTTCGATCCCTATGTCTACTCCAACCCAAGCCAATGTCAGTTCATTCTGAACTGTAGATGCATTGATTTTCTGGCCACACTAAATCCCTTGAATATCCATTGCGATTAGGACTAGCCTTCATGGTTTACACCCAGATGCAGCATCTCGGCTTAATACACAAAGTTTTTTGTCCGCAGACTAAGATGAAAGTCAAGATAAAGTTTTCTCCAAGAAGACACTTGCTTCCACTCTGACATCTATTTGCCAATCTCTTTTGCGGAGAAGATTCGTTTCCGATACATTTCGGTGACTTACTCTTCCAATTTCGTACAGTGGTATGTCAAGATCTTTAATCTTGCTTTTAGCTAGGTCCAGAATCTTCCTATGCCTAACTAGCATCTTGAAACCCAGAGGATTTAAACAAGTTTTTCGAAATAGTCCAAAATGAAGAAAATCATCACCATTCTATTCCCATAATTCTGGAATAACTCTAGATAACTGTCATAAAAAGTTTTTGCTGACCAGTCTCCGGTCCTCCCTAGTTTGCCGTTAGTCTGCTCAACGCTTTATTGATGGCTCAAAAATTCCCAATGTGAATTCATCCACTCATATGAGAGCTTCGATCTTTGGCTTCTTACCTGATCTTATTCGTATGCAAGGTTAAAATTTAATTCTCTGGTTAAAAAAGCTTTTTGAAGATGGTCTTCATCGAGTTAATAGCTCTTGGCTCAATATGGAGCAATTAAAAATTTCATGAAATATGAATGAAGCATAATTTCTTGTTAGAACTCAGATAGGGTAAATTTCAAGAGGGATATAAGGGAACTGTACAGAATTGCTGGGCAGAAAAGCAACACCAACCATCCTGTATTGCATGAGAACGATCCTCTATTGGTAAAGATCGAAATTCAGCTTTGGAGATGGAAATAACTTTTTGTGCCCTGATTAATGAGAATTTGGATGAGCGGAGTGCATTGATGAGACCCCAGTTGGTCGGAACAATCTGATCTTACAGGGCCATTGACACCGGATCCCCTATAGTTGCAGAAATCAAAACTGCGATCAAGCTCCTGAAAGGCAACAAGCGCTTGACTATCAGTCGAGTTCCAGAAAGCAGATCCCGATACAACAGCTACCACTAATGCAAGCTATCTGGAAAAACTAAAGACACCCGAAGGACTGGAAGTATGCATTGTTAAGATACCAAAAGAAGACGATCTGAAAAATTGCAATAACTGGCGTGTTATCACTGTCTTGTCTGTTTTCCTGAAACTAATGACAACTATCATCGTTAAGCGGATTAAGGGGAAAATCAAAAATACACTCAAGAAGCATAAAGCGGGTTTTTTGCGGCGGTAGATCGTGTGTCGATCATCTCAACACCCTGCGTGTCAGTCACGAACAATCCACCGAGTTTACGTCACCGATTTACTTCATGTTAGTAGACTTTGAGAAAGCCAACCACAAATGCATCTAGAAGTCCCTACATAAGACAGAAGTTTTCCCAAAAATGGGTGCTGCTATGAAGGAGTCCTATAACGCAGCAAGATGTTTCGTTCTGCATAATCGGCGACTGTTTTAAGTGCAACAGGGAGTGAGACAAGGATTTACATATACTGTACTGTATACTCATCCTCTTTCTGGTGGCAATCGATGGTTGCTACTGTAGGTGAAAATAAGAAACATAACTGTTCGACAGGGTAAGCTATCTGGATTATGCCAACAATATCGGTTTCCTGAGTACCAACAGGAGGCTGAACTATATGTGTCAATTACTTCAAGTGAATGGAAAAAAGGGCTCGTCTAAGGATCAATTGGTACAACTCCAAAGTAATACTACGGACCGCATAACACATCCGCACATTGTTCTGGAGCAGACTATTTAGGCAGCTTTGTATCGTACGATGGCGGAACAGATCTGGACGTGAAAAGCAGAATATGTAAAGCCCGCGACACCTCATAGTCTACTCAGTATGGAACATTAGTTAAATCACTTACTCACCAAGTTAAGACTCTTTGAATGCAACGCAAAATCCGTACTGTTGTACGTCTGTTAAACCTGAAAAGTATCTACCTTCATCTCGAGAAGGTTGCAAACTTAGGTTAAACGCTGTCTGTGATGCATCATCAAGATCCGATGGCCATAAACTAGAACTGTTACATAACGCACCAAAAACTGGTGGATGTCGAAATAAGTCAGCGAAAGTGGCGTTGTATTGCCCATAAACCGAGGAAATTAAACGACTACAAAGTCCTGAGTACGCCACAATTTGGTAGGCCAAAAATAAAATGGAGATTAACAGTCTTAGCTGAAAAAGCCTCTCGGCGAAAAACGTAGCCACAGTTGGAATATCTAGTTGCAGACAGGGAAAGATGGAAGAGTTTTGCCGGCGCCCTATATCCCACCCGGTGTTAAAGGAAATAATAATGAAAAACAAACATTTTATGTCTAGTTAATCCAGGGGTGTTGTCGACAACACCAAAGGCACAATCTTTCAAAAGTCCGTCCAATTACTCGCATGCGCCAACGATATTTACATAATCGGAAGAACGCAGCGTGATGTCACTATCACGTTTTTGAGTATTGAGGCGAAGGCGGCCGAGATGAGTTTAACGGTAAATGAGGGCAAGAACAAGTATATGCTGTCAACAAGAAAGGGGACTCAACACCGACGTCTCCGACAGAACACTACTATAGACATATATAACGTTGAGGTAGTTACGGACTCTGTCTACCTAGGCTCCTAAGCTTAATACAGACAACGAACACCTACGCTGAGATTAAACGAAGAATAACTTTTACCAATCGCTGTTTCTTTAGAGTAAGAAGGCAATTGAGCAGCATAGCCCTCTCTCAAACGACTAAAGTGTCCCTTTATAGGACCTTGATCGTTCAATTCCTGCTTTATGGCGCAGAGGTATGAACTCTGTCAATAACGGATGGGGTTGCTCTTTCGCTGTTTCGAGAGAAACATTTTTCGGGTGATGTTCTGTCCCGTCTGCATAGATGGTAAATGGAAGAGGGTCTTAAGCCCGGAAATTCTTCGAATGCACACCCGAGGGAAGGGCGTAGCAGAGTGAGACCACGACTCAGGTGGCGCACGCAAGTGGAAGAGGACGTTAACCAATTTGATGTGGAGGCAGATGGCTAAAGATCGAGCTGACTGGAGACGTTTGTTGGTTGAATATCAGGCCCACCCTGGACAGAAATAAATAAATAAATAGCTGGCGCGACAGCTTGGGATGAGCCAAGTCCTAGTTTCTCGCACCCATTCATGTACATTATTTACACGAATGGGCAGAAGGGCCACTTTAAATAAGTTAGTAAGTTGTCGACGACTTCCAAGTCTAGTGTTTGTGTTAGTACTCTTTTCCTTTCAGCGATTTACTGTTTAAATCGATACAAGAGATTCCATTACGTTTTCTTACAACTTGCAGAACACCTAAAGCCATTGTTACCTTTGTGTCTGGGGTCATTGTCTTCGCAAAATTGGAAATCATTGTTTAACCTTGGAGTTTGTAACCCTGACGCAAGAATGCTTCTTTAAATATCCAAACACATGTGTACCGACTGTGTCATTCATTATTCCTTAAATAATATGAGGGTTTCCGACACCAGCAGCAGCTACCGTTGACTCCATCCCATTGATTTGCCGGACGCAAATCTTTTTTTCTCGCATCTCTTTATTTAATTTTTTTTCCATAAACAAATTTACAATTTGCTTTCGTCAGTAAATATCATCTTTTTCTCAGAAGGAAAACATATTTATAAACATGCCCTTTGGCAAACTGGCTTCCCTTTCTTGTTGTCTTTGCTTATAAACCATTTTCTTCTGGCCATGAGTCCGTTCAAGCTATGCTTTCTAGGAACTGTTTAAATCGTTTAAGGATGGTTTTTGTTTTTGAGCATTTTATAAGCTTCGACGGAAAGTTTTGGTGCACAATCCAACGTTTATTGGAGACGTAGAAGGTCTTCTGTCTTTAATTTCATTAAAATAAAAGAATTCCTACATATACCTTTTCATCGTTTAACTTTGAGCTTTGATCCATTTTCCTTGATATTTTGAGCAGATTTTTCAGTTTCAAACTTTACTGACTCATCAACGCCGTCCCCAAACTATTTTGTGCTGTTAAATCACTTGCACGAGGAAACCATGCCACCACTTTCTAAACAGATTCATAATTTTTCTCATAATTGGTTTAAGTAAGAGATCTCTTCTCTTGACTTTCGTCGGCGCAGATACAATGTAGTCTTCTTTTTGGTATGGAAAATAGTGGGTTGGGCATTCTTCACGGTCGAATATTTCTCGTAATTTTATGTGTTGTTTGGACAACTCATTTTGACACATTTGATTGAGACGTCAAATGTTGCGTGATGAAAGAGAGTGATTTCCAAATGGGAATGGGATGGGATGTGTTAAACACGACGAGTTTTCTACTAATGAGATGCATCGCTTGACTACACTTTGTTTCTTGATGTGGTATTGTATACAAATGATTCAAAAATGTATAATTGAGATGTAGTGAGGGTTTTTTTAGGCGGCCTGTCCCTAATTACCGTAACATGTCCTAAGCAGTGATTAAGGCTACCAAAGGGGGCTCCCTCTTGGTTTAAATTGTAATTATTTTCATAGATGATGGTCGTTGTGGCTCAGTGTTTTAAAGTGCTGAGCGAGCTGAAAAATATTCGAATCTAATAGGCGACATACACTACATAAATTTGAGTGTGCAAACGTATGTTGGTGCAAAGACGTTTTCTCTACACACTAGGCAAACAGTCTGCACCAACATAATTTCTTATCGGTTCTTGTAGGTAATTGGTGCAATGAATTCAATCCAAAATTGTCTACTGCCACTTTTATTGCTCATCCTCTCCGTTTGAGTTGTCTCGCAGGTATGAGCAAAATTCACCACTTCTATCAGGCGAAGAAAACTCAAAATAATTTGATTTTGTTGCTTCATATGGAGAACAACAAAACATACACGCTTGTGCCAGCCATCATGTTTATGTCGTGTATGGGGTCTATAAGCAATTTTACCAAACGTATTTCGCGGCCGTTCGAGGTTCATATCAAGATTTGTAGATCCATGAATGGTCGCGAGAACTTAAGCCTCGGTCGGGCTGTCACGTCCTGCATTTTCTTGGATAGACTCGTTGTTAGGGAAACTATCGAGTCCGTCTACTATATGGAAAGGGTCGCTCTAGATTAGATTTCCACTAGTCTATTCTGCTAAGAATCTTGCCAAACGAAAGCACAAAATTATTTAAGCTGGACGTTAAAAAGCACCGCAACTGTTTAGATTAGGTTAGGCTGTTTGTAACCCCATGCAGTGTCACCTTATGGCCACTAAACCACTAGGTCGTCTCTAGTAGAGTTTTCAGAGTCTTCCAAGATTTTGAATAACTTGACATCCATGCAGGTTCGGAGAGAGAATATATTTTACAGATTCGATTGCTTCTTTACCTCCACAGCTTCTGCAGAAGTCGCTTGTGGTTCAATATCGCATACTGTTGATTATTTCCTTTCTTACCGTAGTCTGGAGTAAATGTTCTCAATTTTTTCGTTAATCGTTATCGCAAATTTTTTTCTCGGCCATCTTCAGCTTGATAAGAGCTCAGCAATTCATGGTAATAATGCCATTTTGTTGATTTCATTGGGTACAAAGTCTACTGTGAAGCTTGGGCACGTTATCCTCTTGGAGCTCCCAATTCCAGTTGTCTGTCCCGGTTTTTCTGCAAACTATAAAAAAATATGTCGAAATAGACTACCTCTTTGGGTCCCTTTTTATCTTCCATAAGTCGTCTCAGTCAGAGGTGTCCTTTCAAATTTCTTCGTAGTTTTCCGTGTTTACGCTAGCTTTTGTCAGAAAGGTATTTGGCTAATTTTCTTGGTTTGAATCAGTTGGCAGCCAAAAACGTTATTTTTTCCGTTAGGCAGTAAAGGACACTCGGACTTTATTTGTGCAGTTGTCGCCTCGTCCTCTAGACACAACTTGCAGATATCATTTTCAGAACACCCATCTTCTTTAGACGATACCTAAAACTTTCGCGTCCTCTACAAGTTTGAGTCTTCCCCGTGACATAATGAAGACTTGTCTCTTTTTTGTCACTTACCATTTCTTTACCTAAGAAGAATCTGACTATTATACCCAGAGCCTGATCCCTACTTCGTTAAATTGTCCGCCTCTTTGTTTTCTTCGATGCCTGTGTGTCGTTGAATCCAAGTTAGTGTTCTGCCATTTTGACTAAATGGAGCAGTGGTCATTATTGTTGTGCACTGCGACCTCGTGGTCTATTGTGACCTCCCTGCTAATACCTTGGACAGGTTTGTTCTTTCGTCTGTGTTCAGAATTATACTTCAGAGTCATACAATCTTACTTATCCTTGACCAGAATATTCCACCGTAGAGCACCTTCTTTAGTCAAGTTTCTCTAAGGATGAAAACGGCATCTGTGGTTGGTATATTCTTGTATGGTATATCAATATCTCTCATGGGTAATGGCCCCATAAGATCCTTGGGTTGGCTGTTCTTGCTTAAGCTGATGCAGGATTTGAACCTTTTTCGGTTATACATAGTTCCCTAGGAGCTTCTTGACTTGCCGCATATTTTGAATGTTATTCTAAACTGATCTCTATCCGAAGAATAGTTCAAGGCCAAAGAAGGCTTCAGCTACTTCCTGCTTGGCTAGGCTATCTGCTGCTTCATCTCCTTCAATTTTGGCATTCTCCGCGTATCCAGTAGAGGATAACCCTGTTGTCCTTCTCCAGTTTATTGTGATTGTGTGAGGATTTTTAAACAAGTCTGGACTTAATGACATGGGTCCCAAGTGCTTTAATAGCTACTTCACTGTTTGACATTACTGCTATGCCGCAGTTGCTGTGTTTCCTGTCAAGATTGGTTTGAGCGCATCTGTTTATAGCATGTACTTCAGCTTGAAAGATGCTGAACCTGTAAAATTAAAGTGCTTCGTTATTGGTCCAAATACTCCTCCCTAGGGATTGCCAAGTGGGAAGGGAGTGCATTGAATTCTTTTGTTCCAATGCATCTCTTTCTTTCGATGCCCTCTTTTGCCATCCATAGGATTATTCTGTTGTCTTCTGCTGTCCTGTACCACAAGACGGTATGACCTATATAGAGCCATTGGCCATACTTTATCGTTGTGATTAGATTGGTCCTTTTTGCCTTTACAGACGTTAGAGTGCCGGAAACCTGCTATGATAGTGAACGATTTTATGGGTAATCGTCCAGGGTTAACCTCTCACTACTACACACTATGTGACTTGACGAAAAGTTCTTTATTTTGTTAATATCGATCCTAGCTTGGTCGCCGAGGCCTTCATAGAAGTACTTTTGTAGAGTTTTCCTTCTCAGTCTTAATAGGGCTGCGCAGGACAAAGAATCTGGGTTATTGTTTCCCCCCTTCCTTGTCTCTACAGCTTTTGCAGAAGTTGTTGGAGGGCATTTTCATAGAGTGTCTATATTATAGCTTAGGCAATCCCTGTTAATAGATAGACTTTTAAGATCTAGTTTAGGTCAAATCTGCCTCGATAAAAGGGAAGTGTCGATATTACCCCAACTGCTGTTATCCATTCTTCTGTCTTTAGTGTCAAGGCAAAACTTCGTCGAATCTACAGGAGCAGACGGTTCCTCTATATATCCAGAGAGGCTCTAGCCTGCCCTTCTAATAGACGCCTTTTGAAACGAGTTTTTTTATGAAATTTTTGCTCTTGAATACTCTGGGCAACCTAGCAAATATGTTTTTCTGGAGTCTCCACTACTTCTATATTAACTCGTAAGTTTTTTAAAAGTTTGTCCCCAAGAAAAATAAAGAATTGTTTTCACACCTATTTTTGGCATACATAAGTGGCATGTCGGAATTGAATGCGGCCAGGCGCCTTAGAATAACACAACACGTGTTCTTTTATAGCTTGTTGAAGAAATAAAAGCGTAACACATAATGTCTTCCATGTGTTCTATGCAAGTACATGTGCACGTACAAGCGTGCAAACCTACCACACTTCCTGGAAAAGACGATAAAAACTGTTCCTTTTCTCGTATATAAAATAAATTTAATGATCCTTTTATAACTCATCACTTTTACTAGGATTTAACTGTCGAAACATCTTCATTATACTTATTGTGGTATCCTTATAATTTAAGAATTAAAAAAAAAAAAAAACTGAAGTTGCAAGAAATCGATCAACAGCCTTTCGAGTGTATTTATCATACAGGCGTTTTGAGAAAAACGCCATAAGGCAGATATCGCATATTCATGAGGGAGGAGTTAAAGGATGCATAAGTATCGCGAATTGCTATTGAAATTCTAGTGCTAACTAGTTTAAAATCTAGTAAGAGAAGCGAAAAAGATCAGTGAAAGGGCAATTTGATCATGCTTGGCAAACTCTTCTTCAGTGAAAGCAGCAGTAACCTATTTATGCTAAGAAGTGTCTTTGCTATTGACATGCAGATCTATGGGACTGTTTTTGTTGCTAAATCCAATGTCTTATACCATAATAAAAACAGAAGGCCATCCAACCCTTTAAACCATAAGAGAAACGGACTTCCTCTTCCCTATTGACAAGCTGGCCATCAGTCCGTCGGACATGTGCTGACTCTGCTTGGAAGAGGAAGAAACTGCAGACCATATTTCGTGCGAATGTTCCCCCATAGTTCGTTGTAGACTAAAACACTTCGATAGGGGATTCATCTACCCCGAAAATACCAACAAACATGCATCCGCAAGTACTACCCTGTGGTCCCTCCATGACCTTGATCTTGCACAAAACTTTCCTAAGTTAGAGAACTTGAATGACAAGTCCCCGCTAAATGAGCGGAATTTGACTTAGGCTTATTTTTAGAGTCCACCTTAGCTATGTAGTTTTTTTTTTTGCGGGACTGTTTCTTGATGAGTTTGCCTGTCCATTTGCGTCTTACCGAAAATTAGCACTGCGGAATAGTCATTCGTATCTAGCCGGGAGATTGAATTTGAAGGTTCGGTTGTTTTTGTGATGAGATGGTAAAAACATTTCGCATTGGCTTTTTGAAGAAACTTGTGATCCAGGGCGTTATGAGGGGCGCCTTTCTCTGATGTTAGTCTATTCAACCTTCGTTGCCACTGAGAAGTTGTCCATATATAAATGTTTGATGAGCTTGCGTGGGGCGGCGTTGGGAGGAGTTGAATGTTGTGGTTTCAGACAATTGGGTTGCAGGGTCGGTAGATGAATTTCCAAGCTGGTCAGTATGCAGCACACAAAGAATTGGAGGTGATAGAGAGTCAGCTTCAGTTTCAAGTAGTTCGGCCAGAATGGAGGTGTTGTAGTGGCGTTGGGTATTAACTGATAGGTCGTCTATTTTGCATCATAGAGCTACAATAAGAGCGAAAAAATCTCTATTCATAGCCAATCTCCAAGAGATATCCAAAAAAAGGATTAGAGAACTAATTCTTTTTCTCAACTCCGCAGGTGGGGTTCAAGTATCTTTATCTATCAACCTATCGATATCGATCAAATTTGGTAATTTTGCTTGTTGACGTACCCGTTCATCAAAAACAGGGCCTCTTCGCCGAAGATGATTTTTTTTGGTGAAATCGCGGTCCGCTTTTAACTGCTCCATCACCCAGTCAGCGAACACACTCTCGACGCTGTAACTTGCCATGGCGATTTGTCTTTAGTGTCTGAAAAATAAAAATCGGTAAAACTAAAAATAGATAAAACAACATGGACGCCATGAACTGTCAAAATCTACTCGTCCTTATTGGAAAAACCTTTATATGATATGATCAGGTTGTTTTTGAAGGTTGCATCAAAGTAAATCCTAGAGTATGGCTTCCTCTCACCTACCCCAATCGGAATAGGTCTCACTAATTTCAGCAATGTCTGTATAGATTAGATTAAACAAAAAGTAAATGGTTCTGTGTTGAAGCCAGTGGGGTGAAGGTGTGTACCTCTCCGGGGATACTTGAGAGTTAAGACCATCAAATGAATAATCTTCTGAAGAATGCAATTTTCAGACTATGTTTGTAGACTGAGGATGGGGATATCTCTCTCTGGCTGAATTTCCATCCCAAACTGTAAGTCATTTTATAGTTTCCTTAGTTTCTGGTCGTGTGCTCATTGATGCAAGACTCTACATCTCTTCTTCAGAATCTAATTTGTGATGGCGAAACTTTCTATTATTTTTCAAGACGGCCAGCGTAAGTAGAGCTGTTGTGGTTCTCTATCATAAAATGAATAATTAATCACATATCTACGACGTCAACTTTGTTAGCTTATAAATAAAAAAAAACATGCGGGGTGGTCATAAATATTTATTTTTGGCTTTGATTTTGTTTTTTTTTCTGACGGACCAGTAAATTGTGAATTTTTGTATCTTCATAGTTGTCATATTGGAGAAATGTGTCCAAAGAATTTTTCTGCGAATGGTATGCACACACATATATTATTCCTTGGTATTGCTCCTGTATGCTGAAAGATAGGATGTTACATGTGCAAGGACAAAGCCATCCTGTAAAGGTTAAGGCTGTTTCCGTAACACAGGTAGACAGCTGAAGAAATATTCTTAGAATTTCGTTTGTTCAGTGACAGTACAGGATCTTTGTAAGGATTGTTTCCAACTACCTGGTGGTGGTAGGAAAATAATACATTTCATTCGTGATCTGTAGCGATCAGAATCTTGCAGCTGACTGAATGAACACCTTCGATGTATGTTCGTAGCTTTCACCAAAAAATATGAGGTATCTACTCGTCCGTACGTGGTACGGGTAGGTATATTATCATTTAAACATCAAACAATTTGTTCTGAGTCAGCTTAAGTGAGGTATGTCAGTGTAAAAATTGCTGGCTAATGACTAGTTTTATGATACTTGCGTAGCTGTTGTGCATGGCTAAGTAATAAACAGCTTTAATCTTATTTATTACTAGTTAGTGGTCGTTAAGGTCTGTAAACAACCTCCATACACTGCGGTCTAAAAGATCTTTTCGGTTTCCCTTGATCTAAAATTCTATTGATTTTATTTTGCACAACATTTAGGTCATCCAAGGGCTTCCAGCATTGTTTTTAAAGATGAGACCTAACAAAGTGATTAATTGCGCATGGAACTGCCTGACAGTTTCTTGATGTTTGAAACGAAGTTGGGATGAGTACGGGATAAGTTTTTTACATATACACGCACCGGCATATTTAAACATTTCTACATTTGAATAACCGTCCACTTTTACTTGCCATTATTTGGCCCTCTTAACGATATTCTTGATTCGTTCTCCCAAAGGACGATATATTTTCTTCGTTAATTGCTCAATTTATACGGTCGCATGGGTAGATAGGGACAGATTGGTGCGGAATGCTCTTCGTGTTTCTTCCTCCAATATTATCCACGTTTAGGTTCTATGCTTGTTTTGATCTCCTGTTAACTGTGTGCAGGTAGTCTAAGCTGTATGAGGGCGAGCCTTATCCTGATGGAATAGAACAACGCTTTGATTAACCAGACCTGGCCATTTCTGCTCTAGTCCCGACTTTAAGCTACACAGCGACTGGCAGTAGACTTCTGCGGTGACAGTCCGGTTATGAGGCAACAGCTCTAAGTGGATTATTCCTCCATCCCACCATTACTGTATTACAGTATTAGGGACCCTAAATGCGCACTGCGACCTATGAGGTCTATTGTGGTGGCCCGTATGGTTTAACCAGAAGTTATATTGAGGCTTTTAATACCCCTCAGAATAGCCTTAGGTTCAACTTTCCGGATTTCCGCTGGGTTTTACCGAGGCCCGCGTCAAGTAGAGTAGTCTTTTCTTTGCGGCTCCTGGACATACGCACAAAATATGTTCAGCAGTCTCTTTTTGTTCTCCACAGAGCCGACAAATATCTGTATCTGATATTTTCATTTTATGCAGATGGTATCTGAGTGGTGAGATCAAGTAAAGTCTTAGCCTTATATAGGTTGGGGTTGATAAACTTTTCCGCTTGTCTAAGGCCCCGGAGGTTGGCCCAGTAGTCGGCGTGTTTGTTGATCTCCCATTGTGTTATCTTGGAGTAGGCACTGTTGGGTGGTACACCAAAACAGGGTTCGGGACCAACGAGTGGGCGGCAAGCGCCTCTTCTCGCCAGGCAGTCAGGCCATTCATTACCCTCGAAGCCTTCATGTCCTGGGATCCAGGCTAAGGTGACTTTATTTACCGATGCAAGGCTTTCGAGGAGGTTGAGACAGTCCCAGACAAGCTTGGACCCTACCGTATAGGGTTTAAGGGCTAACAGTGCTGCTTGACTGTTTGAAAAGATGTAGATGCGGGTTCCTTGAGTTCTTCTCCGCAGGCATTCTCTTGCACATAATTCATAATTCAACTTCTGCTTGAAATACTGTAGATGACTTTCCAAGCGCTGTCGCGCGTTGGAAGCTGGGACCATAAACCCCAGCACCTGTGCTACCGTTTTTCAATTTTGAACCAGATTTGGGAATTTGGTAGTGTAGTAGGGCCTTCATTTCTCCATTCGCTGCGGGCGCCTATAACAACTTCGAAACTTCTGTAGAAACGATATCTCTTGAGCATGGTATCTGGAATCTTGAGAATTGGGTCACGATGAATGTATTCTAGTATTCTCAGATGACCTATAAAGTCGCCGACTTTTAAGTTCAGTATCTGAGGCAGCCTTAGAGCACTAAACATAGCTTCTTTTTGTATTGTCACATGTAGCGGCGTGAAGTTAAGCATTGCTCCTATAGCTGCCGTTGGACACGTTCTCATAGCCCCGGTGATACCCCTCCATCCCACCATACACCCAATAATACCTTAAGCGGGTGAAGTCCATCTCTAGGATATTGTGTTGGTCTGTCTTCTGGGCTAAGCCATTGGCGGCGTCGTTCAATGTTATTGTAAAGAACCCATTTTTCATCTCCGGTAACGACCCGGCCTTAAAATTGGGTGTTGATTGTGAGGCAACAGAAGCGCAGTGCAAGCATCGATTCTTTGCTGAAGATTATTCTGCGGGTGGGTGGTACCCATTTTCTCAACTTGATGCCTTTTCCAACCTTTGTTAGGTGTCGATGGATGGTCATTCGGCTTACGCGAGTTCCCTTACCCTAACAGTGGGATTTCTTTCGACGGTGGACTTCACGAGCTCTGTTGACTTATCCTTTAGGTCAAAATTGCCATGTCGAAACTCTGAAGCTTGGACTAACTGAGAACACCCCCTCAAACACAGATTGTGAGTTTCTCTAGTAGCTTCACTTCCATTCTGGTTTTTCCGGAACAAAACCAACAAAATATGCCGAATGTGGTTTTCAGTTGAGGAAAAATCCAGTGAGCATGGTAGAGGCGGCAGTATTTCATAGCCTAGTTGGTTCAACTTTTGCAGCGTCTATTATGCAATGTACGTATCTGGTCGTGTGGGAGAATTGGACTTTTCCTGTTGACTAATGACGGGAGTAAAAGTTGCATTTACTGGTGCATTCTGCTGTGTTTTTGACAGGATTTCTCTACTGTGATGATTTTATCCGGGTTCAGGAAACTAGTGGATAATTCCGGTTGAAAACCACCAAATAGTCACCGTGGCCTTCCTTTTGTGGAGCTTGGAATGATGGTGACGATGCGTTGTTGCTTCATTTCGTTTTAGTATGTTCGTAAACGATTCATGGACCTGAACGTCGAAGGTCAAAGAAGAAAATGAGAAGCGAACCTTTAATGTCGACGGCACATCGAAAATTGTCTAAGATATTTGTTGATTTTGTTCTTGAATTACTCGGAGGATAAAAGAGTCTGAAAACATGACTCCTTGTAGTGAATTCCAAAGTTTACTTGTTCTGTAATAAAAGGAATTTTGATAGTGAGATGTTCGTGTGGTTGTAAGACTGACATACATATGGATGAGCGCTAGTGGTTTTCACTTGGGTTCTTCGGGGCATCTCCAGTATGGACATAAACCAGTTTTCGGTGTTTGATAAGACAATGATTTGGGACTGTCTGTTAGTTGGTTTTCTGGATGTCCTTAGAACTTACTCTAACGTATACATTGTTTCAATTCAAAATTGTTCCATTTGTGGTTTAAAGATCCTACGGTTTTTGGAAGCAGCAGTTGTTGCTGAAGGACCGCGTGGATTCCTATACCACAGTGTCTGGGGAAATCACTTGATACGATTCGTACTTCCTCTAACTACATATGGATGTTTTATAAGACTGTTGGCTATAGAAAATGTTGACATAGGATGCTTACAAAGAGCAGGGTGCAAACCTAGATCCGATTCTAGCAAGTCTTCCCACCTTCTTTTTCCCTGATATATCACTATGGCTTGGTTCCATATAATTTTGTATTGGCTGGAAATTGATAGAGTTCCAAGTCGTCCCCTTCTTCGTCGCTATTTTTGCAGATTGCGCTGTCAGCTAGTCCCATTTTTTGTGCGTGTTCGTTTGAGGTTTTTATGCTCTTACAGTCCCACTATTGAGTTCGGTGCTATATTCCAATTCATCGCTTTTTCACGCAGACTATTATTTGGTTTGGGTATGAGGGATCTTGTCACTCTGCATGTCCTCAGATCTGTCTAGTATTTTTGAAAATTTCGGTTCATGCGAGTTTGATTTCCGGTCGCAGGCAGTAGACTCCCGCCCCCGAATAGTCGCTGTTTTGGAGCCCGTGTGTGTATAATACTACTCTTTCTTATTGCCTTGTGTCGCTATTGTGAATCCAGAACTCCCTCGAGGGAAAGTTGTGACATAGCTGTAGCTCTTATCGGCGACATCGCTGTCACGTACCATCCCGATGATTCCACGATGCTCTGCATACGATCTGTCTTCGAAGTGGCCTCGGGTTCTCAGTCTGACCGCCAAGGTTGCAGCTAGGCTCTTTACTTCTCGATTGGGAGAATGTTTAGTATCACTTCTATGGTTGTCGCTAATGACGCATCTTTTACTCTCAGGCATGCAATGCTAGCATGCAAGAGGCTGTACCCCCTATCTCCAATTCGGGCGGAGCATACATATTGTTTCTATAAATTGTAAAGTATTTGAAGGTTATGTTATGTGACTGAGATCCAAACGTAAGAACTATCATCATCATCATTTTCAAATGGCCCATTTATCCACTATGAGGGTCGTAGATTTAGGGTGCTAAAGAGGACTCTCCACATCTCCCGATCTTTCGCCATCGACTCTAAGTCATCAGGGGTTATCCCCATACGGGTAGAGGTGAGATTCCGAATTTGGTACATACAATATCTCTTTGCTCTAAACAGAGAGCTCGTCGATTTCACCATGTTGGAGATATGGTATTGCCATATTAAGTTCCAGATCCAACTATGCAGTCGCATAATGAAGATACACGTTCTCCTTGGGATTAATTCGAAGTCTCGGTACAATTTTTTTCGTAAAAGGCATTGGATTGTGGTTTCTTCACTTGAAATTGACTAAGTTTCCTTTTGCTTTGCTCCAAGTTTTTCTGGAGATCTTCTCTTAATAAGTTTTGGTTGCTTCTCTTACGATGCGAGGTGTGTTTACACATTCTAGGGCATGCTTTTCAGGAAAGTCTTTAGTAGAGTACTGCCAACACTAAAAATCGAGGGGCAGGAATAAAGTATAGAGCCCCTGGAGTACTCTAGCATTTATTTCATACATATGTATCGAAACGCACATCATCCATCGATGATATCTTGAAGTAATAGAGATCTGTGGCACAGCTGATCGCAGGCTTTGGAGATGTCCAATGCAATGACTCTCGATTCCCTGTTGTTTGATGGCTAACATACTGATGACATAATTCAGCTGGTTTCCAGTTCAGCGACGAAAATTGTATTGACGTCACTGATCGTGAGCATATGTACATACCTAAATAGTATATCACCTTTGTTATATTTGTCGTGCATATTGATAGAAGCTAGTAGGTTGCGTCCGGTGAACACCCTTGATACGCAATAGACGTAGAGCTTTTGTTAATAGTTATTATTAATTTTTTGTTATTCTGTTGCCATTTGTTTTGACCACAGCTGGCACTACAGACTTGACTCACCTGCTGTTTGGTATAGTTAAGAATGTTTCGGTTATAATATACTTATATCAGTTAATCAGATGTTTTCTTTGGATGCGTTCCTTAAAGGGTAGGGGGGTTACCCTTAGCGAATACTTATTATATAACGAATGTACTGACGACGTTTTTGTTAAGATTAGTTCTATAACGGAGGAAGCCTTGATTGTCGTCAAAGACCGCATTGTCTTTACAAAGTGTTTCCCACGATCTTTGTAAGTGCTATACAGATGTGTCGAGCCGGATGTTACGTCAGTATGATGGATCAACTAGTCTCTGGAAGGTGGATAGTTGTGGGATAATGGAGATTTTTTGGCACAGTAGTTTCTACATGTATGCCAAAGTCAAAGGTCAATGTTGAATTACTTCTTCTAGACGGTTTATTGGTTCTTTTTTTTTTTTGTAGTAGATTTCGGGTTGCGATACAAAAATATGCCACTCATACCACGTTAAGGTCCCTTCCTGATTTGTCGGTACGGTATCGTGCGCTCGGTTTATTCAGAATACCGAGCGCATAAATTCCAATGACCTTTAGAGATTCATGGAATCTGTACGGTAGATTTTTTGTATACTGCATTTCGGCAGAAATAGTCAGTCGCTGCTCGGTATTGACTCCGTGAACGATGACTGTTGAACGTGATACTCATGTGACTTTTGTCACTCAGACGACACTGCACGGTGGTTGGATGAAGATATACCGAGTAGTCAAGGAATATACGTAGGATCGGCATCTTTTGATAAAAGCAGTGAATACAGAGTTCAGATATCGTATCAGGGAGGAGTCTAGATTAAGTTTACTAGGTGCCAACATAGACTCACTTAGGCTAAGGGCATATTGTGATACCCAGAGAATCCTCCGTGATGAACATTTTAACCGTAGAAACATTAAGATTCGTTAACGAGGGAGGGGAGATTTCGAATAAGGCGAAGTGAGAAGGTCTTTCATGACAGATTATACTCCCGGAGGCTTGTCATTCCCCAACGAGAGGTGGTGCCGCGAAAAATGTTCGGTGTTCCTGGCTGGGGCTTGAACCCACGCTGCTCGGTCAGCAGTCCAATGGACCAACCACCGACCCACGGCAACCACTGAGACCTTGATATGGTTGACCTATTTACATTTCATTAGCAATTCGTCATACTAAAGCTAAGTAGCAATTTAGAGTGTTATCAACAAGAATCGCGGTTGATATGGAACAAGACCTTGATAAACTGATAGCTAGAGAAAATACCATAGAAAATACCTTAGACCAGTAGAAGAGAAAAAGTTTGTCCAAAATATGGTGAAAGGGGTCTTATGGGAGTGAAGACACACCAGTTGCCCAAAACATCCACTTGCTCAGGAGTACGAAAGACCAAAAGATGTGGTATGTCTACGATTGGGTTGACGGTTTTACTATCTGTAGATAATTAGTTCACTGAGTGTGAATATTTGCACTAAATCTGTCTAAAGCTTATCTCGATTTATTGTTTTGTCTAATAAGTCGTAAGGTATTGTCTGCTGTCGTGTTGTAGGAGAGGAAGTCCCACACCAAAGTGGCATTGATCAATGTTTTTGTCAACCCAATGTCAAAAGCATGTTATATTTACTGTCATCTATTGGTCGGACGTTGAAATATTGCGTCACGGGGATTATTCTCAGAGTTCTAATAAAGTCATAACTTTGCTACTAGTCTTCGATGATTCAGTGATAGAAAATTTGATCTAGGTGAAAGGTTATCTATTAGCTGAATTGCTCTTTTCTAAATAATGTCGAGTAAGTAAAGACTAGTTCAGTAGGCAAGTGAAGTGGAAAAGTCCAGGTATAGTACATGGAAAATTATGAAAAAGAATATTTCGTTGTTTGTCTCTGTTCAATCCTCGTACATACATATGTATGCGATTTCTTCATTTCTTTATGCGACGGTATTTATTCTTCGTTGGGGCTGCGTAATTGTTGTAAATTTTTTCTTTAGTTCAATCAATGAAATATCTTTCTGAGATGTATGTTAGTCCTTGACAATGACAGGTTTATAAGCGTAATGTTCTTGGAAAAATTTGCATTTGACAGCTTTGACACTTGTGCTTCAAGGGGTTATGAATACCTTTTTGATGTTATTCAAACAACGCGAGCGAGGCGCAGTGGTTCGAAACTTAGATAGTGTTAGGTTTCAATGGCGTGTGAGGATGGTGTCCAAAGTAGCTGGTGTGTTTGTCATTCCTATAATTCACGGGAATTTTTTTCGAATGTCCTGATTTAAAAATGAAAGATTGGGGTAAGGATTTCGATGCGAGAAATCAATTTGTTCCCACATTGATGCTGCATGACCAAGAAGGCTTTGAAATATACATATGTAAATAATTGGAAGGAAATCATTACATGTGTAATGAGAATAAACAGCGAATGGATTTTACGGTCAGTAGAAAGTTGTGCAACTATCGTGACGCTTGACCATTCGGTTCATCGCAATGTACCTCAAATCTCATCAGGTTTTGCCATGCTACCCTCACTCCTCTTCGGAAGTTTTGTTCTTAGGTCCATTTACCACGCAAAAATACTCGTAGTGCAGAGGATCTCTCGAAATAGTTGGCGAGGTTTTATATGATTCGGCAGGACTGTCGTCAAGTGTGGTCGTCTTGCTATCGTTTATTCGGGAATTTTGTCCAAGTTCGATGGCCAATGGGTAATGAAAAAAAGCAGATATGGACTATTTAATTGTCGCCACATTTTGTAACGCTAAGATAAGATTAGATTATTTGTTTTAGAACTGTTGATCAGCTCTGATTGTTTTTTTTTTTTTTTTTGGCTTTACTCACCTTGGAAGATATCAGAAAGTCTATAATTTCCCGGTGGATAGTCGAGGTAACGAATTTATTCCCTTAAATCTGCTTCTTATGTGTACATATGTATGACGAAGTGCGGGACGTTCCGTAGAAATATGTAGAGGGATCTCATCACTCTCCAGTCATTGTCTACACAATGCAAATGGTTACAATCATATGTTTCTGTGAATTCTTATTCTGGTTTGCCATAACCTGTAGTGTCTTGTGTTAGACCACGGGAAATATTTGTTAGTTGCAGTTCTGCCTTAGATGAGCTAACCCTTACAATGGCTGTTGAGAGAAGAAAGCATTTAACCTATATTAAGAGATAAAGAAAAGGAAAGTTTTAGATAAACTAGGCCCCAAAGAAGTCTTTCATAATTTTTTTTCTCCCAGAATGTTATATATTTTTTTTAAATCTCCTAGATATCAAAAGCAATGCCGCAGATCTCTTAACGAGATTGCAGATAGGTGCGACGTAACCCTGTGCTGGGTCCCAGGACACAGGGACGTTCCAGGCAACTGCAGAGCGGACGAGCTGGCAAAAGAGGGTGCAGGACGGCTTCTCCCCGAAAACCTGGGGGGACCCCCTGCGCCCATAGAATCGATCAAGTTCCTCCTTGACAGAGATGCCAAGAAACTGGTAAACCGCAGGTGGAACAACATCAGCCCTTGTCTCCTGTCAAAACAAATCTGGCCCAAGCTGGATTTAAAGAAAACGGACAGGCTTTTAGGAGTCCTTACCGGACATTGCCTGATAGGCAGGCATGCACTTAGATTGGGGGTCGCCTCCAACGACTTCTGCAGAAGCTGTAGGGACGAGGAGGAAGAGGAACCAAGACCCACTTACTTTGTACATGTTCTGCTCTTGCGACGCTTAGAAGAAGAACCCTCGGGGAATACTTCTATGATGATCTTAACGATCTTGCTGAACTAGACATCCAAAAGATAAGCAACTTCATCTCTGGGACGAAATGGTTCAAATCTTAGGGTTAACACCGCTACGGTTGCCCACTTCTGTTGTAGTTATGCCACACTATCTGGTTCTCTGGTGCCGGGAAGCCGGTTTACTTCGTTGTGGTATCACAATGGGCCATTCTGGCCTAAGTGTGTCCCTGCATAAACGGGGATAGCCACCTAACCTAACCTAACCTAGATATCAAAACCTCCGTATTTTTCTCGGGTATTGTCGATTGTAGGTAGAGGTGAGACTGTGTCACCTTATCACTGCGGCCACCGATGGGCCTATTGCGATTTCCTCCAATTAGAGCTCACTCATGATACCAGAATTCGAGATGAATCCAGAGATCTCTGTGAGTAAGCTGGCAGATATGTATATCCTCCGTTTCGAGGTAGAATTTGCGTAAGTGACGATGACGTGCTCTGATTAAACAGTTACAGTGAAACAAAATGTGTTCTGCTGATTCTTCGTCTTCGTTGCACATTCTGCATGTGTTCTCTTGTATTATTCCGATAGTCATTAGGTGCTTTTTGACTCAACAGTGTCCCGTTAGGAAGCGTGTGACCATTCTTACCTGACTTGTGTTGTCTGTTACCTTCAGTATTCGTCCAATCACGGTGAGCTCCTGTCCTGACACCCAAATGAGATGAACTCTGTTTGTGCTGGCTAGTGATGTAAGCAGTTGCACGCAGTCCCATACTATTGTAGTTTCAATGTTGTTCTGTGGTATTATAAAATATCATTGAAATAAATAAATTCAATTGATTTGAATTATTGCATCCCTCTTGGGTATTATAGTAACAAGGAGGTTCCATACTTGATAGTCACTGTGCAAGCAGACTAAAACGAAATGGTTTTGTATGCTGTCGTAGTATCTACGACGAGTAGCTCCTGCAGTTCAGGTCTAAAATTGGACTACTCTTATTTTCTTTCTGTTAAAACTTTACAGGGTTAGAGTGCCTTCCTTTATAAATAGAACTCATAATGGATTACAAATTCAATAATGCATAGAGTAGTTCTAAAATGCATTTATAAAGTAGACGTGGGACTGTATGACTCGTTGTCATGACTTTTTTCTGTTTCTCCTTTTCGTTGAAAGAATATCCTGGCGTTGAAAATATATACCTTAGGTTAAGTTAGGTTACGTAGAGTGTGTGATGGATAAGCCTCATCACTTACACTCGGAGACCTGGAGGTCCATTGTGAGTACCCCATTAATGTTGTGGGAATAGGAATATGGTTCCCGGGACAACCTAACGATCTATCCTACTGTTGGCTGTTTTGTGAACCAGTTAGTGCTCTTTAAGAATCTTAGTAGGTCCGTTACCTGTAAGTCATCTATGCTTTCAAAGAGCCTTGATTCTAATGCGCGTGGAAGTAGTTCTTGAAGGGCGAGGCAGTGGCACAGCAGATGTTGGATTGATTCTACCTCTTACTCATCTCCGCAACAGAAGGCACCTTGTTCTAGCTTTATTTAATTTCGGCCATAGAGTCCGCGAGGGGGGCCCAGTCCTCTCTGGCTAACCTGGAGGAATGAGCTTCTTATTCATCCTACGCAATCTCCCTATCGGTGGCATTACAGATGTGTCCGCTTTGCTGATGTTCATAGCCGACCCCCCAAATTTGAGAAATGCCACTATTGTACTGAAATAAATCCCGGAGACCTTGAAGAAATTCTTGTTTTTCTTGAGCTTTGCCGGACAGCGTCGAATTCCGTTAAACGTCTTGTATCTAAGCCTGTGCATTGCTTTTTTTTTTTTTTTTTTTAATTAAAATGTAGTTACGAACTATAACTTGGTGAACTGTGTGTGTGGGTACGGCATAGTTTATTAAAACCTCACTTCTTCCTAGGAACAGCAAGATAATTTTATCTATTACCCGTCCAATAAATTTCTTTCGACATTGTTTAGTATACTAATTATCTCTTTTTATCTCTTCAGGAACATCATTTACAAAGGGCGATATGTACTGGTTTAATAATCCCAACGCCTGAGGTATTTACATGTGATCAGGATTTCTATGACTTCAGCTATCCTCCCAACTATAAAATGCCACGGCAGATGATTCATATGCAACGTAAGTAGATTCACCACAATTTCATTGCAAGCACAGCGTTGTAAATAATTTTTTGGTGCAAAAAATGTGTATACAGCACTTGGTCTAGAGCAAGATATACCCGACTATGACATGGATAGTGCAGATGAAATGTGGGTGAACCAACAGAGTCGGCGATTGGAATTAACAGCAATGAAGTTTGAGCAAATGATGGATCGACTCGAAAAGAGTTCCGGCCAGACTGTGGTAACGCTACATGAAGCTAAAGCACTGCTCAAACAGGACGATGAAGTTAGCATAGCAGTTTACGATTACTGGTTGAATAAGCGTTTGAAAACTGTAAGATCGCTAAGAGCTAGCTCTCTTTCACAATGTTTTTACAGAAAATGCTTAAATTCCATTTCGCAAACTACTTTATAGCAACATCCGTTGATTCTCTCGGTGAAAACAGAGAATCGACCTGGCACCTCGGCAAACAATCCGTACTTAGCATTTCGTCGACGCACTGAGAAGATGCAAACACGAAAGAATCGAAAGAATGATGAGACATCCTATGAGAAGATGTTAAAGTTGAGGTACGATTTCAGGTGTTAATGAGGCGCTTTAGTGTGTTTCAAATTTGTTTTTGTGTATCTTTCAGGCGGGACTTGTGTCGAGCTACAACTGTACTTGAAATGGTGAAGCGACGAGAGAAAACCAAACGAGAACAATTGCATTTATCCATTGAGATCTTTGAGAAGCGAGTGCAGCTCCGCGACTTTAGTGGTAGTCTAATGTCAGAGCTCAGTTCGACCATCAAGAATTCAAGGTATTTTCGAAGAATCCCAATCAAAATCTGCAGATTAGTAATTCTTTTGCTTTCCTGAACCAATAGGCCAGCATTTGCACCATTATATACAAATCAATACTCACATAATCCATCAGCCTCGTCTACGAATCCAGTTGGAGGTCTTTTGCCGTCGAACACCGCATCGACCAGTGGTGGTCATGGATATTCTTCGACGTCACAGTACCTGAACTCTTCAAGTCTAGCAGTTGGTAAGTGTTATTTTTTTGATGTCAACCATAAGTCTGGTGCCCTAATGTTAAATTTACGAAGCAGATCCAGTCAGTGCTAGCAGTAGTGGTAGTCGTAAAGAAAAAAGACAATACAAGAAGCGTAAACACAAAATATCACGTGAAAAGCAGTATTCCTTAGTTCAAAGTTCATCACCTGCGGCAATAGAATCGGCAATTGAAACCGAAGAGGAAGATCTCACAGGTAACCCACTGGGTTCCGAAGGCGAGGATGATGGACAGTTTGCATTTAGACGTAATAAAAGCTGCAATTACCACCGGGTAAATACTTTCACACAACTCATGCCAATTGAATGTGGGTTAATTGATAGAGATTTTGTTTTTTCTTTCTAGCCACTTGTTGATAATTATGGAAACTGGCCATGGGAATCGAAGAATGATAATGGCTTGGGGGATAAGAAGTACAGGTACACCCTAACATCCATAAGACATCCAAGGTAAGTGACTTTAGAATGATAATCTCATTCGATGTTGAACGGAGTAGGGATTGATAAATGATCGAACTTTGCAGTGCAAAAGTGTACAGGGAGTAACAACTTATCATAACAGAAGACATAGTTTTCATTTGACAATATCAGTCAAGTATTCAATGTTCTTTACAGACATTCTGCAGGAGGGCATAAGAATTTGGTTACAAAATCGGTGCTTACCCGAAGAGGAAATGCTAAGTACCTACATAGGTATTTCTTTAACAACTTGGTGACCTCATGAGTGCGTATTAAGCTGACGTTGCCTCTCGCAGCCATTACTCGTATTGTCACCTGACGTATCATACCTTTTGTGCCTATTTCGAAGAATTTTCATTGGATTAACTAGGCTTCTCTTCTCTGTAGCAGTCACAGTGCTTCGAGATTCAATGGACGATCAACGATTGTTCGACAGGAGAAATAGGCTTCTCCTCCAGGTTGTCTATCAACGTCAGATCGAGGTTTGAACTGAAAAGGTCATGTCCACCTTCCCGTGGCGAAAAACAAACGGCCCTTACTCACACCCTGCTTAAACTTTTGTCAGGAACAACGTGGCCTGTCCCGGCTAGCCAGGATAGCCAGAAGTTGGTTATTTATTTGTTCTCATGACTTCTCCTATTTATTCTTCAGAATTCCTCAGAGAAGCAGGAAACACATTTTCTCTTCTCTTGATATATTTTCTTTGACTACCCGTTCGTACGAATTTGAATTTGATTCTAGAACCAAGTACAGGTATATGAAATTCATGCAATTTTAAATTAATTACAGACCCCGTTGCATAGGCTTTGCTCGACGTCGACTGGGACGTGGAGGACGAGTCATATTAGACCGAGCATCAACGAATATGGATGATTTTTGGTCGAAACTGGACTACACCATAATGGAAAGCAGTTCACAAAATCCCGCCGCATGTTTAACCGCAAATTCAGCCAATAAACATCAAATTCAGAACTCAATAAGAACCTGCCCAACAGCAACAGCAAACGTCGAGAGCATCGACTATGAAGACGATGAAGATGAAAACATTTCTCGGGACTCGGTTTACGTGTCAGCATACGTGAAATCGTTGCCAATGAAACGTCCCAAACGCAAATGGGATCACAATAGCTTTCATCCCAAACATAGAACAACAAATAACAGTGAAAACAACAATAGTATTAGCAACATAAGTAATTGTCTAGTAAACGATGA
This sequence comes from Matsumyia berberina, assembly GCA_917880715.2. Classification (NCBI taxonomy): domain Eukaryota; kingdom Metazoa; phylum Arthropoda; class Insecta; order Diptera; family Syrphidae; genus Matsumyia; species Matsumyia berberina. The sequence goes on along the minus strand of OU862870.1, from coordinate 106,493,220 downwards.
AGAGATCAAGCGGGAGAAGCTGAAAGACGCCGACGATAACTTCCAATTTGCATCAGGTCCAGCCAATGTCGATCAGCAGCCGGCCACCTCGTCCACATACTCAGAGGTTGTAATGGACATTGTTAAGAAAGCACAGGTGCTGGCGGTTGATTGCAAATTTAATCCTAACGACAGAAGTAGTAGCAGCAGTAGTAATTATAAATTTAGTTGTAATAATTTAAACGAACAAAGTTACAATAGCATAAACAGAACTACGCCCAACGTGAACGTGAACAGTTGCATAACCAGCAATGATGGCAAGCCCAATGTGATAAGTAGTGAGGTCGTGGTGAAGCAAGAGATGATCGACTCGTCCGACCTCAATATTCTTGACGATGAGAATGTGAACTTGGCCCGTTTGAGTAGTTACATAAATGCCAATCGAAACAATGCAGCGAATCAGGCAATAACAGCGGCTCTGATCAAGGCAGAACCGGGCGAGATGGCCGGATTGACGATCAACAATAATCAGTTGCCGAAGAGTCAGTTCACGGAGGCGAAAGACGTTTTGCGAAATAGTGATTTGAAGGATTGCTTTGTGTTGAGCGATAAGCAGTTTCTGGGTTTGGTGGACTCTCCGAGCACATTAACGCCTGTGAGTAAACGAACGGAGATTTCCAACGAAATTTTGAGTGAAATAAGACGCGATTGGTTGCACTTTCGACCGAAAACACCATTACCATCAGTGGAAGAAGAATCAGTTGCGGCGGCGGTCACGGATTGTGATGAGAAACAAGCAGCTTCACCTGCTGTGTCCTTCTCAGTGCAGACACCCATTTCCATTGAGATGCAGCGCTTGAGTCGCTGTACGAGTCCTCCATCAACGGTATTCCAAGAAAACGGCATCAGTACTTCAGCGAATTTGTGGGATAGTATTTCCGACGATGCGCTTTTCATAACGAATCCATTCACGTATGCCGATCTGGAGCCCGACACGCAGTTGTTGCCGTCGGTGTTTGCGGCGAATTATCTCAGTAAATCACCGACCAACCATAACTTGGACGGAGGTAGCCCGCACTCAGGAATGGATTTGAATTTAAGCGGTGATAGTTTGAACGATATGAGTTTCTCCCTCGGAGAGGACGACAACGAAAATATGCTGGACAACATTTTGCAGGAGTGCCAAATAGACGACCTGAAGACGCTTAATCAAACGACGAACTTTTGGAATGGCATTCTCGACGACGGCGGCGCTGGCTTGCTTGACTGCATCGAAGAAAAGAAACTGCCTAACGACACAACCAAAGAGGGAGATAGTGGCGATAGTGCAGGCGCTGGAGTTGTGCTGGGCGATGAAAAAGACGGCCCCAAGCCAGCCGTAAACGACAAACTCAATCACGTCAAATGCCACCTCGGCAGTTCGACATTCTCAACCATAAACGGACTGAAGGACGAGAATTTCTTCAAAAAGGAAGAACTGAAGGAGAAGCTGCCAGAGGTCAATAAGATTGAACCACCCGACGAAATTATGGCATCTCCTCCGCCACCGCCACCTCCATCTGCAGCAACATCTACAACCGCAGCACAACCACCCGCCCAACAGCAAATGCAGATAATGCAGCAGCAAGGACTGTTGCCGACGGCTTTAAGAGTAGTTAATCCACTGCAGCAACAGCAACAACAACTGCAGCATCAACTGCATCAGAATCTTCAGCTTCAGCAAAGGAATGTGATAACGCCGGTTGTTACACAGGGCACAATCACGACACGACCTCCGACCCTAACATCAAAAGCTACGACTAACCATACGGCTATTTATACAACTCAAGATTCCAACGGAAACGGCAACATGCCACAGAAAATCTACATCAAACAAAGCAACTGCAATGTTGGTGGCGTTGTTAGCGCCAATCAAGTTCCTAATAGTCTTAATCAACAGAACGCAGTGATAACATTGCCAAATGTGAAGTTGGAGAATGACGTTGCTTGTGATACTCTGGGCAACGCAATGATAACAAGTAATGGCCCAAATCACAGCGGTAGTGGGCTTGTCGATGCAGGAGGTGGGAGTTCTAGTGGCAATGGGAATATGATTACAGCCGAAAACATAATCAGTCATCAGACGCCAATGATAGTGACGACTTCAAAGCCTGTCCAACAGCAACAGCAACAACAGCAGACTCAACAAATAGTTTGGCGGCATGTTAGTCAAGGTGCAACTGGTATTTTATCAACCGATCCCACGGCAAACAAGATCGTTTGGACGAGTCGACCGGCGCAAAAGAACCAACTGAATGGATCTGAGGGTGAGTCTTTAATTTATTTTATCTATCAACTGTTGGGCTGTTGTGTTTCTCAACTCAAGTTTTCCCTTTGTTTAAACTTTCACAAATATAATGAATTTTTCTTCTCCCAGGTTGGGATACACTACTATTGAGCCGAAAGTTGTCACGAGAAAAGGCACAAATTTCTCGTCAACAGCAGATACAGCAGCAGTTTCAAGTCATGAAAACTGATGATGATAACAACACCACAACAGTGCTTGACGGCAACAATCAAGCAACACAGAAAGCTGTCGCAGCCGGAAAGGTTATTAAAATGTCCTCGTACCCAGTAGTCGTATCTGAATTGAGTGTGCAACAGCAGCAGAATTCAGCTGCAGTAGCAGCGAATCACAACTACAGTTTACAGCCCTCATCGCAGCCAATCACAATGATTAGTCAGCATTCCAGCGGCGGAGTTTCAGGATCCGGTGGAAATAAACTGATACTCAGTACATCAGGACCATCTGGAAATGTCACGAACAGTGGTAATTTCACAATTGCCACTTCGTCTGGAGACGGACAAAATAAAATCCATTACAAGGAGATTCCTAATACGAATCTGAAGTTGAATTTTGTTTCAACCGGGTCAATTCAGCAGGGTAACATAGTGGTAGACGCCAAGAACACAATAAATGCGCAACAACTAAACAATCAACAGCTGAAAACAGTGCAGCAGCAGCATCAACAACAACAACAGCAGCAGCAACAGCAACAACAACAGCAGCAATTGCAAAAATTAAAACGCGATCGAATATTGAACATAATTGGGGGAGAAACACCCGACAATAAACGCGTATTCTACACCAGTTTGTTAAACTTTAAACCGCTTCATAAAAACAAGCAAATCCAAATGCAAATCTCACCGGGAATGACCACACTTGTGGGGAAGCACCAACTGCAGCGCATTGGCAACAACCAGACGATATTCACTAATGTGCGGTCCGTACCCATTGCCAATCAAGTTGTGAATACCCAGACTGGAGTAACAGTATCGGCGACGGGAACAACCACAGCAATGTTCACCGGATCTCCATCGCCAAAAACCTCCAACGACATTTCTGTTAAAATCAACAACAACTCCAACGACATGGCCACAACTTCGTCCAACATCAATGCAGGAACAGCGGCACCAGCCGCCACAGCGAACAACAATTCGCTATCGGCTGGCATCAATCTAAACACAACCAATAGGTGAGAAAAGGGGAGATAACTAACGACTACTCACTGCGTAAGTCCTGCGCTAGCGGCGGGTGTATCCGCTAAACTACTCCAAAGAGGTTTGAAGCACTTGCTTATCGTTGTCGATGTTTGCGCGCTATTTTAAAACTGTTTATCGGTCTTGATTTCTACGCTTCCTCCCTCCAGTCATGGAGCAACGCGCCATCAGTTTTCAAATTGAGTGTGCTGCCCAATATCCAGCAGCCCGCCACCAGCAGCAACAGCAACAACAGCAGCATCCGCAGCAAATATCCATCCATATTTCAGTTAAACTTTCACACAAATATCACCGCCAGCATTTCCATTTACAAGGAAATACCTGAATTACACGAATAACTTCGTTCTTTTCATTTATTTTCTCTAAGACTGTCGTTGATTCAGAAACAAAAACCGAAAAAAAAAAAAAACAAAACAAAAATAAAATGTTGTTATTTTATTATTTAAAAGAATTTTTTTTACATAAAGAGAAACTAAACAAATGTCATACGTTCTTAGTTTTTATGTTAGTATTAATTTAATTTAAACAAAAAATGCAAACAACAAAAAAGAAAGAAAAAACCAACTTATTAAGATCTTATTTTCAAGATCGCCCTTGTAAATAGTAATATATATATATAATGATATACATAAAAAAAAAAACCAAGAAAAAGAAAGGAAAACAAAATAAATGAATCATATGAAAGTAATCCAAATTTGAATGTATTAATACTTAAAAGAAAAACTTAAACGAAACAAAAACCTTTATCAAACGAGAAAAAAAAAATATTAAGAAAATATTATATAAATCTTATTCAAAGAGAGGAAGGAATGGTAACAAAATAATCTTGTTCCGGTCTAACATACTTCATATAATGCATTTTCTAATAAATGTTCTTCACTTTTACTCTCTACCTATTAAAAGTTAACGCGCGTGGGCTGCCGATAAGTTGGAGAAGCGAATTCTTTTAATCGTCGTTTAAATAGCTTGAACCATGAACAATCGTGACAAATTCATTAAGTCCCACTACCTGCTGCATGTGCTCTCTTCTTTTTTTTTTTTTTTTTTCAACTCGTACATAGTTTTTGGATGCGTGAAACATTTTTCTTTTGCTAGAGATGGTTGTTTGAACCTTGAAAGTTCATATCCTCGTGCCATTCGTTTCTGTCCGCTATCCCGACTGAATTCTTGGAGATCCATTTAGACGTTATCTCGTCATCTGCTTGACAGTCTGCTTAGGGCTTCTGCCATCTGATGTGGCAACAAGGAGTGCCAGCAACAAGTCTTGGTTTTTCGATTGGGTTGAGTTTTATAATGCACAAAGGTTCGATTATTTACTTCACAAGTTGAAGGCGGAAACTTCTATTGGAGAATTTTGCAGATCAGTTTTGTCAGGAGTGCACCACTCTGCCGTCGAAATCTGTTTGCTTGCTCACATTTCCCCACGAACTACTACTTTAGGTCAGAAAGTAAACAAATATTTTTACACCTACGACGTTTGTGAACGCGAAACGCTTTGGAGTAGCTGACGAGGGATTTGTTTTAAACCCTTAAACCAAGAGCGTTATTTAAGCTGAACAGAATACAGTTAGGTTTTGTGTCGCCTACACGTAGTCGTGTTTGATTCTTCGCCATTTGTCTCAATTCTCTACAGCTTTTCCCAAATTCGCTTGACTTTCCTTTGACAGTGCGGCGTCATGTTTTTCTCGGGCAACCGATTGTAGTGATGGAATGATTTTCCCTCATACAACTGTTCATTTGAGATACGATTTGGCCAGAAAACTCCACCGGTTATATTTCTTCGGCAGCGGTTAACAAACGTCCACAGCCTTTTTGCGACATTTCTTGCCACTTTTTAGTTACTTCTCCGGTACACTATCTAGTACCAACTTCACATTTGAACGGCACAGTCGCAGCTTAGTGTTAAAACTATTTGCATAACTTCTACAGATCTCTGATAGCATAATATAAAAAAAGTTTTCCCGATTCGGTTGTGTATATCTAGTTCGGTGACACCACCGACTAATACAATATTCCCAAGGTACCGAAAGTCCTTTATTTGGGATTATTCAGGCTGAAGAGTTTTGTTGTATGTCCATTTTTCGTATTCAAGGTCAAGGTTCGTTGTTAGACTTCCTTCGCTTTCTACCAGCACTGCAACTACAGTATACAGCCTTTTCAGACGCAAAATACCCAGATTCTTCCTGTAGAGCACGTGAGATTTTGCGCCTTCATAGTTTGCTTTCACGACAGCAATCAATTTCTCTTGAAAACCTCTGCTTCGCAAGGCGTTCTAGGAGAACACAGATGTCGATGAATAACAGGTGTAGGGGAGGTCTATACTTGACTCACTGTTCCGTGATAATCCAAAGGGTGTTGATGTTGTCAACGCAGAAAGACTCGGAACGAAAACGGGCGTGTTTGTTTTCGAAAATAGGAGAATTATATTGGATATGACTATGTCTGCAACTGCGACACGCACATTCGCATTCAGTTAGATTGTTTTTTTTTTTTTCGGGAGCTTGGGAATCACTCAGTTCATGCACTCCTCTGGGAAAATCTCGGTCACCCAAATCCTTTTAATAAGAGAAAGTATAGTGGGCTGAAATGGAAGTTTCATGCAATTCGGCAGGAAAAACCTGGCCGCCCTATTACTTTTGATCGCTGTAGTCGCAGTTATGATATTTTCTTTGCTGGAGGTAGTTCGTTCATTCTCGGCATAAGAAAGCTCGTTTCAATTTTATGACAATCCTACTTCCACGGTTCAGAAGAGTAGAAGAGTAGAAAAATGATCCCTTTATTTGCTTAGCTGTTCCTCAAACTACCAACTAGCAGAGTGCCACTTCAATTTCTCACTCGATGTTGAACTGTGAGAGCAGTTTTGTGGTGATTCTGTAGACAGTGGTTGTTTCTTATCTGCTAGTAGCTTCTACTGAAGTCTCGAAAAATGTGTTTGCAGCTCCAAGTTTCAAAATAGAACCAATGAAGCAACAGACAACATAAAAGATAAATCCAAGCAAACATTTGCAAAGTAGAGCTCGCCCGTGCGAAAAGCTTGCTATAAACAAAACCGGTTATGACTACATGGATGGGACCCAGGTAATTGTTACCGATATTCTCTTACCAGCCAGATTTGCTTCGATTAGTGGGTATAGCAATCCGACCCTAAGACCGTCGCATGTTCCGCTTATCAATGTTTCACCATTCAATTTCAGCATATAAGCGTGTGTCAAATATGTCAGTTTTCTTTGATATTAAAGATATCAACCTTTGCATAGTCTTGCCGAAGTTTGGGCCAGACTGACTGACATAGACGAAAACACAGTACACAGCTAACTGTTTTGCTCTGCAGCCTACAATCTAAAAATAATACTAGGATTCTCTTTAAACCTTATTTTTTACATTTTTAAACACGAATATATTCACAAAAAACCATATTCCATATTCAAAACGAACTCAAAAACAAAAAAACTACCTAGAAAACAAATGACAAAAAGAAGGGTGTGAGTAAATCTCAGGCGTCAGAAATGAAAACAAAAATAAAAGGGATGACAGTCACATGTATATTGAGCAATAGTACTGATAAAGCTGATAAAGAGGATTTTACTTTGTTGGCAACGCTTGTTGAAGCGTTTGTACCTACACTACCTGCCGGTCACTCGAATCCTCTACTCTTTGGCTATACTAGGCGTTAGCAACTTATATTCCATACTCCCCACGATAGCTCAAATCCAAAGTTTTTGGTTGTTGCGATTGTTCGCGCAGATCAACAGTAACAGTACTGTAGAAGTCCAATAGCAACACAAAGTGTGTTTTATTCAACAGATCGACATGAATCTCGGCACTTCCTTCGGTTCTTTTTAAACACCAAAGCTCACATTCAGTTGTAGTGGTCATCTGAGACAACTGAATCAACGAATCATTTTTTACAGACCCACCTCCTAGAGTTTCAGTTTTGTATGCGACTATAAAAAAGTTTTGTGAAGGTTTGCATAGGTTATCGTCAGAAAACACATACAATCCTTCGAAGAACAATTATGTTCTGTTTTAGCATTCAAATTTGTTTGCCCTGGCCGGATGAACATTGGTTTCACGTTGGACTCATTTGAATGGAAAAGTTTACGCAATCGAGCCACAATCGATTTAAAGCTAAGGTCAGACATCTCTAACTTCGGTACGCAGCACATAAAGCTGCCATAATAGAGAGTTGCAACGTGGGTTCAATAAGAAAACAGTTAAAACTGCGAATGCAGCCAGACTGCGATCGCAAAAGTAGCGATGTATGCATAGCTAAGTAATAAATTCCGAGCGCGGCAGAAAAGTATTTTTGTTGTGACAGTACCTGCAGTTCTTCATTTTGCCACTGCCAATCAAAGTAGGGAATTGTTTGACTTTTTTTCATCCAAGTGCTTTTCCTCTTTATTAAAGGAATCGGTTATTGAACAAGTTCATCAATATCAATTGTGTTCCGTATTTCCAAACCGTGTCCATTTTTCGATTTTGCAGCAACTCTTTCTAAACAGTGACAAAGCAAGCCACAGCAAGCAGTTCTAAGTCATCGAAAATACATGCAGTCTGAGCACCGCATAAATTGAAGTTGCAGCTACTAGGCTGTGCTTAGGAAATGTAGGGGATTGCAACTATTTTATGTGAACCGAGCTGGCAATTTTTGCATTCATCAAAAGAATTTCCTTACCTTGTTATTATAACGCCACAGCTTAGTGTAATCCAGGATCCAGGACCTCAACCAACAGATTGGCCAGCAAGCATGACCCTTAGTCAGCCGTCTTCAATTGCATAGGCCGTGTTGGTTGAGGTAACCTTCCACTTACGCATGCTATCGGGAAGAGGTTATACTTTTCTGCCTCATAAGTGTAGTCAAAGGATTTTCGGGCTGGAGCATTATTGTTTATCCGTTCTTTGTTCTTCTCAATAGGGCCTTGTTAAATATTAATGTCTAAGACAGTAACAGTAACAGGGGTTGACCAACTTAATTCTTCGGTGGATTTTCACATTGATGTCGGTGGTAAAATTGATAGCCGAGCTTCGGTAAACGAACGCCTTGACTGCTTCAAAGGCCGAGGCATCGGTTCGGTGTCACGGCATTTGTAGGCTTTGTTTTTCTCGATTACAACCAGACCCATTTTATCAGCTTTGAACTTGACGTTTGCGAAAACGGCATGGGAAAAAAAGAAGGCCTTCATGCTAGAAAAGCCGAGGTGGACATTTTCTTGGTGTTGTATTCAAACTTTTAATTTCCAAGTTTAGAACTGCATTTTAATGATAATAAACTTTGATTTATTTAATTATTTAGCGTATTGTTAAGAAAACAAATCACACCCCTCTTATTGAATCAGCCTTCATTATCGTTCGTCAATGCTGCGTTTTGCGAGCTTATACTTCCACTCGTTCCTTTGACTTTAGCGTTGAATGCGAGTAACATCACATTAATTACATTTGTGAGGATTTTAGTTCAACTATCGATGTCATTGGTGTAAAACTGACTTGATTGTGCTTACTGAACTTATTACGGGGAACTTTTTCAAAGCCCAAGTGTCACCGGTTCAGTCTTTGTCGACTTTTGTAGGCTAATATGATTTCAAAGACCCAGTATTTAAGAGAACACATACTCTATATAACTTTGTTGCGCTGAGTTTCATCTTTTTCAAACAAAATCTCTGCAGTTGAACCAAAGCGCTTAGAGAAGCGTTGATAGAATGCATTTTTAAAGTTGTTCATTGCATGTAACAAGAACTTATGTATTTACATCAGAAAACCCTTTCATCCTATCCAAGCTTTTCAAATAAATTTCTTTCCCTAAGTCCTGTCACCCCTGATGAGACACAGGACATTTCTTTATACCGCAACCGTTTCAATTACATACGAGTATAAACAGTTATAACCATAAGTACATAGATAATAAACGTTCATAGCCTCCGGTAGAAAACAAATGGCTATACTTTCTTGAACACGATTAAATGTTTTGAACTAATTTTATTAAACGAATGAATATAATGTGTCTACCAAGTCGATAGCATAAGAAATGAGAAACGCTCAACAAATGAATATTACGTATGTATGGATGCATGTTAAACACTTTCACTCTCTTTTTAAGTCCGCATAGTATATGTATGTATACCTAATTAATTGGATCGATATACTTTAATATAGATATACATTAAAGCCGGTTTATTCAATTAGAACCGTTTCGAGAAATGTAATTGTGATTATTATTTAAACAATTTCTTATCAGGACAATAGCAAACAATTATTTATTAATTTGTTTTTTTTATTTAACTATTTTTTGATACATAACATTTAAAATTTGTTTTCTAGTTTTATAAAGACCACACTTATGGATACCGAGCAGGGATGTAATTTTTGGAAACTGCAAATAAGCCTTTTTGTTTATTTTTCCTTTCCGTTTTTAGATTCATAAATGAAATATTTTGGGCAGATTTTGAAAGAATTTTAAAGTTAAGCCTGCTTTATTTCAACACAACAAGGGATACGTTTTTTTTTTTACTTTACGAAACTACTTAAACAAAAGCAAAAGATATGGCACACTCCTTGAAAATAAAATAAAAAAGAAACACACACGTAAATAAATAAATAAATGAACAGGACTTTATATAGGAATATTTAAAAAAAAAATAAATGTTTATATGTGTATGTGTGTCTAATCTAAATAAACATAACAAACATAAATCATGCAGTAGTTTTATAGTTCTTATTATTATTATGAAAAGAAAAATTATTGTTTATCCGTGATTTAATGAGTAAACAATGAAAAAATACGCTTATAGATAAATAAACTCAGAAATTGTAAGTAAATTATCCATAAGTTTAATCATAAAACAGAAATGAAAAACAAAACAAAAGAAAATAAAAATTCTAGTTTATATTATTATGTTCCAATTCATCTTTTGTTTATGGATTCTTTTCAGTTATATAATTTTCTTTTTTCTAAACAAAATTTATGAAAATATTAAACAAAAAAAAAAAAAAACAAGTAAAAATACTATAAATACTAACTAACATTATAAGTACGTGTAAATCTGTAAACTACTATTTAAGTGAAATAAAAAATAAAAAAAACGTAGGTGAGATGAGATATTTGGATTTTAAATGTAACATAAATTAATATTAATTAAAAAAAAAAAAACAAAACAGACAAAAAAATGAACAGAAAAGTAAAATAAAAACAAAAAAAAAAACTATTACAATATAATATACATTATGGAAAAACAGAAATTGTATTGTTATAAATTCAATAATAAAGAAAAACCTAAACTCATTTAAATGGAAACAATTAATGCGATGCAACATTTTTTATATATAATTAAAACTTTTCGATGATTAAGAAAACAAAACAAAATGCTTTTAAGGTGTTTTTATTTTATTTAAAATTAATATGATTGTCCTTGGTTTATTGGCAATTGTATACATATACATTGTTCTGAACGGTTTTTCTTATGTTGTTGCTTTTTATAGTTTCGTCTTTTTTCTTATAAATTGGCAAATCGAAGTTAACAATTTGTTTTAATTGCGCTATGAATACTCAGTGGGATTTTTTATGAGACAACGCCAGCTCTTCGAAAGAGAGAGATTGCTAACAACGGCGAATATTATCCGTTTTGTCGTATAGGAGTAGTTTTGAATCACAAAACAACGATTACAAAACCGTCAGTAGCAACTACCTACTAAACTTAACTAACCAGCCCGTACAGGGACATCACCAATTGAGAAAAAAGCTCCGGCTTTATTTAAACCGGACAATAGAGGTCAAGGGGAGGCTGCAGGGGATTCGGGATGATTCTTTTAGCAAAGATTAAGGAATGAAAGGTAAGCTTCTAAGTCCCAATTGTTTATTCCAATCTGCGGGAAGTGAAGCAGGTACGATTTGATGTTCAAACTGATTGTACATGTTCTTTATATCAGACTGGAATGGTTTACTGTTTTCATCGATCATAGCCTTAACATTATTAATCGAGTCAAAAAAGCTATGGTAGCTCGTTATACTTCCAAAAGAACCATTGGTAGCAGATGAGGCTACATGCTGAACCTGGCTCTGCACGTCTATAGTCAGACCCATACTTCTTTATGGAGTAATATAGTGGACTGCACTTGAAAAAAGCTCATCCCACAACATTATTATCAAGGTTCAAAGGATGACCTGTCTCTATATAACTAGTGCTTTGAGATCGTGCCCCTCCGCTGCCTTAGAGACCATTCTAAACCTCCCTTTCGTAGCCAAAAAAGTTGCGGCAAATGCAGCAGTTCGTTTAAAGGCATCTTCACTCTGGATCCAACTACCATAAGGTCACTCCGGGATCTTATGTAGATTCCATGACCTACTATACAAATTTGATCGAACACTTCCGATCAACTCTTTCAAAAGATATTTTAAAGTCACAATTCCCACACGGGGGGATGGGTTTAACCTCAGGAAATCCGTCAATAAACAAATCCACATTTATACCGACGGCTATAAAACTAATGACGGTGTGGGCTGCGGTATCTACTCTTACCAACTCAATGTACAAGGCGATCTTGCTCCCTAATGTTTGTGTTTTCCAAGCGGCAAGAAAGAAGGCTTTATCGCTGAAGTGGAATGAATATAATATCTGCTAAAGATATTTGCATTGGAATTTTTTTTTTTTTTTTTCTCTGCGACCACCCTAGAAATCTCCTCTGACACCAAAGGCATAAGTATACTAAACAATACAGTGAAACTTATTATCAAACAAGTCATAACTAGAGAAATTAACTCCAGGTGGAAAAATGGTTTTTGTCATTGCATCGGACCTATCTGGCCTGAAATAGATGGCCAAAAGTCAAGGGAGCGGATTACTCTCAACAGAACACAAATTCAAACCATCACTAGTGTTATTACAGGTCATTGCCTTACGACAGCACGCCAGGAGACAAGGGGCTATCTTCAACAATTTTTGTAGAAGCTGTAGAGAAGAGAAGGAAGAGGAAATCACAACACACCTCTTCTGTCATTGCCTGGCACTTTCTCAAAGGAGAAGAAGACCTGTCCTAAGCCAAACCTCCATTCGTAAGTTCCTATCCTTTATCAAGAACTCTAAATGGTATTACGGGTAGAATTCTCCCTCAGAAAGAATTCTATAAATATTACAATGGGCCTTGGGCCTAAGTGAGTCAACTAGGGTACACCTAAGTATCTTACCTAACTTAACCTCCGCTGCCGATAAACTCTGAAACAACGCTTACACAACCTCATTTGGAACATCGATACCACAAAGAATTCTATGTGGATTCTGAGGTGTTTCATGCAGTACAGAGGCCTGGACTTTACCGATGAAGCAGAAAATTCTCCATAACCAAAAAAACACTAGTGTAAACTGCATAATTGTACTCACTTTCTCTACATCCTTTTCAACACACATTCCAATTCCTATAGTTTCATCAGAAAAAGGGAGGACCACATGAGCATTACTCAGGCCTTAGTGTAGAACAATTCCATGACAAAAACGTTATTAAATCTTATCGACGCGGTATTCGGTCCACTGCGTTGCACAACTGCGATCTCGTTTAGTACATTGATGATTCCAATATATAGAGCCTAATCAAACCGCTTGCTTAGCCTTGATTAGTTTTTTTACATATTCCAAGCAGCAATGTTGACCATCTTAGCAATTGAAAGGTTTCCCTCATAGCTCCTGGTGAAGTCAAAGCAGGTCATATAAACTAATATTACATTGGATGTCGGCGCTCTAAGAGAAATAGATGTTCTTCTTCATTATGACCGATGCTGACAAACATGTGAAAGCCTTTACAGAGGAGCTGTATATGATAAAATCAAATTAAATTTGTTAGGGTGTTATAGGAGAGAATTGCGTCAAACTTCAATAATATTTCCCAAGTTCCTGGTTAACTTGAACAGGAAAGGCATTATGAACCATCACTGAAGTACTAACTGGGTACTGCCTTCTAAAGGAGTAGCTGCACGGACGTTATCTTTAGCTTGGACAGTTATATTCTAATAGAATCCCAAGTGAACAAGCTCTTTTAAGAATGCGAAGCGAAAACGCAGTAAGTTTTGTATGAAATTGCAGAACTATAGCGCGGTTTCCAATCCCGACTCGTTTATCGATGATCCTACCAAATGCAATCCAAATCAATTTTCTGTTGAGCTTGTCGAACGCCTTTTCTCTGTTTGCGACACCAAAATCTAAACTAAGAAATACATACTCTCTTCTATTCGCTTCCGATAACTTAGTTAACGTATTTTTAAAAACTCTTCAGCGGAAACACTTTTCCGGACACATCAAGCGAATATACAGTAATGGCTGTCAAATTGATAGTGAAATACACTCCATGTAGTTAAATCTACTACTTTTGTCACACACTTGTGGTAGCGAAAATTAAACTTTTAATATTTTCTACAGTTTTTTGATGAAATATCACTGTAATTGCATTTATTTAAACAATTCACACATAATACCAAGTCTTGCAATGGATTTCTAATAATATTTTCATCGACAAAGTGATTTTTCAATAAAATTTAATACGAACATTTGCCCAGCCAAAATGTGCAGTGAGTTGATAAATGAATCCAACGCATTTTTTCGTCTGTTTTGTGTCACACTAATGAAATTTCAAATCGTGTGCGGATTTCTTTGAGGTTTTTGGCTGTTTTTGGATGGTTTTTTGATTGGAAACTTAATGAAATGGAGGAGTAGATGAATCAGAAAGATGTGAAATGTGAAGGAATGCCGAAAATAAATCCATTTATTGACGAGAATCGGGAGAAATCTTTCGACATAGACTTTAAGGTAAATTCACATTAAATGGACAATTAATGAATACAAATTGTTTGTCCATTTGTCTTATATTCGTGACAAGCTCAGAAAAGTTCTAGATTAGTGATAGATCCTTTGGTATGAAATAGTGAAAATCCTATTGAAATCCATCCATCGGTTACTGAGATTTCCTCCAACGTACCCTTACAGAGGACTTTATAACACACCCTTGTTTGATATAGCCCTCCTAAGGTTAAGCTAAGTCAAGACTACAACGAACTCTTCCTATGTAAGAAGACGGCAGGGAAAACGTGGCGGCTAAATTCAGTGCATTTAGCTTACTAACTTAGGCTTAGCTACAAATCTATCCGATTATCCGAAAGGAATGGATGATAGCCTCTCCCCATTTGATTTTGAAACGCCATAAGTGGAATTACTCCAGACAAAATCGACATCCAACAGGAATATCGTTATTTGCGATGACAGTCAGACCGCGCTCCTGACGCTGTAATCGATTGTCACAAAATCTGAATGAGTGAGGGGAAGGAATTTAGAGAAAAACAGGCAAAATACGTGATAGCTCTGACAAAATGGAACGATATGAATATTAAACCACTCTCGTGCACCATGAAAACACTCATTTGGAATAGAACAATCGAAAAAGCAGACCACACTCGGTACAACTTAGCAGGGTATCCTGCGATCAGCAGGTCAAACATAAGTATAAGCATCCTGTTCGGTCATTGCCTTCTGCCGAAGCAGGCTCTGAGACTAAGACACGATTAAGGACGTATATATAGGTTATGGAGAGTGATACGACATATGACAGCAATCGTCATCTGAAACCTTATGAGACTGTTTTGAAGCAAAAATCTCGACAAAATTGGTTTTTAGCAAGGTGCTAGAGTTCATAAGGTCGTGTTTGGAGATTGTAACGTGTTTGCGTTCTCTCTAGCTCTTAATGCATTTTCTTTGAATTGATTTAGCAAATACACGGCCAGACTAAATTGTTCTCATCCATTCCCTCTAACTTTATCGCGGTACGGTGTCTATAAGACCTCTTGTTTTCTAAGGGGGTTTTGGTAGAGCTTGAAAGTTTCTGCCCAGTTCACATCTTTGCAGCTGTGAAAGTAGGCCTAGTTTTGCTGCATGGTTACTGACCGTCCATTGACCATTGCTACAATACGAGAAATATCCTTTGGTTTTTGTTAATGAGGCGCTTGTTTTTTAATTTGACTGTATGGAGGCCATATCGTCCTAGTGATGACGCAGCTAGTCGTCCAGCCACGGTAAGCTGCTTATCGCTTTTCTGCAGAAGAATCGAGAGCAAAGAGATCTTGTTTTAACTCTGGACCATTCGACGGATACTTAAGCAACTTGACTGTAAGAAAGCAACTGGACCAGATGAAATATCAGCTGTAGTCTTTAAAAACTGCGCAATAAAACTATAACCAGTCCTTTGGAAATTTTTCTCCATGTCGTGCATGAAAAAGACTACACCCTTTTGCGAAAAAGCTCGCGTTTAACCGATTTCTAAAAGGAGAAGGAAAAGTTGGAGTAAAATTATCGTCCCATAGCTTTGCTGTTCATGTTTCCGTTTTTCGTAAGTTATGGAAAAAGCCATCAACGTTGAAAAAAAGCCATGAACCAATTAACGAACGACAATATGGATTCTAAAGCTCCTCCCGCGCCGGCACGCCCTTCAAAAGGGGATATGTTACGTTACGCCACCCACC
The DNA here is from genome assembly GCA_917880715.2 of Matsumyia berberina. Taxonomy (NCBI): domain Eukaryota; kingdom Metazoa; phylum Arthropoda; class Insecta; order Diptera; family Syrphidae; genus Matsumyia; species Matsumyia berberina. The sequence continues at coordinate 106,477,214 of OU862870.1, read as the reverse complement.
TATCCATATCGGCCATCGAATAATACAGGGAATCACAAGCCATCGCCCTGTATATCTCAAAAGCCCTCAACCGAGTCTGGCATTCCGTTTTTTTAAAGTAAATTAGACGCTTATGGACTACCACAACAGCTTTGTGGTTGGATGAAAGGTTTCTCAAAGACAGATCTATTCAAGTTGTGGTCGAATCCAAGCGTAAATAGCAAAATCTATTGTTTACCGACGATAGCACCTCTCAAGGACAACATCGACATTAATACAACATCTCTAGTCAAAAGATGCCGCCAAATCCGCTCCATGAACGAAGGCTTAATTCAAATCTACCGCTGGCGAGAAGAAGACCTTCTTGTCTTTAATGATAAGAAAAACAATCCAAAGTATTTTGCGAAAAGAATACAGCTACTATACACCAACTGCAAAGGAAATCATGTATCTCCTTGGGGTCACCATCAATTCTTGTATCACATGACACAAGTACATATCCAAATCGCAAATTCAGCATTCGCGAAACTGAGTTATCTTTTTAGAGCGACAAATCAATTAACACCACAGCAACTACTTCTTCACAAAGCACATGTTAGACCGGAACTCACTCGACGTGATTTAAAAGAGGCCATGTCAGCTAAGGGATGACCCTTCACGAAAGACAAATATCCAATCACTTAATCACCGAAGCCTGGTTGCATACTTATGCCTCTATAACAGGTATTACCATGATAGATGTTCCGAAGAACTAACGGGAATAATCCCTGACACTCTGAAAAGGCCAAGCATCTCATCATCCTTTCATCTCGCACGAGCTTGTCTCCACTAAAATTCCTTCTGTTATAGAGCCAGCAGGCATTGAAACGCATTACCAAGAGCAATAACTGTTTCCAAACGAATTCAATCTCTAGCAGTTTCAAGGCAGAATCAACGTACAACTGCAAATATCTCGAGGCGCTTTATAAGGGTCATAGGATTGCCTTTCCTGAGAAGAGTATAGGCTCATCCAACAAGAGGTGTCATTTTAAATAAATAGAAAAGCGCAACATTTTTGTGACAACTGGTAATATTTTTATTTTAATCTAAAGTACAAATTCTGAGTTGGATACAATATCTGCCAAATGTCCTTCTCGGCTCTGCCTATAAAACGTCATTCTTTTAATGAAACTTTTCATCACGTTTTCGCATAATTTCGGATGTATTTTCCAAATAACAGGTCTGATATTTTCTTTTAATGCTGAGTCGTTTGTGGAGCATTGGCGTTAGCATCGGAGTTCAGAAAACCTAAAATACTGTGACGTATGTGGAGCATTTAACCCAATTTTCGATGTGATCTCAGTTCTGATTTCACTCGGTTCTGCAAAGTTCAAAATTTCGAACATGGTATTTCCCAATATATCCTTTCAGTTGCATGAAAATGGGACCCTAGTCGTCTACGTATCTCTCATCGGTGATCAGTAAACATAAAATACTGTGGCGTATGTGAAACATTTTACCCGATTTTTGAGGTGGTCTCAGTTCTGCCTTCAATCGTTTCTGCACAATTTAAAACGTGCAACATGGCATTTTTCAGTGGATCATTTCAGTTACATGAAAATTTGCCAGGCGTGTGGCATGTGTGGCCGTCCGGCTAAAAATAAACGTTGTCCACGCCCATAGCACCAAGTTCAGCCCAAAAATAGTCCATTCGCTGAAACGATCGCACCAGTATCTTTTTCAAATATCAAATATAACCCAATGACACTGCCAGCCGAAACACCGAACCAGACTGGATGGAAGGGTTGTTCCACTATTGCTCTTGGGTTTTCAGAGCCCCAGTTGCTACAGTTTTGTTTGTTTATGAACCCATACAAATGGAATCATTCAGAATAATTTTGTGTAAGGAATCATGATCTTGTTCATTCCCTTCCAGCACCCAATCAGCGAAAGTACGACGTTGCGCGTGGTCTGCTAGCTTCGATTCTTGTGTCAACTGGACTTTATAAGCATGTAGGAGAAGATATTTACACAAAATGCGGTGCAAAGTAGTTGCGGATAGGCCCAATTTCTGTGATCGTCTCGAAATGGACACACCTGAATTTCTACTCACACTTTCAGCTATGGCGGCATTATTTTCAGCTAACTGACTTGGAGTTTTCACATCACTAACCTGTCCGAGACATTAAAATTTATCGTATACCTATATCAGACGCCTCTTTTTGGATGGCCCTATATACAAAATGAGTCCTTTCACCTTTTCAGATAGAGTTCACACAGAGATTTTTCAGAACGAATGCCATTAAACCTTTTTGCTTTCATGCTCTTAACCTCCATCTTGTGCGGTAAACTCAGTGCAATACTAATGACAAAGCTTCTCTTTCTATCTAATTTCGAGATTAGACTTCTCATCAGCACTTTGATAAGCCTCGAAGCTTTGCTAGGGTTATACTTAGTTCAATCTGTACGCATGTCAAAAATCCGAGTGTGCTATCGAAATATTGCTAAGGACCCCTTAAGATTAGGTTGGGTTGTAGCAAGTCTCAAGAGTTAAACTTCCACATCCCTGCAGTCCATTTCTGTCCATAACAAAACTGACAATGACAGTCTAGTGATCTGATCTTGCAATCATACATACTCCAAACCTGGCAGGCCACTTCAAAAATCACAAAATTCAATTAAAAGTGACAGAGCAAAGCTTAAAGGTTACATTTCAAGGACTGTCACACTCACCGACAGAAATTTAGAAACTCACATTAACTAATGCGAATTAACATCTTCCTACAACAGTACTGCAGCAGACCAAGCACGTACTTACGCTAGCGTAAGGCCATTAGGAAAAGCAACCACTTGTGCATTAATTGAATAAATGTTACGATGCAGTTGACATCACCTATCATCGTGTCAATTTAATTCGAATTCGATTCGATACACGCCATGCACGCCAGTAGCGGCGACGATACACGTTGTGTTGCCATTGCTGCATGCATGAGCTGACGATGCCACTTCGAAAGGTGGTATGACATTAGCTGACATTTTGACATGACACAATGCGAGTCGGCCAAACATTCAAATCAATGGGATGATCGGAGGCAACCTGTAATTAGGAGATATACACAAGTAAAGTTGACATCAATTACAAATGGCACAAAGTGGTAAAAAGGATCGTAGAAGGGTTAAACTTACAGACGTACAATGATTGTCAAGAAGTGGGCAACTCCAACTGACCACAAGTTGTTTGCCTCTCCTTCCTTTACGGGGGTCTGACCGACACGGACAGACGGACATATGCATGGCGGAGAGACACATATTATCTTACTAATAGATGTGCATCGTCAAATTGAATATTCCTATTTGACAGCGAGCCTGTAATTATGTATAAAGTCAGTTGAGAGAGAGACATGTCGATGGTGGTGGAAGGAGTTAAGAGAGGCGGAAGGAGCTCTGGAAAAGTATAGATTTTCTGTCAGAAATTATTGAATAGAAATGACTCCTTGGAGTATATAGCTGGGTTGTGTGACGTTATGGGGTTTTTCCTTAACTTGGAATTGTAAAGAGTTGAGTTGAAGTTATTAAAACAAAATAACGTCGCAAGATTTTAACGAAATGGTCACAAAAAATTGTTTATGAGTCGTTTGTGTTTTACACTGAGTGCTCTAAGCGGTTGAGGCAATTTATTGACTATCTTGGCTGTTTTAATGCCTAGTTTCCGAGGAGATCATGTGCTTTGAGGAATGTGTTTCCGTCTCCGATTTTAAAGGATTGATTTACACCTCTGGAGTCATAGAAGATGCCAGCTACAGTTACAACGTTCTTTTAGGATACGTCAGTATAGAAGGCTAGCTATTATTCGGTATAGAATGTACTCTCATCCCAGTACGGTATTGGAATATAAAATCTCCTATCGAAGTCTGAGGTAGAAAGGATGTAGTCGATATCTGTAAGATTGGTACATCATTCTGGCCCAGAGATTAAATAGTAACCAAATTGAGCCTCTTGATAGATCCGAAAAATGTTCTAGGATCCAAGTTCCAAGTTTCCGCTGTACGTTAGGTAGAGAAGTTTTTTCTTTGCGTCCCCTGAGTACCCAGAAAGAACATGCTCCTCCGTAGTTTTATTGTAAGCGTGTGGTACTTGATTGAAAAATGTAGGTAGCCCGCTAAGGTCCTTACATCTTCCTTGTTGAGCTCAAATAATTGTAGTGCCCTTCATTGGAGTTAATGAACTTTTTCATGTACCCCTTTCCGTTTGCCTAATGTTAAGTGTGTCAGTCAATTTTCCATTGTTCTATTTTGGAGTAGACTCTACTGGATGGTACCATAAAATAGGATACCGGTGTTGTATTTTTGTGTTTTGTGTTGGTGGTGATGGAAAAATTCGCATTCCCCATTCGTGGGCTAGGCAAGAATTTTTTCGCCATTTGCGCCCAGACAAAACCAGCTGTTTTAGCATTTAAAAAAACCCATCTGTGTGAAGACTCCAATTCTTCGAACCTATTTCGGCCTGGATAAACGAAACGGAAACGACTCTCACCAACCTCATGGAAAGTGATTAAACATAGTGTGGCGATGGTGTCAATCTGAACCCTTAACCCTGCTAAAATGATCATCATCTCTATTACCAATCAGAGAATTCTCAATCTCCCAACTTTATGGCTGAAGGGCACACAGATCCCATTCTCAAGGGAAGTCAAGTATCTAGGAGTAATTTTAGACCACAGACTAACCTGTAATCCGCATTTGAAGAACATCGCCATTAAAGCTTATGAGCCTGCTCATGCCTATTTGGGAAGAAATGGGCCTTGAGACCAAAAAAGATACTCTAGACATACCTCACTATCATAGGCCTGTGCATCATTTGTATTGTGACTTTAATTGGAGCAAGTCCCAGCTTAAAATGGTTTTCAAAAAATATAAAATCTTGTCTGCAGTGGCATCACAGGTGTTATGCGCACCTGTCCGACAGCAACTTGGTAAGCAGAATTCTGACCACACAGTTAAAGAACGAAAAGTGATACGAGAAAGCCAATAGGGATGGCCATGGCCTTAACAGCTTGTTTAGGAACTTTGCTTGGATGCTATGTTTCCCTGATAACTACGTGGACGCCGAGGTTGATTTGTTTACCGACATCATTTACCTTGGTATGAGCTCTATGATTTCTAACCAAATGAAGATCTTCAGACTGAAGGAAAAAGATTCGTTTAACCTGACTGGAAAGAGCCTCTCAGAAAAAAACAGGTAAGTTTTCGGACTTGCAAAGGCAATCCATCTGGAGAAACTCGAATAAAGTTGAAAAAAGCCAAAGATGACTGATGCAATGCTCATATTCGGTAAAGAACTGAATCAAATTTAAATTTCTAAAGTTCCTGCTTAACTTGAACAGGAAAGGCATTATGAACCGTCACTGGAGTACTAACTGGGTACTGCCTGCTAAAGGAGTAGCTTTACAGACTTAATATTTGCCCTGGACAATTATAAGACCTCTTTGAATATCGCTCAAGACTTTAATAGAATCCGAACTGAACAAATTCTTCTTTTAAGAAATCCACAAAGGAATTTATACACATGTTTTATATGAAACCGCAGAGTTAAAGTGAAGGAATATTTCACAAATTTCAATCCGTCTATTACCCCGACTTAGGTACCCCGACTCCTTTGTCGAATCTCCAGCCAAATGCAATCCAATAAAATTATCTGTTGATCCTGTTCAACATCTTACTTTTGTTTGCGCCACCGAAATCTAAATGAAACAAAACCTAATCCCATCCACATACTCGTATTTACCTGCGATAAGTCAACGGAAACACTTTTGCGGAAACCTCAAGCAAATTGACAGCAATGGCTGTCAAATTGGTAGTAGAATGCAATCCACAAAGTTGAACCACTACTTTTGTCACACACCCGTGGTAGCGAAAATTAAACTTTTAATATTTTCTGCAGTTTTCTGGTGAAATATCACTGTAATTGCATTTATGTATTTAAACAATTCACACATAAGACCAAGTCTTGCAATGGATTTCTAATAATATTTTCATCGACAAAGTGATTTTTCAATAAAATTTAATACGAACATTTGCCCAGCCAAAAAGTGCAGTGAGTTGATATATGAATCCAACGCATTTTTTCCTCTGTTTTGTGTCACACTAATGAAATTTTAAATCGTGTGCAGTTTATATTGAAGTTTTTGACTGTTTTTGAATACATTTTTGATTGGAAACTTAATGAAATGGAGGAAAAGATGGACTTGATGAGTTAGAAACGTAGTAGTAGCGGCTAATGTTAAACATTAGAGGACCAAAGCAGCTAGTTAGAATCCTTTTATCGACCGTGAGCAAGTCAATACTCTTGTATGCGGCCCCAATAGAGGCACCAGCGAGGGATAACGAGTCCTACATGAGAAGGACGAACTCAGCGCAAAGAATTGCATCCTTAATTGTATGCTGCACCTTTAGAACTCTGTCAGTGGATGCTATAAGTAGCATTTCACTACGCGAAAATGAGCCCGACGAAGGAAGAACAATCATGGAAGCTATAAAAGCAGAATCGCCACATATGTAGATGGAACATCACAACGAATGACCGGAGGACATATGAACCCAACGTTGATGAATGAATTAGCAGAAAGCACGGGAAGGTAAACGCTTTCTGTCTGGACAATGGATGATTCCGGCAGTAACTACCTCTACACAGGCGGCTATCAAGTCAATGCAGTCAGCATCGACAAAATCGAAGCTCAGGGCTAATACGCGATGGCGTTACATGGACACATGTGCAATAGCCACATTACTATGGCCAGCCTTCGATAAGAAGAATTCAACAAATTACGTACAACTTAGTCCAAGGGAAAAACGAATCGTCGCCGGTGTTCTTACAAGGCACTGAGGAATAGGAATCCATGTGGAGCGTCTCGGATTACCCTACAATGACTATTGCAGAACCTTTAGGGATAAAGAGGAAATAGAATCCATCCATCTATGCGAATGTCCCGCACTAACCACCAGAAGTTGCGTACTCTTGGTAGTAACTTCTTTCATGAGCTGGATGACCTTCATGTCGCTGATTTTAGGAAACTCCTGAAATTTCTATCAGTTTCTGGGTGGGTTTCAAATTAGGCAAACCTACTTCTTGGTTTGATTCACATGAGTATACTTTTTATGGGTACAATGGACCCTCTTGGGGTATAAGTAAGTCTTTAGGGCAACCATAAACCAACCAATCAACCAACTACCTCTGCATGTACAAGCACAGGGATGACCCATTCTATCAGCACTGTGAAGGGGAATCCCAGAACCCAGAGCATATGTTGATGGAATGACAGGACTGCACAGGCCATCTAAGTCAGAGAAATTTGCGACCAACTGACGAGTGAAAGCTAGGAGACTGCAGCAACATTGTATAGAGGAAAGAACAATGAGAAATGAAGAATCTGCTAGCTCTGACAGCTAAGAAAGAAGGAAAAAAATGTCAAATCTACGCCTGCGATTGAATGCTTTGACTGGCGGTGCTGCAGGGGAAAAACAGGACAGAGCAAGAGAAGGAGGTGTTTTTTTACCATGTAGACATAGAGTCTCCATAAAGCATTATCAGCATCAAAAAAAGAAGCAAACAACAGAGCTCACTGCAAACGTGTGATGATATCACTATTCGATGGCGTCTGCGTATCCCATCAGCTACATGGACTTGTTCAACAATCTCTGAAATAAAAGAATGCTCGCGTAGTCTTCCTGATCCATTTTGATCCATTAACAGCTGTGGGAGAGGAAAAGGAGTTCATAGTGACTACATGAGTGCCATGATCCACTTCCTACGAATGAAATCGAAAGTGTGCCTAGTCTTCCACTTAAATCTAATCATGGACATAATGGCCACTCTTTCTGCCAGCTGAATATTGGTCATCGTCTGCAAAAATGATCCTTGCACAATTTCACCACAACCTGCGCTAATAAGCTTTCATTACCCACCACCAACTACTCGAAATTAATATTCATTTAGCATTAGAAATTTCCGCCAATGTCGCAACGCCATCTTCATGAACAAAATCAATTTAAAAAATATGTAATTTATTTTTATTTTTGCAACGATACATAACTCACCCGTCTAATAAAATATCAATTAGTCAGTCGGTGTCGTAAAAGCATTAGTCACCGACACGAATCTATAAGTGAGGTCAGTGGAGAGGTCTTGCCAAACACTTTTTGGGTGTTCACTGCCCATTACTCCCGGTGATGACTTGATTCGACACACTGTACAACCGATTGACTAAATCCGACTTAACCATCGGCGTTACTTGGATTTATGTCTTCTAATTAAACTCGAAGGTTTCCGATCCACTCGAGCCAGGCATGTGGAATGCTACCTAAACGATTGCACAAAAAAAAGAGAAAAATTGTAACTCTCATGGCTAAGCCGTGATGGCCATTGCAAAATATTTCAGTGTCTTATGCGGCTTGGGTCGCTGCCGCTTGCTCAAGCCGGCAATTTGCAAATAATAAGTTCATCCCCATCCGACCGGGAGAGCTCTGTACCTAATTTATTTCATATTCCATTCCGATAAAGAATAACTCGCCACATTTATGAGTCACATTAACCAAGAAAGGGGAGGCAGGCTCTGCCCGATCTTGGTTGGTCACCGGCACAGAGTTGGCATTTGTTGTGGCCTAAACGATCGCTCCTCTGGATTTATGCTTCTCGGCAAAACGAAAGAAACAAAAACAAGTTGTGGTTATGGCTATGAATCGACGAGACGGCGCGGCGCAACTGGAAGGCGGAGGACCTCGCCGGCCCAAATGCTCGCCAATGGGATGTAATTTATGGTATGACTAAATTAAATAATAGTACGTTCTTGCTCCGGCTGAAATGCTTAATTGGCCATTTTACTTTCCGTGTGCGTTTATTGGACCGTACTGCGCTTTGTAGATACATTTTTTCTTTTTCGCAACCAACAGTTGGTTGACTCAATTGTTCGAAAGCCAACTCCGCTGAATGATAAAAAGCACATGTATCGGCAAATTGATTATTCAGCAATAAATTTCGATTGATTCATTCATAATCTCTTGATTAATTGTAATCGGAATGTATTCGAATGGATTATGTTAATTCGTGTACAACGACATCTAATTTATGTGAAATTTATGAGCATTAATTGGAATTTTTTGTTGGAATTTTTATCGTCTCATATTTCATCTAATTTTCTGGTTCCAATTATGGCTGTGGGCCGTGGGCCCCCTGTGCGAGTCATTGATTTTAAAATTAAATTAAATCAGAGTCGTTTTTGGGGCTATTGGCACTTTCTATTTTATGTCATAGCGACTTAATTGATAAGGTTACTGAGAGTGATGCATATTCAAGGGAAGGACGCTCGGGAAAAAGTGTATCATCAGCTTTAGGTTGCGGCTGTTCTTTTTCATTTATGCGTGACACTATTTTGTTTTCTAGTCTTTCGAAGCTTCTTGAGTGGATATTAGATGCAGCCGTGATCTCAATTTTTCTTGAGCTGTTTGCTGTTTGATATGAAAAAGGTTCCGTGAGAATCTTCCTCATTATACTAAAGGTTCCATGAACAAGGTGGGTGAAAGTGACCGTATCAGGCCAAAGCTCGCGCCTTAATTAGTGCATTGCATCGTTTTGTTGCGACAGTTTTCGTGACCGGGTTGTTGGATTGTGGTTGTGACCATGGCTGTTGGTCTTAAATTCATCCTTTGGGTTTAAGGAAAAGTTCGTTAAGGCTGTCGAGCAACTCATGACGTTTTACCGACGTTTTTCGTCGGAGGTTTCATTTTTGTTTGTGCCTTTGCAGCTTTGGCAGTACGTCCTATACGGGATACCAAGCTTTTCTGTGTGGGTTGTGGGTTCCTACTGCACAGTGGCCCGTACAGAAAGCAACTATACGCGCTATGTCTGTTTGGGAGATTGTTTGTTTTTGCATGGTCATATGTTGGCTAAAGCTTTTTGGATACGATGTAACTGGTAAGGTCCCTGCCAAGCAATGAGCGGCAAGGTTGTGGCCATGCAGTCGCTGAGCGGCAAGCGTCATTTCTGAGCAAATTTTCTACCGCTTGCCCCTCTTTGCGTGGCAGGGTCCTAAGATTGTTTTATTTGTGTTTGGTTATTAAGACGTAGTGTAATAGTCTCTAGTGGGATGAAAACCTCTCTTGGAATTGAGCTCATCGTTCATCTCGTCCACTTTAATGCCCCTGTGACCTGCGATCCATAGAAGGGTTAGGGAGCACCTACTGCCTAAGACCGTGGTCGAAGGTAACAATTTCATTTACTACATCTACTGCTGGAAAATGTCTGAATTAATCGGAACACTTTTTCCACTCAAAGCTAACGTAGATAGCTTTTGTCTCTCCACACGTCAAAGCAAAGCAAAACCTACGGTGTTAATGATGAACACCTGCCAAATATTAAGCTTCACCTTGCCACTACTTCGCCCACAAAAGTTTTGAATAATTTTTGAAATATTAGTACTGTTAGTTTCGCCCCCGTTCCTTTCGAACCCTGTCTACCCTACGCAAACTCAGTTCTTCATTGTACTACCAGCTTGAAGGAGATAGTTGTCAAAACAAGGGCTTTGATGGTTGCCTGGCTCTGAGAAAATATTGCGACATTTCGCATAGGGGTTGGAAATTCGTCAAGCGTACTACTTTTTAGCTTGAAAGACACTGGCGAAGTTCGGTTGTCTTCACAATCTTGAGATCTTCAGAGCCATTGATGCACTGGCCGCTGCGTTTTAAAGCAAGGCAGCAGTGCCAGCGCAACGAGGATGGGATAAGAGCCAAAATGTCCAATTTCCGGGATACACAAATTCAGGAAGGTGGTTCGTCTTTCATGCAGATTCCTGGGAGAGCTATTTAAGGATAAGCTGTAGGTTACGTTAGGTTAAGGTGGCTGCCAACTAAAGCCAACACGCTTTGACCAATGATAATAGGTTCGTTGTGATACCGGATATGTATGTATATATGTCGGTATGTAGCTCTTGGAAAATTCCTTTACTTACTCGTTAAACCAATTGGAGCTTTTAAGGAAGCGAAGGAGGCTTCTAACATCTGTGTTGGCCAAATCGCCTAGATCATTGTGCACTTGAGTGAAGTTTTCTTCTATAGGAGAGAGCTGGGCAGGTACAAGGAAGGAAAGAATGGAATCAGTTAAATGTTTAATTCTCAGTGCTGTCTTTGCTTAACTTTAGATCTCACCAACCTTCTAATTTCGGTGGCGCTACAGTTCAGTGTGAATCTGGACCTTAACCAATAAGCTTTTCCAACTAGTCCGGTCTTTAGTTAACTGCCTCTGACTAAATAGCTTGTAGTTGAATCTATTCCCCCCCAAAACCCATCAACGCGAACGGGACTGAATTCTTATGAAGACTTTTTCGTTCGAAACAACTAAGAATATCTTCAATCGCTTTCGACAGAGTCCATGCTTAGGCGCCACGAAGTAGGATTGGGATGATAAAGGTCGATAAATTGTCTCCTTATTGGTTTGGGTTAAGGGCTTACTACTCTCAGCCTGCCGAAGTAACGATTATTCCTCATTTAAAATCTGATGACATGTCGTTATCAGAGGTAATAGCTGAGATAGACAAAACCTCGCTCAGACTGTGTGTCGAATAGGCAGCAGTCAGAGTTGGCTAGTTTAGGTTTTGACGATTCTCATAGGAATTTTTAGATGAGTCACGAAGATTTTAAAATAAATAAATGCATAAATAGTTGGTTCGATAGCCCCCAAGGCGTGTTACATTTTCTGCACGAATGGAAGGGACCTACAATTTATTGCCCACTCCGAACTGCTAATTAAGAAGCTTCTTCGTGACAAATTATACTCTTGGAGGTTTGTCATTCCTCGGCAAGAGGTGGTGCTGTAAAAAATGTTCGGTGAATATTTTTGGGTCGCAAATCTACGCACCTCGAACAGATTTAGCCTGTACTATATACGTTTCAGCCTGAGGATGGTCTAAAAGTTACGCGAAACTAGGACAATGTCTAGAACTTTTTTGCTGTTTTTCGTAATAAATTGCCTCTGCACCAATTCTTGTTAGACAAGGACAGTCTAAAGGGCGCATACATTTTCATGAAACGTTCTTACTTGGCAACTCAGAGTCAGTTCTACTCATTGCGAGTACAACGAGACACCCATTGAAACGAGTGCCTACCTACCTATTTTTGCCTTGAACTTAAACCTTCGTTCTTAATCTACTCCTGTAAGTTATTAAATGTTTAACTGTATGGCATTCATATGTTGATAACGCTACTCCCCAGGCCTGGACTTGCGTAAACACCTTTACATGTATATTGGTACCGAAAATTTCCCCACGAACTAGCCACTTTGACCAATGGATACAGCTTGTATGTTAAGGCCTCTTTTAGATCTTTTAAATAGCGTCACCTATATACATAGGTACTTAGAACTCAGGCTAGAAAAGCTAGACAGAATGGGACTTGTCAGAAATTCACTGTATTACCGACCAAACAATAATATCGGATACTCTGTCTGCGAAAGAGGCCAAGATGGTTGACTCAGCGGCCAATAGGAATTAAGAATAGAATGAAGACTGCTGAACTAAAAATCTCGTTTAAAGAATTACTTCTAAAGAAATTTCTGCATAAAAGGGATTCCACTTAATTGGATTAAGTAAATGAAGTACAACGCCTCATTAATATGGGATAAGGGGTTACCAAGTAATCAAAAATACTTCACTTGTCTCAGTACGACAATTCTTACAATGCTCTCATTTAATTATCATTTACCATTCAAAAGACAAAGGACAAAAAAGAAAATCCATCCAATCGATAAAATATTCAATTGAATCACAATCAACTACTTCAACATCGAATGCTCGATATACGAGTGCGAGTACGAGGTACTCGATTACTTTCCGAGACCCAATGAATACCCATGCATTTTCCTTCGAATAGCCTACATGCTCGTACGTTCTTGCAAAGTGTTCGTTCCTTAGCATACACACACCGGCCTCCGCCGAGCCATCTGAAATACCAGAAACGCTTTATTTGCTCTGCAGGCCAAAATGCCATTTCATTCCCCACTTAATTAACCTGTTCTCGATTTTCAACTCAAATCTAACAGAGAATTCAAAAATATATTACCAATAAGTTGTCGACAGAGAACGTGCAGACTGATTTAACAATTCAATACACAAAAAACAAAGTTGCAACCCTTGCAATAATGTGTGTGTTGTGTTGTGCTTGTGTATTCAAACACTCGTGCACGCACCGTGCCTGCTGTCAGAGATGGAGAACAGGGAATATTTATTTGAACCCTCCCCTTAATCCGAATAAATCCCAACTTATGTGTCTGCACACAGCACACGGGATAAGGCAACATTAAGCCAACTGGAAATATCTCCCCCTAATTAACAATTTTCAGGAGAGCAGGAGAGCTCTGTGGAAAAAAAAAGGAAATCGTTGAAGAACGAACAGAGAGGGACAGAGAGAAAGATCAAATAAAGTCTAATTGGAAGGCACACACACACATACAGAATACCCGCAGCACACAGTACTCGAACGAAACGGAACAAGTTTTTCTTATGTAAACGTTAGGTCCATCCCTAATTGTCAGATTAGGCCGCGCCCCTGTTTGGCACACACAACCAGTCGCTCGAAGCGGGGAAGTTGCCAGACGACTATCCAGAAATCTGTTTATCTCAGGCCGTTCGTACCGCCTACCTTCGTTTGTTTGCGTTCAACGAAAACGACTTCAGTTAAACGACGCGGTTTGACAGCGAATGACGTGGCGAATACAGGCTTCTCGTTCATTTTAAAAGAAAACAAAGAAAAAATTATGTGAGCTTCGTCGCAAGTGACAAATAAATTTGAAAACCTTCGTTTGAAAAGAAAAAAAATTCCGAGAAAGTGTCAAATTTCAAATGCTGATTTGTGCGGCCCGTTAACCGATTTACCCTTTGACACACTGACGCGAACTATGACATTTGAGTGCCGTCGGCAAGTTAGTTCAGTTTGGTGTTAACGGATTCCGATGCGGTTGAGCGTGTTCGACGATAAATGACAACGTTAGCAACGTCACGTCTTTTGTTGCCACCGCCGCCACAACTGCTGCCCATTCTGTCCGCCGCCGCCGCGTCGTCGGAAGCCTTGGCTCACAAAATGCATCCGGATAAGTTGTTGATGCACGCGCACGGAGTGACAAGTCCTCGATTGTGTCCCACGGGACAATTGGTCAAGGCAACGCCACCATCAGAATATACGGCGACGACGACCACGACAACCATCGAAGACGATGAGTTGACGGGCGACATGAACGACGAAGTGGCCAGTGTGTGTGACAGTGAAGATAGTGAACTGTCAGTTGGACAGGAAGACTGTGATAGAAGTAATAATTTGTTAGCATCTGCTGACAGTGAAAGTGCGGGCCCGGTGTCCCGGCCGACATCGGCGGATGAAAATCCACCCGCCAGCACCCCGGTGGGGGAGGATTTAGTGGATCCATTTTCAATGGCCGCCCTTCGGATACCCGCTGTGCCTATTGTTCGTCCCAGTCCGACGCGCTTTCAAGAGGAGTTCCTCCGGAAGTCGCACATCTATGCGGAGGAGTTGATGAAGCAACAAATGCAGTTTATGGCCGCCGCGCGAGCTAGTGCGTTTTCTCTGCGACACTCCACCGAGCAGGCAGCGGAGAGTATTCACAATTTTTCCGGAATCCATTCGCATCTGTCAGCGATATCGAAGATGACCCAAATGTCACAGATGACACAGAATGGCGGCGAATCGGCTCTAAGCAAATTAACCGCTTTCGGGTTGGTTGCTCAGTCGGCGAATTCCTCAGCGTCCAGCTTGAACCAGCTGCAGCAGCAGATGCAGGCACATCTGCCCTTCATGAACAATAACATCCACGAGCCCAGTTTGAAGTTCAGCATAGACAACATCCTGAAGGCCGACTTCGGGCGTCGGATAACCGATCCATTGATAAAGCTCGGTGGGGGTGGTAGTGGTGGAGCGGGTGGAAGCTCTCGAGGGAAGAACAGCAAGCGGGCGGATAAAAACGCAGCAAGCAGTGCCAAAGGGTTGGGTGGTAGTGCGACGACTACAGCGACCACTGGAACGCCGATTGATCTAACAAACGTTTGTAGTGGTGTGGCGACAGCGACTAATTTACCCGGTAGTCACTGCACCAACAGTAATGACTCCACGAGCACAGTGTTTAGTAGTAACTACAGTACGCCGGTTAAGTCGCCAACTAGTGCATCGAGTGCAACTACGACCGCTGCATCACCGTCGGAAGCGGCAGGAGCGGAAAGTTCAGCGGAACCCTGTGGCAGTGGAAGTGGGAATGCCAGCACGAGTTCAGGCAGCGGCAGTGGCGGATCCAGCGGACCGATAGTGTGGCCAGCGTGGGTGTACTGCACTCGCTACAGCGATCGACCTAGTTCAGGTTAGTAGTGGAAGTTTTTTAAGTGTGGGTTTAGTTTTTGATTAAAAAAGAAGTGAAATTGGGGTGGTTAGTAGTGAATTTTGCTCATACTAACTCGATTGACAGTGGATAAGTCCCACAAGTGGATTTTTTAGAAACCTCTGGGGCATCTATTACATTTACATTTGACATTTAAATGTATTTGTATTGTATTTAAGAGGAACTCTTATAGAGAACATGAATTCAATTTCATTTAACAATAAATGAAGGAAAAACCCTAATTGGAACACACCCAGCTTTTGCCCGACATATCCCATTGTACAATTGTCAATGTCAAATTAACACTAATCTGTTAATTGTTGACAACCTAATGACAGCTGATATACAAAAAGCATAGCTTGGAAAAATTTCTAACTTAACTGTTGGAATAAATAGAAAATGTAAATAAACTTCTAATTAGCGACGTGACTAATTAACTGACAGCTTGCGTTCGAGTAATGTTAGTCATTTCGAAGTTAATATCGAATTTCTGAGTTGCGTGGCACAATGCCATTCACTTAGAGTGGAATTAATTTTATTCTTTTGTTCAGCGCAATAGGTACCCGCCTTATTTATAATTTAATGTTGTTGACCCTCCTCATACCAGTGTTTTTGTGTAAAAATAAATAAAGCAGTTACCTACTCTCAATGGCAGTGACTTACAACTTAATTTGGTTTTTGACGTTAGACTTTCATATCAAGAAAAATGTATGTGCTTGTGATTTGGGCCCATTAAATGAGAATACTAGTTGGAACTTGAAGTGTGTTTTAATATTGATTTGCTTAATTTTTTTCAAGTAAAATTTACAAAGTTTTGACAGTTGACATTGACTTGTGCAAACTGCATAATTGTACTCACGTTCCCGGCATCCTTGGCAATTTAAAATTCCAAACTTTTCATACAAATTCTTCAGAAAAAGAAAGGAACACATGGGCCCTAGAATAATTTCATGGTAATAACGACGTTATTGCGTCTTAACGTCACTGAATGCCACTGTAGTGAATCTACTGTGCTGCGTCCTTCACTGTAGAATGATATTGTATGTGTATTGGTCTTCCATTCGTGGCCCGGACACGAATAGGAAACCCTATCCACCGGAATCCGAACAGTGATAATTCCAAGATGGAGAGCGGATCTGGTCTGAAATATTTTGCCGGACAGCTTTGATAAACCTCTTGGTTAACCTTGATGAGTATTTTCCATTTTCCTAGCAGAAGTCTTGGTCAGATTAGAAGTTATCTCTCAAAGCGCTTGCTAGTCATAGAAACTACTTTGGCTCTGAATTTCGAAGAGGAGGAATGGAAGGCCTTGCTCAATACGTCCGGTGCGAACAGTCTTTTGTGTGTCTGATAAAATCTAATAAAATTTGTTAGGCTACTGCAGGACAGAAGTGCATCAAATTTATATTTCTCAAGTTTTTAGTTAGTTCTCAATATATCCAAACAATCAAATAAATTATCTGTTCGTCTCGTCAAACGTATTTCCTCTGTTTGTGCCACAAAAACTGTGAAAAAAAGGACCTGATCCCTTTTGTTCGTCTCCGATAAGTTAGTTGACGAATTTTAAAAAATTCTTCAGCGGAAACACTTTCCCAGATACATCAAGCAAATTGATAGCAATGGCTGTCAAATTGGTAGTAGAATGTAATCCACAATGTTGAACCACTACTTTTGTCACACACCCGTGGTAGCGAAAATTAAACTTTTAATATTATATGCAGTTTTCTGATGAAATTTCACTGTAATTGCATTTATTTAAACAATTCACACATAAGACCAAGTCTTGCAATGGATTTCTAACAATATTTCCATCGAAAAAGTAATTTTAAAAAAAAAATTTAATACGAACATGTGCACAGCCAAAAAGTGCAGTGAGTTGATATATGAATCCAACGCATTTTTTCGTCTGTTTTGTATCACACAAATGAAATTTCAAATCTTGTGCAATTTTCTTTGAGGTTTTTGGCTGTTTTTGATGGTTTTTTGATTGAAAACTTAATTAAATGGAGAGAAAGGTGAAGTAGATTAATCAGAAAGATGTGAAATGTGAAATAATGCCGAAAATAAATCAATTTATTGACGAGAATAGGGAAAAATCTTTCGACGTAGACTGTAAAGTAAATTCACATTGAGTTTACAAGAATGAATACAAATTGATTGTCAATTTGTCTTATACTCATGAAAAGCTTTAATTGGTACAATTAGTCCGCAGAGAAGTTCTGGATTAGTGATAGATCCCTTGGTATCACAACTTCTTCCCATTTTAACTAAGAAAATGATCCTAAACACAGAGAGAAAGATCTGTGGGCTGGATTCGGGGGTTGTTTTTTACTTTTTAAAGATCAGTGATTGCCTGTCCCCTTATAGGCTCTTTAAGGGCATATAGCAAGCCTTTGGTGCATCGTGTTCGGTTACTGGCGATATACCTAACCTACCTCATTTCTCTACAGTCTGTCGCCCAGTTGATTTGATTAATTTTCAACAGACCTGCGCTACGTTTTTCTTGGACAACACGGTCTCGGCTTGGCTGGCCTTTCCAAAGCGGCCCATTGCCGCTTAGGTTAAATAATTTTATTGCGAAATATGAACCTACAACGTTTATACTGCGCTTCAAGGCGTAAAATTTATAATTTAAAATTTGGTTGCAATTTATAACGTATAGTGTGGGAAACAGCCAGCACAACCGCTTCAAATTACCGAGTGTAGATAAATACATAGAGTTCCTTCAATTAACCGAGAGATTTTCAAGGGATAAAAGAAACACATATATTTAAGGCGCGATTCATTTTATCTGTGTTTTCTTTATCGAGAGTCGAATGTATTTTCATCCATCTTAATGAAAGATAAGGATGATTATTATGATTCTAAACAAAGTCCCACAATTTGTTCGTGAAAAGCCTTTTAACAATTCTCCCTAATCCTTTATTAATTTCTTCCCAAGTTCGAAATAATGTATTGTAACCAACGCTTTACATGATCATCTAGTACTTTTACATATAATCTACTTTCCAGTAATCTCTTACATAATCTGTCATCAACCTCCAAATTTCATATGGAAATTCCTGGAATGTTTAGCTTTCAGTGATAGTATGTTCGCAACAATTATGTTCTCTGGCTTGCAAATCGGAATCAAGTCGGCTCGCGTTTTAAGTTTCAATTTTAATTAATTTTTTGCTTTTCCTTCGGTTTTTTCATCAAAAACAGTTGCTTTAGTTATTAAAGTGTAAAAATAATTGAGTAAACGTAATTTATCATATGTCGGGGTGTTTTAAAATTCGGTAAAATCGAATTCTAAAAGCTTTTCCTTGTTTCACAGCCAAGATGTGCGAGAATTGTGCATGAATATTCGTGTCGATTTCGGTTTGTGCCGGCTTTTGACTTTTGCTTCTAATTGGTGGTGTAAGTGTTTTATTCGCGATTTTTGAGAAGTGTGTGGGCCTAGGGCATAATAGAACAGCGGCAGGTAGTTTTTTTCACTTCGTAATTCATCAAATTCGAGTGTTTCATTTAAAATTGTTAGTGTTTCTGTAATTTTTGTGAACTTTTTTCTTCTCGCCATTTCTAATGCCGGAGTACAGCTCAGTGCGTGTGTTTTTGTGGTTCCTGGTTCCTCAAGACGACAACACGAATATTTTTATTCTCAATGTCAACTTTTTGAAAGGTATGTCGATATTTTTTGGAAATATTATGCGTTCATATCGTAACTGTTATAATCTACCATACATTACGAATATTTCTAAACTTTCGTTAACCAAAAATGTAAACTCAGTTCTCTGCGACTGCGATACAAATCGTTTGCCTCGAGTCTCTGTTTCTTTGGCACCTTTTCGTCTTCGAACCATCAAACGTTTGCGGAGTACCGACATACCTTTGTTTCTTTGTAACCTTTTGAGGGGTCCTCCGTATGACTAAGAAAACATCATCTGTTGGTTCCTTTTAAGGGACTTGTCCACTGTAGTCCACATTCTTGTGGCTTTCGAACGTCAATCGTAAAGGAAAGTGACAAAGTCTGCTTTTGCTAGAGGGTTTCAGATCGTAGTTTCAGCATGTAGTAGTTTTCATAGCAATATGTGGATCATCTTGTGCGAAGATAAAGAAGGAAACCTGTCCTCTGCAAATATTTTTTTCAAAATTATCCGACGGTCGAGGTGGAGTTCTTGTTGAAGTTCATTCGTCTGTCAAATATATAGAAAGGTGGCGACTGTGCTTGGGAAATGATTTAAACAATAAACCCAACTGACCCTTGGTCTTAATTATGTAGCTCACACCCGTAGAGAAAAATTAAGCTAACAAATCTAAAACATTACTTGGCCCATGAAAAGTCAGTGCAGTCAGCCTCCAATGCTGTCTAAAAACTAAGAGCTGGCATTCGAAAGTATTGTCGTTCGTATTTCGCTTTCATGTTGGAGTACATAGAGCTAAGGGCGAATTATCTATCTGTGAGGCGCCCAGGTTGCGTCGGAGACATTGACAAGATTACACATTTCCACCAGGCGAAGATAATGAAAAATTATCTGTCAATTGGTCACAGTTTCGAAGTGGTCAAGCACTTCACCCTTATGAACATTTGGCAAAGACTGAGTTGGGTAGAAAGCCTTTAAGGTGTGGATACACTTGGAGAATAGTCCCACCGTAGAGGAGGTGACTTTGCCGATTAAAGCGCTAAAAGTCGATAAATGTGCTGGCGTGGATGAAAGCCGGTCAGAAATGCTCAAGGCTTTTGGTAAAGAGGGAGTGGAATGGCTATCTCTTTGAAGTCTCCCAGGAAAAGTCTGTGCTACGGTGTTGGAGTCCAAGTTGGGCGATGAGCAGTACGGCTTTCGTCCAGGTAGAGGCACTCTCAGAATGGTACTTGAGAAAGCCTGGGAGTATGCCAAACCTATCTACAGTTGTTCCGTGAATTTGGAAAAGCAAGAACGGTTCAAATTGGAAAACTTAAGGCTAAGTCATCTGGTTTTCTCCGATGACTTGATCATCCTGGGGTCCACACAGACCGAACTTCAGCGCGTACTTGACAGGTTCATAGCCGTCTGTGTTGAAGCAGGAATGAGGGTAAACATGAACAAATCAAAGGCAAGGGTAATTTCCCGAACGCCTGTTCAATGCACTCTACATGTTAGTGGAGTCTCATTGAAACAGGTGGAGAAGTTTAAGTATCTCGGTGTCCTAATCACGAGTGGTGGTAGAAGCAATAATGTGTTGTCCAGTACGATTGGTCAGGCTGGACGAATTTTGAGACAGCTTGGTGAATCTGGTATCAGGAGGGCCGAACTTGGCATCGAAGCTAAGTTATCGGTCTTCAATTCGGTTTTTGTTTCGACTCTCACCTATGCTCATGAGGTTTGGGTAATGACCGATAGAATAAGATCGCGAATACAAGCTGCCGAAATGAGATTTCTTCGTTGTATTTCTGGGGTGACTCGCCGAGATCGGGTTAGGAACAGCAGAATACCCGACGCACTCAATGTCGAGCAGTTACTTCTTCGAACGGAGAGGTCCTTCGGTTTGCACACGTTAAACGCATGTCCTCAACTCGGTTTCAAGACGTGCCATGAAATCCGTGCGATCAGGCGTCTCCTGGATTAGATGGCTGGACCAAGTCCGAAATCTCACTTCTATCCGTATGGGGATAGCCCCTGATGAATAAGAGGCGGTGGCAAAAGATCGCGAAATGTGAAGAGTCCACTTAAACTCAATAACCCCGCGAACCTCATAGTGGATAAGCGGGCTATTGGAAAATGATCATGATGATGATGAAATCAAAAGTAACAAACTTTTTCGTGAACTCCGTGTTCCTCCATTTGGTTTGTCATTAACAGGTGTTTACAAGATTATTTATGGGTTCCTCATGGGTCTTAAGGGATCTGTTCGATTTGTTTTCTCTCTTGTGTAAATGGCTTTCAAAGTCCTCAGACTGAAGGCCTCCTCTCAACGGTCAAATAGCCATATTGGCCACTCCTCGATCTTGGGTCGCCAAACATTCATCGCGGAAAACACCGACTACACACCGTCAAAGTTGAATTTCAACCTCTACTTACAGACATCAATCCCCTCCAGAGAGGGAGCATGATGATGCCAAAGACGAGCGCTTTGTTCATTTCTATATCGACGGTTCTAAAACCAAGAACGGAGTGGGAGGTGGTGTTTTCTCCAAAGTGCTTAACTAGAGCATCTCCTTGCAGTTTCTCCGACTATTGTGGCGTTTTTCAGGCGGAAATTATGGTGATCAACAAAGCATTATCATGGCTTAGGCATTATGGGGTATCTTCAAAGGACACCACAATTTTTACCTAAAGCCAGGCTGGTATAAAATCTCTGAAATCAGTAACACATCTCTCGATCGTCTCTCATGGAGATGGCAGAACATGTTGACGTCCACCTATGCTGGGTACCCGGTCATCGGGCCGATGAACTCGTCAAACGTGGTACTACTCTAGAGATTCTACCAGAACGGAGGAATCTGGGTATTCCACTCGCTACATGTAAATTATTCTTAGAGTACGACGCTATCAGCAAGATAAACCAAAGGTAGAGGAACGGTACCACTTGCCGTACCTCCAGAAAGATCTGCCCAATTCTAAACCTCACTCGATCCAAAAGTCAGATCATGCTTAAAAGGTCGCTCATCAGCAGCACGTTATTGGTGCTCTCACCGGTCATTTTCTCATTGACCTTCATGCTAGAAGGATGGGCGGCTTCTCCAATGACTTTTGCAGGAGCTGCAGGGACGAAGAGGAGGAAGAAACAATCGTCTATTTCCTCTGCATTTGCCCTTTCGTATTCCGAACTCCAGATATGAGAATAGTATTCCATCCCTGATCTAACTTTGTCTTATAGAAAAGAAGCTGCGCTGTGAAGCATTCTTTAATTCTAAAATATAGTCAAGCCCCCATCCACAATGCGGTTCAGGATTAGAAAAGTACAGGGTTCCACTCAAACTTTTGACTGGGTGCTGACATACTCGTAAGCTCTAAATTGAATAGCAAACCTCATATGTTTTTGAACATGCTTTAGTGTCTATTTGAGTTTTGAAAACTTGGATTTGCTTCGTAGTAAATGTCATTGGTTAAATAGAACGTCATTAACTGACTGAAGACATGAGTTGGATAAGTAAGAAAAAAGTGAAAAGCATAATTACTCGTCGTCATTTCCGGAAAGAAATTGGAAGAAAAAAGATTCCATCATATTTGGTATACGAAAGACCACTGACGTGAATCAATTTTAGGGCTGCGTTTCATTGCCTTTGGGTATTTTGGAAGTAAGGCATCTATTAGTGAAAAAAACATGAAACAGTAGTGAGTCATATTTGAGGACCGACATTATTGGTTTTCCCTTTGTAATTTTTCTCTCTTTTGTCTTTTTTTTTCGCTTCAATCTTTGTTTAAAAAAAATATAAAGTCATCGCTGCTGGTTAAAAAATAGAAATTTGGTGCAAATAGTTCTTGTGGAAGCCATGCGGAACTTAAATTTTATTGTTGACTTTGATTAACCAACGTGTCGAATTAATTTTTGCAAATCATAAGCGAATTATAATTATAGTCATTAGGAGTCAACTGCCATGTTTTTTTTTTACCGTGCTTGCTGATCAGCAAAGCATTCACCGGATATGCCCATTGGAAGTTTTGAAATTACGTTTGGGTGGCACAAAATTCGCAATAACTGGGCCATGTCAATTGCTTTAGTGGGATGGGAATACAATTTATGCTCAGATTTTATTTAAGAAAGACTTTATCCTACATTTTCTCTTAAGCCAAATGGAATAATTGGGCAAACATTTCGCAAATAAGAAGCCAATTACCTGAAATTCGCACACCATTATGCGACAAAATTTGACGTCAAAATGGAGAAAGTATGACATTTGTGTTTCGATTTCTTTCTTTATAATAATTCTTAAATTATATTGTACATATAATGTAAATGTGGTCGCTGTGGTTCAGTGGTTAGTGCGTTGGACTGCTGAGTAAGCTGCGTGGGTTCAAGCCCCAGCCGTGTCCACCGAAAATTTTTCGCGGCACAACCTCTCGTCGGGGAATGACAAGCCTCCGAGAGTCCATTTTGCTTCTCATTTCGACGTTCGCAGTGGGCAATAAATTGTAAGTCCGTTTTTTTCGTGCGAACAATACAACACACACAACATCAACGGTTGCGAGAAGTTAGCCCTTGGCTTACCTCTAGCTATGAGTGATTTTAAATTCTGGCTCTTGTGGAAAAATAGTCATAAACAGTAGCAAATTTTAAGTGGCAAACACCAAACATAATGTGCCTTTAAGGTGATATGCTATAAACGGGCTGCTCCCGTTTAGACAGCGAAGCCCCTTGGACCAGATTGGCCCACTGTGATACCCTGATGAAAATCCGGCTTACTAGCATCAGGAACCACAGTATGTGTCACAGAGTAGATCATAACGGTTTTAACCCTAAGAGTTGAACCATTTCGTCTTGGAAATGAAGTTACTTATCATCTGGATCTCGAGTTTGACTAGATCGTTAAGATCATCGTTGAAGTATTCCTCCAGAGTTTTCCTTCTTAAAGTCGCAAGGGCAGGACAGTAGGAGGGTTGTGGTTTCCTCCTCCTCTTCACCTGTACAGCCTCTATGAAATCTTTGGAGGGGACCCCCAATCTGAGTTCATGTTTCCTTATCAAGTAGTGTCCAGTGTGCACCATTATTAGTGAATCTAAGTTTTTCCCGTTAGTGGATAAAAGTCTCTCCGTCCAGGTTAGGTCACATTTGTTTTGATAGAGACAAGTACTGATGTTATTCCACCTATTGTTTGTCAAGTTCCTGACATCGGTCTCAAGAAGGAATTTGATCGATATAAGTGGAATAAGAAATGCAAAAAAAAAAGTCAGTAAAATAAGAAACTGATTTAATTGACCGCCTTGAAACGTGGTGGATTGATTCACTTAGATAGGAGTGTTGAAATGACCACTTGAGGATTACTCTTCTTGCTCCTACTAGACGCGGTGTTGGAGTAAAGTCAAAGTTTCTCGCGATTTTGCGCCGACTAAGTAGGTGCAATCGGATTTTTCTTTTTGACTGAGACTGTCTCAATTTTTTCGTCGTAAGGTAATGTCTTCAAAATTTTGACCCGTTCTAAAGTTAATGTGTTCATTTGAGACGCCATTTTACTTACCTACTTATAAAGGTATCTGTCTGCACAGGAAGGCAGCCTGTGTGCGACATTTATGGTAATTTCTAAGTAAATACAAACTCATTCAAAGCGAAACAGTTCCACCCCGATTTACAGAAGTGCAGTAAATAACCCTTTTCCAGAATTAGGTCAATTCTGCTGTCTGAAACTTGTTTAGCACCACCGTCGGCAGAGACAACATTTCCTATAGATCTCCTGTTCCATTCTTTCTCGCTGCTCAGCTTTTTATTAAAATTCCTTTCAAAGGAGTATTTTTTGGACATATCATCCCGGGGCCATTTGAGAAGTGGCACAGATTTAGATAGGATTTCGCGGTCTTTAAGTGTGATGCATCAACCTTTCCCAGCACCTTCTTTGAAGATGCTCAATACCGTCTCCTGTGTGATTCTCTGTAGCACTACATGTATGTACGTCCTACGATCATTTCTAGTGTAAGTGTGGGACACATTCTGATGGCTCCTATTATACAGATACAGGCTTAGCCGTGTTCTGTTTGTTAACGCCGACATGTACATCCATTTCAGTGATACTGCGTCACAACCCCAAGAAAATGGCTTCTGCAGACCATAACGGCTGCAGTGGCTTGAATTTCCACAGATTCCATATGTTCTCTCGACCCCCGTAGCCAGCTAGGTGCTGAAGGGAGCTGAGCCCCGTCTGAGATTTGGGGAGCTCCCTTAGAAATTTTCATTCACCGAGAGAAGAATTTCTCGATTTGTTTGTGAGCTCCCTTTAAAAACTCCTGAGCACTCTCGAGAATTCAATCCTTGCTACGGGCGTCGTTCCATTCTAGAGCGATTTAGTAGGAGTAGAGAATATGTAGTCTAAAAAGGGCTAATCAGCTTTTGGCATATGATTTCTCTTAACAAATGGTTGGGACATCTAGTCGTAACCCAGTTTGAGACAATCAGACTGTCTGCAAGTGACAGATCTTTAAGACCGTCTGGGTTTCCCCTATGACCTTTTCCCAATTTGACCAAATTGAACAAATATTTCCCCAATAACTTGACCAATAAGAAGCATTTTCTGCTCTGATTGATTCCAATTGACTGCATTTCATTCAAAGCAAAAGTGAATAGTCAAATTTGTTCCATAACTTCCACCATCTTCGCATGTAACCAGATACTCATTGTTGTCGTCAATAAACTATTCCCATCATCAAATCCATTCCACGCATACGTGTATAGCCACTGAAAATCCCTTTTCCCAAAATAACACTCCATCTTGTGGCTGAACTTGACTTACCTACAAAAAATTGTTGCGGTTTGTTAAGCAAACCTTTCCCTTGTTTCCCATAATGACTTTCTGAGACTCTGTTTGCTTTCAGTTCAGTTTCCCCCCTGTTTCCATTTTTTTTTCGGCAGGAAATTGTCAACCCCTTATGAGAGCCCCGCATAACCATACGAATTTCACTGAACTGAAGCGGGTTGGTAGTTGGTATCCTTTTCGAGTACGAAAAGCTATTAGGCACTTAATTTACTGCCTTCCAACTGTACTACCGAGCGCTGACAGAGAGTCCAAGTATTCTAAGAATGTATGTTAAATAGACAACGCTGGGCGGAAGTGTAGTCGTACACGTATTGCAGACTGTCAAGCGGTTTTGGAATACTACGACACATGGTCGTAGTCAGGCCCTCGTAATGGGTTATGTGGTTAAGATTTATGGCCATTTTTTGAAGTTTTGAAATTTGCTTGCATTTTTTTTTTTTTGATTTTTCATTTGCAAAGAGGACTTTTAGATGGTGGGTGTTCGAAGAGATAATGAGGGCTTGAGAGTGAGATTTTGAGCTATTTAATTCGAATGAATTCATTGGCATTCTTTCCCGTTTCTTTAGTTAGATAAAATCTCCCATTTGAGGCAGGCCAAGTAGAGGAGCAGTCCAAACAAATACTGACTTCGAATCCTGACAGACATGTTAGAGAGGAAGGGGTCACTGCAGGCTCAAGGAAACTGATTATAGAACAAGATGGGGACTGCAGATTCTGCATCGTCAACTCTACATCTCGACTGAGAAGACAATTTTGTAGAAATATCTTCGTTATGTAGAGAAGAACTAGGAAAATTCTGTGTAAAATGTTTACCCTCCTGCTGTAAGGTACGAGGTTTAAACTTTATTGAAGTTGAAGTAAGGCACACTGTGAGACTTTGTAAGCGATGTTAAGAAGACTGTTCTATCTAAGGCCCGAAATTTTTCCGCAAATATGGCGAGGGTCTTAGCATTTCCAAAATAAACTTTGTTTTGCTACTCTAGATAGTTAGGTCTGGCTTTCATTATTCAGTTTAACTAACAATCAATTGCAGAGGTAAACAAAATCAGACAGAAATCAGATTCCATCAGTCTACACAACATTGCTGGATAATCCGATAAATACTTGCTTGAACAATATACAATCAAGCTGTATATGGACAGGAAGAGGGGGGAAGCGTGTGCGGAGCCAGAACTAAGTTTTTACTTGAAATCTCTGGGAAACAGAGGTCTACGCCATCGAAAGGTGCGCTCAACTCAACCGTGACAGTAACTAGCAACTTTTAGTTACATATCGAAACATATCGCATTTCTGTCTAAAAGCCAAGCCGGCCCTTGCCAGCTCATCTGCCTTGTTTTGCCAGTGATTGCAAGGCATCATACCAGCACTTGACTGACTTAGATTCCACTTATTAGGAGGCTTTAAGCACTACCCAACTTCTTGAAAAGAAAAGTGTTCTAGTGCCCTTATTGCCTTCATTAAGGTTTATCCTAGCGTGAATCTCAATGGCATAGATTTCAGTCTGAAACCCACTTTGGCATATACCGAGACTTCAGATTCCACGTTTCGTCCGTCGACAAACTTTTTTAGTTTTCTTGGTTTCAAAAAAGGTTTCCCAGACTAAATAACCTTCTCAAGTAGAAAGCCTATTCCAGTGATAGAACGAAACATGTCTCTTTTGATTCTTAGACCTATTGCTTGGCTTGGGGATGAAAAATTACATTTACCTGTCTCCAAGGTAAGGTAAACGAGTGCCTTGTGACATTCGTCACTGCTCATGCGGACCACCAGTAGTGTCCATTATGCCCATTTCAAGAATGTTACCCTGGAACCCAGAAAGAAAAAGAGAGCCGCTGATTTAAAACCACACAGATAAGGATGTGAATCTCAAGAGGTCCTTCATCTCAATATCTCCCAGCTCCGTGATGAAGTAACTGCCAAGACTCCTCATTCTTCTGCTAGCAAGGGCAGGACATTCACACAGCAGGTGACGGACAGATTCGATTTCTTCTTTGTCCCTGCAGCTTTTGCAGTAGTCGTTGTGACGCACACTAAGGCGTTTCGCATGAATGCCAATGGAGCCACTGCGCAATGAGCACTTCCGGTGATGATGCTAGACACGACCCGTGTTTCGCGTTGACTAAGTTAATTTGATGTATCGCCAGTTGAAGCTACACATTTAGGCACTTTTAAATGACCTAAACGAACCTACCGTCCCTTTAGCCTTATTCGGGCCGGAGATTCTACCTGATTTGCACTACTAGCAATGCAGATCCTGTCAGTTACGGTTGAGTTTGTGTTGTGGTCACAATTAGACGGGTTTGGAAGATACGTTTGCATCACGGCCACAAGCGTATCCGTATGGTTCAGTGTGGCAGTGCGGCCAACTTTTTGAAGTTCAAAAGCATGGCAGCAATGTTTTCACAGTATTTTCGTCAAAGGATCTTAATATCAATCAAGAATTCGATTGATCAGTAAAATGTGTTTAGTCGAAGTTCTTGTTTGAACTTCATCGTCGTTGGTCAATCTAAAAATTTTAATGTCAGTCTTCGTCCGTTTGCAGTGATCGTGTCTAAGAGTGCGCTAAGCCAGCCAGTGGAGCGGCTCTACAAATGGATCCACACTTATGAAACAGCTCTTATACAGTAGAGTGCCAACTTATGCAGCGCATACTTATTGTGTTCGCATGTGCACACTATAAGAACGTAGCCAGAGATCAATTATAAAAAGACGCCGTCCACGTTTGGACTTTGGCAGCGATTTTCTCGCATCACGTACTAAGTCTGCACGTAAAGAGCGGTTTACCAAACGTTGAAAATGAATGCATACGAGTATGAGTGTAAGCGTTGAGTGGAGACACACTAAGCGCCGCTCTATCTTCGCTTTGCATGGCTAGAGTCGCTTTGAATGTTTTGCGAAGATGTCTCTCATTCTGCTTTTCATTTTTGATGGCCTTCTTGTCATATTTCGGGCATGGCTTCTAAGAGTTTTTTGGGCAGATCTGGGCACCAGATCTCTCAAACAGCCTGCCCTTTTAGCTCGCGCTGCGATCTTCAAGATCTATGTATACCGGGTACGCATACAATAAATTCAGTCGACGTATCATCTCGCTCGAACAAGTTTAACTTGCGTTGGCGTGCTAAGGGAATCGTCTTCACCAAAGGTGAACCTTCACTGTAATTTTTTTTTGGTCGAACGAGCTTTGCGATCTGTGAAAGCTGTGCGGGGGTGATCATGAGACCTTCCTACCACTTGTTGTGTTCCTTTTCTGGAACCGCTGGGATAGGGCACGCTCACCAGCGCTGCTGCTGCCAGTTGAACGAACAACTTTGACATCCTGAATAATGGACGCTGTTCTGATAGGATGTGTTGTATTGCTTTCCTCTGTTATTAACGAGGAACGATAAACTTTATAGGTGCTGTTGAGGATCAGCTTAAGGGCGAAAGGGTAGGTGATTTTATCTTTGAAAATCTTTTTTATGGAGGCATTGTCGAGTGCATAATCTGTGTATAACCTTCCATTCATGTCAGGCATTAGGCTTTTAGGTCAGCGTTTGGACCACCAAGAGTAGTCAGAATCCTTTTTGGTCCAGACCACTGCTTTGCGGAAGAAATCTAACGACGATATGTGGTTTTGGGAACGAATCCTCGAGCGATATTCGACAGCAGCCATCTAAAAGAAAAGTATCAAATCCAGATTACTCGTCTACATTTGTGTTGCGAGCCGGCAACATGAAGACCAACTCCACAGTTCCTCAGCTTAACTGAGATATCTCTAAACGCCTTTTGATGAAGTGGCCAGTGGCTGTGTGACAGCAGGGCGATAATTAAGGCCCAAAGTGTGCTTAAAAGAGTAGTGGACGTCGAGAGATTGACAGCATTTCAAAGCAATATCAGAAACTTATGCGGTTTTAGGGACATCTGATTCCCAAAAGTTTTTATAACAAAATTGTGGATCTATGGGTTACCGGAAAAGTAAGTCACCCATGATAAAGTCTGGTATGCCATGGTAAAGCCTAATTTAAACCAAAGGCAGCCGAATTATTCGGAGTTCGCATGTTTCCGACTTAACTTCCAGCGGCGTACTTACTTCCACTTAAGAGAAAGAATTTGGTTATAAGGTTTATATTGTCCACTTAAGCTCCCTAAACCCGCGACCCTCATAGTGGGTAAGCGGGCTATTGGAAGATGATGATGATGATGATTGTCTTCTCTACCACGATTTTTCTAAGGCACAAAGTACAACAGCAGCACGGTCACAAGTCGTCGAACATTTCCCGGTGGTTGTCAACTGGATAGGAAGTTTCGTGTAACGCTTACACAAACGAATCCTTCTAGTACGCATATGGCCGCCTAACATCCAATAGGGCGCAACCTAACACGCATCAAACAAACAGTTCGACCAAAATACATCGAACTTGTATGACAAAATGGGCGAGCAAAGTTGTAAAAATTGCACTCTCAACGTTTAGAAGATCTTCTGTCAGTTCTTCCTGCACTCATGGAATCAATGCCATAAAAGAAATACAAAACTAATCTCGTCAGCCTAAGGATATAGAATAGTTGACATATTTTTCCTTGTTAACTCTATGTCAACAGTATGACCTCGCACTCAAAAAACTCATGCAGCAACAATGACACTCATAATGACACTCATTGAGTGCGTTAACTTGCCACCGTATGTACCGGCCATTTTAGCGATCACAGTTATAATGACGCCATAAACAAACTGATTACAAGCAATTGCTATTTGGCAGCATTAGGCAATCACTTTTCGTTTGTTTGCATGTACCTCACTAGCTAAATTTCGAAGAAAATCCAAAGGAAAACGAACGAAAAACGAAAAACCGTAATTGATGCCAATAGAGTTGTTAGCTTTCGTAGTACGAACGAACGCGACCGAGGAATGATTTTCCCGGCCAGATTAAGCCCGGAGACGAGGTGGACCGACAAAACAGCGACCAGGCAGTGCAAGACCATGTCGGACCATGTCATGTGAGAGAGGTTTTCAACTGTTTATGGAAAAACACCGGCCAGATAGCCGCAACCAAGAGGGCAATAAGTATTGCGACGATCTATATGGTCTAACAACAGTTGTACCAATGAAGCCAAATGAAGTTGGCAGCTTAAGTAGTCACTCGCCGATACTCACTCACCGCTGCAACAGCAGCACACATGTGCTTGTTAGCGCGCAAAATGGAGTGCTACCGGGATGATGGCGGCGGCGCTGGCTATTAGATTTCTCCTTTGGGGCCACCAAATCAATTGACTGCAATGAAAAGTGATAGTGCACTTGGTTCCGAGGAATTTCGTTCACTGAGACTGGCACTGAGAAATCGAAACACTCTATTAGTGGGGCCCATGGACTGGCTTAAAATGAGAACTGATTACAGAGCTGCATATGGCCAACTGCGGTACAGATGGTGAAATTAATTTTTTGTCACTTTAGTATGTCGATTACGATAAACGTTGTCGTCGTCGTACGAGTTCCTTAGCCATTTATGTTGGTTTTCCTGTGGCAGCAGGCGGGTGTGGAATCCGTGTTATTGGCTGCCATAAACAGAGAATCGAAAGATGTGGCTTTTGGATATCCCAATTGGGATTGAGTCCTCTCTTTGGCTATTTGTCGAACTAGTTTGAGGGTGTAGCTAGGCCTACTTGCAAATCGCGGCATATTTTCGCACTTTTTTCCACGACCACCCGACAGAATTTGTAATTAAGTGAAAGGAATTACTAATTGAGGACCGATTGTAACCGTATCTGATGAGAACGGCTCAAGTGGATTTCACAAGCAATTGTGGTCCGACTACTTAAGATGCCGGACCCACTGTAATCTCGGAAGGCAATTCATTAATTAATGAAAACAGCGCTTTGGTTTGTAAAACGGTTCGCTACTGTGACTGTAGAAAAGACTTACACTGGTCAGATGGAAATGGAGAGTAGGGAAACATGGAAGCTTGTCAGCGAAGTTGTAGGAAGGACAATGACATCTGTTCATTAGGTAATCGAGGCAGAGGTTGTTTTAGCAGACAGAAGTAGATATTATGTGAACAGAAGGCACTGACAGCTTGACATACTTTGTTGAAAGAGGGTTTAAGAAGACTGACATCTGTTTTTGATGGGATACGCGGCAGTACTTTGATGTAAAGATAAGTGCATCAGTGCTCTCGGTGAAGAAAATCTGCAGGCTTGAGCAATGTTAGGCAAAGATTGTCATATAGATTCGTTTAATCTAGAAAAATTAACTCGAAAAAAAAAAAAACTGCTATGGATTCTACATCTATGTGTTCTACATCATGGTGTACCGTAGGGCTTTCTACTAGACCCGAACTTTAAAACGCTTTCCTGCTCAACACTCAGATCCCACAGCATTTTGGAAGAGCGATTGGATTTAAAGGTTCTGCAACATGAGCATGGGTTCCGAGACACGCGCATCAATACCAACGGCGTAGAATCGGATGAGATCACCAGCGGCACCGCGAAATTAGTCTTGATTGGATCTTGTCAGAACAAGAGGTCGTATAGGGTCAGAAGGATAGGATCAGCTAGGGTCAGAGTGCTTGTATAGGTGTCAGAACAGGAGTTTTTTTGACGGGTATTGTTCAGTCACCTATGCATGTGTACTCAGGCTTGTAGTCATAAAAACGATTTTCTCCTTTCCAAGTGAAGACCACTGGAAAAATGTAGGTTCATTGCTTATTGGATGCCAACAAGGTGTCACCGGTCTGGCTATATGATGCAAATGCAGAGCTTTATCAGATTGGTGTCGATTCCTTATGGCCGCCCCAACTATGTGACTTTCTTTAATAATTTATGTAGTTCAACTTCGACTTCAAGTACTTATTTCACTTTGCATGGCGCTACAATCTGGGGTGGACCCGGGCTTCGACCAACAAGTCTTTCCAGTCAGCTCAATCCTTAGCTAGTTGTTAGTTAAGTTAGTTGAGGTCCTTTAGTAAAGACTTAGTTGACTGTGTTGTTTCCTGGATTGGATTTGTGCAGGAGTTGACGCAACAGCTCGGTATGAACCAAGGTCTAGCTTCTCGCAACCATTCATGTCGTTGTTTTTTGCACGAATGGAAGGGACTTACAATTTATTGCCGTCAAATTATACTGCCGTCAAGAAGTAGTGCCCCGAAAAATGTTTGGTGGACTTGGCTGCGGCTTGAAACCACGCAGTTCGATCAGCAGTCCAACGCGCTACTGAGTCACGTCGCTTTACACCTCATAAATTACACTGACGTTTAATTTTATCACATAATGGCGAACTTGCTGTCTAGCGCTGACTTGTAGGAAACCAGTCGGTTTATTCCGGTTGGCACCACAGAACTTCGGCATGAAAATGGGCTGATGATGAACATATCGCTGTTTTGTACGATATTTGGTGCTCTGCTCTTTTAACGAAGATCTATGGTGGATGGAATCTAGTCGACAGTTTCCTCCTCTTCAAAAAATGTGTGCACTGTTTTTCTAGACAGGTAAATTTTGTTGAGGTGGTACTCGTATCTTAGGACCAGAAAGTTCATATCCCTCTTGTTTCTTCCTTCTCCTTTTTTTTCTTGACTTTCCTCTTATGCTTTGGGACCTAATCCCCAACAGGGTGCTGGTCCTATAGGTGTGGTACTTTCGATCCTTTCTTTGCTAGTTTCTTAGCTCTTTCGTTACCCTCCATCCCAAAACCCAATGGATTGTGATTTGGTTACATTCTCTCAGTTTATTGGCGAAAGCCACCTCTCAATCTTCCTATCCATTTGGAACAGTTCGTGACGGTGTTCCCGGCAGCGACTTTCGGGATACTCAAGGCTATGAAATTCGTACTTAGTACGGTAACTCTAGGTGAGAGTCTCTTTATATGCTTAGACAGTCGAGCTGCCTTAATGGCACTTGCAAACCCAAGAACCAACTCAAAGTAGGTAAGGGAATGCAAAGAAAGACTCAGTATCGTAGCAACATCTGCCCAGATCAACCTGCTCTGGGTACCTGGCCACTGCAACATACCTGGGAATCAAGCTGCGGATGAACTGGCTAGGAAGGGGGGTAGAAAACGGGGATATCACCACAACATTAACCCTGGAGAAAATCGCTTTTTGCAGCTCGTTTGCTTAGCGCCAAGATATTTTCTGGAAAACATGCAAACCTGCGAAGCAACCAAATTCATGATAGAGCGCCCCTGCTGTCGCCTAGCAAGGAGAACGATTAATCTTGGTTGGAGCCAACTAGATGATGGTCCACAGGCTGGGAATTGTGCAAACAAGTACTTGACTGAAATGTGAGGAAGAGGTGGAGAGTCTCGAGCACTTTCTTTGCAATTGTCCCACGACAGGGGCGCTTAGACACAAAAGCCTGGGAAGACATATGCTACCCGGGCTAAGCTCTCTTAGGGAATTTAATTTTCGAGAAAATCCTGGAGTTCGCTGGATATATACAGGACGTTTCTCGGAACTGTGAAACCCATCCGACTCTCTGTCCGTTAACCTTAAACCTTTCACTTCTCTTTACTCCATTTCTTCTCCAATAGATGCTACAGAAGGGAACAAGGCGGTGGCCTACGTGAAGAGGTTGTTCCAAACTTCACCCACCTAAACCAACCAACCAACCATGCCGTCAAGTCATAAAAATTAATTTTTTTCGAACGCTTTGGTCGTGGTGGAATCCTTATTCCATATTCTTTACCTAGTCGCTTGTAACTGGTTATCTAGCAGCCTACTGACACTTACACTAATATAATTGCAGAGCGATATTTTATTGACATGAATTCTCTGCAATTTCTCCTTTGGGTAAACATTTTATTCATAAGAGATCAGGATGTGAAATAAGGACCTTCGTTATGGGCATAACACAAAAACCTTATCTTTGTATGAGTGATGCTTTAAAATTTACAAATTTTCAATCTAAACTATCTGAACATGGATGTGAGATTCTTTGATGGCTTTGTCCGATTGAGTAAAGCAAGCGCCTTGTCCTAAAAGTGGTGAATGCATGTCGCCTTCTTCCGAGTCTTTTAAGACTTCTTTGGCCAAAAGCTTAAGTCCTATTGTCGTTGAAAAATTTAAAATACACAAATCGACTTTCTTCAAGAGTAGGTAACTCTCCAGTAAACAACTTCCGCTTGCCTATCGTTCATCTATAGTTCAGTCAGTACACTCGTATTCGCACATTTGCATATAAATTTGTTTTCATTCATGCAAAACATATCTTTAACCCTCGTGCAACACTACTCGCGCTATGTTCGAACGTCAAAATTCGTTAGGAAAATTTTTCGTGAGGCCATCAAAACACTGCTCACGTTTTCTCACCTCCAACTGAACACGTCCGACATGAAATTGATGAATGAAGTTATTTCGGTAATCTGACAGAGCTTAAACGTTGCGCGCTGATTATTGCCCGAAACAGGTTGCTGACGATATGGTGGTCCCTGTGGCAGTGGACCGTACCGTGATTATGGTTGACAAAGGCCCAAGAGCTGATTGAATATGCAAAACACTTAACAAAATTAACGCGAATCGGATAAAGTGCAATGATTTCGGACGCGATAACAAATCGTTCGACCACTGGGTGCGTGTGTGTGTGTGTGTGGAGGTCTACGGTTCATCGTCAACGGATATAGACATTAATTTTTGAAATTAGCTCTTGTAAGACCGAACAAACATTAAGATTTGTATAATCACGTTTAGACTGCATATTCATTAGGTTTCGCTAATGACCAGCTGAAGCTGGGTAAACATAACTCACTGACCTCTGTTTCTGTTGATCACTGTAGTGCCGGATTGGGATTTGAATAACGATTTCCTTAATTGACGTTGTAAAAATGGTACTACGAAGTAGTCAATAATTGCTAACAAGAAATGGTGGGTTCGGGGGGGGAGGCTGACTGGCAAACTCGTTTGATGTGTCTTCTACCACCTGCGGTGTTTATTGAGATTCACGCGTGACACTTTGTTCGTAATAGGGGTTAATGCAATTTATGTTGACTGTTAGATTATGCTGATTGCTCATTTAGAAATCATCTTTTCGTTTAGCGGATACTGATGAGAATGTTTGCCTTGAACAGAGTGGGTGATGTGAGTGAAAGTGAAATAACCTGACTGGCTACGCCAAAGAAAAACTGCAAGGATATGCTAGGAGAACCTGTAGCACAAGACGGGATCTGTGGTCATATCTGTAGGAAGTAAGAAGAATGTCAAATGCCAAGCGTTGAGGGTGAACTGTGTTCGCCGTGGCTTGAACTTTTGAGTGAGCTGACACAGGCTCGATCACCAAACGTTTTTCACGCCACCCTTTTTCGATTGGCAATGCCAAATCACTGAGGTCATGAAGAAGCTTCTCAATCTATCGTTTGGGGTCTGCAGTAGAAACTGTGAGTCCCTTCCATTCGGTCAAAGAACACGTTGGGGGAATATAATTTGCAGCCCAGGCAGTGCGGCCAGTTGAGTAAGTTGTTGTGTTCACATCTGTAGAGATAAAAGCGAAGACAACCATATCCCAATTATAGCTGCGTTTTAAACCAGCTTACGCTTAATTGTGGAATTAAAGGGGTAGGTCCATCCACCTTTTAATGATTGGTTAAGATATCGCTCAATCTTTCTTCCATTCTCGTTGACTTGTTCTCTGCCCGTTCGTTAAATTCTTAGCTATTCTTTAGTCAGGCCGTCTATTATTCATGTCCTTACTACTGCCATTCTCACGTTGCTAATCTGCACAGCACTTAAGTCTAAATCCTCGCTATGTAGAAGCAGCACTTGTCTATGCCTTGCCCTTCTGACATTAGCAGTGCAGCTGTGTATATGAAGTTATGTGGCTCGATGTTCTTCAAAACCTTGAATCGACCATTCATGATCAGCAATTAACATGATCACTTTTAAATCACTTTTAGTGGATTTCCAAAAGTCGGACTGATGTTGCTGTAGTGTTCTCGATTACAGCTTCCAGTGTGTTAAAGACAATGCCAGGTAAAGCAATTACACTTAGACTCGTGAGGGGTTCATTGTGATACCGCATGGATCTTGGAAAGATCCCCTCCTATTCATTGAACCAATTGGAGCTTCTTACAAAGCGTAGGAGGCTACTAACATCGATATTTATCAGGTCACCTAAGTTGGTGTAGAAGAAAACCTCTAAGTGGAGTTTTCTTTTCTGAGAGAGGGCTGGACATTTTAAAAGAAGGTGGAGAATAGTCTCATTTTCCTCTTCGTCCATACTGAGGGAAGTCGAATACTTTGAGCCCATTCGCTGTGGTTTATTCGATCCTTGACTGCAGTCTTAAGTGCTTCGTTGGGAATACCATTGAGCCACGGTGCTATTTGTAGTTTCGATTATGCTAGGTTAGGATAGGTTAGGTAG
Organism: Matsumyia berberina; assembly: GCA_917880715.2. Lineage (NCBI taxonomy): Eukaryota > Metazoa > Arthropoda > Insecta > Diptera > Syrphidae > Matsumyia > Matsumyia berberina. The sequence continues at coordinate 106,440,091 of OU862870.1, read as the reverse complement.
ATGGGTTGGCAAAGAGAAAAAAGCCCTATGCGCCACACTCAGGTCAGTAGAGACCCATTGTGAAGCCCAATTTAGGATGGAAGTACTCCTTGCTCGTAGAATTCCGATCCATGCTTCATGTTTGAGTTTACATGGCGGAACTTTCACTGACTGATCATCCTGCTCCAGGTCTAGCGTAGATCCTATCCTTGACAATTTAGCCTTCTCATTCCCTGGTATGCCCTCATGTTCAGAGACCCAGCATAATTTTACCTCATGCTGTGTGGCTAGAGCCCTAAGCTCTTCGCTGTCGATGAAAAAGGTCTTACGGGGAGCAATTGTCACTGCTAGGACCTCCGCCTAAAAAACGCTGTTATGGTCTGAGAGTGTAACTGATTTAAAGAGGCTAAGTTTGTCACGAAATATACCTGCACCCACGCCAATGTCCATTTTGGACCCATCAGTATAGATGGCTTTGGTTCTCGGGTTTGGCATTGTTCCTCTTGTCCATTCTTCTCTGTTTGAGAATGAGCAAGAGAACGGTCTTTTGAAGTCTAGATAGGGCACCGTATAGTCAGTGGTTAATACATTGCCCTTGTACTAGCTTAGAATCTGAGCATGACCTGCCGTGCTTGACTTCCAGCCATTTGTTTGGCTGATTCTGGCATTTGGCATTTCTGGCTGCAGATTGCTATATAAATAGGTCTAGCGGAAGCAGGTTGAGAATAGCCTCTAGTCCTGCTGTTGGCATGGTTCTCATGGCACTAGTAGCTCCTATAAATGCCAGTCTCTGTATTTTTGTGATGGCCTTGAGGTTAGTGGTTTTCGTAGCAGCTTGCCACCACACAACGCTGCCATAGGTCTGGTAATAGTCGTTTACATCCATAGGATGTGTTTATGGCTTGGTCCCCGTGTTTTTTCCGAATATTCTACTGCAAGAGTAGACAGCTATCGTGTCTTTCCTAATTCTCTCGTTTATATTCTGTTTCTAGTTCAACTTTTTGTCGAGAACAAGTCGCAAGTATTTTGCACTGTCAGAGATCCCGAGGGGTATATCCCCAGTAAAGGGTATTTTAAATTGCGGAATCGTTCTCTTATTTGTAAACTCAGTTTTCTGGGTATTTACCGGCAGTCCACATTCTTTAGTTCATGTGTCCAACAAAGGCTCCTTCTATTTGCTGATTATGAAAGTATAGTGTACACCTTTCTTGTAGCATTGGCCGATCAGTAACTAAGTTGCATCGTCTTGATTTTGGAACCTGTGACCCATACTGCGGAGATCAAAGTCCATCTATATCCCCACTTATCATTGAAACAGACATGCAACTGGAGTGATCCTGTTCATAAGAACAAATTAATAATTTACCTCAAGCTGAGATCAAAGGTTTGAGATTCTGCAGGCTCTAAAGTCTGCTTCCATGTCTGAAAACAATGCTTTAGCTGTGGTTCGAAAATCATTCTTACCTGATTTCTTTCTTCTTTACAATGACGGAAAGCCTGTCCTACGCCCAATTTGTTGGTACGAAAGACAATTTCTTGAATTCCCTCCTTGTCAGAGAAGCTAATGGATTTTTAGCTTCACACACTCCAGATGCCGATTGACAGACAGAGAAAGATTGAGATCGCGGTCTGGAAATGTCTTCAGCAATGACGTTTTCCTCGATAGCATCGTGCCTGTGTGTCGCTGTGGGTTAGAGGTTAGTGCGTTGAACTGCTGTGCGAGCTGCGTAGGTTCAAGCCTTCATGTCATGTCCACCGAACATTTTTCGCAGGACCACCTCTTGTCGAGGAATGGTAAACCTCCAAAAGACCCATTTGTCATGAAAAAGCTTCTTAATCCGCCGATTGGAAGACTTCCATTCGTGCAAAAAATGCAACACACACAACATGAATGGTTGCAAGAAGCTAGGCCGTGGCCCATACCGAGCTGTCGCGCCAGCTATTCATTTTTTCATCGTGCCTAGGATGCAAGGATATGATAATTTTGAGCTGGTAGTTCTAAACAAGCTTCGAAACAGGCTTTCATAACTTTGGTTGTGTTTAATGAGGATTTCGTCTGATGCGTTTCCTAGAGCACAGTTCGATAGCTATAGACCTCTGTTTAAAAATAAAAGTTGAGCAGCCAAAATGACTGACTGTTTGAAATTGGGGCCAGAAACACAAACCATAACACTACTTTACTTCCTTCAGCCCTCAACATACCAAATTTAATGTGAATTGTTGATGTTGGAACCGCCATCTGTTTCAGGAATATTATTTTGAAGCTTTTATTCCGGACGAACTTCTGTCGCGGCTCTATCTTAACAGGCAGGCACTCTAACCTAACCTAACCTAAGTTCTTTCATATTTTTCCCTTATCAAGAACCTGATCGCTGATCGCAAAGTCTGGATTTAGCTCAGAGGTAGTAGCAATTATGATACCTCTCGAGGGTCTTGCAATCCAAGAATGGCTGAGCACTAAGCCAGGTTTGTGATTCGTTCCCTATAAACACCAAGAATCATAAAGCCAACTGTCAGCTCCGCTGCTGACTTAAGCTTCTCCACCAACAACGCCATCGCAGTTTAAGAGGCACGTCATCTCAGTCCTCAATCAAGGTCTTAATAAAATTGAGGTTAAGTAATGCAGTGATCACGAAGACGGTCTATGGTCGACGCCCTTGTTCATAACGCATCGCTGCTGGCAGCGCAATGTGATGCCAACTGCAGCCGGTTCTGACCACTGCCGCATTGGTTTTGCGATGTTTTTTCTTGAAATTGCCATAATTGTAAATGCAAATAAGACCGGAACTGTCTCAAGACCATCAACCCATGCTCATTGTCCATGCATTCCGTCAAGAACTGCTCCGCATCGTGTCGCCATCGGCTGATTTACACATTTCCCTCCTAAAAACAACGTCACAACATTGTAGCCGACATCCTCTCCGTTGCCATTTGTTATTCCTGCGGTTACTGGAACGCATAAAGCATAGGGCAAGCAAAAAGCACAAGCAAATAGCGATTGATCGTATTGTTAATCACTTAATGAAACAGAATACTTGACGTGTACAAAAGCCGCAAACCCGAGTCAAGACTTGCGGCTTCTTCCGTCCGATATGTGCTGGTGTTGGAAAAGGACTTTGTTGGGCCCCAGCGTCCGTGCAGTCGCGCTGCTTGCCAGCTTCTGTCATGCAGTCAATCTCTGGAGGTGTGTGACCCAAGACGGTGGTAGCGCTGACAGAACTATGATGGCAGTTCCACATTGTTGCGACTTGCTATAGAGAGTTCCACAGCGCGAAAGTTGCAACATTTCCAATTCCATTTGCGGGTTGTAGTTCATGTAGTGTGCGCTGCGCATGCAACACCGTAATTGATTGATCATAACCTGTTGTCGTGTCAACATTTCAATTCTCACCACAGAAACGCATGGGAGAACGGATGCGCGCGCTGGCGTATCCTCGCTCGGAGTTAGTACGGCGGGCCCCAGTTTTGGTCTTGGAGTGGTTCTTAGAAGGTTTTTTCGTTTTTGGAATTTGTCTGTTTGCGCAAGTACTTGAGCGAGACCTTGGGCGAAGTTTTCACTTCGCTGTTGGAACCACGTTAACATCATACTCTCTTCTCTCTAACGACTCTCTTCATCGTCGATGATCCACTTTGAACGGATCAGCGCGCCAACGTCAACGATTTCACATGTCGAGGAGTTGGGTCCGCCGAAGCCGAAGTCGAGATCACAACAACAGGTAGGACCATCACAGACGAACTACGGGGAATCAAAGTCTCATGCGCACACACTTAAGTAGTTGTAATTCCATTGAAATGAGTGATCGCGCAGGGTCTGCCCGCATGAGCAAGTGAGTGAGTGAGAGATGATCGTGTGTCGTTTAGGGGATATAGCACCGGAGCGAGCAGCACTTGACGGGGCTGGCGCAAGTGCAAGAGTCAATAAAAATTGTGAAGTGAGAGATGGGGTCTCAATGATGACGATCACGACGATGATAGTTGTTCCACCACAAGGGAAAAATGTTTGTGTAAATCGAAAGAGGAGTGTGTTGGGCTCAGTATTTTTAGTTGTTGTTGTTTTGTGTTATGCAAGCGCCATTGGACTGTCGGACACAAGACGAAAACTAAAAATAGAGTTGCACTTGACATGTGGAATACATTTTTGACACACAATTGTTCTGGTTTTTGTCGATGAAGATGACTCTTGTGGAGAAGAGAGAGCATATCAGTGTGTGTGTTTTGGACATGAGACTTTGGAACAATTTGCAAGAGGGCTTTGACAAAATACCGTCCTTAGTTGGAACATGCGGAAGAGGTCTTCAGCTAATAGCAGCGTTTGTCGAAGAGGTGTGCAAATTCTTCTATACTGTCCTCTCTGTACAAAGGCGCAAAGAACCATCATTTTGGATTTTTTGCAATGCATTTCAGCTCTTTCCGTCTCAGAACATCTGATTTTCAGCTGTTTGCCTAAGGTCATCCACTCTACTGCCAGATTTGGTAAGATAATTCCATTGCATGGGATATCGAATTGATGTGTCTGTTCTTGACGTACATATACTTACAGCAGATCATTTGGGTTGTTATTCGATTGATGGAGCTATGACGATAGCGAATGTCTCAACGAATAAGGTCATCCAAGTTTGTAGGCCGAACGTCGTTTCATTTGTCGGGCAGACTTTTATATGTGAAATGATTGCAGTCTTGGAGCGCGTCACCAGTTTACCTGTTAACGAGTTCAGGACGTTTTTGTGACCATTGAGCTTAGTGGAACAGCACTCAGATTCAAGTCAGACCGTTTGTAAGAGGACAAAGCCAAAGCCTGCTTTTATCACGTAGACCGAGAAGACTTACAAGTTCACGGTTAAAGATTCTGCTGAGGACGACTTTATAAAGCCCGTGGTGCAGTTTAATTCAGACTGATTCATCAGACCATTGAGTCATAATTTAGATAACATTTGTCGCAGTTCTGGTCCAGGCATAAAAGACTGTAGAGCTTTCTTGACATGTTGTTCTATATCTGACCTTTTGTGTCAACGACTAAGATTGAAGTGTAAATTAAGTGGTTCACTGTTTAGTCGTGCGGGATTGAAGTCAAGTACCAGCTCACTCAGATTGTAAAGGAGAGGTGACAGAACGTACTCCTGGCGAAGTCCAACGCCACGTGAAAGGTGTTGATTTAACGACGTTTAACCGAACACAGCTCTTACAGTTTGTGTATATAGATTGAATGGTCCTCAGAAAAGCGCAGTCAATTCCGTACTCCTACAGTACACTCCAGGCTTTACCCAGAGGGACCCGATCATATGCTTTCTCCAAATCCACAAAACTTTTGTAGATACTCCCAGGCCTTCTCAAGTACCATTCTAAGAGTGAATAGCAGGTCGATTGTGCTTCTACATGAACGAAAGCCGCACTGCTCGTCACCCAATCTGAACTCGACCACAGCTCTGGAACGCTTTTCCAATACCTTAGCAAAGACTTTTTCTGTGGAGATCCCGTTTATTCCGTTTTTTAAAAAGAGGAACAATCACTCCAGTAATTGGTGTGCCATTTTACTCCCTCTTTACCCAAAGGCTTGAGCATTTCTCGCCGGATTTCATTCACATCAGCAGATTTGCCGACTTTTAGCGTTTTAATCGCCAAAGTTACCTCCTTTACGGTGGGACTATTCTCCGGCCTACTCAAAACCATGGGTCTGCCATTCTCAGTGCCCTGTTCGGGACTGAGCAGCTCCGAAAAGTGTTCGCCCCATTTGCGTAGAATGTCCTTCTCATCGAAAGTAGTACACCATCTTTGGATTTAACTCCTTCGATGATATTAAACTTCCTTCCTTCCTCTGAGACGGCGGGTGGTCTGCCAGAAAACCTTCTTTGCAGATCTGTGATCGCGGTCCAATTTCTGGCCGAATTCCTTCCAGGACTACTCTTTGGCTGCTTTAACAGCCTGTTCGCGCCTCCATGTAACAGTTTCGAGGAGCTGAATCCCCCAAGTGTATCCACAAATTGAAGGCTTTCTTCTTCTCTCTGATGGCTTTTTGACCTCCGGGTGTTTCAAACTACGCAGTTCTTTTCTCAACACCATCCGCCACACCGAGCAACTTCACTCCGCAAACATCTCCTACAGGGGCAATGACTGCTATTAAAAGCAACTGTCATTCTTCCTCTACATTTGTCAGAACAGTTGGAATTTGTTCAGTAGCCAGGCTTTGCTTTAAATATTGCTTTATCCTCTTACTAGACTCGATATTGTTAAAGAATTAACGATTGTTCTACATGCGATTCGAAAACAAAACTTGTAAACATAAGTCGTGCCTGGGGGTCCAAATTTGTAAAGGGATCACCTAAAATGAGATTTCTGATCAACTTGCATAGCAAGACTCAGGAAAATACTTCTCCGAGCTTAAATCATCGTTGGGTCTACTGAAAGATAACAGTCTTGCAGTCTCTTGGAAGTATTCAGTAGAAAAACCTGCAGACAGATGCATTTAAACAGTCATTCATGCTTCTGATATCAAAAACAATGTGTTAGTCTTAAGAGACACACCATCTTCGATGCTTATATAAGTAGGACCATTCAGCAAGAGGTGTCATTTTAAATTTTGAACCATTGTTGAACCGTCAACATTCAACTTTTGATAAGTAAAAACTAGGAGGTTATTAAATATCGATCGATACACACTTGCACAACGTGTTTAGTAAAAATCCACATGGTAAAAATATCGCGAAAACGTTTCTTAAAGTTCGTACAGCTTTTGGTCATCACAAACCGCCTTCTCGCACAGTTATAGAAAATGTAATCGGTAAATTTGAACATCTCGGACAGGTTAGTGATATGAAGACTCCAACTCGGCAAGGTCAGCTAAAAATATTGCCGCCGTAGCTGAGAGTGTGACTGAAAACCCAGGTGTGTACATTTTGAGACGATCATAGAAATTGGACCTGTCCCCAACCACTTTGCACCGCATTTTGCATAAAGATCTTGGCTTACATGCTTATAAGGTCCAGTTGACACAAAAATTGAAGCCAGCAGACCATGCACAACGCCGTACTTTCGCTGACTGGGTGGTACTGATTTAAAATGACACCTGTTGTTGAATGACACTGCGATCCACTTTGTATGTGAATGTCTTGCGTCTTCATACCACGTAACACAATTGATACTTCCTTTGACTCCAATCATCAGAGCTTCTTTGCCAGCGTCAAAATAGATCATTCTGCAACTGTTCGTTACCTGTGGGACTTCTTAGACAACAAAACCAATCTTCGCAGCGTAAATCACGACTAAACCGCGGACGCACATTACACACTCATGTACTCGCAACGAAATCAAATTTTATTACACACATCCTAAGATGTTTTTATTTTAATTAAGATTATCTGTTGCGAGCCACTGCCGGAAAAGTGCAGATAATAACAGTAATAAAGGCGAACCGTCGTAAACGTACAGACCACCCATGTTGGCAGTTTACCGATCTTGCCCGGGTCGTTTTGGCGTATTTAATGAGCAAATGTTATTCTGGGCGTATAGATAAATTGTTAGGTGGGCAGATACGTGGGATAACATGGAAATAAATGTGTTTAACCACAATGAATTCCTTTGCTAATAACGTGTGCAGTACACATATGTAAACATAAATATTTACATACATCACATCCAGGCTATGAGATAAGCAAATAGATGGCTTCAATGGCTTGATTAGTGGGGGAAGGTCAAGACAGATCTGGCCAAGGATGAAGTAGACCGGGGTACCAGGTCACTGTGAAATTGAGAGAAACGGAAAGGCCGATGAACTGGACAGAGAACTCGTAAATCCCGCTGTTTGTTTGCTTTTGTCCAACGTTGACAATTTGGCAAACATTGGAATATAGACGTCAGGACAATAAGGTTAGAGTGGTTTATGAAAACACGAACTACTTTGGCAAACTAGGTTAGGTTAGATGGCTGCCCAGGTTTAGACAGGGACATACTTAGACCAGATTGGCCCATTCCTCCTCGTCTCCACAGCTTCTACAGAAATTATTGGGTGGGGGGTTTCCGGTTTGTGGATAAAAGTCTCTGCGTCTTCTTTAAATCCAGGTTAGGCCAGATTTGTTTTGGCAAGGGACCATCTATGATTTGCCAGTTTTTCGACATCCGTGTCAAGGAGAAATTTGAATTATTCGATAGGCGCAGGTGCTTCCCCCAAGTTTTCGGGGAGATGCCGTCCTGCGCCTTCTTTTGCCAGCTCGTCCGCTCTACAGTTGCCTAAAACATGCCTGTGTTCTGGGATCCAGCACAGGCTAACGTCGCATCTGTTTGCAATCTCGTGAAGAGATTTGCGGCATTGCTCTGCCAACCTTGAACGTATTGTCGGCGATTTCAAAACTTTAAAAGCTGCCTGGCTATCTATGTATAGTGCAATAGCGCTAGAATCTATCGCGTTAATTGAAAGCCAGGCCGCAGCTTCGCAGACTGCCGTAATTTCCGCTTGAAACATCCTACAGTGATCCGGCAGTCGCGTGGTAATGGCTAAGCCAGGTACGTTTGAGAAGACTTAAGCCCCCGTACCAGCCGCTGTCTTAGATTCGTCTGTGAATATTTCTAGCTCGGAATCGCTCAAAAAAGTAACAAATTCCCAAGACCTTCTGAGTTTTGTACCTGACGTTGAAGTCAATATGGAGGACAACGTAGTCCATTTTACTAGGAATATGTGGTATGGTTGCCCTTGAGGATTCTAGAGTGATCCATTGCTGTGCTGATCAGCTGGGAGGGAGCTGAGCTTTAATGCTATTTTGACTGCCAGGTGAATGAAGGATACCACTGACGTCGATTTTGCGTGGAAGTCAGCAATAAAAGGAGCTTTCTCAGATTATTAAGACAGTTACTTAACAGCTTACAAATCTGAGCTTGAATTTATAATCCTGAGCAGTTGCCTGATTGACGCTTCAAGCGCTTTAGCTTATGGCCAAAACTAAATGAAAAGAGAATCGTGGGTCGCGGCAGTGGTGAAAAAAAAGCCTAGTGTCCTAGCAGGTGTACTGACAGGACATTGTATGACAGACGCAGTAGCCTCTACATCAGGCTTTAATTTATTTGACCACTGCCGGAGCTGTTTTCTTCAATCAATTTTCAAATTCATTGCCTTTGTTGTATGGGGAACTATATGGAGAGAACTTAGTATGCTTCTCCAAACAGTGTGGACTCTTTTTTAAAAAGACCAAACATATGGTAAGCGAGTTAAAGACTATACTACGAACTGAGGGAGGACACAATGGACCAAGTGGAACATGTGCAGGTACTCCCAACGCTCAAAGTGCTGTTTCCCTCTCACCTAACCTAGTACTTCACTCTCTTTTGTTTTCAAACTTCTAGTGCGTTTGTGATCACATTGGTGTCAGGAAATCCCTAGTAGCACTCTACTCGTGCAAATAAACATATAATACCGGACAGGAGCCCCTAGAGTCCACGTGAAGTCCTATTAAAGGGCCTTGTCTCGATTTTTACACACGGATTTTCAAGAGCCCTTGGCATCCATCACTTGTTCAGTCTTCCGAATTACGACAAGGAGTCATGCCTTTCATCAGTGTTAGGTCGTTCTAATCAGCATTGGAAGGCCTTTGCCTTTTTAGTTGAAGCTTCAAGCGAATAGTTAAGATAATGCTGCAACGCAAGTGGCTTACAGTCTTATCAGTGTTTTCAGTCAAAATCTTTGGCAGTTGTCTTCTGGGGTAAAATCATTGGAGACGTTGGAATCAGTTATACAGCACAGCCCATTCCTAGAAGTCAAATCTAATTTATCAGAAATTATCTTTCGTTCTATCAATGCTACGTAGCAGAACACCCTCTTTCGAACCTTGAATTCTTCCTTTTGTCGGCTTTGTTATAACACAGAGAAGTTACAATGTTTCAAATCGTATCCCTCCCCAAGAACAATCATTCAGTCAACTACCTTTCGACCACTTATCCAACCAGGGTCTAACCACAGATCTGTTAAATGACAGTATCAACAACAAACCTATCGTCTTCCGCCTTTGATGCGAAATTTAATCGTTTGTTTACCTGTTGCTGTCAAACTCATCAATGACAGCTGTTCACGCAGAGTTCAAACCACAATCAACTGTCATAAGCCTGCACTCTGACATTGCCTACTTCGGCCACTTTACGTCAGACGAAAAACAAAGGGCAAGGACTCTCATCTTCCGTCAAAGTCGTCGTTTTTTTTTTTCGGGAGTAGGTACTACTGCAAATCTGAAATGCAAATCCCCATCTCACAACAAAGGGAATTGATTGTTCAATTAAATTTGTTTCGAGAAACAAAACGATGAGTCGAGGAAAAACAGATATATCCTCGAAACATCTGTTCATTGCCGGAGTAATAATATTTATTAAATATTTTGATTCGATTGCCCTGATTTCTGTGTTCAGACGAAGGAAGAACCAGGTCCGAGAGGTACTTGTGTCCTTCATCAATCATGGACCGCTCCCCCCGGCGAGAACTGGAACCATTTGAATATAAGCAAATTCTCGGTGCATGTGCTGTTGTCGTTACCCAGTTGTGTCACACCGGGTAGGAAGCCAGGCCAATTGCATGACGGTTGTGCGTTCCGTTTTGACGGAAGATTTATGCATCTTGAGGATTATTATTTTATTGCGATAAATTTATCTCTCTGTGGCCCAGGATTGAGATTGCGGCTAAAGGGGCTTCCACGTTTAATTGAGTTTGCGTGTGTGCGATGGACGCAGATGGCTGAAGGCCGAGTCGTATTACTATGGCAGAACTGTGTGTTCCCTGCGAGTGACCATCTTGCTGATGATGATGATGGATCAACTACATGACAATTTATTGCATGGCATAAGTTTGCATTCTTTGGATTGAAGTTGACCTCATGACTGGTTTCAATGAGTTCTGTGGTCAGACTGTGTTTCCTTTTGTTTGCTGCGTCCCGGGCAAGTGACATGAATGAGTGATTCAACCCTTTCGGGGTTGTGCTCGAGAGGAGCACAAATATTTGCGGTTGATTTCCTCTGGATGAGTACCTATATTTATGCGATATTAATTGAATATTTGGCTTATTATGCAGTTGGGGCTACTAGTGCTCCAATCGTGGGAATATGCATACGACGGACGGGTAGGGCTGAATGACAGGTGAAGGAATCCAAGGTTTGATCGGGAAAGGAGGAGGGTTAGAGGAAATAGAGTTGTAAACGCCAGAACCACCAAAGTCATAAGAGGATTGCCTATTGTTCTGAAGAATTTCATCTACCCAGTTGTCATCAATCAGTGGTCGCCATGGCTAAGTGGTTAGTGCGTTGGACTGCTGAGTAAGTTGCGTGCATTCACGCCCCAGTCGAGAGTACAATTTCCCATGAAAAAGCTTCTCAGTGTAACACGCACAACATGAAAGGTTGCCATGGTTCCATATCTCTGAGCTCTTCGGTAAAATGTTTTCGTTTTTTTTTTTGGAAAGATATACCACCTCCAAAAGAGACTTGCTACCATCTTCAAGACCCATTAGTCTCCTCTAGGCACTCTAGGCACTATTAAGAGTCACACTTCTGAATTTTAAACTCGCCGGACAGTTGTTTGCGTCTTGGTTTTCGTTTGTTTTGCTGTACAACTCTTATTTCTTTGAGCTGGAAGTCCTGACTATTTAATTTATTTACATTTCTAGTATTCAGGATTCTCCCTTGCTTTTTCTTATTTTACATGGGAATACAAGGAAGGGCTCTGTTCGTATGGTGTCATGCCAATAAAAGAAAAGTTTGGTAAGAATGTAGGAGTGGCTGTTCATTAGATGTACAGTTACTCTCGGATCTCAATGGACCCGATGTGTTCTTCGGCGTGGTATACCTGAAGATACGGAACAGAAGGGATTATTCATTTTGATTGGCGCCACTAAACCATTCGAAGTTTAAAAGGAACTTAAGGATCCTTTTCGGTGGCTTGTTTGACAATTCCGTCAGATCACTGAAAATCTGTTGAGGGTTGTCCTCTTTGATTAAAGGTGGAATGCGTCCTCTTCTGGATTTACATCATCAAATCCTCTGCATAAGTCGGTTGTATCTACTCAAATGCATTGTTGAGGTGCGTCATTTCGTAAATGCACCTCATCTTACATTGATGAGTCTTTGGAATTTCAAGACAATATTGGACTTTTAAAGTGGCGGCAGGACTGAGTCATCGGTTGTTTCCTGATTTATTCAAGACCCCAAATGAATGTTGGACATCACAGCGTTTTACGATTTTGGATCTGATGATTTTAATGGTTCCTTGATTGATACGCTATGATGATGCCCCATGCTTTATTATATGTGCGTGGTATTTTACTACACAGCTCAAAGTCGATTATTATAAAGGTTATAAGTTGCCCACAGAACAATTGAGGCTGGTTGTGGAGCCAATCATAGAGCACATTTGCCTCAACAAATACGTGCATAGGCTGGGAGAGAAAAGGAGGACCTCGAACACTTTCTAGACTACTTCGTAGCCTTGGCGAGAACAAGACGGAAAATCCTGAATTCTATGTGGATACCTCTTAGATAAAGGAATCGCAGAAATCTTGACGCACACTTCTGTTATCTCCATAAGTGTTTCTATTCTACTTCGATCCCTCCCAAGATACATATGTATGTATGATCCAAACTTGTCATACAGTTTTGAGGCTTAAAAGTGGGAAACATAACTGGCCTATGTGAAGACTGTTCATTCTCACATATAAAGGGTTTTTCAATAGGGACGCTACAAAAGTAGAGCGACAGGGACAGCAAACGACGCCATATTTTTCTTGCGGTTTTTTGACATTTCTCTTCAGTAAGGTTTGCCATTTCATGATGGAAAGATATACGAGCCAACAACGAGTCGAAATTATTAAAATTTACTACCGAAATTCGGAGTCAGTGGCCTCAACGTTAAGAGCGCTACGTCCAATTTATGGTCGTCATAATCGTCCTAGCAGATCAACAATTGAGCGTCTAGTGGAAAAATTTGAATCCACAGGCACAGTACAAAATGTTCCCGTGCCAGTGAGACAAAGAAGTGTCCGTAGTGTCGAGAATATTGCTGCCGCTGAGGCTTCAGTTGCAGAAAGGCCAAATGTGTCTCTCACACGTCGTTCTCAAGCGTTGGGCATCTCTGTGACGTCGTTGTGGCGAATTTTACGAAAAGATCTTGGCCTACATCCTTACAAGATTAAATTGACGCAAGAACTGAAGCCACTTGACCACCAGAAGCGTCGTATGTTCGTGAATTGGGCTGAGCAACAACTTGAAAATGATTTGGATTTTCATCGAAAAATCATCTTCAGCGATGAGGCTCATTTCTGGCTGGATGGCTTCGTCAATAAACAAAATATGCGGTATTGGTCAGGCAGTAATCCACACGTACTCCATGAGTCATCATTGCATCCCGAAAAAATTACGGTTTGGTGTGGTTTATGGGCCGGCGGCGTCATTGGGCCGTACTTCTTCCGTGATGATCAAGACCGGCACGATACTGTGAATGGGGATCGCTACCGTTCAATGATAACCGAATATTTTTGGCCCCAATTGGATGATATGGACTTGGAGGACATGTGGTTCCAACAGGACGGCGCCACAAGCCACACAGCGAATGTCACAATCAATTTATTGGAAACCAAGTTTGGAGAACGTGTTATCTCACGAAATGGTCCAGTCGCTTGGCCGCCTCGGTCGTGCGATTTGACGCCGTTAGACTATTTCCTGTGGGGCTACGTCAAGTCTATGGTCTATGCCAACAAGCCAGCGACGATTGATGAACAGTATCGGCCGATTTATGCTTGAAAACCGTCGAAAATTGGGTTCAGCGTCTGGACTTCTGCAAGCGTGCCCGTGGTGGCCATGCAAAAGAAATCGAGTTCCATACATAATGGCATCGAACGTACTTTCACAGGAATAAAGAATTTCATTGATATCCAAAACCGTTTTTGTTTTATTTAAAAAAACGTAGCGCTCTTATTGAAAAACCCTGTAATAGCATTCCTCGGCCGATCACGAACATTACTCTCGTGCTTAAAAAAAAAATTACCCAATGTCAAGAAGGCTTAATGGACTGTACGATCTAAGTACTTGATATTACTTTTAAACCAAGTATATAAGCTGCTGTTGTCAAGATACAACAAGCTTCGATTCGAGGCTGAACTACGAGCTCCTCCTTTTTAAATTCACTAAGCACTACAGTCTTATCGATAAGCTCGTATTCACGGATGAAGTGCATTTGAAAGTTTAAGATTCTAATTTTTTAGTGTACATACATACATACATATGTATGTTCGTTTCAGCCCCACAATTGATTTCTAATGGCAGTAACATACCAAGTTCAAAAGGGCTCCTTAACTACATTTTTCTTTTTGCATACGAAAAATCTTTATTCTTTCAGTCCAATGGATTCCATTTTCAGTTTCGGTTCTTGTTTCGCCACCTGTTGGTCCCTATTTGTCAACAACTTCAATAGATGGCACCAGTTCGAGGATCGCATTTATTTATGTAGTTGATGGGAGATATTGTAGATGTATATGGTGCATTAATTGGATATAGGGCACATGTTCGTTTATATTTGTAGTTCATAAAGTCTTTATATGTATCCGTATGTGTACGTAATGTAATAACTTATTTTCATTTTCTCTTTTTTTCTAGGTGAGTGACGGTCCTGGAAATAGTTGTTTCCCATTCAATTGTAAGACAGTTATGAATATATTATCCTGCTCTCGGATTCACGAGCTTTTACTTCTAGTATTAATCTTTCAGTATCCTCTAATTTTTATTTTTATTCGAATTTTAATACATAATTTGAATTTTAAGAGTACGCTATATTCTCCGATTGCGCTCCCAAATATGTCCTCGTTCTGTAATATTTTATAGCATCATCTTGCTTCTTTGTGGTGACGTAATGAAAAAAGATGATGTCTGCAAATTCTTAATCCTAATTCGTTTCAAATGTGGTTGATTAATGCGTTAGATTGCTGTGCGAACTGCGTGCCTACAAGCACCAGCCATTTACATCGAATATTTTTCGTGGCACCAGCTCCCGTCGGAGAATGACAAACCTCCGAGAGTATAGTAGCTTCTCAATTCGCCATATGGAGTTGGCAATAAATTGTATGTCCTTTCCATTCGTTTGAAAAAATGTAACACGCACAACATGAACGGTTGCGAGACCTTGTCGCTCTAGCTATTTATTTATTTTTAATCGCTTAAGCCACACTCTCACAACAAGGCTATGGTAGTATTTTGCGCATTCCGAATATTTTTTCGAACATGACAAATCAGGCTGTTTGCGAAAAATCTTTATCATTCCGATAAGTGCAGTGCACATCACATACATGTTGAAAGGTCTCCTTGATATTCCCTTCATCGACAATTTTTTCGAATTTCAAAATTTTTGATTTATAAACATTTTACTCATCTCAAAGAACATTCATCGTTTAATTGGAAGTCAACGGGGAAGCCGCAATCAATCTGCTCTCTATACAGTCTGTCAACGTTTCAGTATTCAAAACATTCAAAAGCACACACCGCACAGGGAGTGTTTTCCTAGTTTCCCATCCCGGCGTTCTCTCTATCAACGTGCACGCAGACGAATGGAAAGGCCAATGTGAACCAATTAACTTTTCACAAACATTTCATCAACTAATGGAAATTTTTCTTTGAAGCGTTCCCAACGCAGAGGCGAAATGTTTCGACGTTGTTTACGTAATCATTTCAACTAATGAATCAGAGCAAATCAGAGCGAAGAAGAAAGAGCGGGCATTTAAAAACGATGATATTGAGGTAACAAATAAAACGTCAGTTTTGAAATTATTTCATTAAAATAACCATTGTGGGAGTCATTTAGAATTTGGTAACAACTTCGGGTCGTAGAGTTTTCTAGTCCGCAACCACCGTCGATTGGTTCAACGACCTTCGTCTCTTCCTGTGACTCTGTATTGAACTGATGCTAGATATTAATTTCCTGGCTTGTTCGAAAATTACCAAATGGCTCCCATTCAAGCAATTTTAAAATGCACTTCTCCCCTAACCTAACGTAATCTAACCTGATCTAGTTTAAGTGAAGGAATCCATCATTCTTAAAGCAGGAGTAAGCTACCAAGTTTGTCTCAAAATATCCCAAACTACCCAAAGAGTTTCAAGACTCTTATACCATCCAGACAAGACCGAGAGGAAGACGCGATCCACAGTGAGGATACGTAAACGGCTTTCAGACCAATCGGTTGGGTTTTCTCTGAGAGGCTTCCGAGTGCCCCAAATCTCAATCTACATCAAAGATCGCTTAAGACTGTATCCATAGCTCGTCTTGCAACGAGATTACTGAATAAAGTATTTACCCTTACCGATATTATAACGAATTGCGGGTCTGATGATCACATCAGACATGACTAACTTACTTAAGGTGGCGCAGTCCGGGGTGGACCTGGGCCTCAACCAACAAGCGTCTTCAGCCAGCTCGATTTTTAGCCAGCTGCCTTCAGTTTCGCACGCCAAGTTGGTTAAGGTTCCCGTTGGTTGAGTCGCGGTTATCCTCTACTGCGTCGTCCCTCGGGTGTGGAATCGAAGATTTTCCGGGCCGGAGCATTGGTGACCATCTGCTCCACATGACCCAGCCATCTCAGTCGTTGGCCCTTTAGTCTTATGGCTAAGTCGATGTCGCTTCGCGATGTCTTCCATTCACCGTCTATGTATAAGGGACTGAAAATCACCCGAAGAATTTTCGCCTCGAAACAGCCAAGAGTGACGTCATCCGTCTTTGACACAGGCCATGCCTCTGCGCCGTAGAGCAGAACTGGCATGATTAAGGTCTTATACAGGGTCGCCTTAGTTGTTCGAGGGAGGGCTTTGCTACTCAATTACCTTGAGTATTGAAACAGCGATTGGCAGGGGTTATTCTTCGTTTGATTTCAGCGCTGATGTCATTATCTGAATTTATGGGGGAGCCTAGGTAGACGAAGTCCTTAACTACCTCAAAGTTACAACTGTCTATTGTGACGTTCTGTCCGAGACGTCGGTGTTGGGTGTGATTTCTTGTTGACCGCTGAACCCATCTTTGCCACCTCCATCTCAATACTCACGAACCCACCAGTGACATCACGCTGCGTTCTTCCGATTATGTCAATATCGTCGGCGTATGCGAGTAATTGGATAAACTTTTGAAAGATTGTGCCTCTGGTGTTGGCGCGTGAGTTTTGCACAACTCTTTCAAGACTACAATAACCGGTCAGTACAACTGAAGGTGACATAGCAGTTTTACTTGGTATCTCGATGGATACGAAACAGGCTTGATCTGCTTGACGATTTACTTTTGTATAGGGTCATTCAACAAGAGGTGTCTTTTTAAATCAGTACCACCCTATCAGCGAAAGTACGACGTTGTGCGTGGTCTGCTGGCTTAAATTTTTATGCCAACTGGACCTTATAAGCATGTAGGCCAAGATCTTTATGCAAAATGCGGTACAAAGTGGTTGTGGATAGGTCCAATTCCTCTGATCCAAATGGACACACCTTGATTTTCAGTCACACTCTCAGCTACGACGGCAATATTTTCAGCTGACCTTGACGAGTTGGTCTCTTCACATCACCAACCTGTCCGAGACGTTCAAATTTATCGATTAAAGTGTTTATTCATCACTCCTATTTAAGGAATAACGGTTTAGGTTTCAGTGACTTTGTAGATACCCCTAGGGAACGCGATAAACACATTTTGGTGCCTTACGTTTCTAGCAATTGTTTCCTGGCCCTATTCAATCTAACCTAACTCCCTATAGTTCTTGCACTCAGTTAAGTTGCCGCAAGTATTCTAGCGATGTAAGGTGTAACCTCAAATTCCGGCATTCTTTCATAGGCCAAGACATACATGAGTGACGCTTTGAATTCAATGAAGTCATGTGGTGTGTCTCGATTCAAAACTCGTTAATCTTTCCAGCGTTTTTGATTTGATTATGAGCTTCCTACTACCTTTGCAACTAAACTCGTTAAACAGTTCGAATCCAATGTGATTGTGTCGAATTTCGTATCACGATTCTTGCCACGCTAACATTTTCTTAGAGAATGATCAGTCTTCAATTCAGTGCTTTTTCCGACCCTCACCTATGGTCGTGAGGCTTAAGATCGATAGAATAAGACCGAGGATACATATTGCCGAAATTAGATTTCTTCGTTGTATTGCTGGG
Source organism: Matsumyia berberina (assembly GCA_917880715.2). Lineage (NCBI taxonomy): Eukaryota > Metazoa > Arthropoda > Insecta > Diptera > Syrphidae > Matsumyia > Matsumyia berberina. The sequence goes on along the minus strand of OU862870.1, from coordinate 106,421,978 downwards.
TTGCCTCGCCGAGATCGGGTTGGGAACACCAGAATACAGCTACTTTTTCGAACGGAGAGGTCCATACTTCGATGGTTTGGGCACGTCAAAGGCACCCCCAACTGGGGTTTCAAGACGTGCCATGGAATCCGTGTCATCAGGCAGGCGACCCTTAGGTGGGCCAAGGACGAGATGGTTGGACCAGGTCCGAAATCTCATGTCTCTTTGTATGGGGATAGCACCTTATGATTTAGAGTCGATGGAAGAAGATCGGGTGATATGGGGGTCCAGTGAAGCACTTAAAAGCTGTGACCCTCATAGTGGATATGCGGGTCATTGAAAAATTATGATGATAAGAACATCCGCTTCTCGAATACGTATTTCAGCCTGTTTGCGATATCAGGTCCTAACAATTCTCCAGGATAAGATCACGACCAACCATGGTCATGGTACAGTAAAAGTTGCTCAAGTTGTCTCCCCAATTTGAGGAACCCCTTTGTATGTCACCCTTCTTAGCTGCCTACACGTAGTTCGCAGGGCATGGCCACTTTTCTTGCGAACTGGAACAGGCTCATCAATAAGGCACTCCCAACATCGAACATCATTTTCATCACGGTCTTGAAAGTACCACACCTCCAAATCTGTTGATATTTGAAACCACTAGCGGTTGAATAGAGAGGTGTGAAGCCACTTAAACAGCGGGCACCACTTGTGAGCGCCCTATGCTCTACAAGAAGACTAAGAATAGCCCATCGCCTGGGTCATGTACTCGAAATACTCCTTCCATTAACTAAATTCATTGGATCTTGTTTCCAATATTAAATTTCTTAATTTTTGAACCCGCCATGCCAGATTGCCACAAGAAACATCTCTATCGCTATCGCTACCACCAGCGAGCTGCTATAGCTCCTCACCTCCATCGTCTGCATCGGTTTCATCATGTACATCCATCAACGTTCACCGCCCGCCGCAAAGACCTCAACCTGACATAACAAATATCGCAGTTAAAATGCGTTCGTATGTGCGCAATGGACCCCCTGCCAAATGATCTTTTGTACCTTAGCACCTACCGGGGAGGCTCGGAGGTGCCAGCCGACCTTCCACCACCGCAAATCTTAAATCCACGCCGAGCCTTGCACACACATAAGAAAAAAAAAACTTCTATTCAATGTGACAGATAACATTACCACTCAATCAGTGGCTTAGCCGAACGACGACGACGACGACGGACATGGACATGGAAATGTGGAACTAACCAACCAACAAACCACCAGCCAACAACGGTTTAATAACACTACAGTGGGCCCGGAGAAGCTGGAAGGGTGTTGGCAATTTGCAACAATGTTGCAGTGTAACTCACACGTTCCTCTGTAATATGATGTAAACCGACCACAAAAGCAAATAACTATACGCACGATTCAGAAACAGAAATGAGATGGCTTAGACAACGACGATGACGACGACTGTGAGGCAGTATCGGATAACCGCACCGATGGATAATAAACCCGAGGAGATGATGATGACGATGGAGCGGTCTCAATAATTGAATACAGAGCTCTGCTGGTACGCGCGGTGAAACCTACATTTTGTCAATCACTCTCACCTCGAAGCGTTCTCCAATGTGACAGACGCCGAATGGGCTGGGCGGTGTAAACAGGGGAAACCCCCTATACGGGATCAGAAGCCAAGGCAGCGGCAGTATCATATCACCCCGGGAGAGGATCGAACTCCTTCAGCTCTAGAGGCTGAGATGTCTGCGGTCAAATCGTTGCAACCGCATTTTTTTTTTTTTTCATATCGGGGGCAGCGGCAGTATTGAGACAAATCAGGAGGCCCAAGTCAAATGAACCCAGGTTAGGCTCTCTAGAGCCTTACGATCTAATCTTAGAAGAAAAGAGATTGTGTTACTCTGGAGAGATATGTAGACAGAGAGAGAGAGTAAGAAAGAATTTCAATTTCTATGAAGATATCATTTACTGTGTGGATGCGCTCTGAAAATATGACATCTTTCTGATAAATTGATATGACAGCTCCAACATGTTGATGATGATTTGACATTTCGCATTGAAGTTTCCCTGCATTTGCCTGAAGAGTGCGACTTTTGACGTTTGTTGTGAAATTGATTGAAATCGATCCGAAGGTACATGCATACACTGTGGTTTTCCATTTTCCACTTCTTATTTTTTGAAGAAAGTGTAGTTTGACAGATTCATCTGACAGTTCAATGGAAATGTTGAATTGAATGTCCTGAGATTTTCGGAATTTGTTTAAGTGCTGAGCCCTTTGACTCTCTCGTAATCGTCGATTCTAAACAGTCTTCAAATCAGAGCCGTTTAAAGCTCCAAGTATTGCAAGGCGATCTCCAGCTTAACGTGTTCAGCTGGTTCGTATTTGTAGGTTACTGGACTGCATTGCGTCGGTACTGTCGATGCTTTTCGTCATTATGGCATCCTAACCTTCTTCCCTGAAGGTCTGGAATCGTCTTCATTCAGTTTGTCCTCCAGGAGTTTTCGCTTTATATTCGCGTATACCATGCTCAACCCTGCAGATAAAGCCTCCAAATTCGTAAGCAGCTTTATCAGATTCCCAGTATCTCCTTCTTATTCATGAGTCGAAAAGGCTCTGAGGTACTCTCCCCCCATCTTTCGTTGTCTTTAGCTTCTTGTTGGTAACTGGGACTCGCCTGACGATATCTTTGTCTCATGATTGTTTTGCAGGAAGGTTGATAGGTACCATTCCAACAACGGCGCTGTTCCGAAGTCGTTACTCACTCTCAACTAAGCGATTCGGTAGGCTACCACCAGGTTCCTTTTAATGACGATACTCTTGGTACTAGAAGCCTACTCCTGGCCAACCAATAATAGTCATGATCCTTGCCAGTGCGGCTATTAGGCGAATAGTCCCAGTCCCAGTCCTAGAGAATTATTCGTTAGCTTCTGCAGTAGCGGGCCTGGTACGGCATCTTGGGGAACGCCACTGCCTGTGATGTTGCATTGCCATGCTCCATACTCAATGTCGCCCAAAATCTTCTGTGAAGAGTGCCCCCAAGATGTTTCTCCATTTCGCGGTGTTGAAGGCGTTTTTCTTGTCCATCGTGACAAAGTCTCGGTACCGCTTGCCTTCTATGGTTTCCCTTGTTTTGACGACTTATTTGAAGGCGCATCTGGAGCATCTCTTCCACAATAGATGTGTACACATTGGCAATCTGCGAGGCCTCATGCCTCATTGATCGCAGTTTCGTGTTCTAGACACTGAGTCCCCAGTTTGGCACTTTATTCATTCCTCTATACACTGGTGGTCGCTGGGTAGTTTCTGTTCCGCGCTGCATTGATCCATCGTAAGCTTCAGTCAGTCCTTGTGTGAGTTGACTCAGTTTTCCGGCAGCTGTTCCACATAATGATACCTTGCTGACAGCTCGACCCTTTTCTCAAGTTTATTTGCTTTGTGATCTTCAGTTTTCTTGATGCTTTTCGTTTCCACCGGGACTCGGTCATAGTTTCTAGCCGTGCGTGTACTACCACCCTACTTTCAACAAGACACCTCATGCTAGACGTACGTTTATCCAGGTGATTCGGGCCACCGGTGCTTTTCCGTTTTTGTCCTCTAGATAAATGATCCCTCTGGCGTTTGTGGTTTGTGAATTCGCCATGATGAGAGGGCTTCTCTCTTTAGCATTAGTTGAGTAAACATTTCAATGCTCTGAGGGCCATAGGGTTCTCGTCGAAACATCGTTGGCCCCGTATCCACATCCCGGCTGTCCCTTAGGTGGCCGGTTTTCCCCGATCCAGTATTTTCCTCGCGATCTTAGCTGTCTATTGCAATGCCCCCAGGCATCTATCTTCTTTCTAGACCATAGGCTTTTGTCGTCCTGCGACAAGGACTCCTTTCGTCTTGGTCTTCACTTCTATATGGATTTCGTGTGCCAATCCTTTAAACTCGGCCTTTTGGTCCTAGCGAAGCAGGTCCACGTTCGCCTTCTTTCTGAAGTGGTTGAGTCTCAGTAAGCATGTAAATGCCTTCATTCGGTCAGGAGTATCTTTCACTGTTGGGTTAGGTAAGGTGAGATTTGCCAGGGTTGTGTAGCAGTGCGATCCCGACGACAAACTGGACTTTGAGTGGTCAGATGAATCCGTGTGTACGCAGTCCCCCATCTTCTATGATCTGGGCCTTAAGGCAACAACCTACCTTACACTTCATGAACCTCACGGCATCTCATCTTCACTGTCTTTACATTCTCATTAAAAAAAAACCAAATTCCCTCCACAAGTGTTACGCCGAAAACAAACAAACTGACAGCTACCTCTTGTCCGCCCGCCATCGACCCCGTCGAACAGCAGAAAGAAAACGATTCGCCACCCGCATCGCTGCAAATCGCTTCGCTAACTCATAAAACATTACAACTCCACCGTATCTGTACATGATGTGCAGATGCCACCCTCTCGCACATCTTCCCGAGCTGAACTTCCAAAAGCCATAAATCATCGAAACGTTGGTAGACCGCAGCACATTGTCATTAGGAAGGAAGTACGCCAAAGTGATTTCGCCACAAAAATGTTGCGCGCTGTCAGTTTCAACATTTAGTGCAGCACAGTCCTCTAAACGATCGTTTCGGTTTTTTATTGACAGAGATCCATGTTTCTCTGTCGATCCATAACACACAAGTATTTGAAACCTTTCTCCTTGTCCCGAGACAACAATAATGACGACGAAAATAATTCACGAAGCACGGCCGCTGGACATGGCTACGACGAGTATACAAAAAACCAACAGAAACCTTCCACGCATTCTCATCCGTATACAGGCGCCACGATGGCTTAATTAAGTCATCAACTAGGACAGGGCTAATTGGAGATTCTGTGTGCCCAATGCCCAATGCCCGATACCCGATCGTCAACATCCACATCACCACGACGATCATCATCATCAACAGCCGCGCAACAGAGCAGAACAGAGCACCAACCTGAGCAGAGTGGCCATAAGTCAGAGACAGCGATTGCGGTGGAGGTTATCTGTCGGCTGGACGACGGACACAAGAGTCCGGCGACTTTTACACGATCACCAGGATCGATTAATTAAACGGTCGTTATGATAATGTCATGTTAGGCAAATGTCATTCGGCCCTAAGACAAATGCGCGCCTGCTTTGTGCACTCATCCCTCGGCGAAGCGAATGTCACACGGGCCGGGCACCGAGACGAACAGAAAAAAAAGTATCTACGGCAAAAATCTGTATGTTAGCGGGCGCTCTCTCGCACTCGCCTTGAAGATTCGCGTTGGGTGGTCCGTCGAGAGAATGTGTGGTCTTTATTAATAAAAAGAACTCCAAAGACTGTGAGATAAAAGACCCTCCTCCTCTCTGTGACTCGTGTAGATACGAATACGACTTTCTGTTCGGCGCGTTCTGTGGCTCACTTTGAATCAATCAAAGTATCTTTTCCCATTGCGTGCATATATTACGACCCGATGATGCAGATTCCTCTCCTAATATCATGCGCTTTGATGAGGTACGCGCGATGGCCTCATAAAGACATTAGCGTCTGGCTTTAACATTCGCCCGGCGAATTCATCTGCAGCAGCGGCCTCTCCCATAATTGTTTGATTCTGTTTGTTTAATTTTAACCTTAATTAGTTCACTAATGAACTCATCAACAACAGTTTGCCTTTCGGGTGCGGGCTGGTCGGTGAAAACTTGTTCTTGTTTTTTTTTCAGCCAAAGATGCCGATCGCAGTGACTCATGTCGCATGCCAGTGCTTAGTCGTGGCTTCTGTCATCACAAGATGTGTTCGGGCTTCGACTTTAACGTGTACGAGTAATCTTCACTTCTTTTTTTTTGGAGCCATTTTTGGGTGGTTGTGTGTGCGCCTTCTTTTTGTGGTGTTTTCTCTTGGCGATTGAGTCTTCATTGTGTGTCAAGTTTGCGTAAGTTTGATTGAAGGCTGGCTTCGACACACGAAGTGGTGTTTTTTTTCTTTGCGAAATTCGCGAGAAGTACTTTCTCAAAACGGGAGTAGGTACATACGCCTTTGAAGGTACTTGACATATCTGGACTATGAGTGACGATATCTTTGGCAGTGGAGTTCGGCGAATTTCATTTCAATTTGAACGATTTCAGGCAGAAAAGAGATCGTAGACGAAGTCTGGACTGACATCTTCTTCACTGTTTACCAGTTTTGGGGCGACAAAATATATGCCTGAGTGGAGCATTTTTGCCTTTGCGCTGAAAGCACTCAAACATCATGTGATCGTCCAGAGAAAAGTCTTTGTCCGCCGCCTTCCATCTTCCTCATTCCCGGTCACGTTGCTTCTACGATCGGTTAAACTCTTCTTATCATCCTATGCCCGAGAGTTGGAATTTAAAGACTCTGTTGGCTTTTGATGTCCCTTTGCTGGATGCATCTGAGTTTTGTACATATGAACATAGTTGTATCGACTACGTCCTAGTCCGAAGTTGTAGTTGTTGTCAGTTACATTTGGTCTCTGGTTTCGTTGGTGTTCGGGATGTCACTGCACCAGACAAGAGTCAAAGAGTTCAGCCTTGCGACAGAATTCAGAGAGTTCTTGCATTTTCGCACTATTTTGGAACTGGTTAAAGGGTTGAGCAAGGTCTTAAGCATAGGCTGGCTATCACTAGTACAGACGTAGATGCACCGACTCTTCCACCTGTTCATAACAATATAATCCGTAGCCATTATGATAGCAAAGGTCTCTGTTAGGAAAACAGAGGCATGCTTGCTCAACGAGTAGTGAAGTCTGGTGTGGTCGACCTCCACGAAGACACCAGCACCGAACCTATGACTGGTCTTAGAGCCATCCAGACTCTAGCCGAAGCCAGTCCGAAGTTCTGGTGCCATTGCATCAGACAATTTATTCATGAACCCAGGGTCATAGGATAAGTGTCACGTACTTCAGTGCGGATGATACTAAAAGTCGGCTCCTCTAAGACTATAGATTGCTATCAAGAGGAGATAATTCAAGCTGGGCATCTAGAGGAGGACCAGGCTTACTCGGGAAACCTCCCGTTCGACCGAGGCAAGCCGTTCTCTGAAGTTTAGCGCAAAAGGCAGTCACATACTTACGCGAAAACCCCCTTCGCCAAATAACCGACGCATAAGCTAGAAACCGTTGTCGTATAGATTCAAAGGACCTTTTTCGGTAATAAGCCTCATGTCTTGTTAAAACCACCCTTACACTGTCAGAAAACTGAGACCGCCTTGAATGTCTTCGACTCGACATGCTTTGCCGAAAGAAGTTTTTTTATCCAGGATCACTCCTAGATATTTGGCTTCAACGGAAATCTGGATAGTGAAGCCCTTTAGCACCGTTTTCTGCGCGTTAGCACGCACAGTCTTGAGTTTGAAGTTTGTTTCATCCAGGCTAGAACCAGCTTTAGGCAGTATGTGCCTAGTATCAGCATGAACCAAACAGATGTTGAGCTAAACCAACTTTTACATTTTTCTCTGACTACTCTAGCTGCTACCCACGACACCTCATATTTATAACTCCACTCAGTGGCTAAATCGCCTCTGAGAGGCTTGTGGAACATAGTGTCGGTCTCGTTATTTAATTATATCCTGTTTCCTGCCTCTACTACGCATACGCGCTTTCGTGTCTTCCAGCTCAGCTCTTTCCAACTCTTCCCCAACTGCCGAGACTCCTTCAACTATTCTGCGTCATGCATTTCTCCGTCGACCAATTCTTTTGCCACCATGGGTGGTGGATTCCATTGCATAGCGTGGCTAGCTATCGAGTTTTCGCTTTCGCATTTTCGAAATGTTTGACCCATCTACTGCCACTCTCATCGTTTGATGGTTTTCCCTATAATTTTTCGTTAGAGAAGGATCTTTGGGATTTTTCGTAGGGCGACTACCCTGCCACGCTTTCCCTACATGTGGATGCAGAAGCTCGGCAGATGTTTTTCTACTCCCTACTGGGAGTTGTGGTGCGTATTCGGATAATTGTTGCTTCGGGCGGCTGAAGCTGATTTGGATGCAAGTCATAGCCGAGGACTCTGTTCAAAGCTGTAGCAAAATGCTCCTTCCATCGTTAGAGTTAGTACTCATTCAAAATTACTGAGAATTGACTGTGTTCTATAGACAGTCCTGCTATGGCGCCTGCTTGCTACTTCTTTTGCTTCAGTGGTCAGAGCATTGATGTTTGTATCGCCGCATGGTACGCTGCACTTCTCTCATCTTTATGTAACTCACGGACTCTAGCCCGCTTCTCCGTAGTGCCGGAGTATCTGCGATGCTAGCTTTGATCTGTTTCTAATCGTATCGATCCTTCTTAAGACCATGCGCTATGTCTTCCGAAGGCCATGCGTCTTCCTTGCGATCAACTGACAATTCGTTCAGCGCCAGATATGAATACATTTTTCACAGGCTTTGGAAGGTGACGGACATTGAGCTGCTGATCTTTTTGACTCTTTGTGAAATGCGATCCCTGAATTTTGGCGCTTGGCATTGGATAATTGAGCTGAAGCAGGTGATCTCTTGCCACTCCCAAATCGGCTCATAGTGTATTCAGGTTTTTCAGGCGGTTTTTTTCTAAAACACCTGTTGATGGCAAAATTGCCACATTGGTTGGAGATTGCTTGTGACAAGTCATGTGTTTAAACATGGTGCCCACTGTAACAAGGCGCTTAGGGTTGTAAGTTACGATTGCGGTTGTCTAGTCCATGCTTCCTTGACACTCAAGTCCCTAATCAACACGATGTTGATGACTTCATTTGGCGTTGTTTAGTAGACAGCGCCTAGTTGGTCTTAGAAAGCATGATGGCTAGGCGTTTTAGGTACTCTAGTTGGGAATCCTACCGTCAAAAATCCTGTCTTAGTGCGGCTGTCAAGAAATTAGGCTTCTGCATAGCGTGGCTAGTTATCGGTGTGCTGTAGGTGAAAGTAGCACTCCCACTACAGGTTCTCGTGGATTTTCAGATGTTTCACCAGAGTACTAAAGTGTTTCTGCGTCTAACCACTCCACTTCGTGTAGTTCCAAAATGTCCAATCTACATCGCATGGATTCTTGCTCTCAAGTTGAAGAAATCTGGCGTTTTGAGATCGAAAAGGGTGTCATCATCCCACCCCATCGTTGGTCAGCTTTTTTCTTATTTTGCCCAGAATTTTGACAGAAACCTCGTCGGCTTCTGACAATTTATCAACCATTTCTTGTTTATTCATCATTACCCTCTTTTACCGTCCAGCGACCCAACACAGTCTGACACGGTTCTCCTCGCCTAGTGTCAAGTAATGTGCGGTAAGTCTCGACCAGTTACAATTTAGCTTCTGGTTCTTCCGACTATTTTCTTGCCTGTCAGGTGCTTTCATGTATCGCTCCTCTCGACATACTCCAGTGTTATAAGACCGCCCTTCCTAATTTATCGTCGATCTTAAGAAATAAATTATCACTCCATCATAGATCGCATGCTTCTGTACACTAATTCAATTCTAGAAGCTCCCTTGGCGTGTCAAAAACCTTCCCCCGCCTTGATAATTCAACTCTCTACTGATTGGCATTTTCCGGTTGAAGACCATCGGTGGCTCCGATTAAAGTTACACTTCACTCCCAGCCTAGCCCGGCCAAGTTTTTCAATTCTCTGAACCAGAATAGATACATTTTCCCCTCGACTTCCCCTGGTTTCGTGTCGCAACTGCTGCTCTATCATCGCTGGCCATCTACACATGGCCATCATACACTTTATGTATGAAACGAAGCACAAAAACCGAGAGTGATGTTTCTTGTCATTTTTGATCCACACACTGAGGGAAGAACACCCAAAGAACCCGAGGGTCGGTCGGTTGGTTGGTCGTTTGGTTGGTTGGTCGGACGAACAGTTTGTTGGGCTGACGAACAGACGGCTGCGCAATCACCATGTTCCTCGAGCACCAGTAGCTGTAATGAGGCAGCAAAATCCGACCACAGAAATAAAAAAAAAAACAGACACCAAACCAACAACAACAACATCAACTTCGACCGACAAGATACGACTGCGACAAACAACTTCTTTAGACGCGGGAACCAAATGTTAATGAGTTAATTAGTGGAGAAGGGAAAAAAACGCTGAGGTTGGTCCCGAACAACTCTCGAATGGCATAACGCGCGCGTAACCGCTGCTGTGTTGCTTCTGCTTCCCCTTCTTCTGTGGGTTTGTGTTTGTTGGTTTTTTTTTGTCGACCAATGACAATGTTTGTCGGTTGTCAGTTGATAGATGGTGCATGTTGCGATGTGTAATGTCGTCAAGAGAGTTTACTTTCTGCGGCAGAGGTCCACGAACGCTGGCAATACTTATGCTTTGGGCGTTGTTTCTCGACGACCTTTCAGTTTAAATTAAAGTGCGAGTGCCAAGAGGGCTACAAGTTTATAAACTAATGGTTGACATTTTAAAATTTCTCGTGTGTCAAAAGTGACATTTCACAAGAACTCGTTGGGGTATAATTGGAGGCAGATGATCTGGACCAGTGATGCATGCAATTGAGTTGAGATTTTGAAAACATTTTCTGCTCTTCTAACGAGGATGTCTTGTCCACACAAACAGCCTCAAAATGGAGAAAACAGATCGAACAGGTCGAACTAGTAGTCGACATCGAAAATGTCGTCAAAAGAACACGAGTGTGCAACCACAATCGATGAGGCTGTTTGGCAGCTATCTTATCGTGAAATCAATCGCAGCTTGTCTATTTTATGATGAAATAAAAATATCATCATCCGCTCAACAAAAAAAAAAAAAATCGTGTTGTGCGCTTCTGCAGCTGCGTCTTCCATGTATACAACTGCACAATGACGACGCCCAGTTGTCTCTTGGTGTTGTTTTCAAAACAACATTTCACGTTCTTTTAGTCATCATGATCGGTGATCAAAGTGCCACTCCAAGATATATCACTGTTTGACAGACCAAACTGACAACACATCAGGAAGACATACACCCATAGATCTTGTCCAGGGGAAAACGCCTCAAACATTTCAATCGTTTGCACTGCAAGTCGAAGAGATCAAAATATTGTTACTCTGATCAAACGATCGACGATCAACGATCAACGATCGAAGTGGGGGCTGCGCTACTGCAGCCGATCATCATGATCATCATCAACAATTCAAATGCACGCGCGCCTGTCTGCGCGCTAAGCGTTCCGTTTTGCTCGCTTTGACATACGCAAATTAGCTGGCGATATAAACGACAGGCGAGTATCATATTAGTGACTGGCTCTGATCGCGGCTCGGTTCAGTTCGATGACTGGAATTCGCTCGGGATGGAGTGGGCGCGTGCAAGACCCCACCGATGAAATGAGTGATTGATCGATATTGTTGGTGGAATACATCGTAATGTGATAATTTTGTTGCGTTCATTCGCGTGTATCTGTGCGAACTTGTAAATGACAGATAGATCGGGTCAGTGCGGCTGCTGTTGCTGCATCTCGCATTCAGTTCGGACGCCTGGACCAACCGGATGGGTAAATAGATGGATGTGTGTGTTGGCGGCTCAAAGTTTATTATCCCCGACGACTCCCTGAGAGAGTGTGCTGAGATATGTGCTTAATTGGGCCCCCCGCGTCGCATTTAAATGTGTGCGGTCCCGGGTTTGACTCGCATGCGAATGTTTAAGGTTCAATCTTGTTGGCTGGATGTAGTATGAAGGGATCAACGGATTTCTTTTCATTCGTGGTTCTGTTCTTGGGACGATTCTATTCGAGTGTGCTCCACTGGCAGAGCGGCTGTGTGTGTTTGGACCAATCTTCGCGTGTATCTATCTACTGAAGAAGGAGATGGCCCCAGGAACTGATGTTATAATTGTGATCTACCCTGTTGGCAGCACAAGCGCATGTAGTTTACTCTTATCTATGCGTCAATGGAACACTGTCGCTCTGAGCGAGGTTTAGAAGATTGTTTTGATTGTTCAATAAACCGGCCAAGCTAATCCTTCGGGACATTTTAATTATCTATGCAGATGAAGTCATTTGCGACTTTGTTTGATGGGCTTGTATGGAATGGATTGGGATAGGATGTGGGGTCTTAGCTCAGGTTGACAGAAAAGCATTATAACATGAGTGCTGGGCAGGTGGGTAGAGAGTCTGGTTTCGCCTTTGGTGGGAAGCGTGGGCCTAGGTATGTTGTTAGACTTATTTTTACCTAAGAGAGGATTCGCGAATAGTTTTTAATTACTTTTTTATGTCAGTGATCTGCTATACGTACCACTCCTTATGCTGTACTAACTCTTGGTAGCTTCTTCTGTCGATAAACTGAATTTCATCTGGCCTAACAGACCGATATAGATGGTCTGGGATTTGTCTTTTGTGCTGAGATTAATGCTTTTGACTCATCTTGGATGGCTAACCGACCCGGACGAGTGCTGTGAAGGCTGGATATTGCTAGACAACACGTTGGTGTAGATTTTGAAGGATCTTTTCAGGATTCCCCCGCTGATAAGATATCGCGGCTTAGGGTTTTATGTGATCAGTTAGAAGGCGAGATTAAACCTTTTAGGATCACGTAGATCGTGATTCTATGGGTCTGGTTTGAGTTAAGAGGCTCACACTCTTCTTCAGATCTCCGTGGATGAATTAAATTTAATCAACGGATGTAGATTAGGTAGTAGTCGACGTAGACATGGTAGTCGATGAGATTCTTTAACTATACTATCTCCACAAATCCAATTGCTTTGATGAAGCGGTCTGGTCCGGTTCAATGGTAAAGCTTCAGTTTCTGAGAACCGGTAAGCTTATTCCATGTCGTTCGTAGATAATTCTTTAGGATGTATGATCGAGCTTCGTCGGCATCGCTGCAGAACCTGCAGCTTATATTTTCCTCTACTCCTAGTAAGAATACGTAGCTACCTCAGTGGTTAGTGCGTTGGACTGCGCCCTGTGTTCTCGTCTACTTCTACATAGCCCAGTAAAGGGTGGCTTAACTGATTCGGCCAAGTCTGTGTATAATTTTATGGCACTCATACGTCGGCTTGAACCTGATTTCTTAGGAGCTAACTGCCTGGATGGCATTTTATGGTCCCTCAGCTTTAATTTTTGCCTCAACTACAAAGACATGACCATTGAAGATGAACCAACGAGAACGTTGTCTTAAACCAGGGTAACATAAAACCTCAAACTCCTTTGATTGCAAGAAAATTCCTGAAGCCTTCTTGCCTCCCAAGTCTTAACAACTGCAGCAGTGAGAATTGCAGGGGATCTCCAGTTTTCAAAGGACAGTACTTATTCTAAAATGACCACTGTGATTTGACTCATTTACACGCGCTCTGGTATTGATTCGGTTGTCTTGCCAAGTTGTACGTGGTTCACATGCTACATCTATGGTCGGCCTCTGATAACGGAGTTGTCACTCATACTGGGAACATTTTTTGCAATAGATTCACTAAAAGTGGAGGCTTTTCTCGCCAGTTCGTCAGCCCTTTTATTGCCTCCAATTTGCCTACGACCTGGGTTCCGTACTAGAGGAATCTAGGGCTGAGATCCTAGGTAAGTGGGTTTTACTTTACATTAGACATGACCGCTGGGATTAAAGCTTCAGTGGCGCCTTGGTTGTCCATGAACATTTATAGATTTGTTGTATCTCATCGGACCGGATGAGTATTTGTCGCTCTTTGGGTGGAATACGTTTGCAGTTCATGCGACGTGTAAAGTACATGCACCGACCTCACAGCGCCACGTTTATTCTAGGCGAACTGCAAGCTCTCCATCTTAGGTTTGGTTGTTTGCTTTCGAATCGCTTTTCCGGAGAGTATGGAACGATTTTGTTAATGTTCTTGGCTCGGTCTCTCATACAGCCAACCTGGTATTTCCTGTTTAAAAGTGGGGCATGCTACTGCTGTGTTAATCTATGAGGCGGTCCTAAGCTGGACCTAGCAAAGGCTCTGCCGAACTTTGGATCCATTATTATCCCCTGGATATTTAGCACTGGCCTTCAGGAAACTGGTTTTGGAATCTTAAGTCTGCATGGTAAACAGCATCAGTTTTGTCTTGTATGGATTCATTCTCAGGCCACATCTGTTAGCTAACATTATCTGACTAAGATACTCCTCTACATCAAACTCTGCACGAAGAATAGCAGTTGGGTTCATTAAGGCTGCAAATTCTTTAAACTGTGCGAACACGAAAAAAACAAAAACTGGCAGAAGTCTGTAATTCTCTTTTGGCTAGAGTGGGCAATTCACAGACTAGATGACGGACAAACTAAATTATGTACTGTTCGTTTCTGCAGTAATCCTTCTCATGCAGAAAATACCGAGTCGTTCCCCGTGGATAAAAGTGGCGTAGTGATGCCAAAGATTCCACATGATTCAATGCGGTTAAGTCATAACACCGAGAGTGATTTTGTCGATGGTTCTGGTGGTAGCGCATGAATCCAATTGGATCGCATATTCGCAGATTTGCCTCGGATTATAGTCTCATTGGCCATCTTCTCTTCTCTTCTTCTTATGGCGCTACCAACCAACTCCCACAGCCAGCATACCTCCAGTTGCGTACGCTGAGTTGGTTGAGGTCACCCTCCACTTGCGCACGCCATCAAAATTAAGGTCGTCCTCTTTTACACAGTTCCTCAGGGATATAGTTGAAGATTCTCTGGGCTGGAGCATTGATGTTTATTCGCTCAACATGACATAGTCATCTTAATCGTTGAACACGTATCTTTTTGAACAGATAGGTGTAGCTTTACAACTCGCATAGTTCGCGGCTAGATCTGGATGATGAGGGTCTTGTATAGCGTTTTCATGGTTCCTCACGATTGGGCCTTGCTAAATAGTTGTCTTTTCATTGCCCATCATCCTACTTGGTTCTCCTCAAAACAATTTTTTCAAAAGGAACATCGTTGATAAGATGTAGTTCTTGCATTGAATATCCTGTTGAACACGTAACTCTTGGAAATGAGCTAAGTAATTCATTAACGTCTCTCCATTCGCATGGAATAGAGGCTTCAGCAATTGCCACAGACGACCAGAGCACTCCTCTTTTAAGCCTTAGTGCGATTTTTGCTGCACTACTCATGCAATGATATCAAGGAGTAAGAATACAATGTCTAGTCCTGCTTTGGAGTTCAATCTTAAAAACTGCCCCGTAGGTTAGAATGGGACTGACGAACCGCCATATATGCAAAGTCATTGTACCATATACGGCTGCAAACCCACAATTTTCCCAAATTTACATGATTAAAAGGTTAGGTTAGGTTGAAGTGGCTGCTGGGTCTGTTGTGATACCACAAAGATCTCGGAAAGATTTCCTGCCTACTCATTGAACCAATAGGTAATGCAGTTCCCTGCCTTACAGTACGCGGGATGTCGCTGTACCCTGGCATCCAACAAAGGTGAATATTAAACTGCTCCGCCGTCTCTATAAGAGGCGATTGGCAGTCTAGGGCTATTATTGAATTTAAAGCGACTGAAGGACTTCAGTGCCGCTTGTGTCCGTGGCTGATATCACGTTTTTCTTCAACCAAGATAAGACTTCTCTGAGCGCTATGATTTCCCCCTGAAACACGCTACAATAATTTGGAAGACGAAACGCTAGGCTGAGGTTAAGCCTGTCGGAGAAAACTCCACCACTCACCCCATTGCTAGTTTTTTAACCATATCGGAGTAAAAGTGAATCGACTTGTCTTCTGAGAAAACATCGTCCCAGAATGACCTGGGAGGGATGGTTACCTCGGAGTTCTTGTCAAAACTTACCTTGGGTGTGGTATAGTCTATGTTTCTGGGAGAAATTTTGACATTTTTCAAAATGGAGGCATGGCCAAATTTTTACTAGAGGTTGGTTTGAGGCGGATGGTTGCACTTGCTGCCATTTGTCTGCCGAAAATGTCTAGGTGTGATAAATGAAACAAAATGTCCAGTGCTGCAGAGGAAGTCGTGCGAATACATGATTAGTAAGCAACACAAGCTTTTTAAACACAATCATCGTCTAAAAAGGCTGGCAGCGCATAACATTTGTAGTTGAATGAAGTCTCTCTTAGGCGTTCTTTCAGTGGACCTGTTCTGAGGCTTTGGATAGCAATGAACCCTTCAGAATGTGAAGAGAGTATTATTTCAGAAGTAGTGAAATGCATACATGTACCCTCAACTGTTCAAAATGCTGCACATCTTTGTGGATCGATATCTTTTACCAGAAAATCAATCACAACGTGTGATTCCGGGACGTAAAATCTCTCAAATCACCGTGAGCATAACAGCCTTCCAAATGTTAAAGCCCTAAAAAAACCTCTAAAACCTCTAATCAACATAATATCTTATCTATCTACCACTTGCAAACAAACAATCGTAATTCCCTCTATCTCGTCGGCACCACAGCACACAATAGATACCCTCAATCCGTTGCTGTAACGAAAGATCTCTTTAAAAAGATATTTCCCCAAATCATCTCACTAATTATCTGAAAACCCATCTCGTAAATAGTTAAAAACTTTTATTATGACTCAATTGGGGTTCCCCGGTGCCCCGGTCTCATCGATCGACGGGAATAGTATCTATGTATCTATGTATCTCTACCTGACGATATCACGCTTATCCAAATTAAATGATCGTAAAATCCATTCTGTCGACTCTAATGAACACATCAAACCATTTTATTCCTCCCTGCCTGCCGCGCATCCATTCACCGTGCCGTGGCCCAGAGCTCAAGACCACCCCAGTGATTGGTATACGGTATCTCGTGAGGAATTGTGCTCGAGGATGATTTGTGTGGCCGAGGACTGAACTTCGGGGGCCAGCAGACAATATTTTTTGAATACTATATCCACAACAGATCTCCCGATGGCCGAAGACAATATGCAAAAAAGCGAAAACAAAATCCATCTGCGTATTTGGCCGGGTCAAGCTTTTACCTGTCTCTCTGGAGACGAGGCAACGCCGGCACCACCGCAACGTGTGTGTTCCTTTTGTTGAATAAATGAACGTTCACACTATGCCGCCAAAATATTTGAAATCAATTCTTTATGTGGAAATGGAACCCCAAGCGATCGCGGGCAGAGATTACCATTGTGTACCGGAGAATGTATTGGCAAAGTTAATTAATTTATGGCGGAGGTTAATTAACCCGTAATAGTGCTGGCGGTGTGCGCGAGAGAGCGAGTACGTGAGTTGGGCCGGGCGGCCGCTCCACCGGACCACCTGTGATCGCCGAGATGGAGATCGTTTTAAGGGATTATCATAACATTATGGTTATGATGAGCGAAACAAACAAACAAACAACACAAAACACTATATGGACGTTGTTGACGTTGAAGGATAGGCCATCAAGTGTGTGGCACCGAAATGTATTCGGAATTCGGGGACGGCAGCCAGAGGGAGGCGGGTTTGTTTATGACCCAGTGACGGATTGCTTTCAATTTTGGGGTGCAGTGGACGTGCGCTTAAACAAACATTGTGTTGTATGTGTGGGAATGTGATGGGCGTAGGACAGGGAAGCGGGAACATTTTCTTCCGGTAGCGGGCCATCAAGGGGTTTTTGAATTTCTCAAACTTTTATCAGGTTTTTCGTGAGAAAAAGATATAGCCTGTCTGACAGACTACCAATTCTCTTGTTAGCAGGTCTAGGATGATCAAGGAGTTTGGCTGTCCAATACCCAGATTCTCTAAGTCTGATTGCGCTACGCAGTGCAATATTTTCGATATGAAGATTTAGGAGTAATAGGTTCACGATGACGCCTAAGGTACTAGTCGGGGATGAACACAGAACTTCTGTGGTACCTGCACCTGCTATTCTTACTTACTTAAAGTGGCGCTACAGTCTGGATCTGGGCCTCAACCAACAGGCGTCTTCAATCAGCTCGATCTTTAGCCAGCTGCCACCAATTTCGCCCGCCAAGTTGGTTCAGGTCCCGAGTAATTGGACGGACTTTTGAAAGATTGTGCCTTTGGTGTTGGCGCGTGATTTTTCCACAACTCTTTCGAGAAGGATGTTGAAGAAGTCGCCTTGTTTTGGTCTCGGTGAGGTCTTGACCGACCTTAATGGACCAACGTGCATTCTCCATCATTATCCTACACAGACGGACGAGTTTGGCAGGGATGCCAAAACAAGAAATGGCTCTGTATAGCTCGTCTCTATAAATGCTGTCATACGCGGTCTTAAAATCGATGAAAAAGTGGTGGGTATCGATTTGAAGTTCCTCGATTTTTTCCAAGATCAGCCGCAGTGTGAATATTTGGTCGATGGTGGACTTTCCTGGCCTGAAGCCACACTGAAATGGACCGATCAGGTTGTTAACGAACGGCTTCAGGCGCTCACACATCACGGCTGATAACGATGTTAAGAAGACTGATGCCTCAGTAGTTGGCGCAGTTAAGAGGGTCTCCTTTCTTGAGGATCTGCTATTCTTTGCACTCTTTTAAAGTTTTTTTTTTAAGAATGTACCGGTCACCAGAATTGTGAGTTCAAGGTGAGAAGGTCTGACGATTTTAAAATACGTTCTTAGGGTTATTTTAAGTCTACAGCAAATCAATTCAATGTCAATATGGCATCCCGAGCATCCCGTATTGCTAGTAAAACACTCTCCTACATCGAACATCTTTGTCTGAAAACTCAAAAGGTTCAAGCCCTTAAACTCGCTAAAATTCATTTTGTCCTCATTATATGCTTGACCAAATCTCAATCGAATGCACATATGTATTTACATTCTACTTATTCGTTTCACGCTCTGGACCATACGAAAAAACTATTAGGATCAATGCTCTGTAGATCTTTAATCTTTTAGGTTGAGTGCCGTCCTGACCTTGGGTTAACGATCGTCTGATCTCCACTAAGCTGTCGTTTGGTGAATTCATAATTTAAATTCATTTGAGGTTCTTGAGGTGAAGTTAGAGTCTATAGAGACGTGGGTAAATGCTTCTTAGTTTGTCGAGTTTATTGGCCTATCCTCTTTAAC
The DNA here is from genome assembly GCA_917880715.2 of Matsumyia berberina. NCBI lineage: Eukaryota > Metazoa > Arthropoda > Insecta > Diptera > Syrphidae > Matsumyia > Matsumyia berberina. Next base: position 106,403,147 of record OU862870.1, on the reverse strand, counting down.
ATAACCATCGAATTTCTTGACAATTTGTGCGGTACATTGGACGAAATTTTCTAGGCGGTATTGTGCAATTTTTACAAGACATCGGATTGACATTTTTACAGAGTTCCAGTTGACGATTTTGCCTATGATTTCTACTTACAGAACCATGTTTAATAGCTTCGATCGTTTGTCATCAAATCCGGCAATTTTGTGTTTTTTTTTATCAGACAAATGTCCGCTACGCAGCTGCTGGAGATCCTCTTTGAACATTTTTACGGCTTTGTCGTCGAAGTCTAAGAGTCCTTTGCTATTATTTCGCAAAGTTTGCATACCGCATTGACGCCAGCTGTCAGTGGTTTGGTTGTTTTAGTTGCGACAGTGGACTCTTTTATATTCTTGAGCTGGGAGTTTCTTTTCTTCAAATCTTCGGAGTCGAAGTTCTGCCTTCGATCCACTTGTTTTGGTTTGCAAAGCGCTGCAGACCTTCACTTCTTTTGGTTCATAGGTTCACAATTATGTATGCAGTTGTTATGTTACTCTGATAGGGATATAAGAAAAAATCGTCACAGTCGACCATTGCTCTATTGATTGTATCCATACTGTTAGTTTAGCTGGCGGTCATATGTAACATCCCGAGAGCCAAGTTGCTCTGTGAATATATTTTGGACAGGCTCTCTTATAATCGGTGCTATGATGTCAGCAATTTCCTGCTTCTATTTTTTAAGTCACTTGATCGCTTGTCTGTTTTAAGTCAAAATCTCATGATCGAAATCGAACAAGTGACGAGGAAATGTGCGATGGATTCTTCCACTTTCTTCTCTATTGCGATTCCTGTAAATCGTATTTTCTGACAACTGTGCATAACAATACCTCTGGCGTATATAGAGTGCCTAGATTTCAGGGCAGACTCTCAAATCAAGCTTAGGTAAATGGGTGCCTTGTGACATTCGTCACTGCTCACATAGACAAGCAAAAGGGTCCATTATGCCCATTTTATAATTCTAACCCGCGAACCTGTAAAGAGAAAGGGAGCCGCCGATTTAAAACGAGACAGATAAGGATATGAATGAAGTTCTCCAGGTCTGTGAAGAAGGAACTGCTAAAAGTCCTCATTCTTCTACCGGTGAGGGCAGGACATGCACACAGCAGGTAACAGACAGATTCGATTTCTTCCTCGTCCCTGCAACTTCTGCAATAGTGGTTGCGATGTATACCGATGTATTCCGCATAAGTACCAATGGCACAGTGCCAGTAATGATGGCAGAAACTATCCTTGCTTCGCGCCGATTAAGTTTGACCAGAGACAGAGACTCTTCTTATTATAAGCCGTCCATAAGTTTCTAGTCGTTGCACATGTGGCAAGCTGGATCCAACGCGTATTGGCTCGACTGATGGCCTCGTATTCGATATACCTTTTTAACGAGCTTATTGGAATCCTTGCCTGTGAGGCACGAAGCGCTGCAAGTTCGGCAGCCCTTTTATTACCTGGGATATACATATACCCTGGTACTCAGCATAGGGTCAACGTATTGGCTCTCGATATCTCACCTAGATACTTTTTGCAGATTCGTACAAACCTCGATCCAGTTGTCGCGGAGTTCAGAGTCTTAACGACTGCCTGGCTGTCGATGTTGACCGTAATTGTCCTTCCGGTGATACACTTCTCGAAAGCTGTGATTTCGGCCTTAAAGACACTGCAGTCGTCGTTTATTCTGAGGAGTGGCTTATTCCTAGGGCCTTGCAGTAGATACCGGCACTTGTACCAATGTCCATCTTAGTACCATCGGTATAGAACCCAAATCAAAGGCATCTTGGCATCTTGCACCGACAAGCAGTAGTTTCTTAGAAAGTAAGCCTTTCCTGGTTAAAAAATACTCCAAACGTGTCATACAATTCACAACAAAAATTCTATTAGTGCTGCCAAGTATATCCTCCATGTCAATCATTCACACTTTGGCCCTCCGACAAAAGTTTGAGGGCATCTTCTGCATCTCTGGCTCCGTCACAGCGCTGTTGGTGGAAGCTGAATGAGAGACAAATTATTGTTGTTGTCCGCCCGGTCCATTATAATCGATGATATATCGACTGGGCATTAATTAAAAGAATAACCCACTTGCTACTGTTAGTGGTCCCTGGTCAATGCAAGGCCGCTAACCATACGCACGTCACGTACAAATTGGTTCAATGGAACCTGTTCAACGCTGAACATTTCAATCCGAAGCCGTTGCGTCCTTTGCGATCACGTGAAAAACTCTAAATAACTCAATCGGACAATGCTCACCGGATGCTTGGAAAGGCAAACCGTGATCCGTGACCGACATAAGTAGCTCAAGTTCTGTGGCGAAGGCAACGCATCCAGCTATGGAATTCACTACAAATGTCAGGCCCGCATTTGTTAGGAATCGACTTGCAACATGTAAGTTGTAATCGATTGTGTGCTGGGTTCGGAGTCCGAAAAAAATTCCTCAAATCAGTCAGGTATTCCGGATGGGTGCAGAAATTTCCAAGTAGCCCCCATCGATTGGTGGCGCCTATCCATTTAATGAGTTTATTTACTCATCGCGCCGCCGCAGAGAACGAAGGTTTGAGCGGGACCCAAATGTAGGTCGAATGATTGGCATCGTTGTCGGATGCATAGTCTGCTCGGCCTCTGGCTCGGAATAGTCGAAGAAATCCATGTTCTCTCGTGTCCACCATAAAATTTTTGATAAGTTAATTAAATCGATGTGATGACGGTGCGAGAGACAGAGGAAGCAGCAACAAAAAAAAAACAAAAAAAAAAACGTGTCGTTCTTAATCTCCCCGAGACGCACGGGTTCGTGAAGAGCAACAAAATCCGAACCGAAATGGATGGCTGACATGTCGATTTGCATTTATAATGATTTGTTAAAGTCGCATTTACATCAAAACGCCTCTATTAGCCGCTCGGAAGCATATCAATTTTCCCAGGCTGCGGTAGGTCGCCGGAATGGATAGTTTTATGGGCCTAATTTCGGAGGAACATGGTTTGCATTTGTCATCTGGATGTGGGTGGCCGGCCGCCTGGAGTGCGTTGTCTTATAGGGAATTGTTTTATTTTGGACATGATGGACATGATGAGTTGTAAAAGTTCGATTTTGTTTTATCTGAAGGGGTTTTGGACTCTGGCGGGTTATCTTGGGAGTGTTTTGGGGGAAAGGACTCTCAGACACTGTCAAAAGCAAAATGTTACGAATTGATCTTTGATAAGGCGAAGATGGCATGGTATTCGTCATGTGAGCTTTCTCTTCTTCGGTCAAGATAATCTACTTTCTAATCAATGGAGCAGCTCCAAAGGGTTAACATCTGTGAATTAAAAATGGTTGTACTCACTGAAGCCCAATGGTTCCGATAGATGAGGAGATAATCCAGAGCAACCTTTGATGGGAGAAGTGATTCCTAACGATTTTTTGAAAGCTTGGCTAGCTGTCAGATAATTAATTCCACTTCGGACAAGATAGTCGCGTCTTGAATTTCAGTGGTTTCAAAGTTCATTACAGTGGGTCAGTCGGCGAAAAGAGATAACAACTCTTAGTCTGTCCGAGAAAATCTTTTCCCATGAAGTCGTCTGTGTCTGTGTCGAAGTGCATAGATCTACTGCTTAAGGTTTGGATGCCTCCTAAGATTAGCCTGGGTGGCGTAGAAATTTATTTGACGAGTGTAAAATGTTATTAGGGTTTCTAAAAACTGGTTGGCGGCCGAGACTGTCAAAATATGGCTGGGTCAAATGGTTGTTATAGCTTTCATTCAAAAATGTCTAGTGGAATCAGTAAAGTTATCGCCGTTGCTCAGTGCATAGTGCGTACTGAGTTCGAGTTGCGTGGGTTCAAGCCACAGAAATATCCACCGACAATTTTTTGTGGCGCCACCTCTCTTCGGAGAATGACAATTCGCATTCGCTAGACCTTGGCCTACTCCGAGCTGTGGCCCCAACTATTTATTTATTTTTTATAGAAGAATCGAAGCTAAGGTGGGAGCAAATCTTTTTTCACTGACGCCACAAGCCTGCTGTCTGTACGACTAGATCTCTTGCATGTTACCGTGCTTAATAATAAACTTGGTCATCTTTTTGGGTTAGCTATGCTCCTTTCCCTGTTCTGGACTTTGGTTATAGACGAACTCTCGTACTATGGTTTTAACCAAATTAAGTTACAAAGTACTACGATATGTAGACGGTGTTGTTATCAAAATTTCAAGCAAATTCCAAGACATTGTATCGGAAATGATGCCTTTAGATTGGTGGAGAACCCCAGATAAGCTGTTGTTGTAGCCTTTTTCGGGAAGAGAAAGGCCGAACTTAAAATATTCTCATTGGAAACATCTCCCAAGATCTGGAAAGAAGACGTATTTCCGAGTAATCCTCGACAAAACGATAAACTATTACTGTCATCTGAACAAAGTTTCCAAATGGCAAAACATTGGAACTGAAATCTAAGATAACCTACTGGACGTACAGCGCCTATAAGTTTTTGGAATAGTGGATAAAACACCCTGCAAGCCAAACACCAAAACAGTCAAACCGTGGGTATCACTAGGGCAATGAAAAAGTGTCTAACGGCAGTCTCTGGATCACAGTGCAGAAAGACTGTCTTTTAAGCTGGGTATCGACTATGCGCGGCATCCGCGCGCATCTTGTTCGACCGCGGCAAATTATATCATATGGCTCGCTAGCCAATTTTGGCAAAACTTTTGATATAAAACGGCAGCCGCGTGCGGCCGTCGATCCAGACGATACAAACAGTGTTCGCAATACCATATTGAAACGTACGTTGCCCCTTTGCCGCGCATTAGAATACAAAAAGCATTGAATTAACGTCCCTACTACGCGTGAGCAAAACATTGAAAATCCCTTGGTGCGCACTAAAAGTCCATAGCTTTTGGATCGACACGCGGCATGTCCGAGCGCTCCACCGGTTGAAATTCATAGTCGAACTCAATTTGTGGGAAAATTTCGGGTAAAATTTCGTTTCGCAATGATTTGTCACCTCGACCATATAGTCATCCACTGAGAATATATTACAGACCTTCAGACGTTGCCTGTTTAAAAGCAGGTATGACATAACCATCATTATCGACCTCGAACATGCCGTCACAAGTCACCTAGATGACTTGGTGACAAACTATACATATGTCTTACCTCAAGGTTAACACCAAGAGCATTGCCTTGACGGCTTATACCACCGTGGCACGCCATTTTTGTCCCACAACTTCCAATATTTTGTACTTGACTCGTCACAAATCACAAGCGTGTTCGCACCATGTACATAGCTGTGGCATCTTCGTGCTCAAAATTGATGTCTACCATGAAGCCATGGTATGACAAGAAAATTAACAATTTTTCTCTTAAGAATCACAAGAACAAACAGTAAAAAGCACCTAATAACTCATTTATAGTTCAGCCCGTAGCAAAATAACTCAATCAAGTGCAGGCTACAGCGAGCGGCAGCAAAATGGATAAGACCTGACGATTATGTATCCCCAGTCGGTGCACCTTTTGCCGGTGCTAGTCAACTATCAAAAAGATAAAATCGCTTTGGGTGATAGTTTGATAGTTGAAGCGCAGTCAGGCAACAGACAACCTCCAACAGTCACCACGACACGGAATAATTAGTTATGCACAAAAGAGTAGTCGTACCTGCGACTTTTGCTGGAGCGATGCCGCCGCGCGCCGGCCGCCCGGGTTCACGTAATTATCAAGCCGCATGCCTTGCCAGCTCGGTAGGAGTATGACCGACCATTAACCATTACGGGCTATTTATTGTGCTGTTCTGTGTAATTTTTTATAAACGAATCACATAAAGTCCGCGTATGCTGGGGACATTACGTGAGAGTCGGTGGAAAAGTTATTTTTATACAAAAATCGATTGAAAGTAGTTGACGTCGAATGAAACCGTTTCCTAGCGCCCATTAGATGGAGAGCAAAAGGTGTTTGACTGCTTCGAAACCAGTGTCAAGATGATGTAGTCTTATCTTTGGTCAGGTGATGGGGCCTTGAAAATTTACCAGTCCATGGCCTCAAAAGTTGGGAAAACTCATTTAACCAGCCATGAGCCAGCCAACACCATCATCATCATCTTCCATCATCATCTTCCAGCCAACACGGCGAACAAATTCCCGTTCTATTAAATAACCAGCGGATTGGCATACACAACATACGAATGACCAGAAACTTTGATTAAGAACCTCTGCTTTCACGGACACACAGCGGTCACAGGGTGAGCACATTTCAAACGCTATAGAGCCTTCCTTTGTGCTTGTTGACAACAGAAGAAGAAGAAGAACAGCCCCCTCTTTGACCAAAAAATGACTGGAGATGGATAGATGTGGAGCTCGCAAGGTATTTTGAGCTTATCATGGGAAGTCTTGGTGCTTTAGGAGCAACTTGACTCAGCGAGATTGTATGAATGGACCACAACACAAAAGGAACACTGGTCCATTAAAGGCCCTTGTGAACGCACAGTCACTGATTGGGCACGCCCCCCATTATTTTACCTTACCTAACCTTCTTTCGTCATGAGATCAACACCCCAAATAGGGTTAGAAGTTATGTTGAATTTACCCCCATTAGACCACTAAGTCAAGAGCACAGCGGCAAAAGCAGCACTCAGGCTAAGAGCACAGTGGTAAAAGCACCACTCAGGCTAAGAGAGTCAGGTTCTTGGAAGCACAGCTTCTACGGTCACGGGTCGATACTTCACCTATACGGACATGGTGATCTCGAAAGGAAAGCGGATCATATTTAGACTTCGGCAAAAACTACTCCACTCTTATACCCAGCAGACAAGATTGGGAAGCCAACACCCTAACGGGAGTACAAGCTGTCCAAATCTACACTGATGGTTCTAAGTTGGAGAAAGGTACTGCAGCAGGGTTGTACAGTAGTTCGCTAAATTTAATGTTTCGTAAAGACTCCTGGATGACTGTAGTGTCTTCCAAGCTGAAATGTTCGCCATTGATAGAGTAGCAAGAACAATAGATGCTAGGAGACTGGGCTCAACTAGGATCGCCGACAGTCAAGCGGCTATTAAGGCTTTAGATAATACTAGCACCAAATCGAAAGCGGTGTCCACCTGTCGTGAAATTCTAAATAAAATAGGCGTCATCCACGAGGTCAACATCTGCTGGGTCCCTGGATACAGCGACATCGAGGGCAACAAGAGAGCACACGAACTGACTCAGCATGGACTAGCTTTAGAAAGTGAGCACACTCAAACATTGATAAGCATCGCTATGAGAGAGCTAATCAACACCTCATTCCGCAGCTTATGGTAGAGCATAGACCAAACAAAACAGAATATCTGCTGGCTATCGAATCGAAAGAATCGAAAAGATACTTGCACGGTAGTAGGTGTACTGACGAGACATTGTGCCATTAGTACCATAGCCAGCAGACTCGGCATCAACTCACCAGACTACTGCAGGAGCTGTCAGGATGTGGAAGAGACAGAAACCATCAAACACTTACTTTGTGAGTGTCCCAACCTCCAAAACCACCGACTCCGACATATGGGAAACAGGCTGTTTGGTGAACTGGGTAACCTAACAGAAGTACCGATTACGAACTTACTCCACTTAATTAAGAGTACAGGGTGGTTTCGTGATAGGCCACCCATCTAGATTCCAAGGTTGGAACATGGATCACAACATAAAGCGGAGTACAATGGACCAGTAAGCCCCCGTGGACCCTCAGTCATTAGACTGGGCACTTCCCCCACAACCTAACCTAATCTACTTTAGAATGAAGCAACAAACTGTCAGTAGCCCAAGCTGAAGCATCGCTAACTCGATAGCTTAAAGGCACTTTGCGCTGTCTGACTCTCCGAAAGGATGTAGGAACGGGTTCAATTAATTTTTTAATTTTTTTCGGTAGGCATTCTTTAAAGATATTTTTCTGGTTATCCAAGCGCTGCTGAGATTTAAGGCCATTCGTTGCAAATTCGTTGAGGTAAAGAGACCTTAATTTTCCATTCGTGGTGGTTACCCATTATCACCTTGAACTTTCTGGAGACCTGAAATCGCTTGAGTGTTGTATCTCGGATCTAAACAATTAGGTCGCTTTAGGTGTATTCTAGGATCCCCAGATAGGGTGATGGGTCGCCAGCTATGAGCTCCGGTATCTGGGGTAACCTAAAAGTACTCAGCATAGCTTCTTTCTGCATTGTGAGATTCAGTGGTCCTAAATAGCACGTAAGATTATCTCCATGAGTTTCTTCGGAATGCCCTCCAGCGGAGGGCAAACCAAATGAAAACTCAACTCACGATGACGACTACGATGCATGTCAATGTCTTCAAAATTATATAGATCAGTGAAAGCTTGGGCTTTGCTCTTTGTGACCTGCTGACCGATTTTCTACCACAACGAACATGACATAATTCTCCCTAATAGATCCCTTGACCTCCTTATGAAAGCCTTGGACTATTCAAAGCGGTGGGAGCTGTAATAAACTCTTCTTAAGACTACAAAACCTTTTTGTCAACGACTCCGCCTACCTTAATGAATGACATTCCCACCACTGATGACTTCCATTTACCGAGTTGTTCAATCATCCCAGGCCTCCCAGGTCGTTGCCATTAATCCCCTAACTCCATGCTGCCTTCAAATGGCATTTCAAAACTTACAACTTGTTCATTCCCCAAAGTGCTTGAAATTACTGGTACATGCTCAGAAAGCTAAAGCTTCTTTTAATTCCCGAGGATTACAGCTGCATATTAATGAGCTCTTTACGCTGAGGCTCATAGTCCGACAACGGATTCAAAATCCCAGAGCGAAGCAAAACATTTCTACTACGAGTAGTTTCGCAGTATCTCACCGAAACAAAAACTTGTCAACATCACCAGCACATTCCATGTAAAGTCAGACGTCTTCTTCAGAAGATGAAACACAACTGCAAGACCAACTTTGACTGCAACTCCTTGCAGAGTCCTTGTTTCTTTTTTTTTTCTGTTTTCGTGAACCGATTTGGCCACCGATACCCATAGTGGTCTGATTTCCCCCCGGGGGCAGAGCAATATAATTAAAATGCCATCGAAATACAAATGAACGCCTGTCATAAATCCTCATACGGGCAGCGACAGCGACAGCGACGTCCGCTGCCGGTCCATGGATACTCTACATCCTCCAGAGCGCATCCGTGACATACCACATCGTTGACTGCGCGTATACAAACAAAAGGAGCGGTTGGCCGGCCGGTCGGCCGGCGGACTCCCGGGAAACCATGGAGAACAGAACCAAATCTGGACCTCCCAAAAATGGATCACATGGAGACGGTTTCTACCGGTCCTACTGCTGCTGCTGCTGCTGTTCCCTTCGGTACACACACAGCATACTCCCTAATAGACCTCTGGGGAAGATGTGTGAGATTCTCAAAGGGAATCCCAGTAATAGCGGCGGCGGGAGCACCAAACTTAACATACATGCGCCGGTACCCCCTCATCGCTGAGCTCCTAGCGACTTCCATTGGTATGATTGATGGCATAACTCGGCGAACAGGTTCACTCTCGTGGATAATCGGAGCACAATGTTAAAACCCATAATAGAGCGACAGACACGCTCTGTGAGAAGATGTCTTCATTTGGTCCAGTGACTCTTGGCGGCGTGGAGGCCTTCTGCCGCTTGGCGTTATTTATGTGTAGCGCGCAGGTAGGTAAGTCGCCCGGATTAGGTGGGCAGTTGGTGGGGAATCAGTGTGCGCTGCGCGCACCACATATGAGATATTAATTTGCTTATGCGGCAGTAGGCAGTGGCATGGATTAAGCGGAGGACGGATGCCATGGGCGCCAGTGTGTTTAGATGCGCCAAGGTACCCACAAAGCGCGCTCGCTCGTCCCTAGAGCCGGTGTGATTTGTGTTGGCAAATTTGCCAACGAATTACTCAGAGAGAGAGAGAGAGAGACTTTGAATAGAGGGCGGCGGAGGAGGACCCTAAGACCTGCTATTAGTGTGGTCGACCTTAATAGCTGGTCATTATCAGTTTCCAAAATTTGTGCTAATTTTTGTGGTTTCACTGTGGGAATGGCAAGAACGATTACAGTGTGAGCGATGAGTAAGGGCTTTCGCGGGCTGTGGTGGTCGATGACTAATCTTGGAGTTTGCCTTGGACCGATGCTTGTGGAATGTGAAAAACTGCGATTCAAATTAAGGAAATTCATTGCTTCGGCAATGGTTACTTGTTTGTATTGAGTCAAAGACAGGTGGGCGGCTGGTTTTATTTGTCCAAGAGCTGGGATTTGTCAGTGCAACTACTTTATCCATTAAGAAAACTTTTCCTAGTGACAGTCCTAAGTAGGTGATTCTTCAGCAAGACGCTTATGAGTTCCACCCATCGGCATGAGGTATTGTTACACCTCACTTCTGCTCCTCTCCTCTTTTTGCAAGGACTACCTGTATGTATTTCTTGCATTTAGTCTTGATGAGGAAGAAAGCACTCGACCTCATCACACAGTCCCGGATCCCGGTTCCTACCCGGCTTCTACCTTACTCGTTCGCTGTTGACTTGGGTCTCCAGCCATCGTAATGTCCTAAGAAACCTGGAAAGGTCGTTTATTGGAACATCAGAGATTTAGTTCTTGTATGTCCTGGTAGTAGTGTCTTACTAATGTTCTATGTCTCAAGTGACATAGGCTTGGGCGGAAGCAGAGGAAGTGAGGAGTATCCTCTGGAACCTCTTCGTCACCGTAGCCCCTGCATATGTTGTTACCATTGCGTTTAAATTTCATTGTGTGGTTTCTTAGAAGGTTGTGGCCGGTGAATGCACCCACACAAATTGACAGCTTTGTCGTACTTTGTCCCAAATGTCCTTGAAATATTACAGGTGGTAAGCGACTTCCACCTCCTGTTGGCTGTCATCAGGGTCCTACATTCCACTCGCTCTCAGAAATTACAGAGTGGGGGCTTAATCCCTTGCAATGCTCAATTTTGGTCCATTATTGCCCCTTTTTTGTAGCCTCGTCGGCCATCTCGCTTCCGGTTATGTCCCTATGACCAGGGCCCCGCAGAGAGTGACATTGTACTGCGACCAAGAACCTTCAGCTCTTGGCGGCAGCGTCGAACGAGCTTGGATTTTATTTCAGCAGCAGAAATTGCTTTAATAACCGCCTGACTGTCAATAAAAATTGTGATATCATCTCGTGGTATTGCAATAATTGGTACCATATTGACTCCCTGTCATTGCCAGGACCTCCGCTTAAAAGACGGAGTACTTGATGTTGCTCACTCAGCTGGGTCCGAAGTGGGTTTCTTTGAAGATTTGTTTCCTTCTTTGTTCATGAAATCCGCAGAAAAGCAGCAGTTAGTAGAATTTTGAAGGCCTTATGGATCTGGTGGCGCATCTAAGGCATAAACTGGGGTATTCCAAACGATTCATGGCTCTATACGCTGACAATCAAACCAGCAATCTTCTATGCAACCGTGATCTGATAGACAAAAAGCAGCGAACTCACCACAGTTAAAATACTAGAAAAATTAAACCTCTAGCTGAGCACTGACTGCTATGTATATTGGGCCTTCTCCCAATCGAAACCCTCCTACGAATTGAAGCTAGACTCAGCATCCGTCGGCTTTTTTTTTCCACCGCCTTCGATCCAAACACAGTTCACCATGATTCTAGACGACATGCTACCGAAATACTACTTGAACGAAACTTTCTCAATAATTATCCCACCCAGGCAGGACTGGGAGAAGCAACCCTCAACATTTGACCTTTTCTTGGTCGGCTGTCACCAAATCCAGGCTAGTTTTGGGAAGTGATGCTCAGTAAACTAAGAAATTACTTTACTGGATTCCAGCTCACTGGTAACAAAAAAGCTGACGTACTGAGAAAAGATTGTCCTTAATCATCCTTTATTGTTCCCGAACTCTTCTGTGGCGTTTTTAATCCGTAGGCTGTGCTTGGAAGATGAAGAAACTTTTTTCTTATTCTTACAAATTTTCCTGACCTCTTTCAGTTCAGAAAGCCGACTTGCGGTATCGAAGTTGTCGTCTAGAAAACATCGCAGAGAGGATACTCGAGTATTTTATTGCATCTGGAGTAAAGACATTGTTCTACTCTCTAAGGGACTCGGTATCACAATACTTACTTAGGCGAGGCCATAGTTTGGGGAGAGCCTGACCCTCAACCAACAAGTCTCTAGTTAGCCCGGCTCTTAGCTAACTGCTTCTAGTTGCGCAGGTCAAGTTCCTTTTACTTGTGCGCGATACCGTAGACGAGGTCTTCCTCTAATACGTTGTCCCTCCGGGTTTGAGTTGAAGACTCTGCATGTCGGAGCGTTTGGGTCCATTCTCTCTACATGTCCCAGCCATCTCAAACGTCTAATACGCAGATTTTTGACTTATTCGATGTCACTGTACAGCTCGTATAGTTCGTGGTTTAATCTTCTCCTCTACACCCCGTCAACTTAAACAAGACTAAAAATCTTAATCTGCTTTCGATAGAGTCCATGCTTCAGCGCCATAAAGCAGGACTGGGATGATTGCGGTCTTATATAGAGTTTCCTTAGTTGTTCGAAATATGTCATTATCGGAGGTAATACCAGAGCCAAGTCAGACAAATTTCCTTACTACCTCGAAGTTATAGCTGTCAACTGTGACGTTCTGTCCGATTCTTCGATGTTGGCAATAAATACACAGTTTTGCTCTCGTTCACAGCTAAACCCATTTTGACCACTTCTGTCTCTATACTCGCAAAAGCATCGGTGACAGATTGCTGCCTTTGATGTCAGTATCGTCAGCGTACGCAAGTAGTTGGACAGATTTATAAAAGATTCTGCCTCTGGTGTTGGCTTGTTAATTTCTCACAATTTGTTCAAGTATGATGTTAAGGAAGTCACGTAACAGCGCGTCGCCTTAATCTTTTTTTGATATCAAAGGTCTCGGTGAAGTCTTGACCGACCTTGATGGAGCAGTGTGCATTCTCCATCGTCATCCTGCACAAGCGAACGAGTTGGGCAGGGATGCCAAAACTAGACATGACTCTGTTTAGCTCGTCTCTGTAAAAGCTGTCATAAGCGGCCTTAAAATCGATGAAAAGTGGTGCGTATCGATTTGAAGTTCCTGGGTTTTCCCCAAGATCTACCGCAGTGTGAATAGTTGGTTGATGGTTGGACTTTCCTGGTGTATAGCCACACTGATATCAGGTTGTTGACGAAGGGATTCAGGCTTCACGACAGTTCAGAGAGTCTCCTTTCTTGAGAATCGGGCAAGCAATGCTTAGGTTCCATTCATCGGGCATACTTTCCTCTGACCATATTTTAGAGATGAGTTGGTGCATACTCTTTACCAAATCATTGCCTGCCGCTTTGAACAGCCGGCAGCTAGACCGTCTGCTCCAGCAGTATTTGGACTTAAGCTTAGATATGACTATCTTCACTTCGTCCAGGTCGGGTTGTTGGTTTGCATCATCCACGTTGAATGGCGAAATTCCTTAATCGTTCTAAAAGGATTATCCATCCTCATCTGGTGTGTATTCACTTGTTTCTGTGCTTTAGAACCATGTGCTGTTCTATGGAACGATGGCACGTAAAAGAAAATTTAAGTTCATCAACATCTAGAGGATCTGTTAGCCTCCAGATGCTTCAAAAGCATGCCTAAGTGAGAAAATCAAGCGAGGAACAACCTATGGAGGGCTGCAAAATGGAACGTAACTTCTCCCAATTGAAGCAATGCGTTATATTATAAACCACAGACCCCTTCAAACATCAAGTATCCACTTAACTTCAGTTGTAACTCTGTATTTAGTTCAGTCAGAAACTGTTTCTTCCATCCAAGGACATCCTCATGGACTGTCTTTCTCATGTTTTCCTCCACTTATCACATTCTAATCACACTTGTCACAATTTAATGCTAATACCACAACACAAATAACACGTACTTCATCGCCTTTATTACAAATTAATACGCGATAAACCAGTCACAGCATCACATTCAAGTGCCATATCTCATCATCACTACATTGTGCGCCATGAAATTCAAAACGATGCCACTTCCCCTAAGTTTGTCGGGCTAATTCGATTCATAACACTCGAACGCACCCCTCACCGCAGGACTTATCAAAATTAATCTTAATCTGTGTGGTAAATATTTCCATGCCGCCCCCTCGACTCGACTCGACAGTGACAATGTTGTGGGTAATCATAAAATTATTTTTACCACTTTGTTATCGCCCGACCACCCCCTGGAGAGCGCTTCACTTGCACCGCACCGAATGTTCCGACACGATAAGCCCCATAACCAGCAGTCATTCGGGGTGTTGACTGGTTCCACCCCCTGTTCTCCGGCTGGCTGCTGGGAAGTTGCTCCTTTGGAGAGATTTTCCGTTTATTGAATTTTAAGGATGTAGCATATCCGCCCCGGGAGGATACGGATGTCGAGCAAACAATGTAGAGTGTTGCTGTTGGCAGAAGATTACCGAGAAGGGGGTGGCATATGTTGCACGCTCTCATAAAATTTATTACACACCCAGCATTAAATATTTACAGCGTGTTGTGTTGGAGCTATGCTTGGGGTGGAGAGGGGTGCTCAAATCAGTGCAATTACATAATTTGTACATGGCGCAACTATTCGGTTACAAATCGACAAACCAAGTGTGAACGGTAACCAATACTAGACTACATTCGCTGTGAGGTGTTGTCCGCAGCCCGAGTGACATTTCTATTAGAGCCAACCGACGCGACGGGGGAATGTGACACTTGGATAGGGGCCGGTTGGGAGTGTGGTGGATGCAAGGTGTGAGACTAGTTTGCGTTTTTTTTTTTTCGTGCACACGAGATGAGAAAATTGAAAAGCCACGTTAATTCGCACCTCAGATGTGCTTTTGAGCAGAACTTTGAAATCTGATATCGAATTGAGGTGTTGGGTATCGCCAAACGGCTTTGGAGCTCTTGATCTCTCACTTTGGATTAAAGATGGGAGCAGTGATGGGGAAAATTAGTGTCTTAACACGGGTGTATTACGTGTGCTTGTGCATTGCTTTGGATGACACCCAGTATCGAGAGTGGAGCTGGGATTCAACCAGCTAATCTACACAGCTGTGACCAGCTCCAAGAATGGGAAAAACGAAGTTCACTGCCACGTTGGCATCTAATCGAAGATGCGGTCGGACGTTCTTTGGATAGTCACCTTAATCTACATGTGAAAGATGGATGCGTTTGCGACGTACGAAGAAGTTTTTCTTATGGTCTTACGCTGTTATCTACGCTTTTCTGTCGATGTCTGGGATAGCGTCACCTATCCGGGACTCATAGTACACTCAAGTAGTTCACTCTAGTCATCGTCCTATTGACGCAATGTCACCCACCACACTTTACTGACTTTGTGCCCTCGTAATGGATTTCAAGCTGACTAGTAAAGTTTTTGCGCGGAATGCTTCCCATTTAACTCCGAACAAATGGGGGTAGAGAAACACTGCAGGTAATCTCTTAACGAGGTAGATGATGGAATCTGCACCTATTTTTCCATCCATGAAGTGCTGGGACTACTTAGTCAACAAACAATAAGATTTTGAACTTCTGACCATCAAAGCTAGTTGACACATTCCACCTTAAGACTAAACTTCGAAAAAGATTCTATCGCTGACCTCGTTTTTCCATGTTTGTTTGAAGATTCTCTCTCCAATCGCTTGATTGTTGTAACTCAATTTCCATCTTCTTCTGCTAGGTACTGCTAGATCTTAAAATGGTTTATGGGCTGCCATCCAGAGAACCTGCACCATGTGGTATCAGCTTTCAATTGTTTGGTATGATCCTGCCTTACTCAGCACTTCGCCTGAAAGTCCGTTTTATCGTGAGGTAATTGGGTAGGGTGTAGTCAATGATTTTAGGAAGAAATTCGAAAATTGTCAAAATTATGGGGGTGTAAGCAGGACCAATATGAGGTGGCTTGAAAAATTGCTTAGAGTGTACAGCCCTGCTAAAAAGTGCTTATAAGAGCTATCAAAACAGATGACCTCGGTGAATATCAACGATTGGATTTAAATGCATAGACATTTTCGCTTACAACAAAAAAGCAATCAAAGTGCCAACGGGCTCAATATCAAAGTTCCTACTTATACGTGAAGCAAGCAGGAGCTAAACCTCCTTGGCGATTAAAATAACGAACCATGAACGACAAGGTAAAAGGAGCCCCACCAGTCGTTCAGACGCCAATTAGTGATAGGATAAACCAACAATTCCGCAAATACTGTTCAGACCTGACGACTAGCAAAGTAGTTAAATCATTCATCGCCAAACTTAACAACGCTCTGCGCAAAAGAGCGATGAGATGTACCCGAGTAGAATTTATACCAACGGTGGGACTTCTTACAGGTTATAATATGAAGATTTCAAAAAGCGTATACGCCAACTGGCTGAATAACATCCCAATCGGCAAAACATGCGAAAAGGAAGAGGATGATCTAGAACATTTTCTCTGTCACTGTCCAGCGACGGCAAGATCATGTTAAAGAGTACTGGGATGTTTTCAGATACCACATCTAAGGCAAAGCGATCAGTGACAGCAAAGTGATCAGTGACATCCTGTGGCTTGTTGACACAGGAAGATTTTTTCCAAACCCGTAAACAAACAATTGTCAGACACCAATGTACGTACGATCTGGCGAACATTCCCGTTTAATTGGTAAAAACCAGAATCTCGCCGATTCCTTTATTTTATGAAAGGCTTCGGGTCCGGTATCCACATAAATACCTCAGGGTGTTAAGATTCAAAATTCCCTTGAAGGAAAACGGCTTGATAAGTCTCTTCGTTTGCTTAAGTCCGGGAACATTTTCCCAATGAGCTAGGCGAAGTCTGGCTTCTGTTCAGTGGCGTTGCGAGGGTTGTCCTGTGGTGTTCGAAATTCCTTGGCATCTTTTTGTTTATTGCTGTTCTGATTAGGTGCTACCCGTCCCACACGCACTGTGTTTTCTTTGATTTACTTCTTCTCTTGCCAGTTCGTCAGTTTCCTTGCTCATGATCCGGTACCCAGAAAAGACTAACGTTATTGTGATTAGTAAGCAGATTGAGTTTCTTTTTGGATTCCCTGGCCAGGTTAGATCTGGAGGTCTAACTTTTGATGGCTTAAATGCTGCTTAAATGCCAAACAGATTCCTATAATTTTTTAGGTGTGGTGTTCGAAGTGAACTCCAGCTTCCTTTAAAATGGCAAGGACTTCTGCTGTAACGAAAGAATCTTGATCGATCATGGTTTGTTGTTTCGTTAGTTCGAGTCCAAGAACCTCTCGAGGTAGATTCTATAATAAACTTGATTGACAAAGTTAATTAGCTTGACTCCAAAGTCTCTCTGATGAGAGCGATCATACGTTCTGATCGCCTCAATAATTGTCGGATACCCCACACTTGATGTTGTGTCTAAATATCCGAGCTGCTGATCGCCCTGCGAGTCTTTTTGCTCCTAGGTAGGTGTATTGGTTGAATGGTGAGAATCACTTCCAATATCCTTATAAAATCTGTCAGTTTCCTAAGCTTTGTTGGGCTTGACATTACAAAGATGCCTATCTTTACCTCGTTTAGGTTTCGTAGCCAGAATTGTTTGGTGACGTCATTTGAATTGAAAGGTTCATTCCGTCTGACAACAGAATTCAAAGTGTTCTGCAGAAATAGTTCTCTTATATCCTTAGTACCGATTGCAAATCTACTACTTTCTTCCCTTGTTGACGTTGCTCGTCTGTACATAGCTCGGTTTAAACTTTGGAAAGTGTTTCCAATAGGGACGGATAGGTGTTAAAATTGAATAAAACAAGTTGTGTGTGCGATATTAACGAACAGGAATAGGACATCGTTTAAATGGCCGCCGCAGCTTTGCTGTGTGGCGTGCATCCGAGAAGTCTAATTTTCGATGGCTCTGGCGCATATGTGCTTGTTGACGTACCTGTTCATCCAAAAATGGGCCTCGTCGCCGAAGATGATTTTTTTTTTGCTGAAATCGGGGTCCGCTTTCTACTGCTCCAGTTTTATTATTCGCACGTGTTGCTCGACGCTGTAACTTGTCATGGCGATTTGTCTTTAGTATCTAAAAATAAAAATCGGGAAAACCAACAACAGACAAAACAACATGGCCGCCATGGACTGTCAAAATCTTACCGTCCCTATTGGAGAACCCTTAAGGTGAACATGTTTTTTTTTTTTTGCCTTTTGGTAAACCATTCCATTTTCCTTCACTTTTGTTTGCCCCTAGAGCTCTTGAGCAGCACTAGTCCTTCTATGTAACGTCGCTCTGTATGTCTCTCGTTTCGTTGGATGTGGCCTGTGTTCTTCATCGAATTAAGGGTTTCTCTGTGAGAGAAACCCAACACATCTCACGCTTTTTGGTTTTAGCAGTGTTTTTCCTGGTCTTGAATCATTCACAGACTAGCGATCTCATCAATAGTTTGAGTCAACTGATTTTCGACAGCTCATTTTTGTGTTGACCTGATGACGCATGTAGATTACAAAAATTCACAAACAAATCAACGCCTACGCATCTTTCGTTCTTGGCAAATTTGCCAGCGCGAAAATAAATCCAATCATCGTTGATTCATTAAAAGTGCTAGTCACTTTGGAAATTTTCATTTAAAATCCCAAATGATGTAACAAAAATCAATCGTCGCACACACAACAAACCGACAGACACAGCACATCGAAAATCACTCAGTTAATTTGCTAATTGCGAACAATTTATTCGCCAAACGAAGATATCTGTTGGTAAATTAATTTCGCCACCCTCTCAGTCAGCCACCCATTCGCCATGCGCTCGATTCAATTAATTAAAATTTGAGTCATGTTCGCTCTTCAACCCCTCAGGCAACTATGTAGGTATAGTCTCTTCAGACAATTTCCAATTCAACCCAATGACAAAGTATTTTCCAATCAATCTCAACTTATTGCGCAATCATCACAGGAACTGCGTTAGACACTGAAGAGTACTAGATAGAGATGATGATGATGATGCCACCACCCACCCCCATGGGTTGGGGTTGTAAATTTAAACTTTGAGCTTGTCATTGAATCTAACATTTTCCTTTTTGTCGGAATTAGTCAGAGAGGTGGGGGCCGGTACGATACGGTAGGATACAAGTAACACCTCACATTGGAAGCATTCCATCACCGGGGGTGGTTCGAATAATAAAAAAAAAATCCAAATGGAAACGGAAAACCGAATATCGAATCCGGGAAATGCATACACACATCCAACCCTCTTCAGGAGATGTGGATAAAATGTGGAAGTACGTGATCTCGATGTCAGTAAAAGTTGAATTTAATTAAATCCTTCATGTCGGCATGTCTGTTAAACAGACACCGGAATGAAGCGCTACAGAGATAGTAGAAGCGAGAGCGAGAGACACTGTAGCAACCCCCATGGCTGGAGGGTGTGCTTGGATACAATGGACATGATGTGCAGCATCACGAGGAAGTGTTTTCATTTTGATTGCGCGAGGTTCTAGTTTCTTTTTTTTAATTTTAGTTCCTGAAATGCTGATGCAAACATTTTGTCAGGACATTTTCGACTGTCATTCGGGGGATGAAGGGATGCCGTTTTCAATTTAATATGTGAAACATCGAAAATTGGCCAGAAGTGTGACAGAAATGTACAAAAGTCCAAGTGGATTGACACAATAAACTTATGCTGTGTTTGGAATTTTGCCATAGTTTGTTTACCAGTGCTACCAGTGTGATGGTACTTGTTCTCATTCACTTCCTTATGACATTTGGCAACGCACTAAGGGAAGTGGTTAGTGTGAATCTTCCTTGCTGATGGGTGCGGCACCAATTTCCAATTCGAGTATTTTTGCAAAGAGTCGAAATGAATTTGAGTCCAACTTTATGCGAGAAAATCAGATTATGGCCTCGATCCGATGCCTGAATGGTTAGATTATGCCACTTTCCAAAGAGGAGGACCTCAAACACTTCATATGCCACTGGCCAGCTTTAGTAAGAATGTGACAGAAAGCCTATGTGGATATCGGACTTAATTTCTTCCAACACACGTCTCAAACATGTCTTTCTCTAGATATGTACAGTTCTGATGTGAAAAAGATGGGAACACAAGGGGCATAACTGAGGAGCAAGTGAAGAACATTCAGCTCACTTTCAAGTAACATACCATACCATGCATCTTTACCGCATAAACGTCATCGCAAACTTTTACACAAAAACATACTTAACTGTATCTCGAGCTGTGAAGAGTCTCTAGTAGAGAGTAGAGAGTAGAGACTCTCTACCTACGCCTTTGTATACTCTTCGACATCTGTCACGCTGCTCCCAGTTTTCTAAACAAGCCATCTGACATCCGCGATCACTTGATCTTTGTAGCTGAATTTCTGTCGTTCTTGTCGAACATTAGGACTGGGATTCGAAGGTCCTCCTGGCTGGACCATACTGATCCATTCTTTTAACGTGGCCGAACCATTACAGCAATCGAGTCTGGGAGAAGCCACACTGGTTTTCATTGTCGGTAGAATTTTGTATGCGTCGACACTTCTGTTAAAAATGTCAGATCGCGCAATGGTTATATTAGACAAGTGATTGGAGATTAATCCTTATCGGGTCATAGCATGCATATTTTACGAAAAGACGAGGCTATAAAGAAGTCACTCTAGGTGCCTTCCTCGATATTAAGGGACCTTCATAAAAGTTCTCGAGAAACTCCAACGTGTGGCTTGCCTCAGCATTACTGTTCCGCTGAGAACTTCTCCTACAGCTCCCCTTCAAACCATGCTCCACTTGTTGCCAATATATATCTATGGCATGCAGCAGGCCACTAATGCGGCTTTAAGACTGAGAGATACCCACCAATGGTGTGAAGGAAATGTGGAACATTCCAGAATCCTATCAATTCACCGCAGCCTTCCCTTTCGCTGCTCACCGATAACGACTTTAACATGGGCTATAAGCACTAGCTACCGGACAAAAGGGCCTGGAGTCATCGCGAAGTCTTTTTTGAGTTCATCTCTATCTTTACGGACGGCTCTAAAACAGCCGAAGGAGTCGGTGCCGGTGTCTTTTCAGAAGATCTGGACATCCACCACTCCGTCAGTCTGCCCAGCCACTGCAGTGTCTTCCAAGCCGAAGTCACAGCTAAAAATCAAGCCGCCGCCGCTTAGCTAAAGTCTAACCCAACATCACGCACGGATATGGCGATCTATGTCGACAGAAAGTTGGGATCAGGTCCCTCGTATCCAACACAATAAAATCTAGGGCAGTGAAGGACTGCCTCGCGTCTCTAAACGAGACCGCTAACTAGTCTAATGTCAATCTCTGTTGGGACACTGGTTACTGCGACACTCAGTGGAAAGGTGCAGCTGACGAATTAGCTAGAAAAGGTTTCCAATGTACGAACGGCAGGAAGCTCGACCATGTCAAAGAGCCTATGGCGTTTGTTAAACACTTGACTCTGTCGAAAGCAAATCGTAGATGGCAACACCTAGATTTTTGCAACATTGCCAGGCTGATCTTGCCTGTCCTGGATCTGAAAAGATCAAAAGCATTAAAACGACTCAAAGGAGACCAACTTTCAAAACTAATTAACGTCCTCACGGGGTACTGCGTCCTAGCCAGGCATGCTCAACGCCTGGAGATAGAATGCAACGATTTCAGCAGGAGCTGCAAGGACGAGGAGGAGGAGAAGTCCACTGCACACTTCCTCTGCAAGTGGCCCGAACTGGTTCATTTTAGGAAAGCCACCCTAGGCCAATACTTCTTCAACGATCTTAATGATCTGAACTCCGCCAGCATGGCCGATCTTAACAGCTACGTTAGGAAATCTAAATGGTTTCAGGAGTAAGCAGGGAACCCCAGTTCTCAGTGGCATCACAATGGACCTACTTTCTGGTTTAAGTGCACCTCCTCTCGGAGGGCCACTTATAACTAACTAAGGGACCTTCAACAACGTCATCACTGGCGTTCGACCTTGGAGGACGTACCTACAAAAAAGAGTTGGCAGACGAATACCTCAAAAAAGATTCCTTTCATCAGTCTTGCGGTCGATGAGATTTCAACTGATATGTAGGTTCTGGTTGCAAGGTGACAGCATACACTAGCGATGTTGTCATACTTTTACTCGAACGGAATAACTCTGGTATACCAACAGATTTCTAATCCACTAGTCAAGCATTTGATAAGAGATTCCATACCAGATTTCTGGCAGCGACGAATAGACGCATGGGACAGTCGCCAGGAGGGAAGAGCTGGTGTATTTTATAAGACTGCACATCATGAGCTCATCAACTGCTCAATTAGAGACGCTAATGACTTTAGTGCATTTGTGTTGTTTAATATGAGGTGAGGTTATGACTCTGTACAGTGAAAGAGTCAATCGAGACCAGGGAGCACTTAGATTTTTTGGATTTCGGATTCTTTGTGCCAAGTTCTACTTGAACCGGAGAATATTTTGGTCTCGAGCTAGATTGAGGTCATGTAGCCTTCGTCTGCTACGTGCGAGACAATTGCTCAATATATTGCTTGATCGTCCCTGCATAGTCAACACATATCTAAAGAATTTATCCCCGGCTAGTTAAGGTGATAGTCGAGCGTGCTATGTCCATTGAGGAAAGCCTTAACATCAAGCTTGTTAGTGCGTGCACTAGTTGACTTTTTTTATTTTAGTGGTTATAAGCTTCTTAGCTTGCCAAAGTCCTTCTGTTGAATTTTCAACTCTAGCTTTCTGTAGCTAAAATGTGTATAAACCACGGAAGTAAAATAGAAATGCTCATTCACAACCTTGTCTGGTTCTGGCTCATCGGTAACATCGTTCCCTTTGATGTCCTTGTGTCCGAAAACGCAATAGATTACCGTTTCTGTCGAAAAGAACACGGGGGTGTAACTAAAGTCGTGAAGATTATTTTTAAAATTAATGACAGTTCGTCTAGGTTCTTCGTCATCGTTTTCAATGACCCACTTATCCACTATGAGGGGCGCGGGTTTATGTACTCCACATCTTCCGATCTTCCGCCATCGACTCTAAATCATCAGCGGCAATCCCCATACGGGTGGAGGTGAGATTTCGGGCTTGGTCCAGCCATCTTATTCTGGGCCTACCTGATGGTACGGTAGTCTAGTTTTCAATGAAATAATTTCTTAGAATCCTTCCTATCAATCCAACTATCGAGAGTAGACTTTGCCATTCAAAGCCTTGAGCCCGTAAAACCCTTCTTTTGTTGAACCTTGTTATTCTTATCGCTCTCCATTCGCACCCCGTGCAATTCTCCACCCCATCGGCAGTTCTCGCTTTTTCATCCGTTATCTTCAATAGCTTTTCACTTTTTACATTTCCACTGTTCCACCATCATTCTCGGATCTCGGCGGCTCACCCTTTGCCTTTTAGTTCGTCGCGGCAAAGAGTAATAAAACACGTGTTCGACGCCGATATAGAAATTCAACACCCATCGACCGACGACGACAGCCCAACACGCCCGCCTCTCCAAGGAGTAATGTTGTTTTTATCCCTGCAAAATTGATTTGTTCAATTTTTCCAACGATTAAACTTTGTTCTCGCGGAAAATTCGTTGCAGACCATTTACTTTTGGAACTCTGTTGCCCTTCCACTGCCTCTCTCCGGCGGCGCTCTGTTCCGCAATTTGAAACTGATGTTTGTGTTGATGCCTGTGTTCAGCAACCCCTCCGGGAAGGAAAAATCTCAAGAAAAAACATCCTTCGAAGGGGTGGATGATGAAAAATACAAAAAAAGAGCGAAAAAAAAAAAAATTCCTTCACGTACCGAAGGACTAAATTCATGATTGGAGGAAATAAAATGTTGCTGCCTTCTGCACTCCACTCCCTGCCAAGTTTTATTGCACAAACGCAAAAGAATTTTATCAATTAATTTTGTTTTCCATTTTTGTTTTCTTTGTTTTTGTTTGATTTTGCTTTTACTAATTATATTCGTTGTTTTCTTATCTCTTTCCAGGACGAAGTAAGTGATGTTTTCAATACTTTTCAATGCATTCATTCGATGGTAGTGGTGAGTTTTAGAATTAAGATTTAAACTGAACGTGGAAGGAGCAACCATTTGGATGGGTATTGGTGTGTTTAAAGATTTTTGGTAAACTTTCTATGTCCTCGTTTATTATTATTGCATAGCTCCTTTGAAATTTACTCACATCAAACCTCTGGTGTCCGGTATTAATGGCTTAAGTCAGAAGTTGGATGTTCCAGAAAGTCAGACACTAATACTAAACTAATTGCTTATGGACCAATTAACTCCTATAGGAAGCAGTTGCGCTTGACTTAAGTTTCTCATACCAATCGAAAGAAGACAATAAACTGTCAAAAAATCATAGTGCCATTTTTTGACTTAAGCCTGAGACCAGAGAACACTTCTTTTGCTCTTACTTCACTGTATTGCTTTTACATCAATGGATTGCTCTTACTTCACTTAATCGAACTTCCTAACACCTTTGTTGCTTACCCTTAATTTTCGTAGCAAGTCACTCAAAACGTAAGAACTAGCATTTGAAGACGTGAAGTAAGTTTAACTACTTTAAAGTTAAATTGAAGTCAGAAGGTGTGCTGCAGCTGGCGCTACAAAGCTTCACCTTTCGTGCAACTTCAAATCGAGTGACCTGATTGCACATCTAAAGGATCTAAAAACAGTAGCGATTGCTTCAAACTCGACTATGAGAATAATGGACTGTAGGCCCCCTTGGGCTGATTTCCCTAGCCCGGTGAAGCTCCTCTTTCTGGGACGCATCGAGTGGCACATTCGCGGTCCTATCATCTAAAACTCCGAGTCAATGTGGTATATGGACGGATCGAAAATAAATAGCCAAGCAGGTGCAGTCAGTGGGTCGTGGGTCAGTGGTTAGTGCGTTGGACTGCTTACCGAGCGGCGTGGGTTCAAGTTCCAGCCAGAAACACAGAGCATTTTTTCGCGACACCACCTCTCTTCGGGGAATGACAAGACTCCGGGAGTATAATAACTCGCTTCGCGATTGCCTTGCTCGTCAGGATTGACGCCTTTAATATTTGTGAACATGGTTCTTTAAGGATCTGAACAGTCTGACGGAGCTAACAATTCAAAATCTACTACGGTTTATTACAGATTCAGATTGGTTCTGACGGTGGGTCTCCCTAAATCCGTGATTGAAATTTGCTCTTAATACACACACTGGATACTTTCCTCGACACTAAAACGATCTTCAATAACGTGAGCACTAAGGCAAACTTATACGGTGTGCACAAGGGCTGACTTAGGAAAGGACTCTGTAGCTGGATTGGTTACATCGTAAAATCAAGCATTATTATTTCGATTCTAGGAAACACTGACAGTAGGAAGAGTGTTATCCGAGGAAGGAGGAATTCTCTCCCCGCTGATAGACGAAATCGTTCAAATACTGGAGAAGGCTTCTATTGACGATATTTCTTCCCAGGCGTGTTGTCACGGGTGAGCGGTTGAGCCATGAAAAAAACTAGGTCTGGTTGATAATCCCCCCAAAACCGAGATTTCTCTCTGAACTAAAAGATGATTGATTTCACTAAGGAAGAATGTATGGACGGAATTAATTTGACACTTAAGAGGACAGTAAAGTACCTCGGCATAATCCAAGTTGCAAAGCTAACGTTGAAGACGGCGTAAAGAAGGCCTACATTGCCTTTAATGCATATAAAAAGATACTCGGCAATATATGGGGCCTCAAGCCTAAAGTGCTACATTGGCTCTACACTGCAATAGTACGACTAATCCTAACAAACAGTTCGATTGCCTTGTGGAGGGCTTTTAAAATCCCATCTGACAAATGTAGGGATCGATAAGACCTAGAGCGATATTTGGAACAATGCTGGTTCAAGTGGAAATTCACTTTTGCAATAGGTTGGCAAACACGACACTCAGACTATGAACAATTTACACCTATGGTCATCCCTCTATTTTAATTTGATGGACACAGATACCGACTACATATGTATGTATGCAGTACATCATTCTAACTTCAAACTTTAAAAGCACATTTGATTTAATATCCAAATACTAAGAAGAGAAGACTAGATGTTAGATGTTAGATGTTAGAAATTGGGGTGTGTGTTTGTGTGTGTGCACTGCGACCTATTTAGATCTATTGTGCTTCCCCATGCTCATATTGGCCGATATATCTCGACGTAGAGAACCTCCTCCAATCCAATCGCTCTGAGAAATTGGAGTATCTGGATTGGGTCCAACGACGGGAGGTCCATTTCAAGGAAAGTGTACGGTTCCAGGTGAACTCTTCTTTTGTGGATCAATGCTCCACAGTCCATAAGGAGGTGTGACGGAGTCTCCTCGGCATCGCTGCAGAATCTGCAGTTTCCGTTTGCTTCTATTCCTATTTTCCTGAGATGCTCCCTGAGTCTGTAATGGCCCGTTAGGAAGCCCGTTAGAATGCGAAGCTGGTTTTTGCTAGTACCTAGGCAGGCCTTGCTCCTCCTTCGGTCGTAGTTCCCGAGGAGTTCCTTCGCCTGCCTTAGTCCCGGGAGTGTTTCCCATAGCATAGAAGACTAGGACTAGGATGAGGTTACAGTCTGCACTGATGGATGGAAAATGGGTGTGGATACTATTGTCGGCATCTTTTGCTTATTTAGAGCGATAAACCAGAATCGAAGATGACTGCAGTGTTTTTCAAGCTGCGATAACTGCCAATCTATACGGCGCAAAGCTAATCAGAAATGACAACTTTGTCCGAGAAACTATTACCAGGAAATGAGATAGCGGGCGAACTTGCTAGGGACTGTACATAACTAGATCCTGCATACACCCTGCCGGTTGCAAGCACCAGCGTTCTTTACAGACAAATAGAATAGAAGTCATGATCATATATGGACACATGTGCAGTGTCCACATTACGAAAGACTAAGAAGAAATCTGGCAGAAATCTCCCAAAATTTAGTCCAAGATAAATGCGAGTCGTATCAAGTTTCCTTACAAGGCAGAAATAAGTTGAGTTACCCTACAACGGACGAATATAGAGCAAATTGAATACGTTCAACTGTGCAGCTGCGTGAATGTCCTTCACTAGCCACCAGAAGACTGTATACTATGGTAGCAGCATCTGCTATGGGTTGAATGACTTTCATGTACGTACCAAGTCCACTAGCTTCTGAAAGTCTGGTGCACATAATGACATTGATTGTTTCGATGGGGTTAAGAAAGTCGTCCACTCTCAAAGCGGTCCTGTCTTCATTTTCTTAAGCTGGTCCCAGTACCACTGTGCATTTTTACAGCGCTAATTTCGAATGGCCTTTATCATCTACAGTCAAGCGAGTTGAAGTCTAGGTTAGAGTTAGGTCTACAGACCAATTCAGACGATATGGATTTTCCTTAAATCACTTAAGTCAATGAAGACACTTTGCTGTACCCATTTATTACTTTCTACATTCCTTCTGCAAGGTTCTGCTCTCCTAATATTAGCCATCCGGTTGCCCTTGTAAACTTGAGCAATCCATTGGAAAGCTCTTCGAAGTCATCGAACAGAAATTTGCTCAGAGTTCTTCTTCTTATATTACAGAGGTTTGGGTAGTGAAGGGTTGTGTCGTCAGTTTACTCACGTACTCTACATAAGTCGTCTTCGCTTAGATGCAGAATGTTAACATGTCATCTTAGCATATTGTGGTCTATGTAGGAGATTTTGGGATCTTTTTTAGTTTCCCAAGTGGTTGGGGCCTTCTACCTGTTCCATATTTGCCTTAACCTTTCTTTAAGATGGTAAAGGTTTAATTTTATCGTCCGCATGCTCTCGGTCTAGGGTTGAAGCTTTTCCTGCTAGTTCGTCAGCAGTCGGTGTTTTCTGGTATAACGCTGTGACCAGGAACCCAGTAGGATTTTACTTTATACTGCGTGCCAATAACCTTCAGCTCGTCGCAACAGCACTTCACAAGCTTCGAAGTGATCTGCGTGAGATTGTGAGTATTGAAGCTTTTGGGCTGATCTTGTCTTGCTAGAACATCAGGTGGGAAAGCACTACTGTGGTCAGGGTGTCTTGAGCTGCTTAGTCCCAGTGCCTCCAATACTATGTCATTGTTGCAGATGGCCAATGTTGCAGATGGACTTGGACTGATCAGAAATTTCGCGGTCTTCCCACTGTTCTCTGCTTAGAAAGACGGACGAGAAGGGTTTGACGGAGGCTACATATGGAATTATATAGTTGGAGTCGACATCTGTGTCAGATATTAGACCAATATTTGGACGTGTCCATGAGTCTACGAGAGATGTCCAGTCCATGAGTTCGATTTCGCGCATTTTCACTAGCGAAATGCACTTTTGTGGATACAAAGGTCCAGGGGCAAAATGTTAAGAGTTGTTCCCAAGCCAGCTGTCAGACTTATTCTCAGTGCACTGGTTTATGTATATAATGCATGTAAGTCTCTGTATTTTGGTTATTGAGTAAGTTGAAGCCCAACCCAGCAGCCATCGAGCCAATGTCCTGTCATGACTCCTATAAAGTTGTGGTCCTTTTTTGTTCTTCAATAAATTTTTGTTGCCACACATGCTTTGCAAGTTGCAACAAACAGCACAGTTGCTTCTGCACCTTCAAGTAATTCTTCATGTTGGACTACTCCATTTGAAATGACGCACGGTTTGAATATGAGGGGATTGAGGCTTAACGACAGTGTTTCGTCTAAAGTGTTCCAGTTGATTCCATCACTTTATTTCATCGCTTTTCTGTCGGATTTCATCATAATTGAATACCACTAGATTGCTACTTCATTTTTTTTTTTACTTGGAATTTATTTACCAGCCAACGACCCCATTTGCAGGAAAAATTCCTCAGCCGAGGAACAATTAATTCAAGATTTATCCAACTCAACCCCCCCACGTCGGTAGTCGCCTTTAAAATGTACGTCCGCCCGATTTCAAGTGAAACTTCTTTGAAAATAATTAAACAAAGCCGCCACCCCTCAAAATTTCGCCTCATCATCGCCATTTCATCATGACTAAGTGTAGCTAATTCCTCCCAACTCGCTCCGGCGGAATGGGATGAGTGTCCAAATCACTGGAAGAACAGTTCCCGAACTTTTGCGAGAAAAAGATGTTTCGAAGTAATTAACATGGAAAGTGTTGCGAATCGCTTATTTCCGTTCGGACAGGAATTTGCTCTGACATCATTTCGACGCACCGCGCTGGCCATTGTAAACCGGGCCCGGAGAATGCTTCCCCGGAAATGTTTCCCCAAAATAAGCAATAAAATTTGCAATAACTGTCCCAGTTTAAAATATTACTTCATTTTGTTCGCGCAACATTTGCCCGGGCTAAAAACCCACAAGAGTCGAATGGTGGACATTAAAAGGGGTTGAGACGGAGAGTAAGGGGTTAACTGCTTCAAGGATTAAGCAGTTATTGGTTTCTCTAATGAGAATTTCTTGGTTTTGTCAAAAATATTTCAAGAAGTCGGTTAACATGGTCTTAGAGTATACCCCGGAGCGCACTATTTACGCTCAATTGTGGTCGAGGTTATGTCTTGGAATGTCCAAAGGGGCAACTTTAAAGATGATAGTTGGTGCAGTAGAAGCGTAGTTTTATGACATAAAAGGATGTGGAACGCCATTTGTTATGCTTTATTGTTTGTCCCGTGTTTTAAATTAGAGGTGAGGAGTTTCGGTGGAAGTCCGTTCTTGTAGGAACTGCAGGGAAACCATTTCGAGGTTTTTGAAACGTCTTTGGGCAGAGCCCATAATTAAAGAGATATATTACCACCTTTCAAGTCTGTCCAAGGCTTTGACTGAGAATAGAGCATAATTCATTTGTCCTATCATGAAGGTGGAATGTTCCATTTGAAGCTGAACGTAGGAGGTATATCAAATCATGACTACACATTCTGTGTTTAAAAATTGAGAGATCCGCACACGTTTTCAAGTCATTTAAGCTACTTGCTGTGGTCACTGTGGCTCGTGCGTTGAACTGCTGTACAAACCTGCCTGAGTGCAATCTTTGTTTGTTTGCGGGACCACCTCTCGTTGGTGAATGACAAGCCTCCGAGAGTATGATTTGTCATGAAAAAGCTTCTTAATTCGCCATTCGGAGTTGACGAAAAATTGTAGGTTCCTTCGATTCGTGCAAAAAATGCAACACGCACATCATGAATTGTTGCGAGAAGCTAGGTCTTGGCTCACCTTAAGCTGTCGCGCTAGCTATTTATTTATTTTAAGCTTCTTGCTAAACTACCCCTCAAACTGAAGAGTAGATGTCCATCAGTTGGGATAGGTAGTAGCATAAAGTCTTTCTGTATTTGTCAAAAGAGCTGGCCCTTCAAGTTGGACATATTCTAAGGAGGCATAAATCAGATATGAGCCCAAGTTGACTGGTATACATATATAGATATATATCGGGACTCATCAGGGACAGGGTACATCTGAGCTTGTAACCCCTAGCCTTTTGGCCTGCTTTCGTATGAGGCAATGTCCTGATAGGATTTTTCTTCGAAATTGTCGTGGTTCTTTTGATATCTAAAGCAGGGCATAAGGCTTTAGATTCTGTTTCGTCCTATTTTGAACCAGTGCTAGTCCACTGTATTATTGACCCTATCTCCACTCGTTTTGTCGTTAGTGATCAGGCACTCAGCGAAGTCTGACGCAATTCTGTCCGCATAATTCTTTAAGCACTGTGCGTCAGTTCTGGAAAATTTTAGATTTAATATTGTTTGAATCTAGGGCCTTAAGCGCGCCCTAACTTTCTCTTTATTAAATGCCGATTTCGTTGTCAGTATTTTTGTCGCTTTAAGTGCAGTCAGAACGTCTGATTGGAGTGTGTACTCCAGAGCCTGTTTCATCGGTGGTTTTTGAGTCGTCTGTTACAATTTCCATTTGCCTTGTTATTGTACATAAATCGTGCCTAGTACGAATGTGGTCCCTTCGTGTCAGATTGTCTGCCAAGATTTCGCTTAAAGATGAGCAGTGAGCTATGCTGTTATGCTGTTTCCTAAAAGATACTTGGTTTGTAAATCTAGCGGTGGAAAGTTGAGAAATTGATTCAGTGCAGCCGCGCACATACTTTGTCCAAGTGTGAAGTTGCCATTACTGATGCTAAGCATTTTACTTAGATAGTAAGTTTTGCCTTGTTCCACTTCATGTCTATCAGCGCTGTCTCTTACGTTGTTGAAGGCTCCTTCATTTCCTACATTTAGGAAAGTGACTAGAGAAAATTCTTTTTTTCCCACTTCTTTGAATTACCCACGTCGTGCAAGCTGTTTCTACTACTTAATTTTTGAGGTTTGCGTGCTATGATAAGGACTGGTCGCCGTAGCTCAGCGAGCTGCGTAGGTTCAAGCCCCAGCCATATCACTGCATATTTTTCGCGGTACCCCCTCCCTTATTTTTTTTATCCTGTGATTAGCATAGTCGGCTCTTCGAATCAACACTCGAGGGACGGCGCAGTGGAAGAAGACTGCGACTCAGGTGGCGCACGTAAGTGGAAGGGGACCTTAACCAACTTGGCGTGTGAAACTGGAGGCAGCTGGCTTGAGACGCTTGTTGGTTGTGGCTCAGGTCCACCCCGAACTGTAGCGCCACCTTAGGTACGTTAGTAAGATTAGCATAGTATTCTTCTTCCGCACTTACTTCCAATGTGACCATCAAGAAGCTTTTCTAATATTTTAAGAAGAAATGACGAGAATCTTATGGGACTCTTTCGGCATTGTCTGACCTTGTTTACCTTTGAATGAAGACCCTATTTACTTGCCTCCATGATAATCGATGGTAATCCTTATATACTGTTTGCCCTTGTGGGTCCTAAGACCTCTACGCGCCATCGTGTTCGGTTTTTGGCAATTTGCCTCAGCTCTCTTCAACTCTTCCACAATTGCCGAGACTCCTCCTCAACCGTTCTGCGCCATGTATTTCTCAGTCTACCCACGCTTCCGCCATCTTGATTAAGCGGATTCCATTGCATAGTGTAGTTAGCGATGGAGCTGTCGGCTTTTCGGAATTTGTGACCAATCCACTGCCACTTTCATCGTTGGATGGTTGTGCCTAATGCCTATCGGTTTCTGACCCATTCTCTGGTAAAGATGTTCGTTAAAGATACGGTTAGGCCAGGAAATCCTCAGAATGTTTCATAGGCAACTGTTAACGAACGTTTGCAGCTTTCTTGTGATACTAGAAGTCACTTTCCAAGTGATGCACCCTGTAACAGCACGGATTCAACATTGAAATGGAACAGTCGTAGTTTGGTGGTAAAGCTGATAACATTGCTTCGCCATATTTTGGATAACATTCAAAACGCAAACTTCGCTTTTCCTGTTCGGCTGACAATATCTTATTCGGTTCCACCTTCGGTCGAGACAATACTCGCAAGATATTGAAACCACTCTACTTTCTCTACCGATTGCCCTGCGATGCTAACTTGAGGTAATGAGTTCGTTTCAAGGCAGGATCTTGGTTTTGGTTGTGGTAATCTTCCACCCCACGACGTTTGCCTCTCTTTCAACACTGGCTGTCATTTGGTGGAGTTCCATAATCCTATGTGGTAATGGTCATACGTCGTCAACCTATTCAAAATGTTTGAGTTGAGATGTAAGAGTCTAATGAATTCCTCTATTTCCCACCGACAGCCCAGCGCGAAGCACATCGCTTATCACCAGTAAAGACAATATTGGTGAAAAAATGTAGCCTTGTCGGGCCCCACTTTTGATCTCGATGTCCTCTGACAGCCTTCCACAGTGCAGAACGAGGCACCTTGGCCCTTCCTAAGTTGTCTTAATAAAAGCTTTTAAGTTTTCATGATCATGATATAAGACAGTGCTTAAGAAAATGTTCTTCAGTCGTCTCTTGACTTTGTTTGGTGCCCTTAGGAGCATGATAGACATGAATGCTACCCGGTTCAGGAGAGTTATGTGGTGCGAGGCATTCGATGGCTTTTGCTCTCTTTTTTGTAAGGAGAGTATTGTTATCCAGTGTCACATTAATCGCCGTGGCATTCCACCATAGTTTACAACACTTCTTAGGTGCTTTCCACTTATACACCATCGCCTTTTTATTTAGTGTAGTTGGGGACGCATGCCATCTTTACGACCATCTTGTGAAGTCTCGAAGCCTCGATGGCCTCCGCAGAAAGTTTTTTATGATTTATTTTAGCCCTTCTTTGTTAAGTATTTGATTTACCTTTTTGATATCGTCGTGATACCTCTATGATGTCGTCGTCACACAATATTTCCCTATTCCACTGTTTCCGAACTAATGGCCCTGTTCCACCATTAAGATTGGACTTTATTTGGTGGGGCAACCTGGTTCGAGAGCCATGCTTAAATTCAGGTAGAAGTCGTCGAAATTTTTAGTAACATCGTGATTACATTTTCAAGTCTAGGACGAAACAGTATAATTGTGGATACATGATGGTGAAGTTTTGAAGGAAAATTGTTCACTTAGATGAAAAAATTTGTCGGCAATCCTATGACAAAACAAAAAGTGTGTGTTGATAGCCTTGACTATGTACGATTTGGAGTGATAAGGTAGATATATCAAAAGTGCGTGATGAGAGAATATGTTGTGCCGAAGAGATGAAAAAAGAACGAAAAACATAACGACGTTGCAAGTGTTGTATATAGACTGGGAATATGGGAATAAGTCAAGCTGTCATGGGTCACCGGGTCAAAGTAGAATGCAAGTTTCGTTTCAAGGACTGGATAATGTAAAACGTACCCGCAATTTTATATTAAGTTTGTGTTTTAAAATCCCTTTAACTTAGCATAAGTGGCCTTCTTAATCGGGAACTTAACGCTGTGTGTTCGAAAATGTAAATTCAAAAACCCTTTCGCTTGAAATCGCATTGAGTTTTAAGACGTTTCCGATTTTTTTTTTTTTTTTTTTTTTTTTCAAAAAGGTCCACGTACCCGCAAACCGAAGAAACCGCCCGGTGAAAAAGGGACACCACCCGTAAACGAAGATAAAAGACCGCGCACCGCATTCAGTGGATCTCAGTTGGCGAGATTAAAAGTAAGTTCCCCACTTAAAGTCATCAAAATCCATATCTTTACCCCATTTTCCCCCCCATTACAGCATGAATTTACGGAAAATCGTTATCTAACGGAAAAACGACGTCAACAGCTCAGCGCCGAGCTAGGTCTTAACGAAGCTCAAATTAAAATTTGGTTTCAAAATAAACGTGCCAAGATAAAAAAATCCAGTGGAACTAAAAATCCACTAGCTCTCCAACTTATGGCTCAGGGTCTATACAATCACTCAACGATTCCTTTAACAAAGGAAGAAGAGGAACTCCAAGAGCTTCAAGCGAAAGCAGCATCGTCCGCTTAAAGGAGTTTCCCGTCCTTTGTTAAGTTATACTTCAAAAGAATAAATGTTCATCTTTACAACGAAAGTATTAGACACACACTCATACACACACACACATACACATGCGAGAATTAATTATAAACAATTGTATATTTTTAACCACCTACTCTTGTACAAAACTACAAATATAGAAAAGCATTATAAATAAAATAAATTAAAAACAAAAGCAATATTTAGCACTAAGATGATGATAAAAACAAAAAAAACGAAAAACATTTAGTTTGTGTAAATAATTTACTTGTTTTTGGCCAAAATCTTTTTTTCTTGAAAAAAAAAAGACTAAAATAAGTCTCTAGTCCTTGCAAAGTATTTATAAGAAAACGAAAATTTAAAAAAAAAATTAATTTTAAATATACTCATAACCTAATAATGAAATGCTTAATTTAAAATGAAAAAGAAAATACTGTATATTTATTAAAATCGAGAAAACAATAATATCGAGTTGCTCTTTTTTTTTTTTTGTATAAAATTATTGAACTGTTAGCTATTTAAAAGAAACAAACGAAAACAAAAGAAATATTTAAATTAAATAAAAAGAAAAATAAAATGAGAAAAACACTTTTGTTTCTATCGTAATTGGATACGACTGCGGCGTGGCGGTGAAATATTCTCCCGAGGTGAGTTATTCATTTATGCAGACATGATTTTAGAGCAGCCATATTTTATGGAGCCATTAAGCTGATGGAGAGTTATTAAGCCATTGAACTTGTGGTCGAGAGTGGAGCCATACTTTAACTGGTCCGCCTCTGCGAAATATGTAAATTATTTGCACAATGATTGAATAGAAAGTGAGAGAAGTGAAGGTGATATATGTAAGTGTCTGTTTTTGGCCAGTTTAAAAATTCTTGAATTGAGAAATTCCAAGCCAAGCTTGCGAAATATACACACGCTTGAGTTTTTATTCGAAGAAATTTTGTGTTAATTTGATGTGAAATTCCTAAAATTGCTGTATGGGAGGTCTGTTAGGAATTGTATGCCATTTTTTTCTTAAGGTTTCAGACCAAAAAGAACCAGGAATATGCTATTTAAGACCCTGTCCGTTTATAGGGTGGAGAAGCTCGTTCTTCGTCAAAATAGAAGTGCACTTACAATTTTTAAGACAAAAGTTTCACCTTCGTTTTATGATCCTTCTTGCGTTGACGGTCATGGAGGAGAAGATTTAATCACGAGCTAGGCGAACTATACAGTGGCATCAATCTAGTAAAAAGAAACATGTGCAACTATTGAGATGGCTAGGTCATGAGGAACGAATGAGGATTAATGCTGCAGCCCGACACTAAGGGACTATATCGAATGAAACGACCTTATCTCTGTAAGTAGATCTCAATCAACTCAGGGTACGCAACTCCAGACAACTGGTTTAGAATCGTGGTGGCTGTAGAGGATTGTTGGTCGAGGCCTCCTTCACCCCGAATTGTAGCGTCGTTATAAGCGAGTAAATATAGTAGACGGGCTTCAAACTTCAACACTTAAATTGTTGCGCTTTTGCGTTTTATAGTTGTTGAACGCTATAAGAAGGACCAACGCCGAATTATTGTCAAAATGCCTCACAAAAATTTTGAAAATTAAACATTTTCGGTCAACGAAGTGCTCCAAGTCGGATGACAGTTTTGATGTTGATTAATAATTTTGGATGGCAATGAACCAAGAGTTTCCTGTGCATATTCGACTCGTCTGGTCAATGGAGAATATCGACGCGCAGAGTCCGGGAATATCAGTCCGGCATCGTTCCCAAGTCCCCTGCATCAAATTCTTATAAAAGATTTCCTTACAAAACTCAGTTGAACCAGGAACTCGTACCAGCATACTAAGGATCGACAGTTAATCAATTGGCTTCTGGAGAACAAAGAGTGGCCAACTGTATTCACAACTGGATAGCTTCAAGCAGACAATCTTCCATTACAGAACGATGCAACCTCAACGAACCACTGTTTTGTGGGGTTTTTGGGCAGTGAGTGATTGGGCCGTGTTTTCAAAATCTTGCAACCGTGTATCACATATTATTTCTTCATCATTTGCGAATTCACGAAATCGGCCGCAAATAGTGGAATGGGTATCAAATCAATCTATACAAGTCTAAACTGGTCCTTTTTTCGTAGGAAATATAAGATACCTCGAGGAGACCTTCCCTTCTAAATTGAATCATGTTCTTCTGTCTTCCAAATCATTCTAGTGTATTTTAGGCAGAAATAATGGCGCATAAGGAAGCCTTGTCCTTGGTTAAATGTGCTAAGGCGCTGGGTAAACCCGAACTGTAGCGCTATCATAAGTAAAGAGACAACTCAATCCCTGGCTTCGAGCTCGTTCACTTCAAAGGACTCTTTAGATTGCCTCTTGTCTCTTGAGAAGATTTGAAGCAATTCGACATTAACATAAAGTCGGTGCCAGACCATCGAGAGATTTCGGGGAACTCCAGGGCTGGCAAACTTACCAAACATATCTACTTCGCGAGTGCTACCAGAAATTGGGTATGCCCCTCTGTAGGTATAAACTCTAATAAATCGAAGGTGCCACGATGTATCACATCTCTTCTCTTGTTGAGTGGTCAATCTCTTGAAATCCGAAGTTTTAAACCTTTGTTCTATGTGCCTTTTACTGCCCTATTTGTCTTATATCCGGTGGCTGCGTTGAATTCCACGATGATCTATCATAGTAGATCCTCTCTCTATTAGACCATCATCCCAAGCAGAACAATCCATTCAGTAATGTCGAGGCGTTCAGTTCCATTAAACGTACCCTCAAAACGAACCTCTCATCCACTATAGGCAGGTGGATAATGTCCTATCTGAACAGTAGAGTAACTCACAGGATGTCCTCAAGGCGGAGGTCTCTCGCCTTTAATCTGGTCTCTCGTTTATGACAACCTACTCCGGTCTCTAAAGAACCAGGGGATTGAGACCCTTGGTTACGAAGATGACATAGCAATTATACCCAGTGGCAGTCATGAAAGCTCCACTTTAAAAGTGCTGCATGTGAACTATCTGAAATACGAAGATGGTGGAAAAAGACGACTATTGTACCCTTCTTCAGAAGAGGAAACTGATGTAGATCTTTCCATTCTGCCCTCCATCTGGCGAGACTATACAGTTCTCGTGAGAACCCTCACGGTAACTGGGCGGTCTAAAATGCCGCACGAGCACTCTGTATCTGTCGCTATATCTGTGGCAAGAACTGGGGATTAAGTTCAAAATTGTATGCTCCAAAATTACACCTTCGTCGTCAGATCTACTTATACGCCAGTCATTATAAAAGTGGTTTGCTACTAGTGAAGGAATTACCGTCCTTCGTTCACCAGTTCTAAAAGGCACTTTGTATAAACTTTCACATCATCGTTTACTCGATACGTCTCTTACAAGTCCACTTAATCTGAAGTATCAAGCCCAAGATGCCAATGATGTTAATGATCCTTGTTAATAATTGCAAATTTCACTCCAGGATCTCGGTCAATCAGAGAAACTGACGATCCACAGGATTTGACATTCCGATTTCCTCTCCATGCCTCCAAGATACAAAATTTCGAATTTATAACCGAAAACAAGAAAACAAATTTGTCTGAGCGCAGCTTTATGTCGATGTCACCGTTAAATTTATGTTCCGACCGCTTTATTGCCCTCCTCGGGTCGATGTTCTACGACTTTCGTTTCGGATAAACCTCTCAATTCCGGCCTGAGATAAGCGTTCGCATGAGTTATTGGCGACATGATTTACAGACAGATGTCGATTAAAACACTCAGAATTTATCGCTAGGTGTTGGCCTGGCCTGGCTGGTCCCAAAACTTGTTTGAAGCCAGACATGCTCATCCCAAAATTAAGTCATAACAACGCTTGGCTTACTTTGATAAAACGAATAAACAACATTTGCGCCCACGTTCATCATCAGAAATTTGCAAGTTTATTGCCATCGAGGAGGGGATTCCGTGGGAAATTAAAATGTCAAAACTTAAGAAGTCATAAATCCAGCTTTGGTTAATTGCATTCGGTGTATTAACACTTTTTGAATAAAAATAATGGCGGCTACGGTCCGAACGTCTCCAGTGTGTGCGCTTTGTATTGCGAGTTGTCGTACCTGGATTGTTGCAACTTAATCTGCACGCCAGGAGGAGAATGATTTTGATTATTATTTCCGTACTATAAAGGCGCACCCACACAATGAATTTCACGAATTAACTGCGGAGTCGGCTGGGGCCGAGCGGGCGCGTGGGCGTAGGTGGTGTCGACCCCACTTAATCGTGATGCCGGGCCAGTGAGGGAGTTGTTTGCGGTTTTTATTTGAACAGAAAATGATAAAACTAAATGTTTCGGGGGGGCTTTTATGAAAAAAAGAGTTTATTGCTGTCGCGATTGTGCTGTCATTCTATGAAGTTGTCGCGCAAGTAATGACAGAGCTCCCTCCGCCGCGCCGTGTAGAACTTTGGACAAGCTCATAATGTTGGCAATGATTTAGGAAAGAGTTTCGCAGTGTGTCCAGTGGAATGGGTGCACTTTAGATACAGACACGGTTGAACAGTTTACAGCATCGATAGAGACCATGTGTCTGGGATAGTCAAGGTTAAATTCGAGTGGACACTGGACGCAGAATTTATTTAAAGTGGATCAGAGACCTTATCAAGA
The DNA here is from genome assembly GCA_917880715.2 of Matsumyia berberina. Lineage (NCBI taxonomy): Eukaryota > Metazoa > Arthropoda > Insecta > Diptera > Syrphidae > Matsumyia > Matsumyia berberina. The sequence continues at coordinate 106,364,327 of OU862870.1, read as the reverse complement.
AAAATAGTTTATGGTGGCGTACGTGGATGAGGTTGTAAAATGTCGAAAGCGACTATTGAAGCAGTTTTGTTCGGTACGAATTGGTGGTGACAAGTGACACGAAAGAATTGTGGCGAAGAAGACGGCTGAAAAGAGACCGACCTTTGAACTGAAAAGGTCTCTACATTCAATAAATTGTTTCAACTATGGGGAGATAATGGTGACGTTAAAAATGCCAAAGGCGAAGCACTCCTTAGGCTGGAAATTGACGTTTGGCTCTATGTATGGATCGATAGTTCATTCAATGAATGAAACGGGCAGTGAACACATAGAAAAAAAAATAATTGTTGGAGCGACAGCTCAGGATGAGCCAAGGCTTAGCTTCTTGCCACCATTCATGCTGTGGGTGTTACATTTTGCACGAATGGAAAGGACCTACATTTTATTGCTGATTTCGAACGGCTTTTTCATGACAAATTATACTCCCTGAAGTTTGTCATTGCTCGACGAGAGGTGGTGCCACGAAAATATTCGGTGGACATGGCGGGGACTTGAACCCACGCTGCTCGCACTGCAGTCCAATGTACAAATCACTGCGCTACGGTAACGCGGAAATAGCCATCTTAATAGTTGTGTCACTGTAGAGCTTGTATAGTTCATGGTTTAATCTTCTCCTCCATGAATCGTCAACGCAGGTGGGACCATAAACCGAGTGTAAACTTAATTCAGCGAGTATACAGGAATGATGAAGGTCTTGTATAGCATCTCTTTGATTCTTCTCGATAGGATCTTGCTAAATAGTTGTCTCATAAGACCATTGTAACAACGATTAGCCAGTGTCATTCTAAATTGGATCTCCGCGCTGATGTCGTTAGCAGAATTAAAAGCAGAAACTAGGTAGACGAATTCCTTCTCTACCTCGAAGTTGTAGTGGTCCATCGTAACGTTCTGTCTGAGACGTCAGTGCTGTATTTCAGTGTTTCTTAGAAAACGTGTACTTTATTTTATTCTCGTTTACAACCAAACTCTACCCAACTCATTCCAACAACTTTTGATTCAATGTTCCTGAAGGCATCAATGAGTGCTCGCTTTCCTCGATGTCATCTGCGAAACCAAGTAGTTGCACTGATTTGTGGCTTGGGAATTAGGCACTATTTTCTCCAGTACCAGGTTTGAAAAAAACTTTATGACAGTCTTAAACTTCTGGTGGCATTCAGTGACGCCTTTTGCAACGTTGACGGAGCAGCAAGCGTTCATCCTACATACATAAATGAATAAGTTTAGCAGGAATACCAAAACTACACATAACTCAGAACAGCTTATCTCTATTCACACTGTCATATGCAGTCTTGCAATCAATAAATAGGTTGTGGGTATCAATCTGAAACCTTTCGGCCTTCTCCATAAATTGGCGTGAAGTCAAGACGCGGTCGATCGTCAACTTTTCAGGACTATCACTGTGCTGAAAATTTACCTTGAACTGCTCAACCTTTAGTTTAGCTGAGTGCCCTCTTGTATAATTTAGGCTTTGCTTTGGTTGATTCAACGTCGTTTCCATCCGTTGGTTGTAGTGATTGGTTATCCTATAGGTTAAGAGCGGAGTTTCGACTTCCGTCATAATCTGCAGAATCACTCTTTACATGTATTTAGCACCACTTGCGTTTCCACGCGGTATTCCCCTCTTCACCCTTGCAGGTTTGGGTAGCCGAACTTTGGGTTGCTATCTCTATCCTCTAATAAAAATTCTTCAATCTAAACTAGTGAACGAATGCCCGATAAATGGAATCTCAGCATTGTTTGCCCGCGCGTTAAGAATAGATACCCTCTAAACTGCGTCAACTAGAGAGGCATCTTCAGGTGGAGCTACAATCCGCGGTAGACCTGGGCTTCAACCAACAAACGTCTCCAGCCAGCTCGATCTTTAGACAGCTGCCTTTAGTTTCACACGCTAAGTTGGTTAAGGTCCCCTTCCATTTGCGTCGTGGTCTTCCTCTACTGCGCCATCCCTCGGGTGTGGATTTAAAGATTTTCCGGTCTGAAGCATTGGTGTCCATCCGCTCTACATGGCTGAGCCATCTCAGTCGTTGGACTTTCACTCTCCTGGTTAAGTCGATGTTGCTGTATAGCTCGTACAGTTTGTCGTTGTATCTCACCGTCTAGACGGAACCGAAAATCACCCAAAGAATTTTCCTCTCAGTTAAGATCAGTCTTCTAAATCTTGTTTGCCGTTTTGTGTGAACTCTTCGTAAACAACCTGATTAGTCCGGGTCAGTGCATTTTTAGACCAAGAAAGTCCCCTATCAACCGAATCCTCACATTTCGTGTTCAGATTTTGGAAAAGAGCCGTGAATTCCAAATCGATACTCGTCACCCTTTTTATCGACTTTAAAAGCCGTAGAGTGTGGAGCTTAGAACCAAGTATGAATGGCTTGCGCCTTAATAGTCTCTTCCGTGATCGCATAACTCGTCACTTAACGAGTAAGACGTTTTGACCCCAGGGCCATTTCCCTCAGAAATCTGTGCAATTGCTCTCATATGCCAATGACATTGATGTAATAGTACGACCACAGCTGCTAATGGTGTATTTATGGGTATCAAAGCCGAAGAGTCACCTGAAGGCCTACATTGAGGGCGAGGCATCAGTAGTCTGCTGATTTTCTGATTTTCTGGTGGCCTGGTAACTCCATCATCAGTTTGCAGTCTGTTTCATTACACAACTTTCAATAAGGCCGCGCACAAAGTATCAGGAGCCTGTTTAACAGTGAAAACGATAACAGTTCGGAATTTGTAGTGTTGAGTGATGTGTCGGAAGCATGCTAAAGCTTGCAAGCTTATACATATTTCTTTTCTAAGCCAATGATCCGAAACTCCTTGTTACAAATGTTCGTCCTTGTAATTTGTCAAAAAAATGCTTCCATTCGTAAGAAGTAGGCATACCTCCTCCCAAATGACCATTTATTAGCACCATAAGCCCTCTCATTTGCATATAATAACTCCCATGTTAACAGGATAATTGAAATGATGACAAAACACCCACTTATGGACATAAAGTTGCTCGCCAACCTCCGAACTTTACGAAATAAAATAAACATTCCTAGGCCGAGTTAAACACACGTTAACGACTGTCCAACGAAGTGAATATCCGCCTTCCAAACACAAACACACCGACACTGAATATTCTCCCGCATCGACTAAGGAATTTATTACATAATTAACTTTTAGGAAGCAATATGTGTGCTCCTGTGAAATGAAATTACAAAAGAAAAAGGATCCAGAACCTCACCTGCGGAGTTCTATTCAATTAGCGCTTGAAAAAAAAAACTCTCACATACACCAACAGAAACCGGCTGGCTGTTGACTTCTGGATTATTATACATATTGCTAAGCACAGTCCCTTCAACAGGACATTAAGGGCAGTTTCTAATAGCTTTCCTTCCTTTTCCTTACTCCTTTCGTTAAATAATTACCTGAATCCACGAATACAACCGCCTGCCAAACATGTCCCCGTGTGACTTGAATTCAACGACATAATCAAAGAGAATGATGTCCTTTTGTCACACAACGCGCGGAAGCAACCTGAACCTACCAACCTGGCAATATGGCGTCGCCATCATTAAAATAACTCTTTTTTAATAGGAATGTGTGTATTTTTTTTTCCTGTAATGTCGCACCCATCCACTTGGATAAAAGAAAGATGGTGGCGCGGCAATAAATTGTTTCCAAACCGAACCTATAAAGGCAATAAAGTCAATGAATTAAGATCGGCGGCAAGGATATCGGCTCCGTTTATTAATTAAATTAAATGTGTTGATGAGCAATAAGTTATGGGTTAAGAAATTTGATAGGTGATTTGGCTCGGATTAGGGCTTGTCGCATGCCCAAAGGGATCATTATGACACAGTGCCGTTTAAAACGGAAACAGTTTCTATGTCCAACAATTCTTAGATGCCTCCATCATGGGCGGAACCATCATAGACTTGTTTAAAGGTAAAAAGTCTAGCCGGAACTTGCATGTCAGGAGGTCAACTGTCCCTGCTTAAAACACTGAGGCAAAATACAGAATTCAGTATGACATCAGATGACATGTCACCCAAATGTTGCTTCTGTCATCGTTATTAGCCTTAAGACCGCTTGTGTTACGCCTGGTCCAAGCCTGTTCTTGCACCGTTAGCCGGCAAGAAGGATTACATATGTTAGGATAACAGGCGCGTCTGAAACCACAACAACATGTTCGTGAGAAGTGTTGAACCACTGAACTTATTCTTAAAAATCAGCGGCAACCACAGCACGTCCTCTGCACCAGAATCCCAACTCAAAATAGCGTGGAATCATCTATGAACGAAGAAAGTTTTTCGACCTAACTAACAAGGAGTTTAAAGTTCTTAACATACCACTGGACGAAAGGAGAAGTGTAAGAGTCATCGAAAGGTATCATCGCACTCTAATCGGAAAGGGATTAATTCCGCAGAGGAGATTGAAGAAATCACTGATGGATCGTTGATAAATGGTTGAGCGGTGAAAAGAACTGACACTGTCTTGGGTTAGAAGACAAGTAAGAATCAAAGGAAAAGGGAGACATTTTAGTAAAGCGGAAGTCAATCTTAAGGTTTTGCGGGCGTGAAACGATTGCTGCCAAAAGAGGGGATTGGCTACGATTCATAAATCGATCACCAACGAACCATCAAAAAGGTAGGCGAACTAGGCAAGGTCCAAACAAGTTAAAGTGACAATCAAAGTGTTTAGTGGCTGCATCGAAGGAGAATTTATTAGCCCCACGCTGTCAAGATTGTCAATTTGAGAGGTCACCTAAGTCAAATGAGGCTGGCAGCTGCAGGATGACTTGGCGCATTTACTTTGCCAATGTTCAGCAAAAGGTGTGAGATTTTGGACTGTCCTTGAATGGAAAATCATAGGGTAGATAGAATTTCAAAGAACCTGATGTCCCTCAGAATCAAGATAAGAATGGAACTACGAGAATGGCTGGAATCTCTCTCTTTTGGATAATAATAAATGAGCAAGGAACAGTCTTGCCATCCTGCACTGGATTTCAACTCTAACTGGATTCACTGATAACGAAAGCTAGAGGGAGAAAGTGCTCTAACACCCTTTATTATTCCTGAACACTTTTCCAGTCTTAACTTTTCCACTCTTAAAGAACATTTTTTAAACTCCCTGAGAAAAAACACAGGCCCTTTTGTAAGCTTGACACGACAGAAAAACTTTCAGTCAAACGAAGGGCATGAACGTTCGATACGATCATACTTAAGCAACTCTAGATATAAGGAATACTTTTAATTCACCCAGGTGGGGTTAACTTCTTAATACCACACCATAGTACTGCCTCAAAGATAGAAAAATGATTTATGACGCTGCAGAGGATTATCGCAGCAACTCACGTTATGGAAAGCATAAGGCTCAATCCTGCGATTTCAGAGCAGCCTTCCTTGTCGAAAATGCAGATGATATTGCTACAGTGACTACTGCAAGGACACCGCTAAAGCATGGAGAAAGTTAAACTACCGTCTAAACCTGTCAGCAGAAACAACGATGATAGTCGTTCTGTCTAGAAAACATATCGTAGTCGATCGTATTTCTGAGCAGCAGATAAAGACTGCATCCGAAAAATCGCTCATTATTGAGCAGATTAATGACGAATATCGGAGGCTCTATCGTTAGTAAATGAAGACTTCTGATGTTGATCACGAGCTCCATTTTCCTATACGGTGCTGAGATATAGGCCGACGCATTCAGATAGAAAAGAGGAGCACCGAACAGTATTGCCTACCGAACAGTATCAGAAACTGCCGTAATCGATCTATCGTAGCAGCAGCAATTAAAAATACGTCTTCGGCTGGACACTGTCCTATTGGTTTTAATGCCAGAACGATGGATATTTTCTCAAAGCGCCGGGTCTCCCTCTTTCCCGCTCCCATTTTTTCACTGTTGTGCGTTTCTGCTTATCGCTTGTGCCGTTGCTGATTGTGCAGAGGCATAGGCGATGAGTGGAGGCGTATAACAACTGGCGGATAGCGGGTTGTGAGTGAGGGTCTTGTTGGTGGACCAAAACATATTGTCGTTTGGGCATAACACCTGCGACAGTTTGTTTTGGAAATCTAGCGTCGGGCCTTCACTTCGCGACTTTGCTTAGGTGCGTCGGTGTTGTGTTTTTTGTGTTTGTGTTTTGTAGTGATGGGAAAATTCAGGGTTGACTTTTCCAACATACGTGGGCTAAGAAAGAATTTCTTTGCCATTTACGCCCACACTCAACTCTATAAACCAGCTGTTTTGGCACTTTGCGAAACACAGGTGGGTGCGGACTCTGATTCTTCAGATCTAATCCTGCCTGGATATAGCTTAGTGCCATTATTCTTTCCTCGTCGCGGTCTCGCCGTTTATATACGTAGTGATGTAGCTTACAATATTCTACCACAGTATGGCCACTGTTCCAATCCGGAATTTAACTTCATATGGCTAAAATTCACCGTCCGTAAGCACTCAATACACCACTGCTTCATTTATAGAAGCCCAAATCTAGACAGCAACTCTACCTATAACGAGTTTGATGCGCTGTCTGACTCCATCTTAAGAATTGTCTCCCTGTCTCCTCGTACTGAAATCGTCATTGCGGGCCATTTCAATATACACAATTCTAGTTGGCTTCGACATTCTGGACAGACAACACCCGAAGGAAGGTATGTTGAAATCTTTGCTGCGGTAAACAATCTAACCCAGCTTGTAAATGAGCCAACACGTATACCTGACATTGCAAGTCATTCCGCCAACACACTTGACTTGTTTCTTACCTCCCACCCTGATAAATACAATCCATTCCATTCTCCTAGGTATGAGCTCTTTTATTCCCAACCGAATAAAGAGCATAAAACCTAAGGAAAAAGCGTGGTTCGACTTGAGCTGTAAAGAGGCCCTCAGGTTGAAAGAGGTAAGTTTTCGGACTTACAAAGCCAACCCCTCTGAGGAAAACCGAATCAAGTTTAAACAAGCCAGAAATGACTGTAATGTCCACATTCGACGTGTCAAATTCTCACATGACCAAAAATTGAGGCAAAAAATACTACAGTGTCCCAAGGGTAGTAAAAATTTTTGGTCATTCGTCAAAAACATAAAGAATTCTGCCTCGTCATCAATCCCAACGCTCATTTACAATGACATTCCAGCTGTCAACTCCTTAGACAAGGCTAATCTGCTTGCCGCGCATTTCGCGGCCTGCTCAACGCTTCCAGATTGTGCTTTGTCTCCGCCTGTACTCGAGAGCGTCGATTTTTCCATGGGACAAGTCCACTTTCGCACTCGTACAGTCGCAGGAGTACTTAAAGGTCTAAACATACACAAATCCGCTGGTCCAGATGGTATTCCACCCATAGTTCTGAAGAGGTGTTCTTCCACGCTGGCAAAACCACTGCGTAAGCTTTTTCATCTTTCCTACTCTTCTGGTCTCTTCCCGAGTAGATGGAAAACTGTATTTGTCCAGCCCGTCCCAAAAAAAGGCGAATCTTCTTCTCCCTCCAATTACCGACCCATTGCACTTACGTCCCTTCTTTCCAAGGTCATGGAAACGCTGATAAATCGTCAGCTTATGAAGTATCTTGACTCACGAAAACTCCTCAATGACCGGCAGTACGGTTTTCGTAGCAACAGGTCCACTGGTGATTTGATGGCATATCTCACCGAGAAGTGGAACCAATCTATTCATCACTTTGGTGAAAGCAAGATTGTTGCGCTTGATATTTCTAAAGCATTTGACAGAGTTTGGCATCAAGCTCTTTTGTCGAAAATGCGTGCATATGGCATCGATGTATCTCTTCTTCAATGGATTAGAAATTACCTTTCGAACCGTTCAATTCAAGTTGTTTTGGATGGTTTCAAGTCTGCAATTCACCATATAAATGCTGGTGTTCCCCAAGGCTCTGTTTTGTCTCCGACTGTCTTTCTCATTTTTATAAATGATCTCCTGTCTGCAACTTCTAATCCAATCCATTCCTTCGCTGATGACAGTACCCTCAGCTTCTCATATTCGTTCCCCAACTCACGTCCTTGCTCTTCGGACGTAGAAGAGGAACGGCAACGTATGTTAAGCTCATTAAATTCCGACCTTGACAGTATAATAAAATGGGGTTCAACCAATAGAGTGGAATTTAATGCGTCCAAAACTCAATGCTGTCTTCTGTCACTTAAGCGAAAATCTAACCTCCCACCATTGTCCATGAATGGTACCTGCATTGCCGAAACCGAAAGACTTTCCATTCTCGGTATGTGTCTCACTGACAAACTTCGTTGGAACGACCACATATTCGAAATCGCCAAAAATGCTGCGAAATGTCTAGGTTTCCTTAAGCGGTGCAAAAAATACTTTACCCCTTCTGATCTGGCCTCAATTTATAAGGCGTTCATTCGCCCAAAGCTGGAGTATAACGCTCATATCTGGTCTGGTGCACCCAAAACCACCTTGCACATTCTGGATAGAATCCAAAATCGCGCGTTGAAACTTATTGGTGACAGGGACATTGCGAAGTCAATAGACTCGCTTGAACATCGACGAAATGTTTCCTGTCTCTCACTGTTTTATCGTTTCTTCCACAAACAGTGCTCTAGCGAAATAGCTAGTTGCATTCCGCCCCTTCAATTCTTCACCCGCAATTCGCGTCAAGCTTCGAATGCTCATCAGTTTACCCTTAAGCCTAATTTCGGGCGTACCGTAAAATATAGAGATTCTTTCATAAGCCGTACAACGCGAATGTGGAACAGTCTACATAGCTCTGTGTTTCCCCGTCACTGCAACCCGCAGGCATTTAAGGCCAACGTGCATCGGTATCTCCTACGTCTCTCCCCCAATTTCCCTAATGCCCGTGCTCTCGTTTAAGGGTAGCCATAACCCCTTTAGCGCGCGTTAATTATAAAAAAAAAAAAAAAAATTTTTCTCAAATGACATTTGCAAGAGCTGCAGAGACGAAGAAAATGAAGAAATGATCCTCAATTTCCTCTGCACTTGACTTGCCCTATCCCCAAGAAGGAATCTCTATCTAGGAGCCTATCACTTTGACAATTTGGGTGAACCGAAATAAAATCTTCCCCCATTAAAAGAAGGAAACTCCTCATACAAGGTTCCTGGTGCCGGTTATCCGGTGCTCCATATGGTATCACAATGGGCCTACACTAAGTTGAAGTGTTCACCTAAACTACCCGAAACTTGCTTAAGTTTGCTGTTCTGCGACCTAAGACACCGTGAAGTTGCCTGAAATGAGAACTCAAAGGAGAAATGTTCAGGCCACATTTTTGGTTAAGGATTTCATCGACGACTGGGTTAACCAAATGAAAATTTTCCGACGGCATCGGTAAGAGATCTAAGACGTTCCAGCTATTTTTTAGCAGAAAAAAATGCAGATCGGGTCGCTACACTTCTTCAAATTTTATGAAGCTAAAACACATTTCAAGCCAATTAGCCTTATCTATGTCTTCCTTAAGACACTTGAACAAGTTTTGAACATTCACGAGTGAAACATCTTAGGCGCACGTAGACGAATCTCGAACAGCTACTGCCTAGTTGTAGAAGGGGCTCTCTATAACTTTAGCACTGTAGCTATACTGATGCTGTAGGAGTCGATAAACCTATATCGGTAACCATTTCGGTTGCAGAGGCATTCAGCTCATTCTGATCACAATGAACTTCGTTCGTTGCTTCTGACGAGGAGTAGGTAAGGTTAGGATACCTTCAAGTGGCTGTCAGCTGAAGCCAACACACGTAGACCAATTATAGGTCCGTTGTGATACCACGTGGATCCTGGAGAAATCTCCTTTACCTAGTCGTTAAATCACTTAGAGCTTCTGATGAAGCGTAGGAGACTTCTAATATTTGCGTTGATTGCTTGGAACACGCTACAGTAATTTGGGAGATGGAAAGAGAGGTTGATATTGAGCCTATCAGAGAAAACATCTCCACCTACCCCTTCGTTGGTTCTGACGAAGAGTAACACTGTGGTAAAGTATCCTAAATTCGTCCGAGGCATTGTACATGTTTCTTAGATATGTACATGGTTTCAATATCATGACCGTGAATGCCAGGACTTGATACTATTTAAATTGTTTTAAACTCCAAACTCTCCAGTACGCCAACTTCTTCGTCACAAGGTGGCGACGTCTGCTCCACTAGCTCAAAAAACTTTTTACCTTCTCGATTTCTTTCAACCGTTTCGGCTCAGTGAAGCTAATTACTTCGTCCGCTGCAATTATATTTATCCTCCACCCCCATCTACAACATTTTTTAATTGCATATCGGTCGTTTACTTCGCCCCCCCATCGCCTGTGGGAGAGTTGCATTCAAGAAACAATTAAGTATTTTCGTTGGACACATTTTTAATTAAACATTCCACGTCACCGTGCAGGAAAAAATGGAACACCACCGAGTGCCGGACCAGCTTTTTATCCTTGTTACTACTGTTCGGTCCTGTCTATTGCTTTTCCTCTGTTCAGGTGTACTATGAACACTTTCAAAGTTTTTTTTTTCCAACATCTAAGCCGTAACCCAAACAAATTAAAAGATACGACCGAGAAGGATGTAACAGCGCCAAAAAAAAAAAGTAGAAAACCCAACCGATTGAAGCAATTAAACTTTTTGATCGCTGGCAAGTGTTCAATGTCATGCGAGCGAGCGACGACACTTGGAAATGCGAATCGAATCGCAGATTGAGTGAGGTTTCCATAACACCAACCAACCAGCTAGCAACCCTTCGCCGAAATAGAGATGCACTCCTGACGGTGATGGCCATGCAAAGAGGGTGCGGGCAGGTCCTTTGGATTTTCTGTTTATTTGCTCTTTTCATCGCGCAAATGTGTGTGAGTTTGAGGATTTTTATTTCAAACTCACTCGCTGGGCGGATGAGGGTTGGGTTACCCTTGGCTGGCCCTCAATCGCTACTAACTGGACATGCGTGACAAATCTCATTAAGTTTATTTGACAAATATTTCATTTATTTGGAGAAAGGAACGAAGTGACAAAAGGAAAGGCGGAAGGCTGGCGGGGAAATAAAAGTCGAGTATTGTGTCATCTGGTAAAGGGTTAAATTATTGGGCAATGCTGCGTTGACAGGTGGATGTTTAGGGGATGGAAATTGTCGGTTGCGTTAATGCAATAGACATTTGATTTGTCATTCATTACGAGGACCGGCTAGTTGTGAACTTTAATTTAGTTGTGAGGCCGAAGAGACTGAGAATAGTGCGTGGGGGTAGTGACCTAGTTTGTGATGATCATTGTGTACCATGCGGTACGTACTTCTGTGTATTTTGGTTTATCAGAGCCCCTTGGTCAGAAATTCCATTTTAAAACCAAGATGGTCTAGGCTAGGCTCTACGATGATCTGGTAAAGTGCTAACTCATCAAGATGTCGGAAGTGTGCATAGATAGAAGCATAGATCTTCTTAAGATTGACAACAAGATTCCCTCAGAGGTAAGACTGTAACGCATAGAACCATTAATCGATGAATGATCATTGGGAATTATTAGTGCGTTCCTAAGCTCGTAAAATAGGCAATCGATCAACTTTTCACTTTATGCAGAAACCTGAAGAAGACTCAAGAGCTACATACCTACTGATTTTCAACCTCTGTTTAATGATTTCAAGGCCATCAACGAAAAGGTGAATAGGGATGACCTCTGCGTTAACTCTGATTTTGGTACAAAACTTATTCTTAAAAAGGTTAGGTTATAGAAGTGGCAATGGGATAAAATCCTAATAACATACGTGTCCGTCGTATGGTTGCAAAAAACCGTCACGCTTAGATCAACGTCCATGGGGATGTGACTCCCATACTGTGTTATCCTATGAGTTTTATCTTTACTACTACCTACGGATTCAGAAACACCATTCGTTGGACCCGAGCCATTCTGCGGGCTGAGACCGTATCGAATCCAAGACGAACTGCGAAGAGAGAAAGAGTGCAAAAGAAGAAGACTATGAGAGGCCAAAATAACTCATCGGGAACTACAACCGAAGAAGAAGCAAGTCCTGCCTATGTACCAGCCAAAGCCAGCCTCGCTTTCTAACAGGCTTCGGGCCATTGCAGAATCAGGGAGCATCTCAAGAAAATAGGAATAGGAGCAAACAGAAACTGCAGATTCGGCAGCGATGTCGAGGAGACTCCGTCACACAGAAACGGATCTCCCATCGTTGGACCCAATCTAGATACTCCAATGCCTCAGAGTGGTTGGATTGGAGCAAGTCCTTTAGGTCGAGACTCATCGCCTAATATGAGTACGGGGAAGCACAATAGATCTATACAGGTCGCAGTGCATACACACACCCCAACTTTAAACATCTAACCTAAGGGTTTCAAGTCATCCCGAGGCGTTTACAAATCTGTTCAAATCATTTACACATCTGGCGAGGAATTCTCCGAGATCCTAAAAGAAATGTGTGCCCAGGATTCTAAACCTTAGATGACAGAGACCTGTGCAGTGGCGGAGAAGGTTTGAAATATCCTCATGCACTTCCTCATTACCGCAGCCACTGCACAGGTCATTTGCTTTTCTTTGATATGAAACCTTAGCATTTAATGCCCGGTAATCATGCCTCTGTAGTCGCCGTGGCTCAGTTGTTAGCGCGTTGGACTACTAAGCGAGCGGCGTGGGTTCAAACCCCAGCCAGCACCACCTCTCGTCGGGGAATGACAAGCCTCCGTATAATCTGTCATGAAAGAGCTTCTCAATTCGCCGTTCGGAATCGGCAATAAATTGTAGATTCCTTGCATTCGTGCGAAAATATAACACGCACAACATGAATGGCTAGGCCTTGGCTCATACCAAGCTGTCGCGCCAGCAATTTATTTTTTTTTTCATGCCTCTTGAAGCTGGAGTGCTTTTGTTCTTTCGCAGGACCTTTTCGGTTCTGTTTCTGTTATAAGGATGATCCTTTCCGTGCTAGTTCATCAGCCTTTTCTTTGTCTGGTAAACCTTTGTGTCCGGGACCTCAGCATAATTTTACATTGCGCTGTGTGACAAGATCTCGTAGCTCGCAACAGCAATGCGCAAGCATCGATTTGATTTCTGTTGCAAAAATCGCTTTTATTGCCGCCTGGCCGTCAATGTACAAGCTAATATCATCATGTGTTATCGGCTTCATTGCAAAATTTGCTGTAATCTGGGAGTCTGACTGACCTTGATAGTACCCCAAATCCAGCCTCAACGCTGGAGTATCTATCTTGAAGCGAACTGTGTAGATCAACCTGGGATTATCGACTTAAGTATGATTAGTCTCCCACTCTTCTCTACTAGGTAAGGAATCTGCAGAAGTCTAAACCGGGTGTTGTGTAGTCCGTGCTTACAGCGATCCCTGTGTACTTTTGCAGGGTCTGTGCATAGCCTGATAGACTGGATATCCAGCTCTCACTTTGGCAGATGGTTGAGTATGGTATCTAGCCTGGCCATGGGGGTGTTTCCATTGCATCGGTTGCATAGATACAGGCCATTCCCTGAAGTTTTGTCTTGGTCTCACTACAACAGTGTAGAACCACAGGATAATTTTGGGACTAGGACCCCAGGTTTTACCAAATATCCGATTGCAGCTGTAATTGCTCTTTGCTCTTTCTTTAATATTCCGACTCCATTTTAGATTTCTATTTTCCACCACTCTATGGTATTTGGCACAGTCGGAGAGTTTGAGTAAGGTCCTCTCGGCAGATGGGATCCTAAATGGTAGAATTTTACTTCCACCAGTTGTGTCTTCTGCGGGCTAACCGATAGTCCAAATTGTTTGGTCCAGTTACTTATTACCGTAGAGCAATGCTTGATTTGATCTTTACTAGTAGATAAGAATTTTCCTGTCACCGGAACCCAGTGCAGGGGGAAAAGAACTTATCCTGGTGGAGTGTCCTTAGAAGTTATTACCTTGACGGATGTGCGTCCTAGCTCTGCCCTTCAGTACACTCACTATCAAGTTTGTGATAGTTTTGTTTACATTAAGGCTCTAGCTCTAGCTCTCTCCTCACCGCGTCAGTTTTAAATATCCAGGAAGGCGTCAATAGAATATTCCTCGTCGTGTCTTCCTCCGCGTCTTAATCGCCAAATCTCCTGCAGAGGTCAGTCGTGCTTAGTCGCACTCTCCTGTGATCAGCATATCACTAAAGCTAAGTGCGAGCTGTTAAGTACTCTTTTTTGATAAGGAAGCGTGCTCCATCTCTCATTGGGAGAACTCCAAGTGTATTCCCTGTTTTAGAACTTCTATAGGGATTGGAACAGAGTGATCGACCATTATTTGGTTCAGTTTCGATCCCTCTCTTGACGATTCATAGGCCTTTTCATTCCCCTTGATGCCTCTATCCTCCGGGGCTCAACAAATGTCTTTATGTCTTGAGTTAAGCTCGCTGCGATAACTCTTTACCACAAGCGATTTGCGTATTGTGGGTGACACAGCTTTGATGGCGACCTGGCTATCGATGAATATGTCGATATTTCTTCCCTTCCCATGGTTCCTGATAATAGTTCTCTTGCGGCCTCGGTTATCGCTAGAACTTCAGCTTGGAACACACTGGCGTGGTTTGGAAGTTTTATCGACCGGTCAATGATGGGTTCTTCTGAGTATAGTCCGGAGCCTACCCCTTCATCCATTTTGAGCTGTCAGTGATACGTAACAAGTATCGTTAATCTCGAAAAGGAACGTCTCCACACCATCGTAAATTTTCTTAACTTGGTGTGGTCTGCTCTACTACTGTATGAGCCAATATTTCCCGATTCTCACAATCGTCTCCATGTGTGTGCTACTAATAGGATTCCTTCCCACAGCCCATGTCTCCATGATTTCCACCCTTGAGCGTTCTCCTAAAAAGCTAAAACTAATTACAAAGAGGATATCTCACGCTCAGAACAACTTTCTGCAGCCAGCTCAAGTGTGCAACCGCCCAGAGGAGCCACTCCATTCAACTCTTGCTCATTTGAATCATAGACCAGTTGCAATGGAGCACAAAAAAGGCCCGCAGAGGGCGACATACCCACCAGCCTCAGCTTCAGCTTCAGCAGCATCCACTTTGCCAAAGTGAATCAAACCGAATATATAGACATTACAATTAACCACGGTCGGCGAACGAATCCGCCGTCACCGCCGCCGCTAGAGCCGCCGCCGATTTCGCGCAGCCATGAGGAGGATGTTGTAAGGGGAGGGGGGAAGAAATCGGGTAAGTGGATGTGTACTCGTTTAAGTATCTCTCTGGGAGAAAGAGAGATGTTTTCGTAATAAAGTGATGCCCGCGGACCACCCAAGTCGCCGGACTGGATGGAGTAAAATTTTCTCGATGACTTGTACGTCGAGGGAACGACGATGACGCCGAGGCCCATTCTTCTGGTGGGTTTTTAGGAGTATATTCGCTTTGCATACGTACGCGCATACATACAGCTTCGCGTATCTGAAAGATTATACGTGAGAGTATACGCTAGACTCAGAAGAGAGATAAGTAGAAATAGATCTTGGTTCTAGGGCTCGGGCTGGTAGTGGTGGTGTTTTTGTTGGTTTGCATCACGCCTCTGGATTGGCATGAAGTTGATGTTAAGAGAGGATTCAAGAGAATCAGCGGATGAAGATGTTGTGCCAAGAAATTCAAAGTGAATATGCACACACACACACAGACCCATATGACTCCTTCAAATGGACTCAGTCAAGTATCTGTTAGACAATGCGGCTGTGACGGTGGACTTGGGTGAATTGGATCGAAGCCGCAAGCTGCGAAGAGAAATCTGTGTTTACCAATAAAGTTTCGTGCAATTGACAACAATTACTGAGGTGATAGGCTTACCTGGTTACGGCGAATCGATGGTAAGCGATACATTAGCGGTGTTTATTGTTTTAAGGTGAAACGAATGGCCCATCGCCAGGGGCAGAACAAGAATGTAAGTGTAGGGTATGTCAAGAAAGGCCCATGTTAGGCACAAGTTGACATTGAAGTGGCACCGACCATAATAATCGCCGACTTTAAAAGGGTTCGTGAGATTTTCTCTTTGACACTGATGGAAGGCGTTGAGGCATAGAATCAAATAAGTACCTTTACAGTCTTGTCATGTTTGTAAGAGTGTGTTCATTTGACAAGGCCGCGTCTGACGTATCATAAGTGCGTACTCTCGTCCTCAACTCGATCAATCAGGCTTCAAACTATGTAAAGCGGAAGAATCTTCTTTCTGCGCAGTCAAATTAAACCGAAAATTCAGGGCTGGATGGATTGCAACTCTGGTTTGAGAACTATGTACATAGCCAAATGGAATCCGTTGATAGTCGCTGGAATGGTTTGGAGTGGCCGTGCGTCGGTACTTTGATCAATGTGGATCTATTGTGTTGTCAGTCCAGAAGAAAGTCACTAACCAAATATAAGAACACAGACTAGATTTTACCGTAACGGATGTAAAGAATAGCCACTTTCCTCTCTACATAGGAATAAGGACCTTTTTTAAATATTGATTTAAGCCTAGGACATAATCCCTAAATGTACTAGACAAAGTAACATGACGTAGACCGGAAGGAGAAGAGAAGATAGGAGAGAATTTTTGGTGTAGTGGTTTGAAACTCAGGTAAAGCTTGGTTTCATTAATGGTCGAGGGTGGCGTCTAGACTAACTGGGGACATTTGGTAAGGCTTTTGTATTGCTTATCAATTCCCGGCATTTTTTTCCAACCTCCTGATGTCATCATTATGACTGGTTCAACCAACTCTTCAAGCCATGACCACTCTACTGCCAGTGTTATGCCTTTTTAGTAGAGTAGATATCAGTTTTCTCGACATAGGAGTTAAACCCAGAACCGTCAGCTTGACAAGCGGAGATGTTGCAACTACATCACGGCCGTCCCTAGATCAAACCCCGGGAAGACCAGACGAGGAGAAAATTGCATAAAATTCATTGTCGCATACAAGGCCACTGGCATCGACGACATCCACCCAAAAATGCTGCACGATTCTGATGAAATTATCGTCGTGACTCAAGCAAGTCTTTAGGGGTTGAAATCAAGTAGAGTCTTGGCCTTGTATAGGTTGGGTTACTGAGGTAATGGGTTGACCCAGTAGTCAGCGTGACTGTTTATCTCCCATTGTGTTTTCTTGGACTGGACACTGTTAGGTGGTACCTCAAGATAGAGATCAGGACCAACGAGTGGGTGACAAGCGCCTCTTCTCCTCAGGTAGTCAGCCTTTTTATTACCCTCTAAACCTTAATGACCTAAAATCCAGGCCACGGTAACCTTGAGCGCCTAAAGCTGGGCATCCACGATCACTCATGAATGACATTCCGGGCGTGAGTGCGGGATCCAGAAATGTTTGAATTCATTCGGAAATGAATGCGCACTCTTTCACGCAGCCCCATCCAACCCAACCCAACCTATACAAGCCCCATCCATGAATACGCTCATTCCGGGAATGGCATTCATGAGTGATCGTGGATGCCCAGCTTAAGGTCAGCTAAATACTCTTTGTAGATCCAAAACAGTCAGAGAATTCGGTTGAAACAGTCTTGTCTGAGTCTCAAGATAGTACAGAGTCACCGGAAATTAACCAAGCTCATGGTTAGATTTATGGGAGAACTTCATCAATTCGAACCTAAGTTAAGCATTCCATCAACTGTTTGGTATCTTGCCACTGAAACTCCTTGATGAACTCTTTCATTCTCAAGATTACTACAATTAGTGAGCAATCCGAAGCTCATGCGTGACACTTTCTTAAGTAAAATCAAGAAATTACCCGTTCAAGCAGGATCTAAAGGCCTGAGTGCAGTGCCATCTTTAAGTTGACAAAACATGCCTTTTCGCAACGAGACGTGTAGTCTATCCAAACTTATTTCCCCTTCTGCATGCAGGTTCCACTCGATACTTTGTACGTGGTCTCTTCCTAAGTGATGATCATAACAAGACACTGCAACGATTTTTCCTCTCCAAAACAAGACACAAACAGTTTTACATTCTCAACACACAATCTATGTATCTGCGAATGTATCCAACCGATGCACCTCAAAAAATCAACAAGAGATCAGATTACATACAGCGCGTGTATCTACAAGCGCTCATTATGGATTTGTCGCTTACAATTGTGCGCACACTTCCCATCGAGATAATATCCGTCAGTGATCGCACAACGATCTCGTTCAATCGCATTCGACTGTCAATATCACAATGTGTGCCACACGTCGCCGTCGTCCGCTCGAGCGCTGTATGCATGCAGTGCGTGTACCGCCATTATGTGGGTCGTCAACTGCTAACCATAATCGTGTTGATTTATTGAGATTTGTTTTGACTGCATGTCCATGGAGATAAATCGTAATTACCTACGGAGACAGGGATACACGGATACACGTACGAGTACTCCAAGTTGCAAGTTCCTCTCCCTCCAATAAATCATTGGAATTATGCCCAAACTAATTTTTGCGTTCAGTTTTTTTTTTTTTTTGTCGTTTTGTTGGAGTACAGATACGCGCACTAGGAGTAGGCACATATCATAGATATCCGAACCGGGGTCCATTCATAAATCACGTTTATTGTTGGTGCACTTTGAATGGTGGAATTTTAATTATGATCGATGGCAATTGGATTAATTGAAATGTGTTCAAGTTGGTATTGTGCCCGCGACACTGGCTGTGAAGAATGGGCTACAGTTGACGATCCAAGGCGGATGGGTTGCTTAACAATGGAACCAATTTAGCAACATTATTACTTCGATTTTTGATTATTTCTTTAAAATATTGATTGGGAAGGCAATTGCCTTTGTGGATCTAGTGGTGCAACTGCTTTGGGAGTGCTAAGTGTTAGCAGTGGTATAGGTGGCTTCATGTAGCTGAAAGCAGGACGTCATAACCGATGGTAGGATGTTGTAGAAGTAGGGTAGGCACGGACTGGCGATACTCAGTGTTGTTACTCTTGGTATGTTACGGTATATGAGGGTGAGCGGAAGGCACTTCACTTAGGCCTCTTTTAATTGTTGGAACTGCAGGGGTAGGTTTGGTTTGGGACCTATGTTGGGAGGGATCACTTATGGAGTTAACACTAATGTACGTGTGGTCTGACGAATCTTTCTGCTTGTTTGGTGAAGGCCAGGATGCCACCGATTCCTTTGTCCTTGAGATGTCTCAAGTCCGATATCCACGTGGACCCCAGGGTTCTTCTGTCGCGTTCTCAATAGGACTTGGTAGTGGCATAAGAAGTGTTCGAGGACTTCTTCTTCTTTCTCGCAGTTCCTACATGTCTCTGTGTCAGCGAGGCCCATTCTTTGCATGTGTTTGTTGAGGATAATGTGTCCTGTGATGAGTCCCACCATCAGCCTTAATTGTTCTTTGCTTGAACCAAGAGCCTTCCTCGTGAGTAGATTGCTTAGTTTATGTACGAGTGATCTAGCCACTTTGCACGTCGCGAGGGTTACCCAGTGATCCTCGAAATCCCTTTGTATCCACAGGTTGATTGATGTTGTAACTCTTCGCCGGATCCCCACATCGTTGTGGGTTTTACAACAGAATTGTTTTTCCAAGTTAGGGGTTGTTACGCCGATGTGTTTGCCCGTCCACAGAAAGAACAGCTAGTTACGAAGCAACAACGTGTTTCGGAGCTGGACGAATGTACTGCTGAAGACCCCTACAACGACCTTCAAATCTGCACGTGGAATGTGCAATGAACCGCGGCCGTGGACTACTGCCAGGCAAAAATACTGTTGAAGAACTGCGACATTTACTTCGTCGATTGTTTCCGATAACAAAAACAGCACCGACGAGTATTTGGATGGGGATGGATGTTAAAGCAGATTTGTGATCACGGACTGTTATCACCGATCTGCAAATAAGGTGTTCTAGCAGATCATCTGCCGCCTCAGAGGAAGAAGTTTAATATCATCGATGGAGTTAAATCCAAAGAAGGTGTACTTCTTCTGATGAAAAGGACTTCTTGCGCACCTGGGCGAGCTGCTCAATCCTGTGGTTTTAAGTAGGGCGGAGAATAGTCACACCGTAGAGGATGTGACTTTGGCACTAAAAGTCAGCAAATCTGCTGGTGTGGATGAAATCCGGCCGGAAATGCTTAAAGTGAAATGGCTCTCTGTTGTCATTAAAGCGGGCTGGGAATGCGGTAGAAGACACTGCGTGCTAGTGGAGTCCCATTGAACCATGTGGAGAAGTTTAAGTATCTAGGGGTCCTATTCACGAGTGGTGGAAGGAACAATACTGAGTTATTCTGTAAGATTGGTCAGGCTGGAGCAATTTTGAGACAACTTGGTTAATCTGTTATTAGGAGGGCCGAACTTGGCATCGGAGCTTAGCTATCGGTCTTTTGGTCTTTAATTCAGTGTTTGTTCCGACCCTCACTTATGGCCACAAGGTTTGGGTAATAACCGAAGGAAAAGGATCGCGGATACAAGCAGAAATGAGATTTCTTTGTTGTATTGCTTGGGTGACTGGCCAAAATCGAGTTAGAAACACCAGAGTACGCGAGGCACTCGATTTCGAGCAGCAACTTCTTCGAACGGAAAGCTTCATACTTCGACTTTTTAGGCACGTTCAACTCATGCCCCCAACTCGGCTTCTAAGACGTGCCATAGAGTCCGTGTCATCAGTTAGGCATCCGCTAGGTAGGCTCAGGATAAGATGATTGGATCAAGTCCGAAATCTCACCTCTACCCGCATGGGGATAGCCCCTGATGATTTAGAGGCGATAGAGAAAATCGGGAAGCCAAGACATGGCTGTGAATATCGCACCACATGACAAGGACGAGGCAGTATTGTGAGGAAGTTTGACTAGGACGGCTACAGTCGCAAGGAAACGGCATAGTCTTTTCCGATATCCCTTAATCTCTCGCAGTAAGAGAAACCAAGGAGACCAGATCGCTTGCTTGTCTAAAGAAGAACCTCGCATTTCGTAGAGATATGGTTGACGGAATGGTTCGGATATAGTTTCACGAATAAAATTAACCTGCGATGGCCACTTCCTTCGTCGGCAAGGGTGTTTCTGCTTATGCTTATCAGGAGCTGCGATTTCGTAACAGATTTAACAGGCCAAGCCAAATGCTTTGAGGACTGTCTGACTGTCAAAAAAGATAATTTTGCCGCACGTATTCTAGGAGAGATTCGCCAATATTCTTAACTGATAGGAAGGTTTTCTATTGTAGAGGATGCGGGGCCGTCAGTGTCTTTCGAATATTTCCAGCTCCCGGTGAAACGAAAAAACTGAACAGCATAGGCACACATGGATTTGTTAGACTGTCAAGAAGTATGATAAGGAGCAGCTTCAGATGAAGCTGGATACGGCGCTTGCCTGAGAATATTTTTACGTTTTTGCGTTTGGTTTCTAAGGAGGAAATCCCATCAGAGTGCCATCAACCCCGCTGTACCGGATTGTTACCGCAAGTTCTTTAATGTGGCACTATTTGTTTCCCCTTTTGAGGTCCAATCTAAATTATCCTTTAAACTTCCCCCTCTTTACCCTCGGCATTTTCTAAATTTACGAAATGTCCAGTATTCCTTACTCATGGGCATTTGTCTTACAATGTTGTCTGGAGTGACTTTGTCCACCTTTGTCTCTCTGTTAACAATATGCTGTAAGGTGGGGTTGGAAATGTTTTCAGTGCAGTTGTCACCAGGCATGCTGAGCTCTTCCTGTGTAGGTATTTCTCGAAGCACCCATATGTGGGAGAAAACACTGCCTGAGGTTGTAGTTTCCTTTGCATGTTGTGTGACTTTAAGAATAACTGGCTCCGACATGGTTTGGTAAACCTCGATGGTTCCTCTTTTCCTTCCATGTTATACCTACTAACCTTGTTCTTGTCTTTTATCAGCATTTCAGTAGTCTTCCTGCAAAGCATTTCAAAAATCGCTTTGGTATAACCCGCTTTTGCAGAGTTTTCTCTATCTGTCGCCTCGCGACTTCCGTGCCACTTGCTCGATGACTCCTTGGTCCTAAATTGTATGGCATTCTTTGACCCTCCAGCAAGAAGCTTATAATGTTCAATACCAGCTGTGAAAGTACTAGACTGTGATTCTATGAATCCCAAGAACGACGTACAAGGTAAAGTGGGTGAAACAAATCACGAATTCTACTAAAAGCCTTTTGGCGAGTATGACCTATGCGGGGCTCTTTGACTGAATTGTTGTGCACCTTCAAATAATTTCGCATAAACTATTAGAATTTCAACAACAATTTACCCGTTAGGGTCTTCCAATATCTATTTTTACCGTCCGCTTAAAGTTTCAACAACATCATCTCGGTTATTCAACGATGTTTACTCATCAGATCATATCACTTCAGTTCCCCGTTGCCCGATGACGAAAGCAGAGACGATGACGATGACGACTACAACGACCAGTTCATTTTTTCCTCGTCGTTCGAGAACCCTTCAAGTCGGCATAACAATACCCTTTTCTTTGGAAAAAAGGCGCCCGAAAAACTCATATGGCCAAGTGGGACCGTGTTCGAGAGAAATTCTCTCGATCACCCATTGTGGCACTAGCGCCACACCAGACCATACTATCGCGGCACAATACTTGGAAAAGATTGTCGACTCTTCTCTTTTGGTGAAAGAAGAAGAAGAAGAAGAAGAAAATAACAAATGGTCACGGCGAAGTCCAAGAGTGTGGCGCACTTTTGACGTTTTTCTTCCCAAAAATCGATCATCGAGAGTTTTTCTCGGCGCGATGAAGCAGCCCTAAGTAAACATCAATTAAGGGTAGATGGCAGCTATATTTGGACTGGACACGCTAATGCTAAGCAAACTTGAGAAAAGGTAAAAAGGTTCCTGGACTGTAGTTTAGAGCGCAATGCCTGGTGTGTTTTGTTAGGCTGAGTAAACTTGTGATCGGATGCTGCGCAGGCGCTGGCGCTAGAATGACCAATATTTGGATTGGGAACATTTTTAAATGGCTTATTTAATCGAAGACGTGTTAACTGCGTTCGGTGTTTGCGCTAATAGGCTAATTGACGTGTTAATTGCTTGTAACCGTTGACTGATGGATGGTAAATAATGCACGGGTCTACAAGAAGTAATAGAACCATTTGACGATTGGATAGAGCTGCCTGTGTAATTAATAGGTTTTCGGATGGCAGGTATCGGTATAGCACTTCACAAATAGTGCAAACGGTTCTGAGTTTATTGACATCCGACGATGTGTTATGAGGTGATTTGGAATCGTCATACATATGTATGCTCATACGACTTGGCTTTCTTTCCTGAAATGACTTATTCTCAGGATTCTCGTGCTGTGCCTTCCTATTCTTTAGAGCACAAGCTCTGTCCTTCACGTTAACTTTTGATAAACAGACGTGCAAGGAGCAGTTTCATCACAA
This sequence comes from Matsumyia berberina, assembly GCA_917880715.2. Lineage (NCBI taxonomy): Eukaryota > Metazoa > Arthropoda > Insecta > Diptera > Syrphidae > Matsumyia > Matsumyia berberina. The sequence continues at coordinate 106,341,061 of OU862870.1, read as the reverse complement.
AGGTCATGAGCTCCCAAGCCGTCTCTGACATCCGCTCTTGCGGCCGGCCTTTAGCGACACTGGCTTTAGAAACGGATATTGATGATTGTGGTGCTTTTTGAACTTAGGGGACGATTATAGGTTTAGCAGATGAACTTTAAGTAAAAATAATTGCTGCAGAGGAAGGCGTAAGGGAGTGAGGTTAAACTACAGTTAAAGTCAAAGTCGGAAGCGGACAAGATGGATTTAAAGGTCAACAAGGGAAAACAACGAATATGCTATCAGCAAAGAAGGATACCCAACACCAACGAACTTGACGTAGTCTACTTAAGCTCCGCCACGAACTCAGATATTGACACCAGGGCTGAGATCGAAGACGCTCTTCTTGACCTATCTTCCCTTGATACTTATATCATGGACTGTACTATCAAAGCAATCTATCGTCTTAAACGGGGTGGTTTGTGGTATCATCCGCACTGGAGTTTTGATGACGTTGCGCAACACTTATCCTACGACGCTAGTTCCATGGATATGCCGTCTGATGCAATGACATCAGAACTTCGGTTGCTGTGCAAATTTAAAGTTGACTTTCCTTGCCTTCAGGAGTGGCTTCATCCAGAGTCTGAGCCTGGACGAGGCTGTAGTCGAATCTTCACGGATGACTCCAAAACCAGTCATAGGTCCGGTGCTGGTGTCTTTGTGGAGGTCGATAACATCAGACTTCACTACTCGTAGGGCAAGCATGCCTCTGTTTTTCAAGCGGAGACCTTTGCCATCCTAATGACCACAGACTATATTGTTAAGAATAGGTGGAAGGGTCGAAGCATCTGTGTCTATAGCGATAGCCAGATTACGCTTAAGGCCTTGCTCAACCCTTAAACCAGTTTCAAAATAGTGCGAGAATGCAAGAACTCTCTGAATTCGGTCGCAAGACTGAACTCTTTGGCTCTTGTCTGGGTCCCAGATCACACTGGGATCTCTGGAAATGAGATCTCCGATGAGATTGGTAGATAAGGCTCAGAGGATATTTTCTCAGAACCTAACCTGCGTTGGGTCTTCACGCGTCCTTGGCCAGGGCCTCCATTGACGATTGGGTTTCCTATGAACACAATTGTGTGTGGCGCGGCTCTCCAGGATGCAGAGAGACTAATGCTCCCGAACATCTGTAAGAAATTAGCGGTATTCTTCCTGTCACTCAGCAGGAAAGACTGCAGACAACTTATTGGCATTCTAACGGGACACTTCGCTTTTGTCAAGCATCTTAGTGTGTTAGATTTAAGTGACACAACTATCTGCGACGCCTATGGAAAGGGCGACGATACTTCGGATCATTTCCATTGCGTATGTCTTGCCTTTGCTCGGATCAGGTGGCAGTTCTTCGGTGCTGATGTGCTGATACTGTAAGCTCCTCATCATTGAAGTGCCTTCTCGGCTTTCTCCGAATGTCGAGAAAAGTCAAGTAAAATAGGTAAAAACTGGGTCCTGCTTCCTGGTAGTACAATGGACCAGTTGGGTCTGAGTGCTCCAGTATAGCGTTTCCAAACCCGACAAAAAATAAAATATGTCCTATTCAGCGACGTTAACCTAATCAGAAGGATCCATATACAATGACTAAGATGGCTGGGACACAGCAGATGATAACCAACGCTCAGTTCTAGATAATCTTCAAATCTAGCTCAGAGGGATGACGCAGTAAAGGAAGGCAGCGATTAAAGAAGCGCGCTGAAGCAGGAAGGACATTGACCAAGTTGGCATCCAAAACTGGTCCAGGTCCGACGGAGTCAACTGCATTAAGTTCTCTTGACGGTATGGTTGCTCGATGAGCCATTCACCTTGGCTATGCTTCTGAGCTAATGATTCGGTGCAGCCTCTCGAGTTATTTTTACTGAAAGTTGTTTAGGGACACAACTCTAAACAGGATTGGTGGACATGTCATAGTTGGAAATCAACAGAGTTAAACTGTACAAACCATTCACAAATCTGACTTACGCCATGATAGGCCAGAGTGGCTATTCGCACCTAGAAGCAGAACCTTAGTCCAAAAATGGTTCAAGATGGCAAGGCTGTAATGGTTTTTGAGAAACTTAATCGGGAAGCAGCTAAGGCATGTATTTATGTTCTTTCAGGTTTCGTCGTGACGTGTCGTTAACCTGATTTTGGGAGCTACACGTGGAAGTTGGCAGTATGCTCAGATTCTGTGTCAAAACGAAGGGAAGGTCGGACCATCATCTAGAAAACTGGTGTACACTGGTCTACAAACTTTGAAGGTGAATGAAACAGAATTTCCTGATGTGGAACAAGGAATGACATCAGCTTGCTCTAGGAAGAGGAATAGATCTCCTTGTGTCGCAATGCGCTTGACGTCATTCACTTACTCATTAGTTTAGCAAGTATTACCTCGGCTCTCTTCATCCAATAAATTCACACCAAGTACACATAAGTCCTTTACACGTTTTTCCACATTCTTCACAGCGAATACAATTTGTTCTCGTTCATCTTAATCTCTCCAAGAACGAACCTCTGAGTCCTCCACCCATTTGCGCGCCACAACGAAAATGATTGAGTTATTCACTTTGGAAAATCATTATTAGAAGGAATTTCCTTCGCATCGGTCGGACTAGTTTCCCATTGCCCACCGTATCATTACGTACACATCCTGCGGAGGGCCCTTGATAAACGGCTTGGAATTGTTTGCCCGTCACTTCTCCTGCCACTTCAGTTGAAAGGCCGCCACTTAACCTCCGTAGCCCACAGCTCCATGCCATCAATGTGCTGCTGTTGCTGCACTCACATCCCATTCGCAGTACTAACTAAAACTACTTCAGAACGGGGATCACCACCTGGATGTCTGTATGAGTTCACAGTGATCCTCATGTTTGGCCGCATTGTTTTCATTTGGCTAAGACGTGAATGTGTATGGTGACGACGACAACGACGACGAACAGACCCGATGAAGAGAACCCACCAGGCCGAGCGACGACGTGTGTGGTCTCTCATTGGAGGCATTTTGCAATGTTCGTGCCTATTTTTCCGTCCCAGCATACATCCGAACTGCATTTAAGATTCTCAATAAAATTCGCTCTCTTACATCCAAATCCGAGCGAACGTACTACCAATGCCAAGGCACAAGGATACACAAAGACGGGAGGAGCGCGGAGACGCCTGGTTGCACTGTGTACCCTCCCAATCGAATTAGTTATGATGGGAGAATTTGAATGTCAGCGTCAAGTCGTTTAATTTTCAATGCACGACCTCCAAAAATCATGTTCCTCCTCCTGTTCCTTTCTACTTGTGATCCTGGAACAGGGCGCGCCGATCAATGAATGATTTCGCATGCACAACCAGCTCAGGGACTTCCGAGAAGTGTTCAGAATTAAATTCACCTAATTACACACACGAGCACACAGTCAGGACTGGGGCTTCCACCGTGGATCGCTGGATTATCGATATCACGAACGATTAAGAACTGTTTTGACAATTTCTTGACAGCTTTCTTAACAGATTACAGCTCTCGTTGGTTAGACCGTGTGTGTGTGTGTGTGCCATGCACTGTGTTGACACAATCCGTTAACGGGTAAACAATGAACGTGGAAGCGATGAGGAAAGATTACCGAGTGGTTGCTTTTGTGGAGGCACTCCCAACTGTAGGGCACTCAAATGGACTACCAAATCCATACTTTGCCAAAGGTATCGTGTTACAAAAGTTTACGAACCTCGATGGTGATGTCTGAGGTGAAAATGGGTTCGATGCATATTCTTTCTGAGGAAGTGTTAATATCGTCACTTCCTCGATGAAGTACTAAAAGTTATTTCAAAGAGGGAAAAAAATTCAAGTGCTGGTTAGGTAAGTCTTTGCTCGACAACTGTCTAATAGGCAAACATGCAATAAGGCTTGGCATTTACGCAAACGACTTCTGCAGAAGCTATATGGACGAGGAGAAGAAGGAAGCTTTTCTCTATCCTCTTTGCACCTGTCCAGCTCTCTGCCACAAAAAATTCCACGAAGGAGCCTTCTTCTTTACAAATTTAGGCGAGCTGATTAACATCGATGTAAATAGCCTCCTACGCTTCCTAAGAAGCTCCACAAGTATCACAACGGAAGTGTGTTGACTTTAGCTGGCCGTCACTTCAACCTTACCTAATCTAACCTAGGTAAGACTTGGCACTCTTCTTACCAAAGCGAGAGCAGGAACATTAGACGTCAATGAAACATTTACCCACACTTTCTCCGACACAGAGGGTTCATTGGACAAAGCCTCGCAGAAGATTACAGGAAAAATCCTAGCTTAGACTCAAGCAATGCTCGAGATGGTTCTCACTTATTGAATAATCTCCTGGTGGACGCGCATCTCACTAAACTAACGAGCGTTGTCTTAAACTACGTGGCTCCAAAGCGGTCTTAATATTTACCGGAGCTGGGCTGATGGGCCGGTCTTTGAAAAAGGACTGTATTCGGGACCTACAATCGCAAAGGAGCACAATGAAGGAATTCATGATTTCACACACAATGCGATAAGGTATTTACATTGTCTATTAGAAAGGAAACTGTTGGACACTGGTTGTTTAAAAGAGGATATCTGCGTCGTCCTACCTACCGCACGCTAGATTTCATCTCTTTTGGAAAATTTTTGGAGGCAGCTAATGAGTAAAGTGAACTCGAAAAATGTTTCCTAACTACCTAGGCACTCTTTCATGCCAATTTTCTTGTCGATGTAATCAACGGTGGCATCTGCAGTCTAAGCCAATAATTGGTATGTCTTCCCCTTGTTCTAGAGGAAGAAGTTAAGGATTTGGCTTTGCAGATTGGAAGTTGTGAAGTCGCCAAAAGCATTGAATAGTTTGAGATGATGTGCGAGGTTTCATGAGTCGATAGCAACGAGACCTGGGCTTCAGTGAAGACTACCGGCTAGCATGTACGACCAAGAGTGCTCACGAGCTCTACGGAAAAATGCCGACTTCTGAATGAGAACAAATAGGAGGGGATAGAGTAAACGAATCGCACTCGCACCTCGCGGTTTTTGTTTTTGTAAAAGAACGGTCAAGTAACTTATTTAAGTTTCACCTTGCGGTTCTTAGGGCTTCCGCGACTTCTGTGCGTCGCAGCTCTGCTTCACTTCGTCTTAGCTACCATGATTCCCTTTCGACTGTCCTGGATTAACAGATTCCATTGCTTGCCAAGCCAAAGTGTCGTCTTTTCGAAAAGTATGTCCAATCCACTGCCCAAAAATCCGCAAGGTGTTTCATACACATCAATTCAAGAACATTTGTAATTTTCTTCTAATAGTGACGAAAATTTTTCAGATCTCAGCAAGGAAGAAGGACGCAGATGGTGGCCAAAGTCACCTTGATGAAATTAAACCTCTACAGCGAGACTTAATCCGTTTGAGAGCTGAGCGGTACAGTGTTTTATTCGATTAAATCAGCGTCGCATTCCTCTGACACGCTATGTAGACGACATAATTAAGTACTTTCCAGGTATGGAAAATCTTTTTAACAGGGCTCCACAAGTTTTGAGGATATGGTCGTTAAAACGAGGCCTGTATACTCGTATGCAATAGTGACTCTCGGTAGCTTGTAGGTACGAGACATCTGCAAGGTTGTGGAAAAAATTTCCTAACCTACCTCACACTCCGTTTTCAAGTCATCGGCTATCGGCAGGATGTCCTAGTCTTTTATTACCTCCTATTTGATGGAACATATACAGGAGGCTTGTCATTCTCCGAGGAGAGGTGGTGCCGCGAAAAATGTACAGTGGATATGGCTGGGGCTTGAACCCATGCTGCTATGTCAGCAGTCCAACCCACTTACCACTGAGCCACGGCGACCACAGCAAAAACTTTACTGAAGTTTAATTTGAGAGTTGAGTAGACTGCAGTGCACCTATGACTCTATGCGGTTTCTTGATTCTGTAACATTTGTTGGCATATTTTCTTCACTCGTGCGCATTATAATAATAACGTTTAGGAGTCAAGCTGAACCTGCAGTTCCGACTTGAAGATTATATACACAGTTCTGAATCGCTGTTTAGCATGTTTAGCTTCCAGTTAAACTTTGCCCGCATACCTAGTTTGTTCCTTCGTTCATCAGAGCTCCTTCTAAAATTTCACAATAATTTCGTAGCCATAAACTGTAGTAGAGAAAATCTCACGAATGAGGCATTCCTCTCTCGCCACCCACTGCTTCCTAAAGTTTTGCAGACTCAAGAATCAAGATATCAGCCCACACTTCACTCCAAGTAGTTCTCAGCGATCACTTCTTCCTTTTTCAAAGCGTCATCACGAGCTAATCTAGCTCGGCAAACTCAGCTCAAAGGGAACAGTTTCCGTATCTCAACTCCTTGCCAAACGAGTGTACAAACTTCTTTCTCTTCTCGTTGGGTGTCAAATACTCCAACAAGCGTTTGTCGTCGTAGAGCCATCCTTTCTCCAGCTTCAAACAAACAATTACGTTAGGATACACTCGTAAAATGATGTCAACTTTATTTATTGTGTGTCAGGCAATTTGATTAAACCCAATCCGCTGCGGTGGCTCCGCCTAAACAATAGACACTCACCCGCCATGCGAATGCTGCGCACAAACAGAAACCACACACAAAACTTCGTCTCAATTCATCACCACAACATCCGATAAGGTCACATCTCGCGCGGCTTAAATGGATGCACATGGACCCAAGATATACACACCCAGCTGCAGCAGCCATTGTCATCCGCCCGATGACGTCCATAATACGTAATAATCCGACAGTGCCCTCTAACGATTACATGACTTTGCACTTGGGTGGCTGGACGGATCATCATCAGCTCGCGAGACGTAGGCCGGTGTGATGCACAACGATCATCGGTTTCGATCTGCTGGCTGGCCGGCGCTCAGGGACGCTCACTCTGGTGTCCAGTGTGAGATTTTTGTACCTTAGACAGACGCAATTAGTCTTCATCATCCATTATCCGAAAAAGCGAATAACGTCGGGCAATTATTGTCGCTGTAAGTGAGGGCGAATGGATTCCACATAGTTGCGGTGGGAGCAGGAGACGCGCACCGAGTCAGCAACGACTGTTGTGCCCGACCATGTCGCTCACAAATTGATCGGTATCGATGGGTTGGTATAATTGATTCCGCTTCTGGCACATGTTGATGGTTTTTGTGTCCGTTTTTGGTCTCTCTGACCGCCCAACAGAAGGACAGAGAGAGAGCACGAGTGTCTATGATTAATTTGGCTTTTGGAAGCCAAACAATTTTGAAGGCGATATGCCCACACGTAATGATGACAAATTTATCTGGATTCTGGCCGAATGGAAATTTAATGCCCGATCGAAGATAGAGGACATCCAGTTGGACAGGGCTGGACAGAAAAGTCATGGTAGTCAACGAAACATTTACTTTACTGGAGAAATTCGAGTTTGAAGGTGAGAATCAGCTTGTGGTTGATGAATCTCTCACTTAACCACGTTAATCCTGAGACGCACGATACCCTATTTTTGTCTACCAACCGATTTTAGTGGCTAAGAAAGAATGTGACTACTGTGATCTGGTGTAGGTCTTAATACATCGATCAACTGAGGTATGTGAACGTGATGCAACATCAACTGAATATGGAGATTCACTGGGAGATGATATGAAATTCTTATTGGATATGATCACATAAACGATTTGTCATGCAAGGGAAATTGGAACACGTCGCGTTTAGCCTGACAGTAGAGGCCGTTACTTGGTAACGTTAATCTTACAAGGGCCTTAAAACTACCTTCTAGGTTCCCTTCTTCAAGGGTACAGGACTACGTGTTATACATGTCGTTGTTACTCCCTTGTCCCATACTCCTTCACAAAGTGAATAACTTCAGACAACTGCCTGCAATCATATTTCTTTCGCCGCAATTCATCATCAGGATTAAGCTAAAGGCAGAACCTTAAGTCGCCGTATTGTGAATGAAGCAACTACTTCGGCGACATATGTATGTAGGTATAACGTTGATAGACTGGACTATCTTCCTCTGCAGATACATATCTGGAGGCAAATAGAAGAGCGAAAAAACTTAAAGCTCGAGGTGCAGTGGCCTATGAAGAGCGTAGAAGCAAAAGTCCCAGGGTTACATAGAGTTCACCGTGATAGAAGAATATTGATTTGTTTTTTGTCGGGTTAGCAAACATTTCACGGTCAATTCAACTAAAAAAAAAAATAAATAGCTGGCGCGACAGCTCGGAATGAGCCAAGGCCTAGCTTCTCGCAACCATTCATGTTGTGCGTGTTGTATTGTTTGCATGAATGGAAGGGACCTACAATTTATTGCCGACTCCGAACGGCGAAGTGAGAAGCTCTTTCATGACAGTTTATACTCCCGGAGGCTTGTCATACCCCGACGAGAGGTGGTGCCGCGAAAAATGTTTTGGTGTTTTCCTGGCTGGGGCTTGAACCCACGCCGCTCGGTCAGCAGTCCAACGCACTAACCACTTAGTCACGGCGCCCACTCAATTCAACTGGTCCATCGTATTCCCAGGAAGCAGGTCCCAGTTTTACCTATTATACTGAAATTTTCTTGACTTTCGGGAAAAGCCGAGAAGGTGGTTCAATGATGAGGAAATGATCAGAACCGATGCAAGCAAAGGCAGAACAATGACAAACGAAATGATCCAAAGTATCATCGCCTTCTCAGCAAGACGCTTAGCAAATGCAAAGTGTCCTGTAAGAACAGGACAAAAAGTTGTCTGCAGTCTTTTCTACTGACTTCCGCGGATTTCTTACAGACGATCTGGAGCCTTCGTTATATCTGGCTAAGTTATATCCTAGAGGGCCATACACAATTGCGTTTATGGTCAATAAAGGCCCTGACAGAGGACGCGGAAAGATACGACGTAGGTTTAGGTTTAGAGACATCATCCGATAAGACTTCTCATCAGAGTGTGACTTTGTACCCAGATAATATATCAGGAAGCTCAGTCTTGTAACCAAATATAGAGAGTTTTTGCATTCTCAAGCTATTTTAGAATTGGTAAAAGGGTCGGGCAAGGCACCCTGGCTATCGCTTCACATGCAGATACTTCGACCCCTCCACCTATTGTTTATAATATAGTCCGTGGTTATTAGGATAGGCCAGTAGTATTGTCGGTCTCCACAAAGACACCAGCACCAGCAAGGTGATAAAGAAAACGCTCATTGGATGACAAAGCCAAAAAAGCTGCAACACCTGTAATCTACAATTTTGTAAGTTCGTGCAATAAGCCACTAGCGAAGAGCTGGTTTTGAATAAAGACCAGGTAAGACTTTCCCTTAAAGTCAGAACCAGCTGCCAGATGCAAATAATTTTGAATTTTGCACCACAGGCTCTCTCAGACTCTGTCAGGCTCTAAAAGGGTTTTCTTACATCATTGATAGACGTTCGGCATTTACTTACTATAAGAACTTATTATGTATGTATATTTAAACTTCCTCTAGTAAGTGGGCAAAGGTTTAGCTCCCAAAGAAAGCTAACCTAATAGGTCGGGAGACGGTAGCTGCAGTACTTGAAGAAGCAACGACAACGGCAGTATTTCATTCCTTCTAGTAATAGCCCATAACACGACAGATTGAGCACGTTGAACACCCTGTAACACCCTGTAGAAGCTCAGTTTTGAAAAATCCCTTCTTAGTGGGTGTCTACGCCACAAAAGGAAACTACAGCCTAAATTTTATGTTTCTAGTGCTATCGGTTTGGGCTGTGCGTCGGTCTCTGGGTCAGTGAGTCAGGACAAAACATTTTATATACATACATATGTACATATGTAGATAATATGTTCGTGGCGAGCCTTTTTTGTATTGTACGCCCTTGTGTTTATCGACAACACAATCCCAAGTCACTTCTTAATTTCTTCTCAAGTTTAAAATTATTTTTTGTAATCGACAACAGCTTTACATGATCATCTAGTACTATTAGAATCTATTGTACTTTCCAGTAATCTCTTACATAATCTGTCACCACCTTGCTCTCTTTCATATGGAAATCACTGGAATGCTGGTCTTGCAGTATGTTCGCAACAGTTATGTTCTCTGGCTCGCAAATCGGAATCACGTTCGGCTCGCGTTTTAAGTTTCAGTTTTAATTAATTTTTCCTTTAATTTGTTCATCAAAAACAGTTGTTTTTCTTGTTAAAGTGCGAAAATAATTGTGCGAATGTAAATTATCGTATGCCGGGGTGTTTCAAAAGTCAGTATAATCGAATATTAAAAACTTTTCGCTGCTTGTGTTCGTAGCCAAGATGTGCTAGAATTGTGCATGAATATTCGTGTCGATTTCGGTTTATGCCGGCTTTCGGTGTTGCTTCTATGAGTAACTGGTGGGTGTAAGTGTTTTGTTCGCGATTTAAATTAGTTGAAAAGTGTGTGTGCGTACATTAGTACCCCAGGGCTTATTAGAACAGCGACAAGGTAGAGTTTTTAAGATGCAAATTTTTCACTTCGTTTCGTAATATGACAGCTAGTGTTCCTATAATTGATTGTTAACATTATTCCTGTCGCAGTTTCTAATGCCTAGCACAGGTCAGTGGATGTGTTTTAGTGGTTCCTGATGACGATTACATGAATGTTTGGTTCTCAATGCCAACTTTTTGACGGGTAAGTCGATATTTTTTGTAAATATGATGCGTTCATATCGAAGCTGCTGGAATATTTTAACAATTTTGAGTATTTGTAAATTAAATCCGGACAATTTTGATCTATTTGGAGCAGACTTTTTGAACTAAAAATGTAAAGACAGTTCTCTGCGACTGCGATACAAAGCGTTTACATCGAGTCTCTGTTTCTTCTTCACCTTTTTGCCTTCGATCCATCCGAGAATTGCAGACGTACCTTTGTTTCTTTGTAATGACTGATAATACATATTACAGCTATAAGTCATCTGTTTGTTGATTTGCAGGAATTGACTGCGTGCTGTTTCATTATGATGCCCATTTTTGTGGCTAATGAACATCAATTCTAAAGGAAAGTGGCAAAGGCTGCTATTACCAGAGGGTTTTAGACTTTAGTTTCCATCGCAACATATTGATCATATTGTGCAGAGAAAAAGCAGAAAACCTGTCCTCTGTGAATATTCTCCTCAAAGTTATCCGACGGTCGCTGTAGAGTTTGTTGCTAAAGTTCATAACTCAGTTAAATAAAATAGAAAGGTAGGAACTGTGATCATGAGATGACAATTGATTCTTGGTTCTGAATAGTAGCTTAATCACGAGTACTCTTCTTTCAGTTCGTCATACCAAGCTGGCATCCATGATCGCTTGGTCAATAATCGAACCGCCGGTTTCTGTAAAATGTGAGAGCTGACATTCGAAGGGGGAGTACAAAGAGCTCAGGGCGTATTACCTGACTGTCAGGAGCCTAGGTTACGCCGGAGACACTAACAAAATTGCACATTTCCAACAAAAAGCATCAACTGTCAAAGACTGAGTTGGGTAGCTAATTCCGTCTTCGTGCGTGGTGTTGGTTAGAGAAGCAGCCCCACTCCAGATTCCCGTGAGTTTCCAGATTCTTTACTAGTGTAGAGTAGTACACCTTACTTCACTTAGCCCCAAATTGTCCAACCTATATCAAATGAATTCTCGTTCGAGTTGTAGAAATCTGGAGATTTGAGACCCTTCACTCCCTTAGGCGAGAAGTGTCCTCACATCCCAGAAACTAATCTTAGTGCGGGTACAATAGCCAAAAGCCATCAATGTGTGTGATCAATCTTTATCCGAGGCGTAGTGTCGGTTTCGTTAACTTGTTTATGTCGGTAATTTGCGTTACCTATTCTAGAACGTTCGCACTTACAATTTCAGGCCATGTCGTTACCAGGGGCCACCTCGAGGAGGTAAAGCACTTCGGTATGAACTTGTTGCGTTAATGGCTCAAACCAAGGTTTGAGCAATCACTAGTTTCCTGACCAATCGGAGTTGCACATGTGTCCCTAGCTGTCAACGTAGGTAGTAATAGTGTCTCTGATCTTGTTGCCGTTTTTGAATAGCTTTGCGGCCTGTAGAATGGCAGTTATCTCGGTTTGAAAATCAAATCTCCTATCCTATAGCCCTCAGACTCAGACAATTTCAACCTCAACTTCCAGACATCAATCCCCTCTTGAATGGAAGGTTCTTAACCCGAGAACGGAGTGGGAGATGGTGTTTTCTCCGAAGTGCTCAATTTGAACAGCACCTTGCGTCTCCCCGACCATTGTAGTGTTTTTCAGGCGGAAATTATGGCGATCAGCGAAGCCTCAAGAATCAAATGGGGTATCCTGCAAGGACATAACAATTTTTACCGAAAGCCAGGCTGGTAAAAAATCTCTGGAGCGAGTAACATGTAGTACATCAAAGATTGTCGCTCGTCTCTCATGCAGATGGCGGATAATTTTAACATTCACCTATGCTGGGTACCGGGTCATAGGGACACTTCAGGGAGTTCTTAGGCCGATAAACTCGTCAAACGTGGTACTACTCTAGAGATCATAACAGAACGGAGGAATCTGGGTATTCCACTTGCTACTCTTCGAGTACGACGCGATCTGCAAGACAAACATGCCTTACCTCCAGAGAGATCTGCCCAATGCTAAACTTCACTCGATCCAATAGTCGGATCTTGCCTAAAAAATCGCTCATCAGCACCGTTGTCGGTGTTCTCACTGACCAATGTACCATCGGCCTTCATGCCAAATGGATGTGCCTCTTCTCAAATGACTTTTGCAGGAGCTGCAGGGACGAAGAGGAGGAAGAAACGATTTTCCATTTTCTCTGCATCTGCCCTGTTCTATTCCAAAGAACGAAGCTCTATCAAGGAGTCTATAACTTCGACAACTTTGGGCGAATTATCGCATACTAATGCCAAAAGTATCCTCAGCTTTATCAAAAGCATCGAATGGTTTCAATAGATGAAGTAGAACCCAGTGTATGGATCCCAGTGGCATGACAAAGAACCTACGTGTGTCTGTGCCTCGTATGGTCAGCTACATAAACTACCTACCACCTCTAATAGTTTACTATGATGCTGCGGACTTCAAATAGTTTCGAAGATCTATAGGTGACTATGAATGAATGCCCCGTCGTCCATTCAGCACTTAATCGCCAAGTTTCCATCTATTATTTGATAATCTTTCGACTTTCAATAGAAATTTACATTTGCTTCACAGTGAACTTGGACATCAACCAACAAGCCTCTCCAAACAGTCCGATCCTTACCTAACTGCCTGCAGTCAAGTTGGTTCAGATCCGCTTCTACTCTAATCACTCTTTTCGCGTTTAATTTTGTATTATCTTCAGAAAATCCTTTCTTCTTTTGGCCTGCAGTTACCGGTCTTCGATTCCTTGTTCGATTCCTTGACTTATAACCTTTTAAGGCAATTTGTAGCATTTTAAGCAATTTCATTGCTATTGATAGAGGAAAGGCAGAATCAGTGGTTTTGGGAGCTCTCGCCTTAAAATCCCTGGGCTCTGTCGTTGCCAGTGTCGGCCATTGCGCAATCGCACTATTTTATGCCTTCAGTGTCTCATCAAGCAGGTATTGGGAATCTTCCAGCTTTCTGTGAGTCCTTAATATTACTTAGGACTGCCACAGCAAGATAAATGTTCAGGAGGAGATATTTACACCTCAAGATTCTCCGCCACATCCCAACAATCAATGAGTGAAATCTCAGGGTAGAAAATTAAACTTAATTCGATTGCCTTTCCCCACAGGCCTCTGGGGCACTTGATAAACTATCCTACAATCTACGCACATTCCTTAAATCACTGTCACATTTTTTAAATTCTCAATCACTTGACAGCAAAACGATGGAAAATGAGGATAAGACAAATTAAGGATAAGTGCACGGCACCGCTATAATTGCGGCAATAGTGTGATCATCTTCCACTGATAGGTCAATCCGTACACTCTCCGCTCGCCGTGAGTGTGACCCGGAAGGACCAGACTAGTTAATTACCCCGAATTAATCAAAACTACACGCACATCAATATCCTGACTGACTGATTGCGTCAAATTGACTACTCTGCCCTCAAATCTGACAAAAGGAACAAAATAAAGAAGAACGAGAGTAATGCCTGTCATGACTCAAAATGTCAATCACGTTGGTTTTCTTTTTTTTTTTTTTCTTGTATCCTCATGCAGACTACACAAGTCCAACCGTACCACTCACACAAGTAAAATAATTATCTTGCCCGAGTAGGAATGGGGGACAGAAAAAAAAGGTCATCGATAGGGAGTTGGCTAGAATACATTACACCTCATTACGGAGTCCTGCAGCAGTGCGACCGAAGGGTTGCCTTCAAGCGGGAGCGGGACATTTTTCGGGATACTTTTTCGACATTTCTTTATTTGACATTGGAAGCAATTAAAACGGAATTTATTTGTGTACACTGCAGGGACGAAGGACAACAAAAAAAAAAAACTAACAGAAATTGCTTCTTATTCGCAAACCACAGTGTTTGTTCTTTTTTATAATTTCATCGTGGGTAAAGGACGAGCAGGAATATGGGAAGGTCCTTCCAGAGATAATTGAAAAAAAAAAAAAACGGCAAAAACCGGAGCATTTCAGGGAGACCCACGACAAACTCTGACTTTTCCGTGTCGACGTCGTCTTTGTCGGGGGAAAAAGCACGTTTTTAATTTAGAATTTAGCCTCGCGAAGTTTATTTTATGGAGATTATCCTTGCATCCTATGTCGGTGTTGTTGTTGGTGTTTTATTTTTTTTATACACTTTAACCTTCTTTGGTGTTTTGTTTGCTTTACTTTTGTTCAAATGGTGGTTGGAAATCTCGCATTACCCCTTTTTTTGACTGAGAGTTCTATGGCGTTGGTAGAGATTTATGGGATCCAAGGCTCCGACCTTCGAGGAGAATTTTTCAACTGTAAGACCAGCTTTGACATGGGATTCTTATGATCATGAGAACGCGAGATGAGCTAAAGTGTCCTACATCGAAAGATAGTGTGATGCTAAAGAAATGGTTACACCAAGAAGGTTACCTTTTACACTCGCTACCAAACTCGATATGAGCATCTGATTTCGGAACCAAAATTATATGGGCTGCCTGTCAAAGCAGATGCCATTTGCTCAAGACCGAATTCTAAATCAGACAATCGACTCCACAAAAAAAACGGCTCAAGACTGTGCCCTTCCAGCACTCCTGTAGGTCGATCTGAATATGACAGCTAGCTATCACACTACTATCGACCGTATCGCTGAACATCGTTTAACCCGGTAAATTTTCGATTGTTGTATCAGTAAAGTACTTTTTTTCCGATGACCATTCCTTCACTTGTCTTCATAAGCTCCTTATGGCTCTCTACACACAAGCATCTTCTACTTTTCGCTTCCTAATATAATGGTAAATGTCTATCTTATCAACTTGTAAGGAAAAAATTATTCGTAAAACAATCTGTGAATTAGGTATGGACATGTTCTTTATAACAAACTCCTTTATAACGAATTTCTCCTTACAACGAAGTATTCGATAGGACCTTCCCCTTGAAGCCACTTTTTTTTTGAATTCTCTACAACGAAACCTCTCTATGTCGAAATCATTTTGAGGTTCCTTGGCGATTGGTTATAGAGAGCTTACACAATATCTCCGTTTAAGGTTCGTTCGTGCTCAACTTGACAGCGTCGATAGTTCTTGCCACCGTTGCTAGCCTACACTTAGCCAAACAATTGAAGAATTCAAAGGCTTCCCTGAGAAGCTAGACGCTAGAGGTAGAAATTGAGTGGTTTTGATGGCTCTATGATATTACATTAGTTAAGTGATAGGTTAGGTTAGGTAAATGGGTGCCTTGTGACATTGTCATGGCTCACTTAGACCAGCAAAGGGTCCATTGTGCCCATCTTCTAATTTTACCCCGGGAACCTGTAAAGAGAAAGGGAGCCGCTGATTTAAAAGCACCCAGATAAGGAAATTAATCTCAGGAGGTCCCTCAGCTCGATATCACCCAAGTCCTTCAGTTCCGTGAAGACGTAACTGCCAAGAGTCCTCATTCTTCTACTGGCGAGGGCAGGACATTCACACAGCAGGTGTCGGACAGATTTGATCTCCTCCTCATCCCTGCAGCTTCTGCAGTAGTCATTGGGAATACATCCCGAGGCGCATGAATACCAATTGCACAGTGTCCAGTAATGATACCGGAGACTAACCTCGCTTCACGACAACTTAATTTGACCAGAGACAGAGATCTCTTCTTATTATAACTCGTCCATTAGTTTCTAACCATTGCACATGTGTCTAGCTGGATCCACCGTGTATTGGCTCGACTTATGGCCTAGTCACCCATATACCTTTTTAATAAGCTTATTGGAATTCTAGCAAAGAGGAGAGAGAGCCTGTGAGGCATGCAGCGCTGCCCCCCTTCGTGCCAATTCATCAGCTCTTTCGTTACCTGGGATATCCATATGCCCTGGTACCTAACATAGGGTC
Organism: Matsumyia berberina; assembly: GCA_917880715.2. Taxonomy (NCBI): domain Eukaryota; kingdom Metazoa; phylum Arthropoda; class Insecta; order Diptera; family Syrphidae; genus Matsumyia; species Matsumyia berberina. The sequence continues at coordinate 106,324,689 of OU862870.1, read as the reverse complement.
ACAAAATTGGCTCTCGATATCTCATCTAAATGCTTTTGCAGATACTTACAAGCCTCGATCTAGTTATCGCGGACTCCAGAGCCTAACGGCTGCCTGGTTGTCGATACAGATTGTGATTTTCCTTGTGGTGATACCCCTATCTCGGACAGCTTTCGAGGCCTCGGTGATGGCTGTGATTTCGCCTTGAACGACACTGCAGTCGTAGTTTATTTTAAAGCACTGGTTAATTCCTAGGGCTTTGCAGTAGACCCCGGAACCTGTACCAACATCCAGTTTAGTGATGAAATAAAAAAAATTTCAAGGCACATCGCAGCGAGACGGCTGTGCCAACGTTCAATGGAAAGAAGCACCTTCATTGCAAAAACGCGCTCCAAGCGCTACAATTTACTTACTCAAGGTGGCGCTATAGTCTGTGGTGGACCTGGGCCTCAACCATCAAGCGTCTCCAGCCTGCTCGATCTTTAGCCAGTTTCGCACGCCAAGTTGGTTGAGGTCCCCTTCCACTTGCGTGCGCCACCTGAGTCGCAATCTTCCTCTACTGCGCCGTCCCTCGGGTGTTGATTCGAAAATTTTCCGGATCGGAGCATTGGTGTCCATCCGCTTTACATGATTCAGCCACCTCAGTCGTTGAACGTTTTGGCTCAGCCGATGTCGCTGTATAGCCCGTACAGTTCGTCGTTGTATCTCGTCCTACACTCACCATCTATGCAGACGGGACCGAAAATCATCCGAAGAATTTTCCTATTGAAACAGCCAAGAGCAACGTTTTTGACAGAGTCCATGCCTCTGCACCATACAGCAGGACTGGGACGATTAAGGTCTTATACAGGGTCACTTTAGTCTTTCGAAAAAGGTCTTCGCTACTCAATTACCTTCTCAGCCAAAAGAAGCAGCGATTGGCAAGAGTTATTTTTCGTTTAATCTCAGCGCTGGTGTCGCTGAACTTGTAGAGGAGCCTAGATAGACAAAGTCCTTAACTACCTCAAAGTCATAGTGACGTTTTTTCCAAGACGTCGGTGTTAAATATCTTTTCTTGTTGACAGCATATACTTCGTCTTGCCCTCATTGACTACTAAACCCATCTTCACCGCCTCCGTCTCGATACTCACGAACGCACCAGTGACATCACGCTGCGTTCTTCCGATTATGTCAATATCGGCGGCGTATGCGAGTAATTGGACGGACTTTTGATCGATTGTCCCTCTGGTGTTGGGAGTAAGTTTTGCACAACTCTTTCAAGAACGATGCTGAAGAAGTCGCATGACAGCGCGTCACCTTGCCTAAATCCTTTTTGGACATCAAAGGTCTCGGTAAGGTATTGACCATTGTTATCTTGAACAAACGGACGAGTTTGGCAGAGATGCCAAAAGTAGACATAGCTCTGTATAGCTCGTTTCTATAGATGCTATCATACGCGGCCTTAACATTGATGAAAAGGTGGTGAGCATCGATTTGAAGTTCCTGGGTTTTTTCCAAGAAGAAGAATGATGCCTCAGTAGTTGGCGCAGTTCAGAGGGCCTCCTTTCTTGACGATCGGGCAAACAATGCTGAGGTTCCATTCATCGGGCATACTTTCCTCCGACCATATTTTACAGATGAGTTGGTGCATGCTCCTTACCAAGTCATCGCCTGCCGCTTTGAATCGCTCGACGGCTAGGCCGTCAGCTCGAGCAAATAAATAGCGCGAGCCATCAATTGCTCTCACACTCGCATCGATTTGAAAAATCTCTCGGACGTCCCCGGTCTTCCTCCAAAAAAATTAAGTGTCCGGGGAAAAAAATGGACTACTCGCAGAGGGTGTTGCACTTGAGCACTGCCATGTCCTGTGGCTGGCTAAGGATAGTGTTGAATCCCCTGTTCTTGTTGCCAGGAAGAGATAGCTGCAGCCTGCAGCACATATTGGTTCAGTTGAAGAAGACTGGGTGAACACGACAATATCGACTTACCAAATAGTTGGAGTTGAAAAAGGGCCTCATTGAGGATATTGAACGCAGTAGCGACATCGTCCTTAGCAGTGCGGTCCTTGGCTAAACGCATGATGCCCACCTATGGGTATACCCAGGAGGGTGTGGCTTTTACATTCTCATTCTCTTCAAAGTTGATCCATTGCTCCACTAAGGCTTGGAGATATTTTTTCAATTCGCGTAGCTTTTGGTTGGTCAAGAGGATATGGTATTTCTTTCGCTGAGGTACTTGCCTTCAGCTCTTTCTAAGGCAGGGACCTAACCAGTTGGGAACTTCCTAAAGACTTGTGATATTTTATCTCAATAAAATCCTCGGCCACTTTAACTTTGGCTCCACAGTACTGAAAGGCTGTAAGTGCTTTGCACGGAAATTTTCTGGATAAGCATAGCCATTGTAGCCGTTTGCCAGGGAAAATGAAATTTGACGGAGAATGTGTTCAGATGGACCGAACACTGGTCATACATATCCAGTCACCTAATCCCGTCCATGACATAAGGTATTCTGTAACATCTATAGTAACAAGGGGTCCTAACCTGGATTCACTCACTGCCAGTCGGTTTTTTCCGAAATTCGTCAATCTGAACATAGTATGCGTTTCGAATGACCAATTTTTTTCAGAAACGTGGAATGCCACCCTTTGTTCGTAGACTGGGGTTTATGATACCACCACGAAGAAGTAAAGGTCCATGTCACAGTCAGTCAGTAGTAGCCGAACAATCGTTGACCATGTCCCTGATAAGAGTTGACCTCATATCTAAAAACCAATCCAGCTGTCAATCGCGAGTAAGGTTTGGTCTAAATATTGAAACTTTAAGTAGAACAACCTCATAGCAGTTACCTACTGCCTTTTCCTTGCTCATATGTCCACGATCATGTCACAACACAACTCTCTTAGAACAATTATCTTCGAAATCACAAAACACATGTATCCACTCGGTTCCTATGTCGATGTTAAACAGACAAAACCCCCCCTAAACAGCCCGTGGGTAGGTTCAGTCGAAGAACAAATTCAGAAAAAACAATTTGAACATCTGAACCGTTTGACTAATCACCGAGCACATGCAGTCAGCCACCACATTAATTTCCATACCAGAACCAAAACCAAGACAACAGCAACAAAGAAAAGGAAAATTCCTCAAATCCAGTTCAGCTATGTCCAAATGTTTTGCGTATTACTCATTAGCTGGGCCTCCAAGCTGCATCGCATTAAGGGACCGCGCACACACACACTCTGACCGAGAATCGAATTCCACAGAACCCACTAAAACAAAAAGCGAACCCGAAACAGATGAAGCGAACCACCATAGCCCAGCCAACAAAAAAAAATTCAAATAAAATACTATACTCCACCGGGATAGAGGAAGATGGAACTTAGCCTAATTAACAAGATTATGTCTAATTGGACCACCTAGCTAGAGGCAGCTACTGTTCGCGTTCGCTGCTACCCTCGCCTGGCAGCAGTGGTCGCCTTGATCTTGATCTTGATCAAGAAGTGATCTGAATGTCAGTCGATTGTGTTGGTGGAGTATCCACCATCCACTATCGACTATCCCATGGGTGCCTTCGTGTTATGTTGTTCGATTTTTTATTTCTCGGTTCGTCCTTCTCTTCTGTCATCGTTCGCATCCCAGGATCGCATGCATATTCGGATGCACCATCGATGGCTGGGGTTTGGTGACTCTAGCATTAGCTAGGTGCACTGGGAATTATTTCCGATTGTTCTCATCCTTTTCCGTTCTTCTCTCTGAGGTATGCTAATGGTCATTGCGCTGCATTCCTCCGGGTAGACCAAGTGTCTCGGACCGAGTGTGTGGTGGTATGAATGTGCAAGGTGCAGCCGAGTGACACTGAGCGCAGGTGTTGAGTTTAAGTTTTACCCAAGAGAAACTAAAGATAATTTAATTGTTGAGCCTGGCAATCATGTGCTGTTTTGACAGAGCCCGCGATTGGGACAATGCAATTCTACGTTGCGGCTTTGGGTCGCAGCACGAGTGTTGACTTTATCAAAATCAATTATGATAGGTTGCCGGGTTAATTGGTTGGATTATGGTTGATAAACTTGAGTTGGGAGTGTTTGAACTCGATGGCTTTGGTCAGCAACATGGTGCTTGTGCAAATGAGTACGATTGTGGTTTTCAAGGTCCAATATCCGAACATTGCTGTCATTCGAAGGAAGTCATGTCGACAATAGATTTTCTACGGCTTTCAGTGACGGATACGAAAGCCGTTTATAATGCTTCTATAGCTCAGAGAGATGCTTGCAGGTGATGGTTGATTCTGCTTTTGGAGATCGAATTCGTCGGGAAATATTTCTCCTAGTAGCGCGACTGAGGAACTCTCAACATTCACAAACTACCTTCGTTCCAGCCTTCCTTTAGTACCCTAATTGAGCAGAGAAGATATGCTTTACCCGAGGCATAGTCAAGCGACTTGCAACCATTTTCGTATCCACAAGTCAAATTCATGATTTACTTACTTATTGCAATCGAATCAAGCCATTTCTCAAGCTAGCACATGCTGGCTTGCACTCGGAGTCTTTCATGGTTGAACTGAGTGAAAGCCCAATAGTATAACGGGCAGAAGCAGTACCGCGAGACAGATTAACGTCAAAAGGATGCAATTGCAAGACACTGCCAAAGCCTTTAGCGACAGCCCTGAGTCAATAAAACTCTAAAAAAAAATTTTGACAGACACGATCAATTAGAGTACCAGTGGCAAAAATGCAAGAAAATCATGAGAAGTGCCACAACTAAGTTAGAACTTACTTCACCACCAGACGAAACCTTTAGTTTCATGTTCAAAAGTGGATATCTGGAGTCCAGCACGGAAGAAAATGCGTTACAGTTTGAGGTGGGCATTAACCGAGAAGACTCTCCACTTAGCCAAGGTCCTTAGTAAGATTCCTTCAGTTGAGTACTCCACCTTTATTAAGGTCCTATTCTATTTGTGCGAGTCATCTTGGGCGAAGTTTTCTCTACTTTGTCCATGTGGATGTCCATGTCTAGTCCATACCAAGAACACCTTCATCCGCCTTCAATAGAGTCCATGCTCATCATCTCATCATCTTCCAATGGCCCGCTTATCCACTATGAGGGTCGCGGTTTTAGAGAGCTTAAGTGGACTCTCCACATTTGCTGATCTTCGTTCATTGACTCTAACTCATCAGGGGCAATCCCCATACGGGTAGGCCTGCCCAGGGGACGCCTACCCGATGGCACGGATTCCATGGCACTTGGAAACCGAGTTGGGGACATGCGTTTGACGTGCCCAAACCATCGAAGAATGGACCTCTCCGTTCGAAGAAGTAGCTGCTCGACATTGCTTCCATGCTTCAGCGCATTAAAGTAGGACTCAGATAATTTAGTTTTTAAAAAGAGTCGTCGGCAGAAATTGTCGCCGGGTCAAGAAGACAGAATTCCTTGTTACCTCGAAGTTTGTGACGTTCTGTCGAACTCGTCGATATTAGGTGTTCCTTTTTGTTGTAGTGCTCACGGCTAAATCCATTTTAGCTGCTTTTGCCTCCATACTCGCGAATGCATAGGTAACAGCTCGATAAGTTCTGCTGATGATTTCAATATCATTGTTGAAGGATTCTCCATTCTTACGGATTGGTCAGAACGATACTGAGGTCCTATCTCATCTGATCAAATCTAGAAATGAGTTGGAGTTGACTCTCGACCAAAGTATCTTAAACTGGATTAAATAGCTTTTGCACTTCTCCCACCCAAGAGCTATGGTTTAGAAGTCATTCTAGACAGAATTCTTCTGTGGAGAGACAATATTGCCGAACGCGCCATGAAATCGCTGGTAGCACTCTTTTCATGTAAAAAAAAGCTGTAGATTTAGGCACCAGATAGGGCCTACAGCAGAAAAACCTTCACTGAAAACATCTCCTACAGCTGCGTTTCAAACCATGCTTCACTTACTCCCAATAGATATTTTTGGCATGCAGCAGGCCACAAACGTGGTCCTAAGACTGAAACTCACTAAAGGTGTAAGGAAAAACCAGCCAAAATCGTATCAACTCACCGCAGCATTCCCAAATAAACAAACATGCTGCCAATGATTTCAATATGAGCCATTAGCTATAAGCACAAAATACCAGACAGAAGTGCCCTGAGTCAGCGCGAAGTCCTCTAATGAGTCTATTTCTATCCGAAGGAGTCGATGGACGTGTATTTCAGAAGACCTGGACATCCACCACTTCTTCAGTCTCCCTAACCACTGTAGAGTATTCCAAGCCGAAATGGCTGCTGTCAATAAACCCGCCTATAGGCTGAAGGCTAGCCCAAAACCACGCACAGATATTGCGATCTACATCGACACAATCAAATCTAAAGCAGTGAAAAATTGCCAAGTGTCCTTAAAAGAATTCCTTAACCAATATAACGTTACATTCTGTTGGGTCCCTGGTCCCTGAAATTAGCCAGACTATGCTCACTATTTACAGATGGGAAAAAGCTCGACCATGTCAAAACACCTATGTCGTTTGTTAAACACCTGATTTACACCGATGCCCTGTCGAAAATAAATCGTAGATGGCAACATGTCGATGATTGCAACAATGACAGGCTGATTTGGCCTGTTCTGGATCCAAGGAGATCAAAAGCATTGATTTGACTAAAAAGAGACCAATTTTCTAAACTTACCAGCGTCCTCACAGGACACTGGGTTCTAGGCAGGCATACTCAACGCCTAGGTATAGCATGTAACGCCCTTGCTAACAGCAGGAAAGTCATCTTAGGCCAATATTTCTTTAAATAAAATAAATAACTGACGCGACAGCTCAGGATGAGCCAAGGCCTAGTTTCTCGCAATCATTCACGTTGTGCGTGTTTGTATCGTTCGCACGAATGGAAGGGACCTACAATTTATTGGCGACTCCGAACGGCGAATTGAGAAGCTCTTTCATGACGGTTTCTTCTCCCGGAGGCTTGTCATTCCCGTTCGGTGTACCTCACTGGAGCTTGAACCCACGCCGCTCGGTCAGCAGTCCAACCCACTAACCACTGAGCCACGGCGGCAATATTTCTTTAACGGTCTAAATGATCCGAGCTCCCCCAGCACGGCCGATCTAAACAGCTACGTTAGAAAATCCAGAAGATTTTAGAAGTAAGGTAAGGTCCAACCCCAGTACTTTTTTTTGGTCTAAGTGCACATCTTTTCGGAGCACCACTGTAACTAACTAAATAACTAAATAGCTTTTGCCCAAATCCGTCGCGTATGGTAAATTTTCATTAGAATAAGTGCTGCTTTAGATATCTGTAACATTCTACATGATACATCCCATCGTTTTCATTCCTCCTTTTGCCCAACCCATTCATCTTACATTCTGCTAATTGTTCGATTGGTCGAAACATCCCAAACGCTCTGAACGTAAGGGCCTTCCTTATATCACTCCTTCACTAACTAATTTGACTGCGGGTTGTAAGAAAAATATCAGTGTAGATAGAAAGCTGATTCGTTCTCGGATATAGAATCAACTGCCTTCCTTCATCCGATTCTTGTGTTCTAGCAATTTTGCCAAAGAAATGTCATCTGTAGTAAGACTTCGCTGTCCTGAGACTGGCTCTTTGAGGCTTAGCGAAGTTTTAGCAGCCGCAGTTCATGTCTAATGGAGTTGCAGTATACCCAAGCATCGTGGGGCTTTAATCCATGTGACCATCGCAATTTTTCGCAGAAGATATCTGACCACTCCATGGCTACCTCTTTAGCGTGGCTTCAGATTTGCTTTGAGGTACTATTATACCGATGTGATTAGTGGAGTTTAGGGTTTCACTTGAGCATCGTTCTGTATTTTGTATTAGGGGGCCTAAATGCGCACTGCGACCTATGAGGTCTATTAACGCAATAGGTGGTACTCCAAAACAGGGTTCGGGACCAACGAGTGGGTGGCAAGCGCCTCTTCTCGCCAGACAGTCAGCTCGTTCGTTACCCGCGAACACTTTATGTCCTGGGATCCAGGCTACGGTAACCTTATTTACTGAAGCAAGGCTTTCGAGGACGTTGAGACAGTCCCATACAAGCTTGGACCCTACCGTATCGGATTTAGGAAATAACAGTGCTGCTTGACTGTCTGAAAAGATGTAGATGCGGGTTCCTCAGGTTCATCTCCACAGGCATTCTCTTGCACACAATTCAATGCTTGAACTGCTATAGGTAACTTTTTAAGCGCTGTCGCACGTTAGAAGCTGGGACCATAAACCTCAGCACCTGTGCTGCTGTTTTGCAATTTGAACCATTCACTTCGACATGGTCCAAGGCATTTACCCGGCTCTTTAATGAATCAGTTGGTTTGCTGTCAGAAGCAATCAAATAGATCGAAGAGTATACGAAATTGGTGGGACACCCTCCTATCGGCTTATACTTTACACCAAACGCATGGGAATACCCAAGAATATCAAACTGGTATCTATCATCTGGTCGCGAAATCAGGGATAAGCTGAATCACACTGTGCCTCCATTCTATTCTTTCTTAACTCTCCAACTTATGTAAAATGACGATTAACAGCAGTCAGCATTGGACCCTTTAAAGGAGTCGAAGTAGAAGCAACCAAGATACACTGTGACACACGAATCCAAATAGACTATTTGAATAGACTACAATCCAGTCACCGATCACATCCTAATCCAATCCGTAGATAATTCATGTCCATGTCCATTCATTCAACTCATTCCCAAGATCATTTCCAAGAGGCAACGGGTTCCCCGAAGCTCTTTGTGGGAACATTCTTGTTTACCAAACACAAATCAATTTGACACGAAGTGCACAATGACGAGCCATCATATTCATCGAGAGTTCCATTCAACCCTTCGTCAAAATTTCAAGTCTATTGGGGTTTCATTCATCCCGATGCAAACAAACAGTTTCCCTCAAGCCACACAGGCCACACCGAACGCAAACCAAGAGACGTCAAATGATCGATTGACATCGCAAGCGGCAACAAAGGATCAAGAGACCAAAGGAAACCACCACCGCAGCACCACAAGAAATATAAATACTCAACATATTAATGAACACTGATTCGGTACACAATGAGACATTGGCAGCTACTGAAGGCTCCCACTGTTGAGGGTCTGCCGCAGCAGCAGCACAACCACAACGAAGCCCACAAAAACGGTCCCGACGACGAGAAGGACAAAAATCCGATATCCGAAATCTTAAAAGCATGCGCGATCGTTTTTATCCGCATCTGATTACCCATGGGTGTGATCAATCGGCTCGCAACTCTCTCCTTAAACACATTTCGTCATGTGTAGCACAGATGGACGGCTGGACGATTGGACAGACGGACTTTGAGCAGAGAAGTACTCGTGTGTTAGGTGGCAATGCCGCACAGCCGCCCTTGATAGCGCTTTTTGGAGAACACAGATTGCGAACAACATGGTGGGCCTAGCGTTTGACAAATGCTTCTCCTCGTCTTGTCTTCTCCAACTCGAAGGAGTGGAACACCCACATCGCTTGTTTGGATGGAGTTGGAGTTTTTTTCTGCTTCATTTTCGTATCTCGAACGGATTAAGAAGAGAAGGAACGAAAAGAGAACGCACTAGATACAAGAACAACAAAACCAAACCAGGGATTGCATGTATTTGCCTCCATTCATCGGCGGAGAGGAGTTAAGTAATGCACTTGAGAGGATCTCACACGGTCCCGAGGCGCAGCGAGATAAGACACCATTTCCCTGTGGTAATTGAGACATCGGAGGAATGTCATGCGTGCCGCAGGTTGTCTGGTCCGAGTTGACAAGTTCACATCGGGTCATGTAAAGAAAATGTATTCAGGCAGAGCGGTGGCAATCGTAAGCGAGGACAAAGGGATCTTTACAGGATCAAGTGTCAAAGGATGATGAGGAGGCGATCGTGACTATGTTTTTTTGTGATCTCATCATCCGCACTCATGAATTCATCAAAAGATCCATCTTCGAACAGATTCACCCTTAGAGGATTGCCTGAGAGTCAGAAAAATTCCCGTGTGTGTATGTGTTTTGAACAGAATCGCAAGGATTAATTGGACCACCTGGAAGGGAAGATGGGTAGCACTGATTGTGGTCGTAATCGCTTGTTTATGTTGATATAAATACACGGGTTTCCCTGCCCTTTTTGTTGTTTTTTTTTTTTGTTGTTGTTCTCCCTGCTGATCCCTTTATTTAGTTGAGTTGATTTAAGTTTTTCGACTTTTCGTCGAGATTTGGGCGCCTCACCTTGCGCCGGAGGCTTTTATTTAAATTTATTTGTCGTGTGGATGATGGGTGGTATATTGATTAACTTTGGGACGGAATTCAAAGGGTGTCCCATTAGGAGCGCACGATTTGAATTCCAGGATTTTCTTTCATGGCACTCAAGCTATGACATTCGTCATTTGCACTGTAATTTCTAGTTGTGGGACGTTTCTAAAGTATGGCGAAAACACGTTCAAAAACAGATGTCGCTTACATGGAGACATTTCAACAAATTTGTGTAATTTTCAGTCGATTAAGTGGACCGCAAACACTGGTCACTGGTCCTTTGACTTAAAAATAAATAAATAAATAGCTGGCGCTGGGGATAAGCCAAGGCCTAGCCTCTCGCAACCATTCATGTGGTGCGTGTTGCATTTTTCGTACGAATGGAAGGGACCTACAATTTATTGCCGACTCCGAACGGCGAATTGAGAAGCTCTTTCATGACAGATTATACTCCCGGAGGCTTGTCATTCCTCGACGAGATGTGGTGCCGCGAAATACGTTAGGTGGATATGGCTGGGGCTTGAACCCACGCCGCTCACACAGCAGCTCTAACTACTGAGGCTCGTCGACCAACTGGTCCTCTGACTACAAAGAAGAAAGCGTCACCGACAGTAAAAAACAGTTCGACATCGCTGAAAACACTCAAACATTGTGCGAAATCCCACTGCGGTAAATTCTGCAAAAAGAGGAAAAGATTTCCTGAGCCATTAACCATTTTTTTCCATACAATTCATCTGGCCTAGTCTGGCATAGTTGAACACATCGTAAGACGTTGTGATTTCATGGCTAGCGTAGATCTGCAATAGCTGGATTCTACTGAACTTAACCCTCCTCCAAGACGCATTTAGGTAGTGTACCGAAAAAAGGGAGTTTTCGAATCCGAAGGGCAATCTTGAACCTATCAACATCAAAGGGGCCACTCTTTCTTACATAACGTAATAAAGGTTATGTCTGAGCGTACCCCTGAAACTGTCTGAACCAGTTGGGGTCTATACGGCAGAACTTGGAGTCTTAGTTCCGAAATGATACACTGGTTGTACATTTCGACACATTACAACACATGTGGCTATAGTTTGATGGACAAGACTTGAATGAACAACAGCAGTGAAGCTTGAGGATCTACAGAGAATTGCCCGTCTTGGTATCACAAATGTTACGGGCACCTGCCTCACTTCAGCTATAGATGCTATCAGTTGGAGCTTTAGTACACGCAATCTTGTGGGACATTCATGACTCAATTTGAATATTCTGCGCTATCTCCGACATTATAACCGGAGAATACTGTTTCGAAAGATCATTCATATAAGGGACGCCAGACAGTTAGAAAGCGTTTAAAGCACTTGCATTCCACTTCGTCTAATCTACGTCAGTCAAGCGCTGCTACGATGGCCTTCGAAGGGCAATAATGTCAAACTCGGTAGATACCTAGCCAGCAGTATATTGCAATCGATGAATCTGCCGCTAAACTGGCTAGGGCCGGCTCAGCTTCCGTGCTCTTAGGACCGAAACCCATCTGTGGCTTTAATTGAGCTAACACCAAAGGGTGTTACATAACGACTGGGAACAACAACTTTGCCAAGGCCATTGGAGAAATGTCCCCGGGCTCAGCTAAAAGGCTTATGAAGTCCTTTTCCTGCGAGAAAATGTTTGACAAGTCAAGAAAAGCGTGGGGAAGCTTGTGGGTTTACCTCCGTAGACAGCTAGATGCTGAAGGGAGCTGAGCTCCCTCTGAGATTTGGAGAGCTCCCTTGGAAATTTTCATTCACCGAGAGAAGAATTTTTTCGAATTGTGTGTGAGCTCCCTTCAAAATCTTCTAAGCATTCTCAAGAATTCAATCCTTTGCGGTCAGAGATATCATCATGATTACGAAGACAGGTCCGTTACAAGGAACTTTATATGCTAGCTTCGTTCAGAAACTCGGCTGGTAAAAGCATACCCGCCTTTATAAGGGAGGTAGTAGATCTATTAGGCTTATTGTACCAGTGATACAATTGATCTTTCAAAGTCGCAGTGTCAAACAAAACCTAAAAAAATTACGACAGCACGTTTAAGAGACGACGGGAATAGGCTTTATGAGGACACTTCTTGTTTCTTGTGCCCTCTTTCACCCTGTGAGCCCAGTATTCCCTATTAAGCCTGCGCGCCATCATGTATGATTTCCGACAATAAGCCTCAGCTTTCTCTAGCACTTCGCCAATTGTCGCGACTTCTCTTTACGACTCCTCGGTAATTATTCTGCGGCTTGTATTTATCCGTCGACTCACTTTTCTGCTTTCTTGGGTAAGTGGTTTCAATTGCATAGCGTAGTAAAAAATTGGGCTGTCGCCTTTCGAAATGTATGACTGCCACTTATATTGTTGAAAGGATGCGCCTATTGATTGTGGCTTGTTTTCGGGTAAAAATCAGAAAATCCCCAAGATATTTCGCAGGCACATATTATCGAACTCTTGCAGCTTTGTCGTGATAATAGAGGTCACTTCCCAAATTTTACACCCATATAACAGCATGGACTCAAAATTAAAAGAGAACGGTCATACCTTGGTGTTGATTGTATTCCTTTGCCATATTTTGGACAACATTCCAATATTGCAGACTTCGTTTTGCCGAATCTTCTAGAAATATATGGTTCGGTGACAATACTTTCTCTCTATCGGGTGTACAGCTCACTTCATGACAAAATAACGACGCAACGTGGGCTCCCAACAACGTGTGGCATTTGGTGATTCATAATCTTATGAAGGTCCCATCATAAGTTGCCTTGATGATAGCGATTAGTTTTTCAAGGATAACTCTCCTGCAAAATATTCAAGCTTTTACACGTTTAACGCATCAATTCTCGAAGGAATTGTAGAAATCCAGAGATTCCCTGAGTCGGGGAACGTCCTCGGACCATAGAAAACAATCTTAGCCCGGGAATATAATAGCCAGAAGTCGTGAACGTGTGCTGAGTCCTTGCCCGAAACGTAGTTTTATCCAGCACGTATAAGAGTTTATACGTGTAATTCCCATCCAAGCAAGCACTCGGCTACGAACTTAATTCGTAAGCTACTGCCTCAAACCAAGTTTTGAGCGGTCAAGAGTCACTCAATCTATTGCAGTCCAGGCTCCCTGGGTTTCGTGAATAAGCAAAATTTGCTGTACAGAGATTATTATAAATCGGGTAATCTTGTGGGTCAGGGGCTTCCTTGCGACCTAAGATATCGTCTCAACAAACTAAATATTTGTTCAGATAAAGAGTGTCAGTTCTTTTTGGAAGATGAGGAAACCTCTAAGCATATTATCTCTGTATACCCGGCACTACACTGGCTAAAAAGATGGATCTTCTATAGGGCATTCTATTCGTAAGCGGAGTTTAGGAACCCGCCTTCTAATGACCCAGTCACCTTTTTAATGGGGGTAGTAGACGTATTAGGCTAAGTAGACCAGAGACACAATAGATCGTGCTAGGTCGCAGTATCAGCCATAAGGGCAGAGATTGGGACAATCAGGAAATGGGCGACCGATGAATCCTCACCAAACCACTGTATTGTGCAAGTGGAGTGTTTAACCTGTACATAACCAACTTTTTCTCATGGTACAGCAATACGCCGGGAACCATAACTCTTTCCGGGAAACACTTGATTTTCTCTGTCATTATTTTCCACCCCATACCATCTGGCAAAGATTCAACGTCTATTGCACAGAAAGATCAATCGATTTGACGTCGTACGACTCTCTTGTGTGGCTGTGTGAAATGCCACGCCTACTGGTGGTTCATCTCAGATGTCATCAAAATTTCCATCAAAACTTTATAAGACTGCAACACTAAAATAAATCTCAGGTTCAATTAGAAGATCTCCGTTCTTTCAACAAAAGAAGCATTCACATCCATTAAGCAAACACACAAAATTCCCATAGAACCCCATTAGGGGTTTGCATCACACTACCAAAAGCACGATCCTGAGTTCCTTTAAAGAGAAGTATTTGTGTGTCCAGGTCCTTATCGCAATCTAATGTAACGCAAAATTGATTTATAATCTATATCTCGGCTGCATTCCACTGTTAGAGCGAACATGCTCACCCGACTAATGAGCGTGCGGTGATAAATTATGCACCAGCTACAGAGTTGACACTTGGTGCGAACAATATTGGCAATGCGGGAACCGCAGCTGCAACATAGAGAGGTCCTGGGCACCGCAGTTCATCAATGAACTTTCGCATTTTGGCCTTGAAGCAAACTTTAACCGGACGCAGTTCATTTATCATCCTTGGCACCATACCACAGCCGCACAGACTCCGGAGGGCATCTACCAATGCAATAGTTCTGGTGTGCGTCAGTGAGGTGAGTTTTTATGAGGGATTATCTCACCTAATGACTTTTGCGCTGACAACTGTCATACATCATGAGAATTGGGCGCTTGCATGTAGGTGGCGGCAATCGTACTTACGGTTGACACTTAAAATCGTCGCGCCTTGTGTGGGTGAATCACCTGTTGATTCCTGAAATTGTTTTCCAATTGCTTTGTCGTGGACTTTTATTGACTGAATCATTAGTTGGGAATTGAGTAATAGTGTCGGTTATAGCGATGACGATGGGAGTTGTGTTATCCGATGCGAATTGAAAATAGATATGTGTTTGCGGAGGTCAATGTTGTATTGGTCGCCCACGTAATTGACATTGACATTATAGGGGATTGCATGATGTGGGTGAGGTTGTTTGATGCAACAAACAAATAACCACAGAGATACCGCCCCATAGTGCTACACTCCGTGCGATTTAAAATGATGGAAAAAGTCCGAAAATGTGACAGAACCGAGAAGAGCATGCACTTTATTGCAATTTCCAACAACAGTGGGTCCTTCGAATTCACTCAGATATCCTTTAGCCTAATAAATGTTCCAGCAACATAGAAGAGCTTGGAGGAATGAATGTATTAGTGGAACCTCAGCATTGTTCTCCCAATCCTCAAGAAAGAAAATCCTCTGAACTGCGCCAACTACATAGGCATCAGTCTTCTTAACATCGCTTACAAGATCTTATCTACCGTGTTGTGTGAGCGCCTGAAGCCGTTCA
Organism: Matsumyia berberina; assembly: GCA_917880715.2. Classification (NCBI taxonomy): domain Eukaryota; kingdom Metazoa; phylum Arthropoda; class Insecta; order Diptera; family Syrphidae; genus Matsumyia; species Matsumyia berberina. The sequence goes on along the minus strand of OU862870.1, from coordinate 106,309,445 downwards.
TCAACAACCTGATCTGTTTATATCAGTGTGTGTGCAGGCTAGGAAAGTCCACCACTGACCAAATATTCACACTGCGGCAGATCTTGGAAAAAACTCAGGAACTTCAAATCGATACCCACCACCTCTTCATCGATTTTAAAGCCGCGTATGGCAGCATCTATAGAGACGAGCTATACAGAGCCATATCTAGTTTTGACACTCCTGCCAAATTCGTCCGTTTCTGCAGGATGACAATGGAGAATGCACGCTGCTCCATCAAGGTCGGTCAAGACCTCACCGAGACCTTTGATGTCAAAAAAGGATTTAGACAAGGTGACGCGCTGTCGTTCGACTTCTTCAACATCGTTATTGAAAGAGTTGTGCAAAACTCACGCGCTAACACCAGAGGCACAATCTTTTAAAAGTCCGTCCAATTACTCGCATAGGATGACGTCATTAACATAATCGGAAGAGCACAGCAGTAGCGCTTTCGTGTTTATTGAGACGGAACCGGTGAAGATCGGTTTAGGGGTCAATGAGGGCAATACAAAGTACATGCTGTCAACAAGAAAGGACACTCAACACCGACGTCTCGGATAGAACATCGCTGTGGACAGTGGTAACTTTGAGATGGTTAAGGACTTTATTTACCTAGGCTCCACTATCAATTCAGACAACGACACCAGCGTTGAGATCAAACGAAGAACTCTTGCCAATCGCTGTTGGAATGAGAAGGCGATTGAGTATTGAAGCCCTCTCTCGAACCCTCATCCCAGTCGTGCTCTACGCCGCAGATGCATGAACTCCGTTAAAAGCGGATGAGATTGCTCTTGGCTCTTTCGAGAGAAAAATTCTTCGGGTGGAGATTCAACGACGTGCTGTACGGACATCGGCTTAGCCAGAAGAGTGAAGATCCAACGACTGAGGTGGCTGGATCATGTAGAAAGGATGGACACCAATGTTCTGGCCCGGCAACTCTGAGAAACAACCCCCGAGGGACGACGTAATAAAGGAAGACAGCGGCTTAAGTGGAACACACAACTAGAAGGGGACCTCAACCAACTTATTATGCAAAACTGGAAGCAGTTAGCTAAAGACCAAGCTGGCAGGAAACGCTTGTTGGTTGAGCGTTGGCCACTCCTGAGGATACGAAATATTTCAGAACTTCCAAAAGTTTCAACAGAGACCAATAGCTTCTTGTGATAAAATGCAGAAAAAGTGCATCTCACACGTCTAGCAAATTCAAGTCTCGATGGCTAAATTGTGGAAGAAATTTCGGTCACCAACTGGTCTTCTAAAAGTCTACAGATTTGGAAACATTGCTCCTTCAACAGAACATACGGCAGCGTCGCATCTCACCGTATTTTTAGGTCTCAGGATCCAATATTGCCATTTAAGTATGGTCATCTTCCATTGAATGTTCAAGATGGTCATCTAAGTAAACACTGACTTAGGCATGTTGACCTGTGCTGTTTATAGCCACACACAAACCGGCAGTATCCGTCAAAGTCCTTCATGACTTTGGTTGTACACCTGCACACTTTTGATGAAATTTTCGGTGACGTTTGCGCAGAAGTGCGACGAGTCACGTAGTAGGTTTCGACCTTAAACTTGGGAACTGTTTGTGGTTTGCTGGTATAAACCTGAGATTTCACATAAACTCCTCTAAACGATTTGTGTCATTTCTTAAAATTTCACTCATCACAGTGAGCAAATCACGACTTTTTTCAAATTGATCCCGCCGCGCCCAAAGATCTTCAGATGATTTCTATAAAGTCTGAGTCATATATACTGGAGTATCTATCTAAGCCACACTTTATGAATGAAGAAATCTTTATACCAATCTGTAATGGCGCCACATAATAATAAATGTCACATGGACCTTTTACATTTGTAATCCTCTCGAGTTGCCCAGCGATTCCATGGGCAAAGTGCCAACTCTTCACACTATACGCGTAGATAGAGATACCCCGAGACAAAATTAAGTAATAAAATTTAATATTTTTGTTGTCGAAAAGACTCTCATAAACAGGGAGATGCGTGGCCCTGGCCTCCTACTCGGCTTTCTATTGTTGGTTCGAGTATCTCATGTCAGTCATGCGACTGACTTGACTCTGATAGTCAATAAGAAAATAAAATCCCACCAGCTACGATCGTTTGATTGATATTCCTGACGGGGATTTTCATTTTCGATCATCAAACGATCAAATGGAACCGAAATCACGGCCCACACACAGGCAGCGGCAACAGCAGCATGCGCACATTCATGTCATGTCGTCCGATCAATTGAATTGTTTCTCGATATTCGATTCTCGTTTATGGATGTGAGTTTCGAAATGAGCTGTCGATTGTTGGTTTTTTTATGTTCTTTGGTTTGATGCGACCAAGTCTTGTGGAGGAGAGTAGATTTCCCGGACTGCGGAGGATTATCCTTCCTTCCGTCGGAAGTGTGTCCTTGATTAGCATTTTCTTGTTTTTTATTGGTTTCTCTCGAAATGGAATCAATTTTTCGATGTGTGTGGGTTCTGCTTAGCATTCATGATGCAGTTAGTGGTTGTCAGTTGGGGAAGTTACATGTTGTCTTCAGGTGGGACAGTAATTTTCGGGAATATGGCTACATGCATCTTGGTTCAATTACAACCCACATGAAATTGGAGACAGAAAAACGGGCTCCAGGGCGGTATACAGAAGCTATCATAGCTCCTCCGCGATTTTTAACGGGTCAACAATCGCTCTCACATAAGTGGCTAATCAAAGTCAACATAAAGAAGCACGCTTCTAGTAACAACCAGACTCTTTTGTAATTTGTAGTTTTCTGTTTCACCGCTCTAAATCAGTCCAAAAGGCAATCGGCTCTGTTCAGAACTGTTCCATTGATTTGGACTTTCTTCTGTGCTCTGCTTATTGGCGGCAGCATAGTCCTTATTCTCCCCCAAGATGGACAATGTGGGATCATTCAATGGCATACTGTGTGACTAAAAGGCGCCTAGTTGATAGATAGACACTAGTTAATGCCTATATTCCTTGGTCTTCATACCGACGGTCATAAACACTGTCTGATCAAAGATGAACTGCGGTGTCGGTGGCGGTGTCTATTCGGAATCACTGGGACTGCCAGGATCATACCAGCTGCCGGATTTTGCCAGGGTCTTCCAGGCGGAAATACTGGGAATCTGCGAGACTTGCACGTAACTTGAGGGTGACACAACACATAAACAGAACATTCCTATTTTTGTAGATAGACATGCCGCCATCAAAGCTATTTACTAAGCTATCATGTCTTCCAAACTAATGCAAAAGTGCCGGAACGAGCTTGTCCGCAATCGGTTTAGGGTTACACTGCTCTGCGTTGCAGTACCCAGTGGCTTAAAAGAAAATGTGTGATTGGATGAACTAGGCAGATAGGGCTCAGCTCTATACGTTTCACTGGCGGAAAGGGCAAATCCTTCACAATTTCTTCAGAAGTCCAATCTCCGATCGAAGAGGTTAACCAATTCGTCAATTTGTGACAGGAAGAAGTCACTGCAGTGCTCACCAGTCAAAGTAACGCTGTCTTAAAAAAAAAATGAGTCAATCACGTTTCTTTCGTAAACTCCGCAGCAAACAGTGATAGAGTTTTCAGTGCCCCAGAAGCCACAATTTTGCTTCGTCACTCATGATGATTTTCAATGGATAATCCTCTTTATCGTGGTCGAGGTTTAAGAGGTATCTGTTGTATTTAACATGCGATTGGCGGTCTGCAGGCGCTAGATGATACTGTTTGCACTTTGTACGGAAACGTCTTAAAGTCTTTTCATACCCAATTGCGTGACCCGTCATATGGTTTATGTTTGAGGGTGCCACACTAGCAATATTCTCTACCGAATGGCCACCCGGGGCCGGCTACGTCTGCTACGTCTCCCGTATTGAGCCAGTCTCCTCGGGCTTAAAATCGCAGTTTTCGCCCAGTTGGTGCCACATGACCAGGAAATCGACGACGAAATTCACGTTGACCGAAACCATTGACTGATTGTTTGTCAAAAACATTGACACATTTATTCCTTGTTCTTGAAGAGTATAGCTATGTTTGCTATCCATGATTGGCTACTGGTATTCTCCTTCTGTTGTTGCAATGACAAAACACCAGCATTTGTCCAAACGCCTTTGGGTAAACCTCTGAGGTTGAATCCGTAGGCTGCCGAAAATGTCAGTTCTGCTGTTAGCTAGTGCGTATTCACCAACTACATATATGTATAAGCAGCTGTTTCCTCGTCATTTAAACACAGCTGGCAGGCATCACTTTTTAGAAAACCAGTGCCACTGATAGATTGACACTAATCTGCCTTATGCGCCTGACTACTGCTTACTTACTTACTTAAGGTGGCGCTACAGTCCGTGCTAGACCTGGGCCTCAGCCAACAAGCGTTGCCAGCGAGCTCGATCTTTAGCCAGCTGCCTCCAGTTTCGCACGCCAAGTTAGTTGAGGTCCCCTTCCACTTGTGTGCGCCACCTGAGCCGCGGTCTTCCTCTACTACGCCGTCCCTCGAGTATGGATTCGATGATTTTCCGGGCCAGAACATTGGTGTCCATCCTTTCTACATGATCCAGCCACCTCAGTCGTTGGACCTTCACTCTTCTGGCCAAGCCGATGTGGCTATACAGCCCGTACGAACTGTACATCGACCTCGTTGTATCTTCAAGAAGAGTTTTGTCCTGCCTTTCTTAACCCTGACCGTTACCCCTACGTCCATAAACATATCGAGTTACTAAATCTCGTGTTTTATAAGATCGTAGCTCTTTCTATGTCCATAAATGGGCTGATAGCCAAGAGCCCAGTAAAATTCAGCCCGGGCTTCATATTCCTCGACAACATTGTCGTCAGACGTCTAATAGCCAAGCATGCAACAAGGCTTGGCGTCTACGGAACCGACTTCTGAAGAGAAGGAGACTATTGTTCATCTTCTTTGGTCATGTCCAGCTGTCCTCTAATTGGTTCAATGACTGGGCGGGAGATATTTTCAAGATCCTTGTGGTATCACAACAGATTCTCATGGGTCTAAGTGAGTTGGCTTTAGCTGGTTGCCACTTCAATCTAACCTAAGCTCACAATTGTCTTCGTGATAGACAGACAGACAGAGATAGACGTTGCAGGCATCTTTCCTATTAAGATTTATAAGTGGTAACGCCGCATGTTCTATGTAGTTGCAGAAAATTCCTTTGAGACCCTTGCCAGTCGTCACACGTATGCAGAGGAAGATTTTCTGTGCCTTGTTCATCTGCTAGCATTCGTGCCAATAGGCCATAATCCAGCGGCCCTTGTCCGCATTATCATGTATTCATCTTACCGTTCATTTAATCAGCTTAACTTGTTGAAAATTACTACTAGCAGCTCTCAGTGGATAGCGTGAACCTACAAACTATGCGATCAACACCCCGCAGATACATTTTTCGCCCATTATTTGGTAAAACTCTTCCAACACGCGTTCGAAAGTATCTACAATGTTTCGCTGCTTAGTGCTCTAAGCCAATTAGTGCTTCTCGAGAGGGAACTACTTAAAAATAATCAAACAGTCGCCCCCCAATTAACGCTAATTACAGGTCTCGAGACTCTTTTTTCTTCTCTTCTCACAATAACTCACATTTCGCGACAGCGTCAGAAAAATGCGTTCAATTTGCTCAATTGCGGGTGATCTCTCGTGTGTGGCCACTGCCGCCAATTCCAATTAATCACCCTCATTTGGCCCTGATTCGGCGATAATTTCCCCGCTCATATCAACACACACAGCGCACTCGCCGAGATCAATGGGAATCGCCAGTTTGGAGAAGCCTCCAACAGATGGTGTTGAAATTCCAGTCATTGCCGGGATGCCACCGTCGTCGTTGGCGGCGCACATTAAAAACGCCGCAAAAGATTTATTTCATTTGCATCCGAAGATGATTGCCTCGGCGGTGCTTGAATTCATATCTCGCCTAGTGGTGTTGGACAAGTTTGGTTATTGACGCGCTGATGCGCGCGTCACCCCTTTGGCGGGGCCCATCACTACCGCGCGTATAAATCACTCACTCGCGCGCCCCGACCCAACAATTCAAATGATCCAATTAGCAATTATTCGTCTTCTCTTCAAATTGAAGAGCAGCGCATCGCAATTGCAATCGCGCAACTTTTTTGCGTTTCGCTGCCGCATTCGGGTGATTGAGGCGCTAATTGCATGGCATGGTGTCAACTAGATGCACACATTTAGTTGCAGATACGAATCGGTTGCGCAAAATGTGCACAAACGTGGCGGTTTTATTAGTTTACGTTTATGAGTCCAATTAATTAGGAGTGATTGTGGCTGCGATTCGGAAGGCGTAGGCACGGCAATCACTGCGGGAACACACGAAGAACCATAAACGGTGGACGACAGCTACTCGTGTTTCCCTATATGAAATGTGGAAGCCGTTTAGGGAGGCCTTATGGGTTTTGAGAAATATGATGCAGTTTGTTGTGCGCGGTTGGCGGAAAGTTTTGAGAGAATGGGCAGCAAATGTTGTCTCTTCTTTCACTGCTATGGAGCTGACCACTCTCAACCAACTTGTGTGCTAACGCGGACGGAGTCAAAGCCCTAAGAACAAGTAACCACTCTGAAAAAAGAAGATGGATACACAAAGTCGAAGCATGGATCAACAGGACTTTTACCTGACGCAAATGCCGCATCTTAGTGGCTCGTGCGAGCTTCGTGGGTTCAAGCCCCAGCCATGTCCACTGAAAATGGTGGTATTTCTTCGAAATTCACATAAAATAGGGAAAACTAACAACAGATAAAACAACATGGCCGCCATGCAGTGTCAAAATCCGTCCCTATTGGAAAATCCTTAACATTGACAGCCAGCGAATTTGCTGCTGCGGAAATCAAAACGAAGCTCGTGAAATGTTGGGATAGTCCCATCTGAATGTGCAGCTCGGGGCATATCTCATTGAGTAATGGAACCAATATCTTCATCACTTTGGTGGAAGTAAGGTTGTTGCACTTGACATTTGAAAAGCATTTGATAAATTTTGGCTTCAGTTTGACTCTTTTGTCGAAAATGAGTGCATTTGGCTTTGATGTACCTCCTCTTCAATTGATTTGAAACTACCTCTCGGACCGTTCAATCCTCGCTGCTTTGAAAGGCTACAAGTCTGCAATTCATTATATAAATGCTGATATTCTCAATTTCAGTTTCAGTCTGCAACTTCTTATCCAATCTATTCCTTCGCTGATGATAGTACCCTTAGCTTCTCATATTTGTTCCCTAACCCACATCTGTGTCCAAAATCCAAATCTGTCTTCTTAACCATTATCCATGAATGTTACTGGCATCGCCGAAACCGGAAAACTTTCTACTCTCGCAAAATGTCTAGGTTTCCTCAAACGGTCACAATGATCTGATCTGGCCGCAATTTGTAAGGCTTTCATTCGGTTATCATCCGAAATCGTACAGGGACATTAGGAAGTCAATAGATTCGCTTGAACACCGACGAAATGCTTCCTGCAGCTCACTGTTTTATCATTTCTTCCACAAACAGTGCTCCAGCGAATTAGCCAGCTGCATTCCGCTTCTTCAATGCTTCACCCGCGATACTTGACGTGCTTCTGCATCTAGGTAATTCCTCTAAATATTTTTGGCAAACAGTCAGCTGCTAGCGCAGCCATCAGATTGAAAGCCTCCTTCCTTAGGTCAAACAACCATATTGGCCACTCCTCGATCTTAGATCCTCTAAATTTCGTTCCGAAAAACACCGACTATAGACCGTCTAAGTTGAATTCCGACCTCCACTTCCGGACATCCATTCCTTTCCGACGAGAAGTGGAACGGTGATCACGATCACTCCATTCATCTCTATTCAGACGGTTTTAAAACTGAGAACGGAGTGGGTGGTGATGTTTTCTCCAATATGCTTAACCCGAAGCATCTACCTGAAGCGTTTTTCAGGCGGAAATTACGGGGATCAACGAAGTCTCATCTTGGCTTAGGACAATGTGATATTCTTCAAGAATTTAACAATTTTTACCGATAGCCATGCTGCTATAAAATCCCTGGAATCAGAAACATGTACATCAAAAGCTACTTCAGATTGTCGCTCATGGAGATGGCAGAATATTTAAACATTCACTTATGCTGGGTACTCGGTCATAGGGAACTGTAAGGCCGATGAACTTGCCAAACGTGATACTACTCTGGACATCCTGCCGGAACGAAGTAATCTGGAAATTCCACTCCCTACATGTAAACTACTCTTAGAGTATGACGCCATCAGTAATACAAACTAAATATGGAGGAATGGAACCAGGGAGATCTGGCCTATGCTAGATCTCACTCGATCTAAAAATTTGATTTTGCTCAAAAAGTCGCCCATTACCACCTTCATTGGGGTTCTTACCGGCCATTGTCCCATTGGTCTTCATGCCAAAAGGATGGGCCTCTTCCCAAATGACTTCTGCATGACCTGCAGGGACGAAGAGGAGGAAGAAACGATCCTCCATTTCCTTTGGACTTTTTCTGTCCTATTTCAAAGAAGAAAGCTCTATCTAGGAGCCTATCACTTCGAAAACTTGTACGAACTATCACATACTGACGTCAAAAGTATTCTCAGCATTATCAAGAGCTTCAAATGGTTTTTTCAGAGTACTGATCCAAGTGGTATCAGCACCCCATGACTAGTGGTCGCGTGGCTCAGTGGTAAGTGCGTTGGACTGCTGTGCGAGTGATTGATTTCAAGCCCCAGCCATGACCATCGACAATTTTTCGCGGCACCACCTTTTGTCTGGGCATGTCAAACCTCCGAGAATATAACTTGTCATGGAAAAGCTTCTCAATTCAGCGTCCAGAGTCGGTAAAAAGTTGTAGGTCCCCCTATTCGTGCGAGAAATGTAACACGGCCTTGGCTCATCCCGAGCTGTCTGGGTACCACAATAGGTCCAAATATGTCTTGTAAGTGTGCTGAAGAATAATTCTTTTCATCAACCTAACCTAAAACAATGAGTTCTTACGTAAAGAACTGTCAAACAGCCGAATGTTGTTTGTAATACCTTTCAACCTCCACTGGATCTGAAGTCACACAAATTTTGAAGCCAGTGCTAAACTAGCTAAAAGGGTGTCATCGGCTCTTAGAACCAGAACAACTAGATTAATCGCTAACAGTTAGGACAGCACAAGCTGTCTATTTTATTGGGAAAATGTCCAAGGTCCTAATATGCTATAAAACTATCCTGCTTCAGCCAGCAAGGCCCTTGCTTTGGTAACCACGTCCTTATTGACAGTCAAGCAGCCAGCAGAATCGTTGCTACGGCAACCACATCCTTTTAACTTGTGGAACAGTGTTGGAACGGGCACTGATAGTGAGGTAAGTCCTTGCGACAGCAGTCACACACTCATTGAAAGTGAAGTAGCCATCAAGGCCATCGCTTCAGCAACTACATCTTCTAAACTGGCAGACCCATACAGAACGAACTCGCGTCTCTAGAGAACCATTTCATCGTTTTAGTTTAAGTCCCAAGTTATGCCCTTTTGCATATCACATTAGGGAATCCCTGCGAGCAAGTTTCCTTACTCAGGACGTACGACAGAGACAGGTGTGTAATACGGGAGTAGACAGTCTATACGCAGACTTAGCCACTCTTCCTCTGAATCTGTTCACTGAATTGATTCCTGCCGTCAAAATAAAACATGTAAGCATCTATTCAATTAGAGCAGGAGATCACTGATCTTCTTACTGAGCCCGGACTATCTTGCCCTTTGAGTAGGTGTTTCCTATAGGGATAAGCTTGAAAACTCTTATGGTTCCAAGACAAATTTCTTTTTTAAATCTAATCTGTGATGCAGTTAAGTCAACTCATGATACGCTGCCTTGCAATACCAATGCTCCTACAAGAATTTACTTTCAAAGCTCGTAATTCACTCTTATAGCCTGCCACTGCTACCCATGATGAACGACCACCTCTTGAAAATCCTTTAGCTCATTAGAATGTCGAAAGGAACTTTCTGTCAAATGGCCTTCATCGACGCTATACGCACAATTATTTGATAGTTAGTCGTAAAAGTTCTGCATGCTCCGTATGTCTATCACGGAGCTCCAAACCTCATTTGTGTCAATCCAAAATTAATTACGATGCAGTAAAATTCTCTGCGCTTCTGGAAAGCGAAAACAAACGCACTACCCCTGGCTCATCATTCAAATTGTATGTGTGCGCTCATCAAAATAAATTAATTGCTGCGGCCGGCGCTGCTGCTTACCCATTTAAGAGTGGAAGAGTTGCCCTGAGCGGCGCATTTCAATTGATTTATGGGATCTCTCTCTGGATGCTCGATTTAAATCGAATAGATCCAACACCATTAACTGTGGGTCGGCCCTGCCTGCACTGCACTAAATGATTCAGCTGACAGATGGTGGCTGTTTATAGATACTCGCAGATACATTCTTGAATGTTGAATGTTTGTTTGTTGATCGTTGGCGTTGAACCAACCATAAAGTGAAATCGAAAGATCTTTCTCGGTCTCGGGTCCTTAAGAGCAGTTGACTGATGCTAAAGTGTCATCTGTCCGTCATCTGAGCAAAGGGCGGTTTATTGGCGGTTTGCAGGGATCCTTTAATCGAGTTGCGGAGCAGTTGAGTGGGTGAATTGAATTAATATCATATCTCCTGCGAAGTTAAGGTCGCCATCGACATTGGGCTGAAACTAGTCGGGGGGCTTTCTCTTCCACTCTCTTTCTAAATTCGAATCCTCGTATCCCCACCTGCATTTAGTAAGCAAATCGATATGGCAATACAATAATACCGATTGGAGCAGCCACTATTCGTTCATTAGGTGTCTTAATTGGTCTCTATGGTTCCTCAATAGAGAAGTTTATGCCGCTACTTATAAGAATACGGATCTGATTTTGCTTGAAATGTGCTCCTTTAATTTAAGCAAATCAATCAGCCTAAGGCATAGTAAAATCTTTGGTGCTATCCGATCTGTGCGATTAAGTTCCGAACCAAGGAAGAGGCTTTTGATTTATGGCGCCAAACACTCTCTGAAGAAAACCAAAGTCTCTTCAAACGGACTATAAACGGCTGAAAAATCGCCTTAAAGCTTCCCAAATTCCTAAGACACCAAAAAGTGAACCACGAACTTTCTGATCCTCCGTTAAAATTAATTAAAGACTCTGCCTCATCAACTATCTCAGCTCTTGTCAACTTATTTACTTCTGATGGCGCCAAACTCCGGGTTGGGCCCGTACCTCCCTCAACCAAGTGTCTCCAGCCAACTAAATCGTTAGTTTGCTGCCTCTAGTTTCCCATGTCAAGTTGATATAGGCTATTTTCCACCTCCACATGCCATCTAAGTCATGGTATTGCCCTACTGCGCCGAATTTTCCGGACAGAAAGGCTGGTGTTCATCAGCTATATATGTCTCAGCCCTCTAAGTCGTTGTTTATGGACTCTTCTGACTAAGTCGATGGCGCTGTACAGTCCATGAAATTCATTGCTGTATCTTCTCCTTCACTTATCATGTATACAGACGAAACCAGAGTTCACCCGAGAGACTTTTCTCTCGACACAACCGACCGTGACCTGGTCCGTTGTTGAAAACGTTCATGCGTCTGCGCCATAGAAGGCTGCTGACATTCCGGTGCATTCTCCCGAAAGTGTCAATGTCATCGGCTTTTGGACTTTTAAATGATTTTGCCCCTAGTGTTGGCTCGAGAGTTTTGCACAATTCGTTCAAGAATGATGTTAAAGAAATCGCATAACAGCGCGTCACCTTGTCTTAATCCTCTTTTGACATCAATGGTCTGGATGAGATCTTTACAGACTTTGATGGAGCAGGGTGCATTCTCCATCGCCATCGGGCACAATCGGACGAGTTTGACAGGATGGCAGAAGTAGACATTGGTCTGTATAGTTCACCTCTAGAAATACTTTCATACGCGACTCTGAAATCGGTGGAAAGTTAGTGGGTATCGACTTGAAGTTCCTGGGTTTTTTCCAAGATCTGCCGCAGTGAGGATCGGGCAAACAATGCTGAGGTTCCATTCATTCTCCGACAATATTTTACAGATGAGTTGGTGCATGCTCCTTGCCAAGTCATCGCCTGCCGCTTTGAGCAGCTCGGCAGCTAGGCCGTCAGCACCAGCAGTTTTGTTGACCTAAAACTTAGTCCAGGTCGGGTGGACGGAATTGTTGGTCTTCGTCGTCTTGGTTGAATGGTTCATTCTGCCTGACAACGGGATTTCGTCGTCGCCGTTAAACAGACTGCAGAAATAGTTCTTCCCTATCCTTAGCATCGATTGCAATTCTACTACGACGTTCCCTTGTTCGTCCTTATGCAGGGTTCGGTTCGGGGTCTGTAGCCTTGACAGGTTATTTTTACCCTTTGGTAAAACTTCCGAACCTCATTCCTGCAGTAACATCTCTCTATTTCCTCGATCGTGCGCTTCTCATTCTCTTTTTTCTCCTCCTGAAAAGCTTGTGTTCGTCTCTCCTCTTCTGCCCGTAGAGCTCGGGAGCAGCTCTGGTCTTTCTATGCAGCGCCGCTTTGTATGCCTCTTGTTTCGCTGCATGTGCTTGCCGGCACTCGTCGTCAAACCAGGGATTTCGTTGTGGTGGCCGAGTGAAACCCAGTAAGTCAGAGGTGGCATCTCTGATGGCTTTTTGACAATGTTACCACTGGTCTTCAATATTTGATGCTGGCGGCATAGGACTTCTTGACAGATTGAGAGAGACTCGATCGGAAAAGGATCTGTTGATCTCTTGCGATTGCAGCCATTCGATGTCAAACTCCTTCACAGAATTTCCTTGTCTTGGCGGTCGTCGGGATACCCGCAGCCGTACCTTGGCTACAACAAGGTAGTGGTCCGAGTCAATGTAGGGTCTTTGGAACATTAGGACATCCATAATACTGCAGCAGTTAATTGATCGGGAGATCTCCATGTTCCTTTGTGAATATCGAGATGTGGGAACCGCGTAGCTAGGAGAACATTTGTGGGTTAATTGGCATTAAAATGTCTAAATCTCAGGATGAAATTGGAGCATCAATCTCGTTCATTGGGTTTGAACCCTTTCGTGCTAAAAAGCCTTGTGTTACCAGTAAGGTCTGACCCTAATAAACTCTTACCTAAGGATCAAGATAGTGACAACTTTAGAATACTGACCGAAATGATCTGTAGCCACTGCCTCATATGCCTCATTATCGAGAGCAGACAAAACGTCTAATGTCTGATTTTCTAATCTGGTTGTCTACCCAGAACAACCTCTGTACTTCTTGACAACCTCCGGATGTAAATCGAGTTATCTGCACTAGATCCTGATGGATGTGGCAGTCAATTTCACAAAGAAACCGCATTTGTTGAGCTCGAATCAGACGCGATTTTATCTAACTCGGCCTAAATTGAAAATCGCCATCATTGACCAATGAAGCCGTGCTACGTGCACACAAAACAACAACAACAACATCTAGAGACAAAGAAAAACTGGGAAAACTGTCAAAAGTAATTTCCAACTGCTGTGCGCGAATAATAATGAAATTAACGCGTGTAGCATAGAAAATGCTCGCTCAACACCTCCTGACAGCATGAGTGTACTCCTGCACACGTGTATGGGTGAGTGCGTGCGCGTTCATGGACGGCTGATGATTTCCATGCACTAGTAAATTTTCCATCTCTCCACCATCCAATCCAGCGACGACCATACACAACCAGATAGGCGAGTTTTCCGCCACAGGGAAGCCGTGCCAAGAGTAGGAGGAGAAAGTGATGAAGGAGTCCATAGTGCGCGTTGGTAATTAATTTGCATAATAGAATCCCAAGAGGACGGAACAGGGGGTGGTGCACCGCCAATGATGGTGGCTCGCATTATGCAATTGGTTTATGCGCGCCCCACTCGCCCCCCCCCCCCCTCTCTCTCTCCTACTGAACCGACAATGACGACAGCCGACACGGACGGACACAGACAACTCCGACTTGGCTCCGTGGCCGGACAAATAACGCATTTCATTTGAGCCGACAATTAATTTATAAGCACTGCGTGAATTATGCGGAGATCCCCGGATGGACTAAGCATCAGATACCGCAGAGATCCCGAAGCGGGCAGGATGACGACAGCTCCTCTCCGCAGTCAGCACGCTGACAGATGGAACACAAAGTGAAGGGTTTCCATAGTCGGCGGCGGCGGTGGAGTTGTCTGCCGTGAGTTCTTCGAGCCGGAGGAGTGCGTACTGATGAACGATTTATTGGGGCGCTCTGGGAGCTCTTGGAAATTCATTTCGATTTAAATGAGTGGAACTGCGACACGCTAAGTACTTGTGGTCGTTTGTTACAGGACGTGGTGACGTTTTTGGGGTAAAAATTGTCGCAACTTGTCTCATTTGGAGAGTGTTAACTGTGCTTCAGTGTTCCGTGGCAGTAAATTTAATTTCGGCAAGGAAACTAAATATTTAGTCGTGCATTAGGGAGGACTTTGGATGCGGAAGTGTTGCAGATGTTCCTATAATTCTGATAATTGCTCTAGAAATGGGTTTAGTCTCTAAAGAGGAGGTTATGTCTAACACATTAATTTGCAACAGCTTCTGTGTATTACTTCAGTATAAACTTACAGAAACCCAGTCTCAAGCTTCGTTAAAATGCATGCACTAAAACCTTTGTAGGGTTGCAGACGTTCATCTTTGCAAATTTAATCGAAATGACATTTGACCTTCCTTTGGAGAGTAAAAAAGAAAGCTCGAGTGTGTTTGCCCTTTTTTTTCTATTCTATGGGCTTGCGTTTTCAAGTCCTCAAATCTATAACGATACTTCCAAACCAACTTCTAAGCGCTTCGATGCTTATGATAGATAGGTGGTTTTAGAATATTTTAGGTTAGCGGGCCCATGAAGATGATGAGACCCCCTTCAACTGATTTACATAGGTCTATGTAGGCCCATTCTGGTACCCATCTACCTGATGATAGCCAACTGGATGTGCTTACAACAGATCCGATAGTAAACCATCGGATAGCTTTTCGATATCATCGAAGGGAAATCTGCTCAGAGTTGTATTTCTAATATTACAGAGGCTTGGGCAGTGACGAAGGAAATGGGTTATGTCCTCATGTACTTCCTCGTGCCTGCATCCTCTGTATATAGATCGTCTTTGGTCAGGCGCAGTATTTTTGTGTGATACCCGAGTATATTATGGCCTGTAGTTAATCCAACATAGTAATGAGAGAGATTTCCTCTCCATATGTTCCTACATGTGGTGGTCCTTGCTTTATTATGTTTTGGCCATAGTCTTCTGGAAATTTCGCAGGTGATTAGTGCTTTCCACTTGTTATTCGCCTCAGTTAAGGATCTAAGCCCCACTGTTTCTTTCAGACGACGTGGTTTAGTTGTACCGTCCACTAGCTCTCGTTCTAGGGCTGATACCTTCCTAGCAAGTTCATCAGGAGTCTCGTTTCCTGGAAGGTACACCGCCCTGGCCAGAGACCCAGCAGGATTTAACATTATGCTGCGTGCCAAGAATCTTCAGCTCTTCACGAGAGCATTTTACAAGCTTGGATATGATTTGAGTAGCACCTAATGCTTTTATAGCCCCCTGGCTGTCCATAAAGATCATGATATCCTCCCATGATACCGTGAGCAGTGACGTCCAGTTGGGCAGTTCTGGTCACTGCTAGAACCCAGCTACTGTTGTCAGGGAGTCTTCTCGCGCTACTGAGAAAAAACTACAGCCATCCGTTTCTTTGTTTTCTACTGGTCTCTGCTTGGGAAGATGCAAGAGAAGGGTTTGACAAAATCCACATAAGAAATCGTGTAGTCGGAGTCAAAACTTATGCCCGGGTATTTGTCCAATATCTGGGAGTGTCCGTATGAGCTCGCTCTCCAGAATTAAGACTGGCTTAATCTCAGAGCACTCTTAACTGGAGATTCTTGTATAGATCTCTTCTAAGGGTAGAATATTGAGAATTGTCTCCAACCTTGCTGTCGGAGTTGATTTCAATGCACTGGTCGTTTAAATGTATGCTAGTCTCAGAATTTTGGTCAAGGCTTTGAGATTAGTGACTTTAGTTGCAGCATGGTACCAGACTAAACCTCAATACGTCAATACGGCCTAATGATCGCAGAGTGCAGCGATAGAATCATGCTGGGTTTAGGTCTCCAATTCTTCAAAAAAATCCTACTGCAAGTGCAGAAAGCGATAGAGGCATTTTTAACTCTTTCTTAAACATTCACGTTCCAGTTCAGTTTTCCGTCCAGAATGGGTCCCAGGTATTTAGGATTTTCAGATGGTGTAATTCCCCAATGTATGGTAGTGTAAACTCTGGTAGTATTCTTTTGTTGATGAACAGTACCAATTCTGTTCTTCAGAGAAAAAAAAAGGGGTACTACAAGTCTCAGGCTTTTTGCCAATTCTGTCTCCCTATTGTTACGCCACTGTAACCGAAACTCAAGAATAATTATGATAGTCTTCCTCTGATAGCAAAGTTTTAGACTGAGCATTAAAATAAATCTAGCAAATGGTGCTAAGGCACGAATCATTGAGCATATTTTCGTCGAAGCATATCTTACAGGTGAATTGGTCCATGAACCTTTTCAAATCAGCCAAGCTTTAGCCCACCTGGGCCTCAGCTCAGCTTTTAGGCCTAGCTATGACCTTTTCTTCTTCGCTTCTATCTGGCGGTTGTGTTAATTGGTTGTCCTCTAGATTTGGATTATAAACTCCCTGACAACAGGATTTCGGCTTCCGTCGCAGAAATAGTATTTCTATACTTCTTTGCCCCCATGGATTGCTCTTCTTACACTTCTCGATTCTCATGCTCCTTTTTCTTTCGTCTGAGTGTGTGCCTTTTTCAACTCGTTTTCTGCTAGTAGAGCTAACGAGCGGTTTTTTGCCTCTTTTGCGGCCATTTTGTCTTTGCACATTCAATATCAAACCAACAGTTTCTCGCAGGTGGCGGAAAAATCGAATACATCAGTCGCGTCCTATTGCCTTGCTGGCAGGGCTACAGGTCTTCTTCTGTGCTTCTTGATGCTACTGGACGTCTTCTCGAGAGGTCTAGGGACACTTGATTAGAAAAGGCTTTCAACGCTGAATTTCATTTTTACCTTCAATTCAACAAGGTGCTGGTCCGAGTCGATGTTCGCAAATTTGAATATTCAATACACTGCAGAATTGCCTTCCGTCAATCGCAACTTGCAGTTTTCCTGTAGACGTTGAGATGTGGGCATGTTTTGCTCTGCGTGAAAGTCGACAAGACTGAATCCGTTTCTAAAATTCGTGTCATAAAAGCTATATCATCCGATAGTCCTACTACAAATGTCTTTTTTTCCGATCTTGGTGTTGAAATCTTTAAGGGCAATCTTAAGTTCTCATCGTAGGGAGCTTTCAGGAAAAGTCGTTTGGTTTCTCTTCTGTGGGTGTGTGAGCACAAATGATGCCGAATCGTTAGCATTTGCCCACTTATGTGGTAGAAGCACAGACATTTTTGGCAGCAGTAGCTGTACTAGGTGTTTATAGCATGTTCGGCCATTTAGTTCATTCCACCACATTTCCTAAAGAGTAGCATTCGAAGATCTCTGATACTTCGTCAGCTGCAGGCAGTGTTTTATATTACATACGTTGTACATTGCCCTTTATATGTTTGCTGGATCGTCAACAGTACAAAGGTTTCTTTTTGCGATCGAAAAATGAGGCCGACACACTATGTGACTTTTCGATCTTTGAACGGTTTTTTGTTGGCGTTCTTGCTACTCAGAACTCGGAGACGGTTCACTAACTTGTTCTTCGTTGGATCTCTTAGCTTAGTCCTCTACTTTTTGAGAAGATAACTCAGGTGACATGATCACTGGGCTACCTGAGCCCAATTCTCGTCGTAGGTTCACCTTTCGGTTCATCTAGCAGTCACTGCGTGAAAGCGAAGATATGTTGATTACTCATATCCCGATACTTTAATTTTTATTTGTGGTCGCTGTGGCTCAGTGTTTAGTGCGTTGGATTGCTAATTGAGCAGCGTGCATCGCCTCTCTTAGAGGAACAAACCTCTGGGAGTATATTTTGTCACGAAAAAGCTTCTTACTTCACCGTTCGAAGTTGGCAATAAATTATAGGTTTCTTTCATTTGTGCGAAAAATACAACACGCACAACATGAATGGTTGCGAGAAGTTAGGCCTTGGCTCATACCGAGCTGTCGCGCCAGCTATTATTTTTTTTACTGTAATTTTTAGAAACAGCTCTAGAATGTAATCTTAATTTTTGTGAGGTTAGATTGTGGGTTAGCTAACCTCTTCATCACAGCTAGACCTAAGTGGATCCACTGTATAAAATTCTTTGTTTCTTTCACAGATTCGAAGAGTCTCCTACTCGCAAGCACGAGTTCTGGATATTTATGATGGTGCAGACAGTAAAACACTGAGTCGTTTAATGTATGTATGTAAATTTAATATAATTTATTTGCAATGTTTTTTTTGTTTCAATTTTTCGTTCTTTAATTTAAACATTTTGCTTTATACATATATATTTGATTTTTTCCAAACTGATTTGCTTTTAAATATATTTCTGCATACAACTTGATAAACCTTCTAATGTTGATGCTACTATTTATTACTTTTTGATACACTAAAATACAACTAAATAATACTTATGCAAATTTGCAAGTTTAATTTTATTTTTTAAAACTAAAAACAAAATATTAAGCATTCGTAAAATGATAATAATTACAAACAAAATATGTAAATGATTTATTCTTACGTAAGAGAGAATAGGAGATAGTGGAAATTTAATGAATTTATTTATCATTAATTCTTTAATATCACAAGTTTTTATATTTTTCATTTTTCTTTTTTACTCTTACTCTAAAGACAATATAGTGTTTGTAAGGGTTTTTTTAAATAAATAAAATTAATAGTCTCGTTGATTGGGGAAAAAAATGCTCCCTCATCCTTATATACACCTCATATGATGGAGGGAGATACCACAATTTTTTTTAAATAAATATTGCACTAGGATCAGGATTAGTGGGACAAGTGTGACAGTGTGAAATCCTTACAATTGTCCATTCATTCGCATCTCCAACTCTTCCTCCTCCTTTGTAAGCGGAACTGTTGTGTGATTGTAAAGACCTTGTGCCATCAGTTGTAGTGCTAGTGGATTTTTTGAACCCGTGGATTTTTTTATTTTCGCTCGTTTATTTTGAAACCAAATTTTTATCTGTGCTTCGTTGAGACCCAGTTCGGAGCTCAATTGCTGACGTCGACGTTCGGTTAGGTAGCGATTTTCATTGAATTCACGCTGAAAAGAAGAAAAAGTGGAAACTTCTGTTAGAGAGTGTGTTGCGAAATCAATTTGAATCGGATGTGAGACACAAACAACAATTTAGTTGCGGTTTTCTCTCTAACCACAGGTGGTAGTCCTGATTCGTTACGATTGTCACAACAAGGATAACGAAATGGACACACATTGGATAATGGATGGGGAAAATTTAAAAGAAAATGTGTACTCACTTTGAGTCTGGCAAGTTGTTCACCGGAGAATGCCGTTCGAGGTCGTTTCTCATCGACTTGGGTCTTGTCCTTTGGTTTCTTCGGACGACGATAACGTGGACCTGGAATAAGAAATAGAAAAATCTCATTATTTTTACTGAAATCAAATTATAGATACAAGTTTTCTTCATTGCCATTCACTTATAACACCTGACTATGACATATCAGTCACATATTCACGTTCAGTGGAAACCTGTCAACAATTCATCAAGATTCAGATAAAATGTCCGAAGTAAGAAAAGATTTAGTATCTAACACTTTCACAAGGTCATTATAAAATGTCAGCACTATTGACATATCAAGTGAAGGCATATACGCGTAGCAGGGAGCAGTCATATTGGTAGTGCCCTTGCGGCGGTAAATCGGTTGCAAGCAAACGAACAAAAAGTATCTATTACATGCTAATGTATCTAATTCTCGACAGAATAAACAAAAAAAAAAAAACAATTCGCATTCCTATATGATTGTCATTGCATATCCGATTGAGATACCCCATTGTATGTTAATGAGATTATACTCCTAGGCACATTGTTCTCTGCCTAAAGAAAAATCTTTTTATTTTTTGCCTCTCTCAACTTAAGTAAACCTTTGACTTTTAATTGAATTCAGCACCATCCTACCTATCCACCACAACAGCGACAGCGGACAGCGTATGTAATTATTTCACTAGAACATATTCATTTTGTTATGAAGCAAAAAAAAAAAATGGAGAAAAAAAAATGCTAATAGATACATTATGGTGACTGAATGCACCAAGCATATGTTTACCTCATAAACTCGACACAGAGAGGGAGAGTAAAACTTGAATTAATTAACGTCCATCATCGGGCGGTTCTGAGGCGGTGAATGTGCCATTCAACATTAAATAGATAGAAAACCGTTGATAACACACCGTATCCTTAATCACATTTGTCAACTGTCAACTGGCGACAAAAGACACAAAATGGGGACAACAACAGCAACGAGAAATCCTTTCCTCTTTCGCCATGAATTTCAATATAAGGAATTATTTTCCTTCTTTAAGAAATTAATTTATTTTTTTTTTCGATTCCGCTTTTGTCTCACTATTCGCGCGCCCCGATGTCAGGGGAAGTTTACAATAATTAAAGCAAAAATGTGTGAAAATTGAGAAAATATTATGTGTGTCCGAGTCTGGCTCGGTGGTCTGGCCCATCGAATTTAATTAAAAGCGACAGGTGTACGCCACCCAGAGCAACAGAGCGACAGAGATGGGAGGAATGGCAAACTATGTGACGAACTAATAAATTAAGAGAAGAAAACAGTGAAGAAGAAAACAAAAAAAAAATTAATTAAATATGCAAACTAGCTGGTGGTGGCTAACTCATGGTTAGCAATGCTCTTTGGATTTACATTTGTGTGACGTTTAACATTAGTTTAGATATTTCATCTTTATCATCATCTTTGACATATTGCAGGGTTGTAAACGAGTGTTTTTTCTTAAGTGCGCATAAATTGAACTGGAAAAACTGGATTGTGAGGCAGTTTTCGGTCTTGAAGTGGGCTTTTGGGGAATCGAATGAAGTTGTTGTGATCCGAAGAGGTGATTGTCGGATTGTGCAGTTTCCAATTACTTCGATTACAACTTTTGCATTACTCTAGGAATAACATAGACAGAGAAGACCTGTTAATAAGTGACGTAGATGAAGCAATACGTTCCACTCAATGATCTACTCGTCGTTGTCGCTGTACAGCTCGTATCGGCTCCATACGACCATCTGCCTTGAAAAGATTCCATGCTATAGCACCATAAAGTTGGACTGCGATGATAAAGGTCTTATGTAGAGCTTTTTTTAGTTGTACGGAGTATGCTCTGCTACTCAATTGCCTTTTCAGTTCAAAGATACAGCGATTGCCAAGATCTATTTTTTATTTAATATCTGATGAGGTGTCTTTGTCAGAAGAAATAGCAAAGCCAAAGTGGAAAATTTTCTTAGCACCTCACAAACCACTGTGACCTTCTGTTTGATTCCTCATCGTTGGGTATCCCTTCTTGTTAACAACAAATACTTAGTTTTGCTATAATTTTCACTCTCTTATAAGAACAACTTTCACCACAGAAATCGTATCAGTGGCGCAAAGAGCTGAAGATTCTTGGAAGACCGCACAATGTCAGACATGTTGGGTACCAAGACACAAAAACATAATAGAAAATGAAAACCCTGATGAAGTAGAGTGTAAAGACTCGACACTAAGAGAAGATGCAGTAGATATGAGGGTAAAAATCCCTCCGTGTCCTTCTTGAAAAAGCAGAGAAACTGTCGCTTTAAGTCGCAAATAAGAGATGGACGGGCTTCATTTCTATGTTACAACACGGGATATATGACCTCACTCCGACAAAAACAAGATACAACGGGCTATCAACATAGAGATAGAAAATCGACTTCCATTCTACAATAACAGCACCAGGCATAATTTGTTGAATTACCATGCTTAACCTAAACTTGAGACTTACCAACGATAATCTACGTATGTACATATGTCGGTGCTACGGCGATGACAAAGTTCGAAAGTTCTCAAACCAATCCTTTTGTCACTGCCCGAGGCTACACCACCTCGGATCAAGAACGCTAGGAAAGCACTTGTTAATCGGAATGAAAAAACTATTCGAATCTTTTTGACATGCAAACGGTCACCATGTTTTTCTTCTCCTAGAGCTTTAATTTAGGGTGATCCTCTGGCGATTCATGTCTTTTCAACCATGACACTGTTCGTCGTCTATTGTCATATAGAATCAACTTTTCGTCACATCTCACAATTCAACAATGAGTCATTTCTATTGCACAGACATAGGACATCTCATACGGTCCATTATTCTGATTTTCGTTCAACTCATGTGGCACCTACTTATCGAGACATTTGTCTTTTGAATTCGAATCTTCTCTACGGTGCAGTAGGGGAAATTTAGACGGACTCAGGTAACACCCAAGTCCAGGCAGCCAGCTTATGCCCAGGCCCAGCGTATTTAAGTAAATTTGTTCCGATCGGAAACAGCTGATTTCCCTAAGCCAAGTTCTATCGCAAGCTCTCGAACAGATAATCTCAGGAACAAGCACATTACTTACAGAACAGAGAGTCAAATGAAAACAAGAAGACCCAAAATAACTCTCTGGACAAAATACACTTTCTGGGCTTACCTAAGCTCCAACGGTGGCCCAAACGTTACTCCTAACGACTGTCAGTTTTACTGAAAAAAAAAACAAGCAAATTGCTAAAACTTGAGTCAGAGTGGTGCTCGAAAGTTGGAGGGTCACATCTTTCTCTGTGCTATTGGCGGCGAAAGGCTACCCCGCAAAATAATCTTCTCTCACATCTCTTGGGGTCCACTTGTTATATATATAATGTATGTAGCTAACTTTCTCATGAAGTATAGCCTAGGCTACAAAACAAAAGTGGCACTAAGCCACTTAGCGACTTCCTCTGCTTGGAAGATCAAATGATTGCAGAGCATGTTTTGGTCGGCTGTCACGCTGTATGTCGCTGTAGATCGAAAAACTTCGACAGGGGTTTTACCTACCCAAAAATAAACAACAAAGCTCTCACAAGCACGATCCTGAGAAGCCTCCAAGACTTCGATCTTGCTCAAAATGTTCCTCAGTTCTAGCCGAACTTTGCTTGTTATAAGATCTTTAAGGTCACAGTGCATTTTTGGTCATCGTCAGATAGATAGATCACCAGAACAGGGTCCTTCCGGCTCAGTCCAAGAAGAAGACAGTTCTAATATATGTATATCGTTTTTTCAGAACACCTGGGAGTTGTCTTAAACAAACAACTGAACCGGTACTTGAGCACCAAATTGACAAGGCTACCAGTGTTCTGTAGGCATGCGGTCACACAGATATGTATATGGCAGGAATCAAAGGTGCCTCCTTCACTACAATCATCTTCAAAACTTGTCACAAGAATATGAGCCTCTGGCGGATACCAGGGCATGAAGGCTTTAAAGGCACGATGATGATGAGAATTGTCGCCAGACTTACTCTGGAGACCTGATTAGATGTCAAATTGATGAAAAAGTAGGATGTTTTTCGTAACAGCTAGGGTCTCAGGCTAGCTAAGAGAAGTCTCTGTATGAAAAATTCAGAAAAAATACCACCAAGGATGATAGGTATCAGGAGACATGTCAGATTCCCTAGCCAACTGATATTACCTCAACAAAACGTCTGTATCTAGTTGATTCTGAAAATTGAATACGACTCTGTTCAGAGGAGGACGGCCCATATCCCATATGAAGCTGCGAGTGCGTGCAAATCTTCTGAAAGGACTCTCACAGATGAAATATTCTTGTCTTGATCAAGAAAGTCGAACGCTTCCTGGTTTAAACTTGGTTTTATAATACAATCACTCGGGTACGTGCATAGAGACTACAAGACAGAAAACTTTGGTTCATCACTTCTGTCCAAGTGCCTTAATAGGACTAAAATTCGTATCGAGTCACTCGATTTCCAAGGTCGTTGTTTTGATAAGCGTGTGTCTCAAAACAATCTTCTCTTTCATTCACTGCACTTTTCCTCAAATACAAAACTCCTTCACTGCACTAATTGGCCGACCTATCTGCCTAAAATAGAGAGCAAACCTCCCATGGGCACATCTGAACGTTTAAAAAGCAATAAAATTGCGTCCATGAGATACGACGAATATCCAACCCAACACTTCCGACACGGAAAACAAACAAAAACTCATCCAAAGACGACAATCGAAGGACAAAGTCGTTTTCTTTTCACCATCATGGGCACGATGCCACTTAGAAGATTTTTCCTTTCCTTTCATCTCATCACATGCAGCGTCGTGTCCAGTGAACCCACACACGCAGTCACAACAACAACAAAAAATCCCAAAGAAAGTACAAAAAGAAAAACCGAATGCCTGTCAACTCCGAGTCCTTATGCTACCAAACTGCATCAACCAGCAGCCGCCGCATTATACCCCAAAAAAAAATCAAATCCCTTGTATTGTATCTCTCGTATCTCGTATCTGTTGAAAGATTTAGGTGAAAGATACACGCGTAATCACGCACACACGCCCCACATAACCACTGCGGCCGCATAAAAACCCGTATCATGTTGCATTCGAATTCGGGCGGGAGCCCCTTCCACGGTGGAAAAGTGCCTGCTAATTGATATTTTAAGTGGATTTAGATTTAGATAGAAAAAAATATCCGAAATCGATTTCCAATACGCGCCACCGCCACCGCCACCGATACCATCATGAAAAACGATGATAAACTATCTGTTAATGTGTGATGAAGAAAAAAAAGTGGTATCTCCCTCGTCGTACATGCAATTTCGTATCCCACAGACCACCCTGCACTCACGAGAAAAGTGCCAATTGCCACTTTCGAATGTAAATAGTCCGTTCCGTCCCGTCCGACTGTGTCTTGCGTCCCGAGCGCAAAACAACCGCTGGCGGCGGCGTTCAATTTTCTCACACAATTTTAAGTTTGCAAACAAAATTAAATTTTCAATTAAGTGTAATTTTGATCCCCCCGCTCACCCCCTCTGAGTGAAAAAAGCTGACATTTTCCACCGCAGTTGGCTGCGGTATCCCCCGCGAGCGGCAGCAGCTGCTGCTACTATAATACTTGGAGCCCATCATTCAATTATAAAGTAGTTTACCTTTTATTATTTGTGTATATAATTGGTTTTTCCGCGTGCGCTAAGTGGGGGGATATTTATTGGAAAATAACACTTAATCACTGTTGGGCATATGGACACACAGATACCGTTCGCCGGGTATGTGTTAAGGAAAACAAATTTCCCAATTACGGTCTTATTAAGTTATTTTGGATTTTTATCAAACACACACACTGAATCTGCTATATCTGTCGAGAATGACAATTTCCAATGACCGATCGTGAGAGAGATAGCGTTCGGCTGAGGGTTGGAATTCATTTATTTATGAATTGGATACTTAATTGTTTATTGGCTATTAACGTGCTTTTATCTGATGATGACAGTACCTATACGCTATAGATGGCGACAACGATAGGCGATGAAGTGAAAATTGCAACTCGTTGACGAGTAATCGGCTGAGATTGGCTTTCGAGTAATCAATTAGCGAATGATTCGAGATAAATGTAGAGTAGACCACACACGTAGATGGTTGGATGCTGGGTTTTTTCTTTTTGCTCAAACAAAAATTGTTTCTGGATAAAAGAATGCGGAGTCGTTGCATCAGAAATAGCTGCAGATTCATATTTCCCTGTGCAAAATTCAAAGAATTTCAATAGGTTGTCCAGAGAATCACTTGGTTTAGAGCGGAGTCTCCAAATGCAAAGGTTACTTCTTTTAACTTGCCTTTGAAGCAGGAGAAGCTCAGTTCAGAGTAGACGCTGAAGAATATTGCTTTGATAGAGATGAAAGCTTGTTCTGCATTGAAGCAATATTTTTCAACATCTGCACCTGAACACCTTATAGACACTTAAGCCCGGCTAGAAAGATCCTTTAGTCCTAATCCGCGAGCCAACAAAAACTTTAAAAGCCCGAGTCCAAGCCTGAATTGGTAAACTGGATGTGAATTGACATATAGAAGGTCGTAAGAGGCATTTGCACCCTGAGCCACTAAGCACTAGCGGATTGTAATTAGCTTGACTAAGATCAGAGGTATAAAACGAATTAAGAGAAGCGTAAGCTTAGCTTAGACGGTTTCCAGTTCGCAGACAAGAGAACCAAAAAAGTATAACTGTGTAGGTATTGACGGTGAAGTATTAGATTGAGGACCGACCATTGGATTGATTTAACCAAAGTGTACACATAAGCCTGACTCAGAAAGTTTTAGAATACTAGCTGGCAACGCATAAAAGAAAGCAGTAGTGATCTTGTCTCATGATCTGCATTGATCTTCTCAGGATTAAATATCAGACTTGAGGCCAATGACTACCTATAATGAAATACATAAGGCCGACTTAGAAGGCGTTCGAATTCAAAGCTCGACTTAGAAAGTCTCCAATCCACAGACCAAAAGGCCAGGAAATGGAAGTAGCCCTTCTCTAGGATACGAGTTACTAATTATGGGCTTATGCAAGCCAGGCTTAAAAAGTACTTAGCTGATGAAGCACAAAAGAAAGCAGAAATGGTCCTCCCATATAATCTGGATTAATCTTCTCAGACTCAGCACACAGGACGAACTCATGAGGTGATGAGTTTTTCCACTCATTTAAGACAGATTTAAACCAAATAAGCTCGACTCAAAATGTTTACCAATTTATACCCTCAAGACCAATAATTCAGGAATACTCGTACCCTATGATCCGGATTAATCGGAACCGAGGTCATGATTACATTGATTTGGGAATATTTCTTTAAATAAGCCCGACTTAGGGCGTCAAATACATACCATACCACCATAAGACGTCGTAACATCACAATCAGCAAGACGTAAAAGTAGAAGTAGGAGTAGAAATAATCCTAGCACGGGATCTGAATTCATCGAACACAGAAGCAAGTTTTGGACACAGATGAATGAAAGTATTGCCAACCAAGCCTGACTTGAGTTTTCGAATCTTGTTCAACGAGAAGTTAAAGGAGAGGACAATTCATTTACTTCACACTGAATACCAGTGAATACACTGAATCGAACAACTAGGGTTCCGAACCAGAAACGGTTTCTAGTCCCAGCATTGCCTGCGCAGCATAAGGTGTGTCTGATCCATTGCCCTTAGTTCCTTACCCTCTTTTATGTGGAAGCATAATATGGATCGCAGTGCCACCTGTTTAGTTCTGATACCTGCGTTGCCAACTCAGACACAGTAGAGTCCAAATGTGGTTGGTGCCTGGACTTTTATTAAAGAATTGAATGGAACGAAATTGGGGACGGACTAGTGCGGCTAACACTTTCTTATGCCTTTTGTGGTCTTAACTGGGCAAAAAAACAGCGGCAAACAATCCAAAACATTAATCAAGCCATACTCCTACTAAAGGAACTCTTGAGATTTAGAAAAGTGGATATCGGGCAACTCAAGATATCCTTGGTCGTTTCAAGCGAATATTTCTCTTTAAGATATCCATTCCCGCCTGAGCTGACAGATTTTGGAGGAGGAAATTGAACAAGGAATTATGGAAGCAGTACAGTAATATTGATTAAGTCGAAAATGTGTGTATTGGGGACTTGAGATGGCTAGGACATGTAGAGCAAATAAACACCAACCCAGAATATTCGAATCTGCAGTAAAGGAACCTTAATTAACATGATGGAGACCTCAACCAACTTGGATTGTAGCCAAGTCATCCAACTTGGTAGCTGTTAGTGAGGGGTAACTGCAGAGGCTTATTGGTGTAGATAGATTCACCCCGATCCGAAGCGGCATCTAAGGAATTTCATGAAGTTCTTAGTGCTTTCGAATAAGTGTTAGTTCGAAGTTTCATTAAAAGGGCCAATTACAGTCTTTTCGAAAATAGGTCCGACTAACCAAGCTGCTTCAGTTCCGGCTTATTCATTTAAGACTTGAACTCAATCAAAAGGATTAGGAGGAAGATTTATGCCCCAACCCACGCTTAGGGTACACGATAACTAATCACGTATAATAAAAGACGACCTTGTACCACACAAGAAAAATTCTTAGAAAGCAAAAAAGCTCCACACGTTTCAAATTTTTGAAAAATTCATAACCAATTCAAAATTCGACAGCTAACATTTAAACAAGATTAATATAGTCAAAAACTTAAAAATACACAAGAGACTAATTCCTCGATCACAAAAAAAAACAAATTTCCTATCTCATTACAATCCACTACATGCCTGAACGATTAGTAAATGTCAAACAGACACCGCCAGACCTTTCAACTGAAATACTTCTGAACTCTATAATTAATTACTGATAAAAAAAATAACAATCTTCAATTTAAACTGAATAAATAAATTTTAATTAAGCGCTGAAGTATGTAGTCTGAGTTCAAGTAAAAGAAAATTTATGGCAATTTTGTAAGCGGTTAACACTTTTATAAACGTCACACGGACCCACAATTAAACAATTTATTGTTTCGCTCAATTGTATGCGCTGTTTTTAATTACATATGATTTAATTGAACGATAAATGTTGTTAAATAAAATTGTAAAAGTTTGCATTTATTGTTGTTCATTACTTTGTAATGTTAAGTTACGAAGGAATTTTTAGCACAATATGGTTTCCAATCAAACTTGTTTAATCGTTTTGGGTAAAACATTTGACACATGACAAGTGAGGTTTTGTCTGAGTTTTTATTCCTCAACTTGCATTTTACATTCAATCTGTGAATGTGAATATAACTTGCATTTAACATGTGTGGATCCAAATGTCATTAGAAAAGAAAACGTCAACAAGACTTCTCGCGGAAATATTGGGACCAAAATTAAGCAAATCATGACAATGACAGTTTTGATCCAAAACTGTGCCATGTAGATGCCATAATAAATGGCAAAACGATGACACACTCGACTCCATTTGCTAACCACAATTCGAGGCGACTAGTTTGAATTTATTACGTATCAACTATTTAAATAAAATTTGACAGCGCAATGACATCTGTTTGACACTTTCGATCAGAATGACATGAAATTTAAGAGAATACCACATGTCAGATGTAAAAGATTTTTCTTAGAACTCAAAACTAAAGTTCCACTTTTATTGACAGCAACTGTCACAATATTTGCATACAAAAACGTAACCCAGAAAAATAGGTCTCATTGGATAGAAAAAAAAAAGCTTGCTATCTACTAACCTGAACTAGGACGATCACTGTATCGCGTGCAATAAACCCATGCGGGCCACATTGTCTGGCCGTTCTCATCCTTCGTCGAACCCGACTCAGAGCGAGTGTCATCGGAAGATTCCATCCCCGAATCGCGACTCACCGAAGGCGGTGGAATTGGTTGTGGGCTGTTGCACTTTCGCGTCATCGAAGATCCAGAACCTGATCCCGTGGATGATGAGGACGATGATATGGACGAAGTGCATGAGACATTTGAAGCTGGCGGTGGACTTGACATGCATGATTGTGCCGTCGACTGGGACTGAGGCAATTGCAACTGCTGTCCAATTTGTGAGACTGTCTTGCAGAGGCTGCCCAGTGGTGGCATTTTTTCGGGGATCGCTGGTTTCACACTCCGTCGCATGATTTCCTCGTGAATGCGTGGATAAGCCGCCGGGTTGAAATAGTTTAGGAAACTTGCGCGTTCCAGCATCATTGCTGCGGCGGCAGCCGCCGCGTGCTGTTGCTGCTGTTGGTGGTGCTGTTGGCGGCTAAAGTCCAGAACATCGACAGGAGGAGTCAAGCGTGTGAATGCAGAACGTTCAGGAGCTCGCGCCACCTCAAACGGCCGGAAAATGCTGTTCGATGTGGTGGTCTGCTTCTTGGACACAGGTGTGGGTGTTGGCAAGAGTTTTTGCGGATTGCCAAAGCGATCGCTGAGGATGTTGCTGATGGAGAAGGTTATTGCCGGGGCAGGTTGAGCCAGTCGATGATGGTGATGCTGATCATCGTCGTCGTCGGTCACACTTATGTCCTGATCATTGTCGCCCATGATGGAATCGCTTTCCTCTTCTTTGATATGCGGATGCTGATGCAGATGGTGTGGTGGAGGCGATTGATCGTTAGCGCTGGAATCGTTCAAACTTCCACAAGGACTGACCGGATATCGCAGTGGATTCAGAGCCGTGTGGTGATGCATCGCCGCCAAAGTCATGCTGTTGTGTGGCATACTCATGTCAAGAACGTGCAACGGCGACGAGGTACTCTGCGGTGAATGTGGGATACCGGGTGGACTTGGGGCACTCTGTGGACTGCAACGATCCTCAAGGGCCATTGCTCGAACAACACTTGCACTGGGTGTTACACTTGTTTTTTCTTTTCAATTTCTAATTGTTACAAAATCTCTTGAGGAAATTTTCACTTGACACTCGAGGCACTTGTGTCCCACAAGTGCAATTAAATTTTTTTTTTAATCACTAGACAGTCACTTGTTCACTGAGAGTTGTGTGAAAGAGAAATTACTGTTGACACGCGAAGATGGACGACAAACTGACAGACGTCTGTTCGCTGCGAGCGCATAAACTAAATTAACTAATCATAGCTCCTTATCGGCGGTATCAAGTCCTCCTCGGTCTCGGCCACAACTAATAGAACTGTTACACTGGTAATTGAAATTGAGGCACACACAGGATGTATGCCAGAGCGGTGTGAGAGGGAGACAAAAGGAGGAGAGAAAAGCAAACGCACACAGCACTCGTAGCGGGCCAGTGGTGTACAAAATGAAACGAACGAACCGAAGAAGAAAAACCGAACGAAGCCCGAATTATAGCTGCTTGACGTGTGTGACACAGTCAGTTGTCACCTGTAATCTGACAGTCGATTGAGTGAGAACTCTACGAGGACGACTGGATCTGGGTAAAAAAAAAAAGCAAACCGAATACCAGCGCAAGCGTACACAAATGCGGAGAACACAGCGATGCGCTGGCAATGTGTCTGTAGCGTATATATCTCTATTAAGCCAAACCAGAGTGGGTAGATACACTCACACAGGCATGGTATCTCCCAGATTACCAAATCCATATAGGAAGCCGCCTAAGTGTGTGTGCACTCCGAAGAGGTGTGTCCAACGGAAGACCGACCTACTAGGGAACTTTTGTCCCACTCTCTCACTACAGATACGTGGTTGCAACGGCAAATGAACACAGTTCCTCTCACAACTCAATTAAGTTATGAGAGGGCAACCGGCGAGCGACGACTGTGTGTTTGTTTTGTTGCTGCAGTGTGGCCACTTCATTTTTTTTCCATCCCACTCTCTCTGTCGTTTTGTATCTCTTCCAACGTGAGAGTCGTTTATGAGGGGAGATTGGAAAAAGTATCTATATATCTCCGACACGCACATACATGGGCGCGTCAAAAGGCAAACGCTTCATTTTCATCATCCAAAGTAAACAAACCGTAATTGAATAAGTGAATCTTTCAGATACACTTTCTTTGTTTTATACACTCGGGTGTGTAGTGCTCAGTTGGATCAATTTTTTTAGATACAATTTTTGTGTTCCTCTGTGTATGGGTGTGTGTGTGTGTCAATCAGAACCCGACAACTTTATTTCCAAACATAAGTGCCTACAGCAACATATAGCAAGGAGAAGGATTGTTAATAACTTCACAAATCAGTTCTACTCTCAGACCCAGGTCTAGATACATACACATGTATCTATTTACTGGAAACATGTCTATCTGTGGTAAAAAAGAAAAATTATTTAAAATACAGATGGGTGTCTGGCAGTCGGTTTAATTTGCTGCTCTACTCGATTTAGTTTGACGTGTCCTTAGTTCGAAAAATATTGTAGATAGGTATTTATGATTAAATATATAGGAAAACAGGCGACATGCTGTCATGAACGTCACTCATTAGTTATTTATTTTATAATTTGAAACCAAGAAACGTTTAACCAAAGCAGTTTTGAGAAGTAACGCCTTTATTGACGATTGACGAGTGAAAATTGACAGGTGGTACCTTGAAAGTATGAAATTGATAGGCTAGGTGCTTTTAATGGTTTTAATTTTGTCTATTCAAAGTTGTTGTTGATTAAGAACCATGCCATGCTAGTGGGTCAAGATTTTCAGCTGCATTTTTAAGGAGGTGAACTAGCAACAAATTCAGGAAAATATACTCATTTCCTACTAACTAAATATTTTTAAGCCCCCCGTTGTGAACCAGGCCTAGTTTCTTGCAACCATACATATTGTGCGTGCCACATTTTTCGAAAGAATGCCAATTTGAGAAGCTTCTTCATGACAAATTATACTCCTAGGCTTGTCATTCCCCGGCGGGAGGTGATGCTGCGAAAAATGTTCGGTGGACATGGCTTGTGCTTGAACCTACGCACTAACCACTGAGCCACGGTGACCACCCCTCATTTCCCTCTGCTAGAAAATGAACAAGAGAAAGGCATCAAAGGAGGATATCACGTGGTCTGTGCTAACATCTGTATTATACCCATGTGCCTGTATAAGATCGGTGGGAATCGAGGCAAACTGGAACTTCATCATTCCGATTGACTTAGTCTTATCAGGCTACAAAATGTTTTATAAATCCAAAGGTTGATGATTTAACTTGTAGTAAGCCATCAAACTAAGTTGCCATATGTCAGTATGGATCTCAGAATAGATGTGTAGAGCCAGAATATGATTTTTGTTTCTCCAGCTGAGCTTTTTATCTAACACTAGTTCTAGATAATTGGCTTTGCCCGATAGTTTCATTGGAGTGCTTCCAATCGATGGAATTTCGGAAAATTACTGAATATCTTATGAGCACCCACTATTTTGGTCGCTTTGGGTTGATGGAGGTTTCCCGGTTGCTAGTTACGCCACATCATCTGCATAGGCTACAGCTTTAACTCCGTGAAATCTCAGCCAAAGCAATTTATTCTTTTTATGACAATGCTATGACATTTTACCTTCCGTGTACGCATGCTGTGCCGAGGATGTGATGTTCAGGCTAAGGTTACTATGAATATGTCTATCAATAAGTCTTCAAAACGAAGGATGCCAATTGTCAAGCTTGTGCGTCTAACCGCATGTGTAGCTAGGTTTATCTGCTTTTAGTAAAAGAACAACGTTTCATTATCATCAACATCATTTTCCAATGGGCCACTTATCCACTATGAGGGTCGGGGGTTTAGAGTTCTTAACTGGATCCTCCTCGTTTCCCGATCTTCCGTCATCGACTCTAAATCATCACGGGCTATCCCCATGAGGGCAGAGGTGCGATTTCGGACTTGAGCCTACCCAGGGGACGCCTACCTGTTGGCACAGATTCCATGGCACGTCTTGAAAGCCGAATGGACCTCTCCGTTCGAAGAAGTAGCTATTCGACATTGAGTAGCTCGCATAGTCTGGTGTTCCTTACCCGATCTCGGCGAGTCACCCCAGCAATACAACGAAGAAATCTCATTTCAGCAGCTTGTATACGCGATCTTATTCTTTCGGTCATTACCCAAACCTCATGACCATAGGTGACGGTCGGAACAAACACTGAATAAAAGACCGATAGCTTAGCTCCGATGCCAAGTTCAGCCCTTCTGATAACAGATTGACCAAGCTGTTTCAAAATTCCTTCAGGCTGTCCAATCCTACAGGATAACTCAGTATTGCTCCTACCATCACTCATGAATAGGACTCCGAGATACTTAAACTTCTCCACCTGCTTCAATGGGACTCCACTAACATGCAGAGTGCATTGAACAGCCATTCGGGAAATTACCCTTACCTCTGATTTGTTCATGTTTACTCTCATCCCAGCTTCAAAACAGATGGTTACGAACCTGTCAAGTGCGCCTTGAAGCTCGGTCTGGGTGGGCGTAAGAATGACCAAGTCATCCTCGAAAAGCAGATGAATTATCCTTAAATCTCCCAATTCGAACCGTTTCTAGCCACGGCTGGGCTGTAACATCCCATCTATATACATATGTATACACATTAAAAATAAGAGGTGACAAGACGCACCCTTGGCGAAGTCCAACGCCTACAATGAAAGGTGTCGACACAGCTCTTACAGTTTATGTAGAGATATGAAATGGCCCTCAGAAGAGCGCCGTCAATCTCATACTCCTGCAGTATACTCCAGACCTCGAAGGAGCCGATCACATGCTTTCTCTGAATCCACAAAACAACTGTAGAAAGGTTTGTCCGGGACCCGCCAGATCTCGTGTTGTCTCATACTCTTTTAGGCGAACGGCTAAACGTCGTAGTGTTTGCCCAGTTGGTGTCGGACGACCGGGAAACCGAAGAATTATTCCGCAGAAAAATCGAAACAATTATTCTGCGTTTTTTAGGAGTGTATTTTGTATCTGTTTACTTCACAAATGACATTTGCCGCCATTTGAAAAAATTATAGCATCTTCCGATAGGGTGAAGACTTTTACCCCACCTTGTACTTCCAAGAGTACGCAATCTTCTGGTGGCTAGTGCGGAACAATAGCATAGCAGCTTCTGCAGTAGTCGTTGTATTGTAATCCAAACCGCTCCGCATAGATTCCTATGCCGCATCGACTAAATTGTACGAGGTTTTTGGATTCTTCTAATCGAAGGCTGGCTATAATGATCTGGCTATTGCACATGTGTCCATGTGACACCATTGCGTATATGCCCCGATCATGGTTTCCTCATCTATTTTCTTGTAAAGAGGGCTTATGGGTGTCCTTGCAACTGATATATTTTTGTGGTCTGGTACCCAGCATAGGGTCACCTGATTGGTCGTTGATATATCGTTGAGAGCAGGCCTTTACAAACTTCGATTTTGTCGAAGGTGACTGCAAAAACTTCATAGCCGCCTGGGAGTCAAGATAGGTAGTAATAGTTTCCTTGACAATGTTGTCGTTTTTGATTAGCTTTGCGGACTGTAGAATGATAGTTATCTGGGCTTGAAAAACGCTGCATTCGTCTCCAATTTTCAAGAATTGGTTTATCCCTCTGGATTCATAGAAGATACCGACACCAGTACCAGCGTTTATTTTGAATCCGTCTGTGTAGAAGTCTCGCTCTTCTTCAGTGCAGACTATACTATATATGTAGTCGGCTCTCCTTCGT
This sequence comes from Matsumyia berberina, assembly GCA_917880715.2. Taxonomy (NCBI): domain Eukaryota; kingdom Metazoa; phylum Arthropoda; class Insecta; order Diptera; family Syrphidae; genus Matsumyia; species Matsumyia berberina. The sequence goes on along the minus strand of OU862870.1, from coordinate 106,274,417 downwards.
TTTAGTCCATCGGGTTAGAACAGAGGCGTGACCATAGGAATACGTTGGTGAAGATCTGCGGAAGAAGTAAATCTGACAAAGAGCGATTCAATTGGCTCTTGTAGTTGCTATGTTGTAGTTTCAATTACGAAGGATTTATTTAATGAACGCTGTAGTTCCTTGTATTGAGCGTATTCCGTCGCCGGGGCTCACTCTTTGCTCCTTTATTTGCCCTTGTACCAACGAAGATAGTCTTTCCGTTTGTTTATCCCTTGGCAATCACTTTTCGGGAAACGTGCAATAACATGTGATGAGACTACAGGAAGTTTGCTTACGTTACCCCATGCCTCCGACGGACTTTATGCATCAAAAGTCACATTGCCCGACGAGAGATTTTGACGCGAAAAAATTAAGTTTACACAAGGAACTCTTAGACATGATGGCACTGCTAGAAGTCCGTAGGTAGCCAACGATAAACTTCAATTTATGCTATGCAGCCCCGGAGGTCCTAAGGGGACTTGTTTCTGTGCTGTGCTCTTTAGTGAATGGCAACGTCCCATATTGAAGTTGACACCTTCCGACAACTAATTATTTCAGTTTGCAGTCTCTAGGTTGAAGGATGCCCTGTGGGATGTGTCATTGGCTTACGTTTCATTGGGATTTCGGAGCAACAACAATCTGATTGGTTTCGCATTTCAACGAAGTTCCATTTTAATCTCCTTAGCTCATCTTCATGTGCATTACGCTACCATGGGCATTGTCGTGGTTGAACAAATGAGCTCATCGGTGATATTCACTGGCTTGTCCGCCGACGTAGTTCGTGTAGTTTGCCAATGAGCTGCGATTACAGTTCCAAATGAAATTAAAATCTCAAGTGTTTCTTCCGAACCAAGATCAAGAGATTTTTCCCCGCTTGTTCGAATGCAAAACTAACTATGTTCGCACTTCTCCTTAAAAAAAACAGCATCTCTCCGTTGGCTATGGATTTTACTTCCAATGGTTGGACTTCCTAGAAACCGCTTTATTCTTCAATTATCCCACTTAGCCCAGATACAGTGCCGCGCTAGTCAAACAAAACAATTTTTACAAAAGCCCATCTCGATAACCTCTCAATTGGCGTTTGATCGACTCTTCAGTTTCGTCATTTTTTACGAATAATTCACGTTCCAGTCACATGGCCAGTGTGTGATCCAATTTGTCAATACCCAGTCAAATTGAGGGCGCATACTTATCACCTACTTCCTAAAAATCCAATAAAATCGCCTCACATCCAAAAGCAAACACTCTTTTCCGACGATAATTGGAGTGCCCTGGCGTATCTATCGTCCCATTGACGGTGCGCTCTAACAATCGCCAGGTAATTCACCATCTCCATCATCATCGATTGCTTAATTCCACTATACACACACACATACAGAGGCTTTCGAATGAGAAGTCCAAACATCGAAAATAGATTTCGAAAAGTCACGACACGCACCGCTGAAACGTTTCGTTACGTGGACCTATCCATGTATCTGAAAGGCAAACAAACAAACCAGCCACCAGCAAACAGCCATTAGAGGCATTTGTAGGCCGAGCGAGTTCCGCCGCCCTGTCGCTCCTCGATCGTTATTAGCCGAAGCTTCCATTTAATTGCGTTTCAATTAGAGCTTCGGCTCCGCAATTCAGATTTGGGAAATTAATGAAGCGATCGATTAAGTTGGTAGCGCTTACGCCGAGATACGTTAAATAATTCCATGCTTGGGCAATGGGGCGACGGGCTTCGCAGCGTTTAATTAGTGGAGAGCGCGGCCATTACTAAGTCAATTTCCGTATCGGGGTTAATTCCACAGGCAGTGCTCATGCCCACCGATGGCCGATCTCAATCTGCGCCGCACTCACTGATGCGTGCACTATGAGGGCTGGATGAACGGTTTTTAATTCGAAATCTGTTCAAATATCGGCGGAGCGACGGCGTTTAAATATTCATTAACTGCGGTGCGCGCGGTGCTGTTTGAAGTTGAAGTCCAATTTCGATTTTAACTGCGATTTCGGCTGCTCTCGCTCTTGCTCCCACGATTCGTTAAGAGCCCCCATTTGCGCCGGTAATTGTTTTGATCGCTATTAGCCTTAATTGCGGTCTTTAGATTAAGTACGCTCTTAGCGTGATTGAAGGCGACTATATGGGGCTTTGGAGGACTTGAGGCTGATTGGGGAGTGTGTACCTGTCTTCGTGGAGTAGAAATCGTGAGACCGCTCTCACGACTGGTGTTAGGATTCAATTTATAGTGCGTGATGAACAACGCACCGAGAGTAATAATTTTCTGATCCGTTGCCTGTTCTAACTTCAAACAAAACATGCGCGTTGGGATCAACTTTTCTAAATAGAATTGGAGAACAGAGAAGACTGCAGCGAATATTATTGGCTTCAGCTGAACACTGCAACCCTCAATGCCTCAAAGTCTTGAAAGGCAGGGCAGGCAGTTTACTGATTGCACCTACGAGCAAAATTTTAAGTAAGACCTCGGTAGAATAGAACTTGATTGCCATTCTGTCCGGAAACTGACAAAATTTTCATGGATGTGCTGGAATGAGTCAAGACGCGAGACGTCATAGGAGATGACGTAATAAATAAATAAATAGCTGGCGCGACAGCTCGAGATGAGCCAAGACCTAACTTCTCGACACCATTCATGTGGTGCGTCTTCCATTTTTCGCACAAAAGGGAAGGGGCCTAAAATGTATTGCCTACGCCGAACGACGAATTGAGAAGCTATTTCATTACAAGTTATACTCTCTGAGGCACGTCAATTCCCCGACGAGAGGTGATGCTTGAACGGAACCCACGTCACTCGGTTAGCAGTCCAGTTCACTAACTACTGAGCCACGGGGACATAATGCAAGAGTAAAAGTGAATAAAAGACTTGACATGGCAACCGAATGTTTGAGCTCTGCCACGGAACTCTGCAGTGAGGATGTTGATCACTTATGCTTAGTGCGATCTGTTTAGCTTATGTATTTCTTTTGTTTTTCTTTTACTGTATTCTGGCCACATCTTTTTTGATATGCGGTATGACGGGAGTGTGCTTCTGGAAGTTTCCAGTATATCTCTACTTTTATCTCTACTTTTAGAGCTTCTATATGGGTCACAACAGGGCGATCAACCATTATTTGGTTCAGTTTCGGCCTTTTCATTGCCATCGATGCCTCGGACAATGTTCTTGACTTTTTCCAAGAATTTTGTCTTCGCTGGTGATTCCGAGCCTCAGAAATCGCACAGACCCTTGTGGGATACTACCGGACATGTGGTATTCTGCTGCCCCGATCTCAGTTGCGAACAACAACACTTTTCTCTCGAAGTACAAAGTTAAATAAATTTACAGCTGGCACGAGAGCCTCTCTTGAACCCATGCCTAGCTTCTTCCACGTAAGTTCACCGAACATTTTTTGTAACACCACCTCGGCGGGCGGGAAATGGCAAACCTCTAAAAGCATAACTTGTCCTGAAGAAGCTTCTCAGTGCCCATTCTTGTGAAAAATGTAACAAGCACAACATGAATGGTTGCGAGAACCTTGGCCTTGGCCCACTCCGGGCTGTCGCATCAGCTATTTAATTATTTGTATTTTTCTGGCCTACACCACCAAAGAGTTGGTTCCTGTACACTACTACCAAGTGTACCCACATTGACAATTTCTATTATGTCGAAGTACTAAATGAAGGTTTTATGAACACTAGCTGTATATAAGGTAGTTCTCTTAGTGGCAATGAAAAAGTCTGTCCCATTAAGTAAGTGTGACTAGGCCTGGACTGGTATAAATCCGACCCGAGACTGTAGGGCATGAATCAGCCCTTTAATCGTCGAGTATAGGTGAAATTTTTAAGGTCAAATTGTAGTCAAATCTTTCATTTAGAAGCTCCTCGGCATTGGGCGCAAGGGCTCTCCAGTATTTTAGTTTCAATGACATTTGGACAGCTCTTGTAGTAGTTTTCGTCTAAACTAGCTCTACCAACTGATATCACAGCAAAAGAATCAAATCAAATCTTGCCAATAGGGGAAGTAGGCCATTGGCCGGCAGAGTTTTGTCGGGTTCTTGTAGGAGATGGTCATTGGGCCTCGGACTAACAGACTGGATTGTTAATTTGATGTTTATATCAGTATCTTAACACGTTGAGTACCACCATGCAATCTGAAAAACCAGTCCCACAGGCCGAGCTAAGATTCGTGTGAAGCAACGTTGGTCTCATGTCGCACTCAACGTGTCAAGCTATGGTAGATAAAATCGAAGGGCGCCTTCGCATGAAGTACCTACACAGTTGCAAACGACCTATTTATGGAGCTGAGTCTAGAAGATCCTCAACACGGTTCGACTAGCACCTTAATTCGACCCAACACCTTAAATTAAGAAGGAGTAGCTCTTGGTTTCATACAAATGACAACCGTGAGGCTGTAGACACACAGGGAACGGTTGGTGGCCAGACCTTTTCTGCCCGCGCCCAGCTGCGTCAAAGCGACAATCCATGTGGAAGGTGCGCTATACTTGGTTTGTTTTTCAAGTGATCACAGCCCTCCGCTAAATATGATAATTTCATGTGTGGACCAGAGGTTACAAAGCTTATATCTCCACCCAAGGATTAAGTTTCGAATTAGAAATTTTGAACTTCGCCAGTGTCAGCATCTTGATCTCCAGTTATTCATTGATCTCCATAATTTCATTGCGGTTAGCTTTCGCCTACGTCTATGTCAACTTTAGAATTTTTTCTAAGGTCTTGCTCTTAACCTTCAGTTTCGCTTAGGACCTGCAATGGTTGATTGCATGTATTCTCGTGGATCTACCTTCAGCTGTTAAGGCTGAACCTAAACGTAACTCTCGGAAGCTTGACGTTTATTAAAATCACTGCACTCCAAAGCACTGAGCACTTCAATTACGCAAGGCTTAAGGTATGCGATGTCAGTCTATGACATCCAGCCACAATTCGAATTGGCATATTAATGGACATATTTGTCATAGAAAACTGACCATCCATCGCAATATAACATTGAACTACCTACCGCCTACCTTTCCTTCTGAATTGTTCACCTTCTTTGACGTCAACATTTGTTCTTAGGCAGCCTCGCCTTGGTATCTCAATTCGCTTCTCTAGTTTTTCTTTAATCATGCGATAGATTGACTTACCCACAGCCATCAACTGTAGGTGTAGGTAGCTAGTAACCCGAAAGTCAAATAAAGACGCTCATCATGTGAAATTTTAGCGTGACCATGTAAATTCTGCTGCGAAATAAAAACACCTCAAACCAAAGCACCGACCGCTTGATCTCCGTTGGGTTTAAGCCAACTATACCTTCAATGTGCACCCCTGCCACGACCATTCTCTTCAAATGCACTTCCACTGAAATAAATTGAAAACTCGATCCAAATCCACTCCACATCCACCATCTCCCCTCTTTGATTTACCATTTCGCCGCGCTGTTAATTCGATGAACACCGCACAGCCCATTAAATTCCACGGCGAATTGAACAACTTCACCGCACCGTCATCCAAATGAATTACTTCCTCCATCCACACAATCAATTGCTCCATCCCTCTCCGACTTACACACAATGCAATACAAATTCATCTCTGTCGGCCATTAATCGTGATTAGAATAACCACATCGAAACCGCAATTCATCGGTTTCCCCTCGAGCAGCACAGTGAACCCAAAGAATTCTACCAATCCGTTTAGATACGGAAAAGGGCACATTCCATCGAGTTGTTCATCTCGCTCTCACATGAGGCGCTGGCAAGGAATGCGCAGCAATGGCTGATGTGCTCGGGCTTGTGCAACAGTTCCTGTCAAGAAGGCGTTCGTTATCTCTTTCTACGTTCATCATGGCAAATGGATATAATCACCTCAGCTAGGGGGAGAATTCAATTCACTGTGCGCCATCTCTGTTGGGTGCATGCGGCACTCATCTGTCTCTCGCTCACTAATGTGGGGAATTTAATTCGTTGATGGCGCGAATTCTCAAGTCGGTGTGTGCGTTTTGCCGATTGAATTGTGTGCGCATGGAGAACTTTAATTTGTTCAATCGTTGACGCGTCACTGAATTCGTTACAACAACTATTAGCATGTTTACTCTGTTTCGCTTTCGATCCCGGTCTTGCCATCTTCTTCGGGTTGCTTTCGCTGTCGCTGCGTATGAGTCGCAGAGCAATTCTGCTGTGTGCTGAGTGATTTTCCACGGATGTTTGCTGTCATAATCAGAATACGATTGTTGACGTTCTCAATTGTGAATAATCACTTCTTCATGTTTTGTAGTTTATCACGGACATGTTGTTATTTCTCCCTCTTTTCCCTCTTTCCTTTGCTTTAAATTAATTGTTTCTTGATTGTGTTTGGCAGAGGAGCAGGAGGCAGGGAAAAATGAATAAATTTGTGGATAGAGATACTCGCAGCGAGGTTTGGTTCTGGTTTTTGTCGGTTTTGGTCTGTAAATTGGTTTTTTCTGTCGGATCGACTCATTTGTCTTCGGATTGATGTGGAACGGGGAGCATCATGCAAGGGAATCATTAATTCGCACGCAGAGGGTATGATCTGTGGAATGATCTGATGTTGAAATAAATAGCTAAGGTAGCCGTTAACCGAGGCGCCCGGTAGCTTACGAAATTTCGATACAAACGTAGTAGATCTTTGATAGCCGAATTCGGCAGTCTTTCCGAAAGCTTTTCCGTCATTTTGGACATTTATGTTCAGAAATGTTTGCTTTTAAGTTTAGGGTCCTACAATGCATTGAAGCAGATCCAATTTATATTCAAAATGAAGTCACAATTTCTCGAATGAGGCCGGTCAATAAATGTCTTTTAGTGAGGTCGATCGAGGGAGAATATATTGCTGTGGTTCAAGAAAATACATTTCGTGTTGTTCACAAAAAGTGGGGTTTTTCGTGGTTCAGGTGTGACGAAGTGAACATTGAGGCTTAAGTATTTGTTCAATGTAAGTTCGATTGGAACTAAAGCTTAAGAAGTTCGTTGGTCACACATACCTACGCTAATTGGGTCTCAAATAGCGTTGAACTGATTGCTGAACCTTATTCCGTTCAAAATATGCAACGAAGTGAACTTATAAGTGTCAATGAAGACAGGTTTGGCTTATATTAGAGGGAACAAAGATAGCCAGCCTGCGTTTCCAGAAAGACGGTGCCACGGGCTAGCTTAAATGACCTTCAAGATTTTGTGATGTACATGTATGTACATATGTAGCGTCTTTGGGCGAGTTGTCAAATCTGTGGTAGATGTAGGTAATACTGAAACTGCCTGAGCCTGCTAATGTAAAAACGTCAAGTAATGAAACATGCTAACGCAATGTGGATGAAAATTGTCGCTCAAGGATAATGTGGCGCATGATTGTAGACGTGGAGTCAAGGCAATGAAGGAAAACGTGGAGAGACATCGCCAGGAACCAAACACGATGGTTTGTAGACATGGAAGATGGTCTTAAACCCATAAGAAAACAAAGGAACTGCAATTGAACAAAAAGTGAGACAATGAAGAGACCCCTTTGAATATTGCTGCTCAAGATTCTAATCGTACTCGAAGTCAACAAACCGAGAACCTGAGAGTTAATCCCTACTCGTTTGTTGAGTCTTCTGCCAAATGCAATCCAATTAAATTATCCGTTAGCCCAGTTGAATGCCTTCCCTCTGTTTATCCCACCAAAATCTGAACAAAAAAAAAAATGTAATCCCTTTGCTTCCGTCTTTTCAAATGTCATAAAATGGCAACAGAAGTGGAACCAGTCTTCAAAGGGAAACAGAGAGATCAGCTGATACCGAACATCGAAAAATAAATAGACCACCATCACGAAGAAGCCGGCTTCTACATCAGTCAGCTGTAAGCAGGACGTGGCTGCTTCCGATATCATCATGACCTGGCCGCTATCTGCCCAAAAATATAACAGTAAGCGCAGCTAAGAAGATGCGGAACATACATGAGTCCGAAGAATTCTTGAAGATAAACTAAGAGAAACAACTACTCAAGAGAATCAATTGGATTTCATATTGGACATGGAAAAGCAGAGGGTAAGCAGCAGAAACATACAAAAACCAAATCCATACGAAAACTGAAATGGAATAAGGACCGCCGGACATGCAACCACAACCCAAACTTACTTGGAACATAGTTTTTGTCAGTGGCCACTGACAGTTGGCTTAGGATCTTCCTAGCTGCAGAAGCTTGTTGGGTGAGGCCCTCGTTGATATTCGTTTGTAACTCTACACTGTGGATTTTCTACGCTCTATTCGAATTCTAGTCAAACGATCAGTTTTTATCTTCTTGACTAGTTCGACATCGCTGTCGAGGCAACAAAATTAGTTCTTAAATATTAAGAAACAAACGACCTACTAGGCAAATCGAGGCAAGCATCGTTGCAAATAGCACAGGCCACTAGGCAATAAGAAACTCCGCATCCATGTTAGGCATCTCCCCACAACACCTTCTACCGTAGTTGCGAAAAGGAATCTCTTTGTCATTTTCTGTGCGTAGGTAAATACCCTGCCCTAGCGAGGGTCAGACAGCGCAAACTCTTCTTCGACGATATCAATATTTCCTAGAAAACGATTGGTAAACTAAGTATTTTCCTTAATTCCAGATGTTGGATTTAAATATCTTTGTCTATCAACTTAAAACGGCGGCAATCAACTAGGTCAAATGAGTTGTGGTTTCAAAACGGCGTATCCCAGCGCAAATTGGTTTCTTCGAACCGCCACCTTTACCTATCTTAAATCTTCTTAGCTATTGATGTTCAGAGGAATTTGTTGTACCGCCGACTATCGATAAATTGAATCTATGGGGACCTGTCAAAAAGTTCACATTATTGAGAGTTTTATTGAACGAAAGTTTCTTCAATTTACAGAGAAATTCTCAAGGGACCAAAGAAACACATCTAGACAAAGAACGAAAGTTTCTTCAATTTACAGAGAAATTCTCAAGGGACCAAAGAAACACATCTATTAATTTTACCAGTGTTTTCTTTATCGAGAGTCAAATGTATTTTCATCCATCTTAGTGAAAGAAGAGGATGATTATTATGATTCTAAACAAAGTCCCACAATTTGTTCGTGAAGAGCCTTTCGCCAATTGAACGCACTTGTGTTCATCGACTACACAATCCCCAGTCCTTTATTAGTTCGAAATAATATTTTGCATTATCATCTAGTACTTTTACATATAACCTACTTTCCAGTAATCCATTACATAATCTGTCAACACCTTGCTCTAAATTTCAGATGGAAATTCCTGGAATGTTTGCCTTCAAGTGACAGCATGTTCGCAACAATTATATTCTTTGGCTTGCAAATTGGAATCACATTGGCTCGCGTTTTAGGTTTCAATTTTAATTAATTTTTGCTTTTCTTTTGATTTTTTCATGAAAAACAGTTGTTTTCGTTGTTAAAGTGTGAAAATAATTGCGAAAACATAATTTCGGGGTGTTTCAAAAGCGAGTATAATCGAATAAAAAAAACTTTTCGCTGCTTTTTTTCACAGCCAAGATGTGTGAGAATTGTGCATGAATATTCGTGTCGATTTCGGTTTGTGCCGGCTTTTGACTTTTGCTTCTAATTGTAAGTATTTTGTTCGCGATTTTTTGAGAAGTGTATGGACCCACGGCATAATAGTACAGCGGCAGGTAATTTTTTTTCACTTCGTAAATCATCAAATTTGATTTCAAACATGGCGGAGTGTTTCATCTAAAATGTTTAGTGTGTTTCTGTAATTTTTGATAACTTTATTCCTTTCGCTGTTTCTAATGCTGGAGTACAGCTCAGTGCGTGTGTTTTTGTGGTTCCTGGTTCCTGGTTCCTCAAGAGGACTACACAAATATTTTTATTCTCAAAGTCAACTTTTCGAATGGTAAGTCGATATTTTTTGTAATTATTATCGGTTAATATCGTAGCTGTTGTATTATATCATACATTTTGAGTATTTCTAAACTTTCGTTAACCAAAAATGTAAACACAGTTCTCTGCGACTCCGATACAAATCGTTTATCCCTAGTTTCTGTTTCTTTGACACCTTTTCGCCTTCGAAAGATTAAACATACCTTTGCTTCTTTGTAAACTTCTGAGGGGTCCTCTGTATGATTAAGAATACATCGTCTATCTGATGGTTCCGTTTAAGGGAATGTCCATTGTGGTCCACATTCTTGTGACTTTTAAACATCAATTAGGAAACTGACAAAGTCTGCTTTTGCTAGAGAGTTTCAGACCGTAGTTTTAGTATGTAGTAGTTTTCATAGCAATATATTGATCATCTTGGGAGAAGATAAAGAAGAAAACCAGTCCTCTGCAAATATTTTCTTCAAAGTTATCCGACGGTCGACGTGGAGTTGTTGTTGAAGTTCATTCGCCTGTCAAATATATAAAAAGGTGACGACTGCGAACGTGAAATGATTTAATTATGTAAGTGACACCCGCAGAGAAAAATTAAACTAACAAATCTAAAACATTTCTTGACCCATGACAAGTCAGTGCGTGAGATACCACCGACTTTGCTCTCAATCATGGTCATTAAACTGAACCAAGCGTCGGGCTCCAATGCTGTCTAAAAAACTGAGAGCTAGCATTCGAAAGTATTGTCGTTGGTACTTCACTTCCATGTTGGAGTACATAGAGCTCAGGGCGAATTATCTGTCTGTCAGAAGCCTAGGTTGCGTCGGAGATATTGACAAGATTACACATTTCCACCAGGTAAAGATGACGAAGAATAATTAGCACCAAGTTGGGCGATGTCTCCGCTTGCAGATCTGTGAATTTTAGTACGCCGCAAGGCAGTGTTCTGTCCGTCTTTCTTTTGTTTGAGGCGGGAAGTTGGGTTTGTAACCTCGTATGTACCACACACACTGGGCTTACGTGTCCATTATCAGACCTGTACTTATGTGTGATGTGATTATCTGGTGGACGGATTTAGACGGAACGGAGCACTTAGAACTAACCCCTCCACGGCACTGGACGTGCTTCTACATCTACACATTTTTGGGAAGCAGTCAGGTGCTAAAGCAGCCATCAGACTGAAGGCCTCCCATTAATAACCAGACTGCCAGATTGATCACTTCTTGATCTTAGATCCCCTGACATTTATACCGAAAACCACCGACTACAGTTTCAGACATCAATCCGCTCCAGACAGGAGTGGGAGAGTGATGACGCCTGAGATGAGTACTCCACTCAATTCTACACCGACGGTTCCAAAACCGATGGCGGGTATTTTGTTCGAAATGCTCAATCTAAACATCTCTTTCCATCAACTTGACCACTGTAGCGTATTTCAGGCAGAAATCATGGTGATCAAAGAAGCCTTATCCTGGCTGAAGTATAATGCAGTATCTTGTAAGCACATCATGATTTTTTCTGATAGCCAGGCCGTCATTTAATCCCTAGAACTGTAACAATCAATCCTTGAGATGGCAGAGCATTCACCTATGCTGAGTACCCGGTCATATGGTCATTCCAGCGATTTGTAAGGCAGATAAACTCGGCAAACGTTGAACGATTCTAGAGATCCTATCAGAATGACGGAATACCAATCGCTACGCGCAAGTGACTCTTAAACAACGCTGCGATCAGCAAGACAAACCAAAGATGGAAGGATGGAACCACATGTCGTACTTCCACAGAGATTTTGCCCATGCTAAGCCTCAATCGATCTGAAAGTTTGACCTTGCTTAAGAAGGCGCTTATCAGTACCATAATTGGAGTTCGTTCTGGGCAATGTCCTATTGACCTTAATGCCAGAAGGAAGGGCTCTTTCTCAAACGACTTTCGCAGGAGTTGTAGGGACTAAGAGGAGGAAGAAACATTCCCCTACTTCCTATGTAGCTATCCAGCCCTGTCCCAAAGAAGAAAGTTCCATTTAAGAGCCGACCACTCCGTTTATTTGGCGAACTGGATCATACGGACCGTAAAATTTCCTAAGCTTCATTATGGTTCCAATGAATTGAGTAACACGTCCGGGTAATAGGTCCATAAGGTATCACAAAGAACCTGCCTGGTCCTATGTGCGTCTGTGATTTGCTTTGATAGCCACCCTACCTACGTACCTACCCACGAGGATTTTTTGGTTCAATACCACCAAGGATATCTTCATGACTGGTCGGACTGGGGTGATTAAGGTTAGTTTCCTTGATTGTTCAGGATAGGGTCTCACTGCTCAATTGCCTTCTCAGTCCGAAGAAAAAGCGATTGGCAAGATGTATTCTTCTGATGAGATGTTGTTGTCAGACGGAGCAGCAAAGGTAGACAAAGTCCCACACTACCTCGAAGGCTTCGCTGCCCATTGTGGCATTCTGTCCGTTTTTGTCGATTTTGGGTGTCTATTTTCATTGAGTGCAAACACCTCGTTCACTGGTAAGCCGCTTCTGTCTCTATACTTGCGAACCCATCGGAATCAAAGAAAGTTAGAATTCACAGGGTTCAAGTTTGAAAAACTCCTACTGAGATGACGCAAGGATGTAAGATCCAAGTAGGCAGTCTGTTTCAAATTATCTCTTAATGTATCGGCTTTCGAATGGCGGATTCTACACCACGTATCCAAAAATTTAATTAGGAAAACAATGCATTTACTGGTACATCCATCTTGTGTGGTCTAGATAAGCCCATCGTTGAGTGTATCTCTCTATTTTTTGACTGAATCTCCGCACCTTTTGTGTGGCACACACACACACCATCGATATAATTGTTAATTGAATAACGCGGAGCCGGGAGCCCCCCTGCAGAGGTTCCTAATTAAGTTTCGTTATTTTGCAGCTCTCGCTGCTTCGCCTAATGAGTTCATTACGGCGACGACGACACCGCGCACAGACGGCACATGTTTTAATGAGCTTTCGTCGCTCGATGTACTTCAAACATCGACGGACGGTCGGCGTCGTATGTCTTGAGATTTCGTTCATTTTTTCGTTCCTTTACCGTCGCCATCACCATCGCCATCGCTATAGTCATCGCGTCGTCGGCGTTGTTGTTCGTGATGATTATCTAGATATGGTGGAGTATCTTTTACATATACTTAGCTCAGGGTATTGAGTTTTTATGGCTCACCCTTCATCCAAAATGGTGCGGTGGCGGTCTTGTATGACAGCAAAAGCTTTTCATGACCAAAATTGTGTTCATTTAATGGATTTGTATCTGTCCAAAGGCGCAGATACATTTTGATGTTTCATTAATTAATTGAGATTATGTTGGGAGAGAGATTCTTCACGAAACTGAGACTTGATTTGCATTCGAAACAACCCTGACGGCAATGATGAGGACGAACGTTGTCGAATTGCCAGCATTTGGCATTGGCTAAAGACTGTCAAGTTCAGTGGCAAATAATTATCCAACCAAGATGCATTGAAGTAATGGCAAGCTGGGTTTCAAATAATATAACCAACGGCCATCAAGTTTGATGAATTGACAATCAGTCCCGATTTTGCAAGTTATGTGCTGGCCTTCCATCGTACTGTGTTAGCTTGAGGACTCTTCTATAACCACAGGTATAACATCAACAGACTTAAGAATCGCTCACTTCATTAACAACTAAGGCACCACTCTTCACAATGGAGAAGGAACAAACAATTGCCCTCTTTGCCCTCGACAATCAAAATGTGTTTTAAGTTCACAGGAAAGACATAACACGTAGCTAGTCAAAGATGCCTCTATGAGCGAAAACAACTTAAGCTCCCACCGCTAATAAGGGGGAAACACTTAAATGAAGCAGTCGAACGTAACTTTTCTATTGTACTATCAGGAGGCAGGACCCAATTTTACCGAATTGATTCGAATATGCTCCATTTTCGGAGAAAACTGAGAAGGCGCTGCAATGATGAGAAGTTGCTGGTTGGACACCCGTCCCAAAGACTTACTTAGACCTCCATTGTACCCATAAAAAGTATACTCATGGGAGTCTATCCAAGGGGTAAGGTTGGCTAATCTGGAAACCACCCAGAAAGAGATATAAATCTCAGGAGTTTCCTAAAATCAGCGATATGAAGATCCTCTAGCCCATGGAAGAAGCTACAAGGCGGCGCAGAAGTTGTCACCCGACGTTCTTTGGTTGTAATTTTTTTTATGAATGAAAAACGTTGGTTCTTTTCCATTAAGTCGAGAAAATGATATCAGCCAAGTGGCCGCCGCCAGAATTGCTGACCATTCGGGCCCAGTTTGTGGCAGTTTCCATCACTCTTGCCAGAACTTCGGCCGATAAGTCCTCGCATTCTTGACAGATATTCTCTTTGAGTCTGAGGCTTGTTGACATAGACTCGTGACTTCGAACTTCATTTCTCAATTCGCTGCGGCCGCCTATAACAACTTCGAAACTTCTGTGGAAACGATATCTCTTGAGCATGGTTTCTGGAATCTTAAGAATTAAGTCACGATGAATGTATTTTAGTATTCTCAGATGGCCTGCAAAGTCACCGACTTTAAGGTTCAGTATCTGAGGCAGCCTTAGAGCACTAAGCATGGCTTCCAGATGTAACGGCGTGAGGTTAAGCATTGCTCTCATAGCTGCCGGTGGGCACATTCTCATAGCTACGCAGGCTAAGCGATAGATTTTGCTCACCTTTTCCTACGTTGAGGATTGTAAAGTTTTTGGCCACCATACTAATGACGCGTAGGTGATCATCGGACTTTCTTCCCTTAGTCTGAGTGCTGTTTTTGCCTGTGTGAGCGGCATGGGTTCAAGCCCTAACCTGTCCACCGAATATTTTTCGCAGCACCAACTCTCGTCGGGAAATGACAAGCCTCCGGGAGTATAATTTGCCATGAAAGAGCTTCTCAATCCGCCGTTCGTAGTCGACAATAAATTTTAGGCCCCTTCTATTCATAAATGGTTGAGATAAGCTAGCCCTTAGCTAATCCCGAGCTGTCGTTCCAGCTATTTATTTATTTTTTATTAATACAGTGGATGTCTACTAGAACTAAGTTCGGCATTGTGTCAAGTGGCGCTGTGGGTGTTGATCTTATCGATCCTGTTATCCCTATGAAGCCTGCTCTTTGAATCTTGGTTACACTTGTAAGATTGCATTTCTCTGGTGCCTTCCACCAGACAATCGAACCCTATGTAAGGATGGGTCGTACTAAAACAGTGTACCACTTTCAGCTTAAAGTCCCATGTGTTTTCGAACATATTTTTGCATGCGTAAGGGGCAATATAAGCCTTTTTAATGCGATATTGGTTTTTCAGCTCAATTTTGAGTCTAGGCTTACGCCGATGTATTTTACCGTCTTCTTAAGTGTCAGACCGAATCGTCACCCTCTCTACAAACGTTACAAACAGCATATTCAGATACTAAGCGAAAGCAAACTGTCCATTTAGAACCCCAATAAAGTGTCTTTTTGAATTTTTTTTTACAAACGTTTGGGAGCATTTGTTACGTTTGCTTGTATCCTCCAGAACCATGACAGTGTCATGATGGCACGCACAATTGTGTTTTTAGGAAACCCAATCATGAGTAAAGGCCCTGACAGAGGATGCGGGAACAATGTAGGTCCTGAGAAATCATCCGCTGAGCCTTATCTAGTAATATTATCGGAGATCTCATTGCGATTGAGATCCAGGTAAGAGTTAGGGAGTTCAGTCTTACGACTAAACTCAGAGAGATCTTGCATAATTCGAAGCTTTTTCATATGATTCAGCAGCGTGTTATGCAATGTAATCACTCCTATAAGGGTAGATATAGATCTTTTCTCGATCTGCAGAAATCTCTCGGTTCTAGCCTTATCGAATAATCCATATCTTGCTTGTGGTTACACAGGTGTCTAGAGAGGTCCATCTGCTTTTTGCCTTCCTAAAGGCTCTTTTCTCCGCTACGAGCTTAAGTGTACAAGGTTGGATATTCACCGAAGTGTCAACCTGTTTCGAGTTTGTTGTCAAACCATTTCTCGTGAGTTCGACTTCCTTCTCCTTTCCTGCTATGTCTAGGACCCCACCAGAGTATCACCTTGTACTGTGTTCCAAGAACTTTAAGCTCTGCTCGACAGCATCTCAAAAGCTTCGATTTTATTTCTATAACAGAAATTGCTTTTATTGCTGGCTGGCTGTCGATGAAAACGGTCATATTCTCTCGTGGTATTACCCTCATCACAGTCTCATGGGCGGCTAGTGTCACTACCAAGACTTCCGTTTGGAAAACACTGCTGTAGTCCGGAAGGCGGAGGAACTTGGAAATGTAAACAGCTACACATCAGTGTAAACAGCTATGGATTGGGCGGTTGGCATTTGCATGCTTTTATATTCCTCCCTGCTCTGGCAGGTGGTTAAGAATTGTCTTGTAAAATCTAGGCATGGTATTATGTTGTCGGTTGTGAAAACATTGCCTAGATATTCTTGTAGAATCGCAGTACGACCTTTTTCATTTGGTTTTCAGCAATCTGACTAATATATTCGTTATGCACTGATGGCCGTCGAGGCTCGTACAAAGATATCCACCAGAAGTTGGTTGAGGATAGCCTCAAGTCCTGCTGTTGGAGCCCTTGACATAAGTATCACGGAGAGGTAAATCCAGCAAAGAACAGGTAGACTTGGAAAAACTTCTCTGCAGCCGAAGCAGGGTGTTCATCGAAGTTTATGCAGATGGCAGTTACATATTTAGACGAAAGATCCCGTATAGATCCAAAGAACCTTTTTCGATCAGAACGATAATAAACCACAACATTGCAATCCTAAAAGTTTCGAGAGTACTTCGCAACCTTTCTAGTCTTCTCCAATGATTTCTCAAAATCTCAAACTGTCAAGGACATTTTCTTTGCAACTTGTTCTTCCCACGTCCTTGGCAGGTTCTCCCATTTCGACTTAATTATCCTTCCCAAATCGAGCTACCGAAAACTACTTCTTCTCTCTCCATTAACCACCCAACATGTACATCCATTTCGGACACAATTTCTTATCCAAGGACACAGGGATATTCCCCATTCCAGAGTAATAAATGTACACAACACACACACTTTACAAGTAGAATGACAAGTAATTGATTGCGTTACTTTTCCATGTACAAGGACATCGTTCGCATCAGATAAACCAGCAAAAGTAAGTAGTTGTCGTCAACAGAATGACGACACGACTAGAAGCCCGGGATCATAAATTTTCGCATTTTCTTCGCTTCCTTTGTTGGTGTGACCACAAAAATTAAACATCTCCGACGAACACTCCTGCCACCCGGAGAGGCGACATCCCTGCACAAACATGCACATCCTTTAGCAAAATTTTCTTAATTCACATTGTTTTGTGCGCAGTTTATTGTCAGCCTAAACATTTTGACAGCGTGTCCTGTGGTGTTGGGTCATTATCCTGGGATTTCTCTTGTGTTCATTCTGTGAGACACATTCCTTCTGTTGTCCTTCGTGTTTTCTTGGCAATTTAGATATGCGCAATTTGCAGCAGGACAGCGCACACACAGACACAGACCCACTGGCCAATTTTAATTCCAATTGTCCTTGCTTCCCTGCATGGTCTACACGGTTTTAATCGATTTGCCCGAGGAGGATTCTCGCTTGGGTGGACTTTAATTTGTAAAAAGTAAACAATTTACTTTTTTTGTTTGCAAACTTTTTGTGTTAAGTAGATTTGAGGACTTGTCTGGGATTTGGGTGCGACTTAGCCGGTTAAGCTGTGGAGAGTAAGGTATGACTTTTGTTGAATCAAGGAGTGCGTTCTTCGAATGGATTGTTTTTTTCAGTTGAAGACTGTACGGCGCAATGACACACTCATTACTCTTGTAGGCGTGTCGTGTTCTGGCAAAAGCCGATAAGGCACGGTTCTCGGTAGAAGACTGTTTGGTTATGGCGAAACATTTTGTTTTGACGCTTCTGGA
Source organism: Matsumyia berberina (assembly GCA_917880715.2). NCBI lineage: Eukaryota > Metazoa > Arthropoda > Insecta > Diptera > Syrphidae > Matsumyia > Matsumyia berberina. The sequence goes on along the minus strand of OU862870.1, from coordinate 106,256,635 downwards.
GATAGTGGACATTGACGCAGAGTTTCTGTGCAGCTGCTCTATGTTGGTATGGTTCAAGTGTGTAAATAAGAAAGTTTTCAAAGTATTCTGTGAACATTAGTCGTTTTCGTTTCGATTGTTACCTTGAAATAGTGATGGGCCCAATGAGAAGGTGAATAGAATTGAATAACCTGATGATCTGATAAGTCAGTAGAGCGTCTTAGAACATCGCATTGTTTGGATTTAATCAATCCTGCTCAGTCCCTCATACGTTGGACTACTGAGCGAGATGGCTTAGTTTCCGTAGATAATGGCCCCACTTGGAGTATAATTTGTCATGAAAAAGCGTTTCAATCCGCTATTCGGAGTCGGCTTTAAAAATTGTAGGTCCCTTCTAATCCAAGATCGAGCATCAGTTGCAAAGACCAAGTCTACAGAGCGGAAGCAATGACATAGGCAAATGCAAGGCTGCAGGGTTTTAGATATACAGACATATACTCCTCACGGAGGCCTTTAAGGAAGTAAGACAGTCGTCCTCTCTGTCTATCAATGCTTTCTACCTTCTCATTAAAAAGGAACAGACCATTCTTATCTGCAGCTCATCAGATCTAAAGCTGATGGTAAAGTTGAAGAGTAGACGTGACGGGGATCAGGCTGGCATCCCATTGACCCAATTAGCGCATTATGACACCGCTGTGGTGTAATCACAACTCTTGGGCACCGGATTTGATTGAAAAAACATGACTGGGGTTATCGTTTGTCCTTATGTCTAGTCTGTGGATTTGAAGAAGGACAGCATGTCAGAAATGTTTTTGTTCGATTGGTCGTTAAAATTGTTGAAGAAATTTTTGCCTGTACTCGTTTAATGCCTGGTACTGCCAAAAAACTGAGCATTTGCAAAGCAACTGGTCAAATGCTTCTGGCTCATACACAGCTTTGCAGCTGCGACAGTGAGTGCTAAAAGTGGATGCCCAGTCTTGCTACAAGTCAGGATATTTCCTTTTGATTTTTGCTAAAGAGGTCTTTGGTCGCCGTGGCTTAGTGGTTAATGCGTTAGACTGCTGTGCGAGCGGGGTGGGTTCAAGCCCCAGCCAGGAACACCGAACATTTTTCGCGGCACCACCTCTCGTCGGTGTATGACAAGCCTCCGGGAGTATAATCTGTCATGAAAGAGCTTCTCCCTTCGCCGTTCGGAGTCGGCAATAAACTGTAGGTCCCTTCCATTTTGTGCGGAACATGAAACACGCACAATATGAATGGTTGCGAGAAGCTAGGCCTTGGCTCATTTCGAGCTGTCGCGCCAGCTATTTATTTTTTTAAGGAGGTCTTTGGTGAGAAGGTCAGGTTGTATGTGAGCAATATCATCCTAGAGATGACCCAGCTATCTAGTCCAGCATATCGTTGGAAAGCCAGTTTTAGGAATGGCCATGAGGTTTGGGTAAAGACCGCGGATACAAGGTGCCGAAATGAGATTTGTTCGTTGTATTGCTGGGGTAACTCGTCGAGATCGAGTTAGGAACACCAAAATACGCGAGGCACTCAATGTTGAGGAGCTACTTCTTCGAGTGGAAAGGTCCATACTTTGAGCACGTTCAACGCATGCCCCCAACTCGGCTTCCCAGACGAGCCATGGAACCCGTGCCAACAGGCAGGCGTCCCCTGGGTAGGCCTGCGATGAAATGGTTAGACCAAGTCTGTAATCTCACCTCTACCGGTATGGTGATAGCCCCTGATGATTTACAGTCGATAGCGGTAGATCGGGAGATATGAGGAGTCAACTTAAGCACCCTAACACCTCTAACCTCATAGCAGATAAGCGGGTCATTGAAAATGATGATGCTGATGATGATAAAGCCTCAACAGATCCGATTCGAATGAACTCGTTTCGCGAGAAAGCTTTTGAGAGTTGAACCTCGCCAATTTATAGGTCGCTTCACCACCCCCTGTGTCGCTATGTCCTGTCACCCAGGTTAGAGTGATACATAACTGCCGGATTCGTAAGTTCCTTCTGACATTATTTTACTAATTTGGCGGATGTGGTTACCTATGATATAAATGGCTGTCTCGCTGTCCATGCTCACTGCTACGTTTCGTTTAGGAGTGGTCTGAGTGACTTCGATGTATTGAAAGTTTCAAAATGAATACTCGCACCTACCCCAAAAGTCAGTCTATTTTTGATCCTCGTGTAAAAATTCAGATATCACTGCTTGTTTTAGAATAGTGCAATACTGAAGGACCTCCTTTTAATCTTTGCAAGACCTGGAAGATTAACAATGTTGGATCTATCAACATCAAGGCACCCCTAGTCTATTTCAATGAGTTAGGTATCCCGGCGTTGTATCAGACCGACAATTAAATTGGACTACGCTTATTAAGTTCATGGCTGAGTGTACCATGATACACTGGCTGTACATTTCGATAGTTAGACCCATAACACCATATGCGGGCATAGTTTGGAGCTCTTGAACGAAGGACGATAACGAGGGTTAAGAAGCTACAGAGAATTGCCTATCTCGGTATAAGAGGCGCATATAGCCCGCTTCAGCCGTAGAGGCTATCATCGGGCTCTCGCCTTTATATATCTTCATTAAGACCCCTGCCCCTTGTGCTATAAAGCCGTAACGAGAACCCAAGTATAAATCAGGTAATCACAGGAAAATATTCACGAGACTCAATTCCAAATACGGACATGTTCTCCACTATCCCCGACATTATGCCTAGGGAGTTCTATTTTAGAAGGTCATTTGAGGACCGTATCTACGGGTCTAATACAGAACCCTTATCCGACCTAGGTTATCTGGTATGGTTCGCCGATGGATTGAAAACGGAATTTGGAGTTGGTGTCTAGACTAAACTCTCGGTACGAATAGGGATGTGCCCCAGCGTATTCCAGGCTGAAATCCATACCATTGAGACCTGCGGTAGGACAAACCTTGATAAAGGCACTAGGAGCGCCAAATTTTTATCTGTTAGTCAGGCAGCGCTTAAAGCGCTTTTTTCACTCGAGTCACTCCTATCATTTATGAAAATAATCGAGTTCTACTCAAGTAGAAATAGAAATATGCTCTCCTAGTGATCGCAGATTATATTCTGGTACACAAAGTTTGCTACATATGTTTTTTTGTGTCGGTTACACAATAGGATATGTAAACTCTTCCCATTCGGTTCATATAAGCACATGTCCACATGCGATCCACGCGTTAAGGGATGAAATTCGTTCAACATTAGGCAATCGGTGACTACTAACGCTTGTGGATGTGGAATATATCCACAGCAAAAATATGTACATAGCTGCCAGTTTTTCAGACGGGTGCGCAATTTGGATTTCTATTTGTGTTCTTGTGGTATGTTGTGTGTGGATGCTTTTCGAACTACATACGAATGGACTCGAGTACGAGTGCATTCGAATATTAAAAAATTAAACTCGAATACGAGTTGAAACTAAATTACTCGAGTCACTCGAATAAAAGTCAACTCGAGTCCCATCACTAATTCACATCCAACTTCGTGGAATCTATGTCGGTCAAGTGCTACGACACCTTACAAGCACTTGCCAGGCACAGAAAGGCCAAACTTGCTGGAGTCCCCGGCCACCAGGGCATTGTAGGTAATGAAACTGTGGATGAGCCGGCTAGGACCGGTTCGGTTTCCGCGCTCTTCTATTGGGAATACCACTTCGCCTAGTCCACTGGGAAAATGTCCCCAGGCTTAGGCAATCCAAGAGACTTATCAAGCCCTTTTCCTACAAGGAAATTCTAAAGTGACCTTGACAGGAAGAACATGAGGAAGCGGCGGGCTTCCTTACTGGCCATTACGGCCTAAGATACCACCTCAACAAATTTTGTTCAGAGTGTCGGTTTTTTTTTTTTTTTTTTTTTTTTAAAGAGGAGGAAACTTCTGAGCGCATTTTCTGTGAATGCCCGGCACTACACTGGCTACGAAGACGGATCTTCTATTGGGAATTCTGTTCGTTAGCAGAGTTTAGGAACTCGGCTACTAATGACACACTCACCTTCATAAAGGCGGTAGTCGCATTGTCAGCCAATGCCTATGCTTCCAGTTCTTTGGACTTTGCTTAGTTTGGTTACGTTACATGCCGCAGATGAGGATGGAACTGACTTATAGCGTTATTTTCGGAGAGTTGGTGGCTTTCTTTCTGCATTCTCAAACCCGAAAAGTTGTTGAGTCGATAGACTCGTGAAAGGAGTAATCGGAAGCAGCTAGGTAGCATGCTGGTTGGAGAGGCTTTTTGGTTGTATGGGGTAGATTCGTTTTGAACGCGTCCAAAAGTAAGTCCCCTCATCGCCACAGTACTAAGGCTGTCATTTACCATCCAGTATTGTAAAGACAGGCTCCATACGAGGTGTTGGACTTCTGAAATAAAATCGATACTCCGATATGTGACTTTTTGACTTTGCCAGCCAGGTGCTTAGTTTACTCTACGGGATAATGAAATTAGACTCATCTCTGAATGCTGACACTGCGGTTGGCTTATTAAAGCTTTCTACGTCACAGTATTTTGGTTGTGAGGGAAGGCTAGACATGGGAATGATGAGATAGACAAGATCCCAAGAACTGTATCACTGTTGCTGACCCATCCATGACTGATTGGGGTTGGAATAGAGGTGACTCTGTATGTTCTCTTTACAAATATCCCTGATAGAGTTGGAGTGGAAGGTGCAACCACCTTGTTTGTAAAAACTTAAAGCCATTGACTGATGAATATCCTGCACAACACTGCGAATATTTTGTTTCAACCCCAAATACTGCATGGAATATCCTACAGCCTGCCCCCACACACACTGACCGCTCTGCTACAAAGTCCATTTGTATATCCTTATCTTGCGGAGCATTTAATTAAACCTAAACTCATGCCCTGTTCCAACAAAACGCGCCATTTATTTATATACTCACACGAGTGCACTTCATCTCCCTGTGCGCATGGTGCTCGGTGGAATGCCTCGCTTTCGGACGAGCCCAACACACTGCTGAAACAAATGACCAAAAAGGAAACAGCAATCCTTACAAGCGAACTGCCACTGCCACTGCCAAAGCAACAACAACAACAACAAAACACCAGTCGTGGTGGCAGCCATATTCAATTCACAGCGATTCGTGTTAATATTTCAATCCTTATCGCGCACCGAGCTGCCTGCTGCTGGTGTGGAAGTGTGGAAGTAACCTTTCCGCCGTGGTGCACATAAATTTCCTCGGAATTCGAAAAGGAGGCAATGAGCAGGAGCAGCAACACCACTCCATTCGTCGACCGAGCCGAACTGATAAGCGCTGGTGCTGCTCGGGCGCAAGCTGCTAACGAGCATCGTTCCGTCTAGCTGCTCCTGCTGCTGCTATCTTATAACTGCCAGCCGCCGCCAGGAGCTGCCAGCTACCTTCGATAAGTCAGTTCTCTGGAATCGCAACTGCGACCGGGAAAGGAATCCGCCGAAAGTCGTTTTTCACGCGTTTTATGCACCGAGGAAAATTTGCAGACGCGCACAGCGCACAGCACAGCCCTTGCAGCGGTCGGGCCTCGTTATTATTCATATACGACACGAGGTTTCCACATTTGGATCTTCCACTCGGTGGCTGTGCAATTTGCATTGCTTCTCGTTGGTGTTAATCAGCAGCAGCAGTAGAGGAGAACAAAAACAACGCCAACCAACGGAGAACAAAGAGATGAGGAAACTTCGGGAGTATTGGCTTATCCTGGGCACTTTGCATTTTTCGTCGCGCGCTGTCTTTGTCACCTTTGTGCCGGGCTGTGCTCGGCGTGGGAACGAACTCAACTCGCGGTCGGTCGTGCTGCGATCGATGCTGTGTGGTCGGCCGTGTCGTGGCCAATGGTACAAGGCTATTAGCACCTTCTTGCCGTTTATCAATCGGCAGCCGTGGACACTTCTCAGAAGTGTATCCCAGGACCAAAGATTGATTAGCACCGCGTAGGAATCTCAATTACTGATGTCAACACGCACACGCGCGATTAATGGTCCAATTGCGCACAGAGTACAACCACTTTTCACGGCACCATTAGCAGGAGCAGTGCGGCGCACCTCCCTAGCCGCTCGTCCCCGGTATGCCGAACCTAATTGAATGCCACATTTCCACAGTCGTCACGCACATCCATTCGCTGGATGGCCGTTGCAAATCGCTAAATATGTTAACATGCGGAGCAATTGCGCTTAGTTGAGACGCAGATACATCTCTGTGGAGCCCGGTGCAGGTTTTTATGCGCGCAATTGCGGCTCTGCTATTGAACTTGATGAATCACTTGGGGAGTATGGATGGACGCGGACGCGCGCAGATTGCTGCACATTCCTCTGGCACAACTTGTTCCCTGTGCTCCCTGTGTGTGTGTGAGTGGAAAATTTGAATGCCAAACGAGGAAATCGCGGTTGGCTGTCTGAACCAGTGTGCGATGATTGCGCCCATTACACAATCGGATTTTTATTAGAAGACCGTGCTTAACTGACGTTAATTACTCATTGGAGATGGCAAGGGATTCGCGACGGATTCGGGATGGAATCGCATGTGCTGCGGCCAATTCCGGCATGTCATTAGTTTCAATCGGGTCTTCCTTGGTGCGGTCTGTTTGCACTTTGATGGGAAATTATTGTGACAAATTAATTTGCTGGCCGTCGATTTTCCGAAGATGTCCTGGACTAAGTGTTGATATTGTTTAAGGGCGTAATGTCCCGCCCTAAGGGCCATTCCGGTCATGATTGTCAGCGGTCATAGATTGGCGATGACAGAAGTGGTCGCCCATTGGAGAAGGAAAACGATTAGACGAAGGGACACGATTAAGTCGGTCAATAGAGGCTAATCACTGGAATTCGTAGAAAGGCTGATGTGGACTTCCCATGTCTAAGCCGCATTCAATCTTTGGAGTCAGCTTTTACTTCAAGTTCGTTGGCTACCTTTGAGTAGTGCCTGCCTGATCGGAGCTCACACCTGGGTTTACATTCATCGTAGCATTGCCGAGGATAAAATGCATGGAACTTGTCAACGTTGGTTTCTATCGTCTTTTTGTACGGGAGCACTTTCATCAGAGCAGATCACGCATCGATGGACAATCGAGGGCGGGGGCTTACTGCCGAAAGCCACCGTCACTGTATCTCAGGCAGACATCTACTTTGATAGCAACGCTTAAATTAGCTCAGATAGTCACCCGGCATTAATGGCACGCGTAAATCCAAGAACCAACTTGAAACTGGTAAGGAAATGTAAGGAAAAGGTAACCTCTTCCTATAGACTGGGACTGGACTGCACTTGCGTAGAAGCATCGACAATTTCCCCTGCCACTGCCTCCCAATTGCGACGCTAAAGCACTAATACCTGGGAAAACATATTCTTCCTAGGCTGAGCTCTCCTAGACGTTTTAGTTTCGGGAAAATCCTCGAACTCGCTAGGGATGCAGAACATTTCCCTGACCTATCAGTCCAACTCTACATCCCCACACATCGAAGCACCTTTCACTTACACACTCCCCTAACGTTTCTCTAAAAATCGTTCAACAGAGAGGAACAACGGACCCAGTTGACGGTATACGAAGATTTAACCTCATCCTTCCAAACCAACTTATCAAAGCGGGTGTTCACCCCATGAAATATACCATATTCAGTAAGTTGGACGATGCTCTTTCCCCAATGCTTAGTTCTCCGTCAAATATGTCCACATCGTTAGTGTTGTCCACTTAAAGGCTATTGTTGGCTCTTTACGAAAACTCCTTCTCAGTTTTGAAATGAGCTTCGAATGTGTAGAGATAGTAAATCAGCTTGTCTGCTTGGTTGGTTGGTTTTAAGGTCCTCTTTTTGGGTACCATTTACATGGACTTTTCGGCAGATTTAAGTCTAGTGATCTCGACCCTTGCTATGACCCTTTCCCCCAATGCAAGGCTCTCACGCTCTTTCTTTTTTAACGTGACTGAGTCCTTTGCTGTTAGGTTCTTCTTTAGATGCTGCGCTGTCTTAAACTCCCATTTTCAAACCTGGAGTCAATTTGCATTTCGCATCTTTTTTCCTAGAGGTCTCTCCACACTCGGTGAGCGGTTGTTCCTCCAGCTCCATGGTGATCTCTTCTTCTACCGTGTCGACTTCTAATATCTTCTGTGCTCTTTTTACTTCGGCCGCGACCGCATCTAGGGCGTCTGTGCCCGAAGCCAACGATAAGTTGGATTTAGGGTCATCAATTATGTTCCCACGAGTATGGCCGGAAAAAAGTGTACACCGCGGCAGAGCCGCCTGTACCGTGGTAAGGCTAAAAACGCATAGACTTCGCCTGTGCTCCTATGGGAGCTCGTTAACGGTTGGTTTAACACTACCCGTCATATTTCCGATAATGTGGCAGTCATACCAGTTAAGTCCAAATCGGTATGGGTTGGTTCGCGACGGGCTTTTACAGTGGAATTTTCTCTTCATCACTGCTATCACCTCATTCATCGCAGAAGCACAGCGATAAAGTCCTTTCGCTGTGTGGTGCTGCGGCTCAACCTATCCGGCTCACGAGGAGGGAACCCCCACCCCTCAGGAGGAGCTATCATTGTTACTATTTATTCAATCTCCCATTGTCGTCTAAGTAAAAGGAAAAGTTCCATCTCTCTCTTTGCTGCGATCTATCACTGTCCAAAAGGAGCACAATCTCCAGTCTTAGTAGGTACTAAGCATTCGGTGGTAGGAATCGGTAGACCAGGTTTCATCCATTCTTGTTTGTACCCCGGTAAATAGCCGAATTTTCTAAGACTACATGTCCCACCATATTCCAAGGAAGATCCAAGAATACTAAATTGGTACCTACCACCCGTTTCTTGATTTCAAAGCTATGCACGTATGGCAGCATAAACATTGACGAGCTACATACATATATCAAAGTCACGTGATTATGTGACTGCCAGACTTGCAGGTTAGCAATGAAGAACGTCCAAATATCCGATAATGTAGAAAAACATCACCAAATCCTTCAAGGTTTTGGAAGGAGGATTCACTGTCACGCTGGGTTTTTAATCATTGGCTTGAAAAAATATTGCGAATCTCAAAGGCTAAGGCTTCTGGTACTACTTTGTCAGTACAAAAACTTATTGACATCGAAGTCTTTGTCAGACTCTATGGTCTTGTTAGTAATGAGACGAGCACACAGTATGTCTGCGGAATATCGATACTCATAACTGATTCATGTTTGACGTCACGATGCGTTTGTATTCCGAGACCATTATTGCAAGCTCTTCACCATTCATTTGGCTTTCCGCGTAGCCTTCGAAATGGATGCCCCCTGACAAAGAGATAAAAAAGCGTCACCTCTTATAAAGGTCCAAAGATCTTTCCCTTGACCGCGATTGGGTTTTAAAAAAACTTAGGTGGGGCTACAATTCGAGGTGAACCGGGATCTCAACCAACAAGCCTCTCTACTTAATCCGGTCCTTAGCTAACTGCCCCCAGTTGCGCACTCCAAGTTTGTTGAGGTCCCCTTTTCCTTGTGTGCGCCACCATATGCGAGGTCTTCCCCTCCTGGTTAGACTCGAAGACTCCGCGAGCCGGAGCATTTCTGTCCATTCGCTCTACATGCCCCAGACACCCAGTTTCATTACAGATCACAACTCCCCGGCAGGTGGACACCACCGGCATAGGAGATCGAAAACAATCTAGAGATCTTTGCCTGAAGAATTGATCAGACTTTTCTGAAATGTTGGAACAAATGGATGGGCCCATTAAAGATGACTCATTACCTTCTTTACGAAGCCTTCTTCTAAGAGCACCCACAGGTTTGGAGACATAAACGGCAAAGACCTTGAGAGGTGTTTACTTGTTGAGTTCCTTATTATTTTGATGAGGGTCACAGGACCATCAACCTGCCAATCTTCATTGAGAACTTCGTAGATCACCTACATCACACCCTTAGGTTAGGTAAGGTAAATGGATGCCTTGTGACATTCGTCACTGCTCACGTAAAGCAATAGGGTCCATTGTGCCCATTTTAGAATTCTTTCCGGGAAAGAGGAAGGCGGGCCGCTGTTTTAAAACCACTCAGAGGACGCATCTCAGGAGGTCCCTCCGCCCGATGTTACGCAAATCCTGTAGTTCCGTGAAGAAGTGACTGCCAAGAGTCCTCATTCGTCTACCGGCGATGGCAGGGCATTCACACACCAGGCAACGAACACCCTCACTCTAGGTAAAGCAAAAAGCAATGGGGAATTTCGTCATCAGAGTGATGAAACCCAGTTTGTTTTACTTAACTGCTCGTATAAACCAAGGTCCCTGACAGTGAATTTTGCAAACTCGCTGATCGAGTCTGGTTGCCTGCAAAATCTCATTGAAGTGGATGACCTCTCTAAATCATGTATTACAACATATGTTTGTATGTTCAACCATATTGGATCTGCAAAACTCTTTGAAACATTGAAATTTAGACAGAAGCGCACCAAACTAACGCTCCCATCGATGAAATCCAAGTTTCTGGTGGATTTAAACAGAAACAGCCTTCGAACCAAAAACGAGAACCAGACACTGGACCTCAGTCTTTAGTGCGTTAGACTGCTGTGCGAGCTCCTTCTCTGTGAAGAGGTATCCTAGTTCCTGAATTTTTTAATCTAGGCCCGTTATATCTCAACTTTCTACTCTGCAACGTCGTCACTTGGGAACGTTAGGTTAGGTTAGGTTAGCTGGCTGCCCTCACTCAGAGAGGGACACACTTAGACCAAGATGAAGAAACCGGCAGGAACCAGAGTATATGACACAATATACATCGAAGGTAGGCAACCGTAAGGGTATAAGGTATTAACCTAAAGAGTTAAACCATTTTGTCCCAGAGACGTAGTTTCTAAATTTCTGAATGTCGAGTTCTGCTAGATCGTTAAGATCATCGTAGGGGTATTCCCGAGGCTTTTCCTTCTTAGCGCTGCAAGAGTAGGACATGCACACAGTAGGTGGTTTGTAGTTTCTTCTTTCTTCTCATCTCTGCAGTTACTACAGATTTTCATTGGAGGGGACCCCAGTTTGAACGCATGTCTGCCTATCAAGCAATGTCCGGTGAGGGCCCCTATCTCTCCATCTTCTTTAAAACCAGGTGAGGCCAGATTTATTTTGACAAGAGATAAGTGCTGATGCTGTTCCACCTGTGGTTTGCCAGTTTCTTGGCATCCGTGTCAAGGAGGAATTTGATCAATTCGATAGGCGCAGGTGGTTCGCCCAGGTTTTCGGGGAGATGGCTTCCTGTACCCTCTTTTGCCAGCTCGACCACTCTGCAGTTGCCTGGAACGTCCTTGTTTCCTGGGACCCAGCACATGGTAACGTCGCACCTATCTGCAATCTCGTTGAGAGATCTGCGCCATTGCGTTACCAACCTTGATCATATTTTCGGCGATTCCAAGGCTTTAATAGCTGCCTGCCCAACAATACCGCTACAACCTATCGCGTCACTTGGGAACACTTCATTATTCCAACCAGTCTCCATTATCCTCGCAAAATTAAATCTATTAGATGCCTCGACCTTGTCTCTCAATTACTTTCCATTTATCATCACAAACCACAGTGGACTGACTCGATCGAATGGCATGCAGTTCCTTGGGTTTCGTTTAACACAATCGAACATGCGGCATGCACCCAGGGCATTAAGGATATCGCATCACACAATTTAAATGTTCTCCGGTTAAATGGACTCGTACTCTAGATACCCTGCGCAGAAGCAGCTCCCATTCGATGACTGTTATGGCTTGTTTTGCCTTTACCTCCCAGGTTGCTCTGGTGGTGGACCACACACGATGATTTTGGCGCACGGTCCTTTTGGGTCATGCGACGATCCCTATGGCCATCGGCGCAACGCGATCTCACGGTTTAGCACACACACGCAAGGGGAGGAGGTGAACTGCATTTTTTTTGGACGTCGGTCGACAGTGTGTGTGATGGAATTTCTCAAAAATGCCCAAGAGTACGAAAAACAGTTATAAGTCGAGTCCACCAACGACTGCCCACGAATGCAATGGGTGCAACAAAAGAAATCCGTTCGCGGCCGCTTTGTCGATTGACAGTCATTACAAGCGAACAGATTACTACCTCAGAGCAGTGGACTGGAGCGACACCACGCACAGGTGACACCCGAAGGTGTGAGAACAAACCACGTCCAAAGGAACTGCCACTAATCCGTGCGGCGAGGACAATCAGTCCGCAGAAATTATCGTAAATTCCCAAGTTCGGCTGTGGCGGTGGCCATTCGTTTGTCGTCTTAAGTGCACACCGGCCAGTGGATAGACCGACAAAAGACGCACACCGGCTTCGGCTTCGGCTTCAGCCGCGGAAAGTGGCAGTTGATTTAATGCATTCGCGGTGTTTGTCGAAACGGAATTGCGGTCCGCAATGGGTGTGGTTACGTCTCATTGAGCCTGCGTGCAATTTGGCGTGGAAGAACGCATGAACCCGATTCAATATTCTAATTACCGCGTCGCCATTGCTCCATCATCGTCATGACCATCATCATTAGGGTCCGACTGACCGCGGAGGGCACTTTGCTGTTGACCAACCAGATTGGGGTCCGACAAGCAGTTTTTCATCACACCTGGTGATTAGCTACGTGCGGTTTTTCGGAGCCCATTTTTCATTTCTTTATTTTTTGGTTTCGAGGAGGTGTCACGCCCTTGTTTCTGGGCATCGTTTCCTCGGCTTGATGGTGTTTTGATTAAGCCTGTCGAGTTGTTTGTTGTGTGTCTTTGGCTTGAAATGATGTTATTAGGTGGGAGATGGAGCCGATTAGGTGGGCTTCCATCATCGGCAGTGCAGAGATAGTTTCTGGAAATGGATTCATTGTGTAATTTGGAGGAATAATTGCCGGAGCTGGAGAAATTTTTTTATGACAGGTATCTAATTTTTATTTTTTTTTCTTTCAATTTAATTTCTTCTTACAAGCAGTGGTCCACTTTAGCTGGAACTGCGTGTCCCAAATGAGACATGACCATCTTATTTACTTGAGGATGCTGTATCTCTGAGACAGTAATTGCATCTCGGATAGAGATGGATGGTGTGGCAAGTCAATTCTCATTTGAAGATGGAATTTTGAATCCAAATTATTGCTCTCAATATGCTTGGCTTAGTTTCGAGGCAGTCTTGATCTGACATGAGAACGTTGTTACGCCGGATGAACCTTGTTTAATCACCTAATTCACTCTGAAAACTGGACTGCTACAAGCTTGCATTGCCCCAGATGGTAGTGAATTTGGATTTGAAAACAGCCTGTCCCGACGTGGTGGCAGTGGGCAGATGTTAGGCAAAACAGTGACAGTGGGTTGGAAAACACCCAGTTGAAGTTGGACCGTTGAAGGTTTATTCCTTTCATGAGCCTAAGCCTTAAAGTTGGGTAGGAGATCATCTCTTCTTTTTACAAAAATTTCGTGATGCGTTCGGCAAACCTTACAAAAACGAATAGTTGGCTGAAGCGCCCATACAGGATCAAGTCCTGTTTTATACAAAAATGAAGGGACCTAGTGTTTTTATTGCCACCTCCTAACGACAATATATTCTCACGGAGGTTTATGATTGCCGACCGATAGATCTCACTCACGATGCCACAGATCTCACTTTAGCAAACCTTAATAGGGTCAAGTTTTCTAAGGCCGTCCCTTTAGAGAGATTTATCTTTGATTGAGTCTTCTTCGGTAGACGTGAGAGGTCATATAAGACTGATGTTGGAAAATAGACTCTTTTTAATAATCATTGGCTTGATTTCAATAACTTGCGATTTGTCAGTCGGTACGACAACATGTGCAGCCCTTTGTGGACGCTGCATTAAATGTCCCAACTTCCTTGTATGATTCTTAATTCTGACCATCGTTTACGTATTTTAGACAACATACTGACAGATTTCAAGCAAGCATCACAAACCCACCATCAATTTCGAACCCGGAAGGAATCGCCAGGAATTCTTACACCATGATCTGGGTGAACGTATCTGCTGAGATGCCTTAGGTTCCCTAATAGACTTGAGTTCTGAATATTTCTAAAAAGCCCATATAGGGAAGCCGGCGGTACAGTGGATTCCAGCTGTGCACCCTAGATCGCGGTCATTGTTTTCCGAGAGGCTTAAGTTCTGACGCAATAGATTCGTACGTAACTATGTGTGTACTTCGTTAGTTTAATAATGATTATCTAGTGGTCACGAATTTAGGCTGGCATAAAACATCCTTTGTCCCTTATATGAGAGACGTAGAATGCATCATGCACCGTCAGGAGGTCGTAACCTTCGGCAACTCCACTGAGATGGCTGTTTGCATTACTTTAGGGAGGTTCTACCTTATACCCTATAAGGTCTCGATTTGGTATGAGGGTATGTACATACATATGTATTTGCCTTCCTCTCTCATTTTTCATTGAAACACTGGCTGGATAAAGGAGTCTTTTTGGTCCCATCCGTCGTTCGTTACTCGAGATCACAATTCTCACGACATTTTCTGGAGTAATGTTGCCTGTCTCTAATTCTAGCCTGTTTCTATCTACTGCACATCTGTAAAAGGTAAACAGAGTGTGGTTCGCACCATCTCCTAGAGAGTCGCCATACCCGCAAGCCCTAGTTTTTCTATGTTATGTGAGTATACGTTCATATTTCGGGTCTGGTTAGAAACTGGGTGATAAATGTAGTTGTAGTTTGGCTTAGGTTAGGTTTGTGGGCTGATGAGAATTACCTCATCACACATAGGTTTAGATTAGGTTAGGTTAATGGGTGCCTTGTGACATTATCATTGCTCACTTAGACCAGCAAAGGGTCCATTTTGACCATCTTCCAATTTTACTTTTAAAACCACCCAGATAAGGAAATTAATCTCAGGAGGTCCCTCAGCTAGATGTCACCCAAGTCCTCCAGTTTCGTGAAGAAGTAACTACCACGAGCCTTTCTTCTTCTACTGGCGAGGGCGGGACATTCACACAGCAGGTGTCGGACAGATTCGATCTCCCCCTCATCCCTGGAGCTTCTGCAATAGTTGTTGTGATGTATACCGTGGCGCATGAATACCAATTGCACTGTGTCCAGTAATGATGCCGGAGACTATCCTCGCCTCACGACAACTTAGTTTGATCAAAAACTCGTTTGATTACAACTCGTTCATAAGTTTCTAGCCGTTGCACATGTGTCTAGCTGGATCCACCGTGTATTGGCTCGACTTATGTCCTCGACTCTTAGGTCTATGTAGACCCGTTGTAATATCTATGATATTTCCTTTTCCTACTCCATCCGGTCGCCCTTGCAAATTTGAGAACATCTGACGGCGAACCGCCAGATAGTTCGTCAATATAATCGAAGAAGAGCTTGCCTAAGGTTCTATTTCTAATCTGGCAAAGATAAGGGCGGTGACAGAGAAAATGGGCGGTGTCCACATAGACTTATTCATCACGGTTTAAGTTTGCTTCTCCATGTTTCCGCTCCTTCTATTCAGCAGCGTCCCTACTCAGTCTGACCGTCCACCTTCCTCTGGTTTCGGAATTACATCGCCCTTGCCACTGTTGCTTGGTGAGCTCCTTGGCCTCTTTCGTCGGCGATTCCGTTTCTATATCAGCGGTAGGAAATCAGGTAACAGCTTGTTATTCGGAGAGCTCCACATCTTTGTACTGCGACCATCTGTTTCCTGTATTTCTCTTGCCTGAGAGCATCGCCTCTGATCTCGCAGCCATATAGGAGAATGGCATGTGTGATCGAAATGTGAAGTCTTCTTTTACCTAAAGTTGGACCACCTACATTTGTCATGAGTCTGCTTAGTAATGTAGTAACTTTTACAGCTCGCTCCGATGTCAAAAAATGAGTTGAACTTAAGGGTTGAACGTAAGGGTTAAGGGACTTCGCTTCACTTTTTCTATTATTATTACCTCCGAATCTACTTGAATCTTTCTCTAGGCTCTGCCGCTAGACTGAAGCCATGACTTTCCATCCAGGCAGCACGCGTCTTATAACTTGATTTGGTCATCTAGTTGCATCTTCTGTATCGCTTGCTGTAATTGCATTCGGATTTCCATATGGAGAATACCATAGTAAGACATATTTCAAAGGTAGGTCATAGGATTGAGTCCTGCGCTGCTCTAGCAGTGGTTTTCTTTCTTTGGGGTCTACCTCCGGTATTGTAAAACAGCTGCTCTACCATCCACAGGAGATCCTAAAGATATTATTAAGCGCGTTAAAAATATCTCTAAACTGAGTTGAGTTAAAAGCATTTCTTACTTCCAGTGCCGTCAACAAGACGATTTTTCGTATGTGGTAATTATGTACCCTGTGCGGCCTCTTGCAATGCTTTAACCACTTCTTCGATTTTGGCGTGAACTTTTTTGTCGGACAGAAAAAAAAAATGAAAATTCAAGGGCTACATGATATCATCTATAGTCGGTCGCTTCTTAACCTCCATCATCTCCCAGGATTTGAAGGACTCTTGGCTCGATTTAGCTTTTTTAATTGAAGCCAGCTTGAACTTTTTGATTTACGATTATCCTGGATGTCCAGGAATGGAGCTGTTCAGAGTCAGAAAAATGGATTTTTATATACTACGACCAGGATTTTACTAAAACTCCTAGTTGTTAGGTAGGTTTTTGATGCTTTCGCAGAAGTATTTTCACGTCTTCATTGTTGGTTTCCTCCACAAGAGGTGTAACGATAGGCGATAGACGATAGGAGTTATCAAATTTCTTTGGAAAGCATTGAGCTCTTTGTTCCACCAGGATATACTCTTAGGCTGTTTTATAACTTTTCGACTCATTACCTAAGTATTCGAGGATTAAGATTTGAGTCGACCTTACTGAGTTTATTGATTGAATCAATGGCGGCCGACAAAGTATTTTAAGCAGCTAGGTTAGGTTAGATTAGGTGGCTTCCCCCGTTCAAGCAGGGACACACATAGACTAGATTGGTCCATTGTGATACCACGATAGATACCGGCTTACAAGCACCAGAGACCAAGAGTATAACATCGACTGCGCTGAGATGGGTAGTGTGTGGGTAGTGGTCCTCCTCCTCTTCATCTCTACAGCTTCTACAGAAATCGTTGGAGGAGACCCCCAATCTGAGTGCATGTCTGCCTTTCAAGCAGCGTCCGGTGAGGACTCCTATTAGTGAACCTAAGTTTCCCGGTTAGTGGATATAAGTCTCTCCGTCTTTTTTAAACCCAGCTTAAGCCAGGCTTGTTTTTATAACTGAGTTCTGAGCAACTAAGCTGGCATGTTTCCTGCTTAGCCAGTATTCTGTAGCAGTGTTCTTGTATCCTGATAACCTTTCGTAAAAGAAGCTTGAAAAAAATATTTGGCTTTGCGAAAACTTAAGCCCGACGGTACATTTGCATACTTTTTGCGATTTGGTGACTGAAAACGGGCTAAAAATGTTGTAGAATCCACTGATTCCATTGATTTCCAAATCCGCTCTCACCCCCATAGATACACCAGATGTGAATGTGAAAGTGCTTCCTGAGCTGTTTGTTTTCACTATAATGACTTTCCAGTGTTGTCATTCATAATTACAAAGCATTAGACTTAAAAACTCGATCAGTGTACCACGGTTGAGTGTAACTCTCCGTAAAATTCAATTAGCTCTAGTGCGTCATTAGAAAACGATTAGATTTCATTACCCAATTCGTTGAAACGACATTTTTGATTGCGAACGCGTAAAAGTGTGAAATTTTCCAAACAATTATCGAGTTACCTCAAAGTATCTCACATTAATCATCTTTTTCATCTAATTCCGTTGCAATTATGTCACTCAACGAGGTGGCAATTCCAGTATCACCGATATTTACCAACTATAACGTGAAACTACTTCATTCTTCTCCAATTGTAAACCATGCTTGTAGCGCTTGTACCATCTTGTTGCATAGTTTACAACTTTCCTTCTGTATATGGCGGGCTGACCTTAGAGCTACTAATGCAATAAAATCAAAGAAAATTGTTGCTACTCAAGGTGAATGTGGTGATTTCTTCAAAAATAATAATAAGACAATCCCATGCCATGCCCATTCAGTTTTGTGTCCTTGACTTAGTTCGGCACAATAGTAGGTATCCCTTCTCGAGGTCATCATAATTAGGTTCGTCTGCAAGAACACACGGATGGAGGCAATGCCAATCATTATTTGTGACACTTTGACTCGTGAAAAGACTCCGTCGTCGTCAGCGACGGGTACACACACAACACGCCGCTGCTGCTAAGGCAATTAACAAGTTCGCAGAGGTTACCGTCGGACGCGTGCCGCGTTTTATGACAGCATGTTGCCCAGTGTACGCGTGGCACGTACTTCTCAAGAAATAGATTCTCTTTGTTTCCTTTGCCATTAGAGCGACACAATTGCTGTGCATTGTTTTGTTTAATGTGCCCATGCCCACCAGTGGATAAGTAGTGAGTTAGTGTCCTTAAAAGGAGTAACCTTGCCTTGCACCGTTTTGTGCAAGAAATTGGCGAAACTCAATGAATTTCTGTGCGAGAGTGAGGCGAATTCGATTTGTATGTCTAAATGGAATATTCCTCGATCCACTGCGTAGGGATAATTGATTGAATTCGACAGTTCAATGTCAGAGTTGATGATGTCCAACCGGCAGTGCCACCCAAAGAGTGGCACATTTCTTGTTTGTGTGCTGAATTAAGCCGTCGGCAAGTGGACATTTTTAGCGAAAGGTGAGTTCGCAAAACTTATGGTGAAGGTAGCAGATAGATGACTTTAATGCAATCGATGGAGTGGATCTTGTAAGAATTTGAATTGAATTTAGCACGGAATTTGGTGGTTTTCGTCGTTCATTTCGTTGTCATTCCCTCTTAGATAGGCTGGTAAAGGAGCAGGTGTCGCATTAGTTGCCGAATTACTGCACCGTCCGTTGGTATTACATCAACCACGAGGGCTTGAATACAGAGGAAGTTAGCAGAACGAGACCATACTTCCACTGGAAGAAATACTCATTGCTTGACTTCTTACTCTTCGATCAGAGAGCAAGCTGGCTTAGAATCGTTACGTAGGTAGCTTCTTCTTTGAAACGAAGGACATATGCATCTCCCAGCTCCCCCAAAGACCTAGCCGGATTTATCAGGAATTCTGGACCCATGAGCGAGCTTTAATTGACATAATAGTCACAATAGGCCTTTCGGTAGACGCAGTCATAGACGACTATGTACATACATATGATATGTATCTCCCTCCTCAACGACTACAATCTACCAACATACAATGCTTAAACGCATGGATAAGCTCTAATATTTGTTCCAACTGCTGATTAGCTAGCCTAGCTGTAGAAGTGGCGTTGCAGTTAAAACCGCGCTGGCTGGCATGGTTTTTCCCAACCATTCATGCTGTGCGTGTTAAACTAAGATTACCCGGTCGACGAAAGTATTCAACGCGATGATTCTCTGAGAAATTATCCCAAAGTTGGTCATCAACGTAAAACACAGTCAAGGCATTGACTATATATATTATACTCTCGGTGGTTTGCCATTCTCTGACGAGCGGTGATGCTGTGATGTGGTGGACATGACTGGGGCTCGAACCTACGCAGCTGACACAACTGGGAATAGCGGACTCAAAAACCATGCACAAGTACAAGTTTCGTGATATAACATCATCTCTGCTTCTCTTAAATTCAATTTTGTGATTTTTTTATTCTCTTTTGAACACGTTCCTCCTTTTTGTTTGTAGAGCAAACGAATAGCTATAATCCTTTTCAGCAACGCCTGTCTGTATGCATCCATTTGTCAGGGTCAAAGCAGGGTTTTCGATCAACTGCTGAACTTCTAAAGGCTCTCCGACAGAACTGTCACCGATTGTTTGCATTCGTTCTTTCATTCACAAGATTTCTGGAGAGCTCTGGGAATCAAGGCACTGGCAGTAACTTGCTTCTACAGGTTATAGACGTTGAATTGGTCTGAGTCGAAATTTCGTGTCGCCACAAAGTCTATAAGATGGAAAGTGCGGAGAAGGTGTTGCGCCGTTCTTCCTTCTGATTATAGCACTTTCGAGGCCAAATTTTACGCCCTATCTCGCACATTGCACGTGAAGCAGTACCGAAAGCATTCTCCTATTACCCCAGGCTTTCGAACTACTTTGAAGCCTTAATGAACCTCCAGATGTCCCCGATGGGTACATCACTTAATTCTTCGGCATCCTGGAAAAAGTGCCTTCCAAAGGAATTATGTTTGAGCTGGCAACAACCTGGGCAGTGGCAGGGGAAGTGGATTGTGTCTTCATTGATTTTCTCGTCTCCGCAACCCCTGCAAAAGTCGTCGGCACTTTTTATGTGTGACGCAGAGTATTTTAACCTGTTATTACTCCTACAATGATGGAGAGGGTTTTCCTGTCCTTGTGCATGAGAGTATTAGTTCTGGCGACCTACAAGTTGATCCTACTCCGATTCTGACACGATAGCTCACGTTTGTGCACAAATTTTTGGGACCAGCAGGCAAATACGGAGCAAGCAGTATTTTATAACAGAGACTTCAGAGGATCGAGAACTAACCTGCCAAGTCCATTGCTACTCGTAGTCCAAATGATGCGATCAGAGCACAATTGAACACAAAATTTTGTACAATCGTAACCAGTTAGCAAAACACATTGTGAAGAGTAGGATAAACAGAGACGAGCAAAATAGGCAATCGCGGGGAGGAAATAGCATGCATTTCTAACCAGTTTCAAGAAGTAATGCCTTATGGCAGTCCCGTAGGGAGTTGGGTTCAAATGTGCAGGGTGTGGCTTAGTGACCAGACGGATGCCTGTCATCGATCATTCAGGTCAAAAGCTCACACTATTCCTATCTTTGAGGATTCCACATCCATTTCCACAAACACAAAGTTCATCAAAACTAGGATCTACATGCAGTTTATGGCGTGTGGTGGGCTTCATCTACGTATCTTGCCTCATGCCCAGTTTCTGGTAACGTCGTCTCAATACTTCTACTACACCCTGCGGTCTGAACTTAAAATTTTAAATGAGTTCGCTTGGCCCCAATGCTAGGTCTTAAAGGGTTTTCTTCCATCCCTCAATCAGTAGATCTTCCAATCAAATTTATGACATTCTCCCCAGTAGTACGTCCCCAGAGATCATACAATGTTGCAAGTTACCCCATATGCACGTATCCCTATGAACGCCTACCCCTAAAAATTGAAATTGAAAAACTAGAATGCTTTCATAACTCAAGAGTTGATTGGAGAACTCATCATCACCTGGTCGTGTCCAGGTAAACAATTTCCATCAGTTTGTTTATCTTTCGTGTTGTTAATGAAAACCATCGGACCGTTGTAGTTTGCAAGCGGTAGCCAATTTGATTTCTCATGTAAAGTCACTTGGCGTCCCATTCACGCCTCGTTAATTGGCCCTGGTCTGGCCGGGGCTGTGTGGACAAACAACTTACTGCTGCTGCCTCTGTTCAGTAGCGAAAATGCAATTTTCCCCCTTTTTTTTACGCCAAAGTGCCTGGCAGCAGGCAACGCGCACTGCGGCGACACACTACCAACGCGCGAACAACTGACGAAGAGACGACCACGTCGTCGCCGGTAGGCTGGTGATGATGAAGAACCATCATCACTGGATCGCTGGCACCGATCATCTTCCGCCTCTGCACAGATCGGGAAAGGAAGATAGGTACGCGAATTATTTATAACGTGCGCGTCAGTTGCGTGATGGACTATGTATAGTGGCGGCGGAATTGAATTACAAATTTTCGCCGGCAATTTTTGGGGCGGCACGGCGGAAGGGCGAACGGATGGTTTAGTGTAGTTGTAATGCATTCGCTGCTAATTGTGTCGAGACTCGTCTTATCTTATAGTCAGATGGTGGTAAGGTGACATTGTTAACACTGTGAAGGCTTGAGGCCCTTGAAAGGAAGGGGCAACTTTGGAAAGTCGGTCATGTCATGGTCGAGATGGTTACAGCTGGAGCTTACAAGCTGGGAAAGGGTAAAAGCATTTCGCGACTCATGGCGGAATCAGTAATTGAATTGAAAGGGAGTTTTCGAGTGCTCGCAACATTTAAGTCAAGAATGTCAGAAGTATTGACAGTGAACGCCTGCTGATGCGACAGTGCACTCCGATAAAGGCACTAGCTGTCTGTTATTTTCCTGGGATTCCTGGTGTCCTGGTAATTCAGAGAAAGGAATTGGGGAAAATTCAGTTCAATTAGAGGCGATGGCCTACAGTCGTTTACGTTGAGCCTCGCTTTTGACCTTAAGCTTGAGCTTTAAGCAAACCATTGACGACAGACATCGTTGACCAAATTTGCTAGAAATGATCGTAAAGTAGGTACTAGGCAAACAGAAATCGCAGAAAATGCTTACGTATCCAGCCCATCTGAAGGAGTACCATATCGTCTGGCGTCAAAATTACAAAACAATTGGGAAAAGACCCCTCACAAGGCTCCTTGCAATCCTACCTGGGTAAGCTGTGATGTCTTCATAAAAAAGACCAGTGACCTCCTATTATCCCTGTTGGGCTTACAATAGCAGCCTTCGATGTGGGCTTAATCGTTAGAAGCAACCGCTGTGCAGACACTAATAAACCTTCATTGGACCCACCTACATAGCTCTCTACCAAGCGATTTCGTAGATCTTAGTAGGTGTGGCACTCAAAATGTACCAACAATTTATTAGAAATGCAAACGTATAGCAAATAATTGACAAAAGACCAGCTCGCAGGAATAATTGCATCCCTGTATCTACATCTAGCTCAAAGTGTAATCAGAGTCACTCCGCCGTAGTACGTCCCTTTGAAGACAGATCGCATTACATGAATCCGCTGTTACACAGGCCGCTTCCCAAGTTATCGCAAAAGAAAACCTTTTAACAAAGGATTTACTCCCAGATACCCTTTTCGACAGAGAGAGAGATACACGGTCAAAACTTTGTTGAAGATTCCCTCCAATCTGCTGCTGTGCTGCTGCCCCCAAGACTCGCTTCATTTTGCTTTTCCACGCACCGCGTCATTAATCATGCACGAAACGGCTGTTTCCTCCCCCTCGACAGGGAAAACGAGAAACAAATCCGAGCTCGAGAGCCCGAGAGCCACAGTGCCCTGGCCAAATGCGCCGGTGATTAATTTCAATAAATTGCTACAAGAAATGCATCTATTATGGTTGGTGCCCATGCCCATCTCCGGGCCAGACAATGCGACGGAGCGATTGTTTACCCGGTGTACCAATTCACCTTGAAGTGCAGCTCAGGATGACATGTACACGGTACTCGTAGACCGATGGGCAGAACTGTATTACGCACCAAAAAGCCGCTCACAGTCCAGTACCCACTATCGTTGTATCATCATCTGAGATTACTACCAGATCAAGAATCCTAAACGATGATGACGACGACGACGACTGAGACGACGAATACAACCAAGACGACGAAGACGACTGCGATGACTATGCGACTGAGCCCTTTCGCGCATGGGATGCAAAGATGTTTGGCAAATGTTGGGCCTTCACTCCGGCGGCCGCCGCCGCCCTCCGCCAGCACACTACATCCCTATGGCTGTGCTGATTTGATTTCGTGATGGCCTGGGCTCTTTTGAACATTTGCCGAACGTGCTGGACCACCCAAGAAGATTGAGCTCCAGTGCAGCCTGTATGGCTGGCCGTGGAGAGACTAGACTTGGTGGGGGCTGGCGCAGGAGCAGCCAGCGGGGAGGGCATAATAAATGGGAATACAGTCACAATTAGGAGGTGGAAGCCGAGCTTCACTCGTGGGATGAGGATAGAGTTGCTCTGGCAAGGGGTACGCGCAGCGCTGGTGTTGTGTAAATTCCTCTCTGCTCCTGCTGCTGCTGTTGCTCTCTCCCTGCGCCATTTAACGTTCGCACAAATGGAAATGAGTGTCTTGAGGGATTCTCCGCGCACTCACTCACAGTGAATGATGTCCGAATTTATGATGCGTACACTGCACCAGGATTGCGCATTTCAGTGACTCTGGAATTTATTTTAATTAGGTTGTGCTGTTTGGAGAAGGTCGCCGTTGTCGGCGAACTCTCCATCGTCTTCGTCGTCGTCATCGTCGTGCGGGAATCTGTGTACATTCTCGGTATTGACGATCGATGTCGTACTGTTCCAGCAGCAGATGGAAAGAGTCTTCAGATTCCTCGAATTCTACTCAAATTGGAGTTAATTAAAATACACGGGAGGTGGGAAATTCTGTATACGATGGTATCCAAAGTGGATTCTCCATTTTGCTCGCTTAAGTGCATAGAAGCAGTGAGACAAATATTTGAACCTTGATGTACTTATGTGTACAAGGGCACCTAGTTGGGAAAGTTTCCTTTTTCAAAGGAATTTCAATGGACCAAAGGTGAAGATGACTCTGTCTTTTCTTAGATGGATTCGTTTTTTTCATTGGAAACTGAATGCAGTGAAGTAAAAGGGTAAGAAGCTTCGATGTGTGTTTCAAGAGAAAGTAGAGAAACCTACTTGGTCTTCCGCATTCATCGATTCGGTATGTACTTTCGCCTCAGACTGAGCCATACAACTCAAGGAATTTGTGCCTATGTTTGTGTTCAAAGTGAAGTAATATGTGCAACTCAGCTCGACGTTTTAACATAGTATCGTATGTCGTTCACCACTTAAAAAAATCGCTGGAGGTCTCCAAAATTTATTAAGTTAGGTAGGGTGCCACAGCCTTTTGTTTTCCACAAAAATACCGTCGGTAGCTTCGCTAACACCGAAAGCAAAACCCTATGCTTCGCAACTCTCAGCCCCTAATCAGAAGACTAAGAATCTGTACGGTTCGATCTCAACAGCTCGATCTCAACATCATCAAACGAGCTATCCCTATTCGAAAGCCTCTGAAATCTTCAAAAGCTGATGGGGCATTCACTGGCCTCACTCTCAAGTCTCCGTCAATTTCCGTCAATCATCGGAATCAACTCGTCAATCTACGACACTCTCTTAAAAAACTATCGATTCGAATGCCAATTAGCATGTCTGACGTTACGGCCATACATCTCGTCAAGAAAATGGAGAAGACCCTGGTCGCCAAAGATATATGTATCACTGGTAGTCATTTCTAAACATTGAATCAATAGAAGTAGTGGACAAAAAAGTAAGAACTTTAGAAAAAGCAATTATTTTTGCCTATAAAGTCTCATCTCAGCTGTCTGGGGCAGCCACCTAACCTAACCTTAGACCAGAGTGATCGAATACCAGGAGGAAGAGTACCTGCGTAGCAGCACCAGGAACCAAGAACTATAACGCAGGATGCGTAAAGATGAGTAGCCGTAACAGTAGTGACACTAAGTGTTAAACCGCTTTGACCCTTAAATAAGGTTTCTTATGTTTTGAATGTCGAATTCGGCTAGATCGTTAAGATATCATAAAAGTATCCCCTAAGGGTTTTTCTTCCTAACGTTACAAGGGGAGGGCAAGTGCACTGTAGGTGGGTTATAGTTTCTCTCCTCCTTTTCGTTCTACATTCTTCTTAAATCCAGGTTTAGGTTGAGCAAATGGTTTATCCAAGTTTTCGGGCAGATGCCTTCCTGTGTCATCTTTTGCCAGCACGCCCGCCATGCTTTGCAGTCTTCTGTCTTAGTATGTATGCACAAAAAAGCCACCAAAACATCTTACAAGCAATCTTGGATATCTTTCTGCCAATCTAAAGAATATTCCAACCCGTCCTTTTTAATAAGTCTAAATGGAGGATTAAATTATCTCCGAGGAAGAGGGCTATCAACTCGGATAGGAACTCTCCATTTAAATCACGGGTTCTGAAAATGGGGTAGGTAGATAGAAGTGGCGGTTCATCGAACCCAATTAGCACTAGGATGTGCCTTTTTGTTACCACGACTCGTGTGACCTGGTTGATGATGTGTGTTGTTGAAAATGGGTGGGACAGCCGGGAGTGCCTAGATCCAGTTTTTGGAGTTTATAAAGGGGATTAGATCTCGTATCCCTTTTCCCGAGATGTCGCTGAGGTCGTCGAAGAATGGTTGGTCTAGTGCACGCAGTCTGGTTCTTACAAGTGCCGGTAATTTTTAGAGGAAGTGGAAGAGAGTTTCCTTCTCATTTTCATTTCCGCAGCTACGACAGTGGGCGTTGTATGGAATACCTAGTTTTGCCCGCATGATCTCCAATTGGCCAATGCCCCATGGTTATCGCCGTTTTTCTGGCAATTTAAAGGCGGGTTCTCCTTAGGACCTCTTTTGTTACAATCGTATCGTAGGTCGGCCATATCTTCTTTGATATGGCGCAGTTGGTTAATCCCCTCCATTGGAGGTTGGCCATCTGCAGGAAGTGTGAGTGAATTTGGCCTTTAACCGCTCCTAGCGGGGTGTGGACTCTTGCCGTGTAGAGCTGATCCCTGCCTGGCCACTCGATCTACACGCTTGTTTCCTGTTATGTCACTGTGCACTGGAACCCAGAGCAGTTTAACCCTAATTCGGTCGCCCAAGCGGGCAAGCTCGTTCCGGCACTCTAGCACCAGTTTAAAGGATAGGATAGCAATGTTTTGTTTATGTGTTCTGTCACGCCCGAGTTGCGTGCAAGATTCTCGAATTGCCAGTAATTTCACCTGGAAGAAGCTAGCAAATCCGGCAGCTGGTATGATCTTGGCAGTCGGACTGATTCTGAGTAAACACCGATACCGACACCGCAGTTCATCTTTGTTCCATTGGTGTAGATGACCGTGTCGAAATTCGTTTTTCTTCCACTGTGCTCTGGTGGGGAATCCCAAGTGGAAGTTTTTTCCTGAAGTTTGGGTGTGATGTAGTCGGTTGGAAGCGTGTCCAAGCCGTGTGGTAACAAGTCCAGACTGTTGTTGTGGCCATAAGGCCGCGCGTTTTGCAGTTGCCGTGGGTCAGTGGTTAGTGCGTTGGACTGCTGACCGAGCGGCGTGGGTTCAATTCCCAGCCGGGAACACCAAACATTTTTCGCGGCATCACTTCTCGTCGGGGAATGACAAGCCTCCGGGAGTATAATCTGTCATGAAAGAGCTTCTCAATTCGCCGTTCGGAGTCGGCAATAAATTGTAGGTCCTTTCCATTCGTGCGAACAATACAAACACGCATATAATGAATGGTTGCGAGAAGCTAGGCCTTGGCTCATCCCGAGCTGTCGCGCCAGCTATTTATTTTATTTATAACTGTGTTACATAGTTCGGTGTTTATTGTGTGTAAGGCTAGAGGCAAAAGATACAGGAGCACAGCAAGCCCATCCGTTGGGGCCGACCTCAAAGCTCCCCCCGTGGTGCAGAGACTTGTTTTTCTTTGTACCCTTTTAAGTTTTGTAAAGTTGTAGTCCTTGCTCAGCGCAGGCTACCATATTACTGGCCCGTAGGTCTCGACCATATTCTACCGTTCATGCTGCAAAGAATGTCAGACTTAGCAACTCAAATTCTTGGAGAGGCGCCCTAAGTGTGAACGCGGCACGATTCGTTAAAAAATGTAAGGCCAATTGTCTTAGATATTCACATGCGAAGTTTACTTACTTACTCATGATAACACTGGAGTTCGGGGTGAACCAGGGCCTCAACTAACAAGCCAGCACGGTTCTTAGTCAGCTGTCTCCAGTCGCATACGCCGAATTGGTTGAGGTCACCCTATACTTTGCTATGGTCGATGATGTAGTCCTCTTCTGCTTTGTCCTTCTAGAGTAGAATCGAAGATTTTTCGGGCTGGAACATTGGTTGTACACTACTCTTTTTGGACAAGTTGGTGTCACTGCTCAGCTTATATACACTGTCACTATCTACAGCTTTAATTTCAAAGTAGTCAAGGAGATCTTAGCCTAAGAAGCTCATCTACTTTAAAGTTAACATAAGCTCAAAAAATGACACCTAGATAGTGGAGCTTCGATTCTGTTGGAAATGCAACCTCGGCTTAGTTAGCTCTCTTCTCTGGTTAAGCCGGAGGGCATTAGGCTCTGTGGAAACTTGGCAAAAGGTAGTGCTTATGCTCTGCAAAAAAGATCTTACAAGTCGTGTTAATCCCCTCCAGCGTTGAGTGCTGGACTATAAGCTTAGGCGTGACAAATATTTCATCGTATACTGATCCTGTGCGTGCGAAGGGTTTACGCAGAGACGAGCATTAGCTAAGACTTAAGTGTCTTCTAATTCTTGAGTTAATGATCAAGATGGCAAGGAGGACGTCAACAACGTGCCCACCGTGCGCAGTTTTATTTGCAGTTAGTGACTTGGTCTGCTAAACAAGTTAAATTTGGTTTGAGTCCTAGAAAAAGAGCCAACAGCCGGTCCGGATGAAGGCAAAAAAAAACCTGAAATTCGCACTGATATTCAACTGAAAGCCAAGAAAGAGCTTCCTGCCTTTCATTCGGTTGGATTGTAAGGCGTGTGTGATGGTTAGACGTATTATTTTTACTCGATGACGTTTTAAGCCCTCATAACTTGGTGCTGCTTTTAGCATGACTTTGCATTTATTTTAGCTTTCCCATGTTTTTGAGTAATCTGGACACTAGTTCGCGAAGTCATAATTCTTGTAGATCAATATGGCGTGGACGTTAGATCGGCTGTAGTTTGGACATTGGACCCTCGTCATTCAACGGCAGAGTGTTTAACCTTGCTATGTCCTTCAGTCCTAGTTCGGTGTGATGAAGTAGAATTTGAGCCTCATTTTTCGAATTCATCGACAAATTCACAATGCCTTCCTTTTTCATTGATCGCAAAGAAGTCGATTCCAAATTAGAGATTCCATCTTCATTAACTTCTCGAAACTGCATCCATTTTTATCCAGATACGTTCTTGTTTCGGACTTCATTCCTGTGCCCTTTGATTTTCCCTGTTGCGATGTCATACCTCCGCCTTCTTGGCTTATTCCTTCTCTGACATTTGGTGGAAGCCTACATGATCTATGTACCTTCGTGCATTCTCGATCTGTTTCACGATAACACTTTTATTTATTACGCTGACAGTTCAACTATGGCTCAGCTGACACCAAGTGATTTGTGGTTCCATTCCCGCATTTGGAAATTAGATACCACACCTAGAACAAATCACAGATGGTTCTCTCTGCTTCTCCCTCAAATCTGGGAGCGTCTCCTCCCGACCAACACACCACCAACTGAAACTAAAAATGAAAACAATTCATAGGAGAGAGAGACACTGACACAGATCAGATGTATCTTCTCAATCTGCTCCTATCTGTAGGAGCATTTCCATCTCATCAAGGCCAACCGATGAACATCTCGTTCCCTCTCTTCACGTCATCTACGTTGCCTCTCTTGACGTTGACAATATCATCGGGGTGCTGTTGCAAGTACTTAACTCCAATTGGTTCCCCCATGCCTGGCGGATACACACAATCACCGCCGACGAGGTTGTTGCACCATCCCTAGAGCTGCGCTCTTTCGTTCCAATCCCGTGGCCATGGCGAAAATAAAGTCGGTTGCCTGTAATAATTTATCCTTTCAGTCGTCAGTTCCATCGTCTCTGATTGACGTCTCCTTTTATGATTTCATGTTAGCATGGGTTGCGCTCCGCGTGCACTCGAGAATAAAACACAGGAAGAGCGGGAAAGCCTCTTGGAGGAGCCTCATCGCCTGTCAATCATAGGAGTGCGCTGTGTGTATTCCAACTGCGTGTGTGCATTGTGCAAGTCGCGTATGGCATTGATTGTAATCGATAACAAAACCGAAGTAGGTGAGTTCGCTTTTAGCACGAGAAATTATCGAGTAGGTTTACTCCTATCTAAGCCCCACTTCGTTGTGGGTTTTCACCAAGTGAACTCTCGGTGTAATTGAGTTGTTTGAGGGGTTAGCTATCGATCGATAGTTTCGGAACCAGCTGCAGCTAGACACCTGGAATTATCGAAAAGTTGCTTTGTAATTCAATTTCGATTTTAGATATTTAAATTGTCGTTTCGGATTTGTCGTGCTGATAATCTCCTCTTGAGGTTATGAATTGTAAAGTGAGCCGATTACCGGACGCCGAAGTTGTGGGCGTAATTGATAGGTAAATTGAAATTGAAAATGCCAACGTTTATGGGCTATTACGTGAGCAAATCATCGAAGGAGCTATGGAACTGGATCACAATGTAAACGGGATAATTTACGAGCTCACTGTGACACAGGCATTGTAACTCTCCTTGTTTTTGGTGGGCAGTTCCAATTTAACTAAAGGTCGGTTGTAGGCAGCAAGTTTTACTGAAAACAAGTATCAGGGGAAAGGTTTAAAGTTGAAGTTCAATCGAACCCCAGACCTACTTCATTTCAGCTCGTCTAGTTTGAGACGCTTTCATGTTTTGATTTTCACTAAAGAATGCTGACTGGACGATGACCATTTTTCGTTACCCAAACAGAAACCTCCACTGATGAAAACGACAATTCAAGAGCTAGAGCAAGAGCAGCTGGTGCTAAATATATGCAAAGACTATTTCTGTGGACTGTTAAAGGGCGTCGGAGGCCAAAACCCCTCTGTTATGTAATCTTATTGTCTCTAGCCTAAAGAAACATCAAACCACCGGACTGGAGCGAAGATGAAAAAGGCATAGCTATGTGAAATAAGCCCACCGGCACAATCTGCGTATAAGCTGAGCTAATTGAGGCTGTAGGAGATTATTTGGTAGAATATATGCACCAACTCATTTTTAAGACATGGTTCTGGACACACCGCACTTCCTCTGCCACTGTCCGGCTCTCTGCCACATTCGACTTATAACTCTGGAAAAGCTTTTCTTCCAAGATTTGGCAAAACTCTCCCAAAAACACAAAGGACACAAAGGATATCTGCAGCTTCATTAAAGCTATGCGGTGATTTAAGACGCCTTAGGCAAACTACCAACAGTGTTTTCCAAGCGGAAGCGTTCATAGTGACAAGAGCTGCCAAATTAGCCTAGATAAAGAAAGTATCGCGGGAGGATATTGATAGCCAAGTGGCTATTAAAGCAACATCTGCTACGGAATGCTGCCGCGAAGGGATGAGGATTCTTGAAACTCTGCTGTGTTCCTGGCTGTAAAGTCATACTGAGTAATGAAGCGGCTACCAAGCTCGCATGGAAGGGATCCGCCGTTGGCCGTGACCTGGCTGATAACAAAGTTAAACCGGCACTGCGTAACTTCAAGGCGATAGTCGTAATGGCAGTAATCTCTTATCATCTTTGAAATTTCAAGAGCACTTTGGCCAAAATATGACAACGCCAGAACTAACAAACTTGTGCAAGGCGATAGAAAGTCCCTGTCACAGTTGGAAGCCATTTTCACTGGCCGCAACATGCTAAAGTACCACAAAAAGAAACTGCGTCTAAGCAAAGATAGATTGCTGTTGAACATGATAAAACTCCCAAGGGCGACCGGATGGCTTGAATCATACTTTCTAAGGTCTCTTGTGTGGACCTGAGAGTACGGAAAAAACCCTGAGAGTACGGCAGTGGCTGTTCATAGACTTAAGTGAGATTAAGATGATCTACTTTGTCTAGTCCAACTTAGGCAAAACATCCACGCAGACAAGGAACAGGAAATCCCATGGGCATCACAATGAATCTATTGGTCTAAGTGTGATCTTGAGAACTCTTCCTTAGGGTCAATCTACTAATCAAACCTAAGATGTAGTCCGACGAAATCATACCCAATGATTGGAATCTTATCAGCATATGTTCGCTTCATAAGAAGGGTAACTACCTCACTTTTGTCAATTACAGAGGAATAAGTCTCCTGAACATCGCATATAAAATTTGATGTGTAATGCTGAAGCACTTGAAAGCATACGTCTACGATCTAGTAGGAAATCACCAGTCCGGTTTCAGACCATTTTGAGTAATCACTGGTAGCTTCGGGCAAAATCGTATAAGAAGCTGTTGGCATGAGTCGGATTTTAAACACCGAAACATAGCACCGATGTCTTAGACTTCGAGTGAGGAAATTCATCTACCTTGCTTCTGCTGCTAACTCTGCTAACGACATCAGCGCGGAGATCCAATGTAGAATAACACTCGCCAGTGACACAAAATAACTTTTTGGTTGCAGTGGGCCTATTAGATTAGGTGTATTCCGGCTCAGTTCGCGAAGAAAAATATCATGAATTCCACTTACCAACTGTTGTTACAATGGCAAAGTCCTCTCGAGAAAAACGAAGGAGATGCTATACAAGACCCTAAACATCCCCGTCCTGCTGTATGTTGCAGAAGCATAGACCTTGACAAAATGGGACGAAAGCACACTTGGAATTTTCGTGAGAAAAGTGTTCTATGTTCGATTTATGGTCCCATCTGCGTTGATGGTTCTTGGAAGAGATTCAACCACGAACCATACGAGACACCTAGATGCGTTAAGATGGTTAGGTCATAAGAGGTCATGAGGGATTACGCAGAAGAGGAAGACCTCATATCCAATGGCGTGCGCAAATGGAGACAGCTGGACAGAAATCATGGTGTCTGCCAAGAACACACGCTACTTTACGACAGCACTTCACGAGCTTCGATTTTACTTCTGAAGCATCTTTGCATCTAGGTAGGTCCCGTCGTGTTCGACTTCCAGCCATTTGTTTTGCTGATTCTCAGTGCATTTCTGCCCGAAGATTCGTGTATATAGAGGTCTAACGGGAAGCTAGTGGAGAATAGCCTCTAGTTCTGCACACTAAGATGCTCAAGATTCACTTTCATTGTCACGGTGAATCGAAATTCCTGAACACTGAGTCGACATTTGCTTCCCAAAATCAGCGCTCATCTACAATGCACAATGAGCGCCGCTTAGCAAAGAGAACATGGCCGATTTAATTGGTTATTTAACTATCTGCGGAAAACTTAGTTGTCTTGTAGATTCACTTGTGAAGAAACTTTGGGATACGAAATCGATAAGTAGGGTCGTTGAGGCTGTGCTTTTGGACTAACCAACCGATGACTTTTTCTGAAAGACTCTGAGTTTAATTTTAACATAATTATCTGCACCGGCATTGCCAAGAAGGACGGGGAATTCTTTCTAGATAGGGTCTTCTATTTGGGTAGGGATGTGGGTAGATAGGTTGATAGAGGTGGCGGTTCATCGAACCCAATTAGCACTAGGATGTGACTTTTTGTTACCACAACTCGTGTGACCTGGCTGAGACAGCCGGGAGTACCTAGATTCAGCCTGTGGAGTTAAGAACGCGAATTAGATCTTGTATCCTTTTGCTCGAGATGTCGCTGAGGTCGTGGAAGAGTGGTTGGTTAGTGCACACTCTTGAGGAAAGTTGCCAGTTGCCTCTTGCAGTTGTCAGATATTTGCAGAGGAAGTGAAAGAGAGTTTCGTTCTCATTTTCATTTCCGCAGCTGCGGCAGTGGGCGTTATATACCTAGTTTGGCCGCATGGTCTCCAATTGGCTAATGCCCAATTGGTTAATGCCCAATTGGCTAATGCCGTTATTCTGGCAATATATAAGCGAGTTGTGCTTAGGAGATCTTTTGTTCTAATCGTATCGAAGGTCGACAATATCTTCCTTGATATGGCGCAGTTGGTTAATCCCCTCCATTAGAGGTTGGCCTTCCGCAGGAAGTGTGAGTGGATTTGTCCTTTAACCACTCCTGGCGGGGTGTGGACCCTTACCGCGAGTAAGCCGTGAACAGCTGACCCCTGACTGGCTCCACGCTCGTTTCCTGTTATGGAACCCAGAGCAATGTAATCCTGAATCGGTCGCCCAAGCGGGCAAGCTCGTTCCGGCACTCTAGCACCAGTTTGGAGAATATGGTAGCCTCGTCAATAGCTTTGATAGCGGCTTGGTTATCTACATATGAAGATAGCAATGTTTTGTTTGTGTGTTTTGTAACGCCCGAGTTGCGTGCAAGCCTCTCGGATTGCCAGTAGTTTCGCCTGGAAGACGCTGGCAAAATCCGGCAGGTGGTATGATCTTGGCAGTCCGAGTGATTCTAAGTAGACACCGGCACCGACAACGCAGTACATCTTCGGTTCATCGGTGTAGATAACCGTGTCAAAATTCTTTACCACTTCGTTTTTCTTCCACTGTGCTCTGGTGGGGAATCCCGTGTGGACATTTTTCCTAAAGTTAAGTTTAGGTGTGATGTCGTTGGCTGGAAACCTGACCATGCCGTTTGGTAGTGAGTCCAGGATATTACTGTGGCCGTAGGGCTGCGCAGGCCAGTACCCTGACTGCGCTGCATAGTTCGGTGTTTTTTGTGTGTAAGTCTAGAGGTAAAAGATGCAGGAGCACAGCAAGGGCATCCGTCGGGGCCGACCTCAATGCTCCCGTGGTGCCTATAGTCGCTGTTCTTTGGAGCCTTTTAAGTTTTGTAAGGTTGTAGCCCTTGCTCAGCGCAGGCCTCCATACTATCGACCTGTAGGTGAGAATCGGACGCACTACAGTTGTGTACATCTACAAGATCATCTTTGGTTGAAGTCCCCATTTCTTTCTAAAGGTTTTACTGCAGGCATAGAAGACTGCACATGCCTTCTTTACTCTGTGTTCAATGTTTTGCTTCCAGTTAAGCTTTGGGTCAAGGATGATACCCAGATACCTAGCGCTTGAGGATAGTGCGAGTGGTTGGCCATTTAGACGGGGAACGGTGAAGTCTGTTATTTTGGTTTTGGAAGTGAATAGCATCAGTTCAGTTTTGCACGGGCTTACACCAAGGCCACAACCTGTGAGTAGAAGAGAAATGACGCCGCTCTGTGGGGTCCCTCTGTGGGCGAATTTGGTTAAGTGACTGTTACCTACTGTTACCTGAATGATTCTTGTTCTGAACATGGAGACTATCCATTGACTAATAAATTTTTCCATACCCAGCTCGATCAGGGATTCATGAATAACTTCAGTGTGTACGTTATTAAAGGCTCCCGCTATGTCTACGAAGAAGGCTAGTGTATATTCTTTTAATGTATAGATTTGTGGGTTGTATAGGGATGTGGGTTGTCTCAACAAGTATCGAGCTCACAGTTGGCCTAATGGACATGGGCATGATCAACGTTTTTCCTCCTTAAGTCTGTGTATTCAGTGAGTGAAGTTTCCTTTCTGAGCCGTAGAGCCATATAGAATCAGATCAAAGCTAGATGCCCATATATCGATTATACGTGATATTTTCTCCAGCCTTCTAGGAAGTGATCGCGATTATTGCGATCATCCGTCAATTCTAGATGTGGCTTTCCTCTAGAACCTGTAACAAGATGGTCAAAACAATTTAAAGAATACCTTCGCCTCTACCAGTTGATTCTGCCAGAAACAAGTTGAACCCAACAATCCCAGTAATTTCTACTCCAAAAGTGGCATCCCACGCTGTCGAACTAAGCATTCTTTTGAACCGGCAAATTAGATTCATGTTACAATTCACACGGAAACCAGTCCTCTCTCATCCAATCGTGGGTGGTGCTGAAAAGTCCGCACCTCGATCGAGGAGCTCCAATGAAAAGCTACCTAAATGCAGACGCACGTATCGATTATAATTGATTGCAACACAGTCCAATAGGACACAATGTCAACTGGATCTAAAACCGATCCAAAAATTGAACTCATACGGATCTCTAATTACTGACAAAAGCACCCTCCCCCAGAGCCCGTTTCGTCCGTCATCTTAAAAACTCGCCATGTTCATTTAATTAAGTGACGACAGCAAGCGTAGTGCAAACGGAATCGGATAACCGGCAGAGAAGCTGCCACCAGGACCATGTACCTATACCCTCGACCTCTGGACGCTCTGCATCCTCCCGATGCCAACACTGCGTCGGCATGCAAATGAAAATGTGTGGTAATGGCGTACATGGCCTCCGGTTGCAACCTAACTAACCTGGTAGCATGTTCCACGGTGTGTACTTTGCCACCATCCTGCAACACATCGTGGGCACCCATCACCGCCTAACTGCGTACAGTACTATCTCCTCGAGTCTCTCCGGGTACCGAAAATTGAATTTTGAAATTTACACGGAACCCCTTTTTCAGAGGTCCGCTCTGGCTCCTGCATGCTTTGCTCGTACGTACAACTCCTATTTGGAATGACACTTCCCGTGTTTAGCCACACAGATACAATATGACCAGAGAAATGTCACGTTTGGTGCGAAGTTGCAATGTATTTGCAGTCGCGCGTTCTAGAACGTTTATTTGATTACCGTGAACCACGACGACAACTACGACGACGACGAAAGTCAAGGAATGTTCCCACGAAGGAGCGGAGTAGCCTGTTCGGTCCAATTTGCTGGCCAAACAGCGAGTTAATAATTCAAAAAGGATAATTGCATTGGCACGCGATGAGCGCAAATCTACCGGCCAACATGGGACCGAACTGGCCCGGGTCGATAAACGGCGACGGATGGTCAAGTGGAGAGAAGGTGCGGTGCTGCTACACATTAATTGCAGGACACAGTGAAATTGAAAAACGTTATTTCCATCTAATTTCCCGGTTTCCAATTTGCATAGGATAATCGATGATTGGCTGACCTTTGTGGGCCACGCTATGGACACTGGACAGGCTGTTTGCTTTGCCATCGTACTTTAATCGACATTTCAAGACAATTAAAGGAGTGAACGGATAAATAGGCGAAGTTTGAAGTACAGCGTTTCTACAAAATGAAGTCCACTTCGTTCTTTCTTTGAGGTTAAAAGGTGAACATTGGTTTTGCGGCTTATGAAGTCTCATCTTAGTTTCTAAAGGGAAGATCTGGGAAACTAAAAAACTGACATTGGACAGTGCCGATGGGAATGGCAGATACCGTGATTATCGTGGATGAAGAAAGCGGTGGAAATTGTTGATAATAACATGGAGAAACTGCTTCTCAGTTCACGATGGCGATTAAACACACCTGACCATTAACTTATAAAGTTTCTTCTAATCTTCCACTGGATCTAATGAGGACAGGAAACCTTCGATCATTTGAGTGGTGACACTTTCACGGAATCGGTAAAGAGTGGTGAAATAGTAAGAGACTCTACAGCTTGATTAGTCAATTCGACCCAAGAGAGCGCTAATAGCACGAAAAGCGTCATATAAATCGCCCAACAAGGAGTTCTCTCTGCTGATTTGACTTCTAGAAATGGACGTAATAGCTTCAACGTGACGACTTATACTGACGATATCGCCATTCAGATTTCAGTAATAATTCTTTCGCTATACAACGAAGGGCTTAAGTGGAGCTTTAATTGTACCGTCCGCTAGCCCTAGTTCGAGGGCTGATCCCTTCTTTGCCAGAAGTCTCATTTCCTGGCACACCACTGTGGCCAGGGACCTAGCAGACTTTTACATTATGCTGTGTGTCAAAAACCCTCAGCTTTTCGCGACAGCACTTTACAAGCTTGGATGTAATCAGATAAGCAGTTCGTGTTTTTATAGCCGCCTGGCTGTCTATGAAGATCGTGATATCCTCCCGTGATAGCGTGGCCATTGAAGCCAATTGGGCAGCTTTGGTCAATGCTAGAACCTCTGCCTGGAAAACACTACTGTTGTCAGGGAGTCTTTTTGAGCTGCTGAGTCCTAGCTTCTCAGAGAAGACACCAGTACCCGTTTTTATGTCCATCTTGGAACCATCCGTGTAGATGGACTTTGTCTCATTAGAAATTTCTTTGTTCTCCCACTGTTCCCTGCTTGGAAAGATGTAAGAGTAGGGTTTGACGAAGTCCAGATTAGGAATCATGTAATCAGATTCGATACTTTTGCCCGGATATTTGTGCAATATCTGGGCGTGTCCATATGAGCTCGCTCTCCAGAGTTAAGACTGGTCTAATCTCAGAGCGCTCTTTGCTGCAGATTCTTGCATGTATAGAGTAAGGGTTAGAAGACTGAGAATTGTCTCCAACCCTGCCGTCGGAGTCGATCTTAGTGCACTGGTCGTTCCGATGCAAGCTAGCCTTTGTATCTTGGTCAAGGCTTTGAGGTTAGTAGTTTTGATTGCAGCTTACCACCATACTAAATCGCAGAGTACAGCCATAGGATTATACCAGGTTTAGGTCCCCAGTTCTTCCCAAAAATCCTACTGCAAGTGTAGAAAGGAATCGAGGCCTTTTTGATTCTTTCCTTAATATTAAGATTTCAATTCAATTCATTCTCCTCTGGAGACAGTCATGAATGCGCTTCTTCTAGCTCGGTTCTACTCCTGTTCACTAGAAGGAGATCGATTCTGAGTCTGAGACTTTAAAAGGCGGCAAAATATCTCGACGTAATCCTAGGTTTAGAATTGATTACAATTACAATTTACTTTATTGAGACAAGAAAAAAAATCAATACGATTATTGTTTGTACAAACGTTGTTATAATACGGCCGACTAAACATAATGTCTGGCTAAACAGATACAGGCAAATGTTTTTATACATTTATATCAGAATTCCAATTATATTTAATATTAAAAACGTATTAAGTGTAAGCTTGCTCCCGGCATACATAATCAACATGGCTTCTTTGGGCACTTAAAAACTTAATAACTTAAAAACTAAAAAACTACAATAATGACTAGAAGGGGGAAAGGAAAAAAAAATAATAATAATAATTATAACAATAACATTTTTTATACATAAGGGTATAAACACATACAGAACAAAAGCAACAGTGTTTTTAAACAATGGTCTATGAACAGTATGAAACTCAAAAGAAATGTTACCCGCGTAAATTAAGCAGGGATGCTTTCTCGTAGAAAGGAACTAAAAGGCCTCTATTTGCATTTGGTCTTAACACGGATAAAGATCCAGCGTTTAATAAATTAAAAGGTGAGAGATAGTAGTGGTCATCTATAGTCTCATAAATATTCGAATCCAATAAAGATTTGACTGCCGAGTTAGGGTGATGTTTTATACGCTCCAATCTTTTTAACAACAGGTCAATTTGGTAAATCATTAGAGGAATAACTTTTGTTTCTTCGTATAGCATTTTATTTGAAAAAAATGTTTTATCTGGTTTTCTGAATTTTCCGCAACAAAATCTTAGTATCCGTCTTTCAAAGATCTGTAGTTCTTTGGCCGCAGTGGGTGAAATTGTGAACCACGTACAGAATCCGTATGTTAGAATAGGTCTAATTAATGTTTTGTAAATAAGTATTTTTGTATTCGCCGACATTTGCTTTAGAATTGATTTGGAAAGCCAACATCAAGGATCACCTTTTATCCATGTAAGAAGATGTTCGGCAATACATGGAGCCTCAAGCTATTGCCACTGCAATGGTCAGGCTCAACCAAATATTTTGTGCGTTTGTCTAGTGAAAGACACTTGAAGAAAAAAAGCATCTCACATCTTAAGTGTGACCAAGATTCAGGATCGATAAGAACACAAGACACTTGGAACAATTCTAAACCGAGTTCCAGTAGATATCCACTGTTGCTATAGATTGGCAAAAACGGCATTCATGCTAAGGAAACTAAGTCTTTGGACAACTGACATCTATGGTCATGCCCTCATTCCAATTCGATGGACTACCACGGTCCAATACCGACTACATCATTCCACCCTCAAACTTCAATTGGAGATTCAATATCAAAATATCAAGACGAGAGGACTGGTGTGAGGGTGCAGTCTGTACTGAAGAAGAACTAGTCTTCTACACTGACGGAGCCAAAATTAGTGCTGGTTGGGATTCTAGATTTTCTGAATCGAAGACGGCTGCAGTATTTTTCAAGCTGAGATAATCGTCAGCTTTGTCAGAGAAGCTATTACCGTCTATGTTGACAGTCGGGCGGCTATCAAGACTCTGCAGTCAAATAATCAAAATGCAAGATATATCAACGGCCAACAAGGTTACCCTCTATTTGGCACCCGACCAATAGATAGCGGACAAACTTGTTAGGAAAAATGCAAACTAGATCTTGCCGGTTGGGAAATGGATTAGAAAATCATTATCGGGACTAATATGCGTTTGGTGCCGTGGGCAGTAGCCAGATCACACTATGATCAGCCTTCAATAAGAAGAAATCCAAAGATCTCGTACAACTTAGTCGAAAGGAAAGACGAATCGTTTCAAGTGACTTTACAGAGTATTGGGCGTTAGGACCCACGCAGAAGAACGACTATTGCAGGAATAAATAGGAAATAGAATCCATCGGACTCCTGCTCTGTCCTGCGCTAGCCACCAAAAGACTGAATAGTCTTAGTGGTAGTTTCTTCTATGGAGTGGAGGAAACTCCTGAAAGTCCTATCGCCTAGTCAGAGTTTCATGAGTAAACTTTCTATGGCTTTTGGTTTAGTGGGTGGCTTTGAAGAAAACGCAAGTATTTTCATTACGGGAGCGCTTAGAACTTCTCCAACTGCTCCACTCTGAAGTATTTTATGTAGAAATCCCAAAAAATATTTCTGGCATTTAACCACTAACGCAGCTCTGAGGCTTCGAGACCCTCAACAATGGAGTGAGGAAAATATGGGACATGCAGGAATTTGAATGCTTCTTGCAGAAACTGACTTCAACTTGAACTAGAGAATACCAAAAAGGAGCGCCTGCAATAACTCCATTTCGATTTTCAAAGACGGCTCTAAAAACAGCCAGGGAGGTGTCTATGCAGACCTTGGCATCAACCACACCTTTAGTGTCCTTTACCACTGCATCTTATTTCAGGGCGAAGTCACACCTGAAAATCAGGCAGCCATACGGTTGAAGAACAATGTAATGTTTTGTTCAGATATTGCGATTTATATCGACAGTAAAGTTGCGGTCAGAGCCCTTGTGTCCAGCACAATCAACTCATAAGAGCCTCTGCGAGATCCCAGGTCACAACGGCATACGTATAAACTGTGCGGCCGACAAACTTACCAGAAATGTTATCTAGGTAACAGAAGGTATTTTGATCACGTCAAAGCAGATTTTTTTCGGGTCGAAAGACTGAGCTCGTACTCAGTAACAGTATGGGATTTTCACAAACTAAACCCACCTTCACTTCTACCCCTGGTCCTCGCAGCACTGCACCCTGGAGGACTAAGCCTTATGTACTCAGCTGGTTCTTGGTTGCAGCCTGCTGCGCTACGTTTCGTTGTCACTCCTGTTTTTGCTGCTCCTTCATAATTATTCCCACAGTGTCACTTACTGCTTCACATGTTTCTTCCCTGCTCATCATCTGTCTGGCGATGTTGTTTGGCGTTAGCTCCTTACCCAGTTTGCTCGTCATCAGGAGCCGTTTTTCATTTTATCGTGGACAATGGAACATGGTATGTTCCGCATCCTCGACTGCTTCCATGCACGTTGAGTAATAGGGGTTGTTATCGTGTCCACAACTGTGGAGCTAGGCTCTGAAGCACCATTGGCCAGTAAGCATCTGGGTCAGGTAGGAATTCACCTCCACATCCTTCCTATTGATCCAGGCGTCTATATAGGGGATCAATCGCTTCGTCCATCTGCCCTTCTCAGGGTGGTACCATCTTTCCGACCATTTTTATATCAAAGTCATACAGACTCGCGAACTTCGCTAGTGTTAAGTTGAAACATCCACAATCTACGAAGCGAAACGTCGAAATTTTTTTTGATGGTCTTGTAGCCATCAAAGTCCTCGTCTGGATAAACAACTCCTCCAAGCTCGTAGGACAATGTAGAACTGAGCTCGCCCGTTTAGGTCGTCGATCCTCATTATCCTTAATATTGGTCACAAGGGCCTCAAAACGAACAACGTGCTAACTTGCAAGAGAAATTAGAATCAACTCACAACCTTACCAGCTGGGCCATATCTCGAAAAACTATGCCAATTTACAACCATACGAAAGCAAACGATTTCCTTAGCAGAACACGAACAGATATCTCTCGGGGTTACTAGGCCGTAGGATGGGAATCCACGCAGCTATGTAAGCTTAATATCTCTAAAAACACCCACTGCTGCAGCTGCAAACACGCAAACGAGAAGAAACCCCGCAACCACTTCCTTTGCAGGTGCCGGCATTTGCATCGTGCTTTGAGCAAATCTTTCCCCAAAAACCTGAATGATCTATTGGGAAAAAAAAAACAATAAATTTTCCTTAGATCCACATGATGGATTTAAGATTTAACAACCCACTCACCTGAACTGTGGTAAGACATTGGGGCAGTACAGCATTTATTGAGAATCAGGAACCAATTTAAGCCTGATACAATCATTTTTACTTACCTGCCTACCTAAACTTCTGCCGGAAGCAACTGTTCACAGATTTTACAGATCCTGTAAAGATTAGGAGGTAGAAGAAACAACAACTCACCTCCTCTGCCGCTGTTACGCGATATCTCACAACAGGAGAAGACTTCTGGAACACCATCACTCCAACGATTGCAGTGAAAACTCAAACCCCTATTCACAATCTAATGTTTTTCATCAATAATTCTAAATGGTTCTATGGGTAGAATTTCCCGACATTCTCTAGGTATCACAAAGGGCTTTGAGTCTTAGTGGGTTCCCTAATGGACACCTATTTACCTTAACCTACTTACTTGTCTAACTACTCACAGGTAGAGAGCGGTTTTCAGAAGGTTTAAATACGATTAAAATTTCCATTCTCCAAGGAATAGAGGTATAATCGATGACACGAAATAAGCCATTGTCACGGTTATGAATCAGCGCTCCACCTGCTAGAAGTGAGTTAAGTTAGGCTAATTAGGGCTAGAAAACATTTCCTGGAAACACCGGGTACCAAGATGCGCCCATCGCGATCCCTGTGGGAACCTACAAAGGCACCAAAACCTAAGCGTTCATTCCTTGAAGCATAATTCCTCTAAGTTCATAAAAAACTAGTTTCCAAGGTATTTAAAGCGCTTTTGCGATATGCCCTCGCAAGAATGTGTATAATATCTTTTGTAATGTATAAGTCACAGTATCTACAAGAGTCCGATTCTGCGTACCCCAGTCTCATAGCGTGCTTACGTAGAAAGCAATGCCAGGACAGAATTCCCTCAACTATTCTTAGGTTTGATCTTTCTAGCTTAAGAATTTCCCTCGTCTTTTCTTGTTTAACCCCAACCATAAAGCTTTAGATACCCTATGTTTTCCCATATTTGACCATCTGTGATCAGCTTGCCTGTTTATGTTGCCTAAGAGGTTCGCCTTAACCGCGCAGGATGACGGCTTGAGGTCGTTCTCCCCGTCTCTTGCTAGTTGATCCACAAGCTTATTACCCGTTGTGTCCAAATGCCCAAGCACTCAGCATGTGAGGACATATCGCCAGTAATAAATCCCGAGAAGGTGTTTGGGCTCTGAAGATATTTAAGACGCAGTAGTGACACTGTGACAACGATAATGGAAAAAACGCTAACTACGCAATGCAGTTCAGACTTCTGAAATATGAAGAAAGCAGGATGAAATGCTTGACAGCAGTACCTTGAGGAAAAAGCCCAAGAAGGAGGAGGCTGTTTTTGCCAGTGCAAATAAGACACGGAGTATTTTTTTAAAAATCCCTGCCTTCCAATCGAAATAAGAACTTGACTTCTATACACTTTGGTCGCAGGTGAAAAAGGAAATTAAAAATCGTAACGAATCGTACGATATACGGCAAAAAAAAATAATAAGGGAGGGCAACGATCACTAAGTGACTCCAGCATAACGAAAATATCCAGTCTACCAAGTTTCTATTGGAAAGGACATTTCTTCAACCGAATTTTCGGTTTCCAACAACGAAGTTCAAAAGCTTTTCCTAACATATAAACTACTCGGCCGTATCGAATCAACGGAAATTAACTCGACAATTATTTTGATTTTATTTTCTTCCTTTCTATCAACACTCGTATCCACGTAACATTTCAAATCAGTGAGACTACAACAGTCGCGTCATAAAATTTTCAACTGTCATTTAATTATTTTACTAATTTACTACTAAATCCCAACAAGGAAGAAAAAAAAAACAGCATCTAATCATCCTAATCGTGCAGGTCTTTATTAATATCCCAACCTGCTCGAGCAATTGGCCATAAAACAAACACCGTAGGATAGCAACTCTTACTGCCTTCGACACTTTCGCAATTGCGCTGGTGAGTATGGAGTAGAAACGAGTATCTCAGGCCATTTACAACACTCTAACTCCAATTAATACGTTTTTAATGACAAAATTGCTCTAAATACAGTTGTGGCATCATGAATTCCAATCTCGGCTCGGGACTCGTAAGACGCCGTTTCATGGCCCCAAAATGATTATCATTTCGTTTAATTACACATTCAAGTGCTGGGCATCCAAGCTGCATCTGAGCGTCTGAACTTTTTCCCCAAATCACTTGTGGATGATTGAAAATCCGATTCGAACTTCACACGAAACGTGATGCCGAGGAATTTCAGCAATCAACGCTGTCCCCGGAGAGTGACAAATTGAGCCGAGATCTCCGTCATTAAAGCGCGCAACTCTAATAAGCGACGACATTAGCAGCAACAATAACGCGACTGCGGGGAAAAAAAACAGCAGAAAAACGGAAAATACAAATTAAAAAGTGAAATTTCCATTTCCATCGGAGTGCTCGTATCTGAAAGCGATCAGATGAGAGGTTGTATCTACATTCGTTAACTAATGTCTAACTGGTAACGTGTTATGTCGTATGTACTTCATTAGAGGCGCTGAATTGCCCAAGCAAGAAGATCTCCCGATCTCCCTCTCCCGATACTCGGATGCTGTCGTTGAGCTACTTCATATTGCCGCAGATACATTCACCGAGTCCCATCCAGATACACTGGCAGTTGGCATCCTTAACCGTCTCGCGACACGATTAATGCCTAATCAAGTTTTATTCGTACACATAGTCCCCAGATATGAGTGGGGAAACAATGCCCACAACCGGTTTCATATACGAATGCCTTCACACAGAGAGTGAGCAGCACAGGACACACAAGCGAAGGCCAGGAACATGGAAACACATAGGAACATCCCTTTTGGCATCATCATCATCATTGCCCAGGTGTCTGATCAGAGATATTACCTTGTCAATGGCTACGGAACATCTGCTTGGG
The DNA here is from genome assembly GCA_917880715.2 of Matsumyia berberina. Classification (NCBI taxonomy): domain Eukaryota; kingdom Metazoa; phylum Arthropoda; class Insecta; order Diptera; family Syrphidae; genus Matsumyia; species Matsumyia berberina. The sequence continues at coordinate 106,211,998 of OU862870.1, read as the reverse complement.
AATGCGCGCATCAACTCCATGCTCGGGGTCCATGGGGCGGAGTCTGTACGAAGGTACACAAAAACCAAAGATTGTCCAATTACAGGGGATGTTGTGTGTGTCTTGTTGCTTCTGAGCATGTCCTTTGCGTTGCGTCTTTGTGAAATCGATTTTCCCTTGAGGAGTAGGGAGTGTGCGACGATGGACGGGGGCATGTGCTGCTGCCTGCTTTTATCACCTTATTTTGCAAATCTTTTGATAGCAGATGATGGGGTTCTGGACGAGTGGGGAACATGATGTTTCATTTCGAAATGGGATAACTAAATGATGCTATTTAATTGGGAGCCTTGTAAGTGGAAAGTGGAATTTGGGAATAATTAGATGTGTGCTTACATCGTTAAGGCGGTTCTGTTAATTTATGGCTGCTTCGAGGATAGGTTTCAATAGTAGAGCACTGAGCAAAGGACTGTTGCTATTAATTTTCATGACAGCTGCGGATGTGTTCTACTCCAATTCACCAGGCGCTGTCTAATAATCTATTTGACGGTCAAAGATGTGCGCCTTTTGGTAATAAAAGATAATGTCCTTTTCTTCTACTGGATTGTACCTCCGAGTTGAATGCAAAGAGTTTCCGAGTCAGTGCACTGGAGCGCTGCAGTTAAATTTTTCTTGATGAAGGCACGACGTGCCAAATCTCCAGGCAGATCTGGTCTAGGCTAGATCAGGGTCGATCTAATGGTTAAATCGTACCAAGATGATCGCCAATCGATGCACTTATAGGGTTCTTCACGGGACACTGCTTTACATGAATTCACGCTTAGAGGCTATGCGCCTTCTTCAAAGTGACGAAAACTATCTTCCATTCCTTCTGCATATTGCGGTCCCCGCCCAAAAGAAAGCAGTTCCATCGAAGGTCATCGAAATTGTTGACAATCCAGCCAAATTATTCAAAACCTCACCAAAAATTTCCACAGACCTTCAGCTCCTACCTATGAAAAGGGTTTAAGTGACGGAAATGAGTATTGGAAGTACGGAATGATAAATGCTTTGGTTCAGGGCTCTCCTTCATTGGCTTTCGAGTTTAACTGACGTGCCTTGCACAGTAGGGATATTCCAGAGAAATGTCGTGGGACTCGTTAAATCACAAAGCGTCACGTTCTGCACAGGAGAAGGCTGTCAGAGGAATTTCAAATTCAAAGCCGTGTTCAAGAAGGCCGTATAACTTATTCACTATCTTCATTCCTTCTTCTGGTGACGATTAGTGAAGTATTTCACAGTACTTTTTGATTGGAAGCAGGAGAATTTAATGAAGTCTTAGAACGTCACACACCTTTTCTAGGCCGATGATGTTTGCCTACTCGCACATCGAATAATGTGACCACTGGTCTAGTAAGATACGCGCCTTCTAAGCAAAAGTTTTTCCTCTAAACAACCATTTTACTTTGCAAGTATGCATTTCTGATCAAGAAGTCGAACGATCCTATTGAATTGAGGCACATTGCCATAAACCGATCTTGCGTCACTATTTGATGTCCCCTCTTTGCCAGGTGAATTATGTACTTACTCACTTAAGGTAGCACTACAGTCCGGATTGGACCTGGACCTCGACCAACTAGCGTCTCCATCCAGCTCGATCTTTAGCCAACTGCCTGCAGTTTCGCACACCCAGTTGGTTAAGATCCCCTTCCACTTGCGTGCGTGGATTCAAAGGTTTTCCGAGCCGGAGCATTGGTGCCCATCCGCTCTACATGACCCACCCACCTCAATTGTTGGACCTTCACTCTTCTGGTTAAGTCGATGCCGCTGTACAGCCTGTACAGTTCGTCGTTGTACCTCCTCCTCCATTCACCGTCTATGCAGACGGAACAGAAAATCACCCGAAAAATGTTTCTTAAGAATAGAGCAGGATTGGGATGATTAAAGTCTTATACAGGGTCACCTTAGTTGTTCGAGAGAGGGCTTTGCTACTCAATTACCTTTTAGCCCAAAGAGCAGCGATTGGCAAGAGTTATTCTTCGTTTGATCTCAGCGCTGGTGTCGTTGTTTGAATTGATTGCGGAGGTAAGGTAGACAAAGTTCTTAAGTTCTTAAGTTCTTCTTACCTCGAAGTTATATGTCTATGTCTGTTGTGACGTTCTGTTCGGGACGTCGGTGTTGAGTGTCCTTTCTTGGTCTTGCCCTCATTGACCGCTAAACCCATCTTCGCCGCCCCGTCTCAATACCCACGAAAGCACTAGTGACATCATAGATTATGTCAATACCGTCGGCGTATCCGAGTATTTGGACCGACTTTTGAAAGATTGTGCCTCTGGTGTTGGCGCGTGAGTTTTGCACAACTCTTTCAAGAACGATGTTGAAGAAGTCCCATGACTGCGCGTCGCCTTGTCTAAATCCTTTTTGAACTCAAAGGTCTCGGTGAGGCTTTGACCGACCTTGATGCAGCAGGGTGCGTTCTCCATCGTCATCCTGCACAAACGGACGAGTTTGGCAGGGATGACAAAATTTGACATTGCTCTGTATAGCTCGTCTCTATAGATGCTGTCATATGCCACCTCGATGAAAAGGTAGTGGGTGGGTGTGTTGAAGTTTCTGGGTTTTCTCCAAGATCTGCCGTAGTGTGAATATTTGGTCGGTGGTAGATTTTCTTGGCTTGAAGCCACGTGATATCAACCGATCAGGTTGTCGACGAACGGCTTCATGTAGGCGATGTTGAGAAGACTGATGCCTCTGGTGTTGGCGCAGTTCAGAGGGTCTCCTTTCTTAAGAATCGGATAAACAATGCTGACACTTCATTCATCGAGCACACTTTCCTCCGACCATATTTTAGAGATGAGTTGGTCCATGCTCCTTACCAAGCTACCCCCTGCCGCTTTGAATAATTCGGCAGCTGCATAAGTTGTTAGCTCCAGCAGCTTGTTAGCTTGAATATGGCCTCTACTATCACTACTTCGTTCTGGTTGGGTGGATGGAATTGTTGGTCTACATCATTCAAGTTGAATGATCTATCCTAGCTGACAGCGGGATTGTATTCTGCAGAAATAGTTCCTTCATATCATTAGATGGCGATTCTACTACAATGTTTCCTTGATTATCATTGCAAGTCAGGAATCGGACTCTATAGCCTTGATAATTTCATTTTACCCTTCGATAAAACGTCCAAACATTCCTGTAGTAGCATCTATTTACGTGCTCGATCGCGGACTTCTAATGCTCCTTCTTCTTCCTCTTCGAAACCCGTGATCGTCTCTCCTCGGTGACACAACCGGGAAATTATTACTGAACCGATTTTTCTCCAGCAGTGTTACATGTTGTCGATGTCATACCGATCAGATGAGGCCACAACAACTTGGTAAACAGAAAGCCGTTCAAAGTTCCTGCCTAAAAAAATTCTGGCCCGCTTGCCCTAAAACCGAGCGTAGGTTTTTCTAGTATGCGTCTTCCTCTCACGTATCACTTCACGATTATCTGTGCCCCAAATCCAGCAATTTTGTTGCTAAAGAGCTCATGTAGTCGCAAAATGGAAAGATGAAGATAAGTTCCTCCACAAAATTGTCACCGTCTTCTTGGCCTTTCAGAACCGAACTGACGAATTTTCGACCTGTTCCTACTTCGACTGAATGCTGTAAGAAACTGCAAGTGTTTTGTAAGAAATCGCTGCAGGGACGTTAAAATGTTGTAAATGATGCTGAATCGATCTTCCCAAAGTCTTAGCGACACTAGCAGTCACTGTGAATATGTTCTCCCTTGGTCGGACGGGACGAATACGTACATGAGTTCCTTGGTCAGAGTTCAGTGCTTCAAATTTCTCAATCAATCTGAAAGTGTTTTATGGGTTAGGGCCGCCAATTTTAGGTAGATTTCATTTTGTCCACTCCTAATGGGACGCGTTTTGTACAAATTCCTGTCTAAGCTGTAAAGCTCTTGTGCCTGAGTAATAATTTTCAAAATACATACATGCATCAGAATGTGTAAATTCCTTAAAGAATGCCTTCTTAATATGCCAACGCCAGGTTTTGTACCTCCTGGCAAGGTAAGTGCCTTCTTCAAGCCGATCTCCGTTCCAATTCCACTTATCGAACAATGGGTTGACTTAAAATCTATCGGATGATTGGCCTCGGCCCATCAAACTGATATAATCAACTAAAGGCTCTAATTCCTTCTAAAGAACGTCTCGACTTAACAAACCAACTATTACCGACATTAAAATGACAACACTAAACCGCTTCTCATTGAGTCATACACTCTTTTGTACTCGCACTCTGCCTTCAATAGCCCCGATTACACAAAATGTCTGTATTTGTGGTAACCATACGCTTTAGCAGGTAAACGCACTTAGGACCCCAATCGAGAAACCACAAATTGAGTGCAATCCAATGCAGGAAAGGGGCTGTGCCAGCCTCAAGCACCACAAACAAAACCGGACGACAGCGTACAAAATCGATTTGGGCAAAAATAAATAATTTATATCTCGATACGTGCCGCAAACAGAAAAAACAATGCAGAGCCCACAGAAAACGGGACAAAAAAAAACTCAAAACCTTGCCCAAACGAAACAGAGCACACATAGCACGCTAAATTCAGCCCAACAAACCAGCGAAACCGCCATGAAAATAAAATGTATCTGTCCCGGTTCAGACTGAAATCTTGATTAAGGAACCACACAGGCCATGGGCATGGACAACAAGAAAAAAGCCAGCCTCAGCCCGAGATCGACTCCCGCACCATATAAAGGTGAGACCATGAAATCGGGCCGAGGTGCAAAAACAACGACCGCAACCGCAAGAAAAAAAAGAAAAAAACCAAGCTAAACCTTCCAACGACACTGTGCGCGGGCCCATGTTCCAAAAGGCATCTCTCAGAGGACCCTTCCCTCGGATACAGCCAACCTAAATCAAGCAATCAGAAAGGTATTCGTGGCTAACCCTTGAGCATGGCGGACGTGTGTACTGTGTGTTGCTGGATTGGAAACGCGCAAAACGCAACCCAAGACGCGTAGCGTATCCCTTCTGATTGCGGTGCCTGATGAGTCCATTCCAGCACTGAATTCGCGGAACCAATGGTCTGGTCCACGCTACACACACATGTTATTCCGTGTGCCGATGGAATAATTCCCAAACCCCAGACCCGGGGTACGTATATTCGTCGAAATTGTGTTTTTCTGCGTCGATTGTGTGTGCCACTCCTCCCGCCTCCCCCACGCACGGAGCAGGCAATAAGCGCGAATGAAGGCAGGAAGGACTCGAATTCGATTTATCGATAATCACGATCAGACTTTGATTTAGGTGCCTGAATTTGGGCATACAAGGATTCCACGTTCGGTAATAATAAAGTAATTTCTGCTTTGATCTCGCAGTTGGGATTATGTGGAATTCGCCAAGATTAATGGGTCGCGGCCATACTGTAAGTGGAGAAAAGGAGTCGTTTACTAATATTTGTTGTGGTCAAGTTCGAGAGGGACCATTGGATTCTAGTCTATTAAGGGACTTGACCGAGAAGTTGGATAATCAGAGGGAAGGATCTAAACGACGAAGGCATGCGTTCCCTGGACAAAGCAGGTTAGACAAGTGGGTGCCGGCGAATGAAAATAAATTCTAGCTGGAATCTGGTAAAGTTCGAGCTCAATTGAGCTTCTTAGGAAATAAATTGCATGAAGTCCTCTATCTTTGGGTTTATTGTCTTTCGTAGAATATTGGGGTTAAAGAAACGGTGCCCGTTTTTTATATTTTGGGAGTCGGTGACTCTTTTCTAATTGTACTGACACCTCCTACCCCTCCGATCTGTGCATCACTTTCTTAAGGCGACTGTTAAATTGATTAAACTAATTTCTATTCGAAGCAGCTGACGCATTAGCAAGGAATGGCTCGGAAACCCTGTTCAAAGGACAACAACTATTTTGCGGGTTAGGACAGCATGAGATGAGATATTCTATTTAATGCCCCCTTCGGGTAGGGGTTAGAATATGCCCGAGGTAGGCATGCCTGTCGTAAGAGGCGACTAAAATCCACCCTCCGTATACCGAGGTTAAAGAAGTATACAATTATGCAATGAACAAAACAAAGATATTTAATACCCCAGGTGGCACTCCAGGTTTACTGGAAAATCCACCCTCTTCGGAGGTCGGCTCTATGGATTCTGGGGAGAGCCATTTATTGCAATTATGCAACCCCTTCACAAAAAGTGCAAGGGTATCTCGATCGCCACCACCAAGATCGAATGTCTCCGGGAAAAGAAGTCCGCCGGAAGCGCTAGCGCGTGAAAAACAGGACTCAGCGAAATCCAAAAGCTTCGAGGAGGAAAACAACGAACTCCGTAAGAAGCTTAACGAAATGGAGTTACTCTACCAAGAGCTTAGGAAAGAGGTAGATTTACTTCGGGAAGAAAACAAGGCTCTGAGGAACCTAAACCCTCCAAAAGAACGTGAAAGTAGTTCGTCTCGCTCACCTGTTCGTGAATATCACACGGACGAAGAAGAGCTAACGCGGGAAACGGCTTGGGTTTCAAAAAAAAGACCCAGCAAGAAACGAAGGGCCGGTTCTTCACCCGAAATCGAGCCACAAAAAGAAAACAAGCGCCTGCAAGAGACAAAAAAAAATAAGTCCCCCGCCTCCAATAAACGTTATCGGGATTACGGACTATAATAAGCTGTATTGCCTCCTTAAAGGAACGTTGGCTTCGAAATATAAGGTCACCTCACTTCGCAATAACGTGTGGAAAGTAAGCGTCGATGACTCGGACGATTACCGAGCATTTTCGCGGAAACTTAATTCCGAGAAAATTCAGTGGTATACATATGAAAATAAGTCGGAAAGACCATTGCGCGTTATAGCAAGAGGACTCCATCCTTCGTGCACTAAAGAAGACGTTATGGACGATCTTCAAGCGAAAGGCTTTAAAATTCTTGACGCTGTAAATATTATCAAGAAGGAAAAGCAAAAAACGGAAGAAGATCAGGAAATTTTTGTTAAGCGTGGTCTTCCGCTTTTTATGCTCAGTTTCGATAAAACCGAGAATATAAAGGAAATTTACAGTATTAAAACGATTTTAAATATTGTGATCAAAATCGAACCGATGCGTAAAAGCACAAGATCAATCCCTCAGTGCAAACGATGTCAAGGTTTCAACCACACACAGGCATACTGCAAAAAAGAACCGCGATGCGTGAAATGTGCCGGTAAACATCTCTCGAATGAGTGCCATTTAAATAAGCAAACCGCAGCGACTTGCACAAATTGTAAGGGGAAGCACCCAGCGAACTATCGAGGCTGCGAAGTAGCCAAAGAGCTACAAAAAAGGCGCGATACGCTTAAAAAGAACATGCGTCCACAACCTAAACCGAATAAAAATAAACCGGAAAAGTTACTAGAAAATGAAAGCAAGCCCGCAAAGGAGAAAACGGAAAAAGTCCAGGATAAACCGCCATCTGCTGATACGCAAACGTACGCGCAAGCCGCATCGCAAGCAAATAAGCAAAATAGGCCTGCGCTAGATCCAATGCAACAAGTTTTCTCTATAATTCTCACAAAACTCGAGGAGCAAAGCAAGACAAATAAGCTCATATTCGAAAAACTTAACAACCTCGAGCATAATGCTCGCAAGCCACGGACAAAATTATGAACATGAACCAGTTACTTAAAAATTTTAACATGGAAACCGGCATGCAATTTGCTGTTGACTTCTTTTCGACGGGGAAACCGACTTATTGGCCCTCCGACATAGCAAAAACGCCTGACCTCATAGACTTCTTTATTGGAAAAGGGGTAGTGAAAAACTTAACGAACATCGAGGAATGCTTTGATCTCTCCTCAGATCATTCACCAGTCATATTGACAATAAGCGAACGCCTAATGAGAAAAGAAGGAGCGCCCAGATTAACTAGCAACAAAACTAACTGGGATGGCTTTAGGAAAGCTTGTGAAGAAAATATTGCCCTGAATGTGTCGCTTAGAACACCGTGCGAAATAGAGGATGAAGTCGGCAGATTTATTGAAGTCTTACAAAGCGCCGCGTGGAACAACACTCCATATAAAAGAAAAGTAGTCGGAAATAGCGAAATTAAATATCCGCCGGAAATAAAAGAACTGATGCTGGCAAAGAGGAGAGCACGCAAAAGATGGCAACAGTCTCGCGCTCCCCAGCACAAAACCCATTCGAACTTCCTATGCAATAAGCTCAAAAAAGCGATACGGGATTTTAAAATTCGCGAGATTTCTACATATCTCGAAGGCTTGTCTGCTGAAAAAAGTTCGAATTACTCTCTTTGGAAAGCTATGAAAGGTATCAAAAAACCCCAAATACAATCGCTACCAATAAGAAAAAGTAATGGCGAGTGGGCAAAAGGCGATAAAGAAGAAGCCGACTTATTTGCTGAGCATCTGGAAGAAACGTTTAAGCCATTTCCCGGGCAAGCATTAATAGAAAATATTAATAATACTATTATGACTCCAAACAACTTTAAAATAAGGAGCGTGTCATTAGCCGAACTTTGCGAGGTAATAAAAAATCTAAAGAATAACAAGGCTCCTGGATATGACCTAATAACCGGACAGGTCCTCAAGGAGTTGCCAAATAAAGCGTTAATAAAACTCCTTTACCTTATAAATGCTTCGCTAAGACTATTATACGTTCCAAGGCAATGGAAAGTCGCCGAAGTTATAATGGTTTCAAAGCCGGGAAAACCGCCAAACGACAAAAAGTCGTACAGACCGATATCGCTCCTGCCGATAATATCAAAGGTTTTTGAAAAACTCTTATTGAAACGGTTAAAACCGCTAATTAAAGAAAGACTTTTGATTCCTGATCATCAATTCGGGTTCAGAATCAAGCATTACACAATTGACCAGGTTTATAGAATAACCAACGAAATTGAGAAGGCCATAGAAGAGAAGAAGATATGTTCTAGTGCTTTTCTTGACGTTTCTCAAGCCTTCGACAAGATGTGGCACGAAGGCTTGAATTATGAACTAAGACAGGTACTTCCCGAAGAGTTGTACACAATTTTAGAGTCGTACTTGGAGAACAGACTTTTCCGTGTCAAACACGGAGCCGAATACTCGGAATTCAAGGAAATCGCTGCCGGTGTTCCACAAGGAAGTGTTCTTGGTCCAGTCTTGTTCTTGCTCTATACTCGAGATATACCCCAAGAAGAAGGCACCGTTGTTGCTACATTCGCGGACGATACGGCTATTCTGGGGACAGAAAATTCAGTCGAGTCAGCAACTGTGAAGCTTCACGCGCTTTGGATAAAATTTGCGAGTGGACAAAGGTTTGGCGCATTGTTCTCAACGAAACCAAATCTACGCATGTTAACTTTACTAACAAGAAAATAAACAACTTACCCGTTTTCATTAACTCGGTACAAATACCGTATGCAAACGAAGCAAAATATCTAGGAATGACACTAGATGCGAAACTCAAATGGAAGCCGCACGTTAAAAAGAAACGCGACGAGCTCCAAATTAGATTCAGAGAAATGTATTGGCTGCTTGGAAGATATTCCAAATTAAGCATGTATAACAAATTGCTCTTATATAAGCAAGTCTTAAAACCTGTATGGACCTGTATGGTATACAACTTTGGGGTTGTACCAAAACCAGCAATAGAAATATTTTACAAACCTTTCAAAATAAGGTGCTCAGAACAATCGTTAATGCGCCGTGGTACATTAGAAACGACGATATCCATAGAGATCTCGGTCTAGCCACCGTCGAAGATGAAATAACAAATTTTGCACGCAAACTCCGTGTTCGCCTTCATGGACATTGCAATAACGCCGTACTCCAAATTCTGGACGTGACAAACCTTGTGCGCCGACTACAAAGAACGAAACCGTTCGATTTAGCGCAATAAGGAATAGCCGCATATAATGACGGTATTAGTAGGTGCTTTCACTGGAAAGCCACCTGCACAACGCGAATTATTATTATCGAAACTTAAACTACTTGATAAGGCTTTTACGTACTTAGTCGTAGTCAACACGAAAAGGGGAGGTGTTTTAGTGAGTAAGAATCTCACACTACCATGAGCACGTGCGGTAGATCCTCATGGTGTCTCATGAAAGATTTTCACCTACCCTCGCAAAAAAAAAAAAAAAAAAAAAAAATTTAATGCAAGCCGACCATCTTCTAGAACTATAAGAGGAGGAAAGCTTTTCTTAGCCTTAACAAAAAACCGGCTTTGCAACCGGACAGACATATCAGAAGATCATTGTCGGCTCAAGAAGCTACTACATTTGTCAATTCTTCATTCGCTCCTCTATTTTGTTTCGCGAGGAGTGACTGAGCTCTTGCGACTTTCTTTTTGCACTGTGTTCTTGATGTGCTCTTACGTGGAATCAGATCGGTTGTCTTCGTCGCAAAATTCCTCGAAATGAAGCAATGATATCTATTAATCACGAAGAAATACATTTTGTCATGATATTCATCTCCCACGTTAGACTGGAACAATTTCAACTACAGCTTTGTGCTAAACTTACTGCTTTTTTCCAATATTATGACAACAGGGCTTTACTATCCTGACCAAGTCAAGCTGGTGTCAACGATCCACTGCTCTTCATAGTTAGGGCTGCGTGATGCTGACATTTTAAAGTCAAAGGGTTCATTCAAACGGCCGTTTTCAAGGAAAAGCACTATTACCGTAGGTTAGGTAAGGTTAGGTGGCTGTCCCCGCTTAGGCAGGGACACACTTAGGCCAGAATGGCCCATTGTGATACCACAACAAAGTAAACCGGCTTACCGGCACCAGGGAACCAGAAAATGAGCCATAACTACAAAAAAAATGGGCAACCGTAGCGGTGTTAACCCTAAGATTTGAACCATTTCGTCCCAGAGATGAAGTTGCTTATCTTCTGGATGTCGAGTTCAGCAAGATCGTTAAGATCATCATAGAAGTATTCCCCGAGGGTTTTTCTTCTAAGCGTCGCAAGAACAGGACATGTACTATTACCGTAGGCCGCAAAAGAATCGTTCAGGCGACGGCATCTCTTACACTCTGTTCTGGTGCCTTCCACACTAAAAGGAGCTTGCACCTTGTTTTTTTTAAAATCCCCTCGTGTTTCAAGGGGCTACGAATGCCCTTATGATGCTTTTCACACAGTGCGAGCGAGGTGGAGTGGTTCGAAACTCAGGTAGTATTATGTTTTAATGCCGTCCGAGAGTGGTGTCCAGACTAGCTGGGGACATTTGTTATGTTTGTCATTGCTTTAACTCACGGGAATTTTTTTAAATCTCCTGATGTCATAATCATGGTCAGCTCAATCAACTCTTAAAGCCAGTTGGGTGTCTACTGCCAGTTCAGTCAGCCCTCGTAGTAGGGTCGACATCAGCTTTTTTAACCTGGACATTCGGTATGACAAGCGACGACGCTAACGACTACACCATGGCCACCCAGAGGCACCTAATAAAGGTACATCTGTGGCGAAATCATTCAATTGTTAAGATGAAAACTGCGCTGGAACTCCCATTTCCACCGAAATGTCAAAAGAGTCAAGGGAGCACTTTGGATCTGTCGCGACATCTGTGGCAAGAACTGGGAGCTAAGACTTAAAATAATGCTTCACACACTAACGAGGTACCTACAGTTTAAAAGTAGCTGACGACCTATTTGCGTTTTACCCCTGTTACATCTCCAATGATATCCTCGGCTGACTCCAGTATAAGTGCACATTGAAATCCAAGCCAGACTTGGTCTGCATAGTCTCTTCCACCGAAACAAAATCGTCCCTTAACGTCTCCCTTACGATTATCACAGCATGCTTAGCTTCTTGCTAAGTTAGATTACGTAGGGTGTGTGATGGGTAGGCCTCACCACCTTCACTCTTGTTCTGTTGTGCGAATAGCAAAATGATTCCCGGGACAACCTAAGGACCTATGCTATTGATGGCTGTTTTTTTGAACCAGTTAGTGTTCTTTAAGAATCTGAATAGGTCCCTAAGTCTCTTACCTCTGCTACGCTTGCAAAGAACCTTGATCCTAGTTCGCGTAAACGTCGTTCTTGCAGAGCGGGGCAGTGACACAACAGATGTTGGATTTGTTCTACCTCCTCCACAACTCCTCAGCTTCTGCATAAATCGTGGATTTGATTCCCCACTTGCGGAACATGACTCGGATAGTACAGTGTCCTGTCATAACTTCAGTGAGTGTGCAGATAGAGAATCTGTCCAGTGCCTGAAGGCACCTTGTTTTGGTTTTATTTAATTTCAACCATAACTTCCGAAAGGTGGAGCAATCTTTTCTGGCCAACCAGGACGAATTAGCTTCTTTCTCTATGGTGTTGTCTATTACTCCATGCAATCTCCTTATCGCGATCGGTGGCAGTACAGATGTGTCCGCTTTGCTGATGTGATTGACCTCAATTTTGTCAATTTGTCAGCTTTTTCGTTCCCTTCTATGTCCTTATGTCCGGGAGCTCAGCAGAGTTTGACTGTATTATGGCGATCAGGGAGTCTCGACATTTCTTGATTACCTTTGATTTGATTGTATTGAATTTTATCGATTTTAGAGCTGAGGTAGGTAACAATCTCTTTTGCATCCAATAGCTTTTTCTATGGCCAAGATATCGGGTTGGAAGACGTTACATGTTTCTGGTAATCTAACGGATTCGTGTTTTTATATGGTTTCCGAGTAGAATCCTGCTCCTGTTCCTGCTTCCATTTTTGAGCTGTCAGTATAAAAAGCGATTTCATATCCAGACCTGCTTGGGCTGAACTTCTTACCAATCTCGCAGTGCAAAGTGCAGCTAGCCTTTGTACTTTGTAGAGTTCGTGCAGTCATTCCTTTTCTCATCCTGTCTTCGACATTTCTTTTCCACGTTATCTAACTTCCTGCTAGAAAGCACCAAATTCACCATACCATTGCACGAAATGTTTTCCAATTACTTCTTAGTAAACATCCTTGCGGACAATGAATGGGGAATGTTTAAACCCCGTCCTTCGCAGCCCTATCAAAAGCGGCTTATTTATCCTAGGCACATATGCATCAACATTTCAGGCAGAAATATTTGTCATCGATTAGTGCATACGTTAAAGGTTGATTTCTAACATCTATGGCATGATCTCTGACAGCCAAGCTTCGAAAACGATTCTAAAGCGACCATATAGAAGACGCTAGTCATCCCAGTCCTGTTTCTTGCGCAGAGCCATGGACTTTTTCACGTGTGGATGAGGTCGCCCTTAGTTGTTTCGAGGGATGTTCTTTGACTGTCAAGAATGGATAAGTTCGCCCTCAGTTGTTTCGAGAGAAAAGTCATATAGGTTTCATCTGCATAGATGCTAGGTGGAGGAAAAACAGCTACGAAATGTATGAACTGTACGGCTACATCGATTTAGTCAGAAGAGTCCAAATGTAAGACGAAAATAGCTTGGACACGTAAAATGGGTAACCACCAGCCCTCCGAGCCAGAGAATCTTCGAATCTTCCCCGGAGGAAGGTGCAGTAGAAGACGACCGCGAATCAGGTGGCGCACGTAACTAGAAAACGACCTCAACGAACTTGGCGTCCGAAACAGGAAACAGCTGGGTAAAGCTCGAGCCGGGTAAAGATACTTGGTGGTTAAGGGCTCACATCCACGCCAAACTGTAACGCCGTAACAAGTAAGCATGTTAGTAGGTTCCGATATCTTCAAGCGCGCTATTCCTTACTCTTCCGATAAGGAAGATCGACATAGATCAGAAACACGACACTTTAGTACTCGGTGAATATTTTTTAAACGACTTAGGCGAGTACATTACGCTTCTGTTGCTTCCCACCTCACAGGACTCGGAGAAGTTTCATATAATGGTGAAGGGATCTGTAGGGAGACGGATTGCTGATGGGGCAACGATGTAGTTTTTCTTGTTTGTGTGTTGGGTCAGGAAAATCTTCCTGTGTTTTTGTAGAGCTCTACGATGTTACCAATCACTTTGCCGTCTAGCTGCTCTAGGTCTGGTATCCACATAGATCGCAGTGGCTGGACTGGACAGTAACAGAGAAAGAATTACAGGTCCTTGCTCTCCTCCTCGCAATTTTTGCAGATTACAGTGTCAGCTAGTCCAATTCTGTGTAGGTGCTTATTGCAATTTATGTACCCTGTAAGAAGCCCCACCATTGATCTCAGTTGTGGTCTGTTGCAACTCATCGCTTTGATGAACTATGTTATGTTTAGTGAGGAGTGATTGGATCGCACCTTTTGAAAGATTGCGACGGAAATGCTGCGTTCTAGTGTCCTCAACTGATCAGAATAGATAAGATAAGGCACTTTGTCGGTACCTCTAAGATATTCTTTGTCGTGGGGTCAACTGAAACTTGTTCTGAACATCATAATTCTTTCGCAACGACTCTATTTTGTTGAATTTATGAGCTCCGCTCCGACTTTAATTGCTGAACGAGATTCATTTGGTATTTCCTGAAAGGCATGCTTATAACGAAAACTCTTACTTTCATGCCCTGGGGCCGCATTAATTGGCGGCATTTTCTATAAAACCCATAGTTCTTCCGAGAACTAGAAAATGGCTTTTTATTTGAAATTTATATCCTCCCATCGAATCATAAATTCAATGAATTCCGAGATTCCCATCCAAAGTTAATCCACGACAACGGTGACGACGCGACGCTTGCCAACAACACATGTGGTGACATTGGTTAAATAATTTCGTTTAAACTTTGCTTAAACTTCAGGAAGGTGGCAATGGGACTCAAATTACTATTAAAGCATTCATCGCCATCCATCACGCCTGAATCATCGCATAAAAGCGACCAAACATGCACACAGACTGTCCGACGGTGGTGTCGCGCTAAAAACTCAACAAAGACATATCTCTTCACTGACGAAGCACGGATATAAATTCAAGGCGAGATAAATAAATAAACAAGCGAACCATTTAGATGGAAAACCCGTTCCCGGTGCAACGTCGTTCTTAACAATTTAATTTATTCGCAAAAATTCAAACTGCAGAAGTTGACTGTTTCACTCCTCCGGAATCCGGTGGTTTCCTGTTTGAGTTCGACCAGAGGTAAAAACACACCTCGACCTCGGTCCTTCCGCCGAGGTGAGGTATGCATGTCCTCGCCCTCCTCCGGGTAAATGTGAAAATTAAAACATACGTGGACGTTTATCGCGACATAATTGCAGCGCTGAATATCTGTGGTAGTGATCTATCAAGGTGTCCGTTCGGTTGCTGCTGTTAATTTAATATCTGTCCCCTGCTCCTTACGAGCCGCGAAGGTAGTATCTCGCTTGAAATGCATCTCTGAAGGAAGAGGACCGATTGTAGAAATGTATCATGTTACCAGTCGCAATATTTCATTAATGAGGATGAGGATGAGGACGATGATGATGGTACAGAAGTTTTACTTTGGATAGCTTATTTGACTTCACATAAGGAACCATGGTCTTGAAGATAGCTGGCACGACACCTCGGGATAAGCCAAGGCCATTCATGTTATCCGTGTTATATTTTTCGCACGAATGGAAGGGACCGACTCCGAAAGGCGAATTGAGAAGCTCTTTCATGGGAAATTATACTCCCGGAGGCTCGTCATTTCCCGACGAGATTTTCCAATGGCTCGCTTATCCACTACGAGGGTTAAGGGTGATTAAGAGGACTCTCCACATTTCCCGATTTTCCGCCATGGACTCTAAGTCTTCAGCGGGTATCAACATACGGGTAGGTGAGGTTCAGAACTTGGTCCAATCATCTCATCCTGGGCCTACCTGGCGGCATGCATTCCATGGCCCATATTGGAAACCAAGTTGGGCACATGGGTTTAACGTGTCCAAACCATCGACGTATGGATCTCTCCATTCGAAAAAGTAGCTGCTCGACATTGAGTGCCTCTCGTATTCTGGTGTTCCTAACTCAATCTCGTCGAGTTAGCCCAGCAATATAACGATGAAATCTCATTTCGGCAGCTTGTATCCGCGATTTTTTCAATTGTTTCGATCATTACCCAAACCTCATGACCATAGGTCAGGGTAGAAATAAACTTTGAATTATAAACCGAAAGACTGATAGCTTAGCTCCGATGCCGAGTTCGGCATAACAGACACCTCTAGGTGTCTTAAAATTGTTCCAGCCTAACCAATCCTACAGGATAACTCAGTATTGCTTCTACCACGACACCTGCTTCAATGGAACTCCACAACCATGTCGAGTGCATTGAACAGGCGTTCGGGAAATTATCATAACCTCTGATCTGTTCTTGTTTACCCTCGACCCAACTTCAACACAGACGTCTACGAACCTGTCAAGTGCGCGCTGAAGTTCGGTCTGGGTAGACGTAAGGATGATCAAGTCATCAGCAAAAAGTAGATGAGTTATCCTTATGTCTCCCAGTTCAAACCGTTTCCTGCCACTGCTGCGCCGTAACGAAAAGGATAGGTGGCAGAACGCACTCGTGGTGAATTCCAACAGTGAAAGGTGTATATTTAAGGTAGTTCACCTGAACGCTGCTCTTATAGTTTATGTAGAGAAATGAGCGCCGTCAACCCCATACTCCTGCAGTACACTCCAGAGTCTACCTCGAGGGACCCGATCATAATCATATGCTTTCTCCAAATCCACAAAACAACTGTAGATAGGTTTAGCATACTCCCAGGCCTTCTCAAGTACCATTCTGAGAGTGAATAGCTGCTTGATTGTGCTTCTACATGGTCGAATGGCGCACTGCTCATCGCCTAACCTGTACTCGACCACAGCTTTAGAACGCGCTTCCAACACCTTAGCAAAGACTTTTCCGGGGAGACTTAAAAGAGGTATACTCCTATAATTAGAGCAATCCCTCTTATCCCCTTTCTTAAAAAGAGGAACAATCACTCCAGTTTGCCAATCGCTAGGTGTTTCAACGCATTCCTAGGCCACTTTAATGACACGAGAGATCCATTTCATTCCCTCTTCCCCCAAGACCTCGTGCATTTCCGGCCTGATTTCATCCACATCAGCAGATTTGGCGATTTGTAGCGCTTTAATCGCTAAAATCACCTCCTCTACGGTGGGACTATTCTCCATCCTACTCAAAACCATGGGTCTGCCATCCTCAGTGCCCTGTTCGGGATTGAGCAGCTCCGAAAAGTACTCGCCCTATCTGCGCAAGATGTCCTTCTCATCGGAAAGAAGTGCACCATCTTTGGATTTGATTCCTTCGATGATATTAAACTTCCTTCCTCTGAGACGGCGGATGGTCTGCCAGAACACCTTGTTTGCAGATCTGTGATCCCGGTCCAATTTCTCACCGAACTCCTTCCAAGACTGCTCCTTAGCTGCTTAAACAACCAATTTGGAAGTTCTCTGGGCCTCCATGTACCGTTTTCGAGAAGTGTATCCACACCTTGAAGGATTTCTTCTTCTTCTCAGATGGCTTCTTGTACTCCGGGTGTTTTAAACCACGCAGTTGTTTTCTCACCACCAGCCGCTACACCGATCTGCTTCACTCCGCAAACATATCCTGCAGAGGCAATGACTGCTATTGAAAACAACTGCCATTCTTCTTCTACATTTTTCGAAACAGTTCAAACCTTTCGAAAAGCGGCAGTGCAAATTGCTCCCGTATCTCATCGTTCTGGAAACTTTCCCACACCGTATACGTGTAAACAGCCTTAGTTTACGCTTTGGTTTTGATAAACCAAAAACCTATTTGTGTCACCAACGCCACTTCATTTGAAAGGTCCTCTTGGACTGGTTACTGACCAAAATTCCTAAAGATGAAGCCAACTCTTCTCTTTTGTGCGACACCGTCGAAACACACCATACGTAGCATTCCCAAGTAAAACATGCCTTGTGACGCGGAAAACCTTTATTACACGCTCCGCAATTAAGGACAAATTATAAAAAAAACTGCAGTCCATCTCTGGACACCTGCAGGGGTGAATTCGATCTTCCCTCCATTCGAGGTACACATACATCATTGCAACTCGCACAAATTTGATTCGCTTTCGTTCCTCTTTCACGACCAAAACCAAGGGACCACAGAGAATGGAGAGTTTCAGCTTCATCTCCAGCAGCAACAACAACAACAAAATGAAAACACTTAATAACGTACTTAAGTAAATTATTTAATAAGCACCGCTGTCCAGCTGCACAAAGGATACCGCCCCATTTCCCATTCCAGCGCGCCGGAGATGATTATTAAATCATTGCATCGGGTAATCACAATGGCCCGCGCAGAGTGGTACAACAAACTAACTACACCAGTGCGCAGTGCACAAATATGGCATCCCCGACAGCAGCGCCCTCCATCCGCTGTCGCTGTGCTCCACAAAACGACGACTTAAGTACATAATGGCCATTATAAAGCATCATGGCGCGCACGATTTATGTTTTAATTTGCCATTATGAAATGTTAATGCGGCCGCAGATCGGTCACTCCAAAGGTTCCTTCTACCTAGGGGGGACGGGATTGTCGGCCAGCGGCCCTGTCTCTGGAGAGCATCGAGAATTCCTTCCCCGCCGCAGCCGGAGCAGGCGAAAAAGAAAAATTAAGCGATAAAAACGCGCGATCGTTTCGCGAAATTGCAGTGCTAAAATGCTTTGCAGCAATTTGTTGGTTAAGAGGAAATTACAGAGTACACAGTGCGGTCGGGACGGCGGGGGATGGGGTTGCCAGTCGCCGGTTGTAGGACCCAGCGGACGGACGTTTGCAGAAAATTATTATGCGATGTACTTGTAGCTGGTGGCGCGGGGAGGTAGCGTGTGTACTCGAACTCGTATGTACGATGCATCACCGTGCTATCATGGGGATTTCTCTGATGGGATTTATATGTTGCGGGAGATTATGTGAAAATTGTTATTGCCGGACCGCTTACGAAGGCTTCATAACGATTTTCCTCACGTGTTTCGTTGAGGGAGAATTATGAAATGCAATAGGGGCGTATATTTACTCGGGGATTATGCGAAATTTGCAACAATGTTTATAACGCTGAAGGTAATTAGTGGTCTATAGCGGGACAAAATGATGGAGATTAGGGAGAATTACCATGAATCAGGTTGCTTCTAAATTAATGGTGGCTCGCGACCTTTCAACACTCCATACTTTAGCGCCAAATGTCTATCACTAACCACAACGCAAAAAGGAGAAAGACAATCTCTTTGAAAATTATTTCCGGGCAGTCAGGCACTAATTTGGTAGAAGTGGAGGACATCAGGAGCAAGTCTTGAGCTGGAGAAGTTTAACGTACACAATACACGTACACGTTTCACCACAATAGACCTCATAGATCGCAGTGCGCATTTAGGGCCCCTAATACAGTAATACAGTAAAAACACATAACTGCAACATTTCAATTAGGTTCGGTTAAGTTAAAGTGGCTGGCAGCTAAAACCAACACACTTGGACAAATGACAGGTCCGTTGCGATACCACAAGGATCTTGAAAAATTTCCTTTGCCTACTCGTAAAACCAGTAGCTTCAGATGAAGCGAAGGAGGCTTCTAACATCGGCATTGGTCAGATCGCCTATATCAGTGAAAAACGAAAGCACCTAAGTGAAGTTTCCTTCCTAGTCCATACAGCTTCTACAGAAATCTTTTGAGTAAACGCCAAGCCTTGTTGCATGCTTGCCTATTAGACAGTGTCCAGTGATGACACCTATAGTACACTGAGCTGATATGCAATCTCTTGAGGGAAATCAAATCCTTAAAGTGTTTCAGATCCAGCTAGGGAAAAATCTGTTTTGTCGCTAGACACGTTGTGCCACCTGTCCACGTAAGATTTGTCCTTTTGAAAGCATCTCGCTTAATTTTGAGTTAACATGTAGCGATGGGTATGCCTAAGGTACAATATTCTGTGTAAAATCGGCATTGTTGTTCCATATCTGGCGAGTTAAGCGGCCTTAGAGTTCCCTGGAACATCCCTATGCCCGGGCATCCAACAAAGGTGAACGAATGGCAGTCTAGGGCTACTAGTGAGTTGTTTTAACACTTCGGTTACTAAAAGGCAATAAGATCTGATGGAATATTAGCCTTTTTGCTTAGAAACACTTTTTAGCAACACTTTTGAAGGCAAAAGATGCAAAAATGAAATTCTTGTCTTAATACCCCAATCACACTCTGCTGATCTATTTTAAAGTGACAAAAGCAATCAGTAATGAAATAAATAAATGCCTAGAAGGACACCGACTAATAAGTTACTGGCGGTGGTATAGTTGTCCTTCAGTGGACCTCAAGGAATCACTAAGCCTTAGACATGTCACAAGCTTTCGATCATGACCTGAAAGGTCTTTTAGTCTTTTTGAGTAAGACATCTTTTCATTAGCTAGCTCGGCAGTTTTGAGGTGGGATGGACATTTTTCTGAACAGATCTATTAATGTGGGGTTGATGGTATGTCACGTATCTTTACTGTAAGCACTGATGTGGCCCAGAGATCTTTATTTTTTCCAATAACTTATTTGACAAATAAAAAGTTGCACTAGGATATGAGTGGAAAAGTCTGAAAACGGAGATCGCGATCTATGGGATCTTTTGACAACAGCAGTTTTTATTCAATTACCAATGCTGTAGTCCGCAGGGGCAGGGAATAATTCCACTAATAGGTGGGTTAAATCGATGTTTGAAAGCCGAATAATGACAGTCACCTCTGGAGGAGTTTCAGAGTCAGCAGCGGGGGCTTAAAGTTATTCGGAAGGTAGCGCTTTCTCGTTTACAAGTACATGAAAGCAAGACAAATTTATGAAAACATGTCGCTGGGGCGACAGCTCGGGATGAGCCAAGTCCAAGCTAATCGCAACCATTCATGCCGTGTTACATTTTCTCGCATGGATAGAAGGGACCTACAATTTATTTCCGACTCTGAACGGCGAATTGAGAAGCTCTTTCATGGCAAATTATACTCCCGGAGGCTTGTCATTCCCCGACGAGAGGAAAACATGTAAAGCCCACTCTAATAGTCCGCCCTATCATCACCAATGCTTCTGCAATGACAAACGTCAAAGAGAAAACAATTCGAGATTGCTAAGACTATGCGATCTTGCCTTACGACAGTCCTAGAAACACTGGTTGGACTTACTCGTCTTTGTCGTAAAAGTGGCAACACGCAGTGGAGTAAACCTTCAACTCTCTATAGGAAACCCGCCAAGTAGCGTGAAATTGTCTGCACGGTATTAGAGTATTAGATTCCATGTTCAAATCTTTCCAGATCCTGAAACCGCCAATCCTCTTCTGAATATTAAAGGACTAATGGCTCTGTAATGGATTCTGGTGTTGGAAACGGTGTCTTAAGTTTATTAAAGGAAAGTTTGCCTAATGTCCGAAGCCTAGTTTTGAGGAAACGGTCGACAGATTCTTCCTCTTTTACTTCTGCGCGGCTGCGGTAGTAAGTGCTCAAGGACACGTAGGGTCGAGATGTGAGGTCGATTCCCTAAGATCTATTGTGCCGAGAGCCGGTTAGATAAGACAGGCCCCAAACTTTTTATTGAAATTGTGGATATCACCTAATTTCCGATCTCATCAAGCAAAACTCCTTTCCTAATGTAACAGAGCGCCAGGCATTTACACAGTACATATTTTGTTATTTCGTCGTCTACCTAGGGAGAGTCGACATTCGGTTTCCCGTGCAATACCAATCGTGTGTAGATGATATCTCAGACATCGCATTGTCCAGAAAGGAAACTAGAGGAAACTAGGGGAAAGGTCTAGTATCTGCCTAGCATAGTTCTTCATACGGAATTTGAAATTTTAACACACCCTTCTGGGTAATTGGTCGAAGATTTTATTACCTTCGACGCCTTTGTGTTTGCTGCCATCCACCAGAGTTTAAAAAGTCTTGGAAATCATTGAAGCAGCTTTCTATGGGACATAGCTCAACCCAAAAGACACTGGGATACATTCCAAGTGCCTTCAAGACTTTGCGGTTGAGGTTAGAAGGAAAAATACCTCTGATATACTGTCTTTCCTCAAACCCGCAGAACACCAAATAACAACCCACTCACATTTTTCAACCAAGTCTGCTTCACAAAAATTGTCGTGGTATCAAAACGAAATTCGCTCATTGAATCTCAGGCATGCCAGCACCGCCACCCCTCCACCCTGCCTTCCTACCTACCTACCTGGGTTAGGTTAGGTGGCTGCACCCGTTCAGACAGGGACACACTTAGACCAGATTGGCCCATTGTGATATCACGATGAAGAACTGGTTTACCAGCACCAGGAGGAGATGGGTAGCCTTAGAGTTGAACTATTTTGTCCCGGATATAAAGTTTCTTATTTTCTGGATGTCGAGTTCGGCTAGATCGGTATGATCATCGTAGAACTATTCTCCCAGGGTTTTCCTTATTAAAGTCGCAAGGGCAGAACAAGTGCACAGTAGATGCGTAGTTGTTTCCTCTTCCTCCTCGTCTCTGCAGCTTCTACAGAAATCTTGGAGGGGACCCCCAGTCTGTGTGCATGTCTGCCTATCAAGCAATGTCCGGTGAGGACTCTTATTAGTGAACTTTAGCTTTTCCGGTGAATGGATAAAAGTCTCTCCGTTCGTTTTTTGAATTCAGATTAGGCCAGATTTGTTTTGACAAGAGACAAGTGGTGATATTGTTACACCTACGCAATCTATCGCGTTAACTGGTAGCCAAGCCGCAGCTTCGCGGACTGCCGTAATTTCCGCCTGGAATATACTATAGTGATTCGGCAATCGAGTTGGAATAGCTGAACCAGATGTATAAGGGAAGATTCCTGCGCCCGTACCGCCACACGCTATTTCTAGCGCGGATTAGCTCAAAACTGTACCAGACTCCCAAGAGCTTCATCTTTCAAAGGTGACACACCCTTTCTAGAAGACAACTAGCCACCACCGAGACTGTGGCCTCGAATCTGAAGCAGTCTATTTTTGAGAAATACCCTACCCCGCCACTCTTGTCAAACTGTCTTTCGAAACATCACAACCGAACCAAGCCCAAGCTATTTATTTTGCATTGATAAGCAACATTAACCCCCAACACTGCCACCTTTCACAATGTGGCGGTACATCCTGTGACCTCCGATGGCCCTCATTAGCCGAGCGTTCACTTGTCCTAAATTAACTTTTACACTTCCAAATATGGCTCTGTTCCTCCACTCTACAGAGCACCACCATCACTACCACCACTGCCGATGTCCCAAAACCCAAACGAGACAAGTTCAGTTCACATGCCCCCCGAGAGGACCAACATCGGTCCCATTCGAACCGCTCAAACGTGACATTATCAATGAATGTCAATGTATTCATCGATTGAATCACCAGCCCAACTGTATATTTCACCTCACTTAAGCGAGCACTATCATCGCCGCATCGCACTGTCGTCGTCGTTGTCCTCGTCCGCCTCCGATGCTCCTGTGTTCTGCGTCTGTCTCCTCCCGGTGCAGTGTCAAGTTGCAACAAATTAGAAATATTTTAAACGTTCCACTCTAAAGTGTCTCTTACACGATTCCAATTGATTTGCCTATCGCAGTGCCGTAATCTAAGCCCGGGTTTAGCCATAATGAAGGCGACCAGCCACTTCCCTGCATGTTATCATGGGTCCGTCTCGCTTCTCGCAGGGTAACTTAGAGAGCCAGGCGAAGCCATTATTTGGCCTCCACTCGTCGGCGGCGGTGTGTGTGCGACAGTCAAATCAGTTCGGAAATCTTAATAGAGTTCCAATGTCCTATTCAATTTCATTGCACGACTCGGTCTTGAAATGAATCGAAGCAGCCGCAGCCGCAGCTCCAGCACCAACAGCAGCCGCGCACTGAGTAGTTGGGAGTTGAGCAGTGTGTGTACAATTGTCTTTGGTGGTACATGCTACGTGGCCATGCATCCAAATGGTGTTGAAAGAATAAGGATTCATTTAATATCGGCTTTGTTGGGATTTTTTTTTTTTTCTTGTTTTTTAAGATGGATGCGGGCATTGTGTCAGTTACATTCACATCATTCCGGGAAGCACAGCTTACTGACGAAGTGAGGTATCGATCGATGTGGTAAAAGGTAGTCAGTGCCTACATTAGCTGGGTAAGGGTCAGCTTGCTCATTTCGGACTAATTGGTGGTAAACTTTAACCAAAGGACTTTGGTGACTTTTGGTGATTCCATAACCGAAAACATTTCCACCTACTAGATGTGGTTATGTGCTTTAAACTGGTGTCTTGAAACAGAGGTGGCATCACATGTCAGTTAGCTGTTGGATATAAATAAATACGACAGCGACAGCTCGGGATGAGTCAAGGCCTAGCTTCTCGTAACCATTCATGTTGTGCGTGTTACATTTTCGCATGAACGGAAGGGACCCACAATTTATTGCCGACTCCGAACGGCGAATTGAGAAGCTTTTTCATGACAAATTATACTCTCTTGGGCATGTCATTCTCCGACGAGAGGTGGTGCCGCGAAAAATGTTTGGTGGTGGGCATATGGTAACTATTATTTGCTATTTTAAGAACCTTGATGGAGAAATCATTGGTTAAGAACCATCCAGATAGGGACGGAAATCTCAGTCCCGCTGCTCAATATTACCTAGTCAGACTTGAAGCTCTTCGAAAGAGTGACTATTAAGAGTTGTCCTTCCTTTATCGGTAAGCGCATACGCAGGGAAGATTATTCTATTTCTTCCTTGAAGCTGTGAAGTATCCTTGTAATTTTATTTATAAATGCTGGTACTGATTTTGAAGCGAGTGACACTGCGACCTCTTAGAGGTCGAGAGCCGATTAGACAACCACAAGAAGGGCCTCAATCTTCCTAATGAAGTTGAGGATAACGCCTGGCGAAGAGATACTAATGTCTTCAGGCTGTCCTTGAGGAAACTCGCTTGCTAATGTAACAGAGAACTACACACTAAAAGTCGACATTCAGTTTCCTGGGCAATACCCTTTGGCAGATGGTATTACAGACTGCAACTAGCGAGTCTTCGGATAGCGCCCTTCTACTATTTTAGGAAATTTTGTAAATTTTTATTCGGTAGAGCATTTTGCTTGTCTGTTTCCTTGAATATTATCCCAGTAGGATAGGATGTGTTCTAAATGCGGAGTTTGTGAAATCGTAGAAGGGTTCTCATTGCCGCGATTTCATTACCTTCGATGGCTTTGTGTTCCTGCACCCATCAGAGATTCACTTTATTTCGCTTAGATAAGTCTTGGAAAGCATAAAGCCTGCCGACTTTTGACCTAAGGTAGTGAGAAATGAATGCTTTAAGTGCTGCTTGAGTATCGGTGAGTATAGCGATGGTTGTACCCTTAATGCCTTAACCGAGATTGATATTATAACAGGTAGATATCAAGGGGAAACAGCTCGGCCTGGAAGACACTGGGATATATTCCAAGTGCGTTTGAGACTTTGAGGTTGGGACTGAAGACACCACGCCATCAGTATATCACACCAGTCTTTTGAAGTTGAGCAACGGATCGCTGGTTCCACAGGTCGAGCGATTTAGGCTCTCAATTTGAAGTCTTCTCTCAAATTGTGCTGATCATTTTTAGCTCGGAGCAGTTGAAGAGAGCTAGGTGTCTACTTGCCGGGTTTCCGATCGAATTTAATAGACTTAATGCAGTGCATCCGTGCCTCTACAGTTAGCGTAGGGCAAGATCGCTTAGCCCTAGTGATCCCAGAGCGTGCCTTTCTAATTATTCCATCTCAGAGACATCTGCTTTTTGATTGATGCTTCCAGATACTTCAGATGCTATATCAGGATATTACCACTCGGAGCTATCTTCTGTGGTTTTTGGATAACTCGATAACCAGTTAGGGGTCTGGTGCTAGTGTCTTCGTAGAGAACGACAACACTAGACTCCACTTTTCGTATGCCTGTGTTTTCCAAGCAGAGACTTATGCTATCCTAATGGCTACGGATTATTTTATAAAAAAATAGAACAAGGGGTCTGAGAATCTGCATCTGAAGGCAAAGCCAGGCTGAGTTAAACGTCTGGCTTAACCCTTTAACCAGTTCGAAAATAGATCAAGAATGCAAAACCTCCTTGCATCGGTCGTAAGGCTGAACTTTTCAGAAGCCAAGACGCAATGAGTTAGCAAGCTGCTGAGCTTACATTATGTGAGGTAGGTGTCCCGTATCGGGCTCACTTAGGCTCACGGCCCATTCTAATACCATACGCTGATTTCTTGCAAGAAATCTTTCTAGAAATCTTGCTTGCTACCACGTAATCCTGGAAACCAGTCTTTTAGGCAGTTGCATCATCATGAAGGAGGTAGTAGGACCGAATTTGCGCTACCAGCAGTAGCCATGGCCCTCACGATAGAGCATATTTTTTCAAGCTTCGCAAGAAAATTGATATGTTGCGGCAACTATTTCCAGGACATCTGCCAAATAGTCGACCACTCAATTCATCACTGAGCCAATGTAATTTCTTCCTGTAAGGTTCTGCACATTCTCACAAACCATTCCTGTGCTTAAGGTCGAGATCAAACGTATGATTGGTGACCAACAACCGTTTCCAACAACCGTTTCCAACTAATAAAAAAAAAATAGCTGGCGCGACAACTCGGGATGAGCCAAGGCTTAGCTTCTCGCAACCATTCATTCTGTGCGTGTTACATTTTTCGCATGAATGAAAGGGACCTACAATTTATTGCCGACTCCGAACGGCGAGGTGAGAAGCTCTTTCATGACAAATTATACTCCCGGAGGCTTGTCATTCCCCGACGAGAGGTGGAGCCGCAAAAAATTGTTGGTGTTTTCCTGGCTGGGGCTTAAACCCACGCGGCTTGGTCAGCAGTCCAACGCATTAACCACTGAGCAACGGCAGCGTCTTCAACTAGCTCGATCTTTACCCAGTTGCCTCCAGTTTCTCACACCAAGTTGCTAAGGTCCCCTTCCCCTTCCCCTGCGCCGTCCCTCGGGTGTGGATTCGATGATTTTCTGGGCCGGACCATTGGTGTCCACACGCTCTACATGATCCAGCCACCTCAGTCGTTGGAGTTTTACTCTTCTGCCTGAGTGGAAGTCGCTGTACAGCCTGTACAGTTCGTCGTTTTTTCTCCTTTCCATTCACGGTCTATGCAGACGGGACCGAAAATCACTCGAAGAATTTTTCTCCACCAAGAGCAACGTCATCTGGTTTTGACATGCTTCTGCGCCATAGAGCAGGACTGGAATGATTCAGATCTTAGAATCACTTTAGTTGTTCGAGAGAGGGCTTTGCCTTCTTAGACCAAAGAAACAGCGATTGGCAAGAGTTATTCTTCGTTTTTGATCTCAGCGCTGATGTCGTTGTCTGAATAGATTACGGAGTCTAACTAGACATAGTCGTTAACTACCTCAAAGTTATAACTGTGTATAATGACTTTCTGTCCGAGACGTCGGTGTTGAGGGTCCTTTCTTGTTGACAGTATATACCTTGCCTTGCCCTCATTGATCGCTAAGCCCATCTTCACGCTGCGTTCTTCCGATTATCTCAAAATCGTCGGCGTATGCGAGTTATTGGACGGACTTTTGAAAGATTGTGCCTCTGTTGTTGGCGCGTGAGTTCTGCACTATTCTTTCAAGAATAATGTTGAACAAGTCGCATGAAAACGCGTTGATTTGTCTGAATCCTTTTTTGATATCAATGGTCTCGGTGTGGTCCTTACCGATCTTGATGGAGCAGCGTGCATTCTCCATCATCAGCTGATAAGATCTTGTAGGCGATGTTAAGAAGACTGATGCCTCTGTAGTTGGCGCAGTTCAGACGTTATCTTTCCTTGAGGATCGGCGAAACAATACAGGGGAGCCATTCACCTGAGATACTTTCCTCCGACAATATTTTAGAGATGTGTTGGTGCATGCTCCTTACCAAATCATCGTCTGCCGCTTTTAACAGCTCGGCAGCTGGCCGTCAGCACCAGTAGCTTTGTTGGACTTAAGGGGACCCGGTGGTCAAGAATTTTCAAAAAATCGATTTTTTTTTAATGTTTCGAAAGTATAGCCTTTCACGAATAAACTGTTAAATTTTTTAATAATATTGCCAATAGTTAAGGTTCTATAGCCTAGCGAACGAGTGGGCCGCCTCATGAATGGATGCATACTTGATACTTTAAATTCATTTATCTCGAAACAACTTTTTTCTGCACGGCGGGATGTAGAAAAAAAGAACTATCCATCCGAATGATCTCAAATTTTAATATGTTATTCAGAAAACCAGTGGCTATGGCCGGAATCTCCAAAAAAGTTGTATCTTAATAACTTCTTATTTTTTACTTAAAAAAATTAGTGAAAAAAACCCTGTTTTCGATATTAGAATCTTTAAGAGCGCGCTATTTTGTCAAAAAAAATTTGTTTTTTTTTTCTTTTAGTTCCGGCCATAGCTACATTCATATAGATTAATAATCTATTCCATTTTTATTTTTCCGGTGAGTGATAGAGCCAAAATTTTACCCACCAACCAAGTACTTTTTTTTAAGAGGGTCATCTTCAGCTTCAGTATGCCTACAAAGTTTAAATATCGTTGTTCATTATTTTCACCTTAAACAAAAATCCTAAAAATACCTCGGGTCGGGTCAGGTCGGGTGGACGGAATTGCTGGTTTTCATCGTCCAGGTTGAATGGTTTATTCTGACTGACAGCGCAATTTGATTAGTCGTCGCTGTTAAACAGTCTGCAGAAATAATTCTTCCATATCCTCAGTATCAACTGCGATTCGACTACGATGTTCCCTCCTCATGTTTCATGTACATATTGTACATACATACATCCCTACATACGTATAACAAGATTCATTTATGACATTTGGCTATTACATTTTGTCTAAGAATTAACCCCAGTTTGTCTGTAAGAAACCTATCATTGCTCACTCAAGCAAAGTAGCATTTTATTTAAAAATTATATGGTGGGCCTCTTATGAAAGTCACCAAATTCCTGCACAAAAATTAAGTACCTAACAATACCAGTTACTCCCGCAACAATCCCTACAACTTACTCTTCCGTGCTATTCAAAATGGCCTGCTGGCTCGGCTGCATTATTAAAACTCCATCATCTCACGTTTCCCAAATGTCCACCTAGCACGACAAGACGACGTAAGCATTTCTTGGAATTTTGGTTGAAAAACGAAAAAGAGAATTATTTCTGAAAACAAAGATATTAATGAAGCCTCAATAAATAAAAGTGAAGACCCTAATTAAATGAATATAAATGAAATATTCTGTTCCATTAATTTCGGTCCCCCTGACAGAGGCACACACACACACAGGTAGAGTCGACGAAAAATACCATGGCTAACATTTTAATTTACGATTGCGCGTCCAACTGTTACTAAAGATCTTTTGAATAATAATTCGCTCTCGGAATGCATCCAGAGAACACAAGGGGGAATACAGGGACAGGAACCCCTCCCCTGGCCATGTACAGACACAGGCATATAACCCGAAAACGAAAACTATTAGTTCGAGTTCCTAACGTATCAATGCCGGGCCAGAAGAGTAGGGGACAACCATTCCACAAATCGACTTTGAGTTTGCGTCCGATGGTCTGCCACTACGAAGCGGCACATCTCTATGTGCTGCGAGGCCTTTTTTTTTTTTAGGTAATCAACGGACGAAACCAACTCGACTCTACGTAGGCATGTATCGGTAAATAAGGCTCAGCGAGGGCTCGGCCATCATTAAAATCCGCTTTACACTGATTAGTTGAGGGTCAATTTTCCTCTCATTTTTTTTTTTTGTTGTTGTTCGTCTTTCATTCTGTCCCTCCATCGGAGACTGGGACTATATAACGACCGAACGACTATCTCTGTATTTGTATCTGTATCTTCTGCCGTGAGATTTGGCTCCCAATTTAAAATTCTCTCGAAAAACGACCAAGATGATGATGACGACAACAACGACGACGACGATGATGATGATGATGATGATGATGATGAGGCTCTGCGGTGGCGTTGAATTAAAAATGGGTTCTGGCGAACCCAATTCCCAACGAAACGACGTGCGCTGATGGAGAAACAAAGAGTAGCCCCGGGACGAGGTATCCAATACACACAGCCACGGCAGAATGCAATAATTTAACGATTTTATTTTGGATGTTTCAAGCTGTTCTCATCGCAATTTGCTACAACCAGAGAGCAAAAACAAAAAACACAAGCCCCCAACTGTAGCTGTTGGTATATTTATGAGGAACACAGGGATGCTCGGACTCGTTGCCGCGGGATACCGGCCAATAACATCATTATAAAACCACACAGCCATTCCTGTTTCGTTATTTTTAATTATTTTGTTTTTTTTTTTCGCTGTCCACTCCCGTGGTATTACGAATTCAAATGGAATAAGTTGTGTCCATGTCCAGTCCATATTAAGCTCTTAATTTGTGACTCGAATGCGCTGATGTCGCAGCGAAATTAATTATGGACTTTTGGCCAATAAAGTCTCTTGTGATCGGAGGCATCGGCGCGGCGGTTCCCGTCGATTTGTTGCCGCGATACAGTTACAGCCAGTCTCGTATGGGTAGGTACTTTGGATACTTTTGCTTTTGTTAAGTTCGCCCCCCTTTTTTCTGTTCGCTTCAAATTAGCATGTGATTATGGTTTGGGATATTCTGTGGTGTTGAAAATAATTTATTATGGGTAGCGGTAGTAAAATGAAATTTCAAGAAACAGGAAACTGATATCGAACGATTGGAACGAAGCCATAATAAAGCAATAACTCGTGCAACAATCGGCCGGGGGCTATAATTTTTAGCACACACAAGAGAATAGAATCGTTAAGCTTCGATTAGGTAGCCAGCGATGATAATTAAATTTATAATTTGAAAATACGTCAGTAATTTTGTATGTGCTTAACATTCTTGTAGTGTGAGCTCTTATTTTAATGGCAATCGAAGTTCGAAACAGCACCAGAGTGAAGAGTATTCACGGTTCTACGCTGAGTACTTTAGTAACAGCGTCATGTTTCCGAACTTCAATAAGCCACTCGAATCAACTATTGCTCAGACCTCCGACCAACACAAGGGCCAAATATTTTGATCCGAGTTCTTAAGTCGGTGGTGGCGTTCCTAATGAACTGTTCCAAGTGGCACCAAATGTTCGGTGGACACTGCCGCGGCTTGAATCGATGCGGCTCGCGCACACGGTGACCACGACTCAAATTTTAAACTTTCAAGAGCAGCGATGATCATCAAACTTCTATTGAAGCGTAACCTGATATGAGCTAAATTTTCGTTCGTCTAAAAGGATTTAAACAATTCCTTAACGTCGAACAGGCGGGCTTGCCTTCGTAGACTGCGTGAACGCTTTAAAGCATCATTGATCAATGCCCCGAGTATGGATCTTCACTATTGGTGGTTTTCGTAAATTTCGAAAAAACATCTTTGACAGCTCGAATCGAAATCTTATGTTGAGCGCACTACGCCGGAGATTCGCTCTACAGAGAGATACTTTAATTGCTTACTTACTGGCGCTACAGTCCGGGATGGACCTTGGTCTCAACCAACAAGCGTCTCCAGCCATTTTATTGCAGAGAAATGAGGCAAATGTCGTAACTTGTAATAGCGAACATCAGTTTAGGGTACAACATCATCAACCAGTCTATGCACGTCTAGAAATCATACTAAGCATTACACCATAGAACCTCCACAGAATTGCCTTTCCAAACGCACCACAACTGACGTGAGCGGGAGGTCGATGGATGTGCGTAAGTCGAGTAGTTTCAGATCCATCCTTGGAAGAAATTTAAAATGTTGCAGAATCTCATGACTGAAAAAAAAAATTAAAAAAAATCCCGTGTCTCCTTATAACTACAGCATTGGGTGTTGAAGGAAATAGCTAACTTGCCAGTAGCCATTGTTTATTGCAACGATTATTATAACTGTCTCAGGTCGGATTCTATTGACCAGGACATTTTGTTCTAGGTCGGTCATGTGCTTCCAGATATTACGCAGTTTTCTAAACTGTTCCACCTAGAATTGGCTGTAAGATTTTGCCTTTAGTGATTCCTTTTGAAAACTATACTATATTCGGAGGGAACCATCAAGCACTGAGCCCAGTCAAGCCAGCTCGTCGGTATGCTCATTGCCCTCTCATTCTGTCTATGTCAAAGACCTCAAAAAAAAAAAAAATTAACTGGCGCGACAGCTCGGAATGAGCCAAGGCCTAGCTTCTCGCAACCATTCATGTTGTGCGTGTTGTATTGTTTGCACGAATGGAAGGGACCTACAATTTATTGCCGACTGCGAACGGCGAATTGAGAAGCTTTTTCATGACAGATTATACTCCCGGAGGCTTGTCATTCCCCGACGAGAGGTGGTGCCGCGAAAAATGTTCGGTGTTCCTGGCTGGGGCTTGAATCAACGCCGCTCGGTCAGCAGTCCAATGCACTTACCACCGACCCACAGCGACCACAAAGACCTTAACCATATTGAAAAAATCTACTTCAAAAGTATCCCCGACTTCATAAATACACAGTTCAATTAGGTGTAGCTTTGGATAAGGTACAGATCCTGTGGTATCACATCGGATCAACTTAAGTGTGTCTGCATATAAGGCGCGGATCGCAAGAGATCCAAACGAGAGTGATATTGAACCGAGCACTTGTATTAAAATTAAGATTGAGTATCGTACAGGTCTCTTAAATCGCTAATTTGGAAGGCAATAGGTTAGGTTAGGCTATATGGCCATTCATCAAAGATGAATTTACTTAAACCGGGTTCGGTTCACTGTGAAGCCAGTCCTGAAACCATTTTGATATTCGGATAAATTTCCATATTTTATTGCGATATCTGTTTCGGAATTATTTTGGAGTACGAAGTACTTTGAAAGGCGATAACATTTGAAGATGTTCAGTTTAGCACAGTAGACACCGCATTCTATTCATCCTGGACGAAAGATGGACTTAGATATTTTTACTGTTCTTATGTTGAGGCGTCATGTAGTCTTTTATCTTCAAGGCAAGAACCTAGCAGCATTGGCAGCAAATCCAAAGCCTTGCTATGGCTATGGTTTCTTGGATCAAAATCCAGACTCTCTGAGTCTTACTGCGCCATAGGAAATGACGTATGTATGTATTTGATATACAGGGCCAGGAGCAGGATATTAAGAAGCACCTTAAGTGCTTAGATCGGTCTTGAACTTTAGGTACCTTTCTATTTTCGATGTAAAATCTCTTCTTAGATAAAGTGAGGCGGAGCTATGGTTGCATATGACATTTGGCTAGGCTTATATTCTACTCTGGTCTATCCATTGCTCGCTTGCCCAAGAGCGTTTGACAGCAGATTTACTGCGATAATATTCGACAGAGACAAAAGAACTTACGTATGTAGGCATATACATACGGCAGCCACCAGGAAAGAAGAGTAGCCTTCTATACCAATGGGTCCACAAAAGACATCGCTACAATATTTCATCTGGGATTCTAGATACAAACGCAAGTGTATTTCTAGCCGTAGTAGCCGCCAGAATTCAAGCGTCAGGCATTGTTAAAAATTTGAGTACGACCTTGAAGGTCTATAGTAACGGCCAAGTGCCCCTCAAATCGCTAGCGGCAGCCTCAATGAAGTCAAAATAGATTCTGAGTATCTAAATGGAACCAATAAGTTGTCTCTATACTGCATCAAGACACACTGATATCCAAGGAAATGAGGGTAGAAATGAGGGTGTAGAGAAAGGGGTGGTACCTTATTTTTTCATTCATTGGGACCTAGTCAGCATTCAGTTTAAAAGCCTCTTGACTTCCATATTCCATAGATGAAAATCAACTTGGTCCCTTTCCTTCATGCGAAAAATATAACACGCACAACGTGAATGGTTGCGAGAACCTAGGCCTGATTTTAAGCTGACGCGCAAGTCATTTACATATTTATTTTTCGTCCATTTAGGACTAACCACTTTTTGTGAATAGAGCTCCGCTCCTTACCTCATTCTCATCGCCTTCTTTTTTTGCTATCACATAATAACATGTATAGGGAACAATAAAAATCCAATAAAACTCCTGACTCTTCCACTTGACAAGACCACAGCTGGCGCGCCGTATTGTATCGCAAACTGACGAACAAATTAGCTTCAATTTTTGTCATTTTTCTTAATTTTCCTCCATCACAGAGTGCCACGCATCTGTGCACACATGACACACCGACAATCAAACAGATAACTATCACATATTGGGACGAGCCATGTACACATAAACCTCCCGATCCAATCCCAAAGAAAAAGGGAAACTTCTGATTCAGCGCACAAAACCAGAATCCAATAAATCCAAATTGCTTCCTTAATAAATCCCAAACGCAGCAGATGTTACGTGAGTTGTAATGAACCAAATTACACAACATTAGCCGCAAGGACATGCCGAATACCGGAATCTCCTTAAATGTCTCTCCAGTGAATTAGACGAGCTGTTCACCTTTTTTTTTTTTTTGTCAGTGACTTTTGTCACCGCAATCTGATTTGAAATTCAAACAAATAAACAAGCAAACCTCATGCCTATACAACAAGGACTTCCTTGTTTGCACACGCAGGCGGGTGTCCTTTTTGCAGCTTCTGCTGCAGGCTGTTGCATTATGATTGCGTTTGTGCATTGTCATCCCGACAATGCGCACAGTTTTGTTGCCAAAACAAAATGAAACGTGAAAAGGCCGATTAGTGTACGCACCGCAGGACACGTGTATCCTCACATGGTTTGGGACAAACACTGAAACCATTTGACATTTGGTTAGAGAAAGGCTCCAGATTCGGATTCGAGGCCGAAAATGAGTTTAGCAGTCACTAACAAACGATTAAGTGCACGCAGGATGTGTGTTTGTGAAGTTTGCCTTGGAGAAATCCTTTTCTCCATTCTCTCTTTTTTTTTGTCCTGTCTTTTGGGTAAAATATCGTTTTGCCAAATGTTGCCAAATGACAGTCTAATATTTTAGCAAGTAATCATTCTGCCAACGAGAAATATGTTTGAGTAAATACGGTTGGTCACGCAAGGCGGATGAAAAGGGAAAGGTAGGAGTACACCCGGTATCTGGTGTCTTTCAGGTATCGTTGCATAAGAGCAGGCAATTTTCCAGGAACACAAAATTCGCTGGAGTTTTGGCATGACGAGGTGGTAATAGAAAATTGCTGTGGTGTCGTTAAGAAGGGAACTGTTCACTCCACTGTCTGTCTATTGTGGTTTTTATGGTTTTTTTTTTTTTTTTGGAGAAAATATCAGAACTCCCAATGTGTCATTATGGGTTTCGTGGTAGTAAGTGATGTAAACACTTTGGGATGGAGCACCAATTTGCATGTTAGACACATGTGGAGGAAATTGAGTCCACCGTGCTTGTGGTCAATTTGAATTTTAAACTTTCGCAAGGCAGCATGACCAGGTGGGCTACTTCCAACGAATTTGTCCCAAGTTGGAGCCTAATATTGAGTTCAAATACCGTAAATAAGGCCGTCAATGCGGTAACCCTTATTGTGGCTCTTAAGACTACATGGTTGGCGAAAGAGCGCCGAGAAAGGCGATCACTTGGGTGCAACCTGCTGTCAATCCTGGAAAATAGAATTAACCCTTTAGGCATGCGAAAGAAATGTTGAAACACTACAAAACATAAGTCACTACCGAGGGCTTCAGGATTGACTGTGATGTAGGTTCGAGATTCTTCTCCGTAGATTTGACTTAACTGCGCTAGTGTTTTCCAAGTGAAATAACATGTGAACTTCGTCACATACCTTGGTGCTAAGGAGCCGATGCCTAAACGGAATATAAAGTCAGTCGAGTGCCCATCAATGTCGAGTAAATAAGTATATGCAACCTCCAAAGTTTTATCGAAATGAACTTGCCACAGGGACATAGTAATAAACGTGGAGGCCACTTAACTATACAGCCAAAGACTTTACAGCTCCTACACGAAAAAAGAAAAAAAACACATTTCGCTCGGAGCTGTCAGTGATAGTACTGAACAAAGGAGATCAATGTAACTCCTTGCTACAACTTGCATAGTCATAGCGCTTATGGTGGCAGCTTTCGCGAATTAGGGGTACACCATTTAGTCGTTTTAAGTACTCCAAGACCAGACACCGAATCACCAACCAGGCATCTCGGTTCTGAAATCCGCAGAACACATTCACCTGAAGCAAAACGGTCAAGATTATTGGGGTAAAATTCGGTGGAGGAGTAGTTATACGCGTACTTACCGTGACTTTCATCTGGATTTAGATAAAGATTCAGCGGTTAATTTTTGCTTCCCTGCCTCATTCCTGGCAGCAATACAATTCGTTGGGTCCTTTGTAGACTTGTCATCTTCTTACCAGTACTGGCTGGCAAATAGCAAAACTGAACATTTTGAACCTTTTAACGAATCAAAATGTCTACTTCGAACTCGGAGAAATTTTTCTCAAAAAGACTGACCGTGACTCAGTTTTTAGTGCATTGGACTTCTGTCTGAGCGACGTGGGTTCAATCCCCACCCATGTTCACCGAACATTTTTCGCAGCACCATCTCTCGTCGGGGAATGATAAGCCTCCGGGAGTATATGTAGTTCATCATGAAAGAGCTTCTCAATTCACCGTTCGGAGTCGGCAATAAATTGTAAATTGTTCGATTTGTGTGAGAAAATGTAACACAAACAACATGAATGGTTGCGAGAAGTTAGGCTTTGGGTCATCCCGAGCTATCGCACCAACTATTTATTTTTCTTTTTTTATGTAAGGGTGAGAGAAAAGCTCTCTAGTTAGACTTCGGTCGAAGCCGTTGTGCTCTGCGCATATTTTATAGGAATAGGACAGATTTGCGGATTTTTTTTCTCAAGGAAATACTCTAGATTCGGTCCCATTGCACCTTTTCGTTGGTTGCTTTTGAAATTATTATTAATGCGAATCCCACAGTCTTTTCAGCCGTTCGCTCTATCGCGGGCACACCTTCACTTGCCAGTTCATCATCTCTCTCATTACCCACCTTCGTTACCCAGTACCCAGACAAGGCGGGCATCGCTGTGGTGTAGAAAACCTCGGCTCCCCTCAAAATAACAAATACTTCTGCTTCGATGACTGTGACGAAGGAATCTAGATGAACTGCAAGATCTGCCGGTGGGTCCTGGCAGTATATGTCAGACCCGAATTGCATGCAATGTTAGAGAAATTCGCGAATGCAGTTACCCCGCCAAGGGATCTGTTCTGTTCTGTCCAAGCCCAAGTATCCTTCAAGGGAATTTAAAATTGTTGACAAAGTCAATTCGTGTGTCTCCCAAATTTCTCTGATGGGTGATGAGAGATGTGATCTTTCTGATGATCTGGATAATTTTTCGACACTCTGTATTATACATCGCATCGCACTCTTTTAACTGTTTCAAGTAGTATCCCACTCTTTTTGCTATGAGATGTACTGGTAGGATGTTGAGTATCACTTCCACAGCCGCTGTTGGCGTCGAAACTCGAGCGAAAGTGAATCAAATGCTGATCATTCAGCTTCCCACGTGTCCTGAATTAGCTTTGTAGAAAAATATAGGACTTGACAGGAAAAATATTCTGTAAACTGTGCTGGACTAGCAGGACAAACGCAGTACAACGCCTTTCACGTCGTAGATTTTTTATGTAAGTGTTAAAAAAGATATGAAGGCCTTGTTCAGCTTCCTCCAGTTCACATGGACCAAATTCAGTTTTTAATATAAATTTCGGTAGAATAATTTGTATCAGGCTTTGGGAAGTCATAGCTTGTCTGGTCCCTTATTGACTCCGCGGACAACATCTGAACCCATCTCGGATCAGGAGTATTTCTCTATGCGACCCCCGTTGTTGAAGATCTTTCACTTCGATCACCATTAGCTAGTCGTTAGTGATTATTATTTTTTCGTCGCTTCTTCTGTTCAACTATTTTGTTATAAACGGTTGTTTACGTACATAATTCAACAAACTGTGACTAAGTGTTTAATGGACGACACACATGGTTGCTCATAAAAACTGACCAGTGATTGTACTACCTTGTCTGCGCCGCTAGTAAATATCAGGTCGACCGTACCTTTCAAAAACCAAAAAGTGGGGCCTATGGAATTTTTTTAACTTGGAGAATGATCTTATGGTTGGGGAATATGACCACGGCCAAATGACTAAAATATAAGGCCTGTACGCTCAATCTACGAAAAGTTGTTCCTTTATCTCGTTAGAACTATCAAAACACAGGGGTACTACATACATATGTGACACGATTGCAACCATACCTTTATATACCGCACTTGTGAAGCCAAGCTTAGGTCTCTGAAACCGTAGAGAGGAGAGAGTGGGACAATCACTGAGTTGGTGATGAACAGATTCAACTTTTTCCTCTCGGCATAACGAAATATCTGTTAAAAATTCTGCAAATAGGGTGACTAGTCCTGTCGCAAAAAACATGCCAAAAATCGGCATCTCTTCCTATCCTAAGTTACACATATCTGGTTAGGGTACCAAGAACAGAGTCCAACCGATCCTTGATCTACCTGTATCCAACTCTATAGACTCCGGCTTTCTAGATATCAATGTACCGGGTTGCAGTACACTGCCGTCGATGAACTACCCTTCAAATCAAAACCCAACAGGGTTGGCCTTAGACCTGCAGTTTAAAACCATTCGCAGGATCTGATCTATATAATCATGACTTGGAAGATGCCATGAGTTGTACAATCATCTTTCTCAGCCAGAGTGTGTACAAAACCCGGTTTAAGCCCTTAAGTATTGCCAAAAGCCCACGATCTTGCTTTTATTTGATCTGTTAAGACGAGACGGAAACGCAAATCTGATTATGCCGACGGAATGTTGCTACCTTGTCGCCGCCGCCGCTTTATTTATTTATTTATTTATGCTTAATACAAGCTATAACTTAAATCTAAATCTAAAAACTAAGACTTAACACTAAGAAAACATAAGGTCATTTTATTTATTTCAAAAGAACTTAATCACTAAGGGAGTTTACAAAAAGAGGGAATAGGTAACTTAAAGCTATTAAAACAATGAAAGCGAGTGTAAAGGCTGTGGTTTAGGAGAGTGAGTTGCGCAGGAA
This sequence comes from Matsumyia berberina, assembly GCA_917880715.2. NCBI lineage: Eukaryota > Metazoa > Arthropoda > Insecta > Diptera > Syrphidae > Matsumyia > Matsumyia berberina. The sequence goes on along the minus strand of OU862870.1, from coordinate 106,173,207 downwards.
ATGTTTGAGGGTGGATTTACTGCAGTGAAGATCAAAGATATGAGGGTACTTATTTACGTTACTGAGCATTCTTCTCAGAGGTTCGTGCTGACCATACTCCGTATGGTGGTAGGGAAGGCGAAACAGAGGGACCGATCTTAATCGGTGAGGATTGGTGTTAAGGCAGAGATGTTGAAGCAGATGAGGGCAATCAATGCTTCCATTAAGTAGCTGATGTACAAACATTATATCACGACGTGAATTTAAAGACTGCAGGTCTAACAGTTTGAGTCGGTTCGGATAAGGAGGTAAGTTAAGTGGGTCATCCCAACCCAGACCACGCAAAGCGAAACGAATGAATCTACGTTGTACAGCTTCTATTCTCTGAATGTGGACTTGATGGTAGGGTGACCAGACCTGGCTGGCATATTCAAAAAGCGGTCTAACAAAGGTCATGTATAGGGATTTGGTGACGTAAGGGCTCAAGAATTATTTCAACCAACGCTTAATAAATCCGAGTGCTGAGCTGGCTCTGCTGATTATACTGTCAATGTGAGAACGGAAATTGAGTTCATTGGAAAATGGCCTCTTAAAAACTTTTGAGGGCGAACTTGTAACACCATCCACCTCGCTTCAGACAAACAACCACCCCAACCCTTTTCGAAACAAGCCCTCCATTCAAATCACTGATGTGACAGCTGATAGCATTCCCACTTCGGTTTGTTGTTGCAATGAAATTAATGAATTTTTAATGAACTCATAAGCGTTCGGTTAAACAACACAATGACACTCATTATTTGAACAAATATCCATCGGAAGCCATGCATGGCCATGGCGCAGGTTCCATTCGAGTACGTGCAGCAAATGCATGTACCTCGGCGGTACACACTGTTCACAGGTGACTCCGTCGTCGGCTCAGATCCCAGAAGAGCATATGTTCGCGCGGTAAACCACCTCCACCACATGTCGTCTCATCGTTTGATTATATCAATGCGCGGACAAACAAATAAATTATCATTTGCTTTTCCAATTGCGCCGCGTCGCTGCTCCCACTGAGAGTGCATTGTTTCGCTGCTTTTTCTACAAAACGTTCCAAATCGCATCAAGATAGGGAGCCTGCGCCAGCGTCAGCATTAGAATATCCGATAGCGATACAGCGCGGGACGAGGTAGGCCCCGGCAATCATAAATAATCGCCGAAGACGAAAACGTGCAATTCGCGATGATAGCTGGTTACAGCGGTGAACCATGCAATGGATTTATTGCAAACGAGTGGAACTGTGGCAGTACGAGTATCTATGTAGGTCCGGTGTCTTGGCTTTCTATGTTTGTTTGGGAGGGTGGCTGGGAGGCAATTGCATTCAGGCGCACTCCACTTTCCCAGTTGAGAGCGCGCACTATTACGCGAAGATAAACATAAACTTTGAGCCGAGCAAGAGCGTGAGGTCTGTGTGGGGTGCCTAACACGCTCGGATGGGTTTTGCGCTGTGAGCTTGTTTGTTCTAGTTTGTCCGCCTATTTAAGTTGGTAGTTAGCAAATTATCACCTATTTATGCTGAAAGTAGGTATCTGGGCAATCTTAACGGATAATTAGATTCACAAGTGGGTAATTGGTGAACTTATCTGTTAGGGGATACAGTTGGGTAGCCATGAGAAGGAGTTTACATCTGGATCTGGACTCATGCTTGCTTATTTACCTAATTCCTAATTTCTCTGATCTTAACACACAAACCGACTCCAAGACATTTTCAAGCGACAAATTGTCAACCGAATTGTCTACTTTGAGAGTCTTGCATTGGAGTGTAATAGCTTTGTTAACTGTATTTCACTGACTGATCCCACGATGGGAAAATGCGCTTATTTCGTGATGTTTCGAGATAGTTGAACGAGTACTTAGGGCTTTGGCGGAGTCTGCCTATTCCCGTGAAACTAGCTTCGAGAGTCCTGCTCTTCAAATTCAAGATATGATGAGCGTGAGGAAAGACCGAATTTGGAATACTAAATGCTTCCTAGGCGTTCATGGCAAACATGGAGGAAAACTACCATTCTTTTGAGGAGGTTAGCCTAAGCTAGACATTGAACATAACCCTTTTTGGTGTCCTAGGAGATACACTGGTCGTGAATGATGATATGCAAGTTCACAAGAACTAATTTATGGAGTTTAAAAGAATCCATGAATCAGAAACTTTTCGGTACTGGTTTTGCTTGTTTTTTCGCCAGGTTAGATCCAACTTGGTTTAAGGCCTTGGCTATCTCTATCCTCGTCTATTCGAATACCAAAAAAAAAAAAAATAGCTGGCGCGACGGCCCAGGATAGATGAAGGCTTAGGTTCTCGCAACCATTCATGTTGTGCGTGTTACATTTTTCGCACGAATGGAAGGAATCTACAATCTATTGGCGACTCTGAACAGCGAATTTAGAAGCTTTTTCATGACAATTTATACTCTCGAAGGTTTGTCATTTTCAGACGAGAGGTGGTGCCGCATATAGTTTTTGGTGGACATGGCTAAAACTTGAAGCCACGCAGATCGCATAGCATTCCAATGCAATAACGACTGAGCCACGGCCCCCACTTGAATTTTTTTCTCTCAGCCATAGTTATGGGAATCTTTGAGCTCTTGATCTGTTTGAAATAGATTCGACTTTCCAAATCAAAGACTGAATAAGCTTCTTTCACCTAATCGTCAAATGTCTTTAAAGCTCCTACAACGGCTTTTGATAAACGTTAGGCGATGTGGACATCGTCAATACAACCAAGTACGGGAAAGATTTAGTCAAGACAGTGGCCTCCTTGTCAATAGTAGTTCTGGAGTACTCCATGTCACGCTTACTTTTTTTGGACGCGTTCGTATACCTACGCGTAAGTTCGAGGAGGTAAAATCAAGAAAATTATAATTTTTTATAGTGGGGAACCCTTATCAATCTGAGCTTCATAAAAACCTGAAGTGCGCTCGATCTGGCATTCAGAAGTCGTAGTGAATGATTAGTGAATCTCTTGGAAGAAACAATATGTACATACTAATGACACCCTTCTAACGAAAGACTGAATCGCATGAAAATAAAAAAACAAGCGATTCAGTCTCTTGGACACTTTAGTATCTTTCGGGAGGATAGTTAATGAACTCACGAACTCGAAGCCATTAACAACAAAATTTATTTGAGCTTAGAAGTCATTGGCCGCTTATAAAGCATGAAGTCGACTAATGCTATCAGCCCTTCAGTGGAGACGATGTCCTAAGCCGTTCAAAAGACGAGGAATGGCGCGATTGGCAATAAATATTTAACCAAGTCATAGATTTCTCGATAGTGATGAGGGAATGCAAAGAAGAACCTAACAACCTCTTCCCACAAGTCAACCTGCTCTGTGACCGGATCAATGTCAATGAGGAACAAAGCTGAGGGTGAACTGGCAAGGAAGGTGGCAGGAAATGCGATCATCCCCACAATTACAATCGCAGATGTGGCCCTGATTTTTTAGAGAAAGCTCTGCTAACCTACAAAGTGAGCTGATTCATGATAGAGCGTCGTTGCTCCCGTCTAGCAAGGAGATCACTTAATCTTGGTAGGAGACAACTAAGATTGATGGTCACTCTGTACACCGGACACAAGCATGTCTACAGACTGGGACTTGTGCCATCGATATGAGGAGGAGAAAGAGCGCCTCGAACACTTTCTCTGCGATTGCCCCGCACACTAATACCTGAAAAGACATATTCTACCCGGGTTGAGCTCTTTTAGGCGATTAAGTTTCGAATGCGCCGAACATCCGGGACGTTTCTCGTTTCTGTGAACCTCATCTTACCCTCTATGCTTTTCACTCACATCCTTGTTTACGCCATTTCTTTCTATAACACAACGGGCCCAAACGGTGTGCCTACGTAACCAACCCATCCGAGTTACAGATTATCGAACATGGTTACGTCTTCGATTATTAGGCAGCTACAATACAAGAAATTTACTGCCTGCTTGACTTGACTTAACAACCCCCTGACTCGTGCTTGAGACATGGCAGCCATCTATCCTCTTCACGCTGTTTCCAGTTCTCCAGACGAAACGCTCTTGCATACGCTCTGGCATACGCGATAACAAAAGTTCGGTCTTCCTTGTCGTCTCGCGCTGTGTTTCGAAGATACTCTTGGCTTGAGCATTATTGTCCATTCACTCTCTGTCTTTCGGTACACTGGCTGCATACCATAAAAATTGTAGCATATGCCTTGATTGCTGTGCAAAAGTCTCCTGACAAGCAATGCAATCTTTCCAAGCTAACCAAGGCACAAAAAGTCGACTGTTTTTGCATTACATGTTCCATAAAATCAACCGCTACCGCAAAACAAGCTAATTCTGATCCCATTGGACCTCAACTGCATGGGCAGTTCAGCTTAAACTGAGAATCAAGGCTTTGGTCATCTATTCCCTGAGAATAGGAAAATATGTTCGAATCATGTGTGTTTGACAGGAGATCGCATTCTAGTATACCTGACACGAACAACCGAACAACGACGAAGCAGCTAGCCTTCTATAGAGAAGGATCTAAGAAACAAAGGAGCTGACGTATTTTGCGAGACACTATGTAAATCATTGAGTCGGAAATGATTGTAATGTTTTTCAAGTTGACATTACTGACAGTATCGAAACTGTAGGGATTAGTCAAGTACCTACAAGGGTACCAGTGCATGAGAAAACAGACGACCTTGCAGTGAAAGGGGCGGAACTATGCATGTATCTCTCCAAGAGTCTTCTCTTCGTAAGAGTCCAGAGTCGAAACGAAACGGCGGTAGATGCATTAACACAAACGCGCAACTCTAAGAACTTTTTTGACCCTAGATCGTTGGCGCTTTAAAAAAAAGACTGGCTTAGTACGAGCAGAGCATGACCTATCCCTGCCATCGCTATGCCAATTGCTCTCGTATGGAGAGACTCGATTTAGCTGCCCGACTACGCGATCCACTCCAGCTACACAAAGAATACCGACTCTTGGCAGTTGAATCAGTACATCAAATTGAATCGTCATGAATTTATAATCCAAGCATTCTTTTCAAAATGCCCAATACCACCCCGAACCATAGACTACCATCTACTGCCACTACCACCCTTAGAACTTGTTAAGTACCTTGTTTATCTATACGTAATCCATTTTGAGAATTTGATACACTCAAAGTGAACCACACCCCTCTCTCGGAGGATAACTGCCGTGCGCTGAGTCTCTAATTCAATTTGTTAATGTTGCCCCGACGAAGCTGTACTCGAACTTCAGTTTATTATTTCCTCCCTGATCTCCGGTTTGGTAGATGCCAGTCCACCCCAAGACAATGCCAGACTTTGTTCATTTGTTCGGGGATTGGAAGCATCCATCTGAGGGTTGTTTCGTTTTGCCAGAGCAACAACCCTCTTTGATTATGTTATTGTGTGTGCTGTCCTCGTTGAATGGCATAATGGCGGATGCACCCCAGTCTTGCGGGCACATATCAATTCCCAGCGATGCCCTCATACTCGCTCTGATTTATACAAAACGCTCAATCCGCATGGGAAAAGGGTTTTCCTTTTGCTCATTTTCGTGGCTGATTCTGTGGTGATTACGTTATTAGTTAGCTTTTGTGTGTCGTCTGTGTCATCTGTGTCGTCTCTGGCGTTTTGTGTCGTTAAGGGCTCAAAGGGGTTCCACGACGAGCCTTTTGTTGGCAAACATGAGATTGCCTCTCATGGGTCATAAATACTCCGGAATTGGTTTGTATTTTATTTTATTTTATTTTTTTGTTTAAAATGAATTATTTCCCGTTACGGTTCTGGTTATGTTTGGCAGTAAAACCCTTCGGCATTATGGGGTGTCACGTATTTGCTCAGGGATCATCACGCGCAATTCTTTCCGTGGTCGAGATAACGAATTCATTATGGTTTCGTTCGAGCGATTGTTCACCCTTTTCGGGATCGAAAACCAGCTCCGGTTGGAATCGAAACGATGCTATAAAACTCCATTATCTGGACACGCCAGAGAGGCAGTTATTTTATGTTAATGAGGTCTTAGCTCGTTACTCCAAATTGTAACAATAGAAGGGTTTATGACTTCGATGTATTTGAGAGTGAAGAACGCAATTAGCTCCTTTTGTTGTGTGGGTTTTTGGAAGCTTTCTCTTGGCCACAAAGTCAGAAAGAGCATTAGCAAATTTTAAGTTTTTTTGGTTGCGGTCACGCAGAGACAGCAGGATTAAACACGCAAAAACCGGCTTTAGTTGCAGGCGCAAGTGTGCACATTTGTAGTTTGTAGCCGTAGGCCATAGCAGAATCGAAAGTCTTCACTTTCCGCAAAAACTAGTGATTGCTGGTTTTGAACCCGTCAGTGACAAGCTCAGAGTCCTGCGAAAATCAATTCTGAATACGAAGGAGATAGAGTTAGCCGTGTCCATTTTGATACTAAACATCACAACTTCCGACCGCTGTGTTCTTCCCATTAAGTCAATGTCACCGGCATATGAGAGCAGTTGTTCAGATCTCTGAAAGATTGTGCCTCAAGGTATGGGCTTCTGAGCATCTCACAGTCCATTCCGAGAGGATGGCAAAGAAAGGGCATGACATGTCTAAATCTTGTTCCGAGGATCGAAGGCGACGGTAAGGCCCCTGAAATTTTTTTTGGCTTTAATTATGCCTAAGGGTCTAACAGCGAGTGTTCTCCAAAGTCATCTTGCTTAGATACACAAGTTGTGTTTAAGCATTCTATCAAATCACCCCCGCGTAGTTAAATAGTTCGAAAGGCAGTCCATCGACCCCAGCCTTGTTGGATTTTAGTTTGTTTATCGCTGGCTTTGCTATAGACAGGTGAGCGAAAATCTGGTCTGTCGTCACCTTATATGGAATCTAAATGCTTGTCACCATTAAACAGTCCGCAGAAACTAGTTTTTAAAATACCTAGTTAACATATTTCTTCTGTTGCTCCTGTTAGTATTTGCGAACATCTTTCCCGCTGCAACAATCCTTTGATCGAACGCTTTTTGTGTTCTTTCCTTTTCATTATATTGTAGAAGGCTTTCGTTCTTTTTTTCTCCTTTGTCCGCAAGCAGTCCCCGTTCTTCTTTGCAGCGCAATTCTACAGGGGTCCTATTTTGTTGCAGCCCTACAGCACTCTTTATCAAAACAAGATGCACTCGATGATATAAATGAGGTCTTAGCTCGAGGGCGATAAAGATTTCTCGAGAGATTGAGGGATACTCGTTGGGCAAAGATTCTGGCTGTCTGTTTCTTATATAGGCGTTTGACGTGAAATTTCCCCGTACTTCTTCATTAGTTCAACGGGTTCCAAAAAACCTGCATTCGTACTATGGCTACAACTAGGTAGTGATCCGAATCGATGTTAATTCAGTTTGGTTGGCAATTCCTTGTCTGAAACTGATCATTCATATGATAAAGTGCGGAGACCCATATGGGCTGCGACCTGTAATATCTATTGTTCAGGCCTAGTGGTTGACCAGTAACCGAACTGAGGCTCGAAATTCCAGATTTTTTTAAGTTCAGTTCCAAATACGCGCTGGGCTTGCCGTGTCTCGCGTTAGTTGGAACTTTTCTTTTCGACCGCTAAGCACTCACTTAGAATACATTCTACCGTCTCTTTTTGTCGACGTACATATGAACATATGTATGTCTTGTATCTGATAATAATGTTATCTTATACAGATTGTGCCTCAGTTGACAGAGTCCTATGTGATAGCCCATTAGGGTCCTTAAGTCTTCCTTGCTGAGTTCAATTAATTTGTTTGCCCTATTTTCGTCGAGGTTGATGAACTTCTTTGCCTGCCTCCCCTAGGGCTTTTATCGTTGCTCGACTTTAAATTGAATATTGCTGGGTGCCACCAAAAGGATGTGGACGCCAAGTGCCTCTTATCGCCAGACAGGCCACCTTTAAAAGCCAAATCGGCTGACGTCAGCCAACGTGACCTCAAAATTAAGTAGGAAGCCGCCTTTAATTTGACTGATCGTTTAATAGCCTGATTTTTACGTCAGATATCGTCAGCAATTTTGGCAAATTTTGCTGACGGTGGCCGACGACTTTGGGACAAATTAAGCTGACGAGTCAGCCAAGTTGGCTGACCATCTAATACTGCCTTTAGGTTTGATCTTTCTAGTTTATTATTCTAGCAGATACCCTGTGTTCTGTTATATTCGACCATCTGGGTCAGCTTGGCTATTTATGTTGCCTAAGAGATTTGCCTTAACCGCGCAGGATGGCGGTTTGACGACTACAGCGACGCCAGGAACGCAAAACTTTGCAGATTTATTTTCATGCAAATACTATTCAAAATTAAAGGAGATATCGAAACAGGGCAACTTGATTCTCTATTCGTCTTTCACTTAGAATTTTAGACCAGGATACCCTCCGCATATCCTCGCAGTTCCTGTCGAATTCCAATTCTTTTGGTCATCGTTAGCATCTGGTTGATTGACATTTTACCTACCCTATGTGATTCTATCCTAAGACAGCCCCACATCTTATGCTAGCCTGAAGGTATAGCCTGCTGTTGTCACCTTCTACCAGCGCCATTTTCCTTAGGTAACTCCTGAAGTTTCCATGCTGAGTGGATAACACTGCAATCTATTTGAAAGTTCATCGCGTGAGGCTAAGAACTTCTCTTTTGTTGCAACCAGCAGACAGTTTTATCGCCACTTTGGCTCATCCCACCTTGTCTTGTTTGCTTAACTTTGTGAGTGTTCATTTGTGGCCCATTTATGAATCATGTCAAGATTTTCTATCTCCTCTGCACCTGGCCCGCGCTCTCTTGCAAAAAACGCAACCATCTCGGTGCCTTTTTTGATAGTCTTGTAGATGTAGATTCTATGTAGAGGTGGGACCATGCCACCTTATCACTGCGTCCACCGATGGGCCCGTTGTGATTTCCTCCAATTACAGCTCGCTCATGATGTCTCAATTCGAGATGAATCCAGAGATGTCTTTGAGTGAGCTGGCAGTTATATCCTCCGTTTCAAGGTAGAATTTGCCTAAATGACGATGACGTATTCTGATTAGACAGTAACAGCGACACAAGATGGTCGCCGTGGCTCAGTGGTTAGTGCGTTGAACTTCTGAACGAGCCGCCTGGGTTTAAGCCCCAGCCATGTCCACCGAACATTTTTCGTGGCACCACCTCTCGTCGGGGAATGACAAGCCTCCGGGAGTATAATTATAATCTGTCGTGAAAGAGCTTCTCAATTCCCCATTGCGAAAAGCTAGGACTTGGCTCATCCCTAGCTGTCGCGCCTATTTTTTATTATTATTTTTTTTTAGTGACACAAGATGTGTATGGCTGATTCTTCGTCTTCGTCGCACATTCTGCATGTGTTCTCTTTTACTATTCCCATAGTTATTAGGTGTTTTTTGACTCGACAGTGTCGCCTGACCATTCGAACCTGACTCCTGGTTAGTCCAAGGAGTTGTTTCATTCTGATATGGGAGGTATTTGAAATGAACATTTTGGCTTGTCTGTTACCTTTATTATTTGTCCAGTAATGGTGAGCTCTGTTTTTCAGTCAGATTTTAATGGAGCAATTTGAAATGCTGACTGTTAAACCACAGAATGGTCTTGGCATCATGAAGTTTGATGCGGATCCTTTTCTGGTCTTGCCTACATAGCCGCTGTGTCCTGGCACCCAAACTCTGTTTGTACTGGATAGTGCTTTAAGCAATTATACGCAGTCTTATACTTGTTTTGATGTTATCTCATAGGCCTTTATGGTTAGAAGTGCGGTTTTACTATCAGAGAGAACATAGATGTTCTTGTTTGATATACATTGATCTGTTTATATTCTCTGTTGACAGTCTTGGAGACATAGCACAACAAGATGTCGAACGCCTAGTTCACTTTTTTAAAATCTTCCACTGGTTCTATGATTAGAAAGGAGAATTCTTCCTAGAACTGAGGCATCACAATGCACCTACTGTTGGTCTAAGTGCATTGGCAACCTCTCTAACCTAACCTATAGCAATGAGAAACACCACAAATGTCCCCAGCTAGCCTGAACCCCACCCTTGGACGCCAATGAAACCCAACGCTACCTGAGTTTCATACCATTGCACCTCGATTGCGATGTGTGTATAACATTAATAGGGTATTATTAACCCCTTGATCCGCGTGTGGATTATAAAAAAAAAACCTAACCCTTACCAACCTCCTTTCTATGGCAGTAAACGATGCGGGCCCACAAAAATCCAAGGTTGACCCCTTCTCTGGTTGGACGTCTGCCTCTTCGACATCTGCATGGAAGCCTTCCAATGACAAATAAACAATGTCTTGAGCCCTTTAAAAAATGTGCTGTGCTGTGCTTAAGTTCATTATTCGATTTCAAGATGTTTAGATAAGATTTTAGTCCGCTTCAACCTGATTTTCTAAGCCATATGAATAAACAAATAAATCTTATTTAAATTTAGATTATATACCCATTAATACAATTGTTTAAGCCATCAATCCCTGTCGAATGCTCGAACAAAATCTCTCCAAGTTTTGTAGAAATTAATTGCCTACAACACTTCCATGCATAAAATTAAGTGCGTTGAAAATTTATTGTTACATTGATTGAAATTATAAAAGCAATTAAATTAATCCGAAATATATAAACGCCCCTATACCGGTCAGCCATGTGTATGTATGTATACCGTGAAATAATAAAAAGCAAATCCAAACGATCATTAAAAAAAAAAATCCAATAAAATGGACACACAAAAGGAATACTGTTTCTGGTTATGTTTTGTTAATGACATCGGAACACTCGATTGCCGCTTCTTCATTTTCGTTCTCAAACAGAAAAAAAAACCAGAATGGGTATATGTATCTTTTTATCGTATTTATATAGAAATATGTACACATATCGGTTTACATATTAAAAACTGATCGAGATTCTTGTTGTTTTCGGTTCGTTCTGTGGTGTGGTTTCGGGATAAATAACAAAAAAAAGTCGTTTGATTGGACACTCACTCGTGTAGCATTCAATAACTGAAGCCGGTTTGATGGTTCTTTTTTTTTTTGTTCACTGAAATTGGATCGTATAAGCCCTCTCGGTCTATAGATACATTCGGTAAAACAACTATATAACTTTTGCCACTTAATTTTTCGTTGTACGTTTTATATTTATTTCTTTTTTTTTTATACATTTTTTGTTTTAATGCGGTTGTTGGCACAAAAGTGATGAGAGATGTTTTGATTAAGTTTTGATTGGTAGTAATTTATTGTTAAATTACGGAAGTATGTTGTTTTGATGCGCGGCTGTTGGAAGTTTTTTTTAAGTTTAGAGCTTTCTCACGGTTCTGGTAATTTAGATTGACTACCAATTTATGTTAAAATTTCTTGTATAAATAAAAGGGAGACATGCATATATTACATTTATAAACGATCCGGTTTTCGACGTTTTTTATGATCGACAGTAGACTTTGGCGGTTGATCCTGCCGAGATGAAGTGAGTTTTGGAAGACCTCCTCACTATAGAAAATTAAAGCGGGGATAACTACTTACCACATAATGCAACGATTAAGAGCCGTATATGATCGGGAAATCACTGAATGTCAAACAATTCACACTTGGAAACAGAGGTACACAAGGGAGCCTTCAGTAACGTGAGCACTGAAGCAATGTCAAATAGGCCCAAATCAATAGGGATTCTGCAAGTTGATTAGGCTCATACTCAAGGCAGGAAACATCACTTCAACCCTAGGGAGTCCAAACTGTAAGAAAGCTTTCAACCGAGCCAAGATGGAACTCCTCTGATCTAGCTTCTAAAACTAGACAATTCCTCAAAAGTGGTTGAGCGTATAGCTTGAGCGTGTATAAACTCTAGTACCTACCAACCGACTTCCGATCCTCTTTTAGTGACACACTAAACAAAGCACAGTCATCAGTGAATGGCTGAAGCAAAGAACGAGATGTGGGACTTAAAATTTAAAAAAAATGAATAGCTGGCGCTACAGCTCGGGATGAGCCAAGGCTGCTAAAGTGCTACAATTCATTACCGACTCCGAACGGGGAATTGAGAAGCTTCTGTATGACAAATTATTCTCGCAGAGGCTTGTCATTCCCCGACGAGAGGTGGTACCGCGAAAAATGTTCGGTAGACATGGCTGGGGTTTGAAACCACGCAGCTCGCACAGCAGTCCAACCCACTAACCGTTGACCCATGACGACCACGGTGTAGGACTTATTCCCTCCAAAACTGAGATTATACTGTTCACGAGAAGAGATCGATCCGAAACTAATGTATTGTCGTTATGGGGCTGAAGATGGCAAAAGATTCCGAGGTAATTCTGGACTCAAAACTAAGTAGCATCGTTAATCCTGTCAAGAAGCTATACATTGTCTTCTTCGCATGCAAAGCGATGTTTGCAGCACATGTTTCTTTTTTAATGAAACCGTTCTGCTCGACCTAGAAACATATATTGTGTCACGGGTACAATACGTTTAATAGACCTACCCCTTCCCTTAGGAAGGTGAATAGCTCTTTCTTTCCAAACTACGCTGTGGACAATATTCCTTATAAAATATCTGTCTTCGTAATTTCGTAACCAGTATAGCGCAGACATTCACAGACAATGTACTTCTTTCTCTTCCAAACAGAAAGGGCACCGTGTACATAAACAAAAGCTCACCAGCTTCCTCACGCTTTCATGTCAAGGTTTAGAATTTTCTTAAAGGAAAAGGCCTTGGTACGCCTCTTGGACAGCCTAAGCCCGGGGACTGTTGCACCATGATAGCCGAATCAATACCATAGAAGGCTTCTGGTCCTAAGTCAGGTTAGGTTAAGTAGAGTAGGGTTACGCAGCCAGCGCTTCCAAGAGACACTAGGCACCATAGTGGACTCATCGCGATCCCTGTGAAACTAATTGGCAAAACCTTAACCATTTCCTAAAAGCATTTGATGTACCTTAAGAATGTAACCATGTTTTCACGGGTATCATGGCCTAGCTCCTTTAGATTACTAAACAAATAGCTGCCGAGAAGTTTAATGCATTTCTTCGCAATTCTCTGACATTCCCATAATATGTATGTGTGTGCCATGACCTATGCGCCCTCAGCTGTGTAGCTGTGCCCTGCTTAAATTGAGAATATTTCTTGTTCTTCTGACGTCTAGCACATGCCATAGAGCCTTGGATACCTTGTGACTACTTATAATAGACCATTTCTGATTTGCCTTACCATCATCTAGTTTGGCCAGTTCGTCGGCTTTTTCGTTCCGCTCAATGTCACAGTGACCCGGTACCCAACAAAGTCTTACTTGATTCTGCTCGCACAATGCCTTCAGCATTAAGTGGCATTTCGGGAGAAGTGCAGATCTGACGACATTTGATTCTAGCGCTTTAAGTGCTGCCTGACTATCAATGTAATTGGCTATTTCCTTTCCAGATATTGATTTCATACCTAGTGATTCCGCAACTATGAGCACAGCCAGAACCTCTGCTGGAATACGATAGAAGTATCCGGGAGCCTTATGGATACTTTGATGTCTGCCTCTTGGGAATAAATCCCGGACTTCTGGTACTAAGAGCGCGGAAGCTAAACCGGCTCTAGTCAGTTCGTCTGCAGATTCCTTGCCTTTATTGTAGGCAACAAAATTTGATCTTATTGCGTTTGGCATGTGCTTGAGGCAGCTTTACTTGACTGACCGAAATGTACATAAATGCTTTGAGCCTTGCACCTATTATACATTTTTCAAGCGCAGATCTCAAAAGTATGATATTTAGGCTGGAGCACACTGGGGCGTCTACCCATGGGTACAGAGGGTTTTGTCCAAAGACGCCAGCACCTACTCCAGATTCCAATTCTGCTCCGTTAGTGAACCGTATCAGACATCCTGGGTCCTGTAAGAGTTCTCTATTAGACCAGTCGATACGGTCGAATATTTCTATCTCAAATAACCTTCCGAAACAGTACTCCCTGACCATAACGTTGTAAATAGTGAAAAATATGTTCGTACTTGGAATTGAGTGGAGTATTCCACAAGATCGCGGGATTTATACTTGTGTTCTACCTGCGGCTTTACTGGACAATGGAGAGCGGTGTTCCTATTGAAGATATGTAAACGTTAGAGCCCGATGATGGCCTCAAGTGGGACAGAGGCGCCTGATACTTGTACAAGACAGGCGATTCTCTTTACCTTCTCAAGTTCTGCCGTACAGACGCCGACTAGCTTATGGGCCCTGTGGCACAGTCATTTACGAACATAATATGTGCATTCCAATTTAATCGTCTGTCTGAGGTAACTTCGAAATATTTCACCTCATTAAAATAGATTAAAGTGGTCCTAGAACAGTCACTAAAACAGACTTCCAAGGATTAGTGGAAAACCCTTCCATGTTGCACCATTCTGAAACGTGCAATAAAGAACTCTGGAGAACTGTGAAGAAAAAGTTTTTTTTTCGACTGTCCAACATGGTCCTGACCCATTGGTTTGTCAAGTCTTCGATTCCTCTACTTCAGGTTGCTCTTGCTATTGAGCGTTAGCCGGTATAATTGAGGCCATCAAAGATCAAGAAGCAAAACGAAAAGTATACAGAGCCGTATTGCATAGGAAGACTGAACCTTCTTGTGAGCTTTACGAGCAGGGTAGAGCACCGCCTTTCAAAAAGAAAAACGAATCATGAGGGGTTTGCTATCGAAGAAATAGAAAGACACCATTGCAGGAAAAAAATTCAAAAGTCTTTCCAAAAAGGGAAAAGAACACGTCAGGAGTAGTGAACCCAAACATAAGCCTGTGGGGACAAGCATCATTTGCCAGATGGTCACGAAATGAGAGCCTAAAAGCTGTGCTAACTGCAGAGGTAAAAGGTCTAAACAGCGCATAGAAGATATCGTCTGCTATGATTTGTTAGCTTCAGTCTTCGGTAAAAACCCACAAATTTCAAATCGATACCAACCACCTCTTTTCGACTTTAAGTCATTAGGCGGGCTAAAGGTGTAAGTGAACAGAAGTAGTTACTAAAACTCTTTTGGGTAGAATATCCCCGACATAACGAAGAGCTTCTATCGTCCCCATATCTCTAAGCAAAATCGAAGGAGTAATCGACTTTCTTCCGACCTTCGTAACAAAACAGCAAATGAAAGCAATCACTGTGTAAACTCCCACGACATCCAAACACCCGCCCTAAAAATAGTCTCGAAATTGCCACAGGTGCATCTATCACAAACAAAATCATTTATCCTCGCGTCATTTTTCATTTTGCCCATGAGTTTTGCCCAATCCTCAGGTAAAAGTCACTGCAGATCCGAACACCCTTCGATCCGAAGATCCTTTGATCCGATTTTATTGCGCCGCCTTGTTTGTATCATTGGTCTCATCCCTTACACCAAGTGGATTTCCAAATTGAAAACGATTACGGCACTGTTGTGCCAACAAAGAGCATCGCCTGACCGAAACAACAATCACAACATCCTAACGGGAGGAGGAACCCATCGTCCATAATAACTCAGGATCCTTTCATCCGCATCCCTAGAGTCAATGCAATGGCGTGGCACTGAATTCACAAATTGTTCGTTTTGGACAATTAACCGATATCGGGACCCATGATTGCGGCCAGATTTTTTGGGTGGTCTGCAACCAGTCTCACAGTAGGCTACCGCCTGTGATCCTTGCCGCCGCACACATGAAGATGAATGAGTGCTAAACATGTGTCATGGCAGTTCCAGTGGACTTTGGGAACACATTTTGGGATTCCAATTCTGATCGATTCGCACACAATCTACGCAAACTGCAGATTGGAAATATTTTCGAAGCGAATTCGCCCAGAGATACTTTATCATCGCGCCTGTGTTTCGAGTGGCCGCTCAATACTGGGGGCGATAATAAACCACGCTCCAACAACGTAGACACCACCTTCCGCTGCGGCCTGGTCCAGCTGTGGCAGTGCAATTTGCATTATCCGCCTGAGATATGACCCGATATCGGTCCATCAGTCAGAGAGATGAGAGAGTGTTTGGCGGTGTGCGGCGGGTTCAGTGGGAGCGTTTGGTGGGTTTTCGAGAAAATTGGCCATTATTTAGTCACGAGCACTGTGGGCAATTGATAGGGTGGCGGCCATTTGTGCCGCGCTATGTGCTTAGCAAATGGCGCAATAAAGTCGGGCAAAATGTAAACAATTTTTTGTTAGTTACCTCGGCTCGCGGAGGTGCTGGCGAAATCCAATTAACTTGGCAATTTACGGTTTGGTATTTGAAATGGGTGCCTGCTTAGTTTAATGGAATCCACTGGTGGAGGTTTCGTGGGAGAGGTATGCTAAGGCAGAGATTGAAACTGGAATTGGTTGGTGGGCAAGTAAGTAAGCCTCGGAATTAAAGTACCTTTAAGCTTTTGACTGAAATGACATTTATTGAAAGCGAAATGGCTCCAGAGGGTTGGACAATTGCCTATGAATCTTGAAAGGCCTTTTCCAAGATCAGTTTGTCTCGCAATAACATGGATATGCATTCCTAGAAGACGCAACTCCTGCTGGGGTCTGTTGTAGCTAGGCTTAGACAACCCAAATTGCACTTTAATTGGTCCCGCAAAGGAAGTGAAAAAGAGTTTATTTCTCGTTTTCATCTAGTGCATGTTCGCTTGCCGCTAATTCTTACAAATCGCGATGTCGATCCCATTTTAGCTTAAGGGCTCATTGGTTACAAAATAAGTTGAAAATAAGTCCATGTGGTCGACTGTATTGTCTTAGCAATTGACAGCCTAATCCTGTCTTTTACTGCGAATAGGCTGCTTAGAGAACGAGTCCTGATTAGCCAGTTCACTAGCCCACTAATTTCCATGAATGGCACAGTCATCAGGAACCCACCGTAGAATGATCGCAAGCCTATTACCCAGCCATGTAAGCTGGAAAATCTTTACAGCTTCAGCTGGACAGGGCTCCAAAGTATCTGGCATGCTCTTTGGCTAGATTCCAACTTTGATTAAAAGCCTGTAGTCTTGTCTTCTCCGATACCAGTGATTGGCGTACTACACGTTTTTAGCTAATTGGTCTAAAACCTTTTGGGTAATAGAGGCTACTAGGCTTGTGTCTTATGGTAGAAATCAAGATCGGTTCGGCAATTTTGGGGCAGGAAGGACAGACAGAAATTGATGTTTATCGCAAGCTCAGCTGATGCCGAAGTAGGAAACGTTGTTCTTTCTCAGGAATGACGGATTCTTTTAACATGAAAATAACAAGACTGTCAGTTTAACTATAAGACATAGAGGACCGAACGATAAACCAAAAAGCAGAGCAAGTATTGAAATTCAGCGAGAAAATATCAGTTCGAGAATCTTTCTGGGTAAAAGGAAGACTCACACTGTGAGTAGGTGTGAGGACACAACTCTGTTTTAAGTAGTAGGACCCCTTTCCTACATATAAGAACATCTACGAAGCATCTACCAGTTACAACGTTCAAAATGTCGAAAAACACTGAACTTCAATTTAAAGACCAAGCACTCGAGGGTCCAAAAAATGTATGTATATTCCACACTATCTACTCCAGAGGAGCTAGACAGCAATAATCGGAGAATTTCATACCCTAAATGGACTCAGAAGATGCTGCATGTAATCGCTGCTACTAATGTTTTATCACAAACATCGGGATTGGACTGACAATATTCACTTACTGTCAAAGAGATTAAGGGACTGTGCTCGAACAATGGACATATTTAGGTGTGAAAAGCAGAACAAAAAGCAAATACCGACTTCGACGTTGTGTTTCAAATCTAAAGAGATAATAGGCCCTCTTGTCTTCTGCTTAACCTGAGCAAACTTAAAACAGATGTGAGCATAATTCCGGATAAAGATATCCTTGGTTATTTTGAGCCAAAAATTCTTCATAAGATATTCGACCCGTTTGCGTTGGCTGGCTTATCTTAGTCAAAGAAGTTTCAGACGATTAGTACATGTAGAGCGAATAGACGTTTAAGAGAAAGACCTTGCCTAAGGTGGCTCGCAAACATAGAAAGGAACCTTAACAAATTTGGAGTGCTCAAATGAAGGCAGTAAACTAATGACTGGACTGAAGAGAGAGGCTTCTTGATTAAAGTCCAAGTTAACCCCAGACTGTAGCATCAGTCTGTAGTGGAATCATGGGATCAATGAGAACGAAACCAATACCAGCAATGGCAATCATGCTAAGTTTCATTCCGCTGGATCTTTACTGCACCAGCACGGCGGATAAAACTGCTGTGAGACTGAGGAAAGGACGGCTTTGGACACCGAACTTATGGACGACCAATAACATGAAAATATCGCTTTTTCTGGTTAGGGTTGCAAGCCAAGTTGGTTAAGGTCCCCTTCCACATGCGTGCACCACCTGAGTCACGGTCTTCCTCTACTGCGCCGTCCTTCGGGTGTGGATTCAAAGATTTTCTGGTTAAGGATAATCCGGCATACTGGGCACTCCGCCATTGGTGTTCATGGGAAACGCCTCAGTATATATCACAATGACTATTCGAGGGACGAAAATTGAATTTCGTCATCTCCTGCTTGCGCCGACTGAAGAAGGAGCATTTTTGGCAAATACTTTTTCACGAATTCAGTGAATTGAAAAACCGCCTGAGATTCATAATCCTCTTCTGGGTAGTTCTAAATCATATATAACTTAAGAAACTCTTAGGTCGTCACTACTCAATGCTAGTGGCATTTAATTTAATTTTCCAAAAGAAAAAGCCTGAGTGTGATTCAAGGATGCCATGTAACAAAAGGTCGAAAGTTTCGAAAGTCCAATATGAATGGTGCACTAGGGGTGGGCTTTCGTTCAACCCTCTGAAAACGGAGGTTGTTCTCTTTACGAGAAGAAGAGTTGTAACCGGCCTGACTCAGCCAGTGCCAAAGGGCGTCACTGTCCAGATTTCCGATGAAGCCAAATATCTAGGAGTGGTCGTGGACAGAAACTTCTTTGGGGAAAGCATGTCAAGTCGAAGGCATCCAAGGCGCTCTCAGATTGCTGGCATTGCACATATATAAGTGTACTTCAAAGAACGGCTTATATCGGCTACACGGGAGCTTTTGCGAGTACATCTGGCTCTGCTCTCGACGCTCTGCTTGACCTACCTTCCCTTGATACTTATATCATGGGCTGTGCTACCAAACCAATCCATCGTCTGAGACGGGGTGGCTTTTGGTATCATCCGCACTGGTTTTCGATGACCTTGCGCAACACTTATTCTATGACCATAGTTCCATGGATATGCCGTCTGATGCAATGACAACAGAAATCCGCTTGCTGTGTCGACTTTCCTTGCTTTCAGGACTGGTTTCGGCAAGAGTCCGAGCCTGGACTGGGCTTCAGGTTTCTCTAAGATACATGCAGAATCCGCAGCATGCAGCCTGTTCTTTATTTAGTTTCCTAAGGTGCCCATTGAGCAATCCGTGACCTGTCAGGATGTGAAGCAAATTTATGTTTGAGTTAAGGACAGTGTTGCTCCTCTTCTGGTTGATGCCTTAAAGTTTATTGATGCTTTGATTTCACAGTTTCATTCTTCTCAAATCGACTGTGGCTTTGGCCAGAGTTAAGTCCACAATCATGTAGAAAAACTGCCTGTAAACTAGTCTCAGATCTTGAAAGAAAGACCTACCAGCCATCGCCGCTTATAAGCCCTAAACTTTCTCTCTCTACCAATGCCCGTACAAATTGTCTTGACAATTGATTTGACGTGAATGTAATGGATGCTTTCCCTTAATGAGACTGTACCCAACAACTTACACCTCTAAGACGCTATAACACGTTGTGTTAAGTCCCTAAACCCATTAGGTCGTATTAAACCGCATCAATCAAGATGAAATTTCCCAAAAACTAATGCTCACTCGCCCACTATCGCGAACGAAAGTGACAATAAAATCCCATAAACCCCTGAACAGGAGGACAACACATCACATCTCTCGACACAAAGTAAAAGACACCACCAAGCCGAGGAAAACACCGAATAGCCCAATAAATTAGGCATCACCTGTGC
Organism: Matsumyia berberina; assembly: GCA_917880715.2. Classification (NCBI taxonomy): domain Eukaryota; kingdom Metazoa; phylum Arthropoda; class Insecta; order Diptera; family Syrphidae; genus Matsumyia; species Matsumyia berberina. The sequence goes on along the minus strand of OU862870.1, from coordinate 106,153,311 downwards.
GATGTTATCACCGCGCAGCCTTTTAACCCAACCATCCATCTATCTTAACTACTACTTAGCGGCAGTCCCCATAAATACCCTGAATGACGGCTTAAATGTTCCCGATAACAACGCTAACACTCCGCCACAATGTCATACGCATTGTGTGGATGCATTTGGTGTACACCAAGTCCGTGTTCAGCTCACCGATAGTGCATCCAATCGACAGCCAGCCGCGCAGACAAAGTATCTATTATATTTAATGTGTTCTCGCGCCAGCGTCACAACACAACACACCACTACCACACAACAGAACACACCTATTAATTGTGTCCAGAAACTCATCCCGATTTTGTTGTGTTCCTGGTCGCCAGCGAGAGAGAGGATAACAAGGATGCCGCCCGATACACCGATATGCCCGGTGAGTACAATATAAATCGTAATGTTTTGACAGTTAGCTGACCGCATTTGAAGTCAACACCGTAGTAGTCCGGAGTTTTGATCGGTCAGGCCACACACGTTTACCTGGGCGGTGCGGTGAAACGAATCGATGTTGAGCCAACAGTTTGCCTAGTTTATCAGCTCCTACCTGGACCTGTGGACGCATGCTGTGCGGAAGAGATAGTGAGAGTACCTGTCGCTGTCCTACTGTCAAAATCCAAAGTCCGAGTCAAAGTCACCAAAACATTTGACATTATTGTGGAACGCATTTGAGGTTGTGTGAACCGAATTGGATTTCTACGAGCAGTTGTCGGTTTTGGCAACAGAAACAGTCGGGATGCAGTGTCAGGTGTGCCAGGACACTGGGATTGCATTCGCCTCGGAAGGATTATGAATTTTGCGGTCTGTTGTCTGCTGTCAGAGCGACAAGGCAATTGACAGTCCTGTGATTTTGTTCTTTCCCGTAACGTTGTCTAATTTAATTTTTGAGGTTGAGTGTCCTGTGGCTTTGAGGTTATAATTTGAATGCGCATAGGGATTTGCCGCACAGCGAGGTTCAAGCTAGTTGACAGGTTTTGCTGTTTAATTAAGAAAACATCAAAGTGTGAAATGGTTTACATGGAGAGGACAGCGATGTACGCTGTAAGAGCCAAGGGTCCAGCTGCGCCCTGAACATGACGTGCTCGAGGTGAATATTTGATTAACAGCTCCAGGGCAAGGGCTTAATTGAAACCGTATATTGTTCTACATGAATATGAATTTTTTAATGCATATGCTTGGAGAGGTGCAACTGCGTAACGCATCAGTAGCGGTACAAGTTTTTTTTTAATTGAAAACTTGCTAATTGTGATCACTGTAGCGCGAAGGGGCGAGCAAGTCAACATACGTTGTAGTTAATCACGTAAAGGAGACTGGCTCTGACCGATAAATCACTTAAACACTCAGTTGTCAGTTGGGGGAGAAATCCAACAGCTTTTTGGGAAGGTGTGACGAGAAAATCGGCTTGACAATGTGTTCCAAGAGACGTCTTTTCTATCACCGAGGCCTCAAGAGTCCTTACTGCAAACCTCGCGAAGAAAATCGGTTTGGAGGTCCAACGAAACTTTTTAGAACTATAACACGTACATATGTAACCAGCGATGCCAGATGTGGGGATTTTTCCCCATTTTGGGGAATTTCTCACTTAATGGGGAAAATGGGGAAAAGTGCTCTTGAAACGGGGAAAAACGAAATGCGTGCAAATTTATTAATTTTACGTAGTAAAAAATAGAACTCGTGTAATTAGCTTCAAAATAAAAACCGAAGAAAAAGAATTACAGCGTTTAAAGCGCTGCGTCACTGACTTTAACTTCAACTGCAAGCAGAAAGCACCGATAGCAAATCATTTTCAGACGATTTTGAGGCTTAATAGTCGAAAGAGATCAAAAGAAAATGAAAAAAAAAAAATAAAAATTATTGAGAATCCTATTGATAAAAGAAAAGCAACATTTTTTTATGTTTTAATTTATCCATTTCTACGTTTTTTACTATGAATTTAAATGGGGGAAAAAGTGGGGAAAAATCGAATATGGAATGGGGAAAATTTTCAAAAATGTCCCCAAAAATGGGGAATTCCACCAAAAAAAATCTGGCATCACTGTATGTAACTTCTAAAGAGAGCGGAACATGTATAGATGGAACGCGATTCCACGGTGCTGCACGAAGACTGGAGACATATCGAAGTAAAAGGGGTACAAAAGACCCCATGTCGCTAAGTAAACCGCGTTAAATGATGAGAACTCCAACCTAGTTCGACATCGTGGCCGAGGCAACAAAGTTAGTTCCTACATGTATAGTTAATCTTACTTCAATGCTACTACACCGTAGTGAAAGATGAGGATGATTATGATTCTAAACAAAATCCACCAATTTATTAGTGCGGAGCCTTTCTTCCTACACAATCTGTATTAATTTCTCCCCCAAATTCAAAATGATTTTTTACAACAAAATCTTTACATGATCGTCTAGTACATACTTTCATAATCTATTTTCCAGTAATCTCTTACATAATCTGTCATCTTGCTCTAAACTTCATGTGGAAATTCCTGGAATGTTTGCCTTCCAGTATGTTCTCCACAACAATTATGTCCTCTGGCTCTGCAAATCGGAATCACGTCGCCTCGCGTTTTAAGTTTCAATTCTAATTAATTTTTGCTTTTCCTTTGATTTTTTCATCAAAAACAGTTGTTTTGGTTGGTAAAGTGTGAAAAGAATTGTGTTCAAGTATTGTAATTCGTCATATGCCGGGTTATTCTCAAATTCAGTAAAAATCGCTGCTTTTCGCTGCTTATTTTCGTACTCAAGATCTGCTAGAATTGTGCAAGAATATTCGTGTTGAATTCGGTTTGGGCCGGCTTTTGACTTTTGCTTCTAATTAGTGGTGTAAGTGTTTGGTTCGCGATTTAAATTAGTTGAAAAGTGTTTGTGCGTACATTGGTACCCCAGGGCATAATAGCACAGCGGCAGGTGGAGGTTTTGAGATGTTTTAAAATTGTTATTGTTCTTGTAACTTTTGTTGACATTATTCCTGTTGTCGTCTCTAATGCCGGTATATAAGTAGCTAAGTGGATGTGTTTTTGTGGTTCCTGGTTCCTGGCGACTAGTACATGAATGTTTTTGTCCTCAAAGTCAACTTTTCGAATGGTAAGTCGATATTTTTTGTAACCATTATGCGTTCATATCGTAGCTGTTGAAATGTACCAACAATTTTCAGTATTTTTAAACTTTTAAACCGGCAAATTGTGATCCATTTAGAGCAGACTTCTTAAACCATAAATGCAAAAAACTTTCTCTGCGAATGAAATACAAATCGGTTATCTCGAGTTTCTGTCTCTTTTCCAACTTTTTGTCTTTAAGCCATCGAATGACTAAACAAGTGTCTACATTTGTTTTTTGGTAACTTTTTGAGAGTCCTCTGTATGATTAAGAATGCATCGCCTATCAAAAATCCGATTGTTCCGAGTGGAGAATTTGTATGATCGTTTGAGGGGATGACTGCGGGTGGATTAATGTGCCTTTTGAATATCAATGCTAAAGAAAATTTACTAGAGGGTTTTATGCCGTATTATTTTTTTCTTTCAATTAACCTGCCCTTATGGCTGACACTGCGATCTAGTAATATCTATTGCGTCTTCGGTCTACTTAGCCTAATAGGTCTAGATGAGTATTTCATTAGTAGCCGAAATCCTAAATTTCGCTAATGAACAGAATTCCCTATGAAAGATTCGTCTGCGTAGCCAGTAAACAGCCAGATATTTACAAAGAATGTCAGAGGTGCTCAGAGTTATCTTTCTCTTTCAAACAGAACCGACACTCTGTAAAAAAAAAGTTTAGTTTGTTGGAATGATATCTTAGGCCGCAATGGTCGGTAAGAAAGCGCCCACTAGCTTCCGTATGTTGTTTTTGTCAAGGTATAGAATTCCCATGTAGGAAAAGGGCTTGATAAGTCTCTAGGATTGCCTAAGTCCGGGAACATTTTCCCAATGGTCTAAGCGAAGTTGGTGTTCCCAACTGTTTAATAAATTGCCACAAAGTGTTCCCGTTACAAGAGCGTAGAAGCTGAGCTGACCTTAGCCAGGTCACTCGCAATTTCATTGCCTACAATGCCCTGGTGGCCGGGCACCCAACCAAGTTTGACCATGTTATGTCTGGCAAGTGATTGTAGGGTATCGTAGCAGCACTTGACTGACTTAGATTCCACGAAGTGGGATGTCAACGCTTTAAGCGCTACCTGACTATCTGAATAGATATTTATTTTCGCGCCCTTTATACGTTTATCAGCCTGGAACACGTTCGGGCCCATCCCCATTGTAACCGAGACTTTAGTGTTGAGTCCAAAGACGCCAGCACTAACTCCGGAATCCATTTTTGATCCGTCGATAAACCATACCAAACATTCTGGGTCTGATGCGGGTTCTCCATTAGACCAGTAGACACGGTCTAATATTTCTACCTCAAATAGTCTTCTTAAACTGTACTCTCTAGCCATAACGTCGGAGATAGTGTAGAACATGTCCGTACTAGGAATTGAGTGAATTATTTTTAGATGACCCACAATATTACCTAACTTATACTTGTGTTCTTGCTGCAGCTTTATAGCACAACGGGCAGCTGTCTTCTTAGTGAAGATATGTAGGGGTGAGAGCCCGATGACAGCCTCTAGGGCTGAAGTGGGATCCATGAATTCTTATACATTAAACCGGACCCTCGCCCTTCAATGCTGAGAAATGACATTCGAAGGCATTGAATTGTTAGCGTTCGTACTTCACTCTTATGATGGAATACATAGGGCTCAAGGTGGATTGTCTATCTGTGAGGAGCCTAAGTTATGTCGAGACATTTTGACAAGAGCGCATATTTTCAACAAGAAATAGCTGCGTAGTAGAACTTCACCTTGATAAACATTCAGCAAAGACTGATTTAAGTAGAGTTCTACTGTTGAGGCCAAGAGACTAAGAGATGGTCAGCCTAACTCCAGCGTGAGCAGATAGAAACCATGTCCAAGGGTGAAGAGTTTAGAGTTAAAGCCGAAATCCAATTTACCAATAGCTCCGGTCAGAGACGCTCTAGATGCAGTCGCAGCCTAGCCATGGCGCTCTTCTCGTATTTTCTTCGGAATGAGGGCACGTTTGCGCCTCCTTCCGGAAGGACAAGCTAAAGAAAAGGAATTAGCACACTTGTGAGCTGCGGTGCAAGCAGTCCCTCTGGACATTAACCTAGTGGAACAAAGACCAAGATCAATCTGCTGGACCTGGGTATTGAGAAGAAGAAAGTACTTTTATTATTTAAGGTTCGAAATCCTTCAATCCGTATTGATGAATGGGAAATAGTGGGCGAGGATCTGCAAAAAAAAAAGGGCGTCGGGGGTTCACCATTTTCTTGATGAAGCACCAGAACCCTTGCGAAAGGACCGACGGATGAGAATGTTCTTTAGAGCAGGCGACTTGTAATGAAACCACAGGCCGAAGAGGCGATAAACGGATGGCACGAATGTCTCCGCAAGAAAGAAAAATCAACAGAAGTACAACAGATTTATTCAGATGCAAAAGAAGAACACAACTCACTTTCTTTACGAGTGTCCAAGCTCCAGCAGGACCAAAACGGACGCAGCCACCAAAACTTGTTCTAAAATTAACGTTGGAATCTAATCGACTTCTTAACACAAATGGGCACTTAAGTGGATCCACGGTCGCCGTGGTTCAGTGGTTAGTGCGTTGGACTGTTGACCGAGCGGCGTGGGTTCAAGCCCCAGCCAGGAACACCGAACATTTTTCGCGGCACCACCTCTCGTCGGGGAATGACAAGCCTCCGGGAATATAATCTGTCGTGAAAGAGCTTCTCAATTCGCCATTCGGAGTCGGCAATAAATTGTAGGTTCCTTCCGTTCGTGCGAACAATACAAACACGCACAACATGAATGGTTGCGAGAAGTTAGGCCTTGGCTCATCCCGAGCTGTCGCGCCAGTTATATATATATTAAGTGGATCCACGGCGATCCGACTTAGATGGGGCGGTTTGAAACACTTTGCACAGGCTGTAACCACCCACCAAATAAAATGAATATTAGAATCTTCAAGCTGAGCTTGTTTTACGTCTTTGACCTCTGAGAGGGAACAACTAACAACTCAATCTCCTGCGCAGGACGGTCGCACAAAAGGCGACTAAATAGACTCTTATTCGTATCAGGTTTTCGATTTCCCAGGATATCGGAGTTGATTATGTTGTGGGCTCCAGCAACACTCACTGCCAATCAACTCGTTAATGTAAATTTTTGAGTCTATATTGGCTTTATTCTGATCGATTTCGCAGCGTCTATATGTCGTCCTTGAGAGACATTTATTGACAACTAACTGAGGGAACGATGCCTCAAGACTCATAGTAGATATCAGACACCAGTCGCTACGCCAAGATGCATTTATTAGGCTGCACACACAGTGAAGCGATACGATGCGAGAAGCGAGAAACGTGCGCTAAAACTGTTCACTTCTATTCTTATGTACGTGCGCACAGTGAAGCGATAAGGGTTCATGTGAAAAGTTTCACCGCATGCTTCTCGCTTCTCGCATCACTGTGTGCGTAGCCTTAGCTATCGGTGCAAGCTCATTATCGGCATCAAGTCGTACATTCCACCCTACTGAAAATGTGTGTTCCAAACCCTTCTGTGTCCAGAAAGGGAATGAGTATCCATCTTCGCGCCATTGGGGACGACTGTCCAGATATCGCGGTTTTTGTCACTTTCAGCTGTAGTAGATGTCCAACTGTAGAAGATACTGGTTAGTTCCTAAAACTGCAGTGGATTCTGTGTTTCTAGTTGAAAGTCTATAGAAGTTTCTCTATTGGAGGACTAAGTCTATAAAATACAGCGATACTGCTTCAGCTTGCAACGAAAAACAAAGTTTGGGTGATCTAAAGATCAGTGATCATATCAGTAACATGTGGCTAAGTGATGGCAAGGCGGCACAAAATAAACACCATACCTGTAAAAATTCACTCCCTGAACCATTTCCTCACCTTTCTCTCAGATAAGCGATCATTTTGTGAAGATCCTCGATCCGCCCTCCGGAAAACACTACTTTTCCCTTATAATTGGCTTAAATTCTTAGAATGAAAATATACTACAATCCTCCAGAACACCCATCACTTAATCCGTGAAAACAGTCATGGAAAACATTCATCTCGACACCGACTTATTTACAGGATACAACATCTAATCCAATTGACCATGAATACGTTCCACAGAAATAAAAAAATCCTTAAAACTACCACCATTTACCAGCGGATGGTTTCCAGGAAGCAATCATTTCACAGCAGAGATCCAAGGAATACCATCATTGTGATCATCACATTACAAACAGAAATCCTCTAATAGCCGATTAGGGGATTACGACGACGCAACAACATGCCCTCGACCATTTTGGCTCGTCTGTCCATCTAAGCGCGGTCGGCTAATCCTCAAATCATACCCACAAAATATTTTGACATTCAACTGCAACAAACAATAAACACAATAGCAGCCCGACACACCGGACTCCGCTAACAATGGACCGAGAGATTATAAATAGGAGTCGAGTGTGTGTCGGGTTCTTCGGCCTCCTGTTACGTGTGTACGTGATGTACGAGTGTAAGCGAGGGATGTGAGGGAGCGACCGGCCACTCGGAGTGGCGGTCCGGTGTGATGTGTATCTTGGTGATGGCACTTTACCGGATGATTTGTATCTTGGACAATGATGCGACAGGTCCAATGGTGTATCTCTAATAGATTGTTTGCGGCCGGGGTGCACGCTTTGAGAATCGCCGCCCTCGGGGACCACCAACGTAACAGTGGAATGGTACACAACGGGTGGTAGAGACGAGGCTGAAGTCCCTATCGCCAAATGTTCTGCTCTAATTGTGAAAAAATGCTGACCTTGGCAGCAACATACTGCACCTGACAAAGGCAATCATTTCCGGGCTACTTACACAGATGGCTCCAATCAAAAACCTTCTGTTGGCCGATATCATCGATCGTCGATCTTCAACGATCCTCGGTCGCCCAAAGGGACATTTTCTCACCAAGATGGCGTTTTCAACCTGTCGCCCTCCATTTACATGGAACAATGCCCGATGGGTCCGATCGCAGGTGCATTACGCCCTTAGATACCGATCGGTTCGTAATAAAATGGAATTTATCGTCGCCCTCTGTGGTGACAGCGATGGATGTTAATGGGTAATTTAGGGTAAGCATTTCAGTGTGTTTAATGGGCGACAACAGTTGGAGATCTCGGTTGACGATTGGAGACGGAACCTGTTGTCCCACAAGAAGGTGTATTATACGCCTACAGGTGACACATCGATGGTCGCTTTTATTTCCGCTCGAAATAATTTTATTCCTCAAGAATTGTTCGAGAACACCATTTTGAAGACGATTAGGCTCTGACATGTGGGTGAGAGTTTAATTTGTTTGTGTTTGCTTATGGAATATTATTGGGTGATATTTTATCCAATAAAATACGTTACAACAATGGACTGCTTAGAGTGCGGCATACATTGTGGATAAATGTTTTGTCAGACACGACAGATATTGGACCATAAAGTGTGGTATTAGTCGGGTTTACATGGTTTTAAATAAACATTCGAGGCGTGGGTCGAACTTTTGTGGATTCTATTAACAATAATCGAAGGCTATAATTGTAATCTAATCTTTTTCTTTTGAAATCAGAGAAAGTCACATGACAATGTAACTTTGTGGATGGAAGTTCCCTATTCTGCGGATCGAGCCTTTAGATTGGGCGTAAGCTAAGTGATGGGATAGTTCAGTGAATTCTGCTCTCTGAAAGCCGGATTCTGGCATTTCTAGAATTTTGTGGCTTTGCCCACTCCCTTCAAAAAAGGGTCTCTGGGTGTTTACCAGATCAGACTCGGCTTGTAAGAGGGAAGACTGGAACATGATTTTCTAAACATTAAATGGCTTAAATTTGTGCTTTCGTGTTCAGTTTCTGTGCTGTCTTCATGCCTCCCAAAGAAGGACCAACCGTTCTGGTTACTCCAACACCTGTCTGACAAAGTTGACTGAACAGAAATTCATTGCCTAACACCACTCACAATTCGGTGGACGAAGAGCCTACATAGATTCTAACGATTTCTAAAATATTTCAGACCTTTTTGTAGGTATCCTCAGACCCTGAAAGCTACGCTTTCAAAAACTCTGCTTCGCGCATTCCCGAATTCACCGACTACACACCGTCCAAGTTGAATTTCAACCTCAACTTCCAGACTTCCATTCCTTCCCGAGAGGAGTGGGAGAACGGTGACGCCAGAGGCGACCATTCTGTTCATCTCTACACCGACGCACGGTTCCAAAACCGAGAACGGAGTGGAAGGTGGTGTTTTCTCCGATATGCTTAACCTGATCAACTCCTTCCGTCTTCCGGACCACTGTAGCGTTTTTCAGGCGCAAATCATCGCGATCAATGAAATTTTGTCCCAGCTTAAGCAAAATGTGATATCCTTCAGGGACATTACATTTTTTACCGATAGCCAGGCTGCTATAAAATCCCTGGAATCAGTAACATGTGCATCAAAGGCTACTCACAACTGTCGCTCATCTCTCATGGAGATGGCAGAACATTTTAACATTCACCTATGCAGGTCAGGTACCCAGTCATAGGAACATTCCAGGGAACTGTAAGGCCGATGAACTCGCCAAACGTGGTACTACTCTTGAGATTCTTCCGGAACGAAGGAATCTGGGTATTCCACTCGCTACATGTAAACGTGCCTTAGAGTATACGATGCGATTCACAAGACAAACCAAAGATGGAGGAATGACACCACGTGTCGTACCTCCAGGGAGATCTGGCCTTTGCTAAATTTCACTCGATCTAAAAGTTTGATCTTGCTCAATAGGTCGCTTATTAGCACCATTATTGGTGCTCTCACTGGCCATTGTCCCATTGGCCTTCATGCCAGATAGATGGGCCTCTTCTCAAATGACTTTTGCAGGAGCTACAGGGACGAAGAGGAGGAGGAAATGATTCTTCATTTCCTCTGCACTTGTCCTGCCCTATCCCAAAGAAGGAAGCTCTATCTGGGAGCCTATCACTTTGACAACTTGGGCGAACTATCACATACTGACGTCAATAGTATCTTCAGCTTCATCAAGAGCTCCCAATGGTTTCAATAAAGTGGCGCGGTTTCGGGGTATAGATTCATGTGATAGCACAAAGGACCTTCTTGGCTACCCCACCTACATACCTTCCTATTCCCGTATTCAGCAAGAAGATCAGCGTACGATCTGGAAATACAACCTTACTAACTGGGAGAACCTCGGTGATTCTTCGTCTCATTTCAAATGTATTGTGTCTTCATACATCTCTTCGTCCTCGCTTATAGTTTTTCTTGAACTGGCCACTAGCCCTTCGTCATAGCGTGGCACGTTTCGCTATAGAGGCTGCTTTATTCCACATTGACCTGGAGACCATAGTCTTATATTTTTATATCTGTGCCTAAAGCTTTCACCTATGATGGCACTTAAATCCGGGGTGGACCTTGGCCTTCATTAACTAGCTGCCTCCAGGTTTTGCACACTAAGTTGGTTGAGCTCCTTTTCCACTTGCGCGTACCACCTGATTCGCGGTCTTACGCTACTTCACCGGGGTGGATTCGACGATTCTCCAGGTGTGCTGAAAGTTGGTCTCACTGCACAAAAATAAAGTTTAGCACTCAGCTCAAACACATACATATGTATGTACATATGTGCACCACTAGCTTCTTACACAGCACCAACTTCATCATCGTCATCATCATTTTCTAATGACCCGCTTATCCACTATGACTCTCCACATTTCCCGATCTTCCGCTATTGACTCTAAATCATCATATGGTATGTGAGGGTGAACGGAAGGCTCTTCACTTTCCTACTGCCACAGATGGCCAAGGTCTATTCGGGCCCTGCTGAGGAGACTGTTTGTTTTCATGTGGTTGTATGTTGGTCAAGTCTTTCTGGATATGGCACAGCTAGTAAAGTTGTTCCATTTCTGTTTGGCTACTGAAAGGTAGTGTTCGTTGATTCTTTCCTTGGAGAACTTCGATTGTAAGTGAGCTGTCAAGGACCAACCCTCGTGTTACATTGTTTGTAAATAAATCATTTCCAACCGCTTTCAAGATCTCGACAGCAGTATCATTAGTCCTTAGCCAGGATTCGGTCGGGTAGGCAGAAATAATAAATGTCACCGTCCGGATGGAATGAATCATCCTGCCTAGTAGTTTTGACCGTGCGTCAGTCGTTTAAGAATCATCCACAGCTTTCCTTTTGATTGGTGAGCAGCTTATGTCCATCGTTTGCCGCTGTATGTCTGGCCTGCTGTTTGTTGATTTTGTTTTTGAAGTATTGGAGATTGAATTCTTCTGCACATATTTCGCTCGGTAGCGTGTTCTTAAAAATTAAGCTTTGTAAAGAAAAAGTAACTGCAAAAGTGTAAATAATTGTTTGGCCTATAAAAAAAATGGAATTTTGCGGGTGGTGCCTTTACGATATTCGGTATGTGATCAGGCCAAGCGATGTTAGGTAAAATTAGATTAAGTTATGGGGCAAGTGCTCAGTCTAAAAGACTGCGGGTTGTCGATGGCCTTTTGGACTATTACGTTCTGCTATTTGGGATTCTCCAATTTTGGTTTATAGGTCTGGCCTTTCGTTGAACCAGTCTGTATTCTTTGTTAAATGGAATTTTAATAGTACTTCCGTTAAATTTTCTAGATCTCAAAACAGTCAGCTTCCCGAGAGTCGAAATTGACCGAGACTAGGTTATACGCCCAATGGTTTCTGTTTCTTCCGTATCTTGACAGCTCCTGCAGTAGTCCGGGGAGATGATGCCGAGCCTAGTGGCCATTATGCCTATATAGCGTAATGTATTCTCAGTGCATTTATTAGGATATGAGTCCTTTTTTATTCGTTACCAAGGGACAGTTTGTTTTGCTTTGGTCGATTATCTGCCACAAGCTGTAGAGTATAATGCAATCACTTCTGGCAAACCAGGAGGTATTGGTTAGTTCTCCCTTCTTTTGGTCTGCGTTGTGTCCGAGAACTCAGCAGATGACGACTTCGTGGCCTATTTAATTCAGAATTCTGCGACAGTTGGGTACTGCTTGGGATTGGGTACTTACATTGTCTAATGCCTTGATAGCTGCATGACTATCGACTTGAAAGACACTGCAGTCATCCGGACGTTTGTATGAGTCTTTTATATTTAATTAACTACCGAACACTCCTGCTCCAATACCTAGTAGTACTACCTACATATCTGCATTTTTGGACCGTCGGTGTAGATTTGGATGACTTGTTCACCCGTTAGGGTGCTGGCCTCTCCATCTACCTAGCAATGTCGAATCGTAATGTGTGTCATACATATTCTCAATGTCATTCGGATACTTTGGGATTTCTTCTTGCTTCAGCTTCATAGAGCTTTTCTTCTTCTTTTTTTCAAGAAACTGCCCTTATGGCTGACACTGTGATCTAGCAAGATATATTGCGTCTTCGGTCTACTTAGCCTCATAAGTCTACTTCTTTCCTAATGAAGGTGAGTATGTCATAAGTAACCGAGTTTCTTAACTCCACCAACAAACAGAATTCCTTATGGAAGATCCGTCTACGCAGCCAGTACAGAGAACGTGGCCGCCTCCTGGAAAATGGCCATTTGCTCTGATGTGGGGGTTGGTTCGACAAGTCTGTTGGGACAACTCCCAACCTGACCGCACTAATCACCTGACTGAAGATGGGCCGTTCTAGCCTTTTCTGCAGCCGGTGCGAGTGGAGTTTGATCCTCTGATCTACCTCACTTTGCGTCCAGTTTTTTCGTGGGAGCCACTTTGACTGGAACGAAAGCACTTTCTCTACTTTCGCTGCTGCGTACGGCTTTTTGAAACAGCCTCCTCTCAAAATGTTAATTTTATGGGATCCGGAGGTCACCGATCTTCTTCCCAATGGAAGAACAGGCGGATTGCTCTGATCTGGCACTACAGGTGTCGGCAAGAGTGAATATGTCAGAATCAGAAGTGGTAGACAGTTGTTCTTCTACACGGGTTCTGCCAAGCGAGGAAAGTGCGGAAGGGGCCCCTATAGCAATGCCTTTCATACTTTTAGAACGGTTCGACTGCTCAGCAGCAGACCGAGACGTTGAGGCCACAGCGTGCTCTACAGCAGCAGTAGTTTATGCGGCCGTCGAAAGCTCAATAGCTTTTCGAGAGGGTGGGCCATCTGGTTGCTAAGCAGCAACACCAGATAAAGATGCAGTTTCCGGGGCATCTGTCTCTATAATAAATTTCTTTTAGTTTAAAGTTTTGTACCCATGACGGAGCCCGGTACGCCATGAAAATGCTAGGTTAAGACCGAGCTTCTCCAAGGTATCCGGTGTTCGCATACTAGTAGCTAAGCTCCCTCTTAGCCATGCATCCATCGACGTACGCTGTTCCACCTTAAATTTAGGGATTTCTTAATGAGGTTTACTTCTCCCGTTGCCCACATTAGCCAGATTTTATAACCATTACCACCATACGAAAAATCCAGTAAACCAGTGAGGTACACGGTACCACACTAGGTTTACCCCATTGCAAGGCCCCTGGTCTTGGTATAAGCACTGTTACCCAGTGGCCGCCAACCAGGAGGCAGTGAGTCTTCTTGTACGATAGGGATCGTCCAATGACTTTACACTATAAGCACTCATCTGGCCATCATACAGCTTACAGGACCTGTTTCCATTTCCAGTTTTCGGAGTTAAAGCCGTTCACTGTAGATACTACTACTTCTCACCTTCTACATGAAGTATAACTTCCTGCATTATCAGTCCTACTCAGTCCTACTAATCCAGCCTGACTCGTCTTTAATGGCTGATTCCAACCTGTTCCAATCCATGCGCAGCTGGAGCATACCCAACGCACAAAGAAGGCCATATGACAATAGATTTCTCAGGATATGGGATAGCCCCCTCTACTATGTAAAAGCAACATTGTCTTCAATTTTAAGACCAGACGGTTCTGGCCCACATTGATCCTTCATGCGAATGAACCTTCCGCTCTGTGGCATGCCCTCACAGATCAATCATTTCATCAAGCTGTCACTGAGGCAAAACGTTTACTTCCCATTCGACTTGAAAAAAACAATCTCACATCACGTACTTCATAACTTTATAGGAGTGCACACCATCAACACCATAAACACCAAACCTCACATCCTGTCATGTTGGAATAAAACATTTCATGCATCTGTGCTGTGTTGTGCCCACCAGGCAATTCCGAAACCAAATCAGCTAAAATCCGGATAACAAGCCGATGAATGACATTTGGGAAGAGCGCAACGACACGCAAACAACAATCATAACCACATGATTCCACCGCACAGCATAACTCATAAATGTTCTCCTCCTAACAAGGATGGCACTTCCTTTTTATTGAACTCATCCATCATCGGTTCGCTCCTAATCCGGCTAGCGAGAGGAGAGCTCAAGAAAACTTTCTGCCGCAGCTCTAATTCCAGGTGATTATCACCAAGTGTTGCAACCACGAGGAGGAGGAGGAGAAAAATGCTGGTTACCACAATAACATCGCAATATTGGTCCACCGCTGCCATTTAATCCTGAAGAAAAACATCATCAACACCCATCTCCCGGATGTGGTTGTTCCCCGGAGCCACAACCGAGTCAAACAGCCATCCGTACAAAATGGCTGTCAACATGGAGTAACATATGCGATGTGTTGTTAATGGTCCTGTGAATTTCTGTTCGGGTTGTCCTTTTTTCTCGTCGAACAATCACCGTTCCCCTATTGCGGCGCGATGGAATAGGGGTGGGAAAGCCACAATGATATATGATGAGTGGCAATGGCAACCGCCGTAGTGGCTCATCCCTTAGCTAGGTCGTTGGAATAATAACTGCTGCTGCTGCGCCTGGCTGCGCTACCCGGAGGCGGAGATATGCTCGCAGGCAGAGATGATGACTACTACGACGAGGATGATGATGATGATGAGTGTACTTTGTGGTTCCTCCATGAGATTATTAGCACTTGGGAACATCTGCCGCCAGCGATAAAATTGCTGCATCGTCATCCTCCATCCTCGTGTAGTTGTGTCAGATTTTTCTCGAAATTTATTACAAGGTTTTCTGACACACACAAAACAAAAATGAAAAAAAAGGAACGGAATCAGAAGGAAAAAGAAAGCGGTTTTCGCCGCTCACCATTTTGGGAAAATTGTTTTCTTTTCCTTCTCGTTTACTCCATAAAAGTGAACATTTGGGGTGAAGTATCATTCTTGGCCCGTGATCAGCAAGAATCTAGCACTTACTCTACTAGTCGACGCGACGTGATGGACCATAAAACAAATTAAACTTAAATTGACTAACTGATTGCGGAGTCGGGGCGAGTAAGTAGGTCTAAGGGTCAGGACCGAGATTTAAATTTATCGACTCGAAAATGTGAAATTGATTTAAATTGTTTTTCGATGGGAGAATTTTAAAATTTAATAAGATCTGCGTAGATGCTGGTATTTAAACTTCTAGCGAAGAAGGGGGTTTGGGTCTTAGTCACACTAAACCCCGAAATAGAAAGGTCTTGGAGTTCAAATCAATTAATAGTGTGAGTGTCTCCATTGTCTAGCATGACATCGAGTGAACTACTTCAAGTCATTTTCTCACCTTCAAAGTTGGGGACTAGTTCCTCTTTAAAAGATAAGATTTCAAACAAGCAAAAACTCCGAATGAATTTTCGACCTATCAGCCTTTTTTTTTTTTATAATCCACTCGCGCTTTAAGGGGTTATGAATACCCTTTTGATGTTATTCACACAGCTCGAGTGAGGTGCGGCGGTTCTTGACGGTGAGGTTTCAATGGCATCCGAAGGTGGTGTTCAGACTAGCTGGGGAAATTTTGGGTGTTTGTCATTGCTATAATTCACGGGAATTTTCTTTCCTTTTCCATTTCTATTGAAAGCATTAGAAAAATTGGCTGATGCCCGTTTCTGATTCATGCGTAAAACAACTTGGTTTGGGCGGCCTTGACCTTGCTGCTACGCATCTTTGAAATATCACTGAACATGAAGGAGTATGCTATGATGGAAACTTCGCTTAAAAAGCTATCGGTCAAGTGCTCACAGTCGGGACTATCAATACAAAACTTGAGGAAACATTGACTCTCAGATTTGTTATCTGCAGTAAGCCTCAAGGTGGCGTTTTGTCCAATTCCACTGACTTCAAAGGCCAATCTAGGTTATGGCTCGTCTGGTGAATTATGAACTATGTGACCTGACAACAAAAACTTTAAGGAAAACTGCATAACTGATGAGTTCGCTAGATTGAGTCAGCATCCTGCCGGAACGACGGGAACTAAATATACATTTCTCTCGTTAAACTTCGTTAATGGAAGGAAGGTACGACATGTCAAATCTCCGGACAGATCTGGCCTAAGCTAAATCAGAACCAATTCCATCGTTGTTAGTGTCTTACCGAAATTCAGACCAATAGAAGTCAGAAGCAAAAAGGAGAATTTAATTTGCACCTATTTAGTCCTGAAGGGTGCTCCATTAGAACGCTCCTTTCAAACAATAAAAAAAAATGGCTGGCGCGACAGCCCGAGTTAAGCCAAGACCTAGCTTCTCTGAACCATTCATGTTATGCGTGTTGTATTGTTCGCACGTATGGAAGGGACCTACAGTTTATTGTCGACTCCGAACGGCGAATTGAGAAGCTTTTTCATGACAAATTTTACTCTCGGAGGCTTGTCATTTACCGACGAGAGGTGGTGCTGCGAAAAATGTTCGGTGAATATGGCTGGACCTAGAACCCACGCCGCTCGCTCAGCAATCCAACGCATTAACCACTGAGCCACGGCGACTTTTCAACCAATACCCCGACGAAATTGCAAATATTAATGTTGGTTTACTTAATCCTCTGAAAAAAAAATCTAAGACCCACCCAAGGCTGATTGGTCTAAGTAAAGTAGCAGCCAATGATTCTGAAACGAGAATAATCATCTGAAATATTTTAATTCATTTGAGGGATATGTCTTTAAGGATTCTCCAGGAATGGTTACTTATTTTGGAATAGGTAGAGACAATGACGGGAAGTTCTTTAGGACATAACAACTTTTCATTCTGGACGTGAACTATTTGGATACTAAACAGACATCGTGCAGTCGATCGACTAACGCAGGGCTTCGACTACTATAAATTAGACATCAATGTGATTTAACAAGTGTGTTGGGATGGGCCGGTCATGAGAGTGATGAAAAAATCACGACATTTTTGATGAAGAATCCTTAGGCAAAAAGATTTACGAGCTTCTCGACCATATCTACTAGCAATATTCTTAGTGTGGTTTTAAGGCTACGCTTTAGCTGAAATTCCTAAGGAGGCCATTTTCATTATCACAGTCCGAAAGCTTAACCTGGGAGACTTTACCTCTAAAACCAGAAACGCGGTGAGATTTGTTGATAGGCAGAACCACAGGAAAATCAAATCAATGGAGGGTGTACTTCATTATCTAGTTAAGGAGATAGAAAAGGCACATAACTCCAAGAAAGAAGCCCTATGTGCCTTTTGAGACATCGAGGTTGCTTTCGATAATACCGGCGGGCAGTCAGTAATAGAGGAATCGAAGGATCAGGATCATGCTGGAAAGTCGAAAACTAACTTGTTCTCCTTCTTATCCGCACCTGCTCTTTGGACCCAAGACTAAAGTCTCGGTACCAATTGGGATGTGCCTCAGTCTGTTCCAGGGTGAAATCTATGCTACTGAGATCTGCGCCAGGATAAACCTTAATAAAGGTATAACGGGTACCAAAATATGTATATATCTACTCAAATAGTAGTGTGGTCAAGTACTGCTACGATCATTTAAAAGCAATTGCCAGGTACAACAATGTCAAACTTGGTTGGGTTCCCGGCTGCTAGGACATTGTAGGCAATGAAACTCCAGATGAGCTGGCTGGGGTCGGCTTAGCATTCCTAGGATCCTTCTCTCGCCGGCTAGCGTCACAGCTTTTTTAAAAAACTGGAAAGACCAACTTCCCAGCCCTAGCCCTCGCTTACTGAGAAAATGTCCCCGGGCTTAGGCAACATCTCAACATCTAAAAAAAACTAAACCTGTGTTCGGATATAGAGTGTCGGCTCTGTTTGGCTTTAGAATGGAACACTTCAATATTCACAGAGCATGCTTCATATCAACAAATCTGCTGGAACGGATGACATCTGCCGCAATTTGGTTGCCCTCTCCAGAAAATGTGCGTTTTGCAAAAAGTGTATATAGATTTGTCTATTGCTAAGGAACAAATGTAGAGTTAAGACCTGCCTGGCCAGTTCAAATTCACGCTCATTTTCTTTTATGTTACGTTTCCCCAGAACCCAGGGCAGTGTGACCCAAAACCGATAGCGGCTTAACTATCAAGGAAGATAGCAATGTTCCCCTTCTGCATTGTGTCATGCCAGAGCTGCGGTCAAACCTCCCGGATTCTCAATAATTCCGCTTGCAAAATACTGACAAAATCCGACAGCCGGTACCGTCTTGATAGGTTCAGTGATTCCCAGTAGACACCTGCACCGACATCGCAGTTCATGTTTGACTTACCGGCGTAGATAACCGTCTAGTCTTAACTACTTGATCTTTCTTCCACTGCGCTCTGGTGGGAAAACCCTACTCATAGTTTTGCCTGAAGCTTAGTTTGAGTTCAATGTAGCAAGTGATTTTTAGTCCCGCGATGGAAGTAGTCCGCAAGACTCTGATCTTAACAGCACATGCCGCCCTTTGAATTTTATAAAGTACTAGGTGATACCCGCGACAGCGTCCCCGTTGAAAGACGTCACATTATACCCTACGTCCTTCCCCGCGTTTCAAGACATTGACGAGACAAGACAGACAACAAGATTCCTAATTTTTCTTTCTGACTGTCAGGTGAATTGACTCTGAGCGCGCTATGCGAGAAAAAGTCACTCCTCAGATCCACACTTTCTACTTTCAAACTCTGTCCCTGCTATACCTTATTGATGTTCATGGCGGGCGTATCAAACCTCAACGGAAAATTGCAGCCGTACAAACGGCTCAAAGTAGTAGCCTGATGAGATCAACAGAATGCGGAGGATGAATACGGTTTTTCCCTAATTGACATCTGTGAAAATCCTGACTTCTATTACGTGTTTGTACAAAGTCTTCAACCGCACAGTTTCTGAGGGTTTAGATTGGGCAACAACTTTGAGGTTAAGGATGTGAGGTGGATTTCCTGGTGGATCGAAAGTATCTAGAGGCTAATGCGCAGCATTCTCGAGTTTCTTAATCGAGTCCAGAGATTTATATCTCATAGCTGTCAACTTCTCCAGTAAAAAATTGTTGGTGCTGTTGACTGAGTCGTTTATGCGAGAAAAATAGCTCTTTCACTCAGCCTTGAAGCGCAATCTACTCGAACCTGATTAATATGTCAGTCGATCTACATATTTATTCTTCCCTTCTCTTTCCATCACCCATATCAAAAAAAATAAGTTCTGCCTCTGCCCTCAAGTCCCGTCGAAGATGGACACGTATGTATGTATGTGCATATGTAAGGCCAGGACTTTGACATGAGGATATCAGATGGATGACTTGAGACAGGCCTTCATTTGCCGTGTCCCCCGTGGCTCAACAAGCTTGGTCTGTCTCAAGCCACCAGACAAAAGCACTGTCGAAGCTTCCTATTTCGATCCTCAATATCTTTCTACTCGTATGAGCCCTCGTCCACTCATCCCACACTATAACTGTGTCTTCTCGTTGCACCTGAGCCAAGTCAGTCTGCTTGGAAATGTTACAAAGTGTAGACTCAGTATGACTTAGGTTGAGAAGCTTTGATAAGGTAAAGTGACCTGTCATGTCTTCTGTAATCAAGGGGGATGCAGTAGTTGAGGAAGCAACGGCAACGGCATTATTCTAACTACTGTCCAATTTATGTTCCTAGCGCTAGCGAGTTGGGCTGTGCATCGATCTCTGGGTCAGTCAGGACAAAGCATTTTATACTGACTTGACTAAATTTCTCCAATGGAACATACAAGTGTGTAGTGAGAGCCACGAGCAAAAATTTATTGACTCTTTGAGTATCTGTTTAGAGCAAGTCTTCACCTAAAAGGATCTTTAAAGCAAACTTGGATACAAAAAACACCTTTAGGTAAATAATAGCAACGTGCACGAAACAGACGGTTTTAGTATTTCAGCAGACATCCTTTATAATTTAGTAGGAAGGCCAATACTTTGTATAATAGTTGCAAACAGCCTGGAGCTTATCCAAGTCGATGTGAAACTGGCTGTCAGAGCTTGTGTGAAAATCCGTATGTTTACATGTAATTGGCTCGTCCACCTTGCCACAATTATCCACAGTTACAAGGCCAAACATGAACAGCCCTTTGCTGAATAGTCAAGTAGGTGTCATGTCACCTGCAAAAGGGCTCTTTTGCCTGAGACTTTACAACTTTAAACTATCGATTCGTGTAGTTTAAATGTCTGTGTTGTGTGCAAGTGTTAATTCTTCAACTGCAGATGTAAGGATTCGCAGGATACCCTCAATTAAAATAATAAATAATTGGCAAACAAGAATTTAACACCACCCACGAGGTCACTGAAGAATATCGCTGACTATAGTGAGCAGGACTTCCTTAATTAGTTGCTTTTGGAGCATACGACGCCCAAACTGACATTTGACGAAACTTGTTAGGACTGCTGCGCAGGCCAGGGTTCTCATTAATTAAAACTCGATTAACATCTCTCACTTTGGTCATTAAAAACGTCAAATGTGTGCTCTGCACACAGCCATAGTCCTTTTGGTTAATTACACACTAATTCGCTTGATTGAGAATTAATTGTATCCCACTTCGGGAGAACTGGCATTTATCGCTTTGCATGTCTGTGTGTGCCGGGGTACGCATTTGACGAACTCCTCGAAAATTCTAATTGCAACCTATCGAGAGACGATAATTATCAAATCTGTTTGTAGGCAAACCTTCCCTCCCGTCCTAAAGCCTAATGAATTATTCACAGGCATTAATTTTCCAACCCTCATCCCTCTACCAACGCAGACACACACACACACTGTCTCAGTTAAATCATTCAATTTTCCCTAACTCGTGCGGCGTAATTGCCTCGCAGGAGAGAGCTCCCTGCTTGACGAAAATGGCCTAGAAAACTAAAAGTACATTTTTCACTGTTTTCCGGGGGCTAAAACTAGAAGTTTTAGAAGGAAAACTAACCCCCGCGCCATTGGACATAATGAACTTATTTAATGGGCTAACTAGCGAAATGGGAAACAATGGATTTCCGTGCGTCACGCTAGGTGACTCCAATTCGGAGAGCTGTACATACCTCAAAGTGTTCATAAATTATGTTATAGAAACGAAAGAACATTGTCTACATAGTTGTACATACTGCGACTACAATTATTATTATCGTGTCGTTGTTGCTGTGCCTTACATAAACCGGAACCAAGTTAGTGACGCTGGTTGGCAGGAGGGCTGGCAATAAAATTTTAGGCAATTTTTCAAACCGAACATGGCACTGGAGGGAACATGCATGCACACAGCGCGCGGAATGGAGTGTAGTGAATAAATATGGCGCTCGAACATTAATGGTGATTTTTCGATGTCATAATAGAGAGTAATAATTGAATTAATTAGGGCTAATGAATCCAATTGGGAGACGTAAACATGAAATGGAAATTTTATTACGTGCGCACAAGCAGAGGAAACCGAGACTCGCTGGAGTCTACAAGTTGGAAGGAAACTAACATGGTAAACGGACTTTAATTACCCTGCCGGCGAGGGTGGAAACCTTTGGCTTCTGAAGGTCTATAATAGGAACAATTCTTGACTTTTAAGGCAGGAAACCTTAGGAAGTATGGCTACTTATTCGGGCTGCCTACAGTGGAGTAGAAGTAAAAGTCCCTTTAATTCTTCATATATCAAAAGGAGGCATTCACTTTGGGTAGTGAGCTTAGCTGACGAACATAACTTGTATATCGTATCTTAGCCCAAAGTAACAGCGATTGGCAAGATTTTTTCTTCGTTTGATCTAAGCACTAAAAAGTTCTAAAACGCAAATGAAATTCAAAATTGGCGTAGTACTATCCGAGTCCTTTATGATCTGATAAATAGGGATACGCCGTAGCTATCTTCAGCGGTGAACAGGACCATTTGTTTTTGAGATACAAATTTTGTTGCAAACCAATCTAATATAGAGTCCAGGCAGAATCCAGCAGAAGAACCAGCATAGTAGCGACAGCTAAGAGGATTTTTCTTGCAATACAACCGGTCACGGTGTCATTTCAGTGATATTTCAGTTGATTTTGTTAAGCATGGTTAAGGCATCACAATTTCATTTTGCACTCCTGATACTTTTTGAAGATTGTGACCTGTAAATTAAATCTATGGCGTATGGCAAAGGTAAAGAACAAAGACAACACCCTCAGATCTATCAGCCTGACGTCATTCCTATTGAAAAACAGAATAGGCTATGGACAGTCAGGCCAATTGTACTAGATAAGGTCCCTTCGCACCATTATCAACAAGCATATAGAGCGGGCAGATTGGCAACCGTCCTTACCAGTTAACAAACCACATCCAACAATCACTAGAAGTCGACGAATAAATGCATTCATGGATCTAGAAGGCGCCTTTGACATCCCCGCACCTGAAGCTATCAACTTCCGCTTCAACGTTATGTAAAAGATTAGCACGGCAAGCTATAGGCGTATAACTCAAGCACACTAACCTGAATATAACTAACTATAGGGCAGTAGCGTGGATGAAAAGAACAAGCCTAAATACCACAAGAAAATCAATCGACAAAACACAAAGGTTAGCACCTACACCTCGTTATTGAAAGCGCCAAAGCCAAGCTTCACGCAACCATTCAAGGTGAATTGGGAAGCTTTTTCATGACAAATTGTACTCTCGGAGGTTTGTCATTCCCCGACGAGAGGTGGTGCCGCAAAAAATGTTCGGTGGACATGGCTTGAACCCACGCCGCTTGCACAGCAGTCCAAAGCACGAACCACTAAGCCAAGGCGACCACCATCCGCCTTAAGGTCTATAAAAAAAAAGGTCTAGGAAAGTAACAACTATATTGAACACAGAGAGCGAATCTCCTTAAACAAAAACAAACCAATGGCTGGTGTACAGTACAATTTTACAAAATACTCTGCGACTTAATTGAGCAACAAAAATGATTGGACCAATGAAGTGCAAATATCAGCACCTTCGAGCATGGGGCTGGAGATCTAAATGCTTCATTCCAAAAAGCAAAAACTTGTGGATCTTCCAGGCGGTAGCACATATAATAGGACGATCTCTGCTGATCACCTTCGACAGAAGATACAGGAAACAATGAAGGTACTAAGCAGGTCTGGGAGTAAAACTCTTTATTCGGAAATTCGATATAAGAATATCAAGCGGAAAGACTTATGATGAAAGTGTATCCGACGAAGGGCTAGTGGATCCCATAATGGAAGTCGAACCATGAGCTCGCATCGTCTGTGGGTCTCGAGGCAGCATCTTTCAAGCTAATGTCAAGATTTTTACTCTATATGTTGCCATCCACGCAGCTAAGAAGGCTCTGCCGTCAACATAGACAAAACTCGAAGTTTTTAAAAATTGTGTTGGCGAACCTTTAAGAATTATAGCGAAGATCATTAAGACGACTCAACATATGCTGGGTACTAGACCATTGAGATATTTCAGAAAATGAGAAACCGGATAAGGTTGCTAGAAAAGAGTTGCAACTATGTAGGTTCCGTTTGTACCCTACCCTTTAGCACCCTATGTGGAGGCGAAATTGATGAGGCGATGGTAGCAACTAGACACACACGCTATAACGAAGGAAGAAATCCAAATGACCTTATTGAAAGTCATGTCGAACGTACTCACTGTGCGATAGGAACTGATGCACAATCACTTGGGGTACCCTGTAGTAACTACATTAGAAATTCTAGCCGCAGATTTCAGAAGCCTCTTGAGCTTTCTATCCCATTCGTTTTACTAGAAGCATTCTGCGGGCTGGGACCACAAGAGAGAAAGGAGCTGCGAAGAGAAAAAGAATACAAAAAGAAGAAGGTTGTGGGAAGAACTCACAGGACTAAGATAGGCGAAGGAGGTTCTCGGGAACTACGACCGAAAGAGATGCAAGGCCTGGCTAGGCACAAATTAAAGCCAGCTATGTACGTATTCTAATGCGTTCCTAACTGGTCATTATGGATTGTAAACTAGGGATGTAGATAGCACTGCGACCAGGATAGATCTATTGTGCCTCATTGCCTAGAGGCTCTCCACCAGCAACTGGAGATTCTCCAGCGATGCCAAGGACACCCTATCGACCATCCTTATGGACGGTGGACCATTGATCCACAAAAGAAGAGCACACTTGGCAGCGTGCAAGGTCTGGGAAACGGAACTCCTATCGTTGGTCCCAATCCAGATACTTCAACTCCACAGAGGAATTGGATTAAACGATTTACTGTCCTAGCTCCTAAGTTTCCCTTGACTTTACAGGATCCCATGGTACACTGGAACCCCTAGAGATCATGACAGTGTAGAATTTCAGCTGCTCCGCACAGCTCGGTAACGAAATCACTGAGACCTTTGTTGTCAATTTTTAGAGACAAATCTTTCATGCGATGGTTACGACTCAAGTCCATCCCAAACTGTAGCGTCATCAAAATTCTCCTTAACGCTAACAAAAAATAAATAGCTGGCGCGAGAGCTCGGGATGAGCCAAGACCTAGCTTGTTCATGTTGTACGTGTTACATTTTTCGCACCGCAAATTGAGAAGCTCTCTTATGACGAATTATACTCCCGGAGGTTTGTCATTCACCGACGAGAGGTGGTACCGTGGAAAATATTCGGTGGATATAGCTTGGGCTTGAACCACGCCACTTGCACAGCAGTTCAACGCACTAACCACTGAGCCACGGCGACCACTGAACAACCGCGACCTCTTAACGCTGCGACCTCTTACCTGAAGAATAAAATATGTTTTTCATGTTCTTCCACTACGACACGCCAGTAACAAGGCAAAAATATTTTGGAACTCGCTCTCCGAGATTTGGCTGGGCAATCGCACACAGAATATGCCCGATACCCTCTTGATTTTCCAACCTCCAGAAGACTTTGTCTAGTTTAATGTGTTAGAGCAGTTCAGACCAGCTTAGACGTAAAAAAGTGAAAAACTTTAACTGCAGTCCTTTGGAAGATGGGTCTGTCGCATTCGTTCGCCTATAGCTCTATGACAGGAACTGCTGCTTGAAAGATGATTTGTCGCATGTTCCATGGGAAGAGTGAGCTTTCTTAGAATCCTTAGGTGCCAGGATACTGTTTTAGTGACGACCCTGCCAATAAATGCACATTCAAGGTAACACATCTACTGCTGCTCTATTTGCTAAAGGACAGATTGACGAAAATGTATCCCTACCTCCTCCCCGTTCAATGTGAAAAAAAAAAAAATTAGTTCAAAAAGGCCAAGACCCTGCCAACTCCACTGACTCGAAAGTTCATCCTTCTGTTTGAAAAAATACGACACCATCTCATCATAATGACCCTCTAACTTGTGACAAAATCCAATGTGCAAGCAGCGGCTCAGCATCAATTACCATTCCCCGTCGAGTCGATCTAATACCCCGATAAAATCCTTTACAAATTATTTAGGAACGAGAAAAAAGTTGAAGAAACGAAACAAATCCAATTGCAGCCATTTGGAACAACGTATTACACACAAAAACCATAACATAAACATCGGACCGAAACACACGGACACAGAAAAACAGCAGTCACTCGTCGCAGCAATAAGAAGCCTCGACGGCCCCATCATCAATATGGGAGCCAATGAAGCGGGACCGCGCACCGAAAAACTTGAACCTCATCATCTGATTCCCCATCGAGTTGTTCGTTGTTCCATTTATAGACTGTGCGGCTGATGCAGCAGCCGCAGCAGCAGCAACAACAGCAGCCATCGATTAAGAGGCCACATTAAGGCATTCGCGATATCATTTAATAAGTTCCACCACCGGCACCACTATCTGCAAGCACACACACACACAGACTGAGACACAAAACCACTGGACCACTTCTCGATGGTGCTGCAGCAGCTCCGCGAACTGCATCCGTCGAGGCAATAAATGTCTGACAAGCAATAAACAACCAAAGAGGATGCCCATGTTCGGAGGTGCACCAGCAACGACTTAGAAGGAGTAGTACTGCGCGACTGTGACTGCACAGCACTCCCTCCGACACAGGGGGAGGCTTGTCCGAAGATAGATTCCATCGGGCGCGCTTTGCCAAAGCTATCTGCGATCGGGAATCTGCGATGCTGTGTGCGAGATGTGCTGTGATCTGGTTTCCCGTGCGCCTCCTCCACCCGGCCGGCCGGCATGTCGTTGCTTTGTTTGTTGCATTAAATGCGCTTCGCATGTAATTTGACAGCAAATGTATTACTCTATCACATCCTTATTATTATGCTCTCCAGCTGGTCGGGAGATGTCCATTGTTGGTGGTAATACATTAGCCATTACTCCGACAATAGATGTTTAGATGTTTTCGCTGGTCGCGCAGTTCCATGCGGGGCTGGGATGTGCGGCTCGGATGCTCTGCTTTCGGGGCGATGCGATCCCGAATCGGCGGCCGCGGCGGCGGTGGCTGTGTGCTTCGCTGTCGTGGCAGTAAGTCGTCTTGGTCTTGGTCTATTGAATTACGATTTAGGAATGTAATTTAGCACAGCCACCGAGATGTGACCGTTGAGATGGGTTAGTGCATTAGTGGAAATCTGGAATTGTTAAGTTAATTGGGTTTTTTTTTTTTGTTCAACTTTGAACCATATCGGATGAAGGTTTGCAATTTGAATTGTTTTTGATGGAAAATGTCAAACGTCTTCGTTGAACTGGGAATGTCACTGCGAAGGGATGGCAGTTTGTTGAATGGAAATTATGGACGACTGCAGATGATGGCCACAAGTTCTGACCTGACACATTCACAAATCGTCGTGATCGTCTTTGACCAGTGTTTTTACAGATACCAGAATTAATTCTCAATTCGCCATTATTCGTCGATCCGTACTTGGTTGACGAGATCAGCTCTATAGTTGTAGAGCTCGGCGGGCAAGTCATCAGAGCCGGGAAATTTAGTTTTTCTTTATGGCTGCGCCAATTTCTGCTAAATTAGAAGGTGGGACTGCTTCTTTGTCGACTGGAAATAGATGCAAAAAGTCCTCTAATTCTATCACTCTCTCTATCTGAGGTTGTGTGAGCGCTGAAGGTTTAAGCCCTAGCCATGTCCACCGAACATTTTTCGCGGCACCACCTTTCGTCGGGGAATGACAAGCCTCCGGGAGTATAATTTGTCATGAAAAAGCTTCTCAATTCGTCATTCGGAGTCGGTAATAAATTGTAGGTCTCTTTAATTCGTGCGAAAAATGTAACACGCACAACGTGAATGGTTGCGAGAAGGTAGGTCTTGCCTTATCCCAAACTGTCGCCCTAGCTATTTATTTTTAGAAGCCTGCAAAGGACACTTGAAGCGATTGGTATTTCCTCTCTTTTTTGACCATAGAGATATGCTTTCCGCACATGTGTCCTTATGGCATCATAGCATACTATCACTGAGCTTAGATTTTGTCGATGTTGACTGCAAAGTCTAGATGGAATGTCAACATAGATGGTGTCAGTATCCCTGTCATTTTTGATTCGTTTTGGCAGTAATCTCAGCTTCAAAGACGCTGCAGTCGTCTTCGATATTAAAGGATTGGTTTACACCTCTAGATTCATAGAATATGCCGACACCAATACCAGCATCCATTTTGGATCCGTCAGTGTAGAAATCTAGTTCTTCTTCAGTACAGAGTGTACCTTCATTCCAGCAAGATACTTCGACTTCCTTCAGCTGGGAGATCACGGAGATCATCTTCTTTCTTCGGAGGATTTTCTTCTGTTCCATTTGACTTGATACTCACCTCTCGCTGACCCAGTTTTGTGTAACTTAGTTTCTTAAGGTGGCGCTACAGCCCGGGGTGGACCTGGGTCTCAACCAACAAGCGTCTTCAGCCAGCTCGATCTTTAGCCAGCCGCCTCAGTTTCGCCAAGTTTTTTAATGCCCCCTTCCACTTGTCTGCAATACTCAATATTCACTACTCACGAATGCGCTAGTGACATCCGATTATGTCAGTATCGTCGGCGTATGCGTATGATTGTACCTCTGGTGTTGGCGCGTGAGTTTTGCACAACTCTTTCAAGCACGATGTTGAAGAAGTCGCAGGACAGCGTTTCGCCTTGTCTAAATCCTTTTTTGACATCAAAGGTCTCGATGGATACCAAAACTAGACATGGCTCTGTATAGCTCGCCTCTATAGATGCTGTCATACGCGGCGTTAAAATCGATGAAGAGGTGGTGGGTATCGATTTGAAGTTCTTGGGTTTTCTCCAAGATCTGCCGAAGTGTGAAGATTCGGTCGATGGTAGACTTTCTTGGTCTAAAGACACGTTGATATGAACCGATCAGGTGTTGACGAACGGCTTCAGGCTTTCACACAACACGGCAGATAAGATCTTGTAGGCGATCCTAAGAAGACTGATGCCTCTGTAGTTGACATAGTTCAGAGGATCTCCTTTCTTGAGGATCACACAAAGTTTTGTCTTGTTTTTTGTTGCACACCTTATTTGTTTGCCACTTCTGTCTCCTTTTCCTCTGAGCGCACTCTTTATCATTCCACGAACTTTACGTAGCAGGGATTTCGCCCACTTCCTTGATGAAGTGCCATACTCAATTCACTGATGGATGGTGTTTGTAGGTGGCGAAGGCTTGACGACATTCTCATTCAGGTGCTTTCTATAGACTCTTGTTACTCCACACATTTTGCATAAAACCTAGAGCTCTATTATGTTTTTGCTGCGATGTATATACTGTGCCAAAAGAGACATTCGGAAGACATTTTTGATGAAGTTTGGGTCCTCGCTTTCTAATTTCTCCAATAACATTCTACATATTCCCTTTTTTAGATCCAGTTGCGCACCCAACATTTGCGTCCTCATTTTCTTACAAATAAGCAGTAAATTGTAGATTGATTGTATCAGGTCGCCTCGTCACTGCGTCTGCAAGTGTCCCCTTTTGTAATTGACTCCTAAATTAAAGCTCGTTCATGATTCCGAAGTTCATCTGCTTTGAGGTAAAATTTACCCAAGTAACGATTATGCGTTTTGGCTAGATAGTCAAGATGGCACAGTATGTGCTCTCCTGATTCTTCGTCTTCGTTGCACATTCTGCATGTGTTGCTTTTTGATATCCCCATAGCCCTCCCATGAGGTGTTTTTTTTAACTCGACAATAGCCTGTGAGAATTTTAATCTGATTCCTAGTTAGCTGTAGGAGTTGTTTTGTTTCCTTTTTGGGAGGCGCTTGGCAGCAAGATTTTGACGCGTCTGATACCTTCGTTTCGGTCCAGTAATGGTTTGGTTTGTCTCTTAATCGATTGTTGATACAGCTTTTTGCCATACTGACTGGTAATCCACAGAACAGTCTTGGCATCATGAATCTTGAAAAAGCCCCTGTTCTGGCTAGCAGGGCTGTTTTGGCTTTTCATTTCCTTAGTGATCGCTGTGCCTGGCACCCAGTTGAGATGGACTCTGTTTGTGCTGGCTAGCAATGGGCGTATTTGAAGACGGTTCCCTACTAGTTTGGATGTGAGGTATTTCATAAGCCTTGATGGCTAGTAGAGCATACTGGAAATAAGCAGTAGCAATCGTCACTTGTTTTTTCCGAACACTCATTTTTAATTGATTCAATTGTTTGACGTGTGTGCTCGCACAGATGTTCCGAAACGAAATACAGTGTACTCTCTCCTTACGGACACCTCTCACAAGCGGACAATTTTCTCGGAACCATCGGTGTCCGCTTATGAGAGAGTACTCTGTATTAATATTGTGCACCGTGTATCTTTACTCGAGACAAAAGATAATTGTCAGTGTAGACGGCCGTTAGAGCGTTTGGTAGAGATCTACCAGAAATGCCCGTACAAACACTCTACGTAAAGCAATTTTATAGTAGAGACGCGTGCAGTGCAAACGGCTTTGGTAGAGAAGATTTTTTTTCGGTAGAGCTCTTACAAAGAGTCGAAACAGCCCAGCTAAGCAGTCACTCAATCAGCTTCTATCCACTAAAAGAAGTGGAACAGTGTCAACTAATTAAAACAAGAATGGATTCAAGAACAGCACCATGAACTATTCCCATCTCCTTCTCACACCACTGGCAAGTCAACTTAAGTAATGATAGACTAGATGTACGAAACTTTCAATCAGTTCGCTCTGACTGCCCACAACGATTCATCCTCTCTCCACCTGACAGCGAAATCAATTTGTCTTCCTTAAGAAAAATCGCACTTATCCCGAGAGACCACCTCCTCTCTGATCAAAACACAGCATCCACACTGTTGACTTCCTCTTTTCATGTCAAGAAAAGATAAAAATCCTTACAAATTCCTATCTCCAGCCTTAAGCTTGGCAATAATCGCCCGAGTCGGTACGCATCAAAGTGCGCCATTATCTGCCACATCCAAAGGAACCATAAGTCACTTGCTGCCAAACAATGCCACACAAAATAAAATCACAATTCAAAGCCCGATAAAACCAGGCTCGAACTGACCATCCATTCTTAAGCCACACAATGCCGATGCAATACCGTATTAATGTCACTGCCAGCCGAAAGTCATTACATCCAATAAAAAAGGACATTTCCCTTCTTTTTTTCCTCAACACAAAACACACCGACGACAGTGTTTATCCTGCCAATGCAATCGGTAACACAATGAGTGCGCACACAATAAAAGGACGATCTACAGGTAAACATTGACGGGAATGTTGAAAGGATACGCAGCCCGATAAAGTTTGTCAACAATAAAATCGAGTTTCATAAACAAACTACAAAACGCACCCATATCTGTGAATAGCGGTGATCCTTGGTTGACAAAAAAAAAATGTCCTTGCTGTGTATGGTGACAAAAGAAAATCCTTCAAAAGCCACCGCATATGAAATGGATGAGCACGTAGTGTCCCTCTCTACCTGCACCGGAACGATGCTCAGGATAATATATAGAGAAGGTCGTGGGAAAGGATGTTTCCTGGTACTAATGGCGCTACTCGCTTGCGTGTGCAACAGCAACCGAAAAAGGCTAATTTGAATTTTTATGGTTTATTGGCATTGAGATGGGATGGACCACCCAAAAGTCGCTCGGGTGCACGACTTTCTGATGCTGACATGCGATGGATTTTGATTTAAAATTTTCAAATTGGAGTGGAACGAGGGAGGAGGTCAGGAATCGGGATATGCTGCGGTTTTAATCGCGTTTTTTATGATATCCCAGTCAATTGTAATCCATTAGCGTGTGTGCTAATGCATTGTGAGTTGAGATAATCAGATCAATGCGTGGGGATTTTTTATTGGGCTATTATGCAGGGGATTCCATTGTGATGTCCTGTCACGAAATCTATTTTTGTTTTTGGGGTAAGTCACGCGAGTTATAGTGTATTGGGAAGTTAAGTTTGTTTTATGAAACTGAAACCATCATGGTCTGGACCAGTTGGTCCTTTTCAGAGCGCGATTCTCCAATAAAAAATTAAATGCAACAAACAAGTGTTAAAAGAAGATTCAACGTCGAGCAACTAAGTTTGTCAAGAGTAGTCAGCAAATTATTGGAAGCCACCGGTTACTGGAAGAAGCCTAAGCCCTAGGCCAATTCCACGTAGTGAGCGGCAAGCGGTAGAGAGGCAAAATGCTGAGCGGCAAACAGTCGTTGAACGGCGCCGCTTAACCACTTTGCCCCTTGCCGCTTAGTGCATGATCTTAGCCTTAGACTCAATTAAACAAAGCCAGTGGAAGTTGCCATCGAAAAGAGAAGTCCCAGTTCCTATTTTGCAATATTTTTAAAAACCCTTCATCTAGTCGTTTGGATCTCATGACACGCTCCTCTCTCCCCAGTTGTCTCGGGGTTAAATTGAATTGAAACTACATACACATGTAGCTATCTTTTATGACGCCTAGCCACGTTGTCTTTGCTTCTGGTATCTAATTTCTTAGTCGGGAGAACATTCAGAGGAGCCACGTTAGCTCGGATGATTGCCCAACATGCAAAGCTGCGGCTTAAAAAATGCAACTCAAAGTGCTTAAAGCAAGAGCTATGTACGTGACAGTAACAACATCTGAATATTTTATGAAAAGCCCAAACGGGCCGCCGCTTGACGTCCGAAACGGAAGCTCTTCTAGACCAAAATGTCTTCACCGACACTCAAGCAATTGAAAGTCGAAACTTCACAGTCTCGAATGCAGTCAACGGAGCTACACAAGTATGGAATGGTGTGACCAACGAACTTTAAGTCTGTACAGGATGCTTAATTTTTATATCGACTTCAAAACAAAATATGCATGTACCTTTGCATTTATCGCTTGTAGCTCCATTAGCTGGCGGTCTACACGGAGTAATGTCCAGCTTGGAAACACCATCTCAAATCTATTCGACACATGCAATAAAAATTCTTGAAGATCCGGATAAGACTGAACTTGGGAAATAGCTTCAATTTTAGTTTCAAGAGTCTTTGAATGCTAAACCTCAGGTAAGACCCCAAAGTGGAATTAAAAATATGTAAAAAGAAAAGCGTGATGCTAAGCTCCTGTCGAATGCCCTCACTGGATATTATTCACCCTCATGACTATGCTCAACACAAACTGCGCCAGTAACAGACCAAAAATACATATTTCCGTAGAGGGTTCACAACCAAAGCCCAACTCAATAAATCATCCACAACCACGATCTTCAGATTCAACCATTCCGTATTCTGTATTAGGGGCCTTAAATGCGCACTGTACTATATATATGAGGTCTATTGTGGTGGCCCATATTGTTTAACCAGGGGTTATGTTGAGGCTTTTGATAAACCTCAGTATAGCCTTAGGTTCGATTTTCCGAACTTCCACTGGTTTGACCGAGGCCCGCTTCAAGTGGAGTAATCTCCTGGACATACGCACAGAATATATTCAGCGGTCTCTTTCTGCTTTGCACAGAACCACCAAATATTGGTATTTGATACTTTTATTTTATGCAGATGGTTTTTGAGTGGACAATGTCCCGAGGGCAGCAAGCGCCTCTTCTCGCCAGACAGTCCGACCATTCGTTACCCTCGAAGCCTTCATGTCCTGGAATGCAGGCTACGGTAACCTAATATACCGATGCTAAGTTTTCGAGGAAGTTGAGACAGTCCCAGTCAAGCTTGGACCCTACCGTATAGGACTTAAGGGCTAGAAGTGCTGCTTGGCTGTCTAAAAAGATGTTGATGGGGGTGGGGGTTCCTTGGGTTTTTCTCCGCACACAATTTAATAGGGTGGACTTCCGCTTGAAATACTGTAAGTGACTTTCCAAGCACTGTCTCGCGTTGGAAACTGGGTTCCACTATGACCTCGATCTAGCTTTAGACAACAATATTCTTCAAATGTGAGAAAACTCTCACTGGCAAAACATGGGGCTTATGACCAAGAAAAGTCCCTTGGCTGTTTCTAGCTTATGAGTCCGTTGTTTGGTGGAGGGAGCAGTCTTCTGTATTAAACTTCAAAGAACGGTATGTTCCGGCGGGACGGAAGTTTTTCGGAGTAGGCTTATCACTACTCTAGATGCTCTGCTTGACCTACCTCCTCTTGATATTGATATCATGGGCTATACTGTCAAAACCAATCTATTGTCTTAGGCGGGGCGGCGGCTTTTGATATCATTAGCACTGGTGGTTTGATGACCTTATCTTACGAACCGTATTCGTTAAATATGCCGTCTGATGCAAATACGGGAACTTCGACTGCTATACAAATTTTAAGTCGACTTTCCTAAGTAAGAACTCTCCGAATTTGGTCGCAAGGCTTCGACTCTTGTGTGGGTCCCAGGACACACTGAGATCTCTGGAAATGGAATCTTTAATGACAGAGGATACTAGGGCCCCCATTAACTTTTGGGCTTCTTACAAACAGAATACTGTGTGGCACAGCTTTCCACGGTGCAGGCAGTCAAAACGAATGCTCGAAAGCCTGTAAATCAGCTGCATTCTTGCTCAGTAGAAAAGACTGCAGATAACTTTTTTATGTTCGCTAAGTATCTCAAGTGACACTATCGTCTCCGACTTGTGAAGTGGGCGACGACACTTTGGATCATTTCCTTCATGATTGTGGTGCTTAGGGACGGATCAGGTGATAGATCTTCGATGATGATGTGATCATTGAAGCGCCTTCTCGGTTTTCTCCAAAAATCGAGAAAATTCCAATAAAATATGTAAAACTGGGTCCAACTTCCTGATAGTACAATGTGCCAGTTGCGTCTGAGTGAAGTGTTTTTAAAAACTGAATGGCGGGGGCTGCATTATGGAGATTTTATGGATATTTAGTTAATCTAGCGAATCTGATGAAGTTGTCCAAATAAATGACAGACGACAGTATTCATTTCACGAGGGCTTAAAACCCTGGTAGGCAATCCGAAAAAATTTCAGATTCGCTTTAAAGTCGTTTGTCGATCAAAAAGTGCGCTAAACCAGCTGCCACTTTATACCACCCCACACTTTCCGACCACACTGTCTAAAAAGTAACAAAATCCCCCACTCCGTGTGCGTTATAAATTATCTTCTTCCCCATAAAACAATTCATAAGTACTATACTCGTCCTCGTAGTACATCCAACAAAATTAATACAATCTATGAAGTGATTTTAATTAACTGAAGAGAATATCAATTTCCAAAGACCACACACAACCGGGGGTGGAACCCTTGTACAACTGTATTTATCCTCCAACGAAACGAGGCATCGCCACCCTCTTCGGTACGACCACTTCCACCTCGCAACACATGGATTTGTTGAGATAATTCAGTTTGCTTAGCTAAAACATGTTGAAACACAGGATAATAAATTTCATCCCCCACCGCCGCCGTCGAGCACACAACGTCCGCGACGGCACATCATCATCCCTTATCCCTTTTCCACGCAGATTAAGTGCAGAGGAAAAAAATAAAAGAAAATAAAACGGTTTCCGCAATTCATGATTCCACTTAAGGAAAAGTACATAAAATCCTGCGAGTGAAATTATTATTCCATCAGATAACAGAAAAAGGGATGAACACCACGAAGTCCTTCTGCGCCCTTCCTCACACGTACGCACGCACACTCGCTGGGAAGAGAAAACACACCAAAGCAACCACTCCCTTAAGTACTATCGACAAATGGTTAATTTCACGGAGAGTTCATCCCCAATCAGAGCACAATGGCTGCCACCGGAAGATAATATCATGGCAGCGCGGCGGCAGAGGGTTCCGCTCAATCCGACCCAAAAGAATGAAGGAAACAAAAAACCAAAAGAAGGAGCGCTGTTCCGTATGCATACACTCGCCCGGGAATAAGCGATAATTGAATGAGGGTTGTTTCGGTGTTTTCCTCTCCCTCCTCCCCCCTGGTCCGTGGTAAATGTGGGTAAGTTCACAACAAGGATAATAAAAGCAACAAACACAAATTGAAAGTTTACTACAGACGTTTAGGGGTCGTGTTGTGGGTGGAAAAACAATTTCCACACAGCGAAGAGTCGTGTTCCCTGCCGGAGTAATTGGAGTGCATTATTTGGTGTTGAGCAGGGAACGAGGGTTGTGTGTTAATAATTTAAAATGGTTCTTGCATGTTGTGTACTTTGGATTAAGTATTCGGTTGTTATTAATTGAAATTCTATTAAAAGTTATTCATGAGGAGAATTTGATTTAATGAGTCTTTTTGTTGTTCGGTTTAATTACAGGTGTATTGCTCTATTGAGTAGGGAGCATTTACGAGCACGCAGTTGGCCATATGACTAACGAGGCATTTATGACCGATTCTAAGGTCATTAAGTGGCTTACTGTAGATAAATAATGGTCCGATTCGCGCTGGCCAAAGTTAAACAACTTTTGTGACTGCTGCTTACGTTGTCAAAGCAGGGTTTTCAATTCTTACCTCACAGATTTGGGAGTAACTGGGTTCAGTGGGGTATCGTGGGTTAGCATTCTGTGTTACGTAAAACTCCTGAAAAGTGAAGTCGCTTCTCGATTTAGCGAGCAATGGACCGTACAACTTGAGCAAGAATGAAGTGCGGTAATTAGATGAGCGAGAGTACGAGTCCCTAATAAGTAATACGGTTTCTCTCGACTCTGCTAACTTACTTACTTAAGGTGACGTTACAGTCCGGGGTGGACCTGGGCCTCAACCAACAAGCCTCTCAGGCCAACTCGATCTTTAGCCAGCTGCCTCCAGTTTCGCACGCCATGTTAGTTGAGGGCCCCTTCCACTTGCATGCTTCACCTGAGTCGCGGTCTTCCTCTACTGCGCCATCCCTCGGGTGTGGATTCGAAGATTTTCCGGGCCGGAACATTGGTGTCCATCCGCTCTACATGATTCAGCTACCTCAGTCGTTGCACCTTCACTCTTCTGGCTAAGCCGATGTCGAAATACAGCCCGTACAGTTCGTCGTTGTACCTCCTCCTCCACTCACCATCTATGCGGACGGGACCGAAGATCACCCGAAGAATTTTCCTCTCGAAACAGCCAAGAGCAACTACATCCGCTTTTAAAAGAGTCCGTGCCTCTGCGCCGCAGAGCAGGTCCGGGATGATTGAGGTATTATAAAGGGTCACTTTAGTTTTTCGAAAGAGGACTTTGCTACTCAATTGCCTTCTTAGCCCAAAGAAACAGCGGTTGGCAAGAGTTATTCTTCGTTTAATTTCAGCGCTGGTGAAAGACAAAGTCCTTAACTACCTCGAAGTTATAGCTGTCTATTGTGACGTTCTGTCCGAGACGTCGGTGTTGGGAGTCCTTTCTTGTTGACAGCATATACTTCGTCTTGCCCTCACCCATCCTCGCCGCCTCCGTCTCGATACTCACAAACGCACCAGTGACATTACGCTGCGTTCTTCCGATTATGTGAATATCGTCGGCGTATGCGAGTAATTGGACGGACTTTTGAAAGATTGTGCCTCTGGTGTTGGCGCGTGAGTTTTGCAGAATTCTTCCAAGAACGATGTTGAAGAAGTCGCATGACAGCGCGTCGCCTTTCCTCCGACCATATTTTACAAATGAGTTGGTGCATGCTCCTTACCAAGTCATCGCTTGCTGCTTTGAACAAACCGGCAGCTAGGCCGTCAGCTCGAGCAGCTTTGTTGGACTTAAGCTTCGATATGGCTATCTTCACCTCATCCAGGTCGGGTGGACGGAATTGTAAGTCTTCTTCGTCCAGGTTGAATGGTTCATTCTGCCTGACAGCGGGATTTGATTCGTTATCGCCGTTAAACAGTCTGCAGAAGTAGTTCTTCCATATCCTCAGCATCGACTGCGATTCTACTACGATGTTCCTTTGTTCATCCTTGCAGACCTCAGTTCGGGCTCTGTAGCCCTGACAGGTTCTTTTTACCCTTTGGTAAAACTTCTGAACCTGATTCCTGCTGTAACATCCCTCTATTTCCTCGATCGCGCGCTTCTCATCCTCTTTCTTTTTCCTCCTGAAAAGCTTATGTTCGTCTCTCCTCTTCTGCCCGTAGAGCTCGCGAGCAGCTCTGGTCTTTCTATGCAGCGCCGCTTTGTCTCTTGTTTCGCTGCATGTGCTTGCCGGCAGTCGTCGTCAAACCAGGGGTTTCGTTGCGGTGGTCGAATGAAACCCAGCACATCAGAGGCGGCATCTCTGTTGGCTTTTTTGCAATGTTGCCACTGGTCTTCAATACTTGATGCTGGCGGCATAGGTCCTCTTGAGAGATAGAGAGAGACTCAATCGGAAAGGATCTGGTGATCTCTTGCCATGGAAGCCGTCCGACGTCAAACTTCCTCATAGTTTTTCCTTCTCTACGACCAGCTACGCACCGCCTTCAACAAAACGCCAAATGGAGACACCATCGTGGTGATGAAGACTTGAGTGCCAAGGTAGGCAATGACAAAAACTGGTTCAGCCATGTTATCGGGAAGCACGGACTAGATAACTGCAAAGACGGGCATCTTGTTCCAGAACGAGACCTTCCACAAAGTCAACTGAAAGGCAAGCAACCCCCAATCAAATTGACAATTTTTGCATTAGTCATCGTTTAAGAAGAAGTCTTCTACACTTCTGGAGTAGACGAGATGCCAGTATTGAAATGGCGCGATATCACCACCTTATGATAGCTATCGTGCAACTACATACATATGTACGTCCTGCCGCAGTTCGATGATGCCATGCCATCACATGAATGCCCAGGGATAAGATCGGCAGACTAAAGGTTCCCTCAGTGAGTCAACAAATTGGTGACCCAACACAAGGAGTGGTATCCATCAGCAGCTTAATGATCGTCACCATCCAAAACCATTGGTATTCTGTGAAAAATGTTTGCATATCTGGAACTGAATGAATTGTCGGTCTATCGCACGGAAAATAAGGCACGTAACTTACGGAAGATACCTGGAGAAGGAACGATGATAGCAAACAGATCAATATTCGCATAAGAGGTACCGCAGCACCTGGAAGAAGCGAGTCTTTGTATCGCATGAAGATAGAACAAGTGCAGGGTAGCATGCGATAAGGCAAGAGCAATTACGACAATACTCAGCTCACTGAACCAGAAGGAGCAACAAGCAGCTGCGATAGCAGAACCGTCTACAGAATCTCTGAAGAACTGACAGACTCAATCAAACACTCAATCAAAGGTTCGAACGCTTCCAAGCTAGTTTCCTATGAAGACCAACGCAAATAATGGAAGAAGCATTTAACTTTGTTTTTGAAAGGTCACCTTGAGTCGACCGAAGCAACAATTACCCGAACACACACAACCACTAAGGAGATGATCGCTACTGCGATCAGAGCACTGAAGAATAACAAGGCGATAGGACTTGAAGGTATGCCTTCAAAACTGGACAAAAGCTGCTGGCGAACTTTACCAACAGAGCAAAGAGAAGCACAAGTTTTCAAAAACAAAATGAAAGAGCGCAAAAATTTATCAAAAGCTTCCATATGGACAGTCGAGTCGTATTTAAATTTGACGATTATATTCTTCGCGATTGTAGAACAGTGTAAAGCAGAGCTTGTCCCAGCAGCTTTGATTAGGGAAATTTTTGTTGGGAAAATCGCGATATCTCAATTTGTTCTGATTTCATTCCTTGAGAAGGGCTCTGGTGACATTTGGCGTCGCTAATTCTCTTCAGCTGACATTTGTAGAGCCAGATGTGCCCGCAGCTAAGCTCTTTAAACCTGATTAAATTGTCAATAATATTAATAATAGTCATTTCTGAACGCGATCCAATTGCGCTTTGTTGACACACATCGTCTTCCTTTGTTTAACACAAACAAGTTCAATAAACTCGAGCACGATCTCCTTTAATTTGAATTTACCGTGTGATAATGTGATTCTTACCTCTTCCACGGGCAATTTCTCTCATTTAGCTACGTTTCGCATGACTGTTCGTTTAAATTGAATCTTACCCACAGTAATTATCTCATAATCGTTGATTGCTTGCAAAAGAAAAAAAAAAAAAGCAATCCAGGCCCCACCAGTTCACGCTGCGGCACACCGACGGCGGCGGCTCATTTCCTTTCATGTACAAATAGCAAATTGAATTACTGAATTAAATTAACAATTTAAACAATCAAAGAAACCCCATGTGCAATTTTCACGCATTTATTTGCCGGCATTTGCCGCTGAGCGATTGCAATTGGAATCGGACCGACCGGCATTGCATTTTCAAACCTCATTACGTGTGGTTCTGGTTTCGCTGACACACAGCGAGAGAGACAAAGCGAGTGAGGGATTTTCCAAGAAATTCGCGGTTGCATTGGAAAGAGGAATTTTCCGTTTAACGCTTCTTGCAGACGCAACCGCTGTGAACTTAACACTTGTTAACGAGCTGGGGCACACCAGACCAGAGAGAGCGCGCTCACTTTGTTTTATCTCTTTAATTGTCGGCCATTATGTGAACGCCATTTTAACGGTCATTTATGCGATAATTGTGCGAAACGCCTAAGTGAGAGATATCATGCGATATTTGTATTAACAATGTAACACGAGCCTAATGCGAGGCTTAAGTCAAATTTTTAATGAGTTTTCATTTAACTTTTGGTGGGCACATTGCCCCGTCGCCGCAGGGCTTTGCGAATCATTAAGTTTTGGCATTATGTCTAGCCTGTGCTTGGAAGTCAGAAATTACCCCAATTTGTTGTTAAATGCTCTGTTTTAACGAGTTTGGTTTTGGATCACATTGTGTAAGTAACTAATTGGTAGACACAACTCTAGGCAAAGAAGAAGATTAGTTTGATTTGGAATTGAGTTATGAGGGAGATGCCTGCAGGTTTGAATAGTGGACACCCTCCGGAGTTTCATGAATTCTGTAGACTCTACAGGGGGGACTCAAAATTTGGAGTCCTAGCGGAGGATAAGCCAGATATGTGTTCATATGACCACATATTTAGATTTTTCTCTTTCCCGGGAATCGTAAAGAAAAAAAATTAATTTTTGGGCTGGCAACCAGTAGAGAGAACCAAGGCCTAGCTTTGCAACTATTCATATTATGTAGGACGACTTTTAGAACAAATCATACCCTCGGAGGTTTGTGATCACATCAGGGCCACCCTATGGGATTTTGCTATAGCTTATATCTTAAAGGCTTCGTTGATAGCCGAAAATATAATTTTGTCTTATGGCTATGCCATTGGAAAGGTATAACTTTAAGGTAGTGAAGGACTTTTTCTACCATTGTCTCTGCTATTACTTCTGGCAATGACATTTGGTCAGAAACCAAATGAATAATCACTCTTGCCAATCGCTGTTTCTTTGGGCTCAGTAGGAAATTAAGTAGTTAAGCATTATTCCGAACACCGAAGGAAGCCCTATATGTGAATTTCATTATCATAGTCCTGCTTTAGTGTGCTGAAAGAAGGACTATCGAAGCCGGATGATGATATCTTTGGACATTGCGATCGAAAAATTATTTTTAAGAGGTTCAGGCCTGTTTGCTTTTAGACGTAGATAAGACGTTTAAGATAGGTAAAACACGTAAATCGAATGAACATTGGACACCACCGGTTCAGGGCGCAAGATTTTCGAAGAACAACATTGTAGGTGTAGACCTCGCTTAAGGTGGCCCGCACAAGTAGAAGGGGATCTCAACTAATTTGGAGTGCACAACTCGAGACATTTAGCTAAGGATTGGGTTAACTGGTGGGATTTGAGGGGGTATGAATCTGCTGTGGAAATATTTTTGTCTGCTAGTAGCTACTTAGCACACAAAATGTGTTTAACCGTCTTTTTCCCAAGGGCTTATGTTTAGCTTGTTTAAATGACAGTAAGTCAGCAGTGTCCTCTAAAAGCTTAAGCTTGGTGCGTGAATTCGTATTGTTTAATGGGTTGATGAACTTGTCGAAATCCTGTTGTTGAATTCCATTCTGAGAGCTTCTCCTGGTGACACAAATTTATGTATCTGGTGGATAAACGACACAAGACACGTGGGCCTAAAAATCTCGATTTTGATCATTGTCTGGCGAGCTCATCGGTAATCTTGTTGCCCTCAATATGATTGCATCTGGGAACCCATACTTACTTATTCACATATGTCCTGTATTCTCTTATGAATCTTTGGCCGTCTACTACACCTACCCGCATTCGATTACAGTACCTGGCAATATGTCTCAGCTGTCCCCAATTGAGATGACTCCTCCGCAATTGTTTCGCGTCATGTTTTTCTCGGTTGGTCCACACCTTTGCCACCTTGGGTAAGCAGATTTCATTGCCTACCGTAGTAAGCAATGAAGCTGTCGGCTCTTTGAAATGGTTGATCAATTCACTGTCACTCTCTTCCTTGCCTATTGATTTTTGATAGTCAGTCCAACAAATCCTGAAGCCTATTTAAGAAATAAAACATTGTCTTAATAGTGGAGTTCGTTTTGCCAGTGTCGGCCATATGAAAGAGCACGGATTGAATATTGAAACGGAACAGTTATAGCTTCGGATAACATTCTAAACGCCGGCTTTGCTTAACCCATCTTACCTGCGCTGATGAGTTCTTTTCGAGGCTGGTAATTTTGGTTTTGACAGTGTTAGTCTTCGATCCACAACATTCGTCTCTCACTTTTGAGTTCAGATGTTAGAGTCCATCGAATTCTACAACTTTCCATCGATAAGGCAGTGTAAAACATAATGGTCATCAACCAGATCACGCTGCTTTGCAGCATAACTCTGTAGGTACACTATATTGCTACATGATCCTGCCTGCACTCTTCATCAAACCAAGGGTTTTCTTTGTAGTACCCTAGAGAAACCTAGGACTTCAGTGGTTGAATGCTTGAAGGCTTTCTGGCAAAATTGCCACTGGTTTTGATGCTGGAGTTATAGGATTTTTGAATAAATTGAGGAATACTCGATCAAAAATTAGAGGGAGAGAGTTCCTTTGGCGAAACGGGTACCGGAATTCATACTCTGGCTACAACTAGATATATAACAGAGTCAATGTTAGCTCGTCAGAACTTCCGGGCATTGGGAATATTGATCAGTTTCCTTGACAGATCGTTGAACAGAACAAGATCACCTAATCGGCACTGCAGTGTAGGAAAAGCTACTTACTACGATACATTACCTAAGACCATTTTTAGATATGGTATCATAAAGGCTATACTTTTCGTTGATCCCTTCCTATCTTTGCATCAATCAAATCGCCGAGGACGATTTAAACGTCATCTTTAGCATATTGCTCGTAAGTCATGCCGAGCAACTCGTAGAAGTAATCGTTGTTGGCATCATCTTTCCTCTTAGGGGGGTGTGTGCATATAAAGCTTATAATGGCGAATTTTGCCTTGATGCGACTTGTGATCTGCCGTTTATTTACAATGCCAAGAGCATAAGACTTTTTGTCTATGTCTACTGCTGGCAACGAATACATCCTCACCTCTCACCTGGATCGTCCCATCTTGGTTGATTGGTTTAAGTGGTGGTAGATGAGTATGGACAAGTGTCGACAGACCATGGCTGTTGGTCTTAAATCTAAACTCTGGAGTTGAGGAAGAATATAATGATAGGCATTTTCTTCTGCGAAAGTTCGCTGAAGTTGTTGGATTCCCCAGTGCCTTGTGTCTTGCTTTGACAAGTGCCGGACACTTGCAGAGGAAATCTTCTACAGTTTCCTTCTCGTTTGAGTCTTTGCAGCTATGGCAGTAGGGATTAAAAGGGGTGGCAAGCTTGGCTTAATGGGTACCTACTGTCCAGTTAATTGTACAGGCGACTACGCGCGCTATGTCTGTTCGGGTTCTTCTAAGGAGATCGTTTTTTTTTCCTATAGTTGTAGTCTTCTTGGACATAGCGCAACTAGTAAGGTTGTAGCGTAGGTTGATTCTTCCCTTGACAGCTCCTAATGGGATGAGAACTTCTCTTGCGAGTGAGTTCTCAAGGGCCGACCCTTGCCTGGCAGGCTCATCAGGCATTTTATTCCCTTCGATGCCTCTATGACCTGGGACCCATACGAGAGTTAGGTAGGATAAGCTTCCCAGTCGGCCGAGCTCAGTTCTGCATTGTGCAACTAGCTTTGATACGGTGGTTATGGAGATTAGAGCTTTGATGGCTGCCTGGCTGTCGGAGAAGATTACAACATTTTGTTTGGGGGTGGTGTCGTCATTGAGCGCACGACAGGGTTCGTAGATTGCGAGTATTTCAGCCTGAAATACACTGGACTAAAATTTACTTAAGCTGTTGTCTGTTGAAGTTTCAAACATTTTACGTAGAAATAAATAAAAAGCTGGCGAGACAGTTCGGGATGAGCCAAGGTCTAGCTTCTCACAACCATTCATGTTGTGCGTCTTCCATTTTCCGCGCGAAATGGAAAGGACCTTCAATTTATTGCCGATTCAGAATTGTTTTTTTTTTTTTTTTACGAGGGTAGGTGAAAATCTTTCATGAGACACCATGAGGATCTACCGCACGTGCTCATGGTAGTGTGAGATTCTTACTCACTAAAAACACCTCCCAGAGCCTTATCAAGTAGTTTAGCTTTCGACAATAAAAGTTTGCGTTGTGCAGGTAGCTTTCCAGTGAAAGCACCTACTAATACCGTCATTATATGCGGCTATTCCTTATTGCGCTAAATCGAACGGTTTCGTTCTTTGTAGTCGGCGCACAAGGTTTGTCACGTCCAAAATTTGGAGTACGGCGTTATTGCAATGTCCATGAAGGCGAACACGGAGTTTGCGTGCAAAATTTGTTATTTCATCTTCGACGGTAGCTAAACCGAGGTCTCTATGGATATCGTCGTTTCTAATGTACGACGGCGCATTAACGATTGTTCTGAGCACCTTATTTTGAAAGGTTTGTAAAATATTTCTATTGCTGGTTTTGGTACAACCCCAAAGTTGTATACCATACGTCCATACAGG
Source organism: Matsumyia berberina (assembly GCA_917880715.2). Classification (NCBI taxonomy): domain Eukaryota; kingdom Metazoa; phylum Arthropoda; class Insecta; order Diptera; family Syrphidae; genus Matsumyia; species Matsumyia berberina. Next base: position 106,108,952 of record OU862870.1, on the reverse strand, counting down.
TTTTAAGACTTGCTTATATAAGAGCAATTTGTTATACATGCTTAATTTGGAATATCTTCCAAGCAGCCAATACATTTCTCTGAATCTAATTTGGAGCTCGTCGCGTTTCTTTTTAACGTGCGGCTTCCATTTGAGTTTCGCATCTAGTGTCATTCCTAGATATTTTGCTTCGTTTGCATACGGTATTTGTACCGAGTTAATGAAAACGGGTAAGTTGTTTATTTTCTTGTTAGTAAAGTTAACATGCGTAGATTTGGTTTCGTTGAGAACAATGCGCCAAACCTTTGTCCACTCGCAAATTTTATCCAAAGCGCGTGAAGCTTCACAGTTGCTGACTCGACTGAATTTTCTGTCCCCAGAATAGCCGTATCGTCCGCGAATGTAGCAACAACGGTGCCTTCTTCTTGGGGTATATCTCGAGTATAGAGCAAGAACAAGACTGGACCAAGAACACTTCCTTGTGGAACACCGGCAGCGATTTCCTTGAATTCCGAGTATTCGGCTCCGTGTTTGACACGGAAAAGTCTGTTCTCCAAGTACGACTCTAAAATTGTGTACAACTCTTCGGGAAGTACCTGTCTTAGTTTATAATTCAAGCCTTCGTGCCACATCTTGTCGAAGGCTTGAGAAACGTCAAGAAAAGCACTAGAACATATCTTCTTCTCTTCTATGGCCTTCTCAATTTCGTTGGTTATTCTATAAACCTGGTCAATTGTGGAATGCTTGATTCTGAACCCGAATTGATGATCAGGAATCAAAAGTCTTTCTTTAATTAGCGGTTTTAACCGTTTCAATAAGAGTTTTTCGAATACCTTTTTTTTTTGTCGTTTGGCGGTTTTCCCGGCTTTGAAACCATTATAACTTCGGCGACTTTCCATTGCCTTGGAACGTATAATAGTCTTAACGAAGCATTTATAAGGTAAACGAGTTTTATCAAAGCTTTCTTTTGCAATTCCTTGATGACCTGTCCGGTTATTAGATCATATCCAGGAGCCTTGTTATTTTTTAGATTTTTTATTACCTCAAAGTTCCGCTAGTGACCGATTCTGAATGACGAATTGGGAACCTCTTCTCGGAGGTCTGTCATCCCCCGACGAGGTGGTGCCTTAAAAAAATGGCAGGGGCTTGAACAGCTCGAACAGCAGTCTAACGCACTAGCCCTGAACGAGGAGCACATTCCACGAGTATGTATATTCTATAATGATGGTCCTTTTTTCGTATGATTGGCTGTCAGCCCTTATTCAAAGCTAATTTTTACCTTATCACGTTTTTTTGCTTTGAAGGCCTATACGACGTGGGGACTGTGAAATCTTGCCGACATATTTTTTGGCGTTCTTCGGCTTAAAATGGAGTGGCATTCACGAACAGATTTAATTTCAAGTTTTTCTTCATCTTAGCAGCTTCTATAAAAGTCGTAGATAGTGAGCTATACCCTGCTCAGTATGGGCGCCAAAAAAAACCCCGTCCATCTCTTTAACTGAACCTAATCAAGGAAAAAGTCGTCTTTTTATCGTGGACAAGTCGAAGTGTTCTCCCACATTTCCCAAATTAGTCCAACGCAGACTTGATCTATTAAGGGCACTCCAAAGCATAGATTTGCATGTTTTTCCATCATGAGAAGTCGGAAGTTTCCTTTGAAGTGTGCATCATTAGTGGTTTAGTCATCATTCACCGAATGGATTTACCGACCTGAAATGTACACCAAGACAGCGCATTTTAATAAAAGGCCCTCATTGACTAAACCAGATAAGCATCGAATATCCCATTCTAATTCCCATCTTTGCCCTGTGACATCCCCCCCTCCCCCCTACCATGTATGCATAATAAAAGCATAAAAAATATAAATTATCTTATTAGAATTTTTAATATACAATAAATTCAAGTGGAAGTGACCAACACAGTCTCCACTGCCTCCTCAAATTAACACGTCCTACAAGCGGCGCAGCCTAATGCAAACATCTATCTTATCACATCGTATATTTATGGCCCCATTGACATACGATTAGAGAGCCTGGGCAGGCAGTAACCTGCGAAGCCCCCTGCCAGGCATCATCATCCATTTTGAAAAGGAAAAACTAAGAATACGTAATTTTACTTTTTTGTAAGCTAAATTAATGCCTCGGGCAGAAGCCTCTCATAAGCTACTCGGCGAACGCACTCACGGCTTCAAGTTGTGTGGAATAAATTAGTGTTAACGCGTTTCTCGCATCCAATCAAGGGTGGATCTCACTCTCTCTCTCGCCCGCTGTCACGGACAAGAAATATGTTCTATGTACAAATAAATTAAAAAGAAAACCAAGCAAGAGCGAGAGCGAGAAAACAGGCGAAAGGGGACCCGAAAAAAAGGTAAAACCAACCGAAAATGCCGACAAACTAATCAAAATCCCCGAATGGACGGGCAGCATTCGATATAATGGAACGATCATTGGGAAAGAGATGCACATGGTTCGGTCCGGTGCCGGTCGATCGAGCCCAAGGTACAACACCACACGGGTATGTGTTGTGGATGCATCCCGTCCGTCCAGGTATAAACTCATTAAAGAGCATGATGAAGGGAAATAACCATGCCCATTCGTGTCCCTATACGATCAGCGGGATCGGCAGCGAAACAGCAAGCGCATTAAGGACCGCCATGCTGAATTCCATTGCTCTCTGCCTTTGTGAAGGGTTTTTTTTTTTCGGCCAGAGACGGGGTGGACGGGGTCGGCGGCGGCGGCGGCTACTCCTGGTTGGGAATCCTGTTGGCGATGGCTGTCCAGCGGCGGGGGCCTTGATTGGATCTTTATAGCGCTGGTTAATTCCACGGCTGTGTGGTATGACGACCCAACGTTTCGCCATAACGTTAATTAAGATTATGAAGTCATAAGAACTCTCCACATCCAGGTCTAATAGGCTTGTGGTGGTTGCCTGAGTGCGCAGTGTGGTGGTTTTTTCTGTTAACGTCGTCTCTCCCGAGGGATTTTAATGGCTAAAGTGCTTTTAGTTGGTTGGCTGTGTGGCCAACCGGCCAAGGATACTTTAAGCGAATGCCAGAGCCTGTTTGGAGTCGACAACTTGATTTTCCAGCATTAACAAGATTAAATTATATTCTCCTCGTCGCCTCTGTCCGCCGAGCCGTGCCGACTGCCAACTGGCAACTGCCGCCTGCCGCCACATGTGTGTATTTCTCAATTTAATATATTTCACCCTTTTCCTCCCCCCGGGCTTCGCAATTATAATTGAACTAATGCGAGAGAGCGAGAGCGGTACCTATTTATGTTTTTTTCATAAACTCTAGCCTTTGAGTGCGGTAATTGCTTTGGAGTGGATTATGGAATTTTTTTTTAGTAATTACCGGATCCAATCAAACCCATTCTCACCAGCAGGCGAGAGATTTAGTTAATCGAATGAGTTTTGAGCAGACATGGGCTTGAGATCACAGCAAGGACATTAAAACTTTACGATTCGCTATAGCGAATCGGGCGGCTATTCCATTCTATCGCAATGGGGTGCTTGCATTTGAATTCGTCTACCTACCGAGGAATGTAAGGAAACGAGTCCGTTGAGTTGCCTGCCATTTTATGCTAATCCGAGTTTCAATTCATTTTTTACTAGTTTCGTAATGTTGACGGGTAAACGAAAGGAAATATTTTATTAAGTTAAGTACTCGCTTGCTTTCTCACCTACTAGCGTGTGAACTAAACGGGAAAACATAATTTGCAGGACACGTTCTCCTCGTTTTATTCAGGCTCCACTTTTCAATACAAGGCCAAGCTTCTTCGTATTACATTTTTCGCAAGAAACATAAAATAAATAAATAATGTAAGCTTCCCAACACTTTTCTAGATGTCGTCTCTCCATCTCGGTGCAGTTCTGTTCATCTGTTTTCGCTTTTCGAACACCATCACAGTGTCCATTTTGTGTTGTCCTATGAAACGTGTCAGGTCTGCCACTGATAAAAAAACATACAACATGGAAAAAGAAGGAGATTTTTACTTACTTACTTAAGGTGGCGCTACAGTCCGGCGTGGACCTGGGCCTCAACCAATAAGCGTCTCCAGCTAGCTCGACCTTTAGCCAGCTGCCTCTAGTTTCGCAAGCCAAGTTGGTTGAGATCTCCTCCTACTTCCCCTACTGCGCCGTCTCCCGGCTGCAGATTCGAAGATTTTCCGGGCCGGAGCATTGGTGTCCAACTGCTCTACATGACCCAGCCACCTCAGTTGTTGGAGCTATACTGTTCTGCCTAAGTTGAAGTCGCTGTACAGCCCGTCTATATATGCAGACGGGACTGAAAATCACCCAAAGAATTTTCCTCTCGAAACAGTCAAGAGCAACCTCATCCGCTTTTAACAGAGTCCATGTCGTTCGAGAGAGGCCTTTGTTACTCAATTGCCTTCTTAGCTCAAAGAAGCAGCGATTGGCAAAAGTTATTCTTCGTTTGATCTCAGCTCAGCAGATCCACGCACATATTGATTCACCGCTTGAAGAGTATGATTTTCAAATTCAACCTGGATGTTGTTTAAACTCTAGGCTTGGATCTCTTGTAGATTTAACAAAGTCATTGTCTCTTAACTCATCTGCGTCGGTTCTTATGATTTGTATTTTGCAGCTCATCCCTATTTACTCCTTAAATCCAATAAATAGATGACGGACATTCATCTGGAACTCTTGAGTCTTCAGGATTTGGAGTAAAGTGAAAATTTGACCGTAATGAGTCCGTACCGATCCCTCTCTTAATGCACGGAGAAGCCTCACCAATTTTTACAAAGCAATTGGGCGCCTTGTAGAATCTAAAGATTTTTTACAGGATCCACCTTCCTATATATTGCTGGAAAAGTTAGTGCCTAAAAGTTTCTTTCGCTTACGGGTAATTCCCTGACATTTTTTGTTACAAAAGTTGGAAAGCAACGAAAACCGGAATGTGAGACTTCAACCCTAACCCTCTGCCTCTTGCCTGGGTCCCTCGGTACCACCGTTTAGCATTTCATCATATGGTGGCTTCAGCCGTTGCTGCTTCCTCTTGTCGCACGTGTGTGTAGTGTGTAAGTCGTCTGGACATTCTCTGACATTTTCTTAGCTTGTATGCACATATGTAACCCAGTTTAAGAATCTTGAAGAATACCTGTTCATTCCGTGTAGTTCCGTAGATGTTCATTTTTCACGCCAAAGGTTCCGGGTTCAAATCTGGATGTCAAGAAAAATTTATGTCACAAGAATTTAACAAAATCGATCAACAGCAAAAGATGATACATATGAACTTTACAACAAAGACAGTACAGTGGCTTTGTCTTTAAAAGTTGATCGAACTGGTAAATGATAATGATATCAGAAGTTTGGAAATAAATACTGTGAGCAATGGCTATAAGACCAAAATTGTTCCAAATTAGTCTGGACATCATCCTTTGACGCCTTTGAAACCAACCAGAATGATAATGTTCTGCTACATATGCCTTAAGCAATTTGGGGCAATTCCTGACTGTTTCGGACCTTATAAGACTGGTACCCAGTAACCTCAGCGTGGTCTGACTGTCACTGTAAATTGCGATATCCCTTCGAATATCGATTTCTTACTTCACTTTATTTCTGGAACTACAGTACGGGTTGTACCAGAATCACAAAAAACATAAGTCTCTCCAGCCAGAACAGTCTTTCATACATAGCCCCTTTCACGCATTGCTTCCTGAATAAACCCAGACGTGTACTAAAGATGAGCGTTGAGCTCCTGTGGCCAACATTTAGTGTCATCGGAACAATCTTTTCATGATATAAGGGCACCCATGAAGAACAGATTAAAGATTCAAATCGCGTCGTGCCACTTACTAACCGCGAAAAAGAAACTACTTAGTTGTTAAAGCAACACGACCATCGGATATTGAATTCATGTTTTTGAGGCTGTGCAGAGTAGATTTCAAAATTCCTTCCTGCAATATTTCCAGCAAGCTAGATCAAGCAGTTGATCATACTAATCTACTGCATTGCTACAGTGCTATAGCCCGTCACTGTCCATTCCAGGTTACACATTCCTACATTACTCTACTGATCCCGGAAAAAAGCTTGCTTTCAATTTGAATATGTAGCACCCAAAAAGATAACAAAAAAAAACTGCCAAAGTATGTGCATTGAAGATGCAAATATGCTTTGAGAGTTACTTAACGATTCACATTACTTGATGGCCGAAGAAGCAAGTAGTGCTTTTAAAAGGCTGAACCGAGGGAAAGCGGTTGAACAGACGGCATACCGTGGAAAGTTTAAGATCGAAATCTTATAATTTATGTAGCTCTCGGCGCGGAATTTTCAATGAAAAACCAAGGCAGCACAAAAACCTTGACCATGGACCAAATTGGGCAAACATGCTTAGGCTCCAAGGCAATAGTAGCTACTTGTATGCACGATTCCCAAGGCCAAATACTCGAGAAGAATGCGGCTACGTAATCCACACCCAGAACACTTCTACCACTCTCCCCGCGGGACTTCTGTTAGTTATTATTTCGCGGGGCTGATCAGAAACTAATGCTTTGTGGTCAACCTCTGCCGTTTCGGCCCTTCTTAATCTTTCGAACCTTTTAAATTCATTCTGCACGCTCGTTATGTAAGAACAGATCTCCAGCCAGTCGTCATCTGACCTCGTTATTTGCCCTAATAGAAGCTGCTGTTTAGTGGTTAGTGCGTTGGACTGCTGACAAGTCCCAGCCAGGAACACCGAACATTTTTCGCGGCACCACCTCTCGTCCGGGAACGACAAGCCCCCGGGAGTATAATCTGTCATGAAAAAGCGTCTCACCTCGCCGTTCGGAGTCGGCAATACAACAATACAAACACGCACAACATGAATGGTTGCGAGAAGCTAGGCCTTGGCTCATCCCGAGCTGTCGCGCCAGCTATTTATTTTAGAAGCTGCGGGCTTGATAGACTTACTCTTGCCTCTGTGAAGCCTCTGCAGTAGAACATTGCATGCTCAACGTCTGCCTCTTCATCTGGACATTCTTTGTAGAAGGGCTAGCTATCGTGCCCAAATCGGTGAAGGTATTTTCGATAGCCGCCGTGCCCGGAAATTTAATGCGTAATGTGATAGTTGTAGTCCCTGAGTGCTCTATTTGTCCAGTCCTCGATGGTGGGGATCAGTTTGTGGGTCCATCTGCCGTTTCTTCGTGTTATTCCATCTTTGCCACAATGCTACAGATGGCACCCTTTCTTCCGCTTTTACCCTCTTGGTAACGGTGCCCTCTTGCCGGTTCGCGGTTCGTCTAAGATAAATCCTTTGTATCTCGTTGGCGAGGATGTCGATAGGCACCATACCAGCTATAAAACAGGCTGCTTCTTCCGAGATTGTTCGAAAACCGCCTATTGTTCTAATTGTGCAGAAGCTGTATGCTGACAAGAGCTTTCTTCTTGCTTCCTTAGTAAAAAGTGTCCCCGCCCAGACCGGAGCAGCATAGAGGAGCATACAAGAGCTAACCACTTTAGATAGTAGAACCTTCCTGCCATATCAAGGCCCACGGATGTTTGGTAACTGTATTTGTCCTTACTGGTGATAGTTGATAGTCTTTCGGACGACATGCTACAAAATTATCGTAGCAGAGAGGAACTGCAAGCTCCTGCTGTGTAACAGAACAGTCAAGGCAGAGTACTTTTAGTTGATAGACTTCTGATCGACATACAATCCCTGTCGTTTTCAATACGCTGCTTCCAGTTTTCATGACCAAATCTCGCTAAACCAATGCAGTTGGTAAATTGTTTGTTTTTAAACCGCATCCACATCTTTGTGCAGATCACTGAAATCTAGAGGTTTTGCCCTCGAAAGAGCGACACCCTGCTTTCAGCAAACGACGGACTAGAACTATTATTTAGTCCTTAGAGTACCTATTTCGTACTTCAAGCGCTGAATTTTAAATCTGATGCGACACAACTTTTCAGTTTCAGTTTCGATAGGATCTCAGTCTATTAACGTTTGACACTTCAATCTTCAAGCTGTCAGCAGTAACCGTTCATCCCAAGGGATTGGATTGGGTATATCACTTCCTTCACAAATTTGTCGAGGTCCACTGCGCAAACTCCTTCGACTGCTATTTTTGGAACGCATGAAGTAATCGACGTCTTCTGCAATCTATATTCTTGGTTCACAGCTGCCCTAGACACGAGATTGAAAAATAATTGGAAAGAAATATTTTCAAAATGCCACCGATGAATTTTCTCGATATCCTGAGAGTTTGACTGGTACTCGGCCGCTCCTCTTTTCTAATTAACAAATTCATTGTGAACTTGTCAAGATCCTCGGATAAACATGATGTGCGTTAAAAAATCAATTTATCCGTTGATTGCAATATTTTCGAATTAATTACCCGCTAACTAAAACGCCATTCCTGCATAGACGAGCATGTCATCACGAAAGAGTGCCAATCTGCGCTAGCTCGAGTGTCCGACGTAATCGTGTGGTGCCGGCCTTTGTGCAAATAAGTTATCTCCCGGCCGATTGACGGCCGACATCGACATCTCCTGTCGATGGTTTCTCTTCGTGTTGTTCCTTCCTGTCTGCCAATAAAACCGGCTAAAAATGGTTATCATCCAGCAGTTTAAGTGGCACAGTAATTACCATCGACCGCAGCAACAGCAGCAGATCAGCACAAAAGACCGACCGCACTACCAGTCACCAGGATCAGGCGAGCTCTTTAGCTCCCCGCAACGCGCAGTCAATTAAGCCTTAAAGTGCTGGCCACTCACTCTCCCTCTCTGGCTCGGAAAATCCGATTGCGTGAATATTAAAATCGGTGACTGGACAACTCCTCCTGGCCATATGCATATTGGACCTCGAACCAGGCCAATAAGCAAACTGGCCACAGAAACCAGTTACCCTCGGTTAGTTGCAGCGTTGGGGAACGAAATAATTACGATCATCAGGTGAAGATGTGCTCGGGGCACATCCGATGGATGGCATCATGGGTGCCCGGGATCGTGACTCCTAATGATATAATGGCCCTACGGTCTCATTATATTTTTCGGGACCAATTACAGCGCTGGCCATGTGTGGGGTTGGGGTTGCGGTTGGTCGACAAACTGGCTGTCTCAGCACCCAAGGAATGCCTATGCGAATGGGGATGTGGATGCTCTGCGGTAATGATTCCATCATGCAAAACTCTTAAAGTCCTAGTCCAGTTGCTGGTATTTACCATGCGCCCGCCGAGATCACGTACGGATAAGGACGAACAACAATGATGATGCCATCACGACGACTCAGCCAGCCACTCTCGCCTATGCCTATAATGGCTCCAGCTCGTTGAAGGACAACTTAACTAATAAGATCTCCTTGTTAGCCCCGTAGTCCATTACACTTGGAACATGTCAGGGCATTTTATTTCCATTTAATTTCGTCGTCTCCGCTTTTTCCACATTTTCGTGATGCTCTGGACAGGCGGCCAAAGTAAGTGGTTATAGATATTCGCTGGAATCATGTTCGATGTGATGTTCGCGCGTCAACATGCCACCAAATGGCGGAGAGGAAACCGAGGAGAGGATCAGTGTCAGAGGAGGGTTTCGTGCACATCTCTAATTTACAGCACCTATCCGGGAGTATTATTCTCAAGTCCTTTGCGCGTAGTGATAAAACAAGTAGGACCCGTGTGTGTGCGTCTCACGATTCCCTCCATTTTTTTCAGCTCCTCTGCTGGAGGAGTGAATTTCTACATTTTAAGCTGTTGCTCTGCTCCCAATTCGCTGTCTGGCCAGTGTGGAATTCATTAAAATCACATTTGTATGGACGGGACGCATGCTTCAGAGGATACGAATCGATGGTGGACCCTGAATTAATGTTGCTTCTGATCGCTGGTGTTGGCCATTTCAGTTTAGGGCCGATGCTCTTTTTTCGGTTGCTTCGCATTCGCTGTGTCCCTCTGTCAATATGGTGAACATGGCACATGAAATAAAATTGTTCAATGTGATCATCCATTGTCCTCGTCGCCAAAGGGACAACAAAGAGGCATTTCTTGTAGTCGCTGTTTTTTTCTGTCGATGCTTTGCTTTTGTTCGAATGGATACCGAGTGGTGGTTTGTACTTTGTACGGTTGTCCGCTCTCGGTACACCGCCCGAGACAGAAGACTATATTAATGCCGATGCAAGTGGAGGCCTTGATTGTTGTTATTTTCATAAAATAATGGTAATGGAATTGTTGTCGCGGTTATTGTTTCCTATAATTGAATTTTAAAATTGCATTTGGGTGATGAGTGTTTGCTACGAATGAATGTTGTTATGGGCCTTTTCTGCTTGGAGTAATTGCACTGGAAAGGCCAAAGCTGTGAACGTTTGAAACTCACTGTTCAGTGATTACTCAAAAAATGCATGACATGAATATATCTCGTCACTTCCCCAATAACAACTGGACTGTGGCCATAAATCTCATCTTCATTCAGCAGCAAGTATGTAGGTACCATCTAAGATGCAATCTTTTCACTGCAACCTTCTTTTGGGTAGATTTGAAGACTCTTGGTCAAAAGCCCTGGCGTCTAGTGAGAATTGCCTAGGCTAAGTAGAATTTCAAGGAGATTTTGTCGACTTTCGGAGAAAGCCGAGAAGGCACTTCAGTGATGAGAAGCTTACAGTATCAGCATTCACCACATCAGCACCGAAAAACTGCCACCTGATCCGAGCAAAGGCAGGACAATCGCAAAGGAAATAATCCGAAGTATCGTCGCCCTCCCCACAGGCGTCGCAGACTGTTGTGTCACTTAAGTCTAACATACTAAGATGCTTGGCAAAAGCGAAGTGTCCCGTTAGAATGCCAATAAGTTGTCTACAGTCTCTTCTGCTGAGTGACAGCAAGAACACCGCTGATTTTTTATAGACGTTCGGGAGCATTCGTTTAGTCTGCCTGCATCCTAGAGAGCCCTGCCACACACGATTATGTTCATTGGGAAGACCCAACGCACGTTCAGGTCCTGAGATAACATCCTCTGAGCCTTGTCTACCAATCTCATCGGAGATCTCATTTCCAGAGATCCCAGTGTGACCTTGGACCCAGACAAGAGTCAAAGAGTTCAGCCTTCCGACTGGATTCAGAGAGTTTTTGCATTCTCGCACTATACTGGTGCTGGTTAAAGGGTTGAGCAAGGCCTTAAGCGCAGCCTGGCTATCGCTACAGACGCAGATGGTCGTACCTTTCCACCTATTCTTAACAATATAGTCTGTGGCCATTAAGATTGTAAAGCTATGCTTGGTAAACAGAGGCTTGTCCAACGAGTAGTGAAGTCTGGTGTTATCGACCTTCACGAAGACACCAGCACCGGACCCATGACTGTTTTTGGAGCCATCCGTGAAGATACGACTACAGCTCCGTCCGGAATCAGACTCTGGCTGAAGCCAGTCGACTTTAAATTTGCACAGTAACCGAACTTCTGGCGTCATTGCATCAGACGGCATATCCATGCAACTTATCACAAGGGGCTTTTGCAAGGACTGTGGCGACATATGTAGACGTGGAAGAAGACACCACACACTTCCTGTGCGACTGTTCAAGCTTCAGTAGAACCAGGCAGACGACTCATACTTTTTCAATCACCAAATCGAATTGTTAACCAAGGCACCAAAGACCGTCCTAGAAGTTCATGTTGAGCTCGGGATGGTTTAGGGAAACGTAGGAACCTTCTCTTACTCTTTTCTTGTTTTCCTTTCTCGTAACAAGTAGCTAAGAAATTTTACCACGCGGAACACAATATGTAGATCCTTAAAGACTCGAGTGTTGCGGCCGCCCACTCTCGTAACCTTACCAAACCTAAGGGACAACTATACTGAGTTTGCCATGTGCTGTACGGCATTTGCCACAATCTCGTTCCAATCACATAGCATGTAAGTTCATCCCATCGATTTAAAGCCATATAAAATTCCTTTTCCTGTCTTTTGGAATGTAATCGCATATAAGATACGCAACGCAATCCCTAAACCTCTACTAATTACACAGAATCATTTTCCTTCAAAAATTGAATTAGAAGGAAATGTTGGTATTTCTTTCCCGCTCTGGTACTTCTATACACACATATGCATGGAAGTTGTTTTCATACGGGCAAAACACTTCCATTCTCGCTCTGTTGTGCTACAATTTTCCCAAATCCAAGCATTCTACCATCAAAAAGGGACAAACCTTCAGCTTTTCTCTTTTCTTGGAACGTATGGCAAAAGTTCGTTTATCCATCATCCATCCTGCTCAGCTTATTATTTATGGAAACACCAAGTTTTTCTCAAATTATTCCAGTTGGAACTGGAAGTTATACTCTAGCGTATATTCATCTGTCAAATTCTTCAATAATTATGAGGCAAAATTTGCAAATTTTCCCAAGTTTTTTGGTTTTTACTGCAATATCCGGGTAGTGTGTTTAAAGTTTAAAGTTTTTTCAATGCATTTGACCACTTCTAAGAGGTATGTACATATATATGTTGTGTTTTTTACCTCAATATTCTGTCTAAAAAATTGTTGATCAAGAGCGTTAATTTGTGTATCATATTTTCGTTTATACTTTTAGTTTTTTTTCTTTTTTCAAATGGGTATGTTGCACTGCGATCCTCTGTTCCCTACTGTTTCATCATTTGAGTTCCCTTTGCGTTAAGATTCCTTTAAAAATTGTCTTTGAGCATCTCATACTCTAACTTATCCTTGGAGAAGATCGGCCATCCTAAACCACTGCCTTCCATTAAGTTTCTTTTGGAAATCTGGGAATCTGAGAATGCAAAATGGATTCAAAATCGTTTATAGATACATACATATGTACATACATACATTCGTAGACCATCTATACAATAATATCGCGTCATTGTATTCGATTCCTAGTCTTTTTTATTCCTCTCTTTACTCCTCTCGACTGCCCTGCGCCACGTATTATGCAAGTGTTGCGCGTCTTTTAGTTGTGTTTACTCAGAAGTTCCTTGAACTGCCTCAAATGGAGGAATTTATCTTAATGTGTGGCCCATTTGTTCATGTCGTCCACTGAATGGTTCTGATCCTAAGAACAGGGTCGTCGAGCTATTCCTTTCTATTGCGTCAGCTACTTACTTCCACTTCTACGTGTCCTGGTACCCAGCGGAGGGAAACGCTATTGGTTTGGCCCTGTCTGTCGATTTTTGCGCAACTCACATTCCTATTCATTAATTAAAATAAAGGCCGCTGCAGAGTTAAAATCACAGAAAAGCTCTGGATCTGTGAAAGTGATGGACGAACAGATTCTGGGTAATTCGTTCGGAATCTCATTTACCTCTGATCTGTCCGGCAAGGTATTGTAAGGCGTAAAAGCAAAGCCTGCAGATGATCGTATCATCACATCACATCACAGTCAATTCTGGGGCGTATCTCAATAGCGTGAATTTCAGTCTGGGAAACACTGGGACACGTTCCTTGTGGAATCAGCACTGGGGCCGTAGATGCGAAAACCAGTTTCAGAGCACATTTTTCATACCATCGGTGCACGATACTAGGCTTCTAGGATACGGTGATGAACCATTATGAGGCCAGTTTTATGTCCTGTTTCCCCTTGAGGGTTCTGGGGTTTCTAAATACTACTCCTACGTGCCATCGTGTGTGCTTTCTGACAATATGGCATATCCAGTTTAGTGCCTTGTGTGTCAACTTGGTTGTCAAAGAGAACAGCGATGGCCTGCTATATTTTTCGTCTAGGTAAGTTGAGCACACCTTTCGATCGCATGGACCTCTGCTTGGAATATTCAGGGAAAATTTCCCATGCATTCCGAATACTCAGTTCTGGATCCGCACAGGCCTGCCCCTGTCTCTGTTTGTGTTATCGATTTGTCAGTATACCACTTGATTGTTTAAGTTGGTATTTATCGGATTTATTGCTCCATTCTTTTTTGCTGCTCAGCTTTGTATTCAAATTCTTCTCAAACCAGCATTTGTTGACCATATCATCCCTCGGCCAGTCGAGAGGTGGCACTGGATAGGATTTCTCGTCCTCTAACCCTCTTTGATGCTTCTCAATATGGTCACCTTGGCGATTTTCTCTAGCACTGTATGTGCACAGGTAAATCCCGGCTTGGTCATAAGCTAGCTGCCTTCACTTTCGTACAGTAAGTTTGATGGAATCCTTACCATTTATGCGCGCCATCTGAAACAGCGGATTCACTCCGATGCAAATTTGTGGAGCCTCCGTGCCAGTGAAGAAGTGTGCCATCGCTCTACATGGCTATCTCAAATCTTTTTACCCTCTAGAATGAGAAACTGATTGAAACCACCTCTGCGTTTGAAGATCTCCATTGCTTGCAAGTTTAAAGGTTAATCGGCAATTCTCAGTGGGTGGATGATCGATATTGTCGATCAAAACGATCCTCTTTCTTGTCTCAGCGACTAACTTCTAATCCATAGAGTTGAACCACTTCGTTCAACAATACCAATACAGCAGAAATTCGAAAGTATGCCACACTTAAAGCGAATCCATGTCCGACATCTTTTTCCGATAGATCATTGGTACGGACTTCTCCTTCTTCTTCGCCAATAGCAGCACGAACTGAATCTCTAATCCAATTGCTCAGATCGAATCCACAACAGTCGGTCATATTTCAAAATTTCCCGATTAAATAATATTTTTGCGGCTTGATTCTCGAGCTTTGTGCCGTATATAATTAAGCAATTTCTCAGCCCTCTCGAGTTCGAAGATCGATGCTGATTGCAGATACAATTGCCGCGGCTGTGTAATTCTAACCCGAAAACCGTTCGCGCGGAGGTTTTATGATCCAAATATTTGAATACATGTGCGCCTCGAGGCGGCCGCTATACATCATTGCAGGCGAATGCTGATTGCCTCTTGACACGATTTCCACTTTCAATAGAGGGTGCTGCCGCTGCACAGAGGAAGGAGTTCTTATTCGCCACATCGCCGCACAGACGGAAAGACTCCCAGCTCCATCTATCGCGCAGGAGGCAGTGACAAATGAGCACAATTTACATTATTACATGGGAATTAAGCAGACATTTGCGCCAGAGAGTGCCTGTGTGCCAATGGGGTCGGGTATCTGCGGCAATTTTCGGGCCATGAATCGTGTATTTCATGTCGCAGCAGTTCCGTGGAAGTGGTGTATCCATGCGCTATGCTATTTCCAATTGAGCTATGTTCGATTAATCTTTTTGATTTATGTCCACGTGCGAGAAAGTAGCATGAACAAATGTCTCGATGGCATTTAATTGGGAATCGGGACCGCATGGGGGGCTGGCATACCACCACACTGGGACTGGAACTGAGACTGGGATGACTAGCTGGCTGGCTGGCTGGTTGGTTGGTTCGATTGGTGGTTTGGTGCCCGAGCAGGCATTCCTAATCCTGGTGAACAGCGAACAGCGGTAAATTATGTTTGACTAGCTGTGTGTTGTCAACAAGATTGCGGATCATACATAAATATTATGACAGACAAAAAATAATTGGAGGTCAATTATATGTACGACTACGAGTGCTGGTGCAGAGTGTCCTGTCGTAAATTTTCCACAAAGCCAATCGGAGGACAGTCATATGGTGTTTTGTGATAAATGAATAGCGAGGTGAATAAAAACTGTATTACAGTTTTGTAATGGTACTTGACACGGCATTGGTGGTGGGGAATTCAAGAGGAAATACTTTGGAGGACTACGTATGTAGGTACTCGTTGGGATGTTTGGTTGTGGGTGCCATTTATTGCTAAACGATGGTCTATTAACTACCGCTAATGAAATGCTTGAAGTGCCTAATAGTGCTCAGTTTTATTGTGAACATACGAGGACTGGTTGGAAGAAGCGGAACTTCAAATGGCTTTTACACATGAAATCATTTAATCAAGTCATTTCCCGAATGTAGGTAATCAAGTCCAATACTGTCGCCGATTCTTAGGTTTTCGAACTAAATTAAGGTTCCTCGAAATTTTCGCAGGGCTGTCATAGACCTAGTGCGCTCAAGATCCAAAAAACTGACAATCACACCAAGAACTTGGTTTGACTTGAAAGTGATTTTCAAACAGGCAAAGCCTGATACACACTTCTGAAGGAATCTAAGGCTAAGGGGCTTAACCTCTTTTCTGCACGACAGAATTCTCGCTCCAAGGAGAAAAAACAAATTCAGATCCGCTGTTTCATGCCAATTCGTCAGCAATGCCTTCAATTTTCCTATGACTTCAGACCTATATCAGGGTAACGACTGACGACTTAAGTCCTTTGCACTGTTTTACCGGCTTGTTATGAACACTAAACTTAGAACTTTGGCGATTAAGATTTCTTTTATTGATTCGATGAGTACTTATGGCATGACATGGCTCCCAAAGTATCTAATAGCACTTTCGCTTGAAATACGTTTGCTGAATGGTGTAAACACAAGGATTTTCATACACATAGTATGTATTATGTATCAGTGTCATCTACGTAAATTCCCGCAAGGACTCCACTGTCCATCATGCATCCTTTAGTGTAGTTAGTTGTGGGTTTTGTCGAAAATATGGTTTTTTTTACACCTCCCTAGTAGGAAGTCAGCAAGTCCACCTTAAAACTCAATTTTGAGTATGATGTAGTCAGCTATTGGTCTGAAAAAATCTCTTGATAGCATGTAAACAACTTTGCGAAACAGTATCGAACCCTATGGATTCAATTAGTTTAATTGAGAGATTCTTACCCGCTGCCTTTTGATGGTACCAAAGTCTGTGATGGAGCTGGACCTCAACTAACAAGTCCAGCAATGATCGACACTATCGGATTTTTCACTGCCGGATTTTTCTTTCTACAGTATTTCATTGGTCAGCGTGTAATCTAACAGAAGTCTCGACACGTTTAAGTAGAGAATGCTAGCAAGCCTAGTAGTCACACATTCGTGCTGCGCACCATGCAGGCTGAATGGTATAACTTTTCGTCAATTGAATTTTCTGCCAGGCCAATTGAAAGTCTATCTTCGCAAGAAAGTTCTAATATCTGCCCACAGTGTGTAGTGACTGTGACTGTATGTTTGGAAGTCATACTTTCCATTGGACATACGTTTGATTCCTGACCTAAAGCTTAGAGCGCACAACCACGGCAGATACTATCCAATATGCTTAGTTTATTTTTTTGATCACCGAAAGCCACTAGGATTACTTTTGATGACACTATACTTCGGGGTGAAGCAAGTATTCAACCGAAACACCCCTTTAGGTAACATGATCTTTAAGCAGCTGATTCTAGTTTCTTCCACGAAATTGATTGAGCTCATCCTTTACAATTAATTTTTTTTTTAGGCCAAAAGACATTTTAGACCTTGGTGTTTATTTACATGCTTTACATGGTCATTGCATGCGTATTTCCTTGAGCAGTTAGAACCGCCGTACTTGGACCTTCTTTTCCAGGGGCCTACTATCAACACAGATAAGACCAAGTTAGGACTTGACTCATCCCCAATGAATTATCTCCAAATAAATAAATAAATAACTTCCGCCACAACCCGGGGTGGCTCAAAGCCTAGTTTCTCACAATCATTCATGTTGTGCATTTAATCGAAACACGATTTCAATTGCTTCAAAATAACACCCATTAGACCTTCCAAAGTAAAGTTTTACAACAATAAGTCCTTTCACTAAGGCGCTAAACGCAGTACAAGGCAATACCCAAGGCTAGAGACCCTCTTGTCTGATCTTTCTAAAAGTTCTGAATGGTCACTGTCTCTTTGGTCTTCATGCCAGAAATGACTTCAACAGGAATAACAGAGACGAAGAGGAGAAAGAAAAAATCCTCCACTTTCTCTGTCCCAGTCCAGACCTATGTATTTTAAAGAAGATAGCTCTGTCTAGGATCCTATCGCTTCGATAATTTGGGAGAACAGTCAAATACTGACATTAAAAGTATCCTTAGTGGTTACCGTGGCTCAGTGGTTAGTGCGTTGGATAATTGAGCAAGCGCTGTGCGTTCAAGACCCATTCATGTCCACCAAACGTTATTCGCGGCATCACCTCTGGTCGGGGAATGACAAACCTCCGAGAGTACCATTTGTCATAAGAAAGCTTTTTAATTTTCCGTTCGGAGTCAGATATAAATTATAGGTTCCTTCTATTCGTGCGAACAATGCAACACGCGTAACACGAAAGGTTGCAATAAGCTAGGCCTTGGCTCACCTCGAGCTGTCGCGCCAGCTAATTTTAAAATTTATCAAGAACTCTAAAGGGTTCCAGATAAATATAGTGACACTTGCGGGTAATAGCTCCATGTTGTGTTACAATAGACCTACCTTGGCCAATGTATATCTGTGCTTTGCATAAGATCTCACCCTACTTACCTACTTAGAGGAATCTTGCTTCAAGTTTCAAAAGCTGACTGTGAGTTGGCATAATTTTCGAGATTGACGTAGGCTACTGGACGACTCATCTCTAGATTCTGCAGGGTTCGTGTAGTATGCTAATTAAAAATAAATAAATAGCTGGCGCGACAGCTCGGGATGAGCCAAGGCCTAGCTTCTCGCAACCATTCAGGCTGTGCGTGTTACATTTTTCACACGAATGGAAGGGATCTACAATTTATTGCCGACTCCGAACGGCGAGGTGAGAAGCTCTTTCATGACAAATTATACTCCCGGAGGCTTGTCATTTCTCGACGAGAGGTGGTGCCGCGAAAAATGTTTGGTGTTTTCCTGGCTGGGGCTTGAACCCACGCCGTTCGATCAGCAGTCCAACGCACTAACCACTGAGCCAAGGCGCCCGATTGCTGATTGCTGATATCTTAATAATGGATTCTAACACATATTCGGACTAAAGTCTCGAAAAAAAGGGTCCTTTCTGGATCAAATTGCATGTCATGGAAACGCGCACTAATATAAAATTGAATCCTTACATTTATTCTTACACGCATCCTGTTTCACGATTTCTGTCTTACTGACATTGAGTGTTTTGAGAATTTAAGACATCTTCTGCTTAATGGTTGAACACAACTTTACGGATGTATCTTTTCACCAACTTGCAACTTGATTCGATGATTATTTGTGTTTCTTACTTCAATCTAAACTGATCCTAGCCTTTATTGGTGTCTCATTACCCATTTACAGTACGTATCACCGATTGAATAGACAATTTTTGCCACGTTGCCTCATAAATTTGAAATTTAAGAACGATTGTGCTACGCCAGTTTATCCCAAGAAATGGTATCGTGTAAATTTTGCTTTTCTCTTGATGCTCCACCTTCCAATTCTAATTCAATCTTGAATCTTATGAATCGGTTCAGACAGTTTTTGTTCTATTGATACTCACCTACGAAGCCTCATCTACCTAACTATGTTGCATAGTGCTTAGACTTCATTCATGCATTCATTTCCTGCCCTCCCATGTTATCTAAAACCCAGAGAAAAGTGATCTTAAGTTGACCGCCTACCAAGCCAGTGAACAGTGGTCGTATTCTTTGTTTCCACAACCCGTTCGGGTCTCATTAAACCTCACAAGTGCGTACGTTCAAGACCATCTTCTTCGGTTGGTGAAATAGTCCCACAAAAACCATCTTTTCCCTGCCAAACACGAAGATCAAACTATCCTTCACCCAAAAAAAGAGAAAAAACTTGTTAACCTTTCAATTACCTATCACGCCATTCGTCACACTTGGAGTGTCAAGAGCCGTTGCAAACCCTGCACCATTTAACCCATCATTCCAAATTGATGTGTACTTTTCTCGAAACCAATTCCGCAAAAGCTCCACAGCACCGCACAGCTCACCAGAGCATCGTAGTAATAACAAGCGATCCCCGCGCTCCGGTTTCCATCGTGTGCATCTCTATTACGGTCCCCCTGCATTCGCATAAATAAACGTTTCCATTTAAGAAAATCACTTGATTATGCACTCCGCATATAACTGATAAATTATACGGCACACCGAGGTGGGAACGTTCGTCGAACGCTGGTACGGCGTGCAACTCCGCCTAATTATACCCTATCTGCGTTTTGACTCCGGAGTTCAATAAGATCGGTGTGCGCGGCCCTGGCGTACGCATGCACACCACGACAAGGGGCAGCCATGATAGCCCTATAACTCGCATGTGTTTATCGAATAAAGTCTGCCGAACGGAGAAGTCCAATCAAAATACCTAACCAGCCACCACTCCACTATGGCTGTTGAACCACCAATGAACCACCACCACTACCACCATCCTGACGGCCTCTATCCTCGTGCAGAGTTCAACTGCAGGCAACCACTCGGCCATCAAAACTGATAATTTTGATTTACAACACGCCAGTTATTATTTATAACTTACTTATGCGCGCGGCCCCGGGCCCGTCGGTCTCTCACACACACGGCACGTAGTGATGAGCCCTGGACGACCACAAACCACCCCCGGCTGCAGGAGCAGCGGCGGATGGATGGATGCATGCATCCACATCCACATCCTTGCCATATGGCCAGCAAAAGCAGGCACAAAAGACGTGCAACTCGCAACCGCCCATTTGGCCAGGCACGTCCAGGATTGGAGTCTCTGCGCCTCGTCCGGGCTTTTACTTTGCCCACTAATTTATGTGTTTGCGATGAAATCAATATATTCACGTTATTACGTTATTACCACGGCCATGGTGGTGGTGGTTGGGACGCCGACCAAGAGAACAACCATCTTCTGAGTTTATTTTCACAAAACGCGATTCCTGAGCTGCCGCCTAAAGGGCTGTTCCTGTTCTCGCATCCCAAAGAAGGAGAACTCAGATCTTGGGACCTCGAACACACGGGTCACTTCGTAGCCATTTTGTATCAGGAGATAAACGTTCGATGTCTTCTCGCGGGTGCGGTGTATGTTGTTCATTAAATGAAATTGTATGTGGTCTCAACTTTGCCCCCTGCGAACGTGCTCCGTGTAGTTATGCTGAGAAGACGACTCGCGACTCGTGTGTGGGTTAATTCCAAGCGTGAGTAGGTGGTGAAACCAAATTTTTAGAGTTTCCACGAGATTTCCAAGACAAATACAGAACTTTTGGTGAGAGAATTCATCGAACAAAGTGTAAAGAGTGAACAGGTGTTAGAGTGCCCGTTCAAGGCTTGTGGGTATGTCGCTCTGAAATTGGAGTTGTTAACACCGAGAAACCTATGTCAGGCTGACTACGAAGGCAAACTTGATGGTAGTAAACATGCAGGTACCACCGATCTTATTAAAATTTTGACTTTCTGTTTCAGGCCCGAATGCTGTTTTACAGCACAGCAGCAATAAGCCATGATCACCATCGGCGTGATCATTAATGATTTAATGTTGGAATACAAGGAACGTCCTTAAGATGGCAATACCCAAGGAGACGTAAGACGTGTTCTTGCACCACTTTGACTCCAAGTAATACTTTGCAAGTGAACAACAATATCAGGAATGGTAAGTACCGATCCTTTACAATTTAACATATTAACTCCCATTTCAATCTTAGGGAACTGGGAGATAAAAGACAAATTGAGTTCTGCTTCATCTAAGACTCAACTCAGCCTCCACCGTGTGCAAAATCAAGTTGGAACTGTTAAATTGGCCGGAGCCTAGCAGAAAGGTTACATACACAACAGCAGCTCCAGTAGCCCAAACTTCAAGTGGTAAGTCACAAGCTAATTGCTTAAACGAAAACTACACGCATTTTTTATGAGAAACGATGTTTTGTAAAATCGATCCCTCAATATGTAACCAGATCGCCTCCTTAAATCACAAATATTCGTTGATAGGTTCCAGGATATTCTTTGAAACAAAATCCAAACTAGAATCTAGGAACTGGTTTGTCTGCCGTTAGTGAAATCCTCAGTAGACAATTGAGAGAAACATACTTGATACTAAGTGAAGTTGAACCTGTAGGTGTGGTAGTTACGGATTGGCCTTCCAGGAAACCCAATTAGCTCTTAAGCGTCGTTTTATTATATCGCGTGACCTGATCATCGAATTGTGTTTTACATACTAGAACTATTTGAAGTGGTCGACGTGGATCAGCGGCTAGTGCGTTGGACTGCTGTGCAAGCTGCGTAGGTTCGAGGCCGAGCCATATCTATTGGACATTTTTTCGTGGCTATACCTTTCGTCGGGGAATAACAAATTCGCACGAAAAATGTTACACGCACAACATGAATGGTTGCGAGAAGCTAGGGTATTTTAAAATAAAATAAATAACTGGCGCGACAGCTCGGGATGAGCCGAGGCCTAGCTTCTCGCAACCATTCATGCTGTGCGTGTTACATTTATCGCATGAATGGAAGGGACCTACAATTTATTGCCATCTCCGAACGGCGAGGTGAGAAGCTCTTTCATGACAAATTATACTCCCGGGGGCTTGTCATTCCCCGACGAGAGGTGGTGTCGCGAAAAAATGTTTGGTGTTTTCCTGGCTAGGGCATGAACTCACGCCACTGAGCCACGGCGCCCGCTAGGCTATCTTAAGATTAATTAAAATCATCGCACCTAAGAAAATATTCATCATCATTGGTGGCATTTCGTTGAGGTCATCAAAAAATAGTTTCTCTGATGCCCGATGTCTGGCTCTGGCTGGTGCCGGACATCTGCACAAGAAGTGATGAAGAGTTTTTCCTGGTTCCCATCATAACACCTTCAGCAGTGGGTGTTGAAGTGGATGCCGAATTTGTCCGCGTTGGTCCCTACAGCACAATGCCCTGTGCACATCGCCACAACCCTAAGAATATCTGTCCCAGTTCTTTATGTGAGTTCAAATATGTTGCTTCGGCTGTAGAAGGGTCACACCTTCCGGGCACTATTGGTCATTACCATCGGAGTGGGAACTAAGTACTTTTGCAATACAATGATAGTGTAACGCAGAGAAAGGGGACCTTGTACCGACCGGAGCAGAAAAGCTCCTTCCTTTATTCTTCCGGCAACTTATAGCCTGAGGAATCTGAATCTAAGACATTTAAAGCGGCTTGACTATCACTGGGTTAAGGGTTGTAACTAATAGTCCAAGGCACCTCCTGGACTGCTAGCACTTCACTGTCGGTGAATTTATACTGCAAAGTCGAGCTTTTACATACCCTAGTCATTTGTCTACTTCGCCCTGGTGGGAAATTTCCAAATGTTTGGGAAGTTAAATTTGGGTGTGATGTGAACGTGAGTGAACAGTAAACGTTAACAGGTCCCTAGGCAACAAATCCAATACATTGCTATGCCTAGAGGACTAACCAGACCAGCACCTAGCCTCTTTCATACCTATTCTCACATTTCTTTACACTCAATTGTTTCTACTTTCTAATATTGAAGTCTGTACTCAAAGCGTGCAATCAGACTAGCGACCAGGATTGTCAAGGATTTTCTTCCAGCCTTAATTGGATGGACATACTTTCATAATTCGCTGTTCGATGTTTCCAGTTTCCAGCTTACTTTGGTATCGAGCATGACCTTCGTACTGAAAAATAGGCAGAGTACATGTTTATTAAGCCGTGGAGGGGTGAATGTCGGAACTTTTGTTCCGTTTGCATTAGTTCTGTTTCGCATGGATTGACACAAGTGCTAACCTTAGCCAATGCACGTTCTATTATTTTAATTACCGCAGACGAAAATATCTTCGACACTAAAATAGCTACGTCTCCATTTTGAACGTGTTTTTGTCGAGCCCAGACAGAATATTGTTAATAACCACTGTCCATATTAGAAGTGAGATAACGCCACTTCTGGCAACTCTGACACCTCAATTTTTACGAACGGATGGATGAGGGAAGCATTCAAAGTCGCGCAGGCTACCAGACTTCGCCATCGTTTTCCAGGCGCAAAGGTTAGCGATTCTTGATGCATGCCTTGACTTCAATAACCATCCAAACATACTCTGAGAGCCAAGCATATATAACTCCTGGAACTATTACATCGTTCAAACTCAAAGAATAATGTCGCAAGGAACTCGGAAACCAGTTCTCTGTCATTCTTATCTTGCTTTCCAGGACATTAAGGCATAGGTGAAAACCAAGAGGCTGACGAACTAAACATGCAAGATTTGACTCTTGACAGCATTCTTGCAAGACGAGCACACTTTCGAGTTCTGTGAATGTTATGAAAACTATCCTCATACTTCCTAAGAATACCTAACTACATATGAATCAGACTAAACAGCTGTATCATATCTAGGACGAGATAGCGCTCATGAGACCAAAAAAAAAAACCCGAGATTTCCTTAAAAATTCCGATAGGACTTTTTTTTCAACGTATAGCAATCTACAGGGGTCACTGGATTACCGGTAACCATCCAAAAAGATTGAGTATTTCCTTCAGCATTTACTGCAAAGATGTGAACGAAGTGAAAACCTTTGAAAACTTCCACATTAAATGCCAGCTCTTGCCAGACCAAGCCATCGTTTATTAAGCTTCTTCAACAACCTCATCTCGTTGAGATTTCGGAAAAAAATGTCTCAAAAATGTCGTTCCTCAATTCCACAGGCTGTAAATAAGCACCAACCACACTTACGCTTTCGCCGATTAAGTTCCTAAGAGTTGTGGAATCACAACGGCACCCTCCAGCTTTTCCCCAGTGATATCGATTCCTCCTTTCTAATGTGGATGCTTGGCATGAAAATCTCAATCCATTCCGTTCCGTAACATTTAAAGATGGCCATATTGGCAGTGTTCAGATTATTTACCTACCTAGATCGTTGAAGATGTTATTTCTCAACGTGGGTTTTCGGTTATTAGCAAGAGCGGAAGACATACAGAGGTTCTGTACGATGGATTCTTCTTTTTCCTCATACTTGCACCTCCTTCACACATTTTTATTGACTATGGCAAATCGCTTAGCATGTCTGCTTGAAATACAAATTACATTTATACCATTAGACAATTTTGGAAGGTCATCTGTCCTCAGGACGAGGCTGGTTATCTAGTCGTCATAGTCTTCTATGTTTAGCCTTCGACAGAGCATCAGCTGCTTAGCAAAAGACATAAGTGAATTGATACCAATAACCTAAAACCGAACAGGGTCCGAACTTTGAGGTTATTCTGTCAGGGACATGCGACATCCTTTTACTGTCCCAAATTTCAATCTGCTGAATGCAACCGACCAATCGCAACCTGTCATTTATGCTTGATACTGGCCCATATGGCAATCTGAAGGCTCTGTTTCTCTTCCACGAGTCGTCTCAGTCAGAGGTACCCTGTGAATTTCTCCTCAATTTTTCCCTGACTATGAGTCAGTTTGAGAAGGTTAGGTTAGGTTAGGTAGATGGGTTGGCGAGGGGAAAGAAGCACCCAGCGCCACACTCACGTCAGAAGTGTCCCATTGTGACGCCGATTTATTGAAGAGGAAGGTACCCCTTTCTCGTAGAGCAGTACCCAAATATTCTCCTATTACCCCGGGCTTTCGAACCATTTTGAACCTTAATGAACCTCCAGATGTCCCTGATGGGTTTGTCCCTTAGTTCTTCGGTATCCTGGAAAAAAATGCCTTCCGAAAGATCTATGTCTGAGGTGGCAGAGATCTGGGCAGTGGCAGAGGAAGTGGGTTGTGTCCTCATTGAGTTCCTCATCTCCAGAACCCCTACAAAGGTCGTCTTCACTTAGCTCTAGCTTTTTCGTATGATAACGCAGAGTATTATGACCTGTAATTACTTCTACAAGGATGGAGAGGGTTTTCTTGTCCCTCTGCATCAGTGTATCAGTTCTGGCACCATTGTACCTTGGCCATAATTTTCTATTTTTCTTACAGGAGTCCATAGAGCTCCATCTTTCATTCGCTTCCGCTAGAGTCCTGATAAACTTCATGTTTGAGTTTACATGGCGGGATTTTCACTGACTGATCATCCTGCTCCAGGTCTAGCGTAGATCCTTTCCTTGCCAATTCATCAGCCTTCTCATTCCCTGGTATGCCCTCATGTCCAGGGACCCAGCATAATTTTACCTCATGCTATGTGGCAAAAGCACTAAGCTCTTCGCGAGAGCACTTCACAAGTTTCGATTTTAGTTCAATAGCAGATATCGATTTTAGTGCTGACTGGCTGTCAATGAAAAAGGGGATATCATCACGTGGTATTACCTTCATCGCAGTCAGCAATTGTCACTGTTAGGACCTCCGCCTGGAAAAGGCTAAGTTTATCTGAAAATGTACCTGCTCCCACGCCAATGTCCATTTTGGATCCATCAGTATAGATGGCTTTGATTCGCAGGTTTGGTATTGTTCCCCTTGTCCATTCTTCTCCGCTTGGGAATGCACCGTGTAGTCAGTGGTTACTACATTGCCCATGTACTTACTTAGAATCTGAGCATGCCCCGTCGTACTTGACCTTCAGCCATTCGTTTGGCTGATCCTCAGGGCACTTCTAGCCGCAGATGCCTGTATAAACAGGTTTAGTGGAAGCAGGTTTGTGTCAAGTCTTTTTCAAATGCAAAGCCATCTGGTTTCTCATACCCTTTTTGAGAAAAGCGAACCTCTAACGCTTATGTAGCGCCTCGAGATGTTTGGAGGTGTTTGTTGATTCTGTTTTTGAGCTACGGGAGGTCGAATTCGGCCGGAAATATTTTTCTTGATAGCACGATCGTGCAGTTGTCAAGTGGATGATGGTCCTTTGTCCTTTGCGTCTGGTCCGATTTTTGAATACTGCTAGATACTGAGATATGAGGTATGTGAAGGGTCGTCTGTTAGGCGAATCAGTCTATTCTGCACTGTGTCGAGTAAATGAAGAAAATGTTTTGGGGTCGAACGCCAGATGTGCAAACAGTACTCAAGTCCCGGTCTAACTTAAGCTTTGTAAAGAAGAAATAGCTGCGATGATGTTAAGTAATTTGTCGCTCCGTTTCGAGAATTCTGATTAAGCGATGGTGAAAATGTGCCTGTGTGATATGGTATTAGGATTGCCGGTGATTCCCAGGAAGTACATGGTTTCCTTGACTTGAATCACTTGGTTGAACACATTCCTTAGCAAGTATGTATATGAAATCCGACGAAAGCAACACTTTATGTGGAGCGAGGACAACTCATTTCTTTTCCAGTGAGTTCAGCAGTCAACAATACATGATGGCGGTTGTCAAGCCACCAAAGCCTCTGCAAATTCCGTTGGTCTTGGTCATAACCTCACCTACGAGAGTTGTTCGCTTAATTTGATTACTCATCAAGCGCACTGCACGACGTGAACATAAAACTCGATTGCATTCCTGAAGTTCATTTTCCGCACGTAAATCAAAACAGTAAATGCCCGCTTATTCAAATACCCTACGGCCGCTCTGATCGTTGTCCCAAAACGCTTCCAACCACATAAAGTCCACTCTATTTGGCTTTTTACTGCTGTGCGCCCACTAAAACTATTTTTAATTGCTTTATGAACTGCCCGGTGCTTCTGAATCACTCCGATTCGTCGGCCGTCTTCTGGGAGAACTTCTGGAGAAACATATAAAATCCTCATCATAATCACGATTTGCGCCATTGTTTGCTGTATGGTGTGGCCCCAGCGACCAATAAAGAAACCATTTTTGTTTTTTTTTTAGGAAAAATTCAACAATAACTCTTCTTCCGCGCTACTGTTCTGTGCAGGCACCTTAAAGTGCCTCAAAAGTTAATTACAAAATTCGGTGGCTAATGAGTTTACCACTCTCTCGCGGATAGTAAAGGAGAAAAAAAAACCATCATTCCATCAACCCACCGCCATCGCCAACGCCATCCAACCTGGTAGCCCTAGAAATTATGTTTTAATGAGACTGCGCCCGATGGAAATGGCCGCCATTGAGGCCAAATGACTTTTCGTCCGTGTGTCGTCCATCTTAAAACATCCGAGGGAGATGCTCGCGCCCCTTTAGAAAATTAAGTGGCATTCAATTCGGCCTTTTTCAAAGGCACCAACACGGTAGGACCACCTCTTATGTAATTTTAAAAAAAAAAATTCATTCATTTTGGTGGAATTAAACTAATTTGTGATGCGTCATTAAACTCATTTCGATTTAATTATGGCTGACGCAAAAGTGTCTTAAGTTGGTTGGTCGGGTCTGTTCGGGCCGCAGTGCCGTGTGTTGTTTTAATAGGTATGCGTCGGGTTTCGGTTGATTTGATGTCTAATGAGGTTTTTTTTTTTCTTAACGAAAACGAGTGAGTGGATTGTTTCGGGACGGGTTGGTACTAATGGTGCGTAAAACTAAAGTGGATAACTGGAAGCAGTATTAAAGTTAAGTGACTAGAAATGGGTTTCAAGAACCGATGCTAGTCCAGGCTACTCTCAGGCTTATACATTTCCTCCACTCAAGTTTACACTTGATACACTTGGGTATTTAGAGTAGATCTAGAAAAGGAATGACTCTTGGGGGTTTTAAAACATAAGCGCACAATTCGCTTCTTCATTGCAAAATTGTCAACTGACTGTCGTTATCCTGGAGAGTTTCCTTCTATTTTTTCTCCTTACTCCGCTTATGCTGACGGTTTCTAAGTCTGGCCGTTTCTGCCTGTGACCTTTTTTTATATCCTGTTTCCAGTGGAATGTAGGCGCTTTCCGCAAAAGATCTGTGAAGACTTGACCTCGCTTGGCCGATTCATCAGCTCGATCATTCTTCTCTGTGTCGCAATGATTTATGCAGAAATGTCCTAGAACTTGTGAACACGGAAAGGTAGTGGAAATGTATGCACCACATATTTACCACAGAACTTTTGTCAGATATACAAAAATCGCTTTCAGTTGAGGTTTGGAAGAGTAAAACATCTTCAAGGATAGATCGGGAATAGATGCAAGTATCTTTTTAACGGATCTAGATCAAGCCTGCTATCTTTAAACACAAACATTTCAGCGAACCAAGTCAAGATTTTTGCACTACTACGCGCTTTGGACGGCTTATGTGAGGATCAGATGCGAATTACTAAATGGTATTGGGCAACAAGACAGTATTCGGACGGATAGAACACACCGAGGTCAGTAGTTAAGTTAGATTACTGGCAATTGATTGTGTCGAACTTTGAGCTTCAAATAACATCTGGAGAAGGTGATCTTATTTAGGAGATGAAGCCTACAAGTCTAGATGACGAGAATATAGCTACATACTGTGGCAGTGTCTAGCACTAGCTAGTAGAACAAATTATGTTTCTGACTGCCAATGAAATTGAAACTCAAAGCATTAGTCAAATATCTTTCAAATAAATACTAGCGTTGATCCGAGTAATCACCGTTGGGGAAGAACTGTGTAGAATTCCAAGGGGCACCTCTGACTGAGACGAAAAGAGATCTACTGAAATGGACTGTTTCGATATACATACTTGAGGTATATGTGATTACTGAGGTCCTGTGTCACCTTATGGCTCATAGGGCATCTACCATTCCTACTCACCATCGTGTTCTGTTCCCAGCTGCTTTTCCTCAACTACTGTGACTCCTCTTCAATGGGACGTTTTTGAGGTGACATGCGCTTCCTTATTGTTAGCGGAATTTAATAACATATCATAACATAACATAGCGTTTGAGATGCAATTTGACCAAAATACTCCCAGTATATTGCTTGTTCTTGAGGCCATTGTGTTATGATCTGATGATTTTATTTGCCGTTATTGCTCCTGAAACCCCACCAAAGTTGTTTGGTTTTCTGGTGAGGGTTCTTGCATTCTAAATTCAGTTCCGAAGATCTTTCATTTGCCAGGGATGTAATCAGTAAGCTTATCCATTTAAGAGATTTCTTTTTACCTTATAATTTGATTTGTTTTCCAGTATTGAGAGGTTTTTCAAACCATAACTACAGCTGGAAGTGTTTTATCCTTATCGACAATAAGTCAAATACATAATTCGAATTTTACTTTATTGAGTTTTGAATGCATGACACTGTTACGTGCAATTTAAGACACGTTTGATTCCTTTTGAAGAATTCTTCTGCTATCACTTGAAGGAAGAAGTGACTTAGCTGAGTGGGTTGATAAAGACGATATAGACCCTCTTCATCGCACTAAAGTTTACGTACAGAGCCAATGTGATGCCCATGTGAGGTTTTTCGCTGCTGCGTGGTTAAATTTCTTGGTGTCAATCATCCAATCGTCCTCGCAAACTTAAGCAACTATCAGATGGTTCTTCGATGTCATCAAATAAAAATTTGCCTAAGATTTTTCTTTCTTAGCAGAGATTCAGGAAGTAACAGAGTATCTTCTCGTCACTGCATCCTTTGTAAAGATCGCCATTGTTCAAATGTAGTCAGTAGCCAGTAAGTATCCCTTCGCAACATTGGCAAGGACCTCCCATCCTTTTCTATAAGCTTGGTGGTTCTCAATTTATCATACCTTGGATAATGAGTTTCACGCAAAGTTTGCCTTTGCACCCGTTAAGGACTTTAAGGACTGAGTCAAGGTAAAATTGTATCATTAGCTTGCTTTTGGTCTATGGCTTATAACTTTACATGAAGCTCTCGTAGGTATTTGGCTTGAGGAGGGAGAAAGCACTCGACCTCATCACACTTAGGTTCTTGTGGACCCATTGTGATGCCCATGGGGGTTGATCTCGGTTCCTACCGGGCTTCTACTTTACTGCTCGTTGTTGACTTGGGTCTCCAGCCATCGTGATGGCTCCTACACATATTGTCTTCGTTGAGTTTAAATTTCATTGCGTGGTTTCTTAGAAGGTTGTGGCCGGTAAGTGCACCCACCAACATTGAAAGCGACTTTCTGTCATATTTCAGAAGTTTGTTGGTTTTGTCGTATTTTGGCCAAAGTTTCCTTGGTATATCACAGGTGGTAAGCGACTGGCACCTCCTGTTGGCTGTCGTCGGGGTCGTACATTTCACTCGCTCTCTGAGATTACAGAGTGGGGGCTTAATCCATTGCAATGCTTGATTTTGGTCTATTGTAGACCACTTTCTTGCAGGCTCGTCGGTCATCTCACTTTCGGTTATGTCCCTGTGACCAGCGATCTATCAGAGAGTAACACTGTGCTGCGATCCAAGAACCTTAAGCTTGGATTTTATTTGAGTAGCAGAAACTGCTTTAATAGCTGTCTGACTGTCAATAAAAATGGTGATATAATAGTTATATTGCCATCAATGATACCATGATGATACGTTTGAAAGACACTGCTGTGAACAGGGAGTCTGATTGAGCTGTGTATGTTCAGTTGTTCGGAGGCCATACCGGATAGATATAGACATATTTCTCGTTGATTCATTGGTTTCCCATTCTTCTTTGCTTGGGAAAGTGCAGGAGAATGGCTTTTTGAAGCCGAGGTATGGTGGCATGTAGACACTGCTTATGTTTCCACCTATGAGCTTTTTCAGAATTTGCCCTTCTGGCGTTTGGCTTTTTCTCAAGGCACTCTTATAAGAAGACTCTTGCATCTATAAGTTTAGTGGTAGCACGTTGAGAATTGTTTCAAGCCCTGCTGTCGGCGCTGTTTTCATCGCGCTGGTTGTGCCTATGCATGTTGGTCTTTGTAAGGGTACGGTAAGACGAGGGTTTACTTGTTTCCCTTTGGAAGCAGTCTTTGGCGCTTAATGGATTACACCTTTTTCAAGGCCCGCGTTTGTGTTTCTACAAACATTTCGGACCGAGTTCGAACGCCCGATTGTATATATCATCCTGGGTCCATTCGATCTTATATTTTAGCGCACCCTTTGAGAAGCTCTTCGCTTATAATTGGTGGTGTTATCCCATTTAAACTACAATTTTTGTTAGCGAGTAGCCCAATTTTTTGGCGAGGAAATAGGGTTTCCACCGAGCACGTAGCCAATTGCATGCGAGGATCTCTTCAATCTCCCGGTCTAAATCGTTACATTTAGCCAAGTTCGTGCTTTTCTTCAGTATTTTGTCCAGTTTGTTCTAATAGCAAACATTGCTGCAAGTTCTTGCAAAAGTTTCAACCTGTTTGCCCAGCAAATGCACTGTAAGATATCACACCCAACGCATTCTTGAAATCCATTTTCCCAATCAACAGGTTTCTTCAAAGTAGCACTCCACCCAGCCGGCTCCGAAGTAAACAATTACAAACTAATTCCACCGCATAATTGATGGGACCCCAATCATATGCTAATAAAGATTTTTACTTGCTTCGTCAGCCCGTCCAAGCCAACCACCTCACAGGATGTCTATCAGAACTCCCATCAGTGAATGCAAATTACATTTCGCTTAATCAAACGACCCGCGACGACATCTGGAATATGATCTGTCGTCCCATCCCATTAAAAGCCCCCAACCTTCGACGTGAAACAAAAAAAAAAAAAACTGATAATATACGGAAACAAAATTTACGACTTAATGTTTGTGAGAGTGAACGTTGAGGACGCGAGACGATTCCGAATCCAAGACACATCTCGGCGCAGGATCTTAATAGCATTTTAAATGCTGGCCTCACCGGGATGTGACTGGAATCCCAGAACCGTCAGCGACCTGCAGCGCTGGAGGATCCTCACATCAGCCGTTCGGCGGAGGAAATTTCGTGTATCACCGCGCGAGTTACGAACATAATAAGCTTATGTTCCCCATTCGTCGTCGTTGTGGTTTTATTTGTTTTCCAGATACATTCCTTAGCATTTCTTAGCAGAGATTCAGGAAGTAACAGAGTATCTTCTCGTCACTGCATCCTTTGTAAAGATCGCCATTGTTCAAATGTAGTCAGTAGCCAGTAAGTATCCCTTCGCAACATTGGCAAGGACCTCCCATCCTTTTCTATAAGCTTGGTGGTTCTCAATTTATCATACCTTGGATAATGAGTTTCACGCAAAGTTTGCCTTTGCACCCGTTAAGGACTTTAAGGACTGAGTCAAGGTAAAATTGTATCATTAGCTTGCTTTTGGTCTATGGCTTATAACTTTACATGAAGCTCTCGTAGGTATTTGGCTTGAGGAGGGAGAAAGCACTCGACCTCATCACACTTAGGTTCTTGTGGACCCATTGTGATGCCCATGGGGGTTGATCTCGGTTCCTACCGGGCTTCTACTTTACTGCTCGTTGTTGACTTGGGTCTCCAGCCATCGTGATGGCTCCTACACATATTGTCTTCGTTGAGTTTAAATTTCATTGCGTGGTTTCTTAGAAGGTTGTGGCCGGTAAGTGCACCCACCAACATTGAAAGCGACTTTCTGTCATATTTCAGAAGTTTGTTGGTTTTGTCGTATTTTGGCCAAAGTTTCCTTGGTATATCACAGGTGGTAAGCGACTGGCACCTCCTGTTGGCTGTCGTCGGGGTCGTACATTTCACTCGCTCTCTGAGATTACAGAGTGGGGGCTTAATCCATTGCAATGCTTGATTTTGGTCTATTGTAGACCACTTTCTTGCAGGCTCGTCGGTCATCTCACTTTCGGTTATGTCCCTGTGACCAGCGATCTATCAGAGAGTAACACTGTGCTGCGATCCAAGAACCTTAAGCTTGGATTTTATTTGAGTAGCAGAAACTGCTTTAATAGCTGTCTGACTGTCAATAAAAATGGTGATATAATAGTTATATTGCCATCAATGATACCATGATGATACGTTTGAAAGACACTGCTGTGAACAGGGAGTCTGATTGAGCTGTGTATGTTCAGTTGTTCGGAGGCCATACCGGATAGATATAGACATATTTCTCGTTGATTCATTGGTTTCCCATTCTTCTTTGCTTGGGAAAGTGCAGGAGAATGGCTTTTTGAAGCCGAGGTATGGTGGCATGTAGACACTGCTTATGTTTCCACCTATGAGCTTTTTCAGAATTTGCCCTTCTGGCGTTTGGCTTTTTCTCAAGGCACTCTTATAAGAAGACTCTTGCATCTATAAGTTTAGTGGTAGCACGTTGAGAATTGTTTCAAGCCCTGCTGTCGGCGCTGTTTTCATCGCGCTGGTTGTGCCTATGCATGTTGGTCTTTGTAAGGGTACGGTAAGACGAGGGTTTACTTGTTTCCCTTTGGAAGCAGTCTTTGGCGCTTAATGGATTACACCTTTTTCAAGGCCCGCGTTTGTGTTTCTACAAACATTTCGGACCGAGTTCGAACGCCCGATTGTATATATCATCCTGGGTCCATTCGATCTTATATTTTAGCGCACCCTTTGAGAAGCTCTTCGCTTATAATTGGTGGTGTTATCCCATTTAAACTACAATTTTTGTTAGCGAGTAGCCCAATTTTTTGGCGAGGAAATAGGGTTTCCACCGAGCACGTAGCCAATTGCATGCGAGGATCTCTTCAATCTCCCGGTCTAAATCGTTACATTTAGCCAAGTTCGTGCTTTTCTTCAGTATTTTGTCCAGTTTGTTCTAATAGCAAACATTGCTGCAAGTTCTTGCAAAAGTTTCAACCTGT
Source organism: Matsumyia berberina (assembly GCA_917880715.2). Taxonomy (NCBI): domain Eukaryota; kingdom Metazoa; phylum Arthropoda; class Insecta; order Diptera; family Syrphidae; genus Matsumyia; species Matsumyia berberina. The sequence goes on along the minus strand of OU862870.1, from coordinate 106,074,889 downwards.
TTGCCCAGCAAATGCACTGTAAGATATCACACCCAACGCATTCTTGAAATCCATTTTCCCAATCAACAGGTTTCTTCAAAGTAGCACTCCACCCAGCCGGCTCCGAAGTAAACAATTACAAACTAATTCCACCGCATAATTGATGGGACCCCAATCATATGCTAATAAAGATTTTTACTTGCTTCGTCAGCCCGTCCAAGCCAACCACCTCACAGGATGTCTATCAGAACTCCCATCAGTGAATGCAAATTACATTTCGCTTAATCAAACGACCCGCGACGACATCTGGAATATGATCTGTCGTCCCATCCCATTAAAAGCCCCCAACCTTCGACGTGAAACAAAAAAAAAAAAAACTGATAATATACGGAAACAAAATTTACGACTTAATGTTTGTGAGAGTGAACGTTGAGGACGCGAGACGATTCCGAATCCAAGACACATCTCGGCGCAGGATCTTAATAGCATTTTAAATGCTGGCCTCACCGGGATGTGACTGGAATCCCAGAACCGTCAGCGACCTGCAGCGCTGGAGGATCCTCACATCAGCCGTTCGGCGGAGGAAATTTCGTGTATCACCGCGCGAGTTACGAACATAATAAGCTTATGTTCCCCATTCGTCGTCGTTGTGGTTTTATTTGTTTTCCAGATACATTCCAAAAATGGGACTCTGTGGATTTTTTCTCCCAATTTCGATGCTGCGACTGGTTTCCGAATTGATTGTGTGTTTTTATTGTGTCCCCATCGTGCGTCCCAGGTCCCATTGGACAATCATATAAATTTATTATCTAAGACGGCAGATTTAGTGGCGCGTTGCATTATGCCAGTGTGTATCTCTATGTATACGCATCTGCATAAGCGACGATACACCATACACCAACCGAACAACCGACCGGTCTGAAATCGAAGGCGGATTGGTTTCAAGTTTCTAAGACTCTCCGGAATGCTCTCAAATGAATATATTATGTGTTTTTAGTTTTTGTTTTGTGTGGGAATCTAAAGGGATCCCGAAATACCTGCCTCATGCACGAAAGTATTCCCCGCATGTTGAGATGATTGGGTATCTATAGATAACCTTGTACATAGTGCTGGTAATTATGTGCGAGCCGAGCCTATACCTGGGGCAGTAGGAACCAATTTAGATGTTGCATCCATTTAACCGGTTGGGATTGCTCTCGGGTAAAATGGAGTCTTCTTTGAAAATTCTTATTTTATTCGTTTTGGAAAGGGATAATTAATTCAGTTCGAGTGACTTAAAGAAACGAAACGCTGCATGATATCTTCGTGAGAAAGTGTATCATTGGTGGTGTGTCTATCGCGGTGAAGTGGTTCTGAAATATGATGTAATTTTCTCGATACCTGCAGGTTTCTGATTGAAAGAAAGATTCTTTTTCTTTTCTTTGTTACATAACGCTGGGTTTTGTGTGGAGATTTCTATTTCTATGGAACGCTATAAAAATAAGCATGTAATCCAATCAATTTTTACGGAGATCATGGATTAGCAGTATAGTGTATAGGGCATGTTTAGAGCTTTTAGAAGTTTTTAAGACGTCTGATAGAATTAAGAAATGGGCGTTGGAGTAGCGACTATCCAAGGTGAAACTTTTATAGGACACGTAGAGATTTAGTTGATTTTACAAAGCGGTAGCAAAGTAAACACCTTACTTGACCATATTTTGCCGAGGTAATTTTTTCATAAACAATTCTTGGTAGTTATGCCTTCCAGGATATATCGTAAACTGCATGCAATTCAATGCGAACACATTGCGCCCATAATCTTTACCGAAAAGATAGAAGGCAGCGATTAGTATTAAATCGACTCTTGAGTACTCAATAAAGTGATGGTGAAAAGGAAGTTTCCTTTGCTCATTCTTAAAAAAGTGCCTAGTTCCTCTTGGAAAACAGTGTTCAAAAACTCAAAGGGAATATGCTGCAGCGCATTTTTAAGATGTATGTATGTAGTCACTCCATTTGCAGAAACTCTTAAAATTTTTTAAAATCTTGAAGAAATCAGTGCTCAACTTATTTTGTTTGACGTATGGATGCAGAAAAATGATATTACAATAAGTACATTTTATAGGCATAGTGATTGTAGCCAGGAAACGACTTCTGTTGATAGGTTGTTAATGTCGTCCAGGTTTCCCGTATATGAAGGCTCTGAGCAGTCGAACAGGATGTGTTCAGTGTTTTGAACAGGGGCGCTAAATGGACAGATTGGATCGGTGGTTCGGCCCCACTTTTTTATTTATCTATTAGCGGGGAGTAATTTGTTCACTCAAGCACTGCGGTCTCACATAGTGACCGATTGTGCTGTCCCATATGTTAAGAGCATTTTGTCAGCTCCAGAGGATGTCAGGAAACTAATCAGCCTCACTGAGTTGAGCGTGGCAAGTGCCGTTGGTAAGACGAATGCAGTGCCTAGGGTCCGCTTTCTCACATGTGACGATGTGCTTTCATCGCTCTCCAAGTAGGGTCCGGTGACAGGCCAAGCTTGTGTAAATGCCGTTTTAGTGCCCGCTAATGATGCCAATTAGAATTATAAGGTGGTTTCATGTAGATTTAGGAGAAACTTGGATTTCTTTTGCGATAAATTGGGGAAGAAGTGTTTGGTACATTTCTGTCCTACACTTTCCATCCAAATTATGTTGGAATTGAGCAAGAATTGCTCCTTCATGAATTTTTAAAAATTGAATTTGTTTACTCCACTGTCTGGTTCCGGACCAGTGGGGGGGTGATTGCACCTATCTTCGTCAGTGAGTCCGCTGTTTAATTGCCGGTGTGGCCCTTGCACCGATCCAGTGTAGTATGACCAAGTTGTTTTTTTCCCAGTTCTAGAAGCAATTTGATGGTCTCTAGGACTAGTTTCAATTTTATAGTGGCTGATTTCAGTTCTTTCAGGGCAGCTTGACTGTCAGAGAAGATAAAAATGATTTTGCCACGGGGGCTAGAGAGCAAGTTTAAGCTTGTGCACTAATTGATGTCAAATATTTCTTCCTGGAAGATTGGTGAGTATGTGCTTAGACTAATCGATATCATTAGTGCTAGATGACTCTCCGAATATTCCAGCCCCAGATCCACTGTCCATTTTAGAGCCGTCCATGGTACACGGACTTGGTCATGCTATGAAGGACGGAGTTTAAATTTTTCCCAGTCGTCACTGAGTAATTTCGTTTGAAGCAGTACCTTGGGAGAAGTGTAGTTGAAGCACCCTCGATGTCTAGAAAGGCGACAAGGCATATCTCCTTTCTATCGAAGGAGGTTTCAATCCTAGTTACTAAGTCATTGAGTGGTGACTCAATAGATTTGCCCGGTTGTTATGCGTGTTGAGTTTCGCAGAGGGGGAAGTTGGAGAATGCCTGTCCTCTTATATGTATCTCAATTATCTTTTCCATGCATTTTACAATGAATGACATAGTCTTATGTCTTGATGGGACGGAAGATTTGGGGCTTGAGTCCGCGGTTCTGCCAGCCTTATGTAGATATTTGACAGTTATATACGCCAGGCAGCCGGTAGGTATCCAAGTGAACAGCTGAACAGCTTGGATAGTGTGGGAGCAATTATCTCTGCTCCTTGTTGCAGTAGTGCTGGGAAAATGCCATCATATCCGGGAGTTTTGAAGGGTTTCATGGAGGAAATGGCTGGGAGTTTTGAAGGGTTTCATGGAGGAAATGGCTCATTTGGTGGCCTCAACATTGCAAATTTCTCTCGCGATTTTCCAGCCTCCCCTTGTTGGTAGATAGGGATGACAGTCTGCCTGGGGTGATGGTCTGATTGAAGGGGGAAACAATTCATAGTAGTTATGCGTTCCAGGGTAGATCACAAATCGCATGCAATTCAATGAGAATGGAGACATTCCGCATATAGTTCTTACCAAAAAGTAGAAAGGTAATGATTAGTATTAAATCAACTCTCAAGTACTGAATGAAGTGATGGCGAAAAATGAAGTTTCCCTTGCTCATTCTCAAAGAATAGAATATGCTGCAGTGTATTTTTAAGACGTAGTCACTTCATTTGCGAAAACTCCAAAGATCAGGAGATATGTAGTGCAGCTTGATATCCTTCACACCATATGTACACTGTCGTAGCGGGAAGGGTGTTAACGAGAAAAAAATTCTAGTTCACTTATTCTCCAGGTGTCCGTCTCTGACTAGAGATAGACAACACAGATTAGGAAAACCATTCCTTGACAACCTTCAGAAGATCTTGGATGAGAGAACTGGGAAACTGATGCTTTTCCTAAACTGCTCCGGATGGATCTGAGGACCGCTGATCATAGTTACTCTTGCTTACGCCCACATAAACATCGGGTCACATTAGGTTTGATTGGATTCTTTGAATATTCATCTCTACCTAGCTACTCTCGAATGCATTTTGATTTCCTAACAATCAATCAACAATCGACAATCTAACAGTTTGGCTTAGACGTACTGGCAGTATTCAGTTAATTTTGATCTTCAAAGAGGTATTCGTCTGCCGTGGCTGTTCAGGGCAGAGAAAGTCTATGCTAGATTCCTCATCTTTCTCATTTCTTCTATAGTCTATATACGTGCCAAAACGGTTGCCTGCCTTCAATGCGTTGCCCTCTTAGGTCATTTGTTTGTTTTACAAGGTTGCTTCTTCTTAATCAAATAAACGCTTCAATCTTCTAAGATCGAGGGTAGGTCGAGAAAGCCTGTCATAATTGTAGCAATCCAGGTCCACCTATTATTTTTGTTTTACAGGGTATCAATGTAAGCTTCTCTGCAGTCTTTACCAAAATATAATAGATATATATACCTGCTTCTTGTACGTAGAGGGTATTGTCCGAGAGGGTATTCGTCAGCCACATAGCTTCCCGGAATGTCATTATAACTTGGGACTTGGTATCTCCTTTACGGACACGTGGTCACTAGCTTTGTTGTGGTGAACACAAGGGATATGATCGCGGCATGGCGATCGATATATGTACATGAGGCAAAGAGAGGCGATCGATCAGACGCACTGTTTTGACTTCGGCCTGTAAGGCGTTACAGTGACGAGGATAGGGAAAGACATCTTCCGCTATTTTGGAGTCGTCAGTAAAGAATGAGATGAAGTTATTTAAAATAACTTCTCGCTCGCTTCAGTCTGCGGTATTCTACTTTTGTAGCCCATGTCAAAGTCAGTTTTAGTGAAGTCAGAAAAGACAAGGAAAAGGTATGTCCTACGTTTTTCTCACTCCATTGAGGAGCAAGGGGCTTGCTACATGCCAAAATGTATCGTAGAGGCTCAGATGACTCTGTTATACATTCTGAAAAAGACATTTCATCAGACATCAAGAAGAACAACTTTTGCCAATTGCTGTTCCTTTGGGCTGGGAATGCAAACGAGTCTCTATGTAGTACTGCCAAACATTTAAAGAGACTCGGTATGAGACCTTAATCATCTCAGTCTTACTTTATGGCACCGTTGCCAGAAGAACTCCATCGAAGGTGAGTGAAGAAATTCTTCATAATGTCGAATGAAAAATTCTGTGTATGATCTTTGATCCGTGGAGTCTTTCCCGTCTATTCGGCAGGACAAAGCAGAAGAGGAAGATCTCGCCTGAAGTAACGCGTACAAGTAGAAGGAGGCTTCAACCAAATTGGTGCGCAACAGTTTGCTTAGAACCGGGCGGTCTGAAGAAACTTGTCGGGTTGAGGAAGTAAGTCTACAGTCATAAGTTTGTCGGTTTATAAGCAAATACTCGTACTTAACTTAACGATATAATACCACATACAGCGTTTGTCATTCAGTTTATTTGGTTCCGATCAACAACATGCATGCAAAGCCTATTGAAGTTTGATGGACATTTTTGACATTTACGTCAAACATAAAGGAGTGACAGCCATTCGATTAAAGTAAATAATTACCTATTTGTCAACGGTCACGTAAATAAAAAAAAACATAACAACCACAAAAAAAAAAAAGTTTAACACCCACTTTCTATGTAGAACACATTGAACGATGTCTGCTTTGCCCATCCTTGTCATTATCCTTGGGAAATCATAGCCGTTACAAACATCTGTCTCTTGAAACAAAAAGAAAACGTTTCCAAATTGAAAAAGTTTTATTGGTTTGTTATGTTAAGGGTACGTTTCCCCCCAAAAAAAATGTCAATTTGCGACAATAAGCGACGAAGCAAATAAATTGTTTATGCATTCAATTCGAATCTCATTTCAGCTGACAAATTGTCTTTGTATTACAAAACTAAAAACTTTCAGAAGAGTCTTTCAATGAAAAATCAATCTTTGGTGATGTGATGAGCAATAATAAGTTGGTTTATTCGCTCATAAACAAATATTTATCTGAGAACCAGGAGTTTATAGTGGGAAGGTGTCCAAGTTATGCGATGGAATTCATGCCATCAGTTAGGTATTCACTGGGTAGGCCCGGGATGAGATCGTTGAACCAAGTCCGAAACCATACATCTACCCGTATTGGGATAGCTTCTGATGTTTTAGAGTTTTTGTATGCCATACACTGAGTCTGCACCTTAGGACCCATGTACTAATCTTTTACCTTTGGTTTAAATACACCTCGTTTCTAGGCGACCACTCCGAACTGACTTAATTACTCTATCTGTGACGTTTCGTTGTTTTGTTAGCTTTCCAGTTCTACTGTTTTAAAATCTTTTATGGTAGTTCAATACATTTTTTTCAAATTTGACATGCTTACTTGCTGTCAGTTTAAATGTCAGATTACTCTTTACGTAACACAAAGTAATAGCCTGTTCACACCTGCCATTTCCTTCCAATGACATTTATGCTGGTACGTCATGCATCTTCTTTTTTCTATAATTTCCGCAATTACGTTACATCTCCAATTAAAACAGTAAACCTACTCTCCATTGCCAAACATAAAGCAACCATACTTGATCGATCGAGCTTCAATGACAGTTGCAATTTATGTGTCTGCTTATAAATCATTGAAAAATTATATAAAAAAAAACGGAAAATCCTAATAAATCTTGAACATCCATTCGATCAGAGATTTAACCAATCACAAGTCTAACTTGAGTACGGCTTCAATCAAGATAATGCAACGGACAGATGCTTCGCGCTGACTTCATAATGTGAAACTTCTGTCAAAATGTGACTCTGCTAAATGGCTGCCATACTTGGCTTGGACTCGGTATGAATGAAGTTGTTTCCTAATTAGAGGCTAAAGAATTTAATGTTGAATTCCTTTGATTAATAAAAATTATTTATTTATCTGATAAAACCTGTCGTCGATCGTATGCACTAACTGACAGTGTCCATTTCCCCATAAGGCCAGCCATGGCCTCGGCGAATGGAATTTTCTCTTTTTTTGTGTTCTTGAGAAACTGTCAAGTTACTTGTGAAGCAGTGAATAGAGGAGCGGAGTACAAGTGGAATGTAACAACACTTTTTTTTTTTTGGAAGGTTAGCTTACTTATGAGCAGTACATGTAAGAAGCAATCCTCCACGCTGAGACTTGTTAATAGTTATGGCAAACAATTCCTTCTTAATGGATGCCTACTTCTCTAAATTGTATTGGGCTTTGATTTAATGAGTCAGTCAAGGCTATAATTACCAATTTTAATAGATTACTTTACTAAGTGGGGTCTAAAAATTAATATTGCAAAATGTGGTATAACTTGCTTCAGAAATGCAAGTGGGAGAGGACATTACCTTGCAGTTAAAGAGAGTAAAGCCCTTAAGTTAGAAATAAATGGAGAAAATGTTCCTTTGAGAAATGAATTGAAATATCTAGGCATAAACGCTCATATAAGATTTATATTCAATAAACATGCAAGAAAAGCCCTAAATAAAGCAAAAATGGTAACTGCCATTTTAAAACCTTTACTGCAGGCCAAGCAAATGTCGGCGAATACAAAAATACTTATTTACAAAACATTAATTAGACCTATTCTAACATACGGATTCTGTACGTGGTTCACAATTTCACCCACTGCGGCCAAAGAACTACAGATCTTTGAAAGACGGATACTAAGATTTTGTTGCGGAAAATTCAGAAAACCAGATAAAACATTTTTTTCAAATAAAATTCTATACGAAGAAACAAAAGTTATTCCTCTAATGATTTACCAAATTGACCTGTTGTTAAAAAGATTGGAGCGTATAAAACATCACCCTAACTCGGCAGTCAAATCTTTATTGGATTCGAATATTTATGAGACTATAGATGACCACTACTATCTCTCACCTTTTAATTTATTAAACGCTGGATCTTTATCCGTGTTAAGACCAAATGCAAATAGAGGCCTTTTAGTTCCTTTCTACGAGAAAGCATCCCTGCTTAATTTACGCGGGTAACATTTCTTTTGAGTTTCATACTGTTCATAGACCATTGTTTAAAAACACTGTTGCTTTTGTTCTGTATGTGTTTATACCCTTATGTATAAAAAATGTTATTGTTATAATTATTATTATTATTTTTTTTTCCTTTCCCCCTTCTAGTCATTATTGTAGTTTTTTAGTTTTTAAGTTATTAAGTTTTTAAGTGCCCAAAGAAGCCATGTTGATTATGTATGCCGGGAGCAAGCATACACTTAATACGTTTTTAATATTAAATATAATTGGAATTCTGATATAAATGTATAAAAACATTTGCCTGTATCTGTTTAGCCAGACATTATGTTTAGTCGGCCGTATTATAACAACGTTTGTACAAACAATAATCGTATTGATTTTTTTTCTTGTCTCAATAAAGTAAATTGTAATTGTAATTGTATTGTCAAGGCTATAATGTAATATTGGTGCCAACTGTTTACAAGTTTGTAAGACAAGTCCTTAGGATCTAAAGTTCCATTTCCATGATCTTATCAATAAGAGCCTTCCTAGTTGTAGCCATTGTCTCAAGCGTGTGCAAGGACAGCTATTGAGAGTACTTTAAAATTTTAAAATGTCAAACTCAAAAAAGTTCGCAAGATTCTCTTCGAAAGGGATTCCCAGCATGTCTTTTTAATTTTTCGTAGTCTGAAACCACTAACGAGTCACGGCGAGAGCTCGGGATGACCCAAGGCCAAGCTTTTCGCAACCATTCATGTTGTACTTTTACATTTTTCGCACGAATGGAAGGGACCTACAATTTATTGCCGACTCCGAACGACGAATTGAGAAACTCTTTCATGATAGATTATACTCCCGGAGACTTGTCATTCCCCGACGAGAGGTAGTGCCGCAATAAATATTCGGTGGACAGGCTGGAGCTTGAACTCACGCCCAACGCACTAACCACTGAGCCACGCCAATTATGATCGATAATAAGACTGGAGAGTTTAGGGTTCTGTAGAGCATTAGTTACTTCCATCTTGTAAGCAGATTTAACCCCAGTTGTTTTGTCAAAGCGAAGAAGCAGTGATTTCCAAGAACTATTCGCCGTTGAAACTCATTCGTGGAGTTGATGTTTATTCCGAGGTTGGTGAACTCCTTAACTTTTTCAAAGTTATTATCACAGTTATTAACAGTGACGTTCTGTCCTACTCTGTAAACAAACGCTAATTTCTTTCTTGACAGATAAGTTATCATCGAACAACACAGAGTATTTCAAACAAACAGCCGGATAAGCTTTGTTAAACATTTTTTCTCAAGCGTTTTCCACCAGGTTGTCGACCTATGTTAGGGTGGATCGTAATACAATGATATGTTGTAGCCAGTGTACCTTTACTTGGGTTTAAGTCCCAGTGCATGGTATACCTAGGTAAGAATCTGTACTTGAATAGGAAATGCACTTCTTGCTGCTCACGCTCCCTAGAATTTTTAACAAGTAATTTAAACATTAGACCAATCCTACTGCACAATTTCGTATTACGTCTCGCCCTATGTAGGCTTATTACAATTGCTCACTTCATTGCCTTTCATGTATGAATTAGATGCCTTAGATGGTAGTCATTTCCGATTACATCTGTATATTGTATAAATGTCTACCGTTTCATTCTAGATCTTCAGAAGGAAGGAGGTAAAGCTTTGTGATTAGTTTTCCCTGCTTTGAAAATAAAAAAAAAACTACTCTCACTTACCGCCAGGACTTGAAAGGGTACCAGCTTGCCAATCGCCTGAATTGCAGATGGATAATTTTCTCAGAACCCTACAGCATTATTGGGTGGATGCGATCAATGCCAGAGGCCAGGGGTGAAGGATTGTGTTGCCGACAGTTTTAGATCTGATTCCTCAGGTTTGATTTAAGTTTCTATTATTCTTGCAACTCCTTCGACAAATTTTGGTATCGACGGAGTCCTCTATGGCCTCATAATCACATCAGTGTATCCAAGCGAGAACTATTCTTATTCTCAACACTTGCAGGGCTTCGAACTCAATGAATGCCAACGAATTAGCAAAAATAAGGTCGGAACAGAACTGAATCAACCGATCAGTTCCTGCCTGACTGCCCGAAGGGATGTAGCTGCGGGTTCTCCTAAATTTCCACCGCAGGCATTCCCGCGCACATAACTAACCTCCGCTTAGATGTTAGATTTTGGGGTGTAGATGGTCTACGACTTTTAGAGATCTATAATGCTCATGAAACCTCCTAGAAGATATCCGGTGATTTTCGAAGCGCTCTGGTAAATTTGAATTTAGCACCATGGATTTCCAGTATTTCTATTTTCTTTTTTTGCGATTTTAGTAAGGCAGCAATCACCTCGAACTTTCTGGAGAACCAAAACCTCTTTTACCTTTTATCTGTGATTTTGAAAATTGGATCGATTTCGATGTGTTCCAGGATCCTCAGATAGCCCGTAAAGTTGCCAGTTTTGAGTCTCGGTATCTGCTGTAATCTAAGAGCACTCACCAGGCTAAGCTATACAGTTAATTTAACAGTTTTTAAGCCTCATCTTACGGAGATTTTTAGCCACCATGCCAAAGATTCGTAGGTGATCATGGGTTTGAGGATGGCACTATATAGTCAGCAGATTTTAACTTAAAGACGCGATAAACACTGCCCTAGTCGCCAAATTGTAAACCTTGTTCAAGTTTCAGTTAAGCATTTTATTGAGAATTACTCCGAGTTACTTCGCTTTCCCCGATAAGACGACGGGGATGCTTTTTAGTGAGATTTGCTTAAGATCGTGCTTTCTCTTCCTGGAAAAGGGTGTTAGGACATTTTAACCCGGGTTGATGGTTAGGCCCGTGGCTATGCACCAATCCAAGACTTGCAATGGAATCCGAGTCCCCTGGGTAGGCCCAGGATGATATGATTGGACCAAGTTCGAAATCACACCTCTACCCGTAAGGGGATAGCTTCTGAAGATTTCGAATCGATGGCGGCAGCTCGGGAGGTATGGAGGGTCCACTTTAGCCCCGTAAACCCAGATTATACCCATGTATCGTCATTCCCCGACGAGAGGTGGTGCCGCGACAAATATTCGGTGTTCCTGGCTGGGGCTTGAACCCATGCCGCTCGGTCAGCACTCCAACCCACTAACCACCGACCCACGGCTACCACAATTGTGTATAAGCAGGTCTTTCGAAAATGATGATAAGGATGATGAAGTCGCATAGAGAAAGAGGATAATGAGAATCGATTTAGAAGAAAGCCGCACAACTGGCAGCTTGCTTCAAGCCTGATACCAAGATTCTTAAAAATAATGAAGGAAATTTGCAGAGGGTGCTCATAATGACCCTACAGTCTGGTATGTATCTTGGCCTAACCAACAAGCCTGCGCTTGCATTGATTTTGCATGTTTTTATGGCACACCGCAGAAAAAGATAAGATTTGGATAATTTCTGAAAATGACAAACTGAAACCTTAAGTCCAAAGTCACTGTTTATTCATTACATCTCGTCAAGAATTCGAAGAAATTTCGCTCCAAAAAGCACAAGTTCTGTTAATTAGATCTGACAAGTACTTCGATGCGGCAGGTACTAACTTTTTGCCTAGCAGGCCACTGTTCATTTTAAAACTTTTAAATTTTTTCTTCCACGAAGTAAAGAAACGTGTCAAAGTGTCACTGTGACAGCACAGGTCCAACTTCAGCACAACAAGTGGTAATCAATTAACCTATCCACTTCCGTCATAACACTGATAACTGCACACACCACACAAGTAGCGGCTTCATGATCGTAGATCGTACAACATTAGCACGCTCCTGACATCCATAATTCCATCGTTCACCGAGCGGTGACATGTGGTATACCCGGAGTGAACATGATGCAGGCATCCGAGTTGGCTAACAGTAGTTTCTACATAATAAATACTCATGGAATCAGATCGCATCTACAAATGGCTCATTTGTTGTCCGTCCTGGGGTCCGTGCATCCCACCATCGCACACAAGTTGAAGTCTACGTGCGTAATCATGATCATGACAACAACGGGGCAAAGGCAATCTGTTGCCATTTTCGTAAAACTAGAGCTGCTGGACTTTTGTGCGCGTGTTAGACAATCGCAGTGGCAATGCTGGTTGGCCCATAGATGGTCAAAGTGCTGGTGATCATGGGTTTTGATTGAAATGCAATTGGTCAGGTTGGAATGATTGCAAATCTAATCCTATGCATGGGATGAGGATGATTAATATAATTTTTGTATGATTTGAATGCGTTGGGGGATTCAGTAAATTGGCAGTGTGAGTGGTGAAATGCATACTCAGACGGCCGTCCGATTGGTCTCTGCTTGGTGTGTTTGGGATTCGTAGAGCTATACACAGTCACTATTCCTCACTTCTCTGATATTTGGCATGATACACACGGGGACAGTGACGCTTTGCTTTAACTTTCTCTAGGCTCTCTACTAGATTCAAGGTCAAAAATTCGATCCAGCGTCGAAGGATTTTTCAATAGCTCCGCATTTGTGTAGTTATGTATCTTAAGCAAATCGTTTGATCAAAGCCTATTTTGTTGTGGATAGCTAGAGAACGCCCCACTTGATGTTCCTCAAAAGTGAACCCTTTGTCTTTTCTTCAATCGCAATGAATCATGTTTTGGTAGTTACTCTTCTTATGACAGTAGTCCACGGCGACGTCAGGCCTGCACTCTACCTCTTTCAGCAAACGAATAAAGAATCACATCATAGCCTATGTCCTCTAGATTATCACTCGTCTCTCGTAGAGATGGCAGAACAATCACCAACGCTAGGTTCCAGGTCACATAAATACTCCAGTTCACGAGCTCGCTAGACATGGTTCCGTTATAAGAATCCTACCAGAACAACAAAATTAACACTTGACGGAAGAAAGATACGTTGCGGCAAGTTTCTAGACAGACCCGGCATAGACTGGACGAGAATCGTCATCATAGAACGATCGCGAATTAACCGCGCTTCCGAAGGATACTGTTCTATAGGCCTTCACTTGAAGAGGCTAGACTTATTCCCAAAAGATTTCTACGACAACTTTAAGACAAAGAGGAGGAAGAAACTGCTTTTCATTTCTTTTGCACCCGCCCGACCTGATTCATCTGGAGGTTAAAACCTTCGATAGGCTTCGCGACAATACGAATATTGACGCTAATAGTGCCCTACGGCTTACAAAACGCAATAATTAGTTTAACTAGTTCTCTGAGAAGGTATGCATTAGTGAAAGATCCTGTGGCATCACAATGGAACTTCTTTTTGGTCTGAGTCTATCTGCATCTAAGTGAGGACAACCATCCTAACCTAGATCATATGTTCCAGTGCCAGAACATAAATAGCCGGCGCAACAGTCCAGGGTGAGGCAAGACCTAGCTTCTCCCAACCGTTCGTGTTGTGTGTGCCACATTTTTCATTGGAATGAAAGGGACCTACGGTTGGACGCCGACTTCAAAGGGCGAATTGAAAAAGTTCTTCTTGACAAATCATGCGCTCGGAGGTTTGTCATTCTCTGAAGGGAGCTGGTGTGGCAAAACATATTCATCACATAAGAGTGATAGGAGAGTTTTCAAGATATCAAGGGTGTTGAACGTCATTGAAGTTACCAGCAGTCTTGCAGTCTTGCACTATTAGTTTCCAAAGTCGAGTAAAACAGTGTCTTGTGATGACAAATCGGATTCTTTGCGTCTAACAATCAAGCTAAGATCCACTTGTGCCTCATGAACTCGCGCTTAAGTTGCGAAAATTTGGCATTTTACTTCTACAAACTCTTCGCTTCTCATATTCGACGACCAAAGGTCGTTGGGAAATATTTTTTCCACTGTCAAGATATATTTTTCTCCAAAAGACGCAGTTACAACTGAGACTGGTTTTTGACTCAGATCCTTATTTTTTTCCACTTGTTTGGAAGCAGCAGTAGGTCTTACAAACAGACCTACAAAATGTTACGCAACGACATCGTCCTTTTAAAGGTTTCAACGGTACCCACCATTTATAATTAACTGGAAAAAGGCTTACATTTGCCGGCAACATAACCTCAAACCTTGTGATCATGAAACACACTCGATGTTCTCTCCCAGTAGCACTTTGCATGACCACAATATGCAACACGATTACGGGCACGAAGTCAAACATTAGGTTAATTCACCAGTTTGCCACCGACCACCGACCACATGATCATCATAATCACGGTGCTGATCGCAACAGTGAATTTGCAAATTACTTACAGAATCCACCCACCCATCCAGCAATTGCTGGCCACGCCACAAGTGAGTACGGTTCGATTACGGTCTCAATCGCGAACTCCATATCATTAGGTCGATCGGCATCGCGTACAACTGCGATCGTGTGCCATTTGTGGTGAGTTTGGGATGCGCTTGGGAGCTGCTTCGGCGATATTTGCAAACTTCTACACTCTGATTAACAGGCCGAGGCCGGGGAGCAGGAGTGAGGTCAGTTCCAGAGCTGGCACGAGCACACGGGGTAATTTCGGGCCAATCATCATTCCGTCATCAATCAGCAATTATCGATTGCAAATTGATGTTGATTGTGCAGATTATAATGATCGTGTTTGTTATTGTGTTTGCTATCATCGGCGATCGACTGATCGACTGATGGGTGATCCTGTGACCACAGAGATTTCTCAGTGCTGTGACAGACGGACGCGTGTGTGTTCACCCTGGGGGATACGTTACCGTCTGATATGGATTGTTTCTGACATGTGCCATAATAAGCGATGGACTGGACGGTGCAACAAAAACCGAACGAGACCATGCGCTCTGACGTGAAAAGAAAGTGAAGTTGCGTGATCGAGTGCAAACATATGCTTTGGCAAATTATGTTTGCCCGGCGAGGAGTGAGTACCCATTCCAAACTTTACAGGACAGCGTAAGCGGTGTGTCTTCTTTTATTTTGAAATGTGTCAATTTTCTGTAAATTACATAGGTATTACTTGACATCGAAGCTTTGAAGGACCTGTAGTTGCTATTGCTTCCCTATTTACAGTTTTCCCTTCTCCAGAATCAAGTATTCGACGGGAGACTGTTATTGCGAACTCTTTTCACATCTGTTGCTTATCATCCAGGGCCAAAAAACAGGATATTTAGAGTCATTGGCGCATACATCTGGTAATCAGTGGTTTTAACAAACCTAAGCAGCAGCGAAGGGATATGCTTTTTCATTGTGCTGAACAGAGAGCATAAAGCATCTCTTCGAGACCACAGAACTGCATATACATGCCCCATTATCAGGTGCAACCAATAATTTACAATAAGAGTTTCTATTAGACTTTAACAAACTTAAACGGTAGATGTTAGATGTTACTCCTATATACGATGTTTTACTCGCGAAGGATAAAATTCTCACATTTTTCGATCAGATAAAAGTTAGGTTATGTTGGATTGCAGTGGCTGCCAACTAAAACCAATACACAATTCCACAATAATCTTTGAAAGATCTCCTGCCTAGTCAATGGACCAATTGGAGCTTCTTATGAAGCATAGGAGGCTGCTAACGTCGGTATTTACCAGGTCGCCTAAGTTGGCGTGGAAGAAAACTCCTAAGTGGAGTTTTCTTTTACGGGAGAGAGCTAGACAGATGCAAGGAAGATGGAAAATAGTCTCCTCCTCCTCTTCGTCCATACAGCTTCCGCAGCAGTCGATCAGATATACCTCTGCTTGAAAGATGCTGGGCTATGTTCCCAGGGGCTCCGAGAAATTAACCCCGGGCCTGTATAATCCTGCTCCAGTAGTTGTGCTTGAATTGGTATACGTCGTCGTTCCAATCTCTTTTACTGCTCGGTTTTGTGTAAATTTTTTGTTCGTAATTATATAATCTCTAGTGGAGCTTTTAGCCTTCTCAATCACACTTTTAAAATTCTTATTATTGTTTCCTTTCTACCACAATGAGAAAGGGGTAACCCACAGAATCGCCTCTATTGCAGCTGCGGGACAGCTTCTCGTTGTCCCTGCATATTAGTGTCTGGAGTTTTTCCAGGACTTTCTTTGCTGTTATCAGTTGGGTTCTTCCTGCCCGGGCACTGCCCCTTTGGTTATGATTGGTCTAACCATCAATATATATATCAATCTCAGCATTGCAGGATTTTCCAGAAAATCGCCTGAATATCATGAGTGCTCAGGTGGCTTTCCTCACAATCGACTACATGTGTGCCTTTCATTGAAGCTTCCTATCTAATGTTATGCCAGATATTTGACCTGCTGTTAAGGGTTATTTACGATTCCACCTAGTTACCTCCTTCGATGTCTAGAAAAGCACAGATGAGAGTTTCTTTGTGGTTCAGTAAATCCTGGATTAGACTTGTCACCTGGTATAGTGTGATTTCCTAGGCTTTCCCCGCTTGATACGCTTGTTGCCTATAGTGGAGAGTGTTATTTTCAGTTTCCGAGGCTGTTGCACAATGCTTGACCTTTAGTCCGTCCTAAATCTTTCTGAAAAAGCCGGCATTTGGAGTTGATGCGTCTATGGATATGTCCATTATCTTTTCTGTGCTTTATTCAATCTTTTCGCATTCGTCAAGCGTAGAGTTTAATCCACCCAACAAATAACAATTGTACAAAACACCTTTTTCCCTCAGCAGAAAAAATTCAAACTTCTTAATAGATTTCCTATTGGGCAAGGCACGTACTTTTCGAATCTTTGTTGAATGTGTTTCAAGGATCAAGTGGCGTTTTTCTGCGACAGCTTGAAGCAGGCAAGGGACTAAACTTCCCTAGGGACACAAAATAAATTCCCCAAAATTATTTTAAGGTTCGTTCCGGATCTCGTTAATCACTAAAATTAACCTTCCATACGAGGCGACGCAAGCGCATGGAAAATAGCACAAAAGATCTCTTTTGAGGTCACTGTACTATGAAGCACCCTTAACCTTGATTTTCGATCAAACCAACAAGCACTTCGCGAAGTTGTCTGCAAAATTCTATAATTTTTCCTCGTCAGGCTTAGTTGTTTAGTTCGTTGTACTGCTGAGCGAGCTGCGTAGCTTCAACCCCAAGCCATGTCCACCACAGCACCATCTCTTGTCGCGGAAAGATACCATTTGTTATGAAAAAGCTTCTCAATTCACCGTTCGGAGTCGGCAATAAATTGAATAATTGCGAGAAGCTAGGGTTTGGCTCATCCCGAGCTGCCGCGTTTGCTATTTATTTATTTTTTAGATGTTGAAAACCTTAAAGCAACATAGAACAAAAAGTTCCACAATAGTTCCCTGTTCTTGTGGATCTTTACTAGCAAGGTAATACTCTTTCGTTCCGTCATCAGTAACATACAATCATGTTTTGCTTTTTACATAATCAGTCGTCATCCTGATTGGGTATGGTACAAGGATCTTGCGACATCTAACTCATCCCTAGTCTTAGCATTTCCTAGCAGATTAATGCGTTTCCTAACAGTCTGCTTCAATATTATTATAGTTGTTCCTAAGTAGTCATCCTAATGTGGCTGAAATTTGAAACCTCCTCTGTCAGATTAAGGTTTACTCAGGTTTTCCCTAGTATGTACAAGATATCTGGACAAATAATTTTTTCCGCAATCTTGTTTCTCCCTTGCACGGGTTTGCAAACACTTTTTCAACCTTTTATTCTCTCTTCCGTCTCTGCTGTCCGTATGTGGCAAATTTGGGAATAAATGACTTATCTTTCTTTTACTAACTAGTCTTTACTGGATATAAGATTTTTGTGCTCTGAGCTGGTGGGGCTTACAACAATTATCCCCGTCCAATAATTTGAGCCGTCTTACTCACCTTCACCGAAGTTGGTCTCCTTACACTGGCTCGCAACAATGGCGAAACCCACCGGAAAACTACCAATCTAATGGCCATCTCGAAAATATATTGAAGCTACCAGTACATTAGAACTACATCAAGGTCAGGGCTCGATACTTCCCTCAGTCTGCTTTTTGTAGTGGAATTACCGACTACAAATGCCTTATGAATCAGCCAATCAGGTAATTGAAAGCAGAATACCAGAGGGGCATACTGAGATCCTGAATAATCATGCAGGCAACGTAGCTACGTACCATTGGGTTGATAAGAACATTCACAGCCCTTTGATAGTCACAGCAGACCGGAGAGGTAGGACATTTTTATGGGTCCAAAATGAACCCTAGAATGCCTACCGATCCCACCCTAGAACGTCCCGGTCCTTCAAATCAGTCAAACTATCTTCTAAACGGAGATCCTAGCAGGAAAAGACCACGATGAGACCACCTTCTTCATCGCCTCCAGGCAGCGGTAAAATATGTATCTGCTGAAATTGTTAAATCGAAGTTAGAGTGAGTGCTGAACGTCATGAGGTTAGATCTTGGGTCAGTGGACATATGATCGTGCCTTGGATTGAGAGTTTGCAAGGAACGGTTTGGCAGTAAAAACAGAACAAGCTGACCACTTCATCAACATTCCGCTTTTCATACCCAGGCATGGTGGCTACAAAGGAAAAGCTCTAACAGAAGCGGGCTGTTCGCTGAAAAATGATTACCTCAAAAGAGATAAATGTGTCCGTCTTATACAAAAACTACTTTTTTACTATAGATACGCTGCGGTACCACTTCCAAAAGCTACATTTAACTAATGATGATCTCTGTACATGTTGCGAGGATGAAGAAACGCTTAAAGATACATATTACGTATTTCCTTTGCAATTGCCCAAACCTCCAACGACTAAAACATCAATTCTTTAGAAAATATTTCTTCCAGGAACTATCGAATAAAGTCGATCGCCGTGGCTCAGTGGTTAGTATTTTGTACTGATATGTGAGCTGCGTAGATTCAGGGTTCAGCCATATCAACCAAACATTTGGCAAGCGGCTGAGAGCATAGTTTTTCACGAAAAACCGGTCGGCAATGTACATACATACATATGTAGGTTTCTTCCATATAACTATGGTGGGACTAAGCCTCCGAATATTTCCCGGGGTAAAGGCCTGGTATTCATTCGCTTTACATGTGTCAACCACCACAGTCCTTGTATTTGGATTCTTCTGACTAGATTGAAGGCGTTGTATCTTCTCTTTCACTCACTTTGTATATAAAGGCAGACGGGGCCAAAGATCACTCGAAACAACCGAAAGCGACACTATCCACTCTTGCAGTCCATACCTCTGTACCATAGAGCAGAACTTGGATGATCAGGATCTTGTACAAAGTCACGTTGTTTATAAGAGAGGCTTCCTCTCAGAGTTACTTATATCTATCAATGGTGACGAGGGTATTGGTTGTCCTCTCTTTGTCGACCACATGAATTTTTTTTTTCTCGTCGATCTCTTAACTCTTCATGGCCGCTTATGTCTCAATACTTACGAACGGTCCCCTAACATCATGCAGCGTTCCTCAAATAATTGTCGGTGTGTGTAAGTAATTGCACGGACTTTTAAAAAATCGTTTATTTGTTAAGTAATTGCACGGACTTTTAAAAAATCGTTTATTTGCTGCTGGCGTGCGAATTCTACACAATTCTTTCAAGGATAATGTTAAAAAATCGCATGACAGCGCGTCGTCTTGTCCAAATCCCTTTTTGACCTCAAAGGTGTAGGTGAAGTCTTTACAGACCTTGATGGAACTGCATGCATTCTATATCGTTGTTTTGCAGAAACGGACTTTGCTGTTCCGAAAATCATTGTTGAGGCCGCATGATAGAGAGACATTGTAAAGATAACAATACCTAGTTTCAAAGGTCGGTATCATGAACTACAAAAACTCAACTGCCTGAAAATGTCTGTATTTCTTCTTCACGCTTCCTTGATACTAACTGAATCGAATATCACACGAAGAAAAAATGGGAACTCCAGCCAAAGATGACCCTACGGATTTACACTTCCTTTGTTGGTCCTATTCTCACTTATGGCGCTATGGTTTGGTGGTCTGTCTTGAGCAAGAAATGCAATGTCGACAGATTCAAAAAAGTACAGAGATCGGTGTGCGTAGGTGTTACAGGAGCATTGATGTCTTGTCCAAATGATCCTGCACCTAATCCCACTGAACTTCACATCGAAGACACAGCTACATGCCGCGCGGTCCGGCGCAGCGAATCTGGCTGCTAGACTCCTAAGCCAAGATCCTGGAAACAACTCCAAAGCGATTTGGTTGGATCTTCGACCGATTACATGATATCCGTCCTCAATTTCAGGAAATTGTTCCTTGTTAAATTTCCCAAAGCAAGGGAAGCGTTATCAATGACTATAATGTTGGTATACATACGGACGGTTGAATATGGAATGCGGAGTCGGCGCAGGCATTTTCTCTGACCAAATAAATATATAAAAACTTTTTGCCTCCCAAACTCTGCTAGTGTTTTTCAGGTGCAACTTCTCGGGATTCGGGAAGGCTGCCCCTTACTGAACAATCTCCAAACATACAATCACAGTATCACTATTTTTTCGTATAGTCAAGGCGCTATCAAAACCATTAATGCGGTTGCCACATCCTCAAAACTGGTGGAGCAGTGACGACTTGCAATTAATCAATTAAGTACCCACTCCATAATTACACTAATCTCCGTCCCAGGTCACAGCAATTATAAGGGCAATAAGCGTACCGACGAGCTGGCTAGAAGAGAATCGACCCTTAACAGTTGTTTCGTGGAAAGTGTCGATATTCTGTTGGGCACTATTAACGGCTATATACAGCTTCAGTTGCTCCAGGTCGACAATCATAAGTGGAACGGCTAGACTAGCTGCCCCATATCAAGAAAGACACGGCCTTATTATAATAAACCTAAGTAGAGAAGATCTACTTGGGAGATCAAGATCAGATATTACCAGAATTGTAGCCATTATCACAGGCGGTCAATCTTACCATTCCTCACAACACCTTCTGTAGAAGCTGCAAGGACGTTAATGAGAAAGAATCTCTACTTTATTTCCGGCCCTGGCGAGGACCAGACAGCGCACTTTAGGCAAACCCTTTGTCGTGGATCTCTGAAAAAAGGATTGAATAACTGATCCTGTATCTGACCTCCATCGGCTGGATTTAGCCACATCATCCCAACACAGCAAATCAACACAACCTAGCGCTAATTGTCTTCTCAGAAACCGCCACTATCTCCCTAAATATCTATCACACGAAGAATCCTCCTTTCAACGCAAACGAGGGAATTTCCACTCTCTTTCGTCAGAGTCTAAGCGTTTGCACCTTATTGTGTTAAATGCCTTCTTGACCAAAAGAAGCAGCGATTATTATCTGTTTTAGCAGTTCCGACAATGCTTAGAGTCCGTTTTTGTCTATAAGGAGATGGTGAGTGTCGATCTGAAATTCTTGGATTTTCTCCAAGTTCTGCCGGAGTGTGACAGTTGGGTTTCCTGGCCTAAAACCACACTTATACAGGACAATTAGGATGCTGATAACCACCTCAAACGTTCACACAGTATGACCCACGAGGCTGAGTCAAATTACAGTTCTCCAATAGTTCACAGAACCCTGATTTTTCTTTTTATAACTCAGTTGAATCATCCATTCCAAGTAGATAATAAAATCATCTAACGATTAACTCATCTCCTAGAACTTGAGGCGTCAAACCATAAACAAAATTTAAAAAAAAAAAAAAAAGAAACTCGATTCAATTTTTAGGCTGTCAAAATGTTTTTTTGGTAAAAAAAAATTCAATTAACGCTTTTTATACTTCTTTTCACCAAAAAAAAATCCGAAAGATTTATTGCCAATCAGTCATCTAACGAATTTGTTGTAAATGTTTTGACGGTGGTTGTATGAAACGTTGATGGATGCACAGCAGTCGAGAGCAGAGGTCTCGTAAATCATCGGATGGAAGGTGTGCGGGCAAATTGTCCGGAATTCTCACATTATTCCGAAACACAAAAGGCGAATCGAACGCCAGAGTTTCGTCGACGGACGGCCATTAATGTGCGGCTTGAAGTGGATAAACGGATTCCGTTCCTAGTAATCAAGTATTAACGACGTTTTGTGGGTTTCCATATCGTTTTTTATTGGCACAATAACCGTTAAAATTGAAATTCCCACTAAATTGATGAACAATAGACCATTTGTCTGAGCAGACAAATTTGGGATCACACACATGACGTATGCGCAAATTTAGATGTTTTGCGAGGGAGTTAACAGATTATTTAGTTCTCACGGTCACATAGTGTCCATTGGTAAAGGGTTTTACGATTGATCTTGGAATGGATAGCTGCCTTGACCTTTCAGAGAGTCATCAATTTGGTTTGTTTTGCAGATGACAAGCTTGGAATAAAGCCATTATCAAGTTGTCCGACTATAGGCTGGTAGCTTCAAACTGTCCGTCATCTTTGATGATTTGACTTTTCCGGTAAACCCACCTCAATTAACTAGACAAATGAAACATTATTCATGGAGAAGTAGGAGCTTATTTTTGATCAATCAGCCTTCAATTAGGGCGACTCGGAGGAGATTGTGTAAGATCTTGTGCCTGCATTTGAAGAGCCTGATTCGGAGAAGCGCCATAGAAGTCCGAAACTTCAAAGCACTGTGAAAGTGCTGCTAAAATACCGGACACATCGCAGACATCGGAGTGTCTATCTGGCCACCTTCACACGAACATTTCACGTAAAGACAACTGCAAAATCCCTATAAGATCTAGATGATGAAAAAACTTAGTCCAGTGACCACAAAGAGCGGCGGAATTCCTGCCGCCAGCCATAGGTATCTGAGTATCATGCTTGATCCAAAACTTAACTGGAAACAAAACTTAGAACACAGAGTCAGGAAGGCATGTGTAGTCTTCTATGCCTATAGCAAAACCTTTGGAAAGAAGGGGGGACATCAACCAAAGATAGCCTTGTGGATGTACACAACCATAGTGCGTTCAATTCTCACCTACGGGTCACTGACAAGTCGGTCCTGACGGATGCGCTCACTGTGCTCTTGCATCTCAGTCAATCTTAAAGAATCTGGATGCTCTACTGCAAGGCCTTACGGCCACAACAACATTCTGGACCAAACGGTTTGGTTACATTTCCAACTGACTACTTCACGCCGAACCTAGACTTCAGGAAAAACTGCCTCGTATGATTCCCCACCAGAGCACAATAGAAGAAAGACGAAGTAGTGAATGACTTCGACGCGGTCATCTACACCAACGGATCAAAGATGAACTGCGGTGTCGGTACCAGTGTGTACTCGAAATTTCTGCAAATATCAAGATCATACCGCATGCCGGATTTTGTCAGTGTCTTCCTGGAGAAACTACTGGCAATCCTAGAGGATTGCACACAACCCGGGACACAACGCACAAGCAAAACATTGCTATCCTCATAGATAGCCAAGCTGCTATCAAAGCTATTGCTTCGGCTACCATATCCTTCATACTGATGCAAGAGTGCCGGAGCAAACTTGTCCCCTTAAGCGAATAGTTCAGGGTCACACTGCGCTGAGTTCCAGGGCACAGTGACATACAAGAAAACGAGCGTGCAGATGAACTGGCCTGGCAGGACTCAGTTCCACTCACTCACGGCAGGGGTTCTAGGAGCAGTTAAAGGGCAAATCCACTCACACTTCCTACAGAAGGCCAACCTCCAATGGAAGGGAGGTGCACCATATCAAGGAAGATATGGCCGAACTACAATAAGATCTTCACGATCAGATCTCCTAAACAGAACCCATCCAGATATTGCCAGAAAAATGTCGATAACCACGGGGCATTGGCTAATTGGGGACTATGCGGCCGAACTAGGTATCACATACAACCTCTATTGCCGTAGCTATGGAAACGAAAACGAGTAGGAAACTCTCCCATTTCCTCTGCACATTTTCGGCACTAGCAAGAGCCAGACTGTGTGCACTAAACCAACCATTTTGCGAGGACTTTATCGACATTTTAGGTAAAGTGATGCGAGATCTGGTTCGTTTTTTAAACTCATAGGCTGAATCTAGGCACTACCGGCTATCTCGCCCATCTGCAATCAAGCACAAAGGCAAATCCTAGTGCTAATTGGGTTCTGTTAAACAGCCACTTCTATCTACCTAGCACTGAAGTATTATTTAAGTCGTTTCTGCAACTGAAGAGCAAAATTTAAAAAACAGGTGTCCACTCAGGGTCTTCCTACAGCGACCACATAACCGCCTTGTAGATAATCATAGTTCAAATCGGGTAAAGTTCTTCACTTCGGTAATGCTTTCGACTCAATGAATCGAAAATTTTATCTGTTTCACCTAAGACAGGTACACTTTCAGTAATAAGACCTCTTACGACCGGCAACGTTAAAGGTAAAGTGTTGCGTCCCATCAACTTTTAAGTTGATCTAGTAGGCTATTCGCACAGCTCTAATGGAGAAGTACCATAGAATGCGATGGACTGTTCCCTTAAATATTTGGAATGCATCACATTGAATAATGAACTTTCACCAAACGGTGCCCAGTTTGACAACTGAAGCCAGTAAACCAAGGTCAGTTTAATGATATGTACACTCAGCATGGATTGTGAAAAAATTCTTAAAGTCAAACCAAATGCCTGTAACAGAGAAGAATTTCATTGTCTTAAATGTGACGAGTATGTCAATAACATTTATGCAGACATGTAGGCATTTACAGGTTATTTACAGTCATGCTATTTGCAGTCCGCATTCTAATTTTGTAAGTCATTGTAAAATTATAACATTATTCAGACACAAGCCAATTCAGCAAACTCTTAGTTCATGCACGAGTCAAAAAGTATCGTACAAATACACAAGCCGCGGTTGTAGTACTGAACCGGTTGAATGTAAAGCAAATGCACAAACCGATTTTGAGGTAGTTGTATTAAATGAAATCTACGATATTTGAAGGCCATCTTAACCGGAATATGTTCCAAATACACCAACCGAATTTAAGGTAATTGTAGCTGATAAATGTCATCTTAATCGAATATAAATAAATTTATTTTCCTAAGCTCTTAACACAATTTTCGGAGAGAAAACAATGCTTAAAAATGTGTAATGTTTTACCCCCCACTCTACATTTTTCCATAAAAAAATTTCATTAATTAGCTTGCTCAATAAGCATGTAATCACCGTCGAAGTTAATGTTCGCTTGAGTTAATCCTACATTATAAGGAATGATCTCTTTCGTATTTGAAACTCTGCAAATCTTCTCTAGTCTTTTGACTCGTACATACTTCAGTCTCATTAGCACTATAGATCGAAATGAACCTGAAGTTCAATAAACAGCCCTCTGCAGCCCAATCCGTAATTAGCCGACTCCAGCTTTAAATATTAAGTTGGTTGAGATCCCTTTGGAACTATCTATGGCACTAAAAATGTGGCTATAATCTACTACATCGTCTCTTCGGAAGGCAGCGGATGACTCTTCGGCCATGGGCGCTAATGTTGCAATCGAATATTGGTCACTAGGTCAACGCTTTGTACATTCTTTAGAGGAGGGTGAATCTTCTACACCTACACTATAAACCAATACGAACGGAACCCAAAATCACAGAAAGAACGTTTCTTAGAAAAAAATCAAACATGTTCCTTCGCTGCAAATCATGTCCATGTTTTGGCATCATCCAGAAGCATTGTTGTAGCAACATAAAAGCAACAAGTTTATAAATTTGACAGCACAATTCCTATTGAAAGTGTCATTCTATGCAACATCACAAGGAACAACTTAAAAGTGACGGTTTTGAATTTACCGTTTCTTAAACACGTTGCCTTTCTGTGCCCGATGCAGTTCTGCGTCCTCTCTTCCCGAATTGAGGGAAAGATAAATCATGATTATCTTCATTGTGTGTATATTATATATTTATCAAAATTCTAGTCCTACCGAATGATTCTGTTGAACTAGAGCAAGTAGGTCTGTGGAAAATGTCTGCTCGATAAAG
This sequence comes from Matsumyia berberina, assembly GCA_917880715.2. Lineage (NCBI taxonomy): Eukaryota > Metazoa > Arthropoda > Insecta > Diptera > Syrphidae > Matsumyia > Matsumyia berberina. The sequence goes on along the minus strand of OU862870.1, from coordinate 106,048,823 downwards.
TACACAAATTGAGCGGCGACACACGAGGGAGACTAATTTATTCTGCGTTGTAAATGGTTGTTTTTCATTGCAGGACGACCTTTTAAGATGCCTTTGGATTTAGAGCTCATTTCCGGGACCACAAGGCACATGACCAAACGGCTTTTAGGACACAAGGACTTCGGTTTTGTAAGTTGTTTTTGATAATTTATTTTTAAAGAATTTCTTTTTTCCTTTAGCGAAACAGAATACCGATTCTAAACTTCAATAGGCCGACTACGTTTGCAAGGATACAGGAATTTGCCCAGTCTACATACACGCATAACTGATGTTTCCATCCGAGGCATTGTTAATCCATAAGTCGTCTAATCCCCAGTTGAACCTCAGTCATCAAACCGGCAAGAGTTGAACAGTTTTCAATCGTTATCGTGTTTCACCAGAAGAGACTATCGAACCTGCATATAATGTGTAAAAGACAACCTGCTAGAGATTGTAAGAATTCAACGGACTCCAGTGAATATCATCACATCACTCCAGCATACCATGACCTGTTTGAACCTTAACACAGAGTTCAAAGCAACCATCGAACTTCACGCAGATAGTATCAGAAACAACAGCATTCGAAGGCTTCCACTGCAATTTTCAACAACATCAGTTGGCCACACAACACTTCTACGATAATTCACAGTAAGCGTGTACAGTTGTACTCGAACACAGCCCGGATTCATGCTATTTAAAAAGCAACTCGTAAGGAGCGACTCCAGAGACACCCATTGCGTCAACTGCGATAATCATCCAACACAGATTGCAGATTGGCAGATTGCCCTGAACACTTGGACTCAAAGTCCAGAGCGCTCGAAGATCTCATCACATTCCTGCTCCCTCCTTTCTTCTCTTTGCTCTTTAAGCACTAGATTTACAAAAAAAAAAACACAAAAACTGTTTTCAAAGAAATGAAAAATAAAATATTCATGAAAATTTGACACCACAATCTTTTCATTTCTGAGGGCTTGAATTTTTCCCCTTTTTAGCATACCACCGCATAACGGTACTTGTTATGAAATTTATGAGGATGCCATCTTGTAGAGCGACCTTCAACGCACAAAACTGTATCCCAATTTTTTCAGCCCCGGCCTTCTTTAAACGTCTTTTAGACGTCTGAAAAAAATTTGACATGGCTGGAATTGATCAGAAACTTTACATGTTTTGACTTCTAGCAGGATAACGGTACACGTTAGGGAAATTCTGGGGACGCCATCTTGTAGAGCGACCTTGGAAGCACAAAACTACATTCGAATTTTGTCAGCCCTGGCCTTTCTTAAACCTTTTTTTGGCGTTTCTAAAAAAAATGAGGCAAAAAAATGGGTGGCATTCCTACCACTTTTTCTCGTCCCGAAGACACTGGGCTGGTATTTTTCAAACATTTTGGCACGTTTTGACTTGTTTACCCTATAACGGTACATGCTACAAAAATGGTAGACCCCTCATTTTGTAGAGCGACCTCGAGAGCACAAAACTGCATCCTTACCTTTTTAACCCTTACCTTCTTTATATGCCTTTTAGACGTTTGAAAAAAATTTGACATGGCTGGGATTGCTCAGAAACTATACATGTTTTGGCTTCTCGCCGGATAACGGTACATGTTAGGGAAATTCTAGGGATGTCATCTTGTAGAGCGACCTTGGACGCATAAAACTGTATCCAAACGTTTTCAGCCGCGGCCTTCCTTAATCCTTTTTGGGGCCTTTCAGAAAAATTTGCGCTGGAAAACTGGGCGCGATACCTACTACTTTTTCTGGGCGCCTAGTACCCCAGAAAAATTTTTGTATGAAAACTCGGAAATTCCCCCAAACCGACCTACGTCACAGCATGACTAAATATATAAATATTGCATACCACAAGGCTGAAAAGAAAAGTAATGCGGCCGTGTGGTATGCAATGGTATTTTGATGAAACTTGGGCATTATTTTCCAAAAAAAAATCGGGCATACCACACGGCTGGGTGAATTAATTCCACCAAAATATTATGCTGCATACCACACGGCTGACAGTAAAAATACTGGACACCTATTGCTTTTTCTGGGTTTCTGGTGGCCTGGTACTTCTGAAAAATTTCAGACAATTTTCAGTCGATTCTTTTGGTGTGACGTCAGCTTTTCATAGAATTTTGGCATTTTTTTTCAAGTTTTTGTGATTTTTACCCCATAACGGTACATGCTAGAAAAATGCTAGACCCCTCATTTTGTAGAGCGACCTCGAGAGCACATAACTGCATACTAATTTTTTCAACCCCGGCCTTCCTTATCCGTCTTTTGGACGTTTGAAAAAAAATTGACATGGCTGGGATTGCTCAGAAACTATACATATTTTGACTTCTCACCGAATAACGGTAAATGGTATGAAATTTCTGAGGACACCATCTTGTAGAGCAACCTTGGGCGCACAAAACTGCATCCCAACTTTTTCAGCCCCGGCCCTCCTTAACCCTCTTTTGGACCTCTGAAAAAAAAATGACAGTTCTGGGATTTGATGAAACTTCGCATGTTTCAAAGTCTCGACGCATAACGGGACATGTGATGTAATTTCAGAGGACGCCATCTTGTAGAGCGACCTTGGGCGCACAAAATTTCATCCCAACTTTTTCAGCCCCGGCCCTCCTAAACCCTCTTTTGGACCTCTGAAAAAAAATTGACAGTTCTGGGATTTGACGAAACTTTGCATGTTTCAAAGTCTCGACGCATAACGGGAAATGTGATGAAATTTCTGAGGACGCCATCTTGTAGAGCGACCTTGGGCGCACAAAATTGCATCCCAACTTTTTCAGCCCCGGCCCTCCTTAATCCTTTTTGAGCCATTTCAGAAAAAAATTGCGCTGAAAAACTGGGCGCGATACCTACTATTTTTTGGTAGTATAATGGTAGTATGCAGCGGGCAACTGCTGGCGCTGTTGATTGCGGAAGTAGTTATCAGTTGTTTTCTCTCTGTGATGTCCATGTGAAGTGGTTCATCTGGGCAAAGGATATTTCCATTCAGGCACAAAATAAAACAGTTCATAGCATTCTAATTTTTCATAGTTTCAGTATTGTATTTACGAATATATTTCTTGCATATCGAACATCGTTTTGTTTTCCTAACATATGAGTTGTTGTTTTTAAGTGTATATAATATTTGTATATATATATTTTGTTGTTTATTTTCAAAGAATTTAAAACTTAAACTAGAACAATGTGTGGAAAATAAATTAGGAAAAATAATTAAAAAAGAATATTAAACAAACGAAGAGAAGAGAATTATACAATCTTACGTTAGACACATAAAGTTATTATTCTAAAATGTACCAGTTATTATATATAAAATATATTTATAAATATTTAATACATACATAAGTCTAAATAAGAACATTACTGATTAAATCTCGAATAAAAGGAAAATTAAAGAAATGAACTGCTATGCGAAGCAAGGCCCTAAACTATAAGTACGGATTATTTCTCTTTGTTTAGGAAATAAAGTGCGCACGATGATGATAAATATGATGTCATGTTCAGAGTAAACAAATAATTAAGATAATAATTTAGCGACAATATCATTAAAGCGGACGAATCCGCATCAAAGACAGGATTTTTTTTTTAAATATTGTTTTTTGTTTGCAAAGTCTTCTTTTGCTCGTATGCTTGTATGTAGATTATTGTTCTCGTGTAAAAAAAAATAAACAAAAGCATAACAAAAAAAAAATACTGTCAAGTAAAATCTCTAAAAAGTTTGTACAAAAATTTGTTTTAACGCATTCGTCTGTTACTTATGGTTGAGTGAACTAAAATTATTAGGAAAACATTCATTTTGTGTAGCGTAAGCATCCAGCTTAAAAATTATCCAAAACTAGAAATTAAAATTAAGAGTGTTAAACTAAAGCATAAAACGTAAGCTATTTACAGAACAGAAAATTGGTTAAAAGAATTACTAAAAAAAAAAAAGAATATCTAGGACTAAACTGTTCCATACGACCTGGAATACATTTTGTTTTACTTTTTTTGTATTATTTTTTGTTATTTTTATTTTTTTAATTTGTTTGCTTTGCTTTACATTTTATAATTGTAATTTATTTTATTTATTTCTAAGTTTTGTTTTAATTCTAAACACTAAATCATTGTTTTTTTTTTTCTTCTTATTTGTGTGTGTTTTTTTTTATAAATACTATTTAAGCTTTCTAATAATCATTCGAATACTTTAGGTGATGCATTTGATATCATGAATGTTTGTTATCAGTCAGTTCAGCCCATCGGACTTCGAAGAATTTTCTCATGCCGTGTCCTGCTTTGCCGACCGGTGAGTCATCTTCGTTAAACATTTCGCAATTGTCAAAGATTTGTCGTACATCGACACAGAAATCTTCACGAGTTTTATAGCTGAAAAGAAAAATTAAATAAATAAAATGTGTTCCAACAGAGTAAGAAAAGAAATGTTTCTGATCTATTAAAACGTTAGATACAAGTACAGGGTCGCCAAAAATGTATCACCCTATCAGAAGATGCTATAACTTTTGCAAATGGCCGCAACTGTCAGTTTCGTGAAACAAAAATAGATGCAGAATACACGTCAACAAGCCTTGGAGCGCTATACTCCTCAAGATCGCGGAATACTCGTAATTATTTTTTTACGGAATAATTCGTCAGTGACTTTGGCGCAACGTGAGTTTCGACATAGACTTCGCGACCGTCCTACGTCAACTGGTCAAACACTTGGGCGTTTAGCCGCTCGCCTCGAAGAGACTGAACAACAAAAGAGGCGCCGAAAGGCCTCGTAGTGGTCGTTCCAACGAGAATATCGCAGCTCTGGCTGAAAACGTCGACTAGACGAGGTGCCACGCAATTGAGCATTACACGTTCGTCTCTGCAGCCGCAATTTGATGAATTGGGACTGTGATTCCAACAGAACGGTACAAACGCACACACAGCTCGGGCGACAATGGACATTTTGAACGATGCGTTTCCGGGTCGCCTAATGTCTCGTGTTTGCGATTTGCACTGGCCGGCAAAATCGCCCCATTTAACCGCTCCAGACTTCTTTCTATGGGGTTTTTTGAAGTCACGGGTGTATGAGAACAAGTCACAGACGCTGGATGCTCTCAAAGTCCTCGGCAAAACGATTGAAAATGCGGTAAAAAGAGCGCAATTGATCATTATCCAAATAAACATTTAACAAATTATAACAAAACAACATCGGGTGAGTGTTTTTGGGCCACTCTGTACATTAGTATACAAAGGGAAGAATATTATGGTCATCACGGCGAACACAAATGTTTGAAACATGAAAAAATTGTATGCAACCTACCTTAAATCCTGAAGACGTTTTTTGATTGTGGATAAATCCATTGGGTTTTTTATGATTTTACGATACGTTGGGAATTGCTTTGTATTCACAGGTAATAAAAATGGCCAAGAGTCTTCATGCAACTGAAATGAAATGGAAGGCAAAACTTTATATTTTGCAAACTCGCAAGCTACGAAATAACGTACCTCCATCTCCCCCAAAACGGTTTTGCAAACAGCTAAATCTTTCATAAGCTTCTTGGTGGCATGCTTCTCCTTCTTCTCTTGTTTTAATTTCTCTTTAGCCTCATTCATGACTTGTTGTTGATTTGTCGGTTGCTGTTGTTGTTGTTGTGGAGTTACAGGGGTTGTTTGTGATTGTTGGGGTGGCGATGATACCATTTGTTGTGGCGGTTGTGCTAATGGTTGCTGTAGTTGTTGCTGTTGTTGTGGCTGCTGTTGTGGTTGCTGTTGTTGCTGTTGCAACATCACTGGTTGTTGTGGAATAATCATAGATAGTTGATTGCTCTGATTGCCAATATGTTGCGGAGATAATGCATGTACCATTTGTTGTTGCATCGGTGACATATTCGATATGGGATTCGGTTGAGTACATAGGCCGACTCCCAATTGTGTGGCATCCATGCTAATGTCAACGTAGTCATTATTTATAGTCATCGGTGTTGATGGACGTGTCATTTGGGTTTGGAAACGTGGGGCATCCACTGAATTGTTGTGATGTTCATCGAAGGACGTTGATGCTACTGAATGTGCAGGGCTGCAAGTTAAGTGAAAAGAAACAGAAGATAATATTGAGTTTTGACTGACTTAACTTTTTAATATAAGCAAATATTAGTCTCTAGGTCAGTATAAATGCGGACGGCAAAGACTGAATTCTCCATGTATGAAAACTCACCTTAAAGGCGCCGCAATAGAATTCATTGACTCATCGTGAGATGAATTTAGCGACTGTGATGAGTTATGTTGCTTGAGATCCTTGCTGGAAGGCTTTTTACTGGGACGCTTCTTCGGTGGTGGTGCTTTCGAAATACACCCATGACAGTACCATTTTCCTCGCGGCACTTTCAGCAAAGGCGGTATATAGCAATCGTGATGATATGCACGTGGACACAATTCACAGTAAATCATTTTACCCACCGGAGGAGGTCGATGACCGCCACAAACAATGCACTTGCGCTCATTTGTCGCTTTGTTCACGCATTCATAGCAGTACCTGCAATACAGACAAACAAAAAAAAAATTCAATTGAGAATACAAATCGACTGTAAGGCGACCGTTGAAGTGAATCTTACCAATCTCCCTCGGGGATATTTTCCATTTTCGGCTTAAAGCAGTATGTATGATAGCCCTTATCGCAACCATCACATAACAGCAGCTTATCCTCATTCTCGCCAGACGTGCAGAACTGGCAATTCTGTAAGTAATTGTTTTGGGAAATTGTAGTACGTTTCGTGGTTGGTGTACTTGTTGTTGTAGAAGTAGTAGTTGGTGTGCTAGTTTCAGTGAATAACATCGTCATGTTATGGTGGTTAGTAGTAGAAGTACTAGTAGAAGTAGGAGTAGTAGTAGTACACAACATCATTCCAAAGGATTCTTCTTCCTGGCCGGCCATCGATTTATTTGGAGTATTCATCATCGATTCCGTATGACTGGCGACACTCTTGTTCGCCTTAGATGACGACGACGATGATGATGACGATGATTTTGGCTTGGATTTACTTTTCGAGGATTTTTTTGATTTTTTCGATGATGAGGACTTTTTGTCAGCTGTTGGTGGTGTTGTCGTACTACTCTCCTTATTGTTAGGGGTGCTAGTGGTCTTACAACTTTCACCATTTTTACTCGATTTGGATTTCGATTTTGATTTTTTCTTTTTACTTTTATTAGGCTAACATTTTGTTTTTTTTTTTTTTTTTTTTTTCATTATTTAATCAGACAGTAAAATGTGTTTGTTTTTTTTTTTTTTTTTAATTTGTTATTCAAAAGCCACAAGAAGCGTTAACAGAAACAGAAAAGAAGTACCACATACACCAAAGATATAGAAAAAAAATTAAAACACCATTTATGTAAGTAATATTAAACAAATTTTGTTGTTTTTTTTTTTTTTTAGTTTGTTCGAATTTTGGTTTGTTTTGCGTGTGTTTTTTGTGTTTTAAGTTTGTTTTTTGTTTTGTTTTTGTAATTAGCGTGCAGGAAATACATAAATTTATATTATGTACGTTTCGTTTAATACGTATTTCGTTTAAGGATTATCAGCAGGCAGGCAATTATTATATATCATATATGTTTTATATAGCCACGTTAACATTTATAATTATATATTTTTTTTTTTCCAAATAAATTTACATTAAATGCGGAAAAGAAAGAAAATAAAAAAGAAAAAATGTAATTAGTTAAAACATAGGAATCAGTATCAATTAAATTAAAGTAAAATACGTATAAAACAAATAAGTCTACAGGTGCAGATAGGCAACAACAGTAGCACTCAAAAAAACAAAGCAAGTGTGAATACTAAATTATTTGTGCTTTAGATATAAGATTCGTTACAAAAAAAAAATGGTACGAATCGTGGAAAACATATCGGTAAACATATTTTTCGTCTAATAATTTGTTCGCAGAAGTAAAAGGTGCAATATTTAAACATTTTAGGATGGCCAGAATCCAAAGAGAGTGCGTGAGGAATGAACACTTTAAAATGTAACCACAGTCGACGTAAAAGTCAACGATCAATGTAGCACCATTATCAAAGTACAGGGTTTTGCAATAAGAGCGCTACAAAAGTTTTTTTAAATAAAACAAAAACGGTTTTGGATATCAATGAAATTCTTTATTCCTGTGAAAGTACGTTCGATGCCATTATGTATGGAACTCGATTTCTTTTGCATGGCCACCACGGGCACGCTTGCAGAAGTCCAGACGCTGAACCCAATTTTCGACGGTTTTCAAGCATAAATCGGCCGATACTGCTGCAATTTCACGTTCGATATTCGCACGAAGTTCATCAATCGTCGCTGGCTTGTTGGCATAGACCATAGACTTGACGTAGCCCCACAGGAAATAGTCTAACGGCGTCAAATCGCACGACCGAGGCGGCCAAGCGACTGGACCATTTCGTGAGATAACACGTTCTCCAAACTTGGTTTCCAATAAATTGATTGTGACATTCGCTGTGTGGCTTGTGGCGCCGTCCTGTTGGAACCACATGTCCTCCAAGTCCATATCATCCAATTGGGGCCAAAAATATTCGGTTATCATTGAACGGTAGCGATCCCCATTCACAGTAACGTGCCGGTCTTGATCATCACGGAAGAAGTAAGGCCCAATGACGCCGCCGGCCCATAAACCACACCAAACCGTAATTTTTTCGGGATGCAATGATGACTCATGGAGTACGTGTGGATTGCTGCCTGACCAATACCGCATATTTTGTTTATTGACGAAGCCATCCAGCCAGAAATGAGCCTCATCGCCTAAGATGATTTTTCGATGAAAATCCGAATCATTTTCAAGTTGTTGCTCAGCCCAATTCACGAACATACGACGCTTCTGGTGGTCAAGCGGCTTCAGTTCTTGCGTCAATTTAATCTTGTAAGGATGTAGGCCAAGATCTTTTCGCAAAATTCGCCACAACGACGTCACAGAGATGCCCAACGCTTGAGAACGACGTGTGAGAGACACATTTGGGCTTTCTGCAACTGAAGCCTCAGCGGCAGCAATATTCTCGACACTACGGGCGCTTCTTTGTCTCACTGGCATGGGAACATTTTGTACTGTGCCTGTGGATTCAAATTTTTCCACTAGACGCTCAATTGTTGATCTGCTAGGACGATTATGACGACCATAAATTGGACGTAGCGCTCTTAACGTTGAGGCCACTGACTCCGAATTTCGGTAGTAAATTTTAATAATTTCGACTCGTTGTTGGTTCGTATATCTTTCCATCATGAAATGGCAAACCTTACTGAAGAGAAATGTCAAAAAACCGCAAGAAAAATATGGCGTCGTTTGCTGTCCCTGTCGCTCTACTTTTGTAGCGTCCCTATTGGAAAACCCTGTAGTAGTTGAAACCATCATAGACTAAAAAAACATGAATATGCCAACAAAAAACGGCCACACTTTGTAGCGGAGTAAAACAAGAGCAGCGAAATAATAGTACTGAGTCGAGAACAAAAAGGGATTATGACTACCCTTAAACGAGAGCACGAGCATTGGGGAAATTAGAGGAGAGACGAAGGGGATACCGATGCATGTTGGTCTTAAATGCTTGTGGGTTGTAGTGAGTGTGAAACACAGAGCTATGTAGACATTCGTGTTGTACGACTTATAAAAGAATCTCTACATATATTTGACTGCACGTCCGAAAGTAGGCTTAAGGGTGAACTGATGAGCATTCGAAGAGTGACGCCTATTGGGGATGAAGTATTGAAGTGGCGGAATGCAACTGGCTACTTCGCTGGAGCACTTTTTGTGGAAAAAAAACGATAAAATAGTGAGACACAGGAAACATTTCGCCGGTGTTCAAGCGAGTCTATTGACTTCGCAATGTCCCTGTCAGCAATAAGTCACAACGGGACGGTTGTGGGTGCACCAGACCAGACATGAGCGTTATACTCGAGCTCTGAGCTAATGAATGCCTTATAAATTGAGGCCAGATCAGAACCGAGAATGGAAAGTCTTTCTGTTTCTGCGATGCAAGTACCATACATGGATAATAGCAGAAGATTTGGGTTTCGCTTGAGTGACAAAAGACAGCATTAGGTTTTAGACGCATTCAATTTCACTGTGTGTTGAACCCCCATTTTATAATGCTGTCGAGGTCGGAATTTAATGAGCTCAACATATGCTGGCGTTCCTCGTGAGTGAAACGAATATAAGGAGCCGACGACACTATCATCAGCAAAGGAATGAATTGGATTAGAAGTTGCAAACAAGAGATAATTCATGAAAATGAGGAAGAGAGTCGGAGATAAAACCGAGCCTTGGGATACACAAAACAGAGCCTTAGGGAACTAGAAACAGTCCGAAAAGTAATCTCTAGTCCATTGAAGAAAGAATACATCAACGCCAAATGCACGCATTTTCGACAAAAGAGCTTGATGCCAAACTCTCGTCAAATGCTTCTGAAATATCAAGTGCAAACAATCTTACTGTCACCAAAGTAATGGATAGATTGGTTCCACTTCTCGATTAAATATGCCCTGTTGCTACGGAAACCATACTGCCGGCCATAGAGGAGCTAGCTATGAGTCTGGAACGCAAGAAGAACTTGTGAATGAAATCTAATTACCGATAGACAAGAAATACATAGTAGACAGATATGTATACAAAGCCTTTTCAGCAGATGCTTTATGATTAGCAACTACTGAGAACGATATTGCAAAAAGTGAAACCAAGTCCAGTCAACGACAAAGGAGTTCTGCTACAGAAGTCCGCGCAAGCAATAACAAAAATTACTGAAAACAATTAAGCAGGCGGTTCTGATGTCGTCGTTTTAAGCAGAAGCTCATCATGGATGAAGAAGCCTAGTAAGCAAATTGAATAAGATGAAGATTATAGACCCTAAACATCAGCTTAAGTGGATTCTAAAGCACGGCTTTGATGTTGAATTGGCTAAACACAGGTGCAACTAGATGCCTCTGTGGGTTTGATATTTTTATTCCGTGGAGAATAGAAGGTCTAATCTCATGTACTCAGACCTTTGAGAGTTAAGTTAGTGGCTACCGCAGAATACCGCTTTTGTTGTTTGAAGCTTCACTCTTGTAGTCGTCTATGTTGACTAAAAATTAGCACAAGAAAATATGTTTACGTTGTAAAATCAAAAAAAAAAAATCCAATTTTTCACGCTCTAAGTTAAGTATTTTCGATTTCAGACGTCTGATGAAACAATTTTAAGTTATATAGAACCCACACGCATATGTTTATATAAAAAAAAAGCAACTACTACACAAAAAGCAATAAAGCATAATAATCACAACTAAAGCATTGCAGCACCCGGCACAAAAATGTTGATAAGAAAATATATATTCTAAGCATTTGGGGTGTATAGAAAGAAATGATGGCACCACTTACCGCTTTCATTATGCTCTTGTCCCAGGCAACACATGACTCCAGCACGTAGAGCGCCATTGCCAGCTGAGCTGTTGTGTGCGAACGAGCTACTGCTTCACGCCACAACATTAAGCCCTTTGGAATGTTCTCCTGAGGCATATCTCTGTCACTGTCACATAAGCTGGCAGGTGAGGCTGCAGCAGAGTTAACCTCTCCTGCTGCACCACCAGAACATGTTTGTTGCTGACCGCTGCCAATGTCACTGATATTTGCCAAAGCACTTGCTGCAGAGGCGCTATTCTGCGTTTGCTGCTGCTGTTGGTGCAGAACGGTCGTGCTGTTGTTTTCTGAAGACGAAGATGTTGAAGACGAAGATTTCTGATTTTGTTGGTTCTGTGCGATCACTGCCAAGTGAGCATCTCCTGTTTGACTACCCAGCGGTGGCTTAAGATATCTTCTTTCAATAGCGGCTTCCAAGCTGGCGATGCGTTCTCGAATCAAGGGGATAATTGTCACAAAATCCTCCTCGGTTATATCCTCCTGATCGAGCGAAATCTCACTCTCAATTCGCGGTGGCAGTACCCAGTTCTTAACCTGCATCGATGCACTGGCGATTTTATCCTCTAAGCCTTCAAGTTGCTCTAGCAAAGCCATTTCTACACGCTTTGCTACTTTCGGATTCCAATCGTTCGGCCCATCTGGTGGGAATATGATGTCGTCTTCTGCATCACCCTCATTTACTACTGTCAGTGGATATGGTGTTTCTAAATCGATTTCTTCAGATAAAATACGATTTAAATTCTGCTTCAGCTCACGCTCCCGGACGCCCTTCTGATTGAGATTGTCTATGACGTTCTGAATCATTTCCAGGGTGTCCACCTTCCACCAGCCGTAGCGGTATTTCCGTGGAACAAAGTTCTTCTCTAACTTCTTGGGAAACCCCTCGTTTTTTATTTGCTCCAGCAAACGGTGCTCGTCCGGTGTCATTGAGAGAGGGGTTGGAATGTCGCACGTGATGTAAGCGCTAATGTTTCCCAATGACATGTTGGCTAAATTTTGAAACGAAATCCCAGTAGCTTCGTCCAGTTTTAATTCCATGCGGCCAGCTTTCAAATCGATACCTGCGCTGCTTGCACTACCGCTTCCTCCTCCCCCACCGCCGCAGGTATCGTCAAGAAAGGGAAAAAACTTCTGCTCTTTCAAGTCATAGCTGTCTTCATGTGAAGGGCCGGCGTCTTCGTCAGCTTCTTTCAAAGCATAGGTTCTTAGTTTACGCTCGAGCATATTCTCATCGAGCCCTGATAGCGTGAGGATGCTCTCATTGTCAAAATGTAGGTCAACTTTGCCGTTCTCCACGGGGACTGTAAAATACTGTGCATTGTTGGCGATGTCCCAACGATGGCCCTGGATTTGAATACCGGCTCCGCAATGGATGTTCGAATAGACTTTTTGGAAATCTAAATTTTCCGCCTGGAGCTCAGTTGCAGTCAACGGCATTTCACGGTTCACAATCGAGAACCACCTATCGGTGGACATTGACGGCATTGGCTTTAGCACTGCATCCTCGATGGCTTGACCTGTAACGGAAGCGTTGACAACATCGTCTTCTTTCTTTATACTGACATCGACCTCAGTTTTGATATCTTGGTTGCTTGTATCACAGACATTCTCTTCTACCTCTTCGATTCTTGCCGATTCGATCTTGTCCATGACGATTTCATTCGAATCGCCGCTGACACTTTCTGGGAGTGGTGGAGGTGGTGGTGGTGGAAGCAATTCGGAATCGTTTTTGGAACAACTCGTTGTATTTGGTGGGTTTGTAGGGAAAACCTCTCCCGCCGTCTCACTGTGACTTTCGTCCACTTGCATAGATTCGTTTACCGAATGTTGTTCAGCGTCTACTTTCATCACTTCACTGGTGTCTGACGGGCAGTCAACCACTTCGTCTTCATGCATTTTATCCTCATCTTCCTCATCATCTTGCAAAGTTTTTTCCTCCTCTTTCACTTCATCTACAGAGTCCAATTTGACTTCGCTTTCCAGAATTTCATTGAATTGGAAAATATCGTTCTGAGCTGACTCCAATGCTTCGATGAATATGCCTCCAGCCTTCGGTAGCTTCCAGTACCGCCGCCAAAAACGATCCTGGCCAAAACAAGAAGCCCGCAGCTGATTAGTGCTCTTCTCTAGGGCCTCCTTGCAATTTATCGACGATTTCACCATTTTCTCTAGCTTCTTCAGCACCTCATCGGCTGACATTCGATTGTCTTCGTCCTCTTCGATGTTTGTGATCTCACTCTCAACATCGCTCAGATCGTCGTCCATGCCCACGTCTGTGGAAGCATCATCGCATCGTGAGTTGTTCTTTTTATTGATTAACTGGCTGAGATCGGAGGGAACTGTCGCACCATTCTGATAAGCAACGCATTCCTCCAGTTTCGACTTAATTGGGGTGTCTACACTGCTCTTTGACGGGCTCTCGTAGCTGATTTTTTCCCCAGGGGTTGATGGTGGTACTAAAAGTTCTGGCTTGACTGCCTCCAAATCGATCACTGCATCTGGTTCCGGTTCTTTAGCCGCAGTACAATCACTTGATGGAGCTGTTTGATTTTCATCGACCTCCATTTTCTCCGTTTCGTCCTTGTTGCTGCTGCTATTGTTGTTTGTTTCACCGTCTACAGGGGCGGCAACTGCTTCCAATGGGGTAGCAGATTCTTCTTGATTTCGAGTCAGTTCAGCCTGTTGCTGCTGCTGCTGCTGTTCTTCTAATTGTTGTTGCAATTGCAACTGCTGTTGCTGCTGCTGTTGTTGTTGTTGAGCAGCTAGGGCAGCCATTGCAGCTTCCCTTTCGATCTGAGCCTTTTCATAGGCTTCCAAACGGGTCTTCCTAATGTGCAACGACTTATACTTGCGAATTTTCATGTCAGTCATGTATTTCTCTTTCTTAATTTGTGCGCACGATTCTAGACTACCTTCGATTTGTTTGAGCACAGCTTTATTCATCAGCAAATCATTGCAAAGGTGAGCCAGGATTTGGGCTTTCTTCGTTGGATTCAATGCCACAAATGGTCGGTCCCTCAAACACACTGATAGCCTCCAAGTTTCGTTTTCGTGTAGCAATTCATAATACTGCTGATTCTTGCTAGTGGTTGTGCCTAAACAATCTGAATCAACCTGATGATGATCTGGTATGCGTTTCTCCTTCTCCCGATCGAGTGTTATTCCGAACATTTGTCGGATCTCGCCGGTCGCTGTGGCATACAAATAAATCCGTAGAATCTCCGACACATTCGAATTGGTAATGTCGGCATTACGGAGTGATTGGCCCAAGAGAGTTGTGTGACGGCCTGGATTCGGTATGCCAGGATCTTCAATGGCACACACAAGTAAATGTGTCATAACGGAAAGTAGTTCCTCTTCAGCTTCAACGTTGCTATCGGCAACAAGGGCATCGTGAAGATTCTGTAGTGTTGGCAGGGATTCCATATCTGTAATGTAAATTTTATCATTAGATATATTCGCGTGAAAAGACTGATCTAATGCATTCTTACCAAAACCAAGAGTTTCACCAAAATTGTGCAGAAATTCAAAGACCATCAGAAGATCGGCCATTGCCTGACCAGGCAAACGGCATCCGGCGATTCTTTTTAACTCGGGCAATTCAACTTGATCCGAAATTTCTGAATCCTCTTGAGGTTTCCTATAGAAGAAAAGATTTTCCATTTATTTGAGGCTGAATTGAAAGTAAACCAACACACTAATCAGAAAAAATAGGACACAAACTGAAGCTCTATAAACCCGTCAAATGGAATCAGGAACTACTTCCTTCACGGTGAGAAGGAGGAAACCATGTATCGATTAGTACAATTTATTGACCCTCTCTTAGGCAGCCTGGCTCTGTTCAGTTTGCTATTGCTGTGAACTTATATGATAGGCATAGGATATGTACTACAAACTACTAATTTCTGAATGCTACTTTTTCCAACTGACAGTTTGTATCGAGCATTGGCCACAAGCAGCAGTTCATAGCCCAACCACTGGTGTGTTGTCACTGCCCTGCAGCCAATTTTACAATTTCTTGGCACTTGGCTACAATGAAAACGGGTAGCATTGTCTGTTAGAAGTATATCCTTTCCTGGCCCCTTTATCTGCTTCTTCCTTCTCTTTCAAACCAACGTGTCTAGTAACACAGCAACGCAAAACTGTTTCATATTTATTATTCCACTCACCTGATCTGATTTAGGATTTCAGCATCTCGCTTTCGTGCAGCCACCCTCTTTTCACGCAAAATCAGTCTATCCAACACCAATTGATGCTTTTTCTTTTCACGATCTTCAAACTTTCGTCTAATTTCGAGCTGTCGAATGAGTGTCATATGCTGTCGGCGACGTTCTCTTTCCTATCAACGAAAACAGAAACAGTTTATTAGGTTTCATAACTTACTGCCTTCCACACACACACAAAACTTCAAAATGACTATAATTGGGTTAGCAAAATGTTCAAACATGTTAAGTGTACTAAAAAAAAAATGATTTTGCATGCATGCACTATAGAGTCAGAGTAAATCTTTGAAACGAGAAATGACTTCATGTTAAGAGAAATTGAAAAACTGTAGATGTGTATGTTTTAAGTCATAAGTGCTTGTGTTTATCATTAGAATTATAACTTGTTTTGGTTAGTTTGTGAAAAAATATAAAACGGCAATAAGAACTTGAATTATCTTTATGTTTGCATACCAGTTCGACAGCGTAGAGCAACTCCTTCTGCTTGTTGAGTTCCTGCAGATAAATCTGCGCGTCAGTTTCAATATATTTTATTTAAAAAAAAAAACAAATTTAAAGACAGTAAAGAAAACTAAGAGTAAAGTATAGTTAAACTTTCCCTTTCAATAAGTGAGTCCGTATTTATAAAAGAACGCATACTTAAACGCTATGAATGGCAGGCAAGGCTGTTTTACTAATAAAAATTGCAAATGAGACATGACATGAAAAGGGAAAACAGTAAACATGTTATTGGTAAGTGCAACAGCGTAATGACACAACACGGGTAGAGTCTGGCAACCAATCTAAACTTTGTAATCAACTTACAATACAGTGTTCAGTGGACAAGTAAATATTAATGCACTGGAAACGTCACACGCAATTTAAGTTT
Source organism: Matsumyia berberina (assembly GCA_917880715.2). Classification (NCBI taxonomy): domain Eukaryota; kingdom Metazoa; phylum Arthropoda; class Insecta; order Diptera; family Syrphidae; genus Matsumyia; species Matsumyia berberina. The sequence continues at coordinate 106,032,318 of OU862870.1, read as the reverse complement.
AACAGGATAAGACGGTGGGTATAGGTTTGGTATTCTTCGTCGTTCTTTTCTAACAAGTAACTAGCTAACATACGAAAATTACATTGGAGGGCCTTATAGCACCGGGAATATGGACCCGCGTGTTGAATCAATCGTATGATTCAAAGGAACCGACAGGTAGCTCCTGTCAGCCGCCTTCTGTAACCCTTAGGCCACTGCCACGCAATGAGCGGCAAAGTGGCAGAAAATATGTTCAGAAATGACGCTTGCCGCTCAACGACTGCGTGGCCATAACCGAACGATGTCATGAGTTTTAATTTTGTCGCTTTGCCGCTTGTCGCTCATTGCGTGGCATTGTCCTAAGTCAATTTTGCTCCCAATCAGTTGATGTTAAAAAAGGTCCTTCCATGTTGGCAAGAGATTCAATGGCCTAAAACGTTGGGGTAGACAAGTTTCACTTTGTGAATACATTCCTCTAGCTAATAGAAACCTAAGTTTTAGAACAAACAGTGAACTTCTGCGATTTATCTGGTTATATCTATAGTACTCACAAGTAAGCACGTGCTTGAGAAAAACACCTAAAACCTGACTTTCAGATAACAATAATTAAATGTCTCCGCAACATCAGATCGACACTTAAACATATGTTGTCAAGAATGGTGTGAAATGTCCGAGTTTCCCTAATCTATAAGGCGTTCTTTCGTCCTAAGCTCGAGGTAAATGCTCACGTCTGGTGCCTCAGAGACGTCCTGTAAATTCTAAGTAGAACTAGAAACCGTACGTTGAGATTTATAGGCGAAAAATCTTTTCTGTCACTCACTATTTTTTAGCTTAAAAAAAAAGACTTTTGAATTCCGCCCTACCCGTCACCTTCTCACCCGCTTTACGCTTTGAATGCTCACCAACATACCCTTAGACATACTGTCGAATACAGGGGCCGAGTTACCGCAATCGGTAACGGGTGAGTGTGTGGAACTCGTGATCGAATGATCGATACACTACATTGGGAGAGATAATGCCAAATCCTCACATTTCGAAGAAGAATTACTCGTTAACAAGTGTGGTAATTCGGGCTCAGGTTTTTTTTTTAAGCCGTTCAGCGCGAATATGAAATGATCTATAAAGATCTTTGATTCCCCACGCCTTCCGTCACCACTTATCCGATTTTCCTACATTCCGTACTCCGTAACAGATAAAAGGTACTCATACTCATTTTGAAAAGCACTAACTACCTATATACAAAAAAAAAAAATACAAGTCTGGTACTGCAGAAGGCGTTGCTACGCATTGGTAGAGGCGAATTGAGAAGCTTTTTCATGACAGATTATACTCCCGGAGGCTTGTCATTCCTTGACGAGAGGTGGTGCCGCGAAAAATGTTCGTTGTACTTGGCTGGGGCTTGAACCCACGCCGCTCGATCAGCAGTCCAACGCACTAACCAGTAGGAGTAGGTTAAACTTTCATTTTATGGGCGTAGGTCTACGGTGATTTGGAGAGGTAAACAGAGCTTGATGATCACCCTTGAATTATAATACTTCAATCTTTGTAAAACAAGACTCGACACAAACCGACTTGTTTCATTTCATGTTTCCAAGCATAGAACAAAAACAGGCAGAACTGCTATTTATTGCATTCCACCTCTAATATTTGGACTTAAAAAGATCCACGTAGCTTTTCGTCCGGCTTATAAACAGAAACAGCATCAATTGGGGTGACCAACATGTCTATCCAGGAAGCAAATAATGCATCAAACTAATTATATCTGTCTGATGTAAACTACATAAAACAACACACTTTTACAGGAAACTAACATCAGGATTATTTAGTAAGCAACAACCAACTAAAGATACTCTTCTACACAATAAACAGTGCTGATTCTTTTTCGATGCATCAGTAATACGCAAGACTACTCACTAGTTCTTCATAAATGAAATGAAACTAAGAGATCACAAAAGGGAGATAAATGATTGATTGGACTCTGATTAAACACAATGCACTAGGCCAGTTGCAACAGAGTTCTGATTCGAGGTAACTCTTACTTTGGCAATCGATTGTATACCCTATTGCAACAGGCCAAGGCATACTATATTACAGATACGGTCTACTACAAAGTATGATTACTAGTAAGAACACTTAAAGTAAGACAATACCTGTTCCTTAGCTAAAATAGCTTCTTGTCTTTTCTTTTCTTTTTCCTATAAAACAATAACAAACAGAACAGAATTAGAATTGTTTAAAATGAAACAACTAAAATCAAAAGAGGTGTAAGAAGAAAGAACGAATGCACCCACCTGCTGTTTTTTTAGAATTTCTTCTTGTTTGATACGTTCGAGTTCTTCTTGGCGTTTCTTGCGAGCCTATAAAACAAAATTGTTGAGTAATCGTGTTCAAGTAGATTAAGAAATACACTGTTGTTATAACGAAGTAGTTAGAAAAAGAGCCACACCGCTCACCTCAATCGCCTGCTGATTTTTCAGCTCTTTCTCTTTTCTTTGCTGTTCCAATTTTTCGTTTTTCTCTTGGCGTGCCTTTTCCTTGTTTCTTGCCATCTCCTCTTTGGCAAGTTTCTTTGCCTCGCGCATTGCCTGTTGTTGCTTTGCGATCTCAATTCGCTGCTCAACGTTTAGGGTTTGACGAGTAAACATCTTTAAGTCTTCTAAGCGCTTTGCTACGTCGGCATCAGACATGCGAATGTACTCTCCGTCATTGGCATATGGGGGAGGAGCAGGCTGAAGAAAGGATCCCACTATGGCTCGAGATGAGAAACTAAAGTTGTCACGAATCAGCTTGGAGGGATTCTTCTCTAGATACTATAAAATAGACATTACAAAACGAAACAAGTTACTTTAAACAGACGCATCCAACTTACGGCGAAGATTTGTCCAATTGTCTTAAGCTTTGTTGTACTTCCCGGTGCGTAGTAGCACACGTCACCGCGAATTTGTCCAGCTTTGGTTAGACCTTTGATGACAGTTTCGCGTTTCCAGCCCAATTCAAGGGGCGCTCGTAGTTCAGTGATGTTGATTATTTGTGAGTCCTCTCCCTCTGACTCGGAGAGACCGCTCTCGGCAGCTACGCTCTCTGAATCAGTAGAAACATCTAGTTGAGCATTGGCTTCCGTTAGTGCTTGACGAATTTTCTCCTGCAAATAAAGACTCGTAAATACACATTCCAAAGGAGTACACGTTAGCGTTACTTACGAAATCGGCACCCTGCTGCATCAACTGCTGAGTAGACAGCATTGGTTTTATTCCAACTGCTCGACTTTGAGCCAGCAATGATGCAACCGTATTCTTTTTCGGTTTGGACACACCACGACCCAAGTTCCTCGGACGCCCTTCCTTATACTGTGGCTGAGACCGATCACTTCCGCCACTGCCACTTGAACTACCAGATCCCAATGCTGCTGTTATCGAACTCAAACTCTGTAAACTGTTTGAAACACCACCTCCTGCTGCTCCACTGCCACCTCCTCCACTGCTGCTGCCACCACCACTATTACCGGTGCTGAGATTCAAGCTACCTCCCGCGCCCGTTCCCATGCCGCTTCCTCCAATATTTGAACCTCCGTAGTCGTTATTTGAAGATTTATTGTCTGGCTTCATGGACAGATTGAGTGGCGCGTCAAAGTCCTCAACAGCTGATATCGAGGAGACACTCTTCATGCTGAGATTCACTCCAGCACCAGACATTCCCAAGTGATCGGTGTCATGTGGATCTTTGTTTTTGCTGGACAAATTATAGGCTCCATTTGATGTGATAGTTGGCGGCAGCTTGATCACTTCCACGCGATCTGCGCCACCTGATAGGTCTGTTGCCATTCCACTATTACCACGGCCAGACGACAATGATGATGCAGATAAAGATGCACCTGCTCCGCCTCCTAGTCCGGGATTAGTTGTAGTTGATGGAACATTCAGATGACCTCCCAGTGATGACGCTGATGAACCAGAATTCGTTGATGACTGCGTTGGACCAGTATGAGATAACATCCCTCCGCCACCACTTCCACCACCGGATGACTGTTGCTGTTGTGCTGCATTGGCGGCAGCTGCCATGGCCGCATACTCCATCTCGAGACGTGCCCGCTTTGCTGGACTTAAGCCTGGAAATGCAAGGAGAGGATTTGATGGATCGAGAGATATTGTCTTTTTGCGACCACGATTTGTTGTACCAGGGATTTTGGGGCCAACTATAGATGAAGTGTACTTGATGATTTCAGTATCGGGTGGCAATCGAACTCCCAGCAAGGATGGATGTTCACTGGAAACGAAATTCGGGGAAAAAAAAAAACAAATTTTTCGGGAATTAGTTCCACCACAGTTCATTGCTCAATGCGTACGTACAGAAAAGTATACACACACAGAACGAACCAAAAAAAGGAAGATATAGACATTTACAAAGAGACTACTAAAAATTAACATCAATGTGAACATCAAGGAAGCTTACTTTCCTTCCAGTGCAGCACTTTGTTTATTTCAACAATGGCAAAGAAAAGTATACAAAAAAAATCACATAATGAACAATGAATGGAACAAATGTTAAGTGTGATTCATACTACGCCGTCGTATCCTTTGTGGTGGATAACATTTCGCTTGTACTCACCTCAAGATCCCGGACGGCATGTAGTCCTTCACTTTGCCTGTGTTGGCAGCTAGGCAGGCATTCATAGCGGCTTGTACGCTCTGCTGAGGATTTAGACCGAGATTTCCAAGTTGCGAGAGCGAGTTGAGGGCATTTAGTGAATTGTTTTTGTCACGATCCTTGGATGAGCTACCACCACCCAGACCTCCGCTGCCAGAATGTGAAGACATCATGGAGCTGTGATGACCACCAGAAGAGCCAGTACTCGTTGAGCTACCGCCCATGTGATGATGAGACATAGATCCGCCGGATGATGATTTGTTGCCTGATAGCGCTTGATGAGACTGAGACGAGTGATGAGACGAAGACGAGGATTTTTTCGAGGACGATGAAGCCGCTTGCGAGGAAGCCGCTGCCGAAGCAGCCACCGCTTGCATAGCCAAAAGTTCTTTGTGCAATGTAACTGGATCGTAAGCCGATGAGGAGGCCGGTTGCATATTCGACAATGATGATTTGCCATAACCGGAGGACTAAAACAAACAAAATAATCATTAAGTTACTCAGCGAAACTTTTCCTTAAAACCACAACTAAAAGAACGTAGTTGTAGTTGTTGTAGAGAATTTGGAGGGGAAATATTGATATAAAACCGTTCATGTATTTAGTGTGGCGCTGAACACACTTCACATTTCATTACTCATTTTAGAGGAAGGATTTTGTTTTCAAAAGACTTCGACCATTGAATCATGGCAATGCAGACAATGTTTAATATTGCACACAAATACAAGCCGTATTACAATTTAGTCTCCAAAAAATCTGAAGAACGAGTAGGATGAAGAACTAGAGACAGCAGGAATCACCTGAAGAATTAAGGGAGCGGGAAGCTAGACATAACACCGTTTGTTGCATTGACTACTATATTCGTTATCTACGAATCTGAAGGGACTGGTTAAAAGCTTTGTTTTCTGTACACTGTGCCGCTTTTTGTCACTATTCTGAACTAAGTGCTATGGTTAATAGCCATCGCGTTTTGTCAAGCGGGTCTTTTTGACGACTGTATGGCCATTAAAATATTGAAGAGTTCTTATCCTTCGAATCAGCCTGCTTCCAGTCAACTGTCAGGGTCGACCTGATGCACTAGGTAGGTTAAATGTGACATAGGTGATATGCTTTCTAATTAACCTACTCCTCCCCACGAGTTCATAGTTTTTAAATTCATTTCAGTTACACCACATGTGGTAGCAATTTTTTGTTAAAACAAATTCACCCACGCAGATCGCATGGAAAGATGAAAATTAATTTTTGCAAAAAAATTATCATATCACACCGATTTCATCAAAATTTAAATTCTAAAATATCAAAATATACATGTTCACTAATACAAACTCAATTTATTTGCGAATAACCACGTAATTCAACAAAATCAATACAAATTCAATAATCTGGTAATTAAATAACGAACATTGGGATGCGAAAAGCGCATCTAGCCTGGATAGGCAACTGATTTGGTTAACTACACATAATCCTTCTAAACAAACGTAAAATATTATACCACAAATAATTGGATGATTGGATATTCATTGCGATGCGTACGTGTCACAACAATTCAAAAAAAAGGAGAAGCTGCATGGCTTGTACCCATACCCGCATTCACTTTGATATTGTGCAAACACATTGTTCGTATGAGTTGCATTGTGTGAATTGTGTACATATGTACATGCACATGTAGTAATTTTAAAGTAATCATTTCGGATAAAGGCACGCGGCTGCCAGTTAGGAGGAGTAGACAAACCAGAGGACATTTTTTCTAATCTCAATGATTAAGAACAGAATTTATTTTCGAAAAACAGGTCGATTGTATCTGAATATTAGGCTCTAAATGGAAGTGAATATCTTTTAATCAGTCATGACTTCAATATTTAGACCCCTTACATCAAGAGATTGGGACGTAAAGAAAGAGTTACAGTTAAAATGGAACATTATTACATCACATCATCGTCAATACCACTAGTGAAAATGACATCTAAATGAAATCAATGACAGTTTATAAAGTGTAGCAGATTAAATGTTGAACAAAAAGAAGAACCTTTTTGAACAGAAAATCTTGTTAGTTCAACCAATGCACTGAAAACTACACAAACAATCGGCTTGAAGACAATTCTCAACATGTTATTTCCCCTGCGCAGGACGCTCGGAGAATCAATTAATCTGCCGGGGAATGCATCAATTACAATGAAATACATAAGCAATAATGATAGCTCTGACTGTCTGCTGACTGTTTTCTTGGAAAACCGATTGCAAGCCACATGTTTAAATTGCATTACCACATGCATACCTGTCAGCAGACAACAAAAGCCTCCTAGAATTTAATTTGTTATGAGAATTTTCCCAATCTCTATATTATTCGTGCAAAGAATACAAAGTCTAAACACATGGTTTCGAAAATTAGGTCTTAACGTCCTTCTGTCTTCGGATCAACTCCTTTTAATAAATATGTGACCCAGCCTCGTACAGTACTATTGTGCAGCATTGCCCCACAATTAATATATTTTTATATAGTGTTGCATAAATCATTTCAACATCTTGCATCAAAAAAAGAACTTCTACCACGGTCCCTAAAAAAACATCCATCAAACCTTCTTACTTCTAAATCTAAAATTTAATTTTTTAAATTACCTTGTATGATGAACCACCACCACTGGAACCGGACGCCGATGTTGGTGTAATTGTGGTTCCCGCACCAAGGCCGTGCATGCCGGAGGCCGAAGAACCTCCACCCCCACTATTCATATTATTCGACATGCTCTGTTGCTGCTGCTGCTGCTGTTGTTGTTGTTGCTGACGTTTTTCTTTACGACTTTTGCTTGAACTCGATTTATTATTCGACGAGGAAGAACCACCACCTCCGCCCGAGACTCCTCCAGAATTGCTGCTGTTCCCACTGCCACCGGCTCCACCCATTCCCAATGCCGATGGGAAAGCCGACGCTAAATCAGGATGCGGAAATGGTGACAACCCCGACGCTTGTAAACGACTGAAGTAATCTTGTGCTGCTAGTTGTGCAACTGACCACCAACCTTAAAATATATTTTAAAATTCACATTTTCAATTCGGGTGTTAAGATGCGTTTGAAATATTAATATATGCATGCACGTGTGTATCAAGGACGTCTTTTTGCTAAGATTAAACCATCCTTGTTGGACAGTTTGTAACTGCATCCCCCAACAAGATTCCATTAATCCCACAAACAAGTTAAACTCACTTGCTGGATGCAGACCTGCTAAACTTGCGGCTTGTGATGCAGCGACCGCCATTGTATTTTGATGATGATGTCCGGCAGCGGCTGCAGCTGCTGCCGCCATCGAGTAACGGTCATTAGATGAGCTTGGACTTGGCAGCAATCCAAGACCAGCGGCTGCAGCCGCATTAAATTGTGAGCTAAAAAGCGGATTAGATGCTGCTGCTGCTGCTGCGGCTGGATCTCGTCCCCAATATGCTAAGATAAAAAAATTCAATTAAAAACGAACCTAGTTTAATTAGCTGTCGTTTAACTTGCCAAATAATGAGGCTGCGTCAAGAAGTGACTGGTCGTGACCAGTATTTCCACCGCCGCCACTCGATGAGCCAGATTTCCCACCGCCAGACTTTCCATCTCCGCCGTCATTATTTTTATCCATGTTCTTCATTTGGAATCGTTTAGGTTTGTTTCAATACTCCGCTGTGCGATTCCAATCGAATCTGCGCGATTGTTTTGTTTTACGAAAATTCTCAAATAAAAAATGTGCGTGTTTCACTAGAAGTTAGGTTCGTATATTCGTCTCCATATTGGGAATTGGGTTTACATGGTGACAGTTCTTGTTTTATTAGTTTTTTGACAATTATCAGCTGTGATGTCATTTAGACATCTGAAATGAAAAGTAAAAGTAAATGATTATTGTAAAGCGTATCAAAATTAATATTATATTATGCATTCGCAATAAATAAATAAAAGTAACATCACTTAAATAATCTTTTTTTTTTTTTTTTGTTCTTCTTCGGCACACCGCGACAAAGCATACGGAAAACGCTCGTTGATAAATGATTGACATGTGTACGATGGAGTGAGATGCATATATGGTGGACAGAGCTCATCCCAATTAAAGAGAATCAGGGGGAGATTAGGGGTCTTAAGAGTAAACACGTTTGGCGCCTATTTCAGTTTATTTTGTGTGCGTGGGGTTTTTCTCTTATGTTCCGCTTACAAGCCGGTTTCCCCATCAAATAGACAGCAAAGAGCAGAAAGTGAGAGTGCATTCTCTTTGCGCAATGCGCGTTTCTCTTCGTACCACACTGCGGTCTGTCGTGCTATTCTTGGTTTTACAATTTCCCCAATCTCACTACACATTTTTCATTCATACTTTTTGCACTAACACACTGCCAAAGGCGGGCATTGTATTTTATTATGTAAAAGCGATATGAGCGGAGAGAAACGAGACCAATGGACTGAGCGAAAACGTAAAACAACCTTGTTTTTATTTTTTTTATTATTGTTGTTAAGCGTGGTTGGTTTTTACACTTGTAAATTATTATTTTATGGGAGCTGGGGGCGAGACGATGCTAATTTAAGTCAACAAGTTGAGATAATATTATATTTGATTCGGCAATAATTATAATATGTGCTATGTAAACTGGGGTTGAAGAGTGCGTGAGACATCATCAAATACAAAACAAATTATCGAAAGCTTAACTTAGGTATTACTTATTCACTATGGTGATTCTTGGAGAACATGCAAGATTCTTATAGGCATTTCGCAGTCGCTATAGGTCTTGGTTTGCCCTCTTTGCACATTAGATGCGAGCAGGGGTTTTGGGCAAGTCATTATACATGACTGACTCACACAAATGCAGTGTCTTTCAAGATGAATCCTTGTGCATTGATAGAGCAGCAACAAATCCATCTTGAATACCAAGCGATGTACCTACACGGCCCTGGCATGAGGCAAATTATGCAATTGTTTTTCCGGGCTAAATATGTACGTACTTTGTGTTGGCCTCAGCACCAAGACTACTTGTTTAAACATCATTAACCGAGACAAATTTTAGAGCTGCTCTGGAACTTGCGATGATATCTTGTTTTATTGGTTAGCTGGTTGGAGGGGTCCATCCGCCATGCTACTCGCTTAGGGCTCCGAAGGACCAAGGACTAGCTTCTCGCAGGCACTCATTTTGTGCGTGTTACACTTCTCTCACGAAGCGAAAATGACTGCAGATTGGGAGGATTCTGCATGACAAATTATCCCATCGGATAAACCTGGAAGCTGAGTGATGCTCGGTGATCGCTTATCCAGATGACGTTGGTATAGCAGTTTCAGGAAAGCACCTTAGCACTTTTTGCCGAGGAAGCAAAATATTTGGGTCTTATTTTGGATAGGAAACTAAGATGGAAACCCAACATCTAAGAAAGAATTAGAACAGCCACAGTAGCACTTTTCTGTTGCAAAAAAGCTACCGGAAGTAAGTGGGGATTGCAACGCCGTAAACCTCACTGGCTATACACCGCTGCCCGATACTCACGTACGGTGTAGCCGTCTGGAGGAGTGCACTGGGCAAAGCCCTAAGCCGGACAAAGCTAAATAAAGTCCAACGACCAGCTTGTTTGTGCATAAGTGGTGCACTTCGCACAACATCCTCTGAAGCAATGAACCTTCTGTTTTATTTGATTCCTATTGACATCTTTGGGAGGCAAATGGCTGCCAATGTGGCCCTTCGTTCCGAAGCAATTTCACAGTGGTCCAGTAAAGACTTTGGCCACGTCTTCATCCTGAATAGTTTCAAAATATCCCCAGGATGCATTGACTACGCCATACCGAAACTAAATTTTGACAAAAATTTCGAAGTTTCAAACCCTCCAAGTCATTCTGGAGGGAGGACGTATTCTTAGAAGGTAAGTCGGTTCACTTCTACACTTCTCTAATAGGCTCAATCTCAGCTTCTCTTTCCATCTCTCAAATTAGTGTAGCGTGTTCCAAGCGGAAATGGCGATTAAAAGTCTTATCTTGGCTAAAGAAAAACGTAGTATCCGCATATTTTCGGGCGATCAAGTCCTTGGAATCATTCTCTACAAATTCACTAGTAGCCCTAGATTGCCGTTTATCCTTCGTAAAGATGGCAGAGCAATTCAATATTCATCTTTGTTGGGTGCTGAGGCATAGGGACATTCCACGGAACTGTAAGGCTGATGAACTCTCCAGATATGGAACAACGGTGCACTTATTACCAGAATACGGTACCTTGGGCATACCCATCGCTACATGTAAACTTTAAATAAAGCGAGATGCTCTCGAAAAGACCAATCTGACAAACTAGATTTGGCCCAAGCTGGATCTGAAACCCTCTAACGATTTAATTTCCATGAAAGGATTGCAGCTACTATAGGCGTCATCACAGGACACTGTCTAATAGGCAGGCATGCAAAAAGGCTTTGAGTCTTTTTAAATGATTTCTGCAGAAGCTGCATGGACAAAGAAAAGGAGGAGAATATCCTCCATCTTCTTTGCAACGCTCTCTGCCATGGAAGAAAAACTCACCTAGGTGCCTTCTTCTACAACGATTTAGGCGATCTCCTACGCTTCATCAGAAGCCTTAAGTGGTTTTATGAGTAGGTAAAGGAGAATTCTTCAAGATCCACGTAGTATCAGAAGGGACCTGTCATTGGTCTAAGTTTGTTGGGTTCAGCTGGCAGCCACTTCAAGCTAACCTCATCTATCGGAGGTTTGTCATTTCCCGACGGGAAGCGGTGTTGCGAGAAATGTTGGACCGATATTGCTGGAACTTGAACCCACGCAGTTCGCACAGCAGTCTAACGAACTAACAGAGACACTACCAAATGACAATTTCGAAGCTGTATTCGTTGCTTATAGCTGATTGGCTGTCCTAGTTAATATCGCTTTAAAATATGAAATATAGTTGACATTGGAAATGCTTCGCAACATCAGTAAAACCACCAAAAACAGACTCTTTAAGGGTCATGCTGCAATAAAAGGCCTTTACTCTTTCACCCCGGTCAAAAGAACATTGAAGGCAACGGAAAGGCGGATGAAGTCGCAAGAAGTAGTTCCGAAATCCTTTGCATCAGCCGTTTCCTTTGCATCAACCGTAACCCAGCTATAGCTCGCAACGAATCCAAAATTCTAGGCTTATCTAGACTTATGTTTGTATCCGTCCAAGTAATCTCGATATACACAAATCCTCGACATGAGACAAAAAAGCGCATTGCTGTAAGCCAATTTTTACACTCAAAGCCAATTACATCTGAACGAGAATGAAAAGGTCTTATTCGAAATGTAATGTCCGAATTACACAATAACCTTGTTTGCCGATTGAATTTGTATAAACATATTCTTCTCGAAATTTAAAACAAGCAGAACGCAATCAATACAGGATCTCGACTTACGGTGACTTCATGTTACAATCTGACCAACTTTTGCTGTTGCCCAGCTCCATCGCCATTTCATGCCACATCCTTAGATGTAGAGTTCGACAAATAAAACTGCCAGCGTTCCAAAGCTCTGGTCATACCTCAAAAACACACAGAAAATTTTAAGTCATAAAGAATAAAAAAAATGAAATTCTTAAACCCTATCAAAACAGTTTGACCCTCCGATTACACTTCTTTACTAAATCGAAAATGTTCGTTTGACACAATTAAACCGTTTGCTATCTCTTGCAACCGAAAAAGGTCAAACGGTCTAGTCGCAGCTTGAGAATAAGTAGGAAGAGACAAATCTAGACATTCTTTTTTATATGCCCACCTCCATCTCTTAGAGAAGAAAGCTCTATCTGGGGTTATTTTTTCATTTAAATAACCTGGGTGACGTGACAAAAACGGATGTGAAGAACCTGTACGGCGTTGTTAGAAGCTCCAACTGGTTCTGCGGATTACTAAGACCCAACTCTGCTACATGTCATAACTCTAAACTAAACAGTGCGGAATTTATGACCCGATGACAGACAGATGTACACAAGAATGATTTGATAAGGGTTCCGGTTTCTACCTTGTGTAAAATCCTAAAAACAGGTTTTAAACATAAGGTTCTTGAAACGAAGATATTACAATACGCAACCAAAATACATGACCATGTTATGCAATTTTTATGTAAACAAATTGTGTAGGACAATTTTTTTTAACGATTAAAACAAAAATATATAAAAAAAAAAAACACGAGATATTGCGTATTTTGGAAATCGTGTTAATAGGAAAAATGATACCCCCATTTGGTTTGTCAGCAAAACTCGTTTAAAGTGGTGCGGATGGAAGCGACAGAAAATTGAAAACCATATTACTCATAGAACTCGGGCTGTGACTCATGAATTTCAATTGATTGATGATAAATGGAAAACACTCGAAGCGATTGTAAATTAGTTTTTACACAAACAATTGATTTGATTCCCCAACGATTACCATATTTATGCGTGAGTAATCGGAGAAACAAATGCGATATGACTGCGTTAAATAGCTGTTGATAGTTGATTTCACATCAGCGGATTGTCTAAATCTACGATAATATGTTCTATTAAAGTAGAAATAAAGCTATGGCGACTCTCTATTGAATGTCTATGACTAGAATGCTCTCTGTAAACAACACTAGAATTTTACTTAATACGAATGGAAATACTATCGGCCAATAGCCAACTTGATACGGATCTTGTGCATAAACTACCCGCATAAATATAGTGCGATCTAACGAGACTCGACATAATAGAAAAATAACACCATGAATTGTTTGCCCAATTCTCAAAAAAGGAGAACCTCCGAACTGCGCCAACTACAGAGGCATCAGTCTTCTTAACATCGCTTAGAAGATCTTATCTGCCGCGTTATGTAAACGTCTGAAGCCTTTTGTCAAAAACCTGATAAGTCTATATCAGTGTGGTTTCAGGCCAAGAAAGTCCCCCATCGACCAAATATTCACACTGCGGCAGATCTAGGAGAAAACCCAGGAACTTCAAATCGATACCCACCACCTTTTCATCGATTTTAAGGCCGCGTATCTATAGAGACGAGCTATACAGACCTATTTCTAGTTTTGAAATCCCTGCCAAACTCGTCCGTTTGGGCAGAATGACGATGGAGAATGCAGACTGCTGCATCAAGGTCGGTCAAGACATCACCGAGACCTTTGATGTCAAAAAGGGATTTAGGCAGGACGACGCGCTGCCATGCGCCAACACCAGTGGTACAATCTTTCAAAAGTCCATCCAACTGCTCGTATATATTGTACATATATATTCAGAGAGATTCAAGTAATCAGGGGAACACCCCCTTACGGGGCATAACTGCTTGTATACGCCGACAATATTGACATAATCACACACACAGCAAGATGTCACTGGCGCGTTCGTGGGTATGGAGATGGACGCGGCGAAGATGGCATACGCTGTCAAAAAGACACTCAACACTGACGTCTCGGACAGAACTAAAGACACTTATAACTTTGAGGTAATTAAGGACTTTGTCTATCTAGAGTCCGCAATCAATTCAGACAATGACAACAGCGCTGAGAATAAAAGAAGAATAACTCTTGCCAATCGCTGTTTCTTTGGGCTAAGAAGGCAATTGAGTTACAAAGCCCTCTCTCTCTAACAACTAAAGTGAACCTTTATAAGACCTTAATCATCCCAGTCCTGCTCTACGGCGCAGATGCATGGACTCTGTGAATAGCGGATGAGGTTGCTCTTGGCAAATTTTTCGGGTGATTTTTGAACCCGTCTGCATAGAAAGTGGATGTAGGAGATACAATGACGATCTGTACGGGCTGTACAACGAGATCGGTTTACCCAAAAGAGTGAAGCTCCAACGACTGAGGTGGCTGGGTCATATAGAGCGGATGGACACCAATGCTCCGGCTCGGAAAATCTTCGAATCCACAACCGAGGAAAGGCGTAGTAGAGAAAGATCGCGACTCAGGTGGCGCACGCAAGTGAAAGGGAACCTCAACCAACTTGCCGTACGATCGAGCTGGCTGGAGACGCTTGTTGGTTGAGGCATAGATCCATCCCGGACTGTAGCGCCACCTTAAGCAAGTGAATAAGTAACACCTTGAATCGCCAAACCCGTGTGTTAAAGGCGGCGTCAAGCTTTGTAGTAGAGTATTTTAACAGCGAGAGTTGCCATAATACAAATGTACATATGTATGTATGTGTATACATGCAAACTGTTTATCGAAACAGACCAATTAATGGCGGCCCTTATTTTAACGAGTTGTCGAAGTTAGAAGTGGCCTCAGGATTTCTTCGAAGTTCTTTCCTTAGCCGAAAATGTACCTTCTCCTGCTAAACAGTGCTGGTCGCTCACACAATAATCGCTGTCCCGTCGCCCTAAAAACACAGCCTGTGTGTACCATCTTCCAAAAGACTCACTCGTTTAATATGGACAACGCTACTACACGTTTGAGTGATGCTAAAAACTTAACGCTTGATGCAGTCAGTAGAAATGTTCGTTGCCGTGCTTTCACACTTTCTTAGATGTCAGTTCATGGTCCACTTACCCATCATGTAATTAACCTTTCCTTTACCTAGAATATTCCAAGACCCAGAAATTCAGAGACTGACCTCTGCTCCGCGAACTATTTTTAGTCCGTATAAATTGTAAAAACAAAGCAATGCTTGTTGTTTCGCCCTTGTGGTAACCTTGTGATATTGCTATCATTAGACCAAGTTGGAAGCTTTCGTCGTTAAACGTCCTACTGGAAAGCAAAGCTGCGATGAGGTTTGAGATTAAAGTTCATATAACACTTTTTCGAACAAATGGAAGGGGTGTACTGTCGACTCCGAAATTGAGAAGCTTTTTCATGACAAATTATACTCTCGAAGGTATTCCCTGCTAAGAGGTGCTGCCATGAAATTTTTTTGTTGTTATATTGATGGGGCTCGAACCTACGCAGCTTGCACAGCAGAGCATTAATCATCAAACCACATCGACTACAATTTTCCTAGTGCTCTCTACGTTTAATGTTAACCCATCGAAACGCCTCGGGACGCACGCATTTCGCCCCCACTCTAAGATCCCAAAAATTAAAATTTAATATTTTGAAACGACTAAACCCTTACAGAAATCTGTAGAGATGCAGCAGGAAACCTTGTAGTAGTCAGTCGAGAATTAAAAAAAAAAAAATTGAAAACTTCGTTCCCTCAGGAAGCCGCTACACCTGACGGCTTAACGGTCGACCTTTATTATGATTTGGTCAAATCCTGCCAATGAATGGAATGAAACCTCAGCATCGTTTATCCGATCCAAAAGGAAGGAGACACGCTTAACTGCGCCAACAAAGGTGTCAGTTTCCTCAACATCGCGCATGATCTTATCTGTTAAAGATATGTACATATGTGTGAACGTCTGAAACCCCTCGTCAACGAACTGATTGACACTAATCAGTGCGGTTTCAGACCAGGAGAATCACCAATCGGTCAAATTTTCATACTTCGCAAAGTTCAAAGAATTCCAACAAAAATAAGGCCGGATATGACATCACTTGAAAAGATCAGCTGTTAAGAGCCATGTCTAGTTTAAGAATCTTTATCAAGATCACCCGTCTGTGCAGAATGAAGGTGTAGAACCCTCACTAGTCCATCAAGGTCTGTGATGATCTTACCAAAACCTTTGATGTTAACCACGACAAGAAGACGCGCTGTCATGTGACTTCTTCAAAATGATACACCAGTGAAAAAATCTTTCACAAATCTGTTCAACTACTGGCGTATGCCAACGATATTGACATCGTAGGCAGAACGCAACGAGCTGTAACCGGTGCTTTCACGGGTATAGAAGCATAAGCGGCCAAAATAGGTAAATCAGGGCAAAACCAAGTATTTACAGTCAGCAAGAAGGGACATCCACCTTACGAGCGATGCGTTGCCTCCACGCAGTACATTAGTTTGCGGGCATTGCGACGATGTCAGACTACAACACGATCCGTGCATTCATGCGGCTTACTTATGACTTTTCGCTCGATAATGAGGGCAAAATCAAACCGTTTTAAAAATGTAAACAAAGCGTGCGATGCGAAAGGGTCCTTACGTTGGACACAGCTTAAAGAGGTTCTAGATAAGACCTTGATCATCCCAGTCTTACTATCTATCGAAGGCAATTAAAGATATAGTTAAGAAAACAAAAATAAAATAGGACTGGGCTAACTAAGCAGAAGCTCATTGGTTAAGGCTCAGGACCAACCTATGTAAATATTCCTTCAGAAATGGTTCCAGCACTTCCGCGGTAATTTGAAGACAATTGAATGTCAATTAGTCTTTTTAAAGTTAAAATACTGTAATTACTATTCAAATGCTTGACGTTTTACTAATTTTAACGCAGCAGTGATGCCAGGTTGTGGACTTTAAAACAAATTAATATAACTTTTTACATTGTGTTAAATGGTTTATAATGAATAATCTCATGAACCAATTAAGCACAACTCGTTATTTGCACCTTAAAATCGTGACTTTTATATAAAAATCGTTTACCTACACCTAATCAGTATCCGGAGCCACGCCATGCCAATGTATTTTTTTCTCTTTTAAAACACAGTTCCTTTTTTATTTATATTCATTTAAAATTGCGTATCTCTAATTGTATTTGTCAAAGGAAAACAAAAACGTTAAATTCATTTAACAACGCGCTATTTCATTATTACTCACAATAATGTAACATGGAAAACCCCCATAGAAGGTCATTCGAAATCGAAAACAACAACAAAACAACGCAAGTGTCAACCAACTTACCCTACTCTACAGAGTACGAAGAATGGGGTAACAAAAATCAATTTATGTTTGACATTTTCTTTTATTCTTTTTTGTTTGTTTTTTGCTCGGTTTGTTTTATTTTTACGGTACGCGCCTCCTCCTCACATGCTCTTCGATAAGAGAACCAAACTAACCATGATTCAAGAGAACTACCATACGATGAAGAGAACATCGGCCAAACTAATACCACATTTCGCTTTGTTTTCTTTGCCCCACGAGAAGTTTTGGAAAAGAAACACAAAAGAAAAACAAAACTGACACTTACATTCACACACACATTCGCAGCCGTTTACTCACGCATATCTCCGTGAACATAATTTTCACACACACACCCAAGCACACGAATTCCCAATCACATTTTTTTCTCTCTCCACTTTTCGTAGAATTTAGCTGCTGCACTTTTTTTTCACTATTGAACACATTTTTGGACGTCTATTATTTTGTTTTTATTGTTTAAGGACGTTTTTTTAAACAAACTAAATACTTTTCGTGTGGAATTAATTGATTAACATAAAACACAGCACTCACGTTTCGGAGAATTTATCGAATTTGTCACTGATGGTGTGGCCCCGTCGCGACAGAAATCGTTATTCATTATTTTATGGACTTTTCTCACACTTTTTGGGGCAAAAACGATACTATGTTGGGGCGGCAGCCCTACTAAACAATTTTTTAGTGTTTTCCGGTTAAATTTGTTAATATTTACTGACAATTTGATAATTTTCATGCCGCGAAATTGATTTGCAGACCGACGTCTTTCAAGATGGCGACGAAGTTGCTGGCGAGCAGCAGCAGCGCGAGAGTGGTGGATTTGTAGTTTTCGTTTTCGCACAGAATTGTTTTATTTTTCTTCTCTCTGACGGGTTCTCGTTTTTCTTTTTATTTTCTGACTCTGTTTCTTGGTTATGTGTGGTTCATTCGTTGTCGCTGTACGCCGTTGTTGTTGCGAGAGTGCACGGAGGTGGTGGTTTTAAAGGGAATCTTGTTAAAGACTTTTTTCTGTCGTCTTTTGTTTCTTTTTTATTACTTCAATTGTTGTTTTATCGTCCGATATTGTTTGATAGGTGTCTGCAGGGAGCTGTTAAAAATTTAATAAAATGTAATTGCAAAAATATTACAAGATGTAATACGGCCATTAACCTCAAGAGATCAATGAAGGGAATTGTCACTTTTCAGGAACTGTCATCCATTTACCGAGTTTATTATTTATTTCAAAGAAAAATATAATCCACGATATATTTGGATCCTCATGTCTCATTGGGATCACAATAAACGAAAATTATTAAAAACCTTTGGCCTACCCATCATTATTCGGATTACATATCACAGCCGGAGCAGCTTTAGCCCGATTACGCCATGACAGAATTGGAAAATCGAAAACACTGAGACATTTCTGGTGGTTGAAGTGAAATTCAGAGAAACACGACTATGGGCGAAGTGAAACAGGGAGGAATGGGTGTCATTATGATTGCATAGGTAAAGGACACAAAAGTCGAAAGAATCTCCTCCTTGGGAGAGGGAATCAAAATGTGTATCTATCTTTTGCGGAGCAGCAGCACCAGCACCCGTCGGGATTTCAATTGTTGCGATGGGGAGACACTGCAAAACATACACATATACAGATAGTTCTTCGGCGGTGGGAAGCCCTAAAGGAAAGGTGCTATGACTAGAGAGAGAAATATTGCATGTATCTAGTGGATGTTTTCACTGCGATGATTGAATGCTCTATACACATCAAAGTGGAGATTAGGAGGTTTGTGTTAGTTTCTGAAATGGTTTTGGATTTATGCTATGCCGGGCCACATAATTATGTATGTGCATGTTCAGTGAATTTGTATCTGATTACTGACTAAACCATTAAGAACTTATAGCGCCTGTGTTGAAAAAAAGAAGAAACAAGCCTTACTTCATGGACGATTTAAAGATTCAGTAAAGAGAGTCGCAATAAACAATGTAAGATGTTAAACTGACAAAAAAGACAATCTTGGATAACCTTTTTTGGACAAAAGAGCATTTATTTCAATTCTTTCACATATTTACACAAAACCCAAGAATTTTTCAGATGAGTCCCACCTAGCATAGTTCCACTGCAGCTATACCTGTGCCTTTCGACATTCTTCTACTCAGATAGGATCATCTTAAAACGAATGTCAGGTTCCGTATATACATAATCAAAAGGGACCAATGTGTTACTAGTTCTGATATCTAGTCCTTTCTCTACAGCAGAGATAAAGATCAAAGATTTAATACAGCAGTCTAATGATTGTAAGGAAACTTATTCGCATCAGAAAAAAATGCTGGTTATAAAAGAGAGTTATGACATACTTAACAAAAGCAACTCTTTTGCCCTTTCTGATTGTATTATAGACGAATATTATGATGTTAAAAGACTTCTTACTTTGGCTGAATAAAATGTAACACTTGTCAACGTTTCATAGAACACTTGTGTTGTTTTTGACCCAGGATTTTAGCTTTAAGCCGCACAGAGCTGTATGACGCGGTCGTAGCACCCAATTTAACATAAGACTCTCCTGTATGGTTAAGGGTTTTAACGTACCTAATCCATAAGATCAAAGCCCCTGGTACCACTAAAAATCACATTTAGTCTGATCCAAGTGGATCGGCACTGAATGACAAATGCATTTCAAAGCGAACGTAAACTCAGTAAGGCAGGACTTTTTCCTCTTTGATTTGCACTCTTCTATTATCTGCAAGTCAGCAACAAGAATCAACTGACCACATGTTTATGTCTGCGAATATAGGCTTTGTCAAGAAACTGAATATTAGAATTTTTGACAAAGACGAATAATAACGAAGCCAGAGGACATAGTACAGCAACATCCAGGTGCCTGTAAAGGGTTAAGGATCAGCACGTGTGTGAGATGACACTTTACTGGGTACCAGAGCATGACATTCTGGTATCTGAAAAAGGAATATACGAGAATGGGTGGAACTATGTACATACATATATGTATGCATGTACGTTGAACAATGTGCATACATCTGTAAGTATGTACGTAAATCTTTCTAACGGTCCCGCGCAGTTTTTCAAGCAAGCAAAATAAATGTTGAGCAACGGCGACCAGATTGATGTAGACAGTTTACTCTTGTCGTTGATGGAATGGGGTCCTCCTTGGGTTTGCTTCAAAATGAAGCACCGGGAAAAAAATTTAACATGCACAACATGAATTGTTGCGAGAAACTAGTCCTTGATCCTTCCCGGGCTGTTGCGTCAGCCATTTTTTTATTTTTACCATACGCACTAAAAGGCAGTTAATATTATGCATGCCATAGAATCTTTTAAGGTCTAGGTATATCGGCTTGATGTAGACGGTGCGTAAAGCCTGATACCCCGACAACGAGGAACACTTGATTTTATAAAGTATCCAAGCAAACACATGCCGCACAACAAAACTCCTACTCATTGATCCTGCAGAGTCATTCTGGACATCTTTGTACGAACCAAAGAGAATGAACAAGCAACGAATTCTTTGAAAGAAAGCAGAATCGTTTCGAAAATATTGTAGAATGAAATACATAGTAGCCTAAGAATGCAATGTAAACTGGTTACTGGCCTTATTCTCAAAAAAAAAATAAAAAATAAAAAATCAATGTCATCAGTCTTCTAAATACCTTACCTGACTTACTGCGTGAGAAGCTAAAGACGTTTGTCAGCTACCTTTTGATCGATTTCCATTAAAGTCCACCATTGGTTGCCGTAACTCAAGTTATTAATGCACTTCACTGACGATTAGGTACGCTTACTCAGCTAGGAATCCCAGCACGCAACAAGAAACCTCCGAAAGTAAAATTTAAGATAACAAACTTCTCGAACGGCAATAAAAACTCTTCCACGTACGGACGTTTGTGAAAAGCAACGCCTTTGTACTAAAATGTCAACATTTACATAATGACCGAAATAAGAATACAAGAGACCAGCTATGACAATCTTCATCTAGGTTTATTGTTTCCGCCAATCTTGTCAACGTGTACAAACGCACGGTAGAAAATACATCCTGATTCATCGAAGCTTTGTAATGAATTCTCTTTTGATCTGGGGAGCGTTTGTAATCCTAACCTCCATGGACTAAATATTGAAATAAGGAAATTAAATTAGAAGACTACAGATCGACACCTTATGATGTCAAATTTTTGACAAATTCTTCCGGTGGTAGACTGTGATTGAAGAAAGAGAGATTTACATAAGGAGCTTGTACATATGTAGGTACAAAGGTGTATTAGCAGTTCAGCAACATCGAAATAGTGCGAAAAGTATGACGTGTAGAGTTGAGGCAATACAACTCCCCAGACAGAAGAATTTTCGTATTTTTTTTTTTCGGACGAACGACGTAATAGTAGAAGAATTTCTTCTAAGTTGCCGTACACAAGCGGAAAGAGATCACGACCAATTTGTATTGTATTCAATAAGAGACAATAAACGCGTAGACCTATTAGTCCGTTAAACTTCAGCAAAGAGCAGTGCCATAAGGTTGATTGAGCGATTTATGCCAGAACCTATGTTCGCAATATGTCAATTTGACTTTCATCAGTTCCGTATTCTGAAGGATGAAGTGTATATAGTGTAGAAGGTGCTTAACTCTTTCATCCTGCTTCAGGTATATCTCACAAGAAAACCGTTTATCTAAAGCTCGTTTAAAGAAGTGAGTTCCTAACCGATTTCTGCAAGTTCTATCATAGTTTTCTTTAGCGCGTATCTTAAAATATTCGTCTATCGATATGAGTTACACCCTTGCAATAAAGACGCAGAAGCTGAGTCATTTTACTGTCAAAGTAGGATGAACCACAACATAATACAATCTTAATCTCTGATCTTGCTCTGTCCATGACATCAGTTTTTCCAGGAACCCAAAGCTGTGTCATAGTTTTACCTATCGACATCCATCTGAACGATTCTGAAGGTAATCGAAGCGACTGAGCAGTCTTTGATCGCCTCTTGGCTATTACATGGTTTTTAAGCTTCGTTTTCGATAGCGCATAATTCTGCTTGAAAGACACTTGTGAAGCTGCCTGGAGTAATATACATATACATATGTTAATACATACATATGTATATTACTCCATTCGGCTTTTATCGGAACAGATACCAGCTGCAGAAGGCTCTTCAAGTCCAGACTGGCCCGTGTAGAAAACGATGTTTCGTAGTAAGAAATTAGTCTAGCTGCGGCAGGTTCATTCCGCGGGATCCTCTGTGAGACATACCAAGACCTGCATCTAGGTATGACTGTAAATTAAACTATTTAAAGCTAGATTTACTTAAAAAAAATATTTTTATTTACTTCTTTACGAACTACTTCTTACGAACTACTTATGATTACTGAATGACAAAATATTTCATATCTTAAAACTAAGTGCATATCCCATACTGCCAGACGACAGGTCAGCATACCTGTTGGTGGCTCAAGTATCCGCTCGTTGTCGATGCCTCGTGTGTCCGGTTGAATATGATTCGCTGCATTCCATCACGTACGGAGTTGATGTTGTTGCTCGTGGGAACTGTATCATGCATTGTTTGCATGATGAAATGTTTCTGGCGTTAACTCCTCCACCCTTAGAATCTTACGTCCTCGTGAGATGTTGTTGACGTCACTAGGTGAGGGATGTCTTCAAGTCCTATGGTTATTGATGATGATGATGGCATGTTGGTATTAGACTGTTCGTTTTTAGTCATGCCTTTATTTCTTATCAATTTGTATGCGAAGGTTGCGATGGCTAAGACTGTAACCACTAGTATGATGTTCACGGTTAAGTTGATCTCGTGTTTCGTTTCAAGCAGCTTGATTTCCTTCGTTCGATTAACATAAAGATCCTTGATCATCTCGAGAGACAATACTTCTTCTATCTTGTCAGGTTTATATGACGGTTGGAGTATCGCTGGTAAAGGTTGATGACTTGTGACTTCTTTTGACATGATCGTTCTTCCTTTAACTTGAATGGTAGTGTTGAAGTGTTTTATGATGAACGTACCCTTGAGCATGACAGTATCGTTGTTGATGAATATTGGGCCATTAAACTGATTTAGTAGTAGGATTCCTGGAGCTATTTCATCTACATCTGGGATGTGCTCATTGTTGATGATGGGACATGTTGCTTTCTGACTCTTTATCAGCATTGGGATGCACGATGAATTTCTTAAACTTACAATGTTATTTTCGTTACAAATAGAAAGACTATTATATGTTTTACATTTGTTTGTAATGCCATGAATGTCTGTATCGCATTCCAGTATTGAATCGTATTTAATTTTATTGATTATTTTATTTACTTTAACAGGTTTTATTAATGACAAATTACATAGTTCTTTAGTAGTTGTTGGAATGCTTAAAATATAAATTAAGTTATTATCATTTGAAGCGATTTTTATCTCGGCAAATTCTAATGCTTCATCTACATTCACATAGGGAATATTTTCAACTTTCATAATTGTTTCTGTTATATTTATTTCGGTGTTAGATAATATAAAAGAGTTTATTACATTTACTTTTGCCCAATGAATGTGTTTTAAGTGGACTCTTTCTTGCATTATGGTATTTTAAATCTGCTTCTTGTTTATCGCGTAGTTTATTCATGTTTTCTTGTCTTTCTTGTCTAAGTTGTTCTGGATTGGTTAGTAGCTCTCTACCGAAAAATGTGTCTATGGGTTTTTTGCCTGTAGTGGTGTGAATGGATCGGTTGTATTCATAGATTGATCGATCTAGTAATTCTGAAAAGGTGGTATGAACATTATCTGTCTTAAGGCAGCGGATTAGTTCTGAAAGTGTGGAGTGGAATCTCTCCACTTGACCGTTGACGGAACTTGTGTAGGGGGGTGCTTTGAAAACTTTAATATTGAACATATTCTCTAACATGAATGTTATAGAATTAGAGGCTAGGGATTTTTCATTATCCATGACAATTGTTTGGGGTACTCCAAAAGCCAGTATAAGTTCTCTTAGAGGTTGCTTTATGTCCTCTGAAGCTCTTGATCTTAGGATTTTGACCAGGGCATATTTAGAGAACTTGTCAATTGCAGTAAGGATAATTTTTTTGTTAGTGAAGTAGATATCTATATGAATAATCTGTCCGGGATATTCGGGGATAGGTGTAGGTTGTAATTCATGCTTGTTCGGGTGTCTGTCATATTTATGCTCTTTACAGATTTTGCATTGTTTTGTGACTTTCTCTATTTTGGCTCTCAACCGTGGAAAATAAAACTTTTGCAATAATTGCATTTTATTTTCGCGGGAGTTGCGATGTGCACGATTATGTTCCTTGATAATTTCGGTTTCCTGCTGTGTTTCGTCGATTAAGTCTATGACTTGGTTTCTTGCGAAACGTAATCGGTATTGGCTAAAATGTGTCGGGTAAATTTCTTGAAGTTTGCCTAAAATTCTTTCATCAGTTTTGATACCATTAATAACGGATGGATTAAGGTATCGTTTAAGAATGTCAGTTAAAATTTGATCAGTGAACTCAGTTTCAACTATTACATGACGGTGATAGGTAGGGAAAATAATTTTAAATTCATAGGATGGCGTTGTTCCAAGGGAAAGGATAATCTGGTTTTTAAATACGTTGATCGGCTCATTTGCTATAGGTATTAGATATTGACCGGAACTCTCATCGCTATGTTGGGTTGCTGTTAAACTATTTACTTCAATGGTTCTGGGTGGCCTTGACAAAGCATCTGCGACGACATTCGATCTACCAGGCTTATATCTTAACTCGTAATTATATTCCTCGAGTATAGCCTTCCATCTTTTTAATTTGTTGTTGGAATTTTTATTGCTCAATGCATATGTCAGCGGTTGATGATCAGTAAATATTTTCAGAATCGTAGGACCGTAAAGGTAATTTCGCAAAGTTTTTAGAGCCCATACTATAGCCAACATTTCTTTTTCGTTTGTGGCATAGTTCTCTTCGGCTTTCGATAGAGTTCGAGAGATGAAGGTTATCGGCTTATTTTCTTGAGCGAGTACCGCACCAATAGCATAGTCCGAAGCGTCTGTAGTCAAATGGAATTCTTTACTAAAATCTGGAAAAGTTAGAACAACGTCTTCTGAAGTAAGTGAATTTTTAATTTTGTCAAAAGTATCCATGGCCTCATTATCCAAATGTATGAATTTTTTGTTTGACATTTGTCTAGACGTACGCCCATCCTCCCCTCTTAAAAGGGCTGTAAGGGGTTTTGCCAGCTTCGCGTAATCTTTAATAAATCTGCGGTAAAATCCCGACAGACCAAGAAATGATCGCAGATCTTTTAAAGTTCGTGGATATGGAAACTTGGTAATCGCTTCCACTTTGATTGGGTTGGCTTTTATACCATCCGAAGATACGATGAATCCGAGGAATTCAATTTCTGGCCTTAAAAATTCGCATTTATCCAATTGCACCCTAAGGTTGGCTTCTTGAAGAGTCTCGAAAATAGATGCCAAATTTTGAAAGTGCTGTTCAACGTTCTCACTGAACACAATTATGTCATCAATATAGACATAACATATCTTACCGATGTGTTCTCGCAAGATGTCGTCTAGAGCTCTCTGAAAAATAGATGGTGCATTTTTCAGACCAAAGGGAAGTCTTACGAATTCGTACTTTCCATTGTTTACCGAGAATGAAGTTTTCTCGATGTCGTCCTCGTGTAGAGGTATTTGGTGAAAGCCACTTTTTAAATCAATAACTGAGAAATATTTGTTCTTCCCTAGTTGCGCTAGTACTTCATTAGTTTCAGGAATCGGATAACGGTCTGGTATTGTTATCGAATTGAGTTTTCGGTAGTCAATAACCATACGGTATTTCTTTTCACCAGAGGCGTCCGTTTTTTTTGGTATAATCCATACCGGAGAATTGTACGGTGACCGTGAAGGTCGAATGATTCCATCATTTAGTAGCTGATTGATTTGCTTATCAATCTCTCCTTTAAGCGCCATAGGATACGGATAATGCTTCGAGTAAACGGGATCTTCCGTCGTCGTGCGAATTCTACCTTTGACTTTCGTAGTGAAAGTTAATTTTTCATTTGGTGTTCCAAAAAGCTTGGCGTAATTCAAGGTTAAGCGATTAAGTTGTTGTCGTTGTTCTTGCGACAAGTGCTGCGTTCTGAGATTAACATTATGGATTGATTCTGATACTTGTTGTTTCAGTTTAATTTTAATGTTTTTGTTTACAGTCATATAGCTTTCCTTAGCATGGATGACAGCTGACAGTTCTTTAAGGGTGTCATTGCCAAGAATTGCATGAAAAGATCGTAGTGAGGGTAAAAGGAAGAATTTAATATTTGTGCCTGGTTCAAAAAGATTTATTATAGTATGATGAGTAATTTCTATAGCACCACAGACTGAATTTGCATTAAATATTTTTTGATTTGGGATGGGGTTTCGAACTAAATCTGGTTGTATGTAATTTTTATTCGACCCTGTGTCTACTAGGAATTTTAGGATTTTATTTTCTCTCGTCCTACATTCAAAATAAGGTAGTGACGAGTTCGTCAGTCTAAAAAATGAACGTCGACAAAATCAGAAAATGTTTCTGTCGGTTCTCCGCTTCCTTGTTGAACTACGTACTGATTAAGATCTTGGTCATCTTCTTTCTGATTATTCATAGCCGAAATCATAGCATTATAGTTACTAACTTCTTGAGATTCTATGGATGTGTTATTATTGTGGGGGTCAACTTCTGAAGATTGCAAGTGGAAATTTCTTTGCATCTTGTTGGGATTTGGATATTCTCGTGAAGGAACCATAGGTCGTTTTGGAGCTGGTGGGAAATTTTTCATCACCGGCCGATTCATATAATTTACATTGTGTGTACGGATGGTTGTAGCATCCATTGGTTCAGGCCTTTGAACAGATTGTGGCAAAAAGTTACTAGTTGGTTGAGGATTCCTTCGGAATTGATGTGGATTTATTTGAGAATTCGATGGTTGGGTAAATTGATTTGGGGGGTATGTAGGTCGTTGGTTAAAATGTTGACGCGGTGGGGGACGCGGTGGAAAATGTGATGATTGGGGTACATATGCAAGTTGTGGATAGAAAGGTTGCTGTTCTCGGGTTCTCCGTGAAGGAATTGGAGGAGGAGGTGGTGGCCTCCTAATTTGGCTGATATTATGGTGAGCATAGTTGGCTCTAAATTGCTGATTTTCGAGTTTTAAACAGAGATTAAGAGCTGTAGGAAGGTCTTGCGGTTCCCTTATACCTAAGAGTCTGGGCAAGTCACCTCTTAGACCTCTTATAAAGGTATCTAAGGCCTTGGCTCTGTATGACGATGTAAGGTGGTATAAAGCATCAGGTGGTAAGTCCATACTCGAAATTTTGTTTAGTATCAATGACAAATGATTGTATACCGACTGATAATAATGCTCCAAGCCATTGTTGCCTTGAATAAGAGTCGTCATCTGGTACTCCAATGTTCCCAGATCACGCTTATCCGCATAGTGAAGCGTTAAGCATTTCGAAATACATTCCCAATTTAATGGGGTGTTATATGACTCTAAAACGGCATCCGCATTACCCACAATCTTATTGCGGATTATGTTAAGGATACCAAAATATTTTGGTGTTCCTCTAAATTGGTTATAGATGCTTAAAACCCTTTCAACGCTCTTGCGCCATGAACTAAATTCGCCGGGAGTTCCGGAGAACTCTCTTAAACATCTCACGACGTCTGGTACCTTGTCCAGGTCGCTTAAGTTCGTGCGCAGATGTTCATGAATAGTTTCATCGGTTCCCCTATGAAACTGATTATCAGGATTTACTATAGATTGAACGAGGTTTCTGCACTCAGTCATGCAGAAGCGACTTACAATGCTTGCGATTAGCGATTCTAGTTCTGGCGTTGCGTTAATCCTCGCATTTGGATTCGAAATCGATGAATTTTGATTAGAAACTGATGGAGTCGGATTTTCGATGTTCAACATCGGTGGACGCAAAATTGGATCGGTCATAGTTGCAGGACGTTTAGACATAAGAACTCAAATAGATACGTTAAAGGTTTTCGAAAGGAACGGGAAGGATATTTTTAATTGGTTTACAACTACGGTTAATATGATTATTCTTTATGACTTCTAAATGTTTCGTTTTCGTACTGATTAATAATTATGTCTTAGGGCTATCACTTTATACTATTACGCTTAGTACACTATTACACTATATATCGATCTCAATGTGAAGAAATATAAATCTTAAATTTAGCTTACATTAGGATAAACCAACGCTGGTGAAGGGGCTGCATTCCTTTTTACTCGTAGTTACTTGGGGGCCTTTCTCCACACTCCCTCGTTGGCGGCAGAATCTACAGATGCTGCTTCTTCTTTGTCCGGAACCCAGGTTTTTCACCACGCACACGCTGGCGAGCTTTTATAAAGGTCGTCTTACGGTAATGATGTTCAAGGTACGCGCACTGCACTCGCGGCGAGCTTAATTGAGGTCGACTTATGCGTTTACGACAGAGCACTTTACGCGACGCGATTACACTTTGATGCGATGATTTTCCTGGGCCCCACGTTGGGCGCCAATTAAACTATTTAAAGCTAGATTTACTTAAAAAAAATATTTTTATTTACTTCTTTACGAACTACTTCTTACGAACTACTTATGATTACTGAATGACAAAATATTTCATATCTTAAAACTAAGTGCATATCCCATACTGCCAGACGACAGGTCAGCATACCTGTTGGTGGCTCAAGTATCCGCTCGTTGTCGATGCCTCGTGTGTCCGGTTGAATATGATTCGCTGCATTCCATCACGTACGGAGTTGATGTTGTTGCTCGTGGGAACTGTATCATGCATTGTTTGCATGATGAAATGTTTCTGGCGTTAACTTGTATGTTTCATAGTACCATTAACCGATGGTAAATTCGCCCTCGACAACCAAATAAAATATAATCTAACTATGCTCGTGTTAATGCATAGGATGCTTTTTGGGTTTAGACTTCAACGTCTACGTAACATTCTTTGGCCATTAGTGCCAAAGGATGCTAATGGCCTACGATTATCTAATTACTATCAGTACGAAACTTAAGAAAGTTGATAAACAATCGAATAAGCTGTAGAGGTTTGTTGGTTAATGGTTCACAGGTTAATACTGTAAACACAACATATATTTAAACTTTAAAGTGAAAGACCATGAGCAATTTGAACCTGAACAATTCGCTTGCGATACAAGACGATACATACATACATATGTATGTATGCATGTATGAAATAAATTAGCAGTTTCAAACTTCAAGACAGATCCCCCGTTTTGTTTATGACAGTTTTCAATGTTTCTCATCAGCTAACAGGGCGCTTTATGCCATTTGGAATTAATCCATGAAACGAGTACTCTTGATGTCTCAAATCAGCAGAGCGGCGCACAGCAACACTTTTCTTCGTGGAATCAAAACTTTTCTTTGTGATGGAACTACACATCTCCGCACATCGACTCGACTATACCGAGTGCTGTTGTCCACCCGACCTTTCGTAATCATAATTTAGTGAAGCAATCACATAATTTTACACTCTACTTTGGGTCTTCTTCTATGGTTTCTACAATTGACTGCTTCTTTTTTATTTTGTATTTCATTCCACGAGAGGAGGTATAGGTTGTTGAACCCCTTACTCTCGTATCTGTGTAGCACTTGTGTATGTAAATAGATTCACGTAGGCAAACATCTACAATAGTATCGTACATCATAATTATTGAGATCAGAGCTATTTTGTCTGCCTTTCCCAGATAAATTCTTGAAATTGATTGTCTCGTGATGAGTTTTATTTATGAGTGTATCTCTGGTTATTGATTTATTGACTTATTGGATGGAATAGATACTTTTTAGTTCTGTTCGGAGGTTTTGTCATTTGACACGATTATTTTGTGATTGTCTTACGTCATTGAATCGTTAACAAATTAAATTTTTTTCACTTGGAGGTATCTACTTATGTATGTACATATGTGTGCGTGATGGTATCGGAAAGGTTCCTTCCGGAACTGAACGAAAGATTCAACTTTGCAGACGATTTTACAGTAGAAGGCAAGCATGGCTTAGCTATGTATGTTGAAAGCAAATCCAAATGGAAAAGTTTTCATCAATCAATCTCAATAAAATCTAGATCATATTCCTGTTTCTTCACAGAAACCTTATAGTAGTCTCAGCGAGTGAGATGACTTTGTGTACACCAACTCATTTCAGTGGTGAATGAAATCTCAACCTCTGAACCCCTCAACTCTCCGAACTAGTGAGGAGACTGACTCCTCAGTATTTTCTCTGCCATACTGCGTGAAGGGCTGAAACCTTTCGTAAACACATTGTTTGGCCTTTTTCAATGCAGTTTAAGGCCAGGAAAGTCAAGAAATGACCAAATATTTTCACTTCGCACATGCTTGGAAAAGTCGAAAAATTCTAAATCATCACCAACCATCCTTTTATCGATTTTAAGGCAACTTATGACAGGATATTTAGAGACAAGCTTTTTTTGCTTTGGCATTTCTGCTAAACTCATTCGTCTGTGCAAGGAGGTGATGGAAAATACTCGCTACTACATCAAAATCAACCCTACCGACACTTACACTTGATGTCAAAAAAAGGACTTCTCATAAGTCTGTTTAACTGCTTGCGTACGACGATATTGATATCCCCGGCCGAAACTCAGCCAGCTGTCGCCAGTGGGTTAGTGAGTAGAGAGGCAGAAATGAATTAAAGTGAACGAGGACTAAACCAAGTACAAGGGACACCTAAGAAAAAAAAAATTCTCGCAGCCACTCATGTTTCGCACGACTCCGAACGCCATGACAAATTATACTTTCGGAAGTTTGTCAGTTCCCGACGAGAAGTGGTGCCGGTGGATATGGCTGGTGATTGAACCTAAGCAGCTCGCACAGCCACCGAGCCACGGCGACCTAACATTGACGAATCTGACAGAAATTCACAGTGCACATTATTATCTTCGAGAAACTTTTTTACCTTGGCTCTGTTCCAACTTCCAACGACGACATCTCATGAGAAATGAGACGAAGAAAAACGCCAATCGACTGTCAATGGAGTTTACCATAGGCGGATGAATTGGTAATTTTGTTCCAACAATTCTTTACAGGATTTAGAGGTTCAGCGACGAATAATGTAATCATCGACATAGTCTAGAGATGAACACGAATTGACACCAACACTTCGGCCCGCTGAATTGGAGGCACAATATAGTATTAGAAAAAACCGCCTTAGGTAGAGCGCAAACAGGGACCTCAAGTAACTTGGAGTGCACAACTGGAGCCAGTTTGTTAAGGACAGGGCTGACTGGAGAAGCTTATTGGTTGATATCTAGGCTCACTCCGAACTGTCGCGCCACTTGATTAAGTGAATAAGTTTTATTTCGACACTTTTGTCGGTATACTAACAGGCCAATGTGGAAGCTTTTCTAACTGTTTGCTAACTGAATTGCACCAAGAATGAAGTTATAAGCATGACGAAGGAGACTTTTCAATCGGTGGTGAGGTTGTTTACAGAACACGGAACTTGAGGTGTTATCGCGAGAAGATGGATCCTCTAGAATCTAGATGATGCAGGCTGTATCTTCTAGACGACAAGGAGACGGCTGCATACCTACTGTGCAGCTCTGCTTACGAGAAGAAATTATAGTTTAAATCCAAATTAATAAGAGGTCTGTTCAATTGAGCTGTACGCCTTAACCTCCACAGAAAATGTATGATCATTCTCTCCGGGAGCCAGCTCCTACCATTTGTAGTCTAGCCTTGTCTGGATCTGAACATTCTAAAGCTGTCTGTTTACAATTTAAGCACTAGCCATAAGGTTACCCAACACTAGGGCATTGGGGGCAACAAAATTGAAGATAAACTCACCAGAAAATGGTCACAATTTACATATATGTATGTATATGTACGTATGCATAAATATAACTTAATAGAACTCAACAAAAAAGTTAACAGCTTGGTCATATAATAATAAAGTGAAGACAGCTTGGCCAATATGTTATCAGGAGGGCCGAACTTGGCATCGGTGTTTGTTTCGATCCTCGTATATGGTCATGAGGTTTGGGTAATGACCGATAGAATAAGATCCCGGATACAAGCTGTCGAAATCAGATTTCTTAGTCTCTGATATTTAATAGTCGCTGACGGAATATCGGGAGATGTCGAGGGTCCACTTAAGCACCCTAAGCCAGCGACTGTTATAGTGGATAAGCGAGTCATTGGAAAATGATGATGATGATGGAAATAAAGTTAACTCAGGAAACTTTTCGACCATTTTTCTAACAAGAGAAATCAAAATGTGCTCTCATTGAAGAAGCGCAACGCAAAGTTTCACTGGACATTGTCAACTCAAATACTACGTTAACAACGGGCGCAGCTTATACCTAAATACTGTTTTAACAAACTGGAAATAAAGAAGTCCTTCAGCCATGTGCCAAAATTATATAGAAGATCAGGAAACATCGAAAAGTGGTTCAGTTTGTCCAGACAGTCAACCACTCACTTGATTTGAAGGTTTTTTTCATGACCTGGATCTTGCTAAATGTTTATAAAAACATCTGAACCCAAGAGAACTATCCTTCTTCAGAAAAGGTATGAGATTCATCACATAAAGTTAGTACCAGTCTGAAAAGACTGTCAAGGATTGATTGCTACGCCTTTAGGAAAAGCCTGTGTAACTGTGTGGACAAGGAGGAGGAGGCGAGATCTGTTCGCTCGAAGAAGAACTGGAAACATGAGGTCAAGATCACTTACATGTTGTCTGATATTCTTAATTAAAACTTATCGCAACTTGTTTAAAATTATCGAACAATACCGTAAAACGAGCTTTCCACTAGTATAGACAGAATATATTCGGCAGAAATTCTGTCAACTTTTGAAGTATAAATTCATTCAAAGTCTTTCTCAGCGACACCAGAATTTAAGAAAATTCTCAAGTAGCATATGTACATGTACATAAGTGCAGACTTACCTCGTTTGCAGTTCAACTTTCAACAATTTTTGCATGAAATTCACGAACAAATTTTCAATGTTCACCAACCCATCCCCATTGAGTCTGTCAACCCTACACTATTGATTTATACACCAATCTATGGACACGTCCTATCCGCAGAGTGAGCGTGAAAGACTCGAAATGCAGCAACTGGCCTACGGGCACTTTGGTAATTCATTTAAATTTACATATTTTCATTATGTGGCGAATTGGAATTTCCAACACTGCCGTCGAAATGTGTACTCCAAATCCAACCTCGGTGTTTGAATATTGTCATCAATATCTAATGAGAGGGTGCATTTCAAAAACAAAATGCCACTGAGGGGCATGCGAATGTTTAAAATGCGCTTATTAATTAAACTCACCCCCGCGTTATGCCAATCAAATTATTCGGTGTCTTCAGCGCTGTGTCTACCCACATTTGTTCAATTCCCATTGGCAACACACAATGTATGTACCTACATCCTTACATCCAAACGTATATATTCTGATACAGAAATTTAATAAATTGTGAAAACGCAGGAGCACTCATACAAGCCGGAGACACTTCAACACCAATTCAGGAATTCGCCGCATACAACATTATTCTGTGCTGCTGCTGCTGCTGCTATGTGTAACAATGAAGGGAACAGGAACAGGAACAGGGATATGGCACACGGCACAGGGCACACGAATTCGAATTCATTCCAAATGCGGATTTTTATTTTTTTTTTGGTGTCTCATATTTTCCTAGTGTTCTCTCGCTCATTTTATAATCTACACAAACACAAGCACACAAGAAAACTACAACCGCAGGGGAAAACACACCGAAACAGAGCCCAGGCCGTGAAGTGGTAATCCTATAAACACAGGATAGGGAGACAAAAGGGAGACCAAGCAGAAGGAATACAAAAAAAAAATCGAAATAAAAACGACGATTTGGGTATACATCTGCTAGTTGGACTTG
This sequence comes from Matsumyia berberina, assembly GCA_917880715.2. Taxonomy (NCBI): domain Eukaryota; kingdom Metazoa; phylum Arthropoda; class Insecta; order Diptera; family Syrphidae; genus Matsumyia; species Matsumyia berberina. The sequence goes on along the minus strand of OU862870.1, from coordinate 105,998,087 downwards.
GACACGTTCCACAAAGCAACGAAATGGCAGAAGCAAAGTCCTTCCATGAAATATTATTAGATATGCAGCACAGGGGTGGTGGCAGTGTGCAGCCGAAAAGATGTAAAAGAAAACGGAATAAAGTGTATCCTGTTTTGTCAACCGGGTGTGCACTGTGCAGTGTGTGCACAGCACACCGAATAAATTCGGGCATGTGGAATGCATGTGGGTAGTGTTCTTACAGTCAATGTTGTGCCATAGATTGATGGACAGATGGATTATTAGAGATCACCACAAATTCATCGATATCAGAACGAAATGGACATGTTTTGGAGACCTCACTGTCTCATGCGAGGATATATGTAGTTCATCAAGTTGGGATTGTCCTAGTAGAGTGCCCGGGATTTGGCACAGTCCTTCAAAGTGTAAAGCCATCGTTTCGTGGAACACGTTTGTAAGTATTTTTCAAACAAATTTATGCCCAAGTACGACTGAGTGTTCCGGGAATTCTGCCTTCAACCCCATTTTTTCGGGTTGGGATATGGAACGGGGTCACACATTTCGATTCGTGAGGATTTTAGCGCAAGACCTCACCACGTTGTTGCAGCAAATGTGTATACATTGTGTCCACACAACACTTTATGTGTGGTACATACGCTTATCTGCTAGACTTTGAATGAGACTGAGTTAGGATGGGAACTTGTGATGGAAATTTACTTGGAAAACTGTGAACAGGATTCCAGCACAGGGCGTACATATGTATGTACATATCTAATTGTCTGCCTACCTGAACTGAACTACATAGATTTGTTTAAGTGGACGAAAAAGCCTTTGCATCGCTCCGACACGGTGGCTTTAAGCCAACTGTGCTGTCCCTGTGAGGTCTAGAGTATTATTCTCGGGCATACGAGAGGTTTTGAAGCTTCACTGGATGGATGATTGTGGTTCTTTTTAAAGCGACATTATTCGTTGTCAAGTTTTTTTTATACTACTTGAGAGTGGCAGGCTAGACGGATGACAACCTTCGTCAAGTAGAAGCCGTGTTGAGCTACCTTCAACCATGCTTTGAACAATCCTTTTACTTCTGCCGCAAAAATGTTACCGGACGATACGAGTAGCAGAGATACCACATGGATTTATATAGGACTAACGAGGAGCGTATAGAACTTGCAACTCGCATAGCAATTACCACAGCGGTTGGAGAAGCGAGTAGTAAGGTTCTACATCACATTGTGAAGGAGTTGGAACATAAATTTCGTCATGCCGACAGCGATTCTCCGCAGAGTATTTTACAGAACAACCAAAACGCTAATAGGTGCTCACAGCTCTAACCAAAATTCGGACGCTTAAGCGGTTAAATGATGAAAGGAACCATGACAAACATGGTAATAAACCATGCATTTGTCTCAAATCAGAATGAGCTTTCCGATAAGTCAAACTCCCGAAACGATTCCCAGTAAGAAGGAGATCACAATTGCAAACGCTTAAAAACGCTCTAAACTTGATTGCATTTCCGCGGTGCCTACGAAAGGTTTTGGGGGGGTTCTGCATCTCAAATAAAGACCTTTGTCAGAGAACAGGTCAGATAGCAATAAACGCCACTATTTATCGATGGAAGTGCCAGCCAGAACACATGACTGACAGAGAAATACCCCCATGACGCCGAATCGCTGAGGAAAAATCAGGGTAACTACGGAAAAGTTGGAAGAAACTCAAGCGGGTTTCCAAAAATTGCACTCGTAGCCACGTTTGTATAATTCACCTAAAAACACCGACATGCGGCTCTACACATGGAAAATCGCTTCTATGGGTCAAGTTCTGCAAGTTATGCCGAATTTTTTTAGAAAACCGAACAATTTAAAATCGATACACACTATCTTATCGTCAATTCTAAGCCGGGCTACGAAAGTTTAAAAAGACAAACTATAAGGATCTAAATCTAGTTTCAAAATGATTAGGAAAATATGCTGGCAGTAAAGTAGGGGAACTACCCAAAGGAAGGTTTCGACAAAATCCGAAAGAGGCAAGATGAAAGGTCTAGACCTTCTCTTGTGAAAAAATGCTTAAACGATGGTGCGACACGGAAATAGAGGCTGCAGGAAAGGTAGCTGTAATGGGCAAAAAACTCACATGTTAGTAACTTCAATACATAGTTTGCTTTCCTGCTTTAGACTGAGAATATACAGCTCTAGGTGAACCAAGGCTTAGCTTGTTGCAACAATTCATGTTTTGCGCGTTGTATTGTTCGCACGAATGGAAGCGATCTTTAATTTACTGCCGATTCCGAAGGGCGAATTGAAAATCTTTTTCATGACAAATTATACTCTTGGAGGTTTGTCATTCCCCGACAAGAGGTGGTTGGTGGATATCGCTGACGATTAAACACACTCAACGATTTACACTGAGGGCTCAAAAATGGAAACAAAAACAGGAGCCGGATTCCACCCGGAAACCCTACAGGAACAGAAATCCTTTAGATTGCCAGAAACACGTAGCGTCTTCCAAGCCGAGATCTTGGCAATAGAAAAGCTGCAGGCTACAAAAGAAATTATCACCTTCCCCTATATATTACCATCTTCGTTGACAGTCAAGCAGCTTTAAAATCGACAAAATCCAATACAATAGGCAGTCAAAAAATGTCAAGACTCGCTGATCACCTAAGGCCACATACAGTCAAAGTCTGCTGGATTCCTGGACACATCTGTAATGCCATCGATAGGGAGATTGCATGGGATAACAGACAACATAATAGAGAAATAAGCTAATTCCTCCTGGTTAGCCAGAAAGGATTGCGCCGAAATCAGATAAAGCTAGAACAAGGCGCCTTCTGGCACTTGACAGATCCTGTATCCTAATGCTCACTGGAGTTATCACAGGATACTGCGCGAACGGAGTCATGTTCCGCCAGTGGAGAATCCAATCCAAGGATTTATGGAAAAGCTGCTGAGAAGAGGAAGAGGTAGAATCAATTCAACAATCCAACTGCAGTGCCACTGCCCCGCCCTGCAAGAACGACGTCTATGTGCATTAGGATCAAGGTTTTCTGCAAGCATAGCAGAGGTAACAGACTTACAGTTAACGAACGGTTCATAAAACAGCCAGCATATTCCTATTCCTACAACATTAATAGGGTACTCACAGTGAACCTTCAGGTCTCCGAGTGAAATTGATGACGCCTATCCATCACACACCCTACGTAACCTAACCATGAAATCCCTGGTAGGACTCTACTTATGCAAAAGAGCAGTAAGTTCCAGATGGGGCCTTCAGCTGAAAATCATGCACTGCACGGTAGTTGTGAGACCGATTCTTACATATGGCATAATGCTTTGGTGGCCGGTTCTGGAAAAGCAGACCAGCATTAAAGTTCTTGAGAAAGTCCAACGTGTGGTTTGTCTCAGCATTACTGGTGCGAAGAGAACTTCTCCGACAGCTGCCCTTCAAACCATACTTCACTTGTTGCCAATAGACATCTATGGCATGCAGCAGGCCACTAACGCGAGTTCAAGACTGAGAGATGGTTAGGTTAGGTTAGGTTAGCGGGCCGATGAGGACGATAACATCCTCCTCATCTCACTTAGGTCTATGTAGACCCGTTGTGATACCCATGTGTTTACCAGCTACTTCCTACTACATGATTTTATATGCCTGATGACAGCCAGCCGGCTCTCCTTGCGAACTTGAGCAGATCCGACAGTGACCCATCAGACAGCTCCTCGATGTTATCGAAGAGGTATCTGCCAAATGTTATTTTCCTAATGTTGCAGAGGCTTGGGCAGTGACAGAGGAAGTGAGTAGTGTCCTCATGCACCTCCTCGTTTCCGCATCCCCTGCAAAGGTCCCCCCCCCCCCCAGTCAGGTGCAGCTTTTTTGCATGATACCTGAGCATATTGTGGCCTGTAATAAGTCCTACTAGTAATGACAGGGATTTCCTGTCCATATGTAGTAGCTTATTCGTTCTGTTCTTATTGTATTCTGGCACCTTCTGGAAACTTCGCAGGTGGTTAGTGTTTTCCACCTGTTATTCGCCTCGGTTAAGGATCTTAGCCTTATTATTTCCTTCAGATGACGAAGTGGAGGTTTAATTGTACCATCCGCTAGGTCTGGTTCCAGGGCTGATCCCTTTCTAGCCAGTTCGTCAGCAGTCTCGTTTCCTGGCACACCACTGTGGCCAGGGACCCAGCAGAGTTTTACATTATGCTGCGTGCCAAGAACCCTCTGGGGGTGGGACTGAGAGATACCCACCAATGGTGCGAAAAGAATGTGGGACATACCAGAATCCTATCAACTCACGGCAGCCTTCCCCAATCAACAGACACGTTGCCCACCGAAAACGACTTTAACTTGGGCTATAAACACAAGCTACCGGACAGAAGCGCCTGGAGTTGGCACGAAGTCCTTTTTAATGAGTCTATCGCTATAACACTGAGCCACGGGGACCACTGAGAATATACACTTTATAGAAACAGAACACCTACGAGGAAAAGGTGATATTAAGAGCGATATCGCAGCTATAAGCAGCTATAACTCTACAATTCCTACATTAACATATCCACATCTCGATTCCAACAAGAAAATATTGATCCCACTTGCAGTCGAATAAATACTTAGTGAGTCAGTCTTTATGTCTACTGGACGATCTTTCTCCACTGCGTTAGTCGATCGGTTTTATGGTTGTCCTAAAGATTCACTTAGACCTCAACGGGTCCATTGTACCCAAAGTTGACTAATGGTAGTGGACACAAGGTGTAAGGTGCCTTGTTTGGACACTTGAAACAATTTGTATTTCCTTTCGACTAAGTTGTACGAGATTTTGAAGTTCTTCTTATTGAAGACTGGGCATAGTGATTTGCCAAATGGACATGTGTCCATATGTCACCATCGCGTATTAGCCCTGATCATGGTTTTCTCATCTATATAATTCTCTGTAAAGATGTTAAAGGTATATACAGTATCTATTTCACCACCCTTCCTAGCAAGTTCTTCCTCTATCTAATTTCCTGATACCTTATCTTCTCACTTACCATTAAGAGAAGCCTGCCATAGAATGACTAGCAACATGCGCGGTAACCTTCTGTATCTGTTCTGCAACTGCAACTGAAACTAAGAATTAAATCTATAGAAGATTACTTCTACGAATATCTCGGCAACTTTGCCAGGCTCGATATTCACAAAATAGAGAGCTTCGTCTCCGGATCTAAGCGGTTTTGCATATACTGTAAAGCAGCTAGGAGTTGACTCGGATACGGTTACCCATAAAGTCAGGGATTCATATTGCTATATTTCCGTTGCTCTACCTGGTATCACAGTAGATGTAAGTACCCTAGGTGTGTCCTTACCTATGTATGTGTCCGTACCAACGCATGGCGATGGCGTAAGCGTTTCGCTAAAGAATTAAGTGCCCAGGATTCCCAAATATAAACGGATCATAGCTTTGTTTCTTCTGGAACCAAGTGCTTTGTAAAATTTCGTGTGCTAAACTGTATGCATTGTGCTATGTACAGAGACTCTTGGCTATGATTTGTGTGCTTTCATCTCAGATTGCAAAACAATCTAGTGAGTCTCTTATTTGTTAACGAATTAGAGATTTTCTCCCAGCTGTTTGCACTTCTCTATCAACAAAGCTATTTAAATCGAAACAATTCAGCAAACGTAGCGTATCCATTTTAGAATTAAAAGATAACGATACCGAGAAATAGGTTAAGTCACAATAACACCCCAATTGAATTTAAACTAATTTACATGTGTTTCCATTTATTTTTAACAAAATCCCTCTTATCGCTTATCAGAGACTCTAGCAATGAACATATGTATGTACGTGTGTGTGTATTTATCACGCATTTTGATATACAAATTATCGGGCGACTGAAAGGTGTGGCACTTGTAAACCAGTTCTCAGAAAGATAACAGAGTGTCAACACCTAAGTAATTCAAGAAATACAATTTGACAGGTACTTTTTCAACAAGCCTTTGGAATAAAGAATTTAATTCAGAAAATAGAGTTTTGATTGAGGGGTTTTCTGGGTAAAGTAAGGTATATAAGGTGAGGTTGAACACATTGGGAGCAATGATAAACGTATACTGAGGCTAGGTGCGCATGTGAAATGAAATACGTCCTGCCCAAGAAGGATCAAATTCGACAAGATGAGACACCTTTTGATGACTTGATGCGTGACGGAAGAACCCTAATTTTACCAACAGTAGCACCCGCATCCCAAAATGGGGTCATGGACACTGACCTACACGATTCGTGTATTCACTGCCCATCATGAAAAAAAAAAAAATAGAAAATAATATACACGGTTGCAAGAGAGACGCGTATAGCTTCAGATAATGTGGCCCTAAATTCATAAAAAGGGCAATAGACTTGAGAATATGAATTGGCAGTTTACGTTGGTTTAGGTGGGTGCCACCGTCCAGACAGGGACACACTTAGATCAGATTGGCCCATTGAGATACCACAATGAAGAATACTGGCTTGCCAGCACCAGGAACCAGAGAACGTAGCACAGAGTGTATCGAGATGGGTAACCGCATCGGTGTTGACCCTATGAGTTGAACCACTCTGAGCCGGAGACAAAGTTTTTATCTTTTGGATATCGGATTCGGCTAGATAATTAAGATCATCATAGAAGTATTTTCCAAGGACTTTCCTCCATAATGTTGCAAGGGCAGGGCAGGTGCACAATAGGAGGGTTGCAGTTTCCTCCTCTACAGCTTGTATAAAAATTATTGGAGGGGACCCCCAGTCTGAGTGCACGACTGCCTATCAAGCAGTGTCCGGTTAGGACCCCTCTTAGTAAACCTAAGTTTCTCCGGTTAATGGACAAAAGTCTCGACTTTTTTAAATCTTGGTTAGGCCAGATTTGTTTTGACAAGAGATAAGTGCTGATATTGTTCGAACTATTGTTTGCCAATTTCCTGGCATCGATATTAAGGGAAAATTTTATCGATTTGATGGGAGCTGATGGTTCCTCCAGGGTTTCAGAGTGATGCCATCCTGCGTCTTTTTTTGCCAGATCGTCCGCTCTGCAGTTGCCTGTGTGCTGCGACCTAGCACTTTGAAATTTAAAATAGCAATCTCCTGTACATTCGGTCAAGAGAGTTAGCGTTTGATTGTGCTGTTATGTACATAAGTCTTTTGCAGAACTTTCACCCTTGAGAGATAGTGGGGAAGAGGAAGTACATCAAGGATTAAGCTTAAAAATCAGGGTTCGTTAAGGCTATTAGCGGAGTCGGCAGTGTATTCTTCATCTTAATGAAGAAGCGTTTGCCCAGTACCCGATGCCTTGTTGGTAGCCGAGCAAGGCGTCTGCAAATGTAATGATCAAGTCGTTACCTCTCCTACATATTGTTACAATAGCGGCAGCGAGTGTCAAATAAGATACTAAGTTTAGCTGCATGAGTTCCTCCTGCTGTATGACATGTACTTCGAAGCACTTTCATCCTTTTTAGTCAAATCTCAGTCATATTTTTCTAGAGATAACGCAGATGTTTAACCTGTTTCACCTTTGGTTTTGATAAAAAGCGCCAGACGAAAATTTCCTTGTCTGCTCTGAGTGAAGACGCAAGCCATTTCCGCAAGAGTTTTGAAGGACGATCCTTGCTTTTACTTGGCTAGTTTGTCGTTTTCCTCGTTTCACCTTTGACCTGTGACAAAACGAAACAGAAATGGCTGCTCAGAGATGCGAATTCGACTCGAGTTCAACTGTTAAACCATTTTCAACAACAATTTCGTTGTCGAAGCCTTGTTGGTGGCTTAACTGTCAGTGTGTTGTGTATTGAAGCTTCGTGGATTGTCAGGAGCTCGCTTTAAAACTTCGATAGTCTGTAGGACTTGAAAATTATCAAGATCGCAAGATGAGCCAAGCCGGAGTTGAATTTGGAGCCAATGGCAAGTATAAGACATGTTGTAGTTGGCCACTACCTCTCAAATCTTCCATTTAACTCTAGATTTAATGGAAGCTTTGTTGAAATTTAGTCTGGCTGTAAGCTAACCTGTAGAAAATGATACCATCTTCAGCAATAATATGTATATCGAGGATGTTGCAGTACTTAGTGGTTCAGCACATACATTTGTTGCCATATTTGCCTATCTAAATTGAGAAAGTATCGACCATATATTCACACTGCGGCAGATTTTGGAGAAAACCCAAGAACTTCAAGTCGATACGCACTACATTTTTATCGGTTTTAAGGCCGCCTATGACAGCATCTATAGAGACGAACTATACAGAGCTATGTTTAGTTTTGGTATCTCTGCCAAACTCGTCCGTTTGTGCAGGATGACGATGAAAAATGCACGTTGCTCCATAAAGGTCGGTCAAGAGCTCACCGAGACCTTTGATATCAAAAAAGGATTTAGACAAGGCTAAGCGCTTTTACATATGTCACATCTTCAACATCATACTTGAACAAATTGTGCGAAACTCTTAAGCCAAAATCAGAGGGACGATCTTTCATAAATCTGTGCAACTGCTTGCACATGCCGACGATATTGACATAATCAGAAGAACGCAGCGTGTTGACTGCTGCTTTTGTGAGTATTGGAGGCAGCGAAGATGGGTTTAGCGGTCAATGAGGGCAAGACCAAGTATATGAAGTCAACGAAAAAGGACACTCAACACTGACGTCTCGGACAGAACGTCACAATAGACAGTTATAACTTTGGCGTGGTTAGGGACTTTGTCTACCTAAACTCCATTCAATTCAATTCAATTCAGGCAACGACACCAGCGCTGAGATTAAACGAAGAATAACTCTTGCCAATCGCTGCTTCTTTAGGATAAGAAGGAAATTGAGTTGCAAAGCCCCCTCTCGAACGACTAAAGCTACCCAATCCTGCTCTATGGCGCAGAGACATGGACTATGTCAAAAGCCGATGAGGTTGCTCTTGGCTTCTTCGAGAGCAAAATTCTTTGTGTGATTTTCGGTTCCGTCTGCATAGACGGTGAATGGAGGAGGAGATACAATGACGAACTATTCGGGCTGTACAGCGACATCGACTTAAGTGAAGAACCAACGACTGAGTCATGTAGAGCGAATGGACACCAGTGCTCCGGCACGGAAAATCTTCGAATCCACACCCAAGGGACGGCGTAGTAGAGGAAAACCGCGACTCAGGTGGCGTATGGAAGTGGAAGGGGACCTCAGCCAACTTGGCTTGCGAAACTGGAGGCACCTGGTTTAATATCGAGCTGGCTGGAGACGCTTGTTGGTTGAAGCCCAGGTCCACCCCGGACTATAACCTTAAGTAAGCAAGTAAATTGAGAAAATATTGACAACTTTGCCTAACAACACAGAGGACAAAGAAAAACATCCATATCAGACGCTTTGGTTACATAAAGTACATAAAACACGCGTCGAAAATCGATGACCAAAAATAAATGACCAACAACTGACATATGCCACCTCTTCATTGTTATTATCTCATTGAAATTGCTGTTCCACATGACTCACAGGTTGTTAACTTGCGATAACCGCGCCAATTGTCAATAATCTAAATAATTTCTACAATAACACAACTAGAAATCCGAAATAATTCTCAAAAGATAACCCAGCGACACGACGATGAATCACTAATTTCTCTTGTACCGCACACTCTCTAGAGTCCAGAGTATCTCGAATATTTTCGTCCATTCAATGGAATTAATCAAGTTCTTTCAATCAAAACGGAACCGAATGCCTACAAAATTCCCTGAAATACACTCAAAAATGATTCATAAGTACAGAATTGCTTAAACGCAACACCAAACACATACCACCAGTCAGTCATCGTTGCGTTCCGTATCCAATTATGAAAGCCCGATTTGCAAATCCAGTAATCCACTTCGTTCATACTCCTGGTCGTTGCTCGTTGGTTGTTTTTTTTTTTTTTCAAACAGTATCTCTCTTTAGCACTTTCGCAAAAATATCTTCAACAATGCACACGCGAATGACAGAAGAAAAAAACATCTAAAAACCTATCCAGATACATTATCTCTATCGCACACACATTTTATTTCATCACGAATTAATGTGCACAGAAATAAAAACTTCAATTGAATTCCTACTTTTCCCATAAAACAGAGAAAAAAAAACCGAATTTAAACAGACGCACATTTGAGAGATACATTTTATATCTTTTAGCATTTCACATCCCCATCCATCGAAGGCGAAGACACACATATAAAATCCAATCCGCCACCAGGCGCGCGGAGGGAGGCACAACAAAAAGAGGGACACAAACACGACTGAATAAATAAATAGAATATTTATCCACTTCAGGCGTTCGTAAGAACCGTACTACTACTGCCTATAACCTCTCGCGAAATATAATAAATTAAAAACAAATAAAAAAAAAGTTAAACAAGAACAAAACACACTGCATAAACGAATGTGTACTGTATCTCTCGGATTCGGATTGCGCGTCTAAGAAGTGTGTACAAAAAAAACTCTAAAGATTTTCAGTTCGTCGAGAGTGTGTATGTGACACACAGGGGCAATGGCAATCGCTCCTCTCTCTCAGTCGTTCTGCTTCTACTTCTGCTTCTGCCCCTCTCGTTTCATTGCTTCTCTTTAATTTATTCGGTTTTTCTTCTTTTGCACACACTTACACACACACACACACACACACGAGATTACGAGACAGTTTTTCTTTTAATTATCGATTCGAAAGTGCAAAAGCCACAAAAGATACTTTTCGTGTGAAACTCACGCGAAACCGGAAGTGAAGTTACACCACTAGGCGGAGGGGACACCCCGCAACAACGAAACACTGGGATTTTTGATTTTATAAATTTGTTTGTTTCCTTTGTTTCTCCCGGTGATGGGCAACAAGAACTTCATCTAATTTCCTCCTTTCGTGTGGAATTATCGAACTAAACTACCCAACGAGATGGAAGTCAGCGCACAGGGAACTCGTCGCGCCGCCGAATACAACACAAGGCAACGAAGAAGCAGTGCCACCACTATTATCGCGGCGGCTATCCTGTCCCGAACTCGAAAGCTGTACATTTCTCTCTTTCTCACGCGCGCAGCACTCCTCCTAAGCAAACCACTTTTATATTATCATCATAATTTTTTTTTTCTGTTATTGTTCCGATTCCAATTCGATGGTGGTGACTCTCTACTGTACAACACACAAAATGACGACGACGACGACGACTTCACAGATACAAAACTCACAAAAGGTACAAAAACGCCACAGGCAGGAGAAGCAGCAGCGGCAGCACCCCGAATCCGATGTACGTGTGCATATGCCTCCACCCCATCATCCGACGAATATCATCATCATCATTGGTTTTCCTTCATAGACCATGCACTGAATGCGGTGCTCTTCCTCCCTGTGCAGTGCTGCTGCTATCCTTTCTGTCCACCCGTCAGCCCCGGCCACCACCCGCCGCCGCCTGCTGATACACTCTCACTAATGTAGAACTGGTGCTGCTGCTGCTGCGGGCCTGGTCTCTGGATGATGCATACATAATAGTACCTATGTTTCATGTGTAATTTATGCTCGGGAAAAGGAGGAGGGCTGGCCGGGTGAACCTTTGCCTGAGCTCAGCAGCAACAGCAAAAGCATTAAGCGTTCCGAGTGCAAGTCGTAGGTATTTATGCTCTTAAAACTGTTTTCTTGTCTTCGACCTTTTTTTCTGTTTCTGGGCATTTGTTGCCGTTTTTCTTCCGCCAGTTAAGACAGTTTCACTTCTTCTCTGAGAGAGCGAGAGACTCCTACTTTATATTCATTTCGGAATCGAGTGAGCTCTGCATTTCAGAGGAGCAACCTTGGCCAAAATTGCGACATCACTTTGGGAAAATTCTTTGAAGAAATTTACTTGAGATTCAGAGAAAGTGCGGGCCAAAGTTATTAGAGTGATGAATTGTGTATCTGATTTCTGATAACTGTAGATACCATATCTTGAAACTGCTACAGAATTTCAATTAAGATTAATCGATGTCTATTATTCGGTAAGTGCCATTTGTCCTGTCTTTGACTTCCATTCTACCAACTTTAAGTGGGATGTCGCTTCTTGGATTTCAACCACCTTCTCGATGTAGCAATCAACTGTCTATTGAAGAGTGGGTTTAAATTCTTGGGAATCAATCATCCGGATATTGGGTTGCAATCTACAACTTGAACGGTTTAAGTGAGGTAAACCCAAAAACAAAATCATCCAACAACCTGTCCGATATGTCCACTGAAATACATTTCTGTTTTAAGTTCCATTCAATCTTCGACCAGAAGAAACTATAGTCAGCCCAATCAGTCATTGGAGACCTTAGTACACCTTAATTAGATGCAGAGATAGTTCCGACAATAACGAGTATCATGCAAGCCAGTCAAAAATGAAAATTAAGCCGGTCTCGTAACTCTATTCGCAAACGAAACGCGTTGTTAACGTTAAAGAGTCGGACAAAGTTAAAACCGACCATGTGTTTACTGACTTTGACGAGAAACAAAAATTTCGTAGGAAGCACTCCCTTCTATGAAACGCCGTAAACACCAACACTGGTACAACAACCACTGATTCCAGATCCTAATTCCAATTCCCCTGCAATGGTCACAAAATTACGCCATTACGTCCTTGCGATGCATTCACCTATCGTACAAATTGAGGGTAGTCAAAGTAGTCTCCAGTTTAAAAGCTGATAAGCCTAGTTACACCGCCTCAACATTTTGAGTTTGCATTCGCTTTTGGGCCAAATTAAATCCAAAAACTATTTCCGAAAACACCGCTGCACGAGGTAATAACAGTGATTGAAGACGTGGGTGGTAGTGGACACCATAAAGAATTTTCTCTTACAACGAAACAAGAACCCATGTCGGGAAAACTACTCTAACATCGCAGGCATCACAAATGACATCCAGAACACATCTGGTGAGGGAATGTAAAACCAAACTCAAACTGCTTGCCAGTTACAGTAACGTCCACCTTATCTGGATACCAGGTCACGAAGGTGTGACCGGGAAGTGAGAGTCGCACTGGCATTAAATAAAACAGAAACTAAAGGGAAAATCCAAGTTCATTGGACAAATCTCTTGATGTACAAAATGACAGGATACATCAAGGAATCATCAAACAACATCCTCAACAAAAATATTCACGGTCGAAACAGAGAGTAGTTGAAGCACATTAACTTATCCAAACACATACATACATACTGGATCTCACTGACTCATCGATTTGGAAAAGCTGCGAGGAATAAGCAAATTACCTCAAACACTTTCCATACATCTGTCCAGCCTTAGCGAGAATGGCGTAAAAATGAGAACCTGAAGTATCTTATAAATAAAGGACCCATGTTGTGATCAGATCCCTCGTATCCAACACAATAAAATCTAGGACAGTGAAGGACGGCCACGTGTCTCTAAACGAGATCGCAAAACCAGTACAACATCACACTCTGCTGGGTTTCTAGTCACTGAGACATTTAAGGGAACTGTGTGGCTGACGAATTAGCCAGACTAGGCTCACAATATACAGACGGCAGGGAGCTCGACCATGTCAAAGCGCCTATGTCGTTTGTTAAACACCTGACTCACAACGACGCTCTGTCGAAAGCAAATTGTAGATGGCAACACCTCGATTATTGCAACAATGCCATGCTGATCTGGCCTGACCTGGATCGGAAAAGATCAAATTAATACGACTTAAAAAAAAACCAACTTTCAAAACTAATCAACGTCCTCACGGGGCACTGCATCCTAGGCAGGCATGTTCAACGCATATAACGATTTCTGCAGGAGCTGCAGAAACGAGGAGTAGGAGGAGTCCACTGCGCACTTCCTCTGCACGTGTCCCGTCTTGGTCCACATCAGGAGAGTCATCCTAGGCCGATAATTCTTTAACGATCTAAATGATCTGAACTCCGCCAGCACGACCGATCTCAACAGCTGGGTTAGGAAATCTAAATGGTTGCGGGAGTAAGCAGGGTTCATACCCCAGTACTCAGTGGTATCACAATGGACCTACTTTCTGGTCTAAATGTACCTCTTCTTGGAGGATCACTTTAACTAACTAAAGGACTCATTGACAACCTCGCACACTATTTTATATGAATTCCATAATGATTCCCATTTCCTTATATCCCTCTCAACCCATGTCCTAAACCTGCCCTATTTCTGTAGTTTTAAAGTTAAAAAGCGATAACAAAACGGGTCCGACTGAGACCTAAGTGAAGAGCATTCCCACTCCTTGAAAGTAATAGAGCCCTCAAATAGTTTAGAGCTGAAAGTCATTTGACAGGCTCCGGAAACGGATTTGTTTAGTGTTTCCGATGAGAAACATTAACATAACCAAGCCTTGAAGTTGAAATATCGCACCAACGTCTCGCCTTGTTAAGTTTCGAGACACAGCGGCATCAATGAAAATGTAATACTGACAAAGTTGCAGAAATAGAGTCGGAACTAAAATAATTCAAGACTGAGTTAAGTCCAACAGAACGTATCTAGCCCACGCAGATACGGAGACATTACGAATGTTCAAGCTTCGGCAGAGTCTCTTTTTTTAATGACCTGAGTAAATTGTCAACTAAGACATCAAACGCCATGCCATGGTCATGAAGTCCAGATGGTTCAAAAATGATTCTTCTACTTATTTGCATACCTATCCCAAAATAAAGACCTGAATAGGTTCATGGAAATCTAAAGGACAGAATCGAGCTTCAAAAAGGCTTACAAAAAACACTATTACATGCATTACAAGATAAGAGTCATCTACAGACAATGGCGTTCCAATTTAACAGAATAAATTAGTCGTAGATCTTAGCCTTCTAGTCCTAAGAAGACGGATTTTCAAAAAGAGGAAACTGAAGACATTACTTCAAAAATCTTAAGAGCATTGAGAACTATTCAGCGTATCTCATCTTCACAAAAAATACTTGAAAAACTCAGATGTCGTGGTTTCCAAACTACGGCAGCTGATGAAGTGCTGCTAGCAATAAGGGAATTCCTTTTCACTCTTGAACAAATAAAATAATCCAGTTACTCCATACTGACAGTCAATCGCAATAAATCGAATTGATATTGTTCACTTATAAATATTTAATCATTATTATCATCATCATCATTTTCAAATGACCCGCCTATCCACTATGAGGGTCGCGGGTTTAGGTTACTTAAGTGAACTCTCCACTTCTCCTGATCTTCCGCTATCGACTCTAAGTTATCAGGGGCGAACCCCATACGGGTAGAGGTGAGACCCTGGACTTGGTCCAACCATCTCATCCTGGGCCTACCTACCGGACGCCTACCTGATGGCACGGATTCTATGGCACGTGTTGGAAGCTGAGTTGGGAACATGCGTTTAACGTGTCCACACCATCGAAACAAAGACCTTTTCATTCTTAGAATTAATTGCATTCTGGTGTTCCTAACTCGATCTCGACGAGTTACCCCAGCAACACAACGAAGCAGCTTGTATCGCGAGAATGCAAGAACTCTCTCAAATTGGGTAGCAAGGCTGAGCTCTTTGACTCTTGTCTGGCTCCCAGGTTACACTGGGATCCCTGGAAATGAAATCTCCGATGAGATTTGTCTAGCAATCTCAGCAGAATGTTTTCTCAGGACCTGAGGGGTCTTTGGGTCTTCCCGCGTCCTCGGTCAGGGCCTCCATTGACGATTGGGTTTCCTACGAACACAATTGTGTGTGGCACGGCTCTCCAGGATGCAGACTGACTAATCGAATGCTCCCCGAACGTTTGTAAGAAATCAGCGGCATTTTTGCTGTCACTCAATAGAAGAGACTGTAGACAATTTATTGGGTTTCTAACGGGACACTTCGCTTTTGCCAACAAAAAAAAATCCGCGATCTTATTCTTTTAGTCATTACCCAAACCTTATGATCGTAGATGAGGTCCGGAAAAAACACTGAATTAAAGACCGAAAGCTTAGCTCCGATGCCAAGTTCAGCCCTCCTGGTAACATATTGTTCAAGCTGTCTCAAAATTGCTCCAGCCTGACCAATCCTACAGGATAACTCACTATTGCTCATTCCATCACTCGTGAATAGGACCACAAGATATTAAAACTTCTCCACCTGTTTCAATGGGACTCCACTAGCATGCAGAGTGCATTAAACAGGCATTCGGGAAATAACCATAACCTCTGATTTGTTTACGTTTACCCTCGACCCAGCTTCAACACAGACGTCTACGAACCTGTCAAGTGCGCGCTGAAGTTCGGTCTAGGTAGACGTAAGGATGACCAAGTCATTAGCGAAAAGCAGATGAATTGTCCTTAAGTCTCCCAATTCCAACCGTTCTTCGCCACTGCGGCAGAACGCACCCCTGGCGAAGTCCAACGCCCACAGTGAAAGGTGTGGATTTAACGCCGTTCGGCCGAACACAGCTCTTACAGTTTATGTAGAGAGATAGAATGGCCCTCAGAAGAGAACTGTCAATTCCATACTCTTGCAATACATTCCAGAGTTTACCTCGAGGGACCCGATCATATGCTTTCTCCAAATCCACAAAACAACTGTTGATAAGTTTGGCATACTCCCAGGCCTTCTCAAGTACTATTCTGAGAGGGAACAGCTGGTCGGTTGTGCATTCTACCTGGACGAAAGCCGCACTGCTCATCGCCCAACCGGGACTAAACCACAGCTCTGGAACTCGCTTCCAACCTAAGCAAAGACTTTTCCAGGGAGACTTAAAAGAGATATACCCCTATTGGAGCAATCCCTCTTATCCCCTTTTTAAAAAAAAGGAATAATAACCTCAGTTTGTCAGTAACTAGGTGTTTTACCGCATTCCCAGGCCACTTTAATGAATTGAAAGAGCCACTTCACTCCCTCTTCACCCAGGGCTTAAGCATTTCCGGCCGGATTTCATCCACACCAGCAGGTTTGCCGACTTTTAGCGCTTTAATCGTCAAAGTCACCTCCTCTATGGTTGGACTATCCTCCGCCCCGCTCAAAACCATGGGTCTGCCATCCTCATTGCCCTGTTCAGGTTTGAGTAGCTCCGATAAATGCTCGACCCATCTCCGCAAGATGTCCTTCTCATCGGAAAGAAGTACACCATCTTGAGATTTAACTCCTGCGATGATATGAAACTTCTTTCCTCTAAGACGGCGGAGGCGATATCGTCTTGACGATAGCTTGGCATCAAGTTATATGTGAAAAGTAGGATCGCCTGCCCCACATAGCACGAAAATTGTCAATAACTATCGTCTCGACGATTGTTTTTAAACGATAACAAAATCGGTATCGTTTGTGAATCAAAGAGAAGAACAAATTTAAAATATTTGTGTTAAAAAAAAAAAAAAAAACAATTTTAACAAGTGAAAATCCGAGGCAGTAGATTTCACGTCGCTCTTAAGAACTTGGCCTTTCGCAGACCACAACTTGGCGAATTTTGCGTCGTGACTTGGGCCTGCAACCATACAAAATTCAACTGACCCAGGAGCTGAAGGTAAACGACCACAGACAACGACGTAAGTTCGCTGAATGGGCTCTGGATCAGTTGGAAACTGACCCTAATTTCCATCGAAAAAACATCTTCAGGGATGAGGCCCATTTCTAGATGAATGGGTACGTCAACAAACAAAACTGTCGAATTTGGGACGATACCGATCCACATGAGATCCAAGAGCGTCCAATGCATCCCGTCACTGTTTGGTATGGATTTCGGGCTGGCGGCGTCATCGGTCCATATTTCTTCGAGAACGACGGTGAGCGCTATAAGTCGATGATTACAAACTTCTTTTGGCCTGAATTGGATGATATGGACACCAACGACATGTGGTTTCAACAGGACGGCACTACGTGTCACACAGCTTACGCTTCATTGGAAATTCTGCACGAGCTATTCGAGGGCATGGACATCTCACGTGGAGGTGATGTGAACTGACCAGCGATTTGACCCCGTTAGACTTTTTCTTATGGGGTTTTCTGAACTCGCAGGTCTATGCGAATAAGCCAAAAACCACAGCGGCCCTCAAAGCCAACATCATCCATACCATCGGTCAAATTCAGCCTGATTTATGCGCCAGAGTCATGGAAAATAGGACATTTCGGATGCGCGCCACCGAGAGAAACCGCGGCGGACATTAGAACGATGTTATATTCCGTACATAATGGCATCAATAGGCTTTTCAAACGAATAAAAAATTTCGATGATATATCACACACACTTTGTTTTACATATTTAAATTTAAAGATAGGCAGCGCTTAATGAAGGACGCTTTACTTATTACTTCATGAATTTCACGTCAATATTTAGATAAATATTTTCATTTTTTCAATTCCTCCTCAAACACGGCACAGAAAACAAAACAAAAACTGAGAATAATACCACAAATGTCACTTTTGACAACACAGATGCTGTTTTCAGCGGATCTGTAACTTCAGAAAAAATAATCGATACACGACACGATAGCTGTGGGTTTACATGATGCAAACTACCAACGATACCGTTTCGAAGTATCCCAGACGACAATCATCTCAAAAGATAAATGAAAAGAACCCAAATGAAGCACGCTAAACACCCGTTTCAAACTAATCAAATTTTAACTGCACTATAATAAATCTAGAACCAACAGACTTTTGCCAAAAGATAGAAAATTCCTATTCATTCATTCAGCAAAAATTACTTCTATAACGCCTTTGGGGATGAAGAGGTATGTACATGGGAATACAACCCATTTCCTCTGCGACTACTTAGCTCTCGACCAGTTAAGATTCAGGTTTCTTGGAAAATACAAACACAACCTTATCGAAGCGTCCGGGTGATTTGCAACCCAAAGGAACTAGGCTATTCTTTTGGACACCTGGTGCAATAAGTGAGAGATACACCTCCCCAAATGGACACCACAATAAATTGACGTGAGCGTGAACTTAAAAGATACCGTTTTCCTTTCTTCAAAAACCTACTAAGCTCACCCCACTTTGCACTTTAAATTAACGACGTTCGTTCCAATCAGTCTGTTATTCGCTGCCTTTAGTCTTACCAAGGATTCAAAGCATCTTCTATTATACATATTTGTGTTCTTTGCTCACACAGTCTTCATGAGAAACCTGAAAAGATGGTGATTCCAATGGCCCTAAAAAATTAAAGATGTCTTCAATAGAAGACAATTTCCATTTGATTGTGATAAGCAGCATTTCATTTCGTATAGTCATTATCGGAACACTTCGTCAAACACCACACACATGTTGATAACAACAACACAGCTTTCAAGGATTCGCTTTATTTTGACGTAAAGTCTATGTATCAACAGTTCACGAGAAGATCGGGTTATATTCCACCCATCTGGCAGGCAAAAACCCCACCAGAATCAAACCTTGAAATAGAATCTCCATGGCACAGTAGCAAAATCGATCGCAAAGCAAAACAAAACACCACCCTCTAGCTAAATGAGTATTAAAGCTGAGGAAAACCTTTTTGCTGGAAAAAATTTTTAAAGCTACTTCAACTTCCTGAAGCAGGAAACCTAGACTATTAGAAACACTTGTGCGACAGTTTACAGATAAGATAGTTGAAGTACATAAAGTAGACGAACCTAGCCGAAAACTTGTTCGTACTCAGCCTACATACAAGGTGGGGAGGAAAGCATTCATAAAAACGCATTCCTACGTTCATTCAAAGTCGATCTCAGCAGACGTTCCAAACTGATACACTCTCAGTGCAAGTTTATTGGCCTATTAACATGTGAAATCCATCAGTGCACAGTGCAGTAACAGATGCAGCAGCTAGCCCCAGCTATATTGTCAATATTTCTCCACTGAGTTGCGATACGTGTTTCTGTGAGTTGATACCGATTTGCATTTCCCATTGGTAATACACACCACACATCGCTGTATCCACCATAAAACAAGATATCTCCTCGCTCGTATCTATGTATCTCGTTGGATACGACTTTACATTTAATTACAACACATAGTGGGGAAAAAGCGACATCTACTGGTGTGCAGTGCACTCTTTGCTCGCAATTTAGCTGATGAGTGAATTGTTTTTGTTGTTTTTACTTGTAGTGGTGACCCCAAGCCATGTATGTAGGGGGCGCGCGTGTCGCTTATAGAGTCACCAACATCCACCATCAGTTGAATCGGCCGAAGAAGCAGCAGCAGCAGCAGCCACCACCACCACACCACCGTCATCATCATTCAGCCCAACGAAGTATAACCGACCGACCGGCGGACGGAACAACCAAAAAGACCCATCGAGCATTACACCTCAAGTCAGGAGTACCCAGAGCAGAAGGCAGACGTACCAGCGCGCATTCCTCATTTCGTCTTCGACATTGCCATCGTCATCGTAGTATTGTTGTCGTCATTTTCAATTTTATCTCCATGACAGGAACGGCAGAATGAAACATACATACAGCGCCAACAATAAAAGAAGAAAACGAAGATGAAGGCACGAGGGGGAGGAGAAAAAAAACGTATAATTTTTTTTTTCTGATTTGGTTTCCTCTGTACACTCACGCTGTCTCTCTCTGTCATGTTCTGTGTGTGTGCCTAGTTGGTGTTGCGCGCGCTATGTGCTTCTACTTCGAGATGTCCATAACCTCGAAGATTTGTTTTCTATACGACATCTCGATGCTAGAGAGATACTTTGGGGGTATTATACCATATTTGAGGGTAAAATTTGACAAGAAACTCAGCGGTGTGGTTGGATTCTTGAAATTTCATCAGATTACCGAGATATAATGACGATGTAATATCTTAGAGTATCTCTATGAGTTTAAACCGCCTCGGGAATAAATCCAATTGGAATAAACTCCCATACGGTGAAGGAGTATGTAATTCAATTGAAACCCCGACTGATAGATACTCGATATGATGCACCCGCATTCAGTGGGATTGCAAAAGCTCACGCCAAACAAAGAAAAAGAGATACAAACTTTAAATGATCACGCTTTACATACCTACACAACACGTACGAGTATCTATTGCAATAATAAATCTGAATCATCATTCAAAAGTCGGGCGGGCAATGGTCTCCCTCAGTATCTTCGATTTATTATACCCACTATCTCACTCATGCACTTATGAAATCGTCGTTGGATATCCAGTTAAAGATACATTTTTTTTTGTTTTCTGTTCGTCGTTGGTTACGGTGTGTAAAAGCAGAGTAAAGAGTGACGGCGGCGGCGATTGTGTGTGCACACCAAGAAGAATATGGAAAAAGCCATGCACAGAGCTCTAAAAAGGGGCAGAGAGCAGCCAGCAAACACACAAAAAGTAGTTGACAATCACATCGGATCTGTATGTAATCCACTTCTCTATTCTCATTTCCATTACACTATACAGAGTATGTACAGACCCACCACCATCGAATATACTACACATTCACCTTAGATACAAAATTTCCAAGTAAAAAAATGTGTGTCATTGAAGTCTCTAACTCACCGAATTTTAAATTAGAAACTGCACAGGTAATCCCATCGTCCTGTATGAATTAATCCACTTAGGCATGTGTATCTTCAACTCAATTGCGTGTCACAGACTTGCGGAGGATTGAATGACTGACTGTCCAACTGACGACGGCGGCGACACATCGAGGGAAAACGCGGCGAAGGCGAACTCAATCGACCGACCCGACCAACCGTCCAACAGACCGACGAAACAAACACACCATACACAATCTTTGATACTTTTTTTTTTTTTTATTGTATCTCTCAACACAGCGACCGCTACTTTTCACCCGTCTTCCACCACTTTTCGCTTTTGTATCTGAATTACAAAAAAACGCACACGAAATATTCCCACTGTACTTAATATTTTTCTCTCATAAAATTTATTTATTTTTTTTTTTAAACTTAAACTGAAACACTTTATCCGGCGTCACACTCGGAACGACAAACGAAGAAATGTGTGTAATTCTCGTCTCTGTCGGGTTATGAGAGCAAGCAAATTGTATCTATAACTGTGTTTCCATAAAGATATAATGGATTCGATTAGGTTTATTGGTTTTTTTTTTCTTTCTCTTAATTAAAATCACTTTGAAGGCCTGCAAATACTTTGAATTGGAAATTACACGAAGATACTAATGTCGCTGGTGTTTTGGGTGAGGGGAAAAAAAAAAGAAATATTTAAAGCGATTGTCAAAACCATTAAACACCTGACCATAATCCCAATTTAACTCCTCACCATTACGAGATAAAATTTCAACTGAGAGGTCGAACGCCGAAGTGCTCTTCTCTGCGGCAAAACCATCTAAATGAGTACGACAGAAACGAACAAACGAACCGAACACGACAAATAAAAATGCGGAGAGAATCGTGCACACACCGCACACCGCCGCACTCTCACACAGATACAAATATTTTTCGAACAAAAGAAATATACAATCGCTCTCTTTAGATATGCGGTGCGGCACGGCGAATGTGTCAGATACATGGCTATAGTTGCGTCCTGTTTAGGCAAGTTTTGTTCATCGTTTCGTTGTACCTATTGTATGGTATGTGTAATTATTGTCTTATTGCAATGATTGACCGGACGGTAGTCAATATTCTTGGTAATTTACGGCAGTGGAATCAATCATCGGGCGGTTGTATGGCTTTAGATGTGCAACTTCGATGTGCAAATGTCACCAGTCATTGTGGAGAAAACATTTTTGCAGGTTAGATTTCATGCAAGGGAGCAGGGAAATATGCAATTTATCATAACTTCTGTGGAGCGACGCAAAGATGAATGAAGTGCATTTGTGCCGGAGAAAGTTGCAGCTAAGTGCCATACAAGATTGTAGTTAAATGTGATCAAGTCAAACTTTACACACTTGTAAATCGTTGTTGCGAGTTAACTTCACAGAAACACAGAAATTGAGGAATAAGACCGACGGGTAGGGTCTCACGCTATCAAATGGTATATAGACGAATTCAAAACATCCATAGGAGTCGCTGAAAACTTCGTTCAGTGTCATTCAAGCTGAAGATCGTGAGATGTGAAGCTAAGATCGATTCACTTCGGAAATATGACGCAAAAATTAGACCTCGGTCATACTCGTAAAGCGCTCCAACAAAGCAAGCTTCAAACTGAGCCTAGCGACCTACATGCGACATCTTATATGGTGATATCTGCTGTTTAAATAAAGAAAATGTTTTGAACTTCTTCCACTTAAGTGATGATGATCCGCATCAAAACTCTAGCCTCATTTGTGCACACAGAGGAGAAAGACCAGCAAAGATTGTTTCTTGAATGTCTCAAGGCCAAGATCGGGAAGAAGGACCCCTTAGTAGGACTATCGAAGGACATAGCTGACACAACACCATTCAGACTCATTGACATTGCCGCGGGACACATGGTACATAATCCCACATCATATCATCCACAACATCAACTAGGAACTCACCTGACTAAACACCAACCAACATAATTATTATTGGATGTTCAAAAGTTTTAAGGTGCAAATATTGGTTCGGACCGTTATTTGGCTTCAACAAATGTACGAATGAAAATATTGAGCCATGTCACGACCAGAACTACTTCTTTAAGAAAGTTCGAAGTTGAAAGGTAGCAATCGCATGTAACTCACCGCAAGAGCCTTCACCGATCGTGCGAGCTGTTCAGAAGTCTTCCTGCAGCAGAAGGCCGTTGAAAGCACTGCCAGCAAGCCATCAAAAAGATCAGTACAGCAATGGGCCACTCTAAGATCCTCAAGAGCAACCATACCATTCCCAGTAAAGCGGACTACTTTGTCCCCCACATTGACTTCAACGTCAGGTATAAAACTCGGATTTCTAACAGAGTCTGGTACAATTTTGAGCGATTCCGCGCTAGAAATATTCACAGACGGATCCAAGACAGCGGGTGGTACGGCGGCTGGAGTCTTCTCCAATGCACTTGGCTTAGCAATTACCAGGCGACTGCCGGATCACTACGATGTGTCTCAAACGGAAATCACGACAATCTGCGGAGCTGCGCCTTGGCTTTCAATTAATGCGATTGTAGCGCTATTGTACTATACACAGATAGTCAGGCAGCTATTAAAGCCTTGGAATCGCCGACAATACGATCAAAGTTGGTAAAACAATGCCGCAGATTTCTCAACGAGATTGCAGACAGGTGCGACGTAACCCTGTGATGAGTCCCAGAACACAGGGATGTTATAGGCAACTGCTGTTCGGACGAGCTGGCAAAAGAGGGTGCAGGACGATCAAACGAATGACACGAATACCAAAAAACTGGCAAACCACAGATGGAGCAACATCAGTGTCTCTTGTCAAAACAAATCTGGCCTAACCTGGACTAAAAGAAGACGGAGAGACTTTTATCCATAAACCGGAAAAAAACCGGTTCACTAATAGGGGTCCTCCCCGGACATTGCTTGATAGGCAGACATGCACTCAGACTGGGGGTCCCCTCCAATGATTTCTGCAGAAGCTGTAGGGACGAGGAGGAAGAGGAAACCACGACCCACTTACTATGTAGATGTCCTGTTCTAGCGATGCCAAGAAGCAAAACAATGATCTTAACGATCTAGCTGAACTCGACATTCAGAAGATAAAAAACTTCATCTCTGGGACGAAATGGTTTAAATTTTAAGGTTAATACCGCTAAGGTTACCCACTTTTGATGTACTTTGTGCTTCTTACTCTGGTTTCTTGGTGCCGGTAAGCCGGTTTCTTCATCGTGGTATCACAATGGATCATTCTGGTCTAAGTGTGTCCATGTCTGAGCGGGCCAGTCACCTAACCTAACTTAACCTAAGCCGTCGCGAATGTCACTACTGACGTGCTTAATTTCACCCTCTGCCCGCGAGAACCTGTAAATAAAATAACTGCCCATAGAAAGGACGAGGATCAGTCGATAGTTCTACGAGCAGAGAGGAGAGATAAGAAGCAATAACTAAGACGAAAGAAAAAGGACGTTGTGGGAGGAAAGAGATTTGGAATTTTTGTAAAAGGATAATGAAAGCAAGAAAGCAGAGTCCCCAAGAAAAAAAATGGGAATGCCTTAACGGAAAAGGGACGAAAATCAAAATCCCATTGTTAGGCGGTCAGATAGTCTTAACCTGGAGGACAACAAATCACTCCAACCACCGAACTGAAACGAAGTTAAGGCAGTCATAGATAGGCTTAATCAAACAAGACCGCAGGCTCAAATGGCTTAAGAGATGTTTAATGCTGCAGATAATTTGATAGGGTGCATGCTCCAATGCATCTGTAAGATGTGGTCCGCCGAAGACATGCCCGATAATTGCAATCTTAGCACCATCTGCCAGATCCATTAGAACGAAGATCGCCTAATCTGTACCAATAACAGAGGTGAAAGTCTTCAGAACATCGCATACAAATTCTATCTGAAGTAATGCTGAAGCGTCTGAAATTATTTGTCGACGAACTGTTGCGGTTTCGTACTGAAAAATCAACAATTGACCATATTTTCACTTTACACCAAATCCTGGAAAAGATCCAAGAGAATTCCAGATCGGTTCTCATCCATCACATATTTATCGTTTTCAAGGGGCCATTTGCAGTTTCTGTATTCCTGCAAAACTCATCTGCTTATACAGTCTAGTACAAACTATAAACTAGTCTACAAGTATTAGCCAGGGAGACGCAGTGTAATGTATTTACTTCAACATGGTACTGGAGAAAATAGTTCGAAATTTTCAGGTGAACACATCAGGTACTACTTGCCACAGATCGGTACAACTGTGATACTTGGTTACGACTATGACATTGTCATCATCAGTAGAACGAAGCCAGTAGTCACTGTCACCTTTACAACCAACGAATCAGAAGCTCCTATAATAGGTCTAACTGTAATTAAGGATAAAATAAAGTTTATGCTGTCTACGAACACCAAAAACTGGCCAATCGCTGCTTATAGGCGTTAGGAGACAACTATTTAACAAGGAGATATCAATAAGAACCCCACAGAGCTCAAACTTCTATTCGCCTCTGCTAGAAACTTGACACCTTCTTCATGCTTAAGTTTACATGTCGGGACTTTAACTGAGTGGTCTAGGTCTAGCGCAGATCCTTTTCTTGCCAATTCATCAGCTTGCTCATTCCCTGGTATACCTTCATGTCCAGGAACCCAACATATTTTATCTCATGCTATGGCAAGAGGACTAAGCTCTTTGTGACAGCAGTTCACAAGTTTCGATTTTATTCTGTTGTTCAGCAAGGAAAATCTAAAGACCCTTACGGGCTACCTAACTGGCCATTGTCCACTAAGGTACCATGTACCTCTCCGACTCTGCGGAGAGCAAAAAGAGACTGCTGAACATATTCTCTGCGAGTGCCCAGAAGCCCCAAAGAGAATTCTACTCCATCTACAACGGGGCAGGATATGTCCAGTGGATACTTGGAAAGCATTATTGAGGTTTATTAAGAGCCTCAATTTGGTTTCACGTTAACCACTAGGCCAGCACAATAAATCTTACAGGTGCAGTGCAGCCGGCCCTTAGCATCGTATCGCATCTTACACGGGGATTGACCGAAGGAACTGGAAAGAATTTGTTGATAGTAATCAGATTTCGAATATTGACCCAATAAAAGTCTACAGCTGGGATCTCGTTGGAACCCTCTGTTCCGTCGGATTTCCCAAAGGGCCACCTCAACTCGTTAAGGACTTCAGACCGAATGGAAGATGCTCCATCAAGGTCGGTCAAAACCTCACCGAGACCACTGACGTCAAAAAAGGATTTAGACAAGGCGACGCGCTGACAGTTATAACTTTGAGGTAGTTAAGGACTTTGTCGACATAGACTCCGCTATCAATTCAGACAACGACACCAGCGCTGAGATCAAACGAAGAATGACTCTTGCTAATCGCTGTTTCTTTGGGCTAAGAAGGCAATTGAGTAGCAAAGCCCTCTCTCGAACGACTAGGCGACCCTTTATAAAACCTTAATCGTCCCAGAAGAGCGAAAGTCCAATGACTGTGGTGGCTGGGTCATGAAGAGCGGATGGAAACCAATGCTCCGGCCCGGAAAATCTTCGAGTCCACATCCGAGGGACGGCGCAGTAAGGAAAGACAGCGACTAAGGTGGCGGTAAATAAGTGAAAGGATCAACTCAGTCCTGCTTGGTTTCCGTGACTAATTTGTTAAGAGAAAAAGTGTCTGCGGGACACTTGCCAGATAATGGGATGGCGATATTGTCGCAATCCTTCTTCTGTTTCACTAGGAGAAGTTTGTTGAGAACTTACTGGTATTTGCTTATGGCCACTGCGCATGAAATAAAGTGATCCAATAAAAACAAAAAAAAATGCTACTTAAAAATTAAAACTAATTAAATACAAATTATGTATCTTATACGCGTGACACTAATTGTCCTATCATTCACTCATTAATGATGTAACTTAACGCAGCATTTAAAATTGTATTGGTCCACTTAACCACATCAACACTTTGCATACTTAATTGATGTAAAGTGCAGTACCTATGTACATATGTATGAATGTAAAAAATACAATAAAATAAACTTACACGCATTATCCGCAGAGTTTAACATTGGCTCACCAAAATAGATTTATTGTTAAATGCTCGCTTGAAAACAATTTCAATTCCATGTAATAAAGCTCCCCCTGAGTTGTCGCTTTAATTCGATTTTTGTGTTTTTTTTTTCTGTAATTCCCTCTGTAAACTCTTGCGTTGTATCGTTTTTCATTTATCGCTAAAAGTCACACCGACACCTCTCTCAGCGACATTCGCCGCTACAAACAGACATAATCCAATAAATTTCAACAAAAAAAACAAAAAAAAAAACATCAAAACGATAAAAAGTGGAAAATCAACTTTTTCACTTTTATTTCATGTTTTTCCGGCCGAACTGTCCGTACCCACCACTTGACTTAGTAATTGGCTGAACGAAAACAGCGAAACAGAAACGCCACCGATTCGCGACGCAAAGACAAAAACCCAAAACTCGAATTGGAATTCGAATAGATACACTCAACAACCGGAACTATCCCACTACGAAGAAATCCACCATTCGAATTGGGAATGAAAGAAAATAAAAACAAAAAAAAAAAATAAACGGGAAAAAAATACTAGAAACACCGAAAATGGAGCCAAGCACTGGTATCGATTTTTCCAAAGGCACCCCACAATCCGCCACCACCAGCAGCAACTAGCCCAACCGAAGGCCTTCACTCG
Source organism: Matsumyia berberina (assembly GCA_917880715.2). Lineage (NCBI taxonomy): Eukaryota > Metazoa > Arthropoda > Insecta > Diptera > Syrphidae > Matsumyia > Matsumyia berberina. The sequence goes on along the minus strand of OU862870.1, from coordinate 105,970,074 downwards.
AATCCTCTAAACTTCACAAAACACAAAGTATCTGTCGGATTAGTGTAATTCAAGCACTAAATCAGTGTAATTCCGAATTCGTTTCACGGCGAAAACAATTAAAAATTAAAATTTTCAATTCATTTTCGAAAACAGAAGAAAAAAAAAAGTTCCAATTGCGGGCAACTTAGTACGGGTATGATACGAATACGAGTATCTGCTGCTGCTGCTGCTTCTTTGCGCTCTCTCGATATATCCAGTTTTTAACTTCACGTTCACACCGACTGGCTTCTTTTGCTCTGCTATCTCAGGCGCTGCTCGCTGCTGGCTACACTCAAAGCCATGCAGCAGAGGGAGACACCGTAAACCATAGACCGGAGATTGGAATGAAGACGACGACAACGATACACGACGACGATGTCGACGAAAGAGCGCACACACAGCAAATAATAATAAAATAATAATAAAAGAAAAACAACAAAAAAAAAAAAATGGAATAAAAATAAAACCAAGAAAACCCGCACACGGTTCGAATCAAACAATTACAAAAGTCGAAATAAGAGACCTGTATGTACGCCGTGCACGGGCCTCTCTTTCCGATGGCTATGGCTACGCGGAACGGAGGCGCTCGCCTCCAAGAGAAATATCGAAATCAAACTGTCGCTATCGCTATGTTGCTGTGTGGCTGCGGCTGGTTGTTGTGTGAAGCTAGTGGCGTCGGTTTGTGTTAGCCTCCATTCGAGGTATGATACTTGTAAGGAGTGCGAATGGAGCGCAACACACATTGCTGAGGTGAGTCTCCTGTTTGTTGTGCTCCTGAAGGTGACAACTCTGTGACGATTATGGCGGAGACATACTTTTTGCCTACTTTCGCATGACACAGCGGAAGGACACGGCTTTAAAAGTGCGGAAACTTCAATATTTCCAGTCATGATAGAGTTGAGATAAGTACTTTCGGTGGAATCGAGTGCGGCATTAATCGAATTTGTAACAGTCATCAAAGCAACGAAGAAGCAGGAAAATTAGCATACAACTCCTAAGGGAATCATGAGTGCATATGTAAATGGACCACGGAAACCAGCAGATGTGTCCAGTGTGTCCTTATTCTTTAAACTACTCCGGAAACCTATAAAGAAAGGCCGCTGCTTTAGAATCACCCAGATAGGGGTATACATTTCAGGAGGTCTCTCAGCTCAACGTCCTCCAGCCTCGTGAAAAAGTAACTACTAAAAGTTTTCATTAATTTTTCGACGAGGACAGGACATTTGCCCAACAGGTGATGGACAGATTCAATTACTTCTTCGTCCCTGTAGTTTCTGCAGTAGTTGTCGTGATGTACACCGCGGCGTACCGCAGTAATAGTACAAATGACGCAGTACCTAGCAAAAATACCAAAGACGCTAGAGCGTCAAGCTTAATTAGAAAAAGATACATATCTCTCCTTTTGTTGTTTGTGTTGGCTGATGGCTTCATCATCGATGCGTGTTTTCCGGAAACTAATCCGGACTCTAACGAGGAGACAGCTTATGAGATATGCAACACCGACTTCCTCTTTATGAATTCATAAGCCTTGCGTTTTCTGTGAAATCCATGTGGTCATCTTAGAACCTTTTGCATAGCAGGTCAGTTTTATTTATGACCTGTCGGTTTCTCCTGTCATTTAGGTCAGAAATGTTGATAGTGAATTTCCTGTTAAAAGCCAGCTTCAAAGTCATGTGATTAGTTTCCGTCGACGTGTTTGCATTATGCCATCCTATACGGATACTGGATGCCTCTGTATCCAGTAAGGTAAGGAATTGATGATTACAACCCCCGTACCCTTAATTTGGTGGGATAAAGGAGTTATAGGCAAGAACCTTCTTTGAAAATGTGGATCTTAGTCTTTTTGAGTCTCCTAAACATGATCTTATCTGCCACATTCGGTGAACCCCTGAAACCTTTCGTCAACAACCTGATTAGCACCTACCGCACTGATAGGAGCCGATTAGGTTGTTGGAAAGGTTAAACAAAAAACCAAAGAAATCCAAATCTACATATAGCATTTAAAGCGACGAACTATAGAGTCATGTCTGGTTTTGCGATTCCTGCCAAAGTCGGTTTTCTATGCAGGATGACGATGGAGAATGCACATTGCTCCATTACGGTCGGAAAGGACCTCGCCGAGAAATTTGATATCATTCGCAAAATTCAGCGAGTTATCACCAGTGCACTCGTGACGGAAGCGACCAAAATGAGTTTAGCGGTAAACAAGGACAAAATTTGCTCTCAATAAGACGAATCGGACAAAACGTTACAGTGGTCAGCTATAACTTTGAAGTCGTAAGCAACTTTGTCTACCTTAGCTCTGCTATTATCTTTGATCAAAAATCAAAAATCAAAGTGCTTAACTTTCCCAGTTCTACTTTATGGCGCTGAAACATGGACTCTATCGAAAGCAGATGAAGATGGCCTTGCTCACTCCATTTGCATTTACGGGCTTTGTAAGAGGAGTTTCAACCATGAACTATACAGCGAGTCGCTGAAGCGACATTAAACTTGTCAAAAAAGTGTGCATTGGACGTTTGGCGCTAGGACAAGTAGAGCAAATGGACACCATCGCTTCAGCTCGCAAAGTCTTCGAATCTAAGCCAGAGTGACAGCAGAGTAGATGAGGCGCGGGCACGTAAAAGCGGACTTCAACCAACTTGATGGCTGCAAATGGAGGCAATTAGCTAGAGACCGGACCAATACCCAGTAAATGCTGTCAACAAAAAAGAATACTCAACACCGACGTTTCGGAAAGAACGTCACAATAGGCAGTTATAACTTTGAGATAGTTAAGGACTTTGTCTAACTAGGCTCCGCTATGAATTCAGACAACGACACCAGCGCTGAGATCAAACGAAAAATCACTCTTGTCAATCGCTGTTTCTTCGGGCTAAAAAGGCAATTGAGTAGCAAAGTTTTCTTTCGTACAACTAAAGTGAGCCTTAAGGCATGGACTCTGTCAAAAGCGGATAAGGTTGCGCTTGGCTGTTTCTTCGGATGATTTCTGGTCCCGTCTGCATAGACGATAAGTGGAGGAGGCTATACAAGAAGGAAATGTACGGGCTGTATTGCGACATCGACTTAGCTAAAAGAGTGAAAGTCCAACGACTGAGATGGGTGGATCATGTAGGAAGCATTGGTGTCCATTAGGCTAACCCAAAGCCTAAGTAAGTAACAACTCGTATCGTTGACATACCGAGAGCCAATACGGTAACCCTATCCTGGGTTCCAGGGCACATGGATATCTCAGATTACAAAAGAGCTGACGAAGTTGCACGAAAAGGAGCAGCGCTTCATGCTTCACAGGTTCTCCCCTTTGCGAAGATTCCAATAACCTCATTAAAGGTACATATATTGAACACGAGACTATCAGTCGAGCCAATACAAGTTGGATTCAGCTAGACACAAGTGCAACAGCTAGGACCTTATAGACGGATTATAATAAGAAGAGATTTCTATTTTTGATCAAACTTAGCCGACGCGAAGCACGGGTCTTCCCCGGCTTTATTACTGGTATACATCACAACGACTACTGCAGAAATTGCAAGGACAAGCAAAGAATTGAATCTATCCGCCATTAGCTGAATGTCCTGCCCTCGTTGGCAGAAGAATGACTACTCTTGGCAGTTACTTCTTCATGGAACTGGAGGACTTGCGAAAAACTGAACTGAGGAACCTTCCGAGATTCATACTCTTATCTAAGTGGGATCAAATCAGCGTCTCTCTTTTTTTTCTAGGTTTCCGGTGTGAAATTCTTGAAAAGGGGACAATGGACCCTACTACTGGCCTACGTGAACGTAACGAATGTCAAAAAGCACGCATTTACCTAACCTAACCTAAGAACTCATATTAATCAGAAGTAGCCTTTTTCGTACGTTGACAATGCAAGGTATTGTGATAGCCTTTAAGAGTTTTAAAGTATTTTCAGCCAAAGTTGTGTTTTGTGAATAAAAAAACAAACCAGAAGGTCTAATGGGAAACTTAAAAGTACTCGTCTTAGTTCCCAGAAGGAAAACTACTTACCTACAGTTCCTACTAGTATGTACATATGTTCAAAAAAACATTTTAAATCGTACCGACTTGTCCAATGGTGGCCCATCAGTGGATTCTAGAACTGACGATTCCAAAAAGGGCTTTGAAACGGGTGCTGTCGTCAATAGATACACAGTTCGGAGTCTGCAGGGTCTGCGAGTCCCGGATCACAGCATTCATGAGGGCAATAAGCGTACCGACGAGCTAAGTCAACCGAGCTACTTCGTAAATTAAGACCAGATATTGCTAGAATTGTTACCCCTGGCCGGTCGGAGACCATGCGATCAAGCTTGGTATTTCTCATAACACCTTCTGCAGAAGCTGCAAGGATATTAATGAAAGGGCATCTCTACTTCATTTCCTCTGCAGGTGTCCGGCCCTAGCGAGGACCAGACAGCGCACATTAGGCAAACACTTCCTAGTGGATCTCAGCGAGATAGCTGAAAAAAGGATTGGAGAACTGATCCTGTATTTGACCTCCACTGGCTGGATTTGACCATTTTATCCCAACACAACCCAATCAAAACTCACAAACAAATATGCGCACCCCTTGCGCTAGTTGGGTTCTCAGGAACCGCCACGCTACCTACCTACCTCGGAGTCCGCGAAAAATTTAACACTAGAAGCTAGGTCTTGGCAATCGGGTGTCGCGTTAGCTATTTTCTCCCGATCCTTGGTTAGGGGTGGATCGCAGGTACATAACTTCATTTGAGAGATTAATTACTCTCTTTCTGGAAAACGATCAGATTATAGAGTATTGAGCGGAGTATATAATATAAATTACGATTTTCAGATTACTGCAACAATGAGTCAAGACGAGAGTAATTTCGTTGATACCAAAAAATATTTCGGCAGCATGTCTGCGAATCGACAAGAATGCAAAGTAACGTAAAGTATCAAAGGGAGGCTCGTATAAAAAAAAGCCCTAGGGTCAGCTTAAGTTTTAATTATTTTTGATGCATACAGAAACGCGTTGGGAAAGAAAGGGGTGATGTTATCAAAACGCAATCCACCCTTCCGCGTGTACATAAGTGTGCATGAAAAGCAAATATGTTCCAGAGTTACTGCAGACACAGTTGCATTAGGGCGGGTTCTGCATCATTCAATTTGTCACCCTTCTTTGGTCGTAAACCTAAAATTTACGTCAATTTCTGACGCAATGTTTAAGACATATCACACGACTCTTTTCACGACTAAACTGTTGTGTTGTACATACGAGTATGTCGCTTTGCTAGCTAAAAATGTCAATTCTAAGGGGATTGATAGCTAAGCAGATCGCCGCAAATACAGCATTCTTGTAATTAACAATAATTTAATCGCCCTTCAGATACGAGTGCACACCGCTATACATATTAATTACTTTTTCGCTGAAAACCGGTTGTGTATAGGTGTAGGATTTCCAAACAGCATTCCACCTAAATGCCCCTTTAGTGTACGCACATCCCTGTGATTTGTGCGATTGTATTCGCAATTATCAATTGCATGGGACAGACAGACAATTTATTGAAAATACACATACAAATCGAAACCTCGAAAAAAAAAAAAAAAAATTGAAAATCGAAAACGAAACAAGCATGGAATTCCCCTGAAATGCATAACCCCCGACACCCGTTCGGATGGAACAAGTGCGGTGCGAACGAAAGGCCATCACTTGATGGTTCAAAGCACCACCATCATGGTATATTCCTCCAACACCACTGCTGGATGTCTCCGTGTGTCGCGCGAGACTCCATAAATTTGGAAAATGCTGAAAATGAGTGAGTGTACGAGTGTTGTTCGAGGAAGCACCCGTACGGCGGGGTGTACAGTAGTTCTGCGCTAATTCCACCCGGCAGTGTCGCGGGAGTGTGTTTTCTCTTCCGATGTACCTAATACAACTCTGGGCTACCTCCTGCGCACTCCATGGCTATGGGAATCGTATTTAAATTTTGGGTTGGTCCACATTGTGATTTGTCCTTTTGTTGTGTTTCATTCGCTTTTTTTCTCCCCACATCCTAATGCCATTGCTGAGCTTCCTCGGTTTCGTTTTTTTTTTTTTGTGTTGTTTGCTTGGTTGCTGTTCCTTCTCGTTTATGTATGTATGAGTATATTTGAAAACGGTTTCGGTTTGTGTATTGATTTTTCACATTTTATACGGACCGGAGGTGGAAGAGTTTTGATGTAGAATTGATTCCGAATCGAAGTTCCATTGAAGGATAAAAGCGATTTGTTGGGGATCCATCCCTTAAACTAGAATTTTGAGCGCCTGTCTGTTGGATGCCACACACAAAAAACAGAAGAGAATCCCCGAACCCTCGACACCATCTGAATTGACTGATTAATTTGGGTATGAGTTTCCACCAAGTCTTGTGAAGGTGGTGGTTTTTTTTTTTTTGGGGCAAGAAGGTGAAAAGATATTTTTTTTTTGTTTTGTAACAGGTACACGATACTTTAAAAATGGGTTGCTTCAGGGAACTGTTTAAAGCTTTCCGTTTAATGCTTTCCGGCACTTGGGCATTCAAGTTATTGTTCCTGAAAGTACTCATGTAAAACGTAATGATGATGAATTACAATCGAAACTTTGAATCTTTTTTATATGTTTGTAGGTAGAATAATGCGTCCGAAATATGCATACATACATGTCTACTGCATATGTAATTACATACATATGTACATAATTTTATAGCAGTCATTTTTACTTTGTCTAGCAGTTCGGTTGCGGTAAAGCGTGACTGACTTCAAGTCGATAAGTAATAGTCTGACTGTGATCTGCTAGGTTAGGTTAAAGTGGCTGCCAGCTAAAGCCAACGCACTTAGACCCATAAGGGGTCTCTTGTGATACCACAAGGATCTCGGAAAAATCTCCTACCTACTCATTGAACCAATTCGAGCTTCTTATGAAGCGTAGGAGGCTACTAACATCGATGTTTATCAGGTCACCTAAGTTGGTATAGAAGAAGGCTACTAAATGGAGTTTTCTTTTGCGGGAGAGAACTGGACAGGTGCAAAGTAAATGGAGAATAGTCTTCTCCTCCTCCCCGTCCACACAGCTTCTGCAGACGTCATTTGTGTAGACGCCAAGCCTTGTTGGAAGCTTTCCTATTAGACAGTGTCCAGTAATGACACCTATTAAGGTGCTAATATGTGATCTATTCAGAGAAATCAAATAGTTAGAGCGTTTCAGATTCAGCTTTGGCCAAATCTGCTTTGTCGCTAGACATGTTGTACCACTTGTGAACCTAAGATTTGTTCTCTCGATAGCATCTAGCTTTACAAAAGTAGCGATTGGTATACCTAAGGTACCCTCATCAGGCCCAATAGAAAATGATGTTCCATATCTGACGAATTCATCAGCCTTACAGTTCCCTAAAATTTCACTGTGCCCTGGCACCCAACAGAGGTAAATATTAAACTGCTGGACCATCTCTATAAGAGACGATAGGCAATCTAGGACTAGAAGTGAATTAAAAGCGACTGATTCCAAGGATGGGGATATCCGTGGCTGAGATCACGTTTTCAGCCAAGATAAGATCAGAGAATCGCCGTGATTTCCGCCTGGAACACGCTACAATGATTTAGAAGACGGAACGCTAGGCTGAGGTTAAGTCCGTCGGAAAAAAAAATCACCACCCACCCTGTTGCTAGTTTTTGAGCCATCGGTGTAAAAGTGAATCAACTTATTTTCTGAAGACCGAAGACCGGTAAAAGAAACAAGAAAATAGAGGACTAAGCAAACAACAGGTTTCAGATCAAAATCACTTTCACCTACCGGCGATACCAGGAAATGCAGTCGATCCGGTATCCCGAAGACATTTACTGTGGTGATTGCTACCACGAGTAGATATACCAACTATTATGGATAGATTTAGGCAAAACCCGTAAGCGTCAAAGTTCAATTCCACAACCACAATAGCCTCATTGGTCGCACGTCTCCACAGAGAAAAAGGAGATGTCATCATCAAAGTTTTTTCTATGAGCTCCGTGCTGCCATGCGATCCAATTTTCAAGATCCCAAATAAAATGCTCAAGAGATTTCGGTTCACCAAAAAGGCTGTCATAGGAGACCACCACGAATGGCAAAATAAGGGATAGATCCAGATTAGAAAATGCCAATACTGAAGCTGGTGTTTGTGGTCCTAAAATCGTGCAGCAGCGCTTGGAAGGTTGCCAGACATTTTTCAAAGAGAGATTCAAGCAATCAAAAAAACTCGCATCTGATTCCTTTCAGACAGTCAGTCAGCACCAAGAGCCCTTAAGTTCTACAGGATACGGTCAAAGCTTGTATGGGACTGTAAACGTAGTAAATATAACCTGGATTCATGTAAACAAATGTTTCATAGATAATGAACGGGCGGACTGTCTGACGAGAAGAGGTGCTTGGTAGCAACTTGTTGGATCTGAGTACTATTTTGGGGTGCCAACCTGTAATGTCCACTCTAAAATAACACAATGGGAAGTCAAAGAGCCCCCTGAACATCGGGCAAACCCAAACTACTAGAACTCGGCAAGGGAGATCAAAGGATTCTGACGGACTACTTAACTGGACACTGTTCACTGAGGTATCTGCATAAGATGAAATTATCAGAAATATATGCCGACTCTGCGGAGAAAAAAAGAGAAAACAGAAAATATTCTCTGCGGGTGCCTAGGGGCCGCGAAGGAAAAACTACTCCAACTAACGCGGGACACAATGTGTCCAGTTTACACTCGGAGCATGGAACCTCACACATTATTGAGATTTATAAAGAGCCACGATTTCGAAGCAGAACCCGTACGGAAAAAAGGAAACCTCGTAGTAGAGTCACAGTCGGTGCTGAGAATTTGGAAAAACTACTTCTGCAGACTGTACAACGGCGACGAAGACCAACATCCCGGTATCAGGCAGAGCGAACCATTCAACCTAGACGATGATAGCCAAGATTTTCGTCCACGTGATCAAAACGAAGTGAGGTTAGCAATATCTAAACTAAAATCCACAAGGCTGCTAGACCCAATGGCCTTCAAATCGAGTTATTTAAATCAGCTGGAGCTGACCTGGTAGAGAGCGAACACCAACTTATTTAAATTTTTTGTCAGATGAGTGTATGCCTTACGAATGGAATCTCAGCATCGTTTGCCCGATCCACAAAAAAGGATACCCTCTCAACTGCCCCAACAACAAAGTTGTATCTGCCGCGATGTTTGATCGTCTGAAACCTTTCGTCAACAACCAGATTGAGCCCTATCAGCGCGGTTTTAAGCCAGGAAAGTCTACAACTGACCAAATTTTCACACTTCGACAGATCCTGGGGAAAACCCAAGTCCAAATCAATACCCACGACCTCTTCATCGATTTTAAGGCCGCCTATGACAGCATCTATAGAGACACGTTATACAGAGCCACGCCTAGTTTTAGCATCTTTGCCAAACTTGTCTGCGCAGGATGACGATAGAGAATGCTCGCTGCTCCATCAAGGTCGGTAACGATCTCACCGAAACCTTTGATATCAAAAAGGTTTTAGACAAAGCGACGCACAGTCTACCTATAACTTCTTTCACATCATACTTGAGCGAGCTGTCACCGGTGGTTTCGTGAGTATAGAGATAGAAGTGGCCAAAATGGGTTTCGCGGTAAACGAGGGCAAAACTAAGTATTTGCTGTCAACAACAAGGAACACCCAACAAGGATGAATCGGACAGAACGCCACAGTTGGCAGCTATAACTTCGAGGTAGTAAGGGACTTCGAATACCTCGGCTCTGCTATTACCTCCGACAATGATATCAAGTCGGAAGACCAACTTAGCGCGCGAAACTGAAGGCAGTTAGGTAAGAAACCGGCTAACTGCAGAGGCTTGTTGATTGAGGCCCAGGTTCACCCCGAACTATAGCTCCACCTAAGTAAATAATTTGACTTCTGGTTAACCACCAGACCAGGGTAACAGATCGTTCAGATCACAGTGAATCAAGGCCTCAGCATCGTAACCGATATCGTTACTTGGACGAGCCACTATTTAGGGTAGGTGGAATGATGGGGTCATACTTTTTGCCGTTGGAAACGCAGTAGCCATGAATGATATTCGTTTCCGCACCATTAAAAGTGAGTTTTTGTTGCATCAATTAAACGGTATGGATCCTTATGACAGTGATTTCAGCAAGACAGCAGGGAAACATGACATGTCACATCGTCCGAGGTGTATTTGACACCGTTTGAGTTCTTTTTGTGAAATCTTTGACATATGCTATCCACATGTGCTGAGATCTAACTAGGGATTAGTGAGCTTATGCGTCACATCACGCCGTCAATTTCATCTAAATGACACAGGTGTGACAGACATTTTAATCGCAACTTGTATTATTTACAATAAAATAAAAATACCGTGGCCAACTCAAGAAAAGATGCGTTAATTTTCGAAATTATATTGTGCGCTTCTAATGGAAAACCCTGTTCAAAATTCGAAACGGATGCAGCGTGCATTGTGATAACTGCCATTTTACAGGCCGCGACGTTAATAAAAAATGACAACATTGTCAGAGAAAACATTACTATCTATGTTGACAGCCAGGCGGCCATTAAGTCACTGCAGTCAGCATCGATAAAATCGAAGCAGAGAAAACTTCAACGATATATCAAAGACCAACAAGGTGACCCTATGCTGGGTACCGGGCCACAGGAATATATCAGGCAATGAGAGGGCGGATGAACTTGCTAGGGGGGGTGCAGAACTAGATCATGCATATACCCTTCCGGTCGCGAAGACACCCATTAGCACTCTTTACGGGGATATAGATGAGGAAACCATGATCAGAACTAATACGCGATGGTGTCACATGGGCAATAGCCAGATCACTATGGGAAGTCTTCGATAAGAAGTCCAAAAATTTTGTACAACTTAGTCGAAGGGAAATACGAATCGTCTCCGGTGTCCTCACAGGACACTGCGGATGAGGAATCCATGCGGAGCGTCTTGGATTGCCCTACAACGACTATTGCAGAAGCTGGAGGGACGAAAAGGAAATAGAATCCGTCCGACACCTGCTATGTAAATGTCAAGAATTGGCCACCAGAAGATTGCGTACTCTTGGTAGTAGCTTTTTCCATGGGCTAGAGGACCTTAATATCGCTGATTTTAGAAAACTCCTGAGATTTCTATTCCTTTCTGGGTGGTTTCCGGATTAGCCAACCCTATCCCTTAATTTGACTCCCATGAGTACACTTTTTATGGGTACAATGGACCCGCTTGAGGTCTAAGTAAGTCTTTAGGGCACCCACTAAACCAACCAACCAATGGATTACCCTTTACATCTTAAATCCATCTAAGAATATTCATTCATCACAAATTATAACTACGTCTGTTGAGAAATTAGCCGACTGTACCTGTCTCTTAGTCCGCAACCTATCAATGTCTAAGCTTATTTATTTCCCAACCAACACATAACACCGCGCAAATAACGATTGAAATAGCTTCATACTGAAGCATTTGCAGAACCATTTTGTCCACTCTTTTGCAGTCTACCTATAACTTTCAGTTTTAATACGTTCATTAAACAAACTCAATAAAAAGATGCTTCCCTCGTCGAACAACATCCAGCATTCGGTTCATTTTCTTCTTCTTTTTTCATCGAAAGACAGGTCATTTATCTTCAAGTGACGATGCAAGAGAAGTCAACGCAAAGATTCTGCACATATGCATACTTTCATGCACACATAACGAACAAGATACATAGAGATACTCGTTCAAATTACAAAGAACTGGTTCGCGAGCTCGCGCAAGACGCAGTTTTGCTGCAACTGAATGCGAAATTCCGCGGTGCTGAGGTGAATACATCGTTGTTGTCTGGTCAGCTCTCAGTTATCGCGTATCAAATTGAAAAGAGATGCCCTTCAAGGAAAAAAAAAAAGAAAATAAACTGACAGACTTTAAGGCTTTAGACTGATATCATCAGCATCGCAGCGATGCGATGATCACATAAAAACTGTTTCTTTAAGAATTTTAAAGGTATTATCCTACTTCGATCTGTTCGGGCTTTGTGCGCGCTTAGAAACGAGATTATGTGTGTTGAAGCTAATGGAATCCGGCCAATTTGAACTTCAATCTGTACTTAGTAGTTAAGAGTATAAATTCAAAGCAGTTGCAGAGCGAATTCTCTTCTTCAAACAGTGCTGCTTCTAAGTGATGAATTAAGCACACCATCACAGCCTTTAAAGAGGTGCAAACACTAATATGCATGACTATGTTATAACCGAACCAATATTGGGTCAGAGAAGCTCAAATATATTCCGCATAGGGTGCCCTAGATTCTCTGCTATCACTACTATCAAAGCAATCTGTCATCTAAGAAGCCGCTCTTTCTGATATTATCGGCACTGGAGTTTCGATAACCTTATCCTACGACCCTGGTTCCATGAATTCCATGTGACACCGAAACTTCGGCTGCTGTATAAAGACGACTTCCTTGTGTTTGGGATTGGTTTCGGTCAGTGTCTTAGCCTTGGCTAGACTGTAGTCGAATTTTCGCGGATATTTCAAAACCAGTCATGAATCTGGTGCTGGTGTCTTCTTCGTGGAGGCCGAAAAAGCTAGACTTCACTCCTCGTAAGGCAAATATACCTGTTTATCAAGTGGAGACTTACGCTATCCTAATGGCCGTGGACTATGTTTACTATAAATAGATGGAGCGGTCGAAGTATCTGCCTCTCTAGCGATAGCTAAGCTACGGTGGTGACCTTCCTCAGCCTCTTAACGAGTTCGAGAATGTAAGAATTCTTTGAATTTAATCTTTAACTCATGTCTGAGGTTCCAGGTCATCCTGGGACCTTTGCGAATGAGAACTCCGAAAAGATGGTGAATGATTTCTCAGGACCTAAACCTGCCGCTTCCTACTGGGTTTCTAGCACAAGACCATTGTTTGTAAGAAATCAGCTGCGTTCTTGCTGTACTCAGCATAATTACTGTAGAACACTCTTTGCCAAAATATAGGGTATTTACTGTATTACTTTATTAGGGGCCCTAAATGCGCACCTATGAAGTCTATTGTGGTGGCCCATATGGTTCAACCAGAGGTTATATTGAGGCTTTTGATAAACCTCAGTATAGCCTTAGGTTAAATTTTCCGAATATCCGAATTTCTTAATTCGTCTTCAAGATCAAGTAAAGTCTTGGCCTTGTATAGGTAGGGGTTGATAAACTTTTTCGCTTGTTTAAGGCCCCGGAGGTTGGCCCAGTAGTTAGCGTGTTCATTGATCTCCCATTGTGTTATCTTGGAGTAGCCTCTGTTGGGTGGTACCCCAAAACAGGGTTCGGGACCAACGAGTGGACGGCAAGCGCCCCTTCCCGCCAGGCAGTCAGCCCGTTCATTATCCTCGAAGCCTTCATGTTCTGGGATCCAGGGTAAGGTGACTTTATTTACCGATGCATGACTTTGGAGGAGGTTGAGACATTCCCAAACAAGCTTGGAATCTACCGTATAGAATTTAAAATCTAGGGTTAAGTGACACTATTGTCTGCTACCTTTATGGAATGGGTGATGATAGTTTGGATCATTTGCTGTGATTATCCGGCCTTTGACCGGTGGACATGGTGTAGTTGGTAGTGTGTTTGCTTGTGACCCGAACTGTGCAAGTTTGAGCCCGATCGGGGAACAGCAAAACCGCAGCCACCGGAGACAAAAAATAAAATCACTGCACCGAAAAGGGGTTTCTGCCCGAAAGTACAATGGGCCGATATGAGTCTGAGTGCTCCAGGGATTTGGATATTTCCTTAAAAGAAAAAAAAAAAAGAAGAAATGCCTGCCTTTGCTTCGATTAGGTAACAGATCTTCGGTCGGTATTAAAACGACTAAATCATGTCTGCAGAGAAAGTATGGCAGACTTTTTCAAAATAATTAAAATAAAAATCCACCTTATGCAGACGTACAAGTCAAAGAAGACGCCAACCGAGAGCTCTCAATTGCAAAGAAGATCCCCCTTAAGCTAATAGAAACTGCAAGATACAAAATCTCGGCGCCAACATTGCAACAGATTAGCGAAAGATAGCCTAATCACAACACCTGCAAACTTGGCTCAAACCTACATTTTGCTTAAAATCAGCAGAAAACATTTAAACATAAGTACTGACAGGTCACGGTGCAATTGGAAGTCACATCAATATTCAAGGGATTCCCCTGATGAATGAGGAGGAAGATAAACCCCCCATGACTTACTTCAGTTGGGCTACGTTTGCGCTGGAAGGCAAGAGAGCCTATCACACTTAAAACTGACAATAAAGACGACGCCTTGCAACCGTTTATCATATAAGTATGCATCCCGGGGATGTGATAGATAGGAGTCATTTATGTGAAGCTAAATGTCTTTCTCTTGTTTGCCTGATCCTCAAGAAAGGACACACTTTGAACTGCGCCAACTACAGAGGTATCAGTCTTCTTAACATCGTCTAAGATCGGTCCATGTCAGTGTGGCTTCAGGCCAGGAAAGTCTACCATCGACCGAATAATCACACTGCGGCAGATCTTGGAGAAAACCCAGGAACTTCAAGTCGATACGCACCACATTTTCATCGATTTTAAGGCCGCGTATGACAGCATCTATAGAGACGAGCTGTACAGAGCTATGTCTAGTTTTCGAATCCCTGTCAAATTCGCCCGTCTGTGCAGGATGATGACGGAGAATGCATGCTGTTCCATCACTGTCGGTTAAGACCTCACCGAAGCATTTGATGTCATGCGACTTCTTCAACATCGTTCTTGAGAGAATAGTGCAGAACTCACGCGCCAACACCAGAGGCACAAGCTTTCAAAAGTCCGTCCAATTACTCGCATACACCGACGATATTGACATAATCGGAAGAACGTAACGTGATGTCACTGGTGCGTTTGTGAGTATTGAGACGGAGGCGGCGAAGATGGGTTCAGCGGTCAATGAGGGCAAGACAAAGTATATGGTGTCAACAAGAAAGGCCTCCCAACACCGACGTCTCGGACAGAACGTCACTATAAACAGCTATAACTTTGAGGTAGTTAAGGACTTTGTCTACCTAGGCTCCGCTATAAATTCAGACAATGACACCGGCGCTGAATTAATCGTCCCAGTCCTGCTCTACGGCGCAGAGGCATGGACTCTGTCTAAAGCGGATGAGGTTACTCTTGGCTGTTTCGAGAGGAAAATTCTTCGGGCGATATTTGGTCCCGTCTGCATAGACGGGGAGTGGAGGAGGAGATACAACGATGAACTATACGGGCTGTACGGCGGCATCGACTTAGCCAGAAGAGTGAAGGTCCAACGACTGAGATGGCTGGGACATGTAGAGCGGATGGACACCAATGCTCCAGCTCGGAAAATTTTCGAATCCACACCCGAGGGTCAGCGCAGTAGAGGAAGACCGCGACTCAGGTGGCGCACGCAAGTGGAAGGGGACCTCAACCAACTTAGCGTGCGAAACTGGAGACAGCTGGCAAAAGATCGAGATCGCTGGCGACGCTTGTTGGTTGAGGTCCAGGACCACCCCGGTCTGTAGCACCACCTTAAGTAAGTTCTCCATCAACTTACCCTTTGAAAAGGTCTTGACGGAACCTCATTGGGAATTTAACAAGGATCAAGGTTCTAAACCTTGCATGTTACCTGAAAAGACTGTTCCTTAGCAAAAATTTAAGCAAGAAGGATGAGTATTCTTGTTAGCAAGTCAGGCTTAATGGCCACCACCACTAATTCCTTACAGATGTGAATCATAGTACATATATTGCCTGCTGTCTCTACCCGTCTGCGTCTCACGGGTAGACGTGCTCCAATCCAATACAGGAATGTACAGAAAGATAGCTTACGAGCGCTCCCTGAATGTGACATATGTAATTCCGTCTTGGAAATATGAAGCGATCCGCGACTTCTCGCCCAGCAATTGAACCATTATGGAACGTTCAAGAAACAGGAAACAGGTCTCGGTAATTGTTAAGGAGGTGGAGAAGAAGGTGAACCGAAAACGATAGATCAGTACCCAGCCAAACCAATAAAATTAAAGCTCCCCGATATGTAAACCATTTTTTGACAGCTCAATCTCAGAGAAGAATAAAGGAAACTTCTACAATTCAACAAAACTGAATGCAAATTCCATTAGACAAAAAACTCGACTTTCATTATTTTTTCTTATTGTTGTTATTGACGGTTAGATAAAAATGTTAACAAGCTATATGCAAATTAAAAACAATATTCACTCACCTGCTTTTGCTGTTGACAAATTCAGCTCCATGTTAAGCAGACACAAGGCACACCCGCGAACACGCACCGACAGGAAAAGCTAACTAAATCCACAAGAGGAGAAAAAGTGGCACACTTCACTAAACATTCGACAATCATTTTATTTATGCATTTTTTGACATAAAAAAAAACAAAACATTTGCACACGATATGTGAGAAAAACACTTTCGGAGGAAAAATTTGGACACTCGATTAAAACAACGCACGTTTGACAACTAAATTCACACTGCGCCGGCTACTGAACCAAATGTGCACAACAGGCAGCAAGCGTTGCCTGCAGCTTACGGCTTGCAGCTTGAAGTGGCAACGTAAATCCAATTATAAATAAAAAAAAATGCATACAATCCAGCACCAATCAACGGGGATGGTGGAGTTTTCATCTAACGAGTCTTGGTCCTTCCTGATAAAAATTTGAAAAGATATTTGTATGCACCTGTCTGATATATGCATACTTCCTGTTGAGCGCTCTTTTAGATCTGAGGTCATAAAATTATCTGCACATAGGGCTGCCATTAGAAATTTAAAGGAACTAGAGGTCATTAACCCAAAACCCCGGACATTGCGTCCATAACCCCGGACACATGGTAAACAGAGAAATGAAGATCCACACACTGGATTCGGGTGTTAATTTAGGTTGTTCTGTGGAGGAGTAGCATTGCTGGTCTCAGTGCTCTCAACAGCAAAGCGCGAGACATCAATTGCTTTCTTATTCGAATCGGCCACGATCTACGACTACGTTTAATCTCCGACCATTTTCCCAAATGATGCACCTACATACATACGTTCACCTACATACAGTCGCAACTTCTTAAAAATCCCGCACACCTTTGAAAAGTCACCCCGGATATCCTTCAAAAGAAGACAGTTTCCGGGTAAAAGAAGATGGTTCTCCCTCTGAGATTTGGGAAGCTCCCTCAGAAATGTTCATTCACAGAGAGAAGAATTTCTCGATTTGTATGTGAGCTTCCTTCAAAATCTCCTAAGTACTCTTAAGATTTCAATCCTGGCTACGGTCGTGGATGGATGGCAAGCCTATCTGTACAGAAGATTTATTGCACGAATTTGCATTATGGTTGATGCTTCTCCTAAGATGTAAGGTTGCATCTCTATTTTCAAAGTAAGTTAGGTATCTAACTCCACAAAGCAACCACACTCTATCCATATTTCCTTTGCCGTCCTGTGAATGATGCTTCTTAACTACCGGGACATCAATTGTTCATTGCCAAGGGGTTCGATGGCGGCCGACTCTTCCTCCATCCTAGGTTAATTAATTAAAGTCATCGCTCCTTCGTAGTGTGGCATCAATCCATTGTTACTCCCGTATCTGGGGCCAAATCCTCTTTTCCGTGATCATATAACTCGTCTCGTTTTTACGTGACGAGTTATGCGATCACGTAAGAGACGTTCGTAGCTGCCGGCCATCTAAGACAAAGATTTGCCAAGGTCTTGCATTCGTCTTGTGACCTTGGTTATCTCCTTCCAGGTACTCCACCGCCTTGACATTGGGGCGACTCCACACAGTCGTATTTTAGTGTTTAAGTTGATTGCTTTAGCGCGTAGCCTCATCTAAATCCTTTTTATTACATAAAAGGCCTTTCGGTGAGGTCTGATGAACATTGACGAAGCAGCATTAGAACTGGTCTGACTGGAATGTCAAACAGACCTTTATACAAAGTGTATGGTAGGTATCTCCTCTGACGTATGTACATATGTATACAAACTAATCGTCCGATATCGATCAAAGTACCAACTGATTGTGTGCTAACCCGAAAAATGCCTTTAAAGAAAGGAGCATGCCTTGTGTTCTGTCTGTTTCCAAGAGAGTACACTTCTTAACGTCAAGTTTTACAGGGCGGAGGGACTGTTACACTATCCAAAACGAAGGACCAATTAATCCACCGAGCAGTTTTTAATTTTAAAATTCAATTCAAATTAGATTGCATATATTTGGACAAATACCAAAGCTCGCTCTCCTCTAAATCTGGAAAAAAGCAAAAAATTCAACTACCTACCACTCGAGTATCAAAACGAATACACACAAGTGATATCCGAAAAAAAATTGGAAAAAACCATTTGCAGTGAATTTTAAATGCAATAACGCAACCCTCTCACGTTGTTCCATTCCATCACCATCACCATCATCTCTCCTTTTTTTTTTCAGCAGACCCTGTCCCTTTACAATCACTTAAGCGAGTGTGAGCATCTCCTCCGCAGTGCAACTCTTCCCAAAAAAAAAAAAGTGGAATTGCCGCCGATGCGGTCAAGTGGAATGAAAGAACATGAATAATAAAATAAAAAGCAACACAGTTAAAAGTTCGCTAACAGGGGAACAAACAGCCAAAAATGATAAAAAAAAAAAAAAAAAAACAGAACAGGGGAAGAAGGTTACACAAATCAGCACCGCAAGGCACCTTCTTCGATTTATCTCGCGTTAAAGAGCGCGAATTTCATAGCCAAAGCACGGTGCGTTCCATTGTACCTTGTATACATTGTCGCTGGATCTCTTGAAGCACAGAGAGTGGAGAAGACAACACTCCGCAAACAAACAAAGATACACAGGAAAAAGAATCTCCTGCTTCATTTGTACACCGGTGCTGGGGTGCCTTTTTATGTATTTTTTGGATTGAACGTTGTAATTTAAATGGCATCATGGTCAAGAGAACGCGCACAGTCATGTGTAAGAGAGCGATTCACACGAAGAGAGTGGTACTTCTAATAATAATTTCATTCCACGGATTATGGAGCAGAATTTGTGACATGAAATGAATTCACCATCACCACCGCCTTCAATGCTCAACCCCTCGCCAAACAGTGGGAGAGGAAAAGTAAAGTTCAACTCCAGCAATCAGCGACTTTGGTGGTGGTGGTACTAAGTATTGGTCTGGTCATGTTCATTCCAGGCGATTCGACGACTCTCATGATGTGGATTAGCGAGCGTGGTTTAGTGCATTCCGTGTGATGGTTTATTGAACCCCCGTGGGCATAGCGAGACGAGTGGATATGGAGTGTGGCGATAGATGTACGCAGATGTCCCCCTATTCTCACGAATGGCGATCACTGTAACGAGGTGAGTTCAAAAGATTAGTTGCTTGAAGCAACTTTTGTAATCCTTCTCGACTTCCTTTTAGGTTTCCTGTAATACACGTGTATATGCCCATATGTCCTAAAGCTGTTGTCCGTTATAGGAAGCTGCGTCTAGTAATCTATCAAAAATGTGGAAAAGTACTGCAAAGACTTGGTGCTGCCAATTTTGCAATCACTTGATCCGATCAGGTCTTCTTATCATAACTGACCCGGAAGTCGTAGACAATCAGTGTCCAAGAAAATTGCAAAGAAATTCAGGTGCAACAAATGCTCTGCAAAAAAGTCCCTTCAAACAATCCGACAGAAGAGCGAGTTGTCTTAAGCTAAATTGGCGAAGGACGGTAGGACCTTTTTGTAGCCCATTCCCCGTCGTTCTGGTTCTTCAACCGCGAAAGGACAATTCGAACCTGTTGTACCTTCATCTACAGTCCAAACATTACAAGTGAAAGAGTATTAGACTGCTTCCCATGCAGTTGAATCCACCGTTTAGAACTCATCAGTAGCAAACTGTACACAACGAATGAGACTTACGAATCTTTCAAGTTTTCAGCCATCAGCCATCTTCACTTGACTCAGTGACAACTATAATCGCCCTCCATCAGTCGCAAAATTGAAGTAATGCTACTTCTTGAAAACGCCGGCAAGGTGCTCCGCACCCAAACAACAACAATAAAGCTAACACCTATCCATAAAACTCATGTGATTTTATTCAACAAAATAACTTAACACTAGTACAATCGAGTCGCCCTAATCACGCCGGCCTTGGCGGTGGATTCTTCCTCCATCTCTTCCTCGCAAGCAGCTCCTTGGCCTTTTCCTTCTTCAAAGTTTTGTCGTAGTACTTTCCACTTTTAGTGAAGAATTTGTGTTCATTGCGCATTTCGGCCAACTTTCGATTTTTCTGCTTTAGAATGTTCTTCTTGTTGGCTGACTTTTTCTTGCCGCCTTCGGAGATTTGCACTTTTATCTTCCGGCCCTGCAGATCGGTGTTGTGCAACTGGAAACCCTTTTGGAAGCCATCAACTGTCGCCATTTCGACAAAGGCGAAACCACCGCGACGTTTCTTCGGTATCCGAACACTCTTGACTTCACCCGATTGACTAAAGTAATTCTCCAAGTCCTCCTTGACTGTGTCGAAATTAAGATTTGTTACGTACAGGACAAATCGATTGGCCTTGCTGGCACCACGCATTAAAGATGCCAACTGTTCGTTTGTGAGGTGTGTATTTGGTGTTGTGACCGCCTGGTCATTGTCTTCCATTTTATCATCATCACTGGAGGCACCATTTTCTTGATTTTCATCATCCGATGGACCACTAAAGTCCCTTACTTCTTCACTTTTGTCCTCGTCATCCTCATTGTCGCTGGGATTTGCGTTTTTCTCCTCAACATAGGTGCCTTCGAAGATTTCTTTACGCTTCGCATCGTCAAAGTTTCCCAATAAATCAGCTGTGTCATCATTTATGGGTTTTCTGATTTTATCTGGACGTACAAACTGTTCCACTTCATAATCACTTCCACTTGAATCTGTATCTGAATCCATTTTATGTTTAACTTCTCATTTCCGATTTTTAACACAAACAAAATTGTAAATTGTTTTGCCACACTAGTGAAATGTCAATGAAAACAATGACAGATGACAGCACGTGGAGTTTATTTCCGTAGAATTCACCGGCTTGCGGCTCGGTGAATAGAGAGAAATTGCGCTTCATTAAATATGTGGCGGCACCTATGTTTTGTATTAGATAGCTTTAATTTCTTGTTAGACTTCGAATGATTCGAAAATACGACTAACGATTGGAGACTTGAAATTTTTTTATTTGAGCGGGTCCGGCTCCTGCCGCTATTCTTGTTTATATGGAGATTTGTGCGAAAAATCTGGCAGAAATTCATACTTTATTTTTGTAGAAAAGCATTGGTTCAAATATAATATTTTAAGTAGAAAAATACTGTTTACCGTGACCTTTTTACGTGTTTTTCATGGAAAACCTGATTCTTTCCGCCACCAAATATCGCATGTCACATGAGCAAACTTCATTTATTATCTTCCGGAATCTTATCTGAGACAGGGGGAAACTTCAGAAGCACCCAGGCTGCGCAAAGTACCCTCTGAAACATCTTACCATTTCAAAAAAGAAAGGAAGTTTTATTAGACGCTTACATTTCTATAGCCTGTCACACTGAGAATTATCTGCATTCAATCGCGCAGCAGTTTGAATTACTGCTGAAAAGTATCTTTTGGTCATCAACTACTACAGCACTTTTAAAACTTCCAAGTCGACATATTGTTTAGAAAGCTGATAAACCTACTGCATACCGGTAGGATCTTCAGCACTGAACCGTGCTCGAAGACTTCTTAGTTGCGAAACACTCCAAGGCGGCGTTCAGTTGCCTGTTGGGGCTATTGGGGCTATTCATCGATGCAAAAGTAGGTACTTAACTGATTAACTATGGATGACAAGTAAATCCTCTCACACTTAAAGTAACATCCTTCAACTCTTCGTGTTCAGAGTACAGACATTCCACGTTAGGTGGGATCCTTCCATCTAAAGCGTTACGTTCTCATCACTCCTTTCATGGATTCGATCGTAAACCAGTTCTTCGTGGGCAATTCTCATCATTTTTGAGAAGAGAACTTAGGTTATAGGAGCTTTTAATCAGTTCTCCACGGACGTTCTTTTCCCGATCCCCTCATTCCTGAAAAGATACCTCAGGTAACAAGATTAGTGCGCGATATGACCCCGGCGCTCGTCATTGATTCGCGATTCGGTTCCCTGTTAGAAAGTAGCGATGCGTTTTCACCTGCTTATCTCAACTCCATGTGTCTCACCCTAATGGAGATTCGATGAAAACTGACCCTAGAGAAACCCTTACAACTCACTTCAGTTTAGCATGTTTTACAAAATACAGATTCCGCAGATCTGCTCTATGGTGCCGAGTGCTGGACGTCGACTTTCGGAAGAACAATACGACTGCGAATTTTATGGGCTATCGATGTCGACTACATCGAGCGAATGAATAATGTTTCATCCACGAGGACCTTCAAATCATAGCCGAGATACGAGATACGAGACCAGAACGTTTGGTCTGGAGTTCTGGAAACAGAGTGGGTTCAGCGGTCAATGAGGGCAAAACGAAGTATATGCTGTCAACAAGAAAGGACACTCAACACCGACGTCTCGAAAAGAACGTCACTATAGAAAGTTATAACTTCGAGGTAGTTAACTACTGTTTGCCTTGGCTCCGCTATCAATGTTTCTTTGGGCTAAGCCCTCTCTCGAACAACTAAAGTGACCCTTTATAAGACCTTAATCGTCCCAGTTCTGCTCAACGGCGCGGAGGTATGGACTTTGCCAAAAGCGGATGAAGTTGCTCTTGGCTGTTTCGGGAGGAAAATTCTCCAGGTGATTTTTGGTCCCGTCTACCTGGCCGGTGAACGGAGAAGGAGATACAACGACGAATTGTACGGGCTGTACAGCGACATCGACTTAGCCAGAAGAGTGAAGGTCCAACGACTGAGGTATATATGGGTCATGTAGAGCGTATAGACATCAATGATTAGGCCCGGAAAATCTTTGAATCCACAAGCGAGGGACGGCGCAGTAGAGGAAGACCGGGACTCAGGTGGCGCTCGCAATTGGAAGGGGGCCTTAACCAACTTGGCGTGTGAAACTAGAGGCAGCTGGCTAAAGATCGAGCTGGTTGGTGGAGGCCCATGCCCTGAAGAAGCTTTTCAGTTCGCCGTTCGACGTCAGCAATAAATTGTAGGTCTCTTCCATTCGTGTGTAAAATGTAACACGCATTGCTTGATCTATTGTGTGGCCTTATTTATTTCTCCATTGCTAGTCCCTAGAGCTCTGTAGTGCGTATACATAATTTCGTTTCGTTGAGTTCTTGAAATAGATGTAAAATAACAAATACTATTATTTTTAAACTTGACTTACCCGACCTTTAATATTTTTCTCTTTACCATGACAATAAAACAAAATAAATATTTTCCCCAAATTTGATTACAATTTTATTAAATCAATTTAATATTTACACTCTAATGTTTTAAATGTTTAATTAGAAGCAAATCGTTTGATGTGCAAAAAAGATAGACAAAAACTATTTTTATAAAAAGAACATGGTTTTCTTTAAAATTGATTTTATTTACCATTCTGTCACATACATATGAAAATTAAAAAAATATATATAGCAACCGCGCCAGCTCGAGGTGGGCCAAGGTTGTATGTTTCGCACTAATGTTAAATAAAGATAATTAATAATTATTCAGAAGTTATTATTTTTTATTTTTCTTTTAACACAATAAAGTCTGGTACAATATTTGACTTACATTGTACATATAAACATTTCTATAAATTTTGGACTACAAAGTACCGCTTTCGCTTATTTCATACATTTATTTCCTTATTTCCCCAAATTTATTAAATTAAAATCTTTACGAAATGACTACATATGCTTGTTTCTAAATTAATTCTCAATCGGTTTATTTTTCTTCTATATAAATTAGATACATGAGCCTAAGTATTTGAAAATTAATTGAATAAATTTGATTCTTACAAAAAAAAAAATCTGTTTTAAATAAAAAACAAGTATAAATACAGATGTGGAAAGAAAAATGTCTAAGAAGGCAGCATCATTATTTTGATTTTTTCTACTACTTGGTGGTTTATGTCGATAAATAAACAAAAATACTAAAGAAATGCCTTTTCGCTTACACATCTTACAAGCTGCAGAAATAACAGAGATCAACGGGCCAGAAATAGACAGCCAATTTAGAAGAAACATTTAAAAATGTTTGTTGGGAATTCATCATCATTGCTTAATTGTGCAGTCTACTGCTCAGTGTTCAGATCTAAGTCTGACGACGCATAGTGACCCATTTGGCAAAAGTGCGAGTTTCAAAAAATAAACGAGACGAAAAATTTGACCAGGTGGTATAGCGGGTGTCAGTTATGAATGACAGATTGACTATCGTCAATTTGTAACAAATTTCCATTCCATTTCCACTCGCAATCGCAATAGGGGTGTCAATTTTCGCGTGGGTCTATAATGCAAAATTTTTAAACTTAATGATCTGGACCGTTGGTAATTGATAAAATTATTTATTTTGGGTCAATATTTTTGCTTGTATAGCTAGTCAAAGTTAAGTAATTTTTAAAGTCACCTAAAAATGGTTGCTTACAGATGTCACTGTTTACACAGTTACACTTGATAACCAATATCTGACATGCACTTGCGCTTGCACTGCACATATGCAAACCACGCATTTTACCAATTATTTGTGTCCATTTAAAACCGAAGTTACTTTGAACTTTGACTACGAGACGCGAGATACTTCTTTTCCAAACTTCAACCACTACGTCTTTTTTGATTACTTAAAGGGTTTCGCTTACTTAAAATGAAATAAAAACTTTTTTTTTTCTTTAAGTCGGTCACGAACTTAACTACAGAAGTTAACAACATATAAGCGCATTGCTCAAACAACATGACATCTACACGAGTTATATGATGACATACAAAATAACTGCATGTCGCACTTTTTTGGAATTGGGTCATTTACGATCGGTTCACGTCGATGCCCTGACCCCAAACAAGTGTCGACTAAGCAGCGTATAGAAATTCGTCACTTGTTGAAAGTGGGTCGGTGATTGCTCAACTCTGTTCGGTGGTCAATGCCCGAACTCCAACAGCAATTTTACTTGACCACCTTTTCAACTCAAGAAGGTAGTAAATTAGTTTAGTTTTGGAAATCAATAAAGACACATAAGTTCTAAAGAGCTTGAGTTTGCTTCTTTTTCCAAAACGCTCAAAATTGTAATTCACGCGTAAACACCATAATTCCGGCTTGCACCCTCATACCATACCGTACACCTGATACACCTGCACCAACCGAACAACATCCACCTGATCTGCTGACCAAGCGTCTGGCAGCAAAATTGTATTCCATCACGTCGGCATGTTGTAGCATAGGTGACGAAAAACATATTGTTAGATTCTAAGTTTAGTCTTAAAATATTATTGAATAAAGATATTTTTTTAAGAAAAAATCCTCGAAGACTTTTTTATTGGCGCCCGAGCAGGGACCCAGAAGAAAGTAACGACGCGAATGTGAATGTCCTCAAACAGTACTTGTGCTTCACAAGTGAAAAAAAAATCTTCTGTGGTTCACGGGAATACCGTGACGGTAAAAATAGTGGTTGTTGTATAAGTTATTCTATTTGAGATAGTCCCAGCTGAGTGTGCACGACTCATCAGCGCGCGAGTTAACATAGAATTAAGTTTATCAGTAGGAACGGGAGTGAAGTTACACTACGCCGAATCAGCTTGCTGACGGACAGGTTGTGTGGCTTCACAACCGAAGTTCATATTTCATAAGAAAGGCAATGTTCTAAGTGTCTCATGGCCTTCATGTAGTTTCCATGGGACACTTAAAAGTAGACCCCTATTCATCTTCCAGGTTCATAGAAATAAATAACTTAAATGTAAGTTATGACAATCCCTCACCAGAATCCAACATTGCAGAACTTCTACGCACTTTACACCTCAACTTCGAAGAAAAAAAGAACCTCATCAAAACTTGTAAGGAATTTGAGGACATATTTTACAAAGAAGGACAAGATTTAAGCTTCACTAGCAAAATTAAACATAAAATCCAAACAACAGATGACGTTCCAATTTACACAAAATCCTATCGTTACCCCTATTGTCACAAGGAAGAAATCCGACAACAAATAGATAAAATGCTCAGACAAGGAATAATTAGACAAAGTTACTCCCCTTGGAGTTCACCTGTCTGGATTGTTCCGAAAAAAAAATGGACGCCAGCGGCAAAAAGAAATGGCGCTTGGTAATAGATTATAGGAAACTTAACGAAAAATCAGTATCTGACCGTGACCCCATACCAAATATTACAGAGATCCTTGACAAGCTTGGTAAATGCATGTATTTCTCCACTCTCGACCTAGCAAGCGGCTTTCACCAAATTGAAATGGATCCGAGAGACATTCCAAAAGCAGCCTTCTCAGTTGACGGCGGTCACTATAAGTATTTACGCATGCCATCCGGGCTCAAAAATGCACAAAGTACATTTCAGAGAGTAATGGATCACATTCTTAAAGATCTCATAGGAAAATGTTGCCTCGTCTACTTAGACAACATTATAATCTTTTCCACATCCCTACAAGAACATTTGGAAAATCTCAAAAAAGTCTTCACAAAATTGAGAGAAGCAATTTTAAAAGTTCAGCTTGACAAATCCGACTTTCTTAGGAAAGACATTGCCTTCTTAGGTCACGTAGTCTCAACGGAAGGAGTTAAGCCCAATCCCGACAAAATTTACGCCATAAAAAATGTTCCCATCCCCAAAACACAAAAAGATATTAAAGCTTTTCTCGGTTTACTTGGATATTACCGCAAATTCATTAAAGACTTCGCGAAACTCGTCAAACCCCTAACTGAATGCTTGAAAAAAGATCGTAAAATAAATTTTGATGACCAATATATAAGTTAACGCCACGGATTAAAAATCCATAACAGCTTGTTGCGCACGTCCCCAAGTGCAAGCTCGGCACTTTGCGCAACCATAGAAACACATCCCACAACCAGACGATCATGCTCCAAGAACATGCTGTTTTTCCAGTGAACAACACGATGCGCTTGGAGACAACCCGACACCAGCCACCTGCAATAGCAACATTCCTGCACGTACACCAGTCCGCTTTAGGGAGATTAGTTTTCATTAAAATTCGAATTGTTAGCTTTAAGTTAGTTCGTTTTTAAGATTGAAGGAATAAAGTTGGGCTTCTCCCATAAAATAAAAATTTATTTTTTTATTAAAATTAATCGCGGATTAATTTAACTTATACAAACCTTTGAAACCTATAAAAATATCCTTACTAATGGTCCCATTCTGCAATATCCCGATTCCTCCAAATCATTCAACTTAACCACTGATGCGAGTAATTTTGCAATCGGTGCTATTCTATCACAAGGCCCTATCGGAAGCGATAAGCCTATATGTTTCTAACAACGTCGGAAATTAACTATTCAACCATAGAAAAGGAGCTGCTAGCCATTGTTTGGGCATCCAAATAGTTTAGACCGTACCTCTTTGGTCACAAATTCAAAATAATAACCGACCATAAACCTTTAACGTGGCTTATGAGTCTAAAAGAACCGAACTCCAAACTTGTCAGATGGAGGTTAAAACTCGAAGAGTACGACTATGAAATAGTCTAGAAAAAAGGTAAACTAAATACTAAAGCAGATGCATTAAGTAGAATCAAACTTGAAGAACCAAATAATAACAATTTCATTGATATCGCTTCTAACCATGGTACTTCTGGTATATACTACTGTCCATTCAGCCGAAGAAAATCTCGATGATGGAATTGATATTTCGGAAAAACCCCTAAATGACTTTAACCTTCAAATTGTTCTAGAAAAAAAAAAACCAAAACGCCTCAGTAACCACAAAAACACCCTTTAGAAATAAACAACGTATAATTATTAAAGAACCCCAATTTACAGAAGCAATAATGTAAGACATATTCAAAAAATTCACACCACCCAACAAACTTTCAGCGATTCTTACTGACAACGATACTTTTCGTATTGTCCAGTCAACCTACTCAAAATTCTTTGCGCACAGTAAACTTTTCCGTCTAATAAGATGTACGGAAATTCTAGAAGACATCACAGAAAATGATGAACAAGATAGAATAATCAGAAACTGGTCGCTATGCTTCCTTGATAGTGACGTGGATGCCGCCACTGATATCATCGCCAATACCATTCTCCTTGGTATGAGTTCTTTTATTCCTAACAGAATGAAGAGCATCAAACCGAAAGAAAAAGCTTGGTTTGACTTGAGCTGCAAGGAGGCTCTCAGGGTGAAAGAGGTATGTTTTCGGTCTTACAAAGCCAATCCATCTGAGGAAAACCGAAAAAAGTTTAAACAAGCCAGAAATGACTGCAATGTTCATATTCGACGTGTCAAATTCTTACATGATCAAAAATTGAGGCAAAAAATACTACAATGTCCCAAGGGTAGTAAAAATGTCTGGTCATTCGTCAAAAACATAAAGAATTCTGCCTCGTCATCAATCCCAACGCTTATTTACAATGACATTCCAGCTGTCAACTCCTTAGACAAGGCTAATCTGCTTGCCGCTCATTTCGCCAGCTCAACGCTTCCAGATTCTGCTTTGTCTCCGCCTGTACTTGAGAGCGTCGAATTCTCCATGGGACAAGTCCACTTTCGCACTCGTACAGTCGTAGGAGTATTTAAAGGTCTAAACATACACAAATCCGCTGGTCCAGATGGTATTCCACCCATAGTTCTGAAGAGGTGTTCTTCCACGCTGGCAAAACCACTGCGTAAGCTTTTCCATCTGTCCTACTCCTCTGGTCTCTTTCCGAGTAGATGGAAAACTGCATTTGTGCAGCCCGTCCCTAAAAAAGGCGAATCTTCTTCTCCCTCCAATTACCGACCCATTGCACTTATGTCCCATCTTTCCAAGGTCATGGAAACGCTGATAAATCGTCAGCTTATGAAGTATCTTGACTCACGAAAACTCTTCAATGACCGGCAGTACGGTTTTCGTAGCAACAGGTCCACTGGTGATTTAATTACATATCTCACTGAGAAGTGGAACCAATCTATACATCACTTTGGTGAAAGTAAGATTGTTGCGCTTGATATTTCAAAAGCATTTGACAGAGTTTGGCATCAAGCTCTTTTGTCGAAAATGCGTGCATTTGGGATCGATGTGTCTCTTCTTCAATGGAATAGAAACTACCTTTCGGACCGTTCAATTCAAGTCGTCTTGGACGGTTTCAAGTCTGCAATTCACCATATAAATGCTGGTGTTCCCCAAGGCTCTGTTTTGCCTCCGACTCTCTTTCTCATTTTTATAAATGATCTCTTGTCTGCAACTTCTAATCCAATTCATTCCTTCGCTGATGACAGTACCCTCAGCTTCTCATATTCGTTCCCTAACTCTCGTCGCTGCTCTTCGAACGTAGAAGAGGAACGGCAACGTATGTTAAGCTCATTAAATTCCTACCTTGACAGCATAATAAAATGGAGTTCAACCAATAGAGTGGAATTTAATGCGTCCAAAACCCAATGTTATCTTCTGTCACCCAAGCGAAACCGCACTCTTCAACCATTATCCATGAATGGTACTTGCATCGCCGAAACCGAAAGACTTTCCATTCTCGGTATGTGTGTCACCAACAACCTTCGTTGGAATGACCATATATTCGAAGTCGCCAAAAATGCTGCGAAATGTCTAGGTTTCCTTAAACGGTGCAAAAAATACTTTACCCCTTCTGATCTGGCCTCAATTTATAAGGCGTTCATTCGCCCAAAGCTGGAGTATAACGCTCATATCTGGTCTGGTGCACCCAAAACCATCTTGCACATTCTGGATAGAATCCAAAATCGCGCGTTTAAACTTATTGGTGACAGGGACATTGCGAAGTCAATGGACTCGCTCGAACACCGACGAAATGTTTCCTGTCTCTCGCTGTTTTATCGTTTTTTTTCATAAACAGTGCTCCAGCGAAATAGCCAGTTGCATTCCACCCCTTCAATACTTCAACCGCAATACGCGTCATGCTACGAATGCACATCAGTTCACCCTTAAGCCTAATTTCGGGCGTACAGTCAAATATAGAGATTCTTTCATAAGCTTTACAACGCGAATGTGGAACAATCTACATAGCTCTGTGTTTCCCCATCACTGCAACCCGCAGGCATTTAAGACCAACGTGCATCGCATCGGTATCTCCTACGTCTCTCCTCTAATTTCATTAATGCCCGTGCTCTCGTTTAAGGGTAGTCATAACCCCTTTAGCGCGAGTTACGTATCATCCACCACCTGATCAGATAGACGAATTCTTAAAAAACATAAATTCAAATAACTAAGCATTCTTCATTTATTTAGGTCAGTTCATAAGAAATGCAATTGTGCTGACCTAGTGTCTACAACGAACATACGACCAATTCCAAGAATTGATCGTTGACAGAAATGAATTGTAATAAATACAGGTGACGAAAGATAGATGATACGCAGTTCGCTCCCGGTCTTTTTAAGTTGTTGTTGAGCTACCTTACGATTTTGTTGAGAAGATAATAATAATAAAATAAAATAATAAAAAGAAAATAGAAATATTTTTTTTTTAAATTAACTGAAGTAAAAAGTTAATTTACTCGCGCGCTAATTATAAAAAAAAAAAAAAAAGAGAATACCATGAAACCAACATTGATAGAGGTATTAACGAATCACTCCTACACCTCAAAAGAAAATTCTATTTCCCATTTATGAAAAATAAAATAACAGAAACTATTAACCGTTTTGAAAAATGCAAACAACTCAAATACGATAGACACCCACCAAGAATAAAGTATGAAAAACCTGAAAACTCCTCAAAACCCTTAGACATATTGCAACATCTACGACGTTCTACTTGCAGTCAAAATCCACAAACAGTTCAAGGCACCATCCTAATTCATATGACACTTGTATAAGTTAACAACAAATAAGCTGCGTCAGCGGTCAATCACTCCACGACCCGGATTCAACCCAGACGGAATACCGAGAATTGCGAATGCAACGATAAGCGAACAACAAAATCAACAATTACACCGTCAGCAGTTTTTACATTATAAATGCATGTAGAATTATTAAGTTTATTTCAGTTGTTGCAGATCTTGCAATAGACTCTTTTTATACCTACATTTAACGTTCAATAAAGGCCAGACAAGCTGCCTGAGTGTTTTTTTTATAAAAGCCAATTTTATTTTCATTAACTGATATATATAGCAGTAGAACCATTTACGGTTCATTTCGCCGACAAAGCCCACATCATCGCCGCCGCCAAAATCAAAGAAAAAACTATTGAATAAACTGTTCTTCTCTTCTGCACATTGCAAATCAAGAATTGTTAAATTTATTCCGAAAGGCGAAAGGGTTTTGTCGACAAATACCTATTAAGTGCCGTTATCACCGCAAGCAGTATAACCCAAAAAATAAAACCACATAAAAGGGGTTACCAAAATCTTGTTCTCAGCGGAATATCGGGCTTTAGCTACGACTTCGATCTATTTGCGGTAATATAATTGCAGATGGTATTCCAGATCTGGGTGTAAACGGAAATGTTGTGTCCCGGCTAGTATCTAAAGTTCCACGGCAAAAAGAAACTGGTTGACAACTGGTTTATTAGACCAAGACTCCGAGTGTATCTTACCAAGACGGGCAGCATTCTTTGGTTTGGCAAAACGGTTAAATTATAACGACTGTTTTTTTTTTTTTTTTTTTTTTTGTTTTGCGTTAAGGAAATTGTCTTTTTATAAAGCTCAACAATAAACACCTTCCGTTAGCTAGAAAAGCTCAAAGTCACGCAATTGAAGGCAGTTCTGGGAGCCAACAATCTAGCCATATGGAGCTGTAAAGTAGAGTTGTTGGCACGCATCATCAACCATATGGATCCCAACAAAATATGTAGATGCGGCAAGATATGGAGGACGACTACGAATTGGTAATCCCTGCCGATCACAGCACAGGGGCTTACAAGGGCGCGGGCGGTGGAAAATCTGTTTCAGCGGTTTGAGAATCTTTTAACCACTTTAAATTCCAACAGGAATTTCCGTAACACTCTGGTACAGTGTCTAGCCTAATGTCAACGGTCGCAAGCATATGTGTCCCATTTCTCCGAGTCTTCTATAAATACTCTATACTAAGATGACCCAGCTATAAGATCCAATAGACAAAGTTCTGCACGAAAAAATTTGCAGCCTGCAAAATGCAATTGTTAACACGAGAGAGCAGGACTACAACAGGCTGGCAAAAGAGGTCATATTTGAAATCAATAAAATTAAAGACGTGCGCGGCTTGGAAATTGCAAAATATACTGCGCAGTAATGTCCAGAAGTTCATAGTGCTCAATCGTGGATCGAGCTTGGAAAGTTACTGTGTTGCCAACAGTCATTCGTCTCAAAAATTCGGAAGCAGTACCAACTAAAACCAACCTGCTTCGTCAGTGGTATCAGACCATGATATCTACTACATGGATCCCAGTCCCTTGTCAACCGAACTCAGCAGCAACACTAATATATACCAGGAGGCTCCATCAACATCAAAAGCACAAGTGTTGAGTGTTGAAAGTATAAGAAAATCCGATTCAATTGCCACCTCATCACAGGATATTCTGCAGTTAGCAGTGGAAATATTAATATATTAACTGGTCGGGAGGAGTCTCATCAACAGATTCCATTTCTGTTACAATACACGCTACATTAGAGAACTGTGTCATGGTTTCTGGGCTCACGTAATGCTCGCCTTCCACTGGCAGGTGTCCTCTTAAATCCCGTTCAAGACAACCATCAGCACTCCGGGTAAACAGATGATGAGTCACAAAGATCTGCTCTTTCCTTCTTTAAATGTGCGTCAAACTGTAGATTAATCCTTTTGGCAGAGTCGTTGTTTGGAATTCCATTCGTAGGGTATTCTCGACTGTAGTCGGAGTATTTGTGCTTATAGTATGCGGGAAAGTCGTTTCAGATGCTCAATGTAATGGAAGAGTGCACGATAGAACTGGGCACAACACAGCCTGGTGTGTTCAACCACCGGCTTCCCTTTGCCAAACGCAAGATAGTAGAAGAGAAAATAAGCGAGATTTTGTAGCAGGGCGCCATTCAACCTTCAACCTCCAACTTTTGTGCACCGATAGTTCTAACAAAGAAGAAGGATGGTGGGGACAGAATGTGCATCGACTATCGGGCGCTGAACAGAGTAACTACAAAACATAAGTTCCCGATGCCTAACGTGGAGGAAACACTTGCAACGCTAGCTGGGAAGAAATATTTCACAACGTGGGACCTTACGTCTGGATACCATCAGATGCCGATAGCAAGACAAAGTCGAAAATTTACTGCCTTCGCTACGGCAAATGGGCTGTACGAGTTTGACCGTATGCCGTTGGGCCTACTCAGCATACTTCCAACAGTGCATGAACAAAATAATGGCATGGATGGCTCGTGGGGATATCGCGGTTTACTTAGACGACCTTATTGGAAGTGAATCAGTGGAGAAAGGGCTAGAAAAACTCGAGAAGTTCTTGAAAGTCCTGAAAGAGGCAGGGTTGACTCTCAATACTAAAAAGTGTGCATTTCTGAACACTAGCGTTGAGTGCCTCGGACATCAATTGGGTGAAAACGGGATAAGATCAAGTGAGCGGGAGACAGTGCATCAAGTGCATCAAGTGAGGCAGTTCCTGCGGCTTACCGATTACTTCCGAAATTCGTACCAAAGTACTCGCAGTACTCCTTACCAATCTGCTAAAGGAGAACCATCCCTTTGTTTGGACGAAAACGTTTAAAGCGCTTAAATCTACAATAGCCAGTCAACTTTTTTTGGCTCTATACAACGTAGAATGCGAACATGAGGTTCACACAGATGCCTCAACTTTGGGACTGGTATATTGATGCAGCGAGGTAAGAGTGACGACAAACTGCGACCAGTAGCATATTTCAGCAGGAATTTGACGGGGGTAGAAGCAAAATACCCCAGCTATGAGCTGGAGGTCTTGGCCGCCTCGCAACTAGACACCCATTTGGCTTTACTTTTCATTTATTTTATGTTCATTCACACGACGTCAGTACTAATTGTTGACTCGTGCACTTTTGTAAAGAACATTTGTGCAACGCATTCAATTATGGCAATTTTCTCTCTTTATGTATTTCAATATTAGATTAGCGGCAAAAGTAGGAAATAAAGTTGTTTTTGATAATTGAAGTGCGAAGATCGTTGATGCGGCAGAAAAAAATCATTCTTTACTTAGTTAAAGTAAATGACGTTTATTTATTTGTACGAAAGAAAGCAAGTAAATACATTCCTAAGTACGGATTGGAACAGAAACTTAGCTGTGTGGCATCAGAGGTATGGGCATTTAAATGCTCAACATTTGTATAATTTATTTTCAAAGGATATGGTTCGTGGAATGAGTGCAACGAAAATTAGCAACATGGATATAAAATATGACATTTGTTTAAGAGGAAAAATATCGTCGTTGCCCTATACGTGTTCTGAAATGCGTAGCATCAGCGTTCTGCAGTTAATACACATAGAATTACATATGCATGTGGGCCTATGCGAAAAGTAACAAATGATGGTGCGAAATACTTTATATTGTTTATAGACGATTTCTCACGCATGATGTTTGTGGCGTGACAACATGTATAACTGAACAACTGAATCATGTAATACATGTGTCCACTCTTTAGTAAAATAAAATCATTCGATCGCTGAACTTCACAGCATACAGTTGTCTTACTTTTGGATATAGTGTTAAACCACATTGGTGACCCCGAACGTTTTATTTAATTCACGTTTCGCGTTAATTAAGCATCTAATTTTTTGTGTGTACTTCGTATTTTTTTTTTCTCACACCGCGTGTTTAAGCAATTGTGCGAGTGTGCTAAAAAACCTATTGCGATGTCTAAAGAAAACGAAACTTTTGTTGATGCTTCAGAGCCGTTTGAGCAAGACGGGCACAGTAGCACGCAACAAGGGAATCATGAACAACAGTTTTCAAGGAAAATAACATCTCTCCGATCTGTTTCGGTCCGTCCGCTAAAATTTTGGGATTACGCACCGGCAAATGGAAAATACGTTTTCGCTCGCGGACATTACCCGAGAAACAACAAAGTTCAGACATGTTTTGACAAATATGGACACAAAAAAGACAGTAAAGCACGGTGGAGGTAACCTTCCGATTTGGGGCTGCTTCTCAGCATCTGGTGTTGAACCACTTTTCTGGATAAAGAACAAAATTTGTGCTGTAGACTACGTAAACATCCTCAATACGGTAATGCTACCATTTGCGGAATAGGATATGCCGCTAAAATGGGAGTTTATGCAGGATAATGACCCAAAGCACTCCTCGAAACTATCAAAGCAATGGTTGCAAACAAACAAAATTGCCGTTATGGAATGGCCATCGCAATCCCCCGATCTAAATCCAATAGAAAACTTGTGGGGCGTTCTAAAACGCAAGATCGGGGAATATAAAGCCAGAAACAAACAAGAATTGTGGTCCAACATACAAGAAGCATGGCAGTCCATACCTTCACACACCTGTTCCTCATTAGTTCAGTCTATGAAGCGAAGATGTGAGGCAGTGGTTAAAAACAAAGGTGCTACGACCAAGTACTAGAACTACAATAGATTGAGAACTCAATGTAAGTTATTCATTATCTACATGAAAAAAAAATTAAAATTTAAATTTTGTTTCTATTTTTTTTTCCAGGCTAAAATCGTCAAAAAAAAACTAAAACTGGATTTTTTTTTATAATTTCGGTTTCTCATTTAAAAAATTGATATTCGTTGATATTGTGATAATCTAAGGAACGAAATAATATATATTTCATTTATGTTCGCCTTCACGTTTTATATATTTTTATATTAAAAAGTTCAAAACCAGGTTGTTTCTATTATTTTTTCCAACACTGTATTTCGAAAAAAAAAACTGTAGTTTTTAGTGCAGTAGTAACGAATCGAAGATACATACTAAAACAAGATAGAGAACAAGTATCGTTATTCATGCCTTAGCGAAATAAAACAAATTGAAAAGGCAAACTACAGAATCTATACAGAATGTAGTTATAGTTGAAAAGAATCGAGCACCATTTGCAAATAATATGTGATGGGTTATTACACAGCGCATTAGAACAAGTACCAAAGGATGCACAAGAAAATCAGAGTGCTGAAACCTGATGAATATATTTCTGACAACAATTCGCAAGAGTATAATATTGATATTTTAGAGCAAGTGGGTGATGATACAAATAATAAAACAATTGCTGATAAAGATAAAGACCAGCTCAATGAAAATTAATTACCGATAAAAAGGAATTTGTAACGCCGATATTAAATTGCTTCAAATTTAAGCATAATTTACCAGTTAGAAAGTTTTTTAAGTGGCTTGGCTGGTATGGGAAAGAGGATTGTTTTAAATCGATTAATTTCTAGTATCAAAAGTGGGGTAGATATACCGTTTGTCTTGCAGCTTTTCTTAAAATAATAAAATAATATTGTTTGGTTTTAAGAACGATTGGATTGCCGTTATCGCGAGAAAACGAAAAATGTATAAATAAAAACTAGTCCCTTGGTTGTGCGATACGTGCCTGCAAACTTCAGACGGTGCCCTCCTTTTATCGTGGAGTCGCGGCCTATTTGTGTCGATTGTCTGGCCCGTTTAAAATCACTGTGTGGTGTGAGTGTGTGCACCATCGACGTTTGAGATCGGACTTTGATAAATTTTTTTATACAACGGAGAAGGACGCGAGTGTTGTCGACACCCATGGGGTGACATAAAGAAACGAGACCATCCCAGAAGTAACTGCAACGGTGTCTTGCGCTCCTTCCACAAGTGCCAACCATCCGTAAATTACACTCGACGCGCTAACCTCCATTCTTGGCACGGTGGTAAAAAAGCAGTGTCATTCTGGTGAGTCAGTCGGATTCCGAGTTTCGATCCCGACTACTTACAGGTAATTATAACCCAGTGGTGTCAGAACGTCAACACCAGGGTCGAAAAAGACCAACTAATGGATTTCCACGTACTGCCCCGTGTCCAGACAGTACAAGTAGGTAGGGCGAAAACGTGGTACATACTTTTTCTAGTGAACAGGTGACAAACTTTAATAGTAGCGGTTTCGATACTTATACTGATTTCGTTATGGAAAAGGTCTCTCAGATCAATTGTTTACCCTTTGAAATATCAGAAGAAAAATACATCCGAATTGTAATTGGGTGTATTGCCAACGTTAGTCTGCGAAACTCTTTGACTTTTATTATGCCGCCGACCGTTCAAACCCTGATTGACTATTTGTCTTCCCTACTTGAGGCTCCTCGACCCAGAAGAGAATTCGACAGACACCAACGCAGAAACAGAGATATTGGTACTGCATGGGATCCTTCCACTTCTAGACGATCTGATAGCCCAATGTTTGCATTTAAGCGTAAAGCGAGTTCATCCGGACCCAGAGAAGAAGACAACAATCTATAATACCACTATCGCTGTAGAAAAACCTGTATTCTACCCGTCTCAGTGGTTCACAACCCATCCTGGAACTAAACCGCCCATCATAGTTGTTGGCGCCAAACAAAGGATCTGACCTATAAAAGGCTGCGAAGATCCTTAGCCGGGGTCAACCAGACAGTCCAGAGCGAACTGTACTGCACAAATATAATGTTCAAAAACGCTATCCAGCACCACAACAATCACCAGCTGCAAAAGAGGTTACAGCACATTAAGCCTGGCCCTGATACCTTCAAGCAGATCCACCGGATCATCGGAAAACGACCGAAAATGCCGGACAAATTAGAAACAGACAGGGCGAAGCTACGACCGACCTGTGATGAAAAGGCGGAAGCCTTCGTAACCCACTTCGAAGAAACCTTCAAGCCGTCCCCACCCAACGACGTGGAATTTGTCGAGGAAGTGAACTCCACAATAAATCAAATGAATTTACCGACCACCCCGACTATCAGGTTTTGCGAAACCAACCCAGCGGATCAACCACTGGAAAGCGAAACACTCTCGTCAGTTGGGGAAATTGCCGAGATAGTCAGAGGAGTGCACTCAAAGAAGTCAGCCGGGCCCGACAAAATATCTAGCTTCATCCTGAAGAAGCTTCCCCACACAGTGATGATAATAATGGCAATCATCATGAACAACTGCCTCAACAACGGGTATTTTCCCAACAGATGGAAAACTGCCAAAATAGTAGCAGTACCGAAGAAGGAAAACCGCAACAGCATTACTGGATACAGACCGATATCCCTTCTTAACAGCATCAGCAAAGTCCTAGAGGAACTTATTCTGCGTAGGATAAAAACACACTGCGTCGAACATAACGTCATCCCCGACATCCAGTTTGGGTTCCGGGAAGGACAATCAACGCTCCGCCCACTGATGAAGATGCACCACGACACTGTGGCTGCCCTCAATAACCACCTATACACCATCGCCTGCTTTCTTGACGTCGAGAAGGCATTCGACACTGTCTGGATAGAAGGACTCATCTACAAACTAAACCAGCTAAGTTTTCCCTTGTCAATAATTAAAATGATCTACAGCTTTTTGCATTCCAGGTCCTTCTTTGTCCAAGTAAGAGACAGCCAATCAACAACAAGAAGCATCAAAGCAGGAGTTGCTCAAGGATCCAAGCTCGGACCGATGCTCTTCAACATATTTACATCGGACATACTCCACCCAGAAACATCAACAAAATGCTGCCTTTTTGCCGATGATGCACTAACATATGCCAGCTCGATGTCCCCGATAATAACGGCACGCAGAGTGCAACAGCACATCCAGAGGCTATTTACATACTACCGGAAGTGGGGTATAAAAATTAATGCGGCCAAGTCCAAGCTGGTCTGCTTCAGAAGGCCTATCCACAGAAAGAAGAATGTTGGATCGGCAGCCAACTGTAGGGCCATCACCATAACGCTCCCAGACGGTTCAGATATACAAACACCTAGAACGGTGAAGTACCTGGGAATCAACTTTACCGAGAGATTGAAGTTCAACCCCCACTCGACAGCCGTCCTCAGAAGAGCGAACTTCGCCTTCCATCGGGTTTACCCACTGATGCGAAAGAGAAACGGACTCAGCCAGAACACCAAATTGCTGCTATATAAACAGCTAATAAGACCAGTCATCACATAAAACTTCCCCATATGGTTCACCATCTCCAAGACCTTTATGAGCAAACTGGCTGTATTCGAGAGAAAAATTCTCATAATATGCACTGGTCTCGGCTACAATACCACCACACAGAAGTACGTCAGCAGCAAGCGACTCTACGAAGAGTCACGTATAAAGCCCATAGATGTGTACATGGCACAACTCTACAAGAAGCTGCTAGCCAACATCACCAACCATCCAAACCAAGCAATCAGACTCCTAGCTGACCATCCCTACATCCCAGAGCACCGCTACCTACACGCGATGTTACTCCAAAGATTCAAAGACTGTACCACACTTGTCGATACTCACTCGACCATAACTAATCTCGGAATTGATGTCATTGATCTCTCCGAATGGATATGGACGCACAAACTTGCCAATCAGTACGAATAGGTCGTTAAGATAAGAGAAGAGGTCGACAATCCAAGGTCATATTTTATGTATTTCATGGAACTTGGCTTATCAGAGAAGTCACCTTATTCAACAATAGCCAATAAAGATCTTCACCTCTTTTATCACACCATTGGGGTGAGAATGAATCAGGAAAGGAGCAAAAATGCGCGTTATATAATCAATGCTGAAGTACATAATGTACTCGCTAATGCAGTAGTCCTAGCTTATGTTAACCCTCTTGCTGCTCCGACTCATCACCACCTTGCCCCGCCTCGCCAAACGTTGACGCCTTGTCGCTTCACAAAAGCAGGTGGGTCAGTTGCCCGTAGCAGCCGCTCGACTAGGTCATCTTTCAGACCGGATGACTCCAGACCTCTTGCTTTCAGCACCATAAAATCATAATTGGGCGTGAGGTATTAAAAGATCCCGGTATAGAAATTAAAGTCGATAGCGCAGGATCAACAATACGACGAAAACTATGGTGCTTCCCAAAATGACGTATTTGAGTTATTTGGAAATGAAAATAGCAACGAACTTAAATTATATTCAAAGTGGGGTTTCGATGGCAGCTCGGGTCCTATAAACAAGATTTTCATGGTTTTAAAGTATCAGTTTCAGCTATATTCATGACCTGCATTGTTCCACTTCCTCTGATCGGCTAGGTTCTACCAGATACTGCAGACCCTTAAGAATTACATTTGAAAAATAATGTACAGAAACTTTTTTACTATAGGAAGCTCTTGGATTGTCACAATCCTCTTCTGGTTCACAGAGGTACGTGTGTCCACCAACACAACTGCCTAGCAACAGCGGGAACATGTATGCGCTTGGAGACAAACATATTTACCCGAAACCATGCGTCCCAATAAAGTTGGTAAACAAGTTGTTTTCGCCAGTCAGCATGGTAGAGAACACACTCCAACCAATGCTGTGAGTGAATGCTATCAGCCGCATGCATGTTGTTCTCCAGCTATGGTATAGTCGCAACCTGCAAACACTAGTCCACACGATGGCTATAAGTTAACACAAAGCCTCCCACATTTGTGATAAAACCTAATCCCAGCACCCACGCGCAAACAGCAACATTGAACATGCGCCACATCCACCTGCAGATGCACTTGACACCACAAGTGCACATTCTTTCAATCGACACAACATGACACCATCGTCGTCCACCAGTCGCGTACTCCAGTCCACATCCTCCCACACATTTTGCTGACATCAAGAAAACATAGAATAAGTACTGATTTTTGTGAGAAGTTAGTTTTAGTTTTAAAATTGTAACGATACAAGAAAGAGGCTTCTATATTTTTTTAATGACAATTCAGTAGTAATTGTTTAACTTATACCTGCTTGGCTTGATGTGTTGTGCTTATCTTATTTTTGTTTCTCTCTTTTGTTCTCTGTTCGCTTTCTGTTTGCGTGCTGTTATATTTTTCTGTAAAACGTATGTTGTAAGCTAGAAGAAGTTTCCTCTGCAGTGGAAAATAAAAGATCTCAAAGGAAAAGTTGCGTTTCATTTGTTGGTTGACGCAACATAAAAATCTGTTGCTACGGATAGAATAATCCATGCCTACAGGGTTGTGACACCGATGTGAAAGACAAAGATACATATAACGGATGACGATGACAATGCCCATTATGAAATTGATGACGAGTGAGTGTGCCATTGAGATTGAAGCACCATAGAGGCTTAACAAAAGTGGCCCCCTGAAGTAACGCAAGAAGCAATGCCAGAGGTGGACTGCCTGAAGATGGAGAGGGTTTAGTCGGTGACACACCAAGAAATCATGGCCGACCCTGATGGTGCATCAAGCACTCCACCTTCATTACAACAAAAAAAAATTACATTCATATGTAATGTCTTTCACTATTCAAAATATAACGTATTTTGTAACGCCATCTGCTTGTAAGTTCTAAATTGTATTGTATTGTAAGTTAACAACATCATCAGGATGTGCAACACTTCGCACACGTCCCCCAAATCCGATACCGGACATCCAATCACGACCATCCCCCATCCACACATTCCATTCCCACAGAACAATCACCCTCCAGATTCATGTCGCTGACTTGACGTCTGGAGCCGACACCTGCCGTGTCTTATGACACATTCCTTTCCCATATTCCTTCATTCTCCCTATCCGCAGGTGGCGCTGCATTAGCTGTTAAGTAATATCGTAGTTAGTTGTGATCATTTCGTGAAATAAAGAAGAGGTTTCTTCTCCAATAAAAAAAATTTTTTTTAATATTTTTACAACGTAAAAAGTTTAACTTTTATAACAAAAAAACTTGAGAGAACACGCAAAAAAGAAATCATCAAAAATACATCGAATTATGCAATTTTACCCATTTTCTTTCAACCTAATTTCATTATTTAATTTAATTGGTGCGGTGACTGAAACTGACCTTGATTAATAATAGAAAAGTGTGGATACGGATATTGTGCCCAAAACAGCAATGCTGAATTGATAGCTTGTAGGGGTCTTCGTGGGAAATATATCCATCCTATCTGTAACGGTATTAGTAGAAGATCAGTTATCTGCGTAAAAGACTTTTCTTACAATACTTTTTGTTTTGCGATGAGTGCAAAGAAATTTCACTCTCGCATATCATGCTCGCGATTAAGTGCCACAACGACTCAACAAATTCATCAGTCGGTCAAATAAAGCCTTCATTTAAAAAAGCTCTCCAGCAACTGACAAGGTTTCATGAGGTCATTAAGTGCATTAAGGACCTTAATACTGCTATCGAATGTACTAGTGAACTGAATAAGTCAAAATTTAAAAATATCGAAAAGCAACTTGCGTAATTAAGTGAATCGTACTCGAAAAAATCCCGCGACGCGCTTACAAAATCCCATCTAAACGTGGAGCTTAGTAAAACCACCGGGCCTTTATCCATCCTAATCTGTCAAATCGACGCTATCCCTACGTGATTTAACCCATGGGGATAGGCAATTAATTAATGACTCTCTATCTAACCTGTCTCTATCAATCAAATCCTTGGCGTCTTTTATGAAGGATCAAATCAAAGGCGCAGAAGAAATCAAACTATACCTAAGCTCTCTGAGAGACGATTCGGCTTCGACCAGGCTTGCTGTCATCGAAATCGAAGACGAATTGAAGTTCACGACTAAAAAAAACATCCTCACTTTACAAAAGTGAGGATGTTTTTGCATTTATTCACCTACAAACAGCACAACTGGTACCGTGAATGGGTTAGGTGTCCCTCACATTAATCGCAAATGACGAATGTATAAGTTATTCTAGTTGGGATAGTCCCAACTGAGTGTGCACGACTCATCAACTCGTGAATTATGCTGAAGAGTTGGGCAGTAATGAACTGAGTTCCTATAGGATCAAGTTTATCATTAAGGACGGGAGTGAAGTTACACTACGCCGAATCAGCTTGCTGACGGAACAGGTGTGTCGCTTCACAACCGAGGGTCGTATTTTGTAAGTAGAGCAATGTGGTGAGTCTCATGGCCTTCTGAAAAGTTTCCATGGGACACTTAATACTTGCATGCAATTGTGTGTTAAGTTAGATTTAAGGTTGAAATGTAAATAGAATCAGTGTTTTAGTTTAGTAGTTCAAAGAGGCTAGAGTTGGTGTTCAATAAATAAAGACAAAGTGAGTGAATTTTATTGTGAACAACGAGGAACACAATAAATACAGCAAAACCTACAACATCACAAATAAAAACTAGTTCCAGTGTCGACAACATGGTTTCAACCCAGTTAATTCGAACTGGAACCAATGGGTGCAACGCTTGGAAGGCGCTTTCAAGGTGTTCCAAGTGACAGACGACCTAAAAGTGCATTACTTGTTTCACTTTATGGGTGCTGCTTCCTACAACATCCTTTGTGAAAAGCTTGCCCCAACTTCACCTACTGTTGGTGGCAATAATTAATAATAAATTCTAAATTGTAAACCATTATGAATATACAATATGTACTTGTCAAATTGTCATTTAGTGAACACGCACATACATACATTCCACATGACGTGGCAATGCGATGTTTGTGAAAAACAGAACTTTGTCTCTAACGTTTTAGCTCATTAACTAAAAAGGTTATAAATACATGTAGAAATGCTTAGTATCCAATCATTTAATTACTCATTTTGTATAGGATCGTCGACCGCCAGCTGCGTTCGATTTGAATTTATTTACAGTAATCCGAG
This sequence comes from Matsumyia berberina, assembly GCA_917880715.2. Classification (NCBI taxonomy): domain Eukaryota; kingdom Metazoa; phylum Arthropoda; class Insecta; order Diptera; family Syrphidae; genus Matsumyia; species Matsumyia berberina. The sequence continues at coordinate 105,926,401 of OU862870.1, read as the reverse complement.
ATGTCATTCGCTCGTTTGTCGACCCAGGCGATCGTAGTTTTGTTTGTCCTCGTTTGAGTCACCGAGAGTATGTTTACATTCGTCACCGATGGAATCCGAGTTGACCTACATTTAGCAGCATAAAATCCGATTCGAGTTGGTCAATGTTGTTTAAGATACAATGACTCCACTGAGGGCGGTACTGATCGTTATTGGAATAGGCGGCGGATGGGTGATTTTGACTGCGGCACTAAAGTGGTGGACTTGGTATGGAATATTGAGGTCGACTGGACTTTGGAATTGGTTGGACTGAGGAGGGGAGTTGACGACCGAGCGAACGATGGAGGATGATAAGAGTCTTTTCTTGGCAACAGCGTGGTTCGGTGGCTCGGCGTTCCGGTTTTGAAAATTACCTTTTTTGTAAACTTATTAAATAAGTCATTTTTGTACCTTTCACTTTTAATTAATAAAATAAGTCTTTTCCTACATGTATTTGTTTCAGGTATGGTGATACAAATGATTTAGCAAAATTCTTGTATCCGGCAAGGTCTTTTCTGTAAATATTGTAATCGGCCGGGCCATCTGCAAACCATCTTTTCAAAAAAAAAAAAAAAAAGAAACAGCATCTGCTGTTGATGAAATTTAGGCGGTGGACTCCAACCAGAAAAACCGAAACAAATTTATGGTCACTGTTCAGATCGAAGACAAACACGTTTCGATGGAGATCGATAGTGGTGCCGAAAGAACAAAGTTTCCTATCCCGGCTTGTCCAGCCCCACCTTGCTCTATAGAGTATTTCTTAAAAGAAGAGATAATACAAAACCTGTTGCCTATAAATTTACAGAATACATCACTTGAAACTTATCTCAACATGCCAAGGGAAATTTCTCACAATGATATAGAGGAAAGTTCATGTACTAAGAACTTGCCTTCAGAACTCCTTGCTATCGTCCAGGCCAAGATGAAGAATCTTGTATTGGAACCATCCCCTGCCCGGGAACGGGGATTCTTCTGAGATCACAGTTCGGCCAATCATCCCTCCCGCCCTTCAATCTATTCCAACTGCTGCAGGTAAAATTCCAAAGATTGACTAGAATCAAGAACCATGATCCACTTTTGTATCACCTTGTATCGCTCTTCACAATGTAGAAGAAGAGTTGATAAGTGATTAACATCAAGTATCGTTTCGAAGATTGTAAGCCTCAGGCATCGTTTACGAGAGATTCTATCGCCCTATGGACACTTACTCGTATTAGGATTGGAGTGATTCACTGTGCTAGTTTAAGGGTCAGTATTATGGGTGAAGGAGACAACCTGGTTGTTGTTATTCGTTATAAAGAGAATCAAATAGAAAATAAGCAAACATTTATGCAAATATAGCACAACGTAATACACACACATGTAAAATAACCCGAACCCAGACGCAACAAATCCACACATAGTACACGTTACTCTTTTGTATTTGTGCGTACGGATTGCTCGGACAACATTTTGCAAGATCTCCTTGAAAGACTCCTTACAATTGGCGCTACCAAGATGTCGAAGAAGCAGTAGTCGTCATCATCCAAGACAGGTGAATCATCGACGTCAATCCAATTGCAGCTAGCGAGGTTCGCTGAGTGAGATGGGGCACCGAACTTCAGTCGTCAGCATAGTGGACTGCACAGAAAGATTTTCTGCCGACTTCGACGTCGTCAAGGCGAAGACGGTTATCAAGAACGTAACTACATATATTCAAAAAGAGGCGGAGCGTCCCTGACGAGGAAGATCTGTTCAAATTTTCAATGCTGCTTACTGACGCCGCCAGCCTTTGGTGGGAGGGAGTGAGCCATGAGGCAGATACTTGGGAGCAAGCGATTGAAATGCTCAGAAACCAATACGCTCCAAGCAGACCCTCACACTTCATTTTTGGTCTGATCACGGACAGCAAACAGAGACATGATGAAGGTAGAATTCATCTGTGCCAAGAGAGAGCTCTTTGCAGAGCTTCCTGATCCGAAGGTTGCGGATGTGCACTGCTTGGACATACATATACTTTAAAAGATTTAATTATTGAAGCTCGATCAATACCTGTATTCAAAGGAGATGGATCCTACGAACTATCTTCATTGCTATTAGAAGTGAAAACAATAGTAAACACCGGCCAAAAATTCAACGAACTATACCATATATTCAACGGAAAACTACAAGGAGCAGCGGCAACGTCAATAAGAAGGCTTCCACGAAACTGTACTTGGAAGCAGATCAAGGAGCAACTTATCTGATCTCTCGGAGTTCAAGAAAGCTACTTGAAACTGAAAGAAAAAGCTGATGGTGTAAAATTTGTCAATGTAAGTCAATTTTATAATGAATTAAGTAAAATATTAGATAAATTAAATCTCAAGTATGAATTAGACAACCTCAAACAAACCACTAGAATTTTCTCCAGACAATTTTTTTTTTTTTTTTACGGGGGTAGATGAAAATCTTTCATGAGACACCAAGTACGACTCTAAGATCTTGTACAACTCTTCCGGAAGTACCTTTCTTAGTTTAAAATGCAAGCCTTCGTCCCAGGCTTGAGAAACGTCAAAAAAAAAAGCACCTTCTCAATTTTGTTGGTCATTCTATAAACCTGGTCAATTGTGGAATGCTTGATTCTGAACCCGAATTGATGATCCGGTTTTAACCGTTTCAATAAGAGTTTTTCAAAAACCTTTGAAATTATCGGCAGGAGCGATATCGGTCTGTATGATTTTCTGTCGTTTGGAGGTTTTCCCGGTTTTGAAACCATTTAAACTTCGGCGACTTTCCATTGCCTTGGAACGTATAATAGTCTTAGCGAAGCATTTATAAGGTAAACGAGTTTTATTAAAGCTTTCTTTGGCAATTCCTTCAGGACCTGTCCGGTTATAAGGTCATATCCAGGAGCCTTGTTATTCTTTAGATTTTTTATTACCTCACAAAAGTTCAGCTACTGACACGCTTCTTATTTTAAAGTTGCCTGGAGTCATAAAAGTATTATTAATATTTTCCATTAGGTAATGCTTGCCCGGGAAATGGCTTCAACGTTTCTTCCAGGTGCTGGGCAAATAAGTCTGCTTTCTCTTTGTCTGCTTTTACCCATTCGCCATTACTTTCTCTTATTGGTAGTAATTGCATTATATTTTCTTCACAAGCTTTCCTAAAGCCGTCCCAGTTAGTTTTGTTGCTAGTTAATCTGTCAATATGACTGGTAAATGATCTGAGGAGAGATCAAAGCTTTCATAAAGTTTTTCACTACCCCTTTCGCAATAAAGTAATCTATAAGGTCAGGGGTTTTTGCAGTGTCGGAGGGCGGAGATTGGAGTTTGTAGTAGATATAACACCCTCTGGCAACAGAGTAAAAGAAAACAGAGCAAGCAAAAGACAAACGCACAAATGAATAATGGAAAATACAACCGAGAACATACCACCACCCAGCTCCAGCTCTTCAACGTCGCAGACTAGAGCGACAAAGAAGACATTCCTCTCTACCAACTCAGCAACCAACTTCGCAGCATGGACAATGACACCACTCACCATCGTAGCCGCCAACAATGGTCCCCTATCAGCCTACACCGGAGGGTTGGATTCCGCCAAGGCACATGGCTCGGCGTCGCAGCGATATTCCTCCTATGCTTGCCAAATAGAGGCAAAAACAACCATCAGACAGAACCAGACATCGAGGCAGGAAGACGCTTCGGGAGGAGAAGAAGACATACAGGAGCCGACCCCACAGGAAATAACATGCCTGCCCATAGCAAAGAAGAACGCGTACCTGGCGGGGGAACTTCGTTTCTCGAAGGCTTACGGATTCATCCCACTCGCCACCATACTGAGGAAACAGGAACGAGCGAGAAGAGCAGAGGCAGTGGTGCTTACAAACACAGTCCACCTCAGCCCCAACAACCAATCTAGTGTTCGACAAGCCCCCCGGAATCAACGAGCACGTCTGGGACATCTGGAACAAAAGAAGGAACAACACCACCAACTGTAACAGCACCGCCCGCCCGGGCCCCCATTGACCTACAACGCGTGGTAGCTACGTATTTACCGGTTTGAGTGATGAGCCCAGTACACGTCAAACCCATCGCTCGGCCACGCCAACCCCCTTTATAAAATATTTGCCATTTTTTCAGCACAATCGAAAGTTTGTTTCACAAAATTAACGTAATTATACCATGAGCTAAATTTAGCAAATCGATAACCACTGATCACTACAACTCGTCATTAGACTTTGATGCTAGATTACTCTAAACTAAATTCTGCAAAACATTTTCTAAGTACAGTTTCAAGGTCAGTGATTAACTGTTACTTGTATGACTTGCATAAATAAACAAAAATCGGAGTTGACTTTTTCACGTCTAGCATGTATGAAACGTATCACTATGCGTCGCTTGGAATACGGCCAAACCGTCGCTCGAATGGGTGACACTGAACCTGATTTTTGGAAGCAATTTTTGATGACCGACGAGGCCCATTTCACACTCTCTGGCGCCGTTAATAATCAAAATTGGCGGAGAATCCACACGAGATCCATGAAACACCATTGCATGACCAAAAAGTGACTGTTTGGGCCGGTGTTTGCGCCAAAACCATCATTAGGCCATTTCTCTTTAGAGAAGGAGAAACAGTCCATGGGATGTTGGCTCATTATGTCTGCCCACAAATGTGTGAAAAAGGTCTGGACGGTTACTGGTTTCAACAAGACGGTGCGCGAGTTACAAGAACAACCCGCCACCTACAACAACAACATCAATGACAGAATGCACCGTCATCAATCCACACGCCGCAGCAACAGAAACAACAGAAACAAGGTCAGCAGCACCAGAGCAACGAAATGCATCAGATCAAATGTAAATGTCATCAAATTAAATGTAACTTGATCAATTCCCATTGTAATTGCACAGGTGATTTCGGGAATGCTTTATCAGCGTCTGCTGAACTTCCGTTCATACAATCATCTTTGCAAACGTAGGTTACATGTTCATTTATGTTAGATATTAAGTTCAGTTGATTTTGTACCTGAGGTGAATAAAGATTAAAACTTGTTTTTTTTCAAAAGCGTTGTTACGAGTCTCATTAGTCGCGCCGTGCCACACTGTAAATCAAACAATGCAGTTTCTGCAACGAAAATTCCCTGGACGTGTGCTGTCAAAAAATGGCAACATTGACTGGAAACCCAGATCTCCAGATTTGACCCCTCCGGACTGTTTTTTGTGGGGTTACTAGAAAAGCAAGTGTACGCCAGCAAGCCTTGGACCATTGACATGCTCACGACAAACAGTCGTGCCGAAATCATCGCAATACTGCCCGTGATGATAGAAAACGCAGCAAAAAGGGCGCATTTTGCCTTGGTCAATAAACCTGGAACATTATCAGGCAGATCACAGTAAAGCAACGAGCCATGGACCTGTCTGATGATGAATGAATTGCTATCTTGGGGGGAAACAAAGAACGTCGTTAAGCAACATTTCCGGCCAATAATCAGCAGAGCAGAAATAACGAGATCAATTGCAACCATTAAGGTAAGTTCCGTACAAGAGCACGGAATTAGCACGAACAAGTGCAAAAGTAAAGCAGTGTGCAAAATATGCTCTAAGAAGCACCACACTATGCTTCACGAAACCACAAACGAAAGTCAGACTGAGATTAGAGAAGTGCATAACAATTAGAAAAGTCTCAACACTCAAGTCGTCAGCAGCAAGTGGGAAATCCTTTTTAGCAACAGCTGTCATCAACGTTAGAAATATCTTTGGACAATATACACAGTTACGAGCGTTAACAGAGAAGTGCGCCCAGTTGCTAGAAGACAAGCGTGAACTAACAAATATTACAATCAAGGGAACAGGAAATTCCATCGAACGAAGTGGATGACAGATCCAGTTGACCATCGGAGAGAAATGGTCAACCAAGGAGATACACACCACAACTTTAATTTTCGGTCGAATTGCACACTTTCTTCGTCGTCTATGGCGAAATCTTAATGGAAGGAAGGAACATCGGCGATGACAGAATACGGAAGTGAGGATCGGTCATTCTTTGACAGACGCCGGAAGAAGGAGCAACAGAGTGCAGAGCCATAAATTTGTAATACATATATACATTTATTTTTTTTAAATAGGAATAATATTTGAATTTTACTCATCCACCACTCATCCAAGTGAACTTAATTTCATTAAAACTTGGGAGTGTCAATAATTTTATTGAGAAACCTATGTGTATCTGTTGGCGATACATTCCACATCACGTGGCAATGCTATGTTTATCAAAAAACAGAACTTTATAACGTTTTATTCGACTAAGTAAGAAAGTTATAAATACGACAATAAAAGTTGTTCTATTCATTCGGTACCCATAACGTTAGCGTTTGATTTTCTATCGTTCTTTTTCTCGGGTGAAAATGTCTCTAAGTTTACAAGTTCTCGCTCCAACTCTTTGGACAGAACATTTGGTCCTTCGAGCTGGATATGAACCAGCGACCTATGGATGCAGTAGAGACATCTCCCACTGGTAAAACAGTGTTTCAGGAAGCAATGAGCAACGCACAAGTGCCCTTCCCCCTCCAGGAATCAGCGCCCACGTCTGGGCAGTCTGGAACAAGCGGCACACAGGTGGCGCCACCCGCACGAAGACCTGAATAGAGTAAAAGGGTTGCAGCGACGTATATTCCAGTGCGAATAATGAGTCCTGCCCACGTCAACTCTATTTCCAAGCCACGACAACCACCATTTTCCCAGATTTACACAACGTACGCCGAGGCCATGGCCAGCGACACAGCCACTGCAGTGAAAGCCTCCGTTAAAACACCTCTGATGAGGGAAACAACATCATGGTACACACTGACGAAGGTGTTGTCCCAGGAGAGGGGAGAGTTCCGGGATGTGGCGCCCCTCGTAAGACTGTGCCCCGAGACAGCCCAGTTCGATTGGACCCCGGACACCCTGGTCCGCAATCTGACCCATTCGGAGTACGTCTCCACTGCTATATCTCTACCGGAGAAAGAGTACCCCACATGCAAGATCGTGGCGATGCCGGTGGACATCTTTGTCCCCTACCTCACTGGTCTAGACATGCAACATGGACCACCGAGAGAATTTCCATGCAATGAGATAACAAGGAATGGGTGGCGATACCTCTGACTACAGAGCTGCAAACCAGTGCCTACGTGTACGAATACATCAACAGCTACATCACATCAGCGACCACCTTCCGATCGGTGAGCCACCACTACAGGTCAAGGACCACGGACAACGACGCCGACATTGGAATGTCAACAATGCCCACATCAACCATGACATACATCCCAGGGCCACAGAACATCATACTGGTGCTGACGGATGCTTCATCGACATCGGTCCCATGGAGCATACAAATAAGAGACCTGTCCGTTCCTATGTACACGGGTCGCACACCACCAGCAATGGGGGATCGGCCAAGGGCGGAGGTGGCGGACTTCTCGGTCGTGGTTTTCAACTGGCAACATAACCCGCATCAGAGACAACCTCGCAAGTGCCTGGAACGTGCAGATGCAGAACACTGCGGTCGACGAGACGGTTGGGCTAGCGCAGACTCTTTCAGCCGAGTCTTCAGCGGCAATGCGCCAGGGACTATACCTCAACCCAAAAAAATAAAAAAAACTATAAAGTGACTGAGTTTAAACCCAAACAATAAAGTGATAAAGTTTTAAACCGAAAGTGACAGACTAAATAAATTAATTCAACTAAATAAATTAATCAAATTAATTAAGACTACCCTTGTGAGTTTTTGTATTAATCGGCAAATCTCACACCGCGTAATTACAGTGCAATCGGGGTCCCGCGCCGTGTAATCCAACATAAGATCCAGGTGTTCCAGTGAGTTAGCCATATTTGACCATATTACTATATACATATATAAGTGTGCCCTGATTGCCAAGACCAAATATGAGTGCCGCTTAAGAAATGAGACTCTTAAGAAATACACTTTCAATAGTGAAAGCAGACTATAAGAGTTTCAACTCTACGGCGGAAGCAAAAAAATCCAAAAACATTGTCAATAGTCGCTTCACGATATTGGAGGAGTTGTAGGGGCAAACCAAATCCATAAGTGATAAACTGGCTACGTTGCTTGATGATGAGAATGAGATTTCATCATTTGAGGCAATGTGTGAAGAGATTCGGAGACGTTACCTCGAATACAAAGGGGAACTATTGGATTGGTTGGATAAGCTTGCAGAATCTTCAATCTCAATATATAAAAAGAAAAGTCCTGACTCACTCACTGACTCATCATTGCCCAGCCGGCACCATTGGACCTAGAAAGCTGAAAATTTGCACAGAGCTTCCTTCTATGATGTAAACAAGGAATAAGGACATTTCGAAATTCAGCTTTTACAGGGTGTTACAGGGTGTCGAATTTTGTATAAAAAAAAAAGAAATTAAATTGGATTTTAGAGCTGAAATTGGTGAGTATATTTTACAACAGAAATAAATAGACACGTGTTTTACCGTTTTCCAAAATTATAACTGTAGGCCAAAATACAGGGCGTTATAGTTTGGCCATTTATAGTAATGCGCAACAGTAGTCAGCGGCATTGCCGTTGCCATTGCTTCCTCAGGTACTGCAGCTACTTTGGTTAAAGAAGGCATGACGGTAACTCTACCTTCTCAAAGCATCTCAACCTAAGTCACTCTGAGTCAACACTTTGTAACATCTTTAAGGAGAGTGACTTGGCTCAGGTGCTTCGAGAAGCCAAAGCTATAGTGTGGGATGAGTATACCATGGCTCATAGAAAGGTATTGAGTATCGAAATAGGATGCTCCGACAGTGCTTTTGGGTGGTGGTTTCAGACCGACCAAGCCTGTTGTGCCACGGGGAAAACAGCAACTGAAGTGAACGCCTGTCTAAAGTCATCAATCTGATAGCCTAATGTCGAAATCCTCTTATTCATTATTCATCATGCTGGAGGGAATTGCGTTTCATGAGTGAGGGAAAGAGCTATTTTCACTCAAATACACGACCCAGCCGACAGCACCAATAATTTTCTGCTGAAGAAGTGGATGGTGTGGGTCTGAGGAATGACTTTTTGTCCCTTAGCGGGCTCAGAGTCAATTGACCTGATAACCTGGTCATCCTTGAACTAGAACGAAAAACCAGGAATGTTGTTTACAGGGAATTCTTGCAAAGTTAATGTGAGGAATTGAAAGGCTATAATTACTCATCAATGTCTTGAAAACCGGAAAAGGACATAGGATATAATGTGACGTCTTTCCACGCGAACGTAGTCGCGGGTATCAGCTAGTAATACATAAATACATAAAATGCATCTGTGTTTATTTGAATGGGTTGCGATTTCATTAGTGTCTACGGAAAATTTGTACAGGATGGGTGTTAAAAAAAGTGATATTTTATCAGAATTAGAAAAGGGTTTTTCAGTAAAGACAATTTGTGAAAAATATAATGTTCACAAATCAACAATAAGCCGCATAAAAGGAAAGGGAACCGCTCTTAGACAATTTGTGACTAGAGCTGAATCTGAACCAGGGAAACGGGTAACGTTGAAGGCTTCTGAATATCCACAGATGGAAAAGGATTTATATGGATGGTTTCAAAAGCAAATAGCTAAACACATTCCACTTTCTAATGACATTATAAAGTCAAAGGCAATTCAATTGCACAATAAAATAAAGGAAAGACCATCATTTAACGCCAGCAATAGATGGATTGCGAAATTTAAAAAACGACATGGTATTCGAATATCGAAAATCTGTGGTGAAAAATTATCGAATATAATGAGTTTTTTTTTTTTTCAGGTAAGAAATTTTCTTGAATCAAAAGGACTTGAAAAGAAGGCACTACTGCATTTGGACAATGCCCCGTGTCATCCTAAAGAAAACGAATTGCAAAGCGATGATGGGCTGATAATTGGTATGATGTTTCCGTCAAATTGCACTGCAATCATTCAACCTATGGATCAAAATGTTATCAACATAATAAAGGTCCACTACAAAAAAAGTTTATTGGCGCACTTAGTTTCAAGTGAGGACATGGACTTAGAAACTCAAATCAAAGCCTTCAACATAAGGAATGCAGTTTGTTTGCTAGCTAATGCCTGGGAAAAAGTAGACGTTTACACGATCGATAAATGTTGGAATGTTTTAATGCCTACTAAGGGTGATTGGGATGAGAAGGACGAGCTTCCATTATCTACACTATCTGCAAACATCTTAAGGGAAAGAGAATTGTTTTCATCCGTTTCTAGTCTGCTTGTTGAAATTGTTCCCAGCATTAGCCTCTCCAATGAAGAAATCATTGATTGGTTTCACGAAAACGTTGAGTCATCTGGTAATTGTGACCATCCAGCAGAAATTGAGAGCGCTGATGAAGGTGAAGGTGAAGCTGAGTCGGCCCCTACTTTATCAAAAGTTAAATCAGAAGATGCAGTTCGATCCTTAAACAGATGTTTGCAATGGGCCGAAGAGAAGAACATTCCAATAGAAGAGATTTTATTGCTACAAAAAATAAAAGAGAGGGCAGTTTTAAAAAACATTAATTCGCAAAAAACTCAATCTAAAATATCTAACTTCTTTAAGAAAAAAACTTAATATTCTGTATGTATTGTAGTAGCCCTTCTTATGAATCCAGGCACTCTTCTAAGGAAAGAGAATAAATATGTAAGAGAGACTTCCGGTGTGAGAGGAGTGAACATGAAAAGACATTCATTCTTTTGTGATCTGCGAAGGAATACAGACGTGTATTCGAGGTATTATTTAATAAAGTTGAAAAAATATATATATATAAAGTATCACATATTAATTTTTGTATAAATTTCGAACATTTCGTTTTCGTAATTGTTTGTTTTGGTTTCATTAAAGTTTTTTCATAACATTGTCGTTATCTATAAGAAAATAAGCTATTTCAACTATAATTTGTATCAAAAAAAAAAATACAACCCAGTAAGTACAACAACCTCGGTTATTGCAACTGCCCCAATTTCTATTAGTTGCGTAAATCGAGTTTGTACTGTATTTACCATTGCTTACAAAGAAATATGTACATAGGGTTAGACCGGGTAAATGTAAACAGGGGTAAATGAGAACATCGGTTATAATTTTGAAAATACGAACGTTACAGAACATGTGTCAGCTGATGTTATTCGATCTGGACTTTGACCTGCAGCTGCAAGATATTCTGTGCTTCGCACGAAAAAGAGTCAGTTCGTAAATCGTGTTGTGGCAAAAGGTTGTGTTTTTTGTCAATTTATAGTTTTTCTAGTGTAAAATATTTATATAAAATCAGTTATTGGGATTGAGGTAAGTCCAAAACTATTCTTTTTATATTTACTAGGTATACTAAGGTTTGTGTTTGTTTAAATATATTAAAAAAAAAAAAAGGAACTTGTTTTAAGGTTTCGAAGTGTTTACTATTACCCCGTTAAATTTATCATATGGGTTAAATGGAAACAGCGAAATGGGGCAATTGTAAACATGATGTGGCAAATGTAAATAAACTGGGGTAAATGTAAAAATAGTTTTAAAGCTTAAAGTTAGTATTTCATTTAAGAAAGATGTTTATTGCAGTGCAGACAATCATGCCACGAAATTACATAAAGAAAAAAAATGATCTTCGTTACACCCCACAAAATGTGGCCAGCGCTGTTGGTGATATCCTTAATAAAAATTGCACGTACAGGCAAGCATCGGAACTTCATGGGGTTCCAGTTGCGGTTATTTATAATAGGATAAATGGAAGAAAAAATGCCATTGAAAAAGTAGGGCAGGGTCGGTCTAATGCTCTAGTGCTGATCTAGTGTTGATCATCAATGAACTGTATTCATTTACCCCGAATTGGGCACTTTCATGAAATTGTTGATGGGGGAAATGTAAACAGCAAATATTAAGAGTTGTATTCATCTTAGGTATATTTCATATACTTTCCATGGTAAAAGTGTACATTCTTCATAAATTGCAGATAGTATTATCTAAATCCGACATAAAATACAAAAAAACAGAAAAAAAATAAGGGGGAAACTTCGGAAAAAATGTGTTCATGTTTACAATTACCCGGTCTAACCCTACATATGTATGTACATTTTTTGGTAACCACGCAGACAAAGTCACGGGTATCAGCTAATTATAAATAAAATAAGCTTTCTATGGATTTTTCTTGTTTAAATACCCGTTTCCAGGCCAGTCCGCCTAAAGGCGGGGCAGTCTTTTTCGGCCCAAAGAGGTAAACTATAGATTTTTTCGAAAATCTAACCTCAAATTCGGCTTTCTAGCATACAAATTAGTCAGTGAAGATGACGGTGAATTTGATTGTACACCATTGGAACGATGGCGTCGCAGAAATAGGCAAAGGTGACGATCAAATTTGAGACCAAGAAACGTAACCGAAAAGTAATTTATGCGTGGAGCCGCCAATGAGACGTCTCCGCTTCGCTTGTAGCTGCCCAGAAATGGCCACCGCTTTGGGATGGCAGCTTCAGTGAGTACACACCTGCCAACATTAAACACGGCTGCTGGCAACAGGTAGCGGCCGAGCTCGGCATCCCAAAGGTACATGCGCACAAGGAGCGCAGTACATGGAATGTGGTTCGAAGCCTTGTTAAAGCGCATTTAGACAAATGTTGGACCAGAAAATCTGGCCAAGCTGTCGCCGACACAGGGACCGTGCTTGAAATTCATTTCAACTCTGGCAGCCATTACAACTCACTAATAACGAGGATGTTTAGAAAAGCCCAGAATGGTACTCTTTGAGTTTATTCTTGCTCAAGAAAGGATGACATCGCCAGAGCAACAATTTGTCTCTCAATGGATGACGATCAATTGCACCACATCAGGAGTTATTCATCTGCGAAGAAATTTTGGCAAGCATTACAGCAAAAGTACCACGAGCAGCACACACTTTGTAGCAAGGTCGGTATTATGCGGCAAATTTCGTCTGAAAGAAGGGGCTGATGTCGATAGACATATTGACAAAATGAAAGATTACTGCACTGGAAGCACATCCAGAAAGTGAGTTTACAATTGGTTTTGTTGAATCGAAAGTGATCGAGAAGAAAGAATTTCACAAGGGACAAGGCGATGTTGACAACGAAAAAGGACTTTAAGAAATCAAGCCGACAGGTGGAATGCTATTTTTGTCACTTAAAAGGACATTTTGTCACTAGGTCATCGTTCTTCAGAGGCTATATTGCAGAAGAAATCTAAAGGACTTGCCAAAGGTATGGACATAACGGACTGCAAGATAGTAACTGACTGTAGCATTTGTCCAGTTGGTAAATCTACAAGGGCACCATTTTCAAAGTAAGCAGATTTCAGACTAGAAATCATACATACAGATGTTTGCGGTTCCATTGAAGAACAAACACCTTCTGGCAGCAGGCCATTCAGACAAATTTTAGATGAACGATTCTGATTCATCAAGTGATTCATTTCATGATTTGATTTGATAGCGAAGAAGAAGAGACTGTAAAACGATCGACAAGGCCGACCAAAGGAGTACCTCCACTAAGAAATTTAAATCATGTTGGTGATGCAGATCCGGAAACATATGAAGAGGCTTTATGTGAAGACCTGGTATGGAAAAGGAATTCAAATCAGTAAAGCACCGTTCTAATTAACTTATCGAAACAAAGGTTTTTTTGTTATTTTTTTACTTTGAAGCGCGATCAACCCAGCGTATCCGCACATTTGGTCCTAATTCGAGCCAGATCATCCACAAATTGGCCATACCGATTTATTTATGACAATTATACGCTATTCTGCCCAAAAAGAAACCTCAATTGACTTCAATAGTGTCTCGGTTTGCTTAGTTGCAATTAACCTGAAAAGTTGTTTATTGGGCGGGAAGAGAAATGAAATAAAGTGCAGTTCGTATAACTTAACACCGACAAAACCACTTGCACGCGCAACGGAAATGCTGACCAAGCGTCTAGGGCAACGAAACGAATTTCCAGGGAAATTCACACAATGCAAGCTATGGGAAAATGTTATTGTAAGGAATTAAGAATGCAAGCTTTGGTAATAAGAAATTGTTTGTTATAAGTTAGTCTTAATCGATTCATTGAACAATAAAGGTCAGAGCAACCTGCTCTGAATGTATTTTTTTTTAAATAATTTTTGCGTAGATCTTTTTTAACTTATACAAGTAACTTCTTCTTTTGCTGAAGTAACTGTTCAGGCTCTTATGAACCACACAGTAAAACGGTTGGTTCAAGCACAAAAGGAAGTGATTTTGCAACTAAAAAATGAGCAATTAAGCAATTTGTATTTGGTATTAAAGTGGGGCTTCGATGGCAGTTCAGGCCACAGTTCCTATAAGCAAAAATCTGTAGGAATGGATGCCGATGATTCGAGTGTTTTTATAACTTCAGTGGTACCTTTGCAGTTGTTTTGCGAGAACTTGAATAGAAAAGAGATTGTATGGCAAAATCCACGAATTTCTTCTACCAGATATTGCCGTCCCATAAAAATCCTCTTCGCCAAAGAATCAATAGAGCTAAAATTGATTCTCAAGTTCAAGATTTAACCATATCGGAAGTTAACATTGAAGGAAAAATTGTTCGAGTTTCACATAAACTTCTCTTTACAATGGTGGATGGGAAGGTGTGCAACGCGTTAACAAATACTAGCTCTTCTCAACGCTGTTTCATATGCGGTGCAAGCTCGAAGGAATTTAATGATATAGAAAAAATGTTATCAAAGCCTAATGATTCCAATGCATTGCAGTTTGGTCTATCAGTTCTTCACTGTTGGATTCGCGTTTTCGAATGCCTTTTGCATATAGGTTATAAGCTCCCAATCAAAAAGTGGCAGACTAGAAAAGAAGATAAGGAAGTAGTTGCATCAAACAAAGTTCGCATACAAAATGAGTTTAAGAATCGAATGGGGCTTATTGTGGATCAACCGAAGCCTGGTTTTGGCAATTCAAATGATGGCAACAGCGCTAGGAGATTTTTTGGCAATGCGGATGTAGCTTCCGAAATTTTGGGCATCGACAAACTATTGATCGAAAAACTGCATGCAATCCTGGTAGCCATTTCAAGTGGATATAAAATAAATATCGATAAATTCCGACTTTATACAATAGATACTGCAAAACACTTTGTCGAAGCCTATCCCTGGTTTTATATGCCTCCAACTGTTCATAAGCTTTTGATCCATGGACCAGATGTTGTTTCAGCTGCACTTCTTCCTATAGGCCAATTATCCGAAGAAGCACAGGAAGCTAGAAATAAGGACTTTAAGAAATATCGCGAGAACTATTCTAGGAAATGTTCCCGCGAGAAGAGCAATGAAGATATTTTTAATTTACTGCTTATTACATCAGATCCCTTGATCACAAGCTTAAGACAACTACCACAAAAGCAATTGAAAACATTTCCAAAAGCAGTTTTCGATTTGATTACTTGTTCACTTCAAAGTGATGATGATTGCTCATCAGATGAATCCAACTTTTAGTTTTATTTTAAAAATTCACACTCATAGAATCATGAATAATTTTTTTTTTTTTTTTTTTTTTGCGAGGGTAGGTGAAAATCTTTCATGAGACACCATGAGGATCTACCGCACGTGCTCATGGTAGTGTGAGATTCTTACTCACTAAAAACACCTGCCCTTTTCGTGTTGACTACGACTAAGTACAAAAAAAGCCTTATCAAGTAGTTTAGCTTTCGACAATAAAAGTTCGCGTTGTGCAGGTAGCTTTCCAGTGAAAGCACCTACTAATACCGTCATTATATGCGGCTATTCCTTATTGCGCTAAATCGAACGGTTTCATTCTTTGTAGTCGGCGCACAAGGTTTGTCACGTCCAGAATTTGGAGTACGGCGTTATTGCAATGTCCATGAAGGCGAACACGGAGTTTGCGAGCAAAATTTGTTATTTCATCTTCGACGGTAGCTAGACCGAGGTCTCTATGGATATCGTCGTTTCTAATGTACCACGGCGCATTAACGATTGTTCTGAGCACCTTATTTTGAAAGGTTTGTAAAATATTTCTATTGCTGGTTTTGGTACAACCCCAAAGTTGTATACCATACGTCCATACAGGTTTTAAGACTTGCTTATATAAGAGCAATTTGTTATACATGCTTAATTTGGAATATCTTCCAAGCAGCCAATACATTTCTCTAAATCTAATTTCGAGCTCGTCGCGTTTCTTTTTAACGTGCGGCTCCCATTTGAGTTTCGCATCTAGTGTCATTCCTAGATATTTTGCTTCGTTTGCATACGGTATTTGTACCGAGTTAATGAAAACGGGTAAGTTGTTTATTTTCTTGTACGTAAAGTTAACATGGGTAGATTTGGTTTCATTGAGAACAATGCGCCAAACCTTTGTCCACTCGCAGATTTTATCCAAAGCTCGTTGAAGCTTTACAGTTGCTGACTCGACTGAATTATCTGTTGCCAGAATAGCCGTATCGTCCGCGAACGTAGCAACAACGGTGCCTTCTTCTTGGGGTATATCTCGAGTATAGAGCAAGAACAAGACTGGACCAAGAACACTCCCTTGTGGAACTCCCGCAGCGATTTCCTTGAATTCCGAGTATTCGGCTCCGTGCTTGACACGGAAGAGTCTATTCTCCAAATACGACTCTAAGATCTTGTACAACTCTTCCGGAAGTACCTGTCTTAGTTTATAATTCAAGCCTTCGTGCCACACCTTGTCGAAGGCTTGAGAAACGTCAAGAAAAGCGCTAGAACATATCTTTTTCTCTTCTATGGCCTTCTCAATTTCGTTGGTTATTCTATAAACCTGGTCAATTGTGGAATGCTTGATTCTGAACCCGAATTGATGATCAGGAATCAAACGTCTTTCTTCAATTACCGGTTTTAACCGTTTTAATAAGAGTTTTTCAAACACCTTTGAAATTATCGGCAGGAGCGATATCGGTCTGTACAACTTTTTGTCGTTTGGCGGTTTTCCCGGCTTTGAAACCATTATAACTTCGGCTACTTTCCATGGCCCTAACGGGTGTTGACACAATGTGATTTCTGCCCAGTGCTCTGAATGTCAAAGTGAAGAAATTCAAGTAAGCGCGGGTAAACGGCGGGAGTAACTATGACTCTCTTAAGCCGCCTACTACAGTACCCCGACCTTCCTCGAGCGGATAACACAGCTCTACCCTGGAAAGGCGATTTACATCCTCCCACTTATAATGGGAGCCCGAGGCACATGGTGCCACCTTAACAAATTCCTCGTCTCTCATCTCCAACTCACCCATGGCGATGTAGAGGCCATGATCACCACCACCATTAGAGGAAGCTGGACCATCCATAAAACATTCATGCGGACCGTATGGGATAGTCGAAGCGGTGTATAATGGTACGACTGCCACCCAGTCGAAAACAGCAAAAACCTTTTATTTGTAAAAATTGTAAAATAAAATTTTTATTAATAAATTGCGCACAGCACAGGTTTATGCTGCTGTGAAATAGCCAAATGCCTCGTCATCTAATTAGTGACGCGCATGAATGGATTAACGAGATTCCTACTGTCCCTATCTACTATCTAGCGAAACCACAGCCAAGGGAACGGGCTTGGAATAATTAGCGGGGAAAGAAGACCCTGTTGAGCTTGACTCTAGTCTGGCAGTGTAAGGAGACATAAGAGGTGTAGCATAAGCGGGAGATAGTTAATTTCGGTTAATTATCAACAATGAAATACCACTACTCTTATTGTTTCCTTACTTACTTGATTAAATGGAACGTGTATCATTTCCTAGCCATTATACGGATATATTTATATGTCTTATGGTATTTGGTCTTGATGCAAGCTTCTTGATCAAAGTACCACGAGTTTGTTATATAATTATAAACAAATTTCGATGAAATAGTAATGTAGTAATATGTTGCTATATTAATTGAATTTGGTATAACTCCAACACTCAGGTATGATCCAATTCAAGGACATTGCCAGGTGGGGAGTTTGACTGGGGCGGTACATCTCTCAAATAATAACGGAGGTGTCCCAAGGCCAGCTCAGTGCGGACAGAATCATGAATAATGATTATTTTTTTATATTTTAATAATAGTGTCTATGTTTAAAAAATATTTGAAAAGTATGTAAAGCATTGTGTTTAATTTTTGATTTAATTTTATTTATTTGTTGGAAAGTTAATAAAATATGATATAAAAACAAAAATAAGGGCTTAAAAAGAAATTGTGAGTTTTTTTTTATTTTTTTAACAATCGATCCTTCAACAAAAAAAATAGTTATAGCGCGCTTTGTCCAACATATGATTTGATTCCAGTTTTCGGGGTATCTTGCCCCACTGTGCGCCGCAGAAAAGGAAAACAAGCTGTGCTACTTCCACGAGAAGTTTGGAGACGAGACACGAAACTGTCGCTCCTGGTGTCCTCGCTATCAAAAGTCGGGAAACTGAATCTGCCGATTCGCATGCTGCCGAGCGCAATCGGCAACACAGGGAATCAACATCGCCTTCAAATTGTCGACAAGACAACATAGATTACTTTCCTGATAGACACCGGAGCAGACGTTTCCGTCCTCCCTAAGCGATTCGCCAACACCAAAACACCTGCTGATTCCAAACTCTATGTGGTCAACGGCGCTACTATTTCTACATTCGGGAAAAAAGACATGTCACTTGATCTTGGGCTACGACGAGACTTTCGCTGGCCCTTTATAGTTGCTGATGTCACCCAGGCAATTATCGGAGCAGACTTCATTCACCATTTCGACCTGACCATCCGATTGAAGCATAAGATGCTGCTAGACAACACCACCCAGCTCAGCACAGGAGGCATCATCGTCCACTCGGACCTGCCTTCACTACGCTCCATCGATTCGCCGACGTTCTGAAGGACTTCATCGACATCACACGAGAGAGCAATCCCAACGTCTCAGAACACTTCGTACAGCATCACATCATCACTCGAGGACATCCCGTCGCAGAAAGAGCCCGCCGGCTGGCCGGTGACAAGCTCAAAGCGGCCAAAGATGAGTTCGAGAAGATGATGCGACTTGGGATCTGCCAACCTTCCGAAAGTGAATGGGCCTCACCGCTGCATATGGTGAAGAAGAAGTGTGGTGCATGGAGGTTATGCGGAGACTACCGACCGCTAAACAACATCACGGTACCCGACAAGTATCCGATACCACACCTCCAAGATTTCCATCATCAACTTGTCGACTGCACCATCTACACCACACTGGACTTGGTACGAGCGTATCACCAAATTCCACTTGCCCCAGAAGATCGACACAAGACAGCGGTTATCACTCCGTTCGGCCTTTTCGAGTTCCTGGTGATGACGTTTGAACTTCGCAATGCCGCACAAACCATGCAGCGCTTCATGGACGCCGTACTCCGAGAACTAGACTTCGTGCATTGTTACATCGATGACAAGACAATCACGAACATCGCAAACATCGCAAACATCTTCGCACAGTCCTCGAACGACTACAATAGTACGGGCAAGGACATATCGAACTGGGCACGTTCCTGTCTACCGTGTCAACGTTCGAAAATCAGCCGGCATACCAAGAACGTTCCTCAGCACATTCCCAACCCGAGTGACCGATTTCATCATGTTCACATCGACATCGTAGTGATGCCTTTAGTCAAAGGTTTCCGATACCTACTGACGATGATCGATAGGTTCACTCGCTGGCCGGAAGCTGTGCCACTGAAGGACATCACAGCTGACACCGTCATCGAGGCGTTTTACACAGGATGGGTTTCTCGATTCGAAGCACCAGCAACGATGACATCCGACCGAGGCTCGCAGTTCGAATCAGTTATCTTCGACGCACTTGCGAAACTGATTGGCAGCAACAGAACGAGAACTACTGCCTATCATCCTGCCTCCAACGGTATGATAGAACGCTGGCACAGGTCACTAAAAGCAGCAGTGAAGTGCCAAGAAACTTCTGATTGGGTAAGTCTTCTACCAACAATTCTCCTAGGCTTACGCACCAGCTTCAAAGAAGACATAAAATGCACAGCAGCTGAGATGGTCTACGGCACTACAATTCGGCTACCAGGCGAGTTCTTTAAAGACGAGGAAGTCTCAGCAGATCCACAAATATTTGTCGAGAAGTTCAGACAGCACATGCGAAACATACGTTCTGCACCATCCGCACATCACAGCAGACGAAAACCATTCGTCCACAAGACATTATACGCATGCACACATGCCTTTCTAAGGGTGGACGCAGTACGAAAGCCGTGCGAACAACCTTACGATGGCCCGTATGAAGTCATCGAAAGGTTCTCCGACTTCGTCTTTCGGATCGACGTGAAAGGCGTTCCAACGACAGTCTCCACTGAGAGGCTAAAACCAGCCTTCATCGAGAAGATCGCCCAGACAACGCTTGAGGATCCTACAATGTCATCTCCAGAGAAACAACTATCTTCAACTTCGCCTGCAATAAAAACCGACACATTCGACGCAAAACCGAAACCAACGAAGATCATCCCGACTCAGAGTACGCCAGCAAGAGGAATTTTAAGGACGTACCCTGGACCGAAAACCAAAACTAAACACCAACACCACGCACAATTTCACCACGCAACGAAGCTATAGCTTCGTTACTCGCGGGGGAGTACTGTGGCGACCAATTGGCCACCTACCAACCAACAATAAAACGAAAAGCAATTTACTTAATTCAAAACATAATTTATTAAATATAAATAACAAGCACAAAGGAAAACAATACAAATAAAAACTAAACACAAATCAAACTAAAAACAAATTACAACAATTCAAATGTCAAAACACCCCAGTTACATTCCACACGACACGTTCCATTGTGAAATCTATTCCGTCGTTGTTCAAAGGGAATACACAAATCTGAGGGGGTGTCAACATTGCGAATACACACACGGAGCTGACTACACCGAGGAAACTTTTCTACTTGAATTTACACCAACGCAATTTCTTTTGTCATTCAAACCTTTAAACTAAATAAGTCAATAAACTGCAATCTAAGTGCATAGCATTAAGGCAATCGCTGTGTTTTATTTAAACGTAGCCCGAATAGCTATACGGAACGCACTCATTTCTACTACCGCGCGGTTTCCATTGTTGGGACGCGTGGTTGTTTGTTCTGTCTCTGATCAGCCGCCGACCAGGCAACAACCCTCTTCCCAAAAGAAAAAAAAAAAAAAAATTACAATAAAGTATAACGTTCAAAGACAAAGGATTTCATTTTGTCTTCTCATTCTAAAACGATATTCGAAGGATAATTTAAATTCATTCATACCAGCGGGGGTATCCGACCCCAACACTTACTATATAATGCATCTCTATTATTACATTTTTTTTTCTTTTGACGCACACCCCTAGAATTGCTCTGGCAACTGGCCAAACTATAGAAATTCAAAACTTGGAGAACCAAGGAATACTACATTTAGAACTCGGACCAGCACGTATTATCGAAAATTACAGAAAACTCATACACATAGTAAACGTAGAATCATACAGGACTAGCGTCACGCGAATTTCAGATACACTTGACATATTCGAAAAATACAAGGTACTAGAAGACTCCACAAAAATAGTCAGACTTAAACGCAAGGAACTAAATGACAAAATCGAAACATTAGCACCACAGAGGAGAAATAGAAGAGGATTAGTAAACGGTTTAGGCACTGCAATAAAATTTATAACAGGAAACATGGACTCCAATGATGCGTACGATTTGAACAAGCAAATAGAAAACCTAAAGTCCGCAGAAACTGTTTTGGAGCAGACCATGACAGACTAAATTCAATTAAATTCACAAATGATAAAGCGATTTCATAGTATTGTTGAGCCATGCGCAATATAGTCAGTGCGCGTTGGTACCCGACACGACATCCGAAGCCCTCATCGCAGTCTGCGGGTATGATGGTCCTGTACTGACGTCAGGTTCTACACAGTGTCTTGTAGAACTCCTCCAACATGCTGCCACTACATCAACGTCCTGCAAATATGTAGCAGTGCCGGCAAACGAGGGGATAATAATTAAAATGACGTCCGCCAACCAATGGCTATTCAGCCTCAAAAGACCATCGACCCTGAACCTTAACTGTAATGGGACGAGACACACCGTGATATTAAAAGGCCCAGGACTATTCAGGATGCTCCAGCCATGCGAGGCCAGCACTAAAGAGATGAAGCTGATGTACCAACAAAGCCTGGCTACCAGCACCGAAATCAAACAGCCTGAGGTCGACCATTCGGGTCTGCTAGAGACATTGAAGAACATCTCTGCGAAGATCACGGTCCCGGATATCCCAAAACCAATAACAATAAAAATTGGCAGCCACAAGGACATCGCTAGTAATCTACTAGATGGAAAAAGATCCTTAGAAGCCATTCAGCACGATTGGGAGAGGTTACAAGCCGAAAGGAGTTTGGCAGACCAAGGTTGGGAAATTGCATTTCATCGGTACTCTTTAATATCGATGAGTACCGTAGCAGTTGTGGCCGTCATATGCGTGGTGCTATGCAAGCTGAAAACAAGGAAGGGAAACAGACCTGCAGCGATCCCCGTACCTTTGGTGACAACCCCCTACCTGCACCAAAGCAAGCCTGATATCAAAACACTTCCGAGTACCCTTCCCAGAACCAGCAGCAGCGCATCCAGATTCACCATGACGTCCGCCCGTGTGTAAATAGAAAAAAAAATTAATAAATGTAATCATATCAGGAGGGTAACTTAAACAAAAATTGTATTATTGTACATTAATTAGATTTACTCATACTTTAGTTTCATACATTTTAGATTTTTCTTTTTCCTTTAAAAATTTTCTCAAAATAAAGTAAACTCAATTCAATAAATTAAATTTAAGCAAAAACTGTATTAGATTTAATTAGATTTAGACTTCAGTAATAAAGGTAGATAAGCTCTTGTCTCGAGTTCCAGCCGGAACTTTTCTCAAGGGGGGAGGAATGTTGTGACTTGGTATTCGACACGCGCTGTTGTTGCCGTTAAAACCATCGAAGCCATTGCCCTTTGTCAAAACATATTGTTTTGCTGAGATAATGGCTCGATAGGTCAAACAACGCGTAATTGCTGTAGTGTCGAATTACCGAGTCACTGGTGTTTGGCACGAGCGGATTTCCCCGATGCTTGCTCAATAGGTCAAGCAACGGAGAAATGCTGATCGTGCAGAATTACCCAACGATTCGGTTGGAACCAGAGACAGGGGTTGAGTCTTATTGGAACCATTGAACATAGCGCGTGTTTTTAATACATAGTACAACAGTATAACTAAACATATTAACACTCAGCAAGATACTATCCAAAAATACTTAAATCACAGTTTCGAATTAATCTCTAATAAAATTAAACGTACAGAAGATTTCATTGCCAAACGCAATACCTCAATCAGGTTAATTACAACCTAATTAAATATCATACCAAAGCTCATATTGAATCCAGAGGAACTTAATGAAATACACAATATACTAAGAAACCAAGCTATTAATATAATCTGTAATGAACACAGTTAACGCGCCGCACATCCATCACGAGGAAGCAGCGTGTCACCAGGTAAAGCGGCATTATGTTTAGTCAGCAGTTTTCCACGGTACCAAAGCCAACGAATGTGCAGTGTCTGTACACGAGGATCCGTTACCTACTTGCTGAATCAGCGGCTCGTGCATTGGGCATGCACGGTATGGTGAAATGGGTATGCGACGCGTGAGGAAACCTTGCGGCGGATTAGGTTCGGTAGATTAAGGCAGATTGAATTAGGTACTCGACGCGTACGGTTGTATCAAATAAAGTACTCTAGTAATATAATCAAAACGTCTTTTCTTTGTTACGAACAAGTTGGGCCGGCTATGTAAGTCGGCGTTCGGTTTTTTTTTATAATACAGGATGTAAAATCCTTTACTAACACATATACGAACTTTTGGGATTGCAAGCTTATTACAACAATTCTAATATAATATTTAACATCCAGATCCCTATCCTTTCCCAAGAACAATTTCTAATGGCACACATTATACCACTTCCAGTTAACAAGACTAGAGAAATATTAGTTAAACCATACATTATCTACAACCAACAAAGCATTCAGTACTTCGACTTTATATGTCCGAAGCTAGAAGGTACTTTCTTCTGCAAGCCATCAAACCAGCAGGAATTGACAAAGGATTCGCAATGTATCGGACGACTACTGAACGACGAACCAGCCCACTGCACAACTGTCGAAATTGGCCACACACAAACAATCTTCACACCAGAGCCAAACTATATCATTTTAACTAACGCACCACTAACCAAGATAAGTTCTTCTTGCAGCAATAAAACGTATACAGTAAAAGGAACAGCTTTAATTCGCTACAAGAACTGCACCCTAGAAATCAACAATATTTTGTATCCAGACAACCCAAAAACCCACCTAGACGAGACATTCATCATCCCAGCATCATACAGTCCAATCCATGCCGACGAAACGTTGGAGCAACTCAGCATAGAAAAAGTCAAATATTACCACTTCAAGAATCAAGCGGAAATTAATAATCTAAAACAAACGACTCATCAAAGAGATATCTACGTGTATTCAACAATCATATTCATCGGGGCGCTGTTAACTATCTCCATAATCATAAAGACAAGAGAAGCTGCAACAAAGATGCCAATGACCCAAGAAATAAATCTTGCTCCAGCCCCAACGAAATCGTTACCAACACCTGCACCACTAGTTCACCATTCACCTTTTCTCACAATAAATTCATTGCACACTAAGCTGTTCTTCTCTTTATATACATATATAAGTAATAATCAAAATTTGTAACAGTTGACTTTTGTATTTGAACCAATAAACAATTTTTTTTAAACCACCTCTGATATTCATTAGTTAATTCGTGCGTGTCGTTCGGGGTGATCGATTAAAATGTATATAAGTGCATTAAAAGTGTTGTATCTCGCGTATTTGTAGCTACCACAAATAAAACATAATAAACAAAAAGGATGTCGACCCCAGCAAAAAGATTAAAAACAAGTGGCATTTGGAACTTTTTCGCACCAATAGAAAACAGTGACAATATATCAATGTGTAATATATGCAAAAAAAAGGATTTCTTACAAATCAACCCTTTCTAATTTAAAAAAGCATATAAAATCCTGCCATCCTACAATTAATTTAGATGCAGTTTCCGAGCGATCACAATATCAACAGTCATCTTCTTCATCTTCAAATATAGCTCAAAGTTCTGAAAACCAAAAATCCCAACCAAGTACAGTAGTCCCTCGATAATGTGAACCACCGATAATGTGAATTTCTCTAAAATGTGAACCGCCAAAACTTTACATTGTCATTTCTATAATGTGAACTTCCAAAATTTTCGAACTCTAAAATGTGAATTTCTTTTGTAAGAGTTTTTATTTTTCTCTTTTTCCTTTTGTTACTTTTTCGTGCGATATTATGGACTAACTAACTGTTATTTGTCTAGACATACTTCAAGGTTTTGAATGCAGCTGCAATCCAGAGATTGTCTCCTGCCAGCTGTGTAGGTACATTTTTCATTTTTATGCTTTTTGTTGTGATGTTTGATGATCAGTTTGTATAATGGCACCGAAACAAAAAGTCCATCGATTTTTATCGATAAAAGATAAGTGTACAATTTTAAGTAAACTGAATGCCGGACATTCTGGACTTGGATTAGCTGAAAAATATGGTGTGTCGTGGTCAACAATTACTGGAATAAAATTAAAATCGAAGAAGCTGTTGGATCATTTCCAAAAAAAACCGAATCAGGACCAGGGAAGAGGAAGACGCTAAGGAAATTTGAAATGCCTAAAATGGAAAATGCATTGTTCGAGTGGTTAAAAAAGCAAAGGGAGAACCATGTTCCAGTTTCAACAGATTTATTCTGCCGAAAAGCAAACCACTTCAATCTGCAATTCAAAGAAGCTCCGAATTTCAGAGCTAGTCAAGGTTGGGTATACAAGTTTAACCTCTGCTTAAATGGAGTGAGAACATTAAAAATATGCGGTGAAAAGTTGTCATGTAATAAAAGTGCAGTTGAGCCGTTTATTGAAAAATTACATAAAACAATTCGAGAGATATCCCTTACACCAGAACAGATCTATAATGCTGATGAAACCGGCCTATTTTGGAAGCTTCTTCCTAGTAAAACACTCGTTTTGTCAACTGAACATACAGCATCAGGAAGGAAAACTAGCAAGGAAAGGATAACGTTTTTGGCCTGCACGAACGCAACTGGAACGCATAAGCTTGGCCCTAGAGCTTTTTCGGGTTACAAAGTTCCACTGATTTATAGATCCAGCAAAAACGCTTGGTTTCATGAACATTTTACTAAAGAGGTAAGCACTTTATTTGGACTTTAAATTTGTTTTGTCTAACCCAAACCACACCATTATCTACATAAAACTTCCATTTTTTTTTTACGCTTTTCCAGGTTAAACGATACCTAAGAGAAAATAATTTGTCAAAAAAAGCACTGTTGCTTCTTGACACAGCAACTTGTCACTGCAATAAAGAAAAGCTAACAAGCTCTGATGGTGACATTACAGTTTTGTTTTTTCCCCCAAACGTCACTGCCTTGATCCAACCCATGGACCAAAATGTCATTAATTTAGTCTAGGCATACTACAAAAAAAGATTGCTTACTGAAATTATTGCAACGGAAAGTGAAGACATTGCTACTGGGATAAAAAAAAATTAACCTTAAGACATGCTGTAATGAACCTACAATTATCTTGAGAGCAGCTCCCCGCTTCCTCAATTGCTAAGTGCTTTAAACGTATACTGCCAAAAGAAGATGACTGGGAAGATGAAGATTTAATTCCACTTATTCAATTACGAAGAACACTGCCCGAAACTCTGCTTCAAAGCGAGTTGCAAGAAATTAATGATCTCCTTGGAATTATAGATACAGAACACAACATTTCAATACAAGAAGTTAGAGACTGGGTCATCGTAGAAGGCACTGAACCTGAACCGAATGAAGACATTTCAGAAAATGAAAGCGACGAAGTCACTCCAACTGCTCCTAAAATATCAATATCCAACTGCTCCTATAAATCAAGGCCCCCGAAGTAGCCCACAGTGACACTGGACAAAGCTAGCCGCACCACCCGATCCAGGAAAACAGACTCAAGAAAAATTCCCTGAGACAACGATCGAAATGCTGCCTCGGAAACACAGATCTTAGACTACTCAAATTCTCAATTAGTCAAAGTTGACGTTGGTACTGCTCGAATTCATAATGGACAATTTAAGACTATTCACGTAATCGATCTAGAAGCTTATCAAGATTTAGCGACAAAACTGGAAGAACTACTTATCACAAACTCAATAGATGGCCATTCTCTTTGGCAAACCCTATCCCACGAAATCCTCCAAATCAAGAACCACCTAGCGAGGCTCAAGCCAAATAAGAAAAACAAAAGGTCCTTAGATTTTCTAGGGAGCACTTGGAAGTGGATTGCGGGCAGTCCAGACCGGCATGACCATGAAGTTCTAACGGACCTTCGGGCAGTGGTGTGGGTGTGAGGCAGGAAAGTGTTTTGGGTACAACGGTGGCAGACAGAGATGAGATTCAACGAGAGCCACGAAGCGCGTTTAGTTTCACAGACGTCGGGAATAGCATTGAACAGTTCTCAGGTGAACCACCTCAAGACGTGAATAGTTGGATTGAGGAATTCGAAGGCATTTGTGCTGTGCTAGTTTGGAGCAACTTACAGAGATACATTTACAGGCGAAGGCTCATCGTAGGTGCAGCGTGGCTTTTCATCCAGAGCGAGAGGTGTATCCAGAGCTGGGATTCATTGAAGGCAGCCTTTAAGAACGAATTCGCCACCGAAGTAAGCTCAGCAGAAGTGCACCGCCGGCTGAGATGTCGACTCAGATTACCAGGTGAAACGCAGCGGGTGTACTTATACGAAATGATGAAGATCACAAAACCAATTGCGATGGACGAGGCGTCCTTAATCGAGTATTTCATAGCAGGCCTCGAAGACGGCAAAGTTGATAAGTTCGTGTTGTATGAAGGGACTACAATCGAAGAGCTTAAACGTAAACTAAAAATCTACAAGCGCATGAAGCAGCAGACAGTGGCTGAGAAAATACAATCGTTGGCATCAACCGCGAGACTTGGAAAATTTGCATCAGTAAAGACGGAGGATCAGAAAAAGTGTTTTAATTGTGGGAATGCAAATCATTTGTCACGATCATGCACACAGGGTTACAAGTGTTTTAAGTGTGGCAAGCCAAGTCATCGCTTGTTCGAATGCATTAGTCGAGAACCAGTGGAGGCAAGATCGAAGGCAAGGTTTGCAAGCAGGACGAAACCACTTATGAAAGACATTTGGGTAGATGGCATAAGTATGAGGGCGCTGATAGATACAGGGAGTGAGTTGTCGTTGTTGACCTATGAAATGCTGATATTATTGGTAGAGAAGGGCGATGACTTTGGTTGACGAAGATGGTTTTTGAGATGGAGGTAGCGTGAGGCGGACTGAGGAGAAGACATCATCGCCAGTTGTAAGGTCTTGGGAAGACGTCCCAAGACGACGATCAACTCGACAATGTGTGACGAAAAGTAATGGAAACGTAATAGAAGAGCTTTACAAAGAGTTTGGAGCTATGTGTTTGGCCATAGATGAAGACGCTTCTGCGGTTGCAGTCGATCCGCACCACCTGCCGAAATAAAACCAAGAGAAGATGATGACGTTGACGGAAATCTACAGCCCAAAAGACTATGAACCACCACCAATAAAGACGAGAAGTATGACCAAAGATGAAACACCACTCTGCGAGAGAGAGAGAGAGATCAGCATCACGCCAGAATAAAGAAGAGTTTGAAGGACATGCCAGGATGGAGAAGGAGATAATTAATAGAGCTCGCATCTCAAGTGGTCCTCGTTAAGGCGAAAGATGAAGACGTGGATATACCAGCCAGCAGTTGTGAAGATACGATAAGACGACTAAAGAGAGTACAGGAAGTGGAAAGGAGACAAGGACTCGACATCAATTGGTCTAACTGTCAATTTTTCAAGAGGAGGATACATTTTTCGATGTACGCGATTGACGCACTAGTCGAAGAGTTTGAAGAAGATCGGGGGAGCTTACGAAGCGAAGTGAAGGAAAGCACACGATGTATCCAGAGAAAAAACAGACGCATATTTAAGAAGAGAAGAGGAGACGCAACATTGTATCACATCAACGATCTTGACGACATCAGACGCAGGCAGTTTGATCCTGACACCTAAAAAAAATCTTGATGGAAGTTTTGTAGCAATTCGGTAACCCTTTTTGACGTACGTGACTACTCGAACGAGGTTGCAGTCGGATTCTCTTCGATCCTCATAACAAATCTGCACATTTGCCGAATGTAGCAGCCGTATGCTCACCGTATGTATGTTATCCTTCACTATTTGCCTTCCGCATGTTCAGCATCGTCAAGACAGTATATAGAGCACCCAACCACACCACCAATAGCGAGATTCCACGAGGAACAAAGCGCCTCCTTTCATATTTTCAACGCCTCGCGAGTAAAAACACAAGACTTCTTTACATATAACCCAGAGTTGCGGTTTTTTATTTTGGAGTCGCAGTTTGCGGTTAATAGAATCTCCTCCGATGTTACGAGGTGCCACACCGTGGTTGCCCAACTGAGCCATACGGTGACGGAAAAAGTGCGTTCGTTTTTGCAATTGCCACCAGCGACAGGCCGTTACGCAGCTTTGAAGCAAAGGCTGATTAAGGGATTTTAGCCTAATGATAAGGGCAGAACAAAAAAGCGCCTGTCGCAAATGAAGCTGGACGACGAAGAGCCGTCTCGATTGCTGGAGGAGATGGAGAACCTCGCTGGTGAGAATGTCGAAGATAAATTTCTCGCAACGCTGTGGTTGGGTTGCCTCCCCATGACGCTACAGCAAATACTGTCCCCCTGGTGCAACGAGCCGTTAGACAAGGTCACTAAGATGGCTGACGGAATTATGGAGACTTCCAACTTTAACTCGATGATGTGCAGCGCAACATCGTCACACAGTGCACTTCTCCAAGTGGCAGCCCAACTGTATGACCTATGTCGGCATTTCCCAGTTCCAGGAACTATGGGAGAACTACCTGGAGACCATCAAAAAACTTATGGGCCTCACCGCTGCATATGGTCCGTAAAAGAGACGATACCCGGCATATATAGGGCTTACTACCATATGCCAGTAGAACCCGAAGACTGCACTCATCACACCTTTCGGGCTTTATGAATTCATGTTCATGACGTTTGGCCTAAAAAATGCAGCGCAGACGGTTCAGCGGATCGATAAGGTCTCTGTAATTCGAGAGTTCAAAAAGCCCAGGATCGCCAAGAATCTACGACGTTTCTTGGCTATGGTAAATTTTTATAGACGTTTCCTCCCTAATGGAATTGTATTCCAGAATCGCCTGCAGATGGACACTAATCGAGGGTAACGTAAGGAATGATAAACGCATTGTCATTTGGACTGCAGATGCCGAAGCCGCTTTCGAAGAATATAAAGATCGCTGTGTGATGATATTGTGCTAGCCCATGCAACAAAGGTTACAACGATTTCGCTGGCAGTGGACGCTTCGTACTTCGCAATCAGAGCAATGTTGAACCAGATAGACAATGGAGAAATAAAACCCCTGGCATTCTTCTCAAGGAAACTATCTAAGGCGCAGAAAAGATACTCAACCTACTATCGAGAATTGCTAACCATCTGCAAGATGTAACCAAGCTTGGCAGCACGGGGGGATTTTGGCTTCTTTTTTGGCGCTTTTCTGCCGAAACTTCGAGCGTGGGAAGGACCCACGAAACATCGAACGTGACCGCCTATATGACTTTAAATTTCCATGAATTTAGAGTTCCGAAAAGTTATACTATGTGAAGTCGATTTTTGTTGAGTGCATGAATAAAGTGATAAAAGCCGTTTTTTTATGAACAACAGCTGAACACACAACATATCCTTAGTAAGATAAAAAGTCTCCACAAATTAATGCCAATCTTTGGATTATACAGAATCTGAGGCGACCGTACAATAGACGCAAAAGCTTGCTCTTGCTTACAAGAAAAAAATTTTAAATTATTCTATGATTCGTATGGCACACCTTAAGTGGAGGAAATCATTCGTTCTATCATATTTTATCAGACATAAAAGATGGCCAGAACTTAAATCAAATTGATATAAATGACGGGCTTAAACGGATTTGGAGAAGACGAAACTGCAATAGAAGTTCGTCCAAAAGAGAGGGAGATTAAAATATTCTCCCGGTTATTCAGGATGTTACCGTTTAAGAAAAGATACAGTAAAAAAAATCGGGACACTCTGTAATGGGACATCCGTATCGAACGGCAGTTTATGCTTTCCCATGGACCACATGGACCACTATGCTATGCGTTGCTATATGTATTTATCTGACTTATTTGACCATGCGTAGAAAGACATATGTAATGTGCTTACATGTATACCTACATTCCATTTTTCTCCGTTCTTTATACTTAGGAGGTCCCTTCAGGTTATGATGAACTGAGCATTTCGTTCGTTTGTGCTTTCATTAATAATTGCTGGTTCCACTTTTTTTTTTTAGTTGTTCGGTGGCAAGGGACTTTAGAAGTCAGTTGAATCAATTTGTATAAGAAGACCATGTCGATATATTTTCAGTTTGTAGTGTACTCACACCACAGCGAAAGCTTCTCTGCTAAGTCCGCAATGTGCGGGACTTGACTGTATATCCGATTCCCTGTACATAAATTATGTCAAAGAAATAGGTAGGATGCCTAAGACAGTAGAGGAAATCGAACGAGAGACGCAAAAGGATAGTTTGTTGGTCACTGTAAAAAAAATGCATGCAAAAGTGATGGATACAAGAGAAGGTAGACGACAAATTGCGTCCGTATTTCCTCAGACGTCATGAACTTAGCGTTGAATCAGGTTGTTTGTTTTGGGGGTACCGCATAGTCATCCCCATGTCTCTGAAAACGTGTGTGTTAGAAGAGCTGCACAAAACACACATGGGCATAAGCAAGATGAAAGCCATGGCTAGAGACTACTGCTGGTGGCCAAAACTCGATTCTGACTTAGAAAAAACGGTAAAAGCTTGTGAACAATGTTTAGCAACTAGAAATGATCCCCCTCATGGGGAGCTAATTAGTTGGGAATGGCCTGAGGAACCATGGGTACGAGTGCATGTAGACTTCTTAGGACCTTTTTGCAAAAAGTGTTGGTTGGTTGTCGTTGATAGTCACAGTAAGTAGCCTGAGTGTTTGGATATGGGTACCAACACAACAAGTAAAGCCACCATCGAAAAGTTAAGACCCATTTTCTCCCGATTCGGTGTACCCAAAGTTTTGGTCTCCGATAACGGAACGTCATTTGTGTCACATGAGTTTGAAAATTTTTTAAAATTGAACGGTATTAAACACATAACAACACCAGTGCGTAATCCGGCGACGAATGGTCAAGCCGAAAATTTTGTTAAAACCGATAAAAACGCATTAAAAAGGGCACTTAACAATAAAAAACATAACGAAATTCAAACCGTGTTAAACGCATTTCTATTAGATTATAGGAATACCATTCACTCAAGCACAGGTGTGGCTCCACCCGCGTTGATGCTAGGAAGAAAAGTTAGAACACGATTGGATTTGCTTAATCCTAAACGTAATAAAATGATTGATATAAGTAAAGTAAAATTAAACATTGAAAAACAACAACAAATTCAAAAACAGAATTATAAGTCAATAAATCGAAAATCTTTTAAAATAAACGATATTGTAATGGTAAAAAATTATTCCAAACCAAATAAATTCATCTGGTCCAAGGCATATTTTGTAAAGCGTTTAGCCATACAGACATATGTAGTTAAAGTAATCGAATCTAACAAAATTTGGAAACGTCATTTAAATCAGATTATCAGTTGTAGAGAAAGTAATGAAAATAATTATGTTCCTGCAACGTTATTAGATCCCAATTTCAAATTAAATGAAGATATACAGTCAAGGGATAATGAGCCTATTTTAGAACTTAATGTCGAGCAAGTTAATGATAAAATCATTGAACCTGTTAATCAAGAATGTAATATTGTTGTAGATCAGCCAATCGATATTAATCCGGATACAAATCCAAGCAAAACGATTAATGTAAATCCTTAAAACCTAAGAAACAAAAAAAAATAAAACTAAGTAATTTTGTAAATGGTAAAGGACAAGCAACTAAAGGGGGAAAGTTGTAGTGTACTCACACCACAGCGAAAGCTTCTCTGCTAAGTCCGCAATGTGCGGGACAAATATAATCAGTTGTTCGTCCTCCACCATAGCGTTCACATCTATGCTCTTACTCTGTTTCCCATACATTTATCAAATATATTAAATTGAAGTAACTGAAGTGTTTTAAATCGACCCAAGAACTATTACACAGTTTTTATTTAAGTGAACGGAATTTTAAAAAAAAATAAAAAAAAAATAAGCTTAACTACCGCGAACTTGACATTGAAAACAAATTTAAAGTTAGGCTACGTTCAGACGATTGTAAGATCTTACAATATTGTCAGGTCTTCCAATGTGCTGACAATTAGCTGCCGATGAGCTGACAACGGCAAATTACCTTCCAACGCAAAACTATCAGTTCACACGATTGTAAGATGTTGTCCCAATTTCTGACAATTTTATTGTCAGATGGCGACCTTACAATAATCTGACAATACTTTTTCTTACAACGTTGTCTGACAATGAATTGTCAGTTCACACGGTTGGTAGGTTTCTGTGCACGAAAAATCAGCAGATAAATTGTCAAACATTGTCAGAGAATTTGACAGAACTTTTTTCTTTGCGTATTCAATAGAGAAATACAGATCGAAATGGAGCAAAAAGAGGCCCTTGCGACGATTTTGGCCGCATACGTATTAGAAAAAAGTGAGGATGAAGAAGAATTGCCACACAAATGCCGTAGTGTTTGGAGGAAGGATTGGGTGGCCCGCCGTCAGCAGGGAGGATTATTCGCGAGTAGCCGGAATTGTATCGCAATTTTTTGCATATGAATTTCCCAAAAATTCTGATTGCTTTGGTGACTACACATATCTCCAAAATAACTGTTGAAATATTACCCTCTGCCATAAAATATTCATTCATTCATTAATTCAGACTACAAAAATCGTCAAATCTACAACATTAGAAATCCCGTATAATGCAATAATCATTACAAAATAACAAACATTTGCGAATGATTAAAAAAAAATGGCACTGCAATCCATTTTCGTCTTCATTCTACGTCGGCATTACCTCGAAAATATTTTTTTCTTCCAACAGAAATACCTGACAATAAATAAATTGTCAGATGTCTCAAGCTTCGACAATATCCAATGAGTCTGCCGATGTCCTAAATGTCTTCCAACGGCCTGACAATGTCATAAAAGAGTGTTCAGACGATTGGAAGATACCTTAATATTTCATTGTCAGATGGTGTCCTTACAATGGCCTGATAATGCTTTTCTTACAACGTTGTCAGACAAAAATTGTCAGTTCACAATTTTTTCATTGGAAAACCTGACAATATTGTAAGATCTTACAATCGTCTGATCGTAGCTTTACGAAGAACATTTGTCTCAAAGAGATCTTGCACAGAAATTCGGTTGTAAAAAAAAGCTTTGTAAGTGGACCGGTCCAATTAAAAGGGACCTCAATAATCGGACCACACTTGGTCCGACTTGACAGGTTTTACCGTATTACATTACAGTCTTTAGAAAAGACAGTAATATTGCAATGATAGAGTCTTGGTGGCCAAGAAATTTTGAATTTCTGAATGCAATCGACCAATTTATGTCAGAACTAAAAAAGTAGTAGTCATGTTCCTAACAGATTACGCAATGATGATGAAAAAGACGCGTTTAAACCGCTTTCAATTTAAGGCTGTGTTTATGGCGAAGCGTATTCGCGTCGCGCGATGCGACAGCTTTTCCGGCGATTGCAAACCACATCGATACTAGCGTAATCGCAAGCGATTGAGTGTTTATGGCAAAGCGATTTCGCTAAGTTTCATTCGTTTTTTGACTGTGGTAAAGTGAACAACATATGCGCTAAAATAAGGAGTTTTTTGTTATTGAAGAGCAGTTATTTACTGGGTAGAAAATATTTGGAATGCTTAAAAATAAATAAAAGATACCAAGGGCCCAAAAGCCGACCTCCTCGCGGTGAGGGGCGGGCAACATGTCTGGGAAGTACGTGTGGAGTAGCTGAATAGTTGATCTACTGAAGCGCAAATTCAACAAAGACAAGACGAAGAAAACTGGACTTCAGAGCCAGGTCTAGAAGATGGCAGCGTGTGAGCGTCTGGTAGTCGGCTTGTCCCGCTCGGCAGCCGGCCGGGTTTAGCCCTAAACGAGCTTTTTGACAATCGTCCTGCAAACCAATACGGTGATTGAAAGGTGAATGCGCTTTTCTCCGATGGGGGCATAATTGGGCTTTCGGTTTCTCGGTTTATCGACTTAAGACAGTGAAAACAATGTATGTTGTATGCGATATCTTCGGAATGGCGAATATTTCACAAACAATGCC
Organism: Matsumyia berberina; assembly: GCA_917880715.2. Taxonomy (NCBI): domain Eukaryota; kingdom Metazoa; phylum Arthropoda; class Insecta; order Diptera; family Syrphidae; genus Matsumyia; species Matsumyia berberina. The sequence continues at coordinate 105,890,933 of OU862870.1, read as the reverse complement.
TTTGACGCACAAGTTCAATAAATTTATCCATACCGTACGGAGCGATTCGCTAAACTGATTTAAAATATTTTGACTGTAGATTCTCGTCGCCCGCAGTCGCTCGCCGTCGCTTGTTGTCGCTCAATTCGCTTTTCGCTAAATCGCTTCGCCATAAACACCTGCATATGTAGGCATGTAATTAATCGCTTGCAGCGAATCGCGTCGTGTCGTGCGACGCGAATACGCTTCGTCATAAACACAGCCTAAATGAGCACTCATGTCTAAGCCATAATAAATGGTTCTTATTGGGACTACAGAGGCCATAGACTCCAGGAGTCAGCATACCTGGAAGTAAATTTTGTTTATAAAATAACGGTTAATTCTGTAGGGTTAAATTATGTTCACGTAAGTCTTTATTTGACTGTGTTAAGCTTTGAAAAAAAAAATAAACCGATAAAAAGTTGTTTTACGCTGTAAAATTCAGACGTAATATTATAAGCATTTCAATTCGCAATTTGACTTTTTTGCAATATGTATAAACTTACTACTAAATATTGTTTTCATTTTTGCTAAGCCTTCCCAACTTTAGATAAAAAAAAAATACGTAAATCTAAAACTTAATGAACATACTTGTTACAAGCGAGCTCTTCAATTTGCTCTTGAATCCGAAATGTTGACAGAAGACTGCAAAAGGTGTTTTAGTTTTGCGTTGACAATTACTGATCTGGAACTTTATGATGAGGCGGTGAATTTTATATGATGGATACAATGTTTATTATATTTGCTTTTTAATTAGTTGCAAGTTGTCCTTAGTAAACTTTGTGTTTTTTACACTACACCGTGTTCCTTACACTACACTTCGCGTTCTTTACACTACACTGTACACAACGAAGCCACATATTAGATACGATTTAGCTGAAGATGGGAAACAGTTGGCAACAAATCGGCAATCGGCTTGTGTTGTTTAACTCCCCACAGGAGCAATAGTGATCGTTGTCCTTCTGGTAAAACTCGTTCAAATCTCTAATCACTACAATAGTGCGTACTTCAAAATTAAGAAGAATGGATACGAAGAACTTGAGGTCATCAATGACAGGGACTTTTTACACTTGCAAATTCCTTGTGCCTTTAAAGGATTCTTTATGCCAAACTGTCTTAAAGGTGATTCTCTCTTCTGACGTTTTCTTGACAAGTCCAATTTTAACGAAGCTCTTTTCGACGTCGCCGTATTTGGCTAGACTCAAGTTTCTTGGTCATATTGTTTCCATGACCCCATAGCTCAACATAGGTCTCAACTGCATCAATTGATCTGTGTCCTGTGTGGAAACTCGCTCTTAATGAAATTTTGTGAACTGAAACTAATTTCTGTTGTCTTCTTCACTCCGAAATTTTCTACATCAGAATACTCCTTCACCATAAAAACCCCATACAAGGTTAGTAGGTGGTGTAGTTACCGTTTTGAAAAACAAAAAGTTAATAGAAGAGGTGCATGTAGAGAAAATGATCCTGGTGACTTTTTTGAGCTGGTTCCTTTTATATCTTTCCACATTAATATAACCAGTCAAAGCTTCTTCTAGTGTGAGCTTGATCCACACTTGTGTCCATACTTTTCAACAACGATACAAGTTTGCCACTGTGTGGTTCTTCGGGTGCTGGCAGCATACAATGCGAATTTTATTTTAATTTTTGATTTAAACACATGTTTCTAAATCGCCATTTTCTCATGTCGTACGTTCATCTCAACTACAAAATGTTACGCATGCACTTTACAGATGTCAGCACATACAACCGGTTCTAGTTCGTTGCTTTGAAGGAACTGATATTTGGACGAACATTTTTTTACTCGATGTTTTTGATATCTTTGCTATAAGCAGTGTCTATATCTTCACCGAAATTAAATTGGTTGTCCTCACCTTTTTATTGTGCTGAAGTCGTTACTCCTCAATGCATTGCCAATCTCGAGCGAAAATTGCCTGCGATTTTTCACCAAACCTAAGAAAAACATTACGTTAGTGTTAAAAAACGATCTTTTGTTATGTCCTCACCTTTTGCCATTGCATTCCAACTGAATAGCTTTCGTTTTCTACGGCGTATATACATTTTACGAACTTTTAATGACTCTTAACAAATACTGAAAATGGAAAAAAATTTCAAGAGTTGAAAAACAATTGCAAATACATAGCTGTAGTTAGTGGTCTAAATGCTGAGTGAACAGGCACAGCAACAAAAACGAGTGAAGTTCCCTTCATTCGTGATACGGTGATAAGACCCACACAGCAACCTGGTTACCTCATCACGGTCGAATTCCCAAACAAATCGACACGTGCTCATCGACCCAAGACATTCGTCGAATAACCTACAAATAGATGTACGATCCTCAAGAAAGGAGGCCGTCTAAACAACGCCAACTATAGAGACATTAGGGTTCTTAACGTGGAGTATAAGATCTTATCTGACGTGTTGTGTGAACCTCTGAAGCCGTTCGTCAACAGGAAAATCTACCATGGACTAATCGACTAAATATCCACATTCCGACAGATTTTGAAGAAAATCCAGAAATTTCCAACCGATACGCAACACCTCCTCCTTCACCTCACCGAGACCTTTGATGTCAACAAAGAATTTAGACAAGACGACGGCCTGTCATGCGACTTCTTTTACATCGTTTTTGAACGAATAGTGCAAAACTCGCGCGCCAACATCAGATTCACAATCTTTCAAAAGTCCGTCCAAATTATTCGCATACACCGACGATATTCACATTATCAGAAGAACGCAGCGTGATGTCACTGGCGCGTTCGTGGGTATTGGAACGGAGGCGACAAAGATGGTTTTAGCTGTCAATGAGGACAAGACAAAGTATATGCTGTCAACAAGAAAGGACGCCAAACACCGACGTCTCGGACAGAACGTCACAATACACAGTTATAACTTTGAGGTAGTTAAGGACTTTGTCTACCAAGACTCGCCAATCAATTCATACAACGACAACACCGCTGAGATCAAACTCTTGTCAATCGCTATTTCTTTTAGCTGAGAAGACAATTGAGTAGCAAAACCCTCTCTCGTACGATTAAAGTGACCCTCTATAAGACCTTAATCGTTCCAGTCCAGCATAAGAGGCATGGACTCTGTCAAAAGCGGATGAGGTTGGCTGTTTCGAGAGGAATATTCTTCGGATGATTTTTGGTCCCGTCTGTATTGATGGTGAAGAGGAAGATGACAATGACGAGCTGTACGGGCTATACCGCGACATCGACTTAACCAGAAGAGTGAAGCTTCAACGACAGAGGTGGCGGGGTCATGTAGACTGGATGGACAACAATGCTCCGGCCTATAAAATCTTCGAATCCACACAAGAAGGACGGTGCAGTAGAAAAAGACCGCGACTCAGTTGGTTCACGCAAGTGGAAAAGAACCTTAACCAACTTGGCGTTCGAAACTGGCAGCTAGCTAAAGATCGGGCTGCCTGGAGGCGCTTGTTAATTGATGCCCATGGCCACCCCGAACTCTACCACTAACTTAAGTAAGATGTACGTATATTTAGAAGGGCAAACGCCGATTCTGACCACTTCTTGGTTGCAGCTCGATTCAGAGCTCGAAAGCTACAGCAATCATCAAAAAGGAACCATAATATTGGACGTCTAAGCACGCCAGAAATAGGCAGAGAACTACAAAGACCAACTGAGTGCAAGACTCTCCAATATGCCTCTGCCGATCACAAAAGCCAATAACATCTGGTATCATGAGTGCGGACAGAAAAAGACGGTGAACGATGAGCCATATTAGAAGGCGGCCGAACCAAAAACTAGCAGCGCGGGATTAACCAGGAGAAAGGAGGAGATGTAGTTGCTGCTTAGAAAGAAACGAGCCTTCGTAAACTCCCACCTCAAGGACATCGGAAAGTCAGTGAGAGTAATCTCGTCACCGACACCCAAGGTATAGTGGAAGTATTTAATATTTAAGCAGCATTTCCAACAGCTGCTCAGCGGGCACGACCAAGAGCGAGTGATACAGTTTGAGGAAAACTCAACTTCAGTCGATGAAATAGTCCCCCACACCTGGCTTAGAAGTCCGTAAAGCTATCAGATGGCTTAAGAACAAGAAGGGGGCAGGCTCAGACGACTTGCCATTAGTCCTTTTCACAGCCGATGGCGATGTTTTGGTAAGGAGCATGCACCAGATTATCTGCAAAGTTTTGGAGGACGAAAGCATGCCCGACCACTGGAATATCAGCTCTATCTGTCCTATCTACCCACAAAGGCGATCCCATGTCTTCCAACAACTACCGAGGCATATCCATGTTTAATGTCACTTACAAAATCTTACCCAATGTTTTGCGTGAACTTCTGAAGCCGTTTTGTTCCATACAAATTGGCCACTACCATGGTGGCTTTAGGCCCTACACATCGACCACTGACCAAATTTCACCGTGCGACAAATTTGGAAAAGATCAACGAGTTCCAAGTCTATTTATCGACTGGATAAATAGCATTCATCGCATCGAGCTATACAACTCGCTGGCTGATTTTTTCAGTCCTGTATTGGAACAGATAGTGCGGCTAGCAGGCATTAATACGGAAAACACTGTCTTCTAAAAACCCGTTAAGCTGTTAGGATACGCAGACGATATTATCGCCCGCTCCCAACTGTGATCAAAGAGCAGGCTGGAGAAGTTGTTCTTAATATAAATGTAAAACCAAATACGTGCTGTTGACAAGAAACCAATCTGTCATACATCAAATGCAGCGACATATGGGAACTCGAAGAATAGCCCTAACCCAATCTACGGCTGTTCTTTACCGATGTTGTATCTCTGCTGTTATATGGATGCAAAACCTGGCCTACCCGAGGGACAATTTTTCATAAATCTTTTCAACTTCTTGCGTACGCCGACGATATGGACATCGTAGGGAGAACGCAGCGGGCGGGGTTTTGAAGGTAAAGATTAAGCCATGAGCCATACAAGCTGTACAGCGCCATCGGTCCGGTCAAACAACCGCGCGAACGTTTGAGATAGCTAGGACATGTAGTGCGAATGGAGCTTCGACACACGGAGTCTTCGAACCTAACCCGAGGGACAATGCAGAGAGGGAACACCTGCCTAAAGTGACGCGCACAAGTAGAAGGGACTGTAACCACTTGGCCTGGGTATCTCTAACAAAGATCTTTTCGAACCAATCGGTACAACCGTCCAACATCGAAAATGTGGATTAGTCATACAATTCGAAAAGGCGACAGCCTTCTCTAACTACGCTATGAAATAGAATCCACTCATCTAAAACTGCTTTCACCAAGAAATGCGCGTCGCAGAACAGTTGAGGTGAGGCACGGGAACTAAGGAAAGGTTTGAGAGAGCCAACTCAGTAAGTCATATCCAACGATGTAGTTAGAGAAAATAAGTTATGACTGCGCCTATCGAAATCTTCATCGCCCAGGATTTTCTGATCATTTATCTCTGAACTAGGGAATCACTTTTGGCAGTATCTGAGATTATACTGATGCTACTAAACCACTAACAACACAGCGGCAGGTTGGATAGAAACCGACTGTTGTTTGTAAATTCGCTATGACAACAGACTGGATAGTTTGCCAATAAGATGCCATCGAATTTTGAACCCAATTATTGCAGAATATTCCTAGCTATAGCCGAAGCAAAACACAGCGAAAAAGAGAATATCAAACTATGTAGTCTGCAAAATGCGACAAAAATAATCAAACAATTTGCATTGAGCGATAGCTGAGCAAATAAACATATCCAAACTTTTGAGAATGGAAATAGATATGTATGCCGACTATTACTGCAGATTAAGCATATAAAAAAAATTTGTTGCTTAAGCCTTCGCGGCCCGAATTAATTTGTTTTTTAAAACCTTTGGCAGTTGATAAATTGATAACCAGCTCAAAATTATCCCACTTTTCACAACAAACTTGTTGCACACAAAAAAATGTCCCGTCGTTCTACGAATTGACAGGATTACAAGTAAAAAGGGGGTTTCCGAAAAGGATTACAATTTATGAAGTCGGATGTAGAGACAAACTTTTGTGCATAATGAAACAATAATTGACAAACCATCTACCTGTAACAATGTTTCCTATTCAAATGTTACTTTATGGCAAAATAAATATCATTTCAGTGAAAAAATCAACTATCGAGACGCAATTTACTAGGAATGCACGGAAAAACTTTGGTTCGCTACTCTGTAAAAAAAAAAAAAAACCATTTTTTTCCCTTTCGAAGTGCCTTTCATATCATGTATGCACGTATATATAAGGACCTACCCCCTCCCACCCAATTTAAATGCAACAAATATAAAAATGCAAACAATAATTATCGCAAACTAAACAAATTAATTCGCATGAAAAAATGTACAGTTAGCAAATGGTTGAATGCAAAAAAGAAGACATTACCTTTGATTATAGGCAAAACCATGGTTGTGCTCTTTAACCAGAGTATTTGTGTGAATATTTAATTTATTATTTAAACCACAAACTGCACAATTTTAGATTATTATTCAATAAGGAACCACCAAGTCCATGGCGTTGAATTTCAAATTGCGAAATACGAATTGCGAACAGCGGAACAGTGCAATCTACAGTTAGCAAAACAAATGTCATTTTGTGCCGGCTTTTTCGCAGATATGTCAATCCTAGTGCTGCCACTTTCGATTTATTGAAAAGCACTTTTTACATTTGATTCATTCATTATGTGTATATAGAATACATTAAATTTAGCGGCCCTTCTCTTTTTTTCTTTACGTATATCAACGTAATTATATATGCAGATGTTATCTGCCAATTTGTGTGAACACTTAAGAAATATAATCAAAAACCTGATCGGAATCTATACAAATCGATTTTAAGGACCTACCCCCTCCCACCCAATTTAAATGCAACAAATATAAAAATGCAAACAATAATTATCGCAAACTAAACAAATTAATTCGCATGAAAAAATGTACAGTTAGCAAATGGTTGAATGCAAAAAAGAAGACATTACCTTTGATTATAGGCAAAACCATGGTTGTGCTCTTTAACCAGAGTATTTGTGTGAATATTTAATTTATTATTTAAACCACAAACTGCACAATTTTAGATTATTATTCAATAAGGAACCACCAAGTCCATGGCATCGAATTTCAAATTGCGAAATACGAATTGCGAAATGCGGACAGCGGAACAGTGCAATCTACAGTTACCGAGGCGCTGAGTTACCATAACAAATGTCATTTTGTGCCGGCTTTTTCGCAGATATCTGTCAATCCGAGTGCTGCCACTTTCGATTTATTGAAAAGCACTTTTTACATTTGATTTATTCATGATATGGATATGAAATAAATTTAATTTAGCGACACTGCATTTTTTTTAATCTACGTATATTGACGTAAATCTATATGTAGATGTTATCTTCCATTTTGTGTGTAAACTTAAAATCTATCAGTGCGATGTTAGGGGTTAGGCCAGAAAAGTCCACAGTTGTTTAAAAGAGAAAACACAAGAAATACAAATAGATAACAATCAGCTTTTATCGACTTTAAGGTCACCTATGACAAAATTTAAAACGAGCTTTACAGAACCATTTTAAGCATCGCTGACAAATTCCTCTGTCTATGCAGGATGACGATGGAAAATGCTTGCTGATCCATCAAGATCGGCAACGATGTCATCAAGACAAGCGTATGTACCCCGACCTTTATAACCAACTTGGCGTGCGATACCGGAGGCAGCTAGTTAAAAATCGAGCTGGTTGAAGTTTCAGATTCATCCTAAACTATAGCGCCATCATACGAGTATGTAAGTAGGCAAAATGTGCTCTTGAAGATCTAGGCAAGTAGTACAATCGGTCTGTGACTTTTTCGATGAAATCTGGAGTTGGTGCTCTTATGTATATGTTACGTAGATAGTATCCGGAATGGAATTTCCAATGTCGCAATGAATCTGCAGGCTTCTTATCTGTCGCTGTCTAAGAAGTATACTACGAGTAGATTACACGAACACACAGCCACGCACATTTGGAATCTCAGAACCGAAATTTTACATAGAAAATAAATGCTGCCTTCTCACGAAAACTTAACACGACTTTATTAGGTATATAAATATAAATAAACAAATAAAAAAATATACATATTTACATGCATCAGCTCGGCTTAAACGATTTAATAGCTTTCAAAATTAATTCATATTGACTGAGTATACAACACGCACAGTAAGAACAGGGCAAAACTCCACTACCTTCCACCCGACGATGGCCTGTGTCCTTTTTGAAGAAAACCCAATGGCTGAATTGCTCAGCCAGGATCAAGTAAATTTGATCGAAAATACAGCCATCGATTTCAAACAGGTCTTTGTTTCCCGAAAAAATGCGACACTGAATGTGTCGTACGTGTGTACCAGGTCTCACCTTGGATCGTTCCTTCCTCATGATTGTGTTGTACTAAATGTAAGTTAGATTAAAAAATTGCTCATAATATTGTATCTTCATTACTAACCCAATTACGAACTTGCAATGCGGATCCGCTTGGTCTAATTCTCCTTCGCGATAGAATCCTGCCTTTATCTTCGGTCTGCCTGTTAGAGATTGTGCTTTTATATTTAGAAACGATATTTTTTTCAATTTTGAAAACATCAATTGCCTTACATTAATGGCAGGTAGATCAATTGAATAACAACAAACTCGGTGACCGCTGTTGCAACCATTTTCGTTTAAAATGTTTAAATTTACTTTTCGATTTGGATGTTTCCTCATTAAATATTAGAAGTCAACTGATTGTCGGGTATGAAAGGAGCTCGCTACGATGTTTGGAATCCTGAACTGAGGGGTACCTGCAGGTAAATATTTTGCCTTTTTTAAAACGATCTACCTGATAATCATTGTTCTCTCTTTTCATTTTCTGTCCTAGTGTCCTGTTGTTGCTATTCCATTTGTGCGGGTGAATTGGGTCTCTTAACGCAACACTGAGAGGATAGTTTGCTGGAGAAATTGTAAGTAATGACCTTCAAGATGAAATTAAATGATGTTCCTTGTGCACACGTGTTAGTATTGTATGTACTTTCCAATCTTTATTTCTGGAAAAGATGTGCATTTTGTAAAGGATTTCACAAAAATGTTTGGCGTATGAGTTTGAGTATAACACCTTGATTACCTGAAATCAAATATTGACTTATCCTAGTAGCGTTTCTTGTGAAGATCTACCGTTTCTTTAGTAAGTTATTCGAGGAATAAGAAAATATGTCCTATTAAAGGGTTTAAACCCGTTCTGACTTGAGGGTGCATGTTGGGAAATGTATTCTATACATACATAGCTAAAAGAGCGGTGATGAAAGACCACGTGCTTTCTGACTTAGATCCTGTGTCTCCTTACGTGTCTTAGGACATCAATCAAGCCAACGCGCCATTGCCCCCCGTTTCTGTCGATGTGTCTCAATTAACCACGGCTTCAATATCAAGGCCTATGCTGATGACGTAGCCATTGTGGTATCAGGAAAATTCACCCTCACACAAAGCGAAAGGCTTTATCACGCACTGTCATTGGTTAGTGTCTGGGCCAAAAAAAGAGGTCTGGGAGTTAACCAATCCAAAATCGAGATTGTGGTCTTCACTAGAAGATCGATCCACGTATAGACGGATCCGATCTAACACTTAAGAGAACGGCAAAATACCTCGGCGTAATCCTAGATTCAAAATTAAGCTGGAAAGCCAATATCGAGGACCGTGTTCCCTTTGCCTATCCGCTTCTACAAATTTTTGGCCACCGTTTAAACTTCGTTTAGTTTCTTTGCTTGAATGTCCCAATTGCCTAGTCAGCAATTAAATCCCAACAATCCACCTCCAGACATTCGAATCATCTCTACAAGACACATAGAATAAGTAACTTAGCCTGACTGTCAAGAATGTGGCCAGGAAACAAGAGGAATTTCATACAACTTTGGAGCAATTTAAGTCTAAATTCGTCAAGGCGTTGTGTTCAGGTGTGTATGTAGTCTACGCATCCAGATACCAGAACCAGTCAGCAGACCCTAAAGAAACTCAACTCCAGCATTGTCAAAGCATCGTATTCAGATGTGTCGACGCTTCAACCGCAAGCGATACATATGTACGCACATTTACGATCAACAGCAGTTTATCACATATCGTGATCCTTTTGCTACCTGCTTGACTGTTACATATTTATATTCCATAATCCCTGCAAACTCTCTCTAGAGACGCCAGGCATCGTCAACTTGTTTGAGGTAGGTCGTTATACTTCATTGAATTCCTTTTGCAGTCTAAACTAGTCTAGAAAGACTCATCACATCACACATCAGTTTTTGGCTATAACTCAAAAAGGATTTAGAATCTTTTCTGTGGTTGCAACTATCTTGATCCCAAAAACTACTGAATTTTACTTTGTATATGGAACTTTTGATGATTTGCAAGGCTTGCGTAGGCTCGGCAGAATTCCAAAGCCAAAACATAATTACAATTTATGAACGAATAATATTCATTCATGATTACAATGTACATTGTTGTTCGTCAAGCTGAACCGCGAAGTTATACCTAGTCTAAGGACTACGTAAACTAACTATACAGCTTGTTCTGGACATATCTAAGCACAGGCCATATCATATGATCTTGTATTCAATTCGTATTCATTTATAATCCCTTTCGGGATGAAAACTCAACGACTTTGCAATCTATGCCAAAAGAATTCTCTCAATTCGTGTTAATAAATTGATTCTCTTTAGCATTTTTGCATTTTACATGTTTCTTATTTAATTAGTCTCCCTTTTCTTCCATTTCAGGATGTTTCCAATCGAAAAACTATCCAAAAACAGCTCAAACGCCGAAGCGAAATCTGCGCCTAATTTGAAATTTTAAACCTGTGGCACAAAACAGACAGAAAAATGAGTTTAATTTATATATGAACTTACTGCACTTTTTGGCTGTACACAAGTTCGTATTAGATTTTCTTTGAAAAATCAGTTCTACGATGGAAACATTGTTTAAAATACATTGTGACACTTGTTCTTATGGGTTAGTAGTTTAAATAAAGCAAATACAATGATATTTCATCAGAAAACTGCAAAAAATATTAAAAGTTTCGTTTTCTATACTTCTGGTACTGATACAAAAGTAGTAATTTAACTACCAATTCCAAATAATTGATTGATGTCTCATGAAAAGTGTTTCCACTGCATAATTTTGTAACGACGTTGGCTAAGTCAGGTAGATGAGCAGAAGGGGTTTACGTAAGTACAGATGCAAGGCGTTCGACACGTCATTCTCCGTCGTCATCCTGCATAGACGGACGAGTTTGTCAGGGAAGCCAAACATGGACAATGTTCTGTAAAGCTTGTCATAAGTATTGTCATAGGTGACCTCAAAATCGATTTGTATAGATTCCGATCAGGTTTTTGATTATATTTCTTAAGTGTTCACACAAATTGGCAGATAACATCTGCATATATAATTACGTTGATATACGTAAAGAAAAAAAGAGAAGGGCCGCTAAATTTAATGTATTCTATATACACATAATGAATGAATCAAATGTAAAAAGTGCTTTTCAATAAATCGAAAGTGGCAGCACTAGGATTGACATATCTGCGAAAAAGCCGGCACAAAATGACATTTGTTTTGCTAACTGTAGATTGCACTGTTCCGCTGTTCGCAATTCGTATTTCGCAATTTGAAATTCAACGCCATGGACTTGGTGGTTCCTTATTGAATAATAATCTAAAATTGTGCAGTTTGTGGTTTAAATAATAAATTAAATATTCACACAAATACTCTGGTTAAAGAGCACAACCATGGTTTTGCCTATAATCAAAGGTAATGTCTTCTTTTTTGCATTCAACCATTTGCTAACTGTACATTTTTTCATGCGAATTAATTTGTTTAGTTTGCGATAATTATTGTTTGCATTTTTATATTTGTTGCATTTAAATTGGGTGGGAGGGGGTAGGTCCTTATATGTACATGCATACATAATATGAAAGGCACTTCGAAAGGGAAAAAATGGTTTTTTTTTTTACAGAGTAGCGAACCAAAGTTTTTCCGTGCATTTCTAGTAAATTGCGTCTCGATAGTTGATTTTTTCACTGAAATGATATTTATTTTGCCATAAAGTAACATTTGAATAGGAAACATTGTTACAGGTAGATGGTTTGTCAATTATTGTTTCATTATGCACAAAAGTTTGTCTACATCCGACTGCATAAATTATTGTAACCCTTTTAGGAAACCTCCTTGTTACTTGCAATCATGTTAATTCGTAGAACGGTGGGACACTTTGTTCTGTGCAACAAGTATGTTGTGAAAAGTGGGATAATTTTGATTTAGTCATCATTTAATCAACTGTCATAGGTTCGAAAAACAATTTAATTTGGGCCGCGAAGGCTTAAGCAACAAATTTTCAGAGTCGGTAATAATAAATTCAAATGGATTATTTGCTTAATCTGCAGTAGGCGTTGGTACGAGTATATCGATTTCACTTCTCAAAAGTTCGGATATGTTTATTTGCTCAGCTATCGCTCAATGCGCGTTGTTTGATTATTTTTGTCACATTTTGCACACTGTAGTTTAATATTCTTCCTAGACTGCCTTTAGCTATGCAAAATGTGCAGGATGGTCAATATTTAGGTTCAAAACGAGCTCTTCAGCATTTTTATATTATACTCTCTAGAATCCGTTGTTAGAAACGGACGCAGTTTTCTGAAAAAGTGAAAGAGTCACCGAATGCGAATGTATCTGATTTTCAATTAGAAATCAGCAAAAAATGGTTTTATCATAGTTTTTCGATTGAACCATTAGTATCAACACGCAGAATGATTTTTACAAGCGGCAGTAAAAGCGAGAGGACTGACAGTGTCATTAATTGGGGGCATAGGCTCGTAAAAACAATAAACAAGAGCACAGCTCCTAGCGTTACAAGAGCGAACCAAACAGCAAAGAAGTGTTTCAAAAACCGGAACCAATGATACAGTTTAAGGTCTACAAACATTAGCCGATTAATCGCTATGGGTAGGACTAGACGTATTTTATAAAGCTGAAATAGTTGTGCCATTTCTTGGTAAATATCTTGTTCTTCTAAATGTTTATTCGGCTAGTGAGCATTATCTTCCTTGCGAGCTAATCGGGGGAAAATATAATAACTTATCTCTGTACTGGAGTAATTTTAGACACCTTTTGTGTCACGCTTTTCTTTGTCCCTTAAATAACCTGCTACTCATTCGCTGACCAAAGGCGGTGCAGCGATATGTTTGGTTGACTGCAGGTTGGATTAAACCCCCTCGTTTCTAGTCCAACGCACTATCCGCTGACCCAAAGCGACTAGAAAACTGTGGATGGAAACCAGCAGTAGATATACATAGCTGATGGTATCTTATTACCAATGTTAGTACCTCAGTTTTTCTATCTCTTGATTGTTATATACTTAGGTCCGCCTATGCACCATTATGTTCGATCTCCATACCGTAATTCACTCCAGCTTTTCCCCAATTGCCTGAATACGTCTTCGACAGTTCTGCGTCCCTTTTTTCTTGAGCAACACTCTCTTTCCCATCTTGAATTTGCCCTTGGTTGTGCCCGTATTCTCCGTCGTCATCCTGCATAGACGGACGAGTTTGTCAGGGAAGCCAAACATGGACAATGTTCTGTAAAGCTTGTCATAAGTATTGTCATAGGTGACCTCAAAATCGATTTGTATAGATTCCGATCAGGTTTTTGATTATATTTCTTAAGTGTTCACACAAATTGGCAGATAACATCTGCATATATAATTACGTTGATATACGTAAAGAAAAAAAGAGAAGGGCCGCTAAATTTAATGTATTCTATATACACATAATGAATGAATCAAATGTAAAAAGTGCTTTTCAATAAATCGAAAGTGGCAGCACTAGGATTGACATATCTGCGAAAAAGCCGGCACAAAATGACATTTGTTTTGCTAACTGTAGATTGCACTGTTCCGCTGTTCGCAATTCGTATTTCGCAATTTGAAATTCAACGCCATGGACTTGGTGGTTCCTTATTGAATAATAATCTAAAATTGTGCAGTTTGTGGTTTAAATAATAAATTAAATATTCACACAAATACTCTGGTTAAAGAGCACAACCATGGTTTTGCCTATAATCAAAGGTAATGTCTTCTTTTTTGCATTCAACCATTTGCTAACTGTACATTTTTTCATGCGAATTAATTTGTTTAGTTTGCGATAATTATTGTTTGCATTTTTATATTTGTTGCATTTAAATTGGGTGGGAGGGGGTAGGTCCTTATATGTACATGCATACATAATATGAAAGGCACTTCGAAAGGGAAAAAATGGTTTTTTTTTTTACAGAGTAGCGAACCAAAGTTTTTCCGTGCATTTCTAGTAAATTGCGTCTCGATAGTTGATTTTTTCACTGAAATGATATTTATTTTGCCATAAAGTAACATTTGAATAGGAAACATTGTTACAGGTAGATGGTTTGTCAATTATTGTTTCATTATGCACAAAAGTTTGTCTACATCCGACTGCATAAATTATTGTAACCCTTTTAGGAAACCTCCTTGTTACTTGCAATCATGTTAATTCGTAGAACGGTGGGACACTTTGTTCTGTGCAACAAGTATGTTGTGAAAAGTGGGATAATTTTGATTTAGTCATCATTTAATCAACTGTCATAGGTTCGAAAAACAATTTAATTTGGGCCGCGAAGGCTTAAGCAACAAATTTTCAGAGTCGGTAATAATAAATTCAAATGGATTATTTGCTTAATCTGCAGTAGGCGTTGGTACGAGTATATCGATTTCACTTCTCAAAAGTTCGGATATGTTTATTTGCTCAGCTATCGCTCAATGCGCGTTGTTTGATTATTTTTGTCACATTTTGCACACTGTAGTTTAATATTCTTCCTAGACTGCCTTTAGCTATGCAAAATGTGCAGGATGGTCAATATTTAGGTTCAAAACGAGCTCTTCAGCATTTTTATATTATACTCTCTAGAATCCGTTGTTAGAAACGGACGCAGTTTTCTGAAAAAGTGAAAGAGTCACCGAATGCGAATGTATCTGATTTTCAATTAGAAATCAGCAAAAAATGGTTTTATCATAGTTTTTCGATTGAACCATTAGTATCAACACGCAGAATGATTTTTACAAGCGGCAGTAAAAGCGAGAGGACTGACAGTGTCATTAATTGGGGGCATAGGCTCGTAAAAACAATAAACAAGAGCACAGCTCCTAGCGTTACAAGAGCGAACCAAACAGCAAAGAAGTGTTTCAAAAACCGGAACCAATGATACAGTTTAAGGTCTACAAACATTAGCCGATTAATCGCTATGGGTAGGACTAGACGTATTTTATAAAGCTGAAATAGTTGTGCCATTTCTTGGTAAATATCTTGTTCTTCTAAATGTTTATTCGGCTAGTGAGCATTATCTTCCTTGCGAGCTAATCGGGGGAAAATATAATAACTTATCTCTGTACTGGAGTAATTTTAGACACCTTTTGTGTCACGCTTTTCTTTGTCCCTTAAATAACCTGCTACTCATTCGCTGACCAAAGGCGGTGCAGCGATATGTTTGGTTGACTGCAGGTTGGATTAAACCCCCTCGTTTCTAGTCCAACGCACTATCCGCTGACCCAAAGCGACTAGAAAACTGTGGATGGAAACCAGCAGTAGATATACATAGCTGATGGTATCTTATTACCAATGTTAGTACCTCAGTTTTTCTATCTCTTGATTGTTATATACTTAGGTCCGCCTATGCACCATTATGTTCGATCTCCATACCGTAATTCACTCCAGCTTTTCCCCAATTGCCTGAATACGTCTTCGACAGTTCTGCGTCCCTTTTTTCTTGAGCAACACTCTCTTTCCCATCTTGAATTTGCCCTTGGT
Organism: Matsumyia berberina; assembly: GCA_917880715.2. Taxonomy (NCBI): domain Eukaryota; kingdom Metazoa; phylum Arthropoda; class Insecta; order Diptera; family Syrphidae; genus Matsumyia; species Matsumyia berberina. The sequence goes on along the minus strand of OU862870.1, from coordinate 105,875,081 downwards.
TGTGCCCGTTCTTTGAAATAGCTGTTTATTTGAGATGCGATTTGACCAAAATACTCAGTATATTGTTGCTCCAATTCGGCTGTATACATTTAGTTCCGTGACTCCACTTACCTTTTTTTTTTGACTTGCAAGGGCATTGTTTTCCAGGAACACCTGGAACGGAGACCAGGGCCCTGCGACTTAAAGGATTTTTGTCCTACGCCACTTTTAAGAGACCATTCTCCTAATAAAATTGAGGCTCTCTCTATTGAGGTTTTATGGATTTTCCCAGGTGTTAACATTTTTCATAGGAAGTATTGTCTCCTTCTTGCGCATGGAGCCATACATTCACTTAGAATGTGTTCTGCAGTTTCGTCTTCAAGGCAGAGATGACATTAATTTTCTTAAATTATACCTAGGTGTAGGTGATAACGAAGCTAGCAGGCCGTCGTTAGAAAGCTCACCAGTCTTCTGATTTCATCCCTTTTGTAGCACTTTTAGCCTGTCAAAACCCCTGGGTATTTCCCCAATACGAACAAACACATTTTGTTTTCTCAACGTTTAATTGTTGAATTAATAGCTGATATTCGGATTTTACAGAATACCTCGGGTTCACTAAATGACTCAGCCCAAACCTTCGTAGCCAGTTCGTCGGCTATCTTCTTTCTAACTATATTCTTGTGCCCAGGCACCCACTTCACTTTATTCCTGCAAGGTCTTGGAGGCTATTAAGGGAGTGCAAGACTGATTTGGAGTCACTTAGATTTGAGCCTAAGGATTTGAGTGTAGCTTGACTGTCCGTGAGTATATACCGGTGTCAAAGATGAAATTTGTCTGAAAGAAACTTTGGTAGCTTTACTGGGGTTGGTTTAGAGGCTTTCTCCAACACACCATTCCTGCCCTATCTTGTGGATTGTCTGCATTTTGTTCCACCCATATTTTCGCGTGTTTTTACTTTGCTTTGATGACTAAATCATCGGCATATCCAATTGCATACTAGCCAAGGTTATTAAGCGATCACTGGAGGTCCGAGAGAACCTGGACAACCTCTAGCGGCTGAGACTGAGACTAGAGTCCCAGAGGAAGTGCTTATTTTCCGGGTTTCCGCTCTAATCCTTCCATGGGATAGGTAATGCAATTGTTTGACACGGTGGCGTTAAAAATATTGTCATATCCGCTATTGTCGAAGGCACCTTCAATATCTCTGAAGGCAAATAGTGCGATACCATTTCGGCGGCAGGCGTCCTTAATCTGTGTTTCTAGGTTGAACAGGGCGCCTTCCGTAGATCTCATTAACGTCTTCAATATACTGTAGAGATGAGGGTAGTGTATCAGTGCATAAAGTAAGACTCTCACCGTTACCTCAAAGTTTTATCTGCTTTGGGTGGCGTTTAGTCCGAGGCGAGAGTGTTGCATGTATTTTTTTTGTTGACTTTGGCTGTTTTATCCACATTCTGTGTACGCACTTATTTACTTAAGGTGGCGCTAGAGTCCAGTGTGGACCTGGGCCTCAACCAACAAGCGTATACAGCCAGCTCGATCTTTAGCCAGGTGCCTTGCGTTTTGCACGGCAAGTTGGTTGAGGTCCCCTTCCACTTGGGTGTGCCACCTGAGTCCCGGTCTTCCTCTATTGCGCCGTTCCTCAGGTATGGATTCGAAAATTTTCCTTGCCGGAGCATTGGTGTCCATCCGCATTGGTGTCCTCAGTCGCTCGACCTTCACTCTTCTGGTAAGAATTTTCCTTTAGAAAAAGCCAAGAGCAACCTCATCCACTATTGACAGATTTCATGCGCCGTAGAGCATAACTGGAATAAACAGGGTCTTAAAAAAAGGTCACTTTAGTTCCTCGAGAGCCTTAAGAAATAGCGATTGGTAGGAGGTATTCTTCGTTTGATCTCAACGTTGGTGTCGTTGTCTGAATTTATAGCGGAGGCTAGGGAGACAAAGTCCTTAACTAACTCAAAGTTATAACTGTCTATTGTGACGTTCTGTCCAAGACATCGATGTTGAGTGTTCTTGAGTGCCCTCATTGACCGCTAAACCTATCTTCGCCGCCTCCGTCTCGATACTCACAAACGCACCAGTGACATCACGCTGCGTTCTTCCGATTATGTCAATATCGTCGGCGTATGCGAGTAATTGCACGGACTTTTGAAAGATTGTGCCTCTGGTGTTGGCGCGTGAGTTTTGCACAACTCTTTCAAGAACGATGTTGAAGAAGTCGCATGGTAGCGCGTCACCTTGTTTAAATCCTTTTTTGGCATCAAAGGCCTCGGTGAGGTCTTGACCGACCTTGATGGAGCAACGTGCATTTTCCATCGTCATCCTTCACAACCGGGCGAGTTGGGCAGGGATGCCAAAACTAGACATGGCTCTGTTTAGCTCGTCTCTATTGATGCTGTCATACGCGGCCTTAAAATCGATGGAGAGGTGGTGGGTATCGATTTGAAGTTCCTGGGTTTTTTCCAAGATCTGCCGCAGTGTGAATATTTGGTTGATGGTAGACACACGGATATGGACCGATCAGGTTGTTAAAGAACGGTTTCTGGCGCTCACACAACATGGCAAATAAGATATAGGCTATGTTAAAGAAGACTGATGCCTCTGTAGTTGGCGCAGTTCAGAGGGTCTCCTTTCTTGAGGACCGTTCAAACAGTGCTGAAGTTTCACTCTTTCCGCCGTCCATACTTTACAGATGAGTTGGTGCATGTTCCTTAACAAACCATCGCCTGCCGCTTTGAATAGCTCGGCAAGCATCAGCAGCTTGAGCCTACATAGGTTAGGTTAAAAGGGTGTGTTATGGATAGGCCTCATCACTTTCACTCGGGGACCGGAAGGTCCATTGTGAGTACCCTTTAAATGTTGTGGGAATAGCATTATGGTTCTCGGGACAGCCTAAGGACCTATCCTATTGTTGGCTGTTTTGTGAATCAGTTAGTACTCTTTAAGAATCTGATTAGGTCCGTTAACTGTAAGTCTGTTACCTCTAATATGCTTGCAAAGAAACTTGATCCTAATGCGCGTAGACGTCGTTCTTGCAGGGCGGGGCAGTGTCAGAGCAGATGTTGGATTGATTCTACCTCCTCTTCATCTCCGCAGCTTCTGCATAAATCGTTTGACTCGATTCTCCACTTGCGGAGCATGACTCCGATGGCGCAGTGTCCTGTGATAACTCCAGTGAGTACGCGGATAGTGTATATGTCCAGTGCCAGAAGGCACCTTGTTCTAGTTTTATTTAATTTCGGCCATAGCGTCCGAGAGGTGGCACAATCCTCTCTGGCTAACCAAAAGGAGTTAGCTTCTTTCTCTATTATGCTGTCTATTATCCTATGCAATCTCCTTATCGGAGGCATTACAGATGTGTTTGCTTCGCTAATGTTCATAGCCGACCCCAATCTTACCAATTCATCGTTCCCTTCCCTTGAGCCTAGATGCGCACGGTCGAGTAATATTATGTCGGACCTTTCAGGTCTGTAAACCAAAGGTCATTGAGTTCCTTACATCCTCTGAAGCGAAATATATATTTCAGTTTTTCTGAATTTATAGCAAAATACTCTTTCAAAAGAATTAATTAATCTACATATGTAACTTAATTTTGTTTTAATTTTTCGTATTTTATTTTTTGCAGCAAATATCCTTGCCGCGGATCGCTACACCTTGATTCCGTTTATATCAATACACGTACGTGCATGCATGCAAAACTATCTGCATTGGTTCAATCGCCCTGGCTTTATAGTACACAGATTCAAAGGCTGATTCAAATTAAAATATATATCTAAGGCGAATCAATTAATCTTGAACTTTTTGGAAGGCAACAGCGCTAGTTACTTGTGTAATTGCTTCCTTAAATTATTGGTTGAATCGAAACTAAAGAAAGTGTAATTATTCTTTGCAAAGACTAAAAGTGCGCGAAATAGAGATTTTATTTTAGTTAAAATCGAAAAACAACAGGGCTAGTTAAAAGCTATGCGGAGAGGACCCTATCTCATCAATAACTCATAATTAAAATATCAATAAGTGATCGTCCTGGCTCAGTGCTTAGTGCGTTGGACTGCTGTGCGAGTTGCGTGGGCTCAAACTCCAACGGACATTGAACTTTTTTGTTGTGGAATGGCCAACCTCCAACAGTACAATTTGTCATAAAAAGCTTCTCAATTCGCCGCTCGGAATCGGCAAGAAATTGTAGGTCCCCTCCAATCGTGCGAAATATGCAACACGCATGACAATGGTTGCAATAAGCCAACCGCATGGATCATCCTGAGCTGTCGCGACAGTTATTTATATCTGAAATTTATAAACATTCGTTTTGATTGTTTAAAGTGTTTCCGTAAATTGCTGGTCTGATTAAAAACCGATATGTTGAATCAAGACCAAAGAAAAGTGTAATTGTTGTTTAGCAAAGACTAAAAGTGCGCGTAATACACACGAGTGTAATTTTTTTTTTCAAACCAAAAGACTTCACCTGTGATCTATAACATTTGTTCCTGAGCCTGCAGTGCTTGCCTCGCCAGCGAATACTCAACATTTCTTCTCAAGACTACAATCAAGTTTTCTACACAGTTGGAGCAACGCCTATCACAAGTATTTTTTAAAACGTAGTTAGAATTTTTGGTTAACTAATTTTATTAGTTCTATAAATTAAGATTGGTTGGGATTATAGTTATTTGACAGCTCAAATCACAAAGCTGTATTTATTTTCTGTTCGATACGACAAATTGCGGTGCATATGAGTAGATTATTTTAAAACTACTAATCAACATCGAAGAGAATATCTAAATAATTCTGTAATCAAACATATTATTCTTTACCCATGCAACACAGAAGTTGTCTAAAAGCAGAGCCATTTGAACACTGGTAGATAAATGAATCGATTATTAATTTAAACCAAAATGCGATAACCAGTTTTTAATAACCGTAATTTTAAGGTCTTTATTGTATAAAACCCGATTCTTTATTATTTATTTAAAGTCTTTCTTGCACAAGTCTTCTTTGTTCGCGGTTATCTCTGTTCTCCTTTTTTTTAGAGAATTACATTTTCTTGTTATTGTTATACACGCCATCTGACGGCCTTACTAGTAACAGACATAAGACGGCATTGCCATACATAATTAATTACTACATCTCGGCCGATCTGACAACAATGGTCGGCCTCGACCAAAAAAAACATCTTCACATATTAGAATGTAGCATACAAAGATAAGAGATAATATGTTTTGTTGAATTACCTACAAGTGTTACTCTTTGAATGACGTCTTGCGACAGCCTTTGTCTCTTTCTCTCCCACCAGCCCAATGTTTTAGCCTAGATGCTTCCACTATACCTTCATAAGGTACCCGCGTGATTTGGCAATTCTCAATATCGCGGATAACATACCTATCATTCGGAAGGGCCTTCCATACTCGATACGGTCCGCGATACTTGGGGATGAGTTTTTATTCGTACCGACAATGGTATCGACGTTGGGTAACATTACAAAATCACCGACCTTGATATTTTCCGCGGGCCTATGCTTTAGCGCGAAATACTGCTCATTATATTGCTAGGACTTCTCAATAGCCAAGACAGCCTGCTGACGTAACGAATCTAACGCGGGAGGTTCACTAGGGCCCAACTTTTCATCCAGATACTCTGATATCCAATCCACTTCCTTACCACGTTGATTTACCCCGAATAACAAGACACTAGGTGTTTGTTTTGTAGTGCGATGTACCGAATTATTTAACCCATACTCTACTCGCGACAACATCTTGGTCCAGTCGGAATGCTGTATGGGTTCACTTAACTTGCTCAACATCGGGGTTATGACCCTGTTTACCCGCTCGACTTGACCGTTCGCTTGTGGTGAAGCAACTGCTACCTTAATATGATCAATATTACGATCTAACAAAAACGACCCGAACTCAGCCGACGTAAAACAACTTCCGCGATCACTAATAATGCGACGAGGTCGGCTATAATATTCGAAATATCTGTCTAGCGAAGCACAGACTTCTATGGTGCTCGTTGAATTAACTGGGTACAACTTTACATACTTAGTGAATGCATCCACTACGACCAATAGGTGCTTCCGCTTCGCAGCAAGTGATGGCAGCGGACCCATGTGATCTATGTGGATCGTGTCAAATGGTACGGACTTCTTAGGAATGCTATGCAAGTTACGAGCGTTAATCTGTGCTGGTGCCGAATATATGAGGCACTTAATACAGTTTTGAATAAACCTCTCAGTACGCTCACGCATGTGTGGAAACCAATAGTGGCGTTGTAACTGGTCCATACACTTATTGATGCCGAGATGGCCAATTTTCTCATGCATTATCCGAATTATGTTATCTACCATTTCATCTGGTACATACAGAATGCGTCTACCACTTGAGTGCATTTTATATACTAATCCATCATTTAGCTCGTACCCCTTTAATGGCCCTTGCTCCAACCTTTCCCTTAACTTAACTATATCAATGTCGCGGCTCTGAGTGGCCTGCAATCTTAAATCGATATCATCCGAACTGACCGCAGCAACAAGGTGACATCTGCTGAGCGCATCTGCATGAGCCATTCTAGACCCACTTCTATGTTCGATAGTATAGTTGTAATTCTCTAGTTCGAGAGCCCAACGCGCGATACGAGGACTGACACTCTTTCGATTAAGGGTCATTGTTAACGAATTACAATCCGTTACAATGCGGAACGGAATTCCTTCCAAATAAACACGAAATCGACGTAAGGAATAGATGATGGCTAAAGTCTCCAACACGTAACTGTGATACTTTGATTCCGGCACCGTACTGCTCTTTGAAAAGTAAGCTACTGGGTGCAGCTTGCCGTCATCTTGCCGTTGTAGCAAAACACTTCCGAAACCCTGCGAGCTGGCATCACAGTGCAGCTCGGTCTCCCTTTTAGGACTATAAATTGTTAACACAGGGGCCAATGCTAACTGTTCGCCCAGCGTTGTAAATGCCTTTACGCATTCCTCATCAAATGCAAATGGAACATCTTTCTTTAATAACTTTATCAACGGCTGTGCAACGCGTGAGAAAGACGAAATAAATCGGCGGAAGTAGGAGAATAAGCCAAGGCAAGAGTGGAGCTGCTTGGCGTTTTTCGGCACTGGATAATGTCGGATCGCCTCTAGATGGCTAGTGCTTGGTCGGATACCACTTTTATTAACTAAATAACCGAGGTATTCTATTTCCGGATAACAAAATTTGCATTTAGATAACTTTAGTTCCAAACGATATTCGCTCAACCGATGCAATACGCGCTTAAGAATATCCAAGTGTTCGCTAAGATTTTCAGTTGCTAGCAAAATATCATCCATGTAAACGATAATTTCCCCGGCCACCACAAAGTCTCTTAAAATATTCGAAATAAATCGCATAAAGACACTTGGTGCGTTCCTCAACCCGAAAGGCATGCGCAAGTATTCATACTGACCCTGTGGGGTGACGAATGAAGTCAAATTAATGGACTCCTCATCCATTTTCACATGATAATAACCGTCCTTCAGATCAAGTGTACTAAAAATGCGTTTACCCTCTAGGTACTCTAAACAATCCTCGATTAGGGGTAACGGAAAATTATCGCGCACCGTCAACTTATTTAGCGTTCTGTAGTCAACGCACATCCGGATCTCGCCGCTTTTTTTCTTCACGAGTACTATCGACGACGCGTATGGGGAATTACTCGGCCTAATCACACTTTTTCCGATTAAACCCGAAATAATTCACCCTTATCATGATATGATAACCGTCTTGGTGGACAATAAAACGGGATATCGGAACTTAGCCTAATTGTCATCTTACACGTATGATCAATTGCCGGAATTTTTTCACTATTCAAATAATTTTCTCGTACTATACTATTCAATATTTCGGAATGTTCTGGTTCTAACCCGCCCCAAACGTCGATCTCACTTGGTATATTTATCGCTTCAATAGCAAATACAGTAGCGAGCATGGAAATTGTAACACGAAAAAAAAACCCAAATCCATCCCCATTTTTTCTCTTTTAGTTAATGAAAAAAATTAATGAACCAAAAAGTATTTTCCAAGAAATGTTAACTAACTTGTGGCCAATGAAACTATATACAGAACTATTTCCTGCAGGTACAGAATCCGGTCAAATTGGGATTCCCAATAAGTGGTAGAAAAAAGACAATATTTCTGGTGCACTAGGTAGCAGACCTTTTAAGAGAAGTTTATTGTTTCAGGCCATAAAACCTGTGCATTTTGGAGTTTTTATGCAAGAACATTTGTACACATTTAATTTGGTCACATATTAATATTTTGTAGCGCCTCCTTTATTTTTTATGACGTCATTAATCCGCTTTGGCATTGAATCCACTAAGTTATGAAGATGTTCGGCTGTTATTTCTTCGTACCAAACTTTTTCAATGACTTCATTGAGCATTTTGACAGAGGTAGGCATTTTGCTGTTTATTTTCAATGCCATGATATGCCATAGATTTTCAATCGGGTTTAAGTCCGGCGAATTACCCGGCCAGTCGAGTGTGGAAATTCCTTTTTCGATCACAAATTCTTTAATCTGTGAAAAATACAAGTTAAATTAATTATTTTTTATTCAGTATAATTGAAGAGGGATTACAATAGCAATAATTAAAGAAAGTAGCTTACCATTTTGGACCGATGGCACGGAGCTGAGTCGTCTTGAAAAATTGTATCACTGGCCTCCGAAAAATGCATTTCCATTGATGGTATTAAATGATCGTTCAGAATATTTTTGTATACTTCTGAGTTTACAGTTCCTTTTATGAAGGCCAAATCTCCAATTCCATAGTACGAAAAACATTTGACCGGCTGGATGCTTCACCGTTCTCTGAAGGCAGTTTTTGCTTAATCGCTCGTCAGTTCTTCGCCGCACGTATTGAATTTCATTTGATCCGTATATGCTGAATTTGCTTTCATCAGAGAATATGACTTTTCTCCAATCAGTTTCTGTCCAATTTTGGTATATTTTTGCCCACGTTAACCGAGATTTCATCATTTTGGGTGTCAACATGGGTTTTTTAGCGGGGCGACGAGCCATTAAACCGAATTCTCTAAGCCTTCGACGCACTGTATGAACACCAATTTCACTTCCATTAGACTCCATAAACTCTGTCCTTATTTGTACCGCTGTGGAAAATCGGTTCCTCAGTGATAGCCGGTGTAAAACTCGATCATCCGCCGTAGAAGTCTTGCGAATACCTCCTGTCCCCTTTTTCCGTTCAGCTGTTCCCGTTTGGTTTTTTTTTTTTTTAGTAACCTGCTCACTGTCGACTTGTTGCATCCAACCTCTTTACTAATATCGGTTATAGTCAACTTTGCCACTTCAAAAAGCGCAATTATTCGACTTTTTTGGTCTTCAGTCAATTGCTTATAACTTGCCATTTTTTAAAAACTGTCAATTTTAGCACCACCACTTATCACTTCAAACACTGAAATAGCTTTAAACGACTTGTTATGCACTTGTATACCTAAAAAGAACTAAAGTCATTAAGAAAAACCCGTTACCTAAAAATAATTAAGGATTTTCCTTCGAAAAATGGGTGTTGCACTTTCCATGCTCGCTACTGTATGTATGGCAACTGACAAATATTTCTATCTGAATCTATTTCTGTTTGATTATCTGGCTGATGGTCGGAGACAATATCGTCGCTTACAATAGGACGTACATTTGACAAAGCGTCGGAAGTGCAAAGCTTATTGGTTTTTAATAACGTATTTCGATTTATTTTATTTATTACATCGGTTAGTGACAATATTGACTTCATTTTGATACATAACCTTATGTCTAATAATCGTAAAGAATCTCGGCCTAACAGAATTGGCGTTGGTAATACATCATCTGCAATTACAAAAAGAAAAATGTCTTTCGACTGATCACCAAATCGAATTTTAGGTGCCACTCTTCCATATGTAAATAATTTCATTTTACCTAATCCGCGATAGTTTGAGTAAAGCAATCTATTTCCACAAATTTCATCAGGGACGAGCGACCGATGCACAAAGCTAACCGGACTGCCAGTATCGAGAAGAGAATATACCGTTTTAAATTTTGCACTTTCGACACCCTTTCTACAAAAAGCAACACTTGCCAATTGAACCGCGTTTAATTCCTCGACCAATTCCTGCTCAATGCTGTCCGATGACTGGGCTGAGCTGCTGATGAACGCCACCTGGCTGCTCCTGACTGGACAGTTTCTAATGATGTGCTGTGTTGACCCACAACGGAAGCATGATCCAATGGACCTTCGTGGTGCAGTGCAGGCTCGTGAAATATGGCCCACCTTCGAGCAGTTGAAGCACCTTACCTCGGAGGGTGCTGGCGGAGTTTTCTTATTGGCGCTGGTGTCAGAAGTTGCGCCGCTTCTGAGTGATGGCGCTCCCGCTGTTGAGCGCATTGCTTTAAGGCTCTCGTACCTCGGTATTAGGTCCTTAAACTGTGGGACGGTTGTGGCCGTATATAACACTGATGCAGCCGATGAAGAATCTTGCAGCCCACTTATTATGAACTCCAGCAAATCTGCTTCCGACACGCTGTTAGATCGGGCCATCTCCTGCATGATGATTACGTATGTGCTCAGCTTCTCGTTAGGCTGTTTTTTTCGGTCAGTTAGTTGGCGGAAAACTTCTTGCTGCGTATACACCCGGTCAAACTCCCGGATCAGCTCCGCTTTCAGCTCGCTCCAACTCCGTGCTACTGACGACATCAAATAGATAGCAGCTGTTTCCTTCATTAAGCGGCGTGCATTAATAAAAGCGAAACCATCACCCTCATTCATTGATGCCACGATGCACTCGTAGTCCGAAATCCATTTGCGTATCGGATACGTGTCCCCACCGGTGAACGGAGCAGTTGTGTGCTCAATGTCAGCAAAGGTGTGCCGCCGGCTCTGATTCTCCGGGTTTCGTTCTCCTAGTTCGGCTAGCTCCCTCTCCATTAACGCAATTTTTCGTCGGCGCTCTAGGCGAGCCAGCTGTCGTTCCAATAATGCGTCTTCAAGGTCCTCACTGTTTGGCTCTGGTTCGACGATGAGTTGAGTAATAGGGACAGGATCCTTAACTTGAGCCAGGACGTAATCACTAGCACTAGCCTGTGCCAGTTCGGTAACGCTGTTCATCGTAATAGGGTCTCCCGCCTGCAACAAACCAGCAGCGTCATACCTCGACGGCCCGACTGGTGATGCTGTTGAAGCTGAATTTTCGGATGCCTCTTCGATGGGCGGAACAGGGTCATCGCCGGATTCGTGTCCCACGTATACGGCACGCAATTGCTTGAGGGTAGCACTAGACGGAAAGTCAATCCCCTTCTTTGTACACAAATCAGCCATTTGTTGGCGTGTGAAACGACGAATGTCGGCCATTACCTCTAAAAATTGTATTTTGTCGGAAATCTTACGGTTCGGAATTTGCCTGCAGCTTCTCGGAGCAATTTCTTAGCACCTTTCGCTATTTTGTGCACGGATGTTTCGGAATTTCGCTGATCTTCTGACTCGCCACGTGAGTCCACTGCACACTTCAATGACTTGCGGAATGTTTCGTACGGAGAGAACAAAAAACTATGTATTATTTTCCTTGGGGTTTTTCGTTCTTTACCCCACACCTGAACTTTAATAACCGTAATTTTAAGGTCTTTATTGTATAAAACCCGATTCTTTATTATTTATTTAAAGTCTTTCTTGCACAAGTCTTCTTTGTTCGAGGTTATCTCTGTTCTCCTTTTTTTTTTAGAGAATTACATTTTCTTGTTATTGTTATACACGCCATCTGACGGCCTTACTAGTAACAGACATAAGACGGCATTGCCATACATAATTAATTACTACAAGTTATAACTAATATTTGGTATAATAAGCAGCTTATCGCTTCGAACGTCTTTTTTTGTTACCCTTCCTTACCATGCATTTGAATTCAATAGCATGACCTGAACGTCAGTCGTTATTCAATTCTAATCGGTTCTAGCGAATTCATTTTGTTGTGAAATATTTTAAATTTCCATCTGTTTAGGGTCTACGGTCGTAATCATAGAAATACTGTTGAGAAATCCCGGTACGCGCGACCGAATTCCCAACACCGGCAGCAACGATCTTGCTGAACCACCGGCTGCTCAGCTGGGTCGGGTTCGAGAAGGAGGGGAAGAAAGGGTTAAGGGCGCCACGCAATTTTTTTATAGAAACTGCGAAAACTTGTTGAAAGAAAAGAATTGTTTTGTGGGATTTGGCCAAACAGAACAAAAGAGATTATCAAAAGAAAATTCGGTTAATCAAGAATTAGAAGCTACGGAACTTGGCCCAACGGGTTAGTTCCGGATTCCTTTGCGGAACTCGGACAACGGGGTCACGGCGGTACAATGTAGCCGGTAATGCGCTACAGTTAAATCCAACGGGGGGCGAAGGCTTATCCACAGCAAGAACGAACCCTCACAAAGGGGATTTTAGGGGTATCACGAAAATCACAGAAATCACTAGAAAAATGCACTCAAAAAAACTAACACAAACCACTCTACTTATCTGTGCTTGGGGGGGGGGGGGGGGCGCCACAGTCTGTCCGTTCTTCTTGTTGTGTTGTAGTTTCGTTCTTCGTGTTATTGCCACTTGGTTTGTGTCTTGTTGTTTTCCGTGTTCTGGTCTTTTTCTCTCGTTTTGTTGGTATCTCGTTCTGGTGTCTTTTCCTGTTTTCTTCCTTTTTTTGTTCGTCTTCGCTAGTGTTTTTTTTTTGGAACTCCTCGCTATTCAAAAGTCGGCTCTAGAGTGTCGGTCAAGTGTCTTTAGAACACTCACGCACGCACATACACATTCACACATGGGGCGAACTCAGCTATTGTAGCGTAAGCTGAATCCGCCCCGCCGCTGACTTCTCTTGATTCAGCTGCCAGAACAAAGGGAATCACATCCAGAGTTCCGAAAGCTTCTCCATCAGCGGCTCCCATGCAGCATTCAGCATCTCTCACGGTCGTCGGTCGTTGTTACGTATGGTTAGACGGGGACTGCTTGGGTTCGGGTCCCCTCCCAGCCGGAGATCCACATTTACTCTACAAGGCCTCATTAAAATTCCTTAGCACAGATAAGTGGGTTACTAGAAGATAACAAAAGATTGGGGCGCGGATAAGCTTTCGCGCAGATGTCAATACAAGGGTAAAATGAGCCGCAGGGGAATCGATAACTTTCCCTAACAAAATGAAATATAAGTATATGTATTATATGTGGGGGAGGGGGTTTTACAATATTAACTAGATCGTCCAACAAACAATGGTTTTTAGGGTGGGCTCTCAGCCTGTCGTACATATGCGTTGCGGACCGTCCGTCCGGTTATGGGTCTTCGAGGCAAAGGGGGCGGACCGTCCGTCCGAAAAGAGATTCCAGACCGTCCGTCTGGCTCTGGGTCCGGAGTACCTGCTTTGTAATCCCCTCCGAACGTATGCCAAAGCGAGAGCACTGGATTTGAAGAATCCTAGTATACTCCCGCTGAGTCATAGTCCCAAGAGGACAACGGACTAAAAGAGACAAAAAGGTCGGAAATGGTGATGGGGGAGGGATGGAGCGGATCGGGATTTTTTTGCGTTATTTTAACGCAACGAATCCCATCAAAAACATTACTGTTAAAAAAGGCCAAGTTATTATTTAAAATGTTAGCCATAAAAAGTGATGAGATACCAGCGGCTTGCAGAACTTTACTAGAAAAGTTAAGTTGGAGCTTTATGCATGAAATTGACTGAGCGTATCTATAACGACTTTAAACATGAATGAAGACTTCCAGCTACTAAGGGAGCTGAATTTTAAGGCACTGAAATTTCGGCGAACTGTTAGCGGTAAAGGAAGCCTGTAGTGAACTTTGCGGTGCACTACCGTGCACTCAGATATTGTTCTTCATTATGGATAAAACCAGACAAGTTAGTGAAAAAGTTTTAAAAGAAAATCTCGGGAAGTCAAAGAATTAAAATTACTACATACTTTCTTAGGGCCTCAACCAACAAGCCTCTCCAGTTAGCCCGGTCCTTAGCTAACTGCTTCCAGTTGCGCACTCCAAGTTGGTTGATGTCCCCTTCCACTGGTGCGCTCCATCTTAGACGTTGTCTCTCCGAGTTAGACTCGAAGATTCTGCGAACCGGAGCATTTGTGTCCATTCGCTCTACACGCCCCAGTCATCTCTGGTCGGACGTTCTGTCCGATACGTCGATGTTGGGTGTTCCTTCTTGATGACAGTATATGTTTGGTTTTGCCCTCATTAACCGCTAAACCCATCTTCAACGCTTTCGTATCAATACTCGTGTACGCGCCAGTGATACCATGCTGCGTTCCTCCGATTATTTCAATATCGTCGCCGTATGCGAGTAATTGCACGGACTTTTGAACGATTGTGCCTCTGGTGTTGGCGCGTGAGTTTTGCACAACTCTTTCAAGAACGATGTTGAAGAAGTCGCATGACAGCGCGTCGCCTTGCCTAAATCCTTGTTTGACATCAAAGGTCTCGGTGAGATTTCGACCGACCAGGTGGAGCAGCGTGTATTCTCCATCGTCATCCTGCACAAACGGACAAGTTCGGCAGGGATGCCAAAACTAGACATAGCTCTGTCTCTATAAATGCTGTCGTTGGCGGCCTTAAAATCGATGAAGAGGTGGTGGGTATCGATTTAGACTTCTTGGGGTTTCTTCGGAATCTACCGCAGTGTGAAAATTTTATCGATGGTGGCCTTTCCTGGCCGAAAAACGGATCACGTTTTTGACAAACGGCTTCAGGGGTTCATACAATATGGCAGATAAGTTCGTCGGTTCAAAGGTAAAACTCACTAACTTACAAAATTGACTTTTGGAGATAATTAGATTAAAACATATTTTTGTTCCTGAAAAATCGTACTTTGCCGATATCGAAAAGATATTTTCACTAAGCATTTTTTTTCCCTTAAAGTAAATAGTTTGAAACTTATTATGTACCAAAAACAAGTAGTTAACGCGAAAATATGGAAAATGTACTTAATGAGTTTTTTCTGTATGGAGTTCACATCAATAAAAGTACTTAATGAAAAAAAAAAATTTATTTCTGTTCTAAAGACGTCTTTATTTTAATAATAAAAACATAACATTTTAATCTTCACAGTCTACATCGCTCTCGTGAAAATCTGGCTCTGGCAAGCGTTCCTGATCTTTTAAATTATGTGTGGGTAGGCCCTTGTACCATGGAACAAGTTCCTCTGGTATATGTCCCGCCTTGACAAGTTTAACTAAATCCGCCTTTTTTTTTGCTTTGAAATGGGCAACAAACTGGAGTATACGGGTTTAAGAACCACGGGGGATGTTCTTTTGCGGCCTTTTCCGGAAACAACTATCATTTTGTAGCTTGAGGTGTGATCATACCTATAGTACAAAATTCCAGGAGATTCCTTTTAAAATTGTAGGCACTTAATCTTCAGCCAGGATACTTTAGTGCCATGTGCATCCTCGTTTCGATTGTTTAATGTCAAAGCCGCTAATTCCCGAAGGTCATAAAAATCTGTATATTTTAGCTGGTGGACTTCATACGGTTTATTTCCCCTGCGGTGTGCAGATCGCGCAGATCTAAATATATCGACCCAATCAGACATTTGAAAAACAGTTCTATATTTTTTTTGCTGTTTCTATTGCAGAATGCATTGAGTCACCACATTCCATTTGCGAATGGCCAGATTCTAAAAATTTCAGCTCAACCTGTTTCAAGTGTGGTATATTTTCAACCGCATACAACAATATTGCAGCCACTTGCTGATTTCGATTCTGCCCCCCACAGGTGTCACAAAACAATGAAATTTCTGTGACTGTAGAAGGCAGAGATTTTATGAAGCTAAACAGTATTGAGCCGATTTCGTTGCTCCCTCTCTTTCCATGAAGCTCATTCCACGTAAAACAATGGGCTTCTCCACACGCCAAGTAAATCGTCAAGTTATAAACGCATATTTTTCTTGAGTAATAAAATAGAGACACAAAAGAAAAGTCAACGAAGGTTCATTGCTGCTTCTTTCCTTATCTTTAAGCTTGGCTTCTTGACACTCTACTTTTCTTCTGATATGGAGAGAATATTCCATTTCCAATTCCTTTTTCCTTTCTGGATTAGCTGCCTAGTACTTTGAACATTTACGGCATTGGTCTTTTTTTGGTTTAAAAAATGAAAGATTATAATTTTCACAAAAAACACGCCTGTAGATACACTCCTTTACTGCAACTTTTTGTTCCTTGTCACAGAGTTTCTTGTAAAGATCATACATTTTTAATATAGATATTTTACTTTCAAGGTAAAGTTTTTTGCTCGATTGCCTCACATAATGAGATTCCATGACCGGAAAACTCTCAATGTGCTGTTTTATAAAAAACAAGTCACGTTCATTAGTCTTATTTCCTGGTGCTTTTCTTCCACGATTATCTAATCCTTCGAAACAACCAATAGAACGTGAATTTTTGATGGCGGTATTTATGGGTCCATTTGAAATGCATAGAGTTTTTTCAAAAAATTTTGCGCACACTATGTTTACCATTGTTATTTTCCAAATAATATGCTTTGGATAAAGTGCGAGCATTCTTATTCGACTTGTCTATTTTTCGACGTTTGGGTTCCACTGTTTGCACATATTTTATTAGAAAATCCTTTTGTCTGTTATAACAAGCGAATCCCCAATAAGATTTGCAGATTTCAATTCTCTCTTCTAATGTAAAGTAGAATGTGCACTTGAACCTACAGTTTGCACAATTAACTTCCTTCGGAGCCTTAGCAGCGCAGGCTTTATTTGTGGTCGTGTAAGGAAGACATTTTGCCCGTTTAGATTTAGTTATGTTGACTTTCCAGTTATCTGGGTTTCTTTTTCTGCGCCTTGTCAACTTGCTTACATCAGCTTGGTCTTCGTAGTCTGAGAAGTCGGAAATCGAAGTCGGCTCAAATGTACGATCATGATTTGACGATGCACTGAAATCTTCCTCATCATCAGTTTCGATTTCATAGTCCACAATTTTAATTGAACTGCATTGCGGCTGAAATACATAACAATACATAAAAGCAATTCAAAATAATGTTATATAAATACTTTTTCAATTTGTTTTTCGATAGTCTCAACTTCAAACGTAAGTGGCTCTTCATTTTGTATCATTACACTTTGTGTAGCACTAAAATTCTAAGTAAATCACAGTTAATAGATCCAATATTAAAATATTTAAAAAAAAAAAAACCTTTTCTATCAGCCTTTTATTATTAGTATTTGAGTCGGGCATAGTCACATTATCTAAAAAGTTAGAAGGCTCTCCTGAGATTTGAAACAAATCTTTCATAGATTTTTGCATGGAATCTGCATTCTGCAAAACAACATTGTATGGAAAACGAACATTAAGGAACAACCAAAACACTTTATGCTTACGTGTTTTGTTTTGTCTAGTACTGAATGCAGCATTAATTTTCCTCTTGAAAACATAATTGTAGCACTATTTTTTTGATTTTAATATCACGTTATCACTTTCACTCAAAACTCTTTCGAAATTTTTCAACTATGTACCTGAAAGCGCGCAAGATTTAAACATCACTAAGTACAAACTTTTATGGAAAATGACACTTAAGTCAATGGGTGCTACTGTGGAAAAAATCACTAAGTGAGTTAATCAGTTTTTCCTCTGAAGTAAAATTAAAAAACGTACTTAGTGTGTTTTTATAATTTATAAATCCTATTAGAATGACTTGAATTAGCACTTGTTGAGTTTTTACTGTATAGAATACTGATAGTTGTGTAAGTTAATGAGAAAATCTCATTTTTGGAAAATTTGTACTTAGTGACATTTACCTTTGCCTCGTCGGAGTTCTTATATGCGACATTTAGAAGACTAATTAGTCTATAATTGGCGCAGCTGAGGGGGTATCCTTTCTTGTGGATCGGGCAAACGGTGCTGATATTCCATTCATCAGGCATACATTCATCTGACTTAATTTTGGAAACGAGTTGATGTATGCTTTCTACAAAGTAATTTCCAGCTGCTTTAAACAGTTCGGCCATCAGGACCAGCTGCCTTTTTGGACTTAAGTTTGGTTCTGCCATCCTTACTTCATCTTGGTCAGGTGGACGAAAGTTTTGGCTATCGTCTCGGTTGAATGGTTCATTCTGCCTGACAGTGGGTTTTTTATGTCGAACTGTCGTATTTTAATTCGTTTCGACGGCGCAAGCGCCAAAATCATCCGTAAGCCTGACCACGGGGCTGAACGTTTCCTCGTAATCGACTCCGTACTCCTGCGTAAATCCTCGCACTACCAACCGCGCCTTGTAGCGACCAATACTCTCATCTGGATTCCGTTTTATCTTGAAGACTCAACGATTGTCGACTACCTTTTGATCCTCTCATGGATTGACCAAATTCCATGTACGATTGGTTGCCCCGGCGTTACATCTGCACTCTCGTCTTCTTTCACATCGCGTTCAGTCGCGTTCGCATATTCGTTGATCTTGTCAGCGTCACCGATGTCAATCGTTTCCATCGATTCTTCCAAAAGAAAAATGACATCTCGGGCCAATCGATGCGATTTGTCATGATTATTGTGTCCGACAAATACACATTTGACCGCCTTCGGATCCAGTTTTTGCCGCTTTTCTTTTGGAATGTACACGAAGACCTCAGACCCGAAAATTCGCAAATGATCGATTTCATTTCGTATCATAATTCGTGGGGCGATTTTTTAGGAATCGTACTCGTTCCGGTTCGATTCAGCACATGTACTGCCATGTCGCTGCAGATGCCGTCCTAATGATCCTGTCGTACCACCGCGACAGGAAAATACATTTTTTTCTATCACTGCACAAATTACAGAAGGCTATATCCCCTTGTCGATCAGCATATTGCCATACCCAACCCATGGATCTCATTTTTACAAAATTTACGCTACACGACCTTTTGCGAACACTGCAGATCCAATTTTATACTTTCTCAGTGGTTCTATGCACTTTCTAGCATTGTCACCAAATTTTCGGTGGAAACAGCACATTTTGTAAGCTTTGTTGGCTGTCGGAGGTTGACGAGAGTTTGAACGGTGTCAGAAAGAGCGATTACCACGTAACTGTTTTTCTAACGGTTGTGAAAGTGGAGTTTGACCAATTTCTGACACTGAAACACCGCCGACTTCAATGGTCTCCAGCACTAGACCCTCGCTTGCTAAGATGGCCTCCGCTGTATCCACAGACCACGAAGGACTTCTTAACTGACCTTCCCCACAGCCAATGCCTACATCTCCCGTAGTAGCCGCGAAGGAGGTTTATTGCCTAATTCCATCTCGATAAGCAGTTTTCGCAACCGTTTGTCTAGCGAGTCTGCAAACCGCTATATGAGGCTGACTTTCAACTCCTAGTACTTGTTGCTTTCAGGTGGATCGGCTGTGAGATCAGACAAGTACTTCACTCTCAAATGTCCCAACTACTGTATAATATTTAGTACTATCTGACCACACTTGGTTCGAGTAGAATTGTGCTTCAACTTGCGTAAACCACAGCACAGGATTTATTTGCTTTACACGCCGCAACTCCTTAGCCCTACAAAATCTTTCATTATCGCCGCGTTGGTCGCTAGCCCCCTTCATCTACTTCTCTGTTGCTCCCTTGCTCCCTTGGCGTGAAATATCTACACTTCTTCACACTTCGGACGTCAGACTTCTGACTTATCATGTCGGGGTCACCAATTATAGATCTCCGGTTTATATATCCTTGTTGATTTGTAGAATTTAGGTAAACCACGGCACCATATGCTCGTTGCGAGGCATCGGAAAACGCGAGCTTCATGCGTTAAGTTGCATCTGTCAACATTATGTGTTGAGAAATCTTTAAGTTGTTGAGTTAGAGTAGACCCTTTCTGAATGACAACCATTTCGTGTGCATCTCCATGGGTAGTGGAGCTTCCCAATCTGATTTGGATATCCATAATTCTTGGGAAAATATCTTGGCGAGTACCACTACTGGACTCACAAGGCCCATTGGATCGAAAATGTGAGCAGTATCGGCCAAAATGGATCCGTTTTGATGACGAATTGATCTGAGAGATCTATTCATTTTCAAAATGAATTTCATATTTTCTAACTCGATTTTTCACACTTATCAAGCACTTCGGTGCGATGATTTAGACGAGCGATATTTTCGCCTGATGTTGCAGGCTGTAGCTCGTTATTTATGTATATTTTCGTCATTAACTTCTACTAGAACATCATCATACCGCGTTTGGCAGTGCACATTATCATCGACGAAATGGTACTCAATTTCAAAATGACCTGCTAATTCACGAGGCAACTGTTTATCATCATTGATCAGATGAAGATTTTCGTCCAATTCCTCAATGTCGCGTACATCGTCAACGGTATCTGGTTGAACAATGGTGAAATTGACTTTGTCCGCATGGCGATCATTGTCTACCTCGTCGCTCCAACTATCAATTTCTGACTGCAATTGTCTGGCCGTCAGGACCTTTCGTCGTCTAAACATATGTGGTCATTGTCAAAGTAAACAAATTACCAAACAACAGTACAATTACGAATTAATTAATTAAGGGTGCTTTCCCAAATGCAGTACCGCCTGCATTGTGAATCAGCAAACATTCCTAAATGAAAGCATCGTGTGTTTGCATCATTGCTTCTAGGTGCAGTCACAATGCGCATTCTGTTTGAGTTTAGGAAAGCACCCTAATTTAGAATATTAAACTTACCGTGCTCTGATATATGCTGATGCAATTCTTCTAACTGCACCAGTATTTTTCTGTGCCAGCAACTTAAGCTCATAGAATGCCTTGGATTGAACTGCATCCTGATTGTCTAGGGTACTGAGTAGACATTGCAGAGTGTTAGCGATGGTATTGTGCCTTCTTAGTAGCTTGTTGACGAGGATTGGATTAGTTTTCGACGCGCTGCCGCACTGTCATCATTTTGTTAGGCTGCCATACTTGATTCTGTCCCTTGTAGGCTGCCATGTATGGCCAGAATGTATAATCGTATGTTCTGGTAACTCTGCTACTCCGTTTGGTAATATCCGCTTGTGAAGTAAGGGTGCGATAGTTCCTCCCCAACATTTGCGTGGATGGTGGCGTTTGTTGAGTCAAACTCTTCCCACAGCTGATCTAAATTCTTCAGCCGACTCCCTTGTTCGCCGTGACATTGACTCCTGCCTTAAATGGTCTGAAGACGCTGTATCTCAGCCCATGTATCTGTCTGCTTGGATGCTAATTCCTCTACCAGTGTATGGTCCACGCCTGGTGCACGCCTATTGAAACTGTTGCAACTGTTGACTGCTGACTCACCAGTATTTAGCCCTGGTGAACGCTATTGTTTTTTGTGATTGCCAAATGCCCCTTTACAGTGGTGGGAGGAAGCAAGAAGCTGAATCACGTTGGGGTCACAAAAATGTTAGAGTACTTGGTGCTTACTCTACTTGATGGATAGATCAGGGTTCTGTACCGTGACTATCAGTGGTATTTCTAGTACATTAACTAGAATCTCCGTTTGAATTGTGTGGATTTGTACAACAAAATTGTTTAGCCTAGCATAAACTAATAAGTTTGGAACTGACCTGTCTTAACAGTGGTGTTTAAACGAATAATGAGCGATTGTCATGTGCGGATGACAGTTGCCTGCTCGCCGCATAGCAAAGCAAGTTTAAAGGTTGGTTCACACCATGTCGATTTGGACTTTTAAATTATATTCATCGAAAATCGTCAATTATGTGTTTCCCGAGCGGGGGGAATAAAAAAAAAACACTTTTTTATGTTTAATTGGAGAACTTTATTTAAAACACGACTGTCTTGTTGTACTTCCAACGACTGACTACATTTTATGCTTATTAAATTATTCTGTGGGTATCTCAGAATTGGTGGGAAAGGAAGTGCAGGCATCAGGTGTCCGACTTTATGTTTGTGCCTGTAGCGCGGAATGCTTATTCTGCAAATTGATGTTGCGCGTGTATATAGCGCATTCGGATTGCGCATGTTCATGACATGTGGGATACTTGTATGGGAAGATGCTGAGGATTTGGATTTAGACACAAAGGATTCGTATGGAATTATCTCTATTACATGTATGAATTTCGGGGTTCTAGTTTTGATTCTTGCGGTGCCTTTATTACATTTGATTATCTGGCAGTTGGAGTTATCGAGTAGTTTTACGCTGAAATGTACAATGTTAAGTTGAAGATCATCTCAGAGCGGTCATGGTGCAGTGGTTAGCATCATCGCTTGTCACGCTGAAAGTCCGGGTTCAACTCCTGATGTCGGAAAAACATTTATTTCTTAAAATAAATAAAAATCGATCAACTTTGAAAGCTGATGGCGTCTCTACTGCGAAGGCATAACACTTGGCAGTAGAGTGTCTTGGCTTGAAGAGTTGATTGAGCGAACACTGAATATGACATCAGGGGATTCGAAAAAAATCCTGTGAATTAAGCAATGACAAAACAGAAAAACGTCACAAATGTCCCCAGCCAGCCTGGACACCACCAAACCACTGTACCTCGCCCGCGGTGTTTGTATAACATTATAAGGGTATTCATATCCCCTTGATCCGCCCGTGGATTATAAAAAAAAAAATAAATCTCAGAGCGGCTGGTGGATATGACTTCCTTTTCACTTCAACGACGAGTTTTTAGCTGTGTTGGCTATTCGAGGGCCTCGTTTTTCAAAGGTTCATTTCACTAATTTTGGACTGTCACAATCACTGTTTAAGAGCTATGCCTTGTCTTGAGCTCAACGGCGTAGCTAGGATTTTCACAATCACTATTTTAAAGCTGTTATATAGGACTCTTTTCTTGGTTTCTCACTTATCCGTTAGTTTGGATTTTCACTTGGATTGTCACAATCACTAATTTTTACCTTCGCGGTATTCTCGTGGACTACAAAAGATTTTTTTTCTGTCGCGAAGCACTAGTGTGACTTAAGGATATTCACATTCGCGTTGATACTTTAACTTCCGTGGTCCATAGTCGGGCGCCAATTAAAAATGTATTAGCAAATTTTTGATTAAAAAAGAAACATCTTTATTCATTGAATAGTCAACTTAGAACTAAACTTAGGAACTAACAGCATAATTTTCGTCGTCTATTGTCTCAACCCGCGGACGTTATGGAATGCAGTTTCTTCCAGACGCTTAGTCAGTAAATCAGGTGGATGTCGTTTGGTTGATGCTCGAAAACTAAACATCTTTAGTCTTTCTGGGACCAAATCCGATGTAGACCTGTTTTATCGTTTAGTATAGGTTTGCCAACTAAATAGGGTTGTATGTAATTCCGTTTGGATCCGGTTTCTATTAGTATTTCGAAGTTTTTGTATTTTCTTTCATATTAGATGATATTTGTGAAATTATTAAATCACTCTGACTTTTAAGTTTTTCGTCCATATTCGCCCACATTTTGTTGTCCATCCGCTGCTAATTTCTTGGGGATTTGATGCGGCAAGTCAAGGGGGGGTTCGAGGTGAGTTCACTGATTGCATTTAAATTTTGGGTATGGGTTCGAGGTATTAAGTGAAGAACAAAGAACTTGAAAAACTTTGCGGCGGTACGGCACAAAAAAAAATCAAAATATGTACAATAATTAATAATTTCAATTTGAAGGATGTGCGAACTACGTTTGAACTATAAAAGAAAAAAGCCAAAATTCCGTTAATTTAAATTGAAAATTGTATATTTTGCCAGCCGGAAAGAAAAACACGTCTATTCAGTAGCTTGAATCATCTATTGTGGTCTATGTGTCTGTCCCGTTTGAGCAAAATAACTTCCTTGGCACTTGCCGGTTCTGTTTTAAAGTCTGGGTTTGCTGGAGAAGAAGGCGATTCTGTCGGTATGAAGGATAATCTGGGATTCGATTGAAAGTTACCTTGAAATTGATTTCTTGCCTGTGGAGTAGGTGGTTGTGGGTTGAATGGTTGTCTGTGCAGTGTCTGCACAGCATTTTTGACTGAATTTCTGCGAGGAGGTGTTTGGGGTATAGGACTATGTTGTTTTGTTAAGTGCAGCCTGATTGTTAGCATAACGTGTCCTGTTGTTTGGATTCTCTAACTTGAGACAAAGGTGGAGCGCTTGCGGGAGGTTAACAACTTCGCGGGTGCCTAGCAAACTAGGGAGTTCGCCCTTAAGACCCCGAACAAAGGTGTCAAGGGCTTTGCGCCTATAGCTTTGTGTCAACAACTGTGTCGATTCCGGTGAGACATTCATACAACTGAATCTATTTAAGAACAGAGATGGCTATAGGCAGCCCGGTAGAATCCCAAAATCGTGTTACTTGGACTTTCCTTTATCATCATGACACGTCTCGAAATGCTTACTAAGCATAGCCATACCTGTGCCCTGGTTGTAGGTGTTGGTCTTTCGCGGTAGCTCTTGAGGATTCACCATCAACATTTTCAGTGTTGTTGGTTTAATTTTTTCTAAAAATATTACATCTTCTGTGTGATTCAGATAAATGTTTGGACAGTGTTGGCTAACGTCTTTTTGCCCGTATTAGCAGAGTAGCCCTTAATTTTGTTTGCCTTGTAGGTAACTGTAGAAGTAACATAAACTTCGTCGAAACATAGATTGATGTTTTTATCAAATCCTTGTAAATGCATGTCTAAAAGAATTGCTAACATTATTTCTTATAATCTGTTTTCTAACATAATTTTTGTAATATTTATTTATTTTTGCAATTTTTGCAACACTATTACCGTGTAAATTACGGGCTTGATTGGGTCTTGGCTTTCGTTCACAGTGACATTTTCTTTCGTCGGATTGTTGCCCATCGTCGTTTTCCAGTTCATGTGCGTAAGTATTTTCTTACGATGCCCTGGAGTCTCTCTATTTCGTTCCAAACCTTTGTCGCTGTATTCCACGGGATCGGCTCTGCTTCTTGGTTCTTTAGTAGATCTTTGAGGTATGCTAACCTCTTTCTGTCGCGGTACTTATTACCTCCTCTTTTCTTCTTGTTTGCTACTGTCTCTGTCCTCGGGATTTGCGTTATCCTTGTTTCATGGTTTTGGAGTTGTCTTATTTCATACTCCTCTATGGTGACTTTTTTTG
Source organism: Matsumyia berberina (assembly GCA_917880715.2). Classification (NCBI taxonomy): domain Eukaryota; kingdom Metazoa; phylum Arthropoda; class Insecta; order Diptera; family Syrphidae; genus Matsumyia; species Matsumyia berberina. The sequence goes on along the minus strand of OU862870.1, from coordinate 105,850,092 downwards.
GGGTCTATATTGTTCTTTGGTGTAGGTGTATACTCTGGTGCTCCCACGACCTTTTCCAGCGAATATTCCTCCGTCATATATGATGTTGGCAGGATTGATTTGGTCAGCGGATCTTCACGGTCTTTTAACGTCTACTACGTCTATTACCTAGGTCTTTCGTCCTGGCAGGATCGCCATGTAATGTACGATGTACGAAGCCTATTCTACTTTATTCTGAACAGGGCACGGATGCCCGAGAGTTCTGTCAGAATGAGTTCTAAACTAAGGCAGGGCACGAATGCCATAGGTGTCTGCCAGAATGAGAAATAAGTTTGATTGTCAAATTGAATCCCATTTTATTTCCAAAATGCTTGGGCTTATATACTAATTCCCTCGTAGCATTCCCAATGCATATTCATACGAAGTGGGTGACTTTGTTAGAGTCTCGATTGCGTTATTTTGTCTCCAACGTAATACAGCCTTCTTTCATTCATTTTTCAATGGCTTGAAGGCAGATACATCCCTTTGTTGAATAATTCTGGTAGTGTTTGGGTACAAAGCTGTTTCCGATTACATGAAGCGTGTATCTTGTATCCTCATGCAGAGAGGAATGGTATGCCATCAGTGCTAATGGGAACACGTCATCCCCACTAATTTGATCGTCGTTAACAAATTTAGATAAGTAATCCATTAGAGTTCTGTTCAACCATTCCCTCTGATTCAGGATGTACAGAGGTGGCTCGGGTTTTCTCGATGCTTAAATACTCCATGCTTTGTCGAAAAACAGCCGATTCGGAGTCAGGGTGTAGGGCGTTTGCCACCCCAAAACCCAGAACACTTCTTCAACGAGTTTTGATGTCACTTGTTCAGCTTTTTGATCAGGAAGCGCGAATGCCTCAGGACACTTGGTGCAGTAATCCATGAGAACAACCATTTAGCCACTGTTTCTCGATGTTCTAAGTAGAGGTTCTAGCACGTCCTTTGCGACCCTTTCGAATTCCGAATACCGAATTCCTTAAAAAACCTCCACCTGATACATTCCGTGATTTCGACCTTGCCACCAGCGGACTGAACGTAAAGCTCTAGCTCTATATATGGTACGCTGGACAGGCGTCCAGCATTAAATTTACCTCGTCCCCAGTCGCGTCGTCCGCGGCAGCTTTATACTCTTCTTCTGATTGAACATCACCTGCTTCAATGTTATATAACCTCTGTTGCTTGTTGTGGGGGTAATTGTCTGATTTCGCCTGTCGCTTGAACGCGTTACCGCTCTTGGGGCGGTTAAAGTAATTGATCTGTCGAGTTTGGACTTATCTGTCCACCTCCATTCTCTCACTGGGTTTTGGCCCGACCCTTGGTGGAGGACCGTTATCGACAGGAGGTGAATAACGCGATTGTTGCCTAAACTTATTTGTGTGATTCAGGATGAAACCCCTGGGCGGTGGACCTGGTCTTGAGTTTGGACCAGAAAGATTGGTTAATGGGGCATGAAGCGAGTGGTTGCGATAGTTTAGGTTTTGTATCTCCAAACACGCGGCATACGCTTCGGGAAGGGTTTTCGGCTTTTGGATAATAAGCATCCTGGACAGATCGCCGTTGAGGCCACGGACGAATACGTCTAGAGCCTTGTTTCGGTAGGTTTTCACCAGGGGTACCTGTTAACCCTTTCCTGACCGAAGCTCAAGACCGAGCTTGTTAACCATCAGCGACAACTGGTGGTTGACAGCGGCATACAATTCATCGAGCCTACTTCCCCTTTGGGCGAGCGGGTTCAGCTGGTGTTCAAGCGTACGCACGTCGCGCTTGTCTGCATAATGTAGAGACAAGCACTGCATAATCTCCTGCCAGTCACTGTCAAAGATATTATACGACACGAGGGCAGCATCCGCGGGGCCTCAAACCATTCCGCGAACATGCTGCAGGATGGCCCTATATATGGGCTTCGACCTCACGTCCCGTACGATTCCTTCCACAGCGTGTACCCATGACACTTACTGTGTAGGGTTTCCATCGAAAACCTGCAGCTCTTTGACACAGTAGGGCAGCCGACTGATATCACTAAGCTCATATTCATTCTGCGGAGGGTAAAGTGTCGCGGGCCCCGTAGGTCTTCCAGGGACTTAACGCGACACTCGAATGCTCTGATCTGGGCTATGACGGTTTTTACCGCGCCAGTCAGCTCAGTGATTGACTTCGTCATTGATTCCATGGTTTTAACTTTACCCTTTGCTTGCAATAAATATGTGAAGTGAACTCTCACCTGGTAGCAAGGCTTGTATTGCCTCTAGATTCTTGTCCTAGCACGTCTACCGATGGTAAGACCCATCCGAACCGAATTTTTTATGGGCACCGGCCTTGAAAGTTTCGTGTTGTTCCCTTTTAGTGGCCAGCGTTGAGATTGTAGCCGACCTACTCATGGCACAGATGTCTTCACCATCGATCTATTTAACTAGCCGATCTCCGAGCATGTTCCCATAGGTATGCCGGAATGTGTTACTACGAGAGTTAGAGTAGCTGCTGTGTTCCCATGGGTACAGCAACTTGCACTCAGATAGAGTGTACTAACCTCGCTTCCTATGGAAACGTAACTATCGGTCGTTAGATGTACAGATATACACATGTACTTACGCCCATGGCTTCAAATTTTCTTTGAGGAACTCCATACTATCAGCGTACTTTGACGATACGGCTTACTCTTCAGTACCCTGTCCTGAAACCAGTTACGCAAATCACCATTTCGTTGCCGCAATCGGTTAGTTGAATCCATAACTACACGGTTTTCGCAATTGCCTCCATTTTGGTTGACGCGAAAAAGCGAAATCTCACTTCTCGGTGAGATATGCCATCAAGTGACCAGTGGACCTGTTGCTTTAAAAACCATATTACCGATCATTTTTTTGTGAATCAAGATGGCGGTTTATTAGCGTTTCCATGATCTTTGAAAGAACATACAATGCCCCGGTAAATTCGAATACAAGTGATTCTGTTGTACAATGAAAAACACCCGCTACGTTTAATGGTTCATTATTCTTTGAAAAGTTCTGTACTGAACGCGGTTTTTTCCCTGTCCTGTTCGTCTATCAGTATTTGATGGTAACCATTAGCTAAGTCAAGAGTGGTAAAGTAGCGAATGTCCAGAATGTCTTCTATTCTGGGCAGAGGAAAAGCGTTTTTTACCGTCACCTCATTGAGCTTTCGGAAATCCACCACAACTCTCCATCTCTTTTTGTCCGTCTGGCCCGATTTTTTCGGAAAGCCTAAAAGAGGGGAATTCCATGGGGATTTGCTCGAGAGACCACTTCGTCTTCTAACATTTTATTTACCTGAGCATTGATCTCATCTCTTGCCATCCGTGGTAACCTGTACTGTTTTTGGTTGATTGGCCCTTGGTCAGTTTTTGTAGGGATATTATGTGACAGGACATCAGTTTCTAGCAGAAATATGTCATTGAATTGAATGCATATGTTTTCAATGCATGATTTTTCTTCTTTATTGAGGTTGCTTCCTAAGTTTACGGAGTTAAGCAATTTCGAAATCCTTTTAGTAGGCTCCAGCTTGCTCATATTACGGATTGAGTATTGGGGATCATTTCCCTTCAGTACTTTTAATTGGTTAAATTTACTGAACTGCGGTCTGAATGCGCTCTCTAGGACGAACGGTTCGTTGCTGGAGTTAAGTATGGGAACAAGAACACGACCATCTTCAACATTTGCGATTGTGTTGGCTTAATACACCCCTAGCTTTAATTCCTGCGAGTTAAGGAGATCTAAGCTTAATGTTTTCATGGTCTGAATTAAAGAGACCGAGTTTTCAGAATTCACTATGTTGCAATTCAAATCGCCACACACTATGGTTTTCCAAAAAGAGAACGAATTATTTTCTAAAAAGTTGTAGAGCGGCGAAAGATCGATGTGACTTTTTGGGCTGTAAACAACACCGAGTAAACATTTCCTCCTTTCGCTCAAAAGCTCAAGGAACCAATACTCAAACAAGCTGCCCGGAGGTGAGGTAGAGATAAGTTTTACAGTCAATGTGACGTGCACATAAATTGCTACCCCCCACCGGTTCGATTTTCTCTATCGGCGCGAAAGATGTTGTATCCAGCCACGGAGTATACGTTATCTGAAATATTCGGGTCAAACCATGTTTCGGAAACGCAGATTACATCAACATCTGAACCAACAAACAGACTTTTAAATTCATCAATTTTCCTTAACAAACTCTGAGCATTGATATGGCATACTTTTAGGCCAACATGTTGTGCACACAAAATGTTAATAAGCACACGCAGTTTATCATACGCACCATCGCCACTGGAAGAGGCATTACTAACATCGGCCATCAGTGAAAATTAAAAAAAAACAAGCATCCCCAGCGTAAGAAAGCTCGAAGCGCACAACAAATGACAAAAACTCAAATTGCTAACAGGCATAAGATACAAATACAAGTTAATAGAAGTGAAAATGAAAAATCAAAAAGAAGTTTATGTAGCATCATAGGTAACGGCAGCAGCAAGAGAATCCAAGCGTTGAATACTGTCGACCAAAAAGCTCGTTTTAGCTTCTTCAGTTCGTGAGCTTCCCGAAAAATAACAATATTCGGCGCAGTGAGGCTTTCGTTGACAGAGATCGGCTTGTCAGACTGGAGTCCAAGTTGATTTAAACAAATGCGCTTTTTGGTTTTCCGATATGTGGCATTGGCAGAACGAAGTATCTGCCAATGCCGTCGGCAGAACGAAGTATTTGCAACCGACGAAAATTGAATGATAATGACAGAGTTGCACAGGTTTCTTTTAGGTTTTGTTCTTAAGATTTCCTTCGGCCAGGCGTACATGCAATGGCAGTGCATAGTCGGCTGAACATACTGTTGAGGTCTTCACCAGCGGTCATTGGTACACCATGAAGAATAGCGTCACTGCACAGTTTGTCACGCTCCATCGATTCGATTTTATTTTGTAGGGTTGATATTTCATTAGTTAATTCGGAGCACAAGACCAACTCAGATGTTTGCTCGAGGACTTCAATTCCCACGGTCAACGCAGAGATGGATTTGTTGACATTATCGAAGCGGTGGTTGAAATCTGCAACGATTGAATCCAATTTTGCCAGCAATGTGTTATGCATGTCTTGCATTGTGGATTTTAATTCGGTGTTGAAATCTTTAAGTTGTTTCATGAGTCGCATCTCAAATGTTTTGCCGGATTTGTCGTCTTTTGCAGTGTTTGGGGCTTACTTTTTGACAAAAATCTTGTCTCTGGTCTATGTGGCGGTTCTGTCATTTTGGTAAACAATTAGCGCACAAAGAAGCAACGGTTGATAAAGTAAGTGTTTTGGTGTATGCGTTAAAACTTTCTTTGGAAAAATTGGTAGTTTATTAACAAAACGAGCTTGAAAACAATTGGTGCGACAAAATGATGTGTTTATCTTCCTCTAGCTGTCAACTTAGTGATGTTACTCCTTGACTTCGCAGTTTCAAATGTTGTTAGAGGAAGCTCCGCCAAGACCGTTTTCTGTTTTTTGTCCAAGAACTTCAATTGCTTGGCAACTGAGTCAATAACCGAACGGTTCCATAGCACGTCGCGACCTAAAATGCCATCGGCGGGTATGTCGCTCGTGTTACCTGTGATATGCCATTTCACTTTCAGTTTGAACTTGCTGGACAATGATACGGTCATCGGCAGCGTCCCTAATGTTTTCGTCATTCCACCAAATGCTCCTCCTAATTCTTTTGTGTCCGTAGATCTGATTTTATCTATGTTTAGAAGTGCATTTTGTTTTAATTAACTGATGTCTGCACCAGTATCGATAAGCAATTTGACCACTCCAGTTTTCGCTGTAGGCAGTGGAAATTGCACATACGCGTCGTGTCCGTTGCGTTTACACGTTAGTAACAGATCGCGTTTATTGAACTTAAGGCTTGTGTTTGATGTACCCAGTATACGTGCGGAGTGCTGCACGAAATAGCTGATGTTTATCATAATCATCTTAATAAGCCACAGACATTGTTTTAAAAAGATATTGACTTTCTTTTATGCAACTTGTAAAAAGATATTGAAAAGACCAATCGCGAGACCAAAATCTATTTCTGTCTTCTTTATGTTTCGAGGATTGTTTAAAACTATTTTAGAAGTCTTAGTTTTATGTTTCCTTCGCTGTGGTCGATTCTGCGTCGTAATTTTGGGTTTGGGATAAGCTTTTAGATTTAATTTAGTCAAATCCTGAGTCAAAGAATTATTTTTGGGTTCTTGAAGAACTCTTGAGGTGTCCGAGGCTTGCTGGGCACAGTCTAGTTGTTCAGACTGGGCCCCCTCGTGTTTCCCTGGTTCGCCTTTAAATAATTTTTTTTTTGCTAAAGCACTCTTCTTCTGAGTGCCCTACCCGTGAGCACCAGAGGCATTTCTTTCTCTTAGGTGCCGATTTTACGGCGAATACCTTTGGCTTGGGGCAAACATCTTTTTCATGACCGTAGGAGTGGCAACCCTCGCAATATGGGGTGTTCTTCCTCTCCCGACAATCAGCATAAGTGTTGTTTGGTTTATTGCAGAACCCACATTTAAGTTTAGGAGTCTGTCCCCGAATATTTTGCATTGGCAAAGGGGAGTCTATCATAGCGTTTGCAGCGATGGAGCTACTAGGAAGATACTCGAACGGGTCGGAGGGATAGGAATGTGAGGAGGTACATATGTGGGTGTGCAAAGTGTTCCGTGCTGTTTGGATTGTAATATGGTGGATGATTACTACCAGCCGCTTGTTGGCAATATGTTTTGGGATATCCGTGAAGGCTACTCCCCATATGACCCGCGTCTTGCCACGGTATGGTTGATATCAACAGGAGTGATGACTCCTCCGCAAAATCTGCCAGTTTCTTTAAATCCGAATCGTTCTAATAATGGTGTTGTTTAGCTCATTCAGCAAAGCACCACTTTCCGACCAAGCATAGCTAGCACCTATGATTTCTCGGGCTTTGTTGTGCAAGCCCCAAAGCTTTCTTGCAAAGGACTAAATGTCCTCTGTAACCAGCTGATACGATTGCTTTATTTCTGCCACAACACTATCCAAGGTTTTTGGGGTGAGGAAACCCTTAATTAGCCTTTCCAGCTCTCCTAAGGTCTTTGGAACATTTCCTCTGACGACCTCAAATGCTTCCCCGACTAACCTAGTTGTTAGTAGAGAGTCGTCAGGCTCTGTGCATTGTAGGCCGAGTTGGCAGGGGTTTATGAATTCATAAACTTTTCCGGACAAGTCCGGCGTACTAGCCCCGGAGAACTGAGGGATTAGGCGGGCGACAGTTTTCGCTTTACTTTCGTACGACATTCCGCTAGCTTGGGAGGGAGCAGTTGTCGACTCTGTACTTTGAAGTTCTACAGGTGGTACTAACTGTTTCGGTTTGCTCGTGATCTTACACAACGAACTTGTGTGTTTGGATGTAGTCGGTTTTTGACTGACTGTACCTAGCACTGGTACAACTTTGCTCGGAAGCGCTCTATGGGCTAACCAACTCCTATCGAGCTCACTAGCGAGGTCGCCTACTTGATTATCTACCTCTATGGCCTCCTGGAGATGCTTCTCAAGAATCGTACGCGGGAGTTAAGTTATTCGAAGGGGAGCTTTTTTTAAAAAAAATAATTTATTTGACCATTTCGGTCTACAGTCAAGAATACAATGATCATGAAATATCTCTTGCACATAAAAGGTGCATTCAATTTGCGGAGGTGAGTTCCACGAATCTCGGAGCACGGAAATCGGCTAGACGCTGATCTTGCGAGTTTTGTGGAATTCACCTGTGCAATTACAAAAAATGGATTATCTTACAATATTCGAATGTTCTTATGATTAAGTTTCCATCTGTGGGTAGTGGGGTTGGCGTATGTGGCGATAAGGGGTCAGGTTAACGTGTGAACGTAACTCGCGCACTCACTTTGCTTCAATTTGGATTCAAGCTTTTGAATTTCCTTGAAGTATGTTTATTTCAAGCGGTGTACGGCCTTGGTGTATTCGGCAAGAATCGCCAACCGCGTAAATTTACCCGACGACTTACTCAACTGGAATTTCACCAACTTAAAAACCTCAGAATGTAAAAGCTCTTTAAGTTCCGACAGTAAGATGTCGTTCAACTCTTTTACTTCTTGCGTTTGCTCTCGTTTTTCCTTCCTAAGTTGTTCGTTTTCGTCTAGTAATGTGTTAAGTTTGGCCTTAATTTCGCTGTTGGCCGTCAACTTAAAAGTTTAGTTCGAAACAAATCAACTTAAGCGCGATACTGGTTCGCTTATGGAATTCGCAAGAGTTTAACGTTTAACACAACAAGATAAGGCAAGAAAGGATAGAGTTAGAGAATTATATACATATATTTTTTATTTTTTTTTGCTCGTGCTTTCACACTGTACGTTCGGTTTTTTTTTTTTTAGGATTTTCGCGATCCTACCGGCTGCGCCAAATTGTTGTACTATCAAAAAACACCCGCTATGTTTAATGGTTCGAATAAGACTCGACCCCTGTCTCTGGTTCCAACCGAATCGTTGGGTAATTCTGCACGATCGGCATTTCTCCGTTGCTTGACCTGGTGAGTAAGCATCGGGGAAATCCGCTCGTGCCAAACACCAGTGATTCGGTAATTCGACACTACAGCAATTACGCGTTGTTTGACCTATCGAGCCATTATCTCAGCAAAACAATATGTTTTGACAAATGGCAACGGCTTCGATGGTTTTAACGGCAACAGCAGCGCGTGTCGAATACCAAGTCACAACAATTCTATATTAAGGGTGGTGGTCATGGTGCAGTGGGTGTCGGGAAGACATTTATTTTTTAAAAATAAATAAAATCGTCTAACTGTAAAAGCTGATGTCGACTCTACTGCAAATGACATAACACTGCCAGTATCGAGTGTCGTGGCTTGAAGAGTTGACTGAGCTCATAATGATTATGACATTCGATAAAAATTACCGTGGTGGTACCAGTAAGTCTGGACACCACTCTTGGACGCCATTGAAACCTATTACTACCTGAGTTTCGAACCACTGCACCTCGCTCGGGTTGTGTGAATAACATCATAAGGGTAGGAAAGTTTCGTGTTGGTCGTCAGAGTCGTTTCTGTTTTTGTAAGGATCAAGCAAAATTTCAGACCATATCAGACTCGTCATCCAGGCTTTTCTATTTGCAAAGTATTTGATGGGCACATTTTTGCCTCTGGAAGAGTGTTAGCCAAAAAAAGAAGAGTTATTCGCTCTTTTTGACTTTTGCCACCAGTTGGATGGTCTCCTCTAAATGCCATTGTACCATTTGAAAATGCACGGAAGTACAAACCGCTTTCGTCTGCATTAAAATTAGTTAATAATCTTTTAAAAGTCTTGGCAGCGTATTCTGCTTCCAATTGTTCGTTTCTCGTCTTGTTTTTCCCATTTTCTAAGTGCTCTAGTATTTCAATTTTTTGTATCGATATCCACAAAGCAACATGGAGATTTCCTGATCAATCAACCGTCAACCAGATTGACCACATTGCGATCGACGCAAGGCACTTCTCCAGTATTATGGATGTCCGAACGTTCCGAGGGGTCAACATTGACTCGGACCACTACCTTGTTGTAGTCAAGGTACGACTGCGGATATCCCGAAACCGCCAAGACAAGGAAATACTATAAGGAAGTTCGACGTCGGATGGCTGCAATCGCAAAAGGTCACCAGATTCTTTTCCGATCGAGTCTCTGTCAATTTCTCAAGAAGTCCTATGCCGCCAGCATCAAGTATTGAAGACCAGTGGCAACATTGGCAAACAGCCATCAGAGGTGCCGTCTCTGATGTCCTGGGTTTCACTCGGCCACCACAACGAAACCGCTGGTTTGACGACGAGTGCAGCGGAGACAAGAGACATACAAAACGGCGATTAATAGAAAGATCAGAGCTGCTCGCGAGCTCTACGGGCAGAAGAGGAGAGACGAACACAAGCTTTTCAGGAGGAAAAAGAAAGAGCAAGAGAAGCGCGCGATAGAGGAGATAGAGGGATGTTATAGCAGGAATGAGGTTCGGACGTTTTACCAAAGGTTAAAAAGAACATGTCAAGGCTACAGAGCCCGAACCGAGGCCTGCAAGGATGAACAAGGGAACATCGTAGTAGAATCGCAGTCGTTGCTGAGGAAGAACTACTTCTGCAGACTGTTTAACGGCGACGACGAATCAAATCCCGCTGTCAGGCAGAATAAACCCTTCAACCTGGACGACGAAGACCAACAATTCCGTCTACCCGACTTGGACGAGGTGAAGAAAGCCATTTCGAAGCTTAAGTCCAACAAAGTTGCTGGAGCTGACGGCCTAGCTGCCGAGCTGTTCAAAGCAGCAGGCGATGACTTGGTAAGGAGCATGCACCAACTCATCTGTAAAATATGGTCGGAGGAAAGTATGCCCGATGAATGGAACCTCAGCATTGTTTGCCCGATCCTCAAGAAAGGAAACCCTCTGAACTGCGCCAACTACAGAGGCATCAGTCTTTTTAACGTCGCTTACAAGATCTTATCTGCCGTGTTGTGTGAACGCCTGAAGCCGTTCGTCAACAACCTGATCGGTCCATGAAAGTCCACCATCGACCAAATATTCACACTGCGGCAGATCTTGGAAGAAATCGATACCCACCACCTCTTCATCGATTTTAAGGTCGCATATGACAGCATCTATAGAGACGAACTATACAGAGCCATGTCTAGTTTTGGCATCCCTGCCAAACTCGTCCGTCTGTGCAGGATGACGATGGAGAATGCACGCTGCTCCATCAAGGTCGGTCAAGAACTCACCGAGACCTTTGATGTCAAAAAAGGATTTAGACAAGGCGACGCGCTGTCATGCGACTTCTTCAACATTGTTCTTGAAAGAGTTGTGCAAATCTCACGCGCCAACACCAGAGGCACAATCATATGGATATGGAGAGAATATTCCATTTCCAATTCCTTTTTCCTTTCTGGATTAGCTGCCTAGTACTTTGAACATTTACGGCATTGGTTTTTTTTTGGTTTAAAAAATGAAAGATTATAATTTTCACAAAAAACACGCCTGTAGATACACTCCTTTACTGCAACTTTTTGTTCCTTGTCACAGAGTTTCTTGTAAAGATCATACATTTTTAATATTGATATTTTACTTTCAAGGTAAAGTTTTTTGCTCGATTGCCTCACATAATGAGATTCCATGACCGGAAAACTCTCAATGTGCTGTTTTATAAAAAACAAGTCACGTTCATTAGTCTTATTTCCTGGTGCTTTTCTTCCACGATTATCTAATCCTTCGAAACAACCAATAGAACGTGAATTTTTGATGGCGGTATTTATGGGTCCATTTGAAATGCATAGAGTTTTTTCAAAAAATTTTGCGCACACTCTATGTTTACCATTGTTATTTTCCAAATAATATGCTTTGGATAAAGTGCGAGCATTCTTATTCGACTTGTCTATTTTTCGACGTTTGGGTTCCACTGTTTGCACATATTTTATTAGAAAATCCTTTTGTCTGTTATAACAAGCGAATCCCCAATAAGATTTGCAGATTTCAATTCTCTCTTCTAATGTAAAGTAGAATGTGCACTTGAACCTACAGTTTGCACAATTAACTTCCTTCGGAGCCTTAGCAGCGCAGGCTTTATTTGTGGTCGTGTAAGGAAGACATTTTGCCCGTTTAGATTTAGTTATGTTGACTTTCCAGTTATCTGGGTTTCTTTTTCTGCGCCTTGTCAACTTGCTTACATCAGCTTGGTCTTCGTAGTCTGAGAAGTCGGAAATCGAAGTCGGCTCAAATGTACGATCATGATTTGACGATGCACTGAAATCTTCCTCATCATCAGTTTCGATTTCATAGTCCACAATTTTAATTGAACTGCATTGCGGCTGAAATACATAACAATACATAAAAGCAATTCAAAATAATGTTATATAAATACTTTTTCAATTTGTTTTTCGATAGTCTCAACTTCAAACGTAAGTGGCTCTTCATTTTGTATCATTACACTTTGTGTAGCACTAAAATTCTAAGTAAATCACAGTTAATAGATCCAATATTAAAATATTTAAAAAAAAAAAAACCTTTTCTATCAGCCTTTTATTATTAGTATTTGAGTCGGGCATAGTCACATTATCTAAAAAGTTAGAAGGCTCTCCTGAGATTTGAAACAAATCTTTCATAGATTTTTGCATGGAATCTGCATTCTGCAAAACAACATTGTATGGAAAACGAACATTAAGGAACAACCAAAACACTTTATGCTTACGTGTTTTGTTTTGTCTAGTACTGAATGCAGCATTAATTTTCCTCTTGAAAACATAATTGTAGCACTATTTTTTTGATTTTAATATCACGTTATCACTTTCACTCAAAACTCTTTCGAAATTTTTCAACTATGTACCTGAAAGCGCGCAAGATTTAAACATCACTAAGTACAAACTTTTATGGAAAATGACACTTAAGTCAATGGGTGCTACTGTGGAAAAAATCACTAAGTGAGTTAATCAGTTTTTCCTCTGAAGTAAAATTAAAAAACGTACTTAGTGTGTTTTTATAATTTATAAATCCTATTAGAATGACTTGAATTAGCACTTGTTGAGTTTTTACTGTATAGAATACTGATAGTTGTGTAAGTTAATGAGAAAATCTCATTTTTGGAAAATTTGTACTTAGTGACATTTACCTTTGCCTCGTCGGAGTTCTTATATGCGACATTTAGAAGACTAATTAGTCTATAATTGGCGCAGCTGAGGGGGTATCCTTTCTTGTGGATCGGGCAAACGGTGCTGATATTCCATTCATCAGGCATACATTCATCTGACTTAATTTTGGAAACGAGTTGATGTATGCTTTCTACAAAGTAATTTCCAGCTGCTTTAAACAGTTCGGCCATCAGGACCAGCTGCCTTTTTGGACTTAAGTTTGGTTCTGCCATCCTTACTTCATCTTGGTCAGGTGGACGAAAGTTTTGGCTATCGTCTCGGTTGAATGGTTCATTCTGCCTGACAGTGGGTTTTTTATGTCGAACTGTCGTATTTTAATTCGTTTCGACGGCGCAAGCGCCAAAATCATCCGTAAGCCTGACCACGGGGCTGAACGTTTCCTCGTAATCGACTCCGTACTCCTGCGTAAATCCTCGCACTACCAACCGCGCCTTGTAGCGACCAATACTCTCATCTGGATTCCGTTTTATCTTGAAGACTCAACGATTGTCGACTACCTTTTGATCCTCTCATGGATTGACCAAATTCCATGTACGATTGGTTGCCCCGGCGTTACATCTGCACTCTCGTCTTCTTTCACATCGCGTTCAGTCGCGTTCGCATATTCGTTGATCTTGTCAGCGTCACCGATGTCAATCGTTTCCATCGATTCTTCCAAAAGAAAAATGACATCTCGGGCCAATCGATGCGATTTGTCATGATTATTGTGTCCGACAAATACACATTTGACCGCCTTCGGATCCAGTTTTTGCCGCTTTTCTTTTGGAATGTACACGAAGACCTCAGACCCGAAAATTCGCAAATGATCGATTTCATTTCGTATCATAATTCGTGGGGCGATTTTTTAGGAATCGTACTCGTTCCGGTTCGATTCAGCACATGTACTGCAATGTCGCTGCAGATGCCGTCCTAATGATCCTGTCGTACCACCGCGACAGGAAAATACATTTTTTTCTATCACTGCACAAATTACAGAAGGCTATATCCCCTTGTCGATCAGCATATTGCCATACCCAACCCATGGATCTCATTTTTACAAAATTTACGCTACACGACCTTTTGCGAACACTGCAGATCCAATTTTATACTTTCTCAGTGGTTCTATGCACTTTCTAGCATTGTCACCAAATTTTCGGTGGAAACAGCACATTTTGTAAGCTTTGTTGGCTGTCGGAGGTTGACGAGAGTTTGAACGGTGTCAGAAAGAGCGATTACCACGTAACTGTTTTTCTAACGGTTGTGAAAGTGGAGTTTGACCAATTTCTGACACTGAAACACCGCCGACTTCAATGGTCTCCAGCACTAGACCCTCGCTTGCTAAGATGGCCTCCGCTGTATCCACAGACCACGAAGGACTTCTTAACTGACCTTCCCCACAGCCAATGCCTACATCTCCCGTAGTAGCCGCGAAGGAGGTTTATTGCCTAATTCCATCTCGATAAGCAGTTTTCGCAACCGTTTGTCTAGCGAGTCTGCAAACCGCTATATGAGGCTGACTTTCAACTCCTAGTACTTGTTGCTTTCAGGTGGATCGGCTGTGAGATCAGACAAGTACTTCACTCTCAAATGTCCCAACTACTGTATAATATTTAGTACTATCTGACCACACTTGGTTCGAGTAGAATTGTGCTTCAACTTGCGTAAACCACAGCACAGGATTTATTTGCTTTACACGCCGCAACTCCTTAGCCCTACAAAATCTTTCATTATCGCCGCGTTGGTCGCTAGCCCCCTTCATCTACTTCTCTGTTGCTCCCTTGCTCCCTTGCTCCCTTGGCGTGAAATATCTACACTTCTTCACACTTCGGACGTCAGACTTCTGACTTATCATGTCGGGGTCACCAATTATAGATCTCCGGTTTATATATCCTTGTTGATTTGTAGAATTTAGGTAAACCACGGCACCATATGCTCGTTGCGAGGCATCGGAAAACGCGAGCTTCATGCGTTAAGTTGCATCTGTCAACATTATGCGTTGAGATATCTTTAAGTTGTTGAGTTGGAGTAGACCCTTTCTGAATGACAACCATTTCGTGTGCATCTCCATGGGTAGTGGAGCTTCCCAATCTGATTTGGATATCCATAATTCTTGGGAAAATATCTTGGCGAGTATCACTACTGGACTCACAAGGCCCATTGGATCGAAAATGTGAGCAGTATCGGCCAAAATGGATCCGTTTTGATGACGAATTGATCTGAGAGATCTATTCATTTTCAAAATGAATTTCATATTTTCTAACTCGATTTTTCACACTTATCAAGCACTTCGGTGCGATGATTTAGACGAGCGATATTTTCGCCTGATGTTGCAGGCTGTAGCTCGTTATTTATGTATATTTTCGTCATTAACTTCTACTAGAACATCATCATACCGCGTTTGGCAGTGCACATTATCATCGACGAAATGGTACTCAATTTCAAAATGACCTGCTAATTCACGAGGCAACTGTTTATCATCATTGATCAGATGAAGATTTTCGTCCAATTCCTCAATGTCGCGTACATCGTCAACGGTATCTGGTTGAACAATGGTGAAATTGACTTTGTCCGCATGGCGATCATTGTCTACCTCGTCGCTCCAACTATCAATTTCTGACTGCAATTGTCTGGCCGTCAGGACCTTTCGTCGTCTAAACATATGTGGTCATTGTCAAAGTAAACAAATTACCAAACAACAGTACAATTACGAATTAATTAATTAAGGGTGCTTTCCCAAATGCAGTACCGCCTGCATTGTGAATCAGCAAACATTCCTAAATGAAAGCATCGTGTGTTTGCATCATTGCTTCTAGGTGCAGTCACAATGCGCATTCTGTTTGAGTTTAGGAAAGCACCCTAATTTAGAATATTAAACTTACCGTGCTCTGATATATGCTGATGCAATTCTTCTAACTGCACCAGTATTTTTCTGTGCCAGCAACTTAAGCTCATAGAATGCCTTGGATTGAACTGCATCCTGATTGTCTAGGGTACTGAGTAGACATTGCAGAGTGTTAGCGATGGTATTGTGCCTTCTTAGTAGCTTGTTGACGAGGATTGGATTAGTTTTCGACGCGCTGCCGCACTGTCATCATTTTGTTAGGCTGCCATACTTGATTCTGTCCCTTGTAGGCTGCCATGTATGGCCAGAATGTATAATCGTATGTTCTGGTAACTCTGCTACTCCGTTTGGTAATATCCGCTTGTGAAGTAAGGGTGCGATAGTTCCTCCCCAACATTTGCGTGGATGGTGGCGTTTGTTGAGTCAAACTCTTCCCACAGCTGATCTAAATTCTTCAGCCGACTCCCTTGTTCGCCGTGACATTGACTCCTGCCTTAAATGGTCTGAAGACGCTGTATCTCAGCCCATGTATCTGTCTGCTTGGATGCTAATTCCTCTACCAGTGTATGGTCCTGGTGCACGCCTATTGAAACTGTTGCAACTGTTGACTGCTGACTCACCAGTATTTAGCCCTGGTGAACGCTATTGTTTTTTGTGATTGCCAAATGCCCCTTTACAGTGGTGGGAGGAAGCAAGAAGCTGAATCACGTTGGGGTCACAAAAATGTTAGAGTACTTGGTGCTTACTGTACTTGATGGATAGATCAGGGTTCTGTACCGTGACTATCAGTGGTATTTCTAGTACATTAACTAGAATCTCCGTTTGAATTGTGTGGATTTGTACAACAAAATTGTTTAGCCTAGCATAAACTAATAAGTTTGGAACTGACCTGTCTTAACAGTGGTGTTTAAACGAATAATGAGCGATTGTCATGTGCGGATGACAGTTGCCTGCTCGCCGCATAGCAAAGCAAGTTTAAAGGTTGGTTCACACCATGTCGATTTGGACTTTTAAATTATATTCATCGAAAATCGTCAATTATGTGTTTCCCGAGCGGGGGGAATAAAAAAAAAAACACTTTTTTATGTTTAATTGGAGAACTTTATTTAAAACACGACTGTCTTGTTGTACTTCCAACGACTGACTACATTTTATGCTTATTAAATTATTCTGTGGGTATCTCAGAATTGGTGGGAAAGGAAGTGCAGGCATCAGGTGTCCGACTTTATGTTTGTGCCTGTAGCGCGGAATGCTTATTCTGCAAATTGATGTTGCGCGTGTATATAGCGCATTCGGATTGCGCATGTTCATGACATGTGGGATACTTGTATGGGAAGATGCTGAGGATTTGGATTTAGACACAAAGGATTCGTATGGAATTATCTCTATTACATGTATGAATTTCGGGGTTCTAGTTTTGATTCTTGCGGTGCCTTTATTACATTTGATTATCTGGCAGTTGGAGTTATCGAGTATTTTTACGGCAGCTGAAATGTACAATGTTAAGTTGAAGATCATCTCAGAGCGGTCATGGTGCAGTGGTTAGCATCATCGCTTGTCACGCTGAAAGTCCGGGTTCAACTCCTGATGTCGGAAAAACATTTATTTCTTAAAATAAATAAAAATCGATCAACTTTGAAAGCTGATGGCGTCTCTACTGCGAAGGCATAACACTGGCAGTAGAGTGTCTTGGCTTGAAGAGTTGATTGAGCGAACACTGAATATGACATCAGGGGATTCGAAAAAAATCCTGTGAATTAAGCAATGACAAAACAGAAAAACGTCACAAATGTCCCCAGCCAGCCTGGACACCACCAAACCACTGTACCTCGCCCGCGGTGTTTGTATAACATTATAAGGGTATTCATATCCCCTTGATCCGCCCGTGGATTATAAAAAAAAAAATAAATCTCAGAGCGGCTGGTGGATATGACTTCCTTTTCACTTCAACGACGAGTTTTTAGCTGTGTTGGCTATTCGAGGGCCTCGTTTTTCAAAGGTTCATTTCACTAATTTTGGACTGTCACAATCACTGTTTAAGAGCTATGCCTTGTCTTGAGCTCAATGGCGTAGCTAGGATTTTCACAATCACTATTTTAAAGCTGTTATATAGGACTCTTTTCTTGGTTTCTCACTTATCCGTTAGTTTGGATTTTCACTTGGATTGTCACAATCACTAATTTTTACCTTCGCGGTATTCTCGTGGACTACAAAAGATTTTTTTTCTGTCGCGAAGCACTAGTGTGACTTAAGGATATTCACATTCGCGTTGATACTTTAACTTCCGTGGTCCATAGTCGGGCGCCAATTAAAAATGTATTAGCAAATTTTTGATTAAAAAAGAAACATCTTTATTCATTGAATAGTCAACTTAGAACTAAACTTAGGAACTAACAGCATAATTTTCGTCGTCTATTGTCTCAACCCGCGGACGTTATGGAATGCAGTTTCTTCCAGACGCTTAGTCAGTAAATCAGGTGGATGTCGTTTGGTTGATGCTCGAAAACTAAACATCTTTAGTCTTTCTGGGACCAAATCCGATGTAGACCTGTTTTATCGTTTAGTATAGGTTTGCCAACTAAATAGGGTTGTATGTAATTCCGTTTGGATCCGGTTTCTATTAGTATTTCGAAGTTTTTGTATTTTCTTTCATATTAGATGATATTTGTGAAATTATTAAATCACTCTGACTTTTAAGTTTTTCGTCCATAATCGCCCACATTTTGTTGTCCATCCACTGCTAATTTCTTGGGGATTTGATGCGGCAAGTCAAGGGGGGGTTCGAGGTGAGTTCACTGATTGCATTTAAATTTTGGGTATGGGTTCGAGGTATTAAGTGAAGAACAAAGAACTGGAAAAACTTTGCGGCGGTACGGCACAAAAAAAAATCAAAATATGTACAATAATTAATAATTTCAATTTGAAGGATGTGCGAACTACGTTTGAACTATAAAAGAAAAAAGCCAAAATTCCGTTAATTTAAATTGAAAATTGTATATTTTGCCAGCCGGAAAGAAAAACACGTCTATTCAGTAGCTTGAATCATCTATTGTGGTCTATGTGTCTGTCCCGTTTGAGCAAAATAACTTCCTTGGCACTTGCCGGTTCTGTTTTAAAGTCTGGGTTTGCTGGAGAAGAAGGCGATTCTGTCGGTATGAAGGATAATCTGGGATTCGATTGAAAGTTACCTTGAAATTGATTTCTTGCCTGTGGAGTAGGTGGTTGTGGGTTGAATGGTTGTCTGTGCAGTGTCTGCACAGCATTTTTGACTGAATTTCTGCGAGGAGGTGTTTGGGGTATAGGACTATGTTGTTTTGTTAAGTGCAGCCTGATTGTTAGCATAACGTGTCCTGTTGTTTGGATTCTCTAACTTGAGACAAAGGTGGAGCGCTTGCGGGAGGTTAACAACTTCGCGGGTGCCTAGCAAACTAGGGAGTTCGCCCTTAAGACCCCGAACAAAGGTGTCAAGGGCTTTGCGCCTATAGCTTTGTGTCAACAACTGTGTCGATTCCGGTGAGACATTCATACAACTGAATCTATTTAAGAACAGAGATGGCTATAGGCAGCCCGGTAGAATCCCAAAATCGTGTTACTTGGACTTTCCTTTATCATCATGACACGTCTCGAAATGCTTACTAAGCATAGCCATACCTGTGCCCTGGTTGTAGGTGTTGGTCTTTCGCGGTAGCTCTTGAGGATTCACCATCAACATTTTCAGTGTTGTTGGTTTAATTTTTTCTAAAAATATTACATCTTCTGTGTGATTCAGATAAATGTTTGGACAGTGTTGGCTAACATCTTTTTGCCCGTATTAGCAGAGTAGCCCTTAATTTTGTTTGCCTTGTAGGTAACTGTAGAAGTAACATAAACTTCGTCGAAACATAGATTGATGTTTTTATCAAATCCTTGTAAATGCATGTCTAAAAGAATTGCTAACATTATTTCTTATAATCTGTTTTCTAACATAATTTTTGTAATATTTATTTATTTTTGCAATTTTTGCAACACTATTACCGTGTAAATTACGGGCTTGATTGGGTCTTGGCTTTCGTTCACAGTGACATTTTCTTTCGTCGGATTGTTGCCCATCGTCGTTTTCCAGTTCATGTGCGTAAGTATTTTCTTACGATGCCCTGGAGTCTCTCTATTTCGTTCCAAACCTTTGTCGCTGTATTCCACGGGATCGGCTCTGCTTCTTGGTTCTTTAGTAGATCTTTGAGGTATGCTAACCTCTTTCTGTCGCGGTACTTATTACCTCCTCTTTTCTTCTTGTTTGCTACTGTCTCTGTCCTCGGGATTTGCGTTATCCTTGTTTCATGGTTTTGGAGTTGTCTTATTTCATACTCCTCTATGGTGACTTTTTTTGGGGTCTATATTGTTCTTTGGTGTAGGTGTATACTCTGGTGCTCCCACGACCTTTTCCAGCGAATATTCCTCCGTCATATATGATGTTGGCAGGATTGATTTGGTCAGCGGATCTTCACGGTCTTTTAACGTCTACTACGTCTATTACCTAGGTCTTTCGTCCTGGCAGGATCGCCATGTAATGTACGATGTACGAAGCCTATTCTACTTTATTCTGAACAGGGCACGGATGCCCGAGAGTTCTGTCAGAATGAGTTCTAAACTAAGGCAGGGCACGAATGCCATAGGTGTCTGCCAGAATGAGAAATAAGTTTGATTGTCAAATTGAATCCCATTTTATTTCCAAAATGCTTGGGCTTATATACTAATTCCCTCGTAGCATTCCCAATGCATATTCATACGAAGTGGGTGACTTTGTTAGAGTCTCGATTGCGTTATTTTGTCTCCAACGTAATACAGCCTTCTTTCATTCATTTTTCAATGGCTTGAAGGCAGATACATCCCTTTGTTGAATAATTCTGGTAGTGTTTGGGTACAAAGCTGTTTCCGATTACATGAAGCGTGTATCTTGTATCCTCATGCAGAGAGGAATGGTATGCCATCAGTGCTAAAGGGAACACGTCATCCCCACTAATTTGATCGTCGTTAACAAATTTAGATAAGTAATCCATTAGAGTTCTGTTCAACCATTCCCTCTGATTCAGGATGTACAGAGGTGGCTCGGGTTTTCTCGATGCTTAAATACTCCATGCTTTGTCGAAAAACAGCCGATTCGGAGTTGCGACCGTGGTCAGGGTGTAGGGCGTTTGCCACCCCAAAACCCAGAACACTTCTTCAACGAGTTTTGATGTCACTTGTTCAGCTTTTTGATCAGGAAGCGCGAATGCCTCAGGCCACTTGGTGCAGTAATCCATGAGAACAACCATTTAGCCACTGTTTCTCGATGTTCTAAGTAGAGGTTCTAGCACGTCCTTTGCGACCCTTTCGAATTCCGAATACCGAATTCCTTAAAAAACCTCCACCTGATACATTCCGTGATTTCGACCTTGCCACCAGCGGACTGAACGTAAAGCTCTAGCTCTATATATGGTACGCTGGACAGGCGTCCAGCATTAAATTTACCTCGTCCCCAGTCGCGTCGTCCGCGGCAGCTTTATACTCTTCTTCTGATTGAACATCACCTGCTTCAATGTTATATAACCTCTGTTGCTTGTTGTGGGGGTAATTGTCTGATTTCGCCTGTCGCTTGAACGCGTTACCGCTCTTGGGGCGGTTAAAGTAATTGATCTGTCGAGTTTGGACTTATCTGTCCACCTCCATTCTCTCACTGGGTTTTGGCCCGACCCTTGGTGGAGGACCGTTATCGACAGGAGGTGAATAACGCGATTGTTGCCTAAACTTATTTGTGTGATTCAGGATGAAACCCCTGGGCGGTGGACCTGGTCTTGAGTTTGGACCAGAAAGATTGGTTAATGGGGCATGAAGCGAGTGGTTGCGATAGTTTAGGTTTTGTATCTCCAAACACGCGGCATACGCTTCGGGAAGGGTTTTCGGCTTTTGGATAATAAGCATCCTGGACAGATCGCCGTTGAGGCCACGGACGAATACGTCTAGAGCCTTGTTTCGGTAGGTTTTCACCAGGGGTACCTGTTAACCCTTTCCTGACCGAAGCTCAAGACCGAGCTTGTTAACCATCAGCGACAACTGGTGGTTAACAGCGGCATACAATTCATCGAGCCTACTTCCCCTTTGGGCGAGCGGGTTCAGCTGGTGTTCAAGCGTACGCACGTCGCGCTTGTCTGCATAATGTAGAGACAAGCACTGCATAATCTCCTGCCAGTCACTGTCAAAGATATTATACGACACGAGGGCAGCATCCGCGGGGCCTCAAACCATTCCGCGAACATGCTGCAGGATGGCCCTATATATGGGCTTCGACCTCACGTCCCGTACGATTCCTTCCACAGCGTGTACCCATGACACTTACTGTGTAGGGTTTCCATCGAAAACCTGCAGCTCTTTGACATAGTAGGGCAGCCGACTGATATCACTAAGCTCATATTCATTCTGCGGAGGGTTAAGTGTCGCGGGCCCCGTAGGTCTTCCAGGGACTTAACGCGACACTCGAATGCTCTGATCTGGGCTATGACGGTTTTTACCGCGCCAGTCAGCTCAGTGATTGACTTCGTCATTGATTCCATGGTTTTAACTTTACCCTTTGCTTGCAATAAATATGTGAAGTGAACTCTCACCTGGTAGCAAGGCTTGTATTGCCTCTAGATTCTTGTCCTAGCACGTCTACCGATGGTAAGACCCATCCGAACCGAATTTTTTATGGGCACCGGCCTTGAAAGTTTCGTGTTGTTCCCTTTTAGTGGCCAGCGTTGAGATTGTAGCCGACCTACTCATGGCACAGATGTCTTCACCATCGATCTATTTAACTAGCCGATCTCCGAGCATGTTCCCATAGGTATGCCGGAATGTGTTACTACGAGAGTTAGAGTAGCTGCTGTGTTCCCATGGGTACAGCAACTTGCACTCAGATAGAGTGTACTAACCTCGCTTCCTATGGAAACGTAACTATCGGTCGTTAGATGTACAGATATACACATGTACTTACGCCCATGGCTTCAAATTTTCTTTGAGGAACTCCATACTATCAGCGTACTTTGACGATACGGCTTACTCTTCAGTACCCTGTCCTGAAACCAGTTACGCAAATCACCATTTCGTTGCCGCAATCGGTTAGTTGAATCCATAACTACACGGTTTTCGCAATTGCCTCCATTTTGGTTGACGCGAAAAAGCGAAATCTCACTTCTCGGTGAGATATGCCATCAAGTGACCAGTGGACCTGTTGCTTTAAAAACCATATTACCGATCATTTTTTTGTGAATCAAGATGGCGGTTTATTAGCGTTTCCATGATCTTTGAAAGAACATACAATGCCCCGGTAAATTCGAATACAAGTGATTCTGTTGTACAATTAAAAACACCCGCTACGTTTAATGGTTCATTATTCTTTGAAAAGTTGCGGGGGCACCCGTCAGGCCAAAAGGCATTGGATTAAATTCAAAGTGACCAAGTCCTGTACTGAACGCGGTTTTTTCCCTGTCCTGTTCGTCTATCAGTATTTGATGGTAACCATTAGCTAAGTCAAGAGTGGTAAAGTAGCGAATGTCCAGAATGTCTTCTATTCTGGGCAGAGGAAAAGCGTTTTTTACCGTCACCTCATTGAGCTTTCGGAAATCCACCACAACTCTCCATCTCTTTTTGTCCGTCTGGCCCGATTTTTTCGGAAAGCCTAAAAGAGGGGAATTCCATGGGGATTTGCTCGAGAGACCACTTCGTCTTCTAACATTTTATTTACCTGAGCATTGATCTCATCTCTTGCCATCCGTGGTAACCTGTACTGTTTTTGGTTGATTGGCCCTTGGTCAGTTTTTGTAGGGATATTATGTGACAGGACATCAGTTTCTAGCAGAAATATGTCATTGAATTGAATGCATATGTTTTCAATGCATGATTTTTCTTCTTTATTGAGGAATGCGCTCTCTAGGACGAACGGTTCGTTGCTGGAGTTAAGTATGGGAACAAGAACACGACCATCTTCAACATTTGCGATTGTGTTGGCTTAATACACCCCTAGCTTTAATTCCTGCGAGTTAAGGAGATCTAAGCTTAATGTTTTCATGGTCTGAATTAAAGAGACCGAGTTTTCAGAATTCACTATGTTGCAATTCAAATCGCCACACACTATGGTTTTCCAAAAAGAGAACGAATTATTTTCTAAAAAGTTGTAGAGCGGCGAAAGATCGATGTGACTTTTTGGGCTGTAAACAACACCGAGTAAACATTTCCTCCTTTCGCTCAAAAGCTCAAGGAACCAATACTTAAACAAGCTGCCCGGAGGTGAGGTAGAGATAAGTTTTACAGTCAATGTGACGTGCACATAAATTGCTACCCCCCACCGGTTCGATTTTCTCTATCGGCGCGAAAGATGTTGTATCCAGCCACGGAGTATACGTTATCTGAAATATTCGGGTCAAACCATGTTTCGGAAACGCAGATTACATCAACATCTGAACCAACAAACAGACTTTTAAATTCATCAATTTTCCTTAACAAACTCTGAGCATTGATATGGCATACTTTTAGGCCAACATGTTGTGCACACAAAATGTTAATAAGCACACGCAGTTTATCATACGCACCATCGCCACTGGAAGAGGCATTACTAACATCGGCCATCAGTGAAAATTAAAAAAAAACAAGCATCCCCAGCGTAAGAAAGCTCGAAGCGCACAACAAATGACAAAAACTCAAATTGCTAACAGGCATAAGATACAAATACAAGTTAATAGAAGTGAAAATGAAAAATCAAAAAGAAGTTTATGTAGCATCATAGGTAACGGCAGCAGCAAGAGAATCCAAGCGTTGAATACTGTCGACCAAAAAGCTCGTTTTAGCTTCTTCAGTTCGTGAGCTTCCCGAAAAATAACAATATTCGGCGCAGTGAGGCTTTCGTTGACAGAGATCGGCTTGTCAGACTGGAGTCCAAGTTGATTTAAACAAATGCGCTTTTTGGTTTTCCGATATGTGGCATTGGCAGAACGAAGTATCTGCCAATGCCGTCGGCAGAACGAAGTATTTGCAACCGACGAAAATTGAATGATAATGACAGAGTTGCACAGGTTTCTTTTAGGTTTTGTTCTTAAGATTTCCTTCGGCCAGGCGTACATGCAATGGCAGTGCATAGTCGGCTGAACATACTGTTGAAGTCTTCACCAGCGGTCATTGGTACACCATGAAGAATAGCGTCACTGCACAGTTTGTCACGCTCCATCGATTCGATTTTATTTTGTAGGGTTGATATTTCATTAGTTAATTCGGAGCACAAGACCAACTCAGATGTTTGCTCGAGGACTTCAATTCCCACGGTCAACGCAGAGATGGATTTGTTGACATTATCGAAGCGGTGGTTGAAATCTGCAACGATTGAATCCAATTTTGCCAGCAATGTGTTATGCATGTCTTGCATTGTGGATTTTAATTCGGTGTTGAAATCTTTAAGTTGTTTCATGAGTCGCATCTCAAATGTTTTGCCGGATTTGTCGTCTTTTGCAGTGTTTGGGGCTTACTTTTTGACAAAAATCTTGTCTCTGGTCTATGTGGCGGTTCTGTCATTTTGGTAAACAATTAGCGCACAAAGAAGCAACGGTTGATAAAGTAAGTGTTTTGGTGTATGCGTTAAAACTTTCTTTGGAAAAATTGGTAGTTTATTAACAAAACGAGCTTGAAAACAATTGGTGCGACAAAATGATGTGTTTATCTTCCTCTAGCTGTCAACTTAGTGATGTTACTCCTTGACTTCGCAGTTTCAAATGTTGTTAGAGGAAGCTCCGCCAAGACCGTTTTCTGTTTTTTGTCCAAGAACTTCAATTGCTTGGCAACTGAGTCAATAACCGAACGGTTCCATAGCACGTCGCGACCTAAAATGCCATCGGCGGGTATGTCGCTCGTGTTACCTGTGATATGCCATTTCACTTTCAGTTTGAACTTGCTGGACAATGATACGGTCATCGGCAGCGTCCCTAATGTTTTCGTCATTCCACCAAATGCTCCTCCTAATTCTTTTGTGTCCGTAGATCTGATTTTATCTATGTTTAGAAGTGCATTTTGTTTTAATTAACTGATGTCTGCACCAGTATCGATAAGCAATTTGACCACTCCAGTTTTCGCTGTAGGCAGTGGAAATTGCACATACGCGTCGTGTCCGTTGCGTTTACACGTTAGTAACAGATCGCGTTTATTGAACTTAAGGCTTGTGTTTGATGTACCCAGTATACGTGCGGAGTGCTGCACGAAATAGCTGATGTTTATCATAATCATCTTAATAAGCCACAGACATTGTTTTAAAAAGATATTGACTTTCTTTTATGCAACTTGTAAAAAGATATTGAAAAGACCAATCGCGAGACCAAAATCTATTTCTGTCTTCTTTATGTTTCGAGGATTGTTTAAAACTATTTTAGAAGTCTTAGTTTTATGTTTCCTTCGCTGTGGTCGATTCTGCGTCGTAATTTTGGGTTTGGGATAAGCTTTTAGATTTAATTTAGTCAAATCCTGAGTCAAAGAATTATTTTTGGGTTCTTGAAGAACTCTTGAGGTGTCCGAGGCTTGCTGGGCACAGTCTAGTTGTTCAGACTGGGCCCCCTCGTGTTTCCCTGGTTCGCCTTTAAATAATTTTTTTTTTGCTAAAGCACTCTTCTTCTGAGTGCCCTACCCGTGAGCACCAGAGGCATTTCTTTCTCTTAGGTGCCGATTTTACGGCGAATACCTTTGGCTTGGGGCAAACATCTTTTTCATGACCGTAGGAGTGGCAACCCTCGCAATATGGGGTGTTCTTCCTCTCCCGACAATCAGCATAAGTGTTGTTTGGTTTATTGCAGAACCCACATTTAAGTTTAGGAGTCTGTCCCCGAATATTTTGCATTGGCAAAGGGGAGTCTATCATAGCGTTTGCAGCGATGGAGCTACTAGGAAGATACTCGAACGGGTCGGAGGGATAGGAATGTGAGGAGGTACATATGTGGGTGTGCAAAGTGTTCCGTGCTGTTTGGATTGTAATATGGTGGATGATTACTACCAGCCGCTTGTTGGCAATATGTTTTGGGATATCCGTGAAGGCTACTCCCCATATGACCCGCGTCTTGCCACGGTATGGTTGATATCAACAGGAGTGATGACTCCTCCGCAAAATCTGCCAGTTTCTTTAAATCCGAATCGTTCTAATAATGGTGTTGTTTAGCTCATTCAGCAAAGCACCACTTTCCGACCAAGCATAGCTAGCACCTATGATTTCTCGGGCTTTGTTGTGCAAGCCCCAAAGCTTTCTTGCAAAGGACTAAATGTCCTCTGTAACCAGCTGATACGATTGCTTTATTTCTGCCACAACACTATCCAAGGTTTTTGGGGTGAGGAAACCCTTAATTAGCCTTTCCAGCTCTCCTAAGGTCTTTGGAACATTTCCTCTGACGACCTCAAATGCTTCCCCGACTAACCTAGTTGTTAGTAGAGAGTCGTCAGGCTCTGTGCATTGTAGGCCGAGTTGGCAGGGGTTTATGAATTCATAAACTTTTCCGGACAAGTCCGGCGTACTAGCCCCGGAGAACTGAGGGATTAGGCGGGCGACAGTTTTCGCTTTACTTTCGTACGACATTCCGCTAGCTTGGGAGGGAGCAGTTGTCGACTCTGTACTTTGAAGTTCTACAGGTGGTACTAACTGTTTCGGTTTGCTCGTGATCTTACACAACGAACTTGTGTGTTTGGATGTAGTCGGTTTTTGACTGACTGTACCTAGCACTGGTACAACTTTGCTCGGAAGCGCTCTATGGGCTAACCAACTCCTATCGAGCTCACTAGCGAGGTCGCCTACTTGATTATCTACCTCTATGGCCTCCTGGAGATGCTTCTCAAGAATCGTACGCGGGAGTTAAGTTATTCGAAGGGGAGCTTTTTTTAAAAAAAATAATTTATTTGACCATTTCGGTCTACAGTCAAGAATACAATGATCATGAAATATCTCTTGCACATAAAAGGTGCATTCAATTTGCGGAGGTGAGTTCCACGAATCTCGGAGCACGGAAATCGGCTAGACGCTGATCTTGCGAGTTTTGTGGAATTCACCTGTGCAATTACAAAAAATGGATTATCTTACAATATTCGAATGTTCTTATGATTAAGTTTCCATCTGTGGGTAGTGGGGTTGGCGTATGTGGCGATAAGGGGTCAGGTTAACGTGTGAACGTAACCCGCGCACTCACTTTGCTTCAATTTGGATTCAAGATTTTGAATTTCCTTGAAGTATGTTTATTTCAAGCGGTGTACGGCCTTGGTGTATTCGGCAAGAATCGCCAACCGCGTAAATTTACCCGACGACTTACTCAACTGGAATTTCACCAACTTAAAAACCTCAGAATGTAAAAGCTCTTTAAGTTCCGACAGTAAGATGTCGTTCAACTCTTTTACTTCTTGCGTTTGCTCTCGTTTTTCCTTCCTAAGTTGTTCGTTTTCGTCTAGTAATGTGTTAAGTTTGGCCTTAATTTCGCTGTTGGCCGTCAACTTAAAAGTTTAGTTCGAAACAAATCAACTTAAGCGCGATACTGGTTCGCTTATGGAATTCGCAAGAGTTTAACGTTTAACACAACAAGATAAGGCAAGAAAGGATAGAGTTAGAGAATTATATACATATATTTTTTATTTTTTTTTGCTCGTGCTTTCACACTGTACGTTCGGTTTTTTTTTTTTAGGATTTTCGCGATCCTACCGGCTGCGCCAAATTGTTGTACTATCAAAAAACACCCGCTATGTTTAATGGTTCGAATAAGACTCGACCCCTGTCTCTGGTTCCAACCGAATCGTTGGGTAATTCTGCACGATCGGCATTTCTCCGTTGCTTGACCTGGTGAGTAAGCATCGGGGAAATCCGCTCGTGCCAAACACCAGTGATTCGGTAATTCGACACTACAGCAATTACGCGTTGTTTGACCTATCGAGCCATTATCTCAGCAAAACAATATGTTTTGACAAATGGCAACGGCTTCGATGGTTTTAACGGCAACAGCAGCGCGTGTCGAATACCAAGTCACAACAATTCTATATTAAGGGTGGTGGTCATGGTGCAGTGGGTGTCGGGAAGACATTTATTTTTTAAAAATAAATAAAATCGTCTAACTGTAAAAGCTGATGTCGACTCTACTGCAAATGACATAACACTGCCAGTATCGAGTGTCGTGGCTTGAAGAGTTGACTGAGCTCATAATGATTATGACATTCGATAAAAATTACCGTGGTGGTACCAGTAAGTCTGGACACCACTCTTGGACGCCATTGAAACCTATTACTACCTGAGTTTCGAACCACTGCACCTCGCTCGGGTTGTGTGAATAACATCATAAGGGTAGGAAAGTTTCGTGTTGGTCGTCAGAGTCGTTTCTGTTTTTGTAAGGATCAAGCAAAATTTCAGACCATATCAGACTCGTCATCCAGGCTTTTCTATTTGCAAAGTATTTGATGGGCACATTTTTGCCTCTGGAAGAGTGTTAGCCAAAAAAAGAAGAGTTATTCGCTCTTTTTGACTTTTGCCACCAGTTGGATGGTCTCCTCTAAATGCCATTGTACCATTTGAAAATGCACGGAAGTACAAACCGCTTTCGTCTGCATTAAAATTAGTTAATAATCTTTTAAAAGTCTTGGCAGCGTATTCTGCTTCCAATTGTTCGTTTCTCGTCTTGTTTTTCCCATTTTCTAAGTGCTCTAGTATTTCGATTTTTTGTATCGATATCCACAAAGCAACATGGAGATTTCCTGATCAATCAACCGTCAACCAGATTGACCACATTGCGATCGACGCAAGGCACTTCTCCAGTATTATGGATGTCCGAACGTTCCGAGGGGTCAACATTGACTCGGACCACTACCTTGTTGTAGTCAAGGTACGACTGCGGATATCCCGAAACCGCCAAGACAAGGAAATACTATAAGGAAGTTCGACGTCGGATGGCTGCAATCGCAAAAGGTCACCAGATTCTTTTCCGATCGAGTATCTGTCAATTTCTCAAGAAGTCCTATGCCGCCAGCATCAAGTATTGAAGACCAGTGGCAACATTGACAAACAGCCATCAGAGGTGCCGTCTCTGATGTCCTGGGTTTCACTCGGCCACCACAACGAAACCGCTGGTTTGACGACGAGTGCAGCGGAGACAAGAGACATACAAAACGGCGATTAATAGAAAGATCAGAGCTGCTCGCAAACTCTACGGGCAGAAGAGGAGAGACGAACACAAGCTTTTCAGGAGGAAAAAGAAAGAGCATGAGAAGCGCGCGATAGAGGAGATAGAGGGATGTTATAGCAGGAATGAGGTTCGGACGTTTTACCAAAGGTTAAAAAGAACATGTCAAGGCTACAGAGCCCGAACCGAGGCCTGCAATGATGAACAAGGGAACATCGTAGTAGAATCGCAGTCGTTGCTGAGGAAGAACTACTTCTGCAGACTGTTTAACGGCGACGACGAATCAAATCCCGCTGTCAGGCAGAATAAACCCTTCAACCTGGACGACGAAGACCAACAATTCCGTCTACCCGACTTGGACGAGGTGAAGAAAGCCATTTCGAAGCTTAAGTCCAACAAAGTTGCTGGAGCTGACGGCCTAGCTGCCGAGCTGTTCAAAGCAGCAGGCGATGACTTGGTAAGGAGCATGCACCAACTCATCTGTAAAATATGGTCGGAGGAAAGTATGCCCGATGAATGGAACCTCAGCATTGTTTGCCCGATCCTCAAGAAAGGAAACCCTCTGAACTGCGCCAACTACAGAGGCATCAGTCTTTTTAACGTCGCTTACAAGATCTTATCTGCCGTGTTGTGTGAACGCCTGAAGCCGTTCGTCAACAACCTGATCGGTCCATGAAAGTCCACCATCGACCAAATATTCACACTGCGGCAGATCTTGGAAGAAATCGATACCCACCACCTCTTCATCGATTTTAAGGTCGCATATGACAGCATCTATAGAGACGAACTATACAGAGCCATGTCTAGTTTTGGCATCCCTGCCAAACTCGTCCGTCTGTGCAGGATGACGATGGAGAATGCACGCTGCTCCATCAAGGTCGGTCAAGAACTCACCGAGACCTTTGATGTCAAAAAAGGATTTAGACAAGGCGACGCGCTGTCATGCGACTTCTTCAACATCGTTCTTGAAAGAGTTGTGCAAAATTCACGCGCCAACACCAGAGGCACAATCTTTCAAAAGTCCGTCCAATTGCTCGCATACGCCGACGATATTGACATAATCGGAAGAACGCAGCGTGATGTCACTGGTGCGTTTGTGAGTATCGAGACGGAGGCGGCGAAGATGGGTTTAGCGGTCAATGAGGGCAAGACGAAGTATATGCTGTCAACAAGAAAGGACTCCCAACACCGACGTCTCGGACAGAACGTCACTATAGACAGCTTTAACTTTGAGGTAGTTAAGGACTTTGTCTACCTAGGCTCCGCTATAAATTCAGACAATGACATCGGCGCTGAGATTAAACGAAGAATAACTCTTGTCAATCGCTGTTTCTTTGGGCTAAGAAGGATGAGGTTGCTCTTGGCTGTTTCGAGAGGAAAATTCTGATCTTTGATCCCATCTGCATAGATGATGAGTGGAGGAGGAGGTTCAACGACGAACTGTAAAGTGACATCGACTTAGGCAGAAGATTGAAGATCCAACGACTGAGGTGGCTGGGTCATGTAGAGCGGATGGACACCAATGCTCCGGCCTGGAAAATCTTCGAATCCACACCCGAGGGACGGCGCAGTAGAGGAAGACCGCGACTCATGTGGCGCACGCAAGTGGAGGGGGACCTCAACCAACTTGGCGTGCGAAACTGGAGACAGCTGGCTAAAGATCGAGATCGCTGGCGACGCTTGTTGGTTGAGGCCCAGGTCCACCCCGGACGGTAGCGCCAGCTTAAGTAAGTAGGAAAGAATTTTGATGACACGACCACGATTGGACTCGAGTACGAATGGAATCGAGTACGAGTGCACTCGATATAAAAAAATTGAACTCGAGTACGAGTTGAAAGTAAATTACTCGAGCCACTCGAATAAAAGTCAACTCGAGTCCCATCTCTAGTCTAATGTTACTTTGTAACGAAAAAAAAAAGACAGTTTCAGAACGATACCATACCATCATGACGCCTTGAGCGCGGGTCTTGGTGGAGAGCGAGGGTGTTGATCTCTTCTTTGCCTAAGGTATACATATGTACATACGAGTATGTACAGTACATCCTTCGATCTTGCAAACCGAGATTCAAGTAAATCCTTATGGCTGCGAATTATTTTGCATCTGTACTTCTATACATATAGCTCAGGTTTTCTTAAAGTCTTGGTCAATCCTTTATTAGATCCAGGATAGCTTGAAAGTATAGAACAAACCAAGAAGGAAGGTTGGAAGACTGAAATTGAAATTCAGAGGACAACATCGGGGCTGATATCTCTAAGCCAAGTCGTGTATATATGAGAATTTCTCCGGTACTGAATCTGGGTTTCATTTGGGGCTCAGAATCCTTGAGAGGAGGCCTATGCGGTGCGGTGTTTAGGCAGACAGAGTGATTAGGCTGTAGTTTTTTTTAAAGATGACATCTGAAATGCTGTAGCTATGCTTGGCAATCGTTACCGCACCATATCGCCTCAAATAATGGACCTTGATGAAGGTTGGTTCAGGGAGGACGGCGTGACCTGCCGGACTGTTCAAGAAAAACTTGCAAAAAAATCTTTACCAGTTGGTCAGCGAAATCATTCGATTTGACAGAGGTCTACAGGTGTGGAACCAGGCTCGTGAACCATTTATAGCTGAGGGGGTAAAAGCATTTTTTTTTTTAAACTGCGGGCTCCGTCCTTTTTATCTGCTGTGAAAATTAATTTCTTTAGATAACAAAATGACCATATGTATCACTTAAAACATTTTATTTAAATTCAGTTCACTTAGAGTTATTTTATAAAAAAAATTGTTTAGACGTTACAGCAAGTAATGCACGATTTAACACTTTCCACAATCCTCTGGTATTGACTGTAAATGCAGCATCCACAATGCGAACAAGGTAAAGCAGCGGTCCCTTCAATTCGTTCGGCGTCCTTTTTGAAAAATACCCAGTGACAGGCTTCTACTCCCAGGAATACGTAGATTTGGTCGTATCTGGATTCGTTTACAGTGAATAATTCCTTGTTCCCTGAGAATATACGCCACTCTTTGTAGCGTATACGGGTGTCCGGTGCTATGGCAGATCTCTCCTTAGATAAAGTTCTAAAATACTAAAAAAGAAAAAAAAGTTTAAAAAATAGTTCGAGGACGAAATTAATTTTTGTTTGACTTACCCAATCACTAACTTGTGTTACAGTACCACTGGGCCTATTTCTTTTACGAGTCATCATTAAGTGTTTCTCCTGGGACCGACTGTAAATTATAAGATGAATATTTATTTTATGTGTAACAAAAAATAATTTTTATGAACTTACATGTAGATCAAGTGAATTATGACGTATTCAGCGAATTTCGGCTCCATTTTTGATTTGTTTTGTCCTAAGATCGTTTGTTGTTGCAACGTTCGAGCTGACTGGTATGCAAATAGAAACTGCTATCTAAAATCTGTGTCCTCTTGTATTTATACATACGTGTGGTCATCTTAAATCACAGGCAGAACGGATTTTTTTTCTCTACCTGCAATCCTTAAAATGGGTTTGTGTCCTTTTATAGTTGCTAATTACTTTATTGCTGCTTTGCAATATGAGGGTTGGGGTTTTTGTTTTTCGAAAACTTCCTTGAAAGTAATTTAAAATTTAAATATTGATACAGGGTGTTCTTGTAGTTTTTACTCAATTAAACTTTTGTCTATTGAATGGGAGAAGATTTTCTTTGAGAATTATTCGAAACACCCTGTAATAACAACAAAGACGTCAAACCATTTATTTCGTCATAAGGACAATAAAATCATGTCATTAGGTAGCTAGCCCGATAGGTAGAGAAACGCATTGGTCCACACAAACCGGGGTATTTTTGAGATAGATTGGGTGGTGTGAATAAAAACTGGAGTAGATTGGTCGCTATACTTTAAAACATTTAATTTGAATTTAATAAAAATTAGTTTCGTCAAGTCTTCGACAACACTTCTCTCAAGAGGGTTTTTTCAGAGTGTCCTTTGGGTTTTTATACACACCACCCATTATTTCCTTTTGTGGGTGCTGGGGCCGTCATTACGCGCCATCGTGTACGGTTTCTGGTAATATGCCTCAGTTCTCCTCAACTTTTCGTTAATTCGCGAGACTACTCCTCGTCATCTTTCGGTCGCCTCATTGCATAGCAACGAACATTTACAGCCTTTTCGTGATAGTAGATGTCACCTCTGGCTGCATCCCTACAATAATGGGAGCGGAACCGTCGTAGCTCGATGTAGCTTCGCCGTGTTTTCCAAACGTTGACCGTTCGGTTTCACCATCGGTTGCAACAATACTTCCAAAATGTGGCTCTCTACTTTTCTTCCCGTTTGTCCAGCGATGCTATAGTGTGCTGATGAGTTCGTTTTGATGTTTTTCAGTGTTAGCCTTGAGCCATGATGTTTTCCTCTATCTCAACACCCTTTTGTCATTTGTTGGAGGTTCATAATCCTATTCATGCACCATACGCCAGAATTCAATTTCTATCAAGAAGGCGAGCATATCGTTAACCATCGATAAAACCTCGTTCCATCGAAATTAGCAGAGAATCTTTTAATGAATCTTATTTCGAACGTTGACCATTTTTTGAGCCCTTTAATGATTTCGAGGATAGTTCTGCGTGCTGTATTCTCAGCGATCGCTTGCATAAACAATTGAAAAAAGTATTAGGTAAATTAAAACGTTAATGATCGTAAACACAGCCGCGTCAGCAGTTGGTACCAGGAGACCCATTACCATATCCAGTTTCCCAGAGCACCAGTACCGCAAATGCCCACGACAAAATCATCACTCGAACGGCTGTCATATGGTATTACGTAGAATTCGTAGTCTATGTCCAGTGCCGGGTGTTTTATACACGCAACCCAACTCGGTAAGCTGAAGCCGCGAAATGTGACGGCAGCAATGACCTGAAAATAGATAGTGTAGCACGGAACTTTTTCTTGGGTCGGCAAGCCATTGACCTTGTCTATCTGCATTTCTTGTTTAAGCCTTACTCCAACCCACCATGATGCGGCATAATCTTCAACCAGCATGGCTATGGCCCTAATGGTATCCACGTAGTTGATTTTCTCAATCTCTTTGAAAGTGGATATGGCTGCAATGAACTCTTCGAACCTGTTAGTATCCCGTTCTCCTCGGAACCGGACCGTGCGTGTTGTAAACGATCCTGCGCGATAATTATTTATCGCAAGCGCCGAAATCAGCTGGTCGAAATGCTCGGTGAAAAAATTTACCGATCGTTCTTGTGACTTTGTACTTTGTCTAGTCTCTGGCACAAAATGGGCGCCAATTGTAGCACGGAATTTTTCCTTGGGTAGAATAAAAAACGGTTGTGGTAGTTTTGAACTATTTATTTAATGAAAACCAAGCAAAAAAATACAAATGAGTAGTGTTACAGAAAAAAAACCCTCCACACCCTGACTACGCCTAGTTCGTTACTTTGTATTCAGCTTTATCTTGGAGCCAACGGAAGAAAACCTCCTAGAAAACGCCTTAAGCCAAGGCCTTGCTCCGAGCGGCAAAAATCTGAGCGGCAAGTGGCCATTTATTGAGCGGCAATTCTTGAGCGATTAGTTGTGAAAATGTCGTTGTCGAATGTTGTTCGTCCTAGTTTTTTGTTTGAAAGTCGTTTCCATATTTCCAATTTTTGCCATGCTGATTTCTTGCCGCTCAGGAATATATTAAAATAATAGAACAGAATTGAAAACTGAGCGATACCGCTCTGCCGCTAGGAGTCGTCGCATGTCGCTTAGCGACTACGTGGCCGCAAATATACAATTTCATATGTTTTAATTTTTTTTTTGCCGCTCTACCACTTGCC
This sequence comes from Matsumyia berberina, assembly GCA_917880715.2. Taxonomy (NCBI): domain Eukaryota; kingdom Metazoa; phylum Arthropoda; class Insecta; order Diptera; family Syrphidae; genus Matsumyia; species Matsumyia berberina. The sequence continues at coordinate 105,814,645 of OU862870.1, read as the reverse complement.
GCTCTACCACTTGCTGCTCTACCGTTTGCCGCTCTACCGCTTGCCGCTCTACAGCTTGCCGCTCTACAGCTTGCCGCTCGGAGCGTGGCCTTGGCCTTAGAGTGGTTTCTTTCGCTGCTCCGCAAAGCACAGAATTATAATAAAATAATAAGATATGGTGATAAGAGCGGCTTAAGTAGTCAAATTATTTACGCAACTTACCTTTCGCTTTCGGCAACTTGATTCCCGCATACGGGCATCCTTGAATTTCTCGGCTGTCCTCAGTCGAGTATACTGCTCTTCCCGTCCTCGCTAGTAAGATCATCGTCTTCCTCGTGATCCACGGTTTCATATAATCCGCACCAGTCGACGTTGTATTGGGTCCTTTCTGTTGGACCACCTTGCGAACCTCATACCTTCCCATTTCCTTAGATTACTTCGTATGATCCAAAGTACTTCGCGGTTAGCTTCAGCCCTACGCCGAAGTAAGTTCTCATCATGTAGACTAGGTCATGCAGTTTGCATTGTCTTGCTGCTTTTCTCTTCCGATCTCCTCCTTAGTCGATTTCCTCAGCTAGTCTCGCGTAGTCTTGAAGTTCTCCAACGCCACTTCCTCCAATAGGTCTCGCAGTTGTTCGTCCCCTTCCCGTTTATCTCCACTCCGGACATCAGGCGAAACGGGCTTCGTTTGTATCTGAAAGAAAATTTACTTAACCACAAGTCTTCGTAGTCGTCCTCGACTTCTAATCGGCACGAGAGGTAGTAGAAGTCCAGCAGGTTTCAGGTTTGTTATCTTATATCGTTGACATTGAGTGAAATCTTTGACATAATTTGCAATATCTCTTCGCATACATGGCGAAAAATAGCGGGTTGAGATTCGTTGAAGAGTACGTTCAGTGCCGTAATGTCGTGCGGTAGGCTCATTATGGTAGGAGCTGTCGTTTATCTTCATCAAGAACAAGCTGAGCCTCTTCGTTGTCATCATCTTTATTATACCGGTATAGTGTTCCATCATGAAGGATATAACCTCGCGAAGTCCAACGGGTGAATCGTTCTGGGGCGAAAGACTCCAGATCGTCAACTATCTTCTTAAGATTAGGATCTCCCATTTGACCGTCACGTGTTTCCTTTACACACCGATGAGGAAAGTCGATAGATACGGATATATCTTTAGTAGCCGGGGGACGGGACAGCGTGCCAGCCAGAGTTTTAGATTTCCCCGGTGTATAAGTTAAATAAAACGAAGTTTATCGTTTGAGTTTCAGTCTATGACTGGTTTTCTTTATTTCTTATTTACTTAATTCTAAATTACAAGAACAGCTGAGCAGTGCATGAATGAAAAGGGCCGTTAGTGTGAAGTAGAGGTGAATGTGCTTAGGGTAAATGTACGAGGGTGTGGCGTGTGACGGAAGTGCAGTGTAAGCTAGGGAGTGCGTAAGGGGAATCAATATTGGGATTTGAATGTTGGGATTGTCTTAACTATTTACAATATTAATAATAATAAGATAATTTAAGGCTGCGGTTAATTTACATCCGTAAGAAGAAACAAGGTGAAATGAATTTCTGCGAAATTTACCCCTTTCAGTTTGAATAAGATATGACCGTGGAAACCCGGCTTGATTCAAGATTCTACCCCAAACTTGCAAACCTCGAACCCAAACGATGTCACCAATTTTGAAGTTTAACCGGGAGTTGCCAGCATGCCGTTTGTTAAAATTGTCTGTTTGTTTCTGCTTCAGGTTATGTTCTTTCTGCCGAAGTTCGACTTGATTGATGGACTTAGGACGCAGTTGCTCTGGTGCATGTGGTAAAGTCGTTCTCAATCTTCGGTTCATAAGCATTTCGGCTGCGCTGAACCCATTTGTCGTCGGCCTTGCTCTATATTCCAATAGAGCAAAGTAAGGATCTTTTTTTTTGTTTAGAATGTTCTTGATAATTTTGACTGCCGACTCTATGAAGCCATTGCTTTGCGGAAATCTTGGTCTTGATGTGATGTGAGTAAATCCCCATTGCGTAGCAAATGTACGAAATTCTGATGTCTCGAGCTGCTTGAACTGTGCGAACCGATAATGTCGGTTCGTACTATTTTAGGAATACCATATCTGGAGAAAAAAATTTAAACTTTGAGATTATACAGTTTGCAGATTGGTGTTCCACTAAAGCGATTTCCGGGAAACGCAAGTAAGAACCACTAATAACACTGGTCAACAAAAAAAAATATTTATTTTTTACTCGGAGATAAAATTATGATATTCGTAATCGTTGGAGTTTATAGAATGAGGAAAACTATATAAAATAGCCAGGTCACATCGGGATTTTGGGAGAAAATGTTTTTTTTTAATGTAAAAATTGAACCGATAATATTACCGAAAAATACTATGTTTTATAAAATTTAGTTGTTTTTTTTGAAAGCATCTGCATTACGTTTATAGGCAGACCTTGGAGTCTGTCTTATGAGCGACCAGCAGTAATCTGCCAACATTGATGGTTTAAAATTTCCATGGTACCGTTTCTCTATCGCAGCAATATCTTGATGGAACCTCTCGCCGTGCTCATCGCTTACATCATCCATATTTTCTGGAAAGAAATTGAGGTGAGAATGCAAAAAATGAATTTTTAGCGACATGTTACATCCCATTTTGTGATAAGCATCCAGCATTATCTTCACATCATCTGCATAACCTGGAGTCTTATTGTTACCGAGGAAGTTTTCTGTTTCTTTCACAAAAGAACACCAGGCATGTTTCTCTAATGAATCTAGAGTAGGTATGAAAGCTGGATCTTTTATACGCTTTCTAATGTCTGGACCCACAAAAATACCCTCTTTAATTTTTGCTTCGCTTAGTGATGGGAACTTTTGTTTCAAAAAATTGAAACCAGGTTGGTCTTTCTTCATCGCCTTTACAAAGTTTTTAATAAGTCCCAATTTGACAAAATTTAGTGTAACCTAGTTGTAGCCCAAGAAGTAGAGCAACAACTTTTAAATCCGCACATATGGACCAGTTATATTTTTTATATTCAATTTTCTCCAATATAAATTTCATAACATCGTAGGTTTCTTTTAAATTCACACCATGGGCTAGAGGTATTGAAGGAAACTTATTACCATTATGAAGCAATACAGCTTTCAAACTAGCCTTTGATGCGTCGATGAATAGCCGCCATTCTTCCGTTTTGTGATCATAACCTAGTGACAGCATTAAGCCATTAATATCATTACAATACACTAAGTTATCGGCTGTCGAAAAATAAGGAACAAATTCACTTTGTCGCGTACGGTACTCTGTAATTTTTACCCCAGGCCTGAGCGGATTCCACTGCTTTAACCTTGAGCTCAGTATTTCAGCCTTTTGTTTTGACAAATTCAAGTCCCTGACGAGGTCATTAAGCTCAATCTGACTGATGAGATGTGGCGCATCAGAAGAAGTGGGGAACTCAAATTCGGGATCATCCATGATTTCTTCAGAACAATATGACGAACTTTCAGTGTCCGAAAGGCGTCCGGAAGGTGGCTTTGGAATTGGAAAAATGTCTGTATGAGGTGCTGGTTTTTTTTTTTACAGAAGAGACATCTGCATATTTTATGGAATGCTTTGATTTTCGAGAAAATCCCTTCACATTGGTGCAACAAAAGTAACAATCTGTGTGGCTCTGGGGCTCACTCCATATCATAGGCATTCCAAAAGGCATTCCAGAAAATGACCCGTTAAACCAACCAGTTAGATATCGGTGGCACCTAAGGCAGCAAATGTGTGGTGCCCAGGGTTTATCCTGATGGTTTATTTTGAATTTAAAATAAGAAAAGTAACACTTTTCAATTAATGGTGTTATTTTCTTTTTTCGGAAACTTGGTGTAAATTCTCCACAAATGTAGCAGAATAAATCTGGACAATTAACACAAGCTCGTGACATTTTATGACTTTAATGCACTTCTAATATTCTTCTTATGGAATTTGCCTAATCAAATATATATTTTTTTAATTTACTCCCAGAGAAGCTGATTTAAACGATGTACGTTTCTATTAGAACTGACCGCGTTCGATAAAGAGGTAAAAGTGTGTGTCGTTGTGTTGCTGTACGTGATCTGAGCAAATTATTATTTTTTCCGTTATCTACAGTTAAAGTACTATGAGAAACAGTATTCAGTATGTCCGAGTATTTTTCATTGTTGCCCAGTGTAATCAGATATGTTTTCGACTCTCAAGTAAAAGAGATCAGCTCCAACCTTCTTTCAAAGACGATCTGGCGTGGCCGTAGGGATGAGTGGTTCATGTCTTGGGATAGTCTGCTGACTTTATTATTTTTAGTTGATTTGTGAAAGTGCAAAGTTACATTTGTTATTCTTTCTATTATAATGGCTGCAGAAAGAAAATTATTTAACATCATAATTTTGAGTGAGTTGTTAGAGAATGAAGAGGAGGAACTTTTGGCCACAACGTAAAAAGAAAAGAATTTGAACAAAGGAATGGTTGAAGCAAAGGGAAACATTTACTCATACGCAATTATTAAAAGAACTTGCGTTTTTGTGTTTCCATAAGTGTGTCCTAGGATTTTTTTTTTATAACTCTGTCTTGAAAAATATCATCATCATCGCGGAATCTCTTTGTTCGGGATTTGAACTATTAGAAAGTGCCGGTTAATTTTCGGGAGCTGACGTGCGTTAATTTGGATCGGTATGCTATAATACACTTTATGCAATGAGGAAGACAATAATGGATTTACTTGTCTTTTTTTTCAACTTGTCCAACTTCTTTTGGGATTCGGATGACGTCTCTGCTTCCCGTTGCACACACTTGAACACCTGCTGATGACCATCTGCTGGAGACTTTTTGCGTGGGAATAAAATTCCTCGGCAAAATCTCCCGACGAAACTTCAATAATTTTTTTTTACAAAACACTTGTATTAATCTACACTTGTACGTGAAAATTGAAAAAACAAAAATTCCTTGGCTTGGAAGGATCAAAATGTTCGGGACTTGAACTATTTGAAAGTGCCGGTTAATGAATGGGCCATTCGGATTATCGGGATATTTACCAATCCGTTTGGTATCACGTTATAAAGAGGAATGTGTTTCATTTATTTAATAATGTTACAGATAGGTCAGATGAAGGGCAAAACTGACATTATAAGGACTGAAACGAATAAAATTTAGAAACTTCATAGTGAAAAAAAAAAAATATTTTGTGGTAGTTCATGTAAATAATTTTTATTTGCCTCAAAAACCATATTTTTTAAAATTCATTTATAGTTTATAAATATAAAAAAATTATTTGGGTTCCCATTCTTTTCGTAGCTTCCTTCGGACGTCCTTTTTGGATGCTCTTTTCCGTTTGACACTAAAATCTTTAGGGTCCTTAGCATGCTGCTCACTTTTCCTTAATTTTGTCTTAACCAAGGCCCAATACCTTTCAATGGGACGACACTGCGGGACATTAGGTGGGTTCATGTTTTTTGGAACAAAATCTATGTTTTTAGCCACAAGCAAATTTAACGTCGCTTGAGCATAGTGAGGTGAAGCCAAATCTGGCCAAAATAATGTTGAACCCTCGTGTTTGTTTATAAATGGTATTAACCGTTTTTTAAGGCACTCCTTGATGTAAACTTCCGCGGTGATAGTGCCAGTTGTAACAAACGGTGTGCTTCTGTGTCCATATTGCCAAAGAGCTTGCCACGCAAGATATTCGGATCCGAACTTTTCCACTCCAATCGATGTTACTGATTGTGGAAGAATCTCTCCTTCAAAAGAATTATAAAACTGATCACCTGGCAGAGTGCTAAAGTCGGCTTTAACGTAGGTTTCATCGTCCAAAACCAAGCAAGCTTTCTTGCTTCCAATCAAGTCGTACAACTTTCGAGCTCGTGTTTTTACTGTCTTTTTCTGTTTTTCTGTAACTTTTGGAATTTTTTGCTTTTTCCGCGATTTTAGACCAGCTCGTTTTTTGCATCTCTGTACCATTGTTTGGTTGGTACTACATTTCCGAGCAACATCTTTTGATGACATGGCCCGGTTTTTAACGATGACACCCACTATTTTTTTGTCATGTGCTCCGTTTTTTCCTCCACTTTTCTGTTTTCGTTTAATAGTCAACGTCTCCAAATATCTTTTTATAACGGAATCTACTGTACTACGTGCTACGTTTAAATTTTTCGCAATAAAATGGCTTGGTCGCGACGGATTTTCGAGCCATTTGTCGATGATCTTTTTACGGCGTTCCTCTTGACTCATCTTTTATAAATATTTAGAACTGCACTTAACCAAAACCAGATATGAATTGAAACTATAGAGTATGAAGGACAATTTAGAAAAAAAATTGGTATTTATTTAAGTACGCATGGAACGTATAGCCCTTAAGTAATTATAATAATAAAATATATGAAGTTTAATCGCCAACACTCCTCCTTCGTTAAGCTTCGAGTTCTCACGAACAACCAACAAATTCACTGCACATTTTGGCTGTGCAGATGTCCGTACTAAATTTTTTTGAAAAATCAATTTTTCGATGGAAATATTGTTAGAAATTGATTGCAACACTTGTTGTGATGTGTTTGTTGTTTAAATAAATTCAATCACAGTGATATTCCATCAGAAAATTCCAGATAAAAATTTTAGTTTCCGATATTCCTGGTGTGGTATCACTACGAATGTAGTGATTCAGCGTTGTGGAGTGTATTTTCTAAATGGTTAAAAAAAAATCCTTCCAAAATATGTTGTCGCGAATAGTCGATAATATTGCTTTTATTTTTGGAGATTTTTTATTCTACTGCGCGTCACACTACACAAAGGTTCAAATTAAAATTAAAATGAAGTGGTCGAGTAAACAAACGAGTAAACTACACCGCAGACACTCGAAGTTGGTTCCACCAACACGTAGCTCCGCTATCGAATATTGAAAAATATCAAAGTACTTTTGATTTTGGTGAGACCAAATTTTTGGTTTACTAGAACCACGAAATTAGTACTCGAACAAGCCCGTACACATGGGCAATCAACTGGAGAATGGTGAACGAGTTATAAGTTGGATACACGGGGGAGATTAAAAAAAAAGAATTTACAATTTATTTGAACTTCTAATTTGACAATTGAAATGATAATGAATGTAGAATTACTTTAAATCAAATGAGAATGATTAATGGGAGTTTATTAATTTTTCGTTACAATATTTTAGAGTTACACAACTGCAATTAATTTTTAAATAGGACCGAGGATTTGGAATTCGGATGACCGCACCGCACGACGACTACCAAGAAACTCGCTACATCCGAAAACATTCCCAGGTCAGCTCGTCGTCTCTATCCCAGCCATTTCCACAGATTTAGACGATTCAGCGCACCATTTCCAAGAGTTAAACTCTTGAGAGTCCTCCACTGAAAGGTCGTAGACAACGTACCATGTCGGGTATCTTATCTAGATCCTCAAGTTTGTTGCGATTTTCGGATGAAATTGCTTGATCAGTTCCTTGGAACTGGAACTTCCATGATTTGACTCGCACATGATGTTTGCAGATTGTAACGTACATTCCTGTACGATGAAACTATTTGTGGTGGTCGTTTCAACTCTGCGTTTGTCCAGTGTGTGTGTGTCTTGTGGCGGTGGAACTGCCTGTGGTAGAAGGCTCGGGGTTATCGAGACAGTATTTGTCAGGACGATTGCCTCGCCTCGGCGCGCCCGCTCTCGCTTCCTCAGGAGGGTTGCCCTCGGGAGGAACCCGTACGCTTTGGAAAACATCATCTCGCCGTTGAGACAGGCGTTCTTGTGTGCCGATTTCACTTTTGCTCCAGCAATCTTTGGCCATGTCCCCCCGCTTTCCACATTTTCTGCAATTATAAGGAAAATTATTACTCTCGGATCTAACGTTAAATTGACTAAGGTTCTTCTGGTGTTGTTGGGGTTTAAAGTGTTTGGCACTAAGAACGTTGTTGTTTGGAGGTTCCTCTTTTCTGTCGCCTACTTCCAGCAGTCTTGTGCAAATGGTGGACACTTCGGGGTAAACGCTTTGAGCGTCAAATACCGTTCGTATATCTTTGTAATGTTCTGACAGTCCATCTAGAAGTACTACAAAAAGCAAATCCTCATCCAAGGTAGCTCCCAACTCCTTTAATCTGTTCGTTACTGTCTTAAATTCACGAACATGTGTCGAAATAGATTGCTCTGTTGTCATTTCCAGGCTGCTAAGCTTGCGATATTCTTTGGTCTTTTGGCGTGGTTCCTTTTTATCGTTGCACTCCGCTAGAAAACTCCAGACGTCGTTGGATGTCTTTAAGTTCGCTGCCAAAGCCACTATATTGGCTTTAATCGAAAAAGCAATTCCGCGCAGGCGTACAAATCCTTGTCTTCCCACTGTGTGAGCTCCACTTCAGTTGTTACCGGGCGTGGGATTTCACCCTTTACGTGTTGAAGGAATCTTCCGCGATGCAACACAGCTTCCATTTGCGCCTTCCACGTAATATTATTTTCTCCGTTCAGGAGAGGAATTCGGCCATGTGGATTCGGCCAACCGAGGCCAACGAAATATATGCCAACTGCGGTTGGATCCGTGGTTGACGCTGTCGGGTAGATGGCGTTGAAAATTAATGGGTTTTCCACAGGAATGAATAAGAGCAAAATGGCGGAAAGAATGACATTTAAAAGTAATAAATTTGGGGACGTTAATATTCAATGGTTAGGGGTTATCTAGATTTCATACCCAACACTATGCTTACAGTACTACTGACAGCAAAATCCCCACTTTGCGTTTCTTAACTATTTTAACTACAAGTAACAGGAACAATCTTGGGTCGGTGGGACGGATTTATCCTATTGGTCCTTTTTCCTGGTTTCTCGGTATCTGACTTCGCACATTTACGTAGGTCACTAGGGCGTTCTTCGGGCCTTCTTAGTGAAAAAAGTTACTTGCACAGCACTGGTTTTTTTTTGGTTGCACTGTGGGTTCTTCGGACCGATAATTCACGTGAGTTATAATTCGCGGAGAAGAATCCGATAAGGTCATTAAATAAAAATTCAACCATTTAATTTCAGGTCTCAATCCCGACTCCTCGTTTTTTATTTTTCTATTAATTATACCTTAAAATTATTAAAGGTCAACGCATTCAATTTCCGATGGGTTTCGAGTAACAGCACAGCAAGCAAGTTTCTACTTACGTTTGCGCAACCAGAAAGCCATTGACACTTGAATGCGTTATTGACATATTGTTATTGGTTGCGAAGCAACACAAATGTTCCGTCAGCAAGTTTATTGACTTGCATTTGTGGAACTCACGCGGTGTTTGCCCTGGAATGTCACTAGCATGCGGAACAGTGAGCTACTTGAGATACGGGCTCTTAAATCACGAGTACACTGAAGCTACTTTAAATTACCAGCTCGATACCTTTTCACTGACACACTATGTGCGGAATATCGGTCACTGCTCGGGCGCCAGTTAAACTTCTACGATTTGATTTTTATTAAAAAAAAATTTCTTTGAGAAGAAGAAGAAACTTAACTTACAACCTTACAACAGGTAAACTTAGCACCTATGCGGTGGATGTTGTTTGGGATGTGGGGGAATGAGGGATATTAGAAAATGTGTAATGTGAACATGCTTCAGACGTCGAGTCAGCTCATGAATCTGGAACTTGTTCTGTGTGCCGTGGGAATGGAATGTGCTGAGGTGTGATTGCTGGAATTTGGATCGGATAGGTAAGCGGAGTAAGGATGGTTATTAGCTTCGATGTGACTTGCTAGTAAGGACAATTTTATGCAGTTCGATTCTCCTGCTAAGTTCGATTAAGGACGAAATGTTGGAGTTGATAAGTTTTATTAACATTACTTGTTCGAAGTTCGAAGTATGTCATCCTTTTCTGGAGCGCTGGGTCAAACTTGTTTAGGTTGCTCATGAAGTTTTTAATTTTGGTTAAGAGGTCGTTAACCTCCATTCCAAAAAGATATTTGGAGAGCTCGAAAAACGGGGTTAGAGTGTGGTTGGTGGAACAGGCTAGGCGAAGTAGACCTTGGGGTTTATATATATTATTTTTATTTTTTTTTAGAAGAGTGAGTATTGGGGAAGGCGCCGTATATTTATCGCCAAAATATCGGTTGGCTCCTGGTTTCGATGATGGGAATGGATAAAATAAGTAAAATACAAGGCTGCTCTTTAGTCAACTTTATTGAACGCATGGAAAAAGAAGAATGACAATGAAAATGAACATGCCGGAAGCTATCGCCTAAGACGAACGCCCCCCTTCTAATGTGAAGTCAGACGATCTTGCTATCGCATTTTCCTTAAGTCATGAAAATGTAGATGGCGTAAATATGCGTGAACAACTTTACTATTTCGTCTGTATGTAACTTCACCCCCCTTTGATTGGGGATTTTCCTGAATTTCTCCTGGTTTTAAAGTTTCTTGAATATTTTTTAAAACGATTTTAAGTTTTTTGTTCTTTTCCTTTTAATTAGACTTGAAACAATTATGAATGCTATGACAATTGTTGAACTTATGACATAATTAGTGTTTTTGTGGTATTATAACTTTCTTTCCCATATAATCTTAATAGTTCTATATTGGGTTACGGTCTAGGCTACTTCCAGGCCATGGAAGAGATAAAATTTAAAACTGTTTTCCTTTTCTTTGGCAAACTACCCCATTGCCGTCGGGTCCAAATAAATTAAATTTAGACTCATCGGAAAAAACGTCTTTTCCCCATTCGGTTTGTGTTGTTGTAGGACATCGCTAAGTTTCGCTTTCACCGGAAACACTCCATTCGCGCGATTCAGCGCGATTGTATTCGCTTAGTTTCGCTAAGTTCGCGCGATTGGAAATAGCTTGCACCGGAACAGTAGCCTTAACCGTGAAGGAGAATAAAAAAACACGACTTAAACTTTCGACTGACTTTGATAGACAGTTTGATGTTTTCATTTAATTCATTGAAATTTTTACCTGTTGTTAAAAACCTTAAAGTGACTGCCAGCCTTTCCTTAGCAGGAATAGAAGCTCTCATCTGGGTGCCTTTTCGGGTTATATCTTTTTCTTCCCAAAGTAAAACTCATCTATATAAAGATATGATTTTTAGCTCTTTAAATCGTTGAAAAATTTAATTCATTGAGCAGTGCTTGGATGTTACCACACTATTTTCGGTCTTTTCGCCAGGTCTTCATCCAATAAGATCTTCCTGTCTGTCTGTTTTTTATTATTATTAACATGCACTCAATAGAGCATACATGGTCTTATATGAAAAGACACAACAGTTTGCACAGCACAAAGGTTTTTAAGGTTCCTGCTCGGGCGCCAGTTAACGTTTCCTCCGGGAAGCGTATAAAAAAAAAAAAACAAAAAAAAAATTGGACGACAAACTTGTCCGATTAAAACACCAGATATGTTAAGAAAATCTGGGTGATAATTTGTTGCGTCCGACTACTTTCGTAAAGAGAGTGTTATTTTCCTCTGTGTCTTCACTATCCTCTCTTGACATTGTAATTTTTTCCTGTTACCGGGTGCAATTCGTTTATATATTCTTTTAAATTTGGATAGTCGTGTTCGTTTTCAATGTTTATGGTTTTGGTAAATTTGTAGGGTCTACCGAAAAATGTTTCGTAATGTGTATGTTTGGTTATGAAATGCATAGCATTGTTGTTCATGATTGGTGGCGAGTTTACGTTCTTTTCTTTTGAGCATTATTAGTCTGTATATTTGTGGAATGTAGCCGTTCCACTGGGGAATTGGTACTGGATTGCTGGAAGGAAGGTTTATTTCATATTGTCTGCAAAAGTCCCGAAAGATGGTTGCAGAAAACTCTGACCCTTGGTCGCAAACTTTAATTTTAGATATGCCGTAAAGGCTCACATAATTTTTGATGCATTTAAGCACAGTTATGCTGCTTCAACTTAGCGTGTACCCGCATGAAATAAATAAAGATACTCTGTAGACTTTGTTTCTAATATATTTTTATTAGTTATTCTAGCTGCAGTGAGCTTTTTATTTATAAAGAGTAAGTCGGCCGCTGTCTTAAGCAGGGCTGCACCGTACTATTCCTGTTGAGAGTTAATATTTAACACTAATGGAAAATGCCAAAAGAAATATTGCAGTCACCAATTCAGTCACCATTTACACTATTTCTCCATAAGTTAACCAAATGCATTGGTTCACTTTCGTTGTTTATGTTATTCGGTGGTCGTCACTTTCACGGGTCAACATAAAAGTGATGACGATACTAATTTGTGATATGAATATGATGACGCAAACACAAGCAAGTATGGTAACCCACTGTATGATTTTACGACCAATACTTAACTCAAGCGAATCGAGAGAATTTGTCTATGAGGGTAAGGATTTGTTGGTTGTGTATATGGAGGATTTTTAACGGTTTTAGAAGTATTTCTGGTTTACTATAATCAGGCTTTGGGGAATTTCAATCATATTTTAGCGTTTTGTAATTGTTAATAGTAGTGGTAATTTTTTCCTTCAAATTTGTCAAGAGATAGCCCTAGTTAAGAACAGAGATTTTATTGAACAACTGAAATAATACAAAATTCAATTACCGAAGTAACTTTAAACGTTGTCACCAACGGGCAGCACAAAAGAACCTCCACCTCTGACGACAGCCACACACGTACCGCCTGCATCTCCTTCTGACGTTGACAAATTTGGGAAGTAAGATCTAACCAGGTTTCATTGATGACCCTGTGGTTAGATCGTTCGTGATAATCTCTTACAATTTTATTTGTTCGTCAACTGATCGTATATTTTTTAAAATTTCTGTACATCTAATGAGTCGGAAGGTTCTGCTATGAGAGAAGTATTTGGAATTTGTTTGTTTTCTAAAAATTTTTTTTAAGAGTACATACATACAGCTGCGGTCAAAAAAATAGCACTATGACGTATAAAGAAAAAGAGGCTTTGATTTCTCAGCATCAATTGAGCTGCTTCTGTAAAAGGAATATGTAATCTAAAGCTAATCTCATAACATTTTTTTCAGGCAAAAAAAAATCCAATTTAATTTACAAAAATACTGTTTAAAAAAATATTTTCTTCGCGTGGGTCAATTTGTACCCGGTCAAAAAAATAGCACCATCAACAATTTATCGGTAAAATAAGAACACAAAATGGTTTTTAAAGCAGAAATTGTATTTTGTTTTATTTAATACTTAATTAATACAATAATTAGTATTTTGTTGCATGGCCTTTGTTGGCAATAACTGCCATACAACGTCGTGGCATTGAATCAATCAATGACTGACACCTCTCCAAAGGTATGGCATACCAGCAGCGTTGAATTGTATCCCAAAGCTCGTTGACGTTGCGTGGTTGCTCTTGGGAAACACCTTTTTTACATCAGCCCACAAATTTTCAAGCGGATTCAAGTCTGGAGATTGAGGAGGCCATTCCATGACATTGATACTATTTGTTTGAAACCATCCCTTGGCCTTTTTGCTGGTATGCTTGGGATCGTTGTCTTGTTGGAAGACCCATACCAGCGGCATTTCCTCAGAAGCAAATGGCAACATTACTTCATCCATGATTTTCACATAAAGGTGTTGGTCCAGTACAGTTTTTATCCAATATATTGGACCAACACCATTGAATGAAAAACATCCCCATACCATTATGCTGCAACCACCGTGTTTTATTGTTTTAAGGGTGTAAGTTGGTTTAAATTCTGTGTTTGGGGGTCTTCTAACAAAACAACGCGATCCAACGCCTCCAAATAGTACAATTTTGCTCTCGTCAGACCAAAGAACATTCCTCCACTTTTGAACAGGCCAATCAATGTGGTTTCTTGCAAACCGCAAACGTTTAGCCACATGACATGGTCTTAGCAGCGGCACTTTTCTTGGTCTGCGGGCGTTCAAATTGTCCTCCCTCAATCTCCGACGAATAGTTTCAACACTTGCCGATATATTCAGTTCTGTTTTTATTTGAACGGCGGACTTAAACGGCTCCTTCTTGGACAGCCTGATGGAACGTTTTATTAAACGCGGTGACATTGCTGGCTTTCTGCCGCGTGTTTCTGTTTTCGGCTGGTGTTTAATTGCGTTTCGAATCATTTTGTTCGAACAGCCAACAACTTGCCTAATTTCGGCATAGGTTTTACCGTTAGAAATTAGGTTTTTGATAGTTTTTCTTTTTTCTGGGGTGCAATGTTTTCCACGACCCATGACTACAAGAATGAAAACAATATTTTATTTTTTTTAGAGAAGGAATATGTTTTACTCAATAAATTCACCTTATAAAAACGATTCCACAAAGATTTCCTTTTTTAAACTATACTTTTTTGCGACTGCTTCTGCTGGTGCTATTATTTTGACTGCAGAACCAACACCTCGATGTTGAAAGTTTGCAGTTAATATAAACTACCGTTATCATTTGGAAGAGATTTACTTTGATTTTCGGAGAGCATACTTTGGGTAACAGGACTTAACAGTCAAGTGTGAAAAATAAAGCTAGATAAAAAAAAAATTCATATGGATGCTGATATCTCACTCTTGGTGCTATTTTTTTGACCGCAGCTGTATGTAGCTGTGCTTCCAGGATCTTGATTCTAAGTTCATGCTCTTTTGCTATATGCATCATTTGGAGATTGTGCATTTCCGTGTTGTGAACCAATTGCTCTGTCGCTATTTTATTTTGAAGGTCAGCTAGCTCTCTCCATTTCTCACCCGGTGTTGCTTGTTTTAATAGCCTTTTTTTCTTCGTTGGCTGTTGATAATTGTCAAAATCTGCGAAGTGTAAATTTGATCTTATCGCAAAATGAATACAACACTCTTTGAACAGGATTTAATTTTATTATACTTCATTGATTTTAAAACTTAAACAGATTAACTCATTAAACTTAAAGATAAAAGCAAAAGGACTACTGGGGATAACTCAACCGGGCACTCTGGTGATCGCAAACGAATGAAAATTAGTTGTTCGTACTCTTTTGTGTCTTTTGTTTGGTCTCCGTGTGTCTCTCCGTCATCGTCGTCGGTGTCTCGTCGTACTTTGGATGATCGTTCGTGCGCATTGTACAGTGGTTTGCAAGAACGTTCATCCACATTCTACATACAAATTAAAATTCTACTTTATAATTTTCATAAAAAAATTATTTTTATTTTTTATTTTTTTAGAGGTGAAGCCTCTTTATTCCACTAACTTCCACTTAAGACTAACTTGACAAAACAAATGTAATAAACTTATCACCTATCTTAAATTATGCGGCGAAAAATATGGTGGAGAGAGAATATGAGAAAATGAAGGAAATCTGATATTCACCTGTTGGCTCCAGACGCAAAGTCAGCAGCATGAATACAGAGCGTGGCTCTATTGTAGGATAGGAATGTGGGAACTTAGAATTTGGAAACATGAATACTGTGCGTGATTATGCGCAAGTGCAAGAATTTGATGAGCTGTTATTGTTGTTAGAATTGTATATGGAATTTTGCTAACTTACATACATATAATAAAAATTGTCTTCACCTATAGCTGAATCAACATTCGCTTGTTGGGTTGGTATGTATTCTTTTTGTTACTCGCTACTCTTTCTTCAATGTCCTGTTCGTCGTCGTAGTCCATAGAACCTTTTAAGTATTTTAAGCCTGTTCCGATTATTTTTACTAAACCCCTCCTTGTTCTATGATTGGGTTCGAGCAATTTTTCTACTTCTTCTGCTAACAGGTTAAAGCTGTGTGTCAATGTTGGGTATTTGTTTTTGTTATTAAGTTCGTTGATGTTGTGGTCTATAATGTTTAAATTTTCTGACCACGACGTTAGGTTGATGCTATGAAGTAGTAATTCTCCCAAGTGGCCACTTCATCACTGGGGTGTTGTCCTCCTTCATAATGACCAGAGCGTCGATTTGAACATTTTTGGACGAGCTCTTCCACTTGTTGCGATGCTGGAGCTCGTTCAGGTATTCTCGAGACCAACGCTTCCAAAACTCCTCTTTAATGTGAGAGACTAGTTTCCATCTGGTACTTAAATTTCCTCGTGATGGCTCAGTTGTGGGTCGACTACAGTTCCTAATGGCTCTCCTATTAGAAAATGTCCGGGTGTTGGTGCAGTAAAATCATTTGGATCATTAGAAAGGGCAGTGATTGGCCTTGAATTTAGGGGTCACCAAAAATGTAACGATTGTTTTATCGTTATTTGCCCGAAGACCAGATCACGGTTCTTGTACCGTGACTGGAAGCGGTATTGCTGGTGGTACACTAGAACACCAAGAGAAAACGAAGACATATTGGTTCAGCCCTTCAAGCAGACTCACTTGAAGAAATAAAAGTCTTTGTTGACTGAATAACAAAATCTGCCCTTGGCTTTATTTTCACTTGGGTATTTATACATAAAAAATTCTTACTCTACTAAAACCTTACAGGTGAACCTATAATGTTGACTTGACAAAGGTATTTAATGAAACGAAAATGCTGAGTTGACAAAATACAAGTACAGTGTGGCAAGCAATTAAGTGTGTTAATAGTGGCTATATTTACAGTGTGTTTCGAAAGGAATTTAAAACGTAAAACTAACATTCTTAAAACTAAACAAGTAGTTTTGTGAAGCCTGTTATGATCTGAACCTGTTCGTCTCTTATTGTCGTGAAGCCTTGTCCGCTGTTTAAGTCCTGTACGTCAATTCGTTGCGTTCATACTGAAGTTATCGTCAATAATAATATAAGTGCCTGTACTAATGGGGTAGATGGTGCAGCTGGATTGGTCGTCATGGTGTCCTTTTTTGTTTGTGATGGCATTTTTTGATAAGTCCTTTGCGTCAAATCTTTCCATTCTTTTATGCGCACGTTGGTTCCTCTGCAGTGGAACTTGGTGTCTTCTCTAATTATAATTTTATCAAAAGGAGCCGCTGTCCAAGCGAGGCTGCACTCCTCAAGATAGCTTCTTAATCAACTGAACACTTATGCCCGAATCACAATGTGACGCTCGCGGCGTCGCGCTTTTGACTGGCTTTCTACCGACTTACGACAATATTTGTCAAACGCGAATTAAGTAGGTACTTTAATTCCAAACACAACAAAAAAAAGAAGCGAATCAATTTCCATATGTGGTAAGACCAATAATGTCGATTTTTATTATTCTTTATTACTTATATTCTATTTACCGATCGTACAAATTGCTTATGTTAGCGTTGGCTGGCATTGCTTGGTTAAAGGAGTCCCTGAAGGGGATTCAAAAAAAAATCGCGAACGCCAGCCCTCAGGCTGGCCCAACTGTTCAACTTACGAATAAATGAAATCAAAGTCCGAAATATCGTTACAAATTTAGTTTATTTAGTTATCTCTACTGTTCCCGCCGATCGAGGCTTAAGTTGAGGGTGTAGTTCGATCCCTCTGCCAGTTTTCGCGTAGACTGATCTGTGTCCCACCTCAAACAAACAGCCCCGGAGAGCGGTCTCTGTCTGTCGTAGCCGAAGTCCTTTTTGGGGTTAAGGTACAGGCCTTGGCGCTTTATTGCCGACGCCTCGGCCGCGAGGGAGAGTGCCAGCCCAACGGTCTCCTTCACGACTTGTTGGTAGCCCTACAACCCGCTCCTTCTCCCGCGCATCCAATTACAAATTGTACATTTACAACTGCAGTCTCAATTTCTTTATTGAAATAATATCTGCTTCGTCGGAACTTATTGCCGCCTTTCGTTTCGGGTTGATTTGGATTCTGATATTGGTTATGAGTTATATGAGAATTTCTTGGTGGTAACGCACTTTGAGGAAGCTAGTTTCGTTGACGCGGGGGTTGTTGACCATAATTCTTGGTGAACTCTCCTTGATCGCTCTGTATGAAATGAGACTTAACATGCTGGTTTTCATACTTGAGGCAAAGATGAAGTGCCTGAGGCAAGTCCGCGGGTTCTTTCATACCCAAAAGGTCGGACAAATTACCTTTTAGCCCCCTGATAAAAGTCTCTAGGGCTTTGTCCCTGTACGTTTTGGTTAAGAGCCGCATTGACTCTGAACTAATTTCCATACAGGATACCTTGTTTACTATTAATGTTAATTGGGAATTTATTGCTTGATAAAATTGTTGCACACTCTTGTTTCCTTGAACCAGACTCGCCATTTGATATTCGAGCGTGGTGATGTCGCGCTTATCGGCGGAGTGCATTGTTAGACATTGTGCAATACTTTCCCAATTCAAGGGAGTATTGTAGGCTTCTAAGGCTGCGTCTGCCTGACCTACGATTTTATTTCGGATCACATTAATGATTCCATAATATTTGGACGTTCCTCTACAGTTTTCATAAATTTTTAGTACGCGTTCTACACTTTTCTTCCAGGAGGAGAGTTCGCTAGCCTCCCCTGAGAAATCGCGTAAACATCTTACAACATCTGGGATTTTCTCTAATCCATTTAGATCGTTTTGGTATTGGGGAAGTATTATCTGGTCTATAGCGGAAAGACGTTGTGTATTCGGATTTAGAACGCTCTCAACTATTCTCTTTTCCTGTTGCTCTAGTACGCGACTTACAATTGATGTTACTAGAATGTTTAATCGGGTGTTGACCTGATCTCTTGAACTCCCTCATTATGAGATGTACTCGACTGGAAGGAATTATTTGGGTCTTGAGATGGGATCGTTTGTGGAATAGAAGGATTGCGTATAAGGGGTTGGCTCGTTGAACCATGTGGAGCATTTTCAAATGGGCTTTGAACTTGGGATTGGCCTTGGGGTTGCCTTTGGGCCTGACCTGGGTTCGCAGGATCGACTGGTACGTCTAGACCTGCACCTGCTCTCGTGTTGACCATACTGTATATTATAAAAAATAAGAACTCGAAGATTCACTAACTGGATTCTAAATATTAACTATTTTGAATCACTAATCACCGTTTAATTTAAGTTTTAAATTTTGATAAATAAAATTTTTTTTCTTAAATTCTACGTTTCACTTTGTATTTTCAAGTTTTCTAAATAAAGGGTGGTTAAATTTTAAGGGCCGATGTTGATTTTGAATAAAACACAAATTATTTAGGAAATTATTGTCATTTCTTTTTATTATGATAATATTGGTATGGTTCAATTATGTATGGAACAAAATATCGGCCAAATGGCCGCCGCGACCTCGGCGGCACACCTCCATCCGATGGTTCAAATTTTCGATGACGCTGAAGCATAATTGAGGTTCTATGCCGTTAATGTGCCGAATTATCTCATCCTTTAGCTCTTGAATTGTTGCTGGCTTATCGACGTACACCTTTTCTTTCAAATAACCCCAAAGAAAAAAATCCAACGGTGTCAAATCACATGATCTTGGCGGCCAATTGACATCGCCACCACGTGAGATAACACGGCCATTGAATTTTGCGCGCAAAAGAGCTATTGTTTCGTTAGCTGTGTGGCAAGTGGCACCGTCCTGTTGAAACCACATATCGTCCACATTCATATCTTCCAATTCGGGCCATAAAAAGTTCGTTATCAATGCACGATAGCGAACACCATTCACAGTAACTGCCTGACCGGCCTCATTTTGGAAAAAATACGGCCCGATGATGACGCCAGCCCATAAACCGCACCAAACAGTCACTCTTTGTGGGTGCATTGGTTTTTCGACAATCACTCTTGGATTATCATTCGCCCAAATGCGGCAATTCTGCTTATTGACGAATCCACTGAGGTGAAAATGTGCCTCATCACTGAAGATGATTTTCTTTGAAAATTGATCATCCACTGTTGCCATTTCTTGTCACCATTCTGACCATTGACGACGCTTGAAATGGTCAAGAGGCTTTAGTATCTTTCCATGGTTCA
Organism: Matsumyia berberina; assembly: GCA_917880715.2. Taxonomy (NCBI): domain Eukaryota; kingdom Metazoa; phylum Arthropoda; class Insecta; order Diptera; family Syrphidae; genus Matsumyia; species Matsumyia berberina. The sequence continues at coordinate 105,794,966 of OU862870.1, read as the reverse complement.
AATTGAGTTAGTCTGAAATTGAGAAATGACAAATGAAATGCAGAAAAAAACTTGACGTTTAGGTGTGGTTCACATTCAACATCGGCCCTTAAAATTTAACCACCCTTTAGATTTTTCTTTTCCTTAAATTCTACTTTATGTTTTCAATTTAGTTTTATAATTACTAATTTATTTCGTTTTCATTTCACGTTATTATTCACTTAATTAATATACTAAGATAACTTACAATAATAAAATTAGATGTAGAGTCTGCATCTGGAAATCAGCTTCGATCGGGTGGTGCGGCTAGCTTGAATTTGCTTCCGGTTCGTCTTCCTACACTGTATGTAGGGCTACTGCGGGGCCCTATAGACTGAGTCTTTTCACCACAACACGACTTTCGGATTTCGTAGGACCACAGGGATTTTATTAAAACGTCCACAAAGGAATTTTATGTTCACTCACGATTAAAACTTATTTATATGTACTAGTATATATATATTTATATAATACTAAATATTTTTTTGGAGGTTGAGACCTCTTTATTTGACTCTTCAGAATGAACTGACTTTACAATCTTTCTTAAATCCTAATGATACCTAGCCCCAGTGCATTCGCCGTTGCGATGTTCCCACAGGTGATATTAACTTACACCCGCTGCTACGTGATGGAATGCGGGTTTCATATGGCTGTTGTTTTGCAGGCCAGACACAGCGTCAGCAAAAGATGATGACGAGTGTGGGAATGATCATAAATTATTCCTCTGACATAGTTTCGTGTTAACTTATACACTGGACTGTCACGGGGGTACTTGACGCGCTGGACGTTTTAAGGACACGGTATATGGGTCACGCACTTAACACTTCAACCAAAATGTTCCTGCTCGGGCGCCAGTTAAACTTTTTACGATGTAAAAAAAATTAAAAAAATATTTTTTCAATGGAGGAGAAGCCTCTTCTTTATTTCACGAAATGATTACAACTGAACTTACGACCTAACTTCAATATTACTTAACACCTAATGCACCGGCACCTGCGGATAGGGAGGATGAAGGAATATGGGGGAGGAATGTGTCTTAAGACACGGCAGGTGTTGGCTCCAGACGTCAAGTCAGCGACATGAATCTGGAGCGTGATTGTTCTGTAGGAATGGAATGTGTGGATGGGATGCTCTTGGTTGGATGTCCGGTATCGGGTTTGGAGGACGTGTGCAAAGTGTTGCACAATTTCTGCTGATGTTGTTAACTTGTACACGGGCGGCAGTTGTGAAAAGGTTAGGCACAGTCGCAGCAACAGTTCTAGGAGCATAAGCAGCAGCAGATGTGAAATGACTCGTCGCCGTCGAGGCCGGGTATATGTCAGCGGTCCCCGGATAATTCGTCGTATTTATGGTAGCAGCACGTGCAAAAAGGTTCCTCACCGTTGTGGCGGCATAGGTATCGACGGTCGCAGAAAGAATCGTCGCCTTTGTGGCGGCGTAGGTATCAACGGTGGCAGAAAGTTTCGTCGCAGAATGATTCGACGCAATTGTGTAACAATTCGGCGCCGTCATAGTGGCATATGTGTCAGCAGTTGTAGCGGCATACGCAGCAGTTACGACGGAATTAACACTTGGAAACGCAGATAAAGAAAGTGTCTTATCTGTCTTACAATTAGCGCAGAGCCATTCTTGTTGGCTGATGAAACTATCCACTCCGGCACAATGACAGTGGTTCCAAACATAGCAGCGGTCGCACTGGACCATGTTCCCAATAGAGTCTGGATCATCGCAGGCGCAGCAATTGTAGTTGTCTGGTGATTGGTTGGCTCTTGGTGGTGATCTGGGCAATTTGTCGCCCCGGGAAAACGGCTGCGGCAGTGGAGCTTTTTTTTTGGGGCATCTTTGCGGTGGATGGCACAATTAAAATTGTAAATTGTGCCGCGGATTAGCGGCAGTGCAAACTATTGTGAATCCTTGTATCTGGGGAGAATTACAATCTTTATTCTTCTTATGTAATATAACTTTTAATATAATTATAATAATCAAATTTACTTTAGTCTGCGAAAAGATTGGCGCTTCAGTTGTCCAGGTCAAAAAGAACTATAAAAAGAAAATGTCGGGCATGCAATTCCTAAATGTCATTGTTTCAAAGGGGGGAACCTAGGGATTTCCATCTCTGTGCAGGGATGTTACACAATTTTTAAATTTTAATGAACTCACTTATTCCCAACTAAACTTCTCTAATTTGTTTGGAGTTAAATTGGAAGATGGGCACAATGGACTCTTTGCTGGTCTAAGTGTGAGCAGTGACAATGTCACAAGGTACCCATTAACCTAACCTAACCTAAACTTCTATAAAATAACTTTTACACTGTTATCATAAAAATTTTCTTCTGTTATTATAAGAATTTCTTTACAAATATTTTTACAATATAATGGTGAGGGTCATCTTCTGAGCGGCTGGTGGATAGACACACCTCCTTTTCCCCCAACGTCGAGTGTTCAGCTGCATTGGCTACTCTGGGGCCTCGTTTCTCAGAATCCATATCACTAATTTTCTTTTGTCACAATCACTAGTTTTGGATTATCACAACCACTATTTTTACCGTCGCGGTATTCCCGTGAACCACAGAAGATTTTTTTTTCACTTACGAAGCAATAGTACTACTTGAGGACGTGCACATTCGTGTCGTTACTTTTTTCTGCGTCACCGCTCGGGCGCCAATTAAAAACACTTCGGGGATTTTTTATTAAAAAAAAAATTTCTTTATTCAATGAAGGCTGTCTTAAGACTAAACTTGAAATCTAACAATGTATTTCTTATCACCTAAGCCACAGCACGCCGACGTGATGGAATGCATTTTCCTGCCAGACGCTTGGTCAGCAGATCAGATGCATCAGGTGTACGGTGTAATATTCGGGTGCAATTCGGAATGATGTTGTTTGCGCGTGTAGGTGGTGGGTTGTTGGGGAATGCGGTGATATGTTGTTAACTTGTTCATTTAAATTGAAACAGCTGTCCTGCGTTGGAGAATTAACATCTTGTTTAGTTAGGCTGCTCTCATCCAGAAAGGAAGACGGCGACGGATCGTAATTGTCACTTTGTTTAAGGAAATATTTTTAAATATTTGGAAATGAAATTTGTAATGGACGGTGGTGATGAGGAGGTGAGGGGAGAGAAAGTGTCTACAAGAGACGGATGAAATTTGTTGGGTTATAGGACTAAGGGTATGGATTGCGGAAAAGGAAGGGACGAAGGTAGTTCGGGATTCCGGAAGCGGGTGCATTCCTTGTTTGTCTTCGACTAAAACTCGTCGGAGGGTGGGTTCTTGCTTCCCAAAATACCCAAAATATCACCATTACACAAAAGTATTGCATGCGTAGAAGAAAACGATACAAAAAGAAAATTATCAAAACTATGTCATGGAATCTGAATTCAAACCTGTAGAAAACGAATAGAAAAAAAACCACTCTATCTTTACCAGGGAGGAACAGATGTTCGTCCTCCTAGCGGGTCTATACCCACCCTACCTGTGCCAGTAACCGCTTATGTTGCTGGCACCCTAGTGAAAGCCCTTTGCTTTCAAGCTGCGGACCGAAGTAACCTCGCCATCGAAATGAGACACAAGTTAAATTTTTTTTAAACTAACATAGATAAGTACTTCATTTTATTGATCCAAAAAAGAAATCGCAAAAAGATACATGCGTAGATACCAATCAAACAATGGATAAAATAATCTAATGTGAAGACACCTAGGTTTAGATTAAACATTCTATGTTAAGATACAATTTTTTTTTTTTTTTTCAATGTAGCAAATTTAAGTTAGGATATATACAGTTATGGACAAAACAATAAGACCACCGAACATCGTTTTAAATTTCATTGAAAAACTTAAATATTTTGTAACTTTTGATTTTTTTTTTTTCATATTATTATTGTTTAAATGTCGGAAAGTAAAAGTAATTCATAATAAATAAGGAAAAATTCAGTTTTATAACAAAAATTAATTTTTTTTCAATAACACATGTATAAAAAAAGGGGACAAAACAATAAGACCACTGTACAAAATGTCGGGAATTCATACTTAATTTAAGATTCTCTTTTAATATTCTCAATATTTCGTTGAATATCCTTTATTTTTGATCACTGCACGGACTCTTCACGGCATGGACTCGACCAGTGTGCGGCAGGTGCTGGTCGGTATGGCGTACCAAGCTGCTTGGATTTTGCTCCACAACTCTTTTTTATTTCTGGGCTTTTCAGCACCAAGAGACTTCTTCACAATTGCCCACAAGTTTTCCAGGGGATTGAGGTCTGGAGATTGGGAGGGCCAGATCATAGGATCAATATTATTGTGTTCCAGCCACCTTTTTACTTTGCCCGCCGTATGCTTCGGGTCGTTGTCATGCATAAACTGACCTCCAATATTTTAGCGTACAAGTGCTGGTCCATGGTCTCTTTTATCCAAAATAGTGGACCTACACCATACCACGAAAAACATCCCCAAACCATAATACTGCCGCCTCCATGTTTGACGCTTTTACTGGTGTACTGGGGCTGGTATGCTGCATTCTTTGGACGCCTGACCCACCTCTTACCATCTGATCCCACCAAATTTATTTTGGATTCATCGGACCAAAGAATATTTCGCCATTTTTTTTCGTTTTCTGGGCCTATCCATTCCAGGTGTTCTTTTGCGAATTGGATACGATTCTTTCGGTGCCTTTTGGTAAGAAGTGGTACCTCCCTAGGACTTCTTCCGAAGAGATGTTGTTCTTCTAGTCTCCTCCGCACAGTTCTAGAACAGACTGGCAAGTCCAGTTCACGTTTAATGTCTGCAGCTGACTTAAACGGATCTTTTTTGGATAGGCGTTTGATATGGGCGTCATCTTTCGGGGATGTTTTTCGTGGTCGACCTGTTGGTGTATTGGATTTTGGGGGCTGTAAGGCATGAAAAACAAAGGTCTTTGATCTCCCAATAAGTTTGGCCACCTCTCGCTGCGATTTCCCTTCCTGTGTGAGCTTTCGAATCAAATCTCTTTCGGTTGTGGAGCAGTGTCGTCCAAGACCCATATTGCCTGTTTCCGTAAATAATTTTGTATATCTAATACACATTTTTTTTTTTAATATTTGTACTTACAGTAGAATATTTGAAAAATAAAGGAGAAACTAATTCCTAGCAACCAAAAAAATAGGCACAAGTAACCTGGTCTTATTATTATGTCCGCACGTCGTAGCAGTTCCTTCACGTTTGTTTACATTTCTCCTTCATATGATCATGTTTACGCATTATCTTTTTTTCTTAAAATAGAGTACCGTTACCAACAACGAAAAATATCACGACAGATTGTTACAGTTAACTTCATTTTTATGAGAAAGAGATACTTGTTTTGAGTTCTTCCTACTGGTCTTATTGTTTTGTCCATAACTGTATGTACATAGTTTTAAGGCGTCAAAGCAAAACTAAAATATAAAAAGTTAAGGTAAGTGTGCAATTTGGGCAAAGTTTACGTTTCAAAAACTAATTTCAGATACTTATATCATATGTACCTACATATATAAAGAAAAACAAATTTACGCTTACCTGGGCATCCTCGTCAAAAGGCCTGTTGAGTGGATTCCGAGTATGTTTTTATATGTTATTTTATTATTTTTCCTATGGGTCGGAACACATACATACCTAGGTACATACATATACCGTAACGTTTTCATACTATTCGATCAAAAAAAATAACGTCAAATGACACACTTGCACTTTTCACAAAAAGGGGGGTAGAAGAGTGAAGATAAAATATAAAGAAAAATCATCAAGAATATAAAGAATATAAAAAAAAAATAATATTGATAAAGTGTATGGTGCACCGGATCACGCCGGTGTTCACGGGATCATCCGGAACGGTTTTGGATCTTCTGAACTGGGTCGTTGGAGCAGAGCAGCGGTAGCAGGTGAGACATTCCCCCCCAAGGCGTCGCGACTGATTTGGGAGGAGTGGGTTCAGTCACGTTTTGGCGAGGTGAGCCTTACTGGATCTGCAGTTTGATCACAGCAGGTGGAAAGAGGAACAATCACCGGAATTGTCAGGAGTTGCGGTCGTTATAAGGGTTCGCACAGGGTCTTTTTCTTTTTTTTTTTAGGGTGATTTACGCAAGATTTGTTGGCGGCGAGAAGTTTTTGTTTACCAGTGGAGGAGCTTGGGGATTATTGCCGGTTTGCCGACGGCATTTCACTGATCGCACAGATTGACATTGTTACCCCCCTTTTTTTTTTTTTGTTCCGCCCAGATCGATCTGAATCGATTTTTTTTTCTCTGCACTACACAGGTATTTTCATTAGCGGAAACTTCGGCCCGGTAAAAACGTCGGGAAGCACGAGCGGAAACGAGCAAAAAATGGTTTTTTTTTTTTTTTTTTGTTCAACACTTGTATATTATTTATGTATATAAGCGGTTCGTTAACTTTTAAGTTTCTTATATTTCCAAACAAATCGCACGTTTTTTTAATTAAATAAAACAAATTGCGTTTGATGCACAATTGTATTAACACGACTTGAAAATTACCCGCAACCACGTTTAGGGGTTTGTTTCCCCAAATCCCGACAATGGTGTGACCTATCCGGTCTGCTTTCCAAATTCGACTCCCGTTCTCAGTCTCTTTTGTCCGCCTCTTCGCCTTCCTCCCAGCATTATGCCGATCGTGTCCCAAAACTGGTTCAGCACAATCGGACCCTTCGCAAGTTCGGACCGATTCGGCGATCGTGCAAAAAAATGGAATTCTCGCACGATCACCTCGTCGTGTATTGGTCCGCTGGCCTCCCTTAGACCCGTCCCATGATCGCTCCCCTCAGGAGCCACCACATCAGATCTGTCACACCACGAAGCGTCCGTGAGATCGGTTACGGGTTCCTCGCCCGATATTCATGTAAATACATCGCATGATGTGGGGGCGATTTTACCCATGTAAAAAACGGGAACACGTAAACAAAACTTAGGCAAGCGCAGACCCGGAAAAAAAAATCGATCGCTCGATTAAATCCCAGGCTCTACACTTGCCAGTTCTGCTTAGGAATAAGGCAAAAAGTTGGACGTCCGAATCCTGCCATTACAAATTGAATACCATCTTTTATACTTCCTGGGTCTTATGGCCATGTTTTTGCTGCCGGAAGGGTATTCCAATTTTTCCTTCTCTCGTACAAAACGATCTCTAAGGCTTCTCCATCGCTGCTTGCATTCTTCAACTGAAAATTAATTAGGTTTTAAATAAGTATTTTAGACAAGTTTAATCAACAACTTATGTTAAAAGTATATTACTGCGGCTCGAAGGACCACTGTTAAAAGTATATTACACTTTGCACTTGGTATACGAACTGCACTTTATTAGATTTCTCTTATTCTATTTATACTTAACAATTTATTCAAATAAGCAAGGAATATCACACAAAATCGAATTTTTCGCGGTTTTTTTGTTTATCAGAGACATACGACATTCCGCCCAATAAACAACTTTTCAGGTTAATTGCAACTAAGCAAACCGAGACACTATTTAGGTCAGTTGAGGTCGCTTATTGGGCAGAATATCGTATAATTGTCGTAATCATCTTACTTGGTTTGTCAAGTTCTTCCGCAATTTTTGCCCATGTTTGGTCTCATCGAATAGTTCGTTAGTTTGTTTAGATGATCTAACTGTAGGCGTTTAAGCATGTTGTAAAATGTTGAGTTTTGAGCTCAACCTTACTCCGCAAAAAAAAAAAAAAAAAAAAAGAATTGTTAATCCAAGCCAACGATTTATTATAATTAATAAGCTGTAGTGGTCTGTTAATGGTAACAATTTTAGTCTTTTTCTTCCTTCAAGTTCAAGTTCTAACCTTAACAAATCAATTTCAAATGACAAATGTTACATGTGATGGGCTGCAGAGCAGCCAAGCGCCTCATATGAGTGAGAAAGCGCTAGTAGAGGGCGCAGGGGAGGCTAGGTGAATATTAAGCGTCAGGGATGGCAACATATGTCTTCGTCTACTGTTTCTAAAGTATATATTTCGTTACCTAAGTATGGGTTATTCTTTAATTTTATTTCCCTGTTGTTGAATGTATTTGTCCCTAATTCTAAGTCTATTTGGGTATTCAGTTTTTGTTAAGTAAATCGGTTCCTATTATAAAATTATATTTTCTATTTGATAGGCTTTTCAACTTCCATCTAATGAGTGCCCTTGCTGGTGTATTGAATTCTATGGGTTTCGAAGTTGATGGAATCCCTTCCATTAATTGTTGAATAGTGTATTGGTTCGATAGGAATTGTTTTGAACTGAATTTTGTCATCGATGATACTCAATGACGAGCCTGTATCTATCAAGGCTAAGTATTTTTTATTGTTTATATTTAATTCTATTATGGGGAGTTCTTCCGAGGCTAATTGATAAAAAAAACTCGGTGCTGTTTACTTCCCAAGAGTTTTCTCCACTCTCAGTATTAATTCTATTATGATAATTAGACATACCCGATCTTTGCTCAGATTCATTCTGTTCAAGGCAATTTTGGCCCGACTGCATGCCGAGGTTCTTGTCTATATAAGTTATTTATTTGCCTCCTATTCTGAATATTGCCGATTTTCATGGATTCTAACCTAGGATGGTTCTGTCGATATTGGTCTGAGTACTGTCGCCTATGTTCTGGATTCTGTCCCAGATTCCCTTTTCTTGATTGTATCGTCTGTATTGTCCTGAATTGTTATGTGCTTGTCCCTGATTGTTTAGTCGGTATTGACCTGAAATGTTTCTCTGTTGTCCCTGATTATTCTGACGAATTTGTCCTGGTCTACTAAAGTTACGTCTATTTTCGGGAGGTGTAAATGCTTTTGGCCTATGTGCTTTCCTAAATTCCGGCCTAATGCAGGAGTCCTCATAACCTTCTCTTTCGCATTACTAAAATAACATTGGCTAAATCCCTTTCTTCGTATATTCTCTCTAGCAAAGTGCCCTGCGTCATTTCTTTTGCGGTGTTTATTAAGGGTTTATTTGGATTAGAACAACGACGATAGAACGACCGATTTGTTATGAGAAAGTGTAATGAAACAATTTAACTTACGCACGAATGCCTTTATTTCTGTTGTTAACAGAGTTGTGGTGTACACAGCTTGCCGGTTGGAGATCGAAAGAGAGTGAATCATAGACAAAACTTATTACAACCATGATGAATTAATTGCACAAAGCAAACAACAAAAGAGCAGAGAAAATAATAACAGGCATTCTTATTAGATTATAGAAATAGGGCAAGTAACCATTGTTTGTCGTTAGGCGACCAAATGAATGAATTATACAACGTACAAATAAGTTACGTAGTTATGTGTGTTTAATAGCGAACATGCGGTATTCACTAAAATTGTATCCACATTACTTAAATCAATGCAATTTTCAGCCCTATAATGTACGATTAATTCATCTGATTTGTATTTAATGTCTTGAAATTCTATGGCTAATTCACTTATCGAATTAATCCTTAAGCTCTGGTTTGTACCGCAGCTTCAATGTCTCCTTGATCAATGTCCAGTCGTCATTCCTTGGTAGGTTGATTATTGCATTCTTCGTGTCTCCCTGAATCTTCTCGTAGTAAACGGCTCTGATTAATGTTTTTCTCAGTTCTTCGTCTCCTATTTGGCTGAGATAGTACGCGAAGCAACTGAGAAATGAATTTATGGTGACCTCTCCCTCTTCGGTGTAAGTGGGCATATATCGGATTTATTTTAAAATCCTATCCCGTTCTTCTCGATGTTCCCTCTGTTGCAGCTGCTGGTAAGCTAACCTCACTTGTTCAAGCTGATGGTTTTTTAGCTCAAGCTCGGCCACAAGTTCGTTAATATTTTCCATCCTTCTATTAAAATCGTGGATTTCCTGTCTATTCATAAAGTCTTTACTACACTAATCTTTGTCGATTTTACGTGTTATTTTTTTCCACTTGACCCTGGTTAACACTATCTTTGCGATTTTTTTTTCTGTGCTAACTCACTTTGTCACTATAATTGTACGTTTTTATTAATCGTACTTGTTAATTTCACACGACGTAAGTACGTATCACTGGATCCTTTTATTACGTAAGGATCCTACTGACTGCGCCAAAAACGGTGTTGTAAAAAAAAACCACACGATTATTTAAGAAGAATAAATAATTCTTTATTGAACGAAAATAACTTGGCTTAACCCTTTCGATCCGAAAGCACCCCGTTAGAGATTTAAAATCTCTCTCAAGCTTATATTTAAGTTAAAAAAAAAATGCAAATTTTCATCGCTCGTTTTTTTTTTCGCCACCAGAGGCGCTGTTATCTATTGGGACCTATAGTCCCATCCGGTTTCTTTGTACTTTGAAATTGGGATGTATTGTCCCAATCGTACCTAACAGTAAGATAAACACAATTTGTATAATTTTGAAAAAAAACTTATAGGAACTTTATTTACGAATTGTTTCTGACATGGTAAGGGGTGAAGCAACTAAAGCATAACGGAACTTCACAAGCCTTGCAAGTAAACAGTGTTCGCTTATCATTTTTTCCCCCTTTTTTTTCTTTAGAGCATTTTACACATCGCCTGCGCTGCTTTCCTTATGATCGCCTAAAACTCCATACTGTATAGGCTCCTTTTCTGGTACCGGCCATATTTTTTCTTTTTTGGTGTTTTGGTTTTCTGAAGTCCATCGGCTACCATTTGCTCAGCCAGTGTAGATATAAAGTCAAGATATGGTAACTTAGGCAAATGCTGGGTTTCTTTACATAAAATCCAAGCGTTGACGCAAGTGGATTGAAAAAGTTTAAAAAAAACCTTTTTCCACCACTTGCCAGACTTTCGATTTATATCGTAGAGCTGCGCCATTTGATCGGATAAATCGACCCCACCCATAAATTTATTATAAAATATTATTGAATCGGGACAATTAAATCTAATCTTTTCGCCGTTTTTTTGTTTGCGTCCAATTATTCCCAATTCTGATCCGTGGCAATTACTCATTATGGTAACCAGTTTTGTATCTTGCCAAAAAGCGCAAGATGTTCCAAACTGGTTCTTGTAAATGAAACTTTCACCTCTTTTCAACTCAATCGGGCAGGATGGGACTTGCTTCCGGTTGGATATAATAGTGCCAACAGCAGGGAATGGTAAGGTGTTGAAAAGATTGACTGACGAAAAGAAGCGGTCGAAGCAAAAACATACATTTGATCATTTCATAGTATGTATTTGCCAAATTTAGAACGACGCGTTCTCCCAATGTTCCGTCAAATACTTGTGATTCTTTTCAACAATAAATATTAAAATCATAGATGTATCCCGATGATGAATCCGACCTTTCCCAAATCTTTATTCCCCTCTTTATGGGTTTCAATGGCAGATATTGTTTTAGACTGGATCTGCCCTTGAATTTTACCATAGATTCATCCAAGGCCTGGAAAGAACTGCCTTCTCGACTTGCATTGAATGTCTTCTTGAGACAATTGACTACTTCTTCCATGTAATAAGTCTTGGAGCAGTCGGTTGGCTTATTTGGATTATTGAAGTACAGCTTTGAGTGCAAAAGAAGGAACCTATCACGGGATATGCTATTTTTCACAATAGAGTTACCAACAGATTTTTTTTTAGACCAATACATTGATATTTTTGGCAATCGATTATAAGAGGTAAGAAGCATAATACCTAATACGACGAGAACTTCGTGTTGATCCGTTTCCGGGACATCTCGCACGGTTTTTTTTGAATTTACCTCCTTCGGAGTTTTTTAGGATTGCAATTCGCTCATTTGTGCATTGGCTGATCCATACTAGCAGGCTCCGTGGAAATAATTTGAGAAAAATTTCCAATTCACTCGATCCCCTATTTACGTCGCACAGCACTGATGGATAAATTTCTTGTGGAATTTCCATTCTTGGAAGACTAGTGTTGTCGGCAGACCAAATATTTTCCGATGCTGTTGGCATTATTTCATCAAGGTGTTCGGTAGCTTCTCCACTAATAGGTTCGTTAACCTGATGTTGTTCTGGTTCTCTATTGTGCTCGCTGATGTTGACTCTTTCTTCGTTATCCGTATCTGCACTTTCAACAAAAGACTGGTCTTCTTCTGTGCTGGAAGAATCTAACTGAGATTCTTCTTGTTCGTACTTTGAACCACTATCTTCGAAAGATTCTGAATCTTCTGACGATTTTCTTTCTCGATTTCAGCCGGTCGCATGCCACGTCTGGAGCTCATATTTACCTGCGCAATAAAAAAAAATGCTTACAGGAAAAATAATGTTATTTGTATGTATACTGCTGGGACATATAAACCCAATAAATAACTCTACTGGGATATATACTCCCAAAGGACAAAAACAAACAAAAAAAGTCAAAAATATTAGTTTCTTTTCACATTTTCTACTTTAGGTAAATAACTGATTTACTAAATTACTAAAATCTAAAATAAATGGTTAATAACAATCCTTACCCGTTACTATTTTCCAAAAAAAACTGTTAAACTACACACCGCTCACTGAAACACGTGTTGTTCTCTCCACTATTGACAACAAATGAAACTTTGATATGCGACATGTATGACGCAATTTGCGAGCTTAAGCCATAAAAAACGATATATGTCCAACTCCAAACGATTTGCTTCGTAAATTTTCCCAGTAGGATTTTTCAAACTTTTTTGGGATGCATTGTCCCAATCGGGACGAAAGGGTTAAGCTAATTACATCTGACCTTTCACTCCGGGTTCGACTACGTATATTTCAGCAACTGACACCTTTATTTATTGAACCGATTTGCTTTTTCAGCATTACTCGTGTTTCTTCATCGCAGACATAAAGTCAGCGATTTTATGTATTTCGCGAATTCTATTTAATTTACTTATTCAGCTCTTTATGCAAACTTTGGATAAAGAGTTCATATTTGTCGTCCGGAGCAGGTGCTGACGTATGCGTAACTCGCGCGTTATCTATTGATACTCCTCCTCATTTTCAGCCTGTTCTTGAGGCGGTAATTCGGATCTAGGGGGATCTTTATCCCACATACATAGAGTCATTTTGGATACTACGCCTCACCTCAAATGTCAAGAAACACTTTTGGTCCAGAACGTGAACCCCATCCATCAGAGCCATCTGTCGAAAGTGAAAAGCAACGTATTTCGACGATTTAATAAAAGTCACTGAAGCAGAGAAGTTATTTAATTTTTTTTAACGAAATAGTATCAAAATTGATATTAGCTCCGTGCAGGGTTGATACAAATTTAAATTCATGAGCGAAAAGTTTTACTAAATCTTGTAGATAACTGACTGCACCGTATGCGTTTGAATAAATGCGGTGTTGTAATATAGGGTGGCTTCGATAGGTGGCGCGCAACTTAAGTTTCTTTACCCAGGAATAATAATAAAAAAAAATAATTTTTTTTTTCTCTTTATTTATTTTCCTATATATTTTACACGGTTTAAACTTAACTATGAATTTACAAACGGTTTAAACTTAACTATCAATGTTTCTTTACAAATCCAACCGAACTGTTTGACGAACCAAAAGAGACTCCTCGAGAAATTTTCCAAATCTATTTTTCTTCCCTTCCGAAGTGCATTAAGTGCATCTTCAGCAAAACGTGTCACCAAGAGTGTACCCGAATCGGAGTACATCTGATCATGTTTCCGTCTGCTCCGTGAAGGAATGTGCAAACGTCAACAATTATGTGTGGGAAATAATTATGCTGAACAACCGGTAAGGTAACTAAATGACTCCGCTAATCGGATGTCAAGTGGCTTTAGGGAAGAAGGTGACGTATACATAACTCGCATCCGATAGGTCCAATTGGTCGTTTGCGGCTTATTGGCATAGAACTGGAATTTAAGGAGACTCCACAAGAAAAAGTCTAACGGGGTTAAATCGGACGATTTCGGTGGCCAGTTCATGTCGCCTCTGCGTGAGATAGACATACCCTCAAATCGCTCGTGCAGAATGTCCATTGTGGCATCAACTGTGTGGCACGTAGCGACGTTGGAACCACATATCGTTCACATGCATATCATACAATCATCGATCGGTAGCGCTCTCCGTTGATGGTGATGGCAATGCCATTGTCGTTTTCGAAGAAGTACCGAAGTAGATCGATGATGCCGCGCCGGCCCACAATCCACACCAAGCATTGACTTTCTGCGGATGCATTGCCACTTGGTGGACCTCTTGTGGATTGGCATCGTCCCAAATCAGGCAATTTTGCTTGTTGACATACCCGTTCATCCAAAAATTAAAAATGGCCTGAAGATGATTTTTTTTTTTTGTTGAAATCGAGGTCGGCTTCCAACTGCTGAAGTTTTATTATTTGCCCCTATTGCTCGACGATGTAACTTGCTCGGGAAAGCTAACTAAAACTAACAACAGATAAAACAACATGGCCGCCGTAAACTGTCAAAATCCACCCGTCCCTACTGGAGTACCCTATAGTATTTTCAGAGTCTCTCGGATAAATAGTTCTATTATAATACATTGCTATAAAAAAACATCCAAAAGTGTAGACATTTTTTTAATGCCCGTGTTCAATCGGCTGTTGCGATCATAGACGTACACGTGTAACTTCTGTCATATTCTGCACATGGGTAAAGAAGGAAAAAAACTGAGTAAAAAATCGTTAAAGTGTTTTGAAAATTTTGATTTCCATACTAGCGGAAACCCTATAACATTTATTTAAATATTTTGAATATTTTTCAATTACCTATTACAAGTTTGAGTAAACTAACAATGTGTTTATATGTACCCACGGTTTGTCGTAAAAGAATATGTGTATTGTTTTAGTTGAAATAAGTACGATATATGTGATGTAGCCTATGTATGTACATATACACTTAGCTGATTAATAGTAAGTCCTATACAATAAAAATAACATTTAACTTTGCGTAAGTAAAGGAATTAAACAATTTTATACGTAAATAAAAGTTTTATTTTAGGTAAATTTATGCAATTTAACATATTTGTTTAATCGATTAGTACATATGTAAACAAGTTTTAATTTTTGTTTAAAGAAAACCTGTGCAAACATTGGGTGGTGTGAATAAAAACCGAGGCAGAGTGTTCCCTCAACTTTTTGGAAAAATACTCAATTTAAATTGAATGAAAATGAGTTTCAGACAACACTTTCCTCAAGGATTTACCGAGAGTGTTCCCTCAGTTTTTATTTACACCACCCATTGTATACATATTTGCCTTAATTTTTGTTTTGTAATCACTTATTATCGATGCATTAAAACTGAACAAACATAAATAATTTGATAGCGTTTGTGTTTTATTTGAAAATAAAATTCTTTCAGCATTGGAAGTTCGAGAGGAAAAAGTAAGTAACCTATCAGAGACATGAACATCAAAGGCAAGCAAAATATAATGTGTGAGTGGTAAGAAAACGTTGTATTATTGGCAAGACAATAACACAGTGTAATTTTAAAATAGAGTTTAACTTAAGTAATCTCTCATTAAATCTTTTGGTTTCACCGTGTATTTCAAACTCAGTTTATTCAAATGGATTTTATCAGCATAAAGTTTAATTTAAATGTGAAACTGAAAATGGAAAGATAAACAGAAAGGATTACCAAAGTGTTATGATAAATCGAAGAATGTTATGTCCATCGATGTGCAATTTAGACCAATATCATTCTTAGGGTGCCGTTCCTTAAAATGAAAAAAACTGAACCCTTGTTTATACGATCACTCTGTTGTCCGTCTGTTTGTAAGACACTTTTTCTCAGGAACGGCTAGAAGTATCGAGGGGAAACCAATATCACATACTTAGGTCTCTAGTCTCATAAAATAGCCCTGTTTAAAACGTAAGTTTCTAGCTCAATGCATGAAAAAATATATGTAGTAGCTAAAAATGCGTATTTTCATCAAAACCTATTTCCGCCGACAGTCTACATTAAAGTCAGCACTGTTTGCCCGATCCTAAAAGAAGGAGACGCTCTGAATTGCGCCAACTACAGAGGCATCCGTCTTCTTAATATCGCCTACAAATCCTTATCTGGAGTGTTGTGTCAACAACCTGGTCGGTCCATATCAGTGTGGCGTGGCTTCAGGCAAGGAAATTCCACCATAGACGAAATATTCACACTACGACAGATCTTGGAGAAACCCACCACATTTTCATCGATTTTACGGCCGCATCTATAGAGACGAGCTATACAGAGCCATACCTAGTTTTGGTATCCCTGTCAAACTCGTCCGTTTCTGCAGGATGACAATGGAGAATGAACGCTTCTTCATCAAAGTCGGTCAAGACCTCACCGATACCTTTGATGTGAAACAAGGATTTAGACAAGGCGAAGCGCTGTCATGCGACTTCTTCAACACCGTTCTTGAAAGAATACTGCATAACTCATGCCCCAACACCAGAGGCATACTCTTTCAAAAGTCCATCCAATTATTCTGATACACCGACGATACTGACACAATCGGAAGAACGCAGAGTGATGACACTGCGGCATTCGTGGGTATTTAGACGGAGACGGCGAAGATGGGTTTACCGGTCAATGAGGGCAAGTAAAAGTACATATGTGCTGTGAAGAAGAAAAGAGACTTAACACCGACGTTACAGTATACAGGTATAACTTTGAGGTAGTTAAAGACTTTGTCTACCTAGGCTCCGCAATCAATTCAGGCAACAACACCAGCGCTGAGAGCAAACGAGGAATAACTCTTGCAAATCGCTGCTTCTTTGGACCAAGAAGACAATTGAGTGCAGATCATTTAAATCGTTAAAGAAGTAATGGCTTAACGTGGCTGTCCTGATGTTGCCAAAGGCGGGACACGTGCAGAGGAAGTGTGCTCCTCGTCTCTGCAGCTCCTGCATAAATCCAGGCGTTGGATATGTCTGCCTAGAAGGCAGTGTTTCGTAAGGACTTTGATTAGTTTTGAAAGTTCGTCTCCTTTAAGTAGTATTAATACTTTTGGTCTTTTCAGATTCAGAACAGGCCAGATCAGTCTGGTTGCATTAACCGAAGTATTGCTATCTACGATTTGTTTTCGGCAGCCTCGGTGTAAGAATGGTGTTTAACATACGACATTGGCGCTTTGAAATTGTCGAGCATCATGTCGTCTGTACATTGAGAGCCTAGTCTAGCTACTTTGTCAGTCGCGCAGTTCCCTTGAATGCCGCAGTGACCACCAGGGACCCAACAGAGTGTGACGCTGTAGTGGTAAGCGATCTCGTTTAGAGACACGCGGAAATCCTTCACAAGAGACTTAATCGCAGCCTGGCTGTCCATATAGATCGCAATATTTGTGCCTGATATTGGGCGGCGGCTTGATTAATAGCTGTGACTTCAGCTTGGAATACACTACAGTGATTGGAGAGACTGAAGAAGTGTGGGATGTCCAGGTTTTCTCAAAAGACACCGCCACCGACTGCTTCGGCTATTTTAGAGCCGACCCTAAAGATAGGAGTAAACTCATTGAGGAGGACATTGCGATGACTCCAGGCACTTCTGTCCGGTATTTTGTGCTTATAGTCCATTTTGAAGTCGTTTTCGGTGAGCAGCGTATATGTTGATAGGATTCTGGCATGTCCCACATTTTTCTCACACCATTGGTGGGTTTCTTTCAGTCTTAGGGCCGTGGCCGAACAACTGAAGTGACCCTTGATCATACCAGGCCTGCTCTATGGCGCATAGGCATGGACTCTATCAAAAACGGATGATGTTGCTCTTCGAGAGGAAAATTCTTCGGGTCATTTTCGGTCCCGTCTGCCTAGACAATGAATGGAGGAGGAGATAAAATGACCAACTGTATGGGCTTTATACTACGACACCGACCTAGTCAGAAGAATGAAGGTCCAATGACTGAGGTGGCTGGGTCATGTAGAGCGGATGGATACCATTGCTCCGGCCCGGAAAATCTTATAATTCACGCCACTTTAAGTAAGTAAGTAAGTCTACACTAGAATGCGAATGCACGAATATTATTCAATCAACTACACTTGGTTGCTGTTACAATTGCAAAGAAATCCGTGTTATATTTCCGGAAAATCGCCGAAAATATGACGCGTTAAGCACTTTTCTGACTTCAATGTTGTGTGTTACTTCTTTCGGTCGAATAGAAGGAATTTGCAATTTGTTGTAGAATATGTTCGGTGAATATTGTTGGAGCTTGAACCCACACCTCTCATATCAATCCAACGTACTAACCACTGAACTATGTCGACCACTTCTGGGGCGGAGAAAAAAAACTGGTGCCAAGACGTTATGGGGAGGTTTCACTACTTTTATTTAACTATAGTATATACACGAATGGAATTAAATTTAATAAAATTATGATATTACTTTCTTGGGTACTTCAACAAATGATATAATGTGCTCAACAATCGTTTGATACTGACGAAAGATGCAGCATCCACAGTGAGAGCATGGTAAAACTCCACTGCCTTCGAAAGTGCGACTGCCGGGCTCGTTTTCAAAAAAGAACCAATAACAAGTTTCGACTCCCAGAAACACATAGCACTGGTCGTATCGCATGCCATTGATAGTAAATAGATCGGGATTCCCCGTAAATATCCGCCATTCCTTGTATTTTATGCGAGTTTCTATGGACATCAGGGCTCTCTCGTTGAAATATGTTTCAGCATACTAAAAAAAAACAGAAATCAATGTAAATGGTGAGACCAAGGCAAACATAGCATAACTAGATAAAAAAAATTTAATGTTATCTTACCCAAGAGCGAGCTGGTGCTACGGTTCCACTGGGCTTAGATCTCTCTCGAGTCATCATCAAGTGTTTTTTCCTTGACTGTCTGTTGACAAAATACGTGAATCAAAATTAATAACAAATCACACAGCACACAGAACAAAGAGCAAATTGTTTAACCTACACATAAATCAAATGGATGATCACGAATTCTATATACTGCGGTGGCAACATTTTCTACAAAATACTCGAACTCTGCGCTCTGGACAAGACCGAATGTCAACTGACTGCAGACTGAAAACTAAGGTTTGTGTGCATTTTTGATCTTGATCCTAAAATTTCGCAGGTAGGAAACATCACCATCAGCCCCTGCCTGTTTTTACACCGCGCCTTTACCTACCTGATGTATAATTGCAATTGGTGTGGACATGTTTTTTTTTTTTTTTTTTGGCAATAAAACCATAAAAGGATTAGAATGTATGGTCGTTAAGTCTTTTCCCCCCTTTTAAGATAAATTCGCATACCTCTCCCGACAATTAAAATATAATCATCATTATTCTCCGGAAAACTATGATACATGATGGTGTTCTAGGGAATATTCGGATTTACCAAATCCGTCTTTCGGGGGCTTGTAGGATCTTGGTGATAAGGGCTTTGCCCTTGTTACGCCATCTCATGCCTCTTGGGATTAATTATGATCATGTTTTAAGGAAATTTCAGTAAAAATCTGATACTCTAGTTTCCAAACGTTTAGATGCAGTTCAAGTGCCGCATGTCTACCTGCCTTTTTTGACACCTTGCTTCCTTTTAAATATGTCTTATAAATTTGTCTTGTTACGGCGCGTGTTTTGCAGTAACAACAGCTCGGTCTCAATGCCATCGCAAAATTTAATCCCGAAAACCCAAGTCCATATTTTTATAGCCTCTGTAAATCCAGTCAATTTTGAATTCTAGAGTATTTGGGAGTCTTATAGCGCCAATGTGCATTGTATTACACAAAAAAGATACGTCTTGCACGGATACCTGTAGTAGTCCTCCGGTCTCCTTGTCCTCGGTTCAAACGCAGGTCGTTAGTTTGCATCTTTTACCTGATGTACTCTCCAAGCGATGCTCAGAAAATGCCATTTCTGTCGGCGATTTGTTCATGTTCTAATGCCTTTTAATTCTCGTAAGACATTTTGTTCCGTTTGCGTTAAGCGTCTTTGGAAGAGAAGATTCAGTCGCGAAGTATACGGAGATATACAGCAGTAGTAATGAGTCGCTTGGGATGAAGAGTGCCGATTGTGGCACCGGGTGGTGGCTCGGCGGGCCAAACCATACGAGAAAACCCCCCTCCCACCCCCCACGTCCAAAACTTCGCGAAACAGACCTGCCCATGTTGTAGATCATACGTTTTTAGTTCCACTTTGTTCAAGATTTACGACCGAGATGAGCGTTTTGCCCTAAAACGCAAGGGAAACGCGCGAATCGCTTACGAAGGAGTAAGGGTTGGTTTCCATGGAAAAAATGCAGAAATTGCGACATCGCTCGAAGCGGCTCCTGACCTGTGCATTTAAGATTTACTGAAAAAGTATTAAAAATCGTATTCGAATTTGTTAACCTCATCTTCCTTTCTTTACTTGTTTACCAGGATTTAACTTAAGCAACAACTTCAACTCCCAGAACCCAATAACTGTTAACAGTACAAACCAACATTTGCGAACGACTCTCTCGACACAGATGCGCAAACGCACACAATAGGCCCACATGAGACCGCAGTTGTAAGGCACTCAGATCCACCTCAATTAATGACAATCTACTTATTCCCGAGATCAACACAGAACAAGCACCAACAGAGAACCAAGACACATAAGGTTGCCAGGATCCACAGAGAACCAGCACCAACAGAATACCGGCATCAACAGAGAAACGAAACCAAGACATATCCTAGACCAAAAGGGAAATGAGCGAATCCTAAGGATGTGCTGAGGGAGCACTTTCTTTTAGCAAGTACATGTGCGGGTGAACATGCCATCTCCCCTGCAATCATTAATCTTAAGTTATTTGTTAACGAATCCCCACGTCCGTAAGACAATTAATGTACTCCTAGATCTTAAGTTATTACATTACAGCTCAATAAAACTCAAAGAAAATACAAAAAGATCATGTTTCCTTTCCTCTAAGTTCCTTGGCAACATTTCAGGATTGCACGGTGAGTATCATGAAATTTACCGCGGAATGCTGAACTGGTGCCTTGAAAATGGATTCGTCCAAAACCATCCACAAAATGTGCAAAAATCACGAAAATCACAAAAATCACAAAAATCCATGAAAATCTGACGTCACACCAAAAAAATCCACTGAAAATTCGTTGAAAATTTCTCAGAAATACCAGGCCACCAGAAACCCAGAAAAAGCAGTAGGTATCTTTTTTTCCCGGTCAGCCGCGTGGTATGCAACAGATTTTTTTCTGTGGAATAAGTCCCTTCAGCCGTGTGGTATACCTGATTTTTTTGCGGAAAATAGTAACCAACCACACGGCCCTCCAAACTTTGCCTTTCCACCTGCAGCCGCGTGATATACCCGATTTTTTCCGAAAAAAATTTTGCAGACTGGCGTCAAAATACCATTGCATAACACACGGCTGGCCTTGAAAAACAAAAATAACCACGGCCGTGTGGTATGCAATGGTATTTTGACGCCAGTCTGCAAAATTTTTTTCGGAAAAAATCGGGTATATCACGCGGCTGCAGGTGGAAAGGCAAAGTTTGGAGGGCCGTGTGGTTGGTTACTATTTTCCGCAAAAAAATCAGGTATACCACACAGCTGAATGGACTTATTCAACAGAAAAAAATCTGTTGCATACCACGCGGCTGACCGGGGAAAAAAGATACCTACTGCTTTTTCTGGGTTTCTGGTGGCCTGGTATTTCTGAGAAATTTTCAACGAATTTTCAGTGGATTTTTTTGGTGTGACGTCAGATTTTCATGGATTTTTGTGATTTTTGTGATTTTCGTGATTTTTGCACATTTTGTGGATGGTTTTGGACGAATCCATTTTCAAGGCACCAGTTCAGCATTCCGCGGTAAATTTCATGATACTCACCGTGCAATCCTGAAATGTTGCCAAGGAACTTAGAGGAAAGGAAACATGATCTTTTTGTATTTTCTTTGAGTTTTATTGAGCTGTAATGTAATAACTTAAGATCTAGGAGTACATTAATTGTCTTACGGACGTGGGGATTCGTTAACAAATAACTTAAGATTAATGATTGCAGGGGAGATGGCATGTTCACCCGCACATGTACTTGCTAAAAGAAAGTGCTCCCTCAGCACATCCTTAGGATTCGCTCAGTTCCCTTTTGGTCTAGGATATGTCTTGGTTTCGTTTCTCTGTTGATGCCGGTATTCTGTTGGTGCTGGTTCCCTGTGGATCCCGGCAACCTGATGTGCCTTGGTTCTCTGTTGGTGCTTGTTCTCTGTTGATCTCGGGGATAGGTAGATTGTCATTAATTGAGGTGGATCTGAGTGCCTTACAACTGCGGTCTCATGTGGGCCTATTATGTGCGTTTGCGCATCTGTGTCGTGAGAGTCGTTCGCAAATGTTGGTTTGTACTGTTAACAGTTATTGGGTTCTGGGAGTGCAACCTTGAAGTTGTTGCTGAAGTTAAATCCTGGCAAACAAGTAAAGAAAGGAAGATGGGGTTAAGAAATTCAAATACGAATTTTAATACTACATATTTCAGTGAATGTAAAATACACAGGTCGGGAGCCGCTTCGAGCGAAGTCGCAATTTCTGTATTTTTTCCATGGAAACCAACCCTTACTCCTTCGTAAGCAATTTGCGCGTTTGCCTTGTGTTTTAGGGCGAAACGCTCGTCCCGAACTCAAATCTTGAACAAAGTGGAACTGAAAACGTATGATCTACAACATGGACAGGTCTGTTTCGCGAAATTTTGGACGTGTTGGGCGGTAGGAAGGTTTTCTCGCATGTTTCGTCACGTCGCGGGCCGTAGCTCCTAAACCATTAGGCGGAGAGCAAAACTTCGTACAGCGGAGTTGTAGAGCGAGAGAATTTCCAAATTATGCGAGAGAATTTCCAAATACTGTAGTTTCAAATATAAGGGAGATATCGAGGTTTTTCCATTTTCAACTTTTCACAAATACCGATTTTGCGTTTTTTAGTGAAATCAAACTTCGACCCCTCGACCCTTTCGCGATTTGCGCGTTTCACTTGCATTTTAGGGCAAAACGCTCGTCGCGGTCTTAACCTGAATGGAACTGAAAAAGGATGATCTACAACACGGGCAGGCCTGTCATCTGAGTCCGAATTCCCATCCCCAAGTGACCCATCACCTACTTACAGCCACATCGATCGCGTCAAAGTTTTGCGGATTGGACACTTGAGATGACTAGGACATGCAAAGCAAATGTACATAAACGTTCCGACATTCAGTCTTCGAATCTAACCCGGAGGGAAAACGCAGTAGACATCGTTTTGAGTGGCGCGCACAAGTAGGGGGTATCTCAACAGTGTGTGAAGGAGCCCAATGCGTTCCCTTATAAAATAACCAAACAGCGCCTTCCGCCCACCCATAATGAGGAACCGGTTAAAAAGGGTCAACTCTACGATGCCTCGCTTCTATTAGGTCCTTCTGCAGCCACAGAGATGAGACATGGTTACCTTGTTTCAAGGTGCATATCAACGCCTTTCGGCCACCCAGAACGACGAAACAGATCAATAGGCTCAAGTTTACGATTCTCCGCTTATACTAGGCCCTTTTTCAGGCTCAGGGACTCTGCGGCTCTCTGAAAATTTAGTTCTCTGAAAATATATGTAATTCTTTTTTAATAAAACAGAAATAAAAATAAATTTTTCTTGCATCCTCTTTATTGTATACAAACATTTTATATCTACAATCAATTAAAATCGAATACCTACTAGACTCTAAAAATTAGTTGAAAAATAATCTTTACTCTTACTTAGGTTTTTAACTAAATTGTCTTGTCTTGTCTTGTGAATAAGTTTTATCAATAAAAATCAATTAACAATTGGAAATGTACGTTATTTTTACATTATATTTGAAGAAAATGGCTTTGAATTTTTCAGGATAAATTACTTAAATTAAAATACAAAATATAAAATGCTATCTGTTCATAAATCATTTTAAATATAATACATTTTAAAAGAAATATTTTAGTTTAAGTTTTTGTATTTAGTTGTTATTCTCTATAATTTCCAAAATGTCGAAAGCACGATAAATTGAAGGTTCTCAATGTTACAATGAAGAGCTTTTGTCAAAATTGTTAAAGAAAAAGTACTAATTTACTCATGTTTAGTAAGTTTGGATTTTTAAAAACACACGTCAATTATAAGTTTAATATTATTATATTATTTTAAAACGACGAAATTATCTGTTATTAATTCGAAAGAAGGTTACTAAAAAGTTTGCCGGATAAAATTTCCTTTTAATTCGAAAAAAAGGACAACAATTAAGTGAAGTAGAACCCAACTGAATCGAGTGACACCCTGCATCAGCACGAAAGTGGAATCGAAGTCTAGTATTCAGTTTTGATTTAAAAAGGCTAAGCTGAAACGATTGACTAAATGCGTAGGTCCGCTCATGATAAGGATTGTCTAAGCAATGATAAAACTTTGGCTTAGTTTCCCTGCTAACCTTGACTTTGGAAATAATGAGAAGTCGTTACCTGCAGTGATAAAAAACCTTTCAACATGAATTACAGAACATAACGCAAATGGTTCGCTTCAACAAATCAACTTAACCTTGACTCACAAACAAAATACGATAACAATTTCACTAAATCGGATATCATCATGGTTTACAGAAGAATTTTTCTCTCGAATCAGACTTGCCCTGCCCTACGTAGGACTCTAGCTTTGTCTTGGCAGATATCTTTGGCGTTTACGCCCTGCCTGAGGTTAGGTACTTACATGGCGATCTTGCGATTAAACTAAAGAACTAGGATCGTAAAACACATCCTGCCAACTGCATAATGATAGAAGAATATACACCGCGAAAGGTCGTGGGCGTACCAAAGTCCACACATACCTACGCCAAAAGCAACAACAGCACCACATAAACTCAAAAAAGAAGAATACCGAAAGATACAGCTCCAAAATCAGGAGACCAAACTAACGAAAATCCAGAGGACGGAGACAGGAATATTTAAAATAAAAAGGGGAGGAAGAAAATATCAACTGGAAAACAAAGATGGGAAACACTACGAAGGAGAACGTCACTAAACTTTTTGGAAAAACCCTCAGTCTAATGGACTTTTTAAACCAACTTGGTAAAGTTAAGCCTCTTGAGGGCTTAAAACAGTTGAAGCTAGAGAAGAAGTACCCCGAGCATAAGACGCAGCGATGCCATACAAAATACGGCGAGAGAATTTTACTGGAGCTGAAGAGCTGCAAGGTTTTTCTGCCTGTGCGGTTTAAAGTCATGAACGAGGAGGCTATGAAGTCTATAGCCTTAAGTGAGATGATTGTGGTACGATCGGCTGGCATGTCGTTTGAGCTGGAGTTCTTCCCAAAAACCGGATGAATCAGAAGAAGAAGAGTTGGAAATACCATATTCTCAACCCTTTTCGCATAAGGGGTGCACCAGAAAATGTTGAACCAACAAACTGGATTGAAAACGCTGTGAAGGGCATGTTCAAGCGTGTCATTACTGATTCTTCAGACATGGTGTGTATAACATAGTCGATTCTCAAGGTATAATAGTATGTTATTTAGGAGATTTCATGCTTGGGATTTTGAATGCAGAAAACCGATCTCTTCTTAGTCGTTCACATGCCAGCCGGCATCAGCCTTGTGAACCGACTTTCTGGGAATTAGCCTTGGTAACCGACTATTCTACCATTCTCCAGGTGTATCATTGTACACATTGCCGTATCAGGGCAAATAATCCCCGTGCGGCAATATGAAATCTCCTAAACTATTACACCTTGGAAACCAGCAAATTGGATTATTTTTCGTGACATTATGATGTCAATAAGGAGGCACATGTACCGCAGTCACACGATCAATGACACCTACCTGTTCCCTCCCGTAACCTTCAAGCAGACATGCCCACAGTCACACGATCAAGGACACTTATCTGTTTCCTCGTTGCCCCGTTACCATCAAGCAGACACATGCCGAATATGATCAACGACACCTACCTGGTCCACCATCGACCCCGTAACCATCAGTTTAGAGAAGGTTTCATATTGCCGCACGTGGGAATCGTGATTTGCCCTGATTGCTAGACCCTGCCCTGCCCTGATTTCACATATAAATTTATTTAGCAGGGAAATATTTTGTAGTGCACAGCATTTGCCGTGGAATAAACACCTTTGTTCATAAGGATAGAGCCGCTCCAGTTCGTTTAAATTAGGACAACCAGCTTCTTCTTCGATATTGATTACATTAATATTTTCATCTCGAAGTACATCCCTAATCCATTGAGTTCTTTCATAAACAATATCGACCTTCAAAGAAGAAAATTTGAAGAGTTGCATGGCCTAGCATAGTGGGTTCGATGCTGCGCGTATATAACAAATGTAAACGCACACCATACGCTATGGGGTAGAAGCGGCTTTTTACCAGAAGTCGGTGCAAATGCACGACCAGGACGTAGAGGTTCTCCTCGCAAATTACAAGGAGAGGCGGACCACACAGGCATTCATGGCCTTGTAGTATATCGTGAAGTGCCTGGAGGCAAGAGCATCAGAGGTGTGGGGTGTAATTCAGTCAGTCGAGACAAGTTCAGAAATCGTGACATCCTGTTAATTCAATTGGTTGATAATTTCATTTTACAAAAATGAAGAGATTTATTTGCGATATTTGTCTACAGGAATTTACCTTAAATAACAATTTGAGAAGACACGTTTTAAACGTACATAATAATAATAGTTCGCAATGCAACATTTGTAATAAAGTGTTCAACAGGAGTGATGCACTATTGAATCATAAAATTAGGTATCATAGTGTGCATTCGGATGAGTTAGTTACAAATGTGGGTGTAATTAGTTCGGAAAAAAGGTTATGTAAAAGTCAAGCGACTACTTTTTCGGCGGGATATTTAAAAACGAAAATATGTGAAGAGTGTAATATGGAGGTACCAAAAAGTCTATGGTACTCCCACATTCGTTCAAATTTACATAAAAAAAATAGTGCAAAATCACGTGAGTCATGTGAACAATTAAAGGTTGTCAAAAACACTTTCAATCACCGCATTCAGACATTAATGTATGAGAACAAAAACGAAGAGATCATAGAACCTATGGCATTTTTTTAACAGTCCGAAAATGTAGTTTGTGAAAATTTAAACCGGCTTTTAGATATACATTCAAATTTCAAAATTAATGTTGAACTTTTTGGTGAATATGTGAAAATAAATAAAACTGACGAAGAAGGAAATATCGAGCCCTAACCGCAAGTGTATCGCAAGCGACAAAAAGTAAATTTTATAGGAGGGGTTTGTTTTTGTTTTTTTTCTATACATCAAAAGCAATTGCAACCAATTTCGGCATTCAGTCTTCTTTGTTACTCTTTATTGAAAAGTTTATGACGTGGTGCAAAATAATGTTAAGTGTCAAAATGTAAAGAAAACACAATTTCGCAAAATTGTCGCTTACGATAAACTTGCGGTTATGGCTCGATATAGTAATATCAATAAAATCGTTTCAATCAAAAATGTGTCTTGTCCAGAGTGCGGTAGAGTTACAGTCATTATATAAAGAAATGTGTATGAGTATTGCTGAAAAAATGGAAGAATTTCAAGAGCAGGATAGCGGATGGACATTGATTAGAATTATGCAAATTGAAATTAACGTGAATGAATATAGACCAATTAAAGGGTCACAATTTATAGCACTTCCAATTTTTTTGGCAAATAAAAAAGCATGTATTAACATTGAAAATAGAGATGAGTATTGTTTTAAATGGAGTGTAATATCGGCAATAGTACCAGCAAACACTCATCCGCAAAGGACATCATCCTACACTATAAATGACATTACAGAAAAAACAATTTCATGTAAAAATGTGATGACACTCCATTCCAAAAATAAGTGATATAAAAACATTTGAACAATTGAATCCAAATATAAGCGTTAATGTTTTCGGTTACGAGGAGTTCAATAAGAAGATTATCGGACCTTATTATATCACGTCCGAGGAAAAGCAAATTCATATCAATTTGTTACTATTACAGAATATGGAGAAATTCCACTACATATGGATAAAGAATATTTCAAAGTAAGAAAGTGTAATTTGTTTCTATGTAAATACAAATATTTTTATACAATTTCTTTTATTTGATTTATTACAGACTATTAAATACTCAAATAAGAACAGATGGACATAAGTTCTTTATATGTAATAGCTGTCTTCAATATTTCGGCAACGAGAATACTTTTAATATACATAAGCTAGAATGTAAAAAAATTGTTAGTAAATTACCATCCATTGAAGAGTCTTATTTAGAATATAGTCATAATGAAAGACAGATGGATGTTCCATTTGTAATCTATGCTGATTTCAAATTTATTTTTAAAGATGTCGATACTTGCTTTCCAGGTCCAAACACATCATCTACTACTATAGTTCAAGAACATGTCCCTTGCGTATTCAGTTATTTTATTAAGCGTTCGTTTGACAACTCATTAAATGTGTTCAGAATCTATAAAGTTTTTCATAAACGATGTACAGGATATAAATGAAAAATATTTATTCGTTAACAAACCGATGAATTCTCTTACTGTGAAAGAACGAAAATTTCATAACGAAAGCAAATTTTATCATATTTGCAAAAGCTCTTTAGATGATAATCGTCTAGCAGACCACTGTCATCTAACAGGTAAATACAGAGGTCCAGCCCATAATGATTGCAAACTAAAATGTAAGATAGTGAAATTCGTTCCAGCATTTTTTCATAATTTCTCGAGCTACGACTGTCATTTGTTCATAAAACTATTCGCAAATATTCCAGGTAGTATAAATGTAATTGCAGTGAATAAGGAAAGGTATATCACTTAGAAAATCAATTAAACTTAATTCTGATAAATCGTTTGAGATTCGATTTCTGGATTCTTTTAAATTTATGTCATCTAGCTTAGATGCTTTGGTTAAGAATTTATCAAAAGACGATTTTAAAATTGTTCGTTCGATTTAATGACTAGAAAGGGAATTTTTTGGGAAAAAATTAAGTGATAAAACTCTCCCACCTCTCGATAAATTCTTTAGTACAATTAGTAATTCTAGTTGTACTGACAACGAGTATAATTTTGACAAAAAAGTGTGGAAAACCTTCAAATGCGAAAGTCTATTAGATTATTTGGAGCTCTATTTAAAAAGAGACGTTTTATTACTAGCCGATATATTTGAGAATTTCAGAAAAATACGTAGAAGTATTTATGGATTTGATCCCTGTCAGTATGACACATCAACTGGTCTATGGGATGCCATTTTAAAAGTAACAAAGATTAAATTGGAACTTTTAAGTGACATAAATATGTATACTTTTATACAAAAAGGCATTCGGGGTGGTATTGTGCAATGTTGCTGCAGACACTCCAAATCGAATAATAAAAAGAATGTTGTTGTTGTTGTTAAGATTCTTCCATAGAGAACGAGCGGGATTCGCACCATAAGTACGTGTTTAAAAGTTGATCTGAGAACATACAATGTCCGGAATAAATACTTCTTTGGTTTTCGATGAGATTTTGGACTTTTTGAAAACCTATCAAAACGTCATACACGAGGAGCATTTTCATCGGATTATAAACTGTATTAATTTTCTAAGACAATTTGAAAACATATCTTGGGTCACATCTATTCATGGATATCATTTTGCAAACTGTCAAATGAATGTAAAGCTGGTCCAGATACGTGTGCATGTCATTCGTTGGAAACTATGATGGTTAGAATTAAGACTTTGTTGTTACAGTACAAAAGAAATGAAAAGTTTTAATCACAATAAATGTTTCTTTATTACAAAAAAAATTATTTTCATTTCTTAATTTCAATTTAAATTATAAAGAAATTTCAGGTATAGATGTCCGCAGTTGAAAAGAGTTGTACTTTTGATGTTGAGTATGTTTTTTCCCCAGATAGTGAAACAAATTATTTTCCAAATCAACGTTGGGAATTGAGTTATATGTGTGAAAAACCCTCCTCCCTCTCAACAATTAAGGAGTTCAGGTCTATCAGGAACTCCAACAGCTCAGCGGATCAGCAGATATAGCAGATATACCAGATGAGCAAATGGCCGATCAGATAAATCAGATCTTTTAGCAACAAATTGGAAAAGGGTACATTTCAAATAAATAAATTCCTAAAGCAATGTGTTCCATAAGATAAGGGTTCAACATGCTACTAGTTCTAGGCGCCAGAAAATCGCTAGCAAGGGAGCAGTGAAATTTCTTATCTTTTAATACACGCCGAAAAAATATATTTAAATTTTTATTTTTTTTTTGAGGTAGCAAAATTCTCACGAATTTCGTGTTTAAAAACTCGTTGAAACCTAAGCATAACATCAGTTCATTCAGTAACCGTACGAAGTAATATTATACTTCTTTTACTTCTTTTTTAATAACCATGGAAGCTATACTACAACTCATCGCAGAAGACGTCAAAAGAATCGATGATGTCTGCTGGGAGTACAACACCTTAAAGGGGGAACTTGAGGAGACCTTAAAAGAGGTAAAGCAGACTAGGAGCTGGTCGCAACTGAAAGCGGGTTTTCATCTATTAATAGCTCTTAACACCAGAGCCAGGGGGGAAGATTTTATAGAAACACCTGTAAACTCAATACTTATGGGGTTAAGCCAAATTAATAAAAAATAAAAAAATATATAAACTAAACAGTTTTGTTTAAATTTTGTGTTTTGATTTATTCTCTAATTTCGGGTTGATGGTTTCCTCAGGAGAAGTGTTCGCTTCTTATTTATTATTTAGCTTTCACATCACCGATATACATTGAGTCTCGAAATAAATTCTTAAACAGAATTATATTGTGGTTTTTATTTAAACCTTCTATTTCTTAAACGCAGAAAAAATATATTTGAATTTTTATTTTTTTTTTTAGGTAGCAAAATTCTCACGAATTTCGTGTATAAAAACTCGTTGAAATCTAAGCATAACATCAGTTAATTCAGTATGGTTTAAGAACCAACATACATTTTTTTTATTGATATTAGCCATGGAAGCTGTAGTAGCATTGATTGTAAAAGACATCAAAGTAATCCAAGATGTCTGCTGGGAGTTCAGCTCCCTAAAGGAAGAACTGGAGGAGACCATGAAGGAGGTGCAACGAACCAGGAGCTGGGTACATTTGAAAGCAGCAATTCATTTGTTAATAGCCCTAAACATCAGAGCCAGGGCTGCAGATTTTTTGGATACTAATATAAATCCAATACTTCTTGGATTAAGTGAAATGAATTGAAGAGAAAATAAAAAACTGAACAGCTTGCTACTATTCCTCTAAATAAATTCCTAAAACAATGTGTTCTATAAGATAAAGGTTCAACATGCTAACTACTAGTTCTAGGTGCCAGAAAATCGCTAGCAAGGGAGCAGTGAAATTTCTTATCTTTTAAAACACGCCGAAAAAATATATTTAAATTTTTTTTGAGGTAGCAAAATTCTCACGAATTTCGTGTTTAAAAACTCGTTGAAACCTAAGCATAACATCAGTTCATTCAGTAACCGTACGAAGTAATATTATACTTCTTTTACTTCTTTTTTAATAACCATGGAAGCTATACTACAACTCATCGCAGAAGACGTCAAAAGAATCGATGATGTCTGCTGGGAGTACAACACCTTAAAGGGGGAACTTGAGGAGACCTTAAAAGAGGTAAAGCAGACTAGGAGCTGGTCGCAACTGAAAGCGGGTTTTCATCTATTAATAGCTCTTAACACCAGAGCCAGGGGGGAAGATTTTATAGAAACACCTGTAAACTCAATACTTATGGGGTTAAGCCAAATTAATAAAAAATAAAAAAATATATAAACTAAACAGTTTTGTTTAAATTTTGTGTTTTGATTTATTCTCTAATTTCGGGTTGATGGTTTCCTCAGGAGAAGTGTTCGCTTCTTATTTATTATTTAGCTTTCACATCACCGATATACATTGAGTCTCGAAATAAATTCTTAAACAGAATTATATTGTGGTTTTTATTTAAACCTTCTATTTCTTAAACGCAGAAAAAATATATTTGAATTTTTATTTTTTTTTTTAGGTAGCAAAATTCTCACGAATTTCGTGTATAAAAACTCGTTGAAATCTAAGCATAACATCAGTTAATTCAGTATGGTTTAAGAACCAACATACATTTTTTTTATTGATATTAGCCATGGAAGCTGTAGTAGCATTGATTGTAAAAGACATCAAAGTAATCCAAGATGTCTGCTGGGAGTTCAGCTCCCTAAAGGAAGAACTGGAGGAGACCATGAAGGAGGTGCAACGAACCAGGAGCTGGGTACATTTGAAAGCAGCAATTCATTTGTTAATAGCCCTAAACATCAGAGCCAGGGCTGCAGATTTTTTGGATACTAATATAAATCCAATACTTCTTGGATTAAGTGAAATGAATTGAAGAGAAAATAAAAAACTGAACAGCTTGCTACTATTCCTCTAAATAAATTCCTAAAACAATGTGTTCTATAAGATAAAGGTTCAACATGCTAACTACTAGTTCTAGGTGCCAGAAAATCGCTAGCAAGGGAGCAGTGAAATTTCTTATCTTTTAAAACACGCCGAAAAAATATATTTAAATTTTTTTTGAGGTAGCAAAATTCTCACGAATTTCGTGTTTAAAAACTCGTTGAAACCTAAGCATAACATCAGTTCATTCAGTAACCGTACGAAGTAATATTATACTTCTTTTACTTCTTTTTTAATAACCATGGAAGCTATACTACAACTCATCGCAGAAGACGTCAAAAGAATCGATGATGTCTGCTGGGAGTACAACACCTTAAAGGGGGAACTTGAGGAGACCTTAAAAGAGGTAAAGCAGACTAGGAGCTGGTCGCAACTGAAAGCGGGTTTTCATCTATTAATAGCTCTTAACACCAGAGCCAGGGGGGAAGATTTTATAGAAACACCTGTAAACTCAATACTTATGGGGTTAAGCCAAATTAATAAAAAATAAAAAAATATATAAACTAAACAGTTTTGTTTAAATTTTGTGTTTTGATTTATTCTCTAATTTCGGGTTGATGGTTTCCTCAGGAGAAGTGTTCGCTTCTTATTTATTATTTAGCTTTCACATCACCGATATACATTGAGTCTCGAAATAAATTCTTAAACAGAATTATATTGTGGTTTTTATTTAAACCTTCTATTTCTTAAACGCAGAAAAAATATATTTGAATTTTTATTTTTTTTTTTAGGTAGCAAAATTCTCACGAATTTCGTGTATAAAAACTCGTTGAAATCTAAGCATAACATCAGTTAATTCAGTATGGTTTAAGAACCAACATACATTTTTTTTATTGATATTAGCCATGGAAGCTGTAGTAGCATTGATTGTAAAAGACATCAAAGTAATCCAAGATGTCTGCTGGGAGTTCAGCTCCCTAAAGGAAGAACTGGAGGAGACCATGAAGGAGGTGCAACGAACCAGGAGCTGGGTACATTTGAAAGCAGCAATTCATTTGTTAATAGCCCTAAACATCAGAGCCAGGGCTGCAGATTTTTTGGATACTAATATAAATCCAATACTTCTTGGATTAAGTGAAATGAATTGAAGAGAAAATAAAAAACTGAACAGCTTGCTACTATTCCTCTAAATAAATTCCTAAAACAATGTGTTCTATAAGATAAAGGTTCAACATGCTAACTACTAGTTCTAGGTGCCAGAAAATCGCTAGCAAGGGAGCAGTGAAATTTCTTATCTTTTAAAACACGCCGAAAAAATATATTTAAATTTTTTTTGAGGTAGCAAAATTCTCACGAATTTCGTGTTTAAAAACTCGTTGAAACCTAAGCATAACATCAGTTCATTCAGTAACCGTACGAAGTAATATTATACTTCTTTTACTTCTTTTTTAATAACCATGGAAGCTATACTACAACTCATCGCAGAAGACGTCAAAAGAATCGATGATGTCTGCTGGGAGTACAACACCTAAAAGGGGGAACTTGAGGAGACCTTGAAAGAGATAAAGCAGACTAGGAGCTGGTCGCAACTGAAAGCGGGTTTTCATCTATTAATAGCTCTTAACACCAGAGCCAGGGGGAGTAGATATAATATACCAATCCTGGCACAGTGAAAATGTGGCGTATGGCGTTCTTGTGACGTAGGGGATTCCGTGTGGTTAGGGGATTCCGTGTGGTTAGGGGATTCCGTGTGGTAAGGGGATTCCGTGTGGTTGATATCGGCATGCGTCATAGCTGATAATGGTGAGGTGTGAAACCGAGTTTGTGTTTTGTGGGGCAAGTTGTGCGGTGTGTCTGCTGTCAATCAAAAAGCGCTGAAAATGGCGGGGGGGGGGGGTTGTAAAAATGATCTTTTAGGACTAGTCACTGCCAGTGATAAGTGGACATTTTGGATTTTTGTTTGTGGTTGGTGGCATGTAGCATTTTTAAAATGCGCGCGAATGAACTAGAAGTTTCTTTTTTTTCTGGTGATATAATATATATGTATATCGACAAAAAAATATATCAGTTGTGAGAAATGTTTTGTCTGTGGTTAATCAAGGGTGGCACTCGAAATTGTGATTGTCTTTCCTCCTGTAAGAAATATCGTGTGATACGTGTGTATAAAAAGGAGTTCTGGTAAATAAATAGAATGTTTTGGATTCAGTCGATCAAGTCAGGTGATAAATATTGTATTTGTCATTCGTCGTGGAAATATTTTAAGATTGTAAGGGTGGATGTAATAGATGCTACTTTATCAGTTTATTTGACGCCCGACGATGGATATAAATGCTTGTTGCTAAGCATGCGTAGAGGAGAACAATCACCGGGATTTCTATTATCAATATCGTATCAATTTAATGCTAATGAACATATAAAAATTGAAGTAGTGGGTGGTGTTATAACATTAGTAGGTTCAATAAACGATGGTGTTAAACGTATGAAGTCGATAAATCGGTTTCAAGAGTTTTGTATATTTAATGATTTTGATGATAGCTTAAGTGACATTGATGAAGAGGATATAAAATTGTTAGATCAACTAGCCTTAACTAATTAAACTTAAGATAAGTGCATATTAATTCATTGTTTGGAAAAGATGGAAAACATAAATTGTAAGCTTTTTTTGAAGCAAATTCATAACTTTTTATTAGACAACAGAGAAATTTTATTAAATGAGCATTTAAATGAGTTTTTAGCATGTCATTCAGCATTATGTAAATACAACTATATTTCTCTCATTGAATCTAATCAAGAACATCATTATTCAACATGCAGCTGGACTTAAGTCGGATGTCAAAATGAACCAGATACCTGTGGATGTTATATGTTAGAAAGATTAATAATGCGAATAAAGAAATTAATGTTATTATATAATAGATTAAATAAAAAGCGTTGATTCCAAGAAATTCGATTCAATTTCATTTTAACCGTTCTAGAGTGTGGTAGACCTTTTATAGACAAAAAAAAAATGAATAAAAGTGTTTTACTGGTAATCTGCCTTTCATTGGGTTTATTCCAAGCTAGTCCAATACCAATAAATCTGTCTGCTATTGGTGATAATAAGGGAAACTTGGAGTTTACCTTGTTGCTGCCTGGAAATGATACTTTCAAAATTGATCTGTCCTTTCAACTGATGAAGATCAGCAAGACATTGGGTGAAAATCATGAAAATAATAAAACAGCGACAACAACAACAACAACAGAGAACCCAAAAGTAAAATACTTTACCGTTGATGAGGCCATAGAAGCATTTAGGCAAGATTTGATTCGAAAACAAAAGGATATAGCGGGAATAATTGAAAGTGAAAATGTTTTTTACAGACATTTTAAATTAGATTATGATCAAATCAGTCTAACTATTCGTTGTACTTACAACAGCAGTTATAAGGAACATACATTAAATATTGGTTGTTATGAGTATCGCGAATATGAAACTGAAAGAATTATGAGCAATGGTGAAATTGAAGTATTTACAACGCAAGATATAATGTACCGCTCAGATGTTGAAATTATTGATGTTAAAAAATACACACAAACATATAATATGGTTATTGTTTAGATTGTGAAATAAAAGAATCAAAGAAAAAAAAGACGTATTTTTAAGAGTAGGAAGGGGGATAAAACATATCAAAAAATAAGCAGACATGATTGAACTTGTCTCTGAAAGAATCAGATTAGATGAAATACTCTGAGGATACTCTGTATACATTACTATATGAAGATCAAAGTTTCTTGTTGGATTTAAGTTAGTTTTATCTTAGAATTTGTGGAGGAGAGTACTAAAACGAGAGCATCTAAAACGATGGATAAAAATCCGAAACCAACTATGAAGGAGACATGGAGCAAAAAGTGGCAGTACATGATCATCAAAAATCCTATAAAGGCAGAGCCGAAATCTACTCCAGCTTCAACATCAAATGTTCCATACAAAAAGTTATAAAAAATCTACTCCAGCTTCAACATCAAATGTTCCATACAAAAAGTTATAAAAAAAAATGTACAATAAATGTTTCTTTATTATCAAAAAAAAAAAACCCAAAATTCATTTTGTTATTATTTCAAATCATTTTTTTTTTTTTTTTTGTGAAAATAGAAAAGCTAACCGCAAAAGACTGATTAAAGTTTCAAACTATGATTACTTCCACATATAAAAGTTCCACATATAAAAGGAATAAGCGCACAATTCAGATCTTCATTCAAAAAAAAAAAAATTATGTGTATTACGGTTGAGGAAGCACTTTCCCAGTGGTTAAACGAAGACATTGAAGATCTCTTCAGCCCATGGCCGCCAGAAGATTTGGTTGATCAAATCATCAAGGTTGAAGATAATCCTTGGATGCAAGAAGTTTGTGGTGATTTTTCTCTCTTTAATTCGGAAGAAAACGTGGAAGACAAGCCAAGGCTGCAAGATGATTTTGAGGAAAACGTGGAAGATAAGATGGTGGCAAATAGTCTTCAAGTTGAGGAAAACGTGGAAGATAGCAGCTATCTGGTCGGAACGGTGAGTAGTGAGTTTATGGGGACTCTGGGACAGAGTTGCGGTTTCCGCGTTGCGGTTTCCGCGTTGCGGTTTCCGCGTTGCGGTTTCCGCGTTGCGGTTTTCTTTTAACCGCAAAGCTCAAGGTCGAGACCGCAGAATGTGGTTTTCTTTGAACCGCAAACTTGAAGACCGCAAATGACTCGTGTTTGGGTTGAAGTCTGAGGTGTAAATCTATATATAGATCGATAGGTGACGTGTTTGGGGTTAAAGTCTGGGATATAAATATATATAGGTCAATGAACTTGTACGTAGCATAGTGAATAATAATTTTGTTTGTGATATAAAAATAAAAAAATAGTATATATGGGAAAAAAAATGTGTGGTCTTCAAAATGTATGTAGATAATACTAGCAATATTCGTATAAATAGAAAACTTCAATTCATGTCAGTTCAGTTCAACAATATAATTCGAATACGAAGGACCATATCAATCAATACAAATAAAAGTAAGTAAAGGTATATATTATAATTATAAATAATTTTTTAATTGTTTTTTTGTTTCTTAGAATCATGAACAGCATAGTGGATGAACTTAAGAAGTACATTGACGACTTCAAAAAGGAGTGTTGGGAGTTCTCCAACATTGTTGAAGAAGCGGAGGCTGCTTTGCGGGAAGCAGCTAAGCAGCAAAATATGAAGCTGCTAAGAGCAACCATACATATGCTCGAAGCTCTGCGGTGCAGAGTGGAAGTGGAGGGGTTTA
Source organism: Matsumyia berberina (assembly GCA_917880715.2). NCBI lineage: Eukaryota > Metazoa > Arthropoda > Insecta > Diptera > Syrphidae > Matsumyia > Matsumyia berberina. The sequence continues at coordinate 105,757,482 of OU862870.1, read as the reverse complement.
ATCCCCCTCCAATTAATAAGTTTTTAACAAATATATTAAAATTTGATTAAAAATAAAATAAAACTGTTGATAAAAATATTTGTTTTTTTTATTTCGTTCGTTTGGTTTTAGCTTTGTTTTTTTTCATTGCTTATTTACAGGTACCATTGTTTTAAAATAAAGTTTTCACTTTGAACAAATAAAACAAAAAAAGTGTTTTCATTTCAAAAATTTATATATTTTTTTTCTCTTTTTACAGATATAAGTTTTTACTTTTTAGTCAATAAAAGAAAAAAAAATGCATATTTGTTTTTTATTTAAATTTCTTATACATATAGGATATTTGATGTTGTTGCTGTTGTTGTTGATGGTTTTGTTTCAGGTTTAAAGGGATTCTTGATTGTTAAGTACTTCCATTTTTTGGTCCACGATTCCTTCATGTCGGTCTTTGAATTTGTATCCATGATGCTGCCTTCACAAGTTCTAAAATAAAACTGAATCCAATCAACGAAATCGAAGAAGGGGTCACTATTCATCTTCAGACGAAGAAAAAAATTGTATGTAAACAGAGCATTCTCCGTTACGTTTCACCCTTTGTTTCTTTGACTTCAGAGACAAGCTTAATCGTGCAGTTCATGAGAATTTCCGTAAAGTTTGTATAAAAATATATGAGTTAGATCCATGTCACTACTATACATCTCCTGGTTTATCTTGGGATGCAATGCTGAAGGTAACGAACATTAAATTAGAACTGTTAACAGAAATTGATATGTTTAATTTCTTTAAAAAAGGTATCCGTGGTGGTTTATGTCAATGTAGTCATCGACATGCTAAGGCCAATAATAAGTATGTAGGTAATTATGATGAAACGAAAAAAAGTGAATTTCTCATGTATTTCGATGCAAATAATTTATATGGTTGGGCAATGTCGCAACCGCTTCCCGATGGAAATTTTCAATGGCAAGATCCTGAGATCTATACCACAGAATATATTTTAAATTTGAAAGAAAATAATAATGTTGGTTGCGTATTGGAAGTAGATTTAGCTTACCCGGGGGATCTTCACGATTCTCATAACGATCTTCCATTTTGTCCAGAAAATACAATAACTCCGGGAAGTAAAATTCCCAAGTTGACAGCTAATCTAAATAATAAGACAAAATATGTAATTCATCTCAGGAATTTACAACAATGTCTCGAGAATGGATTAACTATTACTAAAGTACATAGGGTATTGTCCTTTACTCAATCTGAATGGTTACATAAATATATTGAACTTAATACTGAATACAGGAAAATTGCTAAAAACAAGTTTGAAAAAGACTTTTTCAAATTAATGAATAACAGTGTCTACGGTAAGACTATGGAAAATGTAGAAAAGCGAAGAGATGTGAAGATAGTGACAAATTGGGATGTTAAAAAAAATTTTTTTAGTGCAAGAAAGCTTATTGCAAGCCCTAATTACCATAGTCGATCTGTATTTACTCCAGATATGTGTGCTATTGAAATGGTAAAGGGAAAAGTAACATACGATAAACCGATTTACTTAGGTTTTGTTGTATTAGAGTTATCAAAATGGCTTATGTATGACTTTCATTACAATTATATGAGGAAAAAGTTTGAAGAATCAGTACAATTAAACTATATGGATACAGACTCATTTATTTATTCAATAACGACAGATGATTTTTATTCCGACATATATAGTGACGTCATTAATCTGGAGACATCAAGATTTGATACATCAGAATATCCCATAGACAACTTACACAATTTTCCGCAAACGAACGGTAAAATTCTCGGTAAATTTAAGGATGAAAATAATTCTAACAAAATGCTAGAATTTGTGGGTTTAAGAGCTAAAATGTATTCTTTTAGCGTAGATACTGGTGAAGTGGTAAAAAAAGCAAAGGGCGTTAAAAAGTCTGTCACTAAAAGTTTAAGTATAAGAGATTATCGCAAATGTTTAATTAAGAAAACAATACTTTTCAAACCAATGTATATATTTAGAAGTAAGTTGCATAACCTTTATACACAAGTTATTAATAAGTTAGCGCTAAGTTATAATGACACCAAGAGATATATATGTAGTGATGGAATAAGCACATATGCTTGGGGTCATAATAAAATACCAATAAGTGATATTTGATTTTATCTATAATGTTTTTAAATAAACTACACATAAAACAATTCATGCGTTTTTTTATTTTATACATATGATATTTTTATTATTTTTCTTTTTTTGTGTGTGAACAAGTTGAAGCCAAAAAGAAAAAAGTTAATTCTAATTCGATTTTTTTTTCCAGATAAAGAAAATTTAAAAAAGCATCATGAACAATGATTTTGAGAACGATTTTTGGCTCTATGAAGAACTCATGATGCCATGGTTACAACAAGATAATTTCACTCCCAAGGAAACTCACATGAATGAAGCGAATTGTAGTGGTTCATTGAACGAGATTTCTCCATATTTTGAGGAAATAGAGACAGAGGAAAAATCGGAAGAACACTTTGAGAATGGTATCGGTTGCCTATTTGATGAATTCATCGAGATAAATGAAGACATGAGTTATATCTTCGATGAACAAAGTGAACACAAGGCTAATGACAATAACGACTTTTTATATTGTAACGAAATCATGTTAGATTCACCAGTAAGTAATATCGACAATCCTGAGGACGGAAGGATTGTTGAGGAGTCGATTTCAACAGATACTATTAACGAAATATCTCTGAGTAAGGGGCGGGACCTTTTTCGTTGGGTTAATAAGATGAAACGCACACTGAAAGTTGTTTTCCCCAGCCTCTTTTGGAGTGTGCAGAAGGCCGCCGATTGGCCTAAAAAAGGTTTTTTCCGTATAATTTCTAAGAAAAAAAAAACAACAAATCTCTTAAATATGGTTATGTATACTTATATGAAAGAAAGACACATACAATTGTGTTTGATGAACAATAAACAAAAAAGTCGACAATAATTTTTTGGTTTTTTTCTTTTTTCATGTTACTAAAATAGTATTATGAAGAATAATATGAAAAAAAAAAACTCATCATTGCGGTTCTTATTGTGGTTTTCATTATGACACTGAAAAAATGGTATAAAACGACGAAGAAATTCGTTGAATTTAATTAATAAGTCAGTATCAGTCAAAGTGACTAGACGATGGATCCTCAGGAGGAACTAAATCAGCTTGAAGTAGGTTTCTATAAGGAAATAATCAAGATTTCCAACTTGGAGCGAGGAATTGCTTACAACATGGAAAGCGTGAGAGTTTGCAAGACGATGTATGGAAATGCAATTCTCTGTGACCTCGGCAAATTTCAAGTAAGTAACAAAAAAAGGAAAAAAGAAAATGTATTTATTTTTGTTTTTTTTCCCTTCGCACAAAGGTCTTCCTTCCAACCCGATATAACAAGATGTCGCATACAACAATGGAGGAAATAAACAAAAAGGAATATACGTTAACATATATTGAACCATTAAGTAATAGATTCCGTATACGAATTACAAAATAAAAGACAAGAATAACAAGCATTATTTATTCGTTTTATTTATTTATTTATTTTCAACCAATTCTCTCACAAGCAAAAAAAAGTGTTTAAATAATTCTTTTGACCTCGCCCGTAAGTGGGGTATATTCCAGGAGTCTATCATGTATGAGCACGCAAAAAGCTGAAGTATTTTCAGGTATATTTTTTGCGGTTTTAAACTCAACTTTTATATCAATTGGTCCCGTTTTGACCGTCTCGTTCTGATGTGTTACATCAACCACAATGACTGGTGCCATTTTCCCAAATTCTTCTCGTGATAACAAAGGTTGAGGTTCTCGCATATAGTAGCTCTGTTGAAATTTTGCATACATGTCATATAAAACAGCGTATCGACCGCGATCAAATTTAAGATTGAGATCATCATATGGATATGTGTCGGAGTTAAGATGTACTTTTATATCTGTCAAATCACAATGCTGTAAGCCGGTGGATGTTTGGAAAGCAATTAGTATAAATCGTGGTCTTTCACTTTGGGGCGAAAGTTTCACATTCCAAAAGTGATGTATTCCTTGTGATAGTACGGGGTTAAAATGACAATCCCAGCTTCGAAATGTAATTGGTAAGGGCTGTCCACTGCTTATTATTTTGAAAATATTCATTTTTGAAAAATCAGCTACATGTATGTGTGGAACTTTCCATGTTATATTCAAAATATTTAACTGAATTTTTTCCTTTGGATCTGTTGAATAGACCGCATTTATATCAGATTTCGAACGTAATAATATAAGTTCATGCTTAGAATTCAAAATAATTTTGTTAAAGTCTTCAGCAAAGCCTAGAACCATTTTAAGTGGCACACAGAAATTAAAATAACCACTTTTAACGTCAGCATTATCCTTCGCAAACCATCCAGCATTTTTCAGCATAGTGCTCTCGTTATTGTTTAAGGAAACAAAATTCTTCAGCATAGTTGTTGTTCCTGCATATCGTGTGCGGTCCACTTCAATTCCATTAAGTTCATAACGGATCTCATCAAACAAGAATGCTACACAGTTGTTTTTCAATTTAATATTAGTTGATTTTGTTCCATTCTCTAGAGTTACGAATCCTTCAATGTAAATGTAGCTCTCACAAGGCAACAAATAGAGGTCCTGGTTCTGAATAGATATTCTGATTTCATCGTTATTTTTAAATGATTGTAAGTATGGTATGTAACTGTGATATTCTTTTTTTATAATGCTCTCATCGCTGATGGGTTTTTGTGATACGTTTAAAATTTCACTCATTTTTCTTTTGTTACTTAATCTGGAATCCCAATGATCTTAGGTACTTTTTATTGTTTGAAGTCAGTGCTTTGTCTTGAAATTTATTGTCCTTTTGTGTCCTCCTTAACAATGTTTCTCGGTTGAACGTTAAAAGAGAAATGATAGGAGGCTCAATTTTTGTGATATTTTTATTATAAATAATCATGACGCCTTTGGTCTTAAGTGTACTCTAAGAGTAATTGTTTCTCCGCGAAAATTAATAAGATCACCGTTTTGGTCGACAATTTCAACTGTAATAGAACCTATCTGTCTGACGATCACTGGCAAATAAATAAGATTTTTTGGAATCTCATCTAATTTATGTCCTGGACTAACATTCAATGAAAATTCATGAAGTGTATGCGCCGGTGAATTGTTAATATACGATCCGCCTACAATGTTACATTCCACATGTATTGCATTGATATTTGATATATGAATAGGCATGTCTGATTCATGAGTATCATTTGCTTGTAACACTTTCTTACTAAAGCCCATTAATGAACCAATGCTTCGCGGTTGACTTAGATCTATAACATCATCACTTGTAACTTCAGTTTTGAGTGTATTGTAATTAGCATCAATGTAAAGTTTTCTAGTTGGGTTAATCTGTGCATATTTGCTTTGTAAGTACTCAACGATATCTCCAAATTCATATGAACCTATAGGAATTTCAACGGTTTTATCTTTTATGCAAAATAAAATGCTTTCCAAATCAACGTTGGGCACTGAGTTATATGTATGAAAATCAACAAGTCCACACTCATAATCCCTATCTAAATCAATTGGTGGGAAATAATGCGTAGTGATACTCGATGTTTGTCCTGTCAAAGTTAATGTTATTGACATTTCGACGACTAGTTAATAAATGAAAAATGAAATACTAAAACAAATCGTTTAATATCACTTTTTTATTGGAAATGTATATGTATAAACATTTATATGTATATGTGTAAGTGTTACAATATATTATTTTTATTAATCCAAGAGTTGTGTTCGTTTGAAAATCCTAACCATTTTACTAAGACTTTATCACCCCTTGTGCGTAGAATTTTTTCAACAAGGTAATTGTTTGGATATTGTGTTTTTATCAGCTCATGTCCATAGAAGCCTCCCTTGATAGTATAGCCCTTATAATCTTCCAAAATATATGTAACTGGATTTGTGTTTTGAATTGCTTTAATTTTGAATATTTCTGTTGTCCAATTTGGTGTATAGCCTTTTTCAAAAGTGTGCTTATATTTACTGATTCGTACATGCTCGTTAAGGAGAAATTTGGGTTTATCATATATTTTTATGTTGTTGTAAGCTGTGTCTAAGATGTGCTTTTCATTTGAAGAATTGACATTGCTTGGTGTCATTCCAATTGTACGATGTTTTGTGTTATTGTATTTCTCGATCAAGCCTTTGTATCCGTTAAGCCATTTGTAGGAGCCATTATAGCTAAATTCCTTCCACATTAAACTCTTTAAGGTTCTATTAAAGCGTTCAACTATAGAAGCCTTCAAGATACTGCTTGTTGAATAATGATTAACACCATACATTGTCATTAGATTTTGAAACTTTTTGTTGAAGAACTCTTTTCCGTCATCAGTTTGTAAATTTTTTGGTGATCGCTTCCCCTTGTTAAATATGTTTTTCATAGCTTTTGTAACGTCAGAAGCACGTTTAGTTTTAAGTGATACAGCCCAAGCAAATTTGGAAAAAGTGTCAATGACTGTCAAAAGAAAACGGTAGCCTTTGTTGAAGGTTGAATAATTGCCCATTTCTACTAAATCTGCTTGCCAAAGATCATCTATGCCTTTTGTTATCACTCGTCGCCTTTTGAAATTTCTACGGGTCGGTCTATGAAGCTCATCTACAATACCTCTCTTTTCATCAATATTCATGTTTTATATTTTTTTTCAAGCAATTCTACGGATTTCGGTTTGATAAATTGTTTGAAAATGTAATCTTCAATTCCTTTGAATCTATCTTCAGTATATTTTACATATGCTGCTATTGCGTTATTAATCTGTTCTTTCTCACTTCGAAGAGTATCCGCAAATTTTTTTTCAATATCGTTCTTTAGCAATGTGTTATTTTGTTGTGCTTTCAAAGTCATCTGCTTAATATTATCTGTTACAAATACCTTTGAAGCCGCATCATTATCTTCAGCAGGTAAACCCAGATTTCTTAATCGTTTAAATTGAAGATTAATATTCCTATCACGATCCAAATTAAAGCCTAAGCTTTTTCTCAGACGTTTGTCGTTATAATGAGATGTATTACCAAACTTGTCGACACTCATTTTGGTAATGGATATGTTATTTGAAATCTATGCAATTATATTACTTTCTCTCAATTCTTCAATGATGGAAGCTATTTCATTTGTATGACCTGTATGACCAGCTGATTGTGATGAAATCAGAAGGCGTAATCTGTCTACCAATTCATTTGGATCGTCCCAATATACATAATTGGGTTTTTGCCTATTTACTGTCATCAAGCCAGATCCTTTTTGAACACTTGATGAAGTTTTGTCCTTGAATAATGACTTTAAAATATGCTTGTACTTGTAAGCTTTAGTTCCTTTGATTTGTTCATTCTTATTATACTTACGTTTATGCGCGTTTGTTTTGTTTAAAATTTCCTTATAGACTTGTAAGTCACTAGTACTATAGTGCTTAGGTGTCTTGTGAAATAACAATTCAAAGAGCCCAGGCGTAACAGACCAACTATTACCATTAATTAAAATCTCATTTCCTTCCAATTTAAATGTTGTATTACCCAGTTTCCATTCATCATTTAAATCCCTATGGGGACCATATAATGTATCTAGATTGTTATTTTGTTCCAACTCTGTCAAATTTAATAGCAATGTATGGTTGACGCTGCTTGAAATGTTGTCATCTTCATCCGGTTGTGTGAAGAAAGTACTTTCATTAGTTGTATCAGTTGTATTTTTGAAGGGAGTACTTGCATTAAGTATTGAAGGTTGTTTCAGAGATTCGATCGCGAATTTGATGTTGGTGTCATCATGATTTGTACCAGTTTTATTTTTGTAGGGAGTACTTGCATTCATTTTTGAAGGTTGTTTCAGAAATTCAGTTTCCAATTTGATGTTAGTATCATTATAATTTTGCTTAGTACCTTTAACTAATTCCTTTAGAGGTTTAGTGATAGGGTTAAAAGTACTCTCCAATAAGCTTTCTGCTATAGCTCCTTGTTTCTTGATACTATTAAATTTCTTCCTCAACACCCTTCTAGCATTTATAACGTCCTTTAACAATTGCTCTTTTTTATGCATTATGAATTCAATCTATTGAACTGATCCGATCAGATATCAACGTTTTGTGGCAATCAGTTAATAGAACAGTTCAGATATCAGCTTATCAGTTATCAGATCAGATACTAGCTTATCAGTTATCAGATCAGATATCAGCTTATCAGTTAATATAGCAGATCAGATATTAACTTATCAGTTATCAGATCAGATATAACTTAACGGGTTGAAAACAGATTATACACTAATTGGAAAAAGTCTGAAGAGTAAACATTTATAATCGAATGAAAACATCAAATCCTTTTCTGTAACGCCCACAATCCATAGGATCATCTTTGATGATAACTAGAAATCCATATTTGTCCTTCCAACATTCACTACACATACTTAAAAATTCACTGAAATTCATATCTGCTCCCACAAGATCGTTGTATATATGTCTCATATTCATTTCATCTTGCTTGAACATGACAATCATATTTGCATTATCGCGTATTAAATGTTTTGGAATCCGTGTATATGTCTGACACAAATAAAATGCGTCAATATTTTTATGACGCCCCATACAAAAATATGATCTAATATTATCTTGCTTCTCGCATGCAACGTCATCAAAAATAATAATAGAATCAGGTTTGGCTTCACCTGGTGGTAGAACGTCTTCATTCTGAGAGAATGCATAATATCCCATACCTTTTATGGGTTGCACTAATTGTTGCAAATAGTTATATTTGGGTTGATACAGTGACTTTGAATAAATATAGATATTTTTAAATTTTACTCCATTGGGGCTCTCTATTAAACTTAACATAACATTTGTCTTTCCACAATTTGATGGACCCACAATCAGGGCTCTAATTGAATTTGGCAAAAGAGAACTATGCCTTCTTTCCAATGAGCTATTGGTATTGAAATCAATATTTCGCACAACCAGATCCTTATGTTGTTTCATGAAACGCATTTTGACGACTAATTAAAAAAAAAATATATGATGCATAACATATTTAAGTCATGTTCTTTTATTACAGCATTTCAGTTTGTAAAGATTGGTTCACATAGTTGAACGCATGATAAAAATGGGTGTGCTTTATAGAAAATCAATTAGTCGTAATAGAAACATTGTTGGAAGAGGACTGGTAGACAATATAATCAATTCGCTACCAGTGGAACTTCATCTGCCGGGCTATCAATTTTGTGGACCAGGTACAAGACTTAAGGAACGTCTTGCTAGAGGGGATAAAGGAATTAATCCATTGGATGCTGCTTGTAAGCAACACGACATTGCGTATTCTCAATCAAAAGATATAAATAAACGCCACGAAGCAGATCAAATATTAGCCGAAAACGCTTGGACAAGGGTCAAATCGAAAGACAGCAGTTTGGCTGAACGCGCAAACTCATGGTTCGTAACGAATGCAATGAAGGCTAAAGTAAAATTCGGTATGGGTAATAATATGAGCAAAATAAAGAAACAAAAATCAAAACCAAAATCAATACGAAATAAAAGAAAACGCACATGCAGAAAGAATATCTTCAATGAGGCTATAAAAGAAACCAAAAAGGTTTTACAGGCAAAGAAACCAGAAGACGTACAATGTGCAATTAAAATTGCTCAGAAGATAATAGGCAATTCCTTTAAGAGAAATAAAACAGCTCTGCAAATTCCCCGGATAATACCTATACCGAAGATTGGAGGTTTTCTACCTCTAGTACCAATACTTACAGCCCTGGGAGCAATTGGAGGCTTAGCATCTGGTGGCGCATCTGTTGCAAAAGCAATAAATTAAGCTAAATCTGCTAAAAAACAATTGGAAGAGGCTAATCGTCATAATAAAACTATGGAAGCAATTGCCATCGGTAAAGGCTTATATCTTCAACCATACAAGTAGTGAGTTTATGGGGACTCTGGGACAGGAAGTTGCGGTTTCCGCGTTGCGGTTTTCTTATCAGCTATGACGCGTGCCGATTGCGGTTTTCTTATCTTATCTTTGCGGTAGACCGCAGAATGTGGTTAAGCTCAAGGTCGAGACCGCAGAATGTGGTTAAGCTCAAGGTCGAGACCGCAGAATGTGGTTTTCTTTGAACCGCAAACTTGAAGACCGCAAATTGTGATTGATAAGAAATAACGGTCTAGGTCATGGTTTTTGAAATTTGTGGTCGAATGTGTTTTCTTTTAGCATTTGGAATATTTGTGGTCGAATGTGTTTTCTTTTAGCATTGAAGTTAGATAAGGGGTGGAATATTGTTTGGGTGTGAAATAATATTTTGTTACCGGATAGTTGTAAATTTAGAATGTGTGTATGACGGCGTTGGATTTTAAATTATTATCTAGAATGAGGTATTTTGATTGACATGTGAAATGTGGTTTTTCAAATAATTTGGGTGGTAACTTTACTCGTATAAATAGACGACTTTAAATTGAGTCAGTTCAGTTAAAAAAAGATTCACCCAGAGAGGGAATATATATTGACAGTTTCCAGTTCAGTTAAAAAAAAAGATTCACCCAGAGAGGGAATATATATTGACAGTTTCCAGTTCAGTTAAAAAAAAATTGACAGTTTCCAGTTCAGTTAAAAAAAAAGATTCACCCAGAGAGGGAATATATATTGACAGTTTCCAGTTCAGTTAAAAAAAAAGATTCACCCAGAGAGGGAATATATATTGACAGTTTCATTGAGAGGTAAGACATGGTATATAATATAATTATAAATAATTTTTTAATTGTTTTTTTGTTTCTTAGAATCATGAACAGCATAGTAGATGAACTAAGGAAGTACATTGAGGACTTCAAAACGGAGTGTTGGGAGTTCTCCAACATTCTTGAAGAAGCGGAGGCTGCTTTGCGGGAAGCAGCTAAACAACAAAGTATGAAACTGGTAAGAGCAACCATCCATATGCTCGAAGCTCTGCGGTGCAGAGTGGAAGTGGAGGGGTTTAATCCCCCTCCAATTAATAAGTTTTTAACAAATATATTAAAATTTGATTAAAAATAAAATAAAACTGTTGATAAAAATATTTGTTTTTTTATTTCGTTCGTTTGGTTTTAGTTTTGTTTTTTTCATTGCTTATTTACAGGTACCATTGTTTTAAAATAAAGTTTTCACTTTGAACAAATAAAACAAAAAAGTGTTTTCATTTCAAAAATTTATATATTTTTTTTCTCTTTTTACAGATATAAGTTTTTACTTTTTAGTCAATAAAAGAAAAAAAATGCATATTTGTTTTTTATTTAAATTTTTTAGATTTTCGTATGCCGAATTTTTTCCCAATTTTTTTACATAATTTTTCGGGTTATGATTGCCACCTCTTTGTGAAAAGTTTGAACAAAATTGACGGTGAAATAAAACTAATTCCATTAAATAAGGAGAACTACATTTCACTTTCCAAGCGGGTTGACAATGCGTTTGAAATGAGGTTTCTAGATTCTTTTCGATTTCTGCAATCTAGTATAGACTCGTTAGTGAAAAATTTATCGGAAGATGATTTCATTATTAACAAGATAGTTTATAAAAATGATGATGAGTCATTTAAATTAATGCTTCGGAAAGGTGTATTTCCCTATGATTATCTTGATTCATGGGATCGTTTAGAAGATTGCCTTCTTCCACCAATTTCAAAATTTTATAATAAATTAACGAATGAATATTGCTCAGAAAATGATTATAATCACGCTCTAAAAGTGTGGGAGCATTTCAATTGTAAAACCTTAAAAGATTACATGCTTTTGTATCTACAGAGTGATGTTTTGTTGTTGACTGATATTTTTGAGAATTTCCGTAAAGTTTGTATAAAAATATATGAGTTAGATCCATGTCACTACTATACATCTCCTGGTTTATCTTGGGATGCAATGCTGAAGGTAACGAACATTAAATTAGAACTGTTAACAGAAATTGATATGTTTAATTTCTTTAAAAAAGGTATCCGTGGTGGTTTATGTCAATGTTGTTATCGACATGCTAAGGCCAATAATAAGTATGTAGGTAATTATGATGAAACGAAAAAAAGTGAATTTCTCATGTATTTCGATGCAAATAATTTATATGGTTGGGCAATGTCGCAACCGCTTCCCGATGGAAATTTTCAATGGCAAGATCCTGAGATCTATACCACAGAATATATTTTAAATTTGAAAGAAAATAATAATGTTGGTTGCGTATTGGAAGTAGATTTAGCTTACCCGGGGGATCTTCACGATTCTCATAACGATCTTCCATTTTGTCCAGAAAATACAATAACTCCGGGAAGTAAAATTCCCAAGTTGACAGCTAATCTAAATAATAAGACAAAATATGTAATTCATCTCAGGAATTTACAACAATGTCTCGAGAATGGATTAACTATTACTAAAGTACATAGGGTATTGTCCTTTACTCAATCTGAATGGTTACATAAATATATTGAACTTAATACTGAATACAGGAAAATTGCTAAAAACAAGTTTGAAAAAGACTTTTTCAAATTAATGAATAACAGTGTCTACGGTAAGACTATGGAAAATGTAGAAAAGCGAAGAGATGTGAAGATAGTGACAAATTGGGATGTTAAAAAAAATTTTTTTAGTGCAAGAAAGCTTATTGCAAGCCCTAATTACCATAGTCGATCTGTATTTACTCCAGATATGTGTGCTATTGAAATGGTAAAGGGAAAAGTAACATACGATAAACCGATTTACTTAGGTTTTGTTGTATTAGAGTTATCAAAATGGCTTATGTATGACTTTCATTACAATTATATGAGGAAAAAGTTTGAAGAATCAGTACAATTAAACTATATGGATACAGACTCATTTATTTATTCAATAACGACAGATGATTTTTATTCCGACATATATAGTGACGTCATTAATCTGGAGACATCAAGATTTGATACATCAGAATATCCCATAGACAACTTACACAATTTTCCGCAAACGAACGGTAAAATTCTCGGTAAATTTAAGGATGAAAATAATTCTAACAAAATGCTAGAATTTGTGGGTTTAAGAGCTAAAATGTATTCTTTTAGCGTAGATACTGGTGAAGTGGTAAAAAAAGCAAAGGGCGTTAAAAAGTCTGTCACTAAAAGTTTAAGTATAAGAGATTATCGCAAATGTTTAATTAAGAAAACAATACTTTTCAAACCAATGTATATATTTAGAAGTAAGTTGCATAACCTTTATACACAAGTTATTAATAAGTTAGCGCTAAGTTATAATGACACCAAGAGATATATATGTAGCGATGGAATAAGCACATATGCTTGGGGTCATAATAAAATACCAATAAGTGATATTTGATTTTATCTATAATGTTTTTAAATAAACTACACATAAAACAATTCATGCGTTTTTTTTATTTTATACATATGATATTTTTATTATTTTTCTTTTTTTGTGTGTGAACAAGTTGAAGCCAAAAAGAAAAAAGTTAATTCTAATTCGATTTTTTTTTCCAGATAAAGAAAATTTAAAAAAGCATCATGAACAATGATTTTGAGAACGATTTTTGGCTCTATGAACAACTCACGATGCCATGGTTAGAACAAGATAATTTCACTCCCAAGGAAACTCACATGAATGAAGCGAATTGTAGTGGTTCATTGAAAGAGATTTCTCCATATTTTGAGGAAATAGAGACAGAGGAAAAATCGGAAGAACACTTTGAGAATGGTATCGGTTGCCTATTTGATGAATTCATCGAGATAAATGATGAAGACATGAGTTATATCTTCGATGAACAAAGTGAACACAAGGCTAATAACAATAACGAAATCATGTTAGATTCACCAGTAAGTAATATCGACAATCCTGAGGACGGAAGGATTGTTGAGGAGTCGATTTCAACATTACAACAAGATAATTTCACTCCCAAGGAAACTCACATGAATGAAGCGAATTGTAGTGGTTCATTGAAAGAGATTTCTCCATATTTTGAGGAAATAGAGACAGAGGAAAAATCGGAAGAACACTTTGAATTTGATGAATTCATCGAGATAAATGATGAAGACATGAGTTATATCTTCGATGAACAAAGTGAACACAAGGCTAATGACAATAACGACTTTTTATATTGTAACGAAATCATGTTAGATTCACCAGTAAATAATATCGACAATCCTGAGGACGGAAGGATTGTTGAGGAGTCGATTTCAACAGATACTATTAACGAAATATCTCTGAGTAAGGGGCGGGACCTTTTTCGTTGGCTTAATAAGATGAAACGCACACTGAAAGTTGTTTTCCCCAGCCTCTTTTGGAGTGTGCAGAAGGCCGTCGATTGGCCTAAAAAAGGTTTTTTCCATATAATTTCTAAGAAAAAAAACAACAAATCTCTTAAATATGGTTATGTATACTTATATGAAAGAAAGACACATACAATTGTGTTTGATGAACAATAAACAAAAAAGTCGACAATAATTTTTTGGTTTTTTTCTTTTTTCATGTTACTAAAATAGTATTATGAAGAATAATATGAAAAAAAACTCATCATTGCGGTTCTTATTGTGGTTTTCATTATGGCACTGAAAAATGGTATAAAACGACGAGAAATTCGTTGAATTTAATTAATAAGTCAGTATCAGTGAAAGTGACTAGACGATGGATCCTCAGGAGGAACTAAATCAGCTTGAAGTAGGTTTCTATAAGGAAATAATCAAGATTTCCAACTTGGAGCGAGGAATTGCTTACAACATCGAAAGCGTGAGAGTTTGCAAGACGATGTATGGAAATGCAATTCTCTGTGACCTCGGCAAATTTCAAGTAAGTAACAAAAAAAGGAAAAAAGAAAATGTATTTATTTTTGTTTTTTTTCCCTTCGCACAAAGGTCTTCCTTCCAACCCGATATAACAAGATGTCGCATACAACAATAGAGGAAATAAACAAAAAGGAATATACGTTAACATATATTGAACCATTAAGTAATAGTTTCCGTATACGAATTACAAAATAAAAGACAAGAATAACAAGTATTATTTATTCGTTTTATTTATTTATTTATTTTCAACCAATTCTCTCACAAGCAAAAAAAGTGTTTAAATAATTCTTTTGACCTCGCCCGTAAGTGGGGTATATTCCAGGAGTCTATCATGTATGAGCACGCAAAAAGCTGAAGTATTTTCAGGTATATTTTTTGCGGTTTTAAACTCAACTTTTATATCAATTGGTCCCGTTTTGACTGTCTCGTTCTGATGTGTTACATCAACCACAATGACTGGTGCCATTTTCCCAAATTCTTCTCGTGATAACAAAGGTTGAGGTTCTCGCATATAGTAGCTCTGTTGAAATTTTGCATACATGTCATATAAAACAGCGTATCGACCGCGATCAAATTTAAGATTGAGATCATCATATGGATATGTGTCGGAGTTAAGATGTACTTTTATATCTGTCAAATCACAATGCTGTAAGCCGGTGGATGTTTGGAAAGCAATTAGTATAAATCGTGGTCTTTCACTTTGGGGCGAAAGTTTCACATTCCAAAAGTGATGTATTCCTTGTGATAGTACGGGGTTAAAATGACAATCCCAGCTTCGAAATGTAATTGGTAAGGGCTGTCCACTGCTTATTATTTTGAAAATATTCATTTTTGAAAAATCAGCTACATGTATGTGTGGAACTTTCCACGTTATATTCAAAATATTTAACTGAACTTTTTCCTTTGGATCTGTTGAATAGACCGCATATATATCAGATTTCGAACGTAATAATATAAGTTCATGCTTAGAATTCAAAATAATTTTGTTAAAGTCTTCAGCAAAGCCTAGAACCATTTTAAGTGGCACACAGAAATTAAAATAACCACTTTCAACGTCAGCATTATCCTTCGCAAACCATCCAGCATTTTTCAGCATAGTGCTCTCGTTATTGTTTAAGGAAACAAAATTCTTCAGCATAGTTGTTGTTCCTGCATATCGTGTGCGGTCCACTTCAATTTCATTAAGTTCATAACGGATCTCATCAAACAAGAATGCTACACAGTTGTTTTTCAATTTAATATTAGTTGATTTTGTTCCATTCTCTAGAGTTACGAATCCTTCAATGTAAATGTAGCTCTCACAAGGCAACAAATAGAGGTCCTGGTTCTGAATAGATATTCTGATTTCATCGTTATTTTTAAATGATTGTAAGTATGGTATGTAACTGTGATATTCTTTTTTTATAATGCTCTCATCGCTGATGGGTTTTTGTGATACGTTTAAAATTTCACTCATTTTTCTTTTGTTACTTAATCTGGAATCCCAATGATCTTAGGTACTTTTTATTGTTTGAAGTCAGTGCTTTGTCTTGAAATTTATTGTCCTTTTGTGTCCTCCTTAACAATGTTTCTCGGTTGAACGTTAAAAGAGAAATGATAGGAGGCTCAATTTTTGTGATATTTTTATTATAAATAATCATGACGCCTTTGGTCTTAAATGTACTCTAAGAGTAATTGTTTCTCCGCGAAAATTAATAAGATCACCGTTTTGGTCGACAATTTCAACTGTAATAGAACCTATCTGTTTGACGATCACTGGCAAATAAATAAGATTTTTTGGAATCTCGTCTAATTTATGTCCTGGACTAACATTCAATGAAAATTCATGAAGTGTATGCGCCGGTGAATTGTTAATATACGATCCGCCTACAATGTTACATTCCGCACGTATTGCATTGATATTTGATATATGAATAGGCATGTCTGATTCATGAGTATCATTTGCTTGTAACACTTTCTTACTAAAGCCCATTAATGAACCAATGCTTCGCGGTTGACTTAGATCTATAACATCATCACTTGTAACTTCAGTTTTGAGCGTATTGTAATTAGCATCAATGTAAAGTTTTCCAGTTGGGTTAATCTGTGCATATTTGCTTTGTAAGTACTCAACGATATCTCCAAATTCATATGAACCTATAGGAATTTCAATGGTTTTATCTTTTATGCAAAATAAATTGTTTTCCAAATCAACGTTGGGCACTGAGTTATATGTATGAAAATCAACAAGTCCACACTCATAATCCCTATCTAAATCAATTGGTGGGAAATAATGCGTAGTGATACTCGATGTTTGTCCTGTCAAAGTTAATGTTATTGACATTTCGACGACTAGTTAATAAATGAAAAATGAAATACTAAAACAAATCTTTTAATATCACTTTTTTATTGGAAATGTATATGTATAAACATTTATATGTATATGTGTAAGTGTTACAATATATTATTTTTATTAATCCAAGAGTTGTGTTCGTTTGAAAATCCTAACCATTTTACTAAGACTTTATCACCCCTTGTGCGTAGAATTTTTTCAACAAGGTAATTGTTTGGATATTGTGTTTTTATCAGCTCATGTCCATAGAAGCCTCCCTTGATAGTATAGCCCTTATAATCTTCCAAAATATATGTAACTGGATTTGTGTTTTGAATTGCTTTAATTTTGAATATTTCTGTTGTCCAATTTGGTGTATAGCCTTTTTCAAAAGTGTGCTTATATTTACTGATTCGTACATGCTCGTTAAGGAGAAATTTGGGTTTATCATATATTTTTATGTTGTTGTAAGCTGTGTCTAAGATGTGCTTTTCATTTGAAGAATTGACATTGCTTGGTGTCATTCCAATTGTACGATGTTTTGTGTTATTGTATTTCTCGATCAAGCCTTTGTATCCGTTAAGCCATTTGTAGGAGCCATTATAGCTAAATTCCTTCCACATTAAACTCTTTAAGGTTCTATTAAAGCGTTCAACTATAGAAGCCTTCAAGATACTGCTTGTTGAATAATGATTAACACCATACATTGTCATTAGATTTTGAAACTCTTTGTTGAAGAACTCTTTTCCGTCATCAGTTTGTAAATTTTTTGGTGATCGCTTCCCCTTGTTAAATATGTTTTTCATAGCTTTTGTAACGTCAGAAGCACGTTTAGTTTTAAGTGATACAGCCCAAGCAAATTTGGAAAAAGTGTCAATGACTGTCAAAAGAAAACGGTAGCCTTTGTTGAAGGTTGAATAATTGCCCATTTCTACTAAATCTGCTTGCCAAAGATCATCTATGCCTTTTGTTATCACTCGTCGCCTTTTGAAATTTCTACGGGTCGGTCTATGAAGCTCATCTACAATACCTCTCTTTTCATCAATATTCATGTTTTATATTTTTTTCAAGCAATTCTACGGATTTCGGTTTGATAAATTGTTTGAAAATGTAATCTTCAATTCCTTTGAATCTATCTTCAGTATATTTTACATGTGCTGCTATTGCGTTATTAATCTGTTCTTTCTCACTTCGAAGAGTATCCGCAAATTTTTTTTCAATGTCGTTCTTTAGCAATGTGTTATTTTGTTGTGCTTTCAAAGCCATCTGCTTAATATTATCTGTTACAAATACCTTTGAAGCCGCATCATTATCTTCAGCAGGTAAACCCAGATTTCTTAATCGTTTAAATTGAAGATTAATATTCCTATCACGATCCAAATTAAAGCCTAAGCTTTTTCTCAGACGTTTGTCGTTATAATGAGATGTATTACCAAACTTGTCGACACTCATTTTGGTAATGGATATGTAATTTGAAATCTATGCAATTATATTACTTTCTCTCAATTCTTCAATGATGGAAGCTATTTCATTTGTATGACCTGTATGACCAGCTGATTGTGATGAAATCAGAAGGCGTAATCTGTCTACCAATTCATTTGGATCGTCCCAATATACATAATTGGGTTTTTGCCTATTTACTGCCATCAAGCCAGATCCTTTTTGAACACTTGATGAAGTTTTATCCTTGAATAATGACTTTAAAATATGCTTGTACTTGTAAGCTTTAGTTCCTTTGATTTGTTCATTCTTATTATACTTACGTTTATGCACGTTTGTTTTGTTTAAAATTTCCTTATAGACTTGTAAGTCACTAGTACTATAGTGCTTAGGTGTCTTGTGAAATAACAATTCAAAGAGCCCAGGCGTAACAGACCAACTATTACCATTAATTAAAATCTCATTTCCTTCCAATTTAAATGTTGTATTACCCAGTTTCCATTCATCATTTAAATCCCTATGGGGACCATATAATGTATCTAGATTGTTATTTTGTTCCAACTCTGTCAAATTTAATAGTAATGTATGGTTGACGCTGCTTGAAATGTTGTCATCTTCATCCGGTTGTGTGAAGAAAGTACTTTCATTAGTTGTATCAGTTGTATTTTTGTAGGGAGTACTTGCATTCATTTTTGAAGGTTGTTTCAGAAATTCAGTTTCCAATTTGATGTTAGTATCATTATAATTTTGCTTAGTACCTTTAACTAATTCCTTTAGAGGTTTAGTGATAGGGTTAAAAGTACTCTCCAATAAGCTTTCTGCTATAGCTCCTTGTTTCTTGATACTATTAAATTTCTTCCTCAACACCCTTCTAGCATTTATAACGTCCTTTAACAATTGCTCTTTTTTATGCATTATGAATTCAATCTATTGAACTGATCCGATCAGATATCAACGTTTTGTGGCAATCAGTTAATAGAACAGTTCAGATATCAGCTTATCAGTTATCAGATCAGATACTAGCTTATCAGTTATCAGATCAGATATCAGCTTATCAGTTAATATAGCAGATCAGATATTAACTTATCAGTTATCAGATCAGATATAACTTAACGGGTTGAAAACAGATTATACACTAATTGGAAAAAGTCTGAAGAGTAAACATTTATAATCGAATGAAAACATCAAATCCTTTTCTGTAACGCCCACAATCCATAGGATCATCTTTGATGATAACTAGAAATCCATATTTGTCCTTCCAACATTCACTACACATACTTAAAAATTCACTGAAATTCATATCTGCTCCCACAAGATCGTTGTATATATGTCTCATATTCATTTCATCTTGCTTGAACATGACAATCATATTTGCATTATCGCGTATTAAATGTTTTGGAATCCGTGTATATGTCTGACACAAATAAAATGCGTCAATATTTTTATGACGCCCCATACAAAAATATGATCTAATATTATCTTGCTTCTCGCATGCAACGTCATCAAAAATAATAATAGAATCAGGTTTGGCTTCACCTGGTGGTAGAACGTCTTCATTCTGAGAGAATGCATAATATCCCATACCTTTTATGGGTTGCACTAATTGTTGCAAATAGTTATATTTGGGTTGATACAGTGACTTTGAATAAATATAGATATTTTTAAATTTTACTCCATTGGGGCTCTCTATTAAACTTAACATAACATTTGTCTTTCCACAATTTGATGGACCCACAATCAGGGCTCTAATTGAATTTGGCAAAAGAGAACTATGCCTTCTTTCCAATGAGCTATTGGTATTGAAATCAATATTTCGCACAACCAGATCCTTATGTTGTTTCATGAAACGCATTTTGACGACTAATTAAAAAAAAAATATATGATGCATAACATATTTAAGTCATGTTCTTTTATTACAGCATTTCAGTTTGTAAAGATTGGTTCACATAGTTGAACGCATGATAAAAATGGGTGTGCTTTATAGAAAATCAATTAGTCGTAATAGAAACATTGTTGGAAGAGGACTGGTAGACAATATAATCAATTCGCTACCAGTGGAACTTCATCTGCCGGGCTATCAATTTTGTGGACCAGGTACAAGACTTAAGGAACGTCTTGCTAGAGGGGATAAAGGAATTAATCCATTGGATGCTGCTTGTAAGCAACACGACATTGCGTATTCTCAATCAAAAGATATAAATAAACGCCACGAAGCAGATCAAATATTAGCCGAAAACGCTTGGACAAGGGTCAAATCGAAAGACAGCAGTTTGGCTGAACGCGCAAACTCATGGTTCGTAACGAATGCAATGAAGGCTAAAGTAAAATTCGGTATGGGTAATAATATGAGCAAAATAAAGAAACAAAAATCAAAACCAAAATCAATACGAAATAAAAGAAAACGCACATGCAGAAAGAATATCTTCAATGAGGCTATAAAAGAAACCAAAAAGGTTTTACAGGCAAAGAAACCAGAAGACGTACAATGTGCAATTAAAATTGCTCAGAAGATAATAGGCAATTCCTTTAAGAGAAATAAAACAGCTCTGCAAATTCCCCGGATAATACCTATACCGAAGATTGGAGGTTTTCTACCTCTAGTACCAATACTTACAGCCCTGGGAGCAATTGGAGGCTTAGCATCTGGTGGCGCATCTGTTGCAAAAGCAATAAATTAAGCTAAATCTGCTAAAAAACAATTGGAAGAGGCTAATCGTCATAATAAAACTATGGAAGCAATTGCCATCGGTAAAGGCTTATATCTTCAACCATACAAAAAGGGTTATGGTTTATTTTACAATGCAGTGCCAAAAAACTACTAAGCAACCTACCCAGAAGAGCTCTTACCGATAGAGATTTAGTGAAATACACCAAGTTCTTACCACATTTCAGAGGTGTCTTTATGTTGGATACTCTACCGAAACTACCCTATGAAACGGAATGTGGTATCGTCAATTTAGATTCTTCTCACGGTTCTGGAACACACTGGGTAGCATATGTTAAGAAGAAAAACCACAAAGAATACTTTGATAGTTTTGGAAATCTGCCGCCCCCCATAGAAATTATCAAATATTTGGGAAAAAACATTCAATACAACTATACTCAACAGCAAAAGTTTAACACCTACAATTGCGGACATTTGTGTCTGAAATTTCTTTATAATTTGAGTTGAAATTACAAACACAAATACGCGTAAAATAAATGCTCTACAAATATAAATCTAATGAATTATTCTCAAAATAAATATAAATATATATATATATATATAGATGAATTATTTGTTTGATTCGTTTTTTCTTTTTGTATGAAAGAGATGGTTATACAATTTGTTGTATGGATAGAAGTATAAATAAGGGAGAAACTCCTAACGAAGATTCATTATTTAACTGTCAGTTTGTCATGATTTTTGTTGTCTCGTCAGCTAGTGTTATAAAATGTTTTGGATAAGAATAGTAAAATTCTATAGTACAAAAAATTGTTGTTGCACTAAACCATGTTGTGTGCGCGTATATAAAAGAATTTTTATGTAAAATGTTTTGGATACAAACAATAAAATCCGGAGATAAGTACTGTGTTTGTCATTCATCGTGGAGATATTTTCGAATAGTGGGAGTAGATGTAACTAGCTCAATAATAACTGTTTGTATCACTGTCGAAAATGGATATGAATCTCGGTTGCTGAGCCTACGAAGAGGAGAAACACTACCTAATTTTTGGTCTTCAGTACCGTTTGAATTTAATGTCAATGATCATGCTAAAATACTAGTAAAAGGTGGTTCAATAATTTTAGTAGGTGTCTCGTACGAAGGTGTTAGACGTATGAACCACACAAATCGATTCCATGAATTTTGTGTTTTTAATGATTTTGACGGTAACTCAACATTAGGCGACATTGATGAAGAAGATATAAAACTTTTAGACAAGTTAAGTGCAATTGAATTTGAGAAATAATAAGGATGTCAAACACAAATTCTTTAGAACTTTTGAAGAACATTCAACAATTTATAATAGATCATAAGGAAAACTTATTAGATGAGCATTTAGAAGAGATCCTATCTTGTCATTCAAAACTAAACTAATACAAACATATTAATATCTACACAACAAAACATGGACAACACTATTCTACATGCAGTTGGGTTTCAGAAAACTGTCAAGATGTACCAGACACATGTGGATGTTATATGCTGGAACAACAAATAAGGCGGATAAAGAAATTGATGTCACTTTATGAAAGATTTTAATAAAAAGCATTGGTTTAAATAAATTGTTCCCAAAATTCCCTGCTACACACTTCACAGCGAAACATTTCTCTTTTTTCTAAAGATGCACACACGCACACATACACACACACACAGACTTTCTGAAAGAAAACGATTCAGATATTTCATTGATAAGTTTTCACTTTTTTATATTACTTTAGAGCACCAGATTTTTTTTTGTTTTTTATCTTTTAAAAATATAAGTAGTACTCACAAAAATGTCTTACCTCTCAATGAAACTGTCAATATATTCCCTCTCTGGGTGAATCTTTTTTTTTAACTGAACTGACTCAATTTAAAGTCGTCTATTTATAGGAGTAAAGTTACCACCCAAATTATTACTCACTATGTCATATATGTACAAGTCCATCGACCCATATTCCACAGCTCGAGCAACACATGAAAAACCACATTTCACATGTCAATCAAAATACCTCATTCTAGATTATAATTTCAAATCCAACGCTGTCATACACACATTCTAAATTTACAACTATCCGGTAACAAAATACTATTTCACACCCAAACAATATTCCACCCCTTATCTAACTTCAATGCTAAAAGAAAACACATTCGACCACAAATTTCAAGAACCATGACCTAGACCGTTCTTCACATTATTCTGTTTTTCATGACTACACTGTACATTTTATTTCTTATCAATCACAACTAGTCAAAATTATTATTCACTATGCCGCATGACTTTTCTGTTCTGATGACCACACACACACACACACACACACACACACACACAGTACATTCTATTTTTTTATTTTTATATCACAAACAAAATTATTATTCACTATGCTACGTACAAGTTCATTGACCTATATATATTTATATCCCAGACTTTAACCCCAAACACGTCACCTATCGATCTATATATAGATTTACACCTCAGACTTCAACCCAAACACGAGTCATTTGCGGTCTTCAAGTTTGCGGTTCAAAGAAAACCACATTCTGCGGTCTCGACCTTGAGCTTTGCGGTTAAAAGAAAACCGCAACGCGGAAACCGCAACTCTGTCCCAGAGTCCCCATAAACTCACTACTCAGGAATTTACCTTAAATAACAAGTTCACTTCACTTCGAACCACCAACTTAATAAGTCGCACTTATTTTTCGCTCCCCATACCTTTTTTTTTTTAACAAAGAACAAAAAATACATTTTTTTTTTTCCATTCTTCGCCGTCAACATTTTCCCAGTTCTAAAAAACCAATCCTGCATTCGCGCACTTTATATGTGTCACCGTGTTATCGTGTCAACCCCTTTTTTTTTTTTTAAATACTGTTTAATTACTTCGCCACTCCCTTAAACTGCCCGCTCAACATTTTTCCGTCGTTGTTTGTCGACCTCATTGTTCGTTTGCCCCGTTTGTTTTTCTCGTGTCTTTCTTGTGCCAAACTGACCTTTCCTAATAATGGAGCTATGTGGTAATGAAAATTGTGCTGAAACTAGCAATGCTGGTTTGATCGCTTGTTGAAATCATTCCACCCTATCTGTACCGGGATAAGTAAAAGATCTGTGACCTACGTTAAAGAATTCGCGAACAATTACCTTTTCTTCTGCGATGAGTGCAAAGAAATTTCACTCTCGCACATTATGCTAGCGATTAAGTGCCACAGTGATTCAACAAACTCCGCGTTTACCCAATTTAAGCTTTCGTCTAAGAAAACTTTCCAGCAACTGGCGAAGCTTGACGAGGTTATGAAGTGCTTTGATGATCTGAACAGTGCTATCGAAAGCAATAAAGAACTGAACAAATCGAAATTCAAAAATATCGAAAAACAACTTGCGGATCTTAATGACATGTGCTTATGCCTTAAAAAACCCCGCGACGTGCTCACAAAATCACATCTTAGCACCGAGCTAATTAAAACCGCCGGCCCCCTGTCCACCCGAACACAAATCGACGATCTCAAGCTATCTTTACGCGACTCTATGCACGGGGACATGCAAGTGATAAAAGAATCCGTGTCAAACCAGTCCCTTAAAATGAATTCTCTAGTTTCGAATTTGGTAAAACACATTGAAGAAATCGAGCTCCACTTAAATTCCGTGAGTCACATATCGGCGTCGACTAGGCAAGCTGTGGTCAAAATCGATAACGAGTTGAAGTTCGCGTCGAGTAAGCTTGACCTAATTTCCTGCGACAAGCAGCCACCAAACAACAAATCCCTGCAAGATGAGCTCTTTCTTGCCTATGATCCCGAAATAGCTCCACCTACTCTTCCTGCAGTACCGGCCACACATTTTATGACGGAACTTCTGGAAACCGAAGCTGACTCCCTCTTACCTCCCCCCTCTGAACCTCTGCCACTAATCCAGCCCGGTAATCCACCCTCCAACCCTCCAACCCTTCCGTCTGAGCTCGCAACATCTACATGTACCACTCCCACCGCCTCCTCACGCAAACTAATAAAGCATTTTGGTACGACATGGACAACTTCTGAGTGGCAACGTAGGTTGGATAGACTGCGATCTGAGAATCAGATAGTCTCCACCTTTCTCATCAAAGGCGCTCCCAACAACGCTGATGTGTCCTGGATCACGAATTTCTTCGAAAAGAGATATGGCATCACCATCAGCCAATGTGAAATGTCTCTCCCATCTCACCGCAAAATCCACCGTAACTTCAAATTCCAGCTCCCTGCTAAATACGAATGGCTCTTTCGTCACCCGACCGGTAACAATTTCAACCTTGGCGAGATGCGCATCTCCAAGTGGACGGATAAACCCATCAGGAAGCAGCCCAGGCAAAACATCAAAATATCTAAGGTAGTCTTAAGAAATAGATCTAACCCCCTCCCCACTTACTAACCTTCCTTCTAACTCTGATCCTACCCGTAAGTCCGTAACACCTACCTCTTCCAAGTCTTACCCCAGTCTTCTGGCTAATCCATCTTCCTTAACCATATCTAAACCCACGCCGCCCTCCGACCCTAATTGGTCATTTAAAACTGGAATTTTTCCCAATTTTTCCCGACCTATTCCTAAAAGATATCCTGCCAACACCCTTCCGAAACGTGTATCTTTCGAACTATTGCCCGACTCAAGCTCCTCATCAGAGCTTTCCCCCAATCTCCATCCTCCCGCAGCTAAATATCCGAATTTTATCCGCTCCCACATCATTAACCCCTCCCCCACAACTGCTTGCACTAACCCCGACCCCCCGACTGCCCCTGGATCTCCCTTTCTTGATCCGTTGCTTCCTCCCACTGTCAAACTTACTAAACAGATTGCAGATTCCTGTGACGACGGCCGCTACGTAATGTCACGTTTGAGAGACCGTAAAATTTACGACAATGTCCGTCTTTATCTTGCATTCCTACACGATAAAACTGACTCCATCTGTATCGATGGCAAAACGAACACCAATATCAAGGTCTTAATCTCCCAAGAAGGTCTGCCAACTGATAAGAACGCCTTGATGAAAATTTTCAGTCAGTTCCATGAGAGCCTCAATATACCACCTTCCCAGGTAGCAAACGATTTGTCCTCCTACGCATCCTATGTTACCTCTAAGCGTAGGTCCCACCTACAAAGAACTCGTGCCGACTTAAATAATTATTTTCGTCCCTTATAATAACGAACGGACAAACGCGGTATCTCACTCCTCTCCCCCTAATAACTCGACATCTCACTCCCCTCGCCGTGCTAAAGCTAACCCCAAGTGCCTGTCTCTCTACTATCAGAACGTAAGAGGCCTGCGCACTAAAACCTCTGACGTTTTTTTAAATTCCCAAAAGCTACCTTTTGACGTTTTCGCTTTAACGGAAACAAATCTTACGCCCAACTTTAAGGACAACGAACTTTTTACCTCTGACTTCAACGTCTTTCGTAAAGATGTTTTAGTTACTGATGAAGACCCCTCCAGCGTCGTTCCCCCCTGCGACGATTCTCCTGGGCGTGGCGTTCTTTTGGCCCTTCACACCTGCTACGATGCTTCAGCTTTTACTATTCCCAACACCTCTTCCATGGAACTGATTTGTGTAAAAGTCAATTTTACAAAGCGCTCGCTTTATGTCGTGTGCTGCTACATCCCTCCTGCAAAACCCTTACATGAATATCAGCTTCTTGCTGATGCGCTTGACTTCGTTGTTGATACCATTACGCCTGAAGACGATATAATCGTTGTTGGCGATTTTAACCTACCCCGACTGCGCTGGGTTAAGTCAGATGATGAGATTCACCTTGTCTCCACTAATGCCACCTCTGACAAAGAAATTTTATTTACCGATCGACTTCTGGCCTCTGGTCTTCATCAGATGAGTGACATCAAAAACAATCTTGGAAGACAGTTAGACCTGTTTTTCTCGACGGACGCCGATAACTGTGTAGTTACCGAAAGTACCCACCTCCTTTCCAGACTTGACGCTTATCACCCTCCCCTGTTTCTTATCTTCGCCTACGATAATGTAAACATTAATGTTGTCCCTTTGACGCAGCGAAAATTTAATTTTGACAAACTTAATGATCTCATTGGCAATGTTAATTTTGACTTTCTCTCAGACAGGAGCATTAACATTGACACTGCTCTAGTTGCCTTTTATTCCCACATGTTTGACTGCTTCCTTCAATCTGTACCTTACATGCCCCAGAAAAATGTTACCTCTTCCCCTCCCTGGTACAATAAGGAACTACGCTCTCTTCGGAATAAACGTAATAAACTTTGGCGAGCATTTTTAAAATCCAGATCTATGCCTGAATTCTTAAACTATGAATTAGTGCATAACGACTTCTCCGCACTGTGTAAATCCCTTTATTCCGACTACCTCGATCGTATGCAGCTTGATCTTATCTCTAACCCAAGGCGGTTTTACCAGTTTATCAATACTAAAAGGAAATCTGACGGCTACCCTTCTACCTTAAAATTCTTAAACTGTTCCTCAGCTGACCCTAAAACGCTAACAAACCTTTTTGCCGATTTCTTTGGACAAGCGTTCTCAAATGTCAACATCGAGCCCGATCTTAATTACTTCAGATACATGAACGGCTGTACTCAAACCTCCCTAACATCCATTTATATAAGCACGCCAGCAGTGGTTGACAAGATTAACTTTCTCCGGGACGACTACTCTTCCGGTCCTGATGGTGTTCCCGCCATAGTTTTAAAAAAATGTGTTAACAATCTAGCCCAGCCCCTCACTACTATTTTCCAGTTATCAATTGCGAGCGGAGTTTTCCCCCAGTTGTGGAAAGACTCATTTATCATCCCCATCTTTAAAAAAGGCTGTAAGAGTGACATTTCCAATTATAGACCTATTGCTAAACTCTCAAGCATACCTAAGCTCTTTGAGAGCATCATGTACGACTCACTATTCTTCCACTGCAAACCAATCTTCTCCCCCAAGCAGCATGGTTTCCTGAAAGGCAGATCTACAACCACTAACCTCACTGAATTTGTTTCAAACACACTTGGTGCCTTGGAAAATGGAAAAGAAGTAGACGTCGTGGCTACTGACTTCAGTAAGGCATTTGATAAGATCTCTCACCAAATTGTACTCCTTAAACTAAAAGCTCTTGGTTTTCCGCCTTTGCTCGTTAAATGGACCATGTCCTATCTAAAAGATCGTCAGTATAGAGTTCTTTTTAGAACTTGTATTTCAAAACCAATCATGGCGTTCTCAGGAGTGCCTCAGGGTAGCCACCTAGGCCCTCTGATTTTCGTACTGACTATAAACGACGTAGAGCTTGCCGTTACGCATTCTGACCTTCAAATCTATGCAGACGACATGAGGATCTCTAGACAAATTTCATGTATTGCTGATTCTCACTCACTACAGGCTGACCTCAACTCATTCTTCACCTGGTGCCAAAAAAATTTCTTGGAGCTCAATGTGAAAAAATGTCAGTCTATTACTTACTCTCGCAAACGCCCCCCGCTGCCTCAAAGGACATACTTTATTAACAATGAGCTCGTTCCCTCAGTGACCTCAATGCGTGATCTAGGCATCATCTGCGACCCTGAACTTAACTTCCGTTCTCACATCGACAGCATTATTAATAGAGCTAACTCAGCACTTGGCTTTGTCAAACGTTGGTCGAAAGAATTTTCCAACCCATACGTCACCAAATCCCTTTATATCACTTTCGTTAGACCGCTCCTTGAATATGCCAGTCTGGTCTGGTCACCCTACCACCAAGTCCACATTCAGAGAATCGAAGCTGTTCAGCGTAGATTCGTACGATTTGCCTTGCGTGGCCTGGGCTGGGATGACCCCTTCAACTTACCTCCATACGAGAACCGCCTCAAATTGTTAGACCTGCAAACCTTATACACACGCCGTAATATCGCTGATATACTATTTGTACATCAGTTATTGACTGGAATCCTTGATTGCCCTCATCTGCTTCACCAGTTCTCCCTTAATACTAATCCCCACCGCTTGAGATCTGTCCCTTTGTTTTGCCTCAACTACCACCGCACGGAGTATGGTCAGCACGAACCCCTAACAAGAATGCTAAGAAACGCTAATATGTGCCCCAATATCTTTGACCTACACTGTAGTAAATCCTCTCTGAGAAATTCCCTTCGCAACCTACCTCCCAACTGTTTCTCTTGACATATTTAACCTACCCTTCACTTTAATTTTTTTTTTTAATTTAGTAGTTTTTAAGTTTTTGTTATGTTTAGCTTTAAGTCTATTTATTAGTTTTTAAGATTTTGTTATGTCTAGCTTTAAGTCTTCTCTTTCTGATGCTTGTATTAAGCTCAGTAAATAAATAAATAAATCTAAATTTGAGGAGTCACGTTTTAAATATGTGCTTCAGTCTGAAGCGACTCGTTTCTAAGTCTTCTAAGTCTTGATAAGAGTTTCTAGGTTAGGAGGGCTTTCATTCATTGTATTAAAAATGTTCGTAGAAATATTTGATTCAATTCCGTGCGGAGTGTTGGGAGTTTGATACTCCCGTGAATGGAGTGGAGGCCCTGCTGAGAGCCTATAAAGGAAACAAAACGGAAGATAGTTTAAAGGCGGTGTAGCACTCCATAAAAGCTCTCCAATACTGAAAAAAAAAAATAGTACGAGAGACCGTCGAAATTGATTATCGCTCACCGCACTAATTTGGTGGCGATTTTTTTGGTGCTAAAAAGACATTCACAAGGGACAGAAAAAATCTCTTACCGTTCAGAACGCTCCAAGTACTGCTGAAATTTCTTATCGTTCGGAACACTCCGGGCACTAAGTTAAATGATTCCAAATTATAGCTTCTAGCAGAGAATATTTTTTCGGTATAAAAGAAGGCTTGTAACCACACATTATTAATAGTCAGTACAAGATGTTCACGGAGTTGCTGGAAAACTTCTTTACTGAATTCAACAAATCGTGCTGGGAGTACCCAGGACTTGTTAAGGAGGCAGAGCTCCTTCTCGAAGTATACAAAGAACGGCGGACCACACAGGCCTTTATGGCAATGTGGTATATCTTGAAGGGCCTGAAGGCACGGGGAGCTGAGGACTTCTCGGATGCGCCACCACTAAACACGCATCTTGTCATCTGATGACTTTAAAATCGTTCGTCAAATGAAAGGGGTTTTTGCTTTGTCAATTCGATTGAATCACTTATGGAAACAAGACTTCCTTCGCGCGTAGAATTTCATAATAAATTGACCAACACAGATTGCTTCATGTCATGCAGAGAAAATTTGTCAAACTTCTAACTTTTCTTGTCTTTCCGATTACATGCAGCTTTATTTAAAAAAAGATGTTTTGATAGTAACCGATGTTTTTGAAAATTTTCGAACTATGTTTATGGGGTGCTATGCTTACGACAACAAGAATTCAAGTGTCACTATAAGTATGTACACGTTTATTCAAAAGGGTACAAGAGGAGGCATTGCACAAAGTTGCAAGTGACAATCCCAGGCAAACAACAAATAGATGAATGAATATGACAGTAGTTGTCACTCAGAATATTTAATGTACTTAGATGCTAATAACCTCTAGGGGTGAGCAAACAATTTCTAGAGCCACCCATAAAGGACCACACAAATTTCTTATCCTTAGCAACACTCTAACAAAACGCTTTTGATAGTTTAAATGTTGCTAAGAGTTTCTAATTTAGGAACTGACAAAGTATGTAAATAATTTCAACATGAAGGGTTGTGAGTTCGAGACTCTCATTAAGTGAGCGGAGGCTCTGCTCTGCTGCTAAGATTGGCTACTGTCCAATACTAGCACGACGCCTATCATCATCACTGCAGCGAGGCCGCCATACACCCAAGTCTACGGTGTGAACGCGAACAATCTTTCTAATGGTCAAGACGCGGCAATACGAACGACAGTAAAAAAAAAAACCCCCAGCATAGAGAATCTTCAATGTGGTTCGCCTTGGTTAAAAGCGTTGCACGCGAAAACGGGAACTGGCATGATGTCGCGCCACTGGTGCGGATTGCACTTTTACAAGCAGCAATATCTGCCGAAATAGCTATGGCCGGCTAAACGGTGCATATGGTTTTTCGAAACATCAACCCTGTATATGCTACCAACCGCATCTCCATACCACCAAAACACTATCCTAAGTCTTCCTATTGAGGGGACAGCGTCTATGCTGACTGGCGGACTGTATTTGCATCCAAAAACACTTATAGGGTATGACAGGCAAAAACCACTGTCGGGTGGCCACTCCCTCAGGGTGGGTAGATCAACTGCTATTCAACGCCTCGCACTTGGCTCTGACTATATGATTACTGTCCAACCACTAGATGACTCGGACGTTGTGCAGAACATGGCGCTTTACCCTTGGCACATACCACCAACTGGTACCGCACAGGTTGCCTCCTGTGACGATATGGGGCAGGTCAGTTTTAAGTATGCCTCCCCCTACTTCAGATCATCAGCTCAACGTTAAAGAGACTTTCTGTCTATGCTGAGCTTATATAATCAGGCCAAATGCCCTGTTTTCCCAACTTCTCTGGGAATATCAAAATACTGGCACAAGCAGTCTCAGCAAACACATCATCTAGACTGTTGTCTGATGATCTACCGCCCCGTCACTGGGCCGGGTATAACGATAAGGCAGGAAATCTCAGCCGCCTTGAGGAGGCTGAGGAGGCCTCGTTACAAAGAAATCCTTACAGCGGGCTTAGTAACCCACGTCAACTTGGAGGAGATTCTGGCGCATTGGAGTGACTATGATGAAGAGTGGATTTCTTCATACTACGGAGGCATGGACCCCTACAATTATTTTTTTTTTGTTTGTAGCGTAATATGCATTCCAATGAGTAAGGTGTTCTCCCGAGGTGCTTGTATACAGAGATTGAGTTGTCATTGGCATTGAAATAAATCAATGGTAATGAAAAAAAATAAAAATTAATTAGCATTGAAAATTTCCAATGATATACAGCAGCATCTGTATATGGTAGCAAAATCAATGTGTTTATAAGAGATAAGGTTTGCTCCAAGAGCTACATTATAGTCGACATTCGGCAATATGTGTCTTTAAGATAAGGTATGTGCCAAAAGCTTGTGGGTAATATGTTTTCCTGGGATAAGGGATGCTCCTAGAAAATTGAGGTGATTTGGAAAATTGAGTTTCAATGGACAATAGTATCTCTCTCGTCTTAAGAACATTATTTGATAAATTTATGTAATG
Organism: Matsumyia berberina; assembly: GCA_917880715.2. Taxonomy (NCBI): domain Eukaryota; kingdom Metazoa; phylum Arthropoda; class Insecta; order Diptera; family Syrphidae; genus Matsumyia; species Matsumyia berberina. The sequence goes on along the minus strand of OU862870.1, from coordinate 105,725,100 downwards.
GATTTAGGAAGGAACATTTTGAAATGAGAAGGCTAACGTTTTGCTTAAATACGTCAAAATAGAAAACATCTCAGCAGCAATACGAACCGCACAAGCATCAACAACAGCCACTCAGTAGCAGCCACAGCAAAACATCTACTCTAACAACATACAAAAAAGCGGAAGATGTTCATTGGAGAGGGAAATGTGGATGACATTTTGGAGCGTTTTAATGCTCAAAACTTATTATACAAACCATATGTACTTAGGAAAACAATTTATGTAGCAGATATCTTATATAATCCATTATATACAATTTAAAAAAAATTAAAACTTTACAAACTCTTTTTTTTTTTTAATCAAGAGTAGTATAGATCGGTTGGTTCTGAGTAGGTATTGGGACGATTTGGCATGGGAATTTGGCGTTAGAGCGAGAGGGACGATATGACCTTGGAATGACCGCTGTTGTTTGCGTTGGGTGCTGTTATCAGTTGTGGTCAGCAATTGTTGTGAAATATTTTTTGTGTGAGCGGGATTGTGGGGTATCGGGGAGGAGGTGGTGTTGGTATGTGCCGTTGTCGGGGTATATTCCACGTCGTGGTTTGGGATTCTTTCTTATCAGTTGATTGAGATGAAGAGTAATCCATAGCATGTGGATTGGCGTGTTCTAATTCGAGGGCGACGAAGTGAGTGAACTATGAGTGTTGTTATCAGTTGCGGTGGGGTGTAGTGAAATATATTTTTTTTGGGTGACCGTGACCGGCGACGAAGTGAATAAATATGAGTGTTATCAGTTGCGGTCATGTGCTGGGAAATATTTAAATATATTTTACATACCCGGGGAGGGGGCCGGGGAGTCAGTTACCAGGGGTTCGATAGTGTGTTAGTGCACAAAGAATTGGTACTTTATATTGGAAAAAAATGTTTTGGTGAAAATCTGTCACATGTCCACAAGCTGGGTGGACTGAGATAAGATTCTCAGATGTATTTTTCTATAGAGCGGTTTGTGAATTGTATGCAACACCTGCAGACGGAAACACCTGCTTGATGTTTCATTTAAAAAATGGAGAATCAATATCTTCATTTCTTACTCAGAAATCATTAAATATTCAAGCCTTTCAATATATCAAACTAAAAGGGGTTGATGGTGAAATCGCTATATATGGAAATGTTTTACAAAATTCAAAAGCTAGAATGAAAATAAATCGATTTCCACCTCAATGTCCATTTGGTGATGTGGAAACATTATCTCATGAGAAACTTAACTCACCTGAGAGAGACCAAAGACCAAAACCCCGAAAGTCTAGAAATGCAGAAGAGAGTCAAGGTGAAGGGGAGGAAGTCGATTCTATTACCCTCGCATGATAATAAAAAGAGATATTTGAGTGAATGTTTTACGAGAGCAGCAATAAACACGTTGAGTTTGAAGCAAGTGCAGTGGGGAGAGATTCAAAGCGATTAAGAAGGCATATTAAGGAGCATAAAGTTCAGTTTAGGTGGAATGTTAAATCATTAGGAAGGTTTTTCCAAAACCTCTGAATTAGATTACGCATATAAATACAAAAGCGAATATTAATTTTTTTAGTAATTCAATAACATTCTACACAAGTTAAAATACAAAGGAAAAAAAAAATGTTACCTGTGCATAGGTATCAATTTGTTAATTATAGTTGCAGTAACTTTCGCTGCACCGACGCCAAGGGTTCATTTGAAAGACAATAACACAAAAAATCTTGATTTTGAGATTGTTTTAACAAATTCTGATCGTGTGCAAATGGATTTATCCCAACACTCCTGGCAAAAAAGCATCTGCAAGCCGATTGCCCTGCGACGAAATGGCGCAGTATACATTGAACGGACGAAAGTAAAATTGTTCTATTTGTTGGAACTAATTCCCGACAGTACGTCCGTCGTCCGCCCAATACAGAATATTTACCTCAGTACACGGTAAAAACCGTTCAACATGGGGGTGCGAAGGTCAGAGTTTGGGCATGTTTTTCGTATTACGGAGTGGGCCCTGTACATCTGATAAATGGTATCATGTATCAAAACGTCTGTGGGAAAAACTTAGCGGAAGTTATGTTACCGTATGCCGAGTAGAAATGCCGCTAAAATGGTCGTTCAAGCAAGATAACGACCCGAAACACACCAGTAAAAGGGCAAAAGAGTGGTGTCGGGTCACAGTCCCCCGACCTGAATCCGATAGAAAATTTGTGGTGTGATATTAAGAAATATGTTGGAGATGTCAAACTAGCAAACAATCAAAAGCTTTTGAAGGTTGTTGAGGAAACCTGGCGTAAAATAACTCCAACTCGTTATCAGAAGCTTGTTGACTCTATGCCACGTCGGTGTGAAGTGGTATTGAAAAATAAACGATTTTCAACCAAAAGGCAAAAATTAACAAATTATTATTAGTAAATTTATAATTTTCAAAATGAGTCTAATAAGTGATTGGAAAACAAACTTTAGCAGACAGTCTGAAGAAAATGGCGCTAAATACGTATCTAAATGATACACTTGTTGAAAAAGAGAAGGATGTAATATTTTCATCATTTATCTTAAGAAGATTTGGCGATAAACGACGGTTTATCAAGTGCAGAAATACAACTTGCATTGGATGCTCCCTTAGAAATAGAAATTATACATGTTCTCAATATTGATTTAAGCACGAAAAAAGAGTTTTTTTTTTTCGAGTTGAAAGGGAAAAAAATAATTACATATTTTATGATACTTCATTAAAAAAAAAAAATTGTAATTCATACATTGATTATTGAAAAGAATTTAATATAAATCTTTCTAACTTTTATTTAGAATTAGTTAATTATTATACGTTACGTTGTGACGAACTGTTAGAAGATTATGATTCTGAATAAAAGACAAGAGTAATATTTAAAAAAAAATAATTTGATTTATTTTATTCGCTTCCAGTTAAAAACAATGCATGGTATGCTTGTTAGCTATAAAATGTCCAAATTCGGATAATTCAGCGAAGAGAATTAAAATGTAAAAAAGAATATAATTGGATGTGTAACATACATATGTTATGTTTTATGGGAGCAAAATAATTTAAAGAGACCTAGTTGATCACTTTTCCATAGAATAATTAGAATCGAACCGCAGGTTTTGTTCGTACTAATATAAGGGTCACAATTCTCATGATGTTCGCGTATAAAAGCCTGTTTAAATCTAAACATAACATCAGTTCACTCAGCACAATTGTGACGAATACTCGGAAAACATAAAATTTTTAACAATGGAGGCTCTACTTTCACCCACATTAAGGCAATCGACGTAGCGTACTGGGAGTTCAGTGAAATCAAGGACGAGCTGGAAAGCACTTTGAAAGAGGTCCGTCGTACCATGAGCTTAAGTCAGCTAAAAGCGCTCATCTACTTGCTACTAGCGCTCGATATCCAAGCAAGGGCTGGGAATTTCATACACATAAGAAAAAATCCTGTACTACTTGCATTTAAAGAAATAAAACCTTAAACAGAATTGTATTGTTTTTTTTATTTAAATCATTCTTTTTCAGATTTTTGTTGGTTTATTCTTTATGTGTCGTGCTTTTCATGCCGTACTTCAGTCTAAAGCGATTCGTTTCTAAGTTTTCTAAGTCTTGATAAGAGTTTCTAGGTTAGGAATGCTTTCATTCATTGTATTAAAAATGTTCGTAGAAATACTTGATTCAATTCAGTGTGGAGTGTTGGGAGTTTGACACTCTCGTGAGGGAGTGGAGGCCCTGATGAGGGTCTGTGAAGCAAACAAAACGGAAGATACTTTCAAGGCGATGTGGCACACCATAAAAGCTCTCCAATATAGAGAAAAATAGTGCTATACTATAGTATTTACTATATAGTACTATAGCACTATTATGGTGGCCAATTTCTTGGTGCTAAAAAGACACTCACAAGGGACCGGTGAAATTTCTTATCATTCAGAAGGTTAAAGCTGTTAATAAGATTCAGGAGAATCCAAAAATCCCTGTAATGCAGCACCGGATACAAAACTATGGGAAACATTTAAAGTCCAAATAATTTAACCATGGTATTGCATTCGTGAGCCCAATATAATAATGTGCCCAGCATAGATTAGTAAGCAAATTTAACCATCCAAATTTTAAGTGCGGTAATTGTTTTTTGTTAGTCTTAAGACCACATTCAATAAAATCGGTTAAAGCGCCATCAAAGTTTGTGTTTTAATAAATGTCAAGCACTGCTGAAACTCCTTATCGTTCAGAGCACTCCGATCACTACAAATTATAGCTTCTAACAGAGAATATTTTTTCGGTATAAAAGAAGGCTTGTGACCACACATTATTCATAGTCAAGATGTTCACGGAGTTGTTGGAAAATTTCTTTACTGAATTCAGCAATTGCACAATGTTGCAAAAAATAATTGCAGTAGTTGTCACTCAGAATATTTAATGTACTTAGATGCTAATAACCTCTACGGGTGAGCAAACAATTTCTAGAGCTACCCATAAAGGACCACACAAATTTCTTATCTTTCGCAACACTCTAACAAAACGGGTTTTAGAATTAAAGCGCTGCACAGTGAGGTTAGGATCACTTATCGGAGAGGAACAATTTTCACGATCGTAACAGTTTAAATACGGTTTCGACAGTCTTCAAAGTGAGAGGCAAACTTCTTCGACTAAACTTTAGGCCATACATAACCGATAAGGATGAGGAATTTACGCTATGCAATATTCATGCAAAGGAAGACGTCCACCACTTTATCGGAATTTGCCCTAAAGATGTAAAGATGAAGTTGAGGTCGTAGCGCATTTAAATGATTTAGACTGGAACATGGTATCAAGTCATCTTAAATCTGCCTCAAGAGACCGTCAAAAAAGAAATAAACGAAGTATTTTAAATACTCTTTTCAAGCAATGGGATAGTAATGTATGCAGCGAATTGAGCAAACATCTTTCTTCCTTTTGGCAAAGAAACATTCGCTTGAATATGTGCGCAAAACTGTTGCAAGAGTTGGAAGAGTGAGCTACAGTTTGAGCAGGAATTTGGAAATTTGTAAAGAATTCTACAATTTGCTTTTATACAAATTTTAAACAATCCTCTGAAATCCTCAAATTTCACCCCTTTTTGTTTCCACATTCAAAGTTAAGAAATGAATTGATGAATGAGCGTTTAAAACATTCTGTCGACAACCTGATTTTAGACCAGGAAACAGATAAGATGGGTCTAGCAGTTTACGAGGCTAAACAAAATATATGCTGTTATCAAGAAAGGACACCCGACATTGACAACTCGGGCAAAGGGTCACAATTGAACTGCCAATTGAGAGGTAGTAAGAGACTCTATCTACCTAGGCTCAGTTGCGAATAGAAACAACGATAGCTCTTGCATTGAGTGCTCCTTTGGGCTAAGGAAGCAACTGAGTAGTTAAGCTCTCCCGACAACAACCAAGCAAATATTGTATCAGACCATTATCATCTCGCTCCTGTTTTACGGCGCGGAAGGCGGACGAAAAGGATATACTTTTGCCGTTTCGAGAGAGAACTTAGCGACGATTTTTACGAACATAGACAGAAAAATTCAAGTCTATCAGCTTAGACGGTTGATACATGTAAAGCGGCAGGTAAACAACGCTTCGTCCAGGACAGTCATCGAATACAATCCAGACGAAAAGCGCAGTAAAGTAAGATACTCTCAAGATGGTTCGCGCAAGTGGACAGGTACTTCAACCAACTCGATGTGAGCAACTGAAGGAAAAATTGAACTTATTGGAAAGGCTCCTTGGTTGAGGCCCAGGTCCAATCTGGACTGAAACATCATGGAAAGTAACTGAGTTAGAACTCAATATGGAAAAATATGTATGTAGTCAGGGTTTATTGATTTATTGGAAAGAAAAGGACCAATAAAATACAAAGAAACCAAACCATTACTTAGGTGACAGACCGATAACTCCAAAAGCTGATCCAAAAAGTCAGCTAAGAGTTTGCCTTTCCAAACATACAATGATTTAAGAATAGTATAGTCTGACAGATTCGAATTGAATGTTTCCTTTAACATTCAGTTGTTGCGAATTAATAGAAACTTTTTCACTTACAGCTTCATAAATAGAAAGAACATTTCTGTCGTTAATAATAAAATAATTCTCTGCAGCTAAACACTGAATTTTAAATTATCAAAACTATCTTAACATGAGTAAAAAGTTTCCACAGCTATGTGCTGTTTAAACCCTTTATTGACCAAATAGTTGGTTCAGGGATTTTCATAGATGTATACCACGAGTATAAGTTTAAACCTTCAATTTATCGTGTCGTTTCTGTGGTGCAAACAATGTTTGCCTTAAATTTATAACTTATTTTAAACTAAAAAAATTACTAACATTAAATTTTAGAAACATACTTGTGATGCAAAGCGTTCTTCTTTTAAGGAATCCATATAGATGATAGCAGGTTATTATTCGTTGAAAATAGGTTAGAGTAGCAGTAGATGAACAAGTAAAAGGTGATCCACAGTTTTATGCACTTTGAATTAATTTCTTAAACTTTTTAGTGAATCCAATTACATGGCACTGATGAAGTATAATTCGTACGTAGAAAGTTTTGTTTGTTGGAGACCGTATGAAAGATATAATATCTAGTAAAATGCATTGAAGGGGTTGGTTCCACACTTTATGCAATTACCTGAAAAAAATAGAACATTGTTTACATTTATAGTATTGTGCATACATCACGATGCTTACCTCTTGTTTTGTTTTAACGTTCGCTGTTTAAACAAAGCAATTATGTCATCATATTCCAAGGAACTTATCGTCTGCTAAAAGCCAAAGAAATAAAAAATAATTCCATCAGTACAAGAAGAATATAAATCAAAAACATAATAGACGTCCTACAGAGCACTGCATTTAAAAACAATGTTAAGGTTTTCCAATAGGGACGGGTAGATTTTGACAATTCATGGCAGTCATGTTGTTTTATTTGTTGTTAATTTTCCCGATTTTTATTTTCCAGACACTAAATTCAAATTCGTGCCTTCAGGTAGGCTGGACCAAGTCCGAAATCTCCCTTCTACCCGTATGGGGATAGCCTCTGATGATTTAGAGTCGATGGCGGAAGATCGGGACATGTGGAGAGTCCACCTAAGTACCCTAACCCCGCGACCCTCATAGTGGATAGGCGGGGCATTCAAAATGATGATTAAGATGATGAAATTTTCATGCTCATGATTAAAAACTATATTGACGAAAGTTTTAGACGGCTTTATTTTCAATGAACGTTGATGCGTATGTGACTAGCTACTAGACAGGAAACGCATCAGTTGCCAGAACAAATAAACTGAATTACAATTTGAAGAGTACATATTATTTAATAAAGGGTTTTTCAATAGGGACGCTACAAAAGTAGATCGACAGGGACAGCAAACGACGCCATATTTTTCTTGCGGTTTTTTGACATTTCTCTTCAGTAAGGTTTGCCATTTCATGATGGAAAGATATACGAGCCAACAACGAGTCGAAATTATTAAAATTTACTACCGAAATTTGGAGTCAGTGGCCTCAACGTTAAGAGCGCTACGTCCAATTTATGGTCGTCATAATCGTCCTAGCAGATCAACAATTGAGCGTCTAGTGGAAAAATTTGAATCCACAGGCACAGTACAAAATGTTCCCGTGCCAGTGAGACAAAGAAGTGCCCGTAGTGTCTAGAATATTGCTGCCGCTGAGGCTTCAGTTGCAGAAAGCCCAAATGTGTCTCTCACACGTCGTTCTCAAGCGTTGGGCATCTCTGTGACGTCGTTGTGGCGAATTTTGCGAAAAGATCTCGGCCTACATCCTTACAAGATTAAATTGACGCAAGAACTGAAGCCGCTTGACCACCAGAAGCGTCGTAAGTTCGTGAATTGGGCTCAGCAACAACTTGAAAATGATTCGGATTTTCATCGAAAAATCATCTTCAGCGATGAGGCTCATTTCTGGCTGGATGGCTTCGTCAATAAACAAAATATGCGGTATTGGTCAGGCAGCAATCCATACGTACTCCATGAGTCATCATTGCATCCCGAAAAAATTACGGTTTGGTGTGGTTTATGGGCCAGCGGCGTCATTGGGCCGTACTTCTTCCGTGATGATCAAGACCGGCACGTTACTGTGAATGGGGATCGCTACCGTTCAATGATAACCGAATATTTTTGGCCCCAATTGGATGATATGGACTTGGAGGACATGTGGTTCCAACAGGACGGCGCCACAAGCCACAGACGCCGTTAGACTATTTCCTGTGGGGCTACGTCAAGTCTATGGTCTATGCCAACAAGCCAGCGACGATTGATGAACTTCGTACGAATATCGAACGTGAAATTGCAGCAGTATCGGCCGATTTATGCTTGAAAACCGTCGAAAATTGGGTTCAGCGTCTGGACTTCTGCAAGCGTGCCCGTGGTGGCCATGCAAAAGAAATGGAGTTCCATACATAATGGCATCGAACGTACTTTCACAGGAATAAAGAATTTCATTGATATCCAAGACCGCTTTTGTAGCGCTCTTATTGAAAAACCCTGTATAAATATGTACAAACATATCAAATTGAGTACAATCGAGAGCAACCATTTCGCAGGGTTTTCCCACCGCCCAGCATTCGATTCGGGCATACGCACGAACATATAAATGTTGTATAAGTGCTACGCACACCTTTAGTTGAATATTGCTGGAATACTGCATCTCCAGTGTTCACAACCGACGACAAGGAGTACCATGATTTGCATATTTCTTGTACCAAGGAACTTGGCGTTAACTCATTCGTATCGCGATGATAATAAGAAAATAGAAGTGATGCTAAGCTCCTCACGGATTTCCTCACTGGACATTGTGCACTCAACTATCATCTTAACAATCATCAGTCCGTCGAAAATGAGGCGGCTCTGCTTAGAAGACCAGGAAATAGCAGAGCAATAAATCGGCAGTTTATTATTATACGATTTAATTTTCGATTTAACGCCCTAAAACGAGTTTCACTTAAATTGAGATTTAGCGCACGAGATCGATTTTCGAATTTGTTAATTCCCAGCCTGTTATTGACAAAAGTTTTCGACATTTTTTAAATCTAACTGAGACTACTCATGGAAACAGACTCGATAAATTAATCTTTTTCGACATACTTGTCTAAATAGTATATTAAACACGATCAAATCGGAGGTTACAGTTTTTTTTTTAAAACATATGCTTGTACATACCTGCGTGTGCAATTTATGCGCTTCCAATTGAATTTGTTGGATTTGTGTTTGCTTGTAAATTTAATTGGATGCAATTAAATGACTCACTCACAAGAGTTATTTTCTTTAATACATTTTTACAGAGCACAATGCAAGAATACTTGTAGTTTCAAAACATTTCTAATTTCTTTTAAATTAATAATGTGTACTGACTGCGTCACATTTTTTGTATAATTTAATCGTGGTTAGCGACCTTTATTGATAAGAGAAGAATGTCACAACCAAAATATTCATCTTAAACACAGAAAAACTTAAGTTGAGCCCACACAAAAATTTGTTATCAAAATTAGAACACAAGAGTATTTTTGGCCATCGATGTCGACTACACTCGAATGGCAATTCAACTGAACTGAACTGTACTGAACGAACAAAACTATGGCATGGCGTCGTTTGACTTTTTCAAAACCTCAAAAGCGGCTGCAGATAAACCCAGTGGATTTTTGTAGTTTTACCATACATACATATGTATGTCTGTTATCTAAACCGTATGTGGTTTTAGAAACTAAAGAAAATAGTGCTCCTCATGGTCTCGTTTAATTGTTATCAGTTTTTTCTCATCGTTAATAGAATTTCCGACGAAAAATTGTTTGTAAGATTCCATTTGGTTCCATTTGCGTTGATAAGTTTTGGAAGAGGAGATCCAAGAAGAAAATTTGACGGTAGCGTTAAATAAATAAGGAGACGTGATCGGCGATAGCTACATTTATCAAAATCACAAGGCTTAGATACGCCCCTTCATAAGGAACTGTCGACAGAAAGATCTCTCCGAGTAAGAAATGTATGCTTGGTGTGTTTTTCGATATACATAGAAGGCCCTTTAACAACGTAAGCGCCAACGCGATTATTAAAAGCTTACAAAGAGCTCAACTCAATATCAACGTTAAGAGGACTGATGCTCAAATCGCGTGCTATCAACTCGACATTGGAAAACATAAGCAGTAAGAAGAATGTCTGTTGGAGAACTTTTCAGGGTGGAGTTCTATCGTATATTATGGGTTCTTGCCATGAATGAGATCTTATCGATCCCATCGACCTACGCCGACGGTGTGGTTATCCTAGTAGCAGGCAAACTTCTTCCAGTCATAAGCGAAAGGCTCAACTATGTATTATATTCGCAGATACATCTAGCACTAACCTATCGGTCAGTCTAGGCACGTACTCATCAACCTTCCAGGCAGAAATATTTGCCATAAACCAGTGCACAAGTTTAAGCTTGCTCTCTAACCCCCGTGACAAAACCATTTTTATCTTCTCTGACAGTCAAGCTGCCCTGAAAGCACTGAATTCAGCCACGATAAAATCAAAACTAGTTCTAGAGACAGTCAAATACCTTCTAGAACTGGGAAAAAACTACTTGGTCATACTACACTGGATCCCTGCTCACAAAGCCCACGCCGGCAACAGCGGATTCACTGACCAAGATAGGTGCGACCACCCCCCTCACTGGTCCTTAACCAGCCTATGGAGTAAACAAAGTCATTTTTAAAAACTTCATGAGGGAGCAATTCCTGCTCAAAGCCAACGCGATCTGGGTGGAAAGTATAGGACAGAAATGTACCAAACACTTCTTTCCCATGGTATCGCAAAAGAAATCGATTTTTTTCTTTAAATCTAAGCAGGAACCACCTTAGAATTCTAACCGGCATCCTAAGTGGCCACTGCCGTCTAAAACGGCATCTTCACAAGCTTGGCCTGTCACCGGATCCTACCTGCAGACTGTGCTTGGAGAGCGATGAAAGTTCTCTTCACATCGTCACAGAATGTCCCGCCCTTATTCATGTGAGAAAACGGACCCTAGGCAGTAAACTCGTTTCACCAACGGCGCTTGCCACGCTCAACCCAAAGAGGCTGATTAGCTTTCTGACATCCTCTGGAGTAGACAAACTGCTCTAAACTCATGGGAAAGCACAATAGGCCTCTATATGAGACTGCAGTGCTAGAGTGGACAAACCGTTCCCCACTAATAATAATAATAATAAAACTATGCAGATAAACCAACAGGAAAGGGCTTAAAGTTAATCCTATTAAGGCTAGGGCCACGCACTGAGCGACTGAGCGATTGAGCACCTGAGCGACGCAAAAAATTAAAACATATGGAATCGTAGGGCTGTGGCCACGTAGTTGCTAAGCGATGAGCGATTTTTCTGAGCGACAGAGCGACGTCGCTCTGAATTAAATTTTGTTCTAATTTTGTAGTTCATCGCTCAGCGATAAAGTGAAAATGGAGCTTTGAAATTTTGATTTCAGCTGTCAACAACGACATTTTCGCTACCACTGTATGGCCACTCGTCGCTCTATCGCTCGTCGCTCAATCCCTCAGTCGCTTAGTGCGTGGCCCTAGCCTTAGATAGACACTGTCCTTTCCATTAAGAAAAGATAAATCAAAGCCTTCCAGCCCCCGAAGATCGGAGAGTTGAACTTAATCCTTCAGGATCAGCACGCTTTTTGGGTGTTCCTAAACTAGAAGGAGAACATCGTTGAGCCCGTCAAGAAAGCATGTGTGGTCTTCTATTTATGGAAAAAGGCGTTTAGTAATATATGGCGCTCTAAACCGGGTATGGTGCTCTGGCTTTGCGCAGCGGTTGTGAGGCATATTCTAACATAAGGCTTACTAATTTGGTGGAAGGTGTTTAAGTAAAATCAAATATAAAACCTAACCAATCCTCCCAGCTGATGAGCACAGCAAAGGGCCAACTCTAGAATCTTCAAGAGCAAACATACTATCCCTAGTAAAACAGACTACGTTGTCCCCTATATTGATTTCAGCGTCAAGTATAAAACTCGGATTCCTAGAAAAAGCTCTTGGGTATAGTTTTGAGCGATTCCGCGCTAGAAATATTCACAGACTGATCCAAGACAACGGGTGGTACGGGAACAGGAATCTTCTCCAACGCACCTGGCTTAGCCACTACCACGCGACTGCCAGATCACTGCAGTGTTTCAAGCGGAAATCACGGCAGTCCGCGAAGCTGCGGCTTTACTTTATTTAAGCCCTGGCATCGTCGACAATACGATCAAGGTTGGTAAAGCAATGCCGCAGATCTCTCAACGAGATTGCAGACAAATGCGACGTAACCCTGTGCTGGGTCCCAGGACTGGGTAGGACGGCATCTCCCCGAAAACCCGGGGGAACCCCCTACACCTATCGAATCGATCAAGTTCCGCCTTAACACAATTGCCAAGAAACAGCCACAGGTGGAACAGCATCAACACTTGTCTCTTGTTAAAACAATTGGCCCAACCTAGATTTAAAGAAGACAGAGAAATCCACAAATCGGAAAAATCTAGGTTCACTGATAGGGGTCCTTACCGGACATTGCTTGACAAGCAGACCTGCACCTAGACTGGTGGTCCTCTCCAATGATTTCTGTAGAAGCTGCAGAGACGAGGATGAAGAGGAAACTACGACCCACCTACTGCGTACATCTCCTGTTCTTGCGACGCTAAGAAGAAAAACCTTCGGGGAATACTACTATGATGACCTTAACGATCTTGCTGAACTCGACATACAGAAGATAAGATGGAGAAGATGGTTCAAATCTTAGAGTAAATACCGTTACGGTTGCCCACCATCGATGCACTTGTGCTACATATTCTGGTTCCCTAGCGCCGGTAAGCCGGTTTCTTCACTGGGCCAATCTGGTCTTAGGTTGTCCCACTGTGAGCGGGGACAGCCACCTAACCTATGATCTAGAGGGTAGCCTGTAGCCTAAGGATCAATGAGAACAACACCAACAGCGGTAATGGAAATCATGCTTAGTATCATTCCGCTGGATCTATACTGCAGTAGCACGTCGGCCAAAACTGCGCTGAGGTTGAGGAAAGGACGACTGTGGACACCCGCACTCTAAGAGCCCGCGCTTTGTACTTTCTCGATGGGAGAATTCTGACAAATCGGAAAAAATTGATCATAGGAACCAGATTCTGCTTTTTGACAGGAGATTCAATATCTGAATTGCGGAAAGAGATGAATGAAGCAACCCACACTTTCTATGTGAATGGTTCTTAAATAGACATTGGTATGAGAGTCGGGGTTTACTACAATACAAAGCTTTAGAATTAAACCGCTCCTTTAGAATAAACAGCGACTGGGCACCAAGGCGTATGGATATGCCAGATAACAAGGGGGCTGACGAACTTGCACGGGAGGGAGTAGCGCTCCATCACTCACAAGCTCTCCCCTTTGCGAGGATTCCAATAAGGTCGTTGAAAGGATATATTAAAGACGAGAGCACGTTGGCCGATCTCTCTGGTCTCAAACTTACCCGATGTGAACACGTGTCTTCTCCGACATCATCACTGGGGACTGCGACATCGGTTCATATGTTAAGTAAAATTTTGAGACAGCTTGGTCAATCTCCTATCAGGAGGTCTGAACCTGGCATCGAAGCTAAGTTATCGGTGTTTAATTCAGTGTTTGTTCCGACCCTTACCTTTGATCATGAGGTTAAGGTAATGACCGAAAGAATAAGATTCAGGATAGAAGCTGCCAAAATGAGATTTCTTCGTCGTATTGCTGGGTAACTCCTCGAAATCGTGTTAGGAACACCAGAGTACGCGAGGCACTCAATGTCGAGCAGTTCGTACGGAGAGATCCATACTTCGATGGTTTGGACACGTTAAACGCATGTCTTCAACTCGGTTTCCAAGACGTGCCATCAGGTAGGCGTCCCCTGGGTAGGCCCAGGATGAGCTGGTTAGACCAAGTCCGAAATTTCACCTCTACCCGTATGGGGATAGCTCCTGATGATTTAAAATCGATGGCGGAAGATCGAGAGATGTGGAGAGTCCAATTAAGCACCCTAACCCCGCGACCCCCATAGTGGATAAGCGGGCCATTGGAAAATGATAAAGATGAGAGGAGAAGAAAAGTCGAAAAATAAGTTTAAAGAAAAAGAGAAGTAATGGGAAAATAGAAGGAAAAAAAGACAAAAAGAGAATGTAACTTCAATTCAGCGAGCAAAATAAGATGCAAATTCGTACCAAACTGTAGCGCGATTTAAAGAAAAAAATAGTTGGTTCTTCACAATCCGAAGCCACTCCTTGCTGGAAATATAGTGTACTGTCAACATCTTCCAGACTGATTCTATTCATTGGATCATTAATTCTAAAGATTACTAAAATCGAGAGCTTTTCGTAAAATACTCAAAGTTGAAAATCGACGAACAGCAATAACTCCTCAAACGTAGAGTAAGGGATGATTTTCTTGAATTTGTAGGTTTTCTTGGGTTGACGGGCTCGCTTTGCTGCAGTAAATTATCTTCTTATAATGTTAAGATTCCATTCAAATGCAGTTCTATCCCGAACAAAAGGGTCCAAGTGTATCACGATCAAGCCAGGCCTCATAAAAATGATCTTTACAAGTGCTGCGTGTACCTCCATTTAATCTGTTAACTCTACTTACCTTTTCTCCAAGTCCAGACATTGCTTGCATCACAAGGGACATAGTAAGGAAACACACCATTCCTTAGTCTCTACCGTGGTTGCAGATCAGTTTACCAGTGCTTGCATTAATCCAGAAATAAAACTCACATATTACAATTACAATTTTTTCTGCATTTTATTTCAATTAAATGTTATGTACAATCAGTTCTCAATCAATTAATCCGTAAATAAGTGTTAAGACTAGGTATTGTGTTCTTATACTTTCCTATAATACATTTTTTAATTTTTATTTCCATCAAGCGAACTAAATATTATCCTTACCGCTATATACAAGAAAATTAAAAAAAAAAAAAAAAAAAAAAAACGATTCACAATTTATTTGCATACTCTAGATAAAAAAAAAAAAATGATTTATATTACAGATGTTGTATCGAGTTTCTTAAATGCACAAAGAAATTGGAAATATTTAATTCCATTTCATGTTAATAATTATCCTTGACGTAACTACAATATCTATCGGCTTGTAACGGTTATTATACTTAGTTGCTTCATCTGACACAAGGAATTGTTTTGAATTCACCAAATAATTAATTACTCAGAAGAAAAAGAATTTTCATTCGTTCAGGCGTTATTTGTTTTTAGTTTTTTTTTTTAATTAAAATCTGTGCAGCCAATTGAAATTTGAAAACTACCAATGAAGACACAAAAGAATTGCGAAACAGAAGGACCTTTGCAAAAAACTTTAATGATCCGCAATTATGTGTAAGGGTAGGCATTTCCACTACTGACAAAATATTCACCCAGATCTTGGAGAAAATCTCTTCCCACAGTGTATCGACAAGTTATAAAGGGTTTTTCAATAGCTATGTCCGAACTTTGACAGCTTATTACTCTGACGTTTCAAGGGGTGCTAAAGTTCGCTGATATAATTTCAAAAAAATGTCCCGGTCTCAACTTATACACTGCTGGACAAAATAATAGATGTGGGTAAATTTTTTTTCGATATTTCCATTTTCAAACTAAGAACAAAAATTGATTTCACTATGTTTGCTTTAAGAACGATGGAAAACGTTTGACGTTTGTGTTCTGTCATAGTCACCAATTTACCATGGAACGCTACGCCTTTCAACAACGCGTCGAAACTGTTAAAATTTGTTATAAAAACTTGTCTTCTGTTCGTCAAACTTTTCGCGAACTACGAAATTTTTTCGACCGAGATGATCGTCCAACCGAGCTATTAATTCAACAAATTGTCGCGAAATTCGGGGAAAGCGGTTGGACTGTTCGATCAGTACCTGTATGACGCCGAAATTCACGGTCAAGCGAGTATATTGCTGCTGTTGCCGAAAGTGTTGCTGAAGACCTAAACCTCTCTATTCCTTGTCGTGTACAAGGATTTCGCGAAAAGATTTGGGCATGCAAGCCCCAAGATAACTAATCTCGTCGTACGTTCGCTGATTGGGCTCTGGAGCAGTTGGAAACGGCTCCAAATATTGCCGAAAAAATCATCTTCAGTGATGAAGCATATTCTTGGTTGAACGAGTTACGTCGGCAACGCCACTTCCGTTCGCACCGCCCCACCCACTCCAATACACTCCCACACAATTCCAATCCCCATGCGCAAACAAACATTCGCCATTCCTTTTTGCATCCCCAGCAACTCGCGCAGACATATGACACCGTTATTATTGTCGCGAATGAAAAATGCAACGATTTCCTAGAAGAATCGAAATGCAGTGCTGGCATAGTGCAACGATTCCGCAGAAGAATAGGAATGCAACGCCAGCATACCGAAGAGATATAAGCAAGAGAAGAGTCCAAACAAAGTGCAGTTGATTGAGAAATTATCTTGAGGAGTGCAGCTTCGCTTGGACAGCGGCTCCTTTCGATAAAATTGTAATTAAGAAATAATTAATATAATAATAACCGTAAAAAATAAATTCTTTCTTTTTCAACCAACCAACAAATAGTTTTTTTTGCCACGCAAAGGCAATCATAACGTAACTAACGCCTTCGAGAACAAGCAAAATTGCCGCATTTGGGGAGAGAATAATCCACAGCAGTTTCAAGAGTCTCCATTCCATCCGGAGAAACTTACTGTTTGGTGTGGATTTTGGTCAGACGGCTTCATTGGGCCATAAAAAGGCGACCGGTATCGGGCCATGATATCTGGCATTTTGTGGTCTCAATTGGATGAAATGGACCTAAACGACATGTCCACAAGACACCAACGGTCATCACAAATTTTCAAATTTCTTTTTAAGAGAAACTTTGGCGGTGAAAGTTGTATGTTGTGTGGAGCTTGACCTTTACTTTCACACGACTGAATAGTGGTACTTACTCACAATTGCTGCGAGACAATTTGAAACCTTACTTCTGCCGATATCGTCGATTTCCGCACATCTTTCAACAATATAACGCACCAATTCACGTTTGTCGTCAAACTCAAAATGTCACTCTATGCCACGCTCTCCGGGTTGTAACCTTTATGGTATACTTCTTTTGGGTACAATGGGCCCGGTTGTGGTCTAAGTACGTCTTTAGGACACCGACTAAACCAACCAACCAACCCTATTGAAAATCTTTGGGGAATAATGACTCGCAGAGTTTATGCTAACAATCGCCCATTTGCAAGTCCGACAAGTCGTAATAGATTCATGGAATTTTTTCCGAGGATTCCGCATTAGAAAATTTAGTTGATAGTATGCTAATTAGAAGAGGCAATTAAGTCCCATTCTTGTAGAAAATTCAATAAATAAAAAATAAAAGGCTAGAAACTACTGTTTTTTAATACTCAAATCCAAAAGCTAAAAGATCGGCGCCTATTTTTTTTTCATGAGCTTGTGCATTGACGTCATAAAGTATTGTAATAAGACCCTTGAATGCTGTACCTGTATTGAATGAAGTATAAACCATAAAATGTAAGGTGCGGCTATACTTTTTCAAGCCACTGTATCTCATGTGCTAAATGTAAATGTGCGGTCCGGAAAACAACATTACTTACTGACCATCCCCCAAACACAACATAATATCATCATCATCATCGTTGCATTTTAAATCCTCCAATTTTTAACAATCACTGTAGAATAGTTTACTACATGGTGTGAGTAAACAATCTTCCAACACAGCTGGAAAAAATTGGTGTACGCAAATGTGTGGAAAGACATGATCTTCCACAACGGGAACCAAAAGGGGGCAACCCTTTTTTATTTCAAATGTCCATACTCTCCACCTCGGATGTGGTGCAACTTTCCCTATACCGCTGAAGACATTAACACCTTTTGAAGCATTTCAGTAAGCTCCATGACTTTCGACTCCTCGGCAAAGTTCGACTCCTTCGCCGAGCCACTTTTTTTTTTTTTTTGTGGTGGAAGCTGGCTCATCCACCCCATGACAAACTTCAAAGCAGACTGTAAGGTGAAGCGATCTTATGTTGGCTAAGATGAATGCGAGGAAAGAAGAAGCTGCACCAAAATAGGGAGCTCAAAAAAAAGGTCTTATTGAGAATTTAGAAAAAACCCTCAATGACAATTTAAAGGTCCAACAGGAAATTAAAAAAAAAAAAAATGCTGAGGAAAAACATTTAAAAAAGGTTAAACTACTAGTCAAAAGTGCAAGATCCAAGGAACCATGGAAGAGGTAAAACTTAAATCATCGACGAGTAACACAAGTAATCGGTACCCAAGCAGATCTAACACATACCGTCAAAACTGCAGAAGGAAAACCCATAATACCAGTGAATGCCGTAGATCTAGAAAGGTTAATGCAAACCCCTAATGACACTAGGCTCACCCAAAAATCAAGGTCACTCTATAGACCAATGGCGTAAAAGAGCTTTCAATAACAATAGGAATTCCGGCAACGAAGTTATTTCGAACCAAGGAAACTCCTGGTCGACCTTGCCCTGGCGGAGTCAGGTGAAAGACATCAATCCATGTGGGTAAACATTGCCCAATACCAGAACCAGAATCTGCTTAGCCCACGAAACAATAAAAGAATGGACAGCGCGAGTGCGTACACTTGCAGTGTGCTGTTAATTCAAACGCGAACTTAATACCGTCCTCAGAGATAAATTCGTGATGGGGTTTGAGGAGAGTGGGGTGAAGGACAAGCTCTGGATCTAAACAAGAGCCAGGTATAATACATATTATGCATATAATAATAAATAAAGCCAACTGACTAAACCTACCGTGCCGAAAGATCTTACTCGTAAGTTACATACATACATATGTACATTCGGAAAATAGCAAATACATACGCTGACCCGAAGCTTACCGTTGACCTTCCAAGTGCATACAGAATCAATTAAAAAGCAAAACCGCTTGCTTGTTAGTTTCGTATGACACAAATGTCGGTCAATGGCAAGAACCAATATCCGGTCATGTTGCTGACAATGTAGATTTCTTAGAATAAACGGAGAGCACGAAAAGTGGAAAAAGGAGTTAATTGTACGACACGAACGAATAAAGTCGAAAATAACAAAATCGAGAGTTGTCTTTTCTTTACCAGAGTGGGTGCAAATATAACTGGCGCAGTCGGTAGGATTCTATACGGTAGAATTAGAATCTATTATACGATGTGGTAAATCATCGGTAAAGGTGCGATACAGAGTAGCCAAAGTATTCACTAGGCAACGTAGAAACGAACACTAAACTAAAAAAAAAAAAAAACAAAACATCAATCCGGAAAGAAGAGACCATCGTAACCGAATTAAAGCCACGAATGGAAATATGGCACAACCTCGAACGCAATGGAACAAAGCCGTGCTGCACTGACGGCAATAGTAAACAGGCAAAACCAACCGAAATCGTTAAGGAGCAGGCTGGAGAAAGAACTTCGGTAACGGCTGGGACTCTGCCAGCATTTATATCATCGTTGGAAAGAGCAGCAATTAAATGAACTCCAAGATGTTTATATCGTCATCTATAATGAAAAAATCATGGGACCAGCAAAGAATTATCTGGAGACTTCGCTGGCAACGACCTGGATGGAGTGCAAGCAGAAACTAGAGCTCCAACGAGGGACCAAGGACAAATTATGCAGGACATCAGCAGATTAAAAGTAAGTTCGATAGTTGAACTATGTGACAAGGTTAGAGTCATAGTAAGTGATATAGCTGAATGTGCAATATTCACTGACTATCAGACTTCTATAGTCAATAATTTAAGTAGTTTTTTGATCCTAAAAATAAAATAAATTGTAGCAGGGGCTCTAGCAGCCGAACAAATATATCATTTTGAACAAATATATTGGTCAAGATCATTTTAATTTAAAATCGTTTAATCTTACAAATAGCATAGTTAACCCTTTCAATACTAACGGGACACAGATGTCCCGGAAGGTGTTATGGTATTACTAAAAGGCCAATATCTTCAACTATTCTTATGGATTTCTGTCCCATCAGTATTTTGCGTACAATGCGATGGCTTACGTACGCGATATTCCCGGAAAATTGTCTGGGCGCGCACAAACATGATTTAGTTTTGCATTTTATTGCGGCACGTGTTAGATCTGTGAGCAAAAAAGTTGGGTTTTGAGTAAAAATACGCGCAATTAATTTCAAAACTTGGCGAAAAATGGCAAGGTAAGCGATTATTAATAAAACAAAAATATTTTGAATCAATAAGAGTGAAAAGTTTTGAAGTTATATTAGAAAAACTGAAGCTGGGATATATGTGTCCCAGCAGTAATTCTGACTGGGACGCATGTGTCCCAGCTATGGTTGCCAGACGGCCGGGACTCACCGGGATTGTCCAGATTATTTTAGGGGTGTCCAGAGTCCCGCTAAAAAATTAATTGTCCAGGCAAAAGTTCAAAGTCTCGTCAAAACATAGTTTTCAAATTCTATCAAAATTGGAAAATTTGTATTTACCTATTTAATATATTTTATAAAACAAATAAAATCAATCACCACGAATTTTTTTAACTTGAAAATGCCAGAACTTGACTGAACTGATCCACCTAACGAAATTTCAATCAATTTAAAGCTAGAGTTGAACGCTACCATTCAAGTAGATAAGTCATAATGATGGATAAGTCATTTATCGTAAATGTCAAACTCGGCTTGTCAAACTCGGTAAACGTTTTGTTTGTTTTTAGCTTTGAAATTTGATGCTGCTTTTCCAATATCCAAACAATTGAACGCTAGAGTATTCTCAGTTAACAATTTAACATTAATATTTAGTTTAATCAATATAAAATCTGTTAATTATTGTGTGGGGCAAGAGGTGGGCGATTCAACTCCGATATCTTTTATGATGAAGCAAAAAGCACCACAAGACCGTAAATAAGAAATTTTTGTTATTCTGTGTGCATTTTATTTATAACGTGATAAATGTTTTTCTAGGAAACCATGATTTTGTCAGAACGCCGATCAGAAACAGACCAATCACAGGAACCAGGACCGTCTAGGAAGAAAAGATTGACAACATACTCAAAAGCTTGGGAGACAAATCCAGACTTTTCCAAATGGATACAAAAAAAAGATGATTACACTATTGTTTGCAAGTTTTGCCAAATTGAAGTTTTGGTTAAGTATGAAGGCAGTCGTGCTTTGGCAAAACACAAGGCAACTAAAAAACACTCAAAAATTGAATTAATCCAAAAATCATCTGTCGGCCTCAAGAATTTTGTGATTGAAAAAGATACGCAGATTGAAATATTAATTTCAAGTGCTGAGTTGGTTAGCGTCTTTCACAATGTAATGCATGGAATCAGTTATAATAGTCTCGATTGCCAACTAAAGTTGTGCTCTACAATTTATAGCGATAGTAAGATTGCCAGTAAAATATCGTGTGGGCGTACTAAGGCAGCAGCTATAGTCCGAAATATACTTGGTCCATATGCCCAGGAACAGGTGGTTAAAGATCTCAAGCAATTTGTTTTCTTTGCGGTAAGCAGTGACGCTTCAAATATTGGAAATATAAAAACATATCCTTACGCTGTGCAATATTTTAACCCAGAATCTGGTATTAACAGAAAAATTTTAGATTTTTATGAAGACCCCTACGAAGCTTGAAACGATTTATTTGAAAATCTTAAGCGCATTACAGAAGCCAATACATTGAGAGTCGCAGATATTTGCGCGTACAGTGCAGATAATGCATCCGTTAATTATGGGATTCATAATTCAGTTTTTCAGAAGCTGCAAGTTATAAATAAACACATTCAAAAAGCTAATTGCAACTGTCACGTTATTAACAATTGTGTTAAAGATGCTCTTAAGGCATTATCAGTTGATGTAGAGAGCATCGTAATAAAAACATTTAACGAGTTTAGTAGCTCAGCAACAAAAACCGAGAGGCTTAGAGAATGTTATGTTTTTGCAAGCATTGAATATAAAAATCTTCTGCGCCATGTACCGACTAGATGGTTATCGCTTTTGCCGGCAATTGATCGACTTATTGTATTTTATACAAAACGTAATGCCAGAGTTTAATACAGCAGTACTTGCCCTAGAAAATAATGATTGCACAATTTTGGAAATAGATGATGTGATGAGAAAGTTGGTTGGGCATCTTAGGAGTAGAATAGTTGATAAATTCTATGGAAGCAAGGTTCGATCAATAATAAAGCACATTTGCGACACTGACAAAAGCATTTTTATCTCTGAAGCTGATCAGTTTCTTAAGAGAGCAGTGCGATATTTGGAACAACGCTATGATTTTTCGCATGATTCGGTGTACAAACAAATTTCGATTCTTTCACTTTTCTCAAAAGATGAACTATTTAATTGGGAAGATTTGGTAGACTTACCTAGGTTGTTAAATATTTCAAAAAGGATCGATAGCGATGGCTTATACAGCGATTATTGCTGTCTCCGAGAAGATTATATTCATATTCCAAAAAACGTGCCTAACGACAAGATATGGTCTTGCTTTTTTAAGAGCTCTTCCGATGAATTAAAAAACCTAAAGACTCTAGTATCATTCGTACTTGCAATCGCCGTAAGTAATGCGTTTTGCGAAAGAGTTTTTAGCTTATTGAACGACTTATATAGCAAAGAAAGAAACAGATGGGATTTGATTTGATAAAGGCCGAATTATTAATTCGGTTAAATTTTGAGGAAAATTGTTAAAGCTTTAAATCATTTTTAAACACGCCTGAAGGCGCCAAACTTGTTAATTCAGTTAAAGCAAATACTAAATATAAGTGGCAATAATCATTTAAGTATGAATTGACTTTAAAATGCCTTAAATTTTCTGTACATATAGATTTTAATGTAAACACGGGCAAAGCTCGATTTGGGCAATGCTCGTTTTCGCGAATGCTGGAAATCCGCAAAAGCCATAATTTTTGCATGATGCACAAATTGAGCTTTCCCTGTATCTAACTGAAATGAAATGTGATTGTTAACTTAGTTTTTTTTTTTTTTTTTTTTTCAAATTATCTTAGAGGCTATATTTTTGTTTTAAACCTGTACCTACTGAAATAAATATTCTGATTTACTCAAAAGTAAATTTTTTTATAAAAAAAAAGTGTTGATCTTTGAAATGTCCAGTCAAGTCCCGGAATTTCAGCATAATGTCCAGATTTGATCTCAATTCGAACTGGCAACCCTAGTCCCAGCAGTAACGAACTACAATTATTGATATGATATTTTTTTGAACGGAATTCGAACAGACAACGCAAAATGATTATCCCAGATGAGCGAATACTGAGCGTTCTTGAAAGCATCGATGAAGAGAGCGTCAGCGACTTCGACGATGATAGTGATCCAAATTATGTTGCAAAATCCGACTGCTCCGAAAGTGTTAATAGCTTATCTGAAAGCGACTCTGATTCGGAAGAGGAAGGCCCAACTCCACAAGAGGAGCAAGAAGAGCAAACTCAGCAACCCGTAGCAGAAGAGACATTTAACGGTATGATATGGAACAATGCTAATACAAACTTCCTGCCGCGGAAAAGTATTCCGATTTTTGAGCGGCCAATAGTTCTTGCAGACGTCAATAGGTCCTCAAGAGAGCTTGATGTTTTCTTGAAGGTTTTTCCACATTGTCTTTTTATAAATATCGCTGATTGTACCAATAAGCGGATCAATATTTTGAACAGAAAAATATACAACGATAATAGGAAAGCTGCTTCATCTTCCACAAGACAAAAATCGTCGGTTCCGTCCACTGATCCTTACGAGATGATGATGGTTGTCGGTGTATATTTGGTTATGGCTTACAACCGCTTGCCTCACATGCACATGTATTGGGCACAAAACTTAACCTTGGGCAATACAGCTATCAAAAACTGTATCAGTAGAGATCGGTTTCTTCTTTTTTCATCACAACTGTACCTGAATGACCCAGAAAAGCCATTTGATGCCCCTAAAACGTACTATATTGATGAAATGGTTTCGTGCTTAAAACACACGTTTAAAAATTGCCGCACCGACAGCGTGTACCAATCGATCGATGAAGCTATGGCAAAATTCAAAGGCAGATCTTCCATGAAGCAGTACAACCCGATGAAGCCCATGAAAAGAGGAATCAAGATTTGGGAACGATGTGATTCCACAACTGGGTACAGCTACGACCTCAACATTTACTCCGGAAAAGAAATAGCTCAGTCCGAGGGTACTCTTGGAGAACGAGTAGTAAGGAAGCTCTGTTCAACACTTTCAAATCCTTCAGCCGTTATTTGTTGTGATAGATTTTTCATTACTGTGAACTTAGCCCAAACTCTGGAGTTCGGTTTAGTGGGAACAGTTATGAGAAACAGGAAATTGCTACCCAATCTTGACGGCTCAAAGCTAAACAGGGGCGAGTACGTTTTCAAATTTAACAATGTAGGATGTATGGTTTGTAAGTGGCAAGACACTAAGGAAGTTTTATTGATCAGCAATTGCCACACTAACAACATATCATCTGTACAAAGAAGGAGTAAGACTGGTGAGGCTGTTGAAGTTCCATGTCCTGAGGCAA
The DNA here is from genome assembly GCA_917880715.2 of Matsumyia berberina. Classification (NCBI taxonomy): domain Eukaryota; kingdom Metazoa; phylum Arthropoda; class Insecta; order Diptera; family Syrphidae; genus Matsumyia; species Matsumyia berberina. The sequence goes on along the minus strand of OU862870.1, from coordinate 105,700,586 downwards.
TTGCTTTCTACAACAAATACATGGGAGGAGTTGATCTTTCAGATCAGTTTTCCTCCATTTATGATCCTGATAGGAAATCGGGTAAATGGTGGAAGAGAGTTTTTCAAAAGCTGCTCATGGTTTGTGTGTCTAATTCTTGGATAGTTTTCCAGGAAACACGACACATCCAGATGCCAATGATAAATTTTCTTGTTGAGTTGGCGGAACAGCTCCTTGCTCATGGAAAAGAGTGAGCAAAAGTGAAGCGTCGCAGTACATCTGGGCGCCCTTCTCACCGAATAAAAATGCTATCAGGAGTTGGAGAACACTTTCCGGTTGAAGGATCTACACGCCGCCGTTGCAGACGTTGTGCTGACAAGAAAAAAGAAAAACACACAAAAACAGTTTGCACTTCTTGCAATATTCCTTTGTGCAAATTGTGTTTCTCAAAATACCACCTGAATTAACTTGTGTTTTCTAATATATGTACTAAGCACTAAAAGTCATAATCTCATCAACAATTAAAATAAAAAGTGCATTTTTTCAAACTATTTGCTTGGGAATAAAAAAAAATTGTATTCCCAATTTTTTGTTTTGTTTATTTTTCTTACTAATGGGACACATGTATCCCAGTGAAAGTTACTGATGGGACATCAAAGTCCCAGGACATTTTACTCCTTCGCAGGTATCCGTTTTTTGAATGTAACCCTAATCCGCCCACCCGGTGACTTTGGGCCACTGTTTCAGTTTCGAGAGTAATTTTCCCAAATTTTTGAAAAGCAATCTCATTCGCACTCATTGGCTTTCGTTTCCCTAAGGAAACACTTCGTAGAAATGAAAAAAAAAAATATTAAGAATGACCCGGATCTATTTTTCAAATCAACTCGTATGAGTATAATGCAATATAAACTGTTATTGGGTCTGATAAAAAAATCCCTCGTAAAAAAATCTATCCGAAAGCTTATCAATTCGGAATGCAGAATGGTGTTAACACTTATGTATGTAAGTCGTCTAAAAAATAATTATCCTGATCCTAATTCCTATTCTGTAGGTATTGTGTCGGAAGACAATGGCAACACCAATTCTATGTATTGTAAACATAGATTATGTAATCAGAAAGTCAGACCACTCTGTATTTTAACTGCAAATAAATGTCATGCAGACGGGCAAGAGGTATTCTCTTGTGAGTCAGCCAACGAGAACAACACACGTATCTATCTCAAGGAGTAACACCGAACTATTTGGCCTGGTCATTTCGAATGGGTGTATCAACGGTTCGGAAAATAATTGTGGAAGTATGTCAAGTTTTTTGGGAGTTATTGTCACCGGTGTACATGCCAGAACTGAACCCAAATCCCTAAATTACAAAGGATACTTTAGCGTTGTGTTGCTAGCTATATGCGATGCTAATTACACTTCTACGGATGTTGGAGCATACGGTAGCCAATGTGATGCTGGCATTTTCCTCAATTCTTCTATTGGGAGAAAAATTTTTGAAAGCAACGTGAATCTACCACCAACAGAAAAGCTTCCAAACTCTGAAAGGGTGGTGCCGTATTATTTCGTCGGTGATAGTGCTTTTCCTTTAGGGAAGAATTTAATGAGACCCTACCCTGCGATTTACTCGACAAGCCGGAAAAGGTTTTCAACCCATTCGTAGTTGTGGAACCAAACAACAGGGCGAATGAAGCCTTTGAAATTCGAAGGCAGTTAACTACCTATTTTCTTAACGAAGGAAAAATATCTTTTCAACCGTAATTTAATGTATAAATGTATCCATTTTCTTATTTTTTTGTAATAAAAACATTTTCACTACTGCTACACCATTGTGTTCAGCCAGTTATTTAGACTCCGTTAGTTTTTTTCCCTTTCCAACAGGTGTCATCAGAACACAGGTAATTTTTTTTTTGTGCTCCAGTTTGTTGTTCCGAATTGCAGTGCGTGTTCTTACATTTTCATGGATTATAGAAGATGTATAAGACAATTATTTTGTTGTATACAGATTGACATTCAAGCAGTAATGGCTCAAAGAAAAAATCTAACAGATGAGGATATAAGAAGGGCGATTGAAGCTGACTCGGACAATGATAATAATGGTTTTGAAGTAAATGACGAAAGTGACTTCGACTATTTGGATAGTGACGATTGTGAGGAAGATGCTACCGAAATCTTTGAGGAATTGGCCGATGAAATAGAGCTAAATGATGGGGATGATGAAGTTAACATTGAAGCTGAAAAATATTTTGGGAAGGATGGAACTGATTCGAACTCTGAACCGTTCAGTCAAGGAAGATCGGCCAGTCATAACATTATTAGAGGCCAATTAGATTAAGTTGTTTTACCGCCTGGAAAGCATATTGACGACGTAAGTGGTGCATTCGACTTTTTTTTTTTCATAGTACAATTATTGGCCTTATTGTGAAATTTACGAATTGCCATGGTGCAGAAATGGAAGCTCACTGACGTCATTGAAATAAGAAGTTTCATAGGACTGCTTACTTACGCGGGCACTAAAAAAGAAGGCATTTTTGATTTTACAGACTTCTGGGACGAAGTTCATGGTGCCATCCAGTGTCCAGGGCAACAATGCCAAAGAGTAGGTTCGCCAAAATTTCGCAACATTTACGATTCGATGACACATCAACTAGATCAGATAGACGACAGAGAGACAAATTTGCACCAATAAGGGAACTCTGTAACTCCGTTATGACAAATTTGAAGAAGATGTATGTTGTTGCAGCAAAAATCCCGGTCCGCTCCATTCCTCCCCATCACCATTTCCGGCCTTTTTGTCTCTTTCAGTCCGTTGTCCTCTTGGGACTATGACTCAGCGGAAGTATACTAGGATTCTTCAAATCCAGTGCTCTCGCTTTGGCATACGTTCGGAGGGGATAACAAAGCAGGTACCCCGGACCCAGAGCCAGACGGACGGTCTGGAATCTCTTTGCGGACGGACGGTCCGCAACGCCCACATGTGGGAAAGGCTGAGACCCCACCATAGTACTTATTGTTTGTTGACGACGCCGATTTATTCATTATTGTAAACCCCCCCCCCCCCCCTCCCCCATATATAATATATAAACATTTAAATTCAGTTTGTTAGGGAAAGTTCTCGATTCCCCGCGGCTCATTTTACCCTTGTCTTGACATCTGCGCGAAAGCTTATCCGCGCCTCAATCTCTTGTTATCTTCTAGTAACCCACTTATCTGTGCTTAGGAATTTGAATGAGGCTCATAGCGTAAATGTGGATCTCCGGCTGGGAGGGGACCCGAACCCAAGCGGTCCCCGTCTAAACAGACGTGACAACCTGACGATCGTGAGAGACGCTGAATGCTGAATGGGATCCGCTGATGGAGAAGCTGTCGGAACTCTGGATGTGATTCCCTTTGTTCTGACAGCTGAATCAAGAGAAGTCAGCGGCGGGGCGGATTCAGCTTAAGCTATAATAGCTGAGTTCGCCCCATGTGTGACTGTGTGTGTGAGAGCGTGAGTGATCGACAGAACTGAGACCGACACTCTATAGCCGACCTTTCGACAGCGCGGAGTTCTTTTTAACAGAGAAGACGAGGAAAATAAAACATAAAAAGAAGGAAAGGAAGACAAAAGTTGTACAAAAAAAAAGAAAACCAAAACACAAGAAGGAAAGACAGACACCCAACACAGAACGAGGAAAACAAGACACAACCCAAGTGGCGAAATAACACAAAGAACGAAGCTACAAAACAACAAGGCGAAACAAAACTGAAGAACGGACAGACTGTGGCGGAGACGGTTCCACCTCATCCCCGGAGAAAGCCAGGATAGCCGGATAGATAAGTAGAGTGGTTTGTGGTAGTTTTTTGAGAGTGATAGTGAATTTTTCGTGATACCCCCAAAAGCCCCTTTGTGAGGGTTCGTTCTTTCCACGGATAAGCCTTCGCCCCCCCGTTTACTTTACCGTAGCCCTTACCGGCTACGTTGTACCGTCGCGACCCCGTTTTCCGAGTTCCGCAAGGGCATCCGGAACTAACCCGTTGGGCCTAGTTCCGCACAATAGTTGTTCTATCCTAATTGCGTTAATTTTCTTCTGATAATCTCTTTGTTTGTGCATTGGCCGTATCTTGTTATTCCCCCCCCCCCAAGTGAGAAAAAAATATATCTGAATTTTTTTCCCCCATTAGGGACACCCACAAAATAATACTTTTCATTCTACAAGTTTTCGCAGTTTCTATAAAAAAAATTGCGTGGCGCCCTTATCCCCCCTTTCTTCGCCTTTCTCGAACCCGACCCAGCTGAGCAGCCGGTGGTTCAGCAAGATCGTTGCTGCCGGTGTTGGGAATTCAGTTGCGCGCATCTCGTGCCATTGTTTACTTTACCCGCTCGCGCACCGGGATTTCGCAACAAATGAAACTGACAATTAATGAGCAACTGGTTCCCTTCCGAGGTAGAGTGCAATTCAAACAATACATCCCTTCAAAGCCGGAGAAATCTGGCATGAAAATCTGGTGGATATGTGATAGCTCTACATCTTATCCCTAGTTTGGGATTCCTTACCTTGGAAAGGAAGGGAATAAAAGAGATTGTAATCAAACAGAGAATGTGGTGTTAATGCTTTCCGAGTCTTACTCTGGATCGAATCGAAATCTAACGTTTGATAATTTTTTTTACATCATATTGTAACAAGTTTTGAGCGCATCTAAAGCCTCGGTTAAGAATAGAGCTGTCAAAAAAGTAACACTATCGGTGTGGAGGAGAGAAAGAAAATTAGCTGTACAGTCGGATTGGGAAAAACGGGATTGAAAGACGTGGCCGCTGAAAACTGCTCTTCGAGATTTTTTTTGATTGAAATATTGAAATAAAACAAAAACCAAAATTTTTATTAGTTTTCCTCAACGTAACAATATCATCTGGCAAGTCAATTATTGAGCAGGAGTCTCACCAGCGTTGGAACTCTAAGAAAAAATAAAGCATGTATTCCAAAAGAATTTTTTCCCAATAAAAGCAGACATCTGGAGTCAAGTTTATTTGGGTTCAGGAAAAAAATATCTTTAATGAGTTACGTCCCAAAAAAAAACAAATCAGTTTTGTTCTTATCAACGGTGCATCATACCAAAACAATGGACATCGACAAAAAAACAAACCAGAAGTTAATTTGTATTACAACTCAACTAAAGGGGCGGTTGGTACTTTGGATCAAATGTGCCATGCATTTTCAGTCAAACGAAAGTCAAACAGGTGGCCAATTGTAATTTTCCACAACCTCATTGATGCTACGAGTATAGCTGGATATGTGATTTGGATGAAAACGTATACAAATTGGAATGCACCTTAAAAGCACAAAGCAAGACCATTATTTCTCAGAGAATGGGATTAGTTACACCTCACGTTTTACGCCGCAAGACTAGGTATTTATCAGGGCCACTAAAACATGTCATTTGTGAAATAGTGCCATCTGCAGCAAATAATTCTAAAGACAACAAAGCAGACACGTCTAGAAAGAGGAAACGATGTCACATGAGTGACATATCCAACCCAAACATATCTGACCCAATAAATAAAGAACTCACTAAAAGAGTTCTTGACAAGGAACTCATTGAAAGAGTTCATATCTTCTTATTTTCTGCCCACATAAATATTCGCCATTTAATTGCGTCCACTTGGACCGTACTTAAGTACATTGACATAAACAATAGCCCTTTGCTTTGCTTATGCAAGTTAACACAAAATAAGTTCACGACATCGTTTCCCATGGATTCCCACGAATTTCCGCTGACGTTGCGTCTGGGCAAAACATCCCCGACATCGCTGGATCGCATTCCATCACGTCCGAAATAGGAGAACACCTGTGGGAAACGTCGTCGCTGGTATTTTGCATCCGTTAGCAGTAAGCTCTAGTTTTTAATGAAAAATGTTCAGTTTACTTTTGGAAGGCAGAAGTGCTGCCAGTTTGAATAAAGATTCTTTTTACAAAAAATTGCGTAGAATAATTTAATTGGCGCCCGAGCAGGAACCGGAATTTGTGGAAGTGTTAAGGTTAAGTGCGTGAACCATATAACGTGTTCTTTAAAAACGTCCAGCGTCCAAAACAAATTAAGAACTGTGAAAAAAAAAATATAAGAAACAAGTGTGGTAACAAGAGAAAAATAAGGAAGCAAAAGCATCTGCGCTAGAAGGTCCTAAGAACGCCTCTAGTGCCCCCGCAAGAAGTGTGCAACGAGGATCCCTAGTCACCGGACACCGGACAAACGGGAATACATCTCATTTACCGGCGTGGGAATGCTGTTCCCAATATTATTGTCCATCTTATCTTTGGGCCTCTCAGAAGTCCAAATACTGGACTATTCCAACTCTAGATCTATTGTAACCAAAATTGATTTTAATAATGTACTTCAATGCGAAAACGATTTTTATGGAATTAAAGGTAATTGTAAAACCTTCAATGATTTAACTATTTGTAAGAGTAACGAAATTGTTAATTTAAGTAATACGGATTGCGTACCAGCAAATTGCACCGATATCAACAACCAACACATCCCCGCAGTCGAGGAAATACTCCCTGGATCACTACTCCTTAATCAATTCAACGGGTCAATATCAATCAACAACGACACCCTCAACTTAACAGGAACATTTATAGTCCAATATTATAACGCCACCATTGTTGTAAAAAAACAAACTTTTGTGTCCAATGAAGTTCCCAGCCTTAGGCCCCTTCCGGGATATCATCCAACAAGAGTGTAGCATAATAACCCCAGATCAATTTGCACCACTGGTCGGTACAATTGGAAACAGATGTGCCGAAGTAATAAGGCAACGAAGTTTTCCAACTAAATACTAACTATACAAAAGGAAAGACGTGTTCTTAAATGCAGTAAATACCATATTCACATGTTTTTTTTGCAAATGGCTTAATTATGTGTCACCTGCGAATAACACAATACAAATAAATATTCGCTGAAACTGGTCCAATTAATTAACAGTTGTTGAAGCCAATAAACTCGATGATTGGGGCGAGATTTCAAAAGACATCGGAGGTCTTAATTTGTGCTGTTAGATATAGATATCAAACAATAGGGTTTTTCAATAGGGATGCACAATGGTTCACTCGTAGGTTAAAATTCAAAAAGCCGTCAAATTTGGCACGAAAATTAAAAATTTACCTTTTGCAAGAATTTTGAAATGTAATAAAATTCATCCCACCAGGGTCTCCGAATTTTTGAGGGATATGAGAGGCCGGTATTAAAAGCATGAAACACCATCTGAAGAGGACCATTGAAGAATTTTACACGGTGCTGAAACAAATCGAAGCTGTCCTCAACTCCAGGACACTGTCAGCCCTTTCTGATGACCCCACCGATTGCACGGCACTCACCCCCGGACATTTTTCGGTGGGTGGGCCGCTTACGGTGCCACCCGAGCCCAACCTGCTAGACATTAAAAGGGGACGACTCACCAGGTGGAGGCAATTGCAACAAATGCAGCAGGACTTTTGGAAGCGCTGGAGTTACGAGTACCTGCATAAGCTTCAGGTGCGCCACAAATGGCGTCAAACAAAATATAATCTTCAAGTTGGAGACATTGTGCTCATCCGAGACAAACGCGCACCACCTACTCAATGGTTATTGGGTCGCATCCTTGAAGTCCATCCTGGAGACGACGACTTAGTGAGGGTAGCCACAGTCCGTATTCAATCTTCGGTAATAAGGCGAGTAATCTTGAAACTGGTTGCGTTACTTCGAGACGAGAAGAGCACGGACCAATACGGTGGGCGGCAAGACCATCCAACACATACTTCGTCGCAGGACCTGGACAAGGTGGGCGTTAATGAAGTGGCAGCCCTGCCGTAAATGCGGGCGAGGGTTTAACCGTAGACCTACGTTGGGGTCGTTTTCGACCAATTTTTTTTTTTTAACTCAAATATTTTAAAAAGTACTGTCTTTATTTACCTATGCTTTCATGACTTTGTTACTTATACCCTAAACCATCGAAATTCGACTGTCTTCAATTTTTATCCTTAGATGGTTGTTTTTTTTTTTGAATTTGAATTTTTCTGTTAAATTTGGTCGTTTTCGACCCGTACGCATTTTGTATGGAATTTTCATTGCAAACGGAAGTAAAATCGTTATTTGTTGTAATTCAATCAAAGAAGAAGAGTTTGTTTTGATAAAATGTCAAGTAATTCGTCAAATGATGACGATTTTTCATCGGGTAGTGACGATGATTTTGTGCCTGAAGTCGAAATTGGTTTGGATGAAGAGTCTGATTCAAGTGAATTGGATAGTGAAAGTGAAGAAGCAGCTCTGGATCTAGTAGATTCCGATCCACTTTTTGTATCTAAAAATAATATGATTTGGAGCTCAACACCGTTGAATTTATCTAGTAGGTCTATTTACAATTTACTTGCTATGCTCTTTTTTGCTCAAGTTTGTGTTTTTAGCCGCTCGCGCCCGTTCCGAAAATATTATAACAATGAAACCAGGTGTCACTCGCTACGCTATTGCTCGTGTTGAAGTTTTGATTGATTCGTTTTTATTGTTTTTTCCAACTCAAATCGAGAAAATAATAATCGAAAATACAAATAATTTTGGACGCTCTAAGTTCGGGGACAAACATGAAGAAATGGACAAAAGCATGTTGCATGCGTATTTCGGAATCTTGATTCTTGCGGGTGTTTACAAGTGAGTTATTTCAATCCAAACGTATCTTTTTAGTTTGCTTTGAACAGATGTTTTTCTAGATCGAAAACAGAGCGAATCGAAGATTTGTTTGATGCCGATTTTGGTAGACCAATATTTCGTGCAGTTATGTCTAAAGAAACATTTCAGTATGTAACAAAAGTTATCCGTTTCGATGACCCAACCAACCGACGACAGAATCTACTAACAGTCACGGATAAATTTGCTCCGATTCGTAGCTTATGGGAAAAATGGGTTGAATTACTTCCACTGTTCTACAACCCATCCTCATGCGTCACAGTTGACGAGCAATTACTCGGTTTCCATGGTCGTTGCTCATTCAGGCAGTATATGCCAAGTAAGCCAGAAAAATACGGCTTGAAATTTTGGGTCTGTACTTGTGCCGAGTCTTCGTACATTTGGAACATTCAACCTTACCTAGGAAAAAGATTTGGAGCTGCAGCTGAACGGAATCAAGGTGAACGCGTGGTCTTAGATTTAGTTGAAGGGTTGAAAGGTCACAACATCACTATGGACAATTTTTTTCGAAAAGAATTTGACTATGGTTGGCACGCTCAGAAAAAATAAAAGAAGTATACCTCCGAAGCTTTTATTGGAGAAAAAACAACCACTGTTTCAGTCAACATTTGCATTTACTGAAACCACAACATTGACATCGTACATCAGCAAGAAAAATAAATGTACCGTTGTCCAAAGCACGATGCATAATACTCCTGATGTTGGACCTGAGCCGAAGAAGATGCCAGAAATCATCCAATATTACAACAAAACTAAAGGTGGTGTTGACAATGCCGATAAAATGCTTTCCGGATTTAGTTCAAAACGAAAAACAAATCGTTGGCCAATGTGCGTGTTTGCCAATATCATCGACATTTATGCATTGAATGCCTTCATCGTTTATACGCAAATCGATCCAGGATATCAGACTTCGAGAGGCAAACAAAGTCGTAAGAAATTTCTCCATGATCTAGGGGTCGAATTGACCAAAGAATACATGTTCAGGAGATCAAGACCACCCCGAGCCACTTGTTCACTTTCTCTTCAGTCAACGTTATCTTGCACATCCACTTCGATTATGACCGGCATGCAAAGCGAAGATTCCAATCCCCCTGTCAAGCGGCCAAGACTTCTTTCACCACAACCAAAAAAGCGGGGCAGATGTGCTATTTGTTTAGCTGAAAAAGCTAAAACCAAAGAGCACAAAACAGAGTTGGTCTGCTGCATATGCGGAAAAAATGTTTGCAAGAACCAACACAACCGGAATGTATGTATTAAATGTATTGAAAACATTTAATTAATCGCAAGGACTACTTATATACTATAATATGTAGTTAATTAATTCTAACCAAAATTCCAACTTTTTCTCAAAAAGTGCTAATTTTTGTAATTATTTTCAAAAAATATATGAGGGTCGAAAACGACCCACCAACGTATGTTTAGTCGTTTTTTTTTAACGTAGGTCTACGGTTAAGCTGTCATCTGCGGTTTTTAAGCTGTCATCTGTCCAATAAGTTTTTTGTACAAAGAAATAAAAACGTGTGCGCAGAATTGCTTATGAAAAGGTTTTTAAACACTCTCTAACATTTTGTGTGAAATAAAAAATTATTGTAATACTTTCAATGAACATATAGTTGGTAGTAGAAACCATATAATAGACTTAGGCAATTCTACATGTATTCCTAACCTCCTAGGAAGCAAACCTCCAACCTGCACCATCATCAACAATCAACACGTCCCATCAATAGAGGAAATCTTGCCCGGTATGTTGTTCTTAAGTCAATTCAATGGATCAGTCAACATCAACAACGATTGGAAGGCACCTATGTCATCAAGCACCACAATACCACCGTTCGAGTGAACGAGAAGTTGTTTAAAGAGGAAGTAATTACCAAATACCAACTGCTTCCAGCAATATTGCAACCATCGTCTGAACGTGAAGACACCGAAGAGGTGCTATCTCTTAAGATGCTAAAGCAGTTACAAGTCAATGACACCCACCAAATAAGCATGCTAAAGATGGAGAATAGAATGAACTCGATCATCAACATCAGTCTAATAACGCTCCAGATTAGTTTGGCGATGGTTTTCCTATGTTACCGGAAACTGCAAAAGCGGAAAGTTCAGAAGGCTGCAAAGGACAACGAAGAACATAACCATACAACCATAATAATAGGGGTACAAGACATCCCACACCATGTGCGAAAAGTAGATTCCAATGAGGGCGTTCGATATTAGGGTGGAGGAGTTAACACCGACAACACCTAAAGCACCGAAACACCGACAACATCAAATCAGGTTGCGCACACAAGTGTTCCACGGACACTGCTGCCACGTATAGGCAATACGAGACGGAATCCGCTGACGTCGCACCTGAAATGCAACCGGTTTAGTTTCTAAGTGGTCGTAAGGCGAAGAAATCAATAAAAATAATTTTTTTTGAAAAGAAACAAACTTTAAACTCTTTAATTTATACCTAGGAGGTTTTCTGCTGTTGATACAGAGTTTAAATCGCGAGCATTCAAGAATGAACTACACTGAGAGAGAAATCGCAAGCTTAAATCCAATACAATCGGGCTTACTTTTCCTTTTTTTCATTCTTGCTTTCTCAACCATAAAATAAAACTCTTGATTCTTGAAACAATAACGAAAATCTAGAACCAAGTTTAAATTCTTAAATTAAGAATAAAAAAGTTGATTTAAGATCGTATTCTTAAAATCAGTAGGACGTAATCCTGATCTGGGAAATTATTATTGAATCAAGCCGAAACAGTCTTAAATTTGCAAGCAGGATTTGACTTGCACACAAAATCACATCGAAATAACATACTACATGCATAATTTGACTTGTTTGCTGATTATGAATCATTCTGTTTGATTCTTTGCTCTGCGTCGGACGCGTTTAAGTTGTTTACAAAGAAGTTAATATGGATAACTTAAATGAAAGAGAACTTTATGGAACGTTTGTATTTTGAAAGGAAAATAATTTGATACTCTTACAAGAACCTCAACCAACTTGGAGTGCGCAACTGGAAGCAGTTAGCTAAGGACCGGGCCAAATGGAGAGACTTGTTGGTTGAGGCCCAGGTTCACCCCGAACTGTAGCGCCACCTAAGTAAGTAAGTACTCTTACAAGAAAATCAAATGGAACTAGTTTGCCCCGGAGAGGACACCGATGAAAAAAACACATTTTTGATTTTTTAAAGGGTGAGTTTATATTAATGTTACATAACAAGAAAGTTGATCACCAGACCACAGTCATCAGTGTTACTATCCGAGTGTTTGGTAAACCGAATAGTTTTTTACTAATTTACCTTACTTTTTTTTAAATCATTGAAGCAAATGTAACATAGGTACAGAAGTTTGCAGTACATTCAAAAGGAAGATCTAAAAAGAAGATGTGCCACATCTTGGGCTTCGTGTAGAATTTCGCGAAAAATTGTTTGACTGGAAAAAAAATTAGGTAAAATTATAATGAAACAAACTGTTTAAAATCTGTTGCAGGTTTATCAACAGAACAAAAACACCCAAATTGTATCTCATATTAGTTTGGAATCGACGATGACGCAATTTCGGTGCCGAGGAAAGTCGAGGATTGGCTCCAAAATACCCAAAGCAGCTCAACAAAGAGTTTTAGTAATGGAAAAGTATTTCCTAAGGTACTCGTAACAGAATTTTATATTTTAGAATTTTTAAGTCCTTTAAACATTTATATCCTTTAAACAATGGAAAAACATATGTTAGAATTAAGTATACGTATACATTTTTGTTTGTTTGTTTTTCAAATATATTTAACTTTAAGTTTTTCAACAAATAAATATGCTAAGGAAGGTTAATTCGATATTCGAATTTCGAAAAATAAAACAATGCAGTCTTAAATTAAGATTTCACATTCTTAAAGCATTCCGAAAAGAACTGTAGTACAAGAATACTCATTCTTATTTTAATGCAAATCTCTGTTTGCTATAAGAATAAACAAACTTGATTTAAAGTGGCATCATTCTTATTTCTGATATGCTTAAGAACACATAAACCTAATTTAAGTTTACAATGGTCTTAAATTTAACTCTTCTATTCTTAACATGGAATCACGTTTTAAGAATTTGAAGGTTATAGAGGGGCTCGAAATAAGATTTTTTTACTTGGCTTAAGAATTTCCGAGTTTAACAGACTTTCGTCAACGAATAGGCTTGTTGTGACACTGATATTCTTGATTTTAGCTCGTTTTTTTTCTGAGTGCAGGCGATACCTGGGTCTTCTTTGGTACTCGGGTTTTGTTTGTAACACTGTCGTTATTTATTTTAAAGTTTAATTTTTCATAATAAATAGGTAAAATACCACGACGGTTTTTTTTTTTCCTGAAGAAAGAATTTGATGTAACTACAAGATGGCGCAAGAAGTTTTTCGTAATAACCATGTGTCATTCTGACGTTTCGACTTTGTGAATTCTGCAACGACTCTGTCATTTTGTCATTGGCTCGCCTCGTTTCGTTTTCCGTTTCACTATTTAATCACTTAACATTTAAATTATTTAGGAATGAAGTGTTAAAGAATAAAGTTTACCCACTGCAATAGAAGTAATCACGATCGGATATCAGCCGACGAAATTAAAAGTGCAAGCGAAGCACACGCGCATCCGCTTGCGCAATTCGACACCAGATCCGGGTGAATGAATGTAATGTGGATCTGCATGGGAATTGCAGATCAGCATTTTACCTTAAGTTAGGAATAATTTCTGTATTTTTGGATTCTTTCTCATTGCGACGCGAGTTATATGTGTATTATTCTCTTTAGAGAATAAATAAATAAAAATAATATTTTTTTCTCGTATTTTAATACTTATTTATTAGGCGATTGATGAACAACTGAACTTTTGTTTTTCCCTACAATTACTTTCGACCGCAAAGAATGAAACTGCCGATACTGCACTTTTCGCCCAGCAATTGCTGTATCGACTGCTTCATTTATGCTGCGTCGAGAATGGTTAAGGTTTTCAATGAACTCTATTATTTCCGGCCTGCCGTTTCCGGTCATCAGGTTACCGGACGTAACTCGCGCGAGGCGATCGGAATAAACGATAATTGTGAACGAATAGAAAACCTGTGTTTGCATTGGAAGGACCAGTTGTCGACCCAGAAAAAATTTTTTTACCCTCCGCGAAAATAAATTCGTTTACTTAAAATTCAAGTTATCACGATCGGATAGCAGCCGACGAAATTAAAAGTGCAAGCGAAGCACACGCGCATCCGCTTGCGCACCTCGACACCTGATTCGGGGGAATGGGTGTAATGTGGATCTGCATGGGAATTGCAGATCAGCATTTTACTTTAAGTTAGGAATAATTTCTGTATTAATTTCTGTATTTTGGATTCATTCTCATTACGACTCGCGTAGCGATTGGAATAAATTATAATTGTAACGAAATAGAAAAAGCTGTGTTTGAATTGCAAGGACCAGTGTCGGTCTGGAAATTAATTTTTTTACTCTTCGCGAATATAAATTCGTTTACTTTCATGTTACAAATATTTATTTATTTATTTGTTTATTTTACTATCATACCACAGTATTTTGAGTGTGAAGAAAAAGTGTTACCCATTAAACGAAACCATAACGGAATCGTCGGCAGAAATTGAATTACAAAGTTTATTGGATCACACAGCCTCTCGACTAATCGATTCTTAAATAAGTGATTTAGATAAGGTATCGCGCGATTCTTTTGACAATGTAGCTTTGATTGAGAAATGGGGATTGGATGATAGTACGGGTCATAGTAAATATATAAAAAGAGTTTTTCGAATTCATCCTTAGACGATAGTAGTTTATTTGTTACACGCTACATCATCCCGTACAATATGTAAACATTTTTTTTTTTAATTTTCGAGTTGGATTTTTTTGAGAAGATAAGTGAATACGTCGACGTAGAAAACAATCCAACATTTCGGCCGGTTGAACTTCCACCATTTTCACAGTCGCTGACGAAAGAACCAAAAATTTAAAAATCCTATCGGAAAAGAGTTGAAAGTGAATGGTTGCAGGAACAAATTTTAAAACCGATTCAGAAAATCGAACGCGATGCAGTTTGTGGGATGCTAGATGTGCAGAATATAAGCTGCCGAAAGAAGCCCTATGGCAGGAAGTCGCAGACGCCATCCACATGACCCTCAATAACTGCAAGGGCAAGTAGTCGAATCTCCGCATCTTGTTCAACAGCAACCTTAACAAGGTGCTAGTGTAGCGACTGCCGTACTCGCCACATCCAGCGTGTGGACGACGTCTTAAAGGAAGGGCATAATTCCGCGACGAGAGGGTGCCCCAACCGCAACAAAGCACACACCACAGCTCTGTGTACGTGAATTGATATTCACGAGACATTCCTCGTATGACCTCCGTGGCGAGCGCACATCAATAGTACGAACAAACATATATACTCGTACAAGTAGTACGAGCGCACATTAGTAGTACGAATAAATATATTAAATACGAATAAATATACATGGTCGTACAAGTGGTACGAACAAACATTATACACTCGTACACTAGCGAATCAGTTCCTATTACCTGCAAGTTTTTTAAACTAATGTTTTTGGAAGCTAATAAAGTTCTCCAGTCCACCCAATCGACTTCGTCTATGGAATTGGTAACTATTCGCCTTTATTGGTTTTATGTTTCAGAATTATTCATGTGTTCTTTGTGTACCGTTTTCAGAACTCAGCTGTCGACGATCAAACATTTTTACTTGAACTTGGCGTGTGTAATACGCGGGAGTTTATGTCACCGTCACCATTAAGGTCTGGGCAACGACGCAAACGTCAACACCATCGCCATCTCCGTCAGATACCAGCCGCGATTCGAGTTTGAAACAGATGGCGGTAGAGGCACTGCAAACCATTCGTTCTTCGCAACGTTCGCAACCAAAAAAAGCATCCACTGACTTGGAAACTCAGGCTGAGGACTCTTTTAGCCGAAAGTGAATGTAATTGACAATGAAGTGCCGAATAATATCACTGAACAGTGGGCTAAAGCAGAAAGAAATGCAAAAAGTGTTATAATTGAATTTTTAAGTGATTCATTTCTTGGCTTTGCGACTAAAGCGAGCCGTAGATACTCGATACTCTACGGGCTTGTTCGAGTACCAATTTCGTGGTTCAGGTAAACCAAAAATATGGTCTCACCAAAATCAAAATTAATTTGATGTTTCTCAATGTTCAAGGGCGGAGTTACGTGTTTGTCGAACCAAGTTCGAGTGTCTGCGGAGTTTACTCATTTATCTACATCACCACTTCATTTTAGTTTGAATTTGAACCTTTGTGTAGTGTGACGGGCAGGAGAAAAAAAAAATCCCAAAAATAAAAGCAATATTATGTCGACTATTCCCAACAACATACTTCGGAAGGATTTTTTTTAACTGTTTAGGAAGTTTACCATCTTTATGGAAAGTCAAAGATGATATTTGTTGGCGCCATCTTCACTGTATGTGGGATTGGGAGCCAAACCAACGACAAGCCACTCTATCAAATCATACGATCGGTCGAGACAAATCAGATCAGTTAGTTATCAGCATGACGCAATAAAGAAATATGAAAATGCACAAGTTATAGGTTCGCGTTGCGCGAATGATAAAAAAATAAACGTATTGTGACTTTAAAACAGCTGAACAGATTTTATTTTACTCAACTTCTTTTTATACATAATTTCGGTAATATATTTTGCTTAATAAATATATGCTTTCCAGGAATTACAATTTGCTTATTCTATTTCTTAGTATTACAATATGCAACACTGCTGAGGTGAGCAATTAGTTTTCTGTGGGAATGGGAAAATAATGCAAGTATAGCTTACTCAGCTGATTGTGCATTTGTGGGAATTGGTGATGGGGACAGTGCTGCCAATTTACTACGATCGTAGCAAAACTGCTACGCGATTTCTAAAAAAGTTAAATTTGCTACGCACTCTCCCTAATATCCCAATTTTTGCTACGCGTTTTTGAAACACGAACTTTTAACAATAGTCTTGTAGTTTTTAGACTCCTCATAATCACAATCACAAATTAAAAAAAAATTAATCGGACGTAATCTCAAACTATTCACTTCCACGACTCCAACTTATATTACTGTTCTACCTTCCCTACACAAGCAGTATATATTTCTTTGGATATGTTTGAAATGTGACTGGATTCGGGCACTGGAATTTCAATGGCTTTGCTTTTGCTACGCAAATTTGATACGGGATTTTTTTCCTTAGTGGCAGCACTGATGGGGAATACATTGGTATTTCGGTGTTAACTTGCATGTGCATACGAGACATGGGGAAATCACTTATGAGGTTTGGTGTAACGAAAACGAAATTGTTTCAGTTAGTCTTAAGATAGATTCAATAAACGACGGTAAAGAAAAATAAGGTTTTTTGTCTTTTCTTTTTTTTGAGTAAGAATTCAACATAAAACTTTTAATCTCACCGAATTTGAATTAAGTGTTTTTCCTTTTGCGAGAAGTCGTCCTACATGTATATATCACTCATTTCTTAAATCATAACCTCAAAAAACACGTACGCATTTTGTTTCCTTTTTGAACTTTGTCGCCGGCGTGGGCGGTCGATCAAATATACAGAATTGTAAACTAAGGTAAACTAAGAATTTTGTATATTTGTATAAAATTGCAGATTTTTTTAAGCCTTCAAAAGGCTGTAAAACGTTTAGAAAGCAATATTTTTAAAAACAAAGAGTTAAAAAAAAATTGTTGGACACACTCATGCAAAGTTATAAAACCAGGTACCGCAAAGTTGTGGATAGCCTTTCGTGTGGTAAGATAGCTTTGCGCAGTATCTTCTATAATTATGAAAGGAATCACCTTGGCTAACAAATATAAAGTTATAAGCATCACTATCCATACGCAAAACAATTCTGTAGTCATCAGAAGACGAAACCGCCAGTTTTTTTAATAATTGCGTATGAGCATTGTATATGAAACTAATAGTCGTATCACGCGTCGAAGAGAAAAGCTACGTCAATGTGCTACATTTTAGTGGTGGCGCTGTTCAAGTAAACAAAGAAAAGAGAAAAAATAAATCGAAGAGAATGATCTTGTCGATGGTTTTTTTCCTTTCGGTTTTATGTTTCTTCTTTCGCCTCTTTTTCGTGAACGAATTTGGATTGATGTTTTGTGTGGACATTTTTCATACCCAATGCATATTGTATTGTACATAATACATCCATATGTGTGTATGGGTATGGATGCACGTCACACATATGGTATAAATTCGGGTGGCTGTGCCAATGCCCGTAGCAATGATTTGGATTACTTCTTTTTGGAAATATGTTGTCCCGGGCAGTTGTCAGTTTTCTGAAAATTGCTTGTGCCAATGCCCGTAGCAATGATTTGGATTACTTCTTTTTGGAAATATGTTGTCCCGGGCAGTTGTCAGTTTTCTGAAAATTGCTTGTGCCAATGCCCGTAGCAATGATTTGGATTACTTCTTTTTGGGAATATGTTGTCCCGGGCAGTTGTCAGTTTTTTGAAAATTGCTTGTGCCAATGCCCGTAGCAATGATTTGGATTACTTCTTTTTGGAAATATGTTGTCCCGGGCAGTTGTCAGTTTTCTGAAAATTGCTTGTGCCAATGCCCGTAGCAATGATTTGGATTACTTCTTTTTGGGAATATGTTGTCCCGGGCAGTTGTCAGTTTTCTGAAAATTGCTTGTGCCAATGCCCGTAGCAATGATTTGGATTACTCCTTTTTGGGAATATGTTGTCCCGGGCAGTTGTCAGTTTTCTGAAAATTGCTTGTGCCAATGCCCGTAGCAATGATTTGGATTACTTCCTTTTGGGCATATGTTGTCCCGGGCAGTTGTCAGTTTTTTGAAAATTGCTTAGACATAAATATAAACATTGTATGGTAAAGGGCGAAATCTGTGAACGTCGCTCTTTAGCTTTAAATTTTTTTCATTAAAGAATTGTGAATGATTTTAAGCCTCTATTTATGAGCGCAAGGTTTAAAAGTAATTCTCAACTTGTGAATCATTTTAACATTGTTGAAATTGTCACATCTCTATTTTCCCCTTTCTTGCATAGTCGCCCTCTATGGGCCAACTGAAAATAGTTATTGTATATGACATCAATATTCATTGTTAATCTCGCAGTGAAGCCGAGCAGACATTATAAAATAATAAAAGTGAATTATACAAGAAAGATTATTTTTATTCAACAAACATTTTTGATGACTTAACAAATGAATTAATAGCGTCTGGTGCAAAAATCGAAGAAATGGACAAAGTTTCGCTTTTATTATTAACATTACCCTCGTTGATGCAAAAATAAGCGAGATATCTAAGTTTTTCGATTTTCAACTTTTCACCTCGAGCCCTTTCAGTCGAGCCGTAGCTCCTAAACCGTTAGGGGCAGAGCAAAACTTTGCATAGCGGAGTTGTAGAGTAGAGAATTTCCAAAAAAAATGCAGCCCTTACTCCACCCATTAACAAAAGATAGTCTTACCTTAGCATTTGTTAAAAATCGTTTTTTGGATCATGAGATCAAATTCAAAAGTGTTATTAAAGACACTAGCTTAAAATTGTTACAAGCTGTGTCTAATAATCAACAAAAGGATAATTAAATGAAAATTTATAGTTTCAAAAAAAAAATTAAAAACAAGTTCAAGTTTTCAAAAATAATCCTAAAACAGATCTAAAATGTAATCGCATCATTGTGGCAAAAAAGGACATTTAAAGAAAAATTGTTTTATTTTAAAAAGAAACAAATAAAGTAATGAAAAACCAAAGCAGGCCCAAATGGCAACAGCTCACCCAGTAAGAGGGTTTAAATTTATGATGAGACATAGTGTAGGTTTTAATAACAAAAGCGGTGTATCGTTTATACTGGATTCTGGAGCTTCAGATCACATGATCAACGATGTTCGTGATAGAAAATAAAATAGTTTGAGTATTATTAAAACAAAAAAAGCGTATTATACGCAAGAATATTACATCTTGTAACACTATGTATATGGGTATCGTAATTATACGATATGTATTTTCATATAAACCATGTTGCTACACCGAATAAAAATTAAATTCGTTATAACGTTGCGAAAGACAGTCTTTTTTTTCATATTAAACAGTTTGTCCGGTACTTGAAAATTACAGTCCATCCAACAGCGTAAATTGACCAGGCAATTTATAAACGATAAGAAATTTTTTACCGATCATGTAACTTTCGAATCGCCAGTTGAGATCGCAGTTGCAAAATGTGGGGAGTTTGTTAATTCCACAGCTATGGGTATAGTAAGAATCCGGAGCAACTTTGATAAAAAAGATGCAAAATGCCGGCATGACAATGGAATTTAGTTCAGGGGGTGTGAAAGTCACTAAGAATGGTAATGTTATTATTGACGGTATGTATAAATCGAATGTACCAATTGTTGAATTTAAAGTACGTCATAGGGCATATGCAACAAATATGACTAATAATATTGAATATCAATTGTGGCATGAAAGATTAGGACACATTAGCAAAGGCAAGTTTATAGACACCAAGCAAAATAAATTGATGCTGTGCCAAGCCAAAACGGTGAGCGAGCTTAACGCCCAACTCAGCGTGTACGAGAAGGTTTGAAAAAATCAACTGCAGTCATTATACTCGGGAGGAAGTCAACGACCAGCAGTGAATGTACAGCTGGGAAGGAAGGAGAAGATGAAGGATAGAACATGCTATAAGGAGAGACAATACATCTCGCATTTGAATATAGTACTGAGCCCAAACGATGCAGCAGCGGGGGAGGACAGAGCATAGCAACGTGGACACTACATCAATGGGTGACGAGGCTAGTTCAGTGCGAGAGGTCAGAGTTATGCTGGCAGTCAGTTCCAGCGCTGGTGGACACAGGCAGTGACGCAGTATGCTTATAATGATGGATTATGTAGAGCTCGAAACAACGAGAAACCTGTGTGGCAGGTTTATCGTTCGCGTTGCGCGAATGATAAAAAAATAAACGTATTGTGACTTTAAAACAGCTGAACAGATTTTATTTTACTCAACTTCTTTTTATACATAATTTCGGTAATATATTTTGCTTAATAAATATATGCTTTCCAGGAATTACAATTTGCTTATTCTATTTCTTAGTATTACAATATGCAACACTGCTGAGGTGAGCAATTAGTTTTCTGTGGGAATGGGAAAATAATGCAAGTATAGCTTACTCAGCTGATTGTGCATTTGTGGGAATTGGTGATGGGGACAGTGCTGCCAATTTACTACGATCGTAGCAAAACTGCTACGCGATTTCTAAAAAAGTTAAATTTGCTACGCACTCTCCCTAATATCCCAATTTTTGCTACGCGTTTTTGAAACACGAACTTTTAACAATAGTCTTGTAGTTTTTAGACTCCTCATAATCACAATCACAAATTAAAAAAAAATTAATCGGACGTAATCTCAAACTATTCGCTTCCACGACTCCAACTTATATTACTGTTCTACCTTACCCTACACAAGCAGTATATATTTCTTTGGATATGTTTGAAATGTGACTGGATTCGGGCACTGGAATTTCAATGGCTTTGCTTTTGCTACGCAAATTTGATACGGGATTTTTTTCCTTAGTGGCAGCACTGATGGGGAATACATTGGTATTTCGGTGTTAACTTGCATGTGCATACGAGACATGGGGAAATCACTTATGAGGTTTGGTGTAACGAAAACGAAATTGTTTCAGTTAGTCTTAAGATAGATTCAATAAACGACGGTAAAGAAAAATAAGGTTTTTTGTCTTTTCTTTTTTTTGAGTAAGAATTCAACATAAAACTTTTAATCTCACCGAATTTGAATTAAGTGTTTTTCCTTTTGCGAGAAGTCGTCCTACATGTATATATCACTCATTTCTTAAATCATAACCTCAAAAAACACGTACGCATTTTGTTTCCTTTTTGAACTTTGTCGCCGGCGTGGGCGGTCGATCAAATATACAGAATTGTAAACTAAGGTAAACTAAGAATTTTGTATATTTGTATAAAATTGCAGATTTTTTTAAGCCTTCAAAAGGCTGTAAAACGTTTAGAAAGCAATATTTTTAAAAACAAAGAGTTAAAAAAAAATTGTTGGACACACTCATGCAAAGTTATAAAACCAGGTACCGCAAAGTTGTGGATAGCCTTTCGTGTGGTAAGATAGCTTTGCGCAGTATCTTCTATAATTATGAAAGGAATCACCTTGGCTAACAAATATAAAGTTATAAGCATCACTATCCATACGCAAAACAATTCTGTAGTCATCAGAAGACGAAACCGCCAGTTTTTTTAATAATTGCGTATGAGCATTGTATATGAAACTAATAGTCGTATCACGCGTCGAAGAGAAAAGCTACGTCAATGTGCTACATTTTAGTGGTGGCGCTGTTCAAGTAAACAAAGAAAAGAGAAAAAATAAATCGAAGAGAATGATCTTGTCGATGGTTTTTTTCCTTTCGGTTTTATGTTTCTTCTTTCGCCTCTTTTTCGTGAACGAATTTGGATTGATGTTTTGTGTGGACATTTTTCATACCCAATGCATATTGTATTGTACATAATACATCCATATGTGTGTATGGGTATGGATGCACGTCACACATATGGTATAAATTCGGGTGGCTGTGCCAATGCCCGTAGCAATGATTTGGATTACTTCTTTTTGGAAATATGTTGTCCCGGGCAGTTGTCAGTTTTCTGAAAATTGCTTGTGCCAATGCCCGTAGCAATGATTTGGATTACTTCTTTTTGGGAATATGTTGTCCCGGGCAGTTGTCAGTTTTTTGAAAATTGCTTGTGCCAATGCCCGTAGCAATGATTTGGATTACTTCTTTTTGGGAATATGTTGTCCCGGGCAGTTGTCAGTTTTCTGAAAATTGCTTGTGCCAATGCCCGTAGCAATGATTTGGATTACTTCTTTTTGGGAATATGTTGTCCCGGGCAGTTGTCAGTTTTTTGAAAATTGCTTGTGCCAATGCCCGTAGCAATGATTTGGATTACTCCTTTTTGGGAATATGTTGTCCCGGGCAGTTGTCAGTTTTTTGAAAATTGCTTGTGCCAATGCCCGTAGCAATGATTTGGATTACTTCTTTTTGGAAATATGTTGTCCCGGGCAGTTGTCAGTTTTCTGAAAATTGCTTGTGCCAATGCCCGTAGCAATGATTTGGATTACTTCTTTTTGGAAATATGTTGTCCCGGGCAGTTGTCAGTTTTCTGAAAATTGCTTGTGCCAATGCCCGTAGCAATGATTTGGATTACTTCTTTTTGGGAATATGTTGTCCCGGGCAGTTGTCAGTTTTTTGAAAATTGCTTGTGCCAATGCCCGTAGCAATGATTTGGATTACTTCTTTTTGGAAATATGTTGTCCCGGGCAGTTGTCAGTTTTCTGAAAATTGCTTGTGCCAATGCCCGTAGCAATGATTTGGATTACTTCTTTTTGGGAATATGTTGTCCCGGGCAGTTGTCAGTTTTCTGAAAATTGCTTGTGCCAATGCCCGTAGCAATGATTTGGATTACTCCTTTTTGGGAATATGTTGTCCCGGGCAGTTGTCAGTTTTCTGAAAATTGCTTGTGCCAATGCCCGTAGCAATGATTTGGATTACTTCCTTTTGGGCATATGTTGTCCCGGGCAGTTGTCAGTTTTTTGAAAATTGCTTAGACATAAATATAAACATTGTATGGTAAAGGGCGAAATCTGTGAACGTCGCTCTTTAGCTTTAAATTTTTTTCATTAAAGAATTGTGAATGATTTTAAGCCTCTATTTATGAGCGCAAGGTTTAAAAGTAATTCTCAACTTGTGAATCATTTTAACATTGTTGAAATTGTCACATCTCTATTTTCCCCTTTCTTGCATAGTCGCCCTCTATGGGCCAACTGAAAATAGTTATTGTATATGACATCAATATTCATTGTTAATCTCGCAGTGAAGCCGAGCAGACATTATAAAATAATAAAAGTGAATTATACAAGAAAGATTATTTTTATTCAACAAACATTTTTGATGACTTAACAAATGAATTAATAGCGTCTGGTGCAAAAATCGAAGAAATGGACAAAGTTTCGCTTTTATTATTAACATTACCCTCGTTGATGCAAAAATAAGCGAGATATCTAAGTTTTTCGATTTTCAACTTTTCACCTCGAGCCCTTTCAGTCGAGCCGTAGCTCCTAAACCGTTAGGGGCAGAGCAAAACTTTGCATAGCGGAGTTGTAGAGTAGAGAATTTCCAAAAAATGCAGCCCTTACTCCACCCATTAACAAAAGATAGTCTTACCTTAGCATTTGTTAAAAATCGTTTTTTGGATCATGAGATCAAATTCAAAAGTGTTATTAAAGACACTAGCTTAAAATTGTTACAAGCTGTGTCTAATAATCAACAAAAGGATAATTAAATGAAAATTTATAGTTTCAAAAAAAAAATTAAAAACAAGTTCAAGTTTTCAAAAATAATCCTAAAACAGATCTAAAATGTAATCGCATCATTGTGGCAAAAAAGGACATTTAAAGAAAAATTGTTTTATTTTAAAAAGAAACAAATAAAGTAATGAAAAACCAAAGCAGGCCCAAATGGCAACAGCTCACCCAGTAAGAGGGTTTAAATTTATGATGAGACATAGTGTAGGTTTTAATAACAAAAGCGGTGTATCGTTTATACTGGATTCTGGAGCTTCAGATCACATGATCAACGATGTTCGTGATAGAAAATAAAATAGTTTGAGTATTATTAAAACAAAAAAAGCGTATTATACGCAAGAATATTACATCTTGTAACACTATGTATATGGGTATCGTAATTATACGATATGTATTTTCATATAAACCATGTTGCTACACCGAATAAAAATTAAATTCGTTATAACGTTGCGAAAGACAGTCTTTTTTTTCATATTAAACAGTTTGTCCGGTACTTGAAAATTACAGTCCATCCAACAGCGTAAATTGACCAGGCAATTTATAAACGATAAGAAATTTTTTACCGATCATGTAACTTTCGAATCGCCAGTTGAGATCGCAGTTGCAAAATGTGGGGAGTTTGTTAATTCCACAGCTATGGGTATAGTAAGAATCCGGAGCAACTTTGATAAAAAAGATGCAAAATGCCGGCATGACAATGGAATTTAGTTCAGGGGGTGTGAAAGTCACTAAGAATGGTAATGTTATTATTGACGGTATGTATAAATCGAATGTACCAATTGTTGAATTTAAAGTACGTCATAGGGCATATGCAACAAATATGACTAATAATATTGAATATCAATTGTGGCATGAAAGATTAGGACACATTAGCAAAGGCAAGTTTATAGACACCAAGCAAAATAAATTGATGCTGTGCCAAGCCAAAACGGTGAGCGAGCTTAACGCCCAACTCAGCGTGTACGAGAAGGTTTGAAAAAATCAACTGCAGTCATTATACTCGGGAGGAAGTCAACGACCAGCAGTGAATGTACAGCTGGGAAGGAAGGAGAAGATGAAGGATAGAACATGCTATAAGGAGAGACAATACATCTCGCATTTGAATATAGTACTGAGCCCAAACGATGCAGCAGCGGGGGAGGACAGAGCATAGCAACGTGGACACTACATCAATGGGTGACGAGGCTAGTTCAGTGCGAGAGGTCAGAGTTATGCTGGCAGTCAGTTCCAGCGCTGGTGGACACAGGCAGTGACGCAGTATGCTTATAATGATGGATTATGTAGAGCTCGAAACAACGAGAAACCTGTGTGGCAGGTTTATCGTTCGCGTTGCGCGAATGATAAAAAAATAAACGTATTGTGACTTTAAAACAGCTGAACAGATTTTATTTTACTCAACTTCTTTTTATACATAATTTCGGTAATATATTTTGCTTAATAAATATATGCTTTCCAGGAATTACAATTTGCTTATTCTATTTCTTAGTATTACAATATGCAACACTGCTGAGGTGAGCAATTAGTTTTCTGTGGGAATGGGAAAATAATGCAAGTATAGCTTACTCAGCTGATTGTGCATTTGTGGGAATTGGTGATGGGGACAGTGCTGCCAATTTACTACGATCGTAGCAAAACTGCTACGCGATTTCTAAAAAAGTTAAATTTGCTACGCACTCTCCCTAATATCCCAATTTTTGCTACGCGTTTTTGAAACACGAACTTTTAACAATAGTCTTGTAGTTTTTAGACTCCTCATAATCACAATCACAAATTAAAAAAAAATTAATCGGACGTAATCTCAAACTATTCGCTTCCACGACTCCAACTTATATTACTGTTCTACCTTACCCTACACAAGCAGTATATATTTCTTTGGATATGTTTGAAATGTGACTGGATTCGGGCACTGGAATTTCAATGGCTTTGCTTTTGCTACGCAAATTTGATACGGGATTTTTTTCCTTAGTGGCAGCACTGATGGGGAATACATTGGTATTTCGGTGTTAACTTGCATGTGCATACGAGACATGGGGAAATCACTTATGAGGTTTGGTGTAACGAAAACGAAATTGTTTCAGTTAGTCTTAAGATAGATTCAATAAACGACGGTAAAGAAAAATAAGGTTTTTTGTCTTTTCTTTTTTTTGAGTAAGAATTCAACATAAAACTTTTAATCTCACCGAATTTGAATTAAGTGTTTTTCCTTTTGCGAGAAGTCGTCCTACATGTATATATCACTCATTTCTTAAATCATAACCTCAAAAAACACGTACGCATTTTGTTTCCTTTTTGAACTTTGTCGCCGGCGTGGGCGGTCGATCAAATATACAGAATTGTAAACTAAGGTAAACTAAGAATTTTGTATATTTGTATAAAATTGCAGATTTTTTTAAGCCTTCAAAAGGCTGTAAAACGTTTAGAAAGCAATATTTTTAAAAACAAAGAGTTAAAAAAAAATTGTTGGACACACTCATGCAAAGTTATAAAACCAGGTACCGCAAAGTTGTGGATAGCCTTTCGTGTGGTAAGATAGCTTTGCGCAGTATCTTCTATAATTATGAAAGGAATCACCTTGGCTAACAAATATAAAGTTATAAGCATCACTATCCATACGCAAAACAATTCTGTAGTCATCAGAAGACGAAACCGCCAGTTTTTTTAATAATTGCGTATGAGCATTGTATATGAAACTAATAGTCGTATCACGCGTCGAAGAGAAAAGCTACGTCAATGTGCTACATTTTAGTGGTGGCGCTGTTCAAGTAAACAAAGAAAAGAGAAAAAATAAATCGAAGAGAATGATCTTGTCGATGGTTTTTTTCCTTTCGGTTTTATGTTTCTTCTTTCGCCTCTTTTTCGTGAACGAATTTGGATTGATGTTTTGTGTGGACATTTTTCATACCCAATGCATATTGTATTGTACATAATACATCCATATGTGTGTATGGGTATGGATGCACGTCACACATATGGTATAAATTCGGGTGGCTGTGCCAATGCCCGTAGCAATGATTTGGATTACTTCTTTTTGGAAATATGTTGTCCCGGGCAGTTGTCAGTTTTCTGAAAATTGCTTGTGCCAATGCCCGTAGCAATGATTTGGATTACTTCTTTTTGGGAATATGTTGTCCCGGGCAGTTGTCAGTTTTTTGAAAATTGCTTGTGCCAATGCCCGTAGCAATGATTTGGATTACTTCTTTTTGGAAATATGTTGTCCCGGGCAGTTGTCAGTTTTCTGAAAATTGCTTGTGCCAATGCCCGTAGCAATGATTTGGATTACTTCTTTTTGGGAATATGTTGTCCCGGGCAGTTGTCAGTTTTTTGAAAATTGCTTGTGCCAATGCCCGTAGCAATGATTTGGATTACTCCTTTTTGGGAATATGTTGTCCCGGGCAGTTGTCAGTTTTTTGAAAATTGCTTGTGCCAATGCCCGTAGCAATGATTTGGATTACTTCTTTTTGGAAATATGTTGTCCCGGGCAGTTGTCAGTTTTCTGAAAATTGCTTGTGCCAATGCCCGTAGCAATGATTTGGATTACTTCTTTTTGGGAATATGTTGTCCCGGGCAGTTGTCAGTTTTCTGAAAATTGCTTGTGCCAATGCCCGTAGCAATGATTTGGATTACTTCTTTTTGGGAATATGTTGTCCCGGGCAGTTGTCAGTTTTTTGAAAATTGCTTGTGCCAATGCCCGTAGCAATGATTTGGATTACTTCTTTTTGGGAATATGTTGTCCCGGGCAGTTGTCAGTTTTCTGAAAATTGCTTGTGCCAATGCCCGTAGCAATGATTTGGATTACTCCTTTTTGGGAATATGTTGTCCCGGGCAGTTGTCAGTTTTCTGAAAATTGCTTGTGCCAATGCCCGTAGCAATGATTTGGATTACTTCCTTTTGGGCATATGTTGTCCCGGGCAGTTGTCAGTTTTTTGAAAATTGCTTAGACATAAATATAAACATTGTATGGTAAAGGGCGAAATCTGTGAACGTCGCTCTTTAGCTTTAAATTTTTTTCATTAAAGAATTGTGAATGATTTTAAGCCTCTATTTATGAGCGCAAGGTTTAAAAGTAATTCTCAACTTGTGAATCATTTTAACATTGTTGAAATTGTCACATCTCTATTTTCCCCTTTCTTGCATAGTCGCCCTCTATGGGCCAACTGAAAATAGTTATTGTATATGACATCAATATTCATTGTTAATCTCGCAGTGAAGCCGAGCAGACATTATAAAATAATAAAAGTGAATTATACAAGAAAGATTATTTTTATTCAACAAACATTTTTGATGACTTAACAAATGAATTAATAGCGTCTGGTGCAAAAATCGAAGAAATGGACAAAGTTTCGCTTTTATTATTAACATTACCCTCGTTGATGCAAAAATAAGCGAGATATCTAAGTTTTTCGATTTTCAACTTTTCACCTCGAGCCCTTTCAGTCGAGCCGTAGCTCCTAAACCGTTAGGGGCAGAGCAAAACTTTGCATAGCGGAGTTGTAGAGTAGAGAATTTCCAAAAAAAATGCAGCCCTTACTCCACCCATTAACAAAAGATAGTCTTACCTTAGCATTTGTTAAAAATCGTTTTTTGGATCATGAGATCAAATTCAAAAGTGTTATTAAAGACACTAGCTTAAAATTGTTACAAGCTGTGTCTAATAATCAACAAAAGGATAATTAAATGAAAATTTATAGTTTCAAAAAAAAAATTAAAAACAAGTTCAAGTTTTCAAAAATAATCCTAAAACAGATCTAAAATGTCATCGCATCATTGTGGCAAAAAAGGACATTTAAAGAAAAATTGTTTTATTTTAAAAAGAAACAAATAAAGTAATGAAAAACCAAAGCAGGCCCAAATGGCAACAGCTCACCCAGTAAGAGGGTTTAAATTTATGATGAGACATAGTGTAGGTTTTAATAACAAAAGCGGTGTATCGTTTATACTGGATTCTGGAGCTTCAGATCACATGATCAACGATGTTCGTGATAGAAAATAAAATAGTTTGAGTATTATTAAAACAAAAAAAGCGTATTATACGCAAGAATATTACATCTTGTAACACTATGTATATGGGTATCGTAATTATACGATATGTATTTTCATATAAACCATGTTGCTACACCGAATAAAAATTAAATTCGTTATAACGTTGCGAAAGACAGTCTTTTTTTTCATATTAAACAGTTTGTCCGGTACTTGAAAATTACAGTCCATCCAACAGCGTAAATTGACCAGGCAATTTATAAACGATAAGAAATTTTTTACCGATCATGTAACTTTCGAATCGCCAGTTGAGATCGCAGTTGCAAAATGTGGGGAGTTTGTTAATTCCACAGCTATGGGTATAGTAAGAATCCGGAGCAACTTTGATAAAAAAGATGCAAAATGCCGGCATGACAATGGAATTTAGTTCAGGGGGTGTGAAAGTCACTAAGAATGGTAATGTTATTATTGACGGTATGTATAAATCGAATGTACCAATTGTTGAATTTAAAGTACGTCATAGGGCATATGCAACAAATATGACTAATAATATTGAATATCAATTGTGGCATGAAAGATTAGGACACATTAGCAAAGGCAAGTTTATAGACACCAAGCAAAATAAATTGATGCTGTGCCAAGCCAAAACGGTGAGCGAGCTTAACGCCCAACTCAGCGTGTACGAGAAGGTTTGAAAAAATCAACTGCAGTCATTATACTCGGGAGGAAGTCAACGACCAGCAGTGAATGTACAGCTGGGAAGGAAGGAGAAGATGAAGGATAGAACATGCTATAAGGAGAGACAATACATCTCGCATTTGAATATAGTACTGAGCCAGAACGATACAGCAGCGGGGGAGGACAGAGCATAGCAACGTGGACACTACATCAATGGGTGACGAGGCTAGTTCAGTGCGAGAGGTCAGAGTTATGCTGGCAGTCAGTTCCAGCGCTGGTGGACACAGGCAGTGACGCAGTATGCTTATAATGATGGATTATGTAGAGCTCGAAACAACGAGAAACCTGTGTGGCAGGTTTATCGTTCGCGTTGCGCGAATGATAAAAAAATAAACGTATTGTGACTTTAAAACAGCTGAACAGATTTTATTTTACTCAACTTCTTTTTATACATAATTTCGGTAATATATTTTGCTTAATAAATATATGCTTTCCAGGAATTACAATTTGCTTATTCTATTTCTTAGTATTACAATATGCAACACTGCTGAGGTGAGCAATTAGTTTTCTGTGGGAATGGGAAAATAATGCAAGTATAGCTTACTCAGCTGATTGTGCATTTGTGGGAATTGGTGATGGGGACAGTGCTGCCAATTTACTACGATCGTAGCAAAACTGCTACGCGATTTCTAAAAAAGTTAAATTTGCTACGCACTCTCCCTAATATCCCAATTTTTGCTACGCGTTTTTGAAACACGAACTTTTAACAATAGTCTTGTAGTTTTTAGACTCCTCATAATCACAATCACAAATTAAAAAAAAATTAATCGGACGTAATCTCAAACTATTCGCTTCCACGACTCCAACTTATATTACTGTTCTACCTTACCCTACACAAGCAGTATATATTTCTTTGGATATGTTTGAAATGTGACTGGATTCGGGCACTGGAATTTCAATGGCTTTGCTTTTGCTACGCAAATTTGATACGGGATTTTTTTCCTTAGTGGCAGCACTGATGGGGAATACATTGGTATTTCGGTGTTAACTTGCATGTGCATACGAGACATGGGGAAATCACTTATGAGGTTTGGTGTAACGAAAACGAAATTGTTTCAGTTAGTCTTAAGATAGATTCAATAAACGACGGTAAAGAAAAATAAGGTTTTTTGTCTTTTCTTTTTTTTGAGTAAGAATTCAACATAAAACTTTTAATCTCACCGAATTTGAATTAAGTGTTTTTCCTTTTGCGAGAAGTCGTCCTACATGTATATATCACTCATTTCTTAAATCATAACCTCAAAAAACACGTACGCATTTTGTTTCCTTTTTGAACTTTGTCGCCGGCGTGGGCGGTCGATCAAATATACAGAATTGTAAACTAAGGTAAACTAAGAATTTTGTATATTTGTATAAAATTGCAGATTTTTTTAAGCCTTCAAAAGGCTGTAAAACGTTTAGAAAGCAATATTTTTAAAAACAAAGAGTTAAAAAAAAATTGTTGGACACACTCATGCAAAGTTATAAAACCAGGTACCGCAAAGTTGTGGATAGCCTTTCGTGTGGTAAGATAGCTTTGCGCAGTATCTTCTATAATTATGAAAGGAATCACCTTGGCTAACAAATATAAAGTTATAAGCATCACTATCCATACGCAAAACAATTCTGTAGTCATCAGAAGACGAAACCGCCAGTTTTTTTAATAATTGCGTATGAGCATTGTATATGAAACTAATAGTCGTATCACGCGTCGAAGAGAAAAGCTACGTCAATGTGCTACATTTTAGTGGTGGCGCTGTTCAAGTAAACAAAGAAAAGAGAAAAAATAAATCGAAGAGAATGATCTTGTCGATGGTTTTTTTCCTTTCGGTTTTATGTTTCTTCTTTCGCCTCTTTTTCGTGAACGAATTTGGATTGATGTTTTGTGTGGACATTTTTCATACCCAATGCATATTGTATTGTACATAATACATCCATATGTGTGTATGGGTATGGATGCACGTCACACATATGGTATAAATTCGGGTGGCTGTGCCAATGCCCGTAGCAATGATTTGGATTACTTCTTTTTGGAAATATGTTGTCCCGGGCAGTTGTCAGTTTTCTGAAAATTGCTTGTGCCAATGCCCGTAGCAATGATTTGGATTACTTCTTTTTGGGAATATGTTGTCCCGGGCAGTTGTCAGTTTTTTGAAAATTGCTTGTGCCAATGCCCGTAGCAATGATTTGGATTACTTCTTTTTGGAAATATGTTGTCCCGGGCAGTTGTCAGTTTTCTGAAAATTGCTTGTGCCAATGCCCGTAGCAATGATTTGGATTACTTCTTTTTGGGAATATGTTGTCCCGGGCAGTTGTCAGTTTTTTGAAAATTGCTTGTGCCAATGCCCGTAGCAATGATTTGGATTACTCCTTTTTGGGAATATGTTGTCCCGGGCAGTTGTCAGTTTTTTGAAAATTGCTTGTGCCAATGCCCGTAGCAATGATTTGGATTACTTCTTTTTGGAAATATGTTGTCCCGGGCAGTTGTCAGTTTTCTGAAAATTGCTTGTGCCAATGCCCGTAGCAATGATTTGGATTACTTCTTTTTGGGAATATGTTGTCCCGGGCAGTTGTCAGTTTTCTGAAAATTGCTTGTGCCAATGCCCGTAGCAATGATTTGGATTACTTCTTTTTGGGAATATGTTGTCCCGGGCAGTTGTCAGTTTTTTGAAAATTGCTTGTGCCAATGCCCGTAGCAATGATTTGGATTACTTCTTTTTGGGAATATGTTGTCCCGGGCAGTTGTCAGTTTTCTGAAAATTGCTTGTGCCAATGCCCGTAGCAATGATTTGGATTACTCCTTTTTGGGAATATGTTGTCCCGGGCAGTTGTCAGTTTTCTGAAAATTGCTTGTGCCAATGCCCGTAGCAATGATTTGGATTACTTCCTTTTGGGCATATGTTGTCCCGGGCAGTTGTCAGTTTTTTGAAAATTGCTTAGACATAAATATAAACATTGTATGGTAAAGGGCGAAATCTGTGAACGTCGCTCTTTAGCTTTAAATTTTTTTCATTAAAGAATTGTGAATGATTTTAAGCCTCTATTTATGAGCGCAAGGTTTAAAAGTAATTCTCAACTTGTGAATCATTTTAACATTGTTGAAATTGTCACATCTCTATTTTCCCCTTTCTTGCATAGTCGCCCTCTATGGGCCAACTGAAAATAGTTATTGTATATGACATCAATATTCATTGTTAATCTCGCAGTGAAGCCGAGCAGACATTATAAAATAATAAAAGTGAATTATACAAGAAAGATTATTTTTATTCAACAAACATTTTTGATGACTTAACAAATGAATTAATAGCGTCTGGTGCAAAAATCGAAGAAATGGACAAAGTTTCGCTTTTATTATTAACATTACCCTCGTTGATGCAAAAATAAGCGAGATATCTAAGTTTTTCGATTTTCAACTTTTCACCTCGAGCCCTTTCAGTCGAGCCGTAGCTCCTAAACCGTTAGGGGCAGAGCAAAACTTTGCATAGCGGAGTTGTAGAGTAGAGAATTTCCAAAAAAAATGCAGCCCTTACTCCACCCATTAACAAAAGATAGTCTTACCTTAGCATTTGTTAAAAATCGTTTTTTGGATCATGAGATCAAATTCAAAAGTGTTATTAAAGACACTAGCTTAAAATTGTTACAAGCTGTGTCTAATAATCAACAAAAGGATAATTAAATGAAAATTTATAGTTTCAAAAAAAAAATTAAAAACAAGTTCAAGTTTTCAAAAATAATCCTAAAACAGATCTAAAATGTCATCGCATCATTGTGGCAAAAAAGGACATTTAAAGAAAAATTGTTTTATTTTAAAAAGAAACAAATAAAGTAATGAAAAACCAAAGCAGGCCCAAATGGCAACAGCTCACCCAGTAAGAGGGTTTAAATTTATGATGAGACATAGTGTAGGTTTTAATAACAAAAGCGGTGTATCGTTTATACTGGATTCTGGAGCTTCAGATCACATGATCAACGATGTTCGTGATAGAAAATAAAATAGTTTGAGTATTATTAAAACAAAAAAAGCGTATTATACGCAAGAATATTACATCTTGTAACACTATGTATATGGGTATCGTAATTATACGATATGTATTTTCATATAAACCATGTTGCTACACCGAATAAAAATTAAATTCGTTATAACGTTGCGAAAGACAGTCTTTTTTTTCATATTAAACAGTTTGTCCGGTACTTGAAAATTACAGTCCATCCAACAGCGTAAATTGACCAGGCAATTTATAAACGATAAGAAATTTTTTACCGATCATGTAACTTTCGAATCGCCAGTTGAGATCGCAGTTGCAAAATGTGGGGAGTTTGTTAATTCCACAGCTATGGGTATAGTAAGAATCCGGAGCAACTTTGATAAAAAAGATGCAAAATGCCGGCATGACAATGGAATTTAATTCAGGGGGTGTGAAAGTCACTAAGAATGGTAATGTTATTATTGACGGTATGTATAAATCGAATGTACCAATTGTTGAATTTAAAGTACGTCATAGGGCATATGCAACAAATATGACTAATAATATTGAATATCAATTGTGGCATGAAAGATTAGGACACATTAGCAAAGGCAAGTTTATAGACACCAAGCAAAATAAATTGATGCTGTGCCAAGCCAAAACGGTGAGCGAGCTTAACGCCCAACTCAGCGTGTACGAGAAGGTTTGAGAAAATCAACTGCAGTCATTATACTCGGGAGGAAGTCAACGACCAGCAGTGAATGTACAGCTGGGAAGGAAGGAGAAGATAAAGGATAGAACATGCTATAAGGAGAGACAATACATCTCGCATTTGAATATAGTACTGAGCCCAAGCGATGCAGCAGCGGGGGAGGGCAGAGCGTAGCAAAGTGCGCACTACATCAACGGGTGACGAGGCTAGTTCATTGCGAGAGGCCAGAATTATGCTGGCAGTCGCTTTCAGCGCTGGTGGACACAGGCAGTGACGCTTGTCTTCTTCGACGCAATATGCTAATAATAATGGAGTATGTAGAACTCGATACAAAGAGAAACCTGTGTTGCATTGCACAGATAAGGTGATGACTTTGGGTAATGTTCCAAACAATGTATAAATAGCCAAAGATCACATATCCTTTTAATCAGTCTGTGTACAACCGTCAACCGCTTAACATCATTCCGAAAATAAAAACCTCTTTTTTCTAAGTTTAACCGCTCATTTTTCAATTCTTAATTTCTTTCGTCTTAAGCGCGAACAGGTAATCACGAAACAAAAGTCGAGGTAGATGGAGTAAAAATCCACATGAACATCCACGTGGTAAGGGAACAGTATATGCAATACGCGACTATTATTGGAAACAACGGCTTGAGGATGTTGACCTGGTCATTACGACAGAATGAGTGGAGTTTAGGATCAAAGAAGCTCTAGTAGAGATCGCTGGTGGGGAGAAACAGGAAAGCAAAGTCGGTAAGGGGCATAGCTGGTTGTGGACATCAGTCAAGATTAGGCGCACCCAGAGGGGTAGAAGAAAGGGATCGAAGGCCTTGCAGTCTCTGAATTGATCGTTAGAAGAACAAGAACGCGATATGCCCGTCGGTACGAGAAGGCGAGGAAAATTGAGAAAAAATAAATAAAAGGTGTCTAAAAATAATTCATCTTCAGGTTAGCTAATCAGATGGAAATGGAAATTTTAATCAATTTCATGGAGGAGCACTTAGACGTGGCACGGAACTATATTCCGAAAACAACTCAGGGTAGATGGGTAATAAATAATATTATGGTCAGGCTAAATTTCACTAGACTGTCCACTAAATCGGTACCATCTTGGAGAAAAGTAAGTAACAGAATATCTTTTGTTAGGTTTGAATTATGATAACATAAATTGTATTTCAAAGGAGTGGACCGATTTCAAATACAGAGATTGTTTAATGGAGGTGGTGTGAGAACCTGTGCCATGAGAGAGGAAGGTCGTGTGGGTGTGTTGTACATCGGATCGACGGTGCATGAATTCAGTCGTGTTTACACCGTCGCACTATGGGACCAACTAGCACTTATCGTCTCAAAAATGTTTTTTTCAAAATCAAGATTTTAATGTTTGTATTAATGGGAATGGGTAGACGGATATCCAAACTATTAGTTTCAATAGTTTTTTTATATTTGCCATCAAGCATTATACCAAAAACATATGCCTTAAATTGTTAAAAAAAATTAAGCTGCCAAAATAGTTTTGTGAAGTAACTTTTAACATCTTCATTCTTTGTATTCGCAAATGTAACTTCATAGGTGTTGCATATTTTTGAAAAGCTTATAGGTTATGCTTTCTAATTAAAGCAAAATTGGAAATTTCTATGTAATCAATTAAGAAATAAAAGCCTTTGTTAAAGTACATTAAAATTCTCCGTTGTCTAATGTTTAAAAAGAGATTTGACTTTTAGTTCAGTTTGCCGCTGTAAAAGTTTATGCTACTTTTTATTCCTAAGGTCATCAGTAGTTATGGGGAAAAGATAAAATGTGCCCCAATCTGCCCCCCTTTGTCATAAACCTATTAATGTGTCACTGAGACGCAGGTGCATAAAGTACAATTTTGACAAATTCATATTATTCTTGTAACGGTGTGCATTGATAAGCGACAGACGTGGTACATATTGTATATAAATAGTGTTTACCTTATTATCTGGTTGAGAAATAAACATTTTGGGTGTAATTTTATATAATATAACTTTCGCAAAATGAGTGAATTCCGTATTTCTTATCGCGACTTGTGTAACTTCTTCATCCACAATGGAACAAATATTTCGGACATTGAAAAGTACCTACACGTCAATTTTCATCTCCCGCCCACAAAAATTCCAATAGTTGTGCCAATAATTCAAAAGAATTTACTTTCCAAATTCAAAGATCGTTGGATGAAAGCAAGTAGAACTAAAGAACGTTTTGAAAAGTGTAATTCATCGTGGTTGGACGCTGAATTAAAAGTGGTATTCGATGAAGAGAAACCATCAACATCTGGTGAACGTGGAAGACCTTCAAAAGCGTATGAAGAATTGTCTGAAAAATCCAAGAAACGAAAGAATTTGGAGTTAGTTCAAGAGCACGGGCTAGAACATATACGTAACGCATACGTACAAGGGCTAAGGGCTATAGGGGAAATAGAAGAAGTCTTTATTGTAAACACGATTCGGACTATGAACAGAGAAGAGAAAAAAAAAATAATGAAACGAATATCTCCTGAGAGCGGAACTGTTTCTTCGTATTCTATCCACGAGGCCTTGAGTATTTACATTGATCTAGATCTGTCAAAACATAAGTATGTACACCTAAGATCTTGTTTGGCTGAAAAAAATTGCTCGGTCTTTCCGTCTTATCAGATGTTACAAATCGCTAAAAAAATGTGCTATCCACCAGAACCGAGCATTCAGGTAACTGATATTAGTGCTAAAATTAAGCTTCAAGATTTGTTAGACCATACGGTTGAACGCATTTTGATGACCAACTCTATTTACAAGCCTAAGCCGAAAAATCTTAAGCTCCTTACCAAGTGGGGCTGCGATGGGTCTTCGGGACAGAGTGAATATAAACAGATATTGTCAGGAGAAGATAATCTGATTTCTGACTCAAATTTATTCATTGCTTCACTCGTGCCGATAAAGCTTTTTAACATGGATACAAACGAAGTTCTTTGGCAAAATCGCGCTTGTTCTTCGGTAAGATATTGTCGTCCGATTTCTATTGAGTTTTCAAAAGAAACTCCCGACAAAACAAGAGCTGTAGTTAATGATATACGAACACAGATTAATGAGTTACAACCAACTTTATTAAACAAAGATGGTGGAGTGGTTGAAATCAAGCACGAGCTGTTTTTAACAATGATTGATGGAAAAGTAGCTCAAGTTCTTACTGATACCAGTTCGGCTGCTGTGTGTACTATATGTGGAGCAACACCAAAAGAAATGAATGACTTAAACAAAGTGAGATTAAAACCTGAAAATAAAAATGCATATCAGTATGGCCTTTCAACTTTGCATTGTTGGATTAGGTGCATGGAACTCATTTTGCATATATCGTACAATATTTCATTCGAGAAATGGTCTGCCACTACACCTGAGAACCAGAAAAGCAAAGAGGAAAAGAAAAAAATATGTGCAAGATCGTTTCCGGGCTGAACTGGGCTTACATATAGATAAACCACGACAAGGTAGTGGAAACAGCAATGATGGTAACACAGCTCGTCGATTTTTTCAAAATTATCACTTTTCGGCAAATATAACAGGAGTTGATGAAAACTTAATTAGAAGGTTTTACGTTATTTTACAAACATTTTTATCGGGCATGGCTATCAACCCGGAGTTGTTTGGCAAGTATAGCCTTAGCACTGCACAATTGTACGTAGAAAAATATAATTGGTACACTACATGCCCTCTTCGGTCCATAAAATATTGGTTCATGGTGAAAACATCATTAAACATTTCGCGATATTGCCAATAGGTCAGTTGTCCGAAGATGCACAGGAATCGCGCAATAAAGACTATAAAAAAATAAGGTTGAACCACTCCAGAAAATGCTCGAGAGTAGCAACAAATCAAGACGTTTTCCATGCTCTATTATTTACATCTGATCCATTTATTTCAAATATGAGAAAACCGATTGCTAACGATTCTAAAGATCTATTGGAAGAAGCTAAGCTGCTCTTATATTCATTTGAACAATCTAACTAATCATTAAAGGTAAGAATAAATGCTTTTATTTCGTGCTATTTATCGTTTTTTTTTCGTATTGTATCGCAAGCCTAAATTACTAACTTACTTACTTCAGATGACGCTACAGTCCTTGGTGGACCTTGACCTCAGCCAACAAGCTTCGTCAGCCAGCTCTGTCTCCAGCTAGCCGTCTCCAGTTTTGCACGCAACCCTCAATTGTGTACTATAGTTGTGACATTTGAATTTGGATGATTTTTTTAAATATAATAAAACATATTTATGTATATGATATGAACATTATTTAAAAGCATAAATATTCCAGATTATGTGTGCAAAGTTTCACCTTTTTATCACTGAAAACAAAAAAGATAGAGATTTTTGAGACGATAACTGCGGGTTGGTTCCATAGTGCGTCGAGCCGAACAGATCTTAACTGTTCAATAAACAGAACGTTAGTCACGATCGAAAACGTGTTTTATTGAAGGTTTACACAGAAACGATTAAAAGTGGTATTTTAAAATTCGCGCGAAGAACAACAAGCCCTTAATTGGCAATGACCAATCTGTGCTTAACCTTGTTATTTCACCAATTACAAACTGGTAAGTATGGTATGATTAGAAACAGTCCCTTACAACAACTTTGAACTTGGCTGCGTTCGACAGTTTTCAAAAATGTCGCAGTAAGATTAGGAGGAACGGCCGCAGATTCACAGGATGGCATAAATTACCTTGCTTTGAACACACCCTGAATTTGATTGTCCAAAGTGCTTTAAAAGTTGTTGAAACTATTCAAAAGAAGGTGAAGCGAATAGTAGAGTTTTTTCATCGTAGCAGCCGCAGAAAAATTGCAATCGCTGCAAATTCAAGTTGGAGGGAATAAACAACCACTGAAGCTTATCAATGATGTCGTGACCAGATGGAATTTGACATATTTTATGTTTGAAAGGTTTTGCAGTGTTCAGGAATCCATTGGAGCTCCTCTTGGAGTTTTGCACAACCCTTTTGAATCACATCAGCTGGAGGAATGGACTTCTTTGCGGGAATGCTGTATTATTTTAAAACCTTTCGAGCTGATGACTTCAGAACTAAGTGCCAAGAAAGCGGTTACAATTTCAAAAGTCATTCCATTGGTTATTGCATTGCGCAGGGCAATAAATAAGAACACAGTCTTGCATTCCGATATGGCGAAAAGACTAAAAGAATCGTCGTTGGATTGATTGCATAGGCGATTTTAAGGCTTGCAATTCATGCAAATCTTAGCAAAGGCAACGTATTTGGACCCAAGATTTAGCTAGTTCCACTGCTATTGCGGGTATCCAGGAAATTCTTCATGGAGAGGTAATTGCACGCTGTCGTAGGAAAGACCTGTTCCTGGAACCACACAAGCCAGTGCATCCTCTGCCAAACAAATAGAACCACATCTTCCATGGGAAGATGTCAACAATGATGTGCAGCCCGCATCCAATCAAATCCATTGTCCGCAGGAATAATATTATAGAAATGCGGCAATATACCGAGGAACAGGTTATTCCTCGGCAGGAGAACGCGTTAGCAAGGTGGAAGTCACGAGAAATAATTTATTCAAATCTTGCCAAGTTAGCTAGAAAATATGTACTTAACGTCAGTTCCTAGTGAAAGGGTTTTTTCAAAGGCTCGATTGGTAATTTCCGATAAAAGAAGCAGACTAAAACCTCCAGATGTCCACACATGTGGGAACAAAAAGACGACCCAAAGGAACACATGGTGAACAGAACACGAGAAGGACGTACCCGAAGAGGTATACGAATGGAGAAATACGAGTATAATAACCTCGAGGAGTAGAAAGCAGACGAGTCGAGACAGTATAGTGAGACGCCAAAGATCAGCCTTAACTTATAACAAACGTCAAAACCAGGCCTACCAACTGGCTCGGCTAGAAAACTCTTATTCCTCGTGTCTCAATAGGACTAGTTGTCCTTTAAGCAAATTGTAATTAATTAATATCCAAATATGTAGCGACTGTCGTGCTCGCCACATCCGGCGTGTGGACGACGCCATAGTGGTATGGTTCCACGACGAGAGGGCGCCACAACCGCAACAAGTGTGGCGACTTGTGTCACCACTAAAACGAGAGTTGACTGCTAGAGGCGCGCGAAATATTTCCAAAACATTTTCTGAGCGCACACTAGGCGCCAGAGGAGCGAGACCTTTGTGTAGCGTTATATTAGTTAACGACATCAGCATTATTCGTGCAACACTTCGCAAACGTTTCCCAGACTTGATACCAGACACCCAACCACGAGCATCCCATCCACACATTCCATTCCCACAGACCGATCATGCTCCAGATTCATGTCGCTGACTTGACGTCTGGAGCCGACACCTGCCGTGTCTTATGACACATTCCTCTCCCATTATCCCATTCTTCCTATCCGCAGGTGCCGCTGCTTTTAGGTGTAAAGTAACTTTGTATTTAGATCTTAAGTCAGTTGTAAATTAGACATCAATAAAGAAAGAGGCTTCTCCTCAAGAAAATAATTTTTTTTAAGAATTTTTATTTAAAAATAATTTAACTGGCGCCCGAGCAGGGACCCGTGTCGCGCGTATTATTTAATTAATAAAAAAGCCAGTCCGTCAAGTAGTGCAGTGCTTTGAGCCAAAACCCTCAAGTAGTGTAGTGCTCATCAAAACGCGAAAAAAAGGCAACCAAAAACCCTCAAGCAGTGTGCGTGTTGTTTCGATACGGGTCTCTAACCGCGATCGTGTTGTGGTGAAACAGTGAATAAAAACTGAAGGGCCCCGCAGTAGACCTACGCAAAATAAAGTGCAGGAGGAACCGGAAGTTCAAAGAGAGCTAGCCGCACCACCCGATCAACCTGGAACATGAACATAGCAGTAATTATAGCGTAAGAAAGTTTATCATAAGAAATTAAAATATATTTTATACTCTGGGAGACTAGAAATCTAAGTATAGTGAAGATTAATTAGAATCAGTGCATTAATTAAGATTAATTTGACAACTAAATACCGGAACAACTATTTTTCTTTTAATATAAGAAAATGCCTACCACAAGATCCGCAAGTACCGCCAATACAGGCGCTCAAAATACCATTAGCCCCGAAAGTATTGTAATTATGGATACTCCAGTCGAAAATCCAAACCTTTTCTTCCGATCAAGTGCTTAAAACCAGATTGCACTCACAGAACATTCACAGAACTATTAGAACGTTGTATCTACGAATACAACTTTTCAGTACACTCAACTACAGGGAAGAAACCCATAGAAGTGTTCTTTGGCAGAAATGTTAGCACAAACCCAAATCTATTCGAGAAAGCTAGACAGGACAATATAGATAAACTCAAGGAAAAACAAGTTAATGACCTTAAATATCACAACAAAAATAGACACAAACTAAAAACTTATTCACCTGGAGAAATCATTTTTGTAAAAATTAACAAGCGATTAGGATCAAAATTATCCCCCAGATATAAGAAAGAAATAGTACAGGAAGATAAAAATACACTCGTTATAACCCAATCAGGTAGAACGGTACACAAGAGTCACATTAAAAATTAAACCCTTTTTCCAGACTTCTAGTGGCGATCGGCAAAGCCGAAATCCAAATACTAGACTATACTCACATTTAGTTAATTGCAATAAACACTGGAACGGCTAAAATACAGACGGGAAACATTAAAATCATCCATGAAATAGACTTGGAAATCTATCAGAAACTGATTGAAGAAATATCAACACTCATTCATCAAAAAATAAGCACTAACTACCCTACCTATCCCTTCCTTCTCCAAGAACTATCCCAATAACAAAACATTCTGCTTCGGATCAAGCCCCATAAACATAAACGCTCACTAGACTTTATTGGAAGCGCATGGAAGTGGATCGCCGGAAATCCCGACCATGACGACTTGATGATTTTACAAAATAAGATTAATAATTTGCTAGTTAACAACAATAAGCAAGTAATAATAAATAAAGTTTCAATAGACAGAATAAATGTACTAAGCAATATAACTAACGAAATCTTGAAAAAATTAAAAACCAATAAACTATTTGAGATCGATCTTGTTTCAATCACCCAATACAAAATTAAGTTACTTAAGGAAGAACTGCTAAATTTAGAATATGCCATACTTTGGGCAAAAAGTAAAATTATAAATTCCTTTTTATTATCTAGTAAAGAAATTAATATTGTAACTAAAATACTAAGAAAAGAAGAATTTCCATACGATAATATAGACGAAGCTCTGGAATTCTCAGATATAAAAATTGTAACTAATCATAGTTCTATAATTTATATTATAAGCCTCCCAGGTACGAACACAGAAACATGTAAAACGCTACTTGTAAAAGCGGTAAAAAAGAAAAATTATATAAACAAAATAAAGTATGAACAAATATTGAAATGTAATGATAAGATTTACGGAATGAGCCTACCTTGTAAAACATATAATAGTATATCAGTATGTAATAGAGATAACTTAGTAGATTTAAGCGGAACGTCATGTGTACCTAATTTACTAAACAGCATTCCATCAAACTGCACCAAAATAAACAATCACCATATCCCAGATGTTGAGGAAATTCTACCCGGCATGTTACTCCTAAATGATTTTAACGGGACACTCCAGGCTAACGATAAATTTCTTAATCTAACCGGCACTTTTATTATCAAAATTGAAAATTCTACAGTGAACGTAAATAATAAAACGTTCGAATGCAAAATAACATCAATTTATAAACCTTTACCAGCACTAGCGCAACAATCATCCACAATAGATAACTTTGAAGAACTTCTTTCAATACAGATGTTAAGGGAACTTTACATCAATAATACAGAAAACATCAGGCTACTAAACACCAAACATCAAACCCACATATTTACAAACCTTGGACTGATAATACCATCGACCATACTTATCCTGATCATCTTAATTAAAGTTTTCTGGATAAAGAAAGTACCACATGTAGAGATAGTCAATGAGATACACGAGTTGCCATCAACACCAAAACGATGCACAGAAGATCCTACTGTAAAGGAAAATGTTATTCCAACACAGCGACCAATAGTCAAACCATCCAGAATCAGCCAAATTCCACTATTTTGAGGTCAAGCGAGGACGCTCGAATCTGAAGAGGGAAGAGTTAACGACATCAGCATTATTCGTGCAACACTTCGCAAACGTTTCCCAGACTTGATACCAGACACCCAACCACGAGCATCCCGTCCACACATTCCATTCCAACAGACCGATCATGCTCCAGATTCATGTCGCTGACTTGACGTCTGGAGCCGACACCTGCCGTGTCTTATGACACATTCCTCTCCCATTATCCCATTCTTCCTATCCGCAGGTGCCGGTGCTTTTAGGTGTTAAGTAACTTTGTATTTAGATCTTAAGTCAGTTGTAAATTAGACATCAATAAA
This sequence comes from Matsumyia berberina, assembly GCA_917880715.2. NCBI lineage: Eukaryota > Metazoa > Arthropoda > Insecta > Diptera > Syrphidae > Matsumyia > Matsumyia berberina. Next base: position 105,656,747 of record OU862870.1, on the reverse strand, counting down.
GAAAGAGGCTTCTCCTCAAGAAAATAATTTTTTTTAAGAATTTTTATTTAAAAATAATTTAACTTATTCATTCGCATTGCGTCCTTCTGACTGAGAACACCCTTCATTTAAACTAACTAAATATCCTTGTGAACTTTCATTGTTTTTTGTAATTGAATAAATAATTTAAAACGTTACTGTCCACTTTGTTTTTAATATCAGTGTGTAGTACACAACAAAATTCCTACATTGGTGACCCCGACGTGATATTTGGTCGTGGGCAAAAGAGAAAAATATTCAAATTTAAAAAAAATAAAAAAAAACATGTCACGAGCAAATTCACCCCAAGAAGACCCTTCTGCGAGTCAAGGGCCTGTTCCACCGCAGCGTTATGGTGCTAACGACGACAGCATTGTGGCAGTTGCTAGTTTTAAGCTTCCTCCGTTTTGGAAAACAGAGCCGGAGCTTTGGTTTATCCAAATTGATGCGCAGTTCAGGAATCGTAATATACGATCCGACAACAGTAAGTACTACGCAGTTGTTGCAGCCCTTGATCCCGACGTTCTTCAGGAGGTGTCCGACATCATCAGAGCACCACCAGACAAGGACAAATTCATCCACCTGAAGACTAATCTTATCAAGCGGTTTACCGACTCCGTCGAGCGGCAGTTACATAAATTGCTCACTGAGTTGGAGCTCGGTGACAAAAAACCATCGCAACTCCTCCGGACGATGAAATCACTTGGTGGGAGTAAAGCCACGGAGTATCTTATCCGCACCAAATGGCTAGGTCTGCTGCCTGAGACTGTTTGCAAGATTCTGAAGGCGGTCAGAGGAGCTACGCTTGACCAGCTCGCTGACGTTGCTGACAGCCTTATGGAGAACAACAGCAGCTCCTATGTCATGTCCACATATTCAGATCGCAGCAAGCCACATAAATGCAGCGACTCTGAACTCCTGGACCAGAGATTGACGGGCATTGAGAAGTCAATCGCACAGCTCTCAATCGCTTTTCAAAAGCTGTCAGCTAAGCTGCGTGACAATCAATCACGTGACAAACAATCACGACCCCGTTCAAGGTCGCGAACGCAGGACTCTAAGGCGCGAGTATGCTACTACCACGAGAGGTTCGGCGATGAGGCACATCGATGTTTGCAGCCCTGCAACTACAAGTCCACCAGTGTCAGTCCGGAAAACCAGCCAGGCTGTCGCCCGGAGAGGCAGTAGGCGGCAGCCACCAAATCGACAGCATCAACACCAACGAAGAATTTCGCTTGCACCTCTATGACAGGGCCACCAATCTAAACTCTGGTTCTGTCATATCCGTGTTACCGCGAACTGCAGTAAGGCAAGTACCATCACTTACTCATTTTAAACTGTACGCAGCAAATTCTTCCGTAATAAACACGTACGGACAACAAACACTAACCATAAACCTAGGTCTACGCCGCACGTTTACCTGGTCCTTTACGATTGCTGATGTAAAATCACCAATACTGGGAGCAGACTTCATCGTACACTTTGGGCTACTCATCGACCTTAAGCAACAACGCCTAGTTGATCCTCTCACTACCTTGTCTGTTCGTGGTAGAGTCGCTGCAGCTTTGGACTACAATATTTCTACCGTTGACCAACAATCACTTGCCAACTTCCACCCGCAAATCGCCAAGTTGTTAACAGATTTCATCGACATCACCATGCCTCCCAGAACACCAACTGCTGACATCATTACTGCTGTATCCCATCATATCCTGACAACCGGCCCTCCCGTTGTTGAACGTGTGCGCCGATTGTCTGGGGAAAAACTGGAGGTGGCCAAAAACGACATCGACTTCCTTCTGCAGCATAATGTCATCCGACCTTCATGTAGTCAATGGGCTAGCCCCATTCACCTGGTACCCAAAAAACTTGGGGGCTGGCGCACAACCGGTGACTACAGACGACTAAACTCCCAAACTATTCCGGATCAATATCCATTTCCGTTAATTGAAGACCTGTTCCAAGCACTACATGGTAAGCATGTATTTTCTACAATAGACTTAGTGCGTGCATATCACCAAATCCCTATGGCTGAAGAGGACATTCCGAAGACTGCCATCACGACACCATTTGGCCTTTTCGAATTCCTTGGCATGCCACCAGGTCTTCGTAACGCCACACAGACTTTCCAGCGGCATATGGACACCATCTTCAGAGGTTTGCCCTTCGTTGGGAAATTTATTGACGACATCATTGTTTCATCTGATTCGTTGGAGGAACACATCACAAACCTCAAGCAGGTTTTCACCATCCTCCACAAGCACCAACTCAGCATTAACGTCAGCAAATGCAATTTCGTAAAGGAGCAACTCAGCTACTTGGGCTACACCATCAACTAAGACGGATACCAACCACCATCCGAACGGATCGAGGCCATTCTCTCCTACCCAAAGCCAGAGACCATCACTGATCTTCGTCGCTTCTTGGGTGTCATCAATTTTTATCGGAAGTGCATCCCGAACGCAGCTCAACTCCAGTCCCCGCTCAATGCCTACTTAAAGGATGCCAAGAAGAACGACAAACGTAAAGTGAATTGGACACCTGAGAGCGAGAAGGCCCTCACAGATTGCAAATTGAGTGTCGCTTCAGCAGCTCGAACAGCTTTTCTTTCACCAACAGCACCGCTATCTCTCTCAACCGATGCTTCCGCCTCTGCAATTGGCGCAACACTGGAGCAGTTGAGAGACAAAACATGGCATCCAGTTGGATTTTTCTCCAGGAAGCTCAGCCCGACAGAGGTGAAATATAGCACCTATGACAGGGAGTTGCTGGCAATCTTCGCTGCAATCAAGTTTTTTCGTCACATTGTTGATGGACGTCAATTTATTATTAAAACTGACCATAAGCCGCTCACCTACGCGTTTGCTCAAAAAGCAGAAAAGGCTTCACCCAGGCAGCTGAGACAACTGGACATGATTTCACAGTTTTCCACTGAAATCATTTACACCAAGGGAACTGACAACACCGTCGCTGACGCATTATCCCGCATATGTGCAATAAACATGCCAACGATACTGACTGCTGAGAACATCCAGGAGCATCAACAACAAGACGACGAGCTTCAACAGTTGCTTGCCAACACCAACAGCAACTCTCTCAAGCTCCAGCGATTGTCAATAGATGGGCGTAACATCATCCACTGCGACATTTCTTCCGGACTTGTCCGGCCATACATGCCCACATCACTTCGACGACAAGCTTTCGACACCAGCCATGGGCTGTCCCATCCTAGTGGTCGAATCACATGTCGCCAACTAAGGCAAAAATATGTTTGGCCGGGAATAAGGAAGGACGCACTTGAATGGTCGCGGAACTGTTTGTCGTGTCAACGCTCCAAGATTCAACGGCACAACCAACTAGTACCGAACAAAATTGATGTACCCGATGGACGGTTCAACCACATCCACATGGACCTCATCGAACTACCAACCGTGAAGAGCCTTAGGTATTGTCTAACGATAATTGACAGGTTTTCCAGGTGGCCGGTAGCAGTGCCGTTAAAGGACATGACAGCCGACACCGTTTGCAACGCTTTCTATGCAAACTGGATTGCCCAGTTCGGCACTCCTCTCACCATCACAACGGACCAAGGAGCACAATTTGAGAGCTTTGATGCAGATGATTGGCGCTGAGCGAATTCGAACTACAGCATACCATCCACAGTCGAATGGAATCATCGAGCGATGGCATCGCTCACTCAAAGCAGCTTTAATGTGCAGCGCTGAAGTTACTTGGCCCGAAGCTCTGCCAACAGTACTGCTCGGACTCCGCACTTGTTTCAAGGAAGACTTGAAGGCATCGCCTGCAGAACTTGTTTATGGTACGAATTTTTCGTTTCGGAGGACATGCCTCCGGATCCGCAAAGATTTCTGGAGAAATTCCGCCAGCACATCAGAGGACTGAGACCAACTGCAACAACACACCACATTAAACCACGTATGTTTGTTCTTAAAAACCTATATTCATGTTCTCATGTATTCCTCAGGATTGACGCTGTTAAAAAACCTCTTGAGCCGCCTTACTCTGGGCCACACGAAGTGCTAGAACGCATCAACGATCACCTTTTCAAAATCAAAGTCAGCAGATTGAAACCAGCATGCTTCGTTAAAGAAGACTCCGACGTTCAGCAGTATCCGAAACAATACGAAGCAACATACACCAAGAAACCTAAAACTGTCACGTTTCCATCGTTGTGAATCTCACCGATGCACAGTGTGAGAAATTGGCAATCTAGCGGGACATAATTGAAAAAATCGAAGTCAAGCGAGATGCTCTCAGAGTGCATGGTTTACTTCTTAACACAGTGCTTAACTGTAATCTTAGCGCCTTTTGTTAATTTCGTTCGCTAACAAGAATTTATCAGCACCGAAAGTCAGTTGTTGTGGTAAATTGCTCTGAGACTGCATCATAAACGCATTTTTCGCTAAAAATTCATTTGTCGCTTACGAAAAGTTCAGTTGTTTGATTGTGATAATTTTTTTTTTCTATTGTTAACTACTTCTTGCAGGTTAGTTTGGCACATTAATTTTAGCTGCACGTTCTTTATTAATTTTATAAAAAAAATTATAAATCTGAGAGGAAAAAAATGCAACGCTCTAGGGAGAATTTTTTTTTCATCAAAACGTGTAAACAATTATTCCGCGTTATTCTTACTTAAAACTATATAGAGATGAACCTCCGGAGTGTTGGCTCTTAGAAAAGCCAAAAAAGTTTTGCACGTTTTTGCAACGCCCATACACTTATTTTTGATTTTCAGAATGACCTCTACATTATCACGCCGAGAAATTTTTGAAGTTTGGGCCCAAACCGACAAAACCGGCCGCAAGAGTGCATTTTTAGAATTGATAGTTGAAAAATATTATCTTCAGGAGCTTTCTGAACCGGCTAAAAAAAAACTTAAGCTGGCCATAGCCGATTTGTGCTTTAAAATTGAAGCAAGATGGTTGAAAAGCAATAGGCTACGTAACCGCTTCCTGTCTGCAAATTTAGCTTGGTTAGATCAGCATTACATGCTACCTGTCCTTATTCAGAGTGAGCTTCAATCAACTTCTTCATCAACCGTTAATGTAGAACAACCAAAAAAGCCTGGGCGAATACCAAAAAAATTCGAAGATTGTAATGAAAAAACGAAGGGTTCAAAATCTGTTACACACAAAAAGCCCCGAAGAAATAAGGATGGCTAACGAGATGATGCTTCATAAAATGGGCAAAAGAGACTCAGCAAAACTGGTCAAGGATCTCTCAATAGGCTCATCTAGTAGGGGTACAGAAGTGAAAAAGCTTGTAAAAAGATTTACCTTTGAGGCTTCCACTTCCACTATTTCTCCGGACGAAGCGTTGGCAATCATAACTGATGCAAATTTATCCAGGCATCAATATGATGTCATTCGACAAAAAGCCAATCAAAAAGTCAAAGATCTATTTCCATCCTACGAACAAGTGAAACAAGCAAAGAAAAATTGCTATCCGGGTCCAATTGAGGTTACTGAAGTATATGCCAAGAATGAACTTCAGTCCTTAGTTAATCATACCATACAAAGGCTTTGTTTGGCCCAAAAGGGATGTTTTGTTTTCACTAGATGAGCTAAGGAGTGGTGACAATGAAGTGAATATTTTGGTGAAATGGGGATGCGATGGAGCTCAACAAAAACAGTACAAACAGAAGTTTTCATCACAGCAGAATCAACAGAGCCAAACAGATGAAAGCATATTTAGCATTTCAATGGTCCCGATTCAAATGTACTTAAATAATGTTAGAGGCAGGAAAGTTATATGGCAAAATCCAGCTCCATCTCCAATTTCAAATAAGGTCGTAGACAAAAGATCATTGTCATTTGGATTATCTCCATTACATTCTTGGATACGGTTCATGGAGTGCGTATTGCACATAGCATATAGGCTTGATGTAAAGGCATGGCAAGTTCGGGGAGCTGAAAATAAAGCGAAAGTAGCAGCTAGGAAAAAACATATTCAAGAACAATTCCGCAGTGACCTGGGCTTGCTAATAGATATGCCTACACAGAATGCAGGCAACACTAATGACGGCAATACGGCTAGACGGTTCTTCCGTTCAGCAAAGAAAAGTTCCGAAATAACCGAAGTAAACCTTGAACTTATTGTGCGGTTTCATATAATTTTGGAAACTTTGGGTAGTGGTTATGCTGTAGATGAAGCCTCTTTTCACAAATATGTCGTGGAGACCCGAGAACTTTATCTGAAAGAATATCCATGGTATCCTATGCCGGTCAGCGTTCACAAAGTGCTCTTTCATGGAAAGGAAGTGATAGCCAATTGTATTCTTCCTATTGGACAGCTATCAGAAGAAGCGCAAGAGGCAAGAAATAAAGACATGCGGAAATACAGGGAGCTCTTCACTAGAAAAACGTCAAGAGTCGATACGAATATAGACCTTCTTAATCGGCTATTAATATCTTCGGACCCTTTCATAGCTAGTTTAAGATACGTTCCCAAACGATCTCGTTGTATTACACGAGAGGTTTTGTCTTTGCTGTCCGCACATAATCTTGACGAAGACGCTTTTAGTGACAGCGAAAGCGACTAAATAAAATAAAATAAAATAATCGCTTTAATTCAATTTTGTTTTGTTTTATGTTCTGTTAAATAATTTTATTCTAAACATTTAAATAAGAAATATATTCAATTTGTTACATATGTTCCTTTTTATGAACAACACAAACAACTTAAAACAAAATTAAACAAAAAAAAACCAGATGAAAAAATATAACTCTTATGAGATTACACACAAAAAGTGTTTATTGGCCTTTTTTCATTAATAAACTGCTATTAGTATATTTAAAAAGAAATTATTTATTACTATTTATTCAGCCTAAATCAATTAGCATCAATAAATCAACAAACGTTTCAATAAGAAGTACGTTCGATGCCTTTTTACAGTTTTGTCCTTCTAGATTGCCAATTACTCACACTGTGCGATGGTCACCTGTGGCGACTTGTGTCACCACTACAACGAGAGTTGACTGCTAGAGGCGCGCGAAATATTTCCAAAACATTTTCTGAGCGCACACTAGGCGCCAGAGGAGCGAGACCTTTGTGTCGCATTTATTTTCCTTTGTTTAACTTTGTGCGTTGTTTTTAAAATCGATATGCCTTTGAGTCATTGTTATATTCATTCGCATTTCGTCCTTCTGACTGAGAACACCCTTCATTTAAACTAACTAAATATCCTTGTGAACTTTCATTGTTTTTTGTAATTGAATAAATAATTTAAAACGTTACTGTCCACTTTGTTTTTAATATCAGTGTGTAGTACACAACAAAATTACTACACAAGGAATAGCTGCAGAGCACACCACAGCTGTGTGTACGTGAATATCAGTTTTGCTTTATGGCATTCCTTGTGGACGATATGTGGTTTCAACAGGACGGTGCCACTTGCCACACAGCTAACGAAACAATGGCTCTTTTGCGCGCAAAATTCAATGGCCGTGTTATCTCACGTGGTGGCGATGTCAATTGGCCGCCAAGATAATGTGATTTGACACCGTTGGATTTTTTTCTTTGGGGTTATTTGAAAGAAAAGGTGTACGTCGATAAGCCAGCAACAATTCAAGAGCTAAAGGATGAGATAATTCGGCACATTAACGGCATAGAACCTCAATTATGCCTCAGCGTCATCGAAAATTTGGACCATCGGATGGAGGTGTGCCGCCGAGGTCGCGGCGGCCATTTGGCCGATATTTTGTTCCATACATAATTGAACCATACCAATATTATCATAATAAAAAGAAATGACAATAATTTCCTAAATAATTTGTGTTTTATTCAAAATCAACATCGGCCCTTAAAATTTAACCACCCTTTACAAACTTCGCGACGAGCACACCTTTATTGTACATTCATTTTGTTAATAAAGTTTAATACAAGTACATACGCTTATACGTAAAAAAAAAAACTTTTTAAAAATTTTATTTGTTTCGTAAGTGTAAGACGGGTCGATTGAACATCTGTTGCGGTCGATCGTCGTAGCAGAAGTAAACAACTTCGCACATATTGTGTTCATGGGTTGTGTTTACCTAGCACCCGCTATACTCGTACGGTTTCTGGTAGAGATCGTACGTCTAGGAAAATGTTATCCCTTAGAAGGGGTAAAATAGCAATTTTGATGTCTGACCATGAACGAGCTACAGATGAGACCTCATTCATGTTTCACTTTTCAAGTTGTGTGGAAGTGCGCGAATTTGACCGAAAAGGATGTAACATACAAAATCGTAATTTGAGTCCTTTTACTCCTCGGTCTTAACTGCACCAGAAATAAGATAAAAAACATCTGTTGCATAAGATACAAATCCATATCTCTGTGGAATTTGACACTTCATGTTCTCAGTGGATATCATGTTCTCAGTGGATATTTCCACTGCACATGTTATCTTGTGGACCTTCCCACTTAAAACAAAGCCATAGAGTATGAGAAGGATCAAATTACAAATTAAAAATATCCATGGGAAAAGAATTGATGGTTCATGTTGGTCGCGACAGTCACTGTCGGTCACCACATTAAGCAACAACCACTCGCGAGTTCTAACAGTAGTATTCTTACACTACTAGAGCCGAGTGCGTTTAAACTAAAATATTATTAAGTAATAAAACAAAACCCACGTTCATACATATATATGTCGTGGACGAATATGTCGTAGAAGAATAAGTATTCTGTAATATTATAAAATTGTAGTAGTGTATAAGAATTAAGAGTAATAAACTTTGTGAATTTGAAATACTCTTTGTTTCATAGGCATGCAATGAGAGCGGGACAGAGAACATGCTTCTCTGTCGAGTAGGTCTCGTTGTGCCGTGGTGTTCTGCGAAAAACAATAAAGGTTAAACGAAGAAAGAAGATGATCGATGCGTTGACATGCGATAGGGGACCGTGGCATTCAGTTTTTAGTCTTAGTGAAATCTTCATGCGGAACACACGCAAACGAGCTCTACTACGCGATCAGAAAATGTCGAAGGAAAACCCTTCTCCGTTATATACATGTATAGTGGATTAAGTTTAAGAATAATAATAAAACGGTAAAAATAACGGCACTGTGTTTTAAATTCAAAAAGAACAAGAATATAAATACATGTCCACCGTTCATAAACAAATACGCACGAGAAAACTTTATAACAAAATTGGCGCAGCCGGTAGGATCAAGGAAGCCCTAGATTACCTAAAAAAAAAAAAATCTATTAAGCGCTTGAAAATCCTTGATCAGAAATAAACGAACAAAGTGCAGTGACAGTGAAAGTGCAAGATTAATTACAATCTAAACAAACTGCCGCAACTACGGCATTAACTACAACAACAATAACAAAAGAAACAACAATAACTACAACGGAAGAAAACAACAATCACATCAGCAACAACAGCAACCACGATAGCAACCTCAACAAAGACTTCATCGAGACGACTACGGAGTGGAACAACTCTTCCGAGATCAAACGACGTAAGTTTAAGTTTTTATTTAAATTCTTTGTCCGAGTAATATAAAAAGGAGTTAGTAAATTTTCGCTTTCTCTTACTGGTCAAAACCAAAAATTAATTGAGTGCCCAAAAATTGTTACAAGTGCTAGTGATTTTGTCCTAAATTGGTTAAACTCCCCCTGACACCTCCTGAAAAACCAGAACACTTTCAAAATGTCCGTCGATTATTGTAAAATCACTAAACTAACTGCTCAGTTAGTACCCCTATTTTCGGGTGGTCAAAGCCTATCAGTAAGTACCAGAGATCGGCATGCGATCATAATTTTGCGACTTAAAATCTACTCACGAAAAAAGCAGTGGAAGTATGTATGTACCGCCACCGCAAACAAAGCGATCGTTGTGTTTACCATACATTCTACAATGAAATCAATTGAGTCAATGAGTCATTGAATCCTGTACTACCGCATGTTCATATCGACTTGCCGAAGCGTTGGTATGTGCGACCGCTAATGAAAACACAAAAACACCGCATACACCGCAACTACGCTCCATCGCAACAAAAGCGCTACACGTCAGAGATTGGCATGCGATCATATTTTTGCGACTTAACATCTAAATGGATGTGCGAATGGATGTCAGTAAACTTGAAGACGGAACATTTTTGTTGCTTCGAATCCTTTTTTTGAGATAACGGATTTTTCGGGATAGCAATGGGAAATGGGAATGTCTGTGGTCTGTAATGATCTTGGTAAAGCATTCCAAATTAGTGTTGTGAGTTGGATGTGAATAGACGTGTGAGAAAAAATTAAGTTTTGTTCATTGAGAATATTATCAATAGATTTGGTATAATGTCGAATAATCACGCATTGGTTGCTGAGAAAATTTCTAGTGGTGTTTACACCTTGTCACAACGACACAAGGGTAGAAGTTTCATTTGGAATATACTGTCCGAAATCTTAAAGGAAGGCGAAACCATAGTTGAAGGATTGTTATACTGCCGAACATGCCGCAAGTTACTTAAATACTCAGGACATCAAACATCTAATCTAAATCGGCATAAGTGTTGCCAAGCCCTTAAGCAGCCAGAAGTTTTAAAATCTGTTGCAGCAGATGACAAAAAGAACGCAATTGACATATGTACAGCTTGGGTTACTGAAGATTGTAGGCCATTTTCGGCTATCGCTGGTTCGGGCTTCGTTAAGCTGGTGAAGTTTTTTATTAGATAGGTGCAACCTATGGAGAAAACGTAGACGTACAGAAGTGAAATAAACGAAGTTGTGAATAGCGGTGGTGCATCTGCTACAATTGATATGTGGTCGGACAATTACGTGAAACGAAACTTTCTAGGCGTCACATTTCACTATCAGAAAGATTTTAAATTATTTGATATCGTTTTGGGAATGAAATCAATGGATTTTGAAAGATCAACCAGTGACAATATTTTGAGAAAGTTGAAGACTTTGTTTAGTGAGTTTGGAGTCCAAAATATCGAAGCAATAAAATTTACAACAGACAGAGGAACAAATATTGTAAAAGCTTTGGAACACAATACACGCTTGAACTGCAGTTGCCACTTATTAGCAAATGTCTTAAACAAGTCGTTCGACGCAACAACAGAGCTCTCAGAATTATAAGAGTCGTGCAAAAAAATAGTGAAATACTTTAAAAAAGCAAATTTGCAGCATAAGCTACAAACTTCTCTGAAGAACCAATGTCCCACACGGTGGAATTCTAATTACACAATGTTCAAATCCATTGTAGATAATTGGTTCGATATAAATGCAGTACTAACTGAGAACGAAGGAAGCCAACGGCTACTGCATATAAATATTTCAACACTTAAAGTTCTAGTTGAAATCTTTAAGGAGTTTGAAATCATTTTTAAGAAATTGCAACTCTGCAGCTCTCCGTCTTTGTGTTTCGTTTTACCTTCAATTCATAAAATTTAAACTATGTGTGCACCTAACATTGCAGACATAAGTGGTATTTCGGTTTTAAAGGAAAAAATTATTCAGAACATTGATGACATTTGGTTAAAAAATTTGAGTTTATGGCATAAGACTGCATGCATTCTTTTTGTATCCACCAGCTGCAAGTATGCAACCAAACGACCTCAACGATATTAAGAGCTTTTGCATTTCTCTCATTAACAATTTAGAGTATGCTCCAACAGCGTCTACTTCGCAGCCAATATTATCAATCTCTTCACCAATAACTCTTGACGCAGCCAGTCCTGCCACACTTTTATCTGTATCAGTTTCTCAAATAGTATTTACTCCAAGTGACACCGTAGACAACATACTTACTTGCTTAATTCCAAATTAATCATCATCCCCCAAAGAAGATATTCAGTTTTTTTTCTCAGATTTATTGAGAGAATCTGAACAGGCGACCCCAGAAACTCCTGAAGAAGAAGTAGAAAAATATAGCAGAGAACTAATAAAAATAACTGAAGATTTTGATGTGATTGAGTGGTGGAGGATTAATGCAAACAACTATCCTCACTTATCAAAAGTAGCACTGCAAATTCATTCAGTTCCTGCAAGCAGTGCAGCGGCAGAACGAGCATTTTCATTAGCAGGTAACAAAATAACAGAGAAGAGGAACAGACTGGGACCCAAGACAGTCGATAGTATATTATTTTTACATTCCCATTATAAAAATTTCAACAAATAATTATAACTGTAAACCTGAAGCCTAAAAATAAAAAATAAAAAAAAAAATAAAATAAAATTTCAAAAATCTTTTGTCTGAGTCATTTAAACAAATGAGGGTAGTTGCGGTGTTTTTGTTTGTCATAAGCGGTCGCACATACCAACGCTTCGGTTAAGTAAATATGAACATGCGGTAGTGCAGGATTCGTAACACTCGGGTTTACTATAAATACATATGTAAAACTATTGCAGCAATTGCGGTGGAAGTTTATACTCGCACCGCTTTTTTCTCACTCATCGCTATGATCTGAGAAAAAATGATCAAACATCGCATAGTACTTCAATTAATATGACTGCATGAATGCAACACCATACGTGTTTGCAGTCAATGCGATGGGGATACATATTTTATGAAGGACCAATGAGTTAGAGTCGTAGAAAAAATCAATGTACATGTATTGAACGCATAATTGCGGCATATCGCTGCAGATCTCTGGTAAGTACTGAATTACAGACCTTTTTAGGTTGTTGTAGAAGAGTACTCGAGGGCTTACCTCAGGAACAACACCAAGCGTTTATTTAAATTCTCCCTACTAGATTGCGTGGTGACGCTTACTTATTAATAGTATCAAATCCCACAACATCTTTCGAGGAAATAGAAAGGCTCCTCAATCGAACGTATAAATTATAAATTATTATTAATTGTTGATATAATTGTGAGTAATCACTGAGTGCTCTCTTTATTCGAGTATAATTTATAGAGGATAATTTATAAATTATTATTAATATTTAAGTGAGTAATCACTGAGTTTTTCTAGTTTTTAACAAATTGTTTTTAATTGTGTTTTGAGTACAAAATATTATTGAATTTTGTTTTAGGTGTGAGGAATCACTGAGTACGCTCTTTTACTAAATTATTTTAGTGTTAAATATTATCTATCTTTATGCTTTGAACGAGAGTAGTCACTAAGTTATTTTATTTAGTAAATTGTTGTTAATATTTTAAGTGTAAATTATTATTAACAGCATTTATCTTTCTTTATGTTATAAACGTATATTGGGCAATAACGTGATTCAAATTTTATTTGTTGGTGAATTTCAACTTTTGAGTGTCCAAAAGTTATTGTTTATGTTTTATGGATAATTTTGGTTTTACGTGTCTGGTTGGAGTCGTGGGTGCGTGAGTGCGTGAGGATGTTGCCTTTTTGGCAATAGACCAGTGCGTGTGGTTGAATGGGGATGGAGATTGCCTCCTTATTCGGACCCATGACTCGGTCAGGGCCCTCCCTGCACTTTAAAAATATATGTACATTGAAGGACTTGTAGTGGGCATGTCGCTTGTCCTCCTACTGACTGCTGTACGAAGATGTGTGTTCTCCTGCTTCGTATGTCGCGATCGCTTTTCGCATGACTCACGTATTCCCTTGTCTGACACAGATACTTAAGTTATTTATTGTTGTAGTTATTTTATATTCTTATTTATTTATATACGGTTCGTTTGTGAATGAGAGTGCTCAAGTGTTCGATTTTTTATCATTCACAGGTGAAAGCAGGTGCTGTCCTAACACGACCAGAGGTTCCCCAAAGATGTCCTCCAAAAAAAGTATTATAACGGCACGTTACTGTGAATGGGGATCGCTACCGTTCAATGATAACCGAATATTTTTGGCCCCAATTGGTTGATATGGACTTGGAGGACATGTGGTTCCAACAGGACGGCGCTACAAGCCACACAGCGAATGTCGCAATCAATTTATTGGAAACCAAGTTTGGAGAACGTGTTATCTCACGAAATGATCCAGTCGCTTGGCCGCCTCGGTCGTGCGATTTGACGCCGTTAGACTATTTCTTGTGGGGCTACGTCAAGTCTATGGTCTATGCCAACAAGCCAGCGACGATTGATGAACTTCGTACGAATATCGAACGTGAAATTGCAGCAGTATCGGCCGATTTATGCTTGAAAACCGTCGAAAATTGGGTTCAGCGTCTGGACTTCTGCAAGCGTGCCCGTGGTGGCCATGCAAAAGAAATCAAGTTCCATACATAATGGCATCGAACGTACTTTCACAGGAATAAAGAATTTCATTGATATCCAAAACCGTTTTTGTTTTATTTAAAAAAACTTTTGTAGCGCTCTTATTGCAAAACCCTGTATATGAGTTCAAACCTAAAAAAGTCGCGTATAATTACTTTGTTCACTACCAAATTTTAAATATCCAATATACATATGTACATATATTAGTAACTTTGATAGAATCGAGTAGAATAAATTATCGGTGAGTTGGAAAAATGTGTGGCGCGCTTCAAATGGTGTATTGCTCTTATGGTGTCCATTTACTTAGGTCATTTTGACCTTTTATGGAGCCCGTAGGCAGGCAGAGCCAGTGAGTTGAACATTTTTCGCCAGACGAAAGCATATTACATTAGATGGTAAATAGACCAATAACAACTGTATCTCTGCCCGACATGAAGTATAAATAGTGACGTATCCAACCCAAACATATCTCACGCAATAAACAAAGAACTCACTGAAAGAGTTCTTGACAAGGAACTCATTGAAAGAGTTCGTATCTTCTAATTGATTGCCCACCTAAATATTCGCCATTTAATTGCGTCCACTTGGACCGTACTTAAATACGTTGACATAAAGGTTGGGGAAAGTGCAGGGTGTATAAAAATTTTAAATTAAGAAGGTGTTTCAATTGTAGTTGCTATAACCATAAAGCAATTGAGTGTCGCTTTAAAAAGGCTTGTCCTAAGTGCGCGGAAGAACATGATCTGAAGGACTGTACAAATGTACATTGTGTAAAGTGCGTTAATTGTTTTACTGCTAAAAATAAATTTAACTTAAGTGATATAACATTCGATCACGACGCGCGTAGTGAAGAATGTAAAGTGTATAAGCGGCAACTAGCGCAACTAAAGGAGAGGACAGACTATTAGCAACCAAAGGAGTTCAATGGAGTATGGTTGAATATCCAAAGTATTACGGCAAATTTTGATCAGTTAGAGCATTTTGTACAAGACAACGACTTTGACTTTATTGCACTATCAGAAACCCATTTAATGACGGGAATAGAAAACAGTGAATTACAACTTGAACTGTATCAGGTAGTGGGTAGAAGCGATAGTTCATCAAGACATACAGGGTGGGGGGGTTTATTGTATATAAAGCGAGAGTACTCATTTGAACTATTGAAAGTAGTAGCTGATAATTTAAACTTGTGGTATTTAATGGGTCGACTGCATTTGGGAATGAAAACGTTAATTCTAGTAATTCTGTACAGATCACCGAGTGCGTCTAAAGCTATTTTTTGTGAAAAATTTAGTGACTTGATGGAAGGGTGGGTCGGCAGGGATGAGAACCTGTTAGTATTAGGGGACTTTAACATTAATTGGTTACAGAGGTATACATATAAAAATAAAATTCAAGGCATTATTAAGGACAGTTTGTGCAATTTGGTTATTAGTGAGCCGACGAAAATAACTTGCATTAGGGAGACACAGATCGATTATGTGATAACTAACGATAGGTATATTAGTGCAGGAGTTAAAAGTGAGTATAAAATTTCAGACCACGAGGGTATTGAAATTAGGATCAAAAGTGAGGAAAAAAAAACATCTAGGCACAAATCGTAAATACATTAGGACACTTAGATATAGGAGAGATATATTCTCGCAACATTTAAATAATAGTTTCATAAGTAACGTAGATACTGCAATTGAAAATGTAAATGTAAATTTATTAGCTCAACGGTTCGAAGAGGAGCTAATAAGAATAACGAAATTATTTATTAAAGAAACGAAAATTACGAAAGGGGTTTGTGGATGGTTTAATAGCGAAATAAATGACTTAAAACGCGATAAAATAATTAAATATAATAAGGCTAAGCTTACAAAGAGGGAGTTAGACTGGAACGATTATCGGACCAGTAGAAATTTATATAGGCAGACACAGAGGAACACAAAAAATCTGGGTGCACGGTAGTGCACCGCCAAGTTCACTACAGGCATCCTTTACCGCTAGCACTTTGCCGAAATTTCAGTGCCTTATAACTCAGCTCCCTTAGTTTCTGGCCCAGAGGAGAGGAGCGCCGTATGACAACATATTCCAAATTTCAAGTTTGTACCTATTATAGTTTCCGAGATATTTGATTCGGAAAATCGCCAAATTGTTATAATTTCGTAGCTGACTCACTGACTGACAGTTCACCAAAAACCTATCACCCACTTCCAGCAGACCTAGAGACGTGAAATTTGGTACACATATAGTATTTACGGTGTATATTATGGGAAAAATCTAAAATCTTTATTTATGCGCTTGGAAATTGTTTAAATAAATAAAATCTTATTTAATACACGTGTATACAAATTATTTAACACACCCATTGATATCTGTTCTATTGGATTTCACACACATTGATCACAGCCTTTGTTCGCCGTACATTATCATTCATACACATACATTTCCGTTCTATTGTGTAGTTAACGATGAATACAGCGAACCCTTTCGCCGCATTTAATCATATCATACAAGTTGTCTTGTGCCTACACATGTAAAGTAGTACACATCACACCGAAATTTCAAATTCGACGATGAATGCTGCGAATTCGCTCGCTATACGTGTTCGGACTATCCCACTCTACGCCTACCTCAAGCAGATGGGGGATTCACTTACCTATGTAATATCGACATACATCACACCAGGAAACAACTGGTATACATAACTGACTTATTTGGATTTAGGTAAAAACATACTTCTCAGAAGCGATGATTGTATTTGTTCGAGGGAGGTTACGATCAGAGTAAATCTGCTTACAGTGGGTAGGGACACTCTCCACACATATGCGTTTCTATTATTCCAGAGCAAAACGCACAACAAAAACGTACAATACGCAAAAGCAGGACAAAAGTATTGACTTTCATCCTTCATTGCGATCGCTTACAATAGATTGTTGATTGTAATTAGGGGTTGGACCTTATCACCTTATCAGTTACCACTGCGGCCACCGATGGCTATCGTGATTTCCTTCAATTAAAACTCGACCTGATACCTGAATTCGAGATGAATCCAAAGATGTCTTTGAGCAGATATATCGTCCGTTTCGAGGTAGATTTTGCCTAACTGGCGATGACATGTTCTAATTAAACAGTTACAGTGACACATAATGTGTTCTGCTGATTCTTAGTCTTCGTTGCACATTCTGCATGTGTTGTCTTGTACTGTTCCCATAGTCATTAGGTGTTATTCACTCGACAGTGTCATATTAAGACTTAAAGATTGACTAGCATCGAAAACAAGCGATTGAGAAGTAAGATGGCTGCAGACACTACAAAAAGAAGTGAGATCCCATCAAAAACATTACTGTTAAAAAAAGGCCAAGTTCTTATTTAAAAGGTTAGCCATAAAAAGTAATGAGATACCAGCGGCCAAGTTCTTGCAGAACTTTACTAGAGAAGTTAAGCAGATCAGTAAGTTAGAGCTTTATGCGTGGAATTGAGTGAATGTATCTAAAACAACTTTAAACTTGGCCGCGTTAAAAAAAATGTGCATTCTAAGAAAGTAATCCTGTGTATACATATGCACACGTTATTACTTTAAATCAATAAATTGCCAGAGCACACAACCGTCCAACCTCCAACGCATTAGAGACTATTACTTTGCTTTATGATAAAATGCGCGCTATGAAACACCACCTGTCTCTTCTTGTATTTCTAGCCGTTGGAGCGATAAACAATTCGAAAAACTGTCGACCGCGGTCAAGTTTAGAGTTGTTATAGATACATTCACTCAATTCCACGCATAAAGCTCTAACTTACTGATCTGCTTAACTTCTCTAGTAAAGTTCTGCAAGAACTTGGCCGCTGGTATCTCATTATTTTTTATGGCTAACCTTTTAAATAAGAACTTGGCCTTTTTTTAACCGTAATGTTTTTGATGGGATAAATATATTCAGGACAAGATAGAAAAGAGTGCGGACCAGAAAACCATGTGGCGAATTATACAATTATTTGTGCTTAATAAAACGGAGGCCCAAATAAAGGCAATAAGTTTTAATGGGGTAAAATATTCGAATATTCGAGAAATAGCTAATGGGTTCAACAAATACTTCGTAGAAAGTGTTGAGGAAATAAATAGATCGATCCAATATATACCGTATTCAAATATAATCGAAAGAAGGACTCGAATTTACACTCATTGATGATGATCAATTTTTGATTATACTAAAATCAATGAATCACAAAAAGGATCCGTTTTTCAAATCAGTTCGGTTTTTAATCGATCACTTTGAGATTTTGGGGTCGACGATGGTCAAAATTGTTAATAGGTCATTGCAGAATGGAGAGTTTCCAGATAGCTGGAAAAGGTCATTTGTAAAACCAATACCCAAAGTAAGCGGAACGACTAAAGCAGAAGAAGATTCTGTTGTGACTGGTATCTCTACACGCTTCATGAAAAAGCGTCCACATCCACGTCCAACTGAACTAGAAGAAGAAGCGGATGGCCCAACTGCAACTACCTGTGGTAAATTCAGTGGTGATTTAAATAATATGACAAACGATTCACAAGAATTCAAATCGGTGCTTTGGAGGAAGAAACACTTGCTGCTACATATGAATGTGGGAAAGTGAAAAAAAAAAAAAAAAAAAAAAGACAATCCGAAGTGATAAATGTACGGAGTGTTGTGAAAATATTCACCACCAAGGGTGAAAATTTAAAAGACGATTAAAGGGCATCAACCTAAATAGCGGTCGGCGAAATGTGCAGTTGGTAGAGAAGTAGGCAGAGGCCGTAGAGGAGCAGGAATCTGCGAAGTGCGAGAAGAAGCGAAGGAGTTAGCCGAAGAGTTCCAAACTATCTGTCTGTCAGCCAAGGAGGGAGTGTTCGAAAGTAAAGAAAATGTTGATGTTGATATCCGTCACTTGGCAGAGAATCCTGAAGGAGATGATAAACGACTACACCCCAGATAAAACAAAAGAGTCGCCTGTCGAGATGAAGCTGATTTAGACGGATGAAATTTCAGCGTCCCAGAGACCAAGACGCATGTCGTTAGCGGATCAAGAGGTAGTATGAGAGCAACTGAGCATATGGTAAGCGGAAATACAACCAAGTACGTCCGAGTACGCGTCGCCGATCGTGCTGGTATCCAAAAGAGATGGAACGAAGAGATTGTGCTGCGACTATCGAAAGCTGAACCAAAAAATCGTGAGGGATAACTTCCCAATGGTTTTGATGGACGATATTCTAGAACGGCTACAAGGTGCAAAGGTCTTCACGACGTTGGACCTGGAGCGCGGGTTTTTCCACGTCCCGGTGGAGGTAAGTTCCCGGAAGTACACTTCATTTGTGACGCAAGAATGACAGTTCGAGTTTCTATATGTACCATTCGGAATTTCAAACTCGCCTGCAGTGTTTGCCAGGTATATTTCTGCGGTGCTTCGAAAGCTGATTCGAAGAGGAATAGTCGTGGTTTAAGTGGATGATTTGATCATTCCATCTTAAGACGAGGAAGAGAATTTTAGGAAGTAAGATGCCATTAAGCGCAGACCTATTCATTGTATAATAAGACAAAGTTTATAATAAAGTGAAGTTCATTAAAAGTAGTTGTGTTTCACTTACCCACACGAATGAAGTAATTTTCCATAGGCAGAAGAAAATGCTAGCTGAAATCAAAACTTTGAGAACTCTACACGATTGCTTCCAGTATTTCGTTACCGACGAGGTCGTCGATGTACTGGCCGAACAAATGAATCTGAATGCCCGCCAACAAAATATTGCAACTCGATTCATCACCGATAGTTCAGAAATGCGCAAATGCATTGGCATTATGTTTCTAATGTCTGTTTGAATACTAGGGACGTCATTCGTTGGAAGCAGTTAGACGGACAACGATACGCAGGCGATTCGATGAATTGCGGAAAATGTTGCACTACAATGGAAGAGATATAGCAGCTAGGGATTAGACGTGTGTTCTTATCTGGCTATTTGTAAATCTTGTTAACGACCATAACAGTGTTCAAATAAACCGCGTATACTCTAAAAATTTGAATTGAAGGGAGCCCTGCAAACTTATCCCGCGTTCTCTAATGCAAGTTAAGCTAGAGCATAAAAAAAAGCAAAAATAATAAATTTCTTTCGCTTCTCTTTGTCGGAAAAAAGAAAAAACTTACTGTGCCAATTTCAAATTGTTTTCTTTTGTGCTCTTCTCAAACACATAGAAGTAAGTTACCCCCGCACAAGCGTATTGCAACCCGCTCAAGCCAAAAAGATTCCCCGCAAATCTCATCCCGCTCACCATTCCGCAAAAACACTGTAAGGCCAATGAAGGACACCAACAACACTTGGGAAGATAAGATGGACGATAAGCTTCGTAAACAAAGTGAGATCATTTTCATTTTCTCTGTCCTTCTACAAAAATGTCCGAAAGTGAAGCGAGTACTAAACAAAAAATAGATGTAGAGATCAGTGAAAAAGAAACATTTGCGACATAAACAAAAAAGTAAATCATATGGAGTCTTCACTGTCTAACACTAACTCCGAAAGGCAATCAATAAAATCTTATCTTTCCACCGTGCAAATGTCACTCACTGATGCTAAAAATGAATTAGCCGACGTTAGAACTTGCCGAAACAGTCACTGACCTTTCCCAACTACAAAACACCACCTCCAATGAACTAATAGAGGTCAAAAGCTCGCTTCTTTCGCAAGAAAACCGGATGGTTGCATGTGACGCGTTTTTATTTGGTATCCCGCATTCACCCGAAGAAATTCTGAAGTCAATCTTCAACGCACTATGCCACGCAATCCATATCAAACCGCCGATTCTTCAGAGCATTTTTCGCCATTTCTTGTCCCAAAAATGCATCGAACGACACTGCAATTATGGTTAGATTTTTATCAGCGTACGAACGAAATTATAGTGAAGAATAAAGTTCTTTAAAAAAATCCTACGGAATGTTAAAATTTATTTCGCATGGTGACTACAAGTTGTAAAAAATGCGACCGTTGATACAGCTCTTCAACGATAGGTTTGCATCGGTTCCAATGCCAATCGACGAACAGATGTGTGCAACAAAAATGAGATTACACTGGATTCTCGTATTCGTTTGGAATCTAGTCGGCCGCTGGGGATAATGTCACTCCAGCAAATGCACCAAATCTTGGAGCCTCTTCGAATGTAGTCATTCGTTTGTCGACCAAGATCCCGGACAACGTCAATCACATCATCTATTTTGACAACTTTTATACATCGTTGGGTTTGGTGATATACATATCTCCGGAGACTTAGAATTTATAGTTTGGGAATGGTGCGTGAGTTATATCCCTAGGGAACCCCCTAGCAACAACAACATACCGAACGAAGCCAAGACATTAACGACAGCAACATGAAACCATGTCACTCTCTCCCAGCAACAACAGTCCAGCACATGACATTGTAGCGGAGCCGAACACCGCCCACCGAAACCCAAGCCAAGCCAACAAAATTCACCCAGCAACAGCAACAAGAGTCCACAGCACGTGCACCGACAAATACGAGCAGCAGGTTGGTGGCAACAACAGAGCAGGGACAGGTATCTCTGACGATAACAGCGACAGCAGCAGAATGGCTCGAGTAGAGTGAGGCTGGAGTTGGAGATTCATTCGGTTGGTGATCGCGAAAGTGGAAAGGTGTAAAGTACACAGAATAAGTAAAATAATAAATTAGTATTCACAAAAAAAGAAATGTGGTTTATTTTATTTTCCCTTGGAACGTAACTCGTGCGAATCGAGTGCCGAATATAAAACTGTCGGGCGAGAGAGAACTCGAAGCAAGTTAAGTTGAACGCGGCTATTCTGAGGAATACGTTCCCAATGCATACAGAGTATGAAGCGCTACAACAAATCAGTTCGTTTGATATCGACTATACCTCCAGCGAAACCCAAAACAAAAAGGATTATATTCCGCAGATAATGTGAATGCGCTTGGAATTGGAATTACTTTTTAAGTTTAGTCTTAATAAGAACTTGTAAGCGTACAGACTCATTAAGTTTGTTAAATTTGTTTAGTCTAATAAAAATTAAGAAATCATCAAAGAGAAGAACGTTGTTTAATTCAGGCAGTGATCGCCCGGGAAATTATTTTTTTGTTAACTGAGGAATGGAAATCGTTAACTGGCGCCCGAGCAGGGACCGGTAAAATCGCTACCTCTTTTCCGCACGATTATTGTCCACAGGACTAAGGAGTCGGTACATTCATCCGAGTAAACGGTATAGTGTAATTGAAATAAATCCCAGACAGCACCCATTTCGACTTCCAAGAAAAATTCCACAAGCGGAGATCGAATTGGTAAAGGGGTTGCGATTGTGAAGAATGTTCGTGCCCTAGTAGGTTGCTGGCAAAAAATTTAAAGAAATCCACAAACGCCAGTGACTAAAGAGGACCCATACGACACTTCCGAAACCGGTCTCAAGAAACAACCCGTAGCTGCTCCGGGGATTGCGCACCGCCCATCGATCATTTGATCGCCCGGGAAATTATTTTTTTGCAAACCGCGGAGTAGAAATCGTTAACTCATTCATTTTCATTCGTTTCAATCAATAAAAATATTTTTTTTCGATTCAGCACAGCTGCCTTGAATTTTTAATACTGGCAGCGGTTTACCAATTTTTACATAAAACTAATACTAGTAGACCTTTGAATGAAAAACCTCACACATAGGTAGTTTATAAAAGACACTTGGTCTTAATACCATTACTTCAATAAACTCACGATTCATGCAATACTACTTGTGTTTACATCTTCTGAATAATAGCCATTGTTGCGCCCGTACAAGACGCCAGATCGCATTTCACTAGCATCCAAGCGCAAACCCAATCGCGCATAGTGAAACATGACTGATCGATACGAGCGCACCAAAAACCCAATTGTGCCTTGTCCGCAATAAACGAACTAAAAGGTCACAAAGTAACATAACAAATGTTACGTATTCATGAGCTGCAAGAATACGGCATATGGTTCGGGTTACTTTGCTGACCTACAGAGTGCACGTAGGGAATGGTGAAGCGAAGACATTGACGAAGCATTAGGAACAACGAAACAGACAGTCCAGTTTGAGAGTCTACCAAGGCAGGTTGCCTATAATTAAATTAAAGTGTATATTTCTCCTGAGGAAAAGTGTCTCCGTTTCTCCCGTGGAAGTAACAACATCATCGTCACTTTTATGTGACCCATAAAAGTAAGTCCAGGAATACCTTCTACCATGGTTTTCGAAGAAGTGTCAAGTGACAATTTGGATAAAGTTTGCGACATGCAAGGTTCTTTCAATCGAACTTTGTAAACGAATCGATTGACTTGCATCTTTTACCTCTAATCAACTCGATTACTGACCTTGGCCTTCTTCAATTATCAGAAAGTGACATCCTTTCTGACATGCCAGCTCTTCAATCAAATTCCAATCCAGCTCCTGATAATTTACCACCTCTTCTTATAAAGAAATGCATGTTTAACTTGGCAAAGCCCTTAAGCATCATATTTAACATGTCTCTAGGTGCGGGTAAGTTTTTGGACTGCTGGAAACACTCATTTATAACAGCAATTTTTACGGCTGGATCCAAGGCTTTAGTTATCAACTATAGACCCATAGCCAAACTTTAATTGATCCCCAAAATCTTTGAAGCAGTTGTCAAGAGAAAGCTATGTTATGTCGTACGTAACCACATTTCAGAATATCAGCATGACTTTGTGAGTAGTAGGTCAACTACCACAAACATCGTCAGATTGATGTCACTGTGATCGGAAGTTATTTGATGAATCGTAGGCAATATGTAAAAATTAGAACCGTCATTTCGAAAGAAGTTCTCAATTTTTCAGGTGTACCGCAAGGAAGCCATCTCGGACCACTTCCGTTTCTAATTTTTATCAATGACTTACCCTCAGTTGTCTCATCTTCAAGTTGCCAACTTTATGCAGATGATTTAAAGATTTACAAATCATTAAATTCTTCATCTGATGCCCTTCAATATGAAGAAGAACTAAGCAAAATATTGAGTTGGGCGGCCTACAATTCAATATTAACAAATGCTCTGTAGTAAGTTATGCTAGAATGTTGACACCCCTCGCATTCAAGATCTAGGTGTTATTTTTAATCCTCTTCTGAATTTCTCGATACACTTCGATTCGAGTTCGAAGTATGATAAACTTCGTTTAAGAAACAATGTGAAACCGAACGATTTAAGCTCAAAGTTTAAACTCAGTAGTTAGTTCAGTAAAACTCAATCTAAATTGGAAAGACCATATTCAAACGTTAAAATCATATATGATGTTAGTCACACGTAAAATGTATCTTGCTGAAAGTTGGACTTTATTAAAGGAATTGTTAATTCTACCAATGAGACATTTATATGTATTTAAAGTACTAAGAGAATTTTTAAACAAAGCGGTAATATTCCAAGTAGGAATTCTCAAAATGGGAATAACATAATTCGCGCGATATCCTCACTAGTCACATTGATTGTCCATTTTTACCTTCACTGCTAAACGTCTTTCTTTTTTTGAGGCCAAGAGAGCATGATTTCTTTTTTATATCTAATCATAGAACTTATTATAGTCTCAATGAGCCTATTTCTAAGGCCTGCATTAACTTTAACAATTATGAAAATATAATTGACCTTAATTTAAATAGAAATAGTACATTAAATTCGATATAGTACATTAATCTCAATCATTGTAAATTTATGATATTGTAATCCATGATAGAATCTTAATCTTGTAGATGAATAAACATAAACTATAAAGTTTATCGGTAAGTTATTACTTTTTTTTATTCTTTTTTTTTTGTCGTTGTAATTGTAAAAAAGTAAAAGTCAAAACTACCAAACTAACCGTCAACGTGTTCAGACACATTTTCATTTCGCTCCGCGATTTAATTATTTTAATTTATTAATTTCGCTTTCGTGATCATTTTCCCGTTGTTCGTATACACCGCGCCCCAACCTAAGTGCACCGCTCTCGCTGACGCGCCTCTTTCTGTACAGTGTTTTTTAAATCCATTAAAATTTTTTGTTACCACTGACCTATTCCCGCGTAGTGTCAACCTCGCAAAATAATAAAATTATTAAAACTTGACCTATATACCTATTTACCTACACAAATGGATAAGTGCTGCGGTAACAATAATTGCTCAATCGACTCCGGTAGTGCCGACTGGCTAACCTGCAGTGGTCTCTGTGGAAAAATATTCCACCCTGCTTGTGCTGGACTTAGTAAACGCTCCCTGACCTACCTTAAAGAGTACTTGACTCACTTCCAATTTGTCTGCAGTGAGTGCAAATTTATTTCCCTCTCCCATGTCATGCTGGCCATCAAGTGCCACAATGATTCAATGAACTCCACTCTGGAAGACATTGCTCTATTCAATAAAAAACTGATGGATCAAATTTAAAAATTTGACGTCCTCTCTAAAAGTATAGACGATCTTAACTGTGCCATTGATCGCGGTAGTGAGTTTTCCAAATCTAAATTCTCCAATATTGATAAACAGCTCGCTACAATCAAAAACTTAATATCCGCACCAAAGAGCCCCGACCAACAAATCCGTATCTTCCAAGATTTAAAAACAGACCTTCTCTCATCAATGCGAAAGTGTAACCCGTCCGTGAGTGTCAGTGAAGAACTCAAATCTCTTCGTTCCGATCTCGAAGAGCACTTTCAAAGCTCCTCGAACCAAAAAGTTTCATCCCCCAACTACTTCGTCGCGGATTTCTCCCACAAAATGGATGGCATGCTGTATAAGATTACTGACTTTGCTAATGATCTTCTGGCAACTCGCTTGACGATATGCGAAATTGTTGAAAAACTGAAGTCGGTCAGCTCCAAAGTAGACGCCCTTCCGGATACCAACCAATACCGACAGTCAACAACTCAATTGGCTCCTCCTGCAACGTCGGGATACGCTCAAGCCAATATAGAGCGCATCGAGACCATATCCGAAATTCCAGCCTCCAGTTCATCCATCTTCTCACCGTCCGAATCGTCCGCCGCTAAAGCTCCTCAGCTAATTGAGCGATTTGATACAGCTTGGACACAATCCGAATGGACCAGTAGGCTCAGCAAGCTTTCAAAATCGAACCTCTCGTCGCCTGATACTCTCTCAGTGTTCATCGTGTATGGTGCTCCTCGACACGCTGACGAATCCTGGCTACGCAACTATTTCCATCGCAGGTTCGCCATCAACATTCTTAACTGCGAGCAGATTGTTCCACCTAAACCAAGAATCACAAACAGCTTTAAATACAATCTTCCGTCCAAATATGAATGGCTCTTTCAGCGCCCTTCCAACAAGGCCTTCATTAAGGAAATGGGTAGATAACAAAGTTAATATTAAGAACAATAAAGAGAAAAACATAGTTAAGAAACCTAACTCTAAGCCCTCTCCTCTCGTCCGTACACCACCTAATTCGGATCCTAACTGGAGCTTTAAAACAGGCATTTTCCCTAACTTCTCTCGGTTTAAGAACACCAACATTACAACAACTACCACTTCCTCCTCTTCCCCCCTTTCTTCCATTTTAAACCAATCAAAACCCCAGCGTAACCGAGTTTCATTTAACCTTGCGCCCAATTCCTGTCCCGCAGCTGACCATATTCCCCTCTCCACCGTCAACTACTCGAACTTTACCCGCTCACATGTTCTGAATCCCGCCCCCTTCACTACTACAGCCCCTTCCAGAACCTGCAATACTCCCAATACCTTTGAAACCCCCTCTTTACCCACTAGCATAGCACCCTCCACACCCGTCACTACCTCACTGTCTAACTCTCCTCTATTTCTAGATCCACTGCTCCCCCCCACCGTAAAACTTACCAAACAATCTGCTGAACTCGGTGAAGATGGCCGCTATGTTCTTCCACGTCTAAGGGATCGCAGAATTTACGAAAATGTCCGTCTTTACCTGAAAAGTTGGAAGCGGTAGACCCAAGAAGACATCTCTCAGGGAAAAGCGGTTAATACAGCGCATTTCAGTCAAACATAGATTTAAACATGATGGCGAAATAAACAGTAC
Organism: Matsumyia berberina; assembly: GCA_917880715.2. Taxonomy (NCBI): domain Eukaryota; kingdom Metazoa; phylum Arthropoda; class Insecta; order Diptera; family Syrphidae; genus Matsumyia; species Matsumyia berberina. The sequence continues at coordinate 105,629,586 of OU862870.1, read as the reverse complement.
GTTTAAGGAACAAACTGGAAAATAAATTAGCGACCGAACTGTCCAGATGGGATCTAGAAGCTAGGCCTCTTGGGAAAAAACTTCTCTTAACCCCAAGAATGAAAAAAACAAAGGCTTGAGTGGGCAAAAACCCACAAAAACTGGACCCAAGTCGAATGGGGACAAATGGTTTTTCTGATAAGTCGAAATTTAATTTGTTTGGACCAGACGTTAATTGCGGTAGTTCGACGAAGAAAATGAGAACGCTATTCTGTGTTTTACCCACTGTCAAGCATTCCCCCTATAGCACAGGTATAATGTGCAATCACAGGGTTTGGTGTGGGTGAAATAATAATGCTCAAGAGATCGGTTAATGCAATGGAATACCAGAAAATTATTGAAAATGGCGTTATTCCCACATTTAACCAACTGCCCGAACACTGCGGAGACTTCATATTTCAAGACGATTCTGCTCCCGCTCATAGAGCAAAATCGGTATGTTTCTGATAAGGGCATTAGCTTCAACAAGTTTTTTTTTTACCAAACTTGCCTATCTCCTCTTTCTTTTAGGTCCAAGATTTCAAGAATTCATTAGTCCTGATCTCAAAAAACCATTTTTACTTACTACCGACGGCGATCTCTTTAGAATGTTGATCATCCAGAAGCCAAGGCCGCTTCCTGAAGCCTACACGGCATATCTTGAGATGCAAAATTTTACCTACCGGAACCACATGTAACATTCCCCGAATTCGACGAATACAATTACGGCACCGGCGAATCAGTCCTGCAAGGTCGGAACTAGATACGCTTTGCCGTCGAGGAAGGATGGGGTAGTGTGGAGACCTGTGCCACGAGATAAGGAGAGCGCACAATGAACTAGAGCGCGTGGTGGGGAAGAACCCATGTGCTGGGCCATCGGGCAGTCATGAACACGTTGTAACTACTATGAACACGTTCTAATTTATTAACCCGTAATTCGCGCCATCTGACCGGACACATCTCTCTAGAGTGTAAAGCATATAATATGCGATTATTCTTTACGGTGTTCATAATAAACCATAATAAACTATAATAACGGGTTTACACAGGTAGAGTAGCTAAATAGTTTATCTACCCGCACTGTCCGGATATGGCTAACGAAGCGCAAAACCCCAATGATGACAAGAAGAAGTAAACGAGCCTCGGATATTGCCAAGCCTGTTAAGTCAGAGCGCCCTTCTGAGCCAGACTTAGGGGGTCGCAACATGCGTCTGGTGGTCGGTTTGTTCCGCTTGGCAGCCGGACGGGTTTAACCCAAAACGGCTACGATCTTACCGGAAATGGTCTCGCAAACCATTACGGGGGTCAAAGGGGAGATTCGCTATGCTCCAAAGGGGGCATAAGTGAACTTTCGGCTTTTGGCATCGACTTAGGGAAGAAACAATGGAGAACTTTTCACCGGAGCAGTTTAACCAAATTCTTGCGATTTTGACCGGAAATAACCGCCGAAGTGGTTCATTCACAACCTGTACGGCTAGATTTCCAAGGAAAGAGATGCTACGAAACTGAAGGAATTAATTGCCGTCATCACGGTCCCCAAGAAGCTGGAAAAAAAAAAAAAAAAAACAGTATCGAGGAAACCATCAAGGCTATGCCTATCCTGCTTGGAGAGTATTTCTTGAAATTATGGATCTCAAGCAGCAGAACGAAAAAAAAAAAGCAAGAAACATGGTTAAAATGAGCCGAAGACTCCAAAACCAGGATTCGGATTTAATACATGTTACATATGTAGTGGCTCGCGAACAGATGGCAGCGCACTCAACAAAAAGAAACGCAACAGGAGGTATTCGAAAGAGACGTCGATTTAGACGATAGGGAGAAGTTCTTGTGAAGTGGAGCGAGGCAGTCGCCCAGGAGTAGGGAATTTGACTTAAAACTAAAATGGTTCTCAATTAAAATCACTATTATATCATCATAAAACTTTTTATCTCGCTGAACGTTCTCATGTAATGTCTCTCCATCCAGAAACCGCTGTATAAACTCATTACTTTCGTTAAAATTATTCGTCGACTTCGTTCTAAAAGAATTGTCGGCTCTAAGGCCAGTTGAGGACACAAGTCAATATCAACTAATGGATGACATTGTAGATAAGGCGAACCGTGAGGCTCCCAAAGAAAATAGCAATATAGGAAGCTCAATACCTGGACATTTAAATTCTCCGATTGTGACAGACGAAATTGACTTTATTTTGAGGTACAAGAGCATGCACTGTCAGAGGCACAATAAAATAAAGAAACTCATCCTCAATGAAGGTTTTGCACGACACAGAGTGCGATCCTTATGAGTGTGTGCAATGCCATATTAGGTCTAAGAAATTACAAACAGATGGAATAATAGAATTAAACCACCATACATGTGTAGCATTTTCAAATCTGGAAATACAATTATCTAATATTTTTCAGAACTGCTTAGAAAAACCATCACCTGACACCCTTAAAGAAATAAAGCGGAAAATGCTAAACGAATTACCCTTGCTTTTGCCATCGTATGTTGAAAAATTAAAAGCAGAAACTATAAAGGACGAGATCTGCAATAAAAACATACCCTTTAACTCATTTAAAACCTCCATGGGCATGAAGTACGATCATGAAATCTTATTTTTCATTTGTCCTGTACACAAAACCAAATCTATGATACCTATTACTTTATATTTATGTAATTTAGACATGTTACAATCAAGGTTTAGTTTATATTACTATTGGAAATTGTGTGATTCAAATAATAAATACATTAGTAGTATCTATGACCGAGGTACTTATTTAGTGAGGATATTTGAGAAATTGAGGATGAAATTAAAATCCAAGTTCTTTACTGTAATGAACTCCTGGGAAGCATTAGCATTGGGTTCTTTAATTGCTGACGAAGAAAAGGACCTAGGGTTCAAAGATCTCTATGAAAGTACTAAATTAGAACTCCTTAATTTTATCAATGAGGATATCATACAATCAATCTTACCACGAGCTGATAATCTGCAATATACTTTGTTAGATTTAGAACTATTAGGAATAACGAAGATTTTTGGTCACCCAAATTTGGATCTACTAACCGGTTTTAATTCAGTAAAAGAACATGCAACCAAGCACGTCAAACTAGAGATAGAAGATATGTTGCCTGTGCTTTGGACCTGAAGGAGAGATTTCTGCATGGAATTCTTTAAAAAACACAGAAGATGGCCAAATGTCAAGAAGAACCTGTTACATCCTAAATTAAAAAAGACATTTCTAAGAAACTTATCCCATTACAAGCTTAGGGCTCTTGATCTAAAAGTATGGGACACTGTTATACTAGAAAAAAAACTTTGATTTTGATTACAATCTGGATACCTCTGCGTTAATAAAAGACTCTGCAATAAGTCCACCTATGGAGTACTGGTACTCAGTATATGATCACTGTGCATTCAAAAACTTATATGGTTTGTCAAAGCCAAGATGTCCTCCAGATGCAGAACTTACAAGAAGAGCAGTAACACGCTACCTTTCAGGTACAGAGTACGAAGCAGAGAAGATTATTAAAACTATAGATGAAGGTTATATAGATCCAAATCTCCTTATGTTTACCCTTTGTCGTAAAGAAAGAGAACTTAATACAAAGGGTCGATTTTTCGTAAAACAGACCTATCTTCTTCGTTTAGCACAGGCATGCTCTGAACAAAATATCGCTGACACACTCATGAGGTATATACCTGAACAGACTATGACTGACTCAGAAATACAACTCATCAATAAACACTGTACCTCAGTCATAGGTATGAGCAACAAGCAGGAAGTTGTATGTCTAGATTTTGAAAAGTGGTGTCTAAAGTGGCGCCATGAGTTTGTTATGTTATTTGGTATAGATATGGAAAGACTGTTCGGATTCAAAAATTTCTACCGAAGTAGTCATTTATGGTTCACGGGTGGATTTGTATTATTAAACTCAAGATTTGCTCCGCCTTCTTTTAATAACTCACTTGAGCCTATAGTAGGTCCATTCATGTACGCTGATCATCAGGGGGGTTTCGAAGGGATGCAACAAAAGAAATGGACTATAATCACAATAGCACTGATCAAATATATAGCATCTCTACTTAATCTGAAAGTGACTATACTAGGACAGGGGGATAATCAAGTCATATTAATCAGGTATACAGATGCACAGCTCCCGTACAAAGATAAACTAAGAAAAGCATTTCTAGAGAAACTTGATTTGATGTCAACCTTCTGGATGGAGAGCCACGAGGACCACGAGAGTAAGTACCTTTATTAAAAATTGTATTTCCTAAAAAACAAAGAGAATTTTTTCAGAAATATATAACTCGTACTTGTACAAGTTAACACCACAAACAATAAAACCATAACATGCTAATATGTTCCCACGAACCTGCTCCACATCGACAACAACGGAGTACGTGAAAGAATTTGCTGACTGCGCGTCTAAAGCGCAAGCGACGAATTGCATCCAGCGGAATCGTGATAGACACCTGAGCCAACAACGGGAGACACACGCTTCGGTCGGCGAACATTAGTTCGAATAAAATATTTTTTTTATGATTAAAGTTTTAATTTAATTAATTTTCACAACGTGTTCAATATTTATTGGTCCTGGTAATCCCAGAAGTGACACTAAGCCAATCTAATCAAAAGTCGCCATCGCCATCGCCAACACCTTCGACGTCGCAACTCGCAACTATTGCTTGCATTGAACAAGCAGCCAAAACCAGTTTTTACACCGGAGAACCAAACATAAACACAGCCAGTGTGAGGTACTCCTTGGTGTCCACCGCTCGCCGTGACCCAACCGCCGTGTGCATAGCCAGTGCCAGTGCCAGAATTAAGTGCCCTAACGTGACTACAGCCAGTGGTACGCTAGTCAGCACAATGGCCAATGTGGACCATTCCGGCGACAAATCAATCGTTTCGGTCACTAGTGCAGATTTTATCGCAGCCGGACATTTTGTTGCCAGCGCTGCCTCCTCCAAACACCAGTGTCGCCGCCAGAATTAAGTGTAGCATATCCAACACACGAAACACAAGAACACCAGTTCCGAGAAGACCAAGTGGAACGAAAGACCATCGCTGCCCTCATGTAGCAACTTGCTGAACTCAAAGTTAGTTTTGCCGCCGCCGAGGAAGATCACAACACTCTTCGAAGGAAGCTTGCTTGTCGTTTTACAACTAAACAGCGTGCTCTTACATGGAGACATGCCTGTCAGCAGCACATCTGGAACAACAGGAGCCAATGCTCACCGGAGTGCCAATGCCGATAATCAAATCAAATCAAATCTTTATTTGTAATAGTCTCACACAGTAAGATACAATATCTTGTTGAGTAGTACAAGATAATACGTTTACAATTCCCTTCACTATGAGTTCATCCCGCTCGCCGCCAGCCACTGCTTCCAATTTTTCGGGAAGTCCATCGATTGCTACGTCCACGCCCACTTCCACCACCTCCGCGTCATACGGATAGTTCCCAGGTATGTTGCACAGTAATTTCAATTCAGAATCAGTTCCTTTGCCCCGTTCCGTGCCAATGTAGTATTTCATACTGCATACGTCAACCATTTCCATTATTCCCTTCTACATACATTTCACACTCATCCCCTACCGCAAAGGAAGGCAACACCAAAACATTGCAACCCAACACCATTGCCTTGGCGCCATGTCGTCGAGTGTGCCGCCAGTGAAACGAGAAAGAAACGAACGAAAGTGTTTTAAATGTGAAGACTCAGCACACATAGCGAAAGACTGTAAAGTGAGAACATACAAGTGTTTCAAGTGGGCCATAGATCATTTGAGTGCGGAAATAGTGGTCAGCTAGGGCCAGGGCAGCAGCGAGCAAGAGATGAACTTAGACGCGTCCACATTGCAACAACAAAGGAAGCAGAGAGAATTCCAGAGGCTCGAGTTAATGTAGCAGTAAACTGCAATCGCGTTTTTAAAGACATTGTTGTGATGGGCCAGAATTTGTCAGCGTTGTTGGATACAGGAAGCGACGTAAGTCTTCTACGCCACGATATTTTGATGATGCTTCAACATGTAGAGTTAGGCGTCGAGAAGAAGTATTTATTAGGCTTGGGGCAGAGTAAGATTGTAATTTTAGGTTATTTTAAAACAGAGGTTGAGGCGGATGGGGTTAACTTAGAAATCACGTTTCACGTAGTTGGAGAGCAGGTCATGTACTATTCGGCTGTAGTAGGGAACGACGTATTGAAGGACGTTGATCTTGACGGCAGACGGCGCTGTTTTCAAGGAGAAGCAGAAGGGTGGAAAATCAGCTGTTACGGAGATGGTGCAGGTGAAGAAAGCACCGACTGGAGAATGCAGTGAAGCTGCAGGTGAAGAACACAAAGGTAGTGTTAGTTTGGGCGAAAGCCTAGCAGGCGCTCGTAGCAGCGCGAAAGATGGAAACCATGAGTACACTGCCAGTTGTGACAAAGGTGGCCACGAACTGGAAGTATTCGAGCTTAGAGAAGAGTTTGAAGGTTTATGCCTGGCAGCTGAGGAGCAGGAGTTCAAGACCGAATTGAGCATGGATCTGAATCATCTGGAACATAACGTGAGAAAGGAAATGTTGAAGATGATAGATGTTTATATTCCGAGAAGGAGCAACAAGTCCCCAGTCGAGATGAAGCTGGTGTTAACCGACGAAGTACCAGTTTACCAAAGACCGAGGCGACTATCCTACGCAGACCAAACTTACGGAACTGAATTTACCGACGACGGGACGCAAGGACGTACTACAAGACAGACTTTTAGAACACTTTGGTCTGTCTAGAGGCGAGGATGAACAAGATAGTGAACAAGACGCTGACACCATCCAGGAAGTAGACGAAGATGAAGACGCTGAGTCCACCCAGGAAGTTGGTGCGGAAAAGGGTGTAATAAGTTGGCAGGCTTTGAAGAAGATGCTCGAGAGTGAATTTAAAACAAAATTGTCATCGGCGGAGGTCCATAACCTTCTGAGAAATCGCCGTAAGAAGTCGTCCGAAACGTTCAAGGAATATCGGTACAGTCATCAAACGTCCGTGCAGCGAGTAGGCAGCAGTAATTTAGAGATCATTCAATAAAATATTATAACGTTGAAGAAGTAAATATGCTTCCAATATATGAGAAAATACTGGAAAAGACTGTGCAAGTGCAATTTGAAAAATTTTTGGACCATAATAACATATTAGCTGAACAACAATTGGGGTTTCGAAAAAAACCCTCTTGTGAAGCAGCTCTAAATTATGTCATTGCGAAGTGGAAGAAGGACATACATAATAAAAAGAAAGTGGCTGCAGTTTTCTTGGATTTGAAGAGGGCGTTCGAGACCGTGGGTAGAGACATCTTATTACAAAAACTTCATGGTGTGATATGGTGTGAGAAATGAAGAAGAATCGCACAAGTTGTGTGTTGCCACCAAATCACTGTGAGAAGGATTTAAAAAAAATTTAGCTCGACGGGCAAAACGGAGAGGAAAAATACGACAGCACGGCAAGATAGGATTGTGGAGCGCATGATACTCAAGAATGTAACACCACACCAATAATAATAAAATAATAAAATGAATTCCACTGAACAGTAATTTTTCCTTATTTTCATTCATCATTTTCACTTATCTTATTCCCTTATGTTTTATTTGTTATATGAATATGAATTATATTATATGAATTATAAAAACCCTCATTTCGTACTGTACACAAAATCTATGTCATAAACCATGTAATAAACCATATACACTAAGCTATGTTCTAAACCATATACTAAAACTAAAGTTAAATTAGATGTTCACACAAAAGCTCTGCCAAGCGGGTATAAATAGCCAGCCCAGATCAGTAGACGGGCACTCTTGATCAATCGGGAGTTTGAATTGGTACGCTTCGATACGGGTGACATTTAAGGTACTAATTCACACTCTTTACGCGATAACGTCCTCCTTTTCTTTTTCATTTTCGGCTATTGCCGCTAGAAAAAAACTTTTTCGGCTATTGCCGCTAGAATTGGGCACTTCAACGAGTACTGCAGTTCTCGAACCGCATACTCGTGGGTGTACAGTTTTTAAAAGGCTACACCGCTTCACACCCTAATTTTTTTTATTTTTACCGCAAGATATAATAAAGAATTTGTTTTGTTGAATCGAAAGTCGTCGTTTTTCTGCCTTCAGAAGAGTGTGCGGACAGATTAAACAGCCCACTGACAACCAGCTCTACCGCAACCACCGTGCTACAAGAATTTATTTGCAACAGCCAAAGAATTGAGGAAGGAGCTGAACGAAACATGTGCTACTGATATAGCAGCAGGCGAAGTGTTCAGCGCTGGCTAAACGAAGTGGGTCTTCAAGCCCGTGGACCTGCGAAGAAGCCACTTCTATCAGCAAAGATGAAGAAAATAAGATTGGCGTGGGCTAAAGAGCACCGGGAATGGACCGCTGACAATTGGAGAAGAGTCATATTTTCTGACGAATCCAAGTTCAACCTCATCAGACAGTGCGAAGGAGCGCCAATGAACGATATTCGGACAAATGCTTACTTCCGACCGTAAAGCATTAACCATATGTCATGGTATGGGTATGCATGACAAACCCCCTAACCACGTCTAATTATTGTTTTTTTTTCAACAGATAACCCTACGCAAAGAAGATATTGGACTGGAATCCTTAAATTGATCCGGAAATAGCCCTGACTTGAACATAATATAAAACTTTTGGTCAATTATGGGCCGCAAGGCACGCAACAAGGCCTCTAAAACTATTTACAGGACTGAAGACATAACTGCAGAGGAAATCCAAAAACTTTATGACTCGATGCCACGAAGGATTCAAGCGGTCATAAAGGCTAAGTGTGGTGCTACGAAATATTAGAGAAAAACAAAAACTGTCTTTCTTGTAAAAAAGACTAATTAGCTTAATTCAATGTTCCTTTAATTAATTTAATAAAAAAAAGTGGAAAGTGGAAAAAACTACCGTAGTATATTCTTGTTTATTTTTCTTTATTGCTGATGTTGCGAACGCACCCTCAAGTGACAGCTGCGCGAACACCTCCTATTTAAACGTCATATGACCTGCCACGTTTCTGATTTTGGTTTGCTCTTTTTGGGTTTTCACCGACGCAGATGAGCGGCGTGCTTTCTTTTTGGTTCGGAGCTGGTGCGAGTGGAACATACATACCACGAAGAACGGATAAAAATACTGAATTTGTAATCTCTCTTTTTTATACAATAAATATCGAATAAATATTACAAGTGGATTCACAGATTCTTCCGCGGCATTCTTCTTATGAAATTTCTTTCATAACAGCTGAGTAGTACGATAAATATTCCTATTTTATACCTGTTTTTTGCTAGAGTCTACCTACTTTCGCACTTTTGTCTCATTTGTGAGAAATTTGGCCACAAATATGTAGACAATATAAGGAAGGACAATCCCTTATTCAAATTTTATAGAAATTATACAATTTTTAGTAAAATACATAAAATACGTGAGAGGAAATAACACAGATAACAGTTTGAAAAAAAAAGAAATAAAAAAATTTCCAAAAGACAACAACGATTGCCAAAGCGTTTGTTAGACAGTCAAACAGGTGAGACTTCTGTACAAAAACTTAGAGCCGAATTGAACGAATTAAAGAAGTAAAAAACGAAGACTTGGAGTCCGAAGTAGCCGCATATCGCCGTTCCCAAAGTACAGCTGAAAGCGCAGTCGGAGCACGGATGTCCTTGAGACTAGGATCCGATGAAATTAAAAAATGCATTCCATTGTTCAGTGCATTGGCGGGCAATTCTTTGAATGCATCGCAATGGATCGAAACTATGGAAAATATTAGCCATCTCTGCGAATGGGACGATCGTAGTACATTGTTCTACGCATCCTTACGACTCAATAAAGCTTCCTCAAACTGGTTCCAAAGCTATAGAGGACAGATTTTAAATTGGGGTGAGTTCAAAAACAAATTGTTAGATGATTTTGCGCCCCAGGATGTCGCTACCGACATCCATATCAAATTATTAACTCGACAGTTAAGTGTTGTAATGGAACCATCGAAAAACTATGTATGTGTATGAGATGTTAGAACTAGGAAAACGGGCTTAAAGATCGAACATTAATGAACAATTTAACTACTGTTAACTGTAAAATCATACCACATCTAATAACTACAATAAAAGCATTGAAATCAACCCAAGTACAAGCCGACCAACGTTGACGATTGGAAATTAACACTTAATATACTAAATCTCCACCGTGAACCAATTTTGAACTAAGTCTATTACAAAATGGGAAATGGGAAAGAAAAAAGGTCCTCTCCAGACGAACGCAAGCTGATATGGGAACCTTCCAGAAAATGAAAAGTGTTGAAAAAGTTGTACAGCTTTTAATCTTCACTCGTGGCAAGATTTACAATTCTATTAATGTGGGATCACCCAAAATGTAGTTCACAGCCGCTGCAGCTGAACGCAACGGCCTCTTCGTTGTATTTTTCATTTCCATTGACGCCATTCGAGAGGACGAACGAGCACAAGTGTAAGTTTTAATGAATCCAATGTAATCCATGACATGTAAAATTATTCTTTTCCTTTAGGAAAATAAAATTCATCTAAATAAAGAGAATTCTTATTTTTTGTGCGAATTTTGGCGTCAACAACCACCAAGGCTGAGGATCGAAAAATGGTCAGGATTAGCAAAGCAGATTCCTTTCTCACCTCAACTGAGATAAGAGCCGAAATGGAGAGCCACTACGGTGTAAATATTTCAGCACAGACCGTCCGAAGACGTTTAAAGGAAAACAACTTGAACGGCCGAATTGCGAGACAGAAACCTAACGTGTCAAAAAAACGACGGAAGGCCATATGCTCGACGACCCCCACTAAAAGAATTGGCGATGTCTCACCTCATCTGGAGTGGGTCCATTTGTCCAGATCAAAAGCAAAATGACAAGTGAAATGTACAAAAACATTATAAATGAACATATGAATGGCGATTTTGCTGAAAGTTTACCACTTGCGTGGACATTTCAGCAGGACAACGACCCGAAGCACTGCTCTCGGGTCGTTAAGCCTTGGTTTGAGAGAGAAAATATTAAAGTTCTCCCGTGGCCAGCTCAAAGTCCTGATCTAAAAGGGCAGTTTCAGCTGGAAAACCCCACAACAAAAGCTCGCTCTGGGAGATTATTTAACAAGAGTGGCATAAGATCACTCCCGCCCAATGTACAGCATTGGTCCAAACAGTGAGTGGCCGGTGTGCCCAAGTAATTAAGCAGAAAGATTATCCGACCAAGTACTAAGACAACAAACGTAGAGTTAGTTCGTTAAAATAAAGTGTAATCTAATTATATTATTTTCGTGCAGATGACTTAATTATATTGTTACGAGCCTCTAGTTGCCTGACAGTTGTCAGATCGGGGAGTTTAAGAAGGAGAAGACGTCACGTTGGCGCCCTAAGAGGTTCTTTGGTTATTCTATTGTTCCTTAAAAAGCAATTGTATAAGCATCTAAATAAAGTGGAGCCATCCCCAAACATTTCATAACAATATGTTGTATTCATCAAAATGAATTCATGGTAAATTTGTCGTTTTTTTTTTTGTTTCTAAGAATTTTTTTTTCTTAGTATGAGATTTTATTACCTATAAATCGTATAAATATAATTTGGAATAATCAAAACAATTTTGTAAATAAAACATGAAGTTTAAAAAGATTCATATGAAATTTTTCTAGTGACTTAATTATATGGGCTCAAGTGTGAGTTTGAGCCTCACTCCCTGAATGATCAGTAGGTGAGGTTCAGTTCGAATAACAACCCCAAACAGAAAAGACGTGATAAAGTTAGGCAATAATAATAGTCGGTTTTTTTTTTTTAAATATACTTTTTCCCGACTATAAAAAATATCCGTGTTTTATTTCTTATCCGTAAAATATAATATAGTTTGCTCATGTGTAGAAATTTTTTTCTCTCATTAGTTAAAAGTATGTACAGAGTACAGATTTTGCTTTACCATCCCCGCTTAAAAAAAAAAAGGATAAACAAATATGTATAAACAGCATCAAACTTCGATCAGTCAGCAGACAAAACGTACAGGCACACAAAAACAAAACAAAATTACTAGGGGTGAGTTTGCATATCCCTAAACAGCACAGGCACTCGGTTGAGTATGAACGTCCCGCAAGTAGGAGGTGGATATTTATGAGTGATAAAACAGAACAATGAATTAAAATATATATATATAAAAAAAAAAGTGAGTTAAATAATAAGCAATAATGATTACAGTATAGTGTACAGGAGTGTTTAGTTTAGTTAAACTCCGAGATGAGATAAGGGCCCATGATTTACTTAACTATGCTCTGGAGAGGGATATACTTCCTTTATCTTTTCTAAAATTAAAATTATACCTATATAGTCCACATAGTCCAAATAAACTGGTTTCTTTTCATGTTGTTGGTGATACTTATTACAATAACACAGTTAAATTCACTAACCTCACGAATTTTGAACAGACACTACAGAGTTTAGACCAAATCAGCAAATTTAGCATCTACATGCTCGGCACAAATCTTAGCTAAATAAACTTAACTACTCGATATTTTACAAGGAGCTAAAGTTGGTAAGCTAAACAGTCGATTCCTAAATTCAGACATATTTATTTCAACCATCCAGCAAATCCAATTAGAACTCGCACAAAACGTAAGGTTTCCATTGAAAATCTCTCGAATGAATCTGCTCATAATAAATGCAATCACTGCAACGACATCCATATATACCAATAATAACCTTATGATTGAAGTTAGTGTACCATTGGTAAACGACGAATTCAATTTAGTAAAAATTACAACACTCCACAAAACACATATCAGTATGTTGCAATTAGCAGCGAATTCGTCGCCATCAACGCGAACTATAGGCGATACATTTCTAAACAGTGAAGACTTAGAAAAATGCACGAAACTTCACAACACCGCCGCGATAGCTATAGCGATCTATCGCAACACGTGTATTCAAGTTTGGTCATGCACACAGGGAGCGAACACGTCGGCGATTGACGGGATGTTGCATTCCATCACTCTATCGCGCAATGGTGGATGTGGAAAAATTATTTTGTGCAGTCAAGAATTATCCAATTTTGTATGACTTGGATAATAAGGACTATAAAAATGTGAAGAAAAAAGATAAAGTGTGGGTTGAAATTGGTTTGGAGATGGAGGAAAGTCTAAAGTAATCAGTTTTTCTTTAGCATATTATTTTATTAATAGTTTATTCACTTTTACTCAATATGGGTATTAAAAAATTAACAAAATTTTGACGAATTTGATAAATTTCCGACCTTTTGTCAGCTTTGCAAAACAATATGCGATCAGACGATCTGCAACGAATGTCAAACGTTCAACACATGAGACAATGCGAACAGCTTCAAGCTCAAGGTCTACCGATAGAGCACTGGGATATGTTCATAGTGAGACCGCGAAGCAATAGGAACTACAACGCCAATGCGAAACATCGGGAATTACTATTGTAGGGGAGCCAACAGTTAAGCACTCAAGAGTTAAACACAGATCAGATGAACTTTATTTAAGAACAGCCAAAACAAAATTGATTGTGTTAAAAACTAGAGAAAAAAAAAAAGAAATCCAAAAAGCTATAAGTGCAAAAACAAGCATCCGGAAAAGAAATAATTATAAAAGAAAAAAAAAAAAAACTTTCTGTAGAGTGGACTTTTACAAGAACGAGAAGGAGCAGATTTGGCGAATTTGGATCTACTAAGTTTATTTAAGGACGTTCAGGATTATACTGGAAAACCAGAAGAGCTTAGTCTTTTAATTAAGAGTGTAGATTATTTGTATAGATTTTCTGTAGATTAAGATGAACTTTCTAAAGTTTTATTAGAATTAAGAATTAGGCAAAAAATTAAGGATTCAGCAAATGTAATTCTTATCAATAATAATAATCCAACAAATTGGCCGGAAATAAAAAATTTATTGATTTTAAATTATGGTATTAATGAAAGTGTTGAAAACATTCTGAATCGAATTAAATTACTAAAATTTTAAAACTCAGTACAAAAGCTATTTGATCGTTGTTTTAGCTTTTTAACTAAACTCAACATAAAAACCGGATTAAGCTCACAAACACCTTCTTGGTTTAATAGCGAGCAAAATTAAGCCATGGTGCTTAAACTTCTAATTAACAAATTTCCTTGCAATGTTAAGTTAATACTCCAGGCTAGAAATCTATCCACTCTTAGAGAAGCTAAGGAAATTTTGATAGATACGGACAATTTTTATCGGTGCGTTCCCCGTACAAATAACTGTTATCAAAATTTCAATCAAAGTTTTGAATCCAACAATAGTTTGCGGAACGATCACAATAACAGTGTGTTTAATTTATCCAGAAACTCTAGTTTTCAAAATCCTATTCCAAGAAATTTTTAACAGCATTATCAGCAAAATTTTATTAACAACAGAGATGAAAATTCGCGACAATATGCAGGACGGCAAAATAATACCCACAATTCTCAAAATTTCACTAAACGTTCAGGCCAAAGTTCCAACATGTAAAATTCAGGACAATCCCAACAAAATAACTCGAGAAACATTCAAAGAAATAATAACTATTCTGGAAATGTTCGCCAACCATCTGGCCGTCTCAGGCTGAATATTTCGGCATCAGTTAGGTATAACGTTACCCCTACCATCGTAATTCGGGGGCAAAGCAGATGCTAGAATTTTTGGATAAGCAAGCTGGGGCAATTAGCAATCTGAGCGATAGTCGTCGTTTTCGCTCTATGGAGTCCGTTAAGAACACGCGGAAGTTACGTTAGAGGTAATCAAAAACGTACTAGATGACATTCCGCTGAACAACATGAACACTACAACGGATGTCCCAAGTGCATTTCTTAGAAGCACAGCTGCAAATCATGAAGACGATAAAAAAGAGAAGGGATCGATACTTGAGATCGATTATTAGTTTATGTATGGAAGAATTTCGGTTTCCTCCAGTTAGTTGTAATTATCAACGTATCCGAATTATACGTATAAGCTCAAAAGGCTTGATGACAATAAAAACGATATTTTTTTATTAAATACTTATTTCGGACGAATCGTTCTGATAAGAATTGATTCAATCGTTTTGAAAACGAACGTGCCAGCTAACGATCAAATTGTATGAGCCAGCAGGTAAAAGTATCAACCAGCAAACCGGGCCAGTCGACGAAGTCACCTGTGTTACATACAAAATTGTAATTTGAGTTCTTTTACTCCTCAGTCTTAATGGCAGAGAAATAAGATAAAAAAAAAACATCTGTTGCATAAGAAACAAATCTATATCTCTGTGGAATTTGACACTTCACATGTGGATATTTCCACTGCACATGTTATCTTGTGGACCTTCCCACTTAAGCCAAAACCAGAGAGTATGAGAAGGATCAAATTACAAATTAAAAATATCCTTGGGAAAAGAATGAATGGTTCATGTTGGTCGCGGCAGTCTCTGTCGGTCACTTGGCAAAATAACAACCATTCGCGCGAGTTAAACAGTTGTTCTCAGTATGTGGAAGACCGCCAAAGACCACTGAACCGACCGCCAAAGAAAGCAGATCTTCAAACCCAGCATCATCTACATGTTCACCGCCGAACCTATAAAAAATTTCTATCGTTATCCATTTCTCGCCGTGGTTTGCACTTTGACAGTTCATCGCGTCCTATGCCGCCAAATCCAATCGGGTTTATTCTTTTGTGGCGGGCGAACTGGAAAGTGGCAAAGAAAATGTAATCCTTTTTAAAACCAATTCAATGTAAATTCTTTTCGACAGAAATAAAATTTGTAATCACCTAGTCCACATTAATTTCGGACTTTTCTTCCGCCTGCCGCAAAGGACACACTACTTAAGCCGAGTTTAATCTATTGTAATAAGTTAATACATACATGTATTCCAATTGAAGTAATAAACATAAAAATGTGGTTTAATAATAAAATAACGGCACGGTGTTTTATATTAAAAAGAAAAGGGACATAAATGTATCTATTAGGTTGTACCACATGAAATGTCGCAATATTTATCTAATAATAACGAAACTTTCTTAGCCTACTGTACTTTGTACAGTCTAGAAAGAAATAAAAATCAATTTTAAAAGCAAACTGTTCAGTCAATGAAAGCATTGAAAACCTAATAAATAAAATAAAGTTGGCTAAATTAAAAAATTGGGTTGAGCAGCTGTTTGATTAAATTTCAAATCTTTTGACAAAGTTAAATGTAAAACCCGGCCTGGAAGATGTACTCTGGCCTGGTTTAAGGGTGTAGTCTAATCTATGGTATACGTGCATAACTGAGTACCGTATGCGACGCACACGAGGATAACAAGGATTTAATCCACAACTGCTACTGCGCGCACGACTGTGGAACCAGTGTTTATTAGTGTAAGACAGACAAGCAAAATAAGCACCAGGCTCTTTTTCCCAACAAAAAAAAATGTTATTGTGTTTGTCCTTTTATTTTGCAATCTTATTATCGTGAACATTTGGTCCATGTGGAGACGGATAGAATTAGTGAGCTATGGTCAAGTAAAATAGTGCAATTAGTGTGGATAGCAAAGGATAATAAAACAATTGTCACCAACACATGCTTGCGCATCTATATCGAAGTGTTACCCCTTCCATCTTATCACAGTTTTACCCCTTCCAGTAATTACCCTTCCCCTACATTGAAGATGTAAATTAACACAGCCCTTAGCTGTGTATGAAATTATGTTTTCAAGTAATTAGTATTGGAAGATGATGATGAATAATTGGTATGAAAATAATATGTTAAACTTCAAGGAATAATTCAATATCAGCCGAAATCAAGTTTTATTGACTTTGCTTTAACTTCAAATCAAACAACGTAGCAGAAAAAATTCAAAATTATTTTCAGTTTGACATTTCATTGAAATACTGTCTTTCAGATACAGGATTCTCATCCGGAAAATACACATCCGGTGGTTGAGCAACGAGGAATTTTAAACTCAATTTGAATAAAAAAGAAAAAAAAAAAAGATTTTTACGGCGAATTATCATCAAAATCTTCGCTGAATATTTGTGATTAAAACAAAAAAAAAAAAAAAAAAAAAAAAAGGACGCCACTTTCTCCATTTTTTAAATTTCACACGCTTCACTTCGAATCAGCGATAACTAAACGTGGATAGTTTCTACCAACCCTAGGGGGTTCCTCGGATCACCCCTTCAAAAATTATGAAATTTTCTTCTTCAAAAAACAAACATAAAGCGGTGGGAAGGGACTTCTCAATGTCGTCCCCAACTCGAAGTCCCAGGAAATTGGCGGCTGCCCAACTCTTGCTGAATGTAAGCAAGGAAAATTCACCCCAGATGAGCAGAATGGGGTCGCCAGCAGTTGAACAGGACGAGGAAGATTTCACCTCTCCTAGCAAAAGATTCAGGTGTTCCACCAAATCCTCGCTAAAAGAGGTCATACGTACACCACCGAACAATGTCAACCGCTTTTCCATTCTGGAAAATTTCAACATCAACAGCAGTCAGCCGTCCACAATACTTCCCGAATCTTCTCGAACAGCGGGAGCTTCAAATCGAGCCAGCGTGGGACTCCCGAAGTCTGGAGCTCCTGAACCACTTAAGGTGAGTAGAAGTTTTTGTCCTCCCATTTTCGTTGCCAAGCAAAATATTAGCAAATTTGTTAACGACCGTAGAGTGAAATTAACCGCGGCTGGTTTCAGATATAAGTTGGTTCAGACAATGGTGAGGTCCACCAGGTGCTCCTGGCCAAATTAAGAGAGTCCGCAGAGGTGCAAGCGTTTTCTTTCACTTTAAAAGAAAATAAGACGGTGAATTTAATTGTCAGAGGGCTAACCTTCGATTTCGTCGCAGAGGACTTTTTAAAGGAGCTCGATGCTACATATATTCCCTAATACCATCGAGAACGTCTCGAACTTCGAAACGCTGCATTCAAAGCGAAATAACTTTCGGCTGAATCTTTTCGTAGTGAGATTGAAGCCTGGCATACCTGAAAATGAAATCATAAAAATTAAATATATATTTAATACAAAAATATCCTGGGAGAAACCGAGGGGTAACAAAGGTCCTTTACAGTGCCGAAGATGCCAAGCCTTCGGGCATCTAGCCAAGAATTGCGCGAACAATTTTAACTGCGTCAAATGCATTTTAGGGCACCCGGCGGGGGAATGTCCTCTAAACAAGGCTGAAAATACCAAGCCAACTTGCGCTAACTGTGGAAGTGACCACCCTGCAAACTATAGAGGTTGCTCGAAATTTAACGAGTATGAAAAAAAAAAAAAAAAACAGATCGACCGTTGTTCGGCGATAAAAGCACACAATTTTTCACCCATCCTTACACAATCTCCAAAGGTTAAGGTAAAGGTTCAAAGACCAACCCACCAACCGTTCCATTCCCATGACGGCTTCTAAAAGTTCCGGGCTGTCCCAATTCCAGGACCTCTCGAACTCTCTGTACGGTTCAAGTGTTACGGATCTGCTGGCGAAGGTCGATTCCTTCGTTAAAAATATTAACAATACCGACTCTCTAGCTCAGAAGAAAATAACTTATCTTGAGTTGCTGAGTGAAATTATTAATGCTGGTCTAATATAATGTCCCTCATAATCCACTCACACAACATTGCGTCCTTAATTTGCCACTCCAGGAGGCTTGAACTTCAAAAATCCCTCCTGAAGAGTAACTGTCACATATCGTGTGTTCAGGGAACCCACCTGAATACCAGACACACCGTCCACTTAGATGGTTTCAACATTTTCCGAGACGACTCTTTACAAGGGGTCGCATTAATAATTAAAAACAGCTTTAGATATAATACGATCAACCCTTTAAACCTTTCATTTCCTAGCATTTTCCTTCACATTAGGGGACACAGAAAAAATTTCCTTGTGGGTTCTATCTACATTTCGTTCAACTTTTCCTCCGATCTTCTACCAGAAGAACTGAATAAAATCAATACTCTAACTTTAAACTTTGATGGAACCATTATCGGTGGGGACCTGAATGCCAGATGCCCCCGCTTGGGTGACACCACTCTCAACCATAATGGAAGAAATATCGAGAGGTGGTTTAGTCTATCTAACCCCTCGATAACCAACATCACTCCTGACAGCCCATCTTTCCCCAAAAGTTCTTCCTTCCTGGACCATTTTTTAATATCAAGTCACCTGATCAATTTTTTTTTTTTGTTATAAGCGTAAGTGAAAATCTTTTATGAGACACCATGAGGATCTACCGCACGAGTTATATGTGTATTATTCTCTTCAGAGAATAACTAAATAAAAACAATATTTTCTCCTCGTATTTTAATACTTATTTATTAGGCGATTGATGAACAATTAAACTTTTGTTTTTCCCTACAATTACTTTCGACCGCAAAGAATGAAACTGCCGATACTGCACTTTCGCCCAGCAATTACTGTATCGACTGCTTCATTTATGCTGCGTCGAGAATGGTTAAGGTTTTCAATGAACTCTATTATTTCCGGCCTGACGTTTCCTGTCATCAGGTTACCGGACGTAACTCACGTGCTCATGGTAGTGTGAGATTCTTACTCACTAAAACCACCTCCCCTTTTCTTGTTACTACGACTAAGGACGTAAAAGCCTTATTAAGTAGTTTAAGTTTCGATAATAAAAATTCGCGTTGTGCAGGTAGCTTTCCAGTAAAAGCACCTACTAATACCGTCATTACATGCGGCTATTCCTTATTGCGCTAAATCGAACGGTTTCGTTCATTGTAGTCGGCGCACAAGGTTTGTCACGTCCAGAATTTGGAGTACGGCGCTATTGCAATGTCCATGAAGGCGAACACGGAGTTTGCGAGCAAAATTTGTTATTTCATCTTCGACGGTAGCTAAACCAAGGTCCCTATGGATATCGTCGTTTCTAATGTACCACGGCGCATTATGGGAGTAGACCCAGTTGTGACTGCCAAAAAACGCTCTTTTTTAGGATTTTCTTGTGGAGTCGCATTAAAATAATTTATAGCAAATGTTTTTTCACGTGATAGATATGTATTTACAGAATCTACTAAAATTTTTTATGGCAAAATATTAAAAAATGAATAAGATACAGCAAATTTGGGAGGGGTCCAAAAAAAAAAGTGTTTTGCGGTGATCACTGCTACTCGTCACTGGATCATGGGAATTCGAAAAAAAAACAAAAGGGATCATTAGTCAATTACACAATGCTCCGGTTGAACAAAGGGATTTAACAAATTTTGAACTTTCACAAAATGGCGGATGTTGAAAGTCAAAATTCTTAATTCGACTACAATTTCGCTCGCATTTTCGACTATAAAAAAAAAATTATCGTCCAAAAAAAAAATCCTTCGTTCATAGAATAAGTGAGAAAAATTTCAAACCGATCGGTAAGGCCGCCGAGTGCTACCCAAGCGACTCGAGAACGTTCAGCTAGAAGGCCCTTGTTACAGCTTTTGTAATAAACAACCAGTCAGCAGGGTTGTAAAAGAATGCATTCATTTTTGAATGCACTCTTTAATGAATTCACTTTTATGATTGCATTCATTGAATTCATTTTGAGACTTCAAGAAAAAGAGTGCAATCACCATTCATTTACCATTCAAAAGATTGCATTCATTTCCTCTACCATTCAATTGAATGCACTCACTTAAGAATTCATGAATTCTTTTACACTCATTTGCATTCTTTGCATTCTTTTGCATTCTTTCCATTCTTTTACACTCTTGCACTCTTTTGCATTCTTTGCAGCATTCTTTACGATAGCGTGTGCAACATTCCCAAGCAACTTTCCAACAGCAACCAAGCAAATTTAGATCGTTCAAAGACTGTAATAAATGTGGACAACGGCACCCAAACAACAAATGTCCGGCAATCGGTATGACCTTCTACCGCTGCAACCGTGCACGTGGAAATATTCCAACAGTAAGCGAGTGAGCAACTTCGAAGCAGTCTCGGACTCCGAATCAGAGGATGAACTGTTTATAAAAAAAATGGCAACGGCAAATCCGGCAAAATCATGGAATGTGTATCTTAAAATGCAGCATCTCTTGGTCAAAACACAAGTGGACACAGGTGCAGAAGCCAACATTATGTCTTTTAATCAGTTTTCTTCATTACAACGAGATAAGTCCTTAATCGAAAAAACAAAAACGAATATATTTACTTTCTCTGGAGAAAGTTTGAAGGTAGTAGGAAAATGTAAATTAAATTGTCTGTATGAAGGGCAAACATATACCCTAATTTTTTATATTTTAAAAATGAATTGTGCAACAATTCTGGGCCTTGAATCTTCCATTCTAATGAATATTGTTAAGGGCCATAACATCAATTCTGCCTCAAAAGGAAGTGAATATATTCGTGATTACAAGAATACATCAAGCTGTAACAGCCCTAAGAGCGCTCTAGCAACCACGCACTGGGTGCGCCGAGGGATCCTGAGTCACCGCACTTCGCCTAAGAACCGAGACGGACAAAAGGGAGCCATCCCCTTCGCCAGCGTGGGAATGTTCCTCTTATTATTGATTATTACCAGCAGTCATGCTGAAGTACAAATTTTGGACTACTCCCAAACGCAACTTGTCGCAATAGACATCGGGACAGCAAAGCTACAAACCGGAAACTTCAAAATCATTCATGTGATAGATTTGGATGCGTTCCAAGACATCGCAGAAGGCATAGCATCGATAATTCAGCACAACATCAGCACTAATCATCCAACATATCGCATCCTATCCCACTGAGATAAATAATGTAACAAATGAAATAATTAAGAAAATAAAAATTAACGATGTATTTAGAAACGAAATGGCATTTATCACCCAATATAAAATGAAAATAATTAAGGAAGAATTAGTAAACGCTATACATTGGGCAAAAAGGCAAATTATTAATCCATATATATTATCGTCAACAGAAATAAATATTGCAAAAAAAATAATCAAAAGTGAAGACATACCGTATATTAACTTTGAAGAAGTGCTAGAATTCGCTGAGATCAAAATAGCTTCAAATGCTAGTACTATAATATACATTGTAAGTTTGCCTAGTACGACATCAGAAACTTGTAACAAATTACTAATAAAAGCTGTTAAGAAAGGGAACTCTATAAATTGAATATTGAAGTTTTAGTGCCACACTACACATAACATAATACGATATACAAAGGGCGCCACAATAAACACACAGCGGGCTCATTCATTGATATCCGAGCGCAGCACTCCATGTACGCTTGAATATTTCGAAACAAGAAACCGCTCGAAATCAACGACGCGACAATGTGCCAGATGCAGAAACGTTGGCACCGAAGTTCGTCGACATTGTATTAGATTTCTTTTTAATTCGCGTGCAATATTGTATGTTTACTCGATATGATTGAACTTTTATTTTGATTACTCGACATTTTTGTACTTTGTATCTAAGTAAGTTAGGCATAAGCTAGCATGTAAGAAATTTTGTATAAATAGGGTAAGAATCTGAAAATAAAGTGGAGACGATTTGGTTCACGCGACATACGCAGACCTTTCACTCTTTCATTTCGGCTCTTTAGCCAATCCTCAAAACGGGTCAGGATAGCCTTAACAATAATCCTAAAATTACATGGCGATCCTGTCAATACGGGCCAATAACGTTATTTAAAAGATTCCTCCCACCAGTTATACCACGGTACTCGACCCAGGCAAAGAGACGATAACAATGGCGGAAACACAATCAACAGCATTGCCAAATGTTTCCAGTAACATTCCAGAATCTCAACAAACGCTAAAACCATCCAGGATTAGCCAAATCCCCTTCTTCTAGATGATGCCAAACGAGGACGTTCGGTTTAAAGAACGGAAGAGTTAACAACAGCAGCAGAATTTGTGCAACACTTTGCACACGTCCCCCAAACCCGATACCAGACACCCAACCACGAGCATCCCATCCACACATTCCATTCCCACAGAATAATCGTGCTCCAGATTCATGTCGCTGATTTGACGTTTATAGTTAGATCGTAAGTTAAGTATTTCGGAGATTAATAAAGAAAGAGGCTTCTCCTCGGAAAAAATATTTTTTTTAAAGAACTTTTATTTAAAATAATTTAACTTTCACGCAGCGGCTAGGGGTTCGATTCGCCGCTTAGCTGCCTATGTGGAGGGAGAAGAATTCGCCAATGATGGCCGGGAGACAGTAACGGTCCGACTTTAACGGCTCGAGGATGCATGGATTCGCTTCAACAATATTCATACAGAAATAGTTGAAGCGATCGTGGATAGCAACACAGAAGTCGCTGAAGAAGGCATTGTTGCTACAGAAGCACTCTTCTATACCGCCAAGACAGCGTTCCAACGTCGTTTGGGACATTTGCGCCAGCAGGAAACAGCAGAGACAGCGGCACATGCGCTGCCACCCAATCAGCAACAACAGCCAATCGCAAGTTATGTCCATAGTACACACATATTATATTATATCATGTATCATTCAGTCACACATAGAACCTATTATCCTATAGGCGTGTTTTTTTGAAACCTAGCTAGCCAGTCGTTCATTTAGACGATTCCCAGCCAGCCAAACCCAGTCGATTTTTTATACCATCAAGTTGGTACATGTGATTTCGTTCCTATGACAGTGCTGCCACTTTGCTACGATCGTAGCAAAACTGCTACGCGATTTCTAAGAAAGGTTAAATTTGCTACGCTGCTACGCAGTCTCCCTAATATCCCAATTTTTGCTACGCGTTTTTGAAACACGAACTTTTAACAAGAATCTTGTAGTTTTTAGACTCCTCACAATCACAATCACAAATTAAAAAAAAATTAATCGGACGTAATTTCAAACTCTTCACTTCCACAACTCCAACTTATGTTACTGTTCTACCTTACCCTACACAAGCAGTATATATGTATTTCTTCGGATATGTTTGAAATGTGACTGGATTCGGGCACTGGAATTTCAATGGCTTTGCTTTTGCTACGCAAATTTGATACGGGATTTCTTTCCTTAGTGGCAGCACTGAATTGACATCGGCTGTCAAACTGTCAAAGTATTCGGCATTAAACCAAATTGTTTTTTTTAATTTGTTGTGAAAACTATAATTTAGAGAATTTATTCAATGGATAGTTTACAAAAAGAGGTATGAAATCATAACATCTTCCAGGCTAGGTTTCAAAATATCATCATGTATCATTCACTGTGGGGACAGACGCTACGTCAGCTTTCCTTATTCAAATATCATATCTTCAATGCATAAACCGTGGGACCGGATATGTCACCGTGTTCTCACCTGTATGCATTGCCAAACATTTTAAAATATTAAATATGAAATAAATCAGTTGTAATCTAGAACTCAACGGAATCGGTCGTTTTAAATTTTCTATAATTCGCAGTGCAGGTGCCAATGCCAATCCAGTTGCATGATATCAAGAATACTCGGGGCGAATTTGATGGTTCGCTCACCAAGTGGCACGGGTTCTAAGACCGGTTTGTTGTAACAATCCATGAGAATGAGCAAGTGACACTAGCATTTAAGTTATCTCACTTAAAAAAATCGTTAACTGGGAAAGCATCATGTACAATGGGCGAATGGCAACTCACTGATGATAATTATCAGAAGGCCTGGGAACGTCTAAACCAATTATATGGCAAAAAGTATCCCATTTGCAGAGAGTTTTTGCGCCAATTCATTCGCTTGCTAGTTTTGCAGAACAATAATTGTATAATTGGTTTTCATAAATCTGTTAGCACCCAAGTGACTTGTAGATAAATAAATAAATAAATCCGCGAGGACGATCAATTCACGTTTGTAGTCAAGACATTAGAGATCACGGAGTTATCACAAAGCGAAAAATATTGAGTTATCTGGCTCAGGTATACGATCCAAATAGATACATTGTGCCTGTGACAATATTGGGAAAAATTTTAATTCAAGACATGTGGCGATTGAGTCTTGTATGGGATTATGAAGTGCCAGTTGGAATAAAGGATGGATAGCATTTTGGAAAGGAATTCAACATTTGGAAGAGTTCACTATCGACAGATGGCTTGAGACAATTAAGGAAACGAAGATCCAGATTCATGGTTTCTCTGACGCGTCGATAGTCGCTTATTGAGCAGTAATATAAGTCCGAGTAGAGCAAGCGAATGGGAAAATAAGCAGCAAGTTGATCGTCTCGAAAACACGAGTAGCACCGCTTAAAACAGTAAAGATACCACGTTTAGAATTGTCTGCAGCGGAATTGCTGAGTCGGTTAGTAAAAAAGGTACGGATAGCAATGGAATTGCAAAGTGCTGAATATATATTATGGACAGATTCGATGGCGACGTTGCATTGGCTGCAAAAACTCCCATGTAATTTGAAAACATATGTAGCAAATCGCGTGTCAGCCATACAAACGAATACGGACGTAAAGAGGTGGCGACACGTCGGCACGAAAGACAATCCAGCCGATCTATTAAGTCGCGAAATGATGCCAGCAGAGTTACTGAACAGCGGAATTTTGTTGCACGGACCAGCATGGCTGCGCTTTTGCGCGAGTTACGTCCGCCTGATGAACCCCCGCACCACACCGGAGCCCAATATCCCACACGCCACGTGTAGGTCACATTCACTTTTTCACATCCGATTGCTGATCGACATATTTTATTTCTTAGAATTGTAATTGCACCGGTGATCCAAAACTACAAGCTAAGCGTCTGGTCATTAACTCAACGCAAGCTCAAGTTCTTGGAAATCACCGTCGCAAATAAATCAATAAGTTATATTAAATTTGTAATTCATTTATTTTTGTTCTGTACCTACCACCAGAAGGTCGCAATATATTGTTTT
Source organism: Matsumyia berberina (assembly GCA_917880715.2). NCBI lineage: Eukaryota > Metazoa > Arthropoda > Insecta > Diptera > Syrphidae > Matsumyia > Matsumyia berberina. The sequence goes on along the minus strand of OU862870.1, from coordinate 105,603,815 downwards.
TTTTTTATCGCTCCCCGATAACAAACTTAACTCGCGTTTAACGCCGCCACAATTGTGAAATCTGCGGTGATGAACACCAACTTTATAGCTGCGAGGAATTCAAGGAATTCAACTTCGGAAATTCGTGCGAACCAAAGGCCTCTGCAAGAACTGCCTGAAAAAAGGGCATTGCTACCAGCAACCGTGGAAAAATGCACAACAGTGTCTTATGCCCGTCCCGGGACTTTAGCAAGCCAGTCACTGTTATGCAGTTAGAAAGTGCATCGAAGGGCAAGCGCAAGTCTAATCCAGCATGACAAAGACATCACCAGCCAAACGAATGAAGTCAGCCAGCGAAAAAACTGCTAGGAGAAACTTAAATTAATCAATGAATAACCAATAATCTTTTACAAGCAGACGGCTCTTATGGACGAGCGATAAAAAATATTAAATGATGAAAAGTGTAATGAAAATCATAGTGGAATAGAGCGCAAGAGTGATCATCGATTCCAGTTTAGGACAACAACAGCACGTTCTACGAAATTCACAAAGGGGATAGTCCCCTGTTATCATCTTTAAAATAAAACAATCAATAAAATCAAAAATCCTTTTTTAAGTAATTAAAAAATTAGTTAAATTTACATGTAATAGATTAAGAAAACAATAACAGAATAATAATAATAGAAATCCGTCGGGCCCCTATTGCTAAGCCGACATTATCATTTTAATTATAAGTCCAGCTTTTAAGTCACTTTGTATATAAAAACGATTGAATAAACCAATTTCTTAAATCTGAAATCTGAATCTGGTTCGAGGGAGAGAACATAACATAACACTAAACCATAAAGGTCGCAGCCAAGCGAAGACATCGGGCCTTATTATAATACAACATTTTTTGTACACAACAACTAGAAAGTCGCAGCATGCTAAGGACAGCGGGCTAACTAGCGTTGTCATAATAAATATATAATTAATAAAGAAGTACTTGTGTTTCACTCTCCGCCGTTGTACTCTTCTCTCGAACACGAGAAAGCACGGGCATTTGGCGTTACAACACGACAGACACTCTAATGCCAACAATGAAGGTAAAACTGCAATGAAATGGTAAGCTGGTAAGGGTGAGTGCTCAGTCACATGACAATGGCACTCATTTTGAATTATGGCGACACCTACAACTCGGAACTCACCTGCAAGTAATAGGAATAGATGGCAATCCAATCAGATAGCGCAAACGAGCAATAGTACAGATTTAGGTTGAATCCGATTATATATTGAGGATGCATTCTGGATCAAATTGGTCAGTCTTTACAACACAGACTGATTAGCCGAGGATCAAAGTTCCTTAACACTTGGAAGTGTTCAAAGTATATGTATACAATAATCTAATACAGGAAGTTTATTTTTTTTTTTATGCTCCAATTTACTTATCTATTGTTGCTATTATGTACTATTATTTATTATTATTGTTATTATCTGTAATCTTAGAAAGCATTGTACTTGAAAGACGAAATAAATAAATAAATAAATAAATAAATACAAGAGTTAAGAGAAAGTGCTTAAGGGATAAATCAAATCCGTTCAATTTGTATGCCCAAATATTCGTACAAAAGTACCGACTATCCAAGGATGCTTTAAAATATAGTACATATATATTAGATCCTTTGAATCCTCAAGATGGGAAAGAACATAATTTATACTACCGATCCTCAAATTAACTTTTACGCTAGAAACGCTGCAATCCGGCGGGTATCAGTGGATTGTTTCATCCGACTATGGTGGACCTATCGGGCAAAGTACTCTCTCTAAAATTAATCTTGAGGTTGTTAACGTAATGGAAAACAAACTATGTTTAAAATTTAGCTATTTTCCCGAAAAATGGAAAGTAGCACAAATTATACCAATTAGCAAGGCCAGGCAAGCCAAAAGAAAACCCCAAATAGCTATAGGCCTATAAGCTTGCTGAGCACCTTAAGCAAGATTTTTGAAAAAAGTCCTAAAGCATCGACTTTTAACCCACGTCGAGGCCATCAACGTATATCCTGTGGAGCAATTTGGTTTTAGAGCAGGGCACTCTACCTGTCACCAAATACTAAGGATTAAAAATTATGTAAGAAACGGCCTTCCACTCCAAACTCCAAACTCTCGACTGGTTTAGTATTGCTCGATATTGAAAAAGCGTTCGACACAGTATGGCACGATGGCCTTATCTGCAAGCTAAATGTGTTTAATTTCCCTGTCCACCTTATCAAAATCGTATGGAGCTTCTTGCAAAATAGAAAATTTGTTGTATTCGTCGAAAATGCAAAGTCTTCCATGTACGATATTCCGTTTGGTGTCCCACAAGGCTCTGTGCTTGGCCGCATACTTTTCAATATTTTTATGTCGGACCTACCACGTTTTGGCAACAACACTGAAGTAGCAATGTTTGCGGATGATACTTCACTTTTTGCGTCAAGTGTAATTCCACAAGATGCGATTAATAGTTTGCAGAGCTCACTAGATACTCTAATCAATTACTTTACAAGGTGGAAAATAAAAGTTAATGCTGAAAAGTGCCAAGCTATGTGGTTTACTCGACGCAGAAAGCAAGGTCTCCTTCCCCAAAACATGCTTAAAATAAACTCTACTGACATTCAATGGTCAGAGCACTGTTGGTATCTTGGTGTCATCTTCGATAAAAAATTAACATTTGAAAAGAATATATCTAACTCAATTAACAAAGTTAACCTCTTAATTAAAATATTATATCCCTTTATCAATAGAAAATCTAGCCTTAGCATACATAATAAAATCTGAATTTTTAAAACAATTTTCCGACTGGTTCTAACTTATGGAGTCCCAGTATGGTTTATTTGTGTTGAATCACACATCAAGAAGCTGCAAATTAGTCAGAACAAAATCCTTAAATTAATGCTCAATTTACCGCGGTATTATCCTACAGCTCGGCTCCATAATAGAGCAAACGTCAACCCAATCAAATTAGTTTTGTATAAACTGCAAAATAATTTTTTTGAAAAATGTTCTTATTCGGACAACGACCTCATACTTAACCTTTAAATTTTTTTAAATAAGGTAAAATTTGGGTTATGTGCAATCTTAGTTTTAAGTATTATATAAGGGTTTTTTTTTGTAGTGTTTTCCCTTAACTATATAAATTTGTTACATTAATTATACAATTTCGTCATAAATACTGTATATTGTAGATGTAAAGAATTAGGTTCTGTAACTCTAGAAATAGTTAAAGATACATCATGTAAAACCAACTTCTAACTGCAAATAAATTGAACTTGAACTTGTACGAATCACATTAAATGGAGAAACCAGCTACTTCATTTTAGAAGCGCACCTATAAACAAATTTCTCATCTTTTGAGACAATTACACTAATTTGTGCAATACTTATGTTCAATACGTATGTTTTCTATTCTCTTTCAAAATCTAACGGCAGATATTAAATTTGTTGTTGCCTTTGAAAATTGTCTAACTCCTAAGCCTCCAAGTGTGAAAATTTGAAGAAAAATATTTGATTGTGACGTCAGAATGAACTTTTTCAGTCAGCGATAAAAAATAAAACGTTATTTATCTCTTTCGCACTCACTAAGTAAACTGACAAATGGCGGATGTAGTAGTAATCTTCAACACGCCGTAGGTTGTTATTTGTGAACTGTTACCACATGTCCTTCAAACTACTCTCATCAATTTATGTGTACACTACTGTCAGAAATAAAATAAAGTGATAATGAAAACGATAGTATCACTATCGAAAGCAACTCTCCTATCACTATCTTTTTTATTATCATCTGAAAGACAGTCAGCTATTGTTTTACAGAATTACTACCCAGGACTTAAGAAACTCTAACGAATTAGAACTTTTAAATCAAATAAACCTGTTAGTCCACCCCAAAATTAATACGTTGCTCCAAGGAGAAACAGTGGCACAACTAACGTGGGATATCCAGTAAGAGAAAAAAAATGTTCTAACTAGCACCAAAATTCTCTGGAACGAATGAAGACAATTTGATAACACGGATCCAGCATATTAATTTTACGATACCCACAGTACGTACAAATTGTCACGTTAACCATTTACGACAAGATAAAAAGAGATGGGGCGATAACTGGGAGAAGATTGCTTGAAGCATATTTTTATTCATGTAAATGAGATGGCGTACAATTCATTCAAACCGACTATGCAATCGGTAAACTGAGTCTTCTTCTTCTTCGAATCACTTTTGTAAGCTTGCAAACGATTGTCATAAAAACCATTGTGTTAACCAAGATATGAACCTAGGTCTTGTGTTAGCGAAAGGATGAACCATCCTTTGAGTTATAATTGAGTAGGGAAATCCCTCCTACTCAAATCGAGGTAGTTTAGGTAGTTTCTGCACATGCAGCTCGCCAAGTGAGACAGACGAAGTGAGTTAAGTTCGCAGTTCGTATCTGATCGGCAAGGGCGCTTGGCGAGTTCGCTCCGTGCAGTTACAGTGAAAAATCTTAAGTTATTGTTTTTAATAAATTTGGGTTCACAATTGTAAAATCAATCTGTTGTTCGAACAAGTTGTTTTTTTTCTCTTCCTCGCGGGATTCCCAAACTTAACTGGCGCAACCGCGTAGGCCGGCGAACAGTTCTAAGTGTACCAAGAATACCATATTTGCAAAGAAAAGTGATCATAAATATTTAAATGTTTGAAACAAAAAAAAAGAGAGAAAGAAAACAAAAGACAAAAGTGACTGTGAACTGATGCACCTGCAATGGAATCAAATCCAAAAACGTTTCGATAGTGCCAATCGCGACAACGATCCCTTGAACACACAAGAAGACTGTTGGATTTAACCCTAAATTCGCCGACGAACCATCATCCAAAATCGCGCGTTGAAACTTATTGGTGACAGGGACATTGCGAAGTCAATAAACTCGCTTGAACACCGACGAAATGATTGCTGTATCTCACTGTTCTATAGTTTATTCGACAAACAGTGCTCTAGCGAAATAGCCAGTTGCATTCCGCCCCTTCAATTCTTTACCCGCAATTCGCGTCACGCTTCGAATGCTCATCAGTTTACCCTTAAGCCTAATTTCGGGCGTACAGTCAAATATAGAGATTCTTTCATAAGCCGTACAACGCGAATGTGGAACAGTCTACATAGTTCTGTGTTTCCCCTAATTCCCTAATTTCCCTAATGCCCGTGCTCTCGTTTAAGGGTTGGCATAGCCCCTTTAGCGCGCGTAGATTATAAAAAAAAAAAAAAAATCATGAAGTACGGTTCACTCGAAATCTGCCCACGTGCTTTCGGTTATTACAGCGCTCCTGGTGGCAGGTTACAAACTAGTTTCACATGCATATTTTAAGCATAGGTAAGGCGTCATTTAGTTAATTTTTAGTTGTAATCGATTGCGGACCAGCGATTCTGTAAGCAACTGGAGAATCGAAAATTAATTGTGAACAAATTTGTTCAAAATTCATTGTTGTCGGGTTCAAAGATCGCAAAAGAACTAAATTTACCTAGACGGACTGTGAATAGTGTTATAAAACGTTACAAAGAAGCACTTCCTGTCGAAAAAAAAAACAGTAACCACAACGGGTGTCAGAGCCTCACAATTAAAAGTAAATGTATTGAGGTCGACTTTCGCGCTATCCGATAATGATCGCGCTAAAAAATTTAGCACCAGCAAAAGCACAGCAAGACGAATACGCTTAAATGCAGGCCTTAAATGGGGGCCATAAAATACACAAATAGGTCAGACAAACAGAACTGTGTGGCAAAAAAGCGTGCTCGGTTGCCATATGACCGAGTGTTGACCAAATTTAAAGCATGCATAATAATAGACGTTGAGACTTATGCTATGTCGGCAGAACGGCCTTTAGGCGGGGTTAAAGTAAATCGCTAAAAAAGCTATATGTACTTCCATTTTTTTTTTCAAATATTAGTTCTTTTATATCGTAAAATATTTGCTCTATGCGACTATGCAAAAATTACAACTGTGAATGATAGCAATGTAGCATTATAGTTATTCTCTGTGAAAAATTAGTGTGTATTGGACGCAAAAAATATTTTTGCAACAAGTGAATTTGCTAAGTATAAAAAAAAGCATTTTCCAGTGTTCTGATTCAAGGAAAAAATTATCGGTAAGTAGATTTATTATTGTAAAATAGAATCTGTGAAATAAATTTAGAATTTCCACATGGGAGATGTTGATCTCATTGACGAAGTGGACATTGCGTATGTTTTATCATTTCGTGGATATGGCTATGGTGAACTCATATTTGCTTTATCAACGAATTCATGCAAATTTGAAGCTGCCTGATTTTCGTGTTAAAGTAGCTGACGTGCTTTGCAACACCCAAAAGAATCTAAAAAAAAACCAGTTGGACGACCAACTAATGGTTCCCCGAGTACAAGTTAACGCCACGGATTAAAAATCCATAACAGCTTGTTGCGCACGTCCCCAAGTGCAAGCTCGGCACTTTGCGCAACCATAGAAACACATCCCACAACCAGACGATCATGCTCCAAGAACATGCTGTTTTTCCAGTGAACAACACGATGCGCTTGGAGACAACCCGACACCAGTCACCTGCAATAGCAACATTCCTGCACGTACACCAGTCCGCTTTAGGGAGATTAGTTTTCATTTAAATTTGAATTGTTAGCTTTAAGTTAGTTCATTTTTAAGATTCAAAGAATAAAGTTGGGCTTCTCCCATAAAGTAAAAAATTATTTTTTTTTTATTAAAATTAATCTCGGATTAATTTAATTTACACAATCGAAGCCAAACAAAAAAACTTACGTTCCACCTGGTGATATGGCCAGGCATATATGGCCTGATATTTTGGATCGGAGCAAGTAAAGAATCTTGTTTTCTTGTTTAAGTAACCGTTTCCAGGCCAGTCCGCCTAAAGGCGAGACAGTCTTTTTCGGCCCAAAGAGGTACACTATAGATTTTTTACAAATTAGTCAGTTAGAATTTTTTCATCGAAAAAAAAAAAAAATAAATTGGCCGGTTAGAGGGTTAAAGCAATTACCAGGTCAAAAGTTTTATGTTTCGACAAAGCGTGGTTATGCTGCTGCAAAATATAAATACAGTAAGGTTTACAAAATTGCAAACAAGGCTATGGTATAGCAGGCAATTTGCAGTTGTGGTCTTAAAAGCAGAGCATTTGTCACAACTTCCAACATGACATCTGCAATTTATATCAAGGAATGCCTTTTCAAACGACTTCTACTTTTTGTTCGACAATACCGATCTCGAGTAAAGTTTTGGCCAGATTTAGCCAGTTTTCACTACTCTAAGACTCTCATGGAGTGATATCGAAAAAATAACGTAGATATAATACGAAAAGACATGAATCCACCAAATTGCCCCCAGCTTAGACCAATTAAACAATATTAGGCAATCATTAAATACAATCTAAGGAAAAATTAAAAATGGATTCTTAAAAATGCCAACTCGATGCTAGCAAAGTTGAACCAAAATGCAACAAAATTCATTAGAAAAGATGTTGAAAGGCTTATGAGTTCCATCAAAAGAAATACTCGAAATTTCATACACGAATAATAAATAATAATGTAAATAATAAAAATGTTTTATCAAAGTGGGTGTTCTGTTCGGGCAACGTTCCGCGCGTTTCGCCCATTTTACGGTCGCCCTTCCGAGAGGGCTATTCGCAGTGTGGTGGATAAATTTGGGTCCACTGGTTTAGTAAACGATCAACTAACACCCGTACGTCGACGAAACGCAAGATCAGCCGAAACATCGCCGCTGTCCGTGAGAGTGTGCAGGATGATCCGAGGCAGTCGATTTCGCGTCGCTCACAAGAACTCGGCCTTTCGCAGACCACTGCCGACCATAGACAACGACGTGTGTTCGCTGAATATGCTCTGGAGCAGTTGGAAACTGACCCTAACTTTCATCGAAAAAATCATCTTCAACGATGAGGCCCAGTTACAATTTGCGCCTTTTTTGTATCATTAACTTTTCCCACAATAAATTCATTGCACACTAAGCTAATTTTCTCTATATACATATATAAGTAATAATTAAAATTAGTCACAGTTGATTTTTGTACTTGGATTAATAAACTTTTTTTTTAACCACGTCTTGTAATCATTAGTTAATCCGCGCAGCCTTTCAACATCGGTCCAGCGACGTCGACCCCCGGCCGTCGCACAGCGCAGATCCCACGCCAGCCAGTGCCCTAGACGCCAGCGACCGAGCTGAGAGTGACTGAGGATCCCGAGTCACCGCCGACCCCGACGGAGAAAAGGGAGGAATCTGAAGCACCGCGCGGGAATGCTGCTGTTATTGATGTAATATAGAGTTAAGCTATAGTTTTTTTTAAGTTACTTAAGACAAAGAATTAACAAATTAAATATTAAAATAGTGCAAAACTATTTAAAGTGAACCGCAATAGATTAAATAAATACATTCTTTCGATCATGCCAGACCTTTGTTCGGGTGCATCCATCAGTCGGGTGGATGAACACTTTTTTTGAACCAAATCCCTATAAACCACAGAATAGTTAGCGAGTTTATAAAGCGCTTGTTAGCGCGATCGCTTTAAGCGCATTCAAAGTTATATGTGTAAGACGGGAAAAAAGGCAGGGTATTGTTTGTTGTAGTTTTACTGGGCATTTGCCTGAGAATGTTGTTTTCCTTATGTTTCTTCAGTTATTGTTTTATTTGTGTTATTGCGCTATTTATAAGGATCTGCATCGTTGTTCAAGAACGACGACAAATCACCGGTTAAGGGGGTAGACCCAGTTGTGACTGCCAAAAAACGCTCTTTTTTAGGATTTTCTTGTGGAGTCGCATTAAAATAATTTATAGCAAATGTTTTTTCACGTGATAGATATGTATTTACAGAGTCTACTAATTTTATGGCAAAATATTAAAAAATAAATGAGATACAGCAAATTTGGGAGGGGTCCAAAAAAAAAAAAGTGATCACTGCTGCTCGTCACTGGATCATGGGAATTCAAAAAAAAAACAAAAGTGATTATTAGTTAATTACATAATGCTCCGGTTGAACGAAGGGATTTGAAAAATTTTGAACTTTCACAAAATGGCGGATGTTGAAAGTCAAAATTCTTAATTCGACTACAATTTCGCTCGCATTTTCGGAAATAAAAAAAAAATTGTTCGTCCAAAAAAAAAATCCTAAAGTGAGAAAAATTTCAAACCGATCACCGACTTCGAAGACATGGTTTCGAGAAAAACGCGTTTAAAGTTTTGCGTACGAGTAGTAATGCACTAGGGACGGCTCCGTTCAAAATTATTTATCTCCATAAATAACGGTCCAATTTGTCCGAAATTTTCAGAGAGTACTTTTGAAATATTTTATTTGGAGAAAATACAAAAAAAAAATTGATTTTTTTCAAAATTCTTCGACAGCGTTGCGTCGTATCTGTGAAAACAACACGTGCATAGATGTGTGCAGTGGTTTCACTAATCCCTTTGTTCGATCTACCGCTAAGGGTAGATTGAACATCTGTTGCGGTCGATCGTCGTAGCAGAAGTAAACAACTCCGCACATATTGTGTTCATGGGTTGTGTTTACCTAGCACCCGCTATACTCGTGCGGTTTCTGGTAGAGATCGTGCGTGTAGGGAAATGTTCTCCCTTAGAGGGGGTAAAATAGCAAGTTTGATGTCTGACCATGAACGAGCTACAGATGAGAGCTCATTCATGTGTCAGTTTTCAAGTGGTGAAGTGCGCGAATATGATCGGAAGGAATACCATAAAGACAAATTGAAGGAGAATAAATTGTGAGTAATCACTGAGTTCTCTCGTTTTATAAATGATTTTCAATAGTTTTAGTGTAAATTATAATTAACAGGACTTATATATCTTTATGCTTTATATGTGAGTAGAACCAAATAAAAAAAAAACACTTTGGTTATATTTTCATTTTTATATATGGTTAATAAATTGTCTGAACGATCCTGGCCGCACAAGAGTGAACTACACACACTTTCGTCACTTTCGTCAGACGACAGCAAAGTGGCAGGGCTCCAAGTTTTATTTAAGTTTAAGGACTAACTTCAAACCTTAACATTGGTGACCCCGAAGTTTAAAAAAAAAAAAAGAATTCGTGTGCGCATCGTGTCCAGATGCATAGTTCAAACACGTGCATAGTTCTAACACGTGCATATCAACTCCTGCGCCAGTACCTCCATTGTGTCCAACACCAGCTCCTGCGTTAACACCGCCATCGACTCCAAGTTCACATTATCCAGCTTTGAGAAGAATACCGACTCATCAAACATTTATTTATTTTACATGTAAGTCCATTCCATATTCATTTTATATACCTTGTGGTTCACCGAATACAATTTTCAAGCGTAATAGTAATAAAATAAAAAAAATAAAATTTTGTAACGGTATAAGTCGTGAGGAGGAAGCCTCAGGATCCGGAGTGGGACGCGCCCCTCCGGCTATAGGCGCCCAAGATGGCGGCGAGCGGTCTAACACACAGTCAAAATACGAAGCACATGCTCCCAATTTTTGGGCAGACGTTGAGCCTGCACCCCCTTTAGGGAAACCCATAATCTTAAATTACCACCTTTTTGGACTTCCAATCCGGACTTGTGGTTTATTCAAATCGAAAGCCAATTCATAGAAGAATTGGAATTATATAGAAGAATGGATTCATTAGCGAAAAGCAATAGCCTTGTCAATTCATCCCTTCTAAAAACGTTTTGGTTAAATAAATTGCCTCCAGCTATTCAGTCGTGCGTGATTATGTTAGATAATAAGGACATAGAGTCAATCCATCAAATCCGGCGAGACCGCCAAATCCTACGTTGTTGAGCTCCCTTCTACGAGTAGGGACAACTCGTTCCAGTCAACAACGTCCCACACGGACGCAAACAGGGAAGTCGCATCAACTCCCCCATTGGACGCACTCATTTCGGCCATCGTAAATCGGGTTTTAGAATCCAAAGGCCCTTCGCTTGTTCAGAGCGTGCTCAACCCCAACTCTGATCATTTCGCTGGTACAGGCCAGACCATAGATCGCGAGTTTAGAAATAGACTCGACGATATGGATAAGATTCCGGACATAGTCCGCTGCCTCAGACAGTTTTCCGTTTACGAAACGTTGAAGGGTACACCAAAGTACTATGGAATTTTAAGCGTGATACGCAACAAAATTGTTGGCAACGCTGACATAGCGTTGGAATCATACAACACTCCGCTCGACTGGAAATCGATATCCAGGTGTTTGACGATGCACTATGCCGATAAAAGAGACATAACCACGTTGGAGTTCCAAATAGCGTCTCTCATACAAGGCAATAGATCCATCCAAGATTTTTACCAAATGGTCTACTCCCATCTCTTACTGCTTCTCAATAGAATATCCTGGCTAGACGCGAGTCCTGACGCCATGCGCCTTCTGACCCAAACGTATCGGGACAAGGCCTTAGACACGTTTATTCGGGGACTAAGAGGCGATCTATCGCGCTTACTCGCAATGGGAGAGCCGCTGGATTTGCCTCACGCGCTAAACCAGTGCCTGAAATTGGAAAACCAAAGTTATAGGGCAAACTACGTCCATAACAATCAGACACCTCCTAAGAAATTTCAACCGCAATTACCTCGTGCCGTGCCACCGTGTAATTCATACCACAACCAACCTATTCCTGGATATCGCAGTCATCCCTTTGTACCACAGCTAAGAAAACAAGATTATAGACCTCCTTTCGTACCGAGACAAACACCCGCGTTCACGATAAATCTCATTGTTAAATCGGAACCAACCGGCCAAGGACAGAGCTTTCAGGCTAGGTATGAACCAAACCAGTTCGCACCAAGGGGACCGACCCCAGCACCACAACAACGCGCACCGCAGCAGTATGCACCAAGGTCTCAACAGGTCAATCGATTCGCACCAAGAGGCCCGACACCTATGCCCCAACAAGGAGTACAAAGGTCGAACCAATTTCACCAGAATAACTGGCAGACAAACTTCCACATAGACACAGACTATTACGATTATGATCAGGCCACGGAATCCGCGATGAACGAGCACGAGCAAACCCTAGAAGAATATCTTCAGCCCTTGAACCAAGCAAATGATATAACTAATGCTGAGACAAGTTTGATTGACGACTTTGCTGATCTGAATTTTTTAGGTTAACGGGCTCTTCGCTGCCCAACTTCGGGGGGAGGGGAAAACGAAGAGCGGCAAAATTATGAAAATGTTAATAGATACCGGTTCAAATACACTGTAGGTTCCCAACAAAATAGCAATTCTATTTAATATGGATTTTGCACGCGCGAGTTATGTTAGAACTCACTGCCGCCGCCTCTCACCAAAAAGAAGCGCACGCTGGTTCGTCGGTCAACACAGATGTTGAACACTAACATCAGATCGCAGAAGGACCACCCCTGAGAGGTATATTTTAGGAGATTTCGAAGGAACCACATCTGGAAGGTGATAAGATAAGAAAAAGGACACCCGCATCGACAAGATTTCCTTATTAAATAATTATTAGAGTTAAGATTTAGTATCGTACGGTTTGCCGTTTTACAGATATCCTGCTTACTCGTCAGCCAATATACTTATACGAGAAAATTAGACTCGCTACTTCAAACAGATCCACTCAACTGATCATTCCTCGTTTCTCATCTTTGACATCCAAACGTAAATTTTTTATTATCTAATTCAACCCGCATGTGGAACACTTTGTCACGACGCATTAGAAGAATAGATAACACAGTAAGATTAAAAATTGAATTAAGAAATTATCTATCTCTGAACTAAATTAATTAAATTTCCCGTTTTTACTATAATTCATACTTGTAAATTTAACTTGAAATGTCACAAGTTTAAGCTTAGTACTACTTAATAAGATATTGTATCTTACAGTGTATAAGCAAATTAATATAAAATAAAATGAAATGAAATGAAAGTCAGTTTTAAGATGATTTCGAAACAATAAAGATCATTTTATTTTAACTCAGTTTTTTAAATAAATAAAAAACTTATTTGGCCTAGTCGGGGCGGATTAAACCAAATCATAAACGAATATTATGATCACTAGTTTTTTCTAAGAAAAGGACCTAAGTTCCTAGTGTAAGATCAGTGAAGTGTTCAAAATATAAATACTGTGACGACCCAAAAGAAAAAATCAAAACAAACCAAAGGAAAACGACAGTATGACCATGTGCAATAAACGTAATATTCCACTTGTGCTAGTTCTTCTCTGTTTTTGGTTTAATGTGCCAAAAGTTAACAAAAATGTATTTATTTAACTGCAGCTAAATATTACTTGTTTGAGTTCTTTCCCTAACATATAAATTTATTGAAATATACTGAAGTGGAAAATAAATATTCCACTTTTCGGAATAAGTCAAATATTCTTGCACTGATGGTAATGCTGAAAACGAGTTTCTGTTCATCTTTTTCCCTTCCCTTTCTTTATTTTGCGAAAATGGGATTCATATCCAAAAGGAAAAAAAACAACAAATACCATAAAGTTCTGTGAGCGAAAGAACTTTTGAGAGCAGAAAGATATTGAAAAGCTTGGGGTCGTGTTATAGAACCCCACCATACAAAAATGTCCGCACAAAAATTGTGTATGGCGTGCGCTATCTTGGTATTATATTATCTTTGGTTAAACGCAATTATAAATAAGTGACAACACTAATAACACTTAATGCCCTCTTACTTAAATAGTTTGAAAGTAGTCTAAAATCACTTTAGCTTTAAGTGTACTTCCTGCCAGTTTTCTTTTTCAATAGACTTCTTTCTTGTACATATCTTAACGTGGTCATTTTATTTTCATCTCTGGACATCCACTCACATAACTCTGGTATTCTACAGGTTATGGGCCCAGAAGCGTAATTAAAAGAATTTTTTTATTATAAAAGTATTTTTGCATAAACGTTTCACAATAAAAAAGATTTTTCCAATTGATTCGGTATGTCGAGTTCAACCTCAATACACGGTTGCATACCTCTTTTCAATGGTGAGAGCGATCCAACATGGAGTGTGAAGATGGAGGAGATCCTTCACAAGTCAAGATATTTGAAGATAGTTCAGGGTAAGGAAGAACGTCCGGAGGATAACGTTAAGAAACAGGAGTCATGGGACGACAAAGACATGGATGCGCGTAGCGAATTATTGATGGCTATGGATCCACATATCGTAGCGCTGGTTAAAAGTCTGCAAAGATCGAAGAAAATATTGGACTTTCTTGAGTCGAGCTACAATAGAAAGAGCGTATGGCAGAAGGTGGAGGAGTTTAGGAAACTGCTAAATATCCGCATAAATCCCACACAATCGATGGATGAGTATTTGCGAGAATTTTTTTCGATAATTAGTCGGCTCATCGAACTAGAAGCAAATTTAGATGATGACCTTCTTGTCTTGTTTCTTCTGACAACCTACTATGATAAGTAGTTCAGTTTTTAATGACTCGAAGAAGAAGTAACTTCGGTGTTGTACTTCTATTAAAAACAATATATGTTAACCTCAGACGTGAGAAAAATAGTGAAGAATAAAGTTCTTTAAAAAAATCTTACGGAGTGTTAACATTTTTTTGGCGCAGTCGGTAGGATCAGGTACAACTACCCCGACCCAAAACGTGAAAGTACCTACGCTTATTCGAAGATAGCGATCAAAAAACGTTTGCGGTTTCAAATCAGTGAATTGTGAACCAACTTAAAATACCGCCTATTTACACAGCTACTTGTATAATTCATAAAAAGAGTGAAACAGTGGACAAATAGTGCAAGGAATAAAGAGTTCGCAAAAATTTCTAAGACAGTGCTTAATACAACAAGTAAAAGTAAATTACAATGGTGGAACCACAAGTGGGTATACCCGAAGTATCAAACCGGGATATCTTAAATAGTTTGATGGCTATAGTGTCGAGGATGCCACAAACGAGTTGCGGAAGTAATGTCCACAGTATCTCCCAGACTTCGAAGGGGACAGCAGGACCCTTACACATTTTATTGTCATAATGGAGAATCACCAGCTGCATACAAATCGCCAAAGTACTTGGGATACCATTCGACAAGTAAAGTCTAATATATTATGCTCACTTTGAACGCAGTCATCGGCAACCGCTGTATTTAGCATTGAGCTGAACGCATGACGTCTCTGGTGGCGCCTCTTTCTTTTTTTTTGGCTGGTTTTGACACAGGAAGCACGATCAGGATGGTGCTTGTATAATCAAGAATAAACGTGTAATTATATCGATAGTTAAGAAGAAAAGTGTTTTGTTATATATATACATATACATATACATAAAGATAAAAGGAAGAGCGATGGCCCTGCTGCTCATAAGTAATACTTCTAGCGAGTTATGTTAGAACTCACTGCCGCCGCCTCTCACTAAAAAGAAGCCCACACTGGTTCGTCGGTCAACACAAATGTTTAACACCAACATCAGATCATAGAAGGACTACCCCTGAGAGGTATATTTTAGGAGATCTCACAGGAACCACATCTGGAAGGCGATAAGATAAGAAAAAGGACACCAGCATCGACAAGATTTCTTTATTAAATAATTGTTAGAGTCAAGTCAGTTTTAAGATGATTTCGAAACAATAAAGATCATTTTATTTTAACTCAGTTTTTTAAATAAATAAAAAACTTATTTGCCCTAGTCGGGGCGGATTAAACCAAATCATAAACGAATATTATGATCACTAGTTTTTTCTAAGAAAAGGACCTAAGTTCCTAGTGTAAAATCAGTGAAGTGTTCAAAATATAAATACTGTGACGACCCCATCGCCGAACTCGGTGACATGGAGTCAAGATGACAGATGAACACGCGGGAAAATGGGTATGTGAAATGGCGAACAAAGCGGTGGGTCTGTTCTCTGACGGTGCTTGACGTGACAAGTAGTGTGGTTAAGTTCGATTGTAAAGGAGAATATTGAATAAAGAGTTTTGTGACAATACATATACATATGTATGCAGAATAAGATAAGTATCGAAATAAAACTATCGTAGAATTCATTTAATCCTTTGAATCTTTCCAGACCACTGACGCAGCAGGATTGACTAAGTCGGTCACCGTCCTCACTCCGCCGCATTCCAGGGCGATTGTTTTTCAGCAAGCTCATAGGAAGGTGCATTGTACTTAGCAATGCCATGCAGGTGGCCCAGGGACCGAACATAAAAGCACAGAGGCGATTGGATCCATCAGAATTCGTATAATGGATTGGAGGAAGCTTGTACTATTCGTCGCTGTGGCATGTGGAGCTGGTCTCGTGTTCCCGTGAGTCGACAGGGCGTACAAACTGCTTGATCAGCTGAACGTGTGGTCGCTCTGATAAAGAGCCTACGTTGGATGGTCGGAGTGGGAACGGTGGCAAGTCTTTTTGGGAACGTTGTGGCGGTCGGTGGTCTGGTGGATCCACAGTTAAGAGTGTGAAGTTATTTTGTCAGTTGACATTGAATAAGTAATTTTTGTCACTTAAGATTAAATTTAAGTCATTTAAAAAATAAAGCAATAATAGGGACAAAACGATGGAAAACGCCGGAAACCCGTGGACGAATAAACTACAGCAGCTAATTATTGACAGCTGTTAAAGGCATGCAAAAAAAAAACTCCGTTTGCCTCTTGCAACGGTTTTAGAACTGAGCTAAATGCCCAAGTCAGTAGCCGGATCATAAGAAACAGGTTCATAGAAGGTGGGTTACATGGAAGGGTAGCAAGAAAAGTTCCTCATCTCAGCACAACAAAAATCAGAAAGAGGAAAGACTTCGCAGGATAGAATCTCCACCGCCAGCATTGGAAAAACATCTTATGGTCCGACGAAACGAAGATCTTTTTGGGTCGGATGGCAAAATGTATGTGCGACGTCCTAAGAACCAGGAGCTTAAACCTGTGTACACCAGGAAGACAGTGAAGCATGGTGGTGGCAGCATCATCATTTGGGGTTGTTTCTCGTGGTATGGCGTTGATCCTCTATTTTGGATAAAAGATAACGAACCCAAAAACTGGCCAAAGCTTGTCAAAACCTGGTTCCAAGAAAATGGCATCAAGTTAATGAACTGGCCGTCCCAGTCACCAGACCTAAACCCAATTGAACATCTTTCGGGGGCCTTGAAAAAGGAAGTTTCTAAGACCAATGTAAGAAGTCGCGAGCATTTGTGGCAGGTGGTCCAAGAAACTTGGAATGCCATGTACTAGTCGAGTCTATGCCACGCAGATGTCTTGCTGTACTGAAAAACAATCGGAGAAGCCACTAAGTATTGAAAAGACAAAGTCTTAGTGCACATAACGTAAGTAACATTTGAACAAATTGAAAATATTTCAATTGGCCCTATTATTTTTTCCAGCTTAAGCAAACGGTTAATGTATTTATTGGGTTTTCCTGTTTAAGTGAAGATCGCTTTTCCGGAAAGTAGTATGATGTTTGAATATACAAGTAAGTACGATGATACATTAGAAGTTCTTTGACTTTAAGTAAAAGGAATTTGATAGAAAATAAAAAAAAATATATTTTGAGTCGTCTTGTCCCTATTATCTAACTTCACACCGAAGCGTCGGTGCTGTCTCGAGACAAAGTGGGCAGACGTTTTAACCCGTATTAATTCACCGGTTGCTCATCGCGCAATGCTGTGTTGTGCGCACACTCAAACATTTTTCATTTCAAACATTATATTTACTTTCTAATAAAGATCCCACATACACATACGGACATTAAAATAGAAACACTTGGTTGCATCATGCAAAAATGCAAATTTAAAAGTCAATTGTTAACAAAAAACCATCCCTGTATTATTCAATTGCGTCATAACTTCCAACAAAAAAAATAATAGTTCCGTTATTCGGAAAATATTTGTGTGTCGTTTGGAAATTCATAAAAACCCGGCAAATGTCATTTTTTTTGTGGCCATTAATATAGAGACAGTTGGATAAGCACCAGTACAGTTTGTTAAAAAAAAAATTATAATAATAAAAAAGTTGAAAATCGTGTTATTAAGTAGTAAGCGATAATTAAGTGAATGTTGGTTAATTATAAATTAACAGATATTTGTAAATTTAGAAAAACATGGGCCGCGGAAGACAAGCATCTCGGAAAGAACCGTTCGAAAAAGACTTGTTGAAGGAAATCTACATGGAAGAATAGCAAGAAGGGTACCGCTGTTAAAAAAAAAGAATATTAAGAGCCGTGTACAATTCGCGAAAGACCATTTAGATTGGAGTGGACCGCAAGGCAGCCAAAAATGGAGAAATGTGCTGTGGACTGATGAAACAAAAATTAACTTGTTTGGAAGTGATGGCAGACAAACCGTTAGAAGGCCACCTCTAAAAGAACTTAGTCCACAGTACACTAAAAAAAACAGTAAAACACGGAGGCGGCAATATTTTACTTTGGGGATGTTTTTCGTGGTACGGTGTAGGACCTTTGCATTTAATTGAGCGTAAAATGGATCAGCATATGTATACGGATATATTGAGGAATACAATGCTTCCATATGCAGAAGAAAATATGCCTCTTAAATGGGTCCTACAGCAAGACAACGACCCGAAACACACCTCGAAGGTAGCAAAAACGTTTTTTCAGAAGGAAAAACTTGAACTTATGGAATAGCCATCTCAATCGCCGGATTTAAATCCCATAGAGCATCTATGGGGAGATTTAAAAAAGGCGGTTGGTAGACATTCCACAAAGAACAAAACAGAGCTATGGCGTATAGTTCAAAAAGAGTGGTATGAAATTCCCGTTGAAAAATGTCGCCGATTAGTGGAATCTATGCCAAACAGGTGTCAGGCAGTTATCAAAAGTAAGGGTGGGGCAACAAGTTATTGAAGTTTTTTTTTGTTTTTAAATTGTTTGAGTCAGATTTTTTTAATTTTTATTAAGTGTCTCTATTTTAATGTCCAATGAAATGTGATTTTCTTTAAGATACTAACCTTCTAGTTTCTTTAATAAAAAATGAATAAAATAAATAAAATAAAAATCAACTAAATAGATACAAAAAAAAAATATCATAAATAATATACAAATAACCAAAACAGAGCAAATATAATATTAAAAACCTTTTTGAGTTAAAACTGTTTACTTCAGGGGAACAATTTCATAGTGTCTCTATTTTAATGTCCGTATGTGTATATGTATATACACGAAGGATCGTAGAGATCTCACGGGATATTACACGAAAGTCAAATCAGTGAAATATGTGTGCTCAGGTATTTACATATGCACACAAATCATAGAGATTAGCATATGATTGATTAACAAAAATTAGCGAGTAACTTGAATATTGATCTAGATTACTCCAATCCGACTGGAAAAAATATCTACATTCTCTGGAAACGAAGAAGACAATTTAATAACGTGGATCCAGCACATCGACTTCATGACAGGACAAGTACACCCGCAGTACATACAAATTGCTACGCTGACAATCTACGACAAAATAAAAGGAGATGCCGCAAGAACAATGAGATGATTGCCCCCAGGATCAACTTGGATCACGATAAGAGAAGCGCTCAAACAGGACTTCGGAATAAAAGAGTAAATGGCAACAATGTTAACGAACTTTATTATAAAAGTTAACACGATCCAATATGCTCCGTCTTAAACCCCATCCAACACGAACAAACAAGTTCCCAGGCGAGTCAGCATATTCCCCAACACACGAATGCACGCGTGGGATATCTGATGCCTTAGCGGATGCACCCGCAAAGAAAAATGGTGACGCTGCAGGATTGCCTGGGGACCAGGCTTTTGGGAAGCTTAGATTCTAAGTATAAATTGTATTGTATGATATTATAATTGGAGGTGTAGCCCTGGGCGGTTTGAATAAACGAATTATAACGTGGAAGTAAATAGTTGTTGTTTCTTTAGTATCTGTGGGACACGACATTCGTGTCGATACTATAATACATTTTTTTTTAAATCTCTCGACCGGAGAAACTTAACTTAAATTTATTCATAGTTTAGGCCAAAAGGGACGAGTTGATAAAATAAAAACATATAGGACTTTGGTTAGACAAATAGAAAAACGAGCCGACAAAGTAAACAAGAATTTTGAATATACTACGAAAAAAAAACAGGATTGAGGGATTCATAAAAAAAAAACCCGTATATATTAAGACATAAGACCAAACCCAGGCATAAATTCGGTAAACTGATAAACCAACATCCAGTAAACATACAGAAAGAAAGAAAAACCAAATTTAAAAATAGAAAGGATATCATAACTAAGAGCAAGAGCAGAGCCGATCGTAGAGAACAGACAGTTCGATCTTAGAGTTAAACTGAATAAGTCGCGGAAACAACAAAATGGCACAAATTAAAATAATAATTACACTTTTGTTGATAAACGCAGAGTTATCAAGACGCGAATGAGCCACGAGTAAGGAAAGTGGCAAATCGTCGTGCAGGTGCGTTATTGTTATTACGAATAAAGTTTACAGAATTTTTAAGGCGCCACGGCTCTAAAAACCTGATAACACTTCGGGTTAACGTTCGTATAATTTTGATGACCTCCTAAAAGACGTCCTTTAGGACTGCAGAAAATAGAAAAATAATTATAGAAAATATAATCAGGGTCATACTAGAAACTATTCAGCTAAACATCCAGCAGGATATCTTCTTTCAGGATACCCAACGACGTGTACTTCGATATAAATTTGACTAAAGCTGAGATAAATAGTACTACGGGACATCGAAATGAACAGAGGCACCATGCTTTGTGGATCCAATAACTGCACTATCACCTCCAACGCCGTCGACCTGACTACCTGCGATGGTATCTATGGTATAAGCTTCCACCCCATCTGCATCGGCCTCAGCAGAAATGCCAAAGCGCTTCTTCAGAAATAAAGAAATATGTTCTCCTATTTCTGCACTGAATGCAGGACTATCTCGGTGGGGCACATAATGCTGGCCATCAAATGTAATAATGAGCAACTCAAAGCTCAAATCAAAACTCAACTCCACTCTCTATAAAGTAGCACACCAAACAACGCAGTGCAATCCTATTCTGCCCTTTAATTTGCCAATCCTAGACAAAACACTTGAACCACATTTTAAACATGAATCGAAAATATTTTAAGCATCGAAAGCAATTTCGAAACATCGCCTGGCAATACCTTTCCTGCTGGAGTAGGCAGATAACACCGCACAAAATGTAAAAACCTAACACCTGCTGGGAGCATAATCCACTTTACACTCTCTTACCCTCAACTCGATCGTGCCCACGAAAGCCCATCTCTTCTCCCACGCACATCATCTGCAATGCAGTTTCCCTTGCTCTTTCGCATGCAAACTCTGTCGTGTCCACCGGTAATGCCACTTGTGGATTTTAGTAAAAACTACTATTTTAGTGTATGGGAGAGAGTTTTGAAAATGCAAGAGGGAATACTGTGCGAAAGAAAAATTCTCATCTGCTTGAGAAAGCAGTGTTACTCCATCTCTATCCTTCTCCTTTGGCTTTATGTGTTAACAGAGAACCTGTCACTTTAAAGAGAATTTCAATGCTGAATTTTGGCAACTTGTCTAAACCTGTCTATAGGCTTTCTTGAGCAAAATATATTGAGATGAAATGCGATATGTAAATGTGTACACCACCAATGCAATTGAAAAATATTGTGAAATGACCCACAACCCAAGAAAATTTAAAGAAACTCACCATAGGTACAACACCTACCACCAACACTTTTCTGAGTTTTTTCACGAAATCGACGATTGTCTTTCACTCACGACGATACGAGGATCCGCCATCTTTGCACAATTTTTCAATCACTGGTTTTTGAGGCAAAAATTCATGTGGTTTACCGATTAGACGACCATTTTCACAACATTTTCACTAAACAAACCGATACCCGCATTCATTTATTTAAAATTCAAAGCCGAATTGCGAGAATTTAATTTTTTTTGGCATCAAATCGCGGACCGTGAACAGAAACTTGTCTTGTCAAAGCCACGCACTGAGTTCAACTGAGCTTTAGAAAAAGAAGAAGTTCTCTTAAAAATCTCTAACGGTGGTTTTAAATTTGGTGTTTAAACACAGGGTGGCGAATATTAAATTGAAATGTTGTTGCGGCGAATATGTTTTTTGTTCTTAAAGAATCAGAAGTGGGATAAAGTACCTTTTCAAGGCTAAGTCTGCCCAAGTAATTTTTTTCTATTTTATAAATGCATGTAGTATGAATATGATTACTCAAAGATAATGCTCCTTAGTAGTTGCGAGATGCGTTTGTAATAGCACTCGATTGTCTGGATCGTGTGAAGAAGACTGCTATTGAGTAAATACACTTTTGGTATTCCTCAATGGAGTTACTTCATGATCGTTTGAATTAAAACCCAGTTGTGCTCAGTTACTTCTTTGAGAGAAATCAGATGTGTTAAAATTGTTATGGTCTCGTGAAACTGCGATGGTCGCAAATAAGACGACATAACAAGTTCAGACGGCGACGGAATTGCGATTTCGGTAGACGAAAAGATCCTTTCTGCCTGCTGCTGAGCGTAATTACGGTATAGGTGAACAGGAACGAAGGGTTGTTATGATAGAGTGCAGGTTGAAGGTTGATAAACAAATCAGAGTTGTCTTGTTTATTGTGCGAGTCGTAGATGCGACATGAATTGTGGATGCGTGGAACAATAGTGGTTATACGTACTCTGACCTTCGAAAAGAGGAACATTATTAAGCCGTCTGCGTAGCTGTGAAGGCAGTGTCATCCCTTAGAACTCCAATCTCTTACATCGAGAGTGAATGCTAATTCTTATAAAGGTGTGCTAGAAGAGGTCTTCCCACAAATTTTTGACCTATTTGGACCAATATCGTGGACATTCCAACATGATAATGCCTCTATCCACACAGCGAGAACGGTAAAACAGTGGATTGAGAGCCAAAATGTTGAGATGCTGGTTAGGCCTCCATACTCCCCTGACCTAAATATCATAGAGAATGTGTGGGGATTTCTTTCACGTAAAGTACACGAGTCAGGGAGACAATTCGAAGACAAAAAGTCATTAATCGAAGCAATTAAAAAAAAGCCGGGACATATAGTACAAGCACGCAAAGTGCAACACCCATTTTTCGAAGGAAAATCCTAAATTAATTTTAGGTAACGGGTTTTTCTTAATGACTTTAGTTCTTTTTAGGTATGCAAGTGCATAATAAGTCAATAAAAGCCATCTCAGTGTTTGAAGCGATAAGTGGTGGTGATAAAATTGACAGTTTTTAAAAAAATACCAAGTTATAAACAATTGACTGAAGACCAAAAAATTCGAATAATTGCGCTTTTTGAAGTGGCACAGTTGACTATTACCGATATTAGTAAAGAGGATGGATGCAACAAGTCGACAATGAGCAGGTTACTAACAAAAAAAAAACCTAACGGGAACAGCTGAACGGAAAAAGGGGACAGGAGGTATTCGCAAGACTTCTACGGCGGATGATCGAGTTTTACACCGGCTATCACTGAGGCACCGATTTTCCACATAGCGGTACAAATAAGAACAGAATTTGTGGAGTCTAATGGAAGTGAAATTGGTGTTCATACAGTGCGTCGAAGGCTTAGAGAATTTGGTTAAATGGCTCGTCGCTCCGCAAAAAAAAAAACCAATTTGACACCCAAAATGATGAAATCTCGGTTAACTAGGGCAAAAAAAATACCAAAATTGGACAGAAATCGATTGGAGCAAAGTCATATTCTCTGATGACAGCAAATTCAGCGGATGTCACCCGCGACCAACAGCTGATAAAGGACTTCTGAATTCAGTGGTTTTCAGTTTCGGCACGAGCAGTTATTGCGGGAGTGGCAAAAGAGTGTCCAAAAATCACGCTGGAGCAACTCGTTTCGACGTGGTGCGCATAAATTCCGTTGATGCTGTAGTTCAAGAAGTGTCCAAAACAACGCAGGCAACCTCCAACTACCATCTACCGGATAACTCCATCCAAACAAATGCACTCGAAAATCGTATCGCTCATCTCGAGCAGACCCTCATACGCATCGAAGCGAAACTAGACCATAAAGGAGAACGTCGCACGCGTACACATTCTCAAGTACGCACATCAAACAACCGTCCTTCGTCGTCACAACAAACCCAACCCGGAAAGGATATAATTTGTTGGAATCATAAACAATATGGTACACCGGCAAGAAATTGCGACGCACCATGTAGATTTCCATCATCTGCACTAATTCCAAGGAATGGTTTCAACAGTTGCCCATTATTCTTCTTGGCCTCCGCTCTACATACAAGCCCGACATCAACACCACCGCAGCAGAAATGGATTTGGGTGCAACACTTAGACTACCAGGCAATATGTTCCAGTCATCAAAACACACGCATCAATCTGAATTTGTTCAAAATCTGACTGACAACATGCGCAAACTCCAACCAACTGATACAGCACATCACCGAAAAAATAAAACTTTCATCCACTCATCATTGGACAATACCACCCATGTATTTGTTCGCAACGATACCGTCCGACCTTCACTAACTCCACCTTATGATGGAACTTTTAAGGTCGAGGAAAGGACATCGAAGATTTTCAAGATTTGGATCAAGAAAAAATTGGTTAACGTTTCAATAGACTGCGTCAAACCTGCCTTCATCAAGTCTGACGACTACTCACAAATATCCACCGATTCAACTTCACCAAATACTCCCCAGCAAACTTCCTCATCAAACCAGCATACCGGTAATAGCAACAGCGAACTTTTTAAAGATCCCCAGGAGGTAGGCCCAAGAAACTCTCCGACCAAGATGAGCGTGCTTTGTTGAGGTTTGTGCTCTCTGGAAGGATCGCGTCAAGTTCTGAAGCAGCGAAAGAGCTTCAGGCAGCTAGTGGAAAGCAAGTGAGCCGATGGACGGCTAGCCGGACGCTGCGTAAACATGATGTGATAGCCATCGAAAAGAAAAAAAAAAAGCCAACACTCTCCAAGAAAAATGTAAAAGCAAGATTAAGCTTTTGAGCAAAAGTACGCCAACTGGTCGGAAGATAAGTGGAACAAAGTGATATGGTCAGACGAGACGAAAATCAATCGTTATTGTACCGATGGAAGATCGTGGGCTTGGAAAAGGAAAGGCGAGCCTTTGAAGCCGCATCATGTAAAACAAACAGTTAAGCACGGAGGTGGCTCAATTATGCTGTGGGGTTGCATGAGTGCTTCCGGCGTTGGAAAATTACATCTTATAGAGGGCACTATGGACCAACACATGTACCTAGATATTTTAAGAACGCATCGCACGGCATCATGTGGCATTGCAATAGATATGAAGAGAGGCTAACAGTAAGGTAAAAAAAATAAATGTTGAACCTATTCAGATGAGTGGCAGTGTATGTGCCTGCGACAGACATATATTGTGCATGTTATATGTTCATTAGTAATTCACTGCATGTGTTGTGTGCGAACTGGTGCATTCAATAGGTTGAGACATTCATGAAATGTTTAGTTTGATGACAATTATTTTATAGAATAATTCTTTAGTTACAATTTTTTCGATGGGCTTCTTGTTATACACGGTTTTTAAATTTTATATTTTTAACCGTTTTCTAGATTTAAATTCGTTACGATGAAGAATATGACTGTTAAGCAACTTCAAGTTGAGCTGCGAAATAGAAATCTTCCAACGAGAGGAACAAAAAAGGTTCTTCTGGGAAGGGTCGCTAGTTCCGACAGAAGACAAGGTGATCGAACGCCAGACCAGGTTTAATTACAGCTAAGTCCAGAAGTTAAGAATACATCGCCCACAAAGGAGACAATCATTTCCACAGATGAGCAGGAACATCATAATAACCAAGGAGAAATGCAAAGCATAACATTGACTACAAACATAACTGCAGTTGAAGACCACGCGTTGCGAGCAAGGGAATGGGATTTAATTAGACGGGAGAAACATCTACTTGAAAAGGAGTGGACTCTGATGAAGAAGGAACTTGATTTACTAGAAAAAACAAAAGCTTCTGGAAAAAGGTCGGACGCCGGACAGTAGTACTGCTCCTAGGACAGAAGTGAACTGCGGTATCAAAGAAATTGCTGATGCGTTGCCGGTCTTTTAACCTAGAGATTCAGCTACCATGTCTGCAGAATGTTGGTTGAAGCGAGCAGAAACCATGATGAGGATCCATGACTGGGAGGAACGGGCATTGCTGTTGGCAGCAGCTTCAAAAATGCATGGCAGGCAACCACTTCTTGGAACTAGCTCGCGATGGGACTTAAGGCAAACTTTCCACACCAGCACAGCGAAGTAGAGATCTACCGACAACTTATTGAAAGACAAAAAAAAAAGACCGGAGGAGAGCATCGAAAACTATTGCTTCGAGATGAATATGTTAGGAAAGAGGATTCAGCTTAGTGATAAGGCCATCGTGCAATACATCCTTACCGGACTAGACGATTTCCAAATGAGTTCCAGTTTGGCAGCTGGAAATTTTAAAGACATTGCGGAGCTCATCGAGAAGATTAAATGGTATGAGAGTACGTGGGAAAATGTCATACGACACTGTTGCATACCGATGTGCATGCTCCCTTGTCAGCATGTATGACAAAATCATGTAGCTTTCCTTCTTCTAGATTAAGATAATAAAAATCAGTTTTTCACCAACTCACAAAACCAACGGTCGTTTTATTTTCAAATTTTCCCCTAGCTCCGTGTAACTCACTTATAACTACATATGTATATTCATATTGGGAAACGTGATAGTCAATACTCTTGCAAACCAACTGAAAATAATGTAAGAGATCAGTGACTATGTTAGGATAACAGCTGTCTATTATGTACAGAGATTACATCGTAGCAATGCCGTTTCGTTCGATCGTTTTTTCCATAAACAGTGCTCTAGTGAAATAGGCAGTTGCATTCCGATTCCTTCAATTCTTCATCCGCTATTCGCGTCACGCTTCGAATGCTCATCAGTTTACCCTTAAGCCTACTCTCAGGCGTACAGTCAAGTATAGAGATTCTTTCAAAAGCCGTACAACACGAATGTTGAACAATCTACATATGTAGCTCTATGTTTCCCCGTCACAGCAACCCGCAGGCGTTTAAGGCCAACGTCCATCGGTATCTCCTTCGTTTCTCCTCTAATTTCCCTAATGACCGTGCTCTCGATTAAGGGTAGTCATAATCGCTTTAGGGCGAGTTACGTATTTCACCTCACCACCCAATGCTGAGAGTGGCTACCTCTCTACCACCAAGCATTGGGTCTGAGAACGGGTCGCTCTTTGCGCCCGGCAAAGCATGCTAGAAGCCAAGCGACACCATGCTAACGCACACAAGTAAAAAAAAAATCATGTATAGGGCGCGAAGCCTGCCTGGCGAGCAACGGAAGTTAAAAAGTTTAGTTTCTTTGTAAACTAAGAAATCCCCCCAGCGAAATAAATAATATCAAAGTCGCTATCAGCGATATCTTTAACATCGTCCCGGTTTCGAAGGAAAACCGGCAGAATTAAACATAAAACGACGACTGGAGTTAGATACATTAATAGCTGTGTGGCGATTCCACCACACATTAACAGCATCTTCTGCGAACAGAGCCGTGTAGCCTTCAGCCTGCACACCATCTCTGGTCGATAAGCCAGCTGACTTCGGACTTGTCGCTGACAGCCGTCACCGGTGGAAGACCACGTTTTTCATTCTTTCTTTTTTCTCTGGTCACGGTCGAACGATCAAGGGTATGTGCCGCTTAGACTAACCTAACATTGTATTGAAATAAAGAGTTTATTTAGAGTATACTTCGTCGCATTCTTTTTGGCGTAACAGCTGTGTTCAAGATTAAACATGGAATTGCACCGAAATATCTAACCAGTGAAGTCAAGGTAGTGAGCGAGGTACAGCCTTACAAACGGAGGAATACGCAAGATTTTAGATTGCAACGACAAGCGTCAGTAGCGGCTCAAAAAACATTAATCTTGTAATAACATAAGAAAAATTATTTGTATTTTGCCTGTACGCAGCGGATGTACACGACTCGGGTCTCACTTCAAGTTGGTTTCGGAAAAGGAACTTGAACCAACTTCAGGGGGAACCCGGCTAGCCATTCAGGTCTTCGAGCATGGCTTCAGAAGCGAAAAGTTAAAATTTCTAGTCAAAGCCTACGGGGAAAGTGCCCTCAGAAGGTGCATCAGTTACGCGGAGAGACACGCAACGCCAGTCTTCAGTTTTTACCGTCCCCAAGTAACCTCATGTTCGTAATTCCCTCCACGCACCTGCTTTTAGCACATTATAGCATAACCAGCTTAAATTTACCCATTACCTTATAAACATAAGCAATTAATTTTCGCATTGTTTGTATTCGTGTGCCCACTGTTTCAACAAACATCACACAACCCTTCTTTTTGTCACCATGCCTTGTGGATCCAATAACTGCACTATCGCCTCCAACGCCGTCGACCTGACTTTCAGCGATGGTATCTGTGGTATAAGCTTCCACCCCATCTGCATCGGCCTCAGCAGAAATGTCAAAGCGCTTCTTCAGGAATAAAGAAATATGTTCTCCTATTTCTGCACTGAATGCAGGACTATCTCGATAGCACACATAATGCTGGCCATCAAATGTAGTAATGAGCAACTCAAAGCTCAAACCAAAACTCAACTCCACTCTCTATAAAATAGCACACCAAACAATGCAGTGCAATCCTATTCTGCCCTTTAATTTGCCAATCCTAGACAAAACACTTGAACCACATTTTAAACATGAATCGAAAATATTCTAAGCATCGAAAGCAATTTCGAAACATCGCCTGGCAATACCTTTCCTGCTGGAGTAGGCAGATAACACCGCACAAAATGTAAAAACCTAACACCTGCTGGGAGCATAATCCACTTTACACTCTCTTACCCTCAACTCGATCGTGCCCACGAAAGCCCATCTCTTCTCCCACGCACATCATCTGCAATGCAGTTTCCCTTGCTCTTTCGCATGCAAACTCTGTCGTGTGGAATCCAATGACAAATATCGCCACCGGTAATGCCACTTGTGGATTTTAGTAAAAAGTATTTTTCTAATGTATGAGGGAATGCAAGAGGGAATACTGTCCGAAAGAAAAATTCTCATCTGCTTGAGAAAGCAGTGTTACTCCATCTCTATCCTTCTCCTTTCGCTTTATGTGTTAACAGAGAACCTGTCACTTTAAAGAGAATTTCAATGCTGAATTTTGGCAACTTGTCTAAACCTGTCTATAGGCTTTCTTGAACAAAATATATTGAGAAGAAATGCGATATGTAAATGTGTACACCACCAATGCAATTGAAAAATATTGTGAAATGACCCACAACCCAAGAAAATTTAAAGAAACTCACCATAGGTACAACACCTACCACCAACACTTTTCTGAGTTTTTCACGAAATCGACGATTGTCTTTCACTCACGACGATACGAGGATCCGCCATCTTTGCACAATTTTTCAATCACTGGCTTTTGGGGCAAAAATTCATGTGTTTTACTGATTAGACGACCATTTTCACAACATTTTCACTAAACAAACTGATGCCCACATTCATTTATTTAAAATTCAAAGCCGAATTGCGAGAATTTACATTTTTTTTGCATCAAATCGCGGACCGTGAACAGAAACCGTCTTGTCAAAGCCACGCACTGAGTTGAACTGAGCTTTAGAACAAGAAGAAGTTCTCTTAAAAATGTCTAACGGTGGTTTTAAGTGTGGTATTTAAATACAGGGTGGCGAATATTGAATTGAAATGTTGTTGCGACGAATATGTTTTTATAGTCACGTTTATAGTAAAATGAATAGAGGACGATTCAATAAGAGGTGTGCGAATTGTTTGGCATGATACGATACGAGCTGGACAGCGGCGCCGCTCTGGTTCAAAAGATAAGATGGCTGGTCATTTAGAGCGGATGAGTAAAAAATCTTCGATTCAAACCTTGAAGAAAAACGGAGAAGATGACGAGCTCAACTTTATCTTCTGTTTCGGTCTCTTCAGAATGGTGTGAATGGTAGGACATTTGGTTCTGCGGAAGCTGTGAAAAACTACCCTACTATACAGAGGGAGTTTAAAGAAAGACTTGGTCTCCCTGTTGATGAGCCCAAGCCACTATACGGGTCATCAAATGATGGGAATACTGCTCAAACATTCTTAAGACACACAAAACTCGGTGCTCAAGTAACAGATGTAGATGAACACTTAATAATAAAATTTTCTGTTATTAGTATGTACCAGCATGCGTGATCAAAATTAATTTGCAGAAATTCAAAAGAGTTATTAATCGAAACAGTGTCGGATAAAACATTTGCAGCTACAGATGAAGTAACTGTGGTGCTAAATTGGTCAAGGAATTGCAACTCAATGTTAGTGCTAGAACCGTGAGTCGCCCATTGGCTCTTGGTGATATTCGCGCTTATCGTCCTGCTAAGAAGCCTTTCAAATCGGAACCGGAAGAAACGGTTGGAGTTTGCAAAGCATCATTTGACTTGGGATACCCAGAAATGGAAAACAGTTCTATTTATTTGTAAAAGGAGTTTGCTTTACATCTCTACGTTGCCTTTTTTGGCTTAGCGTGGGTTCTTTCACGGAATGGCTGGATATCCACATTGCGAGCAAGTATACTTTTGTATATGGTATGAGCTGCGGCCTCATCGTCGGCACAATGTATGCGTCTTATTGTTGCGTTCCCCAAAACCTTATGTACCTTTCGTCAGCTTTAATGGCAAACGACAGAAAAATGACGAGTCAAAATTTAATATAATTGGTAGTCGCGGCATGTGCTATGTAAAACGACCACTTGGCAAGCGACTTCAATCTCGTTACGGAGGAAATGTTATGGTGTGGGGGTGTTTTTATTACAACCCACATGAAGGCGTTACAGTAGATGACCAGGTTATTGGCTTTCATGATCGATGCAACTTTCCCCATTACATGCCATTTAAGTCAGAAAGATATAGTAACCTTAATTTAGAAACCCTATGTCTGCATTGTGTCTAGCACTACAAGTGATGAGGAAGCCTCAGGATCCGGAGTGGAACGGAACTCCCCTCCGACTACAGGCGCCAAAGGTAATGCTGAACCGTCTAACACAAACTCGAAATACGAAGCACATACTCCTAATTTTTGGGCAGACGCTGAACCTGCACCCCTTATGAAACCTCAAATCACCACCTTTTTGGACTTCAATCCAGACTTATGGTTCATTCAAATCAAAAGCCAATTCACTATTAATCACTACTCCCCTCGCCGTGCTAAAGCTAACCCCAAGTGCCTGTCTCTCTACTATCAGAACGTAAGAGGCCTGCGCACTAAAACCTCTGACGTTTTTTTAAATTCCCAAAAGCTACCTTTTGACGTTTTCGCTTTAACGGAAACAAATCTTACGCCCAACTTTAAGGACAACGAACTTTTTACCTCTGACTTCAACGTCTTTCGTAAAGATGTTTTAGTTACTGATGAAGACCCCTCCAGCGTCGTTCCCCCCTGCGACGATTCTCCTGGGCGTGGCGTTCTTTTGGCCCTACACACCTGCTACGATGCTTCAGCTTTTACTATTCCCAACACCTCTTCCATGGAACTGATTTGTGTAAAAGTCAATTTTACAAAGCGCTCGCTTTATGTCGTGTGCTGCTACATCCCTCCTGCAAAACCCTTACATGAATATCAGCTTCTTGCTGATGCGCTTGACTTCGTTGTTGATACCATTACGCCTGAAGACGATATAATCGTTGTTGGCGATTTTAACCTACCCCGACTGCGCTGGGTTAAGTCAGATGATGAGATTCACCTTGTCTCCACTAATGCCACCTCTGACAAAGAAATTTTATTTACCGATCGACTTCTGGCCTCTGGTCTTCATCAGATGAGTGACATCAAAAACAATCTTGGAAGACAGTTAGACCTGTTTTTCTCGACGGACGCCGATAACTGTGTAGTTACCGAAAGTACCCACCTCCTTTCCAGACTTGACGCTTATCACCCTCCCCTGTTTCTTATCTTCGCCTACGATAATGTAAACATTAATGTTGTCCCTTTGACGCAGCGAAAATTTAATTTTGACAAACTTAATGATCTCATTGGCAATGTTAATTTTGACTTTCTCTCAGACAGGAGCATTAACATTGACACTGCTCTAGTTGCCTTTTATTCCCACATGTTTGACTGCTTCCTTCAATCTGTACCTTACATGCCCCAGAAAAATGTTACCTCTTCCCCTCCCTGGTACAATAAGGAACTACGCTCTCTTCGGAATAAACGTAATAAACTTTGGCGAGCATTTTTAAAATCCAGATCTATGCCTGAATTCTTAAACTATGAATTAGTGCATAACGACTTCTCCGCACTGTGTGAATCCCTTTATTCCGACTACCTCGATCGTATGCAGCTCGATCTTATCTCTAACCCAAGGCGGTTTTACCAGTTTATCAATACTAAAAGGAAATCTGACGGCTACCCTTCTACCTTAAAATTCTTAAACTGTTCCTCAGCTGACCCTAAAACGCTAACAAACCTTTTTGCCGATTTCTTTGGACAAGCGTTCTCAAATGTCAACATCGAGCCCGATCTTAATTACTTCAGATACATGAACGGCTGTACTCAAACCTCCCTAACATCCATTTATATAAGCACGCCAGCAGTGGTTGACAAGATTAACTTTCTCCGGGACGACTACTCTTCCGGTCCTGATGGTGTTCCCGCCATAGTTTTAAAAAAATGTGTTAACAATCTAGCCCAGCCCCTCACTACTATTTTCCAGTTATCAATTGCGAGCGGAGTTTTCCCCCAGTTGTGGAAAGACTCATTTATCATCCCCATCTTTAAAAAAGGCTGTAAGAGTGACATTTCCAATTATAGACCTATTGCTAAACTCTCAAGCATACCTAAGCTCTTTGAGAGCATCATGTACGACTCACTATTCTTCCACTGCAAACCAATCTTCTCCCCCAAGCAGCATGGTTTCCTGAAAGGCAGATCTACAACCACTAACCTCACTGAATTTGTTTCAAACACACTTGGTGCCTTGGAAAATGGAAAAGAAGTAGACGTCGTGGCTACTGACTTCAGTAAGGCATTTGATAAGATCTCTCACCAAATTGTACTCCTTAAACTAAAAGCTCTTGGTTTTCCGCCTTTGCTCGTTAAATGGACCATGTCCTATCTAAAAGATCGTCAGTATAGAGTTCTTTTTAGAACTTGTATTTCAAAACCAATCATGGCGTTCTCAGGAGTGCCTCAGGGTAGCCACCTAGGCCCTCTGATTTTCGTACTGACTATAAACGACGTAGAGCTTGCCGTTACGCATTCTGACCTTCAAATCTATGCAGACGACATGAGGATCTCTAGACAAATTTCATGTATTGCTGATTCTCACTCACTACAGGCTGACCTCAACTCATTCTTCACCTGGTGCCAAAAAAATTTCTTGGAGCTCAATGTGAAAAAATGTCAGTCTATTACTTACTCTCGCAAACGCCCCCCGCTGCCTCAAAGGACATACTTTATTAACAATGAGCTCGTTCCCTCAGTGACCTCAATGCGTGATCTAGGCATCATCTGCGACCCTGACCGTTCTCACATCGACAGCATTATTAATAGAGCTAACTCAGCACTTGGCTTTGTCAAACGTTGGTCGAAAGAATTTTCCAACCCATACGTCACCAAATCCCTTTATATCACTTTCGTTAGACCGCTCCTTGAATATGCCAGTCTGGTCTGGTCACCCTACCACCAAGTCCACATTCAGAGAATCGAAGCTGTTCAGCGTAGATTCGTACGATTTGCCTTGCGTGGCCTGGGCTGGGATGACCCCTTCAACTTACCTCCATACGAGAACCGCCTCAAATTGTTAGACCTGCAAACCTTATACACACGCCGTAATATCGCTGATATACTATTTGTACATCAGTTATTGACTGGAATCCTTGATTGCCCTCATCTGCTTCACCAGTTCTCCCTTAATACTAATCCCCACCGCTTGAGATCTGTCCCTTTGTTTTGCCTCAACTACCACCGCACGGAGTATGGTCAGCACGAACCCCTAACAAGAATGCTAAGAAACGCTAATATGTGCCCCAATATCTTTGACCTACACTGTAGTAAATCCTCTCTGAGAAATTCCCTTCGCAACCTACCTCCCAACTGTTTCTCTTGACATATTTAACCTACCCTTCACTTTAATTTTTTTTTTTAATTTAGTAGTTTTTAAGTTTTTGTTATGTTTAGCTTTAAGTCTATTTATTAGTTTTTAAGATTTTGTTATGTCTAGCTTTAAGTCTTCTCTTTCTGATGCTTGTATTAAGCTCAGTAAATAAATAAATAAATTGCCTCCGAAACAAAATATAATCACGTGAGTTACATACACACATCCGGGAAATAGCAAATACGATGACCCGAAGCTTGCCGTCTTGACCTTCCAAGTGCATACAGAATAAAATCAAAAGCAAAACCGTTTGCTTGGTAGTTTTGTATGACACAATTGTCGGTCAATGGCAAGAACCAATATCCGGTTTTGGACCGATAAATGCCGCCAACCATAACGTTTACGAGTGCTATGTAAGCCCATATGTAACGTCAGAATATATAAGACAGACGGCGATGATGACCCCCACAAAGAGGACGATGAAGTGGAACCCACTCCCTCTAGGCTGGACACCAGCTAATTGTGAACCCAATGATAACCTCCTAGGATATAGATGTAAGGAGAGGCAGCACCCTAATGCTCTCAGCAAGTTAATCGAGTGTGACTTTGATGAAAGTGAGCAGATAACAGGACAGCTCTGCCATAGTGCATAAGATAGCAAAGGCCGACTTTAAGCCTAAAGAAAACAGTGCGGCATTCATTTATAAAGATTATGATGTAGGAAGCACTGAACTAGATGCAATTTTATGGGATGCACCTTCAACACTTAAAGCCCATTTGCTTTTTCCGCATCAGCATCGAATCGCGCAAATTTTATGTCATATAAACGTAAGCGCAGTGAGAACTCCCCAGGTACATGCTTTCTATGTAGTGGACGACCACCAGCAGGAAAGAAGAGACCATCGTAACCGAATAACAGACGGGAACAATAGAAATATGGCACAACCCAACGTGATGGAACAATGCCTTGCTGCACTGACGGCAATAGTAAATAGGCAAAACCAACCACAGTCGTTAAGGAGCAGGCTGGAGAAAGAACTTCGGTACCTGCCGGTTTTTGATGGAACGGCATTTATACCGTCGGTGGAAAGAGCACTAACGGAGTAGCAAGTACACGAACTCCAAGATGTCTATACCGTCATCTATAACGAAAAAATCATCGGACCAGCAAAGAACTATCTGGAGACCTGGATGGAGTGCAAGCAGAAATTAAAACTTCACTACAAGGCAACGAGGGACCAAGGACAAATTATGCACGACATTAGCAGATTAAAAGTAAGTTCGATGGCTGAATTATGAGTCATATGAGTCAGTGATATAGTTGAATGTGCAATATTCACTGACTATCAGACTTCTATAGTCAATCATTTAAGTAGTTTTTTGATCCTAAAAATAAAAGAAATTGTAGCAGGGGCTCTAGCAGCCGAATTATATGAAAAATTTACGCTAGAAGAAATACGGCCAATTTTGAACAAATATATCGGTCAAGACAATTTTAATTCAAAATATACCAAAGATAAAAAACAAATTGTATCCCAAATACCCAGCAGTTTTCAAAGAAATAACCAAAGTACTTATTCGCAGTACTATCAGAACCGAAATTTTAATAACAGTAATTCAAAACAAACTCGACCTAATTTCAGTAACAATAATAGTTCGAGGCATATTCGCCCTAATTTTGGTAGTCGGCAGTCCAGAAATCAGCATATGAATAGTAATAATTCGAGACAACAAATGGACGTTGACGCCGCACAGTGGTCGATTTAGTACAACACTAGGTGGTCATAAGTGAAAAAAATCATGTTGTTACTATTAAAAAAAATACCGGTAGGATTAAAACACCCAGATAACGAGAAACAACAAAAAAAAATTCTTTAATTCCGTTGCTTTATCAATAGGAATCATCGTAATGCAATGCATAAAGCTTTGCTTACTCTCGATTTTGCCTTTCGTGCGATAACAAGTGTTTATAAAGTGTTATTGTGAAATAATAGTGAGATAATTATTTGAAGCAAATATGTCAGAGTATGCTGTTGGTAAATATTTTTAGATTCAGAGTATTTTTATTAAAAAATAAGTAATGCTCTGTCACTATGAACAAAATGTTGTGGTCCTTTTTTTTGTAGTTATGAGCTAACTTTTTTTTTATTTCTTGGTCCATAAAAAAAAAGTGCGATAAAGTGACATCGTGAAACTTTTTTTATTTGAAGATGGGATTATTACCTTTAAAATAATGCTTAATTAAAGTGCCGAAACTCAGCGCAACATTCTTTTTTCTTCTCTTACAGGTATCAATCCGTCCTTTTCAAGGCGACCATTCCCTTTACGTCAAGAAGTTTTTTTGTTCATTAAGAGTGAACATCTTTTTAAGTAATCAGTAACGGTTTGTGCAAGTGCTGTTTTGCAGTACGTGATGTCAAAAAAGTCAATTACCGTTCTTTTAGAAGCTTATCATAAAAAATGCCTCGACTACACTAAAACTTTTGTATCACACCTTTTCAAAAAGTATAAAGAAAAAAAAATGTCACCAGAACGATTTTTAAAAGCTGAAGAGTTATGGCTACAAAAAGAATTCCTAATTCCATTGCCTGAAATTCATGTGCCAACAACTTCTAGACAAAGAAGACCGGAAAAGGAATTCTAGGAATGTGGAAACAGAGCTAAAAAACGAAAAATTCGAAACCTTATGGAAAGATCGGCCGAAGAATTATCATTTGCTATTGAGTCTAAGCTTAGAATAGAAGGAAAGCGTTCTAAAGCCGAAGTGGTAAAAAGGGTTGTCGAGTGTTCTCCTCAAACACTTAAAGAGCTTAAGAAACCCAAAACTCCGAATACGATCAAGCCATATACACCTGAAGAAGCACTAGCACTCGCGTTATAAGCAAAAGTTTTTGGTAAATCCTGAGGGAAGTGATACTGATATTGTGCTAACATGCATAGTACCATTAGAAATAACTAAAGTTGGTTCGGGGCTGAAAATATCTGGATGAATACAAGAACATCTGCTCCTAGATACTGCCGTCCAGTACGTTTCGAATTCGCAAAGGAAAATATTGAGACAATAGCAAGAGAGTTCAACCGTATGGAAGCCGAAATAAATTGTCTAGAAGCCACAAGGGTAACCTTTAACGACAAAACTGTTTTAGTTAATCATACTTTGTTCAAAACAATGGTAGATGGCAAAACATGTAATGCTGTTATGGAGAACAGGGCTAGCTCAGTTTGCTATATATGCAAGGCATCTCCTAAGGACATGAATAATATTGAACTATGTTTACAAAAACCTTCTGACACGACTGCCTATTTATACGGCTTACAAAGTCTTCATGCACACATTAGATTTATGGAAGCACTGCTACATGTATCTTACAAAATTGAAAATGAAAGCTGGCAGGCAAGAGGATCTGAAGAGAAACTAGCAGTTAAAAATAGAAAAGAATTATTACAAAATTAACTTAGATCTGAATTGGGAATCTTAGTAGATTTTCCAAAACAAGGTGGAGGAAATACCAATGACGGCAACACGGCCCGAACATTTTTTAAGGATCCAGCAAAAACTGCTGAAATAATAGGCTTAGACCCGAAACTGGTAAAACGTTTTTCAATTGTTTTAAAGACATTAACTTCAGGTCTGAAAATTGATACCAATAAATTCCGTACTTACTGTTTGGACACAGCAAAATTATTTGTTTCCAAATATAATTGGTACAAAATGCCTGTAAGTGTCCACAAAATTCTGTTGCACGGTGCTGACATCATTGAAAGTTTTCCAATCCCTAT
Source organism: Matsumyia berberina (assembly GCA_917880715.2). Lineage (NCBI taxonomy): Eukaryota > Metazoa > Arthropoda > Insecta > Diptera > Syrphidae > Matsumyia > Matsumyia berberina. The sequence goes on along the minus strand of OU862870.1, from coordinate 105,566,025 downwards.
CGGACGGCTTTCGGAAGATGTCTTAGAAGCCCGTCAAAAAGATTACAAAATTTTTCGAAGCGCGTTTTCAAGAAAGATATCCCGAATCGCAACAAATACTGATGTACTCCATGCAATGTTGATATCTTCTGATCCAAAAATAAGCGAATTCCGACATCTACCAACCCGACAACACAAGATACTACCCCCTGAAGTAATGGAAATGATTTTAAATTAATTCATAAAACACATTTCCAATCAAACAAAATAAAAAAATTGAATCCGAATTAAGTCCAGCTAATGACCCTAAATCGACCACTGTGCGCCGTAAGTAGAAACAAACTTAACGAGTTATCCGAAAATGAGTTTTCTATAAACTAGCTTGGGAAAAAAAATAAAATTTTTATTGTCCTCATTTTTGGTGAAAAAAAATATATACATCCGGGAAATGGCGAAAACGATGACCCGAAGCTTGCCGTTGACCTTCCAAGTGCATACAGAATACAACCAAAAGCAAAACCGCTTGCTTGGTAGTTTTGTATGACAAATTGTCGGTCAATGGCAAGAACCAATATCCGGCCATGTTGCTGACAATGTGGATTTCGTAGAATGAACGGAGAGCATGAAAAATATAAAATGTAATTGAAGAGTTTTAATTGTTGGTGCGACACGACCGAATAAAGAATTAAACGAAAACAAAAAAGAGTGGTCTTATTTTTTCTTTACCAGATTGAGTAAAAGTATAACTCGTGCTTGCATGTTTACTTGAAGGCACTATGCATTTAGCCACTGATATCCTATATAATCCACCTATTCAGGGCAAATATGAAACCCTCAAAGAAGCCATATTTACAAGGTGTAGAGACTCCGAAGAGGGTTGTCTTGATACTTTGCTCAATTAAATTGAGCACGGAGACACAAGACCTTCTGAGTTCTATCGAAGAATGAATTCACCAGCGAAAAGCAATAGCCTTGTCAATTCATATCTTTTAAAAACCTCTTGGCTAAATAAATTGCCTCCGGTAATTTAGAGTCAATCCTCAAAATTGCGGACAAAATTTCAGACGCAACTGTTGGTTGAAAAGTTTGCGCGGTGCAACAAACCTACCGTTCTGCATACGAAAACACTCTTTCAAACATAAACCAAACATTGAAAGAACTTTTCGAGAAAATCAGTTAAATCAAAGTCAGGAATGCTCGACTACAGAGGAGGAATAATTTCACACCTTTCCCAAAAACATCTCACAATCATGTTCACGCCTCCGACCTTGCTGGTGTCATAGAAAACATGACACCAATGCTACAAAGTAGTCACTACCCTGTTCTTTCAGGCACTCCGTAGATGAAATTTCAAGAAATCAAAGACATCAGCTTATGGGCCACCGGATCATGCTTCCGTCTCGGAGATCCAAGACACATATGTATATAACAACTACCCGTTCGCACTCCAACAAGTTGGGGCCATCAAGGAGGACAACTTAACACAGGAAAGACGAAATAGTGCAGCGCCTAAACGTCGACGCAACAGCTCCTACTGCCCAATCCACGATCGCTTTATTGGGTCCTTTGTTCCTTGGATGCCTAATTTGGAAAAATGGCGATTTAACGCCTCCAGACTTCCACCTGTGGGGATATTTGCAGTCCAAAGTTTATGTCAACAACCCAAGAAGCCTTAAAGGACAATATAAAAAATGAACACATTGCACCATTCACTCTGGCGGCGACCAGAGTTTAAGTTATTACCAAAAACCATCCCGAAGGTTTAAATGGCCCATCCTGTATTGCGAAAATTTGCGAATCTCAAAAATCTCCTAAAACAGGAGACAGGAGAAGCATTTTTAAACGCAAAAGGATTCCTAGATACCCTTAAACCGCTTACAATGCTCTAAACTTAGCGATAGGAGCCAGTTTTTATCCAGTAGTTAAACCACCAAACTCAAAATCCTTACCTTCCTGGCTACTCCCGCTAGAATCTATTAACCGAAAGCTGGCCGAACTAAAAAAGGAATCTACGCCAAAGGAAACATTTATACAACTATTCCACGAAGCAATCATTAAATATATATGTAGGATGAGTCATGGAATATCGGCACATTCCATAGTAAGTATTGCTCTACTCGAAAGTTTATTCCCAGGTCGCGCCGTCGAATTCCTCAGCATCGAGTTGCGCTGATTCACCGCCTTGCAGTGAACTGCGTTCCACATCGCATAAAAGGCAGAAGCCCATCAGTGGGCGACAGTTACTCAGAAGACAACATGACACCGATCCGTTGGGCAGTGGTCGCCGCTGGCATATGCGGTGCCGGGTATCTTGTGACATGGGTGGTGAAGGCGGTAACTTGGTACCGTCTGCTGAATCGTTTAAATCTGTGGGAATGGACGGGATAGAGACGACGAGCTGACCTGGGAATGTTTTCGGATGCGGCGAGTTTCTTGGCAGTCGTCGTGCGGTGCGGTCATCCGGATTCCAAATCCTCGGTCCTATTTAAAAATTAATTGAAGTTGTGTAACTCTAAAATATTGTAACGAAATACATATTAATAAACTCCCATTAATCATTCTCATTTGATTTAATGTGATTCTACATGTATTTTCCAAAAAGTTGCGTTGTAGCACGCTAAGGCTTCCTGTAACCCTATAATGACGAATTATGACCAAGAAATCTGATATTTGATAAACCCAACTCCAACAACATAGCACACCAAACAACCCAGTACAATCGTATTCTGCCCTTTAATTTGCCAATCCTAGACAAAACACTTGAACCACATTTCAAACATGAATCGAAAATATTTTAAGCATCGAAAGCAATTTCGAAACATCGCCTGGCAATACCTTTCCTGCTGGAGTAGGCAGATAACACCGCACAAAATGTAAAAACCTAACACCTGCTGGGAGCATAATCCACTTTACACTCTCTTACCCTCAACTCGATCGTGCCCACGAAAGCCCATCTCTTCTCCCACGCACATCATCTGCAATGCAGTTTCCCTTGCTCTTTCGCATGCAAACTCTGTCGTTTCCACCGGTAATGCCACTTGTGGATTTTAGTAAAAACTACTATTTTAGTGTATGGGAGAGAGTTTTGAAAATGCAAGAGGGAATACTGTGCGAAAGAAAAATTCTCATCTGCTTGAGAAAGCAGTGTTACTCCATCTCTATCCTTCTCCTTTGGCTTTATGTGTTAACAGAGAACCTGTCACTTTAAAGAGAATTTCAATGCTGAATTTTGGCAACTTGTCTAAACCTGTCTATAGGCTTTCTTGAACAAAATATATTGAGATGAAATGCGATATGTAAATGTGTACACCACCAATGCAATTGAAAAATATTGTGAAATGACCCACAACCCAAGAAAATTTAAAGAAACTCACCATAGGTACAACACCTACCACCAACACTTTTCTGAGTTTTTCACGAAATCGACGATTGTCTTGCATTCACGGCGATACGAGGATCCGCCATCTTTACACAATTTTTCAATCACTGGTTTTTGAGGCAAAAATTCATGTGTTTTACCGATTAGACGACCATTTTCACAACATTTTCACTAAACAAACTGATGCCCACATTCATTTATTTAAAATTCAAAGCCGAATTGCGAGAATTTAAATTTTGTTTGCATCAAATCGCGGACCGTGAACAGAAACCGTCTTGTCAAAGCCACGCACTGAGTTCAACTGAGCTTTAGAACAAGAGGAAGTTCTCTTAAAGATCTCTAACGGTGGTTTTAAGTGTGGTATTTAAATACAGGGTGGCGAATATTGAATTGAAATGTTGTTGCGACGAATATGTTTTTATAGTCACGTTTATAGTAAAATGAATAGAGGACGATTCAATAAGAGGCGTACGAATTGTTTGGCATGATACGATAAGAGCTGAACAGCGGCGTCGCTCTGGTTCAAAAGATAAGATGGCTGGTCATTTAGAGCGGATGAGTAAAAAATCTCCGATTCAAACCCTGAGAAAAAACGGAGAAGACAACGACCTCATCTTCTGTTTCGATCTCTTCAGAATGGTTTGAATGGTAAGAAATTTGGTTCTGCGGAAGCTGTCGGAAAATACCTTACGATACAGAGAGAGTTTAAAGAAAGACTTGGTCTCCCTGTTGATGAGCCCAAGCCTGTATATGGATCATCAAATGATGGGAATACCGCTCAAACATTTTTTAGACACACAAAACTCGGTGCCATATTCCATCCTTAAAATATCTGATACTCGAGTGCCCAAAAGTTATTCAATTATTTAACAAGCAGTTGATGGACTTACTAACAACACCTTCAGCAACTAATATCAATACCATCTACAAGCTAATGCAGACTCTTAAAATAGATAATATCATTTAAGGAATAGACAAAAACAACACCAGCCGAAAGCCCTGGTAGCTAGTGCTGTATCTTATAGTTTAAGTTATAAAATAAAAATATATGCGCCAACTAAGCGAGGGAGCTTGTCATGACCGTATTTTGGAACTATGGGGACCAATTAAAATGCAATTTCGACTTGAATGTCTTATCTGTCGTTGTCTTGTTTTTTTATCAAGTTTCCACCATACTCTAGTCTGTTTAAAATTTGAAATGCTTAGAAATTGGAGCGAGCCCACGGTGACATCTGTCTAAAAAAAAAATTATAAACTAAGACGTTGGCCTTTATTGCGTCTTATTTTCGTATTTATTTTCACAAGAACCAATGTCCGAAAGGTCAATCGACAAAGAAATGAAAATAAGTTCTAAAAATAATAAGTTCTAACGTTTCGGTTGGAAATGGAGATATCGCCGGAGTCTAATTTGAAGAAACAAACGTCGGTTTGGACTTCTATTTAAACTTTTCTTCTGTTATTATACATACACCTGAGAAAGGTAACTGTTGTAACGTCGACCTAAGACTAGTAGAGCCAGCAGCGAGGGCCATCCACCTGCTCCATGTAACGGGTTGACTGGAGTCATCTCTCATGAGAAAGCATGCACATACTTCGGTAATTAAGGCACGTTCAGCACATGCCCCCAACTCGGCTTCCAATACGTGTCATGGAATTCTCAGATAGGCATCCGCTGGGTAGGCTCAGAATCATATGGTTGAACCAAGCCCGAAATCTCACCTCTACCCGTATGAGGATAGCCCCTGATGATTTAGAGTCGATGGCGGAAGATAGGGAGATGTAGATGATAGGGTAAGCCCAGGATGAGATGGTTGAACCAAGCCCGAAATCTCACCTCTACCCGTATGAGGATAGCCCCTGATGATTTAGAGTCGATGGCGGAAGACAGTGAGATGTAGATGATAGGGTAAGCCCAGGATGAGATGGTTGAACCAAGCCCAAAATCTCACCTCTACACGTATGGGGCTAGCCCCTGATGATTTAGAGTCGATGGCGGAAGATAGGGAGATGTAGATGATAGGGTAAGCCCAAAATCTCACCTCTACACGTATGGGGATAGCCCCTGATGATTTAGAGTCGATGGCGGAAGATAGGGAGACCCCCATTGTGGATAAGCGGGTCATTGAAAATGAATGAATGAATAAAATATAAAATTACAAAAGAGGATCTTCGACTCCCAGGCCTGTCAGTGATGGAAGAAATCATAACCCAGTATGGGTTAAGACTGCCTAAACAGAATTGGAAAATTGAATTGGTAACAACGTCGAAGTGAATTAGTTCCTATTATCAAAGAGTATAAAGAGTCGAAACTTTTTCTAAAAGGAATTGTCGAAAAGTAAGCAACAATTTAATTTTTTTTGTTTTTTGCGTCAAATTTGCTTTTATTCTATTAATATTTTTGTAACAAAGATGCTAGTTATGCCTTAGCGGTTACGTTCAGAGATGGATACGCCGTTTATCCCTCTGGCGTTGTTCAAAGTATGACTTTCACAGATTCTAATTTAAGTGTTAAACGGACACCGAACTCGGGTGTTATTTCAATATATACGCGTATATCACAAAATATGTTTAGAACGAGTCATAACAGACCTCGATTTACTTTTTCTTTTGAGTATTTGATAAACTATGTTTTAAATAAGTACGACGACATGGGCAAAGAGAAATATGTTTAGTTTGGCATACAAAAAAAATGACCAGTGTCTGTGTAGTTTGTTTTTAGCACAAAATATATATAAAAGAACAAATCCCATTAATACTGTTTGGAATACTGAATCAATTTTAAATGAATTCAGGGTACAATCCGTTGTGTCAGATGCTGTTTTGTTTTCTAAAAGCATACGGCGGTTTGGAACGCCTGCACACTAAATGCAATCAGTTAAGACTCTTAAGTTTTAGATGCTATGAAAGCGTTGCTCGTCAACGCATTGCTTTAACCTTTTTTTTTTAGTTACGTTTGTCTTATAGTTTAGCTTATGTCTTAACTTAAAAATTCTTTAGATAGTAAAAAATAAAAACTTAGAACCAATACTTGCGCAATATGCACATACTCTATGTATACTATATACTCTATGCTACATGTACCTTAAGAAACGGAAAACTAGTAGGTAAGTCGCTGCACAATTCACTTGTCGGCAGTGTGGAACTCGTCCAGGCATAGCTTACAGCTCCACGAACCTTCGGGTGGGGTTATCAGAGGCGGCGACAGGCAGTACATGTGATATCCTCTGTCACAATCGTCGCAGAACAGCAGTTGATCGTCATTGTCTGAGGTGCCACATATAGAACAGTATTTGCATTCTATACACTGCCACCGGTAGCGTTTCACCGATATGATCATGTTCGGCGTGAACTGAAGGCAAGTCGGATGACCAGATCGACCGCAGTCAGAGCACGAGACAAGTTCTTCGGGCATGTTTGTCTTTTTGTTTTCGCGCGCGTCGCCCAAACAAAAGTCACAGTATGGCGATGGATGTGCGGTCGCGTCACGTTCAGTTCGCATTTTGTTACCGCTGCTACTGCCTTTTTTCGGACTGGATTCCGCTTCGTCGGAGGGCATTTTGTCGATGGACGTGAGCATTGACAGCGGCTGATCATCCGCTGTGGTAAGTGGTGAGGCGCAGGAGTTTGAGTTGAAGGTTGCACTGGCGTTTGCATTGGAGCGGCGTTTCGATTCAGTGTCAATGTTGCCGCTACCCTTTCTTCGGCCACCTGAAAGTTTCAATTATTTAGTTTTTTTAACGTGAATTGAAAATGAAAAACTAGATTATTTTTACCCCTTCGTCCTCTTTTCGGTGTTGAGTCAAGCATTGCTGGTGGCTTCTTGGCAGGTCTTGCACGTTTTCGTTTGCGATTGCTGTACGACTCCTCAAAGTCGGCGTCAGAGTCAAAATCTTCTTCGAAATCTTCAACATGTGCCAGATCCATGTCTTCGTAGAACCATTCTTTCTCTGGATTGGGATGACTATCTTTGCTGTCGTTATCGGCAGTTGCGCCTAAGGAATTACCATCCGGCGCTATAACGGACGCTATATATAGAAAAAAAAAATAGAAGAAAAAAAGAGTTTACTTCACTATTTCTTATTACGAATCCGATTTTCTTTGTATTATGGGTCATAGGCATGCGGAATATTGTCAGAGAGGTAATCGCTATCTATGTTGACAGTCAGGCGGCCATCAAGGCAACGCTGCTTCAACGGCCAAAAAGATGACCCTCTGTTGGGTTACAGACTACAAAGGCATACATATCAGGTTCAGAACTAGATCCTGCAAAACCCTACCGGTTGAGAGGGCGTCGGTCAACACTCTTTACAGAAAAATAGATGAGGAAACCATAATCAGGGCCCTCGAAAGGGAAATACGAATCGAATTGGAATGCAAGCAGAACTAAAGGAACGAAGACGAAATTGAAGCCTGAAGACCAGAAGGCTGAATACTCTTGGTAGTGGTTTCTTCTATGATCTGAAAGGCCTCCACGTTGCTGGTTATAGGAAACTTCTATCCCTTTCTGGGTGGGCCCCAAATAAGTCAACCCAGGCTTTCATGAGTAAACTTTCTACGGGCATAATGAAATCAGATCCAAACTGGTTTACGAGTGCCTGGAAAAAATAAACAGACTGGGCCGGAACAATTAAGTCACCCAATACTGGGTGCCAGGTCATGTAGGGATAGAGTGAAATGAGGCAGTCGATGAACTGGCAAAAGGTCAGAAACACCATTCGTTGGCTGGAACCGCATCGAATCCAAGAGGAACAGCGAAGAGGGGAAGAGTGCAAAAGAAGGAGACAATGGTACCAGGACTAAGGCAGGCAAAGGAACTTTTCGAGAACTACGACCGAAAGAGGAGCAGGCTTGCTTAGGCACTAACCAGAACCAGCTTTGCATTCTAACGGGCCATTGCACACTCAGGGCACATGTTCAGAAAATGGGTATAGAAGCGAACGGAAATTGCAGCGATGCCGAGAAGACTCCGTCACACCTCCTTATGGACTGTGGAGCACTGATTCACAAAAGAAGAGCACACCTGGGAGCGTAAACTTTCTTTGAAATGGGTCTGCCATCGTTGGACCCAATCCAGATACTCCGATTCCTCAGAGTGGTTGGATTGGAGGAGGTTCGAGGATCAAAACTTTACGACCAATACGAGTTCGGGGGAGCACAATAGATCTTTATAGGCCGCAGTGCATACACACACCCCAACTTTTAACATCTAGCATCTAACATCTACGGGAATGGACCCGTCTGAGGTTTACATCTTAGAACATAAAAAAAAAACCAACCCCCCTACCAAGTTTAGCTGCATAGGTTCTGGTAGATCTTTCGTTCTATTTTCGGTATATGTGGCCGGTATGAGATAACGCAGATGACTAACCTGTTCCACCTTTACTTAGCTCTTGATAAATAGTGCAAAACGATACTTTCTTTTGCAGCTCGGAGTGAAGTGTCAGGACTTTCCCCCAAAAGAGCGATCAATAGCCGATCCGATGGCTTACTCGTTTCTATCTGTGTTTACATGAATTCGGGTCCAGATAAAGGCAAAAGAAAAACAACATCCTGGAGATTCCAGTTCGTCTCGTCACTGTTCCACCTATTTTAACACGGGTGCTGAAGCGAGGCTTCTTATCCCTGCTTGACTGTCAGTGTATGTTGCAAAGGAGTGATGTGGTGTGGTATCTCTGACTAGCGCCTAATGGATTGCTAGAAACGTCCTAAATACGCACACGACTTGCATCATCTTCACATACACAAGAGGACCCACCAGTACCCCGGTCGACGTTAACCCAATTGTTTTGAGGAGCCAACTGGGATTTATTCGCGGTTGTAGGGGTGTTCACTCTTCACATGGTTCGGTGAGAAGAAAAACAAGATCTTCTCTCATCGTGCAAGCGTGATAATAACCTCTTGGTTGGATTTACCAGCTTAAGAGTACATACCGTGGTTTCCAAATGATAAAGGACAAGTGCAAGAAACGAAAGAGGAAGTAACCTCAAACGATAATCATTAGGACTTCTTTCGTTCAATTCAACTTGATGTGAATGCATACTGTTGCCGAAAATATTTTCAATTAAAAAGTTCAACTCCCCAGGCAATGTTGTTACTTCCCATCGCAGATGTGTACTCTTGCTCTAACCTAGTTATTTCACAGTTCAATTTTAAACTATGAAATTCCCAGTCATTCTAGGCGGAGGGCGGGAGCAAACATACCCACAATTACCAGCTTACACATTGCTTCCTAGGAATTACTCAAAGTCAAACCCAAACAAATGACGAATACTCAGCTGTCCGTTGCCTAGTGCTGCCTTTGATGTAGACTCCGCGCGTAATTTCAATAAATAAAAAAAAAAACACATAAAGCCAGCGCAGCCGGACGAAGATTGAATTAAGAAAAAAAAAAACCCAAATCCGGTTAATAACTTTTTGAAAGTTAGACGGTTACAATCGCTTTTTGGCGCTTTTTTATTTTTCTTTCAGCGCTAGCCGCAGTAGCCAGTACCTTCAAGCAGATCGTCAGCTCGAACTGGTTCTACCGTCGCCATCAAGGTCGTGTGTATCCATCCATCTCCGACCAAAACAACTTAAAACGATTTTCTTTCTTTGTTATGCTGAATCACTTATTGTCTCTTGTTCGTTGTTCTTTTTAAACTGATGAAGCACACACCAATTCTGGGGAAATTACGGGGGGGATTGGGGCCGAGGCAACCAGAAAATAGAAGAAAAACCAATTCCAAGGGAACAGGTAGAAGACCAACGACGTCAAACGAGATTTATCGACACAAATACTTGCACACAGGCGACCGGCGGGGGGCAATGCATAAAGATGCTTAATTTTCTCCCGAAAACAGTGGAGAAAAACTTCCCGGGAATTGGAAGAACACAACAACAAAACGAAACTTCCATTTGATGTTTTGATGCTGCGGAGTGTGTTTTCTTTAATTGAACGGATCCCACACATTGGAGGTGGGGAGAACGAGAGACAGCGAAGGCGAAACGGGGAAAAAAAAGGACGAGGCGGATGAGGAGGACCTCTTATATTGATTATTTTCCTTGGCAGTTTCTTTCACTTCACTTTTTTTCTGCTTTTTTCATCTCTTTTGTACACACAATCAAAATGAATTCCGTGCCCTTGTGTAAATGTTAACAACAAAAACATGCCGAAGAGACAACTCCTGCAGAATACCAACGAACCGAGGGGAGAAATCAGAAAAAAAGAAGAAGACAATCCCGGGAGGGGTGCACCTGGTTTTTCTTTGCCAGACGACCGACTTTTTGTTTTTTTTTTTTTTTTTATTCTTTCGTTCTGGATCTCTCGCCCTTTATGTGTACCCGGGACAAGGCGATGATTGAAATGGTTTACTATACCTGTGATCTCGGATTGCTGCTGCTGCTGTGGTGGCTGAGACTGCTGCGGTTGATGGTGATAGTGATGGTGATGCGTTTGGCTTTCCCGAAACTGGTAGGCCTTGTAGCTCTGGTGATGCAGTAGGTATTGGCGTTTGGGCTTACGCCATCGTGCTGAAGGATACGTATAGATTTGACCGTCACGAAATCCAGGCATTCGTTGTTTTTGTTTCATAAACAAAGCACAGTGGGTTTGTGCAACGCCCGTTTGGGGATCCAGAAATGGCATCCGGAGGCGCCGCTCGATGCAGAGGCGTGTGTTGAAGTTTTCGCTGTTTTCGAGGATCTCCTTGTAGGCGCTATCGTTCAGGAAGTTTTGGATTTTCTCAAAATTGGAGATATTTACAATTTCTATATCGGACGCCATAGTTTTTTCGCTTCTTTCTGACTTTTTTCTTTCTCTTTCAACAACGGAAAAACGATGCAAACGCGATTGGAAACACACGGCGAATTTGACGACTGAACGCACAGAAACTTTTTTGCACATATACAAATGCACACTCGAAGAACGGTTGATGATGGAAACCACTGAACTGTGCATTTTGACAGTTTGTTTTGAAAGTAGTGCCAAAGCCATAAATTGCTAGGGCTAGGAGTCACAGAAAATAATTTCGGTATATATATTATATCGCAATTATTTTGAATTTTGATGAATACGTCTGTGTTTAATTAAATTTTGTCAAAAAATACACATAGTCCATGGTCAAAAATCTACGTTCAATTTAATTGTTGGAACTTTCTTTACAGAACAAAAACTAGATGTGCAGAAGGAGGAAAATATTCATAACAATTTTGAAGTTGAAAAGTTATAAACAAAGTTCTCGGATGGATTTAAGCTTAACAGTGAGTTCATGGAGGGCTCCAAATCATTCACGAAGTGATCAAGCATAACAGTTCCTACAAAACGAGATAAGAATTGAATTGAAAAATTCTTACAACGATTCTTTACTTTGCACAGTCGAATTTACGAATTTAGACATACAAAAATTACATCTTTTTATAGTTTTCTCTATTTTATTTTCGACTTATAAAACTTTTTGAGTTTGAGGGGCATCACTTTGCATCATTCGATTAAGCTCATGCCGACTTTATTAATTTACTGAACGTTAAAATAGCTACCCACAGTGCCAACAACATGACGCAAAAATATCACACAAAATGTGTCATTAAACAACTGTCAAAAACCATTAATTTTTGTGCTGCCTGTTTGTGGTTTTTAGGGCGTGGAATTATTTAACACTTTCTTTCCAATTAATACCATAAACTTGGGCCAAAAACAAATTTGAAACGAAATTCTCCCAGTCTAAGATGGGTGCAAGTAATAAAAACACTCGAATCGCGTTGGGAATCTCAGCTGTATCGGCGCTCTTTGTTTTGATTGCTTTTGTTTCGCCCTACTGGTTGGTCACCGATGGCAAGCTTACAGCCCCGAAATTTTTACATTTAGGCCTCTGGGAGGTGTGCCTCAACAACTTCCAGGATATTCATCGATTCTACGACACTCGATTTACCGGTTGCATGTGGGTATTCGAGGAGGAATATTACATAATTCATGATTATCTGCTGCCAGGATTCTACATAGCTGTTCAATTTTTCGCTACGCTGTGCTTCGTTGCGTGTTTGGTTGCATTACCCATGACTTTGGCTTTTCTACGTTGTTCCCGTGATGATGATAGATATGTGTTTCTTCTGCTAACTATCGGCGCTGTAGAGGTGTTTGGTTCTGTATGCGGATTCATTGCGGTCGTTGTGTTCGGAGCTAAAGGTGACAGCAGAGATTGGATGCCCCATTGGGAGAACAACGATATGGGTTGGGCTTTTGCATTGGCATGCGTTGGAAGCGTCTTCCTTATGCCAGCCGGTGTACTCTATATGGTCGAGGCCAGACGTGAGCGCTATAAACGCTTGAATGAGATCGGAAATCGAGAGATCACCGACTATGCTAATGAATACAACACGAGAAGGTATGGCGAGGGTGTACAAACCGACATATGAGAAGACGACGATGATGATGAGTCTCCAAATCCGTCCATCTAGCAAATGAGCTATGTTTTATTTTATTTTATTTTACTTTTAAGTTAAACTCAACTTAAGTGCCTTGATCGTGTATATTTTAAGAGATGGCTACATTCCAACGTTTTTTTTTAGTTTGTTTCATCTATCTTTTGTTTTTTTTTTACTCGAATAACAGTAACGAATAAATAAATTTTATAAGAACGACAACAATGAGCTGTGTTTTGCTTGGTTTTTTACATTTTTTATTTCAATAAAATTTGCTTTAACATTAACAGTTTGATGCATTGGTGGAGAGATAGCTACAACAAGTGAGCTACATGGATGTGTTTCCTTTTAGAAAGGGGCCTAAAATTATTATTTGCAGGAACAATAACTAGTCGCGCTTGGGGGAGAAAATGGGAAGCAATACCCGATGGACACTTGCAAAATATGTAAGAGTCGTAGCACGGTGACAGACAAGTGGAATGTTTCTCACATACAGACAAGACAGACAATATTTGCTTCTACAGACTTGAAAATAGATTCCAGTAACTACTTGGCTGAATTCAGTATTGAGACAAACAAACAGTCCATCGAACCAGCTCGGTAAGATCCCTTAATTGAACTGAATAATGGTTGACTTGGGTTTGGATTGCATTTCTACCATGATTCCCCGATCACAGCAGTGTATTCTAGGTAGAGGTTTGAACAGTGACGAGAGTTATCCGATTTGAATCAATGCTAACAATGCAACGGGGGGGAATACCATTTACATTGACAGAAAGAAGGGTATAAATGCAATTTACGATAAGTATATCACATTGAAGCTTCTGTTGTCGCGAAAAGCTGAAGGTTCTTCGCAAACAGCGCAACCTCAAACTCTGCTGGGACTTCGGTCACAAGGAAATGCACGGGCGGTCCTTTGTCTCGCACTATACGGTTGACAACCAACGTCGTATGATGTGCCCCCTAATGGGTATTTGCCGAGTAAATTGAACTTGAGTTTCTCTGAATCTACGAATGTCCTACATATGACAAAACAAAAACCAATAAGCTTCAACTGCACAAGGGATGAATATCTCATAACATTAAAGTAAAAGAGGAAACTAATGCCTCCTACAAGATTAATGGTGACTACAGCCATCAGATATAACCTCGCCAAAATACTGGAGCAAGAGGAGATTATGGAGGTTTTAGTGATACTTATGTTAAGATATATGAAGAGCTTAGGCTGGTTGGAACTAAGACGAACAACCCATAAAAGGTGTTAGAACTGGAATCACATTTTAAAAGACACACAATGGACCAACTCAGTATGTTCTCGTGAAAGTTTAAAGTGCGCAACGCTTCTCGTTGGTGTAGTTAAGTGATCTACGCAGATTAGTCGTGTCTAACAAAGGATGCATAAGAATCTCTTCATACATATGTACACATACACCTCCCTTAGACTTCAACTTAAGATTTTAATCAGGATCCTTTCCATGACAGTTTATCAACAATGTAAAGACGGTTTTGTTTAATCTTTTACATATGCGAGACTTAAGCTGGGTATCGACTACGCGCGGCAAACACTCGAACATTGGCGCGCGTAGCAGCCGCGCATAATGGATACCAGGTCGGCGCGCGCGGCAACTTGAACATTGGAGCGCTCGAGCATGCCGCGCGTCGATCCAATAGCTGTGGATTTTTAATGCGCAGCAAGCGTTTTTCAATGTTTTGCTCGCTCGTGTAGGGACGTTATTTTAATGGTTGTAGTGTTCGAATGCGCGGCAAAGAGCCAACAGATAGGTCAATATTGTTCGGCGAACGCTGTTTGTGTCGACTGAATCGATGAGCGCACGCGTCTGCCGCTCTATATTAAAACTCCTGCCAAAATTGGCTCGCGCGCCATATGATACAATTTGCCGCAGTCGAACATGGTACGCGCGGATGCCGCGCGTAGTATATACCCAGCTTTACAGTTATTAAAATTTAACCAATTTCAATCAGAACAGTTGCGAAAAATTTACTTTATATCCAATCAGAAATATCAAACAGAAAAACACTGGCATTCGTATTTAAGCAGCCTGTAGAGTCTACGAAGACACAAGATGTTCAGAACTTATTGGTAGTTACTGACCGGCATGGCAATCGTTGTGCGTGATTAAATCTATTTTGCTAAACATTTCTTAGCTCGCTTTGAAAACGCCTGGCTGTAAACAGTGTGATTTCTTCTTAATTTTTAAAATGAATATAAACTTTGGTAGCCCGCATAAACGAAAAGCAGTACAGTAATTTCAGTGAACGTATAGATAGTCGGATAAATTTACAATTCTATGGGAAATGCATTTGCTGTTATTTCAAGATTCGGTCTTTACCCAAATGTGTTACGCTTTCAAACAAAGAAAATTACCGATTTGATTGCGCTAAATCAATAAAGCAAGGCAAGGACAAAACACTTATGTAAGTTTAATGCAACTAACAAGTTATATAGAAATAAATCATAATAGTAGTTTGCCTTAATTGATCATACAACGTAACTTGATAGGTATAAAACTATTGCACACAAAAATTATATATAAGCCACAATCTAAATTAAAATTTACACAATAGTAGTAATGTGACAAACTTTTAAATCTATTTCTACAAGGATTCCCATCAGTGCAGCACTTAATTCCTGTTTACATCTAAATAAGTTTAAAATTTGTGCACCCACCAAGCCACGATTGATAACAGATATACATACATTTACATATGGATTTGAAAAGCAATTAGCACTTGTACATCGTACAATTTGTTATATTCCAGACTAGAGGCTGCAACTGCATCCAAAAATTGATTATTTATTGTGTAAATTTTAAAATATCTAATTTAGCTTTGCTATAGAAACATTGTAAATCATACACCTTCTACGGTTGGCTTCAACCATTTTTGTGCGCCAGAAGTTTCCTTTTCTACAATCACGAATAGTTCTCGATCATTAGTTAGAAGTTGCGTCCGAAAGTATGTAATTAACATCTCTTCGTCACCAATGCAAGCTGGTTCCTCAAGCTTAGAGTCCAGATTATAGTATTTTCCATCGTCGATTTTTCTCACCGCAATCCAATGTCTTTTCTTTATTGGTAGGGTGACATAGCCGAATTTATAGTCTGCTGGAACGTTTAGAATAAATCCAAGGACCTCATCAGGGTTTATGCAAGATGGATTTCTGGGGTGAACAAAGATTAGTGACCAGTTAAGTTGTTTTTTCATGAACTCACTTTCGTTTGTCAAACCAAATGGCTTCACAATTTTTGTACTCCAGCGCAGTCATAATCACGTTGACGTCATAGTTACCAAAGCCAAGGATAGATCGATGTGGATTTATCCAGACCTGTGGGCTGAGATCTTTACACACTTCATCTAGCTCTTCTTTAGTAAATGCATCAGCTGGAATATTATTTTTAAATTATATCCAGTATTAATTTATTATTTTGAAAAGAAATGTTACCCTGGAATAAATTGTTAAGGGCATGGAGAGCACAGAGCTGACGTCGTTGTCTTTCGTGGTATATTTTGTCGCCAGGCATTCTGTTAGTAACCATTTAAAGCTGTTTTTTGTATACAGTATCGGTGAAATTGTTTGAAAAATGTAAATTTTATTATCAGTAGATTTTTTGGGAAATTTTGTGAACTAAAATAATAACCATGATTTGTTTACAAAAAAAATTCGTCTGACTGACAGAACAGATGTGACTTGGAACTGTTGGATTTGAGTTTTTTCTGATGGATGCAAAAGGGTGTTTCGTTCACTGTTAAAATTTATTAAAAAGAATAAATGTTGCCAGGCTTGTGTATTTTGTACAGAACCTTTGTTTTACTTGAACTTGGGTCACTTCAATTTGGGAAAATTGCTTGGAAATTCTATTTCTCTGGTCCGGATTACAGGAAGATTTTAAGAACAAGTTTTAATACCATGTTGAATGTTAATAGGATAGAAATAGGAAACGGCACTGATTGGCGATGAGGGGATATAACTGTTACCACTCATTAATTCTGCTTATTTTACCTTCACGCGGTAGCCATCGAAACTCATAAGCGCGTGACAAAAATAACTGCGCTATAAACATGACAGCGGGCAAAGATGAAATCAAGTTTGTCGCCAACGGCGGATACCAATATCCAAACAAAATCGAATTAGGCCGCTGAACCTGACGGCTTACCTGCTTAGTTCTTTTACACAGTTGAAGGTGAATTAATAGAGCGCTTACACCAAATTGTACCTACGAGCAGGCAAGATAAACGTATGCCTAATGATGGTCAACATCTTTTGCCCGATCCATAAAAAAGGAGACCCCCTCAACTGCGCCGACTACAGGGGTATTAGTCCCCTCAAAGGTACAAAACCTTATCTGCCTAATAACTTAAACATCAGCAACCTGATTAGGCCCTATCAGTACAGCTTTAGTACAGAAAAGTCCAGAAACGGTCAAAAAACCTATCTTCGTTCAACCACCGCCACCGTAGTAATCCCGATCGTCTTCCCAGCTATCTCACTATCACCCTCCCTTCTTTCCCTCTGTAAAGACAGCATTGCCAGGCTATCCGTTGTTACACTTTGTTACATGTTACATTATTATTCTTAAAGTAGAATTACTTTCTTCTCGGTATTCGCATCCTAAACTAGGCCCTGTGGAGCTTCATGCCCTACTATCGATGGCCGGTAATACCCTGCAACGTAAAATATCTTTGGTCAAGCAAAGTTCCATTACAATTGAGGAAACATTTTGGGCAAGATCGAGGTCGTGGTTGATTGTTTCTGAGGAAATGAATCTCATGCTGAAATGTTTCAGTCGGCAGCGAGCTACGGCGGGACAGTCCCATAAAATATGCTCTGCGGTTTCCTGATCTTCTAAGCAGAGTTGGCATATCTTCGCCTGACTGATGTCCAGCTGAAGATATCTTAGTAAACAATGTCCAGTGAGGAAATCCGTAAGGACCTTGTCGTCACTCTTGATTACTGCGAACATTTCCCGACTTCTCTTGTTGTTTACAGGCTTGATGAACTTCTTACGATTGGATTTGGAGTTTTTCTTGAAGCTTCCATGGGTTGAGTTCCAACTTGATGTGGCTGGTGGGTAAAGTACACAAGGGAAATGGGCTTATCAACGCAGATTACCTCTAGTTCCCCTGTGTCCAAGCCAATAGAAAGCTGTGTAAGTTAAACGCCATTAAAATAATTTGTTCTCTTCCACGCAACATTTTAAGGGCTTACTTACTTTTCTTACTTGAATCCCACAAATAAAAAGATCAGCATCCGATTTTAAAAATATGTTAAGTGCTTTTTCTTTATTATTAGTTATTATTATCATCACTTAAATTGTTTTCTTCTATTTCTTCTCATTAGTAATCACATGCAGTGAAACAAATTTTTTTTATTGTTTTTTTAGTTTACACTTTAATTTCTCTTTTTTACAATATATTAATAGTAATTAAAAAAATCTTTCAAAAGGTAAAATAATAAAGTATTCTAAATCTAAGAGTTCTCAGGAAAAACAAAAGAAATCTTTCTTGATAAAGGTTCAATATATAGTTATAATATAATAACTTACATACACACACACAGACACACATTTTGCTTAAAACAAAAAATGAACAAATGAAACATTACTATAGGTTTTTGTATGCACTTGTTTTGTTGTTTTGCTTTTTTAACGATTTTCAGTCAATGGTTTTTTTTTTTTTAATTTTAAAGAAAACAAATTTCTAACTACATTGTATAACAAAAATAAAAAAAAACAATTGTTTCCGAAAACTCTTCGACTATACAATATAAGTATGGGAGTTCGAATTTTGGAAGATTTTTAAGGTTTCTCTTTTTTTTTTTTTGTTAAAACTTTTTACGACAAGCTCTGTTGCATACACACATACCAATTACTATACGATACATCAATAGTTTGAAATATACATATGGGTTTTCTTTAAATATATATATTTTTATATGGATGTAGACATAGAATTTGTTTTCTCTCATTTAAAATATTTTTTTTTCTTTGTATTTGCGAAATAGTTGAAGTATTCTTTTTTGTTTTTAGTTTTTTTTTTATTTTCGTTTAACTCGGTAAATTTTTCAACATATTAACAAGAATAACGAAGGGATGGAACTAAAGGTGGACAATGTCTACATGTGGCTTGATAGATTATGCGTTCCAAATATTGTTGGTTTGAATATATAGAAAGCTAGCTCTTTGTAGCTTATATATAAATCGGACAGCGAGCAGCTATCTTGTTGTTAATCTCTTTTAAACCCTCTAAAAGCTGACTTGGGAAGCGCTGAACTCTCTGCAACAAAGCGCAGAAAACTGAGCAATAAGGGATCACTGACACGCGACAAACGAGAGATATGTATGTACCTGCTCTTTAGATTCTTTCTAGCAAAAGCTAGACGACGTACCTCGGCTTATACCAGCAGAGGGTGTAATTAACCCCTTGAGAGCATTAAAATGAGAACACAATGCTTACGATATGCCAACATGTTCTTGTACAGCTAAAGTTCTTTCCCTTGCAAAGCTTTCTT
Source organism: Matsumyia berberina (assembly GCA_917880715.2). Taxonomy (NCBI): domain Eukaryota; kingdom Metazoa; phylum Arthropoda; class Insecta; order Diptera; family Syrphidae; genus Matsumyia; species Matsumyia berberina. The sequence goes on along the minus strand of OU862870.1, from coordinate 105,546,742 downwards.
TATTCCCACGAGACAGAAAATGGCTAAAAACAAAATTAAACCTACTGAGCATGGCTGTGTAGCCCATTTCGGTTATCTTTTAAATGAAGGACCTTTGGGAATATCTTTTAAGGTATTTCACCTAAGCCCAAGCACATTGATTCCGACGTAAAAGTCACGTGGAAAAATATTAAAACATTAACTTCTCGGTTCTGTATATCAAAGTTCTTACTTTAGATACTCAGATGAATTCATCTTTTCTTCATAATTCACTTTTGATTTCAACAAGCCTCTCCACATTACAACCGTAGGTTCAAACCACCAAGTTTGGATTATGTAAACATTTTTCTATCAAACATTTCTGGATACTTCTATGATTTTCCCCCTGTATTCCGATCTTGAAGACATTCCAAAACAAAAGAACGAAATTGAAACATAATATCTGTACATATTCAATTTGTTCCTGTTCTAAGATTAGCCATTTAGTTTTTTGTTTGTGTTTGCTTTGTTCATTGTTCATTGTTTGTTGCACAATTTTGTTTTGTTTGTGTAAATGTTACAAATCTAAGAACTAATATCAGTTGTTAATGTTATAATAATTTTTTTTTTGTTTTTGTCCGCTTTAGTAAATAAAATTTATGTTTCGACGTTTCGTAAAATTTGTGTGTTAGTTTGGTTTCTTTTTTCTTTTTAAGGTATTCGTGCATAAGTTTTGTGTGTGTAGGTTGCCCGTTTTAGAATTTATGGTAATTTTCATGAATCGTGTGGAGGGGATGGCAGGAGGAGGTTTGTATTGGTGACTTTTCTTGTTGTGTCTAAGATGATGGCGGTGGCGGTGACGGCGGTTGATGGTCCAGATTTCTTATTGTTGTTGTAGTTAACATGTTTGAGTTATTACTATTTGGCGTGTCCATTGCTTAGGACAACGGGCAAAACATTTGCTTGTTGGACAACAGCGTTTAGGTCATCGATTTTCTTCTTAAGGAAGGCATCCACACTTTCGGAACTTCGGTCGGCACCGATGATACGTTTGCGAATGCCGTCTTGTGATATGAATATCTTATCGCTATCGCGCATTAAATCATTTTTAAACTCAACGATGCCGGACACCGTTTCAGTGACAGTCTTATCAATAAATTCCTCGATATTTTTGGTCTCCATGTCGATTTTCTCTTTCAATTTGCTAGACAAATTGTCCATTTCGCACTGATCGTGTGCAACACTAATCGCAGCCAATGCTGGTGGAACACTAACTGGTTGCCGTTGAGCCATACCAGGATCGACGACAATTCTTTTCTGTGCAGTTAGCGATTCTTTATTGCCTGTAGTACCTATTTGTTCGTTAGTCGCCTCTGTCAAGGAGGCAGTTAGTTTTTGGGTGAGATCATTCTCTGATAGTTGATTATGTTGAATCTTATCACAATCGACGGCAATTGAGGTATTTACCTTGGGACGTCTTTCACCGCGAATGAGTTTTGGCAAAATGAAAATTGTGATAATTGCGATAATATGAAGGCACGTAAAAAGTTTCAGGTACAATCTGACACTGCCCTAAAATCAAAAAAAAACAAGGAAAACGATTATGTACAGAATTCACACTTAATAAATACAATTGGCTTTACCATAAACTCAAGAAGTACAAATGGAAAAGTGGCATAGCCCATAAACACACGAGTTGTAAGACACGTTATAATATCATAGAACATTCGTGTGAATTGGGTTCTCTGGAATCGATGACGGAACATACGTCTAGCCTGAAATTTAATAAGAATGTAAATATGTGTTTGTAAAGGAATAATTTGACAAGGACCACTTACAAATCGTGCTGCTGTGACAAACGCTGCACCGGTTGCAAATGTTAAATAATATCCAGGATAGAAACCATGCCAAACAGCGCTAAGACTGAATGTGAGTACGGTTCCATATTTCTTTGGTACACGCTCGTAAACGATTGTACGAAGCCAAATGTTAGTACCAATGTTCCAATTGTTAATAGCATCACGGAAGTTTGATGCAAACTAAAATTACAAAAAATATAAATATTTAATAAGTAAACATTCGTTAAGTGTTTAAAGTTAAATCTGAAAGAATTGCACGTGATAATAGGTAGCGAAGATGAATAAGAAGGTAGCTAAAACACCAGTCACGCATTTAAATAAATAGTTGGCGCGACAGCTCGGAATGAGCCAAGGCCTAGCTTCTCGCAATCATTCATGTTGTGCGTGTTACATATTTTATATAAATGGAAGGGACCTACAATTGATTGCCCACTCCGAACGTTGAATTGAGAAGCTCTTTCATGGCAGATTATACTCCCGAAGGCTTTTCATTCCCCGAAGAAAGGTGGTGCCGCGAAAAATGTTCAGTGTTCCTGCCTAGGGCTTGAACCCACGCCGCATGGTCGGCAGTCCACCGCACTAACCACGGTGACCACACAGTCACGCATTTACATAGTTCAATAATTAGATGAAACTGGGTCTCAATTGTAATCTAAAATTGACTCTCTTCCACTTCCTCTGCAAATGCCCGGCACTGGCAAGAGCTTCGACGACCTCAGTGACATCTCGGGTAAAAGGTTAAGAGATCTAATTCGATTTCTAAAATCCACAGGCTGGATCTAGGCATTCCCGGCTGTCTCATCCATCTTCAACAATACCAGGTTACACGAGTCTTGGTAACAAAACGGCACATCCTAGTGTTAATTAAGTTCATTTGAACCGCCACCTCTACCTATCTGACTCGGCGAAAGTCCCTTAGCTCACCAAAGAAGCGAATGCGAAAAGTCGAAAAAGCCTCATATTGGCTAATTTCTATACAAGCCAGCCTGATCTCTGCCAGTCCTTTTTACCTGGGTATGTTCATTCAGATCTTCGTCTGGCGAGTTCATCGATAGTTTTATTGTTCTCAATGTCCTTGTGTCCGGGAATCCAATAGAAATCATTATATTATAAGCAGCTAACTACTTTACAGAGCTTAGACAATAGACAAGCTTTGACTTAAATCAATATGAATTTATAGTTTTGAACGTTGCCTGTTGCCTGCGAAGGTTAACCTCTGCGAAGAAACCAAGATAGATTGCTTTATAAAGTTGGGCCGCAGAAGCAAGTGCCTGCTCCGCTTTCTGTTTAAGATCCATTAGTATGTCACATTGAGCACCGTTGTACCATATAATACAATGCGTAAAAATTCGCGATAGGTTAAATTTACTGCCCTCACCTGGATGGAGACACACTTAGACCAGGTCCGTTGTCAGTAACACATTCGAGTACAGCCAGATTTGAGTTTCAATATAGCTGTTAGGATCACAAGCTGTCCAATCAGGTCGCTTTGTATGAAGTTGCATGAAAGGTGAACTACCTACATGTTGCGAACTGCGGTCAACTTCTTCATTTTAGTGTGTGAGAGAGGAAAGCCAAGTTGGACAAGTGCGCATAGAGCTTTTTGTGATTACAATTGCTTAAGTTTATCCTAAGATAGAAGTGATGCACTGGTCTTTAATGAAACTATGAACAGCGAGGAGGAAGTTCGAGTATAAGAATAAGTAGTCAGAGGACATTATAATAATATTAAGTCAAAGATTGTAATTAAAATTTCTTCAATTAATGTTTACTTACCTCAAATGATAATACGTTAATGTTTGATATTAGATCCCATTTGGAATTTCCATCCTTATCATAACCGGTGAATCCTAAACCGGAATTATTACATATAGCATCGGCTAGCAGCCAAGCGTGATAATACTTGAAACGTATTGCGGTGGTTGCCATCATAGCACACCAAAATTTATAGGTGAATGCTGAATTCGATATAAATTCCGGATCCTTAAGATTTTTGATTGGATACAGCTTGACGAATTTCATAAAGATGAAGGCGCACACTAAACTGCCGACAACTTTTTTTATAACCGCTTTCGTTGGCGATGGTTCAAGGACAATCTCTTTTGAGTTTCCATTATCCAAATTACCCTGCAATGTACCAATTAACAGGTCGATGCAACTCACATACACATACTTGTATGGGCATTTGCACTTACGTTTGATGTGGGACTTTTAAGTAGATTATATCCCTCGATGAATTCAATGTAATCCCTGTAGAAAACTAATGGGCCTGCCATCAGACCTTGAAAATGCAGCACATATGAGAAATACTCGAGTGCTGATGGAAGTTTCTGCACCGCATGATATTGCTGAGCTTTGGTTAGATCCTATTTTAAGAAATAACACAAATTATAATTGATTATGGATAGGAGATTGCAAGTTACTTTTTGTTCTTTGATAAAACCATCATGGATGCTGAATGCCAGACTTGTTACTTTTTGAGTTATAATCATAAGTGGCCCGGTTATGTCCAGCGAGTATGAGCCGTAGTCGTAGATTTGACGATGCAAGTGGATGCAGAGCAAATAGGACATGGCTACTATCATAACAGTTCTAAAAAATAATAATTAAATAAACATTCAAAATGGTGAGTGGAATTTAGAGCTTTAAAAATGTCTTTTACCTTTGAACTATTGCTGGACTCTGGGTTCTTATCACAATGTAGCATACTGAAGGAAGTCCTGCGATATGTATCGCCTGTTGGCCAAAACAAAAATATCCAAAAACAAGGCCCAATGATAGACCAAATGTGTGTCGAACAGCGGAAGATACTTTGGAAGGATGTAAGATCGACCGGAAGAGCGAAGCCAGAAAAAGGGCGGAAACTTGGCATATAAGAAAATTTATCTAAAAAAAAAAAAAAAAAATTATTAATTATACTACTTTAATTCGAAGAGAAATACAGAAAAGGTCGCACTGTTGCACTCAGAGAGGCACAGGAATAGGAAAGCCAACTATAGGTTGGATCTGTTTAATGCTAGTGCGTTATTTTTACGTCTATTCAAGTAAATCATACTTTATAGCCACTCATTTTCCTAGTGGTAGTGGGTGATGTGCTGCCCAATACTTTGTAGGTTGGAGGCGGCGGAATGGAATTTAATAATCTTTGACTACGCCGATGACATTTGCTTATTACTGCACTGAATTTAACAAAGGTTAACGTGGTGGGACTGAAAATTAACAAGAAAATTCTCAACCCTTCTAGCAGCAATTAACTTTTTTATAATCCATTTGCGCTCAACCCTTATGATGTTATTCAGCGCCGGTGAAGTGTAATTGGAAATTATGCTTAGGCTGGTACTAGGTTTCAATGGCGCCCAACGGTGGTATCCGACAACATATCGAGAGGACAGAATTATCGGTATCTCGATTGCATTGTCTCAGCTGATGGTGTTACTGAATCGGAAATCCATAGCACAGGAAAGTTCAGTATACCCTTGGGCAACATGCAATTACTGTGAAATTGCTCAGTATTCAAATCTTCTATCTTAAAATGACGGTTTGGAAAAGTTTCAATCCCGTCAGTCCTAAGAATACAATCAAGTATGGCTCTAAAATAGATCCGGGTCTAGAAGACTATGCGAGTCGTCTAGCGCAAATGTCTAAGTTAGCCTTAGGACGTCTGTACATTACCATTTTCGGGCTGAAGTATTTACCATCAATCTTTTTGACACCTGTGGCTAAACCATCTTTTTCTTCTTTGACACCAAAGCCGCACTTCCGTAAAATTTCAGTCTAGTTTTGGTGTCAGTCAAAATGCTTCTAGAATTGGTACCACGATAGTACCATTTACTAGGAGAAGGCAACTCAGACACATGCAACCGATCCTATTAGATGGAACCACAATTGACCTTCAACAACAGGTCAAATATCTAGGCATAATACTGGATAGTAAACTTCTATGGAAGGCCCACATGGAGTCGGTAGTGTGCAAAGCCACCCGAGCAATCATGATATGTAGGCGTAGCTCAGGAAAATCAGACCCGTTATAAGATACAGGGCAGTAGCCTGGGCAGGACGAACCAAGCTAAGCACAGCAAAGGGAGCTCTGGAAAAACTGCAGAGATTGGCATGCATCTGCATCACAGGAGCAATGAGAAGCTGTCCCACCGCTGCAATAGCGGTGATTCTGGGGCTCACCCCCCTTCACATTGTGCTGGAAAGTGTCGCAAAGGAGACAATCCTAAGAATTGTTAAAGAAGGAGTGGGGAGGGGAAAAAAGCATCGCAAGCAAAGAGCGAAACTCCCTCTCCAAAACAGTCCCACTATTAGACTGGTCTAGAGACGACACAATCAAGAAATACTGCTTTGAAAAGAATTTCAACACAGATCTGAGCAGTAAAACAGAATGGAACGACGGGGTGTATCAGTTTGAGCACAACACCATCAAATGGTGCACCGACGGCTCCAAAACAAACACGGGCACCGGGGCGGGAGTATACGGGCCCCGAACTAAGTTTTCAGAGCCAATGGGAACATCGCTCAGCATTTTTCAAGCAGAGGTATACGCGATGGAAAGATGTGTACAAATAAGCCTCAATAGAAGATATCACGAGCAAAACATCGCGATTTTATCAGACAGCCAGGCTGCCATCAAGGCGTTGAGTTCCTACGAATTCGGATCCAAACTGGTCTACGAGTGTTTAGAAAAGATGAACAGACTTGGCCGGAACAATAAAGTCAGCCTCTACTGGGCGCCAGGTCATTTTGGAATAGAGGGAAATGAGGCAGCCGATTAACTGGCAAGGAAAGGGTCAGAAACACCATTTGTTGGACCCGAACCATTCTACGGGCTGGGACCGCACCGAATCCAAGAGGAACTGAGAAGAGAGGAAGAGTGCAAAAGAAGGATGCTACGGGAAACACTCCCAGGACTGAGGCAGGCGAAGGAACTCCTCGGGAACTACGACCGAAGGAGGAGCAAGGCCTGCCTAGGTACCAGCAAAAACCAGCTTCGCATTCTAACGGGCTTCCTAACGGGCCATTGCTGACTCAGGGAGGATCTCAGGAAAATAGGAATAGAAGCAGACAAAAACCGCAGATTCTGCAGCGATGCCGAGGTGACTCCGTCACACATCCTTATGGACTGTGGAGCATTGATCCACAAAAGAAGAGTACACCTGGGAGCGTACACTTTCCTTGAAATTGACCTCTCTTCGTTGGACCCAATCCAGATACTCCGATTTCTCAGAGCGATTGGATTGGAGGAGGTTCTCTAAGGTCGAGACATATCGGCCAATATGAGCATGGGGGGGCACAATAGATCTAAATAGGTCGCAGTGCACACACACTAGAATTGGTACGAAAGAAATTGGTCATACACACTAAAAAGGTCATATTGGCGGTTCAACACCTGTCTTTATTGGTCCCGAACCATTCTGTGAGATGAACAAATGCCTTTTCAAAATCCATATGGGGGACAGATCTTACTCAAATCCAATCTAACCATTTTCTTGTACATGCGAACAAAACAGACTCTAGACAATGAATTTGTTTTTAACACCGTATACGTAAACCTGAGAACCTGACAAACTTCTTAATAGCCGTGGCCTTTGGATTAAACCAGTTTCTTTAGAACTCTATGGATTGGCATACCGAGGTATCGCAGTACTAGGGCGGATCAACTGCTTCCCAATACTTATTATGCTCACTAGCAGAAGAAGCAATGCAGTATTTGGAACAATTTAGATCATAACCACAACTTAGCTCCTCCGTTACTGTCTAGCTCTATCCTACAACAGGAAAAGACTTCTAGGTCACGAATACTAAATCATAGAGGCGGGTTGTGGGTAGTGAAATGGTTTGGGTTTGTTTTGTAATGAACTGAAAATAAGATTTGTGAACTCATTCCACCTTACGACGACGAAGAACTATCAACAACTTGTGAGTTTACACTAATGTGCGTCTAGGGGTAATTAAAAGAAGACAACAATCGTTCCTAATTAGATCGCCAACGAATTCGTTAAAAACTGTCAATAAAAAAAACAAATAGTATGTGCATACTATGTACGTATTTTTAAAATAAATAAATAGTTGGCGCGACAGCCGGGGTGGGCCAAGGCCTACCTTCTCGCAATCACTCAGGTTGTGCGTGTTATTGTACATAGACGAATAGAAGGAAGCTAAATTGTTTGCCGACTCTGAACAGCGAACTGAAAAGGTTCTTTATGACAAATAGATTATACACACTTTTACAAAAAGACATACTTCCCAAAATGTTGTTTCTGATTAGTTGAACAGGGGCCTATACTACGAAACAACTATTTAACAAATTAACCCAGTTTGTTGCTGTTTTAGGTACACAAACTCTAATGATATGTTAAAAATCAATTCTCGTCCAATGCTTGTTTCTTCGTGGTACAAGCTCCAAGAATGTTAAACTCAAAAAGAAATATAAACAAAAAATGATTGTCACTTTTTGTGACAAAAAACGATTAAACATTCTCACTAACACGGGGAATTACATACTGGCAATTAAAATGTTAACGTGGCTCGAATTTCGCAAATATACCATATTTACATATGAATGTATAAAACAAGGTTAACACACGCTTTTTCTTAAAATAATTATCATGAGGTTCATGCCAATCATACTGTGTAATGCGACGTCACTGTGATTCACTGATTCACTTACTCCAATTATCCCAAGCTATTTGAAGCAACTTCCCATAGTGGAACGTAGCCACAATGCATATTCATGTGCGACGACAACGGGGAAAAAAATAATAATAAACTCAAACTAGCTAGAATGGCTAGAATATCCCTGTGACAGCTTGGATTACATTATCGTGATTCTTTATTCAATTGATTACAGTTCTACTTTTAGAAATGTGCACACATTTAATGGGTTCACTGCTCCCTGTAAACAGAGAATGTTTATCTAAGAAATGTATTTTGTTTTAATTGGTTGAGAGTACACAAACTTTTTCGTTAATTTTCGACGATTTGGTGGTAAGATTTGGAAACTACAACCAATACCTATGTATATGTAAAAGTGCTCAAAAAAAGACAAACGCGTGGCCTGACTTGACACTGTGGTTGTGTTGAAAAGCGGGCAGGTCCAACTCATTAACATTTATCCACATTTAGAAAACCGTAGGTATCTCAGGAGTACATTAGTTCCCAGACGCCAGGGCTGTAATAGGGAAATTACACTTTCTCGTCACCGCAAGATCTGTTAAGATCATTTGCATTTTATTGCAATTTTTTGGCATGAAACCGTTAGCATATTATGCATTTATACCTACAGATGAAGATGAAGAATATTTGTTTGCCTACAGAATCATTGCTTACAATATCACGGGAGGGTATCACGATACACATTAGCAGCCAGGCGGTTATAAAAACATTAGTCGCTACTCAGATCACTACGAAGCTTGTGAAGTGGTGTCGCAAAGAGATGAAGGTTTTTGACACTATTTATGTGGCCACATTGTCATGTGGCTTCTACATACAAAAGGAAAATACTACAATTCGCAAAACCTTATGTTGGAGGTCTCCCCCTTAGGATCTCCAAGAGTGCCAAATACCTGGGACTCGTGCTCGATAAGAAGCTCAGTTGGAAGGGGAACATCAACGAAAGAATCAAGAAGGCCATAATAGTCTTCTACTCGTGCAGCAGGATCTTTCGGAAAACCTGGGGACCAAACCCAAAAATTATCCTGTGGATGTACACTGCTATAAAAAGGCTATCACGAAGGTACAAAGCCTGGCGACCATTGAAACTACCAGTGCAATGAGAACAACACCAACAGCAGGACTTGAAGCTATCCTCAACCTACTCCCGGTGGATATCTTTGTACGAGCCTTGGCGGCCATCAATGCATTGCAGAAAAGCCAGTCAGACTGCTGGAAACCAAATGCAAAAGGTCATACTGCAATTTTACAGATCTAGGCAATGTATCTACAACCGACTACATAACACCATACCTAGATTTCACAAGTCCATTTTTAAGCGCGTACCCGAGCGGGGAGGAATGGAAAAACGGGTAAATGCCAAACGCACATTCCATAGCTATCGACACCGATGGATCCAAAATGGATACTGGTGTTGGGGTAGGTATCTTCTCCGAAACGCTGGGCATCTCCAAGTCCGTCCGCCTTCCGAACCACAGCAGTGTTTTTCAAGCGAAGTCCTAGCAGTGACACTAGCCGCCCGTGAGACTGCGTTGAGGGCAATACCATGAGAGGATATCACCTTTTCATTGACAGCCAGGCAGCAATTAAAGCAATGTCTGGTAACAAAATAAAATCGAAACTTGTGAGGTGCTGTCGAGGTTCTTGGAACACAGCACAAGGTGACACTCTGTTGAGTCTCTGGACATGAGGGCATACCAGGAAACGAGAATGCTGACGAACTGGCAAGAAACGGCTCTGCAACAAGCTCGGAACAAGCTGACACTTCGGTGACCATCCCGCTTTGCACACTTAAGCTCGAAGTGGGGAAAATAGTTAAGGAAGGCTAATAATAGATGAAGCTTTCTAAACACTTGTGTAACCATAAGGAAGTTATGGCCAAAATTCGTTAAGGCTAGGACCGACAGACTTCTGCAGATCGACAGAAGATCCCTATGTACCCTTATAGGAGCAATTACAGGGCATAATACGCTACGGTACCATATGAAAAATATTCAAACTGCAGAAGAAGACCTTTGTAGGGAATGTGGCGATGAGGAGCTCCACGAGGATGCAACCCACTTCCTTTGGCATTGCCCTAGTCTCTACAACCTAAGGTTCCTAGGACGACACTTTTTCGAGAAAATTGAAGAATTATTCGATACACCGGTGCGGTGGATCAAATGAGATGCATCAAATCCACAGGGTGGTTTGTATCACAGATGCAGTAAGTTGGTTATGTTCTACTGATATCCATAAGATTTACGTATATAACTTAAACAATTGGGTAGCGTTTTTGCGGGCAGGAGACATCTCTCTTCCCTCAACGGGTAACACAATGAGTCTGAATTGACCTAAGTATGACGATATGGATTCTTTCTTTCGCCTGCTCACTTACTTAACCTAACCATTATGCGGCTTGCAGCTTGTTGAACACCTGTTGTCACTGCCAGTATCTCCGCCTGAAGACCGCTGTTGTAATCTGAGAGTTTAATTGACTAAAACAGTTCAAGGGCTTTGGAGAAGAAGACCGCCCCAATTCCGGTATTCATTTACGAGCCACCTGTGTACCTCATATATAGACATGGGTTATCGATTAATATTCGGTTCACCACTCTTTTCTACTGAAAAGAGATTGAAGACGGTCTAATAAAGTCAAAAGAGGGCGTTGTGTAGTCTTTGCCTAAAATGTTGCCTATATGCTTGACGACGAGATTGGGTATTCGGCTTTCTGTTTTGCTAATAAGTAGCATCAGATCCTTGTACGAAAAGGTTTAGGAGAAGAAGCTTGAATATGGTCTCGAGCACCTTCGTTAATTTCTTAAAGTCAGTGTTTATCCACGCTGTCTGCCATCAAACTAGATAGCATTGGTCTAAATGCTGCCGTACGAAAGCAGAGATAATTTGGGAACAAATACCGTTTGTGTTTAGAATTTTCCGGATTTGCTATTAATATGAAGTATTCTAATGCGATTCCAAACAGATAATTCAAAATAAGGTTAGGTAAGTTAAGTAAACCAATGCAAACCGACATTATGCCTATGTATAGATTCCTATCCCGTGAATCTAATAATTAAGAGTTTTAATGCGCAATAGTCGAGATATCGCTTACAATATATCTAAATATATCAATTAATATTTTTATTATGTCACGTGCAATGCACCGCAAAGTAAAAACAATCCGAACACGCTTCTAATGATGCAACGCGAAAATAGTTCATGTAAATTCGATTGCCAATTAGGTGCACATGAGCTAAAGAAACTGATCGTTGAGTGAGAACCTCGAATGATCGACATTTTTTTTGCTACAATTAGCGTCTATAGGCACGTACATAGATTGGTCTTAAACCAAACGAATGATTTGCTATTAATTAAGGCCAATTAAATACAGTAAAACAGTATGACGACGATCTGCTGTTACGAAAACGTGTATTATTTTAAATGAATGCTTACACTGAAAGAAGGGTTACGTACATATCCTGCTGGTGCACCGTGGAATATGCCAACAATTATCAAATATCGTATCGATTAAATAAACAATAAACGGTGATGCTTTGAAAAGTAGTAAAATCGCTAACAAAACATTCCTTTGGTATCATCAGTTCTCCACTGGTTAAGATATTTCAGTGATCAACGGCAGGTGAAACATCAAAAGCACTACTACCTGGCCTTTGTTTACCTTGCCAAGGGGGGCTTTACTCAACTTGTAGTAGATCTAAAACCCAGATAACAAGCTCTTCAAGCACTTTTTTCTACAGCGGCTTGTTTGACGTACATACATGTACCGGCACACATGTGCGCGTCACTGAAGATAAGGTTTTCTATCGAACATTTTAAGGACCGGGGCTCTAGTATTTATTGTATTGAATACTCGTACATAGATCGTTGTCAATAAAAGCGAGATCGAAAAGCACTCGAAAAACATTTATTGTGAAGTAGAATTTCATAATGTTTTCTTTTGGTTAGGGCGCCTGCTTTATTTACTTTTACTTTCTTTTGAAGGAGCCAGTGATGTTTTGCTTTGTCCATTAGAAAATTTGCATCGGTAAGCTTTTAGAGGTAAAACAACGCAAATTGTTGTCGATCGGCAAAATTGTTTATCTCTTACTACTGGCCGAAAGTGCTTTTGTGCAGGGTTGTACATTACGTTGCATATCTAACCAAAGACTACTCAACTTCATTGATAATAGTTAAACTTTAATGATCGAGGTACTTTTACTTTTGCAATTCTTGGCGTTAAGCAGTTACAATTAAAAGTAGTGGTCGCCGTAGCTCAGTGGTTGGTTCGTTGGACTGCTGTGCGAGGGTTCAATACCCAGCCAAATCCACGGAATATTTTTCGCGGCACCACCTCTCTTCGGGGACTGACAAACCTCCGAGACTATAACATGTCATGGAAAAGCTCCTCAATTCGCCGTTCGGCAATAAATTGTACGTCCTTCTATTCAAGCGAAAATCTAACACGCACAACATAAGTCGTTGAAACATCCCGAGCTTTCGTGTCAACTATTCTTTTTTATGCCTCCATCACCAAGCACAGAAGAGCAGTGGCAGTTCTACCCAAAAGCAATATATATAGAATGTGCCGGGTTGGCTAAGTGTATGCAGCGAAACAGGAGGCATACAGACCTGGTCGCGAGTTTTTCTAGCAAAAGAGAAACGGTGAGTTCCTGTTTTACAGAAGAAGCTTCAGACGAGCAAAGACGAACAAGAAAGTATAGTAACGTTTCAGTTAGTGCTAAGGATATAAAAGGATAATTTTTTGTGACTTTATAACGATGACAACGATTCAAATTCCTATTTAACCAAGACGAAGTCAAACAAAAATTCCGGCCACTCATTCCAGACGAAGTAAAGACAGTCATATCTAAATTTTAGCCCAACAAAACGTGGAAATGTGACTTGGAAACGAATATGCAACCCATTTGCAAAATATACATAGTCGGAAGAAAGCACACACGATAAATGAAACCTGAGTATTATTTGCCCGAACCTTAGGAAAAGAGACACTCTTACCTGTGTCAACTAAAGATAGAAGTCTATTCAACTGCGTGTGCTAGATGACGAGTATTGGCCTTCCTCCAAAACTCGTTCGATTGTGCACGATGACGATTGAGAATGTACGCTGCTTTACCAAAACCGACAACGACCTCATCGAAATCGTTGATGTCAAATAAGGAATTATACAAGACGACGCAGTGTCATGTTATTTCTTCTACATCGTTCTCGAGAGAATTGTACAGAACCAGCACCTCAACGAGAAGAAAGCAGAGTGATATGACGACTGTAAGATACATACTATAGTCAAAATATCTATCTAGAACCGTGCACCTGCATTTTCGCGTATTTACTAAGTTCATGAGTAAGATCAAACGATAACACAGTTGAAATGCATGTACTAGTTTGTAAGTTTATTATGTACTCGAGAAAATGTTAGACGAAAACAGTCACATCGTCTTCGTCATTCCTTTGTTATGTCTCTTATACGGCCAAGATGGTTTTTATGGTCATCGAGGGCCATCTGCCTGTTCTCAACAAAGAATGACACCCAAATCCGACGGCTTGTGCACAGAAATTCACTCTCGACAAATATAACATTGAAGTAGGTATTAAAACCAGCGCGAAAATTAAAAGCAGAATAAGACTTGCCAAGATCTGGGCTGAGACAGCAATTGCGCCCTCTCTCGAACAACTGAAGTATCCCTAATCATCTCAGTACTGTTTATTTGAGAAGCAGGGCTGCCTCCCTCGAAGTGAGGGAGAAGATACGAATCATTCCAGTCCTGCTCTACGGCGCAAACACCGTCCATTATTGTTTCGAGAAAAGTCCTTTGGGAAATTTTTGACCCCGTCTGCATGGACGATGAGCGGAGCAGAAGAAATAACGACGAATTGTATTGGCTGTACAGCAATATCGACCTTTTCAAAAGACTCCAAATACAATAACTAAGTTGGCTCCAATACGTAGAGCAGATAACACTACTGCTTCGGTTCGGAGAATCTTCAATTTTACCCGCGAGGGGCGGCATAGTAGAAGATATAAAAAGGGACCTCAACCAACTTAGTGTGCGAAACTAGAGACAGCTAGCCAAGGATCAGATGCTGGTTGGTTGAGGACCAGGTCTACACCGATCTGCAGCATTATTACAAGAAAGCACTTTGAAATGATTAAGTTCAAAACGACAACAACATCTTAAATGTCACACATTGGTAATTTTCCGTAGTTTAGTGTTCGTATAAGGAATCGTTGTCGACGTCATCTTCCTCTTTTGTAATGGCGTGAATGGACATTTATTTATTTATTTATTTCATCAATGGATATATAATCTGTTGACTACAACTAATAAGCATTAACATTATTAAAAAAATTCATAACAATTCGTTTAAACATATTTCTATTTATTTGAAGGTCGACTTCATGATGAGTTCAATTGAACAATGATATAGAACGGGTTATAGGTTCATTTAGCCCATAATTTGTCCTGTGACTAGTAGGAATATAAAAGAGAACGTCCCTGTTTCTTAGGTTAGGCAAGTAAATCTGGAGAATTAATCCTGCCATTTAAGACATCCTTTACAAAAAGAACACTTAAAGTTTGTCTACGATTTTTTAAAGATTTTAGATCAATTAAGGCGCATCAAGACGTGTAACTGTGTAAACCTTCGGACCACCTTAAGTTCCCTAACTCTATCCGGGCCGGTGGTATGAAAAACGTACCACATATCATTTCTCATGCTGTTTCATTTTTCTATACTTTAATGTGCAATGGTATGTTTTCTATACCACATTTCCATACAAATTGAAGCTTATATTTTGAAACAACAAATACATCCCACGTATATATGGAAAAAATGGGTACTTTGAAGTGACTATTTTTTTAATAACATGACGCAAATAAATTGATTTATGCAAAAAAATCGTGCAATTTTATTTATTTTCTTGTAGTGGCCCGGAAAGAGTTAAGGCAAAACGCGTGAATCTTCTCTGAAAATTTTCAATCCTTTCAGAGGAATTATACATTATACGACTACACTGATGTTAGTCGTAAGCTTTTGTGTTCCACGGTTTTTAAATACAAGCAGTGTACAACATTCTTTCTTTTCTTAGAATAAATACAGAAATATGTTCCAACACTTATTTTTTCAGTGTACACACTTCTACGAATGCTATATTTTGCATTTTGGGTAGAATTTTCTCTGTCGATATAAATAAATGTCTTCATCAGTGCAACTGGCACACAAATAAGACTAAACATTATAATTTATTTTTATGCCGAAGCATTCTTAATGACCACTCACACACAAAAAAATGCAACAAAAAGTTGTGTGAATCTGCCAAAGCTAGGGTTATAAGAGTTGAGTTTATTTTCTTTGCTATTATTTATAATTTCAAATTGAAATCGAATGTCATTACCAAACGGCCAAGCAGTAGTGTGCATGATTTGGCATCAACGCTTGATAGAGCAATGTTCGGTAATAGGTTAAACCGCAGAGAGAAAAAACGATTTTGGCATTTGAAGAGAATTTTTTCTTGTTTTGCAAATGAGTTTGGCAAACAAATACGAGTTTGACCATCCCTCGTCGTAGTTCTTATCAGAAGATTGCACGACCATGATAGATGATACTAAGTAGGTTTAAATTTATAAACACGATTATTTTTTTTAGTTTATGTAGACACTTAACCCATTAAAAGATTATGACTGTTGAAAGATCGACTTGTTGCAAATAGCTTCTGTTAGATCCACGCAGTTGTTATTGCAATGGTTGAATTGGGACGGACAACAACGGATGTATTCATAAAATAAGATGGGATGTTTGACTGAAGCAGACGCGATTGCGTGACATAGTATTTGGTAGTTCAACGCCACAAAGTCCAAAGGCAAAGGTTGCTCAAATGTGTAAAACAGGCATTTGCGTCAATCGTTAGATTTAAAAAATTAAAACGATTTGAAAATGTCACATTTGTTACGATTTCCTGACTTTCGTTTTCACACTATAACACCATGACGCCAAACGCTTTCTAAGTGAAATCAAAGCTTGTAAAAAGGGATTAGAACCAATTCGTCCCAAGATGTCTGTACATACGAGAATGTACATATGTATATTATTAGCAGTAGGAGCAGACATTTTCTCCAATTCTTCCTTTATTTTTAAAATCCAGTCATGCTTTTAGATGGCCATAGCCTTAGTAAAGAAGCAAAGAAAGCAAAAGGCGCTTAGCCTAGAACAAAGCTGGTGTGTTCAATTAAATCCTGCTATACAATATAAATCAATCACGGCAGTAAGACACTCAAGGCCGTTCATTCATACTGTATACAACATATGTAGAGTCTGTGGTGATGAGGACGAGAATGAGGAAGCCTCTTACTTTCTTTGTTACTGCAATGCCCTTCAGTACCTAAGGTTCAAAATTTGATTGCGCAAACAACTCTAACTTTCGACTGCAAACTAAGTTTTCAGAGTGATATCTACGGCCATGACTTCTAAGGTAAACCATACCACCTTGCAATGCAGACTGTCTGATAACAAATATGCTACCAATAGATATCCTTGCAGAAGAACAACGATGGAAATATTAAGTGAGGTATCACTTAACACAGTTGCAGACAAGTTATAGTTGCTCTCATACTTGCATATCGGTGATGTGTGGAATGCATTAAAAACGCCGTGCACATGCTTTCTTGATGTTCACGATTTCATTGCGAGAGAATAGCATTAAGGGAAAAACTAGGCGCGTGCCACAAGCCGTCGACAACATTGTTGGTGAAATTCCATAAAATCCAAGAGGCTTGCGATACTGAAAATACAAAGGTTATCATGAGCAGCTTAGTAGTACTAGAACGGGGTTCTCGTGTCTCCAGGAGTCAAACCAGACTAACACAAATCTGCTTCATCCATACAGCTGCTGCAAAATGGCGTTTGTCAAGATCTTTTAGCCAAAATTCTATAGCAGTGTTCAGTTATGTCCCGGCAAGCATTTGTTCCTTTTGTAACAAACAACCTCTGGTGTGTTCCCAATGTTTTACAGTGACCTGGTGCGGGTTGAACTTAAGACTCATAGCCGGAGTAGCCAACATCCACTTACACCTATCCAAAAACTGGTCACGAGAACAAAACGGTACATCTCCGCACTAATATAGGATCAAGCGTGGATTTTGTCTGATACCACCACTTCTGTTTACCTACCTTTTTGAGGATGCAGTCTAATTTTACAACTTAGTTGCAACGTAGATTTTATATCTAATGTTTATGGAGCCAAGCTATTAGTTGTAAGTACTTTGTTCAGTCTAAAATTCAACTTAGATTAGATAATTGAATTGACGGACGGACCGTACAACCGTTGAGTACATTCAGTGCATTGTATACCCGGTTTGAGTCCAAATGCCACTTCTTCCCGTAACTTAGTTTGAATGCGGCAAAGGCATGGAGTCCTTCTGCTTTCTTCCGTATTCAGTGGCCAATTCAATTTGGAGCCGAATGTAACACCAAGATACTTGACTGCAAGAGAGAGACTCTGCTGAAGTGATTACTTCAGATAATATTGATACAATTCACGGTCTGAGCTGTAGAATTCTTTTGGATTGCAAAAGCCCCCTGCACATGGGGCGGGAAAATTCTGATAAACATAAATGTGTGGTTAAGAACCAAATTTACTTCGACCAATCAATACCATATAGTACATATACAATACATACATATGTATCTGTGCTAAAAAATGTCTTACACTCAAGATGCCGCCGGGAGATTTTCACCCCTTAATCGTGTCAAGTTACACCATTGTCGTTTACACCGAGACAAAAAGCAGAGAAAAATTAAAATCAAGGAAATTTAAGATTCAGCATTTTTAATGGGGCGAAATACGAAATGGTCTAAAAATTCAAAGACTATAATCAATTCTTGAAGATGCCATAAAGAAAATAGAACAAAGAACTAGAGGAAATACGCTCGTTAAGTGGACAGAAAACAGGTTATGGATTCATTGCTGAAATTATTAGTCTACTAAGTGTGTTTACTTGAGGGAAGGTAGTTTTCCCCAAATCTATCTTGATTCTTGACCAATTGCATTAAGCCGGCGAATGTGTGGTGACAAAATGTTACATAGACTATGTGCCTGGGTATGAAATACCCACATACAAAATTGCCTGTAATTATTGTTACAATAAATATTAACATTAAAAATCGGTATATTATTGTAATAGGGTATGTAATAATTAATTGTAAATGAAACACATGTAGTATTTCAAGAATTTGCATATTAATACTTGAAAAAAAAAAAGGAATTCACTAAACTTTTATAACACGAATTGGGCACTTTCGAAAATGCTGCTAAAATACACATGCTTTTATTCTTATTCAGTCAAAAATCAGCAAAACCTTCCAGCATGGATCTAAGTCGCCTTTCTCTAGTTTCGAAATCCATTTTTAAACAAAAAGTAAAACATAACCAAAAACAACAAAAACAACCATAGGAAATTTTGGCACGAAATGCATACGCCAGCTATGTGGCTGGGTATAACATACCCAACAGATGTTTGCACACGGGTATCTCGACCGACGGCTACCGCGACACTTCGATCACACCACTATCCCCTTCCCCATACCTTTAACTCAAGCTACTCGAAACGACAAAGTGTTCATCAGTACAAAAAATACACACATGTAAATAATAGGGTGGGTATGTCATACCCGGCCAAACACTCGCTTTCAATGCAAATGCGTCGTTAACACCGGCGGCTTTTTTTTTTATTGAAGCTGATTTAGTTGATACAGTGACTGTTATCTTCCATTCGGTCTATGGATAAGTAAAATCGCCCATCTCGAACCACAGCGTCATTGCCTAGGAAATTTGGTTTTGGATTGGTTGTGAAGAAATTTGCTATACATAGGTATGTATGTACATACATATGTGATATATGGTTTCGACGATGCTTCCACCCTTGATTTATAAACAAACCAGTGCTCTGCATTGCTTCACTTCAGAATGTCCTATGTCAACCAATTGTCAATCCATGATTTGACCAAACCGCAATCGTCTCAAAACAAGAGACGAATATTTATGAGGACCACTATATTTTTGTCCTAAGCGAAGGATTTTGTTTAATCCAAACACCACAAAGACAAGGGAATACTGTAAAGAAGCAAGGAGCTTATTTGAAAATAGAAAAGATGTTGCAGGAGTGAAGTTCGGAAGTTTGACCAAAGGGTACCGTTAATATATCAAGGCTACAAAGGTCGAACCGAAGTCGCAGTCCGTGATGAGGATATGGAAGAACAATTTCTGTAGACTGTGCAACGGCGAAGACGATGCATATTTCGTGTCAGGCAGAATGAATCACTGAATCTAGACGTTGTTACCCTTCAATTTCATCTATGCGAAGTGTGGACGACTAGTGGAGTTGACACCTTAGCTGCCGAGTGGTTTAAAGTGGCCGAACATGACCTGGCCAGAAGCAACTCATCCCGTCGGATTTAAAAAAAAAAAGAAGCAAAACCATCTAAACTGGGCCAACTTTAGAGGTATATGTCTCCTCTGCAGGGCTTAAAGCACCTAAAATCCTTTCTTAACAACCTGATCAGTCCATATCAGTGTGGCGGCTTTCCATCAGGGAAGGGAACCTTCTTCTTTTCCTTTTGTCATTCTGCGAACTTATGCAGTTAATATGAATGGTTGCGAGAAGCTAGGCCTTGGCTCATCGTGATCGGTCGCACCAGATATTTACATATTGTCTACTGTTAGGTATTGTCACGGACCTCAAAATATTTTTGCACGGCGCTCGGTGCTGAATCGCTTCGTATTTAAGGCCAAAAAGTTGTCATTTGCGTGATATTCTTTTTATAACGTTCGTTGGAAGTTCAACTGATAATGTACTTCTTCATCATCATCATCATCACTTTCCAAGGACGCACTTATCCACTATGAGGGTCTCGGGCTTAGGGTGCATAAGTGGACTCTCCACTTCTCCCGATCTTCCGCCATCGATTCTAAATCATCAGGAGCAATCCCCATACGGCTTGAGGTGAGTTTTCGGACTTGGTCCACCCATCTCATCCTAGGGCTGCCCAGGGGACGCCTGCCTGATGGCACGGATTCCATGGCACGTCTTGGGAGCATGCGTTTAAAGTGTCCAAACCATCGAAGTATGGACCTTTCTCGTCGAAGAAGTAGCTGTTCGACAGTGAGTGTCTCGCGTATTCTGCTGTTCCTAGCCCGATCTCGACGAGTTACTTCAGCAATACAACGAAGAAATCTCATTTCGGCAGTTTGCATTTCTTACCGGATTTTTGTGGTCGGCTTTACACGTAACAACATCAAACTGCTTGGAGATAATCATTTTAACATGAAGACACCCGCCATGAAGATCACAAAAGTCTCGCTAGGTGAATGACAACATGACGACCATAAGCCATAACATTCAACGTAATCTCCATTTCAATTGAAATCTCACAACTAGGCAATAAAAAAAAACCATATTGTCAAACACCAGACGGTCGCAGCTGTTCTAACAAAACTATAAAATATTAGTTTAGTAGCCATAAAAGAATTTATATCATACAAAAATAAACAACTTGTTCAAATGGCATGTCACACTACCCGGCGACTCTACTAAAAACACGTGTGTCGCCGAATATACCCCCGAAAACTAAACACACCCCCCCATCACACAGCACATTACACAAGTCACAGCGTCAAAGGTTCAAGCTTCCTAGTGATTTCCATCTCGGAATCATATAATTTATTATCCGATAAAAATAATATACATATTCCGCCATCGGTTCTGTTCACATACCTTAGAGAGAATCTAAATAATAAAATGGATGTCGCTTCTGGGTGACCTTGGGTGTTCCGTTTGAACGGCAGCACCATGGGTCTTTTGCACAAAATTTCAGGTTTCAAGATTAGAAATTGTTTATTTAAAAGTCATTTGATGCGTGAATTTTTAATAGTGTTTTTCGTGTTTTCAACAATAAAGCAAGCAAACTGATCCGTAAGGAAAAAAAAAAGAGTCCGGACATTTGATGACCTACCCGGATGCTTCAATGTCACCCATCATTGCGCGAAGCTGTGGAAACGTGTTTCCGCACAGACAGTTTATACAATTGAAAAAATTTATAAATATTAAACACCTACACGTACATATGTACATTAATACATATGCTATACAAACGCGGGCGTATAAAATCAATCACAGCCAGAGAATCGACTAATTGAAATGTGGAAGCAGGAACCACTTCACACTGGACGTGAAAAACTTCTTCAACTGCGTCCACTTACGTATTGCCAATAGTTTGCCAGGTATCCAGAAGACATTGACATTTCGGATAAAGAGTACTGCACGATACCTTAAAAGAATTCCTCCAAAGTGTTTTAAACAAGTTAAGCCGGTGTGGTTTGGGTGTGAAGTGTGAACCCCCACAAAACTGAGCTGGTACTCTTCACTAGGAAGTATAAAATTCCATATATCGACCCTCCTACCAGGTCATTCTGGGACAATGTATTCTCAGAAGACAAGCCGATTCACTTTTACACCGACGGCGACGGTTCAAAAACTAGCAACGGGGTGGGTGGTGCTGTTTTCTCCGACAGGCTTAACTTCAGTCTAGCGTTCCGTCTTCCAAATCATTGTAGCGTATTCAAGGCGGAAATCATGACAATCAGAGAAGTCTTATCTTGGCTGAAGAAAAACGTGATATCAGCCACGGATATTCGCATCTTTTCGGACAGTCAAGCGGCATTAAATTCCTTGGAATCAGTCGCTTTAAATTCACTAATAGTTCTAGATTGCCTATCTTATAGAGATGGGTGCCAGGGCACAGTGACATTTCAGGAAACTGTAAGGCTGATGAACTCGCCAGATATGGAACAACATTACCTATTGGGCCTGATAAGGGCACCTCAGGTGTACCAATAGCTACTTGTAAACTTAAACCAAAGCCGGATGCTATCGATAGAACCAATCTTGGGTGGACAAGTGGTACAGCGACAAAGCAGGATCTGAAACGCTCTAAGTATTTGATCGCATATTAGCACTATAATAGGTGTCATTACTCGACATTGTCGAATAGGCAAGCATGCAACAAGGATTGGCGTCTATGCAAACGACTTCTGCAGAAGCTGTATGGACGAGGAGGAGAAGGAGACTATTCTCTATCTTCTTTGCACCTGTCCAGCTCTTTCCCGAAAAAGAAAACTTCACTTAGGACCCTTCTTCTAAAGCAACTTAGGCTACCTGATAACCATCGATGTTACATAGAAGCCTCCTATGCTTCATAAGAAGCTACAACTGGTTCAATGTGTAGGCAGGAGATCTTTCCGAAATCCTGGTGGTATCACAACGGACCCGTCATGGGTGTAAGTGTGTTGGCTTTGGCTGACAGCCACTTCAACCCAAACTAACCTAAAAGGGTACTGCAGTACAAGACCGAAATTGAAATGAGACAGAACAACATCTCAGGCAAAGTCCTACAAATCTTTGTACTAGGTCCGCTACGCAAAATGCGACAACGTCATTGCACTTAGAATACCAATGGGACGACAGATAGCCGTTAATATGTTTGTCAGACACCTCAAGTAACAATTTATATGAAAGATATTAGAGGTCGCCGTGGTCAGTGGTAAGTGCGTTGGACTGCTGTGCGAGCGTCGTGGGCACCATCTCTCGTCGGGGAGTGACAAGCCTCTGGGAGTATAATTTGTCATGAAAAAGCTTCTCAATTCGCTAGATCCAGGCTCATCACAAGCTGTGTCGCCAGCTTTTTATTTATCTCTTATCAGGGGGTGAAACGGAATTTCCCTATAGCTAACTCTGACGTTTTATATATACAGGCTGCGGTGACGAAGGGGTTCAAGAGTATACTCCTCATTTCCTCTGCCACTGCCCAAGCCTATGTCACTTGAGAAACAGAACATTAGGAAAATATTATTACCAGGACATACAAGAACTACCTGATGTTTCAATAAACGATCCTTCCAGGTTTCTGAGGACATCACGATAGCTGGAGACCCAAGTCAACAACGAGCAGTAAGGTAGAAGCCCGGTAAGAGCCGGGATCAATCCCCATTGGCATTACAATGGGTCCACAAGGTCCTATGTGTGATAGGTCGAGTGTTTTCTCCCTCATCAACCTAGATACCTAACCTAACCTAACTCTGACGTTGTTCATCGGTCCTTAAACGTCTTAATTATAAAATTGAAACACTTTAAAGATTCTGTCGGAAAGATCAATCTTTAATATAAAGTGCCATGACTTTAATTGCTATGGCTCAAGGAAGTGCACTTTAAACTAACCGACTTAAGTTGCAATGGAAATTCCAACCTCAAATTGAGGATTGTAGGTGGCGCACATAGGCGCTTCCATCGTGGGTTGCTTTAAAGAGATTTTTTTTCCACGTCCTACGTATCCTGTAAGTTAAACAACTCCATCTAAAACAAAGTTGAAATTAATTCTGTTAATGAAAAAGAAACCAGCGTCTGACCAAATTACCAACCAGCCTAAATGAGCTTATTAATATTCAGTAATGAAAAGTTGATGACATGTTTCGTTAAAAGATTAACTTATAGCTGGTTGATTAGCATATCTCATCGGCATTTCGAAAGTGATAGTAATGGGAACCGTAAATCTAAGAAAAAAATATGGAAGTGCTTTAGCCACATGGCCGACAAAAACCTTCGGCCGAAAAATTCAATAAACTATTTCTGACCGTGACAATGAAAAACCACATTTCGATTTATTTTTCTGTTACCAAATGAGTGTTTGGATGTGTATTTAACCAATTTGTGTTATATCAAATCAATCAATGGCTAGACTTTACTCAGTTTAAGGCATTAGCCACGTCTGATCTGTTAGCGTTGTTTGTTTTGCCAATTTCATTCGTTAGCGTTTTTTTTTAATAGAACAAGTCCGGTTTTCTGTAGAGTACTGTCACGTGGGGTAATGGGAAAAATATGCAAAGTATCAGTAGTCAATGAAAGTCATCGAGCTGGGTATTGAAAGTTTTAAAATTGTCGCTTTGGCCATAAAGTCATAACAAGGAAATAGGAAGTGGTCAGAAAAGTATGTTACTCAAGAACAGGTGTGAAGAGAATGGCAAAGCCCTTCAAACAATGCATGACGAAGTTCTTTTATGAATTTTCGGCACTGCGAAGGTTCTTCTCGAAAAGACACGACGTATATCACGGAAGAGAATACAATTTTAAGATTCTATTTACTATATTTTTCGGTTGTTTGGTAAAACAAGCACTCATGTCTAACAATAACTAAATCTAACAACCTCAGCGAAACATGGGCGAAACTGTCAGTGCCATCCGTCACTTAAAAAGAAATGGATTTTGACAAAATAGGTACGCATTGAATTTTTATGGAGAATTCCATAAAAAGAAAGTAAAATGGAGGCACGATAGCTCGAGAGGAGCCGAGGCCGAGATTTTTGGAACCAATTATGGTGCAAACGGTCGTTTGGGAAGCATTTTCATGTCTGCCCAGAGGTGATGTCGTCGAACATGTTCGGTTGATTTAGCTGCGATCGAGTCTGTATCTGCTTCACAGGTACAATTAATTGTTTGGATACTTGAACACCAAGGCCTTGTAGGCGGATAAACTGACTGGAGCTGGCTTAACTTCCGCGTTTTTAGGACTAGCACCTTCCTATGGCGTTAATTGGGCTCTCGTCACAGGGTTGCCTAGCAACTCGAACCATCAACTGCGCGTAGCCTATTGGAAGAAAATCTCCAGTCCTAGGCAATCCAAAAGGCTTGTTCCCAAAAAGGAAATTCTAAACCTTGATAAAAAAAAGCATGAGGAAGCAGGTGGAATTTGGTCCGCGAGCAGAGTTCAGCAACTAGGCTACTAAAGACAGAGGGAGGTAGAAGATCTAGAAGGTTAATAATCCCCGTGACACAATAGATCTTTCTCGGTGTAATGGTCAGCAATCACTACGCCACTACTGGAAAAAAGGTCCATGGTAATTGCACAAATTTATAGTCGACATTTGCCAGATTATGAGGAGGATGATGAAAGTAATCCTAGTGACACCACATTTTGTAACCACTGTAAAGGTGGCGAAACGATAGCCTAAGATTATGTTCACATCGGTAAGTTGGACATTATTTAACTTCTACGGTCCTGTACCAGTTCATCGACAAAGGGCTGAGAACGAAAAAATAATTGAGTGAGCGTCTTGAGTGAATAAAGTATCAAAGTTTAAACTCCCTGCCGCAAGCGAACTGAATTACCCGTTCCAACTGACCCATGTCCATGCTTCACTAGATGATCTATATCCTACTCGGCTTTCTTCGATAGAGGGTTCTGTGTTTTGGTGGTATAACGAGTCTATGGTCGCCGTGCCACAGTGGTTAGTGCGTTGGCCTGCAGTGCGAGTTCAAACCCCACCCATGTCCACCAAACATATTTTACGGCACCCCATCTTGGTTTTTTTTTACATCTTGCCAAGGAATGACAATCCTTCAAAAGTATAATTTGTCATGTAAAAGCTTCCCAATTCGGCGTTCGGAGTCGGCAATAAATTGTAGCTCCTTTTCATTCATGTGAAAAATGTAACACGCACAACATGGATAGTTGCGAGAAGCTAGGTCTTAGCTCATACCAAATCTGCTTTACCTCGGGGGCGCAAAACCTCGACAAATAAATAAAAACTTTGAATGTAAAACTAACCATATCTCTTTTTTGAAATAATGCTAATGGGACAGTTTCTTGGAATGATGCCTTCCATCGAGCTGATGTGCAGTCTTCCTAATCAGACCAGACGCCTTAAGTTTCAATATGAGACGGACGAATCTAGGTTAGTTTTAGAGATTTTATGACGAAAGAAAAGACATGTGTTTAGCCTGAGAAAGAAAATGTTTCTTGGAGAATAAAAGTATGAACTCTTTGCCTAGGACCATGTTATGGTTCCATATCTAGATTGAATATTTTTCTAGCAGAATTGAGGCTGTAGTTGTTTGGAATGAATGCCTGCGTTACGTGCTCCTTACTTCCCAAAGGGGTTAAGATGCCAGGTCAGACGAAAAAAGAGTCTAGCGTTGCCAAAGTCAATTCTGAGGTCACAATTGCTCAATAGAATGATTTCTTTGAAGAACGTTGTCCACCGAATAATTACTCCAAGCAATATTTTGAGCCTGGTAACATGGTACATGCTACATGAGTTAGCAACTCCCATAAATAGCTTTCTTATAAAAATAGGTAGCTTTACCTGTTTAAACGCGAACATGTAGGTTTCAAACTAAAAAAAAATAAAGGCTTTGTCCGTGCAAAAAGGCTGTCACCACACAATTTAAGAAGACCAACATGGGGACTTTTATATTTAACGGTCTATGGGAAGATTGGTGAGGAGAGAATATTACACAAGCTTCCTCAAAATAGTCAAGTGTTTCGTCGCCACAGCTAAACCTGTCTTCACATGCAATCACCCTGAAATCTTTCATTTTTCAAGAGCAGATGTCTGAAGACTTAATTATGAAGGATAATTCTAAACTTCTAGCAGATGGTTTTAAATTGATTTTAGAGTCAGACACTGACAGCGACTCATTATGAACTTTTTTGTTTTTCCTTTGTTTGATTTATTATTTATTATAGACTTAAGATTAACACACTTAAAAAATGCTACAAGGTGCTAAAAGTCACTCAAATATTTAATTCGTCTCTCGTTGGGTTTGTTGAAACAAAAAATTATAGTAAAAACAAATAGCTGACGCGATAGCCCCAACGGAGTCAGGTCTTGTTTCGCCCATCAATTTATGTTCTGCGTGGAATATTTTTTGGACGAATGAAAACGGCTTATAGTTTTCATTGTCGACTCTTAAGGGCAATTCGAGAAGCTATTCCATGATAAATTATATTCTCCGAGATTTGTCGTTGCCTGTCAAGAGAATGTGCAAAAAAAAATGTTTTGTTGATTATGCTGGACTTGAACCTTTGTCCTCTCGCTCAGTCGTTCAACGCTCTAGTCCCATTAGCCACAGCTGGGTTTTTTTTAGACACCAAATTAATTTTTTTTATCGTCAGATTTGGTTAAAGGTCACTAAAAGTGCTACATTTTCACGTCAAATACATTGAATGTCGATTGAGCCGCAGTTTCAGAGATGAGGTTGTTAGTGTGGACAGCAGCAGGACTCACAAAAAAAAAAAAAAAATTAACATGTAAGAGGCGCCTTGAAAGTTACAGGCAAAACGTTTAAAACTAACGAAAAAGTCTCAGGTGGTACTGCCATAAATGAGGAGACACCATAAGCACATAAAGAAAAAAACTGTCAGTCCCAAGGAGAGCCTACACCACCACCAGCTTTTCTAACTAGGGACAGTCAACAGGCATATGAAGGCGTCCAGAGTATTAGAAACAAAAACCCAAGACAGATGTACTCGGTACCTCCGGAGTAAGAGGCCCGACGCTAAATAGTTTTGAGACCAACGATCGTGATCGAATAAGAAGAAGCGGATCCATCTGGTGGAGAGTGACATTCATATTAGAACATTTTATGTCGTCAGTGGCACACGTACGCCGTTTTCTTTATCAAACGTAAACTTCGATACTTAGTAGAACTACATTATCCACGTCGGCATATATTGTAATTAAGGACTAATAGAGCTGCTAATGGTCAAACTCTAACTAGAAATAGAAACCATTGGTAAGGAGCGACCTCACTTTCCTGATGAAACTACTGTCACTGAGAATAGTATTGAACTCGGACATTGTCAAATATATGAATGAGCCATTCAGTAATTAACGCATTTGATTCATAATCATGAAAAAATTAAAATTGGTCAGCACGGTTGCACATTTCTTTAAGGGATATCGAGTGGGTTCATGTTGATTCTGTGCTCGGTTCGTGAGCATACAGATATTGCAGATAATTGTATAGCAGACGAATATGCCAAAAAGCCACTAAACGTGGACCTGAAACTATGAAAGGGAATTTTTCTTACTAATGGAAAGCACGGACACTGAACAACAACAGATGCCACAATCCTCGCACATGCAACTTTGAGACATAGGCATGCCATTGGTGGAATCGTCAAAAGATCTGCTTAGCATCGGCCGAGTAGGTACAGAAGTGAAAAATTTTCCAAAAGTAATGGATATAACCCGATCGTGAGGAAATAGATTGGACCCCACTTGGTCTTAGTGAAATCATAACACTCCGCAGGATAGCTATCTAGCTACCTAATCTAACATTGATTATATAAAAGAGCAAAAAGTTTCAACTGCTACAGTACAGGCACAAGCCAATGCAGTATCAGCCATTGGATGATGTGTTGGAAGAAATGTGTAGGAAATAAATGGTGTTGTGAAATAAAGTAAATAATGGCACAGAACAAAGTCTATCATTCGAACTTCAGCTTTCAACTCTAGGGTTTAACCTCTTCGACTTTGATCTCAATTACTGCCATCAATGAGCATTAATGAGGCTCTTTACATCAACAACTTTTTATTTAATATTTTAACCAGAAAAAGGGTCGTTTGTCAGATATGACATGAAATATGGTAATAATTTCCTTTTTTTTTTAATAGTAGAGTCAAAGTTCCGTAACGCTTTTTAAGGAAAAATGATATCTTTAAATAAAAAGACGATGACAAGCGCAAAACCATCAGAAGAATAGATCATGATCTTCGTAATCGTATAGCGATTAACTAATATTAACTTGGAGTTCAGAGCATACATTTGACATAAAGGCTGTCGGCTATAATTTTAAAAATGTTGTCACTTTAGGTTGCAGTAAGCAAACAATTACAAAGGTTAAAGCCCTACAACCAAGAAGTCACAGGATTAATATCTTTGGCTTCAATAATAACTGGACTCAGATCGACCTTGTCACAAATTGTGACTGGGCAATCCATAAGTCCAAATTACGACTCTTACTACAGAAGCTTGGAACTTATATGACGTACAGAGAGAACACAAAGGCTAGGCTGATCTCTTGACAGAACTCCTGTGGTAAACTGAAAATCGTCAGCACAATTTTGAGATTAGAGCGAATTCTCTAAGATTATCTAAAAGCTAAGCTTGTTGCTCTTCGGAAACCAAACGAAAGCCAGAAAGGGTAATTGTTGCAACTGATGAAGAAAAGGAGGATTAAGAATATTTCTGATGTAACCTATTTACTAAGAAGCCAGAAGGATTATGGTACAGCGCTTTCACCGGAAGGAACGACTATGGATTTAGTAAAAACTGAGAGCAATGATCTTGTCACAACACAGAACTCTTATCGGAGATGGATCGCTTCCGTCGCCGTGGGGCAGGTGGGGCAGTGGTAAGTATGTTGGACTACTCTGCAAACTGCTTAAATTCGAGCAGCAGCAATATCAACCAAAGAAGAACGAAGAATCTTTTCGATTCGTCGTTCGGAGTCCACAATAAATTGTCGGTTTGTGCCAGCTCGTGTGACAAGAAGGTTTTGAGGGATTCCGCATTGGCTGTCTAGGTGTTCCGTCAAGTAATTATTTATAAGATCAAGCTTGTCATTTTAGTCTGGCGACATAAACTCCAGTTGCCGAGATGTTGGCATAGTTATGTACATGCATTGAACACTGTTAGTGCCAAGTGCGAGGTAGGAATATCTCAATCGCCTAAGACACCCAAAGCGGCTAAGGAGCAACCAAACCCATGTAGCAGTCCGAGGTTAATATATTATTGGCAATGGAACGTTTTCAAATTCAATGGCCTGTTTATTTCAAAAGAAACTTGACACTGGCTTGGATTAGAGGACGCAAATGCAGATCTCGAAGGAAACGGAAAGGAATTGTTAAGGACATGTTCAATAAGCATGTCAAGAAAATCGCTGGTCGTATTAGACGGATGTACTTCTACCTGCTTCCTAGCTGATGCCGATGTTTCACAGAGCTTGATCCTATCTCCGATACTCTTACTCGCAGCACTCTTGAGTCCCAGCGAAAGCAATTGCCAACTGAACTTTACACTGACAAATATTCAATCTGTGTAAGCAAACTTAAAATTAATGAATTGATATTGAAGAATCGAAGGGCCTAAGAATGCTAGGTATGCATATAAGTCCAGGTGTCGCCGCTAAAAGCTGTGCTCGTTGAATCGATTTCCTCAAAATATTTAAATAGTTTTTCACTCCTACAGGCTTGGCTTCAACCTTTAAAGCAAAAATTCATCTGAAACTTGATCATAACTCAAGTTTGGCTTGCAGATTAATTTGTGATGAATCCATTTGCAGCCAAATCTCTTAGCTTGAACATCGTCTGAACGTTGGACGCTGTGTCTCGACTCCTCGTCTGTTCAATCATACGTGTGGCACGTTCTGTACATCCATATACTTTTAATCTTTTCGACGCGGAATGTAAATTTCGATGTTAGAGGTATGTGAAGATTGAGCGAGACATACATACATGTGTCCCAACAGGTGCGAAAGTGTTAAAGTCTACTTTCGGTTTGAAAGGTAATAGCGTTGTCCACAAAACACAGAAACTTTTAGTACCATCAGGAAAATATGGGTATACGTGCAGGCTTTGTCGAACGAGGACAAAGAGACAGCTGTGCAAGTGTTTAGCACTGGCTAGCAAAGGAAATCATATTTTGGGTTGCCAATGGATTCAAATCCAGAGGTTTAGCCAAATGTGTTTCACACAAATGCTGACGTTGCCACTAAAAACAGTCACTAAGCCAGAGGCGTGGAAAAATCTGGAGAGCACCTCTGAGGCAACTCGTGGAAGAGACACGAAAAGGGACCCGATGAAGTTGTTTGGTTCGATGTATCTCTTTAATCAAGTATTTATATATTTTGGAATACGATAAGTAGCATCGCTCAATGTCCGCCTTTCGCATGGAGAAGGAATAAGAGAGCGTTTGTACCCAACGGAGAAAGACAGTCTGCGATCTTCCGAAGAGGTGTAAGAGGAAAACTCGCAAAACGGAGCACCAGCACTCCTGTCAACAACCCAAGTCGATAGAAGAAATAAGGCTTAATCTGCTAGGTAGAGTGTGTAAAAAACTTGACCAGTCAAACCATTTTGTCAGCAATCGAGTGACCTTTGACAAACTCAATTTTGACAAGATTGCGGATGCTCTGAACTCTAAAGCGGTCACTAATGTGATTAAATATATTTACGTCAACAATATTAACAAGGTTGCGCTGTTTTTTCTGCAACTGCTCAACATTAGTCAGAAAGAAGAACAAGGAATAGGTCAGCGTAATATTGAGAAGGTTTAATGAGGATAAATATAGGGTCATCCAACAAGAGGTCCCATTTTAAATCAATTGCACCCAATCAGCGAAAGTACAGCATTGTGCGTGGTCTCCTGTCATTGATTATGGTTTCCACTGTACCCTATAAGCATGAAGGTCAAGAGCTTTATGCAAAATGCGGTCCAAAGTGATTGCGGATAGACCCAATTCCTGTGATCGTCTCGAAATGGACACAACTGGGTTTTCAGTCACACTCTCAGCTAAAGCGGATTTATTTTCGGCTGACCTTGTCGAGTTGGAGTCTTCACATCACTCACCTGTCCGAGACGTTCAAATCTATCGATTAAATTCACTCTAACTGTGCGAGAAGGCGCTTGATGATGACCAAAGGTAACACGAACTTACGAAATGTTTCCGCGATATTTTTACCCTGTGAATTTTCATTATTTCAACACATTGTGCGTGTGTAATGATCCATATTTAATAACCTCCTAGTTTTTACTTATCAAAAGTCATCGCAATGAAAGTTGAATGTTAACAGCTAAACAATGGCGCGATATTTAAAATGACACCTCTTGTTGAATGGCCCTTTACCTTACTATTGGGTTTGCTGATGATGAATGCGTTAGCAAACATACTAGACTTGAAGCACATCATTTTCTTGCTTAAATTCTCCAAAAAAAATGAGAACAACTTGAACAGCAGAAAACTAGATTCTGTTTCAATAGAAAATAAGCAGACTCGCCATTAGGTCACAAGTTCCCTTCATTCGAAACAATGTTCAATTAAATAATTTCACTTGTGCCAGCTTTGAAAACACTCATTTAGAAGGAAAGATGTCCGACTGTGTGTGTAAGCTATTAAGAAACTTGCATTGCAAACACACACAATAGTAGAAATGCAGACAATCTGCATCAGAAAACTGCATCCAACAGCTTATACCACAGCCCCGTTGAAGGATATAATTCAAAATCATTTGAAAAGCAATAACCTAATAAATTATCATCTTCTTCCCTCTTGTGTGGAAAACAATTCATGTTCTGAATTATAAAAGCGTTTTATCCCCCTCCTAACCCATATTTCGTTATTCATTCGTCCCCCCCAACCACACAAATGAGAGGGAAACACAAAATTCAATTCAAGATTTCTCCACCTCTCGAAAGGATATTGACACTGCGGAGGATTAGAAATGTGTATGGTGCTTGTGTAGGAGTAGGTAGGTGGAAGGCGATGGTGATGCTCCAGCAATTTATACAACTTCTTCAAAAGTTTCTCCATTTTTATGAGGGACAATTATTTTGTGTGAAGAGACTCCTACTCCTCTGCGTGGCCGTCCTCAGCTAAAACAAAACGCTCGCATCAATCAAATTGTATGCTTTGCTGTGATCTGCACTCTGCATTGTGCAAGGTAGGGTAGTTTGACTTTTACCTGATTAACCATTGTATTGGTTTGTAGAGAAAAGTTTGTGTTTTGAATCAATGGTTTCAAGAGAATCAGATAAATGCTATGTGGGACAGAATTGAGTCATGCCAGTTGCATCAAAAGCAGTACCGAGAAATCGTTCAACTCATTACAAAAACAAACTGAAGCCAATAAATGTCTTTGAAGTTGTCATATTTCACGAGAACCTACATAAGCCTCAACACGCAAGCCTCTTTCTCGATTGCTGAGTGGCTTCAATTTCCTATATTAAGTATACGAGCCCTTAACTGCGTCTTTGCTCTTTGGTTGATTAGAATCTTCAACACTCTTCCAGTCATTCCTCGTCGAGTCATCCTCTAAGTAAAACGCATGGACATAGAAGGGCTAGCCTTCTACACCGACGGATTCAAAATGGACGCTGGTAGGTACTGGTGCCGGTATCTTCTGTGAATCCAGAGCGGTAAACCAATCTTTCAAAATTTGAGACGGATGCAGGGTTTTTCAAGCCGAGAGAACTGCCATTCTACAAGCCGCAAAGCTAATCAAAAACGTCGACATTATCAGGGAAACGATCACTATGTTGACAGCCAAGCGGCTTTCAAGTTTCTGCAGTCAGCACGACAAAATCGAAACTAAGGTCTGCAGACAAACTCTCAACGATGCATCAATGACCAATAACGTGACACACTGCTGGGTATCAGGCCACAAAGATATATCAGGCAATGGGATGGCGGACGAACTTGACAGGAAGGGTGTAGAACTAGCATATGCATACACCCTTCCGGTTGTAGAAACACACATCAGCAACAAAAAACTAGATGAGGAAATCATGATCAGGGCTTATACGCGATGGTTTCACATGGACACATGTGCAATAGTCAGATCTCTATACCAGCCTTCGATAAGAAGAATTCCAAAAATCTCGTACAACTTAGTCGAAGGGAAATACGAATCTCCGGTGTCCTCCCAGGACACGTCGAAATAGGAATCCATGCGGAGCGTCTTGGATTACTCTACAACGACTATTGCTGAAGCTGCAGGGACAAAGAGGAAATCTGTCCAGCACCTGCTAAGCGAATGTCCCGCACTGCCACCAGAAGATTGCGTACTCTTGGTAGTAGCTTCTTCCATGGGCTGGAGGACCTTCAAATCGCTGATCTTAGGAAACTTTTGAGATTTCTATCCCTTTCTGTGTGGTTTCCAGATTCCAAATGGTTTGAATCCCATGAGTATACTTTTTATGGGTACAATGGACCCGCTTGAGGTTTAAGTAAGTCGTTAGGACACCAACAAAAAAAACCAACCAAAAGGCATGGACGTCCTTTGTCCTTGTGCCAAACAGCTGGTCTTAGTAAAAACCCCGCAAAGCCAACCATAGTACTATTGAAAAGGAATTGAAAACTTTAACCTACTCCGGCCCCTATTCACAGGAACCACTCTCTGGCCAATAAAAGGACCAAAATACGACGCTAGCCCAAGCCTGACGAGAATTATATATGTTCAGCTCTAGTTTTTCTGTGCAGCTTGTGGTGTCTTTGTCCCCAATTATTGCACGCGGAAGTGACACATTGTTTTCATTGCGTAAACACAAAAATTTTAAATTCTTGAGATAAAATTTGATTCAATGATGAATGAGTTGAAAGGAAAACTCTAGATAAAGGTTTGGTTTTGTGAAAGGTAATCACTTTCGAATCATGTGGTAAGTATTTTTCTAAAACGTTGCGCGATAAAATGTCATAAATCAAAATGAATTATAAAACGAAAGTTTTATTATCACAAATGGAAATTTTGTTATCAAAAATAACTTCTGACTACTTTATCTATTGATAAGTTTTATAACAAGAAATGGTTCGATGTTTTTTTTTAACAGATATCACATTACAAAAAATGTTATGAAATTGCACTTCATTCAGCCAGCACCCCAACAGGGCTTAAAACTAAGAATGAATAGTGCATATTGTACAGAGAACGAAGAACGGCTTAACTTAGCATGTGTGCTTCTCGAGCAAGCCTGACTCTGCTGTAGACACAAAACTTCATCTACGATCTCGTTGATGAAAAAATAAATACTTTATCGGATTATTTAAGGCGTGGAATACTACTGTATAACAGAGGCAGTGGTCCCAAGGTGTATACGAAGTGGCTCATGTTGGATCCACTGTTGTGGAATGTTATGTACGCAGCGCTCTATGGCTTTCAAAGACAAAAAACCTAGGCTCAGCAATTTTTCGGACGCAACGCAATTTTTTCGGACAACGAATTCTAAAGTTCCCAATGGCACTTGCTTTAGAAGGAGGGTCAACTAACAGACCTATAAAAACATGCCACAAGAATGTGCCAAGGAATACCTTCGTCCATACTGTCTATCGAATAGAGGCTCTTCTTGTACGCTCATTTGAGCCTTTCTACATTTCTACAATTTTTTGATGATAATAACGGAGAGCATTACAATAATGTTTACAATAAAAACAGCTAGTACTTACGAATTTTATAAGTTTCAAGATCACTTACCTGAAAAGAATAAAAAAAAAAATATTTGGTAAATATTTTAAAAACGTTTATAAATGATATAATATAATAAATAAAATTTTAAATATCAGACAGAATTAAGGAAATGTGTCCTTTGGAGGTTTCCAATCGGAACCAAATTTTATCTGATCTTGTATAAATCGGATAATTCCCCTTCAAGGTATCCGTTTTGAAACATTTATCGGAGACGTTTTCCTATGCCAATGTTCAGCCTTCCCAAGAACGCGACAGAAACCCTGCGATCTACATATGTATATCACATGAATAAAGCAATCGGCGTCTTCCTGGCTTTCATAAAAGAAACAAGAAAAATTGCCAGATCGCACGAGCTAACTCCATAATCGTTCCCACTTTCCTTTGATCCCTCTCAACTTATGTATGTATGTCCCTTACCTGACCTTCTCATGCACACGTATGGTGGCAAAAAACAAAAAAAAAGTCCACACAAGACAGGCTTAACAAACTCTAAAGACTAGCTTGTGTGTGCATTCCGGGTCCTTAGTTATCCTCAACCTTCCACCCCTCCATCTTTAGATACAGTAAGAAGCCATGAAAGTCCATCCTGACATTACCCTGAAACTACTTGGAACTACCATCACAAATAACTGTCAGCCAAACCTTTAAAACTACATTCCCAGACCGTCATAATTGGGACGAAATAACATCGAAACGAGTATGGGACTGCGTACAACTGCCAGCACAAACAGAATTCATCTCATTCTGGTGCCAGAACACAGCGGCCATGTAGGCAATGAAATAAGAGACTTACTAGTCAGAAAAGGATCCGCATGAAACTTCATGATGCCAAGACTATTCTGTGGATTAGCAATCAGCACTGCAAAATAATCCATTAAAAACTGGCTGAAAAACAGAGCTCACCATTATTAGACAAACACTGAAGGTAACAGATTAGCCAAAATGTTCATGCTAAACTCCGCATATACTAGAACGAAATAACTCCTAGGCCTAACCACAAGTCAAGTTCGAATAGTCACAGGCTTATAAAACACCTAATGGCTATGGGAATAGTACAAGACAACACATGAAGACGAAGAATCAGCAGAATACATTTTGTATCACTGTAACTATTTAATCAGAACACGTCATCGTTATTTAGGCAAATTCTACCTCGAAACGAAGGATACATCTACATCTGCAAAGACATCTCTGGATACACCTCGAATTCAGGCATCATGAGCGAACTCTAGTTGGATGAAGTCAAAATAGTCACATCGGTGGCCGCAGTGATAAGGTGACACGATCCCACCTCTTTTAACAATATAATCTAATCATACAGATACAGTTCTGAAGCTCAAAAGACAGCAACAAAATGGGTTCCACTGAGGTCTAAAGCATCTCGCTCACTTTCACATACATTTTGCTTTGTCCGGAGGCAGTCGTTTAAGGTAACGATGGTTGAGGGCTGAGGAAGGAATTTTTTTGCAAAAGCAGTTCTGCTGCAAAGTGGGCTCACCTAGCAGTCTAATGATCCTAGCTTACGAAAAAGCTATTAAGCTGTTACTAAGAGGCATTTTCCTTACATATTATGTGCAATGTCTTTTTGTCTCTCTGTCCGTTAGCTGGCAGATATGTCATTTACTTTAGACATTCTCTTTTAATTCTTCGTCTTTGTTGCACGTTCTATTCTATTTGTTGCACTGTTCTATTCCTATAGCCATTATTGAATATATACACCAAGTATTACTTAGGTAATCAACCCAAGAAAACAATATGGTATAGGCGTACTGCGATAAACGCAGAAGTTCAAATAAAATAATTCTATCGCGTGCAAAGCTCCGGGCACCAGTTAGCTTAAACGTATAAATACACCCATCACATTATAAATAACAACCCTGCAAAAGGTTGTATTCATCCCATAAAATTCAATACAAACAAAACTCTTTGACAAGCTAAGGATGCGGTCACATCCTTCCACGGTAACTACCATGTAACTCATGAATATATAAATCGATAAATAAAGTTGTTCAGTCGCTCAATCTGAAGCAGCGAATTTTTTAGTACATCCCAATTTGTGGACATATGTATGCGTATGTGCATGTAATAAATTAATCCTAGGACAACTCTGAAAAGGAACATCCATATGAGCACATATATAACGGTCTATTCATTCTTTGTATCATACTAACAAGCATTGTAAACATGTAAAGTTTTTTGTTAGTAAACAAAATGATGATCTCAATTGACACGTTGTTGTGCTGAAGGTCATCTTCGTTAAAAAGCCATCGAACTCGTTTTTCATTTATACTACATGCAAACACATGTATGTACATATGTATGAATGTTTATTCACAAACACCACTATGTATAGGTCGGTTTGTAATTTGATTTTCATACGCTACTTTGTTGTTTACGAGTTTGTGGAGTCCCTGTAGTCTTTTAATTGGTTAGGGTGTGGGGAAATAGATTCTTTTTTTACGGAATACAAAAGGTGAGTTAGACTTTGCATGGGCACCGGTTACATACACGATATGAAAGAAGGGGTGTCACAATAATTTAGTAATTTCATGAAATAAAAATGAGTCAGTTAAGATATTTTTATATCTAATCCGACTGTTAGCCCACAGTCTGTTTTACAATATTTTAAATAAAAATCAAATTAGAAGAAAATTATTAAACATTAATTTATGAGGGTATATCTTAGGCAGGCTCTGATTGAGGTCAACCTGGAGACGCCCAGTGTTGTAACTACGACAATACAACAACTGTGCTTACTTTAGCTCCAAAAGGTGGATAATGGACACTGGTTGCCGACTTGCTGAACTTATAAGCGCGACGCCTCGGGATGAGACAAGGCTTAGGCAACCATTCATGTTGTGCGTGTTACATTTTTCGAATGGAAGGGATCTACAATTTATTGCCGACTCCGGACAGCGAATTGAGAAGCTTTTTCATGACAAATGGAGGTTTGTTATTTCCCGACGAGAGGTGGTGCCGTGAAAAATGTTCGGTGGACACGGCTGGGGCTTGATTCCAGGCAGCTCGCACACCAGTCCAACGCACTAACCTCTGAGGCACGGCGACCACTCCGAGAGGTATTGCTTAAAATTCAAATCAAGGTCTTGAGAAAAAAGGTTGCGGATGAATCCTTTATGGACCAATGGAAACATTCACATACTCGAAGTGGGTTACTGAAGTTTGAACTATCCTGGGGTCTCTATTTTTACAATGGAACTGTCCCGCCAGGTTGGAATTTGTGCTGGCGGGGTAACTTCCCTACTGTGCACATCAGTTATGTGAGCTTCATTAGCCCCGGATAGTAATGGATACCCTCCGTTAAAATTACGACCCAGGAAATCGACGGATTAAACATTAAGAATGTGGACTTGAATATGTCCTCACGCGGTATAAAATA
Source organism: Matsumyia berberina (assembly GCA_917880715.2). Taxonomy (NCBI): domain Eukaryota; kingdom Metazoa; phylum Arthropoda; class Insecta; order Diptera; family Syrphidae; genus Matsumyia; species Matsumyia berberina. The sequence continues at coordinate 105,507,783 of OU862870.1, read as the reverse complement.
AATATTACCGCGATCCAGAAGATACTATAAAGCGGACCGCCCAGAAATAGAAATTCAACTGTGGGGGGAGAGTGAGAGGCTCCCCGCTACCAAAAATCTGTAAAACCAGTATCGCGACATCATTGAAGAGACAGCCAAGATAGGTTATCAGCCACCAGAAGACAGAAAATATACACCAACAAAAGGCAGAGCGGGAAGAGCATGAAGCTAGAAGAAGATAGAATCGCGTGAAAGAAACGACATCCGATAAATCTTTAGGAAGGCCAAGCAACCGGCAGCTGATTTCAGTCCGAAACTTAGTCTCTTCGAAACAGTAAAGGAAACCTAGTCACTAATGCACAGGAATTTTGAAAACAGCACTTCCAGCTGTTGCTGAAAGAGCATAACGTTGAAAAAGTGAAAGGTCAGGCAAGGTTGGGCGTGGCGTGGCGGTCTTTGTATTCTACAAAAGCTGAATCAGACCTTCCAAGCTAAATTCTTTCGTTAACAAATGTCTCTGTACCATCTTGAGGATCTCGCCAAACCGTACCTCAAAAGTGCCAACAGTCTTGTGACTCCTTATGCAAAAGAGACCATTTTCGGGTATTTTCGTCTAAGGAAGTCCACAAATATTTAGCAAGAGGGTGGTAAGAGAAATAAAAATTTCAATCACTGATCACCAGGAAATACCTACACATACACAAGTATGGATATCTATCATAGTCAGAGCATATTGCCTAATGGTACTACCCACTACGTGTTTGAAGTCTCTATCTAAATCGAGTAAAACCGTGAGAGCCAACTCCACAAGATGCCACTTTTGAGGTGAATGTTCGCTGAGTCCGAAAGCTTATCGGTAAAATATTTTCTTCTGATAGCTAGTCTTTCGTCTTCACTGCGGCAATGACCCTAAGATCCGGAATTATTTGATAAGATAATTAGGCCACAATCTTGAATATGTAATCTGTATGTGTAAACAACTGCTGCTTGGTAACAGCAATCTGCCAACAAAGCAAAGTCTGAGAGAATCTGGCAAGATGCCAAGGTCGGAATTTTCGTTCAGAGATAATAATCATGGGACTGCAATGGCAGCCAAGTCTTTTATGAGTCTGGGAACAAAATATCATTAAGGAGTTTAATGGTAAAAATCTTGTCAACTTTATCACCTCCAACAGAACACAACAACAAAGAGCTTCAAAAAACGTATGAACTGTATCAAGTTATGAAAGCTCAGTCATGATTCAGATACCATTTGAACGAGACCCATTCTAATGAAATTGCAATCAAAACCAAATGCAAGCAAGTAACTCTAACTACGTAAAGAGTACTTTTGATTGAAACCCAGGTTACACTAGAAATGTGAATCTGATCTAAATAATTCTATGAAATAACATGTGATGCAGGAATGGCATGTTGTGTTACATACAAATTAGTGCGCAGTCGTTAATTAAAAGACGATGAACTGACATAGAAATATTATCTGTGAGATTGTTGTACAGACACATGTATGAATGTATAGGTAAATCCATCAAACGCGGTACACCCACGTTACGTGTAGATGATGTAATCCTAATCGAATGATGTGAGTTTATATTTGCACATCGTGTAATACGCTTCACATCATTGTTTTCTGCTTTCTCGAATCTTCATCGTGATAAAATTAATGCGCACAATTAGATTGCATGCTTAACGTTTAGGCATAACATGTTATTTTGCATGCCTCAGTCACCTGTTGGTACCTACTACCTACATACAATGCACACATCCTAATAATTAAAAAGCTGGTGGTGTAGAGTTGTACTGTCGACAAAGCCACACGGGCACTGTGGATCTGTCGTCGCATCTGTGGCAACAACTGGGGACTTAGTCCCCAGTCATGCGCTTAATCTCAATATGTAGTCGTCAGACCTTGATTGACTTACGCGGCAATAGTCTGGTAGATATCCAGACACGCCCCCAGTTCGCTTAACACCATTGTCGGCCTGCCGCCAGTACAAGTCCACAGAGAAATACAGGCAAGACTCAGTCTGCACGGGCTCTACCACCGAAAAACATCGGCTCCAAACATCTACCCAAGATTAAACCCCGCTCAAAAATGGACCCACTGTCCATCTTAAGCTGTAATATTCGAAGAGTCGTCTAGTACTAACATATCGGTTAGCGTAGGTATACATATACTCAACCATTTTCCAGGCAGAAGTATTTGCCATCAATCAGTGTTTATGCTTTAACCTGCTTTCTAACTTCCGTGGTAAAACCATCTTTATCTTATCTTATCTAGCAAAAAAACAACACTGAATCCCTACTCACAAGGGCCACCTCAGAAACGAAACAGCGGACTCACTGGCCAAGATAGGTGCAACAATCCCCTTCCCTGGTCCCGAACCACACTGTAGAGTAAGCAATTCCCTTTTTAAAATCCACTCGAGGGAACAAACTCTGCTCAAATACAACGCGATCTGGATGGGAGGTATAAGACGGAAATGTACTAAATGCTTTTTGCCTACTTTATCCCAAAAAGAAATCTAAGTTTCTTCGGAGCAAGAACCACCACCATCCTAACCGGCAGTCTAATTGACTACTTCCAACTAAAACACAAGTTTAACCTGTCATCGGACCCTACCTGTAAACCATGCATGGAAAGCGATAAAAGCTCTCCCCACGATGTAAAAGAATATCCCGTCCTCATTCACGTGAGAAAACGGACCCTAGACTTGTCTTACCAACTGCACTTGCCACGCTTCACCCTGAGAAGCTGCTTAGTTTCCTGACAGCCTCTGGAGCAGATAAAATCCTCTAAAAACATTCGGAACAGCACAATAGGCCTTAATGTAAAACCGCAGTGCTAGAGCGGACCAACTGCTCCCCACTAATAATAATAGAGTAATACAGACATATGCCAACACAGCCATTTTAGCAGTCCTATGCCAAACCCAGGCATTTTGCCATACCCAAAATCGACTGCATCACCGTGAAACTGAGCTTCAGGAAAATTGCCTGTATCATGCAGGAAAATACTGACACAACTACAGCTATGTACATAATGTATGTATCTGCACTGAGGAGTCCGAGATGGACAGTGGGGTCAAATACCAAAGCTCTAAGTTTAGCGATCACAACTAGAATTCGATTGTCTAAAAGTGGGCATCCACGATCACTCATGAATGACATTCAAGGCATGAGCGCAATCATGAATGCACGTGGATGGGGCTGCGTGCAAGAGTGCGCATTCCTGCGCGTATGAATTCAACCATTTTTGAACTCCGCACTCATTCCCGAAATGTCATTCATGAGTGATCATGGATGCCCGGCTTAGGTCACACAGCTCCACATTATCCTGATATGGGTCTCAGGTCATAGACCTCATGTCAGGATAATGAAATTTGTGTTTAGACTTCTGTAAACGGTTAAAAATAATATCTCACATTTCCTATCAGTTTGAAGCAGGTAAACCAACTGGGTCATATCCCATAAGATTTTACCTGCGTACAGTGTGTCAAGAAAAACCAAGTTAATATACAGAACTAAGGCAACTTCTGCTGTTTGTACGGGTCACTGCGTTGGAATTAAACACAAAAAGAAGCTGGGAATCTCCTCCAATATCCACTGCCGTAGCTGCCAAAGTAGAAGTAGGAAACTCTCACCCACGTTATATCAAGCTATCCAGCTCCAAGACGTGAATCTGTGTAGTTCGTCTCTATAAATGCTTTCATAGGCTGCCTTCAAATCGGCAAAGAGATTATGAATATCGATGTGGAAGAAGCCGTTGAAGTCTGAAAATTTGGTGGATTGTGGTAGAGACCAATCAGGTTATTGAGGAAAAGTTTAAGGGGTTTACGCAATTAGACAAAATAAATCTTAAACTAGACATTGAGGAGACTAATGCCTCTGTAGTTGGAGCAGTTGAGGTGGTCTTCTATCGTCATTCCACTCGTCTGACAAAATTTTCAAAAGAGTGCCAAGAAAGAGTGTCTTGCCGTATGCTTCCTACCAAGTCATCTCTATTTGCTTTAAACTGATCGTCCAGTAAGCCATTTCACGGGAAACTAGGCACTATAATAGGCCAATCGCCATTCCTGTTGTTCGTCGTGTGACAAAGTGTTGCAACAATGCCTGTGTGCCTTGTTGTGTTCCCTCCATCTCATCCCCAAAAATGTATCGATTTATCAATAATTCTTCTGCACTTCCTGGTCCATATTCGCATTCTTACGATACGTTGCGAAGACATCTGTTGAGCGAAACAGCTCCTAGTGAAGCACAACAATCGTAGCTCTGTTCATTTGTGATAGTATGCAAAACGCAATATTTTCTTTTCATACATCCAATTCAGTGTTGCCATCATCTGCTGAAACGATGGTTTCAAAATGGAGAAAATGGTATTAATGCAGCCTTATCGCACTTTTCTTGGAACTCTCGTCATTACAGACACACGCTCGCAGGTAGCCTTGGCACGCTCGCAGGCAGCAACATGTTTTTTGAGAACTGTCAAAACCTCTCTCCCAGTCGATGAACAATATGCGAAGCAAATTCCTATGTAAATTCGACACATTGCTAAATAATGACCAACAAAGTGAGCGAAGTCTTGCTTTTCTTTGTGCGAAAATCCCAAGCCAAAGCCAGTGGAAGAATCTTTTAAAAGTCCGATAAATCAGTTGCGAGTGTCGATATCACCGGCAGAACTCAGCGAGTTGTCACACTGTATAGAGACAAAGCAGTCAAAAAATGTATAGCGGTGAATGAGAGCAAAACCGAGTATTTGTTGTCAACAAGAAGAGACACCTAGTGGACAGCTAAAAGTTGGAGGTCGTAAGGGATTTTGTGTATCTGGCTCTGCTATTATTTCTGGCAACGACTTCTTGGCAGAAATTAAATAAAGAATAACTGTGTGGGCCTGGTAAGGGCCTATTCTAAAGAACTAAGAAGGCTCTGAGGAACAAGGCAGTAGAGAAAGATCTCATCTACTCGTAAGGTGGCACACAAAAGTAGAAGGGGACCACAACTAATTTGGAGGCAGCTAGCAAAACACTGGGTTAGCTGGCGAATTTGTTGGTTGAGATGCTGGTGAGATGTAACCAAAGTGCCCGTGGAGAAAATGATTAAAAGAACACGGTTTTTGAATTAAAAAGAGAGCTTGTGTCATGAGACACTTTAAACACCTTAAAGGTCACAGAAAAAAGCTTGGGTTGGTGTGTAACGCCAAACAAAGATTTTTATTTCCTTGTCTTTCAACAAAGATTGCTTCTTAGCGAACCCACTGTAAGCGATAAAATACGAATAAAGTGCGAGTATAAAGAAAAGAAATAATAATTCCCAAAGACGCAGCCAGCTTCACCCCACAAAACTATTTAACCAAAACAACAAAAAAGTATTTTAATGACGTAAGTCCGTGTTCAGTGCGAGTTATTGTCGAAATGATTCATTCACAGGGAAATTGATAAACTTTTCTATTGTGAACAAAACTGCGGAATAGGTAAATCACATCCTCAAGACGAAAGGGATGTGTTAATCGAATCCATTTTGAGCCGATTTCCTTCCCAAAGCGGGAAACTAGGACAAAGACATTATAAGCTCTGGGAGACGGCGGCGGCGGTAGCAACATTTTACTACCAATTATAGTTTATTGAATATTCCATTAAAACTGGTTGCACTGAGATATGTATGTACGACCGTTTCTGTGCAAAGCCTACCGACTAGACAGACGCGTTTTGAATTTGGCATTGAACTGCGCTAAGAGTGTTACACAATTTTTATTTCTCAGCCATGTGTGCGGTTAGCGTAAACCCGTTCAAACGGAAAAAAGAAACAAAAGACGGCAAAGTAAATGTCTGTTATAACACACACAGATGGCAACTAGTTTCAAGAGCCTGGTTTCTGCCACTATCCGGCCGGTGGCTAGCAGAGTGTGCAACGAGAAAATAGCATCACGGTTAAGGTAGTGAATGCCATATCCAACTTGTTTATAGTTTCCACAAAGCCAGAAGGTGCTTGTTTCTCGTGCACACTACGAATTCACTACGGTTAAGCCATTATTTATTTATTTATTTATTTACTCTTTCAATAGTTTATGAGCATATTTTAGACTTTGGTGAGCCGGTTTGAGAATGTATACATGAAAATGTTTATTGCCAATTTATTAACGTATCTGTATCTGTAGCACATAAGGGGATATAACCTACAATAAAGCGTTGCGTAGGCAAGCGAAATGAAGTTGAGGCGACTGCTTGGGCCAGCGAGAATGTGCTAAGTCGTCAGATATTTAGATTGTTGATCATGGGCAAGAGAGTACCATCGTAAAACAGAGCTGAGTGCAAACTTAATGGTTCTCTTAACATGTTCATTAGCAATGAAAAGAAATAAACATTGAAAATTCGAAAAAAGTTAAAGAAACAGAGTGAGACGAGTTGGCCTTCATATTGAATTTCACATTTTGGTTCTGTCGTCGGTAAAATAGCTGTGCCCGCTTAGGTAGGGAAACACCTAGACCAAAACTGGATTGCCGGCGCTAGGAACCTTCCAAGGTCAATTTCCTTTTTTTTAAAGGACCATATGGACCGTGATTATCCTCTTTTTGCTTCGCACTAGGTGTAGAACCACTTAGATAGGGAGACGAAGCTCTTTATTTTGTACATATCCACCCTGCCTTGGCCGTTGAGATCTTTATAGAGAATTTTCCTTTTTAGCCTAGATAGGTGGATATTGCTTCTTCTTCCACCCCTCGTTTCTATAACTTCTGGAAAAACAAGGAGACAGTCTTATAGCAGTGCAATGCATTGTCTTTTCGTTCTTTCCAGATTCAGGTTAGGACAGATCTACTTCGACGAAAGACAAGTGCTAATACTCTTCCACTTGCTACTTGCCATTCTCAGCAGACGGCTTCTTTCTATTTTCAGAGACTTATACCTTCCCCTTCTAGCTCAGTTGGTCTACAGTTGCCAGGAACGTCCCTGTATCCTGAAGCAGTCCTGTGGCATGTCCTTACCAACTTGGATCGCATTGTCGGTTATTCCAGGGCATTTATCGGTGCCTGACTATCTACATGCACATGCAGCTAAACAAGAGGCATACCAAGCGGCGATGCTTGCGAGCTCTACGAGCAGAAGAGGAGAGACGTACACCGGCTTCTCAGGAGGAAAAAGAAAGAGCATGAGAAGCTCGCGATAGAGGAAATAGAGAGATGTTACTACCGCAACGAGGATCTGAAGTTTTACCAAAGGGTAAAAAGAACCTGTCAAGGCTACAGATCCCGAATCGGAGCCTGCAAGGATGAACAAGGGAACATCGTAGCAGAATCGCAGTCGATGCTGAAGATATGGAAGAACTACTTCTGCAGACTGTTTAACGGCGACGACTAATCAAATCCCGCTGTCAGGCAGAATGAACCATTCAACCTGGACGAGGAAGACCAACAATTCCGTCCACCTGACCTGGACGAGGTGAAGATAGCCATATCTAAGCTTAGGTTCAACAAAGCCGTTGGGGCTGACGGCCTAGCTGCTGGGATGACTTGGTAAGGAGCATGCACCAACTCATCTGTAAAATATGGTCGGAGGAAAGTATGCCCGATGAATGGAACCGCAGCAATGTTTGCCCGATCCTCAAGAAAGGAAACCCTCTGAACTGCGCCAACTACAGAGGCATCAGTCTTCTTAACATCGCTTACAAGATCTTATCTGCCGTGTTGTGTGAACGCCTGAAGCCGTTCGTCAACAACCTGATTGGTCCATATCAGTGTGGTTTCAGGCCAGGAAAGTCCACCTTTGACCAAATATTCACACTGCGCCAGATCTTGGAGAAAACCCAGAAACTTCAAATCGATACCCACCACCTTTTCATCGATTTTAAGGGCGCGTACGACAGCATTTGGCATCCCTACCAAACACCTCCGTTTGTGCAGGATGCCGATAGAGAACGCACGCTGCTTCATCAAGGTCAGTCACGACCTCACCGAGACCTTTGATGTCAAAAAAGGATTTGGACAATGCGAGGTGCTGTCTACGACTTCTTTAACCTACTTAAAAGAGTTGTACAAAACTCACGCGTCAACACCATAGGCACAATCCTTCAACAGTCTGTCAATTACTCGATTTCTAAAGATTTCCATAGAGAGGAGCACTCTAATGAGTTTAAAATACTTGGATACAACGACGATATTGACATAATTGGAAGAACACAGCGTGATGTCACTGGCGCATTCGTAAGTATTGAAACGGAAGCTTCGAAGATGGGTTTAGGGCAAGTATTTGCTGTCAACAACTAAGGACATTCAACACCGACGTATCGGACAGAACGTCACTATAGACAGTTATAACTTTGAGGTAGTTAAGGACTTTGGCTCCGCTATCAATTCAGACAATGACACCAGCGCTGAGATCAAACGAAAAACAACTCTTGCCAATCGCTTCTTCTTTGGACTGAGAAGGCAATTGAGTAGCAACGCCATCTCTCGAACAATTAAAGTGACCCTCTATTAGACCTTATTCGCTCCAGTCCGCTTGTACAGCCCAAAGGCTTGGACTCTGTCAAAAGCGGATGAAGTTGCCCTTGGCTGTTTCGAGAGGAAAATTCTTCGGGTGATTTTCGGTCCCGTCTGCCTACACGTTGAATGGACAAGGAGATACAATGACGAACTGTATGGACTGTACAGTGACATCGTCTTAGCCAGAAGAGTAAAGCTTCAACGACTGAGATGGGTGGCTCATGTACACCAATTCTCCGACCCAGAAAATCTTCGAGTCCACACTCGAGGGACGGCGCAGTAGAGAAAGACTGCGACTCAAGTTGCGCACGCAAGTGGAAGGGGACCTTAACCAACTTGGCGTGCGAAACTGGAGAAGGCTGGCTAAAGATCGAGCTGGCTGGAGACGCTTAGTGGTTGAGGCCCAGGTCCACCCTGGACTGTAGCGTCAAGTTAAGTAAGTAAGTATTGAGAAGGAGGGAGGCGATAGCTACCAGTGCAAAGATCTGGAATATAAATGACATATGCCTATTATATCCCTTGGAAAAATGAGAGCAAAGAAAGAAGCATCTATCCATCGCTTAGAAGCGTCCCTTCCGACAAATAAGCTTCGAGCCAGTTTAAGAGTTTATATACATTTGTACGGCACAAATCCGTCCTTTGACGAAAACTTAATCTGGAAAGCATTCCATTTTTGGTCTATGTGTGTTCACAACCATTAGCCCAGAGAGCCTTCAATTTCAATAAAACATCAAGTGAATGCAGATGTCAGGAGACTTGGTCGAGAACACAGAATGCTGCACACTCCACATGTACGAGGGTAGAAGGCAACGCAGATTTGGACAAAGAGGCTTCACGCGCCGGAAATCAGTGGAATTAAAAACATATCAACATATCTGATATTTTCTGCTGTATTTTTGGATTAATTACAAACTGTTATTATTTTCCATTACAGATAAGCATCGCATGTGTTCATACTACAATAGCTAATTACAGCAGCAGTAAGTCATTATTACACTCGGTCAACCATACAAAGTGGGAGTTTATTAAATACACCTGACCCACGTAAGGCAACTCACGTTTAATCATTAATCATTTGAATGCATTACTTTTAATCATGAACTCATTGGACAAAGTTTATATCCAAAATATCTACGAACGCCTGTAGTGTGTACAATGATTTGAACAACAAAGAGTTGTTGTCTGTCGTACAAAAATGTGTCAGTTGGTAAAAGACATACATACATACATACATTAGCAGCAGACGGATAAAAACATCACTGGCTCGGATGAAACAAAACAGAAAAGAGGACGATGCATTGAAAACGCATAGATTAACCACGGAAAACCTTTTGGAAAGAGAAATTGTGAGGGATTTTATTGAGAAAAAATTATCTGACCTTCTCGTCAGAAGCCTGTGTGGAGTTAAACCTGAATTTGGTCATTTGAATGCCAAATCGATTCATGGGAAAAAGATATTTGATGCGTTACTTGGAAAGAACAGCCTGCACGACACAGCAAAGACAACAATGGGCGATCGTAAATTCTTATAATTTTTTTTTTTTCAAAAGCATCAGAGTTTTACTCTAGAATAACGAGACAGTGTGACGCACGGTGAAAGGAAAATTCAGCTTTGTGAGTTGTGGCCAGTCAACACACTTAGAGCAGAGCTGGGGCCATTGAGATACCACTAGAATAGGCCCGAATACTGGACTCTATAAGCATGAAACAGAATGAGCAATACAATCCTGCTGTCATCTGACATGTAACTCAAGTCAACTAAAAAAACATCCATCTAGCAGCTACAGCACTTCGTCTTCGCAGCATGGTCAAGAGTGCAACCAATGTCGTCCAATTAGCAGCAAATAACCATGTCTGACAGAAGAGCGTATGGAAGCTTTTAAGGCGTCATGGCCAGTACCCATGATGTTTTTGATATATTTTGATCGCAAGCATTGTCTGTTTTTTTTATGGGATGCTCATCTCTATCGTTGATTTAGTGCGGCCGCTTACATACATACATACAAAGTCGAACAGCTAAGCTACGGGACATTATACTACACACATGCAGCACTACAGGTATCCAAGGATGCTCGATATCCAAATGCAAACAAAAGAGCCACAACTACCACGGCTGGCAGAAAAAAAACAATTGAAACTGCAGCTTTACGACTACGAACACAACAAATGTTCAAAAACTACGTCGCCGACTAATTAGCACCTATCTACATACAGAAGTAGTCAGATGAAGTTTTCCACATGTCCTCCCAGGAAAAACTCAACTTTATGCTCCACATAAAGGGTACGAGTTAAGCACAGATGCTGTACTTAACAAGGACACGCACCTATATGCAGCGTAAGCTCTCCAAGCAGAACCTGACAATGGGTAGAAAACCAACCACAGGAAGCTACAACAAAACTCGACAAAACCCCCTCTTGGTTGCTTAGCGTTTGACTACATACAGCAATGAATTGAAACGAAGAATTATTAGCAGAGAAACAACAAACACCATCGTCTAAGACATATTCCTGTCTGCATTGTTTGATGTGCAGCACACCATCTTGTCCTGTTTTTTTATTCGCGGTCAAAAGCGTAGTTTCCAATTACGCATTTAAAACATCTGAGAACAGCAGGACATAATTTCACGCTGAACCCGTCTTTAATCGTCAGAGAACAGAGTGAATTGCACCTGATTCAGAGGGAATACGACTATAATCACAAGTCAACAGTGCAAAAGTTCACGAAAGTATACAACTCCCATCGCAACACAAATCACGCCTCTAAGTGTCTCTAAGTGTTTCACTTCTGAATCCCTGAATACCACTATCGCATCAACCATAAACTCATGATACGACCGCAATCTATGTATCTATCTACGAGTAGGCATACAACAGAACTTGGACGGATTTTTGGTTCTAGGTGCGAGGATTGCCAGTGCGGGAGAAGACTTTACCTCGAAGTCTACGAACTGTATCAAGATTTACACAGCTTCAAAGAACAACGCTCCAGTAAGGAGTTTCGGATCCCAGGTCTCAGGTTCTAGACAAAGCGAAAACCAAAGGATCAAACAACCACGGATGCCAGGATGTTTGTCCCGCAGACCGCCAAAGAAACAACTACCGAGTTTACGAAATCTAATGTGGTCTATGGTTGAACATTCCCAGAGCAGGTTGCGGAGTGGTTTGGAGTGGTTCCCCATTCTTGCAACTTCTGCAGTTGTCGTTCTGCACAAATCCGAGCCCCTCCAAAAAGGCGTCAACAGCGACATTAGGATCCCTTAAATGGTTCGCCTCAATTTTCACTCCCACTAAACCTTAACAGAGAAATGCATTTTTGTGAATCTAGGACCACAGGCTTCTGGCAGTAGCGGATGCTACAACTTATGTATGTAGATACCCCGCCCAGTTGTCCTGTTGACATGACTGAGCGGAATTCTAACAAACGAAAGATCAAGTTCTATTTCCCGAGATTTTATTATGCCCTAGGAACCTGCAAAGAGTCATCATAATGGCCTCTGATATCTCATTATATACCCTTTGCAACGCTTAACCGAGTTTGACTTGTTTGCTGTTGAGCCTTAACGGCCACTGAGCTGTTGCCACAGACAGTAACTACCCCCTCGACTCTAATGAGCAGTTGAGATCTAATGTCGCCAGATCCCGTTTAGATCTGTTTTTGACCCATCGGTGTTTGGACCCTGGTGACTGTCCCATGCGTCCATTCGTTAGGAAATTTAGTATGGAGGCTCTTGTCAAATGTTGGACTCGTGGGCATGCAGGCAGTTGATACACCAGAGTGGACGAACTTAGTGAACGACCACAGCCCTCTTTCACTGAACTTAAGTGCAGATTTGATTGCCCAGTCGATAAAACTTCCAGACCACGTTAGGGACACACTGGCTGAAGCTGAAAGTCTAGCAATAGCCGAGGCCCCAAAAAAACTATCCTCGATAACCCCGAGAACAAATATCGACATCAAAGCCGTGTCATCCACAACACTCAAATCAATTGCAGTAAAGAGTTGTCTTAGCCAGCTTAGGATCCTAAGCTCATAACATAACATGTTGCGTCCCGGGGCACCGAGGGATCGATGTCAATGAAAAGGCGATGAACTGGCAAGAAAAGAGATCGGAACTGAACCAAATAATGGTCGATCACACGGTTCTGGCCCCTATAGAAGTTCTAAACCAAGAGATACATTTGGACTTCTGGAAGCTTGCCGATGAGCGATAGAGCGCACTTCCATCATGCCGCATATCACGAAATTCCAAAAAAGAAAAACAAAGGAAATCTTTACCCTGAATAGATTGCATTTGAGTCTATTGATCAGAATTCTCACAGGCCACAACCTACTCGCGGCATATCTAAGCTAAACACGACTGACCTCTGCAGAGGATGTGGCGATATACACGCGGAGGAGTACACGGAGGAGTACACACAAACCTCAGCAGAACCAGAAAGAAGACCCGAGGCGCTTACTTCTTCAGTGACCCAGGCCAACTCTCAATCATGCCACCGAAGGTACTGACTTCAGGGTGACTTAGGGGTCTAATTACGATCAATAAATAATCTATTCTCTTCCCAAGAAGTACATGAATGTAGATCCCACAACAGGTAACACAATGGATCCTTGAAGATCCGAGTGAGGCGACGCCTACCACCAAGCCGCCACCTCTTTAACCACGCAGGAAATAGAAATGTCACACCGGTCAAGGCGACACCCATACGAATACATTAGCGTGCTGATAACGAACGGAAAACCGATTATAGCGACACGATAACCACCACTCAGACGTTGACCCAAAAACCCATTAATCGCTTTTCATTAGCACAATAATCCATTAATTCAATTTATTCAATCAAACGCAAAAAAAAGCACCACTCGCCCATTCTGTATTCGCAGCTAGCGCGATTTACTCTCAGACCCAGAACGTAAACAAAGCGCAAGGTTTTGTGTATTTTAGAAGATTCACACTCATTGACAAAATCGACCAAACAATCTGAAAACAGATATCTATGGTATCATCAGCACTAATGATACGAACAAATCTACCAACCAAATATATATTAAAACGAAACGCGACCCCTGATGCAATAGAACCGAAAATTAAATTTAAAAAACAAAAAAACACACAGTGTCTGTTTTCTACGCATTAATTTCATGACATTGTCCAGCTCGTTAGGCAGCAAGCATTTTGTTTTCCTTCTAATTACCGCCTCGATCAAGTATCGATAAGCGGGCATGTCAAAAAAAAATCAGGTGATTCGAAAATAGTCTACCCCACCCCACAACTGTCAAAAACGAAGGCGATTGACTGTGAAGAACCGTGACGTGTTCGCATTTTACAAGCCACACCACTTAGTTTCATCATGTTTACCTTTCTTAAGATACGTGAACTAATGTCGTGATAATATGAAGCCGACTAATGGTGTTAGGTGGTGTGTTACTAGAATGGATAAACAATTCAAAGAAAATTAATGAATGGCGGTAAAATTTATTAGAGACATGATTAAACTTTAGTGTTTGCCTAACTCATAAAAAACAAATATATCTTCCAGGAATATTTTTTGCATGACATTTAAGTTTATTTTTAGAGCAAAAAAAAAAAAAAAATGTAAGAAGCTTGTATACTTTACAATTTATTGCAAAATTTGTTTTTGTTGAAAAATCTCACGCTTTCTTTCTATTTTGAACGTTATGGCGTCGCGGAATAACTGCGAATACTACGAACAAGGCAATAGGGAAATTATCTGTGCGACTTTTGTTTCCACATGTTACCCAGTGTTACTCCAGCACAACTAAGGTGGGGTGTTCACATCGTTGAGTCACACCGTTGTAAAGCCTGTTTCACTTTGTTGTACTAATCGGTCACTGACACTGCTTTGAAGAGGAAAATTCATACGATTACTTTGTTGTGGTTTTATTAAAAATTCTAATAAGCCCTGTGTTGTCACTTGTCAGTCACCTTTCGCTAGCAAGGTTTTCAATTTCTTTTAAGCCCTGTACTACCAACTTAATTTCATGCACAACCCTGAACTAAGTATGACAGCACACAATTTTTTGCTTAAATGTCAGTTCATTGCATTGTTTATAAGTTGTCGAAAAAATATCGTTCTAAAAATACACCGACCTTGAGATTTATGCACAACAGTGAGAATTTCTTACTTTTTGCCGGAAATTCGGAACACGCTATTCTGCCAGCTGCAACGTTTTATTGTGGACAAGATGTTTTACAATCGGCTGTGTGTCTTTCAAGCTTAAATGTCTCAGATTACGTGGACTGTCAAGCAGCAATCAAATCAGATCAGTGAAAACATAAGATCAAAGAGTGTTTACAAAAAAATAATACATAAGTGGTTGATTTCTGCTGCCTTCTAGAGTATAGTAATATACCTGTTCATAGGACAGAACATTTCATCTTAGTCAGACATGCTCAACGACTGGTGTTTGTCATAAGATTCTGGTGCACAGTCCACTTCCTCTGCACGTGTCCCAAAGCCACCTTAGGAGAATAATATTTTAGGGATTTAAATGATCTGAACACTGCTGGTATCAGCGACCTGGGGCCGAATAACCACACTCGTCAATGAGTGACTCGTTATCGAAATATGAGGATTTGGCATTACCGCTCCCAATGAAGTTTATCGATCATTTGATCATGAGTTCCACTCACCCATTCGTATCGATTGTGGTAATTTGGCCCCTGAATTGTTGCGCTAGAAAGTCTGAATGGTTTCCGGAGTAGACTTGAGGTCAACCAACCATAACACTCGCAATGGAGTAACGTTTAGCCCTTCTCTATAGGACGACTCTAAAGTAACTTGCTAACATAAAAGGAAACAAGATAGCAAATTGGCTGGGAGTAGATCAGCCAGGAGGTTGGTGCTGCCTTGATTCAGGTTTAGTTCAGTTTTACACATTGGGTTGTGGGCTTTTCTCCAAAGCTTTTAATGTGAATATCTCTGTTCGCCATTCTGAGCCGTGTAGCGTATTTGAAGCGGAAATAATGACCCTTAAGGAAGCCTGTCATTGGTGCGTTCGCGGGTATTGAGACGGAGGCGGCGAAGATGGGTTTCACGGTCAATGAGGGCAACACCAAGTATATGCTGTCAGCAAGAAAAGACACCCAACACCTACGTATCGCACAGAACGTGACAATAGACAGTTATAACTTTGAGGTAGTTAAGGACTTTGTCTACCTTCGCTCCGCTATCAATTCAGACAACGACACCAGGACTGAGATCAAACGAAGAATAGCTCTTGCCAATCGCTGTTTCTTTAGGCTAAGAAGGCAATTGAATAGTAAAGCCCTCTCTCGAACAACTAAAGTGACCCTTTATAAGACCTTAATCGCCCCAGTCCTGCCCTAAGGCGCAGAGGCATGGACTCTGTCAAAAGCGGATGAGGTTGCTCTTGGCTGTTTCGAGAGGAAAATTGTTCGGTTGATTTTCGGTGGAGGAAGAGATACAGCGACGTCGACCTAGCTAGAAGAGTGAAGGTTCAACAACTGAGGTGGCTGGGCCATGTAGACGGGCTGATACCAAAGCTCCGGCCCGGAAAATCTTCGGGTCCACACCCGAGGGACGGTGTAGTAGAGGAAGACCGCGACTCAGGTGGCGCACGCAAGTGGAAGAGGATCGTAACCAACTCGGCGTGCGAGATTAGAGGCAACTCGCTGGAGACGTTTGTTGGTTGAGGCCCAGGACCACCCCCGGACTGTAGCACCACCTTAAATAAGTAAGAAAGTGCCTTGTTTCGGTTAAATTGTTATCTGCCTTGGACATTAGCATTTTTACGGACAGCCTAGGTGAAGTTCTTCGGAAGAGACATAAAAGTTATTGCCGACTCTGAATTCATCATTATTCTCTGACAACAAGCGGGACCGGGACTTGAGCCCATGCAGCTCGCACACCGTCACAATTGAGCAAGGGTGACCGCATTTTGATCCTTTGATCTTAATAATAAATGACACCGGTTATATCATTAAAAATTCTATCTACCTCCGAAGATTACATGACCATCCATACCATAGCAAATTAAATTTATTGTCAACAAATGACAAGGGGCATGGTTTAGTGATTAGGATCATCCCTTGTCATGCTGAAAGTTCTCGGTTCAACTCCTGAAGTCAAATATTTTCAGTTCTTAAATCAATCAACTGCAATCCCTCAGTTAGAGCATAAAGTTTCGACTGCCCCTCCTCCATCCAACTAAGACTTCCTCACGACCACCCGAGTAGGATATTAGTACAGTGAAACTTCCCTTAGGCAGACAACGACAGTGCCAACATTTTTGTCCGCCCAAGAGAGTTGTCCGTCCAAGGGAAGACATTTTTTTAAAATGTGATTTAGGATTGTTTAGGAAAAGATGTCCGTTTAATGGAGCTGTCCGCCTAACAGCGCTGTCCGCAGTGGGAAATTTCACTGTCTATGGTTACTCTGCAGGAACCAAGGTTCGACTGAGATTACATTGTATCAATTACAACAGAAATTCTGTTCCCAAACTAGGGTTCGATTGATTCGATTACCCTTCCTTCCTACCATCTCCAACCAGGTGCTCTGAGGTGTCTCATACACTTATCGCATCCACAGTTATTTTAAGGTTTTTCACAGTAGTCACGACATTCTGGCCAGTTCGGGTGATACCACAAAGCACCAAACTACGGTCTAAGTGGGTTCTGGCCCTCTGCCAGGGCAGCCACCTTACCTAACTGCAAAAGCTGATGTCAACTCTACTGGAAAGGCATTACACTGGCAGAAGAGAAGTAATAGCTTACAGAGTTGATTGAACTGATAATGAAGAGTACATAACCTTTGAAAAAAATATGCAAATAGTCTGGACACCATTGAAAGTCTCGAACCCATATGAAGCCCTTCACACCACCTTCATTAGCCGTCCTCCCCTAAAGTTTAAGCTCACATACTGTCGAGGTAGTCTATGATGTCACATCTGGCTTAAATTTTTATACTCGAATATTTATGACAAATGAGCAAATGGTGAAATATTTCAAGTTACGAATGACAGACTTTGACGTGGATCAAAAAATAAAGGGGGAAAAAAATAGTAGAAGTCCCATTAATGTTTCAAAAGCACATCTGTATTTTTTCGTAAGCCGTTGACGTGTTAATTTAATTAATTCACCTCAAACTCTGCTTGCCTAGTCACCCATTCGATTCGTGACAATTTAATATACACTTTAGGAGTGACGCTTTTCAACTAATAACCTCTCCAGTATTTATGATGAGTCGACCTAAACACGTATCACTCATTTGTTTTGATTGCTCATAGTCAACGTGTCTATCCAGAAACTAGCTGTCATTGCAGAACAGTTATTCAGATAAGGATTTCCTGTGTTCGTCAACAGACTAAAAGATGCCGGAGTTTATACACTCTTACCAATATTTTCAAACATGGCCGCTATCTATTATTTTCAATGTTTTGCATTCCTGCAAGACTATCGTTGCATATTCGAATGGGAAGGAGTTGAAATACTCTGTACACCAAGCAGCTTTTAACTGTCGACATCTGACTTCTAAACGAAGCTTGGTTTCACCAAATGAGTAAAACACGATTTTTTGATATCGAAGGAACCTGTGTCAATACCCCCCATGAATCAGAAAGAACTTCACCTTTTCAATGGCATCTTTCTTGTTGTGAGACCAGAAATCTCTTCAAAGTCGCAAGGAGAACTAATTAAGAAAGTGACTGGAAAATCTGTGATAAACATGAAGCTAGTAGCTACTCATGTGCAGCGAATTGGAGAATATCGCTGAATCAGACATCGAATGCCTTCTGAACTCAGCTGCCACTGACTTGAAAACTGTCTAAAAACATATAACACCAAGTCCCTTTTAATGATCAGGGGAACTATACGGCGATCAAACTATCCAGACAAGGCTCTCCCTAGAGTATCTATACCATATGTAGGCGCCTTGATCACGTCTTCTATATATTTTGCTAAACATCTAACTTACATCGATGCTCCTTCGAACGGAAATCATAGATGGTTACATATTCATTAAGGCAACAACGCTAAATTCAGGTCCTCTCTTCTTAAAGATAAGAAACATTAAGAACAGAGGATGTTTCAAAACTAATCAACGTCATTACGAAGCACTGTATCCTTGGCAGGCATTCTTAACGATTGGGCATCAATTAGGGTAGGTGGCTGTCTCCGTTCAAGCAGGGACACACTTAGACTAGATTGCTCCTCTCTTGTGATACCACGATAGATACTGGCCTACCAGCACCAGAGAGCAAGAGTATAACGTCAAGTGCGCTGAGATGAGTGACCGTATCGGTAGTAACTCTATGTATTGAACCACATCGACCCGAAGATAAAGTTCCTTATCTTTTGAATGTCGAGTTTGGCTAGATCGTTTAGCTCATCATAGAAATATTCTCCAAGGATTTTCCTTCATAGTTGCAAGGGTAGGACAGTAGGTGGGTAGTGGGTTCGTCCTCCTCTTCATCTCTATAGCTACTACAGAAATCATTGGAAAGGATCCCCAATCTGAGTGCATGTCTGCCGATCAAGCAGTGTCCGGTAAGGACTATTATTAGTGAACCTAAGTTTTTTTCTGGTTAGTGGATAAAAGTCTCACCGTCTTTTTTAAATCCAGCTTGGGTCAGATTTGTTTTGACAAGAGACAAGTTCTGATGTTATTCCACCTATTGTTTTCCAATTTCCTGGCATCGGAGGCAAAGAGGAATTTGATCGGTTCGACAGGGGCAGAATGTTCTCTCAGGCTATCGGGAAGATGCCGTCCTGCACCTTCTTTTACCCGCTCGTCCGCCCTGCAGTTGCCTGGAATATCCTGGAACCCAGCACAGGGTTACATCGCATCTGTCTACAATCTCGTTAAGAGATCTGCGACATTGCTTTACCAACCTCGATCGTAATGTCGGCGATTTCAAGGTTTTAATAGCTGTCTGACTATCTATGTATAGTGCACTAGCGCTACAATCTATCGAATTAATCAAAAGCCAAACTGCAGCTTCGCGGACTGCCGCAATTTCCGCTTGAAACACACTGCAGTGATCCGGAAGTCGTTTGGCAATTGCTATGTCATGAGCGTTGGAGAAAACTCTCGCCCCCGTACCACACGCTGTCTTGGATCCATATGTGAATACTACTATTGCGGAGTCGCTCAGAACTGCATCGGACTGCCAAGCGCTTCTGGTAGGAATCCGAGTTCAGTCTCTAAAGTTAAAGTCAATATGAGGGACAATATAGTTCATTTTACTAGGGATAGTATTGTTGCCATTTAGAATACTAGAGTGGCCCGTTGTTCGGAGGATTCCGTGAGCCTAAGTGCCGCTTTGGCCGCCATTAGATTCCCGAGGATATCGACAGGAAGCTGGTGAAGCATTTTCTCTAGTGCAGCCGTAGGGGCTGTTCTTAGGGCACCCGTTATGCAGATGCATGATAGCGTCTATACTTTTTTAAATAATTTTCCTGTCTAGTGCTGTCCACCACACCAGTACCCCGTAATCAGGATCAGCAGGTCTCACTGCCGTCATATAAATCCAAAAGATTACTTTAGGCTGAACGTCCTTCTTGTATTTATATTCAGCCTAAACTTTCTGTCAAGAATGACCCCCAGATTTTTGGCGTGGTCTACAAATTTAAGTTCCGTGGCTTTTAGTTTAGGAGGCATGGGACTGGGCATAGTCCTTACGATTTGTGCAGGTGCTGCAGAAATTAGAAAGAGCAGGAATGCATAGTGCACTTTTTCTGCATGTCTCCCGTCTTTGCTAGAATAAGAAAAGCCGCCTTAACTAATTTTGCAAGAGAACCAGTAACCCTTGGCAGTGAAAGAATGATTCTAATGGCAACTGGACTAGATTGAGAATATCTTTAAGATTTAAGATAAATACTTGAATAAAAAACTAGGGCTTGATAAAAAACTAATCGGGACAGTGCAGCAGGGGATATTCGGGGAAACCTGGGGTCTCAGTCCCAAAATTCCCCTTTGGTTATACACTGCGATCCGCACAATAGATTTTGCAGGGCGCAGTTTATTTGGGCCTTAGCCTTGTTATGTAGTATTGTGCCAGACTGCAAGCAAAGTCACCGATTTTAAGGTTCAAGGACTGGTGTGTAGTGATGCAACCGGCACACCGAGAACAACTCCCACTGCAGGGCTTAACATTGGACCTATTTATTCAACAATCTCATAGACCATCAACAATTCATTTTCCGAATAGAATAGAGTGGGAAAATGAAACGGATATTTATGTCCCCACCTATGCTGATGACTCCGAAATGGATGTAGAAATAGACGTAAGCGTTTTTCCCGTTTAATCTCTCAAAGTCAATCAGAAAGGGAAGACGCCTGGGAAGCCATAAACAAGGCAGTACCATGCGACATTGCCTTTTTTATTGCCTGCCTAGCTGCAGGTAAAATCACGGAGGTAAAATCGAAGCTTGTATGTTTCCATCACAAAGAGCTCAAAGATACCCGTCTACGTAGCAAAATGCCATGTATCCCTTTTGTCACAAACCTATACCCGGAAGAGAGAAGACTGATGAACTGTCAAAGAGAAGCTCAGTGCTTGACCCAAAGGAAGTTGACTCATAAATAAAAATCTCACCTTGCAGCCTTAAGCAAAAATTAATAGGTTTAAGGTGTTGTTCGGTGTGAAAAGCTATTTTCACGAGGGATCCTGCATCCTCGCTTGGGAATCAGAGTGGATCTACATTGATCTTAGTGTGACGAAACAAACATTTCTTTCAACGTTAACCCACTACAGATGTTGAACCAATAAAATGCTAGACAAGACATTCATCGTCCCCATCTTGCAGAAGCACAACTTTTGCCGAAATCGGAAGAATGGGCACTTGCAATCTTCGAAAGCAAAGTTCAACGTTGGTGCTACGTGTGTTGACGGTTCGTGGAGGAGAAGATTTAACTTCAAATTATGAGAGCCAATCATTGAGTCATTAAGGTTAGGTTAAGTTACGCAGGGTATGTGATGAATAGGCCTCATCACGTCCACTCGGAGACGTCCATTAGGAATACCCTTTTAATTTTGTGGGAATAGCAATACGGTTTCCGGGACAACCTACGGACCTATCCTAATGTTGGCTGTTTTGTGAACTAGTTAGCACAATGATTAAGGTGGAATGGTCGTGCAGAGTGGATGAACACCAACTGTTGTTGCTTGAAGTCCTAGTACACGCCGAACTGTAACCCCATCATAAATAAGACACACGTTGCGAGAAGCATACCTAACCTAGAAGGGAATTCCCCTTTTTCAATAAAAAGTTCCAAGAATAACATCATGTCCCGGTGAATAATGAACTCGGTCATTTCGTTAAGTGATAATTGGCAGAGTAGAGCGACGTTTGATGCGTAAAACTCAGACTCCTGTCTGTCGCTGGAAGATAAGAAGCCTGAACAAGACGTCACTGACCGCCATAATCGGACGATTGGTTGTAGTTAGCACAAGTACGTATTCCAGTTAGATGCTGCAATAAAAAATGACCTCAAGCTAAACCGGAAGATACTTCTGGCAACGAATAACAAAAGAAAAGTCTTATCTTGAGGTTAGGACTATAAAATTTGTAATTTCTTGCGGTTCCAGTCAGAAGGTGTATGGCATGATCACTTTCAAAGTTTATTATTTTTGGGGGAAAACAAAAGAAACAAAAAGGCAATAAATGTTTAATCGAAAGTGATTGTAAAATAATTTAGTTTATACACACGTAGACAATAAAGCATATTTCTAATGAGGTCGTTTCGTTATCATTCGCTTTGTTGAGGGTATGAGATAAGAAAGCTTCAAATGTTAGCATTGTTTCACAAGTATTCTGTACATTCGTAAACATATCAATCAAAATGAAATACAATAGATATGAACACCGAATATGTAGTAACAAAGATATCTGCAGAGCCTTGCGTGGTTTGTGAACGCGTCTGTCGTACTGAGAGACTTGAGAGGTGTGGCTATTCGGAGGCACATACTACCTATCGGAAGATGCTATAATTTTTGCAAATGGCGGTAACTGTCAGTTTTGTTTTGATATTTGTAAAATAAACAGATGCAGACCCCGCGTCGACAAGCCATGAAACGGTATACTCCTCAAGATCGCGGAATACTAGTGACAATTTTTTTACGGAATAATTCGTCAGTGATTTTAGCGTAACGTGAACTTCGGCAAAGATTTCCCGGCCGTCCTACGCCAACTGGTCAAACACTAAGGCGCTTAGCCGCACGCCTCGCAGAGACTGGAACAACATGTGGCAGAAGAGGCGCCGGAGAAAATATCGCCGCTGTAGCTGAGAATGTCGACCAGACCAGACCAAAGGAATACAGATCGACGAGTTTTTACTGTTACGTTTCCGGGTCGCCTAGTGTCTCGTTTTGGCGATTTGCACTGGCCCGCAAGATCGCCCGATTTCACCGCTCCAGACTTCTTTCTTTGGGGTTTTTTAAAGTCACGGATCTATGAGAACAACCCACAGACTCTGGAAGTTCTCAAAGAGAATATCCGACAAGAGTGCGAGAACCCAAAATTCTTACCAAAACGATTAAAAATGTGATAAAAAGAGCCCAAATGGTCATCATCAACAATGGCGGCACCCACTTGACCGATATCATCTTCAAAAAGTAAAAAACTTAAAGGTCCAAATAAACATTTAAAAAAATTACAACAACTATGTCGATTCATTTAAAAGATGCAGCAAAACAACATCGGGTGAGTGTTTTTGGGCCACCCTGTACAATCACTGTCAGACGGTTCAATTTAACATTGTGCTCACTCAAAAATGTCGGTGCGCTTTTTGTCTACTTGATTACCTTATGATTACGCACATTTTCTACAAGAAGCCATCACAAGTAACAACCCAACACCATGAACAAAAGCCCTGATTAAGCCGTTTCCTGCACTTGAACCCAAAACTAGTTAGCCACTGTTTAAGAACAAAAAAGAGAGTCTGGGCATTATTCTGTCGAACATACAAAGCATTCACATCGCAAATCTGCAAATGCATTTGCAAGCACTAAGTATACCTCGCAATCCCCCCACTTAACACTCCTCAAGAAAGTGATCCTTTATAAAAAAAAACGTCTATTGTTCGCAGGGGGGATGGCGGCTGTGGAGCAATGGAAAACGATGCTGGATGCCTTCATCAAAATTTACAAGAGCTGTTCAGTTTAGGAACAAACGCACACACACACACACACGTATCTATTGTTTCGTTGTATTTCAGTTCCAAATTCAGAGATTCAAGTGTTTGCGTTCCACTTAGCAGAACAATTTCGATAGTTAAGCTGTTGCACAAATAAAATACAAACCAACATTTAGCAATGTCGCATGACAGTTGCACTTTTATTAAATTAGGAAGACCCCTGAGAGAGCCACTGTCAGCGGAGGCTATCAATCCGAGACGCTGTTTGCCCTAAGTGAACTACAACTTAAAAGATTTATTTAAATCAAGTTGTTTTCACAGCCAGTCCCAGGCCGACTAATGGGATTAGTCCTAGTTTTTTATTTTTTGCTTGAGTCATTTGCTGGCTCGTTGCGATGTTGTACGCTTTATGGAACCACGAGAGATGGTTTAGGGGGTAAAAAAAAACTTTTCGTGTATCACTCAAGTTCAAATGCATTAACATGAAATAAGGTGCGGTGTACTTGTGGAAAGTCCAGAACGTATTCGGAGTGTGGTAAGACATGAACTGACCTAATGGGGTATACAAGCTCAAATTGAATCAAAAAGTTATACTGTGCAAGATGATATTGATGCTGCACGAATTATTTACACGCAATAGGACGAGAAGCCTCCTCGTTACGACTGACGTGAAATACTTAAGACACCTTGAGAAAGTTATTTATAATTTTCTCCAGAACGATTCTTCTGTTTGGCCAGACAGGCAGGGAGCAGTACATGAATGTTTAGGACACAATTTAGCTTAAACCATTGCTGTGCAGCACAGGATCCCTTGTTATAATCCGATTAAAAGTTTAGAATACCTGTAGCAATTCAATGGAAGCAGTATATACATATAAGTCTGTTTGATATAATACATTCAGCAGCAATGGCGTCGGATCCGGTTTAATTCAGTAAGAAGAAATTAAACAAAACGGGACGATACTTGCGTGACCCATAGAAAGAGACTGCTCAAGCCCTCAAACGCGTGCCGCTGCGTCGTACTCAGAGTTTCCTAAAAGCTGTGATCGAGAAGAAAGAGTGCGTTCCTTTCCGTCGCTCAACGGTGGTTTTGGGCGTTGTGCTCAAGCCAAGCAGTGGAAGACCACCCAAGAAATCCACAGAATTCCATATGTAACTGTTGCGCAATACCGAAGCCAATGCTGATTATAAGGGACTCGACGATGCCCGTCTGGTCGTTGACCACCATCATCATCATCATTATCATTTTCCAATGGCCCGCTTATCCACTATGAGGGTCGTGGGTTAAGGGAGCTTAAGTGGACTCTTCACATTTCCGGATCTTCCGCCATCGACTCTAAATCATCAGGAGCTATCCCCATAAGGGTAGAGGTGAGATTTCGGACTTGGTCCAGCCATCTAAGCCTGGGCCTATCCAGGGGACGCCTACCTGATCGCACGGATTTACTACATTCAAATTAATCGCGCTCATATCGTGCTCATCGTCATATCAATCCTTACATGTCGTCTCCCTGTCATGTTGAGGTTATCCTCACAGAGAAAAAAGAAGTCGCTAAGCCAGCTAAAAAGAAACTCTCAAATAAGAAGATGTGAGGACAAAAGGAGAAGATGATGAGAAGTGAATAGTTGCTTCGTCCCTTATGCGTTAATTGATAAAATTTCTATTGCTAAGGACTTTATAAAACTTGTAGTTTTCCAGTAAAATCGTATGTAGATATCATCTTCGTGTGCAACTCTTGATAACAAATAACCTGTGTAGTGAAAATCCAAGGACTAGCGCCTACAGATTAGTCATGCTCCTTCTTGCTCTGAGCTTTAAGTGAAAAATAGTCGTAGGCTTATTTCCGCCATAAAGCCAGAGAGATATACGCGTACAACTTTCTTAGCAGTTTCACACGTTACTACATAGGTTTCAGCCAAATCGAGCTCCTGTATGTAGCCAAACGATTAGAAAATATTAAGGCATCTGGAGACAAGTGTCTCGATGAAGCAGTCTTTATACTAAAGGATAATATAATGTACATGTACTGCAGACACAACTAACATGTACGATCACAACGGCATAATTGTCCTGTTATTTTAGAGATATTAACTAACCAAGTCGGTTGACCAGAGAATTGATGGCACATGGTTAGAGACACGTAAGGACGAACGTAGAATATCACGAGTATAACAACAAGAGAGAACACCAGATTTTTTAAAAAATGAAAAAAATCTAGATTCGAATGTGGACATAGAAGGTCCTGATAACGAAAGAGCAAGACAGCACAAGTGAAGGGGTATGAAATGCGAAGATTACCCGAATCCAAATTGCACATAGACGATAAGAGGACGATTGAGACAGTCGGGTCAAGGGTATTCGTCGAGAAACAATAATTTGGAGTTAATGGGAAGATCCTCCAACCTAGAAGAATGAGCGATTAAAGCTAAAAGGATTTTCTGGATATGCAGGAGAGCTTTCGGCAAGACATGGGGTCTAAAACCGAAACAGATTCACTGGATATACAATTGCGTCATCAAGCCAGTACTCTTCTTTAGCGTATTGGTCTGGTGGCCAGCTCTAAAGAACAAATATGCAAAAGAAATGCTCACGAATGGCTTGCCTGGGAGTAACCGGCGTTCAAGCCTCGACACCAACGGCTGGCATGGAAGTAATCCTAAACATCCTACCAGCACACCTCGAAGCAGAGACTGGCAGCACACTCAGAGGCAAGACTGAAGGCCCTCGGATATTTTGACACGACTTCTAATATAGGACACCGAACAATTATTGAAGAGATCAGAATCACGCCACTCATCAACCATTAGAGCGATTTTGGAGACAAGCAACCCAGTTTTGTCAACAAGGAATTCTTGGGCTCGAACCAAGGAAATAAGAAACCATGACGGTATATAAGTAGTTACGGCTCCAAATTCGCAGGCAACTCGGGTGCAGGCGTATATTGTCATAAACCACCGGTAGAACTTGCGATTCATCTAGATCCCTTCGTCACAGTATTTCAAGCAGAAGTTCTTGCCATTTTGAGGGGAGCTGGAGTTTTCTTAGAACACCACACCCAAAGTAGGGAAATAGAAATCTGCTCGGAGCGTCAAGCAGCACGTAAAGCCATCGCAAATCCAACATCCAGAACTCATCTGCTCAGGGAATGCAAAGACAAACTCAATAGGCTTGCCAGGCATAACGAAGTCCACCTTGTTTGGGTACTGGGTCAGAAAGGTATCACGGGGAACGAGAAAACTGATGAACTGGCAAGAGAAGGGGCGCACGCAATAGAGAACACAGTGGGAGTCGCATTAACAATAATTAAAACAGCAACCAACGAAAGGATGCAAAGGGATTTCGAGGATTACTGGGCAAACCTTCCGAAGTTCAAAGTGGCTAGATCACTCGTGGGTAAACCTGCTCACCAGGAAGGCTCTAGGTTCAAGCAGAGAGCAATTGAGGCTGATGGTGGGACTCAACACAGGACACATTAATCTCAACAAACACATGCATGGAATGGGTCTCGCTTACACAGAAACATGTAGGAACTGTGAGGAAGAAGAACACCTCGAACACCTCCTATGCCACTGCCCAGCCCTAGCAAGAATGCGACAGAAGACCCTAGGGTCCATGTGGATACCGCACCTGAAACATCTCAACGACAAAGGAATCGGCGGCATCCTGGCGTTCACCATAGAAACAGAAAGATTCGCCAGACTTCCCAAGTCAAACCAATCCCTGCAGTTTTGACGATTAAAGGAGGGGAACACAACGGGTCCGACAGAGGCCTAAGTGAAGAGCCTTCCGCTCACCCTCATATACCATACCATACCATACTATATCAAGATCCTCCAACATGTTCTGAGTCCACGTTCTCGAAAGGTGCGTTCAACTTAGGTAGGTAGGTAGAGTGGCGGCTCCTGAGAGCCCAAATAGCGCTAGGGTGCGCCGTTTTGTAACCACGAAACTCGTTTAAACCTATTTCTATACGGGTGTTAATTTGCTGTGTTGGGATTATATGGTTAAATCCAGCTGGTGGATTTCAGATCCTTTTTTCAGCTATTTCACCGAGGTCCACGAAGAAGAGTTTGCCCAAAGTACGCTGTCTGGTCCTCGCTAGGACCGGACGCCTGCTGAGAAAATGAAGTAGAGATTCTTTCTCGTTAATGTCTTTGCAGCATCTGGAAAAATTGTTGTGAGAAATACCAAGCTTGACCGTATGGTCTACAACCGGTCAGTGGCCTGCGATAGTGGTTACTACTCTGGCAATATCTAGTCTTGATTTGCCAAGTAGCTCTCTTGACTTAGTTTTCTTGTAATTCGGCCATGTCTTTCTTGAAATGACGCAACTGGACAAGTCGTTCCATCTATGACAAGCTGGAGGAAGTGGAGATGCATATAGCTCTTAACAGTGCCCAGCGGAGCGTTCAACTTAACCTTGATAAGACTAAAAGTAAACAAAACATGCGATCATATTAGACAGCCAACCTTCCATAAAAGTGCTAAAGTGCAAGACATGATCAACAAAGCAAATCTGGCTGCTCGGCCTGGTATTCGTACAAAATAGTACCTACATATGTACATATTTTAATTCATCATCCGGGACGAGTACAAGACAACTCTAGATATTTCCAAAACCAGATCGTAATAAGCTGTCTAGATGGCAGCGAGAAAATAACGAATCTAATGGATTCGACAGTATGTCAATGAGTTAGGAAAACGACCAGTAACACCGCACACCAGGTCCGCAGACAACTGTTAAACGATCGATGATAGGAAGACACTCAAGGTATGACTTGCAGTCACCCAGGGAAACTACAAAAGCTCTGTAGAGCATAGTTGGTAAAGTCTGAACAAGCCAAAGGTTAGGCTAGTTATCGTGAACCACCTGCATAAATACAGACACACTTAGACCAATGTACACATGTATGTAGGTCCAAAGGGACAACATAGCATCTACCATTTTTTCGCGCCTATTCCTAGGTTAGTGTTCGTCTAGAATCCAGATCATTGAAGAACACAGCTCCTTGATGGAGTGGTTTTCTTTTTGACAGGGCCGAACAGGTGCAGAGGAAACGTAAAATAGTTTCCTACTCTCCCTCGTTTCTGTAGATCTTGCAGGAGTCGCTTGAAAAAGACGTGATCTATTGGCGTGTTGGCTTATTAGACAGTTTCGATTCGCTTTAGCAAAAACATTCCATTGGTTTGTACTGATTTAGCAGGAGCCAAGTGTTTCTCCGATTGGTTTTGCCTTTGTATGTATAGCATCTGGCTTGACTAAATGTTTGTATGTACCGAGATGCATGCCCAATTGCAATCCAATGCCATGTCTGGCGTCTTCGTCAGCCTTGTCTCAGTGGTCTCGTAACCAGCAACGGTGAATGTGGAATTGCTTCCCCATCTTCACAAGAAACAAAACCAGCCAAAAGAATGACATGCAGACAGTTTAAGTGTTTATGCATAAAATCACCAAACAATGGACAGCTTCCGCACACATTTTAAGCCGACTCCCAGTTCCTGAATTTGTAAAACTTCTCTTCGGTAAGAATAAGATCATCAGCGTCATCAAAGCATTCAAATAAAAGCAAGTGATGATATTTCGGCCGAGCTATGTATCTAAAGCCGCGTATATTGAGAACTTCTTTGATGAAAAGGAGCTCAGCAGAATGCAAGGGCTGAAGCTGCCAGCATTTTACAAGAGCTAATATCAGTCCAGATCACAAAATTGAGCCTTCAAATGGCTCAAGAAAGTATAGAAACGTTTATGCAGATGCCAAACTTGCATCAGATGGGTTGGGCATACAGATGGTATTAAAGAAGCAACTATTCCCTCCATCTGCTCTTAAGACAGCAAAATGTTTCACCTAACGATTATACGATTCTCGTGTCTCACGTCGACCTAAATCGCAATTTTGCTCTAGAAACAGGTCCTCTCCTTTTTTAATGCATTCACGCTATGTACCTATCGGATAATAGAAAGGCACTTCGGTAGATTTTCCCAGACTTCTACAAGGAGCCTGACTCACACGGTGTGGCAAGCGTAAGTGCAACTTTGATCTTAGGTTTAAATGCAATCGGCAACGAAACAGGTTTCCAATACATGCTCGACTTAAACTAGATCAATGACTGCATTGCTTCGTGGAAATTGTGTTCCTAGGTAGTTTCCGAAAACCACTTCATATTGGCAAATCTCTAGAGACTAGCATGACAAAAACATTCAAATTCGCTGCTGCTAGTGGTGCTGATGCCGGCACACTGGTCGGACGATCAAATATGACTCATTGCGAATTTCAAACAGCCGTTGTTGAGATCCACTGGCGTCACCATCGCGTGATTTTACTTTCATTCCATTCAATTGGATATGTTATCGATATGCTTGCGCAACAAAACGCCAAATCACGTCCCATGCCCAATTGTGTACCGCTGTCATATGTATGCAAAGCAAGAAAATAAATAAATTTTGTTGGGGCCATCATAATTGAAAATGATTTGGAGGATCACCACGCGTCGTGGTTGCCTCCACCACACACGGATTATTTTAATGAACAATTTCGAGGCGGAGATACCCCAAAATAAAACAAAGAACAACCAGAATAGCGCATAATGATGAAAACGATCATGATGTCAGATGTTCTCTCGTTGTTTATATGACCCAAATCGCCCCATCTCTCTCGACGAGCCAGCGCCAGCACACGGCTATCTCAATATCTGCCAAATGGAACTCAAGGAGAATTGGTTTGTTTTGTTGTTTCTTTTTTTTATGGAGGAGAAAATCTCAATTTTTTTTTCAGACGCAAAAACAAGAACATATTTTCGCATGCACTGTGGTATAAATAAATATGTACATACTTCTACCGTTTAATTGTGGCTGGCATCGAAACGCCTACACCTTGGCTCAACTAGCGCACAAAAATCAAATATGGCCGTGTACAGCAATTTGTTGCAACGAGGGGGGGAGATGAGACACCCGTCAACCCGACATGCGGAGATGTGTGTCTACCGGGTTCGGGTGTTGCTTCAGCAACCACCCTCGCATGTATAGATAAACGACGGCACCGCCACCCCGTTCGAGATGGGGTCAGTAAGGGAATTGCGAAATTGTTTCGTCACGCGTGTGTATGTATCCGAATGGTACTTACCAGATCTACGGAGAGCCCACAAAGGTCAGCCAGCCATAGGAAGGCTCGACTGCCGTCATAGTAGGACTGCTCCTCAGCTAGCTGGGCGACCTCCTCTAGCATCTTGTGTGATTCTGGAAAAAAAAATCCGCTTGATGGAACTGCGTGGAAAAATTTGGCAAAAACTTTATCACTAGGAGGTGTTGCCTAGTAGACACATACAGGCACAAACGCGCGGTCTTTCGATATCGTTAGCTAGCTATCCTTCCCCGAGTGAAGGATATTTCGCTGGTAAACACAAATCTGTGTGTTGGTGAGACGATTTTTTTTTGTTCCGCACCCCGGCCTTCGCTTTGTTTAACGCATTTAAAACCGAACAATACCGACCAATACAAATGCTGCGGGCTTCCCGAGATGTAGCCTTACTTTACGAGATTTTTTGCACAATTCAATGAAACATATGTGACAGTTTGCATGTCCAGATTATTGC
The DNA here is from genome assembly GCA_917880715.2 of Matsumyia berberina. Lineage (NCBI taxonomy): Eukaryota > Metazoa > Arthropoda > Insecta > Diptera > Syrphidae > Matsumyia > Matsumyia berberina. The sequence continues at coordinate 105,476,620 of OU862870.1, read as the reverse complement.
ATTGTTTTGATGAATCTTTTTGTTATCTAATTTTCCACCAACAAGTTAATTTAAACTCGGCTACACCCACCGACAATACTCTTCGAAATAAACGACTCGACTGCTGAAGAGGGTCGCGAACAAAAACAACTTTCGGTAAAAGCAAATTGGAACGGAGCGTTTGCGCGAGCAGGACGGCTATATGGGTACTGTCATATTGTTGAGTTTTTCTTTCAAAATGTTAAATGTCAGAAATGTTGAAAGAGTGATGCCATCACACCGGTGTAAGGTTATGTGATAAGGATGGTTTTCATAAACCATTAATTTGATTTTTAAAATATGTATTTTATTGGATGCTCTCCAATTTTTATTGTGTTAATAGAAAAAAAGAGATATTTAGATGTCTAGGAAGAATAAAAAATACATTGTTGGAGCGCAGGCTAGTGGAAAACCAAGCTTGTTGGTTGACAACCAACCTTCTCTTGGTTAAGGTCCCTATTCTCCTTGGGCAAAGGGTCTACTTCCTCCTAGATCAAGTCCTAGGACAAATAAACATATTCAAGGGTATGCAAGACACTGGACTTTCATTAAATTTACTTATGTAGATTGTCTCCGATACTGCAGCGCCGCACTGGACATTTGGTAGCATTTCTCAGTTTAGTGTCCATTGAAACAACCGAATATCTAAGTGTCTTTGACTAGCGGTAACTTACTTGTCTAATATCGGACCAAGAACCAAATCTTTATGATTTGAATTCGCTTACCATTGCGTCTTTTATAATAATTTCGCAACATATGCCTCCATATTTTTCATACTTCGCCATTTAAAAACAAATTAATTACAGCCATACATACATATACATTTATATATACTTTTCAGTAAATCTCATTACACTACATCAATTTTGTACTAACCTATTTGATCTTAATTTTATGTAATTTCAACTTGAATCCTAACATCTCACTAAGAACACCCGATAGGGCAGACAAAATAACAACTTTAATCGTGGTATACAAGTATGGATTTGCGCTAAGACCAGAAATTTTAAATGGCGACTCCAGCTCCTTGAGTAAATCTCCAGCTAATTTCAATACGCTATTGGATACCATTAGCTCATCCTTCTTCTTCGGCTTCTGCTCAATCTGTTTAGGCGAAAACAAAAAAGATAAATCATTTGGATTTAGTTTCAGAGAAAATTTTTTAATTGTTACCTGCAAATAAAGGTTTATCTGCTCAGTGATTAATACGGAAATGCTTCGGTATTTTCGATTGATTTTATTGCCAAGTGTCATAAATCTTAATAGGAAGATCCCTAGAGCACTTGACCACAGTAGGGCTTCTAAATTCAAATGAGAATGTAAATGAACTGAATCCTTTAGCCATTCAACACTGAGAAATGCTAACAATAGAAGAGTCAGCAGAAAAGCTGCTGATACGATTACATCCACGGATCTTTGAGGGCCACGTTTCTACAAAAGCATGAAGTCAGTAAAAATTGCAGTGGAAAATAGTTAAGCTACTTACCTTCAAGTATGACCTTACACTTAGCCATGTTTTAATATTGCGCACTTTGTTCAGTCGAAAGTGTGGCAAATTCGACTTGCGTGCTCGTCTCGATGATGTTAAATGGGAGAAGAGTTTCGCATACAAGAATCTAGAAAAAAAAGAAAACAACAACCTCATGGATATTGATACAAAGCTTGAAGTTGAAAAGCAAACCACTTTCTTCTACAAGAATTTATGCCGGTCGTACGCAGGGAATTTGAAAGGGTTGTTCCAAAACGGTTGCTGGAGCGCGTTAGCCTTTGAAATCAGCATCACACGTAAGTATACAGAAAGACACAACTTTTTCGAGAAAATTTCTGAAAGAACTGTGCCAATTAGGACGAAGAAGGAGCAGTCTTTTATATACGACTCGGTATGGAATCTTCTCTCTTCCATTACGGTCACCTAACAAACAAGATGTCAGAAACATGTACATGTACATATATGGATCCAATTTGGTTGTTAGTATACAATCAGTCCAGATATCTCAATGAACCAAGGAGTGACCAAGGAATAGAGTTTTCTTGTTCAAAGTTCAATTGCTTATCTACCTAAATGAGATTATGAAGAAATTTCATAAACAAGGTGCTTTGAGTATGGAATTGTTTACACACCGTTTAAGAGGATCAGAAAGGGGCTGCTACAGTACAGTTTCTTACGTTTCAAGATCTGAAAAAGGCGAATCAACCCATTCCTTAGGTGCTCTGATTAAGGAGACCTTTAGAGAAGACATCTTTCACTGAAAATTATTTGATCTACATCAAGTCACTGGTCGCGTTTAGAATTCGGTTGGCGACATATCCAGCACTTTGCCTTGATCAACGAACACTTCTAAACTAAAAATGTATGAAGTCTCCCTCTCTCTCAAAAAATTTAGATAAAAATTTCACGCTTCGACTGAGTACAGTCAATAAATACAAATACCAACCTCTGTTTAAATGTCCTCTCTGCTACAGCAAACAACATGAATAATATTAAAGTAAGGCATAAACGTTGCACAAAACCAATGACCAAAACTGTGCGCTCCCATTGTGAGTTACCGAATGCAAAACGAAGAATAGCAATGGAGGAGAATGAAGCCTTCTCCCAGAGTAACATTGGCAAATCAAAGTAGTTTATCTCCATTGGTTTGTCAGAATCAATTGTCACCTAAGGAAAATAAAATAAATATCAACGTTGAAGTTAAAATTTGTCCTCGAGTATATGTACCTCACATAAGCGACAGAATGTTGGAATCAATGAAAGTATTATCGAGAAGCAAACCCCAATGTAAATGTAATCACAGGTTTCCGGCATGGCTTCCACACGCTCAATTATACATGACGATATGTCCAACACGGACATTTGTGCCTTTTTTATATCTCTCTGGTCCCAAAGGGTGCAGCTTACTGAAAGATTACAAGAATTTTAGTAATTTGAAATAGTTGTCTACAAAAGAAGAAGCCACGTTGCTTCTTGGTACCTACTTCGATCAGTATTTCCATGCGGAGTGAGTATCGTCGTCGGTGTAAAATCCATATCATAGCCCTCATCTTCAGACAGTTGGGTTTTTTTGTAATCGGAGTTTTCCAATTCTGAACTGTAACTGCATTCCTCACCTGAAATAGCAATCAAATGAGGAAAATTCACAACAGTCAGTTTTACATACTATTTGTGGTAACGCCCAACCACTCGGTGGCAGATGTAGTACACTCAGTGTAATTGGATGTACCAGGTGATGCTGGACTTGAAATTATTTCCCCATCGTCGCCTTCTTCATCTGTATCGCTACTTTCACTGCTCATCTTTGTCGGTTTCTTTTGAAAGGTCTCATTAGACGATGATTTCATCGTAACCAGTCTTGCTGATCTGTCGACGTCCGATTCTGATGAAAGTGGATACTTTCGTCTGTATCCTGGCAATGGGGCAGATGTGTTTAACGCATCCTCCAAACATAAGTTTTCCTCTTTGGCTTTAGATATGTTGTCAGTTAATCTCAACCGCAATTGGTTTTTGTCTGTCGCCGGTGCACTAACAGCGACCACTGCTGGTACAACGTTTTCTTCTCCACTTGAGCTCTTGCCATTTAAGCTTTCAAATCCGTCATCTTCCCCAACAATTCTTTTGGCAGCAACACCTCTTGCGTCTGCATTCTCAAGTTGATTGAAACCATCTTGATCGTCTTGAATTGCCATCTTAAATGCTTCTGCCTTTGACTTGGGTGAAGATTCGCCACTGCTGTTGCTGGTTGTGTTGGCTTGAGCATGCACATCCGGTTGTGGCCGTTTCTCCACATGCACTTCTACTGCAAAATTATGAATAGGTGAATCCCAATTTACATTGCGTTTTTTGTTGCCGGTTAGGCATTCGCTAAAGGAATCACCACCTGAAAGCAGCACTGAACTAGTGCAAGCCGAGAGATCTAGGGCTAACTTAGATGTATTTATGTCGGTGGTAGATGATTGCTTAGCTTCTAGTGAGTTTTTTTGCGGTTTAGTGAACACTTTGTTCTGTAAACTAGTTTTGCTGTGAATGCTTGTGGTACTTTCTTGTGGAGTTGATGCTCTACTACGAGAAGGCTTTCCACTTCCGCTCAAATGGTTAGTTGTGCACTCTGTTTCTAGACTTCTCATTCTAAAAAAAAAAGGTTGATGAATAACTTATAAGGTGATATCATTGCGGATTTACTTGACAAGTTTTCTTCGACGCCTGACACGTTCCCTTGGCTTGCCAGTGGAATTGCAGTATCGCTTCCTTTTCGACGTGATCCCATTTCCCGAACTAGTAGCCACAATTTGCGAATGAATGAGACTTAAAATTAAACTCAGTGCCATTGGGATGAGGAGTTCCGATATTGAGACAATATGCTGTTGGAAATAGATGAGTCAGTGTTATGTTTCGTAATAAATTGTATTCACCTCAGCATCGTTATCCAAACGATGAATATTGAATGTGTATACAGCCCAGCTTATCATCTGTGTTACGTACAGAAATAAAAGAATGCCAAATGCCTTGGGAGATGTCTGTTGAACCCACCATTTTGCATATACTGGAAGAAGAAAGTATCGCAGTATTGCCAATCGTATCACAGTCAAGAGAGATTGCTTCGGCTTGGCCTTCGGAAATGTAGAACCTAAAAAAGAGAGAGAGAAAAAAAAAATTAGTTAAAAATGTCTTCGCTGAGTCCGAACACCATAAGCACATTAGACCCATAACCTTATCATTTTTTTTTTCTGACCATTTTAAAAACTGAATTGATTGGCCTTATCTCCAAATCTTCGATGCTTGAAACAGAACGTTTGGTAAAAAGTGGGACATTCATCCGAGAGTGACCCTGCCGTGGAGCAGGCTAAAAGTCATGTTGAAAAAGATATGAGCCGAACTTGGGAGTCGTACACATTGTAATTAAGCCAGCTTACAGGACAGAGATGGATCACCGGTTTATGATCCAAGATTGATGGGAAAATACAGGTCTCTAATAGAATAGAATACAAGCTGCCGAAATAAGATTTCTTCGTTTTATTGCTGGAGTAACTCGTCGAGTTTGAGTTAGGAACCCCAGAACCAGAATACCCGAGGCACTCAATGTCACCCAGCTACTTCTTGCAGTGGAAAGCTTCAGGTTTGGGCACGTTCAACGCATGACTCCAACTCGGCTTCCAAGACGTGCCAATGACCCCATGACATCGGGTAGGCCTAGGATAAGATGGCTGGACCAAGTCCGGAATCTCACTTCTACCCGAATGGGGATAGCCTCTGGTGATTTAGAACCGATGGCGGAAGATCGGGAGACGGGGCGGGACCACTTAAGTACTTTATGCCCGCGACCTTCATACCGGGTCATTGAAAATGATAATGATGATGATGAAGTTACTCAGAATCTAGAAACTGGATTTGTAATATGTCATCATTATCATGAGAAAGAATAGCTTACAGCGTCGTCACCAATTTTCGAAATGCGTAGAATATTGATGCTGAGCAAGGTAACTTTAGAATCAGCACATTTCGATGTTATTTATGAAAACACTTTGTTGTAAAGGGTTTTTCAATAGGGACGCTACAAAAGTAGAGCGACAGGGACAGCAAACGACGCCATATTTTTCTTGCGGTTTTTTGACATTTCTCTTCAGTAAGGTTTGCCATTTCATGATGGAAAGATACAGATACGAGCCAACAACGAGTCGAAATTATTAAAATTTACTACCGAAACTCGGAGTCAGTGGCCTCAACGTTAAGAGCGCTACGTCCAATTTATGGTCGTCATAATCGTCCTAGCAGATCAACAATTGAGCGTCTAGTGGAAAAATTTGAATCCACAGGCACAGTACAAAATGTTCCCGTGCCAGTGAGACAAAGAAGTGCCCGTAGTGTCGAGAATATTGCTGCCACTGGGGCTTCAGTTGCAGAAAGCCCAAATGTGTCTCTCACACGTCGTTCTCAAGCGTTGGGCATCTCTGTGACGTCGTTGTGGCGAATTTTGCGAAAAGATCTTGGCCTACATCCTTACAAGATTAAATTGACGCAAGAACTGAAGCCGCTTAACCACCAGAAGCGTCATATGTTCGTGAATTGGGCTGAGCAACAACTTGAAAATGATTCGGATTTTCATCGAAAAATCATCTTCAGCGATGAGGCTCATTTCTGGCTGGATGGCTTCGTCAATAAACAAAATATGCGGTATTGGTCAGGCAGCAATCCACACGTACTCCATGAGTCATCATTGCATCCCGAAAAAATTACGGCTTGGTGTGGTTTATGGGCCGGCGGCGTCATTGGGCCGTACTTCTTCCGTGATGATCAAGACCGGCACGTTACTGTGAATGGGGATCGCTACCGTTCAATGTTAACCGAATATTTTTGGCCCCAATTGGATGATATGGACTTGGAGGACATGTGGTTCCAACAGGACGGCGCCACAAGCCACACAGCGAATGTCACAATCAATTTATTGGAAACCAAGTTTGGAGAACGTGTTATCTCACGAAATGGTCCAGTCGCTTGGCCGCCTCGGTCGTGCGATTTGACGCCGTTAGACTATTTCCTGTGGGGCTACGTCAAGTCTATGGTCTATGCCAACAAGCCAGCGACGATTGATGAACTTCGTACGAATATCGAACGTGAAATTGCAGCAGTATCGGCCGATTTATGCTTGAAAACCGTCGAAAATTGGGTTCAGCGTCTGGACTTCTGCAAGCGTGCCCGTGGTGGCCATGCAAAAGAAATCGAGTTCCATACATAATGGCATCGAACGTACTTTCACAGGAATAAAGAATTTCATTGATATCCAAAACAGTTTTTGTTTTATTTAAAAAAAACTTTTGTAGCGCTCTTATTGCAAAACCCTGTATAAGATGTGTATTATGTAAATTGAAAGGTTTTTGGGTTTTTATGTTAAAGATACTCTGACGAGTTTCTTTCTCCTTAGCAAATGTTTCGACCAGAAAAGTGCTTGAGCAGAAGAACGTCTGCAAAGTGTCCATCGTACACTACAACTCTGAATCTATTCGTTTTAGACTCTACAATAAAGGGAGTGCTCAGCTTGTGAGAATCCGCTTTGCGAAAGGAAATCACTAATTGACACGGGATACTACAAACTTGTATTTATATGTAGATCTGAAAGTCTCACATAAACTTCAGAGTATCACGATTGCATTTGGCAGAAGGAAAGATTTGGGATAAAACGTTCTGTTAAAGAAACCACGTTCTTCACTGCAGAGCACAAAGGTACAAGGATGGTGAAATTTAGGAAAACATAGAAAAAGCCACAGCAAAGTGTTACGTATGGACACCCAGACGCACTCACTCCAGCAGTAAAGAGAAATAACTTTAAACCCCAGAATCACAGAAACTATCTCCATACGGGTAGCAGTGCTGCCGTTTCACATTTTTCTTGAGCAGTATAATTCGATCTCTTTGCGCAGTTCTGGATTTTTTAACTGACTTCTCCATTTCGATCCCAAGTCCTACACACAAAAATAGGCACACACCACTACAGTGACAATGACACATGTAGCTTTAAAACGAATGACAGGTAGAAGACTAATAAAATTCAGCGTAAAAGCTTAGAGAAGACACACATTTTTTTATAAAACAATGATAGTAAGCATTAATATCCGCATTCTAATTGATAGTTTAACAGTAGATATTGGACTGTTCAGCAGTTGCTGAATGGGCATAGTGTCAAGAGAGTGGTAGCGCAAGAAGAGCTGACTGTTCCAGTCGACGAAGAAGTAGTCATTAGTAAAGTATGGGTTGACGAAAGTATGCCCGACGACTGGACAATCAGCTCCATATGCCACATCTACAAAAAAGGCGACCCTATGTCTTGCAAGAGTTATCGAGGCATATCCCTACTAAACGTCGCGTATAAGATCCTATCCAACGTAATGTGTGAACGTTTTAAGCCTTTCTGCAACACACTAATCGGCAAGTACCAGTGTGGCTTCCTACAAGGCGATGAGCTCTACAAGGCGATGGCCGAACTAGTGATCCCGCAAAAACTAATCCAGCTATGTCGCATAACGGTGGAAAACTCGCGATGCAATGTGCAGTTTGGAAGAAGTTCTTCTGAACTATTCCAAACGTGTACCGGATTTCGGCAAGGAGATGCGCTATCATGTGACTTCTTTAATCTAGTGCTGGAACAGATAGTGCGCAGGGCAGGTGTTAACACGGAAGGCATCATCTTTAATAAATCTGTCCAGCTCCTGGGATACGCAAATGACATTGACATCATCGGTCGCTCCCAGCGTGCCCTCATAGAGGCTTTTACGGCAATCAAAGAACAGGCGGAAAGAGTTGGTCTTAAAGTAAATGAGGACAAAAACAAGTACATGCTGTCAACAAACAAAGATTCATCTGTCCACCGCCTAGGACAAAACGTCACTGTTGACAACAATAACTTTGAGGTAGTCAAGGAGTTCACCTACCTTGGAGTAAATTTAAACTCCACGAATGACACCCTAGTGGAGATCCGACGAAGAATAAACCTAGGAAACCGCTGGTACTTCGGTTTGGCAAAACAAATGGCTTCAAAACTCCTAACGCGAAAGACGAAATGCATGATCTACAAAACCCTGATCCTGCCAGTCCTACTCTACGGTGCCGAGTGCTGGACGATAAGCAGGAAAGCAGAGCATGTATTGAACACTTTCGAGAGAAAAATTCTTCGTCGAATATTTGGTCCCGTATGCGAGGAGGGCGAATGGAGGAGAAGATACAACCGCGAACTCTATGAGCTGTATCATGATTTGGATGTAGTCCAAAAAGCGAAAACACGTCGACTACACTGACTCGGCCACATCGAGCGAATGGAGAACAATGCTCCAGCCAAGAGGATTTTCGAATCCCAGCCCCAGGTTCGAGGCGACAAGGAAGACCGAACCTCCGTTTTAAGGACCAAGCAATCGCGGATGCCAGAGCGCTTGGACTAGAGAACTGGATCGAAGAGGATGGAAGGCTGCCGTGTCTCAGGCAGGGACCCTCCACGGGTCGGGAGCCCGTTAAGTATTGGACTGTTGGGGTGAGCAGTATAATTTGCGTTTGGGCAGTACGGAATGATCAAATAGCAGTATAATACTTTCGGCAGCACTGACGGGTAGGGGTGGGATTTCTGATTTATCACAATCGTGTCACCCTGAGTGATATGATATGTTCTGCATGTGAATCATTTCATCATTCATCACATTACCTTAGCAACAGCGGGAGCATCATGTGTATAAACAAGGCACTGGGAACATGATGACGCTGTCCAAGCGCTGTGAATACAGTTACCCAAAAAGAAAACACACAAGTTGTTTTCGACTTCACTTTATCTATATATGTATATAAAACTCTTTGTCCTGACTGACTGACTGACTGACCCAGAGATAGGCGCACAGCCCAAACGGCTGGTGCTAGAAACTTGGAATTTGGACAGTAGTTTCCTTTTGTGGCGTAGACACCCACTAAGAAGGGATTTTTGGAAACTCAGCTTTTACAGGGTGTTACAGGGTGTTAAAGTTTGTATGAAAAAAAAAATTTAAATTTGACTTTTGAATTGAAATTTGGTGGGTATATTCTAGAACAGAAATAATTAAACACGTGTTTTACCGTTTTTCAAAATTATGACTATGAGCCAAGATACAGGGCGTTAAAGTTTGGCTATTTATAGTAATGCGCAACCGTAGTCAGCGGCACATATCGCTTCGTGATCGTGTGTTGTTTTTGTTTTGCCCAGTTGTACAAGGGTAGTTTTTTTCATTTTTATTTGTGCTGCTTTTCTTCACTCAGCACGGTATCTATTCATGTATGTATGTATTTGATGGAAATATTTTTTGTTGTAGTCGCATTTACTTGAACACAAATATTCTACGATACAGAATCCTACCTATTTGGCAGGAAATCATTTTCACATGTAAGTACATACACATGTATATTGGTGTGTATATTCTTGATCTTGTGTTGTGGGCTACAACTAGGGGGGAAAGAAATACTGCCGTCGCACAGTGGGGCAGCTGTATGGCGATCGGTGGCAGAAAGTCAAAAATCAAAATGTTCAATTTAACCTTTTTTTTTATTCCTAATTGATTAACAGTAAACCAATGCATACATTGTGCATAAACAATTAACGGTGTCTACTTTTGATATCTAATAACAGCAGTTGAAACTTGTCGGTTCTGCGAGTCAGAAGTGGATTGAGTAATTTAAGTAAAAATAAAGTGTGCAGTTCATATGTGAACATTTTTATTTCAGTCGAAAAATATAACAATTTCGATATGGATCATTTACCTGGAGGTGTGTCCTCTCACAAGAAGCGATTTTAACCCAATACAGTATCTTGTTAATTTTGTTATATTGATTTGAACAAGTGACCAGTAATTAGGACTTTTTTACAAAAACGGTCGACAAACTCGTAGATTTTAAAAAAAAAGTGGGGCAGAGTAGGGCTTACATTTTGCCACCAATTCATAGGTAATATATTAAACTTCGATACAGAATAAAAAAAAGCTGCGCATACTTGCGCCTTTTTGTGCTAAGCCGGATTATCTTACAAGGGAGGTCTTATTATGGAGCGTCTTAATTACGACTATATAGATAGAAAAATATGAAGGATTGGCGATAATAGTGGAAGCTAAACTAACAAGTATCTATATCACATAGTCAGAAACAAGAATAAAAGGCATTTCCACTATATACAATTGTCCAAGGGGAAAAAACCCTTAGCTAGCTAAATGTTGCAGCAGTGGATGTGAGCGAAAATAAGGCTTATAGCTTAAATATGTGATTTTCATCAAATTATCAATAAATCAACAATATATGAACACAAATAAAAGTAAACGAGCCTTAAAATAATTTATGCCATGTTTTGTTGTCTCTTGCCCCACTGTGCGTCGCCGGGAATGTTGTTTACGGGGACGCATTTAAAAATTAATATGAGAAATTGAAAGTTTATTCCTACTCATTAACGGCTTGAAACGCGGGGAAGGAAATATGGTACAATGTGACGTATTTCCACGCGGGCGTAGTCGCGGGTATCGGCTAGTATTTTATAAAACTGTGGCACCACCATGTAATGCACAATGTATCAATGCCAAACCATTGTAAAACAACTTGTTGCCAGGCACATTTGGTGTGCCCAAGCCCAAGCCAATGATGTCGCTGTGCTACATGTGTGGCTCTCTTTCTTGTTATTCTGTTGTTAGCTCTCTTTGTATTTTTCTTTTTCTCTTTTTTCTTATATCGTATTTGCTTAATTCTGTAGGTTCGCTCTTATTAGGAGTTAAAAATGGAAGATACTAAGTTAGCAAAATGGTCATCGTATTCGTTGAGGATCATTCTTGTTCAAGACGTGATGTCGAGTTCAGCTAGATCGTTAAGATCATCATAGAAGTATTTCCCGAGAGTTTTTCTTCTTAGCGTCGCAAGAGCAGGACATCTACACAGTAGGTTGGTAGTAGTTTCCTCTTCCTCCTCGTCCCTGCAGCTTCTGCAAAAATCGTTGGAGAGGACCCCCAGTCTAAGTGCATGCCTGCCTATCGAGCAATGTGCGGTAAGGACCTCTATCAGTGAACCTAGATTTTTCCGGTTTGTGGATAAAAGTCTTCTTTAAATCCAGGTTAGGCCAAATTTGTTTTGACAGGAGACAAGTGCTGATGTTGTTCCACCTGTGGCTTACCAGTTTTTTTGCATCTGTGTCAAGGAGGAATTTGATCGATTCCAGGCTTTCAGGGAGAAGCCGTCCTGCACCCCCTTTTTCCGGTTTGTCCGCTCTGCAGTTGCCTGGAACGTCCCTGTTTCCTGGGACCCAGCACAGGGTTAAGTCACACCTATCTGCAATCTCGTTGAGAGATCTGCGAGAAGCAATGCCGCAATTTCACCTATCCTACGGGGATAGTATTCAACAAATTATGCAAACAAAAAGGCTCATCTCCGCTATGAATAAAAACTTAAAACATGTCCATTTACAGACTCACTAGCTTTTTTTCTGGGAACTGCAGTCTGAGATTTCATTTACACAAGATGGGAATTGCCCAGGTCATCGAATGTCGGGTCTGTCTAGAGAAAGGCGAAATAGCAGAACAACTACTGTGTGACTGTGTGGCTCTTTTCTATGTATATTAGGAGTTAATGATGAATGGACACAATGATCCCTGAGTACATAAGAAACGCTTCGACGAGTGATATCCCTAACTTGAGGCCGTCCCTGTTCAAACAGCTCTCGGCACAATATATCTTACAATTGCAGTGCCACCTGCTTCAGAAGCTGAACCAATCAATAAAATCTCTAGCAGTTAGAAGCAAAATCAACAAATATTTTGAGGAGCTATATGAGCGACGTTATACGTTCGCCCTTCCAGAAAAATTTTAAAATAAATAGCTGGCGCGACAGCTCGAGATAAGCCAAGGCCTATCTTCCCGCAACCGTTCATGTTGTGCGTGTTACATTCTTTGCACGAATGGAAGGGACCCACAATTGTACTCTTGGAGGTTTGTCATTCCCCGACAAGAGGCGGTGCCCCGATAAATATTCGGTGGGCATGGGTGTGGCTTGAACCCACGCTTATCGCTTAGCAATCCAACGCACTGACCACCGAGCCACGGCGATACACAAAAAAATTATAAAAACAAATACTACTGAAATTCTTGTTGGAAAAACACTTAACGATGAAGGTGCTGGCAATCTATCTATACATATAAAAGGCTTTGCCCTGACTGTCTGACTGACTGACCTAGAGATACACGCACAGCCCAATCCGCTAGTCCTACAAACATGAAATTTGGACAGTAGTTTTCTTTTGTGGCTTAGACACCCACTAAGAATGGATTTTGCGAAATTTAGCTTTTACAGGGTGTTCAAAATTTGTATGAAAAAAAAAATTTAAATTGGATTTTGGAATTGAAATTTGGTGGGCATATTCTAGAATAGAAATAATTAAACACGTGTTTTACCGTTTTTCAAAATTATAACTGCGGGCCAAGATACAGGGCGTTAAAGTTTGGCAATTTGTAATGCGCAATCGTAGTCAGGTACACATGCATGTATGTACATATATTCTTCATCAATCTGTTGTGGACTAGAGAGGGAAAGGAATAATGCCGTTGCCGTTGCTTCCTCAGGTGCTGCAGCTACCTTGATTAAAACACACATGACGGGTCACTCTACCTACTCAAAGCTTCTCAATCTAAGTCATTCTGAGTCTACACTTTGTAACATCGTAAAGCAGAATGGCTTGGATCCGGTGCTTCGGGAAGCCAAAGTTATAGTGTGGGATGAGTGTACCATGGCTCATAGAAAGATATTGAGGATCTTAATAGGACGCTCCGACAGTGATTTTGACTGGTGGCTTCAGACAGACCAAGTAATATGTTGTCCTACGGGGGACCCGGCAAATGAAGTGAAGTGATGTCATCCATCTGATAGCCTAATGTCAAAAACCTGTCCTTGAAAGTTAACATACACACGTGTCCATCTTCAACGTGACTTGAGGGCAGAAGGGTTTTCTTACTTATTTCTTGATAATGGCGATGGAAAGAGTAGGGAAGAATTAATATACCAAGCAACCCTTGCAATATTATGGGAGATATAATTAGTTTGACTGGCAGAATACCTATACTGTACCTAAACATTCAGTTTGGAGTTCATGGCTGAAGTATTTCAAAGCTATTTGCACTAAAATAAACGCCTCATCCAACAACACCAACAATTTTCTGCTGGAGAAGTTGCCAACTGAGAATGTGAAGTGTGGCTCTTTGGACTCGGAAGTTAAACTCGAGGATGATGTACATTTATTAACCTGTAGAGTCATTGGACACTTTCTATCCACCAGGAAACCCACCTCATATCCTCATCCTCAAAGTTGTTGCCCAATCTAAACCCTCCAAAAATGTGCAGGTGAAGACTTTGTATTAACACGTAATCGAAGCCAGAATTTTCACAAGTGTCAAACAGGAAAAATCTGTCTCCCAAATGGAAGACGTTACATAATCACACATCCTTCTTTAGCTAACGGAAGTAAATCTACATGGTTGCAGGTCACTGCTAGTATAAAGAACATCCTAGGAAGCTGCGCCTAGAGAGAGACTCTCTTTGCATGAGTTCCAAGTTTTCAGTCTTTAGGTCAAATTCAGCGTCGTAAGTAGTAATGGGAACAAAACCTTAATACCATTTCCTTATTGTCGAAAAGTCCTCCATATGCCTAAAAAGCGAGTCAAGGTTTTTTTTTCTTAGCATCACCTGTCGAGTATTAATAAACCATATTTGACATACTCGACCTGAAATGGAAGCACAAGTATGACGCACAGTGATGTCACAAATGGAAGTCTGTGACCCACATTTGACTGGAAATGAAGACTTAATTTTTTGATCAACCAGTTTTTGGACAAATCAGTGTCGAGCTGCACAATAATGACTCACATGGAGGATGGAATCTTTAAAATTCTATCGACACATTGTTATTTTTAGAACCATAAAACAGAAATCGGTGAAAACACATTCACGTTACGATAATGCAAAATTATTTAATTATATCTCACGTCGGCATGGTGCGCTTTATCTTATCTGGGGCAGTTGCCCTGCAAGCTATATGTTTACACTTCATGCAGGAGCGAGTAATATAATCAGTTTGCATAATACATACTCGTACTTAATTTTAATGGCCGTTTTTATAACATATTATCTGCAATAATTTTATTATCAACAAGTGGGAAGGAAGCACATAACAGTGTGATATACAAACCAAGAAAGTGTGAAATGCGAGTTCATTTTCTTTTGTTTGGTCTACTACGCAAAAATTTTTGTTTAAACAGCTTTGCAATCGCACAAAGAAAGTAACAACAAGTTACTTTTGAAACAGAACTGCATTTTAATTTTCACAAATCAACGGAAAGATGCTAAATTATATTTTGTTTTCTTACGAGATGATAATTTAATTTAAAGAGGTTGTCTTGCGTTAGAGGCTGTAAACAACTTGTCACAGTAAAGGGTTCCAGCTTTGAACAATTGCACATAAAGCTGCGATTTGGTGACAACTATGAAATAGGTAGAGGGGTTATCCATGTAAAGCACAGCCACACATAGATCCCTTTGTGACATTACATGGATCTATTACCGGCAACTGTCAAAGTTCACCAAAATTATCGAATTGATAGGCTCCTAGGTAGAGAATGAGGAGCTCCAAAAATGGGAAACCTACATAACGAAACTCTTCGACGACACACGATCCTATGGGTTATGACCTTAAAGGAAGAAATGATGACCGCAATAAACAACGCCAAACAACTATCGGGGGCCCTATATTGCTGCATAGCAGACATCACCGCTATTCAAGAAGTGCGGTGGGATAAATAAAATAAATGGATGGCGCGACAGCTCGGGATGAGCCAAGGCATAGCTTCTCGCAATCCTTCATGTTGTAGGTGTTACATTTTTTGCACGACGTGCAGGGACCTACAATTAATTGCCGACTCCGAACGGCAAATTGAGAAGCTTTTTCATGACAAATTATACTCTCGGAGCCTTGTCATTTCCCGACGAGAGGTGATGCGGCGATAAATGTTCGGTGGACATGGCTGGGGCTTGAACCCACGCAGGCTTGCACAGCAGTCCATCGCACTAACCACTGAGCCCCGGTGCGGTGGGATGGGCCGGGCGAAAAGAGGATGAAAAACTGCGAAAAGCAGCGCTTATATAGAAGTGGATTCGTCGTTGTATTATGCTTCAAGTATGTGAACGGTCGCCTCACGACAATCCGCATCAAGGCTAAATTTGCCAACATTAGCCTGATATGCGCGCATGGCCGCACAGAGGAGAAAGACGACGATACCAAAGACAGGTTCTACGAGCTCTTGGACCAGACATACGAGCAGTGCCCTAGCTATGACATTAAGACTGTCCTAGGAATCAAAGCTAGGAAGAGAGAGCATCTTTGGTAGTACTGTCCGAAAGCACAGCCTACACGGCACCACCTCCGATAATGGATTTAGGCTGATCGGCTTTGCTGCGGGGCGGGACGTTGTCGTAGCTAGTCATGGAGATCTCCTGATCAGTCAACCAGATTGAGCACATTGCGATCAATGCAAGGCACTCCTCCAGTATTATGGATGTCCGAACGTTCCGAGGGGCCAACATTGACTCGGACCACTACCTTGTTGTAGCCAAGGTACGACTGCGGATATCCCGAACACCGCCAAGGCAAGGGAATACTGTGAGGAAGTTTGACGTCGGACGGCTGCAATTCCAAGAGATCACCAGATCCTTTTTCGATCGAGTCTCTCTCAGTCACTCAAGATGTCCTATGCCGCCAGCATAAAGTATTAAAGACCAGTGGCACCATTACCAAAAAGAGATGCCGCCTCTGATGTGCTGAGTTTTACTCGGCCACGGCAACGACGTTTGACGACGAGCGCCGGCATGCACATGCAGCTATACAAGAGGCATGCAAAGCGACGTTGCATAAAAGGACCAGAGCTGCTCGCGAGCTCTACGAGCAGAAATATGAGAACATCGGCTTCTCAAGAGGCAATAGAAGGAGCATGAGAAGCGCGCGATCGGGGAAATAGGGAGATGATACTGCAGGAATGAGGTTCGGAAGTTTTACCAAAGGGTAAAAGAACCTGTCAAGGCTACAGAGCCCGAACCGAGTGCCATTAAAACAGATGGAGAATTTTGTGTATTTTGCGTTTATTCAAGAGTGATGGAAGGAGGAATGCTGACGCTTAAATCGCGGCCGATGCGAGTGACAGAATAGTTAATGGCTCTCGCTAGCATTTATTTGCTGTTGAAGGGCGCCACCAATACAGAGCCTCCCTCCCCCGAATCTTTAGGACTTTATTTCAATATTCCTTGGGCCCGGGGTTATGGACCCAATATCTGGGGTTTTATTGTCCATAACTTCTAGGTTCTTAAACATTTCTGACGGTGGACAAGAAATCATGGCAATTGGATATGAGCACAAGATAAAGCGAAGGCCTAGTACAAGCCCTATGAGTTAGAAGGGAAAACAAAGCATACACAACAAACATAAAGGGAGCGGCTGGTGCCTTAATTGAGGCGCAACACAATCAGATTGAGTTTACAAGATTAAATACATAAGTCCATACATATCATTGTATGTATATAGCTCAACATAAGATGTACTTACCTCGCACTAAATCGACATCTATAAACTCGGTCTTGAGTTTTGCATTCTTTAGAGTAAAGCTGGTAAAGCCATCCAAGATTTTCTGTTCAACTGTCTTTTCCCATTGCTGCTTGTCATATGTGCCGATCTTTTTCTGATACCTGAAAAATTTTTCATTTATTTTAGTTAAATTCTGCGGAAGCGGAAATAAATCAGAGCGACAAAGCGTGCAAAACTAGTGCTTCATCGATGAAGCATGTCAGAAGGAAAGGGAAGGGACTCTTGACCTGGGTTTCAGATGTAAGACAAAGAATAGAGAGTGGAAATTTGGGATGTGCTCTTGCTCTTAACCGTGCCTATTAGCTTATTACTTATAAGGGGGAGGACTCCTTCTAGTTTTGTTGCACATAGTCTATGGCTGCTTTCTAATGCAAATGAAGCAGTCAGTTAGGCCGTTCTTCCTGAACTTGATGCTTAAATGCTGTACTAGGTTTTCTGAAAAATCATAACACTTGCCTTTTGAAGCAAGTTTTCAATAGATTTTCCCTTCTTCTATTAGCCATCTATTGACAAACAGCGATAACTTACTTGCACACCTAATAATTTAGCTTTGGATCGGAAATGGGCTCCAGACGTTTAGCTCTGGAGCATAGAGGTAGTGTTCTTGAAGCCAGGATTGATATTGAAGTCAGGAAAGAAAAACCCAGGGACAGGTACAAAACCGCCAAGCTTGTTAAAAGTTCGACTATTCTTAGCTCTTTCCACTGAAGAGGTTATTCTGTATTAGGGGCCTTAAATGCGCACTGCGACCTATGAGGTCTATTGTGGTGGCCCATATGGTTTAATCCGAGGTTTTATCGAGGCCTGTGATAAACCTCAGTACAGCCTTAGTTTCGATTTCCCGCGTTTCCGCTGGGTTGACCGCGGCCCGCGTCAAGTGGAGTAATCTTTTCCTGGACATAGGCACAGAATATGTTCAGCGGTCTTTTTCTGTTCTCCACAGCGCCGGAAAATATCGGTATCTGATACTTCCATTTTATGCAGATGGTATTTGAGTGGACAATGTCCCATAAGATAGCCCGTTAAGGTTCTTTATTCATCTTTGGTGAGATCAAGTAAAGTCTTGGCCTTGTATAGGTTGGAGTTGATGAACTTTTCGCTTGTGTAAGGGCCTGGAGGTTGGCCCAGTAGTCGGCGTGTTTGTTGTTGTCCCATTGGGTTATCTTGGAGTAGTCACGTTTGGGTGGTACCCCAAAACTGGGCTCGGGACCAACGAGTGGGACAGGCAGACAGTCATCCCGTTCGTTACCCTTGAGGCCTTCATGACCTGGGATCCAGACTATGGTAACCTCATTCACCGATGCAAGGTTTCGAGGAGGTTGAGACAGTCCTAGACAAGCTTGGACCCTACCGTATAGGATTTAAGAGCTAATAGTGCTGCTTGGCGGTCGGAAAGGTGTAGATGCGGGTTTCTTGGGTTCTTTTCCGCAGGTATTCTCTTGCACACAACTCAATAGCGTGGACTTCCGCTTGAAATACTGTAGGTGACTTAACCCCTTAAACCCCAGCACCTGTTCTGCTGTTTTTCAATTTTGAACCATATCATTTAAGATACAACAAACAATAGTTGGCGCGACAGCTCGGGATTAGCCAAAGCCTAGCTTCTCGCAACCATTCATGTTGTGCTTTTTACATTTCTTGCACGTATGGAAGGGACCTACAGTTTATTGCTGACTCCGAACGCCGAATTGAGAGGCTCTTTCATGACAGATTATACTCCCGGAGGCTTGTCATTCCCCGACGAGAGGTGGTGCCGCGAAAAATGTTCAGTGGACATGGCTGGGGCTTGAACCCACGCCGCTCGGTCAGCAGGTAGGCTGTATGGCGAAAATCGATCGTGTAAATAGCAATTCGATAAGCCAATCGCAAGCGCTAAAGAAGACTTGCTTCCGACTTTGGTAGTCCGCCGGAGAGCCGCATGCGACGAATGACTAAAGTCGATCATGCAAATGATCAGTCGTAGACGATGGCTCGCGGTATGAATGTGTTTTTGTGTCATTGTGCTGCATTGCGCCGCCGCCACATAGACCTTAGAACATCTGCTCTGCTCAACATTTTCAAACAGAATGAAATAGTCACATGCGAGAAGAAGTCTTGAAGTTCAGCCCACCTGAATATGGCTCTTAAGAGCTTCTAGAGAAATCGTACGAGTAATGAGGAATGATATTAAAACATCAAGAGCAATTGGAGCGAAAATTTAGGAAGGGAGGTTTTCTTTGATGGCACGGTCGGTAAAGACATGTTGGGCATCTTTAATTGTAGTCTTGTTCCACATTACAGAGAGATTGCCTTGATCAACTGTTTCACCGTGAATTGGATAGACTTGGCTGTTTCGAGAGTCAACGACGGATGGCTAACCAAAAACATAAACGGATACCTAGTTACCAGTGAATACAAGTAAAAGGAAGGATAGCAAGTCAATAAATTCACCCTAGATAATCTAAAATAGAATATAAAGAGTCGTAGGGTCATTCCACCGTGTGTATGATGGGTGGACAACATCCTGGTGATCCTGTTGAGAGACGAGGCCATAAACATTCAGACGAGATCCACTTTAGGGGCAAGGTGTTGTGGAGTGGTGTTGGACTATTACTGTTCTGGAAAAAAGTCGAGGAAACAGCAACTTTCGTAATGGTGTCGAGAGATGATGATTAGATTTAATCATCTTAACTGGAGAAAAAAAAGTTCGGGATCCCTAATCTTTTTGGAACAGGAGTTCAGCTGTCCGAGAGAGTAAGGGTGTATGTCGATGCCAGACAACTATCAAGTTAAAGAGAAAACCGGAACAGCAGTTTGTCGATCATTTTTGAAGACAAAAACCTCTGTCCGAGAAAAAGGCTCTACGCATGCTGTGAATAGCTTGCGAAAGGATCAGATGATGTGAAAAAATATCCTCGCAACAGTATCCAGACAATACAATACCAGCCAAGATCATTTAAAAAAAAAAACATTGGATTGTAAGCATGAAGGGATGAGGACAGGCAAGGAACACGTGCAAGGGTTAATATGAGGAATCGAATCAGGTGGGAACTCTAACTATTCTAAAAGGCATCTTCGGCTATGATGACAGGGCGGTCTGCTTCGAAATATTGTCGATTTGAACAACTTGCCAACTATTTACATATAACAATGCAAAGGTGGAGGTTGCCACCTAAATTCTCCATTAATTCACTAATTCTACATTAATTAACAATTAAATACTTTGTTATACTCACCATGTAACGATTTCATCCAATTTCATAGTATCATCCAAATTATCCAATTGTTATATGACCGCTACGAAGAAAACAAAACGAAAATAATGCAATCATTGGCTTAAATTGATTGATAAAACCACCAATTTATCATTAAACGACAATAACTAAGGAGTGCAAGAGAACACGTAACGCAATTTAGCTCAATTACTTCCATGGAGCCGGGGAAAAAAAACCGAGAACCGGTCAAAATTTAAATATTACGAGTGTCGAATCGGTACTCTACACAGACACTTGCTCAGCCAAACTCAAGGCAATGAAAAAGCAATCAAATTTGCAACTTATCGGCCTGATGCGTTTACTGCCGCCACCGCATACACCACTTTGAATGGCAATACAGCAACGCGTTAAATGACTTTCTCCGTGATATTAAAACGCAAGCATCTGTTGCATTAGTTTTCACTTTTGTTTAGGAGTCTCATTCTCCACGAACAAAGGAGCCTCATTCGTGGGTGGAATGCGAAAAATACAACCCACAGGGACTCCAACTTGGCGCTAGAAGTGATGGCAATTTGGCAACTCTAGGTGTGTTCGCCCAGACCTAGGCCACATTTTCCAATCCGTGTTCCATTTGCAAACAAAGCGGGGGAGACGGTGCTTCCACAAGCGAACTCGTTGTCGTTCCCTTTTCGGTTATTTGCAACGGTAGTCGGGTATAGAATCTAAAATAGATGTTTTGTATAAGAAAATGCCATCACGCAGCACCTACATTCCGAAAATAGACATTTCTTGTTTAATCGATAATTTATCAGTCGGTCGCGGCAACGGACAGTGGGCGGATGGGCTAAGTAACTTTCACACTTTGGCAGACAGGGATTGATGGTTTATTTTTTATTCACTAACCTTTAAGCGAAACACAAGGAAAACTACAAACAATTTAATTTAGCTCGAAACGAAACACGACGAAGCAAGCGAGAAAAAATAAACTAAGAAGTCAATTCTCCAGACGCACTGTACGAGGCTGATTCTCCGAGGTCGAACTGAAGGAACGTCAAAATCATCTGCAAATTGTTTTGCCTAATGGCGTTCATTTTGTGGATTGTCTTCGAATGGAATCCAAATTAATTATTTTTTTTCGCCGGTGATATTGAGCTCAGTGTGTAGATGGCGCGCGAGAAAGTAAGAAAGTGTTATAAGTCCTTAAAAATAATTTAAAACTTGTTCATATGAATTGTTGATTTCTTTATTATTGATTTAATCGATCAGTGCATAACGTACACTGTGAGGAAGTTCCACAGTGTTACTTAAGTTATTGGAGTTCGTCCACTGGCGCTCAAAGACCGCTCAGATTTCTGATTTGTTGTCATGTCTAAAATTTCCTAGACACACTGATGTACTGGGTCCTGGTTGTCATGTTTGCTGATGTTTCCAGCCATTTACTTCACGAAAAGCGGCTGTTTACTCCAGACACTAATTTGATGTCACGGCTAAACACTCCAATACACAAATATTGTTTTGAGTTTTGGTTGCTATATTCGCTTATGTCAAGTGCCTAATGATATGCTACATTAATTACCCGCAACTCAAACATTTAGCTCGGACACTAAGTTGTTTTCGTACAAGAACAATGCTGAAGAAGTCACATGGTAGCACGACGCCTTATCTAAATCCTTCATCCTTCAAATCCATCAAAGGTTTTAGTGAGACAGTTTCTGACCTTGATAGAGCAGCGAACATTCTCCTTCGTTATCTTACGCAATCGGAGAAGTTGGATAGAGATGTTAACGCTAGGCATTACTCGCAGATAGGCCGTCAGCTCGAACAGGAGTTGGACGTTTAGCATCTCTAGTTTCCTCTACCCTTGGGTAAGCGCCTGTAATGAAAGGACTTGGCGTTTTTCCGAGTAAAACAGATCTAATGCGATTTTAAGACGAAGACGTCGGATCGGATGTCTACTCAGCTAAGCCGAAGGTCTTCAAATCGTACCGCCTTTCTGATTCCTCTAGTGTATTCCAGGCAGAAGTACTAGAGATCAGAGAGGTCTGTAAGATACCACAATACCACCACCACAGCTTTTCCGCCATAAAGGAGTTCCAATCAAAGACTACGCCTTCCAACATAGTAGAACAGTGTAAGGAAGTAATTACCCTGGCAAATGCTCTGTTGAACATCACTATTCTCTGGGTTCCCGCCCACAGTAACATAAAGGAGAATAAGAACATCGACGAGCTATCCAGACGGACCTCAGGCCTTGACAATTCCCTCTGGGCCGTAGCGTATTTTTTATTGGGATATTGTTGAACGCCTTTCCTCTGTTTGCGAAACTAAAATCAGAACAAAAAAATTCGCAATCCCTCCGATAAGTTAATAATCGTATTTTACAAAATTCGACAACGCAAACACTTATCAGTGCACCTCAAGCGAATAGACAGTAATGGCTGTCAAATTGGTAGTAGAATGCATTCCACAACGTGGAATCACTACTTTTCTCACACATCAGGAGTATCAAAAATTAAACTTTTAATATTTTATTTTGTTTTCTAATGAAATATCACTGCAATTTCATTTATTTAAACAAATAGCACATAACTACAAATGTTGCAATGAATTTCTATCAATATATCCATTGAAAAACAGTTTTTTCAAAAAAATCTAATACGGACATGTGCACAGCCAAAAAGTGCAGTGAGTTGATATATCAACTCAACGCATTTTTTCGTCTGTTTTGTGTCACGCAAAAGAAATTTGAAATCTTGTTGAGTTTTTATTGCGGTTTTTGGCTGGTTTTGGATGGTTTTTTGATTGAAAACTTAATGAAATGAAAGGAAAGTAAAGAATAAGGGATATCTAAGGGATAAATAAGGTATAAGGGATATCTAAGGAATAAGGGATATCTAAGGTATAAGGGATATCTAAGGAATAAGGAATATCTAAGAAATAAGGGATATCTAAGGAATAAGGGATAAATAAGGTATAAGGGATATCTAAGGAATAAGGGATAAATAAGGTATAAGGGATATCTAAGGAATAAGGGATATCTAAGGGATGAGGGATATCTAAGGTATAAGGGATATCTAAGGAATAAGGGATATCTAAGGTATAAGGGATATCTAAGGAATAAGGGATATCTAAGGGATAAGGGATATCTAAGGGATAAGGGATATCTAAGGAATAAGGGATATCTAAGGGATAAGGGATATCTAAGGGATAAGGGATATCAAAGGAATAAGGGATATCTAAGGGATAAGGGATATCTAAGGGATAAGGGATATCTAAGGAATAAGGGATATCTAAGGGATAAGGGATATCTAAGGAAAAAGGGATATCTAAGGGATAAGGGATATCTAAGGGATAAGGGATATCAAAGGAATAAGGGATATCTAAGGGATAAGGGATATCTAAGGGATAAGGGATATCTAAGGGATAAGGGATATATAAGGGATAAATAAGGTATAAGGGATATCTAAGGAATAAGGGATATCTAAGGTATAAGGGATATCTAAGGGATAAGGGATATCTAAGGGATAAGGGATATCTAAGGGATAAGGGATATCTAAGGAATAAGGGATATCTAAGGTATAAGGGATATCTAAGGAATAAGGGATATCTAAGGTATAAGGGATATCTAAGGAATAAGGGATATCT
The DNA here is from genome assembly GCA_917880715.2 of Matsumyia berberina. NCBI lineage: Eukaryota > Metazoa > Arthropoda > Insecta > Diptera > Syrphidae > Matsumyia > Matsumyia berberina. The sequence goes on along the minus strand of OU862870.1, from coordinate 105,452,618 downwards.
AAGGGATAAGGGATATCTAAGGGATAAGGGATATCTAAGGGATAAGGGATATCTAAGGAATAAGGGATATCTAAGGTATAAGGGATATCTAAGGGATAAGGGATATATAAGGGATAAATAAGGTATAAGGGATATCTAAGGAATAAGGGATATCTAAGGAATAAGGGATATCTAAGGAATAAGGAATATCTAAGAAATAAGGGATATCTATGGAATAAGGGATAAATAAGGTATAAGAGATATCTAAGGAATAAGGGATAAATAAGGTATAAGGGATATCTAAGGAATAAGGGATATCTAAGGGATAAGGGATATCTAAGGAATAAGGGATATCTAAGGTATAAGGGATATCTAAGGAATAAGGGATATCTAAGGAATAAGGGATATCTAAGGGATAAGGGATATCTAAGGGATAAGGGATATCTAAGGGATAAGGGATATCTAAGGAATAAGGGATATCTAAGGGATAAGGGATATCTAAGGGATAAGGGATATCAAAGGAATAAGGGATATCTAAGGGATAAGGGATATCTAAGGGATAAGGGATATCTAAGGAATAAGGGATATCTAAGGGATAAGGGATATCTAAGGAATAAGGGATATCTAAGGGATAAGATATCCCTTATTCCTTAGATATCCCTTATCCCTTCGAAGAGCTGAATTTGGAAATCTAAGGAATAAGGGATATCTAAGGGATAAGGGATATCTAAGGAATAAGGGATATCTAAGGGATAAGATATCCCTTATTCCTTAGATATCCCTTATTCCTTAGATATCCCTTATACTTTAGATATCCCTTATTCCTTAGATTTCCAAATTCAGCTCTTCAAAGCCGGTACATGTAGGCGCGAAGAACTTGCAAAACTGGTTGTTAAAGCAGCTAAGGAGCAGTCTTGGAAAGAGTTCGGTGAGAAATTGGACCGTGATCACAGATCTGCAAACAAGGTGTTCTGGCATATCATCCGCCGTCTCAGAGGAAGGAAGTTTAATATCATCGAAGGAGTCAAATCCAAAGATGGTGTACTTTTTTCCGATGAGAAGGACATCTTGCGCACTTTTCGGAGCTGCTCAATCACGAACAGGGCACTGAGGATGGCAGACCCATAGTTTTGAGTAGGGCGGAAAATAGTCCCACCGTAGAGGACGTGACTTTGGCGATTAAAGCGCTAAAAGTTGGTAAATCTGCTGGTGTGGATGAAATCCGGCCAGAAATGCTCAAGGCTCTGGGTAAAGATGGAGTGAAATGGCTCTCCCGTGTCATTAAAGTGGCCTGGGAATGCGGTGAAACGCCTAGCGATTGCCAAACTGGGGTGATTGTTCCTCAAGCTCCTTAATAATTTCTAAGTTAGAATATGTTCTAGAGAGAACATAGAGAATTTTTATATGAAGATTAAATACATGTGCAATTTTGTAAACCAATTGTTTTGGTCCTTTTTTAATGACCTAACCCTTTTTCATCATTTTATTGCTGCAAACCATAAAAAACGATTTTCCAAACGAAATACACGAACACGATCACTAAACATACCAAAGAACACTAAACGTACGGTAAGTTTAGTGTATTGCGTTCGGTATTCGGTTTGTGTTCGCCTTTCTGATTCCTCTAGTGTATTCCAGGCAGAAGTACTAGAGATCAGAGAGGTCTGTAAGATACCACAATACCACCACCACAGCTTTTCCGCCATAAAGGAGTTCCAATCAAAGACTACGCCTTCCAACATAGTAGAACAGTGTAAGGAAGTAATTACCCTGGCAAATGCTCTGTTGAACATCACTATTCTCTGGGTTCCCGCCCACAGTAACATAAAGGAGAATAAGAACATCGACGAGCTATCCAGACGGACCTCAGGCCTTGACAATTCCCTCTGGGCCGTAGCGTATTTTTTATTGGGATATTGTTGAACGCCTTTCCTCTGTTTGCGAAACTAAAATCAGAACAAAAAAATTCGCAATCCCTCCGATAAGTTAATAATCGTATTTTACAAAATTCGACAACGCAAACACTTATCAGTGCACCTCAAGCGAATAGACAGTAATGGCTGTCAAATTGGTAGTAGAATGCATTCCACAACGTGGAATCACTACTTTTCTCACACATCAGGAGTATCAAAAATTAAACTTTTAATATTTTATTTTGTTTTCTAATGAAATATCACTGCAATTTCATTTATTTAAACAAATAGCACATAACTACAAATGTTGCAATGAATTTCTATCAATATATCCATTGAAAAACAGTTTTTTCAAAAAAATCTAATACGGACATGTGCACAGCCAAAAAGTGCAGTGAGTTGATATATCAACTCAACGCATTTTTTCGTCTGTTTTGTGTCACGCAAAAGAAATTTGAAATCTTGTTGAGTTTTTATTGCGGTTTTTGGCTGGTTTTGGATGGTTTTTTGATTGAAAACTTAATGAAATGAAAGGAAAGTAAAGAATAAGGGATATCTAAGGGATAAATAAGGTATAAGGGATATCTAAGGAATAAGGGATATCTAAGGTATAAGGGATATCTAAGGAATAAGGAATATCTAAGAAATAAGGGATATCTAAGGAATAAGGGATAAATAAGGTATAAGGGATATCTAAGGAATAAGGGATAAATAAGGTATAAGGGATATCTAAGGAATAAGGGATATCTAAGGGATGAGGGATATCTAAGGTATAAGGGATATCTAAGGAATAAGGGATATCTAAGGTATAAGGGATATCTAAGGAATAAGGGATATCTAAGGGATAAGGGATATCTAAGGGATAAGGGATATCTAAGGAATAAGGGATATCTAAGGGATAAGGGATATCTAAGGGATAAGGGATATCAAAGGAATAAGGGATATCTAAGGGATAAGGGATATCTAAGGGATAAGGGATATCTAAGGAATAAGGGATATCTAAGGGATAAGGGATATCTAAGGAAAAAGGGATATCTAAGGGATAAGGGATATCTAAGGGATAAGGGATATCAAAGGAATAAGGGATATCTAAGGGATAAGGGATATCTAAGGGATAAGGGATATCTAAGGGATAAGGGATATATAAGGGATAAATAAGGTATAAGGGATATCTAAGGAATAAGGGATATCTAAGGTATAAGGGATATCTAAGGGATAAGGGATATCTAAGGGATAAGGGATATCTAAGGGATAAGGGATATCTAAGGAATAAGGGATATCTAAGGTATAAGGGATATCTAAGGAATAAGGGATATCTAAGGTATAAGGGATATCTAAGGAATAAGGGATATCTAAGGGATAAGGGATATCTAAGGGATAAGGGATATCTAAGGGATAAGGGATATCTAAGGAATAAGGGATATCTAAGGTATAAGGGATATCTAAGGGATAAGGGATATATAAGGGATAAATAAGGTATAAGGGATATCTAAGGAATAAGGGATATCTAAGGAATAAGGGATATCTAAGGAATAAGGGATATCTAAGGAATAAGGGATATCTAAGGAATAAGGGATAAATAAGGTATAAGAGATATCTAAGGAATAAGGGATAAATAAGGTATAAGGGATATCTAAGGAATAAGGGATATCTAAGGGATAAGGGATATCTAAGGAATAAGGGATATCTAAGGTATAAGGGATATCTAAGGTATAAGGGATATCTAAGGAATAAGGGATATCTAAGGGATAAGGGATATCTAAGGGATAAGGGATATCTAAGGGATAAGGGATATCTAAGGAATAAGGGATATCTAAGGGATAAGGGATATCTAAGGGATAAGGGATATCAAAGGAATAAGGGATATCTAAGGGATAAGGGATATCTAAGGGATAAGGGATATCTAAGGAATAAGGGATATCTAAGGGATAAGGGATATCTAAGGAAAAAGGGATATCTAAGGGATAAGATATCCCTTATTCCTTAGATATCCCTTATCCCTTCGAAGAGCTGAATTTGGAAATCTAAGGAATAAGGGATATCTAAGGGATAAGGGATATCTAAGGAATAAGGGATATCTAAGGGATAAGATATCCCTTATTCCTTAGATATCCCTTATTCCTTAGATATCCCTTATACTTTAGATATCCCTTATTCCTTAGATTTCCAAATTCAGCTCTTCAAAGCCGGTACATGTAGGCGCGAAGAACTTGCAAAACTGGTTGTTAAAGCAGCTAAGGAGCAGTCTTGGAAAGAGTTCGGTGAGAAATTGGACCGTGATCACAGATCTGCAAACAAGGTGTTCTGGCATATCATCCGCCGTCTCAGAGGAAGGAAGTTTAATATCATCGAAGGAGTCAAATCCAAAGATGGTGTACTTTTTTCCGATGAGAAGGACATCTTGCGCACTTTTCGGAGCTGCTCAATCACGAACAGGGCACTGAGGATGGCAGACCCATAGTTTTGAGTAGGGCGGAAAATAGTCCCACCGTAGAGGACGTGACTTTGGCGATTAAAGCGCTAAAAGTTGGTAAATCTGCTGGTGTGGATGAAATCCGGCCAGAAATGCTCAAGGCTCTGGGTAAAGATGGAGTGAAATGGCTCTCCCGTGTCATTAAAGTGGCCTGGGAATGCGGTGAAACGCCTAGCGATTGCCAAACTGGGGTGATTGTTCCTCAAGCTCCTTAATAATTTCTAAGTTAGAATATGTTCTAGAGAGAACATAGAGAATTTTTATATGAAGATTAAATACATGTGCAATTTTGTAAACCAATTGTTTTGGTCCTTTTTTAATGACCTAACCCTTTTTCATCATTTTATTGCTGCAAACCATAAAAAACGATTTTCCAAACGAAATACACGAACACGATCACTAAACATACCAAAGAACACTAAACGTACGGTAAGTTTAGTGTATTGCGTTCGGTATTCGGTTTGTGTTCGCCTACACAAACTCTATCGGGCGAGGTAGAGTTTATATGTGTATGCTAGTCGAGGCGGGCAAGCAAGAGCCTCTTAAGTGCGTTAGTCGAATAGTTCTAGGGCTCGATGACCTGTTTAACTGTTATAACTGTTATTCAACCTGGAGATACATATCTGCATGTTCGCCGTCCGAAGTAAAACAAGTGGCTAAACACTCGCACACACACACAAAAATACTTCCATCCTACTTGTCTTTCAATTTCATTGCAACGTTTTCCAAGTAAAATAAATAGTTAAAGTAAGAACTCGCATAACACGGTACAACATGGATAGTTGCGACATGTTAGCTGTTGGCTCATTCCGAACTGTCGCCCCACTGTTGTTTTTTTGTTAAAAGGCAGAGGACTTGCAAGGGATTATTCTCATTGGTTTTTTCAACTGTTGCGTTTCTGAAGCCAATTTGAAGAATGAACCAGCAACTTCGTGTCGATCATTGATTGCAAAATCAATGCGATCAGCGAATTTAAATCCTCTACTCAGGGAGGGCTTTGTAAAATTTGGTTCGAATAAAAAAAAACATTTCTTAAAAACATTATTGTATTTATTTGTATTTTATTTCGCAAGTCCTGGAAAATATTCATAAAATTTTTCAATAAAATTAAATTCATTACAGAATTTTATTACAAAAAACAATAATTATTATTTCCATCTAAATTTAGAGTGAACAGTTTTCATTTTGCTTACTTTCTTTTCCTTTTCTTTTTAAAATTTATATCCGTTAACGCGTACTGATTTATTAAATTACAAAATACGTTTAATGATTTAACATTTATTTATTTTGAAAATGCCTTTTGTGTAGTTATTTGTTTGTAACGACAAGTGATTCGTTGTTGTTGTTGTGTAAAACGTTTAAGATGTTTCATTTCGTTTTTTTTTGTATTTTTATTCAAGTTTTTTCTTTTTTTTTTAATTTGTCTAATTTAGACTATAGTGTTAGTGTTGTTTTTTTTGTCGATGTCATTGTTTATGTTTTTTTTTCTTCTGATTTTGTATTTTAGTTTAACGTGTGTTTAATTAAAAAAAAATATCTAATTAGTCTATCACGTCTGTTTTATGTGCTGAACGGGCGGAGGAGGTGTCGGCTTGAAGCATTGCATTAGGAACGCTGTGTACATGATGAAGCCGATTCCTAATGCTATCAAGGCATACATGAAGATATTTAGTTCAGGTTGTCGGAAGCGATTTTTCCTTAGCCATTCCAATACTTCATCTTCACATAGGAGGTCACCTGTTAAACAGAGAATAAATAAAAATAAAATGCAAAATTAAAACAAAAAGACTAAATAGAAACTGGACTATGAAAGAAGAACTTTAGAGTGGTTCTCCAAGAAGAGGTACATATGTATACTTAGAGGGGAAAAGTAGGTCCATCGTGATACCACTGAGCACTGGGGTTTGACCCCTGCTTACTCCTGCTTTACTAATATAGCCGTTAAGATCGGCCATGATGGCAGAGCTCCGATTATTTAGAAAGTATTGGCCTAATATGGTTTTCCTGATGTTGGCAAGGGCGGGACACGTGCAGAGGAAGTGTGCAGTCCTCCTTCTCGTCTCTACAGCTCCTGCAGAAATCGTTACATGCTGTAGCCAGGCGTTGAGCATGTTTGCCTAGGATGCAGTGCCCCGTGAGGACGTTGATTAGTTTTGAAAGTTGGTCTCCTTCAAGTTCTATTAATGCATTTGATCTTTTCAGATCCAGGACAAGGCAGACCAGCCTGGTATTATTTGAATAATCAAGGTGTTGCCATCTACGATTTGATTTCGAAAGAGCGTCGGTGGAAGACAGGTGTTTAATATGCGACATAGACGCTTTACCATGGTTGATTATCCTGTTGTCTGTACATTGAGACCCTACTCTGGCGAATTCGTCAGCCGTGAAGTCTCTTTGAATGTCCCATTGACTATGGACCCAAAAGAGTATGAGGCTATACTGGCAGTCCTTCACTGACCTAGACTGTATTGTGTTGGATACGAGGGACCTGATCACAGCATGTGTGTCGATGAAGATCGCAATATCTGTGCGTGATATTGGGTTAGCCCTCAGTCAAGTGGCGGCTTGATTAATAGCTGTGACTTCGGCTTGGAAGACACTATTTAGGGAGACTGAAGGAGGGGTGGATATCCAGGTCTCCTGAAAAGACACCGGCACCGAAGTCAGACAAGCAAGTATCGACACTTTACGAAGGCGACGTCTTGCGATCGGTTCTCAATAAGCTAGTCAGTAAAGGTTTAGGAGACTTTATTGAAAGCACTAAAGACAGTTTAAGGTCACTTCGGCGACACGGTCTTAACTCCGTCTGCTTCGTAGTAATTTAACTTAACATTTCACGAATAAAATTAGTTTTTGACAACGTACCTCTATAAATACTGGGAAATCTTCTTCTAAAATACACCATAGCTGGCAACTTGGTCACACCCCACTTCTTCGCATATCTGGCATCGGCCATTTTGACAAATGTTATGTCTAGGTTATCCGTTTCGCTGTCAATGTTCTCCAGCTTTTCCAAAGCCGCTGAACTGTCTTGCTGATTATGTTCATCTGAAGTGTTAAGGTAATTATACAAGGATACGTCAAATGATTTGCTTCCAAACTTACAAAAGAAAACCGTAATGAATTCATTTTCCTCCAACAATTTGTCCAACATCTTTCGGTTGACTTCTTCTATTTCATTTTTGATCTCGAAGACATCTTGCGATGTTAACCACGTAATGATCTTCTCGTGCTGATGTAAATCTCCGTCATACAGAACAGGAACTTGCTTCCTTCAAGGAAAAGGAGGAAGTCTAAATCAAATCAAATCAATCCCAAATGAGAGTTGCTTACCTGAAGTAAACCAACGATGGGATGTTAACAACTTCGTATTTTTTGGCAGCCTCCACACTTGCTATTTTAACAAAATCAATTCCGAACATATCTGCTTCACCATCGATCTCCTCTAGCTCTTCAAGGATTTCCTCACACTCAGCACAGTCTTCGTCATCTGCAAGAAAGGGAAGAACTATTGCTACGGTGGTATTCTCTAAAGATTCAGTTGCTTACAAAAGAACACAACCAAGAGGGTGGACTCGGCCATCAGACGGTCCAACATTCTCTCGTTGACTTCCTCGATCTCATCTGCCAGTTCTCGGTTATCATCGTCAATCAACCACTCAAGGACGGATTGTTCGTTTTGTAGATCTCCTTCGAAGAGAAGTGGGTTTCCGTTCCTAAGACAAATAAAAGGATTTAATGAAACTCATATGTTAACGGATTTCTAAGGTTCCAGAAGAGAGGAGTCGACTTTCGACCCATGGAGGACTAAGTTGATAGGCGAAGAACATTGATGAGTAGGAAAGAGGAGACTATGCCCACGAAGAACCGGCTAGAAATGGAAATTGGATGTGGAATGCTGATAATATTGAACAGACTGCCTAAAGATGTCTCGGAGAAATGAGCGCTAGCTAGAAACGCATGCACGTAACACCAATCGACCAGACCTAAGTAAGAAGGAATCAGCAACGTCTAATATGATGACTGTCGTGAGCAGATGTAATTGCTCCTTATGTGTTGTTCGGTTGTAAGAGTCAGACAAGTTTTGAGTTTCCGACAAGCGACGCAACAATGGATGTCGATCCCCATTTATCATTCAAAGCGGCGATCCGTACCTGGATGCAGACAAACATAAATTAAAAGGGGTTCGTTGTGATTCCACAGGATCTATAACAAATCCAGAACTACTTAAACCAATAAGAGCTTGTCATAAATGTAAGACAAATGGATCGGTTAACGGTGGGGAATGCGGCCACACGTGATACACTGGATGTATACAGCGATCGTCAGACCCATAATTACCTACGACCTGATAGCATGGTGGAAAGCAACAGAGAAATCTCACAGATCTCACAAAGGTACAGAGATTAGCATGCTTAGGAGTTACAGCAGCTATGAGATCACCACCTCAAATAGGGTTAGAAGTTAGGCCGAATTTAACCGCATTAGACCACTACGTAGAGAGTACAGCGGCAAAAGCAGCCTATAGTCACGGGTCCGCACTTCATCTATATGCATATTCTGATCTCTAAAGGAAAACGGACTATATCACACCATACTTAGAATTCGACAAAAACTACTCCACCCTTACACCTAGCAGACAATATTGGAAAGCTAACACCCTAACGAGAGAACAAGCTATCCAAATCTACACTGATGGTTCTAAGATGCAGGAAGGTACTGGAGCAGGAGTGCACAGCAGTTCACTAAATATAAACGATTCATACAGACTCCCGGACGAGTGTAGTGTGAAATTTGTTGTGAAATTTGCTGAAATTTGTGCCACTGATAGAGCAGCAAGGACAATAGATGCTAGGAGACTGAGGCCATCTAGGACCACCATTCTCGTCGACAGTCAAACAGCTATAAAGGCTTTAAAGAATGTCAACACCAAATCTAAGGCAGTGTCCAAATGTCGCGAAATCCTCAACAAAATAAGCGTCATTCACGAGCTCAACATCTGCTGAGTCCCCGGACATAGCGACATCAAGGGTAACGAAAAAGCAGACGAACTGGCTCGGTATAAATGTACCTATCGGTGTATTGAAAGGTAACGTCGACCACAAGATGAGAGAGCAAATCAACACTTCTTGGTCAGTCAGTGGCGACTGCATTACATATATCCCGCAGTATATGGCAGAAAATAGACCAGACCAAGACAAAATGTCTCCTGGTTATGAATAAAAAAGATACTCGCATCCTAATAGGTGTACTGACGGGACATTTTGTCATAGGCACCATGGCCAGCAGACTCGGCATCAACTCCCCAGAGTGTCAGGACTTACTCTGTGAGACCATCAACCATTTACTCTGTGAGTGTCCCAATCTTTAAAACCGCCGACTTTGACATGTGGGAAACAGGCTGTTTGGAGAATTGGGAAACCTAACAGAAGTGCCAATAGCGAACATACTCCACTTGAGTACAGGCTCGTTTTGCGACAGGCCACTCATCTAGAACCTAAGGTTGGGACATGGATCACAACACAAAGGGGAACACAATGGATCAGTAGGCCCCCGTGAACGCACAGTCATTAGACTAACCCATAGCCTAACCCAATCTAAGACAAATGGACAAACTCCATGAGAATTTACTTTGCAAGTTATGCAGAACGATTTCTCCCAATTTTCGTTAATAAATCGATTCTTTTCAGCATTTCTCTATTTAACAGGTTTCTCATTGATCTTATCCTTATCCTTTCCCTCCATTTCATCAAGTTTCCAATCGAACATCCATCCAAAAACAGTCAAAAACGTCAACAAAAACTCAACAAAATTTGAAATGTCTTTAGTGTGACACAAAACAGACGAAAAAATGCGTTGAGTTGATATACCAACTCACTGCACTTTTTGGCTGTGCACATGTCCGTATTAGATTTTTTTTAAAAATCAGTTTTTCGATGGAATTATTATTGGAAATTTATTGCAACAGTTGTTTTTATGTGTTATTTGTTTAAATAAATGAAATTGCAGTGATATTTCATCAGAAAACTAGATAAAATATTAAAAGTTTAATTTTCGATACTTCTGATGTGTGACAAAAGTAGTGATTCAACTTTGTGGTGTGCATTCTACTACAAATTGACAGCCATTCGTGTCAATTCGCTTGATGTGTTTGGAAAAGTGTTTCCGCTGCAGAATTTTGAAAAAGACGTTAGCTGAGTTGTTGGAGTTGAATAGATGGGATTACGTATTTTTCTTTCAGATGTGGAAAGCGTTTGACGGGGTCAACAGAAAATTTATTTGGATTGCATTTGACTAAAGATTGGACAAACGAATCGGGGTAAATAGGTAGAAAGACGATAGATTGAAATCGGTGAGTAATGAATTCTATGTTTTATTTCTGATGAGATGTTAATGTCAGAAGCAATAGCAGAGTCTACATAGGTAGAAAAACTCCCTTACTACCGGTGTTAGCTGTCCACTTTCGAGTTCTGTTCGATTCTTCGATATTGCGTATCCTTATTTGCTGACAGGAAATACTTCGTTTTACCTCTGCGCAACACTTCTTTCTCTATATTCAGGACAGCATGCTGAGTTCTCCAGATGATGTTTATATCGTCGGCGTAGGCAAGAAGTTGAACAGACCTAAGAGAATTATGCCTTTGGGATTGGCTTGAGATGAACAAGTTTGGCAAATATGGCAAAACAAGATATGGGCCTGTATGGCTCGTCTCTACAAATGCTTATGTTGGCGGCCTGAAAACTGATAAAGGGATGGTGGGTATCGATTTTGATTTCCTTCAGGATCGACTCAAGAGTGAAAATCAGGTAGATTGTGGCACTAATCAGGTTGTTGACTATAGATTTCAAAGATTTAGATAATATAACAGATAAGATCGTGAGAAGAATGATGACTCTGCGTTCAGCCAGTTGAGGAAGTGTCTTTTGTTGCGGATCGGGGAAACGATGCTGAGATTCCATTCATCATTGTCAGTTGCTTTCAATAGCTTGGCCATTAAGTTGACAGGTCTAGTCATCTTGCTTGATTTTGTTTGGACGGAAATGTTCGGCTAGGTCAGCTAGGTTCCTTAATTCTTCCTGCAGGCTTTTGGCCAGGCAGCACTTGTCCTTCTTTTTGCGTACGGAGGAGTATTGGCGCAGCTGTTGCTATTAACTGTTAACAAAATACTACTCACTAAGACTGTAACGTTATAGCATACGCAGACGATATAGCCATTGGAATTAGTGGAAGATGTCTTCCAAGGATAAGAGATCTGATGTAAGCGGCTCTAGCTAAACAGGTTAAATGGGCCAATAAATGCGGTTTTTGAAGGCAGTGCCCAGCTCTTACGCCAGTGTTGATTGAGTGTCTCAGCAGAAAAGGGGATAGACTATGTCAGTTAACATACTTTTTCAGCGCTAAAACATTTTTTCGAGTTGAAGCTATGTGTGAGACTAAAATTTGTTTACACTTACCTGAAATAGACGAGTGCCGGGAACGTCTTGATGGAATAGCGCTTGGCTAATTGAGGATCCTGAATCTTAACCATGTGAATGCCGAAAACATCGCACTCATCGTCGATCAGCTCCAGTCCTTCCAGTATCTGATCACAAATGTTGCAGTTGATTTTATCTAGAATATTTTCAAATTTATTTGTGACCTTAGAATCGCGCAGTTCAGGATAAACCGAGTGGACATGAGTTCGGAAAACATTAGTGGAAACCAATCAATTGGCTGTTAGGAAAGCTAAGTGTATTAGGGTTCTTAGTATCTAGCATTAGAACTGTAAGCCGAAGAAAACCGCCCAAACAAAGGTATTCCTTTCCAAACCAATAGGCAGCATTCCAGAACACCTAAAAGTCTTTCAAAGTCCTGCATTCGTTTCTTTTGTGCTATTCGCTGTACATTCGGTTTGGAATTTATGTGCTTATTTACAGTCAGCTGGGTTTAGTATTCTTAGAGCACTTGGCTTACGGATTAAAGAGATAAAAAAAAATAAGATTACTGATCAAGGGGTTAGCTCATGCGCAGAGACAGAGAGAGAGAGAGAGTATACTGCAGATAGATACTCAGCATCTTTTAGAATACCTTGCTTTTGGATACGGTTTCTTTTTTGTGTGATGTAATTCTGTACAAAGGCTTTTTTAACGGGATTTGTTGTGGTGATATTGCTCGAATACATAATGGGAGAACAAAAACTTCGGCAATAAGCGGGTGGCTTTCCGTTTCGATCTGGGGGTACTTGTTGATTAAGTTTGATATTGGTATGTGTTTGTACGAGTATACGGTGTATTTTATTCATTTTATTGACGGGAATTTGCGGAATGTTATTTTTGTCAAAAAACCATGAAAGAACAAAAGGACTTTTCGTGAAAGATTGAGCCAAAGGTTTGGATATAATTGGTTTAAACTTACAGAAATACACAGCCAGGTACTGGGTCTCCTCGACCATGGTCTCTAGCATCTGTCTTGTAATTAGTTCAATCCGATCCTCGGTTTTTTGTGTAATCAGCCATTGTAGAACTTCTTCTTCCTCGTTGAGTTCACCTGGAAATAGTTGGAGGTTTAGGTTGGTTATATTGTCAAGGCCAATACTCTTCATCTTGTTATGTTTCTAGCAAGACACTTCAAGACCAGATTGTCCAGTCCTGCTTTGAAAGCAGCTAGAGTTTCTAATGGAGGGTAGAGGTTTCTGACCTCTGCATTTACCAACGGACATTCAGTTTGAGCTTTTTTTTGGTGGTGCTTTAAGTATACACTGTGATCATTTCACCTTTGGCTTGGGTGGTGAAGTTCTGATGGAAGATAAAGGGCGAACAGACAGAGACTGGCAACAATTTTCACTTTTCGAAACATATACACAAAACTTGATACAGAAATTATCAGCAAAACGATATAGAAAATCGGAGCTATTCGGTACAGGCAATGGACTAGCTTTCAACACCGAATGCCTCTTCAATTTTGGTGTAGAGGCTAGCATCAACTGTGAATCTAGAGGCATTGGTCACTCATTCTAAATCCGAAACAGTTCCAGGTTTTTTTTCAAATGGAAATAGCATCGAAGATAATATCTATGAAATGACTATACTAAGTTGACGTCCAAATTTATCAGAAGTCAACATGGTCACACGGGCATTTTGGTAAACTAAAACGAGGATGACTTAGCACGGAAGAGCTCAGAAATTCTCTCCTTCTATGTATGTCCTTCCATTCGCAAAGACACTGAGCGAATTCCTGTATGAAGAAATTGTAGCCGATGCAGTAGATACATTTTCAACCGCAACAGTGTCCGGTCACTAACAGAAAGAAAACAGGGAAAGAACCGTCGCAGTTCGCTATAACATCGACGGACTGAAGGATCACTCAGTGCGCTAACAATTCAAGGACCACCTTTCGGAAGAAGTGAAAACAATGAATAGTTCAACGCCCGTTACCATTCAAAATCTGGGCGGTGAAAAATGTTTTCTTACATGGCGCTAAAAGTATTATCGGTCGATCGCAGATATAAGAAGTGGATTTCGGAAGATATCTGGATAACGATTAAGGTTCAAAAAGTCACGTGCTGGCTATTCAAGCTGCAGAGGGAAACGAAGTACATTCTTTATATTCCAGCGTCGCACTGAAGCAAAAAAAAATCCACAAGCAGTTGCGATGCGGAGCCGCCTGCAAATTTATTAAAGAGCTCACATGTGATCATATCTCCAACCCACACCTGGTGAAAGGTATAAATGGAGTTCTGGAAATTTCTTGATGACTGACTCAACAGATTGAAGGAGCTTTTCGTTACAGTTTTGAAACGTGTATTTGTCAGTGATATGATGGTCACACCCAGATCAGGTTGAGGTGGATGGACAAGGGTCACTACTGCGATCAAAACACTCAAGCAAAAACATGGGAGAATGATGACATAACCGCTGATTTTTCAGGAGTGGAGCCAACCTGCGAATCTGCTAAGTGAAGTTCAGTGATTGGATCTGGTGCTGCTGATACGTTTAATTGCACTCAGACACCTGTAGATCTGTTCGAAGATTTTTTATTATAATTTCCTTTCTAAAAGATGCAAGGAACAACTAGAAAAAACACTTGCTGGTTTTCGTTCAGCATCTTCTTGTGTCGACCAAATCAACACCCAGCGGATCGTCATTATATGTTCATCGATTTCATCGATGGGTTAAGGGTGTCACGTATTTCTCTGAGAAAGGCTATCAGAAGAATTCACGAGCCAAAGTTGGGGAGGATAAGGAGGAATTGTTTCACTCATATTTTTGTTTTGTGATTAACGATGTGCTTTGCCTTGCCTTGTCGATGGAAAATGAAAGAATTCGATGGACTCTTACATCTCAACTGAGTCATCGCGACTAGGATAGTGGACGGGTGTTAAGGGAGAGCCAAAGCTAGAATCATCGGCATCGACACCAACTCATCAGCTCACGTTAGCATCACAGAACAACAGATAGAGCAAGCAGGGAGCTTTCAATATCTTGGAAGATTTTCCTTGACTGATGGTGAAACCAAACAAGATCCTGTCAGTCGAATTAGCAAAGCAAAGAGTGCGTTTGGAATGTTGTTTACAATGAAGCTACAATCGGCTTAAGTACGACTATTCATTCCGGTGTTGATGTCCGATGGCTGCGGCACTTGTAAAGTGACCTTTTCTATAACGGGAGAGCTGCAAATCTTCGTCAAGAAGTGGCTTCAAAGCATCTCAACATTTTCTGGCGCAAACATATCTCCAATAAACATCTTTATCAGAGAATGAGTGAGGAATCAAGAGGCTCAACAATTCAATAACGAATGTGGTGGAATTTTTTTGAGATGCAATCTTGTATTAGCTCTCTTAGTCGTTCAACGCTTAGCAAGCGCAATAACACCAGTTGTCCCGTGTTAAATTGGGTGCCATCCTCGGATGGCATTGAAATCGTTTGTCACCTGAGTCTCTAAGCACTACACCACACTCGTAGTGTGGGTTTAATATGATGAGTGTATTTTATTGCCCCTTGGGTGCGAGTGGAGCATAAAAAAACTCTGAACCTGCTAAAAGAGAATTCAAACTCTGGTAAAATTTGTTCTGAGTGGGGTACGAGCCAAATGCAAAACTACTCAGAGTCGGATTGTCCTATAGTGGCAATTGTGAAAGTTGCAGAGAAGCGGAAGAAGTCTATTTCCCACGTGCTTTGCTTGTCTATACGAATCTTGGCGTCTTCCACGGCTCGAAGATTTACAAAAGGCAGATCTGGGAAACTGGTCTGATTTCAATTTCTCTGGGAGGAGAATGTCCTATTTCGGCTTTTTGTGGTATCAACAACATGGGCACATTGAACCTTCGCATTCAGGTGACCGAGCCGTTGGCATTTTACCACATTACACTCATCTAATCTGACCCAGCGCCCTTGTCGTTAATCGCTTCGGAAAAAGATGGGCGGCAAAAGAAATGAAGTTGGTTTCTACCTATGCCTTAGACCTCAAGAAAGGAGACCCTCTGAATTGCGCCAATTACAGAGGCATCAGTCTTCTTAACATCGCTTACAAGATCTTATCTGCCGTGTTGTATGAATGCCTGAAGCCGTTTGTCAACAACCTGATCGGTCCACATCAGTGTGGTTTCAGGCCAGGAAAGTCCACCATCGACCAAATATTCACACTGCGAAAGATCTTGGAAAAAAACCCAGGAACTTCAAATTGATACCCACCACCTTTTTATCGATTTTACCATTTATTGAGACAAGCTAAACAGGCAAGGCGACGAGCTGTCATGCGACTTCTTCAATATCGTTCTTGAAAGAGTTGTGCAAAACTTACGCGCCAACACCAGAGGCATAATCTAAGTCGGTCCAATTACTCGCATACGCCGACGATATTGACATAATCGGAAGAACGCAGCGTGATGTCACTGGCGCGTTCGTGAGTATTGAAATGGAGGCGGCGAAGATGGGTTTAGCGATCAATGAGGGCAAGACGAAGTGTATGCTGTCAACAAGAAAGGACACTCAGCATCGACAGTTATAACTTTGACGTAGTTAAGGACTTTGTCTACCTAGGCTCAGCTATAAATTCAGACAACGACACCAGCGCTGAGATCAAACGAAGAATTACTCTTGCCAATCGCTGTTTCTTTGGGCTAAGAAGGCAATTGAGTTGCAAAGCCCTGTCTCGAACGATTTAAGTGGCTTTGTATAAGACCTTAAATGTCGCAGTCCTGCTCTATGGCGCATAGGCATTAGGCATAGAATCTGTCTAAAGCGGACGAGGTTGCTCTTGGCTGTTTCGAGAGGCAAATTCTTCGGGTGATTTTTGGTCCCGTCTGCATAGACGGGGAGTGGAGGAGGAGATACAGTTACGAACTGTACGGGCTGTACAGCGGCATCGACCTAGCCAGAAGAGTGAAGGTCCAACGACTGAGGTGGCTGGGTCAGGTAGAGCGGATGGACACTAATGCTCCGGCCCGGAAAATCTTCGAATCCACATCCGAGGGACGGCGCAATAGAGGAATACCGCGACTCAGGTGGCGGCGCAATCTGGAGACAGCTGGCTAAAGATCGAGATCGCTTGCGACGCTTGTTGGTTGAGCCCCAGGTCTATCCCGGACTGTAGCGCCACCTTGTGTAAGTAAGACCTAGGACGCAATTCATCGGTGACAACATATGTATGTGAGTTACGACAAGTTGAGGAATAGTCACCGACACATACTGCCTTATCATTGTATAGGAAGTTTGTTGCCTCTACTCCTAAAAAATATTAGAAAACCAAGCGTAAGTCGACCTCAGTGGATAGTCCATGATGACAGGGTAAGTTGTGTTGTAGCGTAAAATTGTTCACACCTATTGCTCCTTCCGCTAGCGTGTCTTGTAGTTTTTGGCTGAATATATAGCAAATTAGTGGAAATATCTAAAGAAGTAGGAGAATTTCTCAGCATGATTTTGACTGATTTCAGTTGTGTGAATATCGTTCGAATGTATAATACAATCAGTGTTTTTATTTCGGTTGCAACTCATCTCTATACGTGGCTAAATACGTACGTACGAGGATAACTCACTTTCATCAGGTTTATGTCCACCTCTACGGGACGTTTCCCTACGAATATTTGAATTAAATAACAACTTACATACCTTCAAAAACATTTGGTATTCCTCCTTCAAAGTACACCAAAGCTGGATAATCGTGCACTCCGTACCCATCGGCCACAGAGAAGTCCTTTGTCTTCACAAACGTAATACCATGCTTATCGCAGTCATCGTCAATGTTCTCTAGCTCTTCCAACACCTTCGTGCACTGCTCACATCCATCGGTATCTGTATGAGTTACATTTCAAAGGACACATTAAATTTCTGCCAAAATTTACAAACACATAACATCAGAGGAGTATGTATAAAAATTGGTGCAACAGGTGCAAACACAAAAAAGCGAATAAAACAATAAAATATAAAAAAATAGCACAAGGGGTCAAACACCGTTGCATGTTTAAATAAAAAATAAACCAAGAAACATTCAGCAAAACAAAAACGTTTCAAAAATAACGGTAACATTTAATTTGTGATAAAAACTGGTAGGGGAACAACAGGAAGTGTGGTTTAACTGGGATTGTTCGCATATCCGGGCACATGGGGTCTAATGTTGTACACAGCATTGTTTTTTTTTCTGGTTTTTAAATTGTTTTCTACTTTACACAATACCCTCTTCGTGATGAGCTTGCTTATCGGATCCTTCCAAGGTTTCCTCGCCCCCAAAAGCGGCCGCAGCACTGGCACCGCCACCTTCCTGCTGTTGTTCGCGTTCTTTTTTCATGCGCGCCTTTCGCATCGCCTTCGAGCTGCAAATGTCGCATTGTGTTTTGTTCCCTAATTCGCACAGTATGTTTTAATAATAAAGAAATGTTTTAACTTAATTTGTTAGTTTTTAAATAAAACAATAAAAAATCAATCTTTTCCAAGAAAAAAAATAGAAATTAGTCACAGTTTTTCTGTAGTGGCATCCGAAGCCAAATTCAACGAATCGGATTTGATCGTAAATCCGTTCTGAGTTCGAGTATTATTATTGACATAGCAGCAGCTGTATTGTTGTGTGTATGACGAGTGTCTTTAAGGCCGACTCTGGACTAAACATTGAACTTACAAAAGTAAACTGCTATTGAACCGGATTCTTCGATTAAAAGAACCAGTCGCTCGCCTTCGAGGTCTTCAATGACGTCTCCGCTTGGATCCTTTTGTGTCAGAAGCCAGCTGAGGATCTGTTCTTCTTCGTAGAGATCACCTAAGCAAAAGCGATGTCATGTGAAAATGGATGGCTGTGTGTTTGTGTGACAAGATCATACCGGCATAGATGACGGGTTCCTTGGATGTTGGCTTAAAGAATACAATGGCCGGTAGTGCAAAAACTCCATACTCCTTAGCCATTTGCTTGTCGTCGATCTTGACGAAGTCAATACCTGCTTTGTCAGCTTCGTCGTCTATATGCTCGACCTCAGCAAGGACCCTCGGACATTGCTTGCAGTCTTCACTGTCTAAAAAAGTATAAAAAGAGATGTTAAAAGGAGAATTAGAGTTTGTTATGGACAAGTTCTTATGGCTTCAACTGGAAACCCATTTAAAAATCAAAATTATTGGTTTAAAAGTTTCGAAAACTCTAGGATACTTACAAAATATGACAGCCAAATAGTCCGAAGCTTTACGAATTTTTTCAAACATTTTTCGATTGACCTGCTCGATGTGATCCGTCATTTCCATGTTCGCGGGACTCGTTAACCAATCAAGAACTTCTTCCTCATCGTCTATATCACCATCGTAGTTGATATATTTTCCTACAAAAAAATCAATTTAAATCGGCGTCGAAAGGACGTCCATTAGAAAGTAGTACCTTTCCTAAAGTATGTGATTCCTGGAGGATTTCTGAATCCATATTTCTTTGCCATCAGACGATCCTTCATCTTAACGACACTTATTCCATACTCAGCTGCTTCATCATCAATCAGCTCAATGTGGCGAAGAATTCGAGGTGTATCGGCATCATCTTCTTTATCTGAAATCACAAAAAGCAACGTTTGGATAGCCAATAGATTGCAGACACGATGTCATGAAATAGGAACTGACTACAATTTAAATAATAACTAAGCAGTTACAGTCTACGCAAATGCTATCCTTGATCACTTTTAAGAATAAGCTTTGACCTATCTGTTGGCTGCATCCGTCCACCGACAGTGTTCTCTCCATCTATACTTACAAAATACAACAGCTAGGAAATCTTTAGTGCTGATATAATCAGCGAGGGTATTTCTGTCGATTTCTTCTATAGTTTCATCGGATTTTTGTTCAAGAATCCATTGGAATACTTCTTCGTTATCGGAAAGGTTTCCTATTTTTGAAAAAATAAAATTGTGAGCAATTTTTTTTTGTGGAAAATGTTGTGAATTTAATTTGAAATATTTTCATACCTGTGTTTTACAGCGGTTTGATCAATTAATTCTATTTGGTTTGATGTGAGTAGACAATCTGTAGGATACCCAAATACCGACATTAAGAGATTCCTAAGTTGTAATACCTTGTAAGGCACCTATACTGTCAACAAGAAATGACACTCAACGCAGACTTTGTAAGGCACCTTTGCTGTCAACAAGAAAGGACACTCAACACAGAGGTCTCGGATAAAACATCATTGTATACAGAATTTTGAGGTAGTTAAGGACTCTGTCTAAGGTTCCGCTATCAATTCCGACAACGACACCAGCGCTGAGATCAAACGAAGAATAGGAATTAAGTAGCAAAGACCGTCCTCGAACCACTAAAAACTCTGTCTAAAGCGGATGAGGTTGCTCTTGGCTGTTTTGAAAAGAAAATTCTTCGGGTGATTTTCGGTCCCGTCTGCATAGTCGTGGAGTCGAGGAGAAGATACAACGACGGACTGCACAGCAACATCGACTTAGCCAGAAGAGTGGAAGTTCAATGACTGAAGTAGCTGGGTCTTGTAATTCTCTGACCCGGAAAATCCTCGAATCCACTGCCGATGGACGACGCAGTGGAGGAAGACCGCGACACAGGTTCCGAACGCAAGTGGAAGGGTCCCTCAACCAACTAAGCGTGCGAAACTGGAGGCAGCTGGCTAAAGATCGTATTGGTTGAAGACGCTTGTTGGTTGAGGTCCAGTTCTATTCCAAACTGTTGGTTAAGTAAGTAGGTGGATAGGTAAGGTGACTGTCCATGTGAGCCTCAGATACGCGTAGGCCAATGAAGGCCCTTTGTGATGCCACTGGGATCTATACCCTAAGTGCCACTTCAACTAATAAAATCATTTGGAGCTCTCCATAGAGCTCAGGATACTTTTGACATCAGTATGCAATAGTTCGCCCAAATTGTCGAAGCGATAGGCTCCTAGTTAGAGCTACCTTCTTTGGGATAGGGAAGGACAAGTGTAGGGGAAATGGAGGATAATTTCTTCCTCCTTTTCGTCCCTGCAACTCCGCAAAAGTCATTTGAGAACAGGCCCTCAGGATAAGGCTTCGTTGATCGTCATAATTTTCGCCTGAAGAACGCCACAATGGTCCGGGAGATGGAAGGAGAAGAGACCACCTCCCACTCCGTTCTCGGTTGTGGAATCGTCGGTATAGAAGTGAACGGAGCGCTCGTCTCTGGTGTCATCATTCTCTCACTCCACTCTGGACGGTATTGATGTCCGGAAGTTGAGGTTGAAGTTTAACTTAGACGGTGTGTATTCGGTTTTTCCGCGATGAATGTTAAGGGATCCAAGATCGAGGAGTAAGTGGATAATACAGAAAACTAACTATCTTTGGTGGTTCAGTCGAGGTTTTTAAAAAAGGGGAGAAGAAGGCAATTACAGTTCGACGTGAACCAAGTCCTAGCTCCTCGTAACTATTCATGTTATGCGAGTTATATTTTTGCACAAATGGAAGATTTATCTTTTACCTGCAACCCGTGAAGTTGTGCTGCGAAAAATATCTGCTTGATATTGCTGTGCTCGAACTATATCGAATTGCTCAGCAATAGGGTGCTTTCCGTAGAGGTAGAATCCAAAAATTTACCCTGCAGGAAAGTCTTATAGCGCAAGTAAAGCAAAAAAACCTTAATTTCTAAATCTGAGTGGATTATTATGTTACATACGGAAACCTCAATGCGTCTTTTTTCTGGCTAATGCTTACATTTTTAAAACTGAATTGATGTGAGCTCACATGTTTACACATAATTTCGCGTGATTACCGCATCATTCACACCTTTTAATCAATTTTCTATCCTTTTGCGAAGAAAAAAAACAAAAAGATTTCTCTCAATTCTTCTCAATATATTAATTATTTTCATCAATCGACAAACCATCCAAAAACAGCCAAGAACGGCAACGAAAACTACACAAGATTTGAATTTTCATTTGTGTGACACAAAACAGACGAAAAAATGCGTTGAGTTGATATATGAACTCACTGCACTTTTTGGCTGTGCACATGTATTAGATTTTTTCGAAAAATCAGTTTTTCGATGTAGATATTAATGGAAATTCATTGCAACACTTGTTCTTATGTGTTATTTGTTTAAAAAAATGAAATTGCAGTGATATTTCATGAGAAAACTGCATAAAATATTAAAAGTTTAGTTTTCGGTATTTCTGGTGTGTGGCAAAAGTAGTGATTCAACGTTGTGGAGTGCATTTCAGTGCCAATTTGACAGCCACTGCTGTCTATTCGCTTGAGGTGTTCGGAAAAGTGTTTCCGCTGCAGGATTTGGATAAAGACTTTAATTAAGTTATCGGAGCCGAATAGAAGAGATTTCGAATTCTTTTCTTCAGATTGGGAAAGCATTCGGCAGGGTCAACAAAGAATTTATTTGGATTGCATTGGACAAGAGATTTGACAAACGTGTCACGGTACATACAAAGGAAGATAAACGGCTTGAAATCGCTGAATTATTTCGTAGCTATAGCTCTGGAGTTTTATGTAAACATCCTGTGTGCTGTCAGAGCAAAATCGTTATCCTAAACGTGGTCTGTCAGTTAATAGACTAAAGGCACAACTCCGATTAACTTTCTTTGATGCAGTGTGTCTTTTTGCCAGCTAATGCCAACATGAAAAAGTGAAATAGAGGGCTCACACGAAGACGAACATACAAACTTCCAAAAGAGAGTAGTACTTTAGGAAATGACAGAACCGATGAAATCATCCCACAAAATGGATGACCTTTAAAACTGTAAAAGGTCAGCATTCAGTAAAAGGATAAGTCGAAAGTATCGGGAATTTAGTTTTTATTTAATGCAATTGCCACCGATACTCGTGATGTGTGAGAGGAGAGAGGACATACATTGATAGGTCCGGACACGCATTTATGAAGAGAAAATTTCACACATGGTTGAGCTTCACAAAATGATTTATGTTTTCACAACTGTAACCTGTTACATATTTAGGGTTGCCATTAGAAATTTAACAAAACTAGAAGCCATTAAACCAAACCCCGGACTTGGCGTCCTTAACCACGGGCACACTAAATATATTAAAATAAAGACAATTTCCCCACGTGATGCAGATAAGTTTTCAGTCAATAACAGTGAAAGAGCAACTCGTTATCGCTTAAAACCCCGGACATGTTTAAGAAATCCCCCCGGACGTCCATCAAAAGAAGACGGAAGGTAGAACTATACAAATTAGACTTACGGAATTCATGCTCAGAAAATGGGGATTTGGTCTTATTTAAGTCAATCGAAGACATTTTTGACTAACCGTTTTACCCTCTCTTAAGAAGGGACTAAGGGCGAAGCCATATACCAAGAAAACAAAATCTAGCATATGATGCCTTAAAAAAAAGGTAGGAAGCGATTAGCTTCCTTTTATTTTAAGGGAACAGCACCACCAGGAGTAACAAAGAATCATCGAATCAAGACAGGAGGCTGAAGGCCTACTCATAAATGAAACGGCAAAAAGTGTGGGTAAGAATCGGAAACTTGGTGTGGGCTCAGTATTTTCTATGTAATATTCACACCTTCCAACCGTAAACAAGTCAATAAATTAAAGACATAAATAAATAATAAATAACTTCCAATCAACAAATGCAATTCCAATTGAAAAAAATATCTTATAAACTTAATTAAAAGTTTCCCATGTTTTTACTATTCGCATTTTTATTGTGTACTTTAGAGAAAACAATCGGAATTACACTTGTCAGTGCAAATCCACAAAAAAAAACTCTTTTCACAAAATTACGATTTTTTTTTACAATTTCTATTTATTTATTGTTTATCAAAAAAGGCTTACTAAAACGAAGTTTTTTATTTATACAAATTTATCTAATTCATTCTAAACGTATTTATTTCTTTTGTTTGTTTGTTTGTTTGGGTTCTGAACACTTCGTTTTGGTTTTTGTATTTATTATTTTCTATATAATTTGCAAGTCTTCCCCTAAGATATTCATTTAAATAACAATAAATTACATATCTATATAAATAAATATTTAAGTTTTAACAAGTTAAATAACATTAACATCTTGTAACAATAAACAACAATTTTATTTTCTAAATATACACATACAATTAGTATGTTTTAGTTAAAAAGAAAACAACAACTTTTTTTTTGCGAAAAAAAAAACCTAACAATAAGAGCTAGATAAAAATTTTTAAATATATATTTCTGTACAGTTTATAAAAAAAAATTACATACATATGTATTTTGAAAAAACAAAAAAGAGTTTACTTTGTATTACTGTTTAGCTTCAGCGAGATTTGACGAGATTTGAAGTTAAAAAAAAAAATAATTCAACTTGTATAATATTTTATTTGATTAAAGGCATCAAAAATTTATACAAACATGTAAACGATAGTATCAAAAGTTATTTGTTTTATTATTTTTTTTTTTATATACGTATTTTACAATAAAATATCCAAAAATATATATTATGTTGTGAAAAAGCGTACAGTTAAGGGATCTGTCTACACCGAAATGAATACTTTTAACTAGTATTCGTGAAAAAAATATTAAATTTTGTTTTTAGTTTTACAAATAATTTAAGTTTGACAGAGCTTAAGTACAAAATTAGGTTGTACGCTTATTCTAGACAAAATAGGATGTAGTAAACGACGAAATGCACTTTGTTAACAGAAATATGTTATACAGACTAATTCAAAAGGAAAAAAAGAAAAACTTAGATAAATTGACAGGGCAGCGGCGTTAGTATGACAGTTCTGTTAATAGTAGTGATTTACTGATTTACATATACATTGGCGGGTGGATGTGGACCATAAGAGGTGGCTATGACACGATGCGGTTTGGAGGACCATGCTTGCTGGAGATGACGATGATATTTGTGGTATGTTTTTGGTGGTGTAACAGTTTGGGGTGTTTTTGTTTTTTATTCTGTTGTTGGGGTTCCCACTTTGGACAGTACAGTGCTTTTGAATCAATTCGAATTAGCTCTTGCTATAAAAAAATTCCTTTCTCTCTCTCTCTCTTTTTATTTTAATCTCTCTCTCATTGTTTGGGGAGTCGTTTTTGGAAACGTCCTGCTTTTCAAGGATTTTTATTGAATTTAAATTGATTCGGGATCAGGTGGATGAAGTGGATGGCTTAAGGCTTATGTTTTATTTTTTATTTAATTTTTGTTTTAGTGTGTGTTTTGGTGTTTATTTTTTTTTTTTTTTTGTGGATAGCAATTTATTTTTTTTGTTAAATTAGATAAATATTTCAATTACTATATTGCTTCCTTATTCCCACAGAGAGATATCCTGAAAAATGAGGTCATATATATTTTTAATTCGATTATGCAAATAATGTATTCCTGAAAGACAGAAAGAGAGAAAAGAATGTGAGGGAAAAAAAGTGTACAATTAATGATTTCATCGGTAACTGTCTACCAGAAAATGTATTTGCCAATGCCTAACATACCGGTTTTGACGTTGACTTTATCGCCATCTTTGCCGATATCATTGGATTTTTTTGATGCACTTCCGGTGCCTTTGCCAATTGGTTTATCATCATTACTCGACTTGGTGTTGGTTGATTTTGTGTCTTTTTTCAATGTGGGCAATGGGGAGAAGGGTTTTTTGGATGATGCACCGGTTTTGGGGGAAGCATACGAGACCTTAACCAATGGTGGATCGAATTCGCTGGCTGTTGTTGAGGACTTCTTAGCGGATGACGATGTCTTGGAGCTGGTTGATGTCGTCGTTGTCGATTGGGATTTCGTTGGCGTATTGAATTTGAAATTTCCACCCTTATCAGATGTCTCATGACCGATGCGTTGGGCAGTCATTTTAGGAACTTTCGTTGATTTCTCCAGTTTTGTTGGACAGCATTGGAATGGTTTGTAATCATTGGGAACGAAGTTATTGCCCTGTCTTGCTGAACGGCCGCCATGACCCAATCCAACATAGAAACATTCGTCATCTGTATGTAACAAACAAAAACATTTTGTCAGATCGGTATTTTTTTCTTTTACATTATAATTTTTTTTTTTTCTTCCAAAAAAAAAAATATAAAACACAGAAAAGGATTATTATTTAATTAAGAAAAAAAAAACCTTTCTTTTAAGTGGTTGTTGAGAAAACATATAGTAATCAAGTCTTATATACCACAGATGGTTAGTATGTATTTTTCCTTCTTTATCATTGCAACAGATAAACGAAAAAAAATAACTTAAGCGTGCGCTTGTAGTTGCAAACACTTCAAATATCTATTAAAACACATTTACTTTCGGTAACCCAATAAAGTTTGTTTTCATATAACTGACAAAATGTTTTTGATGCTGACATTGTGTGTATAGGCTTACAATACATATATAAACACTTTTTTTTTTATTTAAAACACATACTTTTTTTCTTCTTACTAATAGTCTTAGGTCATATGGAATTGCATTTGTTGATTTTGGAAATTACTTAGGTTTTAGAATATTTTTTTCTTTCATTAATACGATATTTATAAAGTTGATAAAAAAAAAAATATATAAGGAAAACATTGTGTCAGCTATGATATTTTGGTTTAATTAAAAATTTGTTAATAGTTGGAAGAATTCAATTTGAATAGATTTTACACGATCTTACACCGGGGGGAATTTAAAACAACACACACTCAGAGAAGAAAAAATGCATGAGTTTGAATTGTGTTACACTGTTGGGTGTTGTGAAATATTTATTTAGATTATTAGGGTGTGTCTATAGTGGTTTTAACAGTTTAAGAAAGAAGAAAATGCTGTGCACAGAACCTTTTCAGATGCTGAAGGAAAGCCTTTTTTTATTGGTTCCTATAGCTTGCGGATGACAAAGTCTTCATTTGCTCTCATTAAATTGTATGTGATTGTCACAAAATCGACTTAGCAAATCTATTAACTTCGACCTAAACAGTGTTTTCCAAGCAAAAAAACTGGTAAAGCAATGCCAGAAGAAACTAAATCAACTGGGAGGCCAGTGCAGGGTCACTCTCACTTGGGTCCCAGGATATAGTAAAGTTGACGGCAACGAAAGAGCCGATAACCTGGCCAGGTGGGGTTCAGCCCATGACAACTAGCGGAAGTTGTTAAAATCCCTCTAATCCCGCTGTTAAGGGCAATAGTCAAAACCATTTTCTAAAGACGGCCAACCAAGCGTGGAATAGGCTTAACAACTGCGTCATATCGGGGAAGATTTGGCCCGGTTACAACAAACAAGAAGCTACTAAGCAGATCAAGACCAGACATTGCAAGAATCGTAGCAGCTAGCACAGGCCACTGTGGCCAATAGGAGACCACACAGCCAAGCTAGGTATCCCACAACATTTTCTGCCGTATTTGCAAAAATAATAGCGAAAAAGAATCCCTGCATCATTTCCTGTGTAAATGTCCGGCCATAGCGAGGGTCAGGCAGCGCACTCTAGGCAAACTTTTGTTCGACGACCTCAAAGATATTTCCAGGAAAGATATTGATGAACTAATCCTGTTCCTTAATTTTACAGGTTGGGTTTAAATATCTTCATCTATTAATCTACAACACCCTCAAACAACCAGGTCAAATTAGTTGTGCTTTCAAAACGGCGGCGCATCGTTTAGAACCACCACCTCTACCTACTTACCTACCCTAGTTACAACTTCACAAAGTGACATATGTACATAGATGTTTATAAAGACATCTTGATCACAGGTTATTTACAATCAGTTTGGTAACCAGTTGGTCCATCAGTTTCTCGTGAAGTAAAAGTGAATAAAACTGATCGAAAGGCAAAATATGGTTCATGACCATTCTGTGGGCTCAGTTGAAATCATTTCAAAATATTTAAGCTGAGTTAAATATATGTATGAACCTGTATGTATGTATGTATGTGTGTACATTGAGGCGGTGTAAGTGAGCCTTGTCGAAAGACCTGACTTTCTGGTGAACCTCGACAGGAGAAATCTCAGTGAAAGCTTCTTCAGATAGTGCCTGTGCCCAATTGGAACAATGAACTCCCTTTTTCCATTTCTTGACCCTCCTCCCCGATAATATGCAATCTATATGAAAGGTTGGACCTTGGGCTCTGAGGATGATTGACAGCCTCCACAGTCTACAACTCATATTCTAGTTTTCTGTCTAGAGGGATTTCGAATGAAACCTGTATCTAATTTTTTTTTTGTCGAACACACAAGCCTAACAAATTTCTAACCCCCGCCCTCAACAGGGTATTTGTATAAGTTTGTCTTCTACAAAAAGGACTAAAGATAACATCTGTCCTAAAAAAACGCAGTTGGAAAAGAAGAAGCGTTCAACTGGCGGAAATTTTCATTGTCAACTCGGATTGGGAATTCTGCAAAATAGATATGTAAGTGAGACTACAAAAAAAACCTATCTCTGGCGTAGTTTCTAAGAGAGAACCGTTCTATATTTACGAAACAATCTGAATGCTTTACACAAAAGGAGATGAGGTATGTATGTATGGAGTATGGAGTTTAGGGAGTTTAATGGATTTAATAAGTCCTTGGCGTACAGAATCGAAAGCATATTTCACTTTTTTCAAGAGCAGCCTCTACTCATCAATATTACTCGGGCTAGTACAAGCGAAACAAAGGGTTTTAAATGTAATGTATTGTTTTGCTTTTATGATTGTATGTATCTAATGTAACTACTGAAACAATGAACAACGAAAATCATTCTTTTCTCATATAATTTTTTTCTAGAAAACAACAATAAATGTTTACCTTGCGACGAAGACTTAGATTTAGATTTTTTGGAATCTGTTGAACAAAATTAAAAATTTTTGTAAATAAAATTTAACCCACGACTGCTGAAGTAAACAAAATTATTAAACCAAACAAATTAAAAAGGACGCTGTTAAATTCTTAGAGATGATCAAGTTTAAGTTTGTATTTTCAAAGGAGGAATACTGGAATTTCTGATGGAAGATGTAAGGTGACAGTTTGATTGGTTACATATTCAGAAAAGCTAAAATTTAATTTTTCGACAGAGAATTTATTTGGATTACGTTTGGCAAGAGATTTGTCAAATGAGTCGGGATACGTAGGTAGATAGACACGGATCATATAAAACCTACAGTGTCCCTTGGTATTCTTTGAAGAGCTTGCTCACTTCGGATTCTGTTAAAATCTTGAGCGATTTGATTGTCTAGTCCAAAGATTAAGTTTGTGAAGCTACTGCTTTGGAAGGGATTGTGCAGTTATTATGCCGGCGATTCAAATGAAATTCCTGTTCAAGTTGACTACAAACTTGAGGAATATTTTGGATTGATTCAATTCTGCCATGGAGTAGACTAACAAATTTTATTAAATTTTGTCAGATACAGCTCCTCTGTAAAGGATTTTACATGATTGTCAGTCTTGGGCGTAATGAACGCAAAACCTTCCATTCTTTGAGTCTATCTTAATCCATGTGCACTGTATTAATTTATGTGAGCAACTTTGACTTTATCAAGCACTTTGAAGGGCCCCCAACCATCAGAAAATTGAACTACGGGCCAATAAATGCGACGCGCAAGATTATTCTTTTACAATGTGGCCAAGAACTCTGCTTGGAACATGGAAAACCCTTATCAATGCTAATCAGGAGGTTTGCCTAGGTTTCCCAGCAGCATACATTCCAAACCATCAACAAGTGTTAGACATTTTGGAGAACCGTAAAGACTCTATCAGCTTCCAATTGCATCACATGCTTTATAGTCTTAATGTGTAACCAAAAGAACTGCGATGGTAAGAATAGTGATGAAGTCTAGTAAAACGATTTCTAAGGGATATTATTGGTTAATGGCGCTACGATTAACTCCTCGGGGCTGTTTACCTAGAAGATTTTTAAAAAATTTAACTGCGTTGAAGATAGATGATCCGGAATCTTTGTTCTTAATGGATAATTTCTTAATGGGTTTGTGGTCGTTTTCCTTTTCGTCGTCATCGTCATCATCGTCATCGTCATTGTCATCATCGTCGTCATCATCGTCGTCGTCATCATCGTCGTCGTCATCTTCATCGTCGTCGTCGTCGTCATTGTCGTCATCATCGATGTCATTGTCATCGTCATCATCGTCATCATCGTCATCATCATCATTGTTATCGTCATCATCATCATCGTCATCATCATCATCATCGTCGTCATCGTCGTTATCATCATCGTCATCATCATCATCGTCGTCGTCATCATCATCATCATCGTTGTCGTCATCATCTTTCTTCCTGCCAACTCCATCTTCATCACTATCCTCATCATCTCCTACGATAGTCGCACAAATTATTTTCAAAATGTGTAACATCGAGGTTAAGTGTAAAAGAAAAACCGTTCAAAGAATTCATTTAAAAGATATTCAAATATTTTTCAAAATGCCTTCAGATTTTCCAAAGCCCGAAACCAAATCCCAACATATTCTCACTAATTTTGAGCCAATCGTACCGTTCCTACCACTTGTCCTACAAAATTTCAAACACTATGTATTTTATATTTTAAAATTTAGACGATTTTTTTTAAAAATTGTGTACTAAATTGTTAATGTGCCGAGAAATGTGATTTAAATGAATGCTTACTCTTTTGATCGATCAACCACTGCAAAACACGGTTTTCGTTTTTGAGATTACCTATGGATGAGAAGAAATAGTAAGTTGAACTGTCATGTGGTTATTTATATTCAACTCACCATCATACATGATCGGGACGCCAGTCTCATAGTACACGAGTGCAGGGAATGCAAATATTCCAATTTCATGGGCTAGTTTGACATCATTGGACTTAACAAATTGAATACCATGCTTATCCGTATCGTCGTCGATGTTCTCTAATTCGTCGAGAATTTCTGCACATGTGCTACATTTATCGTCATCTTTTGAAGAAAAAAACCAACTTAGTTGACAGCTTCGATCAGAAGAAAATCATTGACTTACAGAAAAATACCGCTAAATGTTCGACATCGTTGATCAGCACTTGAAGTGTTTTACGATCAACCGATTCAATAACATCTGCGTTCGATTCATAAAGGTCAATAACCCATTCTAAAATTGCTTCTTCCTTCATTAGGTCTCCTGGGGATTCATTATAATTTTTTTAATATTTAAAATCATGTTAAAAAAAAGTAAGAAAATCATTTTGAAACCTGGATAGAAAGTCCTAAACTTATTCCTATAGAATGCAAGTGCCGGCAGTATTGGTACATCGTATTCCCTATCGACTCCATCATCGGAAGTTTTCACGAAATCAATATTCTTTTCTTCGCACTCGTCGTCAATATTCTCTAGTTCATTAAGGATCTTTTGGGCTTTTTTGTCACCCTCGCGATCTGAAAAAAGTGTAAATATATTCAAAAATTCTTTAAGTTGTCTTTAAACTAGAGCCAAGTGGATCCAATACTGACTGATGTTGGGCTTATCAAAATGGCTGGTAGCAAATTTACTAAGCGAAAGTCAACGAAGTGTTATTGCAAGAATATAGTACCAACGATCCAGAGGAAGAAGGATCTTCACCGTATCGGAAAATCACAGTTCAATACAGCAAATATAGTTCAAGGTCTATTTCTAAAACAACCGACGACACTCTAAAACAACTGAGGACACTACCTAAGAGCGACTTATCCTAGTGGTCATATCTAAGCTTCTAACAAATTTAAGAACAAAAAAGCCTAGAAGCCAGATTTTTGTGGAAATCTACAACGCGCAACGCGTTCTTGAATGAGGGATGTTCTCAGACATATGGAAAAAACAAAAACTTGTTTTACTTCCTCCACTCGCGAATTACATCTTTCAAATTAGTGGAGCAGTATAATAAAGTATCTACCGAGCCAAGTACTGGGTTCAATATTACTCCACTCTAAATTTCAGGTCATAGAGAGGAATGAGAGAGAGTCGATGTGGTTCAACCATCCAGCCGAAGCGGACGTCCAGTGTCACAGAAAACCATTTCATGTGAGATTCTGCTGCGGCAAACACAATTAACGACTTGAACTCGGTATGCTTCCCTAACTTCCAATAGAAAGATTCTTAAGAATGATTCGCACGGGCAAGACTCAGTGGGATAGTGACTGAAAGTCCTCAAAGTTTTAATGTAGTTGACGCTGCTAAAAAAAAAGCAAAGTCTTCAAGGATTTATTTGAAACTACGAATATAGACAAGATGCAATTATTACTTCTAGTCTGTAAGGAAAGTCTTCGTTGGGATGGCAGACAGGAAACAGCTTTCCGATAAATGCCTTTTGAAAAGTATAGCAAGAAAAGGGGAATGGTAAACGGTTATAAACGGAAGGCGTTAGATAAATCAGGAGGCTGTATCAAGCGTGCTGAAAAAGGTTGCATGGCCAAGAGCTGTAACAAAGCGGAGAACTACCATAATGTCCTCTTTGATGAGCAACGATACATAGCAAGCAATAGACGCCTAACACTCCAGAACTGTAGGAGTTGAAAAGGCAAAATAATAGAATTCAACTTCAACTATTGGATAGGATCTTAACTCAGCAAAGGACTATTGGATTAAACTAGTGAGTTATTCTCGAGACAGAGAGCGAATCTATGTACGATTTATAGAAGGACCTCGTAGTAAGGAAATAATAGCTTTTGTTGCATATCTGGTTAGTTATGCAGATGATATTAGCCCAAAGAAGTCTTAATCAAGTCAGGCGACCCTTACAAACAAGATCATTGACTAAGCCTAGCAAGAAGGAAGACGGAGATTGTCCTACTAGTTAGGATACAGATATCCACTCTATTTGAGGTGCAGAAATAATAAACCATGAGGATCCTCCTTGATTTCAATCTTGCTCAAAATTTTGTAGGGGAACTTGCTTGACACAAAACATCTTTTAGGTCGCAGTGCATTCACGGTCATCCCCAGTAAGACATGAAGCCCCTTAAAGCCTAATTTAGGTTGCGAATATCTGAATAGGTTTCTTCTAGCTCAGTTCGAAAATAAAGGTATTCTAGAATAAGAGTTGCAGGTACGCCTAGAGATAATAACGACTTGAGTTGCGGGAAATCACAAAGGCTATAGAGGTTACATATGGCAGCGTCTTTGCGTTCGAAAGGGCTGCAAAGATCAATACAGCATTGAGCAAACCTTGTGACCATGCACTTAGGAGGCTGTGAGATCTAGTCTAATGCGCTTAGTCAATACAGCGGTGCAGCGAAGAATAGCTTTCTGAGTGGCGAGTTTTTATCGAATCGGGCCATAACTAGCCGTTTTCGTGATCGTAGGAATAACTCCAATTTATTTTCTAGCGGCAGTGAGAAGGTACTGCACATACATGAAACAAAAGAAGAAGTTAGATAATAATTGGCAACAATGGAAGCCAAGAAGATCTTTATGCAACGCTGGCAGAAAAACAGGAGCAGAGTAACTAGGTAGAACACAGGTGTGGGAAAGTAATTTTCTGCCACTAAATTCAGTACAGACACACGAGTGCTTCAATGACTGTCTACAATGGTTTGAAAAAACAGCGAGCTAGTATGACGACAAAACTCAAGACCATTAGCGGGGCAACAAATTCAGTGTATCAAGTCTGGTCTGGCTCATCTGCAAGAGGTTGAGGTGACAGGAAAAAATAAGGGACAACCAATAAGCGATTATTCACCATTTAGGTCTTTCGACTCCGAATGTATTGAAGAAGGGTCACATCGGTTGGCAAGATCATACCTTCACATCCATAAATAGATAGATAGATAGATTATTGAGGTAGGACTTATCACTGTGGCCCCTTGTGGGCCTATTGTGATATTCTGCGATTTAGAGAGCTCATCCATAAAGCCGGAGTGATTGATAAATCCGGCAATGTCTTTGGGTGAGTGCTAGCGGTTATGTATATACATAGACAAGTAATAAATGTTCCTTTAGTGAGGATGTTTCATAGGCTGTCGAAGATTATTGTGCAGATATCGACAGTAAACAACTTTGGGCTGATGGGATCTCAAAACTTCTAAAAGGATTGCATTTTTTTTTGGAAAAGATTGGCTTTTTGGAAAATTTTACACCAGCTAGCAGCTCTGTCTAGAAATGTAAAAATGAAACACAAAAACTTACAGAAGAATACAACAACGTGTTCATTCTCGGATAGGATTTTCTCCAACATCTTCATGTTGACTTCCTCGATTTTTCCGGGAATTTCCAGGGTGTCCTCGTCTGTGACCCAAGCAAGAACCTCATCTTCATCATCTAGATCACCAGGGAAGACCATTGGGTCGCGGTTCCTAAAGAACACCAGCACGGGGAAGGTCTTAAAGTTATATTTCTTAGCCAACTGGGTATCTTCAGTGGTGACGAAAATAATTCCGGCCTCATCCAATTCATCGTCGATGCTTTCAAGTGCATCCAGTGTCTTATCGCACTTCTCACCCGGATCACAGGGACCAGTGAAGAACACTACCACATATTCATGATCGTTGATCAAGTTAACCAAAATTTCATCGGTGACCTCTTCAATTGTGGCGGTTTTCTTCTGTACAATGAGCCACTCCAAGACTTCTTCCTCATTCATCAGATCACCTTCGTACAATGCTGGAATTTTATTTTCGAAGTAAATCAGAGCTGGCAAGTGATCCAGACCGTATTCCTTCGCTTCGGCCGCATTGTCGATGCGCACAATGACAATACCTTCTTTCTCCAATTCATCGTCGATATTCTCAAGCTCATTTAGAACGCGAATATCTTGCTTATCTTCTTTGTCGTCTGTAAAGAAGGATGAGTAATAAGAAAAAGTACGAACAATTCAAAGTGGATAACTTACAGAAGATAACTGCCAAATGCTCGGTACTTTCAACGAGTTTATCCTTCATTTCATCGGTAACTTCTGGGATCTCAGAGTAGCGCTTCTGATGGATCAACCAGCCGAGCAATTCATCCTCCTTCATCAGATCACCCTCGTAGATGTGGGGAATGCCACGTTCGTAGAGCACAATCGATGGAATTTCATCGATACCCCACTCCTTTGCCTCGTTGTCGTCGTCGATTTTCACAAAAGCGATGTCATTCTGATCGCACTCATCATCGATGTTTTCCAATTCGGCCAAAATCTTTTGTGATTTCTTTTGATCTTTGTCGTCTGAAATTTGTAAAATGTAAAAAAAAATGTTAACTAGGATATCTAGACAGAGGTTCTTTTGCTTTTGGTTTGAATCAGAATCGTACACTGTAAATCGAAATCCTGCCTATTAAGACGACGGGTTTTCCTGTAGTATTTTGAACGTTGAAACATTGACCTAGAAGGCATTCGAATCTTAGTCCCAAAATGATACATTGGTTGCACATGACGATAGTTAGACCCATTATAATATACGCGACTATAGTTTGGTGGCCAAAAATGTCTGAAAATGGCGGATATCGGCAATGGGGCTCGAGATGCTACAGGCAGACATGCTATAAAGGTGCCCTCTTTTTAGACAATAGTGACAAGATGTCGGTAACCAACGCAAGACAAGTGCGTCGGCGACTATACGCCGACAGTCTCCATAACCTAACCTAACCTCACACTCATTTAGTGGAATTTAATTATGTCAAGTGCATCTCCGATGCCTTACAGTCACTTGCTAAACACGACAAGGTCACAATTGGTTGAGTTTGTGGCCACCAAGGAATTGTCGGCAATGAATCTGCGTGTGAACAGGCTAGTGCTGGCTCAGCGGATTTATAGGACCAGAAACCTTTTGTGTCATCTATTGGCCTTTTCCCATAAGCTGCGCTTAAGGCTTTACTCAACCATTTAACCATTTGCAAAATAGTTTGAAAATCCAAGAACTCTCTAAATTTAGTCGCAAGCCTGAACCCTGTGACTCTTGTCAGGGTCCGAGATCACACTGGGATCTCTGGAAATGAGATCTCCAATGAATAGTTAGACGGGGTTCAGAGGACCTAAACCTGCATTGAGTCTTCTCGTGTCCCCGATTGGGCTTATAAAAACAATTGTGTGGCACGGCTCTCTAGGATGCAGGTAGACTAAACTATTGCACCCGAAAGCTTGTAATAAAGGGTTTTTCAATAGGGACGCTACAAAAGTAGAGCGACAGGGACAGCAAACGACGCCATATTTTTCTTGCGGTTTTTTGACATTTCTCTTCAGTAAGGTTTGCCATTTCATGATGGAAAGATATACGAGCCAACAACGAGTCGAAATTATTAAAATTTACTACCGAAATTCGGAGTCAGTGGCCTCAACGTTAAGAGCGCTACGTCCAATTTATGGTCGTCATAATTTCTGGCTGGATGGCTTCGTCAATAAACAAAATATGCGGTATTGGTCAGGCAGCAATCCACACGTACTCCGTGAGTCATCATTGCATCCCGAAAAAATTACGGTTTGGTGTGGTTTATCTGCCGGCGGCGTCATTGGGCCGTACTTCTTCCGTGATGATCAAGACCGGCACGTTACTGTGAATGGGGATCGCTACCGTTCAATGATAACCGAATATTTTTGGCCCCAATTGGATGATATGGACTTGGAGGACATGTGGTTCCAACAGGACGGCGCCACAAGCCACACAGCGAATGTCACAATCAATTTATTGGAAACCAAGTTTGGAGAACGTGTTATCTCACGAAATGGTCCAGTCGCTTGGCCGCCTCGGTCGTGCGATTTGACGCCGTTAGACTATTTCCTGTGGGGCTACGTCAAGTCTATGGTCTATGCCAACAAGCCAGCGACGATTGATGAACTTCGTACGAATATCGAACGTGAAATTGCAGCAGTATCGGCCGATTTATGCTTGAAAACCGTCGAAAATTGGGTTCAGCGTCTAGACTTCTGCAAGCGTGCCCGTGGTGGCCATGCAAAAGAAATCGAGTTCCATACATAATGGCATCGAACGTACTTTTACAGGAATAAAGAATTTCATTGATATCCAAAACCGTTTTTCTTTTATTTAAAAAAACTTTTGTAGCGCTCTTATTGCAAAACCCTGTATATCAGCGGCATTCTTCCTGTCTCTCTGGAGAAAAGTCTGAATTGACGTTCTAATGGGACGACGGAATTCTTAAACAATCGTGTTCAATGCATGGGTTAATGTCGTTGCACTAAGATATCCCTTTTTGTTACCACAACTCATCTGACCTCGTTGATGGTGTGTATTTTTGAGGGTTGGTGAGACCGCCGGGACTGCCCAAATCCTTCCTGTGAAGTTTAGAAAACGGTTGAGGTCGTCGAAGAATAATTGGTTTAGTGCACGCAGTTTCGCCCTTCTAGTGCCGGGCCTTTGCAAAGGAAATGGGAGAGAGTTTCCCTCTTGTTTTCGTTTCTACAGCTGCGGCAGTTGTATGGCAAACGTGGTTTGGCAGCATTGTCTCCAATTGGCCAATGCCCCGCAATTATCGCCGTTGGTCTGATGATATCTGGGCGAGTTCTGTTTAGGAGGTTTTCTGTTGTAATTTTACCGTAGGTTGGCCATATCTTCCTTGATATGGCGCAGTTGGTTAACCCCATTAGAGGTTGGCCTTCTGCAAGAAGTGTGAGTGGATTAGGCCTTTAACCGATCCGGTACTTAAATGGAAGGATGGGGGTTGTTGTGACAACTCATCTAGTCGAAGGATTTTGGACTTAGCGCCACCATAAAGTTCAAAATACCGCCCTTCAAACTGGGCAAGCAGCAAGAGCTGGATTTGTCGCTTTCTGGTCACTCAAAATATTTTTGTAAATTTTGAACAGGCAACGGGAAGGTAACTTTAAAAAAAAATAATAATTTCAAGCCCTATAATGATCCCCTAATATGCTAGGTAGGTGGCTGTCCATGCGAGGCAAAGACACCCGTAGGCCAAGGAAGGCCCCATATGACGCCACTGGGATCTATAATCTCGGTGGCACTCCAACTAATGAATCCATTTGGAAACCGTTAAATCTAAGGATACGTTTGACATCAGTAAGTGACAATTCGCCAAAATTTTCCAAGTGATAGGCTCCTTGATAAAGCTTCCTTCTTTGGGATAGGGCAGGACAAGTTCAGAGGAAATGGAAGATCGTTTCTTCCTTCTCTTCGTCCCTGCAGCTCCTTCAAATGTCATTTGAGAAGCAGTCCATCCTTCTGGCATGAAGGCCGATGGAACAGTGGCCAGTGAGAACACGGTGCTGACTAGCGACCTTTTAAGCAACTTCAGACTTTTAGATCGAGTAAGGCTTAGTATCGGCTATATCTCTATGAAGGTAAGGCATGTGGTAACGTTCCTTGATCTTTGGTTTGTCTTACTGATCGCGTCGTACTCTAAGGGCAAGGCCACGCAATGAGCGGCCAGCAGCAAAGCGGCCAAATTAAAACGTATGAAATCTCATGGCTGTAGGCACGCATTCGTTGAGCGGCAAACGTTATTTCTGAGCATATTTTCTGCCGCTTTGCCGCTTGTCTTAAGAGTTATTTACATGAAGTGAGTGGAATACCCAGATTCCTTCATTCTGATAGGATCTCTAGAGTGGTACCACGTTTGGCGAGTTCTTGAGCCTTACAATTCCCTGGAATGTTTCTATGGCTGGGTACCCAGCGTAGGTGAATGTTAAAATCTTCTGCCATCTACAGAAGAGACGAGCGACAATCTGGACTTTGATGTACTTGTATTTGTTACTGATTCCAAAAATTTTATAGCAGCTTGACTATCGGTAAAAATTGTGATATCCCTGCCGGATATCACATTATGCCTAACCAGGGCTTAGGCCTCGATGATCGCAATAATTTCCGGCTGAAAAACGCTACAGTCAGTGGTCTGGGAGATGGAAGGCGATGCTCAAAGTTGAGCACTTCGGAGAAAACACTACCTCCCATTCCGTTCTCGATTATGGAACCGTCGGTATAGACGTTAACGGAGCCCTCGCGTCTGGCCTCATCATTCTCTCATTCTACTCTGGAGGGTACTGATGTTCGGAAGTTGAGGTTGGAGTTCAACTTAAACGGTGTATAGTCGGTGTTTTCCGGGATGAATGTTAATGTTAATCCAAGATCGAGGAGTGGCCAATATGGTTGTTTGACCATTAAGTGGAGGCCTTCAGTCTGAGGGTCGTTAGCGGCTAATTGCTTGCCAAAAATATCAAAGGACGTTGAGTACCGCAGATAGGGTGGTTCATAGTGCTCCGCTAATGCATATGCATGCTGATCTTAGAACTTTCCCCAATGAGTTACAGTGTAATATGCTAGACAGCGGCAGAAGTCAGATCCAAAAGCGTCTTAAACTGTACTTCACAGAGGATCTCGTAGAAATTAAACCAATTCTGGGTAGACATAGCTATTAAAGCGCAAGAGGCAATCGTTGTTAGACCTGAAGTCGTACTGTGTTTCATGAATTATGCGTATAAAGTCACCTGGGATTAAAATAGGAATCTGGACGTTGAAGATTTACGGGAACTGTAGCCGACGATAAGTTGTCAAGAAATGGGGTAAAAAAATACAGAAAAAACGAGGTCAAACTACCTTCGTTTAAAAGCAATTATTTTTAAATTCAATCACTGTACTATAGGCTCTTTACGATGGGCCCATTGAAGTCCTTAGTTTTTTGTGATAAAAAGCGTTGACATTTGGAATTTATTAGTTTCAGTTCCAACCCATTCGCACTGATTTTCTCTTAATTTTTATAAATTTTACAATAAGCAGCCGTCGAAATATTTAAACACAAACTTTGTCGGATAAATAAAACAAAATCACAATCCCAACAACACCCATACACATGTTTAACACTTACAAAACAACACAGCTACGTATGGCATTTTCTCCACAATCAAATCCAACATCTCATCGGTGACATCTTCAATTTGATCAGAGCTAGTCTGGTCCTCCAGCCACTTGAGTAGCTTCTCCTCATCCTCTAAATTGCCTTCGTATATGGTCGGAATGCCTTTTTCAAAGTAGATCAGTTTAGGAACTTTATTGATGCCATACTCAAGCGCTTCATCGGGATTGTCGATCTTAACAAAGGTAATACCCAGCGAATCACACTCATCGTCGATGTTCTCTAGTTCTTCGAGAACTTTTTGTGACTTTTTGTCATTATTGTCATCTGTCAAAAGGGGGGAAGGGTATGAACAATTTTTGTGAGCTTTGTCAAAAATGCACAG
This sequence comes from Matsumyia berberina, assembly GCA_917880715.2. Lineage (NCBI taxonomy): Eukaryota > Metazoa > Arthropoda > Insecta > Diptera > Syrphidae > Matsumyia > Matsumyia berberina. The sequence goes on along the minus strand of OU862870.1, from coordinate 105,412,864 downwards.
TAGTTACAGAAGAGAACTGCCATCACTTTGCCCTCCTTCACCATCTTGTCGAGCATTTCGTCTGTAACATCTTCGATCTCATCGCTTTCTAATTGTCCCAGCAACCAGTGTAGGATTTCATCTTCATCCATTAGGTCACCGTCGTAAACGTTCGGGATTTGTTTCTCAAAATACACAATTGCAGGGATCTGCAAGTTAGAATGAGCTTAGTCGATGCCACTAGGAGAGGCTTATGGTTGTCCTACCGAATCAATACCAAATTCAGCTGCGACCTTAGCGTCATCAATTTTAACAAACTGAATGCCGTGCTTGTCACAGTCGTCGTCTATTTTTTCTAGCTCTTCCAATACGGTCATGGAGTCATCGTCACCGTGATCATCTGGAACACGAGTGTGTTATTATGAAACCAACTTTTTGTATTTTTTTTTTTTGTCAAATACGTACAGAAAAGTACAACCAGGTTGTCAATGTTACTGATCAGGGTGCCCAGCGTCTTGGCAGTTACGTCCTCAATGACGTCGTCTTCGTCACCTGTCGACTTGTTCTGTACCAACCATTCGAGTACATCTTCCTCGCGGGACAATTCACCTGGGTTGTGTGAAAATGAGATTTTTTTGGCAAATGGGATCCAAGAATTTACCTTCGTAAATGATTGGGGTTTGATGGCGGTAGTACACCAGGGCTGGTAGGCTTCCCAGATTGTATTCGTCAGCCAGAGCCTCATCGTGAATCTTCACAAAACCAATGCCCAATTGGTCAGCCTCGTCGTCAATGTTCTCCAGTTCCTGCAGTGCCTTGGAACATTTTCTGCAATCCGGCTTATCTAGTTACATAGAGAATAATACGTCAGGTTTGGTTGGTTTAAGGCTGCTGGGTGTGGTGGAGATTGGTTTTTTTTTTTTGAGGATCATGGCATTCCAGAGAGTGTTTGTGCATTTTTTTTTTCACTTTGTCGGAATAGGGAATGAGTATGTATTTGGTTTGTTGTTGTAACTGGGATTTTTTATATCATGCGTTTTGGAGGTTGAGTGATTGATTGGTTGAATTTTGTTTTGTGTCAGTTGTAAGGATATACGATCGATATGTGTAAGTGTGTTGTTGGACATGGGATATGGATAGTGTACAAGAGAAATATGTCAATAAAAATACTACGACTACAAGAAGGTTCTCAAACAAAACAAACAAGTAACAAATTTATTTAAACAAAAGTTAATTAAATACGAACGGAACTTATATACAAGATGTAGGTACTCTGAAAAAATTGTACGTTGCTGCTCGTTGTGTTGTGTCCATACTTAAGATACACGTCCTTAAAAGCTATGTTTACGATACCTGTTGACATTTTTGCAGAAGTGCTAGCACGTGTGGAAAATTTATTTATATCTCAACTCATGGAGAGAGGGAATGTACTTCCATTAGAAAATGTTTTGTTAAAAGGATGTTCTGGTGGTCTAGAGAAACGTGAAAATGGAAGATTACTTCTGTTTGACATTTCAATGAAATACGAAGTCGTTGGTTGAAAGAAACCTCGTTGTCTTAACTAATTAGGTTTTGGATAGAGACTGTTAATTTAATGAGAACACCTTGGACATGAGATTCTATTATTCGATAGTGAATGTGTGTATATCTTTCACAATCAAGTTGTCAACCATCAACAGTCTTGTGATTTTTAGTCACGGAATAAGGGATAAAGTAGTGTACCCAGCGACGAATTTCCTCTGAACTACGTTGTTGTCATCACCTTTCTACTCCACTTAGACGTAAGGATGAAGTTCTTGATTTTTTAAATATCAAGCTTGGCTTGGTCGCTGAGATCTTCATAGAAATACTTCCCGAGATTTTTCCTTTTCAATCTTTATAGGGCAGGATAGCTAAATAGAAGGCGAACGACAGTATCTCCCCACTCGCCGTCTTTGGAATAATCGTTGGAGTTGATGCAAATTTTTAGAGCATATCTAGATCAAGTAAACTGGGAGGAAGAAGAAGATCTCGAATAATTCCTCTGTCACTGCCCAGCAAGAGCGAGAAGACACTGTGATTTAAGTGAATACCAGACCTAAAGCATGGCAATGACAAGGTAATCGGTGACATTGTGGCCTTCACTAAAGAAAAAGGAAGGTTCGCCAGATCACACGTATCTAGTCTCTCCATAATTGTTCCCACTTCTCCTAAATTCCTCCCAATATTCGCCCCAAACCTGCCCTATCACTAGTTTCGAAATTTAAAAGAGGTAACACCGTGTACGACTGAGGCCAATATCTCTCAAGCAATGCCGGGTGAGGACTTCTAACAAAGAGTTCAGGCATTGTTTATTGATAGGCAGAAGACTACCAATCCTTTTAAGATTCAGGCAAAGCGAGATATGGCTTTAGAAAATACAAGTGTTGGTATTATTCCACCTGCTAGATCGCATTCTTCTGGTTTCAGTATTCATCGATTCTATAGAAGCAGGGGGTTTCTACCCTGGTCGTCGTGGTCGTCGGGGTTCAGAGGTTGGTGCGTTGGAGTGCTATGCAAGCTGCTTGGGTTCAAGTCTCATCCATGTATACTTTGGAGGAAACCTCCAAGAGTGCCATTTGTTATGAAAAAGCTTCTCAATTCGCCGTTCGAAGTCGGCAATAAATTGCAGGTTCCTTGCATTCGCGCGAAAAATATAACCCGTCATCCCGTCTGTATGCATTTAGGGGTTTCTACCTATCTTCAGAGATGTTCCAACCTTTCTCTTGATTTGCTAGCTCATCTGCACTGAAGTGGCAAGGAGTTTTGGTACATGTGAGGGATGATATAGTCTGTTTAACAAGGAATAGCACGCAGGAATCAAGAATTATTACTGTGGGAATAAGTTATAAGCGGATATAAGTTAGCAAATAAATTGGCAAGACTCGGCGTAGCTCTTCCACGATGGGACTATTTTTACATATGAACGTTGAACCTTCCTTAAAACAACCAAAAAAGCACACCATAGATGGTCTAAATGAGCAGGACACAGGGTATTGAAAACGCTATTGCCGGTGGTAGATCGCAGGAAAGTTAGGGAAATTGTGAAGCTAAATAAGTCGTAGCTGATTGTTAGGTGTCATATCCAGCCATTACCGGAAACATGTCATGACGGTGATGATGATGACACATTGACTGCGCCAGTGAATAACTTCTTAGCCTTAACTAGAAAGCTCTTAGCCGTCACCTACCGTCTCTACAAGTGGGTGCAAAAGCGAAGCAGTATGGCTGCTCCTCAGTTTTTTGCAAGTGGTAGTGTGTTCCCCCTTACTGGCAGTGCGTATTCGGTTAACTGTTTCTTCAGGCGGTTCAATCTGATTTGGGAGCAAATTATTGACGGCTTTGAACAACCTGGTTCAAAGTGGTCCTCATTCGAAATGGGTTTAGAACCGTCTAAGCCTTTCACCCTTGTTGGGTTTAGCTTTGACTACCTATAAGCTATTTATTGATTCTCTAGACAACTCGCTGGATGTTTCAAGCCGCTTGTTTAGTCGCATGCTACGTAGCACTTCTCTCATTTTTATGCAATATAGGAACTACTGTTAGATTCTCCCTGCTACTCGAATAGCTGCGATCAGAGCTCTTAGCTTTTCGATCGTTGATCCTTTTCAGCTATCTTTTGAGCGCTATATGTTCCTTGCAACTGGTCGATAATTGTTTTGCGTCAAATAACTTCTGTTTTTCTCTGCAGACACAGGTTAAGTGTGATGATGAGCAAGTTTATCTGTTGGCGTGGGATGTCCGAACAAGGCTTATCACTAGGTAAAGAGAATTAGAAGAGTTGTGAGTTAGGAAGAAGCACAAGAAGGGCACAAAAGACCTAATAAATGACAAAATGAAACACTATAGTTTTGCAACTAATGGAATCCATTAATTTTTGTGCCTCTTAAGAGTTACTTTTGTATCCTGTAACGCACTGCGGCCAATTGTGATTTCCTTATAAATTAAAGCTCGCTCCTGAGGCCGGAGTTGCTAATGATTTCGGGTGAGCTCCTAAATAATGTCCCCTACTTTAAGGTAGAAATTGCAAAAGTAACGTGGACGACGAAGAACACCTTCTTAGACACTTACAGTGGCATAGAATATGCTCTGCTGATTTGCCGTCGTCGTGAAACATTCTACGGATATTGTCTTGTGCTATTCGCATAGTAATGAAATTCTATTTAATGTGACAGCGCCCTGTCAAGAATTCTGTGCCTGTTCGAATCTGACTCCTGTTCAGTTATGAAAGTTGTTTCATTCGTTTTTGCGAAGGCGTCCCGTTCCAACTCTTTTATCTATGTATCTTGGGTCCATTTAGGTACCATACATGGGAATTAATATAAAATGGAGGTTTATTTTGTTCCCAGGTATTGCGATTTGGAAAACTAACCTTGAAGTTGGACGAACTAACTTGAAGTTTGTTTTATCTTCGGTGATGAGCATGTACAGAACATCACTAAAGACAGATACAAGTTTGAGGTAGTAAGGGACTCTGTCTACCTATATAGGCTCCGCTATAAATTCTGATACCAGCGCTGAGATCAAACGAATGTTTTGCTGTTTCTTTAGGTTAAGAAGGTAATTGAGTAACAAAGCCCTCTCTCAAACGGCTCAACTGACCCTTTATAAGACCTTAATTGTCCCAGTCCTGCTCTACGGCGCAGAGACATGGGCTCTGTCAAAAGCGGATGATGTGCTTTGGCTGATTTCAGTTGGTTTCTAGTCCCGAAGAGACAAAGACGGACTGTACAGGCTGTACAACGACATCGGCTCAGCCAGAAGAGTGAAGGTCCAACGACTGAGGTGGCTGGGTCATGTAGAGTGGATGGACACCAATGCTCCGGCTCGGAAAATTTCGAATCCACACCCGAGAAAAGGCTCAGTAGAGAAAGGCCACGATTCAGGCGGTGCACGCAAGTGAAAGGGGACCTTAACCAACTTGGCCTGCGAAACTGGAGGCAGCTGTCTAAAGATCGAGCTGACTGAAGAAGCTTGTTGGTTGAAGCTAAGAGTCACACCGCATTGCTTTATTCGAATTTGCCTCTTATTAGGATCTACGGATTCTTCGACATAGAAAACGTCATCACTAAGCATTGCCTTCAGTTCATTTACTACGATGGTCTGCAGTAGGGGAGGGAGAGCTTCTTATTGAGGACAATCTTTCGCAACCGTGACACTGAGTTTCTCGTAGTGTTATCCACTCCACTCTTTTTGGATGCATAGGAATAATCGATCATTTTCCATGTTGTGAAGATATTTCTCAAGCCTTTTTCTCAAGACATTTTAAGTTGTGAGAAGAGGGTTCATATAAAGGGCCCCGTCTCTGATACGCCTATCGAATATTCTCTACATGGTGTTGAGGCTGAGGGAAGTGCGGCAACTCTAGCCTTTTTTTAGAGCACCTTGTAATTTTATCCTTGACCTTGACCTTGAGGATTCGTGAAGTCAGAATTCAACGAGAAGAAACTACGATAGTTAACTTGTATGAGTAGCTGTATTCCGGCCAATTAGGTTCGTTCACTTGTGATAGGAACGTAGGATCGTAGATTTCGGAACAAAAAAATTTGGCGTCAAAAATTACTCTGTCGATGTCAGTTCAACAATTCAAAAGAAAATGGAGGAAAGTGAACAAGAAAAATGGAAGACATTGACACACTTCCCGTGACACGTGGAGTATGCACTGAAAATGATTTAGGCAATGAGCTCAGAGTCTAAAAAATTAGTCAGTCAAATAAAAACTAGTTCTCTTTTTTAATTTAAATTAATTTTTTCGAAAATCCAAATGATTCATTCGTAAAAATTAAATAAAATCTAAGAAAATGGCTAATTCAGTCATTAAGATGATATTCCCACACCCAAAAACTTATAGAGAATCATTAAATCACGATAAATACATGTAGGATATATAAAAAAAAAAACTTAAAGTTCTCGACTAGAGCAGTATTGTAGTAGAAAAACTGTTGCCACATGGCAGCTATAATGTGTCAACTTTTGCCGAACACTGCCCCTGCTTCGATGGTCTCTTGGAGTTTGGCCAATTTTCGTCTTGATTCTATCAACCGAACAGACGGGTATCTATTATATGAATGTGGCATTGGATGAATGTGGCATTGGATGTATCCGTACATAATCGTATGTAGAATGCAAAATAAAAATCATTTTCAATTGCCTATGTTCAATGCTGCAATTAATTTTTCTGGGTTTATTCACTCTCGCTGGCATATGGCGCCCCAAAAAGACAATTGTTTTTCTTCAGTCGAAAAATTTTGTATTTTTCTATAAGGTGTTCTGCAAATTAATTGATGACTTATAAGATAATTCATTTGAAAAGCAAAACGAAATAATAATGTAAACAAAAATATTATATTTTACGAGTTTTTCTGTTTTTAAATTTAAAACTGCAGTGTGTGCGGATTCTGAAAGTAGGTGTGGTGGCAAGGTTTTATTTAATGTAGTTCATAAACTCTCTTAACGCCTCGCGTTTTTCGAAAATGTTTTGTTCGAAGCAGCAGATGAGCACAAAAAAAAAAAAACAGAAAAATGCTTGAAACACAATATAACGAATTTGTCTGTCCACAACGACTTGTTTGAGATTTATTTTTAGACGGCAATTGTAGGTGGAAGGTATTATTTGAAACGAAAAGACTGAGTCGAAATGGCTGCTTTTGTATGCCGGGCGTACACAATGAAATGAATTAGTTCAAATACTGGGACAAATCTGGATCTAGGCCCAGACATTTTAGTTATTTATTATTGCGCTGGGCATGCACAATTGTTATGTTCTGCAAAATAAATTTTACAAAACTGTATGGATGGCCATGTGGGATTTTTGCGTTTTCAGGTAATTTGGCCACAAACAAGGACCTGATTTAAATGCCGAAATTTTGTCGAGACTTTTGGTGATTTTTTGTAGACCGTATCGGCTTTGAACTAATCAAATTCAAAAGAACAGGTGAAGCGATAAAATATTTAGGCCACACGTATCGGAGAAATTCTGAGTTTAAGCAAATCGAAATGGATCCACAGTGATCTCAATTTTTTCACTTTCGCCTCTTTTCGTTGTCAATTTGTCATGAAAAAGCTTCTCAACCTGTCGTTCGGCAATAAATTGTAGGTCCTTTCCATGCGTGCACATTTTTCACACGCACAACATGCATGGTTGTGAGAAGCTAGGCTCATTCTGAGCAATAGTTTCTTTTTCACGTGCAGTAGTTCTTCTTGGAGAGCGGCAACAATAGACTCCAATACTAAAGACAGCGACCCTCATTGACGCAGCGATCGTAAACAGAGTACAGCGTCAAATATTGGAAAATGTAAGATTATAGAGAGAACACTCTAGAAATAACAAGGAAGGCAACTATAGCTTTCATCATCATCATCATCTTCCAATGGCCCGCTTCTCCACTATGAGGGTCGCGGGTTTAGGGAGCTTAAGTGGACTCTCCACATTTGCCGATCTTCCGCCATCGACTCTAACTCATCAGGGGCTATCCCCATACGGGTACAGGTGAGATTTCGGACTTGGTCCAGCCATCTCATCCTAGGCCTACCCAGGGGACGTCTACCCGATGGCACGGATTCCATGGCACGTCTTGGAAATCGAGTTGGGGACATGCGTTGAACGTGAAAGCTTTCAAAACGTAAAATATAATTTGTGGAAAACGACGGAAGATGTAGAATTGCCTTAACCCACTAAATTTACGAACGTGATCATCGTTAGCCCTTTTCTAATTGACGGGTTATGTATTGAAATCTGTCATATTTAACAGGTAAGAGATTGAGGATTTCGAGCTGATTTTTTTGGGCAAAGAAGCTTGATATACAATACCGGCAATGGTCTTGATGAATACAATGTCATCGGCGGCGTACCATAGGGCTCTGTGCTCGGCTTGCTGCTGAAGAATATCAGGTATGACAGCAAACTGCGGATTTTTCACCTAAACAGAGTAGAATAGTGGAGTTTCCTTATGACATCGCCATCGTCGTCACTCCTAAATTGTTGAAGGGAGTCGAACAGATAAGTAACGCGATAGTAAGGGTCATTCGGCACTGGCTTACATCGATCGGTCTTTCACAGGGAGAGCATAAGACAAGGACAGGTCTCATTAGCTGTAGAAGATAGAAACGATTAATCATCAAAGTTTGCGGACATTTAATTATATCAAAACCGAACCCAGGGGTCTTGATAGATATGTGACTGTCATTCAAAAATCATATAAAATATGAGAGTTTGAAAGGTGCAAATACTTGTGCTGCACTAGAGTGCTTTATTCCAATACAGGAGGACCAGCCATGGCCGAAGACCGCCTGTGGTCAGAGTTGTCACATTGATAGTCTTACAGGCCGCACCAATTTGAACCAAAGCTACATAAAAATCGCACTTGATGTCGATACACCAAATGTGGATCTGTACACAGAGAGTTGGCTGTTCATTCAGCAACACATCTAACGATTTTGCGTGCATAGTGGCTTTCAATTGCTATCCGGGAAGATGGTTAAGTAGAGCATAATTCCTGAGGGCTTCTAAATGGCTCTGGCTACTCAGCTAACTTATGATTTTAATTATCGACCACGCCAACAAGACCCCTATATGCCAGTCGGCGGCTATTCGCCAGAACTTTTAGATTTTTAGACGATAGTTAGAGATAACCACATAAGCGTCCATAGTTTGGTGACCATAAGATCTTGAACGGATAACGACAATAAAGCTTGAGAAGCTACAGAGAATTGCCTGTATTGATTTCTTAAGAAAAAACGCTGCCCGTTGTGCTATAAAGCTGCAGCTAGAACAGAAAGTCTTGCGTGAATATTAAAACCGTGTCGACTGATCTAATGCGGCAGCGTTTGCATCGAAGAAGTCTGGTATTGTTCACCTACCAATCAGAGGAATTTGGAATTGATGCAGGTATATCTGGACCCAACACTAAAGTCTTGGTACCAATGGGTTTATTCCACAGTGTATTTAAGGCTAAAATCTATACCATTGAGATCTCCGCTGGTAACTTTGATAGGGTCGAGTTAGCGACGCCAGAAAATATGTACTTCTCAAGCAATGTTTAAAGTACTTCATGGAATCTTAGTCAATCAAGTGCTGGAAAGATACTTTCCAGGCATTTGCCAGGTATAATAACGTCAACTTTATTGGGTACCTGATCACCAGGATATTGTAGTCAATGCGTATGAATTGCATAGGGCTGGCTTAATTTATAGGACCACAACACCAGCTTCGATAAGCCAGTTGGAAAACCGTGCCTGGGCTCAGGGTATTCGAAAGATTTATTGAGCCCTTTTCCTACAAGGAAATTCTAAAGCTTGACAAGAAAAGCATAACTGGTCATTGCAGCCTGAAATACCATCTCAGCAATCTAAACCTCCGGCGCTGTACTGGTTACAAAAATACATCTTCAATAAGGAATTTCGTCCGCTAGCGGAGTTCAGGAATTTGGCTACGAATTTCTACTCGTGAGACAATAGATCTTTCTAGGTCGCAGTATCAGCAGGGCGAGTTTAATTTAAAAATAAAAAAATGTCAAGAAACTTGGCATAATCTAGAAAGTTTTTTCTTTAGGATTTAAAAGGAGGAAAAAATATATTCGAGTTTCGTGTTTATTTACATATGTCAGCAGCAGAGTTGGAGACAATACTCAATCTGCTACTCCTTGATCTATACATGAAAGAACCTGCAGCAAAGAGCGCGCTGAGATTAGACCAGCCTGAACGCTGGAGAGTGAGCTCATATGGACACGCCCAGATATTGCACAAATATCCGGGTATGAGTATTGAATCTGATTACATGATTCCGTACCTGGATTTCACCAAACCCTTCTCTTGCATCTTTCCAAGCAGAGAATAGTGGGAGAACAAAGAAATTCCTATTGAGACAAAGCCCGTCTTCACAGATGCCTCCAAGATGGACATAGGCACGGGTGCTGGTGTCTTCTCTGAGGAGCAAGGACTCAGCAGCTCAATAAGATTCCCTGACAACAGTAGTATTTTCCAGGCATAGGCTCTAGCAGTGACCAGAGCTGCCCGATTGGCGTCCATGGCCACGGTATCACAGGAGGATATCACGGTCTTCCTAGACAGCCAGGCAGCTATGACCACAGTGGTGTGTCAGGAAACGAAACTGCTGACGAACTGGCTAGGAAGGGATCAGCCCTGGAACCAGACCTGGCGGACGGTACAATTAAACCTCCACTTCGTCATCTGAAGGAAATAATAAGGCTGAGATCCTTAACCGAGGCGAATAACAGGTGGAAAACACTAACCACGTGCGAAGTCTCCAGAAGGTTATGGCTAGAATATAGACAGGAAATCCCTGTCATTACTGGTAGGATTAAATACAGGCCACAATATGCTCAGGTATCATACAAAGAAGCTGCACCTGACCGGGGAAGACCTTTGCAGAGGGTACGGAGACGAGGAAGTGTATGAGGACATGACTCACTACCTCTGTCATCGCCCAAGCCTCTGCAATATTAAAAAAAGAACATTGGGCAGATACCTCTTCGATAACATTGAAGAGTTTACTGTCGTATCTGTTCAAGTTCGCAAGGAGAGTCGGGTGGCTGTCATCAGGCATATAAAATCACGCAGTGGGAAATAGCTGGTAAACACATGGGTACCACAACGGGTCTAGATAGACCTAAGTACGATGAAGAAGATTTTATCGTCTTCATCGGCCCGCTAACCTAATCTAACCTAACCTACATATGTCAAGCTTCGTCTTGGAGTGTTTAAGGTCTTTTCAGTTTTTGTTACTTAAAAAATGCATTTTCTCGAGACATTTTAATGGCAAGTTATTGATGCCGTACCTCCAGCGAGATATGGCCTATGCTAAACCTCACTCGATCTGAAAGTTTGATTGTCCTTAAAAGGTCGCTTATCATCCGTGTTCTTACTGGCCACGGTCCCATTGGCCTTCATGCCAGAAAGCTGGGCCTCTTCTCATATTAATTTTGTAGGAGCTGCATGGACGAAAGAAACGATCTTACCTGCTTTTTTTTACAAGTACTGTGACGAAACATAGAACGCTTAGTTCTTCTGCACTATTCATGTTTCTTCGGGATTGAAAAGCAATGTAATGGCAAGTACTCTTACAGGTTTGTCATTGTTTCTCAAGAAGGTGTCCTATAAAAATGTTCGGGTTAGTTTAGGCGGGCTCAGACCTAATACATCGAACCACTTACCCACGCCAACCATTATAAGATTATGTAAAACAAAAATAGGAGGCCTGTTTGCCATCGTTTGAAGCTTGAGAGGAGCTATGGTATATCCCATGGTAGTAAGGTAGAGTTATAGTCGAAGACTCTCGTATCAGGCAAGAATCTGTGCGTGAGTCTCAATTTCTGCGGAGATGCATGGTTTTCTTAATCGAAGACCCTGCTTGCAAGACTTATCCTTAAACTCTAAAGCTTTAGCAAGAGTGCTACAAACTAATTCCGGACAAGCAATGACTAAAGTGTACTAAAACTAATAAGATCATAGAAAGTCCAAAGTCTGTAGGCAGTGTAGGCCTATAAGGAAAGTCGTTCACAAGCAAATTCAGATCTAAATGGAATTTATGTACAAAGAAATGTGTATGTTTAGTGTCCAGTTTCCGACTACCATTAGGAGGGAAGGTATTAAACTACAGTGATATGAGAAATAATATAATTAGTGTTAATAAACAAGAAAACAACTCAAAAAACACATGGTGTGGAGATAGGTTGGATTTTCCGAAAATTCACAAAACATTGAACATTTAAAGCTAACTTACCCATTACCCTTGGAGGACATGTCGCATGATCAGGACCTGCAGTCAATTTAACAAATTAAAATATGGTTGAAGCCTCCTTTAGACATAATTTTGCGTTTTCCTCCACATTGGTTAGTCACAACTAGCAATAATTTCTGTGTTTCTTTGTTTTTTACTAAACTAAAATTGAAATGAACCTCAAGGACCGACGACGAGTCCTTTCACAGCAGCGCAGATCATTTTACGTTTGTTTTGCGGTGTCAATATCAATTTGTTTGGTTAAAAACATAAAACAAAAACTCTAAAACTATCAGATAATATTACCTACAACACTAATTAAAAAAAAACAAAAAACTAAAGTTATTTGTTACTAACAATAACAATCGTTCTCGACATTGCGTCGGGGTGTCCCAAATGAAGTTTTAAGTTATCGAACTAAGATTTTTGCCTGTTCTTCAACTGCAACTGCATTAATTATTATTTATTGTATTCACATATACAAAAAAATACATTTAAAACCGAAAAAACTATAAGCCAAACACAGCAAGACAAAGTCTACTCACAGAATAGGACGGCTACGAAGTCAGTATCCTCAATGATCTTGTGCAAGATCTTTGCGTTGACTTCTTCAATGCGATCGGGCAGGTCCATAGCTTCGAGGGATGTAAGAAAATCGAGGACGCCTTCTTCGTCCATGAGATCGCCATCGTAAATGATTGGTTCCTTTTCACTGATGGTAGTTGGGATTTATTTTTGGGCTTATTATTATTTTTGTTTTTACAAGACGACCTTGAGCTATGGCAGGCTTAACTTACCGGAAATAGGTGAGTGCTGGGAAATTCTTTATTCCATATTGCTTTGCTAGTCGTTTATCGTTAATCTTTACGAAATCAACACCGAACGAGTCAGTGTCATCGTCGATTTTTTCGAGTTCAGACAATACTTTATCACAGGTCACACAACTTCTGGCATCTGTAACATAAAAATAAATCGAGTTATGAATAAATTTTAAAGATTTTGTATGAAAAGTAGGATAAAATAATGGCGTCGTTGTAAAGTACTTAAGGTAATTTAGTTTCGATAAAATTCTGGAGTTCGATTTCCCATCCGACTCTCTATCTGCTAACCTAGAACTCTTTACTTACACCCCTTCCTCTTTCTTCACTTCTTCTCCGACAGATGCTACAGAGGGGAACACAACGGGCTCAAACGGTGCCCCGAGCATCCGAACCTCACCCTCCTAAACCAACAAAACAACAAAAGTCCTTAAGAAACAGTTCGTGGACACCTGTGTTCGGTCAATCGCCATGAACGATATTCGTCCACAATTTTTATGATACCAAAACTTGGATGCGACATCTTCAAGGTTAAAGTCTTCAAAGAGAAGAAATTATTTAGGCAAGCAATTATAATTTTACTAAGCACAACGATAGGTTCACCAAAGAAAGAGAGCTGACAGCTCAGTTCGTAGAATACTGTGCAGAATACTGTCATATGCTATCGGAGAAGAAATGGTAGTGGGTACAGTCGCAGTGCGAGGGCAATAATTCTCCCGTCCGGTAAGCATAGCCGTGCCACGCTCCTCGCACTCGGCACCCTTCCCCTTTCATTTCTGTTCCCATCCTTACATCCAGTCCACATCCTCACTTCATATAACCGTCTGCAATGGACCACAATCGAGCACTTCAATGGATTAAAATCCCACCCTGTAATCTCAGAGAGCGAGTTGAATGTAAGATCCTGACGACAGCAAACAGTAGGTGGAAGTCGCTTACCACCTGTAATATTTCAAACAAACTTTGACCAAAATACGAAAAAAGCCGGAACTAACAAACTTTTAAAACATGACAGGAAGTTGCTGTCAATGTTGGTAAGTGCACTCACTGGCCACAACCTTCTAGGAAACCACACAATGAAATTTAAACTCAACGATGACAATAAATGTATGTAGGAGCTGCGGTGACGAAGAGGCTTAAGAAGATACTCCTCACTTCGTCTGCCACTGCCCAAGCCTTGAGAAACAGAAAAGAAGAACTATCTGATGTTCCACTTAACGATCTTTCCAGGTTTCTGAGGACATCACGATAGCTGGAGACTCAAATCACCAAGGTAGAAGCCCGGTGGGAACAGGGATCAACCAAAATCAACCCCTTGGTCGAGTGCTTTCTCCCTCATCAACCCAGGTACCTAACCTTTTTCTTCCTTATTTCTACAACTTCTACACAAGTTTTTCGTGGAAATTCTATAGCTCAGAGATAAGTTCTTACACTGATAAGCGTTCAGAGGAAGCTCCCACCGAGAGAGTATAGGATTGCCCGTCATTTCATATCGAGCACTGGCAACTGAGGGTTATGACTTTCAGGAAACTTTGAAGAATTCTATGAATTTTTATGACCACCCTACTGTCAGTGTAGGATGATCCATTACAAAATAAACCTGATGCTAGTTGGTACACCACGGCATAGGAACCAGGAACCCAGTAAACTAAAACTGTGTCACGTTGAATTGTACCAAGGCTTTGCCATAAACACAGGCAATGACATTATTTCTCGGATGAAAGGAAGAATAATTCTTGCTAATAGCTGCGCCTGTTGGCTAAAAAGGCAAAACACGTTCAAGGTAAGAATATGTATGGTGACATCAACTTAGTCAAAAGGGACCAGGCTAAGATCGCAGGGACACGTAGGGCATGTACCCTGAAGTAAGAAGAAAACAGCAAAACTGTAACCAACTCCGCATTCAAAATCAGAGGCCCTGACGAGAGGTGGTTCCCCGGAAAATGTTCGGTGGATAGTGCTGGGGCTTGATCCTAGCAGTTCGCACAGCAGTCCAACGCACTAACCACTCTAGCTCTTTGAGTGCTGCACAGATTGAACGTTCCTGAGCTACTTGTTGGGATATGTAAGCAAAAACTATCACGAATCGGTGCCTAGAAAGCGAATCTGCATGGATACATATGTAGAGCAATGGAACACAATCCCACTGCCTTACGATAGAGTAAACTGGCTGGAAACCTTTAAGACAGATTCTATGGCTTTTGTCATACCCTACCGAGAGGTGATGGCAAAAAAATTATTCGGTTGATTTTCTGACTCGATTTGTTATAAACAGCAAATCAGCAGTTCCTCGCACTGAGTAAAACTAGACTTTTTTATCTCCCATAAGCCATACGACTTTAAAGGACTTGTGCAGATAAATCCAAACATAGGCACATAGCAGATTGAAGAAAATACGTTAAAGGTAAACTAAGAGTGTGTAACCATCGAATTGACTCGAGTGAGGTTTCAAAAACCTTGTGTGCGTGTTTTAAGCTTGTTGTTATAAAAATTAAGAATTCGAAAATAAATACAAATTCGATATAAATTCTCCGACGATGTTGCGCCAGAAAAGCGACGGCAAAAATGCCAGACAGTCGATCCACGTCATTAAATTTTTTTTTTCATAGTTCAAGGCAGAAACTACTAATGAGGTTGATGTACACACATTTACATACATATGTACAACAAATTCACCTTGGATTTTAAGAATGAAAATATCTTATGGAAAAACATATTTTTCAGCAAAACATTTTTGATTTGATTTCTGTGTCGTATACGTACTATTTATTTTAATTTTTTGTGGCTCTTTGGGAGTGCACAATTTGAATTAACGTAAATTGCATATAAAGATTGAAGTTGGATGGCTGTTTGATTAAGACCTAGATTATTTAGAGTTTGGGCATCACGGTCCATAGAGATTTGGGACGAAGTATGTGAATGATATAGCGTTCGGAATAAAACAGCTTCGTACTATACTTCAACAGCCACAATCTTAAAGCAGTCACATTCCAGACTCAGACTACGAAAGTTATCAAAATATTCCTTTAAATTCGTGGCACAATATTTTGCAGTTCACAACACAATTGACAAGAGAAAAATGATTGACGGTAAAAGTCCTTGTAGAGATAAAACGCTAGGTAACCTAAAATCTACTCTGCATTGGCTGCCCACCTTTGTAGTCATATGCTACGAATAATACGAACAGTGTGGGCTTTCAAGAATTCAATTGTTGCTCGTTTATTAATATTTATGTACCAGCGTCTTCTCGTGGCCCAACAGGATATAATCCATAGGTGTAAAGTCGATAGATCGTGGAGGTCAATTGAAAAGTAAATACTCGAAATTTGCTTATCGTTAAATTGCAACTTTAATATGTAAGTGGATGGTTTCGGTGGCCATATGGCGTCATTCTGTTGAAACCACATTTAGTCTGGACCAATGTCCTCCATATTTTGCAAGAATTATTCTCAATTAGTTTCATTGCGGCCTATTCATCTTGGAATAAAGTCTGGTCTTAATCTATTCCAAATCCCTAAGCCACAAGGTAGCCGGTGGAGCTTTGAAGCGAGCATTACATTACGTAGCAGTATGTTTACTTTACTGGAGTGACTCTTGCTATACACTATATAGAGATACGTAAACTGTAAAAGCTGTGTTCGGGTGAACGACACCTTTCACTGTGGGCGTTGGAATTCCCCAGGGGTTTGTTCTGTCACCTCTTCTTTTCATTGTATATATGGATTGTATATTACAGCGCAGCCGTGGTGAGGGACGGTTCGAATTGGGATACTTAGGGATAAATTATCTGCTTTTCGCTGATGACTTGGTCATCCTGGGGACCACGAGGAGCGAACTTTAGCACGTACTTGACAGGTTCGTAGCCGTCTGTGTTGAAGCTGGGATGAAAGTAACAAATCAAAAGTTATGGTAATTTCCTGAACGCCTGTTTAATGCACTTTGCAGTTTAATGGAGTTCCATTGAAACAAGTGTAGAAGTTTAAGTATCTCAGGGTCTTGTTCACGAGTAATGGAAGAGGAAAACTTAATTATCCTGTAGGATTGGTCAGGCTGGAATAGTTTTGAGACAGCTTGGTCAATCTGTCATCAGGAGGGCCGAACCTGGCACCGAAGCTAAGCTATCGGTCTTTAATTCAATGTTTGTTCCAACCCTCACCTATGGTCATGAGATTTGGGTGACTGAAAGAGTATGATCGCGGATCGCTGCCGAAACGAGGTTTCTTCGTTGTATTGGTGGGTGACTTGCAAAGATAGTTTGGGCACGTTTAACGCATGCCCCCAACTCGGATTCCAAGACGTGCCATGAAATCCGTACCATCAGGTAGGTGTCCACTGGATAGACACAGGATGAGATGGATGGATTAAGTTTCATATCTGACTTCTACCTCTATGGGGTTGATTAAGTGTCGATGGCGGAAGAACAAGAGATGTGGAGGGTCACCTGAAGTACCCTTGGACCATTGGAAAATGATGATGATGATGATGATGATGTTTACTTTTCTTTACGTATGAAAATCTTAATTGGAGTCAATTACACCCTTAAAGATAAGAAATATCCCTTGGATTGAAAAGGGCATCCTCCACATGTCTTTTGAATTCAACTCTGTACGTCACTAAGCATGTCGATGCAGAGAAAAATAAGTAGAGAGAGAGAGAGAGTTTGGCGATAGCAATTCCTAGATGAAGTTTAAAAGACGATTCAAGAATAGGTGGAGGCACGATCAGGAGGACAAATCGCTACAAAATAGGTCACTAGGAAGTGTAGTTTTGCTGTAATTAC
The DNA here is from genome assembly GCA_917880715.2 of Matsumyia berberina. NCBI lineage: Eukaryota > Metazoa > Arthropoda > Insecta > Diptera > Syrphidae > Matsumyia > Matsumyia berberina. Next base: position 105,395,532 of record OU862870.1, on the reverse strand, counting down.
AGTGGAAGATGTACATAAATCGCCAGTATTTGCATAGTTCGTATTTTTTTATTTTCTTTGTGCGGCATTCTTGACATGGACGAGATCTAATCTGTTTTCATAGTGCTATTTGGCTTCTCGTGAACCCGCTACCTCTACCTACTTACCTGACATGGGATAGTGATGACAGACAGGACGAAATAGGGTAAAGATGTTAGCTTGCGGGGAATGAAAATGAGAGAGTACATCAGTGTGTGACAATTAATGTTAGCAGTTATCAACTTATGAACGAAAATCATGTTTACAATTGTAAGTTAACAAGTTTCAGATAATCCCTGTAGGACGATAAGTGGGCGGTCCAAGGTAGATCATGGATAACTTCGATTCTCATTATATACATAGACAACGTGATAGGATGTTATTAATATGAGAATCGCAGAAAACACTTAAATAGAGTGTTGAAGTCACTAAAGGTACGAAGTCGAATAAATGAAAGCTTAAGAGGTAGTGAAAGCCGAGTACTAGATAAAAATAAGACATTTCTCTGGTATTAGACGGAGAATCTACTTAAGTCGTCCTGCAAAAGAAGAGAGACAAAAGGGGATGATAGGTGTCTAATGATTTTCATATAATCAACGTAGGCTGATATGTTAGTGTCTCTTATGACAACATTCAACATCACATGTGGCTAGAATAAAAATCAGTGGTCCGAGCATGAGGTACCCCTGAGATTATTGATGGTATTGAAGATCTTGATACTTCATACTGCGGTTGAATCAGATGCAATTGAATTAATCAAACAAACCAAGAGTTTTCAGTTAAAAGGAAATAAATTGTTGAAAGATTTTGTCTAGGGCTGCTTTGTTTAAGTCGGTGGCGACGACATAGCTTTCATAACCATCCTTCAAAGCGCGCAGAATGTTTGGTAAGGTTGATGATTGTTGACTTCCCTTAAGGAACCGATGAGAATAAATAAGCTTACAATAGAAAAACATACTTTCATGGACCACTGAGAGAGTTGATGCACCTATCTTGGCCAGTGAGTTCCCTCGTCCATTTCCAACGTGAAATTTGCTTGTGTGCTGGGATCCAGTGTAGAATTTTGACTGCCTCTAGTATTAGTTCTTATATCATCGTGACAATAGAGAGGGTTATACTGATAGGAAATCGAATACTTTACGTTCCAGAAAAATAAATTCGATTAGAGATTCTATCGAAAGCAATGATAGGGTAGGTGATAGGTTCTTTGAAAGTTTCATAATTTACTGCAATAAAATTGAAACAAAGAATGCTAATTTGTAATACCTGCTACGCACAGAAGCACAAGTGATTTATTAAGAATAATTAAAAAGTTGATATTCCATCCAAGAAATTAACCACCCATCGCCAGCAATATGCAAAATGAATTATAGTTTTGAGCGCAACGTGGTCGTCGGCCAAGTTCAACATCGGCCAATCCTCCCATAACCAAGTAAATTTACAACAACAACAATAAATTGCATTAATCCTTATGAATAATGCCGTACTTTTGGCTCATTCAAAACTGTGTTTTTAACGGCTGCACTATTTTAGATTTCGAACTTCCCACAACATCCTGCCGTCAGCGGTCAAAAATGACAGAACCAGGCGAGCAGGTAAATATTCGTACATCAGATTCATTGGTATTTTTCGCATAACAAGAAAACAAATAAATAAAATGCACCCTACGCGAGCAGATACAAATGGATTCATCGACGACGGCGGGTGTGTGCGAAGTGCTACACAAGCATTTTACATTTTGGTAGACACAAGCAATTCGGCATAGACCAGTGCCAAGCATTATGCAGTCAAGTTCTTTTTCTAACCAAAATAGATTTACACACGAGTACATACTTGTTCTTTTTCAAAATATATATACATAAGTTTGGGTTCAAATGCGGGCATATGCATTAATAAAATACAATGTATCCAAGCATCCAAAGAACGGACAGGTCTGCCTGCAACCTTTGATGTAAACATGAATTTGTGAATACTTTATACAAGCATACCCCTACACACATGTGTATCTGAATAGATAAAAAATGGTATTCTTGCCAAAAATCTAAATTTAAATTTAAATCTCATGGTCCTTGATTTCCAAAATGATTTGTGAAAAACAATGAACCCAATGAGATACCGATTAATGGAATATTATTTTGATTATTTTGCACAAATGTTTCTGTCCCAAATGACACACTATAGCTGAAATAGATTTGAGATTAAAAGCAGGTAAGCAAACCGTTTAGAGGGGATACAATGAAACGGGTGTAGATTTTTCAAATCATAGCGCAGATCTTGACAAGTCAGAGATTTAGTCGACCGATTTAAGAATGCACATTGGTTGTGACATCTAACCCTGTGTGCACAGGTTGTCGCATCTGACAGATTTTGACTAAAATAAATTAGATATTCTGTAGTCTCCGAAGTAAACTCGATTCTTGACAAATATCCTCCTGCTGAGGCTGCTATAAATAATGCTATTTGTCTGACGTTTATACACCGAGTGACGTAGAATAAACGAAATGAAAATGGAAATGACGTCTAATGGCAATTTGCGGCTGACAGATATGTAATCAAATGAAATGGAAACGCAGGAATGCTTGGATTTGTAGGTGAAACAAGAATAAAATTCTGTTGGCTTGAATATTGTTCACAGATGTATTTGGAAGAGAAAAGGAAATTCTGGCAAAGAGGGGACTTTTTGTATAAATGAGTTTCATAAGTAATCATGCCAATCAAAATATCATAAATAAGTTCTGAGAAATATCATCACCGATTATATCATTAAATGATCTTGTCAAGCCCTTGACTTAAGCAATAAACTTTAAACAGTTATTTTTCAACCATTTGATGGAATCTGAACGAAAAATGGAAAGTGTCATGCTAACTCATAGATTCAATTCGCTACTTACATATTTGGAACCGTTCAAACCATTTCGTCCAAGCAGAGTTCAGTGGCACTTCATACTCGAGGGAGTAGAATCAATATCAGGATCATCATTAGATCTTACTTACTGACTTAAGATGGCGGTACAGTCCGGGGTGGACCTGAGCCTCAATCAACAAGAGTCGCCTGCCAGCTCAATCTTTAGCCAGCTGCTGCCTCCAGTTTCGCACGCCAAGTTCGTTAAGGTCCCCTTCCACAGGCGCCCCGTCTCTCGGGAGTGGATTCGAAGTGAATCAGATTGGAAATGAAAAAATAAACAAGAAATGGCTAGAAGTTGTAATAAAATTTGTATTCCCAGGCACAGAGATACAAATGTATAACACGAGCTGTTCCTATACATGTCGGAACAATGTCTTCTTCTTTTCGAAGTTGTGCTTCCTCCCTATTTCAGTCAATAGAAAAATTGTTTCTGAAAGTGACGCGCTTTCCTTTTTCATGATCCATGCGTCCATTTTTTGCTTCCTTGGCTGATCTTTCTAGCATGGTGTGCCATGGGGATATGTGTCAGAATCACTTGTACCGGTCATAACGTTCCTGGCTTTAAATATTCTGGTCGTTTTGATCCCAGCTACTGCACCATATACAGCTACGATTTTTCCTGATAGATTTCAACAAATCATTATACGTATGCGCGTCGAATGGACTTGGAAGTTATAGTTTCGAAGTGTTTATTCCACAACAGCTTGCTGTTTGATGTTTGCCCTTAATATTTGAACTGCTATTGTGGTTCGATTCTCGTGTCGCTATAAAATATTTTTTTTAGGTAATGGCATCATTGTAGTAAGCTCCTAATAGGGCTTTAATCACCAATAGACATACTCATAAAACTTTCTGCAACAGAAATTACCACAGTAAATTTCCAAGATTGACGAAATGTTGAAGTCATTGTACTTTAAATTATAGGTCATTGTTTCAAAGTCAGAAAAAGTTGGAGTCAACAATTTCACATTTGCAACACTGCCTATAAAATTATTATTTAATGCATCAGGTTCGAGGACACATTGTCACTCGATACACCGACTTATCGTAGAATACTTCAATATTTATTGGACGGCAATTTTGAATTAGGCTGTGCAGCGTACACTACTGTTATATAGACCGAGGACAAGGCATTTGAATCCCTAGAAATCTCTGACAGGATATTTCAAACAAAGGTCTACGCAATTGAAAAATGCGATCAATGCAACCTCAAAAGAAAGTTTCACGGGAAAGCAGATACTTTCAGACAATTAGGTAGCAGTCAAGAGACTTTGCTCCCATATATGTATAGGATCTTAAAAAGTATGGGACTGACTTGATAATATCTATGAACTGGGACAAAAAAATAAGAGTTAAAAAAAGGGTCTAAAGAACGATCCATAGTACCAGAACGCTTTTGAGGGCTAAGTCCCCTCAGCATAAAGAAAAAGTTAAGAGAAAAAGAGGAGCAAAAATTCAAAAGGTCATGGACTGGTTTCCTATAGGCCTTGTCACAAAATTCAACCGAAAGAGATACACTACCTGGAGCGAAACAACCAAGAAGCTGCATATATTCACATAATTCCCAATGGACCACTGTAGACTAAATTCTAAGCAGACTGGGGTTAGAATATAATCAGAACTGCAGGTTACGCGACATTGATAAAGAGAACCCAGTAAATCTTTTAAATGGCTGTACGAGACATTTTACAGCAGAAGGGTTCTTCTAGAGAAATATTTACTAAGCTTTGCCCTCACTTAATTTTTGGAGCCATTAGATTGAGGGATAAGCTCTAAGTTTCCTGAGCCTCCTTAAAGAGGAGGACACAATAGATCTATGATATTTTGGTAGCAGTGCTACTTATACCATCTACAGATTTAACTTGCTTGCCAAAAGGCTTTAAGCCGAAGCAGATGCATATCGATTTGACCTCTAGTCAATTCTTGAACCCCTTTAAATCTGGATTCCGAGCTAACCACAAACTTTCTTTAATTGGACTATGATAAGGACTAGGACGCGCTTTTTCGAATACTTCAGGCCTTCGGTACGTTAAATAAGGAGATCCTTGCAGAAGATCTACAACTTTTTTGATTTCAGTGAAAGGCCAGTATATCCCGTGCGAAGCTTCTTACCTAAGAGAGGTCAAAGTAGGTGATTGGGAATAAAGGTTCGTCATTTAAAAAATGGATGACAAGGTGTTCCCCGCTAAGAACTCCATAGGTTTGTAAGCCTTAAAGTTTTTCAATAAGGAAAAGAAAAGTCCGGATATATAGATTAGGTCAGGATAGATTAGTTTTATTGAGTGTCTCATATAAGACTCACTTAGACTCCAGGTCTATTGTGATACCAAGAGAATTCGAACGCTTAGTGAACGCCTAGTGTCTTAGAATATTGTTCTATTATGGTTTCCTAAAGCCCTTCGGCAAGTCACATGCCAGTGTGGTTTCTAGATAATGAAAAGACCAACCAATGCCCTATCGAAAAACATTTTGTTTTTTTTTCTACCGATCGCGTATGGCAGCATTCATTGCCTTGAGCTCTACAAAGCGATGGCCGATTTTATGATCCCACAAAGATTATTCCACTACACTGCGCAGTTTGGGCAAAATTCATCCTATTTTTGTTCAGCGGCACCGCATCTCGGCAAGCAAATACGGTAGCAAATGACTGCTTTAACATCTTGCTGTAGCAGTTAGTGAGCAGAGCAGTTGTTAGCATCCTGCAGCAATTCAAAGACACTAACTCAGCAAGACATTTTGGAAGCGTTTACAGCACTTGAAAAGCAGATAAGTTATGAAATATGTAAATTATATAAAAACCAAACACAAGTCGCCGATAAACAATGGCTATCCCAAATAGTCAATTTAGAGAACTGCAACTTTGAGGTAATTCAAGAGTCGATCTTTTGTAGAGTTGGTAAATTAAATGCTGCACAGATGGTACTTCCTAGAAAATTGGAGACAATGGGATCATAAAATCCCTAGAAAATTGGAGACAATTTTCTAGGGATCGTGGATGATGGAAGAGTGCTAAGACTTTCAATAGTTAAAAGCCCGCTAACAGAGAGAAGGAAATGTTTTTCATCTTTTGTTCGTAAGTACACACATAATCTGTTCCGTGTCGATTTTGCTTCGAAGGCAAAAACGTGTATGTACTTGAACTGTTTTTGTTTAAATCCAACAGAAATCCATTTGTTAGCAGAAGATAATAAATCTTTCGCTCTTCCAGTTTTCAAGTATGTTTTATAGCATCAATTTGTTTTGGTTAGTGTCATGGGAGATCCTTGTTCTACGCACTTCAATTGTTAGTTCTTTTATTGAACAAGTTAAACCAAATTAAAAAAATATATATTTTTTGATGTATTATAGTGAAAAAGCAAAATGCCACCTGTGAGTGTAAATTTAAAATGGGCTTGTTTTGAGAATGAAATTTGAGGGTTATAAACATGCTCTTATGCTCTAAAATAGTGAACTCTACACTGTTATCGACCTGCAAGAAGTCGAATAAAATAAAAATATTCGAAATAAGTTAAGCGTCTAAAAAAAGGGAGCTCTTTAAATTGCGAGCTTTTAAAAAGTTTTCGCGAGAATTGGAGGTCAAGTGAAAGGAGTCTGTCTTGCTTTGAAGAATCGAGTTTGGGGGCCTCGTTCTTAAGGAAGAAGACATCTTCTGTGAATCTTTTCAAATCAAGGACGGAGGCAGCGTTTTTCAAGCTGGGGTAACTGCCATTTTACAGACTGTAAAACTAAACAAAAATGACAACATTGTCGCGAAAATCGTCACCAGCTATATCAACAGTCAGGTAACCATCAAGTCCCTGAAGTCAACACCGACAAAATTTAAGCTTGTAACTCGACTAACAGGGTAATCCTATGTTGGTTATCAAAAGAACCCCAATCAGCACCCTTTACAAAGAAATTGTTGAGGAATCCATAATCACAGGTAATACGATGATGTCATACGGACGTATGTGCAGTAACTAGTTTAATATGCCCAGCCTTCAATCTCTTAAAATTCAGTCGAAAGGAAATATGAATCGTTTCAAGTGCCATTGCAAAGCATTGCACTACTGCAGAAGCTGCAGAAACGGAGACGAAATAAAATCCGACTGACACCTGCTATTCTAATGTCCGGCAGTAGTCCCAGAGAACTGACAACTCTTCAAAGTTCCTTCTTCGGGCTGGAAGACCTTCATATTGCTGATTTTAGGAAACTCCTACGATTTATTTCTCTTTCTAAGAAAAAAGCTAATCCCACCAGTTGTTCAAACTCTCATGACTAAATCTTTTATAGGCACAACTGACCTGCTTGAGGCTTAAGTAGGTCGTTGGACTTCCAATAAATCAATCGATGATAAAGTTTATTGGTTGAAAGAGGTAGGCATATCATACGCCAGAGACACTTTAGAATAAACCGATGTGGTAGCCGCCGTGTCTCAGTGATATGTTGGATTACCGTGCAAGTTACGTAGGTTAAAGCCCTAGTAATATCACCGAATATTTTTCGGGCGCCACCTCTCGTTGGAGAATGAAGAAGCTTCTCAAATCGCTTTAAAGAGACGGTAATAATTCCTGCGAAAAAATAGCATGTTCAACATGAATGATTGCAAGAACCTAGGTCTTGGCTCAACATGGTCTGTAGATAAGGTGGAATAAATTCAGTTTCTTATCTAAGGTCATCGACCACCACACATTTGAACAAATCCATCAAACGTTCACTTTGGGTTTGACCTTAGTATTGAAAATATCTAGAAGGTGACCAGAGTCCAGGACCATAGGTCCTCTAGTCGTGTTATGTATGGAACTCCACCAAATGAAAAGGAGAGATAAAGGCAAATGTGGTGGGGTTGAAGATTAACACTGCCCTTAGCTCGATATGAACATATCAACTCAAGTAAGAATCACTGGACAATCGATGGACAAAGTAGAGAACTTCAAATCTCTTGGGAATATTGCCGACTTAGTTGGCAAAGCCGAGCCTGGTGAAGTATTACTCCAGATTGCCACTGTATGGATACAGCCCTTGGAAAGCGGATGATAGTACCCTTAGCTTCACATATTCGTTCCTTAACTCACGTCCCTGCACTTCGGTCGTAGAAGAGGAACTGCAACGTATGTTAGGCTCATTAAATTCCGACCTTAACAGCATAATAAAATGGGGTTCAACCAATTAAGTGGAATTTAATGCGGCCAAAACCCAATGATGTCTTCTGTCACTCAAGCGAAATCTCAACCTTCAACCATTGTCCATGAATGATATTTGCATCAATAGGTACAACCATTCATGGACAATGACACAAGTGGCGCATTGCGAAAAAGCGACAGCTAAATTACTAAATGCTATCCAATCGTATCCGGTTAACCAACATGGAAACAGAAGGGAAGACCAGGAAAGCCAGGTGGGGATTTTATAAAGTGAAGGATAGTGCCGATCATCGGGATCATCGAAAAATAAGGGAGGTCCTAGATGGAGTAGTTTTCTTCAGAGCCGGAAGGGTGCAGGAAAAATGACAAATTATTTGTTCCTCTTCCTAGTCCAATTTGTTGGCTTGTTCGAAAGTTTCCTGTGGGGACAACGATAATGGAGCCGAATGCGATTGGACTAAACAAAACCAGTCCAAGTCTGTCTGGAGATGTGACACGTCGCATTTATTTCCTATCTTCGATTAGTTTTGTTTACAGCATCCAACTTTATTAAATGTTTGCACCTAACAGAAGCATGTCCAATTCCATCCATTTTGTTATTACTCAAAGGAGAGTGTCTGGCTAGTTCACCGTGCTAGGCAGGTATGTAGGTAGTTAGAGTGGCGGCTCCTGAGACCCCAAATAGCGCTAGGGTGCGCCGTTTTATAATCACGAAACTCGTTTAAACCTATTTGTATGTGGGTGGTGATTTCCTGTGCTGGGATGAAGTGGCTAAATCTAGCCGGTGGAATTCAGATACAGGATCAGTTCTCCAATCCTTTTAACCATGCTAACTCTTTATTAAAATTTAGGATGATTTGATGGTTTAAAATCATTTAAAGGCCTTCGGATTTTGGAATATTGATTATGCTGTTGCAGATTTTTACTAAGCCTGCATTCATATTGTCCATTCCGTGACGGCTCTTTTGACGTGAAAATCAGTTTCAAAAAATTTCTAGGATTTACACAAATCCACACTTCAAAAGACAGCAAAATTACCGGAAGTCACATAAGATCTTCAGAAACTATATTACATGTAAGAAATAATTAAAATAAATTCTTAAGTGAACTTGTCATTCAAATGAATGGCTAACTAAAAATGCCTGCGCGTCTAATGAATCACAGGACCACTACCAATAAACATTTTCATTACTCAACCATTCCCCAGTAATTATATTTTTTTTTAACAAATGGCACTTCTCATGAAAACCTCAACACCTTTAATTTTTCCCTAAATAAAACAGTGCCACATGCCTTTCATGTCGGAGGAAACAAAAATCTTTGAGTTTACAAACATTTAACAAGTGAGCAAGTGAGCTTCTTTGCAAAACACAAGAAAATCATTTAAACAAATAAACAATTCCAGCATAAAGGCTTCATTTCCGTTGAATAAATATTACTTTTTATTCGCATAGTTAAAAAACAATTCAATTATCTTAGTTCTCTTCTGCAAAACATCCTTTTGCTCTTTAATATCAAAATTCCATCGGCCAACCTGTGGTTTTTTGTTTACGCTCACCAAAATATTCAAATAAACTCAAGTATGTGAGGTCAATCAAATATGTATACAAGTCTATGGATTTGTTGTTCCATCGCGCGATAATTGCTAATTTTTTTTTTTTTTCATTTTTATTGTATTCATTTTCCAAAAATAAGTTTTATTTTCTATGTCACCATTGAATTTTATTTTTGGATTTTTTTTTAAACTTTTTGTAATCGGCGAAACGGTGGAGAGTATCTAATATCTGTTGCCATGAAAATTATTATTGAATTTTTTTTTTCTATTGAAATCCCATGGAAAAACATACACATACACATATACGGACTGAGTATTCTGCCCGAAAACAGGGAAAAAAATTTGAAAATTTTTAAGCAGAACGATGATTTTATACGTATAGTGGGCATTTTTGAACGAATGGACAATGATGACGGTTCGGGTTGCGGGTTGCGGACTAAAATCAACATAATTCTGCTGCCTAGAGCAAGGAAATTCTATTTCTAGAATAAAGTTGTACATGAGAACATTGTAAGATCGACACGCGCGAGAGGGAGACAAGAGCGCACGAAAGGAAGATACTCGATTTTGTAAAATTGTCAGAAAATGTCGGATCAGGCGAGTGTTTGAAAAAGTGGGAAAAGTATAGTATATTTGCCAAAAATTGACACTGCAGTAAGTTTTCGCGTTATATAATCCCAAGAGGTCGCAGATTACGTGGCGATCAGGCGGAAGTACCAGCGGAAAACGTCACTCGGCGTCCATGCGATGCAGTGTTTTTGCAGTGGAAGGTCCTGGACCACTCGCACGATAAATCAAATTCTAGGTGCAAAAAAAAAATATCCAATTAGCGTGGGCCAGCAAATACATATGTATAACCGCACAGATACACCAAACAATTTGACAGATACTCTTCCATTTATTTAAAGCCTTTCAAATTCAAATAGAATTGCACACACACACACACTTACAATCACACACTCTCACTTTTATGCAATTATTAATTTTTTTTTTTGTAAATTTTTAAAAGTCCTTTCTTTTCCAGCACTTACACCAGAATACAGCTACGTAATCCTTTTCGGCTAGGAGCTTATCCAATTGCTTTGCATTGACCTCCTCGATTACGGCTTCTGGCTCGAGAGGAAGCGGCGGCGGTGGTGGAGCAGCCCCACCACCCTGTGATCCTTTTTTGTTTGCACAGTTTACATATCCGGGAAAACTAAGTGCCAAAAACGAGCACACTAATATAGTTATCACTTTTATTCGCGTAAATGTCATATCGTTTTGAAAAATTTGTATTTCTTTAAAAAAATAATTGCAAACTTAAATTGTAATTGTTGTAATTAACTGAGCGAGCGAGAGAGAGATAAACGGAAACTTAACAATGCGATAAATAATGGAAATAAATAATAAAAAAAAGTTTTAATGTAAAAATGAACGTTTTCCGCGGACTTGCTGTCAAAAGTTCCGCTTTTTTCAGAGGTCCGCTCGCAACTGACCGTTTTTGAATTTTTCTTGGGGAACCGACAATTTTTTTTCTTCGATTTTTTTTTTTTCCTTCGTCTAAAATGTTTAAAATAAACTCTGTTCTTTCGTTGGTATAACAGCAAAACACCGAACACAGAATGGCGAAAAAGTTTTTTTTTTTTTTTTTAAATTCTCTGTCTGGTGTAGAGGAAAAGCGATTTGGTCGGTCGGTTAATCGGTCTGTCGGTTGGATATGGTTGAGTTTTTTCCCCCAATTTTCATCAATTTATAGTTTTCTTTCTCGTCTTACACATGTAGACGCGCATGGTGCACGGCATTATGATGAGTGTAGAGTGAGCCAAAGGAGCAGACATACGCATCACCAACTTGTTGATGCTACATTTCGATAAAATTTTTCGTTCAGATTACTTTGTTTTTACAAAAATAGATCAAGAGTATGTAAGCGGAGCGCTGTGGCAGTGAAACAGTGCAATAATCTCTATCGCTCTCCTGTGGAGTGTTTTGCATTCAAAAGCCTTTCAATGAGTAATTTGTAAAACCATTTTCTGGTTTTCAACTTACATCAACACAGCTGTTTAAAGTTATTTTTAATTTACATTTTCACAAAGAGGAATCGACTCTTTTGTTGTTTTAATACGAGACCACTTCGTATCGCCCTTACTGTTAATTGGTTGTGGTCTTCGCTAAATTGCGAATTTATTACTGGGAGTGATAAGCGTTTTTTATTTGAATTTTAGAAATGATGACTAAATATTACTGTCCGGAGAATTTAGGATTACAAAACCAAGATTAAAGACTCGTCCATTGGCGTTATACTAAAGGGTTCAATTAAATATGTTTTGTATGTAAGCAGGGTGGGCCTCAAACTATGGCATTTGTCAATTGTTGTTATTGGTCCTTTAACAGTGTCATTACTGTCAAAATGTACTACCAATATTTTAGTCATTAGACGGTGGCATGGACTCTGTCTAAAGGGGATGAGATTGCTCTCGGCTGTTTCGAAAGGAAAATTCTTCGGGTGATTTTCTCTACATAAACGGTGAATGGAGGAGGAGATACAACGATGAACAGTACGGGCTGTACAGCGACATCTCATTAGCCAGAAGTGTGAAGGTCCAATGACTGAGGTGACTGCGGATGGTAGAGCGAATGGACACCAATACTCCGACCCGGAAAATCTTCGAATCCACACCCGAGGAATGGCGTAGTAGAGAAAGACCGTCACTCAGGTGGCACATGCAAATGGAAGAGGACCTTAACCAGCTTGACTTGCGAAACTGGAGGCAGCTAGTTAAAGACCGAGCTGACTGAAGACGCGGGCTGCAGCGCCATCTTAAGTAAGTAAGACGGAGGTTATGCAATTTCTTGAGTCGGGTATGAACTAAGGAAGTATTGTGGGTGCTCAACCCGGCCGAGATCAATGGCGAAAATCAACGACTGATGTGTTACTTCTTGCCGACTTTAAGCTATAATACTTATGGGGTGAACTGGAGTTTCCAGCTATTACGATGCTTAGCCAGGTCTCTTCAGTTGGTGGAGTTGGTTAAGCACATTCTCTACTTACGCACACAATCGAATACGAAATCGGGGGCAAAAATGCATCGTAATTTTCAGGCAGTGCACACTAAATGAACCAACACTGGGCTCAGCTGCCAACTGACCTATCTTCTTAGAAAGTCTGGGACTAAGCAAATAACACCTATGAGTAATCGGTCGGAGATCCAAATCACGTTGTGCATCGGTGTCACTTATAGATCACAAAAGGGAACGATTCTAGTCATCGATCAAATACAAGCTCGAGTAGATGGACGTTCTTAAATGTTGAAGATTATAGCAAGTCTATAACGAACAACGATTAACGGATATGCGTTTGTGTATGCCGACGATGTAACTATCCCTGTGCCGAGTAAATTCTCTTAGACACTTTTGGATGCACTCCAGTATGACTGGCTTATCTATTGGGCAAACAACTGGCCTCTCTAGTAAGAAACTAAAAATTACACGCATTATTCAACCAATGTAGCGTTTTCCAAGCCGAGATATTGACAATAGATTAAGCTGGAGGCTACATAAGAGATTGTCACCTTCTCCCATCATCAATACAATCAAATCAAAGGCAGCCGAGAAATGTCGAGAGTTGCTGATCACTATAAGGCACCAAAAAGTCAAACTCTGCCACTGCTGGTGGCAAGTGGCAAGATTGGTCTCGGCTATTAACATCAGCGAATCAAACACATCTACAATGCCACCGATAGGGAGATTCCATGGGTCAATGGACGGCATAATAGAGAAATCAATCAAATCAAATCAATTCATTCTTTATTTTCATTTTTCATAGAGAAATAAGCTAATTCTTCGTGCTTAACCGCCACCCCTCGGGCGTTATGGCCGAAATGAAGTAAAGCTAAAACAAGGTGCCTTCTGTCATTGGACAGATCCTCCATCCTCATACTCACTGGAGTTATAACAGGACACTGCGCTATCGGAATCATGCCCCGCATGTGAACAATCGAATCCAACGATTTGTGCAGACGTTGCGGAGATGAGGAAGGGCTAGAATTAATCCAACATCTGCTGTGTCACTGTGCCCGCCCTGCAAGAACGACGTCTACGCGTACTAGGATTAAGGTTCTTTGCAAGCATAGCAGAGGTAAAATACAGTTAACGGACCCACTCAGATTCATAAGAAGCAGTTAGTGGTTCACAAAACAGCCAACAATAGGATAGGTCCTTAGGTTATCCCGGGAGCCATATTTCTATTGCCACAAAATTACAAGGGTACTCACAATGGACCTCCAGTTCTCCAAATGAACGTAATGAGGCCAATCCATCACACACCCTACCTAACCTAACCTTGTTTGAAACCAGCTCTTCTGCAGTGTCTTAGTCCATGGGTCGGGTCAAGTTAATAAGTTAATAAGGCCAGAGTGTATGGTGTTGAGAAGTGTGATCAGGATCAAAGAGAATGGGAAGTCAAGTGAAGAAATCATTGGACCACAGAACTCGTTTTTTCGCACTGCACGAAGACTTTAAACTGGTTTGGGAGTATCTCAATTCCCTCGGTTAACTAAGGGCTTCACGGTAACTGATATCTAGATATCAAGCCAAGAGCGTTCTGAAGGAAAAAAAAATAGCTGGCCACTCAAACCTAGTCGTTGATCTCGAGGCGTTTGTATAAACCATTCCCTCACGAAACTGACTCAAAGATTAAAGCTTCTTAGGCTCAACAATGAGGACACAAGGGTCTTAACGACCCACATTTGCCTTAAAAGACGGGTAAGTAGGGGGTGTTTAAGACTCAATTTGATTACTGTCTAGCGCTCTTGACTGTGAAAAATTTCAGAATGATTTTTGGAAATTTCTCTTATAATTTGCTGCATTTGCTGCCCATCTATACTGTGGGTTTGTCCACTTTTCCCTGTTTAATGTGTTGAATTCACGGAGATGCTCTGCCTCCTTTCTGTTCAGCGTTGGGTTTGTCTTAGTTCTTATGGAGCTGGAGCTATACAGAACATACTAGAAAGATTCCTTCGAAAATCCATCGGGATGACTACGATATTCTGCCACTTCAGGGTTCTTGGATATGGGTATAACATGACAGTTGCGTTAAATTTCACCAAGAATTGGCAAGTGATATTCTAGCATTGAGTTCCAATGAGGTAAGTTTTCGTGAAATGGTCTGTGTTCCAGCGGAGTTGCCATTAGGAGTAGATTGTATAAGGTTTATTTTAGGTCAATCATGTAAAATTAAAACAAACCTTACAAACATAAAATTAAAATGTTTGCACAGAAGATGATGCAATGTATGAGAACATTGCGTGATGCATGAAATAAATATTTCTTTAAACTTCTAGAAACAATCGAGATAACGCACGTGATGGTTTAATCTTCACTTCAATGTCAAAGCATATCCAATTGTGTGCAGAAAGCCAACTTAGCCAACATCCAAGGTTTATTGTCGGCTGTTTGCAATCCACGCAGGCATAGTATAGTAAAGAATTCCTCTTAACAAAAAAATTTATTTGCGAATCAAACTCAGTGTGCACGTTATATGTATGCAGCAAAAAAATACGCAGATTTCGTTGGTAAATACCTTAAATTCAGTGTTTCATTTAGAGTTCTTTGCTTTTGCAAATATTTGACAGGAGATAACTGAAAGGTTGAAAGAATAAAAGTTTTAGATGAATGTGCAACTTGTAAAAAGAGACTCATCATCTCCATTATTCACATGGATACAGCATAGAAGTTTAGAACATAAACAGGGTGAACGATGAACGGGATAGTCTATGTTGCCCAAAGGAAAAAATAAGAAGAGGTTCAAACAAATATGTCTACTAATCGATTAACACCGGGCGCACTGTTGAAGTTAAAATTGCTATTCGCACCTGAACACAGACACACTAAGACCATAAGAGCTTCATTGTAATGCCACTGGATCTGTTACAAACAAGAACTGCGACGAGGACTAATTGAAATAGGTTAGGCTGGGTCAGACAGATATGTCTTATCATTTTCCTTGCAGCCAGTGCGTGAGTCAGTGCTACCTGCTTCTCAAGGCTACTGTGGTAGACCAGAAAGTAGGTCCATTGTGATATCACTGAGTACTGGGGTTTGACCCCTGCTTACTCCTGAAACCATTTAGATTTCCTAACGTAGCTGTTAGGCAGGGCTGGCCGTGCTGGCAGAGTTCAGATTATTTAGATCGTTGAAGAAGTGTTGGCCTAAGGTGGTTCTCCTTATGTTGGCAAGGGCGGGACACGCGCAAGGAAAGTGTGCAGTAGACTCCTCCTCCTCCTCGTCTCTGCAGCTCCTGCAGAAATTGTTTCATGCTTTATTCAGGCGTTGAACATGAGGACGTTGGTTAGTTTTGAAAGTTGCTTTTGGTCTTTTAAGATCCAGGACAGCCCAGATCTATCTGGTACGTATTGTTGCAATTATCGAGGCGTTACCATCTACGATTTTCTTTCGACAGAGCGTCAAAGTAAGTTTGGTATTTAACATACGATATAGGTGCTTTGACATCCTGATCACTGAGCTAATTCGTCAGCCGCGCAGTTCCCTTGAATGTCGCAGTGACCAGGGACCCAACAGAGTGTGACGCTGTATTGGTTAGCGATCACTTTTAGAGAAACACGGCAGTCCTTCACTGGCCTAGATTTTATCGTATTGGATACGAGGAACCTAATAGCAGACTGGCTGCCGTAGTAGATCGCAATATCTGTGCGGGGTAGTGGGTAAGTCTTTCAGACACTACAGTGGTTGGTGAGACTGAAGAAGTGGTGAATGTCCAGGTCTTCTGAAAAGACACCTGCACCAACTCCTTCGGCTGCTATAGAGCCGCCCGTAAAGATAAAGATTGGCTCATTGAGAGGGACATTGCGCTGACTCCAGGTGATTGTATGCGGTATATTGTGCTTATCGCCCATATTGAAGTCGTTTTCGGTGGGCAGAGTGTCTGTTGATTTGGGAAGACTGCGGTGGGTTAGGTTAGAAGGGTGTGTGATGGATAGGCCTTATCACTTCCACTCGGAGGCCTGAAGGTCCATTGTGAGCACCCTTTTAATTTGTGGGAATAGCAGTGCGGTTCTCGGGACAGCCTAAAGACCTATTCTATTGTTGGCTGTTTTGTGAACCAGTTAGTACTCATTAAGAATCGGAGTAGGTCCGTTAACTGTAGGTCTGTTACCTCTGCTATGCTTGCAAAGAACCTTGATCCTTAAGCGCGTAGTAGTCGTTCCTGCAGGGCGGGGCAGTGGCACAGCAGAAGTTTGATTGATTCTACCTCCTCTTCATCTCCGCAGCTTCTGCATAAATCGTTGGACTCGATTCTCCACTTGCGGAGCATGACTCCGATGGCGCAGTGTCCTGTGATAACTCCAGTGAGCATGCGGATAAAAGACCTGTCCAGTGCCAGGAGGCACCTTGTTCTAGTTCTATTTAGTTTCGGCCATAGCGTCCGAGAGGTGGCGCAATCCTCCCTGGCTAGCCAGAGGGAGTTGGCTTCTTTCTCTATTATGCTATCTATTATCCCTTGTAATCTCCCTATCGGTGGCATTACAGATGTGTCTGCTTCGCTCAAGACTGTGGTAAATTGATAGGATTCTGGTATATCCCGAATTTTTCGCGCACAATTGGTGGGTTTCTCTTTGTCGTAGGGCAGCGTTAGTGGCTTGCTGCATACCACAGATATCTGACAATAAGTGGACCATGGTTTGAGGGGCAGCCGTAGGATAAGTTTTCAGGGCACCAGAAATTCTGAGGCAAGGCATACGTTGAACTTTCTCGAGAACTTTAATGCCGATTTGGTTTTATTGAAACGGCCACCAAACCATTATGCCTTAATCGGTCTTGCAACTACTGTATAAAGCCAGTGGTTTTCAGCTGTAGGGCCTATCTGATAGCTATTTCTGTTTTGCATGATACAGATGTCTTCAAAGACAGGCGCCCCCAGATGAAGCAAATTTCACTTTGGACAGTGCCGGACAGGCGCAGAAAAAGTAGAGAATAAACGAGTTCTCCTCTCCGATAGTTCCAGCTGTTGTAGAAAATATTAGAGTTCAGATCTGGGCTGATGGCATAAAGTCCCTGCCAGGACGCTGATAATGTTTCTAATGTGCATTGATTTACCTGTACCAATTTATTAGATCGATTCCAATCCAGTCTAGGAGAGATCTGTCCGGATATTTGACATGTCGTACCTTCTCTGCCATCTATGTCTAGTTAAAGGATATGTCCTCACATATGTAGAGA
This sequence comes from Matsumyia berberina, assembly GCA_917880715.2. Classification (NCBI taxonomy): domain Eukaryota; kingdom Metazoa; phylum Arthropoda; class Insecta; order Diptera; family Syrphidae; genus Matsumyia; species Matsumyia berberina. The sequence goes on along the minus strand of OU862870.1, from coordinate 105,377,713 downwards.
GCGACATTCCCAGTTTCCATCGCTCCGCCTTGATGTTTAGCGTAGAAGTCATTTGGAATGTCTCCGTGGCCTGGCACCCAGCACGGGTGAATGTTAAATTGCTATGCCATCTCTAAGGGCAAGGCCACGCAATGAGCGGCAAATGGCAAAGCAGCAGAGCGGCAAAAATAAAATGTATCAAATCGTATGATTGTGGCCACGTCGTCGTCGAGCTGCAAGCATAATTTCTGATCATATTTTCTGTCTTTTTGGCGCTTGCGTCTCTTTGCGTGGCAGCGGCCTAAGAGAGACAATCTAGAGCTGTAGTTGCAGCTTTCAAAGATATAGAGATAATAGAGGAGTGACTTGTTTGACGGCTAGACCAACGGGGGGAAGCTTCTAAACTAATGACTGTACCACCTGGTATCTGTTTTCCAAAAACAGAGTGAGTTGTTCTAAGTGCACTGCTTGTGAGAAATTTGTCAGAGTAAAGAGAACTAGCTTAGTTTTGTGGAAGTCAAAATTTGGGCACTATTAGGAGCGTATTTAAAGAAGCATTTTAAGTTATGTTTTTTTAAGCGTCAGCTTGAAATAGTGATAACGACTTTATCTGAACAAGCAATTACTTTTTAACTTGCTTGTTCCAGATTGATGAGAAGCTCGTTAATCAGAAGATACAGGATGTCACCTTAGATTGTTCCGCAACTAATAAGTGTATAAGTCGGTGCCTCCCCCAGTTAAGTGTTGAGAATCATATCCGGGCTATACAGCGATATCGACTTAGACAGAGGAGTAAAGGTTCAACACCTAAAGGTCGCTCGGTCACGTGCAGCGAATGGACACTAAGGCTCCGGCCGAGCAAATCTTCGAATCCACACCCGAGGGACGGCGCATTGGAGGAAGACAGCGCCTCAGGTGGCGCACGCAAGTAGGGGATCTTAACCAACTTGGCGTATGAAACTGGAGCCCGCTGGCTAAAGATCAAGCTGGCTGGAGACGCTGGTTGGTTGAGGCCCAGGTTTATGCTGGGCTGTACCGCCACCCTAAGTTAGTAAGTAAGTATGTGACCATCACAAATATAGTGAGTACACGACATGTTAGACTTGTGACCAACCCTGAATTCAAAATTACGTCACTCTCATATTTCAATGGAGTTTCTGCATGTCGTGTGCTCTTAGCATTAGTATTCTGACGCCTCGAAGACTTGGACGTCCAGTGGGTACCTACTTTGGGTACGAAGGTAACTTTTACTTCGGTTTACAGCTAAGGAATACAGATAAATTTCAGAAGCCTCGTCAAAATGATTGACATGGAAGACGTGTTTCAGTGGATTGTGGCTTTTTGCCAGGAATGACACCTGTTTTCAAGGATTTTAAGCTCTACATGATCATAAGCAGCTTTATTGTAGTTATTTTGTTTGAGGGGTTGCTATGCGATTGAATGTCCATAAAAATAATACGATCTGTAGTAAAAGAAAAACCTTTAACCTTAACCTGAACGCCATTCACTCAACCTCACACTCTTATTTCAGTATCAGGGTCAACCTGAACGACAACCTTTAACTTAATCTAAACGTCGACCTCAACCCCTTTCTCAACACATACCACGATAGAGATCCCAAAACAGACGTCTATCTCAATGAAGATGAGAGGATCAAAGGATCCAGAGATTCAAAGACCGAGGGGTGGAAAGATTGAATTTAAATTCAGGTTCTGGTTGATATTTAGATTGAAACTGATTAAAATTCAGACTGCGATGGGAAAGACGAATTGCTAAAGGTGGCTCTTTGTCAGATATATGATGACACACTCCAACATCGCGCACAGTCTTGTCCTACTTCGTTAAAAATCGTCACATGTGTATTAATTGGATTTCTGAAGCTGTATCAAGATGATTGGACGGCGGTCATGTTTGATCGATTTCATTGCTTCCCTCAATGAACTTGAACAAATCGAAACGTATGCATAAAACACAGTATTCGCATGAATGAAACCCATTACGATAGCTTGCTTCACTATTTCTGACAACATTGCTGCTTAAAGTTCTTAACGATAGTACCGCTCTCTTATTACAAGGATTACATTGTTTTGTCTTATGCAATAACAAGGTATGTGTTACAGTTAGGTGAGTGCAACATACTTTAATACTATCAATTTCAAGTGATGCTTACTGTGTGTAAGTCTTATCAGCATAAAACTTCGAATCGTTACCACGAGAGCTAACAACTGGATTTGAAATCCACCCCGTAACATCTACTGGTTTGTTTGACTGGAAGTGTTATCAGATATCGCTATTTGATAGTCTCTTATGTATGATCTCTATTGCAGGTCATTGTTTCATTTCAAGATCACCTCACCCCCTCTCACCTCTTAGCGTTGTAGACATCTTAATCTCACGAGGTGAGTAAATATTTATATCTTTTACCATCTCAACGCATTCTATCCATTATCTTAAGATTTTTCTGTCATTTTTTGGGGTAAAACGCACTCTAGTACCACAATACATATGTGTGGCATCCAGTTAGTAGGTTAAGCTTGTGGTATCCGATTACGTCGCTGTGAATATGGATTTTCTATGCATTGCGGTCGCTGAGTGAGATACATTTTAAGGCTTCAATTGCAATTTGCATGTTGTTCCCGATTCGATTTTTCATTCGCTTTTCATCTATGATTCGATTCACACGACCGGGGCGGTAGTAAACGATTGAACTTAAGCAAACGTTATTAGTTTTGGTTTGGAATTCAGTGAACAGTGGTTAATTAGTTAAATCTTCGTTGCATAGAAAATGTCGCAAAAAATTCCGAAAACCACTGGCAACGGGACGAATAGTCATCCACTGAAAGTAGCCGTAATAGGAGCCGGGTTGGTAAGTGTAAAAAAGAGTTTCAATCTGTATAAATTCTTTGTATACTCAACTCTTCCGGAAGATTCAAGTGCTGTTGTATTACCTGGTTCAGTTGATGGTGTTAACTTGTTATTAGGTGAAATCCCGTAGTGCTTTAGTGAAGACAGATTAATATCAATTACATACCAGGTCTCCGAGTGAAAGTGATGAGGCCTATCCATCACGCAGACTTCGAAACCTAACCTAACCTACCAGGTGAATTATTCCGAAAGTTATACAAGTGTGGTCCTAGACGCTAGACCAAGGGGTCCCGGTCCCATGGCTTGTACTAATTTTTAGAAGCAGTTTATTACTAAACTACGTTACCCTGAGCTGGAAAAACGTTCGTGTGGTGTGTATTCCGAAAATTGGGAAGCGTGGACATGAATCCATGAAGAATTTCAGATCCATCAGCCTAACCTCTTTTCTACTCAAATCTTTGGAACGTATCCTAGATACTCACATACGATAACCTCAGCACGTCTACACTAAGGGACGGTCGACGGAGACGGCTCTTCACGATATTGTCCAAACAATTGAGAAAACCATTTAGTACAACAATTGACTCTATCCTTTTTCCTAGACGGTGATGGTGCTTTTAACAAAGTTCTTATTGAATCACGAATCTCTAGTTCACCTGGGAGTGGAGGGTATCTCCAACCAAGTCTGTCGCCAGAGGAACTCCCCAGGGAGGTATTGTCTCTCCTCTTCTATCGCTTATGGTCATCAAAAAACCCTCTCAAGACTCGATAGAGACGGAATCAAGATGACGTGGTAACCTTAGTGTTAAAAATATTTCTTTTGGTTCCCAGTGAGATCTCGGAAGGTGCACATGAGCCACCAGTTGTGAACTCAGTGTCTATCCAAACTGTATCGATCCTTTTTACTAGGAAAATCAAAATACCGGGCTTTACGTCTTCACGGCTAAATAACCAACCATTTCTTCTATCGTCCAGTGCGAAGAACCTAGGCCTTGAAATCGTTTTAAAATGTAAGTAAAAACTTAATATAGAGCAGCGAGTGCAAAATCCTGTGTAGCCTTTTACGCTTGCAGTAAAACCTTTGATAAGAAAAAGGAACTTCGACCGAAGATGGTCTTAGATGGTCCCAGTGGTACGTCTCATACTTTTGTACTAGTCACTTGTTTGGCGTTGAGAAAATACGACGACAAAAAACAGCTGAAGTACAAAGGAAAGCGGTTACAGGCAGTACCAGAGCTATGTGTTCATTTCATTCGGAAGCTCTGAACGTGCTACTGCACCTCATACCACTTGACATTCAAATAAAAAAGTATTTGAGCGTGTACCGTGGTTATACTAAGAGAAACACGGTCTAAGTCGTACGGTCAAGGTAACATTCTAGATCTGTTACGTAGGGATATGGGAACGGCTCTAGCCGACTACACCATAAACCCAAATTGAACCTTAGGAAAGACTTTACGGTAGGTTTCTCATCCAGGGTGAAGTGATATAAGAATTTGAAACAACAATTTATACAGAGGGCTCAAAATGGACTGCGGAATAGGTGCTGGAATTTTCTCTGGCGAATATTCCAGGCGAAAGTAGCGGCAATATCCGAAGATTGCCGCCTAGTGTAATACAACTCTACATCCATCCAAAACATTGCCATCGTTGTTGATAGCCAGGCTGCCATCAAAGCCCGACATGACAAGGTCAAACACGACATGACAAGGTGGTGGAACAGGGCTTTATTAGTGCATCGTTTCAAGGTCAGTGTTTTCTGGGTGCAGGGGTACAGTAACATAGAGGGGAAGGACGGGGCCGATGAGCTGGCCAGGCAAGGTTCAGCCCTTGATAGATTCCTCACTAGAGTGTTCACATCCTATTGGTAGCCGTCAAGGGAAGAATACTATCACATTTTCTATCAGAGGCTGACATTAGATGGTCCAACTACAATTGGTTCAAAACAGGGTCAGTTATCGTACACTAGGCAAAGCATTTTCCTATAACCTTAGTAAAGTCTCGGAGAAAAAGATTAGAGATTTTATCAGTACCACAGGATGTAAAGACCCCCCTGCCCCTCTTCTCTCAGATTTCGTACAACAACACTAACATTCAGGTCACGTGAGTTGTGGTTTTAAGACGGCGGTAAAGCGCTTATTTGGTTTCAGCATCAGGATTGCTACCTCTCTACCAACGGCGGCGTGGCGCCCATATGTAAGCCGATTCCTTCCGGCTTCCTTTTTCAAATATCAAGTATATTACACTTGCCTACATCACATTCACTCGTATTATTTGTTCATCAAACCATTTTTAATTTTCTTCACTTCATACACGGATCGATGCCAAAAACTACGAACTCTTCAGGTATATATCTCAACGCAAACATAGCTAAGATAAGTATGAATACTGTCCGAAAGAACCTCGACGTTAGTCAAGCACGCAATGAATTTTTAAACAGCAGTTCATTCTCCTTATGCATTCATTTTTTTTTCTTCAATACGAACTATGAAATCTATCCCTTCCTGGCATTCAGTATAATTTTCCTTGCAGTTTCTGTGTCTAACACCCATTAACTTATGAAGAAAATAACCTGCGATTTCTCGGCTTATTTGGATGAAGTTTTGATGGGTAGAATTGGAAGGGAAATGGGTTTTTTGTGGTTGACGAGTGGAGAGGAAATGCTTCAGTTCGATAGAGCTTATTTTTTTAACCATAACGAAAGAAAATAAGTCGATGAATCTCGGATTATTGGGTGATGTAATGAGTCTAATGTCAGTCGAAGTGGTTCTTATTTGCTTTACTTAGATTCACACACAGAAATACAATACAAATTTGTGGTTGAGAGGAAAAGTGGAAATAAGCCTACGCATTGAAATTTAGTTTATGTTAGTTCCACGCAATAATTTCTGTCTGTCCCTCCTTGCACGTCGATAGCAATGGCTAGACCGACTCGTTTTCAAATAAGTTTAATCCAAACATAGAAAACGACAACACCATGCTTAAACACGTGATAGGAATTCACGGCATCAGAGATCAAACCGACAATGACAAACGGGAGGCACACTGTTTGAGCACAAGTCCTGCCATAAGGTTCGTTTGGTCTCATTTGATAGGCAGCAAACATTTACCCATTGCGATTAGTCTGCATGGTAAAAGTTGTCTCCTTAACGATCGAAACAGGCTTGGAATTGACATCAGGACTACAGGTAACTATCACCTTAAGATAGCTTTTATACGTCCTCATGCTGTATTCAGAACGAATTTCCGCATCACCCACAAGTTGTTGCACAGACTAACGCGAGATTGTGCCTCTGGTGTTGACTTGATAAGTTAAAGAAGTCACATGACAGCGCGTCCCTTTATCTAAATCCATTTCTGACATCAAATGTCTTAACATTTGCTCGATTGTAGACTTTCCCGACCTGAAACCGCTCTCGTAGATTTGAAGTGATATTTTTTCATGTAGATCAAGCACATGCTGCAGAAATTTCAATCATCAGGCTTACATCCATCTAACTGAGGAATAAGTTGGTGTATTCTCTCTACCAATCCAGTTGGTTTCAGGAGTCTTTTCGGGTTTTGGTCTAAAAATTGGTATCCGTACTTTGAATTGAACCATCTGACGGACTGTTCATCCGGGTTGAATGGTTCATTTTGCTTCACAGTGGGATGTTGGTTTTCGTCACTGTTGTAAAATCTGCAAAAATATTTTAGGGCAATCTTTTGCCAAGGATCTTGTAGAAACGCTCATCGGTTGTGTTATCCTAGTTTTCTGTCTGATGTTGGCGAATTTATCCTTCATGCAAATTGTTAAAATATCTTCGCGTACGGAAGCTTAAAACTTGATTTTTAATTATGCCGTGTACAAATAAGCATCAGAATAGATGCTGTTTCTGTCAAGTCTGGATTAAAGTAATCTAGGGTCTCTTCATGCGGCTTTTACGGTCCAAAAATTTCTCATGTATAATTCATCCTAGTTTTTACGAATTTCGTGCGCTAGGATCGTCAACAGAGGTGTCATACTTATGTAAAATGACTTATTTTTTCGTGGCCGTGCACAACTCCGAATTTAGAATTCCAGATCCTTATATGAGGACTCCTAGGATAAGCATCTGGATACACCAGCCTAAGCTCCGCACGTGTCGAAAAAACCGAACAAGTTCACTAAAGAGTTCGACCCTGCTGGAACTGTAGACCCAATCGTTAAGTCATTCTATAAAATTCGTCCGATATCGCCTGGACTCAAGGAGGACTGCTTCAGTAGAAACACTCATCCCTCATTCGTTTCTTAGGTGTGCATAATTCATCTCAAAACCAATCCAATCTCAAATTTAGGTACTAGATACCCGGCGTTCACCATGTGGAGTTGAGAGGTAGAAGTTGGTTTGAATCCAAAGTAGAATCTTGTATTCCATCTAGAAACATGCAAAATAGAAAGACCCGGCCATAAGAAAAAGCTCTCCCTTTGACTCAACTCTGTCGAGGACTTTCATGAGCTGTTTCTCGCCATTATTACTTAGAGCGTCTCGAGGTACCTAACGACGACTTTTGTGGAGACTGGAGATAAAAGAGAAATAAAATCTGGATATTGGGCACCGGCTTTGCGAAGATAAAGAAGGGTCAGAACTCCTGGCAGTAACTTATTCGAAGACCTGGAGGACTAACGTAACATTAAGCTGCGGTTTCTATATTTATGTGCGTGGTTATAGTTCAGCTGTGTCTAGATTTGCAAAATAGTATTAGCATTGGCAAATAGGCGCAATGAAGCCAACTCTCTCCAATCTATTTGAGAATTTTATTAATGTTGATCTTCAGGCTGAGCACGCTTGTAATATTCACTTCGGATGTCTGCAATTTGAAATTTTTTAAAACTTTTAGAAACTCTTTTCAAGTGTACATCTCTGTAGAACACCTTGCTGATATGCCTGCTTGCATGCTTTGGCATTAAGCCAATACACTTCTTGACGTAATCGCACCGACCAATCTGTCGTTTACTAATCTTGTCCAATCTTTGTTTCAGGTTGGTTCACTAGCCGCTTTAAATTTGGCGAAAAAAGGACACGATGTTCATTTGTATGAATATCGCGGAGGTATACATATTCTGGTCTCTGTTTTAACTTTTTTGATAATCAAAAGTATTTCCAGACATACGAGGATCAGAGCTCGTTCAGGGGCGCAGTATTAACTTGGCATTATCACAAAGAGGTCGCAAAGCATTGGCCGAAGTTGGCTTGGAAAACGAAGCACTGTCAACGGCAATTCCTATGATAGGGCGTATGTTGCACGATGTGAAAGGCAATACTACGGTTGTTATTTATGATACATGTCACCATCAGGTAAACATCCTTAGCACTTTTAAATATTTTTTCACTATAACACAATCTTTTAATATTGTAGTGCTTGTACTCGATTGGGAGAAAGTATTTGAACGAAGTCCTTTTAAATGCCGGCGAGAAATTCGAGAACATTCATCTGCACTTTCAGCACAAACTGCTTTCAGCTAACCTTACTGAGGGAACTATGCAATTTAAAAGGTAAAACTTAAATTAATTTTCAGCTGAGCTGGCTCAACCCAGATGCTACAAAGGGCGCACAAAATGTTCGTTCCCACCCTGTTTTTTTCACACGCTCTCACGATAGTTCCAAGCCCACTGCTTTCACACGTTTTTTTATGTTATCATGTTTGAGGGTTTTACCTGGGCGGGCTTATCCAAATAAATTGTTGGTTCGCATAGATAATCGTGTTATGATATTAACATAATTTAAAGTGTTATTTGTAGCCAGACAATCTCTGTTATGTTAACATTCGAATATTTACGATTTGCTCCACATTGATATGCTAGACGAGTGCTATGTTGCCTCAAGTCCTCTATCAGTCAGCTTGTGGTGTTAAATGTGGCAGAAGTGTTCTTTTGTATCACAATGGATTGGGTATGGTTGGTCCGTAAACCTACATAGAGGCACCATTTTCTAATTATTTAAAATCTTCTTCTCTCCTCTCACCGAATTTGAGCCTAGACTGCCAGCAATTGAGGCAGCATGCTGGACGACTGGACAGTTCTTAGAGTGAATTATCTGGAATAGACTTGAAGAAGCAGTAAGGAAAGCTGTTGTGAAGGGAGGAGGACGGTGATCTTAGAAGTATTGTGCACTTTCTGACGTCAAAAACGGCTTTAGGTGGTCGAATTAGAGTCATTCCCTACAAGCACTGAGAAATATGAGAATACCAAAATAAGTCATTAGAACTGCGACGCACTACTTTGACGTACATACGTAAATATTCCGACCCCTTGCCATACATCTTACCCGTGGTTAACTCATCTGTGCCTTAATTTGGTGGCAACCGCTTGAAACACACTACAGAGGTCTGACAGTCGCGTGGTAATGACTAAGCCAGATGCGTTGGAGAAGACTCCTGCCCCCTACCACTGGCTGTCTCAGATCTGGCGTGTAATTGCTCAAAACTGTACCAGACCCCGAGAGCTTCTGCTAGGAATCCGACGTTGAAGTCAATATGGGGGACAACAGATCGTAGAGCGACCTGTTGCTGCGTTGTTCAGCTGGAAGGATTCTCTGAGCCTTAATGCTGCTCTATCTTTTCAAGCAGGCTACTGTTGGTTTTTTTTGTACGGAGCGGTCTACCAGACCAATTCTCCGAAAATTACGGTCGGGCTCAACATCGCGGTGTATATCCAGTGGACTACTTTAGGCTGCAGGCCCCATTTCGGGTACAGAGCTTTTGCGACGGATATATAAGGCAATAAAGTCTTTCCTTGCACGATCCTGAATAGTCAGCCGTCTCCAGCTGAGTTTCCTATCAAATATGACCCCCAGGTATTTGGCGTGGTCTATAAATTGGGTTTCCATGCCTTCTAATTTGGGAGGGGTGATTTACGGAACCTTATAGCGTCTTGTAAAAATAACCCCGAGGCCTACTTGCTTCGTCCGTCTTGCCAATATCTTTAGGGCAGATTCCATAAGGTTTCTTAGTGTAGGGAGGAACTAACTCATCTGCGAAATATGGTTGGTTGAACGCATGTAGGATAAATGGAATCCTGGTTGCCCAACATCGGATACACGATCCTACGTGCTGTAACGTTTAACGGCCTTAAGCATTTTGTCAACAACCTGATCAGTCCACATATGAGTGTGGCTAAGGTCAGGAAAGTCTACCATCATACTAAACTAGATCTTGACGAAAAAGCAGGAAAATAAAGTCGGTACCCACCTCCACCAAGTGAGAAGCTTTTTCATGACAAATCATACTCCCGGAGCCTTGTCATTCGCCGACGAGAGGTGGTGCCGCGAAAAATGTTCGGTGTTCCTGGCTGGGGCTTGAATTCACGCTGCTTGGTCAGCAGTCCAACGCACTAACCACTAAACCAAGGCGACTACTATTTTGTAGACTTAAGGAAATCTAAAACTGTTATCGTCAGAACTTCCAAATCTTCTATTTCAACAGAGACTACTCAGACACGATTGAAGCAGAAGCCGATTTGATTATAGGCTGCGATGGAGCTTTCAGTGCTGTACGCAACCAAATGATCAAGATGCCTGGTTTCAACTACACACAGGAGTACATCGAGCATGGTTACTTAGAGCTTTGTATACCTGAAAAAGATGGAGAGGTACAAATACTGTGAATATTCCTTCGCTAAATTGTTGGTTAAAATTCTACTTATAGTTTCAAATGCCTGAGAACTACCTACACATTTGGCCACGAGGCTCTTTCATGATGATTGCACTTCCGAATCAAGATAAATCCTTCACGGTGACCCTATCTATGCCGTTTACAATTTTTAACACAATAACCGACGCAGACACATTGATACAATTTTTCGAGACGAACTATTCCGATGCCATTCCACTCATAGGAAAGGAGAAGCTGATTAAGGACTTTTTCAAATCGAAACCACAGCACTTGGTTTCAGTTAAGGTAAGCGGCTCCTCTCATAGATCACTTCGTCATCATTTGTTATTCTGAATCTAGTGTCATCCATATCATGTGGGTGAGAGAGCACTCCTGCTGGGAGATGCCGCCCATGCAATGGTACCATACTACGGCCAGGGAATGAATGCCGGTTTTGAGGACTGCAGTTTGCTGCTGTCTATTCTAAACCAACGAGGCATCACCATCGGGGATGCCTTGGAGCAGTTTACGGAGTCCAGGTGGGAGGATGCTCACGCAATTTGTGACCTCGCAATGTACAATTATGTTGTGGTAAGGAATGTCATTGGCCTTTAAATAGACTTTTTCTCAAACAGATTCTATTCCAGATGCGTGACTTGACAAAACGTTTCTCTTTCCGCTGTCGAAAGTGGTTTGACGATCTTCTGTACAGGTTCTTTCCGAACTCTTGGGTACCGCTGTACAATAGCGTTTCATTTACGAATATGCCTTACAAGAGATGCATTGAGAACAGGAGGTGGCAGGATAAGGTTTGTAAAAAATATTTTCGAAAAAAAACAATCGCATCACCCTGTTTTTCTTTTAGGCCCTTAAAAAAAGCTTCGCAATACTGGGGGTTGTCACAGTCATACTTGGACTTATATACACTGCCGTCATTTTAATCCCAACTTATGTGTCTTAGATTAAATTTACTGAATTTCTTTACAGCGAATATGTTTTTTTTAATTTGTGTGGAGAAATAAAGGGTGTCCCATTGGGGACACACGGTTTCCTTTTAAAGTAAACAGCGACATGCTAGGAATGCTAAAGTAAAACGAATTTCTGGACTTGGGGCAGAGGAAACTCTCAGCTGATTCATATTAATTTGAAGCGTCATCGATGAGCCGCTGTTTGTTGCGAATTTTTGGGATTGGATTACAATTTTTCAAATATGACTCCATATTCGTATGCGCACTACTATTGCACAAGTAACAAATGATTTACCAAAGCGACGAAATCACCGACAACACCTGTGCGACTTCTTGTTTGGGGTTCTGTGAAACTTCAGATTTACGCCAATACGTCACAATCACTAGTCGAGATGAAAGCCAACGCCTCATTGCCAAGCTTATGCCACATTTCTGCGCAGACCTCATCGATTTTGTTAAAATAGCGGGTCCATTGTAGCCATTAAAAGTATACGCATAGGAGTCAAACCACTCAGAAAGGAATAGAAATCTCAGGAGTTTCCTAAAATCAGCGATATGAAGGTCTTCCAGCCCATGGTACGCAGTCTTCTAGTAGTCAGTGCGGGACATTCACATAGGAGGTTCTGGATGGATTATATTTCCTTTTCGTCCCTGCAGCTTCTGCAGTAGTCATTGTAGGATAATCCAAGACACTCCGCATGGATTTCTATTCCGCAGTGAGCTGTAAGGAAACCGGAGATGATTCGTACTTCCCTTCGACTAAGTTGTACGAGATTTTTGGAATTCTTCTTATCGAAGACTGGCCATAGTGATCTGGCTATTGCACATGTGTTCATGTGACATCATCGCGAATATGCCCTCATCATGATTTCCTCATCTATTTCCCCGTAAAGAGTGCTAATGGGTGTCTTTGCGATCGGAAGGGTATATGCATATGCAAGTTCTGCAAGTTCGTCCGCCCTCTCATTACCTGATATATCTTTGTGACCCGGTACCATATTGGTGGTTGATATATCGTTGAGAGTTAGTCTGCAGACCTTTACAAGCTTCGATTTTGTTGATGCTACCTGCAGAGACTTGATAGCCACCTGGCAGTCAACATACTCTGCATTGAAATACAATAAAAATGTCATCGTAAACTAGAAACAAATTGCATAAACAACCCGAGGAATCTTTGATTCCAACCTCGAGGAACCCCATCTCCGATTGCGTAAGGAACTGGATGTTCATCTTAACCTACACGGTGAACGCAACCGGAGGCAGTTGCTTAAGGATTGTGTTGGCTAGAGAGCCCTGTTGCTTGCGGCCCTTGTTCACCCCAAACTGTACCGCCAACATAATTAGGTAAGTCAGATGCTGAATGCAGATCTTTACTCCACCTACTCTTCACGGACTTCGGAATGGTTTTGATGAAGTTAACAGAGAGCCCTTGACATGTAGGAACTGCGAAAAAAAAAAGAAGATGTCGAACACTTCCTATGCCACTGCCCAGCTCCACTGAGAACGTGACAGAAGACCCTGGGGTCGATGTCGATACCGGACCTGAAGCATCTCAAGGACAAAGGAATCGGCGGTAGCCTGGCTTTCCCTCCCAGCATACGTCCCAAACCAAACCTCCCCCTGCAATTCCGACGATTAAAAGAGGGGAACACAACGGCCCGACTGATGCAAGCGACGCATGAGCTTACCATTACATGCTGCACAGGGGTAAGATATTGGAGAAATTTGAGATTTACATCCGCAATGCTAATCAGTGAAGTGGTGTGCAATGCTTTGCCGTTCGGAAGCGATGGAATACAACAGTGTTTCGAGCTATCTGAAACATCTTGAGTACGTCGATGATTTCTGCGAATTATGAACCTGCATCAACTTGCGGCAACGGATCACCCCGTGGAGCTGAAAATAAACATCGTGGGAAACCAAAGACTTATTAGTCGGTATCTAAATAGCCTAGATAATATTGTCTCTGAATGAGTGTTTGCAACTGCATCGGAAAAGGTTACTTTTGGTAAGCGGTTTAGATATGGAAGAGCAGGGCAATCAGCAAACACCAAACTACGACTGTTTTGCTTAAATGTGGAGTCGATGCTGTTGTATAAACGCAAAATCTAGAAGGTGACAACAACTATCACAAAAAAGCTACAACCCTCTTTATTAATCGCTGACTTAGATATATTAACCAAATGGGTAAGGAAAGGGGACATTCTTGAACTTCTTAACGTCGAACATTCTATGAGAGTCCCGGCAGTTAGGAAGGAAAATAAAAATTACGGGGCAAATATTAAGTCCTTGCTGTGAGGAGGAAATAATCGCGTACTTTACAAACTATACAATGTAATGCGGAGGGCAAAAATTCGTCCACCATACTGGCTCGGCCACGAGCGAATGGACGACAATGCTGCAAGTCTCAGCAACCTTGATCACGAAGGAATGGAAGACCGAACCACCGGCTTAAGGATTAAGTGACCGTCAAAAAGCTTCGTCCTGCCAACCAGAAATAGCGAATCCAAGACCATGAGCAATGGAAGCAAGCAGTTCAAGCCCTGACCCTTGAAATTATAATTAAACATAAGTAGCACAAAACCTATTCTTTTCCACCCCTCGGACTATTACATTAAGCTGGATTGATGGTGTAACACGGGTCGTGCCGAGAAAATAACCTGACTGAGAGCCTAGCAAAAACGGCTCAGTCACAAACGGTGTATGCTTATATCCGGCGACTTCTGGAATAACTAGGTTTTCTTTTTTTTAAATCACGTAGTTCTCTGTTATATTTTGAATACAAAGAACACAATTGTTGCCATGAGAGTCAAAGACGACCCGACTGTTCAAAGCTGCAATGAGGCGAAAGAAAAATCAGAAATATCAAGACGATCAATGTTGCAACTCGCACAGCTCCAAGCAGGAGCACTCAAGACTTCTGTGGTGATCAAAGCAATTTCTATGATTCAATTTTATTGGTGCCGCGGGAAGCACTGCAGACAACCACTACCCCTACATCCCCTGCTTCCAAAAGCATGCTTTAGACTTGAAGTTATCACGAAGAATCCGTGTCTGGGTAGGTAGGTTAGTAGGGTGGCACAGACACAAGTAGGCCATGAAAGGCCCTTTGTAATTTTTGTGATACCTCTTAAATCTATACCCTGAAAACCGCCACTAATTTATTGAAACCAATTTGAGCTCTTGATGAAGCTGAGGATACTTTTGACGTCATTATATGATAGGCTCCTAGATAGAGCTTCCTTCTGTGGGATAGGGCAGGACAAGTGCAGAGAAAATGAAGGATCGTTTCCTCTTCTTCTTCGTCCCTGCAGCTCCAGCAGAAGTCATTTGAGAAGAGGCCCATCCTCATGCCATGAAGGCCAATGGAACATTGGCCGATAAGAACATCAATGACATTGCTAATGAGCCACCTTTTGCCTAAGATCAAACTTTTAGATCGAGTGAGATTTAGCAAAGACCAACTACCCCTTGAGGTACGGTACGTGGTACCATTCCTTCATTTTTGGTTTGTCTTACTGATCGCGTCGTACTCTAAGAGTAGTTTTTATGTAGTAGACTGTAATACCCAGATTCCTCTGTTCCGGTAGGATGTTCCGAGTTGTACCACGTTTGACGAGTTCATCGGTCTTACAGTTCCCTGGAATATCCCTATGACCGGGTACCCAGCATAGGTGAATGTTAAAATGTTCTGCCACGTCCATGAGAGATGAGCGACCATCTGAAGAAGGTTTAGGTGTACATGTAGCCATTCAGCCGGACTATCGAATCCTTGAAGAATATCACATTATGCCTAGGCTTCGCTGATCGCCATAATTGCCCCCTGAAAAACGTTACAATGGTCAGGTAGGCGGAAGGGGATGTTCAGGTTAAGCATATCGGAGAAAACATCACCTCTCACTCCGTTCCCGGTATAGAGATGAACGGAGTGATCGTCTCTGGCATCATCACTCTCCCACTCCTCTCGGAAAGGAATGGATGTCTGGAAGTTGAGGTTGAAATTCAACTTAGACGGTGTGTAGTCGATGTTTTCCGTGTCTAACATCTGTTGACTTAGCTTCTTGGGCATCTTGCTGTGAATTCTGAGACGTCAGCCAGGACAGCGGGAGGTAGTTCGCCCGATTTGTATATGTGTGCTGCTCAATTCCACGTGGATACCAAATCTCAGCGTACTCTTTACTACGAAAAAGCTATCCATCCTGCACCACAGGGAGTTTATGATGCCATTAATACGTATACACTACTGTGAGACTACCAGGAAGTTTGATGCCTCAAATCGACTCTGATGGAAGGTGTGCCCGCACAAGAAAAAAATAATCAAAACAGAAACTTGTTCATACAATGTATCGCCTGAGATCTGCGCTAAATATTCAAAAAGAATTCGCAAATTGTTTTCAGATTGAGTCACATTTCCCCGCTGAACCATTTTAATTGAAATTATTTTCATAGCATTCCCGTGAAAAATTTCTTTTAAAACTGTGTACACTGCGTGAGCCTCTGTCAATTTGCTTCGCTTCTATTTATAAATGACGATGCCTGTCGCTCATCTATGATTCAAGATGTCTTTTTTGGCCGCACTTGCCTTCAATGAAAATACACCTAAGTATCTAAAAACGTGTACAGAGAAAACCACAAAAGATATTTCATTGAAAATGTTCAAGTGAAATTTGGGAAATGATTTTAAGTTTCAAAAAGTTTGCATCCAGAAAAAAATCGGTGAAATTATTTTTTTTTGAATGCCACTCGGTTCGGGGGCAAGCATTGAAAATATTTACATACGAGATATTTATATAAAACAAGCAGTTAGAACGGGCAGTGTGAACTGGCTTAATTGTGGGAGAAGCTGATTCAGATGGTCGCAGATGGGACTGGGAAGATTGCATAGTTTATTAACGAGTTTGCTTTTGAATGCAAATTGGCGATACTTGTTATGGTGATACATATTCATGAACAGAATCATAAAAACATGTCTATTTTATTCATTTGCATTGGGGTTTTAAAAATCATCAGACTTGGGTATACATAACATTCGCATGTCAGGAGAGCTAAGGCTACGTGCGCCACTTAGCCAACTTCAAATGGGAGGACCAGCATACGCCAAGATTGGTCTCAAATCATGCCTCACGCGCGTCACGTTGTAATAATAGAGTTCACGGAAAGACAGACGGCGCGACGGATTGTTCATAACATGTGCGAATACTGAATGTAGCAACTCGTAACATGGTGATATAGCACTAGGCTTCCCCGCAAAATTACCCATACGTCACTCTGGCTAGTGGAAGTCGAACAGAAATCTTAACCTCCTGCTTACTGATGCCCGATACGCATCGGCATGTGCACTTTCAGCGGGACAAACGTCTACTCTGACCTTTATCTGACTATGGTAGTTTTTTAAGGTCAACAAATTGGAAGCAAAAAGCACCCTACGACAAGTATCTAGTTTTTGGAAAAAGGGCCAAATAGGTTACACCAGTATCGCTAGATTGGCGAAGTTAGAAACAAAAACTGATCGCATAATGCCATACCCTGACTGCGACCTCGATTTCCAAACTCTTTTTCCAAAAAGGGAAAGTTGGGAGGAAGAAAGGGTCATTTAACCCGGCAATACATTCATTTTCTCCGATGGTTCAAAAACGGATAAAGGTGTAGGCTCAGGAATATACTTGGAAGAACCCACCATTGTCCGGTCGATAGCACTTCCAAACCACGTCAGTCTGTTCCAAGCTAAAGTTCTAGCGATAACCGAGGAGAAATATCAACATATTCATCGATAGCTAGGCCGCCATTAAAGGCGTGTGATCCACAATACTCAAATTACTTGTAGTAAAGAGTTGTCGCAGCCAGCTTAGGATCCTAAGCTTATAAATTTCTGTTGGTTCCCGGCACCGTGGCATTAGCTAAAGTTCTAGCGATAACCGAGGAGAAATATCAACATATTCATTGATAGCTAGGCCGCCATTAAAGGCGTGTGATCCACAATACTCAAATTACTTGTAGTAAAGAGTTGTCGCAGCCAGCTTAGGATCCTAAGCTTATAAATTTCTGTTGGTTCCCGGCACCGTGGCATTGATGGCAATGAAAAGGCTCATGAACTGGCAAGAAACGGATTGGAACTGAACCATATAATCGTCGATCACACGGTTCTGACCCTTATAGACGTTCTAAAGCAAGAGATACACTTGGACTTCTGGAGGTTTGCCGATGAGCGATAGAGCACACTTCAGTCAAGCTCAATAAAACAAAGCATAACAAAACAAAACTCAATAAAGCAAAAACAAAGGAAATACTTACGCTGAACAGATCGCATTTAGCGCTAGTGATCAGCATCGTCTCAGGCCACAATCTACTGGCGGCCCGTCTAAGAAAAATGCGGCTAACCATGATTGACCTCTGCTGAGGATGTGACGATATAGACGCGGAGGAGGATACGACGCACTTTCTTTGCGACTGCCCAAGGCTCAGCAGAATCAGAAAGAAGACCCTAGGAGCTTACTTCTTTAGTGACCCAGGGCAACTCTAAACCATGCCACCGAAGGCCAGAATAAAATTTATACTGAATTCAGGGTGACTTAGGGGGCTAGTAACGGTCAAAAAATAATCTTTTCTCTTTCCAACAGGTAAATGAATGTAAGTCACAATGGATCCTTGAAGATCCGAGTAAGGCGACGCCTAACATCAGGCCACTTTAACATAACCTTACCTTCAGGTCACCGGTCAAACGAAAAGAAAGATTTAACATTGAACACCTAAGGATGTCTGGAGAGGCCAGAAATTCAAAAGAACGACCGCCGGAATAGCTCTTCACTATACATAGCACCATCAGCCACAAAGGCGTTAACATGTGTCCAGTGTTGCACCATAATAGAGGATCAAACCAGGGCTACTAGCCACACTTTAAAAACTGGAAGATATGGCGATGAATGCATACACGATCAGCTAAGGACTGGAAAGAAAGGAAATCTTGCGGAGGAAAATAGGGCCGACTCAAAGGCGATAGAAATAGCATTTTTAAGGTTTAATAAGAAAGGGAGTAACTGGTACATTGTTTCATTGACGGAACCCAAGCAACTTGCGAAGAGTAGTTGTTAATTTCGAGAAGCATTTCCAGTAGCTGGTAGACGGAAGACTTATTATCAACTTTTGAGCGCGAGTATTGACCAAGGGATAAAAGTAGCAGCACTATCATAAGCGGAAACCGACGGTTCCGAGAAAATTTTTCGCTTATGCGGGATGTCCGCTTATGAGAGGTGTCCGTAAGGAGGTAGTACACTGTACTACAGCGGATGAATCCTCTAGAAGAAATCAACAGTGGCGACAACAAAACCTTCCGTTTGGAAAACAGCACCCTGTCTGAGCTACTTCAGCATATTCAGGCAAGCAAATAAGGGGGCAGGCAGGTTAAGTTTCTCAAGACTTAATCAAGGTCTGGAATAGAGATGGTGGGGTAAGAGCATCAGCAGGGTTCAGATGACCGCACCTTCATTCTAGGGTTTGCCCTTTTGGGGGGTTTTTTGGACGTCCTCTTCTTCTACATCTTTAAGAGTTCTCACATGTGTACTCATTACACAGGAAAAATATTTTGGGCTATTACCAGCTTTTCCCCATATAAATCGACTGGCTTAAACCACATACTGCCCATTATGCTGCAGAAAACGCTGTAGTAGGTGGTCTCGGGGCTGGTACCGATTTTCAGAAAATGTCTATTACTAAACAACGTCCCCCTGAGCTGGAGACGCGTTCGTATAGTGTTTATTCTGAAAGCTGGGAAGCGTGGACGAATCCGCAAAAGATTTCAGACCCATCAGCCTAACCTTCTTCCTACTCAAAGCGTTGGAACGTATCCTATACATAGACATACCAAAAACTCTCGCAAGACCATCTTTATCTAAATCTGAGCACGCCTACACTAGGGAAAGATCAACGGAGACAGCGTAGGAACACCACAGGGATTGGTTACCTCTCCTCTTCTATAGCTTATGGTCATCAGTAAATTTCTGTCAAGACTTAATAGAGACGGATTCAAGGTAGTCGAGTATCCGAATGACGTAGTAATCTTCGTGCTGGGAATGTTTCCTTCGGTTCTCAGTGAGATAATGGAAGGTACCTTGGATAAGGTAGTCACATGGGGCACCTGTTGTGGACTCAGTGTCAGTCTAAACGGAAGTGATGTTTATTTACCACGAAAGCATAAATACCGACCAGACACGTATTCAACACGGAAAAGTTACTAACCCCGAAGTATCCATTCGGTCGTCAAAATCTCTGCTTTGGCTGCAGATGTCCAAGAGGAGCCTCAAACATTAAGACGACGACGAGCCATGCAATCGGCAGACGGGTTTTACAGCGAATTTTGGTAAAAGACTTGAAGATGTCCCCATATAAAGGGCAATCTGTGCATCAGATACTGCCACGGACCAACCTCTCCTAAACCGAACTATGTGGATACGTAGATAAGCAAATTTATCGCTTCTCGGGCATGAGTATCTATGCCTGGAATGTATCTATGTCTGGAGGAAAAGTAATTGGCGCATATTTTTTCGAAGACGGCGTTGACAATACTGTTACCGTGGCTAGTTAGCGCTACAGAACCATGATTAACGACTTCTTGCTGCCGAAAATTGACGAATTGTGTTTGAAAGACGTGTGGTTCCAGCAGAACGGTCCGGACATTCGGAAATTCTGCAGCTAGCGTTGCCCGATCGCTAATTTCTCATTTTCCCGATTTCCACTGACCAGCAAGATCGCCCAATTTAATCGTTCCAGATTTCTTTCTTTGCTTTCTTTGTGAGTTTTTTGAATTCACGTGCCTATACGAACAGACCTTGGCGGCTCTAAAGGAGAACATCCAACAAGAAGTGAAGAATTTAGAGAAAAAGAAGAAGAAGTTAAAGAAGTTTTGAGAAAAATCATGGAAAATGCTATGAAACGAGTGCGAATGTGCATCAACCCTGGTGGCGACCACTTGACCGATATGATCTTCCTGACTTAATGGAAAAAATTTGAACGTTAATGAACAGAACCAATTCGTTTTATTTGCAACCAAAGTTACTAGGGCTTTGGGTCACCTTCTGCATAGTGGTATCCGGTTGCTTTAAATGACTCGGTAGGCAAGCTGTCTTTTCAAAGGCCACTTTCCACCGTTTAGATTGAATAGTTCGTTCTGCCTAACAGCAGGGTGTCGGCTGTGTCACCATTCGCTTATGACGCGCTTTCTGAACAAGTTCTTTTTTCAGAAACACGTGTTTGTTACTCAAAAATGCTCTAGTGACCGGAAACCTATTAAGTGCGCAGATAACTAAAAAGATTCAACCCTACAATGTTGATTGTTGGTTGTTATTTTTTCGTCTTGTCATTTCTGAAGTGCTGCCAATAAGTTTGACAAATTCAACAGCAAAATGCATTATTTATTTAATCAATTCAATTTCAATCAAATCTTCACTCATTACCAAACAGAAAAGCAAAGAGCTCGACAAGTACCTGCACTGCATACATAGATACGAGACCATTCTGTTTTGGGAATTCCCGGAATCTCGTCTTCATCGCCAATTATCTTTTCACACATTGTTTTTTTTCGAAATCAGCCGGCCGGCAAACAACAATAAAAACGATCTGTATTGACTAAAAGCTTCTCTTCAAAAAAAAGTCACAAAGGGGAGAGAGACTACCAGAAAGAGCTTTCGCTACGAACAGACTAAACAAGGGAAACTAACTAGCATGACTAAAAGCTTTTCATTTTCCTTTCTTTCCATTTCTTTCTGCAGTTTCTTTCATTTGACTGACTGACTTGTCTCTATGCCCACGTTGGGTTGTTCTTGCTGCTTTTCTTTCCTTCCCCTCCTCGTCTCGTCAATGGTGTGAGAGCTTTTTATTTTCCATTTTATTTTCATTGTGTTATTCTCACAAAACAAAAAAAAAAAAAAAAATACCATCTACCGTAGCTTTCCTAAGACGTCGTCAGTTGGTCGTCACATGTTCGACTATTTAGACACAGAAAAAGTATTAGATTCTATCGATACGTCTCTCTATCAAACCCACGGATCAGTGGAATTCTAAGCGAAGATTAGCAAAGTGTATCTGCCAACGAATATAGACCGTCAAAGCAAAAAACAAACGAAAATTAAAAAAAAATTCACTCGATTGTCGCGGAATCGCCGTCCGAGTTATGTTTTCTGCTTTAAAGGCTTGAGATTAAGAGGTTGGACTTGTTGTTGTTTTTTTTTTGCACTTTCCTCCCTCATACGGTTTTATTGTTGTCGTCGTTGTCGTTGGCATTTTTTTCTTTTCCGCTACACTGCCGTTTCTGTTGCTCTGTTGCCTTCCTTCCGCGTGATTATTAGTTAGCCGTAGTCAGTAGCCGGTCCCGTGTGGTTATTATCGTCGTCCAAAGAGTGTTGCGGTAATTCTTTGTTTTGTGCTTAAACTGTGTTTAGATCCTTTTGTTTTTGTAAGTCATCGTCCCTTTGTGGTGTGTGTGTGTGTGTGAAATAGATACGAGTACTTTACCGTAGTTTCCAATCGAACGCCCAACAAAACTGTTTCCTCACACATGTGCTTGCAGTGAGCGTACGAACAACGTGTCAACTTCACTTTATTCCTGGTCATTGCGCATTTAGGAAAATTTTATAAAAAAAAAAAACTACAAATCACCTATTTTCGTCGCGTCGTCGGTGTTTCTCTTCGTCGTCTATATTCGCCACCCCCTCATCCCCCCCACACTCACTCGTCTTGTGTCTGTTCAATTCCGCATGCAAAGTTTTTCCGATTCGTTTTAATTTTTTTTTCTTTTCCGTTCTTTTGCGCAAAGTGATATGGACAATTGAACCGTCTATGTTCTTATAGTGGAACATTAAATAAAAATAAAATAAACTGCAGCAACAACGACAGTTTTTTTCCGAGAGAAATAAAAAAAAAAACATTTCCGCATTGATACCCTTAAACATTACATCATAGCCCCCCCTTGCACACTGTACATACACGGTGGCAATTAGCGCGGTGATATTATTTCAAGAGTGACAAATCAAAAATCAACGAAAAACAATTCGAAGAAAGCTTTTCGATCGCGCGGCGAAACAATTGCAAGCGGTTTTTGCATTTTTTTTTGCAGTAGCTACCTACTGTTCATGCTTTTGACGATAATCCCTTCGAACAATATCAAGTGACCATGGTGAATAACAAATCCAAGGGAAAGCAGCAGCCTCAGTCGAAAAAAGGTGCAAAGTCTCAAGCACAGTCGGTGCAACCTATGCTTGACTCGAAAATAGTTGCAAGCTGTCCCAAATCGAAAGACAAACCCGTGGCGACAACCAAAATCACCCCAAATGAACCGAATAAAACGCAAAAAGCCATCGAACGCAATTCGTCTAACAACACATCACTGAAACGCCTAACCCTATCGAATAAGAAAGCTTCCAAAACTACTAACCCAACCAACTCCAGCACGAAGGCAACAAATCCATATTTGAACTCAACGACAACCCCACGAACGACATCCCGCGATGAGGATCACAAGGACGATCCGATGGGCCATAAGAAAAATCAATTTGGCCGAATGAGACTAGCCGAGAGTCCCGGTGCGACGACGGTTACAACCCCATGCGCGAAGTGTTCCCCCCAATTGAACGGGAGCAACTACAATTTGATATTCCCTTTGGTTTTCACAGGGAAACAATTCCGTAAACAGGGTACAAAATATGGGACTTCAAAGGGCAGCTACTACCGCAACGAACCCAGGAACGTACTGATGAATAGCAATTTTGTGCCAATTGCGCAGCCCAGGAAGCCGGTTTTGTCGTCGTCCAACATTGCTGCTGTGATCGCCGATACCGACAAGTTGACAATATTCGAGAAATTGGGTAAAGGTCGGACTTCGTATCCCATTATGCAGGTGAGTTAGTTTTTATTTTATTTTTTTGATCAGGAACCCGTTGCAAGAGGAGGGTTTAGCATTTGAAATTTCTAAATTTAGGTTAAAACAGTGATGTGAGGCTGTGAATATTTGAAACCAGCGACAGATGAGAGAGAACCGGAAATCTTTTATTTTTTTTTTTGTCGAAGACAGGTGACAAAACTTATTAACATTTATGTATAAGAGACTCGTTTGTGTTTTATGGCGGTCGACTTTAATTTGATTTATTTATTTAATTTATGATTTGCAAGTCATAGAGTAGGTCTGCGTGACGCAGGGCAAACTATTAATCAATATTGGTGCGCTGCAAAGTATCGCTTAAATTAGTAATGAGTAGTATTTTCATAATTTTTGAAAGTTCACGGTCTTTTGAGTTCTGCTGGAGGCCCAAAAACACTTTGGTTCAGTTGGTAACCTTTACTAATCGCTTGCACACTTTCCAGTCGTTTGAAGTTACTGATCAAGTCGTGGGGTCGACTGGTCTAATGGAGTATGGTTTAGCGACGGATCAAAAATGGTTTCCGGAATAGGTACTGGCGTCTTTCGACCTAACACTAAAGCCTCGGTAATAATGGGGAATGTGTGCCAACGTGTTCAAGGCCGAAATCCATGCTATTGAGATCTGCGCCAGAATAAACCGCAGGCGCCAAAACACATCTATTCAGAAAGTAAGGCAGCGTTAAGAGCATTGACATCCCATTCGTGGAATCCAGGTCAGTCAAGTGCTGCTACGATGCTTTACAATCATACGACAGATACAGTAAGGTAAAGCTTGGTTGGGTGCCCGGCCACCAGGGTATTGCATGCAATTCTAGGGCGGGTTCGGCTTCCGCGCTTCTGTGGGGTTAATTGGGCTACCACCACAGCTTTGTTAAACAACTAGGAACACAAACTTCACCTAGCCTATTGGGAAAATGTTCCCCGAGCTTAGGCAATCCGAGTCTTATCAAGTCCTTTTCCTAAAAGGAAGATTGAGACCGAGACAGAGACAGAAACAACGTGAAGAACCTAGTGGGCTTCCTTACCGGCCATTGCGGCCTAAGATAGATAAGTAGACCGAATAGATCTAGGTCGCAGTGTCAGCCCTAAGGGCAGGTTCTTATAAAGGTGCTGGAGTTTTGTGATGGTGTAAACCTCGGGTTCGGGTTCAATCCCAACCAACCAGCTTCTTCATAGTAAATACTATGTTTTGGTAGTCTGTTGGTTCCAAAAACTTTTCGACTCATTCTTCGGAATTGGTAATAAGGCACACAGTCTTCACCTTCTTTGAGCTCGGTTGGGTTAGGAACCCAGCAGAAGATCGCGTTGTGTCTCAGCTTTCCGCTGCAGAAATTTTTGTACGATTTCTTCTGTGAGATGAATTCTTAGCATGTTGTTGATAAGTTCAATGCACGTCTTCGACTTCCACCTCTTCTGGTTCCCGTGAAGTATCTTGGACTGCTACTACTACTCAGTTTAGTCCCCATTCCTTAGCTCCTTCCGGATGGTGTATTCACCCAATACGCAGAAAGGTTTCGGACATATGAAGGAGGTTTTTACATCCCTGAAGGTCGGTGGAGCTAACGAAGGGTTAGCTAGGCAGTGTGTGAGGATGTTCGAGGATACCTTGGGTTTGACCTCCCCTCATTTTTTGTTCGTGATCCTGCCCTCATCGTCACCTTGGTCAATGATCCCAAAGATCAAGTTCCCCCTGGCTACCTCATTGTAGGGCTTAAACAACGGTGCCATCCTGTGACCTAGGCTTTTTGTTGGCCGGATCCCTCCTTCCTTTCGAGTATGTGGCTGGAGGGGCTTTCCGTAGTGAGCTACCCCTCTGCCTTTCATTCGTTGGCAGCCTTCCCTTATCGGCCTGGCTACTGTATCTGGAGGGCCTTCCTTTTTCAGATGGCTTCCGTCCTTGACTACTGGCCTTTCTATATGAGGTTGACGATCTTTTCCACTGCCACTGGGTTGTCCATTCGTAGGTTGATTGAATCCCTGTTCAAGCAGATCTCTTGCCCATTTGGCAGATTCTTTTTCTTCTTTGTCCCAGTTAGCCTCTCTCTTTTTCAGGAGACGGTCTAGGACGAATCTAGCCGTTCTTCGCTTCTTGTATAAGATAGCACTGTGAGCATGCTTCTTACTATATGCCCTTTCGAGATCCGCTCTGGCAGGGCACGCGCTGACGCATCCGAAACAGGCGAGTGGCATGTCTGCCTATGTGGCAGAGTCCTGTGATAACACCTATAGTAGCTCCGAGATGTAGTCTACTTAGCGAAATTAATCTCTTGAAGCGCTTATGGTCTTTTAAGGGTCTGCTAGTTGCCTAGTTTGGCAGGTGGTGCCATTGGACCACCTTAGATTGGCTTTGTTGATTGCATCTGCCTTTAATTTTAATTTGCCTGCAGTTAGTGGCACTTTGAGATTCTCTTTTTTTCAGGAAGAATCTGTATTGTAGTACCATTCTTGGCGAGTTCATCGACCTTGCAGTTGCATACAAACAATACATTGTACGTACCTACATGTGTTAAACAAAGAATGAATCAATTTCTGGATGCATAATAAATTAATATACGGAATGCGGTATATGAATATGAATGCGATAAAATTAGTTCCATTTATTAATCAAAACAACAAAGTATTTGATCAAGATAATTGGTTTTATAGAGAAAATCAAGTTGGAGAACCCAAAGATATTCCTATCTACCGGTCGTTGATAACATTCGATTTCTACGTCGTAGAATGCGATACAATTTTAGATCAAAAAAATAGCTCTTAGGTCATAATAGTCCAATAGACATCTTCTGGTCGAGGTCCAGTCCGGTAATTACTTATGAATGTGGGAAAGGTTGTTTTTTCGTGTAAAAAATGTAACTTGGTTGCAAGAAGCTAGACTCCCCAGCTATTTATTTATCTTTTATCTGTTTATTTCTGTGTGCTATGAGTCTATTCTAAGTTGCCGTGGCTCAGTGATTAGTGCATTCAACTGCTGTGCGGCCTGCATGGGTTCGAGCCTCAGCTATGTCCATCGAATATTTTCGTGGCGTTTCTTCTTGTCGAGGAACGGCAAACAAGGTTTGGGTTTTGGGCTTGAAATTCATATCTCTTTGTGGCCATCTCTGCCATTCGTATGTAAAATCAATGTTTGATGAGTCACTTCTGATCTGTGCAATAACTTTCTTCTCGAGAAAGTTTTTCCTCTCGTATGCGATCATAATGCTTCAAATTAGTTTTTTTATAATCCACTCGTGCTTCAACGCGTTTGATGTTATTCACGCAGCGTAAGCGAGGTGCAGTGGTTCGAAACTTAGGTAGTATTAGGGTTCAATGGCGTCTGAGATTGGTGTCCAGACTAGCTGGGGACATTTGCGGTGCTTGTCATTGCTATATTATTCACGGGATTTTTTTAATCTCCTGATGTCATAATCATTGTCAGCTCAATCAACTCTTCACGTCATGACCCTCTATTGCCAATGTTATGCGTTTTCAGTAGAGTCATCAGCTTTCACAGTTGGTCGACTTTCAGTTGAATCCGGACTTTCAGCGTGACAAGCGATGATGGTAGCCACTACGCCATAGCTCTACACCATCTTGTTGTCTTTTTTTTTGGAAATGCGGAAAATGCTTCATGTATGTACGTTCAGCAGGTCGTTACAATCATTTGGTGTGTCAGTTCATTATTGTCTTGATATTTTCTCAAGTGATTTTGCTTGCCTCTAATTCCAGTCTATATTCGGGAAGATTTGGGGACCAAGCCCTAAAATCATCCTATGTACACGGCCATTTCGAGGCCTATTCTTACCTATGACAGCGTTGTGTGGTGGCAAGCTGCTACTCAAACCAAAAACCTCAAGGCCATCACGAAAATACAGAGACTGGTAAGCATAGCAGCTACTAGTGCCATGAGAACGACGCCAACAGCAGGACTTGAGGCTATTTTCAACCTGCTTCCACTAGATCTGTTTATACAGGAATCTGCGGCCAGAAGTGCCTTGAAAATCAGCCAAACGAATGACTGGAGGTCAAGTACGACGGGGCATGCTCAGATTCTAAGTAAATACATGGGCAATGTAGTAACCACTGACTATACTAGACTTTAAATTACCGTTCTCTTGCTACTTCCCGAGCAGAGAAGAATGGACAAGGGGAACAATACTAAACCCGCGAATGCTTTGGGTACTGCTCCGCGAGCAAGGAGTACCTTTCTCCCCCAATTAATGGGCATCTCAATGGGTCTTTACTGACCTAAGCGTGGCTCTAGGGGCTTCTCTCCCCTCGCCAACCCATCTACCTAACCTAACCTAACCTAATTCCAGTCATATGTGCAAAGAGTTTGTTTTTTGCCATACCTGCAAACCGAGGACCATTCTTTTCCCATTTTATTGAGGTCCGTATTGAAATTTCCATGTCCGATCAGAATTGGATAATTACTTCACCAAGTTTCTGCTTCCGCGTGTTTCGTCGTCCAGCGTTCTCTAATTTCGGAACACCATGGACCTTACCATTCTTGCTTGGCGCCTCTGCAGTCGTAGTTCCCATTCCTTTTTGTAGACCAACTTCCCATTTGCCGTAGGGAGTCTGAAAAAGGTCACGAGGATGTCTGATCCCGACGCTGTGAGGTAAGTGCTTGCTATTCGGAGAGCTCCACATCTCTCTACTGTGGCTATCTACTCCATGTATTTCTCTTGCCTGATTGAATAGCAGAGGTGTGATCTGCTACGAAATTGTAGTATTTAGTGTACTGGTACGAAACCGATACGAAACTCACAAACTAAACTGAGGCACGATACTATCTGGCATGAAACTGCTCGGTACATTACTTAATTGGTTTTTAATAATGCACTCATCAAAAGAATTAAGAGGCAAGCAAACATTTTCAATTAGTTATATCTCTGCGATAAGTAATTGGATTTGCATGATGCAAAGCTCCTTCGAAAGTTTAAACCTTGAACCAAATGAGCTTTATCCCTGGTGGGTAAAGGATAACCAGAAGAATACCATGCGTGATCGACACGGAAAGTCCAAAAGTGAGTTTGGAGTCAAGGGCAATTCCCAGGTATTCGAACTTTACTGAACTGCATCTGTCTCCTAGTCAGGGCGCTGTGTTAAGAAAGATTTATGAATGAACACGTGACAAAAAAGCTGAGTTGTCAATAGTTTGTGATGCATATCAAATCAACGTGAGACTAACTTCAACGGGCGCTAATTCGTCTGTTACTTGTCCCTCTAATGACCAATAAGTTGAACACAGATCTCCGTACTCATCTTGACTTTTGCATGTTCAGCTAATTGATTGGAAGTTTCCCGGAAAGGTCACAGAGTTTAAAAAGTTATCTCGTCTGTAAAAAAAAAACTACTAAAAATAAATTAAAGAAAAATGCATCCCATTTGGAAAAGCGCAATTTTATTGGGAAATCCCTAAGTAGTTCTCGGAAGCTCGGCATTTAATTGTGACCATCATGGGCAAATGACACGTCTAACCAAATGTTTGACGATAACAACTGCGGGGCTTTTTATTTTATTCACAATAAGTCTTAATGAAGAGTAACGTCATTTGAAACAAAAAACGTCAAAGACTGAGCGATTGTTCGAGATGAGTTACAGACGAACTGTGGTTTGAATTCCAACTGAACCGCAGTTCTCACTTCAAGGCCAATGGCAAATCAGTTTTTATTTTTATATTTATCTAACTCTTGTGGGTTTTACACAAACCAATGGTGGTGTACTAATTTCTTGGTAAACAACCCAAAGTCACCGTTCAGTGGTTGACGATCGGTTTGATCGATGCTCAGACAATACCTTAAAATTTATTTTTAATTTCACCTTATCATACGATAGTTCCGAATGCGTCTGCAGGAATCGTTTAAATGGAGAACCAGTAATTTTTTGAATTTTCAAAACAAATACAGTCTTACATAAATGTTTGTAGAAAAATTAAAAATAAACTGCGCCAACGAAGTTGATACCTTATCAAAGTTTTGCCAAATTAGTTATAATTTTCAACAGAAGGCTACTTATCTGTCGATTTGTTGGCAAACACTTGAAAAGCTGATCATTGCATCAATTACGACTTTGTTGCACATTTACTGCGATTACGACAAAGGAGATTGAAAGTCATAGCAAGCAACGACATAGGCATAGGTAACACGGTAGGTCTGGGTCACTTTTTTCCGTTTAATTTTTGTGAAATGAAATGTCGTACGATTTCGTTTGTTCAATACTTGTGAACAATTTCAATTACCGATAAACATATGTACATATGTTCAACTAATATAAATGGTAAGGTGGAGCAGTAGAATCATACGGATTCGCTGTCAGCTGATCCATGAATGATACTGTCCGACACATTACTGGCTACTATTCACGTGAACGTGTGTAGAGCAACCGACTTGTACTATGTTAGAGTAGGGTTATGCTGCGAGGGCTTGCATAAGGTACTAGGCACCATAGTAGCTTCATCCCGATCCCCGTGAAGCCAAAATTGGCAAAAAAAACTTAAATCGTTTCCAGGAAATCTTTCGATTTCCGTACAGCTATCAGAGTCTAGAACCCCTAGATTGTTAAACAAATACATACATAGCTGCCGAGAAATTAGCCGAGACTTAGCTTTTTTCTGGCATTTACGTAATACTTGTGAGACGTCCTCGAGGCACATAGATCGTTGCAGTACTTGCGTACATCTGTGGCCGAGAGCCCGAGTTTGGTGTGTCTTCTGAGAGAAGATAGTGGTGAGACAGGACGATAATGACTACTTGTAATGGTTCCCTGCCTAAGATCTCCAGTTCTTTTGCGGTCTAACGCAGACCAAAGAGCCTTGAATGCCTTGTGTTCCACTCTATTTGACAGTGGCTTGCCCTACTAGTGTCCGCTTGTCGTCTTAGGTCAAAAAGACAGCGTTTGGCAAGAGCTGTGTTTTTTTGTTGATCTGATACTTTATGCCTGCCTATGGTTATGGTCGACAATGTCTTTTCTCTATACCATGTATTTTATTTTGCCTTGGTTGACTGTCAAACCCATCTTTAGCGCTTCTGTCTCAATCCTAACGACCGCGTTATGCGATTTTTGAAAGATTGTGTCTCTAGTGGGATCCACAAGAAATGAGGTCCTGTTTCTATCCTTGCGATTGTACTGGTGACAGTTTATTTAGTTCTGCCATTGATCTGTAGTTGCACGAGGTTGACATATGTGCCTCTGGTGTATTTTGTTTGAGAGTTTCGCACAATTTGTTCAAGGATGGTGCTAAAGAACTCCTTTCATGTGCGTCACCTGGTTTAAACAGTTTTTGGCATCAAAGGCAACGGTGATATCATCACTCCCCTTTATACCAAACCTGAATTGGCGCTGTATAGCTCGTCTTCATAAATGCTATCCTACAAAGCCTTGAAATCGCAAATCTGTGGGGGTTATCGATTCGGGATTCCTAGGTTTTTTCCAAGATCTGCTGTAGTGTAGATATTTGGTCTGGAGTTGCATTTCCGTTGCCAAAAGCCACACGGATCAATTAGGCTGTTGGCAAACGCTTTAAGGCGTTCAAAGATCTTATAGGCTATGTTGAAATGTTCATTTTCTCACCTTGGCCACACCTGAGCTTAGATTTTTCTTAAAGGCTTTCTTATTGCTACACACATGGTAAGCAATTTTTAACCGGATTATTCCTCATGACACTGAATTGACTGAGACGGTGCAATGCTCGGATTGGTGATGCCCAATCCCTCGAATTTTTATGACGATATGTTGGTGCAATTTCACTTACAGTTCGTCTTTCGATCTTCTTGGACCTACCAAGAGCCAATGCAGATTGAAAAGAAAATTAATAGAAAATATCAAAGGGTGTTCTCATCTATATTTCATTAGGCCCGTACTTTAGCGCCAAAGAGCAACGTATAGGGATTTTTATAAAAAGGTTTTTAAGTGCTCTAAAAATAGAATGATTCTCCGCTTGATTACTACGTTGGCGTCATTTTGTGTGTTAACAGCCGTACCTAACAGACTACTACTTACAATTCGTCACCGTCAATTGTGACGTTCAAAACATGAAAAAATTAATTGTTTAAATAATTCACGCAATGCGAGAATTTAATGTAGAATGTGTTAAAGCAGCGCTAATTAGGGTGTAAAAACGATAAAACAAACGACGTAAACACGATGAGCGTCGATAATGAGATTCAGCATAAATGGGCAATTTGGCAACTCGTCACCTATAACAAGGAAAAAGACTTCTTGCAACGGGGGTGTTTCCTTTAACTCATTTATTTTCAGGGCCATTCTTACTGTCTAATTGGCCCATAAACCATTCCGCATACAGTTTACAGCAGAGCTAGACACTTGGTATCCAAAGGTTCTAACCTTAACCTGAATTCAAAAGGCTGCCGGATTTACAAAGCCTTCTAATTGTTTTGATAAGAGATGCTTTTCAGATTGGTACAGAATCCAAGGTTATCAAAACATTTCCATTTAAATTAGGCTTCCTATTTGCATAGCTTTGTGTACACAAGCCGAGATAGAAACGTACCGTGCAAGGAGATACTCTTGTCAAATATTGTTGTTAACTGAATATTTACTCAAGACTTTGTAGTCGGAAGTAAGAATTTTTATATATTTTTTAGCAGCACGCGAAACCTTGACATCAAAATTTTAACAATAGTTTGGTTTTCATTTGGATTAAATAAATATTTTCATCTATTTTTGCTTCATAACTATACATGCGAACATATGTGCGATTATTTACGTTTTGACAACCAGACTCCAGACTACGGTGTTGTTCTTCAAAATGTTTCACCAACATTTTGAGAGTAAAGTCCATCCACGCAATCAATAATATTAAGGCTTAACACAGTGGACAAAGAAGTGGTAAGTCGACAAAAGAGTCGAAAACAGGGTGCTCGGTTTCCTGAGGTAGTAAGCTGCGCAGAAGATCTCCAGCTTTGTGCAATTTTCGGTTCTAGGTCTTAGAATACTTCCTGTGTCTTTTTCTTTGCTTGTATGCCTATTAGTATGTGGATTTGTGGATGTGTTATATACCAGGAGTCGATGTCATATCAATATCAGGAAGCTCGGTTCTAAAAGCACTGAGAAACTTTTCAACTAATTTCGAATTTTTATGACTGGAGACAGAGAGCCAGCACGAACCTCAAACGTTCGTACAACAAAATAGTTTCTTTAAGATTGCTTGTCGGACACTTCTTTGCATAAGTTGCAAGGTCTTATCAATTTTTTAAGGTTGGTAGGTAAGTATGCGTCGTGATTCGTGTAACCCACCGTTACTGAGTATGGTCAGCACTAGCACGTGCAAGACACTTGCGGAGGAAATGCGAAAGAGTTTCGTTCCCATCTTCGTTTTTGCAGCTACAGTAGTGGGAGGTGTGTGGTATATCTAGTTTGTCCACATGGTATCCAATTGGGTAATGCCCCGTAGTTAAAGTCGGTATTTTACCAAAATCTCTCCGGGTTTGGTTAGGGATATTTTTTGAAATTGTTTTGTCACAGCTCTCTGTATCTTCTCTGATAACGCAGTTGGTTAGCTCATTCCATTGAAGGTTGGCCTTGTGCAGAAAGTGTAAATGGATTTGCCCTATAATCGTTCTTACTAGAATGGCAGCTAGTGCGGCTATTAGCCTAATAACATCTCCATAGACAGCCAGGCCGCCATTAGGTCCTTGGAAACAGTCTCTGTAACATTAAAAATAGTTCTAGATCGCCGCTCGTCGCTGGCTGGGTACTAGGATACAGACGTAAACATCTCGGTGCCTTTTTTTTGGCAGTCTTGGCGATCTAGCACAATAAGATGTCGGAAACCTAGTTCGCTTTATTAAAAGCTGATTCCTCGCTTAGGGAGGAGTGGGAGGAGGAATCTCCTAGATCCTGAGGCATCACAATGAACCTAATGCTGGCCTAAGTTCATCGGCTTTGTCAACAGCCTCTCGAACTTAACCTAACCTAGCGGAATTTGAAGTCTCGTTTTAACCATGTAGAGCTGAACCCTGCCTGGGCAGATCACCTGCAGGCTTATTTCCCTTTGGGTCACTGTGCCTCAAAACTCAAAACAGGGTGATGCTTAACCGATAGCTCAGGCGGGCACGTTCGTTCCGGCTTTATCGTGCTAATTTAGAAGATATTAAAAGGCGGTTAATAGCTTTCATGACAGCTTGGCTATCTTCAAGGACAACATTGTTCTGTTTGTGCATTGTGTCACGCCAGGGTCTATTCTTAGAAGAAAACAGGCGGAATTACATCCAGTCTTTGCTTAGTGAGGGCCACCATACGAGTAATTTGTAGATGAGAATTGGACGTACTATATTTGTGTACATCCACAAAATTATCTTTGGTTCAAGTCCCCATGTTATGCCAAAGGTTTTATCACAAATAGAAGAGAGCTACACATGCCCTCTTGACTCTGTGTTCTATGTTTAACTTTCCATTGAGTTTGGGGTCTTTCTCGGATTCGCACCAAGATCACAACTAGCAGACCGGCTTGTTTAGAGCCGCCACCATGATTTCACTTACCACAGGGGAGAACATCGCTGTCACTAATATCCTAATATCATCATTTCAGTCGACAAACTTGACCGAGTCTCTGTCTAGTCTTACTAACATTTTTTTTATAACAATTAGCCGCATTCGGGTGATAAAACACCACCCTGCGGCGTTGTGCTATGGGTGGTTTAATGATTCTTGTAGGCACTATTCACTGACTCAAGTTCTTCAAACTCTTACCAAAGCATGGAGACCTAGTCATACATTTTAGAGCTTGTTTAGCATTTTCAACGCTGGTACCAACTAATTTAGTGATTATAAGTTGTTGGTGACTAGCGGCCACGTTATTGCATGTAAACGCCAGTAAAATTCTTGAAATGGTTTCCTCGTGTCGAAGTTTACTCTAAACTAACAGAAATGGCGGAGAAAATATGAAACATCACCACAGGGTCTTAGCCGTAAGACCCTCTTCCAAAGCGTAAGACCGAGTTTGCATAGTTTCTGTTTTGGAATTCTTGGGATGTGGTCCAGGAGTAAAATGGCGATTCTATATCCTTCCTCGATATTTACTTTCGCAGCTCTCAGGGGGCCGTGAATCTAAAAGAAAACATTGATCTATTGGTCAGTTTACTTATTTCCCTCTATGGTACCATGGCGAAGAACCCTAAAAATAGTAACTCTTAATCGCAAGCGAGTTCCCTTTTGTGTTATTGATCATCATGGGGTATTAGGTGCCCAA
This sequence comes from Matsumyia berberina, assembly GCA_917880715.2. NCBI lineage: Eukaryota > Metazoa > Arthropoda > Insecta > Diptera > Syrphidae > Matsumyia > Matsumyia berberina. The sequence goes on along the minus strand of OU862870.1, from coordinate 105,343,193 downwards.
ATCGATGGCCTTGACATTTATTAATGATGATAACTCATGTTTTGTTGATCAATGTTATATCTGGTAACTGGGTATGCCTCTGGAATTAGTAACAACCTCGTCTGAAAGATGTGAGACGAGCTCATCTTTGACCTGTGAGCAGATAACAACTCCGATATTCATTCATTATTTATTCATTTTGCAATGCCGCACTTATCCACTATGCTTAAGTGGACCTTCCGCATATCCCGATCTTCAGTCATTGACTCTATGTCAACAGGGGCTATCCCCATACAGAAAGGGTAGAGATGAGATTTCTTACTTGATCCAACCATTTCATCTCGGGCTTACCCAGGGAATGCCTACCTAATGGCAAGAATTCCATGGCACGTCATGGAAGCTGAGATGAAGGCATGTGTTAAACGTGCCCCAACCATCGAAGGATCGACCCTACCGTTCGAAGAAGTAGCTGCACGACATTGAGTGTCTCGTGTATTCCGGTGTTCCTAACCCGATCTCGGCGAGTCACCCCAGCAATACAACGAAGAAATCTCATTTTGCCAGCTTGTATCCCCGATCTTATTCTTTCGCTTATTACCCAAACTTCATGACCATAGGTGAGAGTCGGAACAAGCACTGAATTAAAGACCGATAGCTAAACTCCGATGCAATGTTCAGCCCTCTCGACAACAGATTAACCAAGCTGTTGCAAAATTGCTTCTGCCTGACCAATCCTAGGGGATAACTGAAGATTCCGGTGCTGAATTTGTTTATAACTTTGAAGATCTTCCGCTCTGGACGGAAATTTTTCTCTGAAATGCTTTATGAGGTTCAATTTAGGCTGCGTGCAGTCAGTCTTAATCTCAAACCCCCGGTCTCTTGCTAGCGATACTTCGATACAACTATGTCCACAGAGCTTAGTAGACCAGTACAAAGATTGTCTTAATATGCAGATCGATCGGTCGGTTCTGTTCTCTGAAGCTTACTAGATCATGAGCTCAACCGAACCTTGCCTTAGTATCTACTGTTGTTTAGCACCGTCTTAGGCTTCAAATTATTATTCCTGAGGAAGTTTTCAAACGCAATTTCGGATAGCGACTAAACATTATTCGTTCGTCAATCACAAATGTCTTGACGTGCTTGGCGTCATATTTGACCTTTGCAGGCGCGTTCCAATGCTCGTTCTTAGCTTAAATTTGAATTTATTAAAATGACAACACACCAGGGTGACGATGCCTCTATAGCATACGCCTAAGTCCATCTCCTCGACGTCACATTTAAAATCAAAGTAAAAACATCTTAAGGAAGCCAAAAAAAAAAAAAAGAATCAAAAAATCCAATGATTGTGCTAATTTTAACTACTTAGTGGAAAATTATTACAACTGGTTCCCGAAACAGTTTGTATTGTCATTTAAAATAAAGAGTGAAACCTGTATAGCACCGATAAATGAATTTGCAATTCGAGCTTCATTAGCCGACTACTGTCCGTCGACTTTAACGCTAATTAGCACATCGCCCGAGGATAAAACCTAAATCAAGAGACAAGCATACATAAAACGATCTAAAGTTTTCGCTACGCAAAAAAAAAAGATTCAGATTCGGATGTTTACATCTTCTTTTGACTACCTCGTCCCGCACCCCCGCCGCGGCGAACATCTGGCCCACTCATCGTTCGTGGCACCACCTCGCCCCACAGTCGCAATGTCAATTTCACGTTAAATTCTCGCAAAAAGTTCTCTACTGACCTCCAAAACTATAAACAACAAGATACGCTCGGCTCGGCTTGGCTCGGTTAGTGTGTTAATGTTTTGCTTTTTGTATCTTTCTCCCCGTTTTTGCTTTGCGATGTGCTTCGTTCGAAAGCTTGACTTGCTTTTCCCGCATGTGGGAGAGATTTTGCGAGTATCAACTGGAAAGAGCAACACCCGCAATCATTCAGTTCAGAATGAATCAGACTGGGAGCTTTTTTTGTATCTCGAACCGACTCGAGGATTCGATGAAAGCAAAAGGAAAATTTCCATTTTCGGTTTCGTTTTCGAAAAGCGATTGTTGGATTTTTTTTTTCATGCACAAGTGATCTAACGTAGAGAATACCTACCTACTCATCGGTTAAATGGAGTGAAATCTACATTTGTCTGGGTGACGGCATTGAATGCGAGCGGCGGCATTGACTAGCACAATTAATTTAGATTTTTCTTCTTTACTAGGATTCGTGTGGAGAAGACATAAATTTCCATTTCACTTTGATTCACTCACTATATTAATGTGAATTCTTTAATTGGCAACGGTATGAAGCCTTATTTATGGGCGTGATTCACGACAACACACCACACACTAGAGTGAACACTGATCGCGAGTGTGCTCTTGGAGAGTTTTCAGTTTAAAAAGTCATTATTGCAGGCACTTACATTGAATTCAATTTCAATTTTTATTTGCAGTCGGTAAGTTTTTAGCTCGAATTGCAATAAGGGCCGTTAAATTCCCTTAATGACCCATGACGAATCGTTACTAAGGTCTCAACGAGCACATAAGCTTCACATTACATTTAGAATTAAGCATTGACTGTGGGCTTTGTTGAAGGGCACTCTTAACTTGGTTGCACTTTGTCATGTAAAATATCAGCAAATTTGACTATGGAAGACTTGCTTGATCTTGACATGGGTCTAGACAGGACTACGCTGCGCTGTTTTAAGTCGCACGATTCTATGCAATCTTCAGATAATCGCATGGAGAGCCCAAGGAAGATCGTTAAGGCAGTTCGTTTATGCTATTTCTCATTCACTGCGACTGTTGTAGTAAATAGAAGTGGAACTTTTCTTTTTTAAAAATAATAGATAAGAAACTTCATTAGGCGCAAAGCATGTCAAGTCGAAAACATCCAGGGCGCTCAAAGTTCTGCCAGTGTAACGGCGCATTTGTCAAAACATGGGTCTTGGCATAGAAAAAGGTCCTTTGGATCTATGCGGCTATGATAAGACCGTTTCTGGTTAGTACGTGCCTGCTTTCTTCACTTAATTTCAGAGAACAGCTTGTCTTGGCTGCACCGGAGCTTTTCCTCTCTTTGATACTTATATCACGGGCTGTACTCAGTCCATCCCCGGCTTTTGGCATCATCCACACTGCAGTTTTGGTGACCTTTTGCGACACTAGTTCTTCCGCCCTAGTTCTATGGATATACAGTGTGATGCAATGATATTAAAACTCGTGGGTTGAGGTTTTCCAAGCGAAGACTTATGCTGTCCTAATGACCGCGGACTGTATTGTAAAAAATAGGTGGAAGGGTCGGGGCACCTGCGTCTGTAGCAAGAGCTAGGCTGCACTTAATGTCTTGTACAACACTTAACCAGTTACAAAATAGTTTGAAGATGCAAGAACTCTCTGAATTTGGTCGCAAAGTTAACCTCTTTGACACTTGTCTGGGTCCCAGGTAACATCGGGATCTTTGGAAATGAGATCTCCGATGCAATACTTAGACAGGGGTCAGAGGCTCAGTTTTCAGAATTTGAACCTATGTTGGGTCTCTTCGCGTCCTCGGTCAGAGCATCGACAGAGTTCCTAGCAAAAACAATTATGTGTGACGCTGTTTTTCAGTATGTATTTACATAGGTAAACTGAACGTCTGTAAGAAATCAGCGGCATTCTTGCTCTCTTTTAGTGGAATGACCGTAGACCACTTGTTGGCGCCTTGAATGAAACTACTGTTTCCGACGTCGATAGGATGACGATACTTCCGATCATTTTGCGACTGTTCTGCCTTTGCTTAGATTAGGTGGCAGATCTTCGGTGCGGATGTGGTGAATGCTATTACCATAGACCATATTATAAGCTCATCATAGTTGTAGCGTCTTTTGATATTTTTTTTTTATCAAAAGCCAGAAATTTTTGTAAAATGGGTCAAACTAGGTCCTGCTTCGTGCGCCTGAAAAAAAATCAGATGCCGTATAGTATAATGTAAATGAAAGGCAAATACCCACAGAGAATATGTTCGGCAGTTTACTATGCTTACAAACAAAGAGTCAACACTCTGCCCGTAGAAAGCAAGTCTAGTTTCTTAAAAAGCAATGTTTTGGAACAAATGCCATCCTCTTTATTGGCTTGGCTAAGCTCGAAATATTTTGATTCGTGGCTAAGCTTTTTGCCTTAAAAGGTTTCGAGTTTGAGAGAGCGGTTGCCGAACTAACGCTTGTTAGTTCGTCCTTGATCTAATTGGCATTGTTGTGTCTGACAAGAGTTTGGTTTTAGATCTATTGGGTAGGAATTTAATCTTTTAGTGCAGTTTTACTCTTTTTGACACACCTATTGAGTTTAAACTGTGCTCAGATCTGACTGACTTGGCTTTTGGTCTAAAACACATTTGAACTCGTTCCTAGTTTTGGTAGTGGTATTGGTTCCAAAAAATGAATTAAGCCAGATTTAAAGGGGCCAGTGATGAACAAGCAATGCAGGTCAATGGACTAAGTGCATCTGATGATCCATGGGAGACTTCTAATATATGCGTTGATTAAATCGCCTAGATCACTATAGAAGAAGGCACCTACGTAAGTCTCTCTTTTATGGGAGAGAGCAAAGCTGGTGCAAAGAAAGTGGAGGATTGTTTGCTCCTCTTCTTCGTCCATGCAGCTTCTGTAGAAATTATTTGAAAATAAGTCAAGTCTTTTTGCATGCCCGTCTATTAGACAGTGCCCAGTGATGACACTTATAGTAGCGCTGATGTGCAATCTCTTGAGGGAAATTAAATCCTTAGAGTGTTTCAGATCCAGCTTAGGCCACATCTGTTTTTTGTCGCTAGATACATTGTACAACCTGTCCATCTAAGATTTGTCCTTTCGAAAGCATGTATGTATGTATGTAGCTGGGGCGACAGCTCGGAATGAGAAAAGGCCTAGTTTCTCGCAACCATTCATGTTGTGCGTGTTACATATTTTGCATGAATGGAAGGGACCTACAATTTATTGCCGACTCCGAACGGCGAATTGAGAACCTCTTTCATGACAGATTATACTCCCGGAGGCTTGTCATTCCCCGACGAGAGGTGGTGCCGCGAAAAATGTTTGGTGTTCCTGGTGTTTCGAAAGCATCATGCTTAATTTTAAGCTTACATGTAGCGATGGGTATGCCTAAGGTACCACATTCTGGTAATATTCGCATCGTTTAACCTCCATGTCTGGCGAGTTCATAAGTCTTACAATTCTCTGAAATGTCCCTATGCCCCGGCAGCCATCTCCATTAAATCATTGTTACATAAGACTTGCAACTCGCCTAAAGAGTGACTACCAGGAATCCATTAAGGTGGGGATGCGGAATAGATTCTGTTTTACTATCTTCCTTTTAGAAGCCAGGGTTTCTTCATTATATCACGTGATCGAGCATTGTTATCGTACATGATGATTATGGTTGACTCCTCACTAGATCTCCCAGTGATTAGTGTTTGTGACTAGTGGTCACGTGCTTCTTCACTAAGGCAGTCTTTATAGTCTTAGGCTATTCTCAAACGTGCGTAGGCTTCTAATATTTACTTTGCTTCTCTACCCGTATCGAAGTTGTCATCATACTAACCGATCAGTGATCACCATATACGTTCACCTCAATTTTGTTATGAGAAATCGTCTACATACACATGTCCCTATGACTGTCACTGTCATATGTTACTGATCAATCAGTCTATGCAAATTTCAGAATCATTACTCAAATCTATTTCCGATGATTCGTTCGTCGTCTACCGAAGGTTAGAATGCCAAAAAAAGAAGATAAGCTCAATCATTGTTTACATGAACGATTCAAAGCTAATGTATCGCATTCGATAGGGTTTCAGCAATCGGTAATACCGTTCAATGTAAACAAGGTCAGTTTTTTTTATGTGATGAAAGAGAATTGGTCGATCTAAATTGTTTACAGCGATCAATGTTTTTTTTTTTTTTCTCTACAAACCACAAAGGTATTATTTATGTAATTTTTGTAATGATGGAAGCTTTTGTAAATTGAATTGAGTCACGCTACATGCTAAGAGTTAATTTAGGGTGCTGGGTGCTCATAAATATATATATTTGGGCGGGACTTGTAACATACTCGTATTTTGTCATGCGATTTCCAATCAACAGTGGCTCTAGTCCAATGAAGCCAAAGTGTTTCAATGTAGGTTTAATTAATAAGGTCTTATGAAACCTACGCTTTGGTGTACTAAAGGCCGATCTAATAGATATCTACTAATGTCCAGGTTCTTCTTGTCATGTGGTCCCTAATTCGTTGGCGCATTATGGATCTATTATATTTAGTCTGTGTATTTTGTAGGTACCTGGGCATTTGTTTGTTGACGTGGCATATGAACTCCTGATTTGTTCCGGACATTCAGTAGAAGGTCTCTTTTTTGTCATTAGACAAGAGCTCTGCTGGGTCGTAACACTGTATAATGGTAATCTGGCCGACAAAACTCCCTCTTCGGGCGGCTGCAATGAAACTAAGATACATGCTGGTATCGAAAGCAGTAGTTCCACTTCAGATTGTCATGGATCTCCGGATAGTTGACCTTATGCGTGGTCTTGTTAAGAGGAGGTGGTGAATTTCTACTCTACCGCGTCTAACCACCTCGTTTCGCTTAACACCAAAATGTCAACACTATATCGCATGGATTCTAGTACGTATTTGATTGGTAGTGTTTTAGTAAGTAAGTAGAGTTTTCTTTTTCTGCCTTACAGATAGGCTGTTGTTTATAAACAACCTACGCACCAAGTTGTGGGACTTACGAGGCGTTGTTTTCAAAATTATTGCTACATTGTCTATGGCCTGACATGTACATACAATGTATGTCCCGTCTATTTGGGGCATAAAGGCGACTGTCAAATACAAGTAGACAGAGGCTAGAAAAAACTTCTCTGAGGACAATGCCTTGTTGTTGTAAGCGCTAACACTTTCATATCAAAGGGCCTTTCAACAAGAGGTGTCATTTTAAATCAATAAAAAAACGCAAAATTTGTGTGAACAGTGGTAATATTTTGATTTTAATCTAAAGTACAAACTGCAATACAATATCTGCCTAATGTCCACCTCAGCTCTGCCTACAAATGGTCATTCTTTTGATGAACTTTGTCGTAGACTTTGTCTTTAAAATAGCTCTAAAGAAAAAAGTCTAATGCTGTTAAGTCGCAAGATCTCGGCGGCCAATTGAAGTCTCCATTTCGAGACTTCACACGTCCAGGAAATTTGTCAAGCAATACTCGTAGAGCCATTGTTTCATCAGTTGTGTGGTATGTAGCGCTGTCCTGTTGAAAATAAATGTCGTCCACGACCATAGCATTAATTTCAAGCCAAAAAGATCAGTCGGCATCGATCGGTCAAGCAATTCATTAACTGAAACGGTCGCACCAGCATCATTTTCGAAAAAATATGGCCCAAAGACCCCGTAGATGGAATTCGCTTGTGGATTTCTCTTGGAATTCCGGAGCCCTAAATGTGACAGTTTTGTTTGTTTACGTATCCAGAGTCCAGACAAATGAAAATGATCATCACTCAGAATAATTTTGTGTAAAAATCATGATCGTGTTCATTCATTTCCAGCACCCAATCATCGAAAGGACGGCATTGTGCATGGTCTGCTTGGCTTCAATTCTTGTGGCAACTGGACCTTTTAAGCACGTAGGCCAAGATCTTTATGCAAAATGTGATGCAAGGTGGTTGCGGATAGGATTAATTGCTGTGATGGTCTCGAAATGGACGCAGTTGGGTTTTCAGTCACACTCAGCTACGGCGGCGATATTTCTAAGGAAAATGCAACTAAGTACGACCGACCTCTGCCGATTAAATAGATGCGACGTATTTTCTTTACGACTGCCCAAGCCTCAACAGAACCAGAAATACGACCCTAGGCGCTTACTTCTTTAGTGACCCAGGCCAACTCTCAACCATTACTTAGGGGGGTTAATAACGATCAATTAATTATCTGTTCTCCTCCCAACATGTACATGTAGGCCCCCACAACGGGGAACACAATGGATCCTTGAAAATCCGAGTGAGGCAGCGCCTAACATTGCTTTAACATAACCTAACCTTCTTACTGTAGCATTTTTTTTTAAATTGATCAACATTTCCGACTCCTGAAGGATAACAGATAACATTTGACACTTTTTATTCTCTTCACATGCAACCAAAATTGTACAAACATCGGCAATACAACACACTGTGTTTGGTGTATGTACTTAGTGCATGATCCCAGTGGCCAGTTTACGTCGCCTATGCGAGAGATAACATGCCGTTCACATGCATATTATCCCATTTGGGCCAAAAAAAATTGGTGATTATCGATCGGTAGCGCTCTCCGTTGATGGTGATGGCAAAGCCATCGTCGTTTTCGAAGAATTACAGACCGATGATGCCGTCGGCCAACTATCCACACCAAACAGTGACTTTCTGCGGATGCATTGCCACTTGGAGGACCTCATGTGGATTGGCATCGTCCCAAATTTGGGAAATGTGGCGCGACAGCTCAGGATGAGCCAAGGACTAGCTTCTCGCAACTATTCAAGTTGTGCGTGTTTGTATTGTTCGCACGCATGGAAGGGACCTACAATTTATTGCCGACTCCGAACGGCGAATTGAGAAGCTCTTTCATGACAAATTATACTCCCTGTCATTCCCCGACGAAAGGTAGTGCCGTAAAAAATGTTCGGTGTTCCTGGCTGGGGTTGAACCCACGCCGCTTGGACAGCAGTCCAACGCACTAATCACTGAGCCACGGTGACCGGTGATTTGTCCTTAGTGTCTGAAAAATTAGAACTCGGGAAACTAACAATAGATAAAATATCATGGCCGCCATGAACTGTCAAAATCTACCCGTCGCTATGATCTTGATCAATGTGCCTATACTAATTTTTCCGCCCGGGTAGCGATATGGGCCCAAACTATTTCTATAAATGTTTTTATTAATTAGATTAGATTACATATGTATTCATGTCGAATCACTCGATCTATTGCGTTTGCGGTCAAACCGTATACCGTGGATGGCATTTCAAGTCGACCTGGATCCCGACGCCTAACCTTTTTTGTTTATTTTGTCAAAATTTGCATGAATAAGAGTTTAAGAACAATATTCTATTTGAATTGTTGGTGTATATTTATGCACATTTTCCTCCGAGCACGAGTAACCAAATTCAGCAAAAAGTCGACCACATACCCTGAAAGTTAGGCCACCCCTGCTCTATTGCATGTATTTTTCGGCTCTCATAATTTCAAGAGAAAGTAAAATTTGCTTGATTTTTGAATTGATTATTCCAATTTTCCTAAAGTGTTAAAAAAATAAATCGTAATAAGTAGCATCAAATCTGTATGATAATATCAAAAGTTTTAATAAATCAGTTTTAATTGTTCAAAACACTGCATTGTCTGAGCTTTAATTTTATGCATACGGCTTTGAAATAACATTGTGTTCTTGTGTAATAGCACCGAATGCATTTTCTATCGACTAGGTGAACCACCTGAACTCGCTCAATGCTTCCATTTCCGTTTACTAGCTCTGAATTAATTATATAGTTTTTGTTTTTCCATTTAATATATGTAATTGCGTGTAGAAACTCACTCCCACTGTAAAGCGCACTGAATTGTTATAGCACATTATACTACGTATTTAAGGTTAAAGTATCATTTTAAACAATTAACAAGTAATATCTAAGCAGGTTAAGTCATGTAAACAAATTAAAAGAAAAAAAAATCCGATGACATCACATGGGACTCACGTTTTAAATTTGTTTGTATGGTGGTGTGGGCTGGGTTGTGTTCTATTTTCACATTTAAGTGTCTTTGCATTAAACTCGGCGGAGTATGAGTATTTATTGTTGAATAATAAATATATCAGATACCCTGCTGTCAGAAAATTCTTTCAGAGCATTAAAATACAGGACAAAATATTCCATATTCTGAAAATTACTAAAATGTGAAGTTTGTAAGAGAATTGTCTTGCATGTGTAGGAGTGCTATTCGCAGCACACTATTTAATTTGCAAGCTTATTTATTTTCTGTATGGTTGGCGGCTCTCAAACAGTGAAATTTGTTATCTGTCTAGTGGAAAACCACACGAGGGAACAATGCATTATTATTGTTTCAGTGCATTACAAATGTGATGAAATTGACGAAGATATTTCAAAAAGTTTTGTGCAATTTTTGGTGGAGGAGGTCACCACATTTGACGACAGCGAGGCATCCCTTCTCGCAATTATTCAAGTTCCGCATGTTTTTGTAAGAATGGTACAATTGGTTGTCGACTCCGAACGACGAATCGAGAAGCTTCTTTATGAGAAATTCAACTCTAGGAGTTTTCTCATTCCCCGACATATTGCAGCGGACAAAAATGTTGTAAAAAATCTCTAAACACAATTTGCATCGTTCACAACAATATTTCGAGTTCTTTAGGTATTTTACAAAATTTAGTTGCGTCGACAGTTCATCGGCTGCATTCAATGCAAAAAATCTTCAATGATAAGGCACGCTTTCAACTGAAAGGTTTGGTGAACGAAAAAGTAACAAAATTAGGCGGAGATCCTACTATTTCATTGTCTTAAGGAAGGAATGAAAATCCACTTGGAAGACAGATGCATAATTGTTAAACAAATGCCAAAATCGGCTGTTTTCCCTCCCCAATGAATATAATACTACATAGCCGAAAGATGTCTTCGAGATGTTGTTCATGATACGAAAATCAAGGGGAAAAGGGTTCAGGAACGGAATTGAAAAGTGTGTACGCAAGTTTCTGCGCTACTTAGTCAGTCTATAGCACAACATATATGTGCCAAGGTTAGGTTAGCATAAGACAATAGGCACCATAGTGGGCCCGTCGCGATCCCTGTGAAATCAAAAAGGCACAACTTTAACCATTTCCTGAAAGCATGTGATTTCCCTGCAGAGTTTTACAATATTCCTATAGCTGTCATAGCCTAGCTCTTCTAGATTACTAAAGAAATACTTGCGGAGAAGTTTCATGAGAGTCCTGGTAATTCGCTGACTGAGTGTGTTATGTCCTTAGCGGCGCATAGGTCGTTGCAGTATCTGTAGACATCTGTGGCTGAGAGCTCTTATCTTTTAGCGTGCTTCCTGAGAAGACAGTGGTAGGACAGGATGCCAGTGGCTAATTGTAGTTGTGCCCTGCTTAAGTTGAGAATATCCTGCGATTCAGAGCCGGCCATAGAGCCTATGCCCACTTATGTTGGACCATCTCTGATTTGCCTTACTATGTAACAGTTATTCTTAGAATCTCTGCTTTAGCTACACAGGAAGGAGGATCCATGGTGGTTCCTCCCTCCGTGTGTTGCCGCTCTCCACTTGGCCTGGCCAGTTCGTCGGCCCTTTCGTTTTCCTCAATGTCACAATGACCCGGCACCAAACAAAATCTTACTCGATTCTGCGTAAACAATGCCTTAAGCATTACGCGACATTTTGAGACTATTGCAGATTTGTCGACATTTGATTCCAGCGCGACCTGACTATCAATGTAAATGGCGACATCCCTTCCAGATATCTATGTCATCCCTATGATTCCGCAGCTATAAACACAGCTAGAACCTCTGCTTGGAATAAGCTAGACGTATCTGGGAGTCTTATGGATACTTTAAGGCCTGTCTCTTGGGTTTTTGAACCATCCGTAAAACCCGCAATCTCATCTTCTGGGATGACAGCATTTCTCTACCAGTCGTTCCTCTCAGGATACGACATGATGTATGGTGTATCGAAGCACGTGATGGAAGTTTCATCTGTTCTTTTAAGAACGTCAAATTAGAATGGAGCAGCGTCTAATACTATTATTCCTAAAGAAGCCTGAATTAGTGAGCCTCAGTGCCCTATTGGGTGCCTGGTGTTTTCTTTGTTAGTCTACCGGTAGCAGATGCAGAAAGGTGTCTAGAGCTCCCGAGGGTGTTGAGCGAAGAGCACCCGCGATGGCGATACTGGCAGTTTTTTGTACTGCTGCTGGCTTACTTAGCGTTGTTTTCTTACTAGTTGCCTTTCAGCAGACGAGTGCTCCATACGTGAGTATGGGTCTGACTATTACTATGTATAGCCAGTGCATTTCACTTGGTTTCAGGCCCCATTTCTTCCCCACTACCTTCTTGCATACAAAAAGAGCATTACTTGTGCCAAAGTACTAAGATAACTTTATGAATGGCAACAATACTATCCCTAGTAAAACGGACTGTATTGTCCATCATATTGACTTTAACGTCAGATACAGAACTCGGATTTCTAGCAGAAGTGCTTGGGAGTCCGATGAAGTTCTGAGCGACTCCGCAATAAAAATAATCACAGACGGATCCAAGACAGCGTGAGGTACGGGGGTGGGAGTTTTCTTCAACGCACCTGACATAGCTATTGCCAATCAGCAGTCCTCGAAGCTGCGGCTTGGCTTTTGATTAACTAGATAGATTGTAACGCTATTGTACTGTATTGGCATAGGTGAAATTACGATCAAGCAATGCCGCAGGTCTCTAACGAGATTGCCGACAGATCGTAACCGTGTGCTGGACCCCAGGACATTGAGATATTCCAGGCGACAGCATGGCGGATGAGCTGGCAAAAGAAGGTGCAAGACGGCATCTCTCCGATAACCTGGGAAAACCTTCTGCCCCTATCGAACCGATCAAATTCCTCCTTGACACCGATGCCAGGAAAATGGAAAACAATAGGTGGAGTAACATCAGTACTTGTCCCTTGACAGAACAAACCTGGCCCAAGCTGGATTTAAAAAAGACGGAGAGACTTTTATCCACTAACCGGGAAAAACTTAGGTTCACTAATAGAAGTCCTAACCGGACGCTGCTTGACAGGCAGACATGCACTCAGATTGGGGATCCCCTCCAATGATTTCTGTAGAAGCTGTAGAGATGAAGAGGAGGAGGAACCCACTACCCACCTACTTTGCACTTGTCCTATCCTTGCAACTATGAAAGAAATTCCCTGGGGAATACTTCTATGATGATCTAAATTCTAAACGATCTAGCCGAACTCCGGCTCAAAGTGGTACAATACATAGAATTACTACCGATATGGTCACTAATCTCAGCGCACTCGACGTTATACCCTTGGTCTCTGGTATTTATCGTGGTATCACAATGGACCAATCTGGTCTAAGTGTGTCCCTGCTTGAATGGGGATAGCCACTTAACCTAACGTTACCTATGATAACTTCATTAGAAAAATTGAGACCTCTTTCTGTTCGCCAGACAAGATTAATTCCAGAACTTGTTTGTTCCGTGAATACTCCAAATTAGTACCAAGCGTCCTGAAGTCATTAAAAGATACAACATAAGCTATCTAAGCCATGTGGTATATACATATGAGTATATACCCCACTCACAGTCTCGGTGAGTGATCTGATTACCTAAAAAAATGTGTGTTCCGCAGAAGACTAAAAGACTCCGGACTTCATCTCAGTGAAGGTCAATTCCTCAGAGTCTTCAGAAGTCTCTATAAATATCAATTCGAAGTCTATTGCTACGCATTAGTTGCATTTTTGCGTCAGTTCACATGCACTTAACCAGCCACGTATCTATCACAACCAGGAGGGCTGAACGTACACACCTTCGTTCTAAATCTATTTCGTTGACTAATTTAATAAACCAATCGGTTATAAATAAGCATTTGGCATCTCACATCTAATCAGGAATGGCTTCTTGAGATACAATGTTTACTAGCAGTATTTCTGTGATTGAATTGTGTATCCATGCGACAGCCCGGTGTTTCTACTGCGTGGTGGTTTTCATTGTTTTCGGCAAAGTGCCACCAACCACTACATTCTACACATGTGTGTTTTTTTGTTCTTTGTTCAACTAAAACTTTACTGAAGTGCAAAAGACGGCTATCGAACTACAGATACGTTATCTAGAACAATCGTCCCTAGTGGAGAAAACAGAAAGTAATTGAATCTTATGCCTATCTGTTGACTATCTATCTGAACACATTGTTGAGTGAAATTTTGTTTTGCTGAAGAGGCCGGCCAACTAGTTGTTATCGTATTGAACTCAGGTGATGTAGCTGTAAACAATCTAAAATTTCTTTACCTTCTATCGATTCTATTTCCCGCAAGAAGAGGGAAATGAATGCTTTCCAATTGACGCTACAATGTCACATTTGACGAATTGAATATTCAAAACGTATACATGGCATACGGCGCAGTATGATAGTGGTTATCTGCGAGCTATTAAACGGAAATTGTTTTGTTTTTGCTTTGTCCTCTTGTGGCACAATCATAACGCAGACTTTAGATTCGCGTTTAAGTTTCTTTTAGATACGCTTATCGTGGTTAATCTGCGAAATGGCAAACTAATTTGAAATACAAACGAAATATGTACATAAATCAAAACCACAATTTTGTCACAGTCACACACAATCGTTTCCAAGAACGAGTGCAAAATTTCAAGGACGCTGCCAAGAGAATGAGGGGTTCAATGATTTTTTTTTCCGAGTTTCTTTTTTTAATTGAATTCGATCGCGTGGGTCGAATTAGTGTCACCAGACTTTGTCCATATCCGAGGTATGATTATTTGATGAGTTAGCAACGGAGAGTGTTTCAGTGAGTTGACCTCGATTTGTCAGACTTAGTGACGAATGGTTTCATTTTAATATCCTGACTTTTGATGGTTTGTCTAGAGAAATGTTTGACCGATGATGAAGAGTTCACTTTTACTCATAACCTTGGGATCTTTCATGAGATCCTGTTGAAAGGCAATACAATTGCTTCTCTGTGTCAGTATGACGATCAAAGACTTGCATCTAACACCCTCTTTCGGTAATAATCGTTCTTCTAAAATGAATCTTTCTAAGGAATGTAGTTCTTGAGAAGTCGTGAATGTTGCGTACAAAGTCTGATGGTACACATTTAAGAGCAGAGTCGCGTAAAGACGTTACAGGTATACGTTAAAGGGTCGCCTTTCCTTATTAAGTGGCCATTTTTAGCGGTCTTATAAGTCTTCTACAAACAAAGCTTCAGAGGGGATACAATCCTTACGTTGCGTTGGGTAGTTTTCCCCGCTTACCGACATATATGTACATATACTTAAACAAAAATGAAGGTCCTTTGTGAGACTACGTAGAACATCAAAAACATGATGCGTGAAGGCATGATGCATTTCCTTTCTTTTTAAAGGAAGGTACTATAGTTAACCGTATTGGTGTTTACCCGCTTTCCGCTCCACACTATATGCAGAACCACGTAGACCTGAAGACGAGACCTTTAAAATAAAAAACATGTGGCTCGCCGGGCCTGGATAGACATAGGTTTAGCTAGCAACCATTCATGTTTTATACAGTTTATTGTGGAACCCGAAGGTCGAATTAAGAAGCTTTTTTCAGACAAATTATACTTTTGGAGGGATGAGAGGTGGTGCCACGGAAAATGTACAAAGCTCGCACTTTAGTTCAACACACTAAGCACTGAGCCACGGCGACGAAGCTTTTCGTTTTGTAATCAAGCATGACTTGGTCGCTACGAGCTTGATAAAAATTGTCTCACCAGAGGTTTTCTTCTCGGTCTTGAGACCGGTAAGAGAAGGTTTGTTCGCTCCTCTTTGTCATTTTGCTTTCGTATAGTATGCCTACGTATGTATCAAGCAAAGTATCTTGGAGTTATCCTTGACAAAAAGCTTACCTGGAACTCGTTACTGGTTACCAACAAGGCCACTAGGCCGATGTTCATGTGCGAACGCCTGTACGGTAAAACTTGGGGACTAAGGTGATTTATTGATCGGACAACACCATTATCACACCAATGATCACCTAAGCGTCATTAGTATGGTGGCCAAAAACCCTACTAACCATAAAGCAGGAAAAGTTGAGCAAAGTTTATCGCCTAGCCTGCGTAAGAATCACCGAGGCTATAAGAATGTGCCCAAAGGCAGCTATAGGAGCAATGTTTAACCTCACACGGCTTTATTTGCCAATACAAAAAGGAGCTATGCTTAGTGCTCTCAGGCTGCCTTAGATACTTGGCCTTAGAGTCGGTGCCTATACAGGTCATCTGAGAATACTAGAACACATTCATCGTGACCCAGAATCCAGATTCTATCCTCAAGAAATTTTAATTCTACAGAAGTTTCGAGAAGACCCTATTACACTACCAGATTCCCAAATCTGGTATACAGACAGTTCAAAATTGGAAAACGGCAGCACTGGTGCTGGGGTTTATGGTCCCAGTTTCCAACGCGCGACAGCGCTTGGCAAGTCACGAACAGTATTTCAAGTGAAAGTCTACGATATTGAACTGCGTGCAATCCGCATCTACATCTTTTCGGACAGCCAAGCAGCACCTGATACTTAAGCTCCAAGCTGGTCCCTGAAAGTCTTGCGCGGTAAACAAGGTTACCATAGCCTGGATACCAGGACATGAACCCTTCGACGGTAACGAACGGGCTGCCGCGGCCGTTCTTGTGCCTCTGATTGAAGTGCGCATTATTTTAAGGCCCCTAATAGACCAATGCCGCGTAAGGGCTTTAATCTGGAACTTACATTGTCAAATAGAGACAAGTTTTCCTGTGTTTTCAGATCGAAGTAAGATCAAATCTGCATCGACGAAAAATAAATGTTTCTTTCTGGCTTCAATTTCAAGGCGAAACTTTATCGCTTCTATATAAGCAGAGGGTTCCGCCCTATTTCTAGAGAGATTCTGACCGGCCCCTGGCTTTGTTCTCTGCAGTTGGCTGGAATGTCATCCGGGAACCTAGCACAGTTTATTTAGAGACCCGCGGTATTTAAGGACTACAAGGCATTTATTACTGCCTGACTCTGGAGTAAGTACGCGTATAGTACAATAGTGTCTCTGGATACTTCGCTTCTGAATTCTTCTTCTCTGAAATCTTCGCAGAAGATAAGTGTTACTTTTGTTCAGTGCAGTCCACCAGACTAGTACTCCGTTCATCAAGTTAGGCTATACTATTGGTGAATGAATCAAGCGTTTTATTTTATTTTAAAGCCCACATTTCGGGCCAAAAACCCTACCTTAGATAGAAGGGCAACCGAGGCCTTCAA
This sequence comes from Matsumyia berberina, assembly GCA_917880715.2. Lineage (NCBI taxonomy): Eukaryota > Metazoa > Arthropoda > Insecta > Diptera > Syrphidae > Matsumyia > Matsumyia berberina. Next base: position 105,326,222 of record OU862870.1, on the reverse strand, counting down.
GTCATGATTCTGTCTATTCAGTTCTAAGTCTTTGACAAGGATGACTCTTAAGTTTTGACATGTTTTGCGAACTGAAGTTCTATGTTATCTAGCTTAGGAGGGGTTATGTATGGTATCTTGTACATTGTGAACAACACCAGTTTAGTGTTCACAGAAAGACCGGTCTTGTTGGTCCATTTTAAGTGTTTATTGAGAGCTAACTCTGTTAGGTAAGAGCTGATCCTGTCAGGATTCTTATTATTAGAGAGAACTTCACTGGTATATGTAGCTATCGCAGAGTTGTCCGCATAGGACATAACACTGTTATCCTCTTTTTTTTTACCATACAAAGTAGAGGCGATAGTATTCCACCCTGTAGATCGACTTTTTTGATTGATAGCACCTCAGCTTAGAATGGGAAAGCCTGCTTTAGGAGATTTGCTTAGGAGCAAATGCAACAGAAAACGTAAAGCTAGCCTCTTTTTTAAAATTTTTGAAAGCCCATCACTTACTTAATTCCTTAGGTGGCGCTACGGTTCGAGGTGAACAGTTAGCCCGGTCCTAAGCTAACTACCTTCAGTTGCGCACTCCAAGTTGACTGAGGTCTCCCTCCATTTGTGCGCGCCACCTTAGGCGAGATCTTCCTCTATTGCGTTGTCCCTATGGGTTAGACTCGAAGACTCTGCGAGCCAAGCCATTTGTGTCCATTCAGTGTACATGACCCAGCCATCTTAGCCGATGGACTCGTATCTTCGTAAAGTTCATCGTTGAATCATTGAAGAATTTTTCTCTCGAAGCAACTAAGGATAGACAGTGTACTCTCTCCTTACGGACACCTCTCATAAGCGGACAATTTTCTCGGAATCGTCGGTGTCCGCTTATGAGAGATTACACTGCATTCATCCGCGTTCGATAGAGTCCATGCTACAGCGCCATAAAGCTAGAGCTTCCTTAGTTTTTCGGTATAGGGCCTTACTACTTAATTGCATTCTTAGCCCGAAGAAGCAGCGATTGGCAAGAGCTAGTCTTCGCTTGATTTCTGCGCTTGTGTTGTTGTCGGATGTGATAGCGGAGCCGAGGTAAACGAAGTCCCTTACAACATCCGAAGTTATAGCTGTCCACTGTAACGTTCTGTCCGATACGTAGATGTTGGGTGTCCCTTCTTCATGACACCATATATGTATTTTGTTTTGCTCTCATTGACCGCTAAATCCATAATCACCGCTTCCGTCTCAATACTCGCGAACTCGCCAGTGACATCATGCTGCGTTCTTCCGATTATGTCAATAACATCGGCGTAGGCCTCTGGTGGTGGTGCTTGAGTTTTGCACTATTCTTCCAAGAGCGATGTTGAAGAAGTCCCCTGACAGCGCTTCGCCTTGTCTATATCCTTTTTTGATATCCAAGGTCTCGGTGGGGTCTTGACAGACCTTGATATGAGACTACCGTCTAGATTGGATCGAATGGGGACGTCAATCAGACCTTCCAATATCTTTAAGAGACAGCAGGATAGACTAACTGGGCTGATGTCCTTAGGAGGTGCGTGAGAAGTTTCTTCCGGTAACTGGAGCTGTAGTTAAAGTTAAGACGGCTCCTTAAGATCGGGCGAAAGATCCTGCAGCTTCATTGGTGCATCTGCCCCAGTTTGGTATATTATGGAGGACCTTTCTTGAAAAGGTTCTGATTGACCAGATACGACCATAAGTATAACTGTGGCGTAATCACGCACAAACACAAGGAAAAAATTGATGCCAACATGTCTGAATTTCTTGGAATTCATTTGACTTATCTTATATTGCCCTACATCGACACTACTCTTATTAGTAAAATTACTTAAAAGATAAATTGAGATTTTGCAAACATTTGCAAGATAATATTTGCAATCGATGATTGCCATTAGCAAATTCAGATGCAAAATGAAAAACGTGATGTTATGTACTTTTACCAGATTAATATCGTAGGAAGTAGGATGTCTTGAAGGTTGTTCTGTACATTGTTGCCAGGCAATAAAATTAATTAAAAGGTAGTGAATTCATTTTGGGGGAATGGGAGGCCTAGTGAAAAATGAATATCACATTCCCTGTTCTTAATGAAAAGATCCATGGGAAAGAGTCCTAGAATCACTTTCATGACATGCCAGTTAGTGAGCTATATCCTAAGCTGCTTTGAGCTTCTCACTTCGTAACTCAAGTGCCCACGTTTTAGCGGAACGTGTGCTTCTATTGGAACTAAGGTCAGGTTTACGATGTTCTAGGCTTTTTTCCCTTTCTATCATCACCAAATCCATCTTTGAAAACTGAACTCTGGAGACTATCCTAGTCTGCTGACTTCTGATTAAGCATCACTCTTGTTTTGCCCTCTTAGAACGTTCTAAAGCTGAGTAACGATAGTGTACAATGATTGGCAGCACATGTTTCAGTGCTAACCCCTGCATAAAGAACTGCCACCGTTTCTGGATAGCACAGATGAGGCCAGACAATTGTCATATTTGAGTGAGGACTCAGCTGTAGCCGTAAGCTGCAGATTTCCTATCATTTGCTGGCTAAAATCTTAACTTTTCACTACTGTTTTTGTGATCGCATGCTACGCTGAAATTCTCTTGGGATAAAGAAACACTAGGTCGCTTCTTCCTGCTGCTGGAGGAGCTGCAATGCGAGCTTTCACCTGTTGGCGTTCGTCGATTCTTCATTCCTTCTCCAGGTGTCTTCCGAAAGGCAAGTGCTGTAACTTCCCTGTGATCGACGGACAATTCTTTCAGCCCAGATATGAAAACATTTTTCACAGCAAATCAATGGTTTCGGATGGTGGAGGGCATTGAGCTGCTCTTTGGTTCCAATCCTTGCGAAAGATGGTCTTTCAATGGTTGGCGCACTGAGGGATTCTTCAGTCTGTCGATGTTATACCTGTGCATTCGTGTGTTGGCATGAAATCATCGAACTGCAGCAGTACGCAGTTGCACGGTAGGTATCATAAGGTGGTGATCTCATTATATTCCCATATCGGCTCCTCGTCTGTTTCGAACGTCCAGAAAATTTCTAAAATTACGCTGATTGCAATATGATCAATTTGGTTGAAGGTTGCTTGCCTGTCAATTGACACTCAACTGGGGGGTCTTGTGCTCAAACATGGTGCGTTCTTTAGCTAGGCGGCTGGCAGTTGCAAAAACTTACAAATCGTTCGCGGTTGCCTGGACCGAGCTTGCCGATATCATGTCTGAACCCTTCGTTGTCATTGCCTCCGCTTTGCGTTTTGTTGAAGACTGCGCCAATCTGGTCGTACAAAGTTCCCTTCTCGTCGTCAGACGGGGCGTAACACGGTATGATGGTGAGCCGTGTCATACTTTAGTCCAGAATGGAGTGGAACAATCCGTACTCCGCGTCTTCCTCTTTTTCTGGACATTCTGAAGAGAGGGGCGAGCTATCGTTTTCAAAAGGAGATATTTTTGATAGTCGCCGTGCTCGGATGGGAACTGTGTAAAGAAGTAGTTGCAGTACTAGAGTGTTGTTTGGAGTTCAGTTTGACTTTCGTCGTGTTTTTCCACCTGACTTGTCACAATGCTACAGATGTTGTGTTTTTCTCTGCGTCTACCCTCCTGAGAGCGTTGGCCTCTAGCCGGTTCCCGATTCGCCCAAGGTTAACCCTTGGCTTAGTGCTGACGAAGTGTTTGATGGGAATCATCAATCGTTCGAAAACAGCTTATTGTGCTGGTTAAAATGTCATGTACTATCTGCTATCGACATTTACACTTTCACAGACACCTAGTCGGCGCAATTAAATCGCTGGCATTGTTCTCACTTACATCAAAGTTTGCTCTAGATTATCGCTCGTCCCTCATTGAGAACAATTCAACCTTCACCTATCCTGGAAAAACGGATGAACTCGCAAAATACCTTACACCTTGGTATACCTGACTTATTCATTCCTTTCACGCCTTGAGGAGCATAAAGCATCTACAGTGACTGCCTGTCATTTTGTGTGGTGTTTCATAAGGTGTTTCAGCTCCCTCCAATAACTTCGCTTCCTTCCCAACTGTCCTGCTTGGCATTTGATTTCGGCGACCTACTCTTCTCCTTGGGTGGGTAAGCGAATTCCATTGCATGCCATACTTTGCAACGAATATTTGTTTGATCAGCTGCCACTTCCTTCATCGTATTGAGATCTCTTTCGGATTCCTGACCCGTCCTCTTGTGGTGCTGTCGGTTCAAGGTATGACTCGACCAGACACCTATTTACGAAGTTTTGCAGCATACAAGTGGCCACCTTACAAATTTTACACCAAGGATGTACTTATTCAACGTCGGTGCGGAACGGTTTCAGCTCAGTATAGTCCTGAAAGCATTTCTTTTCCAGCATTTCTTGCTTGTCTTGTACCGGGTAATATGACGTCTAGAAGAGGTAGCAACATTTAAATACATGTAACGATGATAACTAATTAACTCTAAAGAGTTGTGGTATCACAGTTCTATGTGAGGCTCAGCCGCCACCCTAACCTAACCTGCGCACGCAACTAAAAAACAACTCTTTCTGGCTGCAGAGGCTTGTTGACTGAGGCCCTGGTGCACTCCCCGAACAGTAGCGCCATCATAGCAAATAGATGGGTGGTGAAGTGACAGTTCGAGGTGAGCCTCAATAAACCAATTCACCAGCCAAAAAGCTGCTTCAAATCCCACTAGTCTAACCTTCTTGACAAGTTGGACATCGCTGGCGAGGCAACTAACTTTGTTTTCGCATCTTTTTATCTATTCTCGTTCAATGCTACATGTACGATTATTATTCTAAATAATTTATTCGTGACGAGCCTTTCTTCAATTGCACGCACTTGCATTCATCGACTGCATAATCCCAAGTTCAAAATGATTTTTTGTAACCGACAATAGCTTTACACGATCATCTAGTACTTTTATAATCTATTTTCCAGTAATCTCTTACATAATCTGTCATCACCTTGCTCTCTGAATTTCAAACGGAAATGACTGGAATGTTGGTCTTCCAGTATGTTCGCAACAGTTGTTATGTTCTCTGGCTCGCAAATCGAAATCGCGTCTTTGGCTCGCGTTAATTTTAATTAATTTTTTGCTTTTCCTTTGATTTGTTCATCAAAAAGAGTTGTTTTGATTGTTAAAGTGTGAAAATAGTTGTGTAAATGTAATTTATCATGCGTCGGGGTATTCTAAAATTGAGTATAATCGAAAATTAAAAACTTTTTGCTGCCTGTGCTCGTTGCCAAGATATGCTAGAATTGTGCATGAATCTTCGTGTCGATTTCGGTTTGTGCCGGCTTTTGCAATTGCTTCTATGAGTTATTGGTGGTGTTAGTGCTTTGGTCGCGATTTAAATTGGTTGAAAAGTGTGTGTGCGTAGTTTTGGACCGAGGGGTATATTGGAACAGCGACAAGGTAGAGTTTCTAAGATGCCGATCTCTAACTTCGTAATATGACAGCGTGTTTCATTTAAAATTTCTAGTGTTCCTATAATTTTTGTTCACAAAATTCTTGTCGCAGTTTCCAATGCCTAATACAGGTCAGTGGGTTTGTTTTAGTGATTCTTGATGACGATTACATTTTGGTTTTGGTTCTCAAAGCCAACTTTTTAAAGGGTAAGTCGATAGTTTTTGTAAATATGATAGGTACGTTCATAACGTAGCTGTTGAAATACATATGTACATATATCAACAATTTTGAGTATTTGTAAACTTCATCCTGGCAATTTTGAAGCATTTAGAGGAGACTTCTTGAACCAAAAATGTAAAGACTGTTCTTTGCGATTGCGATACAAATCGTGTACATCGAGTCTCTGTTTCTTCTCCACCGATCCATTCGAGAATTACAGAGAAAGTTCCTTTGTTTCTTTGTAATGACTGACAATACATCGCCTTTTACGGCTATAAGCCATCTGTCTGTTGGTTGATGGCACCGAGGCACTGCGATGGCACTGCAAAGGCTGCTCTTACTAGAGAGTTATAGACCGTAGTTTCCATCGCAACATATTCTTCATCTTGTGCAGAGAAAGAGAAGAAGACCTGACCTCAAAGTTATCCGAAGGTCGCCGTAGAGTTGTTGCTGAAGTTCATAAGTCAGTTAAATAAAATAGAAAGGTAGCAACTGTGTTCATGAGATGCCAATTGATCCTTGGTTCCGATTAGTAGCTCAATCACGGGTACTCTTCTTTCAGTTCGTCATACTCAACTCACTGGGATCCATGATCGCTTGGTCATTAAACCGAACCGCCGTTCTTCACTGCTGTCTGGAAAAGGATAGCAAGGTGGAGTACAAAGAGCTCAGGGCGGATTACTTTACTGTCACGAGCCTAGGTTACGGCAGAGACACTAAAAAAAATTGCACATTTCCAGTTAAAAAAACATCAACTGTCAAGGACTTCATTTTTATGAACTGAGTTGGGTAGCTACTACTAGTAAAAAAAAAATCCATCTTCGTGCGGCTACCAGGAAAGTGGCACCTGCGTGCTGTTTGGTGGAAAAAAAGGCCCACTCCAGATTCTCATGAATTTGCAGATTTTTTCTCCCGCATCTAACCACGTTACTTCATTAGTCCCAAAATGTCCAATCTATACCTATCGCATGAATTCTTGTTCAAGTTGTAAAAATCTGGCGTTTTGGGGTTCTTCACTGCTCACTCCTTTGAGGAGCGTCCTCTATTCTTACTCCGGATACAATAGCCAAAAGTCGTCAACGTGTGTGATCAGTCCTTGTCTGATGCATAATGTCGGTGTCGTTAGCTTATTTATTTCGGTAACCCACCTTACCTGTTCTGGACCGTCCGCACTTGCAGTTTTAGCCTATAAGGTTTATACATGTAGCTACCAGGGGCCACCTCGAGGAGGTAAATCACTTAGCTATGCACTTGATTGTTGCTCTATTGACTCAAGCCAAGTTTTGGGCAATCAGTAGTTTTCCGATCAGTCGCAGCTCAGAAGGAAGCATTCTAGGATTGAATCTATCGAATATTAGAAAAATTATTAAAGAGAGTACCGAGCCGGGCAACCGTAACAGTATCAACCTCAACCCTAAGAGTTGAAGCATATCGTCCTAGAGATGAAGTTTCTTATCTTCTGGATGTCGAGTTCGGGTAGATCGTTAAGATTATTGTAGAAGTATTCCCCGAGGATTTTCCTTCCTAGCATCGCAAGGGGAGGACACGTAAACAGTAGGTCGGTAGTGGGTTCCTCCTCCTCTTCATCTCTACAGCTTCTAAGGAAATCATTGGAGGGGATCCCCAATCTGAGAATGCATGTCTGCCTGTCCAAGCAGTGTCCGGTGAGAACTCCTATTAGGGAACCTAGGTTTTTCCGGTTTGTAGATAAAAGTCGCTCCGTCTTCTTTAGGTTAGGCCAGATTTGTTTTGACGAGACACAAGTACTGATGTTGTTCCACCTTTGGTTTGCCTGTTTCTTAGCATCAGTGTCAAGGAGGAATTTGATCGATTCGATAGGCGCAAGTGGTTCCCACAGGTTTTCGTGTATATGCCGTCCTGCAGCTTCTTCTGCCAGCTCGTCTGCTCAGCAGTTGCTTGTCCCTGTGCCCTGGAACCTAGCACAGGATTACGTCGCACCTATCTACAATCTCGTTAAGAGATCTGCGGCATTGCTTCACCAACCTTGATCGTACTGTCGGCGATTCCAAGGCTTTAATAGCTGCCTGACTATCTATGTAAAGTACGAAAGCGCTACAATTTATCGGGTTATTTGAAAGCTAAGCCGCAGGTTTGCAGACTGCCGTGATTTAAGCTTGAAACACTACAGTGTTCTGGCAGTATTGGCTAAGCCAGGTGAGTTGGAGAAGACTTCTGCCCCCGTGCCACAAGCTGTCTTAGATCCGTCTGTGAATATTTCTAGTGCGGATTTGCTCAAAATATTACCATACTCCCAAGAGCTTCTGCTAGAAATCCGAGTTTTGTACCTGATGTTAAAGTCAAAATGGGGGACAACGTAGTCCGTTTAACTATGAATAGTATGGTTGCCCGTGAGAATCCTAGAGTGACCCGTTGCTGTGCTGATCAGCTGGGAGGATTCTCTGAGCTTTAATGCTGCTTTGACTGCCATTAGCTTACCAAATGTATCAACAGGGAGCAGATGGAGCATTACCTACAATGTAGCAGTGGGGGTTGTTCTCAAGGCACCCGTTATGCAGATGCTTAATCCCCTTTGTATCTTTTTAAACAGGCTACTGTTGCCTGTACTGTACGCCAGATCAGTACTCCCTGTGGGATAGGTGCCTTTTTACATTTGAATGAATATTACGAATCAGTGGACCAGGCCTTATGTGACATTCAGTGGTGCGTTGAAGCTTTTCAAAATATCTGCTAAAACGATCAGCATACCAACTTGATGGCTGTATGGCGCCCAGATTTTTTTTTCTCCAGGGACTGTTCGCCTTAAATCGCTTCAGGTTCAGACTGAAACATTTCGGTAGGGGATTCACCTCCCCAGAAACAATTAATCACGTACCTGCAACCACGATCCTGACATTCCTTCACGTACTCGATTTTATTCGAAATTTGCCGCAGTTGTAGAAGCACTTTGCTGGACACAAAAAATCTTTTAGGTCACAGTGCATTTCCGGTCTTCGTCAAATATGTAGGCGTGAGGCCATGATTTCGGCTGAAATCACTAAAGAAGGCACCTGCCTTTCGGGTCAGTCTGAGAATATAGAATTCTAGGAATTAAAGTAGTGTTGAGCTGGAACACATCCAAACTGTTGGTTTTGGCATGAGCTTCGACTTAAATTTAATTTGGGAAATGATGTCACTCTTACTTAAACGGTGCATAATCTTTAATTACTTTTCCAAAAATATTTATTTACATATTTTTGTTTTGAATACAAATTCAATTGTTAATATTTATTTTTCTTTTTATTTCAGGTATGTACATCAGAATTTTATAAAAACCGTAAGCACTCTTATTTATAGCGTAAACATTGGGGATTCCACGGGTTTAAACCAAAAGTAATTCGAGGCAGACAAATTGATGGCAAACGCCTCGTTTACTGTGTTAAAATGAAACTTTCCTTTTCACAGAATAGCAAAACTTCTTTAAATAGTTGTCACAACAAAACACCGCGTGCAAACGTTTATTAAACCTATAAGTTGTTAATCAAATTAAAGACTAATTAATTACTAATCATGCCATAAGAAATCACTAGCAGATAGGCACCATAATAAATTAACTGTTGAAAATATATACAACTCATAAAAGTATACTATGAAAAACATCGCATCACCAAAAGCTCTTTTACTCGCATGCGACATAATTGCCTACATGAGACTTTCTCAAAAGCTAACGGAGAACAAAAAAAAGTGTGCTCGCTCACCGTTATCTGTCAGTTTGTTCAGCTGATTTAGTGTCAAAATGTAAATATGGCGATAGCACCTTTTTGTGTGTGTCTTTCGGTGTTATTTTCCCCAAAAAAAGCAAACTGTTGCCAATCAATTGATTGACAGCACGAGATAATCATGTGCTTGTGCTTGGTTTGAAAGCTCCCCATAATGAATTTGTAGATTAATTCGAATCAAAGTACAGTCAGGGCTGATAATTAATTGCTGCGTTACCAATTTTTTTTACTGCACGTGTCGGTAAAGAATTGCAACTGAGTAAGAAAACAATTAAACTAAAATGATTTGATAATAAATCTATTAACTACGTCGTTAATACAAAAACCATTTCAGCTTAAGTTTGAGCGTTGCTTTGCCCTTTGCAATCACGTGATATTTGGCTGTTTAGTATAGATAGAAGGGTTAAGTTATTGTCGGGCTTAAATACGGCTCTAGACGTGCGTCTTTTAAGTCGATGATGTCTCTAACTATCTATGAAACATCAAAAAGGCTTTGACTAGATTACGAAAGAACAGAAAGAGTGGGAAATCCTATCTCTGTCGGTAGGCATATTTACCTGCAAGTGTTGAGAAATGGCACCGTAACGATGATGACCTGCGGAAAGGATGCGGTGATGAGAAAGTTCGTAAGGACACAACTCATTTTGTTTGCCATTGCCCGAACCTCTGCCATACAAGAAACAAACTCTAGGGAATTACTTGGTTAGTTGGGTCTTCTACGACTTAATTTAGAGCCGTTTCTACGGGGCTGCGCTACAGCTTCTACAGTGGTAGTTGTAGTTCCGCGTGGATTACTGTCGTTTAATATTCTGTAAGGACAGTTGAAACGATTCATATCTCTTTTCGGCTAACTTGCACGAGATTTTTAGACTTGTTTTTATTGAAGACTGGTCATGGTGATCTGGCTATTGCATAGGCGCCCCTATGGTGCCATCTGGTATTAAGTCTAATCACGCCAAAGAGTGCCCACGCAACCGGAAGGATGTATGCTGAATAAAGTTCCGCATCTTTCCCAACAAGTTCGTCCGCTAGCTCATTTCCTAATATATCTTTGTGGCCTGGTTGGGTCACTTTGTTGAGAAAATAATTTCTCTGACAGTTTTATATTTTGTGACTAGTTTGCGACCTGTAAAATGGCGGTTATCTTGTCTTGAAAAATTCTGCAGTTATCTCCAAACTTTAGCGGTCGCCATGGCTCAGTTGTAAGCGCCTTGGACTGCTGTGCGAGCCACCAAACATTTTTCGCGGCACCACCTCGTTGGGGAATGAGAAGCCTCCGGGAGTATAATTTGTCATAAAGAAGCTTCTCAATTTGAAGTTCGGAGCGGACAAATATAGTACGCACAACATGAATGGTTACAAAAAGCTAGTCCTTGGCTTATTCCGAGCTGTCGTATCAGCTATTTACTTTGGATTTACATGTCTAAACTTACAGGATTAATTTGTGCCTTTGGAGAAGATGACGCCACCATATATGTATGTATTTTTTTTGGATTCAACAGTGTAGAAGGCCAGTTCTTATTTGGTAATCAAAGTCTTATGGTGAACTGATGTGGTGGCTATCAGTACTCTCCTTGGTGGTAATACTCGAATTAGAATAGAGGTGTTACTACTTTTCCATGCTGGTTTTGCCGCTCTATAGCTACAGTGGGTGTCTTCTTGAACCAGGTTCAGCTTTGGTTCCAGTGCCGCTGTGGGTGTTGATCTTTGCGACCCTAAAACAGCCTTTTCAAGTGCCTTCCTCCAGGCATTCAAACTAAGATTGGGTTGTACTATCGCAGTGTACAGCCAGTTTGCCATTTTCGGTTGAAACCCCATGTATTGCAGAACATCTGTTTACATGCATGAAAGGCAATGTAGGCCTTCTTTAAGCTATCCTCGATGTGGACTTGACAATAGATTAGATTAGGTTAGGTAATGTGGGGCCTACTGGTCCATTGTGTTCCCCTTTGTTTTGTGGTTCATGTATCAACCTTGGGTTTTAGATGGGTGGTTTATCGCAAAAACCAACTTTCCAACCAACGTTCGTTATTGGTACTTCTGTTTGGTTTCCCAGTTCCCAAACACCCTGTTTTCTATATCTCGGAGTTGGCGGTTTTGGAGATTTCGATACTCACAAAGTAAGTGCTTGATGGTTTCCGTTTTTTCCGCATTCTGACAGCTCCAGTAGTAGTCTGGGGAGTTGATGCCGAGTCTGGTGGTCTTAGTGCTTTTGGCGCAGGCAGTGTCCCGTCAGTGCACCTATTAGGATGCGAGTATCTTTTATATTCATAGTCAGGGGACATTTTATCTTGCTCTGGTTGATTCTCTGCCATAAGCTGCGGAATGTAATGCAGTCGCCTCTGGAGGAACAGGAGGTGTTGATTAGCTCTCTTGTCTTGTGGTCCACTTACCGTTCAGCACACTGATGAGTGTGATCACTTTCTAAATTGGAGCCTTGCCGTGCCAGTTCGTCTGGCTTGACATGCATAGATATATGTAGATTTATCAGGCCAATTAGGTAATGTTGTTCCATATCTGGCGAGTTCATCAGCCTTACAGTTCCCTGTATGGCAATGTGCCCTGGCATCCAACAAAGTTTGAATATTAAACTGCTCCACAATCTAGGCAATCTAGGAATAATAGTGAATTTAAAGTGACTGTGTCCAAGGACTTTATTGCCGTTTGACTGTCCGAAAAGATGCGGATATCCGTGGCTGATATCACGTTTTTCTTCAGCCAGGATAAGACTTTTTTGATCGCAATGATCTCCGCCTGAAACACACTACAGTGATTTGGCAGTCGGAACGCTAGGCTTAGGTTAAGCCTTTCGGAGAAAACACCACACCCCGTTGCTAGTTTTTGAACCATCGTAAAAGTGTATCGACTTACATATCTACTGAGAATATAAGATCGTCCCAGAATGACCTGCGAGGGATGGTTACGCCCTTCAGTTCTTGTTAAAACTTAGCTTGGGTGAGATAAAGAGAATCTGATTAACTCTTTCATAAACCTAACTTATCCTTAAGTTGATTAAATGGTGGGGGACTTTGATTCCAAATTCCAAGCCTTTTTCTTTTCACTGAACAATAGGGCTACAAATTGAGGCGGAGAAACGGTTGGAAGACACTGCATTTACATGCAAAAAAAGGACCTATAATTTATTGACCACTCCGAACTTCGAATTGAGAAGCTTCTTTGTGACAAATTGTACTCGAGACCACTTCTCGGTCCCTCGAAAATTTGTCGGTAAATAGTGCGATCTACACGCTACCACTGAGCCGCCGTGGCTGTGGTCGCCTTGACCACACAGACTTTCTATGAAGAACACAATGAAAATAGTATTTCTTCTGATAACAAGCCAAGCATAGCAATTACTATGCCCAAAGTTCTTGGGTCTAATTTCGTTCCGCCATGTTATATTCTAATTTTTCAGAAATGTTAGCGGGTACTGAATGCAGTGACAAGATGAGTGAGATAATTATACCTACGTGACGTTCGTTGAACTATTTATTCTAGATCTTACTAAACCGCAGTTGTGAATTCAACGTCCCACAGGCATACATATCCATAGAGTCATCACTGATTGCTTCCTTTCTTGTCAAACATTTTTGGTCTTGAGGTCTGTTCAGTTTTCAGTCGGATACCTGGTGAAAGTGGTAGTGGCTTTTCGTTTCCACGTTCGTGTGATGAAGGGTTTAAAACCGACCCTATTCAAATCTTTTCAAATGCTTTCAACCCTTAGGATTGGTCGTGACTCTTTAACCTTAAACCTCACGTTAGCATTACAATAATTTAATCTAATCTCACGGACTCTCTGTGATTGACACGAACTACACCTCGACACGAAGGTTATTTAAATTAAATTAATTTCTTTTAAATTTCTCACTACACGAAGCTTCTGGGAAATCAAATGCAAAGATTCACGCCTTTTGCTTTGAATCAGAATGAGTTGCAACGATTCATGGAACTAAAATTGTTGGAGAAAATATTCCTTAGAAAAAGGGGTTTTTTGTCAAACCGTTCATTTTGAATGTCATATTCATGGCACAAGTTCATCCAGTTTTTTGAGTTGGCGATGAGATCTTTATTTCTGCTGCGACACACTTGTGAACATTTCGCGTTAAGCTCAGCCTTGAGCTAGAAAATTGTTTATGGTTTCCTGGCATCAAGTTCACATTTCACAAAACTCCACCAAAAGAGTCGCATGATGCCAAATCTTTCTGATCAATTTAAGTCAGCTCTTTGATTAATGTTTTCTGTTCCAGGTTGCGCTTTTCTATTTTCCTCTGAAGGCTTTCCTGGCTTCCTTACGTTAAGTTATGAAAGTATTCATCAATTAGAAGAAGTCGGCTTTTATGGTTCATTAACGCATGTAAGTCATGGTTACATTAAGATTTTGATTTGATACGGAAAAGATTTTCACAACTCTAGTACTTCGGTTTCTTCTTGAATCCTATCAATTGCATCCCTTCTTTCTTTACTCAAGATGCATTAAGGAATATCAGTATTTTCTCCAGAAGAAATAGCGACTTGGTTTTTCAATAGCATAACTTCGGTGCCGAAAGAATGGTTTGTGAGTTGAAAGAGGGTCGGGTATTCCCTTAACATAGGAAAAAATGAAGAAGCGGAAGAGAAAAGCCCTATTTAGTCTATGCCTATGCATAGTACAGAAACACATGGCCCAAGGTAGACCTTTTGTGATACCATATGGATCTAACACCCGGAAGTGCAACTACGTAGTTTTCAGAAAACAGTTCATTATAAAATTGATAGGCTCCTAGAGCCCACTCCTTACTTTCATCCCTGCAACTCCTGCAGCAGTCTTTGAGAAAAGGTCAATCCTTCTGGCATGAAAGGAAATAATACGGATTACGGTGCTGATGAGCGACCTTTCAAGCAAGATCAGACTTTCAGGTCGAGTGAGGTTAAGCATGGGGCAATTGTATCTGGAGGTATGGCTTGAGGTCCATTCCCTCCTCCGCATCCAGCCCTTACCAGGTCGGTTTACTAACCTCCACAATCTAGAGAAAGTGGGGCCAGACTGCCGCATTGCGGCGTATCGCAATTTAAAGCCCAAGGAATCAGCCAGTTTGAAACTAATTGCCCTGACTGTGAGGAGTTTTTCAATTAATAGTCCGAACGATAGGCTGAATTAACTCATCAGTGCGTCAGTGATCGCTTCTGCTTTGACAGTGCTGAAGGTTCTGTAGATGTTTAAAAAATCATACATACTAAGTGATTTTTCAATTACAAGAACAAGTGAGTGCAAAGCGGTTTCGACTAATCTGCCTTTGCTGTAGGTAAGCATGTTGGCACGCTGATACCAGTTTTGGGGAGTTATGGGACGGAGATTCTTAAGGCTCACGTGTGAACTTGGGTATAAAGACGACTTCTACCTCAGTTTAACAATGTGGACTAGGTTCAGTCAGTATCGAACTAAAAAACCATCATATCAGAAGACTGCGGGGTGTCAGCGGAAATGTAAAATGCCAGAATGGATCCAACAAAAAGTTTATTTGGTAAATTTTTTTAGAGGACAATATCCACTTATTGTGTCTCTTTCGACTCTCAAGTTGTTCCTCACTAGGTTCACAGGGAAATTGGGTTTCGTTTGATGTGATGTACCCAGCAGCTTGAAGCATATTTGTCTTGATTCTGCCAGTCTTGACCGAATTATGATAAACAAAATCTTTGAACAACGTTTTCACGACCGGGTTCGGGGTTCAGGCCGATGAAAGGTATTACTTACTTACTTAAGGTGGTACTACAGTCCGGGGTGGACTAAATGGACCTCAACCAACAAGCGTCTCCAGCCAGCTCGATCTTTTGCCAGCTGTCTTCAGTTAAGCACGCCAAGTTGTTTAAGATCCCCTTCCAATTGCGTGCGCCACCTGAGGTCCGGTGGTGTGAATTTTTCCGGTCCAGAATATTGGTGTCCATCTCCCTATATGATCCATCCACCTCAGTCGTTGGAGCTTCACTCTTCTGCCTAAGTCGATGTCCCTGTACAGGCCGTAAAGTTCATCATTGTACCTCCTCCTCTATTCACCGTCTATGCAGACGGGACCGAAAATCGCCTGAAGAATTTTCCTCTCAAAACAGCCAAGAGCAACCTCATCTGCTTTTGACAGAGTTCATGCCTCTGCGACGTAGAACGAGATTGGGACGGTTAAGGTCTTATACAGGGTCACTTTAGTCGTTCGGGAGAGGGCTTTGCTATTCAATTGCCTTCTTAGCCCAAAGAAACAGCGATTGGCAAGAGTTATTCTTCGTTTGATCTCAGCGCTGTGGTCGTTGTCTGAATTCATACCGGAGCCTAGGTGGACAAAGTCTTAGCTTCCTCAATGTTACATTTGTGTGACGTTCTGTCCGAGACGTCGGTGTTGGATGTCCTTTCTTGTTGACAGCTAAACGCATCTTCGCCGCCTCCGTCTCAATACTCACGAGCACGCCAGTGACATCATGCTGCGTTCTTCCGATTATGTCAACATCGTCGGCGTATCCAAGTAATTGGACGGACTTTTGAAAGATTGTGCCTCTGGCGTTGGCGCGTAGGTTTTGCATGACAGCGCGTGGCCTTGTCTAAATCCTTTTTTGACACCAGAGGTCTCGGTGAGGTCTTGACCGACCTTGATGGAGCAGAACGCATTCTTCATCGTCATCCTGCACAAACGGAAACGGTTTAGCAGGGATGCTAAAACTAGACATATCCATGTATAGCTCATCGCTAAAGACGCTGTCATACGGTCTTAAAATCGATGAAGAGGTGGTGCGTATCGATTTGAAGTTCCTGGGTTTTATCCAAGCTCTGCTGTAGTGTGAATATTTGGTCGATGGTGGACTTTTTTGGCCTAAAGCCACACTGATATGGACCGATCAAATATTAGCGCGCCGTCTTCAGGCAGTCTGTCAGCTTTTTGGTATTCAGTAAAACCATTAGGGCTGGAGTCCAGTACAGAATAACTAAATTGTATCTTCCCGTGCTGTATGTATTTTTAGAATTTGTGTCTTCAGTGTTAGATGTGCGATGAAGTCTTACGCAATGATAGATGGGAAAGAACTCTATCTGCAATGAGGACGAGTGCTCTTCAAACCTGATGGTGATTTTCAAAAAAAAAATTCTGGATGTACCTGTCTCTAGTTTAAATCCGTCCGGATACCATCCACACAAGGTAGTATAGTGGTGATTAGGGTTTTGTATTTTTCTCAGTTTCCCCCTGAGTAGGACGTTTTGGTATGAGTAGCCCTTACGGTCGCTGCATGTTCAAAGAGTGCGCTCCAGTCTCTTTGCCTGTCTAAAATCACACCGAACAGTGGTTCATCGAGAATGTATCGGTCTCTATGAAAGTTGCACTATTAAATGACGTCCTCCTCTCGATTCTTAAAGAAAAAACGACTGAAAAACAGTCTCAGCTTAGAAAAATAAATGAAATTAATCGCAACAACAGCTGTTGACAAAATCCACAGTTTGAGGGAGAATAATCTTAAAAAGAAATTGGCGGGCAACTAGAATCATGCGATCTTAATGGGACACCATTTACATGTCATCTTTTAGAAGATGAAGTAATTTTCATTGATTCAAACTTTGGTAAAAAAAGATCGACGACTTCTTTTGTCCGTAAGGGTGCTTCAAGTCCAGAACTGATTCCAATCTGTCTTGTGAGAATCTGCCTTTGTGCAAACTCTGCACTTTTTTTTTATTGTTAAACTGTTAAACTGTGCAAATACTCGCATGTACAGACGTAACTGATTGCACCTTATCGCGCAGTCCCGCAGTCGATTGCATAAAAATACCACAAATTGATTTTAATTAAAACTCCGTGAGGCTTGTTCTGGTTTTTTTTTTTTTTTTTGTTTTTATCTCGACAAAGCCTTGAGAGAAAAACAGCAAAACACTTGTGTTCTCGTGCGCCACAGAAAGTCAGCTGTGTTTGCACTGTTCGATAAATGAATGACACGTTATGGGCGCTCCGGAGTATTGACATCATGAGTGACCCCCGTTCCACCGCCTTGCAAGAATCCCTCCAACTCCCGCACACGTTTTCATTAGGGAGCAGTATATCACCTCCAGAGGCTATGATTAACGAAATTGGATACTCCTAGCGCGACAGGATGCTGTCGCTGAATAATAACTGTGATTAATTCGTTAATTACTTTTGTGAGGTCGAAAAGTTTGACACGTTGTTGTAATGATTTTCCTTCAAGTCTTCGACGGTGATTAAAAACTTGTAATAATGGGCGTTTGAAGGTCGCTGCAGAGTGTAGCAGAGCAGCCGCTATAGTAGTTGCAGCATTCTACTCCGGCATGGGAACCTTGACGCGTTGTGCTGATAGCCGTAGACGTACACAGAGTGTTTGTCGTTTGGCGTGTACGTACTATGTTGGGGCTAGCCGAAAAGAGAAAGGACTGGGTATTCCAGAAGACTGTACCAAGGGCACACCCATAATTTTTTTTTTCGTCTATTGCACTTAATGGGTGATAAAGAACATGTTTTCTTAAATTTTACTTTCAACCAACAAATGGGGCGGTTAAAATATTTGAAACTAGAATTTTGCGTAAAAAAATTGTGGTGGTATGTGGAGTTTTATGGAGGCCATAACTTGAAGCCGGTCTGCAGTTGAACATGCGAACATGAAGCGAACGTAGAGAAATATGAATTTGATCCAAATGCCACGCAATGTGATAGCCTTGACCTGTCGAGGGGTTCGTATTAAACTCTCAGTTGACCCTGGTGCTTCGACTTTAAAGATCTTACGTCTCAAAGTAGGGTCTTCATAAAATTCCACCACTGCGATTCCACTTTAAATGGTATCATCCTAGACTCTACTTAGTTTCTGTCTTAAGTGCGGTAACCTATTTCCAGTTTCGGACCGAAAGGTTTGGTCAAAGGAAGATTTTACACCTTCAAGTACTGAGATCTAATAGACCTCGACTTT
Organism: Matsumyia berberina; assembly: GCA_917880715.2. Classification (NCBI taxonomy): domain Eukaryota; kingdom Metazoa; phylum Arthropoda; class Insecta; order Diptera; family Syrphidae; genus Matsumyia; species Matsumyia berberina. The sequence goes on along the minus strand of OU862870.1, from coordinate 105,307,978 downwards.
GATGTGGGTGAAACAAGAGGTATTGAGTTCATGTTAGACGATGCCAGAACCTTAGGTTTGGTTGAGTTAGGTGGCTGTTCTTTGTTCACGGTGGGACTCACTTAGACCAGACACATTGACGCGGATGGTGCCTCTACTCTGGAACCATTTTTCATTTATATCCGCTTCGCCAATATCTTCTTCTCCTCAAAAAAATATTCTCCAGATTTTTCTTCTTTAGGGGGATAATGCTGGGCAGCAGCAAAGCATATGAAAAGGCGTTACCTCCATTTTCTCGATCATAGGTTAGGTTAGTTGGTTACCCCCGCTCAAACCGGAACACAATTAGACCAGATTGGCCCCTTGTGATACCACGATGAAGAACCGGCTTACCAGCACCAGGAACCAGTTTACGAAACACAGAGTACATCGAGATGGGCAACCGTAGCGGTAATAACCCTAAGAGTTGAAACATTTCGTCCTAGAGATGAAGTTTCTTATCTTCTAGATGTCGAGTTCGGATAGATTGTTAAGATTATTGTAGAAGTATTCCTCGAGGAATTTTCTTCTTAGGGTCGCAAGTGCAGGACACATGCACTGTAGGTGCGTTGTAGTCTGCTTACCTAGCAATGTCCGTTTAGGACTCCTATAAGTGAACATAGGTTTTTTTCTGGTTAGTGGAAAAAAGGCCCTCCGTCTTCTTTAAATCCAGGTTAGGCTAGACTTTTTTTTACAGGAAACAAGTGCTGATGTTTTTCCACATGTGGTTTGCCAGTTTCTTGGCATCCGTGTCACGGAAATATTTACTCTATTCGATAGGGGCAGGTGGTTTCCTCAGGTTTTTGGGTAGATCTCGTCCTTCGCCTTCTTTTGCCAGCTTTCTGCTCTGCAGTTGCTTGGAACGTCTCTGTGTCTTGGGACCCATAACAGGGTTACCTGTCTGCAGACTCGGTAAGAGATCTGCAGCATGGCTTTACCAACCTTAATCGTATTGTTGGCGATTAAAAATAAATAGTTGGCGCGACAGCTCGAGATGAGCCAAGGCCTAGCTTCTCGCAATCATTCATTTTGTATGTGTTAGATTTTTCGCACGAGTGGAAGGGAACTAACGCGTTCATTGAAAGCCAAGTTGCAGCTTCGCAGACTGCCGTGATTTCTGTTTAAAACACACTGCAGTGATCCGGCAGTCGCGTTATAATGGCTAAGCCAGATTCGTTGGAGAAGACTCCCGTCCCCTTACCACTCGCTGGCTTAGATTCGTCTTCGTCTATTTCTAGCGCGCATTCGCTCAAAACTGTCCGAGACTATCAAGAGCTTTTGCAAGGAATCCGAATTTTGTACCTGACGTTGAAGTCAATATGGGGGACACAACCATACAGCTGTCGGAACTAGACGGGAATCCATAGCATATTGACTTCCAATTACACAGTGACTTGTCAGTACCTCCACGATTGTGTTTATATGTTTCCTGTTGATTTTTAGCAAACCGAATGTCTTTTGCAAACTCAGCTAAGGTCGAGTTTGTCTTGCATGGTCGCAAGTGCTTATATTTATTACGCCATCTCTGGTTAGCCTTTACGTGGCATCTGCTTTACAGTCCAGAGCTTCCATTTAGTACTTTCTTTGGCTAATATTTCTGCTCCACAGTTGCCTGGGATGTTCTTCTGACGAGAAACCCAGCACATAGTAAACGTCCCTCTACTGTGCTATACTAATTTGGATCTAATTGCTGTTTCGAGTGCCTGACTGTCGATGTAAATGACGACATCAGTGCTCAACATTGATTTCATCGACAGCCATTCAGTGGCTTTACGAAAAGGTATTAACTCTGAACCGAATGCACTACAGTTGTCCGATTGTCTAAAAGACAACTTGGCGTTGAGTAAGGTGGGGTAGATAACCTCATTAATCATCCGTCAGTGTATGCGTACATCCAATCTGTTTCCTTCTCATTGCTATTGACTAGTTTGTATTTGATATCGGAGTCCAGGATCTGTATTATGTAGTCTGTGACTCCTGTTTATTGTTTAGTACATTGGCGTGTCGTGAATAACTTTTCCTTGCAGTGACTGCTTCAGTCACAATGCCGATTTTGTTGCCGTGTCCTTGCCATATCCACTGCCGCAGTATAAGTGGTTCACATGGCTGTTGTCACGTAGACGTTTTTTAGGGCGAATGCCCTATTTACCTTTCAGATCGTTTCTGAGTTAAGAGTGATAGTGGGTTTCTTGATCCATTCTTGTAAATTTAACGTCCAGTTCAGCTTTCTGTACAGTACCAGTCGATACGGAAGATACGGAAGAGTGTAAATTATGTCCTCCCTTTCATTTTGAAGAGCTGACTTGAGGAATATTGTGCTTTCTCGTGAAAAACACCAGTTCTGTTTTAGATGGATGTATGGTTAGCACAGATTTCTCAGTCCATCTGACAAGGTAAAGCTGATTCCATCAGGTCTCATAACGTTGGAAGGTGTCTTTCTCTTACTGTAATCGTAACGCCAAAAAATAGACATGCTAAGCAGACGATAAAGCTCTCTGTTGTGATTGTGTCAGAATGTCGACAAGAGAGGTTACAGTGTAGACCAGTTCAAAAAACATATTCAAACAGAACTGCACTCTGGCAGCCAACCGTTCCGATAGAAAACTTTTGAACTGAGGCACGACATTTCGATCTAAACGACAAAATTCCCTCCCTGTTCCGGTAATTCACACCCAGAACTACTTCTTTTCACTTTTTCTAGCCTCCATGGGGCTCAATTTTTTTACATTGAGAGATTTATGTCACGTTCTCTCTTTTCTTCAGCACCGTAACAATACTGTCCGATGTGATCCTGCATACCTCTGATTCTAACCCTCATCACTCTGCAAGCAGAGTGGCTCGTTATTTTTCCCATCATGTAGAAGGACCTGTGTCCAGTAAGAAATTGTGTGGAGAGAAATTCACCATCGCGTATCTTCGTCCGCCCAGTCCATCTTCCCCTGGTTTCTCTGCTCCAGCGTTCTTACCAGCACAGCTTCCGCTGTTACCGTTTCATTTCCAACGTGCTTTTCTCCCACGCATGTGTGTTTTGTACACTCAACATCACTTACAATTCCTTCAAGCCTAGCTGTACCTCAAAGATAGTGGCGATCTGCCTTCTAGTCAGCAGAACTATCTCCATTTTTTTCCGTGGCTATGCTATGTTCATGGTCTAGCATCCAGGATTGAATGCGACTTGGTAAGGCTCTTGGCGGTAATCACTGCCACCGTGTCATCTGCGTAATCAACCAGATCGGGCATCTACAAAATATTTCTCAAGTCGGGTCCGAGGATTGAGCCTTGCGCACCACCAGCAGTCATGGTCCTTTGTAGGGTCATAAATTTGCCTTCTGTCTGTGAAGTAATTTTGTATTATCCGAAGCTGGAGTAGGTTAGGTTAGCGGGCCTTAGGTTAGGATGATGAAACCCTTTTAATCTCACTTAGGTCAATGTAGACCCGCTGTGGAACCCATAATTTCCTACTGCGTGGATCTATATACATATGCACAGCCACTTGGCTGTCCTTGGAAACTTGTGCAGATCCGTCAGTGAGCCGTCGGATAGCTCCTCAATGTTATCGACGAGGTATCTGCCCAATGTTATTTTTCTAATATTGCAGAGGCTTGGGCAATGACGGAGAAAGTGGATTGTGTCCTCCTGTACCCCCTCGTCTCCACATCTTCTGCATAGGTCGGCCTCGGTCAGGTGCAGCTTTTTTTGCATGATATCTGAGCATATTGTGGCCTTTAATTAATCTTATCAGTAATGACAGGCATTACGTCTCCAAATGTACGAGCTTGGTTGTCCTGCCTTTATTATATTCTGGGCACAGCCTTCTGGAAGTTTCGCAGGTGGTTAGTGTTTTCCATTTGTTATTTGCTTTAGTTAAGGATCTTAACCTTATCATTTCTTTTAGATGACGAAATGGAGGTTTAACCGTCCGCTAGCTCTGCTCCTTGCCAGTTCGCCAGCAGTCTCATTTTCTGGGACACACAGCAGAGTTTTACATAATGCTGCGTGTCAAAACCCCTCAGCTCTTCCCGACAGCACTTTACAAGCTTGGATGTATTTAGAGTTGCAGCTAGTGCTTTTATAGCCGCCTGGCTGTCTATGAAGATCGTGATATCCTCCCGCGATACCGTGGCCATTGACGACAATTGGGCAGCTCTGGTCACTGCTAGAGCCTCTGCCTGGAAAAACTACAAACTGTTGTCAGGAAGTCTCATTGAGCTGCTGAGTCCTAGCTCCTCAGAAAAGACACCAGCACCCGTTCCTATGTCCATCTTGAAGCCACCCGTGTAGATGGACTTTGTCTTGTTAAGAATTTCTTTTTTTTGATGCAGGAGAAGGGTTTGACGAAGTCCAGATACGGAAGTGGCTGGAGTATCAAATCTTAGAGTTTTCCTGCTGTGAGTAGCATACATAAGGGCCTGCTCGGCGGTTTGTTATTAACAACAGTCGTTGCTTTTCCGAACCTTACCTGGTTAAATGAAAGTTGGGAAGACGATTTGGCCAGACCTTTGCTGGCATCCCATCTGGTGCGGGCCTTTTGGTTTTTCAATGCGAGAAAATCTCCAGTGCCATTGGTATTGATGGAGGCAAATGAAAGAGGAAGTTAAAGGATGCAATATTGAGTCTTGAAACTGGCCAACACTTGTTTTGCTACTTTGTTAATGACTGCTCTTGTCACTACCAAGCTGTAGTCATTCATCTCCGCCTTTTATTGGCTTCATTTACCCTCTGTAACCACTTCACTCCAATCCATGTTTAATCCTTTCATCACTAAAAAATGGCTTGAATCCCTTTTTAACAGTCGCCCGTCATTTTTCATTTTGTGAACTGCGAACAAGTCCACGCCGAAAAATAATGACTCAGTTCAAGATGTTAACCACTAGGCGGAATGTGTTCCTAAGAAATATGCCACCGGATTCTGGTGTAAATCTCAGGAGGAAAATTATGCGAAATATGTCATTAGGACTTATGTATGATATGCTCAACCAAAGGAAGATGACTATGAAGATGAACAGGAAGATGACCTTTTGAAGTTTGCCCTTAAGTGGGCGAAACACGTCATAGTTCATGCGTATATCGCACAAACACTTCTTGTGGATCCACGAGGGATGCAATCGAGGCAATCATGCGAAAACATTTATGACTCCTAAGAGCAACATTAGTTAAATAATATTCCAAGTTCGAAAGCACTCCCCAAGATGTGTGCTATTTTGGAAGTCTTTATTGACTTGGCTGACATTTTTCTAACCTCTGTGACGAGTGATATGGAATGTTGTTCGACAGACAAACATGATTTTGAATAAGGTGGTCGATAAAGTGTAAATAAGTTGGGTATGAGTGAAGGCAGAATCAGTTTGGAAGATATTAAGACAAAAACGAGGATATTAAAGCGACTAAATAAATGCAATAATTGCTGGAAATGCAACTGAATATTGCAGGGACTTTTGACGACACGTCATTTTCCTTAATCGAGAGAGCCTCCACGACCGAAGGAAATAATTAAACAACCATCAGACGGATTTGCTCAATGCTAAGCCAGCGAAATCATTTGTGCTAAGCTGGGAGAGCCATCTGATTCCAATAAAATAAATAAATAAATAGGTGGAGCGACAGCTCGGGATGAGTCAAGGCCTAGCTTCTCTCAACCACTCATGTTGCGCGTGTTACATTTTTCGCACGAACGGAAAGGACGTACAATTTATTGCCGACTCCGAACGGCGAATTGAGAAGCTTTTTTATGAGAGATTATACTCCCGGAATTTTGTCATTCCCCGACGAGAGGTGGTGCCGCGAAAAATGTTCGGTGGATATGGCTGGGGCTCGAATCCATACACCTCGCGCAGCACTAACCACTGAGGCACAGCCGTCTGTTTCTACCAAAATCAATAAAAGTGACTCGCAGGGGGGAATTCCCCTACCTCTTCATATAAACCGACTAGCAGCTAAACGACGGTAAAGACTGCCGTCTAATAATTTAAGACTGCGGCCAGGAGGCGGGCGAACTAGCAAAATTAAAAGTTCGATTGTAAGTTGCGTAGAAAATGTCTCAGAGAGGATTTACTGCATCGCAGATCAAAGATATCGAGAAACTTATTATCGTTACTTAGTAACTAAGCTCTTGACGAAGAGTTGCCACGTCCGCTTATAAGCTCCTTGGTATAGCTATAGACTCTTTTAACACTTGTCTTTTGCGTCTTCAACTTGTGTTGCGTTTTGGTGTGACTGCGTTTCTCATGTCTAACGCTGCTCTGCACTTACTTTTCTTTACGCGACACTGCGCATCGAGTTCAGCCTTGTCTACTGTTAAGACGGCTTAAATCCAAAATTGAATTATTTTCCATGATGTGATTGCTAATTATTTCGGTGGTCTAGTGCTAGGTTCTGCATGTTATCATGGCGAGTTCTTTCATGGCCCGCAGGTTATTTGCTTGTTTTCTTTCTTGTTACTGCACGTTTCCCAATTGGTCAATGACCTATACTTATTGCTCAAATTGTCCTGGTATCTGGACGGGTCCTATTTAGGAGTTCTTTGGTCTTGTTCTTGTTATACGTTGGCCACATCGTTCTGGTTACAATGCAGTGGTTCATTCTGCTGCATCTGACGTTAGCCAGCATCAGAATGTCGGCGCGTTATTTTCCAGCAATGGCCCTGCCACTTAGGTGCACCAACTCATTTCGGTCTTGTTCCAGTGGCTTGAAGCGCATTGACTCCGAATAAATGGCTTTGATTGCGGCTTGGCTATCGACTAAGACACCAAGCTTATGCTTGGAATAGGTCAGGCACTCAATGTCGAGCAACTACTTCTTCGAACGGAGAGGTCCATACTTCGATGGTGTGCGCACGTTTAACGCATGTCCCCAAATCGCCTTTCAAGACGTGCCGTGGAATCTGAACCATCAGGTAGGCATCCCCTGGGTAGAATGAGGATGAGATGATTAGACCAAGTTCGAAATCTCATCTCTTCCCGTATGGGGATAGCCCCTGATGATTTAGAGTCGATGGCGGAATATCGAGAGATGTGGAGGGTCCGCTTAAGCACCCAAAACCCGCGACCCTCATAGTGGATAAGCGGGTCATTTGTCTAGGATTTTACTGTGACCGAAGTCCGATTGTTCTGCTTAATGCAAAATTAATTTCGAGGGGTACTATGTACAGGAGGAACATGAGATATGAGATACATGTTGTGTTTTGTCTTTTTGTATTGAAGAGCATTAGTTCAGTTTTGCTCAGCTTGACACCGAGCGCTCACCTTTTGGTTCATTTGCTAACCAGTTTTGGCGCGGCTCTTATGATTTCGCTTATCACGGAGGGGAACTTTCCATGTAAAAGTTATTTTTGTGGTGCCAAAAATTGTGTCAATATTGTGTTGCCAGGACTTTCAAGTTACCGACAAATTATTAATACCGATGGGTTTAATGAGTCTTTTCAAGAATTTTACTCAGTCAACTGTTTGCGGGCTACCTAAGCGCATGAACTTATCACTGCTGAAGTCACAGATACATTACTCTTGTTGTTTACACATCCGGTGATTAAATGTCATTCTAATTCAGTCCAACGAAATTTCAATACGTGTCATTACTTAACATTTATTGCAACTCAATTGTCCGATAATGATGCGGAGAATATAACGAAATTAAAAAATTTTCCACAAAAAAATAACATTTTGCTCTCTCGTGTCCTAATTACAACAAAGTGTCGCAATGTCACTCGAAAAAAAAGTCAATAAATAGCTTGATTTACTGAAATTGTTCCCGCTGCTGTTGTCAATTGAATAACAGAACTCGGAATCGATTTCATTCATAAACTCTTATCACTCCGGAACGTGTGATGACATTATTTGAATTTTTTCTTCTTCCACTTTTTTGCTTTTAGAAAGTCGTCCGTCCGCATCCGCCACATGCTGACCATACATAAATATATCACGTTATGTGTTTCAATTGAATATTAATTGTATCTGTGCAATGAAAATCGACTCGAGGTACGCACAAATTTGGAACGGCATCGACGTACACGTGAAATTTTGATCAAAGGGTCTGATACACCGAACTACCGAATAGGAGGAACTTTTACTAGCCTCAACACGTTGGGTGTTAAAAATTTTGCAGACGTCGTCGTTGTCGTCATTGAAAAGAAAATTTTTTCATTACACCAAAAGTCGTATACATACTAGAGGTTTGGAATTTTTTCGTAATGTATCTGCGTAGATACATTTATGCATACATCTCATAGAGTATGTAATCCACGAGCACGAGGTGCATGTACTCGGCGTTGGAAGTCGTGTGGGGTTTTTATTATTTCTTTTGTAACCACACAGCGTACGGGTTAATGAGCGATAAGCTGGCTTCAGTCTTGATTGCTTAGACAGACACTCAACTTGGGCTGTAAATATGTATTGATAGTGTAAATCGTTCGCTTTGAAAATCAACTGCAGATAGTTCTTGACCTCAGCAGGGCATATTTGAATAGAAATACTGATAACGCCGGTGACGGTGACTGATGTGCATGAGCGCAGACCCGGGTGGCGAGCTTCTATTTAAACAGTGGGAGTGCTTTATCTCTACAAAAGAGATGGAAACAATCCTTATTTTCGTGATAAGCGACATTTTATTATTGAAAGGTGACAAAACAAGTCTAAAGTGCTTTGTGGTAGATAAAACACTGTGATCCCCACTGTCATTCACCGCAAATGGTGAGATCTGCACGTATTTCAAGAGATGGGTGTTCTACTGTCTATTTCATTCTTTTGAATTCTTCTCGACTACAGGAAATATGTCTTCTTCCACAAGTCAATGACAGTTTGTACTTCACAATGCAATACAAACCTATCATTGCAGTACCGTTTTTTGTTAAGATCGACTGCGATTGGACGCTGTATTTCCCAAAAAAGCAGACCGAAGCTTCTCAAAAATATTGCTCTTGTCGTTGGGGTAGAACTAAAACTATTGATACATATGTATCTCAGTTCAGTGAAAACTTTGTCATAGTCTCTGTTAGATTTTGCAGCGAATGGAAACAATACTTTCTTCCTTTCCTAGTTAATGGGGAATTAATCGACTCAACGGGTAGAAGGTTAGAAAAAGAAGGAAAAAGGTTTATTTAACAGCGGGAAGTATATTTATTCGCCACTATTGGTCAATACTTGGGCTGGGAATCAATCCTTCAAAGACAGAGGTTATGCTTTTCACTAAAAAGAGATCAATTCCTGACTTTAAGCCTCCGAAGATCGGGGGTTTTGAACTTAATCTTGTGGGATCAGCACGCTACCTGTGCGTTATTCTTGATTCCAAATTAAACTGGATCGATGAGTGCATCAGAAAGGCATGCATAGACTTCTATTCCAGTAAAAGGGGGTTCAGTAATACATGGGGTCTTAAACCGGCTGTGGTACATTGGCTGTACAAGGCGGTTGTGAGACCCATTCCAACATATGGCTTACAAGTCTGGTGGAAGGTGCTTGAGCTTTCAAACCTCACTAAGATTTAGAGGGCAGCCTGTATAGGAATCCTGAGATCAATGAGAACAACACGCACAGCGGGAATGGAAACCATGCCAGTTTCGTTTGGCTGGATCTGTACTGTAGAACACGGCAGATAAAATTGCTTTGAGACTAAGAGGAGGACGACAGTGGGCACCAGTTCCCTACGGTCACGCCTCCGTACTGTGTCGATGGGAGAATGCTGACAAATCGACAGAAACAGATCATATCATTCAGATTCTGGCATTTAACAGGAGATTCAGTAACAGAATTCCTGACAGATGACTGGGGGAACCACAGAGTTACTAATAAAAACGAACTGGATTTCTACACCGATGGCTCTAATATGGACATTGGTACAGGTGCCGGGCTCTACTGCAAGGCCCTAGGAATAAACCACTCGTTTAGAGTAAGTAATGACTGCAGTGTCTTTTAGGCCGAATCACAGCCATAATCGAGGCCTCGTAAACTGTCCGAAAGAAGGGTAACACCGCAAGGACAACTACTGTCTATATCGACAGCCAGGCAGCCGTTAAGGCCCTGGAGTCCGCGATAACTGGATCGAGATTGTAGGAATCTGCAAAAAGCATCTAGATGAGATATAGAGACCCAATACGGTGACCCTATATTGGGGCTGACGAACTCGCCCGAAGAGGAGCAGTGCTGCAATCCTCCCAGGCTCTTCCCTTTGCATGGATTCCAATAAATTCGTTAAAAGGTATATTGAAGACGAGGCCATAAGTCGAGAAAATACATGTGCAGCGGAATTATAATAAGAAAAGATCTCTGCCCCTGGTCAAACTTAGTCGTCGCGAAGCAACGATAGTCTTCGGCATCACTGGGCTTTGTGCCATTGGTATTCATGCGGAGCGCTTCGGTATACATCACAACGACTATTGCAGAAGTTGAAGGGACGAGAAAGAAATCGAATCTGTCCGTCACCTGCTTTGTGAATGACCTGCCTTCGCCGGTAGAAGAATGAGGACTCTTGGTAGTTACTTCTTCACGGAACTGGAGGATTTGCGTGTCTTCGAGCTGAGGGACCTTCTGAGATTCATATCCTTATCTGAGTGGTTTCAATTTAGCGACTCCCCAATGGACCCTATTGTAAGTCAAAGTGGCAGGGAATGTCACAAGGCACCCATTTACGGTGCAGGGAAATAAGTCCACGGGAATTTGCTCAACCTGGGAATTTACTCCACCACAAGTGGGAAAGGAAATTCCTCCACACGAAAATTTGGCGGAGTAGTTGCCCACGTAAAATATGGCAGGAATTTCCTCCATCACTAGTTGGAAATTACTCCACCAATGATTTCTTTAACTCCATGCAAGCAGTATAACAAACCCCTACTGGTGACTTAAAGTAACTTTGCTTATACCCAACTTCTTACCTACCCCAAATCCTACAGTGATCCCCCCTGCTACATTCGAAAAGTGGAGTAAATTCCCGCTAGTGGTGGAGTAAATTCCCAGGTGGAGCGAATTCCCGTGGAGTTATTTCCCTGCACCCCCATTTACCTAACCTTAACTAAGACCCGCTGGGATGCGTTGGAGTTGGAGAAAAACGCTACCGTCTCCTTCATTTTCCGAAAGGTACCAGAATGATCTTGTTAGGTTGATCGACTCGCCTACTACCCAAATGAATGCTTCTTAGAACATAGTAAAGACGTCAATGTATCTGACATTTATTTGAGAATAATGCATCTAGTGACCAATATTTTCATCTTCCCACAGATGAATTTACAAAATTCCATTTTATCCCAATTCTCTTTCTACACTAAATTCTGCGGTTTAGAATATTCTTCTAAGCCATGTACCATCCAAACCTCAAATACCAACCGTTTCAGCACGTCTTCACCTCTATTTATGTAATACATGTCGTAATTATCGAACAGAGTTCAATGCGCAGCCGCAGTCACCAATCCAAAGAATACCTGCATCACCACTGTGGCATTGCAACTTGCAAAGAACAAGATGTTGGGCTTGAAAAAAACTTCATCTCACCTCCAGTTCGGCGCACACCTCGACTTTGATTAGCGAAATGTTAAATGCAAAATAACAACAAATTAAAAGTGGAAATATAAGAGTTTCACCTTTTAATAAATATTTTTAGTTTACGTGAATTATTATCATTTTGCCACACGGCGGCGATGGAAATGATTGAATACACGGAGGGTATGGGATACAATGCGAAAAGAGAAAGGAAAACCTGAACTCGGAGCAGGGGGGAGTGGGGGAGGGCATGTAGCACTCGGGGTATGAAAATGCATGCAAAACGATTACGACCGACCGACCGTCTTAGGTGAATTCGATTCGACAACTTGTTGTTGACCTATCGCAAATTCCGTTAGAAAATATCAGGTACTCGTGCTTTTTTTTTTTTTTTATGGAGTGGGAGTGACTGGGTGTTCTGGATAATTTTATGGAATTATCTGCAATTTCGCCTCGTTCACTGTTACCAAATGCAGGTCTATGCAAACAGCTCGGTAGGGCTTAACTATTTCAATAACGTCGATGTTGCGCAATCACTAGAGGACTGGAGGTGTTGTTAAATTTATTTTAGTAAAACCAATAAAATAATCGTTATACGCTGTTTGATTGCTTGATTAAGTCATTTGTCTAGTTGTGCATGTTAGTTACGTGAGGTATTAATTGAGATCAACCAGGGGGGCATTAGCAGAGGGCTTTCACTGGTTGTGAAACCCATGACAGTGCGAAATTTATCTAAGTAAACTGAGATTTGATGGGTCTAGAATACTTGAATCTCAAATTTGACTTCGCAGCGTAGCTGAAGTCTCTTCGAACACTGTAAACGACTAGCAAAGTACGACCCGTAAGGTGGGGACTTTGGTTACTTTACCTTCTATCCTCTTTCACCATATAGTAGCTACCCTAACCTACGGCGTACCTTTTTTGATTAGCTCGATCTCGCTGTACAATCTTTATGGAATATGGCAAATTTTTGTCAGATTTGGAAACGCTCTACTGGAGCGTTCTAGCGCAACTGACTCATAGTACTACCAGAAAGCAGGACACAGTTTTTATCAATTTTACTGGAATTTCCTCAACTTTTTGAGAAAGTCGAGAAGGCACTTCAATGATGAGGAGCTTACTGTATCAGCACTCACAATATCAGCGTCGAAGATCCACCTGAAAGGAAACGATTCGAAGTATCTTCGCTCTTTCCACAGGCTTCTCAGACAGTGGTGTCACTCAAGCGAAATGTCGAGTTAGAACGCCAATAAGTTGTCTACAGTCTCTTCTGCTGAGTGACAGCAAGAATGCCACTGATTTCTTACAGACATTCGGGAGCATTCGTTAAGTCTGCCTGCCGTGCCGGGCCACACACAATTGTGTTTGTAAGAAACCCAATCGCCAATGAAGGCCCTGACCGAAGACGTGGGAAGACCCAACGCAGGTTCAGATTCCTGAGAAAACATTCTCTGAGCCTTGCCTAGCAATCTTATCGGAGATCTCATTTCCAGAAATCCCAGTGTGACCTGGGACCCAGACAAGAGTCAAAGAGTTCAGCCTTGCGACCGAATTAAGATAGTTTTTGCATTCTCTCACTATTTTGGAGCTGGTTAAAGGGCTGAGCAAGGTCTTAAGCGCAGCTACAGACGCAGATGCTCCGACCCTTTCACCTATTCTTAACAATATAGTCCGTGGCCAATAGGATTGCAAAGGTCTTTGCTTGGAAAACAGAGGCATGCTTGCCCAATGAGTAGGGAAGGCTGGTGTTGTCGATCTCCATGAAGACACCAGCACCGTACTCATGACTGGTTTTGGAGCCATCTGTGAAGATTTGAGTACAGTCCCGTACAGGTTCAGACTCTGGTCGAAGCCAGTCCTGAGGGCAAGGAAAGTCGACTTTAAATTTGTCAGCAGCCGAATTTCTGGTGTTATTGCAACAAACGGCATATCCATGGAACTAGGGTCGTAGAATAAGTATCGCGCAAGGTCATCGAAACTCCAGTGCGGATGACATCAAAAGATGTCCCGTCTAAGGCGATAGATTGCTTTAATAGTACAGCCCATGATATAAGTATCAAGGGGAGGTAGATCAAACAGAGCTTCTAGAGCAGCATCAGGCGTACTCCCAAAAGCTCCCGTGCAGCCGAGACAAGCCGTTCTTAGAAGTTTAGTGCAGTAAGCAGAATAAGCGATTAGGAGCGCTTAGAATGATTTTTGTAGAAAACGCATCTTTGCTTAGGTGTATTGTCGATATTTTATGTCATCGTAGAGGAGACAGTCTGCGATTAGTTTTTGAATAAAGTGTCGACTAAATGTTCCTTTGATAAAATTTGCGATGCCGTTTGCAGGGAGATTGGACATGGTCCCACCTATGAAACATTGGATGTCGGCTTTGATCTTGGAAGTGCATAGTGAAGTACTAGCAAAAACCTGAAATTTCATAGAACTCCAAGCAAAGAAGTTTCACAGAGTCAACTACCCGTTTTGATGTCGATTTTTTACAGCCTTGGAATTGTTGCTGCAACAAATATATTGTTCTTGCGTAGGTCGCACTGTCCTGTTGGTATCAATATTTCAGCAGCAAGATAAGTTGATGCCATGAGAAAATACTTCTGTTATTATGGTGTCATGAAGAATTCCATTCACGGTGACTGCATTGTCGTCATCTTCGAGAATTTTAAATTCCCTTACCTCTCGTGGGGCATATAGGGCGTCAGTAATGTTTGCGAACCCTTTTGTGTGGATTCTTCCTCAATTGTTCTGCATCACATTTGCTAAGGGCGATCCACTTTTCTGCTGGATTGTGGATTTCATTGTACGACATACTTTGGCAAATAATTTAACGTCGTGGGTTCAAGGCACTTGCACTGTGATGTCTATTAGTTTGTGATTTGTGGCCACCTTTCACATACTACACACGTGAAGAACCGCTGACTTAAAGTTGCAGCGAAGCACTTTTCGTGCTGAAAATATTACTGTTTCAGACATTGGAATGTATTTCGTTGCTTGAGGCCCTGGTTAAGTCGGAAATGTAGCGTCGTCGTTGGTTAGTATTCCGAAAGCTTTGCCGATTTTTTTGCCCATATCCAGTTCGGTGCAATCGTCGGGCGAGAGCATACTTCGTTCATAAAGAAAGCGGTCGACTTTCTCGACCTGTCCCTTTCTAGTAATGTTTAGTTGAGCGTTTGCGCTGAGTTTTGGTTAACGCTGCATTTATCTTAAGCCCCAGCCTGCCTGCTAGCCTTGGTATAACCTTCGTTAGAAAAATGCTCGATACATTACATAAGGACCCGGCGGGTGTTTATATGGACGACGTAGGAAGATCCGTCGACGCCTCTTCAAGTTCGAGTGATAAATCCAGCTGTTTTGCGATCCCATCTGGAATTATTTCAGCCATTAGTTTGGCTCCAGTCGGTAGAATACAGTCTCCACTTCCTGGGCAGCTTGATAGTCAATCTAATGCCCCACGGTTTTGGGAAGCACGCAATTCTTAAGAATTGCCAACTTATTCGGCGCCGCCTAAAAGAGCTAAGTGATGCCATTAATATCCACCGCTTTGACTTTCCTGAGGGTTCTGATCCCTGTTCTGTGTGCTATCAGATCCGATGCGCGTTCAGGAACTCGTTCTATAAGCAGATTCATTTCAATTTGAGAACAACACTATGTCTTCTAAACCTTCCACAAACTACCTACAGGTCTTTTCTGAGTACTGCTGCTCAAAAAATGTAAGGCCTAGCGAATTGAGCACATGAGTTCCTAGGTCTATAAGCAACACAGATCCTTTAGATCAATTTAGGTCGATTAGATCAATCAATTTTAAACTTGTCGTGTACAACCTTTACGAAATATTACCGTATGATTTACACTATAAAGCACTACAGATTCGTCTGATGTGGTAGGTAGGTAAAACGTAGAAGTTGCTGTATGGATTGACCTTCCAGAAAGCACTTTTCCGCCATTTTGATACGACTTACGTAAACTCGGTATTTTTTAGATCCATACTGGAGACCTTAGAAAGACAGAAATTTCTGAAGAGTCTTCAAAATAGACTTTTCCAATTCTAAGGTGTCTGGCTTTGGCTAGTGCAGAACAATCGGAGATGAAGTGGAACTAATCTGTATCGTTGCAACTATATACATCAGTGGGTGTTTAAGAGAATACTTAGCAGGATGTGTGCCAATTGGCCAGTGACTAGTGCTAATTGCAAAAACTCCATTTGTCACAGTTTGAGTTGAATTTTTTGTACAGACATGGTCCACGTTTTTCTGGATATGACACAGTTGGCACCTCGAGTTGGCAATTCGTAGGTAAGGCTTGGTTAGGTAGATGGATTGGCGAGGGGAGAGAAGCCCTCTGCGCCACAGTCAGGCCAGTAAAGACCCGTTGTGATGCCCCTTTTAGGTGCGAAGGTACCTCTTGCTCGTGGGGAAATATCTAAAGCACTCTCCCATTTCGCTACGATTTTGAACCTTTTGAAGCCTTAATGAACCTCCAGATGTCTCTGATAGGTACGTCCCTTAGTTCTTCAGTATCCTGGAAAAAGTGCCTTCCAAATGATTTATGTCTGAGGTGGCAGAGACCTGGGCAGTGGCAGAGGAAGTGGGTTGTGTCCTCATTAAGTCCTTCGTCTCCGCAGCCTTTGAAAAGGAAGTCTTCACCTAGCCTTTGCTTTTTCATGTGATAGAACAAGGATTGAGAGAATTTTCCTGTCCTTCTGCATGAGAGTATTAGTTCTGGCACCGCTTTCCCCTGGCCATAGTTTTCTAATTATTTTACAGGAGTCCAAGGAGCTCCATCTTTCATTCGCTTCCGCTAGAATCCTGATCTATGTCATATTTTCTTGGCGACCTTGAGGTTGGTGGTTTTGGTAGTGGCAATTCATAGAAAGTGCTGAAAGATTTTGCTCTTGCCAAGTCCTCATGGAGAGTGTACTACATCAACGAGGAAACTACATATCAGTAGAATTCTCATTCCTCTCTATGTAACTCTGGCCAGGAATCCAAAGCTGAGTAATGTTGAACCGAGCGCATGCAAAGCCAACTACTTGCTTCCACTATTATATTAATTTGGAAGATGCGGGCCACCATACAAGCGATCTGTAGGTAAGGGTAGGATGAACTACGATGGTGTACATCCAAAGAACTGTTTTACGTTGTAGTCCCCATATTTTACCAAAAATCTTCCTACAGGCATAGAGGGCGGCACATACTTTGCAGACCCTATGTTTGGTTTGCAGTTAACCTTGGGGTCAAGGATAACTCTAAGGTACCTTGCATTGGAAAAAAAATAGGAAGTGTATGCTTGGTGAGATCTAGGAGCCTAAAAGTCGGGTTTTTGTTCTGGGTGGCGGTTAAACGCTAAGTCAACAGCTTGTGGATTAGTCATAGTCTTAATTGTCATATCACTAATCACTGAGGGGAACATGAGCAATACTGAGTTGACCACATCCTCCGCATACACGACTAGGAAGTAGCTGTCGTATACTGTTTATAGTGGACACATTGCTCAAATGTCTGATGTTCTTGGTAAGGAGTTCTATCGAATAATCCTCTGGATTAAAATATCTATTTATTCAGATTTCAGACCCACATCGATTCTTAATTTTTAGGGGTATAAAGTCCATCACCCACACAGCTGCTGCAGACAGAAGCGTGAGCTTCCCACTCGAGGTTGGTTACATAAACACTGGTTTACTGATTTGTTTCCAAAAATGTCACGTGTAACGTTAACTGCTGCAACTAAGTTATACTCAGATACTTGAGGCAATTGACGTTCAAATGAATTAAGTAAGCAGTCTTACTCGTTTATGCAATATGCATATGAAAAATAAACGGCCACCAAGAATTTTCTGAGATTATTTTTTAACGGATTTTGAGACGTCAAAAGGACATTAAATAATTTAGCAACTGTAAACAAACACATTCGAGATTATCTGGCCCAAGACCGTGGAGCAATAAAAATAACCTGAAAATTCCCCAATTTAAAAGCGAAAGTATCACTGAGGTGACGTGCAAACGTCTAAGTCTAGTCTAGTTAAGTAGAGCCTCTGTACGGACCGGCAAATTGCCTAATGTGAAATTTCACGTTTTATAGCGAAACCAAGGCGTACCAAATTTGGTCTTGAAGCATCTTCTACATGTCGGACGTCACATTGTGCCTTCTGAGCGATAAAATCAAGAGCGCGAGTCAAACTCGATAAACTTGATTACAGAGAGACCAAGACTGGAGACATTTTCTCAATAACAAACTCACGTTTGAACGCTCGAATGTTCTTGTCGAGATCCAAGATGAATACCACAAGTTGCCGCTCATGTGTACATCAAAACGAAAAACAAAATTGTGGAATGGCCTTGACCTTTATAAAATGCTAAATGCAAGTAAACACTAACTGGTTTTACAAGGCATTTAGTTCAGCAGTCATACTTATTATCATTTGCTGTTCATTGATCCTGGCTATCGGTGGAGGGTGGTAGCATCCGGCATTGCACCCGAACTATGATCTGATCTCTTTATCTAAGCAGTAGCCTTGAAATATTTGTGACTAATTTTATGCATACAATCGCCACAGCATTGATTTGTATATTTATAGCGACACAAATTAAAATTGTGACTTGCATCTGTCGAAACATTAACAAACAAAATTTATGGCATGCTAGTGTCGAGACAGTTATAGATTAGGTCTTATCGGATGAGGCGTGCTGAAGAACACAAGTCAAACACTTGGCCTGGCTATGCTAGCAAAAACATACAACGTCCGAGTATGCTGTAGCCATGGCACATGCATTTTTAGGTGTGCAATCATTGGGGTCCTTGATAGTTAAGACCTTCGGTTTGGAAATAGGCGGCGATAGCGTGACATTGCATTGACAATGAAATATTTCTGCGCGATGACGGATTTTTATGGAAAAATAAATTTTTTTGTTTCTGAATTTATTAGAGAAAATATAAAATTTGATAGAGAAAGGTTGCGAAATGGCAAACTGAAGAAACATCGTCTCGATAGACGGCAATTTTAGTTGTGTCATCTGGGGAGAGAAGTTTAAACAAAGTTTTCATCATTGGCCCGCTTATCCATTTTGAGGGTCGCACGTTTAGGGTACTTAAGTGGACCGTTCACATCTCCCGATCTTCCGCCATAGACTCTAAGTCATCAGGGGCTATTCGCATACAGAGGTAGAGGTGAGATTCCAGACTTTGTTCAACCATCTCATCCTTGCGGACGCCTACCTGTCAATGACTGCTAATAAAAGTTTGTCATTCTTCCTCTACATATGTTGGAACAGTTGGAATTTGTTCAAATCTTTCGGATATCTGCCGTGCAAACTCCTTCCGTATCCCATCGTTCTGTCAACTCTCCCATCTAGTACATGTCACCAGCCTTGGTTTACGCTTTGGTAGGAAAGGTACTTCATCGTTGAGATACAATTTGCGCAACACGAGATGGTGATCAGTTGACAGTTTTGCCTCTTTCAAAACACGAACATCACAAACCATCCTTTTAACACACGATGGTATCACGAAGAAGTCTATCAGCGATTTTTGGTGAAAACTCTCTTTATGCGGAAAGAAGGTGTTCACAATGGCCATGCCGTTTGCACAGCAAAAGTCCAACAACTTCTCTCTGCTCTAGTTCTGATCCGGGTCACCAATCACAGTCCCCCATGTCATTATGTCCGTTCATTATGTATGTTCAATACGTGAGTATTGAAGTCGCCCATCAGGACATAAGAATCTGTATCTGCCACCTGTTCTAGAGCGGCATCTACTTCATTTAAAAAAGTTGGATACTCCGACTTCAGATTCGACAAAATATTCGTCAAAACAACATTTCAATTCACTATTCACCACCCTGTGTTTAAATTCCAAATTTAAAACCACCGTTAGGGATTATTAAGAGCAAGAGCACTTCTTCTTGTTCAGAAGCTCAGTGGAACTCAGTGCGTGGCTTTGACAAGAAGGTTTTTGCACACGGTCCGCGATTTGATGGTTAAAAAAAATTTCAATTCTCGCAAATCGGTTTTGAATTTTAAATAAATTAATGCACGCATCGGTGTGTGTAGTGAAAACGTTGCGAACATCTTCATCTAATTGGTAAAACATGTGAATTTGTGACTCAAAAACCAGGGATCGAAAAATTGTGAAAAGATGGCGGATCCTCGTATCGACGTGAGTGAAAGACAATCGTCGATTTCGTGGAAAATTTAGAAAAAATGTTGACGGTGTGTGTTGTAACTATGGTGAGTTTCTTTAAATTTTCTTGGGTTACGGGTCGTTTCATGTTTCTCAATTGCATTTTTCGATCTTGGTGGCACACGCATTTGCATAAATTACGGATTTAATCTCAGTATATTTTGTTCAAGCAAGTCGATAGGCAGGTATCGACATGTTGCCAAAATCCAGCATTGAATTTCTCTTAAAATTGAAAGATTCTCAGTTAACACGTAAAGCCAAAGCAGAAGGATAGAGATGGAGTGACACTGCTTTCTCAACCAGATGAGCATTTTTCTTTCGTACAGTATTCCCTCTTGCACTTTCAAAACTCTCTCCCATACACTAAAATAGTACTTTTTACTAAAATCCACAAGTGGCATTACCGGTGGCGATATTTGTCATTGGATTCCACACAAATAGACTGTGCATGCGAAAGAGCAGGGGAAACTGCATTGCAGATGATGTGCGTGGGAGAAGAGATGGGCTTTCGTTGGCACGATCGAGTGGAGGCTAAGAGAGTGTAGAGTGGATTGTGCTCCTAGCTTGTTCTAGGTTTTTACATTTTGTGGGGTATTATCTGTCTACTCAGCAGGAAGAGTATTGCCAGGTGATGTTTCGAAATTGCTTTTCGATGCTTAGAACATTTTAAATTCATGTCTAGAATAATTATTCAAGTGTTTTGTCTAGGATTGACAAATTAAAGGGCAAAACAGGATTGTACTGCGTTGTTTGGTGTGCTATGCTATACAGAGTGAAGTTGAGTGTATTAATATCAGATTTCTTGGTCATAATTCATCATATTTGCAGCGGAGAAACGTCACCCGTTCATTAGGGGGTAACAAAAAGCCTAAGTGTGCTACAACGCAACTTTTTGAAAAAATCATTCTGTCAAGTGACAGGATTTTCTGCCAGGTTTTGCAGATTCCTCATTTCTCGCTGCGAAATTTATGCGCCGGTGTGTCCATCTGACGTTGCTTGGTGGATCTTTGCAACTCTCATGTAGTTTGCTGGAGGCACCTCTTATTCTGGATAGCATACACGACCTCCTCACTTGATGGCATTCTATGTATACTGATCCCTCCTAAGCTTTATCAGAAACTCCAATTGGTTCAACGAGTAAGTGAAAGATCCATGTGATATCACAACAGCCTTGTCATAAGATATGTGAGGTTGATAGTGTTGAGGTTGAAAAGATTACCTGATTGGCTTTTGCTTTGAATTTGGCAGCGATGGACTTTTTCAGAGTTGAAAAGACAGACGATGCACAAAATCAGCCGTTAAACCCGTTTGACGTTGATCTTTCTCAAAGTATTTCTTTGGGGTTCTTTTGGGTCATGAAAGTCATGCCTTGTGTCGATATCAAAGTGACAAATATAATTCAGAATTCGTTGATCTGACTATGACCTTCATGGATATCCCAGAAGAGGAATAGTTGCATGGCTAGAGCTACAGTTCACCCCCCGACAATGTTATCACAGCAAACATATTGCATCAGTTGGTCACTATTTTGTCAAATGGAGCAGCCAAACTGCGCATTTCACAGGTCGAATGTGATTAGTGACGCGAAGAATTCTCTGTACAAAACATAATTCGTTTGAGCTTCACTGGCGCGTAGACGGTAAACATCGAATTAGCTCAGCTCCGGCAAATCAACATAATTTAATTATTTCAAAAAAAATTCTATATAGGGTCGTCATTTATTAGTAGCGAATACAGAAAATAATAATCGCACAAACATGTGCACAATACCTATGCAGAAAAACTTAATTATTTCAAAAAGCAGATACGTGAAGTATACAAAGGTCGTGTTTCACAAAAAATTGACTTTTTTGTCTTCTAAATGTTTTATTTTTATTTTTTTTTTTAAATATAAACATGATGTCAAAGTGAATTGGAAATGAAATTGCTACCTTCAATTAATTGGTCAGCAAGTGGAATTCCTTTGGGTTTTTTGTAAAATTTAATCCCAGCACACTTAAGGGATTGGTGAAGTTAAGCCGCATCTGTTGGTAAACATCGTAAGAAAAATGCATCATAAGAAAACGGATATGCAAACCAAGTCGATGCTAGAAGCCTCCTACGCTTCATAGGAACCTTCAGTTGGTTCAATGACTAGGCAGGACATCTTTCCGAGATCCATGTGGCATCACAATGGGCCCATCCTGGGTGTTAGTGTGTTGGCTTTAGCTGGCAGACACTTTAACCTAGCCTAACCTTTGTTTAAAATTTATATTCGGCGCACCTTATTGTATCGTTATTGCTAAGTTTATGGTAACGTCGCACAGTGAGGTAGAAACCCCAAAAAGCTGGCCAAAAGTGTTTTCGTTTTTCCAAAACGGTTCTGAATGCGCCCTAAGTGTATTTTTGTCGCTAAAGACATGCTTGGCCATTGCTTATCAACATCGTTATCCCACAATAATGATAGGCCACGCGATTGAACTATGTACAAGAGAATGCCTGCGGAGAAGAACCCAAGGAAACCCCATCTACATCTTTTCAGACAGCCAAGCTAGCCCTTAAATCCTATACAGTAGGGTCCAAGCTTGCCTGCGATTGTCTCAACTTCCTCGAAAGTCTTGCATCGATAAACAAGGTCACCGTGCCCTGCATCCCAGGACATAGAGGCTTCAAGGGTAACGAAAGGGCTGACTGCCTAGCGTTGGTCCCGAACCCTGTTTTGGAGTACCACCCAACAGTGCCTACTCCAATATAACGCAACCTCCAGGGCCTTAGACAAGCGAAATAGCTAATTTACCTCAATCTATACAAGGCCAAAACTTTACTTGATCTCGGTAAAGACGAGTTAAGAACTTTAACGGGCAATCTTACGGGACATTGTCCACTCAGATACTATTTGCATGAAATAAAATTATCGGATACCAATATTTGCTGGATCTGTTGAGAACAGAAAGAGACCGCTGATCATATTCTGTGCGTATGTCCAAGAGCTGCAAGAAAAAGATTATTCCACTTGAAGATTATTCCCAGCGGAAGTTTGAAAATTCGAACTTAAGGCTACACTGAGGTTTATCAAAAGCCTCCCTTATTCCTTTTGTGCTTTCAGTGTAGTCTAGTTCTTCTAAGAATGGTAAAACCGCAGGTTTTGTCTAGAGGTTGGGGAAAAAGCTGCATGCATGTATTGCGTGTGTCCAGCTCTGGCTATCAAACTAAATTATATTCTCCGCTCCTAAAGATCTTTCAGAAGGAATGCAGAGGGACTTGGAAGGCATCACTGACTAAGACAACTGTTCACGGATGACTCCAAAACCAGTCATGGGTTCGTTGCTGGTGTCTTCGTGGAGGTCGATAACACCAGACTTCACTACTCGTTGGGCAAGTATGCCTCTATTTTTCAACCAGCGACTTTTGCTATCCTAATGGCCACGGACAATGTTGTTAAGAATAGGTAGAAGTGTCGGTGGATCTGGGTCTGTAGTGAAAGCCCGGCTACGCTTAAGACTTTGCTTATCCCTTTAACCCTCAGATCAGTGACAATCATGATGGCGCTGTACAAGGTACAGGATTCCGAGGGATCTTGAACCATTTCTGTACAATTTTTCAGAAAATGTAGAGTATTGTCTTCGTGTAGTTGTGCCTTGATGGTTTTGGGTGCTACCTCATGTAAATGCATATAGAGGGATTTGTGAACCTATAGAAATCGAAAATATCCCAGGAACCTTCTTACACATCGGAGGGTTAACCAAATGCGGCCGCAAGACTGAACTCTTTGACTCTTGTCTGGGTCCCAGGTCACACTGGAAATGAGATCTCCGATAAAATTGCTAGCCAAAGCTCGGAGGACCTTAAGCTGAATGTGTCTTCCTGCGTTCTCGGTCAGGGCCTCTATTCACGATTGTGTGTGACACGACTCTACAGGATGCAGGGCAGACTAAACGAATGCTCCCGAACGTCTGTAAGAAATCAGCGGTATTCTTGCTGTCACTCAGCACAAGAGACTGTACACAACTTGTTGGCCTTCTAACGGGGCACTTCGCTTTTGCCAAGCTTCTTAGGCTGATACTACTGTCTGCGACGCCTGTGGAAATGGAGGCAATACTTTGGATTATTTCCTTTGCGATTGTTCTGCCTTTAGTCCGATTAGGTGGCAGATTTGATGAGTGCTGACTGTAATTTCCTCATCATTGAAGCGCCTTCTCGACTTTCTCAAAAATTCGAATAAATTCCAGTAAAATGGGTAAACATAAGGTCCTGCTTTCTGGTAGTACAATAAATCATTTGCATCTGAGCGCCCTAATTCGTCTTAAAAAAAAAGACGACCGTGAGACTACGCTATATAAGAGTCTGTGACTACAGTGACCCTGTGTTTGTGACACTGTACATATTTCGCATTTAGATTCAAACTCCAATCGAAATTGATGACATAACTAATTTGGTGGACATTTACATTTTGTTGTCAACAAAATGAATACTGCATTTCAGTATCTGATTAAAAATATCTTACGAGTATACACAAAGTTTTTGACTTTTTCATTAATCAGTGATTTACACAAATTTCAATAAAATTATCTGGATTGACAGCTTTTTTTTTTTCTGTCGGTGAATTAAATTATTGTAAAGAGCTGCATTAGAGTGCATTGAACCCTCTCATCGTAGCCTGACGTTCTATATGTAATTAGTATATGTTTCCGGCATTTAATCAGTGATTACAGAGCATTTTGTGTGAGATCAATGAAATGTACGGTGACTGAAACGCGAGTGATTAAAACGTTTAGTGCGATGATACTTGGTTATACAATTTTATTAAACCGAAAGTTACATTGACCTGTCATTAACTGACGAGTTATTAAGTTTATAGATTAACAGATTCATTAATTTGATTTTAAGTTGTCTTAAAATATTAATATGCGAAGTGGTGTCACGAGAAGTCATTTGCTAGATTAAATATTTGATTATAAAGGCAAATGCATTAAGTCATCGACGTGCCTGCCAATGGTATATTGTTCTGTGATAACGCTTACTGGGAGTAATTTAGCCCTTTTCTGGCGCATGCTATGCGGGATATTCTTATGGATGTGCATTTTTGTGCCTTTTAAACTTCTCGCATTGCGCAGAACACTCCAGGCTGCATGTCGCGATTTCATCTTAACCGTCATCTTCGGCGTACGTTGATTTCTAGATGAGATACTGTATGAGGATTCGACGTCGGTGTTTGATCCACTTTGACCCAGCAGTCCAGCGCACACATCGTTTGTCTTCTCCTTCACGTCGATATCACCTTTTGTAGGCAAGTGCACAACAATATTGCATTCTGCGTTTTTTGCATGAGTCTGAGTGGGAAACTTTATCAGAGATCTCCTCATGTTTTAGTTTCAAGTCAGTCAGCCCGGAACACAACAATTGTAAGTCGGCTTTTGTCGCCAGTTCCTTATTCTTCTCATCTAGTAGTTCCTTATGTTTTTTGATACTGATCCCTGTTATAGCCTCCATTGTTTGTTCGTTCGGGCTTGCACTGGCATTTGGCCGTCCTTTTTTGTCTTGGAGTTGTTCTGGCGAGGTGTCTAATAGACTTCTCTTACTCATTGATTGAGGTTAGTTTAGTGGTTGATCTTAGAACACTTACTCCAGTGCTAATAAGAAGCGTTTTTGTTTAATTCGACAGTTTGTGATCCACATTGGGCCAAATCTGCTTAGTAATGAAGCGATTGATGATGCTGATTGTATTTATTTTGAGCAGTACCCTGCATCTAGCGAGAGGCTTGGCAAGACTTCAATTTTTTTAGTTCATTTATTGGAGTTGTGCCATGCCATGCCTGATAAGTTTATCGGCCAATGAAATGCCGCAGATATTCATAATGAAGAGAGATATTGAAACTTACCACTTTGTCTGGCTCTTTGCAGTTCCTACCTAATTCATCGTATCAATTTCACCTATTCTATGATTTTCCATCCAATGATAGCCGAAAATCTCACCCCTTCTGCTTGCCACAGCTGGATATTGGCACAGGCTAAGCATCGCTGTCTTAACGTGCTTAAAGCATAGTCAGCAGTTGTCATCTGCCCCACCACCTTCTGAAGTTTACATGTGCAGTTGATCCGCATAAATCCATTTGAGAGTTTCTCGCCGAGGGTTTAGGTTAGATTAGCCATTTGTTCCATTGTGTTCCCCTTTTAACTTGTGGTGTCGTTACTAATTCTTTTCAACCATTGGTTGGCCTTCTCGACCCAATCTGAGGTCTTGACGAAACGTATCATGTTCATTATTGGGATTCGCGCAACGTCCTCAAGTTCTTTAAGAAGTTTGTTTCCCACATGACCGAGGTGACGTATTTCACCTTTCGGGCATTCGCAAAGTAAATGTTTGGTAGTTTCTATTTGCTCTGTATCCTGGCAGCTCCTGCAGTAGTGCGGTGAAATGTCTAGCGGCCATTGTAACTATCGCACAGTACCCAGTCAGTACACCTATGTATTTGGATACTAGCTTCCTTTTTCTCCAATGCTAGTAGGCTTTTGGTTATTTTTTCATTCAGTGCCGGCCATAGGGTGCGAAATATATGTAACACAGTCAGCTCTGGCGGACCAGGCGGTGTTGTTTAGTTCACTCACCCAAGAGTTTAGAACTCTGTTCTTGATGCAGCCAGCAGACATTTTTATTTCCTTTTTGGCTTGTCTGCACCTCGCCTCAACTGCCCACCTTTTTGGGTGTTTATTCTTGGCATATTTTTGGATTATGCTCGTAACCAATCCCCTTTCGCAAAACTGCAAGGTTGACCCCTATTTGGCTAGGACGTTTGCCTTTTCGTTTCCTTCGACTCCTATATGCCCCTCAAACGAAGCCAGTTTTAGCTCATTCTGAGCATCATGCATTTAGCTGCTGGATACATTTAATTGCCAGTGAGGTCTGAATTACAGTCCGACTAATTCGCCTGAAAACAGCATGCTTGTCCATTCAGATTAGGAATTGCCTTCCTCTCACTTGATCCTCCTGATAATCAGACTTTCATAGTATGTGGGCCATTTCGAAGCTTAAGTCCAACAAAGCTGCTGGGGCTGACGGCCTAACTGCCGAGCTGTTCAAAGCAGCAGGCGATGACTTGGTAAGGAGCATGCACCAACTCATCTGTAAAATATGGTCGGAAGAAAGTATGCCCGATGAATGGAACCTCAGCATTGTTTGTCCGATCCTCAAGAAAGGAGACCCTCTGAACTGCGCCAACTACAGAGGCATCAGTCTTCTTAACATCGCTTACAAGATCTTATCAGCCGTGTTGTGTGAACGCCTGAAGCCGTTCGTCAACAACCTGATCGGTCCATATCAGTGTGGTTTCAGGCCAGGAAAGTCCACCATCGACCAAATATTCACACTGCGGCAGATCTTGGAAAAAACCCAGGAACTTCAAATCGATACCCACCACTTCTTCATCGATTTTAAGGCCGCGTATGACAGCATCTATAGAGACGAGCTATACAGAGCCATGTCTAGTTTTGGCATCCCTGCCAAATTCGTCCGTCTGTGCAGGATGACGATGGAGAATGCACGCTGCTCCATCAAGGTCGGTCAAGACCTCACCGAGACCTTTGATGTCAAAAAAGGATTTAGACAAGGCGACGCGCTGTCATGCGACTTCTTCAACATCGTTCTGGAAAGAGTTGTGCAAAACTCACGCGCCAACACCAGAGGCACAATCTTTCAAAAGTCCGTCCAATTACTCGCATATGCCGACGATATTGACATAATCGGAAGAACGCAGCGTGATGTCACTGGTGCGTTTGTGAGTATCGAGACGGAGGCGGCGAAGATGGGTTTAGCGGTCAATGAGGGCAAGACGAAGTATATGCTGTCAACAAGAAAGGACACCCGACACCGACGTCTCGGACAGGACGTCACTATAGACAGCTATAACTTTGAGGTAGTTAAGGACTTTGTCTACCTAGGCTCCGCCATAAATTCAGGCAATGACACCGCCGCTGAGATTAAACGAAGAATAACGCTTGCCAATCGCTGTTTCTTTTGGCTAAGAAGGCAATTGAGTAGCAAAGCCCTCTCCCGAACAACTAAGGTGACCCTTTATAAGTCTTTAATCGTCCCAGTCCTGCTCTACGGCGCAGAGGCATGGACGCTATCTAAAGCGGATGAAGTTGCTCTTGGCTGTTTTGAGAGGAAAATTCTTCGGGTGATTTTTGGTCCCGTCTGCATAGACGGGGAGTGGAGGAGGAGATACAACGACGAACTGTACGGGCTGTACAGCGACATCGACTTAGTGAAGGTCCAACGACTGAGGTGGCTGGGTCATGTAGAGCGGATGGACACCAATGATCCAGCTCGGAAAATCTTCGAATCCACACCCGAGGGTCAGCGCAGTAGAGGAAGACCGCGACTCAGGTGGCGCACGCAAGTGGAAGGGGACCTCAACCAACTTGGCGTGCGAAACTGGAGGCAGCTGGCTAAAGATCGAGCTGGCTGGAGAGACTTGTTGGTTGAGGCCCAGGACCACGCCGGTCTGTAGCGCCACCTTAAGTAAGTAAGTAAGTAAGGATTCTGCATCTGTTTCTGTTCTTTGTCATTTGACCCCTTAAGATGGCAGGGTAAATTACGACCTATTCCTGCCTCTCCTCTGCGGTTATCTTTCAATTTCTTCTGCGGAATCAATCCGTTTTCGATTACAGTGTACTGATACCTTTCGGTAACTGGCATTCTTCTTTTTTCGTCCTTTCTTCCTATGTTCATAGACGGTTCCGTTGATGAATAAGTCCAGTAGCAGTGGCCTTAGAAATGTGTCTAACGCACCTATTGTTATGGTTGAAAACGCATGCTTCCCGTTGCGCCCTTTATTTGTTGTAATTTGTTATGTTTTATACCAACACACCACCGAAGCATACGAAATAATGGGACTTACCGTGTCCCCATACGTGGGGAATCGCACGTGGAAATTTTTCCTGAAGCTAAGTTTGGGTGTGATGTAGTCGGTTGGAAACGTGACCATGCCGTTTGGTAGCGAGTTCAGGATGTTGCTGTGGCCATAGGGCGTGGAGTCTAGCATCCAGATTCTTTAAAACTGACTGCGCTTGATAGTGTGGAGTATTTTGTGTGTAAGTCGAAAGGCAGAAGATGCAGGCGCACAGCTAGAGCATCCGCTGTGGCCGACCTCAATATTCCGGTGGTGCCTATACTCGCTGTTCTTTGGAGCCTTTTAAGTTTTGTAAGATTGTATCCCTTGCCCTTGAGACTGTCCATTGACTTATAAACTCATCTTTACTCAGCTCGATCAGAGATTCATGAATAGCTTCAGCGTGTACGTTATTAAAGACTTCTTCTATGTTTTAGAAGGTGACTAGGGTATATTCTTTTTAATGTATAGATTTTTCGATTGTTCGCACTACTTCGTGAAGAGCCATTTCCGTGGATCTTCCCTTGGGGTACAGGTGGTATGATTTGGATAGCAATGAGTCTTGTAGAATGTTTTGCATGTGGATGTCTAAGATGCGCTCTAAGGTTTTAGGTACAAAGGAGGTTAAACTAATTGGCTTGAAATTTTTCAAAGTCTCGTGCCCGCGTTTCCATACCTTCGTATAAACACCACCCGAGCAAGTCCCCAAGAGTGGGGTACGTAAAGAAAATAAATAGCTGGCGCGACCGTTCGGGATGAGCCAAGGGCTATCTTCTCGCAACCATTCATGTTGCGCGTGCTACATTTTTCGCTCAAATGGAAGGGGCCTGCAATTTATGGCCAACTGCGAACGGCGAATTGAGAATCTTTTTCATAACAAATTATACTCTCGGAGGCTTGTCATTCTCCGACGAGAGGTGGTGCCGCGAGAAATGTTCGATGGACATGGTTGGGATTGAACCCACGCCGCTCGGTCAGCAGTCCAACGCACTAACCACTGAGCCATGGTGAGTATTAATTAGCTTCTAAAGATTTACGCTAGCCAAGGTATTGTTACGTTTTACTACCCGTTCTCTGATGGGTAGTATGCCGTCAGTGCCTGGAAATTTGAATGGGGAGAAGCTGTTATTAGCCCAGGCAATCTTTTCCTCTGAAATGATTGATTTGATATTTTCGTGGGATGCAGGTTGCATTTGCCGGGAACACCCAGGTTCCGTACTTATGTAAATATGTCGGTGCATCCGGGTAAGTGTGTATTCACTAGGAGTTCCAGGGTCTCCGCAGAGGATTCTGTCCAACCGGCATCTAACATTTTTAAAAAGGAAGGGTTGGAGTGTTCTTTGACAAGACATTGCTTAACCTGGCGGAGTCGTTAAGGGTTTCTTTTGATTGGCAGAAATTCATCCAGGCCTGCTTCTTGGATGTTTTTATGGTTTTGTTTTACAAAACTTAGACATTCTTTGTAGGGCTGCCAAAAGTTATGTGGCAGATATTGAAAATCGTCCTGGCATCTGCCTGAGATTAGAGAGATCTTCGTTCCACCATGGGGGGAGTGTTTTTATTCTACGCTTAACTGGGGACGAGACTGGGCTATTTACACATTTCCAGAAAAAGAAAAAAAAATCTTGCCATAGTAAGTGTCTAGGTTCCTATAATTTGTTACTTAAGTGCCAAAAATCTGCAGCCTTTTGCGACTGTATAGTGGATACCTGCAACTCCAATCCTTCAACTCTGAATGCAGTCATCCATGTTCTTTCAAACATTTAAGTTATAAATTATCACGAATATGGCTTCAATTTGCTTACTCTCGTGAGAAATAAATTCTTTGCAATTAGCAATTTTCTTAAGTAAATGTCCGATACTCTATGTCCGCTAGTCTATTATATTTTGTTTATTTCTCAACATAAATCACAGTGTATGTATGTGCATAATAATTTATTTATTTTTTCTTGTATATTTCTCTTTTCAGGTATGTTTCCGGTATAATAAAATAAATTTCAACAAGAAGTGAGTACTCGTATGGTTTTAGTTAATTGAGAGTGGTCTTTTTGCATTCCTTTCGTTTGTATTATTTTTGACAAATCCATTAACTTAAAAATATAAACAATGTTCTTTTTCATTGTCCGGAAATAGTTGATCTACATTTAGATTTGTAAATTTAATTACTTGTTTTTATTGTCAACGAGAATTCCTTGAAGGTGGTGTCTGCAAGCTATAAACATTTGTTTGGGGGTCAAAGTTAACCGTGAAATGAATGCATGTAGTTTAGAGTTCTGGGTAAATCTAAGCCGCAAAAAACCAGTATCTTATGTTACCTCGATTTTAGATAACTGCCTTCAACAGCGCAATCCAAGTCGTTCTTCTTTGACGCGTCACCCCAGGCGAGGCCTTTTTCCACTGCGTTGCCTTTTCAGGGTTAGATTGGAAGACTTTGGGCTGAAGCATTGATTAGCTCTATTTTAAAGAGGTTTTCATTAAGCGTGTCTTAACTTTTAAATTGAATAAAAAGAGTTTTGTGTGAGATATGACAGAAACCTTTATTGCGGATAAAAGTGCATTTAATACCATTATAAGCCTCCGCGGCTTCGGTTACAGGACTCGATCTGAGAGGTCTAATTTTGTATGACTCTGTTGCATAAGTCGGGCTAGATCTTACCAATGGTTTCAATGATGTTGTTCTCCAGTTGGTCAATTGTTGTACGTTTGTTGCCATAAACCAGCAACTTAAAGCAGCCCCAGAGAAACAAGTCTAAGAGCATTAAATCGCAAGATCTTGGCGGCCATTCCACATCGCCTATTCTGGAAATAACGCGCTCTAGGAACTTTTCTTTCATCATCATCGTCATCATTTTCCAATGGCCTGCATATTCACTATGAGGGTCGCGGGTTAAGGGACCTTAAGTGAACTCTCCACATTTATCGATCTTCTGCCATCGACTCTAAATCATCAGGGGTTATCCCCATACAGTAGAGGTGAGATTTCGGACTTTGTCCAGCCATCTCATACTAGGCCTACCCAGTGGATGCTCACTCCCTTTGATAGAGACCCTATCGTCCCTTTGGCTTGTCGCCCGGGTGCCTCATTCGAGACCCCCGGTGTCCGGATTCCGGTCGAATTTTTAGGTGCAGTACTTACTCCGCTCCTCCGTGGATTGGCTTTGACCTGTCCTAGTGAAGCGGCAATGAACCTATGTCGCACTCCCTAGGAGCTGCAAGGCAAGGTTGCCTTGTTCCCGCCACTGCCCTCGTGTGCCGCGGCTATCGATGTGGAGGCAGCATTTACGGGGACTACGCCTACAAGATTCTGCTTCTCCATCTTAAGCTTTCGCCTCTCTTTAGCCCTTTTTCTCTGCTGGGCTCCATAGCACCTTATTCTTCTTTCTTTGAGTCTAGCAACACTCTCATTAGGTGCGCTGGGTGCTATTGCTTCGTGTGTAAAGAGGTGTGCTAGACCGAATGTCTGGGGCCAACCCCTCGCCGGGAGCCGTGGCCTCTTACACCTCTTGGGTGTATATCCCCACCCGAGTTTCAATCTAATTTTGCTCACTTTTCATAATTGTTGTTTGTGTTTTTATTACTTCTCTGTAAAGGCTGGTTCGCGATGTGTTTTTACAGCGGAATTTTTCTCGTCTTTGCTGCTATGACCACATTCGCCGCGGAAGTACTGCCATTGTTTTCACTCGCTGTACGCACCGCGGCTTCCTCGATCCACCACTTGAGGACGCGCTTGATAGGGAGCCTACCCCCCAGGGTCAATCCAATACTCCTGCAATACGCTCCCGGTTTACCTCGAGGGATCCGATCATATGCTTTCTCCAAATCCACAAAACACCTGTAGATAGGTTTGGCATAATCCTAAGCCTTCTCAAGCACCATTCTGAGAGTGAACAGCTGGTCGGTTGTGCTTCTACCTGGACGAAAGCCGCACCGCTCATCGCCCGACCGGGACTCGATCACAGCTCTGAAACGTGCTTCCAACACCTTTGCAAAGACTTTCTTCTTGGATTTGACTCCTTCGATGATATTAAACTTTCTTCCTTTGAGACAGCGGATGGTATGACACTTTGCTTCGGAACCACATGTCATCCAGGTCCATGTCATCCAATTGAGGCCACAAAAAGTCAGTTATCATGGTCCGATACCGATCGCCATTGACAGTCACTGTCTGGCCATTCTCGTTTCGGAAGTTGATACCCAATGACGACGCCTGATCAAAATCCATACCAAACAGTAAGTGTCTCCGGATGAAATGGAGACTCTTGATACCGCTGTGGATTATTCCCTCCCCAAATGCTGTAATTTTGCTTGTTCACGAAGCCGTTTAACTAAACATGTGCTTCATCATTGAAGTTGATTTTTTCGCCAAAATTTGTATCCGTTTCCAACTGCTCCAGAGCCAAATTAGGGAATGTACGACTAGATTGTGTCAATTGCATCTTATACAGATGCATGCCCAAGTCTTTTTGTATAATTTGCCAAGTTGAGGTCGTAGAAAGGCAAATTCCTAGTGCACGACGAGGAATTGAGAGGTTAGGGTCTGGGTTTGGCTGATCACAGCAGCCATATTCTCACTTGACCGCGCATTTCCGCGTCTTACAGGGACTGCTCGATCAGCAACCGAACCACTTTTCCGATAATTCGTTGAATTGCTCGCGCTCTTGGACGATCATTTCGGCCGCAAATATTTCTTGGTTTGAAAAGTTTGGCGAACAGAACACGCTTTTTTTTCTTACAAATTTAAACAATTTCGACGCGTTATTGAATAGTGTAGCGCTCTATGGTGACTATGACAGAACATACACGTCAAAGAATGACAGCATTGCCAGTGGAATCGCCAGAGCAATAATCTGTCAAAGTTCAGACATAACTATTGGAAAACCTCAAAAGTCCGATGCACAGTTCTTATCCTAATCGTCACCTTTTGTCCCTTCCTTTGAAAACTCAATAGTTTTCCGGCGATATGAATATCTAAATTTCCATGTTTTTCCAGAAGTCAGAAAGTCATTCAAAAATAGAAAAGCTTCTCAATTCTCCAATAGAAGTTGTCAATAAAAATTGTAAGTCACTCCAGTTCGTATCAAACATATAACACGCAGAACGTAAATGGTTGCGAGAAACTAGTCCTTGGCCCACCTTTGACTCTCGTACCTCGTTTTTATTTTCCCAACCGGTTTCGGTGGACGAGAACCTCTCCGCGTTAGTTGGGTGCCTATACGGTGAGAATCTCAAAATCAGTTAAAAGCCAGCCGCTTGGGAAAGGAGTAAACTATTTGACAAATCCTTTCGACTAGTATTTGGCAGGTACCAGAGATTTCCTTGAACGCTCAATGATATTATATCGACTCTCTTCTTCTTTTCCAGGTTAGGATTCGATTTTGTCTGAAGAAATTTCTGTCGAAGTGGCTCTATAGCGACATCATCTATGTACATGTATACCGTACAGCCGTCTATCCTTACCACTATTTTGCCTAGAAGGAATATCTTAACCACGTCTCCTAAAGACACTCCTCTATATAATACTCTTCGGATAGACCAGTTCCTTTTTTAAGATGTGACTTGACTTGCAAAGCAGATCCCATAAAGCCTAATCCACTTAAAAATGCATACGGATATTTCTCCCTAACAACAACGACCACAAATGCACAGATTCTTTTTGGTAAGCCAGTGCCACCTAACAAGTGCAACAAACACACACACACACATGCACACGTAACTGCAAGCTTGTTCTATGCGGTCTATGCGCCCATTCTGTGTTCCATGAAATGAGGCTGAAAGACTGCCTTCAGCAAGGCCGTTCGAACCGTACTCTACACTTTCAATAATTTTTTATGTCAAACATCCCTTTCAGAGCTGCCATTCGTGGTGCACACACCATTCTAACCAGAGTGGGTAATAGGCAATAAAAGGTGTGGTAACCGTGCGGTGCACTCTAAGCACGTACCGTACGTATTATATAAAACTTATTTACATACAGACGTATGTATGGACGCTTACAAAGAGAAATACGCGCGCGCGCGCGTTCAAGCGGTCTCAGTCACTAGGTTCGCGGTATGCACTGTTGCGGATGTGGACGCGCGCACTGTACACTTACTTGCCCAGTAACCAAGGCGGCTATTGTATTAATTACCTTGTTAAGAAACTGCCAGGCGCTCAGTTTTCGCTATTGTTGTGCTTTCGACACTCGCTGAACCAATTTACGATTTAAATTCTTTTTGAACTGAAGAGTTCCAGATACTTGTGACTTTTTACACATGTGTCCGGTAACAATTTATTGCACTCTATATTGGCGTACCGAATTTATGGCCACTGGGCGTTGTCACGTTGTCCCGTCTCGATGTGTCTGTGTGTGTTTGTGGATAGATTCAATCCCAGCCCAGATTGAAAGTGTACAATTCTAAGTTGGTGCGTGGTATCGACAGGAGAAAAAGAAAAAGAAAAAAAAATGAAAAGAAGCTGAAACAGAACCGGAGACTTTGGGTGCGGCATACTGCAAGACATTGAGAGCGCATTCGAAAGCAGACCACTGGCCATTAGCCATGGCTTAATGGCTAGAATTGAATTTAATCGGATTAACTTATATGGGCTATTGCCATTGAGAGTGGTAAGACCGGCTCTGTCTCATATTCCATTGAATATTAGTTGAGACAACCTTTCATTTAGCACACCTTTAAGAGAAGTACTAATTGAGCAAGCAACTGTTCTCAAAGTAGACTAATTATTGTGCTTTAGGCGGTTTTCTGTCTTTTTTTTTTCTCCCCGACTCAGGTGTAGTTTTGAGAAATGTTGGTTAAGTCTATACCTGGCAAGAAGGGCTAGAAAAAAAAAATCAATGAATATCTTCCGATAGCTCTTGTTAGTACAGCTCTGGCCGTACGCTCCGAGCTAACGCAGGTTCGAGTCCAGCTAAATCAACCAAAATATTTCCCTACCCCCCACCAGGCAATGAAAAATCTCTGAGTGTATAACTTTTCATGAAAAGGTTCTTAATCCGCAGCTCGAAGGTGCTGTTTTACTAAAAATTGTTTAAGAATTTCAGAGAAATCCAAAAATCGACAGACAGTTGTCAATGTGAGCTGAACATTCGCAGCTTCATAGTGCCGGTGTAATTCTTACAAGAATGTGAGAACACAATCTGCTCTCTGAGGTTGTCCTCTTTACGAGAAGGAGGGTTGTGACCTGTCTGACGCAGCCAGTTCTAAATGGTGCCATTATCAAGATCTCCGATGAAGTCAAATATTTAGGTGTTATCCTGGATAAAAAAATTTCTTTGGGTAAGTCGAATGCACTCTCAGTTTACTGGCAATGTAAGGATGCTTTTGGCAAGACGTGGAGCTCATCACCGAAAAAGGTCCTTTGGATCTATGTATTCGGCTATGACAAGACCGTTTCTATCTTATGCGTCGGTTGTTTGGTGGAGTGAGCGTTCGCGTAGGTATGTGACTACCTACTGCACTAGACTTCAAAGAACGGCTTGTCTCGGCTGTACGGGAGCTTTTCCGAGTACACCTGGCGTTGCTCTAGACGCTCTGCTTGATCTACCTTCTCTTGATTCTTATATCGAAGCAATCTGTCATCTTAGACGGGGCTTTTGGTATCATCCGCACTTAAATTTTGATGACCTTGCGCGCCACTTATCCTTCTATATCCCATCTGATGCAATCAAACCCGAAATTCGGTTGTGACTTTCGAAATCGACTTTCCTTGCCTTTAGGAATGATTTCGGACAGAGTCTGAGCCTAGACGGGACTGTAGTCGAATCTTCACCGTCGGCTCTAAAACCAGTCATAAGTCTTCGTGGAGGTCGACAACACCAGACTTTACTTTTCCTTGGGCAAGCATGCCCCTGTTTTCCAAGCTATATTGTAAAGAATAGGTGGAAGGGTTTAATCATCTGCGTGTCTAGAGATAGCCAGGCTGCGTTTTAAGCTTTGCTAAACCCTTTTACCAGTTCCGAAATAGTGCGAGAATGCAAGCACTCTCTGAATTCGGTCGCAAGGCTGAAAGCTTTGACCCTTGTCTGAATCTCAGGTCACACTGGAAATGAGATCTCCGGTAAGATTGCTCGACAAGGCTGATAGGATGTTTTCTTAGGACATGAACCTGTGTTGGGTCTTTCCGCGTCCTCGGTTAGGGCCTCCATTAACGATTGGGTTTCCTACGAAAACACAATTGTGTGTTACACACTCTCTCTCCAGGCTCTCCAGGATGCAGGCAGACTAAACGAATGCTTCCGAACGTCGGTAAGAAATCAGCGGCATTCTTGCTGTCACTCAGCAGAAGAGAGTGTAGACAACTTATTGGCGTTCTAACGCTTGCTTTTGCCAAACATGTGCGATGCCTGTGGAGAGGGCGACAATATTTCTGTTTCGAGAGAATCCAGTATCGTATGGCTCGTTCTCCAGCTCTCGTCACAATGCAGCAGAATCAGCACGAACGATTTTTTATGCAGACCGTCGACAGTAAACATAGCTTTCTAATTTACTTCCATAGTTCCTGTGTCCCTTATCTAAGACCATCTTTCAAATCACTATCGTGCTCGGTTCCTGTCGATGTGCCTCAATTCTCTTCAACTTTTCTCCAACTTTGTTGACACCTGGATTTTTGTACAATTGCGTCTATACGTACTCGGCACGATTTCTGATATACATACATGAATTTGGCTTTTCCTTTGAGATACGATTTGGTCAGAACACTCGCAGTATACTTCTTGGACAGCGATTGACCAAAGTCTTTATCTTTTTTGTATAATAACATTGGCGGTCACTTTTCAGGCGGTGACTGAAACAATCACAGCTAGGTGGTAAGACTGATCGTCATTTAGATTTTTGACAGCATTCCAAAAGTAGAGTTTTCTTTTCCAAATTAAGTTGCTTATATCTACGTAAGTAGTTCGGTACCATCATCGATAGATACATGCTTTCAAAGTTTCGAATTTGTGGTATTCGGTCGACTTCTTGATCAGAAATCTATGAATGTGATGTTGGGGCTTATTCAGGCTGAAGAGTTTTTTTTTATCTTAAACTTCAATCCCGCCTTGTTGGCCTCTACCAATGATACCAGTGTATGTGAATTTTTTTCGATATGTGAGCAGGCAAACATCATCATCGACATGGCACTGCAAACATCAGAAATAATAAGCGAGACAGTATACAGTCTGGTCGGGTACCGCTTTAAATTTCAAATTCCTTTGACAGTCTACTTCCGTGCATCACGTGATAGTTTGCGCCTTCATACTATATAGCAAGCAATTTTTCAGGAACACCTCTCCTTTGCAAGGGTTGCCAGAGGAAGTCTCTTGCAAGCCTTTCCAAGTCGATAAATTGGAGATGTAGTTATTCTATGACGTTGTTCTATGATGAACTGAAGAGTGTTGATGTGTCTTACACAGTCGAATCTGGATCTGAAGCCGACTTGTTCATTTCGAGAGTACTTTCGACATGTTACTTGATGCGATTGAGAATTATACTGGCTACTATGACTATCTTACCAAATGCGGAAAGTATACTAATATACCCCTCCAGTTCTCCCACTCAGTAAGATTTCTTTTCTTTCCGAGTTTGACAATTATTTCCCTCCTCCAGGCTTTGAAGAAGGTCTCAGGCCCCTTCTAGAAGAGAAGCCAAAAGGTTCGACGAAACTGTTGGCGAGATTTTTTTAAAATAATTCAGCAGCAATGCCATCAAGCCC
This sequence comes from Matsumyia berberina, assembly GCA_917880715.2. Lineage (NCBI taxonomy): Eukaryota > Metazoa > Arthropoda > Insecta > Diptera > Syrphidae > Matsumyia > Matsumyia berberina. The sequence continues at coordinate 105,269,775 of OU862870.1, read as the reverse complement.
GGCTTTGTTACTTCTAAACGCTCCAATTGCGGTTATGATCTCTTCTTTACTGGGGGGGTATGTAAGGCATATTAGGAAATTCATGGCATCGAAGTGCTCGTTCCAAAAGTAGGAAAGTACCACCTAATCTTCTCATTGGATTTTTATGTAAGATGTGATCACCTGTCAGGTGATAGTTCTGCTGTCGCATTTACCAGTAATTACTTTGGTTTGTTTAGCAAGGGCGTTATGCTTGACTGCCCTCATTTTCAAACGGCACTGCTTGGGTGGCTGCGATTGCGAACTACAATTTAATTTTACTCTTCGGTCTGTAGATGCGACAGCCAGGTGCAATGATTTCTCGGTGTATCACCTAAGAAAGTGTCTGCAGCAGAAGCAGAAATGTATTTCACTGAATTCCAGTCCTCTTCTATGGTTGAAGGCAGCAGAAGCTGCTGATTGTTTCAGTTCTCTTTGCAAGATAGATCCTTTAGTCTGTTGGTTTCTCAGATCATTCCATTCTCTCGGACGACAGAAATTCGTAAGTGAATGTGTGCTAACATAAGATGGTGCTCTCGTTCCATACCGGCATCAGCTGCGTGCTTCTTTTGTAGATGTCGCTGACACTTATTTTTTAATAAAATTCGCCCTTATGGCTGACACTGCTACCTAAACAGATCTATTGTCTCACGGGTACAATTAGCCCAATAGATCTATTTACTCCCTTATGAAGGAGTGTTTGACTTTAGTAGCCGAGTTCCTGAAGTCTGCTAGCCCAAGGAATTTGTTATAAAAAATCCATCTTTGTAGACAGTACAGTCGCAAACATCCACAGAGAATGTGTGTCTCGTCATCCAAATAGAAATGGCACAAGCCATGGACAGCGGCAACCTGGATTGGACTGTTTTTTGGGCTGATAGTACTCCTTTAGGCTCCTTTCTGCAATTCAGTGGCCAGGTTTCCCTCACTATTCCGAAGAGGGTGCTTTACTGCATTTTACCGCAAGACTCTCCTGTATCCATGACTCTATTCTTTCTATGCAAGTTTCAAGAAATGATGATACTTGAATGCAGGCACAGGCACTGCTCCCTTTGCATCGTCCTTACTTACTTACTTAGGTGACGCTGTAGATCGTGATGAACCTGGGTCTCAACCAACAAGCTCATCTAGTTAGCCCGGTCCTTAGCTAACTGCCTCCACTTGTGCATGCTTAGTTGGTTGAGGTACCCTTTCACTTGCGTGCGCCACCTGAGTCGCAGTCTTCCTCTACTGCGCTGTCCCTCGGGTGTGGATTCGAAGCTTTTCCGGGCCGGAGCATTGGTGTGCATCCGCTCTACATGACCCAGCCACCTCAGTCGTTGGACCTTCACTCTTCTGGCTAAGTCGATGTTGCTGTACAGCCCGTAATGTTCATCGTTGTATCTCCTCCTTCATTCCCCGTCTATGCAGACGTGACCGAAAATCACCCGAAGAATTTTCCTCTCGAAACGGCCAAGAACAACTTCATTCGCTTTTAACAGAGTTCATGCCTCTGCGCCGTAGAGCGGGACTGGGACGAAAAAGGTCTTATACAGGGTCACTTTCGTCGTTCGAGAAAGGTCTGCACTAATAGCGGAGATCAGGTAGACAAAGTCTTAGCTACCTCAAAGTTATATCTGTCTTGTCTATAGCGACTTTGTCCGAGACATCGTTGTTGGGTGTCTTTTTTTGTTGAGAGCATATACTTGGTCTTGCCCTCATTGAGCTTAACGTATCTTCGCTGCTTCCGTTGGTCAGTTAGACAGATTTATGAAAGATTGTGCCTCTGGTGTTGGCTTGAGAAGTCACAAGACAGCGCGTCCCCTTGTCTAAAACCTTTTTGGACTTCAAAGGTTTCGGTAAGATCGTTACCGACGTTGATAGAGCAGCGTGCATTCTCCATCGTCATCTTGCATAGACGGACGAGTTTGGCAGGGATGTCAAAACTAGACATGACTCTGTATAGCTCGTCTCTATAGATGCTTTCCTAGGCGGCAAAGAGGTGGTGGGTATCGATTTGGACTTCTTGAGTTTTTTCCAGGATCTGCCGAATTGTGAAAATTTGGTCCATTGTGGACTTTCCCGATCTAAACCCGCACTGATAGGGGCCAATCAGGTTGTTGACAAAAGGTTTCAGGCGTTCATACAGTATGGCAGATGAAATCTTCTACACAATGTTGAGGAGGCTGGATACCCCTGTAGTTGGCGCATTTGAGGGGGTCTCCTTTTTTGTGGACCAGGCAAACGATGCTGAGATTCCATTTATCGGGTATACACTCATCTGACCAAATCTTAGAAATGAGTTGGTGTACGCTCTCTACCAGGTCATTTCCAGCTGCTGTTAATCCCTCGGCCGGAAGGCCGTTGGATCCAGCAGCCTTGTTGGATTTATGTTTTGATATTGATTCGTCTCAATCAGGTAGACGGAAATTTTGGCTCTCACCTTCTAGGTTGAATGCTCCTGCCTGACAGCGGGATGTTGGTCTTCGTCGCCGTTATGCAGTCTGCTGAAGTACATAGTTTTTCCAAATTGTCAGCACCGACTGTGACTCTACTACGAGGTTTCCTCCTTCATCTCTACAGGTTTCCGTACGGGTTCTGCTGCCCTGACACGTTCTCTTTACCTTTTGGTAAAACTTTCGTACGTTGTTCCTGGAGTATAATCTCTCAATATCCTCGATTGCGCGCTCCTCATGCTCTTTCGAGAAGTCGATGTTCTTCCCGTCTCTTTTGCTCGTAGAGCTCACGAGGAGCTCTCGTCCTTCTCTGCAGCGCCGCTTTATATGCCTCTTGTTTGGCTGCATGCACTTCCCGGCTTTCTTCGTCAAATCAGGGGTTTCGGAGTGGTGGTCGCGTCCAACCTAGCACATTAGTTGCCTCCTTTCTGATGGCCTGTTGGCGGGCTTGCCACTGGTCTTCGAAATATGATGCTAGCGGCATAGGACTTGTTGAGAAATTTCGGGATACCCGTTTGGCAAAGATTCGCATCTTCCACTTGAACCTAATTCTTATTCTTCTTGGCGATCCCCGGCTCTTGGACGAGGGCTATATCTTCTTCGCTTTCGACAAATTAGCTTTGTTGTAGGTTTGTCAGTATCAGTGACACTTGTAGTTCTCCGAATCTGAAGACTGATCGCAGTTTCCTAGAAAGCCTCAATTTTTCATAGACAATCCCGTCATGTGGTTGGAATTTCCTCATCATTCGTATTAAAGTGATCGCAATACCTGCTTCGGAAATATTGGCTGTAGGCTAAAATTGCATTGAATTCGGTTTGTCTTGCAAGAAAAAAAATCTCATAAATCGCATATTTCTCCTCCGAAAAAATGCAACATTTAGCAAGACAACAATTTTAATTGCAATTTCGCTGAAATAAACCAAATAACTTTCAAAATAACAAACGAAAATGCCAGTCGTTTGCCGGGAACCTGCAATAAGTCACAAAACCGCAATTTGCTATTTCATTCTGCGCCACGCCATGCCTGCCACAACTGATCAAACAAAAACGCCATGCCCGTTGCGATTAAATTGTTCCATTTGATCAATAAACAACAATACTTACCGACTGACCGCAGGCCAATAATAACACTGATATGTTGTCATAATAAAAAGTTGGAGTTTACGAAGACAAGTTTGACGCCACTGACAAAGAAGAGCCTTGTGTGCAGCACTACCCCAATGATAACGCTTCGATCTGCCAGCGGGTTCTCGAAGCCATCGCACATTCTTTAACTAGAAAAAAAAAAAAGATAATAACTCCAGTTACCGCAAATGGTGCACATAAGCAGGTATCTCTGCAAGAAACACACATTCACTGCACGGTACACTAAAGCCACAAGTGCAAGCAGAGTGTCCAACCTAAGACACATCCACAGAATCAGCTGTCGTACTACAATCGCTAGGAACGCGCGCCGCACGATAGTTTAGAGCCGACTTTATGCAATCTATTTCGCTTAGTTTTTTTTTTGTTTAGTTTATATTAAATCGCAGACCGAAAAGTGAATGTCCACCGAAAGTCCTTGAAACAAAAACCAAGCTTACCAGTTAGGCGCATACATAAGCACGCCGTGCTTTCAAAATTGTATAAACGAGCTGAAGCTGGAACGGTTCGCAGCGTTCAGCCCTCACTGCACCTCAGCACCTCTGAGAAACAAAAAAAAAAAAAAAATGAAATAATTTTTTATTTTTTTTTTTGGATTGCAGCAGCAGAACAGGCTGCGAGTGAGAGTGAGGTGACTGAATCGGTTTGCACCCAGCCGGGCCAGCAACAGCTAACGGTTAGGCATCGTTTGTTGTTTGTTGATTGTTATTTGTTTATAACTGACGCCTCAGAATGACAGGTCACATGACAAGTCGGACATTGCAGTTTGGTGGTGGCTGTACGCAACCCTCCGTCGTGGCTGAGCGTTAATCTGTGCAAATTGATATGCGATACCTTGAATTTGCGTAAACCTGCAGTGCAACCCGAGTAGCTGCTCGGTGATGTATCTATGCGTGTGTATTTCCCAATGCACAAGTTCTCTGTGATGTCGAAATCGACAGCTTTACATAGTAAGTGGGTGTCCTAACCCGTTTAAGAGCACACTCGCCGCATGAGGTTAATGATGATTATAGGCTAGGATACGAGCACTTGTCTGTTGGAGTTCAAGTTATGTAACTCTGATGGCTTTGCAAAAGGAATACGTTTGCCAGGTTTTTGGTTTTTTTTTTTCCTGTAGATGGTTGGAAGATTGGTGTAAAACATAATGACCCAACACAGATAGAGGTCGGTCGTGGCGGTATGCATGTAAAAACGGGTGGAAGACAATGAGGGTGATGCAAACCGGATACTAAATTACGGAACTGATTTTATTGCGCAGTTCTGGGACCTCATGAGTGGTTACGAAGCAAACTCGTGTAAATTCAAAGGACTTGAACTTCGAACTCTTTAAGCGTCAACAAGCGCAGAGGGAATGCACCTGAAATCAGTTAATTAATTTCTAGTCCCAGGGATCAGAGAGAGTACTCTTGTTGATGAACTGAAAAGAAAAGGGACTAACTGATAATCTGGGAATACTCTGCCAGGTCATGCATTGAAGTATAGTGTTACTTGGAGATTATTGACAAATTTAGTGGCTTCAAGTTGTAGATTATAACAGGTTAATTCAACTCGATTCAAGTGAATGCCAGCTCCTTGCTCTTATGGTTACATTTTTTGATTAAGGGTATTCATGCCAAATGTGTTCTGAAGCTTTTAAAGGCACTTCAACTTCGAAAGCTAGTTTGAAGCCTACATATTTCTTTAGACAAAAACTTTAAGTGCAGCAGTCTTAGGCCCCTGCCACGCAATAAGCGGCAAATGGCAGAGCGGCCGCTTGCCGCTCATTGCGTGGCAGAACCCTTAGGCAGTCGTCAATTCCACCAACACCAAACGCGAATACCAGTGAACTGAAGTGAAAATCGGATCCATCATTTCACCTCACGTCCCCAACGTCCTTATACGAGAGAAGTTAGTGACGTAGAAGTAGTTTATGTAATCAAAGAAAATTGTACTCATTTCCTACTTTGAAAATTAGTTTTGTCCTAAGTTTCCAGGCTCCGTAAAGTCCTCCATAAATCCGAGTGTTCTAAGCTCCTTCAAGAAATCCAATGATTCATGTGTTACCTCCAATGAAAAAGCATTTGACTCGCCGCTAGATATTCATTTCTCTGGTTGTTGCAAAGTCCTCAAACTATTCTGTTAAGCCCGTGCCACACACCCAAAGAACTGCAAGGACCATGTGGCATAACTTACTTACTTAGGTTGCGCTACATTTCGGGGTGAACCTGGGCCTCCACAATGTCCAATGCGCAGATTTTTCCTGTACAGCTCGTATAGTTCGTGATTGAATCTTTTCCTCTAAAGCCTGTCGACGCGTCCGGGACCGAATCTTTCGAAGAATTTTTTCGTTCGAAACGACTAAGAATATCTTCATCTGAAGTTCAAAAAATTGGTCCACTGTGGACTTTCCTGGCCTAAATTCACATTAATAGCGGCCAATGGGGTTGTTGATGAAAGGTTTCAGGCGTTAACAAAGTATGGCATATGAATCCTTGTACGCGATGTTGAGGAAGCTGATACTCCAAGATTAAAGTGCGGTACTTGCTAAGGCCAAAACCTCCATCAAAAGAAGTGTTCCGAACTTGATAGGAGGTGTCAAGGCTAAAGTTCGAGGGTCTTGAAACGATACTGAGCAATTCATATTTTTTTTATCAATCTTGGTCGCCATGGCTCAGTGGTTAGTGCGTTGGGCTGCTGAGCAAGCTGCCATGTCTATCGAACATTTTTCCCGTCGAACATTCCTCTCGTCGGACAAGCCTCCGAGAGTACAATTTGTCAATTCGCCGTTCGGAGTCGGCAATAAATTGTAGGTCCCTTCCTTCTGTGCGAACAATACAAACACGCACAACATGAATGGTTGCGAGAAGCTAGGTCTTGGTTTGCCTCGAGCTGTCGCGCCAGATATTTATATATTTTTTAAAAAGTTTGAGCAACCTTCAAGTCATCCGGGCTTATCATACTAAGCAGAGCCGCAACCAAGAAGGATCTCCATCTAGCTCGATTGCTAGCCAGTTAGTTGAAGTCCATTTTCATGTGTTGATGACCCATCCGCTCTGTAAGTCACAGTCATATTCATCGTTGCTTTATACCTTTCTGAAAGGTAGACCAGTATCTTCAGTTTGAATTTGTGTGTACGAATTTACTCAGGGGTCAATCAAGTACAGAACTTGTGTTAAAGTCAGACAGATGGTCTCCGAAATTTTAGGGTCTTCAATTGGACTGATATACAAGTATGTACTTATCTAGGTATGTGTACAACATAGTTGACTGGGCACTTCTTTCCAACGATAATATTTCTGGATGATCATTCCAAAAATCCGGTTGTGAGGTGACAACATGGCTACCGGATCTTCGAGTGATTATTTTCATTATTTTTCCGTCATTAAGCACAACGTCCATTTCGTGTTGCTCTACATATTGAAATTCCAACCAGTACTTGATAATTCGCCTCGTTTCTTCTTCATCAGGGTACGTCAGTCTATAAAATTGGAGTCTTTGGAATTTTGCTAATTTTAAATAGATAGTTATACACCGTCTATGGTGTCATACAGAACCGCGCCATCCCAGAAGTGGTCCTCCACTTACTCTTTTCTATCTATCTATCGACATTTTTCGTACCTATCGTCATAATCGCGCAGTATTTTTGCCTCCTGTTGTAGTCTTAGCCTAATGAAAATCGTATTGATGTCCAACCAGGCCATTCAACTTCATCAAAAGCACTTTTTAGCCGGTCGCATATAATGTTCTCGGAAGTTGAAGGATCATCAGGTGGTTTCATTCTGTTTGGGAGTAGTTATTTTTTTTTCTAGTCGCGTTGTGACGGGGACGATTGTGCGCATTGGTGTTGAACAGGTGAGTGACAAGGCTCTTCGTCATAACTGCCCTACACAAATATCCCCTTCCTACTGACCGAAGGTCGGGTGTGTTTTAGTCTTTCTTTTGAACTTTTGCTAATGTCAGTGACATCGATATATTTAAAGGACACACTCTTATTGTCTTATTATGCTCAAGTTCGTGAATAAATAAATCTAAATCTAAATTTGCGCACAAGTTTTTGAGGTTGGGAGTCTTTTTTTTGGAATGGGATAGATTGTAAATTTATGTAGGTGACCCATAGAATTTTCTGCATTCGGGCAATCGGACGACAGGCTTTTATTTTGACTTCCTTCTGACTTTTTTCTATAACTTAAATCTAGTTTATTGTGTCCGCGTCTAATTGGACCCCTTTTCTACCCAAATTGTCAAGGCTTGCTGCTGCCTTCCTCACTCAATGTTGTTTGTGTGATATTTCCAACAGTCTTTGTTGGTCTTTGTTTTGTCTGCTTTTCTAACGATTAATTGTCTACGGCTTGTACAGCTATCTTGCAAAGCTAGAATGCTTATACGAGATACGGTATCTGCTCGTCTTGTTCCGAAAAACTTTTGCGTGCTCTGTGGCTTTTTTTCAACACGCCCCTGCCATTATTGTTGCTTCTGGTCAGGGTGTAGATATATTCTACTCACTGCTGCTGTACATATGTACGTGTCGTTCATCTATAAACCACCTGTTAACCCTCATATCAGCCTGCCATCGACCTTGACCTTTGTTTTGTAAGACGCATGTGTCGTTGAAATTTTACCAGTATACAAGAAGATTAGTGGAATGGCTCTGCTATTGACAGTTTTGTCATTACTATTCTGTATGTAAGAAGAGAAGTTATTTGTTTTGCTGTCTTAGGTCCTGTCTTAAGCCATTTTAGGTGTATCTTCCTCACTGATATAATTGTTTTACTTGTAGACATCTTCTATGAATTTTAATTAAACTAATTATGAGTCCACCAACTGGGCCCTTAACAGTATGAATCAATCCTCCAGATGGACGCTCAACGGAACAATAATCCAGACGAGCATAGGTGATGCGGAAATATCAGCTCTTGTCCTCAGGGAAGTGTTTTCTCGTGGGTTTTTAGGCTCAAAATTACGAACTGGCTTATAACAAGACTGAAGGTCTTCTATGCTTACGTAGTCTGGTGCACAACAGTCATCGAAAACAGAAAAAATAAGAAAATCAGAACAATTTCGATGTCCAGCCGGAGCTTGTACTATGGTTATATGTCAGATTGCTTAGGAAGCAACTCAAACAAATAGATGGTAGACTCATCCATCCATCGACTCTTTTATTCATATGATTTCAATCTAAAATCGAGGCAAGAAGACTACCTTTTCGTTCCTCATCATCATTTAAGCATTACACAGCATTTATCTTGACTCTAGACGACATGCTACTTACAGTCAGTCAAGTGGCTTCAAAAACACTCGAGTTATGACATCGAGAAATCTAACCATCTTCTACTGAATAGTACTTTTCTTAGGTAATAAAAGCGCGCTGGCGCTTCAGTGAAATCTGGTAGAAAACACCTGAATGAATATTCTCTAAGCTGCTGTTCTCCACACAATCACAAAATAAATTGAACCTTCTTCGAAGCCTGAGATAATCAGGAGGAACTGATTCTCGAACAAACTTTCCACTTTGCAGACTGTGTCTCGAGAGAGATGAAATCTCTCTTCAAGTTCTCACAGATTATCCGACTCTAAGTTCTATAGAGGAAGCACTCACAGGGCATTGCTTGACAGGTAGGCACGGGTGTGCCCTTCAACGATCTTTGCAAAAACTGCGGAGACGAGGTAGGTAGAAGTGGTGGTAGGATGCACCGTTTGTAATCGAACACACTCTTGTAACCTGGTGTCTTGTGGATGTTGATAGGCTGGTAACTAAGATATGTAAACTCTGTAGAGTTGAGGAAAAAAAATTGTTCTCTAATGCTTTCCTCTCAGATATCTCATAGAGGTCTTCGAAGGAAAGTGCAAAAGAGTGGTCATTTCGAGGGATACCTAGCTTGGCTGCGTGGTCTCCTATTGTGGCAGTGGATAAGATTCTTTCAATATCTGGTCTTGATCTTCTAAGTCTTACTTGACATGAAGCAGTTATCAAGACGAATGTTGTCACAAAATCGTGTCTTTTTTTTTTGCTTGTGAACCATTACAGTCTGACCAGTACTGTGTCCTGGGACCCAGGCAAGAGTGACTATAGTACGAACTCCCAATTGGATCAATTCTTTCTAGGATTGTTCTACCAGTCTGTTTAGATTCAAATATGAAATAAATAACTAGTCCATGCAACTTCAAACGGTGATTTAAAAAACTCTCGGAGGTTTGCCATTCCCTGATGAAAGATGATGGCACGAAAAATATTTGGTAGATACTGCTGGGTTTAGAACTCACGAACCTCGCAAAGTAGGCCAAAGCACTCAACACTGAGCCACGGCAATCGTGTGGATTAGCGTATCAAAATCCTTAATTACTTTTCTTGGGCCAAATCGTCTCTTGAGTGATCGTATAACTCGTCACGTAAAAATGAGGATTCTAGGGCCAAATTGTATCGTTTTTACGTGATGAGTTATGCGATCATGGAAAAGACGATTTGGCCCCTGTTCTACCGCTGGAGGAGCACTTCTATGAAAATCTCAACGATCTTGCTAAGCTCTGGTTTCATCTCCAGATCTTTAAAAGTGTTTCTGCACATAGTGTGTAGCAGAAGAGGCTAATACTGACACGGTGACCCACAGAATCTTTCTCTTTAAAGAAATAAAAATCATCTTGCAAATCTGTCGGTGCTGGTAATCTAGACTCTGCATGGTTAGACAGCGGACCAACATTTTGATCTAAATGCGTCCGTGCCTAAGCCTGACTTATTTATTTGAATGAATAAGAACTCTAATTCATAAAATTTTCAATAAAATATTTTATTTGTAAACGTTGATGGGACTTCCCAATCACAACCAATTGAAAGCCACCTTCTCAGCCAACATCTGAACCCATCAAAAGAAGTGTTACAACAGCAAGGCAAATAAGCTCATACTCACATGATGAAATAATTAAGTTCTCATTATACAAGTCCATTTTTCTTAACATTGACTTTTAAAACAGGATGAGAAAATGAGTCTTAGCTTTACAGTCTCGTGTGGTACACTCCTCCCAGCAACCTGCATCATTAAGATGTCAATTAATCATTCGCAAGTTAATTGGAAAATGAAGCAATGTCATGGAGCAAATAATAATTAATTGCTACATGAAAAATAAAATAAAATCAAAGAGAATTGCACGTTTATGCTTTTAATTTAAAAAAAAATTATTTAATAGAAATTCGAAAAAAAAGTCAAAGAAAATTATGCAAACGCTTGAGAATTGTACAAAAATTTCAGAAACATTTTTTTATAAAAGGGTTGATTTTGACAAAGTCTTAAGAATGTCTCAACTCAACAATGCGAAAACTGCACCTTTATGAACTGCCGACCAAAGAAGACCTTGACGATTTTGGTATTCTTTCCTGTTCTGGTCCTCATCTAGCAACCTTCTCGAACTAGTTTATTCCATAGAAAGCTGCTTTCCAACTTTCAGCTTTCCAACTGCATAATTCTCTACTGGATTGGCCAATGACCTTAGGACATTGCCAAAACTGCATTTTGTTTGAACTGCCGTATCCCGATTTGATTGAGTTCCTTGTTTTACCAAATGCTATTGCTTTCTGAATTAATTGCAGAGACGTATGTGTAAGGAACTATGTATGTATCAAGGACCATAACGAGGATATCAATCGAGCACTTGACTACGATCGAGGATGTTACGCTGCTAGTTAATTCCGTATTATAGGACCGTCCAGTTCCAGTTAAGGTTTGGGTCAAACATGATACCCAGATACCTCGGGGTGGAGGATAGTGTGGGTGGTTGGCCTTTAAGAAGGGGAAGGGTGAAGTCAGGTATTCTGGTTATGGTAGTGAATAGCATCAGTTTAATTTTACTCGGGTTTACACCAAGGCCACAAGCTGTGGCCCAGGTGTTTACCCGGTCTAGAGCTGCCTCCATGATTTCACTCATCACGGAGGGAAACATGACTTCCATGACTTTGTACTGCATATGTATTACTAAACTTAACCCCGCTATTAAGTCGATGGGTCTATACTCGTAGCTATTTCCGTAGATAGTGTCGTTCGTTCTTCCTCATGTTATCTTCCCCTTCAATTTGGGCTTGAAAATCTCAAAAGATAATTTTTACGTCCAGTATATTTCGGGCCCAACTCTAACTAACATTTGGAAATAATTTTCCAGTTTTCCGAATTTAATAACTCTGTGTCCCCTACAAGTATGTAAAATCTTTCTTCTTTGAAAGTCTATAAAACTTATTTTCACTCCAACTCCATCCATCCAACCCCCTTTGACACTCACAAGACGTTCAGTTGACTTAATTATCCGAAAGATTCTATACTCAAACCTGCCTAACAGAAATCAATAAATGAAGTCACTGACACTTCACTGGCGCCATGGAACTTACACCACACGCAATGCTTCCATATGGTCCCACGCCGGCTTCCTATTTTAATCGACTCCAATAACAAGCCCACTCATATCGTTCAGAGGAAAACATTCAACAGACGTATAGAAAACGATAACACCGTTAACCAAGATTAAAACATTCCCGCAGTTCGGTCGGCTCGTCTCGGTTGCTATGAAAGTCCTTATCAGCACTTCACACTGATAATGCACGAAATTGTTCTCAGTGCGGTTACATTCCCCAAAAAAACCTTATCCGTGGCGTGTCACTCAAAATAAATTCCGTGTCAACTAGCCCCCTTACCATCTCGAGCCACAAAAATGTCGCTTATCATTCCGCAAATTACAGCGGATTTTCCATGTGTGTTACACAACACGTAGGCGGAGTGAACAAGGACTACCCCAACGCCCGCTCCAGACTTTCTATACGGCGAGAGAAACAATTTTATTACATCTGGCGCCAGGTTCGTCCAAAAAACAAGACTTCCCCGCACCTTCACACCCTCGTGTGCATAATTACATCGCTGGACAATTATTATTAAATTGCAGAAGGGAAATAAGGACGCGTGGGTTGGGTTTGTAAAACCACTCAAACCCCCCCTTGTATCAGACACGACAACGTAGTAGAAAAGTGAGCGGAAATTTGTGGCTCCTAGCAACGCTACGCCGCCAAGTGACGATGACGACGTTTTCTCGACCATATGGTAGCGAAAAGTCCTTGCAGTTGAAAAAAAATTTTTTTTGGTCGCAAAGCGTCTCTCTCCAGGAAGATCCATTAAGCGCAGCGACAGTGCATTGCCTTCGTAAACGTCCTCGGGCTAAAAATTAATTTGGCTGCGAATTTTCTTCTTTTGGCAGGGGAGTCGATTTCTAATACTGCGGAGTAGATTTTCGGTGCTCACTTCCCTCCCCCAAACTTCTGGGTGAAGCAAAGACAAAAAAAAAAAAAAAAACGAAAAGGACGAAGGTTAACGAAGAGCGACAACTGGGATAAAAGCTATGTGGCGCAGCCTCCAGCTCCAGCAGAGTGGGAAACTTTCTTGCCGCAATCGAAACAGATCGCAGCTGTGTGTGGGAGGACACAACACTATAGTTGTATGGGTGAGCACTATGTACTTGTATCTATTCCACGCTGAAACCCATGAATGAAACGGAACCCTTTTAATGAATGAATGACGTAGGAAACACCATGCTCTCTCAGATTTTCCTGCTGACGTCAATGGTATACGCAAGCTTTTTTCCTTGAAAACATCGTAAACCGTTCTAGACTCGTAACAACAACAAGAACAACAACAAGGATGATGACTACGACGTCGACGGCGACACAGTGCGCAATTGTAGTTAATCTCTAGTAAAGGACGCGTGGGTGTTGTGTGATTAACAATGGGGACGTAGATGTGGACGTGTGTATACCAACTTTTTCGTATGAAATGTGGATCAAATCGGGGGGTGGTGGGTAAATCAGCCGTATGATTGTTCTTCGAGTTGATGTGACTATACAGGGACTACGACGTCATATTTACAGTTGCTGGAGTCTTCCATGACCATTATGTAAATCTGACAGATTTTCTATTTTTATTCTCGGGGGTTGCAGTGGGTGTTGATTTTCTTGATATTTTTGGAAGTGGGCGTGTTGGGTGTTGTGTGTCGTGATTTTTATTTCAAATTTTTCGAACCATGAATGGAGTGGTGCGTGACTCTGGTTGTAAGGACCTGACTTGTTGCACGTTTGGAGTAAAATTTACAAAAAAATTTTGTGTGTAACACTTTTGGAGTGCCTGGGGATTTTGATGGTATTGCCGTTAGGGTTTGGCAAAATTTATTTGTTTTACCAATAAAAGGTGTTTCGTAGGAGAAGACACAGTTTGGTCTGGAAACTGCTTAAGAATGGCTTCCTCGAGGAAGGCGAAAATCACAACGTGGCAGCAGTCTATTCTTGTGATGTTGTTGTCCTCACCTTTGTCGGGCTAATTTTGATTGAGTCTTGCAGTAGCAAATCTACACCATTTTTACCCAAAACTTCGGCGTACTCTTTGGTGTTTGAGGCAAGGGTTTTTTCGCAGAGGATGTAGCCCTTTAGCACTGTTTGGAGCACGCTGAGATGACTTCAGAATATACTAGTCCATATGAAGGCAATCCCTTCATTTACCAATGTAAATACGACGGTATTGGCCAGAGTGATGGGCTTGGTGAGTACCAAGGACAAGGACTATAATTGAGATATTTAAGCTCTGTTCGTACGAATGGAATGGTCCTACAATTTATTGCCGACTTCAAACGGCGAATTAAGAAGCTTTTTCATGACAAATGGTATTCTCGGAGGCTTGTTATTCCCCGAAGAGAGGTGTTTCCGCGAAAAATGTTCGGTGGACTGGACATGGCTGGGGCTTGAACCCACGCAGTTTGCTCAACAGTCCAACAGATTCTGTTGAGGGTTAACCCACAGTAAAAAAAAGGTTTAATAACACGTGCTATTGGTTCATTAAGAAGTGTCACTCGATTACATGAGTTACTTGCCGTCAGGTGTTTCGAAGGCGACTCAAGGGACTCTGAGGTTTCATTTGTGGCGCCAAAACAAACATTTCGGTCACTTCCACTTTGATCTCAGAGTAACTTCGTAACTTATTCTTTCAGTGTTAGGTGTACTTGTTCCCGTCGTAGACTTTTTTCCAAAGAAAGAGAAATTTGACAGAGGATGTGCTTGGGTATATTGAACTCTAGTTGGTCACGTTGAGAGTCATATGTTCTGTGAATTATTCTTCAACGTTAGGTAGATATTTTTCTTTCTTCAGAGGTCAGCCGATTCCGAATTTTCTGTATTCTGACCACGAAATGGGTTTAGAGGTAAACGCGGCCGCATAAATCAGGCTCAATTTGACCTATGGCATGGGTTATGTTCGCTTCGAGAGCTGCTGTGGTTTGTGGCTTATTCGCATAGACCTGCGACTTCAGAAAACCCCACAAGAAAAAGTGTTACAGAGTCAAATCGCACGATCTCGATGGCCAGTTCACATCACCTCCACGGGAGAAGACCATGCCCTCGAATCGCTCGTGCAGAATTTCCAATGCAGCGTGAGCTGTGTGGCACGTGGCGCCGTCCTGTTGAAACCACATGTCGTTGGTGTCCATATCATCCAATTCAGACCAAAAGAAGTTGGTAATCATCGACCTATAGCGCTCGCCGTTGACGGTGATGGCCTGGTCAACGTCGTTCTTAAAGAAATGTGGCCCGATGACGCCGCCAGCCCAAAATCCACACCATACAGTGACTTTTTCGGGATGCATTGAACGCTCTTGGATCTCATGTGGATTGGTATCGTCCCAAATTCGACAATTTTGTTTGTTGACATACCCATTCATCCAGAAAGATGAGGCCCATCGCTGAAGATGACTTTTTGATGAAATTAAGTTCAGTTTCCTACAGCTCCAGAGCCCATTCAACGAACACACGTCGTTGTTTATGGTCGATTGCCTTCAGCTCCTGGGTCAGTTGATTATGTACGCGTTCAGGTCCAAGTCACGATGCAAAATTCGCCAAGTTGTGTTCTCCGCAAGGCCGAGTTCTTGTGAGCGACCCGAAATCGACTGCCTCGGATTCTCCTGCACACTCTCACAGACAGCGGCGATGTTTTCGGCAGATCTTGCGTTTCGTCGAGGTACGGGTGTTGGTTGATCGTTTACTGAACCAGTGGACTCAAATTTATCCACCACACTGCGAATAGTCCTCTCGGAAGGACGATTACGGCGACCGTAAAATGGGCGAAGCGCTCGGAACGTTGCCCGAACAGAACACACATTTTGATGAAACTATTTTATTATTTGCACGTGTTGTTGAACGCTATATCCGTCCATGGTGATTTGGCAAAACAGACTGAATAAATTATAGCCAATTTGACAGATGTAGCTTCAACAATATCCCTATTGGAAGACCCTTTCTACTCTTCTCCACTATCAATTCAGACAACGACACCAGCGCTGAGATCAAGCGAAGAATAACTTTTACCAATCGCTGCTTCATTCGGTCCCGTATGCGATGACGAGCTTTGGAGGAGAAGATTTAATCACGAACTATTCGAGCTGTACAGCGACATCGACCTAGTCATCAAAAACTACGCATTGGACGTTTGAGATGGCTAAAACATGTAGAGCGAGTGGACACCAATGCTCCGGTATGCAGAGTAGTAGAGGAAGACCTCGCCTAAGGTGGAGCGCACAAGTGGAAGGGGACTTCAACCAATTTACTGTGCGCAACTGGAGGCAGTTAGCTAAGGACCAGGCTAACTGGAGAATCTTGTTGTTTGAGGCCCAGGTTCACCTCGAACTGTAGCCCTACCTAAGTAAGACCAAGACTTGAACTGACTCGCTAAATGTGGACAAATATTTTTTGTGCAACGCGGTCAGTTTTAAGAGGTAGAGGTATTGTCGCCTTATTGGGCATAGAGCGATGCATTCACATAGTATGTGTTCGGCAGTTTTGCCGTCTTCCAACTAAAGACGATATTCTGTCTCCTGGATAATCCCTATTTTATGTACATACATATGTAGGTAATAACAAAGCTTTTGAAATTATCTCTTTTAAAGTACAGGGATTCTTTGTGCTCGAAGCCCTCGGTGTATTTTTTCCAACAGCGTAAACAATTTTGTTCCTTCAAATTTTAATTATTTAATTGGTTGCTGAGTTACCGGGTTATCAATTATTCACGGCCAGCAAAGGACTCAGCCGGTCCTTATGCCCAGACGTCCACTCCAGTTTGTCTGTATAGATTTTGGAGAGTTTTGGAGCAGTGCAGGATTAATTTGAGGTCAATGAGGCTTAAGCGTTTGGCTTTTAGTCCTGCTTGACTGACCACGAATGTTTGCATGAGAACAAAAGAATGAGATTGGCACATTCTTGAATGGTATGAACCTCTTCTTAAAATACACTGAGACTTTTTTCTCCTTTGATTTTAGTGTTTGGTCAGCACCTACCCCGGTTGATCCATCCATAAACCACTTTATTCCAGAGCTTGGGTTTTTTTTTAAAATTTCATGCTTTTCGGCTTGTGATGACTGCGTCGAACACCCTGCCGGTGCATAGCGTTAAGGTACCGCGCAGAACATGTCAAGTTGTAGAGTTTCAGGAAGAAAATTTATTTGATCCATATGAGCTGGGTGATTCGTATCTTTAGCAGTGGGCTAACTGTGCTGCGGATTGATATATTGTCGTTAAACCAACAATCGCTTCTATAGCACCTGTGGGATGTGTGAGCAAAAGGCTCTTCACTCAGGCCTCAACCTGGCCAGAACTGCAGGCAAAGGTTTGGCTTGGGACGTGTGTTAGGAGGGATCCGGGGAAGGTGGAAACAATTATGGAGTTGAAACTAGTGTACTAGTGGTCTGACAAATTTTTCTGTTTCTTTAATGAAAGCGAGGATGCCGCCGATTCCCTTGTCCTTCAGATGCATCTGGTCCGGTATCCACATGGACATCAGGGTCTTTTGTCGCATTCTCACTAGGGCTGGGCAGTGGCATGGAAGTGTTCAAGATCATCTGTTTCTTCCTCGCAATTCATACAAGTTTTTGTGTCAGCGAGCCCCAGTCTATGCATGTCCTTGTTGAGGTCAATGTGTCCTGTGATGAGTCTCACCATCAGCCTTAATTACTCTCTGCTTGAACCTAGAGCCCTTCTGGTGAGCAGATTGCATGACTTCTTTACGAGTGCTCTAGCCACTTTGCACATCGGGAGGTTGACCCAGTGATTCTCGAAACCCCTTTGCATCCCACTGTGTGTGTGACTCCCACTAAGTTTTCTGCGGTTCGTTCTATCGCGTGCCAGTTCGTCGTCTTTATCATTTCCCGTGACATATTTCGTGATCCGGTACCCAGACAAGGCGGACGTCGTTGTGACTGGCAAGTTTGTTGCGTTTGTCTTTGGGATGGGATCTGGATGTTGGATTTGTGATGGCTTTAAGTGCTGCTTGACTATCCGAACAGATTTCTATTTTACTTCTTTGGGTGTGGTGTTCCAAGAGAACTCCCCTCAAAATGGCAAGGACTTCTGCTTGGAATACTGTGACGAAGGGATCTGGATGAATCGGAAATACCGGTGTTGCAATAAATGCCAGCACCTGAGGTGCCTACGATTTATTGTTTCGTTGATTCGAGCCCAAGAATCCCTTAAAGGAAATTCGGTTTTTAAATTGCCGAGTTTTAGAGCATACATATGAATTTACATATGTTGGGATGGATCAAAGGAAAGTATTAAGTGCGATCTGGCGAATCATTCTGCTTCCTGAGGGAAAACCAGGATGTCTTCCATTTCTTTATTATGAGATACATGCATGTTTGTAGGTCCCAGGATTTTTGTCGGGTTCTTGCTAAGACTGAACATTGACAGAGGAAATCATCTTCGATAAAATATGTTTCTAAACGAATACCTTAAAAGGAAATTATCAGATTCATATGAAATCGGAGAATATTCCGTTCCGTTTGGTGATCTCGAAGAATTCCTTGATTCTGTCTAAACTTAAAATTTTATTTATTATATTGTATCATTTGTAAACGATTTTAAAATATTTACCAAATATCTTTTTATATTCTTTTCAGGTAAGTGAACTTGAACTTTTATTGTAAAATTCGTAAGTACTAGCTCATTTTATTGTAAATTTTTTTGCGATGCTCCCTGTTATTATCACCAAGGAATTGTAGAGCTGTCGGAAAGGGTCAATGGAGCGTACAAGAAGAGCTTCCATTCGATAGGCAGTCTGCACCTTGGCATTCCCTAATCCATTCTTGTGGTACATTCATATATAAGCTGGCTCTGCTTCTAAAGCATCATTGCGATCTCTAAAGTGTATTGTACATATATTGAAGGGAACTCTGTTTTAAAGTTGCTGACAAAGCTAATTTGCTGGTCTCCAAAGTCACTCTGATGGTTGATGAATGATGTGATCGTTCTGATCTCTTCAATCGATTTTAGCTGCCGTATATTCGAATTCGTGTCGAAATATCGGGGAGCCTTCAGTCTTGCAGCTAAGTGTCCTGCCAGTCTCTTTGATTCGAGGTGTACTGGTAGGATGTTTAGTATCACTTTCATGGCAGACGTTGGTGTCGAGACAAGCCATTCGTTGTGTTTGGGTGAGCATTTCCTTTGCATATTTGTTCTTAAGAGCTGGCCACCAGACCAATGCGCTATAAAAGAGGATTGGCTTGATGACGCAAGTGAACTTGTTTCGGTTTTAGACCCCATGTCTTGCCGAAAGCTCTCCTCCATATCAACAAGGCCCTTTTAGCTTTAATCATACATTCTTTTAGGTTCTTTCTCCAGGACAACCTTTTGCCCAGTATAAGGGCAAGATACTTGATGCTGTCATGGAGTTGCAATTGTACACCTCCTATCCTAGGTACGTGGAAGTTACTGTGGGATAGGTGACCAAAAGATTTCGTTAGAATATAGGCGAAGTTGGTCCATTGTGTTCTGCTTTATTGTAACTTTATGATCCTCATTCGAACCTTAAATTTTGGGTAATTGGTGGTGCCCTTTGTGCTCTTTATCAAGCTGAGTATGAGTGTGTACCAGGGGTGTTTTCACTAAATCATCTAGTTCTTTAAACATAACAAAGTCGATTGTTTTTTCAATTTTAATTTTGCAAAGCAAGTGATTGTTGCTTCTGCATTCCTATCTTTTCGGATATAAGGTCCCAACCAAAAACTTACAACTTTTGACTTTTGAGTTGCCGTATTTTTAATTCAACAATACATCTTGGCTTAAGCTTTATACATATTCTTGACGTTAAGGCTTAAATTGTACAGTCGAAGTGAAAGGTCGTGGCTCTGGATTTGAATTTTAGTGAAGTTTCTGACGTGTTTGCTACTTTTGTTTGATGACTTATGAAGCCTTTGCCGGATTTGGCATAACATCAGACTGAGTTCATCATATTCAATATTTATTTGCTATTTGTCAACTTTATAAATAGGCGCGGTGAACCAAAAATCGTCTTAAAAGCACAACATTTCTTCTACATCGAGTGAAGGTTTGATACGAATTCTACATATGTATGTGAGTTTAATAACATTACTCTGTTCACACAGTAAAAATTCCTTCGTACTTTGTCCTGTTTGCTTTGTTGTTGAGTCATTTGCATACCGAACCGATTAGGGAGGTTTCTACTCGAGCACTATTGGCAGTGCTGTTTAAATAATCCAATATCCATGTCCATAACCATCAACAACACGTCATATAAAGGCATCCATTCATGTCGAATATTTTTGGGAAGGGCAGTTCTGGATTTATGTGCTCTTTGTGATAAATCCATTTACTTTAATCACACAGACATTAATTAGATGCTTGAGATTATTGAAATCGATCTACCTATCCTTCTGTGTGAGATTGTCCATTGTGCAGGATATACATTCATACATAGGTATGTGTGCATGACAGGATAGAATCCTATTAAATATTTTGTTCAGAATAAAAATATTACAAGAAAGGTGTCCGTTGTGATACCACAAGGATCTCAAAAAGATTTCTTGTCTACTCATTAAAATAATTGGAGCTTCTTATGAAGCGCAGGAGGAGAAAAAGATTCCTATTTCGAGTTTTCTTTCATTTGCGTTGACGCCAAGCCTTGTAGTATGCTTGCCTATTAGACAGTGTCCAGTATTATAGCGCTCATATGCGATCTGTTAAGAGAAATCGAATACTTAGAGCGATTCAGATCCAGCTTTGGGTTAATCAGATTTGCTTTGTCGCTAGATATGTTCTCCACTTAAGATTTGTTCTTTCGATAGCATCTAGCTTTAGTTAAAGTTTACAAGGAGCGATCGGTATCGGTAAGATGCCCTTATCAGGCCCAATAGATAATGCTGTTACCTTTCTGGCGAGTTCATCAGCCTTACATATATACAATTCAATTGCACTAGAGCATCTTCTCCTTACATAGATCGTCAGTAGGTTGTTACTTGCGCTGCTCTATCTCTTATCGGCAAGCTTCCTTAAATACATAATTACGGGTACATCAGAGTGGTCGCCAACGTCGGACGCTGTTCTTGCACTAACAAGACCCTTTTCTTTGCCATCCATGCCTCTCTGGCTTTTTGTTGTGCTTTGGAATCATGTTAGTACTGTGGAACAGATGTATTTGACTTTCGCTGGGCTATCAATGTATGTACACTTTTGTCTATATCAGTTTTCGTCTATCAGTTTAACGTTTACTTGGAGCACATGGACTTAGACTACAAATTTTATTGACGGACCAATAGTAAGTTTTTCTAAGTAGGTAGATTCTAAAGAGCAGTTCACCTCATTTGTACTTAGAATTTCAGTCCTTATCTATTTTCAATCCTTAATCCCTTTTTTTTTATCGTAAGTCTTCTGTTCAAGAACCGCCTAACATTCCACATCTTTTGCTAGACGTTTCACTCCTATAGCCGGAAATCATGCACTGGCTCTATACAGTAGTTGTAAGACCGATTCTTACTTATGGCCTATGGCATTGATGGTCGGTTCTAGACAGCACATCGAAATTAAAGTTCTTGAGAAAGTCCAACGTGTATCTTGCCTCAGCATTACTGGTGCGCTAAGAACTTCTCCTACAGTTAGACCATCCTCCACTTATGGATATCTATGGCATGTAGCAGGCCACTAACGTGGCCCTAAGAGTTAGAGAAACCCATCAATGGTGTCTGAAAAATGTGGGACATGCCAGAATCCTATCAACTCACCGTAACCTTCCTAAATCAGCAGACACGCTGCGCACCGAAAACGACTTTAACATAGGCTATAAGCACAAAAGCACAGCTATTAATAAAGCTGCCGCTTGGCTGAAGACTAACCCAATATCACGCAGGGATATTGCGATCTTCATCGACAGCCAGGCTGCAATCGGGTCCCTCGTATCCAACACAAAAAAAATCTATGGCATTGAAGGACTGGTGCGTGTTTTTTATCGAGATTGCTAATCGGTCACTGTGACATTCAAGGGAACTATGCGGCTTAAGAATTATTCAGACTAGGCTCTCAACGTACAGCCAACAGGAAGCTCGACCATGTCAAAGCGCCTATGTCGTTAGTTAAACACTTGACTTACACCGACGCTTTGTCAAAAGCAAATCGTAGATGGCAACACCTCGATTATAACAACAATGCCAGGATGATCTGGCCTGTCCTGGATCTGAAAAGAACAAAAGCATTAATACGACTTAAAAGACACCAACTTTGAAAACCAATCAACGACCTCACGGGGCACTGCATCATAGGCCTGGGTATAGCATGTAACGATTTCTGCAGGAGAAGACGAGGTCCATTTTTGAATCACATCTCTTACCAATCCGTGCATTGAATTTCTGGACCTGATGCAGGTGCCTCATGCATGTGATCCAGCTCATGGACCAGATCGGGGTAGAAGTAGAAGTATTTCAGGGTGACACTGATACTAGTGATACTGATTTATCCTGTAGGATTGGTCAGACAATAAATTTTGCCACACTTTGGTAAATCTGTTATCATAAGCGCCGAACTTGCCATCGGGGCTAAGTTATCGGTCTTTAATTCAGTGTTTGTTCCGACCGTCCTATGACGGTCTTGAGGTTTGAGTAATGACGAAAATAACGGATACAAGCTGCCGAAATGAGATTTAGGACCTTTAGAATACGCGAGGCACTCAATGTCGGTCACCTACTTCTTCGAACGAAAAGGTCCATACTTCGATGGTTTGAGCATGTTCAACGTATGCCCCCCAATCAGCTTTTAAGACATGCCATGGAATCCGTGCCATCAGGTAGGCGTCCGATAAGGAGGCCCAGGATAAGATGGTTGGATCAAGGTCGAAATCTCATTTCCACCCGTATGAGGATAGACCCCTGATGATTAAAAGTCGATGGCGAAAGATGTGGAGGCTCCACTGAAGCACTCTAAACTCGCGACCCTCATAGTAGATAAGTGGGTCATTGGAAAATGATGAATGATGATGATGATTTTTGTGGCATCGTTCAATATCCTCCGGTACGCACTACACACTTTTAAGGCGCATAGTATCTAGGTTTCCCGACTTTTTTGCACCTACAAGCGTTGGTCCAAAAATGTCGTCTTTGGTCATACGTGGTTCCTCCTTTATAAGGCATAAGTCTCTCGTTAGCAGCCTGTCATAATCCAAATGCTCCTTGGGAGTTTTGAACATTCATATCAAATACTTTTTGAAGAAGTTTGACTTTACGGTCTTAGTTTTCTGCTGCTAATTAGTACTGCTTCTGTCTTTCAGTTTGCAAGAGTCTTTAAACGAAAGACAGCGAAGAAGAATACGAATTGTTCCGCTTTCTAATCCAATCACTTCTCCCCACATGTTTGCAAAACCCACTGCATGACATCTTTAGTAAATTAAAGGCAAAATCCTGCGATACTTCCATCAACAAAGGCTACTGGGCTTACAGTTGAGAAGTCAACGCTAAGGCAGCTTGCTAAATTGAGCTATTCTATAGTTCAGAGCGTAAGAGATAGTATTCTGCTTTAGTGCTGGAAGAGACGCTATATGCTGTCAACGGAAGCAAATGTTTTGATCTGAGTATACGCCCACTAGTTCCTTAAGCACATTTGACAGCAGGTCTGCAGGGACTTGTTGGCTTCATCGATAACAACCCCTTTATTGGATTTGCCAGCATCCGTTTTACATCAGGAAATGTTTGCCTCCATCTCTAAATGTTGAAAAGTGAAAAGAATTGTGACGAAATACATGCATTATGAATTCTGTTCAGGGCTGTGCCCAACTTCCTCAGTCATAAATCTACAGAGAGATTATTTTTTTCCTAAAAAGGGTGAACATTGTTCAAAATTCTGCGAAGCACAAATTCCGGTCCCTCTTGCCGGTGGCATTAGCTTGTTCATGAACGTCGTATCATCGTCTTCGGTTAGAGTCAACATAAATGTCAATTTGATGACCTTTCGTCCTAGTCGTCGGTCGACAAGCGAACCCCGCGATTGATGTTCACAATTAAAATGCTGCCAATGGCATATCGCAAAATTAAACATTGATTAGAAAACGATTGTTAAATGAAGCGCACTGTGCCAAAATGACCGATTATACTCGTAATACCCCACGAACCCCACCCATGGCCGCCTGTAGCGGATCTATCTCGCACTAAATTAAACAAACGAGCAAAGAGCACGAGGAAAAAAAGGCTTCCAATTAAGATATTGGCCGCTCAAACAAAAGCTTTAAGCTATATAAGGAACAGCTAGTGATGCGAAGCATGTCCTACCGCTAGCAGCGACGACACACCTTCACCCCGCAGCACCAGCATCAGCAGAAAGATACACCAGATACATGGTGCCGCGGCATGACGTCTGACGGCATGATTTCGGTGGGCGGATGTTGGCTATTTTTAGATTCGCTACTATGATTATGTTTTGTTGTTGTTTTGCGCGCTTGTTTTTAGAACAGGATTGCGAAAGACAGAGCACCAGTAGTCGTCGTCAGGCGTCTTGTCTGATAAAGTGGGCCGAAGTGACGGAAAAGGTATTACTGGCTGCCGGAACCAAACCGTCAACAGCGTGTTCGATTGTTCTCTCTCACTTGCGTCGTCGATGTGGTGGCGGGGTGGCATAGAAGATTCGCTGGATCCACTGGTTCATCGATTCATTCTTGCAGAGTGGCAAATAGAAGTATCTAATTATTTGTCTTTTGCAGCGGAGTGATGGGATGTGGTGTGCATGTGCGCGACTATGTAATGATGTCGTGCAGTGATGTTGGCGTCGATGGCTTTCGTGTGCAAATGTCGAAAGATTAGAAGCGGGTGTTCAATGGGTGCTAAGGAGCCGTTTAAACTTTCAAAGTTCATCCAACCTTATGGTGGATTCTTGGATCTCCATGGGTATCTTGATTTACATGGAATGTGTTTCATGTTTTCGCTTTGCAAACGGCGTTGACATCGCAGATTAAGGAAATGCAAATGAACATGGTACACTGATTGCCCTAGCCACATGACTTCTAACGGGTCGTTGATAAGGAGTAATTGTGCATTTGTATTTGTGATTTCGATGTTTTTCTGTTTAGGTCCTGCCATGTAAATTTTTGGTTTAGTATTTCGATTTTGAAAGCAACAGTGTTAAGATGCGAGTGTGTGTCAACATTTGGATGAGGAAATCATCTGGGCTCCCTGTGGCACTACTTTTAGGAGCCATCTGTGAAAACTCTTTTGCTTTGCAGTTTGCGTGAAAGCTTGTTTCACCAGCAATGGAGACATATTCATGCTAAGGAGGGACTTCCGATAGACTTATAGACTGAAAGAACAGTCTTTGGTAATAAGTAATTTTCACGAAGAAGATTTGGCTAAATTGTTCTACCAAGGACATCAGCACAAAAAACAAACCCGTAAAATAATAGTTGCCAATTGTTGTTAGTTAAGGGGCAATAAGGTTGTGAGGCTTTTTCTAAACCCGTTCAGATGCTAAAGTCTTAAAAGCTGTCAGTATGACTATAGCTGCGGATTCAAAGGAACGTAGGTTGGGTTGGGTGGTTGTTCCCGCTCAGACAGGGACACACTTAGACCAGATTGGCACATTGTGATATCACGATGAAGAACCGGCTTACCAGCTTCAGGGACCAGAGGACGTAACACAGAGTACGTAACCCTAAGAGTTGAACCATTTCATCCCACAGATGAAGTTTCTTATCTTCTGGATATCGAGTTCGGCTAGATCGTTAAGATTATTGTAGAAGTATTCCCCGAGGGTTTTCCTTCTTAGCGTCGCAAGGGCAGGACATGTGCACGGTAGGTGCGTTGTAGTTTCCTCTTCCTCCTCGAATCGGTTGTACAATCGAAGTAAAAAAACAGAATGTATACTTTTTATCTTTAAGCGACATCTGGTGGAGTTTTCCACAATAGTTGATTTCCATAAAAGCTGTCTAGAATGAGTCCTAGATATATAGGACTTCCTGAGAAACTCAGAGGCGTATTATAGAGCTTGGATGGGATACTGCATGGATTTTTCGTTTTCCTAGTAAAGATGACCATCTGCGTGTTAGACGCATCAAGACTTTGCCCATAGCTGCTCGTATAAAATATCAACTAGTGTACAGCATACATATTTAAGGGTCTGAAGGTATTAATCCGGCATAGAGTGTAATCGTGTCGCACACCACACCATCTAGTTCTAGATATGGCCTGTCAAGGACTACAAAGTCAGCAGTTGCGTTCGGTGGTGGGGGCGACAGTGGTTTTTGGTTACTTAAGACAAATTCTTATCCATGTTCATCATAGAATATCGTACAATCTCAAAGATTTCCTTGAACATTTCTACTTTTGGATGAGTCTTTCATCAACAAGAGCAAGAATAAATAAATAACTGGCGCGACAACCCGAGGTGGGTTATGTCTGACTTCTTGACACCATTCATGTTGTAGGTGTGTTACTTTTTTCAGACGAAGGGGAGACTTACAATAGACGACAAAATGTTCCCTGTCTTTCACTGTTTTATCGTTTTTTCCACAAACAGCGCTCCAACAAAATAGCCAGTTGCATTCCACCCCTTCAATTTCGTGTCATGCTATGAATGCTCACCAGTTTACCCTTAAGCGTACTTTCGGGCGTATAGCCAAATATAGAGATTCTTTCGTTAGCCGTACAACGCGGATGTGGAACAATCTGCAAAGTTCTGTGTTTCCCCACTGCAACCCGCAGGCATTTAAGACCAACGTGCATCGGTCTCTCCTTCGCCTCTCCTCTAGATTTCATAATGCCCGTGCTCTTGTCTAATGGTAGTCATAACGCCTTTAGATCGCGTAAATTATAAGAACAAAAAATCTTAATTTGTTTGACTCCTTAGATTCACATTCACAAGGATGGTCCACGAATTCTGTCAGTGCACATCTTGTGGCCACAGTCGGTATTTTAAAGTAGCATTCTGTACCTGAGTTAATCCATCACGATTTGATAATTTGCTTCAGGGGTAAGGCTCCAGTTGGCACTATTGAAAGCATATTTAATGTCAAGGGTTATTTCAGTGCAGTTTTTCCTAGAAAAGTACCAGAAAGGGTAGTTTCGGCAGAAGGATGTACAGTTTGTTTACAAAATTTCGCTAAGTGGTCGAGTTCGGTTGAAGCAACCTTCGTCAATCTTATCCTTCTCGTATCTTTCATCTGCTTTCGGGTTTTTCGACCACCACTGCATTTTTCTTTGACAAACTTATAGCGGAGTAACTCACTTTTAATGCTTTGGAAATAAGTATTAAGCAGATCTAGCAGGTTAGTCCTTTGAGGAAAATCTTTTTAAGCAGTGCTAGGTTATCACCTTCTATAGCTGGGCTTAATGTGTCTCGTTTTTGACTGACACGACGGCTTGCACCTCCCTAAACCTAGTGCGGCTTAGACCCGGAGTGCTGTCACCTTTTTGGATCTCCTCCTTAGACAGGGAGGGGAACACTACTTTTCTGATATTTACCCCAGCCTGCTTAGGTTAGGTTAAAAGGGTGGAGACTTGATGTTAGGCGCCACCTCACTCGGATCTCCAAGGATCTATCGTTATGAGATCTATTCTCATGTACCTGTTGGGAAGAGAATAGATTATTAATTGATCGTTATTAGCCCCCCTAAGCCACCCTGAATTCAGTATAAAATTTAGGATGGTCTTCAGTGGCATGGTTGAGAGTTGGCCTGCGTCACTGAAGAAGTAAACGCCTAGGGTCTTTTTTCTGGTTCTGCTCAGGCAATCGCAGAGAAAGTGCTTCGTGTCCTCCTCCACGTCTATATCGCCACATCCTCAGCAGAGGTCAGTCGTGCTCAGTCGCATTCTTTTTAGATGGGCTGCGAGTATGTTTTAGTCTGTTTATTGAGTTTGGGCCACATCTTTCTTGATAGGCGGCATGACGGAAGTGTGCTCGATCGCTCATCGGCAAACTCCAGAAGTCCAAGTGTATTTCTTGCTTTAAAACTTCCATAGGGGTCAGAACCGTGTGATTGGTTTAGTTCCGATCCCTTTCTTGCCAGTTCATCGGTCTTTTCATTGCCGTCTATGTCTTGGTGCCTCGGAAATCAACAGAGTGATACATTATGTCTTGAGCCTAGGATACTAATAGGATACTGGCTGCGACAACTCTTTACTACAAGTAATTTGAGTTTTGTAGATGACACGGCTTTGATGGCGGTCTGTCTATCGATGAATATGTCGATATTCCTTCTCGAAGCTACCGAGGATAGTTTTCTTGCGGCCTCGGTTATCCGTAGAACTCCAACTTTCTTGGATTGTAATTCAGTTAGCCTCTTTTATTTAAAAAAAAAAAATGGTTCAATTATTAATTTATTTTAAACGAAGACTGCAATCGGGTTTCGAGATTAATTTCTTTGGACAATCCTCGTCTACGTTCAATCTCAGAGTTGCCAAGCAACAATTTAATTGTTCTTGACCTGTTGATACTTAAAATCTCTTGCCCTTGGAATCCCCTACAAAGGGTTTGTAATGACGACGCTTTCCACATCCCTTATTGTTTGCAAAAAAATAATTTTCACTTTAAAAGAAAATAAATTCTAAAGAGAAGTAAACTTTTATGATAAATTTGATGATTAATTAGATTAAGGATGGTAAGAACCCCAAGGTGTTCTCTGCAAAGTTTCGTCAACTTTGTGTTGGATGCGGACGGCTAAAATGAAATTAGGTCTTTCATTTATTTTAAATGCTTTCATACTATTCTATAATTAACAAATTGGATGACACAAAGTCGTTACTTTCTAATTAAAAATTGTGAAAATAAGGAGGTAAGAGAGACACAAAGGACAAGACAAGACCCAGTTTCTTCAGCTTTCAATTTACTCTTCTTTATTTGTGGAGAAACCGTCAAGAGAATTATATTGTGATCAGAAAATCTACTTTTCATTTCTTATGGTGGATTGCAGAAGCCGAGGGTGGTTTCATCTCCATGGACATAGTCTATAGGTTGTGCAGTTGCATATAGTAAAATCGGTGATGAAATCTTCATGCCTCTCAAACTTCAGGAAGTGGTATTTGTAAATTTAGCCTACGGTCTTTAAAGATGGCACACGTTCATAGGCATAGGTGACCTTAAGGGTTCTCTTGTGCCTCCTCGATCTGGTGTTAGCCGATAAGGCCCTTGAACTATAGCATCTTCTTCAATCCAATCGCTTTGGAGAATCAGATTCTCTAAATTATTAGTGGCTTAGCAGGCCTTGCAGTGATAATTCCGAAGAAGTTCTTTCGACTGCCATAATCCAAGGCGTTGTTTAACACCATGCTGGCACCCTTTCAGAAATTGTATGGTGCACTAGTGGGTTCTGCATTAATAAAGCTCAGGAAGCTACTTGAATGAGGCATGGGCAGTCTTGCCTTCCACTTACAGTGTAGCAGTGATGCTAAATGCCACGGTTACTCCTTACCTTTTCCAAAGCAAGTTGCTCTGTCTGAATTAATGCTGCCAAGGAATTGCCTATTGTTTGAGACCACTTGTAGAGAGACTTTCTGTCGTAACTGGTTTCTCTTGGGTCGTTTCTTGTGGACAAGAGGTTAGCCAACAATACGTTTTCAATCAACACTAGACTGACAACACTGTTGTATACCTCGTACAGTGCAATTTGGAACCCCTTTGTTCTTTACAAAAAGACTGAAGATTTAGGAGCTGATCAACTATGAAAAATTTGTAAAAAGTCATACAGAGCAGCGTTGTCTAAGATAACGTCCCTTAGCTTTCCATCGTCAAAAAAAATTAGACCCGAATGTGGCATTAAGGAGACATACATCGAACATAAGCATATCGGTTCTCAAACATTATGTAGCCACAGGGTTTTCTGTCCTGAATGATTAGCACACTCTTAAGCTCGAGATTCCTTCTTTACTTATGGTCAACCATGGACATCTCTTCTTTTTTTTTTTTTTTCTCGTCTTCACGAAACGCTCTGTTGATACCAGAACCGCTCGCTGGGTTATTTTGTTGATATTTGGCCATCATAGTATGACTACCAAATTCCCAAATCTGATTCAAAATTGGAAAACGGCAGCACAGGGTCCGGGGTTTATGGTCCCAGTTTCCAACGCGCGACCTTGGAAAGTCACCTACAGTATTTCAAGCGGAAATCCACGCTATTAAATTGTGTGCAAGAGAATGCTTGCGAAGAAGAACCCGAGGAACCCGCATCTACATCTTTTGAGACAGCCAAACAGCACTTTTAACCCTTAAATCCTATACGGTAGGGTCCAAGCTTGTCTGAGACTCTCTCAACCTCATTGAAAAACTTGCATCGGTAAATAAGGTTACCCTAGTCTGGATCCCAGGACATGAACGCTTAGAGCATAATGAACGGGCTGACTGCCTGGCGTGAAGAGGCGCTTGTTTTGGGGTACCACCCAATAGTGCCTACTCTAAGATAACACAATGGGAGATCAACAAACACGCTGACTACTGGGCCAACCTCCGGGGCCTTAGACAAGCGAAAAAGTTCATCAACCCCAACCTATACAAGATCAAGACTTTACTTGATCTCACCAAAGACGAGTTAAGAACCTTAACGGGCTATCTAATAGGACGTTGTCCACTCAGACAATGTCGGCTCTGTGGAGAATAGAAAGAGACCGCTGAACATATTCTGTGCGTATGTCCAGGAGCCGTAAGGAAAATATTTCTCCACTTGACGAAGGCCTCGGTCAATTGAACCTTAGGCTATACCGAGGTTTATCAAAACCGTCAATATAACCTCTGGTTAAACTATATGGGCCACCACAATATACCTCATAGATCGCAGTGCGCATTTAGGGCCACTAATACAGAATACAGAATGCCGATGGCTGTGAAAGTTGTGAACTGAAGCCGGACCAAGAAAAGTGTGGTGTTATGGATACTTGTTTAAAATCTCCACTAGAGATGTCATCCTTAAAGCATAGCTTCCTCGTGGGATAGTCTGCTGCTTCAATCAACGTCAAACACGAACTCTTGCACAGCCACGAGTTGGAACACGTGCCTGGATGGATGGTATACTTGCTTCATTGGGCATTATGACATATTCTTTGTAACTACAAATGAAGAACTCTCCATTATGTGCTAAATTCACTTATATGAGAGACCGGATCAAAATAACCCGCAGTAGACCTTTTTAATTAAAAAAAAAAACTAAAACCTACTTGACATACACACCTGGGGAATTCTAAGTTTTTCTTTTGTAGACCTTTTGTGTTTCTTTCTATCGTATACCTTTGTTAGGGGAAATGTGAAACATTTTGTCGCACTTGTTGAATCTATATTCGATTAGGGAATACACAAGGACACAGTTCAACTTATAATTCTGTGTCATAACACGAATACTGCACATCCCCCGATCGATTCCAGACATGTCGTAAGAGTGTAACTTTCCAATCCCAATCGTAGGTACGGGTAACATGTCTTAAAAGAATAATAACAAGGGTGGATACATAGATTCTCTAAGAGCAGATTGTTTCGGTGGTTAGTCATTCACCGGCATAGTGACAGAATTTATCGTCGGTTTACGGTTTTATCTGTGTTAACTGACCTCTTTATTTCGATTATCGATTATCAGTCAAGTGCTGAACTCAATACGGAGAAGAGAATGACGTGCTAGAGGACTGCATATTGTGAACCATGATCGGGGTTGTTACAGAATGTACATAAATATTGATTTATTCATATATAAAAATGCTATAAGGGGTGGTCAGGATAATGGGCAAAAGGGTGGCTACTGTTACAGTCGTTATTCATCGTCTTTGTAAAAGAAAAGGATTTTTATCTAATGGGGCTATGACTTCTCTAAAACAAGAGCACTGGCATAAGAAAAGTTTAGAAGGAAGACGAAGGAGACACCGACGCACGTTGGTCTTAAATGTTTGAGGGTTGAAGTGATGAGAAAATACAGAGCTTTGTAGACCATTCCACATTTGTGTTGTGGCTCAAAAGTAAACTGGTCATTGCGAGCATGACCCTCATTGAAATGGTGGAATGCAACTGACGACTTCGCTGAAGCACTGTTTGTGGAAGGGTCCAGTCTCTTTTTTCTGCGGTGTTCAAGCAAGTCTATTGCCTTCACAATGTTTCTGTCACCAATAAGTCTAAACGCGCGATTTTAGGCTCTATTCAAACAGTTTTTGGTGCACCAGACTAGACCAGACTTGACATGGGCTTAACATTTGTGCGAATGAATTAGAAAGTTCACCCGTATTGTTTTCGCCGCTTGAAGAAGCCTTAAGGGGTTAGGTGGATTTCAAGGGCTCAAAAAAAGCGTATTTTTACAGATTTTTTTTTAAATATACCAAATGAAAAAATTTTTTTCAAACAATTTACCATATCAAAGATACATATTAAACAAGTACTTTGTGAAATTTTTATTTAAAGTTTTGGCAAATTCAGCCATTGGGACCTCATTTCCCTTGACCTTTAAATAAAAAAAAAGTTCTTCCGGAGTAGTCAGGATAACTCGTGACTAGTTCATCCGAAATTAAAAAAACAATTTTTTTCTTTTAGTAGATATATAAATCTTGAACTTGAACGAAGGAAAAAAAAACCTGAAATTAGAATTTTTGGCTGAGTTGCGAACAAAAAAAAAAAAACCATTTTTTTTGGTAAAATTTTTACCACGTATTGGCTCATAAATGAAAGAAAAATCCTTCGTTCAGGTACTAGATCGGTTCATAAATTCTTGACAAATCATGACTACCGATTTCGAAAATAGAGTTTCGAGAAAAACGCGATTGAAGTGCGACGCGCCAGGCTGACGTGGATTGATGGGCGGAACTTCTAAAGAGTTTATTTCTTAGAATTCTACTCTGATCGATTTAAAAATTTTGGGAGAATATTCTAGACATATTGTACTATTTAGATAATAAGAAAACAATTTTTTTTTTAAATTTTGAAACCCACCTAACCCCTTAACACTTTCCTCAATTTTTGTTGACTTCAAATAAGTGATCTTCCGTTTCGGCGATGCCAGTACTATTGTGTTATGGTCGGAGGTTTGTGCTTCGCTTGCGTCCAAATTAAATGAGTTTAACATACAACATTGCTATTCCTTTTCTCCGTCCGATGAACTGACACCTCAGTTGGGGAATGAGTGACAGAGAATATTGTTACCAAACGATTGGATTGGACTAGAAGTTGTAGACAAGAGATCGTTTATGACATCATCATCATCATCATTTTCCAATGGCCTCTTTTCCACTATTAGGGTCGCGGGTTTGGAATGCTTAAGTGAACTCTCCACAACTCCCAATCTTTCGCCATCAACTCTTAATCATCAGAGGTTATATTCCCATACGAGTAGAGGTGAGATTTCGGACTTGGTCCAACCATAAAATCGGAGACTAAATAATGGCTCAATGGTTAGTGCGTTGGACTGCTGAGCGAGCGGCGTGGGGTCAAGCCTCAGCCATATCCACCGCACATTTTTCGCGGCACCACTTCCCGTCGGGAAATGACAAGCCTCCGGGAGTATACTTTGTCATGGAAGAGCTTCTCAATTCGCCGTTTGGAGTCGGCAATAAATTGTAGGTCCCTTCCATTCGTGCGAAAAATGTAACACACACAACATGAATGATTGCGAGAAGCTAGGCCTGGGGAATGCATTTACGTTTATGGTGAATTGCAGACCTAGCACCGTTCAGCGGCCCAATTCCGCAGGCGTGAGTTTTACTGTGTACCCAAACAAAAGTGAACACAGGCTCGTTTCGAATCTATTTACACTTTTTTTTTTGGTACACAGGAAACTCACGCTTGCGGAATTGGGTCCCAGGACATTTTGAGAACTCGAATTCATTAACAAAGAGCCACTTCGATGCCAAACTCTATCAAATGCCTTGGAAATATGTATCAAGTGTAACAAAGTAACAAGTCTTCCTCAACTGCCGGTAAGACTTCAAAATTCTGCTGGGCGCTCCGCTTTTGTGTCCATTCGCTCTTCATGTCCTAACCATCTCAAAATCGATATCTCTGCACAGCTCCTATAGTGCGTGGTTGAATCTATCCCCGTCGACGTAACCGGGACCGAATATCTTACCAAGATTTTTTCGCTTCGAGTCCATGGTTCAGCACCATAAAGTAGGACTGGGATGATTATATAGAGCCTTCTTAGTTGTTCGGGACCTACCTCGAAGTTATGGGTGTTCACTGTAACGTTACGTAGATTGGTCGTTGTTGGATGTCCCTTTTTGCTAAACCATTCAGCTAAATCCATTTTAGGCGCTTCTGTCCCTACAGCTTTGGAGGTACGGGTGACAGTTGGATGAGTTCTGCCAATGAAACCAAAATCGTCGGCATAGGGAAGTAACTAAAAAGATTTATGAAAGCCACTAGAGAGGGCTTGAGAGTTCTGTACATTTCGTTCAAGTTGCTGAAGAAGTAACCTGACAGCGCGTCACCGTGTCTTAATCCCCTTGGACGTCTCGGTCTCGGTGATGTCGTAACTGATCTTGATGGATCAACATGCATTTTCCACCCTGCAGACGGACGAGCTTGCAGGGTTGCCACAACTAGACATGGCCCTGAATAGCTTGTTTTTATAAATGGTGGGTATGACTCGTACTTTAAATATCTTGTGTTTTCTACAGGATCTGTCGAAGTGTGGAAACTTCACC
Organism: Matsumyia berberina; assembly: GCA_917880715.2. Lineage (NCBI taxonomy): Eukaryota > Metazoa > Arthropoda > Insecta > Diptera > Syrphidae > Matsumyia > Matsumyia berberina. The sequence goes on along the minus strand of OU862870.1, from coordinate 105,235,285 downwards.
AACCGTGGTCTTTTCTATCCCAAAACCGCACTGGTATTAGTTAGTTAGGTTGTTGGTGAAATTCAGGATTGAGCCACGGAGGCAACTACGGGGCAGGTGAGGAAGACGGCGGCACGCTTGCACTCGTCGGACGGGGTTGTCCTTGCACACAAAATTTCATGCCAAATAAAAAAAGAAGCTAGCTAGTAGAAAAGAAGATCCCTAATTCCCTAAGTCAGACCACGGACAGACAAAAAGACAGTAGAAGGAGAAAAACGAAAAGGCGGAACAGGGTCCCGCGAATCTAACCTAAACCTTCAATATGGGAAGGTAAATGAAACTGATGATCTTGTAGTTGACAGTGGCTGGAATTACATTCGTTTGACCAAATCTTAGAAATGAGTCGGTGTGTGCTCTCTATCAAATGATTTTTAGCTGCTTGATCAGGTTCAGGAGTCTGGTTGGACTTAAGTTTAGATGTTGGTACCGCATGTGATTGATTGAATGTTGGTCTTCGTCATCGTTACAGAGTCTGCTGAATTAGATTTTTTTAAATTCTTAATACCGACTGTGAATCTACTATGACACAGAATTGCATTTTTCATCCCTACAGGTTTCTATAAGGGCTTTGCTCTTTGTTCCAGCAAAGCACTTTACTTCCTGTTTTCTACTCGCTTGCTTATATTTTACTTTATGTGTCTCACCTACGTACATTCTACGTCTTCTTTATCCGATATGAACACGATCTGTGTTGTTTTAAGTTCCGATATCTTAACCTGTTCCTCATACTATCAATCAACTTGTTTCATCGTCACGTGATTAAAACAAATTGCGGCAAGATAACACTGATTTTGGTTGAAGCCTTGAACGTCACACTACTTGTACGAAGATATTTTGATCTTACCGGAAATAAACAACAAATGTAAATCAGAGATCGTTTTTTTTGAAGTTCTAACTAAACTTCCGGTTCTCCCGGAAGTAGATTAGATAACAAAAGATATCTAGAATATTCACAGACTATCTGCTTACAATGTATGCAGATACAATGTTGAACTTGACAACCTTCAAGTAACCTTTCTTCTATTTCTCAGGACTAATACTGGTTTGTATCTGAAAATATGAATTCAACTTTAGCTTGTCTGAGAGCCTGGCAGCCAGTGAAGTGCGTCTCGGTTTTCTTTTCACTGGCTTCTTCTAACGTTCTTTGTTGGCGAGACTCTCAGGACAGTGAGCTTCCCAGGAATATTTCGGGATAAGCTTAATCTTAAAGTGATTTTATTCGTCACTGATCTTAGCTGCGCCAACACTAACTAATTTCTTAGAGAACCAGTCTCCGCATTTAGCGACGGTATACTAATGTTTTTGGCTGAGTCAAAGTTGTGAAGACGACCACAAGTAGAAAGCTTATATTTTTATTTCCATTTGTATGTGTATGCTAATGGTGCCTCGCCGGTTGGCTTTTCCACTTTTGGAGACCTGTTTGATTTCATCTTGACAGCAGTTATGCTTGGTGGCTTCTTTTACAGAAATTATTGTCTGCCTGATCTGGTTCTAAGAGCGTTTCAGCTGTTTGAATCTTAGCGAACTTTCAAATGGGCTTTTGTTACGCACTTATTCCTTGGTCTAGCCGAATTTTTTTTTATTACAGGCTGAACGCATTTGATGACAGCTGGTGGTGTGCAATGCTTGTACAGTCCACGGGAGCATACTTGGCTTATCGGCTTACCAACCGTGGTTCAGTGGTTAGTGCGTTAGACTGCTGAACGAGTTGTGTGGGTTCAAGCTCCAGCCATGTCCAATCTACTGTATATTTTTCACGACATCAAAAAATAAAAAAAAGCTTCTCACTTTGCTATTCGCAGTCGTTAATAAATTGAAGGTTCCTTCCTTCCTATCGAGAAGCTGGGCTTTGGCTTATCCCGAGCTGTCGCGCCAGCTATTTAATTATTTATTTTACTGAAATCCAACTGGAGGGTTGTAGTATGATAGCCAACAAATCGCATGAGAGTGTGCCGGCTTGTCTTGCTGGAAAGATATTAAACAGACCATTATCTATCCTGACTATACTTTATGAAGCCAATGGAATCTCATCTTCAACATCTGGTGTTGCGTAACCAATAGAATCGGTCAGTATGGGGTGGATTCAAAGTATCTTTACCCGGTCAAAGTTATGGTTTAGTTTTAGGTTAACGTTAACGGTAATGTTTTGTTCCGCCCAGCGATATCGTGGTGAAACATGTAACCTTTCTGTTAGAGGTAACAATTTTAAAAGGTGAAGTTGCTGAGGCTCTCGGACTTTGCAGAAGTTTTTCGGGCGAAAATATTGGCGACTCTAAATGTATGACCTCAAAAAACACGTCTTCAATGAAACCTAGCAATATACTCGGATGGCAAAGCGGCCATTAAGGCCATAGCTTTTTTAGCTACATCCTCCAAACTAATAGAACAATGTCGTATGAAACTTGCAAATAAGTCTCAAAACATAGAGGCATAGCGAGTGGTAACATAGAGACCGAAGAAATGGTCAGGCAAAGTCTAACCCGTGACAACCTTCTTGTATAAAAGGTACACATTCCACTTGAAGCTGTCATCGGAAGTCTGTTCTCACCAAAGATGGATCAGATTAAATAGTTGCATCATCTTCAGGACAATACATATAAATCCCATGTGCAACCAAACTATATAGAACCAGAAGACTCCTAAGTTAAAATTGAAGGGACATACATATGTACATATATTGGCCTGTAGAAATCAACACGGGCTAATGGACTCTTACTGCTCAGATTTGGAAAGGGCAGAAATGCTCTATCGCTTCCACCGTAAATGTCTGACTCTTGCCAGATCGAAGCATCATACAATAGGCAAACCCTTTTTCCAGAACGTCAATGACCTTTCAAGGGGATAATACATATGCATACATATATACATATCATATAACGCACCTACTCTCCTTTTTCAAGTCCACAAAATTGATATAGGGAACTCAGGATCTCAAATCACCAGCTTTACTCACTCTCCAGCTAGATCACTGCCACACCTACCTAGCTTAGCTAGGCAGCTTTTTGCTTCAGTTCGTTCGTATAGGTTAAGCTAGGGTGTCCGAATGCGTTAAAAATTAAAAGAGAACATAATTCATAATCCATAAATATTCTTTATTTAAAATATAATCCAAACAGATATTAGCTTTTGGTGGTGTGAAAAAAATCGCCGACAAAAAAAAGAACATGTTCTCTGGCAACCCTAGGTTAAGGGTGGGAAAGTGAAAGTTGAGTCTCGAGGTTTGCTGTCGGCACATGCTATATTATTGGTTGCGACTATCCATGTAATGACACAGATGTGAAACTACTACGTACATAGTCCTGAGTTTTCTCATCCCTACACTCCACCAACATTTAAAGCCAATATAATATGTACATATGTACAACACCGGGAATTCGTTCGTCTGTCCTTGAATTTACTTAACGCCCACGATCGTTGGCAGTCTCGTTTTTTGGTATACCGCTGTGACCAGGAACCCAGCAGTGTTTAACGTTATGCTGTGGGACAAGAACCATTAGCCATTCGCGACACCAAGAAACTTATAAATTTCAAGTAATGCTTTTATAGTCACTATGTCATACCCACTGCTTGTACCTAGGAGAGGTTCGTTCCCTCCTTAGAGTTCCCCTCTCTCTATAACTCCTTTCAGAATTTCACTTCACAGTCATACTTAACGTTGGGCACAATATCATTGAAAAACCTGCGTGTTTTCTTGTACAAACCCTGCTTGTTTCCTCAGGTGTCCTTTTGATTTACAATACCCTGTTAGGAATTCTGTTAAGATACGTAGGTTGTTCTTTGCTTTGAATGTACGGTTTGAACTTTTTTTTAGTTATAATTCCCTGAGATTTTCTGGCTTGCCTCACACATCGCAGGTTATTTCAGGTCCTGGTCGAGCTGTCTTTCTTTACTTTCCTGAACTCTTCCTTTAGGATATGATCTGCTATTCTGCAGAATGCTTCAAGACCAAACAAGGATCCAGCCGATCTCTGTGTGGAAGCAGTAGCAGTTTATTGAGATTGAGTAGGCATTCCGAAACAAGCATGGGCTTAAAGACATGGGCCTCAAGTGATTGGCTGACATCACGGCTATATCGCAGTTACTATATTTCCTTTCAAGTTTGATTTGAACTCATCTGTTAATAGCATGTGTCATCTCCTATGTATAATACATATATCCATTTTCCACACATCGGTGTAGATGAACTGGTACGATCTTTGCTTTGACACACAAAAGCCAGATGTGCCCAGATATTCGCCCAATATTTGGGCGTATCCATATGAGTTGGATTTTCAGTTCTGAGATTGGTCTCAGAGTACTTCTAGTTGCAGATTCTTGCATGCAAAGATCCAGAGGCAAAATACTGAAAATTATTACCAAGTTGTCGAAGTAGTTCTGAGTGCACTGGCTATTGTAATGCATGTAAGTTCTTCTTCGAGTATTTTGGTCATAGTTTTGAGGGTCCACTCTAGCATTCCGATCTCACATAGAGCCCGGTTGTCTTGTTCCATATGTTTAGACCAGTTTGTCTGTGCCAAAGGCTTTCAGGGAGCTAATCAGCTTCTCTGGGTAGAGCGTGGCAAGTGCAGTTGGTAAACGAATTTACTGCCGGGAAACGAATTTAGAGCGGGGCATTCTGTGACGATGTGGAGAGAGCTTTCGTCGCTCTCCAAACATAGTCTGCAGGTAGGGTTCGGTGACAGGCCAAGCTGTAGTGTAGTTGCCGTTTAATTTGGTAGTGGCCACTTGTGATATTGGTTAGAATTTCAAGGTGGTTCCTGCCCAGATTTAGAAGAAAATTGGATTTCTTTTGTGATAGATTGGTGGAAAAATATTTGGTACTATTCTGTTCTATACTTCCCATATGAATTGCCTCGGGTAGCTTTTTAAAATTTGTTTACTCCACAGTCTGGTTCAGGACCAGCGAGAGGGCTTGTTGGATCTGTCTTGACCAGTGAGTCTGCTGGTTCATTGCCGGTGTGGCCCTTATGAGCGGGGATCTAGTTTAGTATGACTAAGTTTTTTCCTAATTCTTGAAGCAATTTGACTGTCTCTAGGGATATTTTCGATTTTATTGTGTCTGAGTTCAGTACTTTTAGGGCAGCGTGACTGACAGAGAAGCTAACAATTGTTTTTCCACGGAAGTTAGAGAGCAAGTTTAACCTGATGCACTGATAAATGGCAAACATTCCTGCCTTGAAGATCGCTGAGTATGTGCCTAGACTGACCGAAATGTTAGTGGTAGACGACTCTTCGAATACTCGAGCTCCAAATACACTGTCCATTTTAGAGCCATCCCTGTGCCATACTTCGTCATGCTCTGAAAGACGAGGTTTGAATTTTTGCCCAGTCCTCACTCGGGATGACTACTGAGTAGTTGGGTTTGAAGCAGTATTTTGGGAGAATGTCATCCAAGGGCAGGCTGAACTCGCTAATTTGGAATAGGGAGAAAAGCATGTTAAGGTTTGGAGCTGAAGTTGCTTAGGTGGAAGAGACTGTGCAGACTGAGTTTTGCCTGCATTTCCATATGGACCCGAACTGGCAACTGGCGGTAGACCGACAAAGGCGTTAAGCGAGGCGATGAGGGTGGAGTAAAGGCAACCCGTCATGAAGATTTCGGCTAGGCGTTGAACCCATTCTGGTCGTTGTCCACCAGACTATTGCCACATAAGTCAGGGTAGGTCTGACGACTAGGGTTACACATGTATGTAGGTAAGTCTCCTGTTATTTTAAAATGATATTTGCGCTATCAGACAGAGTAGATGCGGAATGACAAATTTTTTTGAGCTTTGCAACATAATCAGATATATTCTGTCAGATTTTGGCGTCTGATTGGGAGAGAAGAATTCGATGGTACAGAACTTTGTTCGTTTGTTGTCCCAGTGCTTGCATTCTTGACTTGAGTACTAAAAGACTGCCAGTAGAGTGAGTCCTGATGATGATTTCTAATATGCCAGTTTGCGATCACCTAATTCCGTCTTCTACATCCTCAAATTTATTTCAAAATCCGTTTGCCATTCTCCGAAGTCATTCCTTAAATTCTAAATATTTAACCATATATACACTTAAGTCATTATATTCAGTTTAACACCAAGTAAAAGGCCAACAGCTAGGCCAACTTTAATTGCCAAACATTAAATCATACAACTGTTATTTCATCCACAAATCCACAAATATTTTTCTTGCTAAGCGCACTACATGTCTATGTACATAGTACGTGTCCATCTAGATATAAGTAACGCAAAAAACTAACTACAATGTAGTATCTCAAGAAACTTTACCAAACCAATTGTTGAAAGTAAAACTCAATGAACCAAACCACTTTGCCATTCTCTCCATATGCCATATATAACCAGGTCGATACACCACTTTTAGTTTGACCGGGTGTGTGTACTAGCACCACAACTGAATGCCATTCAAAGCTTCTTCTAAAGCATTTCCAATAGTAGAAGTTGCATGTAGTGTGTACGAGTAGTAACCGAATGAAATAGAAGCAAAAGGAAGGGAAAATAAAAGTTCCCCTCCCCACCCAAAATCTGCGACGCATACTAGAATCTTCTTGATGCCGCAAAAGAGATTAAGCTTAACTGAGCTTTTGAAAGTCGTGGGTAGGTGACTGGTAGAATGAAAAATCAAACACACACACACACACACACAAAAGTTGGGGGAAAACTGTGACGCAATAGATAAAGCTTCAAGTGACAGGTGGGCGCACAAGAACACCCTTCACCGCACAACCCTTCGAAGGTGTTATTTAACCAAAAAATTAGCGTCGCATGAAACCAGCAGTAGCATCTCACTGCAGATACACACAAGTGAATTGCATTCACTCCCCACGTACAGAGGAACTCACACCAACCACCGCGCACTGACAAACACCCAGCGCGAGAGAGAGTGTGTGTTGTGGGGGCATTCTAACAAGTATGCAGGTCTTCATCGTTCCCCTCCGACAAAACACAAAAAAAGCTTCGAAACCGATTTTTTGTTTTTTAGCCTTGTTGTGTGTTCATTAAATGCCAACGCCAAGCCGAACACCGAATAGAACAGAAGTCGTTCAGTAGACCAAAGTTGGGGAAATGTTAATTTAAGATCTCCACTAGGACTAGCAGCAGCAGCAACCGAAAAGATACTCGTATCTTGTATACTCGTAGCAGTCCACCAAACAGTAACCGTAACAAGTTTTTCTCTGCGCCATCACACTCTGTCTGTGTGAGTGTATCCACTCGCCCCCACCTAGCCCCCCTCGATGCAAGAACCTTGTATATACAACAGAGAAACAGTTGGGGAACAAAAATATTTTCACTCTTCACTCAATTAGTGAAATAATGAAACTGGCAAGCAACCAGTCGTTCAGTGAGTGTGACCGCGTACGAAAGTGAAGTTAATGAGGAGCAGCTCCAGACGCAACTCACAGATAGTTTTGTTGACCGTTTGTGCTTTAAACATAAAAAAACACTTGATTTCTGGTGGAACATACAATATTCTCAATCGAAATTGTTCGTTTGTCAATTGAATTTATAATTTGAGAGAAAATCTATCATCTCAGCAGCGAAGGAAAAAAGCGATATATAGATACAAAGATACACAGGCGTAGAATATAGACTTTTCTCGAAGTTTCCAAAGTTTGTGTGTGTCCCAAAAAAAATTAATAACCGCAAATACAGTGAAATTGACCAAGAAGATACTTCAAAAGAGGTGTTTTCGACGCTGACCCCGTGTTATCATCAAGAAGCTACAAATATATAGGGTACCAACCTCCACTAGTTCGACTCTTCTATACTCTGTGGCAAGCAATTGTAAAGAGAAATCAACTTTTGACTGTTTTACAATTTTCATACGTATAACTACGTTATACCGATGACAAATATGCGTACTATTACCTGACAGCTGTAATTAGATTTTTTTTTGTTTCATTTGTTTTCGAGTGTTCTTTAGTTCTTCTTTCGAAAAAAAAAGGGAACTCATACAAGTGAGAGACACTAAAACGAAATCAATTCATATATTCAAGTGTGACAAGAAAAATAGACTCAAAAAAGATACAAGTATCTGTACAAGCACCTACTAAGTGCATCGCATCAGTTAATTGCGTATTTTCGTGTACAACGTGTGTTCTCAACCATATTGTGATTTGAAAAAATTTCAATAAGTGCATTTTGTGGAAAATTCATACAGTATCTCATCCAAAAATCCAAAGAGAGAAGGAAAAGTCAAGAAAATTTAGTCAAAAAAAAAAGTGTGTTTTTTTGTCGTGTGGTGAAGTGCAAACTAGGGACACTAGTAGTTCTTATTTGTTTTAATTTCTTATACTCGTGTGCTGAAACGCATATCGTCGTTGTCGTCACTGCTGTCATCCACCCAAATAACTACCAATTCTCACCCCCTAATCAGTACCCATCTACAGGAGGCAGAGTAAAGAGTCGTCGTCGTAGTCGACGCAACACTCTTTTTTTATTTTTTTTTCCTGCGGGCAGTTTTATACTTACACACATTCTAGAGATACAACGAGTCAATTGAGCTGAGCCCACAAAGTAGAAAAATCTATATAAATATTTTTAAATTTTTTTTTTTTGTGAAAACAACAAAAAAGTTTTGAAAGAAAAAAGATTTTATATTTTTTTTCATTAAATTTGTCTCCCTTCGTGAAACGTGACAAACTAAAAGGCGTTCTTATGAAATCGGAAAACTGGATCGAACCCTACAATGAAAAGGTGAATAAAAATTTTGTTTTGTTTTTGTTAAGAAAATTATTTTTAGAATTATATTTAAGTGACATATTTTTAGTGCACGTATGCCGCGGTGTATCTGTGTGGTTTGGGAGGGAATTTTTTTTTTGAAACATATGTTTGGCTGGCTTGACAACAGCAAGGGTTGGGAGAGAGGTTTATTTTCTTGTCTGACAAAATAGTAAATTTAATTATGTTTTTACATTGTGTGTATGTGAAGGGCGACGACAATAAGTGCACTATTAGTCTGAAGTGATTTTTTTTTTATCTAAAAATAAACCATAGTGTTGACCATTTTTTTGTGGCGACGCCCGTTTAAAGAAATTAAAAGAACGATTTTTTTTTATGTAAGATACAAATAGAAAGTGAGTGGTTTTAAAAAAAAAAAAAAAGAGAATGACGAAACGATTGACATCAGATGTCGTTAAACTTTAATGCCTTCCTAATTGGGGAGGCTGGCGCGATGGTTTGATTCCCTCCTTTACTATGTGGTATACCTGCCTTATATTGGTGGAGTCTTGAATTTTTCCTTTTCCGACTAGTGTTGGTGTAGTTGAACGTTTGGGATACTTTTTCTGAGGACAGACGCCGAGAGGAATTTGACTTGGGCACAAGTTTTATTGGGTCACTTTAGAAGTTTTTCTTTTTCAATTTGGAATTCTTTGCGGAGTGTTTTGTACGAGTCATGTCAGGTGACTGTTTGAAAAGTTCACCTTTAAAGTTTGTAGAAATATCTTATGGTGCGGGCAAGGTGGGACCTAATTTTCACCGCATGAGCAATCTACTGCGCGACATGTGGCATGAAGTGTTTGTCAGACTAACTGGAAGTCGGTTAACAACCTCTAAAACATGCACAGCTCTTTTCTTGCGTAAAGAAATGAAAAAAACCTTTGCAAAGATGAGAGTCGATTTTCATGAAACCATCGCCTAAGTGTCAATATGGACTCACTAAGGTACAAGGAATTTGGATTCTTGCGATGAAAATGAAGCTGTGGATTAAACAGTTTATAAGTCGCAGTGCTGATTCGTAATTCAGTCAATTGGAAAGGTTGCCTTTAAAATGGCATGACGACAATGTGGTTATTTAGTGCTGGATTGGGTCTTACATTTCACGACCAATGAGACCATTAGACCCTTGGCCTTATATGCAGCCAATTTTCAACTGTTCTGTCACCGAATGTGAGCTTCTCTGCATACATATGTAAATGTGTCGGCAGCTACTCTTGGTTTACCAAAATTCGGCTCTTGAGGCGAGAGACTTCGAAGATCTTTTGTACCAAGATAAAATCTCCTCCAACTGTTTCCGAGCTATGTATGTACTTTGCTGAGGTCATGAAGGAACCTCGGAATGGTGGTTGTAGAGGATTGACTAAAAATTTGGGTCTTTGAACTCCAATCGAACTATGCGAGCTTAGTAGAAGTTCTTGACCCTATGCCTAGTTTATCCATACTTCGATGGCTTGGGCACGTTAAACGCAATCTTTCCACTGGGCTTCCCCTGGGTAGGCCTAGGATGAGATTGTTGGAACAAATCCGAAATCTCACCTCTACCCGTATGGATATAGCCCCTGATGATTTTGAATTGATGGTGGAAGATCGGTAGATGTAGACCGCGATCCTCATATTGGATAAGTGGGCCCTTGGAATCTCAAAGTGGGATCTCAGTATCAAACTGTCTATGGTGCGAGAATTTTATGACTTTCTTAATACATCGTTTGATGAATTGGTTAGCTCATCGAAGTCCTGTTGCTGAGTTCACATTTGAAAGCTTCTTTTGGTGTTCCAATAAGCTGAGCTCTAGCTAATTTGTGGTTTAAATTACAGAAGGGATAGGTCTGCGTATAAGCAAACCTTTAATGGCCCGGAATGAGTGGGTGTGATTTTAACGAGATTGCTGGGTAGGCAAGCCAATGGGTCGCTTCAACTTGTTGCACTTTTTAAACACATTCCATTGAATTTCTTAGAACCTCTGCAACTGTCATCGGATTAGACAACAGATGCAGTCAGGACGTTAGTGCAAGATTTTCAGACTAATGGCTTGTATCAACCAAGTGTCTTGTAAACGAACTTCGCGGACATTGATTTTGTTACGCTTCTGCCATTCTAGGGCCAGAATCAGTCAAACTTAACCGTGACAACGAACATTTGTATGGTCTCCTTGAGTTTTATAGCTTGGGTATCCTTTTAAATTTGTGGGATCGTAGAGCTGCTGAATAAGGTCTGTTTTTGGACTGAAGCCTGGAGATAAAGAGGTACCTAAGTCTTTTTTAGGAGAACTTAATATAGTCTAGATGCATGTTATATGAACGAGAAGTTTCTTAACTACGATTTGCTTTATAAAACGCACAAGTGGACTCATTTGTCGCTTGTTTTGCTATGACCGGTCTTGAACTACAACATTCTTTAAATCTGTATCATATTAAACTAATGTTCATGCATGCAATTGTACAAACAAATGAGCCCATATCAGCTCTTAGACCTTGCCTTGAAGTCTCTTTCTAAGACCCTGGTGTCTTTCATCATCTTCGACCTACTGTACGCTGCTTCCAGTTCTCTATACTAGGACTTCTGGCAAGAATTTGTAATGAAGGTTCAGTTTTCTTGTCGTCTCGAACCTTCAGTTTGTGATCCTATTGACATGATATTGTACACACTTAAGGAGCATATATACGTATGTATGTTCTGCAGTTTCATGCTTCTCCAGACATATCCATCTTTCGGAAAGTTGGAAAGCAATTTCTCTAAAAATAAATAAAAGCTTTCATGGGGTGAATTCAATTATAGTCTCTACTGCTTCTATTGACCACAGACAAGTTGAAAGTTTCAATCTAAATCTATTTACAGATGCTAGCAAGGAGTGATGGCGTTACCCCATAGAGACTACTTTACTTTCTATTTCGCGACTGTGATTAAATTGCATAGAGATACTTCAACTAAAATATTTTTTAGGGATAAGAAGTTAGGGTCGAATATCCTTGTTTAGTTTGTTTTGGAATTTCATAAAACATTTACACAACCTTTTTGGTTTAATAAATTAATTTTAAAATGCTCGCATGTACACATAGCTTAGTCCAGTGGATTTATAAAAAGGAGGACCACATGCTGCTTGAGTTTTCCTTGCTCTTTTCCTTTGTTTCTCTTGATTTGTTGAACAAATTTCTACATCCACGTTGGAACTACTTATGTTTTTTTCATAATTGGCAATTACTTTTTAGTGGCAACTCATAAATAGTTATTAGAGATTTTAATCACATACTTATGTCGGAATCCTTAAAAAATTATTTATGGTTGTGCTGTGTGTATATAAGTCATCTCAAATGGCGCCTCTTTTTTCTAGTGGCATTTTGCCGGTATTTACTCCTGATGGATACAGAGTTACTAAAAAGATTTAGCTTATAATTCTTCGGATAATCATTTAACTTGGATTGATGTAAAGACCTCTCAAGCTCTTTGTTATTCCGGAAGTTTTGCAGTAAGGACAGAGTCAATTATTATCAATGACTTTATGAGCTCTATATTAGCTCTGTAAATTTCGAAGTGATGACAATGCCAAGCCTCTTGACTCAGCTTGTAACTACACGGTTGTCATTTTGAAACCCTTCTACCATCTCCTTCCTTCAAGTTTGCGTCAGAAGTTTACACAGACATTTTAAGAGCAATTGACAAACTGTTGATTAACACTACAGTTATCATGAGTGAGGGATCTGCATGCCGGATTTAATTTCCAGTAGTCACACTATGTGTTGATTGTTGAAGTTTTTATCAGTAGTACATGCTCTCGGATCAGCTATTTCAATTTGCTTGTCGTTAACTTTGTGGCGGTTTTTGCCTTGCAAACTTGTGTTTGTGTTTAACAATTTTAGCAAATCTTCAAAATTTTTTTAGGAAAAACAAAGTAACTGCCTTTAATGGAGCTACAAGATCTACTCACATCAAGCAGGTTTTGTGTTATATACATATGTAAATGTTTTAAATTTTAAGCCTCAGATGATGCATTGTCATAACCGAAGTAACACGTACTTATAAAGATGTCGGTCATCAAAATTTGCTTCCAAAAATCAAATTCAGTGTCAACCATTCGAGCGACTGTTTGGTCGTATTCCAAGCGACGGAGAAAGTCTGCCGGCAATATTCTTTGAGTCAATTGCACGCTCTCTATTGCCGCTTCAACCAGTTCACTGTGCGTGGATCAACGGTATGTTGACTTGAAAAATTCATTCCAGCTTTGTTCTATCAGGATTTCTGTGGATTTTTCACAGACGTGTGAGTCTATTTGACAAATCGTTTAGGGACTTGCATGCCGGGTTTGGAGTTGATATTATTTTCTAATGTTCGAAGACAGACCAGGATGGTCCAAATCCTAGCTTCTCTCGACCATTTATGTATGTTGTTCGCGTAATATTTTCCGCGCGATTAAAAGGGACCTTACAAGTTTTTGTCGACTTTGAATGGCGAATTGAAAAGCTTCTTTGACAATTTATACTCTCGGAGTTGTCACTTCTCGACAAGAGGTGATGTCGCGCAAAATGTTCGATGGATATTCCTATCTGAATCTAACTGCCTGCCAGTATCTTCCAGGCGAATCGGATAAATCAAGGGTCGCGTTAGTCGCCCGAGAGAGGGGTTTGCTACTGAATTGCCTTCTCAGCCCAAAGAAACAGCGATTGGAAATAGTTATTCTTCGTTTAATCTCAGCGTTGGTGTCGTTGTCTCAATTAATAGTGGAGCCTAGGTAGACAAAGTTCTTAACTACCTCAAAGTTATAGCTGTCTATTGTGACGTTCTTTCCGAGACGTCGGTGTTGAGGGTTCTTTCTTGTTGACAGCGTATACTTGGTCTTGCCCTCATTGACCGCTAAACTCATTCTCGCCGCCTTCGTCTCAATACTCACGAACATACCAGTGATCTCACGATGCGTTCTTCCGATTTTCTCAAAATAGTCGGCGTATCCGAGTAATTGGGCGAACTTTTGAAAGATTGTGCCTCTTGTGTTGGCGCGTGAGTTTTGCACAACTCTTTCCAGAACGATGTTGAAGTAGTCGCATGACATCGCGTCGCCTTGTCTAAATCCTTTTTTGACATCAAACGTCTTAGTGAGGTCTTTACCGACCTTGATGGAGCAGCCTGCAATCTTCATCGTCATCCTACAAAAACGGACGAGTTTGGCAGGGATGCAAAAACTACACATAGCTCTGTATAGCTCGTCTCTATAGATGCTGTCATACGCGGCATTAAAATCGATGAAGAGGTGGTGGGTATCGATTTGAAGTTCCTGGGTTTTCGCCAAGATCTGTCGCATTGTGAATATTTGGTCGATGACTTTCCTGGTCCATGCTGATATATGTACACATACAGATCAGATTCAACCGACACCGTTTAACTCAAATTCATCTTTCCACCAAATCAGCAGACTACTGTCTAATCCCTACAAGACTGGGGGAAGAAGTTACGTCACACAAGAAATCTGTACACTTTTACTCTTAGACTACCTTGCGTTGCTTTCGAGCAGAGACTATTCCGATCGAAGAATGTAATAAGCTGCTCTTAAGTACATAAGTCCCATTGATCGATATCTCTCACATTGTCGTTCGTCTCTTAAAGAGAGAGCTGATCAATTAAGACTTCAATTGTGCTGAGTAGGGTTATATCAAGCTTAATCCAATAAATGAATCGCAGGCGAGAAAATGGTACTAATTGTCATGCCACTGGACAGATCTGACCTAAGTTAGATCAGACTCTAAAAGTGACATCAAATCAGATATCTGATATCGCCTGACAAAACGGATCTGGCCAAAGCTAGATCAGAGCCGATAAAAGCTGATCGATGAACATCTCTGCTGGAGAATCGAGTATCATTTCAACAGACAACAGAAATGCTGTTTAACCTCGTTGGAGAGATTGCATGTCAGAATAAGAGTAGGTTACTCGTGGCATTACGAGTTTTGGGATGTTTTTGAAAAATGCGACAATTCCTTATTTCGTTCATATTTGCCCGACTTTCCTTTATTAGAATGAAGCCTCGTGTTTGTTTTCAAACACAGCTCTCACGTTTAGAAGCTCTATTTGGTTTTAACGTAGAAATTTCCTATCTTGGCGAGACAGATTCCGTTCGCTTTTAATCTAAAAATGCTTAAGGCAGGCAAATTAAATTTATTTTTGATTCAACCTGCAGTTCCTAATGGAAATTGCAATTGGAATTGGCAATTCAGCGGAAATGATAATGCATTTTTCAAGCAACAGCCAGTGTATCTGTCTGTGTCTGAACAAATACGCATAATGAAAGCACTAATTCTGTCCGACAAGCGTCACTATAATTACCGACTCGCATGATCAAAAGTATATAAAGTTGTAAAGCTGTAAATTAATGTGAGTTATTTAGTTAAAATTCAAAATTCCCCTTAAAACAAAAACACAAATAACTCTAAATAATTTCCCCATTGGCCACAATTAATTGGCAGCAAATAAAAATTTCACGATCCGTGGTGGAAATGACAAATTAAGTGCAACACGTGCATATATGTACGCATATTAAATTCATTTGAATCATACAAGTAGCTAGCGGTCATGTATTGTACGTGCACCTAATAGACTTCCAATGCACCTCTTAACAGCGTTTCATTAGAATTTATAGAAAAAAAAAACAAAAAACAAAACTAAAATGTTTGCACGACACACTAAACGTAACCGAAGATCACCAATTAAGTGTAAAGTTAATGATACGCTTTTGCAGTGGAAATCACTCGCGCAAAACAAAACATAGCACACAGATACATATACAATTTCACAAGAATTAAGAATTTGCCTCCTTCGTGTTCTGTGGACTCGAATACGAATACGAGTACGTATATCTCGACAAAATTACACTACAACCGCATGCCGTAGATAGGAGTGAAATGTACCACAGATACACATCGCCAAAATTATATCTAGACGTGGCGTGTACTCTTCAAATAACTGATATGAGTAATACGTTATTTATAATGATTTGAATTGCAGAAAAAAAAAAAAATAAATAAATAAATAATTTGCTCTCGTACTACATGTAGCATGGGTGTGTACACATCCCATATGGAATTATTACACAGCGCAAAAAATTTTGTATACACTGATTCGAGGGCTACTACATGTAGGTTTATTTGACTCACATGACTTTTGGAGTTCTTTTTTTTTAATTATTTTGTTATTTTGTCAGACACTTGAAAGAAAAAGAACACAGTCACACTGAGCACACGATTTAATGTCGCAGTACCCAATTGTATAAATTTGTTGTAATTTAAAAAAAAAATTGGCGACGAAATTAATAGGAGAAAAAATTAATCATATGTTATTATATTTAATCACTTGTGGAGATAAGTGAAAGTATTTTTTTTTTAACAGCGAAAAAACATGAAAATGTGTAAACAATTAGTGGCTAGATACCAAATAGGGGAAATATTACGAAAAAAAAAAAATTGTGTGTACATATGTATGTGAACAAATGTAATTTTGAAAATTTTTTTAATTATACAATCGACACGAATCGTTAAATTTTAATTGTAGCTTTCAATGTCTATAGTCGTTACGTATATTCGCGCCCCTATTACTAAACGTTGAATGACCACTAAAACAACTCGAAACGGTGTTTTATTTTTTTCTTGTTGTCCAGTGAATAGACGTAATTATAATTAATTAATGTCTTTAAGAGGAGATATATCCGATGATTATTGTTGATCGAGTACCTCAATGATAAGGTAAAAAGAAAAAAACGAAGATGGGGAAATCTGGTCAGAAAAAAGTCAATACACCTTCAAAAATGGAAAACATAGCTGTCCTTACTAATTTACTTAGGTAAGGTAGCTGCCCTGTTGAGACGGGGACACATTTAGACTAGATTGGTGCATTTTAATACCAAGAATACCAGTGCTACTACATTGAGATGGGTATCAGCAATGGTATTAACAATATTGACCCGGATATAACATTTGTTATCTTTTGATCGTAAACATCGTCGTGGAAGTATTCCGTAAGGGTTTTCCTCCTTAATGTTAGTGTAGGGCAAGTGCAAAATAGGTGAATTGTTGTTTCCTTCTCCTCTTCGTCTCTATAGTTGTTGCAGAAATTGTTGAAACAGATCCCCAATCTGAGTGCTAATTTACTTCTTTCGGGATGAACCTGGACCTTAACCAACAATCCTCTCCAGTTGCCCCGGTTCTTAGCCAGCTTGTTGTTTGTGTACTTGTGCCGCCTAAGAAGAGCAAATCCTCGACTGCGCTGTCTCTCCGGGTTAAATTAAGTTGGTATACATTCGGTCTAAATGTCCTCCTTACTTAAGCCCTATTTTTTTTTTTTTTTACTCACAATGGACCTCCAGGTCACCTAGTGAAAGGGATGAGACCTATCCTATCCTATCCATCCATCACCCTTCGTAGGTCATATTTCCTCTTAACTCTGTTAGGACCTCCACGACGCCTTCACATCATCGCGTTTGGTTTCTGGAAATTCGTTGTCTTTGACTGGCATTCGCCATGTAGATACATATGTTTTGGCCGACCTTCACTCTTTTTCTGTCATGGCAAGCAAGACAGGTGTCGCCTTTTCGAAAAGTTAGTCCGATTCACTGCCACATTCGCCTTTGAGATTCTGTCACCTTATCTCACGGAGCTTTCCATTGAAACACAAAAATATTTACAGTTTTCTTGTGACAGTGGTGGACATTGGATTGGAGCAACTTAAGATTGGTCATTGCTCTAATAGCATTGCTTCTCCATATTTTTGACAACATACCAAACGCAGATATAGCCATATTTATGCGGTTGACAGTGTCTCGTTTGGTATCGCCTCTGGTCGAGACGATACTCCCAAGATACTGAAAGCATTCTATCCTCTCTGCCGGTTGCTCTGCAATGCTTAGTTTGTGAGGATGATTTGACGATTTTGATCTTCAGCTCGACGCTGCTTTCCACGTCAGCTGTCGTATGGTGGAAGTCCCTTTTCTCTATGAGAAAATCAAATAAGCTTTTCAAATTCGATAAATGGCAAGTGAAGCGGTGATTGATATTCGACTAGAGGATGGAGGTGAGTTATAGTTTCTTCTTTCTCCTCACCTCTACAGGCTCTGCAAAAGTTGTTTAAACAGAGCACCTAGTCTCCTAGCATGCTGTCCTATATGACACTACTGATGGTGGTGCAAATTTATATTCCGTTGAGAGAGATAAGTTCTTGTCCACAAACAAATTAAAATCATGATTCCTTTTTTTTTTTAAAAATCTGCCCTGCGACCTAGCAAGATCTATTGCGTTGTGGTCTACTACCTAGCTAATCAGCATGTCATTAGTAGCCGAGTTTCTAAACTCCGCTAACGAACAGAATTCCCTATGAAAGATCCGTCGACGCAGCCAGTACAGTGCCTGACATTTGCAGAGATTGTGTTCACAGGTTTCCTCCTCTTCCAAACAGAACCGACACTCTGTATCTGAATGAGGGTTTAGTTTGTCGAGATTATATCTGTCAAGGTTTAGAATTTTTTTGTAGGAAAAGTCTCGTGGATTGCCTAAGTCCGGGGACATTTTCCCAGTGAACTAGGTGAAGTTGGTGTTCCCAATTGTTTAACAAAGCTGTTGCGGTAGCCCATTGCCTACAATGCCCTGGTGGGCGGGCACCCAACCAAACTTGATCTTGTTGTGTCTGGCAAGTGCTTGTAGGGTATCGTAGCAGCTTTTGAATGACCTAGGTTCCACGAAGTAGGATGTCAATGCTTACAGCGCTGCCATACTATCTAAATAGATATTTTTTTTTTCGCCCCTAATGCCTTTATCGAGGTTTATTCTGGCGCAGATCTCAATAGCATGGATTTCAGGCTGGAACACCATACCAGACATCCTGGGTCTAATACGGGTTCTCCATTAAACCAGTCGACACGGTCTAATGTTTCTATGGTCCACAAGATTACCTGATTTATCCTTTATAACACAATGGGCAGAGGTCTTCTTAGTTAAGACATGTAGGGGTGTGAGCCCGATGACAGCCTCTATGAAGATAAGATGAAAACAATAGACGAAGTGGGACTGACTTTTTCATCGAGCATGTCAGACAGGTCATGGAGTCCTTGTTCTTGACCTAGTCGATTAAAATCAAAGATCATTTCCATTACCCTCTGAAGCTATATACGTTGACAGCGATAGTTGCTTGAGACCATCACCTAAAGAAGGGAATTCCCCTTATTCTGTCTAAAAAAAAATGGTCTGGCATCCAGTTTAAATGGATAATTTCGCAATACCATGTGACAATTGGGATAGATACGAGCCATTCTAGATACATTGTAACTTTTCTGTGTGCTCTCGTTTACGTAAGCGAACTGCAGTTAAACAACACCTGAGCCACTTGTCACTTGTTACAGTTTTCTATTTCCAAGTAATGTAAACATTGTTACGGCGCCTTGTTTAAACAGTTTGTCCACAAAAAAAAAAAAACCAATCTAACAGAGCAATCAATATCTGGAACCAACTAATTGAGACATTGCGTATATTTCACGTGTGCTGTTTTTTTTTTCGTTTCAATTTTTTGTATTGGATTAGCTGTCTCTTGGGTTTGACTAATTGAATTTGTTGTTCACAAGTTCAGTGATACCTTTGAGCCACTCTGAGTAGAAAGGTTATAACACCCTATACGGATGTGCGAAGGATTAAAATCATCAAATGCATTAATTCGGATTAGACAAGGAAGAAAAAAATATCTTTGGTAAGAAACTGTGTCCACTCAAGTGAGTGCAAGCATGTATTACGATACTCTTGTCACAAATGTTGGTTAGATACCTTGAAATTAAAAGTCATCCACAAGTAAAAGAGGCAAACGAGGAATCAATAAATCGATTGTAAGTGTCATTCAACATGTACTCGTATTTAGATTTCACGAGCTAAGCATATGAAGAGAATTGGGTTCAGTTTAGCGTTTAGAAACGACGACACAAATATGGTCGATATCAACTACGTAACAGTGTGAAGGCTTTCGTGTGCCGATAAGTCTTTGTGTCATATATATCTGCGTAGACCTAAGAGGGTATTCTGTAACATAATGTTTAATAGGGCGTTCATTTCTTGAGAAATATCCTAATCCTACAGCGTGATATCTGATGCCGAGGTATTTTATTCAAATTTCATGTTAACTGCAACACCCCTGCTGTTTCAATTTGGACACATACAAACAGTAGGCTTTTGGGGATTGGGGCGTGTTAATGGTATTTTTGGCAATCCAGTTCTTAGATCCCTATTTGAAATGGGTATCTGACATGATTTGGATTGAATTCCCGTGGTGTCAATCGGTAGGGTTAGGCTTTGACAACTTTAGGTGGTTAAACTCCATTAGAGAGTTACTTCACCCCATTTGCCACCCCAACGATTGTACTTTTTTTTTTGCAAACACACTTATTGCGCATTTACTGGCATCTATGTGGAAAATTGGGAAGCGTCGATGAGTGGATTAACGCCCACACCATACTTTATTTTTATTTGTGTTAAAAGAGTCGTGTGATGGGCTTATGTTGAGAGGTGTTTCTTCGTTTCCTTGTTACATGCGTAGACTCTTGAGAAAATCCATTGAGCTGTAGCCACTGTCTGTTTTAGATGCATATCGCATTGTATAGGAAAAGAGGTGTATAAATTTGTTTAGCGGGTTTTGTGTTAAGTCGGAACAAACAAACAAATTATTTTACTATCTGAGTTGAAAATAGGACTGAAACTGCATTACCATATGAAAAATGAGTCCTAGAATTTCCAACTTTTCCTCATAACTATTACATCTATCTAGTTGCCACTTTTGCATTGGCACTCCTCTGTCATTTCTTGTGTAAATCTAAGTGAGTCTCTTACCACCTTTAGATCACTCATCTTTGTCTCCTAAGATTTCAAAATCTCCCATGCTTTTGAGAAGACTGATGTTTTCTATAGTAAGCGCTTGACATGTCACGTAATCATTAATTTACACAGGCGTTTCCACTTTATCACGAACTAACTCTGATGACATAAATTACTGACATGGTAGGTAGGTATCGGTACTCCGTTTGAAGCAGGAGTGGAATTTGAAGTAACAAGTGGAATTGTGATGGATGGCTGTGGCAGACTGTCGTGTATAAGGGAAATTAAAAAAAGTCTTTATCTGAACACCAGGTTGGTGTTAATTTATACATACCTTCGTGCGGTATTTAGACTATAAAAACGATGGCTATAAATGTTATTATGCGTGACAGTTGATCTTATTAATTTTAAAATGTATAATCGGAAGGTCAAGCACTTATAAGGTGTATCGTTAAGTTTTTTGATGGGAATCTGATGTTTTTACATTTTTAAGTTTGTTTTTAGGAGTAAAATTAAATGAGTGCAACTAATAGGGTTACTTTCCATCGGGGACTACAAGTGATTGTTTCATTTTGCCTCGCATTGGCATCACTAATTCAATTTTTTTGATATTAAGAGAACCCTAACAAATCTGAGCAAATTTTCACCGACCAAAACCAAGCACCCTCGCGGTACTACCGTCAGGGCTCTAAACTCACAAATTTGTTCAGTTCAATGGTATTTTCATGCTCCTGCATTGCATTAGAAAATGTGGATCTAAAATTTCTTCAGTATCCACCGCCATCTGGTTATGCCGTCTGGGGTATCATTTTTCCTTTCAGTTTCATAAGTTTTCACCTTGCACAAACCTGCAACCCTTAAACATTAGCAGTTTCGAAAGATAAATGTTTAGCTTTCCCATGTCTTCTGTTGATTCAAGTGACAATGTTGCGGATGATTTCGTATATCCATCTACCTTTGTCGAAGTGATGTTGCCTCTACTGTCTTTCGCGCTGGAACACCCATCAAAAACCGTCTAATAGGGTCGATACTTACGTTTAACTAGGGCGACCAATGTCCTCTAACAATATCAGGGTATGTTTTATTGAATTTATAGGATAGCAAAGTCTTTCGAGTGCTGGGAAAGCAAACCTGGGTGACTCTTGTTATAAAAATACTTCTAAATACAGTCAGGAAAACTGTGCATTGCATAGCGGTATATTCCTGGAACAGAAAGTTGTTTTCAGCGAGGACTCTCGAAAGAACAAGGTCGGAGAGTTTTTAATTTGGCGTTAAACACTCAAGGTTAAACGCTGGGTGATGACATAGATTTCTAATAGATGAGCTTTTACAAAGTATCACAATAAGTGGGTTTACAACTCCCTTTTTTTTTATTAGCGCATCCTTAAGAAGTCTGTTTTTTCATCAAAGTAAATGCTAGAGTACAGTTCCCTCGAAGTGAGTGAATAATCTAAATGACTTTAGGCATGTGATCTCTACTTATGGCAGACCCTCTTGTTCAAATTGCTGATTGAAATTACAAAGGGAAGGACTTAGTGTAGTTGCGACGCAGTTACAAGTACATTTGGTCCTACGCAGTCCTGACTATCAATATCTGGTTTAGGTATCACTTCGCTTATTGTTTGGATTTAATAGTCTCGACTTGACTGCCGTTGATCTGTGACCTTAACACTTGCCTGCCTTTCAATGTTTACAGTGATGACTGACGATACATTTAGTCTTTATTTATCCTTCTCACAGCTGGGACCATGGATGCATGACTTTTGTCTGAGAGGCATTGTTGATGACACACCGGTTTGTATATCGACATTCACTTTACATCCATCAGTGAAGAACGCTAGTTTTACATCACTACTTACCTGCCGATTTATCTAGCGCAATTAGTCATGCTATCGCATAGCGTTCTGAGAAAGAAATGGAATATGAAATTCGTGTACACCTGCTTAGGCTACTATAGTCTATTTTGCCGCTCTAATTATCTTCAGAATCGTGGAGAAGACTATATAACTTAAATTAGTTCATGAGTTGTACCAATGTGGCATCGATCTAATCTGAGGCTTGCCACTGGCGCGTCAACTCGGAGGGTTGGTGTTCAATGCCGACCTGTGACCTTCCTAATTAAAATAGAATGATTTGAGTGTCTTTATTGGACTTACTGTCTGTCGGGCCTGATATTTAGTTCTTTATGAGGTGTGTCTCAAAGAACATGCAACAGTTAATCACCTCATATACGAATGTCCTGCTTTCACTCGAATCGAAAAGGTCACTTTATTCAGCCAGGCCCTCAGCTTTTGCAGAGCGGCGGGATGAAGAGTGATGATCAGGTCAGGCGTCCCAACACCACTTCTTAATTAAAAAAAATAGTGTTAGCCACTATCCCACCGAATCTCAGGTCTACTTGTTTGTCGTTCACCAGTTTAACCCCTGTGAAATAGAATAAAATACAAAATCTCTCTTAAGACAACGCTGCAGCTAGCTTATAACCTATATTCATATACCAATTCTCACAGCTTACTTAATTCCCATCTCTGGAACCACGCTTCTGAGAAAGTTGTTAGTGTCGGCATGGTTGATTCACCCATATCTACATATGACACATCACTTTAAATTCATCGGACGCCTTTGGCGCCACTAAATGTCGCACTCATTGGAGGAAAGTCAGACTATTCCCATAAGTAGTTTTAGTCGTGTCGCGTCTATATTACCTTTATCCAACGGAGGTACTGACTAAATTAGTAAATTTACTGTGTTCACCATCCCTTGATATGCAATTACGTCCAAGAACCCATCAGAGATTGACGTGACATTACGAGGTTCCGCAGAAAACCTCCCCTCACTTCAATTTAATCGAAAAACTTCTTAATTTGACGCACACCATTATCTGTCAATTTGATATCTAAATCGCATTGGAAAATCTGTTGTGAAATAGTAGACAAAAATGTTCAGCAAATTCCCATTCCATCGATTTATTATCGATGCCACAAAAAAAAAACCTAATTAAGCAATAATATAAACAAAATTCTATTTGGCAAATGCACACAAAGCAACAACAGCAATACGAGCATTAATAATAATAATTGGCGCCCGTCTTGTAACCCCTCCATCCATCCATCGCGAGTATACTTATCGACTCAGGTATTCCATAATCGACAGCGCGCGCACAAGACTTTTCACATTCGTCAGCATAAATGAAAAGTAAAACAGCTTCGCCACTCTTTATTGCCAAGAAGTCATCAACCTTTTTGTTTGAGCCCGCTTAACCCATTTCAATGAAACAAACTATAAAAAATAAACTGCAAGATATGTATCGCGGAAAAATTATATTTTTTAATTTCTTCTTTTCGATCGTTACCTGTAGGTATGTGGCATATACCATTCGCTCGCCAATTTAGATTATAGTTTGTTGCAAAGTTATTAACCTTTCGGAATACATTTTTTTTTGTATCTTTTGCTTTGTTTCTCTCCATTTTGTTTGTATTGGTTTCATTCATGTTGTAATGTGTACCTGTTTCTGCTTCAAATGCTAAATCGGAGCATGAAATAAGCGAATCAACGATAAAAACCCCCTTTACTTTTGGACAGCAGAACTGGGGAAAATCGCTTGCGGCTGCAGCAAATCGTTATGCAGACAAATGTATCTAAAGAAATATTTTGTAATTTGATTTATTCGCACAATCTTTGGGTGGTAACAGACACCTTCTCGCCGCAATGCACGGGGGAATAGTAAAACTCATAAATAAATAAAATGTTCCATTGTAATCCGTATACAATTACTGTCGAACTGGTACGTCGGAACACCTGAGGTCGACCCAGTTAACAGCCGAGGGGATTAATCTTTGTGGCTCTCCTCTGGCTTCGTATTCATTAACCGCTGAGTGATTTGCCCAGTGTTGAGTGAAGGAAAACAAAACCGATAAAACGCAAGTGGTGTCGGTGCAGTGTTGCAATTTATTGAAGATAAACTTTTGAACGAGTTTTCTTGTGACGTTTTGCAATCAGATTTAAGAATTAGCTTTGTTTCTTCATTGTACAAAGCTCTCTAGGCCCACAAGATCTAAAAGTTGCAATGAATGGTGCAATACCTCAATTTTGTTTGGCAGTTTATCAGTCTTCCTGTTGTTTTCCAATACAACGTTATCTGGCACCCAGTGCAGGTTGGCCATGTTAAGGATGTCCAATGACTAGGAAGTCGTTCTAAAGTTGCGTCCTAGCTCAGCGCTTTTATTGCAGCAGAACTACATATCTGACATGATCACAGTATCTTGCTTCCAGTAGTTTCTGTCGAGATTGAGTTGATCGCATTTTTTTTAAAGCTACGGAACATCCATACTGATTTAATGAAATTTCTTTTCAGTCCCAAACACTCCTTTTTTTTTTAAGAACGAATATCGATCTCTACTCTTGATTGACGCCCTCTTCAGACCTCCCAGTGTGGCGCCTCTTTCCGCATTCATAGGTTGTTCTGTATTATGCCACAGGATTTCTTATTTGTCAGAACAGTCTTGTCACCATTGCCTAAGTTCTATATGTCGTGACCATATTGCTTATTGAGGAGCTTTCTTTTTGTTGAAAGAGCCTCTCAAAATCCAGAATATGATTGAAAATCGTTTAAAGGCTGCAAATTCACAAAAATAGTTCTTTAGATGAAATTCCACTGCGTCCCAAGGACATCCCATCACATGAATTTCTAGCATTTCCTATTTGGAGACTTAGGGGCTTAAAAATCGGACATACAAAAAAGATCTATTTAGTAAGATCGCAGTGTCGATCGGCGTTTGAAGTTTGTTCCGCTTCGTGACAGAATTAACGACCATCTAAGGCATGGTTCCCTCAGTCTTTTTTACCCTCAAGCTCAGTGAGTTCGAATTGCTTCTACGACAGAATGCCTGTGCACTATGCACAGTCTGGTATTTCTGTAAATTTTCTTTAACTTTCTGAGAAGAATGCAGAAAACATCTTAATCTCGCTCTGATGTTGCTATGGGTACAAGGATCGTCGGTGAAAAAGGTAGGGTCTAGGGGGTGCTGAAAGGCGCTTACGGGAATAAGTGACACTTGATGACATTAAGACCAAATTTTGTTGACACGAGTTGAAGTCGTCTTGTTAAAGGTGGTAGTCAGGAGAGGATGACATGCGTGTAAAACTGTTCATGTCATTAGAATAGCCCGATAGATCAAGATAAAAATCAGCGATCCCAAATAACTGCCTTGGGAACCTTGAGAATGATATGATATCAGATACTCAAGATTTTGATCGGTCTTTGTACTGGCTTTCGACTAGATGTTAGAGGTTAAAAGTTGAGGTGTGTGTATGCACTGCGACCTGCATAGATTTATTGTGCTCACCCTTACTCATGATTGGTCTCGACCTAAAACACTTCCTTCAATCCAAAAATCGGAGTATCTGGATTGGGTCCAACGACGGAAGATCCATTTCAAAGAAAGTGTACCCTCCCGATGTGCTCTTTTTTTTTTTTGTGGATCAATGCTCCACAGTCCATAAGGAGGTGTGACGGGATCTTCTCGACGTCGCTGCAGAATCTGCAGTTTCCGTTTGCTTCTATTTCCATTTTCTTGAGATGCTCCCTGAGTCTGCACTGGCCCATTAGAATGCGAAGCTGGTTTTTGCTGGTATCTAGGCAGGCCTTGCTCCTCCTTCGGTCGCAGGTCCCAGGGAGTTTCTTTGCCTGCCTTAATCCTGGGAGTGCTTCCCACAGTCTTCTTCTTTTGCACTCTTCCTACCTCCGCAGTTCCTCTTGGATCTGATGCGGTTCCAGCTCGCAGAATGGCTCGAGTCCAACGAATGGTGTTACGGACCCTTTCCTTGCCAGTTCATCGGCTGCATTATTTCCCTCTATGACCTGGCATCCAGTAGATTTTAGACTTTATTGTTCCGTCCAAGTCTGTTTTTCTTTTCCATACACTCGTAGAGCAGTTTGTATCTGATTTCATAGGAACTCAGTGTCTTGATGGCAGCCGCGCTGTCTGATAGTATCGCGATGTTTTCCCCGTAATTTCTTCTGTTGAGGCTGATTTGTGATAAATGCGATGTTTCCATGGGCTACGAGGACTTAGTTAGGGGCCCGTATCCCTTTTCAGCACAATGCAGTGGGACAGCTTCTCATTGGTCCTGTGATGTAGATGCATGACAGTCTCTGCGAGTTTTTCCAGGGCTCTCTTTGCTGTGCTTAGCTTGGTTGGTCCTGCTCAGCCTACTGCCCCGTAGGTTATGACGAATCTGACCATCATGACGTACATCCACCTCATCATTGCTGGTTTGCATCCCCAGGCTTTCGACTAGGTACGATTTCGTCATTGAAATATGTAAATTGCGGTTGGAAACCAAGAGTTTTCAGTTTAAATTGAATTTTTTGGAGAACGATTCAATCATTCACCAAAGCGCATAGCATTCTGGATACGATTTCTAGTTGGTTGGTAACTTTTGGTTTCCTTTTAAGGAACCTACATATGTTGTGTTTAGGAAAAAAATTGGGCTGCAGTGACAACATTGCGTCGTACACAATGCTTTCAAAGAGCGTGATCACATAGGAAAGTTTTGGCTATCGGGCGATAGTTTAACATTTCGCTTTTGCATCCTTTTTATGGACAGCGATGATGGACGATTCCTTTCAAAGTTGAGAAAAAAAATTCCTAGTGAGATTGAAAATTGAAAAAGGGAACGAAATTCTTTGAAACGGAGGAAGGTTAAGATTTCAGTATAAAATTTTTCGAGGCCACTGTTAATGCGAATAAGTATTGAAACAGGCTTAAATTTCATTTCGGGCCTTCCGTGCCTCCCACTGAAGTGCATTTCAATATCCTCTCTCTTATGTCGAGACCCGTTTTTCGATTAGTTTTTGCTATAATGTAATGTGGTACAGTGGTGCTTCTGTTTTCTATCGACGAAACTGTGTTTCTGTTGCAAAAATGATTTTTACAGCTCTCTTATGCTCATCTATAGTTGCCATTGCCAAGGTCCATTAAAACGTGGATGCTTAGAGTTATAAAAGAGCGTGTCAATGTCGTCAATACACGTGTTTTGGCCATCTAAAATTCAACAATGAAAAGCTTTGTCTAAATGCTAAACAGCAAGTCTGATAACATGGTAGGTTGCCTTTCAACCAACAAATGTTGCGTCAGGTCTTCAAAAAAAAAAATCGGTAAATACCTACATATGTATGTATGCATGTTATAGCATAAATGAC
This sequence comes from Matsumyia berberina, assembly GCA_917880715.2. NCBI lineage: Eukaryota > Metazoa > Arthropoda > Insecta > Diptera > Syrphidae > Matsumyia > Matsumyia berberina. The sequence goes on along the minus strand of OU862870.1, from coordinate 105,207,512 downwards.
GCAAAAGGTACCTTCAAACAATTCTCAAACAAATTCATATTAAAATACGTTCCATAAAAAAAAATTAATTTATTAATTCAAATTCTTATAATTTTGCATCAAATGATACATAAATTGTCAACAGGAATTTTAGTAAACAAACTCGTTATGATTTTTCTACAGCCTACAGCTAGTGTATGTAATTATCATCGCCCAACGACATCAGTTTAATGAGTTTTGGGAAAACTGATTCAAAACTACAAGTTGCGTAGGTGCAAATTGGCTGACCACAACTATCAATAAAGTGTTTTGTTTGCAGTTTTTTTTTTTATTAGTTTATGAACTTTTTCGTATGTGGGCGCACGTTGCCGGTGTTATCTCAGTTATTATTATTTAATTTAAATCAAATTTACGCAGCATAATATCCACCTCTTATCCGCCTAAAAAAATAGTGGAGATAGAACATCCATTTGTTTACCAAGACCACTAGCACAGACTAGTTGACAACAACGCACGACAATGTATTATTCAATGAGAAATTCATTTGTTAAATATGTTTTCGAAACTATTGCCAAATTACTGCGCATATTTTCTATGTCAATATCCTTAAATTTGTCAAATGTATCGAGTTCTTGCTCGTATGTTCTTTCCCCAATTGATTGCGAAAACAAGCATTGAAAAATCAACACACAACAGTTGTAGTTATAGATCTGTTCTTCATGCAAAAGTGCTTTTGATATTTAACCTGATGCAATTTAAAATGTCACCACCTCAGGGACAAAACAAAAAGTAAAAGAATTTGTGTTTTTGATTATTAACTATTTATATGAGCGCACACAGTATAGTGACGATGTCACCCAAATAGACGAAACGACGCGACAAAAACAAACCGTTTGCAGGTGTATTTTTGAAATTTTTACAATTTATTGATGTTTATTTTGAAATAAAAATAATAACGTGTGACTTTTCAACATCATAGATCTAAATAAATGCGGCGTGGTTCTGCTAGAGGAGTTGCATTGGTGATTAGCTGTTGCTTCTCCGTGCTCATTTGAAATTGGTTTTTCTTTATCTAGAAGGATCCTCTTTATAAATACATTTGCCCACAAGTTTCTGCTTTATTATAAGCCACGAGTATTCAATGCATCATTCATGCTTTTATCCAAAAGTTGTTCCTTACATCCGTATTGTCTTATCAACGTAGTTATAATTATATGGCACCACGATGGTTAAATGCTTCTTTGATGTCTTACAATCCAAATCAGGGATATACAATTGTCAAACTATAGTGGTTCCTTCAGGCATTTCTATTTGGGAAACATTCGGCTGCAGACGAATTGCGTCGGCTACCACTTTAAGAACTTTTCTGTGGTCTCAACGTTGCAACTTCCTTAAACAGGGCCTAATCTCGGACAATCCAAACCATGAATAAAGCCCTACTCTTGCTACTGGGTACTCATTAATTTCAATAAGCAGAATATTAGGATTCCTATGGGCATCTTCTCAAGCCACTGCTGCTTGCAATGACATTTTAGCAAAAAAAAGTAAGCCCGTCTTATGAGACAGTGTTCCTGTGATTGTCCGGCCATTCTTTGGAACAGAAGGCGTATTCTTCAGAAAGAAAATTCACTATCCCAAAAGTCGTTAGAAATACCTCTTTAACAAGGCTATTCCCATACGGGTAGGGGTGAGATTTCGGAATTGGTCCAGCCCTCTCATCCTAAACCTACCCTGGGGAGGCTTACCCTATGGCATGGATTCCATTGCACGCCTTGGATGCCAAGTTGGGGTCATGCGTTGAACTTGCCCAAACCATCGAAGTAGGGACCTTTCCGCTCGAAGAACTACAAAAGCTGCTAGGCATTCAATGTTGATCAGCTACTTCTTCGAGCGGATAGGTCCATACTTCGATGATAGGTACTCAGTTTCAGAAAAAAAGTAAAATGTCTTTTTGTTCAAAAAACAAAAAAAAAAAAACCTTGTGGCACAAAAATTCTTTCAGCCAATAGTTTGAATGAATGGACATAACCAAAGTTAGGACTGAGACTAGGAAAATCCACAAAAGAACAGCGATGATAAGATGAACTCTGCAGGGTATATTGGTATAGTACGAGAGAATAAGCAGGATGCTCTTTACTGTTTCTTTGCTGAAAGCCAGGATGTCGCCGATTCCTTTGTCCTTAAGATGTCTTAGGTCCGGTATCCATATGGACCCAGGATCTTCTGTTGCATTCTCGCTAGGGCTGGGCAGTGGCATAGGAAGTGTTTCCTACACAGATACTTGTCAGCGAGGCCCAGTCTATGCATTTCTTTGTTGAGGTTAATGTGTCCTGTGATGGGTCCCACCATCAGCCTCAATTGCTCTCTGCTTGAATCTACAGCCTTCCTAATGAGCAGATTGCTTAATTTTTTTTTACTAGTGGTCTACCCACTTTGCACGTCGGGAGGTTTGTCCAGTGATCCTTGAAATCCCATTGCATCCTCTCGTTGGTTACCGTTTTAAGTATTGTAAGTGCGGCTCCCGGCGTGGTCCCCGTGGCTCAATGGTGACTGCGTTAAAATGCTGGGTTCAAGCCCCAGCCATATCTACCGAATATCTTTCGCAGCATCACCTCTCGTCCGGGAATGACAAGCCTCTGACAGTATAATTTGTTATGAAAAAGCTTCTCAATTCGCGGTTCGGAGTGGGCAAACAGTTGTAGGTCCCTTCCATTCGTGCGAAAAAGTAACACACTCAACATGAATGATTGCGAGAAGCTAGGCCTCTCACTGTGTTTTCTGCAGTTCATTCTCTCGCGTGCGCCCTTTTCTTGTGAGTTCGTCGGCTTTCTTATTCTCCGTGACACTTTCGTGACGCGGTACCCAGACAAGGCGGACATCGTTGTGACTGGCAAGGCTATTGAGTTTGTCCTTGCATTCCCTGACCAGATGAGATCTGGATGTTGGATTTGCGATGGCTTTAAGTGCTGCTCGACTATCTGGACAGATTTATATTTTCCTTCATGGGTGTAGTATTCTAAGAGAACTCCAGCTCCCCTCAAAGTGGCAAGGACTTTTGCTTGGAATACTGTGACGAAGGGATCTATGTAGATGAATCCCAAATTCTACCGGTGGGTTGTTGCAATGTACGCCAGCGCCGACGCTGCCTGTGATGTTGGAGCCTTCCGTAAATACGGTTATCACGCCATGGTTTCTTGTTTCGTTGGATCGAGCCCAATAATCTCTTAACCCTCTAGTGCCTAAGCCCGCATTCCAGGCGAGCCAAATTTACAGTGACTTAAACGTCTTCTCCAAGGATTTTAATAGACATAATGTCTTCTACGGACCTTCAAAAGGTCGCACAGTTTTGCTGCAGATGTGATTTGAATGCGAGAACTGGTGCAAAATATTTGAAAGACTCAAAAACTCAGGCATTAGAGGGTTAAAGCCAATTATGTTTTAAAATTGTTGACAAAACTGATTTGCTTGTCTCCAAAATCACTGTGGTTGTTGATGAGTGGCGTGATTGTTTTGATCATTTGTTGGTGCCCTATTTGCTTCTCTTACTGAACATTTAACGGCAGGATAACATAAGGGATTCATAGAGATCCCAGTGAAGGTTGCATGTTATACGATGTAATCACCCCTTAAAGCTACCTACCTGTCCAGACATCAGCGAATTCCAATGAAACCTTTTGGTGTAAGTGCTTGCTTTCAATGGGACTAAACCACTCACTAGAGGTGATGGATTTTTGCATTTTCATGTCATCAATGCAAGTGACCATACGGCGTCATGGAGGAACATCAAACTTTATGACAAATATTTTGGAAAAATAAATCTGAGTTTACGATGATGGAAGGTTAAATGTCAAATTAAACTGTGGGGAAGGATCATATACTTTTGTATTTCACCTGAAGTCCTTTCCAAAGTGCTTTAACTGTTTTGAAATATTTCATAAGAAATTCTGGACAAAATTTTGCAATTACTCATGCATGTCATTTTGTACGGGGTAACCTATTTCTACATAGGATAACAATTTATCATCATAAACAAATTTCTTTTTTCTTCTATGTCGTCTTGTTTCTAAATATATTACACACACAAATCTAAGGTGTTGAAATATACATACACTAAAATTCCTAAAAGATATTTTCAGATAAAATCCATTTCCCATTAGGCACGTTGTTATTCATACAAAATTTATTTAAATGATCATGATCATCATCATGGGGAAGCTATGTGTAGGATTTCGAATGAAATTTGATAGAAAAAAAAAAGTGGACAATGTACGGATAATTGGATTTCATAACTACACTTTGACTATCAATTGCTGGCATCTATATACTTTCACTTTGTGTTTTGTCGATTTAGCCAACGGTGTTGTGTCCGTGTTTTGGAGTTTTTGCCTTGCCGTTATTATCAAAATAATCATCTTTGTAATTTTATGTTATTTTAAATTTAGTTGGCAGCCAACAAGACAGTGTTAGATAGTTGATATATGGCAATTTGAAATTAATTTGTCGGTAATTTTATTTCCATATTTATGGATATTTTTATTGTGCTATTCACTCGGGGGGGACCTTACTTGAGTCTTTCGGTAAGAAATCAAACTAGCTCGTTACTCTTGAAGACAGTCGATTCGCAAAATCACAAACAACAACTTGTCATAATGCTCTGGCTGTGCCCATCTTCTTGTACAGCATAAACCAAAACTCACTTCAGGCCTAGAGATGTCCCTGCATTTGAATCAGTGGTTCACCTTTTTTTTACATTTGATGCTTCTAGTTAACATGGGCTTAGGTGCAAACATCTTTTCTGGCAAACTTCGTCTATTTGCATCGGTGAGATTCTGGGACCGTAGCAGTGTTTTCCAGGCGATGTCCTAATAGTGACAATTGCTGACCATGAGACTACGATATATGCACGTATCACCATTTTTATCAACAGCCAGGCAGCAACCCAAGTGATTTCTGGAAGAAGTAAAAACGAACTTAGGGCTAAGTGCTCTTGACACATAGCATGAGGTAAAATTTTGTTGACATACATAGATCTCCCTAGCTGATCACTCAGTAATAGTCCCGCCTGCAAGCTTAAACAACCCAACTTCTTTGTCTCTATTCAAGGCTCTCTACCATCTCAGACAGAAATTCCTTGAAAAACACTTCTTGTAGGATATCGAAGAATAAAGCGACATACTTACACACAGACAGCCACCCCACCTACCTGCCTACCTACGTCCGATGGTTGAAGGTTCATCAAGGTGGTTCCAAATCCAAGGGCTTCTAGGTAAAAGTGCTTCTCCGCAACATCATATTGGGTCTATATTGACCAAAGTATAGTGCAGAGGATTTTTTCTTCCCTCGTCAACCCACCTTCCCAACCAAGTCTAACCAAGCATAACTTTCCGCAGCTGAATCAGAAAAGCTCCAATGGGCCGAAATAATCACTTTCGGCCTTATGATCTCGGTGCAATAGGTCTACATTCCAATGAGTCAGACGATTTTTGCAGAAGTTTTAAGAATGTCCACGGAGGAGGAGAAACTTTACTTTGGAGCATTTTTCTTGGACTATATCAACGACCTTACTGAAGTTGGTGCCAAAGGCCTCATTCGCTCTTTCAAAGCCTTCGTTGGTTTAACTAGATATTTAGAATTTTAACAGATCCGGCGGGATCACAATAGACGTCGTTTGGTCTAAGTAAATCTGTATCCTGTGAAGGCAGCTACTCGTGCAAAAACTTAAAAAAAAAAGAAATGATGCGAGATATTTTGAAAAGAGCTTTTAAGTGCTAATGGCATGAAAACCGGAAGCCACTTACCTGCTTACTCCCTACTGTTCCCCACTTCTCCATTCACGGTTCTTGCTACATCACTGTCAAAGAAACAATCAGTTTAAAAACAGAAAATGACTCTCAACAACCTACAAGGACTACGCAAGGTACACAATCGGTGGCATGTGTACATATGGCCCAAACGTGCTATTTATTATTTTTACAAAATGTGAAAATTTTTTGGCAACGCCTTTCTGTCTGTTTATCGAACTCGATTCTATTTTTGAAAAAAAGAAAATTATAAAAATCATTTTTGCATCTTTGTAGTCATTTAGTCTGAATCACATTAGGGGCACGACTGGGTCCAGGTTTTCGGTTTTATAAAAATTCGTTTGAATCATTTTTCCTATATGAGAACAATGTTGTACATGTGTATTCTTGGTTTTCTGGCGTAAGGCCCATTCATAGAGTGTTTATCAAGCGTAAGGTCGATCCAACGGAGTATGAATTCCTATGTCAACAAAAGGAAGAAGAAAACAAACATGATTTCGTGAAATAAATCAATTATTCATTGTCTTGTAGTCTGACAGTCTGAGAGTAAGTCGTTTTGACACCAAATGAGCGCTTTAGATGGAGTAACATAAGGCGACTGTGTGCTTCTACATCTTAGGTGCAGTCAGCTTTGTAATCTCTAGTAGAACACTCCCACTTGAGAACGCATAAATATGGTAATTATGAAATATTCGACTCGTGGTGGGCTGCAGATAAAAATACAAAGCCTAGCATGCATAACCACAACCAGCGCGATGAGAACAACGCCGAGAGCAGGGTTGGAAACTATTCTCAACGTGCTACCGCTAGACCTGTCCATGCAGGAGTGCCTTGAGAATAAGCCAATCGCATAATTGGAACTCAAATCTCGAAGGACATGCACAGATTCTAAAAAAAACTCGTATAAGAGGACGTAAGCAGTGACTACACGTCACGATACCTCGACTTCGAAAAACCATTCTTCTACACTCAGCAGAGAAGAATGGGAAACCAATGAATCAACGAAAAATAGGTCTCTACACAGACGGGTCAAAGATGGGTGTGGGTAAAGTCTCCGAAGAACTAAACATGCACATCTGAATCAGACTCCCTGATCACAGCAGTGTCTTTTAAGTGGAGGTCCTGGCAGTGACAGGGGCAGCCAGTATGGTGTCAAATATGGCAGTAACACCATTTTTATTGAAAGTCAAGTGGCCATTAAAGCAATTTTTATTACTGAAATAAAATCCAAGCTAGTTCGAGGCTGTCGCGAAGGGTTTAAGGTTTTTAACTCACAGCACAGAGACATAATCAAAAATGAGATAGTCGACAAACTTGCAATAAAAGGGTCTGCAATGGACAACAATCGAGTACTTCAATGGATTGAGCCGCCACTCTGTAATCTCAGAGAGCATGACGACAGCCAACAGAAGGTAGAAGTCGCATACCTCCTATCAAATATCAAATAACCAACAAACTTTTAAAAAATGACAGGAAGTCGCTGTCAATGTACTAAAAAGCCACACAATGAAATTTCAACTCAACGATGACAATATACATATGTAGGGACTGCGGTGACGAAGAGGCTCAAGAGGATACTTCTCACTTCCTCTGCCACTGACCAAGCCTACTTATGGAACAGAGCGTTAGAAAGACAATACAAACAGGACTAACAACAACTATCTGATATTCCACTAAATGATCTTTCGAGGTTTCTGAGGATATCACGGTGGCTGGACACACCAATCATCAACGAGCGTCCGGTAGGAACCAAGATCAACCCCGTATGGGCATCACAAAGGGACCACAAGGACTTAAGTGTGATGAGATCGAGTGCTCTCTCACTCATCAACCTAGATACTTACCCTAACCTTTGATATACATATTCAAATTGTAATTAGAAAAGAATTGTACAATATTTTCATGATCTGTAGTGAGTCTCATGGCTAAATGCGATCTATAAAGTCATGCATGCTTAGCCGAAGCCACTACAAGTTTGGTCAGTGAAAAAATCTCTGGACTTCTCCTATTATCGATGAATTTTTTGGCACGTCAGTAATCCTGTAATTGAGTTCCATTTTCAGAGCTTGCATCAAGGCAATTCATTTCGTGGATTTTTAGGGGCGTCCGACGAAGTTATCGGCAATTTTGTTGCCTGTCAAACCCCTTTTTTGGAAATCCAATAAGTATTGTATGAATTCAGTGAAATCTCCCATTGCGGACAGCTCTCTTAAACGGACATATTTACCTTAACAAAAGGTTAAACATATTTTTCTTGCTTCGACAGATAACTCCCTTGGGCGGATAATAATGTCGCTGTCGGCCTAAGAGATTTTTCACTGTATTGAGGGGGCTTGTCTGATTCACTCTCTAGTGCAATGCTCGATTGCACAGATTTCTGCCTGAGAAACAGCCTTGTGTAGAGCTTCAAACACAGAGGGTTCGAATGATTATCTTAACAGAAACTTGACTCTCCGACTAGAGCGATTTTCCAGATTACTGAAGACTTACTTCGAAAGTTAAAAAAAAAACAAGAAACTATTCCGTAGGACGATGTAAAGGCCATTTGCTCACTTCAGCCTCCATATGACAGGTATTACATTTGTAAAGAAGTACTGACCAAGGAGCTCCCCAAACTTATGACTAAAACACGTTGCTTGAACAATTTAAAACCCAACATGTGCGCCCTGCATTGAAAGCGTCGATACAATGAAACATTTCTCCAATCAGTGACCCGGTTTCACGTGAATAAAGGTGCAAACTTCGCTCTCTACGAAGAAAGGTGTTAATGGCGATTTCTTAGCTCCAAATGCACACAAACCCTTATTCAAAAGCAGTAGCAACAAAACGTTGGAAGCAGCCGATCAAATGAAAATAAAAAACTTTTTCGAAAGCAATAAACGAAAATTATTCCGAGAGCCATAATTTACTTAGCACTGCTCGAATACAACACATGCACTGGTTGTACCTTTTTAATTAACTCACACAGCTCTCTCAAAGCCCCCGCCTGTGATACGGATACCAACAAACAAATAAATAATAATTTACAACTTTTTCTTTTTCGTAAAAGAGACGACCTATGCAATGCGGCGAAAGGCGCGAGAGCAACACCCGAAAGCAAGAAGCACCCATTTTTTTCTTTCTGTTCTATTTAAATGAATTCCTCACGTTTGTTGTTTCTATGAAGAAAGTTTTTACCGCCCTCCTATTAATAGAATCCGTGAGATATTTGAAATCAAATTAACTATACGACAGCATGTGGCTTACTCATTTTGATGATGATAAATAAATATGTTCTCCCTCTTAAATTTTACTAAATTTTTTTTTTATTTTTTAAATTAAGATGTTTACTCAAAGTTTAACTTGGTTTTCTTTTTTTCTTGTTTTCTTTGCAGGTATGAACGAACTTTTGTACAAATTTTTATAAGCATGAGTAAGTTTTCGCGAATCAATTTTTTCAAATGAAATTTCCTTAAATACTTTGTATAGCATTTGTGTATATAAGACTGAGACTTTAAATGAAAGAAATCGCAAATCACCCAGTGTAACGTCGACCCAATGACCTTATATGCATGCTCGTACCGTAAAGTATACCATATCCAGCTCCGGCGAGATACAATTGCAGCACAACCACCACAGCCAGTTGAATTAATGAGAAAACCATAACCTATTAGATACAGAGAGTAGGTCGGCGGTGGTGCTGATGATGGTGGTGGTGGTGTGTACCGCATTAGCAAACCTGCCCACATTTTCGAAATGTTAGATAATACCTACGTGTGTTGCCTATTCTACCGATGGCTGCTGCTGGAAAAAGTAAAAGTCGTTCACGTTTAATTGAGTTTACGGCTTTTGGTGCAGTATATCGTTTTTTTTTTTCTTATAAACCAGCGGCATGACTTTGAAATATTTTTTTACGTTTTTTTTTTATTCTCTCTCGTTAAGGTTTATGAAACGAGGCAGCTAAAGACTTGAAGGGTGTTATGGCTTAAGATTGAAAGAGCGAAATGGGCTTTTAAGGAAGTTGGCGGGTGTTACGAATTAGGTTAGTGGAGGTGGTTTGCATTTAAAGAACCATTTGCAGAACTTTCAGTTTAAGCTGGGAGAGAGGAGGTTTTTACTTTTAGTAGTCAAGTTGGATAATCCGTTCCATATGGGATATTCAAAACGGCGGTTAAAGTGATGACGCTTAGCTATGGCATAAATAGAACATCCCTTGAGTGGTTTCCGACTACAATTTTTTGCCGAATTGCCGTACAAAAGAATAAAATGTTTGACTGTCAGAAGGAGTTTTCATCGAGTTGCTTTTGGTCCTCCCAAGTTTGTCTTAAGTTGGCTCAACGCTGTATTCTCTTTCATCTTTGCAGTCCTTTCGGACGCAGACTTAGGTCGCAGACAGCGTTTTCGTTCTTTTCTATGTCCTTATGTCCAGGAACCCAGCAGATTTTGACAGTATGGTGCCTTATGTTGATCAGTGTCTTTCACAACTCCCTTTGATTTGATTGCATTGAATTTTATTGATGTTAAAGCTGCTTGACTATCAACGAAGATGGTAAAATACGATGTGGGAAAGTGACAATCTCTTATGCAGCCTGCAGATTCTATTGCCAGGATCTCGGCTTGGAAGATTGTACAAGTTTCTAATGGCCTAAAGGATTCGAGTTTCTGTAGGGTTTCCGAGTAGAATCCGGCCCTGTTCCTGTTTCAATTTTTGAGCCATCAGTGTAAATCCGACGCAGACTTGATGTACTGCCAATATGTGAGTTTTTGGCCCAATCTCACTTCCAATTTACTTACCACTATCGCTCAGCATTATAAGTTGTCCTGATCATTTCTCTGAGAAGAGGAAGGCGAAAAGCCTCTTTAATCGCTTGCGCCAGTTGATCACCAGTTTTATTGATTTTTGTTAAAACTTTATCTGGGGTTTGGCAGGGTTTATGGTCGGCCAAACCACAGTGTCTGCCTCGGTTTTCTGTTGAAATCTCATCATATTTTTCCCTTTTTTATTTTCTTCAAGACTCGAGAGATGATGATACATTTGTTCAGACAAGTCACCTCTCATAGTCGACAACTCCCCCTTCAGACTCCATTTTTCACCACAAACTTCAGATTTAGATTCTCAAGATGTCTGCGGATTAATTTGAATCAGAACCAACCAACAAGACATCCATTGTTCAAAGAATTTTGACAAATAATTAAGTTTTAAGGTTCAAATGACTTTGAGAAGAATTCTACGTCCGTACATGCTCATCAGAGTTTGAATGGTCAGAGCATCAGAATGTACAACGACGCTACAGCACGTACTATTCAAATTTGTTTTTCTAAAAAAACAATTAGACACACTCAGCCGCAGTGGACTACCGAAACAATAAACTTGGTATTTGCAATTAGTTTTGATAGTATTTCGTGACATTAAACTTAAACTTAAAAATATATCCAGCTTTGAGAATTTCAATGTTGGCACTCGAATTTGCATGCGCAGGACTTGTGCATAAAGGGACACCTCATGTGCAATCATAAATATTATTGTCAAAGTCATCTGATGCATTTATAGGTGAAAGCTAATTTGCAGCATACTGTTCCAAGTTCGAAGACCTTCCACAAAGTGTGTTCTTTCGGTGTTGTGTGACCCACATACATACACGAGTACATAGATTGTTGGCTAGACTCCAATGCATATTTAATGTAAAATCGATAAAGTTTTGTGGATACTTTGGGCATAGGTAATGTTTCACATTCTACTTAATTGTGTAAGGCTCTATGGGAGAGCTTGATTTTTGAATTTATGTGCTTTGGGATGGTGTACCCCCTGCTTAAATAAGTGATAACACTTGCCATGTTCCTGAGTTTAATTTCAACTTTGTGCTAGTTTTCCAAAGGAGTATTGTCAACCAAGAGAATATTTGAAAGATGACATTGAATCTGTAGTGGCTAAACATATTTTTACATAGTTTAGTAAACCAACCTTGCAATATTGAGCTCAGAATATCAATAATTAGTGACCATAGTACTTGACATTTTCAAGTACAAGAAAAAATTGGAATCAAAAATCCCTTCCATCTAGGGAAGCTAAATGAATGCGCAAGCCAATCAGACTTCCCGACAGCAGCAGTGTCTTTCAGTTGAAACTTCTTGCAGTGACAGATGCTACCAATGTAACAATCGTAGAAGGAATGTTTGCTTCGTAAATCAGCTCGTTGGCAAGCCTGTCAGCCTGGCTGAGGAATTTTTCAAAGAAAAGGTCTGCAATAGGCAAACAACAGGCGAATTAGGCAATCAAGCTAACCTAATGGAACCAATAGAGGCACACGCTGAGACAGTTCGACAGCTTCTCACAACCATTTACAATGTGGTTGTTATATTTTTTGGCCGAATGGCTGGTGGCTACAGTTTTGATTGCCGAATTCGAACAACGAATCGAGAACCAGACAAGTACAGATCATATTTTCAAAGGTTCGTCGTTCTTTGCCGAGTGTTGTAAAATATTTTTTGATGAATTCCGTTAGACTCAAACCTGTCTCAGTTCATTTAGCAGACTGCTACGAATTGAATTTAATTCACCAATCACCTGACCTCACCCTGACCCACCAGACTCCCACCAGACTTTTCAAGCAGAAAGGATTAGGCCATACACTCCAAAGAAGTCAAGCAATGATGTCCCTTTCAAAGACTGCGCCAATGGGGCTTATGTTTTTTCACACAATCCAAGTTTTTGTCGCCTTAGACAAACGTAATATATCATTCTGGGAGGAGGATGCATTCTTAGAAGACAAATCGGTTCACTTCTACACAGACGGATCAAAGACCAACGAAGGGGTGGATGTGTTTTCTCTGATGGGCTCAATCTCAGGCTTTCTATTCCTTCTACCAAATTACTGTAGCGTGTTAAAAAATAAATAGATGGCGCGACAGCTCGGGATGAGGCAAGGCCTAGCTTCTGCAACCATTCATGCTGTGCGTGTAACATGTTTCGCACGACTGCGAACGGCGAATTGAGAAGCTCTTTCAAGAAAGATTATACTCCCGGAGGCTTGTCATTCCCCGACGAGAGATGGTGCCGCGAAAAATGTTCGGTGTTTTCCTGGCTGGGGCGTGTTCCAAGCGGAAATAATGGCGATCAAGGAAGTCCTATCTTCGCTAAAGAAAAACGTGATATCCACTTCAGATATGTGCATATTTTCGGACAACCAAGCAGCAATCAAGTCCTTGAAATCATTCTCATCACTCATCGTTGTTGTGTGCCGGGGCATTGGGACATTCTAGTGAACTGTAAGGCTGATAAACTTGCCAGAAATGAAACAATTATGCAAATTTTACCAGAATATGGTAGCTTAGGCATACCCATCGTTACACGTAAACTTTGATTTAAGCGAGATGCTCTCGAAAGGAAAAATTGTTTCTAGCGACAAAACAGATTTGGCCCACTCTGGGTCTAAAGCGCTCTAACAATTTGATTTCTCTCAAGAGATCGCATATCAGCACTACTATAAATGTTATCACTGACAGGCATAGGAAAAGGCTTGATGTCTTCTCAAATGATTTCTGCAGAAGCTGCATGGACGAAGAAGAGGAAGAAACTATTCGCCGCATTCCTTGCACCAGCCCTCTTCTCTCCCATAGAAGAAAAATTCCCCTAGGTGCCTTCTCCTACAACGATCTAGGCGATCTGGTCAACACAGATATTAGAAGTGTCCTACGTTTCATCAGAAGCTCTTAGGTGGTTTAACGAGTAGGTAAAGCTAAATAATCCAAGATCCACTTGGTATCACGTACCAAGTGTTGGCTTCAGCTAGCAGCCACTTCAACCTTACCTAACCTAGAAAAAAAGCAACGACTTTTCAGAAATGTAACAGGTATTCATTATTTAGAAATCCAATTGATCTAGAGCATAAACTAACTAGAGGGTTAGGAAAGGTTAGTTTGACGGCAGGGGTCTAATATGTCTTTATGGTATTGATACGTAAGACCTACCTGACCACGCCAAAACCAAGACGTTGCAAAGGAGCCCACTTTCTTGAGATTCTGAGTTCCACTATTGTCTTATAAAGCTCTAGATGGGTGAGGCCATAAGCGGCTTTTAAGTTGGCAAAGTAAACTTTTGAGAAATCCAAGCTCTTAATTCCCCGTGTATGTCTGTACCTGAGAACCCAAATTCGTCAGGGTTTCAGTTTGATGCCGTGATTCGAACCCTGAAGACCATGGTTTTTCATTGCGTCTTGTTGAATCAAGATTTGCAAAAAGCTGGTATTTTTGCGGCACAACAGCCTTTAGCCATAGCGCACTATGACTCTTGGGAACCTGATTTGGCTGAAAAAAGTGAGTGTTGTCCTTGTTTAAGAAATCTATAATATTTTTGTGAATTAGTTTGGCCGGTTTGACATCTTTTAAAGAGCTGTCACACAGCATATAAACCAAGTAGAACTACATATGTAAGACGATTTTGTCTATACAAAAGTTCGTAACGAGATCATCGGGGACAGGTAAAGTTGGTTCATGAGTTTCCACAGATGTTATCACAAATAATTTCTTTTCCGGTTAAAGATGCTGTGAGCTTTTAGATTGTTAAATCCAAAGGCTCTGTTTTGAGGTTTTTTTTTGGTCCTTTTTGACAACAATGATCTGCATGGAAGAGCAGTTTAAAAACAAAAAAAAAATAGCTGGCGCTACAGTTCGGGATGAGCCAAGGCCTAGCTTCTCGCAACCATTCATGTTGTGCGTGTAAGATTTTCGCAAACGGCGAATTGAGAAGCTTGTCATTCCCCGACGAGAGGTGGTGTCGTGAAAAATGTTCGGCGTTCCCGGCTGGGGTTTGAACCCACGCCGCTCGATCAGCAGTCCAACGCACTAGCCGCTGACCCACGGCGACCCACGGGGAGAGAAGTTTACCTTCGAAATATTCTTTCTCGTGGAGTTGCATCATTCATTTCGATCAGGGGCACATACCGAACTCTGAAACGTAATCACGACTAGGTGGAAAAATAGGATCTATTCGAACAGCATGCTGAACCGTCTGCAAGCTTGAATCTACTCTTCAAGTCTGCCTTCCAGTATGTTCTATCCATCGTTGCAGAGTTCATGGCAGTTTTCTGTTCACAACCTCTTACGTTGCATGCCTTGAGCAGTGACTCGAATTCCATTCGCTGGAATAGCAATAACCTTAATGCCTCTAAATGCTCACCTTACAACAAGTAGATTAATCAACCACATCTAACGAGCACTTCGGATTCGATCTGATAATTTCAAACAATTCCACATTCCGTTCGACCAAGAGCACCTTGGTTGAGTTGTAAAACAAAAAAAAAATTGTTGGTCTACCTGGGCACCTTCCGCTGCCGTCTTTCCACCTCCACAGGAAAGAAACCCTGTGTGCAACATTTTAATTTCGGATTAGTGTCTAGTATTATTATACCATCAGACTTTTCCGCAAGTCATTTATTCATAATTACGAGATACACATAGATATATTGTGTTCACATTCAAAGCTCATGCCCGTACTAAACCATGACGAACGGGGCAAAACAATCGCAAATCTTGTGCAACTAAAAGAAAAAGTGAAAGATGGATTTTTGTTTTCGTTTTGTGTTAACGGTATAGGAAAAATCCAATGAAGAAGCAAAGAAAAACAAAAGAGGAAAAAAAAAAAGATGAGAAAGAAAATATATGTATTCAGAGGAGACAGACCTCTCTGACAATTATTTACCATTATGTACCAACTTTTTGCAGCAACTGGTCTGGAAGTTGAATTCCGATGTTGTATCTTTTTTTTTTTTATTTCGCAAAAAATACTACAACATTACTCAATGCGACAGTTAGACTACGGAACAAGTAAAATGGTTAATTATGTCCAAATCCCAATGGCCATGGAAACAGATGCAACAGGAAGTTTATGTGTGGAAAGTTGAAATAAATTTTTCATCGAAGATGTGTACGTGAAAGTGGATGAAGTTTTTTTCTATCGCGAAACTAAGTTGAATAAAACTTTAAGGTTTAAGCGCAGAATATTCTCACTTTTCTCTAGGTGGAGTAAAAACTTTTTTAGGATGTTTATCTTCTTCTCACTTGTTTGTGTTTTTTTATTCAAGAAGCCAAAGGTCAAAGTAAACCTTAGCCAATTTGATTTTGCTATCAGAAAACTTACGAAAAAAAAATGGGTTTTTCCAATTAGCCTGAATCTAGCTGGTTATTTTGTTATTTTCTGGGAAATAAGAAAGATTAACTTTTGAATAGTGGTTTTGAAAAGTTTTCCATTCGTTTTATTATCACTTTTCAAATTGTTTCTCTTTAGTCATTAATTCGTTTTTTCGCAAATTTATTAATAACTTTTCCAGTAAATATGTACCTACTGGGGTTTGGCACTCAGAGATGTACGTATCTACAACGCCTACGAACCAGGGTGTTCAGTCCTTGCCTATTTAGAGAGTATTGAAGCAATGGATGTGCTGCCATGATTTTTCCCAACTGGCAAAACTTTTTTTTTTCAGTGTTCCGCCGCACGTTTTTCTTGGAAGGCCCACTTTCTACTATCGTCGGTTTTTCGAAACGTGTAGCCATTGGCACTTACCCTTTTGTTTAATCCCGGCCGATGCAATACTCCTACAGAACTGAAGGTTTTCTACTTCTTCTACTTTTTGTTCAGCAATGTATACTTCATTTGCAATGGCCCCCTTATCTGCTATGAGGGTCACGGGTGCTTAAGTGGAGTCTCCACATCTCCTGATCTTTCGCCAGCAATTCTGAATCATCAGGGGTTATCCCCACACGGATAGAGGTGCAATGTACACTTGTACTTGTGAAATCGAGGGGTTTTCAGGCTACGAACTTACATTTTTATTCCACCAGATTTGTCTTAATTTGTTAACCACAGTAGAAAGCCTTAAATTTTAAATCCGGATGACGTTGTACTTCTGTGACATTTCGTGATTTAATTTTTTGGTTTGGGTTTAGTAGCCATCTGCTCCAGAACATGAGCACATTTCTTTCGCATACATTGAACGTTCGGATGGAAACCTGCCTAAATGGTTTCCGTGTTTTGAACCTGCCAAACATTTTTCTACATTTTAAAGGAAATCTATAGGGTGATTCAATTTGCAATTTGTTTTTCCAATAAAACGCTGAATAACTAGAAAATTAATTAAAATTTGTTTTGAGAATTGTGAAACATATTCAAAAATTTTTTTCTAAGTTCCCATCACTTTTTGGCATAATTTTGGTTTTATTTCTGCTATATGCGCTGGGATATAATTTTTTAAACTTCGTCAATTGTTTGTGGCTTGTTTTTGTAAACCTTTTAAAAAACCCCAAAGGAAAAGAATCTAAAGGCGTCAAATTGCAAGATCTATGCCACATACCTGCTGATCGCTGCCATATAATGTCGGCAAAACAAGCAATGCCTCAAGGAAACCAAGAATCGAATGTGACATTTTCCACTGTCTTGTCCACGGGTCCCGCAGGAAATTTCACAGTTGTCCTTGCCTGTGGATTGTAATCGTCAACATTTGGCTGACGAGGGTAAACTGTTGGTTGATGCAAAACAGTAGAGGCATAGAAGGAAATACATAATGAAGTCACTCGGTTTCATTTTATATCAGATTCGTTTTCCTTTTTCTCTTATGCCAAGCAGTCAAAGAAAAGAGGTAATTTATTGTCGAGGTATTATTCTATTTTGGGATGATTTTCGTTGCATGGAAACCGATCGTTGAATATCGTATCCAATTTCTTGAGTTGATGGTTCGACTGATAGGGCTCATCTACCCTCTAGCTTAGTTTCTGGACAATGTTGTCTGGAATAGCTGAAATAGATGGCCACTGCCTAAGAAACAACATGTCGACTCTGTCTAAAGGAAGACCAAACAGTAGAACATACATACATTATGCGAGTGTGTTGGTCTCTGTTTGACGAGGAGATGAGTTCTGCTCAAGAGCACCCTGTTCAACTAAAGACATCAGAAACGCTTCGAAAGGTGGTATTCTCAACTCCATTAGGATGATTGAGGCCCTCCTTGTCTAATGGGGTCTCGGCACAAGAGGTTGCACCTTATAAAAAAACAGAATGTCTTACGAAATGTAGTGATCTTGTATCATAAAGTCGAAGAAAAGAGGTGAATTATTGCCGAATTATCACACAAATTCAGAATACACAGTGCTACCGATATGTTTCCTGAAGTCTTTTTTGCAGTTTTCGGTACAACAAGCACTACACAGAGTTAAAACTGGGAAAAAAATTTAAGCACGTTCGACGCTTTAGACTCCTAAACTGCTAGCTAGATACTTCGCATTAATTGAACTTTGAATGCTTCATGAGGAATGGTATCAAAAGACCTCAAAATCCACACAATCCTTCTAAATATCCACTGCTTATGATTCGTATGTCCTACTAAATAGCTGTCCAATCTTACTCCGTCAGCAGTAAAGTGCTTCAATCAATAAGCCTCCGTTAGCTGCACGATCTTTGCCTGATGTCTCAAATTCTCATCTGCAAGTTGGTTATGGTCCACTTCCACTTGCGCACGCCACTGATAATAAGGTGCACCTCTTCTGTGTATTGAAAATAATAATCTGGCTACCCAAAATCGCCTCAGAGCATATCCTTTCTACTAGACAGATGTCACTGCATTGCCTGTACTTTTTCTGATTGCAACCACAAATTGCACGATCAAAGTTTCCCTCGAAGACAAGGACACTTTGATAAAGTCGACGAGTCTGTAAAGTAGATGACTAAAATAATTAAAGCTTTTTAGATCGACCTCTTTGGTTCTTCAGATCAACTTTTCTCAAGATGTTCTTCATGGTGAAAATAATTTATTCACAGACATACGCCTGCACAAATCCTGGGTACATTTCTTGTATCTAGTCAGGTCGCTTAGCACCATAAACGGCATTCTTATAGGTCACTGTTCCACTGGCGTTCATGTCAGAAGAATGGATCTTTTCTTAAACGACTTCTGCAGGAGTTACAGGGACGATAGCCCTACTCTACCTAACCCACAAGGAGAAAGAGGAGAAAGAAACAGTCCTCTGCATCTGTCTATCCTTTCGCCAAAGAAAAAAGCTCTGTCGTGGAGCCCGTCATTTGGATAATTCAGGCAAAATCTTACATGCTGCCGTTATAATTATCCTAAGTTGCATTAAAAGGTCCAACTGGTTCCAGATAAATGAGCGACACTTGCGGGTAATAGGTTCATGTTCATATATAAGCATAAATGGCCTAACTTGACCTATGTTTTTCTCAGCTTTCTGTAGGCAGCCGCCCTAAAATGTACTGTACATACATGCCGATCAGGTCATGTCAGGTAGAAAAAAAATGTTTCATCAAGTCTACAGAAGTTGAATCATGTAGAGAAACTGCACGGATGTAGAATTAGACTTGTCATCCGTCCTCTTTTCCTTAAACACTGCCGTCTTTCGAAGGATGACAGGGGACGTTCGAGAGGGTTTTCAAAACGTGTCCGGGTATTTTAAAAAGTTGCGATCTTATTACACATAATTAACTGAAAACCCATCTACATACCTCACGTTGCGCAATGATCGCAGACGAAGCGTATATCGTGACCGATGGGAGTGGTAAAGCAATTGATAGCTCGCGCTCGCATTTATTTACACCAACAATGCAGGATCTTCCACAGAAAAAAAACGAAAGCAACCCTCTACCGTGTGTCTGGGCTTATAGACGTAATGTCCAGGGTTTTTGTTCATGACCTCTAGTTTCTTTAAACTTCTAATGGCAACCTTATGTAGAATGTTAGTTCTTCCTTTTCACAACGACCTATGTACAGACATTAAAAACCAATGTGGATCAGACTCCCTAGGGGTAAAATAGTCAGTTTTCTGTTGACTAGAATCGAGTGTTGAGCCTGTCAATAGACAGAACTATTAAGTAAACATGTTCGTTGGTTAAGTGAATGTTGTTCCTGTCAAAAGACGGAATTACGTTATTACCGTGCTGTAATTCCTAAAAACTTTAACGTGAACTTCAAGAATGAAGAAATCCACTCTCATCGATCCCTCATTACTGACGTACAAAATCAAACATCAAAGAAACCGACAAGTATGTAGTACGCAGTCACTGCTTTAATAAACTCAGTGATAGTGTATAACCTTGTGGTATATCACTTAAAAGGCATTAGAAGTGACACTTAGCATGAAAAACCTTTCAATAGTTCTATTTCCACTTCAAAATGACATCAAATTGGACGTCCTAAAAGGCTCGTAGCATCTGCTTCTCTAAAAGAACACAATTGCTCAATTTACCTGACAAGACCTATGTACATTGCTTATTGTATGCATATCATTCGAGCTGACATATTGTTCGGTTTAATACCCAAAAAAGGAAACCCAACCAAAGTTCCCTTCACTTTGATGTTTAACGTTCTCTATGACGACATTTGCCAGGTGCTTACATCTTCACTTTATAAGTGGGGCCCATCACTTCGATTTCACATTTAATTGCAAAAGAACCCTAACTTTCGATGGCACCTATGTATGTACACACTTGTATAGTATAATTAATCGAATCGATTGCAATTAAGCTGACATCAAATTAATTTCAATGGAAAAAGAAAAACATACATATACACAAACAATCGTACGAGTATCTGTGGGTGAATAACTTTAATCACATCCACTTATTCACGGTATCTACATATGCGTTGCCTACATCCTTCTATTGACGTTTTTTCCAGTGAACTCCGCTTATACATACTCGTACATATGCTGGATCATAAATTGTTTTTCGAATTTTAATCGAACAAAATCACTCCACCCTGTGTGTTGCCGGATACAAGAACCAGTTCTTTCCTCAAGCCAGCCACACGATTGAAATCTCCATTGAAATGAATTTTTCTTGCCCGTAAATCTCAATCTCAACGCAAACAGGTTCAAAGTAAACTTGATGCAAAAGATGCCAAAAGAAGTCTGTACACCCAGCTAGTAAATCCTGTTTGCGTAAAACAAACGTTCTCGATACTTGATATATCTGAACTGAAAAAAAAAAGAGGATTGGTGTGGAAAAAGTATCTCAAGAGTCTATAACGAGTATCTGCCACCGATTTTGGTAACACAACAAAAGTGAAATCTTCACACGAATTATGCGCGGTGTCGCTGTTGCCCTAACGAGCAAACAAACAACCGGATGCCGCCCGCACTTACATACACACTCCGTTTTTCGCTGTACTTCACAAACTTAATCGAAAACGAATGCCATTTGCAACTGCAATACTAAGTACCCCACGCCGAAAGTGTCAAAGAGAAATTGCAAAAAAAAAAAATGTCGTTTGCCTAGAGCTTTCAACCGGAATGTACACTCGTACTCATCGTATAGTTAGTATCTGCAGCAGCTGGTGGCGTTTCAGATACGAGTACGTAACGTGCGATTAGCCAGTGGCATTCATTTGCATTTTTATAGAGAGCAGGCACTGTCTGGCATAATTTTGCCGGTCAACTAACCGTCTTCGGTTCCCTTAAACGCTCGGCACGGCACAGAGGGCTTAAGGCCGTATTTTCATACCCGGTATGTGCATGTGGTATTCGCGGCTCAAGAGGGAAATCGGAAATAATTGAACGACCGCGGCGTCCGAATAACCGCATGTGTATGGGTGGGTATGGTCGGTCTCGGTCCCCGTCTGTCTATTTTGGAGATGCACACTTTTTTTTTCGTGTAGCATCGTCGTACTCGTCGTTGTAGTCACAAGCAATTGGAAGTAGTATGTAGCACCGTGAGGTGCTTGTAAACTTTCACTTTTGTGGAGCCCGCTAACGACTTGATTGTGTTCGCATTTGGGGCCGTTTTAGTTTGATGTTTCTCACATACATCAAACACATATTAACAACAAAGAATAAATTACGAATTTTTTTTTTATTGCCGATTACTTGTTTCTTTTTTGTGTGTTGGATGCATTAACATTGTCTGTGGACAGTCTGTGATCATTCGATTTTTTTTTTTTTTCGTCTTCACTTTCTGTGTACGGCCATTTGATTACTATCGTGATTAGGAGAATCGGTAATGCATAAGAGAGATGAAAAAAAAAAAAACTTCGTCGAGGTGCAGAGAAATCCATGTGTGACATAAGGGGAACGGCTTATGAATGCGAAAATAATCGATGTTGTAATGCATTCTAAGTGCGCGCGGACAAATAGAATGGTTTTGTTAAATGAGACCAGCGTTTATCTACTGTTGACATAAATAGATGTTTGTGGGAGAATTTCAATGTTATTTGGGTGATAGATACATTTTATCACAACTTTTTTTTCGTGAATTTGCATATTAAATGCTAAGAATGGTTTGGTGTGGCATTCAGAGTGGTTTCACAGGTCGTGCTATTAAAATTCAAACTATAACACACGTCGTTCCTCTCTCTCTGTGTCTGGATGTGGGCGTATTACTTGATTCCGATCCAATTTCGATTCTTTTTGTTGGTTAGAGTCGTTTGACTTTTGGCTGAAAAGCGTTTTAACTTAAAGTAAGGCAAAGGAATATTGCAAAACTTCACGTTATTGTATGTCGTCACGCGGCATCTTCCCAGCAAGTCAATGGTTTGAGGCCAAAGTAGAACAAATAGCTGGATACACTCTTTCTTATATCACACACTATCCACTTACTATACGTACATTAAACCAACCATCATGGCAATTTAGTCAAATTTAAGGCCATTACGTAGATATGCAGAATCGCTTGCTTTGGCACAACCGGCGCATTTATAAATAATATCCCAACGGCAGGCCTGGAAGGCATTCTAAATCTGCTCTAGGTGGACCCCTAAAGAGTATGCGTGGAAAGATTGGTACGATTGGTAAATATGTAGCAACTACAGACTACACAACACTCTATTTAGAATTTTATAGACCGTTCTGGTCTGAGAATAATAAAATCGGGAAATAATCGGAATAATAAAATACAGGCCCATCTCTATCCAAACTGCTGGCTCAATGCCGATGTACATAGGCATTTTCACTGAGCCTCTTAATCTCTCAAAGCCAATCAGCTTTCCAGATTATCACTGTATTGCTTAGGTGGTAGTTCTGGCCGCGACTACCACCACCCGGAAAGCAGGAAAGAATGCAATTTAGCAAGTGATGAAATTTCCTTTATCATTGACAGCCGCAGAAAGCAATGACAACCTTGTAAGTACAGTCAAAATCGCTTACAACGACATCGATTATAACGACTAAATTTTTAGGTCCCGGCTGAGGTCCTTTAACTAATCTTGATATCGGTTATAGCGACATTTCGCTCATAACGACCAAATTAATCGGTACCTTGAAGGTCGTTTAAACCGATTTTGACTGTACGTTGCTATCGCGAATGTCTTTAGGGTTTTGGCTCACAGAACAATATAAGACTCTTTTGGGTACTCTGCTCTTTTGTACTCTCCAAGGAGAATCTCAGCACTTGACCCAAAATATGCAAAATCGATGAGAAATTCTTAGTCAAAAAGGAGGGACTAAAACACTCAAGCTAGACAATAGGAAACAGAGTGTCCTTTGCTTCTGATAGCACCACAGTCTGTAGTGGACCTGAGCCTTGACCAGCATAGGTCTCGAACCAGTTTGACCGTTACCTTACACTGCTTCTAGATTTGTACGTTTAGTGGGTCGAGAAACCTTTCCACTTCTGCAAGTCGCAGTCTTCTCCTAATGCAAGCACTGTCTTCACAAGTCCCAGAGCAAATATACAAGTGACCATTCGCCCATCCTCTTTATCACCGTGGTACTGTCTCTCCATGTACTGCAATATTTAAAATCCCACCTGCACCATGATGATAGTCATCCACTTCAAGCGGATGTGATGGGCGTCGTTTAAACTTGATGTTCTCATTCATCATCTTTGTCCTGGGTGAGATAAGTACTAAAAGATGACAACATCTGTATGTCAATATTTTTCAGCTCCTTCCGATCCCAGTATAAGTCCGGATTGTTAAGCAAATCCGATCCTAGGTTGATCATATGATGCTATACAAATATTTCGGCGGTATGTCTCAATTATCGATCCTTTGTAAGATCCTCTTGTTCTTCCTTAGGAACAAAAACATTTTTTTCGTCTTGATCTACATCACAAGCGATCCTTCACGGATTATATATATCTGTTGCTTCTTGACCATGTATTTCGCAACGATCTCCTCTAGATTGGAGAACGTCGAGAAGTTTAAAAATCTCAATGCAGCGATACGCAAATCCTGGTAGAGAATGCAAGAGAATGGATAAAAGTGGTGGTGGGATCCCTTTCGTCTGCAGGTTTGCTCGAAGATCGTAAATCCTTTGGTGAAAACTGAATTCTTAAAATTAGTTTTGAGCAAGAACACCCCAACCTAATTCAACATATCATGCGCACATGCCATTGTGTACGACTCCTGGCCAAGGCAGAATTTTCTTTGCCTATTGTGATCCACGATTGTTTGCTCTAAAAAATGTACGGATTCAGTTTCTGAGAGACCTGAACTGACTTGTTCTTAGCCAGGCCATATTCGTCTCTCAGTGAACGGTTGGTGTGGGTAAGGTTAAGTTAGGTGGCTGTCCCTTCTCAGGCAGGGACACACTTAGACCAGATTGGCTCATTGTGATACCACGGTTGGTGTAAGTAAGTCAATAATTCTGTGTGATAGGAGGCCAATACTATCGCCGAAGTCGTTATGTGTTCGGAATTTATTAAGAAGGGAGGATAACACCGAACATATTGTCTGTGCCCGGCCCTTATAAAGAGGATCACTGCTTCGAATCTGGGAGAAGATACGCGTTTTTACAAGGAGGTTTATATTTCTTTTGGATTTAAGCCACCATAGCATAGACAATGTTTCGGTTGCAGTGTTAGCCAATCAATGTATGAAAAAAAAACTCCTTGGACATTACCGCTGTCCTCCAACAGAAAACTACGAAGTACGTAACTGATCAGGAAAATCTCTTCCACTTCCTCTGCAAATGTCCGGCACTTGCAAGAGCGAGACTGCGTGCACTAAATCAACCATTTTTCGACAACCTCAGCATCATCTCGGGTAAAGGTATACGAGATTTCATTCACTTTCTTAACTCCACAAGCTGGATCTAACCACTCCCGGCTGTCTCACCCATTTTCAACATATGATCAATCAGGTCATCCTAGTGCTAATTGGGTTCAGTCAAACAGCCACCTATACCTACCTACCTACGTAACTAACTATACGGCGAGAGAAATAGTGGCGGTATACAGTTTTGTCCGCCAATGCTTCGAACTTTCAGTTACTTTCTACTTACTGGCTGTTCATTTGGGGAGGACCTGCACCTCAACGAACAAACACCTCTAGCTAGCTTGAGCATGAGTTTGCTGCCTCCAACTTCGCACACAAAGTTGTATAAGCTTCCTTTCTTTTTTCAAGCTCCACTTGAATAGTCGTATCCTCCTCAGCGATCTTTATTTCTGATTGTTATAGGCCCGTGAATTTTAAGCTTTACTTTCTGCCAGTTGAATTGCAAGTTATAACAATGCAATTATGTCTCACTGTGTCATTCTAGCTCGTGTATTATTCCTCATAGATTATATAATCTTATTTATAAGAGTAAACAATTAATTAAGCTTCACATATGTGCTTTATTTATCGTCTTAATCTTTTTAAATAAATTATTCATTCATATCGGTCTTTTAAAAATCCACCAGATTGTTATGAATAATATTTACAATAGTTTTTTCCCACTTGATAATTTTTTAATTACTTTTCCCCAAATAATAATTAATTAATTTAAATTTTTTTATTTTAATCGATATACACCGTGTGGCAGTAAATCAAAATTTTTTAACTAAGCGATCTCTTGGCAATAAAAATTGGCTTCTTAATCTTATAAACACAATCACACTAAATTTTAGATAAATATTATAAGTCTGAGTGATTTATTGATACTTGACTCAAAAGCAATGTGTCAATGTTGGCGTTATCTTAAGAATTAACATTTTTTCGCTAACAAAAACAATTATTTCTTTTGTATGAGCAATAATTACCTGAACTGATAAGAGAATTAGATAAATTGTTATGAACAGAGGTTTCATAAAATTTGTATATCTTTTATTACTGAAAATGGAAATATACATATGTATATTTGCTACGGTTTCTGGGTATTTCCTGTCTTTTCTCAGAAGGCAATGTTCGGAGAGGCTTTTGATCTTCACACTTATATACATTTCATGTCTTTCCAAGTTGAACTACATATCTTTTCGAACCATTCTAGGAGGAAAACCTATTGGCTTGCGTGCTTCCGTGCATTGTATCTGGCCATTTGTTTTAGCTCTCTTCAACTCTTCCTCCTTTAGTGAGACTTTTCTTTTCGGTCAGTCCATTTTCGGCCATCTTCCGTATGTAGCTGTCACCTTTTCAAAATGTGTAGTCAACCACTTTTATTTTCGCCGTCAATTGGTTATGCCAATTGGTTCTTGGTTCGTTTCCTGGTGAAAATTTTCGTTGGAGACATATTTAGGCCAGAAAATCCCTAAAATGTTTAATACATACTCATAGACTAAGGTCGGCAGCTTTTTCGTGATAGTAGAATTCACATTCCAAGAAATTCTTCTTTGGAACGGAACAGTCATCGCTTAACACCAAGCTCATTGCATTGTTTGACCATATTTTGGTTAAACACAGACTTTCCTTTGTCGATTCGACTGGTAGTGTCCGATTTCACCAGTGGTCAAGACAAAGCTGTCAAGTTATTCGAAGCCCCCTACTTTGTTTGCCGATTGTCCAACCATACTAACTAGAGTTCACGATGAGTTCATTTCATTTAGTGGAGGTCCATTATCTTATGTGATAATAGGCACACGTCGTCAACATAACCGAGATGTTTGAATTCACATGAAAAATCCCATGAAGACAGTAAAACTTTGAAGCTTGAGTAGAAATTTAGGCATAAATGAAAGACGCACTTGGGAAGAAGCAGTCAGAACTAGCAATCCAGTGGTAGTTGCAATGCAGTAGTATTCCAAAGGAGAACAGAGGTAAGAAACTGTACTAGAATCTAGAAAGCATTGCCACCTTAAACGACTGCATCGAAGAGAGATAAAAAGAGTTTAAAAACTCTTAAAATATTATCCCTCGAAAATCAAACTGCATGCCAATCATTTAAGTCGTTCTTAAGTTAACCACGCACAACTTTAATAGTTTTAGGGATTTCTTGAGAACTAAAGGGTTTTTCAATAGGGACGCTACAAAAGTAGAGCGACAGGGACGGCAAACGACGCCATATTTTTCTTGCGGTTTTTTGACATTTCTCTTCAGTAAGGTTTGCCATTTCATGATGGAAAGATATACGAGCCAACAACGAGTCGAAATTATTAAAATTTACTGCCGAAATTCGGAGTCAGTGGCCTCAACGTCCAATTTATGGTCGTCATAATCGTCCTAGCAGATCAACAATTGAGCGTCTAGTGGAAAAATTTGAATCCACAGGCACAGTACAAAATGTTCCCGTGCCAGTGAGACAAAGAAGTGCCCGTAGTGTCGAGAATATTGCTGCCGCTGAGGCTTCAGTTGCAGAAAGCCCAAATGTGTCTCTCACACGTCGTTCTCAAGCGTTGGGCATCTCTGTGACGTCGTTGTGGCGAATTTTGAGAAAAGATCTTGGCCTACATCCTTACAAGATTAAATTGACGCAAGAACTGAAACCGCTTGACCACCAGAAGCGTCGTATGTTCGTGAATTGGGCTCACCAACAACTTGAAAATGATTCGGATTTTCATCGAAAAATCATCTTCAGCGATGAGGCTCATTTCTGGCTGGATGGCTTCGTCAATAAACAAAATATGCGGTATTGGTCAGGCAGCAATCCACACGTACTCCATGAATCATCATTGCATCCCGAAAAAATTACGGTTTGGTGTGGTTTATGGGCTGGCGGCGTCATTGGGCCGTACTTCTTCCGTGATGACCAAGACCGGCACGTTACTGTGAATGGGGATCGCTACCGTTCAATGATAACCGAATATTTTTGGCCCCAATTGGATGATATGGACTTGGAGGACATGTGGTTCCAACAGGACGGCGCCACAAGCCACACAGCGAATGTCACAATCAATTTATTGGAAACCAAGTTTGGAGAACGTGTTATCTCACGAAATGGTCCAGTCGCTTGGCCGCCTCGGTCGTGCGATTTGACGCCGTTAGACTATTTCCTGTGGGGCTACGTCAAGTCTATGGTCTATGCCAACAAGCCAGCGACGATTGATGAACTTCGTACGAATATCGAACGTGATGTGCCCATGAGATGTGGCCATGCAAAAGAAATCGAGTTCCATACATAATGGCATCGAACGTACTTTCACAGGAATAAAGAATTTCATTGATATCCAAAACCGTTTTTGTTTTATTTAAAAAAACTTTTGTAGCGCTCTTATTGCAAAACCCTGTAGTTCTTTGGTTGGTTATTTTTAATTAAAAAAGCAAGTGGCAATTATAAACAACTTTTTCGCTTGCAGAATTTTTAAAAATAAACCAATAAATACTTTAAATCGCTTTAAATTTATTCAAAGCCTTCAGAATGATTTAAAATTTAATTTAGATACAAACCGTAACTCGTTTCATTTCTTGTGACACAATTCGTTTTTCACCGGGCCGTGGTGTCAGTTTATCTATGTCTGCATGCATAATTTCCAAATTGATAAACTTGGTAATCCACGGACTAAAACTTAATTAATTAGATTGGCAACAACAACATCGAAAATGCCTTGGAAAATCCAAAAGAGTGCGCGCACTACAAACTGCTGGCAGGTGTGAACTCCAATTATATTTTAATTACACACTTCGTATCTACATACATATCACATGTGCATTTATTTTTTTCTTCATTTTGTTTCTTATTTATTATTTATCGTCGTGTTATGCACTGAAATTAAGTTTTAAATAAAATTGATTTGAGGTTGCGTTCTACTTTCGATGGCGCGATTCTTGTATACGAGCGCGCAACAGAGGTGGCGATTGCATGCAGTTTTATTTGTGCACTTAGTAACATGAGAATGATTGGTTACTGTGTATGAGAATACAAAGAATCATTGGCGCATGCCTTCATCAGGACAATCACAACAAAAACTTGGCTCGCTCGACGATTTTTGTGTGTATGACCACCAAATCAAAACAACTGAAGTGTGCACTGAAAATGAATTTCGAAATAATGTGTACCTCTATCGATATTGAAGAGCATTGTTGGCATTTGAGGTCATTGGATACAACGAAGTGTAAGGTGAGTACCTCAATTCAATAACCTTTACGTACGCATCCACAATTGAGGAAGACAACAACGGCAATTAGCCACAATATGCACGTAATTAGCTTATAAGCCAGTGAAGAGCCAACCATCGCAAACACTCACTTCAAGTCTTGATTGAGGAAATTATTACCAAATTCGATTGAGATTTTGTATACAGACAGATTTGTGTGCCTAAAGCACACTTATGGTGGTCGGTAAATTCCTCGAAAAACAAAATCTTAATCCGTGTGTTGGCAGCTACGTAATTAGATTTCTGTCATCCGTCTGACCGGTATCCGCGCTAATTTGATATAGAACAATCCATCAGAGGCCGGACATCTGTAGAGTGTATCTAAGTATGTACGAGTACATCTTTGATGGGCGTCATCGAGAAAATAGAACGTCGACGCTGGTGCTCTCGGAAGGAATTTGTGGCAGCGTGTTTTGTCAAGATGATTTTTTCAATTAGTTTTTCGAACACACACCACGTCTTCATGTGTTTCTGTCTTCAAGTGCTCTTCGATGGAATTTGGTTTTGTTTTTTAAGTTTTATGCACGCACATAGCACATTTTAGCACTAAACACGAAACAAAAAGTGGGCGAACGAATTTTGTTTTTCTTATAGCGCACACCTTGAGTTGCTTACAATATACAAATATTTTTAAACTCAATCATGCGCGATAAAATTGAGAGATTCATGTGTTTGAACTTGACGGTGCGGCTGTTTTTATTGTTATTTGTGCACCGAGTTGAGCAATTTATGTTATATTTTAAGGATCAAGGTTTTTTTTTGAAACGAAAAAGATTTCATTTGAACCGGATTCTGATATGCGGATGTTGCTTCTTTTTTTTTTGGCCAGAAAATGAATGAATTGTTTTAAGGAATTAGGCATGTGAAGGTCGTAAAATGAGACTTGTCTAGCTGTGACTAATACTTGAAGAGAAAATAATATTGTTGTTGAAGAAGAAAACAACAATTTTTTTTATTTGAAATTTGTTTTGTTTCGACTTTTATGAATCATTTTTGAAGGTTTTTTGTTTATAGGGGGCATTACTGGGTGAAGGATGGTCTGGTATTGTTTTTTTTTTAATCTTATGGATATGGTTTTAATCTAGACCAGAGTGTGGATATACTGGTTTTTCATGTTTCTGGTTTGGAAACATTTTTTTCGAGGAACATAAATATGGACGCTTCACTATATATAATTTCGAAAATAACACGAAACTTTTTTTGACACAGCATTGATTTCTTTATTTTATTGCAAAGTAGAAGAGTTGCGATTAATTTTCTGGCCTCTCATCACATAAGACGTCTGACGATATCGTTTCGACGATAGTTTTGTTTCTCACAATCATAAAATAACTACTGTCGTCTAAAGACTGTCGCTTCTTTGCTTCACGTTGCATGGAAAAAATCATTTGCAATCGTCGAAACGATTGTTTTTAGATAAAGCAAAATCTATATCGATGTACCGACCCGACGACAATACGTGATGAGAAATCAAGTAAAATATCGCTAAATGTTCTTCACGTTCTTTTCACAAATTTGTACGATTGCGCAGAAACTCGCCATAAAATCACCGATTGCGACTTTTCTTGTATAAACTTTAGATTTTGCAAACTTACTTAAGGTGGCGCTACGCACCGGAATGGACCTGGGCTCAACCAACAAGCGTCTCCAGCCAGATCGATCTGCCTCCAGTTTCGCACACCAAGTTGGTTAAGGTCCCCTTCCACTTGCGTGTGCCACCTGAGTCGCGGTCTTCCTCTACTGCGCCGTCCCTCGGGTGTGGATTCGAAGTTTTTCCGAGCCGGAGCATTGGTGTCCATCCGCTCTACATGACCCAGCCACCTCAGTCTTTGGGGCTTCCCTCTTCTGGCTAAATCGATGTCGCTGTATAGCCCGTTCAGTTCGTCATTGTTTCTTGTTCTCCGGGACCTAAAATCACCCGATGTTTCTCTCAAAAGAGCCAAGAGCAACCTCATCCTCTTTTGACAGAGTCTATCCCTCTCCGCCGTAGAGCAGGACTGGGACAATTAAGATCTTACACAGGGTCACGTTAGTTGTTCAAGCTTTGCTACTGAAGTGCTTTCTAAGCCCAAAGGAACAGCGATGATCAAGAGTTAATATTCGTTTGATCTCAGCTGCGAAGTCGTTGTCTAAATTGATAGCGGATCCTGGGTAGACAAAGTCCTTAACTACCTCAAAGTTATATCTGTCTATACTGACGTTCTGTCCGAGACCTCGGTGTTGGGTGTCCTTTCTTGTTGACAGCATATACTTGGTCTTGCCCTCATTGACCGCTAAACCCATCTTCGCCGCCTCAGTCTCAATACTCACGAACGCGCCAGTGACATCACGCTGCGTTCTTCCGATTATGTCAATATCGTCGGCATATCCGAGTAATTGAACGGACTTTTGAATGATTGTGCCTTTGGTGTTGGAGCGTGAGTTTTGCACAACTCTTTCAAGGCCGATGTTGAAGAAGTCGCATGACAGCGCGTCGCCTTGTCTAAATCCTTTTTTGACATCAAAGGTATCGGTGAGGTCTTGACCGACCTTGATGGAGCAGCGTACATTCTCTATCGCCATCCTGCACAGACGGACGAGTTTGGCAGGGAAACTAAAACTAGACATGGCTCTATAAAGCTCGTCTCTATAGATGCTGTCATACGCGGACTTAAAATTTATGAAAAGGTGGTGGGTATCGGTTTGAAGTTTTTTTCAAGATCTGCCGCAGTGTGAATATTTGGTCGATTGTGGACTTTCCTAACCTAAAGCCACACTGATATGGACTGATTACGAACGGCTTCAGGCGTTCACACAACATGGCAAATAAGATCTTGTAAGCGATGTAAGAAGAATGGTGTGTCTATAGTTCGCGCAGTTCAAAGGGTCTTCTTTTTCAAAGATCGGGTACACATTGCTGAAGTCCCATTCATCGGGTATACTTTCCTCCGACCATATTTTACAGATGAGTTGGTGCATACTCCTAACCAAGTCATCGTCTGCCGCTTTGAACAGTTTGGCAGCTAGGCCATCAGCTCCAGCAGCTTTGTTCGACTTAAGCTTCACTTCATCCAGGTCGGGTGGACGGAATTGTTGGTTTTCATCGTCCAGGTTTAATGGTTCATTCTCCCTTACAGGCGGATTTGATTCGTTGTCGCCGTTAATTTTGCCACACTTCACCATTTCATGGTTGTGAACAAGTTTATTGTTGACTCTTTGTGAGAATGCTGGTAAGGGCAAGTTTATGTCCAAAATTCCCCACCAACAGTGGCTCTCTCGATCTCTCGTGAAAGATTCTCTGAGTCCCAAATCTGACAATTTGATGTGATGGATTATAATCCAAGCAGTTCAAAGTGCGCATCATCAATTAAAATAGTTTTTTTTTTTTCAAAATCGTCGTCCTACTTGGCTCTGCAAAACTCATCTGACGAACTAGTGGCTCTAAGATTTGACAGAATTCCTTTCAAGCCCGTTGCCGAGTCGATTTAGTCATTCGGCAACGGAGATACTCATGGGGCTATGTGCTTATTTCTTGGGCCTATTTAGTTCCACTTTCTACTATGGTGGTTGACTTCGTCTGCGACACCATATTCCATGTACATATAACAAGTCAAAATAATGTGCGGATTGAAGAGAATATCGTCGCTGTAAACGAAAGTGCAAAAAGATCCAAATTAATCGATTTGTCGTCGGTAGCAGCAAGTGGGGGTCTGTCCATCCACTAAGTGGACAAATTTAGGGCAAAGTTCTTGACCTACACGGGTATAAGATCTAGTTGCTATCGGAATTTAAACCACAAGACTTTTATTTGCTTCATTCTTTCGCTGATTAGCATCTAGATCAGTTTTTTTTAACAAGCAGAATTGCAGCAGGTGGAATGAGACAAATCCAGAATAGACTGTACAGTCCCCATTACATCCATACCAATGCACCGTTTGGTGCAGTTTTCACGTATCATTGGACCTTATTTCTCCAAAAATAAGGCAGGATCGGTACCGGATCATAGACAATAAATATTTATTTGAAGAAACTGAGGACTTTGCTCTGGACCAGATTTGGTTTCAACAGGGTAGTCGAAAACTTCAACTTATGGAAATCTCAATTTGGCAATAAGTTGATTTCAAGAAATTGACTTGTCAATTTGCCTCGAGGTCGTGCGATTTGACATATCTGAATTATTTCCTAAGGGAACAAATTTTCAGTTACAAAACCATGTTGGCCTGTGTAATCAGTTATTACTGATTTATCAGTATAAAACAGGGCGACCATTTGATCGAAAAAGTGACCTGCAAAATGCGTTTCGTCAGGAAGACCCGCGGTTACCATATACTGGGAATAGATCTCTAGAAATGCGATCAAATTTTTCTCTTCTCTGCAGTCTTTCGACGTAGTTAATATGCTGCGTAAGCATTGTTGACCATATTTTGTATTGTTTCCACCAAGAAACCTTCCAGCTTCGACCACTTATCAGTCACTGGAAGATTTTACAAAGAGGACTCTTACCGCACCTTTTAATGTTCGGCTTTAAGCGTATTTGCGTTACGTTTGTTACGTCCTACACTATGCAGCATTTCTATCATCTTCGATGGAATGAATTTGTAAACAAATTTCTGCCATTTTAGCTGAACCAACTATTAGTAGAACCAAAAAATCCATCTGACTACATCCTGAACAGCACACCTCTCTGTATCCCAATCACACACCTGCACAAGCTGTGCAGTGATTCACATAAAATTCACCTTACCAAACGTAGAACTACTATCTCGCCGGTGCATAGTTTTCTGTCCAAATTGGTGTGCCTCTGTGGAATAGAAATTCAAACATTACCTCTAATGAAGTCTGACACCTGTCACTGTGATGTGTGCTTGCGAAAACCTACAATTCACTTTCCATATACACTCATATGTATGCATAGAAAAAACCCGAACATAAATCATTCGGGTGACATTTCGGCGAATGATTCGAATGCCTAGGTGAATCCGAAAGTGTATCCATTAAAACGTTTTGCCGCTTTGAATCTGCACAAACACTGAAACTATAAATAAGACGAAGAGGCGTTGCAGAGATTAATGTTTGAATTAAAATAATAATGCCGGCGGCGGTCTTGTGTGTGTTTTGGGTGCTTTTTGTTCCGACCGCCTTTCAAGTTAAGAAAAAAATATTTTCGTTTAGAATTCACGCGGAACTGTGCTCATTACCTATGAAGTTCACTTTGTGTGACATACGTCACAATGACTTTACTGTCAATGCAGTTGGTTTTCATATAGTAAGCACTTGTACGTTGTATTGTAACTTTTTTGTTAGAGTTTGTGAAATTTGCGTAAAATGTGCCATTTAATGATTTTGTACTTCCGGCTGTCTTACTTTCCCCCTTTCCATCAGTAACACATGTAGTCATTCAACAAATTTAAATTTCAACAATCGTTGCGATGAAGTTCGATAAGTAAAGACGAGGAGGTTATAAAATATAGATCGATACACACTCGAAGTTGTGAAAATTCACTACAAAAAGTGTGAAAATATAGCGGAAAAGTTCGTCTGCTTTTGGTCATCATCAAGCGCCTTCTCGCACGGCTATAGTGAATTTGAACGTCTCGGAGAGTTTAGTGATGTGCAGACTCCTACTCGTGATCGTCCGGCAAGATCAGCTGAGAATTATCTCCGCCATAGCTGAAACTGCAGATTGTTTAACGGCGACGGCGAATCAAATTCCGCTGTCAGGCAGAATGAACCATTCAAACTGGACGATGAAAACCTACCATTCAGTCCTCCCGACCTGAACGAAGTGAAGATACATAGCAATATTTAAGCTTAAGTCCAAAAAAACTGCTGATTCTGACGTCCTAGCTGCCAAAGCAGCAGACGATCACTTGGTAAGGAGCATGCACCAACCCATCTGTAAAATATGGCCAGAGGCAAGTATACCCGATGAATGGAACCTCACCAGTGTATGTCCGATCCTCACAAAAGAAAACACTTTGAACTGCGCCAACTACAGAGGCATCAGTCTTCTTAACATCGCCTACATGATATTATCCGCCATGTTGTGTGAATGCCTGAAGCCGTTCGTCAACAATCTGATCGGTCCATATCAGTGTGGTTTCAGGCCAGCAAAGACCACCTTCGACCAAATATTCACACTGCGGGAGATCTTGGAGAAAACCCAGGAACTTCAGATCGATACTCACCTTTTCATCGATTTTAGGGCCGCGTATGACAGCATCTACAGAGACGAGCTATACGGAGCTATGTCTAGTTTTGGTATTCCTGCCTCGTCCGTTTGTGCAGAATGAAGATGGAAAATGCACGCTACTCCATCAAGGTCAGTCAAGACCTCACCGAGGCCTTTGATGTTGAAAAAAGGTTTAGACAAGGCGACGCGCTGTCAGGCGATTTCTTCAACATCGTTCTTGAAAGAGTTGTGCAAAACCCCCGCGCCAACACCAGATGCACAGGGATGAGGTTACTCCGCAACCACTTTAGACCGCATTTTCCATAAAGATGTTGGCCTATATACTTATAAGGTCCAGTTGACACAAGAATTGAACCAACAGACCACGCACAATGCTGTACTTTCGCTAAAAAAAAAATGATACCTCAGTTGGATGACCCTATAGCATCAACCAGGCCCCGTGATTAGTGGTAGCCAAAAAGCGCAGTTTAGTGCTAATTGGGTTTCTTGAACCGCCACTAGTTTCTACCTACCTAATCATTTTGAAGGTTATGTATGGCTTGTAATGTATCCCTTTCACCATAGATCAGTGTGCATTAGACTGTTGGGCGAGCCGATACAAGTCGAGCCCACCGGCTCCGCCTCTCTGCAATAACAAGCCTCCGAAAATATAATTTGTCGTAAAAAAGCGCCATTGTGAATGGGTAATAAAAACTGTAGGTACCTTCGTGCGAAAATTCGAACCTACAACCGCCACGATTCTTTTCTGAAAACCTCTTACCTTCCTTAAGTGACTTCTAGATGCTTGGCGTGCATCCTATCTTTACGAATGCTAAGACTTGTCTATCAAATCTTGCGGCAGAAAGATGTATACCAATGCACTGGTAGCACACCGTGATGCAATATTTTATTTCCTGCTACTGTATCTCAACCTAATTGACTCCTCGATGTCTATTTCTGGTGGATCACAAACAGTATTATCTCAGCAGTCAGTCTGTCTTCCCGCAATCATATTTTTTTTTTTTTTTTTTTTATTATTTTTCTTCAATAAAAACAATGATAATTCATAATAATGACTTCACAATAAAACAAGGCGAACCAGACCAACTGCGCCTGGCAACACACAATTGTATTCGATTGTTCGGAATAATTTATGTGGCAGATTATCACTTGCGCTGCAGCAAGTGCTCGTTAATGCGGTTTAAATGGTCGTGTTTTGGTATATTTATAGTTTTAATCTATCTTATGTGGCTTATGTGGTAACCCTCGGATTACACGAAATCCAAGTAGGGAAAAGAGTCCGACAAAGATAGACAGAAGTGGTTGGTGTTGTGGTTAAGGGAATTTGAGCCGCAGAAGTGTGGTTTAGTAGTCAATTCAATAAACTTATCGCAAGAGTCACCAGCCACTTGGGTTAACAGAGGTGGGATGTCATCATGAAGGAATCGATGGAAAAATTCTTAGTAACAATGGACGCTGGAGTTGGTATTCATGTCGATTAACAGGTTCGGGTTATACTCAGTTTATCAAAAGACTGCTTGGGGGCATGACGTGAGGTCGCATTTTAGTCTTGAAATCCAAATTTTTGATTACGAAAAGATGTTCTTAGTTCAGATGTCACGACGAGCTGTCACACGATTGGTATACTGCCAGCTGTGCCAAGCATCCAGATTCATTCTAGTTCTGGTTCACCAAGTTCCTCTCAGAGTCCTCCTTTCGCCTTGAAATCAAGCCAGGTTTTTCCGCGACTTACTTACTTAGAACAAAGCTACGCAATGAGTGGCAAGCGGCAGAGCGGCAAAATTAAAACGTAAGAAATATTACTAAAGTGGCGCTACAGTTCGGGGTGAACCTTGGCCTTTATAAACAAGCCTCTCCAGTTAGCCCGGTCCTTGGCTAACTAACACCAATTGCGCACTCCAAGTTGATTGAGGTCCCCTTTCACTTGTACGGGCTACCTGAGGCGAAGTCTTCCTCTACTGAGTTGTCCCTTCGGGTTAGACTCAAAAACACTGCGAGCCGGAGCGTTTGTGTCAATTCGCTCTACATGCCCGAGCCATCGATGAATTCGTATCTTCTTGACTCGGGCGATGACGCTTTGCAACTCGTAAAGTTCATCATTGAATCTTCTCCTCCATAGTCTGTCAACGCAAATGGGACTGAATATCTTACGAAAAATGTAACTCCTAAAACAATCAAGGGCATCTTCCTCCGCCTTTTAGAGTCTATGCTTCAAATTTGAAGAATTAAAAGAATTTTTTTCCCTGAACTTTCCTATCGTCATTGCAAAGGTTTATAGCGGCCCCTGCTGATGAACACACACGAAATTTCCTAGATCAGTCTTTGGAAAGTTATCGAGCTCTGACAACGAGCCTTCAAGAGTACTCCCACACATTTTCTTGCGTAGAACATTCAAACAGTAGGTTGTGAATAGACTCTTCTATCTAATCGTTGTGAGATTCATGACGCATATGATGGCCTTCAATCAAGCTTTATCAGAGTAAGGGCCAGTTTCTGTTAACCTGTGACTCCATCTCATACAGGCTCAGTCTACAGCCTTGTCTTAGCTCTTGTACAATGTTGTCGTAGAAAAAGTGCAAACTTTCCTTGCTAATTTATTAGGTGTTTCGTTGCCGGGGATATCCATGTGCCCTGGTATCCAAAAGAGGGTCAATTTATTGACTTCTGATTTCTTGTTAAATTCAGCTTAGGCCGACTCAGTGGGAATTCCACTGCCCGCCGCTTGGTTTTATAAGTTTCGCCCTGTGAGATTCTCAGTAGATGCCAGCTCTTTAGTCCATGCCTATCTTGCAGCCATCGGTGTAGAAGACAAGCTCATTACTGGGTTCTGCCTAATCCATATTTTCAGGTTGGCCTGCTGAGAATTTGTGTTGCAGTCTGAACATGGAATGAGGTATTCACTTTCCGTCTATGTAGTCGTGGCCAAGAGGAACTATTGTCTAGAAGGCGGCTTTTCTTATCCTGAATTCAGAACAGCTGTAGATGTCGAAAGGGACAAGTTGCAGCACATCTAGCGCTGGTGATCTTAAAGATGCTGTGGTCCAAGTGCAACCCACTCTTCAGACCTTGGTAAAGCTTGAAAGATGGTTTTTCTTGTCAGCTACTCAAACCAGTGAAGTGTACAACCAGTGCTTCAATTTGCTTCCAAACTCTGTTTTTAGAAGGGCATCTATACTACTTTTTGCTTTCATCTAGGTGAATGCTCCATTTCATCACTTCTACGTGGCATCTCATTCAGTCTTCTAATGATGTACTTTGACTTACTTCAGCTCTTTCGCCATTGCAATCTTTTGTCCGATGGCGTATCTTTATCGCGCGACCCATTCTTTCGAACCATTCATTCGGTACCTTGGGTTAATAGGACAATTTCATCGCGTGGTTAGCTGTGGAACTGTCGGCCTTCAGAATGTGTAAAGACACGAATCAGAGGGCTAATCACCATCATCTTGCTTGATGATTTTTTGTTTTTTTTTTTCCAATCCACACGCGAATTTAGGGGACATGGATACTCTTTCAATGTTATTCACAAACCGCGAGGGAGGTGCAATGGTTTGAAACTCAGGTAGTATTAGGTTCCATTGGCGTCCGAGGGTGGTGTCCAGACTATCAAGAGACATTTGTGGTGATTGTCATTGCTAAAATTCACAGGAATTGTTTCGAATCTCCCGATGTCATAATCATTGTCAGCTCAATTAACTCTTTAAACCATGACACTCTACTGGCAGTGTTATGTCTTTAAAGTATAGTCGACATCACCTTTCACAGTCGATGGCAGAAGTGCCCCAATTATTTTCGTTCAAGTCTTCTATTTAAGTTGTTTCAATGAATAGAAGGTAATAGAGTCGTTTCTTGCTTCCGCATTCACTTCTGACGGAACAAGATGGTAATTTCCTTCGCTTCACCATCTTTGTCTTGAAATGTTGGTCCTCACAAAAAGTCAAGTTGAACCCTTTCCTGGAATATTCAGTTTGCAAAGCCTACGACTTTGCCTCTTTCGATATGTTGGAGAAAGATATCATTGTGTCTTTTTTGACTTAAGCGCGAGTAAATGTTTTCCGACTCTTCTGTGCACTATGTGACCTATGGAGGATCCCTTTAAACTGTAGCACTGGCAAAAGACCCTTTTCAGTTCGAACTGATTGCCATCAGAAACAGATTCTTCTTTTAATTAACCCTCTTCAGACCAGGATTCTGTCATTGTCCTTTTTTGTGTGTTCCTATTCCTAGTCACGTTGAACTTTCAATCAGGTCTGTTTCTGAGAAGCACAGCACATGCTCTTTCAGCTATCGCAAAGGAACCAGTTCCAAGAACACTCTTTCACTCATAAGTGTTACGCTTAACTCTGTCCCAATTCGCCAGAACTGTTGTTCTTATAAATAGTCCTTCAAAGGACACATTTAGAAACCGTGTGTCTATGTCTGGTGTGCACCCACGTGAGAAACAAAAATAACTTTGACATCTCTTCGTCAGCGAGTTTCAGATTCTGACATTCTCAAGGATACTCGTGTCTCGAGGTTAGATAATAGTTATCCAACTAAACTGCTATGGTTTCAGTAATACCGTTGAGATGACGTAAAATTGGATTATTACATTCGACTGGTTGTCAAAGACATCCCCTTTCATAACGATTCTCACAAGCGGTCACAACCAACGACATGACTCGCATGTGTTCTCTCATTCGAATCATGTGCAAAACAAATCACTAATATTTTCTTATCACTCCAATTTCGTAATTAGATGAAACATCCCGTTCGCAACGGAAGTAGATACGCGATATTCGCGGGCCACTTTCGGTCTGATATCGTTGATATAGTTATTTACTTTATTTTTTTTTTTGCTCATTTCTGTCATTTGTGTTCACCGTGCTCTGGTGCGGTTAATTTATTTAGTTTGTGTATCCCCGCTCGGTGTTGCTCTTGTCGTCATTTTTCGTGTTTGTATTGTGATAGCTTAAGTGAATGTGTTCAGAGAAGAGCGCACAATAAATGATTGCGAAGACACAGGAAGTGCCACACAAAAATGTTTACACCATACTCTAGTTGTGGACGCGGTCGTTTGTTGTTGTTTATGGCAGCAAGCAATTCTCTCACGGTTTTGTGACTTAATTTGAAAATATAAAAAAATTTTAGTTAATATCGTTATTTTATTGACGAAGAAAAAAAACGTCAAACAGGTTAGGACTACCAGACAGAAGATATGCGTGGGTTGGAAGTGTTTTTTGTGTCGAGGATCTTTTAACTTATTGGCATCATGTGAAGGCATGGACTTCTATGGACCTGTTTTGATCATGATTTTTTTTTTCGGCGGCTGTTATATTAATTTTTGAGCTTTAGCATATTATTTGTTGAATTTTTTCCCAAGAAGGCTCTTCCGCTTGCTTCCTTTGCAACCCATAAACAGAGCTGATAGTTGCCCACTCAATGCACTAACATTCTCACTGAGAAAATTGATAAAAAAATTAGTTTATGAAATGTTCTGAGGTATGAAAACTTTCACTGAAGGAAGCCTAATAAAGAGCTGGCGCGACAGCCCGAGATGGGCCAAGGTCTAGCTTCTCTCAACCATTTATGAAGTGCGTGTTATATATTTTTCACCTACAACAGGACTCGACCGGCGAATTGAGAAGCTTTTTCATGGCGAATTATACTCTCCAAGGTTTGTCATTCTCCGTGGGATCGAACCAACGCAGCTCACAGAGCAGTCCAACGGCCTCTATATCTTTTATCCACTCATCGAGGCTATAGCAACTATGTAGGTTGTCCGCTTTTAGTGGCTCGTTTGCTTAACGCTACGAGACTTCCTGGAAAGACTTGCAAACCTACGTAGCGGCTAAATCGATGATAGAGCGTCCCTGCTGTCATCTAGCAAAGAGAATGCTTAATCTTGGTAGAAGGCAACTAAAATGTATGGTCAGACTGTGCACTGGTCACATCAACATGCCCATAGACTCGGACTGGTGCAATCGAGTATTTGCTCGGTCTGTGAGGAGGAGGAGAGGCTCAAGCACTTCCTCAGCCATTGCCCAGCCACAGGGGCGCTATGACACAAAAGCCTGGAAGACGAATACTTGCTCGGAATGTGAGGAGGAGGAGGAGTGCCTCGAACACTTCCTCAGCGATTGCTCGGCCACACGGGCACTAAAACACAAAAGCCTGGTAAGACTTGTTCTGCCCGGACTAAGCTCTCTTAGGTTATTTAGTTTGGAGAAAATCCTGAAGTTCGCTGGACATATAGGACGTCTATAAGCCTTATCCAACTCTTTATCTGCTAACCTACAATACTTCACTTACCCCCCTCCCACCCTTATCCAACCTCTTCCCCAACAGATGCTACAGAGGGGAAAACAACGAGTCTGAAGGGTGGCCTACGTGACAAGGTTCTTCCGAACCTCACCCTCCTAAACCAACGAACAAGGTTATCCTTAGCCAAGATATTGAAACTCAGCTTAACACCTTCGAATGTATGTATATGTTTATATAAGATTTTAGTCCCTTAAGAACTGCTTGTCTGTTTAAATTATGAATATTTAGGTCGTACATTGGCGTAGGCATTTTCAAATACTAACCTTTAAGGTGTACAAGTCCACCTGAAATATACAACAGT
Source organism: Matsumyia berberina (assembly GCA_917880715.2). NCBI lineage: Eukaryota > Metazoa > Arthropoda > Insecta > Diptera > Syrphidae > Matsumyia > Matsumyia berberina. Next base: position 105,165,759 of record OU862870.1, on the reverse strand, counting down.
TGGTGATTTTCCTAGTGCTCAAGTTAGGTTAGGTGGCTGCCTCCGCTCAGACAGGGACACAAGCATACAATTTGACCTTTCAAACACAGGATTGTCTTGAAATATTTTGTTAAATCTCAAGATATCCCGTAAAGTTTAAAGTTTAAGGTTCCTTCTTCATAAAATGTGCATAAATATATTTTTTTTAAATTATTTCTAGAGAAATCACGAACAATTTTATTAATTCGTTTCTTTCCTTTTCGTTCCAGGTATGTTCAAATAAATTTAAACAAGTTGCATGTACTCGTATGTACGTAAGTTTTCTTCTTCTACTTTGTGAACAAAAATGTAAAGGTTTGGTGGATTTCCTCTGAGACAGATTCTAGATAAAGTTTGTTGGCGCAACTGTGTTAACCAACTTTGAGTGTACGAAAGTGTGGTCTGTGGGTCATGATTAGACGCATGGATTTTCTTCGATCCCGTAGGGACCATGACTTTTTATCTTTATTTTTTCCCTCTTTTTTTTTTGATTTTGATACAATTATTGTGTGAATTCTAGCTTCCAGCGCTTGCTGTTATCGTTACCAGTTTAATTTATACACTCGTACATAAGTCGGTTAATCAGAACGGAACACTGGGTAGATTTGTACTATTTTACAAACCCCTGAGGGATTTTCTTCAATTTCTTGTCAACTTGGATCTTATAGTTCAAGGATCCACCGCTTTATAAGCAGCCAGGTTGTTCGTAGAGAAACTCAAGCGCAATATTCTGCAACTTTCCTTATGGGGCATATGTATATGTAAGTACAGGTCCAATTTGGACTGTAGCGCCATCATAAGTTATTATGAACACCGCGAGCACGTTTGCACGATCGATTCTTTGGAGGCAATTTTCCACCACTCTTCCACACATATCGACCGGATATTGTTCCTGAGCTTCTCTAACGCTGTTGGCTTGTTTGCATAAACCAATGACTTAACGAAACCCCATAAAAAGAAATCCAACGGCGCTAAACCGCATGGCCATTTGCTAAATCGGTGGCCATTCGATCGGACCATTTCTCGAGATTACACGATTACCGAACTTCCCCTTTAATAGATGAATTGTTTGGTCAGCTGTGTGGTATTTGGGACCATCTTGTTGAAACCACATATCACTGATATCAAATCTTCCAACATGGTACGATAGCGAAGTCCATTGAGTTCATTTTCATCGACGAAAAGATACGGTCCAATTACCCCTCCGGAATGAAATCCGCACCACATGGTTGCTTCTTGTGGATGCAATGGAGTCTCTAGAGTGGTCGCCGTGGCTCATTAGAAGGTTTTTGGACTGCTGACCGAGCCGTGTGGGTTCCAGCCCCAGCCATATCCACCGAACATATTTCGCGGCACCACCTCTCGTCGGGGAATGACAAGCCTCCGGGTATAATCTGTCACGAAAGAGCTTCTCAATTCGTCGTTCGGAGTCAGCAATAAATTATAGGTCCTTTCCAGTCGTGCGAAAAATTAGGCGAGAAGCTAGGCCTTGGCTCATCCCAAGCTGTCGCGCGGAGTCTCTTGAAGCACATGTGAGTTTGTTGCTGTCCAATAACGCATATTTTGCTTATTGACAAAGCCTTTAAGCCAAAAATGAGATTCGTCGCTGAAGATGATTTTTCGATTAAATTTAGGATTTTCTTCAAATTGTTTCAAAGCCCAATCGGAGAAGTTTTAGCACATCAAATGATCATGAGGCTTCAGTTCTTGAGTTAATTTGATCTTCTAAGGGCGTAGTCCAAGATCTTTGCGCAAAAATTCGCCACAATATGGACTGAGAGATTTCTAATTCCTGTGAACGGCGCGGCGTGGAATCGACGTAAATATTTGGCTCATTTTGAACTGAAGCACTTAGGGCTGCAATATTTTCGGAACTTCGACCGGTGCTTTATCTCACTGGCAGAATAACATTCAATAGCCTGTCTGGTGGAACGATTATCACGAGTTTTCAGAGTTTTAAATAAATTACTGTGCTCTGTAGATGGATTTGGTTTTGTGTGTTCAAAATAAACAAAATTGGGTCTAGCTTTGAACTTGGCAGAGATCTACAGTCAGTTTCAATTATTTTGCCTGTAAACATATGTACAAAAATTTTGCATAAACAAATATTTATCGGCAAAGAATTCTGACATGAAAAGTTTGAATACTCTTTGCTTCACATTCAACACCGCCTGTGTACAGGTTGATGAACTTAACGTAGATGTATACCTGTTTGTTTGTGTAACCTCTGTGCCCCACTGAATTTATTTTCATAATTTAATTATTTCACTGAGATTTCAATTGTGTGCACAAACATCTGTGACCTCGGTATACCACGCCTCAGCAAATTAAAAAAAAAAAACTCAGTACAACGAACCCGGTGAGACTCTGAACAAATAAACTGCGTTGACTACCAGTCGGCAGGTCAGGACCTCTGGTGATCAAATTAAATTGAATTTTATGACCAAGTGATGATAAACAACTGGCACCCAGTTAAAAGCACAAATAAAGGCGACCACTGTCTCTTTAATATTTAAACATTTTACTTCTTACTCTTCCCCCGTCTAGTATTTAGTTTGACATCCCAGTGGGTGGTGTGTCGGGTGCTAGGATCCGTGAGACAAAACGCAGGTGATTCATGCCCTGCTCTACTATGCATAATTCCATTATTTCTCCTTCTGTCCTTCTAAATTGGACAAATGGACTACGGTTATTATTCAATTCGTGTTCGGAATACCAAACGAAAGGGTTGCGCTGCAGCTCAGTAACCACTTAAGATACCACTTTCCATTTTTTTCACCCCGATGTCGTCGTTGTTAGGCAGGCACTCACTGTGTCGCCTGAGGAACATATTGATTAGATTGTTGTTGAACTATTTTTGGTTCTGTTCGTGACAGGAATATGAATTTCCTTCTTTTTTTTATTAGGCGGAGATATGAGGAGCATGATCCGAACTAAGGACAATTTGCTGAGGAGTTATCTTCTGTTGCGGATATAGAACGCCATTTGGAATCTTGTTGTTATTTGCTGGGAAACTTTTGCAGATTTTAACTCCCTTTATCTGTTGTTTCCGAAGTTTGTGGTCTTAGTATCTGTCTGTTCCGTTTTGTTAGCTGAGAAACTTTGACACGTTCTCCCAACGGCTTTATCTTGTTAACCTTTCGAAATTGAACGTCTGAAATTTGTTCTTACACAGGATAGGTCCAGTTTATGCCATTTTTACCTTAATCGGACAAGATTTTTCTGAACATCGGCTTGACTGGTTTTTAATAGGAATTCTTGGCAGCAATAATGGTGAAACAGTGGTTAGTGCTTTGGACTACTGTGCGAGTTGCATTTAAACCTAAGCCATGGAGAAGCTTCTCAATACACCGTTCTGAGCCGGCAATAAATTGTGTGCCCTTTCTATTATTGTGAGAAAAGTTGCATGCACAAAATTAAAGGTTGCAAGAAGCTAGACCTTTGGCCAATCCCGGACTGTAGCGGTCGAAAATCATAAATTCTATTTTTGCAGAACTGACAATCGCCGTTTTTGTTTATTAGTTCAGAGCAGAGCCTGGGTTGTCAAAAAAGAGATTTGTGTTTCTTTTTTACCTCAGACACATTGGAGCTCTCAGATTGTGTTTATTTTTTCGTTCCGGGCATGCTCAGAACGCCCTCTACGAGCTCATAATAAATTGACCGAGCATTCAGAGTAAAAAACTGAGCACAGCCAACGTCAAATTGATGGAAGGGAAAGTGAGAGGGGATCTCTCCCCTCTAAGTGAGAGACTAAAGTGTTTTGACAGCCAACGATATGAACTGCTCAAGTGTGTTTCATAAACAAGTCAGAGCGTTCTAAGCACGCTCTGTTCAGAGCATGCTCGACGTGCTCGCGCTCTGTTCAGTGCTTCGCTCTCCACTTGTGGGTTTACCAAAATTTGGTACAGAATGTTGTGTTTAATACCGGAGATGGCTAAATCTACTGATGACTGATTGATTGATCTTTGTCAATTCAATTGTAAATCCAATGAACGTGCAGCAAAAAGTCATAAACGTTTCAGAAATCCAATCCAGCGCTGCCATCAACTTCATTTGAAAGAATTTATATGATTTAAAACGCCAACTGGTAGATTTATTCGCTTTTATTTCCAACTAGCGGGTGCCTAGCGTGTGTTACTGCGCCTAACAAAAAGACAACCTGTCTCGCTCGAAATGGAGTTGTGGGCAAACTGCTGAATCGAGTTTGACTAAACTTCACAAAAACACTCTCGAGCCAATACCAAAGATTGCCTGACAATTTGAGCTCAATCGGTTGGGTGGTTTCGGAGTCCATAGCGTACATACAAACATAGGTACATTAAGGTTTATATATATAGATTTTGCTATACAATTCGTAGGTATGAGTACTAGCATACATAAATTTTTCTTGGAATTTTATCAGGCGGACCACACTGAAGGCCTTATCACCAAAAACGTGTTGTTTAAGTACACAAATGTAAAGTTTATTTTTCGATTTTTATTCTTTTTTTTTTCTAATTTTAAAAAAACCGCTGATTATAGACGAACATAATAGCGAAATTGCAAACTACCCACTGACAGTGATAAGAGTCGATGTGATAAGCCCAAGTAAATTCAAACAATATAACGTACAACAAACCTACTTACACACATATGCGCATAAAATGAATTTTTTTTTTCGGTTCACTTAGCGAAAAGATAAGTGAAGAAGTTTATAGGAAATTATTTTTGGAAAGTTTAGCTGTGTGCATTGATAAATTATTTTTTTCAAATTTAAACTTTCAATTGGCTTTGCCGAGGTTAGGTTGGTTTGTTTTTCATTAATTTGTTTACCGTCAGTGAAATGATGGTGTGTAGCGTCGTTTAATTTCGTGAGTGAAATAATGTTGTCGACTAAATTTAGATTAATAATAAATTGTAAACAATAATCTACGAATGTGAATTAGAAAAGTCCTGCCAATCAGTTTCTCGAACTTTCCGTTGAAATAAGTGCTTTAGATTGCTTAATTGGGTCCATATGTGGAGTGTGTTGGTGAAAAGTGTTTTGAAAACTTTTTAGGAAAAATCTCTGATAAATTAATAAATATCACATTACACACCACCCTCCATCGCCATCTCTACGATTTTTTATAACAAAACAGTCGTCTTCGTGCCACACATTAGAGAAACCGGCAGTGAAAAATTCGCTAGGGGGCAAATACATGAATGTGGTAAGAGTAACAATAATTCAGCTTTTCGTTATCATAGGTCAAGGCTGGCTGATCGCAATTTCGGATTCCAGCGCCGGAAACTGATAACCATGGCCTTAAATTATTCTAAATTTAAAATCGGTGAGCTTTTGCTTACCTCTGGAACTGCAGTTTCCTTTTACGAAATTTTCTGTCAAGGCTCCGCGTCCTTAGGAGACCCCAATCATGTTGGATTGCACTGAATGTTCACAATCCTCTTCGAATATGTGGCAACAAAAGTCGTCGCAGTGAGATATTCACTGCTTAAAGTCCGCTTCTTTTGTGGGAAAATAGGTCTCATTACTCTCTATGCATAGTGTACCATTAGAGTCCAACGCGAGATCAATACTGTGAAGATGTTATTTTTTTTTTTTAATTTAAGAACTCCGCCTAACCGCCTTTTACATGTGTTGGTAACTGTGGATAAATGGTGAATACGATGGTCGCCGTGGCTCAGTGCGTTGAACTGCTGTGCGAGCGGCGTAGGTTCAAGGCCCAGCCATGTCCCATGTTCGCACGCCAAGTTGGTTAAGGTCCCATTCCACTTGCGTGCACTCGCGCTCTTCCTCTACTGTGCCGTCCCTCGGGTGTGAATTTGAAGATTTTCCTGCCCGAAGCAATGGTGTCCATCAGCTTTAGATGACCCAACCACATACAGGAGCTTCATACTAGCCTGTCCTTTCTGTTCCGGGTTTTGATTACGTACACGTTAGTTCTTGTTTCTGAAGGTGGCACTGCGTCCTCTATGATGTATTGTGCCGATACCCAGTTGGACAAAAGGGGGACAATCTTCATAATGAAGTAAATCACGTGTCGAAGGATTCCTAATGGCCTTAGTTGATCAGGGTGTCCTTAACGAAAACTCGTCTCCACACACTTAATGGTACGAGTTTTACTGTTTCGGCTTTCTCTAAGCAGAGTCGACATTCAATTTCCTGAATAATCCCTATTGTGTGTAGATGGTTTCTCAGACTGCAGTGTTCAGAAAGGAAGTCAGCGAACCTTTGAATATCGTTGCGATTGTATTTTAGGACATTTTTTAAATATTTATGAGTCTTGCTTGTCCGACTTTGTGAATATTATCCCTTCTTCTGTCTTATTGGTCAGTGATCTTCGATGTCCCGTGTCCTGGCAACCACCGGGGTTTGACTTTACTGCGTTTAGATAAGCCTTGGAGAGTTTTTATGTAGCCTTCGACCACTTTTGAGTTAAGGTAGTGAGAATCCTGTGTGTATCTTAATGGTTGCACACTATAGTTGAGAATATTGGCACAGGTTCCAATGACAAACAGGTCGGCCTACATTCCAAGTGCCTTTGACACGCGTCCCAACACCAGAGTCCATCTACTTGATACCAGTATACCGCACTAATCCTTTGATATTCAATAGAGAACCCCTAGTTTCCCAGGCCGACCAACTCAGGATCTTAATATGAAAATTTCTTCCAAACTGGAGTGATTCGGGCTTGGTCCATTTGATCCATTCTACCTAGAAAAAATTAAAAAAAAAAAATCGCGTGATCCAGGACCCTATTTGGTGTGTTTCCGATCGAGGGTTGGAAATTTACAACATTGGGTGCTGCCACCTTTTTAACAAATATACATATGTAGAAGAATGGTCACCGTTGCTCAGTGGTAAGTGCGTTGTATGCTGCTCATCCCGAGCAGTTGCGCCAACTGTTTATTTCTTTTATGTAGAGGAGTATTTGAGTTCAATTAGACTCTCTAGGTCTGCCATAGTGATCTCGATGCATGCTAACCTTTGTAGTCGTTGCATCTTTGTGATTGTTGTTTTTCTGTTTGGCTCTGGTCCATAATACTGCTTGGGCTGTTAGCCCCAGATCTAGAATTATCAATAGGTTATCTGTTGAGAACAAAACATTTTTCTCCGAAAAAGAGAATAGCACTACGAGCCCGCAGAGCAATGCAGAAGCGATTGAATGATTTCTGTTCGAATGACGGTGATCCTATTGCATTTGACATAAAAACTTCCATCAAGTCATTATAGCTTGAATCATTGTAGGTTGAATCTGCTACATTCACTCAATGCAATAAGAACTATGACGAAGAAGTCATGCATACGTGGAAGCTTTACACTTTTAAAACTCTTTGGGTGACTTTTGAGACAACTCGAACTTCTTCTAAAGTGGTGGATATGGTCATCAGAGGTCAAGGTTAAAGCTGTGAACGCTGTTATTAGTCCTGAATTTTAGGCTCATTTAGCTACTCAGACAACACTTCAGTAGTGTTCGCCAATTAAGGTACACACAGTCTTGTAATCGGGTCCAACAGACTAAAATCGATGTGACCGACCTTAATAATTGGATTATTAGATCATGGTAATGTCGTTCAAGCGTTCTTACGATGGATCGACTGCAGTATTTGATTGCTGCCCTGAACTTGACCCATTAATATGAAAGACTCCTAGGAGTAATGTTTGATTCAACAAAAGCTTTAGAAAACGTAGAACTTTAGAACACGCAGTACGATTGTTAAGCAAGTCTGCTTGCTATACACCAAACAGCATATTCCACCGACTGTATATGTGAATATGGGGGCGTGACTTAGTAGTTAGTGCGTTGGACTGCTGTGCGAACTGCTAGGTTCGAGCCCCGGCAATATCCACCAAACATTATCGCGGCGCCATCTCTAGTCGGTACCGCTCCGTTTGTGACTCTAAAAGTAAAATTTGACATGAAATGGGTTCCTAATTCACCGTTTGGAGTCGGTTATAATTTGAAACACGCACATTGCGAGAAGCTAAACCTTGCTTCACGTCGGGCTGTAGTAAAACATGCACTGAGGGCAATGTCTCCTAGGCAATAAATCAACGCTCAAGGTGAAAAAACTTAGAAATTAAGTTTGTTAGTCTAGAAAGGTTTAGAGTTCATAGCAGCTCTGCCAAAAGAAGAAGTGGATATCTTCAGTCATCCCACATCGAAGCAAATAGATGGAATCATAGCATTGTACTCAAAAAGGAATTTCGGTGTTAATTTCGTAACCAATATTTAGCTTGGATAACCTCGTATCAAAAGATAGAAGAAGAAAGTTTTGTTCCTGAAGTTTTAACTCCAGCTTGTCACACTTATCTTACGGGACGAGAAAAGGAAAAAAAAAGTGTGTTTGCAGCAGAAATCCTGCGACGACCTTAAAAGGTGTTGCAACTGCTCTCGTTACACTTGATTGAAATGCAGATCTAAACAAGTCTTACTAGAACAAGACCTAGTAGACATTACAAAACCGACGATTCCAGATAGATTGTGCAAAACCATTAAGCAACGTTTTGCCTTCATTAATTACTTTACAGTTTAACGCTATCTTTGTGAACCCCACACGGTGGTGAAATAATTGAAATAACAACTCCAACCTATTCTGATTTAAATTCAGTTATAGTCAGCTCTACCGACGACCGACGTGTTGACATAATTTTTGTCAAGAGACGCGTTATCAACTAAACTGTCGAAGTGATTGAAATGTTTTCCCATGTCACGTTTCAAATTTTTATTATAAACAACTATTCACATGCTTAAATTCAAATTCAACATTTCTTTACTGTTTTTCACAACAAGAAAAAAATTTATTTAAATTTTTTCTTTAGAAAAATCAAGTTAAATAAAAAGGTCAAACCTTAGTATTTAAATAAATTTTTTTTTTTTTACCCAACACACTGTGGAAATTTCATTAATTTTCGTAATTGAATAATGAGTTTAGATGACAACTATGTAGGTACTCACACCATGTCCATGTCGAATTCCAGAAATATCTTATTTACCGCAATGGTCACTGATGTGAGCTCGCTGTTTTGTCGAAGTCATGCTTAATCCATTTAGATATGTCGTAGTATGAATGTATCCACATTCATTCATAAAACTCAAGGTCTTCTCATAGATACTGATTGATAGAGAGCGAAAGCTTTAGATACGTTGCTAATAATAATTCTAGTTTTCAAAAAAAAAAAACTAATTACTGAAGCAGTGACTGTACTTATCGGATATGTTGACGTGGTAGTGGCATTGTTTTGCCATTGAATACGTTAGCTCATTGAACAATCGACGCTTATGACGTACATATCCATGTAGCAGTTGTAAATCGAATTAGCTCGTGTCATGTTGGCAAATTGGTGATTAGGCAGTTTTGTGTATTTTTTTTTATTTATCTGCCAGTAGTGTGTAATAAAATCGATAATCAATAAAGGTAAAGGTTTAGATTATTGTAGGCATGCAAACATCCCTGACAAGTACCTACGCGTCTTTTCTTTTTAGCAGAGATGTCGCTGGGGTCGCCGAATGGTTTGGTGAACGCGGGAAGTCTGGGCCTAGCTAGTGAATGACATTTGTAGGAGAAATAGGAGAGAGTTTCCTTCTCCTTTTTCATTTTCGCAGCGGAAATTGTGTTGTATACCTAACTAGGTCGCATAGTTATCGCTCCTACTCTGGCAATATCTCTTCGGGTTCTGCCATCAGAAATTTAAAGAAACTTGAAGTCATGGGCAAAAAAACTTGGCTATTGCTTCCATAACTAAAAATATTGAAAAAAGGCCTGCGGGCTCGAAGGAGGTGGGGATGATTTTTCAGTTTTTTCTGTGAAGGACTCTGTGTAAGTAGTGCCCTCAACAATAAACAAAAGCGAGCGAGAGCCATCAATTGTTCTATTAATCGCATCAGTCACGATCTATGCTTTGTTTATGCGCTGCAACCACTTTTGCAAAATCCACCATCCGGAAAAAAAAGAAGGACCGGCAAGCCTAGCTAAGAAGAGCTGTGCTACATCTTTCTTGCTCTGACGCAGTTAGTTATCCTTCTCCATTTGAGGTTGGGCTGGTGTAGAAAATGTGAGAGAATTTTTTCTTTAACCGCCTGTCCTTTCCTGTAGAGCTGAGCCATGCCTGGCCAGTTCATTCGCATGCAGTATGGCCCTTTACCAATCGGTCAGAGTGACAAGCTCCTTCCGATACTCTTGCACCAGTTAGGAGGATATATTAGCAGAGTCATAAGCTTTGTTGGCGGCTGACTATCTACAAGGATAGCAATGTTCTGTTTGTTCATTGCAAACCCGAGTTGCGTATAACCATAAAGCCCAGATACCTAGCGCTGGAGGAGAGTGTAAGTGGTTGACAATTTAGTCGGGGAGGAGTGTAGCCAGACCACAGTCACATAATCCAAGTACCATGTCTAGATCAGCCTCCATGATTTTTCTTATCACAGAGGGAAACATCTCTGTCACTAACCATGCCATTCGCTTGCCCCTTTCCCGTCCCACCATTCGTCATCAGTGAGATGACACCACCCTACGGCGATGGGTGGCCATGATGCAGTGGTTAGAATCATCGCTTGTCAGGCTGAAGGTCCGTGTTCAACTCCTGATGTCGGAAAACATTTATTTCTTAAAAATAAAAATAAAAATCGATCAACTACGAAAAGTTGATGTCGACTCTATTGCGAAGGCATAACACTGGCAATAGGGTGTCATGGCTTGAAGAGTTGATTGAGCTGACCATGATAATGATACCAAGAGATTCGAAGACATTTCCTTCATTTGTAGCAATGACAAACACTACAATTGTCCCCAGCTAGCCTGGACACCACCCTCGGACACAATTGAAACCTGATGCTATCTGAGTTTCTAACCACTGCACCTCGCACGCGCTGTGTGAATAACAACACAAGGGTATTCATAACCTCTTGAAGCGCGAGTGAATTATAAAATAAAAAACAAAAACGTAGCTCGTTACTAAAGGTCCCTTGTCAGTATGTCTAATATAGACGCGAGGCTTTGTAGTGAATTGACTTTTTGATTGTTCGGACCATCACGTGAAAAGCCGTTTCTGTGGATCTTTCCTTTGATCTGGATGGCGGTGATTCTTCTGATGTCTAAGACACGCTCTAGAGTTTTAAGAATGAAGGAGGAGCTAATTGTCCTGAATAATTTTTGAGGACTCATGCCTGCGTTTACCTATGTACACATGTACCTTCAACATTACCCACGGAATTGCTAATTCTTGCATTCTTTGCAAAATGACGGGTAAGATGTCGTCAGGGCCCGAAGATTTGAATGATTAAGTTTGGCACTTAAGCTCTCTAAACTCTCGACCCTCATAGTGAATAAAAGGGCCATTGGAAAATGATGATGATGATGTTGAAGTTTAGCCCTAAAATCAAGCTTCCTGCAAACATTGTGAATGTTACATTTTTTTTAATTCTACTGAATCAGCATTTCCAGCATAGCCAGGGCAACCACTTAGTCATTACAAAGGGTGATGTCATCCTGCCTGCTCAGAATACAGTGGTCAGTCATGCATTTAAGGTTTTAGAAATGGAATCTCAGACCAGTCGGTGTTTTTAAGTCCAGCATCAGCTAAAGTTATCTTACAAGTTTGCCATGATCTAGAATATTTATCTGTGAACACCGATAAAACTTGTTGCGTTGTTGGTGTGACCTGCTACGCAGCAGAAATCTCTACTTATCCCCAACGATGCCAGGTTTTTCATCTGGTATATTTACATTCGATGGTAAATTGATTTAATTACCGAACGTATAATACAGGATATTTTTTTAAACAAATTTCCTGAAATATTTTCAGGTTTTCGCTGAGCCTGATGCGTTGTAATGCTCTTCGACCTACTTGGTTTCCAGACCCAGCATTCTTCTCGTCAGGGAATGACAAAACCCTCCGAGAGTATACTTTGTCATGAAAAAGTTTCCCAATACGCCCTTTGGAGTCGGCAGTGAATTGTAGGATTAGTCCACCCGTATATTTTTCCGTCGATGTCCTGTTTTCGTCATTCAAAATCGTCGTCTGTTAGAAATTCTGCTCTGTAATGCAGTTCCATTCCATTCACACTAAACGAACATCAGCCACCATATCACGTTTCAATAGCCCATGAACTTTTTCTTTCTTCGCCAGTACGTTCTTTTCTAATTCTATTTCGCCATGACCATGTTGACCTTCAGTTTTGAAAGGGTCGGCAAAACCACTGTCTGCCATTTGAAATATTTGTACACCAGATATTGAAAAGTATCACAGAGCCTTAATCCACTTCAAGTATCGAAAGCGCAGATTAATTATTCTTTAAACCTTCTGCCCCACTTAAGTCATTTTCCAGACGAAACCATAAACAAAGTCCCCTCCCAGACAGAATTCGAAACGTTCTTTATCTCCCTTCAATGGCATCATTGTCAGTCCTCCATGGGTGCTTCCAATTAAACGCAATTATTGGGTCAGGGCCATCATTGTCGTCGACTACATCTCAATGTATCCATCAGGGAGACCGGCATAAACCTATATTCACCAGAATTCCACAGTCACTGTCGCATGTGTATAGTTTTTCATTGTTAATACAAAGTCACTGTAATCTACACCGCAACGAAATTATGCAAAAAAAAAATGTATCTCATGGAACAACATACATCTGTGTGGTGTCGTGGTAAACATCTCAAGACGTAAACAGCAAAGGTTGCTGAACATCCTCTCCGCTGAGAACACACCTTCTATATCGAATGAACTTTTTCACTTTCATTGTACATATGCCATACGACGTTGTTACACAACGGGGGCTGGCTGCAGTCGAAGCAAAAGAAGAAGAACTAAACGCAGATACTCGTACCTTTGTGTTGTATCTGATGTTATTTTTGTATCTTGTCGTACAAATCCAAAATAGAGACTCTATGTATAGCCACTTGAAACTGGTTTGTTTCTGAGGCTGAGGTATTTCCAGAGCGAGGTATAGTAGTAACACTTGCCGCGCAAGTCGATCTTGTCTTGTGAGTGCACCTCACTCTCAATCGCCTAATGGCACATAGGCAGGTGATCCCAAAAGTGCACTATTCTGACAGGCACATGCGAGTGTAGTGGGAATAGTGCAATGCCGATGTATGGTCTCCGATTTAAAAAGGGAAAGGCAGCAGTCCAACCAGCAGCCGACATCAAATCCAAGGTTTTTAATTGTGTTACTATAATATTATTGCACATTCCTCCTTCATGCCATATGCAAGCTGCTGTTGTTGTTGTTGTTTTGGCTTGCTTGGCTTCTGATGGGTGGTGGTGGGGCACCGCCGACTTGTTGGACTTTCGATTAAATGTTCTTCTGTCGAGCATTTTTCAATTCGTTTCTTTTTTCTTTTTTTTTGTATCTGCATATTGACTTTCTTGGATGTGGTTCTACAAACTAAAAATTCGTATCGATATATCTCGTTCTTATGCCAACCGGTTCGAAATTGCGTAATAAAGAAAAAAGGAGAGAAAAAATCTGAAAACAGATTCGGTAACGCTGGCGTTTAATTCAATTAAAAAATTGTAAAAAATTTAATAACTACAATCGAAATAAACGAATTTTTTTGTAATAGAACAACACCAATTAAAAAAATCATTAAAATAATTTGTTGTTTACTTTTTGCGATAAAAGCTGGTGCAGTCAGACGCCAAATTCGCAAATTACTCGTCCACATTATAAAATTTACATCTTTTGAGCAAAAAACTGTTAATTATATCAAAGGTGACAAGTTTTTGCAGTTTGGACAGATATGAGGGCTTATAGGGAAAATAATTACTTCTTGGAAGTACACATACAGGTTTCTGTACAAGCATGATGTGCATAAAAAGTCGAGGCGAATCTTTTGCGTTATTTATTCGACTGGAAGGTCAAATTGTTAACTGATGTTAACGACACTTTGTTTGAAAGATTAAAAGTGAACATAGGACGCCACTCTTATGACTTAAGGAACGACATGCGTTAATAGGTCAACATTCTAGATTAACGTCACCCAGTTATGATCATCAGCAATTGAACAGCACGGGCAGTCACAAACCGTCGCCCTGGACATTTCAAAAACCTTCGATCGAGTCTGGCACCAAGCTCTTTTAGGAATCATCGACAATACGATCGAAGTTGTTAAATCAATGCCGCAGGTCTCTAAACGAGATCCCTGATAGATGCGACGTTTGCTTGTGCTGCGTTCTAGGACACAGCGATGTTCCGGACAACTAAAGAGCGAACAAGTTTTCAAAATAAAGAACAGTTCTTAAAAAAAGGGGAGAACCATGTGCTTCTATGTATAGAATCGTCTTGACAACTCTTTCTCATAGAAGGAAACTTCACTAGTTGCCTTCTTTCACAACGATCTAGAAGTTCTGACCCCTATAGATGTTAGAAGCATCAAAAATCAAATCCTTCGCTTCGTCAGAAGCTCCAAATGGTTGAACGAGGACATTTTTTAAGATCCATGTAGTATCACAATGGACCTATCATTCGTCCAAGTGTGTTGGTTTTAACTGTCAGCCACCTTAACTCGACCTAACCCTCGTCTTGACACTAAAGCCAGAAGAATGGCACACAGCAAGTGGAATAATATCGACACTTGCCTGAAGGGAATCTTAAAAAACTGGCCAGACTTCTGTTAATTAATAGACGAGCAGTGCCTATGATCTATAGTAGGAGCATTTAGACTTCGCAGAAGCGAGTGAAGTTGGAACTGAGGTCTCCAGAAAAATCAGTGAAAATATTCCACATACGCCACAGTAAGTTGGGTTAAGCGATCTCCGTCAAACGAAAAGGGTCGCAGTTTTAGGGATCTGAAAGAACGCATTGGTAAATGTCGTCTTCGAAGTTTTTATAGGGCTGACACTGACACCGAAGTGGATTCATCACACAAGGATCCCGGTGCTAAACGAGGTGTCACGACGGACCTACATTTAGTCTTAGTGTGCCCCTCCCTAAGCGGAGACAGCCACCTTACCTAACCCAACGACATGAATGATTACGCACCATTTGCTGATGCATGAAAAGTTTTCTCAAAGACAGATCCATGATAATAGTGAAGTCCCGGAGACGACACCAAACAATTTGGTTGTGTCATCTATGAAACTCTTTATTTACAAGCTAAACCTTAGTAAGTTTTTTTTTCAGTAAGGCTCCCTACCAGGGTAAACTGGAAGAACGGGAAATTGATTGAAAATCACAAGCTAAAAATATCAAAATACTTTCGCTTACCTCACTTATGCACTGTCTTCCAAGCAGAACCCTTTGCTATCCGCGAAGTCTACAGCGCGGTGATAAATTCTCCAACTCTCTCCTACAACACTGCTATCTTTATCGGTAACCACGTCGCCATTAAAGCTATAGATTCGACCACCTAAAAGTGGTAGATCATTGCCGGGAAGAATTGAACCAATCGGCCGTTTTGTACTAAAATTATTCACATCTGGGTACAAGGACACAGTAAAATCTAAAGTTGCTGATGGGCTGGCTAGACGGTAGTCAGCCCTTAATGGCTCATTAGTAGAAAGACAAAATTTTTGCTAGGAGCTGTTAAAGGCAACATTCATCTTCACTTTTTAAAAATTGCCATGCAAGGATGGAGTAACCTTATAACAAATCGAAAATAAACAAGCCGTTGCAAGAATCGCCGCCACTAGCACAGGGCAATAGAAGACCACGTTGCTGTAGTTTCGAGAATTGCAGTGAAAGGTTATCTCTATTTCAGTTTCTGTGCAAATGTTCGTTCTGCCTGACAGCGGGATGTTAGTCTTCGTCGCCGTTGCAGAAATAGTTTTTCCAAATTCTCAACACCGACTGTGACTCTACTACGAGGTTTCCTTCTTCATCTCTACAGGTTTCCGTACGGGTTCTGCTTCTCTCAATATCCTCGATCGCGCGCTTCTCATGTCTGAAGATACTTCCCTCACTCGATATCTTGCACAATTGAGAACATGTTTTGATTGTAAAGCTGGATGATAACAGCTCGTTGTGATGGCGTGTACTGTTCCATGGCATTCGCTTGGACTGACGTTTCGAAAGCGAGCTGTCATAACTTGATTTGAAAATCAAATGTTAAGGTTATAGGGTTGCCAGGTACCGAAGGTTTAAATGGCCCACCCTGTATAACCATCGCTTTTAAAAAGTTGTACTGTTATTCACACAGCGCGAGTGAAGTGCAATGCTTCGAAACTCAGGTGATGTGCGGTTTCAATGACTTTTTTCCATTGTTACTTCGCATTCTCAACCGGAACTCCAATTGAAATATAATTTACACTTGTGGGTATTTCCCTGAAATTAAATAAACTATTTCAAACAATAAAAAAAAAAACTAATTAAACATTTTTCATTAATTTTGCGGTTTCCAAGTTTATATAATTCTCGTGAGAAATCAATACTTAACCTTAACTTTACCCTTTTACTCACGCCGAACGCTGAAGCAATATGGCAGACGCAGAACAAGAGCGCGGTCAGCAATATCTCGCAGTTTGACAAATTGATTTTTTGCAATGTGGTCTGTATTGCATAATTTATGACAGCGTTTTGAGGGGTGTGTGTGTGTGTTAAAAAAAAATGTTTTTCTTGGTCAACAATTTGTTGGTAATTACATACGAAATACTTTTGCCTTTAAGTCAAAATATAATTAATTGATAGGCATGTGTCTGTAATGACATTTAATCAAGTAAATTGATCGACCTCGGTTAATATTTTGTTCGTTTGCTTTGGTCTTTTTCGCTGCAGTAATTGGGTCAAGTGATTGCAGAATGCTCGCAGAGTGCAGATTTCAACAAAAAGTCATTGATATTGTGAGAAGCGCGAAGTTATTTTAAGGACGTCTTGTGGAACATCAATAACTGTTTGCACACACTGAGAGGATGAGTCATGCTATTTAGTTTTATTTTAGGTAACCATTCATTTATAAGTTGGATGTAGGAAATGAAAGACCGGATCTATGACTTCATATCGATGTCGAATTTCAAACCAAGCCAAGCCAAATCCAATTTGTAATCGAATATTGGTTGCGAGTAGAATAACAATTGGCCTTCTTACACAAAATAGAATGGATTTCACCAAGGATAGAGGGCAATAGTCTCGCTAATACATGAGTGGTTCTCCACTTACTCAACTGCGAATGGAATTGCCCAGTTGCATGACCTTGCAGTCGGAATTTATGCAGCCTTGCATTCTTTTGGTAAACCACTTTTGAGCCAGAGTCACGCAACATCCTAAGTCCAGTCGTCGATTTGGTCAGCGTTCTCAATGCGACTGTGTTAACAATGAAGAAGTGAAAGACAACGCTCATATTTCCGTCCAGTTTTTTGGATGATCTCACTTGGTGAAATCCCAATGACCAGAAAGGCGGATCGGTAGCATTCTTGTTGCTGACATCAAACATGCTATTGCTGCGGAAGAAGTTGAAGTGGATTCAATGTCAGAACGACAGCTTGGACTGATAGCTTAGCTAGTTGAAAAAAGTCTAGACATTGTGTTTTGACCGACCCGCGTCTTAAGTTAGGTAAGTTGAGATAGGTGTCCTATGGAACTCATTTAGGCTAAAGACCCCTTGTGATGCCTTTTGACGGTGAATTTTACCCGTAGAACCATTTAGAGTTGTTGATAAGGGATAGGAGCTTAGGAATGGTGGTTTGGCTTAGGTCACTATGTCGTTGAAGGAGGAGGGCCGAATTTGGCATCGAAGCTAAGATGTCGGTCTTTAATTCAGTGTTTGTTCCGACCCTCACCTATGGTCATGAGGTTTGGGTAATAACCGAAAGAATAAGATCGCGGATACAAGCTGCCGAAATGAGTTTTCTTCGTTGTATTGCTGGGGTGACTCGGCGAGATCGGGTAAGGAACTCCAGAGTACGCGAGGCACTCAATGTCGAGCAGCTACTTCTTCAAACGGAGAGGTCCATACTTCGATGGTTTGGGCACATTCAACGCAAGTGCCCAACTCGGTTTCCAAGACGTGCCATGGAATTCGTGCCATCGCGGAGACGTCCCCTGGGTAGGCCTAGGATGAGATGGCTGGACCAAGTCCGAAATCTCACCTCTACCCGTATGGGGATAGCCCCTGATGAGTTAGAGTCGATGGCGGAAGATCGGCAAATGTGGAGAGTCCACTTAAGCTCCCTAAACCTGCGACCGTCATAGTGGATAAGCAGGTCATTGGGTCTTTGGAATCAACCGCAGTTCGTATGTACCCCTGTGTTGTCTGGGATAAAATCCTTTAAAATCTGCTGTAGGTTAAACCACGATAAGGGTATTAAGAGTGCTAGTACACATATCTTTTCAGATACTCAGGCAGCAGTTAAAGCTACAACAAGCAGTTAAAGCTAGTGCAATGTAAGTCAGTAAAGTGCTGATATGATGCCTTAAAATCACTTGCTTGACACAATAAGTTCCAACTTAGTTTAGAACGTCGTCACCAAGGAATTGGCTGGGGCTGGCTAAGTTTGTAGGATCAGAGCTCTTCTCAGCAGACATTGAATTACAGTCATGAACCAACTTTGCCTAGAATATAGCGAAAATATTTCTCAACTTCGGTGATTTAAAAGACCAATCAAAGGAAATCCATAAAGTCCATTGCGGCTTGAGGTACCATCCGATACCTTCTTGAAAAGAAGCTAAGTGTTTTTATGTCTCCCACAAGATTGCTTGGTTTATGCTTGTGTTCTGGCTACAGTTTTATTGGGAGCGGTCTTCCTAGTGAATATGTGTAGGAAATGAGGTAGGTAGGTAATAACCATAACATTGGCAATATCCAGACGGGCAATTTCCTGTAGTTCTTCAAGCTTTAATGCCGTTCGAGAACTTTGGGCTAACCAACTATGGCTGCGTTGGTTGTGATGGGTATAAGAAGCTTTTTCATGACAAATTTTACTTTCGGAGGCTTGTCATTCGCCGATGAGAGGTCGGTGGGCAAGGCTCGGGCTGGAATCCACGCCGCTCTCACAGTAGTCCAACCTACTGAGCCGCGGTTATATTATCATGTACCAGTGTATCCTTTAAGGACCCAAGCTCTACAGTTTAGGTACCGATCAGCCCATAAGACTCTGGTGAGACGCCTAGTACTGAACTCCAATTCTAAAGCTAAAAACCTTTATATTCTCTTTTTCTTTACAGCTGGCAATAGAAATCGAGTTGTGGGACAAACTTCAAAATGAGTTCCCCTGCGATTGGCCTTTTTCTTAGTATGTCTATTAGTGCATATCCGATAAGTATTGAAATTCGAGCTTGTCAGTCTATCAGCTCGTTTAAACCTTCCGCCTACACTAAGTTGACTGATTTGTGCCAATGACTTACGAATTTTCAATGCCGCCTAAATTAGGATATTTACTGTCTGACTGGCTTAAGAACTTTGCCTTGTAGATCCGTGAACTACGCCTGTCCAATCTCGAAGTCAAAACAATTCGTTGATCTTTCATATGTCACAATAAACACCAGTTCCTGTTCCTGCAGCGATTTTTAAAGGAAGCCATCTACATTATAGCATCACTGGTCTCTTGGATTCCCATTCTTCCCCAGAGGGGATTAAAGAGGAATTTATGTTTTTTAAAACGTATTTTGAAGTGCTATTATCATTGTTTCGCCGTGGCTCAGCGGTTATTGCGTTGAACTGCTGTGCAAGCCAAACAAACCTCCAAGAGTACAATTTTTCATAAAAAAGCTTCTCAATTCGCCGTTCGAAGTCGGAAATAGATCGTAGGTCCCTTCCATTCGTGCAAAAAAATGTAAAACGCACAACATGAATGGGTGCGAGAAGCCTTGGATTATTACAAGCTGTCGCGCTGGAAGGTTCCAGAATCGAGAAACTTGCGACTTGCGCACCGTTCTATCTTAAGGCCGGCAGTTGGCTTAATCAAATCCAAAATGTAACACCACCCTAATTAAATTAAACTTTTACTTTAAAAATCTGGA
The DNA here is from genome assembly GCA_917880715.2 of Matsumyia berberina. Lineage (NCBI taxonomy): Eukaryota > Metazoa > Arthropoda > Insecta > Diptera > Syrphidae > Matsumyia > Matsumyia berberina. The sequence goes on along the minus strand of OU862870.1, from coordinate 105,145,864 downwards.
TTATCCCAGGCTCGATCCAAAAAAAAGCATCATGTACCATACGATATACACAGCACTATGCAATTCAAGCTCAACCCACCCGCCCTCAAGCCTATTGCTTGGCCAGAATCAATAAGCAACAATGTTGCCTTCTTGAAATCTTTTCAAAAGTAGTTTTCAATTGAACACAACAAGACTTGCACTTTTCGCCAATCAAGTGTTCCTCTAGTGAAATTATAGTCATGTGCATGTGAGAAGAGCCATTTGCATCCGTTCTCATTACCGCACGCTATCTACTTGTGCAAATACAATTATCAATTGATGTCTAATATAAGTTTATCTGTGTATTTGCAAAATAATCAATTTACTCGTTCTCTACGGGCAGAGCGAGAATAAATTTCACAAGTTGAGAAACGACGAGTTTGAAGTTTAGTTGCGCGCTTGGGCAACGTTTGCTGATTCAGATTGACGACGACTACAAATTGCCGGAGCACTTAAAAATCCATCGATAGCATTTAAAAGCGGAACATTAGTTCTGTGGCGTAATTATACACACATCTAACTAATTAAAAACTCTTATCACGAGTGCTCGTGCTGGGGTGGTAAGTCATGTGCAATTCTTGAGAACGTTTCAGGCGCGCGTCGTTTAGTTTAGACGTAGAGTTCCACGAGGCTCACTCTATTGTTTGACTTTTAGTTTAGTACGTAGCATTACCCCGGGTTTATTCAGTTTCTAATCATTTCTCTTTCTTTTGTTTTTCTTTGCAGTGCGGGACATTAGAAGCACCCGATTCGTATCATCATCAGAGATCAACCAGAATGGACGCTTTCCAGATTGACGATGGTTTCCACTCGGATGGAGGAACCGAGACCCCACCACCTAGTCCCAGCTCGGGCAGTTCCATTGCATCGACATCGGATCATGGATCATTGGAGAGTGTTGACACTGGTGGAGCACAACGCTTGGCAGTGCTGTCATATGAACAGGTTCGCAAATTACATGACGTCATGGACGAAACAGTTGCCATACATGGCCGGGGAAACTTCCCCACATTGGAAGTGAAATTAAAAGACTTAGTGAACTCAGTGCGCAGGAAGCTGGAGACCGATGTAGTCGCCGGCGGGGCTGGAGTTATAGTCAAGGACATACGCTTGAACGGTGGAGCCGCTAGTCATGTTTTAGCATCGGAAGATCAGCCATACAATGATTTGGATTTAATCTTTGCCATTGAGTTCAGTTCAAATCGTCATTTCGATCGAGTCAAGTCGGCAGTACTGAACACAGTGATGGATCTTTTGCCGGAGGGTGTGTCAAAGCGTCGCATCATGCATTGCGCTCTCAAAGAGGCTTACGTCGGCAAAATGGTCAAGGTGAACAATAATAACGACGGCGACCGATGGAGTCTGATCTCGTTGGGCAACTCGCCAGGACACAAGAATGTGGAGCTGAAATTTGTCGACAGCATGCGGAGGCAATTCGAGTTCAGTGTTGATTCCTTCCAAGTCGTCTTGGACTCACTGTTGCTGTTCTATGACTGTGCTGCTTTGCCAATTTCCGAGAACTTCTATCCGACAGTTGTCGGCGAATCGGTCTATGGAGACTTCCAAGAGGCTCTGTATCACTTGAAAAACAAACTGATCTCAACACGACAGCCAGAGGAGATTCGCGGCGGCGGTCTACTCAAATACTGCAACTTGTTGGTACGAAACTACAAACCGGTCGATACAAAACGAATCAAGACACTTGAGCGATACATGTGCTCGAGATTCTTTATCGATTTCCCGGATATAAACACACAGACCGTCAAACTAGAGGCATATCTGAGGAACCACTTCTGGGGCATCGAAGAGGAGCCCCTTCAATATCAGTACCTGATGCATTTACGTGAGGTGGTCGAGACATCGACGGTTTGTTTGATGGGTCACGAGAGACGGCAGACACTGATGCTAATACAGACGTTAGCAATGCAAGTGCTCTGCAGGGACACACAAAGACAGCAACAGGCACAAGTACAAGAGCAATTTCAGCACCAACATCAGCAACACCAACAAGCGCAACAACAACAGCAACAGCAGCAACAACTATCGCAGGCGATTGTTGTCGACATGCAAGCTCAACAAAATGCAACAACCCAACATCTGTTGGTTCAACAATCGCCGCAGTCAAACCAAGTATCCGCAACAGTTTGTTGCCAAAGCCAGACACAAGACGGTCAACAACAGCCGCAGCAAGTGCTGACCGTAACACAACAACAGACTCAAGCGACCGTACCTCAGACGATACAAATCCAAGCCGGTCCACCCGGTCTCATCTATGCCAATGGAGTTTATTACGCACCTGTGATTCCAGCGACAATCTGCACATGCAACTCAACGTGGTTGAGCACGTGATTAGCACTGCTCCCAGCAAGCACACCATTACCATCATCTTCATCATCATCAGCAACGCCATCATCGCTATCTTGTCCATTTAACTCATGCCCATCATCTTCCACATCAATTTCAGAAAATATTACAGTGAATGCTAGTGCTTACGCAACACTACCATGTCAGAGCTGTGAATGCATCGAGGAGCATTATCTCCTAATGCCTGTCTACTACATATGGCCAAACACCACAATACCGATCGAATTTCCTGCAGATCACCAGTGGACCCCCAACTACACATCCGTCTCCGCTACAACGACTGTTGACCGCATCTGCGACACTCACTCCTTTCCAGCCAACCATGCATGCAGGTGATCGCAGTTAACAACGGCAGAATGAAACACACACACATTTTATACACACAAAAGTCAAACCATGATGTCAAAAAATTAATTAAAAAAAAAACAACTAAAAGTCTTATACAACTTAACAAACAAAAAAATGACTTTACTATAAGATCCTATTAAATTTATAAAAAATCAAAAAAAAATGTATATTAGTGTAAAGCTAACATAAAAATATAAAGCAGACAACAACTACAGATAAAAAGCCCAAAATTAAAAATGAAAACTAATCAAAACACACACACAATTTATAAAGATAATTGGGTATTCAAAAAAAAAAACAAAAAAAAAAAAAAAGTATCTTATACAAACGTCATTTATCTTGCGATTCTCTTAATCATTTCTATATACGAGTACAATATAAGAAAATGAATTACATAAACTTAGTACATACAATATCTTAAGGTGAATGACTTAAACTTGTAAAATCAACATAAGAGTTAAAACCCATTTTGTTCTGCTTGCATATTATTTTTTTTTTTTTTTTCAAATTTCTTTGTTATTAATTTTAAATTAAATAATAAGTTTTAAAAAAACAAAATAATCATAAACCCCAGAGTATTCCTGTGTAAGAGAAGTAAAAAAAGAAAAAAAAATAATAAAATCCATCGCAGCAGGAATAGAATTCTACATACACATTGAGACTAAGTTTATCTCTTAAATCAAATATTAAAAAAAAATATATGAAAATTAAAAAAATATCTTAAAATAATATAAAATTTTGTGGTGATAAAATAGTTGATATAACCATGATTACATTTCTTATTATAAATTATCCACTTTGAGTATGTGAATAAATAACGAGTTTTACATAATTTTCTTTACTCTTACGTTTTATTTTATTTTTATTATTTTAATTTTAAACAAAATAAGAACGAAGAAAATATTTTAAGTATTCCAAAATCAAAAACTCAAAAGGGAAGTCGATCATCTTTTTGTTTTGTCTCATTTTTTAGTACGCATACCTTAAACAAGAAAACATGTTTTGAAATAGTAACGTAAACAAAAAAGAAACCCCCTTTTCATTATAGACACGTATTGTAGTTAGTCTTACATCAGAATAATTAAACATGTACTTTTACTTTTTAAGTTTTAATGGTTAATTATAAAAAAAAAACAATATATCTATTAAAAGATAAATATGAATATAAAACTTTAGTTACATCGTTTTAAATTTTCTTTTTTTGTTTTTCTATTTCTTTTTTGTCTGATTTAATAAAAAAACCAATAAAGATACATCTAATGCGCATATATACATATGTATGTGTAAATAAATATAATTTCCTTTATTTTTTGATATTGTTATATATAATAGTTAATTAATTAAAACATAGTTATTATTATAAATTAAACTGATAAATAAAAAAAAATCGACAAAAATCCACATTTCTTGAGATTTGTAATAAAAAGTAATTTTTTGTGAATTGAAGTCATACACAAAAAAATTAAAAAAAAAAAAAAGTTTTGCGTTTTATTTTGAGGAGAAAAACGAAACACCATTATTTTCCGGTTGTATGTAGATAAGTTGGAATTCCTTTCGATTTAGACTTGCAGATTTAACGAGCTTCTTAGTTCAGATAAGTGAGCAGAATTAATTTAGTGCCAACTTAAACTATTTTTTCGGTTTTGTGTAATTTATTGTAAAAAAGTGTACATATCGTTTAAATAAAATAAAAAAAATATTTATGTATGCATAATAAAAATTGTGTGGAATTAATGACGAGTTGAGTTTTATTTTGTTGGCCTTTTTCTTTGACAAGCTTTCCTGGACGTGGTGCCGAACTAAAAAGTCTTACCACACCCCACCCCACTATAAATTAGCTGCGTTCATAAATTTGGCTCTATTTGGCCAAGCGTAGGTTATGTCTTTCTTTATTGCTGTACTAATTTGGAAATTCGAAGATTCTCCGGATAGGAGCGTTGATGTCCACTCATCCTACATATCGCAACCATCTCAATTCACAGATTGGATTTTTTCTGCTTAGGTTGATGTCACTGTACAGCTCGAAAAGCTGGTCGTCTAATCGTCCCCTCTCCTGTTCGGATTCAGAGACAAATATGACCCAATCGGAAGCACCACCTTGCGCTCGATAAAAGGATAGCTACCGTCGAGTACATAGATAGAAAGCTTTAAAAATCCTGGAAACGTCAACAACAAGTACTAAATTGGCAAAACCATGCAGCGAATCCTTTTACGTAATGCGAACATATGAAATGCTACTCCGTGCTGGGTGACAGGGCTAGAATTTATTAAAAACCTTGCATATTTTGATGTCTCGCCGCATAACGGTACATGTTATGATGCTTCTGGGGACGCCATCTTGAAGAGCGACTTTGGGAGCACAAAACTGTCCCGGCCTTCCTTAAACCTTTTTGAGACGTTTCTGAAAAGATTGGGGCGAAAAAAGACGACCTGCGGCCACAGCATGAGTACATGTTTTCTCACCTCGAAGACACTGGACTGGGATTTTGCAAACATTTTGGCACGTTTTGATAGAGCGACAACGCACAAAACCACATCAACATTTTTTCAGCCCCGGCCCTCCTTAAACCTCCTTTGGAATTTTGAAAAAAAATTTAACATGGCTGGGATTGATCAGAAACTTTATATGTTTTGACTCCTCGCTACGTAACGGTACATGTTATGGAAATTTTGGGGACGCCATCTTATAGAGCGACCTTCAGCGCATAAAACTGCATCCCAAAGCCCCGGCCTTCCTTATCCGTCTTTTGGATGTTTGAAAAAAAACTTGACATGGCTGGGATTGGTCAGAAACTTTAAATATTTTCACCGGATAGCGGTACATTTTATGGAAATTCTGGGGACGCCATCTTGTAGAGCGAACTTTGGCGCACAAAACTGCATTCAAACTTTTTTAGCTCGGGCTTTGCTTATCATTTCTTTGGACCTTTGGCCTTGCTACCACTCAGAACAACGAAGCGGATGAATAGGATCAAGTTAAATTCTGCTTTCTTTGCATGTCGTCAATTGTGGATCTATCACCATGTTTGAGAGAAGAAAACGAAGTGGTATTCTCCAAAGAAACCTCCTTAAGGATACTTACATACTTACATATGTATGTTTAGGATCATCAGGAAAGTTCAAGCAACTAAAGAATCATTTAACAAGAGGTGTCATTTTAAATCAATAAAAAAACGTAATTTTTTTATTTAAAGTAACGATATAACGTTGTCGTAGCTAGTACGCGGTTCCCACATCTCGATATCCACAAAGGAACATGGAGATCTCCTGATCAATCAACCGTCAACCAGATTGACCACATTGCGATCGGCGCAAGGCACTCCTCCAGTATCATGGATGTCCGAACGTTCCGAGGGGCCAACATTGACTCGGACCACTACCTTGTTGTAGCCAAGGTACGACTGCGGATATCCCGAACACCGCCAAGACAAGGGAATACTGTGAGGAAATTTGACGTCGGACGGCTGCAATCGCAAGAGATCACCAAATCCTTTTCCGATCGAGTCTCTCTCAATCTCTCAAGAGGTCCTATGCCGCCAGCATCAAGTATTGAAGACCAGTGGCAACATTGCCAAAAAGCGATCAGAGATGCCGCCTCTGATGTGCTGGGTTTCACACGGCCACCACAACGAAATCCCTGGTTTGACGACGAGTGCCGGCAAGCACATGCGGCGAAACAAGAGGCTTACAAAGCGGCGCTGCATAGAAAGACCAGAGCTGCCCGCGAGCTCTACGGGCAGAAGAGAAGAGACGAACACAAGCTTTTCAGAAGGAAAAAGAAAGAGCATGAGAAGCGCGCGATCGAGGAGATAGAGGGATGTTATAGCAGGAATGAGGTTCGGAAGTTTTACCAAAGGGTAAAAAGAACCTGTCAAGGTTACAGAGCCCGAACCGAGGCCTGCAGGGATGAACAAGGGAACATCGTAGTAGAATCGCAGTCGAGGCTGAGGATATGGAAGAACTACTTCTGCAGACTGTTTAACGGCGACGACGAATCAAATCCCGCTGTCAGGCAGAATGAACCATTCAACCTGGACGACGAAGACCAACAATTCCGTCCACCCGACCTGGACGAGGTGAAGAAAGCCATTTCGAAGCTTAAGTCCAACAAAGCTGCTGGGGCTGACGGCCTAACTGCCGAGCTGTTCAAAGCAGCAGGTGATGACTTGGTAAGGAGCATGCACCAACTCATCTGTAAAATATGGTCGGAAGAAAGTATGCCCGATGAATGGAACCTCAGCATTGTTTGCCCGATCCTCAAGAAAGGAGACCCTCTGAACTGCGCCAACTACAGAGGCATCAGTCTTCTTAACATCGCTTACAAGATCTTATCTGCCGTGTTGTGTGAACGCCTGAAGCCGTTCGTCAACAACCTGATCGGTCCATATCAGGCCAGGAAAGTCCACCATCGACCAAATATTCACACTGCGGCAGATCTTGGAAAAAACCCAGGAACTTCAAATCGATACCCACCACCTCTTCATCGATTTTAAGGCCGCGTATGACAGCATCTATAGAGACGAGCTATACAGAGCCATGTCTAGTTTTGGCATCCCTGCCAAATTCGTCCGTCTGTGCAGGATGACGATGGAGAATGCACGCTGCTCCATCAAGGTCGGTCAAGACCTCACCGAGACCTTTGATGTCAAAAAAGGATTTAGACAAGGCGACGCGCTGTCATGCGACTTCTTCAACATTGTTCTGGAAAGAGTTGTGCAACACCAGAGGCACAATCTTTCAAAAGTCCGTCCAATTACTCGCATATGCCGACGATATTGACATAATCGGAAGAACGCAGCGTGATGTCACTGGTGCGTTTGTGAGTATCGAGACGGAGGCGGCGAAGATGGGTTTAGCGGTCAATGAGGGCAAGACAAAGTATATGCTGTCAACAAGAAAGGACACCCAACACCGACGTCTCGGACAGAACGTCACTATAGACAGCTATAACTTTGATGTAGTTAAGGACTTTGTCTACCTAGGCTCCACTATAAATTCAGGCAATGACACCGGCGCTGAGATTAAACGAAGAATAACTCTTGCCAATCGCTGTTTCTTTGGGCTAAGAAGGCAATTGGGTAGCAAAGCCCTCTCTCGAACAACTAAGGTGACCCTTTATAAGTCCTTAATCGTCCCAGTCCTGCTCTACGGCGCAGAGGCATGGACTCTATCTAAAACGGATGAAGTTGCTCTTGGCTGTTTCGAGAGGAAAATTCTTCGGGTGATTTTTGGTCCCGTCTGCATAGACGGGGAGTGGAGGAGGAGATACAACGACGAACTGTACGGGCTGTACAGCGACATCGACTTAGCCAAAAGAGTAAAGGTCCAACGACTGAGGTGGCTGGGTCATGTAGAGCGGATGGACACCAATGCTCCAGCTCGGAAAATCTTCGAATCCACACCCGAGGGTCAGCGCAGTAGAGGAAGACCGCGACTCAGGTGGCGCACGCAAGTGGAAGGGGACCTCAACCAACTTGGCGTGCGAAACTGGAGGCAGCTGGCTAAAGATCGAGCTGGCTGGAGAGACTTGTTGGTTGAGGCCCAGGACCACGCCGGTCTGTAGCGCCACCTTAAGTAAGTAAGTAACGATATTTTTATTTTAATCTAAAGTACAAAGTATGAGATTAATAATATAATGCAATATCTGCCAAATGTTCGCCTCGGCTCTGCCTACTAAGGGTCTTCTTTTGATGACAGGCCGTAAAATATTCCCTTTGATAGCGATCGCCTGTACAAGGTAGGTTTGCCTTATGAGTTAGCACCTGGTCAGCAGATATAAATGATTTGCGTCATTATTTGACACTAATATTTTTCTTTACTTCAATTTGTCAAAGGAGCTTAAGCAGTTAGACCCCTGTGATCTCTCAATTTCACACAAGTCGAGACAGCTGAAAATAGTCAAGCAAGCGATAATCTGCCAGCAATCATGTCCAAACAAATCTCCCTCTCCCCGTCCATGGATACAATAAATCAAATAGACATAAGTTTGCACCCAACGGCACCAAACCTATGTCCGGAGGCATTCTTCTGCCTTCGTGACAGCCAGCTTACAGGCAACGAACACAGCTTTGAACATTCAAATTCGCGCTGTGGCAGACACTCAAGCGACGACAACATGTTTATTTCCGCAACTCGTCGAAAATGGAGAGTCCAAGCCAGGGATGATGGCGCAACGTCCTTTCCCAATTTGTAATGGCAAACTACAATAAATAACCTGTATTACAATAATATTCGCAAAAAATGCACGAGTCTATGCACAGCAATGGATAAATTGATTGGTAATGGCTATCTATTCCTCTGTGCGACTAAACGGTTGTCCATGTCACCTGGTATCTCGCGTGCCACAATCGACCCTATTAAATTAAATGAAAGCGACGAGTTAATTATGATGTTAGCGGCTTTCGCGATTGCCCATATGCACTTATAATCGGTGCGGTACTGCCGTGAAGGTGTCTGTCTATCTGGCGCCGGTGGAGGATTGAACAGAGTTGACTTCTGGCGATTTAACTGCGGGTGATTAGGAAGCAGTCTTGCTTAGGGAACATTCACGCAGGAGTTTCGCCGCAGTATGATGTAACCACATTTTTCGAATATGTAGTTAGGACCGGTGAGGACACTTATGCAGCCATTAGGACTTTTTAGATACATAGCACTTGAGCATGACAAATATCGGCAATTACTTGAGGAAACATAATCACTGTGATTGTGGTAAGAGGTGTCATAGCTTCCACTTAGCTACTTGTTCGAAAGTAGCTTGAAAATGTCGCCTGCAGAATTATAGCGTCATTTGTTGACAACTTGATGAGGCAGCATGCAATCTCCTTTGAGGACAATTTACTTCTGGGAATACTGTGAGATGGTATAATTGGAAAGTGTCCAACCATGGCTTCGTAATTTGAAGAAATTGGGGCACTGCCGAAGTTGATTTTTGACAAACTCGTACATACATTGACTAACCTTAAACAAGAAAGGAATAATTGGTAGCAGGTCCTTTTGGTCTCTGGATATCGCCCAATTTCGAACTTAATTTGTCTGGCAACGTCATGTTCGAATGGTTGTGGTGTCATGTGTTGCCTTGTTTGATAGCACATGTATGTACAGGGTTTTGCAATAAGAGCGCTACAAAAGTTTTTTTAAATAAAACAAAAACGGTTTTGGATATCAATGAAATTCTTTATTCCTGTGAAAGTACGTTCGATGCCATTATGTATGGAACTCGATTTCTTTTGCATGGCCACCACGGGCACGCTTGCAGAAGTCCAGACGCTGAACCCAATTTTCGACGGTTTTCAAGCATAAATCGGCCGATACTGCTGCAATTTCACGTTCGATATTCGCACAAAGTTCATCAATCGTCGCTGGCTTGTTGGCATAGACCATAGACTTGACGTAGCCCCACAGGAAATAGTCTAACGGCATCAAATCGCACGACCGAGGCGGCCAAGCGACTGGACCATTTCGTGAGATAACACGTTCTCCAAACTTGGTTTCCAATAAATTGATTGTGACATTCGCTGTGTGGCTTGTGGCGCCGTCCTGTTGGAACCACATGTCCTCCAAGTCCATATCATCCAATTGGGGCCAAAAATATTCGGTAATCATTGAACGGTAGCGATCCCCATTCACAGTAACGTGCCGGTCTTAATCATCACGGAAGAAGTACGGCCCAATGACGCCGCCAGCCCATAAACCACACCAAACCGTAATTTTTTCGGGATGCAATGATGACTCATGGAGTACGTGTGGATTGCTGCCTGACCAATACCGCATATTTTGTTTATTGACGAAGCCATCCAGCCAGAAATGAGCCTCATCGCTGAAGATGATTTTTCGATGAAAATCCGAATCATTTTCAAGTTGTTGCTCAGCCCAATTCACGAACATACGACGCTTCTGGTGGTCAAGCGGCTTCAGTTCTTGCGTCAATTTAATTTTGTAAGGATGTAGGCCAAGATCTTTTCGCAAAATTCGCCACAACGACGTCACAGAGATGCCCAACGCTTGAGAACGACGTGTGAGAGACACATTTGGGCTTTCTGTAACTGAAGCCTCAGCGGCAGCAATATTCTCGACACTACGGGCACTTCTTTGTCTCACTGCCACGGGAACATTTTGTACTGTGCCTGTGGATTCAAATATTTCCACTAGACGCTCAATTGTTCATCTGCTAGGACGATTATGACGACCATAAATTGGACGTTGAGGCCACTGACTCCGAATATCGGTAGTAAATTTTAATAATTTCGACTCGTTGTTGGCTCTTATATCTTTCCATCATGAAATGGCAAACCTTACTGAAGAGAAATGTCAAAAAACCGCAAGAAAAATATGGCGTCGTTTGCTGTCCCTGTCGCTCTACTTTTGTAGCGTCCCTATTGCAAAACCCTTTACATACACCAATCATATTTCCAAACAAATTGGCATTTGCTGAAGATTAAGAAGTTTCTTGTGTAGCCCTCGTAGATTGTCGAAGTTTCTGAATTCGAAATGAGATTTGGAAAGATGGTCATGAGGACAGAGATGCTTGCTTTCTATACCCGTGGGTCAAAAGCAGGCAAGAGTTTCTTGTATATATCAGCTGCTATTTTAGAGTCAGGAAGAACTGCATGTATTCCAATTCCAGATCAATGTCATTATCGAAGCTGCAAGGGCAATTATATGCCAGCGATAGCCAGCTGAGCTCTTGAGTCAGCAACAAACAAGTCAAATCCCATACAGCTACGGAAAAGTATCTAACCAGGATCACTGGATCACCCAGCAGCAAAAACTGCTTCTTCCACTGTCAGAAGGCACAACCGTTTTACTGTATTTTCTTAGGAACTTCAGTGATAAGGAGCTTTAGTTACCATCATTCACCATATAAGCTCAAAAGAATCTGCCACATGGTAGGGCAGGGTTGCATTTTTTACACAGTCTTTTGAGCTGCAGGTGGCAAAAATGTCACTAACTTCTTACAGACGTCGAAAAGAATTCATTTCGCCTGAAACATCATAAGAGATACTCTCGTGTTTGCTAGAAATTCAATCATTAATGGAAATGTGAACTATGAACCTACCACGTCTTGAGGTAGGTAAGTAGTTTATAGTGGTGGCGGTCCTGGGAACAACTCCACATTACTTGGATCTTTTGTAGTCCACTTTTCTGATGTTGGGATGCTTAAACCTGAAGTGAAATGGGATAAATTCGGATTAATCAAAACATACCTGAGCCATTTGGAGTCCTAAATGAATTCTAGAATGGTTTTTGGTGGCTTTGTTAACACTTCACCGAAGTCTTTGAAAAAAATTGTCTGATGGTAGTGATTCCGTGACTCTGGTTGTCCTGTTAAGTTTTGGTCGCTCGCAGAGAAAATAATCTGTGTCCTCTTGTGCGTCGGGTGTACCGCAGTGTTTAAAGCCTCTATGAAGATTCCGCGCACAGGCATTGTTACCCTTACTTCGGTACGTGTAAACATATCCTTAAACTGCACCAAATCAGGGAAACCAAGTGTAAATCGATGCCCATTTCTGGCAATTTTTGTAGAAAGAGTAGGAAGCTACACTTCCTCTGCACTTGACCGCCCCTGTCTAAAAGAAGAGTTCTCCGCTTGGAGGCGCCCTTCTTCGATGACATCAAGGACAACGTGGAAATTGATATCGGAATGATATGTTTGTGATATATTTGTTGAATCATATGTACATAGTTCTAGGTCATAATTATAACATACCATTGCGTTGCATCCTACTTAGTTTAAGAGTGCTTCACGACAAGTCCTTCTTTAGGGTTTTGTGAAAAATCTTTGATCCATCAATGAATCGATGAAATTATTTTTCAGTGTTTCAGGCCCATGGCACAGGTTGGGTGACGTTCATCACTGCTCACGCAGACCAGCAGTAGGGTTCGTTGTGCCCATTTTAAAAGTTTAAAATGGGCAAGGAATCTAGGAACCTAGATAGAGAAATAGAGCCGCTGATTAATCACCAAAATAAGAATCTCAGGAAGTCTCACCTACGTAAGTCCTCCAGTATATCGCAGACGTAACTGCCAGGAATCCTCATTTTTCTGCCAGCGAGGGATATTTACAGAGTAAGTGACGAACAGATTAAATTTTTTCCTCGTCGCTGCAACTTCTGCCGTAGTCGTTGTGATGTATAACGAGGCGTTCCCCATAAATCCAATGGCCAAGAGCCGAAGACAACCTGTGCTTCGCGTAGAACAGAGAGAGATCTCTTCTTATCATAGGCCGCCCATAAGCTTCCAAACGGTACACATATATCTAGCTGGGTTCAACGTGTATTGGCTTAATTGATGGTTTCGTCTTCAATATACCTTTCTAACGAGCTTATTGGAATCTTCGCATTAACACCAAAGGGGAGAGCGTGTGTGGCATGCAAGAAGAAACGCATCTCCCTTCCGTGCAAGTTCGTCAGTCCCTTCCTTACCTGTGATTGATATCCATGTACCCTTGTACTCAGCATAGGGCCACCGTATTGGCTTTCGATATCTAATCTGGAAATTTTTTACACATTCCAACAAGCCTCGGTGTAGTTTTCGCGGACTCCAGAGCCTTAACCGCTGCCTTGCTATAGATGTAGACAACATTTGTCTCTCCGTTAATATCCTTTTCACGGATAGTTTTCGAAGCCTGTGACACTGCAGTTGTTGTTTATTCTAAAGGAGCAGTTTATTCCTAGGGCTTTGCAGTAAACTCCGGCTCCCGTACCAATGTCCATTTTACAGCCGTTGGTGTAGATGACCGTGTGTCACCGTGGCTTAGTGCTTAGTGTGTTGGACTACGTTGTAGGTTTAAGCTCCAGCCATGTCCACCGAACATTTTTTACGGGACCACCACTTGTCGGGGAATGAGAAACCTCCAAGAGTACCATTTGTCATGAAAAAGCTTCTCAATTCACCGTTCGCAGTCAGCAATACATTGTACGTTCCTTCCATCATCATAATCATCATCATCATCATCATCATCATCTTCCAATGGCCCGCTTATCCACTATGAGGGTCCATTCGTGCAAAAATTTTAACACGTGCAACATGAATGGTTGCGAGAAGCTAGGCCTTGGCTCATCCCGAGCTGTCGCGTCAGCTATTTATTTATTTTGGTATAGATGGTTGGTTACTTTTTTCTTCTGACTTTGTGGTCCTTTTTCAGTTGCTGAATCTCCGGTCAAATCCCAGAGCCTGGGTCATATAATCGATTTCTATTGATTTGTTAGGATTCTCTCATCGAGACGTATGGGTGCTTGACCGTAGGAACCTGGTGTCCACACTCATCCTTCCCTCACTCTAAGAGCAATTTTGGCCGCCGTGCTACTGCAGTTTTCCAAAACTGAGCGAAGGAATGTTTTAGTTGGCGAGTGTTGCCTTCCAAAGACCTACACTCTTACTTTACTCAGCTCCAATAACACCGCGAAAACCATGCCGTGAGTCGAGGAGTTGATAGCGACCAGTTGAAGCAACAATTTTTTTTATAATTGCGGCTCGCTGTGCCAGAAACCAATCATATTCTGAACCACAGCTGTTTCACTATTTGTCACCTTTTGCCATTTCGCAGGTACTAAGGAGGAGCTTATAATAGCCTCATGGAGCCGGGTCCGTATCAAAACACCATTTCATTACCAGAAAGCAGCTTCAGACTCAACAGGACTAATAGAAGTTTTCCTTCTCGGAATTATGCTTATATATTTTCCTTTTGCTTCGCTAGGGTCAAGTAAGTCCAGAATCCTCATAGGGACTCCCCAAAGACAAACTGTGGCGTTATACTTCCTAAAAGACAATTTCATCGAAAGTCAAATCTGTGCAACGAACTACAAACCAGCTATTACCTTACCTAATAAATTCACCCATCAACGAGACGAACCAGAGATTAAACGAAATCCCAGATCGTGTTTAATCTATTATACTCATTGAAAAAAAAAAGTTTAAAACACTGTAATCGTTCATCGGTGCTGCTGCTGCTAGTGCATTCATTTTCAATATGAGAGGCTTGCACCTTACTGACCAATCCAACAACCAGTCATCCAAACTACCACTAACCGACGCGAGCAGCCAGGTCGATTTGCTCAGTGCCCGCACTAATCGCTGGAGGGCAATAACCATCCGCCGCAGAGGCAGCAATCGGGTAGCATCACCAAATCCGACAATAAGCAAGGCAGACATTGTGTCATAACCGCTGTTCATGCTTGTACCATTCGAAAGGAGGAAGCCAGCAAAAAAAAAGAAAAAAAAACTCACTTGATTGTCCACGGACACATCGCTCGAAGACCGATGATTGGTCATTCGGTAATCTCCCCGGAGCTAAACCAAGAAAAGACGAACCAGTAACCATAATCATTTTGGATGCTATCATCGGAAAGTGAAAGACTTCGGTGGCACTTCGATGGAAGACAATTTGACACAAAGGAGGAAGAGAATGTTTGGTTCAAACCGTATCATTAGTATTATCAAAGCAATTACCTAGGTGCAGTCAATAATGATGAAATAAAAGAACGCACTTACAGTGGAATAGGAGAGGAAAGTTGCCTTCCTAGATTGGTATATTTAAAGGTAATTAAGTCTTGATGATTGATCGGGGCAATAATAGTGTGAAATGACGATTAACTAGTCCCTACAACGCAGACTAATTTTAGTAAAATTAGAAAATCTGCTAGATACAAGAGACCCTCTAAGAGAACTCCATTAAATCGAAGTGTTCGAATGAAGGACTAACTACTCGAAGCCCTAAAAGTGTAATTTCTAGCCTGCTTTATGTTTTTCAGTAGGATGCGACTCCAGTAAAAGACACCAACTATCAGCGTTGTATAGGCTCATCCACCAAGAGGTGTCATTTTAAATTTCACGTCATTGTTGAACTGTCAACACCAAATATTATTGCGTTGACTTTTGATAAGTAAAAACTAAGAGGTTCTTAAATATGAATCGATACACTCCCGCACAACGTGTTGAAATTGTGAAAATTCACACGGTAAAAATATCGCGGAAACGTTTCGTAAAATTAGTACTGCTTTTGGTCATCATCGCACAGCTACCAATAGTGAATTTAATACATAAATTTGAGCGTTTCGGACAGTTTAGTGATGCAAAAACTCCAAATCGTGTTCGTTCGGCAAGGTCAGCTGAAAATATCGCTTCCGTAGCTGAGAGTGTGTCTGCGAACGCAAGTGTGTCCATTTCGAGAGAATCGCAAGAATTGGGCATACCTGCAACTACTTTGCACCGCATTTTTCATAAACATCTTGACCTTTCTTATTTACTTAAGGTGGTACAACAGTCCGGGGTGGACCTGGGCCTCTACCAACAAGCGTCTCCAGCCAGCTCGATCTTTAGCCAGCTGCCTTCAGTTTCGCACGCTAAGTCGGTTGAGGTCCCCTTCCACTTGCATGCACCACCTGAGTCGCGGTCCTTCTCTACTGCGCTGATACTCGGACCGGAGCATTGGTGTCCATCCGCTCTACATGACCCAGCCAACTCAGTGGTTGGACCTTCACTCTTCTGGCTAAGTCGATGTTATTGTACAGCCCGTACAGTTCGTCGTTGAATCTCCTCCTCCACTCACCGCCTATGTAGAAGGGATCGAAAATTGGCCGAAGATTTTTCCTCTCGAAACAGCCAAAAGCAACCTCATCTGCTTTTGACAGAGTCTATGCCTTTGCGCCGTTGAGCAAGACTGGGACCATTAAGGTCTTATACAGCGTCACCTTAGTTGTCTGAGAGAGGGCTTTGCTACTCAATTGCCTTTTTAGCCCAAAGAAACAGCGATTGGGAAGAGTTATTCTTCGTTTGATCTCAGCGCTGTTGTTGTTGTCTGAATTTATAGCGGAGCCTAGGTAGACAAAGTCCTTAACTACCTCGAAGTTATATCTATCTACTGTTATGTTCTGTCCGAGACGTCGGTGTTCGCCTTCATTGACCGCCAAACCCATCTTCGCCGCCTCTATCTCAATGCTCACGAACGCTGCGTTCTTCCGATTATGTCAATATTGTCGGTGTATCCGAGTAATTGGACGGACTTTTGAAAGATTGTGCCTCTGGTGTCGGCGCGTGAGTTTTCCACAACTCTTTCAAGTATGATATTAAAGAAATCGCATGAGAGCGCGTCACCTTGTCTATATCCTTTTTTGACATCAAAGGTCTCGGTGAGGTCTTAACCGACATTGATAGAGCAGCGTACATTCTCCATCGTCATCCTGCAAAAACGGACGAGTTTGGCAAGGATCCCAAAACTAGACATTGCTCTGTATAGCTCGTCTCTATAGATGCTGTCATACGCGGCCTTAAAATCGATAAAGAGGTGGTGCGTATCGATTTGAAAATCCTGGGTTTTCTCCATTTTCCTGACCATAAACCGATCAGGTTGTTGACCATTGGCTTCATGCGTTTCGTTGTCAAACAATTTCCTTAATTATATTGTGATGGATACAAGCGATCTAGACAGTTGGCCGTGGCTACCCGAAAAGTTTGGTAGTCACCCAGAAGCAAGCCTGTGCAAATTTTAAGGTGTGAGGCTCGTGTGCTTTTGTAATATTTTGGTCAGTCAGTCTGAGCATGTTTCTGGTAGTTCTGAAGTACAGACTGTGCTGATCGACTGTCGTCAGAAACTTGTCGTTTGATACCAGTGACATAGGTCAGAGAGCTGTTCGAATCCTCCTCTCTCTCCGTTATCAACGAATCTAAATGATTCAGGATATCACGATTTGCCTTGACCGCGATGTATCTTTGCTTCGGGTTTCCAAAGATCGCTTAGAGCTGCGGGCTTACAAGGTTCATAAATTAGGTAAAAAGTAGTATTTCCAATCTCGGTTTGTATTTCTTCTAAGGGCTCTCATTCTATCAGGCCAACAACAATTGTTTTTGTCTTCACTAAAACACTTAATTTCTCTAATTTCCTTAAGACACCCTGATACCCCTGCACAACCCCAAGTTTTCAGCTTACGTTGTCACACCTCAATTGGAAACGCACCGAATCCAGTGCTCAGTAGGTCTTAAATCGGCCATCGACTGATGGTCTAGTCGTAGATTTCACTGAATGTAGAAGGGGTTGGGACCCTAGCAAAGTTCATGTAGGAAATTGTTTCAAGTTTGTCTAGACCTCAACTGACTGAAAAGCCTTGAGTTTATTTCAAATTTAAGTGCGAAGCATAGCAAAAGTTCTTTGGAAACTTACGTCAAAAATGACAGAGTTTGTTGTCGCGTCACTTCTTGCTAGCCATCATCAAGTTATTCTGCGAAGGTCTAAAATGACGCGGCAAAGAAACTAAGCAACACAATATCTATCATTCAACGCATTTTACTAAATTAAAATTATAATTTTTCAGACGACAATTTCCATCACAGAAGATTTATTCATTTTGGAAACACCCTGCTGAGCCGTTTAAGACTTCTTCCAATTAATTAACATATGACAACAATGGTCTTCGCCTTTTAAATCGTACACGCTGTGTTCGAAGTCTCTTATTTGATTGTTCTTTGTGTTTCTTAGCCAATAATCGATACGGAAGCTTATCGTAGGGCGATAGCCGACGCCAGATTTGTGCTCCTCGGCTTATGGATACTTTTCCCTCTGATAGACTTCGAAGTTTCTGCATAAACACGAAAAATGGATTTTTGGATTTGAATTTTTTGACAGGATACATCAGAGGATACTTCATCAGACAAAAATCGAAAAAAAAAATATTCTGACACATAATTCTAAGGCTACTGCCACGCAATGATCTTCAAGCAGCAAAATTAAACCGTATGAAATCTTATGGTTGTGGCTGTTATGTCTAAAAAGGTTGCTAAAGTAAATTGTTTTTGGTGAATGGACTTCTCAATCTTACTCAGCACCTCGTGAAGACCTGTTTCGGTGGATTCCTTTGAGGTATTCGTGTTAGGATTTAAATAGTTTATTGTTTCCTACGGTTTTTCGCAAGTGGATTTCCAGAAGTACAGTATTGATCACGAACGATGAACGACTTATAGGTCTGAAATTTTTCGGCGTTTCGTGTCCTCCTTTACCCATTTTGTAGATAAAGCCCACACGCACTTTACTTCAATTATTGGGGACGTAATTGATTGTTTTCCCTCATACCCTCGGCGATTACTTATCTTACTTTTCAAGACATTCTCTACACCAGATTGAAAGATCGGATCTCTTCTTAAAGAAATTTCATCAAACCATCGGTTCATAAGAGTATGTAGGAATGCGCAACACAACCGCTACATCAACAGATCTCTCGAAGACGAAGCATCAACTTGAAACACTGCTTTACCAGTACCAGTAGCTCACTAATATTCCAAGTCAAGTTTCTTTCTCGTTATTTCCAATCAGAGTAACAACTCACTTAAGTTGTTCAAAAGGATTAATTAGAAATACAACCAAGTGAAGCTGCTTACCAGGATTACACGGATTAAGTTATTGAACTCAGTGTGTCTCCACGCAAAGCAACGAATAACTTTAAACATTTGTCCAACTTGACCACAAATTAAAACTCAAATGACACGCTAAACATTGTATGTGACGGCACCAATAAAACTAATAACCGGTGCCGAACAAGGCAAACCTTACAAGTGGATAGGTATTTGCCACTTTGACTGTCGTACTCAGTCAACACAACACACCTTATCGTGATAATTTCTACAATCCGCTGGTAACCACTTAAAGCAAGAGGCCTCCGATGGGTAGTATTACTCCCACCCTGGCTTAGATTACTTTTCTTAAACTGAAGCACGTCAACTTGCTGCCTACATGGAGCGATAGCAACGTTCTTGATACGATTACACACAACAATTTGCATACACATCAGTCAAGCACCTTGAGAGCGTGTTTTAGGTTAAGTCATTGAACAAATGCGCCATTACCCTACGATATGTAAAACGTAGGCTTCCGATGGTTTCTTTTTCATGCCAAAAACTATGGGAACTGGTTCTAGAGAGATTCGAATGCTGAACACCTTGACAAGGCGACGGGTTTCTTTCGCCAACCACCGAACCGGAGCGAAGCGATCGCTTAACTTTTAACTATGGTCCCGAACTAATTTGTTTAACTGGCATTTTTTCGTGTTTTTTTTTTTTTTTGTTTTACTTTTATTTTAAGTGTAATTGGCATTAATTTTTATTTTTTTTTATTTTTAGTTCTTCTACCAAAACGAGAATAATTTTGATCGCTGGCTACTGCCGACGAACACAGTCTCTAGTGCGTGTAGTTCTTGGGAAAACCACTTGTGGTCTCACAACCAATTTGGATTTCTAGTGGACACTGGACAGACGCCAAAGTGTACATATTTGCGGATAGAGAATGCTCTTGGCGTGGCTAGGTCGCATGGTAGTTGTGGTTGGAATGGCTTAACTTAGTATGCATGGATTTATGTAATGTATGCGTCGAGTTATAAGAAATAAAAAACTAAATTTAAATTGTGCCTCTCAAGGTGGGTGCAAGTAAATTGAAAAATTAAAAAAAACCAGCTCTTGCAAAAGTTGAAAGAAAAATAAATTAGTTCAGAGGGGTAGTGGTTTGATCGCGTCCTGATCTTAACATGATGCCAGCTGGCAAAGAGGACTAAGTTTTGAGCCTTTGTTGGGTCTGACTTCACATGTGGAGCTGAGCAGTCGGTCAAGCATTGCAGAAATAAGATTGAGGGTATCTCTCTCAAGACTACAGAAAATGCTTAGTATTTGGGCTCATTTGGGTCAGTTGTAAGTCCCCTCAAAGTAGATAAAGGGTAGGGAAAATATCCCAGTGTATTTGGGAAACATACATAGGTTGTTACCGATCACTTTTGCTGTCTACGTGGTCACCCTTCCAGTATTCGGTGATGTCGAGGCATTGGCCAAAAACATAAGTAGATTTTCTTCGGTCAGAAATATGTTACAAATGAACTGGAGTAAAAGAGAACACATCTCACTAAGGTGGCGCTGCAGTTCGGATTGAACCTGAGCCTCAACCAACAAGCGTCTCCAGTTGACGCGATCCTTAGCTAACTGCGAAAGGACTAGGAATATCTTCATACGCTTTCGATAGAATCCATGCTTCAGCGTCATAAAGCAGGACTGGGATGATTAAGGTCTTATATAGAGTCTCCTTAGTTGTTCGGGATGGAGCCTTATTACTCAATTGCCTTCTCAGCCCGAAGAAACAGCGATTGGCAACAGTTATCCTTCGTTTGATTTCCGACGAGGTGTCATTATTGGAGGTAATACCAAAGCCGAGGTAGACAAAGTCCCTTACTACCTAGAAGTTAAAAAAGTACCCTAGCTATGAATAAAAAAGATACTCGCATCCTAGTAGGCGTACTGACGGGACATTGAGTCATAGGGACTATGGCCACCAGATTCGGCATCAACTCCCCAGACTACTGCAGAAGCTGTCAGGATGCGGAAGAAACGGAAACCATCAAGCACTTATTCTCCAAAACAGCCGACTCCGATACATGAGAAACAAGCTGTTTGAAGAACTGGAAAACCTAACAAAGAGCCCAATAATGAATATACTCCATTTTATTAAGAGTGCAGGTTGGTTTTGCGATAGACCACTTATCTAGAACCCAAGGTTGGAAGACGAACCACACCACAAAGGGGAATACCAATAGGACCCCAGTCATTAACCTAACCTAACCTAATTTTCAAAGAATATGAATGCGGTCTTCCAATCATTGTGGATGAGTTATGTTTGGAATATGGAAAATATTTACCAAGGCTAATCAAGAGGTTTTTCAGACCCATATTTGCTTTCCACATTGGAATACATACAGAATACAGCGCAGGGTTTCTATTATTAACATGCTTTGAGAAAGACATTTCTGGGGTTTGTATTACTTCTGAGTACTTATACTCAAAGGCAATTTCCACAGGCTCTCTTCTATGCGTCCACTCCTCTAGCCATGCTAGTCTGCCGCCTTTTCTAAAGACTATTGTTTCACTCGGTGCAGAGAAATAACTCCACGGGAATTTGCTCCACCTGGGAATTTACTCCACCACAAGTGAGAAATTACTCCACTTTTCCAATGTGGCGTTATTTCCCACTGGCAGTGTACGTCTGTGTATTCTATTGTCTGTAATTACAGGATTCCAAGAATGAAGTAATTTTTCTGCCCATTCTAAGTAGGAAATTACTCTACCTCAAAAATGTGGAGTAATTTCCCACAAGAACTTGATCAGTGGGAAATTACTCCACATTCAAAAAGTTAAATAATTTCCCACTTGTATCATCTAGAGACAACAGTATACTTAGATACATTGCGAGAAGTAAGGGTGACAGCAAGCTTTCTTGTTTCACGTTTCATGTGTTCAACACCGTGCATCTTCAATTTAATTGATGACAATGTGCTTACTACATTGTTCATTAGCAGAAATAGTTTTGTAACACTAATATACATACGTACCTCTTTCACTTTCAAACATCGAACGACCAGTTTTGTTTGCAATGTTGTTTCAAAACCACGTAAGCCTTCGCATTTGTTGAAACTCGCACATTTATCATTATTTTAAGAAAGTTTCACGTGGCACGGAATAATTTGACATGGTAATCCCATTGAAAGTGTTCCAGAAGAATATGAAACGATGAAACCAAAAGGTCGAACGAAACCACTGTCTATTGCGGAAATATAATCTCATCAAAGCTGTGCCCATTACCTTTGACCTTTGACTCCTCGTTTATTGCCGGTACTATTTAATTGCAATACACCTACACTTGTACAACGGAAACTTAATATATAAACAAAGGACATAAAACATTTTATCTAAATTCACCCACTTTAATGGAGAAGTGCGTTCTATGCTTCTATTTCCTGCTGAATAATGAAAAATTTTCACATGCATACATGTACATACATATGTATGTATGTACATATGTGTACATCGTATGCCATCCTTTTGACAATTTTCTCTTTTAAGGTTGTGACATTTATCTGATTCTGTTGAAGTTTTAACCAAGACTTAAATTTCTTGCGAAAAAGATCAGGTGGTTTGGTTTTATGGCGGGTCCGTTGTACCTATAAAAATTGTATCCACGTAATTCTTTGAAGTAAAAACTAAATCAGAAAACCATATGAACCTGGGAAGACATTTCTTGGAATTTCCAAAAACCAACGATTCACAGGTTCTCCAGCCCATTAAAGAAGCTAATACCAAGAGCAGTTACTTAATCTTTGGTTGTCAATGTGGATCAGTCGCGTGGCAGATGTCGTACCAGTAACTTTCGTAGTAGTTACTGGGTAAACAAAGCCACTTGAGGTGAGGCTTGACACGATTCGTATTTTCCGACTGCTATCCTGTGTAATAGGTGTTCTACAAAGAAGGGGAAACAAACAGGATCTAATTTTTGTTTTTAGGCTATTTTCGGGAAAGGTGAATCCATAGCGCCCCGAGATGTTAACAGGTGTTTGATGATTCTGCCTCGCTGATTGATGTTAGCCACTCACTAAACATCTTGGGTGAGCGAACATTTAGATAAGCAAACATCAACACTGACTGCAGCACGATTCAGAGAACTGTCCAACACATAGAGCCAGTAAAGGGGGAAAAAAACAAAAAGTCTTTCAGCTCAAAGGTTTCGAAGAATCCAGGAGTGAAAATAGAGCACGAAGCTTTTTTGAAAAAGCAAAAAGTCAAGCTGCAATCTACAGACCATACACCCCGGCTGTTCTTAAGTCTGAGGGAGATCTTGTCAGGCAGATAATGAGAGAACTCAACTTCAGCAGTAGTTATCTCCCTCAGCCTGGAAGGGAAGTTGGTATAGCTATCCAAAAACTGAAGAAAAACAGGGCCGCGAGTCAGTCCACTTGCTTTTAGAGCTTTTCGGAGCTATTGACGATGTTTTTTTAATGAACATTTACCAGACCATCTACCAAGTACTGAAGGCCCATTGTCTACCAACAACAATCGAGGCATTGAGGTATAAAAGGAGTTTGTTTACAGCAGGGCTAATGTGGAGTTCACAAATGACTCCCAGATGAAGGTTCAGTGAAGAATTATCCTAAGCAAAAGTTCCTATTTCGATTTGTTGAAACAACTAGCTAACTTATCCTACCTGGAAGCACAATCTTGCTTCACAAATTTGTTTTATGAAGCCGAATGCTGGATGATTACGTAGATAGGTAAACAGGCAGTGACTCCCCATATAAAGCACAGACACATGTAGCCCAGGGTAGGTCCTTTGTGATACTAAAGGAATCTAAATATAAACTGGAAGAAGTTAAGCGTGTTCGCCGTGGCACAGTGGTTAGTGCGTTGGACATCCCGAGCTGTCGCGCCAGCTATTTTTTTTCTAGTTGAGCCTGGTGATGAAGTTTAATGTCAGCATGTGATAGTTTGTCTCAATTACCGAAGTGATAGGTGGGCTGGACACGTGGAAGAGGAAGTGGAGGATTGTTTCTTCCTCCTCATCATCCCAGCAACCCTTGAGAATAGGCTAACCCTTCTTGCATGAGAGAGTGGCTAGTAATAACACAGATTACAGTGTTGATAAGTGACCTTTTGAGCGATATCCGATTTTTAGATCGAGCGAGGTTTGGGCTGGGTCAAATCTCTCTGGACTTACGTCATGTGGGTCCATTCTTTCATCTTTGATTTGTCTTGCTGATCGCATCGTACTCTAAGAGTAACTTACACATATTTGCAGATTCCCCCTTTCTAATAAGATATCCACAGTAATGCCACGTTTGGTCACGTTCACGTTTGGACACGTTCATTGACCTCAAAATTCTATGACCGAGTACGCAGCATAACTAAATGCGAAATCGTTCTGCCAGCTGTAATTCAGTAAAAGTTGTTAGGTTCTTACAGGATTTCACATTTATTTTCAAATTTCAACCAGGATAAAGCTTCCTCGATCGCCATAATATTCGGATAAAATGTTACAGTGTGCAGGTAGACGGAAGGAGAAGCTCAGGTTGAGCATTTCAGAGAAAACAGTGGACTACTCGTCTCTGGCGTGATCAGTTTTCCTTTCCACGATTTAAGATCGAAAAGTAGCCGATATGGCAGTTTGACCATTGATAGGAGGCCTTCGGTCTGCACTACCAGCTGACTGCTTGCCGAGAATGTGGATGTGGATGTTATCAAAAAGGCAAAAGTTCGTTGACTAGACTAGCTCAAAAGAGCATCTTCCAATGCCAGCCAATTCGTTCGCGAAACAAAGAAAGATCGATCCTCCAGTTTACGTATGAAGTGATCGCGGGCATCAGAAGGCTTTAAATTACCATCAAAAGCAGGATGAAAAGCAGTTAAAGATTTTTAAGGGTCACTAGCCTTATAAGTAGGTCTATCTGAAGTCCAGGTCGTCATTAAAATAAACCGGACCCTCATTTCAACGATCTCTATCCTTGATACTTTATTATTGAAAGCAGTATTGAAGTCTGAGTGAAGGATCCGCCTAGTATTTTGGGGTGGGACTTCGGGTTTAAATGGAGCCATTGCCAATTGTAGACCTACTGTCCTTAGTATGAGTGCCATCTTTCCTACAGTGAATGTCTACTGAAACCGATTTCAGCAGTGTTTCCAGTGCCACTGTGTGCGTGGTTCTTATTGATTTCTTTACTTACAAAAAGGACCAACTCTAAACCCTGGTCAGACTTACAAAATGACATTTGCTCTAAAACTCTTTCCACCAGGCAATCGTACCGTTCTAATGAAAAGCCATCGTGTTTATATTTATAGTCTTTCTTGTCTTAAATATTTGCTGAGCCTCAGTGTTCTTTCAAAACCATCGATTGACTGGTATATGTGGAATTGCAAGTCACTGTCTACAAATTGACCTTGTTCTGTCTTTTGTACCAAAATCTGCCATTAATTTGATGATTCATAGGGATTGCCCGTGAGGCGTGTCTTTCTTGTCCACTTAATAATTCCACATACATATTCTAAAGTTTGTTTCACAGTTCAACCGCAGTCTACAACGGCTTTTATTTGTGTACCCAAGTAGCCAGTTAAATTATTAAACCAGATTTTAATCCGACATAAATTCAGTAAGTAATTCACTCACTTCATATTAAATTGTTAAATTTTATTAAATAATTTGCCAACTGCTGTCAATTACGGCCAACACTTTGGTTTTATTTCTCTCCATTTCGGTTTTTATTATCCCAATTGCATGCACGGCTTAGTAACAATTTCGTTAATTTTTCAATAAACATTTAAATGTTCCTTTTTAGTTTCATTTGCTTTTGTTTAAATTATTTTTTGTTTTAAATCCTGTTTCTAAAGTTTATGCGAATGACGCAAACTGTGAATTCTGAAATTCTGAACCAAATTCACTAGAAAAGTGAGAGTTGTCGAGCGCAAAAAAATAAACAAAAAACAGAAAAAAACGGCTAAACAAATTCAGAGACAAAAAATAAAATTCGTATGAATTCCAGTTTCGTGGTCTTCTTTTTCGAAAATTTATTCAAGCTAAGCTTGTTACATATTCATTCGATAATCAATTGAGAATTCGAGTTCTGAATTTTAAATACGAAACTGCTTTCGGTTTTATGCATATCTTTTGGTTATTGTTCTAAATTTGGAATAAATCTAGATACGGGTATTTTGCATTGGACTGGAATGGGTGACAAAAATAGTAGACTCTGTCTGTTTAGTTTTATGTTCTTTTCAAAACAAACAAAGATTATGCTGGTGGCTTATGTAATTAATTGCTTATTTATTGGTTTTGTTTTTTTAAGGATAAGGATTTTAATTATATAATCTTGTGCGATAAGCAAAGGAGGCCGTGGCCGGTAGTCGTAAAATAAATTGACTGATATATAAGAGCAAAGACTTGAGTGTCTTGAAACAGAAGCTTGCCTTCCAAATTTCGGGGGCAAGTGACGTTTTAAATTCCACCTTTAGTCCCTCGAATGTGCACGTCTTGGAAGCCAAGTTGGGGACAAATGTTGAACGTGTCCAAAACATCGAATTATGGACCTTTTTGTTCGACATTGAGTTCCTCGCGTATTCTGGTGTTCCTAACCCGATCTCGGCGAGTCACCCTAGCAACACAACGAATAAATCTCATTTCGGCAGCTTGTATTCGCGATCTTATTTCTTTGGTCATAACTAAAATCTCATTACTCAAACCTCATGAGGGTCGGAGCAAACACTGAATTAAAGATCGATAGCTTAGGCCCTACGCCAATTTCGGTCCTTCTGATAACAGATTCACCAAGTTGTCTCCAACCTAACCAATCCTTCAGAATAACTTAGTATTGCTCCTTCTATCGTGAATAAGACCCCGAGATACTTAAAGTTCTCCACCTGTTTCAATAGGTCTCCCCTAACATGCAGAGTGCATTTAACAGGCATTCGGGATATTACCATAACCTCTGATTTGTTTACGTTTACCTTCATCCCAGCTTCAACACAGATGGGTGCGAACCTATCCAGTGCGCGCTTCAGTTCAGTCTGGGTGGACCATAGGATAATCAAGTCATCTGCGAGATGACTTATCCTTAAGACTCCCAATTCGAACCGTTTCCCGCCACGACTGCGCCGTAACATCCAATCCATACACAATGAAAAGGAGAGGTGACAAAACGCAAGCCTGGCGAAGTCCAAAGCTCACAGTGCTGATTTTATGCCGTTCACCTGAACACAGCTGTTATAATTTTTGTATAGAGATCCAATGGCCCTCAGAAGAGAACCGTCAGTCCCATACTCCTACAGTACACTCCAGAGTTTACCTAGAGAGACCCGATTATATGCTTTCTTCAAAAACACAAAACAACTGTAGATAGGTTTGGCTTACTGCCAGGCCTTGTCAAGTAGCATTCTGAGAGTGAATAGCTGGTCAGTTGTGTTTCTACTTGGACTAAACGCGCACTGTTCATCGCCCAATCTGGACACGACCACAGCTCTGTAACGCGCTTCCAACACCTTAGCAAAAACTTTTCCGCGGAGACTTAAAACAGATATACTCCTACATATGTATAATTGAAGCAATCCCTTGATCTCCTCCATTTGAATGAAAAGTTAACAAAAGAGGGCGTGTCTTTGGTAGTGTCGCAAAGTGTAGCCTCAACTACACCACCTCGGACAACGAATTCAACCTAATTGACTTTCCGTTGGCCAAAATATTGTCGTAGTAAGTACATACGATATTCCCCACATGGAGGTCTCCTATTCAATCTATTGTCAACCAGATGGTTCATATTGCAATCCATAGATGCAAGGCATTAATCCAGCATAATAGATGTACAAACCTACCGGCAGCGAACACTGACCACCTAGATGCGGCAACGGCAGTACTGTGAGTGAGCGTCGCATCAGCCGCCTACAGTCACAAGAAAACGTCAGTACATTTTCTGATCGAGTATCCCTAAGTCTTTCAAAGACGAAGTTAGGAAAACCATTTCTACATTTAAGTCCAACTGGAGATCCAAATGCATGCATTTATGAAGAGCGGAGTAGGTTGCCTTCGATTTTCTCGAGACAAAATTCATTCATTAATTTTCGGTCCTGTCTGCAGAGACGACAGTTTGACGAGAACATAAAGCAATGAACTTTATGAGCTGTCCAGCGACATCGAAGTAGTCAGAAGAATCCAAGTGTCATGGGTGAGACGGGTGGGATCCCGTTGATCCCCTGTTTACAAATCAATAAAAGACAATAAAAGCGTGCCCAACGACAGCCTTAGAGGCAATGCTTAGTCTTAAATAACTTCACCTCACTGTGCTGTGTAGAAAGAAGCTATGCTGAGTGCTCTTAGCTTGCCACAGTTAACAGAACTTAAAGCTGGTGATCTTACAGGCCACCTGAGGATGTCGGATTGGATCAGGAAATTTTGATTCTCCAGAAAGTTCGAGGTGGTCATAGGTAACCGCCACGAATAGAAAAAATAAAGGTC
This sequence comes from Matsumyia berberina, assembly GCA_917880715.2. Classification (NCBI taxonomy): domain Eukaryota; kingdom Metazoa; phylum Arthropoda; class Insecta; order Diptera; family Syrphidae; genus Matsumyia; species Matsumyia berberina. The sequence goes on along the minus strand of OU862870.1, from coordinate 105,117,348 downwards.
ACATTTCCTTGGGAAATTCGCAAACCCGGTACACAGATGACTCTAAACGAGAAAATTAAAATACTGGAGCCGGCGTTTATGGTCCCAAATTCCAGCGTACAGCAGATATCTTTCAAGCGAAGGTTCATGCAACTGAACTGTGTGCACAAGTATGCTTGGAAAGAAAATAAAGGGAACTCGCACATGCATCTTTTCCAAGCCAGGCAGCACTGAGGGCCGAGAAGAGGCACTGACGAGAAGATGTGCTTGGCGGCCACTTTTTGGTCCTGAACTCTGTTTTATGCTGAGTACTGGGTACAACAAAAGGGCGAAAAGGTGAATCGTCCCCAACAAAAACAGGGTAAAGAAACTACTAAAACTCAATAAGAAAGATTTAAGGACTCTAACGGGCTACCTAACTACATTGACTCTATCCACTGAGGTACCATCTGCATATAAGGTTCAAGAATCAAACAAAGACATGTACCGACTCGACACTGCGGAGTAAAAAGACACAGCAGTACTCTTTTCTCTTTGGGAGTATCCAGGGACCACAAAGAATACACACGGGGCACGATATGCCCTGTGGATACTGGGAACATGGAGCCTTAAGCCCTAATTGCCCTATTGACCTTTACCTAGAACCTCAATCTGACTTCCATTAGGCCTGTACAATAGATCTAAGAGGTTCCAGTGCATCCGGCCCTTAGTATCGTGTTCGGAAGATGGCTGGGCCAACGAATGAAAACCACGCTTTGGTCCGAAGAATTTCCAAAAATACTCTCAAGTGAACATCGCGACTTAAGTGGTTCACGCAAGTAAAAAAAAAATTTATTTTATTTGGTGAGTGTTTTGTAGGAAAAGGGTTAGGAGAATGAAAGGAGTCAGAGAATGAACATTAGCGAGGTTTTCAGATACTTTGTGATACAAGAGAGTATTTTTATTATTGTCAATGGGTGATATGACAATGATATAAAAACGTGCTTTGCGTATGTCCTTGCCATGCTGAAATCCTGTGAAAAATAAATAGATGAGAAACAAGAGCCTTCGTCCTTTTTGCTCAAGAGATTACATATCCGCGCTTCTACAGGTCTCATCACTGTACCCTGTCTAAAAGGCAAGCATGCAACAAGGCTAAACGCCAAGCCTTGTTGCAAATGATTTTTGTAGAACCTCTATGGATGAAGAAGAGGAAGAGCCCCACCTTTGTTGTACCTGCCTAGGTCTCTCCCATAGAAGGAAAGTTCACCTAGGTGCCTTGTTCTACAACAATCTATGCGATCTGACCAATACAGATACTAGAATCCTTGGCTTCATCAGAAACTCCAAGTAGTTTAACGAGTAGGCAGAGGAATTTTCCAAGATCCATGTGGTATCACAACGGACCTGCATATCATTGGTCCAAGTGTCTTGACTTTAACTGGCAGCTACCTTAACCTAACCTAACATAATCTTCATCTGTTTAAATACTAAACGCCGTTGATTAAGCTCCCCTTTCACTTGCGTGCGCCATCTGCGGCGTTCTTCGGGTGTGGATTTACAGATTTTCCCGGCTATGGTGTCCAACCATGTTGTTGGACCTTCGCCGTAGAGTTTGTCATTATAGTTCCTCCTTCACTTATCGTCTATGTAGACGGGACAGAAAATCACATCCGTTTTCGACAGAGTCCATGCCTCTGCGACGTAGAGCAGGACTGGGACGATTAAGGTCTTATAAAGGGTCACTTTCGTCGTTCGAGAGAGATCTTTGCTACTCAATTTCCCTCTTAGCCCAATGAAACAGCGATTTGCAAGAGTTATTCTTCGTTTGATCTCAGCGCTGGTGTCGTTGTCTGAGTTTATAGCGAAGTCTAGGTAGACAAAATCCTTAACTACCTTAAAGTTATAAGTGTCTATTGTGACGTTCTGCCTAATACGTCGGTGTTGAGTGCTACAGACTTTTGCTGCTCAAATATTTGGGAAATATCTGATTCTGACTACACTGTTACATACATAGCCTTTGATAGACCTTTGTGCCTTTTCGACAAGAAAACATGGGAGAAGGGGGCGAAGTCTCTAGTGAAACCAAATTTATCTACACTGATGGCTCAAAAGTGGACACGTTTACAATGAGAACCTAAAACTGAATGATGTTGATAATGACATTTCCAAAGGATTTTATGACGAAGAAATACTTATTTCTTGTCACTGTCTTAACCTCTGCTAAGTGAGAAATAAGATCTTGGGCCAATTTTTTTAACGAAGAGCTTTCTAATGGGCTCCTGTCCTGTGGCGGATCTCTTCCTGAGATACAGCTGTGTTCCATTCTCTTCGATCCCGGGTAAGCTTTTTCGCTTTTGCCTGACCAAGCACACTGGCATCTACTAAGGATTGGTCCTAAACTGCGGTTTCGTCTTTGTTATCATCTTGAACCTGAAGATTGTGCTTTGAAGTTCCTCTTGGCTGAATCATTATTGTCAATTCCCTCGATGTGGCGGAGCCAATGTAGTCGATGTCCTCTGAAGTATTTTGCGCTCAATATCTGCGATGTCCTCAGTCTAGAGTCCTGTAAAATTCATTTCTTGCGTTACCCTAATAAACACAGGTGGTATCACTTCGATACACACTCACAGACGACAGCAATGGTCCTTCAAATTCCCAGGGCAAATTATCACACTTTCGGTACACTAAACCGAATTAGGAATAAATTTGAGTGTGGAATCGCGGAAGTCACCCATTCCGCCTTTATCTGATTTATTTTGTGCACATGTCTCACCGAATTTCGACAGATTCCAAGTACCTAGACACGTTAACAACAAGAATGTGTAAAAGGCGTTAAACCTCTTCAACACATTACCCGGACACTTAAACATTCCTGACATGGACGAAGCTCCGCGTGCACGTCTAACCGGCATGGTTATACCGAGCTGAGGTATTTGTATTCCGTCAAGGTCTCCAGTGCGTTAAAGAGTTGTAAACCTGTTGTTTACGATTATGTCACTGAAGTCCGCACGGACTCTTCTAAGCAAAGTGATCTGAAATTCAATAAAACCTGAAATTAATTTCTCTTCGGCTGCGCGATTCTAATCTGCTAAGGAGGACCGCGAACATTTGACGACATTCGCAAACAGTTGGAATAAGTTGTTTTGTTTTGTAGCGTTCCGAACTGAGTCGCATTACGATAGCAATTCCTTCTATTTTTAGCTCCATTCTTCGAGCTGGCCTAAGTCAACAAGTCGGCATCCGCCTTGCACTCGATGGAACTATGCATCGTAAAATTGATGGGTCACTCAACTGAAATGAACTTAACCCAACACTTCGGAGATGAAGAGAAAGTCAGTGAGATGAAATTTCTATCGATTCATGGTGATTCCCACGGATGGCACATTGCGTTTCTGCGATGCCGACTTGTTTACCAATTCCGGAAACTGTCCAATTACATTGAAGTCACTCACAAGCCCGACACAGGAGTGACGTATCAACCGCAGAGCTAACAAACCAATTTCGCTTCCATTTATTTGATGGTGACATCAGGTAGACCAAAAACAAGTATGTCGTCCTTGGTAACGAGGATTTCTTTGTGATTAGACTCATGACCTTTAGACGACATTAATTCAATCGGCTTCGCAGAAGTGTGTAAGAAAATTCCACAAATTAAATTCGTGACATTTCGGGATTTCAGGAATTCATTGGGAGAAGCCTGATAATTTAATAACGTTGCGTTGAGATAAGGTATCTGATTTCCAAACCTCTTCGTCTAAGTAAATTTATGCACTTCCTACCATGACTCTCTCTTTTGGCACTTCCTACTTCCAATGCGCCGGCTGTACGATGGCTTCGCAGGAACTCGTTGTGAGATGCATAAACTGAAACGAACCGTCTGATCGCACGCAGTTAGGGACAAAAAGTCCAATTAAAAATGCGATCATGGACGGAGGAACAAAGTATGTGCTGTCAATGAGAAAGGACACTCAACACCGAAGTCTTGGACAGAACCTCAATAAGCGTGTTTTTTAAACCTAGCCAGCTGGCTACAACTTTTGAATTTATCCCCAGTCAAAAGCAACTGGCTAGGAATTTTACGATATCCCATGGCCAGGGGGGCACCGAAAGCGATGTTTTTCATATATAGCGTTGGTATCACTGCCAAATTGTTCTGTTCTCTTGACATTTGACCAGCGTCTGAGTACGAAGATGGAAGATGTTATGGTTTCATACCTCTTTTTGTAAATTATCCATTTAATAAATTCTCTAAAGTATGATTTAAAAAAAATTAAATTAAAAAAAAAACATTTTGGTTTAATGCTGGATACTTTGACAGTTTGACAGCCGATGTCATAGAAACGAAATCACACGTACCAACTTGACGGTATAAAAAATCGACTGGGTTTGGCTGGCTGGGAATCGTCTACACTCTAAATGAACTACTGGCTACCTAGTTTTCAAAAAAACACACCTACTATAGACAGTTGTAAAAGGGTCAGGAGTGAAGATAGCTATCAACTCAGACAACTAGACCAGCGCTGAGATTAAACGAAGGATAACTCTTGCAATCGCTGTTTCTTTGGGCTAAGAAGACAATTGAGTAGCAAAGCCCTTTATCGAACGACTAAAGTGACCCTTTATATGACCATAATTGTCCCAGTCCTGGTCCACGGCGCAGAAGCATGGCCTCTGTCAAAAGCGGATGAGGTTGCTCTCGGATGTTTCGAGAGGAAAATTCATTGGGTGATTTTAGGTCCCGTCTGCATAGGAGGTGAGTGGAGGAGAAGATATCATACAACGACGAACCGCACAGTGACATCTTGGCATGTGAAACTGGAGGCAGATGGCTAAATATCGAGCTGGCTGGGGACGCTTTTTGGTTGAGGCCCAGGTCCACCACATACTGTAGCGCCACCATAAATAAGGACGGAGACATAACGAACAACTCTAGTGGGTTCACTGTGTTGTACCTTACTCAATTATTTATAAGGCTTTTGATGTTGTAAAGTACACTGGTCTTCCATTGTCGTGGCGCTATTTTAACAGCGCTATTTCTACCGCGGACTAGCTCAAAACCTCACCGGACTCCCAATGACTTTTGCTAGAAATCCGAGCTCTGTATCTGACGTTCAAGTCAATGTTGGGGACATTATAGTCCATTTTAGTAGGAATAGTACTGTTGCCATTCAGGATCCTACAGTGGCCCCTTGTTATGCTGACCATCTAAGAGTATTCCCTTAGCCTGAATGCTGCTTTGGCTGCTATTAATTTACCAAAGATTTCAACAGAAAACAAATGGAGCACTGTTTTTAGTGCGCAGCCGTGAACGTTGTTTTTACGGCACACGTTATGCAGATACATGTAGCCTCTGTATTTTTGCAGTAGGCCAATGTTTGTTTAGTTCGCTAGTTCTGTCCACCAGATCGGTGTCACTACCACCATAGGATCCAGTTTAGATGACCAAGTTTTCCAGAACTACATATGCAGTGGGTTTCCTCGTGGCTGGGTTCAATGCCTTTAAGGTCGTTTTAAGGCTAGGCCCACGCACTGAGCGATTGAGCGACGAGCACCAGAGCGATGCAAAAAAATTAAAACATATAAAATCGTAGAGTTGTGGCCATGTAGTTTCTAAGCAATGAGCGATTTTTCTGAGCGACAGCGCGACGTCGCGACGCGTCGCTCTGAATTCAATTTTGTTCTAATTTTGTAGTTCATCGCTCAGCGATAAAGTGAAAATGAAGCAAATAAACTTGGAAATTTTGATTTCAGCTGTCGACAACGACATTTTCACTACTAATTGCTCGAGGGACGTCGCTCAGTAAAAGTCCACTCGTCGTTCAGACTTGTCGCTCATCGCACTATCGCTCAGTTCGTCAGTGCGTGGCCCTAGCCTTAAGTGTCAGAGAAAATAAAGATGATTTTGCCACGAGTGTTAAGCACATTAGTGGTAGACGACTCACTAAATATTCCAGATCCAGATGCTTTGTCATTTAAGAGTCCTTCGTAAACCATACTGCGTCGAGGCCACTGCCGACTAAAACGGTATCTTCACAAGATTGGCCTGTCACCGGACCCTACCTGCAGACTGTGCTTGGAGAGCGACGAAAGCTCTCTTTACATCGTCACAGAATGTCGCGCTCTTATCCATGCGAGAAAGCGGACCCCAGGCAGTGGACTCGTTTTACCAACGTCGCTTGCCACGCTCCACTCAGAGAGGCTGATTAGCTTCCTGACATCCTCTGGAGTAGACAAACTGCTCTAAACTCATGGGAAAGCACAATAGGCCTCTATATGAGACCGCAGTGCTAGAGTGGACAAACCGATCCTCACTAATAATTATAATACTTGGTTGTGTTGTTAGAGACAGTACTTCGAAAAGATATCGTCCAATATAGCAGGAAGGTTAAACATGTCTATGCAGGGTTAGTCGTGCTTGCATTTTGATGTGGCCTTTTTCTGGCGATTACTTAACGATAGTGAGGTCTCCTCGGCATCGCTGCAGAAATTGCAGTTTCCTTCGTTCCTATTCCTATTTTTCTAAGATGCTCCCTGAGTCTGTAGTGACCCGTTATGAAGCTCGTTAGAATGCTAAGCAGGCCTTGCTCCTCCTTCGGTCGTAGTTCCCAAGATGCTCTTTTGCCTGTCTAGTCCTGGGAGTGCTCCCCACAGCTTTTCTGTTTTGCATTCCTGCTATCTTCGCAGTTCCTCTTGGATTCGATACTGTCACTCGCTCTGCCTCGATGAGGCCAAGTCTGTGCATGTGTTTGTTCAGGGTTTAAAGGAGAAGCTTCGCAGACTTAATTCATGGCTTAGACATCCATATCGCTGAGTTAGATTGTGGGCTGAATACGAAGCGTGAAGATAGCCCTTAACCAGGGGCTCTGGTCAATCTATGCTTGAGTTAGAGTCTACCGTTCAATAACTTTGACAAATTGGACTATCTTAAGTGGATTTAGTGAGGGTAGATATTCGTCAGATAGTTGACATATCCCTAGGTGAGTCCTTCTGCTGTGAGTAAGTACAGCAGAGTCCTTTAGGAGATGTATGGGAGTTTCTTCATTTTCATCGCAGAATCTTCTTGACCTAGTCTGCTCATATGCTTATTTCCAGGTTGATTCAGTTGGTGTATCTCTTTCGGTTGTAGTTCCTGAGGTATTTTCTACCCTGCCAATGACCAGGGAATTTAGTTCATGGTTAGGTTAAGTTAGGTTAGAGAGGCTGTCGAGCTTTCAATAAAGGGAAATAAGTTTCCGACATCCTGTTGTTCTACATCGCCAAGATTGTCAAAAAAGAAGGCACTGAGATGGTTGCATCTTTTGCGAGAGAGCGCGGGACAGGCACAGAGGAGCTGGAGGATCGTCTCCTCCTCTTCCTCGTCCCTGCAACTTCTGCTTTAATCATTTATAGGAACCCTCAGGCAAATAGCATGTCTGTCTATGAGGCAGTGTCATGTGATGACACTTATAGAAGCTCCGAGATGCCGTATGCTTAGCGAAATTAACCTCCTGAAGCGCTTATAGTCCATTGGCGGGTGGTGCCATCAGGTTTAGTCCACAAACTTGTTCATTCTTGCTCCACCTTTGCTCTTAGCTTTTCCTTTAAAATGTTGGATCTGGTCCTATGGGTTGTGTTTCCTCTCGATGTCATCTTTTCTCTTGTTATCCTCTATCCCAGCGTGGCCTTGTACCGAATGGAGGATAACTTCATTCATTTGTCTCAGGTGATTGATTTTCTCAAGGCGGTCCCATACCATATTCGATTTAATTTCATAGCAGCATTGTGCCTTGATCGCTGCCTGGCTGTTCTAGAGCAAGGCAATACTTTTTCCGTGACACTTTCTATTGAAGTTGAGTTAGAGTGTGTCTTTCAATTGCATAGACCTTTGCTTGAAAAGTACTGAGAAAGATTTCTACGGATTCCTAGGATTTGTACCTTTATTCTAGATCTCGTGGTTGTTCTTGAAACAGTTAAATCAGTTCTGTTATTTCCCTGAGTTCGCGAACTCCTCTACAAATACCAAGGGAAGACACAGTAGATTTTATACGAAACCGCAGAGCTATATATCGTTTACTGATTTTAATCCATCTATCTACCTGTGGATGTACTATGAAATGCAATCTAAATAAATTCTCTGTTGACCCTGTCGAATGATTTCCAAATATAAACAAAAAAGAATACGCAATCTCTTCTGTTTGCAGCGATGACTTAGTTATGGAATTCTCCAGCGGAAACACTTTCCCAGAGACGCCAAGCAAATAGACAGCAATAGCTGTCAAATTGGTAGTAGAATGCATTTCACAACATTGAATCACTACTTTTGTTACACTCCAAGGGTATCGTAAACTTTTTATATTTTTCGCAGTTTTCTGATGAAATATCACTGCAATTGCATTTATTTAAACAATTAACACATAAAACAAATGTTACAATTAATTTGTAACAAGATTTCCATCAAAAAAGCGATTTTTCAAAAAAATCTAGTACGAACATGTGCACAGCCAAAAAGTGCAGTGAATTCATATATCAACTCAACGCATTTTTTCGTCTGTTTTGTGTCACACAAATGAAATTTCACATCTTGTGGAGTTTTCTTTAAGGTTTTTGGTTATTTTTGGATGGTTTTTCGATTGGAAACTTAGTGAAATTAAAGGAAAGGTGGATGAGAAGCATGTGAAATGCAGAAATGTCAAGATGAATCAATTTATTGAAGAGAATTGAGAGAAATCTTTACGAGCAGATTGTAAAGTAAATTTAAGTCAGCCAGCTTTTACCCATTGAAGTAGGATTTGATATACAGAGGTCGGTATATCAGGATCTTAAATAATTCATAAGATGACTTGAAACCTTCGTAACTTCCGTTAGATTTACCAGAGTATTCAGAACTTCGTTGGCAGTTAATGCTAATTAAACTCGTCTTCAAAAAAACTCGATGCTTAGTGTACAGTAAGATTTCCACTGTTCGATAAAATGGTTGAGATATGAACTATGTCGAGGTGTATAAACTCACTTCGTTTCCAGTTCCCATCAAATGCGTCATACCCTCAAACTGTTGAGTGTACAGTTGCTTGTAAATTGCGTGAATTTAACCAAATTGACTGGGATATAGGTATTGTTTCAGCTGTTTAAAGTGAATTTCTTTAAAATTAACGAGTTTAGCCCGAAATAAATTTGATACAATTTATAAACACAATTGTAATTTTATTCTATTGTTACAGTTGTGAAGCCACAGTTACTGCAGCTAGCCACCAGCCGCAAGCCAATAGATACACTTCAAATTCCAATTCCAGTTCGTTTTTCCAGTTAGACTTTACTGGATTCTTCTTCTTTTTTTTTTTTTCCTTGCTCCCTCAAAAGAAGAAAAGTTGTCAAATGCACACGAAGAGGAGGTAGAAAAATAAAAAGTTTCTCGCTCGCTGCTCAGTGTGTGTTCCCTGTTCGTTCGTGTGATTATTGTTGTTTCTTTCTTATCTTTCATTATAAAAATAATGCTTCACGGTTTTTTAATTTAATTTGTGTGTTATTTTTTTGGGTGTGAACAAGTACATAACTCTTTTTGATTCTCGGTGCTAAAGTACACACGGTCTGGCTGGTCCGCTCGGTGCAATTTCATAGAAGAATCCGTGTCTGAAAGTTATATTCCCCTTAATTCGTCGTTGTTGTGGTTTAATTGTGATTTCCAATTGGAACAAAGTAATTTTCTTTGAAATTTTCATCAAATTTTGCTGCTGGGCGCTGTGGAGGAATCTCATAACAAACTGCTGTACACTGTGCGGAAACTATTTTCTACTAGAATGTGAGTATGATTCAGTTTTAGTGGGACCTGGGGGACAATGGTAACGAAAGAATTATGGGGTACCCACTTCCCCTGTCACTGGATTCTGGTTATGGTTCTGGGACTGGTGTCAGGCAATTTTCAGTGTCATCGTGTGCCACTGTCGCAGGCTAAAATTTATTCGCAAAAAAAAAGTAAATAAATGGCACGACATCAGGCAAAGGTAGTTGAGTCTTCGCATCAAGGTGAATTCGAGTGGGTAGCTGCTCCCACCCACTCTGCTTTGGTAAATATTTGTCGAAACGTTGAGATGACAATGCGATGATGATCGTCTGCAGGAATCTCAAATCGAAGAAGTGCCACTAATTGCATTATCTGCAAGTGCCTGCAGTGTGTTGGCGATGTGAGGAACTTAATCCGCAGCTTATAACAAAGAAAAGTGCATTCGCACAAGTGAAGGTTGGGGCAAAAGTTGTGCACGTAATTCCCTTGTTTCAGAGCGATGTTCACTTCAGGGATGCAATTTGGAGGCATGTACGAGTACGTTGTACGTTGTAATGAAAAGTATTTTCTTTCTTTTGAGGTCGTTGGGGAAACTTTCCTCTGTTTTACGCGGGATTCACAGAAAGTGAGTCAGTTGAAGTTTGATACGTTGTCTTCGGGTTTCCCAGAGGGATTGTACATACTTTGGTTCGTGGTGGTCCGTCGACAGCACGAGACTTGTTTTTTAGATTGACCCACGGAATGTGATGAAGTCTGGTCACGCGAGCCAGTGACATGTTTAGAGTAAAATAGCTTAAGAGCAGACATGACATAGGGAAGATGTAGACGAGACATGACATGAGGTAGACTTTAATGATACTTTCCTAGTTCGGAGTCGAGTTGGTCTTTCAATTTGTTGCTTGGTCCTCCTAGTCGTCTTAAATTCAAAAGGTTGGAATTCGAAAACTCTTAACTTGAACTCTGTTGTGCCTTCGCTGGACTTGTCCGAACAGATAGCGTCGAGATGTTCAAGCTTTCCGGACCTCTTCCATTTCTTTCTTGGTAGAGCTCACGGAGTCTTTATAAAAATAAATTGCTGGCACGACAGCTCGGGACGAGTCAAGGTCTAGCTTCTCGCAACCATCCATGCGTGTTACATTTGCTAATTTATTGCCAACTTCGAACGGAGAAGTGAGAAGCTTTTTCATGACAACTGGTACTCTCGGCTTGTCATTCCCCGATTAGACGTGGTGCCGCGAAAAATGTTCGGTGGACATGGCTAGGGTTTGTACCCACGCAGCTCGCGCAGTAGTCCAAGGCACTAACCACTGAGCCACGGCGACCACGGAGTCCTTAGAAAGAAAATAATATCCGACGATGAATGTCTCGTATGAAGATTGGTATGGTATCGTATGTGAGGATGAACGGGATGCTCTTCACTCAGTCCTCAGTCAGGCACGTTGTGTTCGCTACTTTTACTGGTTGGAACTGCAGGAATGTGGCAGATTTGTGTATGTGTGTGGCGAATATTTCTGTTTCCTTAGTGAAAGTGAGTATTTCACCGATTTCTTTATCCGTGAGGTGCTTCAGGTCCAGTGTCCACATATGAAGACCCCAGGTTCTTCTGTCGAATTCTGGCTAAGGCTGGGAAAGGATTTACATAAATAGGAAGTGCTTGAGGTTCTCAACTTTTTCCTCGTGGTTTCCATAAGTCACTGCCTCGGTGAGCTCCAGTCAATGCATGGGTTTGTTGAGTTTAATTTGCCCTGTGATAAGTCCCTCATAAGCAGGTTAAATTCAATAAAAACATGGAGTGTCCTCCAAACCCAAACTTGGTAGATGATTTTAAGCCCGGTCGCTGCCAAAGCTATTGCTCTACTGGAAAGTCATTGAAACTGACTATGCGTCCTTCATCATTCTGAAGAGTCTGCGTACCGGATTTGAAGCCAGCTGACAATTTGCTTATAAAATCCTCAGGGCTATTCTTCATCCTTGAGCTGAAGACTAATTGCTTGTAAGTCAGGTCACGTGAGCTCAGTTACTAGACATGGTTACATGTATACACTAAGGGTTCATCCCTAAGTACTTGCTGCTTGGTTGGTTTGGGAGGAAGTTAATAACGAGAAACTCTTCATGTGGGCCGCTGTTTGGTCCGGTTGTGTTCCCCTCTGTTGGAGAAATAAAATGCGGTAAGGGAGGTCGTACCTAAGTCAAAGGTTTTAGTCGAGACACAAAAGTCAGATGGGGTTCACAGATTTGGGAAAACGTCCGATGTGTCCAGTGAACTCCAGTATTTTCCTCAAACTAAAATGCCTAAGAGACCTCAGATCGGACAGAACGCGTCATCGCAGGTATTTTTGGCTTTGCGCCCCTGTTACAGTTTTGTCGTAAAAGAGGTGTTCAAGGCTCTCCTCCTTCTCCTTACATCCCGGGCAAGTACTGGATGACACTAGACCCAGTCTGTAGGTATTTTTGTTCAGGTTGATCTCTCCTTTTCTCCTTATCAAGATAAAGCGGTCTCCTTGCTAGGTAAAAGCAATGAGGTTTTAAAGTTTGCAAAACTTTCCATGATTTTCATAACCCTTAGGGATCCGCCAACGGTTGTAATTATGGGAACGTCTGCGTTTCCTGTTCCCTTCTTTGCCAGTTTATCTGCAGATTCGTTCCCAGGTATGTAACAGTGACCTGGCATTGAAAGCAGGTTGACCTGGGTCGAGGTTGTAAGGCCGTTAAATTTGTCTGAGTTGGTTTTTGTGTCTGCAAGTGCTGCTTGACTGTCTCAACAGATATAATCCGTGCTCTTGAGTATAGGGAAAACTTCTGCCTAGAACTCAGTTATGAACAGATGAATAGCAAAATTGAGAGGTGGCGTTCGGCAGTAAACGCCCGTCTCGATTTTCTATTTCAGTGCCCTGTTGCCGGAAATGAACTCTATGGCCTTCACATGTCGAAAAGATGTACTTTGCTAATAAGGTCGCTAGGGAGGCATATGAATTCAGAGACCCTCTATACTTTCTTCCATGTAGTTCTGTGTCTTACCAAGGTCCGTTAATTGATGTAGTGCAGGGTCTAGAGGGTAGCTAACCCCACCGTCTTTTTCATCTTTAGTTCCATAGGAAGTAAATTCAAAACTGTCTCCATGGCTGTTGTGGGGCTGCTGACATGTGAAAAGCTTATCCGCAGGGAGATTATCCTCAGGCAGGTCATGCGTGCCTCTTCTCTATTACATATTGCAGACCAAATCAGACCAGCCGTTTTTGGCAACAGCACATATGCACATTCGATTCATAAGGTTTTGCAGAGATACGAAATGCTTACAAGAGTTTGACTTATTCAGCTAAAGTTTCTTCAGTGGACGTCGTGACTTAGTGGCCTAACAAAAGTCTTAATCCCAGCGAAATCACGGTTCTTGGCACCACTTTTTGCCAAACCTCCGAAAGAATGATTTGTAGCGAAAAGGTTTCGTTCCATTAATGTGAGAAGCTAGGCGTTGATCCTTCTGACGCTGAAAACTCCTTTCTAAAAATTTCCAAGTGATCGAGAATGATCGAGTTATTTCTGTCTCACCAAAACAAATCCCAAGCTAGAGTAGGGGTCAAATCATCTGTGAGTCGTACTCCAGCTTGCGCAGGTAAAACATATTTGACACGTGAAGACACTCGTTGGTGTTACTTATCCATTTTTATCGCATAACTTCCTTATGTGAACATTAACTTGTTGACTGTCAATTTATTTGACATATGTTCGTTAAGTGGCTGCTAATTTTTGTTTGAAACTGTCTGAGATTAAGGTGCGGCGTCAACAATTCCAGAATGGTCAGGCTTCTAATGACGCCAAAGTTGAATGTGATAATCAGCTTCAAAGCAGAAATCAGGTGATGTTTGGTGTCTTAAGCGGTTCGTTTGGTTGCATGCCTCCTCTGTTAGTTAACTTAAGTATGATGGATCTTTTAGAGCAATGAATGCGCTCTATGGGAACTCATTGTTGCTCCCATTGTTTGTGTATTGGATACTTGCGTCGTGTTCAGTGATGTGGGCGAACGCTGGTGAGTTGCTGGGAATTGTAAAGCAAAGGAACCCATTTATATAAATTTACGTATCATTTCTGTTAACCCATCTTAGTCATTCCCAATTTTCTACCACCCACTTGACTTTCGTTTTTGTCTTCAGAGAGGGACTTTTGCGGGCGGGATTAGTGGTGCATGCTGGTGACGCATCTCATCAAAGCAAAGGTAGGCCTTTTATCATAAGTGGATTGTTACACTAAGCGGAGTTTGACATCAAGCTCTGTTACCCAAGTTGCAGGCATGATAAATTTCTGCCTAATGGAATTAGAACTTCTTTGTTTCACCAACAACATGTATGCCTAAGTGCTTCAAAGGTGTGAAGACCTGGTTGAGCTTGAAAAAGTTAGGGTCTTTCGTGTACTCTCTGCTTCCGCACGAAACTAAAAAATCATTGTGTGTACTCCGAACGATCTATAAGGCATGCAGGGACAGGATTGTTGAAGACAACAAGACGGTCTAAAGCACCTTTTACAGGCCTCTTTCCCTTCTGTAGTTTATTCAACAGCCATATGAAGTTGGGACTTGACTTATGGGGTCAAGAAATTGTCGCACTAATCAATTCTGAAACTAAGTCTCTGTGTAAGGGATATCCTCACTGGACAATGCTCACTCAATTACCACCATCATCATCATTAAGCTGGGCATAAGTCCTTCGGGAATGTGTCAACTGTGTTGGAGGAATCAAGAAACTACTTGGCATATATTTTGGGATTGTCTAACTATTCAAGTTCACATCGCTGATCCTAGTCAAGCAATATCCTAAGGTTCCTTTGGTTTGCCTTCCTGACCTTGAACAGGCTCAGGAAATGCTTTGCTGTTTGAAATGTAAAGTAATATCTGCCTCTGATATTATTTTACAGACAGCTGTAATTGAGTCCCAAGAATTGTTCTCAAAGATCGTTCTAGATCATTGCTCGTCTTTCGTAGGGTTGGCAGAACAATTCAACATTCGCCTTTGCCGGGTGCCACACCACACAGACATTTCCCAAAACTGAATGGCTGACGAGGTCGCTAATTTCAGTACTTCTGTAAGTTTCCTGACGAAATGAAGGGATCTCGCTACGTCCAAACATACCCTTGAACGGGATGAAATCAGATCAGAGAAACCAACCGCATACGGGAAGAAGGAATGACATGCTCAACCTCTAGGAGGGTCTGGCCTAGGCTGCTAAAACCATCCCAAATTAGTTCCTACCCTCGTCAGTGTCAAGAAGCGTGTTCCCCGTTGTGGGATTTCCTGTATCTGTTAACGAGAAAAAAAGAAGAGAGTATTGCGAGCGTTTCTATCCCTGATTTGCCTCCCTGAACCATTCCGAGCTCGGTATGAATTTATGATGGTTTTTGGTGGCATAGTTGACAATTCGTCCTGGTCATTGAAAAAGCTGAACCGAGGGCCATTTTTCTCTTTCTACTGAGGCTTCTATGTCATCACCGCTCATGCAGAGGTCTTTTTTGCCTAGGTGCATTCTCCTTAGATGCGCCGCCAATTGGTTGTGGCCTGTGAGGATACTTATCAGCAGTGCTAAATGTGATCTGTTGCGTCTACATTTTACTTGATATGCGTGCGCTCCATCTCTGATTGGCAAGCTTCCGAAAGGCCATGTTAGGCCTGGATTTAAGTCTGTCTAGTAGCTCAGGAACAGAGCTGTCGATCATATTTTGGTTCAGTTTCAGACCTTGTTCTTGCGAGTTCGTCTGCCAATCCAACAGGGTGTGATTTTGTGCTGAATGCTTGTAGATTGTAGGTAGAGATTGAACATTTTCTCCTTATCACTGCAACCACCGGGCCTTTTGTGATTTTCTCCAATTAGAGTTCGCTCTTGATGCCTGAATTCGAGATGAATCCAGAGATGTCTTTGAGTGAGCTGGCGGATATGTATATCTTCCGTTTCGAAGTAGAATATGCCTAAAGCTTAGATTCTTAAGCTCGTTACGAGACCTCTTTACTAGTCTTAGACTTTTGTTCTTAGCGTGACGGCATTCAGATGCCGACAGCAAGCCTAAGCTATTCTATCCAGTACATAGCCTCTTCTATGTTTGGTGTTTTGACTATTTTTTGTTGATTGTTTGTAACTAACTTTCTTTTCCTCATTTTGCTATTCCTTACATGTCGGGGACAAAATTTTCCTCATTTTCTTGAGGAGTTTCCGTTTCGGGATTAAAACCAGCTGCTGTTAGCACTTTTTGTAGACTGCCCAAGTATTTTTTTCCATTCGGTGATCTCTTTACCTCCTTGAACTTAGAAAATAGGCGTATTACTTCGTTCTTATTCGCCTTTCTTTCTGTCTTAGCTCTGCAGTGTTTTTCTGTTTTCTCTGTATCTTGGCAACTTCTTTAGTAGGGCGTGAGTTGGTTTTTGGTCTAGAAGCGATTCCCTATTGTACAATGCCTTCATGACGTCGTCTGGACAAAGAACTTCTTTTTGAAAAATTTTATTTCTGTTCAAGAAGATGTCTGGACGTTCACAGGCAACATTTCTGGCAGTTTTCTCCTCTAAACGGAGTTGGTATACTGTCTGACTAGACAGGTTTATCTGTTGAGATGGTATTTCAAGCAACAATAGCTTGAGATGAAATCCATATGCCCCCTGGTGTCCTCTTTACTGAATGCCAAAAGTTCCTCATAGTTGGAGTACGAATATACTAAATTTCTGAACTGCCTGGGCCGTTCTAGGCCAATTGTCTAGCTCATCCTCCATGTCAAAATTGACGACATCAAACTCGCTCTCAGTTTTCTAGGTAAGGTTGCTTTTGGTTATGAATGGGTTTTTATCACTAAAAGAAGTCTATTGGATATTTAGGGCTATGACAAGACCGTTTTTAGCTTATGCATAGGTTGTTTGGTGGAGGGGTAGGCATGTAACTGCCTTCTGTACTAAACTTTGAAGAACGACCTGTCTCGGCAGCACGGAGCTGCTCTAGATGCTTTGCTTGAGTAATCCTCTCCGTTATACTTCTATCATAGACTTTACTATCAAAGCAATCTATGGTCTTAAGTTAGGTTAGGTTAGGTGGCTGCCCCCGCTCAGAGTGGGATACACTTAGACCAGATTGGCCCAGGAATCAGTGTATGTAACACAGAGTACATCGAGACAGGGAACCGTAACGGTATTAACCCTAAGAGTTGAACCATTTCATCCCAGAGATGAAGTTTCTTATCTTCTGGATGTCGAGTTCGGCTAGATCGTTAAGATCATTGTAGAAGTATTCCGCGAGGGTTTTTCTTCTTAGAGACGCAAGGGGAGGACATGTACACAGTAGGTGGGTTGTAGCTTCTTCTTTCTCGTCTCTACAGCTTCTACAGAAATTATTGGAGAGGACCACCAGTCTAAGTGCATGTCTACCTATCGAGCAATGTCCGGTGAGGACTCCCATTAGTGAAAATCTAGGCTTTTCCGGTTTGTGGATAAAAGTATCTCCGTATTCTTTAAATCCACGTTAGGCCAGATCTGTTTTGACAAGAGAAAAGTGCTGATGTTGTTCCCTCTGTGATTTGCCAGTTTCTTGGCATCCGTTTCAAGGAGAAAATTGATCGATTCGATAGGCGCAGGTGGTTCCCTCACGTTTTCGGGGAGATGCCGTTTTGTGCATTCTTTTACAGGACGGTATTTTTTAGAATTATCCGCATGCAGATAATGGCACGTTTGATATTAATATTAAAGTTCATCGTAGCTCCAATATCAATGGCGTGAAAGGTAACTGAAAACGTTGCCAGTTCTATTGAGTCTTTGCCGTTGGGTCCATAGACACCAGCAGGATTCCAAAGAGCCTTAGAAAAACAATTAAAGAGTGGGCCAATTTACTTGAATTACCACCTCACATGGATTGCTTGGACCAATCTAACGGTTTTACAAAAAACATGAAGGTCCCTGAAATTTTTCCGATTATTAATCAATTTCATTGCCAAAGAAGCAAAAAGGTAAAACTATGACGAGCCTTTCTAGTGTAACAAATCGTTTCGGGGTTTACCAATTAGAAAGGGAACTTGGAGCATAAAACCTTGAAAACAAATTAAACGGACAATGACCTGTTAACACCAATCACTACACCTTGTGTCATTAAATTGTACTTATGCAGGTAGCAATGGGTTCTACAGAATCTAAACCTATTTTTATCGATAATTAACGATTTCGCCATCAAAGCAGTTCTAGCTGGCTATGTGTGCCTGGTAAACGACTTTTAATATCTTTTCTATGAAGCTTGTAATTAATATAAATTTTTAATACTTTTGCTTTATGAGGGAAAAAGTATAAACTAAACCCTGCCGCAGAGGGAAGATTCACACTCTGGAAAAGAGGTAACGTCTTCCTGAAGGGTACATTTTTAATTGAATTAAACAAAAAAGTGGGATAACTTTATTACACTTCCGGTTACACGCAAAACAGTAAATAACTTTGAATGTATACCTATGTATTGGTTGTAAAGCATTGAAATGATTCCCTAGAAAATTGTGCGACCTCAATTTTACAACGATTTTTATGTTTCAACACGCAGGGGGAGTAGTGAACGGAAAACTACTGGTGCACTTTGGTTGTAAACATTGAAAAGAGAAGAAGGAGGGAAGAATGCATTCCATAACCGTTGTCAATAGTTTTCAAGAAGCTGGACTGCAAACAGAAAAAGCTTGACAACATTTTTTAAGTGCTACAGAGACTTAGATACTTTTTGAGTTGTTCATACTTGCATTTCATTGCGTTACTCATGTCAGAGTGTGTCACACATTGTTTATTTAAAAGTTTTTTTTACATCCAAGTATTGACACTTTAATGCAAATGGCTTAATAGCTCGTACAGTCCCCAGTAACGTCAGTGATCTGCGCTAAACCTAGAGCCGGCTGATCAGTCAGTAAAAGTTCCGCCATGTAAATTCAAACCTGAAGCATGGATCAGGATTCTAGAGGCAGCGAAAGGAAGATGGAGCTCTTTGGACTCCTGTAAAATAACTAGAAAACTATGACCAATGTACAGCGGTGTCAGAACTAATACTCTTATGCAGAAGGACAGGAAAACCCTCTCCATCCTTGTCGGAGTAATGACAGGTCATGCGCTACCACATGAAAAAGCTAAGCCTAAGTGAGAGCGACCTTTGCAGGGGCTGCGGAGACGAGGACATTAATGAAGACACAACTCAGTTCCTCTGTCACTGCCCAGGTCTTTGCCACACCAGACATAAATCCTTTGGAGGGCACTTTTTCAGGATCCCGCAGAATTCAGTGACGTACCTATCAGGGACATCTGGAAGTTCATTAAGGCTTCAAGATGGTTCGAAACCCTGGGGCTATAGGAGGGTGCTTTGGGTATTTCTCCACGAGCAAGGGTTACGTCCCCCCCCCCAAAACGGGCATCACAATGGGTTTATACTGACCTGAGTGTGGCGCAGAGGGTTCTCTCTCCCCTCGCCAACCCATCTACCTAATCTAACGTCAATTATCAGCTGGCATCGTCGTGGCATTTTTTCGAACAGATTTTCTGCATATTTCTTCGGCAAAGACCGCCAAATTGGCCTAATTTCTCATATGACAGCTGGTCCAATGTATACCCTTTCACTGCGAAGCTTTTGCTTGAGAAATGACTACACATTCTCAATAGGGTTTGCGTTGGGCGCCTGGGACGGCCAATCCAGCGTGACGATACTGGATGCCTCTTTCTCAACTACACAACTTTCTCCGATGCTTGAGGTCGTTGTCCTCTTGAAAGATTCACTCCTCGTTTTTTCGCCATACCAGCGTTTGGCAGTCGGAAAAAGAGTTTTTTTTTTGGAAATTTTAACCGATTTTTGAGGTGATATCAGTTCTGACTTCACTGCTTACGCAAAGTTTAAAGCTTCGAACATAGCATTTCCTATGGATCCTTTCAGTTGCATAAAAATTAGTCCCTTTTTTTTCTAAGTATTTACGTCTCATCAGGAGTCTCTAAACCGAAAATACTGTGGCGTATGTGGAACATTTTAAACGATTTTTGAGGTAAAATCAGTTTTGACTTCACTGGCTTCCCCAAAGGTCAAAACTTCAAAGTAGTAGGTAGGGATTTCTCTTACCGGCTACACGTTATAGACGACACGCTTTGCCTTTTCCGACTGTGTATGAAATTGATAATCCTGTGGCGAAGTTTCCTGTGAAGGCAATGAATGCAAAGAGCATTTTGTCATGGGAAGCTTCAGCGGTTCGTGTTTGTTTAAACCTTTAACTGTCTGCATATGGATTGTGTCCATTCTTTGTTGCTCTTTGTTGAGCAGTGTTGTTTCGCGTTCTTTGATCACTCGTTGTTGATAGTTTAGTTTCTCTAAATATTCTAGGCCAGTTTAGGCTGTAAGTAATCTTGGGCAATCATTTCGAAGGCTTTTAGTTTTACAATTTAAATTCTCTACAGTACAGAAAAAGTGTGTCGCTGAAGGCCTCTTTGTAATTCCATATCCTTAGCGTTAACCCTGGAAAGCGGAAACTTGATATTCGCAGAAAGAACAAAAACATGTCATGGCAGGACCCACTCTTATTCCATCATTAAGTGCAAACGCATTTTTCTCAAAGGACTCAAATCGTTTTATCGCAGAGATGAAACCCCTTCAGGCACTGCACATCGGACAGACGATGCTGAGCCGAGTGGTTGTTTAGCATTTCATATACCGAAAGCTAATTAGCCCTTAAGCGTGGTTTTAAAGCCACAATTCACGTGACTTGAATGTTAATTTTAATATAAACATAAGAAAAGGGGCCGAAGGTCTTTATATCCATCCTATGGCATTAAAGAAGCGAATTAAGTTGCTAATCTTTTTCTCCGAGATTTCACTAAGGTTGTTGAGTCTCCCCATGGAGATTGTGCGATATCTGACCATGCTTAGAGCTGAACAACCGCAGAGGAAATGAAACACTGTTTTCTTCCCACTCTCATTGTTGCAGCTGTGACACTGCAAGTTGAAGGGGATCCCTAGTTTGGACGTATGTGTTCTTATAGGCCAATGACTTGTATTAATTGCTACAATTGTTGCAATTTATGTGCGAATCCTGTGCAGATCTTTTGTTTTAGTCGAATTGTAGTTGGGCCACATCTCCCCACGGCTGCCAACGAGAGAGACGATCTAAGAATTGAGTTTGCATATGCTCTCTACTGAGTCATCTATCGATATTTTAAATAGCTAAGCCGGTAAGCCATCAGGCGCAGCAGCTTGAATATTGTTATTCTCACTTCGTTTTGATTGGCGATTGTCGTCGAAGTTGATTTTGGTCTTCGTCAGCGTTTTATAGCCTCCAGTAGTAGGATTTCCAAATTCGCAACAACGATTGTGACTACTACATATATCTAAAGTTTTATTCTTCTTTTTCAGAAGTTTCTGGATCCTCTGACAAGCCCATTTAAGGGGTTTCGTAGTGGCGGTTGAATGTAATCTAACAAATCAGTTTCAACGTTACTGAGGGCATGTTGGGAGCAGTGGGACTTGTTGTTGACCGTATAGAAATTTTTAAATGATTTCAAGACACGCGTTCGGCGAAGATTATGACAGTCTTTTGCGATTGTAGCCTGTCTTCACATTCTTCTGCAACAAGATAGTGATCCGAGTCGATTTTGGCAGCTAGAAAGATTTGGACGTCCAGCATACTTGGGGCGTGCTTTGTAGCAATCATATTGACTTGTCCATAGCTATGAGTCCATTTCCAAATGTGATGTCGAGTAGTCTGTGCTTATTAATTTTCTTGCATCCTTACCTATTTTGGTGCATATGTCTTGTCGATGAGCTCGTAGAAACATTTGTTGATAGCAACATCCTTGTTTTATGTAGGGGCATCAGCTTTTGTCAGGGTGACGATGCGATTTATTATAAAACCGTCGCTCACGTATTGGCATCTTAAGACCATTTGCCTCAATTTTCCGCATACGACCATTCGTCACCTGAATTTGCACGGTCCGTCCCATCACGCCTGGGTGGTGGTTAAATCTGCATAAGAGTGTTAGGTCTTTGCCAATTATTTGGATGCACGTTGCTTGTAAAGGGTACGAACATTTTTCGTAAGATAATAACTGCAGATCGTTGTCCTTTTTTCGTGTGTTAACAGTAGTGTCACTCCTATCCAACCCTTGTGGTCGATATGTAGCAAAAAGTTTTTCTGTGGCCGGGTAGTTACCGTGAACTTCTGGGGCAAAGAGTTGGATATATAGATCCCTATAGCCCTGAGCTGCGAACACACCGAAGTAACTCATATATCAGATCACTTGGAATCGTAGTTCTAGCTGCAAAAGCATTAATTTCATCTAGAGAATGCTTCTGTTGCTGAATTGAAGGAAGAGTGCCTTAGGGGAAACACTTCTCCCCCTCTCGCTAGTCGCTTGGTTTAGTGGGTGTCCTAACGACTTACTGAGACCTCAAGCGGGTCCATTGTACCCATGAAAAGAATACTCATGGAAGTCAAATCAAGTGATAGGGTTGACTAATCCGGAAACCACCCAGAAATGGAAAAAAAATCTCAGGAGTTTCCTAAAATCAGCGATATTAAGGTCCTCCGGCCCATGGAAGAAGCTACTACCAAGAGTACACAGTCTTCTGGTGGCCAGTACGGCACATTCGCATAGTAGGTGCTGGATGGATTCTATTTGCTCTTCGTCCCTGCAGCGTCTGCAATAGTCATGGATTCTGATTCCGGAGTTTCCTGTGAGAACACCGAAGACGATTCATATTTCCCTTCGACTAAGTTATACAAGATTTTTGGAATTTTTCTTATCGAAGGCTGGCCATAGTGATCTGGCGATTGCATGTGTCCATGTGACGCCATGGAGTATTAGCCCTGACCGGAAGGGTATATGCAGGACCTAGTTCTGCACCCTTCCTGGCAAGTTCGTCCGCCCTCTCTTTACATGATATATCCCTGCGGCCCGGTACCTTGTCGGTCGTTGGTATATCGTTGCTTCGATTTTGCCGATGCTGAATGCAGAGACTTAATAGCCGCCTGTCTGTCAACATGGATAGTAATGTTCTCTCTGACAATGTTGTCATTTTTGATTAGCCTTGCGGCCTATAAAATAGCACTTATCTCGGCTTGAAAAACGCTGCAACCGTCTCGAATTTTGAAGGATTGGTTTACTCTTCTGGATTCACAGAAGATACCGGCACCGACTCTGATACGTCCATCCGTCGGTTATTCACCGTAGAAGCACAGCGGTACAGTTCTTTCGCTGTGTGGTGCTTCGGCTCCCCCTATCCACTACCCGGGGCCGCGCCTAGTAGGAAACCCATCCCCCAGGTGGCTAGTAACACCGATTTGATGTACAAGACAGCTGGGACTCACGGCGTCGAGATGAGAGTACGATTTGGTAGACTGGGGCTTAGAGAAACTTTTTGGGCGGTTGTTTCGTGTTGTGTCTATTCTTTGATCATCCAAACCTACACGTGGAGCTCTGTTCCAATGTTTTTATGTACATACAAGCAAACTTCAAGGTTGCGTCTTATTTTTCCTTCTCTTGAATCTTGTTGTGAAAGAGCTACTACTTATCCTGGAAGATAACCTGCCTCCCTTCAGGTGGATTGCTTAAGGAGACAATAATTTGAGCTAGAGGTTAACCCTCTCAAACGCCTTGTTAGCCATGTTTGTTTGTAATATCCCTCTCTCTGCATGGAAACGATTCCTGCAATTAAGATGACAAGCTGCAAGAGGGTAACGAAAAGCTTTAGTAGGTAAAAGCTTTAGTTGCAAGCCGGCATTGAAAGGGCGATCAGTTGCCTGAGGCTTAGCCGCTTTTCTTATTTATGCAGAAATCTACAGTCAGTGTCTATTGATTAGTAGTTCAATCTAATGAATGTGCCCAGCTCTGATCTACATGTGTTTATTGCCATCAGCTCCGATTGGCATCAATAGCCTTACATGTTATCTCCAAACCGATACCAACTTTCTTACGACTTAAACTTTAAAGCGTTTTCGTATCGCTTGTGGTCACATGCAGAGCCGGTACTGGTTATTTGTTTAAGCCGGCATCGAGTCTATTCAAAACAAACCAGCTTTGGTCGGTTTAATTGGGTTAAAGCGCTAAATATTTAAATATAATTTTAGCACGTATACGCCCAGGTGTGCCTCCAATGAATTCCATCAATTTTTGGCCAAAAGCAATCGCTCGAATCAACATTTTCTATTCGAAATCGAAGTATCTAAAAGTAACCATCGAATGGAAAGCTAAATGGAACCAATTTTCATACCACTAACCGTCGACAAACTGGCTTTGATATTTTACAATCCGTTCCGACCGTGCTCAATCTGCACTAGAAGTCGTAGATAATTGCTCTGCCCACGGATTTGCATACCCTCGCAAAACTGATTCCACACCACACACTACAGCTCCGTGCATTCGCGGTTCGTTGTTTTTCTCTGGATCGCTGGAACGATGAGGTGAATGACGTTTGCGGTGAACCTTCTCCGCGCATCTGTGATTCCGCCACCAAGTTGGGTTCTGATCAATAAGCAATTTTTTTTGTTTTTTTTTTCGAATCTGCCACTGATGGTTGCAAGCGAGTTCTCATAAATAATTCATAGGCCGGGCGGAGGTAGAGGCACTATTGCGTAAGGTGCATTGTCAAACTTTTAATTAGAATCGATTGTGTTGTCGTGCTATATGGAGGAAAGTAATTTTTTTTTTAACGAGGCGGATGTGACGGCATTGGAGCAATTCGATGCACTCTATTGGATAATCGCAGCGATTACCCATTAGCGGAGAGTTTGTGTTGTGAATTTAAGCATGCTCCGATATTTAGTACCGTGTTTCTGTCAGCAATGTCACAGGTATGCAATGAGTCAGTTTGTCTTGGTCGCAAGTGAACATCAATTTTCCGCTACTACCCGGTTCATTTAGTTCACTAATGCATTGCAGTTTAACCACTTTCCACTGACGATAGTCTTTTCATTGTTCATAATAATCTGGTTCGGGAGAGATCTCACGGTTTGAAGATAATCCATCGCAGAAAAATGACGTTGGATGACTCAGATTGGGAACTTGTTTGTTTGTCACAGAAGTGAAATGTAGCTTCTAGATGTTTCTTAACAAGATTGGGAGCTGGTTTGGCTATTGTTTAGTTGTTGATGGAAAGCTTTTCATTGGAACTACTGACAGAAATGACGTGATAAATGAGTTAGTCACGAACTTGATTCCTACATTGATAGCTTTGCAGGAGCTGCCGATTTATGCGAGAATCTAGAACTTGGCGGTGACTTTGCGTTCATCACAGGAACTTCATTCGTAAGGACTCTCTCTAGCCCAAGCATCCTTGCATAAACATGCATACACACTTATTATTATTTCTGTTATTTCTTCTTTTTCGGGCAGTGATTCAGTGTTTTTGTGGCATCGATAAGTGTATTTAGCTCCTTTATTTCACGTAAACTAACTTCGGGTTTTCCTGGAGCAAAAAAATCAGTTTCCACTACCCTGAGGATGTTTAAAACATCCATGGATGTGGTTAGGTTAAGCTAATGGCTTGGTCTTGTGACGTTAGTCCCTGTTCTACGCAGACCAGCAAGGACCTTATTGTGCCCTTTTTAAAATTTTACCCCGGGAACCTACAAGAAATAAAGCTAGATAAAGCTGGTAAATTAGAACCACCCAGCAGAACGTTTTATAAGTCCTCCAGCTCCGTTAAAAAGTAGCTGCCAAGAGCCCTTATTCTTCTGCCATCGAAGCTAGAACATTCGCACCGCGGATAATGAACAGATTCAATTCCTTTCTCATCCCTAAAGCTTCGGCATGCATACCGAGATGTTCCTCATGAATGCCAATGGCGCAGTGCCCAATTATGATGCCGAAGATGTGCTTCATAGCGACTAAGGCTAAGCGCGCAGTGATGCGATAAAGCGATCCGATGCAAGAAGCTAGAATAAAATTATTGACATGCATTTTTATGTACGTGCGCACAGTGAAGCGATAAGAAATCATGTGCAAACTTTTATCGCATGCTTCTCGCTTCTCGCATCGTATCGCTTTATCGCATCACTGTGCACGTAGCCTAAGCTTAACCTGAAAAAGAGATCTCTTCTCATTACTCGACTGATGACTTTAGCTTCAATATTCCTTTTTAACGAGCACAGGGGACGGTCTGTAAAGTGTGCAGTGCTGCTTCATTCCGTGCAAGTTCATCAGCCCTTTTGTTATTTAGGATGTCCATACGGCATGGTACTTAGAATAGGGTCTCCCCATTGGCTCTTGATATCTCGTTTACATTCTTTTTGTAGATTTTCACAAGTATTGATCCAGTAATCGCAGAATCCAGAGCCTTAACAGCTGCCTAGCTGTCAACGTAGACAACACTTGTCCTTCCTCTCATACCGATCTTATGGATAATTTTTAAAGCGCCAATGATGGCTGTGATTTCGGCTTGAAGGCCACTGCAGTTGTTGTTTATTTTAAAAAGGCGGTTTACTCCTAGGGATTTGCAGTAATTCCCGGCTCCCTTACCGCCTATTTTAGAACCGTAGCCACTTCTGTCAGGAATTCAAATACTGAATCTCAAACACCAATATCGGATTCATATGATCAGTTTCTGTCGATCTGTCAGCATTCTCCCATCGAGATAGTATGGAGGCATGACCGTAGTGAGGTGGTTTTCACAGTCGTCTTTCTCTTAGTCTCACAGCAGTTTTAGCCGCCGCGCCGTGGTGCTACAATACAAACCTAGCGGAATGAAACTTGGTTTCCATCGTGGCTTGTTTTCAAACAAGTGTCCTGTGACGTCTGGAATCTTGTAATGCTTCTCAATAACTTTCCATCAAACTAGCGAAGATCCGCGTATTACTTTTTCCTTTCGTAAATTGATAAAATTAGGGGCCAAACTGCCACACTCGTTAACGAGTATTTCGTCATCGAAATGTGAGTTAATCGGGCATTCGATCACGAGTTCCATATCACTCGTTATCGAATGCGGTTATTCGTCCCCAGTTCTTGGATTTCCTCGTCCTTTATCCGATGTAGCGTCTTAAGATAGTGCTTGTGCTGTGTTTTGAGGGCAGAAAATCTTTAAACCATTTCAGGAGTAAAATCTCTAGTTATTCGCTTCTCTTCCTGTTGGCGACACCCATTCGGAGATCACGTGTTATGGCTTAAACAACCGTTTTAAAGTGCCTACGTTCCCTTTACTTCTTCGTTACTTTTCCGCCGCAATATTTCTAAGAAAGCTCATGGATTCTTGTGAATAATGGGCGGTTGCGTTAATCTCTCAGTGGTCGCCGTGGCTCAGTTTGACTGCTGCATGGGTTCAAGCCCCAGCCATGTCCACCGAACATTTTTCGTGGCACCACCTCTCGTCGGGGTGGTGCCGCGTTCGCCGTTCGGGGTCGGCGATAAATTGTAGGTCCCCTCCATTCGCGCGAAAAATGAAACCGCAGAACACAAATGGTTATGAGAAGGTATAACTTGGGTCATTCTGAGCTGTCTCGGTAGCTACTTTTTTTTACTTTTATCTCTCTTTTCGCTAAGCTATGAGTTGAATAATTTCTCCCAAAGTATTGTGTCTTGACCAAGCACTCTCTAGGTCAATCCTTAAGAGGGCTCAATTTGCTATGCCTCTCTCGCTCCGATGGTTTCCATGGGTTTTCGTCACCTGCCTAATTTTATTCTTGCAGTGCGAGCCCCAAATATAATAACCAACATGGTTTACTTCCATTTAAGTGCTGGGGTTGTGTCCCCACTGGCGACCTGGGGCGCCCAGGTTATTCGGGCGTAGAGGATGGCGTTGATGTACCGATTTTGGTTCGTGAGTCCGCCTGTGCATTGCTTATGTTACATTTGTCTAGCATTTCGACGGTCTCCAGAATTAATTCCGATTTTATCATGCCTGAGTTCAGTGACTTTAGAGCAGCTTGACTATAGGAAAGGTAAAGATGACCGTGCCACGGGTGTGCATAGGTTAACTTAGATTTAGGACCTAGTATATTGGAAGTGATCAAGAAAAAGTGGAAACAACTGTGGAGTTGATACTAATGTGCGTGCGATCGGGAGAATATTTCTGTTTTGGTGGAAAAAGCTGGTATCTACATTCATAAATGCGTTCTCGCTAATGTTAAGCCGTGGCATAGGAAGTGTTTGAGTCTCTTCTCTTCTTCCTTGATATTTCTGTACATACGAGTATGTAGTTGCGTTCAAATGAATGTGCCCTGTGATTACTTCCATGGTCACCTAGAAGGTTTCTTTAGGACTAATTTTGAATGTCGAGAAATTTGTCCACAGATCTTCGAAACTCATTGCATATTCTCGTTGGTTGTTGTTTTGGTTATTTTGAGGGCTAGTTCCACTGTGTTTTCAGTGGTTTCCTCTATCGCCTGTGCTCCTTCTCTTGCCAGTTCGTCGGCTTTTTCAGTCCCTGTGATATCTTCGTGAACACTTGATCGTGCTATAAAGGACGAAGATTGAAGTTTTTGCAGTCGTCTCTTGAACGGATCAATAGTAATTACAGTACATTGTGCGCATATAGTTAAGTAACAGAGCTTGTATCGCTGCTTTGCTGTCTTTAAGAATGACAATCTCTGTCGTGTGTAGAATTCTTTATCCCACAGCTCGACTGTGCAAATTTGTTATTGCTCTTGTCGACTCCGTTTTCCGTGTTTTATTCATCAGTGATTGAGGATTGTTCATATGAAAGGGTATAGAACTACACCCAGGCTTAACAAAATGGTGCATTTCACCACTAATTGAGTATCGGGCGCTTTGTGCCTGATACCACCACTTAAACACCCAGGCTTATAAGTAGCTGCGTTAACGATTCCACCATTAAGCGGGTTGAAATTGCACGAAGGGTGACGGCTTACGGCGTGAAGTGTGACAAATCTCTTAACTTTCGTGTGCAGAGGAGGAAGGTCCGAGAGAGTTTTCGAAATTGCTTAACATTATTATTCGTAGGCAAAACTAGAGTTTTGTACAGAGATTTGTACAAGCATTTGTACGACTGAATGAGAGATGCATAGATGGTAAAAGGGACTATGAATTGTTATGTATGTATGCAACAACAGCGCTGTGGTAGATTGAAGAAGAAGTGAATAATTGGTCTAGAGAAGTGAAATTTATGCGCCATTCTGTGATTAAGCATTCTCTTCCTGGTGAAGGGTATAATTACCCTTACCTTGGGGTTTACATTTGCCTCTTTGGATTGACACTATTGTCAAATACTATTTCCGGCATTTTATTTAAATTTTCCCAAAGTGGTTTAATGTTTACCATTGATTATTTTAACATATCTGGCACACTTGGCCTGCAACTACTGTGGGTCATGGTAGAGGTGAGGGAATTTCCATTTGGGTCGGTCATTAGGAATTTTGATGAATGCAGATGATGCTGATGATTGTCGGAATCATCGAGCGAATTCATCTCTTAATTGAAAGATCAGTTCTTTTAGCGGTAAGTAACTATGCACGGTGTGGTATGGTGTATGAGGGTGTGCAGGAGTCTCTTCACTTAGGCCTGAGTTGGGCACGCTGTGTTCAACTCTTTTAATCGTCGGAACTGCAGTGATAGGTTTGCTTTGGGATGTATGTTGAGAGAGAGCTTGCGAAGGTAGAAACAATTATGGCGTTGAAACTAGTGTACGTGTGGTCTGGCGAATCTTCCTGTTTCTTGGTGTGAAGGCCAGGATACCGCCGATTCCTTTGTTCTTGAGATGTCTCAGGTTCGGTATCCACATGGACCCCACGGACTTCTGTCGCATTCTCGCAAGAGCTGGGCAGTGGCATAGGAAGTGTTCGAGGTCTTCTTCCTCTTCCTCGCAGTTTCTACATGTTTCAGTGTAAGCGAGGCCCAGTCTATGCATGTGTTTGTTGAGGTTAATGTGCCCTATGATGAGTCCCACCATCAGCCTCAAATGCTCTCTGCTTAAACCTAGAGCAGGTTGCTCGGTTTCTTTACGAATGATCTAGCCACTTTGCACACCGGGAGGTTTGCCCAGTGATCTTCGAAAGAAAAATTATGTAGCTTTCTCCGAAATTCGTTCCGTCTAAGTGCTCCAGTAACGTGTCAAGCAAAATATTACGTAGTGCTTTTTCTTTTGCCACAATGGTCCGCTAAATTGTTTTGTCAACGTGTTGTCGGGTTGAAATGATAAGACCGTGTGGTCTATGACATGGTGATGAATGATCCTTTCTTAAGGAGAGATTTGAAGGTCTCTTGTGTGAAGATGGTCCAAATGGGATCAAATTAACGCCATGAGGTGTATTTGGTTTTCCTTCTACGCAGTGACTTTATGTTTACTGACTCATGGTGACCTGCTGTTAACGATTTTTGTCTGTCGATAGCATCATCATCATCACCATGGCCATTTTCCAATGACTCGTTTACCCACTACGATGGTCGCTTAAGTTGCTTAAGTTGACTCTTCACATCTCCCGATTCTCCGCCATCACCTCTAAATCATCAGAGGCTGTCCCTTAGAGGTGAAATTTTGGATTCGGTTCAACCATCTTATCTTTACCTTATGGCACGGATTCCATCATTCTAGTGAGAAAATCATGTAACTACTCTTTATAGTTAAACTAGTTATTTGTCAATTAAAATTCAACCTATAAACGGGTTCCCAGTGTCTTCCACATCTCACTTGGAATAATTGCATTCAGTTGAATAAATTGCATCAAGAACATTAAATCCAGTCTTTCCCAAGGTCAGACAAACTTTTCCATAACAATGAACTCGTGATAAACTCAAGTCAGATGTCAAGTTATTTTAAATTCAGACCGAGCCAGTGATCTTTACTTCCTTTGATTGTTGACCGTTTTGTCAAAATGTCTCGTCTCAAGGAGTGAAATATCTTATCAACGTTAGTTGACATTTGCCGGTGACTGTGCTCTAAAAGTGACAACACCTGTCAACGAAAACAAAAGCCTGACTTCGAAAGAATTTAAGTGATTCAAATATGACGTTGTGGATCAAATGTCAAGACATTCTGAACTGCAAGCAAAAACAGTGTGAGTCTTGTTGATTTTTTGTTACTCAAAATAAGTTGATAACCAGATACTTATTTATAATTTTCTGAAATGCATTGTTGACCTGTGATTCAATAGACTTTATTCAAAAATGAATCACAAAAATTCTTGTTTTTTTAATCAGTCAACTGTGATGGGGCGTAGTAGGTAATTTACTGTTAAATTATTTGTTTCTACGTTGTGATTGTGTAAAGCGATCAAGAAACCGTAGCGTTTGGCTGACGTACATAGAAGTAGTCAGAGCTATGACTGACAATAATTGGAGTCGGTGGAGCGCAACATTCTCGGCGGAGCTTGAACTTTTGTTAGGTAGGTACCTCAACTTTTGTTACATTCTTCTCGTTCGGTATTGTCGTTGCCTTTACGTTTGGAATAGTTGAACGGAAATGTTCACAAGTTTGCTTAGTGTGGCGCATAATAATTTCAGCATTACACCGCAGAATTTGGTCAACTATTTTGACTAAGTATATCTCCCATGATGTGTCATATGACGCATGAGAGCATTACGCACTAGCAAAGCACACGTAATTACCTCCGTCAGGTGGGAAGACCCGTAAGGGTTTTGTCCTATTTTTCACTTCAATTTAGCAGCACCGGTCTTTTGCTTCAAGTCCATGGTTTCAAGTTAGCGTCAAACTGTTTTTTCTTCCATAGATAGCCTATGATCATAGCTTGTTCTGGTTTGAGTGAATCAATTTTTTCGTCATGCATACCTGCAACCCTGCGGTGTCTCTCCTTTACACCATCATCTCTAATTAACTTCTTTGTCGGTATGAAGCTGAAAGCTACGACCCACCTACTGTGTACATGTCCTGCTCTTGCGACGCTCAGAAGAAGAACCCTCGGGGAATACTTCTATGATGATCTTAACGATCTAGCTGAACTCAACATCCAGAAGATAAGAAACTTCATCTCTGGGACGAAATGGTTCAAATCTTCAGGTTAACACTGTTACGATTGCCCACCTTCGTTGTACTTATGCTACATATTTCGGTTTCTGGTGCCGGTACGCCGGTTTTCTTCGCTGTATGACAATGGACCAATCTGGTCTAATTGTGTCTCTGCCTGAGCGGGGACAGGCACCTAACCCAACCTAATGATGATGTCCTTCTAGTTCGTAGTATTGAATGCATTTTGGACGTTCGACCCAAAGATAAAACATTTAGCACCTACCCTCCATTTTGTTTTGCTGTATCAACTTTCTGTGGTCACCGTGGCTCAGTGGTTAGTGGGTTGGGCTGCTGACCGAGCGGCGTGGGTTCAAGCCCCAGCCAGGAAAAACACCAAACATTTTCGCGGCACCACCTCTCGTCAGGGAATGACAAGCCTCCGGGAGTATAATCTGTCATGAAAGAGCTTCTCACTTCGGCATTCGGAGTCGGCAATAAATTGTAGGCCTTGGCTCATCCCGAGCTGTCGCGCTGTCTATTTATTTATTTTTTGTATCAACTTTCATATAGATAGAGTCTAACGTTCATTACAATCTTCAGATAGATATTCTGTTGATCCTTCTTTGTATATAAGAGCTGCTTTTAACCTGTTGTAGATAATATGCTCCAGGATCTTACCAGCCATATCAATCACACAAAGAGGGTGATATGATGGTGCATCTCCGCCACGCTTGCTGTGCAGTAGTAATCCTTGCATTTTGCATTAGTTTCCGAATTAAATTTTGTCTATTTCTATAATCCAACATATCAGGAAATTGGAAGTAGTGGGGAGAAACTACTGATTGTGCAGCGAAGCCAAATCACCCCTTGTAAGGTGCTGTGCAGTTCTTATCCACAATAGAAGAACATACCAGGTCTATGGAACTAAAGTCCAATCGTTGGACGCCAACTATCTATGTAGATATACCGATTCATCCGAGCATTTTAGATTAGACGAGGTGTTTCAGCTGGAGAAACTCATTGTTCAGGGGCACTATAGATCTGGGTCGCAGGACAGCTATAGATTAGTTCCACTGGTGATCTGAAGATCTTCAATTCGGTACGTTATCTTGTGAGGCATTCAATCGGGTACTGTAAACAATTTGATGGACCTCCTGCGTTAGCTATTGTTGATCGCCGTCTTAAACTCTCCGTCACTGGAGTTCGATCAAGGTGCTCTTTTTCGTTGTGATATGTAGAGGTGAATATCGACGAGATGTATTTCGCTATATATTGTAGTAGAAGCATTGTGTGCGCTTGGCTATCATTTGCATCATTTGGCTATCATTTGGTTTGTCTATAATGGAGCGTATTGATATGATGTCTGTAGATATCAGGCATACTTTGCGGTATGAATTCCTCTCAAGCCCCAATCGCGGCCAATACTTTGCAGGGAAATATACAAAGAATTCTTCGATAAAACCAATAAACGCTAGTGTTGCCTAAGTACAATTGCTACAGCTAAATCGATGAGGCTAGTCTACGTTAAGAAGAAATTTATCAATATAGTGAAAACGGTGTCTTTCTGACAATGACTATTGTAGAAGCTGTAGGGATGAAGAAGAAATATAATTTATTCGTCGCCTGCTATGCGACTTCTTTGTGCTGGTTCGTAGAAGAAGCGCTAATAAGTTCTTTACTTAACTGCAAAACATTGATCGAAAAAAGCTACTGAGATTCATATTTGTAGTTTAGTAACCTGTTGAAAAATGGTTGTTTTGCTCAATTTCGAGCAGCTACTTCTTCAAACAGAGGTCTATACTTCGATGGTTTAGATATGTTAAATGCATGTCCCCAACTCGGTTTCCAAGAATCCGTACCATAAGGTAGGCGTCCGCTATCCGAAATCTCAACTCTACCCATATGGGGATAGCCTTTGATGAGTTAGAGTAGAGGGTGGAAGATCGGGAGAACGAGAGAGTCCATTTAAGCATCCTAAACCCGTGACCCTCATAGTGGATAAGCGGGTCATTGGAAAATGACCATGAATGCTGATGAAAAATGTGTAGGCTCCCAGGCCTCTTTTTACTAATAAGTTAAAGAATGCACCCATTTCACTAACCGAATCTACGGCATAACTTTCCCCCGTCTTTGTTCGAATCTCATGTATTCTGTATACATTCTGCAAAGCCTTGTGCTTAGCTTTCTTGTATCTTAGTTTAATCACAGATGAAATCTTCTCGAGAACATTTTCCCAAGTGAGTCGTGCTTGACGAAATCTTGATTTATGCTAGTGAAAATCATCTTTTATGGTCTATGCATTGCTCGCGAATAATCCGAAGGGTTTGTGTTCATGGGACTTTATCATGTTACCCTTCTTTGGGAGCTTGTCAAGCATGAAATATTGTATTGACGTCAATAATGCCAAATTGTTCGCGGACGTGTCATATATGGGGCACGAGTTCCTTGGTCCATGGCAGGTAGGTAGGTAGGGACGATTGTTAAAGAACAATCAGGTGGGCGGGTAGGTAGCTAGTTGGGAGGGTAGGTGCCAATTTGTGCTGAAGTTGCATCGTTTTGTTATCACAGTTCTCCTGACCGATTTATTGGTTGAGTGGGAATGGGTGTCGACAGGCACATCTGTTGGTCCTAAATTCAAAATGTGGATTTAAAAAACTACTCTTCCTGTTGCATATTTTTATCTCCTATAGTTCGTTAAAGTTGTCAAAGAAGAGTTTGCCAAATGCACTATGACTTGCTTTGGTAAGTGCCAGGCACCTAAAAAGTCACAAGTGGTAGAGGGTTTCCTTCTCATTTATGTCGTTGCAGCTGCGACAGTGCGGGTTAAAAGCGATACCAAGTTGGCTACATGTGTTCTTACTGCCCAGTGGCCTATGCAATATCTGTTCGGGTTGCTCTAAGTAGATCATTTGTTTTCGTATGGTTGTAAGTTGGCCAAGTCTTTCTGGATATGGCGGAGCGCGTAAGGTAGTTTTATTTAGGAAGGATCGACTCCTTAGGAGCGCGAGCTCGGTTCTGTATTTTAGAAAAAAATTGCGACGTTTCAATTATGTGTTGGCACTTAGTTAGTCTCATGACTGGGCTCATGGATTGTGAGTATTTCGGCTTGAAGTTTGGAAGATTCCCGAACCTACCCCACCATCTAGTTCTCAACCGTCTGTGAAAATTGCTGTGCCTTAATCTTGTGTTACTTTTCCGTTCCTCCATTCTCCTCTTGATGGGATTTGCACAGCGAAGTCTCTGCTGAGCACCAGGCAGTGGGTGAGGTAGTCTGCGAGGGATATTACAGCTTCCTGAGACAGTGAAGCCAGAATGCTACAGGGGCCGTGAGACCTGGCGACTAGCACCTGGGTGCTCTGTGTCTGATGGGACTGCCTTAAGTCATTCTGACGTGAAAGTCAGAGGATACTAGGTTAAGAAAAACCTTTAGCGCGTCCGTCGGGCGTGACTGTAATGCCTCTGTGGTACCGATAGTAGCACTTCTCTGGATTCCGTTTAGTTTAATGATGTTTTGACCCTTGTTCAGTGCGGGCCACCAGACTCGTATGTGAGAATTGATCGTACTACGGCAGTGTACATTGCCCTTTTCGACATTCTAATGCTGGATGCAATCGAACTTTCAGCGTGATTTAGTTCGAAGAGCACTTCGATAACAAACTTTTGAATGCATCCGTCTAAAGTTGGAGAACCCGAATCGGGAGTTCCATTCGTAAACATTCATAAACAGAAGCAACGAATCTAATTCAGAACTTATTCCAGATAACCGTGTTTCGTTCACATCGACTCCCGATCTGACATTGCCGTTAATTCGATTAATTAACTGTAAATTATAAAATAAAGTAAAATTAATACAATGATTATCGCGTCATTTTACTTTCAAAGTAATTGCTAAAAATATCTTTAGCCTTAAATTTTGTGTTTCCCCATGGAGCTGTACAGCAATTTCTCGTCATAAATTTAATTTGCATCTAATCACATTAAGCAAGGCGTACATTGTTGGTGTTTTAAATTAATGTACCTCACCTCCTCACCCGCAAAAAAAAAAAAAAAATCAATCAACCAACTACAAGCTCCGCTTGAATCTATAAAACTTAGTTTCCCCATCACATCACAGCACTTTGCTTAATTACTGCAGGTATTGGCGTGGCTAACATTGTGTCATGTAGATTACGTTTTGGTAATTAAGGCTTATGTCCTCAATACAAGTGTCTAACCGGTTCATCAAGCCCACACATTACCATGGCTCGCGCATATTGCAACATTCGACCGCATCAGATACTTTGATTGCGAAACTTTGATAGTGCGCGACACTCTGAAGCAAGGAGCATGTCTATACAGCCTACCCCACCTGCGGTCTATTCAAAATTGTTTACCAAATCGATTTACACTTAATACTTTGTATCGCTGAGCTGCGCAAAAGATACTAATTTGCCTACCGGTGACGATCTGGTGACAGATGTGAATTGATTTGATCTCTTAGTTCGGGCGGTACTTTCGTGGGGGTGGGCGAGACTACAGTTCAATTGATTGTGGTGGTTTCTTGTTTGTTGATTTGGCAATTTTCACCTTAAACAGTGTGCGGGTATTCCCATGTCGATGATGTGTTTAAGAACGTTTTTGATGTCACGTACTTGTCCGCCCTGGAATTAGAATGTGGGCGCTAATCCAATTACAGAGTTTATAATTCGAAATTGTGCTTGATCCGTCTTATGCGGCGGATTGAGGACAATTGCCATACGCTGTAGCAGAATGAAGGAGAAGTGCTATAAAAAGTTTAGCAATTCAGCATCGGTGGTGAAGCAATTTCGAAATAACGACCATACATCGCCGGTTCCGGACATATTCTTTGATGGAAGAATATAATGTTTGTAGCTTTTGCGTGATGGACACTTCCACACCCTTGTCGGTTCAAAGAGAATACTTTGGATTTCGGGTTTTGCATTTGCAATGTCTTCGATAAAATTAAACAGAGCACAGCGGAATTCAAATCTTCTAATTGAAATAATTTTAATACTTCAAGTCTTGACTTGAAATGTACATATACTAGAGCTGTGGTAATAAACCGCTCTGTGGTGTTGAATGATAATATCGTATGATGCCTTGTATGTAAAGTATATTCTGTCGATTTAGGACAAGAATATCAAGAGTTGGAGGTGAAGCTTATGGTTATGTTTCATGTCTTTGGTGGGATGAAAAAGTTATCTTCTTCGTCATCATGAATAAGAAAAATGTTACTCTTTGTCGACGAGTTACAGAACAATCGGGTTGAAATCTTTTATGCTGAAAAGGAATGTTCGGAGAATGCCAATTAAAGTGGCTTCCTTTTGTTTTATAGGGCATGCTGTCCGTGCTTTCTCTGTAGAGATGTCAACGTCTCTGCTGGTATAGTTCTGTAGATTCAATCTGATCCAATCAATAGGTTTTCACGTTAGAATGAACAAATATTTTGCAACAACCTATAGACGGCTAATGAAGAGTTCTATCGTTTCTTAATTCCGCTTTTGTTTCTTTTTCATGGCAAATTTATCCCCTTAGCAGATTGAGCGATTTTTCGTAGATTTGAACCTGTGGTAATGAGCAACGCCGACCATAGCTTTTACCTTGTGGTATCAAGTACCTTTTAAGGAAACTTGATGGATCTCTAAACAGACTAGAAATGACTATAAACACGCCTTAAAGCGTGCAAACTGCAACCTCCCTAAATAAAGTAGAACTTTCTAGTCCTTTTTAAAAGAATACCTCATCGACTAGATGGTCGATGGCGCTTATCTGCAACATCAAAGCAATTCTGCGTGGTTTAGAGTTCAATATCTTTCATCATTTATCATCATCATTCTCCGATGGCCTGCTTATTCACTATGAGGGTCGCGGGTTTAGGGTGGTGAAGTGGACTCTCCACATCTCTCGATTTTCCGCCAGCGACTCTAAATCGTCAGGAGCTATCCTCATGGTGAGATTTCGGATTTAGTCCAACCATCTCCTGGGATGGCTCCTCTGAACAGCTAACATATTGTCTTCTTCCTTGTTCTTTGAAACCTTCATTCCACAGGTACATACACACATTATCCTCTAATGTCTTAAGCAATTGACGCAAACAAATCGTAACGCTTTTCCATGCCGTACTGTAATAGCCTTAGAATGTCGTGATTTATTTGTATGAAAAATCGGTCGCACCTATTAGTTTTAGTTTGTCCAACTGTAATGACATTCAGTTGACTTTTTGTTTATGTTTCTCTGTACACTTTGTGCTTTCATACAAAAAAAAATAAAAATTTTGCGAGCAACACACACCTACTATTTGACTGGCTGTCACTGTTTACTTGTCTAAACAAACCAAACAACTCTTTGCCGGCACTCTTTGGCAGTAAAACAGTAAAAAAAGAAAACCAAAAGGTGTGCTTTGAGGTTTACAAATTCAATACTCTGAGCTGTCCGGCTATTTACAAAATATTCGTTTCACCTTTGCGTTGTGCATGTCAAGTAGAGAGAAAGAAAAAAAAAAACGTCATACTGGTTAGGAGAAAAATGTATGAATAAAGCGGTAACTATACAATTTTCCACGCACGTTTAGTGCATTAGTAGTTGGTATGTGATTTTAATAACCCTTATGCAACCTGCATAACTGTTTTTACCCTTTGGATGCTTCAGTGGAGGCAGACTATGTAAATAATTTTCCTGAAAACCATAAACTAGAGCAGAGAAAGTCCAAATGCATTTTTCGATTTTCCTAATCCTTATGGAGTAGTTCGTCGTTGGTATTTTATTGAAAATATTTTTTTTCTTTCACGATTTTGCATAAAATAAATAAGAATGTTTGTTAAACGACGGCAAGCGTTTGACACGTGGTTACAGAGTTGACGTGACTCAGTGGTTAGTGCGTGACTGCTGAATAAACGAATTCAGGATGGAATCTTGCCAAAACAAGGAACTTAACCATTTTTATTTGTGGCACCGCCTCTTGACAGTTATTGACAAACTTCTTAGAGTATAATTGGTCATGGGAAGACACTCAATTCGGCGTTCGGTATCGGCAATAAAATCCTTTCATTCGTGCAAAAAAATATAACACGCACAACACGAAAGGCTGCGAGGAGCTAGTACTTTGCCTTAGAAGTTGACCGAGATTTAGTTAATCCTCAAAGTTAAGGAACCTTATGAGTACGACAAATTTGATAAATAAATAGGTTTGCTAAGTTGTTAGGGAAATGTTTGCTAAGCGTGTGTTATCTTGTTTTGGCTAGAGCTCGACAGCTGCAGATAAAATTAGCGAGAGTTTCCTTTTCGTCTAAGTCCTTGTGAGTATGGCTATTGATTTTGAAGGGAATTTTTTGTGTGGCATTTAGTCAGTTTCAGTCTTATGGATATTGACTTAACACTACAATGAACACATTTTCCGAAAACAGTTCATTGCTCGCAGGCCTTTAATGTTTCTTTGATATGTGCTAGAACGAATTGGATGTCCAGTAGTTCAAAAGCAGAACTAACATCATCTCGGGGCGGTACATAAGCACAGTTTCGCCTTTTCAGAGAAAAGGAAATATAAATAGACAGTCAATGAACAGCGAGTTTAAAGGTCGCCGAATTAGGAATCCCATCAAAAACATTACTGTTAAAAAAAGGCCAAGTTCTTATTTAAAATGTTAGCCATAAAAAGTAATGAGATACCAGCGGCCAAGTTCTTGCAGAACTTTACTAGAGAAGTTAAGCAGATCAGTAAGTTAGAGCTTTATGCGTGGAATTGAGTGAATGTATCTATAAAAACTCTAACTATCGTAACCTCCCTCGAATAAATACAATCATGGCTCTTGAGAAGTATGTTTTTACCTAAATCCAAATAAGTCAGTTTATGTATACCAGTTGTTTCCTGGTGTGATGTATGTCCATGTAAGTGAATCCCCCATCTGCTTGAAGTAGACGTAGACGAAGATTTTAGATTTTTCCCTTAATATGCACCGTAAATACAACATGTGTACCAAATTTCAAGTCTCTAGGTCTGCTGGAAGTGGGTGATAGGTTTTTGATGATCTGTCAGTCAGTGAGTTAGCTACGAAATTATAACAATTTGGCGATTTTTCGAATCAAATATCTCGGAAACTATAATAGGTACAAACTTGAAATTTGGAATATGTTGTCATATGGCGCTCCTCTCCTCCTGGCCAGACTTCCAGCTACTAAGGGAGCTGAGTTATAAGGCACTGAAATTTCGGCGAAATGCTAGCGGTAAAGGATGCCTGTAGTGAACTTGGCGGT
This sequence comes from Matsumyia berberina, assembly GCA_917880715.2. Lineage (NCBI taxonomy): Eukaryota > Metazoa > Arthropoda > Insecta > Diptera > Syrphidae > Matsumyia > Matsumyia berberina. The sequence goes on along the minus strand of OU862870.1, from coordinate 105,077,519 downwards.
GCACTACCGTGCACCCAGATGACAGTAACGCCGTTTAAGGCTGTGATTGCGCCTTGGCTGTCTGAAATCTTCCTTTTTGAAGTTTTATCGACAGGCTTGCGTTCTTGATCGTTAGTCTTTTCGTCTAAAACACATTTGCTGAAACTAGAGAATTTGGATAGTCATATCAAATTCGAGTAAATCGAAGTCAGAACCAAAGTGGTAAAAATGCTTACCAAGTAATCTTTCTAAAGCCTAGTTTTAGGGTGATACAATCGGCAGCAGTTGTACCTAAATTTCCTGGAACTGTATTGTGGTGAAGAGCTGAAAAGCTTGATGACATATAAAGATGAGGTGGTTCGACGTCCTGGTCAGACCCCTGTCAAGTAAGAAATAATCCTGTAGGTAAAGACTTTGTTTATCATCTCGCAGAAGGGTGACAGGATAGTTCGTTCCAAGAAACTAAGTCAAGAAGTAGCGAAAACAAACCTTAGGTATCACAATGGGTCCATGTTCTTACCAATCCATAATCCTAAAACTGACTATGTTTTGTCCAGCACCCACTGTCATTAAGTCTTCCTGCGTTTTGGATTACTGCACTGGATTTGATAGAAAGGTTAATCATTGACAGTGCAACCATACGATACGTCTCAGGTCCACTATGCATTCTCCCTTAACCCGGTACTCAGCTTAAGTTAAGCTTTAGATCTATAAAAAACCCTAGGTACTTACGCGCTGGATGATTAAATTGACGGAGTGGCTAATCTTTTGGCTGACTAAAGTTGACGTCAGCTTCTTTAGATTTTGTGGTAAACGGTATCAGTGTTATCTTGTCCGGAACAGTTTCGAGTCGCTTAGTGGCCGAAGACCTTTCTTACTCATAACGGCGCCAAAACTCAAGCTTAGTTTGATTCTTAACCAATGAGTTGTTCATTTTTTTTAAACTTTCTGTATGGCCTCACTGACTTTGGTGCAGTAGACTTATTTCAGAGACTGCAGTGCTAGATAGAGCAGATCCCCAAAATTACTAAAAGGTCTCACTGTAGTAGGCATGTTATCTTCGGAGGACTGCTTCCTAAACTAGCATGTGCAAATACATTGGGTAGTGACTTTCATTTGTATTAAATTCTAAGTACATTCTGTTTTGAAGACCTTCGATATGACGATAACTCTTACCTTTAATTAAATGATCATGGCCTTGCACTTTGATTTCCCTGGCTTTCAAACCAAATTCATTGTACTTTGTTAGAATGGAAAACAAGTTCTCTAGCAAGATCGTCCTTCTTCAGTTTTGAAAAATGTGTCCATAGTGGATATTAACAACTTAATCTGGCTTAAAAACTCATCTGTGGCGCAAAAGATCTTTAAGGGAATGCCTTCGACTATCAGAATAAAAATGGTCGTCGTCGGTTAGTGGTTAGTGCGTTGGACTGCTGTGTGAGCTGCATGGGTTAGGCTCCAGCCATCTCCACCGAACATTTTTCGCGGCATCACTTCTCGTTAAAGACGCATACACTTATTAAAAAAGCCCTTGAACTTGTTTGATTGTAATGGAGTTTCATATATATGCACTGCGACCTGCGAAGATCTATTGTGTCCTATAACTCCAATTTCGATTCCCTTAGGAATTTCAGTGTTTGGAACTGAAGGCAAGATCTCCTTTCCTAGATATCTGATGTGCGCAACGATTACAGAATCTAATGTGATTGAGGGCACTGCATCCACTTAAAGGGTCTTTCGTTAAGCGCTTCCTATCTTTAAATTTAAATAAAACAAGGTGTGTGTGAGATATCATCGAAATTTTTTATTCGTTTGATAAGCCTATCGATGCCATTATGTATGGAATATAACATCGTTCAAATGTCCGCCGCGGCTTCTCTGGGTGGCGCGCATCCGAAATGTCCAATTTTCCATGACTCTGGTGCATAAATCAGGCTGAATTTATTATGTTGGCTTTGAGGGCCGCTATGGCTTGTGACTTATTCGCATAGACCTCCGACTTCAGAAAACCCTACAAGAAAAAGTCTAACGGGGTCAAATCGCACGATCTCGGTGGCCAGTTCACATCACCTCCACCTGAGATTACCATGCCCTCGAATCTCTCGTGCAGAATTTCCAATATAGCGTGAGATGATATTGACACCACATGTCGTTGGTGTCAATATCATCCAATTCAGGCCAACAGAAGTTGGTAATCATCGACCTATAGCGCTCGCCGTTGACGGTGATGGCCTGGCCAACGTCGTTCTCAAAGAAATATGGACCGATGACGCCGCCAGCCCAAAATCCACACCATACAGTGACTTTTTCGGATGCATTTGACGCTCTTCGATCTCATGTGGATTGGTATCGTCCCAAACTAGACAATTTTGTTTGTTTACGTACCCACTCATGCAGAAAGGGGCCTCATCGCTGAATATGATTTTTCGATAAGAATAAGGGTCAGTTTCCAACTGCTCCAGAGCCCATTCAGCGAACACACGTCGTTGCCTATAGTCGTTTACCTTCAGCTCCTGGGTCAGTTGAATTTTGTACGCGTTCAGGCCCAAGTCACGACGCAAAATTCGCCAGGTTGTGGTCTGCGAAAGTCCGAGTTCTTGTGAGCGACGCGAAATCGACTGCCTCGGATGTTTTCGGTAGATCTTGCATTTCGTCGAAGTACGGGTGTTGGTTAATCGTTTACTGAACCAGAGGACTCAAATTTATCCACCACACTGCGAATAATCCTCTCGGAAGGACGATTATAACAACCATAAAATGGGCGAAGTGCGCGGAACGTTGCCCGAACAGAACACCGATAAAACAGTTTTATTATTTGCACGTGTTGTTGAACGCTATATCCGCCCATGGTGATTTGGCAAAACAAACTGAATAAATGACAGCCAATTTGACAGATGTAGCTTCAACTATATGGCCGCTATCAATTGTCAAAGTTTGGAGGTCCCTATTGGAAGACCATTTAGAATGTGTTTAAGAGTTTGCTCTGCCTTATTATGAAATCTACAGATGTTGTTGTCCTCTTTGTGAGAGGTCTTCTAAGCTTATAGTGTCCGGTAAGGAATCCGTCTAGCATTCTTAGCCTGTTCTTATTAAGTTTGATATACTTCTCCTGCCTCTTCCGGTGGTAGTTCCCGAGAACTCACAACTCAGGAAACTCTCTTCAAAGAATGTTCCTTTGGTTCTTGCCATTCCCTAGTTTGTTCTCCCAACCCGCAGAAGGCTTTCTGACTTATGAAGGGGGTTTCTGTCCCTTCTTCGCCTGAAATACGGAAGTGTCCGGGAACCCAATAAAGTGTGACTTTATTATATTTTCCCAGCTCGTTGGTATTGCTAAGGGCCTTCCCAAACTGATTGCCTATGCATTCAGGGCATTCAATGGTAACTTGGCTGTCTGATAGTATCCCAATTTCTTGCTTGTGAAGAGATGTCAGAGAAAGACTGGTTGCTTTCTACAATATTTTGTGTGATCTTCTTCTGGCTTGCGCGATTTGCGTGCAAAGAAGACCAGAAATCGATTCCGTATTCTCAATAAGGGCAAAATCCTGATAAAGGCGAACATTCCATTCAAGATATTTTCTTAATTCATTCGAAAGCAGTGTCGTTGATCTTTACATTTACATATTTAATCCACATCTCCATTTCATTCTTGTTAATCTAACTTCACCGTTTGAACGTGGATAGGTCTCAGTGGACAAAAAGTTATGTGTGTTACCTCTAGTGTCACCATAAATTTGCCATAATGGCACTACTTGTTGTTCCTATTCTTTGTTGTTTGTTTTAAACTATACTTACCTTGAATACTTAGTGCAGTTTATCGCTGCATCGGTGTGTTATGCACTTTCTGTTGTGGTTTGCGCTGCCACTTCTACTATAATCATCTACCCAAACTAATGCCATGTCATTAATATTGAAATATCTAATTTGCCATCTCATTTCGAAAACGCCCTTAGCTCACAGTCGTGCCATAACAATTTGTCAGCTGATAGATCTATTAAATTTGATTATTTGTTTAAAAAATTATCGAAAGTGGTTTCCTCAAGAGACACAAAATAAATGAACTCTGATTCAGGAATTTACGTCAATCGTGGCTCAGATGTCCAATTCGCAGAAAACGGGACAAGTGTGTTAATATCTTGCAATAAAAATAAAACGAACTGTAGACTTGAGTGCCAGCGATTTAGAGCCAAATGGCCACAGCAAGTTTCATCTGGGCTCTGTGACTGTGGATCGTTACGCCACGTCTTCCAATCCTGATTTACAACTCTGTGAATTACCTCTAACCAACATATCACATCGATCAGATAGATGCGCAATTAAATTCAAACTCAATTACCACATCAAACAGAAAACATACGAGTACAACTCAGCAAAAGTCAAACAAAAAGAAAAAAATCGTTAAGGATGCAATGGTCGGTGTTTTGAGTGCTAAACCAACAACACTCGGCATGATGACGTCAGTATTTGAAATGAAATGAAAAAAATGTATCCATTCATTATATTTAAACACGATACACGCTTATAGATAGAAGCAAAAATTCAAACTGCGGTTACTTTTAGTTTTGTGGTTACCTGAGGTTTTGCCCAGATTGGGGCAAACAAAAACGCTCTTTTGTTTGCCATCTTGCCGTTCGGCAACCATCCGATGACGCATAGCTAACTATTTTTGTCTTGTGTTGCTTTAAGATTAAACGGCTTGACGGAGTCTGAAACACGTAATTTGCTTTTATACTACTATTTGGAGCCAAAAGTGTGTGCCCCCGCACCGAAAGTGGTTTATTTATGTCGAGAGTTGCCTTTAAGGTGAACTAAGCACTTGTTTTGCTGCGTCTTAATTTGCCGGAATGACTTCACGATGCTAACTCATTAGAAGGTTGTAATATAATTTTTTGTTTCTTTTGTTGTTTTTGAGCCTAATGTGTGTTCAAACATGCATACATAATTCAAAAGTGACAATAAAAGATTTTAACAAGGAGATAGATGTGCATTTGCCTTGAGCTAAGTTTACTAGCTGTGTTTAGGGCGACATAGGCAGCGATCCATACATTTCTGTCCACCGATAGAGTTGCGCCCAACTCCACGCAGTCATCATCGGATAGCTTGTATATAGATTTAGGTTAGGTTAGGATTGCGGGCTGATGAGGGTTACCTCATCACACTTAGATCTATGTAGACCCATTGTGATACCCATGATATTTCATATTGCGGTTTTAATTCCTTGGTGAAAACCATCCGGCCGTTCTTGCGAATTTGAGAAGTTCTGACGGTGAACCATCAGATAGTTCGTCGATATAAATGAAGAAGAATTTACCTAGGGTTCTATTTCTTAACTGGCAGTAACAGAAAAAATGGGCTGTGCCCTCATAGACCTCTTCGTCACCGCATCCCATGCATATATCGTCATCGTTCAGGCGTGATTTCTTTGTGTGATATCTTAGCATGTGGTGGGCAGTAAGCACTCTCACCAGCGTCGACAGTGATTTTCTGTCTTTTTGTAACATCTGACAGGTTTTTGCATTGTCATATTCTGGCCACAATCTTCTTGATACTTCACTGGTGGTTAGTGATTTCGACCTATTACAGTCAAAATCGGTTGTAACGACCTTTGAGGGACCGATGAATTTGGTCGTTATAAGCGAAGGGTCGCTATAACCGATATCAAGGTTAGTTAATGGAGCTCAGCCGGGACCTAACAATTTGGTCGTTATAATCAATACGTCGTCATAACCGATGTCGCTGTAAGCGATTTTGACTGTATTTCTACTAAGGTTTTTTGTGCAATTTTTGCACTTAGATTGCAGAGATGCGGTTTGATCATTATAGTCCGCTTGCTTTCGGGCTAGGGCTGAGCCCATTTTTGCTAGTTCGTCAGCTTTTTTATTTTATAGCAGAATTTAACGTTGTGCTGCGTGCCAAAAACCTTAAGCAACAAAACTTCACAAGCTTCGATGTTATCTGCGTAGGATCTATTGCTTTTATGGCAGCCTGGGTGTTAATGTAAATCGTAATATTGACATTAGTTGGGCAGCTCTTGTCACTGCCGGGATCTCCGCTGGAAAACGCTGCTTTGATCCATCTTATGGAGCTGCTAAGTCCTAACTCTTCAGAGAAAAGATCGGCCCCTTTGCCTATATACCTTTTTGAGGCATCTGTATAGACGAAATTGTACACGATTAACACTTCGTTATTTTGCCACTGTCCTCTGCTTGGAAAGACCCATGCAAAGGGTCTCTCCAAGTCCAAGTCTGGGACAATGTAATCCGAGTTGACATTGATGCCCACATGATTGCATCTCATATGGATTTGGTCTCCAATGTTTAGACTGGCCGATTCTGAGAGTACTCTTCGCTGCAGTCCCTTGCATGTAGAGGTCTAGAGATAAAATGTTAAGAATTACTTCCATCTCCGGTGTTGGTGTTGTTCTCTTCGCACTGGTTGTTGCAGTGCATGCGACTCTCTGTATTTTGGTCATATCTTTGAGGTTGGCGGTTCTGGTGGCAGCGTGCCTCCAGACCAATCCTCTGTATGTGAGTATAGGTCTAACGATAGCTGTGTACACCGATTTACAAGCAGCTGTAGTTGTTCTAATTGTTTGACTGTTAAACCAAAGTCGTAAAGAAGAAGACTCCTTTGGGTGAGTTTGGTTTCATAAGCCTTACTAGAAGTACAATTTCAAGGCCGCAATGTGAAACGATTTAAAAGTTTTCCTTCTGGTGAGTGTATTATGTTACACGCATGCGCTTCAAAGCTAGAACTTAACTCTTAAGGAGTCCAGGAAAAATATGATGTTTCATTGTACCAAAAAACTTATTGATATGAAAAACCTTAGATTAAGGCTTTTTTTTTTACACGATCTGGATCTTATGCAAGGCTCTAAGATTCGTGTTAAGTGCAGGTCAAACATAAGATGTTTGCTTAAGTCGTTTTAAGGAAAACCAATCTGTTTGTATGCTAGAAGAAGGAAGTTCTCAATATCAGACTGAATAAAAAAATGGGTGCGTAAAACTCTATGGGCGGCAGAAGTCAAACTTCTTGAGCACAGGTTTTACGCACTTATGTATATTACCTTATCTTCGAAATCATTCGTTTTAATGCCTTTAAGTTCTAGTGATTGAACGGTGAGTGTGAGTGAGAGTGAGTGCCAGTGCAACTTTCCCACAGCAATCGCCCGGCGTTTCCTTAACAGTTCCTTTAGTTTCTAATGATGCGTTCAAAAGCCGGTTATGATACTCAGGTCGTTCCTATTTAGACTGAGGTAGTAGTTTATTAGGTTGCCAAACACTTTCTTAGTTTCTGGTTCTGTTTTCCTTCTTAGTGGAAGATAAATGATGCTGATGATTGTAAAGTTCTTAAGAAAGTCATTGAGAAGTGCCTTCTTTCAAGTAAGAGAGATATAACCTCTACAGGACGCCAGCTTTCCTTTTTTTTGTTACAGCCTTTACTTACTTTGTCCTTTACTTACTGTGGACTTACTTTGCTCACTAGGTATCTGACTGCTTTTAGTCGGATACTCATCCTCATTTTTTACTTCACTGTAGTCACCATCAGCATCCTTTTTTTTAATTTGCGTTAGGAAATTTTGCTAAAACTTTTCAGTTCCTCGCAGATGAGATGATTTTTTTTAACTTGCCTTTGGTATTTTCTGTGATTCCGTATAAAATTTCGGATTGGATCATCAAGTTTTCCGCTTCTATTTCCGCACATTCGTCCTGATCATAGCTTGTTTAGCGTTTTACTAATGACTTGACTTTGTACTGCTGTCCTCTTTTATCGGGCAACCTGTTGGGAATGTTTTTTTTTATGCCGCTTTGTGGATTGTCATTTGCCATGTCGAGAACATCCTGGAAGGCATTACGTCAGAAAATCACAATGGATCCAATTGAAGATCGCGTCATGTAGGATGTAGTCACTCCTGTAGCCTACCTACCTACCTAGGCGTTCTTCCATCCCCAGCTGTAGCGCCTTATCTTGGGTGGCGTTGGACTAAAATCAAACATGACATTGGTCCGGGGCTTCTTGTCTTCTTAGGCGATGAATACTTATTGTGACGTTTTGTTCAATTTGCCAAAAGCGACTGTTGTTTCTTATGGTAGGGATCCGGAAGGCTTATGCGTCCTTCGTTCGATTTTTGTCTTTGTATGAGACTTAGGTTTTCTTTTATGAGACTTCGGATTGTCTAAGTCTAAGTTGGTTTAACGCGCCACTTTTTATCGACCATATCACGGCAAATTGATGCATCTTCTCAGATATGCAGATAGACACCAGGAATGGCCCATTCAATGAAGGCCATTCATTTCCCTAGTATTCGAGAGCAGCGCTATAAACTTAATTGAAGAGCGTATTTTGTGTACTGTGTTTGCAGCGGAGTCCAAGAGCAAATCTTTAAAGTTTGCCGCCAACTACTCATTAAAATTAAAATTTCAATCTCCAATTGTAAAGGCTTTGCTATTGTAAGGGTTTCCATTCCGCAGTCCTATTTTTCTTAGATAAAATCATAGACACACAGTGGCCCAGCTCTGCAAGAGCTTGCTGCTGTAACAAAATAATTTGACATCCCTTCATACGATAGAATGAACACATTTAGGTAACGATGGGAAATTAAACTACTCCGCTCTGACCTCCTCTGCGCAGATATTTCCATTACACCATTCGAGAGGACCCATTTCCATTTACCCGGCTCTTTTACAACACCTCAGTTGGAGTGCCACACCATCCTAGATGGCTTGATGATAGCACCAAAGGGCGGTAAGGAGACCTTTAACGTTTATTAAAAACTCAATAAACAGCAATAGAACCTCTTTTTCAATTATGCAAGCCTTCTGTCATCAGGCCACAACGTACGTTTGTACATCAATAAACCCAACTACAACTACACCGCGCACAAAGCAAAACCAACAAAGGGTGTTTAATCAAATTTACTGTCAGTCGCCTGCTTGCATATGGCGGCACCGGTCGCGGTGGCTGAAACCTTCATTTCCATTCATTGCACTTCCAGGTGGTATTGATTGCTGCCCATCGAAACACGTAGATAAAAGCGACTTTGTTCTGTTTCCCCTGGTGGAATTGCTGCTTTTGGCACTCTTTCCAATTACGGAACACAAACTCATCCACCAATTATCCTCGCTGTCCGCAAGCATATTTTTTTATTTTTCATATTTTTTATGTTTTTCAAAAACGATGGCTTTTCAGGCTCATCGTGGCGGGGTCTGTTCAATTAAAATCGGCGCAGCGCCTTGAATATGCATGACGCGGTAGACAAAACCAAGAAGTTTCCTTTCAATCGAAACAAGGTCAAACTTGTGGTCGTCCAAGGACACACCAAATCGATACACAATGCAGTACAGGAAGTGCACTTCTATCTCCACTTTAGATCGTGATAAATTGTGTGTCATTGTGTAATTGGACCCTGAGGCACGTTTGGAAACGTCGTCGTCGATTCGATTGGGCCGTACGTTTACATCCGAACGGTTTCAATTAGACCGCAATATTACATATTGTGTCGGCTAACTCTTGTTGTAGTAGGTGGAGAGGACCAGATGCATTTGTAAGTAATTTCCGATTTGGGCGAGAGATGGGAATTCCGGAGCAGTTGCCATTGGGCGAGGGCCAATTTAAAAAGATACGAGCATGCAGTGACAAAATAAACAATTTGCCGGATTTTGAGCAAACTGTGTGGATTCGTGTGGATGTGAAGGACCTTCTGAATTAGTGTGCAATTAAGTTGAAAATTAGGTTGCGGTGGTGGAACGCCACTTATTTTGGTGTGTAGTGTAGTGTGTACGCTTAGGGGCTAACTCCTCGAATATAAATGGCTTTATAACCTTGTATCCAGATTTGTATTTGCCTAACTAGGTCGTTGCCGCAATCAATGCAATCAATGGTTAGTTTAAGCTTGTTTAAAGGAAAGATAGAGAGAGAAAGTTGAAAAAAGACTCAAATGGTTCACAATTTGTTCGCGCTTGTAATCTGGTAACGTTCTACTTTACAAATGCGCATTTAAGTCGTAGACTATCTCTTGGATAGAACATTTTCACAAGTTGAACAAGGGCTCTATATAACCGTTCTTTTGATTCTGTCGTTTGGACGACCTATCTAACAATGGATGGATTCAATTGGAATGGAAAGATGGAAAGATCTAGTTCCACAGTACTTAGGTTAGGTTAGGTGGCCTGGTTCGGACAGAGACACACTTAGGCCAGATTGGCACGTTGTGATACCACGATGAAGAGCGGGCTTACCAGTACCAGGAACCAGAGTATGTAACACAGAGTACATCGAGATGGGTAACCGTCACGGTATTAACCCTAAGAGTTGAACCATTTTGTCCCAGAGATGAAGTTTCTTATCTTCTGGTTGTCGAGTTCTACCAGATGGTTATGCTCATTGTAGAAGTGTTCCTCAAGGGTTTTTCTTCTTAGTTTTGCAAGGGCAGTTGTAGTTTCTTTTTACATCTCGTCTCTGCAGACCTCCAGTCTGAGTGCATGTCTGCCTATCAAGTGAGGCCCCCTATTAGTGAAACTATGTTTTTCCGGTTAGTGGATAAAAGTTTCTCCGTCTTTTTTAAGTCCAGGTTTGTTCAGATTTGTTAATAAGTGCTGATTGTTCCACCTGTGGTTTGCAAGTTTCTTGGCATCCGTTTCAAGGAGGAATTCGATCGATTCATAGGTGCAGGTTTTCAGGGACATGCCGTCCTGCGCCTTCTTTTGCCAGCTCGTTCGCTCTGCAGTTGTCTGGAAGGTCCCTGTTTCCTGGAACCCAGCACAGGGTCACGTCGCATCTGTCTGCAATCTCGTTAAGCATTTGAATTTACCTGATTTTGCTCGTTCCATGTTAAAAAAGACACAGCTGGGATGTGTTTTTGGTCAGGCTGTACTTACTGTCCAACAACGTTGCAGACATCTTGTTTTGTTCGCGCTGTAGAATTAATCAACAAGAGTTTTTAACAAGACAGTGTTCCCTGCCACACATCGCACGTAACATTCATAGGACTGCTCCAAGGACAGGTCTTGAGATTTCATTATTTTCCGAAACAGACTTGTTGAAAATTGGCCATAGCTTTCTCGTTGTTTTACAGGGCCTCACAGAGTTACATATGCTGTCCACTTTAGCCAGAGGCCTAATTCCCCTTCAGTGGGACATTCACTGAGTGATCAGCTTGCTCTAGGTCTAGGTGATCCATTTCTTGCTTTCTCGTTTCGTTTCGATTTTACTTCTACAGCTGAAAATGCTTTTATTGCTCTTTGGCTATTGATGAAAGGGGATACACTCAAGTAGGTTTGCCTTCGTCACAGTCTCACGGGCAGCAATTGTCACTGCTGGGATCTCCGTTTGGAAATACCCGAATTTAACTGATTTAGTTGGTCAGAAAAGATGCCTGAACCTATTCCAATGTCCATCTTAGATCGATCAGTATAGATGGCTTGGTTTGCGTAGGACTCTGTGTAGTCAGCGATTGCAACTTTGCCTGGATACCTAAAGATTTACTTTGGTTCTGGATGTTCCATTGTGATCGATTTCCAGCTTACTGATTTTCAGATCATTAATGGCCGTAGATTCCTGTATAAATAGGTCTAATGAACGCAGGTTAAGAAAAGCCTTTAGTCATGCTGGTTACTAGCTTTCCACCAAACAGGAGTCCCATGTGTCAAAGTGGGTCTGAATGTCGTTACGTATAGCTAAATCCTACTTTTTTCTTGCCGCTCTATTGCATTTAAAAAGTGTGTTCTTCCTGCATGTTTATGTTCCAGTTAAATTTTCTATCTAGTGTTACGCCAATATTATTTTAGATGACCTGATAAGGACAACACCACCACGACAAGCCGGAACAGATTTAAGGAAGACGGATGTATCTAGTTCGTGCTTCGTGAAAATAACGAAATTCGTTTCAACTATCTCACTTAATGTTCTTAGAAACGTACCCCGAACTACAATCACGACGTCATCTGTGTATGCAGTGACGCTGGTTCTAATTGAACACAGTTTCTTAAGCCAAGTACAGATAACCAGCACCCATAACAGTGGAGAGGTGTGTGCACCCTAAGAAAATGACCCTGGCAACTGATTTACTTATTAAGCTGCGGTAATAATGCTCATGGTGACTAGAATCATCCATAATCACTTGGTTGTTTGGTTTGGGAGGGTAAGGTTGAATCCTCATCACGAAAATTGTTGGAGAAATAAAGTTTATGGGGATAGGGATGGAGAGTAGGGTGAGGTGTTACAGATACGTTATAAGTCCTGTATGTATTTTCAACTCTAGGATTTTTCCCGAATCTAAAACGTCAAAAGAAACTCAGGTTTAGCTGAAGCAGAGTATGACTCCCCAGATATATGTGTCATAGCGCCCCTGTTGCAGGGCAGTCTTAGAAAAAGACTTGTGGTATCTCAGACAAATGCTAAGTTTCACCAGTCCCAGTCTGTAGGCATTTTCGTTCAGGCCCCCAAGTCGTCTCTTCCGTGATCGTATAACTCGTCACGTAAAAATGAGCATTCTGGGGCCAAATCTCTCGTTCTTTCGTGACGTATTATGCGATCATGGAAGAGACGATTTGGAGATAGGTTGATATCCCCGTGTTCAGACTGATCATCAGTCTTACTTGCTTTCTTCTTACTTGCTCGACAGGAGCAAGGGCGCCCTATCACTGATTTGTTCACTTTACATGTTTGCAGCACTTTTCATACAATTTCATGGCGTTTTGTAAACGAGCTGCAACATAAGGTTTTTATAACCTTTAAGGCTACGCTTGCGGTTGTAACTGTAGTAGTGTCCTTGTGTCCCGGCACCTTGCTTGCCAGTTTGTCTGCAATTTCGTTCTCTAGTATCTATATATAAAAATTGGCGGGTACCAAGAGTAGGTTGCCTTGGGAAGAGGTTGCCAGGGTGTTAAGTTTTTCCTTGCTTGTTCTGGCCTGACTTTAAAGAGATAAGCAGATAAGAATGGCTGATCAGAAATATATATGTGTAGCTGTAGCTGACTTTTTATAGCATATTTGATGGCTCTATTCTTAACATTATTGAAATCATCTTTTCTTTCTATAAAAGCCGCCGTTTCTGATGGAATGTTGACAGAGTTGGCCATGGTCTTCGGCGTTTGATTTGAAGGCATAAGATTTATTGAGAGATTTCGGAATACGACTTCTGCCAATATATTGGCAATCTCTTTCTTCTTCTCACAGTATTTCTTCTTTGTTTGTTGAACACCGCTGTCACATATTGTAACAGTCTCCTACTTGAGTTGGCAGACGCTGATTTTGGTCCATGAAAGGTACACCCATCGCCACTTTTGCTCAAGTAATAGACTCAACCTTTAAAATCTGAGCTCTGAATCTTTCGGAATATACTACTACCTGGGGTGCATTGAGTCATTGTCGTAGAGCATTCTTTTTCCGTTTTGATACATTTGTATGTAACTAAGATTTACCAGCTATGCTTGCGTGGTTCCAAAGAGGCTTAACTTCACATGTAGCCAAACAAAACACGCTTTTATGGCTAGTTTATCAGAAAACAAGGTATCCAGCGGGCACCACGTGTAGGTGATATTCCGATTCAACCGAGACTTATCGATACTGCGAATATTCCACGAATGGCTTAGAAAATCAATTTTATTTCAGTAGAATTTGGAATTGAATTCTGTCTGAGATTAATGATCAAGAATATGTCATTCGGTACGTGTTGGGCTCTGATTAATACAACTGCGCGACGAAATGAGTTAATTGTTTTGCGCTTTAATCCACAACGGAAAGCCAATTAATATGTTTGAGCAAATCAATCAAAATCATCCTGTCGCCGGATATGCATGAGCTGTCGCAGCGGGATGATTATCATAATACATGTTTTTGTTCAAGCAATTAATCAATAATGGCAGTCTTAAAGTAAAAATGGTCATACCAACCTAACAAACACTTCAGCTTCGACCAGACACTACAAACCTAAGTGTAATGAGTGCTGAATGCTTAGACGATAAGGAATAATGTCTTTTTGGTGAATGCTGACTGTTGTTCCATTTGAGGGTCATTGGAAGACATTGTGGAACAAGCATTCGTTTTACTAATTTATTCTATTTTTTTTTTCTCCTTATAGAGAGATGCGACTTGATTCTAACTCCAATGAAGATTTTAAATCCCTAGGTGCTAAATATAATGTAAGTATTGAAGTACCTTTTCAAGTCAAATGAGTAATTTGTGTTTATTTTTTCGCAGAAGATAAAAGTTGAAAGCCTATCCAAGTGGGGCGGATTGGAAAAAACAGTAACAAGGCTACCTTTAACTAATTACTCAAGTGTTGTCGGACCACGTCATAACTCCAGTCCATTCCCTGTATCCCACAGTATTAACAGTCGTTTTATTATTTGGCAAGTTGTACACTTAAAATTTAAAAGCCTTATTTTTAATTCTCAATTGAAATTACACAGGGATGGTGATATAACACTCCTCGAAGTAGGTGCCATAACAAATACCACAGATGAGACTCTGACCGAAAGCAATATCATATCAGATAGAGTGTTAGCTGCAGCAGGTAATCAACTCAAGGACGAGATCCACAATCATATAAGAGGTAAAACGTCTACATAGCTAAAGCATAAGTGTGAAAATATTGTAAAGCTAATTGTAAATTTTGTTTTGCGCTTTCCCTGCTTGCTTCACAGAGTGCCGCACTGGGGAAGTTCAGGTAACAAAGGGGTACAACTTACCAGCGCAATATATTATTCATACAGTTGGGCCTATATATAAAAACAAATTTAAAACTGCTGCAGAAAACACGTTGCATTATTGTTATAGGTGAGAGAATTGAAAATCAAAATTTATGAATTGTACATATTATTAATTATGTTTGCACACGAATGACGTTTGACTTTTTAATCGGAAAAAGAAGGAAGCTGTGGGCGGTTTCTTTTGAGAGCACATCACTAATTGCTGTTTTCTCAACTGTATGACCCGGTGAAAAATCTGCTAACCTATTCATGGCAACCTTTGTAAGTCATGCAAAACTCATTTGCCTTGACTCCAGGTTCCCATATGTTATTTTTTTTTTTCATACACATGAATAGAATGTCGTTCTATTGAGCTCAACTGACCTAAATGTTTGTAGCTTCCAGTGTGTGGTATTCACAGCAAGAGTGCGTAAATGCTAGAGGAGGTTTTCTTTTTTTTGTGAACGTTTAAAAAGCCTGCTACTGCTTTCCGGACTTACTTATGAACTTTGATGTATATTGCGAACAAATTTACGGTTGGTTGCACCGATTTTCGGTGGTAGATTGCAATTTTGAGTCATGTTACAGCCGTAGGCTAACTCTATTAATGGGATGCTGTAGCAATAAAGTCTCATGAGGGCATGATGGCGGATGGATTTTTAGCATAACATACAGTTGTAGTGCAATCAGGCTAAACTTCATTGCGTATCTTTCATACATCTGGGAATTATTCTACTGATTACAAATTAGATCTTATTTGAACACATAATGGTGGTTTTGTTCAACAGCGTATTAAGAGATTTGGGCATTCACAAAGTGTTTGACAGTTTCTTTTTCTTCCTTGCGCGCCATTTAGCCGTCTGATGCAATGACACCAGAGCTTCGGTTGCTGTGCAAATTTAAAGTCGACTTTCCTTGCCTTCAAGACTGGCTTCGGCCAGAGTCTGAGCCTGGACGGGCTGTAGTCGAATCTTCACGAATAGCTCCAAAACCAGTCATGGATCCGGTGTTCATGGAGGTCGACAACACCAGACTTCATTACTCGTTGGGCAAGCTTGCCTCTGTTTTCTAAGCAGAGACCTTTTCTATCCTAATGGCCAAGGACTATGTTGATAAGGATAGGGGGAGGGGTCAGAGGGTCTGCTTCTGTAGCGATAGGCAGGCTCTGCTTGAGAACTTGCTCAATTCTTTAACCAGTTCTAAAATATAGTGCGAGAATGCAAGAACTTTCTGAATTCGGTCGCAAGGCTGAACTCTTTGACTCTTGTCTGGATCTTAGATCACACTCGGGTCTCTGGAAATGAGATCTCCGATGAGATTTCTAGACAAGGTTTAGAGGATGTTTTCTCAGGACCTGAACCTGCGCAGGGTCTTCCCGCGTCCTCTGTCAGGCGCTCCACTGATGATTGGGTTTCCTACAAACACAATTGTGTGTGGCACGGCTCTCTAGGATGCAGGGAGATTAAACGAATGGTCATTCAGCAGAAGAGACTGTAGGCAACTTATTAGCGTTGTAATGGGACACTTCGCTTTTGACAAGCGTCTTAGTGTGTCAGGTTTAATTGACACCACTGTTTGCAACGCCTATGGAGACGGCGACGGCACTTCAGATCATTTCCTTTCCGATTGTCCTGCCTTTGCTCGGATCAGGTGGCAGATCTTGGGTGCTGATACTGTAGAAAAGCCTTCTTGGTTTTCTCTGAAAGTCGAGGAAATTCCAGTAAAATGGGTAAAAAGTGGGCCCTGCTTTCTGGTGGTACAATGTACCAAATCCGTCTGAGTGCTCCAGTATAGCGTTTCTTCTTCCGTATCCTGCCAGGTCATTCAGTAAACAGGTGAATTAATACATTGTGCATATGGTGCAACACCCTGTCAGTACACCTGTTAGGACACTATTTTCATTTTCCTTCAATGCCAGTAGACTCTTGGTTCTTTTTTGATTCAGTGTTGGCAACGAGCTGCTATCGTGACCTCATCTAGAGAGAGCCAGCATGTCTGCTATACTTCAGAAATTATTTTTAATATTCCCACTGATACGTAGGCGGACTCTCATCTGTGCCCTTAAGTGTTTTCTTCAAGCATTGCGATTTCTAGGATACTTAACACCATCTATGCATACGTCCAGGCTCTCTAAAAAGTAAGCTTGCTGATATAATTACTTTGACGATCTGGCACACGCACATACATATGTAGATGTCAGAAGCCTTTATCTAAAGTTTTAAGTGCCTCTGTCAGTATGCCGGAGCAATCGACTTAAACGCCTTAGATATACATATGTATATTTGATCTAAACCAATTGACTTTTACATGCTTGCGGCTATTCTAACGTAATAGAATCTTATGTTGTTCATGATTGTTATCCCAAGGACCCGTTGGTTTTATCTTCAGTTTTTTTTATAATCCACTCGCGCTTCAAGGGGTTAAGAATACTCTTTTGATGTTATTCACACAGCGAGCGAGGTGTAGTGGTTCGAAACTCAAGTAGTATTTGGTTTCATTGACGTGTTATGCATAAAGCGTAAACGGTGTCCTGTTTTCTAAATAAACAAAAGACACTGCTGTAGGACTTGTTTTTGTTCCATCCGTCGAACACAGATAATCTAGTCTTTTTAATGCAATAAGACTGACTTGGGCAAACTTTTGCCTGCTAACATGCGAGTGTTGTCCACGCTTGACAGGTATATTAAATTGAGTGAAGCTGATTTTTACGAGTGACTGCATCTTTGTTGAGTCTATCGTTTTGAGAAACGCCAACCGGTTTCTAAATTTTTTGTGTCTGTACCCGTAGCTTAATCTGAAAGCGTAAATCAGTGTTGTTATCATGTGTGAGATCCACTTTTGAAGGAGTTCTGGAACGATTCTGTCTTTTGTCGGTACTTTGAAGGTATGAAAGAAATCTATGGTCCTTTTTATCTAACCTTCATGAAAATTCGTCACCTAACTTCCTACGTGATAAACCAGCATTGATTTACTATCAATTTCCAGAACCTTAGAGTACGCGGTCCGAGTCGTGATATTGTAAAGGTGCGCCCATTATTGCCTGACGATATGCATCCCCATAAGAATCGGCTTTCTGCATGCTAGGGCAGATATTCATGGGAACCACCTCAACCTGACTCGACCGTTTAAATGGGTTTTGCAAATAGCCTATAGACGCATAGTTGCGTATGATGTTGAGAATTATTTAACCTCTTCTTGGGTTAAACGCAGAATGCATTAGTAATTCATGTGACGTGCAGTCTGATCAGAAGTTGCTTCGAAGCGAACATTGTGTAAACACTTCATCAGATTTAATAATTGATAAAAACAATCAGAGGTTATACATTTCTCTGGATTGCCGATAAATGAATTATCAATATGACGTACAGTACAACGCATGAAAAACAAATAATTTCTGAGAAGCCTTTTCGTTTGATGGTATGGTTTCATTTCTTCATAATCTACTGATTCCGATAAAGTTGATATTGAAACACTGTCATTGCTATATGAATCACCTTTTTTATAGCTACATGACCAATAATCCTTTTGCTGCATTTGCTTGCTTAATGCAGATCTTTGTGTTTTAACAAAAAAATGTCCGCGCTATATTTACTAATTGACTTTTTTATTTTTCAGAAACGTTCTATACAAGGCAAAAGAACTGAATCTCAAAACAATCGCTTTATGTAATATAAGTACAATTCAAAGGAATTTTCCATCGGATTTAGAAGCTCACATAGCATTACGTAAGAGAATGACATTTTTTTAAATAATTTTCAACATTAACAGTGAAATGAATTTTCTATTTGCAGGCACTATTCGTAGATTTTTAGAGAAATTTCATTCGGAAATTGTGATATTGTGTGTGGACGCACACGAACGTGGTATCTATGAAGTATTAGCACCATTGTACTTTCCAAGGGATCAATTAGAGGAGGGCAGTGCACTTTGGCAATTACCGAAGGATATTGGTGGAGAATTTGGGGAACCACATCATCCCGATCGTCAGATTCGCATAATACGCAATCCCCAGCACACAGTTATTATGAGGCATAGTAAGTTTATTATTTGTTGTTCCCTTTTGCTTATCAAATTGGATAAGATAACGGAATTGACGTTTTGCGATTGGCGTCATATCACAGAAACAATTTGAATCAGACGCTGACATTTGCTTTGGAAAGTTTACCCTTCTTTTGGTTATTCCGAGAGTGCGGTTGTTTTTGGAAAGAGTTTCCGCGGGTTTGTTTAATAAAATTGATTGTGATCTGCATTTCATTAACAAATTCAACATGAGAAGTTAGTTAAAGTGTGTTTATAATTAGTTTACTTCTAAAAGTAGCCAATTGGAGGAATATTAAACAAAACCCACGTGATTTCATGTGATTTTTAACTGAGAAAGATGCGAGTGAAGGTGTGCCTCTGAGTTTACTGTGTTACAGTGCAAAATTCCATTCTCAAAGACCTTGTTTAAGTGAATCCATCTCCCAGAAACTTATCTTGAAACAAATTGTTTTTTTATGAATGAATATATGGTTTATCTAGGCATTATAAAAAAATCTGCTTTATAATTTAACAACATTCGCCTACAGACAGATAATACTAAATCATGATCCTTTGTTCCGATTGTTTGTTTTATTGACGCTCAATTTCCCTGAAATTGTCTAGACCACAGTAAAGTGAAATCATAAAGCTTTTATAGAAGTCATAGTTGATATACGTAGAAGTTGAAAACATTTGAATCACATTTGAATAGGACAAGTCTTGCAAAGTCAAAAAGTTTGTACGCTTAAAAAACCTTGTTCTACTCGTCGCGTTAAAATGGGTTTTTAAAAGTCCGCCTCCTTTCTTTCTCATCGAGCACGGGACGATTTTTTTTAAATTCTTCCGTGAAAAGATTGTGTCTAGTTCGGTGTTGGCTTTGGAACTTGAAGTCTGGGAACCTTAGCTCGTTATTGCTGAGGTATTGTTGTCAATTCGTTTTATATGTCCGAGCTGTTGAGTTTAAGATCTTAAATGGAATACATCTCAAGCTCATAGAGTTCACGGTAATAGCTAATTCTGTCATTTTGCTTCTTGGACACAGAATTAATTATCCAACCAAAGTCCTTTCACGTTTTCGGCACTCCCCAAACACCATAACTTACTGCATTTTAATCATTAGAAAACTAATCATTAGTCCATCGTGTTAGGATTTTTGAATTGACAAATAGTGACAAGGAATTAAATGAAAATGCTTCGGGGACCCCAGCAGTTGGATTAGTTTTTTGAAGACAGTTTTTGTTCGCAGTGCACATCGTATTTTTTCAGTCGTCAATGTCATGAATGGCCTCAATGTTCAGAATAAGTTAGTAAGCTTCGATTTGGCATATATTGGTGTTATTCAGAATCTATGGTCGATCTCTGGCGAGCGGAAAACTACAATAGTCAAAAAAAAAAAAATACATAAATAAATAAATAGCTGGCGCGACAGCTCGGGATGAGCCAAGGCCTTGCTTCTCGCAACCATTCATGTTGTGCGTGTTACATTTTTCGCACGAAAGGAAGGGACCAGTTCCAGTTTGTTGCCGACTCCGATCGGCGCATTGAGAAGCTCTTTCAGATTATAATACCGGAGGCTTGTCATTCGCCGACGAGAGGTGGTGCCGCGAAAATGTTCGGAGGACATGGCTGATGCTATGTACGTATCGATTAATGTACTCGAATAAAAGTGATAAGTGGATTAACTAGAACTGATACTCTAGTCATCTCACATCTTTTCTTCAACTTGATTTTCAATAATTGTATCGATAATGCTCAATAGTGTTGCTTAGTTGACTTCATTTGAATTCTCTCTGACCCTATCACATCCTCCATTATACCCCGGCTTCGTACGGGTAGAATTAAGAATCTTGGAACCCAAGTTGAAGCCATTGAAGTATGTACAGTTTCGTTCGAATAGGTAGTTGCTCGACATTAAGTTCCTTGTATATTTTGATGTTCTTAACTCGATAGAACAAACGAATACCTCGAAGAAATCTCAGTTCGGCAGCTTATTCTTTCGGTCATTACCCAAATCTCATGACCATAGGTGAGGGTCGGATCAAACACACAAAATTTTGCAGCCTGACCAATCCCACAGGATAACTTAGTATTGCTCTTTCCATCACTCTGGAATATGACCCCGAAATACTTAAACTTCTGAACAGGCATTCGAGACATTATAATTACTTCTGATTTGTTCACGTTTATCACGCCATCCAGTGGTCGCTGAAGTTCGGTCCAGATGGTTCGAAGTAAGTCATCAGCGAAAAGCATATAGCTTATCCTTTAGTCTCACAATTTGAACAGTTCCTCGCCACGGTTGCGATCCCATTGAAAGATGTTTTTGTAACGCCATTCACCCAAACACATCTCCTAGAGTTCGTGTGTATAGATCGAATGGCCTTCAAATGAGAACCGCCAATCCCATACTCCTGCAGTACACTCCAGAGTTTACTTCGAGAGACCGGATTATTACACCTATGGCAATCACTCTATCCCCCTTTTTTTAAAAAGAGCACAATCACCATAGCTTGATTGTCGCTAGTTATTTTTCCATGCCGCTTTAATGAGAGTTACATTTTACTCCCTCTTCCCCCAAGAGCTTGTGCATTTCTGGCAAGATTTAATAAAGATCAGCACATTTGATCGCCAAAGTCACCTGCTCTACAATGGGACTATTCTCCGCCCTACTCAGTCTGGCATCCAATCCCTGTTCGGCATTAAGCATCTCCAAAAAGTGCTCACCACATCTGCACAACATATCCATCTCATCCAAAAAAAAGTAAACCATCTTCGGAAATCTGTGATCTCGGTCCAATGTGAAAAGGATTCTTTGCGTAAATCCTCATCTACACTACTGAAAGTTTCTCTTCGCCGTTCCCGCTCTAGGTGCGCAAATATACGGCACCGATCGTTATCACAATGCGCATTCCTTTTCTACGTACTTCTATTAAAAAAAAAAATTAGAATTAAAAATTAAATCTTCCTCAGCTACGTATCCAATACATAATGTATTTCAAAAAAACCAAAGATACGAAGAAAGAAAAATGAGAATGAAACTACCCTGGTACAACTGGACAAAACAAAAGCAACATATGATCACGAACCGATGTGCCACAGTGAGGTCACCCACTGCTACATGGATGTTGGCTACGATCTTCACTGATGGAAAATTGTTGGCGATGATTTTATGAATTGTTTTGACCACAGCTCAGCTTTAGGATAACCCAGAAGGATGATTTAGAGCTCAAAAGAATCTTGGAGGAATTTATTAAAAACAATTTCTTGTGTTTTTAAATCCAATAAGCCGTTGTTGAGTTAGTGCTGTATGAACCTAATTTTATAACATAAAACTGGGCTTAATCCCCTTTCTACCACTTTAACCTTGAATGCTCAGCTCCTATAAGTAACAGAGCATTTTTAATACGTTCCATCCTTCCTCGGGAAATGCAGATCATAACAGTGAAAACAGCATCCAAATCTGTTTAGTGTTTCTTGAGATTAGCCCGTGCTCATTGTAGTGATGCCCATTTTCGAAATACAATTCTCATTGGTGGTGTTTAGTGTATTCCCATACAAAATTCCCATACAAAACGCAAATTTCGATTTTTTCGATTGTCTGGCTTTTCCTTTGGGTTTTTTCCAAATTTTCCAAATAATACGAACAATACAAAAAAAGAATCATCCAAATCGGTTGAGCGCTTCCTCGAGTTTAAGCGAGACTAACGCACAGCAATTCATTTTTATATATAGACATGTGGTCGTCTGTGACGACTAATGTGAGCGCTACAGAAGATAATTGCCCACCATGTGAGTTGTGTTATAAGGTGAACGTACTTTTTGCAAGAAAACCGCGGACATTTTACCAGCGTAGCGTACGTAGATGGAGAGGTTCTCTCCTTCCCTTTTAGGAATTATCATTTCGCTTTGTGTTCTGCAACCCAGACAGCTCAGTGTTCGGTTCAGTGTTCCTCTTTTCAATAGAGAGATTGTGATTGTTTTTAACAAACCATCCGTCAATCATAGTGAGGGTCATCTTTTCCTTGGAGCACACCGTTTTTACTTCAGTTCATAATCGACTTAAAGTGCCTGTTAAGTCATACATCGCGATCCCTGCGAGACCTTATAAGGTCCGGCAATTTTAACACACTCCTGAAAACACTCAGTAATAGCCCTGAATAATTTTAGAACTTTACTCTAGTGTACAAGACCTACTAACTCCAGATTACTGACTCAACCGCCTGTTTTTTCTACGATAACAAGGCATGCGTTGACATTCACATTCTGAAACTTGTTAGAGTTAGTCAATCAACTGATGTGTTGTCGTGATAAATGTTGGATGGACACTAGTGTGTGCGTAGGGCGATAGTTTATAATTCAGGAGACACAGGAGATGCTGTGCCAAACTGTATTAGCATGGGTTATTAGATCTACATTCCTCATATCAGACACAGCAATTGAATTTTAGAGATGACATTTCTAAGTTAAAGGCTAACCAGCCAATAGAGTTATTTGTTTTATTAGTTCATGACTGCAGTAACTAAATCCTGACTCCACAATTGTGAGAAGAAACTTCAACTCAATAAGAGAAAACTTTCGGACTACACGTCATAAAGTATCGCAACTTTCAAAAAAACCCCACGTGCTTGTTCTATACGCAAGACTTGTTCCTGAATAGGCATTATACGGGGCTTTTTATGTATTCAAGCAACTAATGGCCAAGGTTAAGTGGAAGTTGCTTAACATAAAACATGTCAGTTTTGTTTTATTAAATTAAAAAAATATTTAATTTCATTAAATTTATTCAAGCAATTACTTTAATAACTGCAAACATAAATTTTTCTGCCGTTTAATAGATTAGATTTTAATTTTCTTTTTTAATTAATATCGGTTCTTTGAACTTTTTCTTTACTGTTATTAGACAATCTATTTAATATAAGGTGCAATGCTCGGGACCGGTTGTATGTGTATGACAACTGAAAATAAATTTTTTTTTTCACTTTAAACGAGTTCATCGTCTTGTTATTTGAAATGTTTAGCTCTAAACTAAAACAGCAAGTCAGTATATAAAGTCAATATACTTCACGTTGCGCAGACTATTGACTGATAGCTGGTTGCCCGGTGACTTGAGTCATTGGCTCCTCAGCCACACAGTTCCTTTGAATCTGACTGTAGCCAGGTGCGCAACATAGAATGCTATTGTGTTGTCTAGCGGTCTCACTTTATTTAAAGGCAGTACAGAGTTAACAGCCATTTATTAGTGTGATTTAAGGCTTAAAACATTGTAGCAGTGGAGAGGTTAAATGAAAGGCGAATGTTAAGGTTTATCGAGCTTACTTCGGTACTAACGCCGTCTTTGTTTTCTGACTCATCTGTGAAAATAACAGCTATGCATAGAAGAGGACATTGTCGTGTACGCCTCTCAAATGTTAAACTGAGCCCAATAACAGTGCGAAATTTCCACAAACTCACCTGCGCTCTATTCCTATTTTATCGCCAGAGTGGTTTTAACTTTTTTTTTTTTTATTCTCATTTGTATTAGCCCGATTCGACTTTCTCGTTTCTTGAACAAGGATCGGTTATTTCTTCATGCGTTCCATACATCCTGCCTACTTCAGACTGTCGCTCATCTCTCATGGAGATGGCAGAACATTTTAACATTCACCTATGCTGGGTACCCGGTCATAGGCATATTCCAGGGAACTGTAAGGCCGATGAACTCGCCAAACGTGGTACTACTCTGTACATCATTTTGGATGTAAACTTCTCTTAGAGTACGACGCGATCAGTAAGAAAAATCAAAGATGGAGGAATGGTACCACGTGCCGTACCTCTAGAGAGATCTGGCCTATGCTTAATTTCACTTGATCTAAAAGTTTGATCTTGCTCAATAGGTCGCACATTAGCACCGATATTGGTATTCTCACTGGCCCCTGTCCCATTGGCCTTCATGCCTTCTGCAGGAGCAGGGACGAAGAGGAGAAAGAAACGATCTTCCATTTCCTCTGCACTTGTCCTGCACTATCCCAAAGAAGGAAGCTCTATCAAGGAGCCTTTCACTTCGACAACTTGGGCGAACTATCACCACATACTGATATCAACAGTATCCTCAGCTTCATTAAGAGCTCCAATTGGGGCTTTTTTGTAAGTATAGATCCATGTGGTATCACAAAGGGCCTTCCTGCCCTACGTGTATCTGTGCTTCCCCAGCCACCCCACCTACCTACCTACTTATCTACCTCCTGCCTTTTAAGCATTTTACCAACCATGTACATACATAATATGTTCTTAATGGTTGGTGGCTCGTCAAGTTTTCTTGTCAGTGTTTCCGTCTAAGGATTTATTAAACCAAATGGTGATTTTGATGAAGCTGCATATATCGGTTTTTCGAAAAATTCTTCTAAATCTTGGAAGAAATGCCTTCGCAGAGCACTAAGTAGAAAGTGGCAGAGGGAAGTGCGGTTTGTCCTGTGAGCCGTTTCAACAACTACTTTTATTGTGTCTGTCATTGAGCGTGTCTTCCTCAAATCGTATTAGTGTTCTGAAAGTCCTCTCGCTCCTTCTACAATGATCTCCAAAACTTTTTCAGCCAATAATTAATACCAAAGTAGGGTAGAATAAACCACCTATTATTGTACTCCGCAGAACCCGTCAATTCCACTTCACTGACGAAGGTGCAGGAAAAAAATTCCTCATCGTGATTCGGGGTTCCACCCTCGCTCTGTTATTAACTTCTTGTATTCCACACTTTAGTAGTCGCCCTGGGTCGGTGGGTAGTGCGTTGGACTGCTGACCGAGAGGCATGGGTTCAAGCCCACGTCGGGGAATGACAAGTCTCTGGGAGTAAAATCTGTCATGATAGAGCTTCTCACTTCGCCGTTCGGAATCGGCAATAAATTGTAGGTCCTTTCATTCGTGCAAACAATGCAACACGCACAACATGAATGGTTGTGAGAAGCTAGGCCTTGGTTCATTTCGAGCTGTCGCGCCAGCTATTTATTTTATTTATTCCACACTTTATATCTTATGGGATATTTATGTATATGGCATATGATCGTCTAACGCGGATCCTGGATATAGTGTTCACGTTGGCCTTTGCACCAAACAGTTTGAACAGAGCTTTACCTCATCTATTCGTTTCTGGACACCCGAATTGACCGTTCATGCCTTAAATTACAGGCAATAACCTGTGGTTCTTCGATTTCCTCTTTTCCTTAATTTGGCGGTGCGTATCTGCTACATGTCCACCTTTATTTGCTCTTATAAAACCTTTATCAGACTTTTTAATTTTTTGCTCTTGCCGCAGGTTAAAATCGTGCTTTCTGTATAGCAACACTTTCACAATCTACTGTTAAGTATTTGGAACCAATTTTGAATTCTATTTCTTTGGTAATTGGAAAATGGTGATATTGTATTAGGACTCTGGCATAAAAAGTGGATGTTCTCTTTCACTGATGAGAGTTATATTAACGTTTAGAAGTCAAGTTTCAATTACACTTCTGTTTTGATGAGTTCGACCAAGATTCGGCGGAGAATGCATCATGCACCGCCAGGAGATTGTTACACTCACTTGGTGTGTCATACTCTTATTGACTAAACTTCCCCTCTGCCGTTAGTATATTCGGCAACCCTCGTGTGACTGCTTTTTACTTCAGTGGGGCCTTCTTTATACCTAATAGGGTTTTTATTTGAATTGTTCGTGCTCCTATGAGGGTATGTTTTCATGTTTTTTCCTCATTTTTGTTTGCACTACTGATTCGTTAAAAGAGGCTGTTGGTTGCATCTGTTTTTATTCGAGATCGCTGCTGAGTAATGCAGTGATTTTTCCAGCTCGTTCCTATAAAGACTGCTGCCGAAAAGTGAGTTTTGAATCAATGGTCATTCTCGGGTACTTCACTGCATTATTGCTGAGTATTACCCCTGAGCCTATATAAAACTAGATAGTCGCCAAGATCTGTCTCGTAGTCAGGCGGACTCACTTTGTCTTCTCTGCCACTGGATTCAGATCATGGTCTTTCATCTAGGTATACATGCGTTTCATAACTTGGTTTAGTCTTCTCTTTGCGTCCGCGGTGTCTCTTGCTGTAAGCACTGCTCCGATGTCAAGTGCATACTCTACTAGAAAGGTCTTTTCGGGCATCTTCATATGGAGGATATCGTGATGGGATATGTTTCACAGGTCTAAGGACTGCAACCGTGGCTGCTCGGGCAGTGATTATATTTATGGGTTCATCCGCGGTGTCGTATAACATAGGATTTGGCAGGAATAGTCTTAATTCAACTTGTATCACTAATTCGTGGTTACTGGCTTTCAGTAGACACAAGTATGTATATCCCAAAACCAATTCAATGAAGAAAAATGTACGTATGTATTCCATTTCTCCACTACTCTCCACAAAGCAGACAGAATTCATTCGGAATAAACCCACCAAATCATCGCGCCTATAAGGATGCTACACTTTTGTACTTTCATCTCTGATTCCCAGATGCTTCGCTTGAGATGTTCTTATCAAATCCCAAGGGCTTACAATGTTTGTTCCGCCTGAGGAATAATCGCGAACAGAAAACAGCAATGAATTATCACATTTGCAAAGTAGAAAATAAATAAACCGAATGGTATTCTCCACACATTAGATAAATCTTGTTATCTGTCGCCCACCGTTTAACAGGAGCCGAAACGAAAACAGAAACACGAAATTTTATCTCGCGAGTATCTTTACCACAAGTGATGCTTGGCCAGTCGTGAAACGCTTCACACGGATTTTCAGCTGAATAAGATAAACTCACGAGTACTCGTGCAGTAAACAACAACAAAGAACTGTTTCTCCTCTTTTGTTATTTTTTTTTTTTTTTTCTTTTTTTTTGTCGTTCTGATTCTGGTTTCTTCAAATTGTATCTGTAGGGACACGGTACTCTTTGCGACATCATTTCATTGGCAGGCTGCGATTTTTCATCAAATTTAGTAGTGCAGTCGCTTTGCGATACATGTCAATTCAAAACGGCTGCTGGGGGTATTAATTTCACTTGATTCGCTGTGTTGATGTTTGTCGAGGCAATCCGCAAAAATGATAAACGATTCCTTTGAGTTCTCTTGTAAATATCCAAGTTTACGTTGAGTTTAATATCTAATCGGTTTATTTTGTACTTTTCAGCTGACGACGATTCAGACACCAGTCCACACGATATGGATGGAAGTAGTTCCGATCTGGAATGCGGACTAGCTGACTTGAACGGACTAAGCCTGAATTCCTATCACAACACTGGATCGAACTCCTACGCTCAAATGCAGGTGAGTCAGAGTTGCTTTTGTTCTAGGAGATACAAACAAATTTGTTTACTTTTCAAATTTACGTTTTTTAAATTAAAAAATAAATCGTGTTTTTTGCTGATAAAGTGTAGATTAGTCTTATGGGTCCCAAACAAGATAAAACGCCTCCTAATTCACCAGATATATATTGAAAGAATTTTTCTCTCTGAAATTTTGGTCGATCTTCAAAGACTACTAGATGTTTTGTGAAGCTACAGACTGTTTCAAGTTCGTCTTATATTTTAAAGCTGCCGGAAACCGAATCGTTCCAGCTCGTCCAATGTTGACACTTTTCATTTCACGTGTTTATTTAATTAGACGTACACCTCGAAATCTTTGCACCCTCTCGCTTCATTATCAGTCCTCATTCCAACATTTTTAGTCATTATTTTTAACGAAACTTAATAAACATAAAATCAAACAAAATTTTAAATATTTCACCGGTGGGGTATAATTTGTACATTTTTTTAAAGTGATGATGTTGCTCATCGTGTTACTAACTGATGTTTACTTGCTGCTTAGGTGTCCATGACCTCTTAGTAGTATCAGTATAACTTGTTTATATCGACAATGCAAGTGGTATATCCACTTTTTACAACTTGTGACAAATGAGCATGTTAATAACTTCTTGAATACAATACTTGAAGTGCTCATAATCGGTTTATGAAATGAAAGCGATTTATCTGAAGTTTGGCAGATACGCTTTTTTGAATCACTTTCTGGTTTGGAGGTCATTAAGCAGAGAGTACCTCGAAGGAGTTCTAACAAGACACTCTGTTATTGGCTGACTTGGTTGTCCAGGGTATTTACTTACTGGTGTCCGAGGCGGATCATGGCCAAGAAGCATCTCAAACCAGCTAAATCGTTTGTGTACTGTTTTCAGTTTCACACATCAAGTTGGTTGAGGTTCCTTTCCACTTAATCGCGCTACCTGTATCGCAGTTTTTCGCTACTGCACCGTCTCTCCATGGTAGAAGATTCTCCTGGTAAGAGCGCTTTTCGCTCTACAAGTACATGTCCCAGCCATCTTAGTCGTTGTATTCGGACTCTTCTGACTTGATCGATGCCGCTGTACAATCCATTCAGTTCGTCGTATATTTTCTGTCATTCACTGTCTATGCAGACGGGACCTATAATCGTGGGAAGAGCTTTTATCCTGAAACAACAAAATGCATCCTCATCCATAAAATTCTGTTCACAGTGCTAAAGAGTAAGACTGTGATGATAAACGTCTACACTTGTGTGAGGTAGGGTTTTGCAACTCATTTGCCTTCATAGCCTAAAGAAACAGCGATTGGCAAGAATTATTTTTTTTTGATCACAGCTCTGGTATCATGCTTTGATTCTTGACTCCGCCAAGATAAACAAAGTTGCAATCTGTCGTCCTTGTCTGTTAACAGCGTATACTTCGTTTTACTCTCGTTGCCTGAAAGTTGAACCCATCGTGGCCGCTTCCGTCGAAATACTCACGAACACATAACTGTCATCCCGCTACGTTCTTCCCATAATTTCAATGTCGTCAATGTATGCAAGTAATTGCACGAATTTTCAAAAGGCTGATGCCTTCGGTTGGTCTGGACAATTGTTTGAAGAACGATATTGAAAAAATTGCCTGACGGCGAGTCAGCTTGTCTAAAACCTTTTTGACAAGGGGCTTGGTGAGGTCTCTACCGACCTTGATGGAGGAGCGTGCATTCCCCATCGTCATCTTTTACAATTGGACGAGTTTGACAGGGATGGCAAAACTAGACATTGCTCTCTATAGCTCGTCTTTATAAATGCTGTCATACGCGGCCTTGAAATCAATGAAAAACTAATGAATATCATTCTGGAATTCCTGGGTTTTTTCCCAGACCTATTGTAGTATGAATATTTGGTTGATGGTGCATTTTCATCGCCTTAAGCAGCACTCACATGGATTAATTAGGTTGTTGACAAGGAGCGGTATTGAGCACATTTATGCCTCTATAGATTTCGATCTTGGACATAGGGCATACAACCCTGAGGTTCCTTCTTCCGACACTTTAAATAGTTCAGCAGCTAGGTCGTAAGCTCTAGCTATCTCTTTGTAACTTTAGACATGACAATCTTTACTTCAAGACAGGTGGACAAAATTGTTTGCTGAATAGGCCATTACGAAAGTGGAATTTAATTTGGTATCGCCGTTTTATAGGCTGCTGACATGGTCCTTCTAAATCTTCAGAATCGACTGTTACTCTACTACTATGTTCTCCTGTTCGTTTTTATATTCTTTGGCGTGGACTTTCGAACATCATACCCTTCTTAATCTCGCGTTAATCTCATGCCCCTTTTACTTCTGGCAAGGCGCTGTTCATACCTTCTTTACTTGTAGAGCTCGCGATCTGCTATAAAACTTCTATGCAGCGCCGCTCTATATGCCTCTTGTTTCGCTGCACGTGCTTGCCGGCATCCGTCGTAGAAATAGGGATTTTGTTCTAGTTTCCAATTATTACACATCACATCAGAAGAGGCATCTCTGATAGCTTTTTGCCAATGTTGGCACTGGTCTTTAATACTGAATGCTGGTGGCGTAGAACCTCTTGAGAAATTAGGTGATACTCGATACCGCCGCGTCTTGGCGGTGTTCGAGAGAGATATCGGCAACTGTACCTTGGCCGCAACAGCATTGTGGTCCCGGTCAATGTTTGCCTCTCGGAGCATTTGGACATCTATTATGCTTTGCGTCGACCGCATGGAATCAACCTGTTCTTGTCCATTTATGAACATTTAGATGAGGGAACCGCGTGTTTGTTGCAACAATTTTTCGCTCTGCTGCAAAGTTGATTGGCCGTTTCCGTTTTCGGAGGTGTCAAAGATGCTATAGCTTCCAAGATAATTTTGGTGCCAGTAGCTTATAGAACCTGTTTTTGGTTTGGTCATCCTTCTCCTTTCTGGAGGGTTATGTGCACATCCGATTTGTATAGGCGAAAGTTGCATTGAAATGAATTGTTATGAGGTGCTCATTTGCACAGTGGAAATTCAGGACTTCTTGCCTAAGCCTGCCTTCAAGTACAAATTTGTATCCAGTTGAGTACTATTTTTGTTGTCGATAGCAATCGCACTTCTTGGATAACATCGAAATTTGCAGCAGTCCAGGACTATCGCCTATTGATTGGCTGCTAAAAGTCTTGAAATTCCGCGTGCAGTTCTGAAAATCATGGTCCTTGTTTCGTTTACAGGGTTCTTCAATAGCAAATCCGCCCGTATCAGAGGCTTGGTGCTTCGTAACTAGTGGTTTTTTCTGTGGCCAGACTTTGCTCTGTCGGTGCAACTCACACCTCGAAAGCCAGATCCTGAATATGTACTTCTAGGACGAGGAGGTGATTAAACCGTTTCTTGTAGGCCGGAGCTTCGAATGTATTGTAGTGGCCAAAGTGTTCACTCAGTAGTTTGACCTGACTGGATATGTAGACTACATAGTTGATTCCATCTTGAGAATTCTTTCCCCGCTATCCGGATCCGAGAATGAGTGCCTTACTGGAAACACTACTCCCCGTTTTACGAACAACTTTTTATCGTAATCGGATTTGAAACCCGATCGTAATTCGAGGTACTAGGTACACACCGTTATTTCTGCAGAGGTGAGAGTACGAGTTGGTAGACAGAGGATAGAGGTTTGGGAAAACCTGTGGAACACCATAAATAAATAAAAAGCTGGCGCGTCAGCTCTTCACTTTTCGTGGTGCCCCGAAAAATGTCCGGTGGATATGGCTGGGGCTTGAACCCACGCAGCTCGCACTGCAGTCCAACGCACTAATCACTGAGCCGTAAGTTCAATCAAGAAAAGGGAATTTATAGTGTTTAGGGAAGTTATTCAGTGTTTTTTTTAGTTTGGAATGATTCTCTGGAGAGAGGCACATTGAGACTAGAGGTAGGTCCACTGTGATACCACTGTCACCGCTAGGGTTGACCCCAAATGTACTCCTTGAACAATTTAAAGTAATGTTCGAGGAAACTCCTTGAACTCATGAACATCTTATTTGTTTCCCCAATGTGATTGACATGCCAAGACCCTACGCTTGTAAAAACATGAAGATGTTAATTTTTTGATTCTACGTCATCTGACGATGTTTAATACACTAATTGCCGGTACACAGTTTTATATTAGCATCGATAAGTACATATTTACAATAATCGGTTTTTATTGGTATTCACGTTAGAAAGACAAATTTTCATACGCAAGTTTCCCAGAGAAGAATAGGTTACAATACGACCTGTGGATCAAACTTAAAGAGTGTGGCACAAATCGCAGGCGAGGGCGCCTTAACCACTAGCTTATAATAGAAATAAAGTCTAAATGTCGCAGCTTAAATTAACTTCCACCTTAAGTTTACTTAAAGCTAAATATGTACATTTTTTGTTATTGTCGAGTTACATAATAATTACATTTTTTTTTTCTTTACAATTTACAGCAAGGTGACTTGGATCGGCAGCGCTTGCTTGGTGATCGCCAGAGAAGTGGTGTTTACGAGAGTGTAATAGAAGACGGGATTGAAGGCCTAGAACACCAAGAAAGGTGAGTTATCATATTTATTTTAATTCAAAGTCAACAGACAGTGACGGTTGCAAAGCAGTGGAAAATGTAATATTTTCATTAGCATATTGTTACTAACTTAAGTGACTAAAGTCTATAACAAACGAAATGATAGGGAGAGAAATGTTGCTCGCATATTCTATACAAGGCTCCTAATTGGGCCAATTCATACAGAGTGGTTTCTTGCTCTTATGCATATGCGTATTCAACGGAAAGCCACCCCAGTCAACACGATCCTCAAACGGCTGTCTCCAGTTGCGTACTTCTTGTTGGTAGAGGTCACCTTCCACTTGCGCACGTATCGATTCTTTAGACTGAAGCACGATTCTTTAGAAAGAAGCATTGGTGTCTATGAGCTAGCCTTCTTAATCGGTGTACACGAATCAATGTCGTTGTTCTGCTTAAAAGTTGTCCTCCACAAACTATAAACGCAGGTGGGATCATTATTCGAACATAGACCTTCTCTCTTGAAAATTTCAGATTCATTTGTATCCTTTTTTAAAGAGGCCATAATCCTGCACGGCAGGACGGGGATTGTGTGGGCCTTGCTTAGCGTCGTTGGTTTTTGTCGATCGAGCCTTTAACCTTCCTATACCCGTGCATTGGTCTGTGAGACCAAGGAAAAAATACCTTTTTAAGAGGCTTAATAAAAAGACTGCCATTAATTTGTCAAATACAATAACTAATATAAACTTGTTTTATTTCGTTAACAATATATCACTCTAGTGATTAAAACAAATTTCATAAAAATATTCGAAGTAGAAAAGAAACTACGGGCTGTTGAGTTTCCGTCCCAGAGACCATGCGCGGGTATACGTGTAATATTTTTTGACGCGGGTATAGGAAGGTTAAGGACAGAGTAACAGCGATTGGCGAGTGTAAATCTTGGCTGTTGTTGGGAGACGATTTGATGTACATATGTATGCACTCAGTGCCAAGTTTTCTCCTGCTGATTTGAACAGCTCCACTCAAAAGCCAACTGGATCGGCGGCCTTCTATGATTTAAGCCTATATAGCTATGGCTGCTTCAACTTCATTTCGGTCCGGGGGCTGCAGTGATTGGTCGTCATCCAGGATTAGATTAAAGAAGTGCCAGCTGGATTTTAGCATTCATCCTGTTTTTTCCACTTCAGTATGTCTGTTTTTGGCATTCACCCTTTTAGAGAAACTCTTGCTGTAACATCTTTGCAACTCCCCGACCTTTCGTCTCTTGTGCTCTTTATATTTCATTTAAGTATGTACATATATACGAAGGTACATAGATATGTACATACGTGATTTTTGTCTCTCTATTTGTCTTATAGAGTGGACGAGGGGCTCTCGTCTTATTTAAGGCACCATTATATGGGCAGCGATTTTCCCTGCGGTTGACTGTGCGCATAGCATTCAGCATCAATTGACTGGATTTTCACAGGCGCTGGGGTTAAATGTATGAAATTATAGCTTTCTAGCAGTGCTGGGCTTCTGCGCCTGTTGTTGTTGGGAGACTTCTTGAGAGCGATCGGAAGGCTTTTGTAGCCTGTATTGATTGTAGCCTTCCAATGTTGGACTTTCTCAAAGCGTTGGTTATAATAGCGACCGAGTCGTTGCTCGCACCTCGGGCCGTTCGAACACTAAATATACTGCATGAGTGTCTTCCGTCGAACGTAACGTAATTTATTCGGTTGGCAGTAGTTTGATCTGTTTTGCAAAAACCTTAAGCTCTTCTCGGGAGGACTTTACAAGCTATGATTTAATTGTTGTTATCGCTTTTTGTCGCCAGAAAGGAGAACTCAGATGAATAAGGTATTATGTAGAAGCTCTTTTGTTGTTCCAATATGGCCTTCTCAGCCAAAAAAATAGAGAGTGGTAAGGGTTATTTGTCGTTTCATATCGAACGACATGTCGTTATCATAGGTAATAGTAGAGCTAAGTGATGCTCCCTACTCTCTTATAGCCTGGTGACTGCAAGGATCTGTCCGATCCGTCGATGTTGGGTGTCCCTTCTTGCTGACAGAAAAAACTTCGTTTTTCTTCCGTCTTCTATGGTCGCGAATGCACTAGAGTCAGTTTGCTAATGTTTGCCGATACTTTTAATCTCGTCGGTGTACGCAAGTATACGTAGTTCCACAGACTTATGAAAGATTGTGCCTCTAGTAGTGGCCACTTAGGATATCTGCTCAGATTCGGAAGAACCTTAGATTTAATTTGAAATAGATTGGGGAAAAAGTATTTGGTACATTTTTGTCCTATACTCTCCATCAAATTGCGGTGGATTTGAGCATTTTTAAAAAAATTTGTTTACTCCACCGGCTGGTTCAGGACCAGTAAGGAGGGTTGTTGGACCTGTCTTTGCCAGTGAGTCCGCTGTTTCATTATCGATGTGGCCCTTGTGAGAGGGGATACAGTGTATTATGACCAAGTTATTTTTTCCTTGTTCAAGAAGCAATTTAAGGACTATTTTCGATTTTATCATGGCTGAGTTCAGTGCTTTTAGCTTGACTGGCAGAAAAAATAAATATGTTTTTGCCTAGACTAACCGATATTTTAGTACT
The DNA here is from genome assembly GCA_917880715.2 of Matsumyia berberina. Taxonomy (NCBI): domain Eukaryota; kingdom Metazoa; phylum Arthropoda; class Insecta; order Diptera; family Syrphidae; genus Matsumyia; species Matsumyia berberina. Next base: position 105,042,458 of record OU862870.1, on the reverse strand, counting down.
AGACGACTCTCCGAACATTCCAGCCCAAAATCCACTGTCCATTTTGTCCGACCACACTTGGTCGTGCTCTGACATACGGAATTTGAACTTTTCGCAGTAGTACTGAGTAGTTTCGTTTGAAGCAATACCTTGGAAGAGTGTCGTCCAAGGCTATACTGAACTCGCTACTTTGGAGTAGGGGGCAAAGCATGTTAAAGTGACCGTCGGGTGGGTGATTATAGCTGATGTTGTTAAGGTGGAAGAGTCTGTGCAGATTGAGTTTTGCTTGCATTTCTATATGAACCCGAACTGGCTGTAGACCGACAATAGCGTTTAGCGATGCGTCATGCAGATGTCAGCTAAACGTGGATCCTGTTCCAGTTTTTTGACTGTGGTGGCCTCATTTGTCTTTATCCACCAGACTTATGCCGTATAGGTCAGGGTTAAACTTCTTGGGCTTCATCTAAGAATTGCCGAAGTGTGAGAATTTAATTGTGGACTCTCTTCCTTTAACAGCGTAGTGATAGGGGCCAATCACCCTAGCAAAGCGAGGTCTTACCCTTCTGCAGTTGGTACAGTTTCTTTAGTTGGTACAGGGGGCTTTAATTTCTTGTTTATCAGGCAAACAATGCTGAGATTTTGATAACACCTTGGGTTGGTGTAAGTTCTCTACCAAGTGATCTTCAGCTGTTTTTAATGATTTGACCGTCGTGTCTGACAGCTTTGTAAAACCTTAGTTTGGATATTGCTAGTGGTTGATAAGGTCTAAGGCAGTTTGGGGTATTATCGGCGGCCAACTATCTCGATTGCAAACATTGGCCTCTTCTACTATTGGAGTAGTAGATGAATTTGTGAGCTTAAATTGGCTCAGTTTATAGAGTGAATTTATCAAAAATCTTGTTGCACTTAACATGTTTGTATCTAATTGAGGCCAGATAGAAGCTTTTGTGTACTCAACCATGGCCAGATAAGCTAAGACTCAAAACGGTGAGAATTTAAAGCCTACTTAGTTGCTGTCTAGTTATCGAGGAGTATAACTTTTTTTTCTGTTATTTAGAGGAAACATTTGTCGCTCTTCATTTAGCCACATTGTGTTTTGTTTCGCTTATTTTCTGCGGAGTAAGATTGTCAGTGTCTACAGCCAAGGCTCGAGACATTTTTTGCAAACTGATGGTCAATCAAGAAAATATCGGATATGTACATAATTTCCTAAAAATATTGGAATTGGACGTACACATGTAATAATTTTTAAGATCCGTGTGTATGAATTGAAATGACCACTTGTAAATTATTAAAAAAATAATAATAATAAATTATAGTAAAATTCTACAAGCGAGTACGTACAGGTAATTAGTCATGAAAGCAAGCAATAAACAACAAAATTATCAATTAAGGAAACTTTTGTTGTGGGATATTTGTTTTAAGAGTAATTTTAAAAGCTTCGTTTTATGTATGTATGTATATTTTAAATGGGCGTGCAGCTGTGGATACTTAAACCCTTGAATTAACTTCAAATTCCATCGTATGTGGTTATTAAGACTTATAGCCAATAAACAACAGATAAAAATCTGTGCAAAAACTTGTGAAAATCTAAAATGTGTTTTATCACTAAATGGTCATACTTATGAGTAAATAAACATCTACTAACGATCCACTGGCCTTTATTACTATTAAACCTCGTTTCATTCGACTTATGTCAAACTTTCCATTTCGGTTAAAGCTATAGACATTATCAAAATGGGTATTCGTTTTGACTTTGCTAAGCTGCTTGTCGTTGCCGCTGGATAAAACTTAGATCTCGATCTGTCCATTATTAATATTATTCGATCTATTTGAGACACCATTTTTCATTCAGAGAGACACCGTTTTTTTTTTAGGGCTAATGCTTTGTAGTGATGTTCTTACCCGAAATCGTTGCGTTTCCAGAGAGTAGAGGCTTAATCAGAGGAAGTTTTCTGATTATTCTTCGAAGACTTCCACACCAGGACTTGTTGTTCATTATCTAAGGATTTTTACTTTCCACCTGGGCGTGGGTGGTAACAGCGAATTTGCAGTCCTTTTGACATGTCGGTTGCTTGACATGCTGTAGGAAACATGCTTTAATGCTCTGAAAGGCCAAAGGCGTGAGCATAACATTACCAGTATAGTTTCATGGCTTGAAGAGTTGATTAAACTGAAAATGATTAAATCATCAGGAGATTTGAAGAGAAAATACGGTGAATATAAGCAATGCCAAACATAACAATGTCCACAGGTAGTCTGGACTCCACCCTTGGTCACTATTGAAACCTAATACTACCTGTGTTTCGAATCACTGCACCTCACACGCGTGAATAACATTGCGAGGGTATTTGTAAACTCTTCACCGTGAGTGCATTACAAAAAAGCAATATTTAGCAGTCTGCGTCTGCATAAATCTCCAAGGATTCTTTTGTCAGTGGTGGTGACTTACTTCTTACACAAATCTTTTATGAGGAGAGCGACATTAAAGTTGTATTTGCCTAGCAATCACCTGTTTGTTTGCAAAACAACCTTTCTACTAGCGAAATATGAGCTTATTTTTCAGTTGTCCCCCTTTGAGGTTGTGCAAACAGTTTCTTATCGAAACGTGGCAACCAGCAGCAGAAATCCGCTGCAGCGTTATCTAGGTTATTTTTTTGGAACACACATGTCATTTTCGTTATCTGAACAGATTGCTTTTACCATAATTTTGATTGTAAATCAAATTTGAGCATGTCTTCCTTTTCCAAGTCCACGCGTACACACTTTACTCTCTTATTTACCACTGACAACATTAAGTCGTTTATTACGAGTTGCTTCTGCTAAATACGATGTGTCTAAATTTAGCCAAAATTATTTTAATGCCTACAGGCACGACTTCCACAGAGGCACACCTCCCCAAATGCCAGTTAAATTACGTCACAGTTATTTCATCATGAATTTTATGATTCACAAAACTATGACGTATTTTCAATAGCTATCCTATCCTGACACGCTACCTTACTCATCGTAGTACGTCAATTACATCACAAACGTAAGGCAACGCCTCACCTTCTCCTTCGCGGTAACAACAAACTGTGATGGCATGTCGTCAGATTTCTAATCGTTTTTGACTTTTTCAATTAGAAATAATTTTTTTTTATTTGCACTTATCTTGGCTAAACAACATTTTTTCAAGTGGATAAACATTGTTTTGGCTTCGGTTGATGTTCGTGATTTTGTAGGAGTCTTCCGTTTGATAAGACTGAGATGCGTTGTTGGAAGCTATCTGCGCAAATACTTTCGTCATAAGCATTTAGTCGCAATAATAAAACCACTGCGGACTTTTTAATCGAATTTAATGGAAGTACGTCATTAGACGCGTGCGGCATATGTACATACATTCTCAATAGATTTTTGAAGCTATACTGTCTCATGTCATGAGTCTTAGTCACTTTTCAATTAAGTTCTTTTGAAAATAGTTTAAGGGTGTTAAGTGGCACCATGTCACAGGTTCATTGACGCTACCCCTTCATGATCTTTTTCGGTCGAAATTAACCAGGAGTATCCTGGCTTGTCTCAGTCTTGCACGTACGTTTCAGAGCTTGCTCTTTTCAGCAATTCTTTCTCTGTATTGCATAATGGTTCTGATGCAATTAAGCATACTGCTGCCATTTTTATTCGAGGGTCGGCGTAGGGTAGACACAACACCCTTTCATTCCCTTCTCTGGGGTACGTTGCTTCCAATTTTCCAAACCTAGCGCTGTGGACTTGGGCCTGAAATTCATAAATCTTCTTGGTTGAGGCATTACTGTCCGTTCGGTAGAGGTAGTCGAGCCTGTATAGTCGACATGTTTTGACTTTTCGGACTGCATCTACATCCTGATGCAGTTCATAGAGTTCTCGTTTGAATCTACTCCTCCATTCTCCCATCCCGCGCATGTAAATAGCTGTCGCGACAGCTTCTCCCAACCATTCATGTTGTGCATGTTACATTTTTCGCACGAATGGAACCACCTGCAATTCATGGCCGACTCCGAAAGGCAAATTCAGAAGCTTCTTCATGACAAATTATACATTCGGATGTTTGCATTTGTCCGCTGAAAGGTGGTGCTGCGAAAAAATATTTAGTTGACATTGACATTGCCATGAGACCCAGTTCGCACAGCAGTCCAACCCAACAACCTTGCATACGTGATAAACTTTCGACGAAGGGTTTTTCTCTAAAGAGTTCAGCGTTCAGCCTTTCTGCTTATTTTCCAGATGCTATTCTTGAACTAGTACCTCATTTGAGTTGTGGTATTTAATCGGCGCCAAATGCACTAATTGACCTGAACACCGTCACTACCTATTTACCTGAGCTCCAAGTCTTAAAAGGTCCAAATCATAAGAATCGAAAGCCGTCACGCTACGTGGCACCGCTGGATCAGCTTTGATGGGATCCCAAATTCATCCGTCGTCCTGTAGAGTTCGTATGCGGCTTTGAAGTCGATAAAATGGAGGTGAATCTCGATGTAAAACTTGTTGGGGAAGAGCTGTTCTAGTATAAACAGAGTTACAGATCTACGGATACCTCGCCAGTAGACAGAACATCTTATTTTTGGCGCATCCATTGCTTTTTGTAGCTGTCTGCCTGTCTATGTACAGGAAGATAACTTTCCCATCTATTGAAAACAAGGAGAGCCTGCTCACTGCTTCCCGCATTGTCAACACTTCCGCTTGGAATATGTCGGTTAACGGAATGAGTCGTTAAGGACAGGTGCGTTCGAGCAGATTTCCAACTCAGTGCCGTCCGCTGTTTAGGTCTATTTATGTACACTTCAATTCCATTTGCTATGAATCTAGAATTAGGTCTAGATATTTGGTTTTGTTTATGAAGCTGTGTTCCGTATCGTTAAGCCTGGTTGGAGCTTAGTTTTTGACGGTTTGAAAGCGAGTCCCATTCTGTCAGTTCAACTGGCTAGTGTATCTAGATCTCTTCGAGTATTTGTAAATTGCCCTGAGGTGGCTAAAGCAATATCGTTTGCATATCCTATGACTTTGCAACCTTTCTTACCCAGAGGATGGAGAACCTAACCTAATCCAACATATTGAAGAGATAACTCCTCTATGTTATGTTCCTTTATAGACCGACCTTTTGGTTAAACAACACCCTGCTCTTAAGCATATGCTCTCGATCCTTGTGCAAAGGCAAGCGCCAACTCTTACAGTCATATTGGGAGTTCAATGTTCAATGAGTCTTTTTGACGTCTTTAACAAGAAAGAAGAGAGACTGATTGATCTGAAATCGAATGGCATGAAGCTTGAGTTTTTACCGCATTTCGCATTTCACTGGCCTCAACCAACAAGCGTTTCCAGCCAGCCCGATCTTTAGTCAGCTGCCTCCAATTTCGCAGGCTAAGTTCGTTAAGGTCCCCTTCCACTTGCGTCCACCACCTGAGTCGCGGTCCTCATCTACTACGTTGTCCCTCCGGGTTAGACCAGAAGACTCTGCAAGCTGGAGCATTGGTGTCCATCCGTTCTACATGATCCAGCCACCTCAGACGTTGGACCTTCACTCGTCGTTGTATCTCCTCCTCCACTGACTGTCTTTGCAGACGGGTGAAAAATCAACCGAAGAATTTTCCTCTCGAAACAGCCAAGAGCGACCTCATCCGCTTTTTACAAAGCCCATGCTTTTGCGCCGTAGAGCAGGACTGGTATGATTAAGGTCCTATATAGGGTCACCATAGTTGTTCGAGAGAGGGCTTTGCTACTCAATTGCCTTCTTAGCCCAAAGAAACAGCGCAAGAGTTATTCTTCGTCTGGTTTCAGTGCTGGTGTCGTTGTCTAAATTGATATCGGAGCCTAGGGAGACGAAGTCCTTAGCTACCCCGAAGTTATATCTATCTATAGTGACGTTCTGTCCGAGGCATCGTTGTTGAGTGTCCTTACTTGTTGACAGCATTTACTTGGTCTTGCCCTCATTGACGGCTAAACCCATCTCCGACGCATCTGTTTCAATACTCACGAACGCGTCCGTGACATCACGCTGCGTTCTTCCGATTATGTCAATATCGTCTGCGTGTGCGAGTATGTAATTGGACGGACTATTGAAAGATTGTGCCTCTGGTGTTGGCGCGTGAGTTTTGCACAACTGTTTCAAGTACATACGAGGTTAAGGAAGTCGCATGACAGCGCGTCGCCTTGTCTATAACCTTTCTTGACATCAAAGGTCTCAGTGAGGTCTTGACCGACCTCGATGGAGCAGCGCGCATTCTCCATCGTCATCCTGCACAAACGGACCAGTTTACTACACATTGCTCTGTATAGCTCGTCTCTATAGATGCTGTCATACGCGGCCTTAAAATCGATGAAAAGGTGGTGGTTATCGATTTGAAGTTCCTGGGTTTTCTCCAAGATCTGCCGCAGTATGAATATTTGGTCGATGGCGACCTTTCTGGCCTGTTGTTGACTGGTCCTCTTTGTTAACAATGGGGGTTAGCAATGCCTACCGGAATATTTTGTACTGCGTGTTGGATTATTATCAATCAGAGGGGGTCTATGGTGTTACCTGAAAAGTTGATATCTATAAGAAGCCTTAGAGTCTTAGCCTTAGAAATTAGACAGTCTTCAACTGACTCGTCATAGGGATGACTGCAACATTTGTTGGTAGAAGCACTTTTTTGCAGGTACTGAGATGCACACTTCTGAGATACGACTTTTGAAGTCGAACGTGCCCCAAAACAGAGATGACAACATCAGCTGTCAGCTATCAGTTTTCAGTCAATTCCCAATTATTTTTTTAATTTTGAAAAAAAAACGAATATTATTACGGCTGATAGGTGACAACTGAACCAAAACTTAGAGACACCTAATTACATGCTTCCCGCGTCGATACTTATCGTGACATAGGCTGTCGAATATGCATTTGTGTATCAGTGTATGTGTACATCGTGACCAAAAATCGATGAAGAAACATGGTAATTCAACCACCTTACTTGGATTTTAATCTATAATCTAAACACAGTTGTCACTCAGTCATTGGGACTTGGATTGATTAATGACTGTTCATTACCATTATTTATGCACTAGTATGTACATATGTACATATGCATGCATTTAAATGTGATTGAAGAAACAATGACTACTAGAGACAACAATTTGGTGTAATCATGACACAATTTTCATCACTCATATGTAAAACAGATGAATATTCAGTGAAACAAGACGCATTGGAAATTACGTTCTTCAATTCCTCCAATTTTGAAGGCGCAATATCCCGAAATAGTGCTCCATGGCTCTGCGTTTATTTGCAAACCACACGATTGAGGTAAATTGTAAATCCTTTTTGCGCCATTTCCCAATAAATCCAGTATTTTTTTTCCCTCTCTTTTAATTTCACTTAAAATAGCATGCAAGCAACAAAAGTGTATTGTAATCAATTGCAAGGTTTACTTTATGTGAAAATGTGGATGAGAAATTTACCCACTCCCGCTCTCCGCCCAAAACGCCAATCGCTGGGCACGAAACAGTGTCAAAACACGTACACAATAAATTATAATTATTATTTATGGGAGAGCTGCACTACACACACATACACTGATTGCGAACTGGTAAAGCAATCAACAGTCAGGTGCAAATGTCACCTCACAAACGTTCTTTTGCTGGTAAGTTCAACGAGCCGAGCTGAGTAATTCCTCTATTTTTGGGTACATATCACCGGGAGTAACCTGATTTCTTGAAATCGGGGCAACAAACTTATCATGGCATCAAGTAACACTACATAAGCTTGTTATGTGCGAAATTTTATTGCGATCGAGAGGTGTATGGGAATCATTTAAACTGAACGAAAAATCGTTTGCAATCATGGTAATCGGTCATGGACCGTTGCAACTAACTAATTGACAGTGAAACTAAAATTTATAATTTAATTTTTCAAATCTGTGAATGGGTAAATGCAAGCGGCATGTGAAACTATTAATATTGATAGCTGTTTTGTGTTCACTGGTTATTGCCTGCCATTCAGCAATCGCTGCGAATTAATTTGCATTTTTAATACTTAGACAGCTCAATGAAATCGGTTATTTATAAATTTATTCCCATTCATGGGAATAATGCACAGGTTTTGTAATGCGTTCGTTAGTGGTCCAAATGAACCTAAACTACAGTCCGGGGTGGATCTGGGTCTTAACCAACAAGGAACTTCAGCTAGATAGATCATTATCTAGCCGACTACAGTTTCTCACGCTAAGTTGGTTGATGTCCTTTTCCACTTACGGGCGCCACCTATTTCCCGGCCATTCTATTTTTCGACCTCATTCGGGTTAAGATTTGAAGATTTTTTGCTTTACATCTTAGTCATCGTATTTGGACTCTTCTCACTAAATTTATTGGACCCATTTGGAGCTCTTAATGAAGCTAGAGGTACTGTCAGTATCTAACTGATAGGCTCCCAAATAGAGCCTTGTTCTTTGGAATAGGTCTCGACAGGTACAGAGAAAGTGGAGGGCCGTTTCTGAGGTTTAACACAGACTAAATCTCTTTGATCATGAGATCATTGTACTTTAAGGGTTATTTACAGGTGCCGATGGGAATATCCAGATTTCGCCCATCTGCTAGAATCTCTAGATTAGTGTCACGTATGGAGAGTTCATCGGCTTTGCAATTGCCTGGAATGTCCCTATAACCGGGTACCCAGCGTATTTACTTTACATATATCCCGTTTCCCCTTGTGGGTCTTACGGCCTCTACTACTATCGTATCGTATGCGGTTTCTGGCAATATGACTCAGCTCTTTCCAACTCCCCAACTGCCGAGACTCCTTCTCAACTGTTCTTCGCCATATAATTCTCGGTCGACCTGTCGCGTTTACGTTTACGCTATCGGGTTCTGACCTGTCAGAAAATCCTCAGAATCTTTCGTAGGCACCTTTTAACGAACGTTTGCAGGTTTCTTGCCATATTAGAAGTCACTTTTCAAGTGCGTGAACCCATCTAACAGCACGCATTCAACATTGGAACGGAACAGTCGTACTTTGGTGTTTCGCCAAACGCAGACTTCGCTTTGCCGATTCGGCGACAATATATTGATTGGTTCCAACATCATTCGAGACAATACAATTCTATTGAAAGCTCAATACTTTCTCTATCGGTTGTCCAGCGATGCTAACTTAAGATGATGAGTTCGTTTCGAGGCTGATGATCTTGGTTTTGTCTGTGTTAATCTTCAACCCAACAATGTTTGCCTCTCTCTCAACACCCGCTGTCATTTGGTGGAGTTCCATCAACCTATGTGATAATAGGCATACGTCCTCAGGCAGTTGATGTGTTAAAGTCCATCGAATTCCTCCATTTCCCAACGACAGTGCATCGCGATGGTATGGTACCCGGCATAGGTGAATGTTAAAATCTTCTGCCATGTCCGCGAGAGATGAACGACAATCTGAAGTAGCTTTTGATGTAAATGTCACCGATTATCCTGGCTAAGTCTTCGTGATTTCCGCCTGAAAATATTACCGGGATCAGGTAGACGGAAAAAGATGCTCATGTTGAGCATTGTGGGGAAAATACCTCCTCTTACATAGGTACGGCGCAGGCGAAAGAGAGAAACCATATCGCCACACTCAGGTCAGTTTCGATCTGCAGTCTGTCGGTCCTGGCCCTAACGAATATGGGCCATTACTTCCTTGTGGTTGTACAAGTGTTTAGAGAGGTCCATCTGTTATTATCCATGTGCGGTGCTCCAAGAACCTTGAGCTCTTCTCGTCAGCACCTCACAAACTTCGATTTTATTTCGTTAGCAGAAATTGCTTTTTTTGCTGCCTGGCTGTCAATAAAAAAGGTGATATCCTTTCATGGTACTGTCCTCATCGCACTCTAAATACCTCCTCTATGTCCGCTCTCGGTTTTGGAACCGTCAGTAAAGAAGTGAGTGAAGTCCCTGGCGTCATCATTCTCTACGAAATTCTTCCGTTGTAGTGTTAATACTAATGCTATTTGGTCAACACTCGACTACGGTTCATCTCCGTCTGCAACTGAATGTGATGTCACGTTGGTTATGCATACAATACCTACCTTTTTAATTTTATTTGGTTAGATATACGCTGTATACATATGTAGGTTTGAGCGTTAGCGACATCCACTAAAGATTTTTTGCTTTTGCTTACCCTGCAAAGCCTTGGTGGTTTTTACACCCCAAATCTCATTCTTGCATGCTTTAGCGGATGATATTTGTGGACACTTTGGCTAGCGAATTTGTAAAGATTCCTTCTAAAAGTCTTTGGCCTTGTTCGACTTTTATTTGAATTTCTTCTGTTTATCAGTGTGTAAAATGCGCACGCAAGGCATCCACCTACCGCATTTAAACAGTGCTTTCATGCTTCCAACCTCCTACACCACTCTCTTTTAAAAATTCCAAATTTCAGTGCTAATGTGTCAAGGGAGGCATAAAACAAATTAGGGCCAAGTACGAACTGTGTTAAATGATTTAGATTTTCGGTCATGATAACCTTGCATACATTGTACGTTAGAGCTTAATGAACTTTTTCCTACGGAAACTGAGACTTTGTTCTACCTTAGCGTGCCACCGTGTTCCATCGTTCGAAGATGAATATCTTTACTGGCACACCCATATCGGTGTTTGAGTAAGACGAACTCATTTTACAATTCTCTTGCTAAATTGCATGCAATTCGTTTACTACGACCGGTGGTAATACCAGAAAATCCTTTTATTATTTCTTAAACAATTGACGCAAGTTTTAGGTACATTTTACACTGCCCGGTTGTTGTCATAAATGCATTTCTAATTATGAGTCTTTAAGTTAAGTATTTATTTTGGCTGCTGGTGTGGCGAGAATGTAAAAGAAATAAAAAAAAACTCTAAAATGAACGTCGCCATTGTAAACTTGTTTGCAGAGAATTACTTCATGAATCATGACGCTTTATGGCGAAAGAGTTAAGGAACCCATTTCACTCAAAAGATTCTCGTTTTTATGAGAAAACGAAGGAGGTAAATGCCTTCTCAGTTTATTTTAGAGTTTCAGTAAGCACATTGTATGGCTGGGTGTCGGCCACCAGGACATTGTAGGCAATAAATCTGCGGATGAGCTGACTAGAGCCGATTCGGCTTCCGGGCTCTTGGGACCGAAACCCTTCTGCGGCGTTAATTGGGCTACCGCCACAGCTTTGTTAGACAACTGGGACCACCAACTTCGCCTAGGCCATTGGGAAAATGTCCTCGGGCATAGACAATCCAAGAGATTTAACAAGCCTTTTTCCTATAAAGAATTCTAGACCTTTCTTTTTACTTTGAACAGTCTACGGGCATTATCGCATCTAATAGTGGGCTATGGTCTCCATACTACCAATTGTTGAGAGTACACACAGTCTCTGCTAACTCACATAGACATGATCGATGAATGGCGAACTAGGACCAAGCTTTCTGTCTAATCTCTGTAAACTGAGGTTGGGAGAAGGAGAATTGTGACCGATCTGACTTAGCCAGTGGTATAGGGTATCTGGATAAAAAGCTTCTTGGGGCAAAGCATGCCATAATGAAGACATTTAAGGTGCTCTTGGTTTTCTGACATAGGGTTAATCACCGAAAAGGTTCTTTGGTCCAATATGAATATGATAAGACCATTTCTAGCTTATGGGTCGATTGTTTGGTGGAGAGGGCTTCCGCGTAAATATGTGACTGTTTTCTGCACTAAACTTAAAATACCGGTCTGTTCCGACAAGGAGGGGACCTTTAACGAGTATGGCTGTTGCTCTAGATGCTCTGTTTAATTTACCTCTTATTTATTCCTTTGCATTTCATAGACTATTTATACTATCAAATCTATCGTCTTACACGGTGGCGTTTGGTATAATCTGCACTGGAGTTTCGACACTTATCCTGAGTACCCCTCCTCTCTGAGTTTGGTTGCAAGGCTAAACACTTGACTCTTGTTTAAGTCCCAGGTCGTCTAGAAAAGCAATCTGTCGTTAAAGTTCTCGAGAAAGTCCAACGTGTGGCTTGCCTCAGCATTACTGGTGCGTTGAGAACTTCTTATACAGCTGCCCTTCAAACCATGCTCCACTTGTTGCCAATAGACAACTATGGCATGCAGCAGGCCACTAACGCGGCTTTAAGGCTGAGAGATAGCCACCAATGGTGCAAAAAGAATGTGGGACTTACCAGAATCCTATCAACTCACCGCAGCCTTCCCCAATCAACAGACACGTTGCCTACCGAAAACGACTTTAACTTGGGCTACAAACACAAGCTACCGGACAGAACGGCCTGGAGTCAGCGCGAAGTCCTTTTTAATGAATTCATCTCTATCTTTACGGACGGCTCTAAAACAGCCGGTGTCTTTTCAGAAGACCTGGACATTCACCACTCCGTCAGTCTGCTCAACCACTGCAGTGTTTTTCAAGCGGCTATTAATCAAGTCGCCGATTGGTTGAAGGCTAACCCAATATCACGCAGAGATATTGGGATCTACATCGACAACCAGGCTGCGATCAGGTCTCTCGTATCCAATACAATAAAATCTACGGCAGTGAAGGAGTGCCGCGTACCTCTAAACGAGATTGCTAACCAGTATAACGTCACACTTTGTTGGGTCCCCGGTCTCTGCGACATTCAAGGGAACTGTGCTGCTGATGAATTAACTAGACTAGGCTTTTAATGTACAGACGGGAAGAAGCTCGACTAAGTCAAAGCGCCTATGAATGTCGTTTGTTTAACACCTGACTCACACTTTCCAGGTTGATCTGGCTTGTCTTAGATCTAAAAAGATCAAAAGCATTTATACGACTTAAAAGAGACCAACTTCCAAACTAATCAACGCGGTACTGCATCCTAGGTAGGCATGCTCAACGCAAGGGAATAGCATGTAACGATTTCTGCTGGAGCTGCAGAGACGAGGAGGAGGAAGAATCCACTACATACTTCCTCTGCCAACATCGGGAAAGCCTCTCAAGGTTAGGAAATCTAAATGGTTTCAGGAGTAAGTAGGGGTCAAACTCCAGTATTCAGTGGTATTACAATGTACCTCTTCTTGGCGAAGCACTCTAACTGACTAACTAAAGTCCCAGGTCACACTGCCATCTCTGTAAATGAGATCTCAGATAAGATTGCTAGACAAGAGGATGAGTTCTCAGGATCTGAACCAGCGTTGGATCTTCCATATCGTCGGTCAGGGCCTCCACTGACGATTGTGTTTCTTACAAGTACAATTGTCTGTAGCACAGCTCTTCATGATGCATACAAACTAAACGAATTCTCTCGGACGTCTCTAGGAAACCAGCGGTATTCTAGCTGCCTCTGAGTAGAATGGATGACCTAAGATTTTCTTAGACCTCAGACCCATGGGCCGTTAATTTGGAAACCACCCACTAAGAGATGGAAATCTGACGAGTTTTTGTTTCTCAGTTGGTAAAAATCAGAAAAACATAAACGGACCTTTTCGAGCGTGACGGACCTCAATAGCTCCCGAGTATAATTATATGAACCAATTATTTCAGTGACAATGAGAAATATCTATAAATGCATGTCCTTCGAATTCGTTTTGCTAAAGGTTGTGCCCATAAAAAAGTTTTCCATAGCTTTAGTAGTTATAGTTATGCATTGACGTGGACAACGACATACGGGTGATTTCCATGACTGTATATACATTTTTAGTAAGTCATAAAAATGATTTACTTTTTGATAGGATGGGCCTTATGCCAAAATACCACGTTTTCCTCAAATCCTATCTGCCTTTTTCCTCTTCCTTATATGCCTCGACCTTCCTCTCTCTTTCGCTCGCTAACAAAGCCTAGAATCGAATGAATATTTAAATTTTATTCGGAGTAAAATTCCCCTACGCATTTTTACCGAATCATAGTAAATAGAGCCAATCAGCTTCAAACGTTTCCATCCTCAATCGATTGTATAAATATTTGTTTTTGTTATTCCTCTTCTTCCCTATAACATTGTCGTTCTTAGTTTCAGTAACTGATTTGGGTTTTCACGGTTGTCAATAGGAGATGATAAAACGGGCACTATTCCACCCACCCTCTACGTGGTGCACATAATTAACGGGTGAATTGCTTTGCTATTCCCCGAAAGGGGACCCAATGAGATGGAAATAGACAGACGTAGATTGTAATTTACCACCCACTGTGTCTATTTACTATTTTCAAAAATTATGAAAGGCAAAGTGCTGACAGTTTTTCGATAATTGTACCGATTCAGCTTTATCTTGCGTAGCTAGGAGTGTATAAACAATTTTTATGAGTTTACTGAGAGTCATTTGTGTATGAGGATGCTATTACATTGACTAAGGAAATAATCCTTTATTTTAAGAATTTTCCTAAGAAATATACGTATGTACAAGGACTTTCTAAGGTAAAACCTTCATCCGTAACTTAGTGTGAGGCACAGGTTTTTTACGCGAAATTATTAACCTAACTTTGGTTGGCGATAGGTACTGTATGACTCATGAAATGCCTGATTGAATTCTCTTTGTGTACATTCACCACAGGTACAGTGCGGCATTTCTCATAGATTACCACTTCTCAGATTAAACTTCGTTTTCGCTCTGTATACTCGATTAAGAGGGGAGTTGAAGTGACAAAATACATTTTTTTACTTATGTCCTGTCTCCCTTTTTGGGTCCAAGGGCCTCTGCTACACCTACGCGCCTTTGGGTGCGATTTCTGGCAATATGTCCCAGCTTTCGCCCAGACTCCTCTTCAGCTATCTTGCGCCATGTATTTCTTGGTCGACCCACTCTTCTGCCATCTTGGGTAAGCGGATTTCATTGCATAGCGTAATTAGCAATTGGGTTGCCACCTTTTTGAAATGTATGTTTAATTCAATGCCATTTTCTGGTAATCCAATCCACATCTGTGTACTCAGGAACCACTGTCCAATAGGAACTTCCGCAGCTAAGCTAGGCATCAATCACCCCCCACCCCCCCTCCCCCAAGGATAACTTCTTTTGCAAATGTCCAGCCATAGCGAAGGCAAACTTTATCTCGCTGCCCTCCAAGAGATATCTTTATCGTCTCAGTCTAGGTCCTAATTAATATGGGAACAGATGGACACAAGGAAATTGTTGTTTCTATTTCAAAACGAATTTCAGTCTCCGGGAAGGTGTTTCTCCACCGTCCCATATTATAGGGGCAGATTTGAAAATGATAAACTCGACGAACTTGCCAGACGAACTGTGCTTGCTGTTGCAGTCCTAGTATTGAGAGAGCTTTAGAAATACCCAATTGGCAAGAGCTCTGGTAGTAGCTTGTAATTCATTATACGTTGAAAGCTTACGTCGGTCGATACTTGTCCGCCTTAAAATTTCAGCACTGAAAGTGTTCTTATCGTGGACCACAATTTGGTAAAAACAAAGTTGATCAGTTGACTTTCATGCTTTGTCAATATCGAAACATGGAAACTTTCTGTTACGACGTCACAAAGTCCCTGAACTTGAAGCCGCTTCTAGGAGTAATTTTTTCCAATTTTCTGGGCATATATATGTGTGAATTTGGGGGGATTTCTAAATCGATGTGGATCCTTCTTCTGCTAGGCAGGGCAAGACCGGTACACCTGCAACTACCTTAAAGTCATGTACGCTTATCGATAGTATGTCCACCAATAAATGTGTGTCTCTGCGATGACTTGACACGTCATGATCTTATTTGATCTACGTAGTATGTACTAACAAATCAACTGACACTGTTGAGCACTGGACAATGTTTTATTTGACAGCCATTGAAACCTTTGGCTGGCGAATGGCTGCCAGTGTGGTGGTTCGTCTCAAAATAATCTCACAGTGGTCCAGTAAGGAATTTGACACCCTTCCATTCTGAATACAAATGTAGTTTCAAAATGTCCACAGAAAATATAGACTAGACCATACCCAAACAAAATTTTGACAAAAACTTCAAAGTCACCATCCCTTCCAGGTCACTCTGGAAGGAGGACGCGTTCTTAGAAGAGAAGTCGGTTTACTTCTACACCGACAGATCGAAAATCAATTGTTCATGGCCGAGGTGTTTTCTTTGACAGGCCGTTCTTTTCGTTTTCCAGCGTTTTCCAAGCGGAAATAATAGCGATCAAGGGAGTTTTATCTTAACATTTTATCGGACAGTCAATCAGCAATCAAGTCCATGGAATTATTCTCTAAAAATTCACTAAGTAGTAGCCCTCGATTGCCGTTCGCCTATCGTAAAGATGGCAGGCACCCTCTGTTGGGTACCGGGGCATAGGGACATTCAAGTGAACTGTAAGGCTGATGAAATCGCCAGAAAC
This sequence comes from Matsumyia berberina, assembly GCA_917880715.2. Classification (NCBI taxonomy): domain Eukaryota; kingdom Metazoa; phylum Arthropoda; class Insecta; order Diptera; family Syrphidae; genus Matsumyia; species Matsumyia berberina. The sequence continues at coordinate 105,026,237 of OU862870.1, read as the reverse complement.
GGAACAAAATGGCCATTCTTCCAGAATATGGTACCTTAGGCATACCTATCACTACATGTCAACTCAAAATTAAGCGAGATGCTCTTGGACCTGAAGAGCTATAAGGATCCGATCTGAAAAGCTATAAGGATGTGATTTATCTCAAGAGATTGCATATCAACGCTACTATAGGTGTTATCACTGGACACATTAGGCAAGCATGCAACAAAGTTGGACGTCTTCTCAAAGATTTCTGCAGCAGCTGCAACGACGAAAAAGAGTAGGAAATTATCCTCCACCTTCTTTGCATCTGCCCTCCTCTCTCCCATAGAAGAAAAACTCACGAAGGTGCCTTTTTCTATAACGATCTAGGCAATCCGACCAAAACAGATGTTACAAGTCTCCTACGCTACATCAGAAGCGTAGTGAGGAGGTAAAGGAGAAATTTCTAAGATTCATGTGGTATCACAACGCACCTATCATCGATCTAAGTGTGTTGGCTTTAGCTGGCAGTCCCTTCAACCTTAACCTATGTAGGTAGGCCCGCCCCACAAGAGCACCTTCGTGAGAGAGAATCTAGATTCTAGAGTTATGTTCGATGGAGAAAAGCACAATTAAAGCAATTGTGTTGCAGCATGGGTATTGTTTTGTTAATATTACAGAAAGTATATGATTCCTAAAACCAGCTACTATGTCACAACTTTGCAAGCATGCTGTCAGATTTAGGATATGCTCCGATAATTTCTGCAGAAACTGTATGAGAAAGATGAAGATTATGTTTTGATTTTAGAAGAATTTATGGCATTAAGCTATTAAGACACAAGGTACCGCCCTTATTTACACAGCGTCACATTAAACCAAACAACTTACCAAAGTCAATAGCAAACTATGAAGACACTTTATGGCCTTGCATTTATGGCGCCTCGTTGGTTAGACGTCCTTGGGCTAACCAACATCGTAATGTAAATTTATGAATATCTTTTCCCTTTTTCCACATGTGTATGTAAATATTTTCCTTATTTTCAGGCATAAACAACGTGAGAATTAATTTGAATCTTTCTTTGTTTCTTTTCAGGTATGTTTTTGATGTAGACGTTTAACAGTAACCTACTTTTTACCACAAGCGTAAGCATGTAATTTCATTAAGAAAATTATTCCTTTGATGTTAATATTTCAAAATTATAACCATCTTCGCTACTTATGGCTGGACTTGGGGCACAAAGAACAAGTTTTTTCAGCCATTCTTACTCACGTTGGAATTAATCGGTTCGAAATGGTTTATGCAAGTCCATAGCCATTCGTACCGGTGAAGGATATTACATTAAACCTAAGCCAGGATAAGGCTTCGTTATCGCCATAATTTCCGCCTGAGCATTCGCCTCCATCTACTGACTACTGTAACGTTTTTCAGGCGATAATTATGGCGATCAATGAAGCTTATCCTGGCTTAGGTGTAATGTGATATCCTTCAAGGACATTATAATTTATATCAATAGCCAGGCTGCTATACATTCTCTGGAATCAGTAACATGTATTATACATCAAAAGCTACTTCTGAAAGTCGTTCATTTCTCATGGAGATGGCAGAACATTTTAACATTCACCTATGCAGAGTACTCGGCCATAGGGACATTCCAGGGAACTGTAAGGCCGATTAACTCGCCAAACGTGGTACTACTCTGAACATCCTACCGAAACGGAGGAATCAGGGCATTCCACGTGCTACATGTAAACTCCTCTAAGAGTACGACGCGATGAATAAGACAAACCAAAGATTGATGAATGATACCACGTGCCGTATCTCCAGGGAGATCTGGCCTTTGCTAAATCTCACTCGATCTAAAAATTTGATCTTGATCGCTCATTAGCCCCGTCATTGGTGTTCTTACCGGACATTTTCCAATTGGCCAGAAGGATGGGCCTCGTCTCAAATAACTTCTTCAGGAGCCGCAGCGACGAAGAGGAGAACGAAACTATCCTCCATTTTCTGTGCACTTGTCTAGCTCTATCAAGGAGCCTATCACTCTGACAACTTAAGCGAACTATCATATAGTATTCTCAGCTGTATCAAGAGCAACAAATGGTTTCAATACAGTGACTGGCGCTTTCAGGGTATAGATCCACTTGGTATCACAAAAGGGGTTTCTTGACCTTCGTGTGTCCATGCTTCGCACAGACAGCCACCCTACTTACCTGCCCACCTACGTACCGGTGAACACAAAGAGAACAACAAACACTTGGCTTCAAACTTGATTGTTGGCTCTTCGAAGTTTTGAGCAGTCAATAGCTTGAACTTTAAATTGATTCTATTTAGAGAATTTTTTCACCACTGCTATTGGTACTTAAGCAAAATCCTTAGGTTTAGATGTAGTATACCACTATGTTTCTATTTCTGAGACTGTGGCAGAGAAAGTAATGTATGTTTTCATCAACCTCCTCTCTACAATGAGTCAGTCCACTTACCAGCGTCGAATGTTATTTCCTGTCTCATGAGAGAAGTGAACAGATTTTGGAAGTTCCTCATCATCATCATAATCATTTTCCAATGACCCGCTTTTCCACTATGAGGGTCACGTGTTTAGGGTGCTAAAGTGGACTCTCCATATCTCCTGATCTTCTACCATCGACTCTTAATCATCAGGGGCTATCCCCATACGGTTAGATGTGAGATTTCATACCCTACCTAGCCTACCTAGCAGACGGCTACCTGATGAAACGAATTCATTGGCACGTCTTGGAAGTCAAGTTAAGGGCATGCGTTTAACGTGCCCAAACCATCCAAGTATGGACGTTCTCCGTTCGAAGAAGTAGCTAACCAATGCCTCGTGTATTCTGGTGTTCTAAATCTCATTTGGGCAGCTTGTATCGGTCATTGCCCAAACAAATACTTAATTGAAGACCGTTGACGAACCTGTGAAGTGCGCGCTAAAGTTCGGTCTGGGTGGACCCCAGGATGACAAAGTCTTTAGCGAAAAGCAGATGATTCATCCTTAAGTCGCCAAATTCGAACTGTTCCTCTTCACGGCCGTGCTGTTACATCCAACACGGGAGAGCCATTTCACTCCCTCTTTCCCCAAAGGTTTGAGCATTTATGGCCGGATTTCATCCACATCAGCAGATTCGGCGAAATTTAGCGCTTTAATCACCAAAGTCACCTTCTCTACGGTGGTACTATACTCCGCTCTACTCAAAACCATGGGTCTGCCATCTTCAGTACCCTGTTCCTTAAGAGGCTTATTGTTCCAGAACAGGATTCTCTTTATGATTTCGTCCATATGTGTGAGCAAACCCTATTGGTTACAGAAAATTTAAATAATCCAACTATTTCTGTATTGGATATAGTTAATCCAATTACAGAAATATCCACAAGCGTGGCTTTTATCACTATTGACTTGGTGACTAAATTTTGTCTCCCATATTTGGAGAGCGTACGTTCCTCCCATACCCATGTCATACCGTGCCGAAGAAAACAGCCGACACGTGCTATTTAGTCGCTTACAGCAATTCATATACACATGTATTTGAATACTTTGTACATAAAAATCGATCTACTTTCACGCATGAATCACACTTACCATAAAAATCCTCTTTTAATAACTTCCTTCGACACGAGAAAAGGAAGGAAATCAACGACATAAATGTCACCGTGTTCCCCTGTCACGTAGACATAGGAAACTCATTTCTATTCCGCGTGGTTTAATTTTAACTACACAACACTTTGCAGGTACGCAAATACGCTGTTAGCGTTCTTCCTCTCCCACTGCATCGCAAATTGCCTACGTCAACTGCATTCCTGTGAAGGATTAACAGAGACGCTTTACTGATGTTTATGCCGGCTTCGAACTTTTCGAAAGCCCTTCATCCGTCCCCATCGCTTTCGCTTCAATTTAATGCACATGACTAATTGTGTTCCGCACTTGCGCGCCCTCTTCCCCCGTCACACTCCATTTCATCTTCAGTGAAACGTAGATTGCTCTTAACCTTGAAGTGTGTGTGATAGTCATGGCAAGTGCATATCAATTCAAGTGACACTTGGGTGACCTTAAACGCCACCCCTTGTTGGGGAGGGGGGGGGGACTATTTTCATTCTTATCATGGAATTAAACTGACAAAACAACAACAAAGTTCGAAATCCAATTGCAGTTGTCCTTAAAGAGCCTTTTTTCGTGTATATTATGTACTCCGGGGCGTATGAGTCATATTCCTTCACTACAATTCCTTTTTTCTTCCTTTTCGCTGAGTAAAGGGCGAGTATTGGTTTCGTTTAAAGTTTTTCATTTTATTTTTCTGTAAAGTGAGGCAGATAAAATGTGCGTCCTGGTTTAAAGATGACATAACACGATTTCTTGCGGATGACATATTCCATGTCAATATATAAGCGAAGAATTTCTTCAAGGATAGGGAAAGTTGGTTTTTTCGTTTGTGATTTTCCTTCATCTTTTATGCTTTCCAAGTGCAATGTGGTTTATTTTTTTTATAATAAATTGCAAAATAAAATGAAATAGTGTGTGAAGCATTTGTCTACATTATGTCTTGACCATCCAGCTTTTTAATCGGCGTAGCTCAGTGGTTAGTGCGTTGGACTGCTGATTGAGCTGCGTGGGTTCAAGCTTCAGTCAATTCCATCAAACCCACACAACAGTGTGTGCGAGAAGCTTGGCCTTGGCTCATCTCGAGCTGTTGCGCCAGCTATTTATTTATTTTTATCCACCTTTACAATAGGTTATCTGATTCTCAACTTTTTGTTGTTGTTATAAGTGAACCTAAACTCCTGCAGAGGTTCTGCTGATATCGTCTCGTCTGATCCATTTGATTTAAATGGTTGGTGATCATACACGGCATAAGGTAAGGTTATGGTTGACTTTCATTAGGGAACTTTCCTCCTATACACTCAGTAGCTCCACTGTAATGACCATGTGGGTGTAACGCCCCTACTGTATGAAGCCAGGATGATTTTTAAACCATCCCAAGACTATTTTAAGACTGTTCAGGTCGTTCACGGACCTGTCGGAGAGTTCTTTGTGATAAAAATATTTTCGCAGTAATTTAAACTTTAGTAAACAGAGTGCTTGGCAGTGACAAAAAAAAGTGTGGTGTATCCTACTGCACTTCCTTATCACCGCAGTTATCCGCATCTAGCTTTACTTTCTTAGCCTGTTTTACGATCAAGAGCTTTTGCAGGAATTTTTCGGTTCTTTCCCTGTTAGCCAATGACCACAGTTTTATAGTAATAACACAGGAGCTAAACGCATTCCATCATGCGCTTGCTACCGATATCATACTTCCTGTTTAAGGTTGCAAAGAGGACATTTATAGTGCTACCAGTCAGTATTGCTTGGCCTTGCATACCTTTGTGTACGGAAACCCAACATAGTTTTACATCGTACAGTGACGCACAAGATTCGGTTGTATTCTTCAGGCTCTCAGGAATCTCTTTTTTTGCCCCCTGACTGTCAATGAACTTCCGCTTGAACAGCGCTGCTATAATCTGGGAGTTTACTGGCTGTTTGATTACCAAAGGTTTTAGAGAAAAATCGACGTGCAATACCCGAATTCATCTTGCAGCCATCTGTGTAGGTGGACATAGAAATATTGATTAATGGGTGGTTTGTCTACCACTCTTTTCTACTGCAAAAAGAGTTTAAAAAAGTCCCAGCAGGGTGTTGTTGTATGCTGTTCTCTATGTGTTTTTTTTTTTTGTGTCTTACCAGCAAACTCTTGTACGAATAGGAGAATCAGGTAGTGTATGGTGTCGACGTCAAGATAGCACTCGTTATACCAATGAAGGTCATTCTTTGAATCCTTGCTAGTGTCTTGCCACCAAATTAAACAGCCATATGTTGGTATTCCACTCACTACTGCAGTGTAGAGGTTAATTTTGGGAATTGGTCCCCAAATATCCGCTTGCATCTCTAAAACGCAGTCATTTCTTTCTTTGCTGTTTTTTTTTTTTAATATTGAGACACCAGTTTAGTTTTGGGTCTAGCATCACTCCGAGGTATTTGGCTTAGTGAGACAGTTTGAGTAGAGTCTCCTCAACTGGTGAGATCTTAACCGATGGCACTTTCTGTTTATAAGTAAACAGAATGAGCCAGCGCACACTGGATCATTTCCCCCGGGATAAAACTGACTTTATAGAAGAGGGAGATGTAGTAAGAATTGGAAAAGTCAGAGAGAATTGGCAAATTGCTGGGTTACAGCGGTTTACTTGGGGAGTTTTCGATCGGGTGTTGACTATTTACTGCACCATGACAGTAAGCTATTATTTTTGACAAAGATGTGCAGAGGAGGCAATCCTATTGGTACCTTTAGGGTTGTCGTAGGACAAGATCACATATCCCACTGATCTTGAGGTAACATAACTTTATGGTCGTTGTATCATTCAGAGTGTTGTCTTTTCTTTAACTATCCACTATACTGCAGAAGCATAGGTTATGATATGTCTGACTATTACGCTATACAAAAAAAAATATAAACTTGGACTGTAAACCCCTAATTTTGCCTTATGTTTAGCGAGACATGCCATTAGTCGCTTTCGCAATTTTGCTTTTGTGGTTGAGCTTTTTATCGAGGACAATTGGCAAACCTTGTAGACAGTTCTAGAAATATCCCCATTACTAAAGTTACAGAAGTCTGTTTTTAGTGTTTTATAGTTAGTATTCGTAGTTGGTTGCAATTTTTATATTTTACCACTTGATATAGCCCTTCTCTGGAAAATCAGAATTGGGAGCGAGTTTACCACCGGAAGGTCACTGTAGCTACATTATTGTGTTCCATGACTGGTCGCCGTGACTCAATGTTTAGTGCGTTGGACTGCTGACCAAGCGGCATGGGTTCAAACCCCAACCAGGAACACCATACATTTTTGCGGCGCCACCAACACGAATACCAATACACCTACCCAGAGGAATATTTCTGATGGATCTTCCCTTGCGATATACTATACTTGAACGTACTACGAACTACATATGTACAGGGTTTTTCAATAAGAGCCCTACAAAAGTTTTTTTAAATAAAACAAAAACGGTTTTGGATATCAATGAAATTCTTTATTCCTGTGAAAGTACGTTCGATGCCATTATGTATGGAACTCGATTTCTTTTGCATGGCCACCACGGGCACGCTTGCAGAAGTCCAGACGCTGAACCCAATTTTCGACGGTTTTCAAGCATAAATCGGCCGATACTGCTGCAATTTCACGTTCGATATTCGTACGAAGTTCATCAATCGTCGCTGGCTTGTTGGCATAGACCATAGACTTGACGTAGCCCCACAGGAAATAGTCTAACGGCATCAAATCGCACGACCGAGGCGGCCAAGCGACTGGACCATTTCGTGAGATAACACGTTCTCCAAACTTGGTTTCCAATAAATTGATTGTGACATTCGCTGTGTGGCTTGTGGCGCCGTCCTGTTGGGACCACATGTCCTCCAAGTCCACATCATCCAATTGGGGCCAAAAATATTCGGTTATCATTGAACGGTAGCGATCCCCATTCACAGTATAGTGCCGGTCTTGATCATCACGGAAGAAGTACGGCCCAATGACGCCGCCGGCCCATAAACCACACCAAACCGTAATTTTTTCGGAATGCAATGATGACTCATGGAGTACGTGTGGATTGCTGCCTGACCAATACCGCATATTTTGTTTATTGACGAAGCCATCCAGCCAAAAATTATGACGACCATAAATTGGACGTAGCGCTCTTAACGTTGAGGCCACTGACTCCGAATTTCGGTAGTAAATTTTAATAATTTCGACTCGTTGTTGGCTCGTATATCTTTCCATCATGAAATGGCAAACCTTACTGAAGAGAAATGTCAAAAAACCGCAAGAAAAATATGGCGTCGTTTGCTGTCCCTGTCGCTCTACTTTTGTAGCGTCCCTATTGAAAAACCCTTTATTTGCAAACGATGACCTACCTATGTACGTAGAGTATGAGCATCTCTATGGAACCACGTCGTGCACTTTAGCTTATTTAAAAGTGTATCATGTGCAGAGTTTGCGTACTAAAAGTCAGTTTCTCTCCGCGAGCAACTAATGTGAGTGACAAAGAGAATTAAATCATCACAATGCGAATGAAATTTTACGTAAAATAAAATTTACAAAAATTTCCTAGATAAAGTAAAGTGGTCTCTCTATCGTATACTTTACATAAATATTCCGATACAAAAATATAAAAATAAATAAACAAAAATTTCATCCCTCTCGTTGCGGATACTCATCATCGTCAAACCACCTAAAACGCATACACTATACTCTGTGACTGTGTACTACACGTGAAAGAGAAGAAGCACACGTCTTGCTGCGGGTGGCTATGGCTACTACACCACCAGACGACGACAGGCAATTCGATTCAGTTCAGATGTACATTTCAACGCGACGAGTTCGGGAAAACTCAAGTCTCGTCCAAAACGACGACGAATAAAAAGCGGTCAATAATAAAACAATAAAGAAGAAGAAAATTTCCTTCTGCTCCGTCTCGCGAATCAGGTTAAATTTAGTACACATCGACGTAGAATTAAGGAAAGCGAAACGATAAAAACAAACCGGATTCGAAAATATACGTATTTTTTGTTTCTCTTTTTTTTTTACAACAATTGTCCCTAGATATACTCGTAATAGTGTTGATACCGTACATATAGATTTTTATTTTTTACAAAAAAAAAAAAGAAAAAAGAAATATTAGAATTTCAGTGACAACGAATAGTGACACATAAATAGATACAAAGATACAACACACTTTACTCTCTCGCGTAATCGATTAGGAAAAAAAAAACAAAAAAAAAATCGTTTTCGACTATAATTTTGTGTAATTGGAAATTTTTGGTTGGCGCTCGCAGTAGTAGGAGCAGAGCACGTTCAACGCACACGACACAAGGAGATGGCCATGGTGGAAGGAATGACGTCTATCGATTTAGGGCCTATCCCACCATCCACACCGGAATCAGCCAGTGGGAGTACGGAGGCTGGTCTGCAGGAAGAGCACATTGAAACACCTGAAGAGAGGTTTGTTTATTGTGAGCAATTGTCATCATATTTTTTCGTCCTCGTGCAATCGACCGGTGGGCGGATGGCCCACAGGAGGGGGAGGGTAGTGAATTAATAGTGACGTTTGTTTGCACGGGACTCCAATCGATTCCCATAATTTTTTCCCTCACACTCCCGAATGCCAGTGAATGACAATTCCATTAAAATATTTGTCCGATGCCGTCATTCGATTCGGGAGTGTAATATTTATCGGTGTAAGGACACGGCGGAGAGTCTTGTCGTTGGCGTCGTTGTCGTCGTGTGTCCTTGTTTTGTCAGTGTCAAAGCGGGTGTGTTACTCGAAAGTGATGTCATATATCAAGCTGAAAGGACATTTTACTTGGGAGAATACAATGAAATTAGTTCGGTGTGTCATCACTCTTTATATAATTAAATTCACTTGATAAAAGCGAACAATTTTAAATTCCCTTTCCGTCGTTTTGATTTAAATTTTTCGTTTGCTATTGACAATTATATGCAAAGCTAATGTATTCCACAGACTCGCTATGAAATTTGAATTTTTAATTTTTTTTTACCAGCTCTCCCTGTTGAATGGGTTACCTAAAGTGTGTTATGCAGCGGTAACACTAGTTCGTTCCGGCTTAAAATTTAATTTTGAATATTTATTGAAAGTGCAAAGATATGAGGGTTTTTTTTTTTTTGTTTAACAGACGAGTGAATGTGTTCATTCATAATACGTGTACGGTAATGATGGCCAATGGGAAAATTTGTCTGATTCCAAATGCTCATAGTTTACGATAGTTTTTGTGAAATTTCAATTAAGTCATTAGTTTACTTAGTCGATTCAATCGTATGAAAACTTTTAGCGGATGATAGTCATGTAGATAGATGGGTTTTACATACACCATACGTTTAGTAAAAATTGTGAAGGATAACTTGACGAATGAATGCGAATACTGCTTAAGATTACGCAGCTCTGTTTTAAATCTTGCTGCTATTAAGTGAAAGTCGTTCATTCTGATGTTGTTTTCGATTGCTCAGTGAATAAGCAAGCAAATTATTCTACATCCGGTGGCGATAACAAGTGCACTGCAGCTTGAAACGTCGACATGATTGTGGTATGAAAAATATATACGTGCGACTTTTAATTCTAAAGACCGCAAAATTATAAGTCTGGCTCCAGTCAATGGAGAAAAATGATTGCAATGAAAGAAGCCATCCTTTGACCGCGATATTTTGTTTTAATCTAATTTCCATATTACCGCGAGCATCAGTATTTCCCTCAGCTTCATATTTCAAATTTCCGCTGGGCTTTGTGCAGCCTGCCAAAGGTGGAAAAATTCCTTTCTAGCTGCCGCATGACAGGGTCATAGAATGTTGTTCCATCTTCCATTGTTCACGTTAATTTTTACAGACGGTTCGAAAATGGACCGCTGAGTTGGCGCAGGCATTTTCTCAGATAACCTGAATTTTATCCTTTTGACTTCCGAATTTTGCCAGTGTCTTCCAAGCAGAGCTCCTTGCTATTCGGGAAGCTTAACGTGTACTGAAAAATTCTCCAACAACCATCTACAATGCTGCTATCTTCATTGACAGCCAAGAAGCTATCAAAGCTATTGATTCGGCCAGTACGTCCTCAAAACTGGTAAAGCAATGCCAGGAGAAACTAAACCAATTGGGTGATCAGTGCAGAGGCACTCTCACTTGGGTCCCAGGCCATAGTAAAATTGAGGGCAATGAAAGAGCCGATGACCTGGCCAGGCGGGGACTCACTTAACGACTCTCTAGAGGAAGTTGTTTATTCAACACCACTATCTAAAGACGTCCAAGCAAGCGTGGAATAGGCTTCACAACTGCGTCATATCGAGGAAGATCTGGCCCAGGTAAAAAAAACAAAAAAAAAAAACCATCGAATCGTTGCCGCTAGCACAGGCCACTAGCCAATAGGAGATAGGTATCCTCCACAACATTTTCTATCGTGATTGTGAAGATAACAGCAAAAAAAAATCTCTACATCAGAGATATTTCCTGGAAAAAGATTGGTGAACTACTCCTTTTCCTTAATTCCACGGGTTGGATTTAAAGATCTTCGTCTATCAACCTATAACACTCACAAACAACCAGGTCAAATGAATTGTGGTTTCAAAACGGCACATCCCAGCGCTAATTGGGTTCCGCCACCTACCTACCTACCTATTGTTCTCCGCAAAAGCGACAGAAATCTGAATCAGATAGACCCATTTCATTCCATATGAGGACAGTGTCAGATAGCTGGTCAAGAAAATTAGCTCGTCTTTGTTAATCTCTGACTGTTTGGGAAGGACAAATCTTTTCTTCTGTCTAACGCCCTTTGATTTGCTTCAGCACTTGGAAAGTTGAGCACTTTGCCCCTTTTTTTTAAGGTGATCATTACACGGCGGTATGACGCAGTAGATCACACAATCCGGTCGTTAATTTCCCTCAAAATCAGTGGTATCCATGTCATGGTGATAGAGTTGTTAGAAGAGTTTAATACAAGCTAACACCCTACTGTATAAGAGCCTTAAATACTGCTTGGCTATCCGAGAGGATAGCTCCATCTTTCAGACTTCGGTCTGGAGCATGACGGACCTAGCGCTACCGAATTTTTGAACATGAACCCCACTAGAGATGAGCCAGCTACTACTAAACTTGCAACCTGGAATTTGGATAAACGCTTCGTTTCATATGCTTATTTTCTTAACATTTTTGATAGCACATGATGGACATTTCCGTCAACTTATAAGAAGCGTTGATTTCTTTCCTAAAATATCGAAAAAAATATTTTTGTTTATGATGTAGAGATGTGATTAGACAGAGAGGTCGTATGCTTTTCAACATACAGCTTTCAAATCAGGTAGGCTTATTATTAGCATTACTTTTCGGCTGCCTGACCACAACTCAAATTTTAAATATGCAGATCAAAGAAACCCTGACTTTGTTAGAGTGGAATGTTTAGACTCTTATGCATTTAACATCGCTCAAGCTTATTGTACATACATATATCAAGGCGAGGTTTGCATTTTGACGATTTATTGACTGTGCTACGGAATATGTTGTCATGTTTCTTTCTGTCATTAGAATATATTTACTCGGTATACCAAGCCGAGTTGTTGGCGCTTCTCACTTGCGTCAGAGACAGGCGTGATATCTTATTCAGTGATCAGCTGCATAAGGTAGACTGTGGCCAAAACATCACTGAAAAAGCAATGCGTTTAGAAACTTACTGTGCTTCTGACTTGATGGCTTGGGTTAGAGGACACACAATTATCGCAGAAAATTAAAAAACGGACAACCTGACAAAGCCTCTAATTTTTCGATTTCTGTATCATTTGCTACCCTAGATAGAGAAATGATGGGGAAAATAATGGCAAACTGCAAGTAAGCCGTAATGGCGATTCAAATGTTTGTTGGCTATATCAATAGAGAAGTTCTACACATCGCCTATAGAATGGGTAATATGCGTAATAGCGTTGTTCGCAAATCAAAGAAACTACACCTACCATCTGAAGAAGAATAGTCGTCTTAAACATGACGTATGCAAGCTATATCTAGAAGATGCGGAGACAACAGTTAAAAGAACTGCCACCTGTTTCGCTCATCATGTTGGTTCCATTTGCGCACATCCCTCCAAAGGCGCAGTTTTCATTTACCTGCTATTTCATTGTGTTTTTCCTCCTGGATACAACTAGAATGTCCTAGAAGAGTCTTTGGTTTGAGTTCTTTTAATTGGTTCCGGTCTCAGACCTTGGCATAAGGCTTGTTAGTATATTGTTTTGTTTGGCTCCTATTTTACGAATTATTTGCAGGTCAATGGCACAACTTTGTGTGTCAAAACCGGACTCTTGATACTGATAAATTTTTATAGATTTACGTCGAGATTTACTTTAAAGAAAATTCTAGTATTCATCACAATTTGGTGTTTGCCGTGTGCATATTTATGGCCATTTCTCCGCCTTAAAAGTATTTTATTTGACGCGCTTGTGACGCACGTCACTTACGTCAGCGCAGCATCCTGTTTTTAGTTGAATTTGCGCCGCAGTAATTTTTTTGATGTAGTGGTTGTTAGATTTTGGATAGCTCACTTGATGGAGAACTAGACATACATATGTAAAGGCTAAACGCTATTTTGAAACGCATTATAGTATTTTTATGAAACTTATCTTCACTAAGAATTATTTCTGTTCCATCTGAGTGCATCTTCAATGATCTCGGCGAAATTGGAAAAATTGTTGTCGGAAGTATCCTCCGCGTCATAAACAGCTGTGGTTGTAGCTTTGGACTAGTGACAGGTCCTGTGGTATCATAATATACCTTTAGTCTGGTCTAAGTGCGTCTGCGACTTAAGTGCGAGCATTCATTGTAATCTAACCTAGTCCAACACAGTCTCTAGGGTGAGCTATTTAAGGTGTTTTTCAAGTTTACGTGTCTGTTGGCATTGCTTTGGCTGTTTTGTCATGAACTGCTAAAAGTCGTGAGCATCTTCCAGTTTAAGTTATTGAGAAGTATTTTGATTTTATTCAAGCTGCACCCGGAAAAGAATCTCTCGGTGTACTAATACCAATTTTTAGCTGGCTCAATACTTTAATGGCAGTTTGGTTGTTTCACATGGTCGCAATTAGTTCAAAATTTTCAATTCCAAATCCTTCAATATATCTGAAACAGCTAACATTTTGTGATGTATTTATAACTACGGATACGAATTTAAATTTTAATTAACAAATAAAACCATAAATAAATAGTATCACAGTCAAATGCACCCTGTCAGTTCTGAGTTAAGACTCGATTACTTCCATTTGGAGCCCATTTTCCTTGTCGGTAAAATGGGATTTATCCTATTCGTGTTCTTTCAACAAATCAAAGGACTACCTTCAGGGCCTTTGATGAACAGATTCGAATTTCTCTAGCGGCCTTAGATCTTTTATAAATGTGTGGTAAATTTTTTTTTTTCCTATTTGGAACAAAAGTGTGCCCTTAAAATTGCTCTTCAAAGGCAATGAGTTCTAACGTTCGTTCACGAAAAAGTGTAGGTTGCATCTTGAATTTTATTGTTTGAAGGGGGTTACATGAAACAGAATCCTGTTGTTTGTACATAGATGGGTAATGAAAGTAATGCCATCATCACCGCGTAAGTTTTTGTCTTATTAGAGATGGTCAGATTGCATCTAAGCAAAACATTACAATTTGCTTAGAAGAGCTGGTATTTGGTATTTTTCTAAGGTAGATCACAAGAGCGAACTAAAGCTATCTTCAGACGGTTGTAAGATCTTACAATATTCTCAGATCTTCGAATGTGCTAACAATTAGCTGCCGATGAGCTGACAATGACAAATGACATTCTTACGTAAAATTGTCAGTTCACACCGTTGTAAGACATTTGGGATACATTTTTCATTGGAAGACCTGATAATATTTTAAGATCTGACGATCGGCTGAACATAGCCTGGTCGAATGATGGCCGGTACATCCTTTATTTTTATTTTTTTCGAACGTGGTTACTTAACTCACGCTCCTTGTTTTTTTTTCTTCCCCCGAGGGCACCCCCGTCTTGGTACTTAATCGTGGGGAGACAAGCAGCACAGTTTTTTAATAGTCTTCAGTGGACTTCTTCAGTCTGGATCGTCTTTCTTGCTCAAGGTGCCTTAGCTGCGTCATAATTAGTTTCGCCTAATTTCTCACAGCATGTCACCGTATCTCCTGTGATTGGCTTGCCCTGTTTCGAAAAGCGGACATTAAAAAAAATACAATTTCTACGTCTTCCTCGGCCTGCATGCGGACAGTAAAAAACACAAGTTCCATGTCTTCCTGAACCTGAATGCAAGTTATGTAGAAATCCACTTCACGAAACTTGCAGCCTGTCTATGGCTTGATTAGCCGCATAAGGCGATAAGTCCATCGACCTTTGCTTGACGCGTTCCATTTTTTTTTGTCATTTCGTTATGCTGTTTGTCCACTCTGGTAGGTTTGCTTCATTTTTATTTGACTCAGTTTTCTAGTTCCTCATTTCATATGATTTTTGGAACTCCTCAGTTAGTATGTCAATTGGAAGTAGTCCTACGTATGTATTGTGCGAAATACTTTAATTTCCAGGAGTTTGTTTATTGGTCCAATTCAACTCCTATGCGATTCAATTTTGTAGAGCCTCATATAAAACGACTCTGGACAAGAGCCTCCTTTACCTGTATCTTGGTCCTCCATGATTTGGCGTGATGTACATGAGTACATTGCTTACTCGTGACGCTTTGTCACTAACGTACAGCAGATATTCATTAAACGAGAACTCTGTGTTGATCGTGATGCCTATACATGGCCGCATACATCCTCTGGATATCGGTTGGTTTGGGTTTCCATTTATATAGCAGACAGATATTGTTTTGTGCAAACATGGTTGCTGTCTTTTTCCTTTTGAAGATCTTGCTTACGGTTTAGTTATGTATAACGTGACCTTTTGGAGACTAAGAGTAAGACTCCTTTTGGTAACTACGAAAATATTGGATTAACTTTTGAATGAAATCTCTACCAAATGTACACCTGTATTCTTTTGATGAAAGTAACACTTATTTTTGTGTAAAGAGTTTCTAAACTCTGCTAACGAACAGAATTCCCTATGAAAGATCCGTCTACGTAACTAGTATAGTGCCGGACGTTCGGAGAAAATGTGCTCAGAGGTTTCTTCCTCTTCCAAACAGGACCGAAAATCTGTATCTGAACAAGGGTTTAGTTTGTTGAGATGATATCTTAGCCCACAATGGTCGGTAAGGAAGCCCACTAGCTTCTCCATGTTGTTCCTGTCAAGGTTAAGAATTTCCTTGTAGAAAAAGTGCTTGATAAGTCTCTTGGATTGCCTAAGCCCGGCGACGTTGGTGTTCCCAGTTGTTTAACAAATCTGTGGCGGTAGCCCCATTAACACCACAGAGAGATTCCGGTCTCAAAAGCGCAGAAGCCCAACCGGCCCTAGCCAGCTCATCTGCAGTTTCATTGCCTACAATGCCCTGGTGGCCGGGCACCCAACCAAGCTTGACTTTGTGTCTGGCAAGTGATTGTAGCGTATCGTAATAGGACTTGACTGACATAGGTTCCACGAAGTGGGATGTCAATGCTTTAAGCGCTGTCTGACTAATACCTTTATCGAGGTTTATCATGGCGCAAATTTCAATAGCATGGATTTCGGCCTGGAACACGCTGGGGCACATCCCCATTGCTACCGCGACCTTAGTGTTGGAACCAAAGACGTCAGCGCGCATTCCGGGAGCCATTTTTGATCCATCGGTAAACTATACCAATCATCCTGGGTCTGATACGAGTTCTTCATTAAACCAGTCGACATGGTCTGATATTTCTACCTCAAAAAGCCTTCCGAAACTGTACTCCCTGGCCAATTGATGCGGCATAATCTCATTGAAAATGTATTGAGATGACACAGTTCATGGTCTATGGTCGTCAAACTCCACACAAGGAAGTGCAATTTTCGCCGGATTTGAAATGCGTTTTTGTAATAATGACATGAGGCGCCTTCATGAAACGTGTCGTGACTAAAAATCGCGACAACAGTAAATGAGTAATGCAACAGTTTGAGAACCGCCAAGCTAATGAAGAAAATTGAAGCGCAATTGTATTTAGTTGTGCGCTCCTAATGGCACAACCTGTGTCTCAAAATGCCCTCAGGTTTTGCACTAAGCTCTTATCTGTTGTACCGAGTGTACACTCAGAAAGTGGACAGGAGAAATGGCTCCCGTCATAGAACTCGCAATGTTTACCTCCCTAGTTTTTTCATCAGAGTGTACAAGAAAATTGTTTTAGCTCACGTAGCGACCCTGACCCTAGATTAGAGGATGTCTAATCTAATTAAATAGTATTTTCGCTTGAAAATGAAATTATGTGGAACGATTAAAGAATCACCCCAATGAATACAAAGTTGTCTTCACGTGTTTACACACTGCGCAAATGCTGTCTCAGATTTTTTTTTATTTATCGCTCACGTAGCTTATTGAAAAGCCACGCAAACAATACAAATCGCATTGCACCACATCTGAAATCTATTTGCTTGCTCGCAGATAGTCAGTCGGATAGCATAGCAAAAGACAAAGATTTTTAATCTACAAAAAAAAAAAAAACGTCAGAAGTGATATACTACCGCATCGTTGTTATTTAGCACGTGACACCATTATCGCTGGATAAGTACGTTAATCACCTTCAGCTTGTTAGGACAACTGGCTAACGCATACCCACCCAAAATGAGATCTGTCAGAGAGATGTGTCATAGCTCATGCTCCTCTAATGGGTCTTGCGTGCTCATTTTATTTGGGGGGGGGGGGGGAAAGTTCCTAATTCAATTATCACACGGTGCACACTTAAAAAGAGGAACTAACTAGCGCTTGAGAAAAGCCAATCGAGCACGACCGCCCTTCTACCAGAGGCTGCAAACCGTAAACCATTTCTAATTATTTAGAGTGGAAATGATAATTGTAATTAATAAACACAATTTGCTTGACGGATGAAGAGTCTGTGGCGGTGAGTCACGGCCCGAAAGAAACAGTTAAAAGCTTTTAAATAGCAAAGTTATGATATCACATTGGCCAACCAGACCAATTGCTGTGGTCGGGTCTAGTGTTGCCGGTTTTGGAAAATCTAGGGGATAAACTCTCTTGCCAAACGTGTGACGGTGATTCACACACCTTGACCAGTGTGTCAATAGTGGAAGTCCGTGGGGGTAAGACCTTTTTCTCTTATGCACTAACGACATTCGTTAGCCAGAATTCATATATTATTCAATAGGACCTCCAGGAATGTTAACAGAAAAAAAAAAAAAAAACACATTTTCCGCCACACTATGGGGTGGAATGCATCAATTAATCGATTAGCTTTTGTGTAAACACACGAATTTATTTAATTTGTTTACCACGTACCGAGGAAACGTCGGTACTTTCGAAAATGCGCAGTTCTTTGGGTCTAATCAGGCTGTTATTTCAGTTTGTTGAATAAATATTTGCTCTCTTATATCTCTGAATATATGGGCAGCTGTCAAGAACTAAGACCGGAGCTGAAGGCCATTCGCTTACACACCCACGACAAGACACAATTGCATGCTTAGTTGGGCGGATATATTCAAAATGCTTTGTGCCTGCTGTAGATTTTGGATTATGAATAAGTTATTTGGAATGCCAAGGTAACTTTGGCGTCCAGAATCCCCACCTTAAAACTTCCTTAGCGGCTAAGCCTTGTGAGGAGGCGTTTTCGTTGACGTAAAAAACTGCCACCAGTCACTAGGATGGTGTAAGGGTTGTTTCTGACTTTTTTCCCCAGTCCATGATTAGAAGGAGCTCGTTTTTTTTGCGTCAATTAGTGTCAACGGCCCTTTGACGCAGGTGCCAACCGAAATTGACGCAATTGCACCATCCGTGTAGGTATTGTGTCAGTCTCCTCCTATACGTACCCACGCAGTCCCCGGCATTGCTAGTCAATCTTTGTTTATTGTGGTCTCCATTAAATCATAGTTGAAAAAGGACGATATGCAATACAACTACGTATATACTTAACTTTGAAGAAGTTATGAAAAAATCTGTTCAGCCTGCCTACCGACCGCACTTCTTCTGCCTTAGACCACGCATGCCCATGGGCTCATCTCAAGATATGTATTTTATTGCAATGAACTTATCCAGTTTCTGTCGTCCCTCGTGCGGAGAGGGCATTGATAACACCTGCTAGCCATCATATTCAGATTTCTGCAACGCGTTCCAGCTCTTTTCAAGTCAATCTTAAACTTAGTGATTCGACTTCTAACGTTCTGCTGTCTCATTCTTCTGCAAGACTGTGTAAGTGGATTCCACTGCATGACATATTTTGTATCGAAATTATCTTTGCGCCGTAAAATGTGATCGACTTCCTCCTGCGAATTGTGATTCCAATGAGTTCCTGAAGAAAATCTATTGCATTCGGCTTCATTGCTTCAGAAGACTTCGTCTGAAATGCATGACTTATGATCACCAAAGATAACAGTGGTGACAGAATGTAACATTCTTCCTCCACTTTGAGCTTCAAAGATCTCCGACAACCTTTTGTCGTAAGAAGGTTTCTCAGTTGTCAAATACAATCGAGATTATCCCTTTCGAAAATCTTCTCAAAGGAGTTCCTACATTTAATCCACATCGCTGTTAACATCGAAGTGTTGCCAAGGAGAATGGTACGTGGTCGGAAAATTGCTGCTTTGCATGAACTGTGCAAGACGCGGCGAAATCCCATGTCTATCTTCTAATGAAATTTTCATCAGATGTCATTAAAAAGCCGTCCAGAACCCTCAACAGGTGTTGGTTGGAGACCAGCGTTGAGATTATTACTCTTCTGATCCATTGCCACATATTTCTACATTGTGCAGTGTATCCTACCTAAAAGAAACTTTCTAGTCCTTTGCAAACAGTGTTCTCACAGCTGACCAGTGCTCATCTCCTTATGTACTGCTCTACCAGCTTATTCGTGTCTTAATTGTTGGCTATGGCCTCCTAACATTTATTGTTGAGGTATCTATATGTGGGTATACAATGTTTGTTTGGACGATTGCGTTCAGCCACCACTAAGAAGTTCCAAGCCTTTGGCAAGGAAATCTCCAATTGATTGTAGCGCTTTCCACTGGGTATAGTAACTTCAAAAGTTACCGAAGGTAAAAGGAACCGATGGAAGATAACAACTGAAGACTATGCTCTAAGGACGTGGAGACAGCGGCACATATACTATGCCAATGTTTAACTTTGGCTAGATGAAGGCGTGGGACTTTGGGCTGTCCTTGGATGAGAACCCATGAAAAGAGAAAGAGAGAGAGACGAAACGGGGTGGTTTGTTTGTTGGTTTGATATCCATAATACCATTGATAACGTTGACGACAGTGGTTGAATGTTAATTTGCGGTCGGCACCTACTTAATCACTAGTTACGACTTCAGTGGGGTATGACTGTGGCTTTTGCCTAATCTGCTTTAAAATCGGTCCGTCAATATGCGATCATTGAATGAGGCTAGTGGCTGAATGGGGTAGGTTTTATCAACAGTTCCACGTCAGGGCCAAGTATGTTGACAGATGGTTCTTAAAAGAAAAGTTGGATGGGGCTATGCCTTGGCGGATGGTATTAGTTGGCATTGTGCCGCATGAATTCAAGTTCATTGGTCTACTTCTTTTGACTTTTTAGGATCTTATCGTGGTTTTTTTTTTTAAATCTGTGGATCGTCAATGAAGTATCCTTTCATATCCGGGACAATTTTCAATATGAGTTCCTGGCGCAATACTAAGCCAAACCAAATCATTCGTCATAGTAAGTATGTCCTCTTCTGTTTTTCAAAAAATTCTCTAGCCACACGCCAAGAATGTGAGCATAGTGCTCCTAGAATAAGGTATGGTGGTGGCCCTGGCAGACCGTAGCTTGGATCTATATGATACCATTTGAGCGAATCGGAGGGCTGTGTCTACTGTGAAAAATCTTGGGATATCTGTGGATGAGATGGATGTATAACAGACCTCAGAGTGCCTAGTTGGAGTTGGTAGGGGAAGGGTGATTGAGTCAATCGAATCTTAGTGTGGAACTCTTTGGTTTGAGACAAGGGTTAGCAAAACTATTGTTGATGTCTTGCATTCAAAGTATTGGGAGTTATTCGTGCTAAGTTCAAGATAGTAGTCGAACCTTAGTTGCTACTGAATATCCACGTACAAGTGCGGTTATGACTGTATGGAATTTTTCTTGCGGAGGTCTTAGTTAGTTGAAGGAAGACGCCCCTGCTTGAAGTTCGAGGTTTAATGTTTTCAGTAAAAACCCCGTGCTGTTAAACAGGGAAGATAGTGATAAAAAGGGAGGGGGCAAGCTATTTGTCTTCGGTTTTGCAGCTTCTGTAGAAGCTGTTGGAAAGAAATCCCGTTCAAGTGACATGCAAGCTTAGTTTCCTTGTATCTACCGCGGGTCTTACTTGTGGATCTGCAACTGTTAAGCTTGGTCCACCTGTTGTCAGCGTTTCTCAGAGCCTTTGTAAGGAGACCGAGTTCTAGCGTTTGTATAGTAGCAGCCGGTCTGTCTGTTGCCTTATTTAACAAGATCGTCCGCCTTACAGATGTCTGGAATATATCTGTGACCCGGGACCTATCTCAGAGTAGTTTTACATTCGTCTGCAATCTCTAATTGTTGGCACTTCCAGGACTTCAATAGCTGCCTGGGTATCTATAATATGTACAGGATAATAGTTTCTCCATCTATTGAACACAAAGACAGCATACTCGCTGCTTTGCGAATTGCCGACATGTCTTTTTGATACATGCTGCAGTGGCCCGGTAAACGTAATGAAATTCTAAGCGCAGGTGCTATGAAGAAGTTCCCCTGCCAGTGCATTCCTACAGATGCTTACCCGAAGTGACTCTTCTTGTTGTTTAACGAACTAACACCTATCGGGAGATTCTGTTTCTACGAGGCCTTTGTGGGTCGTTTAGCGTCACAGGAACAAATTGTATGCAATAAAGTTCACCACTGAAAAACTAAAAGAGTGCCTTGAAATTACCCCAGGGTGTTTTCAAGTTGGTGAAAGGTTTGTTAACAGGAAAGCTGCGGTACTCCTTTGTAATTATCAACGTCTTTAGCCTGTCACAAAGTTGATTGGCTTAAATCCTTTTCTGGAGGTGGTGTCGTGTAGTCGGTGCCATCGATAATGTCTAATCCCTTTCTACATATTTTCCTTTTGAAATCGTCAAACACATGAACGGAATTCTCTTGAAAATGTCCTCGGATTTAATCCAGTTTATGTTCAGGGTTTTTCAATAGGAACGCTACAAAAGTTTTTTTAAATAAAACAAAAACGGTTTTGGATATCAATGAAATTCTTTATTCCTGTGAAAGTACGTTCGATGCCATTATGTATGGAACTCGATTTCTTTTGCATGGCCACCACGGGCACGCTTGCAGAAGTCCAGACGCTGAACCCAATTTTCGACGGTTTTCAAGCATAAATCGGCCGATACTGCTGCAATTTCACGTTCGATATTCGTACGAAGTTCATCAATCGTCGCTGGCTTGTTGGCATAGACCATAGACTTGACGTAGCCCCACAGGAAATAGTCTAACGGCGTCAAATCGCACGACCGAGGCGGCCAAGCGACTGGACCATTTCGTGAGATAACACGTTCTCCAAACTTGGTTTCCAATAAATTGATTGTGACATTCGCTGTGTGGCTTGTGGCGCCGTCCTGTTAGAACCACATGTCCTCCAAGTCCATATCATCCAATTGGGGCCAAATATATTCGGTTATCATTGAACGGTAGCGATCCCCAGTCACAGTAACGTGCCGGTCTTGATCATCACGGAAGAAGTACGGCCCAATGACGCCGCCGGCCCATAAACCACACCAAACCGTAATTTTTTCGGGATGCAATGATGACTCATGGAGTACGTGTGGATAGCTGCCTGACCAATACCGCATATTTTGTTTATTGACGAAGCCATCCAGCCAGAAATGAGCCTCATCGCTGAAGATGATTTTTCGATGAAAATCCGAATCATTTTCAAGTTGTTGCTCAGCCCAATTCACGAACATACGACGCTTCTGGTGGTCAAGCGGCTTCAGTTCTTGCGTCAATTTAATTTTGTAAGGATGTAGGCCAAGATCTTTTCGCAAAATTCGCCACAACGACGTCACAGAGATGCCCAACGCTTGAGAACGACGTGTGAGAGACACATTTGGGTTTTCTGTAACTGAAGCCTCAGCGGCAGCAATATTCTCGACACTACGGGCACTTCTTTGTCTCACTGCCACGGGAACATTTTGTACTGTGCCTGTGGATTCAAATATTTCCACTAGACGCTCAATTGTTCATCTGCTAGGACGATTATGACGACCA
Source organism: Matsumyia berberina (assembly GCA_917880715.2). Taxonomy (NCBI): domain Eukaryota; kingdom Metazoa; phylum Arthropoda; class Insecta; order Diptera; family Syrphidae; genus Matsumyia; species Matsumyia berberina. The sequence continues at coordinate 105,003,386 of OU862870.1, read as the reverse complement.
TAAATTGGACGTTGAGGCCACTGACTCCGAATTTCGGTAGTAAATTTTAATAATTTCGACTCGTTGTTGGCTCTTATATCTTTCCATCATGAAATGGCAAACCTTACTGAAGAGAAATGTCAAAAAACCGCAAGAAAAATATGGCGTCGTTTGCTGTCCCTGTCGCTCTACTTTTGTAGCGTCCCTATTGAAAAACCCTTTACATGGTCAAAGTCGAGCTGTGTTATCGAAAAAGAACCATGTTTTTCATAAACTTTTTCTTTTCCTTCGTAAAGTTTATAACAAATGAGCTTGAAAACCTACAAAGTTTTTATGTTAATTTAAAAATATCCCCAGGTCTGTACTAAGTTGGAACCAATTAAACCAAATGTGAATGACCACCGCAAGCCGCGACTCCAATTTCTCATTCTTGTGGTGACAAACAAGTGAACTTTCCAATTAGAGGCAGACAAAGAAACCGCGTAAGCATTATTAACCTTATTTCCTCACTTCATTGGTCACTACTTGGTCTTCGTGTGGCATTATTATTAACTGTAATAGCGCGTCTAGGACTATGGCTAAAGCTATTTATAGGACAATGGTCTATAATGATGGTGTCATGCGATTTATGATCGCCATCATCTTTGTGTGAGTGTGTGCTTGTTCAAATAATGCACGTATGAGTTATAAATGAAGGACTCCTGAAGGTCCCCTAGTCATGCCCTAGTTTCGATTAGTTCGAACAACGAACAAAGACATGCAATAGACATGTAATTTTCATTAAATATGACGATGACACCCCAACTTGGGTCGGTTGGTGGCGACAGACTTTCTGAATAGAATAGATTCCCTAGACATGCAACGAGGAAGGCGAATTCCTCTAAATTGCTATACTCTCTCTCTCTATGTTTAGTTTCGAATGTGTTCTGAGGACACAAGAGAAAATGTCCTCATTCCAGTTCTCAACGCCGCCGGCACGCCTCGGGGGTGTTATTTCCATGAACACCCCACAATTGAGGTTCTAAATATAAAACTGGAAAACATGTGCATTCGGTGTTTGGAAATACGTTACATATCCCAAAATTAAATTCCATTGACATTTGATTGTTACTGTGACTGTGGCTTTAATGTTTGGATGGCTTTGCCATCAATTCGATTTCCAATTTGGGTATGATGTCATGACAATCACTCGTGAGGCAAATTCCACAAAAGGGTGCTTCGATAGATTAGCATGAGTCACGTCAAATTAAAAACTACAAACAAGGAAGTGTCAACGATATTTGCAGAAGCAAATGGTTTTTTTTTTTTAAAATAATCGACAGTAGCAAGGCGTCTTGTGTGATTGCTATCAGTCTTCCGTGAGACATTCCAATCAAATAGTGGACAGACTTACTAGGGAATAATTGGTAAAATAAATGCTGTTTACTGCCATTGACTTGGGTTGGGTACATAAACTTTATTAACTTCTTATCTGAGGCCAGTGGTTGAATCAGAAGACGTCAATTGAGGATGTTTTTTGGACTATATGGAGATCATTTTGATTTGGTTTATGTCAGATGTTGTTTGATAGCTGTACCATTGCAAACGTGTCTACATATGGTAAGGTTAGGAAGGTCGCCGTCCTTAGACCAGACTTTGTCCGGTTTGATATAACTTTTACATGGTGGGGGCTCCGGACTTACTATGAGAACCTATAATATCTGTAGAGATGGGATCTTAAGGGGCCCCGATACGTGTGTATGATTTGAGCTTAAAGACTACCACAGTCAGTTAAGGTTCCTTATAAAATTGAGATGGTGAATTGGCAATGCTAAGTTAATTGGTGTAGATGGAGCGAAAGGTCCTAGACGTCTATATTGTAAGAACAGCGATGGTTCTACACGACGGCTTTAAAAGAATAGAAATATACATATGTATGTGCGATTTAGATTATTTTTATTGTATGAAAATTAGGTATTACAATTTTAACAGCACTTTCAATAAAATAGTATTTTTAAAACAAAGCTCGTCGAACCGAATCAACCAACGAATGTCGAGGAACTCCCCGCATCGTCCAGCACGCCTCCGCCTCGTCGCATCGTCTCGGTGTCCCTATAGCAGATCCCACATATGTACATGCGTAGAGAGTTCAACAGTCGGCACAAGCTCCACATCTTAATAGCCACTGTTGTCACTAACCCTGCCGCCAAAACCCCCATCACCAGTAAGACGATTCTCCACTGCAGCATTCCGATGTGTTTTCTCCGCCCACCGGTGCACTGCAAGGTAAACAAGAGAGGTCAATGAAGCAACGCGGTCATTTTTTTGTTCTTTGAAGGAATGTTCTCTAAGTCTGAACTGCTTCTGCCATTTTTAATTGTAATCTACTAACACCCATTTCATCCCCTGTAGGGTACAGGGCAAGAACAACGCTTGTGCGCCATCTTGTGTCGAGATCGGCACCCGTTTTAACTCCCTCCATCACGTTGTGGTCGCCATGGGTCGGTGGTTAGTGCGTTAGACTGCTGTTCAAGCCCCAGCCAGGAACACCGAACATTTTTTCGCGGCACTACCTCTCGTCGGGGAATGACAAGCCTCCGGGAGTATAATCTGTCATGATAGAGCTTCTCTCACTTCGCCGTTCGGAGTCGGCAATAAATTGGAGGTCCCATTCGTTCAAAAAATACAACACGCACAACATGAATGGTTGGGAGAAGCAAGGCCTTGGCTCATTCCGAGCTGTCGCGCCAACTATTTATTTTTATCACATCGCTAGTGGGCTAAATTTTTTTGTGAGGGCGATCCAATCTTCTGTCAGAATGGAAAATTGATTCGATTACATAGCATGTTTTGTCATAAAGTCGTCTTCGTCCTGTAAGATTTGTCCGATACACTGCAATTTCTTTCGCCGCATGGTGATGTCTTTTGGTTCCCGACTCATTTACTCTGAGATGCGGTTCGGCTAAAAAAAATTCATGAAGCGGTCGCCGTGTCTGAGTGGTCAACTCGTTGGACTGCTGTGCGAGCTGCATAGTTTCCAGACCGAGCACTGTCCACCGTACATCTCTCGTCGGGGAATTATTTATTCTCTAGTTTGTTAGTTCGTGTCTTCCCTTCTACAGAAAATTACACGTTATAGCTTTTTTCTGATTTCAAGATTTCATCCTACAAGTCTTGAGCAGTTGCGAACATTAGTCACTTAATTTTTGGAGTGCTGATGGATTCCTTAGCTCACGACATACATGGGATTTTGTGTTTTGTTGCGCGATCTTCAAGTAGATGGAGTCATATGGTAATCCCCGGATTCCAAAGTCGGCATCTCGGTTCTTAAGATCATAATTCACACAGCCGTCATTGCATATGTCATCAATCTATTTAAACTCAATTTTCAACTAGACCTCGATGCTTTTTTTTTATGAGAATCTTCGGAGTCTACATATGTACCTACCTAGCTTACATAGGAAAGTAGGTAGAAGTGGCGGATCAAAAGTTAAACGAAGAAATTTAAACTTAAAACAGTGCATCCAAGCGCTAATTGGATTCTATTGAGGAAAGAAATTAGTTTTCCAATCCTTTTCTTGGCCATCTTTTGTCTGACCTTTGCCAGGTCTGGACATTTCAGATTCTTCTTCATTGTTACTCTTCCAACTACTGTAGAAGGTGTTGTAAGTGATACCTACACAGCTTGGCTGCGTGGTCTCCTATTGGTCAATGACCTGCACTAGTGGTTATGATTCTTGCACAATCTGGACTTTATTTGCCGAGTAGCTCGTTTGTTTTCGGTTTATTATAACCGGCACAAGCCTTTCTTGATGTGACGCAGGTTTTAAGTTTATTCCTCCCCTGGCCATCTTTAAAGAGTGATGGCGAATGTTGCCCTTAGCAGCTTCTTACGAAATTTTGATTCTTTCCGCTAGTGACTTCAAGATTGAGCACTGTTTGGCCAGTTGGTCAGCTCTTTTGCTACCTTCGATTTAACTGTTCCCTGGAACCCAGGTGAGAGAGACTCTAGTACGAACGCCCAATTGGTTAGTCAAAGTAGTCAGTCGAGGGGGTAACTGACTCGTTTGGTATTGTCTGCAGAACTTTCCTGTCACTAGAGGGCTTTGCAGTCCAGCACACAAATTTCGTGAGCCGGACTCCACTGCTAAGTAATATTCCTTTGATGTGTAGGTCGAGTGGTAGTAGACGTAAGATCAGAGTGATCTTTTAGGACGGATTTTTAGCGCGCTTGCCGTTCTCTGGAGTGTTTTAATTATTTCGATGGCAAAAAGCATAATTTCACTTTTGCCCAAGCCACTTCTGTTGGCACAAACTTTACTTACTTGGTCAAACTTTGTTTATAACCCAGTATCCTTTTTTTATTTACAGATATGAAAGATTACTGCGTCGATCGCAAGTAGAAGACTTAAATGAAGTGTCAGGAATCGGATGCCTTTACCAAAGCGGTGTAGATCGTCTGGGCAGGCCTGTGATTGTATTCTGCGGGAAATGGTTCCCAGCACATGATATCGATTTAGAAAAGGTATTTCAATACAACTCCCCTAAAAAGACTTATCTAATTAAGACTTTTATGTTTCTAGGCACTGTTGTACCTGATCAAACTTCTGGATCCAATTGTTAAAAGCGATTATGTAATAGCGTACTTCCACACATTAACTTCGACAAACAATTATCCCTCACTGCATTGGCTACGTGAGGTATACACTGTACTGCCGTATAAGTAAGTAACTATTGACACAATAAAAAAAAAACTTTGCAAAACTAATGCCTGATTTCATTTTTAGATACAAGAAGAATTTGAAGGCTTTCTATATTGTGCACCCAACGTTCTGGACCAAGGTAAGAAGAGTTTTTTTTATATAAATAAGAGTTTCTTAAACTGCCTAGATGGGGAGGCAGATAGGTTACGTGTTTTTTTCAACGACTACCGGCAATGGCTTGTGATAACACAAATGTCTATTCAGCACGTGAGGCTAAGTACCTTTGAATGACACCCCATCCAGCACGTATGCATTTTACACAGGAAATTCTATTTTTACATCTTAGGTATAAAAGTCAATAAACTATTTGCCGAAGGCTTCTATTTATAACTTTCTAAAATTAGGTTTTACCCAAAAGGATAAAAGATCAAAACTATGCGTCATTGTGTGTTCGTGGGTGTAGTCACGCCTTTCAAGCCATTGGCAAATGTTACAAATGACGTACTGGAAGACTGGACTGTGGTACTCTTAATTAATTTTGAATGAGCAATTTATATTCCGCCACATGTCTAGTGGGGTTCTTTAGTTATTCTGCGATGCCCACTTGTCTATTTATACAAATTGCGCACAGGCTATTTTTAAAGTGAATTGCTCTCGTTGAAACTACGCATCTCTAATGAATATATTATGTACAGAGCGACCCGGCGAAAAGCTGTTTGAGATATAAATCCAGCTGTTTTGTGTTTTTTTAAATTCATCGTATAATATCCAGAACAAAGGATGAGTTCTAGTAACTCTTGACATGTTTTCAAGAAGATCGTTTTATCTGATTTTTCTGTGTTACTACAGCATGAGATTGATTTGCATGTTTCTCTTTTGCTTTAACTCAATTACCAATATTAAACGTTTTGACTCTGATGATCTGTTCTAGTTGTTAGCTGTTTTGTTATTGCTGTATTTCAGGCTTTGACGCGATTAGTTTCTTGTCTATTTAATAAATAATTCTCAGAGGAGGAACACTGTTTCTCTTAGGATAATAGAGACCAATCCACTCTCTATGATCCTAATGTCACCCCAAATCAAGGCTACCTCCTAGAAGATGAAGATTAAACTTGAATAAGAAAGACTCAAGAAATAGGTTACCGCAAGTATTCTATGAGCTTGTTGTACAGTAGAGTTTCGATAATCTGAGTCAAACGGGACTGGAAATAACTCTAAAAACCGAGAAGCTCGGAAAGTACGGATCGAAATTTGTGTGGCTCAAGTACTTTGAAAATTACTTTCGTTTAATGCGGAACTGAATTTATGTAAATCAGATAATACAAAAGCTTGAATAGCCAAACTCGGATAATCGATATCGGCCAAGTAGGCGCCGCCATTGTTGATGACCATTTGGGCCCTTTTTTTACCGAATTTTCAATCGTTTTGGTGAGAATTTCGGGCGATAAGTTCTCGCCCTTCTGTCGGATATTCTCTTTGAGAGCTGTGGCTTGTTCTTATAGACCCGTGACTTCAAAAACCCCCGAAAAAACTAGTCTGGAGCTGTCAAATCGGGCGATTTTGTCTGCCAGTGTAAATCCCCAAAATGAGACCTTAGGCGACCTGGAAATGCATTCTTCAAAATGTCCATTGTCGCGCTAGCTGCGTATGCGGTTAAACCGTCCTGTTGGATCAGCATGTAATCCAGTCCCAAGTTATTAACTTGCGGCTATAAAAACTCGTTGATCATTGTTCTGTATCGCTCGCCAGTCGTCTAGTCGACGCTAACGGCTCATCCGTGACATCTTCAGCCACAGCGGCGATATTCTCGTTAGAACGAGCACCTTCCGGTGCCTCCTCTGTCATGTGTTGTTCCAGTCTCTTCGAGGCGAGCGGCTAAACGCCTTAGTGTTTGACCAGTTGGCGTAGGACGGCCGGGCAATCTGCGCCGAAATTCACGTTGCACCGAAATCAATAACGAATTATTCAATAAAAAAATAGGTCACGAATATTTTCCGATCTTGAGGAGTAAAGGTTTCCATGGCTTGCCAACATGTATACTAAAGCCAAGCTTTTCGTAACTAATCATGTCCCATTCGTTACTTTTTCGCACAAATAAAATAGATTGCGCTTGTATAAGAGACTGCGCTTGTAAAGGGTTTTTCAATAGGGACGCTACAAAAGTAGAGCGACAGGGACAGCAAACGACGCCATATTTTTCTTGCGGTTTTTTGACATTTCTCTTCAGTAAGGTTTGCCATTTCATGATGGAAAGATATACGAGCCAACAACGAGTCGAAATTATTAAAATTTACTACCGAAATTCGGAGTCAGTGGCCTCAACGTTAAGAGCGCTACGTCCAATTTATGGTCGTCATAATTTCTGGCTGGATGGCTTGGTCAATAAACAAAATATGCGGTATTGGTCAGGCAGCAATCCACACGTACTCCATGAGTCATCATTGCATCCCGAAAAAATTACGGTTTGGTGTGGTTTATGGGCCGGCGGCGTCATTGGGCCGTACTTCTTCCGTGATGATCAAGACCGGCAGGTTACTGTGAATGGGGATCGCTACCGTTCAATGATAACCGAATATTTTTGGCCCCAATTGGATGATATGGACTTGGAGGACATGCGGTTCCAACAGGACGGCGCCACAAGCCACACAGCAAATGTCACAATCAATTTATTGGAAACCAAGTTTGGAAAACGTGTTATCTCACGAAATGGTCCAGTCACTTGGCCGCCTCGGTCGTGCGATTTGACGCCGTTAGACTATTTCCTGTGGGGCTACGTCAAGTCTATGGTCTATGCCAACAAGCCAGCGACGATTGATGAACTTTGTGCGAATATCGAACGTGAAATTGCAGCAGTATCGGCCGATTTATGCTTGAAAACCGTCGAAAATTGGGTTCAGCGTCTGGACTTCTGCAAGCGTGCCCGTGGTGGCCATGCAAAAGAAATCGAGTTCCATACATAATGGCATCGAACGTACTTTTACAGGAATAAAGAATTATCCAGGAATAAAGATATCCAAAACCGTTTTTATTTTATTTAAAAAAAACTTTTGTAGCGCTCTTATTGAAAAACCCTGTATAAGAGACTAGCATATTCCTAAAATATTACTTTAACAAACTCAATACCGTGTGACTCATAATGCTTTTTCCTCATTTACAGATGATGACGTGGTGGTTCACAACATTTATGGCACCTGCAATCAAAGCCAAAGTTCACTCATTGCCTGGTGTCGAGCACTTGTACTCTGCTATTTCCAAAGATCAACTAGAAATCCCCGCATACATCACCGAGTACGACATGGCTGTAAGTACAAAATCAATCACTGTGTTGTGGAATTTATTTGCGAATAACACCTCTTCTCTTCTTAGACTAATGGACTTCACTATTTTACTCCGGTACAGACGCCCACATAGGCCAGACTGCGCACTTGAAAGTCGACATCTAAACTTATTATTTCTAAACCTTAAGTCAACAAATCTATTAAAGTACTTATATATTATATATATTTTTTTTTTGTGAATTATAATTATTTAACGAAAAGAAAAAAGTTTTACTAAACGCAATTTTATTTTTATTTATTCATTAAAAAACTAAAACAAATAACATACTTATTTGAATAAAACATTATTTAACAAACAAAATGCTTCTAGGAACAGTGAATACCAATACCAATAGTATATGTAGGTGATAAATCATTCTTATGATGGTAGAGAGTACATAACTATAGAGGAACAAAAAAAAAAATTGTTATATGAAAAAAGAAAATAAATATAAAAATAAGAAAAGTTGTTATTGCTAATGCAGATCATACACAGAAAAAAAAACGAAAACGTTAGAACTGCATCGTATAAAGTTAACAAAACAAACATAAATCGGACGCGTTTGATGTTTTCTTTTTCTCTCATTTTGTTGTAGTCCACTTATCGATTATTTGAAACCTTATTTCTTCCTTTCAATTGCTTACATGTACATATAAATCATTGCAATCACAAGAATCTGATGATCAATTACCATTAACACTCAGGGATTGGTTTGAAAGACGCATGCTGATTCAATTAACTGAATACAATACAAAGGAGAAGTTTAAATCTATTTACAGCCGGCATATATTTGTATATATATATACCAAACAAAGTAAAATAAAATAAAAGCAAGTTGTGAAGCAATTGAAACAAAATAAAAGAGAAACAAAACAAATAGTAAATAAATAAATTTATATTTTTTACAAAACCTTGCTGTTGTAGAACAAAATCAGATAACCAATATTTTCTATTCACATATCGTCAGTATATTCGTTCAGGTCATTATCGTATTTCGAGCTTAACTTCGCAAAGACCAGTGTACACTCTACGACTTCGACCGGCAGAACCTCTATCGATTAATTGGTGATCGCTGTTCCGTGTCCTGGAATTACAACCATAGAGTTTGTAATGTTAACACCACCCGGAGAAAACGACGTACTTCCGAAAGTGTAAATTGTTATGAGAAGCTTCTCGCTATAAGACCGTCGGTTTCACCCATTTATACGAAAATACAACATGCACAGTATGAATGGTACAATGCAGTTCTCAGTCAGCATTGTAATTCTTTGGCCTAAAGCAATTGCAAGGAGCTATCAGAAAATCAACAAGATTAACTGGATATGGTAGAAAAATTGCCTACGAAGACAGCACTTATCCAGCACTTGGTTTCTAAGCTAAATTTTCTGAAAAACGGAGCACGGTCAGTGTTCACAGAAATGATTCTTCGGGGTTAGTTATTTTCTTGATCTTTCCCCAACGGATATCGGGTTCTATCAAAGACAAAATGGAGTACTTGCCTATTAATTTCTTTGGTGCCTGCTCTTTTGTTGACGATATGCTCTTTCTAAGTGGCGGGTTTATTACATCTGTGCTCATCTAAACCAGGCTCTAAAGTGACAATTCAGAAGAATGAGGCGTCCGAAATGTTGACAGAAACTATCACGCGGGCTAAGTTACCTTCTGTATTGAAAACAAAATGCGTCTCCCTACATCACTGACTGCATCTTCTTGTTACCCTAATTGAGTTAGGATAGATCGCACAAGTGCCGTGAATAGTCCGACGATTTTTAACCACTTCGATTCAGAAATTCTGATTAGTTCAGTTATTTAAAAAAGACTCTGTTTTTTAATGATGGCTAATTTATCGTGTCGATAGATGGATGGCCAGCAGTTTTTTCTCTCTAAGCACCCAAAAATATTTGTTAAAGTGGAACCTAGGCAGCTAGTGATCTAGGTACGCGCTGAATGCAATTTCATGCGTCAATATATAGAAGATCTACGTACGTTGTAGAAATTGAATGGATGCCCTGAAAATTAAATTCTGTCTGTTTCTCCTCTCCCATCGAGGTATGAAGCATAGAACGTCTAATGGCAGCTTAAGGAAACTGGTCAATAAAATCGTGTGCAGTATCAAAGTCGAAGCGTGTGCAGTGGTATTACAAAGTTCGACTCCAACCACCCTCAGTTAAACTACCTTTACATAATCATTCAATAACACGCGCATATATGCTTAATTACAATGTAAGATAAAACGATTCGTTAAGTCGACTAAAGCTCGACTTATCGTCTATACCAACGATATTTGTTCGTATCTTTGCAATATTTACGAAAAAACATTTTTGATTTGTTCTTGTTAAGCCTTAATTTCAGTTTGACCCAAGGTCACCAACTTAAAAGCACGTATTTGTTGTTAACTTAGATCAAATAGAATTAATTTAGCGTGCCAAGTCAATAAAAATACAAATTAAAAATGAAAAACTAAAAGATAAAAACTAATTACACTTTCATTTGGATTCCTACGATTTCTAGAACTTCGGTTAATATTTAGAAGAAGAAAATTTAAACTTAGTATTCGATTTAGCCAATTTATCTATTAAATACAAAAAAAAAGAAAGTATATATACATATATATATGTAATTATTACGAAATTGGCCTTAATTAGAAATATATAAAAGCATAATACAAAATCCCAACGTTAATAAACAAAAAAAAAAACTTAAAAATAAAACGCAAAAAAAAAAATCTCTAGAATAACCTTAGTTTATTGATAATGAATTTATTGTTGCATACTATTTAATAGTAGTATTGAATCGTTCCACCAAGTATTACAATTAAAACAATAAGCAAAACAAAAAAATCGTGAATAAATAAAAAGTTACTATATTTGCATTGAACATAAATTATACTACAGTTCTCTAATTCAAGCTCTTATATTGTATAAAAAAATACTTTCTCTCATTTATTGCAAAATCGCATTTAAGAAAAAAGCAATTCTTATCGTCTCACACACAAGAGTAGTTGATAAATTTGATTTTGTTAATTTTTAATAAATAATTACGAGAATGTACATTTTCGGGCGTAATTTTTTGAGATCTTTGCAGTGTTTTTTCATTAATTCCATAATGCACATACATATTTCATTCGTATTATGCGTATATAAAAATTAAATAAAAATTAACAGAAGAAAAAAATTGATAATGCTGAAAGAACGAGTGAAGTCTATAAGAAATTGTTATGTTTTTCCCCTTTTACTCTAGCGTAGGTTGTCGATATTAATAAAAATCATTGTTTTTGTATATATATACAATTTAATAAAATAAACAATTTGTAATTCGGTTGCGGAAGTTAACTCTTTTGTTTTGATTTTACACAAGCTTAGGTACGTAGTGCAAGGTGCTAACAAATTCTACGGTGCAAGTAACTCTGCTTGTAAAGTGATTGCGTTTGCAGATGACATCGCTATCAACTTAAATGTCCTGACATCTTAAGAGACATTCTTCAACATTGCTCTTCACTTTTTCTCCAAATGGGTCGCTTGGGAGTTTACTTTCATGCAACTGAACTGGCTTTTTTTACTCGGAAATGGCACCAGTCCCAGCTTCACCGAAAAAGCTAAGCACATAGGTGTCATCCTGGAAACCTGAACTGGAAAGCCAATTTACTAATTTACTGGAAGACTCTTCACATTAGTTATTCCTGTTTTTCGATATCGAACTTTGAACATTTTATTTATGAAACTCTCAATATAATATAACCCCCCCCCCACCTCATATATCCCAGGGCCCTTGGTTACTATCGCTGTTAAGGCCTAAGCTGACAACTATCTAGGAAGACCCAAGGAGACGCTATTTTCGACCCTCACCTTCCCTCTCCTCCTATATGGTGCAGTAGCCTGGGCTTTGTCAAAATCGGATTAAAGTGGACTTGGAATTTTCGAGCGAGAAGTTCTACGTTCGATTTACACACGATCCCACCTGAAAGTATCAAGAAGACCACTATCGCTCTCTACTCATGCAGAAAAGCTCAGGGCTTTAAATGGAATACTATGCAATAGCAATGTACAGAATTATTGTCTGGTGGATGACACTAGGTAGACAAAGTCAGCTGTCAGCCATCTTAATAAAATCCAAAGGAGGGTATGTGTCCGTGTGACAGGACCCATGGAAACCACTCCCATCGCAGGATTTGAAATAATGCTAGGACACGGCAATGAAATCAACATTGTGGCTGATGGAGTCATTACACTGAAGAATCTATGGCTCAGGACATGCCAATACACTAAACAATATCTAAAACAATCAGTGTGTGCTGGGTTCCTGGTAACAGGGACATCTTGTAAAACAGACATACATACTAGCTGAAGAAGTACTTAAACGGGACTCGACTGTGAAGAAGATGCCACGTACACCAATACAAACTGCAAGACACAATCTCGACGATAGCAGTGCAACAGGCTACCGAAAGGTGAAGTAATCTAAGCCTCTGCAACCATGCCAGATAAACTTGGATTCGACTAAATTTGCGAAAGACATTCGGTCTGCCTAAACTCAGCGAGGAACAAATAAGTATTATACCTACCAAAGTCGGAATACTGATTTGACCTATTTGTGCAAGTGGAAAACGTTCTATTATGCCAGGGCACACCTGTAGGGATGAGGAAGATGAGAAACCCCTTTTCATATGCTTTGCTGTTGCCCAGCACTATCCTCCCTGAGAAGAAAGATTCTGGAAGAATATTTCTGGTCTAAATGAGACTTGCCGTAAACGGACGACAGCTACATAACGTACAATCGCACCACGAACTACCGAGTCATACAGCGACACTGACCTGGTCAAAAGAAACGTGTTGCACGGTTAAGATGGGTAGAGGATAACCTAATCTTTGATGGCGTGTGCAACTGGCTAAGGATCGTGCTGACTGACGAACTGTAACACCAAGTAAGTAATTTAGTAATAAAACCTTCCCTCTGAACTACTCTACAAGAGCAAATTGGGAAAGACGAACTATGGTGATGGTGCGTGGCCAAAAGTATTGAAATCATACCGACTTCCGGACTTTTCTAGTGTCATCAAAGCCGATTTCACATCCTTCAAACTACTGCAAGAATATCGCCACGATCTTCTCTGCCTGGTCTAGGGTCAATTTACTCTTTCGAGTCACAATGACCATGGCCAGACAGAGCTCAGCACTAGACTTTGTTACCTACATATGTTATCAATTTACGCCAGGCAAACGTTTATGCGTAGATACGTAATATCCAGCTACAGATTAGTAGTGTCACCTTTTTTAAGGCGAACATTTTTTTTCCAATAGTTTCACGAGATACAACCTACAGTACTTGCTGGTGTAAATACAAATTGAATTTTTTTCCCTTTTAGTTCAGTTCACTGGATCCTTTGATACCATCACTTTAACACTGTTGAAAAATATACACAATTTTCATTCATAGTTAGGTGCCCCTCAAAGCGCTTGATGCAATCAAAGCGAGACATAGAAATTGCTTTGGCTTATGATAGACTGGATGTGGGCGAAGTAAGCAAGTTCTTTTAAGAATATCAAGTAGGATGAAACCGCAGAGCCTTACCTAAACAACAGTTCACCGGTTTTAATCTACCTACGTATGTACCCCGACTCGTTTCCCTAATCTCCAGCCAAATGCAATTCAAATCAATTCTCTGTTGACCCTGTCGAAGGCAATCGAAATCTGAGCAAAAAAATACTTAATCGCTTTTGTTCGTCTCCGACAACTTAGTTGACACCTCTTTCCAAATACTTCAACGGAAACACTTCTCCGCACACATCAAGCGAATTGACAGCAATGGCTGTCAAGTTAATAGTGAAATGCACTCCATAACGTTGAAACACTACTTTTGTCATACACCAGGAGTAGCGAAAATTAAACAATCAATATTTTTTGCAATTTTCTGATGAAATATCAATGCAGTTGCATTTATTTAAACAAATTACACATAAGAACAAGTGTTGCAATGAATTTCCAACAATATACCCAACAGAAAACTGATTTTTCAAAAAAATCTAATACGAACATGTGCAAAGCCAAAAAGTGCAGTGAGTTCATATATCAGCTCAGCGCATTTTTTCGTCTATTTTGTGTCACACAAATGAAATTTCACATCTTGTGGAGTTTTCGTTGTGCTTTTTGGCTGTTTTTGGATGATTTTTCGATTGGTGAATTGATGAAATGGAGGGAAAGGTGGATGAGATGGATGAGGAATGTGTGAAATTCAGAAATGCTAACCAGAATCAATTTATTGACGAGAACTGAGAGAAATCTTTTTACATACGGGTAAATCATTCATCATTATCATTTTCCAATGCCCCGCTTATCCATTATGAGGAAAGCGGGTTTAGGGTGGTTTAGTGGACCCTCTGTATCTCCTGATCTTCCGCCATCGACTCTTAATCACCAATAGCTATCCCCCAGTAGAGGTGAGATTTCGAACTTGGTCCAGCCACCTCATCCTGGGCCTATCTCTACCTGGTGGCACGGATTCTATTGTACGTCTTGGAAGCCGAGTTGGAGGCATGTGATTAACGCGTCTAAAACTATCGAAGTATTCACCTCTCGACATTGAGTGCCTCGCGTATTCTGCTGTTCCTAACTCGATCTCGGCGAGTAACCTCATTTCGGCAGCTTCTGTCCGCGAACTTATTCTTTCGGTCATTACCCAAACTTCATGGCCATAGTTGAGGGTTAGAACAAACACTGAATTAAAGACAGATAGCTTAGCTCTGATGCCGAGTTCAGCCCTCCTAATAACAGATTGACCAAGCTTTCTCAATATTGCTCCAGCCTGACCAATCCTACAGGATAGCTCAGTATACTTAAACTTCTCCACCTGTTTGAATGGGACTCCACTAACATGCAGAGTGCATTGAACAGGCGTTCGCACCATTACCTCTGATTTGTTCACGTTTACCTTCATCGCAGCTTCAACACAGACGGCTACGAAGAACTTGGCAAGTGCGCGCTGAAGTTCGGTCTGGGTGGACCACAGGATGACCAAGTCCTTAGCGAAAAGCAGATGACTTATCCTTAAGCCTTCCAATTCGAACCATTCCTCGCTATGGCTGCGCTGTAACATCCAATCCATATACTTACTTACTTACTTAAGGTGGCGCTACAGACTGGGGTGGTCCTGGGCCTCAACCAACAAGCGTCGCCAGCGATCTCGATCTTTTGCCAGCTGTCTCCAGTTTCGCACGCTAAGTTGGTTGAGGTCCCCTTCCACTTGCGTGCACCACCTGAGTCGCGGTCTTCCTCTACTGCGCTGACCTTCGGGTGTGGATTCGAAGATTTTCCGAGCTGGAGCATTGGTGTCCATCCGTTCTACATGTCCCAGCCACCTCAGTCGTTCGACCTTCACTCTTCTGGCTAAGTCGATGCCGCCGTACAGCCCGTACAGTTCGTCGTTGTATCTCCTCCTCCACTCCCCGTCTATGCAGACGGGACCAAAAATCACCCGAAGAATTTTCCTCTCGAAACAGCCAAGAGTAACCTCATCCGCTTTAGACAGAGTCCATGCCTCTGCGCCGTAGAGCAGGACTGGGACGATTAAGGACTTATAAAGGGTCACCTTAGTTGTTCGAGAGAGGGGTTTGCTACTCAATTGCCTTCTAAGCCCAAAGAAACAGCGATTGGCAAGAGTTATTCTTCGCTTAATCTCAGCGCCGATGTCATTGTCTGAATTTATAGCGGAGCCTAGGTAGACAAAGTCCTTAACTACCTCAAAGTTATAGCTGTCTATAGTGACGTTCTGTCCGAGACTTCGGTGTTGGGAGTCCTTTCTTGTTGACAGCATATCACGCTGCGTTCTTCCGATTATGTCAATATCGTCGGCGTATGCGAGTAATTGGACGGACTTTTGAAAGATTGTGCCTCTGGTGTTGGCGCGTGAGTTTTGCACAACTCTTTCAAGAACGATGTTGAAGAAGTCGCATGACAGCGCGTCGCCTTGTCTAAATCCTTTTTTGACATCAAAGGTCTCGGTGAGGTCGTGCATTCTCCATCGTCATCGTGCACAGACGGACGAATTTGGCAGGGATGCCAAAACTAGACATGGCTCTGTATAACTCGTCTCTATAGATGCTGTCATACGCGGCCTTAAAATCGATGAAAAGGTGGTGGGTATCAATTTGAAGTTCCTGGGTTTTTTCCAAGATCTGCCGCAGTGTGAATGTTTGGTCGATGGTGGACTTTCCTGGCCTGAAACCACACTGATATGGACCGATCAGGTTGTTGACGAACGGCTTCAGGCGTTCACACAACACGGCAGATAAGATCTTGTAAGCGATATTAAGAAGACTGATGCCTCTGTAGTTGGCGCAGTTCAGAGGGTCTCCTTTCTTGAGGATCGGGCAAACAATGGTGAGGTTCCATTCATCGGGCATACTTTCCTCCGACCATATTTTACATATGAGTTGGTGCATGCTCCTTACCAAGTCATTGCCTGCTGCTTTGAACAGCTCGGCAGCTAGGCCGTCAGCTCCAGCAGCTTTGTTGGACTTAAGCTTCGAAATGGCTTTCTTCACCTCGTCCAGGTCGGGTGGACGGAATTGTTGGTCTTCGTCGTCCAGGTTGAATGGTTCATTCTTCCTGACAGCGGGATTTGATTCATCCATATATACAATGAAAAGGAGAGGTGACAGAGCGCAACCTTGATGAAGTCCCACGCCTACAGTGAAAGGAGTCGATTTAAGGCCTTTCATTTGAACACAGCTCATACAGTTAGCGTACCGACATAAAATCCATTGTAGAACCTGAAATCTTATACAGGAAAGACACCACTGTGTCAAAGAGGACACAACACGATGGCATCTCATTCGGATCATTTTTACAGATATGAAGATTGTCGTCAGCTTCATTTGTTTCTTTTTTAAGCATGATAGCTGATTGGAAGCAAGGATGTTTCCGCTTTATTGAACTTAAGTAGAGTAACAAGGGTATTTAAAGCGTCACATAGAATCGTGAGACATTGACCGTTCAAAAATACGGATCTCGGTAGAACTAAGAAAAATAAATAAAAATAATTTGTCATTCTACGAATGACGGCCAAGTGGCTTATTTGTCTTAAGTGACAAATGTTAACCAGATAAGAAATGCATTTAATGCACGCCAGTCGCCAAATCACTCAAACACTTTAGCTGTTGATATCAACGTGGTGTTGATTACTATGACGCAACACAGTTTGTTGTCTACACATTTTCAGCGATAAGAAGGCATGCACCGTCGGACGTACTTGAATTGATAGCAACAATAAACTGTGTAAACTACGTAATTAGACTTGTAATAGAGTGCGGGTATGTTTGAAAAGAGATCCAAATCCCGTTTGAAATTCGGCGTTTTTCTCAATCTAAACCAAAATTACCACCTAAGTCAGACTGGTCTGAGGAACTGCCGATACCGACCCTCGTTGTTTATCGTGGTCAACGCCAACGAAATTTTTTCGATAACCAATGCAAAGAACGACAAATTTACTATCCACACTGGGAGATACGAAGTGACGAGAAAGTTGTAGTGCTCGGACTGGTGATTCGAAAAGTGAACATCGTCGATGCTGGTCAACGTCCAGCGCGTAGTTTCGTCCCTTTGACTCGAGCTGGGAATGCCTAAAAAGAAAAGTCCTCTGGTGAAATAAATTTTTTAGTGAAAAGTGTAATATGGTCAAAATTAATTGGGCACCGTTGATGATACCGCCTCGTAGGCGAATGCAAACCTTTACTGTCGGAGTGTACTTCTTTTGTTTGTTTACATTTGGCCTGTTTTCATATTTGTTCTGCGCTCTATTTTTGGTAAGTCGTTGACGACTCAGTGCCCGAGTTGTTGCAATAACTTACTTTAATCACGAATTTTACTACTTTTTATTTCTTCGCGATAACAGCTCGGGAAGGTAATATCAGCTTTTTACAAGGCTGTAAACTATGCATTTCGGTTATCGATATTATTGGAACTATTAAAGGGAACTACAAAGGTTGTGTCCTTATTCTTGAAAATGTCGACATCTTTGTTCGATACGTTGTACTAATTACAGTGTTTGTTGTGATGCAGATGTTTCCCCAATGAGGAACTTCACATATGCACGCATAGCGTTCCAGTTTATTGTGCCAACATTTTTAGAATCATTCATCTATAGAGTCCTCTTCTTTACTTGCCAATGAATACTCCAAAGGCTGGAGTGGACATAGACCACCAAGTGAATCCAACCTGCTCCATCCTTAGCTAGCTGTCTCGATTTGTCTTTTCCGTGTTGGTTGAGATCACAGCCCAGTTACGCATGCCATCTGAGTAGTCCCTCTGAGGTGAAATCAAGGGCACTGGTGTTTATCCACTCTATAGAACCTACCCATCTCAATCGTTGTACACGTTTTAACCAGGACGGTGCCGCTTTTAAATAAATTAATAGTTGTCGCGATAATTCGGGATGGGCCAAGCTAGGCAGCTTCTTGGTGTCGTTTTACAGTTCGTTAACCTTGTTACCGGTTAAATCTTCTCCTCCATGAACCCTCAATGCAGGTGGGATCATCAATCAAATGTAGAAATTTTTGTCTCGAAAACTCTAAGTGGGTTTTCACCTAATTCTGACAAAGACCCTGCTTCTGCACCTCCATACGGCCTTGACAATCGTTATAAAAATACCGATTGGCGGGTGTCATCTTTTTGAGTCCAATCTCATGGCTGTTGTTGGCAGAATTGATAGCGGAGTCCAGATAGACGAACTCCATAAGTGCCACACAGTGATAGGTGTTCTTCGTAAAGTTCTATCGAGAAATCGTCGGTACTGTGTTCGTCGACAGATACGGTGTTCGTTGACACACATTTCACCAGCTTCTACTAATTCGATATTGGCGAAAGCCTCGATGACTTCTCGTTCCTTTCTACCGACGTATCCGTCGTTTTCGTATCTATGTAGTTGCATTGATTTGTGGAAAATAGTGCTTAATATGTTGACCTGGGAATATCGTTCTATATTCCCCAGTACCATGTTGAACAAGCTGTATGTCATTGTGTCGCCCTATAAAAACCTCTAGTGCTATTGAGATCTCTAGTGTTCGATGCCTTAAAAAACAAATAAATAGTTGGCGCGACAGCTCGGAATGAGTCAAGGCCTAGTCTCTTGCAACCATTCATGTTTTGCGCTTTACCAACGCACTAACCTCTGAGCCACAGCGACCACTGTCCGATGTCTTGCCTGACTTTAATGGAGCAGCGAGTATTCTTCATCGTCATCGTAATGAGTTTTATAGGAATACCAAAACTCGACATGACGCAGGATAGTTCTTCCCTAGCCACACCACGCGGAATTAAAATGGAGAAATGGTGGGCATCGATCTGGAACTCCTGCGTCTTTTCCAAATTTTAGGGTTCAGTGAAGATTTGGTTTAATGTCGACTTATCAGACCTAAAACCACACTGATATACTTCAGGATTGGGATAGGTTAGATTACGGTGGCTGTTCGCATCTAAAATGCAGACACACTTGGACCAGAGTGAGTCTATTTTGATCCTATAGGATCCGTCACCACTTATCTAAAGCAACACCAAGGATTGTTTAACGAATCAGAGCTGATTATGAAACAGAAAGTACATCTGATATAATTTTTTCTAATGTCGCCAAGGTCATCGAAGAAAGGTGCTCCCATATGGAGCAGTCTTCAGTTGCAGAGGAAGTGAAGAATAGTCTCCTCCTCCTCATCTCTGCAGCTGCTACAGAAATCATTAGAGAAGGGGTGAAGGGGTCTCCTCCTCTTCATCTTTGCAGCTTCGGCAGAAATCGTTAGAGAAGGGGTCTAGTTTTTTGGCACGAAGGGTTATAGCGCAGTGTCCTGTGAGTACACCCATATCGGTGCTTAGTTGCTTTAGCAGTGGTTCAGTTCAGTTCTGGTCTATTATGGGCCAAATCTATCTGGAAACTTGGCATGTCATGCCTTTCTGTCATAAGTGGTTGATTTTCCCTAGTGCGCCTACACAATCACACACACAAGTGAGGCGATCTCATTCCCTATGGATCTTGGAAATGGTACTAAAAATCCATTCAACGGGCATGCTCTCGTAGGCCCATGTATTACAGATGACTTACATAGTTCACATACGCTACCAAGTTATCTTCTGCAGCCTGGAATAGCTCAGCTTCTAAACCATCTGAACCTGTGGCCTTATATGATTTAAGATTAGCTGCTTCAACTTTATTCCCGTCCGGTGGTTGTTTTAAAAAAAGTCGATATGTGCACTACTTTCAATGCCACACAGACTTCTCTAGAAGCCTTTCAATTGTCTTCTCTTTGTTTTGCTATTTTCAAAATTGCGGGGTCGAGAGCACCAATTTTCAATATTTCCTTAATTTGCTCGTGGGGTAATCATCTTCGTCGATCCCTGTGCCCAGTGAGGCAACTCTGCAAGGCTTTACATCCTCAAAAGCACCCGGAACCCACTTCAAATAAGTAATATTTTCACATTTTATATGGGGCATTTGGACACCAATCAGCATAAATATGTCGCTCAACATTGCAGTCATTTGACTAGGTATTCGAAACCTATTCGAAAAGCTCTAATCGAACTCATCTTGCATTTGCTAAGCTGATCATTAATTCCATGCATTTATTTTCTAGCTTTTTGGAAACAACTATTTGAAACCACTTGTGATAGCATATGCTGCCTGGATCTACTCAGACCGAGATAGAGCTCAAAACTGCGTAAGAGGACCGGGGTAAGAATAGTTTGCATAATCGTCCAACTCCATTTAAAGTTTTATAAAACCCACCCTATAGATTAAGATGGATGAGGGACAACTTCTTTTGGAGGCACTTCCGAGACTATTTTCCAGTTGAGTTAGTCAAAACCGCTGAACTTCCACCGAACAGAAACTATCTTTTAGCATGCTTCCCACATGGTGTCATAAGGTAACTCATACATAAATTTTCCAAACAATCATTAAATCAGTTCATGTAGCCTTGGTTTGTTTACAAATATGTGCGTTGACATTCGAAAGTGGAATGAATTGTTTCCGCAAGTTCGTGTACACCTGGCAACTCTAGCGATGCACTTTAACACACCCATCTGGAGGCATATAATCCAATCCTGGGCCATGGTCTCAGTGACAAGACGGTCACTAATCAATAATCTTACGACTTCACATGATCCGCAGGATCCAGTCAATGCCGATGGGTATACTGCCAGTGCCGTCGGTGTTATTGTAGGAGGCGCCCAGGAAGCCTTAGATGCGAGACCCGGGAACTATGCTCTGACTGTTCGAAATCGTAAAGGATTTGTGAAATTGGCCATGCTGACGGGGTAAACCAAGGCCTTAGTCCACTTAAGAAAATATTTAAGGAATTCAATTTCCAGAGCTGCCATCGTTCCAGTTTTTTCATTCGGAGAAGTTGACGTTTACAACCAAGTCGACAATCCTCCAGGTTCGTTTGTGAGAAGAATGCAAACTTTCGTGAAGAACATCACTGGTATCTCTCCACTCCTGTTCGTGGGCCGAGGATTTTTTCAGTACACAGTTGGACTACTGCCACATCGTAGGCGTATAGTTCAAGTTGGTAAGTTCTAGGTATTTGAAAATTTACAAATTTCGAGTAATGAAACTTCATTTGTTGTTTTAGTTGGTGCACCCATTGATGTGATACAGTCTGACAATCCAAAGGAAGAAGAAGTCGATAAACTGCACGAGCAGTTCTTGGAATGTTTGAATGAGCTCTTTGAGACTCACAAGTCGAAGTATATAGAGAAATCCGAAGATGCTGTTTTAGTTATGAAATAAATGTGGGTTTAAAAGTGGCTGTATAGATGACATCACAAGATGTCTTAGAATAAAACCTGCAACCGAAGAACGGTTCACCGTTCTTAACTAACCACAAAAGAGTTGTTCCAGATAACCGTATCGCCATTTTTATGGCAATATAGGTTAAGCTATGTTAGGTTGGCTGTCAGCGTATAGCGCCGCCGACGCAATAAAACCGGTAGTAGATTCATTGTGTTACCACGGGATCTAGGAGAAATACCTCTTTCTATTCGTTCAACCAATGGGAAACTTTGAAAGAACGAACTAGGTTACCACATCTTTTTCTGCTAGACCATCGAGATTGTCAAAAGAAAATGGCATCGAAATAGTTACGCATTCTAAAAGAGAGCGCTTAACAGATACAAATAAGATGGATGACAGTTTCTTCCTCCGCTTCGTCTCTGGCTATAGCGACTCCAAGATGCCTTCAATCTATGTCTTGGAGAGTCTTTGGTCAATTGAAGACCAAATTTGACATTCAAGTTTCTTTTAAAAGAATATCTTGGGATGGTGTGTTGTGACAGCTGCACTAGCTGCCATTTGTTTGCCAAAAATGCATAGTGGAATCAGGTTCCAGAGAATGTCCAAAGCGTCAGTGGGAGTTGTTTTCAACGTCCCGCTAATACTCAGTCATGTGGATCTCTGCTCTTATGTTAACTATTCCAATGTATTGTTTTATCCAGAGCAGTCTTCCAGACGATCTCTACATTGAGATAGATCATCACCTTGCGAAGTCTCCCTGCTAACAAACCTTCGGTCAGAAGCGTTAGGCAGCCTGATAGTCTAAACCTGAAGGAAAACCAATCACTACAATAACCGGACGAGGACGAAATTGAAGGAATCATAATTAGACTTAAATTATAGAAAGGCCGCAGGCCAAAACGTTTTAGCAGGTGAGCTGCAGGAGACGAGTAGGGATATTTGAGGATCCCTTTCTGTCTTATAGGAGTGATAACAAGACATAATACACTGCGGTACCATATGAAAAAGCTTCGAATTACAGAAGATCTCTGTCCAAGTGCATACCACTTAAGAAATAAGTTCTTCTGACATTGATGAATTATCCGATACACCGGTGAACCAAATAATGAAATTCATCAAATCCACAGGACGGTTTGTATCAGAGACGCAGTAAGTTTCTCTTGTTCTATGTTTATATACATAAATGTATATAACTATTGGGTAGCGCTTTTACGGGTAGGGGACATCTCTCTCCCCCAATGAGTATCATAATGGGTCTGAACTGAGCTGAGTTTGCCGAAATTGATTCTTCTTCCTTTCACCTGACCACCCACCTAATCTAATCTAAGGACATTCATCAACATAATAAAGTTCGACGAAAGCATTGAGATCTTAGCGCCATTTGCCGCAATGAAGGAGACCGCATCACCGGCGCCAATTACGGAGATTCCAAGGCCGGATTCTTATTTTACTTTAAATAACACTACGGTTCAGTATTTCAGTATTTCAGTATTTCAATTGTGCGCGCCACCTAAGGTAGGGTCTTCCTCAGCTGCGTTGTCCATCTAAGGTGTTCAAGGTCGATTCCGAACGGCAGATTGAAAAGCATTTTCTCGACAAATTATACTACCGGTGGTTTTTCATTACCCGAAGATAGGTGATGCCGCGAAAAATGTTCGGTGAACATGGCTGGGATTTGAACCCAAATAGCTCGCACAGCAGTCCAACGCACTAAACACTGGGTCACGGCGAACACAAGGCCATATATGCTGATGTAAATAGAGATAAGCCATGTCTAGTTTTGATATTCCTACAAAACTCATTCGTTTATGTCAAGTTAAGATGGATTAAACCTGCTGCCCCATCAAGGTTGGAAAAGGTACCACCGAGACTTTTAGATCGGACTGTCATTCACATTCTATACTTAGGTACTAGAGCAAATAGAGCGACATTCTCAGGACAACATACTAGACATTGTTCGTTAGTCATTACACTGCTAAATGAGCTGACATAGTTTACAACCACCAGTCACCGGCCAATGGCAAACCTGCTTTCAATGGGCAAGTCGGCAACGAAAATTCTGCTCACTCAAAAGGGTTACGAAACCCCTAATGATGTTTTTCACGCAGCGCGTGTGAGGTGCAGGTATTCGAAGCTCAGGTAGCATTAGGTTTCAATGGCGTCCGAGGATGGTGTCCGGAATAACTTGGGACATCTGTAATGTTTGTCGTTTGCTATAATTTGCTGCATTTTTCTAATCTCATTATCATTATCAGTCCAACCAACTCTTACACTCTAGTGACAGTGATATGCCTTTGCACCAAAGTCAACATCGGCCTTCACAGTTGATCGGTTTTATTTATCCCTAATAATATAAAACAAAGGGAATATTCCTTTGCAAGGACCTACACAGCAAACGGCTGAACGGATTTTGATAATTTTTTTTTTGTTGATTAGGTTTTGATAAGGAGCAGGTTCGTGCATACAAAAATATTCGACTTTGTGTGTGAAAGACTAAGAAATTCTATAATTCAACTTTGAACCCAAAAAACCAAAAAAAGGAAGCTCATCCTTCGTCTATTTTAATGAAATTAATTTCTATGCGCTCTAAAAGCTCAGCAATATTAACAACAACTTTGCATATTTTTTTTTTATTAATTTATGAATTGATCAAGATTTTCCAATCAATCTCAGCGATATTTTCTTTTCTTTGTTTCCTTTCGAGGTCTGTTCGTATTTTTTTAAGAGAGCAAGAGCGTATTTTTCTCTCTTTTTTCCTATAACTATGTACGACGTACGTTCTTGAATCGAATGGATTTGTGTCTGCTCAAGCGTAACCGTAAGATTTTGTCAGTGGGTAGGTTTTTTTTTCAGTTGTGTGCATTATGTACAACACATGTTTATCTAAACGCATAGTACCAACCCGAGTAGTTAAAAAATATTCCATACATTTTTCCTACAAGAAATGTGCGTATGCAATAAATTATGCACCTTTCACTGAATGTATGTACCTAAAGGATTATAGTTTGGTTTTAGAATTTGTTGTTAAGGGCTGTGCTTAAATTAAATATGAATAGAGGTAGAAATTTTGAATTTCTTTCGGCGGCAGCTATTGCCAGGTAGGTTTTTGTCATGATACCTATGACGGTATGAGATTCACAAGAATGTATTTACGTACTCTACTGCTGTGTGTTTGGTGTATACTGTATAGTGAATTCTTCTCCGGATTAGTTTGACTTTTGAAGAAAGCAAGAAAATTTTCGGAATATGTTGGCTGTCGAATCTGATTCGGATGAAACCGGGCCTGACCTAAGCGAAAGTGCTGACAGCGACGAAAAATATTTTCCTGATCAGGAATATGCGAATTTGGATCCTAAAATAGGCGAAAAGATAAATCCAGAACTGAATAGTGACTGTGAATCTTATGATGAGAATGAGAGTGATAATGATGAACAAACGGGCACCTCTAAAGAAACTATGTTTACCAGCAAAGATGGTACAAAATTGTACAAGCAAAATACTGCTTTCGCCCATAGTGGGGCCCATAATTTAATTCGTTAATGGGGCCTAACCCAAATACCAGAAATCTATCGCCAGTAGATAAATTTTTTTGTATTACGAGCCCATCCATTAGAGATCAAATTGGTAGGTTTTTCAACAAAAAAAAAACCGAGTTCTTTATCTCTTTTTCGTGCAACCATGTCTGTCAACCGACTCCAGAACATCTTACGCTTTATTCGACGAACAAAACCAGGAAACTATTGTACAAAGATCTGGTGGGCTTACGATGCCTCAACCTTTTAAACGCTGAATGGTCATATTTACACTGGAAAATTAGGGATTGTGCGAACGGATTGTGAAGGACATAGTTGCTCCCTACAAAAATACCGATGATTTCCTTCATACCGTATTAGGAAAAGTAGTTAATATTCGCATAGATTCCTTTATCTACCCCGGTAGATACTATTAACTTACGTACATAAAAAGACAAACAATAAGAACAAATGTGAAGAATTGCTTTAAAACAATTTTTTTTTCATTTTCTGCAATGATTCAAAAATTTGATAAGTGAGTCGGAAGCGCTTCCATATTTGATGAAAACTCGCTGAGTTTAGCAAATGAAAATCGAATTATCTACCCGGGTAGATACTATGAATGCGCAGGTTAAAGTCAGGGCAGGTGCAGCTGTTGCAATGTAGATTGTAGAGGCGTCTGTCGTATTCGTGTAATCGTGTTATCATGTCCACTACAATAAGGCGAAGCAAGGCGAGCACGGGCCAGCTAGTTTTAAATAAATTAATATTTCTTGACATCAGGAGCTGAACCCGGAATTTCCAGCGTGACAAGCGATGATATGCCATGGTGCCTTCCATTCGTGCGAAGAAAAAAGTACGCTGAACTTGAGTCGTTACGAGAAGCTGGCCTTGGCCCCGTGTCGGTTATCGCGTCAGAATTTTTTTATTGCATCTTGTTTACTTTGCATTGAAATAAAGGCGCATGTAAGCAGTTACTTAAAATAAGGTGCACATTTATTCTTGTGTTCCTAATAGATGGGAATTAAACGCAAATCCAATAATTATCCATCACTGCAATTACGACGCAAACCAGTTCCACTTTTTGCAGATCTGAAGCCTGTCTCTTCACCTTTAGCTTCCCTTCCTTCAATTTTCCAGCCATTTAGCAACAATTTCTTTTCTGTCCAAATCGCGACTAATAGAGCTGAGGGTTGTTAAGCTTCAATCGAATATTCAAAGCGGAATACTTTTTTCATTGTAAAAGTGATGGACTCCCGGCTTATTTCGAGAGTATAGGTGGTATACAATTTATGTAGAAACTCTTAGCAATTCAATATCAAACTGGGGATTGAATTACGCAATACAGGTTGTTATCGATACCTCTTCCGTTTCCGTTTAAAACTCGACGCTTTTCACAATCTTAACGCAGTTATCACATAGAATAAGCAACTCAGTTAAGCTTGCCTTGGAAGTTGTCGACTTCGATACTCGCTGACAATTATGGTAAACACCGTGCTATCGATAATCGATGTTAAGAACGACATATTTAATAAACTCGCTTTGTGATAGGAAGTGACGAGAAAGATTTCTTACTCGGACTCGGGATTCGAAAATTCAACTTTGTCGATACTTGTCAGAGCCACGGGTGTAGTTCTTATCCTTTAAGCCTGCAGTATAAAGTCAAGTTTTTTGTTTGAATTTTGATAGGATCGTGTAACATGGTTAAAAGTGAATATGAACCGCCGGTCATACCGCCTCGTAGGGGAATACAAGCTTTTGTTGTCGGAGTGTACTTCGTTTGCTTGTTTGTATTTGCACTATTATCATATCTGTTCTGCGCTCTATTTTTGGTGAGTGGAAGTGATCTCAAATTTTCTATTTAAACTGACGACTCCCGGTCACTCGAAATAATTGACCTTTTCGTAATAAAGGCTCGGAAAGATCAATAAAAAGTTTGAGGACGAAAGTCACGTTGGACCCTGTTCTAGTTGACATCTTACGCCAATGATTGGCTCACAGCTCACAGTGTTCCCTGCATCTGCTTATTTATTCGGACTTCACCGGAAAGAAAATACAATTTTCCGACAAATACCCTTTTCTCTCAAAGCAAACCAGCAGGTGCTGAATTTTTTTGCTAATGATTCCGCAATCGGTGTCATATTGATATTGATCTGCACTGCGGTCTCTCCGAGAAGACTATTGTGACAAGGCCAACCCATATGGTTTAAGAGTAGACGGTGTAAGGAAGTTTATGAACTTCTATGGGTGAAGAGCACCGACTGCAATCGGTGGGGCAAATTCAATGACAAAAGTCCGTTTTCTCACACGTATGAGGGCATTATCTGCAGGTAGGGTCCGTCGATAAATTTAGTCTATGGTGGAGTTGTTTTAATAGGCAAGTGGCCACATTACCCGCTAGAATTTTTAGGTGACTCCTTCTCAGATTCAGGGAAAATTTAGATTTATTTTAGGATAATGTAGAGAACAAGTATTTGGTGCATTCGAACAAATTACGGTGAATTAAGGCAATGACATACACTGCAAATGTTCCCAGTTTGTCTGAGCACCACCCTTGGA
This sequence comes from Matsumyia berberina, assembly GCA_917880715.2. Classification (NCBI taxonomy): domain Eukaryota; kingdom Metazoa; phylum Arthropoda; class Insecta; order Diptera; family Syrphidae; genus Matsumyia; species Matsumyia berberina. Next base: position 104,975,565 of record OU862870.1, on the reverse strand, counting down.
AGCCATTGGGACCTAGTACCACCTGAGTTTCGAACCACTGCACCTCGCTTGTACTGTGTGCATAACGTCATAAGGGTATTCATAGCCCCTTGACGCGCGCAGGGTTTGGGTTAGTACGTAGGCACCCCTTGAAGTGCGAGTGGATTATAAAGGAAAAGTGTGACTTTTGTGTGCAGGGATGTAGTATAGTTTTCCTAGTTCTCTAGAAGTAGTTTTAATTTAATCCTTACTGAGCTAAGCACCTTTTGGGTCGGTTGACTGCCAGACTTACCGGCATTTGTATTTAGCCTTGTACTGGCTGTAAGCCGACGATAGCATTAAGAGAATGAATGTGGGAATCGCAGAAAGCCTCTTTTGCAGATTTCGGCTAAGCGTTGAACTTGTTTCCGTTTTTTTTCATCATTTGCTCATCCAACTACAGTCGCGAATGATAAAATTTGTCTTACGACCAAAATGTGTTGAGTCTTCTACGTACCCAATGGACTCAGTTTCTAAGTTCTTTAGGCACCAGAGTAGGCTGTCTATAGCGAGAGACCAGATTGAGGACTAGAGAACTCCGCATTGAAGACATCCTCGAGTTATGAGCCACGAGATTTAAACATCACCGATTTTCGTGTGAATCACTCTACCGTTCAGCATTTAAATTATCGTCCCCTCAGTCGGTTTCTCCTTTTTACAAGTGCGTGCTATTTCGACACGGCAAAGTCAATGCGATTGTTGTGGCAGCGGTTGGAGTATGCAAATGTGTATAGAAAATTCATGAGGTTGGAATACTTGTAGACGACAAAAGATATCCGCGTTCTCGTTCGGTGCGCACAGGTGAAAAAATACGTGACTTTGGCGAAGGTGTGGATGAAAGCTCAAAAACCTCAAATAGTTTCAGATCTCAACTACTGAATACCAGTTGTACTTCTCTGAGGAAAATATTGCTTAAAAACAAGCTCACTTAAGAGTTGGAGAAAAATGACCATTTGCTTGCATGTCTGCAAAAATATTCAATTCGGGTTTTTCCTTTACGTACCAGTATCCAGGTGGAATGGTTCGTTCTGTCTGAGATGGCGGAATTCTTTGTCGTCGTTATAAAGTCTGCAGAAGTCGTTTTTTCCAAATTCTCAGCACAGTCTGTAGCTCTATGTTTTTGGCATTATGATTTTTTTTGGATTTTTCTGCTTTTCTTTGGAAAAATGCTTAGCATTTTGCTCCACCAGGAAACATTATGGTTTGTCATAACTAAGCTGCTTTGTTGGTTAAATCATTGGTTGGAAGCTTTGGCTCCATGGCAGATTGTAGAAGCTCAACGTGGAGACTCCAGGCAGACTTAACACGAAGATTTTGTCTGTGGAGAAAACTGGTTTCAGAATGGGTTTAAGGACCATTGTCAATTTATTATGAAGTTGTTCTCTGACTTACCCTTGTGTCTGTCAATAAATTCTGTGTTCAATTGGTTTCACTGAGGGGTGAATAATTTCTCGTAGAGCAATTCTTTAACGTACCTTCTTTTCTAGGTTTTTGGAAATACTTACTGGAAAAGACTTACGTTTATATATACTGCCTGGATCTGTTGGGACCGAGATAGAGCCCAAAACTGCGTAAGACGACCGGGGTAAGAATACTCAATATAATCATCCGATTCCACAATCAATTTGATACAACCCATCCACAGATTGAAATGGATGAGGGACAACATCTTCTGGAGGCACTTCCGTGACTATTTCCCTGTGGATTTGGTTAAAACTGCTGAATTGCCACCGACTAAGAACTATCTATTGGCATGCTATCCACATGGTGTCATATGGTAACTTATGCTTCTGTACATATGTATATTATTCAATCAATCATTTAATAACTTTATGTAGCCTTGGCTTTTTCACAAACATGTGCGTTGACGTTCAAAAATGGAATGAATTATTTCCAAAAGTTCGTGTACATTTGGCAACGCTGGCGTCAGCCTTTAATACCCCCGTCTGGAGACATTTAATTCAATCCTGGTCTATGATCGCAGCGACAAAACGATCGCTTATCAACAATCTTTCGACTTCAAATGATCCGCAAGATCCGGTTAATGCCGATGGATATACCGCCACTGCGGTCGGTGTTGTTGTGGGTGGAGCACGAGAATCATTAGACACAAGACCTGGAAATTATCTTATTACCATTCGAAAGCGTAAAGGATTCATCAAAGTAGCCATGCAAACGGGGTAAATCATGACGCGTTTGCTCCTAGAAAATTGTGTTAAGAAAATTTCAATTTCAGGGCGGCCATCGTTCCGGTATTTGCATTTGGAGAGCTTGATGTTTTTGATCAAGTTGCCAATCCTCCAGGTTCGTTGGTTAGAAAACTGCAAACATTTGTGATGGAAACAACTGGTATACCTCCAGTGCTCGTCAAGGGTCGAGGGTTTTCAGAAGACCAATCAGGACCATTTCCATATCGTAGGCGTATAGTTCAAGTTGGTAAGTTGTTGTTTCAGATAATGGTTTTCTGAAATAGAACTACATATGCTCGTCTCTTGTAGTTGGCGCACCCATTGATGTGACAAAGACTGACAATCCAACGGACGAAGAAGTCGATAAGCTGCACAAGAAATTCATGGATTGTTTGCAGGAGCTCTTCGAGACTCACAAGTCGAAGTACATAGAAAATTCAGAAGATGCTGTGTTAGTTATGCAATAAACTTAGACAAGTTTGTGGTATTATTGATGTTGTATGTCGTATTGCTTTCCAAAGTAAAACTTACACCGATTAGATTTTAGTTTGGTGTTTTTTGATTATAGCAATTAGCTTGATTGGGGTGGGGATGGCTTGATCAACTCTTTATGATTCAAAAAAGTTGATTCTTCTGCTATTGGTACTCCTGCTTCGGGAACATAATTTTTTTCGATAACAAGGCACTGCAGTGCGTCCACTGCTACAAACACCAGTTTCATTGCTACATCCTTGGACAGAAGATAAAAAGTTGTTGACTTTGTTTACTTTCTACGACAAGAAAAAAATGGGAAACTGAAGGTGAAGAAACGAGCTTCTGATTTGTAAAAAGTGGGGCGGGTATACATCATTATTATGTTATGATGTTTCATATGGAACTCGTCGATTAACTTTTCCGTAACAGAACGGGGGTCAATGTTTTTGTTGGATAGCACTATCCGCATTAGGAACTCAAAATAACTCAAGCACCCTCTTTGTGATATGACCCCCAGGGTTTTGAATTGCAGCAACCATTTCAAAGATACTTATGGGAAAGTTTTGTGGCCATAATCAATGCAGGAAGTTCCCGTCTCGTTACAGTGGTTCCATTATTTCTTGGGGAGCACCTTGCTGAAATATGCCACTACCTTTTCCTGGCCATTATGCACCTGCGAAAGGACATCTCTGATCCTGACAATATTAGCATCTGCATTCACAATAAACATTTTATCCGGAGTGGAGTAGGTAAGTATTCGAGCCTCGCATAGTTTAACCTTCGCATTCATGCACAACTTTTTTTTTTACCTAAGTGCATAGTATCTACCTGGGCAGTTAAAAAATATTCTATACATTTTTCCTACAAAAAATATACATGTGTAATAAATTATGTACCTAAACGATATTAGTTTGATTTTAGAAATTGTTGTTTAATATGAATAGAGGTAACAAATTTGAGTATTGTTCTGCGGCAGCTATTTACAGGTAGATTTCTGTCATGAAACTTACATACATATATAGACGGTATGAGACTCAGGAGAATGTATTTACGTACTCTACTGCTGTGTGCTTAGTGCATAGTGAATTTTATTCCGGATTAGGTTGACTTATGAAGAAAAGCAAAAAATATTTTGGAATATGATTCGGATGAAGCCGGTCCCGACCCAAATAAAGACGATAATAGCGATGAAGAATATTTTTCTGGTCAGGAAGATGCGAATTTGGATTATTAAACAGGCAAAGAGATAAATCCAAAACTGAATAGTGACTCTGAATCTGAAAATGAGAGTGATCATGATGAACAAGCGGCCACCTCTAATGAAACTTTGTTAACCAGCAAAGACGGTACAAAATTGTATAATCAAAATACTGCTCTCGCATATAGTGAGGCCCATAATATAATTCGCGAATTACCAAAAATTAATACATTTTTTTGTATTGTTATGAGCCCATCCATTAGAGACCAAATTCTGTAAGTTTTCCGACAAAAAAGCCAAAGATTTTTATCATAAATCCGATTACTAATAAAAAGTTGACAGCTTTTTTAAATTTACCTGGGATGGGTTCCTAGAAATCCAACTAACAAGGTATAAGCGAGCTTTTGAAACAGAGTTCTTTATCTCTTTTTCGTGCAACCATGTCTGTCAACCAATTCCAAAATATCTTACCCTATATTCGTTTTGACAACCAGTTTACAAGAACCATTCGCCAGTCTGAAGATAAAGCAGCACCGATGTGGTATGTTTCGAGATCATCAACTCAAATCTGAGGGCTCATTTTACCCCTTATGAGACCGTTACTGTGGACGAGCAGTTGTTTAGATATAGAAGCCGTACTCAGTTTATTCAATATATGCCCTCAAAACCAGTGAAATATGGTAAATAAATTAGGTGGGCTTGTGATGCTTCAAGCTTTTATACGCTGAATGGCCAAATATGCACCGGAAAAGAAGAGATTGTGAAGGACTTAGTTGCTTCCTATAAAAATACCGATGACTTCCTTCCCACTATATTAGGAAAAGTAGTTACTATTCACATAGATTCATATATCTACCCCGGTAGATACTATTAACTTATGTACATAAAAAAACAAACAAGAAGAAAACATGTGAAGAACTATGAGAGGATATCTAAATGGTTACAGGAGTAAGCAGGCTACCCCAGTACTCAGTGGCATCACAATGGTCCTACTTTCTGGTCTAAGTGCACCTCCCCTCGTAGGGCCACTTCTAACTAACTAACTAACTAAGTAGCTTTAACTATTGGGTAGCGCTTTTACGGGAAGGGACATCTCTCTCCCCCAATGAGTAACATAATGGGTCTGAATTGACCTGAGTTTGCCCAAATTGATTCTTCTTCCTTTCATCTGACCACCTACCTAATCTAATCTAAGGATATTCATCAACATAATAAAGTTTAACGAAAGCATTGAGATCTTAGCACCATTTGCCGCAACCGTTATGAAGGAGACCGCATCACCGGCGCCAATTACGGAGATTCCAAGGCCGGATTCTTATTTTACTTTAAATAATACTACGGTTCGGAATAGATCATGGTCTTAAGTAACATGCACTTCCATCTAATCTCTACCTAGCTGCTCTCTGTTTCGCATACCTTTCAATTGTGCGCGCCACCTAAGGTAGGGTCTTCCTCAGCTCTGGGGTGTTCAAGGCCGACTTCGAATGGCAGATTGAGAAGCTTTTTCAATGCAAATTATACACCCGGTGGTTTGTCATTCCCCGAAGATAGGTGATGCCGCGAAAAATGTTCGGTGAACATGGCTGGGATTTGAACCCAAATAGCTCGCACAGCAGTCCAACGCACTAAACACTGAGTCACGGCGAACACAAGGCCATATATGCTGATGTAAATAGAGATAAGCCATGTCTAGTTTTGATATTCCTACAAAACTCATTCGTTTATGTCAAGTTAAGATGGATTAAACCTGCTGCCCCATCAAGGTTGGAAAAGGTACCACCGAGACTTTTAGATCGGACTGTCATTCACATTCTATACTAAGGTACTAGAGCAAATAGAGCGACATTCTCAGGACAACATACTAGACATTGTTCGTTAGTCATTACACTGCTAAATGAGCTGACATAGTTTACAACCACCAGTCACCGGCCAATGGCAAACCTGCTTTCAATGGGCAAGTCGGCAACGAAAATTCTGCTCACTCAAAAGGGTTACGAAACCCCTAATGATGTTTTTCACGCAGCGCGTGTGAGGTGCAGGTATTCGAAGCTCAGGTAGCATTAGGTTTCAATGGCGTCCGAGGATGGTGTCCGGAATAACTTGGGACATCTGTAATGTTTGTCGTTTGCTATAATTTGCTGCATTTTTCTAATCTCATTATCATTATCAGTCCAACCAACTCTTACACTCTAGTGACAGTGATATGCCTTTGCACCAAAGTCAACATCGGCCTTCACAGTTGATCGGTTTTATTTATCCCTAATAATATAAAACAAAGGGAATATTCCTTTGCAAGGACCTACACAGCAAACGGCTGAACGGATTTTGATAATTTTTTTTTTGTTGATTAGGTTTTGATAAGGAGCAGGTTCGTGCATACAAAAATATTCGACTTTGTGTGTGAAAGACTAAGAAATTCTATAATTCAACTTTGAACCCAAAAAACCAAAAAAAGGAAGCTCATCCTTCGTCTATTTTAATGAAATTAATTTCTATGCGCTCTAAAAGCTCAGCAATATTAACAACAACTTTGCATATTTTTTTTTTATTAATTTATGAATTGATCAAGATTTTCCAATCAATCTCAGCGATATTTTCTTTTCTTTGTTTCCTTTCGAGGTCTGTTCGTATTTTTTTAAGAGAGCAAGAGCGTATTTTTCTCTCTTTTTTCCTATAACTATGTACGACGTACGTTCTTGAATCGAATGGATTTGTGTCTGCTCAAGCGTAACCGTAAGATTTTGTCAGTGGGTAGGTTTTTTTTTCAGTTGTGTGCATTATGTACAACACATGTTTATCTAAACGCATAGTACCAACCCGAGTAGTTAAAAAATATTCCATACATTTTTCCTACAAGAAATGTGCGTATGCAATAAATTATGCACCTTTCACTGAATGTATGTACCTAAAGGATTATAGTTTGGTTTTAGAATTTGTTGTTAAGGGCTGTGCTTAAATTAAATATGAATAGAGGTAGAAATTTTGAATTTCTTTCGGCGGCAGCTATTGCCAGGTAGGTTTTTGTCATGATACCTATGACGGTATGAGATTCACAAGAATGTATTTACGTACTCTACTGCTGTGTGTTTGGTGTATACTGTATAGTGAATTCTTCTCCGGATTAGTTTGACTTTTGAAGAAAGCAAGAAAATTTTCGGAATATGTTGGCTGTCGAATCTGATTCGGATGAAACCGGGCCTGACCTAAGCGAAAGTGCTGACAGCGACGAAAAATATTTTCCTGATCAGGAATATGCGAATTTGGATCCTAAAATAGGCGAAAAGATAAATCCAGAACTGAATAGTGACTGTGAATCTTATGATGAGAATGAGAGTGATAATGATGAACAAACGGGCACCTCTAAAGAAACTATGTTTACCAGCAAAGATGGTACAAAATTGTACAAGCAAAATACTGCTTTCGCCCATAGTGGGGCCCATAATTTAATTCGTTAATGGGGCCTAACCCAAATACCAGAAATCTATCGCCAGTAGATAAATTTTTTTGTATTACGAGCCCATCCATTAGAGATCAAATTGGTAGGTTTTTCAACAAAAAAAAAACCGAGTTCTTTATCTCTTTTTCGTGCAACCATGTCTGTCAACCGACTCCAGAACATCTTACGCTTTATTCGACGAACAAAACCAGGAAACTATTGTACAAAGATCTGGTGGGCTTACGATGCCTCAACCTTTTAAACGCTGAATGGTCATATTTACACTGGAAAATTAGGGATTGTGCGAACGGATTGTGAAGGACATAGTTGCTCCCTACAAAAATACCGATGATTTCCTTCATACCGTATTAGGAAAAGTAGTTAATATTCGCATAGATTCCTTTATCTACCCCGGTAGATACTATTAACTTACGTACATAAAAAGACAAACAATAAGAACAAATGTGAAGAATTGCTTTAAAACAATTTTTTTTTCATTTTCTGCAATGATTCAAAAATTTGATAAGTGAGTCGGAAGCGCTTCCATATTTGATGAAAACTCGCTGAGTTTAGCAAATGAAAATCGAATTATCTACCCGGGTAGATACTATGAATGCGCAGGTTAAAGTCAGGGCAGGTGCAGCTGTTGCAATGTAGATTGTAGAGGCGTCTGTCGTATTCGTGTAATCGTGTTATCATGTCCACTACAATAAGGCGAAGCAAGGCGAGCACGGGCCAGCTAGTTTTAAATAAATTAATATTTCTTGACATCAGGAGCTGAACCCGGAATTTCCAGCGTGACAAGCGATGATATGCCATGGTGCCTTCCATTCGTGCGAAGAAAAAAGTACGCTGAACTTGAGTCGTTACGAGAAGCTGGCCTTGGCCCCGTGTCGGTTATCGCGTCAGAATTTTTTTATTGCATCTTGTTTACTTTGCATTGAAATAAAGGCGCATGTAAGCAGTTACTTAAAATAAGGTGCACATTTATTCTTGTGTTCCTAATAGATGGGAATTAAACGCAAATCCAATAATTATCCATCACTGCAATTACGACGCAAACCAGTTCCACTTTTTGCAGATCTGAAGCCTGTCTCTTCACCTTTAGCTTCCCTTCCTTCAATTTTCCAGCCATTTAGCAACAATTTCTTTTCTGTCCAAATCGCGACTAATAGAGCTGAGGGTTGTTAAGCTTCAATCGAATATTCAAAGCGGAATACTTTTTTCATTGTAAAAGTGATGGACTCCCGGCTTATTTCGAGAGTATAGGTGGTATACAATTTATGTAGAAACTCTTAGCAATTCAATATCAAACTGGGGATTGAATTACGCAATACAGGTTGTTATCGATACCTCTTCCGTTTCCGTTTAAAACTCGACGCTTTTCACAATCTTAACGCAGTTATCACATAGAATAAGCAACTCAGTTAAGCTTGCCTTGGAAGTTGTCGACTTCGATACTCGCTGACAATTATGGTAAACACCGTGCTATCGATAATCGATGTTAAGAACGACATATTTAATAAACTCGCTTTGTGATAGGAAGTGACGAGAAAGATTTCTTACTCGGACTCGGGATTCGAAAATTCAACTTTGTCGATACTTGTCAGAGCCACGGGTGTAGTTCTTATCCTTTAAGCCTGCAGTATAAAGTCAAGTTTTTTGTTTGAATTTTGATAGGATCGTGTAACATGGTTAAAAGTGAATATGAACCGCCGGTCATACCGCCTCGTAGGGGAATACAAGCTTTTGTTGTCGGAGTGTACTTCGTTTGCTTGTTTGTATTTGCACTATTATCATATCTGTTCTGCGCTCTATTTTTGGTGAGTGGAAGTGATCTCAAATTTTCTATTTAAACTGACGACTCCCGGTCACTCGAAATAATTGACCTTTTCGTAATAAAGGCTCGGAAAGATCAATAAAAAGTTTGAGGACGAAAGTCACGTTGGACCCTGTTCTAGTTGACATCTTACGCCAATGATTGGCTCACAGCTCACAGTGTTCCCTGCATCTGCTTATTTATTCGGACTTCACCGGAAAGAAAATACAATTTTCCGACAAATACCCTTTTCTCTCAAAGCAAACCAGCAGGTGCTGAATTTTTTTGCTAATGATTCCGCAATCGGTGTCATATTGATATTGATCTGCACTGCGGTCTCTCCGAGAAGACTATTGTGACAAGGCCAACCCATATGGTTTAAGAGTAGACGGTGTAAGGAAGTTTATGAACTTCTATGGGTGAAGAGCACCGACTGCAATCGGTGGGGCAAATTCAATGACAAAAGTCCGTTTTCTCACACGTATGAGGGCATTATCTGCAGGTAGGGTCCGTCGATAAATTTAGTCTATGGTGGAGTTGTTTTAATAGGCAAGTGGCCACATTACCCGCTAGAATTTTTAGGTGACTCCTTCTCAGATTCAGGGAAAATTTAGATTTATTTTAGGATAATGTAGAGAACAAGTATTTGGTGCATTCGAACAAATTACGGTGAATTAAGGCAATGACATACACTGCAAATGTTCCCAGTTTGTCTGAGCACCACCCTTGGAAGCCATTGGGACCTAGTACCACCTGAGTTTCGAACCACTGCACCTCGCTTGTACTGTGTGCATAACGTCATAAGGGTATTCATAGCCCCTTGACGCGCGCAGGGTTTGGGTTAGTACGTAGGCACCCCTTGAAGTGCGAGTGGATTATAAAGGAAAAGTGTGACTTTTGTGTGCAGGGATGTAGTATAGTTTTCCTAGTTCTCTAGAAGTAGTTTTAATTTAATCCTTACTGAGCTAAGCACCTTTTGGGTCGGTTGACTGCCAGACTTACCGGCATTTGTATTTAGCCTTGTACTGGCTGTAAGCCGACGATAGCATTAAGAGAATGAATGTGGGAATCGCAGAAAGCCTCTTTTGCAGATTTCGGCTAAGCGTTGAACTTGTTTCCGTTTTTTTTCATCATTTGCTCATCCAACTACAGTCGCGAATGATAAAATTTGTCTTACGACCAAAATGTGTTGAGTCTTCTACGTACCCAATGGACTCAGTTTCTAAGTTCTTTAGGCACCAGAGTAGGCTGTCTATAGCGAGAGACCAGATTGAGGACTAGAGAACTCCGCATTGAAGACATCCTCGAGTTATGAGCCACGAGATTTAAACATCACCGATTTTCGTGTGAATCACTCTACCGTTCAGCATTTAAATTATCGTCCCCTCAGTCGGTTTCTCCTTTTTACAAGTGCGTGCTATTTCGACACGGCAAAGTCAATGCGATTGTTGTGGCAGCGGTTGGAGTATGCAAATGTGTATAGAAAATTCATGAGGTTGGAATACTTGTAGACGACAAAAGATATCCGCGTTCTCGTTCGGTGCGCACAGGTGAAAAAATACGTGACTTTGGCGAAGGTGTGGATGAAAGCTCAAAAACCTCAAATAGTTTCAGATCTCAACTACTGAATACCAGTTGTACTTCTCTGAGGAAAATATTGCTTAAAAACAAGCTCACTTAAGAGTTGGAGAAAAATGACCATTTGCTTGCATGTCTGCAAAAATATTCAATTCGGGTTTTTCCTTTACGTACCAGTATCCAGGTGGAATGGTTCGTTCTGTCTGAGATGGCGGAATTCTTTGTCGTCGTTATAAAGTCTGCAGAAGTCGTTTTTTCCAAATTCTCAGCACAGTCTGTAGCTCTATGTTTTTGGCATTATGATTTTTTTTGGATTTTTCTGCTTTTCTTTGGAAAAATGCTTAGCATTTTGCTCCACCAGGAAACATTATGGTTTGTCATAACTAAGCTGCTTTGTTGGTTAAATCATTGGTTGGAAGCTTTGGCTCCATGGCAGATTGTAGAAGCTCAACGTGGAGACTCCAGGCAGACTTAACACGAAGATTTTGTCTGTGGAGAAAACTGGTTTCAGAATGGGTTTAAGGACCATTGTCAATTTATTATGAAGTTGTTCTCTGACTTACCCTTGTGTCTGTCAATAAATTCTGTGTTCAATTGGTTTCACTGAGGGGTGAATAATTTCTCGTAGAGCAATTCTTTAACGTACCTTCTTTTCTAGGTTTTTGGAAATACTTACTGGAAAAGACTTACGTTTATATATACTGCCTGGATCTGTTGGGACCGAGATAGAGCCCAAAACTGCGTAAGACGACCGGGGTAAGAATACTCAATATAATCATCCGATTCCACAATCAATTTGATACAACCCATCCACAGATTGAAATGGATGAGGGACAACATCTTCTGGAGGCACTTCCGTGACTATTTCCCTGTGGATTTGGTTAAAACTGCTGAATTGCCACCGACTAAGAACTATCTATTGGCATGCTATCCACATGGTGTCATATGGTAACTTATGCTTCTGTACATATGTATATTATTCAATCAATCATTTAATAACTTTATGTAGCCTTGGCTTTTTCACAAACATGTGCGTTGACGTTCAAAAATGGAATGAATTATTTCCAAAAGTTCGTGTACATTTGGCAACGCTGGCGTCAGCCTTTAATACCCCCGTCTGGAGACATTTAATTCAATCCTGGTCTATGATCGCAGCGACAAAACGATCGCTTATCAACAATCTTTCGACTTCAAATGATCCGCAAGATCCGGTTAATGCCGATGGATATACCGCCACTGCGGTCGGTGTTGTTGTGGGTGGAGCACGAGAATCATTAGACACAAGACCTGGAAATTATCTTATTACCATTCGAAAGCGTAAAGGATTCATCAAAGTAGCCATGCAAACGGGGTAAATCATGACGCGTTTGCTCCTAGAAAATTGTGTTAAGAAAATTTCAATTTCAGGGCGGCCATCGTTCCGGTATTTGCATTTGGAGAGCTTGATGTTTTTGATCAAGTTGCCAATCCTCCAGGTTCGTTGGTTAGAAAACTGCAAACATTTGTGATGGAAACAACTGGTATACCTCCAGTGCTCGTCAAGGGTCGAGGGTTTTCAGAAGACCAATCAGGACCATTTCCATATCGTAGGCGTATAGTTCAAGTTGGTAAGTTGTTGTTTCAGATAATGGTTTTCTGAAATAGAACTACATATGCTCGTCTCTTGTAGTTGGCGCACCCATTGATGTGACAAAGACTGACAATCCAACGGACGAAGAAGTCGATAAGCTGCACAAGAAATTCATGGATTGTTTGCAGGAGCTCTTCGAGACTCACAAGTCGAAGTACATAGAAAATTCAGAAGATGCTGTGTTAGTTATGCAATAAACTTAGACAAGTTTGTGGTATTATTGATGTTGTATGTCGTATTGCTTTCCAAAGTAAAACTTACACCGATTAGATTTTAGTTTGGTGTTTTTTGATTATAGCAATTAGCTTGATTGGGGTGGGGATGGCTTGATCAACTCTTTATGATTCAAAAAAGTTGATTCTTCTGCTATTGGTACTCCTGCTTCGGGAACATAATTTTTTTCGATAACAAGGCACTGCAGTGCGTCCACTGCTACAAACACCAGTTTCATTGCTACATCCTTGGACAGAAGATAAAAAGTTGTTGACTTTGTTTACTTTCTACGACAAGAAAAAAATGGGAAACTGAAGGTGAAGAAACGAGCTTCTGATTTGTAAAAAGTGGGGCGGGTATACATCATTATTATGTTATGACGTTTCATATGGAACTCGTCGATTAACTTTTCCGTAACAGAACGGGGGTCAATGTTTTTGTTGGATAGCACTATCCGCATTAGGAACTCAAAATAACTCAAGCACCCTCTTTGTGATATGACCCCCAGGGTTTTTGAATTGCAGCAACCATTTCAAAGATACTTATGGGAAAGTTTTGTGGCCATAATCAATGCAGGAAGTTCCCGTCTCGTTACAGTGGTTCCATTATTTCTTGGGGAGCACCTTGCTGAAATATGCCACTACCTTTTCCTGGCCATTATGCACCTGCGAAAGGACATCTCTGATCCTGACAATATTAGCATCTGCATTCACAATAAACATTTTATCCGGAGTGGAGTAGGTAAGTATTCGAGCCTCGCATAGTTTAACCTTCGCATTCATGCACAACTTTTTTTTTTACCTAAGTGCATAGTATCTACCTGGGCAGTTAAAAAATATTCTATACATTTTTCCTACAAAAAATATACATGTGTAATAAATTATGTACCTAAACGATATTAGTTTGATTTTAGAAATTGTTGTTTAATATGAATAGAGGTAACAAATTTGAGTATTGTTCTGCGGCAGCTATTTACAGGTAGATTTCTGTCATGAAACTTACATACATATATAGACGGTATGAGACTCAGGAGAATGTATTTACGTACTCTACTGCTGTGTGCTTAGTGCATAGTGAATTTTATTCCGGATTAGGTTGACTTATGAAGAAAAGCAAAAAATATTTTGGAATATGATTCGGATGAAGCCGGTCCCGACCCAAATAAAGACGATAATAGCGATGAAGAATATTTTTCTGGTCAGGAAGATGCGAATTTGGATGCTTAAACAGGCAAAGAGATAAATCCAAAACTGAATAGTGACTCTGAATCTGAAAATGAGAGTGATCATGATGAACAAGCGGCCACCTCTAATGAAACTTTGTTTACCAGCAAAGACGGTACAAAATTGTATAATCAAAATACTGCTCTCGCATATAGTGAGGCCCATAATATAATTCGCGAATTACCAAAAATTAATACATTTTTTTGTATTGTTATGAGCCCATCCATTAGAGACCAAATTCTGTAAGTTTTCCGACAAAAAAGCCAAAGATTTTTATCATAAATCCGATTACTAATAAAAAGTTGACAGCTTTTTTAAATTTACCTGGGATGGGTTCCTAGAAATCCAACTAACAAGGTATAAGCGAGCTTTTGAAACAGAGTTCTTTATCTCTTTTTCGTGCAACCATGTCTGTCAACCAATTCCAAAATATCTTACCCTATATTCGTTTTGACAACCAGTTTACAAGAACCATTCGCCAGTCTGAAGATAAAGCAGCACCGATGTGGTATGTTTCGAGATCATCAACTCAAATCTGAGGGCTCATTTTACCCCTTATGAGACCGTTACTGTGGACGAGCAGTTGTTTAGATATAGAAGCCGTACTCAGTTTATTCAATATATGCCCTCAAAACCAGTGAAATATGGTAAATAAATTAGGTGGGCTTGTGATGCTTCAAGCTTTTATACGCTGAATGGCCAAATATGCACCGGAAAAGAAGAGATTGTGAAGGACTTAGTTGCTTCCTATAAAAATACCGATGACTTCCTTCCCACTATATTAGGAAAAGTAGTTACTATTCACATAGATTCATATATCTACCCCGGTAGATACTATTAACTTATGTACATAAAAAAACAAACAAGAAGAAAACATGTGAAGAACTATGAGAGGATATCTAAATGGTTACAGGAGTAAGCAGGCTACCCCAGTACTCAGTGGCATCACAATGGTCCTACTTTCTGGTCTAAGTGCACCTCCCCTCGTAGGGCCACTTCTAACTAACTAACTAACTAAGTAGCTTTAACTATTGGGTAGCGCTTTTACGGGAAGGGACATCTCTCTCCCCCAATGAGTAACATAATGGGTCTGAATTGACCTGAGTTTGCCGAAATTGATTCTTCTTCCTTTCATCTGACCACCTACCTAATCTAATCTAAGGATATTCATCAACATAATAAAGTTTAACGAAAGCATTGAGATCTTAGCACCATTTGCCGCAACCGTTATGAAGGAGACCGCATCACCGGCGCCAATTACGGAGATTCCAAGGCCGGATTCTTATTTTACTTTAAATAATACTACGGTTCGGAATAGATCATGGTCTTAAGTAACATGCACTTCCATCTAATCTCTACCTAGCTGCTCTCTGTTTCGCATACCTTTCAATTGTGCGCGCCACCTAAGGTAGGGTCTTCCTCAGCTCTGGGGTGTTCAAGGCCGACTTCGAATGGCAGATTGAGAAGCTTTTTCAATGCAAATTATACACCCGGTGGTTTGTCATTCCCCGAAGATAGGTGATGCCGCGAAAAATGTTCGGTGAACATGGCTGGGATTTGAACCCAAATAGCTCGCACAGCAGTCCAACGCACTAAACACTGAGTCACGGCGAACACAAGGCCATATATGCTGATGTAAATAGAGATAAGCCATGTCTAGTTTTGATATTCCTACAAAACTCATTCGTTTATGTCAAGTTAAGATGGATTAAACCTGCTGCCCCATCAAGGTTGGAAAAGGTACCACCGAGACTTTTAGATCGGACTGTCATTCACATTCTATACTAAGGTACTAGAGCAAATAGAGCGACATTCTCAGGACAACATACTAGACATTGTTCGTTAGTCATTACACTGCTAAATGAGCTGACATAGTTTACAACCACCAGTCACCGGCCAATGGCAAACCTGCTTTCAATGGGCAAGTCGGCAACGAAAATTCTGCTCACTCAAAAGGGTTACGAAACCCCTAATGATGTTTTTCACGCAGCGCGTGTGAGGTGCAGGTATTCGAAGCTCAGGTAGCATTAGGTTTCAATGGCGTCCGAGGATGGTGTCCGGAATAACTTGGGACATCTGTAATGTTTGTCGTTTGCTATAATTTGCTGCATTTTTCTAATCTCATTATCATTATCAGTCCAACCAACTCTTACACTCTAGTGACAGTGATATGCCTTTGCACCAAAGTCAACATCGGCCTTCACAGTTGATCGGTTTTATTTATCCCTAATAATATAAAACAAAGGGAATATTCCTTTGCAAGGACCTACACAGCAAACGGCTGAACGGATTTTGATAATTTTTTTTTTGTTGATTAGGTTTTGATAAGGAGCAGGTTCGTGCATACAAAAATATTCGACTTTGTGTGTGAAAGACTAAGAAATTCTATAATTCAACTTTGAACCCAAAAAACCAAAAAAAGGAAGCTCATCCTTCGTCTATTTTAATGAAATTAATTTCTATGCGCTCTAAAAGCTCAGCAATATTAACAACAACTTTGCATATTTTTTTTTTATTAATTTATGAATTGATCAAGATTTTCCAATCAATCTCAGCGATATTTTCTTTTCTTTGTTTCCTTTCGAGGTCTGTTCGTATTTTTTTAAGAGAGCAAGAGCGTATTTTTCTCTCTTTTTTCCTATAACTATGTACGACGTACGTTCTTGAATCGAATGGATTTGTGTCTGCTCAAGCGTAACCGTAAGATTTTGTCAGTGGGTAGGTTTTTTTTTCAGTTGTGTGCATTATGTACAACACATGTTTATCTAAACGCATAGTACCAACCCGAGTAGTTAAAAAATATTCCATACATTTTTCCTACAAGAAATGTGCGTATGCAATAAATTATGCACCTTTCACTGAATGTATGTACCTAAAGGATTATAGTTTGGTTTTAGAATTTGTTGTTAAGGGCTGTGCTTAAATTAAATATGAATAGAGGTAGAAATTTTGAATTTCTTTCGGCGGCAGCTATTGCCAGGTAGGTTTTTGTCATGATACCTATGACGGTATGAGATTCACAAGAATGTATTTACGTACTCTACTGCTGTGTGTTTGGTGTATACTGTATAGTGAATTCTTCTCCGGATTAGTTTGACTTTTGAAGAAAGCAAGAAAATTTTCGGAATATGTTGGCTGTCGAATCTGATTCGGATGAAACCGGGCCTGACCTAAGCGAAAGTGCTGACAGCGACGAAAAATATTTTCCTGATCAGGAATATGCGAATTTGGATCCTAAAATAGGCGAAAAGATAAATCCAGAACTGAATAGTGACTGTGAATCTTATGATGAGAATGAGAGTGATAATGATGAACAAACGGGCACCTCTAAAGAAACTATGTTTACCAGCAAAGATGGTACAAAATTGTACAAGCAAAATACTGCTTTCGCCCATAGTGGGGCCCATAATTTAATTCGTTAATGGGGCCTAACCCAAATACCAGAAATCTATCGCCAGTAGATAAATTTTTTTGTATTACGAGCCCATCCATTAGAGATCAAATTGGTAGGTTTTTCAACAAAAAAAAAACCGAGTTCTTTATCTCTTTTTCGTGCAACCATGTCTGTCAACCGACTCCAGAACATCTTACGCTTTATTCGACGAACAAAACCAGGAAACTATTGTACAAAGATCTGGTGGGCTTACGATGCCTCAACCTTTTAAACGCTGAATGGTCATATTTACACTGGAAAATTAGGGATTGTGCGAACGGATTGTGAAGGACATAGTTGCTCCCTACAAAAATACCGATGATTTCCTTCATACCGTATTAGGAAAAGTAGTTAATATTCGCATAGATTCCTTTATCTACCCCGGTAGATACTATTAACTTACGTACATAAAAAGACAAACAATAAGAACAAATGTGAAGAATTGCTTTAAAACAATTTTTTTTTCATTTTCTGCAATGATTCAAAAATTTGATAAGTGAGTCGGAAGCGCTTCCATATTTGATGAAAACTCGCTGAGTTTAGCAAATGAAAATCGAATTATCTACCCGGGTAGATACTATGAATGCGCAGGTTAAAGTCAGGGCAGGTGCAGCTGTTGCAATGTAGATTGTAGAGGCGTCTGTCGTATTCGTGTAATCGTGTTATCATGTCCACTACAATAAGGCGAAGCAAGGCGAGCACGGGCCAGCTAGTTTTAAATAAATTAATATTTCTTGACATCAGGAGCTGAACCCGGAATTTCCAGCGTGACAAGCGATGATATGCCATGGTGCCTTCCATTCGTGCGAAGAAAAAAGTACGCTGAACTTGAGTCGTTACGAGAAGCTGGCCTTGGCCCCGTGTCGGTTATCGCGTCAGAATTTTTTTATTGCATCTTGTTTACTTTGCATTGAAATAAAGGCGCATGTAAGCAGTTACTTAAAATAAGGTGCACATTTATTCTTGTGTTCCTAATAGATGGGAATTAAACGCAAATCCAATAATTATCCATCACTGCAATTACGACGCAAACCAGTTCCACTTTTTGCAGATCTGAAGCCTGTCTCTTCACCTTTAGCTTCCCTTCCTTCAATTTTCCAGCCATTTAGCAACAATTTCTTTTCTGTCCAAATCGCGACTAATAGAGCTGAGGGTTGTTAAGCTTCAATCGAATATTCAAAGCGGAATACTTTTTTCATTGTAAAAGTGATGGACTCCCGGCTTATTTCGAGAGTATAGGTGGTATACAATTTATGTAGAAACTCTTAGCAATTCAATATCAAACTGGGGATTGATTTACGCAATACAGGTTGTTATCGATACCTCTTCCGTTTCCGTTTAAAACTCGACGCTTTTCACAATCTTAACGCAGTTATCACATAGAATAAGCAACTCAGTTAAGCTTGCCTTGGAAGTTGTCGACTTCGATACTCGCTGACAATTATGGTAAACACCGTGCTATCGATAATCGATGTTAAGAACGACATATTTAATAAACTCGCTTTGTGATAGGAAGTGACGAGAAAGATTTCTTACTCGGACTCGGGATTCGAAAATTCAACTTTGTCGATACTTGTCAGAGCCACGGGTGTAGTTCTTATCCTTTAAGCCTGCAGTATAAAGTCAAGTTTTTTGTTTGAATTTTGATAGGATCGTGTAACATGGTTAAAAGTGAATATGAACCGCCGGTCATACCGCCTCGTAGGGGAATACAAGCTTTTGTTGTCGGAGTGTACTTCGTTTGCTTGTTTGTATTTGCACTATTATCATATCTGTTCTGCGCTCTATTTTTGGTGAGTGGAAGTGATCTCAAATTTTCTATTTAAACTGACGACTCCCGGTCACTCGAAATAATTGACCTTTTCGTAATAAAGGCTCGGAAAGATCAATAAAAAGTTTGAGGACGAAAGTCACGTTGGACCCTGTTCTAGTTGACATCTTACGCCAATGATTGGCTCACAGCTCACAGTGTTCCCTGCATCTGCTTATTTATTCGGACTTCACCGGAAAGAAAATACAATTTTCCGACAAATACCCTTTTCCCTCAAAGCAAACCAGCAGGTGCTGAATTTTTTTGCTAATGATTCCGCAATCGGTGTCATATTGATATTGATCTGCACTGCGGTCTCTCCGAGAAGACTATTGTGACAAGGCCAACCCATATGGTTTAAGAGTAGACGGTGTAAGGAAGTTTATGAACTTCTATGGGTGAAGAGCACCGACTGCAATCGGTGGGGCAAATTCAATGACAAAAGTCCGTTTTCTCACACGTATGAGGGCATTATCTGCAGGTAGGGTCCGTCGATAAATTTAGTCTATGGTGGAGTTGTTTTAATAGGCAAGTGGCCACATTACCCGCTAGAATTTTTAGGTGACTCCTTCTCAGATTCAGGGAAAATTTAGATTTATTTTAGGATAATGTAGAGAACAAGTATTTGGTGCATTCGAACAAATTACGGTGAATTAAGGCAATGACATACACTGCAAATGTTCCCAGTTTGTCTGAGCACCACCCTTGGAAGCCATTGGGACCTAGTACCACCTGAGTTTCGAACCACTGCACCTCGCTTGTACTGTGTGCATAACGTCATAAGGGTATTCATAGCCCCTTGACGCGCGCAGGGTTTGGGTTAGTACGTAGGCACCCCTTGAAGTGCGAGTGGATTATAAAGGAAAAGTGTGACTTTTGTGTGCAGGGATGTAGTATAGTTTTCCTAGTTCTCTAGAAGTAGTTTTAATTTAATCCTTACTGAGCTAAGCACCTTTTGGGTCGGTTGACTGCCAGACTTACCGGCATTTGTATTTAGCCTTGTACTGGCTGTAAGCCGACGATAGCATTAAGAGAATGAATGTGGGAATCGCAGAAAGCCTCTTTTGCAGATTTCGGCTAAGCGTTGAACTTGTTTCCGTTTTTTTTCATCATTTGCTCATCCAACTACAGTCGCGAATGATAAAATTTGTCTTACGACCAAAATGTGTTGAGTCTTCTACGTACCCAATGGACTCAGTTTCTAAGTTCTTTAGGCACCAGAGTAGGCTGTCTATAGCGAGAGACCAGATTGAGGACTAGAGAACTCCGCATTGAAGACATCCTCGAGTTATGAGCCACGAGATTTAAACATCACCGATTTTCGTGTGAATCACTCTACCGTTCAGCATTTAAATTATCGTCCCCTCAGTCGGTTTCTCCTTTTTACAAGTGCGTGCTATTTCGACACGGCAAAGTCAATGCGATTGTTGTGGCAGCGGTTGGAGTATGCAAATGTGTATAGAAAATTCATGAGGTTGGAATACTTGTAGACGACAAAAGATATCCGCGTTCTCGTTCGGTGCGCACAGGTGAAAAAATACGTGACTTTGGCGAAGGTGTGGATGAAAGCTCAAAAACCTCAAATAGTTTCAGATCTCAACTACTGAATACCAGTTGTACTTCTCTGAGGAAAATATTGCTTAAAAACAAGCTCACTTAAGAGTTGGAGAAAAATGACCATTTGCTTGCATGTCTGCAAAAATATTCAATTCGGGTTTTTCCTTTACGTACCAGTATCCAGGTGGAATGGTTCGTTCTGTCTGAGATGGCGGAATTCTTTGTCGTCGTTATAAAGTCTGCAGAAGTCGTTTTTTCCAAATTCTCAGCACAGTCTGTAGCTCTATGTTTTTGGCATTATGATTTTTTTTGGATTTTTCTGCTTTTCTTTGGAAAAATGCTTAGCATTTTGCTCCACCAGGAAACATTATGGTTTGTCATAACTAAGCTGCTTTGTTGGTAAAATCATTGGTTGGAAGCTTTGGCTCCATGGCATATTGTAGAAGCTCAACGTGGAGACTCCAGGCAGACTTAACACGAAGATTTTGTCTGTGGAGAAAACTGGTTTCAGAATGGGTTTAAGGACCATTGTCAATTTATTATGAAGTTGTTCTCTGACTTACCCTTGTGTCTGTCAATAAATTCTGTGTTCAATTGGTTTCACTGAGGGGTGAATAATTTCTCGTAGAGCAATTCTTTAACGTACCTTCTTTTCTAGGTTTTTGGAAATACTTACTGGAAAAGACTTACGTTTATATATACTGCCTGGATCTGTTGGGACCGAGATAGAGCCCAAAACTGCGTAAGACGACCGGGGTAAGAATACTCAATATAATCATCCGATTCCACAATCAATTTGATACAACCCATCCACAGATTGAAATGGATAAGGGACAACATCTTCTGGAGGCACTTCCGTGACTATTTCCCTGTGGATTTGGTTAAAACTGCTGAATTGCCACCGACTAAGAACTATCTATTGGCATGCTATCCACATGGTGTCATATGGTAACTTATGCTTCTGTACATATGTATATTATTCAATCAATCATTTAATAACTTTATGTAGCCTTGGCTTTTTCACAAACATGTGCGTTGACGTTCGAAAATGGAATGAATTATTTCCAAAAGTTCGTGTACATTTGGCAACGCTGGCGTCAGCCTTTAATACCCCCGTCTGGAGACATTTAATTCAATCCTGGTCTATGATCGCAGCGACAAAACGATCGCTTATCAACAATCTTTCGACTTCAAATGATCCGCAAGATCCGGTTAATGCCGATGGATATACCGCCACTGCGGTCGGTGTTGTTGTGGGTGGAGCACGAGAATCATTAGACACAAGACCTGGAAATTATCTTATTACCATTCGAAAGCGTAAAGGATTCATCAAAGTAGCCATGCAAACGGGGTAAATCATGACGCGTTTGCTCCTAGAAAATTTCAATTTCAGGGCGGCCATCGTTCCGGTATTTGCATTTGGAGAGCTTGATGTTTTTGATCAAGTTGCCAATCCTCCAGGTTCGTTGGTTAGAAAACTGCAAACATTTGTGATGGAAACAACTGGTATACCTCCAGTGCTCGTCAAGGGTCGAGGGTTTTCAGAAGACCAATCAGGACCATTTCCATATCGTAGGCGTATAGTTCAAGTTGGTAAGTTGTTGTTTCAGATAATGGTTTTCTGAAATAGAACTACATATGCTCGTCTCTTGTAGTTGGCGCACCCATTGATGTGACAAAGACTGACAATCCAACGGACGAAGAAGTCGATAAGCTGCACAAGAAATTCATGGATTGTTTGCAGGAGCTCTTCGAGACTCACAAGTCGAAGTACATAGAAAATTCAGAAGATGCTGTGTTAGTTATGCAATAAACTTAGACAAGTTTGTGGTATTATTGATGTTGTATGTCGTATTGCTTTCCAAAGTAAAACTTACACCGATTAGATTTTAGTTTGGTGTTTTTTGATTATAGCAATTAGCTTGATTGGGGTGGGGATGGCTTGATCAACTCTTTATGATTCAAAAAAGTTGATTCTTCTGCTATTGGTACTCCTGCTTCGGGAACATAATTTTTTTCGATAACAAGGCACTGCAGTGCGTCCACTGCTACAAACACCAGTTTCATTGCTACATCCTTGGACAGAAGATAAAAAGTTGTTGACTTTGTTTACTTTCTACGACAAGAAAAAAATGGGAAACTGAAGGTGAAGAAACGAGCTTCTGATTTGTAAAAAGTGGGGCGGGTATACATCATTATTATGTTATGATGTTTCATATGGAACTCGTCGATTAACTTTTCCGTAACAGAACGGGGGTCAATGTTTTTGTTGGATAGCACTATCCGCATTAGGAACTCAAAATAACTCAAGCACCCTCTTTGTGATATGACCCCCAGGGTTTTGAATTGCAGCAACCATTTCAAAGATACTTATGGGAAAGTTTTGTGGCCATAATCAATGCAGGAAGTTTCCGTCTCGTTACAGTGGTTCCATTATTTCTTGGGGAGCACCTTGCTGAAATATGCCACTACCTTTTCCTGGCCATTATGCACCTGCGAAAGGACATCTCTGATCCTGACAATATTAGCATCTGCATTCACAATAAACATTTTATCCGGAGTGGAGTAGGTAAGTATTCGAGCCTCGCATAGTTTAACCTTCGCATTCATGCACAACTTTTTTTTTTACCTAAGTGCATAGTATCTACCTGGGCAGTTAAAAAATATTCTATACATTTTTCCTACAAAAAATATACATGTGTAATAAATTATGTACCTAAACGATATTAGTTTGATTTTAGAAATTGTTGTTTAATATGAATAGAGGTAACAAATTTGAGTATTGTTCTGCGGCAGCTATTTACAGGTAGATTTCTGTCATGAAACTTACATACATATATAGACGGTATGAGACTCAGGAGAATGTATTTACGTACTCTACTGCTGTGTGCTTAGTGCATAGTGAATTTTATTCCGGATTAGGTTGACTTATGAAGAAAAGCAAAAAATATTTTGGAATATGATTCGGATGAAGCCGGTCCCGACCCAAATAAAGACGATAATAGCGATGAAGAATATTTTTCTGGTCAGGAAGATGCGAATTTGGATTATTAAACAGGCAAAGAGATAAATCCAAAACTGAATAGTGACTCTGAATCTGAAAATGAGAGTGATCATGATGAACAAGCGGCCACCTCTAATGAAACTTTGTTAACCAGCAAAGACGGTACAAAATTGTATAATCAAAATACTGCTCTCGCATATAGTGAGGCCCATAATATAATTCGCGAATTACCAAAAATTAATACATTTTTTTGTATTGTTATGAGCCCATCCATTAGAGACCAAATTCTGTAAGTTTTCCGACAAAAAAGCCAAAGATTTTTATCATAAATCCGATTACTAATAAAAAGTTGACAGCTTTTTTAAATTTACCTGGGATGGGTTCCTAGAAATCCAACTAACAAGGTATAAGCGAGCTTTTGAAACAGAGTTCTTTATCTCTTTTTCGTGCAACCATGTCTGTCAACCAATTCCAAAATATCTTACCCTATATTCGTTTTGACAACCAGTTTACAAGAACCATTCGCCAGTCTGAAGATAAAGCAGCACCGATGTGGTATGTTTCGAGATCATCAACTCAAATCTGAGGGCTCATTTTACCCCTTATGAGACCGTTACTGTGGACGAGCAGTTGTTTAGATATAGAAGCCGTACTCAGTTTATTCAATATATGCCCTCAAAACCAGTGAAATATGGTAAATAAATTAGGTGGGCTTGTGATGCTTCAAGCTTTTATACGCTGAATGGCCAAATATGCACCGGAAAAGAAGAGATTGTGAAGGACTTAGTTGCTTCCTATAAAAATACCGATGACTTCCTTCCCACTATATTAGGAAAAGTAGTTACTATTCACATAGATTCATATATCTACCCCGGTAGATACTATTAACTTATGTACATAAAAAAACAAACAAGAAGAAAACATGTGAAGAACTATGAGAGGATATCTAAATGGTTACAGGAGTAAGCAGGCTACCCCAGTACTCAGTGGCATCACAATGGTCCTACTTTCTGGTCTAAGTGCACCTCCCCTCGTAGGGCCACTTCTAACTAACTAACTAACTAAGTAGCTTTAACTATTGGGTAGCGCTTTTACGGGAAGGGACATCTCTCTCCCCCAATGAGTAACATAATGGGTCTGAATTGACCTGAGTTTGCCCAAATTGATTCTTCTTCCTTTCATCTGACCACCTACCTAATCTAATCTAAGGATATTCATCAACATAATAAAGTTTAACGAAAGCATTGAGATCTTAGCACCATTTGCCGCAACCGTTATGAAGGAGACCGCATCACCGGCGCCAATTACGGAGATTCCAAGGCCGGATTCTTATTTTACTTTAAATAATACTACGGTTCGGAATAGATCATGGTCTTAAGTAACATGCACTTCCATCTAATCTCTACCTAGCTGCTCTCTGTTTCGCATACCTTTCAATTGTGCGCGCCACCTAAGGTAGGGTCTTCCTCAGCTCTGGGGTGTTCAAGGCCGACTTCGAATGGCAGATTGAGAAGCTTTTTCAATGCAAATTATACACCCGGTGGTTTGTCATTCCCCGAAGATAGGTGATGCCGCGAAAAATGTTCGGTGAACATGGCTGGGATTTGAACCCAAATAGCTCGCACAGCAGTCCAACGCACTAAACACTGAGTCACGGCGAACACAAGGCCATATATGCTGATGTAAATAGAGATAAGCCATGTCTAGTTTTGATATTCCTACAAAACTCATTCGTTTATGTCAAGTTAAGATGGATTAAACCTGCTCCATTAAGGTTGGAAAAGGTATCACCGAGACTTTTAGATCGGACTGTCATTCACATTCTATACTTAGGTACTAGAGCAAATAGAGCGACATTCTTAGGATAACATACTAGACACTATTGTTCATAAGTCACTACACTGCTAAATGAGCTGACACAGTTTACAACCACCAGTCACCGGCCAATGGCAAACCTGCTTTCAAAGGCAAGTCGGCAACGAAAATTCTGCTCTCACTCAAAAGGGTTATGAAACCCCTAAAGATGTTATTCACGCAGCGCGTGTGAGGTGAAGGGTTCGAAGGTCAGGTAGCATAAGGTTTCAATGGCGTCCGAGCTGATGTCCGGACTAACTTGGGACATCTGTAATGTTTGTCGTTTGCTATAATTTGCTGCATTTTTCTGATCTCATGATCATTATCAGTCCAACCAACTCTTACACTCTACTGACAGTGATATGCCTTTGCACCAAAGTCGACATCGGCCTTCACAGTTGATCGGTTTTATTTATTTTTAATAAATAAATGTTTCTTGACATTAGGAACTGAACCCGGAATCTCCAGCGTGACAAGCGATGATATGCCATGGTGCCTTCCATTCGTGCGAAGAAAAAAGTACGCTGAACTTGAGTCGTTACGAGAAGCTGGCCTTGGCCCCGTGTCGGTTATCGCGTCAGAATTTTTTTATTGCATCTTGTTTAGTTTGCATTGAAATAAAGACACATGTAAGCAGTCACTTGAAATAAGGTGCACATTTATTCCTGTGTTCCTAATGGATGGGAATTAAACGCAAATCCAATAATTATCCATCACTGCAATTACGACGCAAACCAGTTCCACTTTTTGCAGATCTGAAGCCTGTCTCTTCACCTTTAGCTTCCCTTCCTTCCATTTTCCAGCCATTTAGCAACAATTTCAATTCTGTCCAAATCGTGACTAAAAGAGGTGAGAGTTGTTAAACTTCAATCGAATATCCAAAACGGAATATTTTTTCCATTGTAATAGTGATGACTCCCGGCTTATTTCGAAAGTGTAAGCCGTATTCAGTTTAGAAACTCTTAGCAATTGATATCAAACTGGGGTTGATTTACGCAATACAGGTTATCGGTTATCGCTTCCCTTTTTTTTTTTTAAACTCGGCGCTTTTCACAATCTAAACGCGGTTATCACATAGAACAAGCAACTCAGTCAAGCTGGGCTTGGAAGTTGTCGACTTCGATACTCGCTGACAGTTATGGTAAATACCGTGCTATCGATAATCGATGTTAAGAACGACATATTTAATAACCTTACTTTGTGAAAGATTTCTTACTCGGACTCGGGGTTCGAAAAGTCAACTTTGTCGATACTTGTCAGAGGCACGGGTCGATGCTTTAAGCCTGCAGTATAAAGTCAAGTTTTTTGTTTGAATTTTGATAGGATCGTGTAACATGGTTGAAACTGAATATCAACCGCCGGTGATACCGCCTCGTAGGCGAATACAAGCTTTTACTGTCGGAGTGTACTTCGTTTGCATGTTTTTATTTGGACTATTATCATATCTGTTCTGCGCTCTACTTTTGGTGAGTGGAAGTGATCTCCCGATGATAAATAAATTCTGAAGTGGTTATTTTATAGGCAACTGGTCACACTTAGGCTACCGGCTGGCTAGGATTTAAAGGTGGTTCCTTCTCAGATTCAGAAAAAAATTAGATTTTTTTTGAGATAATGTAGAGAACAAGTATTTAGTCCCTATTGTGGATTTTGAAAAGGCATTTGGTTACTTCACATACCACCCATCTTGGTATTTGAGGCTGCGTTTTCATTGCCAATGTGGATGTGTTAGGGGTGGCCATGGTGTAGTAATATCAGAAAATATTTATTTTTAAAGGTAAATAAAATCGGTTAACTGTGAAAGCTGATGTCGACTCTACTGCAAAGGCATAACACTGGCAGTAGAC
Source organism: Matsumyia berberina (assembly GCA_917880715.2). Lineage (NCBI taxonomy): Eukaryota > Metazoa > Arthropoda > Insecta > Diptera > Syrphidae > Matsumyia > Matsumyia berberina. The sequence continues at coordinate 104,948,285 of OU862870.1, read as the reverse complement.
TGTTATGGCTTGAAGAGTTGATTGAGGTGATAATCAAAACCATGAAAAGATTCGAAAAAATTATAGCAATGACAAACATTGCAAATGTTCCCAGATAGTCTAAGCACCACCCTCGGGCGCCATTGCGACCTAATACTATCTGAGTTTCGAACTACAACACCATTATTGCACTGTGTGAATAACATCATAAGTGGATTATAAAAAAAGTGACATTTGCGTGCAGGGACGCAGTGTTGTGTGATAAATTTTTTCGATTCTAGCTCCACAACCATTTTGACTGCCTCTAGAGCCGGTTTTAGTTTAACTCTAACTGAGCTAAGCGCCTTACGAATAGGTTGACAGTCAGACTTACCCGTATTTCTTTGTGGTATTGTACTGGGTGTAACTCGACAATGGTTAGGTTAGGTGTGGTGAGCTAAGCGTTGAGCTCTTTTCAGTTGTTTTTTCATCATTTGTTGATTTAACTACAGTCGCGTATGAGATATTAAGTCTTACGATCAAAATGTATAACTGAAGTTAATTTCTTTTAAATTAGTCCCCAGTTCTTGGCACACAGATTCGGTAACAGATCCATAGTGCTCGTGTGACTTTTTCGATGTTCCGATCAATGTGAGGTGCAACGACTATTTACCGTCCATGATTACTCCAAGGTATTTTGCATCTTGCGAGAGCTGGACAATTTCACTACAGATGGAGGGCCGAATGAGGAGATTTCAATTTCTTCTTCTGGTAAATGGTGTAATATGTTATACCAGTGCACACTGCATCACTTCTAAAACGAAGCTTTCGTATTTGCCGCTGAAGATAATTGCTGAGTCGTCTACGTAACCAATGATCTAAGTTTCTCAGTTCTTTAAGGACCAGAGTAAATTGTCTATAGCGAGAGACCAGATTGAGGACTAGAGAACTCCGCCTTGAAGACATCCTCGAGTTATGAGCCACGAGCTTTAAACATCATCGATATTCGTGTGAATCACTCTACCGTTCAGCATTTAAATTATCCACCCCTTAGTCGGTTTCTCCTTTTTGCAAGTGCGTGATATTTCGACACTGGCAACGTCAATGCGCCTGGAAAATTAAAAGATGTGTTCTGGCAGCGGCTGGTGTAAGCCAATCCATAAAGAAAATACATAAGGGTTGGAATGCTTGTAGATGAAAAAAGATATCCGCGTTCTCGTTTGGTGCGCACAGGTCTTTCAGGTCTTTAGGATTTTGTTCCACCAGGAAACATTATGGTTTGTCATAACTAAACTGCTTTGGTGGTAAATTCATTGATTTAGTTTTGGTTCCATGGCATACTGTGGAAGCTCAACGCAGAGACTCCAGGCAGACTTAGCACGAGAAATTTGTCTGTGGAGAAAACTGGTTTCGGAATGGCTTTTAGGACCACTGGCAATTAATTATGACGTTGTTCTCCGACTTACCCTTGTGTCTGTTAATAAATTCTGTGTTCAATTGGTTTTTGAATATATTTCTCATAGAGCAATTCTTTAACGTACATTCTTTTCTAGGTTTTTGGAAATACTTACTGGAAAAGACTTACGTTTATATATACTGCCTGGATCTGTTGGGACCAAGATAGAGCTCAAAACTGCGTAAAAGGACCAGGGTAAGAATAGTTTGCATAATCATCCAACTCTATTGAAAGTTTTATAAATTCCACCCTTAAGACTAAGATGGATGAGGGACAACATCTTTTGGAGGCACTTCCGTGACTATTTCCCTGTAGAATTGGTTAAAACTGCTGAATTGCCACCGACTAAGAACTATCTATTGGCATGCTATCCACATGGTGTCATATGGTAACTTATGCTTCTGTACATATTTATGTATATTCTTCAATCAATCATTTAATAACTTTTTGTAGCCTTGGCTTTTTCACAAATATGTGCGTTGACGTTCGAAAATGGAATGAATTATTTCCAAAAGTTCGTGTACATTTGGCAACGCTAGCGACAGTTTTTAATATGCCCATCTGGAGACATTTAGTTCAATCCTGGTCCATGATCGCAGCGACAAAACGGTCGCTTTTCAACAATCTTTCGACTTCAAATAATCCACAGGATCCAGTCAATGCCGATGGATATACCGCCAGTGCCGTTGGTATTGTTGTGGGCGGCGCACGAGAAGCCATCCATGCTAGGCCTGGGAATCATGTTATTATCATTCGAAATCGTAAAGGATTCATCAAAATAGCCATGCAAACGGGGTAAATCATGACGCGTTTGCTCCTAGAAAATTGTGTTAAGAAAATTTCAATTTTAGGGCCGCCCTCGTTCCGGTATTTGCATTTGGAGAGCTTGATGTCTTTGATCAAGTTGCCAATCCTCCAGGTTCGTTGGTGAGAAAACTGCAAACATTTGTGATGGAAACAATTGGTATACCTCCAGTACTCATCAAGGGTCGAGGGTTTTCAGAAGACCAATCAGGACCATTTCCATATCGTAGGCGTATAGTTCAAGTTGGTAAGTTGTTGAGAATCGTTTTCTTAAATAGAACTACATATATTCATCTCTTGTAGTTGGTGCACCAATTGATGTGCCAAAGACTGACAATCCAACCGACGAAGAAGTCGATAAGCTGCACAAGAAGTTCATGGATTGTTTGCAGGAGCTCTTTGAGACTCACAAGTCGAAGTACATAGAGAATTCAGAAGATGCTGTGTTAGTTATGCAATAGACTTAGACAAATCTGTGTTCACATTATTGATGTTGTATGTGGTATTTCTTTTCAAAGTAAAATCTACACCTACACTTTCGTCCGTAGAGATACTTATAGAAACGCTTTGGCGCTTCAATGCAAGAAGTTCCCGACTCGTTACAGTAGTTCCGTTCTGGCTTGGAGAGTACCTTGCTGAAATAGGCCACTACCTTCTCCTGGCCATCGTACGTCTGCGACAGGACATCTCTGATCCTGACATTATTATTTACATCTGCATCCACAATAAACATTTTATCCGGAGTGGGGTAGGTTAGTATTGAAGCCTCGCATAGCTGTCGTTTAAGTTGCTGAAAACTATTCTGTTTAACATAGTCGAGCTTTGACATGGTCGAACATCTTGTCGTCCGTACATTGAGAGCCTAGTATAGCTACTTCATCAGCCGCGCAGATCCCTCGAATGTCGCAGTGACCAGGGACTCAACAGAGTGTGACGTTATACCCGCGGAGACCCGCGGCAGTCCTTTGTTGTCCTAGATTTTATTGTGTTGGATACGAGGGTGATATTGGATTGACCTTCAGCCATGCGGCGGATTGATAAATAGCTGTAAGCCAAATAGCATTAAGGAACATAATATTAGGAACATAATATTAGTTCTTTCTTATTCATGTCAAGGTACTTTATTACATTTAGTGTATCTTGTTTACCTCTACAGTAATCAACATAATTTTCAGATACGAATAGTAGAACATTGTCCGGCTTAAGCTTAAGCTGGATAAGTTGGAGAGAGGGAAATTGCGCGATCTTTCTGGCCAGGATTTAGTCACCGCATAAACTCAGTTGTTGCTTGCACAGTGTTACCCCATGTTGTCCATCAGTTGATGCCACTATATGTATGTAGTTTGGTTGTCATTGCAAAGTAACGAATTTCATTCAAATTTAAAAAATAAAAAATAAATAGCTGGCACGACAGCTCGAGATGAGCTAAGCCTAGCTTCTCGCAACCATTCTTGTTGTGCGTGTTACATTTTTCGCTGTTTTAGTTATGAAATAAATGTGTGTTTACAAGTGACTGTATTGATGTTTTACATAACAACATGTCTTCAAATAAAACCTGCAACTAACCGTCTTCGCTATTCTGCTCCTAATTGGGCACAAAAGAGGTGTTCCAGACAACCTAACAGCCATTTTTAGGGCAATATACATAGGTTTAGCTAGACTAGGTTAGAGATGCGTATAGCGCCGCCGACGCAATCAAACCAGTAGTAGATCCATTGTGCTACCACGAGATCTAGGAGAAACACCCCTTCCCATTCGTTGAACTAACTTTTGAAAACCTTTGGAACCTTTGAAAATGTAAGCTAGGTTAACGACATCTTCCTCACCAATATTGTCAAAAGAAGATGGCATTGAAATAGTTACACATTTTAAAAGAGGCTGCTGGACAGGTACAGGTAAGATGGATGTCTGTTTTTTCATCTTCAGCATCCCTGCAGCTTCTGCAGAAAATATTTGGGGAAAGGTCAAGGCGAATGGCATGTCTGTGTTTAAAGCACTGTGTCGACTTTAATAGCGACTCCGAGATGTAGTCTCTAAAGCGAAACGTTGGCGTGTGGTGTGATAGCTGCACTAGGTGTTATTTGTTAGTCAATTTCGCAGGAATGGCAGGGACCTACAATTGATTGGCGATTCCGAAGGGCGAATTGAGGAGGTTTGTCATACCCCGACAAGAGGTGGTGCAGCGAAAAATGTGGACATGGCTGAGGCTTGAACCCACGCCGCTGGCACAGCAGTCAAACGTACTAACCACTGCGCCACTGCGACTACTTTATTCACATTTTGTTTTACATAAATATTGAGATGGGCTCGGTTAAGGCTTAGGTTCACAACTTAGTAAGAAACTTAATTGTGCATCCTTTTTAACGGATGAATCGTTGGGGGAATTAATTATTTTTCTTTGAATCACAAGAATGTAGAAGATAATACTTTTATTACTTGGGAATAGACTGTCAATGTGCAGCAGTTTTATACTCGTATAATATTACCGATAAGTCGATATAGACTAGAGGAATGCATCCCTTTTCCTCCGAGTTTTAACATTTCTTAATCGTTTATTTAAGGGGGTAGACCCAGTTGAGACTGCCAAAAAAAAGGTCTTTTAGGATGTTTTTTAAAATAATTAATAACAAAGGTTTTTTACATGTAATTTTTTTTTATGGGAAAATATTCAAAAACAAGTGGGATAAAGCAAATTTGGCAGGGGTCAAAAAAAAAAGTGTTTTACGGTGATCACTGCTGCATGTTACTGGATCATGTGAAATCAAAAAAAAAAAAAACAAAAGGAATCATTAGTTAATAACATAATGCTCCGGTTGAATGAAAGGATTTGAAAAATTTTGAATTTTCACAAAATGGCGGAGGCTGAAAGCCGAAATTCTTTATTCGACTACAATTTCACTCCTATTTTCGGCTATAAAAAAAATATCATCGAAAAAAAAATCCTTCATTCATCCGGAGGACAATAACATACTTATGTATAGAATCTATATATATCTATCTATATATATAAAACTCTTTGTCCTGACTGACTGACTGACCCAGAGATAGGCGCACAGCCAGAGCTTGAAAATAACTCTCAACCTTTATTTTCATTTGGTTTCTCAGTGAGAGATATTGCATTGAGCATCGACATTTAGGTCTTGCTCCGAGATATATTTATATATACTCATCTTTCCGCTCTTCGCTTGAGAGTTATTTTTTAATTTCAAATATATCACTCCTCTGTTGACTTTTTTTATAAAAATTAAATGGAAATGATCAACCTAAAACCTCTTTCGTCGAGAATAAATCAAAAGTCTTCAATGTATAGAATACAATTGTTGTGTTCATTTCACAAATATTATCAGTATAGAAGAACTTTCTTAGACAACTATTTACTGATGACTAATCAAATCATTAATCGGCAATTCCGATGCACTGCTTGCTAACTAAGCGACAATGATAAAGGAGATTTATTTTTTTCTCTCAGTGATATCTGTCATTGATTGACCAGAACCTAAAAAAAAGTAAAGTAAAGGTTTCTCTCCGACCAAGAGCGAAAAACGTACGGTGATGCAAATCGGTCATTAAGTGAGCTTATTTCAAAATCTTAACAACAGAGAGTAATTTAAAAACCTTTGAAAAGGTTGAGAGTGATTTTCGAGCTCTGCGCACAGCCCAAACGGCTGGTGCTAGAAACTTGGAATTTGGATAGTAGGTCCCTTTTGTGGCGTAGACACCCACTAAGAAGGGATTTTTCGAAACTCAGCTTTAACAGGGTGTTACAGGGTGTTAAAGTTTGTATGAAAAAAAAATTTAAATTGGACTTTGGACTTGAAATTTGGTGGGTATATTCTAGAACAGAAATAATTAAACACGTGTTTTACCGTTTTTCAAAATTATGACAGTGGGCCAAGATACAGGGCGTCAAAGTTTTGCTATTTATACAGGGTATAAGAGCGCTACAAAAGTTTTTTTAAATAAAACAAAAACGGTTTCGGATATCAATGAAATACTTTATTCCTGTGAAAGTACGTTCGATGCCATTATGTATGAAACTCGATTTCTCTTGCATGGCCACCACGGGCACGCTTGCAGAAGTCCAGACGCTGAACCCAATTTTCGACGGTTTTCAAGCATAAATCGGCCGATACTGCTGCAATTTCACGTTCGATATTCGTACGAAGTTCATCAATCGTCGCTGGCTTGTTGGCATAGACCATAGACTTGACGTAGCCCCACAGGAAATAGTCTAACGGCGTCAAATCGCACGACCGAGGCGGCCAAGCGACTGGACCATTTCGTGAGATAACACGTTCTCCAAACTTGGTTTCCAATAAATTGATTGTGACATTCGCTGTGTGGCTTGTGGCGCCGTCCTGTTGGAACCACATGTCCTCCAAGTCCATATCATCCAATTGGGGCCAAAAATATTCGGTTATCATTGAACGGTAGCGATCCCCATTCACAGTAACGTGCCGGCCTTGATCATCACGGAAGAAGTACGGCCCAATGACGCCGCCGGCCCATAAACCGTAATTTTTTCGGGATGCAATGATGACTCATGGAGTACGTGTGGATTGCTGCCTGACCAATACCGCATATTTTGTTTATTGACGAAGCCATCCAGCCAGAAATTATGACGACCATAAATTGGACGTAGCGCTCTTAACGTTGAGGCCACTGACTCCGAATTTCGGTAGTAAATTTTAATAATTTCGACTCGTTGTTGGCTCGTATATCTTTCCATCATGAAATGGCAAACCTTACTGAAGAGAAATGTCAAAAAACCGCAAGAAAAATATGGCGTCGTTTGCTGTCCCTGTCGCTCTACTTTTGTAGCGTCCCTATTGAAAAACCCTTTAGTAATGCGCAACCGTAGTCAGCAGCACATATCGCTTCGTGAGGGTAGTTTTTTTCATTTTTCTTTGTGCTGCTTTTCTTCATTCAGCACGGTATCTATTCATGTACATATGTATGCATTTGATGGAAATATTTTTTATTGTAGTCGCATTTCCTTGAACACAAGTATTCTGCGATACATAATCCTACCTATTTGGCAGGAAATCATTTACACATGTAAGTACATACATACACATGTAATTTTTGTGTATATTCTTGATCTTGCGTTGTGGGCTACAACTAGGGGGGAAAGAAATACTGCCGTTGCCAAGAATGTTGTTTACGGGGACGCCTTACAGTGTTACAGTTACAGTGATCACCGACTTTGAAAACAAGGTTTCTAGAAAAACGCATTTAAGGTTTTGAGTACCTACGAGTAGTTATGTATGCACTAGAGACGGCTTCGTTCAAAACTATATATCTTCATAAATTACGGTCCAATTTCTCTGAAGTTTTCAGAGAATGCTTTTGCAATACCCTACTTTGAGAAAATGCAAACTATGCAAGCTAACTATGTTCATTTGAGCGACGCCGTATCGTTCCATCAGTGTTCATCTTCAACTTAGATACGACTTCTTCATCTGTTTAAAGAACATAGTTAATTACCAAAACATATGTGATAGCAGTCATAGAATATAACCCTGCGACTCGGCGTTTCCAACGTCCAAACCCTCTTTCACTTTACTTAAACTTCAGTACCTCTTATTCTTCAAAACTAGTAAACAATTTTTTTGAAACACCTCTCCTATGTTCGATTAAGACCAGAAGCTAACTGCTATTTTCAACAAAACGAAAAAAGAAACACAAGCCTAATTGGAGTTGTCGTTGGTTTTATTTAAGGAAGAGATACGCCACACAATATCAATAATGTCAACGCACATTTGTCCAAATCTATTGCATAACTAAGACAACATCTTCTGAATTCTCTATATACTTCGACTTGTGAGTCTCAAACAGCTCCTGCAAACAATCCAAGAACTGCTCGTGCAGTTTATCGACTTCTTCATTAGTTGGGTTGTCAGTCTTTGTCACATTAATGGGTGCACCAACTACAAGAGATGAATATATGTAGTTCTATTGTATTTCAGAAAACCATTCTCTGAAACAACAACTTACCAACTTGAACTATACGCCTGCGATGTGGCAATAGTCCGAACGTGTATTGAAAAAATCCTCGACCCTTGACGAACACCGGAGAGAATCCAATAATGTCCAACGCAGTAGTTTGCAGTTTTCTTACAAACGAACCTGGAGGATTGGCTACTTGACCGAAAACATCCAGTTCCCCGAATGAAAATACTGGAACGATGGCAGCTCTGGAGGTACAATTTAATTAACACATTATTCTCAGTGCCATTGTTTCACGATTTACCCCGTTTGTATGGCTATTTTGATGAATCCTTTTCGGTTTCGAATGTTAATAACGTGGTTCCCAGGTCTAGCATACATCATTTCTCGGGACCCGCCTACAACAATACCGACTGCATTGGCCGTACATCCATCGGCATTGACTGGATCCTGCGGATCATTTGAAGTCGAAAGATTGTTGACAAGTGATCGTTTTGTCACAGATATCAGGCCCCAGGATTGTAGCATCTCTCTCCAGATGGGTAGGTTGAAGGGAAAGGCCAGAGTTGCTACATGTACACGAACTTTCGGAAATAATTCGTTCCACTTCCGAATGTCAGCACACATATTAGTGAATAAGCCAACGCTGAGTGAAATTTTTTATTAAACGGCTGCTTGGAAAGCGTATGCATGCATAAGTTACCATATGACACCATGTGGGAAGCATCCTAACACATAGTTCTTATTCGGTGGAAGTTCAGCGGTTTTCACCAGTTCAACTGGGAAATAGTCCCGAAAATGCCTCCAAAGGAAGTTGTTCCTCATCCATCTTATTCTGTACGGCAGGTTGTACAAAATTTTGAATGGAATCGAATGATTATATTGAATATTCTTACCCCGGTCCTCTTACGCAGTTCTGGGCTCTGTCTCGGTCGTAATAGATCCAGAGGGCATATGCAAACACAACCGTTTTAACATAAATATTTCCAAAAATCTGTAAAACAAGATACGTTAATGAACAGCTCACAAACCAGGACAGACCTGAATTTATTACAAGCATTCACAAAGCCAATTCTGCGAACTTCAAATGCACATGGTATTGTCAGTGAGGTGACTGCAATCTTAAATGCCAAGCGGAAAGACCAAACGGCTTCAGAGTAAGAAATCATTGACGTTGTTTGAATGTTAGTAATTTCGACAAATGATCTGGGCATTTACAGAATTATTTTCTTCTGTTGCTTATCCACCGGTGATGAATAGGTGAAGCTCTGGTTAACGGAGCGTCAGGATAAGCTTTCAGGGTTTAACTTAATTATTGAACTACCTCAAGGCAACAAATTTATCAAAACATTCATGCATTTGGGACACCGTCGCGTCGTACACAAGAAATCTTTGAACATACTTTTTACCAATCTCTTGCGACAGCTCTTCGTCTCAGTCATTATCAATATCACTACGATCCTTTTGCATAGCACGGAAGACTCTTTAGGTCATAGTATTCATTTAAAAATGTATGTAGGTCCACAGAGATACAACCTGGGGCCCAATTCCGCAAGCCTGAGTTTTCTGTGTGTCCAAAAAAATGTGTAAACAGATTTGAAAAGAGCCTGTGTTCACTTTTTTTTGGGTCACAGTAAGCTCACGCTGGCGGAATTGGGCTTCTGGCGTGTCTTCCGTCTCATCACCTTCTGCCTCTAATGAGTCGTTTCAGATAAAACAATTTGCTTGAATGAACAACTATCTGTCAAGACAAGAAGTCCCCTGGAGGGATAGTGCTGGAAAATAGTCCCTTGTTCAGTTTCGCAAGAACATTAGTGCTTAGAGCTTTTGAAGTCTAAGATTTAGTTGGAGGTTAATGAGATCAAGGCAATTTTGTGTCGGGTTCGTCAAAAATTTAATTAGTAAATTTATTGTCACGTTCACTTACAAATATCAATGCGCAGAGCAGATTTGCGAAGAGTGCTAACGCAAATATATAGAACACATGCACTCCCACGGCGAAGGTTTGCATTCGCCTTCGGAGCGGTATCTTCAGCGGTGCCCATTCAATTCTAGCCATATTGCACGGTACTGTTAAACTTGAAATTTATTTCACAATTTTTTACTGTATCACTTCCATTTTCAAGGCTTGAAGCAACGCTCTGACCAGCTCCGATGAAGTTCACTTTTCAAATTACAAGTAAGAGCACAACAATTTTATCGTCACTTCGCATCTCCCACCGGGCTTATTACATTTGCCCTAGAAATAATAATAATAAATGCACGTCGAGGTCGACAGGCTTCGAGACAAGTCTGACTAAGACCCTCGCTCGGGGTGACAACTCGGGTTTAGAGTATGAGAAAATCGCCAAGTTTTAACTAGTATTCGGATGTCCTTTCAAACTTTGCTTCCGGAGGTCGCATAAATAGGTGGCGTCAAATTATGCAGACTGAAGAAGGGAAGGTAGGAAGGAAAGGGAAAGTTGAAAGTGAGCAAATAGGTTTCTGATCTGTAAAAAGTGGAACGGGTACTTGTTATTACTTTAGTCATAAATATTCATGAGTGTTGATGTAGTAGAATAAGCGTATCTAAGCTATCTGTACAACATTCCATTTGGAGTGACTGGCGCTTTTATTTTACTCCAAAGTAAACAGGGCGTAATTAAAAGAAAGCGAAACAGCTTCTAGGCGAACTTGGGAGCTGTAGATTTCCCATGCAGGTATAATGCAGCTTGCTGTGGGTGAATCATCGTTTTCTCAAAGGGTCATTCATACGTTCACGATGGACATCTTAACTTATGCAGAGGATGTTATGTGGTCGCCGTGGGTCGATGGTTAGTGCATTGGACTGCTGACTGAGCGGCGTGGGTTCAAGCCCCAGCTAGGAACACCGAACATTTTTCGCGGCACTACTTCTCGTCGGGGAATGACAAGCCTCCGGGAGTATAATCTGTCATGAAAGAGCTTCTCACTTCGCCGTTTGGAGTCGGCAATAAACTGAAGGTCCCTTCCATTTGTGCGAAATATGTAACAAGCACAACATAAATGGTTGCGAGAAGCTAGGCCTTGGCTCATCCCGAGCTGTCGCGCAAACTATTTATTTATTTTAGAGGATGTTATGACGATGAAGTACATGAGAATATAATACAATGTCACTGTCTAGATCTCTGTCAAATAAATAAGAAGACCCGGGGTAGATCCTTTTTTGGTCACACCATAGAACTGTGTGATGGCCCACTATCAGATCTATTTAACTTGAGACGGGCGACCGGATGGTTAGTACCTAGAAGCTAAACCTCATAATAGAAAAAAACTAGAAATGGGTGTCACAATGGGTCCACACGCAGGAAGATTGTCCCTACCTCATAGTTGCTCAATCGCCAACGCTTCTCCTCAAACACTCGCCACACTACTTCTCAAAAATTCTTCAAAATTCCTTCAAAGGTAATTTGTTACCGCGCAATGGCAATCAAGTTATTGTGGCTTCAGCTGATCGACAACATGGGGCGACCTATGACATTGCGCAAGAAACCATTGATTTCTTTGCAGCAATTTGTAGCAAGATCGTGGAGTTTGGAAACCACAAACTCAAGGTTGAGACCAAATTTGTCATGGAAAAGCTTCTTCAAAGGTCACTGTCGGTAATAAAAAATAAAAACACACAGGTTAACTGGTTGTAAGCTAATTACTTAAATGGTAATAGGCTATGACGCTAAATTATTATTTTTCTTTTCATAATTACACTTGTTAACGTCTACTTTGCAGTGAAATAAAAACAACGCAAGTCACCCAAAGAGGGTTCACAAGATATTTTGCATTATTTTCTGCATTCCTAATGTAAATAGTGCTATCCAACAAAAACATTGATCCCCGTTCTGTTATGCTAATGTAAATACACAGGTTCCGTATGAAACGTCATAACATAAGAATGATGTATGTCTGTTCCACTTTTTATAAATCAGAAGCTCGTTTCTTTACCTTCAGCTTTTTTTTTCCTTGTTGTAGCAAGTAAACAACATTTAACTCCTGTCCAAGGAAGTGGCAATAGCAATAGCTGGAGATTGATGAGCTTGAATGGAATATGCAATTACGCCAATATCAGAAAAAAAATTAAATAATTGATCTGAGGTCAGAAGTGGGATAGTTTCCCAGTTGGAAAATGTAGTTTAAACTGGCGTTGATTTACATATGTATGTAATACAACTTGTCTTTGATGTTAACAACCAGCTCCAGGTCTAATTTGTAAATAAGTAAGATAAATAACCAAGGCTTCGCTTCTCGCAACGAATCATGGGCACGAATGGAGTGACCAACAATTTATTGTCGAATTCGAATGGCGAATTGAAAAGATCCTTCATGACCATTTAAACTTTCGGAGCCTTGTCAATTCCCGACGAGAGGTGGTGTCGCGACAAATTTTCGACGAATATTGCTGAGGATCCAACCTCGCTTGCATAGCAGTCCAACGCACCAACCACTGAGCCACTACGACCACCTACACAACCAATAGAATTTGAAGAAACGTTTCCTCAATGTTAACCTTTGGGATGGCAATGATATAGTGGTAGGTCTAGATGCACACACAAACAATTCTCTTTTGAACTTGTATGAAAATTGCCAGCCAAGCAACCCACACTTTGTTTTTTTTAAATATTCTCCATCACTTAGGACTATGTCCTTTAAGGTTTATTATCACCCAGTGATGGAGAGAAAGGAAGTGTTAGAGACGAGAGATGAGAGAAAAGATAGTGAAGTGATGATGCGCGTTAGTTTTGAACCTTTGCAGACTATAGGTTTCATGAAATATTGAGGAGGGCAGACTGTTCCATAGTCGTGTGGAGTGGTTAAAAATTGATCGTCTATATTCCAGACTTAAATATGTAAGGGTGTGCGGAAGAAGCCCCAAGTGTATTGCGATTAAACAAACGGACTGGCGGGATACAACTATGTATTTCATCCAAACACTTGTGGTGAAAATATTGGTATACGAGCGCCAAGCATCCCACGTTCCGGCGGAGTTCGACTACAAATTGATTGATCGGCGATCAATCTAAACGCTTGCCATTGAACACGATCGGGTAAACTCTAGCATGAATTAGGAGCACCTGCCCAAATATGAAAGTAATATTCCAGTTTCAGACGAATATAAGCTTTATAAATCGTAGCCAAGTCGGTAGGAGTGAAGAAATGTTTACAACGCTTCAGGAAACCAAGGTATCTGGCACCATCCCTAGCAGCCTCTGAGAAGGTCTGAGCTAATGTGCATGCCAAGGATAGATAAACCACTTTTTTCTTCAATGTCAACTCCATTCATTTTTAGTTTGGCTACATTGGTATCCCGCTTCAGAGATTCCACTGGATTTTTGACGCGTTGAACTCAACTCGGTTTTTAGCTCCCCAATTAATGATTGCATCAATATCTAAGTTCAGCTCGGTTGACATTCGCTGACGCTTGAACTCCAAGCCTTGAAGAGTGAAGTCGAGAGTGCAATCATCCGCAAAGGAATAGATTGGTTTGACAGTCAGAAAGAGAAGGTCGTTGATGAATATCAAAAAAAAAAGTATCGAAGAAAAAACGGAGCCTCTGGGGACACTAGCGGTAGTTAAGAAGGGGGTAGAAGTACAACCATCTAATACAACCTGTATTGAACGACTACTTAAGAACGACTACTTTTGAGAAGACATTACCAAGTACATAAGTTTGAAGCTCGATTAGAAAGATTTCGGATTAGAAGGATCATCTGATTTGTATTTTTGACGTTAACTTTGTATTCCTTTTTTATTTCTTCTTCGTTTTCACAACGAACTTGTCACGAAGATTCGTAAATAGTATAGTATAGTATGCATTTCTTTAATTTTATTGTTTATGACATGTATGACGACTTGACTATATAACTGAATTAATTATTATGCAAATATTTTAAAACCTTTGTATTCATTTGCAAATGCTCAAACTCCGATTTTATTTGCTTTTTCCTGCTTTCATGGTCATAACAAAGAATAAAGCATCGAGAGAAAAGTCAAAAAATTTCACGAAAATCTGTTACCGTGCAAGGATTGCTACCTCGAAAGCGTCCTATCTTTCTCTCTTATGAACTCGATTTCAATAATAGGAAAATGCAAAAAACTTACTACGAGGGTTACGTCGTCCTCAATGTCAACACCAAAGGTGAACGACAACAGATTTCCGATTAATAAGAACGAAGTTAATTCATTTCAGGACATTCGCTTTATCAGCAAACATCGAAACAATGAGAGAAAGGAAGCAGACAAAAAAAGTTGAGCAAAGTCAAAAATTGATCGCTTTTATGTGTAGACTTAGAAAAATGTTGCATCAGAGAGCAGCAAACAGTCAGGCATCATATGCGTATCTTAAACACCTTTAAAGCAGTCCTCCATGAAATCCTAGCTGTTGGCCAAATTTCGACAGTAGATTTAAAAAACGCTTTAAAAAGATGCATTACCAGCTGATCTATTTGCGGCAACAGAGAAAAATATTAATTTTATAGGTAATCGAGTGGAATCGATAAACTGCGCAAGCCGATGTAGACCTTACTACAATGGATTAACACTGGCAGTAGAAGAGTGTCATAGCTCCAAAAGCTGATCAAATTGATAATAATTCTGACATCAGGAGATTGAAAAAAATACCATGAATTATAGCAAATAATTAACATTGCAAATGTCGCCAGTTAGTCTAGACACCACCCGTGGACGCTATTGAATACTATCTGAATTTCCTACCGCTTTATCTCACTTCAAACCCCTTTACTGGATTACATACAAAAAAAGCTCTCGCCGAAGTAAGTCAGCAGCGCCAACAAAGTGTCCGATAATCTTACTATTTGTATTATCTCTTTAAGAACATTTTTTCTTGTTGCTTGAACTACTTTCACTCCAAATAAATGTTTAAAAGCTGTGATGGAATCATTTAGCGACTATTGCGGACAAGCTCTGTGTCAGGATGGAGAAAAAACTGGCGAAGTAAATAGATGACTTTGAAAACGAACTCGCTGTATTGGTGGACGCCTTGTTGTCAATTTGATGCATTTTTCATATTAATGCTGATGACATCCAACTAAATCTTGCATATTGTACAGGTCTTTTTGAGGATCCTGCATAAACAAAACATTCACCCATTAGAGGGTTGCTAAACCTAAAACACTGTGGCGTATGTGGAATATTTTACCCGATTTTTGAGATGATTTTAGTTCTGACCTCACTCCCTAGTTGTGAGCGTAGACGTAAACGTAAAGTTGTAAACGTCGGACGTGCCATTTTCCAATGGATCCCTTCAATTCCATGAAAATTGCGCCCATTTTCGTCTAAGTAAATATATCCCATCGGGCACCTGAAACACTGTGGCGTATGTGGAACATTTTTATGTGATTCTCTGAATCTGAACTAGTCTGACAGTGTTGTTGTTTTCTCTACTACTGCGAGCTGACTTTTGCATACTATACGGTCCAGGACTGTTTTTTCATTGTGCTCAGTAGGCATACTGACGAGATTGTGACGATTCCTTAAGGTAACAACACCAAATGCTGCAATTTCCTTTGCATTGTTTCTACTTTACTTGGTATACGAACGGGTTCTGGGGCTTTGTTGGGGATGGCAGTAAAAACTGTATGTCCTTTCTAGTCGTGCCAAAAATACAACACGCACAATATAAGTTGTTGCGAGAAGCTGGACTTTGCCCCACACGCGCCATCGCTTCAGGTGTTTCCTCTAACTACGCCTTGTTTAATTTGCAGTGAAATTAAATGGAATGGAAAAGGCTGACCCTTGTTCTATTAGAACAGCACTAATAAGTGTTTATGACTGTAATTATGACCTACCTACCCATAATTATGAACCGTACGTAAGTTCCACTTTCTACAGTTCAGAACTTCATTTGTTAACCTTTCCTTCCTACCTTCCCTTCTTCCCTATTTTTTCTAGCAAGTTTAACAACATTTTTTTGCTTGTGAATTTAATATCCAATAAGCCATTCATCAAGCTTTAAGGAACGAAGCTCAAAATTGTAATAGTAACGGACAGTCGTCTTAATTTTCGAGAGTTTAAGCGGACTTTAAGTAATGTCATTCAGAAACTACATATTTACATGAAATGATGCCACCTATGTAAACTCCGGAAACAAAGATTGAAAAGACATCTGAATCCTGGGTAAAATGTTTATTCTAAACTCGAGTTATCCTCCGAACGAACGTCTAAGTCAGATTTGTCTTGAAGGCTGACGACTTCGACATCCGTTGCTAATTATGACTTCTAAATAGAATAATGTAAGAATTATTATAAACTAAATATCTACCTATCTATATATCTAATAATGAATTGCCCAATGGCAGATACGAAGTGACGAGAAAGTTGTTGTGTTCAAATCTGTTATTCGAATAGTGAACTTCGTCGGGGCTGGTCGGAACCACGGGTGCAGCTTGGAGACATTCACTGGAACAAGAAATTTGCTCAGTAGAAAATTGTGATATAAGTCTTAAGTGTGACAGTGTCGTGAAATATGGTCAAAATCGAATGGGCACCACTGATAACACCGCCTCGAAGGCGTATGCAAACTTTTGCCGTCGGAGTGTACGTCTTTTGTTTATACGTGTTTGGACTGTTCACATATCCGATCAGCGCTTTTATTTTGGTAAGTGGAAGGGATTTTCGGTTTTATATACATCTTACGTCGATGACTCTCACAGCTCACAATGTTTTATATATTTTTGCCTTTGTTTGGCCTTCACCGCAAACAGGATACAATTTTCGAAGGTCTCGGGCAGGAAGTTTCCCGTTTATGATCCCACAATCAGAAGTATAAAGTCCTAAACTGATTTTTTTTCGAGAATGAATAAGGGACGATTTCACAGCAATCCCCTTCGTCGATTTTTTTTTTTTCAAAACAGATTACTTCAAGGCCAACTCTTTGCGATTGATTTGTAATAATTGTGGAAACTCCTGCGACAATTCCTTAAAGCCGGAAGGTGTCAGTCCAAGCGACTGACTCAGTTAAGCTAAATACCGTTTTTATCGAATACCTAAATAAGCGCTATGTCATGGAGGAATTTAGGGCTAATATACGCCGACGAGAGGTGGTACTGCGAAAAACGTTCGGTGAACTGGATGGGGCTTAAACCCACGCATCTCGTAAAGCAGTCCAACGACCAATTTTATTTATTAATACCCAGCAACACCATTGTATTTATCTTTACATGAACTTACAGTCCTTTCAATCAGCCGGAGAATTCCATATCAATACACAGGCATATAATTGTGTGAACTCGTCGCGCCATTTTTTTTTTTATACAATTAGGCTTTGGAACTTACCTGAGCAGATAAAAATAACATCGAACACTTTTAAATTTAAAAAAACCGAGTACAAACATTTTTCTGAACAGCAGTACAATTTGAAATTTGGTTTATTGTCATTCTGGTTTTCTTCTCCTTTCTTCAATCCCTCTCTTCTTTTCTTCTGTTTTTTTCCCGTCTTACGTATAGCATTTATCATATAATTAATTTTTTTTTCTCTTTGATTGGCGTAAGTAGTAAATTACGTGATTATGTTTATTCGTTTTGCATTTGTTTATTTCCAACTTGCCTTGAAGTCCATTAAAAAATATGTGCCTGGAGTCGGAAATTCAGATTCTTCCTCTCCCTTCTAAAGACTTTAATATCTCTTTTGGTCACATTTTACATTTAAAATGCCAAGAATATCTAGTCAAAATTTCAAGCCGAAATTCTGGTAATTTCGCCCCCGCACCGATACAATCTAAAATAGGAAATGCATGATAGAATCGTTGTACAAACGGTTGGACAGATTTGCTGTTGTATACGTGTGTATCCACCCAACTGACGGACGGCTCTTGAGCATCCAACCTGTGTTGAATGCGACAGATTGTATGGAAATCATCTTGTGTGTTTTCGCGTATACAACACTCGTACAGCTTTTAGTTGTCTTTTAACTCTTATGGTGAGAGGATGTAAAAGAAATAAAAAAAGGAAGGTTTTCAATAGAGGAAAACACTTTTGAAGCTGAAGAACGACTGAAAAAATATTCTGGTTGTATAGAAATCGCATGCTGATTGTATCGCGTGTTTGCATACAGCGGTTGGGCTGATGTCGGTACAACACAAGTCGGTACGACGCATAGTTGTATCGTGTATTTCGTTCTGTTGCTGGAGCTGTTGAAATGCGTTTATGTTGTACTACAACTTTTTTCTGCTTCTTGTAGCAGAACACAGGAAACTATTTTTGCCCCCTTATCTGCTGTATTATAGCAGATGTATGTGTGTATGTTCAGTAGTTAACACATACACGACTTAAGAATAGATCTGAGTCTCTCTCTGATTAAGGTGCATTCTCTACGCTTGTGGTCACAGCGGGCAGTTTAATTCCAACCACTATAGAGTTAGCTACACAAAAGCTTCTTGTAAATATCAAATGTGTTTTTTACTTATAAACAAGTATTAAACACGTCTTTTTTTTTATATAAAAATACCACAGCATCCTCTCATAGTGTCGAACCTTCACGCTTTTTTAATTCTCATTATGCCTTTGTGTTCCGGTAGCTAACGAAGTCTTAAGTAGCACTGAACAAACTTCGATTTAATATCTGTGTCAAAAATTGCTAACATGATATTGCGAGAACCTATGCCTGGAAGACGTTTCTGTAGTCTGAGAGCCTGATGGATTTTACAATCGCGAGTTTGTCTAAATGAATTCCGATACCTACTTAGTAAAGGGTTTTGCAATAGGGACGCTACAAAAGTAGAGCGACAGGGATAGCAAACGACGCCATATTTTTCTTGCAGTTTTTTGACATTTCTCTTCAGTAAGGTTTGCCATTTCATGATGGAAAGATATACGAGCCAACAACGAGTCGAAATTATTAAAATTTACTACCGAAATTCGGAGTCAGTGGCCTCAACGTTAAGAGCGCTACGTCCAATTTATGGTCGTCATAATCGTCCTAGCAGATCAACAATTGAGCGTCTAGTGGAAAAATTTGAATCTACAGGCACAGTACAAAATGTTCCCGTGCCAGTGAGACGAAGAAGTGACCGTAGTGTCGAGAATATTGCTGCCGCTGAGGCTTCAGTTGCAGAAAGCCCAAATGTGTCTCTCACACGTCGTTCTCAAGCGTTGGGCATCTTTGTGACGTCGTTGTGGCGAATTTTGCGAAAAGATCTTGGCCTACATCCTTACAAGATTAAATTGACGCAAGAACTGAAGCCGCTTGACAACCAGAAGCGTCGTATGTTCGTGAATTGGGCTCAGCAACAACTTGAAAATGATTCGGATTTTCATCGAAAAATCATCTTCAGCGATGAGGCTCATTTCTGGCTGGATGGCTTCGTCAATAAACAAAATATGCGGTATTGGTCAGGCAGCAATCCACACGTACTCCATGAGTCATCATTGCATCCCGAAAAAATTACGGTTTGGTGTGGTTTATGGGCCGGCGGCGTCATTGGGCCGTACTTCTTCCGTGATGATCAAGACCGGCACGTTACTGTGAATGGGGATCGCTACCGTTCAATGATAACCGAATATTTTTGGCCCCAATTGGATGATATGGACTTGGAGGACATGTGGTTCCAACAGGACGGCGCCACAAGCCACACAGCGAATGTCACAGTCAATTTATTGGAAACCAAGTTTGGAGAACGTGTTATCTCACGAAATGGTCCAGTCGCTTGGCCGCCTCGGTCGTGCGATTTGATAGACTATTTCCTGTGGGGCTACGTCAAGTCTATGGTCTATGCTAACAAGCCAGCGACGATTGATGAACTTCGTACGAATATCGAACGTGAAATTGCAGCAGTATCGGCCGATTTATGCAAAAGAAATCGAGTTTCATACATAATGGCATCAAACGTACTTTCACAGGAATAAAGAATTTCATTGATATCCAAACCGTTTTTGTTTCATTTAAAAAAACTTTTGTAGCGCTCTTATTGCAAAACCCTGTACATAGTAGCTGCAGAAAGTTCATTCACTTCCCATTCTTCCCTCTTTGGAACAGTTTTATTAAGACTCTGCTACGTGAGTAGAAGGCTTTCAGCCCCTTCTTGATCATTTCATTGATGTTTAGTTTCCACTTAAGTTTTTTGTGGGTGGCCATGGTGTAGTTATTATCATCATCGCTTGTCACGCTCAATTTCCTGATTCAATTCAATAATCAAATGCGGTTAAGTCACCCTTAAATATGAATTTAACTTTAACTCGTACGAGTTCTTAAGCTCCGATCACACGATTTGAAGATGTGCCCAAAATTTCCTAATAAGCAAATGTCTGCAAATTATCCGCAAATGCCCATTTGCTGGCCGATCACACGATTTGCCGAATTTGTCCCAAAGCTGAAAAATTTTGGGTGTGCGCAAATATGTGCAAATGACACATCTGGACATTTTTTCAGAGCATTAATTGTCCGATCACACGATTTGCCGACATATGCAAATAGCACTTTTGCAGACCCATTTGAAGAAACGTCATTTTCATTTATTTGGAGGGATAAAGCAACTCGAGATACCCTCGCAGTGGTATTGGCTGTGTATGCATTTGTTTGAGAGCAGCAGCGAACAGGATGACCGTAGCAAATTGGCCTCGAAGCAGTGCAATTTCTGGAGAAAGGATTAGGTTGGCCGGCCCGACAAGGAAGGATTTTGAACAAAACTTTTTTTTTTTCCTGTTTCTATTTTCTAAACATAACAAAAATATAAATGAATCAAAAAATTCAATGGATTTGTACTTTTCCTGTCGCTAATCATTTTTAATTTTTTTTTTCTTTTTGTCAGAAAATGAATTCCATTTAATCAAATGATTTATTTAATACTCTGGTGATTAAAGTTCGATGATGTCCAATTCAGTAGCGCAAATGAAGCAGAGTTGCAAGGAAAATCACCCACGTTATAACACAGCATTTGCGGAAAAATTTTTCATTTGCCAGAAGCGTCAGAAGTGAGCAAATGAGAGTGGGCAAATGTCCAAAAGTCAGCAAATATGTGCAAATGGTCCCAAACGAGTGATCACACGATTTGCAGATGACGTGTGCAAACGTTTGCCAACGACGTCTGCAAATCATGGGCAAATGACATATATGAAAACATTTTCAGACAAAAATTTGCTGATCACACGATTTGCTGACGTTTGGAACACATTTTTCTGCAAAATTAGCACACATCTGCAAATCGTCTGATCGTAGCTTTAGTTAGCTTTCGTATGCACATTTAAAAGTTCATCTCAGCTGTTAAGCTTTGAAATGTAACTTAAGCTTTCATATAGACATCCAGCTGTTATAATTTTACGCACTTATCCTTGTCCGCAAATGTAAAAGGTCTTCTTTGGCAGTATATAACACCAGTGCTGCCAGTGCTCTCCGGCAGTATAATTCGATCTCTTTGCGCAGTATTGGGCAGTACTATTCATAAATGGTGCAAAAAAGAACTGACTTCTCCATTTCGATCCTATGCCCTACACACAAAAACAGGCACACACCACTTTAGTAAAAGCTTAGAGCAGACAATAATAGTAAGCAGTCGGCAGCACTGTATAAGACCAGTCGAAATAAGGTTTATGGAGTCGTCCTGAAGTGGCAATCGTGATACTCTAAAGCAATTTCGTAGGAGGTCACGTTCGTTTACTTGGTACTCGAGCTTACTCTTGAGAAATAGTTCGGGCCATTTCCTAGAATATTTAATAATGACTCTAATGCCTAGTGCAAGTCAGTTTTTTTTATTTTCAATAAAATACCAATCAACTTTATATCAAGCTGATAGGTCTAAAGTCCCTTGGACTGATATGGTTTGATCTGTCAGCCTTCAGCATAAACTTCACTATAACTTCTCTCAACGATTTAAAAATATGCTATCCTCTTTATAATTCGGCTTCCTCTGGTTTCTGAATTTACCTCCAGCAGAATTGTTCGTTAATGTTCCTTCTTTTCTAGCTCTTTGGGAATGTCTTTTTAAAACTATTCGTGTTTGCATATATTCTCTGGATCTGCTTCGACCGAGACAGAGCTCAAAACTCCGTAAGAGGGCCGGGGTAAGAATACTCGATATAATCATCAAATTCTATTTAAAATTGTATCGAACCCTTCAGAGTAAGATGGATGAAGAACAGCTTCTTATGGAGGCACTTCCGTGACTATTTCCCCGTAGAATTGGTTAAAACTGCTGAGTTGCCGCCGACTAAAAATTATCTGTTAGCATGCTACCCACATGGTGCTATATGGTAATCAATATGTAAATGTGTTTTCCAAACACTCATTTAACAATCTCATGCAGCGCTTCCCACTTCGTAAACATGGGTGTTGACATTCGAAGATGGGCAGAATTATTTCCCAAAGTTCGTGTTAAATTGGCAACTATGTCGTCAGCATTTAATACACCCATATGGAGAGAGTTACTACAAGCCTGGGGTTTGATATCCGTAACAAAACGATCTCTTGTCAACAATCTTTCGACTTCAAATGATCCACAAGATCCAGCCAGTGCCGATGGTTGCACTGCCAGTGCTGTCGTTGTTGTTGTTGGCGGTGCACGAGAAGTCATCTATGCTAGACCTAGGAATTATGTTATTATCATTCGGAATCGTAAAGGATTCATAAAAGTGGCCATGCAAACTGGGTAAGTCATAAAAACTCCGCACTGAATAGAATATTTTAAACCTGTGTTACTTTTAGAGCTGCCATCGTTCCAGTATTTTCATTCGGAGAACTAGATATTTTGGATCAAGTAGCCAATCCTCCAGGTTCGTTTATGAGAAAACTGCAAACTTCTCTAGCGGATGCCGTTGGATTGCCGCCAGTGTTTCTCAAGGGTCGAGGATTTTTTCAATACACGTTCGGACTATTGCCACATCGCAGGCGTATAGTTCAAGTTGGTAAGTTGTTAGTTCAGAGAATGGTTTCCTTGACTATATTGGTTTTTTGTAGTTGGTGCACCCATCGATGTAACACAGACTGATAATCCAACGGACGAAGAAGTCGATAAGCTGCACAAGAAGTTCATGGATTGTTTGCAGGAACTCTTTGAGACTCACAGGTCAAAGTATGTTGAGAATTCAGAAAACGTTGAGCTGGTTATGGAATAGATTTGGACAAATGTATGACGACAAGCGGCATTTTTTTTTTTTAATAAAATAAATGGAACAAGCTCCGTAATTACTGCACCGATTTCAAAAGTTGTTAGAATGCTAAAAACATGACAATCGCTGATTGAACGAAGGTTGGCGAAATTCCCTAAGGATCAATGGCATGGTATGGTACTTGAGGGGGAGTGGAATGCTCTTCACTTAGGTCTTAGTCGGGTCGGTTGTGTTCTTTTAAATATAGAAATTGTAGAGATAGGCTAGGATATAGACGTATGTATGTTGGGTGGGGACCTAGGAAAGAAGGAAAAATTACGAAGATGGCACTATTTTACGTATGATCTGATGAATCTTCCTGTTTCTTCGGTGAAGGCCAAGATGTCACTCATCAGTGATTTCACAATATTTGTAAAGTAAGTTGAAGAGAAACCTAAACGATTTATTGCGATGTCTAAACACTTGAAGACATTTTGCGTATCCGTAGTCGGGTACTAAGAGACGGGTCTAGGGAATCAGCGGCGGGCTCTGGGCTTTATGTCTCTACTGGCCACTTCTTAGCAGTGCTTCTCACAATAGGTGTCGGAGAGTATACCGTATCTGAGCGTAGATAAATTATAAATTTAACATAATGTAGAGAATAATGTGAATATCTTATGGAATTGCTGTAGTTAGTTAGGACTGCTCGAGTCTTGGTTTAAGTCAGTAGCGCTATAAGCAATTTCATAACTAAGTTCTCGCGAAGGCCAGAAAGACATGAATGCCGGAATGGAATTCACCAAAAGAAAAATAATTTAAACGGTAGTTAGGTTAGGTTAGGTTGGATGGCTGTCCCCGCTTAGGCAGGGACACACTTAGGTCAGATTAGCCCATTGTGATACCACAACGAAGAAAGCCGGCTTACCGGCACCAGTGAACCAGAAAATAAGCGACGTTAGGTGGTTTGATGCAGGCGAGTTCCACACCGCAAGCCTGCCGTAGGCTTGTTTCTAACGCCGAATGGACAAAAACGCCTCAGATCCTGGAAACAGCATGTGACTATAATCCATTGCTAAGCGCCAAGTAACGGACCAAGCGACTGATGCAGAGAAAGCCTACGCAATACGCATTTAACTTAAAACCGAACGGCGACATCGTCATTCTGCTGGGAAATCTCAATGCAGAGTTGAACAACGATAAGGAAGTGCTGTAGATTTTTACATCAGAGCTCACCTTGCCTCAGTGGTTAGTGGCGTTGGACTACTGTGCGAGTTGCCTAGGTTCCAACCCCAATCATATCCACCTAACATTTTCCGCGACACCTCTTGTCGTCGGGAAATGACAAGCCTCCGAGGCTATATTTTGTCATGAAGAAAGTCTAAATTGTACGTTTTTTCCATTCGCCCGAAAAATGCTACAGGTCCAACATGAAAGGTTGCGAAAAGGTAGGCTTTGGCTCATCCCGAGCTGTTGCGCCAGCTAATTATTTTACTTTTTACTCAAGTTGTCATAGGAGGCACAAGGGGGCAGCGAATTTCTAACTAAGAAAATACAGATTAGGCGCAGGTTTAGAAATTGTCTTGTATAAGTTAGAAATAAAGATGCACAAAATATCGGTGTGGTATTGCCCACGAACTCGAAAAGAAATGTACAACATTGGCCAATTAAGGAACATGTTAGGTTAGGTTAGGTAGATGGGTTGGCAAGGGGAAGAAGCTCTCTGCACCACACTCAGGTCAGTAGAGACCCATTTTTATGCCCATTTTTGGGGCATACCCCTTACTATTGGAGCAGTACCCAAAGCATCCTCCCATTGCCTCAGGCTTTCGAACCATTTTGATGCCTAAATGAACCTCCAGATGTTCCTGATAAGTAGGTCCATTAGTTCTTCGATATCCTGAAAGAAGTGTCTTCTAAAGGATTTATGTCTAAGGTGGCAAAGACCTGGGCAGTGGCAGAGGAAGTAGGTTGTGTCCTTTTTGACTTCCTCATCGCCGCCACCCCTGCAAAGGTCGTCCTTACTCAGCCTTGGCTTTTTCATGTGATAACGAAGAGTTGTATGACCTGTATCTACTCCTACAAGGATGGAGAGGGTTTTCCTGTCCTTCTGCATGAGATTATTTGTTCTGGCACAGCTGTAACTTGGCCATGGGGTTCTAGCTATTTTACAGGAGTCAAAAGAGCTCCATCTCTCATTCGCTTTCACTAGAATCCTGATCCATGATTCATGTTTGAGTTTACATGGCGAGACTTTCACTGACTGATCAGCTTGCTCCAGGTCTAGCGTAGACCCTTTCCATGCCAATTCATCAGCCTTCTAACTCCCTGGTATGCCCCCGTGTCCATGGACCCAGCATAATTTTATCTCATGCTGTGTGGCAAGAACACTAAGCTCTTCGCAACAGAACTTCACAAGCTTTTAGTGCTGCCTGGCTTTCGATGAAAAATGTGCGATATCATCACGTAGTATAATCTTCATCGCAGTCTCACGGGCAGCAGTTGTCAATATTAGGAGCTCCGACTGGAAAACGCTGCTGTGGTCCGGGAGGCTAAGCTTGTCTGAAAATATACCTGCACCCACGTTAATGTTTATTTTGGACCCATCAGTATAGATTGCTTTTGTTCGTCGGTTTGGCGTTGATCCCCTTGTCCATTCTTCTCTGCTTGGGAGAGACTAAGAAAACGGTAATTTGAAGTCTAGGTAGGGCACCGTATAATCAGTAGTTGCTACATTGCCCAAGTACTTACTTAGAATCTGAGCATGCCCCGTCATGCTCTACCTCCAGCCATTCGTTTGGCTGATTCTCAGAGCACTCCTGTATAAATAGGTCTAGTGGAAGTAGGTTGAGAATAGGCTCTAGTTCTGTTATTGGAGTAGTTCTCATGGCACTAGTAGCTGCTATGCATGCTAGCCTCTGTATTTTCGTGATGGCCTTGAGGTTGGTGGTCTTAGTAGAAACTTGCCACCACACAACGCTGCCATAGGTAAGTATAGGCCTTACAATAGCCGTGTACATCCATAGGATGTACACATCAATTAAGGAACATAAAGTGCAGCAACATTTTAGGAACCAAGTCAAAGAAATCGTTTATCCAATGACCTTCTTAAAAGCTAAAAGAAAACAAGAAGCAATTCCCTATCTTTATAGACGACCAGCTCATTTTATGAAAGTGTATGCAGCTAACAAGATAAGACATTTTTGTAATGAATTTCGTTTGTCATAGCATTCAGAAGTTCTAAGCTTTTGAAATCAAAACATAAGCAATCTACACGACCTTAGTGATAAGAAGACAGGCACCGTCCCACTTGATTTGATGCCAACAACTAACTCAATTATTTACTTACATCACGAGAGTTTAAAAGGAAATGAAAATCTCCCCTCAGTCAGACCTGTCTTGAAAGCAGTCGATTTCGACACTCGTTGTAACATGTAGGTCGTGACAAATGCCGACCAATGTTGTCGATAACTAACAGTTTAGTAAGCGCAATGGGAGATAAGAAGTGACGAAAAAGTGGTTGTGTTTAGATTTGTGATTCGAAAAGTGAACTTCGTCGGTACTGGTCAGAGGCACGCGAGTAGTTTTGATCCTTTGCTAGGAAGGTGTGTGCAATAGAATATCTTTGGCATAAGTTTCAAGTTCAACGGTATCGTGTAATATGGTCAAAATTGAATGGGCACCGCTGATGATTCCGCCTCGTAGGCGAATGCAAACCTTTACTGTCGGAGTGTATTTGTTTTGTTTGTTTATGATTGGAATTTTCTCATACCCGTTCTGCGCTCTGATTTTGGTAAGTGGAAGTGAACCTAAATCTCTTGTTCAGGTGCTTGGTGAAGCTAAGCACAAGTGGTGAAACAAGGTCGTAACCTATCGACTGCCGATGTTGGTTTCATGAAGGCTATTGAAGGAAGTTACGAAAGGCATGTATCTATAGAACATGATCTGTCCAATTTTTTACAATGTCATGACCTTATGTCGGTGATTTGTTTAGCTCATATGTATTTGGCGTGAACAAAATAAAATTTCAAACAAAAGTTTTTTTTCTCTCAAAGACAAGCACAGTTGGGCAGTAAACAAACAATTTATCCACGGTGGCGTGTGCAAGTGGAGCGGGACCTCAGCCAACTTAGTGCGCTGGCTAAAGGTCAAGCTGGCTAGAGATGTTGGTTGATTGGTTTCGTTGATATCTTAAAGACTTACTTAGACCTCAAGTCAAGGGATATGGTTGGTTCATCTGGAAACCACCAGGAAATGGATAGAAATCTCAGGAGTTTCCTTAAATCAGCGATATGAAAGTCCTCCCGCCCATGGAAGAAGCTACTACCTATCAAGAGTACGCAGTCTTCTGGTGGCCAGTGCGGGACATTCGCATAGCAGGTGCTGGATTTCCTCTTCTTCCCTACAGTTTTTGCAGTAGTCATTGTAGGGTTATCCAAGACGCTCAGCATGGCTTTTTTATTCCGCAGTGTCCTGTTAGGACATCGGAGACGAGTCGTATTTTCCTTCGACTAATTTGCACGAGATTTTTGGAATTATTTTTATCGAAGGCTGGCCATAGTGGTCTGGCTATTGTACATGTGTCGACGTGACACCATCGCGTATTAGCCCTGATCATGGTTTTCTCATCTATTTCCAAAATATATCTTTGCGGCCTGGTACCCAGCATAGTGTTACCTTATTGGTCGTTGATATATCGTTGAGAGTTTGTCTACAGACCTTTATGAGCTTCGATTTCGTCGATGATCACTGCAGAGAGTTGAGAGGCTAGAGGGTCTTATTTGTTAAGGATCTGGGTCGAGGTATTCTGTATAAGTGAATACTTGCATTAGGAAGTCACAGCCTTCCACTATTAACAAAAAACGCTTATATTTATTTCTCCCGATATTCTATACAGCTCTGCCTTGGGAAGGATCGTAGACTACTTGTACGTACCAACCGTTGTGGATGTATAACTATGCGTCATTAATGCTTTGTAGAACTTATTTACTTAAGGTGGCGCTACAAACCCGGCTGGACCTGGCCTCAACCAACAAGCATCTTCACCCAGCTCGATCTTTAGCCAGCTGGTTCCAGTGTTGCACGCCAAGTTAGTAGAGGTTTCCTTCCACTTGCGTGCACAATCTGAGTCGCAGTCTTCCTCTACTGCGCCGCTTCTCGATTTGAAGTTCCTGGGGTATCTTCAAGATCTGTCGCATTGTGAATATTTGGTCGATGGTGGACTTTCCTGGCCTGAAACCACACTGGTATGAACCGATCAGTTTCTTGACGAACGGCTTTAGGTGTTCACACAACAGGGCAGTTAAGAAGGTTGATGCCCCCGTAGTTGACGCAGTTCAGAGGGTTTCATTTTTTTAGAATCGTCAAATGTCGCTTTGAAAAACTGCTGCGATTATCGTGATTGAAAAACATAGTTAAAGAATTTCCATAAATTAAATAAACAGCTCGCGCGACAGCTCGGTATGAGCCAAAGCCTAGCTTCTCGCAACCATTCATGTTGTGCGTGTTGTAATGTTTGCACGAATGAAATGGACCTACAATTTAGTACCGACTCCGAACGGCAAATTGAGAAGATCTTTCATGACAGATTATACTCCCGGAGGCTTTTCATTCCCCGACGAGAGGTGGTGCCGCGAAAAATGTTCGGTGTTTCTGGCTGGGGCTTGAACCCACGCCACTTACTCACCAGTCCAACGCACTAACAACTGCGCCACGGCGAATTTCCATTTCTCGGACTAAATATCAACTCTACGATACATAGTGACCGTAGAAAATCGCTGCTACTTTGGTTTGACGAACAAATGGATTCAAAACTCAACTTGGATCACGAAATGCATGCTCCACAGAACACTGATCCTCGAAGTTGTTTTCTATGGTATATATTGAACACTTGCGAGGAGGGCTTGTGGCCGCCGTGAGTCAGTATGAGAAGATAAAACCGCGGAATCTATGGGCAAACACTCCAGATAATCTGTACGAACCAAGTTGTTAGCCAGGTTTATTCCCTTAACCCCGTGAACAATGGTATCTACATCCTATTACGGTCTTTTAGCATATCTAAATTTTCAAATTCGGTTCCCGGGGTGAACAGGCTTGTAGCTGTCAGAAAAGTATCCTTCCATTAGAATTTCAATAGAATGTTTCATAGTCTTCACCATTCTTCCCATCCTTTCACGGAAATGTCCAACTTTGAAGAGCAAATCTGTAGAGACTATTTTGTGAAGTCTGCTACGCTCTATTTACCCTTGACCTGTCCCGCAAACTATTTATTTTTTATAGTGGTACGGTTCAAAGCCTTTCCCATATCCTTCTTTAGGTCTTAGTTAATAGTTTCTGGCGCCACCTAGGATTAAAAACCTTTCTTTCATCAAAGAAGGTCTGCACGCATGCCGGTATAAAGCCAATTTAACAGCTAATTGTAGCTTTCTCATCTGTGATACTGTAAGTTCATAGACTCATGACGCTCACGTCATTTAGCCTTCACAATAGTTACGGTCGAATCGGTACCGCTGTTAAGAATAAGAAGTGGAGCCTCCCCTCCGCAGGTATCATCTTTGCTTTCTTCCACTATACTGCCATACGAATGTACCAGAAAGAATATACAGGATCCGTGCTGCCATGAGGTTCGATGCAGTTACGTGCGGCAGCATGACTGCTTGAGCAAGACGTCCTATCACAACACGAGCCCTACAGTGCGACAATGCTTGCAGTTCTCTGATCCTTACTCAAAAGATCCAAGCGTGTTGCAACAAAAGCAAGTGCGTCAACTTTGTCGAGTAGGGGTACTAGCGCTAAGGGGTGCATTCTCGGCTTGAAAGTTGTCGGCAGCTTTTCTGATTTGTATTAGGAAATGGAAGTCCGGGTTTGTAAATTGCATCGAAATAAGATCCCATTTTTTTTAACCTGGCAATGAGTTTGAGGGAAGGACTTCAAGGCAATAAGCTGATCTATGGTCGGCTATATGTGCACAGTTTTTAGGCTTTGCGTTTCGCACAGCTCATTGAAGGCACTCTGATTGAGGTGAAGTTTTCCGTTTGGACAAAAAGCAAACCAAAATGGCATTTGTCATAGAAAGGCTTCCGGTGAGATTGCGGTGTGCATCTGCTAATTCTTTCTGGTTTCTCCACCTTTCTACATTACAATTCTTTCTTTTCTAGCTTTTTGGAAACACCAATTTAAAGATATTAACCTTCGTATACACTGTCTGGATCTGGTGGGACCGAGATAGAGCTCAAAACTGCGTAAGAGGACCAGGGTACCAATACATAATACAATCATCAAATTTCATTTGAAATTTTGTACAACTGACCACACAGATTAAGATGGATGAGGGACAACTTCTTCTGGAGGTATTTCCGTGACTACTTCCCCGTGGAATTGGTAAAAACTGCTGAATTGCCACCGACTAAGAACTATCTATTGGCATGCTATCCACATGGTCTCATCTGGTAACTTATACATATGTACAATCTCCCAGCAATCACTCAATCATTCCATGTAGCTTTGGATTATTCACAAACATGTGCGTTGACATTCAGAAGTGGAATGAACTGTTTCCGAAAGTTCGAGTACATCTGGCAACTCTGGCGTCGGGTTTTAACGCACCGATCTGGAGACATATAATTCAAGCCTGGGGCATGATCTCAGCGACAAAACAGTCGCTTATCAACAATCTTTCGACTTCAAACGATCCACAGGATCCAGTCAATGTCGATGGTTACACTGCCAGCGCTGTTGGTGTTGTTGTGGGCGGTGCACGAGAAGCCATCTACGCTAAACCTGGGAATTATGTTATTATCATTCGGAGTCGTAAGGGATTCATAAAAGTAGCCATGCAAACTGGGTAAGTCATGAAAAATCCGAACTGAATAAAATGCTTTAAGCCAATGTTACTTCTAGAGCTGCCATCGTTCCAGTATATTCGTTCGGAGAGCTTGATATTTACGATCAAGTAGCCAATCCTCCAGGTTCGGTTATGAGAAAATTGCAAACTTCTTTACTGGACGTCATTGGATTTCCTCCAGTGTTCTTCAAGGGTAGAGGGTATTTCCAATACACATTTGGACCATTGCCACATCGCAGGCGTATAGTTCAAGTTGGTAAGTTATTGGTACAGGGAATCGTTTTCTTAAGGCCAATGCCACACTAGCTCCTTTTTCCGTGCTCCCTTTTGGTGAATTTACAGTAAACCGAAGGAACTGAACTTTTTGGTTGCGGGCACTCGTGTGTACCTATTGGTTTTCTGTATAGGCAAAAGGAGCTCGTGTGGCATTGGCCTTTGTAGAACTACAGCTTGTTTCTTGTAGTTGGCGCACCTATTGATGTAACGCAGACTGATAAACCAACGGACGAAGAAGTCGATAAGCTGCACGCGAAATTCATGGATTGTTTGAATGAACTCTTTGAGACCCACAAGTCGAAGTATATTAAGAATCCAGAAGATGCTGTCCTACTTATGGAATAGGCTTAAACAAATGTGTGTGATGTGCATTTTTTTTAAATAAATCCTGTGGCGGTTAGAGTTAAGCTTCAGCTGGCCTTCTCAGTTCATTAGTTGTTTAATGCACATGGACATGGGTGAACAATGCAAAATTTACTTATGCTGGTTGCCAAAACACAGAAAAATTTCTATAAACTCTATGGCAAATTCGCAACACAATTCGGTTGGAACAATGGAAACTTTGTGTAAATACTAAAGCTGGGCGCAATTAGGAAAACCTTTGTAAATAGAAGGAAGGTGCTAAGTATCATATCTCGAGACCGATCCGGCCTTGACTAGATCTGAATCGATCCAATAGTTGGGGTTCTATCAACTAGTTACTAGAAGTAGTTTTTGATAAGTGAAAAGTTAGCTGATAGCTAATTGTATAAGAAAAAAATTAATTTTATATCATCAAAGTGTATACACATAATATTTAGGTACGACAGTAGGAAGATGTTCTACGTTTGGTGGTCGCTAGACAACAGAACGAGAAACTGCACCAAACAGCAGCAAAAAGGCTTTTCAAGCCCAAAACTCGCTGATTTATGTAGGTTTATAGCTTTGCTTTGTTTTTCGATTTTTATTTCAAGAGCTGCAGACTGTATAACGCCGACGAAAACAAACTTTCCACTGTCAGGCAAAAAAATTCCTTCACACGAGAAGATGTGGCCAAACCTTCCATCCACATGATCATATCGAAGTTAAGGGTGCTTAAGTGGACTCTCCACATCTCCCGATCTTCCGCCATCGACTCTAAATCATCAAGGATCATTCCCATACGGGTAGAGGTAAGATTTCGGACCATCCCATCGTAGGCTTACTCAGGGTATTCCAACCTGATGGCACGGATGACATGGCATGTCTTGAAAGCCGAGTTGAGGGCATGCGTTGAGCGTGCCCAAGCCATCGAAGTATGGACCCCTGCGTTCGAAGAAGTACCTGCTCGACATTGAGTGCCTCGCGTATTCTGGTGTTCCTAACCCGATCTCGGCGAGTCACCCCAGCAATACAACGAAGAAATCTCATTTCGACAGCTTATATCCGCGATCTTATTCTTTAGGTCATTATCCAAACCTCATGGCCATTGTTGAGGGTCGGAACAAACACTGAATTGAAAACAGATAGCTTAGTTCTGATGCCAAGTTCGGCCATCCTGATAACAGATTGACCAAGCTGTCTCAAAATTGCTCCTGCCTGACCAATCCTGCAGGGTAACTCAGTATTGCTCCTTCCATCACCCGTGAATAGGACAACGAGATACTTTAACTTCTCCACCTGTTTCAATGGGACTCCACTAACATACAAAGTGCATTGAAAAGGCATTCGGGAAACTACCATAACCTCTGATTTGTTCGTGTTAACCTTCATCGCAGCTTCAACACAAAAGGCTACGAATCTGCCAAGTTCAGTATGATCCGAGATGACCAAGTCATCAGCGAAAAACAGATGACTTATCCTTAAGTCTCCCTATTCAAACCTTTCTTTGCCACGGCTGCGCTGTAACATCCAATCCATATACACAAACAAAATGAGAGGTAACAAAACGCGCCCCTGACCAATTCCAAACCCACAGTGAAAGGTCTCAATTTAACGCCGTTCACTCGCACAATGCTTTGTGTATAGATATTCAATGACCTTCAGACGAGAACGGTCTATCCTATACTTCTGCAGTACACTCCATAGGTTACCTCGAGGAACCTGATCATATGCTTTCTCCAAATCCACAAAACACCTGTAGATACGTTTGGTATACTCCCAGGCTTTTTCAAGTACCATTCTAAGATGAATAGCTGCTCACCCCAGTGTGCCAATCGTTCGGTGCGTCACCGCCTTCCCAGGCTTTTCCATTCTAAACTTTTACCAATGACCTTCTTAAAAGCTGTTCTCAGTTATTGATATCAAATTGAGGTTGATTAACGCAATACAATTTTTACATAAGCATACAACTTACACAACCGAAGTGATAAGGCACGGTCCGATTTGATTTGACTCCAACAACTTACTTAGTTATTTGCTCACATTACAAGGTTTTGAAAGGAAAACCAGCGGTTTTTACGACTGACCTCAGTTATCACCGAAAGTGTCCTTCGGTCAGAGATACCTTGAAAGCTGTCGATTTCGACGCTCCGACTAGTTTTGTCGATAACCAATGGGAAGAACGACATTTATACTATACGCTATGAGAGATAGAGAGACGAAGTTACGAAAACGTTGATATGTTCTGTGTTGTGATTCGAAAAGTGAACTTCGTCGGTACTGGTCGATCCTTTGCTAGGAAAGTGTATGCAATAGAAAGTGAAATATTCTTTTGAAATAAGTTTCAAGTTCAGCGGTATCGTGTAATATGGTCGCAGTTGAATGGGCACCGCTGATGATACCGCCTCGTAGGCGAATGCAAACTTTTTGTGTCGGATTGTACTTATTTTGGATATACGCGTTGGCAGTGTTGTCATTTCCGGTCAGCGCTTGTATTTTGGTAAGTGATGGTTAATTTAAATCCAGTCAGACAGAATTACGAAAGTCCCGTCGGATTTTGACAGTGGTGACATCTTACGTTGATGATTCTTACAGTTCAGTTCAGTTTTTTTTTTTTTAAAACTGAAGATGAGATGGTTTCCCATAAAGAACGTAATGCCCTTTATTTAAATTTTTTATATTTCTGCGTGTTCTGGGCCCGTAACCTATTCAAAATTGTAATGTTAAGGTGAAAACAAACATCTGAACTAAAGAAGAGAAAAAGCGCAACTGACTTTATTCAAGGTGATAACTATGAGTACAGCATACAAGTGGAGGCATTGCCAAATTCAATTTTAATTCATTATTTTTAACACCCGGTCTTGTTTGAGATAAGTTTTTGCTCTTCGTTGGCCAGTGAATCAGTGATTAATAAAATAAATAGTAGGCGCGACAGCCCGGGATGAGCCAAGGCTGGGGCTTAAACCCACACCGCTTGCACAGAACCACTGAGCCACAGTGACAAATCAGCGATTGATAAGAGTTTATTCTTCTCTTGATCTCAGAATAAGTTATGTTCTCTGAACCTATGGTGAAACCTTTTAAAAGAGTTTGAATCTTTGGAACTGGGCTTGATGGGGTAAAAAAACAATATTCATTGTCATCTGCACAGACGGAAGAGTTCGACAGGGCTACCATGACACGGCACGGCACGCACACACACACACACACACACACACATGTATTGTAATTTTTTTGGACGTTATCACTACTCGTCACAGACACCCAAATGAATGGTAAAGACTTTTCTTAAAGCGAAACCAGCCAATCGGATTTTTGAAGTGTAAGACGAACCACAACATCTTGGATATAAGGCGTCATGGATGGAACGGCCTGTCCAGCTGTGTCATTTCAAGAAAGACATGGCCCAATTACAGCAAACCTAAGTCAAAAGATCTACTTGGCAAATCAAGACCTGATATTGCCAGAATTGTAACCATTATTACGGGCCACTAGTCAGTTAGAGACCATGCCGTCAAGCTTGGTATTCCTCACAGCAACTTCTGCAGAAGGTGCAAGGACATTAATGAGAAGGAATCTCTGTTTCACTTCCTTTGCAGGTATCCGGCCTTGGTGAAGACTAGACAACATACTTAAGGCGAACCCTTCTTCGTGAACCTCAGCGAGATAGCTCAAAACATGATTAGAGGACTGATCTTGTATTTTAATTCCACTGACTGGATTTAACCATATCCGAACACAACCAATCAACACTTACAGGCAAAAAGTTTTCGAACGAATTTAGTTGTAACAAAACGGTGCACTGTAGCGCTTTTTGGGTTCTCAAGAACCGCCACTATATCTACCTACATAAGGCGGGTGGTGCTCACGCTGTACAATACTGTTTGCCTTCATTTGAGGAGTTGCTTAAATGATAACCTTTCGGCAGAAGATACACACTTCCACTCACTCTCATTGAGTTACCTCAGCAGTGAGTTAACCGACAGGCAACGAAGTATAACACAAGTTCTGTATTCCAGATTAAACACATTTCGGAAGTCTGCAATTTTTCGATTTTAAAGAGTTCACTTTCCATTTTCACGACATTTCCAACTTGAATCATAGCCCTCAGGCTCGAGACGATAAGTAAGACCGAACTTCCGCTTTAAGAAACAAACCATTATGGATGGTGGAAGTACTTGACGCAGCATTCCCGGGGTCTCAGAGAACGGAAGGCTGTTGTGTCTCAGGTAGAAATCCTGCAGGGCCTTAGAGCCGCTAAATGCTATTTTTCTGGGTAGAAAAACTGCCTGTGTACGCTTAGAGAAGCTATGTAGACGTTTAGAGGTTTTATGGCAGAGTTTTTTCCATTTAATCCAATTAACTCAGACTTTAAAGTAGACTTCTTGGACATCTAAGATTTCCTTTGAAGAAGTGTCAATTGTTTGAAATTCAGATTCTTTTACATCCCTTTAAAGACGACTAAATCTGCTTTAGAGAATACTCTTTAAAATATATACCTAGAGGCACAACCCTAAACTAGCCTTTAATGCCACATCATGATAAAAAGTTTGTATGCATATCGTCTCCAGGTCGTTTAGAAGGGAATCCACAGAAGAGGCGAAGGGCACCTCCCAGCTGATCTCGCCTCTGACTTTCAGATTCCGGTCTGAATATTTATTGCGCTATTTTTGAAAATTTATCGCATTCAGGTTACAATAAGCGGGTTAACCCGTCCCTTTTTAGACTATTGGTGATGTAGCGCTGTTTCAGAAGACATTTTGAGCGTATTAATACATTCTGGTTTCGCCACCTTTCTGAATTAAGACTCCTTCTCTTCTAGGTTTTTGGAAATATCTACTTGAAGACGGTAATGTTCGTATATACTGCCTGGATCTGGTGGGACCGAGACAGGGCTGAAAACTGCGTAAGAGGACCGGGGTACCAATACTTTATACAATCATCCAATTTCGTTTAAAATTTTGTGCATCTGACCACACAGATTAAGATGGATGAGGAACAACTTCTTTTGGCGACATATTCGTGACTATTTCCCCGTGGAATTGGTTAAAACTGCTGAATTGCCACCGACCAAGAACTACCTATTGGCATGCTATCCACATGGTGTCATATGGTAACTTTTACACACGTACATTCTCCCAGCAATCATTTAATCATTCCATTTAGCTTTGGGTTTTTCACAAACATGAGTGTTGATATTCAGAAGTGGAATGATCTGTTTCCGAAAGTTCGTGTACATCTGGCAACTCTGGCGTTGGGCTTTAGTTCGCCTTTTCTAAGAGAGTTACTACAAACCTGGGGCATGATCTCAGCGACAAAACGGTCACTCATCAACAATCTATCGACTTCAAATGATCCACAGGACCCAATCAATGCCGATGGATGTACTGCCAATGCAGTCGGTATTGTTGTGGGCGGGGCCCGAGAAATGATGGAGGCTAGACCTGGGAACCACGTTATTACCATTCGAAATCGTAAAGGATTCATAAAAGTGGCCATGTTAACTGGGTAACTCATGAGACCTTAGGCACTTAATCGAATGTGTTAAGCTAATTTCACTTTTAGAGCTGACATCGTTCCAGTATTTTCATTCGGAGAACTGGACATTTTCGATCAAATGGGCTTTCGTCCAGGTTCGGTTATGAGAAAACTGCAAACTTTTATAAAGGATATCATTGGTTTCCCCATATTGCTCTTCAATAGTAGAGGTCATTTCAAATACATGTTCGGACTCTTGCCACATCGCAGGCGTATAGTTCAAGTTGGTAAGTTAAGAGGACGTTTAGAGAAGGGTTTCTTTAAATACTTGTTCCTTTCAGTTGGTGTACCCATTGAGGTGACGAAGACTGACAATCCAACGGAGGAAGAAGTCGATAAGCTGCACGCGAAGTTCATGGAGTGTTTGCAGGAGCTCTTTGAGACCCACAAGTCAAAGTATATTAAAAATCCAGACGATGCTGTACTTCTTATGCAATAGATTAGATAAGTGTGTAGAGACGTGTAAGTGTGTAACACTTTTTTAAATAAATCCTGCGGCTGTTGGGCAACATATACAACATACATATATTTATTCTGGAGATGACTTGTTTGAGAGCATACATACATACATTTTCAATGACCCGCTTATCGACTATGAGTGTCGCGTGGTTAAGGTGCTTAAGTGGACTCTCCACATCTCCCGATCTTCCGCCATCGACTCTAAATCATCAGGGGTAATTCTCATACGGGTAGAGGTAAGATTTCGGACCATCCCATCGTAGGCCTACTCAGGGTATTCCAACCTGATGGCACGGATAACATGGCATGTCTTGAAAGCCGAATTGAGGGCATGCGTTGAGCGTGCCCAAGCCATCGAAGTATGGACCCCTGCGTTCGAAGAAGTACCTGCTCGACATTGAGTGCCTCGCGTATTCTGGTGTTCCTAACCCGATCTCGGCGAGTCACCCCAGCAATACAACGAAGAAATCTCATTTCGACAGCTTATATCCGCGATCTTATTCTTTTGGTCATTATCCAAACCTCATGGCCATTGTTGAGGGTCGGAACAAACACTGAATTGAAGACCGATAGCTTTGTTCTGATGCCAAATTCGGGCCTCCTGATAACAGATTGACCAAGCTGTCTCAAAATTGCTCCTGCCTGACCAATCCTGCAGGGTAACTCAGTATAGATTTTAGATTTTATTGGCTACTTAAAGATACATTTATATACATAGATATCACTTAAAATAGTTTTAAACATATTCGGTCGCTTTGCGTTTAAAGGAAATTACATTCATATCCATTTTTATTTCTATTGGTAAGCTATTTAATATTTGAAAGCCCCTATATATGTATTGCACTGTTTTGACTTATAATGATTGTTTCTCAAGTTATAAGGCTGAACATCACTAACATATCGTAAGAGCGTTGAGAAAAATGTGGGCATTATACCTAACTGCATCTTCTTAATAAACATCAATACATCTAACACCAATTAAGACGCAATAACATACGTAATATGCTTGTATAACGGCTACATTTCAATATAGATCGCATTCCCTTATTTTGCAGCTTTTGCAATTTATATATTTCACTATTATTTAACAAAAACAAAACTGTGGAACAATATTCAAAATGTGATTTAACAATAGTATTAAAAACTCGAACCGATGCATTAAAATCTAATTTAATTCTTATTCTTCGGAAAAAATTAACTTTTTTTGATACCTTTTTAACAACATAATCCAAGTGTTTATTAAATTTTATTTTGTTATCTATTATTATACCTAAATATTTTATTTCTTCAACCTGCTCAATATTATCATTATCAATACTTAAGTTCAATACATACTGCAACTTGAGAATCATGGCTTTTGTTTTCTGAACGTTTAGTTTTAACTTATTCTCCTTGCACCAGCGCCTTATATTGATAAGGTCTTCTTGTAGTCTTCTCTCCATTTCTTCGATTTTTGATCCCGAAATACACACCAGGGCATCATCCGCAAATAGTACTACCTTGCATGATTTTGGTACTAGGTTTATGTCGTTTATGTATACAACAAGGGTCCCAAAATCGAACGCTGTGGTACCCCAAGCGTCGTCCCAATAGGGTCAGATACTTCGTTGTTCACAGATGCTCTTTAGGTTCTGTTACTTAAATATGATTTAAACCACAGAAGTTCATTTTCACGTACTCCATAACACTCCAATTTCTTCAATATTATATCATGGTCTATCGTCTCGAACGCGCGCTTGAAATCCAGAAACACAGCTATTACGTTTTGTCCAGCAGCAAGATCTTCCTTCCAATTTATAACAACATATGTAGTTCAGCGCAGTTTCGCAAGAATGATGATTTCTGAATCCGAATTGGTTGTCGCTCATATTGCTCCTTCCATCACCCGTGAATAGGACAACGAGATACTTTAACTTCTCCACCTGTTTCAATGGGACTCCACTAACAGACAAAGTGCATTGAACAGGCATTCGGGAAATTACAATAATCTCTGATTGGTTCGTGTTAACCTTCATCGCAGCTTCAACACAAACGACTACAAACCTGTCAAGTGTGCACTGAAGTTCGTTATGGGTGGATCCGAGATGACCAAGTCATCAGCGAAAAGCCCTATTCAAACCTTTTTTCGCCACGGCTGCGCTGTAACATCCAATCCATATACACAAAGAAAATGAGAGGTAATAAAACGCGCCACGCCTTCGCCTTTCACCCGCGCAATGCTTTTACGGCCTCAGAAGAGAACTGTCTAGCCTATACTCCTGCAGGACAATCCATAGGTTACCTTGAGTAACTTGATCATATGCTTTCTACAAATCCACAAAACACCTGTAGATAGGTTTGGCATACTCCCAGGCTTTCTCAAGTACCATTCTAAGCTGCTCACCCCAGTGTGCCAATCGTTCGGTGCGTCACCGCCTTCCCAGGCTTTTCCATTCTAAACTTTTACCAATGACCTTCTTAAAAGCTGTTCTCAGTTATTGATATCAAATTGAGGTTGATTAACGCAATACAATTTTTACATGAGCATACAACTTACACAACCGAAGTGATAAGGCACCGTCCCATTTGATTCGACTCCAACAACTTACTTAGTTCTCACATTACAAGGTTTTGAACGGAAGTCCAGCGCTTTTTATGACCGACCTCAGTTATCACCGAAAAGTGCGCTTCGGTCAGGCAAAGCAGTCAATTTCGACACTCCGACTAGTTTTGTCGATAACCAATGGAAAGAACAACATTTCTACTATGCGCAATGAGAGATAGAGAGACGAAGATGTTATGTTCAGAGTTGTGATTCGAAAAGTGAACTTCGTCGGTACTGGTCGATCCTTTGCTAGGAAAGTGTATGCAATAGAAAGTGAAATATTCTTTTGAAATAAGTTTCAAGTTCAGCGGTATCGTGTAATATGGTCGCAGTTGAATGGGCACCGCTGATGATACCGCCTCGTAGGCGAATGCAAACTTTTTGTGTCGGATTGTACTTATTTTGGATATACGCGTTGGCAGTGTTGTCATTTCCGGTCAGCGCTTGTATTTTGGTAAGTGATGGTTAATTTAAATCCAGTCAGACAGAATTACGAAAGTCCCGTCGGATTTTGACAGTGGTGACATCTTACGTTGATGATTCTTACAGTTCAGTTCAGTTTTTTTTTTTTTAAACTGAAGATGAGACGGTTTCCCATGAACATCCTGCGTGAGATGTCCATAGTAAAACTTCTTCGATTTATTTTCACGTCAGATGTACAGGCAGTGTTTGTTGGCATGGACTTTTAGATTGTAGAAGTGGGATCAGGTCACCTTATCACTGCGTCCACAAATGAACCTATTTCTTTCTAAAGTAGAGCTCGCTTATGATGTCGGAGTTGTCGATAAATCCGAATATCTGGTAGTCCCAAGATATGAAGGCCTCTGCCACGCAATGAGCGGCAAGCGGCAAAGCGGCAGAGCGGTAAAGCGGCAGAGCGGCAAAATTAAAACGTATGAAATCGTATGGTTGCGGCCATGCAGTCGTTGAGCGGCAAGCGTAATTTCTGAGCATATTTTCTGCCGCTTTGCCGCTCATTGCGTGGCAGAGCCCATGTCATCTGGTTCTAGGTAAAATCCATTAAAGTAACTATGACGTGTTTTGACTAGGCAGTCATAGTGGCACAGTATGTGCTTTGGTGATTCTTTATCTTCCTTATACATTCTGCTATTGAATTGAAGATTGAAGATTTTTTTTTATCTTCAAGGCGTCCAAATTGATGTAGCGCTGTTTCAGAAGACATTTTGAGCGTATCACTTTTACTACAAATGCTCAGTTTCATGATGGTCCTCTTGAGGAATTTTCAGGTCTTTCCGTACAACAATTAATTTAGAGTGGCATTTCGGATTGCAGTCATTTGACTGGTGATTAGAAGGATTCCCAGTGAGCTGTAGATATGTTTGTTATTACTTGTATCTGCTAATACATTCTGCTTTCTCCACCTTTCTTAATTAAGATTCCTTCTCTTCTAGGTTTTTGGAAATATCTACTTAAAGACAGTAATGTTCGTATATACTGCCTGGATCTGTTGGGACCGAGACAGGGCTGAAAACTGCGTAAGAGGACCGGGGTACCAATACTTTTTACAATCATCCAATTTCATTTAAAATTGTGTGCATCTGACCACACAGATTAAGATGGATGAGGAACAACTACTTTTGGCGACACATTCGTGACTATTTCCCCGTGGAATTGGTTAAAACTGCTGAATTGCCACCGACTAAGAACTATCTATTGGCATGCTATCCACATGGTGTCGTATGGTAAGTAATACACACGTACATTCTTCCAGCAATCATTTAATCATTCCATGTGGCTTTGGCGTATTCACAAACATGTGCGTTGACATTCGGAAGTGGAATGAACTGTTTCCGAAAGTTCGTGTACATCTGGTAACTCTGAGGTTGGCCTTTAATTCACCGATCTTAAGAGAAATAATTCAAACCTGGGGCATGATCTCAGCATCAAAAAGGTCACTCATCAACAATCTTTCGACTTCAAAGGATCCACAGGACCCAATCAATGCCGATGGTTACACTGCCAGTGCTGTTGGTGTTGTTGTGGGTGGTGCACAAGAAGCCATGGATGCCAGTCCCGGGAAATATCTTCTGACCATTCGAAATCGTAAGGAATTCATCAAAGTAGCCATGTTAACAGGGTAAGTCATGAGACCTTTGGCAATTATTCGAATGTGTTAAGCAAATTTCACTTTTAGAGCTGCCATCGTTCCAGTATTTTCATTCGGAGAACTGGATATTTTCGATCAAATAGGCAATCGTCCAGGTTCCGTTATGAGAAAACTGCAAACCTTTATAAAGGATGTCAGTGGTTTCCCCATATTGCTCTTCAATAGTAGAGGTCATTTCAAATACATGTTCGGACTCTTGCACATCGCAGGCGTATAGTTCAAGTTGGTAAGTTAAGAGGACGTTTAGAGAAGGGTTTCTTTAAAAACTTGTTCCTTTCAGTTGGTGCACCCATTGAGGTGACGAAGACTGACAATCCAACGGAGGAAGAAGTCGATAAGCTGCACGCGAAATTCATGGAGTGCTTGCAGGAGCTCTTTGAGACCCACAAGTCAAAGTATATTAAGAATTCAGCGGATGCTATGCTAGTTATGCAATAGGCTTACACAAATGTGTAGTGACAAATGTGTAGTGACGGGTGAAAATATGTATTCTACGTAACACTTTATTTAAATAAATCCTGCGGGGTTGAGCCTTCTTAGTTCATTAGATTTTTGATGGACATGGGTGAACAATCCAACATCTACTTATGCTACAGAGGATTAACCAACGCATTTCTAGAATTTGGTCAGATAAGTGCACACCCGATAAATGAAATTACCAGTATCAGTTCCATAACACCAATTACAGTTCTGAT
This sequence comes from Matsumyia berberina, assembly GCA_917880715.2. Lineage (NCBI taxonomy): Eukaryota > Metazoa > Arthropoda > Insecta > Diptera > Syrphidae > Matsumyia > Matsumyia berberina. The sequence goes on along the minus strand of OU862870.1, from coordinate 104,905,214 downwards.
TAGAGGTTGCTTTCACAGAACTCAAACATTACTGTGACTACGGTCTAGCTTATGCCAGATCTGTCTGAAGATTGGACATATCGATCCAGTCTCCCATCCGCAGTTTGTTTTTTCGCATTGCGTCCATTTAAAGAAAATGTTTACCTATAATGAGCAGCATAACAAGTTCATCGCGTTCGGGTAGAATTCGTTGGGTAGTACCCTGTTTGACGAGTTTGTCGGCCTGGCACTCAACTAAGGTAAATTTTGAATTGTTCTGTCATGTCAATGAGAGACGAGCGACCCTGGACGCAAGTGAGAACGACTCCAGGGACTGGCTTGGTTGTCCGTGAAAATGCAAATATCCAACGCAGATACAACAGATTTTATCCAGCATAAGGCTTTAATGATTGCCCCAACTTCTGCTTGAATTAGGCTGCAGTGCACAGCTAGGCATAAGGAGACGCGAAGATGAGTTTCGGAGAGGTGTACGTTGATCTAGAATCGTGAAATTTGGTACGAAGGAAGACATTATAGTGCAAGTAAAGGAAAAAATCCGAAAATCACCATTTCACTCTTTCGGACCGATGCAGTTGACAGACATATGTACATATGTACGATAAGGTTTGTTACATGCGGCATGCAACTGGCTGCGTTTACGATTCTGGCATCTAATTGGTTTATTTGGTTAGAAGGTCGCTGAATGTCAATCGAAGCACAAGTAATATTATGACATACTAGCGGTCCTCCCCGGCTTTGCACGGGTACAATTAAGTTATGTGATTATTATTTTTCGATATGTTTCGCTGTATTATAGCCATTTTCTAATTAAGTTTCGCAACTGTTGCGCTGTAACACCCAATCCATATACACCATGAAAAAGAGAGGTGATGAAAAGCACTCCTGACGAAGGCCAACGCTCGCAGTGGAAGAGGTCGATGTAACGCCGTTTACCCGAACACAGCTCCTACAGTTTGTGTAAAGAGATCGAATGGCCTCCAAATGAGAACCGTTAATTCCACACTCCTCCAGAATTTACCGGACCCGATCATTACTGTCGTGACTTACTCCCAGGCCTTTAATGGAGAGCCATTTTACTTTCTCTTCCCCCATGGCGTTGTGCATTTCTGGCCAGATTTCATAAACATCAGCACATTTGATTGCAAAAGTCACCTGCTTTACAATGGTGTAGGACTATTCTTCGCCCTACTCAGTCTGCCATACAATGCCTGTTCGGGGAAAGCTTTGAAAAATGCTCACCACATCTGCGCAAGATACATATGGATTTAACTCCTTCAATGATATTAAACTGCCATCGACTGAGAGGGCGGATGGCCTGCCAGAACTCCTTGTTTGCACATCTGTGATCTTGATCCAATGTGAAACGCATTCTTGTGCAAATCCTCACCTACGCAATTGAAAGTACAATACACTGCACCGATCGTCATCACAATACGCATTCCTACGTACGTACATACTTCTATTTGCTTTCCAAACCTTTTAATTCTTCCTCCGCTACGGATCCAATACATAATGTACTTCCACAGAACCAAAGATACGAACAAAGAAAAAATAAAAATAAAACTATCCTTATACAAATGGGCCAAACAAAAACAACACACGAACGATCACGATCACAAACTGATGTGCTGTTGGCTACAGTAGCGTATTTTATAAATGGTCAGACTTTAAAACCTCAATCTCTCAATAACTATACAACATATGTACATACTATATAGCCTATGATAATCTTATACCTATAAGCTATCATATTATGAAAGTTTTATGTCAATCGGATTAGTAGTATTTGCGTGAATACCGAAACCATTTTATTGCCAGCAATCAAACTCTTCCTCTTTATTATAAAGGGTTTTGCAATAGGGACGCTACAAAAGTAGAGCGACAGGGACAGCAAAGGACGCCATATTTTTCTTGCGGTTTTTTGACATTTCTCTTCAGTAAGGTTTGCCATTTCATGATGGAAAGATATAAGAGCCAACAACGAGTCGAAATTATTAAAATTTACTACCGAAATTCGGAGTCAGTGGCCTCAACGTTAAGAGCGCTACGTCCAATTTATGGTCGTCATAATCGTCCTAGCAGATCAACAATTGAGCGTCTAGTGGAAAAATTTGAATCCACAGGCACAGTACAAAATGTTTCCGTGCCAGTGAGACAAAGAAGTGCCCGTAGTGTCGAGAATATTGCTGCCGCTGAGGCTTCAGTTGCAGAAAGCCCAAATGTGTCTCTCACACGGACGGCGCCACAAGCCACACAGCGAATGTCACAATCAATTGATTGGAAACCAAGTTTGGAGAACGTGTTATCTCACGAAATGGTCCAGTCGCTTGGCCGCCTCGGTCGTGCGATTTGACGCCGTTAGACTATTTCCTGTGGGGCTACGTCAAGTCTATGGTCTATGCCAACAAGCCAGCGACGATTGATGAACTTCGCACGAATATCGAACGTGAAATTGCAGCAGTATCGGCCGATTTATGCTTGAAAACCGTCGAAAATTGGGTTCAGCGTCTGGACTTCTGCAAGCGTGCCCGTGGTGGCCATGTAAAAGAAATCGAGTTCCATACATAATGGCATCGAACGTACTTTCACAGGAATAAAGAATTTCATTGATATCCAAAACCGTTTTTGTTTTATTTAAAAAAACTTTTGTAGCGCTCTTATTGCAAAACCCTGTATTAGTTGGATTTCATGTTTAAAAATAGAGCCCCCTATGTCGTTGACGTTTTGCTTTGCTTGTTGCTCGTTTTCATTGCTTATCTTGGTATTGCAATCCCCAAGCAATATCGCCGTTATCGCACTCACCTTTCTTATTTTTGTCCTAAATCAGTCACTACAAGGTTTTCAGAACCTGAGGCTTTTTGTGCATTCGGTGTCATAGGCAAGCCCGCACCAGATAAGAGACTAAGACAATGTTACATGTAGGTGATTGTAACTCAATCGCATCGAACCACTTTATCTCGGTTAGGCCCAAGATGTCAAGGCTGATCAGTATGGATTCAGGCGTTTTAAGGGTCCTCTTTGTCGGAGTCACCAAGGGTTCTTCTAAATTCAAACTTTGCCAATGTACGATAACTAAATATCGCAAATGATTAGTCCGTATCCGACGGACAGCGGTTATGTTGAAAGTAAATTTATTTATTCCTACTGCTGGAAAGACGAACTTATGTTCCCGAGTTTGGAGTTGCAGTTCTAGTCCGGATATAAGCACTAGGAGGTTCAACAAGTTCTTGGTTGTCAACGTGATTGTTGTGCTATTGATCTAAACCAACATTTGAGAAGTCAGTAGTTTCCCGATCAATTGCAGCATAGACCACATTTGTTCAGCTGCACGTATTCCATTCGATGCAGGAGGATCCGTAATAAAATACAGAGATTTCCTTTTGGCGTTGCCCACACCTCCCATCAGACCAACTGATTACAGAGAAAAAAAAAATACTAAGCTTTAACGAACACAGAGTTAGGTAAGTATTCAAGAACAAGTTTTATTTCAGCCGCTTGTCTTCTCACATTTGTCCAAATCTATTGCATCACTAACACAGCTTCATCTGGATTCTCAATGTACTTCGACTTATGAGTCTCAAAGAGCTCCTGCAAACAATCCATGAACTTCTTGTGCAGTTTATCGACTTCTTCGTTCGTTGGATTTTCAGTTTTCGTCACATCAATGGGTGCACCAACTGCAAGAAACAAATTTAGTTAAGGAAACCATTCTCTGAACCAACAACTTACCAACTTGAACTATGCGCCTGCGATGCGGCAATAGTCCAAACGTGTATTGAAAAAATCCTCGACCATTGATTAACACCATGGGGAAACCAATGATGTCCAACTCAAAATTTTCTAGTTTTCTCACAAACGAACCTGGAGGATTGGGTACCTGATCGAAAATTTCTACCTCTCCGAAACAGAACACTGGAACTAGGGCAGCTCTGGAAGTGAATTTTACTTAACACATTTTTCTTAGTGCGAACGTGTTACGATTTACCCCGTTTGCATGGCTACTTTGATGAATCCTTTACGATTTCGAATGTTAATAACATGGTTCCCAGGTCTAGCATCCATCATTTCTCGGGCCCCGCCCACAACAATACCGACTGCAGTGGCAGTACATCCATCGGCATTGATTGGGTCCTGTGGATCATTCGAAGTCGAAAGATTGTTGATAACTGAACGTTTATTTACAGAGATCATGCCCCAGGATTGTATTATCTCTCTTAAGATCGGACAATTAAAGCAATACGCAAGAGTTCCCAAATTTACACGAACTTTCGGAAACAATTCGTTCCATTTTCGAATGTCAAAGCTCATATTTGTGAAAAAGCCAAAGCTACATGAAGTGATTAAATGATTGCTTGGAGAATATGTATGCAAAAGTTACCAAATGACACCATGTGGATAGCATGCTACCAGATAGTTCTTGGTCGGTGGCAATTCAGCGGTCTTGATCAATTCTATGGGGAAATAGTCACGAAGGTGCCTCCAAAAGAAGTTGTCCCTCATCCATCTTACGCTGTAGGAAGGGATGTGCAAAATTTTAAATGGAATTAAATGATTAATTTATGTATTCTTACCCCGGTCCTCTAATGCAGTTTTGAGCTCTGTCTCGGTCGAAGTAAATCCAGAGAATATAGGCACACACGAGTACTTTCAAATAGTTGTTGCCAAAAAGCTAGAAAAGGGGGAACATTCAGGAACCAGAAGAAAATAGCAAACGTATCGGACAGAACGTCACAGTGGAAAGCCTTAACTTCGAGGTAGTAAGAGACTTCGTTTACCTCGGCTTCGCTATCACATCCGATAACAACACCAGCGCAGAAATCAAGCGAAGAATAACTCTTGCCAATCTCTGCTTCTAAGAAAGCAATTGAGTAATAAGGCCCTATCCCGAAAAACTAAGGATACTATATATAAGACCTGCTTTATGGCGCTGAGGCATGGACTCCATCGTAAGCGGATTTAGACTTTGGTTGCTTCGAGAGAAAGATTCTTCGGAAGATAGTCGGTCCCGTTTGCGTTGACGGGTTCTGGATAAGAAGATTCAACGATGAACTTTACGAGTTGTACAGCGACATCGCCCTAGTCAAGAAGATACGTATCCATCGGCTCAGATGGCTGAGGCATTTAGAGCGAATGGACACAAATGCTCCGGCTCGCAGAGTCTTCGAGTCTAACCCGGAAGGACAACGCAGTAGGGGAAGACCACGCCTAAAGCGGGGCGCGCAAGTGGAAGGGGACCTCAACCAACTTGACGTGCACAACTGGAAGCAGTTAGCTAAGGACCGGGCAAACTGAAGATGCTTTTTGGTTGAGGCCCAGGTTCACCCCGAACTGTAGCGCTACATAAGTAAGTAAGATAAACGTCATCATCATCATAATTTTTAATGACTCACGGGGTCGCTAAAATATTAAATATCGCAGAAACAGTATGATATGAGTTGATTGCCTCTCAAGAAATCAACTCGGTGAAAAACCTTGGTTTCGAGCTCAATCATAACCTCCCTTGATTACATTAATTATATTGAACGTCTTTTAACTCGGAGTGTATGGGAGCCGGTTCGGGATCAGAGTTCAACCCAAATGCTTTCGACATGTGTTAATAGTTTCCAAAATATAAATATTTTAAATTAATATTTTAATTAATATTTAATTAATTAATATTTTAATGCTTTCGACATGTGTTAATAGTTTCCAAAATATAAATATTTTAAATTAATTTAATTCATTTTGGAAACTATTAACACATGTCGAAAGCTTGTAGAATGTATGTATAGAGCACAGATAAGAGCGCAGCCCTTGTGCTCCTAGAGGGAGAGAAATGAAATCAGCTCTCGATTCAAGTGATTTCGCTGGATAATAACTTCTGACTCAGTCGACCTGGTGTCGTGATAAAATACTTTTTGGAAAGGTCTTGACGAATTCACTTCAAATAATGACGATATTTTGTGATTTAATGAGAATTGGTATAGCATTGGCATGTCCTCGTATATAAGGAGGAAATATGTATAGCATCGAAAACATATGTATACTGGAACACAGTACACTTGAAGACGACTCCAGACAGCCCAAAGAGTCATCTTTACAGCGAGTTCTAGAGTTTCGAGCACGCGGTAGGTTGAAGCAAATCAGCGAGGAAGTTATCTTCCGCCATCTTGTGAGTTCAGCAGTGCCACTTGCGGTAACTTTAAGCAACTCAGTTGACCCGATAGAAATGGTCCTCGACGGCATGGTCCTCGACTCAAAAGAATCATAAAACATCTCTGATAGGCTTCCACTAGGTTTTCACCAGCTTCTTCCGTAGTAAGTATACCCTTACATAGGTTGTCCATATGGGTTGAATATTCTGCCAACCTGTGTGGCAAGAACACTAAGCTCTTCAAGATGGCACTTCACAAGCTTTGATTTTGATTCTACAGCAAAAATCGTTGTATTCTCGTCTGGTTGACAGAGGGTATCGCTGCAAAACCGATTCTTGTTAAGTTGCGTAAAAACACCGCAGTTTAAGATTCAGAGGCCATTAATTGAATTCCAGGATCATAATCTTGAGAGGATCTTCGTCGGGAACTTAAGTCTGTTTACGATGGAGGCCAAATAAAGGCAAAAATACAACGAACCTTGTAAGCTGTACCACTTATCGACATAGGGCATTGCCATTTTTGGCATGATCCGACGTGACTTTTTATCTAATGTCCCTTATAAAATCAAGAATGGAAATCAACTGACGTTCGCCAATAACAGGAGATTTAGAATCACGTCCACTTACCACAATCAAAGCGCAGATCGGATATGAGTACAGACCGAAGGCGTATAAGCAAAAGATGAACACTGAGGCGGCAAAAGTTTGCATACGCCTACGAGGCGATATCATCAGCGGTGCCCATTCGATTTTAACCATATTAAACGTTACTGTCGAACTTATTTCACAAGAGGACTTATCTTTTCACTATAGCACTTCCTTTTTCGACTCAATATTTCTAAGCTGCATCCGTAGCTTTGACCAGACCCGACCAAGTTCACCTTTCGAATAACAAATCGCAGCACAATAAATTTCTCGCCACCTCGTATCTTATTCAATTTATCATAAAAAGCAATAAGTGTCGAAGTCGAAAGCTTTTAATGCAAGTCTGACTAAGTCGCATATTCCTGGTGATGACCTGAGTTTAGAGTACGAAAACCGCCGAATTTTAATCGGAATTTGGACTAATTGCTAACTGCTTATCCTCTCGAAAACAAGGCCGACTGTCCATTAAAGTTTCTAGGGTCAGTCATTAAAATTGTTTAATGACATTGGCTTATTGGGTATTTTATTCAACTTAATTGCAACCAAATTGGACAGAAAAGAAAATATATGTGGGAAGAAGGGAAGGAAGTGAGAATGGGGGAGAAATGGGCTTCTGATCTGTAAAAAAGAGGAATTGTGTGCTTTCATAACAGCACAAGGGTCATCGTTTTTGTTTGATCGCTCTTCCTATGCATATAGTATTACATGGTTTGAAGAAAATAATGTTATAAGAAATGACGACTTTTTTGAGTAATTGGTGCTGTTTTTATTTCACTGTAATGTTAAGATGTATATGTATGTGAAGTAGGGTTTCCAAAGCATTTCTTTTAAAAAGAACTTGTCCTTTTTTTGTTCTCTTTTTTTATGTCCTCTATTTGCACGGCTTAAGCTAGACATCCACGATCACTCATGAATGACATTCCGGGCATGAGTGCGGAATTAGAAAATGATTGTATTCATACGCGCATGAATGCACATCACACTCTGACACGCAGTCCCATCCACCGGTATTCATGAGTACGCTCATGCGGGGAATGACATTCATGAGTGATCGCGGATTCCCAGCTTTACATTTATACACATTTGTACCGTACATTTACTCGTTATAGATCGAGATCATCAGCGGAGTTCTAGAAAGCTGTAAAGCTTTTAAATGGAAAAAAGAATATTATCGCTCCAAGCCTGCAAGCAAAGCAGTTAAAACTCCTCTTTATGAACCTTCTCAACACACCATAGAACTCACTTTCATTCATCCCCTCCCTATTTGGATGACTTCCATGACGTACCATTCAGTTCAGAAGAAGTTCAGTTTGCCATCGATAAAATCAAAAGGAACAAAGCACCAGGAATTGACCGAATTCCTTTTGAATTCTACAAAAACTCTACTTACTTCCTTACTTAAGGTCTTGCTACAGTCCGGGGTGGACCTGGGCCTCACCCAACAAGCGTCTACAGCCAACTCGATCTTTAGCCAGCTGCCTTCAGTTTCGCACGCCATGTTGGTTGAGGTCCCCTTCCACTTGCGTGCGCCACCTGAATCGCAGTCTTCCTCTACTGCGCCGTCCCTCGGGTGTGGAGTCGAAGATTTTTCGGCCCGGAGCATTGGTGTCCATCCGCTCCACTTGACCCAGCCAGCTTAGTCGTTGGAGCTTCACGATGTGAGTGAAGTCGATGTCGTTGTACAGCCCGTACAGTTCGTCGTTGTATCTCCTAAACCACTCACCCTCTATGCAGATAGGATCGACAATCACCCGAAGAATTTTCCTCTCGAACAACCTCATTCGCTTTTGACAGAGTCCATGCCGGGACGATTATGTTCTTATAAAGGGTAACCTTAGTTATCCGAGAGAGGGCTTTGCGACTCAATTGGCTTCTTAGCCCAAAGAATAGCGATTGGCAAGAGTTATTGTTGGATAAATCTCAGCGCTGGTGTCGTTGTCTGAATTAATAGTGGAGCCTAGGAAGACAAAGCCCTTAACTACCTCGAAGTTATAAGTGTCTATTATGCCGTTTTGTCCGAGACGTCGATGTTGGGTGTGCTTTCTTGTTGACAGCATATACTTGGTCTTGCCCTTATTGACTGCTAAGCCCATCCTCGCCACTTCCGTCACAATACTGACGAACGCGTATGCGAGTAATTAGACGGACTTTTGAAAGATTGTTACTCTGTGTTGTTGGCGGTGTTGGCGCGTGAGTTTTGCACAACTCTTTCAAGAACGATGTTGAACAAGTCGCATGACAGCGCGTCGCCTTGTCTAAAACCTTTTTTGACATCAAAGGTCTCGATGAGGTCTTGATCGATCCTGATAGAGCAGCGTGCATTCTCCTCCGTCATCCTGCATGAACGGAAGAGTTAGCCAAAACTAGACATGGCTCTAGATGCTGCCATATGCGGCCTTAAAATCGATGAATAGGTGGTGGATATCGATTTGAAGTTCTTGGGTTTTCTTCAAGATCTGCCGTAATGTGAATATTTGGTCGGTGGTGGACATTCCTGGCCTGAAGCCACACTGATATGGACCGATCAGGCTGTTGACGAACGGCTTCAGGGGTTCACACAACATGGCAGATTGTAAGCGACTGATGCCTATGTAGTTGGTACGGTTCAGAGAGTCTCCTTTTTTGGGGAAATGCTGCGGCCCCATTCATCGGGCATACTTTCCTCCGACCATATTTTACAGATGAGTTAGTGCCTGCTCCTTACCAACTCATCGTCCGCTGCTTTGAACAGCTCGGCACCTAGGCCGTCAGCACCAGCAGCTTTGTTGGACTTAAGCTTGGATATTCGGGTGGACGGAATTGTTGGTCTTCGTCATCCAAAATTTTACACCTGAGCCCTCACATCGGAATTCATTCGGATTTTTGAAACAGCAAATGTTCCAACGATCTTTAAGAAGGCTTTCATTTTCAAACTGTAGAGGCATACATATGTATGTATGTTTTTGAATACTTCGGTTAAGTTATTTGGCTCAGTTATTTTCGATAGGCTTTTGCACCAATGCTAAGCTGGGTTAAGGTAGAATTACCGTACGGTAGACCCAATTTTTTCGCTTTTTAATATAGCTCAGATCTATAAAAGAAGGCACAAAAAGCTGTACACCTTCTTCGTGGATTTTCGTGAAGCTTTTGATTCCGTAGCCCGTGAAGTGCTATTCTACAAGCTTTACAAAGTTAAAATCTAGACTAAAATCATCTATCTTTTTAGGGCTATGTATGTATGTATAATAGCAGGCTAGCGTATGTTTGAAATGGACTCAACATATCTGAAGAATTTAAAGCAGCTAAGGAGCAGTCTTGGAAGGAGTTCGGCGAGAAGCAGTTTAATAAGCGCATATGGGGAAAGCACTTTTCGGAGCTGCTCAATCCTGAACAGGGCATTGAGAATGGCAGATCCATGGTTTTGAGTAGAACGGACAATAATTTCACCGTAGAGGAGGTGACTTTGGCGATTAAAGCGCTAAAAGTCGCCAAATCTATTGGTGTGGATTAAATCCAGCCAGAAACGCTCAAGGCTTTGGGAAAAGAAAGAGTGAAATGGCTCTCTTGTGTCATTAAAGTGGCCTGGGAATATGGTAAAACACCTAGCGACTGGGTAGAAGTAAAACTGACCACATATTCACTAATAGAATGATACTTGAGAAGGGGTGGGAGTATGACAAACCTAGCTACAGTTCTTTGGTGAATTTGGAGGAACTATTTGATCGGGTAATTCGAGGTGTACAGCAGAAGTATGGGATTGATGGCGCTCTTCTTAGAGCCACAAAAACTGTAAAATCTGTGTTCGGGTGATGGTGAACGGCATAAAATCGACACCTTTCACTGTTGGCGTTGGACATCGAAAGGGGTAGGTTTTGCTACCTCATTGTGGAACGAGGAACGGTTTGAATTGGGAGACTTAATGATAAGCCATCTGCTTTTTGCTGATGATTTGGTCATCGTTACGTCCATTCAGCGCTCTCTAGATAGGTTCGTAGCCGTCTGTGTTGAAGCTGGGATGAAAGTAAACGGGAACAAATTAGAGGTTATGGTAATTTCCCGAAAGCCTGTTTAATGCACTCTGCATGTTAGTAGAGTTCCATTGAAACAGGTGCAGAAGTTTAGGTATCTCGGGGTCTTATTCACGAGTGATGGTAGGAGCAATACTGAGTTATCCTGTAGGATTGGTCAGCCTGCAGCAATTTTTAGACAGCTTGGTCAATTTGTTATCAGGAGGGCTGAACTTGGTATCGGAGCTAAGCTATCGGTCTTTAATTCAGTGTTTGCTCCGACCCTCACCTACGTTCATAAGTTTTGGTTAATAACCGAAAAAATAAGTCTCCCGTAGATAAAAAGTGGTAGAGCTACGCAGAGTGCAAAGGACGAACAAAGGAAAATCGTAGTTGAATCGCAGTAGATGTTGAGGATATTTCTGAGAAGAAAAATCAAATTCCGCTGTCAGGCAGAATGAACCCTTTCAACCTGTACGACGGAAACCAACAATCCAGTCCATCCGACCTGGACGAAGTTAAGGTAGCCATATCTAACCCTATGTCCAACAAAGCTGCTGGTGCTGAGCGCTTAGCTGCCGAGTTCAAAGCGGCGGCGAAATAACTTGGTAAGGAGCATGCACCAACTCATCTGTAAAATATGGTCGAAGGAATGTATGCCCGATGAATGGAACCTCAGCATTGTTTCCCGATCCTCAAGAAAGGAGACCCTTTGAATTGCGCCAACTACAGGGGCATAAGTATTCTTAACATCGCTTACAAGCTCTTATCTGCCGTGTTGTGTGAACGCCTGGCCTGGCTTCAGGCCAGGAATCAGGCCACAATCGACCAAATTTTCTTACTGCGGCAGATTTTGGAGATAACCGAGGAACTTCAAATCGATATCCACCACCTTTTCATCGGTTTTAAGGCCGCGTCTACAGAGCTATGTCTAGTTTTGGTATCCCTGCCAAACTCCTCCGTTTGTCCAGGTTTACTATGAAGAATGCACGCTGCTCTATCAAAGTCGGTCCAGACCTCACCGAGACCTTTGATGTCAGAGAGAATTTAAACAAAGCGACGAGCTTTCCACTTTGGTTGGTTGTTGTCTTGAGCGTTTAAAGGATGAAAGGCCGAATAATTATTCAACTCTCCGCATTCTTAGCAAAAACCTTTCGTTTCATTTTAACCACTGATTGCTTACGCGTATTTAATCTTCAATAATCTTGAAGATATCAACAGTAGTGTAGGGAAGTTAAAACGTAATGAATTTATTTTTTTATTTTTATTTTTAGCTTTTTATACTCGTATCCAAAATCATATCAAATAATTTTTTCAAGTTTGATGTAGACATGACAGTGTACAGCGTTCTTAGCATCAAATGTCTCGATAAAATAAAAAATGGTTACCGACCCTGATGGAGTTGCGAGAAGTCTCCATCGGCATCCTGCTAAGACCATGCAGGGTTTTTGGACTCCCAAATTCGATATTTGTCAGGTGATCAACATATTATCAGTCCATATCCGATGCACAGTAAATGTTTCGAAAACAAATTAATTTCGGCAACGCGGTCTAAAACGGTTGCGCTAGACTACCCGGATATGCAATGAGTCTACATGGGTTTACACATACAGACCACCACTAGGAGACGATACTGACTCAAACCAAGGGTTGAGCTGTCAACCAATTCTTCGGCAGAGTGCTAATGTGTTCGATGCAGGAGGATCCGTAGTCACAATTCTAGACAATACAGAGATTTCTTGTTGGCATTGCCTACACCTACAATCAGGCTAACTAAGCTTTAAAAGACACGGACTTAAGTGTTCAAAAACATGCAAATTTAATTTCAGCTGCTTGTCCTCTCACATTTTTCCAAATCTATTGCATAACTAAGACAACATCTTCTGAATTATCTATATACTTCGACTTGTGAGTCTCAAAGAGCTCCTGCAAACAATCCATGAACTTCTTGTGCAGTTTATCGACTTCTTCATCCGTTGGATTTTCAGTTTTCGTCACATCAATGGGTGCACCAACTACAAGAAACAAATTTAGTTAAGGAAACCATTCTCTGAACCAACAACTTACCAACTTGAACTATACGCCCCCGTTGTGGCAATAGTCCAAACGAGTATTGAAAAAATCCTCGACCCTTGATTAACATCCCAGGGACACCAGTGATATCCAGCACCAAATTTTGGATTTTTCTCAGCAACGAACCTGGAGGATTGTCTACTTGATCGAAAACATCTAGCTCTCCGAACGAGTACACTGGTACTAAGGCAGCTCTGGAATTGAATTTTATTTACCACATTTGACACATTTTACAGCGAACGTGTCATGATTTACCCGGTATGCATCGCTACTTTGATGAATCCTTTCCGATTTCGAATGTTAACAAGGTAGTTTCCAGGTTTAGCATCCAAAATTTCTCGTGCCCCGCCAACAACAAGACCGACACCAGTGGCAGTATTTCCATCGGCATTGACTGGGTCTTGCGGGTCATTTGAAGTCGAAAGATTGTCGATAAGTGACCGTCTTGTCACTGAGATCATGCCCCAGGATTGAACAAAATGTCTCGTGATGGGTGAATTGAAAAACCACGTCAGAGTTGCCAGATGTACACGAACCTTTGGAAACAATTCGTGCCATTTTCGAATGTCAACACACATATTTGCAACAACGCCCATGCTACATGAAGCGATTAAATGATTGGTTGGATAAAGCGTATGCAAAGATTACCCTAATATGCCATGTGGATAACATGCTAATAGATAGTTCTTGGTCGGTGGTAATTCAGCGGTTTTGACCAATTCCACGGGGAAATAGTCACGAAAGTGTCTCCAAAAGAAGCTGTCCCTCATCCATCTTACACTGAAGAGTAGAGTGGGTTGCACAAAATGTTAAATGGAATTAAATTATGTTGTTAAGTGCTCTTACCCTGATCGTCTAACGCAGTTTTGAGCTCTGTCTCGGTCAAAGAAGATCCAGAGGCAATATACCAACACGAACACTCTAAGGTAAACATTTCCAAAGAGCTAGAAAAGAAGGGATGTTAATGACTACAATCTATGAGTTTCTGTTTCTCTTCTCTGTCATTAAACGCCTTTAGTAATGTTTCGAAATCTGGTAACGCTTTTAATCATGAAATGTGGATATATGGAGTAATACTGGACAAAAGGCTTACCCGGAACTCGCGCCTAAACATGATTATAAACACGGCGATTGGGGCAGTGTTCATGTGCCCACGCCTGTACGGGAAAACATGGAGACTGAATTGATCGTACAACGTCATAATCGAACAAATGATCACCTACGCGTCATTAGTATGGTGGCAAAATACCCTGAGTTTGCGTAGGAATCACCAGGGGTATGAGAACGTGCCCAACGGCAGCTATAGCAGAAATGCTTTACCTCATGCCGCTACATCTAGCAACATAATAAGAAACTATGCAACATAAACTGGACCTTGACTTAAGTGGTCATCTAAGAATAGTAGAATACATTTAGAGGGACCCAATTTTCAAGATTCCAGATACCATGCTAAAGAGATTTCGATTCTACAGAAGTTTCGAAGTTGTTATAGGTGACCGTAGCGAATGAAGGCCCTATAACACTACCAAATTCCCAAATCGGGTATACAGATTCAAAATTAGAAAGCGGCAGCACAGGCGGTTGGAAAGTCACCGACAGTATTTTAAGCGAAGGATCATGCTAGTGCAAGCGAATACCTGCGGGGAAGAATCCAAGGAACCCGCATCTCCATTTTTTGAGGCAGCCAAGCAGCACTATTAGCCCTTAAATCCTCTACGGTAGGGTTTGAGGGTGTCTGGGTCTGTCTCAATCTCCTCAAAAGTCTTGGATCGGTAAACAAGATTATCGTAGTCTGGATCCCAGGACCTGAAGACTTCCAGGCTAACGAACTCGTTGATCCCGGAGCCTGTTTTGGGGAACAACCCAACAGTGCCTACTCCAAGATAACGCAATACGGGATTAACAAACACATTGACTACTGGGCAAACCTTCAGAGCCTTAGACAAGCGAAGATTTAATCAACCACAACCTATACAAGGGCAAGACTTAACTTAAACTCACGGGTTGTCAGACGGGACATTGTGTACTCAGATACCATCTGCATAAAATAAAAGTATCAGGTATCGATATTTGCTGGGTTTTTCGAGAACAGAAAGAGACCGCTGAACATATTCTGTGCGTATGTAGAGGAACCGCAAGGAAAAGATTACTCCACTTGACGCGGGCCTCGGTCAACCCTGCGGAAATTCAGAAAATCGAACATAAGGCTATACTGAGGTTTATCAAAAGCCTCAATATAACCTTTGGTTAAACTATATGGACCAACACAATAGACGTCATAGGTAGCAGTGCGCATTTAGGGCCGTCGTATGCTTCTCAAGTAAAAAAGGTTAAAGCACAGACTTGTAAGGTGTTCAGGTGTTGCTCTCGCTAAGCGTACGAAGAAGTGGGACGAATATAGGTTCGCTCTCACTGAACACAATGCAGAGACGACCGAAACGGGCTACTTGGAGGAAATGCTGTAAAAAGATTACTGACCGTAAGGATACACTTGCAACTTTGCTTCATCTGTTGGCGAACAATTTGCAAACTCGACTGCAGCTGATCACAGGGTCTGCATTGCTAGTAGAATAAATGGCTAATCAGGCAGAATCTTCAGCCCGGATAAGGTTAAATGGGCAGTGGACTCGTTCAAATCATTTTAAGCCCTAGGTGGTGACAGTATATTTTCGGTACTTCTACAAAAGGTGGTCGATTGTATTTTGCCGGCAATGATCGCCTTACTTAGAGCAAGTCACAACTGGGAATACATCCAATTGACTCGGAGACAGATAAATGTGATTTTTATTCCCAAACCAGGCAGTAGGTCCGGCGAGCTGCCTAAATCTTACAGTGGAAAGACTAATAGGTGTCCATATCAGAGGCCGGCTAAAGATGTCTACCCTTCTGGACTCGAGTCAATATGCGTAGAGGAAGGGCAAAAACGGAGGATACCCTTCACCATCTATGCAAAGAAATGTAAAAGGCTCATCGCTCCAAGGAAATAGCCCTATGTGCCTTCCCAGACATCGAGCGCGCTTTCGATAATACCGGCTACGATTCGATAGCAAGGGCAATAGAAGACTCGATCAATCAATGGATAGGACCATGTTGGAAAGTCGTATAATATCTTCCTCTTCAAGTGTCAGATGCCCCCAAGCGGAAGTTCTCTCTCCTCTTCTGTGGTATTCAGTCAATGATAATCTGTTAGTCAATCTCGACAGATTGAGCTACAAAGCTATTGGTAATATTGATGACCAAGCAATTGCTTTACTATATGTTTAAGAATAGTGCAACATTAAAGGACTCTTCACCAATCCTTGTAAGGCTGTTCTAGAGCCTTTTACAAAAAATTAAATTGATAACGCTAGGACCTATCATCATGAAAGGCACCACTGTAGGCTATTCCAATGAGGTGAAGTATCTCGGCAGACGATTTAAATGAAATGGAATGGTTTAGCATGCCACTAAAACTTTAGGGGCTACTCGGCGCCCCTACGGCAGAACTTGGGATCCTAGCCCCAAAAATGATACATTGGCTATTCATTTCGGTAGTTAGAGCCATGAAAACATATGCGGCCAAAGTACTTGATTGAATGATGGCAAGGAAGCTTTAGAAGCTACAAAGAATTGCCTCTCTCGGTATTACAGGTTTTATGCGAATCTTTCCCACTTCTTCCATAGAGGCTGTCATCAGTCTCTCCCCCAAACACATCTTCATTATGAAGACCGCTGCCCTTATGCTATAAAGCTGCAGCTAGAAGACAAGTATAAATCAGGTAATCTTGTGGGTCATCTGAAAATACTTAATACTCAATTCCAAGTACGGATATGTTCTGTACTATCTATTTCCCGACGTTATGGCCAGGGATTACAGTTTTGAAAGGCTATTTGAGGTAGAAATATTAGACCGTAAAAATCCGTATCAGATCCAGGATGTTTGGTATGGTTTACCGACGGATCAAAAATAGCTTCCAGAGTGGGTGCTGGCGTCTTTGGACCCAACACTAAAGTCTCGGTAACAATCCCTCAGTTTGTTCCAGGCTGAAATCCATGCTAAGATAAACTTCGATAAAGGTATTAGGGACAGCAGTATAGTCAGGCAGTGCTTAAGGCATTGACACCTAACTTCATGGAACCTAGGCCAGTCAAAAGCTGCTACGATAACCTATAATCACTTGTCAGGCACAACAGGGTCAAGCTTAAGTGGGTCTCCGCCCATTGTAAACCTTGACAGGAACAACATGAGGCCATTGCGGCCTAAGATATCATCTCAACAAACTTAACCTTTGTTCAGATGCAGAGTGTCGGTTCTGTTTGGAAGAGGAGGAAACCTCTCAGCACATTCTCTGTGAATTTCCGGCACTATACTTGCTACGAACACAGATCTTTCAACTAATTACATACTCATCTTCATTAAGAAAGTAATATACCCATAAGGCTGAGTAGCCCGGAAACACAATAGATCTGGCTAGGTCGCAGTGTCAGCCATAAGGGTAGGTCTGTTTATGTAAGAAAGTCGAGTGCATTTCAGTTTATCTATTTCCTAAAAATAATAAAATGTTCAGTGGAGAACATTAGGTGAGGCTTTACTGGAGGATAAACAAATTAATTTTTTTGAAGTATCATCTGTCAAGAGCTAGATTTAAACACGTGCTTCAAGTGCTGTGACGCACCCTGGGTTAATTTAGTCAGACACTTACTAGGAGGTTAAACATACACGGTGAACACATAAAAAATACTCTTAATAAAAAACGTGTAAAAAAAGTGTCGCTTTTGGCGAAACTGAAGAAGCGGTGATTATACGACTTGGTGGCAGATTGAAATACGCATTTTTATCAAAAACACCAAATTACTCTAATTGCGAAGTTTCGTGTCAAAAATTTGAAAGTTGAACAAAGTCGCTAAGGCACATTGCACGGTGATACGTCACTTGCGTTAAATCATAGTCGAAGACGGTTTTAGATTTTGAGCGGACGAACCGTTCTCCGAT
This sequence comes from Matsumyia berberina, assembly GCA_917880715.2. NCBI lineage: Eukaryota > Metazoa > Arthropoda > Insecta > Diptera > Syrphidae > Matsumyia > Matsumyia berberina. The sequence continues at coordinate 104,887,405 of OU862870.1, read as the reverse complement.
CTGAAATTTATCGTTGTGTACATACATACACAGCTGGCGCGACAGCTCGGGATGAGCCAAGGCACAGCTCGGGATGAGCCAAGGCACGCACAATGCGTGTACGTGTTGCATTTCTCGCACGAATGGAAGGGCCCTACAATTTATTGCCGACTCCGAACGGCGAATTGAGAAGCTCTTTCATGACAGATTATACACCCAGAAGCCTGTCATTCCCCGATGAGAATTGGTGCCGTGAAAAATGCTCGGTGGACATGACTGGGGTTTAAACCCAAGCCGCTCGCACAGTAGTCTAACGCACTAACCACTGAGCCACGGCCAAATTCTTACATACAGCTAATAAACAACCTTCCCGCCGATTGTGTCCGTCCTGCACGTCCTACCGGAGTTAACTATGCTGGGACTATGCTGCTTTCTTAAGAAAGGGGTTGCACTTCATCAAAGGGTTGTGTCGTCCTCTTCATAAGTCTGGTAGCTAAAGCCAAACATATGAAATTGATTGGTGACCTCACCACCGACGTCTTTATTGGTGCTCTAAATCGGTTAATTGCCAAGAAAGGTGTATACACTTTCTACGGTAATATCTGTTAATGAGAATAAGAGGACAAGGACACTTACCTACGATTTGTTGACAAGATACATCCTTAACTTACCCAACGTCAGTTGGAGTTTCATACCTCTTTCCTCCCACACTTTGGTGGCGGGGGTAAAATCTGTGAAATATTACCTAAGGCATATAACCAGAGAGCAAAGACTGGCCAATGAAAAATTAAAAAAATAAAACTGAGTCGTGTCTAAACTCAAGACCACTGTGCTCGTTAACAAATTATCCTGATGATTAAATGGCCGTCACCCGTGGACACTCCCTTATTGGAGACTCTTGGTAAAGCATTTTTGGCGACAATGTAGTAGTTAACGACGCTCAAAATGTTTACAATCCATCTATAACTTGAAGGTGAACGACATCGTCATGCTCAAAAACCAAAATGGGCTATTTAAAGGCCCGATCATAAGATTTTGTTCATGTCCTGTTTAAGACAGTTGGCAATAGTTTCCAAAAGACCGGACACATTAATATTAATTGTACAAATTCTTACTTCTGTAACAGATTGTTCTAACAACGATTGTATCCTACGCGTACATCAAACAACCCTAAAGTAATCGAATAGAGCCAAATGGACAATTTTACAGCTAATAACGCACCTTATATGCTTGGCAATGTTGCCTTTTGACGTGATAACGTCTTTCAATTCACCTCCCCATGTTCTAAATTTGAGCGTTATAAAAAATTAGCTCTTTGGTCCGTGGCAATAACTCATCGAATGAGCAGAATGTTAAATGTTAACATGTAGGTCAGTCGTTAGGCTTCATAACTCACACACAAGCATATCGTTTTGACGTCATCACAACGCGGTGAAAACTTTGTCGTTTAATTATTTTTTTTTTTCGTCTTTGCTCTTCTGCGATTGGTTCTGGCTGAGACATGGTGGAAACAAAACAAGAAAAATTTGTGGATTCGATTTGTCTATGTCATGTCTACACCAGATCCGTCAAAAGAGCTAACGCAACAGTAAGTATGTACATATGTATGACACATTTGTCTTGCGACAGCTTCAAAGCATATAACAGCAAAGATATCTTCTTTCTTATATGAGTAGCAGAAACGATGCTAAAATTTCACCATCTTTGGTGGAAAAGGAACTTACATATGTAGTTCAATAGAGATAAGTCCTGTTATCGCTCTAACTGGCATCTTCTGGCTCATCACCTTACACCACAAAAGATTCATCTCAGTTTCCACGATGGCAGTGAGTCGACCTTGAAGCAAGCGAAGACAAAACAAAGTGCATGCTTACAAAATAGTGCCTGCTTACCTGTTTTGGCCGCCGTGACTCAGTGGTTAGTGCGTTGGAATGTTGACCGAGCGGCATGGGTTCAAGGCCCAGCCATATCCACAGAACATTTTTCGCGGCACAACCTCTTGTCGGGGAATGTGGAGATATGTTCGGTGGACATGGCTGGGGCTTGAATGCAAGCCAAATCACTAACCACCGAGCCACGGCGACCCGTTGCGGAGCCATAATCTTGGAAGAAACTATGTCGGAAATTTTAGCCTGTTCACTGTGAAGTCTTTGCAAGTTGTACCAATGATCGACATACGATATCGTCATCTTAGAGGTCCGACATGAAATTCGTAATGTCTCAGAAGTGCTAACTCAAATTCGTTAACAATTTGAAAGGAGGTTTTAAATTACATACCGAAATCAAAACGGTGATCGGATACAATACTGCGAACCATACAATAAAGATGACCACTGCGACGGAAAAAGTTTGCAATCGCCGTCGAGGCGATACTATCAGCGGTGCCCATTTAATTTTAAACATATTGCACTATACTGTCAAACTTAAAACTTATTTCACAAGAGGACTTATATATTTACTGTAGCACTTCCTTTTTCAAGTCAAAGTTTCTTAGCCGGACCAGCCTCCAAGAAGCTCGTTTTTCGAATAACAAAGCCCAGCAGAATAAATTTCTCGTCACCTCGTATCTCCCACTGGGCTCATTAAATTTGCCATTAAAAGCAACAAGTGTCGAAGTCGAAAGCTTTCAAGGCAAGTCTAGAGTAAGGTCCATCCAGTCCATTATTGTTTCTAGGGTCAGTCATTAAAGTTCTTATATGGCATTGGCTTATTGGATATTCTATTCAACTTAATTGCAACTAATTTGGACAGAAAACAAAACATGTGGGAAGAAGTGAAGGAAAGGTGAAGGTGAAGAAGTGGGTTTCTGATTTGCAAAAATGGAATTGTGTGTTTTTATAACAGTACAGGGGTCAGCGTTTATGTTTCAAGAAACTAATGTAAAAAAAGAAATGGTACTTTATTGATTCATTTGTTTCCGATTTTTTTACGAAGAACAAAACTTACATACATACATATACAGGGTGGGCCATCTAGTGTTTTTTTTTTAAATCATAGGTTATTTTGGAACTAACAGCTGTTTCCCGCTCGAAATCTTGACACAAATTCAGTATTATACCTCCGCGGAACGAAATAAATCGCTGTACGCTCAAGCAACGTTGGGAAATATTGAAAACTTATTTCCAAAATGAGTGCTGCGTAACCCAAACAGTGCGTTTTTCGAAAAGAAGTTTTGGCCGAAATGAAGCAACCACCACGACTGCTGTACGCAAGTTTGTGCAAAAAGTTCGTGAGACTGGTATGCTAGTGGACAACACTCATGGTCGCCGTCGTCGTACGGTGCACAGAGATGAGAATGTGGCTGCTGTGGCCGAGAGTGTGAGACTCAATTCACGAACATCAACTCGCCATCCATCTCAACAGCTCAACATTTCACGCACTAGCCTGAGGAGAATTTTGCCCAAAGATCTCGGATTATTCGCTTACAAGGTCCAATTGACTCACCAATTGAAGGCGCGCGACCATCCGCTTCGTTATCGCTTCGCAGTTTGGGCCGTAGGGCAGCTTGAATGGGACAACGATTTTGGGCGAAAAATCATCTTTTCTGACGAGGCGCATTTTCATCTTGGCGGCTACGTTAAAAAACAAAATTGCCGCATCTGGGGCTCGGAAAACACGCACGTTATTGTCGAGAAGCCAATGCATCCACAGAGAGTGACAATTTGGTGCGGCATCATTGGACCATTTTTCTTCGAAAATGAGGCTGGGAACAACATTTTGATCAATGGTGGGCGTTACAGAGCCATGTTAACCGACTTTTTTTTTTACTGAAATTGAAGACATGGATTTGGACGACCTCTGGTTCATGCTCCATGCCACACAGCCCATGCCACAATCGATGTTTTGCGCACCAAATTCTCAAATCGTGTTATCAACCATCTTGCTGATGTCCATTGGCCGCCTCGGAGCTGCGATTTGACCCCTTTGGACTTTTTTTTGTGGGGAACTGTGAAGGACCGATGTTATGCCAACAATCCGGAAACGATTCAAGCACTTAAGGCCAATATCATCCAAGCAATCCTTGAGCTACAGCCCGAAACCATCAACAAGGTCTTGGAAAATTGGGGTGACAGAATGCGCTAGTGCGAAGCCAGCTTAGGCAGCCACTTGAACGACATTGTATTTCATAATTAATGGGAATGTTTGTTCTTACTAATTAAGCTATAATACATGGAAAAAATTGAATTTTGTTCATTTTATTGCATTTTTAAAAAGAAACTTGTATTTGGCCCACCCTGTATACATATGTGGAGCAAGGTATTCGCAAGTATTCATTTTGTGCGTGTTATATTCTTCGCACGAATGGTAGGGACCTCCAGTTTTTACTGCCGGCTTCTAACAATGGTTTGAATAGCTTTATTGTGGCAATTTGCTCTCAGAGTCTTGTCATTGCATGGTGGTTTCGCAAAAATTACTTGGTTGAGACCTGCGTAGGCTTGTTTACTCAGTGTAGTAACCATTGAGACATGGCGGACCATCGCAGCTCGCACAGCAGTTTCAGACTAAGTTAATTAACCTTCGCATTCATAGTATCTACCCGGGTAGATAATTCGATTTACATTTGCTAATAATTCAGTGAGTTTTCTTTGTAGGGAGCAACTATGTCCTCCATAGTCCGATCTTACAATCCCTACTTTTCCGTTGTAAATTTGTCCATTCACCATATAAAAGGTTAGGGCATCGTAAGCTCACTACATGTTTATGACATGTGTTAAGTGTACTTATACACATATATCCAAATAACTGCTCGTACGGTCTGAAATGGGCTCTCAGATTCAGTTGATGATCGCCTTATCTTTTGCCTTATCTTCGGACTGGCGAATGGCTTTTATAAACTGGTTATCCAAACGAATAAAGCGTAAGTTGTTTTGGAATAGGTTGACAGACATGGTTGCATGAAAAAGAGATAAAGAACTCCGTTTCCAAAGCTTGCTTACTTTTTGTTAATCGGATTCTGGGCACCCATCACCGGCAAAATAGCGAAAAAAGCGATTAACTTTTTACCAGTAATCGGGGTCCATGGTAGGATCTTCGGAGTTACATTTATGATACAAATCTTCGGCTTTTTTGTTGGAAAACCTACAAATTTAGTTTCTAATGGATGGGCTCATAATACAAAAAAATGTGTCGACTGGCGATAGATTTCTGGTAATTGGGTTAGGCCCCATTATGGGTCCCTCTATGGGCGAAAGCAGTATTTTGCTTATACCATTTTGTACAAACTTTACTGGTAAAGAAAGTTTCATATGAGGTGGGCGCTTGTTCATCATGATCCCTCTCATCATCAAATTCGCAGTCACTATTCAGTTCCCGATTTATCTCTTCACCTATTTCAGCATCCAAATTCGCTTCTTCGTTATCAGGAAAAGGAAGATACGAACTTGGATGTTGGAAACGCTATCAGCGCTTGCACTTGGGGCAGGCTCACCTTCATCCCAATTAGATTTGGCAGCCAATATATTCCGAAAATATTCCTGCTTTTCTGCATAAGTCAAACTAATCCGGAAAAAAAATCACTGTGCACTAAACACACAGTAGTACGTGAATCTAATGCCGTCATAGGTATCACGACAAAAACCGGTAGGTCAGTATGTGAAAGTACGCCCAAGTTGTCGAAGTAATAGGCTCCAGAAAAATGCTACAGTGGTCAGGTAGACGAAAGTGGATGCTCAGGTTAAGCATATCGCACTCCATTCCCGGTTTTGGAACGGAGTGATCGTCTCTGGTGTCATCGGAAAGGAATTGATGTCTGGAAGGTGAAGTTGAAGTTAAACTTAGATGATCTGTAGTCAAAAAAATATATAGTAAGCGCGACAGCTCGGGATGAGCCAAGGCCTAGCTTCTCGCAACCATTCATGCTGTGCCTGTTACATACATTTTTCGCACAAATGGAAGGGACCTACAATTTATTGCCGACTCCGAACGGCGAATTGAGAATATCTTTCATGACAAATTATACTGCCGGAGGCTTGTCAAAGTACACATGACGTGTCACTCTACCTCCTCAACCTAAGCCAAAGTTATAGTGTGGGATGAGTGTACCATGGCTCATAGAAAGGTATTGAGGATCGAAATAGGACGCTTCGACAGTGCTTTTGGCCGGTGCCTTTAGACGGACCTAGCTTGTTGTGCCACGGGGAACACAGCAAATAAAATTAAGGGATGTCTCAAGTTATCCATCTGATAGCTTAATGTTCATCTTCGATATGACTTGAGGGCAGGGGAGTTTTCTAACTTATTTCTTGATATTGGTGATGGAAAAATTAGGGATGAATTAACATACCCAGCAACCTCTGCGATGTTATGGGAGATATGACTAGTTTGACTGACAGAATATTATGTACCTAAACATTCATCAGTTTGGAGGTCATGGCTGAAGTATTTCACAACTATTTGCACTGAAATAAATTACTCAGCCAACAACTTCAACAATTTTTTGCTGAAGAAGTTGCAAACTGAGAATGTGAAGTCTGAATCTATGGACTCGGAAGTAAAACTCGAGAAGAGTTATTGGACACATTTTGTATCCACCAGGGAACCCACCTCACATCCCCAACCTCAAAGTTGTTGCGCAGTCTAAACCCTCTGAAACTATGCACATGAAGACTTTGTACCAACACGTAATCGAGGGCAGGATTGTCACAAGTGTCAAACAGGGAAAAACTGTCTTCATCACCGGATTCTTCTGATTCCACATTGAGTTCAAACATTTCCAATTTTCCGTTAAATTTTAATACCCCATGAACATCAATAAGGTACAGGAACAGGGCTTGAAAGTAGACAATGTGGATCTGAGGAGTGACTGTTTCTCCCATAGCGTGCTTAGCGCTAATTCACCTGATAGCCTGGTCATCCCCGACACAGAAAGAAAACCCAGGAAAGTTGTTTACAGGGACGCCTTAAAGAATTAATATAAGAAATTGAAAGTTTATACCTACTCATCAATGGCTTATAACCCGGCGAACGATATAACGCATAATGTGACGTCTTTCCACACGGACTTAGTAGCGGGTATTAGCTAGTATTTCATATTTTGGTTATCACAAACCATAAATATCAGTATTATCATCGGCATCTTGCTAAGACCATGCTTGGCCATCACATGAGTGAGCGGTTCGTTTTCATAACTCAGCTTGGTTTTGTATTCAGCTCCAGCAAAATGATGATGACAAATCCGGTTTGAGAACTGTCTGAGTCGGAGGCAGGAAGGGTTTTCGGACTCCTGATCTTTGCCAGATGATCAACCTATTATCAGTCCATATCGGATGCACAGTAGTTGTTTCGAAAGCAAATTCATTTCGGCCACGCAGTCAAAAACGGTTGCGCTAGACTACCCGGATAAGCAATTTGAGTCTACATGGGTCTACACATATTGCTACCCGGAGATCACCACTAGTAAGTAAAGCAAGCACTTAGTTATAAATTTGTTTGCTGCGCTAGTAACTCAAACCAAGATTTGAACTATTAGGCAACTGTTTGGCAGAGTGTTGATGTGTTCGATGCAGGAAGATCCCTAGTCACAATTCTAGTTAATAGAGAGATTTTTTGTTGGCATTGCCCACACCTCCAATCAGGCTGACTAAGCTTTAAAAGACTCGGACTTAAGTGTTCAAGAATATGCAAATTTAATTTCAGCTGCTTGTCCTTTCACATTTTTCCAAATCTATTGCATAACTAGCACAACATCTTCTGAATTCTCTATATACTTCGACTTGTGAGTTTCAAAGAGCTCCTGCAAACAATCCATGAACTTCTTGTGCAGTTTATCGACTTCTTCATCCGTTGGATTTTCAGTTTTCGTCACATCAATGGGTGCACCAACTGCAAGAAACAAATTTAGTTAAGGAAACCATTCTCTGAACCAACAACTTACCAACTTGAACTATACGCCTGCGTTGTGGCATTATTCCGAACGTGTATTGAAAAAATCCTCGACCCTTTACTAACATCCCAGGGACACCAGTGATATCCAGCAGCAAATTTTGGATTTTTCTCAGCAACGAACCTGGAGGATTGTCTACTTGATCGTAAACATCTAGCTCTCCGAACGAGTACACTGGTACTAAGGCAGCCCTGGAATTGAATTTTATTTACCACATTTGACACATTTTACAGCAAACGTGTCATGAATTACCCGGTATGCATGGCTACTTTGATGAATCCTTTCCGATTTCGAATGTTAACAAGGTAGTTTCCAGGTTTAGCATCAAAAATTTCTCGTGCCCCACCAACAAGAACACCGACGGCAGTGGCAGTATATCCATCGGCATTCACTGGGTCTTGCGGGTCATTTGAAGTCAAAAGATTGTTGATAAGTGACCGTCTTGTCACTGAGATCATGCCCCAGTATTGAACAAGATGTCTCGTGATGGGTGAATTAAAAAACCACGTCATAGTTGCCAAATTTACACGAACCTTTGGAAACAATTCATTCCATTTTCGAATGTCAACACTCATATTTGTGAAAACGCCAATGCTACATGAAGCGATTAAATGATTGGTTGGATAAAGTGTATGCAAAAATTACCCAATGATGCCATGTGGATAGCATGTTAACAGATAGTTCTTGGTCGGTGGCAATTCAGCGGTTTTCACTAATTCTATGGGGAAATACTCACGAAAGTGCCTCCAAAAGAAGTTGTCCCTCATACATCTTACTCTGTAGAGTAGAGTGGGTTGTGCAAAATTTTAAATGGAATTAAATTATGTTGTTAGGTGTTCTTACCCCGGTCCTCGAACGCAGTTTTGAGCTCTGTCTCGGTCGAAGAAGATCCAGAGGCAATATACCAACACGAACACTCTAAGGTAAACATTTCCAAAGAGCTAGAAAAGAAGGGATGTTAATGACTACAATCTATGAGTTTCTGTTTCTCTTCTCTGTCATTAAACGCCTTTAGTAATGTTTCGAAATCTGGTAACGCTTTTAATCATGAAATGTGGATATATGGAGTAATACTGGACAAAAGGCTTACCCGGAACTCGCGCCTAAACATGATTATAAACACGGCGATTGGGGCAGTGTTCATGTGCCCACGCCTGTACGGGAAAACATGGAGACTGAATTGATCGTACAACGTCATAATCGAACAAATGATCACCTACGCGTCATTAGTATGGTGGCAAAATACCCTGAGTTTGCGTAGGAATCACCAGGGGTATGAGAACGTGCCCAACGGCAGCTATAGCAGAAATGCTTTACCTCATGCCGCTACATCTAGCAACATAATAAGAAACTATGCAACATAAACTGGACCTTGACTTAAGTGGTCATCTAAGAATAGTAGAATACATTTAGAGGGACCCAATTTTCAAGATTCCAGATACCATGCTAAAGAGATTTCGATTCTACAGAAGTTTCGAAGTTGTTATAGGTGACCGTAGCGAATGAAGGCCCTATAACACTACCAAATTCCCAAATCGGGTATACAGATTCAAAATTAGAAAGCGGCAGCACAGGCGGTTGGAAAGTCACCGACAGTATTTTAAGCGAAGGATCATGCTAGTGCAAGCGAATACCTGCGGGGAAGAATCCAAGGAACCCGCATCTCCATTTTTTGAGGCAGCCAAGCAGCACTATTAGCCCTTAAATCCTCTACGGTAGGGTTTGAGGGTGTCTGGGTCTGTCTCAATCTCCTCAAAAGTCTTGGATCGGTAAACAAGATTATCGTAGTCTGGATCCCAGGACCTGAAGACTTCCAGGCTAACGAACTCGTTGATCCCGGAGCCTGTTTTGGGGAACAACCCAACAGTGCCTACTCCAAGATAACGCAATACGGGATTAACAAACACATTGACTACTGGGCAAACCTTCAGAGCCTTAGACAAGCGAAGATTTAATCAACCACAACCTATACAAGGGCAAGACTTAACTTAAACTCACGGGTTGTCAGACGGGACATTGTGTACTCAGATACCATCTGCATAAAATAAAAGTATCAGGTATCGATATTTGCTGGGTTTTTCGAGAACAGAAAGAGACCGCTGAACATATTCTGTGCGTATGTAGAGGAACCGCAAGGAAAAGATTACTCCACTTGACGCGGGCCTCGGTCAACCCTGCGGAAATTCAGAAAATCGAACATAAGGCTATACTGAGGTTTATCAAAAGCCTCAATATAACCTTTGGTTAAACTATATGGACCAACACAATAGACGTCATAGGTAGCAGTGCGCATTTAGGGCCGTCGTATGCTTCTCAAGTAAAAAAGGTTAAAGCACAGACTTGTAAGGTGTTCAGGTGTTGCTCTCGCTAAGCGTACGAAGAAGTGGGACGAATATAGATTCGCTCTCACTGAACACAGTGCAGAGACGACCGAAACGGGCTACTTGGAGGAAATGCTGTAAAAAGATTACTGACCGTAAGGATACACTTGCAACTTTGCTTCATCTGTTGGCGAACAATTTGCAAACTCGACTGCAGCTGATCACAGGGTCTGCATTGCTAGTAGAATAAATGGCTAATCAGGCAGAATCTTCAGCCCGGATAAGGTTAAATGGGCAGTGGACTCGTTCAAATCATTTTAAGCCCTAGGTGGTGACAGTATATTTTCGGTACTTCTACAAAAGGTGGTCGATTGTATTTTGCCGGCAATGATCGCCTTACTTAGAGCAAGTCACAACTGGGAATACATCCAATTGACTCGGAGAAAGATAAATGTGATTTTTATTCCCAAACCAGGCAGTAGGTCCGGCGAGCTGCCTAAATCTTACAGTGGAAAGACTAATAGGTGTCCATATCAGAGGCCGGCTAAAGATGTCTACCCTTCTGGACTCGAGTCAATATGCGTAGAGGAAGGGCAAAAACGGAGGATACCCTTCACCATCTATGCAAAGAAATGTAAAAGGCTCATCGCTCCAAGGAAATAGCCCTATGTGCCTTCCCAGACATCGAGCGCGCTTTCGATAATACCGGCTACGATTCGATAGCAAGGGCAATAGAAGACTCGATCAATCAATGGATAGGACCATGTTGGAAAGTCGTATAATATCTTCCTCTTCAAGTGTCAGATGCCCCCAAGCGGAAGTTCTCTCTCCTCTTCTGTGGTATTCAGTCAATGATAATCTGTTAGTCAATCTCGACAGATTGAGCTACAAAGCTATTGGTAATATTGATGACCAAGCAATTGCTTTACTATATGTTTAAGAATAGTGCAACATTAAAGGACTCTTCACCAATCCTTGTAAGGCTGTTCTAGAGCCTTTTACAAAAAATTAAATTGATAACGCTAGGACCTATCATCATGAAAGGCACCACTGTAGGCTATTCCAATGAGGTGAAGTATCTCGGCAGACGATTTAAATGAAATGGAATGGTTTAGCATGCCACTAAAACTTTAGGGGCTACTCGGCGCCCCTACGGCAGAACTTGGGATCCTAGCCCCAAAAATGATACATTGGCTATTCATTTCGGTAGTTAGAGCCATGAAAACATATGCGGCCAAAGTACTTGATTGAATGATGGCAAGGAAGCTTTAGAAGCTACAAAGAATTGCCTCTCTCGGTATTACAGGTTTTATGCGAATCTTTCCCACTTCTTCCATAGAGGCTGTCATCAGTCTCTCCCCTACACATCTTCATTATGAAGACCGCTGCCCTTATGCTATAAAGCTGCAGCTAGAAGACAAGTATAAATCAGGTAATCTTGTGGGTCATCTGAAAATACTTAATACTCAATTCCAAGTACGGATATGTTCTGTACTATCCCCGACGTTATGGCCAGGGATTACAGTTTTGAAAGGCTATTTGAGGTAGAAATATTAGACCGTAAAAATCCGTATCAGATCCAGGATGTTTGGTATGGTTTACCGACGGATCAAAAATAGCTTCCAGAGTGGGTGCTGGCGTCTTTGGACCCAACACTAAAGTCTCGGTAACAGTCCCTCAGTTTGTTCCAGGCTGAAATCCATGCTAAGATAAACTTCGATAAAGGTATTAGGGACAGCAGTATAGTCAGGCAGTGCTTAAGGCATTGACACCTAACTTCATGGAACCTAGGCCAGTCAAAAGCTGCTACGATAACCTATAATCACTTGTCAGGCACAACAGGGTCAAGCTTAAGTGGGTCTCCGCCCATTGTAAACCTTGACAGGAACAACATGAGGCCATTGCGGCCTAAGATATCATCTCAACAAACTTAACCTTTGTTCAGATGCAGAGTGTCGGTTCTGTTTGGAAGAGGAGGAAACCTCTCAGCACATTCTCTGTGAATTTCCGGCACTATACTTGCTACGAACACAGATCTTTCAACTAATTACATAGTCATCTTCATTAAGAAAGTAATATACCCATAAGGCTGAGTAGCCCGGAAACACAATAGATCTGGCTAGGTCGCAGTGTCAGCCATAAGGGTAGGTCTGTTTATGTAAGAAAGTCGAGTGCATTTCAGTTTATCTATTTCCTAAAAATAATAAAATGTTCAGTGGAGAACATTAGGTGAGGCTTTACTGGAGGATAAACAAATTAATTTTTTTAAAGTATCATCTGTCAAGAGCTAGATTTAAACACGTGCTTCAAGTGCTGTGACGCACCCTGGGTTAATTTAGTCAGACACTTACTAGGAGGTTAAACATACACGGTGAACACATAAAAAATACTCTTAATAAAAAACGTGTAAAAAAAGTGTCGCTTTTGGCGAAACTGAAGAAGCGGTGATTATACGACTTGGTGGCAGATTGAAATACGCATTTTTATCAAAAACACCAATTTACTCTAATTGCGAAGTTTCGTGTCAAAAATTTGAAAGTTGAACAAAGTCGCTAAGGCACATTGCACGGTGATACGTCACTTGCGTTAAATCATAGTCGAAGACGGTTTTAGATTTTGAGCGGACGAACCGTTCTCCGATCTGAAATTTATCGTTGTGTACATACATACATAGCTGGCGCGACAGCTCGGGATGAGCCAAGGCGTAGCTTCTCGCAACCACTCATGCGTGTTGTATTTTTCGCACGAATGGAAGAGCCCTACAATTTATTCCTGACTCCGAACGGCGAATTAATAAGCTCTTTCATGACAGAGGTTTGTCATTCTCCGACGAGAGGTGGTGCCGCAAGACATGGACATGGCTGGGGATTGAACCCAAGTCAAAGCACTAACCACTGAGCCCCGTCGATTGGTTGCGGGGTCATAATCTTGAAAGAAACTATGTCGGAAATTTTAGCCTGTTCACTGTGAAGTCTTTGCAAGTTGTACCAATGATTTACATACAATATCGCCATGGTAAAGGCCCGACATTACTTTCGTAAATCTCTTTAATGTCCCATATAAAACAAACAACGGAAACCAGACACGTAATACTTTGACATGCTGACGTGCTAACTCAAATTTGAACGGGAGGTTTTAAATTACTTACCGAAATCAAAATGATTATCGGATACAATGCTGCGAACCATACAGCAAAGACGAACACTCCGGCGGTAAAAGCTTGGATTCGCCTTCGAGGCGATACTATCAGCGGTGCCCATTCGATTTTAACCATATTACACGATAATGTCAAACTTAAAACCTATTTCACAAGAGGACTTATATCTTTAGTGTAACACTTCCTTTTTCAAGTCAAAGTTTCTAAGCCGGACCAGCCTCCAAGAAGTTCGCTTTTCGAATAACAAAGCCCAGCACAATAAATTTCTCGTCACCTCGTATCTCCCACTGGGCTTATTAAATTTGTCATAAAAAGCAGCAAGTGTCGAAGTCGAAAGCTTTCTAGCCAAGTCTGACTAAGTCGCATGTTTCGGGTTATGACCTGGTCTTAGAGTGAGAAAACCGCCGATTTTTAAACGGGATTTGGACTAATAACTAACTGCTCATCCTCTCGAGAACAAGGCCGAATGTTCATTAATGTTGCTAGGGTCAGTCAGTTCTTCCATGACATTGGCTTATTGGATATTCTATTCAATTTAATTGCAACCAATTAAAAAGAAAAAAAAAATTGTGGGAAGAAGGGAAGGAAGTGAGAAGGTAAAGATGTGGAATTGTGTGTTTTCAGAACAGCACAAGGGTCATCGTTTATCTTTGAAGAAAATAATGTAAAAAAGAAATGGCACTTTATTTGATTTATTGTTTCCGATTTTATTATTAAGAACAAGACGTACATACATTACATATATACATATGTGGGGCAAGGTAGACCTATTTTCTCGCAAGTACTCATTTTGTGCGTGTTATATTCTTCGCACGAATGGTAGGGACCTGCAGTTTTTACTACCGAATTCTCACAATGGTTTGAAAAGCTTTATTGTGGCAATTTGCTCTCAGAGTGTTATAATTGCATGGTAGCTTCTTAAAAATTACTTGGTTGATTTCGCTGAGACTGGAACCTATGTCGGCTAGTTTACACAGTAACCAGTCAGCCACGGCGGACTGTCGCAGCTCGCACAGCAGTTCAAGACTATGTTAATTAATCTATTTACATACACATTCAAGGTTAGTAGTGCGACTATGACAGTCATTCTATGCTTGTTCTTCTATGCTTCAGGAGCTTATCAGTCAACATGCATAGCAGGCGATATGATGACGAAATTATGGATCTATTCAGTTTTCTCTAGCCGGAGAGGAGCACACCAACCGTTGGCACAGAGTTATGATTAATTTGACTGTGGAACGCTAAAGGTACAATAGTGTATTGAATTGTGTCAACAACAAGCTCCTAAAGCGAAAAATAAATAAAAAAAAAAGCAGAAAAGAAAGAAAAGCAATACAAGCAGCTACTTTGAAATAGAACGAGCGAGCGGAAAAAAACGAAAATTTATTTAGTGTTGTTTTGGAGACAAGGAAAGGAATGAACCCAGCGACTGATTTAGAAATCGAAATCGAAATCGTCTTGGGTTCGAGTGCGAGTGTTCCCTGCAGTGAGAGAAAAGGGATTAATAATACGACCATGAGAGCACAGAGGTTGTGGCCGTAAAATATCGGACCAACTACTAGAATTTGGACCACTATAGGTTCTCTCTTGTTTTTTTTTTAAGAATGGAGCACAAATAACGAAACGGAAAACAGTCATATAAAGCAAAGAATAAGGGTATAAACCACAAAGTAATTGTATTATAACATTTGTTTCTTTTTTTTCGATTTTTTTTCCCTGTAAGTTTCGTAATCGATATAAGAAATCGTTATTAATCATGTCCATGGCAATTACTGTTGAATGTACAACAATTGTTCACAAAGTTAAGCACTGTTTGCAAGGTTTCGTGGTAAATAGTCAGAAGATTGAAGACATTATCCATAAGAAAGTTATAAGCAAAAAAAAAGCACCAAACAGCAACGCAAAGGAATTAAAATCAATACAAGATGCGGCCGAGTAAATGAAGGAAACATCTCGACTGCATTCGTTTGAGACGCGTATCTAGTTAATAACAATAGTAATACAATAATTTACATCGTAAGTGGATCTCAGAGCGGAAGTTAAAAAGGAAAAAATTAAGCAATCGTCAAAATGAGTGCTGGAGGAGAACAATCTCCGCCTATCGGTAAAACGCTAGGGCCATCGGGTAAAGGCAATGGTGATAATTCCAAGTCCTCGTGGAATAATCCAGTTCCTATGCGACATTTTAATTCATCACTGTCTAGAATTCGTCCACAGTCTAGCTATTCGGCTATGGTATTGGTGTTTGATGATTCTGATCAGAAAAGCGCAGCAATTACAAGTGGTGCTCCTGGACTTGGAACTAAATGCGGTCTTGGTTCGGAGTATGGATGCGGAGGTGTTTCCTTCCAATTCGAAGGATTTGGCATCCTCTTTAAGAAATCTCGCCAAATCATCATCGGGAGGTTTGTCAGGCAGTTCGATTTCATTGCCCGGACGTGACTATAGTGCTCTGTTGCGAAAAATATCATATCAACATCAATATTCACTTCGATCATCTGCAAGCGAAGTCACAAACCTAATACGGGTGCGTAACTCGACCTTAGGTAAATTCGCACCATCGTTGTCAGGTAATTATTTTAAAGAAAAAACTGTGCCAAGTTCTCGCAAGTATCATGCAGTGGCAACACGCTCTGGTGGTGGTACCTGCAGTGGAGTGGCACATCATCGCCTTAGTCTAGTGACTGGGGTTGGAAATACATCGCCCTTTTCTGCGAGTCCAATTGATAAATAGCCCTCGTATAAATTCACCAATGCAATTCGCATTTGCACCGATAAAAAGAATTTTGAGCTGCCGCGGGGATGGACGTCGTTGGTCGGTTGCATCTTTACCATCGTCATATCGTTCATATCCTTCGTCACAGTGTTCTAGCCAAGAACGTCTTCATCAGCTGCCAAACATTCCTACTAGTGATGAACTTCGAATACTCACACATCAATTTTCGAATGATATGAATGCTTCAACATCGACTGGATGTTGTACACATCCCGATCATCATCATCATTTTCATGCAGCAGCATCACATCATCATATTTCGACGCCATTTCATTGTCCAAGACCACATCGAATTGTGACAAGTGGAATAAAAGCTGTTGTAACGGGTAATGTGTCACCGATGGCGTGTACCAGCACACCATCGAATGTGACCTATTCACCGCATACACCGCATATTTCGAAGCAAAATAGTACTGCATCTGCAGGAAGTCTGTGCACAGAATTTATCGAAGAATTTGACAAGTGATCATGCATCAACAGCGGTAGGAAGTGGCTGCATCAGCGGGAGTGGATCGCACAAAGATGGTAGAATTTCTCTTTTCCATCGACCCCGTTCGAGAAGTTTGTCAAGTCCATGTCGATCGCCGGTTATTTACAATGAGATTGCCATCATGAATACACTCTACAAGGAGCGATTTCCTAAGGCCACTCAACAGATGGAAAAACGTCTTAAGCACTTTATCAACGAAAATAAGAGCGCAGCATGTTATAGTTTTCGCGATTCTCAGCCGATTGTTAGGTTTGTTCACCATCAAGTTCTGGAAATGGCACGAGACTGTTTGCACAAATCTGAGGCGAAACTGATTACAAGTAGATATTTCTACGAGATGAGTGAGAATTTGGAACGGCTCCTGTTGGAGACAAAGGAGAAATCACCAGAGGCAGCCGTCGAACTGACAGGAGTGATAAAGAAACTGCTTCTTATCATATCTCGTCCAGCGAGATTGCTTGAATGCTTGGAATTCGATCCAGAAGAGTTCTATCATTTGTTAGAAGCGGCCGAGGGTCAAGCAAAGGCCATGCAAGGCATAAAAGCTGATATACCCCAATACATAATACACAAACTTGGCTTAAATCTAGATCCGATCGCAGAACTTCAGCAAGACTATCCTTTGTTGCCTTGAGTATTTGTCATTGCGGGGTAATCAAGTTGGAGCCGATGGTTTGAAAGTCTTTAGTTTCTTTATTACTACCTAGTAAAGGAGGATGTATGACTGTATATAAAGCCATCAAATTGACGGTTTCCTTTAGTTTGTCTCTGTTTTTCTTTTTTTTTTTTGGTTTGTATTGTGCTTCGAACTCTAATGCTGTGTAAAATCTATCCAAAAAGCTTTCAAATTCTTCACTCAGGAAATTGTATTTAAACCATTCGGGTCGTATTTCTGTCTCTTTAAATGAAATTTATTCACAGAAGCAAATAGAAGCTTTACTATTAGCGTCGAGTGTTCCAATTGTGGTTGTCTATGCGAAGCACAGACACATGTAGGCCAGGAGAAGCTCTTTGGGATACCACTTGCATCTATACCCTGAAAAACACCGCTCAAGTTATTGAAACCATTTTGGAGCTCATGATGAAGCTGAGAATATTTAGGTTAAGTTAGGTTAGGGGGGAAGTGCACGTTATTTGTGCTTGCCCGGCGGCCATTTGGTCTATTGTGTTCCCCTTTTTTAAAAAACTCTTGGTGCCGTTACTAATTAATTTCAACCATTGGTTGGCCTGTTCTCGAACCAGATGTTAGATGTTAGATGTTAGAAATTGGGGTGTGTGTTTGTGTGTGTGCACTGCGACCTATTTAGATCTATTGTGCTCCGCCATGCTCATATTGGCCGATATATCTCGACCTAGAGAACCTCCTCCAATTCAATCGCTCTGAGAAATCGGAGTATCTGGATTGGATCCAACGAAGGGAGGTCCATTTCAAGGAAAGTGTACGCTCCCAGGTGAACTCTTCTTTTGTGGATCAATGCTCCACAGTCCATAAGGAGGTGTGACGGAGTCTCCTCGGCATCGCTGCAGAATCTGCAGTTTCCGTTTGCTTCTATTCCTATTTTCCTGAGATGCTCCCTGAGTCTGCAATGGCCCGTTAGGAAGCCCGTTAGAATGCGAAGCTGGTTTTTGCTAGTACCTAGGCAGGCCTTGCTCCTTATTCGGTCGTAGTTCCCGAGGAGTTCCTTCGCCTGCCTTAATCCCGGGAGTGTCTCCCTCTCTTCTCATTTCCTCTTGAATTCGATGCGGTCCCAGCCCGCAGAGTTCTCGAACCAACCTGAGCTCTTGACGAAACGTATCATGTTCATTATTGGGATTTGCGCAAGGTCCTCAAGTTCTTCAAAAAGTCTGTTTCCGATATAATAGATGCGACATATTTAAATATTCGGGCATTCGCAAGTAAATGTTTGATAACTACTCCAGTAGTCCGGTGAATTAATAGCTAGTCTAGCGGCCATCTTGCCTATCGCACAGTGATGTGTCAGTACTCCTATAAGGATACTAGCTTCTTTTTTCTCCAATGCTAGTAGGCTTTTAATTCTATAAGGAGCGAGATTTAACACAGTTACCCCTGGTAGACCAGGCGGTGTTGGTCACTTCACTTACCCTGTTTTCAATCAGTCTCTTCAGTACACCCATAGGAATATTTACGAATGTCCAAATTTCTTCATTGTTTAATGCTGATCCTTTCCGAGCTAGTGCATCCGTTGTTTCATTTCCTCCTACATTGATATGTCCTGGAACCCAGCACAGATCGATCTCGTGAGCATCGCATATTCAGTTAAAGATTTGTCGGCAGCTCGAAACTGCTTTTGGTCTAATTATCTCGCTGCCTAGTGGCTTGCTTGCAGCTTGACTATCTACAAAGATTGTAACCCTGGAACGTAGCTGAAGCTACTTTTAACGTCAGTATGTGATATAGTAGTACCATGCGAGTTCATCGAGCTTACAGTTCCCTGGAATGTCCTTATGACCGGGTACCCATCATATGTGAATGTCATCTCCATGCGAGTTGGGCGACAATCTGAAGTAGCTTTTGATGTACATACATGCTACCGATTTCAGAGATTTCAAAGCAGCCTAGCTATCGGTGAAAATTTTAATGAAAAATATATAATATTATACGTAAGCCAGGATAAAGGGATCTAAGATCGAGAAGCAGCTTACTGTTTGGCGTAAATATCTAGAAGAAGTAGATGTAGGAGCACATCACGTGCCGCGAATGGGACGGGTCTTAGTGCTCCGCTAATGCATATGCATGCTGATCTTTTCACTTTCCCCAATGGATTATGGTAAGGCTCTGTCTAAGGCCGTCCGATCACATCATACATGAGTATACATAGGTTTGACAACGGACAGTGTGTGGTACGACGTAGCAGTTCCCACTTCTGACCAATGGCTTTTTTTGCAGCAGTCTAGCGCTGCAGTGGCTTTTTTTCAACGCGTTCAATATTATTGGCTTTCCAGTCTAATGAGACCCAGAGGAATGTTGTACTTCCTGGTGAAGTGAACTTGTTCGACTTTTCTTGGGGTTTACACCCAGAGCTCTTTTGGTTCCTTATCTTGAGAGGATAGAAAGGGCGTTTTGATGAAGTTTACTACGTGTGCAACGGCATTTACCGAAGACACAATCATTTTGGATTCAGCCCTTTCCAGGTCGAACAGTAGCTTATTAACCGCCACAATCCAGAAAAAGGGAGAAAGAACACCACTTTGTGGTGTACCGCAGCTCACGGATTTGCGGGTCGAGGCATTGCCCATTCTGCCTGTGAGCAGTTTTCCAATTAAAAGTCTGAGCGAGACCTCAACTTCCAGGCTCATGAGTACATCGGTGATCGTTTCTAATTTGACGATGTTGAAGGCGTCTTCGATATACAAAAATATAACCATGGTGAACTCTTCTCTTTGACGCTCGATGGTAGGTACCAATGGACATAGTCCCCGTGGCCCAGTGGTTAGTGCATTGGACTGCTAGGTGAGCGGAGTGGGTTTATGCCCCAGCCATGTCCACCGAATATTTTTCGCGGTAACACCTCTCGTCGGGGAATGACAAGCCTCTAGGAGTATAATCTGTCATGAAAGAGTTTCTCAATTCGCCGCTCGGAGTCGGCAATAAATTGTAGGTCCCTTCCATTCGTGCGAAAAATGTAACACGCACAAAATGAAGGATTGCGAGAAGCTAGGCCTTGAGTCGTCCCGAGCTGTGGCGCTCCTTTCTTATATCTAGGCCATGACTGATCGCAAACAGCAGACTGCACTGGGTAAGCAGAAGCATGCGGTTAAACGCTCCGCGATGTCTTTTTGATGAAAAAATTTAAGAAACTTGTGGAAAAAAAAAACGCGCGATTGGTGAAATTGACCCTGGGTAGGTAGGTGGTAGCTCTTTAGACCATAATTAGCGCTAGAGTTCACCGTTTTGTAACCACGAAACTCGTTTAAACCTTATTAGTATGTGGTTGTTGATTTGGTGGTTTAGGATGGCTATATCCACCCGGTGGAGTTTAAATACAGGATAAGTTCTCCAATCCTTTTCTCAGCTATCTCGGCGAGGTCCATGAAGAAGAGTTTACCCAATGAGCGCTGTCTAGTTCTCGCAGGGCCGTACACCTGCAGAGGAAGTGAAGTAGAGATTCTTTCTCATTAAGGTCTTTGCAGCTTCTGCAGAAGTTGTTGTGAGGAATACCAAGCTTGACCACATGATCTCCGACTGGCCAATGGCCTGTGATAATGGCTACGATTCTGGCAATATCTGGTCTTGATTTGCCAAGTATCTCTCTTGACTTAGTTGTATTTAAGTTGGGCCAGGTCTTTCTTGAGATGAAGCAGCTGGACAGGCCATTCCATCTTTGATTTGCAAGCTGGAGGAAGTGTAGATGTAGAAAGCCCTTAACAGTGCCCAGCGGAATATCGACTCTTTCTGGAAGTGCACTGTTAAGGGCCGATCCTTTCCTGGCCAGCTCGTCGGCATGCTCATTGCCTCGTAATTGCTATGACCTGAGATCCAGTACTCAGTTGATTAATTTCAAGCCGGCATTGCTCTACCAGCTTTGATGATATGGTAACCGCATCAATGGCTTCGATAGTGGCTTGGCTATCTGAGAATTTTGGTTGGATGTTTGGATATTTTGGTTGGATGTTTGGAGATTATTGAGCAAGCGGCAGGCCTCGCGAATCGCGAGAAGCTCCGCTTGGAAAACACTAGCAGAGTCTGGAAGACGAAGAGACTTTGATATATTCAGTTAGTCAGAGAAGATACCTGCGCCGACTCCGCAATCCATCTTCGACCCGTCCGTGTATACACCAATATCACGGTCTTTGAGAACATTTCCATTCTTCCATTCTTCTCTGGTAGGGAATTTAGCAAGGAATAATTTCCTAATTGAGGATGTAATCGGTCGAAGACCCGACCAACCCGACTCCTGGAACGGTTTCCAGGATCTAACAGTGACCTTATGGCTTTGCGGTCCAGGACCCAGAATCCCTGAGCCGGATCGCACCGCACTGCAGCTGTGTCTTTAATGTGAAGGTCAAGGGGCATTAGTTTCATGATCACACTTAGAGTATCGGTAGGACCTCTGCACTCTGCACTTTCCTGAACTTATCGATGTTGCATTTTTTGGCTTACGGCAGGCCACCAGACTATGGCGAATTGGACGCACAACGGCAGTGTACATCCACAGGGTCATCTTTGGCTTGAGTCCCAATTTTTTGCCGAATGTTCTATTGCAGGCATAGAACGCTATACTTGCTTTCTTAACCCGCTGTTCTATATTGAGCTTTCAACTCAGTTTTGAATCGAGTATTGTGCCTAGGTATTTTGCCTTGGGGCTTAGTGAGAGTGGCTGACCAGAAATTAACCCTAATCTTAGTGAGAGTGGCTGACCAGAAATTAACCCTAATCTCAGCACAAATTCGCGTATTTCAAGGACATTTGGTGAATATTGCATTCAAAAGTTAATTATAGCCACCATCAACGTTCTCCTTTTTTTTAAATTTTTTTATGCGCTCTTTGTGACTAACGATATCAGAGAAAAACACTGTCCCTGTTCTGTTCTGACACGATAAGGCGAATGGGGCCGATGACGCATACATAATTATTCGTCACTACAAGTGTGACACCCACCCGTTCCGTATGCCAACTACGCCGAGACGAAACCAGATAAGAAAACAATTCATCCAGAGCGGACTGTTCTCATCCAGTCGCTATGAATCGTTCTCGCTGTAGTTGTCGGCATCGAAGTGAGATTAATTGCTTTCGCAATAGAATGCGTAATTAGATACAAAAATGTCGCACACTTATCGAGAGAACACTATGGTGTCTTCCTTACCTGTGTCACCTTCCAAATTACAATTGCAAAACACTGTTTCGGGGGGAAGTGTTCTTTGAGCACTGACCCAGTCGAATTATTGTAAATTCTAAATTCTCGGGGTGTTATCCAACCACAACCCGCTTGGAATCAACTAGTCGCTTCGGTCAGATATGTCTGGCGGTCGCTTGTTGCCGGTTGTTGATGGTCATCTGAGTGCGTATCTACGAAATTTGTGGTTTATCAGCGGACTCGACTGATTTTTATC
The DNA here is from genome assembly GCA_917880715.2 of Matsumyia berberina. Taxonomy (NCBI): domain Eukaryota; kingdom Metazoa; phylum Arthropoda; class Insecta; order Diptera; family Syrphidae; genus Matsumyia; species Matsumyia berberina. Next base: position 104,864,728 of record OU862870.1, on the reverse strand, counting down.
AAAAGACTGAAAAAATTTGCGATACCGACAACGAGGGTTATGAAATTCTTGTATCAATAAATGTTCTGAGTTGTCGTTCGGGAATTCTTTGTCAGACTCTCGTACAGCGTGTCGGCGTTAAAAACCTGTTGTGCAGTGAAAAGTGAAAAGTACTCAGACAGTACGTTTAGTTTCTAATTGTTTGTACAAATTAAATATTTAGAATTATGGTTAAAATCGACTGGGCACCGGTGAAGATAGCACCTCGCAGGCGAATACAAACATTCACAGTCGGGGTGTACGTGTTCCTTACGATTGCTATTGGATTATTTTCGTATCTGCTATGCGCTTTCGTCTTGGTAAGTCTAATTAAAGCTTTGTGTTTATAATTTCGAATGCATGCCGTCTGTCATAAATATTTAGCACAACAGTCATAAACGTAGAGATTGACATCGAATCGCAGTAGTTAAGTGGATGCGCTTCTAATTTCGAGAATTAAGTTGGCAATAAACTTTACAGATCTGACATAAAAATTGGTACAATTGCTTGTTGAACACTGTTTGACTTTAAATCACCAGGTTTTAATTGGTTTCAATTTTTAAACAACAAAACACAAAAGGCAGTTTAAGTATCACAGGTTAGGTTGGGTTGAAGTGACTGCCAACACACTTTGACCCATGAGGGGTCCGTTGTGATATCAAATGGATCTTGGAAAAATCCCCTACCTACTCATTGAATGAATTTGAGCTTCTTATGAAACGTAGGAAGCTACTAACATCGGTATTTATCAAGTGACCTTAATTAGTGTAGAAGAAGGCTCCTTAGTGTACTTTTTGAAGTGAAACTTCTTATGGCTCAGTAGTTCATTTTTCCGCTAGAGTAAAACAATAAGATGAAACGCCACGAAATAGCGAAACACAACAACAAAAGTAAAAAGCTCTGCTAGGCACAGGCAGTCGGGAATAATCAGGAAGCTTGTACCACCAATGGAAGGAGGATCGATGTGTGGAATTTTATACTTCCTAGTGAAGAGTGCTAGTTCACGCCCAAACCACATCGAGCTGCCCATAAGTATGGCATTTGCCAGCCATGAATATGAAGACTTTAGCTTCTCTACATGATTTTGGTATATAAACCATATCCAGACAGCTTTTCAGAACCATCTTTTACGTGGCTAGGAAGATGTGCGATGACTTTTTCATGAGTTCGGTCCAACGCTGATGATTTTGGTTTTGGTAATGGTGGGGAATGCGGCTGCACGTGGTACACTGGTACCTGGTACCTTCGGCGCGAAAGTATGGTGGAAAGCAACTGAGAAGTCCACACATATCACAAACCTCACAGAGGTGCACAGGAGTTATGAGATCAACATCCCAATTCGATTTAGAAGTTATGTTGAATTTACCCCCACTAGACTACTACGTAAAGAGCAAAGCGGCAAAAGCAGCACTAAGGCTAAGAGACACCGGTTCATGAAAGTGCAGCTCCTATGCTCGCGGATCGATACTTCACCTATACGGACATGGTGATCTCGAAAGGAAAACGGACTACGTCACACCATACTTAGACTTTGACAAAAACTACTTCACTCTTATACCCAGCAGACAAGATTAGGAAGCCAACACCCTAACAGGAGAGCAAGCTATCCAAATTTACACTGATGGTTCTAAGATGGAGAAAGGTACTGGAGCAGGGATGTACAGTAGTTCCCTAAAAATAAACGATTTGTACAGACTCCAACTGCAATTCCTTCCAAGCTGAAATCTTCACTATTGATAGAGCAGCAAAAACAATAGATGATAGGAGACTAAGCCCAACTAGGATCACCATCCTCGTCGACAGTCAAGCAGCTATCGAAGCTCTAGATAATACTAGCACCAAATCAAAAGCGGTGTCTACCTGTCGTAAAATCCTAAATAAAATAGGCCGCACCCACGAGGTCAACATCTGCTGGCGTTATCGAGGGCAACGATCAGCTTTGGAAAGAGGGCACACCCACACATCGATAAACATCCCTATCAGTGTACTGAAAGGTAACGTCGATTACAATATGGTCCGCTAGAGGCGACTGCATTATATCCCGCAGCTTATGGCAGACAATAGACCAGAACAAAACATAATGTCTTCTGGCTATGAATAAAAAAATACTCGCATCCTAGTAGGTGTACTGACGGGACATTGTGCCATAGGTACCATGGCCAGCAGACTCAGCATCGACTCCCCAGACTACTGCAGGAGCTGTCAGGATGCGGAAGTGACAGAAACAATTAAGCACTTACTCTGTGAGTGTCCCAACTTCCATAACCGTCGACTCCGACACATGGGAAACAGGCTGTTTGGAGACCACCCATCTATAACCAGGAGAACACAATGGACCAGTAGGCCCCGTGGACGCTCAGTCATCGGACTGGGCACTTCCCCCATAACCTAACCTAACCTTGATTTTGGTATTGGAAATATTTGACTCTACGACATTTATTATAACTGTTTTTTAGTAGGCATGTGTGTATCTAATCTTCAACCGATATCAACAGAATTCTAAGCAAGGTGATACGTAGTTAGGTTGTTTTTTGCTTTAAATACTCGTATCAAAAATCAGATTTCCTTCCGATTATAAATAATTTCGAAATTCTGATTTCATTTTGTTATGCCAACATCGTTATAGATAAAGATCCCTAAGGCCTTTTCTCTGCATAAAACTTTGTTTGTGCTGAAATTGTGCTGGATTGTAATTTATGTACATATTATGATTGAGTTCATAGTTTTCTTTTCAATAATGATTGGAAGTTGAAGACAGCTATTCGTCGGTGGCCTTCGAAATTGAGTCGATAAACTGCGAAAGACGACGTTAACTCTTCAGCAAAGAGTGGCAGTAGAGTGAATTATAAAAAAACGAAAAAAAACATTAGGTCAGTTTGGCCTAAAGGCTTTGAAGCGATGGCTTATCACCGTCAAGGTACCAAGGAAGTGGAAACATAATCACTGACACTAATCAATGACACTATTTCCTTATGGCTGACACTGCGACCTTTAAAGACCTATTGTGTTACCGGTACAATTAGCCTAATATTCCAACTCCCTCCTTATAGGGATGAGTATGTCATTAGAAGCCGAGTGTTCCTAAACTCCGCTAGCGAACAGAATTTTCTATAGAAGATCTGTCTTCATAGCCAGTTTTTTTGCTGGGTATTCATAGAGAATTTGCTCAGAGCTCTCCTTCTCTTTCAAACAGAACCAAAGCTTTGTGTTTGAAGAAAGGTCTAAATTATTGAGATGGTATCTCAGGCTGCCTTGGTTTAGTTGTTAGTGCATTGGAATGCTGACCGAGCAGCGTGGGTTCAATTTCAAGCCATACCCACCCAACATTTTTCGCAGCACCACTTCTCGTCGGAGAATGGCAAGCATCCGGGAGTATAATTTGTCATTAAAGAGCTTCTCAATTTCCAGAGTCGGCAATATATTGCAGGTCCGTTCTAAAATGTGTGAAAAATGTAACACGAACAACATGAATGGCTGCGAAAAGCTAGGCCTTGGCTCATTCCGAGCAGCTATTTATTTATTCTTTTTTATTATCTCAGGCCGCAATGGCCAGTAAGGAAGCCCGTCAGCCTCCTTTCCTTTCAAGGTTTCGGAGTTCCATGTAGGAAAAGATATTTATAAGTCTCTTGGCTTGCCTTAGTCCGGGGACATTTTCCCAGTGCGAGCTCAACCGCAGTTTCATTGCCTATAATGCTGTGGTCGACGGGCTCCCAACCAAGTTTGACCTTGTTGCGGCTGGGAAGTTCTTGTAAGGTTTTGAACTAGGACTTGATACTCTCGGAGGCTTGTCATTCCCCGACGTGAGGTGGTCCGCGAAAATTGTTCGGTGAATATGGCTGGGGTTTGAACCCATGCCGCTCGGTCAGCAGTCCAACGCATTGACCACTGAGCCACGGAGACTAGAGATGCCTCCTTATAAAACTAGAGGCTTATTTATCTACAATATATCGAATCTCTTAAAAGTCGCCGAAGGATTGCGTTTGATAGAGACATATTAATTAATAGTTTCAAATGTCTTCCGTTACTTTCTTTGGTTAGGATGCGTTCAGCCTCTAGAAATGTGTGAGAGAGCTTCTTATTTTATGAGAAGTTCCATCGCACGTTGCATCAAAGAAGCTTTTTTATATGTACATATCTTGTTCTTGAGATATTTTTTTGCTGTTAACCAATCTATGTAACCAAAGTCATGTCATGTTAATTGTCTCAGATTCATTTACAAAAACAAAATTTTGTGTTATTTTACCTATGCATTAGTCCTTACCTATAAGGCTCGCTCTTATTGATGAAATAAATTAAATTAAAATTAAAATTTAATTTGTCCAAATCTATTGCATAACTAACACAACATCTTCTGAATTCTCAATGTACTTCGACTTGTGAGTCTCAAAGAGCTTCTGTAAACAATCCATGAACTTCTTGTGCAGTTTATCGACTTCTTCATCCGTTGGATTTTCAGTTTGCATCACATCAATGGGTGCACCAACTACAAGAAACAAATTTAGTTCTATTTAAGGAAACCATTCTTTGAGCCAACAACTTACCAACTTGAACTATACGCCTACGATGTGGCAATAGTCCGAACGTGTATTGAAAAAATCCTCGGCCCAACAATAGGACCGGAGAGACACCAATGAGGTCCTTTACAAAAGTTTGCATTCTTCTCACAAACGAACCTGGAGGATTGTCAACTTGATTGTAAACGTCAAGTTCTCCGAATGAAAATACTGGAACAACGGCAGCTCTGAAAATTTAATTTATTCAATATTTTCTTAAGTGCGCAAAGGTCTTGGTTTACCCCGTTTGCATGGCCAATTTAATGAATCCTTTTCGATTTCGAACGGTCAGAATATAATTCCCGGGTCTTGCATCTAAAGCTTCCTGTGCACCGCCTACAGCAAGGCCGACGGCAGTAGAAGTATATCCATCGGCATTGACTGGATCTTGCGGATCATTCGAAGTTGAAAGATTGTTAATTATCGATCGTCTTGTCGCTGCGATCATAGACCAGGATTGAACTAAATGTCTCGTAATGGGTGTATTAAAATTCCACGCCAGAGTTGCAAAATGTACCCGAACTTTCGGAAATAACTCATTCCATTTTCGAACGTCAACACACATGTTTGTGACTAAGGCAAGGCTTCATAAAGAGATTAAATGATTGCTTGGAGAATATATTTACAAATAAGTTACCTCGTCACACCATGTGGGTAGCATCCTAAGAGATAATTCTTAGTCGGTGGCAATTCAGCGGTTTTCACCAATTCCACGGGGAAATAGTCACGAAAGTGCCTCCAAACGAAGTGATCCCTCATCCATTTTACTCTATAAAGTGGGTTGTACAAAATTTTAAATGGAATTAGATGAGTATGTGATCTTACCCCAAGCCTCTTACGCAGTTTTGAGCTCTGTCTTGGTCATAGCAGATCCAGAGAATATATGCAAGCATGGACACTTTTAAATAGACATTTCCAAAGAGCTAGAAAATAAAGGACAGCTGTTACTGGTAATGTTGTTGCGGTTCCCGCTATGATAATGAAGAATATTTGCGAACGCAATTTAAGTGCGAACGATACCACTCGTTCTGCAATTTTTGGACGTGTAGAGTGTGACTTTGTCTAATACTGTTACTGCTGCATTTTTAATAAGCGACATTCTGATTAGACCCTCATTGTGCGACAAGAAGGACAAGAATCATCACAAAAGATTTTTTTTAAACAAATTTTTAATAAAATTTAGTAAAAAGTTTCTAATTTTATTCGCTTATTCGCTGCCAATATTTATAAATAAAAAATTTCGAAAAATTCGCGCTCACGCGATATAATAATATTTTGTGGCACGTAAAGATAAAAATAATAATTTTTTTTCTTCGAAATTATCCATTACTAGCGGCCCTCTCCGGCTTTGTACGTGTACAATTAAGTTACATATTTGATTATTGTTTTTGGGTATGTTTCGCTTTATTTCAACCTTATTTTAATTAACAAAAATATAATAACGTAAAACAGCTACGGCTACGAAGCTATCAAGCGCTCGCTGAAGTTCAGTTCAGATGGATCCAAGCGAAAAGCTGATGGTTTGTCCTTAAGTCTCACAATGCGAACCGTTTCTCGCCACGATTGAGCTGTAATATGACATAAAGTACCCCTGGTGAAGGCCAACGCCCGCAGTGAAAGATGTTGATGTAACGCCGTTTACCTGAACACAGCTCCTACAGTTCATGTATAGGAGATCGAATGGCCCTCAGAAGAGCGCCGTCAATCCCATACTCATGCAGTATACTCCAGAATTTACCTCGAGGAAGCCGATCACTACTCCCGTGACACACTCTTAGGCCTTTAATGAAGCGAGAGAGCCCCTTTACTTCCTCTTACCCCATGACCTTATAAGAGGAAGGAACGAAGAAAAATTAAAATAAAACTACCGTTATACAACTGGGCCAAACAAAAACAACACATGAACGATCACGATCACGAACTAATGTGATGTTGGCTACAGTAGCGCATTCTATAAATAGTCAGACTTTAAAACCCAAATATCTCAATAACTATACAACATATTTACATACTATATAGTCTCTGATAATCTTATAGCTATAAGCTAACATATTGTGAAAGTTTTATGTCAATCGGATTAGTAGTATTTGTGTGAATCCCGAAACAAACTCCTACATTAGTAGGGTACGGTCACAGTCTCTACTGAGCACAATTACTTCTAAATCTATACTAATATTATAAGTAGAAAAAGTGTGTTTGTATGTAAGAGGTAATCTCGAAAACTCCTAAACCGATTTTAGTGAAATTTGGCAGAGAGGTTACTTAAAATCTAAGGAAGCACATACCGTATGTGACTTTATCATAAATTCAATGTAGCGAAAGCTCCAAGATGGCCGATTATTTTGTTAAAGAGGACTTCCGTAGAAATGAAAGGATTTAGCGAGTAGAATACAAAAATATATGCTACCGATAAAATAATACTTTTTATCAGTACAACGTGTCACACTGCCAAATTTGCATAATAGCTACGAATAAATAATAACAATATGAAACCCGGCAGGCGACATCAGCGGCCCACGGCGTTCATCGCAAGGTACGAATACCTACCCGTCTTAATAAATTGCCGAAACAGCAAATCTGAGAGTACTTTCGCTGTTATCGAAGCTCTGTCATAACAACACACACACACACCACATAAAAGCCAAGCATTGCTTTAATCGTTGCTCTCATCGCTAATTGCAGTACAAGCCTTGCATCATCAACATCATCCTCTTCCAATGCCCCGCTTATCTACTACGAGGGTCTGGATTTTAGGGAGTTTAAGCGGGAGTATAAGCGTTTAAAAATAAAATTGAGTTTTGGACAAATCAATTAAAAAAATTAAACCTAGATTCCCAACATCCCCAAGCAAGGTATACTACATTGTTTATCTTAGACTGCCGAAGAAAAGGGAGTTGACTGTTTGGAAGATGTATGCGAAAATATGGACATACACGGGCAAGCAGAATCTGAGAATATTCGAAAGAAAAATTGTATGGAAAATATTTGGCCCAAAACGAGATGAAACCCGAGACAGACAAAGAAATAACAATTAAATGCTTGAACTGTGCTCGAACCATATGGACTCCGCTGGGCTGGACATGTTGCTAGAATGATGGATTGAAATGAAATATGATGAAAATACTGGGAAACCTGTCATAAGCTACTCGAAAGCCGTGGCCATGAATCAGGAAGGCTCGAGATGCAAAGTAGAAGGTGCCGAAGCTCATCTCGAGCTGTAGTGTTACATGATGAAGATGATTATTTTAGCAACTCACTTCAAACAGGAACTTTAAAATCACTTCCACTTACCAAAATAAAAACGCTGAGTGGATATGGAATTATTCCTAACCCGTATATAATAAAGATGATCACTCCGGCGATAAAAGTTTGCATTCGCCTTCGAGGCGGTACCATCAAAGGCGCCCATTCGATTTTAACCATATTACACGATACCGACGAACTTGAAACCTAATTAACTTAATTTAATTTAATTTTTTATTCGATGAATTCCTTTTTCGAATCAATGTTTCGAAGCTTTATCCGTAACTCTGACCAGCACCGACGAAGCTCACTTTTCAAATCACAAATCCGAGCACAGCCAATTTCTCGTCACTTCGTATTGGATATTCCATTGAAATTGATTGCAATCTACTTGAATTGCAAAATATTGCTAAACTTGATAGGAGGCAAAGGGAAGGAGGAAAGGAAAGGTGAAGGCGAAGAAATGGGCTTCTGATGACTATAATCCATCCATTAATACTTCTTTACTTGTTTATAACAACACAAGGTTCAGTGTTTTTGTTTAATAGATCTATCTAAACAGCATTTTTTGAGTAACTGGTGCTGTTTTTACTTCACTGCAAAATTAACAAGACGTATGTGAGGCAAAGTCCAGAGCTACTCACAAACATACATGTTGTGCGTTGTACATACTTTTTTCATGAATAGTAGGAACCTACAGTTAGTATTGCCAGCTCCTGAGTTTTGTCAGAGAGTTTTGTCATTCGTCGACAAGAGGAGGTGCCGTGAAAAATGTTCGGTGGATATGGCTAGAACTTGAACTCACGTAGTTCGCACATCCGTCCAACGCGCTGAGCACTGACCTACTTTTGAGTTAGTTAAAACGAAAAATTGGTTATTTTGAAAAACGTTCATTAATAATTCAGATTCTGCATTTTTGTACTACTATCGCAATCCAGTGCCAGAGTACAAGGACATGCGGATGACGTCGTCGTTTTACGTAAATTCAAAGACCCAATATCAGATATGATGCAGTGTGCCCTTAATCTGACTTCAGATTGGTGCAGGACCAAGGGGGTGACCATCAACCCGGGTAAAACTGTCCTTGTACCCTTTTCCAAGACGAAGAACCACGATCGTAAGAAAATCTTATCTATCAACTTATACAGGAAATCGAAATATCTCGGGGTAATGCCATCGTCAGACATACATTCCTAGCATGATGTCCAAAAACTCTGCAAGCCAAAGCCCAAGAACAGTTAAACCCACTGCCACGCTTTGCCTGGCTGCGGTTCTACTGAATCAATGAAAGCGTACTCGACTGCAACCATAAGAGAATTGCTGCCACTACGCAGAATGGAAGTTTTGCTAAGTGTTCTTAGGTTCCTTAAGATACTGGAACTTAAAGTCGGCGATTTATCATACCATCTGACCATCCTAAAATCTTGAAAGTCTCAGACAAAATGCTCAAGAGATTTCGGTTCTCCAGAAAGTTATAGGTGATCATGGGTGACCTACAGTAACCCCGCTGAATGTTTTGTGATGCATTTACCCGAAATGTGCACTTAAACGGCGCTAAAAGCACTCGTTTAATTGCATCGCTTTAAGGCCTTTATCCTAATACCATTGTTGAAGGTGACACAGAGTCTTATTTTACTGGCAAAGCAATACTGACCGAACATTTTACAACCATAGATTAGTGTTGGTATGACGAAATCTTTTGCCAGCATAATACGGGTCTTAACGGAAGTGAAAGATTGAGTTGCCCATAAGGTTCGAAGCACACCATAAATCTTTTTGATCGCAGCGTTGATAAAGCTGTCCTAGGTCAGGCTCTAGTTAAAAATTATTCCAAGGTTTAAGCTTTCTCAACATTTTTAGTAGAAGCATTGGCTAAGATTATAGGAGATAAATATGAAAGATCCAATGGATACATTGTGACAACTGAGCACTTGGATTTTGCAGGGTTTAATAAAGGACTATTTGCCTGTGCTCAAGGCATAATATTCTCGAGGTCCTCATTGACGCAGGCAGCACCATGCTCGATAAGGCGAGGTGGGCGGTGGGCAGCTGGCATGAATACCAATGGCGCAGTGTCCAGTAATGATACCGGAGACTATCCTTGCTTCGCAACGACTAAGTTTGACCAGAGACAGAGATCTCTTCTTATTATAACTCATCCATAAGCTTTTAGCTGTTGCACATGTGTCTAGCTGGGTCCAACGTGAATTGACTCGACTTATAGCCTTGTCTTCAATATGCCTTTTTAATTAGCTTATTGGAATTCTCGCAAAGTGGAGTTCGTCAGCCTGGGATATCCATATGCGCTAGTACCGTACATAGAGTCACCGTATTGGCTCTCGATATCTCATCTAGATGTTTTTTTGCAGATTCCTACAAGCCACGATCTAGTTATCGCGGACTCCAGAGCCTCAACGGCTGCCTGGCTATCGATATAGATGGTGATTGTCTTTGGGATGATACCCTTCTCGTGGACAGTTTTGAGGCCTCGATGATGGCTGTGATTTCAGCCCGAAAGACACTGCAGTCGTCGTTTGTTCTTAATGAATGGTTTATTCCTAACGCCTTGCAGTAGACCCCGGAGCCTATACCAGAACCATCGGTGTAAAAAGCCAGTTCCTGTTTATTGGTAATTTTGTGATTCCTCTGTCAAATGCCAGAGTGTGGATCATATGATCTGTTTCTGTCGATCTGTCGGCATTCTCTCCTCTATTGTTTAGTAGTATGGTGGCCAACAGTCCAAAAGGAGTATTTGTTACAAGCACGCAACAGATGGCATGCCTGGGAGTAGCAGGTGTACAGACTACAAATCTACACCAACGGCAGCCATAGAAGTAATATTGAACATCTTACCGAAACATCTAGAAGTGAAAAGACATGCTGCAACCTCGGCCGCGAAACTGAGCACCATAAGCCACTTCGAAGACAGATCGTATATAGGGCGTCGTGAAACTATCAGGATGATACGAAAAACAACACCACTGGTAGGTCAACGACCGACGTTGCGACTTCTCAGCGACTTATATGTATAGCACTATACACAGACTGTTTTACATATTACAAACGAATCGTGAGCGGGAGTATAATGTATCTCAAACTTCATGTCACAGTATTTCTCCTCGATCCAGAGGGAGGTGGAGGCCCTCGTGGGACACCACACCCAATCAAAACGCGTAAACATTTACTCTCATAGAAAAGCAAAAAGCTAACAAACCCTGTAGTCTCTACTCGTGTGGAAATGCAAAAATTTGCAAAACCCCCTCGGCAGCCGAAGCAATGTTAACATCCTATGTGTACCACGACACACAGGAGAACGGTCATCAAGGCAACAATCGATAATAGGATCAACCGGGATTTCCCTTAATACTTGGCAAATCTGGTGATATGCAGAGTGGCTAGATCCCACATTGCTAAACCAAATAATACCCTCCGCTGGAAACTGATGAATTGCAACCGAGCAAAACTGAGATTAAAGGACTCCTGACAAAGGACATAAATCTCAACAAGCACATACACAGAATGCGACTAGCTGACACTGCAATGTCCAAAATGTACGAGGAGGAGAAGGAGGACCTGGAACTCTTCCTCTGTCACTGCAAAACCACGCCAACGGGTAGTTGGATCTATGCGAATAAAGGACCTAAAGCAATTAGGGTGCAAAGCGATCGGCGACCCCACATAGAAACAACAGACACTTCATAGACTCCCCATCACTAACCCTGCTCCCCACATACCTCCTTCACCACGTATACAAACTTCTTCAAGAGTCATTTATGGGGAATTACAATGGGGCAAGCGGAGGCCTAAGTAAATTATATTTTCACCCTCCAAAACCAACCATAGTTTAAAGAAGTCATCACACAAATGAGAAAGGACAGCAGTGTCACACGACTTGAAAAAGTCCTGCAGAATTAAGGCCACCTTGTCCTCTTCGATAGCTGGCCATATATTCTCAGTAATACTTATTAAAGCCGTGGTACGACTGTGATTCGTTCGAAAACCAGTATGTTTTATTGTCAAGGAATTGCGATTGTTGGACTCATTAATGATGCTTGTAAGTCGAATGTGAAATTTGTGTCAAAAGCACTTATCCGAGCTTTTTTCAACAGGTTCTAAATTTATTGCATAACTAACACGGCTTCTTCTGAATTCTCAATATACTTCGACTTGTGAGTCTCAAAGAGCTCCTGCAAACAATCCATGAACTTCTTGTGCAGTTCATCGACTTCTTCTTCCGTTGGATTTTCAGTCTGCGTCACATCTATGGGTGCACCAACTACAAGAAACAAATGTGGTTATATGTAAGGAAAACATTCTCTAAACCAACAACTTACCAACTTGAACTATACGCCTGCGATGTGGCAATAATCCGAACGTGTATTGAAAGAATCCTCGACCCTTGACGAATACCGCAGGGATACCAGTGATATCCAGCACCAAAGTTTGCACTTTTCTCACAAAAGATCCAGGAGAATTGGCTATTTGATCGTAGGTATCTAGCTCTCCGAATGAGAACACTGGAACTAGGGCAGCCCTGGAAGTGAATTTTACTTAGCATCTTCATCTTATAGCGAGCGTGTGCTGATTTACCCCGTTTGCATGGCTATTTTGATGAATCCTTTCCGATTTCGAATGGTAATAAGATGGTGACCAGGTCTTGCATCTACTGCTTCTCGCGAGCCACCCACAGCAATGCCGACCGCAGTGGCAGTATATCCATCAGCATTAACCGGATCTTGCGGGTCATTTGAAGTTGAAAGATTGTTGATAAGTGACCGTCTTGTCACTGAGATCATGGACCAGGATTGTATTATATGTCTCCAGATCGGTGCACTAAAGCTCGACGTCAGTGTTGCCAAATGTACACGAACCTTTGGAAACAATTCATTCCATTTTCGAATGTCAAAACACATATTTGTGAATAAACCAAAGCTAAATGAAATGATAAAATGAATGCTTGGAGAAAATATTTACATATAAGTTACCATATCACACCATGGGGGTAGCATGCCAATAAATAGTTCTTGTTCGGTGGCAATTCAGCGGTTTTCACCAATTCTACGGGAAAATAGTCACGAAAGTGCCTCCAAAAGGAGTTGTCCCTCATCCATCTTACTCTATAGAGTACAGTGAGTTGCACGAAATTTTGAGATGATTTTGAAAAATGTTCTTACCCTTCTCCTCTTATGCAGTTTTCAGCTCTGTCTCGCTCGCACCAGATCCAGAGAGTATACACAAATACGGGTACTTTTAAATAGACACTTCCAAAGAGCTAGAAAATAAGGGATGTTAATGAAATAAAGTCGTTACGGCAAAAAAATGCGAGTTTCACTGCAACCGACTTAATTCATCTCTGAGCGGACGGCAGCTGTGGAACAACCTACGCCAAATGTGCAGATAATATTGATGACAATGATCTTAACGGAAAATTTGTTTCACTTCAGCACTCCTCGTACCAAACACAATTTTACTAGTAATCCTTATAAATAGATTGCTCTCTGGTTTAGTTACACCTTCAGGACGGTAGATACTGCAGGGGTCGTTGCGAGTTTCCTACTTCTCCTCTTAACGTAAATATTCAACGCCATAAATAGGTTGAGAAAAAGCGACTTCTGTGAAGACCTACATAACTTCGTCCGAAACCTGCCTGTAGCAGAGCTTAAACTAGTCTGTGGTGAGCTTAATAAGGGATGACCAACCCAGTAAACGAGAAAATAGGGAAACGTTGGGTGGTCTACCTTTATCTACCTCCCGCCAACGGAACGTTTAACAGCGTGTTAGTGCTCTGATAAAGAAGGGGTGATATGGCTTACCACCTTCTGCAACAAAATCTGGAAGTCCCAAGAATGGAGCCTTTAAAAAACGTATGCCTATCGGCCCCACCAATAATATCTATTTTGCTTAATCAGCCACTGCCAATGACCAACTAATTTAAATATCTCGGATCACTCATAGTAGCAGATGGTAAGATTGACGAAAGTAGTGCAGAGATGGATGAAGTGGAGATGTCTAAAGGTGCACTAGACACACAAGAACCAGCTAGGAGAAGGGAAAGACCCCTAAAAACATGGCGTAGAACTTTTGAGGACGTTCGAATAGGGCTGTCATTAAAGGCAGTAAGGTTCCTTGAGTGTTGAAGAAATCCACCAAGACCGCATGACAAAGTTTAACTAAAAAGCGGAAGTGAGTCCTTCGGATATGAGCCGCTAGGCAGTTCAAGAATTTTTTCAAGCAGACTTTGTACGTTTTTATGTACTTGTGTGTTTCTGCAGCTTAATAGGATACACCGAAAAGGAGTTATTCTTTTCAGTCATAGTCAACCACACCAGTAATAGCGCGTATTCTGGTCTCCGGTAGAAAAGGTACGAAAAGGTTGAAAGGAGATCGCTGGAATTGACACCTTCTGGACAACCATCTCACACCACTCAAGATTCATCGCAGTTGATAAAGAAGCGAGCGACGACAAAACAAAGTGCATGCTATCGGAACAGTGTCTGTTTATCTATTTCAAAAAAAGCGTTTTTTCTTAAGTTGCGTAATAACATCTCAATTCAAGTTAAAAATAGAATTGGTGCTTCATAAGATGATACCACTTAATGGTACCAGTTGCGCGGTGATAAGCATATCCTCATAGGACCTTCGTCAGAAATTTCACCCTATGAACGATGATCAAATAAAGACAAATATAAAACGAATTTTGTAAGCTGTACCAAGCATCGTCAAAGGATATTGCCATTGTCAAGCTCCGACGTGACTTTCATAATTCGCGTTTGACCCTTCGCTACTGACCCTATAGAATCGGAAATCAGCAGTCTATGGACTTGTAACATTTTTACATGTCGTCTATAAGTGCTATATCAATAACTCAGGCCCGACAAAAATTTGAACAGTACATAGGTTTAAAATCACGTCGACTTACGAAAATCCAAGCACAGATCGGGTATGATATGAGTCCGAGCACATTTAAACAAAAGATGAACACTCCGACGGTGAAAGTCTGCAATCGCCTTCGAGGCGGTATCATCAGTGGTGCCCATTCGATTTTAACCATATTCACCGATACTGTCAAACTTAAAACTTATTTCACTTCCTTTTTCGAGTCAAACTTTCGAAGTTCCACTCGTGGCTCTTACCAACCCCGCCGAAGTTCACTTTTTGAATCACATATCCGAGCACAACAAATTTCTTGTTACTTCGTATCGCCCACTTGACGAAACTAATGTCCAAGTCGACAGTTTTTAAAACAAGTCCGACTTAGATAACTTGGATTTTGGTTTTAAACTTTGTTTTTGGAGTTTACATAGGTGGCATTAAATCAAATAGAACATTATGTGTCCGTAAGTTAAATGGTTACAAGCTTTAATGGCAAAAAAGTTGCAGTTTTTGAATGGCTAACAGCTTGCCCTCTCGGAAACAAACCCAACTATCCATCACTGTGAAAATTTGGAGTTTCGAGGAGAATCATTCATTAAAGCTTTCCTATGACATAAGCTTATTTAGACTGAAAAAGAAAATGTGTGTGGAGAAGAGAAGGAAATGTGAAGCGTGAAGGTGAAGGTGAAGAAACTGTACAAGGGTCAGAGGTTTTGCTTGATCGCTCTATCTTTACAACTTTCCACTTGGTATTAAGAGAAATGACACATTTTTGAGTAATTGGTGCTTTACAGCAAAGTGAACAAGACATATGTTTGTGAGGCAAAGTCCAGACACATATGTACACGCAACCACTCACGTTATACGTGTTATATTTTTGGCACGAATGGTAGCCAGGTAGTTTTAACTGCCGACTCCATGCGTTTGTTTGAAAAGCTTTATTATGAAAAATTTTAGTCTCAGAGTTTAATCGTTGCCTGGTGGCTCAGCTATGTAATATCTTCTAGCCTTCCAAATCCAGAGTGTACAATAGAGAGCATCTAATATTACAGTTCAATAAGTTCAAACATATTTGGTATAGAGTGTCATGTGACTCATTCACGGTGCGTAGCATGCCTTGTGTGTTTTGTTTTGTTAGGTGCTGTGTCAGCCATTATGCCGTGTGAAATATATTATTGGGGTAGGTCAGTGGTGATAAACTACTGTCGGTGTGATATACAACTGTAATTGATTTTCCTGCGGTGGGGAGAACGTCGGTACATTGAGAATTTGTAATTGCATAATGATAACGCTGCAATCAAGTTGAAGCTGCTGGTTTAAAGTCTTTAGTTTCTTTATTAAAAGCTTACTTACTTACTACAGCGGCGCTACAGTCCGGGGTGGACCTGAGCCTCAACCAACAAGTATCTCTAACCACCTCAATCTTTAGCCAACTGCCTAAAGTTTCGCATGCAAAGTTGGTTAAGGTCCCTTTCCTATGTAGGGACTGCGGTGATGAAGAGGTTCAGGAGGATACTCCAAACTTTCTCTGGCACTGCCCAAGCCTATGTCACTTGAGAAACAGAACATTAGGAAGACGTATTACCAGAAGTATAGAACTATCTGATGCTCCACTAAACGATCTTACCAGATTTCTAAGGACATCACAATGGCTGGAGAGCCAAGGCAACAACGAGCAGTAAGATAGAAGTCCGGTAGGAGCCGGGATTAACTCCCATGGGCATCACAATGAGTCCACAAGGACGTAAGTGTGATGAGGTCGAGTGCTCAACCCAAATACCTAACCTAAGGTGCGCCACCTGAATCGCGGTCTTCCTCTACTGCGCCATGCCTCGGGTGTGGATTCGAAAATTTTTCGGGGCGGAGCATTGGCGTCCATCCGCTCTACATAACCCAGCCACCTCAGTCGTTGGACCTTCACTCTTCTGGCTAAGCCGATGTCGCTGTGCAGCCCGTGCAGTTCGTCGTTATATCTCCTCCTTCACTCTCCCTCTTTTCTGACAGAATTCATGCCTGTGCGTCACTTTAGTTGTTCCAGAGAGGGCTTTGCTACTCAATTGCCTTCTTAGCCCAAAAAAATAGCGATTGGCACGAGTTATTCGTCGTTGTCTGAGTTTATAGCGGAGCCTAGGTAGACAAAGTCCTTAACTACCTCGAAGAACGTCTATTGTGACGTTCTGTCCGAGACGTCGGTGTTGGGTGTCCTTTCTTGTTGACGAACGAACCAGTGACATCATGTTGCGTTCTTCCGATTATGTCAATGTCGTCTGCGTATGCGAGTAATTGGAGGCTTTTGAAAGATTGTGCCTCTGGTGTTGTCGCATGAGTTTTGCACTATTTTTTCAAGAACGATGTTGAACAAGTCGCATGACAGCACGTCGCCTAAATCCTTTTTTGACATGGAAGGTCTCGGTGAGGTCTTGACCGACCTTGATGGAGCAGCGTGCATTCTCTATCGTCATCTTGCATAGACGGACGAGTTTAACAGGGATGCCAAAACTAGACATGGCTCTGTAAAGCTCGTCTTTATAGATGCTGTCATACGCGGCCTTAAAATCGATGAAGAGGTGGTGGGAATCGATTTGAAGTTCCTGGGTTTTCTCCAAGATCTGTCGCAGTATAAATATTTGGTCGATGATGGAGTTTCCTGACCTGAAGCCCCTTTAATATGGAGCGATGAGGTTGTTGACGAACGGTCTCATGCGTTCACACAACATGGTAGATAAGATCATAAAGGCGATGTTGGGCGATGTTAAGAAGACTGATGCGCCTCTTTAGTTGGCACAGTTCAGAGGGTCTCCTATTTTGAGGATCAAGTTGGTATGCATTTCGCTTTAAATAAACTGCTTCCTTTCATAATTTTTTTTTCATTTTTAATTGCCTTTAAACTCGAACGCGTGTCCTAAGTTAAGTCTGTCCAAGAAGCCTTTGAATAATTACATTCGGAAAATTCTTTTTGGATTTACACCTGAATGTCATTTCCCCATACACACAAATCGCAATAGTACAAGATTTTCATTTTCATTTCAGCTTCAAGGAAACATGTGCTTAAAAGTACTAATGGGTCTATATGCTGCTTGGATCTATTTTGACCGACACAGAGCCCAAAATTGTGTTAGAGGCCCTGGGTAAGAAAAGTCCTTCCTGAACAACGTTCATTAAGACTTATCTGTGTAATTTTCTTTGTAGAATACGATGGATGCGGAATAATTTCTTTTGGAAGCACTTTAGAGACTATTTTCCCGTGGAGCTGGTGAAAACGGCCGAATTGCCTCCGACTAGAAACTACCTCTTGGCCTGTTATCCACACGGTGTCGTAGGGTAAGTTTAAGACATTTTCAAACAAAAATCGAATAAATAAGGAGGTTTGTTCCATTTACAGCATTGGAGTATTTACAAACATGGCTATTGACATTTCAAAGTGGAATGAATTATTTCCAAAAGTTCGGCCAAATCTGGCAACCCTGACGTTCCATTTTAACGCACCTATCTGGCGACAATTTGTCCAAGCTTGGGGCATGATCTCAGTGACGAGAAAATCACTTTTCAATAACCTCACAACTTCAAATAAAGCACAAGATCCAATTAATTCTGATGGGTATACTGCCACTGCTGTCGGTGTGGTAGTGGGCGGCGCACAAGAGGCCCTCGATGCAAAGCCGGGAAAGTATATTTTAACGATAAAAAATCGCAAGGGGTTTATCAAATTAGCCATGAAATCTGGGTAAGGCGTGATGGTTTTGTTTTTTTGAAGAATTACTGTCAGTTTTTATATTCCAGTGCTGCCATCGTTCCGGTATTTTCATTTGGCGAAGTTGATATTTTCGATCAATTCGATAATCCGCCAGATTCGTTTATTAGAAAGGTGCAATTACTTGTGAAAAAACTAACGGGTATATCGCCCCTGTTGATCCGGGGAAGAGGTTTCTTTCAGTACAGTGTGGGTTTACTGCCACATCGAAGGAGAATCATTCAAGTTGGTGAGTGATGTTTTTCTTTCCGTCAAAGGGCGTTGTGTAGCGTATTTTGATTTGTTGCAGTTGGAGCACCAATTGATGTGCCACAGTCAGACAATCCAAGGGAAGAGGATGTAGACAAGCTACACCAGCAATTTATGGACGATTTAAATAAGCTTTTTGAGACCCACAAGGCGAAGTATATTGAGAATTCAGTCAGTGCCATATTAGTTATGCAATAGTAATAAGTAAAGTGTTGTTTTCCGGTGATAAAAACGACGTTGAACGTTATGTTTTGTGTTTTTGTTGCACGAAAATATCACTTACAGACAAACTTTGACAGCGTTTTAAGTTTTTATAAACTTTAAGCGAGAGGTTACGAGACTGCATTCTAGCCTTAAGTTTAGCTACCACGGTATCTTTTTTGGTGGCTGGGTGTCCAAATGGATTTCGATAGGATCCACTAATTTTTGCCTATGGTGAATGCACTGCGGAGAGTTTTTCACTGACGTGCTCTCTGTAGAATCTCGCTACACTTTTCACAATCGTCTTAAGTTAACTTTCTTTATTGGGGTCTTTCGCAGCTGCTTCTAGTATGATGGTCGTCTCTTTCATAACTTCTAGGACTAGTGGTCGGTTTAGAAAAATCAATGTCAGTAACGATTAACCATTTCTTGGGATAGGATTCATCCACAACTATCTCCATTCAAAGCCCTTGATGGAACCTTAGCTTTTGTGCACTATCCACAAAACTATCCACAACTACCCAAACCTGACTTTACCTTAACTGCACGGTTTAAAATTAGAGACTATATAAGCTACATGTCCATGTGTACAGAGGCATTCATCTTGTCAACAAATATGGGTGTTCCGGACCCTAAGACATGTTGAGCGTATAGACACCAAAGCACCGATTGAAAAAGTCTTTGCGTTCATATTAAAGGACAAACCCAACTTAGTTGGAGTAAAAAGGAAGTTTAACCAACTCTGTGTGCGTAACTAGTGCTAAGGATCGACCTATTGGGAGAGGCTTGTTGGTTCAAGACCTGCTCCATTGCTCGTGTGAGTGCATATTTTAGGTGTTCATTTATGAAGGAAGAGGACAAAATGTACCTAATTTGCTAGGCTGTGCTTCCTTCCACTGCTTTGTCCAAAACTGAAAAGCGCGTTTCCTCATCTGCTGTTTAAAATTTCTCACGTCCTTTGTCTGTGCAGATATCCTGTAGCATTATTCGAATACTCGTAAGTGCGGCCATTTTAGAAAGATATTTTCATCGAAAATTTGCATAATATTTGAGCCATGGTGATAGCATCTATATAAGAAGTAGACAACTCTTTGAATTATAGAAGTAAGTATTTTAAGCGGGCTTTCTTCAAAGGTGTTCAGGCAATATCATCATAAGGAAAGTCAATAACAGTGGCTAAGGAGTCATTAAGGATACATGCGCCGAAATTGATGTGTGAGTAATGGAAGTACTACATCATCCTTTAATTTATGGCCTTTTCTTACAGGTGACAGCAGAAACATGAACATAATATGCGTAGGTATGTACATATAAGGATAACACTGTTGTAGAAACAATGGCAGCAGGTGCTGACAACTTAGTATAACTCGATGAGTGATGCTTAGATACATGAGATGCCCACATTGGTGTGTTAACGAGGTAAATCGGAAAGAAGGAAAAAGGTACGCAAATTAGTTTTTTTAAACTCAGTTAATGTTTGGTTTCACTGGCTTCCGAGAATGTTGTCAAGACTTACTGGATACCTTTTTGTGGTTTGCCATTGCCAATTAATTTACGGTACACCATCCAAATGTCACCATCATTATCAGTTTGATCAACTCCTCAAGTCATGACCACTTTACTTCCAGGACTATGCCTTTGTTTTCAAGTTAAAATCGGCTTTCGCAATTGATCGATTCCATCAGAGCTCGGAAGTTTCGTGTGACTTGAAACATTCAAGTCGGGAATCATAGGTACTCACAGCGTTCAGATAATTTTCTCATCTGCGCAGCTTCTGGAGACATCGTTGTAGACTATATTCAGTCGCTGCGCAAGTCTAGCTAAAGTGCAGTATTCTGACATGACGTTCTTTGTCTGTATGTTGCAACCAACGCCTTCAATTGCTCTTAGATTATAAAATGGGCTGTCATTCTAGCAGTATGATATGTATTCGAGAGAGCATCGAGTAGGTTGCTCAGCAAAAGACAAATGTGATTAAAATAGCCATGAGTCAGCCACACAGTTCCTTACGACATCGTTGCAAACTAGGAGCCCACAACAGACTGTGATCTTATGCTGTTTAGCGATTTCGTGCCGAGACCCGCGGCAGTCCTATACTGCACTAGACAATATATACATAGGTTAATCCCAATATCTGAGCATGATATTAGGATAATCTTTTTTCCTAACAGAAGCTCTTGGGAGTCTGGAACAGTTTTGAGCGAATCCGCGCTAGAAATATTCACAGACGGATTTTAGACAGCGTGTGGTACGGGGGCAGCCATTACTACGCGGCTGCCAGATCACTGTAGTGTGTTTCAAGCGGTAATTACGCCACTCCGCGAAGCTGCTTGGCTTGGCTTTTAATTAACGCCATAAATTGTAGCGCAGACACAGACAGTCAGGCAGCTATTAAAGCCTTGGAATCGCCGAAAATATGATCAAGGTTGGCAAAGCAATGCAAGAGCGGACGAGCTTGCAAAAGAAGGCGCAGGACGACATCTCCCTGAAAACCTGGGGAAAGCACCTGCGATACAACGGATGTTGTATTATATATCAGTACGCCCGCTTATCGCTTAAAAAAACACCCGCCGCGTTCGATCGTTCCAAAATGACTTGACTCCTGTCTCTGGTTCCAACCGAATCGTTGATTAATTCTGCACAATCGGCATTTCTCCGTTGCTTGAACTATTGAACAAACATCGGGGAAATCCGCTCGTGCCAAACACTGGTGACTCGGTAACTCGGCACTACAGCAATTTCGCGTGGTTTGACCTATCGAGCCATTATCTCAGCAAAAAAATATGTTTTGACAAAGAGCAATGGCTTCGATGGTTTTAACGGCAACAGCTGCGCGTGTCGAATACCAAGTCACAACACGGATGCCAAGAAACTGGCAAGCCATAGTTGAAACAACATCGGCACTTGTGTCTTATCAAAACAAATCTGACCTAACCTGGATTTAAAAAAGACCGGAGAGACATTTCTCCATTAACCGGAAAAACCTAGGATCACTTATAGGGGTTCTCACCACATAGATTAATAGGCAAACATGCACTCAGTCTCTACAGCTTCTACAGAAATCATTAGAGGGGAGAAAAGGAGGAGGAGGAAACTACAACCCACCTACTATGCACTTGTTCTGCCTTTGCACGCTAAGAAGGAAAACCGTCGGGGAATACTTCTATGATGATCTTAACAATCTGGCAGAACTCGACATCCAGAAGATAAGAAATTTCATCTCTGGGACGAAATGGTTCAACTCCTAGGGTTAATACCATTACGGTTGCCCATCCCGATGTACTCTGCGTTACATACTCTGGTTCCTGATTCCATCTGGTCTAAGTGTGTCCCTGTCCGAGCAGGGGCAGCCACCCAACCTTCGCAGAAAAATCCTTACACGTGCAAAATGAATAGTTATAAAAAGCTAGCCCCTGGCTCAGCTCGGGTTAAAAATCAATTTTGGCTGAATATGATGATGTCTAAGCCAAAGTGTACCACCGCTTGACGTTAAGAGAACTAGAAAAAATGATAATGCTCTCAGTTCAATTCAACGGGTTCGAGGCTGCTTATGAACTATTTAAAGATCGACTTTCTTTAATCGCATTTACGTAACTACTGCGTTCTACGGAAAGAAGATAACGCTATCAAAAGTAAACCCTGACCTTCGTCATGCCATGACGTTGCAGATAGTCTTCCCTTACAACGAACTAAGTAGTTTCTTCGTCACTACGAGTTTGAAACACACCCATTCCACTTACCAAGTATACCACGACATAACCAGATAAGAAACCAATTCATGCATAAAATATGAATGGGCACTTGTATGCAACTCTAAGTTGCACACACCATTCGATTAGGTCGCTTGGCATTATTTTATCTGTACAGTGTCGTAGGTAGTTGTTGACATCGAAACGAGATTAGTTGTATCTGCACCAGAGTAACACCACTAGTAATGAGATTTATTTAAACAAGCACGACACGGCGTCGATCTTACTTGTGTCACTTTCTTAATTACACTGCCCCGCGTGGTCAATGGTCTTTGAACGTTGACCCAGTTCCAGGTTGACACTTGGGTCGTCGATCAAAAACAACCAGTGTACATTCCAGTCGGTCTCTTCGGTCAGACGCGTCTGACGCTCGCTCGCTGTTAGTTCTCGATGTTCATCGGAGTGCACAGATACGTTATCTATCAACGGACGCGTCCGATTTCGAACAAAAAGCCGGTCGACGTTCAGCGTTTTAAAAATACTCGTATCAAGAAGTATTTTGAGTTGTGTGTTTCGGAAATTGTGCGCCTGACAGAATTCCTTGCACCGTGTCGAGGTCAAAACGTGTTGTGCTATGAATATTTTCTTTCCGACAGTGTTTGTTGAATTAAAATTAAAAATTTAAAGTTATGGTTAAAATCGAATGGGCTCCAGTGAATGTACCGCTTCGGAGGCGAATGCAAACCTTCTCCACTGGATTGACCTTGATTATTGCACTCGGGTTTGGAATATTTGGATATCTGGTGTTTGCCATCATCTTGGTGAGTTGAAAGAAAAAAAAAGAATAAAATTTTCCAAGTGATTTTCCGTGTGCCACTGTAATTGCTAAAGGTGCGGCAACAGGAGTGCGCAATAAATTTTGTAGGTAAAATATTTTTAAATATTTTTTTTTAAGTAGACGAGTGTGTTAAGTATGGCATGATACTCGTAATGGCTTCCTAGTCCATCTCACTCACAAAATCCAAAAATTGTGACAGTGGGTGATGTGAATAAAAACTGAGGGAACACTCTGAGCAAACCCGCTTGAGAGAAGTGTTTTTTGAAACTTGACGAAACTAATTTGCATTTACCTCAAATTGAGTGTTTTATACAAAAAGTTGAAGTAACACCTCACCTCACCTCGCCTCAGTTTTTGCTAGGACCAAGCATTGCCTCCACTTTGCCATCTTTGACCTTAAGTCACTTGCGGATAAATTGTTTTTGGCAGGCGAGGATGCGTACAGCCAGCTTAAGGAAGTATGCATCTTATTTCTCTTGTATCACAATATAAACTAATTGAACGATGCCTAATTGATGATTCCGAACTTTTAACGAGACTTCAGTTCACTGCGACAATGCTTCATAATATGCGCTCTGAACGAATGCCGAAGTTCTGTCATATAGACGCTGACTGGGTTGCCAGCTTATCCGACAAAATCCATTTGGCAAATCTTACTTCGCATTTATTAAAATAATTATTGTTTGTCTCGCAATAGTTGTTTCGCAAATTTCCGTTCGGTCTTTGACTTATGTTGCAACTCGCTCATTTCGCAACACTTTTTCCGCGCTTTTCCACTTTGCTTATGATTAGACAGCAACTTTTTGTTTTGAGAGAACTTCTTTCTCTAACTGCTTATTCGCATGGATATGGAGAAACTATGCATACACCCAACTCAGTTGTGTAATGACCTAACGTCTTCAATCGCTCTTGGTTTGGGGAATACTCTTGGCTTAATGGGTCTGTCGTTCTTGAAGTATGATATGTTTTCGACAGGGCATCAAGTCAGATGTTCAACAAATGACAAAGGTGCTTTAACGAAATCAAAATAGCCCCTTATACATAGTACCTGGATTCTGCCACACAAATCTCCAGGTCGTTGTGAACTGGGTGCCAGCACAGTGGACTGTGACCTTATGCTTTTTAGTGATCTCGTTCAGAGACACGCGGCAATCCTTCACCGCCCTAGGTTTCATTCTGCTGAATACAAGGGCTCTGATCATAGCTTGAACATGCTAATAAGTCCATCCTGTGCTATGTGGCGGTCTGATG
The DNA here is from genome assembly GCA_917880715.2 of Matsumyia berberina. Classification (NCBI taxonomy): domain Eukaryota; kingdom Metazoa; phylum Arthropoda; class Insecta; order Diptera; family Syrphidae; genus Matsumyia; species Matsumyia berberina. The sequence continues at coordinate 104,840,062 of OU862870.1, read as the reverse complement.
TACAGCTCTAACCTTAGTCTGAAGAGGTTGAAGTGGAAAGGAGGACTGAAGGCGTGAGGGATGACAGGATTTTTTTAAAACACACCAGCACCGACCCTCATGGCTGTTCTAGAGCCGTTTGAGAACATTTTCACTTCGTTTACTAACATAATATTACTAGCTGATACCCGCGACTACGTTCGCGTGGAAAGACGTCAAATTATATCATAAGTCCTTTTCCGGGTTTCAAGACATTGATGAGTAGTTATAGACTATCAATTCCTTACATTAATTTTGCAAGACCTTCTTGTAAACAACCTTCCTGGTTTTTCTTTCTAGCTCGAGGATGGCCATGCTATCAAGTCAATTGACTCTGATCCCGCTAAGGGACAAAAAGTCATTCCTCAGATTATTGATGCTACTGGCTGAGTCGTGTATTTGAGTGAAAATAGCTCTTTCCCTCACTCATGAAACACAATACCCTCCAGCACGATGAACAATTAGGTACATTACATATTTTCTGTCAGAAAACCAATCAAATCTTCCATAACATCGCATGGGTTACTCGGTACATTTATTCTTTCTTCCTCTTTCCATTACCAATATCAAGAAATACTTCCCTCAAGTCAAGGCAAAGATGTTAACTTTCAAGGAGAGGACTTCGACATTAGGCTATCAGATTGATGACTTGAGACAGGCTTTCACTTCTTTTGCTGTGCCCCCCGTGGCACAACAGGCTTGGTCTGTCTGAAGCCACCACCCAAAAGCACTGTCGGCGGTTCCTATTTCGATACTCAATACCTTTTTATGAGCCATGGTACACTCATCCCAAACTATAACTTTGGCTTCTCGAAGCACCTGAGCCAAGTCACTCTCCTTAGAGATGTTACAAGTGTTGACTCAGAATGACTTAGGTTGAGATGCTTTGAGTGGGTTTGAAGTAGAGTGACCCGTCATGTCTCCTTTAACCAAGGTAGCTGCAGTACCTGAGGAAGCAATGGCAACGGCAATGCCGCCGACTACAGTTGCGCATTACTATAAAAGGCCAAACTTCAACGCCCTATATCTTGGCCCGCAGTTATAATTTCGGAAAACGGTAAAATACGTGTTTAATTATTTCTGTTCTAGAATATACTCACAAAATTTCAACTTCAAAATCCAATTTAAATTTTTTTTTCATACAAACTTCAACACCCTGTAAAAGCTGAATTTCGAAATGTCCTTCCTTAATCCTGGCAAATATCACAAAACGAACCCCTGTGCAAAATTTCAGCTTACTCGGTCCAAGGGTTTGGGCTGGTAGTTTACAAGTGACCGGCACTTGCCAAAGGAAGACATCGCACGCTGGCCAACTCGTTCTTCGCCACCTTCAACGAACTATCGGGGGAAAGATTTCCAACATGCTGCTCTTTTGCAACAGCTGTGGCTGCCAATATCCATTTCCATCCATCCAACAACCCGATCACGAGAACTGTGGTGACAGAACGGTAAAATTCAGCACTAATTGAGAATCAGGCTCGAATTGTAAGCTTTATACGAACACTTTTACCTACCTACTGACCTTTGGACTTATGAAGATCGTTAGTTAGATAACAGTTGCCATTATAATGCAGTTCTCATCATGAATTAGTCTGTGAAGACCATTTAATCCATATTCTACAATCTACAAGTGGGACATCTCAAGTCTGGTGCACCGTCGAAAACAGGCTTCTGCCGACAGTTTAGTAATTTCCACTACAAATCGAATAGCTTTAGCTCTAAGAACACTTCTAGTGCTTATCTTGGTGTAGTTCCAAACGCGCCTGTTACTCCCATTCATGCTATCCGTTGCGTCCTTTCCAGTTCTTAATTCACATGTTATGTCACCACCCTAACCCATACACTTTTACAACGCCCTCTTCACCTTTTGAATCCTCTTTTCCACGTGGTAGTTCGAACTGCTTATGACCCTCAGCTACACACGTCAGTCTATATTTCTTTCCAAATAATATCCATGAAGGACAAAAATTGTCACAGTTGTATACTGCTCAGTTGGCAACAAAAACAACTGGAGTGCAAATTACACAATACCGTATCATATTTGTTTCGAATGTTATTTACATATGAACATGTTCGCTTTGGTAATTAGAGCTCCAAGTTGAAAGTCGTTTCAACTCGACGGGTTAAGTTGGAAATAAACAGCAATTGTAACTCAATTACAACTCATTAAAAATAATGGGCAGATCTCACAAAAACAATCCAATTCATTTAAAACGTAAGGCGACTCTGGATAGTGCCCTTAAAGATCTCAAGTAACACAATTACGGCGGTGAAAATGTTAGATTTTATGCGTGGAAACCCGGCGACCTTTAGAGACCAGGGACGTTGACCTAACCTTTCACAATCTGGTACTTAACCGTTTATACTTATGCATGCTGCTTTTTCATTTTAGCTTCTAGGAAATATCTACTTAAAAGCGTTTGTGGTTATATACGTCACCTGGATCTACTTTGACCGGCACAGAGCACAAAATGTGCCAAGAGGCTCGGGGTAAGAAGACAGCTGTCCAAACTCAAGTCCTATCACACATATCTATTTTATCCACTCTACAGATTGCTATGGATGAGGGATAATTTCTTTTATAAACATCTTTCGGATTATTTCCCCGTGGAGCTTGTAAAAACCGCTGAATTGCCTCCGAACAAACACTACCTCTTGGGATGCTATCCACACGGAGTCGTTAGGTAAACTGTACAAAATTTTCAAACCAACACCAATAACTTGTGTTTCCTTTATAGCGTCGGACTATTCGTAAACATGGCAATTAACATCGGGAAATGGATTGAATTGTTTCCAAAAGTTCGACCACATCTGGCATTGTTGGCGTTGAATTTCAACTCACCAGTTTGGCGGGAGTTTATTCAGGCCTGGGGTATGGTTTCAGTGTCCAGAGCGTCACTCTTAAGCAATCTCACGACTTCAAATGACGCGGTGGATCCGATAAACTCTGACGGATTTACTGCTAGTGCTGTCGCTGTATCAATAGGCGGGTCAAAGGAAGCCTTAGATTCCAAGCCAGGAAAGTACATCATAACCATAAAAAATCGCAAAGGATTCATCAAACTGGCAATGAATACTGGGTAAAAGCGGACGCACTTGTACAGGGTTTTTCAATAAGAGCGCTGCAAAAGTTTTTTTAAATAAAACAAAAACGGTTTTGGATATCAATGAAATTCTTTATTCCTGTGAAAGTACGTTCGATGCCATTATGTATGAAACTCGATTTCTTTTGCATGGCCACCACGGGCACGCTTGCAGAAGTCCAGACGCTGAACCCAATTTTCGACGGTTTTCAAGCATAAATCGGCCGATACTGCTGCAATTTCACGTTCGATATTCATACGAAGTTCATCAATCGTCGCTGGCTTGTTGGCATAGACCATAGACTTGACGTAGCCCCACAGGAAATAGTCTAACGGCGTCAAATCGCACGACCGAGGCGGCCAAGCGACTGGACCATTTCGTGAGATAACACGTTCTCCAAACTTGGTTTCCAATAAATTGATTGTGACATTCGCTGTGTGGCTTGTGGCGCCGTCCTGTTGGAACCACATGTCCTCCAAGTCCATATCATATAATTGGGGCCATTCACAGTAACGTGCCAGTCTTGATCATCACGGAAGAAGTACGGCCCAATGACGCCGCCGGCCCATAAACCACACCAAACCGTAATTTTTTCGGGATGCAATGATGACTCATGGAGTACGTGTGGATTGCTGCCTGACCAATACCGCATATTTTGTTTATTGACGAAGCCATCCAGCCAGAAATTATGACGACCATAAATTGGACGTAGCGCTCTTAACGTTGAGGCCACTGACTCCGAATTTCGGTAGTAAATTTTAATAATTTCGACTCGTTGTAGGCTCGTATATCTTTCCATCATGAAATGGCAAACCTTACTGAAGAGAAATGTCAGAAAATCGCAGGAAAAATATGGCGTCGTTTGCTGTCCCTGTCGCTTTACTTTTGTAGCGTCCCTATTGAAAAATCCTTTACTTGAACAAATATTCAGTGAATCCCATTTCAGTGCTGCCATCGTACCAGTATTTGCGTTTGGTGAAGTTGACATTTATGATCAAATCGATAACTCACCAGGTTCGTTGGTCAGAAAGATACAATTACTTGTGAAGAAATGTACGGGTGTATCGCCGTTGTTTATTCGAGGGAGGGGATTTTTTCAATATAGTGTGGGTCTAATGCCGTATCGCAGGCGGATTGTTCAAGTTGGTAAGTGGTGTTTTTTTTTAGCAGACTTTGAAAAGACACCAGTAAGAGTATTTTTTTTTTTTGTTTCAGTTGGAGCACCTATTGATGTGACACAGTGTGACAATCCAAGTGAGGAAGAGGTCGACAAGCTGCATCAGCAATTTATGGAGGATTTGAATAAGCTCTTCGAAACTCACAAGGCGAAATATCTTGAGGATCCAGCGAATACTGTTTTAATTATGAAATAATTTTTGAGTAGAGGAATGCGGTGTTAGTATCGTCGTTGGTTGTTAATAAAATAACTTAGTCTTCTAGTTTATCAAGGAGTGTGTTTCAAATGTAAAAAAGAAAATGGTCATACTCGCCTATGACCGTGAGAGCTATTTCAGTAATCCGGGGAGTTTGTGTTTATTCTTTAGGCCGTTGCCCTAATTTTGAAGTGTTCCGGTCGTGCAAGGTTGTACGAGGTCGACGATTTGGTGGGGTCTACTGATTTTGTTGGCAAAGCTTTGTATAGAACGGCAGGAATTCCATCAAGCCCGGCTCCTTTATATATTGTGAGAGCTTTGATCACAGCAGCAATTCCACCTTCATTGCGTGCGTATTCGGGACTTAGGTGCATCGAGTAGCTGGTTCTGACTTTAAAGCAAATTTAAGTCCATAATGTGCATCAAATTGGCGGGCAGTTACTCTTTCCATATCATCAGCTGATCCTCATCCGAAAACAGAAAAGAACTATTAGAGGTTTTTACCATATTGACGCGAACTGTGACCACCTATTGGAGTTCCCAGTTGTTTCTGATTTTCTCGAAAGTGGCCAATGGTCGATATACTGTTCTTTCACACTTAAATCGTCTATGCTTCCCCTTCAGCATTTACCTTTTTAGTACTAGTCCTTGTACTAGGATTATGCCGGTATACATTTTCATCTCTTTATGAGGACTGGGGCACCTGATACATATTAGATCCAAATCAATCAACTAGAAACGTAAAATTGCACAATGATCCTTAATAGTTTTCGTAGAATTCTGAGCACAGCGACAAGTTTTGCTTTACCACGCAGCTCGCGCAGCAATCCAACGTCCCAAAATGTTATAATTAATTTTTTTTTGACACCCTTCCACGAATATTCGGAGCTCTGTGCTCGCATTTCCATTTTACTTTTGCACAAAAAGAGTGGAAGAGAATCCATCCATGAAACGCTTGTTAGCAGTCTCGTGTTAAGCTTGTTAGCACCCTCGTGGCTTTCGGTATAGAGGGTGCTTTCGACAATGCGACCTTTGACTGTGTATTTGACACTGCATCGAAGCAATGTTAACGAATAGAACTCTGACTGTAGATGCGGATTGTGGCCGCTATGTTACGGCGGGGGTAAACAGAGGCTATCCGCAAGGTGGTGGTCTTCTGTTTCCACTGCTCTTGGGTCGCACCTAAAGTCTGTGCTAATACGCAGATGGCCTCGGACATGATCGGTACACCAGGAGCGGGCTTTCGATCAATCTTCTGAAAAATGCGACCGGTCTAACTACGCGAGTCCTAAAGGGGGTCACCTATAAAACCCGATACCTTGGACTCGTCAAGACGAAGACAACCAAGCTGCTTTCAGTTTTCTGTCAGTGTAGGAGTGCTTTTAGCAAGACCAGGGGGTTATCACTCGAAAGAGTCCTCTAGATGTATATGGCTGCGTTACTAGCTTATGCGTTGATTGTTTGGTGGACGGGGGTAAGTGTCTGACTGCCTATTGCACTTAAGTTCAAATACCGTTCTGTCTCAAAAACTTCTCTGAGTACACCTGATGCTATTCTAGATGCTCTACTTGATTTACATCCCCTTGACACTTATAAAGTGGACTGCTAATCAAAGTAAACTATCGTCATAAGTTAGATTAGGTTAGCGGGCTCATGAAGACGAGGCATATAGATATATGTGAAATAATTGTACCTATATGTATACATTTTAAGGCTAGGGCTTCCTCATTATGTGCTTTGCTTCCCTCTGTGCTCCAAAGGGTTGAATTTTCCGTTTCGCACTTATACATTTTCAGGAGCACTTAAAGGCGAAACTACTGCATTAGCTTTTCTATCTGTCCTTCTTTTCTGGTCTTCTTCTGAGCAGACGGAAAACTCAATTTGTCCAACCTGCCCCTAAAAAAGGAGAATCTTCTTCTTCCTCCAATCTCTGACCCATTGCACTAACGTCGCTTCATTCTAAGCTCGTGAAAATGCTGATAAATCATCAGCCTGTGAAGTATCTTGATTCGAAGAAATTCTTCAATGGTCGGTACGGCAGTACGGTTTTCGTAGTAAGAGATCCACTGGTGATTTGGAACCAAGTTTTCCATCATTTTGGTGAAACTAAAATTGTTGAAATTTGGCTTCAAGCTCTTTTGTCGAAAATGCGTGCATTTGGCATCATTGTATGCAGTCTTCCATGGATTAGAAACTACCTCTCGGACCGTTTAACTCAAGCTGATTTGAATGGCTTCAAGTCCGCAATTCAGCATATACTCCAACTTCTTTTTTTCATTTCCATAAATGATCTCCTGTCTGTACATAATTCTCAATTCAATCCATTCTTTCGCTGATGACAGTACACTCAGCTTCTCATATTCGTTCCCTAACTCGCTGTTGGTACCTGAGCTTATTGTGGCCTTTTATTAATCCTACCAGTAATTACAGGGATTTCCTGTCCATATGTAGGAGTTTGGGTAGCCCCAGCCAGGAATACCGAACATTTTTCGCGGCACTACCTCTCGTCGGGGATTGAAAAGCCTCGGGGGGTATAATCTGTCTTGAAAATCTTCTCAATCCGCCGTTCGGAGTCGGAATATGTAACATGCACAACATGGCTCATCCCGAGCTGTCGCGCCAGCTATTTATTTATGTAGGAGCTTGGTCGTTCTGCCTTTATTATATTCTGGTCATAGCCTTCTGGAAATTTCGCAGATAATTAGTGTTTTCCACCTGTTATTCGCCTCACTTAAGGATCTTATCCTTATTGTTTCTTTCAAATGACGAAGAGGAAGTTTAATTATACCTTGTCGTCACCAGTCTTGTTTCTTGGCACACCACTATGCCGGGGACCCAGCAGACTTTTACATTATGCTACGTACCAAGAACCCTCAGCTCTTCGGTACAGCACTTTACAAGCTCGGATGTAATTTGAGTAGCAGATAGCCGCCTGGCTGTCTAGGGAGATCGTAATATTCCCCGTGATACCGTGAAGGTTAACGCCAATTGGACAGCTCTGGTCACTGCTAGAACATCTGCCTGGAAAACACTACTGTTGTCAGGGAGTCTTATTGAGCTGCTGGGTCCTAGAAGACACCAGCACCCGTGCCTATGTCCATCTTGGAGCCATCCATGTAGATGGATTTTTTAAGAATTTCTTTGTTTTCCCACTGTTCTCTGCTTGGAAAGATGCAGGAGAAGTCCAGATACGGAATCATGTAATCAAACTCGATTCTTACGCTCGGATATTTATTTAATATCTGGGTCTGTCCATATGAGCTCGCTCTCCAGAGCTAAGGCTGATCTAATCTCAGCGCACTCTTTGCTGCAGATTCTTGCATGGGGATTTACCAATAGGGTGAAATGTAATGCATCCAAGTTCCAGTGCTGTCTTCTGTCACTCAAGCGAAACCCAAATCTTCAACCATTATCCATGAATCCATTGTATTTGCATCGCCGCAACCGAATACCCCTTCAGGTCCGTCCTCGATTTATAAGGCGTTCATTCGCACAAAGCTTGAGTATAAAGCTTATGCCTGTTCGGGTGGACCCAAAACTGTCTTGCACACTCTGGATAGAATCGAAAATCACGCGTTCGGACTTATTGGTGACACGAACATTGGGAAATCAAGGCCTGTAAGAAATTTCTTAATTAACCATCATCATTCCAATTCTGGGTCATTTTAGCGTACGGGCTCTATAATCAGAAGGACTCATTATGTCCCACGTCAATATTTATTTTCGATAACCTCAGCGAATGATTACTTGGCCAATTGTCTGCTTTCAATCACAAGAAGATAGCATTTTAATTCCACGGTTAACATTCGTATTCATATCCAAGCTGGGTCTACTTTCTTTAGGCGAAAGCTTGAGAATTCCGTTGAAAAATTTTGCAACTTAAACGACAAAGCTGTAGTTGAGTTAGATTCGGGCGAAACCGACGCCTACAACATTCACATGCGATTATATTTCATTGACTCGCTGACATCCTTGACGTAAGTATCATCAATTTCGAAAGGTAGCAGCCTAAGAATTTTTTTGGAGGTATTTAATTCTCCACCAAAGGAAACTGGACAAGGACGTGTCAGCCGGAAGTCAGAACTACATCATTGTTCTACCGCCCAACATACCACATCCGGAGTGTATTTTGGCACAGATATTTGATCTCTGTTGGCAAGAATCTATTGTTAACGTGAATGTCCTCGTCCGAGAAGAGAATGGAATCGTTACATTGTACACCTACTACCCATTCACTGTGAAGAGCTGCGCTGACACCAAACCTAAAGTCTTCAACCGCTTTATAGACGGCCGCTTCGAATTCGAATCGGAAATATTTCCAATTTAAACAAATAACTTTTGGAAATGTCCTGTGACGATAATCACATCGCATTTGCCTCCGTTCATTGTGGTTAATCAGAATTGTGTCTCTGGATTGAACGTAGATATTTTCGGAATTGTAGCCTACGTCTTGAACTTTTCATTGGAAACTGCTGTATCTCCACCTGGCAGGCATGAAATCTTTTCAAATGGAAGTGCAGTCGGAAAATATAAGATGGTGAATACATTTGTATCACCAACCTCTTTAACTTTTTCCTTCCATTTTCAGTTGCTGGATGGAGAAGGCGATATATTGGTTGGTTGCTGCGACAAGTTTAAATCAAAATTTTTCGCCCAATCCAATCCGTTTCGTATCAACGAACTGTAAATATTTTTCAAACAGCCTGAATCGTTTACTCCTTTGGAGATCTTATTGTTTCCTTTTGATTGGTGGACGTGGTTGGGGATTCTGATAGTTTGTATTGGCAAATGGATCGGTCGTCATCTGTGGAAAAGGGTCGCAATCGTTCTTCGTCAGGAATACTCTACTCGATTGCACCTACTCGTGTGGCTACTCAGCACTCTGATTCTGAGCAGTTCCTTTCAAGGATCGATTTTTAAATTCCTTGAGATTAAACCTACTCGGGCTCTGCCCACGACCCTCGATGAAGCCATTGTTCAGAACCATACATTCATCGTTAACCACAGGGACTATTTTATGGTGATGCAAATACCAGAGCTGCAGAATAAGATGCTCAAATTTCGTGGGTCTTTCTTCGAAGGTTTTGACTTTTTTGATCGACAAGAGGGAAGTTATGTCCTTGTATTGAATAAAGATTTTGCAGACTGGTATGAGAGCAGAGAATGTAGCGCGAATACTTCGTTCTCCGGGAGCCTCTATCGAAAACTTTGATCTGCGCTTTTTTTCGAAAGTTCTTGTATCTGACCGAGGAATTTACCATTATATTGAATCAGATGACTGCGCATGGTCATATCAATTCAATCATTAAAAGGTCTGTGACACAACCTGCCGTGCAAAGGTAGAAAATGGTCAATGCAAAGCGTGTGAGTATGTCTTTCCAACAATTAATGGGGCCATTTCAGTTGCTGACCATCTTGATTGTCCTGTGTACCATCGCTTTTCTTATGGAAGTCCTTTCGCAACGCTGTCTAAGATTGAGGATTGTAATGGATGTTTTACAGTCAATTTGAAGAAACATTAAGGAGCTGGCGTTGGAGAACACTCGCTCCTACATTATAAAGACTTTACTTAGATCAGAGTTGTGCTAGATGTGAAAATTCCGCTCAAACTTATTTTAATAAAAATAATTTAGCTTTGTGCGCAAAAACGATGTTTTATTTTTACACAAATTGAAGCCTGGAGCCTTTCATTCTGAGTTACAGCTTACTTGATAAAAGCTTACTAAAGGCCATTGCCTCCAGAGGCACGCCGCATGGAGGAGTCGTCTCCTCATGCTGTGGGTCCTAGTTGTCAACGAAATTCTTCTGAAACTCAGAAACAGCAGGGCTTATGCAGACGATGTAGTACTGTAGGCAAGAGATAAATAATTACCCACCATTAGCGAATTGTTCAAGGCACTTAATATGTTGACTGCGGACTTGGAGTCAATCCCCAGAACACCGAACTTGTGCTGTTCACCAATAAAATAACTACCAGCTACCATTAAGGCAATACCCCTAAGTGCGAAGTACCTAGGAATCATACTCGGTAGGAAACTTTACTGGAAGGTTAATGTCAATTAAAAAAAAATAACCTTCCGGCAAGCGCCGCAAGGTCATCTATTTTGAAAAAAGTAGTATTTCAAGAATTTGTATACTAATATTTGAAAAAAAGGAATTCACTTCACTTAAAAATACAGACATGTAAGTGACAGGGTGGGTATATCATACCCGGCCACACACTCGCCGGGTTAACGGAGTATGAGGTTAGTCTTTACTATGATAGCGAAGACGAATGGCATTCAAATACCGTCAGTGATAAATATATTGCATACCACACGGCCGTTGCAAATATACGTCTCGTAACGTAACGTAATTATTTTGCGAACGGCCGTGTGGTATGCAACACGTCGGGAAAAATCAAAGCGCCCGAGTGATATGCAAGACATTTATACCATTGCTATGCAATGGTATTTCAAAGTGGGGTTGTGGATTTTTTGCGTCGAAAATTGGGGCATACCACACGGCTGCACTGAAAATGATGGGATACCTACTGCTTTTTCTGCGTTTCTGGTGGCCTGGTATGTATTTCTGAAAAATTTTTAGTAAATTTTCAGGTCGATTTTTGGCGGTGACGTCGGATTTTCGTGATTTTTTCACATTTTATGAGTGGTTTTGGACCAATTCATGTTCAAGATGAAAAGGTGCATTTTGTGTTGTGTTTCATGGTACTTACTTTGGAATCCTTGATATCCTGGCATTCTGCCTAAAAACTAAAAGGAGGAGAAGCGAATTGTCAGGCAATCCGCCGTCTTAGACGAAGGAAGTTTATGATCGTTGAAGGAGTCAAATCCAAAGCTGGTTTAGTTTTTTTCCGCTGAGAAGAATATCTAGCGCAGACGAGTCGAGCTCTTTTCGCTCTTTTCGCAGCTGCTCAAACCAGAACAAGGCACTGGGGATGGTTTTAAGAAGGAAATAAGAGTGATTGCTCCAATTATAAGGGTATGTCTCTTTTAACTCTCTTTGAAAAGGTCTAAGGTGTTGGAAGCGCGTGCCAGAACTGTGGTCGAATTCAGGTTGGGCGAGGAGCAGTGCGACTTTCGTCCAGGTAGAAGCACAGTTAAGCACCTGCTCATTCTTAAAAAGTATGTACTTGAGAAGGCCTGGGCGTATGCCATGGGAGTAATGATCGGGTCCCTCGAGGTCAACTCTAGAGTGTAGTGCAGGCGTACGATATTGACGATTCTTATTTGAAGGCCATTCGATCTCTATACACAAACTGTAGGAGCTGTGTTTGGGTGAACGGCGAGGATTACTAGAAAAAAGAAAACATGCGCGAACGATTGCTTAATCATTTGAAACGGATTTCATCTTTTTTATTTCGTGGGGTTTATTATAGGTAGTTTTGATATGGACATATTACGAAAATGTATGTAGATGGATGGTGGTTTTGTATATTAATAGTCGCAATTTATGTGAATCAGGCCCCGATGTAACATAGGTTTATTGTGGAAAAAGGTGTACCACCTGTGCATATGTAAAGTATAATTTTGTTCTAAACAGATAACTTAACTTCATAATCATTATCATTATCATTTTCAGTCCGTTTATGCACTATGAGGGTCGCGGATGTGGATCGCCATCGATTGTTTATCATTAGGACATATTTCAGACTTGGTTTAACTACCTTGGTTTATCTACCTAAGGAATGTTTACCTTATGACATGGCTTATTTGGCACTTGCCGAGTTGGAGCATGCATTTGACGCGCTCAAACCATAGATTTTGGACCGTTTCGTTCAAAGAATTAGCTGCTCGACATTGTGTTCCTAACTAAAAATTTATTGGCGTTATAAATCGATACTTCGCTTTACCAAGCATCTCAACGTGCTAGACTTAAGTGATACTCTTGTCTGCTAAGCTTGTAGAAAGATGTAATGATACTTCAGATTATTTCGTTTGTGGTTGTTCTGCCATTGCTTACGTCGAGTGGCAGAGCATCGGTGCTGGTGTGGTGAGCGCTGATACTGCAAGCTGCTAAGCATTGAAACCTATTCCCGGTGTAAAACTAGAACTTTCTTCCTGGTAGTACAATGGAGCAGCTGCGTCTGAATGCTCCAGTGGAATGCTTCCTATCCTATTCAACAAATAAGAATAATGTCACTACAAAGGATGATGAGAATAACTATAGCGGATTAAACGTCGAAGTTGATATTGTCGGCGTCTGACTGAATCTTCGACAAGAAGTCGTTTAAAATAGCAATTCCGGTTAAGTTTAGCCTGTAGTAGATAAAGGACTTCTAATAGGTTACAGACAATGGTTTTAGTTTTTCGAAGGTCTTCAGACATCTGCAATAGTAAGTATTTCTTCAAAAGATCGTTCTCCAGTTGAGCGAGTAATACAGTTTTAATAATAATAATAAAAATAATAATGTCTTGTGTAACTACAAATAAATGAGAAAATATAAAACTAAAATTAAAAATAAAACAAATTTTTTTGGAATTTTCTAGCAACAGAAACCTTTTCAGTCAATAGAATTTCCTTTTGCTTTATGGATTTCCAAGCTGTGACATTGAAGTCATAAACCTCTCCGCGAGTCTATAAGCCTCTTAAAATTTCAAATTGTCATTTTTTGCTGTTCGTCTTTTTGATTTTTTTGGCTTTGTAGTTCCTCGATCTGTCTTTGCAATTTCTCGTTTTCTTTAAGCGTTTCTTCAGATTTGAATTCAATCGCTCCGATTCGTATCACTAAGTCTTCTAATATTTTAAAGATTTGTTTTATTTGAGTCGAGGTAGTGTTCTGTTGCTTTTCCAATTCAATGAGTGACTCGCTTTGATTTGCTAAAATCGTATCATTATCTCGATTGTGTCTCTCTTCGATGGAAGTAACGGGCATATTGTTGTCCTTGATTTGCATCAATAATACAGATTCGACATTCTCGACTTTAGATTTGATGTTAGCTACCTCAGATCGCTGTGAAAGGATGCACAGTTCAATGACTTAAATACATAGGATGATCAGTAAAGTTTAAGAAATAAAAATAAAATGAGACAGTAGGTTCGGATGGATTTCTAAAAAGATGTAAGCCTACCAAAAAAAAGGTGATAATCCTTGGACTTATTTATCGTACTTACTTATAATGCCACTACTGACCGGAGTGGACAAAGCAATTCAATCGTTAGCCAGCTGCGTCTACTTTTGCATGCCAAGTTGGTTGAGGATTCTTTCGCGCGCCAGCTAAACGCAGTGTTCCTAAATTGCTCCGTCCCTCCGGAGCTGATTACAAGATTCTCTTGGTGTTCATTCGCTCAACATTTCTTAGCCATCGTAGTCGTTAGATTTGGCCTATTCTGACTACACCGATATCGCTGAACAGCTCATACAAATAGTCGTTGTATTTTCTACGCCACTCACTGTCTATGGAGGCCGATCTCATCCATTCGTGACAAAATCCATTTCTTAGCACTATAGAATGGGACATAGACAACTGGAGTCTTTTTAGGAAAATATTTGCTACTTCGTTGTCTTCATAGTCTGAAGAAACAGCAGCTGAGAGTTAATTTGCAATCAATAGAAAAAGTTAAGGATTGTCTTCCCACTCTCCACTTTGAGTTCTGACAATGACACCAGTGCCGAGAACAGAAGTAGTGTAAGTCTTGCCAAAACTGAGTGAACCGGTAAAGTGATTTCTTGTTCTAGTTCCATCCTATGGCGCAGAGAAATGGACTTTGTGAAGGTTGACCCCACAATTGTTTCAAAAAAAGGATGCTTCGGTCGTTCATTGGTTCTGTCCGTGTAGACGGTGGATGAAGGGAAAGATACACCATCGAAACATGAAGATCTGATTAATACCAGCGCTCCAACCAGGAGAATCTTTAAATATCCACCAGAGTGACAACGTGCAGTAGAGGAAGGCTGCGACTCAGATGGCGAGCGCCAGAAGAAAGGGATCACAATCAACGTGGTTTTCAAAATTGGAAGCAGTTCGTCAAAAATCGAGTTGGCTGGAGACGCTTGTTGATTAAAATTCACTCCCAAATTTTTTTTTGCAATTAAAATTTTCAGGTAGGACCTACTGATTCATCACCAGTCTGAGTAAGTTTAGCAAATTATAAGGGTCATAATGATTGGAGATGTGTGTCACCATGCAAGGTGTCTTATCCATTAATTCAAAGACTGCCTCGATGTTGATTACACTCATGTCCAGCAGATCTGAATAGTCAAGGCCTACATGTCGTAAACTTACCAAAGTTTTAAAGTCTTTTCCATAATCTGGGCTTTGTTTTGAGAGCCGAGCATTAAGCACTTCCTTCTGCAAACAATGGAAAAAAAGAACTGAAACAAAATCTACGCGTTTAGGATACACGAAAGGACAACACCAGACCGCACATACTTTGACCACACCATAGCGGAGCGCAAAAACATAGATAAGTAAGCTTTCAAACAATGTAACAATGAAATGACACCAACTAGGGTAAGCGGACATAACAAGCCCAAACACATTCTGACATCCCTTGGAGTTCTTGTCCGCGATTGATCGGGAGACTTTTAATTAAGTACCTACTCAGAACTTGGTTTTGAACAATCAAGTTCGTAATCAAGTAATGGTTTAACTTTAAGGTGGTGGTCTGGCGGCAACTATGTGAAATGTGAGAACCCTTCTCACCTGTAAGGATATACCAACTAGGACTTATAGGATACAAACTTGACATATTGGGACTAAGCGACATAAAAAAAAATAAAATAGCTGGCGCGACAGCTCGGGATGAGCCAAGGCCTAGCTTCTCGCAACCATTCATGCTGTGCGTGTTACATATTTCACACAAATGGAAGGGACCTACAGTTTGTTGCCGACTCCGAACGGCGAAGTGAGAAGCTCTTTCATGACAGATTATACTCCCGGAGGCTTGTCATTCCCCGACGAGAGGTGATGCCGCGAAAAATGTTCTGTGTTCCTGGCTGGAGCTTGAACCCACGCCGGTGGGTCAGCAGTCCAACGCACTAACCACCGACCCACGGCGACCACTAAGCGACATAAAGTGGTTTAATAACGACAACTCCCATACACCTATGCGTGGCACTGCCGTACCACACTCTGTAAAATATTCCGAAAGTCCACGCGAATCTGGTGTAGGCTTGCTTATGGACACCAAACCTCATATCCTGGTAAGTATGCAGTTATGGGGTTTTCCGAACGGGACGGGTAGATTTTGACAGTTCATGACGGCTATGTGCTGTTAGTTTTCCCGATTTCTATTTTCCAGACACTAAAGATTAATCACTATGGCAAGTTAGAGCGTCGAGCAACACGTACACACAAAAAAAGAACTGGAGCAGTTGGGAGTGGATCCCGATTTCAGTAAAAACGGCTACATCAACAAGCAAAATTGTCGGATTTGGGACGATGCCAATCCACACGTGGTCCACCAAGTGACAATGCATCCACAGAAGGTCACTGTTTGGTGCGGATTGTGGGCCGGTCACATCATCGGTCTGTACTTTTTGGAAAACGACGTTGGCATTGCCGTCACCATCAACGGAGCGCGCTACCGATCGATGATAACGAACTTTTTTTTGACCCAAATTGGATGATATGCATGTAAACGACATGTGGTTCCAACAGGACGGCGCTACGTGCCAAACAGCTGATGCCACAATGGAGATTCTGCACAAGCGATTTGAGGGCAGCGATTGAGGGCACGCAGAGGCGACGTGACCCGGCCACCGAGATCCTGCGATTTAACCTCGTTAGGCTTTTTCTTGTAGGGTTTCCTTAAGTCGCAGGTCTATGCTAATAAGCCGCAAACGACCAGTGTCCTCAAAGTCAACATAACCCGTGCAATCGCTCAAATTCAGCACCAGAGTCATCGGAAATTGGACTTCCCGGATGCGCGCCACCCAGCGAAGATGCGGCGGCCATTTGAACGGCAGCCATTTGAACGATGTCATATCCAAATAAAATAAAAATTTCGTTGATATCTCACACACAACTTGTTTTATTCCATTTTAACATCTACCCTTCCTTATCGGAAAACCCTACATATACTACAGAATCTACGACTCAGGCAGAGGAAGATTTGCTATTGGACTAAAAGAGTGAAGTCAGTCAGATATATCAGAACTGGGATCACCTTAAAAATCGATTAAAATGTTCCACATACGCCACAGTGTTTTATGTTTAGTGGTCTTTGATCCATTGGAATACGTCATGTGTGTGTTTTTATGTGCTCCTTGTATAACATTTTATCATTCATTCTAAATATCCGGATTGGTTCGGATTTTTATGGATGTTCCGATTTTTACAAAGTTTTATCTGTCAGACCTAAGTATAATGGATTTCCGAAAGCGAACACGGAATAGAGAGACGTTACTGTAAAAATCAGGTTCACAAGTTTTATCGAAGATTTAGAGAAGGAACTTACCGAGGCCAGTAAACTCAAACTGAGGCCTGGTTAGTTGGTTGGTTTAGTGGGTGCCCTAAGGACTTACTGAGACCTCAAGCGGGTCCATTGTACACATAAAAAGTGTACTCATGGTAGTAAAACCAAGGCGTAGGGTTGACTAATCTGGAAACCACCCAGAAAGGGATAGACATTTCAGGAGTTTCCTAAAATCAGCGATATGAAGGTCCTCCAGCCAATGGAAGGAGCTACTATCAAGAGTACGCAGTCTTCCGCTGGCCAGTGTGTGACATTCGCATAGCGGGTGCTGGATGGATTCTATTTTCTTTTCGTCCCTGCAGCTTCTGCAGTCATCATTCTAGGGTAATCCAAGATACTCCGCATGGATTCGACTAAGTTGTACAAGATTTTTGGAGCTCTTCTTATCGAAGGCTGGCCGTACTGAACTGGCTATTGCACATGTGTCCATGTGACACCATCGCGTATTAGCCCTGATCATGTTTTCCTCATCTACATCCCCGTAAAGAGTGCTAATGGGAGTTTTGCGACCGGAAGGGTATATGCAGGATCTAGTTGTGCACCCCTCCTGGCAAGTTCGTCCGGCCTTTCATTACGTGATATATTTGTGGCCCGGTACCCAGCATAGGGTCACCTTGTTAGTATTTAATATGTCGTTGAGCTTTTGTATGCAGACCTTTACGAGCTTCGAATTTGTCGATGCTGACTGCAGAGACTAAATACCCTCCTGGCTGTCAACATATGTAGATAGTAATGTTTTTTCTGACAATGTTGTCATTAGAACTGAGGCCTGCAAAGACGAATAAAGAAACGCAGTAGGCAAGTCACAGTCGGTGCTTAGGATACGACCACTTCTGCATTCCCTCTCAGGACGAGTCAAATTCTATTTTCAGAATTGAAAACTAAAAAAATTCGATGAATCTAATTCGATTTCCATCTACATGCACTGATGGCTTGAAGATGTAGATAGGAGCAAGAGGGGGCTTATGTTTAAACAACTTGATGTGCCAAAAATTTCAGGTCATAGAAAAGTCTTCAAAGCGAATGTTCTTTTAGTCATAGCAGTTTTCCTTCAGTGCTGAATGAAAGTAAGGAGAAAAGTATAATATTCAAAAAGATGTGGCCAACCTACCCGATTTCCCGATTCGTTTTTTCACCTGTGTCGTTGCTCTAACCATAACTTGAGAAACACTGCAATTGCTGGGAATTCGCAGAAGACTTTAAATGCAGTATCAATGCCTTTTTAGATCCTGACAGCATAAACCAGAAGAGGTGCAATTCCCATGATCTTGGCCTTGAATTGAGGATCGATCTAGTGGAGGTTTTTGACGATTTCACCGGGACCAAAATGTCTCTTCACTAAGAATGTCTTCAACAGTTTCGTCGTCTTCCAAGCAAAGATGACATTCAGTTTCCTGAATTAAACACATTTAGTGTAGGTGATAACAAAGCTGACAAAGTCCCGTTAGGAAGCGCACCAGTCTTCTGATGCGGGAATTTTTTTTTTTTGATTTATTAAGCAAGGGGCTTATAGATCTTTAAGCCTGACGAAACCCCTCTCTTTTTTTTAATAGGAAACACAAATTCTGTTTTCCCAACTTTTGATGGTTAAATTAATTGCTGAGTTGAGGATATTGGAGAATGACTCAGGGCCAGTAAACGACTCAGCCGAACCCCTTCTAGCCAATTCGTTGGCTGTCTCCAGCACTCGTATTTCCAGGTACCCACCAAAATTTATTGGCCTCGGAGAGTATTGAAGCAGTGCAAGACTGATTTGGAGTCAATTAGATTTAAGCCTAAGGCTTTTACTGCTGCTTGACTGTCCATGAGTATATGGGG
Source organism: Matsumyia berberina (assembly GCA_917880715.2). Classification (NCBI taxonomy): domain Eukaryota; kingdom Metazoa; phylum Arthropoda; class Insecta; order Diptera; family Syrphidae; genus Matsumyia; species Matsumyia berberina. Next base: position 104,821,349 of record OU862870.1, on the reverse strand, counting down.
ACGCCTTTAATACCGGCGTCAATGATGAAATTTGCACATTTATGAATGGCATGAATTTCTTCCTGAAATACACTGGGACTTTTCCGCGTTGATAGCTAAATATCAGCACTTACCCCAGTGTCCGTTTTTCATCCATCCGTTAACTACGTGTAACCTTTTATGTCAGAAGTTGGGTTTTTTTTAAAATGATCGGCTTAGAATCACTGTATCGATCCTCATGCCGAAGCATAGAGTGTTAGATAAGCGTTCGTTTACCGCGCAGATTATCTCAAGTTCTGGAATTTCGAAAAGATCTATTTGATCCATGTGATCTGTGAGATTCATTGCTCCTAATGTGCTATAGTTTGAGTATGCTGCGGATAGCCACCTTTCTTAAAAAGTGATGGAGTGGCGTTAAGCCAATAAATGCTTCTATGGCAGCTGTAAGACAGGTGCGCATGGTGCTGGCTATGCCGACACATGCAAACCTTTGAAGCCATTGCAGCTTTGTTATGGTAGATTTCTCTGCTGTCTTATCCTACCATATTACGTAAGTGATCATGACTCGTGTCATCATTGCATAAATCCAATGCGTGACCTTTGTAGTTATTTCCCGGGTCTTACCTTAAATGCAACTGTCTGATAGTTAGTGTAGCATCTCCCATCGCAGCAGGATGAAGAAGTTGCCTTGTTTTGGAGGTTATTGTTACTTCGCAGTCAACTCAATTTTCTAATGGAATCGTATTTGCGTAATGGACAAGGCACGCACTTAGGTAGTTATTGTGTAAAAGATCATTTGTTTGACGGCTTGTGTGGCACATCGCACAATTTCGCTGGAACCAATATCTATCCAAGTTGATGTTGTCAAATTGCAGCCGAAAAAAATGGTCACATCTTCGTAGCGCGATCAAACGGTTCCGTACCAGGACCTGTCCACATATCGCCAGAATTCAGCGAAGCTTATTTAGCATTGGCAAAAAAATAATGCTTTTTAGCATTGGGAAAATAATGCTTCTCCTGAATCCCACCGGATGGAAATTTTTTTTTAAATGTACATACATGCGCGCGCTATGACTACCCTAAAGTGAGAGCACGGGCATAAGGAAAATTAGAGGAGAGACGAAGGAGATACCGATGCACCACAACCCACCTACCCACCCGAGAGCAAGCTTCCACTTGCGTCTTGTATATCAACCATCTGACATAACTCACTACCACAATTGAGATGGAATTCCCAAACACCAAGTAGTAATTTAGAAGCTAAGTCTGCATTATCAAGGACATTGATGCCAATTAGAACAACGTTCATGCATACACATGCATATTAAAATTTTTGGCAATTAACAGGCGAAAGACACACACTAGACAACACACATTTAAGACAGTAACCTGACGTGTTACTAAGCGCATTTGTAAAGTGAAATTCCAACATAAGACTCAGATTTAAACAGTCAACAAATTTGAACTACGTTCGTTTCAAGCCACGGAACAACAACAGTCCCGCAGGGCTCTGGTGACAAAATAAATTGTTCCTCCAGCAGGATTAACACTTACAATGCGCTTGTTTTAATGGTTTTCATTATTGTTACGACGTGAAAATGATAAAAAGAGAAAAGCTGCCAAGGCACCTATTCCAAATGATACTACAGGATTTATACCGCCAAAGAAACTTTGTTCATTTACTTTTTCTTCATCCATCTCACGTTGTTTCTCCTCACTCTGTTCCTCCTCACGTTGTTGCTCCTTCGTCACTAGAATAAAAAAAATATAAGTAACCAGAGCTTAGTTAAACTGCTGCTCATACTCACAGAAAACACTAAGGAACTCCTCTCGTCCTGACAGAATTTTTTTCCTTGCGCTTTTGACTTGATTGTGCATGTTTTCGATTTGCGAATCTTTTAAGTTTCCTAGCAAATTAAGTTTCTCATTCCAGAAGAATCCTATCTTTTTGTCCTTGAGGGCATTCTCCAGTTTTTCAAACATCTTTTAAAAAAAAGGTAGTAATTCATTATAAAAGTTGTCTGAGTCACCTAGAGAACGCGTTCCCAAATGGCGGATAGGGAGTTGCTTAGGAGAGCGAAATAAAATACATCACACCGACCAAATGGACATTATGAGGACTGGGCTAATGAGATCCAGCGGTAATAGGCAGGGTACTATGTTGAAGAAGGCGGCGGAACAGGGGTAACTATCCTGATGTCAGGAGAGAACCGGTAGTAGGTAAGATTAGCGGGACGATGAAGATGATGACATCCTCTTCATCTTACTTAGGTCTATAAAGACCCGTTGTGGTACCCATGTATTTTACCAGCTACTTCCTTCTAAAAACAAAAGTAGAAAGCTGGCGCGACAGCAACCATTCATGCTGTGCGTGTTACATTTTTCACACGAATGGAAGGAACCTACAATTTATTGCCGACTCCGAACGGGAAATTGAGAAGCTCTTTCATGACAGATTATACTCCCGGAGGCTTGTCATACCCCGACAAGAGGTGGTGTCGCGAAAAATGTTCGGTGGACATGGCTGGGCCTTGAACCCAGGCCGCTAGGTCAGTAGTCCAATGCACTAACCACTGAGTCACGGGGACCACTTCTTACTGTGTGATTCTATATACCTGATGACAGCCACTTGGCTGTTCTTGCAAACACGAGCAGATCCGACAGTGAACTATCGGATAGATATTGCAGAGGCTTGGGAAATGACAGAGAAAGTGAGTCGTGTCTTCATGCACCTCCTCGTCCTCACATCCTCTGCACAGGTCGTCCTCGATCAGGTGCTGCTTTTTTTTATGGTACCTGAGCATATTGTGGCCTTTAGTTAATCCTGCCAGTAATGACAGGGATTTCTTCTCCATATGTAGGAGCTTGGCCGTTCTGCCTTTATTATATTCTGTCCATAGCCTCTCTGGAAATTTCGCAAGTGGTTTCTACCCCAGTTAAGGATCTTAGCCATATTGTTTCCTTCAAATGGCGAAGTGGAGTTTTAATTGTACCATTCGCTAGCTCTGGTTCTAGGGCTAATCGCTTCTTTGCCAGTTCCTCAGCAGTCTAGTTGACCGGAGACCCAGCTGTACACAGGTACGTCTCATTACGTAAATATGTACGTTTGACGAATATGTTACCATTGACGAGTTCACTCTCGGAGTGGGGGTACCCAAAGGATCAGCACTTAGTCCACTACTGTTCAGCATTATGATGAATTACTTATAGAAAAGGAAGACGTGATCCTTTCAGAAACAAATCCCATCTTCAACCTAATTAGAGAGGATTTGGTTAGGAGACACTGCTCTGAAAGAAAGTCCGATTCCAAAACAACCAGCAAAACGGAATGAGGCAATGAATCCGACGTGTCTCTAATTGAACCAAACTACATCAAATGGTATCCAGACGGTTCGAAAACATCCACGGGAACTGGGGTTATACGGGCCAAGAATAAGACACTCGAAAGCCCTAGGAACCTTTCTCAGCATACATATTTCGAGCAGAGATCTATTCAACGGAAAAATTTGCTCAATTCAATCAAAACAGGAAGTACCACGAAAAAATATTGCGAAACTCTTAGACAACCAGGAACCCGTCAACGCGCTATGCTACCATTAAATAAAATCAGAGATGGTATGGCACTGTCTTGAGAAAATCAGTAAACTGGAACAAAGTAATAAAGTCCTCCTCCGATGGAATCAAGGGTAATGAAAGAGTAGATGAACTAACAGGGAAAGGGTCAGAACGACATCCTATAGGACCCCAGAAGTTAAGGGAAAAGCTAAGAGAAAAGGACGAGCACGAAAGAACAAAATTATGGACTGAGTTGCGTGGGCTCTGGCAGGCTAAGAAAATTCTCGGGAACTACAACCGAAGAGTCAAAGTTTACAACTTTGTGTGAAGGCGACTTAGTCATTTGACTTTTACGTTGAAGCTTATCCAAAGCCTCAAAAAAAAATCGTTCCTATCATTCTTAAAGTCTGACTTCAATAGCATTTAAAGCCCAGTGCAAGTAAAAACCATCACCCATTCAAGCAAAACCTTCTGAATTAGATACGAGAAAGTACCTGTCTCCATGTCAAGACCTTGTTGAATAGCTAAGAGCAAAATGTCTGACAAAAAATCAAGGTCGCTGGAGTTAAGGAGGGCTTTGAGCGATGAAATAAACACAACTTCATACTTACAGCATAGATAATTTCAGTACTGGGCTTCCTCCAAAAACTAGCATCGACTTCTACAAGTTGCCACAGAAAGACTGTTTTGATGAAGTAACTCTTCAGATTTGTCAGCTCAGCCTTGTCTCGAAACTTCTTCATAAAGCGCAGCGTATTCTTAAACTGCTCCATTTTAACAAACATATCCCTTTCGCATTTGGTATAGGATGTCCTAAACGACGGATTGTTTTGTATATCACATGGAATAGATCTTTTGTCCTTGATAGGTCGCGGTATGGCTTCCCAATAACCAGGTGGTGGTTTCCTCTTCGAAGTCGATAGGCTAGTATCAAATTTGAATCCCGGAACAAAATCAATGGAGAACTTGAATGTATCTCTAGAAACGTAAATTGTATGCGCCGGACCTTGCTTTTTATATTTTAAATCTAGGATTTGTCCACCAAAGTCCAGTCTTTTGTCTATAGTGGTTAAGTACTTAGTCACGAGTCCCTGGAGCCAGGCTTGAAATTTATCTTCCAACAGAAATCCCTCCTTGTTCACGCGTTCTTTCAAGAACTGATGCATGATCTCGTTCTTCCTTTTTTCTAACTCCTTCAATACTCCGGATAAGTTGATAAACACGTTGCCTGTATTTATAGGATCTGGGTGAATTTTTACAAGATCGGAATAGGGAAACGTCAGTTGGATGACGAGGTCGAATTCATCTGGATCGGAGATTTTGAGATTATCTGCATAGCTTCCTAGAAAAATACGAAAATGCGTCTTTTAACGAAAATGCAGAATTTTTTTAAATCAAATTTGATATTATAAGTGTAGACATGTACATTTAACAACACAAGCCGGTATAAGTTCCTCAACTTGAGATTAGATTTTGACCAGTACGGACCATACCAAGGGGTAAACCGAAGGGAGTTTAAGGAAATAGGGCGTCAAAAGACTCGCAAGTTGATGCTGCTTCTGATGTGGTAGGACGACAAATATCGGCATGGTGGTGGCTTAAAGAGAGGATCATACTAATGTCCCCAGTTCGTCTGGACACCATCCTCAGACACCAGTGAAACTAAACATCACCTGAGTTTCGAACCATTACATCGAAAACATATTTCCTATCTCTCTTCTTACCGATTTACTTACTTACTTACACCTGGGCCTCAACCAACAAACGTTTCTAGCCAGTTTGATCTTTAGGCAGCTGCCTCCAGTTTCCGCCAAGCTGAGCCGCGGTCTTCTTAAACTGTATCGTCACTCGCGTGTAGATTCGAAGATTTTCCCGGCCGAAGCATTGGTGTCCATCCACTCTACCTGACTTCAGTTGTTGGATTTTCACTTTTCTGGCTAAGTCGATGTCGTTGTATCTCCTCCTCGATTCACCGTCTATGCAGACGGGATCGAAAATCACCCGAAGAATTTTCCTGTCATCCGCTTTTGAGTGAATGCCACTGTGCCGTAGAGCAGGACTCAATTGCTCTATTGCCTTTTTAGTCCAAGGAAACAGCGATTGGCACGAGTTATTCTTCGTTTGATCTAAGCGTTGGTGTCATTATCTGAATTTTCAACGGAGACTTGGTAGACAAAGTCCTTAACTACCTCAAGGTTATGTTTGTCTGTAGTGACGTTCTGTCCGAGACGTCGGTGTTGAGTGTACTTTCTTGTTGAAAGCATTTTTTGAATGTGGAGTAATTTCCCACTGGCGGTGGAAAATTGCTTCACACGAAAATTTGGTGGAACAGTTTCCCACGTAACATATGATGGGAATTTACTCCATCACTAGTGGGAAATTACTTTACCACTAGTGGGAAATTACTCCATCACCAGTGGGTAATTACTCCACAATGAGTGGGAATTTACTCCACTTTTCGAATGTGCCAGTGGGAAATTGCTTAACACGAAAATGTGGTTGAATGGAAGGCATTTGCACCAAACCTCAATTTTGGAACAGCATTTGTACAACAAACCGTGGAATATGCACGCAACCCTCCTCCCTGGGATCACTGTTGGAGTTGGGGTTGGTGCGAAGTTGGGCGTACGCGAAGTTTCTTAAAATCCATGCGGACACCATAGAACAGCGTTTGTATAACAAACCGCATGGGTTTAAGGTAGAGATGGGAAATTCGACTCTTTTTAGTGAGTCGACTCACAGCAACTCACTCACTTCACTGAGTCGGTACAAAAGAGTGCTTCAAAAGGGTCGACTCTTCTTTTCCTGCTTGCAGTTCTTCTTCTTTAGAAACACCGTTAACCTATGTCCACTTTTTAATTTCAATTTACCTGATCTATCAACACAATGCAATTGATTAAAAATAGAAGAAATAACTGAAAGCAAATGTATTTCATAACTATTCTTTGCATACACTACACACTATTCAAACAACAGAAACCACACGCCAATATCGCCTCGCCATTCGCCTATTGACTAAAGTAGGCTACACACTGTCAGTTTTGGGCCATCAGTTTCACTCAAATGATGCCGTAAATGATAGTGTGTAGCTTTAAATGATAAATGATGAGTTAAATGATGGCGTAAATGATGACCACGAAATTTTTCGTGGGTTTGGGTTAAATGATGGAAACTGATGCTATGCAAATGATAGTGTGTAGGCTAATTTCATCATTTATCATTTTTTCAGAGTAGAGTGGAGAGTACATCGTCGGTCGTTCGGGTTTTTCCGTCGGTCATTAGCGTTTTTTTTTTTTTTTTCAGAGTAGGGCGGCGAATGTATCCTCGGTCGTTTTTCGGGATTTTTTCAGAGCAGAGTGGATAGCGCATCGTCGGTCTTTCGTGTATATCGCAAAAATATAAGACTGATACTACTTTTGGTGACGTCAAAAGAAAAATTATTACGATAAGGAGCGCCTTTACTAAGAATCTGTAAATTTAATGAATAATAATTCCTAATAAAAAAAAACCGTATGAATACTTTCATTTAGAAAAAATTGTTTTATTTCTTTATAGGGTTTTCCAAAAAAATTAATTACAAGTCCTGTATTTCCTCTCAAGGGTTTTTCCAATTTTTTTTTTGCCAAGGAATCGTATTTAATTTCGTCAATGGTTTTACAAAATATTTTGTTGCCATGGGACCTGTCCAGCTGTATTAAAATATTCACAATATTTGTTGTGAACTTCTTTCGCAGATTGATAATTGTTGTGATTTTGTCCATTTTGTAAGGAATGAAGATCAACCCTATTTGTCCCCGTTATAATTTGTCCTTCCTGAATATTTTCATACACCATGACCGATTTTGAAGCGTATTGTATTTTATTATGCTTTATAAGAAAATTGTGTAGGTAGCAACAGGTCATTGTCACTAATGCTAGTAGATAGAGCTAAAATAATACAGAGACAAGCTTTTTCCTTGTAATCCATTTTCCGAAACAATTCACACGTCCGCACCTAAACAAGGCAAAATCAGAACTGACCAAGAAAAACTGAAAAAAATTTCCGAAAAATGATTGCCGAAAACTGATAGTGTGTAGTCTTAAATGAAATGCTGAAAAATGACAGTTTTCATTTGAGTGAAACTGATGGCCCAAAACTGACAGTGTGTAGCCTACTTAAAGGGATACAAATGCAAATACAATATTCGATAACAGTTTTGCTGTATCCCTTTTTTCCCATACCAGTCACGCAGTTTGAAACTGAGGCCAAAACAAGAGCAAAACACATCACAAAAAACCACCACCATTCCATGTCATCTATCCATCCATCCATCCATCCATCCATCCTTTCCATGCACAATTTTGTAGAGAAAGAGGCAAGCAAAAGTGTGTATCTGTACTGTGAATGTGATCGCTTCACCGACTCATTTTGTGCGATGCGACACGAGTGCGACACATACACAACAGTTTCGATGTGGCGTGTGTATCGGCTCTTGTGTGTATCATGTATAATCTTTTGTGTAACGAATAACTTCAGTGAGTTGATTCGACTCATAGAGGTGATTCGAATCTTTTGCACAGAGGCGCATCCGTAAATTCAGTAGATTGACTGGCACATTTGAACCGACTCACTCAGCAGTTACCCACCTCTAGTTTAAGAAAAATTTGGATACGCCAAACTTCGCACCAAACTCAAATCCAACAGTGATCCCAATCAGGGGGGTTTCTGTGGGGCAGCATGCCCCCCCTACATAATCCACTGTTTATGCATTATGGACTTTACATACGTGGTTACTATAGCCTTCAAATGGCAAAAAAAGAACTAAACCTCAAAATCGACCAGAATATACGCCTGTGTATTCTATTGTCTATGATTAGAGGATTCCAAGAATGAAGTAATTTTTCAGACCATTCTAAGTGGAAAATTACTCCACCTCTAAAATGTGAAGTAATTTCCCACAAGAAAGTGGTGCAATTTCCCACTGCCAGTGCGAAATTATTTCACATTCAAAAAATGGAGTTTTCCCACTTGTGCTGGAGTGAATTCCCAGGTGGAGTAATTTCCCTGCACCGAAAGCATATACTTGGTCCTGCTCTCATTGACCGCTAAACTCATCTTCGCCGTCTCCGCCCCAATACTCACGAACGCACTTTCCGATTTTATAGTAACTATAACGACTATGTTCTAGAAGAAAATCAATATTTAAAAAAAAAACCGCTTGAAGTTGGTAGGTAAGAACTCTTTGGCTTTTCGCCCGAAGAGATACCACCATATCTTCATAAGAAATCCATGAAGTGGTCTTTACTACGTTTCCGAGGACGGCAGCACAGCAGTTTCTTACAACCAGCATTACTTTTATGGTTTCATTCTGTGCCCACAAATGAATCAGACGTCAAAATTTATTTCAAAGACTGGTACAATGTATGAGAATCTGGAGTACAGACTTAAAAAAAATAAATAATTAAAAAACAATTTAGACTTACCGCAAAGCTTCAGATCACAAAATAATTCCTTAAAATGTTTGTTTTCCCTGAGCCCGTCAATGACTGCCTTTCTCACGCGATCGTATGCCTTGGTGTATTTCTCGCGCTTGGAGTCAATGTTGATACATCGACTTATCCGTTGGCACAAATCATCCATCTGAAAGAATGAAACTTTATTTTAAGTATCCAAAACTATTCTGAATTAAACACAAAATTAATTGATAAGCGACCGATAGACAGAAGTCACATATCTTTTAAGACGCACTTGCTATGCACCTGTCCAGCAGTTTGAAAGAAAAAGTGGTATCAGACAGTTAGGAATGGGGAATGTGCTCAGTCAAAATGGAAGAGCATGCACCGGGCCTTATTTGTCCAGTATGTTGCCCTTTAGGTTGTGGTCATTGTTCCAACTTTGGGTTTTAGGTGGCTGGCCTTTCGTCGAACCAGCCTGTACTCTTTATAAAGTGGAGTGTGTTCATTAATTGTTTTTTCGTTAAATTTCCTAGTTCTCCAAGCCGTCTGCATCCCATATTTTAAAGTCGACGATTTTAGAGATCAAAATACTCACGGAGTATATTCCTAATATGGTTGAAAGCTTCTGCAGTAGTCTGGGGAGTTGATACCGAGTGCAGTGGCCATTGTAGCTAGGAGGGAATTTCTTGTCAGTACACCTGTTAAGATAAAGTTTCTTGTTTGTTTATTGGTAAAACAAGTTGCCTGGATTATGCTCCTCAGGTTGTGGCAGAGAATCGAACACAATGAGTGGTGTGAATAAAAACTGAGGCAGAGTGTTCACACAACTTTTTGGAAAAAAACTAAATTGAAATTGAATAAAAACGAATTTCGTCAAGTTTCAGAAAACACTTTCCTTAAGAGGGTTTGCCCAGAGTGTTCCCAAACTTTTTATTCACACCAACCATTGTGTTCGATTCTCTGCCACAACATGAGGAGCATAATCCAGGCACCTCTGGCGGACCATACAGGCTTCATTAATTATTTCCGATAGAAATGTCTATTGATGTACGAGTGTATTCTCTCGAGATACTTGTCAAGACAGTTCATCTGCTTTTTCGTTGCCCTCGATATCACTAACCTCGTGGTTGTCGCCTTTTCTATGTTGCCTGACTGTCAACGATGGTAATTCTAGAGGGGTTCATTTGGACAGTGGACAGGCATACGAACATTCTGATCCAATATACGTACGCAGTAGGCCCGAAAGCATGCATGGATGGTCTGATGACGAGAAACTTTTCGTCTTCGCACTCAATTGGAAAAAAGCGCAGTTAATCTCTTGACTGTTCGCTGTGATTTACACTCGGTCGGGAACTTGTCGCCTCAATCTACTCGCGAAGCAAAATATTTTCAAGAAATGCAATACATATATTGAATTGAAAAAAAAAAATGAATTCGCATTGATTTTGCTATGAGGCAAAACATTTTCGTAAGCAGCACTTGATCTTCTGATCAGTTAACCGTCAACAAAATTCACCACGATGCTGACGGTGCAGGGTATTCATCCAGTTTAATGAAAGTGCGATTGTATCAAGCGGCATAAGTGTTCGAATCACTATCTTTTAGTAGCCGCAATACGGTTGCGGATATCTCGAAATACTGTGAGGCTGAATGCCGGCAGATACATGAAGCGAATCAGAAAGCGTATACATACATATGTACATAGCTGTTCGTGGGCTCTTCAAGCAAAGGAAAGGAAATGAACATCGGCTTTGTAGAAAAAAAAAATCCATCGAGAGACACTTTTGCAGGAATAAGGTTTAGGAGTTTCATTGAAGATAAAAAAAAAATCCCAACGCCACAAAATCCTATCTAAGGTCTGCAAAAACGAAGAGAGAAATGTTGATGCTCAAGAACCATTTTGCCAACAACCTGATTGATCCAAATCAGTGCGAAGGCGAATTTTAGTCGTAATACTAGTCGATGAAGTACTCACCGAGACTGTGGCAAAAATCTGTTTACCAGTCAATCAGGACTAACAAAACATACTGACATCCCGTACAGAACGTCATCCTCGATAGATATAACTTTGTGCTAGTTGAGGAAGTTGTTTAACTAGGCTTCACTAAAAACTAAAACCATGACACTAGTCCTAATGGAAGATACACAACGAACTGATCTTTACAATCGACGAAGAACTACTCGAAAATTCTTCGAATCTTCCCTGAAGTGACGGCGTGACTCAGGTGACGTGACGTGATCAACTGAAAAGCTACATCAGCTTATTACATTGATTAAAATTTGTTATCATTCGACATCCGGAGGAACTTTCTTATTTCAATCGAAATCCCTTTTAATTCAATTGCTATGATAAAAACTGACGTGTGCTGTCTATTTGGACGAGAGGGGGTACCATTTAATACATATTTTAAATTTCATCGTAAAACACTAATGAATCCAAATGAAAAAATATTCAATCTTGAACGTTTTCACGTTGCAACACGTTACGGAATCCAATCCTTTGAATTTTCACTTCGAGACTAGCGCATCAATTGTTCTACTTGGAATGACGTGACTATATATTTAAGTACAATACTAAGTAGCTGAAGCATACATACTCCGTGTTTTTATCATTTTCCGGCCACAAAATGTGACAGCATAAACAAAATTATCGATCACCACAGTGCCTCAGATACATTTTCGCAAATTGCAGACATTTCGAGAAACAAATGCAATAATTTTGATTCAGCAGCTGCAATTAAATGAACGACAAAATTTTGTAAATAACGTCACAACAACAATAACGTGACAATCGAGCACTTGTCTGTATTGAACATACACAGTAGATACATTTTCATGGGAGAAAAGCTCTTATCTGCACTTCAACTCTAATTTTCTGCATTACATAGATGTATTGCATTTCAATAAACCGGCAAAAGATTGCGTCAGGCCCTTTCCAATACCGATACACGAGAACATTCGACAACAAACTTTTAAATCACAACTATGCAAGTGGAATACCTTAATATTTATTATCACGAACTAGTTTATTATTATACGAAGATACGCGGTCGACCGATCCATCGGAAGGTTACAATCAAACTGATTGAAATCGTGTGGGCCAAAGCGAATGTAAGCTCACTTTAGTTCATCAGCCATGTGTTTACACGTCACTAGAATTTTCGTTTTCAGCAATTGGAGTTAGGTGTGTTTGTGTGAATTTTAACTGCAACTCGATGTGCGAGTATTGTCGTAGCTTTTACTTAAGCTTTTAGCTCTCTCAGATACATTTTTGACTGATTGATGGCAGAGTTAAGCTACAATGACACGGTCAACGAAAACAACCAACGGTTTGGCTCTCTGACGTCAAAATGTTGTCTCAAAGTGGTCAACTTGTGTCACGCTGTCAACGCAGCCGTCAGCGTTGAAGGGAGTTTTTTGGGTCCACGCGTTGACTCTTTTCGTTGACCGTGTAATCATCCTGTCAAGGATGTTGAGACGCGTTGACGGATTTTTTTGCCCCGACAACATAGTTTGCGTTGATAAAGCTATGATTAGATACACGGTCAACGAAAACAGTCAACGCGTTGACTCTCTAACGTCATAATAACGTCAGAATTTGTCCCAAAGCGGTCAACTCGTGTGATCGTCCTAGTAAAATGGCGTTAACGCTTTGACGGCTGTGTTGACACCAGCATTGACGCGAGTTTTTGGGTCTACGGGTTGACTGTTTTCGTTAAACGTGTAATCACCTTGTAAACGATGTTGAAACGTGTTGACGGATTTTTCAGACTGCTCGTCACCGCGTTGATCGTGTCCCAACGTTGACACGGTAGGATTTTATGACCCGTCAACGTAGTTTGCGTTGACAACTTTAATCCCTGGTATTGTTGTTGATGTTTTCGTCGATTCAATTGGTGTATTGTGTGTGTATTTTATACGAACCAGAACTAGGAGTGTAAATTTTTGTGAATTGTGTGTTATTTCAGCACTAGCAAAACTTTGCAATCAAATATCATTTTGGAGTATGTTTAGTCGGTGATATAGGGTACTTTGGAATTTTGCAAAATAATTCGAACGGACAGGATAGGGCATTATAGGGTCTGACCCAGTGGATTAATAGTTTCTGTATGCTTTGTCATTCTGTGTTATTAACGTTAGAGCACTTACAATCGTCACTCAGTTTGACCGGATGCTTGCGCCTTCAACTGACCCACGATAAGATGCAATTTTCTGCACATACGTATGTATGTAGTATGTATATGTACTCATACACTGTAGTTATCATTTAAATCTAGTGAGTAACTATAAATATCTTCATACCAAGCTCTGTTTCGATGCATTTATGTCTATTTCAAATTTATGTATTCTTTCGTCTTCATCAGCGAAGTGTATTTAAGGGACTTCAATGAATGCACAGCAAAAAGAATGCATACGGCTAAAAATAATTGCTTCAGTCAGCACTTCAAAATAAATGGTCATGACTTCCAGGAATGCACTCCACATATGTTCAAGGATGTCATTCTTTTACACTCTTGCAACACGTGCATTTAAGCAAACATATCGAAGGAACTTGGTTTAACTCTTCGAGAATAACCGACGATTTGTTGGGTAGCTCAGCACTGGACCCGAAGAATTTTCCTCTCAAAACAGCCTCTGTGCCGTAGAGCAGGACTGGAATAATTAAGGTCTTATACAGGGTCACTTTAGTCGTTTGAGAGAGGGATTTGTTACTCAATTGGCTTCTTAGCCCAAAGGTTTGATAAACTGCAGACTTATAGTATGCCGTAGTCTCTTATCTATTTAAGATGATCTCATGTCTACAACTTCTTATACAATACATTCCTTATAATACAATACAGTATCCTTGGTTTCTTATAGTCGTTCCCGAATTCACTCAAACTATGGGTCTTCGACCGTACAAGAGGAACATCAGCGCAGGTTAAGATCATTAATTTCTGATCTTGCTATCTTGCAAAACCCAAAACTCTATGATTTTCATCTGGGTCCCAGATCACACTGAGATCGCTGGAAATGAAATCTCCGATAGGATTGCAAGAAAATGCTCAGAGGATGATGTCTCAAGTCGGAGCCTCTATTGACAATTGAGTTCCTTAAAAAGACTATTCTGTATAACTTGAGTGACACTACTGTCTGTGAAACTTAACTGACAATAGCTTTGATTGAAGAGGGCAACAGTCACTTGACCAAATTCGTCCACAGAGTCATTTCTCCTCTTCTCTGGCTAATGGTCTTGAACGAAATTGTTTTGAGACTGGACAGAGAAAGGACCTAGGTTGTCGCGCATGTGGACGACGTGATGATACCAGTCGCATGGAGGTTTTCCTCCGCGCAACCGCGCACACCGGCCTCTATCGTAAGATATCTGGGTATAATACTTGACTCAAAACTTAACCCGGGGCAAAACATAGAACATAAAACTAAGAAGGCATATGTAGCCTTCAATATTTGCAGCAAAACCTTCGGAAAGAAGTGGGGACTTCAACCAAAGATAACTTCGTGGATGTACAAAGCCATAGTGCGTCCAATTCTCACCTACGGGTCATTGATATGTTAGCCTGCGTTGAGCAAATGCTACAACTTTACGAAACTCAAAAAGCTTCAAAGCACAGCGAGCAATGCAAAACCAGGCTTAATGAGGTCGACCTCAACGGATGCTTGTACTGTGCTCTTGTATCTTCTGCCTCTCAACTTATATAAAAAGAATATACCGCACTATGCAGCGCAGACAAAATCCAAGAAACTGGGTGCTGGACTACAAGCCACAGCAACAGCAACATCCTGGACTCATTACCAAGCGGCAAGGTCACGTCTGCAACCGACTACATCACCTCCAAACTAAACTTTAGGGAAAACTTCCACGTGGGATTTCCCACCAGACTACAGGGGAAAAATAGATGAAGCAGTGAAGGACTTCGAAACTATATACCTTCAACAACAGGCATAATCAAGCAGATCACTTATTTGAATACTTACTTACTTATTTAGGGTGGCGCTACAGTCCGGAGTTGACTTAAGCCTCAACCAACAAGCTTCTTCAGCTAGCTCGATCTTTAGCCAGCTGCCTCCACTTTCGCACGCCAAGTTGGTTTAGGTGCCCTTCCACTTGCGTGCGTGACCTGAGTCGCGGTCTTCTTATACCGTGTCGTCCCGCGGGTGTAGCTTCGAAGATTTTTTGAGCCGGAACATTGGTGTCCATCCGCTCTACATGACCCAGCCATCTTAGTCGTTGGAGCTTCACTCTTCTGGCTAAATCGATGTCGCTGTACAACCCGTACAGTTCGTCATTTAATCTCCTTTTCTATTTATCGTCTATGCAGACGGGACCGAAAAACACCCGAAAGATTTTTCTCTCGAAACATCCGCGAGCAACCTCATCCGCTTTTGACAGAGTCCGTTCCTCTGCACCACAGAACCGGACTAAGATCTCATAGAGGGTCACTTTAAGTGTTCGAAAGAAGACTTCGCTACTCAATTGCCTGCTAAGCCCAAAAACGCAGCGATTAGCAAGAGTAATTGTCTAAAATGATAGCGGAGCCTAGGTAGACAAAGTCCTTAACTACCTCAAAGTTATAACTGTCTATAGTGACATTCTGTTCGAAACGTCGGCGTTGAGTGTCCTTCCTTGTTGACAGCATATACTTGGTCTTGTTCTTATTGACCCCCGAACCCATTTTCGCCGCCTCCATCTCAATACTCACGAACGTGCCAGTGACTTGATGCTCCGTTCTTCCGATTATGTCAATATCGTCGGCGTATCGGAGTAATGGGACCGACTTTTGAAAGATTGTACCTCTGATGTTGGCGCGTGAGTTTTGCACAACTCTTTCAAGAACGATGTTGAAGAAGTTGCATGACAGCGCGTCGTCTTATCTAACTTTTGACACTAAAGGTGTCGATGAGGTCTTTACCAACCTTAATATGAATCATAGGTTTACTAAAATATCCGCGAAGCGTTTCGAGTAAAGGTTGCCTGTAACGCCGTCGACCGTGGCCACCATCCACTCAGATACACCGGTGGCCGATGGTTTAGATACCACCTTAACTCTCAATCCAATCTTATCTTTCCATTAAATTTTGTCATTCACGTTTTTAAATAAATATCAAGGAAGGAAAAGCTATGACCATTGTTAAGAAACACATCATTCACTACCAATATGTGCTAAACAGCGAAGTTCCTTTGCAGTATGTTACCCGTATGTATAAAGCACGATAACACAGGGCTGACCCATTCAATTATCGCTGACTAGAGCATGGATCTCTGCATTTTATGAGCACCCAAGAGAAAACAGTCAAAGAGTGTTGAAAACATAAACACAACAATCATCATAAACTCCCGAGTGGCAATGGACACAAAATGGACACATCAACGGAAAGAAATGGAAATATTTATTTCACTGAGTGGTTCACGAAAGGGTCGTATAAACAAATGCAAGGATTGATGATCTAAGAACTGAGGTCCCCAAATCAAGGGCGATGGTCATTTCTGTCATCAAAGTGTTTTAAAGTATTTTTATTGCCCTTTTCGATAGAAGTTATACAAAGAGGAATGCTTTGTAAAGGCGAATTGACAATGTTTGGAGTTTTTGTAATCTTGGGGCCATTTTATGGTGAAGTAAAACCTAAACGACTTCCCCTACCCAATAACCTTCCGCCACCGACCCACTGAGAATCTCTTCCTGAGACACAGCAGCCTTCCATACTCTACGATTCTTCCAGTTCTCCACACCAAAACCTCTAGCATACGCGACACCGTAACACGGCGATTCAGTCTTCGATATAGTCGATGGGTTTTGAACTACATATGTACATCCACATACTGAGTCAGCTAGACAGAGTGATCAAATATTCGACGGAGTTTCGAACCCATTTGTTTCGCTGAACCAAAGTAGCAGAGGTTTGTTAGGATAAGTCTTCGTCATGGAGTTGATGTTTTTTCCCAGATAGTCGAATCCATTTTTATTCAAGAATTGCCTTCTTTGCGGACTGAGCCGGATGTCACCTATTCTGGTATTCGAAACTAAAATTAAGATCTCAAACCTATCTGGCGATGGTTTTAAGCACACTAAACCTAAAAGGCTTCTTGTGTCAAGCCTACGACTGAGGAAAGTTTTGGGCAAGATCGGGATCATGGAGAAACCTCAAGATAGTGCTTGCGAATGGGTGCTTGATTGTTTCTAGGGAGGTGAATCTCCTACCGAAGTGTTTTAGTTGGCAACAAGCTATGGAGGGACATTCTCATAAAATATGCTCTGGAGTTTCTGGAGTCGGGACATATCCGACGAACTGATGCCCAGGGTTGCTAACATGGTAGTTGAGTGCACATTGTGTAGTGAGGAAGTCTGTGAGGAGCAGTTCTCGCACGAATGAAAGGGACCTACAATGGATTACCGACTCCGAACAGCGAATTGAGAAGTTCTTTCATGACAAATTATACTCCCGGAGACTTGTCGTTCCCCGAAGAGAGGTGGTGAAAAATATTAGGCGGACATGGCTGGGGTTGAACCCACGCCGCTTACCTAGTACCAATGCACTAGCCACTGAGCCGCGCCAACCACTGACCGTGAGGAGCTCAGCATCACTTTTATTTAGGGCGAACATTTTTTCGCTTCTCTTGTTGTTTAAGGGGTTGACGGATTGGCGAAGTCCTGGAGTAGAAATCCATTTCTTGAGTCTTTTGTTAACCTCCCATGTATTGAGTTCCAGCAGATCGGGCTCCTTGTTTGGCGAACTTTCGATTCTCTAGTGACCGGGAACTCAATAAATGCAGATCTTGTTGAAGAGAGCTAGTTGCTTTGGAATGGTTAATCACCTCCAAGCAAGTTTGGGGTAAAGTGAAATGAGCTAAAAGCTCTAATCGCTGCCTGATAGTTTTCTTCGAAGCACAGAGCTCAACTTTGCATATACTTCTGTTCGAAAGATTAATGTGGAGCAGCCTAGAGAGACTGCTAGCCTGAAGTTCGGTGTTCAATCCATCGATATACCACACCGTTGTTACTCTATGCGGTGCGGTGGAGGACAATTGGGTTGAACGGGGACGAGAAGTTCATCTCGCATGGCATGAAGCTTGTGATACACATTGCTGGATTCGAGAGAATCGGTATTACTTAGAGGATTTTTAGATGTCTTGTCAGCTCGGCCGACTTAAAGTTGGGTGAAAGGTGGAAAAGTTTGATGGCGCATGCTGCATCCGAGATTATAACTATAATGTGTAAAGAAGGGAGGTCCACGAGGGGTTTCGAGGCTGTTGTCAGGCAGGTGCGCATATCGCCTGTGATGCCGGTCCAAGAACGTTTTGCGGCGAGGCTTGCTCCAATTTGTTCCACCACACAAGTGATGCAGTTTTAATTGTGGGAATCCACTTCTCCCCGAATAGTCTCGAATAGGCCCATAAGGCTGAGGTACATTTATTGGTAATGTTTTTAACTGTGGATTCCAGGTAAGTCTTTGGTCTAGAGTTACTCCTAAATACTTGACTTCGCTTGAGAATGAGACTTGTACGCCATTCAGCGATAGAATTGAGAGTATTCTCTTATTGGTAAAAGGGAAGATGATCGTGTCAGTAGGGTTAACTATTAGCCCTTTAGATATACACCACCGCCACACATTCTTTAGTGCATTTTGCATGAGGTTGGTGAGTGTCGTTTTGTGATTTTCTCTGATTGTGTTGACTAAGCCATCAGGGTAACCTTGAGTTGGAATGCCAGAGTTGTTGATATCATTTAACAGTTGGTCGATGACGATAGACCATAGAAGAGGAGAGAGAACCCATCCCTGTGGACAACCTGTGCTGACTTTAATGGACTTGGATGATTTTCCTAGCTTGGCAGAAATAATTCTGCTGCTCAGCATTGAACCTAGCCATCTAAATGTTGGGAGATCAATGCCTTTAGCAATGGAGGCTCGTTCCATGGAAGCAACTGACGTGTTGTCAAAAGCTCCAGCGATATCTGGAAATGAGCTGAGAGATATTTCTTTAGCCTTTGCGATGCCTTTGATAGGTAAATCCATTAATTACTGCGAAATTACTGCTGTCAACATGGAGATTTTTCTATAGGATATCGACAGACTCTTTGCTGTTTACTAATGACATGTACTCGATTTTTACTCATTAATTGCAAAACCAATTCGTTATTCTCGTTTTTCAATTGGCGCAAAAGCCTCTATGACGACATGCTATGAGCGACCGATGGTATGCAATCTTCTGGTGGCCAGTGCGGGACATTCGCATAGCAGGTGCTGGATGGATTCTATTTCCTCTTCATCTTCTGCAGTAATCATTGTCGCGGAATCTAAGACGCTTCGCATGGATTCAGGACGATTCGTATTACCTTCGACTAAGTTGTATGAGTTTTTTGGAATTCTACTCATCGAAGGCTGGACATAGTGATCAGGCACACGTGTCCCTGTGACACCATCGCATATTGGCCCTGATCATGGTTTCCTCATCTATTTTCCTGTAAAGACGGTTAATGGGTGTTCTTGCAAATGGAAGGGTAAATGCATACACTGGTTTTTTATTGGAGTATTTCACTGCCAAAAATTGCTTCCAGATCTACAAATAAAGGCTTCTGGTATCCGTGATCGCTTGGTTTTCATAAAAGAAAATTGCGTTCTTCGTCATATTGAGCTCAATGCTGTTCAATGGCTCTACATGGCCCAGGAAATAAAATTGACATTTCTAAACTATTCGGACTACATATGTAAATCCATATCTTCGCACAACTCGTAGAGTTCGCGTCTAAATTAACACGTCTATTCTCCTTCATCAGACGTTATTTTTCTATTCTTACTAATGAAAGTCGGAGCCATAGTAAGACTGGTAAGATCATTGTTCATCTATTTTACCCATCAAGTTTGTAATTCAATTGTTTTGCCCAACTTAGCAGCAGTTTCCTAGAGAGTAAAGTGACGTTCTGTCCCATGCATTTTCTTAGTTTTTTTTTTTCTTTTATTTATTTCGTCTTATAAGTGTATAAACTTTTTCTAGTTTTTCTCCTCATTCACTTCAAGACTAACTCGTTGCGTTTCATCGATAGCCTCCATGACGGCGTCCGATGATGTCAATATACTCTGCATATCCCAGTAAATTTATTGTTTGAGTTGCTGGAAGGTGAAAACTTCTCAGTGGCAGTGTACGATTTTTACCATCTCTCCTTTTACCCCTGATCCTCGCGGAACTGATGTCAAGCATTTCATCGAGAGGGGATATGTCCAGTCTTAAGTCATCGGCTTGCTCATATTCAGATTCCACTACTGCTCTTCTCTTTGTGCCTCTTCTGAAGTCTAGACTCTGCTTCTTTATTATGACTGCTTCAGTTTCGCTGATTGTATCACCAAGTTTCTTAAAACTTTACCATCTGCTTGGTTATGTCTTCCGAGGTCATAGCCTCGACCAATTTCTACCTCAGTTGACGTCTAGCGTTCTGTAGAGTGCGCAGTGAAATATATCATGCTCCACATCTTCAATGGTTTCTGCGGAGCTTGACCAATAAAGATCATTGTCTTGCCCAGACTTGTGCAAATGTGCCCTGAAGCATTTAGCAATTTGTCAGATGGTCAAGTAGTCAGTCAGATGGTCAATATGGTCGAAATGTTATCATATAGTGCTTAACAGCTATTGATAATCCAAACATTATTACAACCAGCTGTAATATGAAGACATGGTGGCATGAGGAAGAAGATGTAGTATCGTCCAAACCTGATGATTTAAAGGATGGCCAAATGTAGTGCAAGCTATTTGAAAACCTATCGGGAAGATAATTGTGGTTGTTTTCGATCAACAAGGTGACGCTGTAGCGTGGCCTTTACTGAAGGGGATGATGAATGATGATGCATACATACTCTTTGCTTTGCCAGGCTTTGGAGAAAGAGATAAAACCATGAGCTGCATAGGGACATGAATCTTAACAAAAAAAATTAGCGCATTTAACATTTGAGATGGCTAGGATATGTAAAACGAATAGACATCAACCCTTAGGGTAGCAGAGTCTTCGAATCTAACCCGAAAGGATGAGGCAGTAGAGGAAGACTCCGCCCAAGATGGCGTGGACCGGGTTAATTGGAGAGACATATATACCCCAAACTTAAGCCCAACGGTAAATCTTGCGAACTACTTAGAACTGACCAAGTCCCTGTGGCAGTGATCTCGGCTTATACTTACAACAATCTTCTCAGACTATAAAGTGCCGCTGTTATCTGGAGTCTCGTAAGAAACACTAACTCATGTGCCGATCTCCTTTTTGGTGATTTTAAGAGTAGCTCCTCTGAAAGAGCGACTGTCAAGAATTCTAGAAGGGAATCTCCGGTCAAAGGATCACATTCATTGTTAGTTGATGTGGCCTGGAGGAAACTGAGGTATGACCAAATTCCTGTTTCTCCAGAACCTTGTGCTTTGAATCCTGTAAACCCAATGCAATGTTATTTCAAATCCTGGAAAGACAGTGTTTCTCCTCAAACGTCCTTTTACCAGATTCTGCATATGTTGAAGTTATTAAATGTAAAGGAGGGTGTAGCCTAATTTGATTTTATTGACAATAAATATAATTTTGTTCTTGTTTATGGGCCTGTTTGGAGTTCTACGTTTCGTCATCTTCATCTGTCTCTCTAGCTTCTAGCATCAGGAAGCTAAAAATATAAAGAAAGAATAAAACATTATTTAAACAAATAAAAAGAAAAAAGAAATAATACTTGTTGGTGTCCTCCAAGGAGTCGGTCACTAATCGCTGGTCATCGGCAGTTAAACGCTCCTGTTCCTTACTTGATACTAGACCGGAAAGAAATGGATAATTTACTTGTGGATCTCAGATGAAATTAATACTACATACAGAACAAGTCAAGAATAACCTTCTGACTCAAGCGATTGTCGAAAATCTTTCTTGATCGAGAGACTGTGTTGTACATTTCCTTAAGTTGCGTAGGTCTTATATGAGCCAACATATTTAATTCCCTATCCCAAAAGAACTCAATCTTTCCAGCAAACAGAGCATCTTCCAGTTTTTTGAATACCTGTGAATGATTCAAAAAAATTAGGCATCTTAGGTTAGGTTAGACTAGATCAGGGACGGGTTTTGCTCTTGGCACACCAAGGTTGATCGCGCACTCGTGAAAGCAGTCTCCCCTGTGAAGTTCTAATAAATGTGTACAAGTCCTCAAGACTCATAAGGCTTATTCAAAACTTCCATTTTTTGTTTGAAGAAACGGTGAGAAGAAGTTTGGAGTGTGTTTGTGCTTTTTTTTTTTGCCGTCATTCCAGTCCATTTCAAACCATGCTGTATCCAGTGAGAAGAGGGAGATCCTATTCTTTCGAAGAATTCTTTCGGTTCCGTGTTTGTTTTTAGAGCGACAAGTGTGTGCCTCTCGTAGTAGAGGAGTTAGGAACACGCCATCTGACGTGTGCTACCTCGAACATTCGAAGGCAATTGACTTCTTAGAAGACGAAATCTGCAGAGAATGAAGCGATAGCTGGACATATACTGTGCGAATTTCCACGACTGGCTAGTAAAAGAAAGAATAAGGACGAGGCAAATACAAATGCAAATGGAATTGTAGGAACCGATGGATTGCGAAGCGTGAATCCATTTTGTAGCCATAACTACAGGCGAAGATTAGGCATTTACTTATAATAGCGCTTCAGTTAAGTGTGAAACAGGACCTCAACTAATAAGTTTTCCAGCCACTACGATCCTTAGCCAATATCCAGTTCCGTCTCCCCACATGGGTGGAATCAAAAAATTCTTGCGCTGGGGGATTGGTGTTGTACTACATACAATATGATTGATCAGGTCGCTGTCGGTGTACAGCTTGTGGTTTAATCTTCTATTCCCTAATATGATAACGCAGATAGAACCATACATTTTGTCTCGAAAATTCAAAGTGCGATTTTGACAAAATACATTCACGAGGGTCCTTGGTTCTTTTCGCTAAGGTGATAGTAACAGCGATTGGCGGCTGTTATTCTATGTTGGATGTCTGCGCTAATAGCATAATTGAAAGCAGAGCCTAGGTAGACGAATTTGTTCACTACAACGACGTTTTAGTTTTCCATAGTTACGTTCTGAGTATGCCGTTGGTGTGGTGTCTCGAAGTGGATCCAGATCCGATTAAGCAGGTTCCGATTTAATGTTCGCGAAGGCTCCAGCTCGTTGTTGATGTTGTCAATATCAATTACTGGATTGATTGTGCTGATTTGTCAAAAATAGAGCTTGACTCGGGAATTTTCTCCAGTACCAGGTTGAAATATTTACATATTTATTATTTACAAATAATAAATATGTAAATAGTGAGTATCGACCTCGAACTCTTGGGTCTTCTCCAGGATTTCGCGTAAAATGAAGGGTTGATCGATAGTCGACTTTGCATGCCTAAAACTGTAATGATGATTCCTTACCACTTGCAGGCGCTACAGGATAACGCCAGAATGCTCAGGAGCCCAAGCAATATCAACCGAACATTTTTAGTGGCACCACCTCTAGTCAGGGTATGACAAATCTCCGAGAATACAATTTGTCCTGAAAAAGCTTCTCAATCGCTGTTCGGAGTCAGCAATAAATTGTAAGTTCCTTCTATTCGTGAAAAAAAAGTTTGAAACGCACATCATGAATGAATGCGCAAAGCTAGACCTTGACCCATTCCAGGCTGTTGACACCACTATTCGTTTAGTCATTACACAGGAGGCTAATTGACGCAGGTAAGGCAGTCTCGTTTCTTATGGGCATGCTTTGGTTGGATCGTATCTTACAGAATGTCGGTGAAGACATTCTTAATGGGTTGCTGGGCTAGCTGCGATCGCTTTTGCTGCTGCAATCGATGAAACTCTAGTGGTCGGTTGCGATTGCAGGTTTTTAACGGTGCAGTGGTAGTTTTGGTCGTGATAGACCTTGATATGCGTATTCGCACCTTAGCTGTAACTTGATTGGTCCGAGACGATGTTTGTATCTTGAAAAGTTCCAACAGTCAGTACACTGAATGAGCGTTTTCTGTCAATTTGGTTGGTGATATTTTCAGTTGTCTTCTGGATGTTCACCTCGGGAAAAAGCAAGGTTGATGACCATGAATCCGTTCTTCAGATAGTCCTATCAAAGATATCTTTCTTTTCGATTTTGACGTTGAAATCTTTATGGAAAATCCTTACGTCATATCTCAGACATTGCTTGTAGGTCGTTGTGAGGAGCTCTTAGAAATATTATTGGGGACATCGTCTTTCTGTATAAGCGGGTATACAAATGAGACTAATGTTGATGTGGTTAGTTATCACCCTCTCACTTACAAGGCAGAAGCTCACGAGTCTACCTCATACAGCAAAACAGCAATCAAACAGCCTTTTGCTGATTGTAACAGTCACCATAGTTGATGTCGCATGTACATGTTTTCCGGATACCCAGACTGTCGCTTTGAACTTCGTAGAAATCGATCGTATCCACCATCTAGTATTCGCATCTGCTAGTTCGTTAGCTGAAGAAAACGAACATTGTACGTTTGCTGGAAAAGACAACTGTCAAATTACGCCACTTTCCCAGCACTAGGTACAACAAGGCACAACGTTCTGGGCAAATACTTTTTCAACAATCTGGACGGTCTGTCAAACATCGACTTACGCAGCGTCAGCAAAAATTTTTTTTTTTTTTAGAGTTAGACACGCCTGAAGTTTGGCGTTTACCTACCCCAGTCAAGACCGGTAGTTAGGCTCGGATGGAGCACAGTCCATGTTCTGTGCCCTTCGATATTATATAGTGCGAACTAGTCACGTGGACTACCTACCCATTTTTCTTTGACCAAATTTTTAAGGTTGTTTATGTCCCTTCGAGAGTTCCGACTATCTAGATAGGCCCCACTGAGTTCGACTGAGCCAGTCACTATTGTTTTCTATCCTCTTGATGGAGGTGAGTTGTAGTCTCGTTTGTTTCCCAATTCATTCAATTGGAAAACTGGCAACAGAATGCAGTATTAAAGTCTTTGTGAGGAGTGTGTGCATAGTGCATAGTCTCTTAGTAAATGCAATTGAATGGGTCCTGCCGTACCTTGAACCCAATTTTTTGATTTGACTGTTTCGATTTCTGGCTAATTGTTGGTTCTGTGATTGGTGCAGCTTTCTATGTATTATCTGGTGCAGTTGTTTTCCATTGTTTTGCTTTGCGGCTTCTTTGCCTTTGGCTGCAATGTATAAAGAAGCATTACTCCATGATCACCTCAACTAAGGTACATATGTCACCTTAAAGACGGAACCGTGTAGTGTGTCCTATTAAAAATGCAGTAAATTCCTTTGCCAAAATTATCGGCTCTTCTTAGCTCATTAATGCGGCAAACTGCTAGGTCAGCGAATACAGGTTTGAGTATGTACATCAAATATTTTTATATAAGAACATTATTTGTTATGAAAGTGTAACTCCTTTCAATTAAATGTTTGCGAGCAGCAAGGCTTTGATCCACATAAGGCCGTCGTGAAAGCTATTTGTTTTCATCGGCTCCCAAACTATGATGCTTTTCATCTGAATTTTGGTCATAGACAGATATAGATTTTGCAGTTTTGATAAAGAAAGTGCACCAAATCGGATGATCAACGTGTATTGTTTGAGAAATTCGAAGAACCGAGGAACTCCTATGTGTCCAGCTCATGGAAAACATCTCCGCAGTAAACGAAAGTGTTTTTTGGGAGTCAGAAAGAATTAATTCAGCATAGTCACAGCATCGTGATAATCGAGTTTTGTAGATTTGGTGACATGTATTTCCAGCAGGATAGCGACAATCAATTTGTTTGTAGCAGACGCCACTCATTCTACAGGGAGCTGACATCAGTTGTCCACCAAGATCGTGAGGACTTTGGTGAGGTGTCGTAAAATCTAAGGTTTATCCCGGTAAACCACTGCCAGGGTCAGAACTCAACTCGTGGTTGATGAAATTATGCTGCATATTGCATGATCGACTGAATAAAGGCCCAACTGCACCCATGTGACGGAGTGAAAACGCGAACAACTTTCACATGACTCTGCAAAATTCGTGATTCAAGGAGGCTGTGCTCCAAATCCACAAAACTCGATTATCATGATACTGTGACTATGCTGAATTAATTCTTTCTGACTCCCAAAAAACACTTTCGTTCACTGCGAAGATGTTTTCCATGAGCTGAACGCACAGGAATTCCTTGATTTTTCGAATTTCTCTAACAATTTGCATCGATCGATTTGGTGCCCTTTCTCCGTCAAAAATTTCACAAGCTCTGCTAGGTGTTTTCGCAAGAAATGGCGTTGTTCTACGACTTAAAGTCATATAAAAAATGCCACAGTTTGAGCTCCGAAAGCCCGGTAAAAAAAGGCGGTCCAATTAAATCTAAGGATACATATTAGGACACCCGTGATTAGCTTATAAATTGAAGGGTTTTCTACTCACGTCTGGCATAATTTGGAAAATCGGTTTTTCCCAATACTGCTCATCTTTCTCTTCGTTAATCCACAGAAATATGGTTTTCAGGTAGTAGCTCTTCAAAAGTTGTAATTTCGGTTCTAGATCACGATATTTCTTCATAAGTCTCAAGGCGTTCTTCAACTGGCACTTGCCCAATATCATGTATCGTTCGGAATCCGCATAAGACGTTCTAAACGAACAATTAACACACTGAATATCAGACTTCATAGGTCGAGGTATTGCTTCCCAATATTTTCGTGTTAGCGGTCTGACAGACACCGACTTGTCGGCTTCAAATACAAATCCAGGAACCAAGTCAACAGAAAACAGAAATTCGCCGTGAACTAAATTATTCACATAAATTGTATGCGCGGGTCCTGAGCGTTGATATTTCAATTTATACTCGATATCGTCACAGGTAATTAGTTTCTTAATTTTATTGAGAACTTTGGCCATACATCCTTGGAACCAGGATTGAAATTTATTTTCCACCAGCAAGCCGTCCTTGACCAAACCAGAGAGGAATCTGTGGATATTGGCCTTTTCCGCATTGTCACTCAGGCGAGTCAATGCATCTGTCAAGTCAATGAATACGTTACCCTTGTTCTCTTTATCGTAGATAATTTTGATTAAATCCTTTTCGGGGAAATGGAAACGCATCACTACGTCAAATTCATTGGCCTTTGAGATTTTTAATTTGTCCGCATAACTTCCTGAAACAGAAATGAGAAAATGGTTAGGGCTGCTGGCTTCAAGGTAATATGATGTCAATGGTATGGAGCATTTAGTCCGCTCTATCATTGCGCCTAGGGCGCCAACCCATACATTTTTAGATCAAATTGGTTTACTCGAGAGGCTGACGACGTTAAACCTAGCCTACTGTAGACTTTCAATTTGTGGACTTTTAATGACATGGGGAAGTGTGATTGGGAGGAACGGTGACCCGGATCAGAACGCGAACGGAGAGAAGTTGTTGGACTTTTGCTGTGCAAATGGCATGTCCATTATGACCACCTTCTTTCCACACAAAGACATCCCCAAATACACATTATACCGTCAGAGTCTTCAGCAGAAGTCATTGAGAGACTTCTTAGTGGTACCATCGTGTGTTAAAAGGATGTTTCGTGATGTTCGTGTTTTGAGAGGATCTGAACTGTCAACTGAACAATACCTCATGTTGTGCAAATTGTACCTCAGCGATGAAGTACCTTTCCTACCAAAGCGTAAACGAAGGCTTTGCAAAGGTTCTGGAAGTGTGTTCCAGAGCTGTGGTCGGGTCCAGGTTGGGCGACGAGCGGTGCCACCGTCGTCCAGGTAGAAGTACAACCGACCAGCTGTTCACTCTCACAATGGTACTTGAGAAGGCCTGGGAGTATGCCAAACCTATCTACAGTTGTTTTGTTGATTTGGAGAAAGCATATGATCGGGTAGCTCGAGGTAAACTCTGGAGTGTATTGCAGGAGTATGGGATTGACGGTTCTCTTCTGAGGGCCATTCGATCTCTAAACACAAACTGTAAGAGCTATGTTCGGGTGAACGCCGTTAAATCGACACCTTTCACTGTGAGCGTTGATCCTCGCCGGGGGTGCGTTCTGTCACCTCTCCTTTTTATATTGTATATGGATTGGATGACACAGCGCAGCCTTGGTGAGGAACGGTTCGAATTGGGAAACTTAAGGATAAGTCATCTGCTTTCCGCTGATGACTTGATCATCCTTACGTCCACCCAGACCGAACTTCAGCGCTCACTAGATAAGCTCGTCACCTGTGTTGAAGCTGAGATGAACAAATCCAAGGTAATAGTCATTTTCCGAACGCCTGTTCAATGCACTCTGCATGTTAGTGGAGCCCCGTTGAAACAGGTGGAGAAATTTAAGTATCTCGGGGTCCTCTTCACGAGTGATGATAGAAGCAATACGGAGTTATCCTGTAGGATTGGTCAGGCTGGAGCAATTTTGAGACAGCTTGGCCAATCTGTTATCAGGAGGGCCGAACTTGGCATCGAAGCTAAGTTGTCGGTCTTCAATTCAGTGTTTGTTCCGACCCTCACCTATGGTCATGAGGTTTGGGTAATGACCGAAAGAATAAGATCGCAGATATAAGCTGCCGAAATGAGATGTCTTCGTTGTATCGCTGGGGTAGCTCGTCGAGATCAGGTTAAGAACACCAGAATACGGGAGATACTCAATATCGAGCAGCTACTTCTTCATACGGAAAGGTCCATACTTCGATGATTTGAACACGTTCAACGCATGTCCCAAACTCGACTTCCATCGATTCCACGTGCCATAGAATCCGTGCCATCGGGTAGGCGTCCCCTGGGTAGACCTAGGATGAGATGGCTGGACCAAGTCCGAAAGCTCACCTCTACCCATATGGGGATAGCCCCTGATGAGTTAGTATCGATGGCGGAAGATCGGGAGATGTGGAGAGTCCACTTAAGCACCCTAAGCCTGCGACCCTTATAATAAAAAAAAAAAAACCCTCATAATGGAGATAAAAATATGAGTGTCAACCATGGCTATTTTTTGGGTGATCTTCGGTCCAGTCTGAATAAACGGTGAGTGGAGGAGGAGATACAACGTCGAACTGTACGGGCTGTACATCGACATTGGCTTAGCTAGAGGAGTGAAAGTCTAACGACTGAGATGTTAAGCTCCGGCCCGGAAAATCTTCGAATCCACACTCGAGGGACGGCGCAGTAGAGAAAAACCGCCACTCAGGTGGCGCATGCAAGTGGAAGGGGACCATAACCAACTTGACGTATGAAACTGGAGGCAGCTGACTAAAAATCAAAGTGGCTGAAGAGGTTTGTTGGTTGAGGCCGAAGTCCACCTCGGACTGTAGCGCCATCTTAAATAAGTAAGTAAGTCAACCATGACCAGAGAGGATACCACGATCTGCCTTTACAAAAAAAAAAAACGGTGATCCATTTTCTATTCGTACAAAAACAAAACCTGTCTCAAGCGTCATTTAGAAAACTGAACTCTGCCACTCTTAACTGTTTAAGGTTATTTCAGCAAACATTGCAATAATCATTAAAAAATAAACAATTTTTCTTTTAATAAAAAAATTTAAAAGTATTTACGCACCAGACAAAACTTTACACCAATATAACACTTTGAATAATTCGTCTTCTTTCAAGCCATCTTCGATTGTCTTCACAACTTTGTTGTATATTTTGGTGACAGCCTCTCGTTCGGGTTTAATGTTAATCGTTTTTGATAAAACTTGATACACTCTGTCCATCTGAAATATAAAATAAAATTCATTATAAAAAAATAAGTTCGAAGCATCAAGGATGTTGTGGAAATACGGAAGGCAGCGATTAGCGTGAACCTGACCATGCCCAGTATTGCAATTGTGACTATGCAATATGCACGTATTCTGCTTATTTAATCTTAGGGCGATAGCCATCGAAAACTAATTGCCATGTTTAATGGCGACAAAGCCGTCCCAATATCCGACCTAAAATACAACAAGACTGCTGGACCTGACGGCTTTCCGACCGAGTTACTTAAAGATGCTGGAGATGAGTTGCTAGATAGCATACACCATTTGATTTATAAGATCTCATAGCACGAGTATGTGGTTGATATATGGAACCTTAATATCGTTGTCAAGACCCTATCTGCCATATTGTGTAGACGCATGAAACTTTTCGCAAAAAAACCTTTAAAGTCCAGGACGATACGCACCAAATCTTATATTCTAGCTACCCAGAGCAGTGTCTAATTTCAGCGTCCCTTCCAAGCTCGTTCGTCTATACAGCATGACGAATACTAGCTGCTCCACCAAGGTTGGAAATGACCTCTCCCATGGCCCTTAACATTAAAGAAAGGATTTGGTCAAGGTGCCGCGCACTTTTAGCTAGGACTTTTAGAGTTAGAAGCCGTGGGGAAGCACGGCATTTGAGAAAGAAATCTTCTAAGTAGAAGATGACCTCAATAAACTGGGATAAATAAAATATTCATTCATTCATCATCAGACTAAATAAAATAGCTAGCGCGACAGCTCGGGGTTAGCCAAGACCTATCCTTTCGCAACCATTCATGTTGTGCGTGTTTCATTTTTCACACGAATTTATTGCCGACTTCGATGGGTGAATGCTTTTTCGTACCCGGAGGTTTTGTTATTCCCCGACAAGAGGCTCAAGTTCCCCTTAAAATGTAAGCAAGCAAGGCGATTAAACAAATATGTCATTAAGGATCGGCAAAGGGATTTCGAAGATCACTGGGGAAACATCCCGACAAGCAAAGCGGCTAGATCACTCATAAAGAAACCAAGCAACCTGTTTACTAGGAAGGCTCTACGTTCAAGCAGAGTGCAATTTAGGCTAATGATGAGACTCATCACAGAACACATTAACCTCAACAAACACATG
Organism: Matsumyia berberina; assembly: GCA_917880715.2. Lineage (NCBI taxonomy): Eukaryota > Metazoa > Arthropoda > Insecta > Diptera > Syrphidae > Matsumyia > Matsumyia berberina. The sequence continues at coordinate 104,790,595 of OU862870.1, read as the reverse complement.
CATCGATTGGGCCTCGCTGACATAAAGACATGTAGAAACTGCGAGGAAGAAGCAGAAGATCTCGAATACTGCCTATGCGACAGAAGATCCTGGGGTCCATGTGGATACCAGACCTGAGGTATCACCAAAGAAACAGGTAGATTCGCCAGACCACATGTACACTAGTGTCAACTCCATAGTTGTTTCCACCTCTTCCCTAGATCCCTCCCAACATACGTTCCAAATCATACCTGTCCCCACAATTCCGACGATTAAAAGAAGCGACGCAACGGATCCGACTGAGGCCTTAGTGAAAAGCCTTCCGCTCACCCTCATATACCATATCATACCCTACAGGGATCGGTCTTGGGAACATGGTACACATCGACTGCATCGGGGCAGATAAAAGTGAAGTTAATGACTCTGCTCTTGACAGCTGTTTGATGTTTTATGCTCGGTGAATATAAAGGAGTACCATTGCAATAGGTTATGTAATCGAAGAAAGGACCCTTTCGACATATTCGTCCCTTTTTGATAGACATGCTGTGACTAATATAAAAGACAGCATTCTGCGGTTCGCTTCAAGATTTTGAATAGAAAGGGCATCAATCTTATCGGCCTGAAAGCCATACTAAGTGTGAAAGACTCCTGCTTTTGCAGAATTGAGGAACTTTCTTCCTCTCGGCGCTAGATGTTGTACCAAAAGGCAGACATCCTTTCTGGATACTCGCCAAAATGTGCTTAACAATCCCTTTGAAGTGGTTCCGAAAAGAAACCATCGGGTTCTAGTGCTTTGTGTGGTTGAAACTCCCATTCTGCCTTGATTTCACTGGTCTAATCAGTTGAAAGTTCTCGTCCAACAATGGTGTTCAAAGCAAGTAAGTTCCTACGGGTGTGCAGCCGAAGAAGTGAGTACATGAGTGGTTCCACTTGGATGCCTTATAATACTCCGCATTAACATCGTTTAATAAAAGATTTTTCGTAGTCTGAAATATTCGGTTGTACTATCAATCTTCTTGCAGGAACTACGCCAAGATCTATGTTGTACCTACCTGACCTTTCTCTTAGACTCTTAGAGCATCAGAGTGACGTTATAGGTTGTGTTAGGTTAGGTTAGGTGGCTGTCCCCGCTTAGGCAGGGACACACTTAGGCAAGAATGGCCCATTGTGATACCACAACGAAGAAAAGTGGCTTACCGGCACCAGGGAACCTGAAAATGTGGCATAACTACAACGAAGGTGGGCGACTGTAGCGGTGTTAACCCTAAGATTTGAACCATTTTGTCCCAGAGATGGGAGAGTGATGTTATAGTCATAATCGAACTACGTTAAATTCTCTCTGCTTTTGCCGCAAAGAGCCCAAAGTTCTTTATTCTATCAGTGAAGGCGTCTGCCTTCCTTTGTCCTAATTAAGGGACAAGATTTAGACAACGCTTTGCCTAGACGGAATCAGTGGCTGGGTCCACCGTTCCAGTTAAGTGTTCAGTAAACAGCAGCTTATACGATCCCTCGAGCTAGGAGCAACGGATTAAATCTGGCTTCAGTTGGGTGTTACGCCGTCAGTATGTAGCAACAAGTTTGAGATACGTATGGATTTACACTTAACGAAACAAAGGCAAATATTTTCGGATCTGTTCGCTTAACGTTAGGTTTATTAAAAGGTTCAATACTGACCTGATGCAAAGCAGATATTTGAAAGCAACAACACCTGACTGCACTTTAGACACAAACATGCTGATGGGCACTTAGCTTTTATGCAACACAGTCCAATCATACTTTCATACCGCAAACTTTCACACTTCACACCCAATAAAATTGTATTACGCACAACAAGAATACAGAACAATCTACAATGAACTCGCCTTGAACTCATATCCATATATACATACATGGTCGCCGTGGTTCAGTGGTTAGTGCGTTGGACTGCTGACCGAGTGGCGTGGGTTCAAGCCCCAGCCCCAGGAAAACACCTAACATTTTTCGCGGCATCACCTCTCGTCGGGGAATGATAAGCCTCCGGGAGTATAATCTGTCGTGAAAGAGCTTCTCAATTCGCCGTTCGGAGTCGGCAATAAATTGTAGGTCCCTTCCATTCGTGCGAACATTACAACACGCACAACATGAATGGTTGCGAGAAGCTAGGCCTTGGCTCATCCTGAGCTGTCGCGCCAGCTATTTATTTTATTTTACATAATCTTGTATTGCAAGCTTATGTGGAGGACAATATCGACAGACTTGCCTTGAGTTAGTAACATTTAAGAAGATTACTGTACTTAGGCGCCTGAAAGGTCATGCAGGCAATGGAGCAAACATTTTAAAAGGAACAAGCTGTAGCAGTCAGGACCGAATATCAAAGGCTGCTTTATTTCAGGCTGAGATCCTAAATGGGTCGAAAGCCAATCCTGACTGTTACCAAGGAAACAGGAAGCACCTTCTCTCTCTTACCACTCTCTCTACTCTTCTTAAAACAGGTCCTAAACCTGCCCTTACAACGAAAAGGTTAGGAAGACCATGATAGCTTTCTACTCGTGCACTCTAAACTTGCGGACCATGTCCCTAAACTTTTCTATGGATGCATATGATTATCGTAACGCCTATACCTATGGCAGCCTTGCGTGAAAAATACGATGGCGAAAATACAAAGACCACCATGCATTGCAGCCACGAGTCCTATGAGAACCACACAAACACCAGGACTAGAGGCCATTCACAACCTGCTTCTATTAGATCTGTTTATACAGGAGTTTGCAGCCAGAAGTGCCATAAGAATCATTCGAACTGAAACGCAAACACGACGGGAAATGCCTAGATCCTAAGTACACAGTGGGTGGTGTGCATAAAAACTGAGCGAACACTCTGAGCAAACCCTCCTCAAGGAAGTTTTTGGAAACTTGACGAAACTCATTTTTATTCAATTTAAATTGAGTGTTTTTCCAAAAAGTTGAGTGAACACTCTGCCTCAGTTTTTATTCACACCACCCAGTGCCCTACTTAAATTTGAAAATACCATTCTCCTGAGAGGAGTGAGTAAATAGCACAATGCCAAGCAACAAAACAAGATGGACATTGGCGTAGGTGAAGAGATATTTTCTGACAAACTTAGTCTATTCAAATTAGTTGGACTTCTGGACAACAGCAGCAGTGAAAATTGTTGCCCATGAGACTATAATGAGGGCGATATCACAAGATCATCTCATTGATGGCCAGGCGGCAAAAGCAGCGATTTCTACTGAGGAAATAAATTCAAAGCGTTTGAAGTGCTGTTCTTATTGTTCTTGTCAGACAGCAAGAGATAAAATCAATGCAAAGTAGCTGTAGATAACGGCATAGAAGGGATTGAGAAAGCTGATGAAATGGATCTGTCGTAGGCCTAAAGCAAGCTGGTCACTTAGTAAAAGTCCCGCTGGCGGAAGCGAACAACAGGTGGAGCTCTTTGACCACCTCTTAAATATTTGATGCAGAAGAACACGAAAATCCTCCCTCGTAGGGATGGTTCAAAATAAATAAATAAATAAATAACCAGCGCACCATCCCAATCCTAAATTTCACAGTCATTCAGGTTGCACGTGAATCGCAGGAATCGCAGAGACCAACGATTTATTGCCGACTCCTAACGGCTAATTTTGAAGCTTTTTCATGACCAATTATGCTCTCGGTGATTTGTCATTCCCCGACTAGAGGCGCTGTCGCGGAAAACGTTGGATAGATATTGCTGAGGCTTAAATCCACACAATTCGCACAGCATTCCAACGTACTAACTACTGAGTCATGGCGACCACAGTTAGAAAATCTAAGACTAAGTGAGGTGACCTTTGTAAGAGCTGCGCAGGTGACTAAGTCAATGAGGACCTACCCCACTTTCTTTGGCACTGCCCAAGCCTTAGACAAAAATTTCTTGAAAAACACATCTATCCGGTGTCGATGAACCAAGCGACATACCCATCAAGGAGGTTCATCAAATCTTCAAGGTGGTTCAAAACCCGAGGCCAATAGAAGAATACTCTAAGCCTTGCTACACAAGCAAGGAATACTCCCATTTTATTTCCACAGTTCTACCCTAAAAAAAGAGGGGAACACATGGGGCCCGATTGAGGTCTAAGTACACTGCATCTCAATCACCCGCACGTGCCACTAAATTTTACAAAACAGTAAACAAATTTCGGATCCAAATAATAAATACACACACCAATTCAGATAGCATTCACCTTAAGAATTAAAGATCTTGCAAGTCACTCAATATCAATAAAAACTGCGTCACTACAAACATTCGTATCTAAAGTTTGATAAGGAACAACCTGACTGCCGGAAGTCTGTTAACCTTAAAACGTTATCCACACAAGCCAAACTACTATTCACCTTTTTAAATTTACGACTGCTAATGAAAATAAATATAACACACCGTCAACACCGTAAGAAATGGAACTCCACAAGAAGAACCGACGATCACTACTGAATGAATCGAGCATGCACGATCAATTTAATTAAAGTGATAGCCAGTGTATTTCTGAATTTCAAAAGAAAAGATACGGATATAATTCACTTTTACGTACATAAAATCTATGTATGTAGATAACGATAAAGTTTATAAATTATTTGCTCACGGTTAGGTGGGTGATTACTCGATCGATTTGGACACTGGGTTGATGTGTATTTCTACTTTCGCAAATGACGTAGTCCTCATGGTTTAAAGAAAATTCTACAGAAACCACTTAACCATCTGCACACATGGGCAATACACAGATTTGTAAAAATTCACCAAAAACCAAACTGATTTCCTTTACAGAGAGAAGATTAGTCAAGGCGATGTAGGTGGCTTGTTAGTCATTGCTCAGGTAGACCAATAGTCTACCATGGTGCGTTTGTATATGTTGGAATTGTCAACAAAACCCGCTCATAAAAATGAAAAAATAAATAGATAGCGAGACAACTTGAGATGAACCGAGACCAGCTTCTCGCAACCATTCATGTTGTGCCTGTTACAATTTTCTCACAAATGAAAAGGACGTACAATTTATTGCCGACTCCGAATGGCGAATTGAGAAGCTCTTTAATGACAAATTATACTTCCGGGGGCTTGTCATTCCCCGACGAGAGGTGTTGCTGCGAAAAAATGCTCTGTGGATATCGCTAGGTCTTGAACCCATGCCGTTCGCACAGCAGTCCAACGCACTAACCACTGAACCACCTCGACCAGTAGCCTATAGAGATTTAAAATTAAAAAATGAGGATCGCGGGGTTAGGGTGCTTAAGTGGACTCTCCACATCTCCCGATCTTACGCCATTGACTCTAAATCATCAGAGGCTATCCCCATACGGGGAGAGGTAAGATTTCGGACTTGGTCCAGCCATCTCATCCTAGGTCTACTGCCTACCCGATGGCACGGATTCCATGGCACGTTTTGGAAGTCGAGTTGGGGACATGCGTTGAACGTGTTCAAACCATCGAAGTATGGAACTTTCCGCTTGAAGAAGTAGCTGCTCGACGTTGAGTCTCTCACGTATTCTGGTGTTCCCAACTCGATATCGACGAGTTACTTCAGCGATACAACGAAGAAATCTCATTTCGGCAGCTTGTATCCGCGATCTTATTCTTTCAGTCATTACCCAAACCTCAGGACCATAGGTGAGGGTCGGAACTAGCACTGAATAGAAAATCGATAGCTTAGCTCCGATGCCAAGTTCAGCCCTCCTGATAACAGATTGACCAAGCTGTCTCAAAATTTCTCCAGCCTGACCAATCCTACAGGATAACTCAGTATTGCTCCTACCATCACTCGTGACAAGACCACGAGATACTTAAATTTCTACACCTGTTTCAACGGGGCTCCACTTATATGCAGAGTGCATTGAACAAGCGTTCGGGAAATTACCATAACCTCTGATTTGTTAACGTTTATATTCATCCCAGCTTCAACACAGATGGCGACGAACCTATCTGGTGCGCGCTGATGTTCGGTCTGGTGGGACGTAAGGATGACCAAGTCATCAGCGAAAAGCAGATGACTTATCCTTAAGTCTCCCAATTCGAACCGTTCCTCACCAAGGCTGCGCTGTAACATCCAATCCATATACACTACGAAAAGGAGAGGTGACAAAACACATCCCTGTCGGAGTCCAACGACCACAGTGAAAGGTGTCGACTTAACGCCGTTCACCCGAACACAGCTCTTGAAGCTCAACTTTACAAAAGTCCTTCATCTTTGTGATGTAGTGACTACGTCTTTATTCTTTTGTTTGAAAGGACAGGTCATTCAAAAAGCAGGTGAAGGGCAGACTTCATTCGTTGTTCTTCCCTGAAGCTTTTGTAGAATTCGTTATTTCAGTTATAATGTCGGAGACGTAACGGGCGTCATGGTGACAAAAAATAACCAAAGAAAGAGAACTCATCTTTTTCAGACCAACCAATACTCATATGCCCAACTGAATTCAGTGTGTATTGGGTTAACTCCTCCTCGATGAATGCTTTTATCGAGCGAATTGTGACTCTTCTATACACTGTATAACGACAGTAAAGACCTACATTCCGCTGTAAGGCGGATCGATCTAGTAAAACTCAGCATTGGACATTGAATATGGAGTGGACATCAACGTTCCTACTCAAAGATTCTCTAAACCTTACCAAGAGAAACCACGCAGTAATGAAAGACAGCGCCAAAGATGGTGCGCACTGGACATAAATCATCTTGACGTGCGCAACTTTGCAGCGTACAAGAGAGCACCTCTGGATCTGGATCATACCAAAATCTGGATCTGGTATACATATCAAAATCATGAAGCGAAGTTAAAGTGGCTGGCAAATGCAAGACCAAAAAGGGTCAGACCCATAAGTCCATCATCTTTCGTTTATTTGTTTATTATTCAGCAGACACTTAAGGTAGGGGAGTTATTCAATAATTATAACAATTTTTTTGTTTTTTTATTGTGTCTTAATAACTAACAATTAAAAGCTTAAAACTATGAAAGGAGATGGAAGCGTAGATGAGACTGGAAACTCACAGGACCTCCAGGTCTCCGAGTGAAAGTGATGAGACCTATCAATCACACACTCTTCGCAGATGAGACTGGATTAAGAGGAGGTAGAGGGGCTGTAAAGGGCATTTCGCCGAGTTATTCTGCTCCAGTGGAAATTAGAAGAGTTCCTACAAGTAAGAGTTATTCGCTTTATGTAGTATTCTAGACATGGGTTCATGCATACCATAATTGGTACGGTGGGGGGAAAGACGAAAGAGGGGAACAGACCTGAGGTTGCGGCGATTGGTGTTAAGGGAAATCATTTGAAGTAACGGTGGACTAATAGCTGATGAATGAATAGTATATCGGGAACATCGCGACGTTTTTGAAGGGATTTCAGATTGATCAGTTTCAAGCGATCTCTGTAGGAAGGCAGGTTGTGGGTGTCTACCTAAGGAAGACCACGTAGGGCAAAGCAAATGAATTTGCGCTGAAAGGCTTCGATTTTCTTGGTATGGATATCATAATGAGGGGACCATACTTGTCTAGCGTACTCGAACAGAGACCTTACGAATAATGCTATCGATGTGGGACCGAACGTGGACAACGCGGTGGAAAACGCTTACGGGAGAATGTGATAGATAGAAAATCTGTTTAAGTCATCTTGAAGTGACTCGGGGGGGACTTGATATGTGCCTGTACATTTTTGATGATACAGTCGACATCATTCGTTGTCAAGATGAAAATCAATGGACTAAGTTGGCTACCTTGAGCGACTCCTGAGGTGGCCTTAACAGGGTCAGAAGCGGAAGATGTAAAGAGGATTTTGTACTGGCGGTTATCCCAGTGCGATTTGATAAACCGTGGTGAAAAACCAAGAACCTTAAGTTTTAGGAGGATTATACTGTGCGAGATTTTGTCGAACGCCTTGCTGAAGTCGGGGGTAACAACGTCGACTTCTTTGCCTTCTTCTAAAGCGTGTACCTGAAACGAATTCAGTTGGGTTAGTGGTAGTTGACCTACCCTTAAGAAAGGCGTGTTGGTTTTAAGAAAAGATAGGCTTGCAGTGGAAAAACATTGAATCATAGACAATGCTTTGGAAGAGCTTGGGTATACAAGACAGTTTAGTAGTTGGATACTTCATTCTTACGACCATTTTTGTGGATGGGGATAATATATGAGTTTTTCCACAGTTGAAGAAAAATCTCCAGTGAGATGGATTGTTGGAAAAGGGCAGTGAGGGGTTGGGCCAGGTAGTTTGCACATTTTTTTAATACTATGGCCGGTAAGCCATCGGGACCGGGGGCAATCGGGTTAGAAACACCAGAATACGCGAAGTACTCAAAGTTGAGCAACTACTTTTCTGAAAGCAGAGGTCCCTACTTCGATGGTTTGGACACGTTAAACTGGGCGTCCAAGACGTGCCATGGGGTTATCACTTCTATCTGTATGGTGATGGCCCCTGATGATTTAGAGTCGATGCCGAAAGATAACTAAGTTTGAAGGATCCACTTAAACCCCCTACACCCGCGACCCACATAGTGGGGTTGTTGGAAAATGATGATTAAGATTATGATTTCGCATCTGGGTCGTATTTCAATCTCCGCGTAGGTGATTGAAACTTACTCGTTCCGAATCACCTCATCTCGCTTAATACCAAAACATATGTACCTATATCAGGCTTCTGTCGTAAGACTTGGTTCTCAAGTTGTTGGAATTCGGAGTTTTGAGAGACACCGATATTTGTCAAGGTACGATAGGTAGGTTTCATTATCAGTTCATATTCGCGGTGGGGTAACTGCGTACAAAATGCTAGCACACGTTACCTAGTCAAGATTGCGCCCGCCCGCTCCTATTTAGCCTTCCTACCTATCGGAGATTTACACTTGAAAAATTGGTTAGTGTTTTCACCCAAAAAACATGAACTAATATCTTGCACACATCGGGGTAATTCCTCAATAACATGTACGGAAAATATACATAAATATGTACATATGTATGTATTATGTGCTAATGTACAGTACATACATATGTATTAAGATTTCCTTTTCATTTTAAATTTTCTGTCTGACAAAGGTTCACGCTTTAAGCGTGTGATTTAGTGGGAAGAGCAGCAATGACCGAAATAATTTTACATGAAATCATTGTATGTCATCCCGGGCCTTTCCCGCAAAAGCCCACGATCCGCTAATTAATTTTCTATGATAATTTTCGGCGATGGGAGATGTTCATGTATGTTTATGTATGTATGTATAATTGGGAGCCTTTTCATGATAATAGTGAAATCACTGGTAATCTCAGAATGTTTGAAGGGGAAAAACATATTACACATTTGGAAGATAATTGTGGCTAAGACCTGGACTATGGTTTATATGTCTCACAAGTTGCCTTAAGTTAGGTAAGACTGAATTGGAAGGGGTCACTGTGACTTCTCTGAAATTCATCGTACGATACGACGTGCATCCAACTAAATCGTCAAATGCTCTGGATGAATCTATTGAAGTCTATAACTTTTCAATTCGTCCAAACTATTAAAGGACCTGACATCCATATCGGTTGGTTATTGTTCTTGAAAAACTGGCATTGGCATAGCAGACACTTTTTTTTTTTCTTATTCGTTGTTAAGCCATTGTTAGACACATTGCCAATCTGTTATAAGCCTGCTTAACTTAACAAGTAACTTGTCATCGTAATGTGAGGATTTGGCATCACCGCTCGCAATGAATTTTATCGATCACGAATGTCACTCACTCACGCGTTATCGATTGCGGTAATTCGACCCCAGGCCAAATGCCTTCATTGAGTCCCAAGCACGACAGCCTGGTCGCCGCTTCTCCTACCTATCTGTATTTAACGCTCGCCTAACAACGACCAACCCTGTCGAATAACTGAACTCCAACAACCAAAATCATTATCCTCTCTGACTTCAACATTCATAGCTCAAACTGGTTTCAACACTCCAACAAAACTGCGGAGTGTATACAGGGTAGACAGGCTAACTGGCCGTAGAGGTAGAAAGTCGTCAAATTTGTGGCGCTACAAAATTAAATTTTCGCCACAAGTAAAGGGTTTTTCAATAGGGACGCTACAAAAGTAGAGCGACAGGGACAGCAAACGACGCCATATATTTCTTGCGGTTCTTTGACATTTCTCTTCAGTAAGGTTTGCCATTTCATGATGGAAAGATATACGAGCCAACAACGAGTCGAAATTATTAAAATTTACTACCGAAATTCGGAGTCAGTGGCCTCAACGTTAAGAGCGCTACGTCCAATTTATGGTCGTCATAATTTCTGGCTGGATGGCTTCGTCAATAAACAAAATATGCGGTATTGGTCAGGCAGCAATCCACACGTACTCCATGAGTCATCATTGCATCCCGAAAAAATTACGGTTTATGGGCCGGCGGCGTCATTGGGCCGTACTTCTTCCGTGATGATCAAGGCCGGCACGTTACTGTGAATGGGAATCGCTACCGTTCAATGATAACCGAATATTTTTGGCCCCAATTGGATGATATGGACTTGGAGGACATGTGGTTCCAACAGGACGGCGCCACAAGCCACACAGCGAATGTCACAATCAATTTATTGGAAACCAAGTTTGGAGAACGTGTTATCTCACGAAATGGTCCAGTCGCTTGGCCGCCTCGGTCGTGCGATTTGACGCCGTTAGACTATTTACTGTGGGGCTACGTCGAGTCTATGGTCTATGCCAACAAGTCAGCGACGATTGATGAACTTCGTACGAATATCGAACGTGAAATTGCAGCAGTATCGGCCGATTTATGCTTGAAAACCGTCGAAAATTGGGTTCAGCGTCTGGACTTCTGCAAGCGTGCCCGTGGTGGCCATGGAAAGTATGGAAATCGAGTTCCATACATAATGGCATCGAACGTACTTTCACAGGAATAAAGAATTTCATTGATATCCGAAACCGTTTTTGTTTTATTTAAAAAAACTTTTGTAGGGCTCTTATTGAAAAACCCTGTACTAGTGCTACAACAACACGCTACTACTACTCATTGTGTACAGCCAGTAAAGCCTATCAGAGGTCTTGTGTGCGTGTTCAAATGAGAGTAAAAGTACTACGAGTAAATCTCAAGCTTCTCACAAGAGAAGTGCATATTGCAAGTGAACACAGTGCTGAAAGTAATGCCTGTTTCACAATGCAGCTTGATGACGGTAGCGAGTCTAGCGCGGATCATTAGATCATTGAAGAAACACATAAATTAATAGAAATTTTTGAATATACATATGGAACTATTCATTGACCAGATACTATAATTGAAAGCTGATATGGTTTTTCTCCAATACCACCTTTCGCACCACCTAACTTTGAGGGAGTTCCCCTCATAACGCGAAATACCTCAGACTCACATTTGATAAGAAACCAAATTTGACCGTAATCATAAAAAGAGGCAGCGATCGCTTTCTGCACGTGTAGTATAATCTTTGTTAAGATAAAAATTGAGCGTCAAACCCAATTATCATGTTATGGATGTAAACAGCGATCGTGAAACCAATACTCATGTATTGTGGATTAATCTCTTCGCAAGCCGTCAACAGAGCCTAAAAGCTGTGACCAAGATATAAAGAGTGACATGCATAGGAACAACCAGTGTCATTAAAACAACTCAAATAGCTCTGCCAAAATCTTTTCATAATCTGCTACCCCTCGACAAAAAACTGCGAGATTCATTCTCTCTGTCACTGTCCTTAGCTCTGTCCCACTTCGAGGGCAACTCTTGAGAGTTTATTCCTGGTTATGCTCTCAAATGCGTCTTTGAGGCACGAACTCAACCGAGCAACCCAGAAAAATTTTCGTGAATTTGTGTTGCATACCGTACTATGTACAGTAATGAAACAGAAACCAACTCATTGAATGCCCTAGTGGTTTGCTCCCCTTCTGGGCAATGGCAAAAGCTATGTGAATAACATTCTTAAGGTACTAGCTGATACCTGCGACTACATCCGCGTGCATATACGTCCATTATAACCTATGTAATTTGCCGGGGTTCAATTTCTCACTTAAATGTTCAAAACCTCCCTGCAGGTAAGGTAGAAGTAGCGGTGGCGGTCGGTGGCGGTTCAACAGAACCCAATTAGCACTAGGATGTGCCTTTTTGTTACCACGACTCGTGTGACCTGGTTCATGATGCGTGTTGTGGAGTTCGAAGAATGAAGTCGGTTTCTCCCTAGTTGACACCTGTGAAATATTGGCTTCGATTAGGTTTTTTGTACGGAGTCTTCACCTTAAGCCTCGTACTATTGCAGAGTAAGATGATTTAGAGTATTTGAAGCTCCAACTTTGTGATACGTGACGTAAGATGGTATTTCTAATGGATCGAGAGTGTGCAAGAACTCTTCAAGCAAATGTACAGCATTCTCGACTTTCATTACCGAGTCCAGAGATTCATACATCATACGCTCAGTCAACAGCTTCTCCAGCAGAAACTTTTTGGTGCTGTTGGCTAAGTCCTTTATTGGAGTGTAATAATAATAGCTTATTCTCTCTGCGCAATCCATTCCCACGTGATAAATCTTGGGTTAGATCCGGTGCGCGAAGTAAATACTGAAGAAGATGAGAGAAGCGCGACCGAATTCCCAACACCGGCAGCAACGATCTTGCTGACCCACCGGCTGCTCAGCTGGGTCGGGTTCGAGAGAGAGGGGAAGAAAGGGGTTAAGGGCGCCACGCAATTTTTTTGTAGAAACTGCGAAAACTCGTAAAAGAAAGAAAATAATTGTTTGGTGGGTGTCCCAGATGGGGAAGAAAAATTAAAATTTATATTTTTTTCTCACTTGGGGGGATGACAAAAAAATCGGCCAATGCAAAACAAACGAAATCAAAAGAAAGTTCGGTTAATCAAGAATTAGAAGCTACGGAACTTGGCCCAACGGGTAAGTTCCGGATTCCCTTGCGGAACTCAGACAACGGGGTCACGACGGTACAATGTAGCCGGTAATGCGCTACAGTAAAACAAACGGGGGGGGGGCGAAGGCTTATCCGGAGAGTAAATAACGAACCCTCACAAGGGGCTTTAGGGGTATCACCAAAATCACAAAAATCACTAGCAAAATGCACTCACAAAAAACTACCACAAACCACTCTACTTATCTATGCTATGGGGCTCTCCAGGCTATCTCCGGGGATGGGGTGGGATCCTCTCCGCCACAGTCCGTCCGTTTTCCGTTCTCGTTTCTCGGTTGTTTTGTAGCTTCGTTCTTCGTGTTATTTTTCCACTTGGTTTGTGACTTGTTTTCCTCGTTTGATGTCGTCTTCGTTTTGGGTATATCGGGTTTTCGTTTTATTCGTTTTCGTATTTCGTATTTTTCCAAGTTTTCCTTGTCTTCGCTTTTGTTTTAAAACTCCGCGCTGTCAGAAGGTCGGCTCTAGAGTGTCGGTCTAATGTCTTGCGATCACTCACGCTCGCACACACTCATTCACACATGGGGCGAACTCAGCTATTCTAGCTTAAGCTGAATCCGCCCCGCCGCTGACTTCTCTTGATTCAGCTGTCAGAACAAAGGGAATCACATCCAGAGTTCCGACAGCTTCTCCATCAGCGGCTCCCATTCAGCATTCAGCATATCTCACATCGTCGAGTCGTTACGTCTGTTTAGACGGGGACTGCTTGGGTTCGGGTCCCCTCCCAGCCGGAGATCCACATTTACGCTACAAGGCCTCATTAAAATTCCTAAGCACAGATAAGTAGGTTAGACAAGATCAGAAGATTGGGTCGCGGATAAGCTTTCGCGCAGATGTTAAAGCAGGGGTAAAATGAGCCGCAGGGGAATCGAGAACTTTCCCTAACAAAATGAAATTTTAAGTTTATATATTATATATGGGGGAGGGGGTTTACAATACTAAATAGATCGTCCAACAAACAATGGTTTTTAGGGTGGGCTCTCAGCCTTTCGTACATATGCGTTGCGGACCGTCCGTCCGGTTATGGGTCCTCGAGGCAAAGGGGGCGGACCGTCCGTCCGAAAAGAGATTCCAGACCGTCCGTCTGGCTCTGGGTCCGGGGTACCTGCTTTGTTATCCCCTCCGAACGTATGCCAAAGCGAGAGCACTGGATTTGAAGAATCCTAGTGTACTCCCACTAAGTCATAGTCCCAAGAGGACAACGGACTGAAAGAGAAAAAAGGCCGGGAATGGTGATGGGGAGGGATGGAGCGGACTGGGATTTTTGCTGCGTTATTTTAACGCAACAACAAGCCAATCGGATCTTCCATAACATTGCAAGGGTTACTTGAAATATTAATTCTTCCCTCCTCTTCCAAAGTCGTGTCCTCACAAACATCAACTAATCCTTAAAATAGCTGGTGCGACAGCTCGGGATGAGCTAAGGTCTAGCTTCTCGTAACCATTCATGTTGTGCGTGTTACATATTTCGCACAAATGAAAGGGACCTTCAATTTATTGCCGACTCCGAACGGCGAATTGAGAAGCTCTTTCATTACAGATTATACTCCCGAAGGCTTGTCATTCCCCAACGCGAGGTGGTGCCGCAAAAAATGTTCGGTGGACATGGCTGGCGATTAAACCCACGCCGCTCGGTCAGGAGTCCAACGTACTAACCACTGAGCCAAGGCGACCAACAACTAATCCTTACATACCATAAAGCGCAACGTCTCCCTGTCTTTATATCCGTGTGGCTATAACTCTAGCGTCTATAAAGTTTATAGATATTTTATCTCATTTATTTAATGTGCATGTTTAGTATACATGTTTCAAGGTCTAAGTGCCAGAAATGGGACGAGTGAAGCCGGGTGGTGATGAAACCCACATTGAAGATGGACACACAAGATAACTTTCACAAACACTACTTTCGCCTTAAATCCATCTGCACTTATCCCCCGTGGCAAGGCCTGTCTGAAGTCAAAAGCTTAAAGTATTGTTACTGTTAGAAGTTGGTTGCAGCCCTTAGAGTCCTGGAGCGTCCTGTTTAAGCCCCCATTACCTTTCTTATGAGTCGTGGTGCATTCATTCCAGAAAATAAATTTCTCAAAGTACCTGAGCCATGCCATTCTGTTACAAAGTGCAGAATGATTCAGGTTGAGAGGTAACTTGAAGGCAGAGTGAGAGACCTGGCTTTGTTCAATCAATTTAGCTACAATAGGTTAGGTTAGGTAGAGTAGGCTTATGCAGCCAGCGCTTGCATAAGACACTAGGCACCATAGTGGGCCCATCGTGAAACCAAAAAGGCAAAACCTAAACCATTTCGTGAAAGCCTCATAGGTTAGCTCCTCTAGATTACTAAAGAAATAGTTGCCAAGAAGATTCATGTGTGTCCTGGCAATTCCGCAGAGATCGTTCCAGTACTTGCAGACATCTGTGGCTGAGAGCTCTTATCTTTTAGGACGCTTCTTGAGAGATGACAGTGACTAATAGCTGCAATATCTGATGAAGCAACGGCAACGGCGATTATCCTTTCATTCTTAACTAGGGCCAGCAACAGGTTGATCAAGAACAAACTTTTTAAAAGTAGGTAGGCTTATGTATTGTTGAATATTATGCTAGGTTTCAAGTAGATCCGACAAAAAAATTTCCTCCCACACAACGCATTTCACACATTTAGGAGTAAAATTTCAAAGAGTCCTTTCTTAGCAGGTGCCTTCGTCGTAAAATAAACCTTCCTGTCAAATTTCAAGCTCGTAGGTTCTACAGTTCTGCAGATTTCGTGGTGAATTAATCATAGACACTTGAACTTAAGTGGGTCACAAAAAACTAACAACAAAACCACAAAACAATAACTGAAAACCACACTAGACATGAAGCAGATTGAACCATCAAGCGTATTGATTACGTTCTTAATGATTCTTACTTGATTGTGAGAAAGCACTGAACCAGTGAACCGCAATGGATTCCTGAACTCCAGATCCCACTCATGATTTTTAAGATTGTGCTACATCTCTAATCGTAAAAGTCATTCAAATGTTTACTAAAAGTATTCGTGTGCAACCAGAAACATGGTAGACATTTAGTTGGAGTTGTATTTCAAAATTATTCGCTGTTTATCAGAGTTGTTATCACCCACTCAAGAAGGAAAACTTTATGATAAAGAATGAATAATAAATACGTACTAAAGGTAACCAATAATAATAATAATAATTACAAATCGGCCTGTAGTCCAGTAAACTCTAAACTCGGTTATTACATTGCCTGACTCGATTTGTTATTTTGTATTTACATTACCCGGGCACTATGAATAAAATCCGCCTTAGTTGCTTAGTATTAGTACATATATGTGTACATGTATGTACATATTCCTAGACTCCAAGTTCCAAGACTCCTAAATTTATGAACTACTATTTCATTTTTAACCACTCCTGCAAATATGCAGCACATATTTTATTGCAAGGCTTTAAATACATAAATAACCATTATGTAGGTGTTCTTTTCTAGTACCAAATCCAAAGACGAAAAACGGCTGTTAGTTCATCCGCAATTAGAGCCCTTACAACTGCTGGCAAGTATTGTCAAGGTTTTATATTCAACTTATGTCACTTCAAGGACAATAGTGACCTAAGTCAAAGCGCCATTCGTAAGCTCCCATCCTAAATCAACAACTCCAAATTATTTTACGGGTAAAATCCTCCCTTAGAAGGAGGAAGGAAGTAAGTATTGCAATGGGTGTAAGTGAGTCCCTTAGGGCACACCTATCTTACCTTACCTAACCTAACCTATGTTTAACTAAGAGCGCTTCATTCAGCACTGTCAAACTTATTGATAGTTCGCTCTTGTGACACGGACACGGGGTCATTAAATGTTTAACATAAGTTTTGCTTCAAGTACCGCGCGTTCTAATAGATCTATTGAAACTAGCCGAGAGTCCGATTAAGGCTTTTGACAAACCCCACTATGTAGGCTCCATGCGCTCCGATAGTCGCTGGGCTTATAATGACCAGTGATAAGTGGAAAACTCTGTTCCTAGTTACAGCATGTAAAGACAACAGACATCTGACTCAGATAGACCCATCTTCGTCACCTAATGTCTAAGCTTACAGCGTCCTTGCAGATAGGTGGTCAAGAACCTTAGCTTTCCTTTATTAAGCTTAAGTATCTTTTTTACCCTATTGTAATTGGGGGTCATGAGGTTTGGGTAATGACCGAAAGAATAAGATCGCGGATACAAGCTGCCGAAATGAGATTTTTTCGGTGTATTGCTGGGGTGAATCGCCGAGATCGGGTAAGAACACCAGAGTACGCGAGGCACTCAATGTCGAGCAGCTACTTCTTCGAACGGAGAGGTCCATACTTCGATGGTTTGGGCACGTCAAACGCATGTCCCCAACTCGGTTTCCAAGACGTGCCATGGAATCCGTGCCATCGGGTAGGCGTCCCCTGGGCAGACCTAGAATGAGATGGCTGGACCAAGTCCGAAATCTCACCTCTACCCGTATGGGGATTGCCCCTGATGAGTTAGAGTCGATGGCGGAAGATCGGCAAATGTGGAGAGTGTACTTAAGGTCCCTAAACCCGCGACCCTCATAGTGGATAAGTGGGCCATTGGAAGATGATGATGATGATGAAATTGGGGTGGATAAACCTGTTCGCTTGTCTTAGACCTATAAATTTGCCCAGCGTTGTTTGCCGATATGACGAAGTATGGTTCAGAGTCAACGAGCGAGCGACTGGCGCCTCTTTTCGCCAGACAATCCGCTCATTCAACCTCCTCAAAAATCTCGTGTGCTGGTGTTCTGTTCATGGTGAAAGCATTACTAGAGCCTAGGAGGTTTTCTAGGAATTTGAGATAGCTTAGACCCCTTTAGTTTAGGATCTAAGTGCTGCTGGGCTACCATAACCTTTCCTCCGTAGACACTTACGTACACATAGTTCGAGGCCATAGAGTAGATAGTTCCATAAGGTTGTCGATGGGATTGGTCAACGGCCAATGTAATGCCGGAAGTATTTCCTTCTCGTTTACCACTTTGCAGTTACGGCAGTATGGGTTAAAAGGGATGACAAGCTTGCCTGCCTGGATTCCAACTGCCCAGTGACCCTTACCGATGACGACTATACTCGCAACATCTGTTTGAGTTCTACTAAGGAGATTTGGTTGTATGTTGGACAAGTCTTTCTGAATATGGCGTAGCTAAGTAGTAAGGTTGTTCCATTGGAGGATCCCAGGGAGTTTTTGCCATGAACCAGTTTCTAAACACGAGAGACCCTAACTAAACTCTATGGATATGGTACATTTCTGGTTAAAAGAAAATAACCCAACGCCAAAATTTCAATATCAGCAGGCTGATGACGGTTACCTCATCACACTTCGCCCTTGGAAATTTGAGAAGTTTTTATGACAAACCATCAGCTAGTTCGTCGATATGATCGAAGAAGAATTTGCTTATGGTTCTATTTCTTATCTGACAGAGGTATGAGCAGTGGCAGAGAAAATGGACTGTGTCTCCATGGACCTGCTCGTCACCGCATTACCCTGCATATATCATCATGATATATGTGTGATATCTTAGCATGTTGTGGCCAGTAATCAAGCCCACCAACGTCGACAATTATCTCCTGTCTTTTTGTAAAATCTGGGACGTTTTTGCCTTATCATATTCTGGGCACAACTTTCTTGATACTTAACAGGTGGTTACAGACTTCCACCTGCTATAAGCTTCTATTAACGTTTTTTATGCAATCGATTCCAGCAACGTTACTAGTATCAGCAGTAATGTCCACTTAGTGTATAGTGCTGCTAAAATGTCGTACAATCTCAGATTAAATAAAAATTAAGAGCACCAATTCTGCCTAAATTACTGGAAAAATGTTCCGGCGCTGAAGTAATCCAATAGACCAATCAAGCCAGATTCCTGCGAGAACCTAGACATAGAAAACATAAAAAAAAACTAGTGAACTTCGTCACAGACCATTTCTGCGTGAGACACTTTTTCAACAATTTAAATCTATGTTTAGAGGCAGAGTGCCGATTATATCTGGAAGAAGAAAAAACTTCTAAGCACACACTCTATGAATGTCCAGTACTAGTTAAAAAGAAATTATTTTTGCTAGTGGACTGGTAGACAGTCTCCTCTTCATTAGTGACGCTGGATCACCCTATGATACAAAAGATCTCCAAAGTAGCAATGTCAGCCAAGTGAGCAGTGTAAGTAATGTGTAGAGATGCTCGAGCTTCTTCAGACTTCCTGACTGTGTTCTCTGTCATCGGTACTCACCCGCCGTGAATCGTTATACCCAAAAACTACTTATCTAAGAACAGTAATGAAAATGAAATAGAATCTATGTGGCACCTTCTCCGAGAGCCCCCTACCTTGGTTACTTGGAGAATGAGAACACTTGGCTGTGGCTTCATGAACAAGCCGAGAGACTTACTTACGTGGCCTGTGGACATTTTGAGTTTTCATATCCGGGTGAAATTTTCAAACCCAGCGTATTCTCTGCGTTGTTTCGGCTACTCATACCAGTAAAATAAATTTCTGTCGGAATATATGTCGTGACTTCACACCAATGTTCACGCATATGTGTACATATGGTGTGTCCTCCTCCTGATGAAATTTTGTTTTAATCCCTCGTCAAGCAGTCCCGCAATCAGCTGAAGTAAATCAGCGTTGCAATCACATCGATCTTAACTTTGACTTTAACAAATCTTCCGTTTCATTCTATTGGAACACAGCAATGTGTTGATACATATCCTATGTCCATCGAGGGGAAATAGGCTCTAGGACGGTAAAATAACTATCAAAATCGGCCAAGAACTTTTCGAAATTACTTCAAACAACCAGGGGACATTGAAAAAAAAAGAAGCATTTGTTTGTATCTTAAAAATACTCACCTAAGCAAGCTCTGTCGCTGTTAGCAAGCATATTCCTTCCGGCAATATGCCTCATGTTTCTTCTCATCCTTGAGAACGACGTAGCAAAAGAGTAACTAAATCAAATCAACTAGGTTTCATTTAAATTTATTTTCACATAAATAAGTTCATCTTTATACAATTTTCTATCTGTTAAGTAATTTATTTGACTCCTAACGTGTATTTATAAAGACCGACTTAACAATGCAGGTCACTTTAAACTTCAAACTCTACGTGGACTACGTGGACTCACAGACAAAATTTAACCCAGAAGCGCACCTGCACCCCGGACACCTTAGTCATATCACATTTGATTATATAGAACCACAAAACACATTTTATTTATGAACAATTTGTAAAAGCGTCCAGGGATCCGCGAAAAGGCAACCATCCACTCACACATTCACACAAAACGACGCGCAGCACGACTACAAACTACCTACATACCTAGTGTATTGTTTAACAATTACATATACAATAGTTCTTATACAATATTATTTAAATAGCTGATGAGCGTAAGCATAAACAGTCAGTCATATAAAATCATTTATTACAGTTAAGGAACTCAGCAGGCAGGAGGCTAGGATGCTGTGATCTCGGTCGCCGGTGGCGGGGAGCTCGTGTTCGGTTCCGAGCTTGTACTTGTGGGCGTTGTTGGGGTGGACTCTGCGGCACCCGACTCGGTGGTTACTGCCTTCTGGTTTGGGAAGAGGACGGAGTACGGTGGTGGAGGATCCAGCTCCTCGTAGTTAGGCGGCGTTGACTGGTGCTCTATGCTGACGTTGGCTTGTTGCATCGAGGCATCCGAGTCGTTGTGGGCCGACTGTGACGCGGAAGCTGTAATTGTGTGATCGGTTTTGTTAATACGGAAACAGCACTCTACTTGTTGGACAGCAGCACAAAAATACAAAATAACAACCCTTAGCCAAAGTCTACAAAAGCGTATTAAGAGAAAGAGCTTACCCCACAGGCCGCATATTAGGAGAGCTCCGCCACAGAGCAGCATGCCCAGCATCAGGTATCCCCAGGGGCCGTACTTAGAGAGGTCACTATTCAGACCGAGTCGTGTGGAATTGCGCCTTGTGTATCCGCTGCCAGCACCTGTGCTATTGCCCATGATGGTGGTATTCTTCGGACTGCCATCTCCTGCACCGTTCTTGTCCAGGGAGTTGCTTGTACCGTTGAAATCCGGTGGTGGGACATCGAATGCAAACAGATTCCGGAACACCTCAATGGCCCAGTGCTCCCACAAATCGCTCTCGATGCCGTCGTCAATTTTCTTACGTTTCCAACACATTCCGTAATCTTCGTCACTGTCGTACTCATTGCTATATGGGCAGTGCCGTATGCCATCGCATACTAAGTCTTTGGAAATGCAAAGCAATGGCTCTTCTCTGGAAATAAATAATTGAGTTAACATTTATTAAATTAAAAGAAAGCTGTCGAGGGCAAAAGGAGAAGGAAAACGATCTACCGACATCGATGAACAGGTCAAATTGTCACATTGAACATCTTCAGTGTAACTGTCGAATAAAGTTCGAAAGATAAACCTCTTTGGACAGTCATGCTGAGACTTTGGAATAGTAGAAGAGAGCTGGGTAATTGCCTTGAGCTAGTTATTAAAAAAAACGTTCGAACTTCCCTGCTGTGCAAAACATCCTCTTAGTAGGGAAAGTTTAGCATGGGCGAAGATCTAGATCTGCTGACAGGGCTCCAGAAAATGCACACAATTAAGAAACCTCGAAAACATGAAGCATCACATCCACAACTGGAGGAAGATCAAGGGAAGTAATTTAATCAAAACTTGTATTGCAGATGTCTCAATAAGGAAAACTTTGATCCCAGTACTGCATCTCGTCCTCGATCATCTTTCAGCTTCTTGCTGATTTTATAAACAATCTCATTGTCGTACCTATTGACCTGTCTTCTTGTCAAGGGAGTTGATGTGGTTAGGTTTATCATACTTCAAATTAGGGACACTGTACAGAGTCCATCGCGATGCCTGCATTCGACCTCGCAAGGGCCTTGTCAATGGACCTACCCTCGGTTTAAGTGCATCACTCTTCTTGAGCGGCCCTCTAAACTAACTAAAGCTTGCAGTTGTCCTAAATTTCGGTGACCCAATTCTTGCTGGTACATAGTACAAAACAACAAAATACATTTCTCAGCTCCATGCTGAAGTACATCAGACATTAACAGTCCTGGCTTCACCGAGAAAGCAGAAGATTCCACCGACCACAGGAACACTAGTTTAAACTGCACAATTGTTCCCATTTTCCCTACATCCTCAGTAATGCACATGCCAAACTTAGCTTTTTTTCCATCGGAAAAAAAAGGAACACGACTTTAGTGCAGAACAATGTCATGGCTCTAAGGACTATATTCCATCGTAACGTCATCGAAGATTAAGGCAGACTACAGTAGACATCCCTTTTCAAATTCTTCAACGGAAACCATTTTGCGGAGACATTAACAGCTATCAAGTTGGTAGTCAAATGCACTCCGTAACATTGAACTAGCTTCACAATCCCGAACAGTGCTCTAAAGATGGCAGACCCTTGGTTTTGAGTAGGGCGGAGAATAGTAACCGTAGATCAGGTAACTTAGGCGACTAAGGCACTAAAAGTCGATAAAACTGCTGGTGTGGATGAAATCCAGCTAGAAATGCTAAAGGTCTTGGAAGAAGAGGGAGTGAAATGGCTCTCTCATGTCTTTGCAAAGGTGTTGGAAGCACGTTCCAGAGCTGTGGTCTAGTCCAGGTTGGGTGATGAGCAGTGCGGCTTTCTTCCAGATAAATGCACTACCGACCAGGTATTCCCTCTTAAAATGGTACTTGAGAAGGCCTGGGAGTATGCAAACCTATCTACAGTTGTTTTGTGGATTTGGAGAAAGTGTACTGCAGGAATATGGGATTGACAGCGATCTTCTGAGGGCCATTCAATCTCTTTACACTGTGTTTGGGTGAAGGGCGTTAAGTCGACACCTTTCACTGTGGGCGTTGGACTACTTTTTGTCACCTCTCCTTTTCATAGTGTATATTTAGATTGGATATTACAGGGCAGGCGTGGCTAGAAACTTCTCGAATTGGGAGACTTAAGGATAAGTTATCGGCTTTTCGTTGATGACTTGGTCATCGTAGCCGTCTGTGACAAAACTAGGATGAAGGTAGACGTGAACAAGTCAGAGGTAATAGTAATTTCCCGAACTTCTGTTCGCACTCTGCATGTTAGCGGAGTCTTATTGAAACAGGTGGAGAAATTCAATTTTGGAAACAATTTGGCCAGAAGTGCCAAACTTGTCAGAAGGGCCGCACTTACATAGTTTCGGAGCTAAACTTACTTAGCCAGCTGCCTCCACTAAGCTAGATCTTCCTCGGGTTTGTTCCGACCCTAACCTATGGTAAAAATCGAAAGAATAAGATCGCGGATGCAAACTGCTGAAATGAGATTTCTTCATTGTATTATTGTACTTTGGTGATATGCCGAAATCGGCTTAGGAACACCAGAATAAGCGAGGCCCTTACTTCAATGGTTTCGGACACGTTAAGCGCATGTCCTCAACTCTGATTCCAAGACGTGCCATGGAATCCGTGCCATCAGCTAGACGTTCCCTAGGTAGGACCAGAGTCAGAAGGTTGGACCAAGTCCTCTACCCATGTTGGGGTAGACCCTGATAATTAGAGTCGATGGCGGAAGATTGGGAAATGTGGAGAATGCACTTAAGCACCCTAAACCCTCTTAGTGGATAAGCGGGCCTATGGAAAATGATGATGATGAATGATCTACACGTAAGTAGAAAGATTTCTCTCAATTCTCATAAATGCAAATAAATGCAACTGCGTTGATATTCCATCAGAAAAATGCATAAAATATTAAATGTTTGATTTTCGGTACTTTTGGTGTGTGACTAAGTAATGATTCAACATTGTGGAGTGCACTTCACTACCAATTTGACAGCCATTGCTGTCAATTTGCTTGATGTGTCCGGAAAAGTGTTTCCGTTGAAGAATTTGATAAGAGGTGTCAACTAAGTTGTTGGAGACGAACAAAAGAGATTAAGTATTTTTTTCGTTCAGATTTGGAAGCCGTCCGACAGAGAATTGATTTGAATTGCATTTTGGAGGAGATTAGACAAACGAGTCGGGGTACACAGGCAGATAAACCGATTAAAATTGGTAAACTACTCTTTAGCTACGATTTCCTCTTGATATTGTTGCTGATGAGCTTGCTCACTTTCTAATCTTGACAGTAATATTCAAAGATAGATGTCTCCGCAAAAAAATAAGTCTAAAAGATACTCCTTTAGGACGCAATGCCCAGTTATTATGCCAGTGGTGTTTATGTTCGAATGAACTCGAGGCTTAAGGAATATTATTTGAATGCAATTCTGTTCTGGAGTAGGGTTACAAATGTTTTTAGATTTAACCAGACACAGCTTCTCTGTAAAGTCTTTTACACGGTTGCCACCATTAGTCGTAAAGAACAAGATCTTTTATTTGTCTTTAAGCGCTAACAGCGAGTCTATCTTGATCCATAGAAATTTCTAAGACAGGCTTTGACTTCATCAAGCGCCTTGAGGGGCACCTAACTATGAATACAAATTGTGCATGTTTTTCAATGCGACTCAAGTGGAAAAGAAAGGGATCTGGATCAACTAGGCGTGCCAAACCTTACATAGACTAACGATCGAGTTGGGTGTAGATGCTTGTTGGTTGAGACTTAGGTCTATCAGTAGCCTGATCATAAACAGCTGTGTAAGGAATCTAAGCTAAGCTCCTATTAAATTGCTATAGTCTGTGTCTCTAACACCAAAGTTGGCTCTGAAAACTTTAAATTACTTAAGTCCCGTCTTACCCTATTTTCAAACATGGGTGTTTGTTTGGCTCCTGGCATGCAACTCCTTTTCCAAGAACTGTAACCATTAATTTTGATGACAATGTATGGCCATTGTGTTCCCACACTAATCGTAGTCGTCCTTGAAATAATTTAACTGGATCTTCCATCTCCACACTGGTGTCTTCTAATTGACAGGGGTCAACCTCCCATGATGGTATCAAGGGATCCAGTGAACTGAACTGAAAGGGAAAAAAAATAAAAATAAAAATTCAATTTGTATTTACACCAGCACGTACTGTAGATTGTATCTCGTGAAACTATTGGAATGAAATATTCACCGTAAAAAAATGTGACACTATAAATCTATAGCTGGAGATTACGTATCTACGCATAAACGTTTGTCTGGCGTAAACTGATCACGTAGGTGTGCGGAATGAAATCTTAAAATTGCTTGAACGACGTGCTGTGTATATTAATGCGATTCCATGTACATAATTGGTACACTGTGGGTATGTAGTGGACAAGTGCTAATTTTAGCGCTTAAACTTTGGGTTCCACAACGATAAAGTAAACATTGATTTGGTTGACTGATGAATTATGCCAATGATAAAGATTTTTGTGTTCAGCGAGACCATATCAAGCCATAACTTCATAATGTAGGCACTGGAATCATATCCCAGCAACGGAGAAGCTAGGCACGAAAGGATGGCAGAAGCCAAGACACCAATGAAGAGCAAGAAGAAGCCAGAAATTAACGGAAGTGATCAAAGCAAGACCAGAGTTTTTATTACGCCTCTACAGAGAATGCCCAATAGGAGGCAAGTTCACATTGCAGAGGAAAAGGAAACGGCTTTTCCCAAAATGTGACAAACGAACAGACCAAATGTCGTCATACAGGCCACTATGGTTGATGGACACATTGGCGATAAAAATTATGTGGGCAAAACTAGAGGAATAACTTGAAGGGGACTCGAGGTTCCATACCTTCAATAGGAGCAGTGAGCGATCTTCCCCGCCAAACAATTGCAGAACAAAGATGGATAGGAGGGGGGAGGGAAAGCAGGCATGTGCATTCGTAGCACTCGACATTAAAAACACGTAAAAGAGACTGGAACGACGAAGTATATCAATTTAAGCACAACACCATCAAATGGCACACCGAAGGTTCCCAAACACATACTGGCACCGGGGCGGAAGTATACGGGCCCCAAACTATGTTCTCGGAGTCCATGGAACTCCGAGCAGAGGTATATGCGATCGGAAGATGTGCACAATTTAGTCTCAAAAGAACGCATCACGAGCAAAACATCGCGATACTATCAGACAGCCAGGCTACCCATCAATGCACTGAGTTACTATGAAATCAGATCTTAACTGGTCTACAAGTGTCTAGAAAAAATAAACAGACTGGACCAGAACAATAAAGTCGGAAAAAAGGGAGTACAAGCACGTGGAAACTGCAGATTCTGCAGAGATGCTGGAGACCCCATCACACCTTCTTATGGACTGTGGAATACTGCTCAACAAAAGTAGAGCACACCTGAGAGCGTACACTTTCTATGAAACAGACGTCCCACCGTTGGACCCAATCCAGATATTCCGAATCCTCAGAGCGATTGGAGGAGGTACCATTGATCGAGACTCATCTACCAACACAAGTTCGAGGGAGCACAGTAGATCTCTACCGGTCGCAGTGCATACACAAACCAACTTTTAACATATAGCCAACTGGAGTTGCACCGTTAAAATAATAACGAATTACCTTCAGAGATAATAGCCAACTACTTCAAGGATATAACCCTTCAGAACGATACAAAGGATGGGCCTATGATGTACAAAATCACGAGAGGAATTCCTTGAGGATCAATGCCTCGCATTCAGATTATCAGAGACATGAAACTAGGACGACAAGCACCAGTTCGCGAACTGGAAGGCCAACAAACGGAAGCAGTTCTAAACAGAAAGAGAATAGAGCACCCCACCCTATACATGTAGGTCGGTGAGCAAGCCAACGAATCAAATTTACGGATAAAATATTTGGGAATGTTGCTGGACCACAGGATCTACCTGAGCGAGCACCTGATACACGTAGGCGAGAAACAACGATACACAAAAATGCAATGAAAGGCAGGTGAACTACCAGTGAAGCTGTGCAAGCATACGGTTTAAACTGCTCCCCAAAGTAGATTATTGGATTAGCAGAAGTCATGGAGAGGTAAAATATTGCCTGGCACAACTTCTGTCGAGGCATCGAGGCTCTCGGGAGAACCTCAACAAATACAAGCCCGTGGATGACTCATACTGCCCGGTCTGCGAAAGCAGAACTCAGAGCGTAAAACATGTTATGATGGAATGCGGGAATTGGTGATCAAGTGACACCTTGAGAGACTGCATTTTATAATTCCTAGCAGCTGAGAAAATGAACTGAAGCAATGCAAGCAAACCTGCGCCTGCGAAGAAATGATTTGATGACTACATCGCAGGGAACGAACCGGGTCATGAAATAGGTGAAGTTTTTTTGGCACGTAAAAATGCATGAAAAAGGTTGGAGTTGGACATAACTCCTAGCACGTAGGTACACATCCTTAAAGGAAATTGATCCCTCCCTGCGTGAAGTCAAAAAAAGACAAGTGGAATCCCACTGGAATAATGAACGAACGATCGACAGTTTGTAGATAAACTCCGGAAGGTCAAGAACGATACCAAACTCAAAAGAAGGACACCTCTTCATTGAAATCAAAAGATCAATTTCTACCCCACACAATTCCTTACCCGACACGGGCGTTGAGGCCCAATGGAGGCTTGGAAAATGGCGCAACCCTGAATTTATGCTAGAAGCAGTTTCAGCGTTGGATTCCCAAAAGATGGAGAGGTTTTAGTCGGCCACCATCTGACATACTAAAGGGACTTTGACGGACGAAATATTCCATTCCGATGTATGTCATGCAAAGGAATCCACTCATCAAGTAAAGAAGAAGAGTGAATTATCTAATTGCCCAAAGCAAGAAGTAAGCAAGCTGAAGCGCTTTGCAGAACTTGACCCAGGCGTTGTTTGTGCACCTCAACTCACAAGTGATCAGAGGTTAAAATTATGCAGAGGAAATCTGGCGTTACATTCACCAGAAACTGAGAAGTCTGTTCTTCTTAAGTCCTTAAGTCTGCTTCCCATATGTCAAAGTCAACGGTTTTGAAAATTGTTTTCTGCTTTCCCCGGTTCTGGACAGCTACTGCGCTGTAGTCCGGGGAGTTGATGGCAAACCTAGTGGCCATTATACCTATGGCGCATTATACCCCTCAATACACACTCGTTAGTTTTGGTCAGCGATTGGGATGCCTATTGATGTTTCTCTTCCTAAAGCCGGAAGAGCTAGTTTGTCTGCTTTTTCGTTGCACTCGATATTGCACTGACGGTTCTAAGATGGAAATTGGCACGGGAGATGAAGTTTAATGCAAAACTATAGAATTAAACCGCTCTTCTAGAGTTAACGACGACTGCAGTGTCTTTAAAGACAAAATCACGGCCATCATCAAGGCTTTAAAAATGATCAGTGAGATTGACATCAAAGGAAGGACTTAGCCAGGCAGCTGTTAAGGCCCTAGATTCTGCGATAACTAGATCAAGGCTTTGAAGAATTTGCAAAAAGGAACTTAATGAGATATACGAATCGGGGAACAATGCGGTGACCCTTTGCTGGATATCGTTTAAAAGGTATCATCATCATCATCATAATCATTTTCCATATTGAAGCTTAAGCCATCGGGAAAGCCAATTTACGTTGGATGAAACGGCTAGTAACTTTTGGACAACCTACAATAAGAAGAGATCATGGCTCGTCTCCGGCATTATTATCTACGGGGCACTGGGTTATTGGTGTTCATGCAGAACGCCTCGGTATAGATGACAATGACTTTTGCAGAAGCTGCAGGCACGAGGAAGAAACTGATTCTGTCCGTCGTTTACTGTGTGAATGTTCTGCCCTCTCCGACAGAAGACTGAGGACCCTTGGAAGCAGTTACGGAGCTGGAGGATGTATGTATATAACATTTAGCTCAACGACCTCCTGAGATAAAATGTACACAATGGGCCCTAATGGTGGTCTACGTGAGCAGTGACTAACGTCACATGTTACACATTTACCTGACTTATTCTAAACTTCAAAGAAGATGAAGTAGTGCCATAAATGTGGAATTGTAAGATTATTTTTCCGCAAAAAATTTTTGCCTAAAAACTGATCAGTGGTCACCAGTCACCCAGAGGTTTGCATGGGTTTTTCAGACTCAGATCAGGTGATGTCAAGTACTTTCACTTGGAGTAACATTTTATTGAAAAATATTGTCGTTTACCTCAAAGAGGTCAAAGAATATCATAATTTACATTTTTTTTTTAAATCTAAACTATATCGTCAGCTGGTCGCAAGTGCAGAACATGGCCTTTTCTATAAACGACACTAATTCGGCTTCTGGCTTGGAAAATCCTTTATGATCATCATGTCATGACGCACACGCGCATGAACAACGAAAATCGTGTTTAAAATTTCCATTCCCATTGTTTCCCTCACACAATTAAAGCCCAGTGTCTGGATATTTGGCAACGACGCCATTTCTGTTCGAATTGAAACAATGCCAATGGCTTCCGTGTATTCTTTATTCAGATCAAAATTTTATGATATTTAATATGGCACACGAAATCCAAAATACTGTATCAGACATCAAAAACAAAACGCATGCCTTGAATACGAATTAGAAACGACGCCTGTAGCAAGACGAAACTTCAGGAAGCGTGATGTCAGTTTCAAGTCATGTACACTTTGGCACGGCTAAAATGTCCGAAATTAGATGACAACTCCACTCGGCTGGTATGTGACATATGTAAATAAGACGATAAATTCGCTCGCTAATGACGTAGGTCCTCCGGCGTGGCGCTACTATATCGAATTTCGAATTAGCGTTCGAATAAACGACGAAATAAATGAGGAAACCTTGCGCCAGATAACGTGTGAATTGCGTTTAGGTAACGTCAGCGGATAGGGATTTTTGCGTTAAATATTTCGACCGTTGCACGTAAAATCTAAATTTATCTCACATTAGTCAAATTAAAACTGAATTATATTTACATGCACGTTGGACGTTTTTTAAGAAACTTGTTGCGATGGAGATTGGTGGAAGGTGCCGATCTAAACGATTAGACATCGCATCGCAGGTATGCGAGATTGACAAGTTGTATAGTGGAAAAACTAGAATCATGCGTCATATAAATGGAATTGCGTAAGAATCAAGCTTTCGTGAGACTCACGAGGTCCAAGCGCTGTCTACTATCGTTAGCCGCATCTTTACCTGCGGATCAAATGTGTGATGCATGTCACTAATAAAATTTACTATGATAATCTTGCTAAGACCAGCTTAAACCAGAATTGCAACAATAGTGAGATGAGGATCCGCAAGAAGAGGTGTTGGTGTTCTTCAGCAATAACGTTTAGAAGCGCAGGCCCACGCCCCTTTTTTTTCATACGAATACGATGCTAAGGCCTGTATGCATTGCGACCTCTAAGACCCTTTATGTTAGCCTAGTGGTTGACCAGAAGCTATGTATGTTGAGACTCTTAATTAACCCTACGCTTTAGGTTCTATGTTTCACGAACCCACAGGGCATACCGTGGTCTGTGTTTTTTTTTTTTTTTAAGAACCTGCCCTAATGGCGACCTAGCAAGATCTGTTGTGTCTCCGGTCGACTTAGCCTAATAGGTCTATAACCTTCCTAATGAAGGTAAGATCTGTCTGAGAAGCCAATATAGTGCCGGACATTCACAGAGAATGTGCACAGAGGTTTCCTCTTCTTCTAAATAGAGCCGGCACTCTGTATCTGAACTATGCCATGATTTAGAATTTCCTGTAAGAAAAGGGATTGATAAATCTCTTGGATTGCCTGAGCCAGGGGATATTTTCCCAATGGGCTAGGTGAAGTTGGTGTTCCCAGTTGTTTAACAAAGCTGTGGCGGTACCCCAATTAACTCCACAGAAGGGTCTGGTGAAATTCCCAGCGCTGGCTGTTGCATGAACCCTGTTTTTTTCTGCATAAACCCTGGTCACTTTCCTGCCACTGTAACCTAAAATATCTATTGTGTATTGGTGGCCTGTGGATTTAGTAGCCGAGTTTCAGAAATCCACCACTTTAAAGAAGATCCACTTTTGTAACCCGTAGAGTGCCATCAAAAAACAACCGGCACTCTATACCTGAACACAAGCTGAGGTCGTTCAGATGGTTTCTCACCCCGCAATGGCCTGTAAAAAGCACACCAACTTTTTCATGCTTTCCTTATAAGCATGCTTTCTTTTGGCTAAGAAGGCAATTGAGAAGCAAAGCCATCTCTCGAACAACTCTTTCTCCAACCCTACGGCGCAGAGGCATGGTCTTCGTAAAAGAAGATGAGGTCGAGCTTGATGAAGATCTGTACGACTTAGCCAGAAGAGTAAAGGTTCACCCCGGAAAATCTTCGAATCTACACCCGAGGGACGGCGCATTAGAGAAAGACCGCGACTCAGGTGGCGTTCGCGAAACGTGTGTGCGAAACTCAATGCAGTTGGTTAAAGATCGAACTGGATGGAGACACTTGTTGGTTGAGGTCCAAGCCCACCCCAGACTGTAGCACCACCTCGTAAGTAAGTCTTTTAGAAATAATTAAGCTTCGGGACATTTTCCCAATGGACTAGACGAAGTTCGTGTTCCCGGTTGTTTACCAACGCTGTGGATGTAGAAGGGTTGTCCTCCTAAGAATGCGAAAGCTGAGATGGCTTTAGCCAGTGTACCCGCAGATTCATTGCCTACAATTTCTTGATGGTTAGGTACCCGACCTAATTTGACAAGGTGTCATGCAGCACTTGATTAACAAAGATTCCGGGATGGATGTGTCTATTTTAACGCCGTTAATACCTTAATGTTGTGAGTTGAATGTGCAAGAATCAGAGTATAACCTGGCGATACCGTCTTGTGTTTCCACCTGGACTCGACTAGCGAAACTGATAAGTGTGAATGTTGACACAAAGACAAAAGTAGCTGCGCTGTAAATACGATCGCGGGCCAATTCTTTCGATGGAATAAGCCTCAAGAACTTCTTGATCGGAAACAGCACCTTATCTGGGCTACTTCGACACCTTTGGAGCTCAGGTCAATAAGAAATGTGGCCTTGGACGAGAGGTGATGGCACATGAACCCCCACCGTCACAATCGGCACCTCTTCCTCTAGCTTTTTTTGCAATGAAACTTGTCCACCATGTTGTGAGTTGCTTCGTCGAAGTGAAGTCAGCGGCCACGCAAAAAAAAATTTATGTAACGTAAGGACCACAAGTCTCTGATAAAAGTGATACTACTGTTGACCTGGCACACGAACCAGTAACAAAATCGGTTTTACACGTTTCATGTTCAGCTCATTGCTTGTGAATACTTCGTACAAGATTCTGAATATAATCTCTCTTCTGACTTGGTTCGATCTCCTTTCAAGTGACGTCCAATATCTTTACCTACTGTCAGATTGACCACCTGTGTATCATATGCCCAGTTCATAATGGTCAAGAGCAGTGCAACCTTTGTCTTACAGGTTCAAACACCCCTGACAAGAAACAAGAAAAAGAGTCAAATATTCCTTCATTTCTTAGAAAACCTCAACTTCGTGTGACCATAACATTTTCACGTGTCAATACCCTTCTTTGGTCCGACAGCAACATTAGCCGCTTTCAAGGTAGCCATTGCCAATTATAATTCCAACTTGCTTTTGCCTTTGTGGTCTCAGACTTGATTAAGAAAATCACAAAGTTTCATGGACACGTAGACCCAAAAAACAAAAAAAAAAAATTAAACCATACGTGGAAGCAAACAATAGAGAGAAACCAATCTTGTTCACCCTGAAAGAGTGCGTTAGTTTCAAGCTCTAGGTCAAGAGCTGTAAGCCATCGTTTCAACTAGACACAAGCTGTGCGGTTGCGATTGTGATTGCGCAATTAAACAAATGACTATCCGGAAATGTTGTCTCGTCAAATGGAACCTATGAATATGCAAATAGGAGAACAATATACAGATGCACGACCATTGTTGGCGAATAATGGTCTCCGAGTGATTGATTATGTCACACCGACCGACTACGTATCTCAGTGTTTTACTTACTATTCTCAACGGGCAAGTGCGAGTGTTGTTGGGCTCTCCGGCACCTTTTTGCGGTGGTCCTGCATGTGCGTTGTAGAAGGATTTTCGCAGCTTCGGTCGAATTAACCTCACAAGGAAGCCATGGGACTCGGGCGCGCTCAAGATGCGCATACACGACTCTTGTGACGTCTGGGACGGATTGAATTCCAAAATTAGACTAGATTCCTTGCCCTCGCTCTCGATGAACCGCTCCTCGTGGTCTGTACAGATTGGCTCGAAGTTTGGATTTGTCAGGAAATTAACATCTGAAATTAGAAATGACAACATGTTAGTGTGGCAACTGATGGATTTATGCGGTAGTTGGGCGAAATTCGCCATAAACAAGGTTAGACACCGGACTTCTGAAGGTTGGTTACGCCAAGTATTGTTCTGGTTTGTTTGGCGGCAGCTGCATTGTCAGTAATGCGTGGTTTTTGTTTTATATAATTTTTTTAACACGAATTGCTTTAACTTTGGTGGAGTTTGGCCGTTTCACTGAGTGAGTGGGAATACGTAACATATTTTATGGCGCTATTACCTCAACGTTCTTGTTTGAAATTTACGTACGCATACTTCTACAAAATGCATGGAACGTATGGCTAGTAGTACGAAACTGTGATGTGATCAGGCAACAACGATCTGGTTACTTCGTTTAAATTATGTCCGACAGTCTAACTGCCATTGGAAAGCGCAAATCCAGAAAATGCCATGAAAACGCTTCAACAAAATAAGCAATTTAGACGATTTTATTAAAGACATCGTACACGGGGCGCTAGTTCATGTTACAGTTTAGAGTGACGAGAAGCTCAACCGTAGAAGAGACGACATGCTACATCATCTGAGACTGGAATGTAAGATTTTTTAAGCTCAGAGCTCGTGGTGACTTAACCAGGAAATATTCTAAAATGTGCCTTAGGCGAACTAGGCACAGTTCTGAATCCAGCAAACATTTCGCTGCACTATCTCTCGGCAGGCGAACACAAACCTCCGAGGGTATAATTTTTAAAAATGTTCCCATTCGGAACCGACAACTTAAGTTGTAGGTTTTTTTATTCGCGTGAAAAATGTATGTATAACATAATGGTAACAAGAAATAAGGCCTAGGCCCGGCTACTTAGTTTTAAGACTGTAGTGAGCGCATCGTGATGTCCGCATTCATCATCGCAAGGGACATCTCAATGGACTTTATGTTGGTTTAAGTGCACTTCGTTTTTTGAGGACCATCCCAACCTAACATATGTACATACTCTGTGTCATTTTGCAGTTCTGCTAAATTTCGCGAACCATATTTGCATGAATCTTCATCTCCACTGCCGGGAAACTGTGAAACCCCGTCTCTTGTGACCCGGCCTAGCTGGGTATACCGATGTGAAAAAAATACAATTCTGAGTTCCATTTGAATACCGAAACTGAAGTAATTCATGTATAAACGAGGACTGTGGTCGCCGTGGGTCAGTGGTTAGTGCGTTGGACTGCTTACCGAGCGGCGTGGGTTCAAGCCCCAGCCAGGTACACCGGACATTTTTCGCGGCACCACCTCCAGTCGGGGAATGACAAGCCTGAGGGAGTATAATCCGTCATGAAAGAGCTTCTCAATTCGCCATTCGGAGTCGCCAATAAATTGTAGGTCCCTTCCATTCGTGCGAAAAATGTAGCACGCACAACATGAATGGTTCCGAGAAGTTAGGCCTTGGCTCATCCCGAGCTGTCGCACCAGGTATTTATTTTATTTACTTAAACGAGGACTGAGCTTCACTGACGAAGCAAGAGATTCTCCTAACCACAGGAACTGCATAATTGTATCCACTATTCCTACAGTAGGAATAGATCTCCTACAGATCCGTCCGAAGAGAAAGGAACACAAGGACCTTACTTTGGGCTTAGTCCAAAACAATTTCATGCTGAATTCTAACCAAAATATAATCAGCTACCATAGGGTCCTGCAGTTCACCCTACTCACTTTAAAAATGATTCATAAGGCTTTAGATGCTCTAAAGTCTTCTATTGAACCCATTTTTATTGTCAGCCAGTTTGTAGCGCGCTGACCCTCTACTGACATATTTAGTTGAAAGGCCATCCATCGGAATACGATGTAGTTTAGTATATTCCAGGATGAAGAGCAGATTTGAATCGGAAATATTCTGCAGGACAGCCTAGACAAAGCTCTCGCTTACGTTTGATAAGTATTTTCCATATTCCAAGGAGAAATCTTGGCTTTCTGGCCAATGTGCAAGAATAATCTTGCGCAGCTTCATTCATTGGAAGGCCGAATTGATATTCTCTGATAGTAAAGGTACCGCTCAACGTGCTTCGTTTAGTTAGGGCTATTCATAGACTTTCTATGGCTTCAATAACTATAGCGCTTACAAATTAAGGTGATGTGGAGGTTCATTACGACCGACGCTAAAAACGTTGTGAAAGCCTTTACGAAGAAGCTGTGTCTGACAAAATTGATGAGGTTACTCCAGAAAAGAATTTCATCAAACTAATAATGCTCAAGTTTCTGGTTAACTTGAACAGGAATACTTTTCGAATCATCACCTGGTAATGCCTTCTAAAGGAGAAGATTCACAGACTTAATCCTTGACCTAGACATCGGCCCGAACACCGCTCAAGATTCTAATAGAATGTAGTGAGCGAGTAGATAGTAGATTGTATTGCTAAAGCCACCGATCTTATAGATATATGGATGTCCATCTACCACCCAAAATGCAATTCCAATTGCTACTCCGTTGAGCCCGTCGAACGTTTTGTAAATTTAAACGTAAAATATGCATAATCCCTTTAGTTCGCCTCCTGGAACTTATGTAGTTGGCATCTGTGTCCATATTCGTCAGCGGAAACACTTTTCCGGACACATCAAGCGAGTGCACAGCAATGGCTGTCAAATTGGTAGTAAAATACACTCCACAGCGTTGAATCACTACTTTTGCCACACACCAGGAGTACGAAAACAAAACTTTTAATATTTTACGCAGTTTTCTGATGAAATATCACTGCAGTTGCATTTATTTAAACAATTAACGCATAAGAATAAATGATGCAATGAATTTTCAATAACATTTCCACCAAAAAATTGACTTTTCAGACAAATCTAGTACGAACATGTGCACAGCCAAAAAATGCAATGAGTTCACATATGAACTGAACGCATTTTTTCGTCTGTTTTGTGTCACAAAATGAAATTTTACATCTTGTGGAGTTTTTGTTGTGGTTTTTGACTATTTTTGGATGATTTTTCGAGTGGGAACTTAATGAAACGGAGGGAAAAGTGGATGAGATGGATGAGGAATGTGTGAAATTCAGAAATGCTGAACAATTCATTGACAAGGACCATGCCTGTAGCCAGGATTGAATTCAGCAGATTTTGACGAGAGCTGTCACACAAAACAAGAACTTTTTCTCTCGGTGAAAGAAAATTTCTATGGGAACTCCTTAAATCTCAGAGGGGGTTCAGTTCCCTTCAGCACCTAGCTGGCTAGGGGCGTGATAAGAATTGCGAGAAGTCCTTCTTCATATGAGTAGATTTCAAAGTAAATTCACATGAGTTTTTCCCGATAAGGGGCAAATTGTTTCTCCATTTATCTTATACTCATAAGGTCTCTAATTGGGTGAGCTGTATTCAATATTCTGTATAAAGGGCCCTAATGCACACTCCGACCTATGTATAAGGTCTATTAGATTTAACCAGAGGTTATATTGAGGCTTTTGATAAACCTCAGTATAGCCTCAGGTTCGATTCTCCAAATTTACGCTGGATTGACCGAGGCCCGTGTCGAGTGGAGTAATAAATTCCTTGCGGTTCCTGGACATACGCACACAATATGTTCAGCGGTCTCTTTCCGTTCTCCACAGAGCCAGTAAATCTCGGTATCTGATACTTTTCTTTCATAGAGATGGTATCTGGGTGGACAATGTCCCGTTAGGTAGTGTGTTAAGTTTCTTAACTCGTCTTTAGTGATATCAAGTTACGTCTTGGCCTTGTATAGGTTGGGGTTGATGAACTTTTTCCCTTGTCTAAGGGCCAGTATCCGGCGTGTTTGTTGATCTTGGAGGAGACACTGTTGGGTGATACCCCAAAACGGGGTTCGGGACTAACGAGTGGGCGGCAAACGCCTCTTCTCGCCAGGCAGTCAGCAATCGAAGCCTTCATTTCCTGGGATCCAAGCTACGGTAACCTTATTTCCCGATGCAAGACTTTCGATGAGGTTGAGATGATCCCAGACAAGCTTGGACTCTACCGGATAGGACTTAAGGGCCAATAGTGCTATTTAGCTGTCTGAAAAGATGTAGATGCGGGCTCCTTGGGTTCTTCTCCGCAGAGATTCTCTTGCACACAATTCAATAGCGTAGACTTTCGCTTGAAATATAATACTATATGTAGGTGACTTTCCAAACGCTTTCACGCGTTGGAAACTGAGATCATAAACTCCAGCACCTGTGCTGCCATTATTAAATTTTTAACAAAATTGGGTGAGGTATCACAACGGGCCTCTTCCGGCCTAAATGTGTCTACATCCAGGATCGGACCGCCACAACTCGATTTGGGGGGGTTTTGGTTTTTTGAAAGTCTTTAGCTCTGCTGCCAGTCACAGCGTTCAACAACACTACGAGAGATTATGCCAAAGAAAGTTTCACAAGGAAAAAAAGTTTTCAGGAAGCGACAGATGTAGATTCTGGAAAAATGCGACCGAACTTCCGTATAATTCCAATGGGTATCACAAACTGCCCCACATTCACCTGAGTGTGCCGCAGAGGCTTCTTTCTTCCCTCGTCAAACCATCTACCTAACTTATCTTAAACTGTCTAAGAAACATGATGATCAAAGATCTATCCTCTTTGAATTCGCTGATTGGGCGAAAAATCCCTTTTTCTAAACTTTGTGCCACTTTGTACCACTGTGTGTCAATGTGTGGCCATAGAACTACGGATGCAGCCTGCATTACTCATTTTTACAAGAAAAACTAAACTTCAAAGCATCACTCTACTCCACTGAAAGTCTCTACATTACAATCAATGTCAAGGCAGGAAGCTTACATTGATAGTGAATTTCCCTACTCGCCAAGTCGCAAAATATTTTATCAGTATCGGATATTACATCACTCCTGCATGCTGCACTCAATCGCTTTCTCAAAAACAGTTACTAAAATATTCAGCGAATTGTTAAGGGCCCCTCCAGACTAACTAACGAAACGTCTGTATGTCCAGTGGAGCTTATTAATCACATCCTTGCAGAGATACAATCGCGCTGACATTCAGTGTTATGCACGATACGATATGAACCACAGCTGTGACATTGATTATTATCGTCCCCTACAATCTTGACTCATCTACCACACATATGAAATTTAATAAAACATTCTATTAACCTTAACAGCAATCCGACGCACTGCATTCGGAGGGAAGGTTAATTCCAGATCCAGCAGCCGATACCACATAATTCGATCACACTACTTCCTAATTGAATGCCACGCGTCGATTGCTGTCAACCACAGCACTGTCCCCCCAGCATTGTGGCCAAGTGTGGGGAAGTGTCTACTGTCGAATCCATGGTCGAACGCAATGACTCCAATTGATCGCTCGATTTAATCGGTCTCGACTGCACGCTCGTAATTAGGTCAAAACTAATTGTGTCACGCGTTAGAATTAACTGGATTACCGATTCGGGCGAATTAAATTGTGAAACATTATCACTCACCGAAGGTGTAGATGACTTTGTTACCGGTTTCGAGACTCTTTGACTTTTATGGAACTGCAATTACTCGTTACATTGTCAGTATCTGTAGCTGACAAAAAGAAGGAAATGCGCTGAATTGACTCCCAATCATAGCGCTCTAGATACTCAGTGATTTATGAAATTCTAGTCGAACTGATTCTCTCGCCCATCCGACTGCGTCTAACCAATTGGCAAGCGAACGAACTTAATTACGAGACCCCATCACTTTGCAGCCAGAGGGGGTCATTGGCAGGCGACCCCATGCTCCTCGGCATAAATTTAATCACATTAAGTGATAATTGGCAGCGAACATGGAGCGAAATGAGTGTACGCTATACAGGGCACTCGCCGCGGCGCTATAGGTATAAATTTGACGTTAGAAGCTTATATCTTTCAATTTGGCGACTTGAGGCCGTGGGTGGATAGCCCACCATATGTGCAAACGTGTGAGAATTGATTATGAATTTAATTGACAGGGTTAAGGTTAAATGACATTGAAGGAAACCCAAGAGTTGGTTGATTGCCTGCGCATATGGTGGATAAAGTCCATAGTGCGTCGATCATAGTGGGACTTAGAATTGAAATGTTGTACATTGGAGAAAAGGCATTGCTTGGTGTTCGTCAGCTGGACAATTGCCCGGACAATTTCTGTGACCGGAACCCCAGAGTACATAATATGTCAGCTGTCCGCAATCTCCTTGGGGGCTAAGGGCATTGTTTTAGCTATTTAGATTATTTTTGGCACTTCTAAGGCTCTTTGAACTGGGTGGCTTTCTATGTACAGGACGATAACTTTCCTATACATCGAGCATAAAAAGAGCCCACTCGCTGCTTACGATTGAAATACCCTACATTGATCCGGTAGACAGAGTAAGACATTAAGGGCGGGTGCGTTCGAGTATATTCCCAACCCTTTGCCTTCCGCTATTTTGGATCCATCCGACTACACTTCAATTGCAGAAAGTACTACCGATTTCTTATTTGGACGTGTTTGAGGTACTGCATTTGATGTTGAACTGTTCTCAGGGTATAATGCACATATTTCCGATTTGAGAATTCGACCACTGCTAAGGTTCCCTTAGAGCTGCTTTAGACGCTACTAACTTTTGTAGCAGGGCTTGTAAAGCAACTCAAGGGATAGGCCTGTGGGCGGCTGTGATGCTAATGCATTCTGACCTTTGTTCGCATTCAATTGTGTTGTACTTTTTGTTCAGCACTGGCCACAAGATCAGGTTCCGTACAGCAGAATAGGCCTGACAACCGTCTCCACCAAAAGCCTTCTTATCGATGTAGAAGACAATTGCAGCCTCCCTTGCTTAGCGTAAATATTCAGTTTCCAGGTTAAGGTTTCTACCTAGGACTAGGGTTGTGTATTTGAAGTTGTTTGTGGCCGGAAGACCGGCTAAGACTGGAATTTTGTATCTTCTGGTAAAGTCAGCTTGTGAAGTGCTGTCGCGAAGTGCTCTTGCCACACAGCATGAGGTAAAGCAATGCTGGATCCCTGGAGAAGGCTGATAAATTGGCAAGGAAAGGATCTACGCTAGACCTTGAACAGGCTGATCAGTCAGTGAAAGTCCCGCCATGTAAACTCAAACACGAAGCATGAATCAGGATTCTAGCGGAAGCGAATGAAAGACGGAGCTCTTTGGAGTCTTGTTAAATAACTAGGAAACTATAGCCAAGGTACGGGTCCAGAACTAATACTTTCATGCAAAAGGACAGGAAAACCATCTCTATCCTTGCAGGAGTAATTATAGGTCATAATACCCTGCGCTATCATATAGAAAAGCTAATGCTAAGTGAGGACGACTTTTGCAGAGGTTGCGGAGACGAGGAAGTTAATGAGGACTTAACCCAATTCCTCTGCCACTGCCCAGGTCTTTGCCACCCCAGATAAAAATACTTTGAAAGGCACTTTTTCCAGGACACCGAAAAACTAAGTGACGTGCTTATCAGGGACATCTGGAGATTCATTCAGGCTTTAAAATGATTTGAAAGCCTGGGGCAACAGGAGAGTGCTCTGTGCTCCACGCACAAGCTGTACCTTCCCCCCAAAATGGGCATGGGCATGGAGTGTGGCGCAGAGGGCTTCTCTCCCCTCGCCAACCCGTCTACCTAACCTAACCTATCTTCTGGTGAAGACGACTAGCTTAGTTTTGAGCATATTGACGCTGAGTTTCACTTGTCAGTCCGTCTAGCTAAAGCAACATTGTCTTCGTATGCTATGATTTTGCAACCTTCATTACCTTGAGCATTAAGAAAGTCATCTACTTCCAAAATTGTGGAAAGAAAAGCGGTCTGTTCACTATGTTGATTCTCTGTAAACTGATCTTTTGGTTGTAAAACACCATATTTTGAATTGAATCCATTTGCTGCATGTGTCAACAATCGGCACATGGATACTCAGCGTCATCGAGAGGGGGGAGGAAAGAAAGGAAAGGAAGGAAGCCCATCACTTTTCCCTCCCGGGTCCGGACCCTGTACATACTCCGCTTCATTAAGAGTACGGGCTGGTTTTTCGAAGGACCAGCCATCTAGAACTCAAGGTTGCAGCAAAGACCACAACACAATGAGCCAATAGGACCCCGTGAACGCACAGTCATTGACTGGGAACTTTCCCCATAACCTAACCTAAGCCAACAGGGTGCATATCTTGCCCAACCGCAGGTGTAAAGCTGAAAACGAAGAAGAAAT
Source organism: Matsumyia berberina (assembly GCA_917880715.2). Taxonomy (NCBI): domain Eukaryota; kingdom Metazoa; phylum Arthropoda; class Insecta; order Diptera; family Syrphidae; genus Matsumyia; species Matsumyia berberina. The sequence continues at coordinate 104,749,424 of OU862870.1, read as the reverse complement.
TATTTTTCATTTTCTTTGCCGCCATCAAAGCCGCGTCATGCACAATACTGAAACCACTTGTAGCAAAGAGTTGTCGCTGCCAGTTTAAATTCTTTTGGGTCCCGGGACACCGAGGCATCGATGGCAATGAAAAGACCGACGAACTAGCAGTAAATGGATCGGAACTGAACCAAATAATGGTCGATTTCACGGTTCTAACCACTATAGACTTGGATTTCTGTAAGCTTGCCGACAAGCATTGGAGTACACATCCGTCATGACGCATGTCAAGAAAGATGTGGCCAAAACTCAAATAAACAAAATCAAAGGAAATACTTCCGTTGAACAGATCGCATTTAGCTCTAGTGAACAGCATTCTCATAGGCCAAAACCTACTAGCGACCCATCTTAGCAGAATGCAACTAAGCACGAACGACCTCTGCAGAGGGTGTGGCGATATAGACGCGGAGAAGGATACGACGTACTTTCTCTGCGACTGCCCAAGCCTCAGCAGAACCAGAAATAAGACCCAAGGCGCTTACTTCTTTAGTAACGCAGGCCAACTCTCAACCATGCCACCAAAGGTCATCCTAAAATTCATACTGAATTCAGGGTGGCTAAGAGGAGCTTATAGCAATCAATTAACAGTTTATTCTCTTCCCTACAGGTACACGAATGTAGCTGCCTCAGCGGGGAACACAATGGATCCTTGAAGATCCGAGTGAGCCGGCGCCTAACATCAAGCCGCCACCCCTCCAACCTAACCGAACCTTAACTTACCCCCTGACTATTCTTTCACTTCAAATTTAGAGCGTCCCACACTACACGTCTAAATAATTATTGTTTTAAGTTTTTTTCAATGACTTCAACGTTTTAAGTAAAGACGTTGCTGGTTTCGAGTTCATTTGTGTAAATAACCATTGTCTACATATTCTATCGGGTATGGACTACAAGGAAAAGATCGAAAAATCAGCCGAAATGACGAGAAAAGCATCAGTATTCCGCATAAAAGGGTGAGAAGTAGAACAAATAAACAGACAGGCCTCGTTTAAGCACTCTTAAAATGCACCTTTTCCACAATTCTAGGCTATTAATCATCTGCATGATTACTTAAGGTGCTAATAGCACTTCACTGCAGCCATGTAACATGAGTATAATATGATACTGAGCCAGTTGCAGCTAAAGTCTAAAATTACTCGATTCCGTCGAACTGATAAGGCTTTCCATTGAATGACTAGATTGTCCTCCCACCAGTAACATGAGTGGGTGTAGACGCAGTGTTTAGCTCCCCCATTAGAGTAGCCTGAGGTATTATTGTTCTTTGAATGCAGACGCCCAACACATCCACCAACTGCATCGGTTAATCTCATCAAACAATGAAAAACGCATTATGCGCGCATTGCAGTGTCAGTGTTGACATATCTAAACGCACGTTGTGCGGACACAATTCCACGTATTCATACATGTCAACATGACATGAGCGTGTAATCATTGCACTCCTCTAAGTGGACCAAGGTCTGACCTTGGATCAAGAGAAACCTTTAATAGATAGCTTATTGTTTGGAGCTCGCCGAATGTGTTGCTGAATCAAAGTCGCATGACTGTATCTATACGATCTCGTTCCGAAATGAATTATGATGACCTGGCCCCAATTCCCGCCCGAGATAATTGCTGTGATGAAAATAGCATGGGTGACCAAATTCTAAGACGAAAGGGAGACAGCACCAACGACTCGCTAATGGAAACTAACACCAAGTTGTCCGGCAATTATAGCTGCCAGTGCGAATGGGTTAATTAGGAAAGATATAGGGCAACAGTTAGAGTTTAACGATTGCAATTTGTTTTGTGGGGGGGGACCGACCTGGGTTAGGAATTAAATTTCATTTTAGGCGGCTTAGTTTCTTTTGTGTCTATTGCGATTTGATTTATCCACCACATGTGCTAGGGGGTTAAAGCTGGGGGCATTCATTTCACCCAGGGAGTTACCTCTCGTGCAAAGTCAATCAGAATCTGAATTTCCCTTCACTTTCCGGAGTCTGAGCTGAGTGTGGTTTCACAATACGAAGGTGGACCGCCGCCGAACGCTGTTGGATGTGACCTAGGTGGTTAGATGCTATTAAGGAGGAACCAGTCATAGGTCTAGTGACCTCAAATGCTTTCACAGTTTATTGATTTTTTTTTTTTTTTCAATTGGAAGAGAATGCTGAAAGTCATTCATCAAGGTGCTTGAGTAGTCAGTGATTCACATAAAAGTGATGCAATCTATCCGCACCCTGAACGTGAGTATTTCAAACATCCGCTTAACTAATGATATTGAGGAGTCTGTTTTTTTAGAACCGACTCTATACTCAAGAATCTACTGTTCAACTTCAATCTGGCAGGAGATCCATCAATTTTCACCATAAAGTTCATATCCGTATGCCCGATGAATAAATGTAATCTCAGCATCGTTTGCCCGATCCACAAAAAAAAGGGCCCAAATACAGGGGTATCAGCCTCCTCAACATTGCGTATAAGATTTTATCTGCCATACTGTGTGAACTCCTGAAACCTTTTGTCAACAACCTGATCGGACTCTCTATTACCTCCGATAATGACACCTCGTCGGGAATCAAACGAAGAATAACTCTTACCAATCACTGTTCTTCGGGCTAAGAAGGCAATTGAGCAGTAAGGCCGTATTCCGAAGAACTTAGGAGACTCTATATAAGACCTTAACCATACCAGTCCTGCGCTATGGCGCTGAAGCATGGACGCTGTCGAAAGCGGATGAAGATGTCCTTGGTCGCTTAGAGCGAACAATTCTTGGAAAAATATTCGGTTCCGCATGCGTTGACGGGCTTTGGGCGTTTGAGATGGCTAGGACATGTAGGCCGAATGGACACTAACGCTCCGGCTCGCAAAAACTTCGAATCTAACCCAGAGGGACAACGCAGTACACGAAGACTTCGCCTAAGGTGGCGCGCTCAAGTAGAAGAGGACCAACCAACTTGTAAGTAAGTAAGTAAGTAAGTAAGTAAGTAAGTTCATAGCCACTAGAATAGCATACTTATCTACTTGGAAGATAGATGCATGTTTGCCTAACTCGAAACAAAGCCTAACACTACCAGTCGCCACCAGAACCACTTCATTGACTGATCATTTATTCATACTTTCGACAAAAGTAAGTCTTCAAACTTGAGCAACAGTTAAAGTTCTAGTATCATAAGATCGAACGGCATTTCAGTTCAAGATGCGCAAAACTCCAAGCTGAGTTGAGCCGAGAGTCACTTCTGAGAGGTAGTTAGCAATGTATCTAGAGGCAAAAAAGTAAATAAATAGCTTATACGACAGTCCTGGAAAGGCCAAGGCCTAGCTGCTCGCTCTCATTTATGTTCAAACGGAAGGAACATCCAATTTATTTCCAACTTCGAACGACGAGTTGAGGAGCTTCGTCGTGACACATTGTACTCTCGGAGGTTTGTCATTCCCCGAAGAGAGGCGGTGCCGCGAAGTGGATATGGCTGGGGCTCGAATCTACACATTTCGCACAGCAGTTCAACGCATGACCACTGAGCCACGACGATCGACTAAAGGCAAAAGTGTTACGAAAACTTGCCTACGGCCTAGACAGAACGGTTTTCTTGGAATTGTACTGATAAAGACTATATCCTTCTTGAAAAGGAAATAACATTAACGTTGAGGGGTTAAACAGACTACTATTACTCTAGCTGATTTTGATAAAAATATCAATAGGAGATAGGCAGCAAGGCATCTAGGACATTTCCTTTGTTACTGCCCAGTCACAAGGAGAATGCGACTGAAGACATCTTATAAATAAATTAATCGATGACATCCTAGTTTTACCGAGCAAACAGAAGGATTCTCCGGATGACACTCACTTTCCCTGTATCCCTCCCAACACTCGTCCTATTTCTACAGTTCTAAAGTAAAAAAGAGGGGATGAGACCACCAGGACATCTGGAAAAAGACTTAACATAGACACAGCCTAGATAGACCGTTTTTTCGACTACCATACCTACTGGGAGAGTCTGTGCATTTTTGGTAAAATATGGGACTTGCAACCTAGGATGGGCTTTGGATAGGTCGCTCGACCTAAGTAAATCCATAAAGATTACTTTGCAGCAGAGTTCAAAGAACAGCAAAAATTTAAACGATAAGTACGGCCCAAGCCCTTAATGTGATCCTAAACATTCTGCCGCAGCACCTGCACATTAAATACGTCGTTTCTTGTAGCGCAAACCTCGTAACCATAAGATCATATGATTGCTGCTAAGTGCTCTTGACTTTACAATAACTGGCTACTTTATACCTCAGCTTAACTTCAAGAAAAAAAAATCGTAGTCCATCTTCCGTCCAGGACAGAACGGAAAAAATTCTCTTCATTCTTAATAAATAAATTGCTGGCGCGACAGCTCGGAATGAGCCAAGGCCTAGCTTCTCGCAACCATTCGTGTTGCGCGTGTTGTATTGTTTTTTTGCACGAATGGAAGGGACCTACAATTTATTGCCGACTCCGAACGGCTAATTGAGAAGCTCTTTCATGACAGATTACACTCCCGGAGGCTTGTCATTCCCCGACGAGAGGTGGTGCCGCGAAAAATGTTCGGTGTTCCTGGCTGGGGCTTGAACCCACTCCGCTTGGTCAGCAGTCCGACGCACTAACCACTGAGCCACGGCGACCACTTCATTCTTGATTCACCAAAATATCGATCCTCACCGATGGAAGATGAAATGCGACATCGAATGAGGCGCACTGAACGTTTCCAAATCGCTTTATCTAGTGTAGTCCCGGGAGAAGTACCAGCGACGAGAGAGAGAGGCCTGTAAGGTCCTCAGTGTATATTCTCCATATGGTTTCAATAAACTGAATGGTACTTTTGGGTATAGATTCAAGTGGTATCCCAACGGGTCTACGTTAGCCTACCTGCGTCTGTCCTTGCGCAGATAGCCATCCTACATATGGCAATGGGAATTTCATACGATGGTGTAAAGTCCAGAGACTGACTTCCTCGTGCATTGCATTTAACACTGCCCCAGGGGACTAGCATCTTGTTCTCAACTATTCAGGGTGCCACTTTATGATGATGTATGGATCTAATTTCTTAAGCGTTTATCTTTATAGCCTTCGCTAAGATAATTAAATAATTAACCGCGTACAACTTCCAAGTATACTTATGTCTGTCAGGTTCAACCGGAACAGAAAACACTAGCAAAGCCCCCTAAACCAAATTAAATGTGATTCATTCCACCAAAATTGCCGGCAGCAAACATTTTCACACGCATCTTCGCCAAAAAAAAAGATGAGAGTCGCCAGTTTTCAATGCTGACAAATATGAAGCAAAATATAAACAAATCCGATGATGCATGACGCAAGAGAGAGAGATCTATCATTATCAGGGGCAAAGACTTTTGAAGATAAGCCTCTTAAGGTTATCCCAGAATTGAAAATCAATGTCAGCGATTCCACTAGAAGCTGAAAATGAAAATATGTACTCCAAAGACAGCTTGATTGTGATAATGAGTGAACCTAATTGGAACATAAACAGAGAACATGGGTAGAGGCCAAAAAACTTATTCTTGGCAAATTCTTCTTTGAAGCCTGGGTTTTTCACCCTGGGGTTTTTTTTAATTAAATGTTTTTTTAGTCCGATGGAATGTTTGAATTTTCCATGACGTCTGAAGACAACGTTTCAGGTGCATTGGTCTAATGTTAAGGAGACTATATAGAAGGGTCTTCTTTAACATAGTTAGCCACGAAAATAGAAATAAATATAAGAAGATTGCCTTCGCGAAGACTACAGAGGTGAATGTGGTTGAAGACAGAACAAGCAGCTGCCATTTAAGAAGCAGACAGCCTTACACTGACTCTGGCCGTTACGAATGACACGGAATCCGGCTGAAAAAACTACTGGACCCACTTTCAAGCTCTAGCAATTCAAATTTCATTGTCAAAAAAAAAAAAGCCCTTGAGCAGCGTGAGACTGAAGAAAACCAATTCTTGTAGCTAAGAAATGCGAAGCCTATACAGGAAAAATGTATACAGAAAAATCGTCGGCTGTATTTCACCGGAAAGTCAAAGTCAAACGAAACCAGGGGGTCTACGGAATATGAAGAGATCTGGAGACGAAAAGAGGCAAATAGTGTACGAGGAAGTCCTGTACATATATGTATGTATGTAGTTCTATGGGGAATTCTCGTTCAACATAGAGATGCTACCTAATACTGATTTTGTTTGAGGGGTTTCACCCCGAACTCTCATCATCATCATCATCATCATCATCATCACCATCATTATTATAATCATCATTTTCCTATGACCAGCTTTTTCACTATGAGTGTCGCGTGGTTAAGGTGCTTAAGTGGACTCTCCACATCTCCCGATCTTCCGCCATCGACTCTAAATCATCAGGGGTAGTTCTCATACGGGTAGAGGTAAGATTTCGGACCATCCCATAGCAGGCCTACTCAGGGTATTCCAACCTGATGGCACGGATGACATGGCATGTCTTGAAAGCCGAGTTGAGGGCATGCGTTGAGCGTGCCCAAGCCATCGAAGTATGGACCCCTGCGTTCGAAGAAGTACCTGCTCGACATTGAGTGCCTCGCGTATTCTGGTGTTCCTAACTCGATCTTGTCGAGTTAACTCAGCAATATAACGGAGAAATCTTATTTCGACAGCTTGTTCCCGCGATATTATTCGTAATAAACACTGAATTAAAGACCGATAGCTTAGTTCCGATGGCAAGTTCGCCCCTCCTGATAACAGATTAACCAAGCTGTCTCAAAATTGTTGCACCATGACCAATCCTACAGGATAACTCAATAGTGCTCCTTTCATCACTCGTGAATAGGACCGCAAGATACCTTAATTCCTCATTAAACTCTCCAATTGAATAATTTAAAAGTTTCTGCGACAGATTAAAGACAAACGTTTCAAGATAGAGTCGCTCACGTTTTCGTCACCTTTGACACGAGAAAATACTTGAAGGAAACCCAACAAATTCAAAATGTTTTTTTTTAACCCACAAAAACGTTGCATGATCATCTAGTACTAGTTAATCTCTTTTTTCCAGTAATCTGTTACATAATCTGTCATTACCTTGGCCTTGCTCTAAATTTTATGTTGAAATTCCTGGAATGTTTGTTTACCTTCCAGTTACAGTGTGTTCGCCAGTGTCATCGCAACGCAACAGTTATGTTCTCTGGTTCGCAAATCGGAATCACGTCTTTGGCTCGCGTTTTAAGTTTCAATTTTAATTGTTTTTTATTAAAAAATGTTATTTTGGTTTTCAGAGTGTTAAAATAATTGTGTAAACGTAATTTATCATACGTCGGGGTGTTGTAAAATTTGCTAAAATCGAATTATAAAAATATCACGCTTCTTATTTTCATAGGCAAGATGTGCAAGAATTGTGCATGAATAATTATCGTGTCGATTTCGGTTTATGCCGGCTTTGGAAATTAGTTCTAATTGGTGGTTGTATGTATTGTAAGTATTTTGTTCGCGATTTAAAGTGTGTGGGCGTACATTGGTACCCCGGGCGTAATAGAACAGCGGAAGGTAGTTTTTTTTCTCACTTCGTCTTTTTACATGATTTCAAACATGGCGGAGTGTCTCGTTTAAAATGGTTAGAGTTCGTGTAATTTTTGTGAATATTATTCCTGTCGCCGTTTCTAATGTTGGAGTACAGCTCAGTGCGTGTGTTTTTGTGGTTCCTGGTTCCTGACGACGACTACCTGAATGTTTTTATCCTCAAGGTCAACATTTCGAATGGTAAGTCGATTTTTTTTTTCTAAATGTTAAGCTCGTCGTAGCTGTTATAATATACCATACATTTTTTGTGGTAAATGTATTTCTAAACTTTAGAGCAAAGTTTGTGAACCAAAAATGTAAACATCGTTCTCTGCGACTGCGATACAAATAGTTTACCTTTAGTCCCTGTTTCTTTAACACCTTTTCGCTTTCGATCCATCAAATGTTTACAGAATACCGACATACCTTTGTTTCTTTGCAACCTTTTGAGGGGTCCTTCGTTTGACTGAGAATACATCATGGCTATAAGTTATATGTTGCTTCTGTTTGTGGGGATGTCTATTGTGGACAACATTTTTGTGCGTTTTGAACATCAATTCCAAATAAAAGTGGCAAAGACTGCTCTTACGAGAGGGTTTTACACCGTAGTTTTCATTGCATTGATCATCGTGTGCAAAGAAAAAGAAGAAGATCTGTCCTCTGCAAATATTTTTCTCATAGTTATGCGACGGTCGCCGTAAAGTTATTGGCGCTAAGGAAGACCTAGCTTCTCGCAACCATTCATGTTGTGCGTGTTACATTTTTCGTACGAATTGAAGGGACCTACTATTATTGCTGACTCCAAACGGCGACTTGAGAAGCTCTTTCTTGACAGATTATACTCCCGGAGGCTTGTCATTCCCCGACGAGAGGTGGTCCCCGAAAAATGTTTGATGGGCATAGCTGGGGATTGAACCCACGCTGCTTACACAGCAGTCCAACACACTAACCACTGTGCAAAGGCGACCACTGTCTGTGCATAAGACACCACCGACATTTTTTCCAATGGTGCATCAGCCTCCAAGGCTGTCTGAAAGCTGAGACCTGACATTCGACAAGAATGAGGTATTGCGATAGAAAGAACATAGAGCTCAGCGCGAATTATCTGTCCTTCAACAGCCTAGGTTGCGTCGGAGACATTGACAAATTTGTACATTTCCACCAAGTGAAGATAAATAAGAATCAACTGTCTGGAATCGAACGCACCTGGCCACAGTCTAGAAGTAGCCAAGTACTTCACCTTTCTGAATATATGGCGAAAACTGAGTTGGGTAGCCACTGCTAGTAACTCGAAAGATTTTTGACTTACTCGCGCTCAAGGTGTTTCGAATACGCCTATGATGTTATGACGCCTTAAGTTAGCTGGTATGCTCTACCTCTTCTCTGTAATCCGGGCAGGGCTTCCGCTGTTCATTGTTAAATAAACGCGCCAATCTCTTCGAATTTAACGCTCCCCGACAATTGAGATTTCTCTGTACACATTTCAAAGTGATTGCGTGTTCCTTGTCCGCTGGGACTCAAGATAGAGTGTTGTGTGAGGATTCGAAACTTTCCTGGGCGAAACTTTGGTGTCCATCCGCTCTACATGACCCAGCCACCTTAGTCGTTGGAGCTTTAGTCTTCTGGTTAAGCCGATGTCGCTGTACAGTCCGTACAGCTCGTTGTTGTATCTCCTCTATTCACCATCTATGCTAACCGGACCGAAATTCCTCTCGAAAAAGCCAAGAGCAACTTCATCCGAGGAGGAGGAGTGCCTTGCGTCGATCACCATGTCAATCTGGTTGACGCTAGATTGATCGGGAGATCTCCGTATTCCTTTATGAATATCGAGATGTGGGAACCGCGTTCTAGCTACGACAACGTTCCGCCTCGCAGTTAAGTCGATCGGCTTAATACGTTTTCGGAGGTGGTGTCGTGTAGGTTGTACTTTCCGACGGTACTACCAAAGATGCCCTCTCTTCCTAGCTTTGCGTTTAAATAGCCTAGGGCAATTTTGATGGCATAGCTAGGGCACTGGTCGTAAGTCTTATCCAAAAGCTCGTAGAACCTTTCTTTGGTGTCGTCGTCTTTCTCCTTTATGGGGGCATGCGCGCATATCAGGCGCCATCGTTCACAGCAATTAATTTCGAGTTTCCACAAAAGACCGGCAACTCGATACTTTCAAAAGTCAGTGAACCCAGAAACTCAAATTAGAGATCGATGCAAGCTTGACAAGCCACTGTTTTCGACAGGCGGAGTGATTGCCCCGTTCGTTTTTGGAACAGGGCCCCGGAATTGCAGTGACCATGGATAGCATTCGTTACCCCAGCACGATAACCCATTTCGTATGGCCTCAACTGATGGTTATGGACATTGATGACATGTGGTTTCAGCTTGATGGCACAACTGATGTCACAATAAGCGAGAAAAAACTGATTTGCTGTGGCAACAATTTCCAGGTCATGTCTTCTCTCAAAGAACCGACATCGATTGACAAGCAACGCCGTGAAAATTCTAGTTGTGAGGTTTTATGATATTCTAGGTTCTATTCTATTCAAACCACAAACAATTTCCGAGACCAAGGCTGAGTGTCGACACGTGATTGGAGAGGTAATGCCGCATCTCTTCACAAACGTCATCGAATATTATCAAAAGAACGCAGGTGTGCAGCCGTTTGGCGAATCGTCTATGTACATACTATACGTGTTGAATGAACCGCAGCTTTTCTACTTTGCATTCAAATAAAAATAGCATCGCCTATTCAGAGAAATGTGCGTTTTGCTTGAAAGTCATATTGTGCGCTCTTTGTGGGACATCTCTTTCCATGACACACGGTAAAGATCTTGACTCTTTCATTCGCATCACAGAACGTACGATGGAAATCCATTCACATAATTCTTAGTCTCCGCGCTTTTATTTATTCGTCGTTTAGTTCTCCACGTTATCCGCACACACAACAGTACCCACTTCCGCCAAAGATAAATGACGGTCGCTAAAGCATGACGGAAGAGCCGATCGAGCACAAATCTTTGACCGCACTGGCAATGAAGTAATCAGTTTACTCTCGAACATTGACCCAACTCGGCTATAGGGAATGGGAATAATTTTTTTTTAATTTAGTTAAACTTCAGATACAACGAATTGTTGTTACGACAAAAAAACGTTTATCTTTCCAGAATTGGTTCCATTTACGAACCCAGATGTCATGCACTACGAAGTAGAACAATTTATTGCACTTAATGCACATAGAACGCATTATGACGGTTGTTCTTGTTCTTCTTCTGGAAGAATTCGAAAGAATCGACTTGTGTGCATAGCGACAGTAATGATAGAATGAAAAACGGAGCGGGCATTGAGATACAATCTCACTTGACTAACTCGTAGTTTCACAGTCAATTGCATCTTCACTCAGATTGCGTTTCAACTGCTTCCTCAACAGACGAACAAGAATTCGTTTACATGGGTTCTCCAGATGAGATCAACTATTATGTCTACAGTTCCATTGACCTTCATCCAATATTTTGGATGAACGCACATTCGGAGGAATACGCCGACGGCTTCTTCCAGCTAAGGGATGGTAAACCGTTGCATTATCCAGACCAGATGGGTGTCAAGCGTCCAAGACAAGCTACTAGTAACTGGCTTTGGTCTTCTGGGCCGATAGAGTGACAGTCTTCGATTTGCAAGATGTTACAATCACTTGCAATGGATTTCTATGGACATCAGATAGAGATAGAGCAGTGCGAAGAACTCGAGAAGTTTGGGGGAATAAGCAGCTGCTGTAGGTAGTAAAATGAATGACATTTCCAAACATCTTGATCTATCAATCTAAGAACAAAAACTTTAGTATGCCAAGCCGAGATATTGTTTTTTCCTTCTACCACTTGCCGTACGGGGCAGGTGCATTGAGCAATTAAGCAGTGATCAAGCGGTGCAGGAAAATTATTCCACGAGAAATTACTCCGCATGGGAATTTACTCCACCACTAGTGGGAAATTACTCCACTACCAGTGGGAAATTACTCCACTTTTCGAATGTGGCAACGTTTCTTCAAAGCAACATCTGCAAATGCCACAAGTCCGCATATGTGTACAAATGCCCAAAGGTCTGCAAATGTGTACAAATTGTCTCAAAACGGCGATGACGCGATTTGGAGATGATGTGTGCGAACATTTGTGGACGTCGTCTGCATTTCATGCCCAAATATTCTGTCTGCTAACATTTAAGGACAAAAATTTTATGATTACACGATTTCCTTACTTGTGGGACACATTTTTCTGCAAATTTCGCACAATTCTGCAAATCCTTTGATAATAGCTTAAGACGGAGAAATCCAAAGTGCACTTCGGACTGTGAATTTTATACAGATGGTATCTGATTGGACAATTCGTTAGATAATCCGTTAAGATTCTCAACTCATTGAGATCGAGTAAAGGCTTGGCCTTGCATAGGTTGAGTTTGATGAACTTCTTCCCATGTCTAATGCCCTGCTGGTTGCCTCAGTAGTCAGCGCGTCTGTTGATTTCCCACTGTGTTATTTCAGAATGAGCACTGCTAGGTGGTATTTCAAAACAGAGCTAAAGACCAACCTATGGGCGACAGGCGCCTCTTCTCGCCTAGGCAGTCAGCCCGTTTGTTGCCTTCATTACTCTATTCGCGGTAAAAGTCACCCTAGTTCTGCTTTATAGCCCCGAAGCACGGACTCTATCAAAGGCAGACGAAGATAGCCTTGGTCGAAGAATTCTTCATGAGTCATTTAGTTCCGTTTACATTGACGGGCTTTGGGAGATTCAGCGACGAATTAAAGACATCGTTCAAAGCTCCGTATCGCAGAGGAACAACACAGGAGAGGAAGACCTCGCCTAAGGTGGCGCAAACAAGTCAAACAACTAACTTGGAGTGTAGTAAGTTAAGAACCAATCTAGCTGGAGAGGCTTGATGATTAAAGTCCAAGTTCAGCCCAAACTATAGCAGCATCCAAGTGGTGCCGTGACATGACGCTTTCGCAACTTGTGTTCTTTTATTGAAATGACTAGGGCCACCCTGTTATGATTTGATGCAGCAATCGCTTAAGGTTAGGTTATGTTAGGTTTCGAAGGGTGTGTGATGGATATGCCCGATCACTTTCACTCAGAGACTTGAAGGTCCATTGTGAATACCCTATTAATGTTGTGGGAATAGCAATATGGTTCCAGGAACAACCTAAAGACCTATCCTATTGTTGACTGTTTATTTTATTTATTTTTTTATAATCCACGCGCCGGTCAAGGGGATATGAATACCCTTATAATGTTATACACACACCGCGAGCGAGGTACAGTGGTTTGAAACTCAGGTTTCATTAAGTTTTTCATAGGCGTCCAAGGTTGGTGTCCAGGCTAGCTGGGGACATTTGTGGTGTTTTTCTTTTGTCATTGCTTAATTCACAGGATTTTTCTCAAATCTCCTGATGTCATACTCAGTGTTCGCTCAATCAACTCCTCAAGCCAAGACACTCTACAGCCAGTGTTATGACTTCGCAGTAGAGTCGCCATCAGCTTTCACAGTTGATCGATTTTTATTTATTTTTAAGAAATAAATGTTTTTCCGACATCAGGAGTTGAACCCGGACTTTCAGCGTGACAAGCGATGATGCTAACCACTGCACCATGGCCACCCTTGTGAACCAGTTAGTGCTCTTTATGAATCTGAGTAGGTCCGTTAACTGTAAGGCTGTTACCTCTGCTGTGCTTGCAAAGAACCTTGATCGCGCACAGTGGTCGTTCTTGCAGGGCGGGGCAGTGGCACAGCTGATGTTGGATTGATTCTACCTTTTCTTCATCGTTGGCCTCGATATTCCACTGGGAGAGCATGACTCCGATGGCGCAGTGTTCTGTGATAACTCCAGTGACCATGCGGATCGAGGATCTGTCAAGTGCCAGAAGGCACCTTGTTCTAGTTTTATTTAATTTCGGCCATATGGTCCGAGAGGTGGCGTAATCTTCTCTGGGTAACCATGAGGAATTGCTGGTAAAACATATAGGTACAACAACGGGTCTACATAGACTTAAGTGAGATGAAGAGGATTTCATCATCTTCATCGGCCCGCTAACCTAACCTAACCTTACCAGGAGGAATTAGCTTCTTTCTCTATTATGCTGTCTATTATCCCATTTAATCTCCCTATCGGTGGCATTACAGATGTCTCTGCTTCGCTAATGTTCATAGCCGACCCCAATCTTGCCAATTCATCAGCCTTTTCGTTCCCTTCTATGTCCTTGTATCCAGGAATTCAGCAGAGTTTGACAGTATGGTGTCTTATGTTGATCAGCGTGTCTCGTCATTTCCTGACTGCGTTTGATTTGATTGTACAGCAATCACTTTAGTTTCCTCAATTTATTTTCGTTCTATTCTTTGTAAATAAAGTCAACTAAAGTTCGCCACCATCCGCTGCCTTCCGCTTCGAGACCCCAAATTCACACAAATCGCTATTCGATTGTTAGCGCGAATGGAACACCAGGAAAGACATGTTTTGAAAACTGCACACACACTTGAGAGAGTGGAAGTTTTTTTCGGAATAATTAGCAATATTTTGGTGCCCAAATTGATTGACCAAACAAAGCAAACCTGCTTCTGTCTGGCTGCTCGAGGAGACTTAATTCGAAACGTGATTCATTAATAAGTGGGCAGACCTATAAAAGTATCCACACACGCAAACAAACACAGAGACGAAAACTTGATTTAACTTTTGAAACCGGAATACAGGTGATTTGTTGATGGAAGCAGTAAAAAAAAAAAAAAAAAAAAAAGGTACGAATACCCACAGCCTCTCTCCTCAGTTCAGAAAATGGACCAACTGATGTGCTGAAGCTATCCCGGAAAGTGGCAGCGATCTACTTGCTTTACGGAATCCAGTTAGAAGTAACTGGATGCTGCACTCCGTGGGATTGAGGTGATGAGTATTTACACAATGTTCTGCCTTCTCTGACCCACAAAAGGAGCGCACGACCCACACTGGCTGTGGGCCATCCGTTAGTCGAAAAATATGCTGCTCACCATAAAGAGTTCTGGAATCTTTGTTCATGTGGGCACACTGTGACTGCGACTTAATTGCTCTGGTAATTTTAATTTGTAATTGCTCGTTGCTGTCTTCATCTTCGTTGTCGTCGCAATATCCATCTGAGCATCTTGAGTGAATCTTCTGACCCCCAGAGTTCAACGGAATTGGATCAATTGAGTGGAGAGTGGTGGAGAAATCTGGCATTGGAAGTGTTGAAATGCCTTCACAATTGTTCCAAGAGATGCAACTGATTAGGTTATGCAATGTGGTGTGTACCATCATTTCTTTGTTAGATGTCGATGGAAAGAGATAGATATGGATGCACTTGAATTCGATTGAGCTTTGTTCTTACATATAGTCTAGGCACAAAGAATACCCCAAGAGTCAGTGAGAGAACTAAAAAGCAGCTGTGCTATCTCTGTAGAGTTTTGAGAATTTTGTTCACACCACAGAGTGTCTTCATTGAGGAGAAGATGACGACATCATCTCAAGAGAACATTTTACTACGAAGTACCTATTTCACTCCTGATTTCGTCACGTCATAGACAGAGTCTGCAACATGAATCTGCTGAGAGCTTTATACGTGCAGGTAAATGGCTCGACTTTTCCTGTCCTGAGGTTCATTGGAAGTTTAAAAGTATTTGACAAGAACTGGTTGATGAAAACTTGCCCTGGTGTGAGAGCGTGATTTTCGTAGCCACCTCCATGGGAGTCTGACCAAGGCCTGGGATCAAATCTATTTTTAAAAACTTTACGAGGGACCAATCCCTCCTCAGATCCAACACAATTTGGATGGAAAGTGTTGGACAGAAAAGTATCAAACACTTCTCCCCAATCTATCTCAAAAGAAATCCACGTTTCTTTTAAATCTGAGCAGGAATCACCTTAAAATTCTACTCGGCATCCTAAGTGCCCACTACCGACTGAAAACGCACCTACACAAGCTTGGCCTGTCACTGGAACCTACCTGCAACGTGTGCTTTACGAGCGATGAAAGCTCTCTTCACATTGTCACAGAATGTCCCGCCCTTATTAATGTGAGAAAGCGGACCCAAGGCAGTGAACTCGACTAACCAACTGCGCTTGCGACGCTCCACCCAGAGAGGCTGATTAGCTTCCTTACATCCTCTGGAACAGAAAAACTGCTCTAGACATATGGGACCGCACAATAGGCTTCTTTATGAGACCGAAGTGCTAGAGTGGACAAACTGCTCCCAACTAATAAAAATAAACAAGGGGTGGGTTTGGCTAATTTGAAAACATCTCAGAAAGAGATAGGAATCTCAGGAGGTCCTCCAGCCCATAGCAAAAGCTCCTACCAAGAGCACTCCCTATTCTGGGGACTAGTGTACGATATTCGCACAGCTTTTGTCGGGCGGATTCTACATATTTCCTCGTCTTTCTTGCAGCTTCTGCAGTTGTAGTGTAACTTCAGTCGTGCTTTGGACACTTGAAATGATTCCTATTTCCTTTCGACTTTACTGTACGAGATTTTTAGGTTTTTCCCTATTTATGACAGCCCATAGTGATCTGCCTACTGTACACGTGTCCATATGGCAATATCGCGTATTAGTCCTGATCATTCAGACTCAAAATGCAATACTCAGGAAACACCCCCTAACGGGGCCCATTAGATGACACAATTATATGGTTGTGGCCAACCCAACCGTACGGTGTGTGACAGTGGACCGCCCTTGACTTTCTCATTGACATACTGATCTGTAAAGAGTACCGATCAGTGTCGGGATGTATGAAGGATCTAGTTCTGCATTTTTTCTAGTAAGTTCAGCCGCTATAACATTTACTGGTATGTTAATCTTTGTGGCCTGGTACCCAACATATGGGCACCTTGAGAGTTTGTCTGCAAAACTTTACAACCTTGGATCTTTTCAATGTTGAATGCAGAGTTTTGATCACTGTTACCATAAACAGATGGCGATAGTTTCTATGGCAATGTTGCCATTTTGATTAGTTTTGGGCCATTTGATAGAAATGGCGATTATCTCAGCTTGAAAGATTTGATTTATTCCTTTGGACTCACAGAAGATGCCTACACCAGTTCCACGATCCATTTTGGATTTGTCAGTGCAGACTTCACAACAGACTCTTCTCTCATTCCAGTTCTCTTGTATGGGACATTTTTAGATTTAATCTCCTATCGATGCCTGAGGCTTGAAGTATGTAGTCGAAGTCTATACTCCCTTTGGATTAGAATGGAATGTAAACGTTGTTTACAGACCTACTTCCGTTGGCCTGAGTGCTGTTTTTGGCGCTCTATTGCTATGCATAGTGGATGTGTACTGAAATTGGAACCAGGTTTTCATTTTTTTCGCTGTAAGTGTTAATCTTATTGATCGTGGACGTTGGCTTTTCAACCCAATTTTGAGTCTAAGATCACGCCGAGGTACATATTTCGTTGTTTTCTTAAGTGTCAGATCAGTTTTCCCTTGAGATGACGAAGTTGGTAGGCCTTTTCCATTGGAGTAGCCAAATGAAGGACTCTTTCGCGAGTCAACCGAATAGGGCTGATCGCACAATAACTGTGACAATCACTGTGAGCCAGAACATTCTAATTTTGAACCGATCTACCAAGCAGGCTCAGACCGACACTTTTACACCAGTTGGGAGGATGTGATAGGCGAAGTTTGGATAGCTTGACAATCTACAAAGCCAGCAAGGTTCTGTTTGAGTGCTGTATCATACACCTTAAGCCTGCAGGACGCTGGCCAAATTCGGTAATCAATACGATCTTTATTTCAGTGATACCAAACTAAGTGAATATGTTTTTTGTTCACACAAACGATGTTTTAGACTATACTTAGCAATCAGTCCTGGAAATGTCACGTTCTAGAACCTAATTTGTCACCACATTAATTGCAAGGTCACTTTGTTCAGACCTCTTGCTCTCAAGGCAGACTCCAAGTATTGCGCAACGTTACATGTTACTTCATAATATTTTTTCATTACAATATTTATTTATTTTTTATCAGCAAACGCTAATTATCCACGTGCGCACACATATATATACGCTATTTTTGTCACAAATGAGTCGACACTTACTCTAAATTATATTATTAATAAAATTTGTGTTAATTGGCACTCAAGACTCATTTCAGTGGGGTTATGAAGAGCAAAGCCTTAGGGCTTCCCAATCTATAAGTAAGAAAAGATTCCAGTTGTAAAACTCTGCCATAAGCCGGTTAGGGGCCTAATAAATGTCTGGTATGTGCGGGATATAGTTTCGAGAATACCCGCCGACCGGTAAAGAATTATAAACATGAGTTTACACATGGAACTAAAAACTTATCTACAATGTTTTACGACACGTGCATGACTTCTCATTGACACGTTTTTTTGTTTTTCGTGATTAGGTAAGCCACGACGTCTAATATTTAATTTACAAATTTAAATTTGCTTTAACATCTTATTCCGTGACATCTTGATCAGAGGAGAACGAACGATATGGTCCTTGTGCCACGAATGGCTATATGAGGTCTCTGGAGGATCTATAGAAAATTGACACTAACAGGGACAGAGATCTCTCAAGAGATATAAGAGGAGGGTGAACCACAGCAACCACCGCTTCAAGCCGATAGGCCAAGCCAACGTAAACTTTTTCAATAGAAACCGCTATTGATATGGAGAAGCCAAAATTAAGCACCCTGCTTTCAAAAGAAAGCAAACGATTTAAAATCGCGGTCTTATGAGAAAACGTGGTCGTCGTGACTCAGTGGTTAGTGCGTTAGACTGCTGTGCGAGCGGCGTGGGTTCAAGCCCCAGCCATGTCCACTGAATATTTTTCGCTGCACCACATCTCGTCGGGGAATAACAAGCCTATAATTAGCCATGAAAGAGCTTCTCAATTCGCCTTTCGGAGTCGGCAATAAGCTCTCAAGTTTCTTGAGGAATAAGGGTGCTTTCTGCAACTCATGGGGCTTATCACTGAAAGAGGTCCTTTAGATTGATACGGCTATGATAAGACCACTTCGAGCTAATGCGGTGGTTGTTTAGTCCAGGGGACTTTCATGTGCGCCTTCTACACTAAACTGCAAATAAAGGCCTGTCTCGTCTGCATAGAAGCTTTTTGAGAACGCTTGACAATGCTGTTGATGCTTTGCTTGATTTCCCTGCCCTTGGTACTTATACCAAGCAATTTCCGCTAAAGTTTTCACATAACCTTACGCAACACTTATCATTCGATCCTGGTTCCGTGGATATGCCTTCTCGCGCAATAAGCCCGGTACTTCGGCAGCTGTGCAAATTAAAAGTAAACTTTTCTTGCGTTCATGACTGGTTTCGGCCTCAATCGGAGCCTGCACTGGACTGTTGTCAAAGTGCTGGTGCTGGTACCTTCGCGAAGACCAACAACTTTATTAGTAGTAAGGCAAGTATGCCTCAGATTTCCAAGCGGAGACTTATGCTATCCTTATGGCCATGGACTTTATTTCAAAGAAGATCTGTGAGGGTTCAGAGCACCTGCCCAACCCATTTGTTAGGAAGGCTGAACTCCTCAATTCTTTTTTGGATCATAGTTCACACTGGGATATCTGGAAATTAAATCTCCAAAAAGATTGCTTGATAAGGCTCAGAGAATGATTTCTCAGGGCCTGAATATTCGTTTGGTCTTTCGGCGTCCTCAGTCAGGGCCTCCAATGACGACTGAGTTTCCTAAACAATTGTGTGTGGCACGGTGTGGGGCACGGCCGAACTTCAGTCAAAACAATCAGCGGCATTCTTACTCTCGTTTAGCAGAAAAGACTAATGACAACTTATTGTCATTTTAATGAGACACTTCACCTTTTGAGATCTTCATTGCTGATGTGCTTAGTTCTGATACTGTAAGCTCCTCACCGCCAAAGCGTCTTTTACATAGGTTATTTCCGAAAGTCGAAAAAGTTCATGCTTGCTGATAGTACAATGAACTAGTTGGGTATCAGAGCTCTAGTGGAGTGTTTTAAACCTCATCTTACCTATGGCGTATACCATTCTTAATATTCAACTGTACAATCCGATTTTATGACACTTGAGTAGACTAAAGGCGATGTGTGAACTTATAAATCTCGAAGGAAGCTAAGGCATACTTAGTTTTTCAACGTAATGCCTAAAATTTGCTTGTTTGTGGGACTTGCCTTTGACACCTTCCTTGGCTGATGAAATTTATCCAGCAAAAACATCGACGTGATCCATTCTGAACAAAACAGGTGTTGACTGTACACAACCGCTTCTGACATAAAATTCTCACGTATTCATCAGGAAAAGAGTTTGTTAGAACACACATGCATTGTAGCCGCAGTCTTATGTTCTAGACTGACGCCTAAGTCAAGAGTATATCGCTGTTTGCTAATTACTTAATGCGATGAAATCCGTTAACCAACGATGGCGAACGAGCTGGTCGATCAAGAAATACATACATGACGTAGAACAGTCGAGTCAGAATCAGGACAATTGGAAAAAGCTGATATAAACGAGTATAACTTGAAACTGTACAGGATAGTGCGTAAGCATAGTAGAGTCCCTAAGATGTACAAGTACTAAGTTTGTGAGGCTAAACACGACATTTTTTACAAACCGAGAGGTTCGCCACTAACATTCGCAAAATGTTTTCAACGAATTAAAACATGGAAATCTGTCGTGAGTTCGGTCACGGCCCCCAAAAGATCTGTTGCGCCAATTATTGTATTTTTTCTTTTTTAACTTAAACAAAGAAAGACTGTTACCCAAAACGAGTTTGAATACAATACCAAGAAACCTGTATTGTCTGTATTATTAGTCACACCGCTAGACACCACGTGCCCATTGACAAAGATACGAGTGATCAAAAAAAAAAAAAAGCGCTTAGAAACAGAAAATACAGACGTCATACAAATAAGGTCTAATAGTTCTGAATTAGGACGTAATGAAGGGGGATCCCCTCTATTTATAGAATTGAAGTTTTACAAAATACCAGGAAAAATTTAATTTTAAACATTTTCCAATTTGATAGTTCTATATACTACTTTAGCCCGACATGGTGAACTTGACTTTATTGGTCCAATCGCATGTATCAATAAAGATGTTTCCATAAATACTAAGTGGTCGTTTATTCAAAACAAAATTCAAAATTTATTGTATTTGGGTTTTCTTAAAACAACCGGTTTTTTAAACTTGAATTAGCTTTAGCTTTATAAGCTTTATTCAGTCACCTAAGACCTATAGTGTACCGCAACGAGATTATGATGGAGAAGGAAACTAAAAATGAGAGACAGAACGACGACAGGAGTTTCAAATCAATGAAATATTTGAAACTCGATGGGCTCGCCACACATTCTGAAACAATTTTCCCGACAAATCTTATTCAGCTCGCAATACTTAAGCTACCGTCAAATGAACCCACACAAGTTCAAAACCACTTCAAGGTAAACCTTGCCATTCTCCAAGTGACTAATTTCACATGTGCTTACATTCACTGAACAGGAAACATGTACATAAGTTATGATGAATTTGACCCAGATTCATTCCCAGAAGGATGTAGTAAGTAATTTTGATGAATAACCTGCGGATTCTGCTGGAAATATTTCCTCTACCGCAGAGACTGACACGAAAGCAATGACTCAATGTCTGACCCTGATGCTGGATCATCAACATGGAGTAAGAACTGTCATATTTCGACGCGCAGTCTATTAATTTGAAAATTACCAATAACTGAGAACTTTCTCTGAAGAAAGTAGTATGATGGAAGGGTCGCCCCAAACTTACCTTACCGTGGAGGATCTTGAAGGTGTCTGGATATGGGAAATCGCGATAGGTGCCCCGCAAACAGATATCTCCAAATTTCTATCTGGAACTCTCTTTCCGTAATAATGACTAACATTTGCTTACATGAGACTTGACTAATATTCTGCATTTTCTATCGATTCAATGGTTACATGTGATATTTCTTACTAGCTTGAGCTGAAGACAGGCACAATAGTTACGAGGTACTAGGTCTGACTCTGCTGCTCTTCATTTCCTTCAATCCATATGTACCTCCTCATTTAAGCCTGTCCTCTGCTCCAGGTGTGACGACTTTTTCCTCGAGTGAGTTGACAAGGGCCAATTCGTCAATTTGTTTTCAGTAATGTCCCTGTGACCCGGGACCTACAAGAAGGCGACTATGAACCTGCTGCCTAAGTAATCAAATTCGTATTGCATTGTTCAACCTGCTTTCATTGTAGCTTGACTGTCGACTAAGATAACAATGTTGTACTTGGATGTTGGCAGTCGGCAGGCTTCTCGGACTGCCAGGAAGATGCTGGCATTATTCGGGAGACGATAGGATTTGGTGGAAGTTTTCAAAAAGACTCCCACACCAACTCTCTAGTCCATTTTAGAACCGTCAGTATAGATAACCGTGTCATAGCTGTCCATCACTGCTCTTTCGTCCCATTCAGATTTCGAAGGAAAAGCTACAACAATACAATTTGGGAGTCTTCCCTGGGTAGCTACTAATTTTCCTGGATGTTACTCTGACCGCACTGGCTGTTTAATACCCAGATTCCCTGAGTCTCATTGCCTGCACAATGCAATATTTTTGATATGAAGATCGAGGTTTACTAGATGCAAGAGGACGGCTATGCCTTCATTCGGGTATGACCGCAGAGTACAAGCATATCAAAATTGTTGAATTCGAGTTTCGTCAGTGGAATTTTGCCACTGCTACCACTCTAACCAGAAACCTAAAATCATCTTAATTTAATATAAAAACTCATATTAAAACTAGGTCGCCAGCCGTTGTCCTCTTTAATGATCTCTAATTGCCTTATGACTCGGTGGTCGCCGTAGCCCAGTGGTTAATACATTGGATTACTGAATGGGCTGACACAATTCTATATCTAGCCAAATCAATTATCAAAAAAAAAAAACAGTCACAAACCTTCGAGATCATATTTTGGAATGAAAAGCTTCTCAATCCGGCATTCGGAGAAAACAACATGAATGGTGTCGAAAAGCTAAGTCTTGTCAAATTTCTGTCTTTCGCTCCCGCTATGTATGCAATTAACGCCTTGAAATGCCCGAAAAGTGCCTCAAAATTTAACAGGCCGAATGCGCTTTGACAAGAACAGCCCTGGGTGACTATTTTCAAATATTAATGCTATTAGTTAATGTTCCGTATAAAAAAAGATTTTTGATTAGAAATTAACGAAGATAAATCCTTTTTGGAAATGACGCGCTGTGTAACCCGATTTACATTTGGCTTTTAAAAAATATTTTAAAACGACTCTTTCCTTTTCAACTATCTGTGTAAGACAACTGTCAAGGGCTGATCTTCGCCTGGCTATGAGATTGAACGATGGGGAAATAATTTTCCAGAGGCACGAGCCCGTTTCGACCCTGTTTTACCAGCCTCTGATCAATTGGGGCCCAGACTAAGATGATGGAAGTACGAATTTCCGCAGACTCAAGTTTGTTTCGGTAGTATTCCACCAATTTTCAGGATATGGTCGTTAAGACGAGGATCTTACTAGCTCCCTGATCGCCAGTATAGCCTTTCAAATTCCCAGTAGTTCAATCTTGAAAAAGGTAAGTTTGCGTAATTCCAAGGAATTAGACATCTTCAAAGTCTCGGATAAGATTTCCTAACCCACACACCTCGCTGTCCATTTTCGAGTCATCGGCAAATATTTTGATGTGTCCTAGTCTTTTATGCACCTCTGCATTCTTTTAATAAATTCTGGAAGGTCGAGAAACATTCTTGTGCTTTGAATGTCTATTTTTGCCTTTAGGTTAGGTTAGGTTGAAGTCGCTAGACATGTAGTACCACTTGTCCACCTAAGATTTATTCTTTCGATAGCATCTAGCTTTAGTTTGAGTTTACAAGTAGCGAACGGTTGCCTTATAAGCAATGTTGTTTCATATCCGGCGAGCTTACCAGCCTTACAGTGCCCTGGCACTCAACAAAAGTGAATATAAAACTGCTCCGCCATCTCTATACGAGACGATCGGCAACCATGGAGGGATGGTTACCTCGAAGTTCTTACTAAAACTTAGTTTGAGTGTGGCGTAGTCTATGTTTCTGGGAGAAATTTTAACATTGTTCAAAATGGAGGCATGGCCAATATCTTTACTAGACCACTGTGAGGTTGATTTGCGGCGGATGGCTGCACTACCTGGCAACAGTGCTCACCTAGCGCAAGGAACCGCAATGAAACACCGACTAAAGTGGTTACAGAAAAAAGGCTACAAAGGTCATTTAACTCATTATCTACATACGAATCATCTGGTGTCTTTACAATCATGATACCAAATATACCAATCGTAAAAAAAATCGCAGTCTTAAATAAAAATATTCATCACGGGTCTGCTGAGAGATTAAGGTTTTAAATGCGGGAAAACCTGACTAGACAAGTGCCAAAGATTATAAGCTCATAAGCTTGACCTAATTCGCTCTGAAAGATTGTAATTGGGAATTACTTCCTCTGTAAGGATTGCTTTTGACGGTAGTTTAAGTTTTTTTATACAGATTCATCGTAAGATTTGGGAATTTTTTAGTTCCCAACCGACAGGTATTTTAATTCTCAAGAAAATCTCAAGCATCTTAAAAATCTTAACACATGACCTAACTATTTGCTCATCAAATTTATGATTATTTTCAATGTGTCATTCTTAAATATTTAACCACTAATTCGCATGTTGTTGCAATGTTTACATTCGCTTAACACACGCATACCTGGCTAATATTCGTTAGCCCTGTTTTCGCATAGCTTTTACGCACTCAGCTAGGGAAAAAGTGTACAAAAGAAAAGTGTAAAAATATTTATGGTTTCGTAAAATATACACCCCTGACATTTTTCACAGTTGTCGTTAGGAAATTATCGAACAATTACAAATCGGATTTAAGAATGTAAAATGCCTCCAAGATGTTTTTAATTATTTAACTTACATACAATATGTATGTGACACGTTACCTACATTTCACAAATTAAAAGAATTTTATAATTAAATGCAGTTGAGATATGCAATGTCATCGTTATTTGTAAACTGAATTGGATTTTTTTTTTCAAAATGTCTAGTTGCCACGAATGAAAAGTTAATTAGTAATATTTTTTTATGCTTGTCTAACGTACCATAACCTTTTGTACGGCTCTATTGCCCTCACGATAGATGCCACACGTGTATTTGTTTTTATTTCTTAAATACACATATGTAAACCCTATCGTTTAAGTCATCAATTTTTCGTGTACCCACAATAAAATTTATGTAGATATCTTAAAACAAGGCTTGTCGACATTTTTACAATTTACTGTACGCTACACGTAATTGAAGATGGGAAAGAAGTTTGACGGAATCTTCTGGGTAATCATTGGGGTTTTCAATTAACTCTTACTTTCTTGGAAAAATAAACTGACACTTGCACTCTTTCAACAGATTCATTGGTGATCTGCCCATATTTACAACGTGTAAGGAGCAAAACGAGTATATATATGCTACTTTTGTAGACTATGTACCTACCTACGTATATTGAACGGAACTAGGAAATCCCTGATCACGACTTCTGGGGTCGCAGTAAATGAGCGGAAAAAAAAAAATACAAACCTACACGCAACAAGCCTGTCCTGTCGTCCTGTGTGTGACTAGACATGGGGAATAACCCCAAATTCGGAAACTTGACGACCGCCTTCCTAAAACTCTCTCTGCTTTGGCAGTAAGTTCACAGATATCCCAAGCCGAGAAGCGTGGAATTTCAAGGATCCAATCTCTGACATAAAAGGCTACAATCGGTAAGCGAGTGGATCAAAAATGGACAGGGTAGGTGCTGGTATCTTCGGACCAAACACCAAGACCTCGCTTTCTATGGAAAAATGTCCCAGAGAAATACATACTCCACATACTAATGGACAGTCAAGACACAGCCTCAGGGTCAAACAATGCGGCTTCAATATCCTCCAAGATCTTCTCAATTGAAAAAATTATAAACTTTGGCGGGTGCCTTGGCATAATGAGATAGCCGACGAACTGGCTATTAAGTCTCCGGTTGATCCGTTGACTGGGTCTAAGTCATTTTGTAACATCCCGCTCGAAATACCCAGCGGCTACGTCAAGGTAAAAGAGTTATAAGACCCTTCCACAACAAATTCAAAGAATCCCTGTACTACAGAAGGGATGATATCAGAAGATTGATGGAATTTCTAATGGGATATTGTCAGCTTTGTTCAAAAAGGGGTTTCATGCATGCCGTCTGCGGAAGACATACAATGTAAATGCATGGCTCAATGGGCAATAAGGAGACAATATTTCTCACCAGTCTTGAGAAAACAGAGAGATCCTCAAATTTATTTAGAGAATTGAACCTCTTCTGGTTTCTTAAAACTGACTGCTTGGTACAAAAGGTCTTTTAGCTCGCAGTAGAGGGTCAATTCATTAAAAAAGTTCATTAAAATTGAGAAAGAAGATATACTATACCATACCTAGCAGACTGCTGGAGATTGTCAAGCCATAGCTGAGACCATGTACTACAAGCAGGCAGGGTTTGTCGAACTTAAGGAGCTGCACATATGCATGTTCATATAGTCATTCCAATAAAAAGCTCCTCAAAAGGGAGATTAGATTTGCGGAATCTATCGAATCAACCAACGAAGCTTCCCGCCTAGGACTGATTCTGACCAAGTCACCGTTGTCTGCATCCAACTACCAGGAGAAGGGAGGATACTTGGACTGATTCACGCCAGGTAAAGCCGGGCAATTTAATGGGTGATCATTTAAGTGGATGCGCTTCTGTCTCTGGCGATAATGTATCTACTGAGAAGGCAACTGGGAAACCCTATCGATGAAGATACGATAGCATGGGCAATCATATATTTTGCTCGGTATAATTCACCAAGAGCTGTTATGCTGCAGTGGTATGAGCCAGTGAAAACTGTAATTCGATGGTTCAAAGGAATTTTCCTTATTTTGGCTTAAGCTGGGTAATGTTCCTAAAATATTGAGGGAAATGCGTCTCTATTTCATTCCCAAAGCAGGGAAACCAAGCCATACGACCTTGAAGGACAGACCTATCAGTTTGTCGTCATTTCTGCTAGAAATACTGGAACATTTCATAGAGATGTGATCGCTGATAACTATCTATCTAAATTACAGCAGGCGTACATGTGAAACAGATCGGTACATAAAGTCCTGACGTTTCTAAAATACACGTTGGCATGAGAGTCGGGGCTTAGTGCAATCGCTTATTTTTAAATAAACGGCGATTGCAATGTCTTCCAAGCCAAGGTCAGTGCCATTGTCCAGGCTGTGAAAATTATTTCACAATATCAATCTACATACATCGACAGCGAAGCAGCCGTGAATGCTCTGGGCTCTGGGGTAATTAGATAGAGGCTTGTGAAATCCTGCAAAAGGCTTCTATGTGGGATATACGGAGCTAATACAGTGACCCTTTATTGGGAACAAGCGCATACGGATATCCCAGGGCGCTAAGAAAGGAGCTTGCATTGCATATTGAATATCTTCTAGATCTTCTCCTTCGTAAGCCTGAATCGGACCTACCTGTTATATTTTTGATATTAGTGGTAGGAACTTGAGTAGACTGAGGATTTAACTAGGCAGAGATCAACTTTGCGCATATGCCTGGCAAGGGCAGTTTATTTCACTTGATATCAAGGCTCAGCTGTAAACCTCGTCTCCAGAATTGTGGTGATTAGTGTTGATGATCGGCTGAGCTGCAAGCAACCAGACAGAATCGCCTTTAATACACAATGCGGCTGTCGTAACCACTTCTATCTACCAGCAGGTGGATATGCCTGCCTATTCTAATGATGGGTTTAATGCCAATCAAGTCTGCTTTTTTATTCAGTATTTCTGCGGAGACTTTGGGTGGTAGTTAGCACATTGTTATGATTCTAAGTTCAAGTTCAATAGAAAATTGGGTTTCATGAGGAAGAGATAACTAGAAGTGTATATCTGGTCTGGAAATAGCCGACCAAATTTAACCGCATTTTATGAGAGCTAGCTCCTGGTTCAACAGAAAGGTTCATGATTATTAAACGAATACCAGCAAGACCATCATTTAATTTCTCGTGTTTACTTTGCGATTTAGAATCCATGACAGAATGACCAGAATTTGATTACACTGCAGCTGTCAACGGTCAGCCGCCGCCTGACTATCAGAGGGGATGTTGTTGGACTTTGGATTGTAAAATTATTTTTTCGAATTGACTGAGTTCTTGCCGAAAACTGACCGAAAGACTCGCAGTTTCTGACCGAATAACTCGAAGAATATTCCAGACTTCATTCATTGTTCTTCTTGAAATCACTAGTTTATCGCATGAAATCAAGTTCTAATGAATGGAATTTGTATATTCTCTCAATTATCCCTTAGGACAGCTCTTGCATGCATACAAGCCCGATGCTGGAGCAGCCGTAATCGTCAATGGAGAGCATTGTCGGGCCCTGGTAACGGATTTTTTGAAGCCAATTCTGACTGATAACGCCATGGACAACTATTGGTTCAAACTGGATGGCATCTCAGCTCACACAGTCTGAGCCACGATCGCTCTATTGGTTGCTTTGTTCCTCGGACGCCTTATTTCGAAAAATTGTGATTTTGACTGGCCTCTGCAATCACACTCTTAACGGCTGTAAGAAAGTTGACTTTTAAACTTTAGCCGAAGGTAAGACTAGGTTTTCAGTAACGCAACACAGTTTTGGTTCGACTCCCTAGAGCAATGTTCACATTTGAGACTGTCATCCGTGCTTTGAACACCGAAAACTGTTCGGCATAGTTTACATTCTGGTTTGATTGACTTCAAAATAAACAAGGTGCTGCACTCAATTTGCTGCCAATGGCGAGAGATATTTAACGGCGATAACTGAATTCACCAACATATGATTTTAGCAAGATCGTGTTAAGTGGCACACATCGGTCCGACACACTGAACTTATTAAAGGAAAAGTTTCAAGGTTCTCGCGAAACGGTGCCAATATTTGCCCTCCAAAATCGCGAGATTGGAGCTTATCTTTGGTGGGCTACCTCTCCTCTGCTACACCTTTTCCGCTTAAAACTATTGCCGCCAGCAGGGCTTTTAAAAGTGGAGATGAGAGTCTCTACAATGTACAAACGCATCCAACACAAATATGCCTTCAACGGAAGTGTTCGCTTTAGTAACGTTCATTGATTTTAAAAAGACGCTGCAAAGACAGTCCTTCTTTCCAACCGTTGTACGCCTTCTCTTCCGCAACATACCGACGGTACCCCTAATTTATTCACAGCAAGTCAAAGACTCCCAGTTAAAGCCATCAAAACGGTCCAAACAAATAAAATTAATATTTATATGTACCATTCCCGTCAAACTATCTGAGAAATGTATCTCGTCTACCGGCACATTCATCACCACGGTATACCACTACCACCACCAAGCCGCCTGGCTCATCGCTCGCTAAACACGGAACGGGCAGCCACTGCTAATGGAAATTGTTAGATGTTCATCCACTGTAACTGCGAGAGACTTCAAATTATGTGTGCAGTTAGGTTTTTTTTTTTTTTCTCAGTTTAATTTATGCCACAAGCTGGCTAAGCCAAGCTCTCGGATAACAACAAGAAAACAGCCCAAGCCGGAATTGGCATTTCATTTGTCTTTTTGTCAGTTCCCCGACCGCCATCGCCACATTTTAATGCACAATTACGGCCAATTCAAACCGGTTTCTCCGCACAACACGCTCCGCATGCCAATAACAAAAATATCCACACACTTCATTTAGCCAAAATGCAAAACAACAGCCCGAGGCTGGCTTGACTCTCTAGATGACAAAAGACGACGAAGAAGGGAAATCTTTCTCCGTTTTTTTTTTTTTTTTTTTTTTGTTGTCTAACGATAACAGTTGATATGAATGTTGTTCCACAAACGGTACTTACTTGGATACACCGGGCCGCAACGCACTGCAACGCATAAGGTCAGCAGAGACCAACAAGCGATCGTTAACCTAACCTGATTGGTATCCATTGTGTGATTTGTGGTAAAATTTGAGTCGCGATATTGTTATGTTTTCAATTAATTAATCTCCTTAACTGTTGTCAAAAAACAAAAACAAAAAACAAAAAAAACACTAAACACTAGGTGTTATCTGGGAATGCGGCGGATGAACTTGGCACTCGCGATCGCGACACTGGCACCTCGGCAATGGGCAGTGATGGGCAAAACAACAGATCGGAATGCAAAATAGCTGCTGGATCTGGCTGGCACTGAACTGATCATTCTGGCACCCAAACACTCATCGACGAGCACTCATTTTCACCCCGCGCGACAAAAGGTAGTTTGGCTGATTAGCACCTTCGATTTCGAAAGCCCGTGAATATAATTTTGGATTGGAGCTGCTATGTGGGCAAATAAAACTCGCGACAACTGGTTTGGTAAAAATACTTAAATCAACTTTGGATCGTTCACTCTCCGGCAGTAAAGTGGTGTCGTCGTTGTCGTCGTAGCTCTCACTTCCGTGCGATTCAAATTCCAACTGATCTCCATTGACATAGGTTCGGAGCGCTGAGGCAGTGGTCGCCCGGCGCCAAGCATAACTCTGAGTTGGATCTTTCTCACAGTGGGGATGTGGATTCAAGCTCTTGTGTTCTCTTAAGATCGAGATGAAAGTTTAGTGCTGTGCTCTTGGATATGAGGCAAGAGAGGCGCGACTGTTAAATGCTCCGTCTCGACTTTAATCGCCGCCGATGTGAATTAGCTAGTAAATTAATGCCGAAATAATGGTCTCATAATTAAATTAATTTTTTTTTTTTTGTTTTTATTGAAAAACAACAATCGTGCCTTCGTGGCGCGTGTGCAAGTTATTAATGTTGGCAATAGAAGAGCAATTGAGTTAGTGGTTGTGAGAAACTTGACAAGGAAAACTTTTATAAATTAATTGCTTAAGTTAAAACTTATTTTTAAATTGATTACGATGTGTTAAATTGTATTGGGGAGGAGAATAGGGTGAGCTTTCAAACCGCATATGAGTACTAAATCATTAAACTGTCAATTGAAGACAATTTTGCTACAACTCTCCCGGCTTTCGTTAACTTGTAATAGCTCCAACGAAAATGGATCTATCAATCGTTCATCGTTCACCGATTTAAAATATTTTAATTTTCTGAACCACTACACTCCAACTCAAACCCCTCTTATCTCTGTTGACATAACAACGGGTAGGATGGGTTAGGTTAGGTAAGGTTAGTGGGCAGGCGAAACGCCACATTCAGGTCAGTTCAGACCAATTGTGTTACCCGTTGGGAGAAAAGAGTGTCCCTTATTCGTAAGAACGCTACCCAATAGTTAGTTTCATAGAACATGACCAACTTACTGCGTCTGTGGTGCAAACCTCCCTGTGGATTTGATGAATCTCATCTTTTGGTCCACCGGTGTATCGGATAATTCTTTAATGTCCTCGAAAAAGTGCCGTCCGTCTTAGATGGCAGAGGCTAAGGCAGTGGCAAAGAAAGTGGGTTGTATCATCGTGTGCCTCCTTATCACCACACCCCTCATCTTCTGTAATTCGAAAGTTTTTCATATGGTACCGCAGGGTATTATGCCCTGTGATCACTCCTATAAAGGTACATAGGGATCTTCTGTCGATCCGCAGAAATTTGTCAGTCATAGCCTTAACGAATTTAGGCCATATCTTCCTTGTAGTTGTACAGGTGTTTAGAGAGGTGCATCTGTTGTTAGCCTTCCTTAAGGCTCTAGTGTGCAAGGCGGGATGTTCACCGAAGTCTCGGCTTGTTCCGGGCTTGTTGCTGAGCCATTTCTCGCCAGTTCGTCAGCATTCTCGTTTTCTGGTATTCCCTCATGTCTAGGGACCTAACAGAGTGTCACCTTGTGCAGTGTTCCAAGAACATTGGGCTTTTTTCATTAACAGAAATTGCGTTTATTGCTGCCTGGTTGTCAAAAGGTGATATCCTCTCGTGGTATTGCCCTCATCGCAGTCTCACGGGCGGCTAGTGTCACTGCTCGGATTTCCACTTGGAAAACACTGCTGTGGCCCGGAAGGCGGGCGGACTTGGAGATGCTCAGCGTTTCGGAGAAGGTACCTGCACCTCACACCAGTGTCCATTTTGGATCCGTCGGTGTAGATAGTTTATCCAATCCTCCCTGCTCGGATATAAAAAACAAAAATGGTCTTGTGAAATCCAGGTATGGTGTTATATAGTCGGTTGTCGATACATTGCCTAGATACTTCTGTAGAATTGCAGTATGACCTTTTGCATTTGATTTCCAGCAGTCAGACTAACGGTTAGGATTGTTGATTAAATTTACCGACTCAACGACGATTACTCCCCCGGCCCCAATGATGGTTTCCGCTATAGTTCTGAACAAATATTGTCCCGGACCTGGCTTTTAATTGTCACTCTACGAGGTTCTTAAACACCAGGCCTGGATAAAATTCGACCGGTGATGCTTTAGAGTCAGCCTTTAGTCTGTGGTCGTATCTGTTCACGATTTTGACAAGCCTAAGGTCCTTACACACGCATTTAAAGGGTATATTCGTCAGCCGTTTGTAAAGTCGTGTCTATTGTTGAAAAATCTCTGCTACATTCAGAATTCATTCTCAGTGTCTTCTTTGTTATTGAGGAGTCTCTGCTGTGTTTGAAGCCACAAAAAATAGAGTCAACAGAGGATCACAAGGTGGAGTCTTCTCGCCACTTCTAGCGTTCAACGAAAATTTTTTTCCGTGCAACTATTCCTACCCGTAACGAGTGGAAAACTTTGGCTGCCATAATGCAAAGGACATAGGACAGGCACGAAAAAGTTGATGAATTCGCATGAGTGGGGTCGACTATCAGCATAAGCGAAGCGGACACATCTTTAATCCCACCAATAGGGAGATTCCGTGAGAAAAACGACACCTCTCGGACGTTATGACCGAAATTATAATAAATAAAACCAAACCAAGTTGCCCTGTGGCACTGGACAGATTCTCTATCCGTATACTCTCTGGAGTTATAACAGGACACTGCGCTATCGGAGTCATGTTCTGCAAGTGGCGAATCGAATCCAAGGATTTATACAGAAAATGCGGAGATGAGGAAGAAGTAAAATCAATCCAACATCTGCTGTGACACTGCCCTGCTCTGCAAGAACGATGTTTACGCGTTCTTGGGTTATTTAAAAGCATAGCAGGGGTAACAGACTTATAGTTAACGGATCTACTCAGATTCATAAAGAGCACTAACTGGTTCACAGAACAGCCAACAATAGGATAGGTCCTTAGATTGTTCCGGAAACCATATTGCTATCTAATTTCACAACAGAAAAAGAGTACTCACAGTCACAATGGGCCTCCAAGTCTCCGAGTGAACGTGATGAGGCCTATCCGTCACACACCATGGATGCTGACTTAGTTTACTTCTTCAGATGCCATCAAAACCGAAAGTGGAGTGGGTGGTAATATTTTCTCTAAAAAGCCTAATGTGAGCATCTCCTACCGCCTCCCTGATCAGTGTAGCATATTTCAAGCGCAAATAATGATAAGTAATTCAGTTCATTAGTTATTACGTTGGAATGCTGTGGAATTATTGCATTGGAATGCTTGGGTTCAAGCCCTGGCCATGTCCACCGAACATTTTTCGCGGCACCACCTCTTGTCGGGAATGGCAAGCCTCCGAGAGTATATTTTGTCATGAAAGAGCTTCTCAATTCGCCGTTCGGAGTCAGCAATAAATTGAAGGTTTCTTCAACATGAATGGTTGCGGAAAGCTAGGTCTTGGCGCGATAGCTCGGCAGCCGCTATTTGTTTTATTTTTAAGGAAGCCTTGTCCTGGATGAAGTGTAATGTAACTTCATTTTCACGGACAGCATGCCAAATATCCAGACAGATCTGACCCATATACATAGGATATAAATCGATCCAACGGATTGGTATTACTAAAGCATTCACATGTTACCACCGACATCGGTATGTTTGTAGGACACTGTCCAAGAGGCTAGGTCTATTCTATAATGAGCAGGAGACTATTATCCACTTTCACTTCACTTCTCTAACTCTGTCCAAAAAAAAACTGTTCCATCTGGGAGCACCTTTCTTTAATGACTTCGGCGACTTTGAAAAAATTGACGTCAAAAGTATCTTGCTTCATAAAAAGCTCTGATTGGTTCAATAGGTCCTTGATGTACGTTTGGATTAGTAACATATCCTGTGATATCGCAATGGACATAGTCTGGTCAAAGTTTTTCCGCATCTTACGTGCTAACAGCCACCCTAAACTCATCCTCTACCTCTGATCTTTTCGGCAACCCCTTGGGACCGCTGTTTGGATTACTTCAGGGAGGGTTTTTTTTTTAATTTTATAATTTTTCCGTGTTCCTATGAGGGTACGTGGTCGTCTTCCTCTCTCTGTTTTATATGTAACACTGCGTCGATAAAGCATCCTATTTGAACCATCTGGCATTGTCTGTCTATAATTCCAGCGTGGTTTATGTCATCTACTGGAGAGTCTTTGTACCCGTAATCCGACCTCCCTACTTTTCCCATCATACAGAGCTTTGCTTTGAAATCTCCATGTCCAACTAGAAACTGCACGACGTAGTATTTTACTTCGCCAGATTTCTGCTCCGTGAATTCAGCAAAGTCTCCGATCAGGCTTCTTTCCTTTAGTTTCGGAACTCCATTGCTCTTACCACTGTTGTTTCATGGGCTTCTTCGCTTCCGCAGTCGCCGTTTCCACTGGACTTTCTCTTTGCCGCTGGGACATCAACGGCGGCCACTCCCATGACTACGAGGACTACTGCTTCCGACGCCTTTCGGAGGGCTCCTCGTCTTTCTTGTACGGTCATGTTTCCTTTATTTCTCTTGTCTGAATGCATCGGCCCACATGTCGCATGGAGAATGGTCTGCGTGATCGATAGGAACATTTTTCGCTTACGTCGCTTAAGTTGAATAATGTAGAAAGCAGTGATTGATAACTAAGACCAATCCGTCATCATTAGTTGAAGCCCTGGTCCTTCCCTGCTCCATGAGCACACACAGTCAATGTGAAATGAAAGCAAAAATGAGAAGTTTCTGCACAGCCGCCGTTGGGGCCTCCAGGAATGCAACCACTCATCGCTGCTGGCTATGGGATAGAGCCAAGATAAAAATAACTTACGTACTTATTGCCTCCTGTGAATAATAACCGTAAACAGATCTTGCCCCCAAATCGTTAATTTGTGTCTTTCCCGGTTCTCTTAAGAAAACGATTCGTTGCGCTTCTGTTTGGTGGGCTTATGGCCTGTGGCTGTGAGTCATCAAGCCTAAGAGTGCCAGTCCCGCTTTTCTGCTCTATGCAATAATTTAAACAAACAAAACACTCTGGCCATAGTCAAAAGTATTAGCGTTTGGGTGCATAAGAAGCCGCTCCCTCTGAAAACCGGTAACCCACTGGATAGATGCGTAAACAAATCAACAAACTCTGTCACGTCAGCTACGTGATGTTCATTATCTTCATGCCTTTTTGATTCTAAAAGATATTTTCTCATTTTTCTCTGCCATTGGTTTGTTGAATCAGGGGTTTTGTGTGTCAAAATATTTGGCGCTGGCTGGAGACGTGCAAACAAGTCCGGAGACAACTTCCTAATCCTAGTAAAGAAATACAAACGCACACATGTACACATTTCGTCGCCAAATGAAATGTGTATTTTGTAAATCCATCTGAGACTGTGTCTACGAACCGAGTTCGTAAAAACATTGCGAAACAGGCCGTTGAGCCGGTTTGCTCTGGGCTAAAAATAAAGGGAACACTTAGTCGAACTGCAGACTGGCCACAGCTTTCAGTTGCTCCAGAGATCTATGAACTATAGAGCGGAGGTGGAGGTGGATTTGTTTTGGTTGTTTGTTTAGGTGGAAAGTTGTTGCAACTAAAGAGAAGCTTACGATTGTATCGGTGAAGAGAGATCGATTTCTCTTAACTCTATCGTCAACATGGGTGAGATCACGTCCGTCATTCTAAAACGAGAATGCAGCCTTAATCAGTTGCATATTTATTCTTTGTTTCAACACGAGGCATGAGGTTAGTGTCACTGCAGCTGTGGAACACTGTTTACTTTTTTTTGTTAACAATGTCTCTTTGCATTGTAAATTTAACCTTCATTGGTCAGATGATACACCTTAGCGGATTCTTTACCGGTTTAATATTTGCACACAGATTGGATGAGGTTCATTTGAGATTCAAGTTGTGAAATATACGTCCTTTGTGAAAATTGACGGTCGCTTTATTTTAAAGGCCCTTGGCACATTTCTGGAGACGTACCTCTCTTCATACTTACTTGGTTTGGATGTAAGAAAATGGCTGGAAGTAGTTTCTTTATTTGATGTGTCCTGTTTCATGCACATATAAGCTCATTGGAATCATTGAAAAATGATGCAATAAGGCCGATTTTAGGAGATATGATAGTTAGCTGCCGAGAGCAGAAAGATATACACACAGATATGGATTTATCATACAAATCCGCACCACACCTTTAGCAAATACACTTGGTGCGACAACCCGTGGAGGAATAAGGCTTTGTTTTTAACAGGCACTCATGTTCGCCTTATATTTTCCCACGAATACATCGGTCCTATTGCACACCACGTGGGTGTGTGGTTTATTATCGACTACGTATATCGGTTTACAGAGCCTGCAAGGATGGACAAGGGAACATCGTAGTAGAATCGCAATCGGTGCTTAGGATATAGAAGGACTATTTATGCAGATTGTTTAACGGCGACAACGAATCAAATTCCGCTGTCAGGCAGAATGAACCATTCAACCTGGACGATTAAAACCAACAATTCCGTCCACCCAACTTGGACGAAGTGAAGATAGTCATACAAAAGATTAAGTCCAACATAGCTGCTGGAGCTGACGGTCTAGCTGATAAAGCGGCAGGCGATTACTTGGTAAGGAGCATGCACCAACTTATCTGCAAAACATGGTCAGAGGAAAGTATGCGCGATGAATGGGACCTCAGCTTTGTTTGCCCGATCCTCAAGAAAGGAAACCCCCTGAACTACGCCAACTACAGAGGCATCAGTATTCTTAACATCGCGTACAAAATCTTATTTGCCGTGTTGTGTGAGCGCCTGAAGCCGTTCACCAACAACCTGATCGGTCGATATCAGTGTGGCTTCAGGCCACAATCGAACAAATATTTATCTTGAAGAAAACCCAGGAACTTCAAATCGATACCCACCACCTTTTCATCGATTTTAAGGCCGCCTATGACAGCTTCTATAGAGATCAACTATACAGAGCCATGTCTAGTTTTGGGCATCCCTGCCAAACTCTTCCTTTTGTGCAGGATGACGATGGAGAATACACGCTGTTCTATCAAAGTCGGTCAGGAGAGACCTTGTCAACGAGACCTTGATTTAGACAAGGCTACGCGCTGTCAAGCGACTTCTTCAACATCGTCTTGAAAGAGTTGTGCAAAACTCACGCGCCAACACCAGAGGCACAATCTTTCAACAGTCCGTCCAATTACTCGGATACGCCGACGATATTGACATAACCGGAAGAACGCAGCCTGATGTCACTGGTGCGTATTGAGACGGAAGCGGAGAAGATCGGCCAATGAGGGCAAGACCAAGTATATGCTGCCAACAAAAAAGGACACTTAACACCGACGTCTCGGAAAAAACGTCACTATATGTAGATAGATATAACTTTTAGGTAGTTAAGGACTTTGCCTACCTAGGCTCCGCTATTAAGCCAGACAACAACACCAGCGCTGAGATCAAGAGAAGAATAGCTCTTTCCAATCGCTAATTCATTGGGCTAGGAAGGCAATTGAGTAGTAAAAC
Organism: Matsumyia berberina; assembly: GCA_917880715.2. Lineage (NCBI taxonomy): Eukaryota > Metazoa > Arthropoda > Insecta > Diptera > Syrphidae > Matsumyia > Matsumyia berberina. The sequence goes on along the minus strand of OU862870.1, from coordinate 104,712,096 downwards.
CTTCCCTCGAGCAACTAAAGTAACCCTTTATAAGACCTTAATCGTTCCAGTCCTGCTTTACGGTCCAGAGGCATGGACTCTGTCAAAAGCGGTCCCGTGTGCATAGTCGTTGAGTTGAGTACAGTGACACCGACTTCGGCAGAAGAGTGAAGGTCCAACGACTGAGGTGGCTGCGGTCCCAGAAAATCTTTGAATCCACACCCGAGGGACGGCGTAATAGAGGAAGACCGCAATTCAGGTGGCACACGCAAGTGGAAGGGGACCTCAACCAACTTGGCGTGCGAAACTGAAGACAGGTGGCAAAAGATCGAGATCGCTGGCGACGCTTGTTGGTTGAGGCCCAGGACCACGCCGGTCTGTAGCGCCAGTAAGTATTAACTAAGAAAATTGTAAAATTGTTTGAAACACATTTCGACAGCATCTAACAGAGCTGCAAAGAATACCGCAGCGCTGAACAAACTTATGGTAAACATGGGAAGCAGGCGCGGACTTTTGAGGAACTCCATCGTCCGTGTACGATTGTCCGATATACATAATACACTGACAGTGGTTAGTGCATTGGACTTCTGAACAAGCTGCGTGGGTTTAAGCCCCACCCATATCCACCAATCATTTTTCGAGAAACCACCTCTCGTCAGGGAACGACAGTTTAATTAGCCATATAAAAGCCTCTCAATTCGCCGTTCGGAGTCGGCAATAAATTGTCCATTCTTGCGAAAAATGCTATCCGCTGTCGCGCCAGCTGTTTATTTAATTTTACTCGAACAGGAAAAATACAGAAATCGACTGGCTTCGGTGCAGAGAAGAAGACCACTTCGAGTAATAAGTACTCTTACCTGGACCTGCCGTTCTCGTAGTCGCGAAAATGATCCCGATGGATCTACTCCAGAAGGAAAAAAATATCTTCATAGAGCAAAATCAAAATAAGTTAAGAAGCGTAGAAGCAAAGGAACTTATTAAAGAATGCCGGCAGGAATGTTAGAGAATTCAGGTCGAACGAAAGTCGATCGAGAGGCTAATCTGTGACATTGCCTATTTACATAAGACGGGGGAAGTCGAGAACCCAGGCTGTCGATATGGCACGAAGAAGACGCAGAACACAATTTCTTAGGGTGATGGCAAGAAGTGCGACGATCGCTGGCAATGGAGGTCGAAGACATCATACCGCACATTATATTGAGAATGATTCTTAACTAACGAGGAGTGATGGAATCGGGTGTGCAAGGCAAAAGGAATGAACATCATGAAACAGCTCCATGGACTAAGTAGTGGAATGACTCCGAAGTAATGCAAAAAGTGGTTGCGGGGTGGATTAACAGCTGGAAAGAAGGAAGAATAGTCCCTTCGTTTCTTTGAAAAAAAAAAAAACATAACCAGTGATGGACCACAATTGGATTGGATAGAGAGATTGCTCTATGGATCCGGTAAGCCCAGCACGGGCCTTTGCGCCATATCGTATGGATCCGATTTTGGAAATTATTGAAACCTTTCTTAACTAAGTGAAGAACGATTGGTTTCGATTAACATGGTCTTACACCGCGGATAAACTGAAATCAGGAAACCGAATACATGGAAACCGAATTCAAGATTCTTTTGAGTTCGATTTGTCTGCACCACTTAACATAACACCCAACTGCCATTTTCTACTTTGAATTTGTTCTAATTAATTAAATGTCTATTTAGTGTTTTATTTACTTTAAGACTTATTTCACCACGTGGGCGGCAGTTGTCTAAATTTCAAATTTTTCTGAGAAACATACCTACCCACGCTCAGCTAATTACTGTGCCAACTGAGCAGTGTGTTCTCTATCACGTGCCACTATTTTGCTTACCTTCTTCTAAAACGTCTTTGCAAACTGATGCTGACAGATATTTTGTTGTTTGAATTTATCAATTTGTTATTATTTAAAGTAAACATATGCATGTTTGTACGGGTACGCAATTGACTGATTGATCCTGATCCTGATTGAGCAGTCCCTCCCTCTGCGGCAGTAGGAAGGCAAATGAAATACAGAAAAAAACAACAATTGTGTCGACACAGTTTTAATGTCGTATTTTTTTTTATTTCACTACACTTTTCCAAAATAAACATTTTTTTGATGAATTATTTACAACGTCACTTTTCAAAATGGAATTGCTACGTGCTATATCTGCGCCATATTAATTCCGAGTTTCGATAAAATTTGCAATTCCAATAAAAGCTTTCAGAAGCATTCGATGCACGAACCAATGCTTTTCGTCCGTAGGGTGTCTGGCTTAACTTACTTCTGGTTGTTCTCTTGGATATTGTGCTTTCGCCTATGTATTCGTTTGATTTTTGGGCGAATTCAACTGTAGGTTCGCCAAATGGAACTGTATGATTATGATTAGATACGTTGTTACTGCTGCTACGATCTGGAAAGGAAATAGAACAGAGAACATTTTGTCTGGTGAATGTTTTAAACTTACGGATGTGAATAATTTAAAATTCATATCGAAAAATCCCGCGGCTGTAAGAGGCTTCTTTCGATGTAGAATTTCCAATGAAAACACTTGCACCTGAAAGTAGACATTCGATTTTTAAATTTAACGTCGATCTTGTCTAATACGAGATAGTGTTGATCGTCAACTAAACACATTTAAATGAGATATGGGTAGCACCAGCTTGCCACCCCTTGTAAGTTTTAAGGCGTCTACCACACCTATCCACTTACGAGTTCTTGTGCTCCTTCCTAACTGGCAGTTGCTCTAGGGCGGCCCAATCTCCTCGTATCCTGGGTAAAAAGATTTCATCTTTTACGGACGCCGCTTTCAAAAATAATTCTTGGTGAAGCGGTTCGAAAAACTATGATGTCAAGATTTGATTGCTTCTCTTTATAGATTACGAGTAGTAGTCTGGTTGAAACCGAACCCATTTTTGGAAAGAAATATAAATTGCTGTTCCTGGCTGGGTAGTGAAAGAACACGTTACACACTACACGGCGTCTTTACAAAGTATTGTGCGTTAGCAATTCATTCAGAATGACTTGGTCTGCCCTACAACAACTCTTAAAGAAGTTGCAGGAACGAATAGAAAACAAAATCAGTACGATACCTCGTATAAGATTGTAGCACCCTACAAGAAGTTTAAGTACCCTTGGCAGATTACGCCATCTTGGTAATGTCACCTTTGAGCTAATGGATAAAGATAAGAGAAATAGGTACAATGAAACTCATCATCAAACAACTCCTATCTAGAAAAATTGACTCCAGATAGAAAACAGTCACAACTGGCATTCCACCAGACTTATTTGACCGTAATAAATAAATAACCAGCAGTCAAGGGAGCTTATAACTTTTAATAGAACTCAAATCCACACCATCATTATTGCCATTACGGATCACTGCTTAGGACAACATACTAGGTGACGAGAGGCTATCTTCAATGATTTTTGGAGAAGTTTAAGAGAGGAAAAGGAAAAAGAAACCACAACTCCTTTGCTCTGTCTAGCGCTATCTTGTAGTAGACCTCTAGGTCACTATCACTTCAAATGTCCCAGATCGCTTAATGAGACTGCAGACAGCACAGGCTTAGTGCTGGGTCCCACGACATAGAGACATTCCAGGCAACTGTACGTCGGCTAAGCTGGCAAAAGAACGCGCTGTACGGCATCGAAAACCTGGAGGAACCATCTGCTCCTATCGAATCGATTAAATTTCGCCTCGATACTGATGCCAGGAAACTGGCAAATAACATCAGTACTTGTTTCTTGTCAAAACAAACCTGCGACGGAGAGACTTTTATTCATTAACATAAGGACATAGAAGGGAACGAAAAGGCCGACGAATTGGCAAGATTGGGGTCGGCTATGAACATCAGCGAAGCAGACACATCTGTAATGCCACCGATAGGGAGATTGCATGGAATAATAGATAGCATAATAGAGAAAGAAGCCAATTCCTTCTGGCTAGCCAGAGAGGATTGTGCCACCTCTCGGACGCTATGGCCGAAACTAAATAAAACTAGAACAAGGTGCCTTCTGGCACTGGACAGATCCTCTATTCGCATGCTCACTGGAGTTATCACAGGACACTGCGCCATCGGGGTCATGCTCCGCAAGTGGAGAATCGAGTCCAACGATTTATGCAGAAGCTGCGGAGATGAAGAGGAGGTAGAATCAATCCAACATCTGCTGTGCCACTGCCCCGCCCTGCAAGAACGACGACTACGCGCTTTAGGATCAAGGTTCTTTGCAAGCATAGCAGAGGTAACAGACTCACAGTTAACGGACCTTCTCCGATTCTTAAAGAGTACTAACTGGTTCACAAAACAGTCAACAATAGGATAGGTCCTTAGGCTGGCCCGAGAACCATACCGCTATTCCCACAAAATTAAAAGGGTACTCACAATGGACCTTCAGGTCTCCGAGTGGAAGTGATGGGGCCTATCCATCACATACCCTTCTAACCTAACCTAACCTAACCTAGGTTCACTAAAAGGTTCTCTCCGGACACTACTTGATAGGCAATCATGCACTCAGATTAGTGGTCCCATTCAACGATTTCTGTAGAAGCTGTAGAGATGATGAAGAGAAGGAAACCACTAACCACCTACTGTGTACTTTTCCTGCCCTTGCAACATTAAGAAGGAAAACTCTCGGGAAATACTTCTATGATGATCTAAACGACCTAGCTGAACTCGACATCCAAAAGATAAGAAATTCTAGGTGCAACGACAATTTTTGCAGATGGTCGAAAATGAACTGCCGAGTCGCCGCAGGCATTTGAATCTGAATTATGCCAATGTGTTCCAAGCAGAGCTCCTTGCTATTCGGGAAGCCTGCCGCGTCCTAAAAAATTCTCCAACACACATCTACAATACTGCTTTCTACATTGACAGCCAAGTCGCTATCAAAGCTATTGATTCGGTCACTACATCCTCATAAATGGTAAACCAATGCCAGAAGGAACTGAACCAACTGGAGGCCAGTGCAGGGTCACTCTCACTTGGGTCCCAAGCCGGCAAATGAAAGAACTGATGACCTGGCCAGGCGGGGATCAGCCTTTAATGACTCACTAGCAAAAGTTGTTAATATTCCACTAGGAGCTATTAAGGGCAATATTCAACACCACTTTCTAAAGACGGCCAAACAAGCGTTAAATAGGCTTAGCGTCATTAAAGAAAATCTGGCCCAGTTACAACAAACCAAAAACAAACGAGCTACTAAGCAGATCAAGAAAATATGTTGCAAGAATCGTAGCTGCTAACACAGGCCACTGGCTAATAGGCCAGGAAAAATATTGGTGAATTAATCCTGTTCCTTAATTTCACAATTTGGATTTAAATATCTTCATCCATCAACCTATAACGCCACAGATGGTTTTAAAACAGCACATCGCAGCGCTAATTGGGTTCATTAGAACCGCCACCTCTACGCTCTACCTACCTACTTTATCTCCAGGTCAAAGTGGTTCAATAAATAGGGTTGCTACCGATACGGTTACCCATCTCAACGCACTCGGCGTTATACTCCTGATCTCTGGTGCTGGTAAGCCTAATCTGGTCTAAGTGTGTCTCTGCTTGAACGGGAGCAGCCACCTAACCTAATATGATCCCTATTGTCAGTTTGCCTGATTTCTATTCATTATTAGGGTTATGTTGTTTTTTTTTTGTCCAAAGTAGTAAAAAGGTCACGCTTACCATTTGCAAAAATGTTCCATAATCATCTTTTGGCTTCAATTTGTGCAAAACTATTCCTGTATCCGCCATCTGAAAGCAATTTTTTTAAAAGAATTTATGAATGTGAACATACATATGAACATATAGTCAATCTCGATTTAACCAAGCCTTCTGATGTTACGAAAATCCCGCTTTATGTACTTAACTACCCATAACCCACTATATTTAGCTGGGGATTCACGATCGCTCATGAATACCAATACCAGCGTCAGCGCACTCATGAATGCCGGTAGATGGGGCTGCGTGCCAGAGTGTGTATTTTTACGCAAAGGAATTCAAACATTTTTGAATTCCCCACTCATGCATTTACCGCCAGGGACATAGCCAGAGCTAACAAAACTGTTGTTGGTAATTATATCTCTTCGAATGAAATGATGTAAACCTTACTTTATTTTCTACTAAAACAAACTACATCTGTATGAATATCTGCAAGAGATACATTTTATTTCCGCCATTGAAAAGAAATCATGCATCTGTTAAATAAGTAGTACTAATTGACTTAAAAAGAATTAATTACTCAAACACGCAAACCAATTATCAACAATCACTTTCAGATAATGCTGTCCTATATTTCCAATTAATTAATCGAATCAGGTAATCACTTAATTAGAGGCTCATATTTACCTCCTAGAAACTGTTAAAGATTATCAGTGAAAACTAATTATGATGAAATACAAGAAGTATGTCTAATTAGAAGTGTAATCATTCATGGTTATCGGCGTCACTTAAAAAAAATACTCCTCTTTGCTAACAAAGAATCCATCGAAAGCCAAGACCGAAGATTTTAAGGCAATGTTCTCCATACAAGACGTAGTTCGCCAAACCCTATTTCGTTGGTTTCGCCAACCAACCCTTTCACCAACAACTCCTCAGGTACTACTTTAGCGTGAAAGTTATAACAGAGCCTGATTTGGGAAAAAACCTGTGAATACTTGTTTATGTCCTCTTGAACGGGATATTTTAAATAATAAAAGAAAAAGCCAAGGAGGTGTCAAGCGATTTCTTAGAAAATAATGCAGAACTTACTTTCAAAAATCGTTACAATTATTCGCATAAGTCGATGATATTGGTATTATCAAGAAAACGTGATGGAAAAAGCCTTTGTGTAATATTGGGATTCGTTTGCATAAACGTTGAGTGAAGGCTTTTACACAGAAGAAGATTTAACCATCCATATGTGGCCTGATCTAAAAAGAATGATATGTTAAACGCATATGCCCAGCTCGGCTTTCAAGACGTACTATGAAATCCGTGTCCTCAGGTAGGCGTCCGATTGGTAGCCCCAGGATATGGTGGATGGGCGACGTCCGAAATCTCACATCTACTCATATGCGGACAGCTTGGGGTGATTTAGAGTCGATGGCGTAAGATCTGGAAATGTGGAGAGTCCTTAAGCACCCTAAACTTGAAGTCCTCATAGTGGATAAGAGGCCCATTGGAAAATGAGGAAATGATGATGACGTATCTGGCGCGACAGCTTGAAATGAGACAAGGCCTAGCTTCTTGCAACCATTCATGTTGTGCGTATTAAATTTTTCGCACGAATGGGAGAGATCTACAATTTATTGCCGACTTCGAACAGCGAAGTGGGATGTGGGAAGCTATTTCATGAAAGATTAAACTCCAGGAGGGTGATTCACTGGATATAACTGGGACTGACTGAGGAAGAAATCACAACCGATCTTCTATATAGCTGTCCTGCTATACCCAGACTAAAGCCCTAGTCAGGCTCAATATTCACAAAATAAAGAGCTTCATCTCCGGATCTAAGTGGTTCTGCACATAGTGTGGAGTAGTAGGTGGTTGCTACCGAAACGATTACCCATAAAACAATTACCATTAAATTGCAAGGTTCTTAGTGCTGGTAATGCGGTGCTAATCTAATCTAAGCGATTTCAGGAACTTCACTAAATACGATTTCCTTGGATCACAACAGCTTGAAATTTCTTGATCAGTATTAAAATTATTATCTTTGCATGTCGTTCTTTGAAAGCCGAAACCCCTACAAAAGGAAATTGGCGCGAAATTATACGCCCATTTCGGCTACAAATTTTATGAGATTACATCTAAGTGTAAGTGTATAGGTATATAGTCATATGAGACCAAAAATAACACCAAACAAGAGTCTTTACGCCCCTTATGAGATTTGGGTTAAATTCGTTAAATAAGTCCTCGTACATGCGCTTCGTTTAGAGCAATAACATCGTTAACATAACTTAAAACCTCAGAGATAATTAAAAACTAGTGTTATATGGCCGAAAACGAATTTCTTAGGATAATGACTTCTTCATAACAAGATTTACATAACATACTCGTACTCTTATGCAGGAATTATTTTTGTTGTTATTAACTAAAATAAATCACAATTATTTAAAGGCATCGTGTCAGAAGATGCTTTAATTTAACAGGAAAGGAAATACAATTTCTGCTTCTACGGAATGTGATTTAGGATTAAGTTTACATGAAATGAGAGCATAGCAGATGAAGAGGGTGGCCTGAGTTACTCTTCCTCGGAACACTGAGTGCTGCAATTGTATACTAGGCAACCCGGGTTAGCCCTTAACAATACCGAAACCAAAAGTACTTTTATAATCGAAATTATGCGTCGAATAAGGATTACTTACAAATTGGTGATTTTCGGATACCTCGACGCAGATTTCTGTAATATGAGACCGCTCCTTTGGGACTTCAGTATGTATGTTGGTTTCTCTAACATAAGGTGAATCAATAAGAGATGTGGGATTTGCATTTCACATCGTATTCGTTCCATTGCATTATTTTTATTTATTTTTTCTTCACTAAAAAATTCAATAACCAAGGGCTTAAGAAAACTGCATTGTGTTTTTGTCGAAATTGTATCACCGATGCGAGCATCGAAAGATATGAAAAAAATTCAATGAATTTTTTTCACTTTGTATGACCTTAACGTTCTGTAGCATATGACACTACTAATTTATTCATCCGTTTGGACGGCTTATGTGGCCGTCTAGATCTAGCCATACCCGCCACCATCAATAAAATAGCTCACAAATAACCAAGCTGATCCGCAGGTAAAGAGAGCTGCCATTATGCCAAAAAGCAATTATAAAAAAAAAACATGACATTTGCCTGACATTGTGTTCTACGCGTATGTACATAACTTGTGTAACTGTACCCCCTTTCTTAGTTATGGCAGCGATAAAGCCTGAAGTCTATTCCTACAGGACGTTATTGCACGTCACCGAATGGCAAACATACTCAACTTAGACTATTGGTTGGTTTGTTGGTTTAGTGGGTGTCCTTAAGACTTGCTTAGACCTCAAGCGAGTCCATTGTACCCATAAATAGTATACTCATGGAAGTCAAACTAAGCGATAGGGTTGTCAAATCCGGAAACCACCCGCAAAGGGATAAAAATCTCAGAAGTTGTGTATCGCTCTTTGATTGTTGTGACGCTATCCTTGGAGCGCTTTACTTCCACCGAAATAGTTGAAAAGCTAAAAAATCCTATCGTTCACTACACCCATCATAGGATTTGAAATATTCTGTCGGCCAGCATAGACAAATACCTTGGTCAGCCTTGATGAATATTTTTCATATTCGAAGTAGAAATCTTGACCATCTGGGTAACGTGACAGAACAACAATGCACAGCAACAATTATTTGAAAACCGTATTCATATACTCTGATAGCTAGGTCGCCTCAAAGCGCTTGGTGAGGCCAAAGCTAGCTTTATATGACTTCAAGAACTACGCGTATGGTGTTTATGGATAAAGGTAGAGTGGATGTTCATTACGACTCATACCTTTAACAGTGTATATGCCTTTACAAAAATAGCTGTCTTATAAAATATGTTAGACTGCTTCGGGTCAGTATTGCATCAAACTTTTATTCATCAAGTTCCTGATTACTCTTGAACAAGAATACCTTTCGAATCATCACTGGTCGCTGTCTTTAACCCTTATGATACCATTTTTTTCACCTTTTAACTTCTATGGCGAGTACCCGGGTAATCATGTACAAGTCTTTTGCATTCAGCTGTATTTTGTTACCATTATTTTGGTAACATCTTGTTTCTGTCAAATAAGTGTGTAAAACGTTCTAGCCAAGTGTGTGACTAATTTAGTAAAAACGTAAAAAAAATGAGTGAGTACCCGGGTACTCGGTATTATTATTATTAGTGGGAGCGGTTTGTCCACTCTAGCACTACGGTCTCACAAAGAGGCCTATTGTGCTTTCCCAAGAGTTTAGAGCAGTTTGCCTACTCCAGAGGATGTCAGGAAGATAATCAGCCTCTCTGGGTGGAGCGTGGCAAGCGCCGTTGGTCAGACGAGTTCACTGCCTAGGGTCCGTTTTCTCACATGGATAAGGGCGGAACATTCTGTGACGACGTGGAGGGAGCTTTAATCGCTCTCCAAGCACAGTCTGCTGGTAGGGTCCGGTGACAGGCCAAGCTTGTGAAGATGCTTAGCTTTAAAAGAAACCTGGATTTATTTTGCGATAACATGGGAAAGAAGTGTTTGGTACATTTCTGTTCTATGCTTTTCACCCAGATCACGTTGGATTTGAGCAGGGATTGCTCCCTCATGAAGTTTTTAGAAATGGTTCAGGCTGGTTCAGGACCAGTGAGGGGGGTGGTCGCACCTATTTTGGCCAGTGAATCCGCTGTTTCATTGCCGGCGTGGCCTTTGTGAGCAGGGATCCAGTGTAGTATGACCAAGTTGTTTTTTCCCAATTCTAGAAGCAATTTGACTGTCTCTAGAACTAGTTTTGATTTTATCGTGGCTGAATTCAGTACTTTCAGGGCAGCTTCACTGTCAGAGAAGATAAAAATGGGTACTCGGTATGGTATCATAAGGGTTAAAAGGAGGAGCTTCACCGACAAAATCTTTCGCCTACACAATTTTAAGTCCTCTTTGAATATTGCTGCTCAAGATTCAAACAGAATCCGAAGTGAGCAAGCTTTTCTAAGAACATAAGGGGACGACACGGTTGGTTTTATATGAAGCCGCACCGGTTTCAATCAGTTCATCTACCTGCCAAATGCAATGCACATTAATTCTCTGTTGACCTTGTGGAACGCCTTCCAAATCTGGATGAAAAATCTGTTAGCCTCCGACAACTTAATTGACATCTCTTTCCTAATTCTTCAAAGGAAACACTACTCCGTACAAATCGAGCGAATTGGCAGCAATGCCTGTCAAATTGGTAGTAAAGTGTACTAAACAACGTTGAATCACTACTTTGTCACACACCAGGAGTATCGAAAACAAAACTTTTTAATTTTGTATGCAGTTTTCTGATGAAATATCATTGCAGTTGCATTTATTTAAACAATAAACACATAAGAACAAGTGTTGCAATGAATTTCCAAAAATATTTCCATCACAAAACAGATTTTCCAAGAAAATCTAATCCGAACATGTCCCACAGCAGTCAGTTCACATATGAACTCAGTGCATTTTTCGTCTGTTTCGTGTCACACAAATGAAATTTCAAATGTTGTGGACATTTCGATTGGGTTTTCGGCTGCTTTTGGATGATTCTTCAATTGGAAAATTGATGAAATTAACGAAAAGGGGGACTAGATGAATTAGAAACATGGGAAATGTTGAAAAGGACGAGAATTGAGAGACTTCCTTCTGCATAGATTGCAAAGTAAACTCACATTGAGTTTTTTTTTTTCCAAAACGCGAAAGTAAATGAACTCAAATTGTTTGACCATTTGTCTTGTATTCATGACGAGCTCTAATTGGTTTAATTAGTCCTGGGAGACTACAGACTCGGTTAAGATGCGTGGTGGGGATACCGCGTTAGGGACCGGGAACGGATGGTTGACACAACGAACCAAGAGGAGGACAAGGCCATTCTCCCACTTCCAAAAAACTGCCATTCTTCCGCTTTTCGTAGACTTGTAGACTTCACTTTATGGCTCATAACACTCAGTTGATTGAATCTTGAAAATATTGCGTAGTTACGCTTCAAAATCTTAAAGATTTGCCTCTATAGGAATTTGATGGAAAACACTTAAACAGGGTTAAGGGAACGCCTCATATTTAGTGTTCATTACACTTTCTCAGAGCTTTAAAGTCGTAACCTGATTCTCGTCAGATAAAAATGTAATCATGCGAATAATTTTTAAGTGTCACTGTGTCGTCAATCAAAAAGGACATAAAGTCATCTCATGTGTATTTAAGACGTCACTCCGTCGTTATCAAAGAACCCTAACAGTACTAAACAAGTGAAAAACAACAACAATTTTCATCACTTACCGCATTTGATGTCTGACTACAGGCGATGACATTCACTCCAATCACCATTATCTGGACAATTATCCACGCCACAGTAAACACAATTTCATGCATCTGCATCGCCAAGGAATGCATGACCAAGGCGAAGAGATTATAACTCTGAATCGTAATGACTGCAAACGAAGTGCAGGTCGTCATCAGAAGATGGCATGCGAATATGTCTAATACCATATCGACGCAATCGGCGACATCGGAATAGATCTCGGCCAGTGCCCGCATTTGTTCAACCAATTTACTATCCTTTCGCACTAGGAGCACACCCTCGTCAGAACACTTGGAAATGACACTCATCGAGCCGTTGTGAGGGATCTTACTTTCGCAAAGTTGCCCGATCTGTTGATTCACAGTGTTGAACTTCCCCTTTAGCAGGAACATCAAGTTGTAGAACTGTAGCTCCTTCAGGGTCAGCATGAGCAGCGGCGCGAAACATATGAACCAATAGCACGACGATGAGGGTGTAAATGGTGACTTGATCATTATACAGTTGACCATGGAAAGACACGTCGGAATCACAAACGACACGCCCGTTTGAATGAAAAGCCGTTTCCGCATGTCACGATATGATATCTCAGCACCGGTCATTTCCAATGCAAAGTCAATTTGGCGTATCTTCGCAACAAACTTGCTCAATTTCGCCAGATTTGTCCATGATGTCACCACGGCCACACCACCCAAGAGGAAGAGTGAAAATATCTGCGCCCAGCTGGTGATGTAGGATATGATGGTGCAGGTCTTGTGTAATCCAAGATTCTCCAAGTGGCTCAGGACATGAACACCACAAGTGAAGCCAGCTGTGAAGTAAACCCTGAACACCAGAGGAGGAGCAAAAAACTTCAAGCTACCTACCCGCGGCACCAATGAAACCGACGGCAGTTAAAAAGCACGTTTTCCGATCCCGATGGAACGCCACCTCCGGATATTTCTCCAGAGACACTCGCACGGGACAGAAACCACAGATTTTGAAAATTTTAAAAAACGGATACACAACGAACCAAATATTACTCTCAGGAAACCGACCGAGAAAGCGCTCGTAAGAGCGCTTGCACGCTGCTATCAACTCAAAGGACATTGTCGAACGACTGACTCGAGCTGTTCTCCGCAATAGTATTTCGCACTTTTACTAGCACATGCGTACAGGACACTCCAGCAATTCATCAAATTAAATTCAACACGTGGTTGCGTGGCTAACAGGTGGGAAACCTAGACACAAACAGAATGATGTCCGCTTTTTCATTCCTCTAATTGATTTATGTTGCTCGCAGGACGAAGGGCGGCAGATGGGATGCAGAATATATAACTGTGTCCACGAGTTTGTTTGTTTTTATGATGTTTTATTTTGTGAACGATTTTATGGATGACTTTCGTGTGGACGTTGGAATGGGAACTCAAACAACCAGTAGTCCCTAACGTAAATAAAAAGTGAATTATACAAATTTAAAAATAAACAAAGATCCCCTTTCCCTAAGGGGACTCCGTTTATATCCTGTCGATTTGTTTGGAATCTATCTATAGAACGATGTTAGGCAGGGCACAGAGGTGGATAGGTGACACACTTAGAGGAAAAGCAATTGTTTGCTGTATACCCACTTTTACGAGGTTGAATGTACGGCTTGGCATGTCATTGCGACTTGATGCATTGCGAATCCACCTTTAAATGGGACGAGAAGTAAGCGAAGTCAAGCGTACTGTATAAGAAAAAATATTAAGGACGAATCTGAATATTGTGGGACGCCAACATTGATTGAGAAGAGAGTAGAGGGGTTTAGTACAACCTGCATTGTTCCAGTATTTGAAAAAGCTGGCACCATCAACCTGAACGTTTTTAGCGAGGATACTATGTCACACTCTATCGAACACTTTGAAAATATTGATGGCGACTGTGTACTCAACTTTCACCGAGATGATAAATGCATATTCAATGGTGTAGACAGGTTTGTCATTAAATTAACTTTGGAACGCTGCAATATGAGACCATATTGATGGTCATTAAGATTATTTATTGACAGTGGTAAGAAAAGAACTGCGTGGTTTAAAGCACCCGGAGTTCAAGAAGCCATCATAGAGAAGAAAAAAGCCTCAAGGTGTGGATACACTTGGGGGATTCAGATTCTTAAAACCGGTACATGGAAGCGCGAAGAACTTGCAAACTGTTTGTGAAGGCAGCGACGGATCAGTTCTGAAAGGAGTTCGGCGAGAAATTGGACCATGATTACAAATTTGCAAACAAGGTGTTCTGGCAGACCATCCGGCGTCTCAGAGGAAGAAGATGGTGTACTTCTTTCCGATGAAAAAGATATCTTGCGTATATGAAGCGAGCACTTTTCGGAGCTGCTCAATCCCGAACAGGGCACTGAGGATGGCAGACCCATGATTCTGAGTAGGGCGGACAATAGTCCCACCGTAGAGGAGGTGACTTTGGCGATTAAAGCGCTAAAAGTCGGAAAATCTGCTGGTGTGGATGAAATCCGGCCACAAATGCTCAAGGCTCTGGGTAAAGAGGTAGTGGAATGGCTCTCTCGTGTCATTAAAGTAGTTTGGGAATGCGGTGAAACACCTAGTGCCTGGAAAACTGGGTTTATTGTTCCTCTTTTCAAGAAAGGGGATATGAGAAATTGCTAGAATTATAGGGGTATATCTCCCGGGGAAAGTCTTTGCAAAGGTGTTGGAAGTGCGTTCCAGAGCTATGGCCATGTAGAACAACCGTCCAGCTATTCACGCTCAGAATGATACTTGAGAAGGCCTGGGAGTATGCCAAACCTATCTACAGTTGTTTTGTGGATTTGGAGAAAACATATGATCGGATCCCTCAAGGTAAACTCTAAAGTGTATTGCATGACTTTATACAAACTGTAAAAGCTGTGTTCGAGTGTTATCCTGTAGGATTGGTCAGGCTGAAGCGATTTTGAGACAGGAGGGTTAAGGAGGGCTGAACTTGGCATTGAAGCTAAGCTGTCGGTCTTTAATTCAATGTTTGTTCCGATCCTCACCTATGGTTATGAGGTTTGGGTAATGACCGAACAAAAATAAGAAGTTTCCTCTCGAAACAGCCAAGAGCAACCTTATCCACTTTTGACAAAGTCCATGCCTCTGCGACATAGAGCAGGACTGGGACGATTAAGGTCTTATAAAGGGTCACCTTAGCTGTTCGAGAGAGGGCTTTGTTATTCAATTGCCTTTTTAGTCCAAAGAAACAGCGATTGGGAAAAGTTCTTTATCGTTTGATTTCAGCGCTAGTGTCGTTGTCTGAATTTATAGCGCAGCCTAGGTAGACAGAGTCCTTAACTAGCTCAAAGTTATAACTACCTTTTGTGACGCTTTGTCCGAGACGTCGGTGTTGAGTGTCCTTTCTTGTTGAGAGCATATACTTCGTCTTATCCTCATTGACCGCTAAACCCATCTTTGCCGTCTCCGTCTCACTACTCACGAATGCGCCAGTGACATCTCGAGTAGTTGCGTGTAGTTGGAAGGACTTTTAAAAGATTGTGCCTCTGCTTTTGGCTCGTGGGTTTTGCACTATT
Source organism: Matsumyia berberina (assembly GCA_917880715.2). NCBI lineage: Eukaryota > Metazoa > Arthropoda > Insecta > Diptera > Syrphidae > Matsumyia > Matsumyia berberina. Next base: position 104,696,590 of record OU862870.1, on the reverse strand, counting down.
CTTTCAAGAACGATGTTGAAAAGGTCGCCTGACAGCACGTCGCCTTTTCTAAATCAAGGTCTCGATGAGGTCTTGATCGATTTCAATGGAGCAGCGTGTATTCTCCATCGTCATACTGCACAAACGGACCAGTTTGGGAGGGATTCCAAAACTAGACATGACATCTTCTCTATAGATGCTGTCAAAGGCGGGCTTAAAATCGATGAAAAAGTGGTGCGTATCGATTTGAAGTTAGGTTTTCTCCTAGATCTGCCGCAGTGTGAATATTTGGTCGGTGGCGGACTTTCCGGGCTGAAGTACTTTGAACCGATCAGGTTGTTGACAAATGGCTTCAGACGTTCAGACAACACGACAGATAAGATCTTGTATGCGATGTTAAGAAGACTGATGCTTCTGTAGTTGGCACAGTTCAGAAGGTCTCCTTTCTTGAGGACCGGGTAAACAATGCTGAGGTTCAATTCATCGGGCATACTATCCTCCGATCATATTTTTCAGATGAGTTGGTGCATGCTCCTTACCAAGTCATCGCCTGCCTCTTTGAAAAGCTCGGCAACTAGGCCGTCAGCACCAGCAGTTTTGTTGGACTTAAGCTTAGATATGGCTATCTTCACTTCGTCCAGGTCGGGTGGACGGAATTGTTGGTCTTCATTGTCCACATTGAATGGTTCATTCTGCCTGACAGCGGGATTTGGTTCGTCGTCACCGTTAAAGAGTCTGCATATTCTCAGCATCGACTGCGATTTTACTTCGATGTTCCCTTGTTCATCCTTGCAGACTTTGGTTCGGGCACTGTAACCTTGATGGGCTATTTTTACCCTAAAACTTCCGAACCTCATTTCCGCAGTAAAAGTTCTATATTTCCCCGATAGCGCGCTTCGTATACTCTTTCTTTTTTCTCTTGAGATGCGGGTATTCGTTTCTTCTCTTCTCTGATCCTTCTATGCAGCGGCGCTTAGTATGCTTCTTGTTTCGCTGCATGTGCTTGCCGGCACTCGTTGTCAAACCAGGGATTTCGTTGTGGTGGCCATGTGAAACCCAGCACATCAGAGGCGGCATCTCTGATCGCTTTTTGGCAATGTTGCCACTGGTCGTCAAAACTTGATGCTGATGTCATAGGACCTCTTGAGAGATTGCGAGAGACTCGATCGGAAAAGGATCTGGTAATCTCTTGCTATTGTAGAGTCATTAAAGTACTTTTAAGTTTTCAAGACGAAATGATGAAAGGTCACAACGGAAGCCTGCTCGTCGAAAGGCTGATTTCGGTTGTGATTCTATTCTCTGTTTAGTTTTCAAGTAGAACGAAAATTGTTTCCATACTTTTCAAGTAATTTATTAATTTATATATAAGTACAGATATATATATTATTAACCTAAATTTCATATGTACAAAAAAATTAATTTAAAAGTAAATTTTACTTATTCCTTAAATTTACACACACTATACAAAACAAACAAACGTCGCAATTTATTCCAAGTGACAAATTTAACTTTGTGACAATTTGAGGAACGTTTTCGCATTCCCATCATAGTTTAGCCAGTATTTCAGTTTTTTTCTAATTAAATAAAATGTTATAACAAAAAAAGAAAAATAAAAATTTTAAATAAAACAAAAAATAAAAAGAAAAACGAGACTTAAGTTTTGTTTTAGCTATATGAAGGCTTATGGTACATTGCATGGCGAATTTCAAATGAGCAGGGTGTCCAGGCTTTTTTCAGTTCAGTCACACTTTTGTCGTCTGTTCCATCATGTTCTCTAAGATACTGGGATCTAAGGTTGAGGCGTGATCGAGATTTTCGGCGCTAGCATTTTCTTCGGCAACATTGACAAATGCACTTGAGAGTTCACCGTTTAGTTTGTTTACTGCTCCGGTAGCGATGTCGTACATGAAAATTTCTTGTCCATCTTCGGGTGACCTGAGAATTGAAAAAAAAGCAAAGGTAGTCTGTAGTGTGAATCAGAATATCAGTGGTCATAGAGGTGGAATTTAGTATATAAATAGGACAAAGAAGAGAACACAATAAAACGTGCCTGGTCACCAAGGAGATGTAGGGAAAGAATCTCCGAACGATCTGGCAAGGATCTATGCAGTTTCCGCGTTGTTATGACCTAAATCATTCTATGGCGTTAAAAATTGAGAACACCAACATTGCCTAGAGGTTCCCGTGGCTCGGTGGTTATTGCGTTGGACTGCTGAGCGAGCGAAATGAGTTCAAGCCCCAACTATGTCAACCGAAAATTTTTCGTGGTACCACCTCTCGTCGGGGAATGACAACCCTCCGGGAGTATAATCTGCCATGAAAGAGCTTTTCAATTCGCCGTTCGGAGTCGGCAATAAAATCCAGGACCCTTGCATTCGTGAGAATGGAACGTGATTGGTTGCGAGAAGCTAGGTCTTGGCTCATCCCGAGTTGGCGTGCCAGTTATTTATTCATTTTAACTTCGCCTAGCGTACTGAGTACATATTTCTGGGCTGAGATAATCCAAAAAACTGACCAATATTGCTTTGCAGTCCAATACTGCTTGAGGTACCATCTCACTGAGCTGAAAAAAACGCAGCCAACAGACTGAAGATTTGTTTAAATGGGCAAACAACCATATTGGTCACTTTTAGATCTCGTAAAACACCGACTACACACCGTCTAAGTTGAACTTCTACCTCCGGACATCCAACCCTTTCTAAAAGGAGTTCTGACCATTGAGGCTTTTTTGAGGTGGAAATCATGGCGATCAACGAATCCTTACCTTGGAAAAGGCACAATCTGGTGTCTTTCAAGGACATCCTCATTTTTACTGTTAGTCAGGCTGCATTAAATGCCTGGCATCAGTAAAGTACTTCGGTTTACCGCTCATCTTCCACGAATCACGGGAACATTCCAGGGAATTGTAAGGCCAATAAAGTCGCATAACGTGGCACTTCTCTAGAGATCGTACCAGAACGGCGGAATCTGGCTATTCCACTAGCTGCGTGTAAATAACTTTTAGAGTGCGATGCGTTTGGAGACAAAGCAAAGAAGCGGGAATGAAACCACATGCCGTAACCCGAAGAAAATTTGGCCTATGTATTTGTGTTTGCATTCGGCCATTGTGATGTCCTGTCCTGGCTGTGTTCTTTTCTTAATGCCACTCAATCTCTATACACAAACTGTAAAAGCTGTGTCAAATCGACACCTTTCGCTGTGGGCATTAGACTTCCCCAGGGGTGCATTCTTTCACCCGTCCTTTTCATTATGTATATGGATTGGATGTTATAGCGCCAGGGAGCCAGGCACGGTTCGAATTGGCAGACTTTCGCTGAAGACTTGGTCAACCCGGGGTCCACCCAGACTGAACTTCAGCGCACACTTGACAGGTTCGTCGCCTTCAGGGGTAATGGTAGTTTCTCGAACACCTGTTCAATGCACTCTGCATGTTAGTGGAGTTCCATTGAAACAGGTGGAGAAGTTCAAGTATATTGGGGTCCTATTCACGAGTGATGGTAGGAGCAATACTGAGTAATCCTGTAGGATTGATCAGGCTGCAACAATTTTGAGACAGCTTGGTCAGTCTTTTAGCAGGAGGGCTGAACTTGGAATCAAAGCTCACTCACTTTTGGTCACGACGTTTGGGTTATGACCGAAAGAATGAGGTCGCGGATACCAGATGTCGAAATGAGATTTCTTCGTTGTACTGGTGGGGTAACTCGTCGAGATCGAGTTAGGAACACCAGAATACGCGAGGCACTCAATGTCGAGCAGCTACTTCTTCGAACCGAAAGGTCGATACTTCGACGGTTTAGGCACGTTAAACGCATGGCCCCAACTTGGCTTCCAAGGCGTGTCATAGACGTGTATCGTACCACCAGGTTAGCGTCCCATGGGTAGGCCCAGGATGAGGCGGTTAGATTAAGACCGAAATCTCACCTCTACCTGCATGGGGATAGCCGCTGATGATTTAGAATCGATGGCGGAAGATCGAGAGATGTGCAAAGCCCACAGAGGGACGAAGGTATTCCATTCGCCACTTATGTACAGATAATTGTCCTATAGGAAGAGATAAGACAAATAGTGATGTACTTCAGTAAGCACCAATTGAGGAAAGCATTAAAAATCAGAAAGGGAAGCATTCAGCACAAACCCCACTTGTGACTCCAGTACTCTAATGTTGAATAAGTACTTCCTTGGTTGTAGTACCTAGAAAGTGACCACCGCTCTCTATTGCATCGTCTGCAGGTCGCCAATGACAATGATTCGATCGCATCTAACGGTGGAAGTCACCCAGTCAGGGTTAACTAGTCGTCAGAACAATCGAGGAAGATGTATGGGCACGATATACGATTACGCCTATGCATGTATTATACATACCTCCCAATCCCAATCATTAAACTTACTTTGCAACCAACAGTACCACCGACTGGCTATCCACATCCGTACGCGATTCCTTCTCGAGCCATTTCTTGAAATTATCCCTCGTCGGCTTCTTGATGAGCTGCTTGATGATATCACCGCTGACAAACTTAACCTCCTTCGAATCGGTTGTATCTCGTTCCCTTCGTCCATCCACGGATGGTCCGTCATCAATTCCTTGTAGGTTGTCAACTGGAGCCAGGACTACCACACTTGAGACTTTCTTACCCCGTAATTCCTCCACATCGGGTATGGGGAACTGAGCACCATTAATCTTAAGCGGCAAATACCTGTTGTATTGTCGATCGGCCAAGTCAATCGGTGGGACAACTGTCGAATCCGTTTTGATGTACTTATCCGTCACGCTTTTCTCGTTGTTCGCACTGAATCGCACGACTTTTAGGTCGACATTCTGTTTCTGGGGCAAACTCTTCGTTGTCTTGACCTTATCGATTGTTTTTTCGGATAAATTGACACTGTCGCCATTGGGTTTGACAACTGTCAAAACTTTGTTAGACTCTGAGATCTGTGCACCACCCCCGGCGCCATAGAAGTGTTGCAAATGCTCGGCTGGGAGATTTTCAAGGGCCACGTCGCCCACCTTGTCGTAGTCGAGGACACTGATGTCAGCGTTGTCTAAGATTCCCGAAGTGAGGAGTTGTTGCCTAAGGTCATCGGGTACCTCGTCGGGGAGCTCAAGTGAGGCTTTGGCTGCATTTTTGCTTGTTGTCGACGGTGGGGCAGGAGTTGTTGGTGTAGCCGTGCTCTTGGTTTCGGTTTGGTAGTTTTTGAAGTTGTTCTTGGGTTGGATGTTGACGTTGTCCTTCGTTACGGTGTTCTTTCGATGTTCGAGCTCCTGGAAGACATCGGAATGCAACGTAGAAACGCTGTACTGAGAGGATTCAGACTGACGTGGTTGCTGATGGTAGAACGTCTGTTGTAAGGGCTGTGAATTGGGAATGATTTGTGGTTGCGATCCGGACGAGATGAACTGAGACTGCGACTGGGGTTGTTGGCTGTAGAAGTTTGTCGATGGCATTGGGGTCACAATCTGAATCTGTTGGCCGTCGTTTGACTTGACGTACTGCGGTGCCTGCGTCGAGGATTGGTATTGTATTGGGTTTGGTGAGGTGACGAAACTGTTAAACTGTTGGTGTTGGATGCCGGAATCACTGTTGTACTGGTTGGATTGGATTGAGCTGGGTGTAGTTGGACCCAAGTTTGGAGCTGGGATGTCGTGAATCACCTGATTGCCTCCTGTGTAGGGCGAGTAGTTGTTGTAACGATTGCCACCGACCTCCGTGATGTGTTGCTCGTACTTAGGAATGGATTTCAGCAGCTCGGTCTCCTTTGACGGTCTAATGTCGAAGAAGTTGTGCAGTTGACTTAAGTTGGGTGATGGATTTTGGCCAAAGGAAGTAGTTTGGGACAGCGGCTTATGGTTGTAAGGAAGTTGTTGTGGATTGTAGCTCTGATCAGGTCTTGAACTAGGACCCTTCTGAGCCTGTGACTTCTGGTAGCGATTGATGGTTTCGTAATTTGGCGCTTGTGGTTGGACCGGACCTGAAAAGGTGGGCTTCTGCACGAAGGACGGTGGACGGTTATACGGCTGAATTTGCGCCAGCGGTGGGCGATTAGAAGACTCCAGCTTCAAGGTGCTTGGAACTGGGGTGGGGCGGAACTTGACGGGTTGATAGGATGCCGGATTTGGACGCGACGGAAGGTCTTGTGTCTTCGATGCTGGAGTTGGGAAGAAAATGTTTTGCTTTAGAGGTTGAGCTACAGGTCTCTGTTGCTGTTGTTGTTGATAATGTTGTTGTTGTGGTGCGAGGATGGGCTGTTGTTGTTGCTGATTGAATTGGAAATGTTGCTGTTGTTGTTGTTGGTACACATTCTGCTGTTGATAGTTTTGATACTGAGATGGCGCAGCAGGCGTTGTCGTAAGTGGTCGTTGATATTGCTTGGGAGGTTGATTCTGAGGATTCACTGGAACTTGATTATATAGAGGTCTCTGCTGTTGTTGTTGCTGTTGTTGATATTGTTGTTGCTGCTGCTGTTGTTGTTGATGCTGAAACTGTTGCTGTTGCTGCAATGGCTGTTGATTCTGTTGAAAGTTCTGAAAATGCTGATGCGACTGCGGTGGCTGCTGCTGTTGTGGTTGGGCTTGAAGCGGCAACTGAGGCCTAAAAGCCGTCAACGGTTGAGGCTCTGGAAGCTGTTGTTGCTGAATTGATGGTTTGAAGTCCGGTTGAATGTTCTGATTCTGGTAGAATTGTCCTTGAAATCCTTGGTATCCATTTTCAAAACGTGCCCGTGGATCACCAAAGTCAGCTCTCACATTGGCTGTTGGCGATGGTTTCGGAGGGAAACTACCGGCCTGTGGTAATGCAATAACCGACCGTTGAACACTCTCCGCATTGTGCTCCTGCAGTTCATGGCCAGATTGAGATTTATCTTCCGAACCGAAGGTAACATGGATTCCGCTGTTACTGTGGAACTTCTCAGAATCCGGGTGAATAATGGTACGAAGGGTGGTGGTTTTCAACGGTGGAATGGGGGTAACAACGGTTGGGTAATGGATAATCTCTTCTTCTTCCTCTTCGGTGCCCTCGCTTTCGTTGTTATTAAGCGATGCAATCGGTTCCTCTAAGTGAAGTTTATTGTTCTCATCCTTTTTATACTTGACATAGTAGACATGGACTTTCTCCTTCTTTTTCTGCTGCACCAACGGTTGCGGTGATAGCGTCACCACACTCTCATTGCTGTCCTTGATGATGATTTCTATTATTGGTTCAGGAGCTTCCAGGAATTGTGGATATTGAGAGAATTGGCTGTAGTCTGGCAGATGGTTTGACGTATCAGGAAATGAATACTGGCCTGTAAAAGATTAATTAATGCAAAGTCTCAGTCAGAATTAAATTCACTCACCAATAGCACTTTGGCCATTGTACAAACCATCTTGAGAATAAAAGGCTCTTCCGTCGTCATAGCCTTGCCTTCGATTTCCAAAATCAACCGTGTATGAGAAGCCTGGATAGCCAAGATTCGTCAACGTTCGTTTACCTCTATTGTCGCCTGGGGTTTTCGAAGATTTTGAGGTTTTATTCGGGGACAACTTGACGGGTTTGTCTTTACTAGGTTCCTTTGCCGCTGTTGCAAGGGAAATATAAATTCCGATTATCTAAAAAAGAAAATTGTAATGGTTAACATTTTCCGACCCGGAAATACATATTAACAAAAATCAATAATAACTTCCGTCCCTCGATTCTAAACTATGTCACAAATCTTTCTCACACCACACACTACACCGTCCCAAGCTATTTTTTCAAAGAATCTTTAATGCCTGAAACACAATACTATGTTGGTGCTAGCGTTCTTCCGCTGGAAGTGCTTCACAAATATGTTGAACCGAGATTTTCAAATTTATTAGCTGTTTGCACAACATTCCGCACAAATTTTCTTAAATAAAAAAAAATCTGCGATGCGAAGTGTCAGAACGCACAGAAAAGTTCAACCCAGTCGAACTTTTCCTCAGAGAGAAGTCGTTGTTACGTATGGTTACGTAATACGTACGCCGCTTTACTGTCTTTCGCTCTCCAACGTAGAACAGTAGCACGCCGCCGCACGATTGTTCCTGGTGCCATTGAATTCCTTTAGTTGAACATTAAATGTCACTCAACGCTAGCACTAACGCAGTATTGCGTTTCAGGCATAATGTAGCTAGTCCCACAAGAGATTTCTGGGAGATTTACAAAAGAAGCCTTGGAGATTTATACAGACGATTCGATAACCATGATAAATTTGACCTGCAATAGGCGAAAAACACTTCAAGAGGCCGATTGATCTCGGAGCCACTATAGGTGCCATAACCCAAAATTGCCCTATAGGGAGACATGCCACGCGACTGGGTTTTCCCGCCCAGATGATTTATGCAGAAGCTGTAAGGACGAAGAAGAGGAAGAAACGATCCTCCAACTTGTCCGTATCTGTCCAGCACTCTCTCTTAAGACATGCGACCATCTCGGCTCCTTTTTTTTTTTTTGATACTATTGGCGACCTAGCACATCAAAATGCAGGTAAACTAGTTCAACGATTAGGAAGGTGAATTTCTCCTAGATTTCGAGATATCACCGGTATTTGCTGCCGGCCTCTCTTTGCTAACCTTACTCTGAGAGACCAAATAAAAAGAGAGAAGCAAAAACACAGCAACCCCTTCAGTAATGACAGACAAAAGACCTGAAGTACAAATTATGGAGCCTCCTTGACCAATTTGTTTAAGGCTGACTTCACGGTTACATTCGCTTATGCATGATCACATTATCTACCAGATTCAGGAGTTCCCACTTCTTGAGTTCTTGTTTTAAGTTAGTTCTTAGGAAACAAATATAATCTTCTGCAAAGGCATAGGACTGGCGGTAGAAGGGTCATGGCTTGAAGAGCCGATCGAACTGATTAATGATGATGACATGAGGAAGTTGGATGAAAAATGCCGTGAATGGCAATGGCAACAACACCAACTATCCTCAGTTACATACATAGTTTCGACGCTGCCCACCTCTGATGCCACTGAAACACTACACCACACCCCCGCATGAATAAAGTCATGTCTATGATTTCACCTTCATCAATCGCAACCAGATCAGTTTGAAATGCCGTCGTTTGTTCAGCTGACTTCGAAGTTGTCTTGTGAGTGTTAAGATGTGTGAATTTCGTGCTACATACAACTTTGTTTTACGCCGCTGAACAAACACCCATTTCCGGAATTCATGTGCTGCAGGCTATGTCTACCGATGATTCTGCTAAAGATCTCCTTTTTTTTCGAACTTACCGGTCAAATGTCCCAGGACGATCATCATGTCTCGAGAATGGCTCGTAGAATTTTCTCATAGGACTCATAGAAGAAATCTTTATTCACATTGTCTGTCTTTTCTGTGAGGACATGAGTACAAATGAAGGTACATAAGTAGGTAGATAGGAGTGGCTGTAATCAGGCTTACACGTCCTTTTCATACCACTATTTCAACCTGATCTAATTGAAAAATGTAAGTGGAATGGTTATTTGGTTTTGTGGTACTTGCGGACGGACAGTGTATTGACTAAGACCGGGCATTTACAAAGGAAATGGTCGAGAGTTTCTGTCTCGTTCACATTTTTGCAGCTGCGGGAGTCAATGTTGAAGCGGATGCCCAGTCTTGCTGCATAACTATCAACCGTGAACTGACCCGTGCAGAATGTTACAAGCTGAGAGACGTATGTTCTCAAAAGTTACGCAGCTATTTAGCCTGAATTGTCACCGTGGCTCAGTGGTTAGTGCATTGGACTGCTGACCAAGCGGCGTGAGTTCAAGCCCCAGCCAGGAAGACCGAACATTTTTCACGGCACCACCTCTCGTCGGGGAATGACAAGCTTCCGGGAGTATAATTTGTCATGAAAGTGCTTCTCAATTCGCCGGTCTGAGTCGGCAATGAATTCTATTTTTTTTAGCAAATATAACGGAATGAAACTTTGATGCTTCATCATCACTCGCTCAGTTACGTGGTGGAAGCTCAAGACTTTCTTACCTCAGCCTACTTTATTTTACTTACTTAAGGTGCCGCTACAGTCGACGGTGGACCACGGCGCATTGGTAATGACTTGAAAAAACCTGCAACCGAGATTTTTACAGAGCAACAAATGAACTTTAGCCGGAGTGAACCAAGTCGTGTGTGTAAAATTCTTTAGAAGTACGTCTTCCCATTCCATTGCTGAGTGCTTTCTGAAATTCCGTCAAGAAAGTGAAACGCCTTTGAGTTGCCTTTCAGTTATCTTTTAACACGTTTGACACGTACACCCCGCCATTGTCAACGATTTGTTCTACTTTTGTGAACAAAACAAAAAATCAGTTGACACCAGACCGTCGCCAATCAATTCAACTGCACCTTCGCTTTCGTTTCTTGACTTCCGATTTCCTTTTCATTAGATTAACTTTCTTTAGATCTGAGGCGGTTTAACATGCGTTCCGGCTACGCTTGGGAGTAAGCATTTAACTTTCCACTTCGGCTGTCTAACTATCCGCCTAATTAAGATTCAAAATACGTTCTCGTTAAACTGCTTCGGTCATAGGTTCACTTTTTTTTTTTCGTTTTGAAGGCGATTTCTTTATTCTGCTTAAAATGAAGTTTTGGATAATTTTACACACATCCATGGCTGACAGGCTTAAACTTTTTTAATTGGGAGCAGGTACCAGTTACCCAGATTCGTGGCGAATTCGCGTATAAATTTCACTGGTCTTCCATTGCACAGAAATTCGTCGGATGTCGTTGGACGGATCGCCGGGTCTTTGAGTGTGTGTGCGTGTGTGTATTGAGTGTCAAAAATGACATAATTACACGTAAATTAACGATTTGTGATTTGTCATCGGCCGATATGTGTGCCAACCGACAAAACACGGGTTTCTCGGTCAAATCGGATAACAGAGGCTTGTTGGGAAAGCTTATAACGCAAGATTAGGCGATTGGGTGGGACAATAAATTATTTGACGGGAATCACCAAACATGAATTAATAATTGACTGTTAATTGGAAATGGAGAGGGGTCTCTAATTGACACCTATCGACGGACACAGGTGCATTTGTCGGTGGAGAGGATTGACTGTGAGTCAAATGCAATACTGGGTCGGTGTGTGAAAATCTTTAATCCTATTGCTGGGCGTATCCGTAATCTGCCAATTTGATTTATTTCGGGTTTGTGGCAATAAAAAAGGTTTTTAAATTTCGTCACAGCCCATCGACTTGGACTTAAAATTGACCACAACAAGAACTACTGTTTACTTTCTCTGCCTCTTCTTTGGATTGATGGGAAAATATTCTTGGAATCTGTGGGAAAGTATGAAAGTGATCCCAATGGTTCACTCAGTCAACATCTCGAAGGAAACAAAGCAAATCAACTGATGGCTTGAGAATCAAATAGACTCTAACCAGTAATATGGCAGAGTCGCCTTAAGAACGGGCAGTCTAAGGATTTTCAACAGCTGACACTTTTAAGAGGAAAAATCAATGTTTTCGAATCTTGAAGTATAACTGGATATCAGATGTAGTTCGGAGATCCAAAACGACTTGGTGGTATGGTAGTAAAAAAGGATTACATCCAATTACCAGGAAGTGTTTCAATAGAGGGCAAGGAATCAAAGGTGCTTAACCAACGACACAAGAACCTGCTTTGCCTTGTCAGTAAGTGGACTATCAGGCGACGGGTTGTGGGTTTAATTCCATTGCTAAAACATTTATTAAAATGTTCCGCATAAAAACTAAACTAAAAGGACCGATTCGAAGGTGTTCTATGTGTGTTCTTTTATTGCGTGTTTAACACTTAAAGATTATTTCTGTTTGTCCCGATTTTTGGGCTCTGATGTCACGATTTTAATGAGGTTGTATCTGGTTGCCCTTAGTTTGATGTGTGGTACCATCATAAAAGAATTACCAAATATCACCTAGAGAACTTTGCTCAACCTAATTATAAGGCGTTCGTTGACTTGACAACCATTACGAGGATAGGTACATAAGGTGATTGTCCATACGAGCCACAGACACACGTACGACAAGAAAGGCACTTTATGTATAATATATTCTAGATGCCAGTCCATCTATTGAAACCATTTGGAGCTCTTGATGAAGCTAGGTATGCTTTTGACATCAGTATGTGATAATCCGCCCAAATTGTCGAAGTGATAGGCTCCTAAATAGAGCTTCCTTTTTTGGGATAGGCCGGGCAGGTACAGAGGAAATGGAGGATTGTTTTTTTCCTACAAAAGTCATTTGAGAAGAGGCCCAGCATGAAGGCCGATGGGACAGTGGCCAGTGAGATCACCGACAACGGTGTCGGGTTTTAAGCAAGATCAGACTTTTAGAACGAGTGAGATTAAGCACAGGCCAGATCTCTCCAGTTGCCCGGCATATGGTATCATTCCTCCATCTTTGGTTTGTCTTGCTGATCGCTTCGTACTCGAAGAGTAATTTACATGTACTTACTTACTTGCTAAAGGTGGCGCTACAGTCCAGGGTAGACCTGGGCCTCAACCAACAAGAATATCCAACCAGCTCGTTCTTTAGCCAGCTGACTCCAGTTTCGCACACCAAGTTGGTTAGGGCGTGCACCACCTGAGTCGCGTTCTTCCTCTACTGCGCCGTTCCTCGAGTGTGGATTCAAAGATTTTCCGGGCCAGAGCATTGGTGTCCATCCGCTCTACATAACTCAACCACGTCAGTCGTTGGACCTTCACTCTTCTGGCTTAACCGATAACACTGTACAGCTCATACAGTTTGTCGTTGTATCTCCTCCTCCATTCCCCGTTTACGCAGCCGGGACCGAAAATCATCCAAAGAAATTTACATGTAGCGAGTGGAAAATCCAGACTCCTCCGTTCTAGTAGGATCTCTAATGTAGTACCACGTTTGACGACTTCATCGGCCCTACAATTTCCTAGAATGTCCCTGTGATTGAGTACCAAGCATAGGTGAATGTTAAAATACTCTACCATCTCCAAGAGAAATATGTAAGTGACAATCTGAGGTAGGTAATTTCCGCCTGAAAAACGCTACAGCGGCCAGAGAGACGAAATGATATATCTTCGGTCTTGGAACCGTCGGTATAGAAGTGAACGCAGCGCTCGTATCTGACATCATCGTTGTTGGCCGAAGGTTTAGGTTGATTTTCCATTTTAAGACGGTGTGTAGTCGGTGTTTTCCGGGATTTATGTTAGGAGATCCAAGATCGAGGAGGGGCCAATGTGGTTGTTTGACCATTGAGAGGAAGCCTTCAGTCTGAGAGAAGTAGATGTCGAGTGCCACAGATAGGGTGGTTCTTAGTACTCTGCTAATCCATATGCATGCTGATCTTTGCATTTTTCTAAGGCCGTCTACCAGACGATCACACCATACAGAAGTATAGGTCTGATAACAGATACGTAGACCTAGTTTGTGGTATGATGTTGCAGGCGCCATTTTTTTCCAATGGCCTTTCTGTAGCTGTACAGCGCTGTAGTGGCGTTTTTTCAACGCATTCAAGAGTGTTGACTTTCCAGTTCAATTTATTATCCAGAATGAGACCTAGGACAGGGTGGTTTCGTTTAATGAGGGCGGGTTTATTAGAGGAATTTTGTTTTCTCGGTGAAGAAGACTAGTTCGATCTTTTCGAAATTCACTCCCCGACCACTTTTAGGGGTATTTACCGGATCAATCGCAATCGCATCATTATCTGCAGAGCAATCACTGCGCATCGAGCAGTTTATTAACTGCCACAATCCAGAGAAAGGGGGACAGAACACCACCTTGCGGCGTAACGCAATTCACAGATCTATTATGCTTATGAGAATTTTTCAATTAAAATTAAAGATAAGCACAAGGGGAAAGTAGGTAGCTATAGCTAGATAGATTTACACGTCCTGTCATACTTCAATGTAGGAATGTTAGATAAGCAATTCAACGTTCTAAACATCATGTAAAATTTGGGAGTGATACCCAGTCCCCAACCCCCATGTCTTTTCATATTCTACATGGGTTAGTATTCCAAAATCTCCAAACTGCCCTTCCCTCAGGAGTAAGTCATTGACCCATGCTCTGTGGCTTTTTCCATCCAGAAAAATCCCTCAATCAAAAAAATTTACTTCCATTCGCGGTGAAAGTGGCAATCTCCAGTCAAAAGGCCGAACCTTAAGGAAACAAATCGAGGCACGCCTTTCATTATTTTTTTCAAGTGAAGCTCTAATCATTCTTAAAATTAACAGCGTACTAAATAACTATTTAAATAACAGAGAAAACATCCATTACTGCGGTTCGTAAGTCCATTAAAACATCGGGAAGCAGCACACTTGTGCAAGCACTTCTAGGAAAAAAACAAAACAGTGCATCGCTCGAGGCAAACTTATGACAACCGTCAAGTCACTCACTACGCCTCATCGACTTGCAAACACCTTGTGTTCACAGTTCTGACGCAACGCTCTGCACATACAATCTCTCTCTCAGTCTCTGCCGGCACACTTCCTGCTCGAAAACGACCACCTTTCGGTTGCGTAAGACTTAATTTTTACTAATAAATATCACCAAGCGAGCAAGCTTCAGCAAGAAAACAAAAAGGACAAACTCATAACGCATCGGTGTTGCACGGCGACCTACCAGTTTAACCACTGTGCGCACCCCGTAAAGCGCTCATCTCGACGACGACGACGATGGCAACAGGTTGCATCTCCCAGAGCAAAGTGAAAACCAGTCACTTTTTGTCTTGCGTCTCTGGCTTTGGCTTGAGCTTGGGCTTGGGTTTCCAGCCAGCGCATAGCACAGCAGTTCATTAGCATGCATTTGACTCTTCGCCACCCTCGGGTTGCATAAGAGCGACTCGAGCACGAAGAAGAAGAAGAAGAAGAAAAAACGACGGAATTACCCGTCTATTTGGCCTGCAGAGATCTCTAGCAGCCATATGTCGTCGGTGCACTTACTCAGCCTCAAAGGGGATCGGTGAATCTAAGCGGTGGATCCAGCGCGGGGACACTTGGGTGTAGGAAAATGTAAGACTATACAGCATTTGCTACTGTTGCAAGTATACATATCCCGGGTGGTTATGATCCCCACGCAAATCGCAAATTGGACCACGACGGTATGATTAACTGAAATTGCAGTTTAAACAGCGCCAACAATGGGTTACGTGAAACTCTTGCCTTCGGTGTGGGTTGCTTTGTATCCATTTCTTGGAAACGGGATCAGAGCGAAGAGTGTTAATTGAAAAACTGCTGATCTCTATTAATATCGGCCGCGTGCCGTGCTGGTGATCATTAATTTCTGAAAGAAAACATTACGCGATGAGCATGAGCATTGCCAAATCGATGGGCCTAGCTTTAAACAGACGTGTGCCATGTTTGTTTTGCGTACGTCATGTACATCGTACATTGTATGAAAATAACACAAAGCCTCTATGTGGGTTGAAGTCATAAATTTGAAATGTTGACCTAGATGTTTGCTTTACGAAATAAGCGCAAATTTTAATGCTCATTGTTTACCTTGTGTTACCACTTTGCTGCACACTAAAAACGCATTCAGTGATCCCAATATGGGTTTTGGTTCATATTCAGAGTAAATATGGGGAAAAAGAAGATTCGATGGTCTATGGTTTCAAGTGCTGCCTTCTCAACACATTAGTCTAGAGCAAAGTTCCTCGGAATCGAATGCGGATGAGGTTGGTCTTGGCTGCTTCAAGGAGAAATTTGTCCGAGTGATTTTCGGTTCCATCTTCATAGACGGTGAGTGGAGGAAGAGATACAACGACAAACTGTGCGGGCTCTACAGCGACATCGACCAACCCAGAAGAGTGAAGGTCCAACGACTGAGGTGGCTAGGTCATGTAGAGCGGATGGACACCAATGCTCTGGCCCGGAAAATTGTCGTATCCACACCGGATGGACGGCGTAATAGAGGAAGACGGCGACTCAGGTGGCGCACGCAAGTGGAAGGGGACCTTGTCTAACTGGGCGTGCGAAACTGGAGACTGCTGGTTAAAGATCAAGGTAGCTGGAGACACTTGTTGGTTGAGGCCCAGGTTCCACCCCGGATTGTAGGGCCTCCTGTAGACCAAGAATATATACATAGTATGTACATCGGAATGAGAGAATGTCTTGTCCACCGCACCTTAAATGAATGGTTCGACGTTGTGCCTGACAGCAGTATCTTGATTGCCATCGCTCTTTAACAGTCCGCAGAAATACTTAGCACCAACAACAAGCTCTGTTCTTCGCCTTTTCCTGATCGGTTAAACGTTATCATTCCTCCTGCCCAACCTCGGCCTCCTGCCCAACCTCGAACATCTTTCATTCTCTCTCTAAAAATCCGTCTTTTTCTTTTGTCCTCGCCCGGTAGAATTCGTTAAGAAGATTGCGTCCTTCTTTACAGTGCAGCCTGCATTCTTCATCAAACCAGAGGTTTCATTGTGGTGACCTAAAGGAACCCATCATATTCCTATGTCCTCTTCATGCGAGATTCAAGGACTCTTAATTCTAGCAGTCATCGACGATCATATCTAGAACAGGCCTTGGCGAGGAGCTCGTAGAAACAATCCTTAGTGGCACCACTAGCAATGACAAAAGCCTCCCAATTTGCATCAATGGTAACAATATTGAGGGAGGATGTTACCATCTAGATCGACAGCCAGAGCTGAAGATTCGTAGCACACAGTATAACGTAAAACTTTGCGGGGTCTCTGGTCACAAGAGCATACCAGTCACTGAAACGACTGGCGAACTAACAAGAAAGCGATTGGCCCTCGACTGGGAGGTACAGGTAGAACTCACTTACCACGTGTGAAATATCAAGCAGCCTTTGGGCCATGTATGACCAAGCAAGAAACAATAAGCTTCTGAAAAAATATAGGAAATGCAGATAAACGGTGATGAATTATGCAGAGGTTGTAGTAGTAGTAGGAAGAGGTACATGACGGTTTAAACCTCTTTCAAGTAAGAAATAAGAACGTGATCACTGGGCAAATATGTAGTTCTTTGAATGATTGTCTGATGGTTGATACCTAGAAACCGAGTTTCGCTTCTTCGTTGGAATCAGGCTTAAGCTCTCTTCTTGTCTAACCTCTTCTCTTGTCGGTCTATAAAGTGGCTATGGCAACGCTACCTAACCATTATTTCGAAGTCACGGATTTTCGACAAATGGATTTCCTTTGCTACTTCAAAGGGCCTGCACAGCCAGCTTGCAAATGTTGATGCGCTTGCGAGTTCTTCGAGTTATTTTAGTTGAGAAACCTCGTAGGCCCTCCACCTTTTGCGTAGGATTTTCTTCATCTTCTGGATAGTTTAGTGCTCCTCATCACTTTGCTATGAACTTCTGCAAATTCGATTAGTTGGAAACTGTTTTATGTTGCCCATGTTTTTGGAAACTAGGTTTTCCAAAGGCCGAGTACGATTTTGGCCAAAAAATACTCAAAATCATGGAGAGCAACAAAGAAAATCATATTGAAATTCACTCAGATCGTGAAGTAGCTAGCCACTTTCCATATTTAGTCAACACTGTTCTTCACACAAGGTTAGATGACTGACAACATTTTTGTAGGCACAAATGATATTAAATGCTCCGTCAGTGCCAAAGTCGATAGAGGGCCAAGGCCTAGCTTTCCGCAACCATTCGTGTTGTGCAATGCCGCAGATCTCTTAACGAGAGACGTTCCACGTAACCGCAGGGCAGCCGACCTGGCAAAAATAGGGGCAGGACGGCATCTTCTTAAGAACTTGAGGAAAATATCTGCTTCAATCGAATTTATTAAGTTCTTTCTTAATACAGATGCTAAGAAAAAAGACCGAGAGACTTACCGGAAAAACTTAGGTTAACTAATAATAGAGGTCCTTACTTGGATTAGGTGTCCCCTCCAACAATTTCTGCAAAATCTATAAAGACGAAGAGGAGGAGGAAACAACAATTCACCTACTGTGCACTTGCCCTGCCGTTGCAAAGTTAGGAAAAATCCTCTAAAAATGACGATCTTAACGATTTGGCCGAACTCGAGAAAAAATAAGAAACATGGTACTACTCTGGACATCCTGCCACAGCGAAGGAATCTGGGTTTTCCACTCATGTAAACTTCTCTTAGAGTACGACGCGATCAATAAAACAAACCAAAAATGTAAGAATGGTACCACGTGCCGTACTTCCATCATGGCCTATGCTAAATCTGACTCGATCTAAAAAAATGTATCTTGCTCTGTCCCATTGGCCTTCATACCAGAATGATGGGCCTCTTGTCAAATGACTTTTGCAGGAGCCCAGGGACGTAGCTGAGAAAGAGACTATCCTCCATTTCCCCTTCTTTTGTCCTGCCCTATCCCAAAGAAGGAAGCTGTAACTAAGACCCTACCACTTCGAAAACTTGGGCCAACTATCACATACTGACGTCAGAAGTGTTCTTAGCATCATCAAGAGCTCCAAATTGTTTTAATAAAGTGAGTGACGTTTTCCAAGTGGTATCACAAAGGGCCTTCCCGGCCTGCGTGTGTCCTTCTCTGAAAGAGCGAAGCCACCTAACCTAACCTTGTTGAAACTAGAACTCGTTCACTTAGCTGTCAACGTCCTACGCGTTAATCAATTCAACTTTTTTTCCAACTGTTCATTACCAACTTTGAAACCATCGGTTAGCCTTTCTAATACTTAAGGCAGCACACGATAAAACTGTCTAAAATATGGTTCCCATCCAATTCACTTTTTGAGTAGCTGCTACACAGAATACAACCAAATAAATTTGTTTGAATTCAGACTTGAAGTCTTTTAAACAAGCCTTCGTCGAGTCTCCAACATGATTTGTTTTAATTTTAATAAATTACTTAAAACATAAACAATCTTTAACCCACTCCGTTAGGTGCAATGAAAATTATGACCTCTTACAAGTACTGTTATGCAAAGTTAACAACATATGCCCTTCAACCTAAATCATCTCAAGAAAAGAGTATTTCATCACCAGTCGCCAAGAAAAGCGCCACACAGCATGCCCACGAAGAAACGTCTGACACGTAAGGCACCTCTTGCCTTACCTCATCTCACGAGCTTGTCAGCCAAGACATCGTTACAAGAATTACTACAGAAAGTGAAAATCATTTACGAGTATTAACTCATAAAAGAAAAGCAAAACACATCTCAAGCTTTCTGACCTTACTAGCACAAAAAAAAAACATGGCCACGACAGCCAGCCATGTCGTGAATCACGAGTTAGCGATTAAACACCTCGAATGTAATAACTAACAAACCACATGTGTCTAATCAAACAGTATATCCAAAAATGGAAAGTATAAAGCGGCACTAAGGTACGAGAAAGATATCTTCCCCAAGAATCGATGAAAATATCCAAACGAAGGAAAGAATCTCACGTTTGCCCATCCGCCGTGTTGTTACGTAAAGCCCTTCATCTGCAGTTTTACTTTCATTCAGCCTTGAATGTGTGACTTCAGTCGGTCCTTAGCTTTCCATTTCGATGTCACCTGCTCGCATCTACTCTCATCCACTCTCACGATGATCGCTAGTGGTGCTCATCGAGAAAAGATACCTCTTGACTGACTTTTGAACAGGCAGTTGGTACCTTTGGTGTGGAGGAAGGAAATTAGAGGAAAAAAAACAGAGCCCCGGGATGGACTTTTACTTTCCTTAAAGTGGAATAACTTCACCAGTCAAACAAGATCGAATGAGCCGTCTCTGGACCGTGGGCAGCTGCAATCAAGAGCGTAAATTGCTTGTTTAGTAAATTGCCGCACACGGTAATCAAACGAAATTGAAGAATGATTATGGGTTTGTGATTTCGTTGCAGGCATTACATGCGAGTGGTTTTAAACAGTCTTCCTGACTCTGGCAAACGCCCTGCTTTATATAAGTTTGAACAATTAGAGAAAGACACATTTTTTGAAATTTAAAATGTGTAGGTAGATCTATTGCTCGTTAGGGGCAAGAAGTCTTGAGTTACAGGCATGTGAACGGATGCCTATTGACAACTACAATAAGACGACAATCATTGAAATCAACCTTACATGTGCTTTAAATCCAACAAGGTTTGCCATCCGTCCTCTTTTCTTCGGGCACTGTCCACTATTAAAAAACGACCTGAGATGTCCGGGGGGATTTTTCAAATGTATCCGCGGTTTTTAAGAAGTTGGGATCTTAGGATAATGGAGTCCTATGTAATATGTACATCACGTGGGAAAATGATCACTGTCGAATCGTAGATCGTAACCGAGGCAAGTGAGAGAGCAAATAATGGCTTGGTTGGTTGGTTTAGTGGGTGTCCTAAAGAGTTACTTAGACCTTAAGCGGGTCCATTGTACCCATAAAAAGTGTACTCATGGGAGTCAAACCAAGGGATAGGGTTGGCTAATCCGGAAACCACCCAGAAAGGGATAGAAATCTCAGGAGTTTCCTAAAATCAGCGATATTAAAGTCCTCCAGCGCATAGAAGAAGCTACTACCAAGAGTACGCAATCTTCTGGTGGCCAGTGCGGGACATTCGCATAGCAGGTGTCGGACGGATTCTATTTCCTCTTCGTCCTTGCAGCTTCTGCAATATTCGTTGTAGGGCAATGCAAGACGTTCCGCATGGATTCCTAATGCGCAGTGTCCTCTAAGGACACCGGAGACGATTCGTATTTCCCTTCGACTAAGTTGTACGAGATTTTTGGACTTCTTCTTATCGAAGGCTGACCATAGTGATCTGGCACATGTGTCCATGAGACACCATCGCGTATTAGCCCTGATCATGTTTTCCTCATCCATATCCCCGTAAAGAGTGCTAATGAGTGTCTTCGCGATCGGAAGGGTATATATAGGATCTAGTTCTGCACCCCCCTAGCAAGTTCATCCGCCCTCTCATTGCCCGATACATCCCTATGGCCCGGTACCCATCATAGGATCACCTTGTTGGTCTTTAATATAGCGTTGAGGTTTTGTCTGCAGACCTTTACGAGCTTCGATTTTGTCGATGCTGACTGCAGAGACTTAATAGCCGCCTGGCTGTCAACATAGATAGTAATGTTTTCTCTGACAATGGCTTGCGATGCCACTTATTTTCTGTTTAGCGCAGTGAGCAGTGTAGAATCCTCCACAGAAAAACGTCGAAAGCAGCCGCTGAATCCAGTGTGTTGTTCTTCACTTTACGCAAGAATGTCGGAGGTGTTTTGTTCATAACCTTTAGTTCTTTGAATTTTTGATGGTAACCATAAATCCAACAGAGTGGAAAGGGACTCTGTATGTACCTTAAATTGCTTTTTTTTTATTAGATAAGCCAAACAGAGGTTGGCCATTGAGCATACTAGGTTAGGTTTGTGGGTTGATGAAAACGATAAGGATTCTCCACATCGCACTGAGACTCTTGGTCGCAAGCTTTTATTATCTGATCGTACTGTATGGTTCTACTTTCCTGACGTTAGCCATTCTGTTACACTTGCAAACTTGAGCAGATCCGAAAATAATCTGTCCTATAGACAGGTCTTCGGTTTTATCGAAATTTGGGCAGTGACGGAGAAATGCGTCGTGTCATCATGTGCTTCTTCATCTCCGCACATTTGCATAAGTCATCTTCGCTCAGATACAACTTTTTGCATTAGATCTGTGCATATTGTGGTCAGTCACTATCCCTACCAACAATGACAAGGATTTCCTGCCCATATGCAGAAGTTTTCGATTCTTGCTTTGTTATATTCAGACCACAAACTTCTTAAACTTTCGCAAGTAGTTTGGGGACTTCCATGTGTTTGCTTCGATAAAGGATGACAAAGTGGAGGTTTAATTGTACAGCCCCAATGAGGAACACACTCAATAAAGTGCAAAGATTGGCTGAAAGACGGGGTCCATGCGAACATGCCCAACTGCAACAATAGAATTAATTTTGGATCTAACTCCCCTACATATTGAGATGGGGGACAGGACGAACTGATCAATCCAAAGGATGTTAAAAGACGGCATTCGATGCACTCCTCAATAAACTTTCTAACTTGGCAATCTCTATGGATGACAGTATTAGGAAGTTCAACTTTGCTAAGACCTTCTTATTGAGGCTCAGCAACAAGAAAGATTTCTCTGCACCCACAATCTATAGAATAAGCAACCACAGGATTAAGTGGTACACGAACGGATCATGAACTGAAGAGAGAATTGGTGCAAGTGTATTCGGACCAAAAACAAAGTACTTTGAATGCATGGACAAGTACACCAGCATCTTCCAAGGAGAAATAAATGCTATAAGCAGACGCGTTTAAATCAATCTTGGCGGGAAATACTGTCGGGCAATAATTTTAGACAGTCAAGTAGCTATTAAAGCACAAGAGTCTCATGCGTAGGCACACAAAATGAATAAACTGGGCAGGGACAGCAGTATTATCCTCTACTGGATACCCGGGCATCCCGAAATTGAGGGTAACGAAGAAGCAGAGAGCTTAGCGAGTCAGGGAACAGCTGGACCCCACTTTGACTCTGAGCCATTCTGCGGGATATGGGATCATACCCTAAGGGAAGAGTTTAAGAAACCAGAGAGATGAAGGGAAGGCCAGAGCGTAGAATAACATTCAGGGTCTGAGACAAACCAAGAAAAACCTAGGGAACTATAACCGGAAAAGGTTCAATGCGTGCAACGGCCTAAGCCTACTAACAGAGGACTGTAGATTCGTAGGACACCTAAGGGACCTAGAGGTAGAACAAGAAGACTTACATTTTGTAAAGAGACCAACGAGACTCTGAAACACATCCTGGAATTTTGTGGGGCCCTTATCCACAAAGGAATGAAATATTTAGACAATTTTCAGTTATCAGGCAAGGATATACCAACCATAGACTCTTTCTCATCCTTAGATTTCTCAGCGAAACTGACCTAGTGAAAGCGCACTTGGGTTTAATATTCTGGCTAAGGCTCGACAGGAATATACGACTCTGAAGTATGATTCAGAAAGGAACTATAGCGCTAGGGGAACTCTGACGGTGGAGCAAATCTCTCCAAGGCACAATAGACTATGAGGTCGCCGTGCAAATAGACTTAATCTAAGCCAAAGTTTTAAGTTTTCGTGTTTTAAATTTTGTTCACCTCAATGCATGTAGGATCACTGATCATTTGAAAACACGTTTTCTTAAAAACTATTTGTTATATACATACATACGTACACACTTCAAGGCTACTATCAGATCCCCAATAGACTGTCATTGATAAAACGACTATGTGGTATCGATGGTGCAAATGGTTGTTTGTTGATAGTAAACTTCAACTTATCCTAAATTTTAAGGACCGTCGTAGAAAACAAAATAAAAAAGCTAAGATGGAAGAAACTCCATTCCAGCGTACTGCGCGCCTATTGATAAGGTAAAATAGAGAAGGCTGGGCATGGTTGTTGCAATTGACAATGCTGCAGACAATGCAAGTCAACTAAATGAAACTATTGGGTAGAGTTAGCATGGTGTCGAGCTCAGCTGCTAGCTCTCAAAGACCCTGATCCATTTAGGTATCAAGCTCTTTGCATTACTATAAAAACATTCTTCTAGAATGTTACCAAAGTACAGACTTCCCACCGTCCTGCCCCTGCTTGTCGTATTCTAAAGACTGATCAATATTTGACTCCAAGAAAGCCAATCACATAAGCCTCAGGCTTTTAAGCATTCCGTACAAGATTTTATCTCCCTGACCCCTATCAGTGTGGATTCAGGTCAAGAAAGTCTACAATCGACTAAATTGTTCAACTATGACGGATTCTACTGATTCAAGAAGTCGAAACCGAAACCCACACCAAATTTAAGGCTGCTTGTGACGGCATTTTTAGAGCCGTGTTGTGCAAACTTATGTATGCCTAGTTTTGGCATCCCTATTAAACTCATCTCATCTTAACTCTGCAAGTGTCTCAACCTCCAAAACCGTCGACTCCGACACATGAGAAACAGACTTTTTGGAGAACTGAGTGACCTAACAGAAGTACCGATAACGAGCATACTCCACTTCATTAAGAGTACAGGGTGGTTTGACAGACCACCCATCTAAAACCCAAAATTGGAACATGGCCCACAGTACAAAGGGGAACACAATGGACCAGTAGGCCCCCGTGAACGCTCGGTCATTGGACTAAGCCCTTTCCCCATAACCTAACCTAACCTAACTCATCTGTCTGTGTAGGAAAACGATGGGGAATGCTCGCTGGCTTCTAAAGGTCGGTAACGAACGGTGACCTTTGATGTCAAAAAAGGATCTATACAAGCTTAAGCACAATATCTTAAAAACCTATTTATCGAAACAGATCAGTCAAAATGCGTTTACCGACTAACGAGACCACAAAACCAAGTACAGCGACATGGACTTGTCAAAAAAATAGTAGAAAAACCTTTAGACTATCTAAGGTCACATTAGACTGCACACCTCTGCATAGGATCTTACAGAGTTGCCACTGTTGGCTTCCTGTTTTTGCCCAAATCAAGGGCTTTTGATTAAAATTGATGCCAATCTTAGGCAAGTGAAAATTGAGAGTACTTAGTGTCTCCTACCCGATTTCTTGACTCAATAACAAAGCCTTCACATATGTTTACGCGTCCTTCCAAATTATCCACGTTTAGTTCTCGCCGATCGTAAATAAACACAAATTTTGCAAAATTCCTCGTATTTATTTGTGTTAATTAGTTTTATTTATTTATTTGAAAATTATTCAGAGTCCAAGGCCTTAATGAAATGACACCCACGACCCAAAATAACTTGAACTCAGTTTGTTCCCGTTAAGCTTGATTCTCCGGTTAAACCATATTTCCATTTAAGAGACAATTTACTCCGATTGTCAAAGTTATGTGGAAACACTCTCTTTTCGTTGTAGACTCTCCCATAACGCGTTACTTCAACAACAATGCCAACTTGAATGTTTATCTTCTCCACTTGACTGATGGCAGAGATACAAAAATTAATTTGATCAATTTACAATGAATAAAGCGCTAGATGCATCACCTCTCTAATTACACTGCACTCTGGGGCCAACAGGTAATAGTTTACAGACAAAAAAAAAACGTGTGCCCTATTGTATGCGGCCCGCTAAAGAGGTCTCTCGTTAAGATTCACAAGAGATAACGCCGAAGAAAAGCAAATGGATGCTACCGACGACAACGATCTTCAACTACGATCGGTGCTGGATCACAATGCCATCGGAAGGTTTGTTTTTAATTATTCGAATTCGGTCTTTGCAGACGCATGTCATACGTGTAGGAACGGCGTCGAAAAGCTCTCAAACTTGACCTGATCAAAATGTGATTTCACCGCGATCTTACTTTCTATTTTGTTGTATTTAATTGGCACACAGACCTGACAACGTCAACGGTGACGATCTTATCGATTTTGTGAGATTTTTGTCCGATGACGAGACATTGGCGCTTGAAGTTTCCGCCTTGTGAGACGGTGTCGAGTCAAATTTGTTTTTACTAAATTTTATTTGTTTTTAATGCCACTCAAGGGACTACTAGCCAGACGTTATGTCATGGTTGTGTCGTTTTACCGCTCAATCGTCTACCATGAGACATTAATAAAAGTCCGCCACGATCGAGAGGCAACTCTCAACTTTCTCTGTGAACGAGTGGGACCTGCCAAACCAGTCCTGAGGGAATAACCTCCACACAAAAGAAGTTCCTCTCGTCCAGAGAGTACGATTGGTAAGTGATCTTCACTTAATCCGATCCGATGATCACTTAAGCGATTGAAGATACATTTGTATGGATCGTGGATTGCTTAATCCACTCGGATTCGATTAATGCCTGGTTGTTGCCAATTAAGTCACTTTTGCAGATCCCTCTAGCATCGTGAACGAACTGTTGAAACCACCAAAAACGATTCACTTCGTCGATGATGTAGCATGGAGGAGCATAGATCATCTTCCAAACTGCACCCGCGGTGCCGTGCAAACAACAGATGTCCAAAAAGTGAAAGGTCTCTTCCACTGTGCTGGTGGCGGTGGCGACGACGACGACGATGGTGATGTGAAGAGAGACTATGGTGAAGATGGTGAAGATATACATATTTTCTTTGCTTGTCTGAAGCACGTGAGGCTGGGAGAGATGCCACTTTGTATTTACAAATGAAACGAACTGATTTGAAAAAATACGAGCGTTTTCGAAAGAGTCCCAGGCGGTGAGAGAAAAGTGACTGTGACTGGGTATTCCGTTGTCTTGTGACATTTTTGCCTTTGCGGTTGAGTGGGAATTTGGCCTTGTGACACCGCAGAGTTAATCAAATTCAGCAAAATTGGAAAGATATTCGAACATATGTAAGGTCAGAGCATTGGCTTGTATAATAAGTGTTATCGATGGAAAAGTCGATGCACAGAAAAGAGACTTTGAAAGTTTTTGGGATTTGCAAAAGTGGTAACCTTGGTGATCGACATGAGCCTATGTTGAGACAGATATTCTGATGAATAAACATAAACAGATCACAACGCTGTGAATAAACATTATATTTATGATTCAGTGAATAGAGCCTTGCTTTGGGGCGTTAGAAATCATTAGGCATTCATAAACCGCACAATACCTTAGCCTCGCTCACCTTATTTCTCTTATTTTTACTGGCGTCACTGCGACTTTCCTAAAAAGTGTGAATAAGAAAGTAGGGCCTGGGTCAGTCGCAATATTCGGATGGATAAACCAGAAAAAGAAAGGATTTTTTTTTTTTTTAATTTCCCAACTGGTTACATACATCTGTCTTATAAAGACACCTAGTATACTATTTTACAATGTAGTTAACGGGACTTATTCTAGGCTGAGTGACCATTGTCCTTCAGTCTCTTTTTGGAACAATATGAATCAAGTAACATAGTATGAAACAAATAATATGGAGTTTAAGTTACGTATTTATATATTATGAAGAGCTTCTTCTAATCATGTCGCTTGGTCTGGTTGTTTTCAGTATCCAAGAAAGGATATGAAAGGTGAAATTTCTTGTGTTCCTTAAGGGCCTGCCGTGCATTTAGTAGGGACAAAACCTCCAAATCAAACTTTGTCTGAAGGTTTCTGATTGGACCTCGTTCCATCAATGAGGAAATCTGCTCCGCATTGACAACACACGCCCGATGCTTGTAGTCCGGCTAGCAGGTCATTGGACGAAAGAGTAAAAGGATGACATTGATGAACTAACCAGAGGTGGACGAAAAAATTCACAACAACATCAATAATAACAATAGTCGACACTTATCCTATGATCCTGGCTCCATGGATATATCACCTGATGCAATGACACCGGAATTTTGGTTGCTGTGCAAACTTAAGCTCGATTTATCTTGTGTTCAGGACTAGACTTTGGCCAGAACCTGAGCCTGTACTGGGCTTTAGTCGAATTTTTCACGAATGGCACGCAAAAACCAATCATGGGTTCGGTGCTAGTGTCGTCGTGGGGACCGACAATACTAGACTTCAAGCAAGTATGTCTCTGTTTTCCATGCGAAAACTTAGACTATCATAATGGACACGAACTGTTTTGTAAAACATAGGTGGAGAGGTCGAAGTATCTGGTTCTGTAGCAATAGACATGCTGCGCTTAAGCCATTGCTTTACCCTTTTACTAGTTTCAAAATAGTTCGGGAATGCAAGTACTCTCTGTATTTAGTCGCAGAGCTCTTGTCTGAGACCTTAGTTACACTGGGATCTCTGGAAATTAGATCTTCGATATCATTCCTAGACAAGGCTCAGAGGAAGTTTGCCTAGAACCTAAACCTGCGTTGGGTCTTTCCGAGTCTTCGGTTAGGGCCTTATTGACGATCTGGGTTTCTTATAAACATAATTGTGTGCGGAACGACTCTCTAGTATGCAGGCTCAAGTTTGGCATTTTTGCTGTTTTTTTTAGTATAAAATAATGAAGACAATGTCTTGGTGTTCTAACGGAAAACTTCACTTTTGCTTAGCATCTTAACGTGCTTCATACACTACTTAAGTGACACCCCTGTCTGTTCCGCTTGTGAAGAGGGCGGCCATACTTCCTTTGTAATTGTCCTGCCTTTGCCCGAATCAGCTGGCAAAGCTGCAGTATGCCGATGAGGTGAGTGATGATACTGTAAGTTTCTCATCACCTTCTTCAGTTCTTTTTCCAAAAGTCGAAAAAATTCCAGTAAAATGGGTATAACTGGGTCTTGCTGCCTGGTAGTACAATAGACCGGTTGCATCTAGGTGCTCCAGTGGAGTATATTCTAACCAGACAAACTTTAATAAAATATCACTGCTTGTCGTGCTGAAGGTTGCGGGTTCAACTTTCGAATCACTGCACCTCATCAATACCCATGAACTTAGTCTAAAGAACTTTCTTACGATAACAGGATGAATGTTTAAACTCTATTCTGGAGTCAGCTTTAGTCACTCTATTCAAATGTTAATAAATTCATTGGAAACTGCTCAATATAAACCAGCCAGCTTGCCTACATACATAATTTTGTCCCCCTAAGTTCCACTAGTACATAACGTAGCGTATTAATTAATAAGACGTAGGTGCATTGGTCAACTAAGTAACAGATGCACTAGGATAATGCTGCGTCTTCTAGACGAAATTTTTGGCAATTAGGGAAGTCTTCCGATAAAATTATCCACAACGCTATCTTCTTACAAATCCTCCAAACTATTTGAGCAACGCCAAAACGAGTACCTTGCTGGGCGGTTCAGGGTCACTCTTCTGTGGGTCAACTTCTCAAGTATGGTCCCCATGTAATCGTGTCCATATTACGAGAATCGAGAGCATCCAACGCCGTTTTCTCCGATTTGCTCTTCGAGGTCTGCACTGGAACGACCCTTTTACACTGCGGCCTTATGAAAATCGCCTTAATCTCATTAACTTTAAAACCATCGAGGAAGGCGAAGACGCCTCCGACATGCTCTTCATTCACCGACTCATTTCTGGGTACGTTGATTGTGCGGAACAAGTTTATATTGCAATTGTGACAATCAACACAGGTCATTGGCCAATTTGTGATCAAGCGATAAAGCTTGACATCGTTACACTACACACTGTCACAGCTGTGGGGATGCAAATGAGAAAGAAACCCTCGTCTACTTCCTCTGCAGATATTCACAGGCGAAGCTTTCCTTGAACTTCTAGTCTGATAGAACTGGGAAACTGACGCTTTTTCTTAACTCTGCCGGATGAATCTGGATGTCCTTGAATTCACTTTCTCTCATTAACACACATCCACAAGCAAGATGTGGAGTAAAGACAGGTCTAATTAGGTTCCTATGGACAATTTATTCTACTCATCTAGAACAATACTTAAATGCCGAAGAATCACGTCCACCTTTGTAGATTGTAGGTAAAGTTAGGATCGTGCCTCCTTATCATTGGGGCCACCGATGGACCTATTGTGATTTCCTGCAATAAGATTTCGCTCATGATGCCTGGCAGATATGTATATCTTCCGATTTGAGGTAGAATTTGCCTAAATAACGATGATGTGTTCTGATTAAACAGTTACAGTTACACAAAATGTATTCTGCTGATCCTTCGTCCTCGTTGCACATTCTGCATGTGTTGGCTTGCACTGTTCCCATAGTCATTAGGTGTTTTTTGACTCGATAGCGTCCCGTAAAAAAGCCTGTAACCACGACTCCTGGTTAGTCCTGGGAGTTGTTTCGTTCTGGTATGGCAGATGTTTGGCATGAACCTTTTGGCTTGCCTGTTACCTTCAGTATTCGACGTCAATCTTTAGTGAAATCTTTGCGACAATAGCCACTTCTTATAACTGACCAAAGGTACAAATTTATTCTTTACACGAAAGATCTATTCATAATAGTCAGTGAAGGGCATGAAGTCCATGAGATTTCTAACTGGTGCATCAATTATGATCTTTCATAAGCAGCCAAGCAGTCATGGTGCCCTTCACGAGAAAAGAAAAACTGAACTATAGAGCTATTGGGAATTCGGGTCCTAGTTAAAATTGAAGTCACACTTAGCACTGCTGATAAACATCGTCGCTACAACCTATTGGCTGCACACCTAAGGAAGCACTTAAGCACAACAGAAGTCTGCAGGGGCTGTGGCTACTTAGATCCCCATCTAAAACCACGATACACTTTCTCTGCGACAGCCGAAGCCTCAGTAGAACGAAAAAAGCGGCACTCGGCTCATACTTTCTCAATGACCTGGGCGACCTGTCAGCTATGTCACCAAAAATCATCCTAAAATTTGTACTGAACTCAGTTTGGTCCAGGGAGGCCAATCAAAGGACGGAATATTTCTTTTACTTGTTAACAAATATTTAGGATCCATTGATCCATAAAGATTCGAGGGAGGTGCACGTTTCTCTGATGCCACCCCCTAAACATAAATTTGAGCACAGACAATAAGAACAGAAAGATAACATAATGGAACATAAACCGTAAACAAATTGGTGGCGCCACAGGTCGGGATGAGCCCAGGCCCCTAGGTAGGTAGGTAGGTAAAGTCTTTAGAGCCCAATTAGCGCTAGAGTGCGCCGTTTTGTAATCACTCATTTAGCCTTATTTGTATGTGGTTGTTGATTTCGTATTTGGTATGGTGTGGCGAAATCAAGCCGGTGGAGTTCAGATACAGGATTAGATCTCCAATCCTTTTTTCAGCTATCTCGCCGAGGTCCACGTAGAAAGGTTTGCCCAAAGAACGCTGTCTGGTCCTCGCCAGGATCGGACACCTGCAGAGCAAATGATGTAGAGGTTCTTTCTCATTAAAGTCATTGCAGCTTCTGCAAAAAGTTGTTGTGAGGAATACCAAGTCTCCAACTGGTCAATGGCCTGTAATAATGGCTACGATTTTGGCAATATCTGGTCTTGATTTGGCAAGTAGCTCTTGCGACTTAGTTTTATTGTAATTGGGCCAAGTCTTTCTTGAGATGACGCAACTGAGCAGGCCATTCCATCTATGATTGGCAAGCTGGGGGGAAGTGTAGATGTACAAAGCCCTTAACAGTACCCTGCGGAATATAGACACTTTCCGCAAGTGAACTGTTAAGGGCCGATTCTTTGCAGGCCAGCTCGTCGGCACGCTCATTGCCCTCATAATTGCTATCTGGATCCCATCCAGATGAGTGTAATTGTGGAGTGGGTACTCAGTTGATTAATTTCAAGCCGACACTGCTCTACCAGCTTTGCTGATATGGTAACCGCATCAATGGCTTTGATAGCGGCTTTGCTATCTGAGGAAATAGCGATATTTTGGTTGGTTGTTTGGAGATTGTTGAGCAAGCGGCAGGCCTCGCTAATTTCGAGAAGTTCCGCCTGGAAAACACTAGCAGAGTCTGGAAGACGAAGAGACTTTGATATTTTCATTTGGCCAGAGAAGATACCTGCGCCGACTTCGCAATCCATCTTTGACCAGTCCGTATATATACTAATATCATGGTCATTGATAACGTTTCCATTCTTCACTGGTAGGGAATTTAACAAGGAATAATTTCCTAAAATTGAGGGTAGGTGTCATGTAATCCGATCAAATCTCCTGGAATGGTTTCCAGGATCTTACAGTGATCGTACGGCTTTGCGGTACAGAACGCAGCTTCCCTGAGACGGACCGCACTGCAGGCAACTGCGTCTTTGATGTAAAGTCCAAGGGGCATTAGGTGTAGGATCACACTTAGAGCATGAGTGGAACAACATCTCAGTGCCCCCTATCACCTACATACGCTGATCTCTGCACTTTCTTGATCTTATCGATGTTGTATTTTTTATTCAGGGCAGGCCACCAGACGATGACGCCAAAAGTTAGAATCGGATGCACAACCGAAATGTAAATACATCCACAGGGTTATCTTTGGCTTAAGTCTCCATTTTTTGTATGTTTAATTATAACGCTACGCTTGCTTTCTTAACCCGCTGTTCTATATTGAGCTTCCAACTCAGTTTCTGGTCTAGTATTGTGCCTAGGTATTTTGCACAGGCCCCCTTCTCGCAACCATTCATCTTCTGCATGTTGAATTTTTCTTAAGAATGGAAGAGACCTAAAATGTTTTGCCAACTCCTTACGGCGAGTTGAGTCGGAGGTTTATTATTCTTCAAAGAGAGGTTGTGCCACGAAAAATGCTCAGAGAATAAGGCTGTGGCTTTAACCCACCCTAGCATAGCAGTCTAACCCAACAACTAACCACGGAGCCACAGGGACCACATCTAGCGTCTTGGTAGCTTACGTAGGCGTGTAAAATTGGGTAGACAAAATTTAAAGAAATACGACAGCCCCTAGTTTCACTTCAAGTCAATCGATGCTGGACAAAACGCAGTCAGTCTCCAAAAGTTGGATAGAATTACACCAAGAAATGATGCTTTGCTCTGACAGAAGTTTTGAGGTAATAAGCATAAGATCTTCATTCGAGACTGTTGGCTACTGACGTTCTATTTCTCGATCCCAAAGGATAGATAGATGCCATTCAAGTGGCTGTCCACAATTCTCGGAACGACTTTAAAAATTACTTAAATTTAATTAAATTGAATAAATTGAATTCCCAAGTTTAGCACGTTGCCTTTGCAAATTGGACTGGACGAACTCAAAACCTGCCTCAATACTCTTCAGGATTTCAGTAAGCCAAAGCCTGCTAGCTGGCCAGTTAGTCAAAAAGAACTTTCTGTAGTGATAAACCTACGAAAGTTTAAAATTTTTCTGCAGAATCCCAAACTCCGTCTTTGGCGTAAATTTAAACAGTTGGCAGAGCTGCATGGGTTCAATAAATCCAAAAGAGAATGGATGAGAAGGGTATGGATAACAAAAATACAACTGACATACTTAAATACAGAGCCAACCTGGTCAGAAATCTTTCATTTCTACTTCGACAAGATTAACCTAATTCAAGATACACTGCAGACCAATATCTTACTTGACAAACGTCCAACATCGCTGAGGCCAACAAAAATTGATTTATGTATTTAAATTTCAAACTAAACATTCTTTCGTTTGACATCATACACCGCACATCTAAAAGATACAAAATCCGAACGCTGCCCCAAGCAATCGCAGAAAAAAAAAAACACTTTCTTCAAACCTAAATCTCCTCATTCTAACTAATGTAAGCAGTAATTTCTAATGATTGCTTTTTGTTGTTGCTTATTAGCACAAGTCGATTCCGAAAAGTAAAAGTTCCATCAAAAATTTTCTATTTCAAAGCGACACGACACAGAGCGATAGAGCGACAGAGCGACATAGCGATACATTATCTACACCCAACCGCAAGTGTGAAGATATTTTCACATCAAAACGACGACCGCTGATATGAAGCTTAAGATTGCGAAAAGAATATAAATCAAAGGGTTTCACCAGTGGAATCTCCACAAATCATGGGTGGCACACTCAGTGAAAAAACTTACCAACAGAATACGTATCCTCATCTTGCACTTGTATCCAAATGTAATCCTTCGAAATTAAAATAGAAAAACAAAATTCTAGCACAGAATCACAATCACAATACGAGTAATCTATCTACGAGTAGTATGTATCTACAGATACTTTTCTTTATCCATTCATAATAATTTTCAGGCAATTTTCGCTCTAACAACACTTCATTGGACACATATTTTGCACACCCACTAGGTTCGAGATTGAAAAAAATATCAAAAATCCTTCAACCACTTGAGCTTCGTACGAAAATTCCGACCGGTCGACGGTGTAGCTTGTGGTATACTGAATTGTCGGACTGAAAATTTTCCAAGAGCTGAAAATATTGACAAAAATATGCAACGACAAGCGACCGACCCAGGCAACAGTGCGACGAAGAAGAAGATCCAATCCGAAGAGTGGCTTAGCCATTTCCAGCGCCATACACGATATTCACACACAACATCGAGTGAAATGTTGACGGGCTCTCGGTATGGCTTAGAGGCGAGCGCAGACGAGGAGCCAGAGGTCGCAACGGAAGCTTTGCGCCAGTTGCCCATATCAGCCAAGTCGACGTGCAGTACATTACCTTACCCACACTCGTCGTAGTCGTAGTCATAGTCATAGTCGCCGTTGTCAGTCGATCGCCGATTTTACTTTCTTTCCACGAAACGCAAGCGCTAAGCATTCCATGGTCGCCTCGGAGGCCGTAGTGGGACACATCCGAGATGATCGGGTCCTAAAGCAGACACAAGATAAACAAAACAAAAAGAAACGAAGAAATGTGGAGAAGAAAAAAAAAAAAGACCAGCGAACTTTGAGTCAGTGCCGCAGCGGCGGCGGCAGCAACGCGCCGGAGAAAGGTAAGAAAGCGAACGCGAAAATTA
Organism: Matsumyia berberina; assembly: GCA_917880715.2. NCBI lineage: Eukaryota > Metazoa > Arthropoda > Insecta > Diptera > Syrphidae > Matsumyia > Matsumyia berberina. The sequence goes on along the minus strand of OU862870.1, from coordinate 104,662,527 downwards.
AGCGCAACTCAGTATCTCAACAGTGACTTACAAAACTGCGCCTCATCTGGCATTCTGTAGGTGAGCAGCTATTTTCGAACCGAACCCGTTCACCCTTAAACTAGGCGTCTCTGGTGCATCCGGGCGCTATAATTAGACGTGGAATCCTCCTATCTGCACCACCGAATATGTGCAACAAACGAGTGCGTATGTTGAATTTAAAATTCAAATCACGACGTCACTTGGAAGTTAATGCACTTGGCGGAGGAACAAAGCAACCAACGTCGAGACTGCACTTCGTGCAACAACTTTCGCTGCTGTTACATAGCGATCCAGTTTTTTACGCCATATTCGGAAGTGTTCAAAATTCCGATGCACAATCCGTGGCGCTGCAAAAGTCGCTGATGGTCAAGTACAGCAGATCGGAATCAGCGGTGGCGGCGTCGGAGGCGACGAGTTGGAAAGCGGGATGAATATTGACTTTAATTGGCCGGAGAAAATCATGAGCGTGTCAAAATACGTATGAAGCATGTGGGAAATTTAATTTTATATCCGCAACTAGTGGATGACAGCGTTGTAAGTGATAAATTCGATAAACAGTCGTTAAAGGTGCCAAATGATCATTTGTGTAAGGGAACTTGATTGACTTGAATGAATTCAAGGGCTTATAAGTGGCGTCGAACTTTGTAATATAAGTCAGCTGAATTCTTCGCGTACGAAGAAGAAGGAAGGACTCACAAGATTGCTTTTTGGGCTTTGTTAGAGGAGCAGAAACCAAGACCTTGTGGTCTTGCAAATTTCCTGTCACAGGACCTCTATTGTATACTATTGTGTTGCCAACGAAATTAACAATGCTGTCTTTAACAGGCTCTGACTAAAAACGTTTTCCAGCTCTGATCATTTAGGTTAGGTTAGGTAGAGTAGGAGCCACCGCTCGCATAAGACCCTAGGCACCATAGAGGCCCCATCGCGATTCCTGTGAAACCAAATTGGCAAAACATTCCTCTCGTCGGGTAATGACAAGCCTCCGGGAGTAAAATTTGTCATGAAAGAGCTTCTCAATCCGCCGTTCCGAGTAGGTCCCTTTCATTCGTGCGAAAAATGTAACACGCACAACATGAATGGTTGTGAGAAGCTAGGCCTTGGCCCATTCCGAGCTGTCACGTGAGCTATTTAATTATTTTTATGTCCTCACAGGCGCATAGGTCGTTGGAGTAAATGCAAGCATCTGTGGCTAAGAGCCCTAATCTGTTAACATGCTTTCTCAGAAGACAATGGCCAGACAGGATGCCAGTGACTAGTTGTAACGGTGCCCTGTGAATATCTCATGTTCTTCTGTGGTCTAGCGCAGGCCATAGAGTCTTGGATACCTTGTGCCCACTTATATTGGATCATCTCTGATTTGCCTTACTTATTCTTAGAATTTCTGCTGTAGCTACACAAGAAGGAGGATCCACAGTGGTTCCCCCCTCCATGTGTTGCTGTTCTCCACCTAGTGTGGCCAGTTCGTCGACTTTTTCGTTTCCCTCAATGGCACAGCGACCCGGTATGGAACCAAGTCTTAAGTCGCTCAATGCCTGCAGCAATACGCGGCATTTCGAAGCTAGTACAGATCTGACGACATTTGATTCCAGCGCTTTAAGAACCATATCCCTTCCCGATATCGATTTCATCCCTACTAATTCCGCAGCTAAGAGCACACTCACTGAGCTTCAATGGGCTGTTGCAGCAGCTATTAACTTAATTTGAACATAGGACTATGTGAACTGGTAAAATGGAGAATCCTTACTGATAAGTCTGACCTGGATCACTGAGGGATAGAAAATAGAATCTCAAATTGGAGCCGGTATGTTTGGATACAACAGCTAAGTCTCGGTATCAATAGAAACGTGTGTTCCAGGCTGAAATTCAAGCCTTTGATCAACTGCTCAGCGATTTCATTGCCCATACCTCTATGCCATGCCAAAGTTTGACTTTTTTTTCGCTTGGATAGGTCTTGGAGAGCCTTGAAGCAGTTAGTGATAGCTTTTATGTTACAATAAAGAGAACTCAGTGCTTCAAGCGCTGCTTGAGTATCGGTGAATATATTAATGGTTGCAGCCTTTATGCCAGTATCAAGAATACTTTCCCAAGCATCAATAGCTGCAGCTCTTAATGGATAATACTAGGGCACATTCGAAGTGCTTTTAAGATTTTGCAGTAAGGGCCACTTTTACAGGCGTCACACAATAAATCATTTTTGATTCATGAGTATACCAAACGTGTAAAAGTAAGGAAAGCACAAAAATACCGACTTTCAGGCTCAAATGCTTTTATGTCCTAAAAACCAAACACTTCCTTTTTTCTCAGTGCAAGGTAAACAGCCTTATCCTTGATCCAACCTTGACTGAAAACTTAAAATAGAACCCAGGGTACGAAAGGCATGTGTCGCTTTCCAGGAATGTAGTGTAAAGTTTTGGTGAATGATAGGGACTTCAACCTAAAATGGCTCTTTGGATATACTACAGTCTATTCTCATCGATTAATAGTTCGAGTGGTGGTCTGTCTTATGTTAAGCCTTAAATATCACAAGAGGGTTCGAAGAACAGCTGGAATATTAATCACAGATGGCCTACGGTCGAAGAGCTTAACGTGCTGCTAAACATCCTGCCTCTGCACCTGAGTCGTTCCATGTAACGCCGTAAAATTCCGTGAAGCAATGTAGTCGCAGCAATGCACTCGGATTGCTGCCTCCTCGACTAGAACGGACAACACGATCAAAACAAATATATAGCTAAAGGGATGCGAAACTGGAGGCAGCTAGCTTAAGATTGAGCTGGCTGGAGACGCTTGTTGGTTGAAGCCCAGGTCCACCCCGGACTGTAGTGCCACCTTAACTTATATAGTAAGTAAAAGAGCTGAAATGATAGCTTGGGATAAGCCAAGGCCTATCCCTTCGTCTTCGACCGGCGAATTGAGAAACTTCTTAAGACAAACAAAAATGTTCGATGGATTTGGCTAGAGCTTAATGTAATGCAGCTCGCACAGCAGTCCAACGCATTAACCACTGAGCCATGGCGACAAACAAGAGTATATATTCCGATGTGGATAAAATTCAATAGCAACTCACTACTCTCGAAGCGCCAACGCAGAGATCTGTAGAAATTGCGAGGAAGAAAAAGAAGATCTCAAAGACTTCCTATGCTACTTCCCAGCCCTAGCTAGAACGCGATAGAAGACCCTGGAGTTAATTTTGATACCGGACCTGAAACAAATCAAAGACAAAAGAGTCGCTGTCACCCTGTCCTTCACCAAAGAAAAAGAAAAAATCGCCAGATCACGTGCATTAGTGTCAACTGTATAATTGTTCGCACTCTTCTCTTAATCCCTTCCAAAATTCAATTCAAACCTACTCTATCTCTACAGTTTCGGAATTTAAAAGAGTAAAATACAACGGGTCCGATTGAGGCCTATGTGAGGAGCTTTCCGCTCGCCCTCATACACCATTTCATTGAAGTACCAAGTATTGATCTTTATTGACGGTTCCAGGATAGAATATGGAGTTAGATCCGATCTGGAACTTCTCAGCAAAACTGAAGGCGAAGGCGAAAGAACTTGCTATTACAGAGGCTTGTACTTACTTAAAGGTCTTCATATTGCTGACTATTCCACGACTCAAATATTGTGTGATTTAAGAAACAAAAATGTGACGCTCGACTAAAGCAACAGAACCTGTTCTAGAACAGCTGGCTACTGGCCAATTCCCAATTAAACCCATTGCCGTAGCCTTTCTCTGTTACTGTCCAGCTCTACTAGAACCAGAAATCTTAGGCAAAGGCTTCTTTAAAAATTTGTCAATTTCTGATATCAGTTACTTTTTTATCTTCACAAGATGGATTTGTTAACTATGTTCTGGTAGAAGCTACCAGAAAGCGACCTTTACCTACTGACTTACGATACCACAAATTTAGCGATTCCTAATCTCAAACACCGTGCTGATCGTTTCTAACTCTTTAAAGTCGAAAAAAATAGTCAAAAGAGGCATTAGTCAAATTGTCAGATTTCATATTAAGTGTTAGTGACAAAAGGCAGTGCAGTAAATGGAACAATAAGTGCCTATAGGGCTGCCGTAGGGCAGGTTACAAATTTAAGACTGTTGTTTCGTATTTTGATGGCTATAGGGGTAAAACCTGGCACCTTAAGCCTGACGAAAGATGATGAATGCCACTTCGTCATGTCTACAGTCAAATTCCTACAAGAGATAGAAATTGCCTACAATATGATGGTTGGAATCAGTTCGGGATTGCAACTTTTGATCCTACCTACAATCGGTTCCATCGTTCTTTGTGATATGGGAATACGCTGACGATATACTCAACCTACTTCTCAGTCGCACAAAATGCCGTCTCCAAGACTATAAAAGATCAAATTATGTAAAAAAAAACACTTCGCTTCAGATGAGATTCGAACAGCTTGGTCGCCATTTGAATTTCTCTTGCCCTTCAGTTTTCTAGTGTAATCTCTTCTAACTAATTGGTGTCATACTCACATCATAATCTCAAGCCGACGATGCATCAATTGCGGGCACGCGCTCTATTGCCGTGATTAATTGACTTTTGTGTGACATCGAATAGGGAATCAATTCATTTCCGGACGGCTGGCACTTTCCATCTAAGTATATGGGAAACATGACTTATTACCGCCTGCGGCCAAGTGTGTAGATTGCCCCATCAATCAACAGGCAAATTGCTTCGCCAGCTTTCCTTGTAGCCACAAATTAATTGAACGTCAATCGCGAGTCCGGACAAAAAAGCTCCCCAAGTGGACAAAGAAATAGTTCAAGCCAAAGGCTATGTAACATTATGTGATGCCTTGTCCGACATGCATTCCATTAAAACTCAATTTTCTTGATTACGCTGAGCGGGTAAAAGGATTATCACAGCCGGAAGGATTACTCTTGAAACTCGCACGATACCCGCCTTACATAAGGCGAAGAAGAAAAAAAAAATAATAACGCTGACCTACTTGCTTCAACAACGGTCGGTCGTCGTGTTAAGTCATCAATTGTCTCATCTGCTCTAATTGACATCTAACAACAGAAACAGACAAACACGTATTCAAATTACAGTTCCATTCGTGTCAAACTCAAAAGCGAAAGTGAAGCAAATTCTGTGCAAAAAAAAAAACACAAAAAAGTGATTGCTCGACGCCTCGACTGGACCGGTCATGCATTGTATTCCCAAAATTAGAGATGAATCTCGACGATCTAATGCCACTCGAGTGCACTCAAAATGTTAGTAAATAATGACACGTTGAAGAGGGCCACCTCTTCCCAGTGGACGTGGGCAACAAAAGAGGCGCAAAATGAACGCCATTTGCGTCCGAACTCGATTCTCAAATTAAACTGGGTCGTTAAGATGTAAGACAATCGAGATAAACGGTGATATAACGCATTTTGGTCATGGGAAAGATCCAAGCTGCAATCTCGCTCCTCTGAATTTACTGCAAATTGTGTATCTAATTTGTGTGAGTAATTTAGAAGCGTTCAGTAAAGGCGCTTCGTCGTTAAGAGCTTTCGAATTTTTGGATTTGATGTTTCAATTAAGTGAAGTCTACTGTTATCTTTCCCATAATCGCTTAACTGTCTGATGCCCGGCAAATAGATCTGCAGGCATGGAATAGACTTTAGTACTGCAAATTGCTCTAATTCATCCCGGAACCGATGTTTATCTTTAAAAATCATATCAGAGCTTCCATTCTCTCTTGAAGTGTTCCTTTATTATATCGAATTTGATCATGGGAAGGTGAGCGGGATGCTCCTCACTTAGCCCACGCTCCACAGTCCGGCCCGTTGTGTGAAAATTTAGCAACTAATCTTTGGTTTTCCTTTATGAGCTATTAAAGCAGGTAAGGCAAGCCATACCATTGCACACAATTTTAGACCTCCTTCGTCCTTAAATCGTTCGAGACGCTGTGCATTCACATACACTCCAGCGATGTATCTCCGGCACAGCATGGCTATACAAAAGGAGGCAAATGTGGAGACTGGACTCCAAGACATTCTCGGTTCGATTAAAAAAACGCTGGAGGATGAAAAATACACCCTTGAGGGTGTATTATACAACCCTTAAAGAAGCCTTCAACATATCAAAACAGATGCGGTGCAAAAAACCTACATTAACCTCAGTCTAAAACGCAGCTTTATTTACTAGATTGTGAACAGAAGAGGAGAAACTTATCAACACGGAACTATTTACGTGAAAATCAGCTTAAGGTTATTGCTCCTAGAGCCATACCGTCGTTGCTAGTAAGGCGCACGGCACAATTTTCTTAAACTCTCAGCGAGCAAATAGGAAGATTCTGCAAGATGCGGAATGGCGGTAAACCCCCAAAAAAGTGAGCTGAAATACCCTGTGTTAACGGCATCCCACCTAGGATATCTTACACGTTGGACTTTTGCTTGACAAAGAATTGAACTGGAAACAGAATAGCAACGATAGAATTTATAAGGCAACTATAGCCTTCTACTCGTGGGGTAGCATGTTCCGAAATCCCTGCAGAATACGAGTCCTAAAAAGATTGAAGGCAATCTTGTGTGGTGGCAATCTGCCAGCGAAACCGCCAACCTGAAGCCCATGACGATAATACAAGACTGGCGTGCATTGCATCATCAAGTGCGAGAGGCTAGAGGCCTTTCTCAATCTGCTTCCACTAGACTTGTTTATACAGAGATCGGCGGCGAGAAGTTCCGTGATAAATAGTTAGAAGCAGAGGGCGACGGGGCAAGTCCTAAATAAGTACCTGCCAGTGTAGCAAGACTTAACAATGCTTTATTTAGAAGTTTAGGCAGAAGTCAAAAGCACACAAACCAAACCCATCTATACTGATGGATCCGCGCCTTTTAAATCAGTCAGACTCCCGCACCACAACGGTGTTGTCCAGGCGAAAATCCTTGTAGTGAAAGTTACTGTCTTTGAGACGCAAGAACATCACATTTTTCTTCGATTGCCAGGGCAATAAAAGCGATTTCTGTTAAAAAACAAAAAACTTGTGGAGTTCTGTCGCGACGAGTTAAGTTTTGCGTAGAGCACACAGCATGAGATAAAACATATGCTACATATATTGGTCCCTGGAACTGAGAGTAAACCAGAGAATGAGAAAGCTGATGAACTGGCAAAAAATTTATCTACCCTAGACCTACTTAGAGTATGCCAATCTCTAAGAAAAAGTCCCACCGTGTAAGCTTAACCCTAAAACGGGGAATAGGACTCACAGAGGCAAACAGCGGATGGACATCTTTGAACACCTGTAAGACAAGGAAGGGGCCTACAATTTATTGCCAACTCCGAACGGCGAATTGAGAAGCTCTTTCATGACAGATTGTACTCCCGGAGGGTTGTCATTCCCCGACGAGAGGTGGTGCCGCGAAAAATGTTCGGTGGACATGGCCAGGACTTGAACCCACGCCGCTCGGTCAGCAGTCCAACGCACTAACCAGTGAGCCACGGCGACCATAGATAGATAGGAACGATAACAGAACATAATATTCTGTGATTTCGCATGAAAAATGTGTGGCTTACTCAGAATGGCTTTTTGATATGAGAAAGTCAATGAGAACACACCCCTGAGGACTAAACCCATGCTGAGACTGTTTCACGCAAACGTTGGGTTGGTACTTCCTTGGGTTTACTCCTTGGAAATTGACCACAGCTGTTATTCGTACACTGCACACCACCCCTAATCTTTCTTGGCGCAGAGCAGTTTAAGAGAAATAGGCGTCACTGGAAATTAGGTGGAGGAAACTGAAGCACATTGCAGAACTTTGCACATGATCACGTTTAAGCATTCTTAACGCTCTATGCCCACGAGTAGTGCAAGGAGTTATGTAAAAAATGTTTGGTTCGGTGGCCTCCTTGGCAGGACTTTAACATACTTAGAATAAAGTTAAGTCAATGATCGGTGGTACTACCATAAGACAGTAGAGGTAATTGACACATTTCTAGCGTTGCAAATTGTAACTAAGAATACCTGCGAATAAAAACTACAACCCGAAGAAGGGTGGTTGACACACGGTGGTTTTGACCTGAGACGGACCTCAAACTGCTACAACTGCGTGAACGAAGCGTAGAGAGAAACGATTCTTCACCCTCTTTGCTCTTATCCATCTGTCTTCATTGAAACTACGAGCGCTTCACTTACTAAACACATAAAACTCCTATAGCAGAGCTAATGCTTGTCTTATTCTTGGAAGTCAAAAACACCGATTTCCTTAAATCCAACGCAGGTCAAATATACTTTGTAGATATGCAGGCGTGAGCGTACACTTTGTTATCAGTAAGGTATCGTCCATTTTCCCATTGAAATCTGTCTGGGATTATGGTGTTATATATGTACACTTAATGTTTAAGTCACAGATTCGTATGTTACCACATTGAGCGTACGACTATTGGTGTGATTTTTGATTCCAAAAACTTCCTCTCTCTTAAAATGCCGAAAAAGCACGACATGTTACGTCTTCACCAGGCAGACTTAGGCCTTGCTGAATCAGTCAATATTCAATGAACTGGTTTTCCTTGAGTTATACAAAAACAGCTCTGTTATCGAGGTCCTCATTGGACACTGTCTAAAAGGTCTAGCTAACGTCAATAGTAACCTCCGGTTTAAAAATAAAACTTGCGATTATTTTGAAAGAAATATTTTTTCTCCGGAATAAGCCCCCAGCCAAACAAGCCTAACCCAATCTAAGAGCTGCCTTAGCTCCTAAACTTCTTTTGTGGGTCATTGCTCCACAGTTCATAAGGAATTGTAATGGGGTCTCCTCGGCATTGCTGCAGAATCTGCAATTTCCATTCGCTTCTATTCCCATTTTTCTGAGATGCTCCCTGAGTCTGCAATGGTCCATTAGGAAGCCCGTTAGAATACTAAGCTGGTTGTTGTTGGTACCTAGGAAGGCTTTGCTTGTCCTTCCGTCGTAGTCTCCGACAAGTCACTTTGCCTGCCTTAATCCTGGGAGCCATGCCCTATGATCTTTGATAAAGTATACTTATCCAAACCACCGTTCTATGTTGATGTTCCCAACAAAACGGTTCCAGACCATTCAATGAGCAGATTACCTGCGGTTCGTAAAACACAGCTCAGCAACGCATATTGGGTTCAAAGATTATTGGAACTTTTGTTTTCGTCCCCTGCTTTGAAACCAAGAACTGACGATACGAATGTGCACATTCAAACAATTACATCTTTCCTAAACCAACCGGAAGTACTTTCTATTTGTAAGCTTTTAATCGACATTTGAGTAGAGACAGACAAAAAAAAAGACCACTCTCGATACCCGTCCACATAATGGTGGTAAAATAAAGAATTGTCTGTTACGCCATTAATTGTTTCTTTCTTTTCTCTCTTGTGCCAACATCCTCCTCGTCGGATGGTCCACAAAAGGTAAATGTGGAAAAAAAAGTATTTTGGGTAAACAGCCTTCAGTGCTGAGGATGATTAATGGACACACTACCACGACACCTTAAACTGAGTCAATTGACTCGAACGACATTTGAATGTTTCACGGTGATGGGCACTGAGTCTTGCTGCACTGCGAGGCAACATGACGCGTGACCAGTGCTTGCATGAGTGCAACATTGTATCATAATTAGGTGGCGGAAGGAAACACGAAAAGCAGTTGTAGTGCAATGTGAGTGTTACCTTTACTCAGGTGTTCCCTTGTTGTTGGATGAAAAGTAATTTAGATGTTTGAAACTCTTGACTCAATTAAGTGATGTGTGTGGGTTGCGTTGTGTTGTTGCGTCGTGATTAATGCGTGATGTCACTGATTATCTGGTTCGGTTTTAATCATAATTGCAGCAAATCAAAACACCGAGTAACTTGTTTGAACAGTAATTTTGGTTTAGTGAAAGGACTGAACATCGAAAAATAACTCGGGGATAAACTGCTTGTCTGGAGATGGGTGCCATTAGTTGTCAGCACCAAAGAGCAATGGCATACACTTCGGTAAATGTCACTAGGCAGAGTGTGTCGATTTATTAGTTGTTAGATATTCGAACCAAAGTAATTTATATATGCGGAATTGTATTTTTCATTAATGGTATATGCATACGTTTACACATTTTAACGGTGATTCGATAAAAGGCTGTCTAAATTTGTTTGTTCGAGGAAGCGCTAAAAAATTAAAAAAATTAATTGAAGATAATTAATCTTAATATTAAGTTTGACAACATACATCGTTAGGTCTTTTTACCCTTCTTCGACATATTTCTACCCTTTTTTAAAAAGTCCCCATCACGTTTTGGAATAATTGCGGCTCTATTTCAGCGATACCTGCCCGGATGTTATCGTTGCCTCACAAGATTTAGAAGTTCTTATAGAAGGAAAATGGCTCTATGTAAGTAGTCTAGAGCGCAATTAACTGATTGAATTGTGTCCTGTGAGGCTAATTGGAATCAAACTTCGTTCAAATTCATCCCACATAAAATAAAATGGAGGCCATCAAAAATTCCATGGCATTTTTTTATTGTCTTTTGATAATTTAAAAAAAATTGCTCTGGTCCGTTCCATCCCTTAACTTCTTCTCCCCTTTACAAATTTTCCCCAGTCGATCTATTGTAACGAAATTGAACAACGTAAATTTTACATTGTTTTTTCATTTACTCTAAATTATTAGGGACTATTCCCATACAGGTAAACATGAGAGTTCGGACTTGGTCTAACCATCTCATACTAGGTCTACCTAGAGGACGCCTTAACCTCATGAGGGTCGGAACAAACACTGAATTAAAGGCCGATAGCTTAGCTATGATCCTATGTTGAGCCCTCTTAATAACAGTTTGACCAAGCTGTCTTGAAATTGTTCCAGCCTGAGCAATCCTACTGGATAACTCAGTATTACTCCATAAATAAGTTCCTGTTTCAATGGAACTCTATTAACATGCAGAGTGCATTGAACCGGCTTTCGGGAAATGGATTTGTTCACGTTTATCTTCATTCCAGTTTCAATACAGACGGCTATGAACCTGTCAAGTGCGCGCTGAAGTTCGATCTGGGTGGACGTAAGGATGACCAAGTCATCAGCAAAAAGATAAGGATAAGTCTCCTAATTCGAACCATTCCTCGCCACAACTGCACTGTAACATCCACGGCTACGCTCCAACCCCAGGGGAAGTTCAACGCCCACAGTGAAAGGTGTCGGCTTAAAGCCGCTCACCCCAACACTGCTCTTACAGTTTGTGTATAGAAATTAAATGTCCATCAGAAAAGTGCCGGCAATCCCATTGTCCTGCAGTACACTCCAGAGTTTACCTCGAAGGACCCGATCTCCAAATCCACAAAACAATCTTCTTAAATACCATTCTGAGAGTGAATAGCTGGTCGGTTGTGCTTCTATCTGGACGAAAGCCGCACTGCTCGTTGCTCAAACTGGACTCGACAACAACTCTGGAACGCACCTCCAACACTTTAGCAAAGACTTTTTGGGGAGACCTTAAGGAGATATACCCCTGTAATTGGAGCAATCTCTCCTATCCTCTCTCTAAAAAAGAGGAATAACCACCCCCAGTTTCGCTCAAACCACTTTAATGACACGAGATTGGAACTCAGACGCGAATTTAAATCCGATGCGACTACTTTAACCTACCAACCTACCTAAACTATATTCTAGGAACTTGAACATATGTTTCAATTTGACGGCATGCTCAGGAGTTCAAACCATTTCACAAGGTGACCTAAAGCATCCAGAAACTTATTTGACAGCTACTCAGGGACAATGGCTTCAATGTGACGGCCTATGCCGACGATGGGGTAATTCTAGTAGCAGGCAAATTCCTTCCTTCCTAAGTGAGAGGCTCAACTTTGCACTGCTACTCGTCAATACTTCCACCAGCAGCAAAAGGGCTGGGAGTCAATCCTACAAAGACAGAGATTGTCGTTTTTACTAAGAAGAGATTAATCTCTGACTTCAAGCCTCCGAAGTGTTGAACTTAATCATTCGAAATCAGCACGCTACCTGGATATTATTCTTGATTCCAACATACATGGAGTTTCAAAGCAGCTGTGGTATACTGGCTATACACGGCGGTTATGAGACCCATTCTAATATATGCCTTACTACCTCAACTTTCAAAGCTCACTAAGATTCATAGGGCACCCTGTACAGAAATCCGGGGATCAATGAGGACAACACCAACAGCGGCAATGAAAACCATACTCATTTGCGTTTCGCTGGATCTATACTGTAGACAGAGAAAAGGACGACAGTGGACACCAGCTTCCTATGGTCATGCCTCCGTATTGTCTCGATAGGAAAAGGCCAACAGATCGACAGAAACAGATCATATGATCAGACTCTGGCATTTTACAGGAGATTCAGTATCAGAATTCCTGACAGAGATGACTGGAGGAACTACAAGGTTACCAATAAAAAGAACCTGGTTTTCTACATCGATGGTTCTAAGATGGACATTGGTACCGATACCGTTGTCTACTGCAAGACCCTAGGAATAAACCACTCCTTTAGAATAAACGACGACTACAGTGTCTTTCCGGCCGGAATCACAGCCATCATCGAGCCCTCAAAAACTGTCTGCGAGAAGTGTATCATCACAAGGACAATTACGGTCTATATCGACAGCCAGGCAGCCGTTAAGGCTCTGGAGTCCGCGACAACTAGATCGAGGCTTGTAGAAATCTGCAAAAAGTATTAAGATGAGATGCCGAAAGCCAATACGGTGACTTTATTTTGGGTACCAAAGCATATATGTAGATATCACAGGTAATGAAAGGGTCGATGAACTTGGACGAAGGGGAGCAAGAACTGGATGTCACCCAGGCTCTCCCCTATGCGAGGATTCCACTTAGCTTCTTAAAAAGGCATATCTATTGAAGACAATGCCAGCAGTCGAGCTAATTCAAGTTAAATCCCGCTAGACACATGGGCAACGACTAGAAATGTATGGACGGGATATAATAAGAAGAGATCTCTGTCTCTTGTCAAACTTAGTCGGCTAGGCTCCGGCGTCATTACTAGGCACTGCACCATTGGTACTCATACGTATCGCCTCGATAGAAATCACAACGACTATTGCAAATGTTGTAGAGATGAGGAAGAAATCGAATTTATCCATCAACTGCTGTGTGAATGTCCCGCCCTCGCCGGTAGAAAAATGAGGAGTTGATAGTTACTTCTTCAAGAAACTGGAGGACTTGCTTGATATCGAGCTAAGGGACCTCCTGAGATACATAGCCCTTTCTGGGTGATTTTAAATCAGCGGCTCCATTTCTCTTTACAGGTTTTCGGTGTAGAATTATAAAATGGCCGCAATGGACCCTATTGCCGGTCTATGAGAGCAGTGACGAATGTCACAAGGCACCCATTTACCTTACCTAACCTAACCATTCTGCTATTTTTTTCATTGGCTGGTGAAAGGTAGTGCCTTGGAAAATGCTAACCTCGAACCTGTGTCAACTCGCTCAGCAATCCAACGCACTAAGCAATGATCTACAGCCAGCAATTTTTAAAGATTAATAAAAATGCATGTCGACACCATTTGTTGAAAACGTCAACATCAATCTCGGCGTATTGCACCGACATTTTTCACAATACTGTCAATTAGAGCATTGTTCGCGTGAAAAACTTTTGTTTTCAACTTTTCCAAAAGGTGTGCTTCAATGTTGAAACGTTTCGCCCTTTATCAGTACCAAAAGTCATCAATCTTAGTTGCTTCACAGTAATCAAATTCTTAATAGTTCCGCGTGTTCCATTAATTCAAGGTTTGACCTTCCCCACTGCTGCTAACTGCCGCATTTAACTTCAAATTCTAGTTTAATTGTGGGTAAGAGGGGTATTAATGATTAATAAGCAAATCCACCTATGCATTCCAGTAGATTAATCATCCATCCAATTATGGCTCATTGTCTTCTTTTGATCTCGAAGTACTCGAGGTGCATACTCTCTCTCCAAATATCGTCCGTTAATTAAGCCAAAACGTATGTATTCGATTGTTCATCCGATCGAATGAACTTCGGATTTTAATGATTTATTTTGAAAATGTGAAAACATGGCGGTCGGATGTAAAGGTCACCGCAGTTAGTGAACTAGATGATGGTTTGATATTTTGCTCATTTCGCGATTTAACACTTTCAAAACGCGAGCAACTCAAAGGCTGACATTGAAAATATGTAATTTTGCATTCGAATCGGTCAGCTAATCAATTCGTATTTCACAACCTAGGGGTTACTGATAAAAATACCGAGCACTTTGATTAGGATTCGCATGATTTGAATTTTAAATGTAAACTTGAGGCGGGAGAAAAATGGGCCGAGTCTGTTTACACTTGCTTGGTAAATGATGAAATCGACATAATTTGTCAATACGGTCGAAGTATTTTCGGTATCGAAATAGAAGCAGACGATTAATTTAAACTTCGGAAATCTATCTTTAATCAACGAAACCGTTAACCGATGATGTTAAACATGCAAATTGGCAAGTTATTGCAGTTTTTATTGCCTTTGGAGAGAAGTATACCAATTTGCGGTGATTAATCATTTAAATTGCCAATTAGCGACTTAGATTCATGAATATTAAAATAAAGTTTTAGTTCAGCGATAAACATGGTGTTACATGATGTAGGGGAAGCGTGTTTTCACAAAATTGCCATCAACATGATCGTGAGATTAACGACGGCCTCTGCAGTTTCGGTCAGGTTGAACAAATTTATGTGAACCTATTCTTTCGCGTCAGTATCGAGTCCGATTCTTACTCTTCAAAACAACCTGTTTCCTTGAAATTCACCTACAACCTCCGAGTACCGGCATCAAGTATTGCCTCGTGAGGAGGTGTGGTGGAAATTGGCTGCTTCATTAAATTTAACTTTCGGAAAACAAATTTTGACAAACTTAATGATCTCATTGGCAGTGTTAACTTTGACTTTCGCTTAGATAAGAACATTAACTTTGACATTGCTGTAGGTGCCCTTTACTGTAAAGGGTCATCCATTTTGTGGCTCCGAAAGTAAATTTAAATAATATTTTAATGTATTGTTTGAATCCTGCCATTACGAATGAAATATAATGTCATTCAAATGACCTCCAAGGGACTTCTTGCAGGACTCGATTCTGGCAAGGTAATTTTCGATGACTTTTCGATACTTATCGGGCAATAACTCGACCATAACTTGACGAATATTCGTTTTCAACACTTTGACTAACGGCAGTCATACATATTTTCTGTAGATCGTGCATTTTGGTGATGGATAGGCCTTAGGAAATCTGTAACAGCCAGTCTTTACGAATTATTTTACAGTCGTGCCTATAGTACGCTCATATGGAATGTTATGTCGACTATAATCTGCTCGTAATGCGCGAAACGTAGCTACTACAGAATCACGATTTTTTTAGTAAGTTTTCACAATTTTAACACGTTCTGCAATTGTTAAACTATCCATATTGTAAAATGGCAAACCTTAAACTAAATATATGCAGTCTCGGGTAACAGTTCGGTTTGACGTATGTAATTGAAACAGAGATGTCAAATCCGGACAACGAATTGGATGACCCTTATACATGCCTTAGAAAATGTTTACGTCTTACCCTCCTTGATACAGCAAGGAACTACCCTCACTTCGGAATAAACGTAATATACTATGGTAAGCATTTTTAGAATCCAGATCTATGCCTGAATTCTTAAACTATGAATTAGTGCATAACGACTTCTCCACATTGTGTGAATCCCTTTACTCCGGCTACCTCGATCGTATGCAGTTCGATCATATTTCTAACGCAAGGCGGTTTTCCAGTTCGTCAACACTAAGAGGGAATCTGTCGACTGTTATTCTACCTTAAAATTCTCAGATCGTTCGTCCGCTGAACCTAGAACGCTAACAAACTTCTTCGCCGAGCGTTCAAGCGTTCTCGAATGAGAATGTCGAGCCCGATCTTACATATTTACTTCAGATATATGAATGGCAGTACTCAAACCTGCCAAGCATCCATTAATATAAGTACGCCATCAGTGGTAGACATGATTAACCTTCTTCAAGGCGACTACTCTATAATTGAGCCCCGCCCCTCACTACTCTTT
Organism: Matsumyia berberina; assembly: GCA_917880715.2. Lineage (NCBI taxonomy): Eukaryota > Metazoa > Arthropoda > Insecta > Diptera > Syrphidae > Matsumyia > Matsumyia berberina. The sequence continues at coordinate 104,646,488 of OU862870.1, read as the reverse complement.
ACCAGCTATCAATTGCGTGCGGAGTTTTTCTCCAGTTGTGGAAATATATATTTATCATCCCCATCTTTAAAAAGGGTTGTAAAAGCGATATTTCCAAGCATAGACCTATTGCTTAACTCTCAAGCATACCTAAGCTCTTTGAGAGCATCGTCTATGACTCCATGCTCTTCCACTGCAAATCAATATTTTCCCCCAAGCAGCATGGGTTCCTAAAAGGCAGATCTACAAACACTTACTTTACTTAATTTGTTTTAAACACATTAGGTGCTCTGGAAAATGGTAAAGAAGTAGATGTCGTGGCTACTGACTTTAGCAAGGCATTTGATAAGATCTCTCACCAGATCGTACTCCTCGAACTTAAAGTTTTCGGTTTTCGCCCTTTGCTCGTTAAATGAACCGTGTCCTATCTAAACTATCGCCAGTAAAGAGTTCTTTTAGGACTTGCATTGCAAAACCTATCAAGGCAATGTCAGAAGTATCATAGGGTACCCACTTAGGCTCTCAAATATTTGCATTGACTATAAACGACGTAGAGCTCACTACAAGCTGATCTAAACATATTCTTCATGTGGTGGCAAAAAAATCTATTAGAGCTTAACGTGAAAAAATGTCAGTCTATTTTTTTACTCTCGTCCCGTCCTGCCTCAAGGGACCTATTTTATAAGCAGTAACCTCAATGCGTGATCTGGGCGTTATCTATGACACTGAACTTAACCTCTGTTCTCACATCGACAGCATTAGTAATAGAGCTAACTCGGGACATGGTTTTGTCAAATGTGGTCGGAAGAATTTTTTAACCTTCACGTCACAAAATCCCTATATACTCGTATCACCTTCGTCAGAACGCACCTTGAATATGCCGGTCAGGTCTGGTCACCCTACCGCCAAGTCCACATTCAGAGAATCGAAGCTGTTCAGCGTAGATTCATACGTTTGGCTTTGCATGGTTTTGGGCTGGAATTACCCACTCAATTTACCTCCTTAACTTAAACATGAAACATGGATCAGGATTCTAGCGGAAGTGAATGAAAGACAGAGCTCTTTGGACTCCTGTCAAATAACTAGAAAACTATGGCCAAGGTATGGTGCCAGAACTAATACTCTCATGCAGAAGGACAGGAAAACCCACTCCATTTTTGTAGGAGTAATTATAGGTCATAATACTTCGCGCTATCACATAAAAAAACTGAAGCTAAGTTAGGGCGACCTTTTTAGGGGCTGCGGGGACGAGGAAATCACTTCCTCTGACACTGACCAGGTCTTTGCCATCTCAGACATAAATCCTTTGGAAGGCACTTTCTCCCATACACCAAAGAACTAAGGGACGTACCCATCAGGGACATCTGGAGATTCGTTCAGGCTTGAAAACTGTTCGAAATGCTTCTTTCCCCTCGCCAATCCATCTACCTAACCTAACTTAAATATATCCCTCTGCTTCGCCTTCCCTACAACCGTACCGAGTATGGTCAGCACGAACCCTTGACAAGAATGCATAGTAACGCTAATAAGATCCCCGATATCTTGGCTTGCATTGCAGTAAATCCTTACACATTCCCTACGCAACTTATGCTCCAACATTTAATTTTTTCTTGACGTAATGTTTAGTTAAGTTTTTAAGTTTCTTTCTGGTGCTTGTATTAAGCTAAATAAATTAAATTAAATTAAATATTTCTGAGTGCTTCCAGACGTCGAGGCACTATTGATTTTCGTTAACATTTTCGGCAACATACATATGTACGTTTATGTTAGTTCAAGATAATACACGCAGGAAGATATACATACTCTGTTTTAAACAAATAAAGCAAATAAACATTTTTCACACACATTTATTGAGACTCGGGAATTGTGTGTGAATCACAATGTCGGGTAGCCCGCGTCCGCATGTATTAGCCTTACAAATGCGAGCTCTTTTAATGACATGTTTCATAATATTTTCACACATGTCGGCCAATAATCCACTAACATACTTCACCTCGATTATTTTATTCGAGTTGCTGTTGTGTTTTTAGTTTATTAGCGTACATCCTGCTGTTCAGATGTCCCATAAAAAGAAGGCCGGGGCTCTAAAATATGTCGACCGTGAGAGCCACTCGAGATTAACATTTCTTGAAATAATTTGGTCTGGAAATAGATGAGAGAGTAATTGCATTGTTGCGTTGACTGTATACCATCCTATTGAAACCGCAGATTTAGCAACCCAAGACATCTTGTTTAAGTTAATCATGCGGCAGTATCTCTTCTGCGACGCCTCCTGTATAACTCCGGTCTTCCTAATTAAAATATTGTAGTAAGAGCCCGATGACAGGCGAATAAAGTAGGGCAGGATCGTATTTCACCTGTAATACCGAGACTCTGTAACTTCTGCAGCTTCGTTACCGTCATCAGTTCAAGAACTTTTAGCCACAAACTATGTTGCTATTGGTCTAACTATCGAAATGTACAATCAGTGTGTCATTTTGCGACAAAGACGCTAAGTTCTGCCGTAAAGGCGTCGACTAGCGCTCTAGTGTCACTCTCAGACATGAACTTAAAATGTGCATTCCAATTTAGTCGTCTGTCTAAGACAACGTCGAGGTACTTCACCGCCTTGGAGTACCTTTGACGTTCATAGGTCCAAGTTGATCAATCTTCTTTTCGTAAAAGGCACTAGATCCGTCTTGCAAGGATTGATGGAAAGTCCTTCAATGTTGCACCATTCTAAATCATGCAGTAAAGCCCTTTGCTAGGTCTTCGACATAACCAAAAGTTTTGTCACCCAATCTGTTAAAATTAACTAAAAGACTGTCATTGACTAATGACCACAATGACTAATGACCACCTTTAGAAAGAAGTGCCAATTCAGACAGCCAATTCGAAACCTGCTAGCAACGGTGAGCAAGTCGATCCTAATGTACGCGTCTCCCATATGGGCACCCGCGACGGATCGGAAAACGTACATGAGACGGATGAACTCGGTGCACAGAGTCGCATCGCTGAGAGTATGCTGTGCCTTTAGAACGGTGTCAGCGGAAGCAATTAGCGTGATCTCCGGTTGAATGCCCATCGATCTGGAAATAAAAAAGTCCGCGGCACTAAGCGAGAGCGAACCCGAAGATAGGATGACCTTCAGCGAGACTATACACGCAGAATGGCAACACAGGTGGAACACTTCACCCAAAGGAAGGTGGACGCATACGCTGATCCCCAATATAGAGGAGTGGACCAGTAGAAAACACGGAGAAGTAAACTTCTACCTGACACAGTTCCTATCGGGGCATGGATGCTTCCGGGAGTACCTCCACAAATACAGGCACGTGGATGACCCATATTCCCGCACTGTGAAGGCAAAGTTCAGAACGCAGAGCATGTCCTAATGGAGTGCCGGAGGTATACGAAGGCCAGAAGAATCCTAGAAAGAGAAATTGGCGGCCAAGAGACCCCGAGAGGACTTATAGTATCCATGCTGATGACAAGCGAAGCCTGGAATGCAGTAGACGAAGTCATCACAAGCATGATGCAGCAACTGCGCCTGGAGGAACGGGCAGCAAGAAATGAGGAGCCTACAAATCCTGGAAGCTAAAGAAACGGAAAGACCACAGTTTATTACACACAAACACACGCAGGCAACATACACATATATACACACATCCAACTATAGACATATACCCAATCAAATACACGAACCGACACACAGAAAAAGAAATAATGCAAAACGAACTCAGACACACATTCGTGCAGCCGCACGTACATTTCCCAACTGAACGGACGGACACGCATGTGTAAATAAAAGAAGGCAGCTACGGCTGAAAACCTCCCCCATGACGAAATGCCTAGCGGCGGTACCGTGGGGATTAGGGGTTGGAGGCAGAGGTGGTTTTAGTTAGGGTTAAAGTCCCACACTCCGGCTTTCGAAGCTTTCCACCTTTCCATCTTTCCAACCTTTAGAAAGAAGTGGGACTTCAACCAAAGATCACCTTGTGGATGCACATAGCTGTAGTGCATCCGATTCTCACCTACGGGTCGCCAGTATGGTGGCCCGCGCTGAGCAAGGGCTACAACCTTACAAAACTTAAAAGGCTCCGTAGAACAGCGAGTGTAGGCACCAAGGGAGCATTGAGGACGGAACCCACCCAGATATTGACAGAATAACGGCGACAATCACGGGGCATTGGCCAATTGAAGAGCATGCGGCCAAACTAGATATTTCATACAATTTCCACTGCCTCTAGAAACACGCTTTAACTTCCTTTGCGCTTGCAAGAGCCAGACTGCGTTCACTCAGCCAACCATTCTTCAACGACCTCAGCGACATCTCGCTTTCTAAACTCCCCTGGTTGGATCTAGGCACTCCCGGCTGTCTCACTCATCTTTAACAACACACATCATCAACCAGGTCACAAAAAGGCACGTCCTAGCGCTAATTGGGTTCAGTTAAACCGCCACCTCTACCTATCTAATGACCACAGAAGAAAAAAAAGAGAACTCCCCCTTGGGAATCACCTAAGGTGTAAGGTGTAGGCAAGTAGAAGGGGACGTCAACTAACTTGGAGTGCGCCACTTGAGGTAGTTAACTAAGCTCTGGACAAACTAGAGAGGCTTTTTTGCTTATAGCCCAGGTTCACCCTGAACTGTAGTGCCACCTACTAAATGCCAAAAGCTCACGAACAGCGACAGGCTGAGACTTATATAAAAAAATCCATAAAAATATACAAAAAAGAATTACGGAAAGACGAACACAAATCTTGGAGGTAATTTTGTGGTAAAATAGAAGAATCGTCTTAGGCATCAAGGCTAAGAAAAATTCTCTCCACTAATCCAATAATGCCTAGCTTCTTTAAACAAGCGGATGGCTCATGGACGACTTCCAGCGATGACTCGCTTAATCTGTTGCGAGCAAATTGTGAGCTGTGCCGATGCTAACGGATCAAAAACGCCTTAAACCAACTCTCTAAGTCTGATTACTCGGGACAAACTCCTTTGGGCGCAATATAGCTTCAAACTATACAAACCGGCAGTCATCTGATATCGTCCTACCTTGGCTAAAGACGATTCTGAAAAGTTGTTTGGATCTGGTATACATGGATCTGGTATACAAAATCTTGGAGAGAAGCTGAAGTGGTTTCATACCCAAGTCTGGCAAATGCTCCCATGTAAGCACAAAATACCTCAGACCCATAAGCCTGAGGTTGATTGATATCCATTTTCACGACAGTATCGACTCACATCTGCTATCTGCGGGTCAATATGCATATTGCAAAGGTAGAAGGATACTACCTGCATCACAAGGAGTACACAATGGTAGCATTTCTGGATATAGAGGGCGCTTTTAACAACGTCAGCACATCTGCGATCATAGATGCACTGTCAGGTCTGATAGTAGAAAGCACACTTTGCGAGTTAATTAACATCCTACTCACCAGTCGAATTATTAACTCAAAGCTCGGTGGCTCATCTGCAAAAAGATCTGTCAGCACTCCACAGGGTGGTCCTTTCCCCCCTTTTTTGGAACTTGGTGGTTGATAATCCTGCAAGTGGGGGGCTGCGAAGTGATCGCTTAGGCTGACGACGTTGCAATAGCTCTCTCGGAAAGTATCTTCTTTGGACCTGTCCAGTTTTTCCCGCAAAAGAAAACTGCACTTACGAGCCTTCTTCTATACAAACTTACGCGACCTGATATTTATCGATGTCATTAGCCTCCAATTGGTTCAATGAGTAGGCAGGAGATCTTTCCGAGATCCTTGTGGACCAGCGGACCCCTCACAGGTGTAAGTGAGTTGACTTTAGCTGGCAGCCACTTCAACCTAACCTAACCTACTAAGTTATTAATGTTTCTTAGGTTACCCCGAAGCCAGCTGGATAACGCTTTTTTTCTTTTCTATTCGGTAAGGAATTTATTGTTTTGCCTAAACTCTTCCTGAATACTCGTTGTGAAATCATCGGCAATTGTTAGTTGTAATAAATCGTCGAGAATTCCATTAAAGAAAGTGCCTACCTTCCAGACAATATTCCCGACACCTAAAACAATCGAATTCGACTCCTACTTCCGTTGGAAATCATCACGACTTTTGAAAATGAATAAATGTCAACTGTTGCCTGCAGACGTCAGAGCCTTTGTCAAACTAAATTTGTCCTGCTTCTCCTATTGATTCACTGTGATATTAGGCAGATTATTTTTGCCATTACGGTAAATGTATGACGCCATTCTCAAGTGAACAGTTATTATTAATTGCACAGCTCCATTCCTTAGAAATGTCAAAAGGTTTTCGCAACCGGTTCGTAAGGACATACATCACTCGATGACACTCTAAGAAATTAGCTTTCCGATTGAAGACATCTGTCGACTTGTGTGCCATTTGCATAACGATATTGAAAATAATAATCGCACTGTTGAGCAAGCAATCGTGGCATTCCATCCCACCCACGTTGAAATTCCACATGTCAATTAGTTTGACCTTCACACAAAGTGTCAATCGAAGACAAACATCACCTCAGTAGGATATCGTTGCCCTTTCCAGATACAACAGTAGCACTTGGGTATCATGAAGATTTCACACATATTCCAAGTAACGCGTCTCTTTTCGCCATGAATGCTCTTCGGAGTTACGTGTGTGTAAAGAAATAATTACGAGTACGCGGCTCTTTATGAGTTTTGACCTGAATTCCATTTATGAATATTCCTCTCCTCCTCGGCCCCCTGCATTTGCACAGTGAGTGGATTCAACGGTTGGGAAATTTCCAAAACTGTTCACCGTATGAGCTTTGCGGTCACTTTGCAAAATTATTCCCCCCCCACAATGGCCCACCAATGCCGGTGTAACGCATTCATCCTCTTTGGCTTGACGGTCGCGAAATCCGATTTCGCAATTGGAAAGTCGCCTCCGATCAGAACGGATTAAAGTGCCAACTGGTTGAGGGTGATTAATGTTGCTGGGACGCGATCCTCCTGCTATCAATTGCAGCCCCATTGCGCAACGATTAGCCGTGCAATTTGCTTTCTGATCTGATCAGGCTCGCCTCCGTGGATGAATTATGCAGTTGGGTTTACGCAACCGAACCGCTTGGCAGACGACTTTAAGTAAACCATCACCATCACCATCACCGTCGCCATTTGGATCTTCTTCTGGCTTCGGTCGGTGATGCTGTATAGCCTTTCGAATTTCATTGCAGTCAGTGTACTGACTCTTCCGAAATTGTAACCATTGTACATACAGATAATAACCTTGTGGAATAGACAATCTCCATGTTCGGGTAAAGTGCATCATCATTTCGAATCGGATGTGCAACGTCTGTGGTGCGGCCAGCAGTAGCTTCGTTTGAAAATTGATTCTCTATTTCTTTGTGTACGAGTCTGGATCGAAGATGAAATTGAAAAGATGAAATAGAAAAGAAATACACAGTTGACGACCAAGGTGATGTACGCACGTCTGGCTTGTGGATTTATTATTTGTTTTGCTGTTTTCTGTTCAGAGATGGGTTCAATGGTACGAGAGCTGCCGAGAGGTGCATTGCAGTTTCTCAACATGTTGAGGCAATTAAGTGACTATTGACATTTCAGTTGTAAAATGTTTACATCAATCAAGTAATGATGCACGTAAGCCTACCAAGTCCATTGTACTTTGGTTATGAGCTACCTGTCCGCTGTGATTTTGCGACTCATCCTAGAGCTGATGGCAGCTTAAGTTTTTCCCTACAAAATGGCGATTCATTAGTTTTCCATCCTGGCGATGTAGTCTTTTTGATTCAGTCGTTTTCTTTCTCGTCTTATACAGGCCTGAGGTGCCCACATGGTTTATGCCATTCTCAGTCCATGTTTTGAACACGGCGAAGAGCTAGGTGAGGACTAATAAAAGAGATTTATGATCCTGCTGTCATGGATGCAGACATATAAATCCCATAATTTTACATCGCCCAAACTGACAACAGACATTTTGCAGTAAGTCGAAACTTGGCTGATCGGTTGATTGTTAGAGTACTTGACTGTGAATGAGATTCCCCTTCCATTTGTGGAAGCAAGTGTGTAAGACGTTAGCTTAAAAAATTATTGCGAAGCTGCCTAGGAGATTGCTTAACTTGATTTTATTTGAAATAGGTATTGGCTTCGATTTATGGTACTGTTCTGTATAGTTCATTCTAAGCACTTAGTCATCTAAGCAGACTTACTTGTAAGAAAGGAATCCGCATCAAAGTTCATGATGCGAAGACCATTCTGTGGTTTACCAATCAGCACTGCAAAGTGCTCCATTAAAACCTGGCTGAAAAATTGAGCTCACTATTACTGGACGAATACTGAAGATTACAGGCAAGCCAAAATGTTCATGCCAAACATCTCTCATGCCAGAACGAAACAACTCCTACGACTAACTAGGAGTCAGCTTCGAATGGTTACAGGCTTCAAAAAAAAACCTAATGGATATAGGAATAGTTCAAGACAAAACATGCAGAATGTGCAACAAAGACGAAGAATCAGCAGAACGCATTTTGTGTCACTGTAACTGTCTAATCAGAACACATAATCGTCATTTAGGCAAATTTTACCTGTAAACGGAAGATACATCTGCCAGCTCACTCAAAGACATCTCTGGATTCATCTCGAATTCAGGCATCATGAGTGAGCTCTAATTGGAGGAAATCACAATAGGCCCATCGGCGGCCGTAGTGATAACATGATTCGGTCCCACCTCGACTTACAGTCTACAATCTAGTCATCGATCTTCCAGGCAGAAATATTTGCCATAAATCAATGCACAAGCTTAAACTTGCTCTCTTATTTCCCTGACAAAACCACCTTTATCTTCTCAGACGATCAAGCTGCCCTGAAAGCACTGAACTAATCCACGATAAAATCGAAACTAGTCCTAGAGACAGTCAAATTGCTTCAAGAACTAGGGAAAAATAACTTGGCCATACTACACTGGATCCCTGCTCACAAAAGCCACACCGGCAATGAAACAGCGGACGGACTGGCCAAGATAGGTGCAACCACCCCCCTCACTGGTCCTGACCCAGCCTGTGGAGTAAACAAATCCATTTTTAAAAACTTCATGTGGGAGTAATCCCTGCTCAAATCCAGCGCAATTTGGATGGAAATTATTGGACAGAAATGTACGAAACACTTCTTCCCCAATCTATGCCAGAAGAAATTCGAGTTTCTATTCAATCTGAACACCACCTTAGAATTCTAACCGGTATCCTTAGTGGCCAATGTCGAGTTTTTTTTTTTTTTTTTGCGCTGGGAGGTGGTAATCTTCAAAAGACGAAACTGAGCCCGTACTCAGTAACAGTGTGGGATTTTTACCCACTAACCCCTTCTTCCTTCTTCCCCTTATCCCTGCGGTACGGCCATCTTGGCATTTCATCACAGGTGGGGGAGAAGCCAGCCTTTCCAATTATTGCACCTAGTCGTTAGACTAATCAGCAATTTGTCTTTCGTATACATAAATATGCATTCAATGGATTGTGTTAATTATGTTAATCGCCTGTGGACGGTTAACTATTGTTTTATTTATTTAATTACTTAATTTTAATTTTATATTTTTTTTTGGTTAACTAGCTAGTTCGAAAGGTTTTACTCTTCTTAATCTTCTAGTCAGATTATCAGTATTTAATAATTCTGTCATTTCTACGTTAACGTGGCTGAAAAGCCTAAGTCTATGTCTATTGGCTACTTTCTTTACTTCCTCTTCAATCATTTCAACTTTAAGGTCTCTATGTAGATCAGCGTTTCTTATGTACCAAGGTGCATTTACTATGTTACGTAGTACTTTACTTTGGAATGTTTGTATTATTTGTAAATTTGTTTTGCATGTGCATGCCCACAACTGAAGCCCGTAGGTCCATACTGGTTTTAATATTTGCTTATAAAGCAGTAATTTATTGTAGTTGGACAGACAAGAGTATTTCCTGATTCGCCAATACATTTTATTGTAGCGCATATTTAGTTCTTCTCTTTTTTTCTTCACATGCGTTTTCCAGCGCAGTTTTGCATCTAGGGTCATCCCTAGATATTTGGCTGTGTTTGCATATTCTACTTCATTACCATTTATGAATACTGGGATATGCTGAACATTTTTATTCGTAAAGTTGATATGAACAGACTTTAGGTCATTTAGTTTAATTTGCCACTTTTTGGTCCATTTCGATATATTATTTACAGCCTTCTGCAGCTTTTTTGTCGCTTCTTCAACATTTTCGCCAACAGCAAGGATAGCAGTATCATCTGCAAATGTTGCCACGGTTGTTCCATCACTATCTGGCAGATCGCTAGCAAACAGAAGGTATAAAAGAGGCCAATGTCGAGTAAAACTACATCTACACAAGCTTGGCCTGTCACCGGACCATAAATGCAGACTGTGCTTGGAGAGCGATGAAAGCTCTCTTTACATCGCCACAGAATATCCCGCCCTTATTTATGTGAGAAAGCAGACCCTAGGCAGTGAACTCGTCTGACCAATGCGTCACTGTCCTGGGCAATGCATGTCACGTCGAAGATATCCAAAGCGCAGGGTGAAGCTGCTTTTGGCAAGGCATGGAGCTTACCACTGAAAAGGTTTCTAACGTCGGTTGCTGAGTGGAGAGAGCTTTCGCGTAAGTATGTGCCTTCATCAGCACAAACAACCCGTCTCATTTGTATGGGAACTTTTTTCGAGCACGTCTGGCGCTGCTGTAGATACTCAGCTTGAAGTACCTGCTCTTAATACTTATATCATGGGATGTACATATCAAAGAAACCTATCGCCTTCCTATGAAACCTATGGCTTCTAGTATAATCCGCACTGGAGTTTTGATGACCATGCGCGACGTTTATTCTTCGATCCGGGTTCCATGGATATATCGTCGAATGCAATAACACAAAAGCTTCGGCTGCTGGGCATATTGAAGTGAGACTTTTCTTGCATATAGGTCTCGCTTTGATCAGAGTCTAAACCTGGATGGGGCTGTAGTCGAATTTTCACAGATGGCTCTAGAACCAGTCATGGGTGCAGTGCTGGTGTCTTCTTGGAGAACGACTATACGCTCAGAGTGCGATTCCAGGGTGAGCTTAAGGCCTTGTTCAATCTGTTAACCATTTCCAAAATCGTTCGAGAATGCAAGAATTATCTTAAGGCTGCACTCTTGGACCCTTGTCTGGATCGCAGGTCACAAGGCTCAGAGGATATTTTCTCAACACCTTAACCTGCGTTGGGTCTTTCTATCCTTAGGCAGGGAGGGCCTCCATAAAAAACACAATTGTGTGTGCCATGGCTTTCCAGAATACAGGCATACTAAACAAATGCTCCCGAACGTCTTTAAGAAATCGGTGGCTTTCTTGTTGTCTAGTAGAAAATACTGTTGACTACTAGACTTAAAGGCCGCAATTGCCTGCGATTCTTGTGGAGAGGACGACATTACTTCCGATCCTTTTTTTTGTGATTGCCCGGCCTTTGTTCGAATCAAGTGGCAGAACTTCGGTGCTGATGTGATAAGCGCTGAACCGCCTTGTCAATTTTCTTTAACAGTCAACAAAATTCTAGTTAAATGGTAAAACTGGGTCTTACTTCCTGGTAATACAATAGACCAGTTGCACCTAAGTACCCCCGTGGAGTGTTTCCAAATCCCTACCCGACTAAAAAACGGTTTGTTTGTGTTATTCGAGATGCGCTTTTTTTCTTTTTCTGATATCCAAGCCTAAGCTTGCCCAACAGCCCAACGCCCTACAAAATTGAGTCACAGCGACCACGTAAGATATTTGTAAACTGTTATTATTAATAAAGTAAACATACTTATGACCTAGTTAAGTATCTGTCATCCAATTCAATCACATCGATGAAATCAAACAATATTTTTCGATTAAAAAACACGACAAACACGGAGTGTGGGTGTGGAAATGCGTCAAGCCGTGCATAACAAAATGTGAATGCGTACAGCCCCCTCAAGTGGCAAATGGCTTACGCAGGCGGCTTGTGCCCCAAGTGCTAATTGTATAATGCGCCGATGAAGACACCGCCGCAACTTAGCGCCTCTTAGTTGCTTTTGTCCATTGTCTCGAACCCACCGATGGCTTCCACATTATCCACCATCTTTGTCATTAAAAAAGTCACACACAAAAAAAATTTAAATCACAGTCAACAAATTCATTACGATTATTTGTTTAGAGAAACGCAAATTGTATCAACTTTTGATTCAGTTAGGAATGTGTGACCTTTTGGTAGTGAAATTTATGAGTAGCCCACTGCATGCTAATTAACTGTGAATAGAAAATCTTAAAAGTGCTCGTGAGAGTGCTTTGAACCACATAGACATACCCCAGTTATTAAAATGAGTTTGAGTACAGACTAGTGGTAATAACGTGAACCGCATAGTTCCAAAGAAGTGCTTAATAGAGGAGACCGTTCACTAAGCGCAGACCGGCGGTACATAGTGCTGTGCAATACGCGCAAGTGAGGTCTTAGTCCGGTGGAATTAAGTTTCATAGCACGCAGCTGGGCATAGTTCGTAGTTTGTTGTTTGTCAGTCGACAGGTTTCATTTTCAAATGAACATTTTCATTTACAGTAAAAAATTTAGCAATACTCGTACATCCCGCAACTTGAAATGCAGTGCAATGCATTTCAGCAAATTAGCCTGAGTGTGTAATAAGGTTCACACCAATTGATGCCATCCGTATTTATTTTCACATTTTTGTATAACTTGTCCTCACATACACATGTTGCTTGCAACAATGTCTGTCGCGTGCCAAACACGACTCCGCTCCAGTGCCCAGAAAATCCTCTTGGATCAGAGGAAGCAAGCGCGTTCTGGTTGAATATTTTGTTCTGTGGTATCTATTTGCTACGGAAAATGGAACGAAATCCGAGTTACGGTAATCAGGCAATCAGCGTAGGTCTGATGACATCCCACCGTAGAGGAGGCGATTAAAGCGCTAAAAGTCGGCAAATCTGCTGGTGTGCATGAAATTCGGCCGGAAATACTCAAGGTCTTTGGGGAAGAAGGGGTGAAATGGCTCTCGCGTGTCATTAAATGACCTGGCAATGCGGTGAAACACCTTCCCATTGGCAAACTGGGGTGATTGTTCCTCTTTTTAAGAAATGGGATAAGAGAGATTGCTCCAATTTTAGGGGTATATCTCTTTTTGCTAAGGTGTTGGAAGCCCGTTCCAGAGCTGTTGTCGAGTCCAGGTTAGGCGACGAGCAGTGCGGCTTTCTTCCAGGTAGAAGCACAACCGACCAGAGATTCACTCTCAGAATGGTTGTTGAGAAGGCCTGGGAGTATGCCAAACCTATTTACAGTTGTTTTGTGGATTTGGAGAAAGCATATGATCGTGTTCCTCGAGGTAAACTCTGAAATGTACTGCAGAAGTATGGAATTGATGGTTCTGAGGGCCATTCAGTCTCTATGCACAAACTGTAAAAGCTGTGTTCGAGTGAACGGCTGTAAATCAACACCTTTCACTGTGGGCGTTGGACTTCACCAGGGGTGGGTTTAGTCACCTCTCCTTTTCATTGTGTATATCAATTGAATGTTACAGTGCAGCTGAGGTGAGGAACGGTTCGAATTAGGAGACTTAAGGACAAGCCATCTGCTTTTCGATGATGACTTGGTCATCCTTAGGTCCACCCAGACCGAACTTCACCGCGCATTTGACGGGATCATAGCCGTCTGTGTTGAAGCTGGGATGAGTGTTAATTTCCCCAATACCTGTTTAATGCACTACGCATGTTAGTGGAGTTCCATCGAAACAGATGGAGAACTTTAAGTATCTCGGGGTCTTATCCACGAGTCATGGAAGAAGCAATACTAAGTTAGGATTGGTCAGGCTGTAGCATTTTTGAGACAACTTGGTCAATCTGTTATCAGGAGGGCTGAACTTGGCTTCGAAACTGAGCTATCGGTCTTTAATTCAGTGTTTGTTCCGACCCTCACCTATAGTCACGAGGATTGGGTTATGACCGAAAGAATGAGGTCGCTGATATAAGCTGCCGAAATGAGATTTCTTAATTGTATTGCTGGAGTGACTTGTCGAGATCGGGTTAGCAACACCAGAATACGCGAGATACTCAATGTCGAGTAACTACTTCTTCGAACGGTAAGTTCCATACTTCGACGATTCGGGCACATTCAACGCATGCCAAACTGTGCTTCCAAGACGTGCCATGGAATCCGTCCCATATGATGGACGTCGTGGGTAGGCCCAGGATGAGATGGTTAGACCAAGTCCGAAATCTGACCTCTACCCGTATGGGGATAGCCCTTGATGATTTAGAGTCGATGGCGGAAAATCGGGAGATGTGGAGAGTCATTTTAAGCACCCTTACCGCGAATGAGATCACTGGCGCTGCGAGAAGATTGAGCTTAATGCGATCCTCACTTCTTTCTTTTATTAAATAAACCCGCTGACCCTGGAACCAAGAAAGGTCTATTGTTTCAAATCCTCACTTATGACAATAAAAGAACATAGCTGATGCGACAGCTTGAGATGAGTCCAGGCCTAACTTCTCGGAACCATTCATGTTGTGCATTTTTTTGTACGAACGGCGAATTGAGAAGCTTTTTCATTACAAATTATACTCTTCGAAGTTTGTCATTTCTCAACGAAAGATGGTGTCGGGAAAAATGTTCGGTGTACATGGCTGGGACTTGAACCCACGCAGGTTACACAGCAGTCCAACACAACCACCACTGAGCTACGACGAAGATTTATGTGTGTGTACTAATCTCAAGCGCTTCCTAAATATCTGAAGGGACATGCATTCTTGCACTCTCAGTACCTTTATCAAGAGTTATCCTAGTGCAGATCTGAATTGAATGGATTTCTCCCACATGGCCAATATTACCAAGATATTGGCATTGGTCGCACAGACTCAAGCACCAATTTCAGTTTCCATTTTTGATCCATCGTTGAACCATACCAGATTTCTTGACTACCATAAGGATTCATCATTAGACTGGTCAACAGGGTCCAGTATTTCTACTTAAAAATAAACCTTTCGAATTAGTACTCAGTGGCAGATGGTCCCTTCTTGAAACTGAGTCAAGTATTAACAGGTGTACCAATAGATTGACTGGTTTATATGTACTTGTGTTCTAGCAGCGATTTTCCCAATGATGACAAAAATTAGTGCTAAAGGGCGGTTAGGTGTTTTTTTTTTTTTTTTTTTTTTTTTTTTCTGGTTGCGCCGGTGAGGTGAGGAATCTTCATAAGATGCCAGTAACCCGTGTTATTGGTATGCACGATTCACATACCTGAGCCTGACAGAGACTGTCAGCTGATATGTGCCTACGTACTAAACCTCACCCCCTCACATAGACATCAGCCATTCTCCCCGCGGGACCACCGTTAGGTATTACATCGCGGGGCTGGCCGGAAAATCATGCTATATGTACGTATTGTGTCAACTTCTACTTCTCTGATTTGTGTCCTAAAGGTGTTTTACGCGTGTCGATTTACATATGTTTGTGTATGTGCGTTTTGTTGTGTATAGGTATGCATGCGTAGGTATGTATGGTGTGTTACGGTATGTTTAAGCTTCTCTTTGCAGCCTCTGCTACTTCCCTATACTCTTGCTTGGTGAAGGGCGGTTAGGTGTGCATAACTTAGTGAAACCAAAACAGCCAATTCTGTATAGCTACTCAAGCTTCATTCCACTTTTCCTCTCAAGAAATTTCGGCCACCAAACAACAATGCACAAACTGTATGTTGTGCATGTTATAACGTCTAATTAAAGAAATACACAATCACTCACAACCATCACACTGGGGCTCAAATTAGACGTTATAAGCGCTTATTGGCCCAGAAGGCTCTAGCGGCACTCTCAGTGATGGACTTAACATATTAATTCCAATTTAATTTTTTCTCAAGTGGTTCTTTTGATGAAGATACGTTCAAGATTAGCCAATCTTCTGTTCGTAAAATGTAGAGTCCTTGTACAAGGTGGCGCAAAAGTCATCACCATATCAGAAGACGCTATAATTTTTGCAAATGGCGGCAAATGTTAATTCTACTTTGACATTTGTGAACTAAACAGATACAAAATACAAGTCAACAAGACATGAATCACTATACTCATATAGAACGCGCAATAATTGTTTCGATTTGTCGGTAGTGTTGTCACAGTGTTAATTTCGGTGCTGATTTCCCGGTCGTCCAACGCTGACTGGGCAAACACTACGACGTTTAGCCGCTCGCTTATAAGAGTATGGGACAACACGAGATGCTGTCAGGTCTGGCTGGTCCCGGTGCAGCCGTTCTGCTGAGAATATCGTAGTTGTGACTGAAGATGTCGCAGAGGACCCCGGAGTATCGACCAGACGACGTGCCACGCTCAACGACTTTCTCCTTCCTCAATTGTATGAGAACATGTGGTTCCAATAGAATGGAGCAACGGCGCATACTGCACGAGCCACAATCAAAATTCTGAGAACTGCATTTCCTGGTCGCCTAATCTCTCGTTTTGGCGATTTGCACTGGCCGGCAAGATCGTCTGATTTAACCGTCCCAGACTTCTTTTTATGGGATTTTTTGAAGTTACGAGTCTATGTCAACAAGCCTCAGACTCTTGAAGCCCTCAAAGAGAATATCCGTCAGGAATGCGAGGACCTATCGCCACAAAACTAAAGTTTTTCATTTATGAAAAAAACTATAGCCAAAGAACATCGGGTGACAACTTTTAGCCCACCTTGTATATTGCAGCCGATGAAGCACTGTACTATCGACAAACATGCCAGCAGACTATTGCCACAAACTTTTTTCGGTGGGTTACCGATCCTGAGGTTGAAAAATTGGTTTTGCAATTCCTATGCTCCTGTTGAGATCTTTCCAAAAGGAGATGCATGGCTATGAAATCATTCATCCTTGTATCCCTTAAAAAAGTTGCAAGAAACTGTTTCTAGTACATACTTGCGATCCGATCAAAGTTTAAAGATCTTTACACAGAACGTTGCTTCAATTGCAGTCACTTAATATGATCTTTTTAAAATTCGTTAAATACACAGTTCCTAGGCTTTAACAGGACATGCATAGAGTATATACACGGGGTCTTGCATTTGGGACATAACAATTTTGCATTTTAATGCAAACGCACCTTTAAATTTTTGTATGGCCTGTCGATGTCAAGACCTCAATCAAGGTTTTCATTTTTATTATGGTAAAGTTCACGAACGAACAGCGTTTGGAAATTATTAAAAATAAATTCTAACTCGGTGGTCGCAACATTAAGAGCGCTTAAGCCAATCGGTCATAGTACACGTCCCACCAGACAGGCTGTGCGTGCTATAGTGGATAAATTCGAGTCAACACATTCACTATTGAATGAATCTCTATTGGGAATCTCTCAGTCCACATTGTGTCGTATTTTGTGTTAAAGATCTTGGCCTATACCTTTACAAGATCAAATCAACTGAAGAATTGCAGCCTCTTGATCATTTGAAGTGTCGAAACCGATTGGGCTCTGCAAAAGTTTGGAGAAAATTCTGAGTTATGTCCTTATTGAAAAACCCTTTACATTTCATACGACATGTCAAAAATGGAGGTTCGCCGTTCAAAAATTAAATTCAACTGAAAGCGTTTGAAGCATTTTTGCGAGAATGTTGTCAAATGTGACGTACGTTGATATGTAATTCATATCCAAATATAAGCTCTGAATATTGTAACTTGTGAAAGTTTGAAAAATTTCCAAAGTAATTAATTTCATGGGCATCAAAAACAAATGTTATGCGGAAAAAGGAAATAAATTCTCTGACACAGTTTAGTTCATTAATCGTTAAAATTATATTAAATTGGGATTCCTGTATGTGTAGCCCCAACGATGTTACTTCTTTTTAATTTTTTTTTTTATTTATATGACTGTCAAGCGATCCAAATCGATTTTATTAATACTACGGAAATGGTAATGAGTGTGAAATCTGTTGCTTCCTTAATTGATTGCGGAAAACAAGATCTGGAAAGACTGGTTAAAAATTTACCAAATTTTTTTGAATTGCATATAGAACACATGGAAAAGATGTGTTTTACCTAAAGTAGATGTGTGCCTTTTTGATATCGAAAATATTCATAAATAACTAACCGCTTGACAATTTTTATTCTGTGATACTATTGATTTGGGAAGGTGTTACTGCCTCTCGGCACGTGGACAATCTATTCGATCTAATACACGTTTTTGCCCCCGTTGACCTTAAGATCAACTTCCTTAGTCTGTTCTTCAAATGACGTGAATGTCTTTATGACGCACGATTATGGCGTCGTGTTGTCTGCATAACTCAATAGTTGGCCGGAAATATTGCAGATTTTATCTTCCGTGTGTACCCCGGCCCTATACATATCTGTTGTATTTTTCTTTGCAATGACAAATACTCGTAGCACGCCCGATGATTGAAACTTTAAAAAGAAGAGCTCCTCAACAGCGCCAACTAAAGATTCATGAGCCTTTTTAATATCCCTGAAGCGCCTGAAACCATATGGCAACAATCTGGTGGTGTGATACGGTCCTAGGCTTGCAAAATCGACGATCGACTAAATCTCCACTTTACACCAACTCCTGGAGGATATAGAAAAGTTCTCGATCGATACCCACCCATTTGAAGGCAGCATGCGATAGTGGAAATAGAGATGAGAATATCTGTGCAATATCTAGTTTTGGTACTCCTGACAAACTCATGTAGAAGACACTGGAGTGTGGGTGTCAATAATTTTGCAACAGAATTTCACTCGAGAAATTCTTGGTTTCAAAGGAACTTGCGAATTAGTTCCTTCGTCGCCGTCTTTCAAGGAGAAATTCTTGCCATTTTAAGGAGATTTGGATTTGTCTTGGAATACCACACCTAACAAAGCAAAATAGAAATCTGTTTAGACCGTCAAACAGCACTTAGAGCTATCACAACTCTAATAGCCAGATCCCATCTTGTCAGGGAATGTATAATTAAACTTAATTAATTTGCTTGTCAGTCACAACAACGTCTGTTTTGACTACCGGTCCAAGACGGCCTAGCAAGGAACGCGGAGACTGACAACCGCTAAACACGCTGGGAGTCACACTGACAAGGCAAAGAGTTTTTGAAGATCACCAGGTAAACCTCTAGACCTGCGAAGTGGCAAGATTACTTATAAGGAAACCAAGCAACCCGCTAGTCACAGGACACATTAACCTCATTGCATAGACTGCGCCCTACTGCGCAGCAGTTTCTAAAAAATGCAAGGAGTAAGAATAGGACACCGAACATTTTCTATGTCACTGCCTAGCCTTCATCAGAAAGCGGCAGAAGACACTCGAGTCTATATGGATTTTGGACCTGAAGCATCTCATGGATTAAGGAATTGGTGACATACTCTACTAAAGAAACACACACACGGTAGTATTAACTCCATGATTGTTCCTACTTCCCCTAGACCCTTTCCAACAGATGTTTCAAGTCTGGATTGTTCCTGTAATTCCGACACTGGATCCAACTGAGCCCTAAGTAAAGTGTATTTCGCTTACATTCATGTACATACCACACATATGTCTAGGATGACGATGAAGAACGTTCGCGGCTCTGTCTTCATGGGACACACCACTGAGACATTCAGTTTCTTCAACTTTATAATGGAGGAAATACTATACGAACTCTACAATCTGACCATCGATCTGGTCATACAAATACTCGAACAACGAATAAGACTAAGTCCTGCAGATCGAATAAACTTCAATGCTTTGATCCCTGGTGTCTTCTGGCACTGGACATATCCTCTATCCGCATGCTCACTGGAGTTATCACAGGACACTGCGCTATCGGAGTCATCCTCCGCAAGTGGAGAATCGAATCCAACGATTTATGCAGAAGCTGCCGAGATGAGGGAGAGGTAGAATCAATCCAACCATAGGATAGGTTCTTAGGTTGTCTCGGGAACCATATTGCTATGCCCACAACATTAAGAGGATACTCACAATAGACGTCCAGGCCACCGAGTGAACGTGATGAGGCCTATTCATCAAACACTCTACGAAATCTAACCTAGCCTAACCTTGATCCCTGGAAGACTACGCCTTCGAGGACAACCGCATCCCCAAAGGTGTGTATGCACAAGTAGAGGATGATCTCAATCGACTGAAGACTGGCTGACTTGCTTAGTTTTTTACTGGCTGAAGAAATTTCATGTTTGAGGCCTTGATTCCTCCCGAACTATGGGTCACTGTGCAAATGAACACAAAAAAAAATTTTAGGAGTTCCTTCTCTATGCTGCAATAAAATTTTTATTGACTGCTTACTTCTGTCACCGATATCATCATCATCCTCATATTCCAATGCTCCACTTATCCACTATGAAGGTCGCGGGTTTAGTGTGCTTAAGTGGACTCTCCACATGTCCCGATCTTCCGCCACCGACTCTAAGCCATCAAGGGCTATCCCCATACGGGTAGACGTGAGATTTCAGACTTGGTCTAACCATCTCCTCCTGGGCCTGCCTGATGGCACAGATTCCATGGCACGTCTTGGAAGCCGAGTTGGGCACTTGCGTTGAATGTGCCCAAACCATCGAAGCATGGACCTTTCCGTTCGAAGAAGTAGCTGCTCGTCATTGAGTGTCTCGCGTATTCTGGTGTTGCTAACTCGATCTCGACGAGTTACCCCAGTAATACAACAAAGAAATCTGATTTCAGCAGCTTGTATCTGCAATCTTATTCTTTCGGTCATAACTCGTGACCATAGGTGAGGGTCGGAACAAACACTGAATTGAAGACGAGCTTAGATAAGACAAGCTTGGCTTTCCTTCCAAGTTCAGCCCTCTTGATAAAAGATTGACCAAGTTATGTCAAAATTGCTGCAGCCTCACCATTCAGTATACAGGATTACTCAGTATTGCTCCTTCCGAGATACTTACACTTCTCCACCTGTTTCAATGGTAATCCACTAACATGCAGGGTGCCCTGAACAAACATTCCGGAAATCATCATTCTGATTTCTTCACGTTTACCTTCATCCCAGCTTCAACACAGACGACTATGAACCTGTCAAGTGCGCGTTGAAGTTCGGTCTGGGTGGATGTAGGGATAACCAAGTCAAAAAGCAGATGGCTTGTCCTTAAGTCCCCCAATTCGAACCGTTCCTCGCCTCGGCTGCGTTGTAACATCCAATCCCTATACAAATCGAAAAGGAGAGGTGACTTACCACACCCCTGGCGAAGTCCAACGCCTACAGTGAAAGGTGCCCATTTAACGCCCTTCACCCAAACAGTTTGTGTATAGAGATTGAATGGCCGTCAGAAGAGCGCCGTCAATCCCATACTCCTGCAGTATACTCCAGAGTTTTCCTCGAGGGACCCGATTATATGCTTTCTCCCAATCCACAAAACAACTGTAGATACGTAGGTTTGGTATACTCCCAGGCCTTCTTAAGTACCATTCTGAGAGTGCATAGCTGGTCGGTAGTGCTTCTACCTGAATGAAAGTCGTACAGCTCGTCGCCCAACCAGTCACCGGTATCATTTGCAAAATATTGCTTCCAGAAACAGCACTTAGATAACTCTTTGATAACCTGCAGACTTGCTGACTTATTTTCTTATTTCTTGATTACGGAACTGATTAAAACTGATACCACACAATTCGATAAACCAATCAATAACAATTAAATGCTTTAAAGCATTTTGCAAAAACGTCAGCAAATTAACAAAGTTTTACGCACATTGTATCCCCGATCGAGTGATTAATGTTCAGTTAATAAACTGAATTCGATAGTTTTGCGGTATACATAAATCTTTAATATTACCAACCTAATGGTTGTTTGAATTTTGTTTTATTCATAACCTTCTGCTACTAGACACATTTAAATTCAAATATTTTACGCAAAGATTTTAAGTTCAAAAATTAACATTCGCATTAGAAAGTCGGGGGAGTTTTTTGATGTATAAAACAAAAGAACTTGTGAACTTAAGTCAACTGGCTAAGTTTTTCACAAATTAACATGTAATTTGTTCGAATGATGAAATAAAACAAAAATGAAAGTGAAAAGCTTAGTTTCGTAGCATTTAACGCGTGTATTTATTGTTTTCTCCTTTGCACCCGGTTATTAATAATTGTAATCTTACTGCCAGATAATTACATATTTGACCCAGTAATTACAGATAATTGCAGGCAGTCTTCAATCATTAGTTGCAGTTTTATTACGTGTTTTGTGAAAGATACAATTATTATAATAAATTGTAAGCAATCACAATACGAGGAAAATTATTTCGTAATTTGTCTGACCTGTGATTTTGTGATGTTGGTCATTGGATTTGTGAATTTGGCCCCAAGGGTTTTGTGAAGGCATAGGGGTAACCAAGAGTTTTGTAATTTGTAATGATGCCATGGGTAAAATTCTGCAACAAGAAGTAGGTTTGGGTCTGTTTTTCCCTATATATTGCAGAAGATACTATCTACTATCTACTTACTAAACTAGCTTTCTGCAAAATGCATCTGTAGAAAACACTTTCCTTCACCTTAATCGCTCATAACTCAATGTAATACCCGGTATGGATGCCTTGTAAGATGCTGTGGATAAGACCGCAAACCTAAAGGCTGACACATATATTGAAAAGCCTCAGCAGGTGTCATTAGAACCACACCAGAAGCATGCTTCTGAGAAATGTACACAAGCAAAAATAGATGAAAGAGTCTCACGGCTTTAGAAAACTATCTCCTGCTCAAGTGGTCCAACAGGCTGTCCTGTTTCAAGGATAGCGAAATTCGAAACTAAAGCCGACTACATACACAAAGCCCCATATTGAAAAATGCACACATACATGTACATATAAACAAATAGTTTAGGCGGGGGTCGATACCCAGTTGTTTGAAATTGAGTATGTTGTGTGTGGTAAATTTTTGCATGAATGGAAGGGACCACGGCTACTGTGGCCGTACTTTGACTTCAACTTAAACTTCCGAACAAAATCTCCCTAAATGGCAGAGGGCACCGGGTCTGAAATTTTCTCAAGCAAACACAGCATTGCCCAATAAATCAAAGCTTCTAAATCACGGCAGTTTGCTCCAAGCCGAAGTCTCAGCTATTACCAAGAGTTCACGAGAACTGGCCCTACTGACAAACTCCACGAAGAGAGACAGAAATTTACATAGATAGCAAGGCAACGATTGAAGATTAATAAACGAGATGCCGAAACGAGAGAAACCTCCTCGGCTTACAGTCACAGTCTGGTGGATCGCCGGTCACAGTTTCAAGACGAACGAACTTGAAAATACTCGGATTTGAACAATATATTGGTAGACCCCTCAGTTCTAATTTCTAAGAAGGAGAGAACTAGCATAAACTTAAACACAGATTTTCCAAAGTTGGTCTTGAATGGCGTCCCTATCATGCCAGCTCTCACGAAGTCTATCATAGGATCCGAAAAACTTAAGACCGCCTGGCACTAAACAGCTACGCCTAAGACTCCCAACCGTGGGTAACCCTTTTGAAAAGAATGCGCCTTAATACAACAGACCTATGCAGAGGCAGCCGGGATGCAAAAGAAAACATAGCCCATTTCCAAAGCCAATATTTAACCCCTGTAGGACCAAGACTGGGACAATTATTTTTTAATGACTTTAGCGATCTGTAAATAAGGCCAAAAGCCATAATACTTTCGGTTTTTCTTGACATCTTGACGACTAGTAATGAAGTTCTAAGATCCTGTTATAGAAAACATTGTTAAACACTAGAGATGGAGACGTCATTGTGCAGCACTTGGCATTTCAACTTTAGATATACACAGGGCTTGAATCAAGTGGATCTGTTTCTTCGGATTAAGGATTTCGAGATGCTTAAGTGGGATACATAGGCAAATGTTTTACTGCAGCCTACGAAAAGCCATCAGCATCAAATTTAATTGATTCTGCAGAACGGCTGAGTCCTGACTGGTCACTGAATGGTTTTGGATAAACTAAAAGTACCTGAGGTACATGCAAGCCTTATACCAAGAAGGAAATCTTTATCCAAGGAAAGCCTCAGGAAGCCAGTGAGCTTCTGCATAGGGCATTGCTGCCTGAGATACCACTTCTGTCTGAAAAGAGAGCAAACATCTAAACGCATTCTCTGTGAATTCCCGGTCACTGTACTTGTTAATAAGGAATGACGTTCACTAATCAATTTTAGAAACTTCATGGTGGTAAGTCTTTATTAAGCTCATTCACCCTTCGATAGAATGGATCTTTTAGGTCGCATTGGCAGTTAACTGGGTAGCATGTTTTAAAGAAAAGTAGACATTTAGTGGCCAAGCTCAATCTCAAAGACCGACTTGGACTGACTACATCACCAAATTTCTGAAATAAACGAAATCAAACTATGTATGAATGTAAGCCTAGAACGGGCCTACAGTTCGAAACTTACTGGTCAAGTTTTGGAATATTAAAGCAGTAGAAAATGTGGAAGACCGAGAATGATTTAACTCAAGGAAATTATAAAGTTTGCGATGGCAAACAATTACATTCAATAATTCCTCTTTTACTATCAACTCACCGCAGCCATCCCAAATCAACAGACACGCTGCCCACCAAAAATTAATTCAACGTAGCCTATAAGCACAAATTACCGGAAAGAAGCGCCTGTAGTCGGCGCAATATCCTCCTCAATTAGTTTATCCCTATCTTTATGGACGGCTTTAAAAAAGCCGAAGGGGTCGGTGCCGGTGTATTGCGATTTTCTTCAACAGCCAGGCTGCGATCAGGTCCCTCGTATCCAACACAATAAATTCTACGGCAGTGAAGGACTGCCGCGTGTCCCTAAACGAGATCGCTAACCAGTATAACGTCACACTCTCTTGGGTCCCTGGTCACTGCGACATTCAAGGTAACTGTGCGGCTGACGAATTAGCTAGACTAGACTCCCAATGTACAGACGGCAAGAAGTTCGACCATGTTAAAGCGCCTATGCCGTTTGTTAAACACCTGACTAACACCGACGCTCTGTCGAAATCAAATCGTAGATGGCAACACCTCGATCTGAAGCATTTATACGCCTTAAAAGAGACCAACTTTCAAAAGTAATCAACGTCCTCACGGGGCACTGCACCTTAAACAGGCATGCTCAACGCCTGGGTATAGCATGTAACGATTTCTGCAGGAGCTGCAGAGAGTCCACTGCACACTTGCTCTGCACGTGTGGACTACTTTAACTAACTAAATACTTTTTGCTTATGGCGTTGTAATCCGGGGTGAGCCTAGGCCTTTATCGAAAAGCGTCTCCATCCGGTTCTTTAACTAGTTACGTACCTCTTATTTCGCTTGCTAAGTTAGTTGAGGTGTCTTTGCTCTTCCGTGAGCCACTTAAATCGTGTTCTTCCTTCGCTGCGTCGTCCCTCTGATATATATTCGAAGATTTTTCTGTACGAAGCGCTGCTCTTATCTGATCTAAATGTCCCAGCCGCTTATATCGTTATTTTTGGACTTTGGAGAAGTTTCATGGTTTTGCCCTGCAAAACCTGGAATGATTGGGGTCTAGAATAGTATCACTTCCGCTGTTCAAAAAAGGGCCATTACCATTTTTGTAATGCGATTTTCAAATAATGGGGCAACGCTCCTTCGTGCTTAAACTTAGCTGGAAATTAAACATTAAGCAGCGCATTAGAAAGGCAAGTATAGCCTTTTACGACTACAACAGGACTTTCGGTAAAAAATGGGGAAAAATGGGCCAAATTTTTTTTTTTTTTTTTTATTTACGAGGGTACGTGAAAATCTTTCATGAGACACCATGAGGATCTACCGCACGTGCTCATGGTAGTGTGAGATTCTTACTCACTAAAAACACCTCCCCTTTTCTTGTTACTACGACTAAGTACAAAAAAAAACTGGAAACTGGAACTGGAAATCCACCTGCGTTGTGCAGGTGGCTTTCCAGTAAAAGCACCTACTAATACCGTCATTATATGCGGCTACTCCTTATTCCGCTAAATCGAACGGTTTCGTTCTTTGTAGTCTGCGCACAAGGGGGGTTGTCACGTCTAGAATTTGGAGTACGGCGTTATTGCAATGTCCATGAAGGCAAACACGGAGTTTGCGAGCAAAATTTGTTATTTCTTCTTCGACGGTAGCTAAACCAAGGTCTCTGTGGATATCGTCGCTTCTACCACGGCCCATTACCGCTTGTACGTAGCAACAACGGTGCCTTCTTCGGTCAAACATGAACCTATAGATGTACACAGCCGTTGTATGCCAAATTCTCACTTAGGACGCCATAGGGCCCCATATAGTAAGAAAAATAACACAACGGACGTCCCAACTGTCATCCTACACCTACTACCACCTGACCTACATA
The DNA here is from genome assembly GCA_917880715.2 of Matsumyia berberina. Taxonomy (NCBI): domain Eukaryota; kingdom Metazoa; phylum Arthropoda; class Insecta; order Diptera; family Syrphidae; genus Matsumyia; species Matsumyia berberina. The sequence goes on along the minus strand of OU862870.1, from coordinate 104,620,278 downwards.
TCAAAAATATAGTATTATGCAGCGCAGTTCGGCTCAGAGAATCTGGGTGCTGGACTGCAAAGCCCTTTGGTCACAGTAAATTCCTGGAAACAATACCAAACGAATTGGTTGCATCCTGGAGTGATTACTTAACTCCCAAGTTAAATTTCATGAAATGTTTTTCAGTAAGGTTTCCAACGAGGGCAAACTGAAAAAAAGGGAAAAATGATCAAGGATTTTGATTTTGCGGAGTTGGCCTAGGCATTTTTCTCAGAGAAACTGCATTTGTCGAAATCCTTTCGACTTTGCTAGTATCTTCCAAGTAGAGCTCCTTGCTATTCGGAAGCCTGCCGTATGCTGAAAAACTCTCTAACACCCATCAACAAAACTGCTATATTCATTGGCAGCCAAGCCGCTGTCACAGCTATTGATTCGCCCACTACATTGTCAAAACTTTTGAAGCAATGGCAATAGGAACTAAACCAACTGGGTGCCAGTGCAGGGTCACTCTCACTTAGGTCCCAGGCCATAGCCAAATTGACGGCAACGAAAGGGCCGATGACCTGACCTGGCGGAGTTCAGCCCTTAACGGCTCACTAGCAGAAATAATATCCCACTAGGAGCCTTTAAGGGCAATATTCAACACCACTTTCTAAAGACGGCCAACCAAGCGTGTAATAGGCTTAACAACTGCGTCATATTAAGGAAGATCTGAACCCGGTTACAACAAAACTAAAAACAAACCAGCTAGTGAGCAGATCACGATAAGATGTTGCAAGAATCGTAGCCGCTAGCAAAGGACACTGGCCAAAAGGAGACCACGCAGGCAAGCTAGGTATTCCCCATAAGACTTTCTGCCGTAGTTGCAAAGATGACAGCGGAAAAGAATCTCTGCATCATTTTCTGTGTACATGTCCGGCCCTATGGAGGGTCAGGCAGCGCACTCTAGACAAACACCTTTTCAACGACCTCAAAGATATTTCCAGGAAAATGATCGGTGAACTAATCCTGTTCCTTAATTCCACAGGTTGGATTTAAATATCTTCGTCTATTAACCTATAACGCCAACAACCAGATCAAATGAGTTGTGGTTTCAAAACAGCACATCCCAGGGCTAATTGGGTTCTTTAGAACCGCCACCTCTATCTACCTACCTACCATTGCAACAATGGCGGATGACAAGTGTCATAGTTTGGGAGGACGCCAAACTCACAAAAACACTTTGACGTTCAATTTAAACTGTGCTCTCCTAATGGGACTGTCTTCAATATAAAATATCCTACACGCAATTCAATAAGTAATCCAATTTCGTCCGACTAATTACACCAACTCACCAACAGTCCCCAACACGCGCTCCGATTTCCTTTCGCGCTCCAACTAAGCATTTACATAAGTGCAATCAGAAATTGTGCTGTAATGCCATACGTATCGACTCATCAACTTTGTCGCGATCGCAAATTGTACGCATGCATACACTTGACAACTAGTTGGTCAACTTTTGAAAATGGACAACTTATTGGAGCGCTTAACTCTGGTGTTGCATTTGGCGAGTCTCTTGCAATCATGATCGCTGCACTTTGTTATGACGATCAATATTTCTCGTCCTCATAAAATTCTCTGTCGAATCATAGTTTATTTGACAGTTTGGGCAAGAATTTGGCTTTAAAATGATCAAAGGAATTTCTTGTTCGATTATACAAGAACGATGTGTCAAAAAAGCTTAATCTTTCCCTTTGTCAAAGACAAATTAGAATTGAACCATTTGACTTGATTGCGGCATAAGATTAGAAAACCACAGCCTAGCATTCGAGTCTACTATGCTAATCAGAGTCATTTGCATATGACACAACTGCTGCGCTAAGTGTTTTTTCACTGATCACTTTCTATTTCCTTTGCAGACCGACTGTGATTCTTGAGTTTGTTGATTTTGGAAACTTTAAGTAGGAAAGCGTCAACACAAACATAATTCTTGCGCATTGTGGGAGAATAGCTTCACAAAAACACTCAGATTTACGTGCGACTTGTTGACTTGAGACAATAGCCGGAATTTGTCGTAAAACTGCTCCGATTTTCAACAGCAAAATGACCCTTTGTGTTGAACATTTGCATACACCATCTTACCATGTTGTATCATAATGAAATTTGGGGCCCTGTCAAGCCGTTAGTTTGTCTTTAATTACCCCCAGGAAATGGGCACTTCATCAACTGGCAGCTCCCACTAATTGTTTTGGTAATGAATTGCTTTGTGGCATTAAAATGAGTTGTAGAACCACGAGAGAGAGTCTATCACATTTTGACAGCTTGATGAATTTGAATAGGAAACGGTCGGGTGGTGCACCCTGTTGCGTAAAGCAGATCATAAAACCTTCCCGTGGAATGCAGTCACTCATTAAAATATTTACAAGCTTCTTAAAAGAAGATACACGTTATCTGCGGCACATTACTCATTTTCTTGGAATGCTGCACGAAGAAGTTTTTGATCTTCGTCAGAGATGGGGAATTTACTTTCACTTGAAATCCGTTTCGTATTTAGATTGATTTCGTGCCTTGGGAAAGGGCAAAGAGCGACGACGTTCCAAACTTTTGCTGGTAGCGGGGTTTATGAATACTACAATTTGTATGCACAATAAAAGCTTTACTTAATGTAAGCCCATTGGTTCCTCATTATCACTTTGGTTGAATTAGTAGCTAAGCTGTGTCGAATACTGGAAATTCAAGCTGTTGGACTTCTTTGGAAGTGTTAAGTTATTGTTATGAGAGTTTTTGGAAATTAGGCGGCTTGTTTTAATAAATTCGAGATTTAAGATCAGTGGAATCTGTTCTCCGGAATTAATCCACTTAGGCAAGGTCTTCGCATTTGACCACCAAGATTATCCAATCAGACTCTTTTGTGCGCGTTGTGTGGCCGCGGCCCTAATGTCCTAGGATGACGCGTTCTTGGCATTAAGCAAGCGGACGGTATCCATCCGGCTCTGCAACCTCCTTTAATTTCATGTACTTGACTCTATCTCCGTACTATCAACGTAGTATTGTTTTCATTGCTAGAAACTTGTCTTCCCCATATGCAAAGCGACACCACACTGTCTTGTATCAACTTCAATCGTGTTTTTCATCTCAACATCAGCCGGTGCTGTCATCATCGTAGGTATGTTGCAAAGGAGAAAAGTACACATCTTGTATTAGATGAGCAATAATCGCACATCAAGCTCGATCTTCAGCCAGCTGCCTCCAGTTTCGCACGTTGGTGATGGTCCCCTTCCACTTGCGTGCGCCACCTGCGGTCTTCCTCTACTGCGCCGTCCATCGAGTGTGAATTCGAAGATTTTCCGGGCCGGTGCATTGGTGTAAATCCACTCATGGACCGGTGCCGGTCCGTGTCGGCACGTGCCGGACCTCCTCGAAAGCCAAGCATCGGTGGACATGGTTACCGTAGCCTGGATCCCAGGACATGAAGGCTTCGAGGGTAACGAACGGGCTGACTGCCTGCTGAGAAGAGGCACTTGCCGCCCACTCGTTGGTCCCGTACCCTGTTTTCGGATACCACCCAAGAGTGCCTACTCTAAGATAACGCAATGGGGAATCAACAAACACGCTGACCACTGGGCCAACCTCCAGGGCCTTGGACGAGCGAAAAAGTTCATCAGCCCCAATCTATACAAAGTCAAGAATTTACGTGATCTCACCAAAGACGAGTTAAGAACCTTAACGGGCTATCTAATGGGACATTGTCCACTCAGATATCATCTGCATAAAATGAAAGTATCAGATACTCATATTTGCCGGCTTTGTAGAGAACAGAAAGAGACCGCTGAACATATTCTCTACGTATGTTCAGGAGCCGCAAGGACAAGATTACTCCATTACTTACAGCGGAAATTCGGAAAATCGAACCTAAGGCTATACTGAGGTTTATCAAAAGCCTCAATATAACCTCTGGTTAAACCATATGGGCCAAAATAGACCTCATAGGTCGCAGTGTACATTTAGGGCCTCTAATACAGAATACAGAATTCATTGATGAATTGGGCACATTTTACGCAAATAATTGATGATAAAGCGTCACAGTAAAGTTGTTAGAACTCCATTTTAAGGGCAGACTCTGTCAACTTTACTGGTTACTCTATCAACGCATACACTTTCCATAGTTTGTAGCCTTCGCGACAACTTGAAATATATGTATCAAACAGACAACAGTTTCATCTACTCCAAGGCTTCTGAAAGACTCTACTTTATACCGACGGATGAGATCACGCAGGTAAGGCATAATTTGCCATCATGCGTGATTAAGATTTCCATCAGAAATTTAATGAAACTAGTAGTCAAGGACATAAAAACCCGGTCACCCTAGAAACATTGAATTTAAGTGGGGGCTCTGTTCTTCCTATGGAGGATTATGGTACTCACTGCTCAACCGCTAACATATGCGAGCGAAAGCCATTGCTCTCTCAATCGAATCGGTCACGATCTATGTCCGGGGATAAAAGGACAGATGACTAGCCTGTGCATGATAAACCTTACATGCTCAGCCCTTTAATGATATTTAAGCAAGCTTAACCAAACAATTGCCGCTGAACTACTCTCACTGAAAACACGAGTAATGTACCTTGCTATTGTCGCATTTCTTCAACACGCTTACTTACTTTATATTTATTAACTTTGTGACTTGTCGCGGTAAGTGATTCAGTTCCGGCCGGTAGTAATATATCTTTTAATGTTTCACACACCAGTGCCTCTCGTGGCATGTGCATAATGACTAATTGTGCGGTTCCCATACTTAAAGCCTACTAAGTTACATAAATAATAGCATGCAAGCTTCAAAATAAATTATCTTGACACGCACCTAAGGGATATCCGATTTGTTGCCTACACACTCCATCTTGGAATATTTGCATGTTTCTAACAGAGATCGTTTGGATTCGAAAACTTCTAAGCGGAATCAGTGCTGCCCATTCGATCGGTCTACATGTTTACCTGAGTCAGCGGTCTGACCCTTCATGCCCTGCACAAATCGTCTCCTTAAGTCCTCCTGGGCGCCTGGTGTAAATGGCTTTTTGACTCGTCCGATGAATGCAGCTACGCGTACACGTACGTCTTAATCGGGCACAGTGATCTATCAAGAAGTGAGAGAAACCCCCAAATCTCACATTTAAAGTCAAAGTTTCAAGGCAGTATCTAATGGTCGCCTTCGATGTTGGCCATGCTGAGACGGACCATCCCTTCTCGACCTACTCGTGGGCTAAGAAAAGAAAAGAAAAATGAACAAAAGCAAATAAATAAGTGAAAACGATAAAACTGAACAAGTTACTGCTTCCTTTAAGGTAAAGGTAGCGAGGTCGTCAAATGCTGCCATCTTATCCACGGATAAGCTTTTGGTTTCTAGTCAGGAAACCAGTCGAAATACCCCTATTTAACAACCTAACATCTCTGTATGTACCAGGCTACGTTATAAACCACCTTTTGATTAACAACTAACTGAGAATTACTTACTTATACCCTGCATACTTCGAGGAGCATAGGGCTTCAACTATACATATCTGTATAGATATTCTGCAATCCCTCTTAGCTATCTGCTATCTACTTCTCAAAACATCGAATTGTACTTGGCGATTATTCTGCACCATGATTTGAGACACAATTACAGATTTTTTTTTTTTTTTTTTTTACGGGGGTAGGTGAAAATCTTTCATGAGACACCATGAGGATCTACCGCACGTGCTCATGGTAGTGTGAGATTCTTACTCACTAAAAACACCTCCCCTTTCCCTGTTGACTACGACTTAGTACAAAAAAAGCCTTATCAAGTAGTTTAAGTTTCGATAATAAAAATTCGCGTTGTGGAGGTGGCTTTCCAGTAAAAGCACCTACTAATACCGTCATTATATGCGGCTACTCCTTATTGCGCTAAATCGAACGGTTTCGTTCTTTGTAGTCTGCGCACAAGGTTTGTCACGTCCAGAATTTGGAGTACGGCGTTATTGCAATGTCCATGACGGCGAACACGGAGTTTGCGAGCAAAATTTGTTATTTCATCTTCGACGGTAGCTAGACCGAGGTCTCTGTGGATATCGTCGTTTCTAATGTACCACGGCGCATTAACGATTGTTCTGAGCCCCTTATTTTGAAAGGTTTGTGAAATGTTTCTATTGCTGGTTTTGGTACAACCCCACAGTTGTATACCATACGTCCACACAGGTTTTAAGACTTGCTTATATAAGAGCAATTTGTTATACATGCTTAATTTGGAATATCTTCCAAGCAGCCAATACATTTCTCTGAATCTAAATTCAGAGCTCGTCGCGGCTTCCATTTGCAATTATGCAACCCTTTCACAAGAAGTGCAAGGGTAACTTGATCACCACCACCAAGATCGAATGTCTCCGGGAAAAGAAGTCCGCCGGAAGCGCTAGCGCGTGAAAAACAGGACTCAGCGAAATCCAAAAGCTTCGAGGACGAAAAACAACGAACTCCGTATGAAGCTTAACGAAATGGAGCTACTCTACAAAGAGCGTAGGAAAGAGGTAGATTTACTTCGGCAAGAAAATAAAGCTCTGAGAAACGTAAATCCGCCAAAAGACGGTAGTCCGTCTGGCTCAACTGTTCGCGAATATCACACGGACGAAGAAGAGCTAACACGGGAAACGGAGTGGGTCTCAAAGAAAAGACCCAGCAAGAAACGAAGAGCCGGTTCTTCACCTGAAATCGAGCTACTAAAATAAAACAAGCGCTTGCAAGAAACAACAAAATTAAGTCCACCGCCTCCAATTCTTGACGTTGTAAATATTATCAAGAAGGAAAAGCAAAAAACGGAAGAAGATCAGGAAACGCTGGTTAAGCGTGGTCTTCCGCTTTTTATGCTCAGTTTCGATAAAACCGAGAATATAAAGGATATTTACAGTATTAAAACTATTTTAAATATTATGATCAAAATCGAACCGATGCGTGAAAGCACAAGATCAATCCCTCAGTGCAAACGATGTCAAGGTTTCAACCATACACAGACATACTGCCAAAAAGAGACACGATACGTGAAATGTGCCGGTAAACATCTCTCGAATGAGTGCCATTTAAATAAGCAAACCGCAGCGACTTGCACAAATTGTAAGGGAAAGCACCCAGCAAACTATCGAGGCTGCGAAGTAGCCAAAGAGCTACAAAAAAGGCGCGATACGATTAAAAAGAACATGCGTCCACAACCTAAACCAAATAAAAATAAACCGGAAACGGTTTATCGAACGAAATCAACCCTTAGCTAAAACAAAACACTTGCAAGTGTACGCCCCTGACCCTACCCGCCCTTTCATTCGCCCTGCCTGTACTCCCGCCCCTGCCCCACCGGAGAACGCAAATTGGTCGGACCGTCCGTCTGGCTCTAGTCTAAGGGTTTACCGAATGAAATCATCCCTTAAGTATAGGAACTCTTGCAAGTACCCGCCCTTTAGACAACTGAAACGCGGTGCAAGGCTCCACATACAATGACACGCAAGCACAGGTGAATTGCTACTGTAATAGTGCATGGCAGCACGTTGCTGCTAGGACAACTGTCTCCTTTGATTCGACGGTGGAAATCTCTAGACCGAGAGCTGTTTTGGTTGAATGAGGTTTTTAGTGATTGAGAGGAACTAGGAATGAAGGAAATGATGGGGAAACACTGACTTTATTGAAAAGAGGCTTGCAGATTTTGGTGGGCTTGTCAAGGGCTTTCAGAATGAAAGAGACTTGGGTGGGCTTATTGGGTACTTTCAGAAGGAAAGTTTGCAGACTTGGGTTTTTTTGCTAGATGCTTTCAAAAGGAAAGCTTGCAGACTGGGGGAAATTCGCAAGGCTTTCAGAGGGAGAGCCGCTTGTTTAATGAGAAAGGGGCCTAGAGACTTGGGTTGGTTTGTTCAGGGACATGGGCTTATATATATGTAAATGTCAAGGGCAATAAAGTCAATAAAATATAATTGTTTATATAATATAATTGATAATATAATAACCACAAAACTCACCAAGTATTGTGTTGTCAGCTTGTCAGCAAGTTGCATGGTCGGCTTGGTGTGATCGTTGAAAGTAGCTGTGGAAGAAAGCACTGATTTTATGGCAAAGATGGCTTAAGGCCCTGAGTTGGTTTGATGGAGCTTTCAGAAGGAAAGACTCATGTTTTGTAGTTAAAGTGGCTTAAGGCCCTGAGTTGATTTGATTGGGCTTTCAGAATAAAAGACCCAAGTTTTGTTGTAAACAAGGCTGAAGGCCTTGAGTTGGTTTGATGGAGCTTTCAGAAGGAAAAACCCATGGATTGTTATAAGGAAGGCTTAAGGCCTTTAGAATCAAAAACACTTATATATATATATGTAATGTAAAGAAGGGTTTCAGACTTGGGTGGACTTGGTAGGGGCTTTCAGAAGGAAAGACACTAAGTGTATTGTAAGAAAAACTAGCAGACTTGGGTGGGCTTGTTCAGGGGCTTTCAGAAGGAAAGAGACTTGGGTGTTGTGTCACTAAGTGGTTTCAGAAGGAAAGCCACTTACTTAAGTGTGAAAAGGTAGCAGACTTGGGTGGACCTTTTCAGGGGCAATATAAGAGGAAATATAGTAAAAAAAGGGTACTAACCTGGTATCACAGCAAGCTCCATGTTCAACTTGCGATGTTCTTGAAGAATAAACTTGAAGTATGATGTATTCTGCTGTATGATGTGTCTTGTAGTATGATGTGTGGGTTAGTCTGTGTGGAAATCGGCTTGTCGCTGCTGTTGTTGCTTTCTCACACTGACTGAAACCCAAATGGCCATTAGGCCTCAGCTTCAGGAACACACATATATACACAAGTCCGCTCAATACATAATGTCCATTTGAGGGACTGCACTCACGGCTGCGAATCGCATTATATAGCGCACGCGGGTTCGTACTTGAATGGATTAGTCCATGAGTGTATATGAGTGCATGAGGTGGTGCATACGTGTGGGGGAAGGATTGCGTATGGGTATATTCAGAAACGCGTTCCCTGTGTAAGGGTGTACTAGGGCTGCATCAGTGTATGAAAACAAAAATTAAAAAAAAAATTTAAAACGAACAAATCACTTGCCTAACCCTTTGTCTAAACAGTAGTATATGTTCAAGTCTCTGTCTTTCTCACTCTCTCTATTGTCCGCTCTCACTCCAAGACCCGAGGCCCTCTCATTACATAGGCCTGTGTATTTACAACAACAACAAAGAATCTCCGACCTCAGCACTCCACGATGTGATCACCCCGGCGGCCGCCTCAAGACTGTGGCTCTGGGTCACCTCCCACCGCCCATTATACTCAGTAACAACAACAACAATAAAATTGCATTTTTTTTTCTGTGTTTGTTTTTGTTGTTATTTCCCGGATTTTTTCAATTTTTTTCATTTTTTCAATTTTCCGCACCCTCTCCAGCCGTTTTCGCTCAATTTGTTGTTTTTGCACATGGAAGTGACCCCAGCAATCGCTTGCGATAATCGCGAGACGTTCAAAGAGCCGAATGCAAGTCTTCCAACTTTCTTTTAACAAAGAAAATCCGAGTACCTCTTAGTTCCACCTCCCAAAATCGGCTAAATAATCCTATTATCGCAATTTGATGCGAGTCGCGAGCTAAGGTTATCTGTGGGACTATAAACAGAGGGGCCAGGTTTGAAGAACATTACACCGATTTTTTGGAGAACTATTAAAGAATCTTCCCGACATACAATCTTAAACAAGGAGGTTAACAGACTATGCCTTCAACTGTTCGCGATTCTCTGTTGTCCGTCCGACAGAGACTCCAAACAGTCCGTCTGGCTCTAGGTTAAGGGTTTACCGAACGAAATCAACCCTTAACTAAAACAAAATACTTGCAAGTGTACGCAAGTACACTGCCCGCCCTTCCATTTGCCCTATCTGTACTCCCGCTCCTGCTCCACCGGTGTACGCAAATTTGTTGGACCGTCCGTCCGACAGAGACTCCAGACCGTCCGTCTGGCTCTAGGCTAAGGGTTTACCGAACGAAATCAACCCTTAGCTAAAACAAAACACTTGCAAGTGTACGCCCCTGACCCTACCCGCCCTTTCCTTCGCCCTACCTGTACTCCCGCCCCTGCCCCACCGGAGAACGCAAATTGGTCGGACCGTCCGTCCGACAGAGACTCCAGACCGTCCGTCTGGCTCTAGGCTAAGGGTTTACCGAACGAAATCAACCCTTAGCCAAAACAAAACACTTGCAAGTGTACGAACCTGACCCTACCCGCCCTTCCATTCGCCCCAACTGTACTCCCGCCCCTGCATCACCGGAGAACGCAAATTGGTCTTACCCGACAGAGACTCCAGACCGTCCGTCTGGCTCCAGGCTAAGGGTTTACCGAACGAAATCAACCCTTAGCTAAAACAAAACACTTGCAAGTGTACGCCCCTGACCCTACCCACCCTTCCATTCGCCCTACCTGTACTCCCGCCCCTGCCGGACCGGGGAAAGCAAATTGGTCGGACCGTCCGTCCGACAGAGACTCCAGACCGTCCATCTGGCTCTAGGCTAAGGGTTTACCGAACGAAATCAACCCTTAGCTAAAACAAAACACTTGCAAGTGTACGCCCCTGACCCTACCCACCCTTCCATTCGCCCTATCTGTACTCCCGCCCCTGCCCCACCGGGGAAAGCAAATTGGTCGGACCGTCCGTCCGACAGAGACTCCAGACCCTTAGCTAAAACAAACCACTTGCAAGTGTACGCCCCTGACCCTGCCCGCCCTTCCATTCGCCCCAACTGTACTCCCGCCCCTGCCTCCCCGGAGAACGCAAATTGCTCAGACCGTCCGTCCGACAGAGACTCCAGACCGTCCGTCTGGCTCTAGGCTAAGGGTTTACCGAACGAAATCAACCCTTAGCTAAAACAAAACACTTGCAAGTGTACGCCCCTGACCCTACCCACCCTTCCATTCGCCCTATCTGTACTCCCGCCCCTGCCCCACCGGGGAAAGCAAATTGGTCGGACCGTCCGTCCGACAGAGACTCCAGACCGTCCGTCTGGCTCTAGGCTAAGGGTTTACCGAACGAAATCAACCCTTAGCTAAAGCAAAACACTTGCAAGTGTACGCCCCTGAACGAAATCAACCCTTAGCTAAAACAAAACACTTGCAAGTGTACGCCCCTGACCCTGCCCGCCCTTCCATTCGCCCTATCTGTACACCCCACCCCCTGCTCCACAGCAGAACGCAAATTGGTCGGACCGTCCGTCCGACAGAGACTCCAGACCGTCCGTCTGGCTCTAGGCTAAGGGTTTACCGAACGAAATCAACCCATAGCTAAAACAAAACACTTGCAAGTGTACGCCCCTGACCCTGCCCGCCCTTCCATTCGCCCCACCTGTACTCCCGCCCCTGCCTCCCCGGAGAACGCAAATTGGTCAGACCGTCCGTCCGACAGAGACTCCAGACCGTCCGTCTGGCTCCAGGCTAAGGGTTTACCGAACGAAATCAACCCTTAGCTAAAACAAAACACTTGCAAGTGTACGCCTTTGACCCTACCCACCCTTCCATTCGCCCTATCTGTACTCCCGCCCCTGCCCCACCGGGGAAAGCAAATTGGTCGGACCGTCCGTCCGACAGAGACTCCAGACCGTCCGTCTGGCTCTAGGCTAAGGGTTTACCGAACGAAATCAACCCTTAGCTAAAGCAAAACACTTGCAAGTGTACGCCCCTGAACGAAATCAACCCTTAGCTAAAACAAAACACTTGCAAGTGTACGCCCCTGACCCTACCCACCCTTCTATTCGCCCTATCTGTACTCCCGCCCCTGCCCCACCGGGGAAAGCAAATTGGTCGGACCGTCCGTCCGACAGAGACTCCAGACCGTCCGTCTGGCTCTAGGCTAAGGGTTTACCGAACGAAATCAACCCTTAGCTAAAACAAAACACTTGCAAGTGTACGCCCCTGACCCTACCCACCCTTCTATTCGCCCTATCTGTACTCCCGCCTCTGTACCACCGGGGAAAGCAAATTGGTCGGACCGTCCGTCCGACAGAGACTCCAGACCGTCCGTCTGGCTCTAGGCTAAGGGTTTACCGAACGAAATCAACCCTTAGCCAAAACAAAACACTTGCAAGTGTACGAACCTGACCCTACCCGCCCTTCCATTCGCCCCAACTGTACTCCCGCCCCTGCATCACCGGAGAACGCAAATTGGTCTTACCCGACAGAGACTCCAGACCGTCCGTCTGGCTCCAGGCTAAGGGTTTACCGAACGAAATCAACCCTTAGCTAAAACAAAACACTTGCAAGTGTACGCCCCTGACCCTACCCACCCTTCCATTCGCCCTACCTGTACTCCCGCCCCTGCCGGACCGGGGAAAGCAAATTGGTCGGACCGTCCGTCCGACAGAGACTCCAGACCGTCCATCTGGCTCTAGGCTAAGGGTTTACCGAACGAAATCAACCCTTAGCTAAAACAAAACACTTGCAAGTGTACGCCCCTGACCCTGCCCGCCCTTCCATTCGCCCCACCTGTACTCCCGCCCCTGCCTCCCCGGAGAACGCAAATTGGTCAGACCGTCCGTCCGACAGAGACTCCAGACCGTCCGTCTGGCTCTAGGCTAAGGGTTTACCGAACGAAACGAACCCTTAGCTAAAACAAAACACTTGCAAGTGTACGCCCCCCCCCCCCCCTGCTCCACAGCAGAACGCAAATTGGTCGGACCGTCCGTCCGACAGAGACTCCAGACCGTCCATCTGGCTCTAGGCTAAGGTTTTACCGAACGAAACCAACCCTTAGCCAAAACAAAACACTTGCAAGTGTACGAACCTGACCCTACCCGCCCTTCCATCCGCCCTATCTGTACTCCCCCCCCCCCCCCCCTGCCCCACCGGAGAACGCAAATTGGTCGGACCGTCCGTCCGACAGAGACTCCAGACCGTCCGTCTGGTTCTAGGCTAAGGGTTTACCGAACGAAATCAACCCTTAGCTAAAGCAAAACACTTGCAAGTGTACGCCCCTGACCCTCTGCCCGCCATTCCATTCGCCCTATTTGTACTCCCCCCCCCCCCCCCCCCTGCTCCACCGCAGAACGCAAATTGGTCAGACCGTTCGTCCGACAGAGACTCCAGCCCGTCCGTCTGGCTCTAGGCTAAGGGTTTACCGAACGAAACGAACCCTTAGCCAAAACAAAACACTTGCAAGTGTACGAACCTGACCCTACCCGCCCTTCCATTCGCCCTACCTGTACTCCCGCCCCTGCCTCCCCGGAGAACGCAAATTGGTCAGACCGTCCGTCCGACAGAGACTCCAGACCGTCCGTCTGCCTCTAGGCTAAGTGTTTACCGAACGAAATCAACCCTTAGCTAAAACAAAACACTTGCAAGTGTACGCCCCTGACCCTACCCACCCTTCCATTCGCCCTACCTGTACTCCCGCCCCTGCCCCACCGGGGAAAGCAAATTGGTCGGACCGTCCGTCCGACAGAGACTCCAGACCGTCCGTCTGGCTCTAGGCTAAGGGTTTACCGAACGAAATCAACCCTTAGCTAAAGCAAAACACTTGCAAGTGTACGCCCCTGAACGAAATCAACCCTTAGCTAAAACAAAACACTTGCAAGTGTACGCCCCTGACCCTACCCACCCTTCCATTCGCCCTACCTGTACTCCCGCCCCTGCCTCCCCGGAGAACGCAAATTGGTCAGACCGTCCGTCCGACAGAGACTCCAGACCGTCCGTCTGCCTCTAGGCTAAGGGTTTACCGAACGAAATCAACCCTTAGCTAAAGCAAAACACTTGCAAGTGTACGCCCCTGACCCTCTGCCCGCCATTCCATTCGCCCTATTTGTACTCCCCCCCCCCCCCCCCCTGCTCCACCGCAGAACGCAAATTGGTCAGACCGTTCGTCCGACAGAGACTCCAGCCCGTCCGTCTGGCTCTAATCTAAGGGTTTACCGAACGAAATCAACCCTTAGCTAAAACAAAACACTTGCAAGTGTACGAACCTTACCCTACCCGCCCTTCCATTCGCCCTACCTGTACTCCCGCCCCTGCCTCCCCGGAGAACGCAAATTGGTCAGACCGTCCGTCCGACAGAGACTCCAGACCGTCCGTCTGGCTCTTGGCTAAGGGTTTACCGAACGAAATCAACCCTTAGCTAAAGCAAAACACTTGCAAGTGTATGCCCCTGACGATGCCCGCCCTTTAATTCGCCCTATCTGTACTCCCCCCCCCCCTGCTCCACCGCAGAACGCCAATTGATCGGACCGTCCGTCCGACAGAGACTCCAGACCCTTAGCTAAAACAAACCACTTGCAAGTGTACGCCCTTGACCCTGCCCGCCCTTCCATTCGCCCCAACTGTACTCCCGCCCCTGCCTCCCCGGAGAACGCAAATTGGTCAGACCGTCCGTCCGACAGAGACTCCAGACCGTCCGTCTGGCTCTATGCTAAGGGTTTACCGAACGAAATCAACCCTTAGCTAAAACAAAACACTTGCAAGTGTACGCCCCTGACCCTACCCACCCTTCCATTCGCCCTATCTGTACTCCCGCCCCTGCCCCACCGGGGAAAGCAAATTGGTCGGACCGTCCGTCCGACAGAGACTCCAGACCGTCCGTCTGGCTCTAGGCTAAGGGTTTACCGAACGAAATCAACCCTTAGCTAAAGCAAAACACTTGCAAGTGTACGCCCCTGACCCTGCCCGCCCTTCCATTCGCCCTATCTGTACACCCCACCCCCTGCTCCACAGCAGAACGCAAATTGGTCGGACCGTCCGTCCGACAGAGACTCCAGACCGTCCGTCTGGCTCTAGGCTAAGGGTTTACCGAACGAAATCAACCCTTAGCTAAAACAAAACACTTGCAAGTGCACGCCCCTGACCCTGCCCGCCCTTCCATTCGCCCTATCTGTACACCCCACCCCCTGCTCCACAGCAGAACGCAAATTGGTCGGACCGTCCGTCCGACAGAGACTCCAGACCGTCCGTCTGGCTCTAGGCTAAGGGTTTACCGAACGAAATCAACCCTTAGCTAAAACAAAACACTTGCAAGTGTACGCCCCTGACCCTGCCCGCCCTTCCATTCGCCCTATCTGTACACCCCACCCCCTGCTCCACAGCAGAACGCAAATTGGTCGGACCGTCCGTCCGACAGAGACTCCAGACCGTCCGTCTGGCTCTAGGCTAAGGGTTTACCGAACGAAATCAACCCTTATCTAAAACAAAACACTTGCAAGTGTACGCCCCTGACCCTACCCACCCTTCCATTCGCCCTACCTGTACTCCCGCCCCTGCCCCACCGGGGAAAGCAAATTGGTCGGACCGTCCGTCCGTTCGACAGAGACTCCAGACCGTCCGTCTGGCTCTAGGCTAAGGGTTTACCGAACGAAATCAACCCTTATCTAAAACAAAACACTTGCAAGTGTACGCCCCTGACCCTACCCACCCTTCCATTCGCCCTACCTGTACTCCCGCCCCTGCCCCACCGGGGAAAGCAAATTGGTCGGACCGTCCGTCCGACAGAGACTCCAGACCGTCCGTCTGCCTCTAGGCTAAGGGTTTACCGAACGAAATCAACCCTTAGCTAAAGCAAAACACTTGCAAGTGTACGCCCCTGACCCTCTGCCCGCCATTCCATTCGCCCTATTTGTACTCCCCCCCCCCCCCCTGCTCCACCGCAGAACGCAAATTGGTCAGACCGTTCGTCCGACAGAGACTCCAGCCCGTCCGTCTGGCTCTAGGCTAAGGGTTTACCGAACGAAACGAACCCTTAGCCAAAACAAAACACTTGCAAGTGTACGAACCTGACCCTACCCGCCCTTCCATTCGCCCTACCTGTACTCCCGCCCCTGCCTCCCCGGAGAACGCAAATTGGTCAGACCGTCCGTCCGACAGAGACTCCAGACCGTCCGTCTGGCTCTTGGCTAAGGGTTTACCGAACGAAATCAACCCTTAGCTAAAGCAAAACACTTGCAAGTGTATGCCCCTGACGATGCCCGCCCTTTAATTCGCCCTATCTGTACTCCCCCCCCCCCCCCCCCTGCTCCACCGCAGAACGCAAATTGGTCGGACCGTCCGTCCGACAGAGACTCCAGACCCTTAGCTAAAACAAACCACTTGCAAGTGTACGCCCCTGACCCTGCCCGCCCTTCCATTCGCCCCAACTGTACTCCCGCCCCTGCCTCCCCGGAGAACGCAAATTGGTCAGACCGTCCGTCCGACAGAGACTCCAGACCGTCCGTCTGGCTCTATGCTAAGGGTTTACCGAACGAAATCAACCCTTAGCTAAAACAAAACACTTGCAAGTGTACGCCCCTGACCCTACCCACCCTTCCATTCGCCCTATCTGTACTCCCGCCCCTGCCCCACCGGGGAAAGCAAATTGGTCGGACCGTCCGTCCGACAGAGACTCCAGACCGTCCGTCTGGCTCTAGGCTAAGGGTTTACCGAACGAAATCAACCCTTAGCTAAAGCAAAACACTTGCAAGTGTACGCCCCTGACCCTGCCCGCCCTTCCATTCGCCCTATCTGTACACCCCACCCCCTGCTCCACAGCAGAACGCAAATTGGTCGGACCGTCCGTCCGACAGAGACTCCAGACCGTCCGTCTGGCTCTAGGCTAAGGGTTTACCGAACGAAATCAACCCTTAGCTAAAACAAAACACTTGCAAGTGCACGCCCCTGACCCTGCCCGCCCTTCCATTCGCCCTATCTGTACACCCCACCCCCTGCTCCACAGCAGAACGCAAATTGGTCGGACCGTCCGTCCGACAGAGACTCCAGACCGTCCGTCTGGCTCTAGGCTAAGGGTTTACCGAACGAAATCAACCCTTAGCTAAAACAAAACACTTGCAAGTGTACGCCCCTGACCCTGCCCGCCCTTCCATTCGCCCTATCTGTACACCCCACCCCCTGCTCCACAGCAGAACGCAAATTGGTCGGACCGTCCGTCCGACAGAGACTCCAGACCGTCCGTCTGGCTCTAGGCTAAGGGTTTACCGAACGAAATCAACCCTTATCTAAAACAAAACACTTGCAAGTGTACGCCCCTGACCCTACCCACCCTTCCATTCGCCCTACCTGTACTCCCGCCCCTGCCCCACCGGGGAAAGCAAATTGGTCGGACCGTCCGTCCGTTCGACAGAGACTCCAGACCGTCCATCTGGCTCTAGGCTAAGGGTTTACCGAACGAAATCAACCCTTAGCTAAAACAAAACACTTGCAAGTGTACGCCCCTGACCCTACCCACCCTTCCATTCGCCCTACCTGTACTCCCGCCCCTGCCCCACCGGTGTACGCAAATTGGTCGGACCGTCCGTCCGACAGAGACTCCAGACCGTCCGTCTGGCTCTAGGCTAAGGGTTTACCGAACGAAATCAACCCTTATCTAAAACAAAACACTTGCAAGTGTACGCCCCTGACCCTACCCACCCTTCCATTCGCCCTACCTGCACTCCCGCCCCTGCCCCACCGGGGAAAGCAAATTGGTCGGACCGTCCGTCCGTCCGACAGAGACTCCAGACCGTCCATCTGGCTCTAGGCCAAGGGTTTACCGAACGAAATCAACCCTTAGCTAAAACAAAACACTTGCAAGTGTACGCCCCTGACCCTACCCACCCTTCCATTCGCCCTACCTGTACTCCCGCCCCTGCCCCACCGGGGAAAGCAAATTGGTCGGACCGTCCGTCCGTCCGACAGAGACTCCAGACCGTCCATCTGGCTCTAGGCTAAGGGTTTACCGAACGAAATCAACCCTTATCTAAAACAAAACACTTGCAAGTGTACGCCCCTGACCCTACCCACCCATCCATTCGCCCTACCTGTACTCCCGCCCCTGCCCCACCGGGGAAAGCAAATTGGTCGGACCGTCCGTCCGACAGAGACGCCAGACCGTCCGTCTGGCTCTAGGCTAAGGGTTTACCGAACGAAATCAACCCTTAGCTAAAACAAAACACTTGCAACTGTACGCCCCTGACCCTACCCGCCCTTCCCTTCGCCCTACCTGTACTCCCGCTCCTGCCCCACCGGTGTACGCAAATTTGTTGGACCGTCCGTCCGTCCGACAGAGACTCCAGACCGTCCATCTGGCTCTAGGCTAAGGTTTTAAAGAACGAAACCAACCCTTAGCCAAAACAAAACACTTGCAAGTGTACGAACCTGACCCTACCCGCCCTTCCATTCGCCCTACCTGTACTCCTGCCCCTGCCCCACCGGAGAACGCAAATTGGTCGGACCCGACAGAGACTGCAGACCGTCCGTCTGGCTCTAGGCTAAGGGTTTACCGAACGAAATCAACCCCTAGCTAAAACAAAACACTTGCAAGTGTACGCCCCTGACCCTGCCCGCCCTTCCATTCTCCCTATCTGTACTCCCCCCCCCCTGCTCCACCGCAGAACGCAAATTGGTCGGACCGTCCGTCCGACAGAGGGTTCCAGACCGTCCGTCTGGCTCTAGGCTAAGGGTTTACCGAACGAAATCAACCCTTAGCTAAAACAAAACACTTACAAGTGTACGCCCCTGACCCTGCCCGCCTTTCCATTCGCCCCACCTGTACTCCCGCCCCTGCCTCCCCGGAGAACGCAAATTGGTCAGACCGTCCGTCCGACAGAGACTCCAGACCGTCCGTCTGGCTCTAGGCTAAGGGTTTACCGAACGAAACGAACCCTTAGCCAAAACAAAACACTTGCAAGTGTACGAACCTGACCCTACCCGCCCTTCCATTCGCCCTACCTGTACTCCCGCCCCTGCCCCACCGGAGAACGCGAATTGGTCGGACCGTCCGTCCGACAGAGACTCCAGACCGTCCGTCTGGCTCTAGGCTAAGGGTTTACCGAACGAAATCAACCCTTAACTAAAACAAAACACTTGCAAGTGTACGCCCCTGACCCTGCCCCCCTTCCATTCGCCCCACCTGTACTCCCGCCCCTGCCTCCCCGGAGAACGCAAATTGGTCAGACCGTCCGTCCGACAGAGACTCCAGACCGTCCGTCTGGCTCTAGGCTAAGGGTTTACCGAACGAAATCAACCCTTAGCTAAAACAAAACACCTGCAAGTGTACGCCCCTGACCCTACCCGCCCTTCCATTCGCCCTACCTGTACTCCCGCCCCTGCCCCACCGGTGTACGCAAATTGGTCGGACCGTCCGTCCGACAGAGACTCCAGACCGTCCGTCTGGCTCTAGGCTAAGGGTTTACCGAACGAAATCAACCCTTAGGTAAAACAAAACACTTGCAAGTGTACGCCCCTGACCCTACCCGCCCTTCCATTCGCCCTACCTGTACTCCCGCCCCTGCGCCACCGGAGAACGCAAATTGGTCGGACCGTCCGTCCAACAGAGACTCCAGACCGTCCGTCTGGCTCTAGGCTAAGGATTTACCGAACGAAATCAACCCTTTGCCAAAACAAAACACTTGCAAGTGTATGCCCCTGGCCCTACCCGCCCTTCCATTCGCCCTATCTGTACTCCCGCCCCTGCTCCACCGGAGAATGCAAATTGGTCGGACCGTCCGTCCGACAGAGACTCCAGACCGTCCATCTGGCTCTAGGCTAAGGGTTTACCGAACGAAATCAACCCTTAGCTAAAACAAAACACATGCAAATATACGCCCCTGACCCTGCCCGCCCTTCCATTCGCCCTATCTGTACTCCCGCCCCTGCCCCATCGGAGAACGCAAATTGGTCGGACCGTCCGTCCGACAGAGACTCCAGACCGTCCGTCTGGCTCTAGCCTAAGGGTTTACCGAATGAAATCAACCCTTACCTAAAACAAAACACTTGCAAGTGTACGCCCCTGAACCTACCCGCCCTTCCATTCTCCCTATCTGTACTCCCCCCCCCCTGCCCCACCGGAGAACGCAAATTGGTCGGACCCGACAGAGACTGCAGACCGTCCGTCTGGCTCTAGGCTAAGGGTTTACCGAACGAAATCAACCCTTATCTAAAACAAAACACTTGCAAGTGTACGCCCCTGACCCTACCCACCCTTCCATTCGCCCTACCTGCACTCCCGCCCCTGCCCCACCGGGGAAAGCAAATTGGTCGGACCGTCCGTCCGTCCGACAGAGACTCCAGACCGTCCATCTGGCTCTAGGCCAAGGGTTTACCGAACGAAATCAACCCTTAGCTAAAACAAAACACTTGCAAGTGTACGCCCCTGACCCTACCCACCCTTCCATTCGCCCTACCTGTACTCCCGCCCCTGCCCCACCGGGGAAAGCAAATTGGTCGGACCGTCCGTCCGTCCGACAGAGACTCCAGACCGTCCATCTGGCTCTAGGCTAAGGGTTTACCGAACGAAATCAACCCTTATCTAAAACAAAACACTTGCAAGTGTACGCCCCTGACCCTACCCACCCATCCATTCGCCCTACCTGTACTCCCGCCCCTGCCCCACCGGGGAAAGCAAATTGGTCGGACCGTCCGTCCGACAGAGACGCCAGACCGTCCGTCTGGCTCTAGGCTAAGGGTTTACCGAACGAAATCAACCCTTAGCTAAAACAAAACACTTGCAACTGTACGCCCCTGACCCTACCCGCCCTTCCCTTCGCCCTACCTGTACTCCCGCTCCTGCCCCACCGGTGTACGCAAATTTGTTGGACCGTCCGTCCGTCCGACAGAGACTCCAGACCGTCCATCTGGCTCTAGGCTAAGGTTTTAAAGAACGAAACCAACCCTTAGCCAAAACAAAACACTTGCAAGTGTACGAACCTGACCCTACCCGCCCTTCCATTCGCCCTACCTGTACTCCTGCCCCTGCCCCACCGGAGAACGCAAATTGGTCGGACCCGACAGAGACTGCAGACCGTCCGTCTGGCTCTAGGCTAAGGGTTTACCGAACGAAATCAACCCCTAGCTAAAACAAAACACTTGCAAGTGTACGCCCCTGACCCTGCCCGCCTTTCCATTCGCCCCACCTGTACTCCCGCCCCTGCCTCCCCGGAGAAGGCAAATTGGTCAGACCGTCCGTCCGACAGAGACTCCAGACCGTCCGTCTGGCTCTAGGCTAAGGGTTTACCGAACGAAACGAACCCTTAGCCAAAACAAAACACTTGCAAGTGTACGAACCTGACCCTACCCGCCCTTCCATTCGCCCTACCTGTACTCCCGCCCCTGCCCCACCGGAGAACGCGAATTGGTCGGACCGTCCGTCCGACAGAGACTCCAGACCGTCCGTCTGGCTCTAGGCTAAGGGTTTACCGAACGAAATCAACCCTTAACTAAAACAAAACACTTGCAAGTGTACGCCCCTGACCCTGCCCGCCCTTCCATTCGCCCCACCTGTACTCCCGCCCCTGCCTCCCCGGAGAACGCAAATTGGTCAGACCGTCCGTCCGACAGAGACTCCAGACCGTCCGTCTGGCTCTAGGCTAAGGGTTTACCGAACGAAATCAACCCTTAGCTAAAACAAAACACCTGCAAGTGTACGCCCCTGACCCTACCCGCCCTTCCATTCGCCCTACCTGTACTCCCGCCCCTGCCCCACCGGTGTACGCAAATTGGTCGGACCGTCCGTCCGACAGAGACTCCAGACCGTCCGTCTGGCTCTAGGCTAAGGGTTTACCGAACGAAATCAACCCTTAGCTAAAACAAAACACTTGCAAGTGTACGCCCCTGACCCTACCCGCCCTTCCATTCGCCCTACCTGTACTCCCGCCCCTGCGCCACCGGAGAACGCAAATTGGTCGGACCGTCCGTCCAACAGAGACTCCAGACCGTCCGTCTGGCTCTAGGCTAAGGATTTACCGAACGAAATCAACCCTTTGCCAAAACAAAACACTTGCAAGTGTATGCCCCTGGCCCTACCCGCCCTTCCATTCGCCCTATCTGTACTCCCGCCCCTGCTCCACCGGAGAATGCAAATTGGTCGGACCGTCCGTCCGACAGAGACTCCAGACCGTCCATCTGGCTCTAGGCTAAGGGTTTACCGAACGAAATCAACCCTTAGCTAAAACAAAACACATGCAAATATACGCCCCTGACCCTGCCCGCCCTTCCATTCGCCCTATCTGTACTCCCGCCCCTGCCCCATCGGAGAACGCAAATTGGTCGGACCGTCCGTCCGACAGAGACTCCAGACCGTCCGTCTGGCTCTAGCCTAAGGGTTTACCGAATGAAATCAACCCTTAGCTAAAACAAAACACTTGCAAGTGTACGCCAATGACCCTGCCCGCCCGTCCATTCGCCCTATCTGTACTCCCCCCCCCCTGCTCCACCGCAGAACGCAAATTGGTCGGACCGTCCGTCCGACAGAGACTCCAGACCGTCCGTCTGGCTCTAGGCTAAGGGTTTACCGAACGAAATCAACCCTTAGCTAAAGCAAAACACTTGCAAGTGTACGCCCCTGACCCTCTGCCCGCCATTCCATTCGCTCTAGCTATACTCCCGCCCCTGCCCCACCGGAGAACGCAAATTGGTCGGACCGTCCGTCCGACAGAGACTCCAGACCGTCCGTCTGGCTCTAGCCTAAGGGTTTACCGAATGAAATCAACCCTTACCTAAAAAAAAACACTTGCAAGTGTACGCCCCTGAACCTACCCGCCCTTCCATTCTCCCTATCTGTACTCCCCCCCCCTGCCCCACCGGAGAACGCAAATTGGTCGGACCCGACAGAGACTCCAGACCGTCCGTCTGGCTCTAGGCTAAGGGTTTACCGAACGAAATCAACCCCTAGCTAAAACAAAACACTTGCAAGTGTACGCCCCTGACCCTGCCCGCCCTTCCATTCTCCCTATCTGTACTCCCCCCCCCCCTGCTCCACCGCAGAACGCAAATTGGTCGGACCGTCCGTCCGACAGAGACTCCAGACCGTCCGTCTGGCTCTAGGCTAAGGGTTTACCGAACGAAATCAACCCTTAACTAAAACAAAACACTTGCAAGTGTACGCCCCTGACCCTGCCCGCCCTTCCATTCGCCCCACCTGTACTCCCGCCCCTGCCTCCCCGGAGAACGCAAATTGGTCAGACCGTCCGTCCGACAGAGACTCCAGACCGTCCGTCTGGCTCTAGGCTAAGGGTTTACCGAACGAAACGAACCCTTAGCCAAAACAAAACACTTGCAAGTGTACGAACCTGACCCTACCCGCCCTTCCATTCGCCCTACCTGTACTCCCGCCCCTGCCCCACCGGAGAACGCGAATTGGTCGGACCGTCCGTCCGACAGAGACTCCAGACCGTCCGTCTGGCTCTAGGCTAAGGGTTTACCGAATGAAATCAACCCTTAGCTAAAACAAAACACTTGCAAATGTACGCCCCTGACCCTGCCCGCCCTTCCATTCTCCCTATCTGTACTCCCCCCCCCCCCCTGCTCCACCGCAGAACGCAAATTGGTCGGACCGTCCGTCCGACAGAGACTCCAGACCGTCCGTCTGGCTCTAGGCTAAGGGTTTACCGAACGAAATCAACCCTTAGCTAAAACAAAACACCTGCAAGTGTACGCCCCTGACCCTACCCACCCTTCCATTCGCCCTACCTGTACTCCCGCCCCTGCCCCACCGGTGTACGCAAATTGGTCGGACCGTCCGTCCGACAGAGACTCCAGACCGTCCGTCTGGCTCTAGGCTAAGGGTTTACCGAACGAAATCAACCCCTAGCTAAAACAAAACACTTGGAAGTGTACGCCCCTGACCCTACCCGCCCTTCCATTCGCCCTACCTGTACTCCCGCCGCTGCCCCACCGGAGCACGCAAATTGGTCGGACCGTCCGTCCGACAGAGACTCCAGACCGTCCGTCTGGCTCTAGGCTAAGGGTTTACCGAACGAAATCAACCCTTAGGTAAAACAAAACACTTGCAAGTGTACGCCCCTGACCCTACCCGCCCTTCCATTCGCCCTACCTGTACTCCCGCCCCTGCGCCACCGGAGAACGCAAAAATTGGTCGGACCGTCCGTCCAACAGAGACTCCAGACCGTCCGTCTGGCTCTAGGCTAAGGATTTACCGAACGAAATCAACCCCTAGCTAAAACAAAACACTTGCAAGTGTACGCCCCTGACCCTGCCCGCCCTTCCATTCGCCCTACCTGTACTCCCGCCCCTGCCCCACCGGTGTACGCAAATTGGTCGGACCGTCCGTCCGACAGAGACTCCAGACCGTCCGTCTGGCTCTAGGCTAAGGGTTTACCGAACGAAATCAACCCTTTGCCAAAACAAAACACTTGCAAGTGTATGCCCCTGGCCCTACCCGCCCTTCCATTCGCCCTATCTGTACTCCCGCCCCTGCTCCACCGGAGAATGCAAATTGGTCGGACCGTCCGTCCGACAGAAACTCCAGACCGTCCATCTGGCTCTAGGCTAAGGGTTTACCGAACGAAATCAACCCTTAGCTAAAACAAAACACATGCAAATATACGCCCCTGACCCTGCCCGCCCTTCCATTCGCCCTATCTGTACTCCCGCCCCTGCCCCATCGGAGAACGCAAATTGGTCGGACCGTCCGTCCGACAGAGACTCCAGACCGTCCGTCTGGCTCTAGCCTAAGGGTTTACCGAATGAAATCAACCCTTAGCTAAAACAAAACACTTGCAAGTGTACGCCCCTGACCCTGCCCGCCCGTCCATTCGCCCTATCTGTACTCCCCCCCCCCCGTGCTCCACCGCAGAACGCAAATTGGTCGGACCGTCCGTCCGACAGAGACTCCAGACCGTCCGTCTGGCTCTAGGCTAAGGGTTTACCGAACGAAATCAACCCTTAGCTAAAGCAAAACACTTGCAAGTGTACGCCCCTGACCCTCTGCCCGCCATTCCATTCGCCCTATCTGTACTCCCGCCCCTGCCCCACCGGAGAACGCAAATTGGTCGGACCGTCCGTCCGACAGAGACTCCAGACCGTCCGTCTGGCTCTAGGCTAAGGGTTTACCGAACGAAATCAACCCATAGCTAAAACAAAACACTTGCAAGTGTACGCCCCTGCCCCACCGGGGAAAGCAAATTGGTCGGACCGTCCGTCCGACAGAGACTCCAGACCGTCCATCTGGCTCTAGGCTAAGGGTTTACCGAAAGAAATCAACCCTTAGCCAAAACAAAACACTTGCAAGTGTACGCCCCTGACCCTACCCGCCCTTCCATCCGCCCTATCTGTACTCCCCCCCCCTGCTCCACCGGAGAACGCAAATTGGTCGGACCGTCCGTCCGACAGAGACTCCAGACCGTCCGTCTGGCTCTAGGCTAAGGGTTTACCGAACGAAATCAACCCTTAGCTAAAACAAAACACTTGCAAGTGTACGCCCCTGCCCCACCGGGGAAAGCAAATTGGTCGGACCGTCCGTCCGACAGAGACTCCAGACCGTCCATCTGGCTCTAGGCTAAGGGTTTACCGAACGAAATCAACCCTTAGCCAAAACAAAACACTTGCAAGTGTACGCCCCTGACCCTACCCGCCCTTCCATCCGCCCTATCTGTACTCCTCCCCCCCCTGCTCCACCGCAGAACGCAAATTGGTCGGACCGTCCGTCCGACAGAGACTCCAGACCGTCCGTCTGGCTCTAGGCTAAGGGTTTACCGAACGAAATCAACCCTTAGCTAAAACAAAACACTTGCAAGTGTACGCCCCTGAACCTACCCGC
Organism: Matsumyia berberina; assembly: GCA_917880715.2. Taxonomy (NCBI): domain Eukaryota; kingdom Metazoa; phylum Arthropoda; class Insecta; order Diptera; family Syrphidae; genus Matsumyia; species Matsumyia berberina. The sequence continues at coordinate 104,594,811 of OU862870.1, read as the reverse complement.
CCTTCCATCCGCCCTATCTGTACCCCCCCCCCCTGCCCCACCGGAGAACGCAAATTGGTCGGACCGTCCGTCCGACAGAGACTCCAGACCGTCCGTCTGGCTCTAGGCTAAGGGTTTACCGAACGAAATCAACCCATAGCTAAAACAAAACACTTGCAAGTATACGCCCCTGACCCTGCCCGCCCTTCCATTCGCCCTATCTGTACTCCCGCCGCTGCCCCACCGGAGAACGCAAATTGGTCGGACCGTCCGTCCGACAGAGACTCCAGACCGTCCGTCTGGCTCTAGGCCAAGGGTTTACCGAACGAAATCAACCCTTAGCTAAAACAAAACACTTGCAAGTGTACGCCCCTGACCCTACCCACCCTTCCATTCGCCCTACCTGTACTCCCGCCCCTGCCCCACCGGGGAAAGCAAATTGGTCGGACCGTCCGTCCGTCCGACAGAGACTCCAGACCGTCCATCTGGCTCTAGGCTAAGGGTTTACCGAACGAAATCAACCCTTATCTAAAACAAAACACTTGCAAGTGTACGCCCCTGACCCTACCCACCCATCCATTCGCCCTACCTGTACTCCCGCCCCTGCCCCACCGGGGAAAGCAAATTGGTCGGACCGTCCGTCCGACAGAGACGCCAGACCGTCCGTCTGGCTCTAGGCTAAGGGTTTACCGAACGAAATCAACCCTTAGCTAAAACAAAACACTTGCAACTGTACGCCCCTGACCCTACCCGCCCTTCCCTTCGCCCTACCTGTACTCCCGCTCCTGCCCCACCGGTGTACGCAAATTTGTTGGACCGTCCGTCCGTCCGACAGAGACTCCAGACCGTCCATCTGGCTCTAGGCTAAGGTTTTAAAGAACGAAACCAACCCTTAGCCAAAACAAAACACTTGCAAGTGTACGAACCTGACCCTACCCGCCCTTCCATTCGCCCTACCTGTACTCCTGCCCCTGCCCCACCGGAGAACGCAAATTGGTCGGACCCGACAGAGACTGCAGACCGTCCGTCTGGCTCTAGGCTAAGGGTTTACCGAACGAAATCAACCCCTAGCTAAAACAAAACACTTGCAAGTGTACGCCCCTGACCCTGCCCGCCTTTCCATTCGCCCCACCTGTACTCCCGCCCCTGCCTCCCCGGAGAAGGCAAATTGGTCAGACCGTCCGTCCGACAGAGACTCCAGACCGTCCGTCTGGCTCTAGGCTAAGGGTTTACCGAACGAAACGAACCCTTAGCCAAAACAAAACACTTGCAAGTGTACGAACCTGACCCTACCCGCCCTTCCATTCGCCCTACCTGTACTCCCGCCCCTGCCCCACCGGAGAACGCGAATTGGTCGGACCGTCCGTCCGACAGAGACTCCAGACCGTCCGTCTGGCTCTAGGCTAAGGGTTTACCGAACGAAATCAACCCTTAACTAAAACAAAACACTTGCAAGTGTACGCCCCTGACCCTGCCCGCCCTTCCATTCGCCCCACCTGTACTCCCGCCCCTGCCTCCCCGGAGAAGGCAAATTGGTCAGACCGTCCGTCCGACAGAGACTCCAGACCGTCCGTCTGGCTCTAGGCTAAGGGTTTACCGAACGAAATCAACCCTTAGCTAAAACAAAACACCTGCAAGTGTACGCCCCTGACCCTACCCGCCCTTCCATTCGCCCTACCTGTACTCCCGCCCCTGCCCCACCGGTGTACGCAAATTGGTCGGACCGTCCGTCCGACAGAGACTCCAGACCGTCCGTCTGGCTCTAGGCTAAGGGTTTACCGAACGAAATCAACCCTTAGGTAAAACAAAACACTTGCAAGTGTACGCCCCTGACCCTACCCGCCCTTCCATTCGCCCTACCTGTACTCCCGCCCCTGCGCCACCGGAGAACGCAAATTGGTCGGACCGTCCGTCCAACAGAGACTCCAGACCGTCCGTCTGGCTCTAGGCTAAGGATTTACCGAACGAAATCAACCCTTTGCCAAAACAAAACACTTGCAAGTGTATGCCCCTGGCCCTACCCGCCCTTCCATTCGCCCTATCTGTACTCCCGCCCCTGCTCCACCGGAGAATGCAAATTGGTCGGACCGTCCGTCCGACAGAGACTCCAGACCGTCCATCTGGCTCTAGGCTAAGGGTTTACCGAACGAAATCAACCCTTAGCTAAAACAAAACACATGCAAATATACGCCCCTGACCCTGCCCGCCCTTCCATTCGCCCTATCTGTACTCCCGCCCCTGCCCCATCGGAGAACGCAAATTGGTCGGACCGTCCGTCCGACAGAGACTCCAGACCGTCCGTCTGGCTCTAGCCTAAGGGTTTACCGAATGAAATCAACCCTTAGCTAAAACAAAACACTTGCAAGTGTACGCCAATGACCCTGCCCGCCCGTCCATTCGCCCTATCTGTACTCCCCCCCCCCTGCTCCACCGCAGAACGCAAATTGGTCGGACCGTCCGTCCGACAGAGACTCCAGACCGTCCGTCTGGCTCTAGGCTAAGGGTTTACCGAACGAAATCAACCCTTAGCTAAAGCAAAACACTTGCAAGTGTACGCCCCTGACCCTCTGCCCGCCATTCCATTCGCTCTAGCTATACTCCCGCCCCTGCCCCACCGGAGAACGCAAATTGGTCGGACCGTCCGTCCGACAGAGACTCCAGACCGTCCGTCTGGCTCTAGCCTAAGGGTTTACCGAATGAAATCAACCCTTACCTAAAAAAAAACACTTGCAAGTGTACGCCCCTGAACCTACCCGCCCTTCCATTCTCCCTATCTGTACTCCCCCCCCCTGCCCCACCGGAGAACGCAAATTGGTCGGACCCGACAGAGACTCCAGACCGTCCGTCTGGCTCTAGGCTAAGGGTTTACCGAACGAAATCAACCCCTAGCTAAAACAAAACACTTGCAAGTGTACGCCCCTGACCCTGCCCGCCCTTCCATTCTCCCTATCTGTACTCCCCCCCCCCCTGCTCCACCGCAGAACGCAAATTGGTCGGACCGTCCGTCCGACAGAGACTCCAGACCGTCCGTCTGGCTCTAGGCTAAGGGTTTACCGAACGAAATCAACCCTTAACTAAAACAAAACACTTGCAAGTGTACGCCCCTGACCCTGCCCGCCCTTCCATTCGCCCCACCTGTACTCCCGCCCCTGCCTCCCCGGAGAACGCAAATTGGTCAGACCGTCCGTCCGACAGAGACTCCAGACCGTCCGTCTGGCTCTAGGCTAAGGGTTTACCGAACGAAACGAACCCTTAGCCAAAACAAAACACTTGCAAGTGTACGAACCTGACCCTACCCGCCCTTCCATTCGCCCTACCTGTACTCCCGCCCCTGCCCCACCGGAGAACGCGAATTGGTCGGACCGTCCGTCCGACAGAGACTCCAGACCGTCCGTCTGGCTCTAGGCTAAGGGTTTACCGAATGAAATCAACCCTTAGCTAAAACAAAACACTTGCAAATGTACGCCCCTGACCCTGCCCGCCCTTCCATTCTCCCTATCTGTACTCCCCCCCCCCCCCTGCTCCACCGCAGAACGCCAATTGGTCGGACCGTCCGTCCGACAGAGACTCCAGACCGTCCGTCTGGCTCTAGGCTAAGGGTTTACCGAACGAAATCAACCCTTAGCTAAAACAAAACACCTGCAAGTGTACGCCCCTGACCCTACCCACCCTTCCATTCGCCCTACCTGTACTCCCGCCCCTGCCCCACCGGTGTACGCAAATTGGTCGGACCGTCCGTCCGACAGAGACTCCAGACCGTCCGTCTGGCTCTAGGCTAAGGGTTTACCGAACGAAATCAACCCCTAGCTAAAACAAAACACTTGGAAGTGTACGCCCCTGACCCTACCCGCCCTTCCATTCGCCCTACCTGTACTCCCGCCGCTGCCCCACCGGAGCACGCAAATTGGTCGGACCGTCCGTCCGACAGAGACTCCAGACCGTCCGTCTGGCTCTAGGCTAAGGGTTTACCGAACGAAATCAACCCTTAGGTAAAACAAAACACTTGCAAGTGTACGCCCCTGACCCTACCCGCCCTTCCATTCGCCCTACCTGTACTCCCGCCCCTGCGCCACCGGAGAACGCAAAAATTGGTCGGACCGTCCGTCCAACAGAGACTCCAGACCGTCCGTCTGGCTCTAGGCTAAGGATTTACCGAACGAAATCAACCCCTAGCTAAAACAAAACACTTGCAAGTGTACGCCCCTGACCCTGCCCGCCCTTCCATTCGCCCTACCTGTACTCCCGCCCCTGCCCCACCGGTGTACGCAAATTGGTCGGACCGTCCGTCCGACAGAGACTCCAGACCGTCCGTCTGGCTCTAGGCTAAGGGTTTACCGAACGAAATCAACCCTTTGCCAAAACAAAACACTTGCAAGTGTATGCCCCTGGCCCTACCCGCCCTTCCATTCGCCCTATCTGTACTCCCGCCCCTGCTCCACCGGAGAATGCAAATTGGTCGGACCGTCCGTCCGACAGAAACTCCAGACCGTCCATCTGGCTCTAGGCTAAGGGTTTACCGAACGAAATCAACCCTTAGCTAAAACAAAACACATGCAAATATACGCCCCTGACCCTGCCCGCCCTTCCATTCGCCCTATCTGTACTCCCGCCCCTGCCCCATCGGAGAACGCAAATTGGTCGGACCGTCCGTCCGACAGAGACTCCAGACCGTCCGTCTGGCTCTAGCCTAAGGGTTTACCGAATGAAATCAACCCTTAGCTAAAACAAAACACTTGCAAGTGTACGCCCCTGACCCTGCCCGCCCGTCCATTCGCCCTATCTGTACTCCCCCCCCCCCGTGCTCCACCGCAGAACGCAAATTGGTCGGACCGTCCGTCCGACAGAGACTCCAGACCGTCCGTCTGGCTCTAGGCTAAGGGTTTACCGAACGAAATCAACCCTTAGCTAAAGCAAAACACTTGCAAGTGTACGCCCCTGACCCTCTGCCCGCCATTCCATTCGCCCTATCTGTACTCCCGCCCCTGCCCCACCGGAGAACGCAAATTGGTCGGACCGTCCGTCCGACAGAGACTCCAGACCGTCCGTCTGGCTCTAGGCTAAGGGTTTACCGAACGAAATCAACCCATAGCTAAAACAAAACACTTGCAAGTGTACGCCCCTGCCCCACCGGGGAAAGCAAATTGGTCGGACCGTCCGTCCGACAGAGACTCCAGACCGTCCATCTGGCTCTAGGCTAAGGGTTTACCGAAAGAAATCAACCCTTAGCCAAAACAAAACACTTGCAAGTGTACGCCCCTGACCCTACCCGCCCTTCCATCCGCCCTATCTGTACTCCCCCCCCCTGCTCCACCGGAGAACGCAAATTGGTCGGACCGTCCGTCCGACAGAGACTCCAGACCGTCCGTCTGGCTCTAGGCTAAGGGTTTACCGAACGAAATCAACCCTTAGCTAAAACAAAACACTTGCAAGTGTACGCCCCTGCCCCACCGGGGAAAGCAAATTGGTCGGACCGTCCGTCCGACAGAGACTCCAGACCGTCCATCTGGCTCTAGGCTAAGGGTTTACCGAACGAAATCAACCCTTAGCCAAAACAAAACACTTGCAAGTGTACGCCCCTGACCCTACCCGCCCTTCCATCCGCCCTATCTGTACTCCTCCCCCCCCTGCTCCACCGCAGAACGCAAATTGGTCGGACCGTCCGTCCGACAGAGACTCCAGACCGTCCGTCTGGCTCTAGGCTAAGGGTTTACCGAACGAAATCAACCCTTAGCTAAAACAAAACACTTGCAAGTGTACGCCCCTGAACCTACCCGCCCTTCCATCCGCCCTATCTGTACCCCCCCCCCCCTGCCCCACCGGAGAACGCAAATTGGTCGGACCGTCCGTCCGACAGAGACTCCAGACCGTCCGTCTGGCTCTAGGCTAAGGGTTTACCGAACGAAATCAACCCATAGCTAAAACAAAACACTTGCAAGTATACGCCCCTGACCCTGCCCGCCCTTCCATTCGCCCTATCTGTACTCCCGCCGCTGCCCCACCGGAGAACGCAAATTGGTCGGACCGTCCGTCCGACAGAGACTCCAGACCGTCCGTCTGGCTCTAGGCTAAGGGTTTACCGAACGAAATCAACCCTTAGCTAAAACAAAACACTTGCAAGTGTACGCCCCTGACCCTGCCCGCCCTTCCATTCTTCCTATCTGTACTCCCCCCCCCCCTGCTCCACCGCAGAACGCAAATTGGTCGGACCGTCCGTCCGACAGAGACTCCAGACCGTCCGTCTGGCTCTAGGCTTAGGGTTTACCGAACGAAATCAACCCATAGCTAAAACAAAACACTTGCAAGTATACGCCAATGACCCTGCCCGCCCTTCCATTCGCCCTACCTGTACTCCCGCCACTGCCCCACCGGAGAACGCAAATTGGTCGGACCGTCCGTCCGACAGAGACTCCAGACCGTCCGTCTGGCTCTAGGCTAAGGGTTTACCGAACGAAATCAACCCTTAGCCAAAACAAAACACTTGCAAGTGTACGAACCTGACCCTACCCGCCCTTCCATTCGCCCTACCTGTACTCCCGCCCTTGCCCCACCGGAGAACGCAAATTGGTCGGACCGTCCGTCCGACAGAGACTCCAGACCGTCCGTCTGGCTCTAGGTTAAGGGTTTACCGAACGAAATCAACCCCTAGCTAAAACAAAACACTTGGAAGTGTACGCCCCTGACCCTGCCCGCCCTTCCATTCGCCCTAAATGTACTCCCGCCGCTGCCCCACCGGAGAACGCAAATTGGTCGGACCGTCCGTCCGACAGAGACTCCAGACCGTCCGTCTGGCTCTAGGCTAAGGGTTTGCCGAACGAAATCAACCCATAGCTAAAACAAAACACTTGCAACTGTACGCCCCTGACCCTACCCGCCCTTCCCTTCGCCCTACCTGTACTCCCGCCGCTGCCCCACCGGAGAACGCAAATTGGTCGGACCGTCCGTCCGACAGAGACTCCAGACCGTCCGTCTGGATCTAGGCTAAGGGTTTACCGTACGAAATCAACCCCTAGCTAAAACAAAACACTTGGAAGTGTACACCCCTGACCCTACAAGCCCTTCCATTCGCCCTACCTGTACTCCCACCCCTGCCCCACCGGAGAACGCAAATTGGTCCGACCGTCCATCCGACAAAGACTCCAAACCGTCCGTCTGGCTCTAGGCTAAGGGTTTACCGAACGAAATCAACCCTTAGGTAAAACAAAACACTTGCAAGTGTACGCCCCTGACCCTCTGCCCGCCCTTCCATGAGCCCTATCTGTACTCCCGCCCCTGCCCCACCGGAGAACGCAAATTGGTCGGACCGTCCGTCCGACAGAGACTCCAGACCGTCCGTCTGGCTCTAGCCTAAGGGTTTACCGAATGAAATCAACCCTTACCTAAAACAAAACACTTGCAAGTGTACGCCCCTGAACCTACCCGCCCTTCCATTCTCCCTATCTGTACTCCCCCCCCCCCTGCCCCACCGGAGAACGCAAATTGGTCGGACCCGACAGAGACTGCAGACCGTCCGTCTGGCTCTAGGCTAAGGGTTTACCGAACGAAATCAACCCCTAGCTAAAACAAAACACTTGCAAGTGTACGCCCCTGACCCTGCCCGCCCTTCCATTCTCCCTATCTGTACTCCCCCCCCCCCCTGCTCCACCGCAGAACGCAAATTGGTCGGACCGTCCGTCCGACAGAGACTCCAGACCGTCCGTCTGGCTCTAGGCTAAGGGTTTACCGAACGAAATCAACCCTTAACTAAAACAAAACACTTGCAAGTGTACGCCCCTGACCCTGCCCGCCCTTCCATTCGCCCCACCTGTACTCCCGCCCCTGCCTCCCCGGAGAACGCAAATTGGTCAGACCGTCCGTCCGACAGAGACTCCAGACCGTCCGTCTGGCTCTAGGCTAAGGGTTTACCGAACGAAACGAACCCTTAGCCAAAACAAAACACTTGCAAGTGTACGAACCTGACCCTACCCGCCCTTCCATTCGCCCTACCTGTACTCCCGCCCCTGCCCCACCGGAGAACGCGAATTGGTCGGACCGTCCGTCCGACAGAGACTCCAGACCGTCCGTCTGGCTCTAGGCTAAGGGTTTACCGAATGAAATCAACCCTTAGCTAAAACAAAACACTTGCAAGTGTACGCCCCTGACCCTGCCCGCCCTTCCATTCTCCCTATCTGTACTCCCCCCCCCCCCCTGCTCCACCGCAGAACGCAAATTGGTCGGACCGTCCGTCCGACAGAGACTCCAGACCGTCCGTCTGGCTCTAGGCTAAGGGTTTACCGAACGAAATCAACCCTTAGCTAAAACAAAACACCTGCAAGTGTACGCCCCTGACCCTACCCACCCTTCCATTCGCCCTACCTGTACTCCCGCCCCTGCCCCACCGGTGTACGCAAATTGGTCGGACCGTCCGTCCGACAGAGACTCCAGACCGTCCGTCTGGCTCTAGGCTAAGGGTTTACCGAACGAAATCAACCCCTAGCTAAAACAAAACACTTGGAAGTGTACGCCCCTGACCCTACCCGCCCTTCCATTCGCCCTACCTGTACTCCCGCCGCTGCCCCACCGGAGCACGCAAATTGGTCGGACCGTCCGTCCGACAGAGACTCCAGACCGTCCGTCTGGCTCTAGGCTAAGGGTTTACCGAACGAAATCAACCCTTAGGTAAAACAAAACACTTGCAAGTGTACGCCCCTGACCCTACCCGCCCTTCCATTCGCCCTACCTGTACTCCCGCCCCTGCGCCACCGGAGAACGCAAAAATTGGTCGGACCGTCCGTCCAACAGAGACTCCAGACCGTCCGTCTGGCTCTAGGCTAAGGATTTACCGAACGAAATCAACCCCTAGCTAAAACAAAACACTTGCAAGTGTACGCCCCTGACCCTGCCCGCCCTTCCATTCGCCCTACCTGTACTCCCGCCCCTGCCCCACCGGTGTACGCAAATTGGTCGGACCGTCCGTCCGACAGAGACTCCAGACCGTCCGTCTGGCTCTAGGCTAAGGGTTTACCGAACGAAATCAACCCTTTGCCAAAACAAAACACTTGCAAGTGTATGCCCCTGGCCCTACCCGCCCTTCCATTCGCCCTATCTGTACTCCCGCCCATGCTCCACCGGAGAATGCAAATTGGTCGGACCGTCCGTCCGACAGAGACTCCAGACCGTCCGTCTGGCTCTAGCCTAAGGGTTTACCGAATGAAATCAACCCTTAGCTAAAACAAAACACTTGCAAGTGTACGCCCCTGACCCTGCCCGCCCGTCCATTCGCCCTATCTGTACTCCCCCCCCCCCCGTGCTCCACCGCAGAACGCAAATTGGTCGGACCGTCCGTCCGACAGAGACTCCAGACCGTCCGTCTGGCTCTAGGCTAAGGGTTTACCGAACGAAATCAACCCTTAGCTAAAGCAAAACACTTGCAAGTGTACGCCCCTGACCCTCTGCCCGCCATTCCATTCGCCCTATCTGTACTCCCGCCCCTGCCCCACCGGAGAACGCAAATTGGTCGGACCGTCCGTCCGACAGAGACTCCAGACCGTCCGTCTGGCTCTAGGCTAAGGGTTTACCGAACGTAATCAACCCATAGCTAAAACAAAACACTTGCAAGTGTACGCCCCTGCCCCACCGGGGAAAGCAAATTGGTCGGACCGTCCGTCCGACAGAGACTCCAGACCGTCCATCTGGCTCTAGGCTAAGGGTTTACCGAACGAAATCAACCCTTAGCTAAAACAAAACACTTGCAAGTGTACGCCCCTGACCCTGCCCGCCCTTCCATTCGCCCTACCTGTACTCCCGCCGCTGCCCCACCGGAGAACGCAAATTGGTCGGACCGTCCGTCCGACAGAGACCCCAGACCGTCCGTCTGGCTCTAGGCTAAGGGTTTACCGAACGAAATCAACCCCTAGCTAAAACAAAACACTTGCAAGTGTACGCCCCTGACCCTGCCCGCCCTTCCATTCGCCCTACCTGTACTCCCGCCCCTGCCCCACCGGTGTACGCAAATTGGTCGGACCGTCCGTCCGACAGAGACTCCAGACCGTCCATCTGGCTCTAGGCTAAGGGTTTACCGAACGAAATCAACCCTTAGCTAAAACAAAACACATGCAAATATACGCCCCTGACCCTGCCCGCCCTTCCATTCGCCCTATCTGTACTCCCGCCCCTGCCCCATCGGAGAACGCAAATTGGTCGGACCGTCCGTCCGACAGAGACTCCAGACCGTCCGTCTGGCTCTAGCCTAAGGGTTTACCGAATGAAATCAACCCTTAGCTAAAACAAAACACTTGCAAGTGTACGCCCCTGACCCTGCCCGCCCGTCCATTCGCCCTATCTGTACTCCCCCCCCCGTGCTCCACCGCAGAACGCAAATTGGTCGGACCGTCCGTCCGACAGAGACTCCAGACCGTCCGTCTGGCTCTAGGCTAAGGGTTTACCGAACGAAATCAACCCTTAGCTAAAGCAAAACACTTGCAAGTGTACGCCCCTGACCCTCTGCCCGCCATTCCATTCGCCCTATCTGTACTCCCGCCCCTGCCCCACCGGAGAACGCAAATTGGTCGGACCGTCCGTCCGACAGAGACTCCAGACCGTCCGTCTGGCTCTAGGCTAAGGGTTTACCGAACGAAATCAACCCATAGCTAAAACAAAACACTTGCAAGTGTACGCCCCTGCCCCACCGGGGAAAGCAAATTGGTCGGACCGTCCGTCCGACAGAGACTCCAGACCGTCCATCTGGCTCTAGGCTAAGGGTTTACCGAAAGAAATCAACCCTTAGCCAAAACAAAACACTTGCAAGTGTACGCCCCTGACCCTACCCGCCCTTCCATCCGCCCTATCTGTACTCCCCCCCCCTGCTCCACCGGAGAACGCAAATTGGTCGGACCGTCCGTCCGACAGAGACTCCAGACCGTCCGTCTGGCTCTAGGCTAAGGGTTTACCGAACGAAATCAACCCTTAGCTAAAACAAAACACTTGCAAGTGTACGCCCCTGCCCCACCGGGGAAAGCAAATTGGTCGGACCGTCCGTCCGACAGAGACTCCAGACCGTCCATCTGGCTCTAGGCTAAGGGTTTACCGAACGAAATCAACCCTTAGCCAAAACAAAACACTTGCAAGTGTACGCCCCTGACCCTACCCGCCCTTCCATCCGCCCTATCTGTACTCCTCCCCCCCCTGCTCCACCGCAGAACGCAAATTGGTCGGACCGTCCGTCCGACAGAGACTCCAGACCGTCCGTCTGGCTCTAGGCTAAGGGTTTACCGAACGAAATCAACCCTTAGCTAAAACAAAACACTTGCAAGTGTACGCCCCTGAACCTACCCGCCCTTCCATTCGCCCTATCTGTACCCCCCCCCCCTGCCCCACCGGAGAACGCAAATTGGTCGGACCGTCCGTCCGACAGAGACTCCAGACCGTCCGTCTGGCTCTAGGCTAAGGGTTTACCGAACGAAATCAACCCTTAGCCAAAACAAAACACTTGCAAGTGTACGAACCTGACCCTACCCGCCCTTCCATTCGCCCTACCTGTACTCCCGCCCTTGCCCCACCGGAGAACGCAAATTGGTCGGACCGTCCGTCCGACAGAGACTCCAGACCGTCCGTCTGGCTCTAGGTTAAGGGTTTACCGAACGAAATCAACCCCTAGCTAAAACAAAACACTTGGAAGTGTACGCCCCTGACCCTGCCCGCCCTTCCATCCGCCCTATCTGTACCCCCCCCCCCCCCTGCCCCACCGGAGAACGCAAATTGGTCGGACCGTCCGTCCGACAGAGACTCCAGACCGTCCATCTGGCTCTAGGCTAAGGGTTTACCGAACGAAATCAACCCTTAGCTAAAACAAAACACTTGCAAGTGTACGCCCCTGACCCTACCCACCCTTCCATTCGCCCTACCTGTACTCCCGCCGCTGCCCCACCGGAGAACGCAAATTGGTCGGACCGTCCGTCCGACAGAGACTCCAGACCGTCCGTCTGGCTCTAGGCTAAGGGTTTACCGTACGAAATCAACCCCTAGCTAAAACAAAACACTTGGAAGTGTACGACCCTGACCCTCTGCCCGCCATTCCATTCGCCCTATCTGTACTCCCGCCCCTGCCCCACCGGAGAACGCAAATTGGTCGGACCGTCCGTCCGACAGAGACTCCAGACCGTCCGTCTGGCTCTAGGTTAAGGGTTTACCGAACGAAATCAACCCCTAGCTAAAACAAAACACTTGGAAGTGTACGCCCCTGACCCTGCCCGCCCTTCCATTCGCCCTAAATGTACTCCCGCCGCTGCCCCACCGGAGAACGCAAATTGGTCGGACCGTCCGTCCGACAGAGACTCCAGACCGTCCGTCTGGCTCTAGGCTAAGGGTTTACCGAACGAAATCAACCCATAGCTAAAACAAAACACTTGCAACTGTACGCCCCTGACCCTACCCGCCCTTCCCTTCGCCCTACCTGTACTCCCGCCGCTGCCCCACCGGAGAACGCAAATTGGTCCGACCGTCCATCCGACAAAGACTCCAAACCGTCCGTCTGGCTCTAGGCTAAGGGTTTACCGAACGAAATCAACCCTTAGGTAAAACAAAACACTTGCAAGTGTACGCCCCTGACCCTCTGCCCGCCCTTCCATTCGCCCTAAATGTACTCCCGCCGCTGCCCCACCGGAGAACGCAAATTGGTCGGACCGTCCGTCCGACAGAGACTCCAGACCGTCCGTCTGGCTCTAGGCTAAGGGTTTACCGAACGAAATCAACCCATAGCTAAAACAAAACACTTGCAACTGTACGCCCCTGACCCTACCCGCCCTTCCCTTCGCCCTACCTGTACTCCCGCCGCTGCCCCACCGGAGAACGCAAATTGGTCCGACCGTCCATCCGACAAAGACTCCAAACCGTCCGTCTGGCTCTAGGCTAAGGGTTTACCGAACGAAATCAACCCCTAGCTAAAACAAAACACTTGGAAGTGTACACCCCTGACCCTACAAGCCCTTCCATTCGCCCTACCTGTACTCCCGCCCCTGCCCCACCGGAGAACGCAAATTGGTCCGACCGTCCATCCGACAAAGACTCCAAACCGTCCGTCTGGCTCTAGGCTAAGGGTTTACCGAACGAAATCAACCCTTAGGTAAAACAAAACACTTGCAAGTGTACGCCCCTGACCCTCTGCCCGCCCTTCCATGAGCCCTATCTGTACTTCCGCCCCTGCCCCACCGGAGAACGAAAATTGGTCGGACCGTCCGCCCGACAGAGACTCCAGACCGTCCGTCTGGCTCTAGGCTAAGGGTTTACCGAACGAAATCAACCCTTAGGTAAAACAAAACACTTGCAAGTGTACGCCCCTGACCCTCTGCCCGCCCTTCTATTCGCCCTATCTGTACTTCCGCCCCTGCCCCACCGGAGAACGAAAATTGGTCGGACCGTCCGCCCGACAGAGACTCCAGACCGTCCGTCTGGCTCTAGGCTAAGGGTTTACCGAACGAAATCAACCCCTAGCTAAAACAAAACACTTGGAAGTGTACACCCCTGACCCTACAAGCCCTTCCATTCGCCCTAAATGTACTCCCGCCGCTGCCCCACCGGAGAACGCAAATTGGTCGGACCGTCCATCCGACAAAGACTCCAAACCGTCCGTCTGGCTCTAGGCTAAGGGTTTACCGAACGAAATCAACCCTTAGGTAAAACAAAACACTTGCAAGTGTACGCCCCTGACCCTCTGCCCGCCCTTCCATTCGCCCTATCTGTACTTCCGCCCCTGCCCCACCGGAGAACGAAAATTGGTCGGACCGTCCGCCCGACAGAGACTCCAGACCGTCCGTCTGGCTCTAGGCTAAGGGTTTACCGAACGAAATCAACCCATAGCTAAAACAAAACACTTGCAAGTGTACGCCCCTGACCCTACCCGCCCTTCCATTCGCCCTACCTGTACTCCCGCCCCTGCCCCACCGGTGTACGCAAATTGGTCGGACCGTCCGTTCGACAGAGACTCCAGACCGTCCGTCTGGCTCTAATCTAAGGGTTTACCGAACGAAATCAACCCTTAGCTAAAACAAAACACTTGCAAGTGTACGCCCCTGACCCTACCCGCCCTTCCATTCGCCCTACCTGTACTCCCGCCCCTGCCCCACCCTTGTACGCAAATTGGTCGGACCGGCCGTCCGACAGAGACTCCAGACCGTCCGTCTGGCTCTAGGCTAAGGGTTTACCGAACGAAATCAACCCTTAGGTAAAACAAAACACTTGCAAGTGTACGCCCCTGACCCTACCCGCCCTTCCATTCGCCCTACCTGTACTCCCGCCCCTGCCCCACCCTTGTACGCAAATTGGTCGGAACGTCCGTCCGACAGAGACTCCAGACCGTCCGTCTGGCTCTAGGCTAAGGGTTTACCGAACGAAATCAACCCTTAGCTAAAACAAAACACTTGCAAGTGTACGCCCCTGACCCTACCCGCCCTTCCATTCGCCCTACCTGTACTCCCGCCCCTGCCCCACCCTTGTACGCAAATTGGTCGGACCGTCCGTCCGACAGAGACTCCAGACCGTCCGTCTGGCTCTAGGCTAAGGGTTTACCGAACGAAATCAACCCTTAGCTAAAACAAAACACTTGCAAGTGTACGCCCCTGACCCTACCCGCCCTTCCATTCGCCCTACCTGTACTCCCGCCCCTGCCCCACCCTTGTACGCAAATTGGTCGGAACGTCCGTCCGACAGAGACTCCAGACCGTCCGTCTGGCTCTAGGCTAAGGGTTTACCGAACGAAATCAACCCTTAGCTAAAACAAAACACTTGCAAGTGTACGCCCCTGACCCTACTCACCCTTCCATTCGCCCTACCTGTACTCCCGCCCCTGCCCCACCAGTTTACGCAAATTAGTCGGACCGTCCGTCCGACAGAGACCCCAGACCGTCCGTCTGGCTCTAGGTTAAGGGTTTACCGAACGAAATCAACCCCTAGCTAAAACAAAACACTTGGAAGTGTACGCCCCTGACCCTGCCCGCCCTTCCATTCGCCCTACCTGTACTCCCGCCGCTGCCCCACCGGAGAACGCAAATTGGTCGGACCGTCCGTCCGACAGAGACCCCAGACCGTCCGTCTGGCTCTAGGCTAAGGGTTTACCGAACGAAATCAACCCATAGGTAAAACAAAACACTTGCAAGTGTACGCCCCTGACCCTCTGCCCGCCCTTCCATTCACATTATCTGTACTCCTGCCCCTGCCCCACCGGAGAACGCAAATTGGTCGGACCGTCCGCCCGACAGAGACTCCAGACCGTCCGTCTGGCTCTAGGCTAAGGGTTTACCGAACGAAATCAACCCCTAGCTAAAACAAAACACTTGGAAGTGTACGCCCCTGACCCTCTGCCCGCCCTTTCATTCGCCCTATCTGTACTCCCGCCCCTGCCCCACCGGAGAACGCAAATTGGTCGGACCGTCCGTCCGACAGAGTCCAGCCCGTCCGTCTGGCTCTAGGCTAAGGGTTTACCGAACGAAATCAACCCTTAGCTAAAACAAAACACATGCAAGTGTACGCTCCTGACCCTGCCCGCCTTCCATTTGCCCTATCTGTATTCCCGCCCCTGCGCCACCGGAGAACGCAAATTGGTCGGACCATCCGTCCGACAGAGACTCCAGACCGTCCGTCTGGCTCTAGGCTTAGGGTTTACCGAACGAAATCAACCCTTAGCTAAAACAATACACTTGCAAGTGTACGCCCCTGACCCTGCCCGCCCCTCCATTCGTCCCACCTGTACTCCCGCCCCTGCCTCCCCGGAGAACGCAAATTGGTCGGACCGTCCGTCCGACAGAGACTCCAGACCGTCCGTTTGGCTTTAGGCCAAGGGTTTACCGAACGAAATCAACCCTTAGCTAAAACAAAGCACTTGCAACTGTACGCCCCTGACCCTACCCGCCCTTCCCTTCGCCCTACCTGTACTCCCCCCTGCCTCCCCGGAGAACGCAAATTGGTCGGACCGTCCGTCCGACAGAGTTTCCAAACAGCCCGTCTGGCTCTAGACTAAGGGTTTACCGAACGAAATCAACCCTTAGCTTAAACAAAACACTTGCAAGTGTACGCCCCTGACCCTGCCCGCGCTTCCATTCGCCCTACCTGTACTCCCGCCACTGCCCCACCGGAGAACGCAAATTGGTCGGACCATCCGTTCGACAGAGTTTCCAGACCGTCCGTCTGGCTCTAGACTAAGGGTTTACCGAACGAAATCAACCCTTAGCTAAAACAAAGCACTTGCAAGTGTACGCTCCTGACCCTGCCCGCCTTCCATTTGCCCTATTTGTATTCCCGCCCCTGCGCCACCGGAGAACGCAAATTGGTCGGACCATCCGTCCGACAGAGACTCCAGACCGTCCGTCTGGCTCTAGGCTTAGGGTTTACCGAACGAAATCAACCCTTAGCTAAAACAAAACACTTGCAAGTGTACGCTCCTGACCCTGCCCGCCTTCCATTCGCTCTACCTGTACTCCCGCCCCTGCCCCACCGGTGTACGCAAATTAGTCGGACCGTCCGTCCGACAGAGACTCCAAACCGTCCGGCTGGCTCTAGGCTAAGGGTTTACCGAACGAAATCAACCCTTAGCTAAAACAAAACACTTGCAAGTGTACGCCCCTGACCCTACCCGCCCTTCCTTCGCACTACCTGTACTCCCGCCCCTGCCCCACCCTTGTACGCAAATTGGTCGGACCGTCCGTTCGACAGAGACTCCAGACCGTCCGTCTGGCTCTAATCTAAGGGTTTACCGAACGAAATCAACCCTTAGCTAAAACAAAACACTTGCAAGTGTACGCCCCTGACCCTACCCGCCCTTCCATTCGCCCTACCTGTACTCCCGCCCCTGCCCCACCCTTGTACGCAAATTGGTCGGACCGTCCGTCCGACAGAGACTCCAGACCGTCCGTCTGGCTCTAGGCTAAGGGTTTACCGAACGAAATCAACCCTTAGCTAAAACAAAACACTTGCAAGTGTACGCCCCTGACCCTGCCCGCCCTTCCATTCGCCCTACCTGTACTCCCGCCGCTGCCCCACCGGAGAACGCAAATTGGTCGGACCGTCCGTCCGACAGAGACCCCAGACCGTCCGTCTGGCTCTAGGCTAAGGGTTTACCGAACGAAATCAACCCTTAGCTAAAACAAAACACTTGCAAGTGTACGCCCCTGACCCTACCCGCCCTTCCTTCGCACTACCTGTACTCGCGCCCCTGCCCCACCCTTGTACGCAAATTGGTCGGACCGTCCGTTCGACAGAGACTCCAGACCGTCCGTCTGGCTCTAATCTAAGGGTTTACCGAACGAAATCAACCCTTAGCTAAAACAAAACACTTGCAAGTGTACGCCCCTGACCCTACCCGCCCTTCCATTCGCCCTACCTGTACTCCCGCCCCTGCCCCACCCTTGTACGCAAATTGGTCGGACCGTCCGTCCGACAGAGACTCCAGACCGTCCGTCTGGCTCTAGGCTAAGGGTTTACCGAACGAAATCAACCCTTAGCTAAAACAAAACACTTGCAAGTGTACGCCCCTGACCCTACCCGCCCTTCCATTCGCCCTACCTGTACTCCCGCCCCTGCCCCACCCTTGTACGCAAATTGGTCGGAACGTCCGTCCGACAGAGACTCCAGACCGTCCGTCTGGCTCTAGGCTAAGGGTTTACCGAACGAAATCAACCCTTAGCTAAAACAAAACACTTGCAAGTGTACGCCCCTGACCCTACTCACCCTTCCATTCGCCCTACCTGTACTCCCGCCCCTGCCCCACCAGTTTACGCAAATTAGTCGGACCGTCCGTCCGACAGAGACTCCAGACCGTCCGTCTGGATCTAGGCTAAGGGTTTACCGAACGAAACCAACCCTTAGCTAAAACAAAACACTTGCAAGTGTACGCCCCTGACCCTACCCGCCCTTCCATTCGCCCTACCTGTACTCCCGCCCCTGCCCCACCCTTGTACGCAAATTGGTCGGACCGTCCGTCCGACAGAGACTCCAGACCGTCCGTCTGGCTCTAGGCTAAGGGTTTACCGAACGAAATCAACCCTTAGCTAAAACAAAACACTTGCAAGTGTACGCCCCTGACCCTACCCGCCCTTCCATTCGCCCTACCTGTACTCCCGCCCCTGCCCCACCGGAGAACGCAAATTGGTCGGACTGTCCGTCCGACAGAGACTCCAGACCGTCCGTCTGGCTCTAGGCTAAGGGTTTACCGAACGAAATCAACCCTTAGCTAAATCAAAACACTTGCAAGTGTACGCCACTGACCCTACTCACCCTTCCATTCGCCCTACCTGTACTCCCGCCCCTGCCCCACCAGTTTACGCAAATTAGTCGGACCGTCCGTCCGACAGAGACTCCAGACCGTCCGTCTGGCTCTAGGTTAAGGGTTTACCGAACGAAATCAACCCCTAGCTAAAACAAAACACTTGGAAGTGTACGCCCCTGACCCTGCCCGCCCTTCCATTCGCCCTACCTGTACTCCCGCCGCTGCCCCACCGGAGAACGCAAATTGGTCGGACCGTCCGTCCGACAGAGACTCCAGACCGTCCGTCTGGCTCTAGGCTAAGGGTTTACCGAACGAAATCAACCCTTAGCTAAAACAAAACACTTGCAAGTGTACGCCCCTGACCCTACTCACCCTTCCATTCGCCCTACCTGTACTCCCGCCCCTGCCCCACCAGTTTACGCAAATTAGTCGGACCGTCCGTCCGACAGAGACTCCAGACCGTCCGTCTGGATCTAGGCTAAGGGTTTACCGAACGAAACCAACCCTTAGCTAAAACAAAACACTTGCAAGTGTACGCCCCTGACCCTACCCGCCCTTCCATTCGCCCTACCTGTACTCCCGCCCCTGCCCCACCCTTGTACGCAAATTGGTCGGACCGTCCGTCCGACAGAGACTCCAGACCGTCCGTCTGGCTCTAGGCTAAGGGTTTACCGAACGAAATCAACCCTTAGCTAAAACAAAACACTTGCAAGTGTACGCCCCTGACCCTACCCGCCCTTCCATTCGCCCTACCTGTACTCCCGCCCCTGCCCCACCAGTTTACGCAAATTAGTCGGACCGTCCGTCCGACAGAGACTCCAGACCGTCCGTCTGGCTCTAGGTTAAGGGTTTACCGAACGAAATCAACCCCTAGCTAAAACAAAACACTTGGAAGTGTACGCCCCTGACCCTGCCCGCCCTTCCATTCGCCCTACCTGTACTCCCGCCCCTGCCCCACCGGTGTACGCAAATTGGTCGGACCGTCCGTCCGACAGAGACTCCAGACCGTCCGTCTGGCTCTAGACTAAGGGTTTACCGAACGAAATCAACCCTTAGCTAAAACAAAACACTTGCAAGTGTACGCCCCTGACCCTGCCCGCGCTTCCATTCGCCCTACCTGTACTCCCGCCACTGCCCCACCGGAGAACGCAAATTGGTCGGACCGTCCGTCCGACAGAGACCCCAGACCGTCCGTCTGGCTCTAGGCTAAGGGTTTACCGAACGAAATCAACCCTTAGCTAAAACAAAACACTTGCAAGTGTACGCCCCTGACCCTACCCGCCCTTCCTTCGCCCTACCTGTACTCCCGCCCCTGCCCCACCGGTGTACGCAAATTAGTCGGACCGTCCGTCCGACAGAGACTCCAGACCGTCCGTCTGGCTCTAGGCTAAGGGTTTACCGAACGAAATCAACCCTTAGCTAAAACAAAACACTTGCAAGTGTACGCCCCTGACCCTGCCCGCCCTTCCTTCGCCCTACCTGTACTCCCGCCCCTGCCCCACCGGTGTACGCAAATTGGTCGGACCGTCCGTCCGACAGAGACTCCAGACCGTCCGTCTGGTTCTAGGTTAAGGGTTTACCGAACGAAATCAACCCCTAGCTAAAACAAAACACTTGCAAGTGTACGCCCCTGACCCTGCCCGCCCTTCCATGAGCCCTATCTGTACTCCCGCCCCTGCCCCACCATAGAACGCAAATTGATCGGACCGTCCGTCCGACAGAGACTCCAGACCGTCCGTCTGGCTCTAGGCTAAGGGTTTACCGAACGAAATCAACCCTTAGCTAAAACAAAACACTTGCAAGTGTACGCCCCTGACCCTACCCGCCCTTCCTTCGCCCTACCTGTACTCCCGCCCCTGCCCCACCGGTGTACGCAAATTAGTCGGACCGTCCGTCCGACAGAGACTCCAGACCGTCCGTCTGGCTCTAGGCTAAGGGTTTACCGAACGAAATCAACCCTTAGCTAAAACAAAACACTTGCAAGTGTACGCCCCTGACCCTGCCCGCCCTTCCTTCGCCCTACCTGTACTCCCGCCCCTGCCCCACCGGTGTACGCAAATTGGTCGGACCGTCCGTCCGACAGAGTTTCCAAACAGCCCGTCTGGCTCTAGACTAAGGGTTTACCGAACGAAATCAACCCTTAGCTAAAACAAAACACTTGCAAGTGTACACCCCTGACCCTGCCAGCCCTTCCATTCGCCCTACCTGTACTCCCGCCCCTGCCCCACCGGTGTACGCAAATTGGTCGGACCGTCCGTCCGACAGAGACTCCAGACCGTCCGTCTGGCTCTAGACTAAGGGTTTACCGAACGAAATCAACCCTTAGCTAAAACAAAACACTTGCAAGTGTACGCCCCTGACCCTGCCCGCGCTTCCATTCGCCCTACCTGTACTCCCGCCACTGCCCCACCGGAGAACGCAAATTGGTCGGACCATCCGTTCGACAGAGTTTCCAGACCGTCCGTCTGGCTCTAGACTAAGGGTTTACCGAACGAAATCAACCCTTAGCTAAAACAAAACACTTGCAAGTGTACGCCCCTGACCCTACCCGCCCTTCCTTCGCAGTACCTGTACTCCCGCCCCTGCCCCACCCTTGTACGCAAATTGGTCGGACCGTCCGTCCGACAGAGACTCCAGACCGTCCGTCTGGCTCTAGACTAAGGGTTTACCGAACGAAATCAACCCTTAGCTAAAACAAAACACTTGCAAGTGTACGCCCCTGACCCTACCCGCCCTTCCATTCGCCCTACCTGTACTCCCGCCCCTGCCCCACCGGTGTACGCAAATTGGTCGGACCGTCCGTCCGACAGAGACTCCGGACCGTCCGTCTGGCTCTAGGCTAAGGGTTTACCGAACGAAATCAACCCTTAGCTAAAACAAAACACTTGCAAGTGTACGCCCCTGACCCTACCCGCCCTTCCATTCGCCCTACCTGTAAACCCGCCCCTGCCCCACCGGTGTACGCAAATTGGTCGGACCGTCCGTCCGGCAGAGACTCCAGACCGTCCGTCTGACTCTAGGCTAAGGGTTTACCGAACGAAATCAACCCTTAGCTAAAACAAAACACTTGCAAGTGTACGCCCCTGACCCTGCCCGCCCTTCCTTCGCCCTACCTGTACTCCCGCCCCTGCCCCACCGGTGTACGCAAATTGGTCGGACCGTCCGTCCGACAGAGTTTCCAAACAGCCCGTCTGGCTCTAGACTAAGGGTTTACCGAACGAAATCAACCCTTAGCTAAAACAAAACACTTGCAAGCGTACGCCCCTGACCCTGCCCGCCCTTCCTTCGCCCTACCTGTACTCCCGCCCCTGCCCCAATGGTGTACGCAAATTGGTCGGACCGTCCGTCCGACAGAGACTCCAGACCGTCCGTCTGGCTCTAGACTAAGGGTTTACCGAACGAAATCAACCCTCAGCTAAAACAAAACACTTGCAAGTGTACGCCCCTGACGCTGCCCGCGCTTCCATTCGCCCTACCTGTACTCCCGCCACTGCCCCACCGGAGAACGCAAATTGGTCGGACCATCCGTTCGACAGAGTTTCCAGACCGTCCGTCTGGCTCTAGACTAAGGGTTTACCGAACGAAATCAACCCTTAGCTAAAACAAAACACTTGCAAGTGTACGCCGCTGACCCTACCCGCCCTTCCTTCGCCCTACCTGTACTCCCGCCCCTGCCCCACCCTTGTACGCAAATTGGTCGGACCGTCCGTCCGACAGAGACTCCAGACCGTCCGTCTGGCTCTAGACTAAGGGTTTACCTAACGAAATCAACCCTTAGCTAAAACAAAACACTTGCAAGTGTACGCCCCTGACCCTACCCGCCCTTCCATTCGCCCTACCTGTACTCCCGCCCCTGCCCCACCATAGAACGCAAATTGGTCGGACCGTCCGTCCGACAGAGACTCCAGACCGTCCGTCTGGCTCTAGACTAAGGGTTTACCGAACGAAATCAACCCTTAGCTAAAACAAAACACTTGCAAGTGTACGCCCCTGACCCTACCCGCCCTTCCATTCGCCCTACCTGTACTCCCGTCCCTGCCCCACCGGTGTACGCAAATTGGTCGGACCGTCCGTCCGACAGAGACTCCAGACCGTCCGTCTGGCTCTAAACTAAGGGTTTACCGAACGAAATCAACCCTTAGCCAAATCAAAACACTTGCAAGTGTACGCCATTGACCCTACCCGCCCTTCCTTCGCCCTACCTGTACTCCCGCCCCTGCCCCACCCTTGTACGCAAATTGGTCGGACCGTCCGTCCGACAGAGACTCCAGACCGTCCGTCTGGCTCTAGACTAAGGGTTTACCGAACGAAATCAACCCTTAGCTAAAACAAAACACTTGCAAGTGTACGCCCCTGACCCTACCCGCCCTTCCATTCGCCCTACCTGTACTCCCGCCCCTGCCCCACCGGTGTACGCAAATTGGTCGGACCGTCCGTCCGGCAGAGACTCCAGACCGTCCGTCTGACTCTAGGATAAGGGTTTACCGAACGAAATCAACCCTTAGCTAAAATAAAACACTTGCAAGTGTACGCCCCTGACCCTGCCCGCCCTTCCATTCGCCCTACCTGTACTCCCGCAACTTCCCCACCGGTGTACGCAAATTGTTCGGACCGTCCGTCCGACAGAAACTCCAGACCGTCCGTCTGGCTCTAGGCTAAGGGTTTACCGAACGAAATCAACCCTTAGCTAAAACAAAACACTTGCAAGTGTACGCCCCTGACCCTACCCGCCCTTCCATTCGACCTACCTGTACTCCCGCCTCTTCCCCACCGGTGTACGCAAATTGGTCGGACCGTCCGTCCGGCAGAGACTCCAGACCGTCCGTCTGACTCTAGGCTAAGGGTTTACCGAACGAAATCAACCCTTAGCTAAAACAAAACACTTGCAAGTGTACGCCCCTGACCCTACCCGCCCTTCCATTCGTCCTACCTGTACTCCCGCCCCTTCTCCACCGGTGTACGCAAATTGGTCGGACCGTCCGTCCGACAGAAACTCCAGACCGTCCGTCTGGCTCTAGGCTAAGGGTTTACCGAACGAAATCAACCCTTAGCTAATACAAAACACTTGCAAGTGTACGCCCTTGACCCTGCCCGCCCTTCCATTCGCCCTACCTGTACTCCCGCCCCTGCCCCACCGGTGTACGCAAATTGGTCGGACCGTCCGTCCGGCAGATACTCCAGACCGTCCGTCTGACTCTAGGCTAAGGGTTTACCGAACGAAATCAACCCTTAGCTAAAACAAAACACTTGCAAGTGTACGCCCCTGACCCTACCCGCCCTTCCTTCGCCCTACCTGTACTCCCGCCCCTGCCCCACCGGTGTACGCAAATTGGTCGGACCGTCCGTCCGACAGAAACTCCAGACCGTCCGTCTGGCTCTAGGCTAAGGGTTTACCGAACGAAATCAACCCTTAGCTAAAACAAAACACTTGCAAGTGTACGCCCCTGACCCTACCCGCCCTTCCTTCGCCCTACCTGAACTCCCGCCCCTGCCCCACCGGTGTACGCAAATTGGTCGGACCGTCCGTCCGACAGAAACTCCAGACCGTCCGTCTGGCTCTAGGCTAAGGGTTTACCGAACGAAATCAACCCTTAGCTAAAACAAAACACTTGCAAGTGTACGCCCCTGACCCTACCCGCCCTTCCATTCGCCCTACCTGTACTTCCGCCCCTTCACCACCGGTGTACGCAAATTGGTCGGACCGTCCGTCCGACAGAAACTCCAGACCGTCCGTCTGGCTCTAGGCTAAGGGTTTACCGAACGAAATCAACCCTTAGCTAAAACAAAACACTTGCAAGTGTACGCCCCTGACCCTACCCGCCCTTCCATTCGCCCTACCTGTACTCCCGCCCCTTCCCCACCGGTGTACGCAAATTGGTCGGACCGTCCGTCCGACAGAAACTCCAGACCGTCCGTCTGACTCTAGGCTAAGGGTTTACCGAACGAAATCAACCCTTAGCTAAAACAAAACACTTGCAAGTGTACGCCCCTGACCCTACCCGCCCTTCCATTCGCCCTACCTGTACTTCCGCCCCTTCACCACCGGTGTACGCAAATTGGTCGGACCGTCCGTCCGGCAGAGACTCCAGACCGTCCGTCTGACTCTAGGCTAAGGGTTTACCGAACGAAATCAACCCTTAGCTAAAACAAAACACTTGCAAGTGTACGCCCCTGACCCTACCCGCCCTTCCATTCGCCCTACCTGTACTCCCGCCCCTTCCCCACCGGTGTACGCAAATTGGTCGGACCGTCCGTCCGACAGAAACTCCAGACCGTCCGTCTGACTCTAGGCTAAGGGTTTACCGAACGAAATCAACCCTTAGCTAAAACAAAACACTTGCAAGTGTACGCCCCTGACCCTACCCGCCCTTCCATTCGCCCTACCTGTACTCCCGCCCCTTCCCCACCGGAGAACGCAAATTGTTCGGACCGTCCGTCCGACAGAGTTTCCAGACCGTCCGTCTGGCTCTAGGCTAAGGGTTTACCGAACGAAATCAACCCTTAGCTAAAACAAAACACTTGCAAGTGTACGCCCCTGACCCTACCCGCCCTTCCTTCGCCCTACCTGAACTCCCGCCCCTGCCCCACCGGTGTACGCAAATTGGTCGGACCGTCCGTCCGACAGAAACTCCAGACCGTCCGTCTGGCTCTAGGCTAAGGGTTTACCGAACGAAATCAACCCTTAGCTAAAACAAAACACTTGCAAGTGTATGCCCCTGACCGTCCCCGCCCTTTCCTTCGCCCTACCTGTACTCCCGCCTCTTCCCCACCGGTGTACGCAAATTGGTCGGACCGTTCGTCCGACAGAGACTCCAGACCGTCCGTCTGGCTCTAGGCTAAGGGTTTACCGAACGAAATCAACCCTTAGCTAAAACAAAACACTTGCAAGTGTATGCCCCTGACCGTGCCCGCCCTTTCCTTCGCCCTACCTGTACTCCCGCCTCTTCCCCACCGGTGTACGCAAATTGGTCGGACCGTCCGTCCGACAGAGACTCCAGACCGTCCGTCTGGCTCTAGGCTAAGGGTTTACCGAACGAAATCAACCCTTAGCTAAAACAAAACACTTGCAAGTGTACGCCCCTGATCCTGCTGGTCCTTCCCTTCGCCCTATCTGTACTCCCGCCCCTACCCGCCCTTTCCTTCGCCCTACCTGTACTCCCGCCTCTTCCCCACCGATGTGCGCAAATTGGTCGGACCGTCCGTCTGGCTCTAGGCTAAGGGTTTACCGAACGAAATCAACCCTTAGCTAAAACAAAACACTTGCAAGTGTACGCCCCTGATCCTGCCCGCCCTTCCATTCGCCCTATCTGTACTCCCGCCCCTGCCCCACCGGTGGACGCAAATTGGTCGGACCGTCCGTCCGACAGAGACTCCAGACCGTCCGTCTGGCTCTAGGCTAAGGGTTTACCGAACGAAATCAACCCTTAGCTAAAACAAAACACTTGCAAGTGTACGCCCCTGACCCTGCCCGTCCTTCCATTCGCCCTATCTGTACTCCCGCCCCTGCCCCACCGAAGAACGCAAATTGGTCGGACCGTCCGTCCGACAGAGACTCCAGACCATCCGTCTGGCTCTAGGCTAAGGGTTTACCGAACGAAATCAACCCTTAGCTAAAACAAAACACTTGCAAGTGTACGCCCCTGACATTGGACGCCCTTTCCTTCGCCCTATCTGTACTCCCGCCCCTGCCCCACCGGTGGACGCAAATTGGTCGGACCGTCCGTCCGACAGAGACTCCAGACCGTCCGTCTGGCTCTAGGCTAAGGGTTTACCGAACGAAATCAACCCTTAGCTAAAACAAAACACTTGCAAGTGTACGCCCCTGACCCTGCCCGTCCTTCCATTCGCCCTATCTGTACTCCCGCCACTACCCGCCCTTTCCTTCGCCCTACCTGTACTCCCGCCTCTTCCCCACCGATGTGCGCAAATTGGTCGGACCGTCCGTCTGGCTCTAGGCTAAGGGTTTACCGAACGAAATCAACCCTTAGCTAAAACAAAACACTTGCAAGTGTACGCCCCTGATCCTGCCCGCCCTTCCATTCGCCCTATCTGTACTCCCGCCCCTGCCCCACCGGTGGACGCAAATTGGTCGGACCGTCCGTCCGACAGAGACTCCAGACCGTCCGTCTGGCTCTAGGCTAAGGGTTTACCGAACGAAATCAACCCTTAGCTAAAACAAAACACTTGCAAGTGTACGCCCCTGACCCTGCCCGTCCTTCCATTCGCCCTATCTGTACTCCCGCCAATACCCGCCCTTTCCTTCGCCCTACCTGTACTCCCGCCTCTTCCCCACCGGTGTACGCAAATTGGTCGGACCGTCCGTCCGACAGAGACTCCAGACCGTCCGTCTGGCTCTAGGCTAAGGGTTTACCGAACGACATCAACCCTTAGCTAAAACAAAACACTTGCAAGTGTATGCCCCTGACCGTGCCCGCCCTTTCCTTCGCCCTACCTGTACTCCCGCCTCTTCCCCACCGGTGTACGCAAATTGGTCGGACCGTCCGTCCGACAGAGACTCCAGACCGTCCGTCTGGCTCTAGGCTAAGGGTTTACCGAACGGAATCAACCCTTAGCTAAAACAAAACACTTGCAAGTGTACGCCCCTGACCCTACCCGCCCTTCCATTCGCCCTACCTGTACTCCCGCCTCTTCCCCACCGGTGTACGCAAATTGGTCGGACCGTCCGTCCGACAGAAACTCCAGACCGTCCGTCTGGCTCTAGGCTAAGGGTTTACCGAACGACATCAACCCTTAGCTAAAACAAAACACTTGCAAGTGTATGCCCCTGACCGTGCCCGCCCTTTCCTTCGCCCTACCTGTACTCCCGCCTCTTCCCCACCGGTGTACGCAAATTGGTCGGACCGTCCGTCCGACAGAGACTCCAGACCGTCCGTCTGGCTCTAGGCTAAGGGTTTACCGAACGAAATCAACCCTTAGCTAAAACAAAACACTTGCAAGTGTACGCCCCTGAAACTACCCGCCCTTCCATTCGCCCTACCTGTACTCCCGCCCCTGCCCCACCGGTGTACGCAAATTATTCGGACCGTCCGTCCGGCAGAGACTAAAGACCGTCCGTCTGACTCTAGGCTAAGGGTTTACCGAACGAAATCAACCCTTAGCTAAAACAAAACACTTGCAAGTGTACGCCCCTGACCCTACCCGCCCTTCCATTCGCCCTACCTCTACTCCCGCCCCTTCCCCACCGGTGTACGCAAATTGGTCGGACCGTCCGTCCGACAGAAACTCCAGACCGTCCGTCTGGCTTTAAGCTAAGGGTTTACCGAACAAAATCAACCCTTAGCTAAAACAAAACACTTGCAAGTGTACGCCCCTGACCCTGCCCGTCCTTCCCTTCGCCCTATCTGTACTCCCGCCCCTACCCGCCCTTTCCTTCGCCCTACGTGTACTCCCGCCTCTTCCCCACCGGTGTACGCAATTTGGTCGGACCGTCCGTCCGACAGAGACTCCAGACCGTCCGTCTGGCTCTAGGCTAAGGGTTTACCGAACGAAATCAACCCTTAGCTAAAACAAAACACTTGCAAGTGTACGCCCCTGACCCTGCCCGTCCTTCCATTCGCCCTATCTGTACTCCCGCCAATACCCGCCCTTTCCTTCGCCCTACCTGTACTCCCGCCTCTTCCCCACCGGTGTACGCAAATTGGTCGGACCGTCCGTCCGACAGAGACTCCAGACCGTCCGTCTGGCTCTAGGCTAAGGGTTTACCGAACGAAATCAACCCTTAGCTAAAACAAAACACTTGCAAGTGTAGGCCCCTGACCCTGCCCGTCCTTCCATTCGCCCTATCTGTACTCCCGCCCCTACCCGCCCTTTCCTTCGCCCTACCTGTACTCCCGCCTCTTCCCCACCGGTGTACGCAAATTGGTCGGACCGTCCGTCCGACAGAGACTCCAGACCGTCCGTCTGGCTCTAGGCTAAGGGTTTACCGAACGACATCAACCCTTAGCTAAAACAAAACACTTGCAAGTGTACGCCCCTGATCCTGCCCGCCCTTTCCTTCGCCCTACCTGTACTCCCGCCCCTGCCCCACCGAAGAACGCAAATTGGTCGGACCGTCCGTCCGACAGAGACTCCAGACCGTCCGTCTGGCTCTAGGCTAAGGGTTTACCGAACGAAATCAACCCTTAGCTAAAACAAAACACTTGCAAGTGTACGCCCCTGACATTGCCCGCCCATTCCTTCGCCCTACCTGTACTCCCGCCCCTGCCCCACCGGAGAACGCAAATTGGTCGGACCGTCCGTCTGGCTCTAGGCTAAGGGTTTACCGAACGAAATCAACCCTTAGCTAAAACAAAACACTTGCAAGTGTACGCCCCTGACCCTGCCCGTCCTTCCATTCGCCCTATCTGTACTCCCGCCCCTACCCGCCCTTTCCTTCGCCCTACCTGTACTCCCGCCTCTTCCCCACCGGTGTACGCAAATTGGTCGGACCGTCCGTCCGACAGAGACTCCAGACCGTCCGTCTGGCTCTAGGCTAAGGGTTTACCGAACGACATCAACCCTTAGCTAAATCAAAACACTTGCAAGTGTACGCCCCTGATCCTGCCCGCCCTTTCCTTCGCCCTACCTGTACTCCCGCCCCTGCCCCACCGAAGAACGCAAATTGGTCGGACCGTCCGTCCGACAGAGACTCCAGACCGTCCGTCTGGCTCTAGGCTAAGGGTTTACCGAACGAAATCAACCCTAAGCTAAAACAAAACACTTGCAAGTGTACGCCCCTGACCCTACCCGCCCTTTCCTTCGCCCTATCTGTACTCGCGCCCCTACCCCACCGGTGTACGCAAATTGGTCGGACCGTCCGTCCGACAGAGACTCCAGACCGTCCGTCTGGCTCTAGGCTAAGGGTTTACCGAACGAAATCAACCCTTAGCTCAAACAAAACACTTGCAAGTGTACGCCCCTGATCCTGCCCGCCCTTCCATTCGCCCTATCTGTACTCCCGCCCCTGCCCCACCGGAGAACGCAAATTGGTCGGACCGTCCGTCCGACAGAGACTCCAGACCGTCCGTTTGGCTCTAGGCTAAGGGTTTACCGAACGAAATCAACCCTTAGCTAAAACAAAACACTTGCAAGTGTACGCCCCTGATCCTGCCCGCCCTTCCATTCGCCCTATCTGTACTACCGCCTCTGCCCCACCGGTGTACGCAAATTGGTCGGACCGTCCGTCCGACAGAGACTCCAGACCGTCCGTCTGGCTCTAGGCTAAGGGTTTAGCGTCCGTCCGACAGAGACTCCAGACCGTCCGTCTGGCTCTAGACTAAGGGTTTACCGAACGAAATCAACCCTTAGCTAAAACAAAACACTTGCAAGTGTACGCCCCTGATCCTGCCCGCCCTTCCATTCGCCCTATCTGTACTCCCGCCCCTACCCGCCCTTTCCTTCGCCCTACCTGTACTCCCGCCTCTTCCCCACCGGTGTACGCAAATTGGTCGGACCGTCCGTCCGACAGAGACTCCAGACCGTCCGTCTGGCTCTAGGCTAAGGGTTTACCGAACGAAATCAACCCTTAGCTAAAACAAAACACTTGCAAGTGTACGCCCCTGACCCTGCCCGTCCTTCCATTCGCCCTATCTGTACTCCCGCCCCTGCCCCACCGGAGAACGCAAATTGGTCAGACCGTCCGTCCGACAGAGACTACAGACCGTCCGTCTTGCTCTAGGCTAAGGGTTTACCGAACGAAATCAACCCTTAGCTAAAACAAAACACTTGCAAGTGTACGCCCCTGATCCTGCCCGCCCTTCCATTCGCCCTATCTGTACTCCCGCCCCTGCCCCACCGGAGAACGCAAATTGGTCGGACCGTCCGTCCGACAGAGACTCCAGACCGTCCGTCTGGCTCTAGACTAAGGGTTTACCGAACGAAATCAACCCTTAGCTAAAACAAAACACTTGCAAGTGTACGCCCCTGATCCTGCCCGCCCTTCCATTCGCCCTATCTGTACTCCCGCCCCTGCCCCACCGGAGAACGCAAATTGGTCGGACCGTCCGTCCGACAGAGACTCCAGACCGTCCGTCTGGCTCTAGACTAGGGGTTTACCGAACGAAATCAACCCTTAGCTAAAACAAAACACTTGCAAGTGTACGCCCCTGATCCTGCCCGCCCTTCCATTCGCCCTATCTGTACTCCCGCCCCTACCCGCCCTTTCCTTCGCCCTATCTATACTCCCGCCTCTTCCCCACCGGTGTACGCAAATTGGTCGGACCGTCCGTCCGACAGAGACTCCAGACCGTCCGTCTGGCTCTAGGCTAAGGGTTTACCGAACGAAATCAACCCTTAGCTAAAACAAAACACTTGCAAGTGTACGCCCCTGACCCTGCCCGTCCTTCCATTCGCCCTATCTGTACTCCCGCCCCTGCCCCACCGGAGAACGCAAATTGGTCGGACCGTCCGTCCGACAGAGACTACAGACCGTCCGTCTTGCTCTAGGCTAAGGGTTTACCGAACGAAATCAACCCTTAGCTAAAACAAAACACTTGCAAGTGTACGCCCCTGATCCTGCCCGCCCTATCTGTACTCCCGCCCCTGCCCCACCGGAGAACGCAAATTGGTCGGACCGTCCGTCCGACAGAGACTCCAGACCGTCCGTCTGGCTCTAGGCTAAGGGTTTACCGAACGAAATCAACCCTTAGCTAAAACAAAACACTTGCAAGTGTACGCCCCTGACCCTACGAGCCCTTTCCTTCCCGCCCCTGATCCACCGGTGTACGCAAATTGGTCGGACCGTCCGTCCGACAGAGACTCCAGACCGTCCGTCTGGCTCTAGGCTAAGGGTTTACTGAACGAAATCAACCCTTAGCTAAAACAAAACACTTGCAAGTGTACGCCCCTGACCCTACCCGCCCTTTCCTTCGCCCTGCCTGTACTCCCGCCCCTGCCCCACCGGAGAACGCAAATTGGTCGGACCGTCCGTCTGGCTCTAGTCTAAGGGTTTACCGAATGAAATCATCCCTTAAGTATAGAAACTCTTGCAAGTACCCGCCCATGTTCAGGGACATGGGCTTATATATATGTAAATGTCAAGGGCAATATAGTAAATAAAATATAATTGATAATATAATAAGCACAAAACTCACCAAGTATTGTGTTGTCAGCTTGTCAGCAAGTTGCATGGTCGGCTTGGTGTGATCGTTGAAAGTAGCTGTGGAAGAAAGCACTGATTTTATGGCAAAGATGGCTTAAGGCCCTGAGTTGGTTTGATGGAGCTTTCAGAAGGAAAGACTCATGTTTTGTAGTTAAAGTGGCTTAAGGCCCTGAGTTGATTTGATTGGGCTTTCAGAATAAAAGACCCAAGTTTTGTTGTAAACAAGGCTGAAGGCCTTGAGTTGGTTTGATGGAGCTTTCAGAAGGAAAAACCCATGGATTGTTATAAGGAAGGCTTAAGGCCTTTAGAATCAAAAACACTTATATATATATATGTAATGTAAAGAAGGGTTTCAGACTTGGGTGGACTTGGTAGGGGCTTTCAGAAGGAAAGACACTAAGTGTATTGTAAGAAAAACTAGCAGACTTGGGTGGGCTTGTTCAGGGGCTTTCAGAAGGAAAGAGACTTGGGTGTTGTGTCACTAAGTGGTTTCAGAAGGAAAGCCACTTACTTAAGTGTGAAAAGGTAGCAGACTTGGGTGGACCTTTTCAGGGGCAATATAAGAGGAAATATAGTAAAAAAAGGGTACTAACCTGGTATCACAGCAAGCTCCATGTTCAACTTGCGATGTTCTTGAAGAATAAACTTGAAGTATGATGTATTCTGCTGTATGATGTGTCTTGTAGTATGATGTGTGGGTTAGTCTGTGTGGAAATCGGCTTGTCGCTGCTGTTGTTGCTTTCTCACACTGACTGAAACCCAAATGGCCATTAGGCCTCAGCTTCAGGAACACACATATATACACAAGTCCGCTCAATACATAATGTCCATTTGAGGGACTGCACTCACGGCTGCGAATCGCATTATATAGCGCACGCGGGTTCGTACTTGAATGGATTAGTCCATGAGTGTATATGAGTGCATGAGGTGGTGCATACGTGTGGGGGAAGGATTGCGTATGGGTATATTCAGAAACGCGTTCCCTGTGTAAGGGTGTACTAGGGCTGCATCAGTGTATGAAAACAAAAATTAAAAAAAAATTTAAAACTAACAAATCTCTTGCCTAGCCCTTTGTCTAAACACTTGACAATTTTGGAGAGTATATGTTCAAGTCTCTGTCTTTCTCACTCTCTCTATTGTCCGCTCTCACTCCAAGACCCGAGGCCCTCTCATTACATAGGCCTGTGTATTTACAACAACAACAAAGAATCTCCGACCTCAGCACTCCACGATGTGATCACCCCGGCGGCCGCCTCAAGACTGTGGCTCTGGGTCACCTCCCACCGCCCATTATACTCAGTAACAACAACAACAATAAAATTGCATTTTTTTTTCCTGTGTTTGTTTTTGTTGTTATTTCCCGGATTTTTTCAATTTTTTTCATTTTTTCAATTTTCCGCACCCTCTCCAGCCGTTTTCGCTCAATTTGTCGGTTTTGCACATGGAAGTGACCCCAGCAATCGCTTGCGATAATCGCGAGACGTTCAAAGAGCCGAATGCAAGTCTTCCAACTTTCTTTTAACAAAGAAAATCCGAGTACCTCTTAGTTCCACCTCCCAAAATCGGCTAAATAATCCTATTATCGCAATTTGATGCGAGTCGCGAGCTAAGGTTATCTGTGGGATTATAAACAGAGGGGCCAGGTTTGAAGAACATTACACCGATTTTTTGGAGAACTATTAAAGAATCTTCCCGACATACAATCTTAAACAAGGAGGTTAACAGACTATGCCTTCAACTGTTCGCGATTCTCTGTTGTCCGTCCGACAGAGACTCCAAACAGTCCGTCTGGCTCTAGGTTAAGGGTTTACCGAACGAAATCAACCCTTAGCTAAAACAAAACACTTGCAAGTGTACGCCCCTGACCCTACCCACCCTTTCCTTCGCCCTATCTGTAATCCCGCCCCTGCCCCACCGGAGAATGCAAACTGGTCGGACCGTCCATCCGACAGAGACTCCAGACAGTCCGTCTGGCTCTAGGCTAAGGGTTTACCGAACGAAATCAACCCTTAGCTAAAACAAAACACTTGCAAGTGTACGCCCCTGACCCTACCCGCCCTTTCCTTCGCCCTGCCTGTACTCCCGCCCCTGCCCCACCGGAGAACGCAAATTGGTCGGACCGTCCGTCTGGCTCTAGTCTAAGGGTTTACCGAATGAAATCATCCCTTAAGTATAGGAACTCTTGCAAGTACCCGTCCTTTAGACAACTGAAACGCGGTGCAAGGCTCCACGTACAATGACACGCAAGCACAGGTGAATTGCTACTGTAATAGTGCATGGCAGCACGTTGCTGCTAGGACAACTGTCTCCTTTGATTCGACGGTGGAAATCTCTAGACCGAGAGCTGTTTTGGTTGAATGAGGTTTTTAGTGATTGAGAGGAACTAGGAATGAAGGGTCGGTAGAAGGAAATGATGGGGAAACACTGACTTTATTGAAAAGAGGCTTGCAGATTTTGGTGGGCTTGTCAAGGGCTTTCAGAATGAAAGAGACTTGGGTGGGCTTATTGGGTACTTTCAGAAGGAAAGTTTGCAGACTTGGGTTTTTTTGCTAGATGCTTTCAAAAGGAAAGCTTGCAGTCTGGGGGAAATTCGCAAGGCTTTCAGAGGGAGAGCCGCTTGTTTAATGAGAAAGGGGCCTAGAGACTTGGGTTGGTTTGTTCAGGGACATGGGCTTATATATATGTAAATGTCAAGGGCAATATAGTAAATAAAATATAATTGTTTATATAATATAATTGATAATATAATAACCACAAAACTCACCAAGTATTGTGTTGTCAGCTTGTCAGCAAGTTGCATGGTCGGCTTGGTGTGATCGTTGAAAGTAGCTGTGGAAGAAAGCACTGATTTTATGGCAAAGATGGCTTAAGGCCTTGAGTTGGTTTGATGGAGCTTTCAGAAGGAAAGACTCATGTTTTGTAGTTAAAGTGGCTTAAGGCCCTGAGTTGATTTGATTGGGCTTTCAGAATAAAAGACCCAAGTTTTGTTGTAAACAAGGCTGAAGGCCTTGAGTTGGTTTGATGGAGCTTTCAGAAGGAAAAACCCATGGATTGTTATAAGGAAGGCTTAAGGCCTTTAGAATCAAAAACACTTATATATATATATGTAATGTAAAGAAGGGTTTCAGACTTGGGTGGACTTGGTAGGGGCTTTCAGAAGGAAAGACACTAAGTGTATTGTAAGAAAAACTAGCAGACTTGGGTGGGCTTGTTCAGGGGCTTTCAGAAGGAAAGAGACTTGGGTGTTGTGTCACTAAGTGGTTTCAGAAGGAAAGCCACTTACTTAAGTGTGAAAAGGTAGCAGACTTGGGTGGACCTTTTCAGGGGCAATATAAGAGGAAATATAGTAAAAAAAGGGTACTAACCTGGTATCACAGCAAGCTCCATGTTCAACTTGCGATGTTCTTGAAGAATAAACTTGAAGTATGATGTATTCTGCTGTATGATGTGTCTTGTAGTATGATGTGTGGGTTAGTCTGTGTGGAAATCGGCTTGTCGCTGCTGTTGTTGCTTTCTCACACTGACTGAAACCCAAATGGCCATTAGGCCTCAGCTTCAGGAACACACATATATACACAAGTCCGCTCAATACATAATGTCCATTTGAGGGACTGCACTCACGGCTGCGAATCGCATTATATAGCGCACGCGGGTTCGTACTTGAATGGATTAGTCCATGAGTGTATATGAGTGCATGAGGTGGTGCATACGTGTGGGGGAAGGATTGCGTATGGGTATATTCAGAAACGCGTTCCCTGTGTAAGGGTGTACTAGGGCTGCATCAGTGTATGAAAACAAAAATTAAAAAAAAAATTTAAAACGAACAAATCACTTGCCTAACCCTTTGTCTAAACAGTAGTATATGTTCAAGTCTCTGTCTTTCTCACTCTCTCTATTGTCCGCTCTCACTCCAAGACCCGAGGCCCTCTCATTACATAGGCCTGTGTATTTACAACAACAACAAAGAATCTCCGACCTCAGCACTCCACGATGTGATCACCCCAATTGCATTTTTTTTCCTGTGTTTGTTTTTGTTGTTATTTCCCGGATTTTTTCAATTTTTTTCATTTTTTCAATTTTCCGCACCCTCTCCAGCCGTTTTCGCTCAATTTGTCGGTTTTGCACATGGAAGTGACCCCAGCAATCGCTTGCGATAATCGCGAGACGTTCAAAGAGCCGAATGCAAGTCTTCCAACTTTCTTTTAACAAAGAAAATCCGAGTACCTCTTAGTTCCACCTCCCAAAATCGGCTAAATAATCCTATTATCGCAATTTGATGCGAGTCGCGAGCTAAGGTTATCTGTGGGACTATAAACAGAGGGGCCAGGTTTGAAGAACATTACACCGATTTTTTGGAGAACTATTAAAGAATCTTCCCGACATACAATCTTAAACAAGGAGGTTAACAGACTATGCCTTCAACTGTTCGCGATTCTCTGTTGTCCGTCCGACAGAGACTCCAAACAGTCCGTCTGGCTCTAGGTTAAGGGTTTACCGAACGAAATCAACCCTTAGCTAAAACAAAACACTTGCAAGTGTACGCCCCTGACCCTGCCCGCCCTTCCATCTGCCCTATCTGTAATCCCGCCCCTGCCCCACCGGAGAACGCAAATTGGTCGGACCGTCCGTCCGACAGAGACTCCAGACCGTCCGTGTGGCTCTAGGCTAAGGGTTTACCGAACGAAATCAACCCTTAGCTAAAACAAAACACTTGCAAGTGTACGCCCCTGACCCTACCCACCCTTTCCTTCGCCCTATCTGTAATCCCGCCCCTGCCCCACCGGAGAATGCAAACTGGTCGGACCGTCCATCCGACAGAGACTCCAGACAGTCCGTCTGGCTCTAGGCTAAGGGTTTACCGAACGAAATCAACCCTTAGCTAAAACAAAACACTTGCAAGTGTACGCCCCTGACCCTACCCGCCCTTTCCTTCGCCCTGCCTGTACTCCCGCCCCTGCCCCACCGGAGAACGCAAATTGGTCGGACCGTCCGTCTGGCTCTAGTCTAAGGGTTTACCGAATGAAATCATCCCTTAAGTATAATAACTCTTGCAAGTACCCGCCCTTTAGACAACTGAAACGCGGTGCAAGGCTCCACGTACAATGACACGCAAGCACAGGTGAATTGCTACTGTAATAGTGCATGGCAGCACGTTGCTGCTAGGACAACTGTCTCCTTTGATTCGACGGTGGAAATCTCTAGACCGAGAGCTGTTTTGGTTGAATGAGGTTTTTAGTGATTGAGAGGAACTAGGAATGAAGGGTCGGTAGAAGGAAATGATGGGGAAACACTGACTTTATTGAAAAGAGGCTTGCAGATTTTGGTGGGCTTGTCAAGGGCTTTCAGAATGAAAGAGACTTGGGTGGGCTTATTGGGTACTTTCAGAAGGAAAGTTTGCAGACTTGGGTTTTTTTTGCTAGATGCTTTCAAAAGGAAAGCTTGCAGACTGGGGGAAATTCGCAAGGCTTTCAGAGGGAGAGCCGCTTGTTTAATGAGAAAGGGGCCTAGAGACTTGGGTTGGTTTGTTCAGGGACATGGGCTTATATATATGTAAATTTCAAGGGCAATATAGTAAATAAAATATAATTGTTTATATAATATAATTGATAATATAATAAAAACAAAACTCACCAAGTATTGTGTTGTCAGCTTGTCAGCAAGTTGCATGGTCGGCTTGGTGTGATCGTTGAAAGTAGCTGTGGAAGAAAGCACTGATTTTATGGCAAAGATGGCTTAAGGCCCTGAGTTGGTTTGATGGAGCTTTCAGAAGGAAAGACTCATGTTTTGTTGTTAAAGTTGCTTAAGGCCCTGAGTTGATTTGATTGGGCTTTCAGAATAAAAGACCCAAGTTTTGTTGTAAACAAGGCTGAAGGCCTTGAGTTGGTTTGATGGAGCTTTCAGAAGGAAAAACCCATGGATTGTTATAAGGAAGGCTTAAGGCCTTTAGAATCAAAAACACTTATATATATATATGTAATGTAAAGAAGGGTTTCAGACTTGGGTGGACTTGGTAGGGGCTTTCAGAAGGAAAGACACTAAGTGTATTGTAAGAAAAACTAGCAGACTTGGGTGGGCTTGTTCAGGGGCTTTCAGAAGGAAAGAGACTTGGGTGTTGTGTCACTAAGTGGTTTCAGAAGGAAAGCCACTTACTTAAGTGTGAAAAGGTAGCAGACTTGGGTGGACCTTTTCAGGGGCAATATAAGAGGAAATATAGTAAAAAAAGGGTACTAACCTGGTATCACAGCAAGCTCCATGTTCAACTTGCGATGTTCTTGAAGAATAAACTTGAAGTATGATGTATTCTGCTGTATGATGTGTCTTGTAGTATGATGTGTGGGTTAGTCTGTGTGGAAATCGGCTTGTCGCTGCTGTTGTTGCTTTCTCACACTGACTGAAACCCAAATGGCCATTAGGCCTCAGCTTCAGGAACACACATATATACACAAGTCCGCTCAATACATAATGTCCATTTGAGGGACTGCACTCACGGCTGCGAATCGCATTATATAGCGCACGCGGGTTCGTACTTGAATGGATTAGTCCATGAGTGTATATGAGTGCATGAGGTGGTGCATACGTGTGGGGGAAGGATTGCGTATGGGTATATTCAGAAACGCGTTCCCTGTGTAAGGGTGTACTAGGGCTGCATCAGTGTATGAAAACAAAAATTAAAAAAAAAATTTAAAACGAACAAATCACTTGCCTAACCCTTTGTCTAAACAGTAGTATATGTTCA
This sequence comes from Matsumyia berberina, assembly GCA_917880715.2. Taxonomy (NCBI): domain Eukaryota; kingdom Metazoa; phylum Arthropoda; class Insecta; order Diptera; family Syrphidae; genus Matsumyia; species Matsumyia berberina. The sequence continues at coordinate 104,556,768 of OU862870.1, read as the reverse complement.
AGTCTCTGTCTTTCTCACTCCCTCTATTGTCCGCTCTCACTCCAAGACCCGAGGCCCTCTCATTACATAGGCCTGTGTATTTAGAACAACAACAAAGAATCTCCGACCTCAGCACTCCACGATGTGATCACCCCGGCGGCCGCCTCAAGACTGTGGCTCTGGGTCACCTCCCACCGCCCATTATACTCAGTAACAACAACAACAATAAAATTGCATTTTTTTTTCCTGTGTTTGTTTTTGTTGTTATTTCCCGGATTTTTTCAATTTTTTTCATTTTTTCAATTTTCCGCACCCTCTCCAGCCGTTTTCGCTCAATTTGTCGGTTTTGCACATGGAAGTGACCCCAGCAATCGCTTGCGATAATCGCGAGACGTTCAAAGAGCCGAATGCAAGTCTTCCAACTTTCTTTTAACAAAGAAAATCCGAGTACCTCTTAGTTCCACCTCCCAAAATCGGCTAAATAATCCTATTATCGCAATTTGATGCGAGTCGCGAGCTAAGGTTATCTGTGGGACTATAAACAGAGGGGCCAGGTTTGAAGAACATTACACCGATTTTTTGGAGAACTATTAAAGAATCTTCCCGACATACAATCTTAAACAAGGAGGTTAACAGACTATGCCTTCAACTGTTCGCGATTCTCTGTTGTCCGTCCGACAGAGACTCCAAACAGTCCGTCTGGCTCTAGGTTAAGGGTTTACCGAACGAAATCAACCCTTAGCTAAAACAAAACACTTGCAAGTGTACGCCCCTGACCCTACCCACCCTTTCCTTCGCCCTATCTGTAATCCCGCCCCTGCCCCACCGGAGAATGCAAACTGGTCGGACCGTCCATCCGACAGAGACTCCAGACAGTCCGTCTGGCTCTAGGCTAAGGGTTTACCGAACGAAATCAACCCTTAGCTAAAACAAAACACTTGCAAGTGTACGCCCCTGACCCTACCCGCCCTTTCCTTCGCCCTGCCTGTACTCCCGCCCCTGCCCCACCGGAGAACGCAAATTGGTCGGACCGTCCGTCTGGCTCTAGTCTAAGGGTTTACCGAATGAAATCATCCCTTAAGTATAGGAACTCTTGCAAGTACCCGCCCTTTAGACAACTGAAACACGGTGCAAGGCTCCACATACAATGACACGCAAGCACAGGTGAATTGCTACTGTAATAGTGCATGGCAGCACGTTGCTGCTAGGACAACTGTCTCCTTTGATTCGACGGTGGAAATCTCTAGACCGAGAGCTGTTTTGGTTGAATGAGGTTTTTAGTGATTGAGAGGAACTAGGAATGAAGGGTAGGTAGAAGGAAATGATGGGGAAACACTGACTTTATTGAAAAGAGGCTTGCAGATTTTGGTGGGCTTGTCAAGGGCTTTCAGAATGAAAGAGACTTGGGTGGGCTTATTGGGTACTTTCAGAAGGAAAGTTTGCAGACTTGGGTTTTTTTTGCTAGATGCTTTCAAAAGGAAAGCTTGCAGACTGGGGGAAATTCGCAAGGCTTTCAGAGGGAGAGCCGCTTGTTTAATGAGAAAGGGGCCTAGAGACTTGGGTTGGTTTGTTCAGGGACATGGGCTTATATATATGTAAATGTCAAGGGCAATATAGTAAATAAAATATAATTGTTTATATAATATAATTGATAATATAATAACCACAAAACTCACCAAGTATTGTGTTGTCAGCTTGTCAGCAAGTTGCATGGTCGGCTTGGTGTGATCGTTGAAAGTAGCTGTGGAAGAAAGCACTGATTTTATGGCAAAGATGGCTTAAGGCCCTGAGTTGGTTTGATGGAGCTTTCAGAAGGAAAGACTCATGTTTTGTAGTTAAAGTGGCTTAAGGCCCTGAGTTGATTTGATTGGGCTTTCAGAATAAAAGACCCAAGTTTTGTTGTAAACAAGGCTGAAGGCCTTGAGTTGGTTTGATGGAGCTTTCAGAAGGAAAAACCCATGGATTGTTATAAGGAAGGCTTAAGGCCTTTAGAATCAAAAACACTTATATATATATATGTAATGTAAAGAAGGGTTTCAGACTTGGGTGGACTTGGTAGGGGCTTTCAGAAGGAAAGACACTAAGTGTATTGTAAGAAAAACTAGCAGACTTGGGTGGGCTTGTTCAGGGGCTTTCAGAAGGAAAGAGACTTGGGTGTTGTGTCACTAAGTGGTTTCAGAAGGAAAGCCACTTACTTAAGTGTGAAAAGGTAGCAGACTTGGGTGGACCTTTTCAGGGGCAATATAAGAGGAAATATAGTAAAAAAAGGGTACTAACCTGGTATCACAGCAAGCTCCATGTTCAACTTGCGATGTTCTTGAAGAATAAACTTGAAGTATGATGTATTCTGCTGTATGATGTGTCTTGTAGTATGATGTGTGGGTTAGTCTGTGTGGAAATCGGCTTGTCGCTGCTGTTGTTGCTTTCTCACACTGACTGAAACCCAAATGGCCATTAGGCCTCAGCTTCAGGAACACACATATATACACAAGTCCGCTCAATACATAATGTCCATTTGAGGGACTGCACTCACGGCTGCGAATCGCATTATATAGCGCACGCGGGTTCGTACTTGAATGGATTAGTCCATGAGTGTATATGAGTGCATGAGGTGGTGCATACGTGTGGGGGAAGGATTGCGTATGGGTATATTCAGAAACGCGTTCCCTGTGTAAGGGTGTACTAGGGCTGCATCAGTGTATGAAAACAAAAATTAAAAAAAAAATTTAAAACGAACAAATCACTTGCCTAACCCTTTGTCTAAACAGTAGTATATGTTCAAGTCTCTGTCTTTCTCACTCTCTCTATTGTCCGCTCTCACTCCAAGACCCGAGGCCCTCTCATTACATAGGCCTGTGTATTTACAACAACAACAAAGAATCTCCGACCTCAGCACTCCACGATGTGATCACCCCGGCGGCCGCCTCAAGACTGTGGCTCTGGGTCACCTCCCACCGCCCATTATACTCAGTAACAACAACAACAATAAAATTGCATTTTTTTCCTGTGTTTGTTTTTGTTGTTATTTCCCGGATTTTTTCAATTTTTTTCATTTTTTCAATTTTCCGCACCCTCTCCAGCCGTTTTCGCTCAATTTGTCGTTTTTGCACATGGAAGTGACCCCAGCAATCGCTTGCGATAATCGCGAGACGTTCAAAGAGCCGAATGCAAGTCTTCCAACTTTCTTTTAACAAAGAAAATCCGAGTACCTCTTAGTTCCACCTCCCAAAATCGGCTAAATAATCCTATTATCGCAATTTGATGCGAGTCGCGAGCTAAGGTTATCTGTGGGACTATAAACAGAGGGGCCAGGTTTGAAGAACATTACACCGATTTTTTGGAGAACTATTAAAGAATCTTCCCGACATACAATCTTAAACAAGGAGGTTAACAGACTATGCCTTCAACTGTTCGCGATTCTCTGTTGTCCGTCCGACAGAGACTCCAAACAGTCCGTCTGGCTCTAGGTTAAGGGTTTACCGAACGAAATCAACCCTTAACTAAAACAAAATACTTGCAAGTGTACGCAAGTACACTGCCCGCCCTTCCATCTGCCCTATCTGTACTCCCGCCAATGCCCCACCGGAGAACGCAAGTTGGTCGGACCGTCCATCCGACAGAGACTCCAGACCGTCCGTCTGGTTCTAGGCTAAGGGTTTACCGAACGAAATCAACTCTTAGCTAAAACAAAACATTTGCAAGTGTACGCCCCTGACCCTACCCACCCTTTCCTTCGCCCTATCTGTACTCCCGCCCCTGCCCCACCGGAGAACGCAAATTGGTCGGACCGTCCGTCCGACAAAGACTCCAGACCGTCCGTCTGGCTCTAGGCTAAGGGTTTACCGAACGAAATCAACCCTTAGCTGATACAAAACACTTGCAAGTGTACGCCCCTGACCCTGCCCGCCATTCAATTCGCCCTACCTGTACTACCGCCCCTGTCCCACCAGTGTACGCAAATTAGTCGGACCGTCCATCCGACAGAGACTCCAGACCGTCCGTCTGGCTCTAGGCTAAGGGTTTACCGAACGAAATCAACCCTTAGCTGATATAAAACACTTGCAAGTGTACGCCCCTGACCCTACCCACCCTTTCCTTCGCCCTATCTGTACTCCCGCCCCTGCCCCACCGGAGAATGCAAATTGGTCGGACCGTCCGTCCGACAGAGACTCCAGACCGTCCGTCTAGCTCTAGGCTAAGGGTTTACCGAACGAAATCAACCCTTTGCCAAAATAAAACACTTGCAAGTGTATGCCCCTGACCCTACCCGCCCTTCCATTCGCCCTACCTGTACTCCCGCCCCTGTCCTAAAAGAGAACACAAATTGGTCGGACCGTCCGTCCGACAGAGACTCCAGACCGTCCGTCTGGCTCTAGGCTAAGGGATTACCGAACGAAATCAACTCTTAGCTAAAACAAAACATTTGCAAGTGTACGCGCCTGACCCTACCCACCCTTTCCTTCGCCCTACCTGTACTCCCGCCCCTGCCCCACCGGAGAACGCAAATTGGTCGGACAGAGACTCCAGACCGTCCGTCTGGCTCTAGGCTAAGGGTTTACCGAACGAAATCAACCCTTTGCCAAAACAAAACACTTGCAAGTGTATGCCCCTGGTCCTGCCCGCCCTTCCATTCGCCCTATCTGTACTCCCGCCCCTGCTCCACCGGAGAATGCAAATTGGTCGGACCGTCCGTCCGACAGAGACTCCAGACCGTCCGTCTGGCTCTAGGCTAAGGGTTCACCGATCGAAATCAACATTTAGCTAAAAGAAAACACTTGCAAGTGTACGCCCCTGACCGTGCCCGCCCTTCCATTCGCCCTATCTGTGCTCCCGCCCTTGCCCCACCGAAGAACGCAAATTGGTCGGACCGTCCGTCCGACAGAGACTCCAGACCGTCCGTCTGGCTCTAGGCTAAGGGTTTACCGAACGAAATCAACCCTTTGCCAAAACAAAACACTTGCAAGTGTATGCCCCTGGTCCTACCCGCCCTTCCATTCGCCCTATCTGTACTCCCGCCCCTGTTCCACCGGAGAATGCAAATTGGTCGGACCGTCCGTCCGACAGAGACTCCAGACCGTCCGTCTGGCTCTAGGCTAAGTGTTCACCGAACGAAATCAACTCTTAGGTAAAACAAAACACTTGCAAGCGTATGCCCCTGACCCTAAAGTATAGAAACTCTTGCAAGTACCCGCCCTTTAGACAACTGAAACGCGGTGCAAGGCTCCACATACAATGACATGCAAGCACAGGTGAATTGCTACTGTAATAGTGCATGGCAGCACGTTGCTGCTAGGACAACTGTCTCCTTTGATTCGACGGTGGAAATCTCTAGACCGAGAGCTGTTTTGGTTGAATGAGGTTTTTAGTGATTGAGAGGAACTAGGAATGAAGGGTCGGTAGAAGGAAATGATGGGGAAACACTGACTTTATTGAAAAGAGGCTTGCAGATTTTGGTGGGCTTGTCAAGGGCTTTCAGAATGAAAGAGACTTGGGTGGGCTTATTGGGTACTTTCAGAAGGAAAGTTTGCAGACTTGGGTTTTTTTGCTAGATGCTTTCAAAAGGAAAGCTTGCAGTCTGGGGGAAATTCGCAAGGCTTTCAGAGGGAGAGCCGCTTGTTTAATGAGAAAGGGGCCTAGAGACTTGGGTTGGTTTGTTCAGGGACATGGGCTTATATATATGTAAATGTCAAGGGCAATATAGTAAATAAAATATAATTGTTTATATAATATAATTGATAATATAATAACCACAAAACTCACCAAGTATTGTGTTGTCAGCTTGTCAGCAAGTTGCATGGTCGGCTTGGTGTGATCGTTGAAAGTAGCTGTGGAAGAAAGCACTGATTTTATGGCAAAGATGGCTTAAGGCCTTGAGTTGGTTTGATGGAGCTTTCAGAAGGAAAGACTCATGTTTTGTAGTTAAAGTGGCTTAAGGCCCTGAGTTGATTTGATTGGGCTTTCAGAATAAAAGACCCAAGTTTTGTTGTAAACAAGGCTGAAGGCCTTGAGTTGGTTTGATGGAGCTTTCAGAAGGAAAAACCCATGGATTGTTATAAGGAAGGCTTAAGGCCTTTAGAATCAAAAACACTTATATATATATATGTAATGTAAAGAAGGGTTTCAGACTTGGGTGGACTTGGTAGGGGCTTTCAGAAGGAAAGACACTAAGTGTATTGTAAGAAAAACTAGCAGACTTGGGTGGGCTTGTTCAGGGGCTTTTAGAAGGAAAGAGACTTGGGTGTTATGTCACTAAGTGGTTTCAGAAGGAAAGCCACTTACTTAAGTGTGAAAAGGTAGCAGACTTGGGTGGACTTATTCAGGGGCAATATAAGAGGAAATATAGTAAAAAAAGGGTACTAACCTGGTATCACAGCAAGCTCCATATTCAACTTGCGATGTTCTTGAAGAATAAACTTGAAGTATGATGTATTCTGCTGTATGATGTGTTTTGTAGTATGATGTGTGGGTTAGGCTGTGTGGAAATCGGCTTGTCGCTGCTGTTGTTGCTTTCTCACACTAACTGAAACCCAAATGGCCATTAGGCCTCAGCTTCAGGAACACACATATATACACAAGTCCGCTCAATACATAATGTCCATTTGAGGGACTGCACTCACGGCTGCGAATCGCATTATACAGCGCACGCGGGTTCGTACTTGAATGGATTAGTCCATGAGTGTATATGAGTGCATGAGGTGGTGCATACGTGTGGGGGAAGGATTGTGTATGGGCATATTCAGAAACGCGTCCCCTGTGTGGGGGTGTACTAGGGCTGCATCAGTGTATGAAAACTAACAAATCACTTGCCTAACCCTTTGTCTAAACACTTGACAATTTTGGAGAGTATATGTTCAAGTCTCTGTCTTTCTCACTCTCTCTATTGTCCGCTCTCACTCCAAGACCCGAGGCCCTCTCACTACATAGGCCTGTGTATTTACAACAACAACAAAGAATCTCCGACCTCAGCACTCCACGATGTGATCACCCCGGCGGCCGCCTCAAGACTGTGGCTCTGGGTCACCTCCCACCGCCCATTATACTCAGTAACAACAACAATAAAATTGCATTTTTTTTCCTGTGTTTGTTTTTGTTGTTATTTCCCGGATTTTTTCAATTTTTTTTTAATTTTTTCAATTTTCCGCACCCTCTCCAGCCGTTTTCGCTCAATTTGTCGGTTTTGCACATGGAAGTGACCCCAGCAATCGCTTGCGATAATCGCGAGACGTTCAAAGAGCCGAAATTCAAGTCTTCCAACTTTCTTTTAACAAAGAAAATCCGAGTACCTCTTAGTTCCACCTCCCAAAATCGGCTAAATAATCCTATTATCGCAATTTGATGCGAGTCGCGAGCTAAGGTTATCTGTGGGACTATAAACAGAGGGGCCAGGTTTGAAGAACATTACACCGATTTTTTGGAGAACTATTAAAGAATCTTCCCGACATACAATCTTAAACAAGGAGGTTAACAGACTATGCCTTCAACTGTTCGCGATTCTCTGTTGTCCGTCCGACAGAGACTCCAAACAGTCCGTCTGGCTCTAGGTTAAGGGTTTACCGAACGAAATCAACCCTTAACTAAAACAAAATACTTGCAAGTGTACGCAAGTACACTGCCCGCCCTTCCATCTGCCCTATCTGTACTCCCGCTCCTGCCCCACCGGTGTACGCAAATTTGTTGGACCGTCCGTCCGACAGAGACTCCAGACCGTCCGTCTGGCTCTAGGCTAAGGGTTTACCTAACGAAATCAACCCTTAGCTAAAACAAAACACTTGCAAGTGTACGCCCCTGACCCTGCCCGCCCTTCCATTTGCCCTATCTGTACTCCCGCCCCTGAACCACCGGAGAACGCAATTTGGTCGGACCGTCCGTCCGACAGAGACTCCAGACTGTCCGTCTGGCTCTAGGCTAAGGGTTTACCGAACGAAATCAACTCTTAGCTAAATCAAAACACTTGCAAGTGTATGCCCCTGACCCTGCCCACCCTTTCCTTCGCCCTATCTGTACTCCGGCCCCTGCCTCACCGGTGAACCCAAACTGGTCGGACTGTCCATCCGACAGAGACTCCAGACTGTCCGTCTGGCTCTAGGCTAAGGGTTTACCGAACGAAATCAACTCTTAGCTAAAAGAAAACACTTGCAAGTGTATGCCCCTGACCGTGCCCGCCCTTCCATTCGCCCTACCTGTACTTCCGCCCTACCTGTACTCCCGCCCATGCCCCACCGGTGTACGCAAATTGCTCGGACCGTCCGTCCGACAGAGACTCCAGACCGTCCGTCTAGCTCTAGGCTAAGGGTTTACCGAACGAAATCAACCCTTAGCCAAATCAAAACACTTGCAAGTGTACGCCCCTGACCCTGCCCGCCCTCTCCTTCGTCCTACCTGTACTCCCGCCCCTGCCCCACCGGATAACGCAAATTGGTCGGACCGTCCGTCCGACAGAGACTCCAGACTGTCCGTCTGGCTCTAGGCTAAGGGTTTACCGAACGAAATCAACTCTTAGCTAAATCAAAACACTTGCAAGTGTACGCCCCTGACCCTGCCCGCCCTTCCATTCGCCCTACCTGAACTCCCGCCCCTTCCCCATCGGTTTACGCAAATTGGTCGGACCGTCCGTCCGACAGAGACTCCAGACCGTCCGTCTGGCTCTAGGCTAAGGGTTCACCGAACGAAATCAACATTTAGCTAAAAGAAAACACTTGCAAGTGTATGCCCCTGACCGTGCCCGCCCTTCCATTCGCCCTACCTGTACTTCCGCCCCTGCCCCACCGGAGAACGCAAATTGGTCGGACCGTCCGTCCGACAGAGACTCCAGACTGTCCGTCTGGCTCTAGGCTAAGGGTTTACCGAACGAAATCAACTCTTAGCTAAATCAAAACACTTGCAAGTGTACGCCCCTGACCCTGCCCGCCCTTCCATTCGCCCTACCTGAACTCCCGCCCCTTCCCCATCGGTTTACGCAAATTGGTCGGACCGTCCGTCCGACAGAGACTCCAGACCGTCCGTCTGGCTCTAGGCTAAGGGTTCACCGAACGAAATCAACATTTAGCTAAAAGAAAACACTTGCAAGTGTATGCCCCTGACCGTGCCCGCCCTTCCATTCGCCCTATCTGTACTCCCGCCCCTGCCCCACCGGAGAACGCAAATTGGTCGGACCGTATATCCGACAGAGACTCCAGACTGTCCGTCTGGCTCTAGGCTAAGGGTTTACGGAACGAAATCCACATTTAGCTAAAAGAAAACACTTGCAAGTGTATGCCCCTGACCGTGCCCGCCCTTCCATTCGCCCTACCTGTACTTCCGCCCTACCTGTACTCCCGCCCATGCCCCACCGGTGTACGCAAATTGGTCGGACCGTCCGTCCGACAGAGACTCCAGACCGTCCGTCTGGCTCTAGGCTAAGGGTTCACCGAACGAAGTCAACATTTAGCTAAAAGAAAACACTTGCAAGTGTATGCCCCTGACCGTGCCCGCCCTTCCATTCGCCCTACCTGTACTTCCGCCCCTGCCCCACCGGAGAACGCAAATTGGTCGGACCGTCCGTCCGACAGAGACTCCAGACTGTCCGTCTGGCTCTAGGCTAAGGGTTTACCGAACGAAATCAACCCTTAGCCAAATCAAAACACTTGCAAGTGTACGCCCCTGACCCTGCCCGCCCTCTCCTTCGTCCTAAATGTACTCCCGCCCCTGCCCCACCGGAGAACGCAAATTGGTCGGACTGTCCGTCCGACAGAGACTCCAGACCGTCCGTCTTTCTCTAGGCTAAGGGTTCACCGAACGAAATCAACATTTAGCTAAAAGAAAACACTTGCAAGTGTATGCCCCTGACCGTGCCCGCCCTTCCATTCGCCCTACCTGTACTTCCGCCCCTGCCCCACCGGAGAACGCAAATTGGTCGGACCGTCCGTCCGACAGAGACTCCAGACTGTCCGTCTGGCTCTAGGCTAAGGGTTTACCGAACGAAATCAACCCTTAGCCAAATCAAAACACTTGCAAGTGTACGCCCCTGACCCTGCCCGCCCTCTCCTTCGTCCTACCTGTACTTCCGCCCCTGCCCCACCGGAGAACGCAAATTGGTCGGACCGTCCGTCCGACAGAGACTCCAGACTGTCCGTCTGGCTCTAGGCTAAGGGTTTACCGAACGAAATCAACTCTTAGCTAAATCAAAACACTTGCAAGTGTACGCCCCTGACCCTGCCCGCCCTCTCCTTCGTCCTACATGTACTTCCGCCCCTGCCCCACCGGAGAACGCAAATTGGTCGGACCGTCCGTCCGACAGAGACTCCAGACTGTCCGTCTGGCTCTAGGCTAAGGGTTTACCGAACGAAATCAACCCTTAGCCAAATCAAAACACTTGCAAGTGTACGCCCCTGACCCTGCCCGCCCTCTCCTTCGTCCTACCTGTACTTCCGCCCCTGCCCCACCGGAGAACGCAAATTGGTCGGACCGTCCGTCCGACAGAGACTCCAGACTGTCCGTCTGGCTCTAGGCTAAGGGTTTACCGAACGAAATCAACCCTTAGCCAAATCAAAACACTTGCAAGTGTACGCCCCTGACCCTGCCCGCCCTCTCCTTCGTCCTACCTGTACTTCCGCCCCTGCCCCACCGGAGAACGCAAATTGGTCGGACCGTCCGTCCGACAGAGACTCCAGACTGTCCGTCTGGCTCTAGGCTAAGGGTTTACCGAACGAAATCAACCCTTAGCCAAATCAAAACACTTGCAAGTGTACGCCCCTGACCCTGCCCGCCCTCTCCTTCGTCCTAAATGTACTCCCGCCCCTGCCCCACCGGAGAACGCAAATTGGTCGGACTGTCCGTCCGACAGAGACTCCAGACCGTCCGTCTGGCTCTAGGCTAAGGGTTCACCGAACGAAATCAACATTTAGCTAAAAGAAAACACTTGCAAGTGTATGCCCCTGACCGTGCCCGCCCTTCCATTCGCCCTACCTGTACTCCCGCCCATGCCCCACCGGTGTACGCAAATTGGTCGGACCGTCCGTCCGACAGAGACTCCAGACCGTCCGTCTGGCTCTAGGCTAAGGGTTCACCGAACGAAATCAACATTTAGCTAAAAGAAAACACTTGCAAGTGTATGCCCCTGACCGTGCCCGCCCTTCCATTCGCCCTATCTGTACTCCCGCCCCTGCCCCACCGGAGAACGTAAATTGGTCGGACTCTCCGTCCGACAGAGACTCCAGACCGTCCGTCTGGCTCTAGGCTAAGGGTTTACCGAACGAAATCAACCCTTAGCTAAATCAAAACACTTGCAAGTGTACGCCACTGACCCTGCCCGCCCTTTCCTTCGCCCTACCTGTACTCCCGCCCCTGCCCCACCGGAGAACGCATATTGGTCGGACTGTCCGTCCGACAGAGACTCCAGACCGTCCGTCTGGCTCTAGGCTAAGGGTTTACCGAACGAAATCAACCCTTAGCCAAATCAAAACACTTGCAAGTGTACGCCCCTGACCCTGCCCGCCCTCTCCTTCGCCCTATCTGTACTCCCGCCCATGCCCCACCGGAGAACGCAAATTGGTCGGACTGTCCATCCGACAGAGACTCCAGACCGTCCGTCTGGCTCTAGGCTAAGGTTTCACCGAACGAAATCAACATTTAGCTAAGAGAAAACACTTGCAAGTGTATGCCCCTGACCGTGCCCGCCCTTCCATTCGCCCTACCTGTACTTCCGCCCTACCTGTACTCCCGCACCTGCCCCACCGGAGAACGCAAATTGGTCGGACTGTCCATCCGACAGAGACTCCAGACCGACCGTCTGGCTCTAGGCTAAGGGTTTACCGAACGAAATCAACCCTTAGCCAAATCAAAACACTTGCAAGTGTACGCCCCTGACCCTGCCCGCCCTCTCCTTCGCCCTACCTGTACTCCCGCCCCTGCCCCACCGGAGAACGCAAATTGGTCGGACCGTCCGTCCGACAGAGACTCCAGACCGTCCGTCTGGCTCTAGGCTAAGGGTTCACCGAACGAAATCAACATTTAGCTAAAAGAAAACACTTGCAAGTGTATGCCCCTGACCGTGCCCGCCCTTCCATTCGCCCTAGCTGTACTCCCGCCCCTGCCCCACCGGAGAACGCAAATTGGTCGGACTGTCCGTCCGACAGAGACTCCAGACCGTCCGTCTGGCTCTAGGCTAAGGGTTTACCGAACGAAATCAACCCTTAGCTAAATCAAAACACTTGCAAGTGTACGCCCCTGACCCTGCCCGCCCTTTCCTTCGCCCTACCTGTACTCCCGCCCCTGCCCCACCGGAGAACGCAAATTGGTCGGACTGTCCGTCCGACAGAGACTCCAGACCGTCCGTCTGGCTCTAGGCTAAGGGTTTACCGAACGAAATCAACCCTTAGCTAAATCAAAACACTTGCAAGTGTACGCCCCTGACCCTGCCCGCCCTCTCCTTCGCCCTACATGTACTCCCGCCCCTGCCCCACCGGAGAACGCAAATTGGTCGGACTGTCCGTCCGACAGAGACTCCAGACCGTCCGTCTGGCTCGAGGCTAAGGGTTTACCGAACGAAATCAACCCTTAGCCAAATCAAAACACTTGCAAGTGTACGCCCCTGACCCTGCCCGCCCTTCCATTCGCCCTACCTGAACTCCCGCCCCTTCCCCATCGGTTTACACAAATTGGTCGGACCGTCCGTCCGACAGAGACTCCAGACCGTCCGTCTGGCTCTAGGCTAAGGGTTTACCGAACGAAATCAACCCTTAGCTAAATCAAAACACTTGCAAGTGTACGCCCCTGACCCTGCCCGCCCTCTCCTTCGCCCTACATGTACTCCCGCCCCTGCCCCACCGGAGAACGCAAATTGGTCGGACTGTCCGTCCGACAGAGACTCCAGACCGTCCGTCTGGCTCTAGGCTAAGGGTTCACCGAACGAAATCAACATTTAGCTAAAAGAAAACACTTGCAAGTGTATGCCCCTGACCGTGCCCGCCCTTCCATTCGCCCTACCTGTACTTCCGCCCTACCTGTACTTCCGCCCCTGCCCCACCGGAGAACGCAAATTGGTCGGACCGTCCGTCCGACAGAGACTCCAGACTGTCCGTCTGGCTCTAGGCTAAGGGTTTACCGAACGAAATCAACTCTTAGCTAAATCAAAACACTTGCAAGTGTACGCCCCTGACCCTGGCCGCCCTTCCATTCGCCCTACCTGAACTCCCGCCCCTTCCCCATCGGTTTACGCAAATTGGTCGGACCGTCCGTCCGACAGAGACTCCAGACCGTCCGTCTGGCTCTAGGCTAAGGGTTCACCGAACGAAATCAACATTTAGCTAAAAGAAAACACTTGCAAGTGTATGCCCCTGACCGTGCCCGCCCTTCCATTCGCCCTATCTGTACTCCCGCCCCTGCCCCACCGGAGAACGCAAATTGGTCGGACTGTCCGTCCGACACAGACTCCAGACCGTCCGTCTGGCTCTAGGCTAAGGGTTCAGCGAACGAAATCAACATTTAGCTAAATCAAAACACTTGCAAGTGTACGCCACTGACCCTGCCCGCCCTTTCCTTCGCCCTACCTGTACTCCCGCCCCTGCCCCACCGGAGAACGCAAATTGGTCGGACTGTCCGTCCGACAGAGACTCCAGACCGTCCGTCTGGCTCTAGGCTAAGGGTTTACCGAACGAAATCAACTCTTAGCTAAATCAAAACACTTGCAAGTGTACGCCCCTGACCCTGCCCGCCCTTCCATTCGCCCTACCTGAACTCCCGCCCCTTCCCCATCGGTTTACGCAAATTGGTCGGACCGTCCGTCCGACAGAGACTCCAGACCGTCCGTCTGGTTTTAGGCTAAGGGTTCACCGAACGAAATCAACATTTAGCTAAAAGAAAACACTTGCAAGTGTATGCCCCTGACCGTGCCCGCCCTTCCATTCGCCCTACCTGTACTTCCGCCCTACCTGTACTTCCGCCCCTGCCCCACCGGAGAACGCAAATTGGTCGGACCGTCCGTCCGACAGAGACTCCAGACTGTCCGTCTGGCTCTAGGCTAAGGGTTTACCGAACGAAATCAACCCTTAGCCAAATCAAAACACTTGCAAGTGTACGCCCCTGACCCTGCCCGCCCTCTCCTTCGTCCTACCTGTACTCCCGCCCCTGCCCCACCGGAGAACGCAAATTGGTCGGACTGTCCGTCCGACAGAGACTCCAGACCGTCCGTCTGGCTCTAGGCTAAGGGTTCACCGAACGAAATCAACATTTAGCTAAAAGAAAACACTTGCAAGTGTATGCCCCTGACCGTGCCCGCCCTTCCATTCGCCCTACCTGTACTTCCGCCCTACCTGTACTTCCGCCCCTGCCCCACCGGAGAACGCAAATTGGTCGGACTGTCCATCCGACAGAGACTCCAGACTGTCCGTCTGGCTCTAGGCTAAGGGTTTACCGAACGAAATCAACTCTTAGCTAAATCAAAACACTTGCAAGTGTACGCCACTGACCCTGCCCGCCCTTTCCTTCGCCCTACCTGTACTCCCGCCCCTGCCCCACCGGAGAACGCAAATTGGTCGGACTGTCCGTCCGACAGAGACTCCAGACCGTCCGTCTGGCTCTAGGCTAAGGGTTTACCGAACGAAATCAACCCTTAGCCAAATCAAAACACTTGCAAGTGTACGCCCCTGACCCTGCCCGCCCTCTCCTTCGTCCTACCTGTACTCCCGCCCCTGCCCCACCGGAGAACGCAAATTGGTCGGACTGTCCGTCCGACAGAGACTCCAGACCGTCCGTCTGGCTCTAGGCTAAGGGTTCACCGAACGAAATCAACATTTAGCTAAAAGAAAACACTTGCAAGTGTATGCCCCTGACCGTGCCCGCCCTTCCATTCGCCCTACCTGTACTTCCGCCCTACCTGTACTCCCGCCCCTGCCCCACCGGAGAACGCAAATTGGTCGGACCGTCCGTCCGACAGAGACTCCAGACCGTCCGTCTGGCTCTAGGCTAAGGGTTCACCGAACGAAATCAACCCTTAGCTAAATCAAAACACTTGCAAGTGTACGCCACTGACCCTGCCCGCCCTTTAATTCGCCCTACCTGTACTCCCGCCCCTGCCCCACCGGAGAACGCAAATTGGTCGGACTGTCCGTCCGACAGAGACTGCAGACCGTCCGTCTGGCTCTAGGCTAAGGGTTTACCGAACGAAATCAACCCTTAGCCAAATCAAAACACTTGCAAGTGTACGCCCCTGACCCTGCCCGCCCTTCCATTCGCCCTACCTGAACTCCCGCCCCTTCCCCATCGGTTTACGCAAATTGGTCGGACCGTCCGTCCGACAGAGACTCCAGACCGTCCGTCTGGCTCTAGGCTAAGGGTTCACCGAACGAAATCAACATTTAGCTAAAAGAAAACACTTGCAAGTGTATGCCCCTGACCGTGCCCGCCCTTCCATTCGCCCTATCTGTACTCCCGCCCCTGCCCCACCGGAGAACGCAAATTGGTCGGACTGTCCGTCCGACAGAGACTCCAGACCGTCCGTCTGGCTCTAGGCTAAGGGTTCAGCGAACGAAATCAACATTTAGCTAAATCAAAACACTTGCAAGTGTACGCCACTGACCCTGCCCGCCCTTTCCTTCGCCCTACCTGTACTCCCGCCCCTGCCCCACCGGAGAACGCAAATTGGTCGGACTGTCCGTCCGACAGAGACTCCAGACCGTCCGTCTGGCTCTAGGCTAAGGGTTTACCGAACGAAATCAACCCTTAGCTAAATCAAAACACTTGCAAGTGTACGCCCCTGACCCTGCCCGCCCTTCCATTCGCCCTACCTGAACTCCCGCCCCTTCCCCATCGGTTTACGCAAATTGGTCGGACCGTCCGTCCGACAGAGACTCCAGACCGTCCGTCTGATTTTAGGCTAAGGGTTCACCGAACGAAATCAACATTTAGCTAAAAGAAAACACTTGCAAGTGTATGCCCCTGACCGTGCCCGCCCTTCCATTCGCCCTATCTGTACTCCCGCCCCTGCCCCACCGGAGAACGCAAATTGGTCGGACCGTCCGTCCGACAGAGACTCCAGACCGTCCGTCTGGCTCTAGGCTAAGGGTTTACCGAACGAAATCAACCCTTAGCCAAATCAAAACACTTGCAAGTGTACGCCTCTGACCCTGGCCGCCCTCTCCTTCACCTTACCTGTACTCCCGCCCCTGCCCCACCGGAGAACGCAAATTGGTCGGACCGCCCGCCCGACAGAGACTCCAGACCGTCCGTCTGGCTCTAGGCTAAAGGTTTACCGAACGAAATCAACCCTTAGCTAAATCAAAACACTTGCAAGTGTACGCCCCTGACCCTGCCCGCCCTTCCATTCGCCCTACCTGAACTCCCGCCCCTTCCCCATCGGTTTACGCAAATTGGTCGGACCGTCCGTCCGACAGAGACTCCAGACCGTCCGTCTGGCTCTAGGCTAAGGGTTTACCGAACGAAATCAACCCTTAGCTAAATCAAAACACTTGCAAGTGTACGCCCCTGACCCGGCATGCGCTTCCATTCGCCCTACCTGTACTCCCGCCCCTGCCCCACCGGAGAACGCAAATTGGTCGGACTGTCCGTCCGACAGAGACTCCAGACCGTCCGTCTGGCTCTAGGCTAAGGGTTTACCGAACGAAATCAACCCTTAGCTAAATCAAAACACTTGCAAGTGTACGCCCCTGACCCTGCATGCCCTTCCATTCGCCCTACCTGAACTCCCGCCCCTTCCCCATCGGTTTACGCAAATTGGTCGGACCGTCCGTCCGACAGAGACTCCAGACCGTTCGTCTGGCTCTAGGCTAAGGGTTTACCGAACGAAATCAACCCTTAGCTAAATCAAAACACTTGCAAGTGTACGCCCCTGACCGTGCCCGCCCTTCCATTCGCCCTACCTGAACTCCCGCCCCTTCCCCATCGGTTTACACAAATTGGTCGGACCGTCCGTCCGACAGAGACTCCAGACCGTCCGTCTGGCTTCTGTACTTCCGCCCCTGCCCCACCGGAGAACGCAAATTGGTCGGACCGTGTATGCCCCTGACCGTGCCCGCCCTTCCATTCGCCCTACCTGTACTTCCGCCCTACCTGTACTTCCGCCCTACCTGTACTTCCGCCCCTGCCCCACCGGAGAACGCAAATTGGTCGGACCGTCCGTCCGACAGAGACTCCAGACTGTCCGTCTGGCTCTAGGCTAAGGGTTTACCGAACGAAATCAACTCTTAGCTAAATCAAAACACTTGCAAGTGTACGCCACTGACCCTGCCCGCCCTTTCCTTCGCCCTACCTGTACTCCCGCCCCTGCGCCACCGGAGAACGCAAATTGGTCGGACTGTCCGTCCGACAGAGACTCCAGACCGTCCGTCTGGCTCTAGGCTAAGGGTTCACCGAACGAAATCAACCCTTAGCCAAATCAAAACACTTGCAAGTGTACGCCCCTGACCCTGCCCGCCCTCTCCTTCGCCCTACCTGTACTCCTGCCCCTGCCCCACCGGAGAACGCAAATTGGTCGGACCGTCCGTCCGACAGAGACTCCAGACCGTCCGTCTGGCTCTAGGCTAAGGGTTCACCGAACGAAATCAACCCTTAGCTAAATCAAAACACTTGCAAGTGTACGCCACTGACCCTGCCCGCCCTTTCCTTCGCCCTACCTGTACTCCCGCCCCTGCCCCACCGGAGAACGCAAATTGGTCGGACTGTCCGTCCGACAGAGACTCCAGACCGTCCGTCTGGCTCTAGGCTAAGGGTTTACCGAACGAAATCAACCCTTAGCCAAATCAAAACACTTGCAAGTGTACGCCCCTGACCCTGCCCGCCCTTCCATTCGCCCTACCTGAACTCCCGCCCCTTCCCCATCGGTTTACGCAAATTGGTCGGACTGTCCGTCCGACAGAGACTCCAGACCGTCCGTCTGGTTTAGGCTAAGGGTTCACCGAACGAAATCAACATTTAGCTAAAAGAAAACACTTGCAAGTGTATGCCCCTGACCGTGCCCGCCCTTCCATTCGCCCTACCTGTACTTCCGCCCTACCTGTACTTCCGCCCCTGCCCCACCGGAGAACGCAAATTGGTCGGACCGTCCGTCCGACAGAGACTCCAGACTGTCCGTCTGGCTCTAGGCTAAGGGTTTACCGAACGAAATCAACTCTTAGCTAAATCAAAACACTTGCAAGTGTACGCCACTGACCCTGCCCGCCCTTTCCTTCCCACCGGAGAACGCAAATTGGTCGGACTGTCCGTCCGACAGAGACTCCAGACCGTCCGTCTGGCTCTAGGCTAAGGGTTTACCGAACGAAATCAACCCTTAGCCAAATCAAAACACTTGCAAGTGTACGCCCCTGACCCTGCCCGCCCTCTCCTTCGCCCTACCTGTACTCCCGCCCCTTCCCCATCGGTTTACGCAAATTGGTCGGACTGTCCGTCCGACAGAGACTCCAGACCGTCCGTCTGGCTCTAGGCTAAGGGTTTACCGAACGAAATCAACCCTTAGCTAAATCAAAACACTTGCAAGTGTACGCCACTGACCCTGCCCGCCCTTTCCTTCGCCCTATCTGTACTCCCGCCCCTGCCCCACCGGAGAACGCAAATTGGTCGGACTGTCCGTCCGACAGAGACTCCAGACCGTCCGTCTGGCTCTAGGCTAAGGGTTTACCGAACGAAATCAACCCTTAGCCAAATCAAAACACTTGCAAGTGTACGCCCCTGACCCTGATCGCCCTCTCCTTCGCCCTACCTGTACTCCCGCCCCTGCCCCACCGGAGAACGCAAATTGGTCGGACTGTCCGTCCGACAGAGACTCCAGACCGTCCGTCTGGCTCTAGGCTAAGGGTTTACCGAACGAAATCAACCCTTAGCTAAATCAAAACACTTGCAAGTGTACGCCACTGACCCTGCCCGCCCTTTCCTTCGCCCTATCTGTACTCCCGCCCCTGCCCCACCGGAGAACGCAAATTGGTCGGACTGTCCATCCGACAGAGACTCCAGACCGTCCGTCTGGCTCTAGGCTAAGGGTTCACCGAACGAAATCAACATTTATCTAAAAGAAAACACTTGCAAGTGTATGCCCCTGACCGTGCCCGCCCTTCCATTCGCCCTACCTGTACTTCCGCCCTACCTGTACTTCCGCCCTACCTGTACTTCCGTCCTACCTGTACTTCCGCCCCTGCCACACCGGTGTACGCAAATTGGTTGGACCGTCCGTCCGACAGAGACTCCAGACCGTCCGTCTGGCTCTAGGCTAAGGGTTTACCGAACGAAATCAACCCTTAGCCAAATCAAAACACTTGCAAGTGTACGCCCCTGACCCTGCCCGCCCTCTCCTTCACCCTACCTGTACTCCCGCCCCTGCCCCACCGGAGAACGCAAATTGGTCGGACCGTCCATCCGACAGAGACTCCAGACCGTCCGTCTGGCTCTAGGCTAAGGGTTCACCGAACGAAATCAACATTTAGCTAAAAGAAAACACTTGCAAGTGTATGCCCCTGACCGTGCCCGCCCTTCCATTCGCCCTACCTGTACTTCCGCCCTACCTGTACTTCCGCCCCTGCCCCACCGGTGTACGCAAATTGGTCGGACCGTCCGTCCGACAGAGACTCCAGACCGTCCGTCTGGCTCTAGGCTAAGGGTTTACCGAACGAAATCAACCCTTAGCTAAATCAAAACACTTGCAAGTGTACGCCCCTGACCCTACCCGCCCTTCCATTCACCCTACCTGTACTCCCGCCCCTGCCCCACCGGAGAACGCAAATTGGTCGGACCGTCCGTCCGACAGAGACTCCAGACCGTCCGTCTGGCTCTAGGCTAAGGGTTTACCGAACGAAATCAACCCTTAGCTAAATCAAAACACTTGCAAGTGTACGCCCCTGACCCTGCATGCCCTTCCATTCGCCCTACCTGAACTCCCGCCCCTTCCCCATCGGTTTACGCAAATTGGTCGGACCGTCCGTCCGACAGAGACTCCAGACCGTCCGTCTGGCTCTAGGCTAAGGGTTTACCGAACGAAATCAACCCTTAGCTAAATCAAAACACTTGCAAGTGTACGCCCCTGACCGTGCCCGCCCTTCCATTCGCCCTATCTGTACTCCCGCCCCTGCCCCACCGGAGAACGCAAATTGTTCGGACCGTCCGTCCGACCGAGACTCCAGACCGTCCGTCTGGCGCTAGGCTAAGGGTTCACCGAACGAAATCAACATTTAGCTAAAAGAAAACACTTGCAAGTGTATGCCCCTGACCGTGCCCGCCCTTCCATTCGCCCTATCTGTACTCCCGCCCCTGCCCCACCGGAGAACGCAAATTGGTCGGACCGTCCGTCCGACAGAGACTCCAGACCGTCCGTCTGGCTCTAGGCTAAGGGTTTACCGAACGAAATCAACCCTTAGCCAAATCAAAACACTTGCAAGTGTACGCCTCTGACCCTGGCCGCCCTCTCCTTCACCTTACCTGTACTCCCGCCCCTGCCCCACCGGAGAACGCAAATTATTCGGACCGCCCGCCCGACAGAGACTCCAGACCGTCCGTCTGGCTCTAGGCTAAAGGTTTACCGAACGAAATCAACCCTTAGCTAAATCAAAACACTTGCAAGTGTACGCCCCTGACCCTGCCCGCCCTTCCATTCGCCCTACCTGAACTCCCGCCCCTTCCCCATCGGTTTACGCAAATTGGTCGGACCGTTCGTCCGACAGAGACTCCAGACCGTCCGTCTGGCTCTAGGCTAAGGGTTCACCGAACGGAATCAACATTTAGCTAAAAGAAAACACTTGCAAGTGTATGCCCCTGACCGTGCTCGCCCTTCCATTCGCCCTATCTGTACTCCCGCCCCTGCCCCACCGGAGAACGCAAATTGGTCGGACCGTCCGTCCGACAGAGACTCCAGACCGTCCGTCTGGCTCTAGGCTAAGGGTTCACCGAACGAAATCAACATTTAGCTAAAACAAAACACTTGCAAGTGTATGCCCCTGACCTTACCCGCCCTTCCATTCGCCCTACCTGTACTCCCGCCCCTTCCCCATCGGTTTACGCAAATTGGTCGGACCGTCCGTCCGACAGAGACTCCAGACCGTCCGTCTGGCTCTAGGCTAAGGGTTCACCGAACGAAATCAACATTTAGCTAAAAGAAAACACTTGCAAGTGTATGCCCCTGACCGTGCCCGCCCTTCCATTCGCCCTACCTGTACTTCCGAACCTGCCCCACCGGTGTACGCAAATTGGTCGGACCGTCCGTCCGACAGAGACTCCAGACCGTCCGTCTGGCTCTAGGCTAAGGGTTTACCGAACGAAATCAACCCTTAGCCAAATCAAAACACTTGCAAGTGTACGCCCCTGATCCTGCCCGCCCTCTCCTTCACCCTACCTGTACTCCCGCCCCTGCCCCACCGGAGAACGCAAATTGGTCGGACCGTCCATCCGACAGAGACTCCAGACCGTCCGTCTGGCTCTAGGCTAACGGTTTACCGAACGAAATCAACCCTTTGCCAAAACAAAACACTTGCAAGTGTACGCCACTGACCCTGCCCGCCCTTTCCTTCGCCCTACCTATACTCCCGCCCCTGCCCCACCGGAGAACGCAAATTGGTC
Organism: Matsumyia berberina; assembly: GCA_917880715.2. NCBI lineage: Eukaryota > Metazoa > Arthropoda > Insecta > Diptera > Syrphidae > Matsumyia > Matsumyia berberina. The sequence goes on along the minus strand of OU862870.1, from coordinate 104,535,261 downwards.
GGACTGTCCGTCCGACAGAGACTCCAGAAGGTCCGTCTGGCTCTAGGCTAAGGGTTTACCGAACGAAATCAACCCTTAGCCAAATCAAAACACTTGCAAGTGTACGCCCCTGATCCTGCCCGCCCTCTCCTTCACCCTACCTGTACTCCCGCCCCTGCCCCACCGGAGAACGCAAATTGGTCGGACCGTCCATCCGACAGAGACTCCAGACCGTCCGTCTGGCTCTAGGCTAACGGTTTACCGAACGAAATCAACCCTTTGCCAAAACAAAACACTTGCAAGTGTACGCCACTGACCCTGCCCGCCCTTTCCATTCGCCCTACCTGAACTCCCGCCCCTGCCCCACCGGGGAACGCAATTTGGTCGGACCGTCCGTCCGACAGAGTCTCCAAACCGTCCGCCTGGCTCCAGGCTAAGGGTTTACCGAACGAAATCAACCCATAGCTAAAACAAAACACTTGCAAGTGTATGCCCCTGACCCTACCCGCCCTTCCCTTCGCCCTACCTGAACTCCCGCCCCTGCCCCACCGGGGAACGCAATTTGGTCGGACCGTCCGTCTGGCTCTAGGCTAAGGGTTTACCGAACGAAATCAACCCTTAGCTAAATCAAAACACTTGCAAGTGTATGCCCCTGACCCTACCCGCCCTTCCATTCGCCCTACCTGTACTCCCGCCCCTGCCCCATCGGTTTACGCAAATTGGTCGGACCGTCCGTCCGACAGAGACTCCAGACCGTCCGTCTGGCTCTAGGCTAAGGGTTCACCGAACGAAATCAACATTTAGCTAAACGAAAACACTTGCAAGTGTACGCCCCTGACCCTACCCACCCTTTCCTTCGCCCTATCTGTAATCCCGCCCCTGCCCCACCGGAGAATGCAAACTGGTCGGACCGTCCATCCGACAGAGACTCCAGACAGTCCGTCTGGCTCTAGGCTAAGGGTTTACCGAACGAAATCAACCCTTAGCTAAAACAAAACACTTGCAAGTGTACGCCCCTGACCCTACCCGCCCTTTCCTTCGCCCTGCCTGTACTCCCGCCCCTGCCCCACCGGAGAACGCAAATTGGTCGGACCGTCCGTCCGACAGAGACTCCAGACCGTCCGTCTGGCTCTAGGCTAAGGGTTTACCGAACGAAATCAACCCTTAGCTAAAACAAAACACTTGCAAGTGTACGCCCCTGACCCTACCCGCCCTTTCCTTCGCCCTGCCTGTACTCCCGCCCCTGCCCCACCGGAGAACGCAAATTGGTCGGACCGTCCGTCCGACAGAGACTCCAGACCGTCCGTCTGGCTCTAGGCTAAGGGTTTACCGAACGAAATCAACCCTTTGCCAAAACAAAACACTTGCAAGTGTATGCCCCTGGCCCTACCCGCCCTTCCATTCGCCCTACCTGAACTCCCGCCCCTGCCCCACCGGAGAACGCAATTTGGTCGGACCGTCCGTCTGGCTCTAGGCTAAGGGTTTACCGAACGAAATCAACCCTTAGCTAAATCAAAACACTTGCAAGTGTATGCCCCTGACATTACCCGCCCTTCCATTCGCCCTACCTGTACTCCCGCCCCTGCCCCATCGGTTTACGCAAATTGGTCGGACCGTCCGTCCGACAGAGACTCCAGACCGTCCGTCTGGCTCTAGGCTAAGGGTTCACCGAACGAAATCAACATTTAGCTAAAATAAAACACTTGCAAGTGTACGCCCCTGACCGTGCCCGCCCTTCCATTCGCCCTATCTGTGCTCCCGCCCTTGCCCCACCGGAGAACGCAAATTGGTCGGACCGTCGGTCCGACAGAGACTCCAGACCGTCCGTCTGGCTCTAGGCTAAGGGTTTACCGAACGAAATCAACCCTTTGCCAAAACAAAACACTTGCAAGTGTATGCCCCTGGCCCTACCCGCCCTTCCATTCGCCCTATCTGTACTCCCGCCCCTGCTCCACCGGAGAATGCAAATTGGTCGGACCGTCCGTCCGACAGAGACTCCAGACCGTCCGTCTGGCTCTAGGCTAAGTGTTCACCGAACGAAATCAACTCTTAGGTAAAACAAAACACTTGCAAGCGTATGCCCCTGACCCTAAAGTATAGAAACTCTTGCAAGTACCCGCCCTTTAGACAACTGAAACGCGGTGCAAGGCTCCACATACAATGACATGCAAGCACAGGTGAATTGCTACTGTAATAGTGCATGGCAGCACGTTGCTGCTAGGACAACTGTCTCCTTTGATTCGACGGTGGAAATCTCTAGACCGAGAGCTGTTTTGGTTGAATGAGGTTTTTAGTGATTGAGAGGAACTAGGAATGAAGGGTCGGTAGAAGGAAATGATGGGGAAACACTGACTTTATTGAAAAGAGGCTTGCAGATTTTGGTGGGCTTGTCAAGGGCTTTCAGAATGAAAGAGACTTGGGTGGGCTTATTGGGTACTTTCAGAAGGAAAGTTTGCAGACTTGGGTTTTTTTGCTAGATGCTTTCAAAAGGAAAGCTTGCAGACTGGGGGAAATTCGCAAGGCTTTCAGAGGGAGAGCCGCTTGTTTAATGAGAAAGGGGCCTAGAGACTTGGGTTGGTTTGTTCAGGGACATGGGCTTATATATATGTAAATGTCAATTGCAATATAGTAAATAAAATATAATTGTTTATATAATATAATTGATAATATAATAACCACAAAACTCACCAAGTATTGTGTTGTCAGCTTGTCAGCAAGTTGCATGGTCGGCTTGGTGTGATCGTTGAAAGTAGCTGTGGAAGAAAGCACTGATTTTATGGCAAAGATGGCTTAAGGCCCTGAGTTGGTTTGATGGAGCTTTCAGAAGGAAAGACTCATGTTTTGTTGTTAAAGTTGCTTAAGGCCCTGAGTTGATTTGATTGGGCTTTCAGAATAAAAGACCCAAGTTTTGTTGTAAACAAGGCTGAAGGCCTTGAGTTGGTTTGATGGAGCTTTCAGAAGGAAAAACCCATGGATTGTTATAAGGAAGGCTTAAGGCCTTTAGAATCAAAAACACTTATATATATATATGTAATGTAAAGAAGGGTTTCAGACTTGGGTGGACTTGGTAGGGGCTTTCAGAAGGAAAGACACTAAGTGTATTGTAAGAAAAACTAGCAGACTTGGGTGGGCTTGTTCAGGGGCTTTTAGAAGGAAAGAGACTTGGGTGTTATGTCACTAAGTGGTTTCAGAAGGAAAGCCACTTACTTAAGTGTGAAAAGGTAGCAGACTTGGGTGGACTTATTCAGGGGCAATATAAGAGGAAATATAGTAAAAAAAGGGTACTAACCTGGTATCACAGCAAGCTCCATGTTCAACTTGCGATGTTCTTGAAGAATAAACTTGAAGTATGATGTATTCTGCTGTATGATGTGTCTTGTAGTATGATGTGTGGGTTAGTCTGTGTGGAAATCGGCTTGTCGCTGCTGTTGTTGCTTTCTCACACTGACTGAAACCCAAATGGCCATTAGGCCTCAGCTTCAGGAACACACATATATACACAAGTCCGCTCAATACATAATGTCCATTTGAGGGACTGCACTCACGGCTGCGAATCGCATTATATAGCGCACGCGGGTTCGTACTTGAATGGATTAGTCCATGAGTGTATATGAGTGCATGAGGTGGTGCATACGTGTGGGGGAAGGATTGCGTATGGGTATATTCAGAAACGCGTCCCCTGTGTGGGGGTGTACTAGGGCTGCATCAGTGTATGAAAACAAAAATTAAAAAAAAAATTTAAAACTAACAAATCACTTGCCTAACCCTTTGTCTAAACACTTGACAATTTTGGAGAGTATATGTTCAAGCCTCTGTCTTTCTCACTCTCTCTATTGTCCGCTCTCACTCCAAGACCCGAGGCCCTCTCACTACATAGGCCTGTGTATTTACAACAACAACAAAGAATCTCCGACCTCAGCACTCTACGATGTGATCACCCCGGCGGCCGCCGCGAGACTGTGGCTCTGGCCCGCCTAGCACCGCCTTTCATATTCAACAAAAACAACAACAATTTGGTTGAATTTTTCCCCCTTGTGTTGTTTTTGTTGTTATTTTCCGGATTTTGGCAATTTTTTTTCAATTTTCCGCGCTCTTTGCCGCCCGCCAATTTTATTTCAAATAACGAATTATTTGGCGGATTGCCCAGGAATAGGTGTTGCCGGGACGAATGCTAGGCGCAGACTGCTGGTCTCGCGATCTCATCCCAGGTGAAAGTGCTCCGTGACCGGAGAAGAGCGAGCCAAATCCCACCGGTGGGGAAGGGCAGATTGCAACGGCAAGACACCGTGTTTCTTCTATGCGATCCCCCATCTTTTTGCTAACAACGAATGGTGCTGCCTGATATTTGAGAGCGAATAATAGAGAACCCAACCAGATTACCAGGGAGCAACGCTGGTGGACAAACGCAAATTCCAAAAACAACAAACAGCGAGAGGCACAGCTTAGAACTTGCTCTCACTTCGAGACCCTCCCACTACATGGGCCCGGGTACTCACAACAACAACAACAAAAATTTCCGACCTCAGCACTCTACGATGTGATCACCCCGGCGGCCGCCGCGAGACTGTGGCTCTGGCCCGCCTAGCACCGCCTTTCATATTCAACAAAAGCAACAACAATTTGGTTGAATTTTTCCCCCTTGTGTTGTTTTTGTTGTTATTTTCCGGATTTTGGCAATTTTTTTTCAATTTTCCGCGCTCTTTGCCGCCCGCCAATTTTATTTCAAATAACGAATTATTTGGCGGATTGCCCAGGAATAGGTGTTGCCGGGACGAATGCTAGGCGCAGACTGCTGGTCTCGCGATCTCATCCCAGGTGAAAGTGCTCCGTGACCGGAGAAGAGCGAACCAAATCCCACCGGTGGGGAAGGGCAAATGCAAAGGCAAGACACCGTGTTTCTTCTATGCGATCCCCCATCTTCGAGACCCTCCCACTACATGGGCCCGGGTACTCACAACAACAACAACAACAATTTCCGACCTCAGCACTCTACGATGTGATCACCCCGGCGGCCGCCGTGAGACTGTGGCTCTGGCCCGCCTAGCACCGCCTTTCATATTCAACAAAAGCAACAACAATTTGGTTGAATTTTTCCCCTTGTGTTGTTATTTTCCGGATTTTGGCAATTTTTTTTCAATTTTCCGCGCTCTTTGCCGCCCGCCAATTTTATTTCAAATAACGAATTATTTGGCGGATTGCCCAGGAATACGTGTTGCCGGGACGAATGCTAGGCGCAGACTGCTAGTCTCGCGATCTCATCCCAGGTGAAAGTGCTCCGTGACCGGAGAAGAGCTAACCAAATCCCACCGGTGGGGAAGGGCAGATTCCAACGGCAAGACACCATGTTTCTTCTACGCGATCCCCCATCTTTTTGCTAACAACGAATGGTGCTGCCTGATATTTGAGAGCGAATGATAGAGAACCCAACCAGATTACCATATTCAACAAAAACAACAACAATTTGGTTGAATTTTTCCCCCTTGTGTTGTTTTTGTTGTTATTTTCCGGATTTTGGCAATTTTTTTTCAATTTTCCGCGCTCTTTGCCGCCCGCCAATTTTATTTCAAATAACGAATTATTTGGCGGATTGCCCAGGAATAGGTGTTGCCGGGACGAATGCTAGGCGCAGACTGCTGGTCTCGCGATCTCATTCCAGGCAAGACACCGTGTTTCTTCTATGCGATCCCCCATCTTTTTGCTAACAACGAATTGTGCTGTTTGATATTTGAGAGCGAATGATAGAGAACCCAACCAGATTACCTGGGAGCAACGCTGGTGGACAAACGCAAATTCCAAAAACAACAAACAGCGAGAGGCACAGCTCTCACAGCGAGAGGCACAGCTCTCTCACAACCTGCTCTCCCTTCGAGACCCTCCCACTACATGGGCCCGGGTACTCACAACAACAACAACAAAAATTTCCGACCTCAGCACTCTACGATGTGATCACCCCGGCGGCCGCCGCGAGACTGTGGCTCTGGCCCGCCTAGCACCGCCTTTCATATTCAACAAAAACAACAACAATTTGGTTGAATTTTTCCCCCTTGTGTTGTTTTTGTTGTTATTTTCCGGATTTTGGCCATTTTTTTTTAATTTTCCGCGCTCTTTGCCGCCCGCCAATTTTATTTCAAATAACGAATTATTTGGCGGATTGCCCAGGAATAGGTGTTGCTGGGACGAATGCTAGGCGCAGACTGCTGGTCTCGCGATCTCATCCCAGGTGAAAGTGCTCCGTGACCGGAGAAGAGCGAACCAAATCCCACCGGTGGGGAAGGGCAGTTTGCAACGGCAAGACACCGTGTTTCTTCTATGCGATCCCCCATCTTTTTGCTAACAACGAATGGTGCTGCCTGATATTTGAGAGCGAATGATAGAGAACCCAACCAGATTACCAGGGAGCAACGCTGGTGGACAAACGCAAATTCCAAAAACAACAAACAGCGAGAGGCACAGCTTAGAACCTGCCCTCACTTCGAGACCCTCCCACTACATGGGCCCGGGTACTCACAACAACAACAACAAAAATTTCCGACCTCAGCACTCTACGATGTGATCACCCCGGCGGCCGCCGCGAGACTGTCGCTCTGGCCCGCCTAGCACCGCCTTTCATATTCAACAAAAACAACAACAATTTGGTTGAATTTTTCCCCCTTGTGTTGTTTTTGTTGTTATTTTCCGGATTTTGGCCATTTTTTTTTAATTTTCCGCGCTCTTTGCCGCCCGCCAATTTTATTTCAAATAACGAATTATTTGGCGGATTGCCCAGGAATAGGTGTTGCCGGGACGAATGCTAGGCGCAGACTGCTAGTCTCGCGATCTCATCCCAGATGAAAGTGCTCCGTGACCGGAGAAGAGTGAACCAAATCCCACCGGTGGGGAAGGGCAGATTCCAACGGCAAGACACCATGTTTCTTCTACGCGATCCCCCATCTTTTTGCTAACAACGAATGGTGCTGCCTGATATTTGAGAGCGAATGATAGAGAACCCAACCAGATTACCAGGGAGCAACGCTGGTGGACAAACGCAAATTCCAAAAACAACAAACAGCGAGAGGCACAGCTTAGAACCTGCTCTCACTTCGAGACCCTCCCACTACATGGGCCCGGGTACTCACAACAACAACAACAAAAATTTCCGACCTCAGCACTCTACGATGTGATCACCCCGGCGGCCGCCGCGAGACTGTGGCTCTGGCCCGCCTAGCACCGCCTTTCATATTCAACAAAAACAACAACAATTTGGTTGAATTTTTCCCCCTTGTGTTGTTTTTGTTGTTATTTTCCGGATTTTGGCAATTTTTTTTTAATTTTCCGCGCCCTTTGCCGCCCGCCAATTTTATTTCAAATAACGAATTATTTGGCGGATTGCCCAGGATAGGTGTTGCCGGGACGAATGCTAAGCGCAGACTGCTAGTCTCGCGATCTCATCCCAGGTGAAAGTGTTCCGTGACCGGAGAAGAGCGAACCAAATCCCACCGGTGGGGAAGGGCAGATTCCAACGGCAAGACACCATGTTTCTTCTACGCGATCCCCCATCTTTTTGCTAACAACGAATGGTGCTGCCTGATATTTGAGAGCGAATGATAGAGAACCCAACCAGATTACCAGGGAGCAACGCTGGTGGACAAACGCAAATTCCAAAAACAACAAACAGCGAGAGGCACAGCTTAGAACCTGCTCTCACTTCGAGACCCTCCCACTACATGGGCCCGGGTACTCACAACAACAACAACAAAAATTTCCGACCTCAGCACTCTACGATGTGATCACCCCGGCGGCCGCCGCGAGACTGTGGCTCTGGCCCGCCTAGCACCGCCTTTCATATTCAACAAAAACAACAACAATTTGGTTGAATTTTTCCCCCTTGTGTTGTTTTTGTTGTTATTTTCCGGATTTTGGCAATTTTTTTTTAATTTTCCGCGCTCTTTGCCGCCCGCCAATTTTATTTCAAATAACGAATTATTTGGCGGATTGCCCAGGATAGGTGTTGCCGGGACGAATGCTAAGCGCAGACTGCTGGTCTCGCGATGTCATCCCAGGTGAAAGTGCTCCGTGACCGGAGAAGAGTGAACCAAATCCCACCGGTGGGGAAGGGCAGATTCCAACGGCAAGACACCATGTTTCTTCTACGCGATCCCCCATCTTTTTGCTAACAACGAATGGTGCTGCCTGATATTTGAGAGCGAATGATAGAGAACCCAACCAGATTACCAGGGAGCAACGCTGGTGGACAAACGCAAATTCCAAAAACAACAAACAGCGAGAGGCACAGCTTAGAACCTGCTCTCACTTCGAGACCCTCCCACTACATGGGCCCGGGTACTCACAACAACAACAACAAAAATTTCCGACCTCAGCACTCTACGATGTGATCACCCCGGCGGCCGCCGCGAGACTGTGGCTCTGGCCCGCCTAGCACCGCCTTTCATATTCAACAAAAACAACAACAATTTGGTTGAATTTTTCCCCCTTGTGTTGTTTTTGTTGTTATTTTCCGGATTTTGGCCATTTTTTTTTTATTTTCCGCGCTCTTTGCCGCCCGCCAATTTTATTTCAAATAACGAATTATTTGGCGGATTGCCCAGGAATAGGTGTTGCCGGGACGAATGCTAGGCGCAGACTGCTGGTCTCGCGATCTCATTCCAGGTGAAAGTGCTCCGTGACCGGAGAAGAGCGAACCAAATCCCACCGGTGGGGAAGGGCAGATTGCAACGGCAAGACACCGTGTTTCTTCTATGCGATCCCCCATCTTTTTGCTAACAACGAATGGTGCTGCCTGATATTTGAGAGCGAATGATAGAGAACCCAACCAGATTACCAGGGAGCAACGCTGGTGGACAAACGCAAATTCCAAAAACAACAAACAGCGAGAGGCACAGCTTAGAACCTGCTCTCACTTCGAGACCCTCCCACTACATGGGCCCGGGTACTCACAACAACAACAACAAAAATTTCCGACCTCAGCACTCTACGATGTGATCACCCCGGCGGCCGCCGCGAGACTGTGGCTCTGGCCCGCCTAGCACCGCCTTTCATATTCAACAAAAACAACAACAATTTGGTTGAATTTTTCCCCCTTGTGTTGTTTTTGTTGTTATTTTCCGGATTTTGGCAATTTTTTTTTAATTTTCCGCGCTCTTTGCCGCCCGCCAATTTTATTTCAAATAACGAATTATTTGGCGGATTGCCCAGGATAGGTGTTGCCGGGACGAATGCTAAGCGCAGACTGCTGGTCTCGCGATCTCATCCCAGGTGAAAGTGCTCCGTGACCGGAGAAGAGCGAGCCAAATCCCACCGGTGGGGAAGGGCAGATTGCAACGGCAAGACACCGTGTTTCTTCTACGCGATCCCCCATCTTTTTGCTAACAACGAATGGTGCTGCCTGATATTTGAGAGCGAATAATAGAGAACCCAACCAGATTACCAGGGAGCAGCGCTGGTGGACAAACGCAAATTCCAAAAACAACAAACAGCGAGAGGCACAGCTTAGAACCTGCTCTCACTTCGAGACCCTCCCACTACATGGGCCCGGGTACTCACAACAACAACAACAAAAATTTCCGACTTCAGCACTCTACGATGTGATCACCCCGGCGGCCGCCGCGAGACTGTGGCTCTGGCCCGCCTAGCACCGCCTTTCATATTCAACAAAAACAACAACAATTTGGTTGAATTTTTCCCCCTTGTGTTGATTTTGTTGTTATTTTCCGGATTTTGGCAATTTTTTTTCAATTTTCCGCGCTCTTTGCCGCCCGCCAATTTTATTTCAAATAACGAATTATTTGGCGGATTGCCCAGGAATAGGTGTTGCCGGGACGAATGCTAGGCGCAGACTGCTGGTCTCGCGATCTCATTCCAGGTGAAAGTGCTCCGTGACCGGAGAAGAGCGAACCAAATCCCACCGGTGGGGAAGGGCAGTTTGCAACGGCAAGACACCGTGTTTCTTCTATGCGATCCCCCATCTTTTTGCTAACAACGAATGGTGCTGCCTGATATTTGAGAGCGAATGATAGAGAACCCAACCAGATTACCAGGGAGCAACGCTGGTGGACAAACGCAAATTCCAAAAACAACAAACAGCGAGAGGCACAGCTTAGAACTTGCTCTCACTTCGAGACCCTCCCACTACATGGACCCGGGTACTCACAACAACAACAACAAAAATTTCCGACCTCAGCACTCTACGATGTGATCACCCCGGCGGCCGCCGCGAGACTGTGGCTCTGGCCCGCCTAGCATCGCCTTTCGTATTCAACAAAAACAACAACAATTTGGTTGAATTTTTCCCCCTTGTGTTGATTTTGTTGTTATTTTCCGGATTTTGGCAATTTTTTTTCAATTTTCCGCGCTCTTTGCCGCCCGCCAATTTTATTTCAAATAACGAATTATTTGGCGGATTGCCCAGGAATAGGTGTTGCTGGGACGAATGCTAGGCGCAGACTGCTGGTCTCGCGATCTCATCCCAGGTGAAAGTGCAAACAGCTTAGAACCTGCTCTCACTTCGAGACCCTCCCACTTCATGGGCCCGGGTACTCACAACAACAACAACAAAAATTTCCGACCTCAGCACTCTACGATGTGATCACCCCGGCGGCCGCCGCGAGACTGTGGCTCTGGCCCGCCTAGCACCGCCTTTCATATTCAACAAAAACAACAACAATTTGGTTGAATTTTTCACCCTTGTGTTGTTTTTGTTGTTATTTTCCGGATTTTGGCCATTTTTTTTTAATTTTCCGCGCTCTTTGCCGCCCGCCAATTTTATTTCAAATAACGAATTATTTGGCGGATTGCCCAGAATAGGTGTTGCCGGGACGAATGCTAAGCGCAGACTGCTAGTCTCGCGATCTCATCCCAGGTGAAAGTGCTCCGTGACCGGAGAAGAGCGAGCCAAATCCCACCGGTGGGGAAGGGCAGATTGCAACGGCAAGACACCGTGTTTCTTCTACGCGATCCCCCATCTTTTTGCTAACAACGAATGGTGCTGCCTGATATTTGAGAGCGAATAATAGAGAACCCAACCAGATTACCAGGGAGCAGCGCTGGTGGACAAACGCAAATTCCAAAAACAACAAACAGCGAGAGGCACAGCTTAGAACCTGCTCTCACTTCGAGACCCTCCCACTACATGGGCCCGGGTATTCACAACAAGAACAACAAAAATTTCCGACCTCAGCACTCTACGATGTGATCACCCCGGCGGCCGCCGCGAGACTGTGGCTCTGGCCCGCCTAGCACCGCTTTTCATATTCAACAAAAACAACAACAATTTGGTTGAATTTTTCCCCCTTGTGTTGTTTTTGTTGTTATTTTCCGGATTTTGGCCATTTTTTTTTAATTTTCCGCGCTCTTTGCCGCCCGCCAATTTTATTTCAAATAACGAATTATTTGGCGGATTGCCCAGGATAGGTGTTGCCGGGACGAATGCTAAGCGCAGACTGCTAGTCTCGCGATCTCATCCCAGGTGAAAGTGCTCCGTGACCGGAGAAGAGCGAACCAAATCCCACCGGTGGGGAAGGGCAGATTCCAACGGCAAGACACCATGTTTCTTCTACGCGATCCCCCATCTTTTTGCTAACAACGAATGGTGCTGCCTGATATTTGAGAGCGAATGATAGAGAACCCAACCAGATTACCATATTCAACAAAAACAACAACAATTTGGTTGAATTTTTCCCCCTTGTGTTGTTTTTGTTGTTATTTTCCGGATTTTGGCAATTTTTTTTCAATTTTCCGCGCTCTTTGCCGCCCGCCAATTTTATTTCAAATAACGAATTATTTGGCGGATTGCTCAGGAATAGGTGTTGCCGGGACGAATGCTAGGCGCAGACTGCTGGTCTCGCGATCTCATCCCAGGTGAAAGTGCTCCGTGACCGGAGAAGAGCGAACCAAATCCCACCGGTGGGGAAGGGCAAATGAAAAGGCAAGACACCGTGTTTCTTCTATGCGATCCCCCATCTTTTTGCTAACAACGAATGGTGCTGCCTAACGAATTATTTGGCGGATTGCCCAGGAATAGGTGTTGCCGGGACGAATGCTAGGCGCAGACTGCTGGTCTCGCGATCTCATCCCAGGTGAAAGTGCTCCGTGACCGGAGAAGAGCGAGCCAAATCCCACCGGTGGGGAAGGGCAGATTGCAACGGCAAGACACCGTGTTTCTTCTACGCGATCCCCCATCTTTTTGCTAACAACGAATGGTGCTGCCTGATATTTGAGAGCGAATAATAGAGAACCCAACCAGATTACCAGGGAGCAGCGCTGGTGGACAAACGCAAATTCCAAAAACAACAAACAGCGAGAGGCACAGCTTAGAACCTGCTCTCACTTCGAGACCCTCCCACTACATGGGCCCGGGTATTCACAACAAGAACAACAAAAATTTCCGACCTCAGCACTCTACGATGTGATCACCCCGGCGGCCGCCGCGAGACTGTGGCTCTGGCCCGCCTAGCACCGCCTTTCATATTCAAAAAAAACAACAAAAATTTGGTTGAATTTTTCCCCCTTGTGTTGTTTTTGTTGTTATTTTCCGGATTTTGGCAATTTTTTTTTAATTTTCCGCGCTCTTTGCCGCCCGCCAATTTTATTTCAAATAACGAATTATTTGGCGGATTGCCCAGGATAGGTGTTGCCGGGACGAATGCTAAGCGCAGACTGCTAGTCTCGCGATCTCATTCCAGGTGAAAGTGCTCCGTGACCGGAGAAGAGCGAACCAAATCCCACCGGTGGGGAAGGGCAGATTCCAACGGCAAGACACCATGTTTCTTCTACGCGATCCCCCATCTTTTTGCTAACAACGAATGGTGCTGCCTGATATTTGAGAGCGAATGATAGAGAACCCAACCAGATTACCATATTCAACAAAAACAACAACAATTTGGTTGAATTTTTCCCCCTTGTGTTGTTTTTGTTGTTATTTTCCGGATTTTGGCAATTTTTTTTCAATTTTCCGCGCTCTTTGCCGCCCGCCAATTTTATTTCAAATAACGAATTATTTGGCGGATTGCCCAGGAATAGGTGTTGCCGGGACGAATGCTAGGCGCAGACTGCTAGTCTCGCGATCTCATCCCAGGTGAAAGTGCTCCGTGACCGGAGAAGAGCGAACCAAATCCCACCGGTGGGGAAGGGCAGATTCCAACGGCAAGACACCGTGTTTCTTCTATGCGATCCCCCATCTTTTTGCTAACAACGAATGGTGCTGCCTGATATTTGAGAGCGAATGATAGAGAACCCAACCAGATTACCAGGGAGCAACGCTGGTGGACAAACGCAAATTCCAAAAACAACAAACAGCGAGAGGCACAGCTTAGAACCTGCTCTCACTTCGAGACCCTCCCACTACATGGGCCCGGGTACTCACAACAACAACAACAAAAATTTCCGACCTCAGCACTCTACGATGTGATCACCCCGGCGGCCGCCGCGAGACTGTGGCTCTGGCCCGCCTAGCACCGCCTTTCATATTCAACAAAAACAACAACAATTTGGTTGAATTTTTCCCCCTTGTGTTGTTTTTGTTGTTATTTTCCGGATTTTGGCAATTTTTTTTTAATTTTCCGCGCTCTTTGCCGCCCGCCAATTTTATTTCAAATAACGAATTATTTGGCGGATTGCCCAGGATAGGTGTTGCCGGGACGAATGCTAAGCGCAGACTGCTGGTCTCGCGATCTCATCCCAGGTGAAAGTGCTCCGTGACCGGAGAAGAGCGAGCCAAATCCCACCGGTGGGGAAGGGCAGATTGCAACGGCAAGACACCGTGTTTCTTCTACGCGATCCCCCATCTTTTTGCTAACAACGAATGGTGCTGCCTGATATTTGAGAGCGAATGATAGAGAACCCAACCAGATTACCATATTCAACAAAAACAACAACAATTTGGTTGAATTTTTCCCCCTTGTGTTGTTTTTGTTGTTATTTTCCGGATTTTGGCAATTTTTTTTCAATTTTCCGCGCTCTTTGCCGCCCGCCAATTATATTTCAAATAACGAATTATTTGGCGGATTGCTCAGGAATAGGTGTTGCCGGGACGAATGCTAGGCGCAGACTGCTGGTCTCGCGATCTCATCCCAGGTGAAAGTGCTCCGTGACCGGAGAAGAGCGAACCAAATCCCACCGGTGGGGAAGGGCAAATGCAAAGGCAAGACACCGTGTTTCTTCTATGCGATCCCCCATCTTTTTGCTAACAACGAATGGTGCTGCCTGATATTTGAGAGCGAATGATAGAGAACCCAACCAGATTACCAGGGAGCAACGCTGGTGGACAAACGCAAATTCCAAAAACAACAGACAGCGAGAGGCACAGCTTAGAACCTGCCCTCACTTCGAGACCCTCCCACTACATGGGCCCGGGTACTCACAACAACAACAACAAAAATTTCCGACTTCAGCACTCTACGATGTGATCACCCCGGCGGCCGCCGCGAGACTGTGGCTCTGGCCCGCCTAGCACCGCCTTTCATATTCAACAAAAACAACAACAATTTGGTTGAATTTTTCCCCCTTGTGTTGATTTTGTTGTTATTTTCCGGATTTTGGCAATTTTTTTTCAATTTTCCGCGCTCTTTGCCGCCCGCCAATTTTATTTCAAATAACGAATTATTTGGCGGATTGCCCAGGAATAGGTGTTGCCGGGACGAATGCTAGGCGCAGACTGCTGGTCTCGCGATCTCATTCCAGGTGAAAGTGCTCCGTGACCGGAGAAGAGCGAACCAAATCCCACCGGTGGGGAAGGGCAGTTTGCAACGGCAAGACACCGTGTTTCTTCTATGCGATCCCCCATATTTTTGCTAACAACGAATGGTGCTGCCTGATATTTGAGAGCGAATGATAGAGAACCCAACCAGATTACCAGGGAGCAACGCTGGTGGACAAACGCAAATTCCAAAAACAACAAACAGCGAGAGGCACAGCTTAGAACTTGCTCTCACTTCGAGACCCTCCCACTACATGGACCCGGGTACTCACAACAACAACAACAAAAATTTCCGACCTCAGCACTCTACGATGTGATCACCCCGGCGGCCGCCGCGAGACTGTGGCTCTGGCCCGCCTAGCATCGCCTTTCGTATTCAACAAAAACAACAACAATTTGGTTGAATTTTTCCCCCTTGTGTTGATTTTGTTGTTATTTTCCGGATTTTGGCAATTTTTTTTCAATTTTCCGCGCTCTTTGCCGCCCGCCAATATTATTTCAAATAACGAATTATTTGGCGGATTGCCCAGGAATAGGTGTTGCTGGGACGAATGCTAGGCGCAGACTGCTGGTCTCGCGATCTCATCCCAGGTGAAAGTGCAAACAGCTTAGAACCTGCTCTCACTTCGAGACCCTCCCACTACATGGGCCCGGGTACTCACAACAACAACAACAAAAATTTCCGACCTCAGCACTCTACGATGTGATCACCCCGGCGGCCGCCGCGAGACTGTGGCTCTGGCCCGCCTAGCACCGCCTTTCATATTCAACAAAAACAACAACAATTTGGTTGAATTTTTCCCCCTTGTGTTGTTTTTGTTGTTATTTTCCGGATTTTGGCAATTTTTTTTTAATTTTCCACGCTCTTTGCCGCCCGCCAATTTTATTTCAAATAACGAATTATTTGGCGGATTGCCCAGGATAGGTGTTGCCGGGACGAATGCTAAGCGCAGACTGCTGGTCTCGCGATCTCATCCCAGGTGAAAGTGCTCCGTGACCGGAGAAGAGCGAGCCAAATCCCACCGGTGGGGAAGGGCAGATTGCAACGGCAAGACACCGTGTTTCTTCTACGCGATCCCCCATCTTTTTGCTAACAACGAATGGTGCTGCCTGATATTTGAGAGCGAATAATAGAGAACCCAACCAGATTACCAGGGAGCAGCGCTGGTGGACAAACGCAAATTCCAAAAACAACAAACAGCGAGAGGCACAGCTTAGAACCTGCTCTCACTTCGAGACCCTCCCACTACATGGGCCCGGGTATTCACAACAAGAACAACAAAAATTTCCGACCTCAGCACTCTACGATGTGATCACCCCGGCGGCCGCCGCGAGACTGTGGCTCTGGCCCGCCTAGCACCGCCTTTCATATTCAACAAAAACAACAACAATTTGGTTGAATTTTTCCCCCTTGTGTTGTTTTTGTTGTTATTTTCCGGATTTTGCCCATTTTTTTTTAATTTTCCGCGCTCTTTGCCGCCCGCCAATTTTATTTCAAATAACGAATTATTTGGCGGATTGCCCAGGATAGGTGTTGCCGGGACGAATGCTAAGCGCAGACTGCTAGTCTCGCGATCTCATCCCAGGTGAAAGTGCTCCGTGACCGGAGAAGAGCGAACCAAATCCCACCGGTGGGGAAAGGCAGATTCCAACGGCAAGACACCATGTTTCTTCTACGCGATCCCCCATCTTTTTGCTAACAACGAATGGTGCTGCCTTATATTTGAGAGCGAATGATAGAGAACCCAACCGGATTACCATATTCAACAAAAACAACAACAATTTGGTTGAATTTTTCCCCCTTGTGTTGTTTTTGTTGTTATTTTCCGGATTTTGGCAATTTTTTTTCAATTTTCCGCGCTCTTTGCCGCCCGCCAATTTTATTTCAAATAACGAATTATTTGGCGGATTGTTCAGGAATAGGTGTTGCCGGGACGAATGCTAGGCGCAGACTGCTGGTCTCGCGATCTCATTCCAGGTGAAAGTGCTCCGTGACCGGAGAAGAGCGAACCAAATCCCACCGGTGGGGAAGGGCAGTTTGCAACGGCAAGACACCGTGTTTCTTCTATGCGATCCCCCATCTTTTTGCTAACAACGAATGGTGCTGCCTTATATTTGAGAGCGAATGATAGAGAACCCAACCAGATTACCAGGGAGCAACGCTAATGGACAAACGCAAATTCCAAAAACAACAAACAGCGAGAGGCACAGCTTAGAACTTGCTCTCACTTCGAGACCCTCCCACTACATGGACCCGGGTACTCACAACAACAACAACAAAAATTTCCGACCTCAGCACTCTACGATGTGATCACCCCGGCGGCCGCCGCGAGACTGTGGCTCTGGCCCGCCTAGCATCGCCTTTCGTATTCAACAAAAACAACAACAATTTGGTTGAATTTTTCCCCCTTGTGTTGATTTTGTTGTTATTTTCCGGATTTTGGCAATTTTTTTTCAATTTTCCGCGCTCTTTGCCGCCCGCCAATTTTATTTCAAATAACGAATTATTTGGCGGATTGCCCAGGAATAGGTGTTGCCGGGACGAATGCTAGGCGCAGACTGCTGGTCTCGCGATCTCATTCCAGGCAAGACACCGTGTTTCTTCTATGCGATCCCCCATCTTTTTGCTAACAACGAATTGTGCTGCCTGATATTTGAGAGCGAATGATAGAGAACCCAACCAGATTACCAGGGAGCAACGCTGGTAGACAAACGCAAATTCCAAAAACAACAAACAGCGAGATTCACAGCTTAGAACCTGCTCTCACTTCGAGACCCTCCCACTACATGGGCCCGGGTACACACAACAACAACAACAAAAATTTCCGACCTCAGCACTCTACGATGTGATCACCCCGGCGGCCGCCGCGAGACTGTGGCTCTGGCCCGCCTAGCACCGCCTTTCATATTCAACAAAAACAACAACAATTTGGTTGAATTTTTCCCCCTTGTGTTGTTTTTGTTGTTATTTTCCGGATTTTGGCAATTTTTTTTCAATTTTCCGCGCTCTTTGCCGCCCACCAAATTTATTTCAAATAACGAATTATTTGGCGGATTGCCCAGGAATAGGTGTTGCCGGGACGAATGCTAGGCGCAGACTGCTGGTCTCGCGATCTCATCCCAGGTGAAAGTGCTCCGTGACCGGAGAAGAGCGAACCAAATCCCACCGGTGGGGAAGGGCAGATTGCAACGGCAAGACACCGTGTTTCTTCTATGCGATCCCCCATCTTTTTGCTAACAACGAATGGTGCTGCCTGATATTTGAGAGCGAATGATAGAGAACCCAACCAGATTACCAGGGAGCAACGCTGGTGGACAAACGCAAATTCCAAAAACAACAAACAGCGAGAGGCACAGCTTAGAACTTGCTCTCACTTCGAGACCCTCCCACTACATGGACCCGGGTACTCACAACAACAACAACAAAAATTTCCGACCTCAGCACTCTACGCTGTGATCCCCCCTACGGCCGCCGCGAGACTGTGGCTCTGGCCAGCCTAGCATCGCCTTTCATATTCAACAAAAACAACAACAATTTGGTTGAATTTTTCCCCCTTGTGTTGTTTTTGTTGTTATTTTCCCGATTTTGGCAATTTTTTTTTAATTTTCCGCGCTCTTTGCCGCCCGCCAATTTTATTTCAAATAACGAATTATTTGGCGGATTGCCCAGGAATAGGTGTTGCCGGGACGAATGCTAGGCGCAGACTGCTAGTCTCGCGATCTCATCCCAGATGAAAGTGCTCCGTGACCGGAGAAGAGTGAACCAAATCCCACCGGTGGGGAAGGGCAGATTCCAACGGCAAGACACCATGTTTCTTCTACGCGATCCCCCATCTTTTTGCTAACAACGAATGGTGCTGCCTGATATTTGAGAGCGAATGATAGAGAACCCAACCAGATTACCAGGGAGCAACGCTGGTGGACAAACGCAAATTCCAAAAACAACAAACAGCGAGAGGCACAGCTTAGAACCTGCTCTCACTTCGAGACCCTCCCACTACATGAGCCCGGGTACTCACAACAACAACAAAAATTTCCGACCTCAGCACTCTACGATGTGATCACCCCGGCGGCCGCCGCGAGACTGTGGCTCTGGCCCGCCTAGCACCGCCTTTCATATTCAACAAAAACAACAACAATTTGGTTGAATTTTTCCCCCTTGTGTTGTTTTTGTTGTTATTTTCCGGATTTTGGCCATTTTTTTTTAATTTTCCGCGCTCTTTGCCGCCCGCCAATTTTATTTCAAATAACGAATTATTTGGCGGATTGCCCAGGATAGGTGTTGCCGGGACGAATGCTAAGCGCAGACTGCTAGTCTCGCGATCTCATCCCAGGTGAAAGTGCTCCGTGACCGGAGAAGAGTGAACCAAATCCCACCGGTGGGGAAGGGCAGATTCCAACGGCAAGACACCATGTTTCTTCTACGCGATCCCCCATCTTTTTGCTAACAACGAATGGTGCAGCCTGATATTTGAGAGCGAATGATAGAGAACCCAACCAGATTCCCAGGCGGGGGGGGGGACGCTGGTAAACAAACGCAAATTCCAAAAACAACAAACAGCGAGAGGTACAGCTTAGAACCTGCTCTCACTTCGAGACCCTCCCACTACATGGGCCCGGGTACTCACAACAACAACAACAAAAATTTCCGACCTCAGCACTCTACGATGTGATCACTCCGGCGGCCGCCGCGAGACTGTGGCTCTGGCCCGCCTAGCACCGCCTTTCATATTCAACAAAAACAACAACAATTTGGTTGAATTTTTCCCCCTTGTGTTGTTTTTGTTGTTATTTTCAGGATTTTGGCCATTTTTTTTCAATTTTACGCGCTCTTTGCCGCCCGCCAATTTTATTTCAAATAACGAATTATTTGGCGGATTGCCCAGGAATAGGTGTTGCCGGGACGAATGCTAGTCTCGTGATCTCATCCCAGGTGAAAGTGCTCCGTGACCGGAGAAGAGCGAACCAAATCCCACCGGTGGGGAAGGGCAGATTCCAACGGCAAGACACCATGTTTCTTCTACGCGATCCCCCATCTTTTTGCTAACAACGAATGGTGCTGCCTGATATTTGAGAGCGAATGATAGAGAACCCAACCAGATTACCAGGGAGCAACGCTGGTGGACAAACGCAATTTCCAAAAAAAAAAACAGCGAGAGGCACAGCTTAGAACCTGCTCTCACTTCGAGACCCTCCCACTACATGGGCCCGGGTACTCACAACAACAACAACAAAAATTTCCGACCTCAGCACTCTACGATGTGACCACCCCGGCGGCCGCCGCGAGACTGTGGCTCTGGCCCGCCTAGCACCGCCTTTCATATTCAACAAAAACAACAACAATTTGGTTGAATTTTTCCCCCTTGTGTTGTTTTTGTTGTTATTTTCCGGATTTTGGCAATTTTTTTTCAATTTTCCGCGCTCTTTGCCGCCCGCCAATTTTATTTCAAATAGCGAATTATTTGGCGGATTGCCCAGGAATAGGTGTTGCTGGGACGAATGCAGATTCCCAGTAGGGGGGGGGGGGGGGGACGCTGGTAAACAAACGCAAATTCCAAAAACAACAAACAGCGAGAGGAACAGCTTAGAACCTGCTCTCACTTCGAGACCCTCCCACTTCATGGGCCCGGGTACAACAACAACAACAAAAATTTCCGACCTCAGCACTCTACGATGTGATCACCCCGGCGGCCGCCGCGAGACTGTGGCTCTGGCCCGCCTAGCACCGCCTTTCATATTCAACAAAAATAACAACAATTTGGTTGAATTTTTCCCCCTTGTGTTGTTTTTGTTGTTATTTTCCGGATTTTGGCAATTTTTTTTTCAATTTTCCGCGCTCTTTGCCGCCCGCCAATTTTATTTCAAATAACGAATTATTTGGCGGATTGCCCAGGAATAGGTGTTGCCGGGACGAATGCTAGGCGCAGACTGCTGGTCTCGCGATCTCATCCCAGGTGAAAGTGCTCCGTGACCGGAGAAGAGCGAACCAAATCCCACCGGTGGGGAAGGGCAGATTCCAACGGCAAGACACCGTGTTTCTTCTATGCGATCCCCCATCTTTTTGCTAACAACGAATGGTGCTGCCTGATATTTGAGAGCGAATGATAGAGAACCCAACCAGATTCCCAGGGGGGGGCAACGCTTTTGGACAAACGCAAATTCCAAAAACAACAAACAGCGAGAGGCACAGCTTTACCTTTTTTCTACGCCGAGTTTCGATGCGGTCCCCCATCTTTATACTAACCCGGCTTGTCATTGGAGACCCGAAAGATGACATGCTATACAGCCAACCACCACCACCAATCACCCACCCGCGCAAGTGGGCCCCCTACATTTTACTAGCAACGATAAACACTGCTTTACTTTTTTTTTATGACGCGCCGAGTTCGCAGCCGGTCCCCCATATTTTTACTCACAGCGCGGGACGCTGCTTGATATTGGGGATCGGTAAAGGAAAACCAGTTTTATTCGTCTGCGATGATCATTGGGGGTGCGCGCGTTTTAGGAAAAATATAACGACATGCTCATGGCTCAGGGACGGGGGATGGTGATTATTTTATTCATTTCCTTAAGGGGAAACGAAAATAAAGGACTTTGCACAGTTGACTGCAAGTGCAGTTCTTCCGTGTTAGAAACCATGTCCTCTATTTAATATCATCATCAGTAAATTCGATGACACATGCTGTCATCGCGAGTTGCACGATTCTGTTTGGTTTGCAATTATGTGTCAAGAATCATGCATCGATCTGTTAACATCGCGACGTACGAAATCCTGATTCAAATCGCTCGGCGAAGAGAAAGTGAGATGGGTTGTTGGGTTTTGAATTTGGAAGAGTTTCTGAAGGTTTTCGACTTCGGCAACTACGGGAAGATGAAAGACCTGCTAGGCGTGCTTCGTTGGTAAGATGAGCATGTTATACCCTCGAAGTATTTAAGAAATAAACAAAGGTCATCGCGTGCGACAAGTTGGGCGAAACATCATTCCGCCTGCAGGACAGCGGGTCAGAGTTCCTACAGATTATGGACCTAAGCTGTGCCAGATATTGAGGGGGCTCCAAAAATAAAACAAACCTCGTTAACTACATGATTTACAAATACATTCTTCATTTTCTATTTTACAAAGTCGTCCTCCTCTCACTCCCGCTTGAGAGCACCGTCAATGCTTCCGATTGCACTCGCATTGGTGGTCGCCTTCGAGTCTGCATCCATCCTGCCATCATTCGACGCCTGCGAGTCGGTGATGTTAGCTTGAGTTTTGTCAACAGGAACTGCATTTGCCATGGCTATAAATTTGAACACCGAACATAGCAGATTCCAACGTCATTTTCCTCAGCTGGCCGGTGGCACGGAGCTTATAGTTACAGGGGGGTAGACAGTAACGATCAGGCGGTAAGCGACGACCGCAATGTGGTTTAATCGTAGGCAGTGGCATGGAGTTGCGAAAAAATTTGATTGTTTACAAACAATTTGTTGGAATTGGACTTACGATAGGTAAACTCTAGCAGCGGATTTATTACCCTCGGCTCCTAGGCGATTACGTTGAGCTCCCTCAAAATGGACATAGCAACTTGGGCAGCTTTGGCAACCTTTTTTACTTGATTATTTATTTAAGTTTTCTCAATTATTGACGCCACTTTCCTCAGGAGCTGGTCGACATGCGAGATCACACCAAAAACGATAAGGCAAAGAGGGGCGTCAGTAATATTAACGCAGAGAGATAGAGCAGGACGGGAAAACTACTGCTGAGCACAGGTCGAGAGGGACCTCAATCAATTTGATTTGCGCATTTGGAGGGCGCTTCTCTTGGTGTGCGTATGTGGGTGAATCTCTAAGCTAACCCTGCATGTTGCTGCCCCTTTACATTTGAGAATTCTGAATTTTTTACCGTTGTTGACTGCACAGCCTTGATAGCTGTTTGACTGTCAACATAAATAGGGCTTGTAGCTCTCAACATTATATGCAAAAGGGCTCAGGGACGGGTAATATCAGGCCTGATATTACGGCGGCGAAGGAAAAAGTTACTTTCGCATGTTAACTTTTCAGTTTTCTTTCGCGAAAGAAGAAACAAAAAACCGAAAGGAAAAGCCATGGACAAGAGAACTCTCTTCGACTTATTATTTCTCTTTGCTTTGTTTTCTTGAGTAGAACAGCGCCACCACTGAAAAGTTAACATGCGCAAGTAACTTTTTTCTTCGCCGCCTGATACTTCTAGTTTCATATATAATACTAGGCAAACACGCCTAGTAAATCTATATGGGCTAAGAAAAGTGTGCGCAAAAAAACGCCTATCGAGGCTAAGAAATTTTATCATCGCTGTTTGGCACCACTTTGTGTAGTGACATTTGTTACGCTTCAGCTATTAATTTTTTTCCTTTTCTTTATTTAGAAAAATAGATCGGGCAGATTTAAAACAATGTAACAAAATAATATTAGATCTTATTTGTTTAATTTTTACCTTTTGGCGTTAGAAGTAAAGCGCCTCTTCGGCAATTTTTTTCTTATAAATGACGGCTGTAATGCCATTTCTATCATATCGATAACGTTTTTCGATAACAATTGGAAAAAAATTGTTTGGTAGCACAGTTTTTATCGCGGCTAAGGAATTAAGGCTGGATAGTTATCCATATATTTCGTAATTCTATACAGGCTTAGTTGTTAGTGTAATTAACATGGAAAATATTTTCTTAGCCTATATAAAAAACACGCCTACTGTAAGCATTCAGCACCAAACCAGGCAGCTGTTCCTCGCTGGTGGAAGGAAGAATGGGAATGGAAATCAGATAGATTTTGTGCGAGTCAGAAAGAGAAGGGCTGATTGCACCGAAAATCCAACGAAAATCTATTCCCAACATAAACGCTTCCTACCAGTGCTGCCAGTCACCTTCTCGATAGGAGGGGGTTTTTGAGGTCGATTACAAATGCGTCTTTTCGACGTGCACTTTTTCACAGAGTAGGGTCTGGCCACGACTTTACATATTTTCTACAACAAGTTATTGGCCTGAGTCGATGTTTGCACTTCCAAGCGTTAGAACATCGAAAACACTAAAGGAATGGCTTCCGTCGATCGCAAAGTCATTAATTTGGTATAAGACGACTTCCAAGTTGCCTTGTATTTGGCAATTTCATGCTACCGTGCTACGTAACTCTGTAGAGTTGTAAAAACTCTATTATTTTGTTAGCTGCGCGAAGTCTATTTAGAAAACGAACATTCAACATGAAGATCCTTAAATCGTTGTCATATACACGTTTACTAGGGTCGTCAACAATTAAATCGGTCTTTTGTTCTAGAACAAGCACAAGAACAGCCAGGCGTTTGTTGTCGCTTCACTTTCGGTTATCCAGGGTACACTCCGAGGACGTGACAATACGCTTTTGAAAGCCCATTGAAAAACCTCGTTTTAAAAAAATTAAGCTGACGTGGTAATTCCCTGAATAGTTTTTCTACAAATAAATCATATGTATCCAAATTCTATGTCCCTTCATTACATTGATGTTTCAATTCAATTTCATTACGTTGATGTTCCTTGACCATATTTTCCTTAGAAAACACGCCCTACCACAAGCTTACGACTATTTTAGACGGACCCTTCCGTGAAATCTTCAAAATTTGCAACTTGCCAAGTGGTTTGCAGAAATGTTAACGCATTTTCCATTTTCTACTTGTTCTTTTATATTTTTAACAGACATTTTGAATTCGCATTTCGTAGATTTAATTTCACTTGCAGCTGTTAAAATATCAAATTAAAAATATTTCTTCCATCCATTTACCATTTTAATAAATGATTACCACTGCACGAAAAAAGATGGTAATGCCATGCCACCACTAATTACCATGCCTGCCAACATGTGTACACCGAATTCGAAATTGCCGACACACCGACAACGTGGTTGGTAGCTCTGCACAGACTTCGATTGACTCAGCTAAGCGGACGGACGACGACGAAGAAAAAAGTTCTGCAAACCTGCTCTGGGCATCACGTTTACACCTGCGAAAAAGTAATTTTTTAAGTGGATTTTCATATTAATTTCATTTATAAACTATCTCCGAAGAATGGCTGACTCCAAAAAGTAAGTAAAACACTGTTCTCCACCACAATATTGTGCTAAATCCAGAGAAAAGCCACTTTGCGACAAAGCCGACACAGAACCACCTTCAATTTTGCTTGTCATCTTTGCGAAGCAGCCAGCCAGTACAAAGGGAAACGCAAACGTACCCTTCGCTCAATGGATGTACATATTAAAATTTAATTAATTTCACAAATTGCACTCGTGGAAATTGCTAACGCCAATCCTAAACAATGTGTTGAAATCATTTCGTCAGCGTCTGTTACGCTGTTTTAATCTTTTGTGAAATTATGTGGCGCAGACTAGAAGTTTCCGTGGTTCTTTGTTTCGTAAACATTTTTTCCTGTGAAATGTTATCAGTTTAAAATCCACTGTGCGTCGTAAAAATCAGTTTTTAAATCGCCCATCAAAGTGGTCTTTGGAAATTTGTGAATTTTCGTGATTTGGAAAAATTCTTTCTCTTTGATCGGTTTTTTTTTGCCGCTGTTCCTCTTTTCTATACGTACGTCTGTGAGAATTAAAATGGCGTTCAAAGAAAAAGAATTACATCAAACAAATAGATGGTGGTATGTTTCTGCCGATGTCGGCGTTTATGAGCTCGAAAAAACGATGAAATTTAGTGTTTATATCTGGATTTGGATTGAATTATTTATTTTTTTAATTATTCTTGCAGCTCCGATGATTTAGCAACCGCAATCCTTAAGAGGAAGGATCGTCCAAACCGCCTGATTGTGGAGGAAGCTATTAACGATGACAACTCGGTTGTCTCATTATCTCAGGTAAGTCGAAGTAGTGATTCTTGGTTAATTACTCATAATAAGCCTCGTCATTCGAGCATGTGTGTTGTGTGTTCGTTGTCAGCGAAATCGGTAGTCTTTTTGCGATTAAAACTAGGTCATGAACCTTTGTGGAGAGTTTTTGACTCCAGCCGAGAAAGAATGAGAAAATTTATTTGTGTATCTGCGTCTACCTCGTTTATATTGAACGCAATGCCTCTTTGTTTTCAAATTCATGGTGTTGCCTTGGTCAGCGTTGTTAAAGGATATGAACCAAGGCATACACATTCATGCATTGGGAATATTCTCGAAACACTTCCGCTTGAAAGTCGTTTATTTATACCAAAGTCCAAACAATTAAAAATATGCATGCACACTGGCTTTCTTTATTGCTTCAAAGTAAACAACTCAAAGTCGATACTCATGCTGCCCTTGTCGCTGGGGTTTTTGTTTTTTATAAAATTGTCTGGAGGACGCCATTACCGAATGTGTGTTTCACAACCTATTCCTAAATGAAAATTGTATTAATTTCCAAAATTGAACAAACCTAATCATTACGCATGTTAAACTTGATATGCGATTACCGGTTGACCAAAATCAAGTGTTGACTTTCTTATCTAAAGTGTCTGTTTTACCTCCAACAAATATGAACATGACGTGACTCAGTTTACACCTATCTGAGCACTGAAATGCAATTATTAATTCAAGACTATTTTCCTTTAAGAAGTGCTCATGGTGTACCTATGCACTGACACTCAAGATTCCTTTCTAAATACTTGCGACGATTATCACTGCGGGAGTCGTTAATTATTTTACACTCTAAGAATCATGTATCTAACCCCTCTTCTTCAGTAAAATAGAAAGTAAGAATCCTCACTTTCGAAAACAATATCGCTTCTTCTTCCCCTAGTCAGAAACTAGTCAATATGGCTACTCTCAGACTTCCAAAGACGATTTCTTTAAGTTCGAAGGCTCTTTACCTCCGTCGTGTGAGTTTGCACTAACAAAAAGTACTTTAGTTTAACTAAACTGTAGACTCTGGAGGTACATCAATGAAACCTTAGAGCACATACACTACAAGAACCAGGTAGTTTTTTCGTCGATTTCGTTATTACACGTGACAACACGTAGAAGGATGTTAAATGTTCTATCATCGTAGAGCATTTCGTTTTCAGCAAATTAGTTGTGGAATGAAATCTATTTAACAGAAAACACCATGAGGAACTTAGATTAAGTGGCACACTAGCCCAACTTTCCAGTCTGTAAAATGTTATTTTGTGTGTAAACACTGAGAATTCTTCTTTCATTTGCATTAGGAATGTACAGTATAATATTTAAGTAAAACGCAGCTTTTCTTAAGCAAGCGCTTCCCAGAACTTGATTATCCTGCAGTTCCGACGAATAAAACACAGCAGGACAGACAGAGGCCTAAGTGAAAGAGCAATCCCCTCACGTTCGCATACTATACCAAGTAAGCGTTGATATCTTTTCTTCAACCAAACCAAACGTTCACGCAATATCCTTCAGGACTCTGATTGCATCCATTTCTTCTTTCTTTTGATTAAATTTTCGATGATTTAGCGCAGAGGTTCGACCTTATATTACCGATTACGTGTGCGATTTTAGTCTTGTTTGTTATTAACAGATTTTACAAAAACCCCTCAAAAATAAGCCAAACAGTTCCAAATTACAAGACCTCGCTCTTCAATTTATGTCAGATCTTCGTGTGACACATGGCCTAGAAATTGCCGCAAATTAATCGTCTTTCGTTCACTGCATGGTCGCAGTGTGTTCCAAGAACCACATGTCTTCAATGTCCATACCAATCAAGTTGAGCCCACTCTGTTGTCATGATATGGGACGGAACGCCATTCACGGTCACTCATTTCAGACTTCATATTCGAAACAGCACAGTCATAACATGCCGCCTGTCCAAAAATTGCTTCAAACAGTGGCTAGCCAAGGATTTTCTTAATATCACGAAAATTCTCTGTACCCCGATTCCGAAAAATTCGTTTACTCACGAAACCTTTCAGGTGAAAGTGTGCTACATCCATGAAGGTGGTTTTATCAATTAAAATCGTCCGTTTCCTGTTGATTCTTGAGAACTCAACTGACAAACTGCTTTGAACTGTCTGATGTCTTGATTTCATACGTCAATTGAATTTTGAAAGCATGACTTTTGATGTTGTTAGGATATAATGCAGGGCTTACTTACTTACTTAGGTGGCGCTACAATTCGGGGTAAATCTGGGCCTCTCCAGTTAGCCCGGTCCTTAGCTAACTGCCTCCAGTTGCGCACACCAAGTTGGTTGAGGTCCCCTTCTACTTGTGCGCGCCACCTTAGGCGAGGTCTTCCTCTACTGCGTTGTTCCTCCGGGTTAGATTTGAAGACTCTGCGTGCCGGAGCGTTAGTGTTCATTCGCTCTACATGCCCCAGCCATCTTAGCCGATGGATACGTATCTTCTTGACTAGGGCGATGTCGCTGTACAGCTCGTATAGTTCGTGATTAAATCTTCTCCTCGAAAGCCCGTCAACCGAATATCTTCCGAAGAATTTTTCGTTCGAAGCAACCAAGGATATCTTCATCCGCTTTCGACAGTGTCCATGCTTCAGCGCCATAAAGCAGGACTGGGATGATTGAGGTCTTATACAGAATCTCCTTAGTTCTTCAGGATAGGGCCTTACTACTCAAATTGCCTTCTTAGCCCGAAGAAACAGCGATTGCCAAGAGTTATTCTTCGTTTGATTTCCGACGTGGTGTCATTATCGGAGGTAATAGCAGAGCCAAGGTAGACAAAGTCCCTTACTACTACCCCGAAGTTATAGCTATCAACTGTGACGTTCTGTCCAATTCGTCGGTGTTGGGTGTCCCTTCTTGTTGACAGCAAATACTTAGTTTTGCCCTCGTTTACCGCTAAACCCATTTTGGCCGCTTCTGTTTCGCACAATTCGTTCAAGTATGATGTTGAAAAAGTCACATGACAGCGCGTCTCCTTGTCTAAAACCTTTTTGGACATCAAAGGTTTCGGTAAGATCGTTACCGACCTTGATGGAGCAGCGAGCATTCTCTGTCGTCATCCTGCACAGACGGACGAGTTAAGCAGGGATGCCAAAACTAGACAGCTCGTCTCTATAAATGCTGTCATAGGCGGCCTTAAAATCGACAAAGAGGTGGTGTGTATCGATTTGGACTTCTTGGGTTTTTTCCAGGATCTGCCGAAGTGTGAAAATTTGATCAATTGTGGACTTTCTTGGTCTAAAACCGCACTGATAGGGACCAATCAGGTTGTTGACAAAAGGTTTCAGGCGTTCACACGTATGGCAGATAAAATCTTGTACGCGATGTTGAGGAGGCTGATACCCCTGTAGTTGGCGCAGTTGAGGGGGTCTCCTTATTTGTGAATCGGGCAAACGATGCTGAGATTCCATTCATTGGGCATACACTTATCTGTCCAAATCTTAGAAATGAGTTGGTGTACGCTCTCTACCAGGTCATTTCCAGTTGCTTTAAATACCTCGGCCGGAAGGCCGTCGGGTCCAGCAGCCTTGTTGGATTTTAGTTTAGATATTGCTTTCCGCACTTCGTTTTGGTTAGGTGGACGGAAATTTTGGCTATCATCGTCTAGGTTGAATGGGTTCTGCCTGAGAGCGGGATGTTGGTCTTCGTCGCCGTTATACAGTCTGCAGAAATAGTTTTTCCAAATTCTCAGCACCGACTGTTCGACATTGCAGGGTATTTTTTCGAAAATTATAAATGCTATGTTATAACCGACTCAGACTCTTAATGACACTTGCATTCACTGTGGTGAAGTTTTCGATTGACCAGACGAAACGACCCAGTTCAAGTTTCTCGATAAATCTTAAAGTTGTCATTGACTAAAATTTGCCCAAACTGGGAAATGTCTTCGTATAATATTCATCATATTTGAAATGAGTTTTCACAATAATGAGTATTAGTTCTTCGCTTAGCGTGTCATGACTAATAATCGCAACAAAGACAGGATGACAAATACTATAGTTTTGTGGCCATCAACCTTGCATTTGCAGGGTAAATGTTTCTGTCAGGTGTAACAAATCCAGTTGTGGCAAGATTTAACTGTTACATTCTACTTCTACTCCATATTCAGCAAGAGTTTCTTGCTCGATGCTTGCTTAGTCAACAGTGTCTTGAGGGAGTAAGCGGATAGTTTTTCAAACAAATTGTTCGTTATCAACTCAATGGTCGCGTTCGCTATTTCAAATAAATAAATAGCTGGCGCGACAGCTCGGGATGAGCCAAGGCCTAGCTTCTCGCAACCATTCATGTTGTTCGTTTTAAATATTTCGCACGAATGGAAATTTCAAGCAAATGCATTTGAATATTTGCAGTTAAACGTCAAAAATTGTCTAATTCCTTAGTCGATTTTCAGACTCTAGACCAATCAAAACACGTTGTCTAATCTAGAACACCGAACGCGACCAATATTAGGGCTGGGACTGCAGCATTTCTTCTTAGTCCACACGAAAACTGAATGACTGTTCCGTTAAAATCGATGAACAGAGGAAAACAAAAACACTGGTAAGATGTGCAAATATTCTAAACGCTGTGATTCATCAGTTGGCTTATGTCTCATGAACCTCGACATTTTTTTGCGCCTATGAATGACGGCGTTCGATGGTGGTGCTTCCTTTGCACATTAGTTGTCTCTTTGATAAACTCTATGCACGCTCAGCAGCGCCTTAAGACAACCTTTGACATGAATAAGCTAAAGATCAAGATGCACTTATCAGAAGCATACCAGCGTCCGTGCCAATTAAATATTCTTTCTAGACTCTCGCCGGTCACATATCCATGCCCTTTACCCATGTTCAATAGCAGTTTACGTTGCTAGAGGTAATTTGGAACGGATTACCAACTTGCTTGCTGACTTGTATCGTTGTATAGCCCCTTGTGTCGTTTTTTGTGCATCTGTTACTGAGCATGCCCTCCGAAGGAGTATTGGTGTTCCGATAGTCTTCTGGTGCTTTTTTGAGCCTAAACAAATGCTATTGTATCGACCCTGTCTAGTGAGCAGTAACTAGTCTTTAGTATTTATCTTGATCTGGGAAAACGCATTCCTTTCACAACACAACAAATTGTTAACGACAACTATATCATTATGTCCAATTGACTAACAGTCGGTGCATTCCCCTATCGCTTAGTTTTTGTACCAAAATGACAGATAACTGTTAAAGCAGGAAATACAAGATGCAAGCCTGCGGTTGTATGCAAGGATTATTTAGTGTGTTAGCACGCTTTCCAAGGTTTTACCGGTATCGCATGTTCGAACGCTTTGGATCGAAAACCTGCGGTTCGCCGTGATGGATTGTTTGGCTAACTTATAGTGTGTTCTGAGAGGCTTCGTACAACGAAAAGACAAGGATTGTAAAAGAAGTCAATTTTAACATGTCATTGGAGCTTTTGTACCTAAAACAGTAAATTTCTGAATCGTGGTACATGTAGGCTCTTGGTTGCATGAAAATCGCGTGCAGATTGTGTGTATTTGTGTGTGCTGCATACAGCTGTTTTACCGCTTTATTGCATATATATTTCCTGCTTAGAAGAGAAGTTAACGTTAAAGTGAACATTTTGCGACAACTGAGTTGCCAGCTTAGTTTGCTAAACAGGGAAAAAGGAACATAGCTCACATAGTGCTTTGTGGTAACCACGCGTTCCTGTTTCTATTGACTTAGCGGCAACCAAATCGCGTGTGTTGGGACCACGCCAAGTGCATTGTTATCAACGGGGGAAATACCGATTTGTAATAGCAGAAAATTCCGTAGAAGAAATTATCAGTCATATTATAAGGGGGATCCAAAGCCATTAAACCAAGTACACACGCATGTTCTTGTGGTGGTGCCAAGGTATTTAATGTATAATGCATTGTTAGACCCTGTTCACACAGGAGCAACGGACTGGATTTTTTTTTTTGACGTTTCGTGTTCAGATTGATAATCTTGTCTGAACACTTCCGCGGACTTTTTTTGACATATTCATTGTCAGTGTCGACCAAATTGATTTGATTTTTTGTGCTTATTTCACGAAATTTAGAACAATTTAAATAAATAACACAAATGCGATCAGCCTCTAGCCCAAAAGACGCTTTGTTTTATTCACGAAAACACTTTTTTTTACACGTTTGTCGAGTGACTGCCGATTGACATCTACAAACGTCAAAAAAAATCCAAGAATTTTAAAAAATCTAAAAATCTGGAGCGACGTAACATGTCACCTCTCCGCTTCCCCCCTCGCATGTAAACGTCAAAAAAAATCCAATCCGTTGCTCCTGTGTGAACAGGGTCTTAGGCGTAATTCGAAAATATGTTAATCCAGGAAACGCAGCTCGAAACACTTCAAATGTCCCCCACCAAGTCTGGACATTACCCTCGGATCGGACGCCGGTGAAGCCTAATACTGCCTGAGTTTCGAACCACTGGATATCGCTCGCACTATGGGAATATCATCAGAAGGGTATTCATATTCCCTTGATGCGCGTGTCGATTTTAAAAAGAAAATATTCCTTGATGCACCCATCTTTTCGGGCGAGTTTTGAACTCGTATATGCTCCACGCTTAGCTTGAAATATGGGTTTATGTATTTACTTTGAAATTTCGTGGCTTAACCATCGCCATTGTGCGTCGGTCTATAGCAACAGTCGATAAAAATATTCAAGCCATAGACAGCATTCCACAACATTTATGTAGCAACAATCGTCTCATTTTTAGAACGATGTGTTGCCTATTAAACATATTACACACAAGGCCTAGCTTCTCGCAGACATTCGTGTTGTGCGTGTTTAATTTTTCTCACGAATGGAAGGGGCGAATGGCGAATTGAGAGGCTTTTTTATGACAGATTATACTCCCGGAGGTTTGTCATTAGCCGACGAAAGGTGCCGCCCAAAAGGTTCGGTGAATATGGCCGGGGTTAAAGACAAACGCAGAGGAAGTCGATGCCACTATTCGTGTATTGCGTTTCATGGTCTTACTTACTTACTTACTTAAGGTGGCGCTACAGACCGGGGTGGTCCTGGGCCTCAACCAACAAGTCTCTGCAGCCAGCTGCCTCCAATTTTACACGCCAAGTTGGTTGAGGTCCCCTTTCACTTGCGTGCGCCACCTGAGTCGCGATCTTCATCTACTGCGCCGTCCCTCGGGTGTGGATTCGAAGATTTTTCGGCCCGGAGCGTTGGTGTCCATCCGCTCTACACCAATCGTTGGAGATTTACTCTTCTGGCTAGGTCGATGCCGCCGTACAGCCCATACAGTTCGACGTTGTATCTCCTCCTCCATTCACCGTCTGTGCAGACGGGACCGAAAATCACCCGAAGAATTTTCCTCTCGAAACAGCGGCCGCATCCGCATCCGCATTTGACAAAGTCCATGTCTCTGCGCCGTAGAGCAGGACTGGGACGATTAAGGACTTATAAAGGGTAGTTGTTCGAGAGAGGGCTTTGCTACTCAATTGCCTTCTTAGCCCAAATAAACAGCGATTGGCAAGAGTTATTCTTCGTTCATGGTCTTCCACTTAATGGATATAAAAAGTACTGATCCTCCCCATTTATCGTGTTGTTTGTGACTGAGTTTCTGTTTGGTAAGGCAGGGCTGGGGTAAACGTGTCCCTTTATTAAAGTCTAGGATCTATTAACCTAAGATAGGACTTATTCCCTCTCGAATGGAGTCCTTAAGGTTTTACTTGCTCTGTTAAATGTATGAAAATTTTGTGACCAGTCGTTGGTGCTTTATTTAAGTTGCTGTTTGAAATCATTTGACGATTGGTTTTGGAAGATGTGCGCCTCTGGTACTACCTCTTCTTGATTTATCTGCCCTTACACAAGACCAAATTATCAATGAATTTCCCTTCCAAATATTTGTTTCTAGGCTAAGATGGATGAATTGCAATTGTTCCGTGGCGATACTGTCCTTTTGAAAGGTAAACGTCGTAAGGAGACTGTTTGCATCGTTTTGTCCGATGATAGCTGTCCAAATGAGAAGATCCGCATGAATCGTGTTGTTCGAAACAATCTGTGTGTTCATTTATCTGATGTTGTGTCGATTCAATCGTGCCCCGATGTTAAGTATGGAAAACGGGTACGCATTTTACCCTTCGATGATACGACCGAGGGTGTCACTGGGTATGTAAAACTCAATTATACTCAAAAACCAATGTTATAACATATCATTTTGTTTTTTCCTGTAGAAACTTGTTTGAAGTGTACTTGAAGCCTTACTTCTTGGAAGCTTATAGACCCATTCACATGGGCGATAACTTTATTGTGCGCACTGCTATGCGTCCGATTGAGTTTAAAGTGGTCTTAACTGACCCCGAACCTTATTGTATTGTAGCACCGGAGACTGTCATCTTCTCCGATGGAGATCCAATTAAGCGAGAGGTGAGTCAAAACAGACACCAGCGCCACTGTTCGCAGTAACTTATTTTGTATGATTTCAGGAGGAGGAAGAGTCTCTCAATGCGGTTGGCTATGACGACATTGGCGGTTGCCGTAAGCAGCTCGCTCAAATTAAGGAAATGGTGGAGTTACCACTGCGTCACCCATCGCTGTTCAAAGCGATTGGTGTGAAACCGCCACGTGGTATTCTGATGTACGGTCCACCTGGTACGGGTAAGACGCTGATAGCACGCGCTGTAGCCAATGAGACGGGAGCCTTTTTCTTCCTTATTAACGGTCCGGAGATCATGTCCAAATTAGCCGGTGAATCAGAGTCAAATCTCCGGAAGGCATTCGAAGAAGCTGAGAAGAACTCGCCGGCGATCATTTTCATTGATGAAATTGATGCTATTGCTCCAAAGCGTGACAAGACTCACGGTGAGGTCGAGCGTCGTATTGTTTCACAACTTCTGACGCTTATGGATGGTATGAAGAAAAGCTCGCATTTGATCGTCATGGCAGCCACCAACCGTCCCAATTCAATTGATCCTGCATTGCGTCGCTTCGGACGGTTTGATCGGGAGATCGATATTGGTATTCCTGATGCCACCGGGCGTCTAGAGGTCTTGCGAATTCATACCAAAAACATGCGTTTGGCCGATGATGTTGATTTGGAGCAAATAGCGGCTGAGACCCATGGTCATGTGGGCGCCGATTTGGCTTCGTTGTGCTCGGAAGCAGCTTTGCAACAAATCCGTGAGAAAATGGATCTGATCGATTTGGAAGATGATAAAATCGACGCTGAAGTGCTGGCCTCTTTGGCTGTCACAATGGATAACTTCCGTTACGCAATGACTAAGTCGAGCCCATCGGCACTCAGGGAAACTGTTGTCGAAGTTCCAAACACTACTTGGACCGATATCGGTGGTCTGGAAAACGTGAAGAAGGAGCTTCAAGAACTTGTTCAATATCCAGTCGAACATCCGGACAAGTTCCTGAAGTTTGGCATGCAGCCAAGTCGTGGTGTGTTGTTCTACGGACCACCTGGTTGTGGTAAAACTTTGCTGGCCAAGGCTATTGCCAACGAATGTCAGGCCAATTTCATCTCGGTCAAAGGTCCAGAACTGTTGACTATGTGGTTCGGAGAGTCCGAGGCAAATGTGCGCGATATTTTCGATAAGGCACGTTCGGCTGCGCCATGTGTGTTGTTCTTCGACGAATTAGATTCCATCGCTAAGGCTCGTGGTGGGAACGTGGGTGATGCTGGCGGCGCCGCTGATCGTGTTATCAACCAGATCCTGACCGAGATGGACGGTATGGGCGCTAAGAAGAACGTATTCATTATCGGTGCTACCAACCGACCCGATATCATCGATCCAGCAATTTTGCGTCCTGGTCGTTTAGATCAGCTTATCTATATTCCACTTCCGGACGATAAGTCCCGCGAAGCCATCCTTAAGGCGAACCTGAGGAAGTCGCCTCTGGCAAAGGAGGTTGATCTCAACTACATTGCTAAGGTTACACAGGGTTTCTCTGGCGCTGATTTGACTGAGATTTGCCAACGTGCTTGCAAGTTGGCCATCCGACAGGCAATCGAAGCCGAGATCCGACGGGAAAAAGACAGAGCTG
The DNA here is from genome assembly GCA_917880715.2 of Matsumyia berberina. Classification (NCBI taxonomy): domain Eukaryota; kingdom Metazoa; phylum Arthropoda; class Insecta; order Diptera; family Syrphidae; genus Matsumyia; species Matsumyia berberina. The sequence continues at coordinate 104,499,711 of OU862870.1, read as the reverse complement.
AGAACCAAAGCTCAGCCATGGATGTAAGATGACTGTGTTTGTTCAACTGTTCGGCATTGTAATATTGTAATTTTTGTTTTATGTTAAGCAGATGGATGAAGACGATCCAGTTCCAGAGATCACTCGGGGCCACTTCGAGGAGGCGATGAAATTTGCGCGCAGGTCGGTTTCCGACAACGACATCAGGAAGTATGAGATGTTTGCACAGACACTTCAACAGTCTCGTGGTTTCGGATCAAACTTTAGGTACGCCACCCTTTTTCATTTCAAAATCTTTTTGCTTAACTACATGCATGTTGTCTATTTGTACTATAGATTCCCATCGAACTCAGGGCCTTCATCTCAAGGAGCCGGACCAAATGCTCCGGTGAACCCGCCAGGTGACAACGGCGACGATGACCTCTACAGTTAGATCTTTTCATAGTTTATATATTTTTTAATGAACAACAAGTAAAAGTAATCCCAATTGAATAATAAAAACAAAAGAACATTTGTATGTGGTAAGGCGGTCATTAGGAAACAATATTTGTTATAAGAAACGGAACACACATTCTTCAAACACCATAAAAAGAAAAACAAAAACATTTTTACTTAGCATATTCATCTAAGCTGAATCCAACATTCAAATGTCCTCCCCTATATGCAAATGAAAACCATTATTTAAAAATATATATAATATTACGAAACAAAAAAAAAGAAAACATTTGGTAAAATAAATTATTTCATTTGAAACAATAACATTTGTGGTGTGGTGGTGAGATTGTTCTTCTTAAATCGCGTGACCCCTTTTCCTCATTTTTTTTTTCTCCATGGTGTGTAGATTTCTGTTTTATCTGACACTTATTTTTAAGTTTATGCGAAATAAATCGGAGATGATGGCGGATGTGCTTCATGGAAACAAGTTGTTTTAATAGTTATCGACGGTGCGAGCTTGAAGAGAAAACCTTTGGTTATTTGGAAAACGATCGTCTATTCTGACAGCCGTCCTATTTCATTGGCAGCTTTTCTAAAATTTATTTGTATAACAAGTGCAATGGATCTAACAGGTCAGAGTGCATCTCGGCCGCAGCATTTTATCGTGTTTGTATTCAGTGTAGAGGAAGATTCTCTAATTTTACAAATTAAATCGTCAACAACCGCCTGCAGAAGTTTTACGCTCTATGAAAACACAACTGGTTGTTCTGTAATACAGCAGATGATGGCGTTTTACGCTTAGAGTAAGTACTGTGTTTAGTTTAGTAGATGTAGAGCCAAATTTCTCCAACAATGTGCGTATAACTGAAGACAAACCATAAGTTCTCTAAATTTACCAACTTCTGCCACATATTTGACAATTGCGATACTGACGTACGTGTTAACGGTCACATCTGACTAAGTGATGATTGCAGTGACTCGATAAGTTGCTAAAAATGTATTATTTTATCCCAGTCCACGAGCAAATTATCTATTCAACAAGCAACATCTCAGCCATACATTTTCCCACCTTTTGCTTTCTCTCTTTCACAGATGGACCACAGTCATCCGTTTGGCCAAACGTGTTTCACATCCTGATGCAATGGAGTATGAAATCCGTCCCATGAATCCTCTGATGTGTACATTACTGGGACCTTAACCCACTCACCTCGCACAGCACTCCAACGCATTAACTACTGAACAACGGTGACCGCGCAGGGTAAGTTTTGCATAAATACGGTTTTAAAGACCTTCCATTGTTATGTAGGTAGATATCCTTTGCCGTCTTACCTTAAAGTGACACAATGGCCGATCAACGAAAATGGACCTCAGTTGGATAAGCATTATGGGGACTTTTGTTGTAAGTGTGGTTTTTAAAGAAACGACGAATAAGGCTACCAATCTTTCTATGAAATTTCAACACGACGTAGGTACATACATATGTATATACATACATACATAAATTCCCCAACATCAACTCGGCTGCAGATTTTTGTGCATCACATTTTGAAACCGTTGCTCAACGCGATATGTAACGATGTGTAACAAATGTCCAAATAGCAACACGAGCTCGTAAATTACCAGTACACGAATCGTTGAAAAACACTTTTCCAATCTATATAAGACACCCGTTTTAAAGCTAATTACGTAAAACATCAACAACAACAGACGGCTAACTATACATACTACATATGTACATCACACTGACTGAAAAAATCTCACATAAGTAAAGGGTTTTTCAATAGGGACGCTACAAAAGTAGAGCGACAGGGACAGCAAACGACGCCATATTTTTCTTGCGGTTTTTTGACATTTCATGATGGAAAGATATACGAGCCAACAACGAGTCGAAATTATTAAAATTTACTACCGAAATTCGGAGTCAGTGGCCTCAACGTTAAGAGCGCTACGTCCAATTTATGGTCGTCATAATATCTGGCTGGATGGCTTCGTCAATAAACAAAATATGCGGTATTGGTCAGGCAGCAATCCACACGTACTCCATGAGTCATCATTGCATCCCGAAAAAATTACCGTTTGGTGTGGTTTATGGGCCGGCGGCGTCATTGGGCCGTACTTCTTCCGTGATGATCAAGACCGGCACGTTACTGTGAATGGGGATCGCTACCGTTCAATGATAACCGAATATTTTTGGCCCCAATTGGATGATATGGACTTGGAGGACATGTGGTTCCAACAGGACGGCGCCACAAGCCACACAGCGAATGTCACAATCAATTTATTGGAAACCAAGTTTGGAGAACGTGTTATCTCACGAAATGGTCCAGTCGCTTGGCCGCCTCGGTCGTGCGATTTGACGCCGTTAGACTATTTCCTGTGGGGCTACGTCAAGTCTATGGTCTATGCCAACAAGCCAGCGACGATTTATGACTTTCGTACGAATATCGAACGTGAAATTGCAGCAGTATCGGCCGATTTATGCTTGAAAACCATCGAAAATTGGGTTCAGCGTCTGGACTACTACAAGCGTGCCCGTGGTGGCTATGCAAAAGAAATCGAGTTCCATACATAATGGCATCGAACTTTCACAGGAATAAAGAATTTCATTGATATCCAAAACCGTTTTTGTTTTATTTAAAAAAACTTTTGTAGGGCTCTTATTGAAAAACCCTGTACATACATATATGTACATATGTACTGTACATACATATATGTACTGTACATACATACTGGCGTTCATAGACTTCTGCTCTACGCACTCCCTGATGTCTTTTTGGTCCAAGGGCAAAGAGATTTACAAAAAAAAAAAAAATTCGACTGGGGAGCCAGTCCTATACTTCCCACCTCATATTATGCTATATCAAAAACAGTGATATTGTTATTTATTTAATAATTAAAGAAAACATGCATAGAGAGCGGAAAATTCGAAGACACACTGTTTAATATTGTTCCACAAAGAGTTGTTGCGCGAACTCGAAAAAAAAAAAAGTTTCTTAAATTTCCTCAGCATCCGCTAGACCGATTAAGCTCAAAATCTAATCAGCTCTAAGTTTTACGCTGACAAATAAAACAAAAAAAACCGCATGGTCCTACGTTGTTTCGTTCTCCAGATATCGTAGGAGGAAAATATTGTCACACACACACACACACAGACATCATTCCGAAAATGGGTGCAAACGGTTTCTAGTATATAGTAATGTCAAGTCCTGTTCATATCTCGAAACATTTTGATCGGACCGATTACAATACTTCCCTTACCAAGGTGGGAAGTAAAAAAACGTTCTTATTTAGTTGTTAACATTTTTCCCTTGATACCACTGTTTTCATCTTTTTTGGACTCATAATCCTTGCAATTGTTAGTCATGGCTACAGTGATCTCATCAAATCATCATCATCACCACGCAGACGCCATCTATCACTCCAATTGCATTCAACGTCACAGGCACTTCATCAGAAACTACCAGTTGAACGCGTCAACACGACACTTGATCTCTAAAAGTATCACCTAATCAACCACTTACGCATAAAGAGCTCAACACATTACAGTTCTAGAGCAGTAGTTTTAAGAAAAAGAAACGTTAAAACTGTATCCAGAGTGAATAAAAATAAAATATTTACCAAAATTGTAGACCACTGTCTCTTAATTTCTGAAAGTTTGACGTTTGTTCTCAATTTCAACATTTCAGCACATAACGGTACACGTCACAAAATGTTAACGGACGTCATCTTGTAGAACAACCTTGGGAGCACCAGACTGCATTAAAATAATTTTTGCCCGCATAATATTTACCCCCCCTTAGAGTGGAAACAAATTAAATATGACGGGAAAATCTAGGAGTTGTTTGTTTTTATTTTTTTCATGTTTTGACATAACGGTGCATGTTGCGGATTTTCAGAAGACGTCACCTTGTAGAGCAACCTTGGAAGCACAGGACTGCATTAAAATTAATTCTCCCCTTACAGCCCTCGTCCCTTAAAATAGAAACGAACAAATATAACGCAAAGATTTTAAACGTTGACATGTCGGGGCATAACGGTACATGCAATACAATTTTTGGAAGACCCCATCTTATAGAGTTCCCTTCGATACTTAGTTTTTTTTCTTCTTTTGTTTTCTTTGTATTGCATCAAATTGCATCAACATTTATTCACCACCGGCACCTGATTTAAACAGAAAACAAAAAAAACATGGCCATAAAAACCGGGCAGACTAGAGTCCTAGAGCACTAGTTTTAAGAAAAAGAAACATTAAAACTGTATCCAAACTGTTGGGTTAGCCAGCCAGTAGTCACGACTCACATCCACGCCACGACGAATCGGAATTTTACTGAAATTTCGCACCAGACACCAGGCCACCAGACTTCTCAGAAAAACAAGTATCACGAAAGAAATTTCGCCAGGCCACGATCTCAGGAAAACAAATTGAGTTGTTTAAAACGTCGGAGAGTGTGAAGTCTCCAAACGACAAAAAAACGACAACGTGGACACTTTTTTTCTCGCGTTTTTTAAGACTTTTTCATTCCTGTTGTAGTTCGCAGTATTTTTTTCGCTTTGATTTTTTTTCTCTGAAAATTTTGCGAAATTTAGGATGGGCACAACTTTTTTGTCCCAGCTAAAACCATGAAATTTAGTTGTTGTCACAGCTACAATTCTTTGCACTAGCTAAGGTTGTTATGTTTGTTAAATCCAGCTCGGACATTTACCGGATGTGTGGGGTGAAATTCTCGACACCGAGCTTGTTTTAGCTCGGACACTTACCGGACGTCTGGGGTGTGTCACATTCCCCTACATCAGCAGTCCTAGCTAACATTTACAGGGCTACAGGGCTGAAATAAACGTCAAACGAGAATACGGTGCGGAGATTTTTATCGAAGGTTTCATTTTTGGACGAGGTAAACTGTATTAACGAACATAGGTAATGAAGGGCGGAATGGGCAAATTTCTTTAGAATATACATAGCTTAAACTTGAAAGTCTTGGCTAAGGTGGTCGCAAAGGAGTGTAGCTTTAACTTGCAGGTCTTGGTAGCATGAGAACATATCGTAGTTGAATTGCGAGAAGCGATAAGCTGCTGTTGTTGGTTGTGAAAGTATGTATTGTCGCTTTTGTGGACTATTGGACTTCTAGATGAATAAGCTGCTGAGCGAGCGATGGGCATGTGCCAACAACGTTTGATTCGCGACGAAGAGGGGTAAACTGCTGTTGTTGATTGCGTGTTGGTCTTGAGCACTATTTGAGTTTTAGATGAATAAGTTGGTCGTACATATATATTCAAGGTTGCGTGCGTCGGACTTTTGAACGAGCGATGGGGATGTGCCAATGTTTCCTAACACTGTAATAAAGAAGTATGTTTACCAGCACAGTCATGCTTTACTAGTTATCTTAGGGCTGTTCCACTGCGTTCAGTGGAAATTATTGATCGAAGGAGGAACGGCATGATAGTGTGTTGTCCTCTTTGTAGCAGGACGGGGAATATACCGTCTAGTCCCGCTGCTTCGACAGGCTGAAAAGTGTTCAATGTAGAATTCAGCTGTAGCTCTGAGCAAAAAGCAGAAGAGTTATCTCCTCGCTGTTTTGGTGGACTATGACGAAATGACGGTGTGCGTTTAAATGGTTCTCTCTACCGCTGCGACTGCAGCCATTTTCTTGTTCTTTGATATAGTCTGACCTAGTCATTAGAGCTGCAAAGCAATCTTAAATTAGTAAAAGTCTACATTCATTAAATTAATATAAATAATATTTATTGCGATTGGAAAATAGGTCATTCATTAAGTGTCGAAGATGAAAGTGCATTGAACTTGCTTGTTGGCAGTAAGGTTATATATGTATGTATGTTTGCTTTTATATAATAATTCTGCACCTCATGTAGTTTTAATAATCTTTTTCTCAATTTATTCATACTTCATTACACTAATGGTAAACAATTGATACTTAGTTTTTCTTTTCTTCTTTTGTTTTCTTTGTATTCATGAATGAATGAATTTTGATTTTATTTACTTTTCTAAATGGCAAGATGAGACAACACATGTGTATGTACATCTAAAACATACTCTATACCATGCTTAGTGAAATAATACAAACAAATTCTTGACAATGATGTGACGTGAACGCATAATAATTTTGATCTCTCGAATAAATGTTGTGTTAATGATTTGATTTTTAAGAAACATTTATTTTAGATTGTTTTGTTTTGTATTTTAGCTTCTACAGTTTTGCTGAATTTTATTTTTGTTTTTTTTTTTTTCATGATTAATTTTACTTAATATATAACACAACACAACAATACAGGTTTTGTTATTCTTCAGTTTAATTTTATTCTTACAAAATAAGTTTTATACCAATGTATTTTCAAAAAAACACTTTTCCTTGCTTTATTTTTGTTTTTTTAATTTAATCATAGTTTTTATGGTATTTTGTTGGATCTTGGTGAAAAATGTCCAGCACTTTCCAAAATCCCCTAATTGGTATATTGTGGTTTTTTGTTTTTGTTTTAAATTTTACTTTTAATTTTAAAGTCCCACACACAGACTAGACACCAAAGAATTATTATTTTTTTTGTTTTTCTTTCTTTTTAAATTTAAATAAAATTATATTTATGTATAATAAATACATACATCATTATTGAACAAAATTTTAACACTTGCACCGATAAGTATGTTATAAGTAGATATTTTTTTGTTTTGTTTTATATTCAATGATTAAGCTCTTTTTTAAGGGTGGAGAAGTTTACATAAATTTGTATTCCTAAAATTACACATATCGTAAAGCTAAACAATTGTTTTTAATTTTTTTTAATTAGTTAGTTAGTTTTTTTTTTCTTGCTTTGCTTGTTTGTTGATTTATTGCTAATAAATATACAAAAAATAAATAATTCAATAGGGAATAGTAGATAACAACGTTAATGAATATTGCTTTAATTTACTGCAATGATTTTTTTCATTAATTAGTTTTTATTTTTTATTTTCATTTACGTAAAGGAAACTTTTGCGAAGATTCCACCCTATTTAAAATAAAACAACGCATTTAGAAATATTTATGATAAAATAAATAATACTTAAAATTGGTAAAAACAATTTACTAAGATAATTGGCAAACAATAAGAAGGTGTACATTGTATTATTTTTTTTATGGCAAATTTATATCTACACTACAGAAAATTGGTACAGCAAAATTTGAGCCATGATTGTTCTCGTTTCAAGTTTTTCTTTTTTTTTTTTAAGTTTGATTTTCAATTAGGCAAAATGAAAGTATAAGTTTTTGAAGCTATTAAAAGTGAAAGAAAGATTGGCGCAAGGGAAGTGCATAAAACTGAATACTTTGGTAAGTTATTGTGGACCAGCACAAGGCAAGAAATGTTACAATGCTCTTTTGGAACAAATACAGAGGTTAGTGTACACTAGGCAAGAAATTTTACACTGATCTATACAGAGAAGCTTCTAAAATGATAGACGAGACATGCTCTGCCATCTTCTCTGCGAAACCAGACCACAGCTGCGGAATTATTATAAGTTAATTCGACATCCAACAGCGACAGTCAGTCTACTCTGGAACCTAGCTTCAATGAATCTAAAAGTCAAGTATGGGTGAATTCAATAATGCAGTGTTGCGGCAACAGAAAAGCAACGAGTTCAAAAACGCAACATGTTGACACTACTGATCAAGTCAAGAGTTTTTTTTGCAACGCCAATGCAACCAATCGTCAAAACAGAGCAATTTGTGCATCAGTTGTTTTGCTGTTGCTTCGCTTTGTTGCGGTTTAGGTTTTTCGTGCTAGCTATTATTAATAACATTTCTATTCAATTATTTTGCGAAAAATGGATGAAAGGTAACATATGTATAACAATTTTAATGTTTTATTTACATAACATGCGAATATTTTTTTGATTTTTTTTTGTGATCGTGAAATGGCTGAAAATAAATCATCGGAATACTGCTTTAACATTCTGGAGCAAATTATGATTTTTGAAACAAGTCTTCTTTTAAACACGTCCAGCATTTTTACCACTGTTTTACCCCTCGATTTTTGTTTTTCCTTCTTTAAACATGTTTTATTAAGAAATTTTGTTTCGGCTCTAATTTTTCTCATATTATTCAACACAAAACACTTGACTACTCCCTCCATTTTTCTATTGCGAACAGCTTTGCAACACAGCTATTCATAAATGTCAAAACAAATCGCGCAGTGCAACAGCAACAGTGTTTGAGCAGTGCAACAGTAACACAAAGCCTGTTCTGTTGCCGCAACACTGCACAGTTTTTTGACGTTTTTGAATTCACCCTATTACTGCAAAATGGTTAAAGTACTATGAATGCAGGACCGCGTTAGACTATTAGTTGTGGAATTGAGAGGAACTAGTTGCCACAATGGGAGGAAGGTGAAAATATTAAATCACCCTCATTTAAGAGAGAACAACCAAAAACTCAGAACATAGGTGGTCTAACTAAGTAGAAAACCTGACGGGGTCTAGCGCTATGTGGGCGGCGTTAGATTGCGCACTTGAGGACAGCAACAAATTTGTGAATGTCGAAGAAGCGCCTCAGGTTTTTATTTGAATATCGAAAATTTATGCTGCGAATAATGTTTATTTGACGTTGTTTAATCTGTCATTTCAGCAGTTCATAGGATGTTGTAAATTGTTCATAGTATGAGAACAAAAGACATTTATCTTCAAAAATGCTGTTGTTGTTTACATTCCGCGAGCCATACAGTATAGGTGTGTGATATTGGTGCCCTGCTTTCTAGCGTCGTCTTAGGCTGGGCATCTGGTCAAGTGTTCTTCATCTTGTTTTTGATTTATATAACAAACGTTTGTTTCCTTGATGCCGATTATTTTGAAGTGTGTAGCTAAGCGACCGTGACCTGTTTTTAGCCCTGGAAGTGCTGCGCCTTCTTTCCTGGGTTCTTGGGCTATGGTGGGGTAAAAATTGGTTATGTTTTCGTAGCTCTTTCCTTTTACGGCTATGCGATCCCTTTGTGTTTCCTTTTCTGTGAATGTTGCTTTTTATTCTTTTTAGTCTATTTTGTACAGATGTCGATTATGGGGGTCTGCTGGTTATTTGGGCTGTTTGTTATTTGCCAGGGTGTCTGCCATTTCGTTACCTTTACTCTCAAAAATATAACTAAACATATGGCAAGTACACAAGAAAGGTGGTACATGTTTAATGACACCGTGCCAAAAAACACAAATCACCTTTAAACAAAGTGTGTGAATATCTAGATAAGTTTAGCATCCTATCAAAAATAACAAGGTCACAAGAGTCACGTAAGAGTGGCAGGCAACGAAGAGTATGCAAACGAACTAAAGACGGAGTAACAACACCGACCTAAGGGGCAAGAATATCATTCGACAATGTTGAAGATAAAATTTCGTTTCATTTACAAGGAGACTGCGAGGCATTACTTCGCGTCCTTTATAGACGAAAAGGCAGATTCTTAAATTTTTAAGAGACACCGTAATGGTGAAGGTGCTATAACCGAAAAATAAGGCAAGAACATATGGAGATTGGTGAATGTACTCTTATACATCAGGGCCAACAAGTATAGCCAGATGTGTATAGCAAAGCAACGCAGTTATACATTGCAGATTGCAGCACAGCTGCTACTGTGCCGTTATTTCTCATTGAAATTGGTACATTACAAGCGTTTCGAATTTTACAAAATTTTAAATAACTTTATGCTTAAAACTACAGGCGTGTACATATTTTCCTTCCTAACTATAACCCTTGCGCCATTTGTTGTACAAAATTAAATTTTAATTACAAATTCTTAATATACAACACTCATTTCTCAATTTTTTTGAGGCTCAAGTAAACAAATAAATATATAAAAAAAAATCAAAAATGTTTTAAAAGAACATAGGACGCATAACAATATATGATACATTAATATTCCTTTCAGTTTTTTGTTTTTCCCTTAACATTTGCATTGCTTTACTTAACTATAAAAAGGAAAAAATTATTGTTACATTCAATATATGCATGGATTCCTCCTCACTTAAATAACAGTAAGACAATTATTTAACAATAGGACTACTATCTTCTGCATTTAAAAATTCCGTTTGTAAAAAAAATCATACACATTTCTATTTATAAAATATTTATGCAAACGAAACACAAACTGCTCAAAAATATTAAATATAATTATTCAGGTAAAATGAACGCTAAAACTAATTCTTTCTTTCTTTCTGTTTGTTTTTTTTTTTTCTTAAAAAAATGTTTTTTTTTTACTTTTCAATTAGTTTATGTGTTAATTGTTTAATTAATATGTATATTCACTTGTATTACTCTACTTTAAGTTCACATTTATTAAATAAATTAGTCAATTTGCTTTTTTTTTTTTTTCTTCTTTTAATTTAATATCAGAAAAAAATGTTCAACATTATTATTATTTATCTATTAGTTTTGTTTTCTTTTTTTTTTGTTTCCTACAGTAATAAACAAATATCATTCTATGCACCTTGTTGCATTGTGAATATTATTAGTTGAATTTTTTCTTCTTTTACATCCACAAGTTGGAAGTTGAAAAAAACCTGTACGATGTAAGAGTGAACGCTACCTATCTTGCTACACTGTATCTATGCTCAATCCCATTTGTTATCGATTAATTGTTCCCTTTTCTAACAATGTCGTGAACAATTGTAATTTCTTTTCTTTTTTTTTTGTAATTGAATCTGCACTCCACTCGAATGAAATAACTAAAAAGCGTTGTAAATTTAGTTTATCCTTTATCTAAAGTTACAGATTACTGAATGATGATTTGATCCTTTTTTCTTGCGTGTGTGAGTGTGTGTTAATTTCTATTTATGCGTGAGTTAGATTTTTTTTGAACGGGTCCTAATTGGTTTACTTTTTTTTGCGCGATTTTACAATAATTATAATTTAGTTTTTTTTTTTAACTTATTTTCTGTTTAGTTTATGGCTGATAAAAATATATATGTAGGATGTGAAATGTTTTAGAAACATATTATTGTTGTAGGTGTGTTTTTTTTTTCTGTTTTGTGTGTTACATATGTAATATATGTTTTGTTGTTTCACTATAATTCTTCAGACTTTTCATCGAATGTGATTTTGTTGTTTTCTTTTGTATTTATCGTGTGTCAGTGATATTAGTTTTGCTGCCGAATATCTTAATCAGCTGTGTTTCATAGTCATCAATGCTGCGTTTCATAATTTCCATGCAGGGTCCTAACAGACGTTCAAACGCATCCACATCCAGGACTGAAATTGTTTAAAAATTCATTAATATATGGAATTCATAAAAAAGTAAACATATGGCGAAGCTGAAAGGAAATATTCTTTTGCAAAAATAAAACTAAATGTTGTAATCATTAATTGTATAATTTTGCGTGCTTTTACAGTTTTTGCAACATGCTGCTTGGGTATACATATTTGCGTTGTTATTTACAAAAACATAAATAAATTTGTTCAAGGTTCCGAAATTAACTTTGATTATCCAGCAAAGAAGTTTGATCTACAAGTAGGTTATGGTCAATAAAGTCATAGCTATCACTGAGGTCTTACGAGAACTGTCTCAATTGGGCTGTTGAAAAAGCTACATGAGCACTCTGAACTGGATCTCATTACATAATGTTCCAATATTATGCTTCAAACATACATTTTGGTCGTCAGACAAAAACTCACGAGGTCACTACAGTCAAAAAGCTGGAAAAAGTTAGACGAGTAAGCGAAATTAGCATGATGAGCTGTCTACGTTTCAGCCCTATTGCGTCTGAAAACGCTATCCTAACTTATTTCCTAAGTAATACACATCGACAACCAGGTCACGTGAGTTGCAGTATAAAAAAAGGCGCATCAGCGCTAAAGACCAATCAAACGTCCACCTCTACTTATGTACCTATACTGGATCTCTGCATACGGCGGTCACATAGGTAATATAACAGCGGATTCAATTATGTCAAACGATTTCAGCTCACCACACAATATTTTACTCTGTTGGGTGCCAGGTCATAAAGGTATTCCTGGTTACCAGAGGTCTGATAAACTACTTAGAAGCTATAGAACACACGGACCAACGCAAAACTCTGTCGTGTTCCTAATCACAGAGATTTGACAGGCAATGAAGCAGCTGACGAGTTAATAAGGAAGGAATCTAGTCTTAAGCCGAGAGGAAGCATTCGGCTACAGTTTATTAGAGGTGGAACTCATTGTGAAATATCAAGAACATTTTTTAAGGCATTCCTCTTGGATAGGAACGGCAGCGAAAAAATTCTCCACAAGAAATTACTTAGAGAACAAGTATTAAGCTTCAAACATGTGAACGAACGTCTCATAATAGCTTCCATCAAGGGTTAATACACGGACAAGGAGAACGCCACTGACGACACAAATTAGCAATGTCCTTAACATGACGATTTCGATGGAGAATGCTCGCTACTCCGTCAAGGTCGACATATGCTGTCAAAAAAGGATTTAGGGAAGATGACGGGCCTTGGAAATAAAAGTTACCAAGGTTCAACGGTGCCAGAACTCATAATACTCTCATGTAAAAGGACAGGAAAACCCTCTCCTTCCTTGAAGGAACAATTACATCTCATAATACTCTGCGTTATCACATGAAAGTGCTCTAAGGCTGCCTCAGATACTGGACTTAAAAGTCGGCGACTTTATAGGTCATCTGAGAATACTAGAATACATTCATCGTGACCCAATTCTTAAGATTCCAGATACCATGTTCAAGAGATATCGTTTCTACAGAAGTTTCGAAGTTGTTATAGGCGCCCGCAGCGAATGGAGAAATGAAGGCCCTACTACACTACCAAATTCCAAAATCTGGTATACAGATGGTTCAAAATTGGAAAACGGCAGCATAGGTGCTGGGGTTTACGGTCCCAGCTTCCAAGGCGCGACAGCGCTTGGAAAGTCACCTACAGTATTTCAAGCGGAAGTCCACGCTATTGAATTATGTGCAAGAGAATGCCTGCGGAGAAGAACTCAAGGAACCCGCATCTACATCTTTTCAGATAGTCAAGCAGCACTGTTAGCCCTTAAATCCTATACGGTAGGGTCCAAGCTTGTCTGGGACTGTCTCAACCTCCTCGAAAGCCTTGCATCGGTAAATAAGGTCACCTTAGCCTGGATCCCAGGACATGAAGGCTTCGAGGGTAATGAACGGGCTGACTGCCTGGCGAGAAGAGGCGCTTGCCGCCCACTCGTGGGTCCCGAAGCCTGTTTTGGGGTACCACCCAACAGTGCCTACTCCAAGATAATACAATGGGAGATCAACAAACACGCTGACTACTGGGCCAATCTCCGGGGCCTTAGACAAGCGAAAAAGTTTATCAACCACAACCTATATAAGGCTAAGACCTTACTTGATCTCACCAAAGACAAGTTAAGAACCTTAACGGGCTATCTGACAGGACATTGTCCACTCAGATACCATCTGCATAAAATGAAAATATCAGATACAGATATTTGTCGGCTCTGTGGAGAAGAAAAAGAGACCGCTGAACATATTTTGTGCGTATGTCCAGGAGCCGCAAAGAAAAGACTACTCCACTTGACGCGGGCCTCGGTCAAATCCGGAAAATTGAACCTAAGGCTATTCTAAGGTTTATTAAAAGCCTCAATATAACTTTTATTTAAACCATACGGGCCACCACAATAGACCTCATAGGTCGCAGTGCGCATTTAGGGCCCTAATACAGTAATACAGTAATATCACATGAAATAGCTAATGTTAAATGAGGACGACCTTTTCAGGGGTTGCGGAGACGAGGAAGTCAATGAGGACACAACCCACTTCCTCTGCAACTGCCCACGTCTTTGCCACATCAAATATAAATTCTTTGGAAGGTATTTTTTCCAGGATACCGGAGAACTAAGGGACGTACATATGAGGGACATTTGGAGGTTCGATAAGGCTTCAAAATGGTTCGAAAGCCTGGGGCAATAGAAGAGTGCTTTAAGTCCTGCACCACCATTAGTCTCTACTGACCTAAATGTGGCGCAGATGACTTCTCTCCCCTCGCCAACCCACTTCAAAAAATTGGGCGAAACTCTCTAGCCACCCTCAGAGGCACAATCTTTCATAAGTCTGTGATCTTGCGTACGTCGACGATACTGTCATCGCAGTCCTACTCTATGGCACTAAAGCATGGGCTCTATAGTAGGCGGTTTAAGATTTCATTGCCCACTTCTGTTGAAAAATTCTTCATAAGATATTCGGTCTTTGGAGGAGCAGATTAAACTATGAATTATGCGACCCGTAGAGCGACATTGATCTAATCAAAAATTAAACTTTGAACGTTTGTGATGGCCAGGACATGAAGTGCCCATAGACACCAGAGATCTGGCCCGCAGAGAAGAGAAGGACCTCGCCTAAGGTGGCGCTCACAAGTAGAAGGGGACCTCAACAATTGTAAGCAACTGGAGGTGGTTAGCTAAACACTGGGCTAACTATGGTTGTCGATTGAAGTCCAGATAAACCTTCAACTGTAGCGCCACCTAGGAAGGAATTAATCAAATTGGAGATCACAATCGATTATCCTTAATCGCCCGATGTAGAGGTGATAAAGAATGTAAACAGGTTTCGTTAAAAACCTCAAAGAAAGTCACTTTCAAGAGGATTCAGAAGCGTTGGACTAAATACACTGATATACATATGAACAAATAAAAAAGAATTGATTTGTATATTTGCCAATCGGTGGAAGATTACAACATTTGTCAAAAACCAAATAATATTATAATAATAAATGTACAAACCTAAAAGCAACAAGCTTTATCGGCCTCAAAATAAAACTTCACTGGCGATTTACACATTGTTAGTAAAATATTATTATTACACACACAAAACACATGCTGGGGATATTTATTTAAATAAAAATTAAATCAGCTAAAAGAAAAAGATATTAGTACAAAGTCATCGAGTGTGGGTGCAGTATTTCTGAAGTGAAAGTGCTCAGGGTGCATTTGGAGTGTGTCGTGTAAGACGTGCTTGAGTGCAATTGTGTATACAAAGTGTAAATTGTGTAGTTTTTCATTGTGTGCAAGTTAAAAATAGAATTATAAATAAATTAAAAGAAATACGAGTATATCCTTGCTCCGATCGATTGTTATTGACTTGTTGCAAACTGATAGAATCTTCATGGCATTCGCTTTGAGTAACACGTTTCCCATTCCCATTCGTTTGTACATGCAATTGTTTGTTTGCATTCATAAAAGAGATACGAAATCTTACCGTGTATGTGTGTACACAATTTTGGATTTTTTGCCAGATCACACGAAAAATAGATTCTGGTAAGACTCCTTGATATTGATTTGTTTTGCAACGTCGTCGCTCAAGACCTAAGCCAATCTACAATCTACTTAAAGTCCAGCACATCCATTTTTCAAATTTATTTCCTTTTATTTAATTCAACAGAACTTATAAAAATCCAAGATACATATTTTAAAAATTAGCAGGTTATATTCAGCAATAGTATTTTATCCATTGACTCTTCATATTGATCAATATTTCTTTTCATAACATCCACAAGGACTCCAAGCAAACGATTAAAAGATGCCTTATCTATAACTGTGATAAAGTCGTATAAGAAACATAAACAGCAATTTGCAACTTGTGAAAGCAAAGCTGACTACTAACTGGAGCTATATAGATTCTGGAGTAACAAATAAATAATATACACATGTGCCTAGTGGTGTGATGCATTTTGGTCGATTTTTCCTATCCTTAAATCCCTAGTCTGGAGTTGCTTTCCATTTCAAGAAAGAGGACATTAACTGATTTTACTACACTCATATTCAAAGGTGTCAGAACCCAACTTTCCAATGAACCGAAATATTGAGGAGTAATCTTGGATGGAGCACATACTTAGAAATTCAGAACGCACAACTGAATGAATACATTATTCCGAAACAGAGCTTCACGAAAGAATTTCTCCTTAAAGGCTTCGTTGAACAGAGAGGAGTTTTAAAGCCGCGGCTAGCGACTGTCCGACTTAGAGAGCCGTGGCGTTAAAACGCCTTCTATTTGACGAGATCTTAAAACTTACGATCATCTACTCACGAACTAAATGCACATACAAATCCCTCGGTTCTGCTCGATTAAAAAAAGCTTTTTCCAGATGAAGCTACTATTAATTCTGGAGGTATGTCGGAAGATAATTACTCATCGGAACCATAAAATAGATCAAAATATCTTTACTGACAGTCAAGCCGTGGATAAAGCCATAAACTTGTCGATTGCAACCTCTAAGCGTATAAATCAGCTCGATTTCGTAAGTCATCAGTCACGAACTGCGGAGAAATGATTTTGCTCTTAACAGATCCCTTGCGAAATTTGCCTTCGTTAAGCTGAATCGATCACAAAATGTTCAAGGTCTATTTGACTACCATTCGTTAGTTTGACACCATTAAAACTATTTAAACAATTGGAACAGTATATTCCTAAATCAAACTTCTTATTTCAACTTATACAGAAATTGGGGAAATTGCTTTGTAAATGATCGGGAAACTATTAATCGGTCAAAATCTGCTGAGGTGACCATCGTAATGATTTGTCGGTTAACTACTGATTAGGGTTACATGGAATGGACCAGTTGCCAACTGCTTGCCTTGCCTCCTCTTAGTGGTCTCCACACAAATTTTTATAAGTACATTTGGACATACATGTATGTATGTACATGCAGGCTTAAATTGCAATTGAGAATTTTTTACGACAATTAAGTATAGTCCCGAATGTTCAGTGGATATCGCTAGGGCCGGCATTCCAAGTGGCTATTGCCGACTAAAACGCCATCACCACCAGCTTAACATGTCACCGGACTCTATCTGTGGACTATGCATGGAGAGCGATGAAAGGTCTCACCACACTGTCACAGAATGCCGCGCCCTCATTCATGTCAGAAAACGGACCTAAGTATTAAACTTGTCTCACTGACTGCACACGCCGCGCTTCAACATGTGCAGGTGATAAGCTTCCTGAGTCTTTGGAGCAGACGAACTGCTCTAGAAACATTCGGCTCAGCATAATAGGCCCCTATGTGAGTGCAGTGGACCAACTGCTCCCCACTTATAATAATAATAGGGCTTGAACCCATAAAGTCACCTTCAGGTTTTATTTTCTGGAAGTCGAAGATTTCGACGGCCAGACTTTAAGAGTGATACGTCACACCACGGTAGATGTTCCGAAGAAATCAAGTATTCGAATGTCCGACACCCTACAAGGACCCATCATCTCTATGTGGACTTAACAATTGTACGAATTTGCTTCTACCAAAAATAATTTTGTTATTGAACTAGAAACGTTTGGAACGCGCTACCAGGAGAAATATTTCAGGATAAATACGATCGCCAGCAGTTCAAAAGCATAATCAACAAACACCTGCAAACATCTTTGGGTGCTACATGAGCGTCACAGAAAAGAAATTCTCATCTGATGACGGAAACCTTCTTTAACACCAAACTATTTAACGGAAACGGGATTCACAAATCAACAGATATGACAATGGCGAACGATTTTTGCAACGCCTATAGTTGTTTGAACACAAGACTTGGCAAAATCTCAGCTGGATGTATTGCTACAGATCTAACATACCACGACAACACACGAATTCCCAAGTATAACATTGCCAGACTAATGGTTTCGGCAAAGCGAAAAAAATTTAAGGATAACAGTTTGAAAGAATTTGAAACAATTAGCAGCTAGACGTTCGTTACCATCGAAAAGGAAGTGCTGTGGAAAAGGTTTTTTTTATATCTGGAATATGGTGCTGGTTGGTCGATCGCAGGAAAAAAAAAGCGCGGTGAGTTTTTCAAGGTGCCTGTAGAAGGATTGATGAACGGAAGCAACTGAAAGCTGACATTACACCCATCCCAGCAGAAAAGAGAAGCAAGCTTGAGCTTATGAAAATGAGAGACTACAGCGATTAAAGCACTGAAAAGCCACAGAGTGAAAGGACGGAGGTGTACATTTGAAGCTCTTACGAGCAGCACCAACATCTCCTAAGAGAAGAAGAGAAGGCAGAGGAGGGAATGATTACCAAGTTCCATAAGAAAAGACATTTTTTATGCAGTCATCATCATTTTCCAATGGCCCGCTTATCCACTATGAGGGTCGCGGGTTTAGGGTTCTTGGGTTAGGTTAAAGGGGTGGCAGCTTGATGTTGGGCACCGCCTCACTCGGATCCAATTGTGTCCTTAATCGATTTCAAATTAAAAGGAGCTATCGCCCTACGGGTAGAGGTTAGATTTCAGACGTGGTCCACCCATCTCATCCTGGGCTTACCTGGCACATCTTGGAAGTCGAGTTATGCAGCGCGAAAGCTATGGATTTGTTTACATGCTGTTTGCAGTAGCTAAGGTAATCGCAAAAATGGTCCTTGAGCGAATAAAGGAACAACTGGAGAACACACACTTGATACTGAAAAGCAGGAGCCGAATTACCGCGATCGATAATGAGTGAGTGAGTGGCACTCGTGATCGAATGACCCATTAAAGCTCATTGGGAGCGGTAACGCCAAATCCTCCTATTTTGATGACTTGCTAACGAGTGTGGTAATTCGGCCCCAGGTCTCCGCTTTGGATCGTCCTATGCATGTCGAACACATCAATTTAACAGCATGCGAATCATTATTGAGCAACGCGTTGAATATCGTTCGCCACTTGACCTGGTTTTTATCGATTTTGAGAACAGGGTGGATAGTGCCTTGCACCTGATAAAAGAAAAACTGTCATCAAGACAACTTACGATGAGTCAAGATGTTAAGTTCTGCACAAAGGTAGGTTTGCCATCCGTCCTCTTTTCCCCGGGCACTGTCCTTTTTTGAAGGAAACGGAAACGGAAAACCTACCTATAGATCTATATACGTGTTTAAATGGTCACGCGCAGACGAAGAGTGGATCGTGAGCGATGCAAGTGAAAGTGCAATTGTTCACTTTCGCTCGTCATGTTTGCGGCTGAGGCCAGTGACAATCCTACACAGAAAATACCGGATATATCCCTACGCCCTCCACACCGCTTAGTTTTAATATTTCTAGTGTGTCCGAGGTTATGGGCTGGAGATTAATGTCTATGACTTCTACATAGTTTTATTAAATTTCTAATGGCAACCCTTTACAGAGGAAGGCTGACAGAGGAATTCGACCCTCGAAGCAAACTTAATAGCTCAAGTTAGCAATACTGGACCAGAAAATGGGTTAAGAGAAGCCACCGGCAATTGAAAAATAGTTTAAACATATTGTCAAATACAGTGTACATGTATTATAAGAAAATGACCCTTAAGGAGAAAATAGAAATAAAACAAAAGAAAAGAAACAACATACAGATCTGATCGGCAATAGTTAATGAACCCTTTTTCAAACTAAGTCCCATCATTTAAACATATATACACACATACAAGACAAACTTCTTAAGGCTTATATTTTTGTTTTAAGTACTATTTCTATTTCTATATTTTACAGTCTCTGTATAAAGCTTACGTATCCTATCAAGATAAAATGAGTAAAACGTCGTTCTTCTGGTTAAAAGCTGTTAAGATTGACTACATAATAAGTACATATAATTTAAGAAAAAGAAAAAAAACGACTAAACTAAAATTATACAACTTCTAGTCGAATAAATAAACTAAATAAATCTTTTAAGTTTCTCTTGTGTTCCTTGTAAAGGGTTTTTCAATAGGGACGCTACAAAAGTAGAGCGACAGGGACAGCAAACGACGCCATATTTTTCTTGCAGTTTTTTGACATTTCTCTTCAGTAAGGTTTGCCATTTCATGATGGAAAGATATACGAGCCAACAACGAGTCGAAATTATTAAAATTTACTACCGAAATTCGGAGTCAGTGGCCTCAACGTTAAGAGCGCTACGTCCAATTTATGGTCGTCATAATCGTCCTAGCAGATCAACAATTGAGCGTCTAGTGGAAAAATTTGAATCCACAGGCACAGTACAAAATGTGCCCGTGCCAGTGAGACAAAGAAGTGCCTGTAGTGTCGAGAATATTGCTGCCGCTGAGGCTTCAGTTGCAGAAAGCCCAAATGTGTCTCTCACACGTCGTTCTCAAGCGTTGGGCATCACTGTGACGTCGTTGTGGCGAATTTTGCGAAAAGATCTTGGCCTACATCCTTACAAGATTAAATTGACGCAAGAACTGAAGCCGCTTGACCACCAGAAGCGTCGTATGTTCGTGAATTGGGCTGAGCAACAACTTGAAAATGATTCGGATTTTCATCGAAAAATCATCTTCAGCAATGAGGCTCATTTCTGGCTGGATGGCTTCGTCAATAAACAAAATATGCGGTATTGGTCAGGCAGCAATCCACACGTACTCCATGAGTCATCATTGCATCCCGAAAAAATTACGGTTTGGTGTGGTTTATGGGCCGGCGGCGTCATTGGGCCGTACTTCTTCCGTGATGATCAAGACCGGCACGTTACTGTGAATGGGAATCGCTACCGTTCAATGATAACCGAATATTTTTGGCCCCAATTGGTTGATACGGACTTGGAGGACATGTGGTTCCAACAGGACGGTGCCACAAGCCACACAGCGAATGTCACAATCAATTTATTGGAAACCAAGTTTGGAGAACGTGTTATCTCACGAAATGGTCCAGTCGCTTGGCCGCCTCGGTCTTGCGATTTGAAGCCGTTAGACTATTTCCTGTGGGGCTACGTCAAGTCTATGGTCTATGCCAATAAGCCAGCGACGATTGATGAACTTCGTACGAATATCGAACGTGAAATTGCAGCAGTATCGGCCGATTTATGCTTGAAAACCGTCGAAAACTGGGTCCAGCGTCTGGACTTCTGCAAGCGTGCCCGTGGTGGCCGTGCAAAAGAAATCGAAATCCATACATAATGGCATCGAACGTACTTTCACAGGAAAAAAGAATTTCATTGCTATCCAAAACCGTTTTTGTTTTATTTAAAAAAGCTTTTGTAGCGCTCTTATTGAAAAACCCTGTACTTATGCTTGCTTGTATATTTCTATTATTTTTTTTTTTTTAAATTTTAAATGATTTTGGAATGTGTTACGAATGTACTAGGACTTTAAATCTCTTACAATCGAGGAGTGCCGACCGTTAGAAATTAATACAATTTTTTGATTATTATTATTTTGTTTTATAATCGGTTGTGAGCGATTTCCACCCGCAGTTCATCATCTAAATAGGGGTAATTTCGAATACCACGCTTTATTAGGTTAATACATTTGCCCATAAGTCTCTCAAAGCATCCAGTCTCTAAAACTACAGCGAGTGTATAAAAAAAATAAAGGAAAAATGAGGAGGAAAAAAAAAAAACAAAATAAAACAATAAATAAAAATCAAATCAAACATTGTTAATCATAAAGCGTGAATAATAGAAAAAAATATCCATAAAAACAAAGCTTCATGTATAAGGGTTTGCTTTAGGGTAGATAACCCAATTTGGGTGTGGGATTGTGTCGGATTAGGGAACTATAATTGGATATACACATGTGATAAAAAAAATAAATATTTCGGTTATTAAGTACATTCCATTACAAGAAAACGAAGGAACGTCACTACATAACCATAACAATAGCGAACAAATAAATAATAAAAAATAATTAACTAACCAAATAAAATGTCTTAAGTGACTTATGATGGACTTACATGCAAGCTTGACGTCATCGAGAGCATAAATAGATGCTGCCCTGGGTCGATGTGTAACCAAAGCCAATTCTCCAAAGTATTGACCTTTGCTTAGTTGTGCTATTTCAACTTCACCGCTGTCCTGCTCTATTCGAACGGATACCCTGCCAAGTTCGATGAAGTACATGCCGTCAGCAGCCTCACCTAAAACAATTTTTAAATTCAATTAGTGGATTTTTTCTTAAATAAATTAGAAGTATGTTTTAAAAGTCCATCACAGCAAGTTGTGCTTTAAGCAATAGTTAGTCACGTTTTTGTGTTTTACAAAAGTAAATCAATGGAAATAGGGCAATAGTTGTCAAGTCGTTCGTTTTAAACAATTAAAATGTTAGGAGAGTTTTCTTATAATGCGTTGTACGAACTTTGTATAGAAGGCGATGAATATTCAAACAACCTTATGGGGCACTGAGATTTTTATCATATACCCCCCATTTAAGCCATTTGGGAGACGAATGCCGGAGCAACTTCCCCCTCTGCGACACTCAACACGCACACCAACCGTGCACATCTACTGAGTCAGCACTCAATGACTTAGTAACTAGAATTGAAACCTCCATTGACAGGAAGGAGATATGCTTTGTCGCCTTTCTAGATATCGAAGCTGCTTTCAATTACACTTCATATGACTCCACTAAACGTGCACTCAGTAATATGAACCTCTAACCCGCCATAAGCAAGTGGATTATGTTCATGCTGAAAAGTAGGATGATTCACACCAACATTGATGTTGAAATATCGGCGCTCACAAATCGAGGTTGTCCCCAGGACGGAGTCCTGTCGCCACTGATATAGTTATTGACAGCCTACTTCGGTCCCTAAAGAACCTAGGGATCGAGGCCATCGGCTTTGCAGATGATGTGGTTGTCATCGTCAGTGGCAAATATGAAAGCGCTGTTTCAGAAGTGCTTCTGAGATACAGAAATGGTGCACAAAAGAAGGCCTCTCTGTAAGCCACAAAAAGACATCTTTAGTTCCTTTTACAAAAAAAAGAAACCTAAGTCTTCTAATTCGCTCTCCGTCTATGGCGAAACCATTCAGTTTTCGCAAGAAGTGAAGTACCTTGGGATAATCCTGGACAGTAAATTGTCCTGGAAGCCTCACCTCGACCGAACTGCTGGAAAAGTCACACAAGCACTGTGGAACTGTCGCCGCATCTGTGGCAACAACTGGAGATTAGGTCCCAAAATCATGCTCCAAATATGCAGCTTGTTCGTCAAACCTACCCTGACTTATGTATGTGGCGATAGTCTCGTGGACGAACATAAATGAGGTCTCCACAGCCTAGATACTGAAACGGGTTCAATGCCTAGCTGAAATCTGCATGACGTGTTGCTTGCGCTCCACCCCCCAGCTCCTCGCTTAGGTATACGGACGGCTCTTAAATGGACAGTGGATCTGGAATATTAGCACAAACTTGCTCTCCAGTCCCCGTGGCAAAACCATCTTTATCTTCTTAGACAGTCAAGCTACCCTGAAAGCACTGAACTCAGCCACGGTAAAATCGAAACTAGTCCTAGAGACAGTTAAATCGCTTCTAGTACTGGGAAAAAACAACTTGGTCATACTATACTGGATCCCTGCTCACAAAGGCCACACCGGCAATGAAACAGCGGACACGGTGGCCAAGATAAGTGGAACCATCCCCTTCACTGGTCCTGAACCAACCTGTGGAGTTAACAAATCCATCTTTAAAAGTTTCATGAGGGAACAAACCCTGCTCAAATCCAACACAATTTTGGGGGGAAGTGTAGGACAGAAATGTACCAAACACTTCTTTCCCAATCTATCACAAAAGAAAACCAAGTTTTTTCCAAATCTGAGCAGGAACCACCTTAAAATTGTAACCAGTACCCTAAGCGGTCATTGCCGACTAAAACGGCACCTATACAAGCTTGGCCTGTCACCGGACCTTACCTAGGGACTATGCTTGGCGAGCAATAAAAGCTCTCTCCACTTCGTTACAGAATGGCCCGCCCTCATTCAGGTGAGAAAGCGGACCCTAGGCAGTGAATTCGTCTCACGCTCCACCCAGAGAAGCTGATTGGCTTCCTGACAGCCTCTGGAACAGACAAACTGCTCTAAACATATACGAAAGCACAAAAGGCCTCTATTTTGGACCGCAGTGCTAGAGTTGACAAACCGCTTCCCCCTAAAATTAATAATAAAAAGTCGACCTTATTTAAAAAAAAAAAAAAAGACGCAAGATCGGGAACTAGATCCGAATGACAGATATCAAGATGGGCTTAACGTGAACTCCTGCCTATTGGCTTAATCCCACGGTGGGCCTACCCACAATATCAAAGCCAAGGACAAGCGCCGGCCAGGGCGAGAGTGAAATACGAGTACCACCCCAGTGCAACATGCACTAAGGAGTGTTATCGTACCCAGACGTTGCAAATGCGAAACATTAATCTTGGCAGTTATGCGATAAAACTAATCCATTAATAAGATTAGCCTTATATTGTGGTAACTGCCACTTAAAAAAGACAGATTTAACGTCACAGTCAGGACAACCATTTTAGTCGCCTCTTACGACAGGGATGTTTACCTCGGGTAAATTCTAACCCCTACCCAAAAGGAGACAGATCCGCAGGAAAACCAGTCATTGTCCTCAGAAGTCTATCACATCTATCCACTGAAATTCTTGTTGTTTCTTCTGTCGCCTGATCCGTCCAACCCCAAAATTAAAGAAAACAATGCTTGTCACATATGCTGTTCTGCCTGATATCCAAAGTAATCTACAAGAGGAACAAACCTTGTTGGACAAAAATGAACCAAATACTTTTTCCCCAAGTGGCCAATGTTAATTAAAGCAGCTTAACTTGTCACCAGGCTCTAACTGTGGAGTTTGCTTAGAGAACGACGAAAATTGTATCCACATTGTCACAGAATAGAGCGCATATAGCGAACTTGTCTGACATTCGGTCAGACAGGCACTCGGCGCGATTCACCTTGAGAAACTGATAAATTTCCTATCAGCCTCAGGCGTAAATAAACTACTCTAGAACTAGAGAAACCGCAGTGCTAGAACGGGTCAACTCCGGAGGCAGCGAGGATGAGAGAGCGACTATCGTCTATCACTCGACAGGATTCTGTCAATGAAGGGGTAGGCTCCGAAGTATACTCAGAAGAACCCACCATTGCCCGGTATATAAAACTTCTAAACTACGCCAGTGTGCTTCAAGCTGAGGTTCTAGCGATAACCGAAGCCGCAGGAGAACTATCCTCGGTAACTTCGAGTAGAAATATCGACCTATTAATCGTTTACCAGGAGCCCATCAAAGCTATGTCATTCTGGAACTGGCAAGAAAGGGATCAGAACTCAACCAAATAATGGTCGATCATATGGTTCTGACTCCTATAGAAACTCTAAAGCAAGAGATAGACTTGGACTTCTGGAAACTCGCCGAAAAGCGATGGAGCACACTTCCGTCATGCCGCATATCAAGAAATATATAGCCAAAACTCACTAAAAAAAACAAAGGAAATACTTAAGCTGAACAGATTGCACTTAGCTCTAGTGACCATCATCCTCACAGGCCACAACCTACTGGCGGCCCAAATAAGGAGAATGCGACTAAGCACGACTGACTTCTGCAGAGTATGTGGCAACATAAACGCGGAGGAGGACTCTTCTCACTTTCTCTGCGACTGCCCAAGCCTCAGCAGAACCAGAAAGAAGACCCTTGGCGTTCACTTTTTTGGTGATCCGGGCTTACTCTCAACCACGCCACTTAAGCCAATCCTAAAATTTACACTTAATTCAGGGTGCCTTAAGGGGACTAATAACGATCAATAAATTATTCATTCTTTTCCTTACAGGTACATGAATGTAGGTCCCACAACGGAGAACATGATGGATCCTTGAAGATCCGAGTGAAGCGGCGCCTAACATCAAATCGCCGCCCATTAAACCTAACCTAACCTAACATACTCAAGAAAGGCGCCCCCTGAATTGCGCCAACTAAACAGGCATCAGGCATCTTAACATCGCTTAGAAGATCTTATCTGGCGTGTTGTGTGAACGCCTGAAGCCGTTCGTCAACAACCTGATCGGTCCATATCAGTGTGGTTTCAGGCCAGGAAAGTCCACCATCGACCAAATATTCACACTGCGGCAGATCTTGAAAAAAACCCAGCAAATTCAAATCGACACCCACCACTTTTTCATCGATTTTAAGGCCGCGTATGGCAGCATCTACAGAAATGAGCTATACAGAGCCATGTCTAGTTTTGGCATCCCTGCCAAAATCGTACATCTGTGCAGGATGATGATGAAGAATGCACGCTGCTCCATCAAGGTCGGTCAAGACCTCACCGAGACCTTTGATGTCACAAAAGGATTTAGACAAGGCGACGCGCTGTCATGCGACTCGTTCTTGAAAGAGTTGTGCAAAACTCACGCGTCAACACCAGAGACACAGTCTTTCAAAAGTCGGTCCAATTACTCGCATACGCCGACGATATTGACATAATCGGAAGAACGCAGCGTGATGTCTGGTGCGTTTGTGAGTATTGAGACGGAGGCGGCGAAGATGGGTAAGGACACTCAACACCGACGTCTCGGACAGAACGTCACTATAGACAGCTATAACTTTGAGGTAGTTAAGGACTTTGTCTACCTTGGCTCCGCTATAAACTCAGACAACGACCCCAGCGCTGAGATTAAACGAAGAATAACTCTTGCCAATCGCTGTTTCTTTGGGCTAGGAAGGCAATTGAGTAGCAAAGCCCTCTCTCGAACAACTAAGGTGACCCTCTATAAGTCCTTAATCGTCCCAGTCCTGCTCTACGGCGCAGAGGCATGGACTTTGTCAAATGCGGATGCGGTCGTTCTTGTTTCGAGAGGAAAATTCTTCGGATGATTTTTGGTCCCGTCTGCCTAGACGGGGAGTGGAGGAGGAGATACAACGATGAACTGTCGCTGTACAGCGACATCGACTTAGCCAGAAGAGTGAAGGTCCAACGACTGAGGTGGCTGGGTCATGTAGAGCGGATGGACACCAATGCTCCGGCTCGGCAAATCTTCGAATCCACACCCGATGGACGGCGCAGTAGAGGAAGACCGCGACTCAGGTGGTGCACGCAAGTGGAAGGGGACCTCAACCAACTTGGCGTGCGAAACTGGAGACAGCTGGTTAAGATCGAGATCGCTGGCGACACTTGTTGGTTGAGGCCCAGGTCTATCCCGGACTGTAGCGCCACCTTAAGTAAGTAACCTAACATACTGATTTCAGTGATCTAATACCAGCCTAGCTATCGATAAAAAGTGTGATATTCTTACAGGATGCCACATTGCATTTCAGCCTAGATAAGGCTTCTTTCCACCTTTCATCTAACATTTGCTCTTAACTCAGTTTGAAATTAGAATTTAATGCATTTGGGGTCCAATTGATATCGAAATGTGTGATACGTTACGAATGAGATAGCCAGTCTCAGCCATAAACTTAAATCAAAGGAGATCCTTCATTCCATTGAATGTAACTAACCAATGCATGCTACACTGAAAGCCGATGCAGCTAGTACTCTTAACAATTCCTGTACTAACCTAGCAATTTAAGATTATTTGGTTAGTCTGTATAAAAAAAAAAAAAATAAAAATACTTTAATGCAATCTGTTGCACATTTTCTTATTTCTACAACAACTCACCTTGCTTAATGATTTGTTCGTTCTTATCGAAGTGCTTTGTGATCAGAGCGTCAGCTAAATTCATCCGTTCGTAGCTCTAAAACAAGAAATGGATTTAAACATTTTATAGCTGCCAACACACGCACACACATGATTTACAAAGGATGAAAGTTATTTATATGCGATTGCACATGAGTATACCACCATCCTCCGCAACGTATTTACCTGTAGTGCCTTCAACATGGGCACACTGTCCAGCAGTGATTCATACATTTTTCGCTTTTTAAATGCGGATTTCAGCAGGATACGACGGAACGTTTGACGGTCCATTGCCCATAGTTGCCCTTCTGTTTCTGCCTGTACAGAGGCAGCTCTATTTTTAGTACACACGATGGCGAGCACAAGAGAGGGGAGAAAAAAAAAGAAACAAAACAAAAAAAACAAGAAGAAAGTTATTAAATCCCACTGATATAGACAGGCGGGTAAGGTTTACACGGCCGGGGAAATTGTAACATTAAGGTGTATGGCGAACGTGTGTATGTATATGCAAAACTCAGAATGTATATGTGTGTAAAGTAATTGTGTTAGGCAGGATACATAAAGGATTCGGAGTGCTGCTTTCCACGTGAATTCACACACAACCTCTTCCTCCTCCCTTTCTCCCACTTTACCCCCTCTTACCTGGGCATATTGTACAATAGGGCCAATTCACCAAAGCTTCCGTTGCCGTTGTAGGTGTGGATGTGTTTGT
This sequence comes from Matsumyia berberina, assembly GCA_917880715.2. Taxonomy (NCBI): domain Eukaryota; kingdom Metazoa; phylum Arthropoda; class Insecta; order Diptera; family Syrphidae; genus Matsumyia; species Matsumyia berberina. Next base: position 104,471,282 of record OU862870.1, on the reverse strand, counting down.
CGTTGACGTAAACGTTATAGATCCCACTGCAAATAAAAATCGAAGGCACAGAAAAAAATGGCGATTGAATATTGATTTAAATTGCTTTCTTTGTGTTAGGAACAAGAGCTCGGACCGAGACCGAGAGATAAATTAATGTTGCGGGACTACCCAAACTGCCCACCATCCTTGGCTACAAGTATTTAGTAACAGGGAAGCGTATTCGGAGAAGGAGAGCAAATTAAAGTCAATTATTTATTTTGGGCAGCAGCCCCTGCTATTTGGGCATGTGGGTTGTGTACCGATTAGGGTTGTTCACCTTTTAATTATGACGATTTATCGGGGAATTTGGATATTTACTTATTCATGGCCTAATCGGTGAGATGAGAGAACAAGGATCAACTCATTATTTAATCTGAGAGAATTAATAAGACAGATTCGATCCGGCACGATTCATTGGTTCACAATGGCGTACGAGATGCGATTGTAGGGCTCGCTGTGCGAAAGAAAATCCAATAAGAAGGCAGGTAATCTCCTTTGACACTTTCGAGGAGGTACAGCTTGTGTCAATGGGAAACGAACAGAAGGAAACAACAAAAGTACTTTGTAAGACTGTGTAAGAGATTTGCTTGAGCGACAAGGCGTGGGGGTTACTAGATTTAATGGCATACAGCATGAATGTTTGTGCCAGTTGGAGGGCTCCGATATTTATAACCACTGCTAGGGAAGAGAGTTTTGATTCCATCTAGTGAAATGATATGAAATAAATACTTTTAGAGAAGGCTCCACGAGACGCGTGTGCTGCTGAAGACGGTAGTCTAGGCAAGGCAGCAGAGTAGAAGAATACCTTCAGCAAGGTACCTGGCAATGAGGCTGGACACGGAGCTCGCATTTTGGCGGACAACGAGTCCGCTTTCGATGTGGTGGAAAAGGACATTGCATCTTTGGGTCGCCCATGGTACAGAAGCAAAAACTACTCATATCGATCACAAACCCCATCCTCTTGTATGGATCTGAAAATTGAACTGACGTTCATGGACAAGAGAAGTATAGGAAGCAACTGCCAGTCTAACAGAGAAGAGAAGTTATCCTTTGTAGTCGTACCACAATGGACCAAACTCTGGGCTAATTGTGCCGTTTCCCGGGCAAATTAGCCACCTTAAGCAGGAGTGGCGCCGAATTAATAACTATTACGAGAAATAAGAAGTAGTAGGAGAGATAATGGCAACAGTAGAAACCAAGTAACTCACCAAGCAACCCTAGTAAGAACGTTGAAAAACAGAGAGCAGGGTAATATTGACAGCAAACCCGATTGTTGGACTACATCTTTAATCAGTTTCTTAGCAGGCAGGGGTGCTTCATCGACTACCTTCACAATATTCAGAAAGCGGATGAGCCCAATGATATGCATGACGACTTTCTCCAAGTTAAGGGCATTGCACACGTTGTTCGTGTGCAGCAGATGGCTGGTAGTGGAGCGTAAGCCGAAGTTGAATAAAGATGACCTTAATCCAAGTAGCATCGAGAGAACGAAGCGCTTAAGTGAACACAGCTGGGATCAGGTGAGACTCTATATCGAGGTAGTGCTCAAAGCAAAGTAAAGGACGCATAACTAACAGCTTAACAGTGCCACCACCTTGAAGTGATGGAAAAAAGTATTTTAGTCGGCTAATGCCAAAAATGGGTAGGTTAGGCTAGGTAGAGTAGGCTTATGCATCCAGCGTTTTCATAAGACACTAGACACCATAGTGGGCCCATCGCGATCCCTTTGAAACCAAACTGGCACTATCTACACCATTTCCTGAAAGCATTTGATTTTCCCACAGAATTTTACCATGTTTGTATAGCTATCATAACCTAGCTCCTCTAGATTACTAAAGAAATAACTGTCGAGAAGTTTATTGCGTGTCTTGGCCTTTCTCTGACATTCACATAATATTTATGTTATGTCAACAGAGGGTTATTGGTCGTTGCAGTACCTACAAACATCTGTAGCTGAGAGCCTTAATCTTTAAGCATGCTTCCCCAAAAGACAATGGCCGGACAGGGTGCCAGTGACTTATTGTAGCTGTGCCCTGCTTAAGTTGAAAATATCTCTTGTTTTTCTGCGGCCTAGCGTAGGCCATAGAGCCTTGGATACCTTGTGACCACTTATACATATAAGACCATCTTTGATTTGCCTTAAGAACAGAAAAGGAAAACAGTTTGGTCAATTGGATTCCGGCATACTAGGGTGCGAAGATCCCTCCTCTGAAAGCGCATTGTCTCCTCCGAAAAATATTAGGGAACACGTCAATTAAATACAAAATTAAGTCTTTGCCAAACCTACACTTGAAGAAAGTTGTTCCCATAGTAGAACAGTACGCGAAGTATTTCAGGTTCATATCGATTCATTTTGGAAAAACAAAGAAGCGCTCTAATAATAACTTCAGAGGCTAAAAGTTAGAAACGCCCACCAGAATGACTTTAAGCGGTGAATAATTAGAAAAAAGTCCTTTCGCACTCTCAAGACAAATCAATAACAGAAAAACATTTGTACTCCTTATAATGATGCGGCTGGTATTAATCATAAGCAAACTAAATGCCCAAGGTGAAATGTCAGGCAGTTGTTGATGAAAGCAACAAGTACCAGATAGCTAAACCCTTAATTGCAGCAACGGAACGGGTGGCTAGAGCGTGAGTCTGCGCCAAAGCAAACCATCAAGGATTTTGATGGGTCGTTTGTTAATAGAATTAAATAATTCCGAATTCTTTCGATTTGCCTGAGATCGTTGGAGGCCATAAAGTGATGAAGTGCAAAGATCAGTAGTCGAATGAATTTCTAACTCCCGATTGAAATGTCTTGAAGCTTATTGTCAGGAAACGAAGAGACCACATTTAGTTCCATTTAGCACCATCTATCGATTGCCCTGACGGACGATATAGAGGGCTAAACATAGCAATTATGTCAGATAGTCAAGCAGCCATCAGGGCAGACAATTCGTGGACAATTACCTCCAAATCAGTGGGGGAATGACTACAGAAACTAAACAGCCTACGCGAAAATAACAAGATTACCCTAAAATGAGTACATGGCCACATGGAAATTGAAGGAAAGGAAGAGGTAGATAGACTAGCGAAGAAATGGGCAAATACGGATCTTATGGGTCCAGAGCTCTTCTACAGAATGGATGACACACGTCATCTGTGAACAAAAGGGGTGAGAAGAAAGGAGAGCAAGAATCTGGAATGAACTCACCATACTACTTCAATCCAAGATTCTATAAGCTCAGTGGCTAGTGCATTGGACTGCTGAGCAAGCGGCGTGGGTTCAAGCCCCAGCCAGGAACACCACCTCTCGTCGGGGAATGACAAGCCTCTGGGAGTACAATCTGTCATAAAAGAGCTTCTCACTTCGCCGTTCTGAGTCGGCAATAAATAGTAGGTCCCTTCCATTCGTGCAAACAATACAACACGCACAACATAAATGGTTGCGGGAAACTAGGCCTTGGCTCACTCCGAGCTGTTGGGCCAAATATTTTTTTTTTTTTTATGCAAAAACTTAAGTAAAGATAGGCTTAGAATAAAAACAGGAATAGAATACTGTAAGCTAAAAAAGAACATCCTAACGAACAAGGTTCAGTTGAAACCGAAACCTGCAGACTCTGAAGCTATTGGGGCGAATCATCCGTCCTAGGAGAGACGGTTTAGTGGCTTACATCATTAACGCCGATGAGATTCCCTCCCTGGGCCTGCTAAGGATATTAAAATTTCTAAAGGCTACCGAAGATTTTATAGACAGAGGACGAATCGGCTGTCTCCTGTGGCGTCAAAATGATCTATTTCAGGTTGCAGTGCGTGTTACCCCGATTTCAATCATCGTCGTCATTGGTTTCTTTGAAAATTGTTTGTTTTTTTGCTCTTCATGAATGATGAAAACCCTGAGATTCTATAGAGACAAGCCTCGGCTTGACATCAGCTTTAGATTTTCTGGTCCTCAAATACTGACAATTACATAGAAGAAGTTGATGCCACCAACACGCTGTTGGAGGAAACGAAGATCAACCCATGGATAGCGCATACATAGATGTTCACAAAAAGGAAAAGGCAAATAAACCTGCAAGAATGGTAATGTAGAAAATAAAAAAAAAAAATAGCTGGTGCGACAGCTCGGGATGACCCAAGGCCTAGCTTCTCGCAACCATTCATATTGCGCGCGTTAAATTGTTCGCACGAATGGAAGGATCCTACAATTTATTGCCAACTCCGAACGGCAAATTGAGACGCTTTTTTAAGAAAAAATTATACTCCTGGAGGTTTGTCATTCCCCGACGAAAGGTGGTACCGCGAAAAATGTTCGGTGGACATAGCTGGGGCTTGAACCCACGCAGCTCACACAGCAGTCCAACGTACTAACTACTGAGTCATGCCAATCATTCTTTACCGTTATAACATAAGAACTTTGGGATTATTCTATGGAACAATTTATACGTAACGAACGTCTTCAAATAGTAAAAAGTTTTTACCGCAATTCATTTCCTTGTACGCTAAAAAAAAATTCCGTGAAATATTTGTTTGAAATGATATTCCATATGCGACCACGAACTTTGTATGGCATGACATGGATGATATGCACTTCCAGAACGATGGTGCAACATGCCATACGGCACATGACACAATCAGCAATTAACGCCCTAGATTTCTTAGAGTCGTTTTCCATTTAAATGACATTATGTGCCCGCCTAGATCTTATGATTGAATGCTGTTAAATCTTTTCCTATTCAGGCTTGGAGGGAAAGGTTGACGCAAACAAGCCACAAATGATTGAGTTGAATAAGATGAAAAAGCCACCAAGTGATAAAACACTTCCGAGAAGGTATGCTATCAAAGAGAGCCGAAGAAGAGTATTTGCCAATATTTTATTCTATATGTACCTAGTTCCCAAGTTTTCATTCCGTTTTAAAATTAATAAACTTTAAATTTCAGGTTCATTTGGCATTTTATAGCAAAAATAAAAATAGCATACCTCTTATTGAATGACCCTCTTAAAAATCAGATCAATCAACAAACATTCACAACAATATGGTTGAAAAAGACAAATTTAAGAACAATACTCACGATTCAATCACATAAAAATTGTCGCCATCAGTTCCTTGGCAAATAATATATTCTTTAGGTTGCGCTCTCTTCTCAAACATAGCGTCCAGCACTTGATTCATCTGAAAGTAAACGTAACAAATAAAATTAAAATTATTTATTGTGTACTTGCAAGATACAAATCTTCGAATCAATAAATGAAGAAAAGCAACGAAAACTCATGGCAGAAACATAAACATGGCGTATGAACAGATTTTGGCAAGTTCAATTTAAATTAACGTTTGCCAAACAAATATAATTTCTCAAAAGGCTCGTAAAAGTTTTACGAGAGAACATTTATGGTACGTTCTGCTGGAGCGCCATGAACTGAAGGAACGCCAATTTTGACTGAAGGAACGAACTACAAGTGGACGGGCATAAATGTCGAGCTGGAATTTTACTCTAGGAAACCCATTAAAATTATTTTGATTTTATTTCTTGCTTCATGTACTGTACATACAAACGTAAATTAGTCTTATCCTTAAAAATTACATTCAATTAGGTTAGGTTGACGTTCGTAAGTGGATTATTTGAAAGGTCGTTGGCCCGACTAAGAGGTGGCGATAAAATCGTCTACGGTTTAGTCGTTATGCCAAACGCCACATAGCCATTGGTTGAGTTTCAAGGAAATGTTATTGCCCCACTTCATGACTAACATAAGGTTTTGTAGAAGTAACACCGAAAGATGTTGGCTGGCCAAATGACGAGTAAGAATCTGTTAAGCCGAACATCTTGTATGTAGCTCTGTTAGTAAGCTCTATTTCCACCCCTGCAAAACATTTGGTAAGTCGGCTAGCAATCCATCGTCCGGAAAACATTTTAAGCTATGAACCGGCTACCTAAGCCAGGCACCAGAAACGATAATAATTTGTTGATGACTTTAGGCTATCGAATAAGGAAAATGATACATAGGATTCTAGAATATTATGAAATCGACTTTAAACAAAACTCTAGAAATAAAAATCCGCCAACTTGAAAAACTTGAAAAAGGCTTCATGCGGTACAAGCTTGACATGTTGGGGCTGAGTAAAATAGTACAACCCGCTTAAGTGGAGTTTATGTCATCGACGAACAACAGTCTCTTGCTCTATAAGGAAAAATTACTTAGAAACATTCGCGAATCCGGCGAGCTACAACTCCAGACCGCAGTGAAAAAAATTTCGAAGCACAGTAAGAAATTAACAATCCACTGGGGTCGAAACAGACAACTTCTTCAGCCAACTAGCAGCCGCTTATAACTCAACAAATAATTGACACATTATCCTAGTGGGAGATTTTAGTGCAAAGGCTGTCGTTGACCGAACTGTGCTTAAATACGTAATAGATAGCCACGACCTTGGATATAGAATTAGCAATGGCGAACGCTTTATGCATTTTTGCATTGCTAATCGCCATGCCATTGGAGGCAAGCTGTTTTATCTAGAGACCCTCTAAGCTGGGTCCCAATCCATAGAAACCGAAAATGTCTTCAGATTAACCACTATGCGATAAGCTGGCATTTTAGGAGATGTACTATGATGTGCGTAACAAGTGTGATATCGGTACGACACGATATCCGCTTGCACACGCTTCACGAACCAACTTCAGCACCATTACACCTTAGAAACCTAAAGTGCGACCAAAATTCAGTCAGACGGACTAACGAAAACAATCAACGACTAAGTGCAACCGAGTTGGAAACTCAACGCTGTTGACACGCAGGCCAAAGAAGCAACAACAATGTGTGACATTAGCATTCTCCCAGAAGCTAATAGGTAGGCAAACCTCCAAATAACATTCATCAAGGAGCAAATGTGGGGCCGCTTATAAAGAATGTTTAGAAAGGAATGAATTTGCCGGGCGAATGGAAGGTGGGGATAATTACCAAACTTCACAAAAAGATAACTTAACTTAACCTCTGCATCCTGCCTGCGGTGTCGAAAAGAATAGCTAGAATAATCCTGAATCGAACCAAAGATTCCACCATCGAATCCAGTGTTGATGTTCAACAAGTACATAGACATAAGCACAATAGATCTTAAAGGTGGCTGTGCATTCACTTTGCATTCACACACTTTCCTCCTTGACTACATTACATGACCTTGAGCTTGCGGATCATTATATGAGAACTAAGCTTGGCACTGAATATCTTAAAGGTCGAAGAGCTCTCTGTCTTCAGTCAGCATAGGTAGGAGGTCCCCACCGAGTGTAATTCATAAAACTCCAGAATAGTTGCCTTCTTGCGCTTAGCCCAGGGAGATAAAAATTGTATTTTTATAGATTTTCGCTTGAAATGCTCTTTATCAACTTTCGACAGCGTATGTAGACGTTCGAACTATTGAGTGTGTTCAGCAGAGAGTCAACTACCATATACCACAGTAGATGGGACGCCGTCTAGCGTACCAGCTGAAAAATAGCGATGGCAATCTATCTATCCATCATGATTTTGTCAAAACTCTGTCTACGATCAGATGTGCGTGGGTTTTGGCTTATCAACTCAAAACTGAGTTGGTTCTTTTCACCAGAAGGAGGATTATGACGGGTCTTACTCAATCACTGTTATAAGGAGTCACTATCCGGATTTCAAAAGAAAGCCAAACATTTAGGAATCATTCTAGATAGAAAACTGATTTGGTCGAAACATGTCGAGTCGAATATGTACATCCAAGACGCTTTAAACTCTCTGGCAGTTTAGGGGTTTTTCGGTAGAACAAGGGGCTTATTGCCGGTTAAGGTATTCTGGATATAAACGGCCACGATAAGACCACTCTTAGCGAAGGGGGTTTCAGGTAAATACGCGACAGCACCTTGTGCCAAACTTTAATGTGGTCTGCATGGACGCTTTTTTGAGTACACATGACTCTATTCTAGATAGGGACAGGTAGATTTTGACAGTTCACGGCGGCCATGATTTTTATTTTTCAGACACTAAAGATATGGCAAGTTACAGCGTCGAGGAACACGTGCAAATATTAAAACTTCATTAAAAAATTGGGTGTTCTGTTGGGGCAAAACGCCCATTTTACAGTTTACATGGTCGTTTGAGGCCCAGCGACGACAACAATCAAAATTGCCGAATTTCTAAAGTCTAAGGCGAAATGACTTCTGGTATAATCCGCACTGGAGCATTGATGAAATTGCGTGACATCTAACCTTCGACTCTCGTCTCATGTATATATGTATACCCCGTCTGAACGCGTCATTTTTTTTTAAAGGTTACGACTGGCATTGGCCAGAATCCTCTTTTGTCTGGTGCGGGTGTCTTTGACAAAGACAACAACATAAGACTTCACTATTTGTAAAACTTCATCTCATCCTCTAAGAGACCTTTTTTGCTATCTCAATGGCCATGAACTATATTGTGAAGAACAGGTGGAAAGGTCTAACTGCTTGCCACTGCAGCGCTAGCCAGGCAGCACCTAAGGCCTTTCTTAACCCTTAAACATCTTCCAGTATAGGGAACCCAAGAACTCTTTAAATCCAGGTCGACAGATTTAAATCTGACTCTAGTTGGGGATACCAGGTCACACTGGGATGAAGGGGAATGAGGGTTCCGATGAAATTGACAGACAAGGTTTAGAGGGGGATTTTTCAAAAACCTGAACTTATGTTGGGTCTTCCTGCGTCCTCGAATAGGGTTTCCATTGACAATTGGGCATAATTATGTACAGCACACCTCTCCTGGTTGTAAATAGACCAAACGGGTGCTACAGATGTCTGCAAGAAACCTGCAACATTCTTGTCTCTCAGCAGTTGAGACTGCAGACGATGTACTGACATTCTGAGGTGTTAGATTTAAGTGACATTTAGTTTAGCTTGTGGAGAAAACGATTGCGGGACACTTCTTCTGCGATTGCGTTTTCTCTTATCAGGTATCTTTGGAGAGCACTGATACTGCAGGAACTTTATCAATGAAGCGTTTATTCTGCTTTCTACGAAAGACGAAACCATTCGACAAAATTCAGTTTATTTCCTTGTATTGGAATGGATCAGTTGTATCCGAGTGCTCCAGCAATATGCTTCCTATCTCGACAAAAAAATTAAAAATTGTAGGACGACCAAGTTGACAGCTTCGTAGAATCTAGGTCAGTCAAGTGCTGCTACGTTACAATACAATCACTTGTCAGGCACAACGACTAGCTTGGTTGGGTGGCCGTCCACCAGGGCATTGTAAACAATGAAACTGTGAATAAGCTCGCTAGGGCCAGTTTAGTTTCCAAGTTCTTGGGACCGGAACCGTTCCGTGGCATTAATTGGGCTACCGCCACAACTTTGTTAAACAACTGGGAACACCAACTTCACCTAGCTTATTGGGAAAATGTTCCTAGGCTTAGGCAATACAAGAGACTTATCAAGCCCATTTCCTACCTTGACAGGAACAACATGAGGAAACTAGAGGGTATCCTTACTGAACATTCCGGCCTAAGATATCATCTCCACAAACTAAGCCTTTTGTTTAGATACAGAGTGTCGGTTCTATTTAGAAGCGAAAAAAAAAAACCTCTGAGCATATGCTCTTTGAATGTCCGGCACTATACTGGCAATGCAAGTGGATCTTTTATAAGAAATTCTGTTCGTTAGCGGAGTTTAGAAACTCGACTTCTAATGACCTACTCCCCTTCATCAGGATGGTACTAGACCTATTAGGCTGTCCACAAGTGGACACAACAGATCTTACTAGCTGTAGTTTAAGTTTTAAGGACAGGTTCCTAAAACAAGAAGACAGCTTTCACTAGCTAGGAAGCATTGTCTCAGAAATGACGGGTCCTGTTCTAAGATGACTATAGCCATCTGAAACAAGCACATCGCTGCAGGATCCTGGAGAATGGAAGATAAGGACCGTCTTGCTGGGCCTAGGTACCGCCCAGATTTGTACGAAGGCTCGACGAACTTTACTTCTAGCCATAGCCTGGAATGAATAGGTTCAGACATCCATAATAATCCTCTATCAGTTCGGCTGATACTGTCCAAGGTCTAAAATGGTTTGAAGCTACGAAGAAGTTTCTGTGAAAAAAAAATTTGAATTGCGGTTGAGAAGAGCCACATTCGTCACACTGCACAACACCCCCTTCTTACTCATCCATGCATAATGCTTTGTGCTGTTTCTTATCTTGTCGAACCCACCCCTATTTAATAAAATTTGTAAGTTCCAAATACTTTGAGGATTGGAAACTAAAGGCAAGACTGGATTTTCTTTTTTTGTTTATTGTTTCGACCGAGGAGGACCACAGAATCTTAAGTTGAATTTGAATCAAAACCAATTCCGAGTGTTCACAGAAGTGGAAGTGGATTCTCCCTCATCAAAGCACGAAACACACACAAACCAGTACAAGGTAACCTTCAAGTTCTCAGAACAGGAACTGAAGACATATTAACATCTCTAAACCATATCACCCACTGAAAAGTGAAAAGGAAAACAAAACCGAACCGAAGAATCGGAATCATTGACAGATCAAAGCTTGGAATTTGTTTAGCGTCACGCAATCTAAATAAATGTGTGCGTGTGTGTGTTTGCACCATTGCCAGGAGCGGCAGCAGGAGCAACATTTACGTGAGGCAGCGACAAAAAGGACCGCCGCACCATTACCGATTTTACTCGTATTTTACGAAAACTAATATCCGGGATGTCTGCCTGGCAAACTAACCCACACCAGAGTAGTGTTGGGGGGAAGCAGGCGCTTACCTATTTGGCATTAAAGTTACAATTAAAATTTCGAAAAGCCAATTAAGACAGACGTACGTTGCGTACATCCCTTTTGAACTCAGTTAGATGGATGTAATGATGTTTACAATTAAAAGATACAACATGGGAGCAAGAATAATCTGATGAAGATTGAGGAAATGAAATTAATTAGAGCGACTCTATGGACCTGGTTGAATGCTCGTAATTTTCGATATTTCTCAGGGGCACCAGTGACGTTAGTGAACAGCGGGTTCATTTTGTCTATAGCAATTGAGTCAGCAGCATGACATAGTTTGTTTTATGAAAATGTGTGTGTGTGTGTATGTAGATTCGTCATTTGCGAGAGAGTCATTGTCATTCCTAAGGTCGCTTGGTCCGGAAAGTAGAAAAGGGGAAATCAAGTGCAGAGGCACTTCGAAATGTCCTCCTTGTGCATCTGGTTAGAAGAAAATCTGTGTCTAGGGGGCGATTTGTTTGTGCAATTCTTCATATTTTCCCAACTTTAAAGTCTTGCAGGAGATATGGAACCACTGTCTGGTTCAAGGTTAAAGTGGATGAATTCAAAAGAATGGGAGTGGTCGTCGTCGTCGTGATAAGTACGTGGACTGCTGTGTGAACTGACACAAATCAAACATTTTTCGCGGCACCACCTCTTGGCGGACAACAAAAAACCTCCGAGATAGTAAATAGCTCCGGATAGAACATATCAAAGCCACACGAGCCATATGCGGCGAAGGTCATGTCAACACTGACCTGGTCGCTCGTCATTGACAGCATATTTCGGTCCCTAAAGAACCTAGGGATTGAGGCCACCGGCTATGAAGACAACGTGGTGGTCATCGTTAGTGGCAAATATAAAAGCGCCGTTTTAGAAGTGCTGCAATACGCACTACCTGAGATACAGAGATGGGCCTCTCTGTAAACTTCAAAAATACATCTATACTTCCTTTTACCAAAGGAAAATCAGGAAAGGCAGAAATATTTGCCATAAATCAGTGCATAGGCTTGAACTTGGTCTCTAATTTCCGTGGCACGATAAAATCGAAACTAGTCTTAGAGACAGTCAAATAGCTTTTAGAACTGTGAAAAAACAACTTGGTCATACTACACTGGATCCCCGCTTACAAGAGCCACACTGGCAATGAAACAGCGGACTCACTGGTCCTGAACCAAAGTGTGGTGTTAACAAGACCATTTTTAAAAACATCATGAAGGAGCAATCCCTGCTAAAATCCAATACAATCTGGATGGGAAGTGTAGGACAGAAATGTACCAAACACTTCTTCCCCAATGTATCACAAAAGATATCCATGCTTTTTCTAAATCTGAGCAGGAACCACCTTGAAATTATAACCAGTATAGGCGACGGCGCCTACACAAGCTTGGCCTGTCACCGGATCCTACCTGCAGACTGTGCTTGAAGAGCGATGAACGCTCTCTTCACATCGTCACAGAATGCCCCGCCCTCATTCATGTGAGAAAATGGACCCCAGGCAGTGAATTCGTCTCACCAACTGCACTTACCACGCTCCACCCAGAGGGGTTGATGAGCTCCTTGACAGCCTCTGGAACAGACAAACTACTCTAAACATATGGGACAGCACTATAGGTCTCTATACGAGACATCACACTATGCAGTTGCCCTGTTAAATTTGACAGCAGATCAGAAAAACATTCCATGGTGGAAAAGCACCCTATTCCAGGGCAAATGATTTGTAACTGGCAAAGATACTCGGCAGAGTAGAATATTGTTATAGAAATCAGAAAAGCAAAAAGGAACTTCTGTAGGGCATAACCTGCACTCGAGTGGTAGCCAGACTACATAAGACTCTAGCCAAGGTCAAGGTGGGAAACCTCAACTTAAAACAGGATGATAGTTTAACGGAAGAAGAAGAGCAGAGGGCTCTTCTACTTATGGAGACGCACTCCAGGTAGTCATCCGAATATAAAAATAAAACAGAGACAACACTTTCTCAAAGAAGACTGGAAACTGGCAGCCACAATCTGCACAAAACGACGACTGGATTGGGCATCGATAACTTGATAAAAATAACAAACTGGGCACATCACCAGTCCATGGAGAACGGATTAAGAAATTTTTATTCTCAAAGTGGACACAAGTGAATTAGGGTGCTAAGGTGGACTCTCCATATCTCCGCGAAGAGCAGATGGCTTATCGTTAAGTCTCCCAATTCGAACGGCAGCCATCCATCCATCCATCCATCCAAACTTAACATCATCTTATTTCTAACACTATGGAATAAGCAGTAGATAACAGCTTGAGAACTGTAGTACTTGGAAGGATGCCTAAGGAGCGGGCATATCAACAGATACTGCTCGATATCAGCTTACTAGTGAGATTGAACATTTCTCTGAAACACAAACACAACGGAAATGTACCCTTTTAGTCGATGCCTCCAACTAAACCTGAGCCGACATTGGAGGCCAGGCCGCTATTAAAGCACTGAATGCATACGGAATCAGTTCAAAGTTGGTTTCGGAATGCCTTACCAACATAAATGAACTGGACAAATTTACTAAAGTCGTATTTTATTGACACCAGGACATGTAACAACATTGCCCAAAACCCCCTTAATAGGTCTGAAAACCTTTCTAAGGTGAGTTCAATATACTTTTCAGATATTACCACCGGAAGAGCTCGAAGGCGTGCATTGAACTTACCAAGAATTGGCTAAGAATTCTGGGCTTTCTTACAGGACACTCTTAGCTCAGAAGAGGTCTCACAAAAGATGGCTTAGAGGACAACAACGTCTGTAGATTCTATAATGAAACTGAGGAAACTTTTGAGCATATTTTGCGTGAATGCGATGTCCACAATCGCATCAGATAGGGAAGGAGAGCCTAGAGGATGTCTTATAATCCGAAAATGCTCTTGAATAGCACAGTAGGGAGCACAATCTAGATCGCAATAAGCACATAACCTCACTTCTCAATCAATCAATCACTCGAGCCATATGGTGTGCAGAAACATTTTAGAAAAACCTGGGGTTGTAGGCCAATATCACTGTCATAAATTTACATGATGATAGTTAGGCTACGAGTATTCTGACCTATGCAAATAGAGGAAGCTTAAGCAGCTTAAGAGGATATCTCGGTAAGATGAAAAGATTAGTTCATACGCGTATCTGTATAACAGAAGCTATGAAAACATGCCCTCTACCTCTATATACCTTTGTATATCATACCATAGACCATACTGAGAATCATCAAAAAAGGTACTGGGCAGTCCTATCCGAACCAATATGGGTTCTCGTCTGTCCCAGGAATGATATGGCCACGAAAGACTGCTTCGAGAGAAATTTTAACATAAAATTCAGCAGCGAAATCGAATGAAGCAATGAATTTGTACATAATATACGTATCCAGTGGTAAAGGGACAGACCCAAAAGGCAAATTGGATTTAGAACCAAGTACTCAGAATCTCTGGAAATATTTCACAGCATATTTCAGGAAAAGGCCCACGCGATCGACTCAACCTTGACAGGACCTATCGCGAGAAATACATCGCTATTCGGCCTGACAACCAAGCTGCGTTTAAGCCACTAAACTAATGTGGGGATCAAAATAAACAATTTGCACTAAACCAATAGAGTTAGTCTCTGGTGGGTACCAAGATGTGAGAGTTGACAGAAACAAAGTAGCTGAAGCTTTGGCAATGAATGCCAACTATTCACTCACTCAGGCTGTAAAGACAATCCAATTATCAAGTTACTACGATTCTAAGGTGGACATTGGTACAGGTGCAAGGCCCGAGGAATAAACCACTCCTTTAGAATAAACGACGACTGCAGTGTCTTTCAGGATGAAATCACAGCCATCATCGAAGCCTCGAAAACTGTCTGAAACAAGGGTATCACCGCAAGTATAATCACGGTCTATATCAACAGCCAGGCAGCCGTTAAGATTCTGGAGTCCGCGATAACTAAATCGAGGCTTGTTGGAATCTGCAAAAAGCCTCTAGATGAGGTCTTGAGAGCCAATACGGTGGTCCTATGTTGGGTACCAGTTCTTATGGACATCCCAGGTAACGAAAGGGCTGACGAACTTCACACAAAAGTTGTAGGAACGAGTAAGAAATCGAATCTGTCCATCACCTGCTGTGTGTCTGTCCTGCCCTCGCCGGTAGAAGAATGAGGACTCTTGGTAGTTACTTCTTCACGGAACTGGAGAACTTGCGCGACATCAACCTTGGGACCTCCTGAGATTCATATCCTTATCTGGATCGTTTTAAATCAGCGGCTCCCCTTACAGGTTCCCGGAGTAGAATTAGAAGATGGGCACAATGGACCCTATTGCTGGTCTAAGTGAGCAGTGACGAATGTCATAAGGCACCCATTAACCAAACTACATGAACCGCGACACTTTTAGCGGATGGACAACAACACTTAAGGTCAGGTTTGAGGATGTTTGGTCAGGTGAATGACAACAATGCGCCCGGGATTGAAAAAAAGGTTACAGTGTCTCAGACAGAGAGTTTTTCCCATGGGTCCTGAATCCGTCAAAGTAAAAAACACAACTCAAACAAGGCGAAGACAACATGAATTCAACAACTTACTTAATTTTATGATAAAATATTCACGTAATAATATCTCATCCTATCGCTGTTTATTTTTGGAGGAACATCAAAATCCTTGATTACCATTTCGACAGAAACTCTCGTCTGGAAAATATGAAAGGGGGAACTGTTGTCTTAAGATTTGAAATTCAAATGTCACTCGAGGTTAACAAAATGATATCGTATCCTCCTTATACACGCATGTGTTTGGATATTCAAGCTTTATTGCTTGTAGAAAGTAAATAATCAAAGGTAACGCTGATAAAAGAGAATCCTTGGAACAAGTTTCAGGATTGTTGTCATTTTGACAGCTGATTTTTCGGAAAATAAAGTTGGTTTAGCTTTTATAAGGTGCAGCCTTCAGTCTCTGTGATCGCCGTAGTTAGTGCGTTGGAGCGACCGGCTTGGGTTCAAGCCCCAGCCATGCCAACTGAATTTTTTTTCGCGCCATGAAAGAGCATCTTAATTCGCCGTTCGGAGTCGGCAATAAATTGTAGGTCCCTTCGAGGTTGCGAGAAGCTAGGCCTTGGCCCATCCCGAGCCGTCGCGCCAACTATTTATTTTTTTATTCTTCAGTCTCCACAGATGGGAGACCGGGAAACGGACCTCAAATAAGCGGAATTGGTTCAGGAAAGATTTCAGAGTGGAGCAAGTGGACCAATAGGAGCAACAATACCTATAATTTATTTAAAAAAAAACTTACTTGTTCTTTATCTAATGAACGGAATAAAAGAATGTTTTGAACGGAATCGATCAATCGTGATCGTTGTGCATCTGTTTTTGGGAAAATGGCGGCGGCACCTTCATCTTCATCTGCATCATTTTCAGGATCATATGCCTCGGCGAACACTGATTTACGTCTTCCCGCATATCTTTGCACAACAGGTTCTGCAAAAAATAAAAAAATTAAATGTTGTAAATTAATTCAGCAGTTTAGCTTAGATCATTCAGCAATTCAGCAAATTCTTAACGAGACAAGTTAATAGGACAAAAAAGTAGATTTAAACGAATCTTTAAAGAGGGCGCTCAAGAGTCCTGCCCTGTTAACCACCAAGAGAACTCAGCCTCATTCATTGACAAAAGAAAGCAAAAGGCGACAAGGTTACAAAAAAGTATAACAGGACGAAACTAATTCTAACAAGGAAGTATTCTTAGAAAACAAGTCGGTCCGTTTCCGTACCGATGGATAAAAAAAACGGAGTAGGCGGATGTGTTTTCTCTGACAGGCTTAATCTTAGCTTTTCTTTTCGTCTTCCAAATTACTTTAGTGTGTTCCAGGCGGAAATAATGGCGATTAAGGAAGTCTTATCTTAACTCCAAAAAACGTGATATTCACCAAGCAGCAATCAAACCCTTAAAGTCTTTCTCTACAAATTCACTAGTGGGCCTAGATTGCGGTTTATCTCTTAAAGTTGGGTGCCGAGACCTGTTCATACACTATGTAGACCGACTAAACCTGCTTATACAGGAATCTGCGGTCAGAAGTGCCCTGAGAATCAGCCAAACGAATGGCTGTAGGTCAATGACGGGCCAGATTCTATGTAAGTACAAGGGCAATGTAGCAACCACTTATTATGCGGTGCCCTATCTAGACTTCAAAAGACCGTTCTCATTCCCAGACAGAGAAGAATGGACAGGGGGAACAAAAACCAAAGCCATCTATACTGATGGGTCTAAAATTGGCGTGGGTGCAGCAGGTATGCATATTTTCAGACAAACTTAAGTCAGTTAGCCTCCCGGACCATAACAGCGTTTTCCAGGCGGAAGTCCGAGCAATGACAATTGCTGCTCGTGAGACTGCGTTGAAGGTCTCGTGATGATATCACCTTTTTCATCGACAGTCAGGAAGCACTAAAAGCGATTTCTGTTATTGAAATAAAATGTGCTCTTGCCACACAGCATGGGATAAAATGATGCTGGGTCCCTGGACATGAGGGCATACTAGGGAATGAGAAGGCTGATGAATTGGCAAGGAAAGGATCTACGCTAGATCTGGAGCAGGCTGATTAGGCAGTGAAAGTCCCAGGATTCTAGCGGAAGCGAACGAAAAATGGAGCTCTTTGGACTCCTGTAAAATAAATAGGAAACTATGGCCAAGGTACAACGGTCCCAGAACTACTACTCTCATGTAGAAGGACAGGAAAACTCATTGTAGGAGTAATTACAGGTCATAATACTTTGCGTTATCACATGAAAAAGCTAAGGCTAAGTGAGGACGACCTTTGTAGGGGTTGCGAAGACGAGGAAGTCAATGAGGTCACAACGCACTTTCTCTGCCACTGCCCAGGTCTTTGCCATCTTAGACATATATCCTTTGGAAGGCACTCTTACAGGATACTGAGGAACTAAGGGACGTACCTATCAGGGACATCTGGAAGTTTATTAAGGCTTCAAAATGGTTCAAAAGCCTGGGGCAATAGGAAAATTCTTTGGGTACTGCTCCACGAGTAAGGGGTACCTCACCCTCCAAAAATGGTCATCACAATAGGTCTCTACTGACCTGAGTGTGTCGCAGAAGGCTTCTCTCCACTCGCGAACCCATCCAACTAACCTTACCTGGGTGCCGAAGCATACTGATCGCTACGTGTAAACTCAAAATTAAGCTAAATGCCTTTGAAAGGACAAATGTTAGGAGGACAGCTGGTATGTACAACGTGTCTAGATTTGGGTTTCTCTCAAAAGACTGCATATCAGCGCTGCTGAAGGTGTCATCACTGGACACTGTCTAAGAGGCAAGCGTGCCACAAGGCTTGGCGTTTACTCAAATGATTTTTGTAGAAGCTGTATGGACAAAGAAGAGGAGGAAATCATAATACACCTTCTTTGAACCTGCCCAGCTCTCTGCAATAGAAGAAAACCCCACTTAAGGTGCTTTATTTGACAATAATCTGGGTGATCTGTTTAATGCTAGAAACCTCCTTCGCTTCATCAGAAGCAGAAGAAAGATTCATGTAGTATCACAACGGATCTATCAGTGGGCAAAGTATGTTGGAATTAGCTGGCACTTAACTTAACTGGACACCCTGGAAAAACGGTTTGGAGTCCATTCCTTGACTCAGCCGAGAGGTCGAAAATGAGACTTGGAAGTCATACCACTTGGAATCAAGTGTACATAACCTTCTACTGTGACAAGAGGGTGAAGGATCTTATACCTGATCTGGATGATAGCAGGCCAGTTGTACTGCGAAATCGATGGCAGACCTTCGGTGCCGATTTACTGAGTACTGATACTGTAAGCCCCTCATAATTGAAGTGCCTCCTCGGATTTCTGGGAAGGTCAAACAAATTCCATTAAAATGTGTAAAACTAGGTCTCGTTTTCTCGTAATAAGTATACTAGGACCAGTTGCGTCTAAGTGCTCCTTACCCGAGAAAAAAAAAGCCAGTTTTTAACTTTGACACATACCACGGGATGCATGGAAGGAAGATAATCTGATTTACGTACACAAGAAGGGAAATCAAGGTTCTGCAATGCATTTCTGCGCTTTGGAACGCATCCCCAATTGTCGCTCTTCAAATTTGCTTAAAGCGACCCACAACAGTCCAGTTCCATTCGTGATAAAAATGCGACACGCACAACATGAATGGTTGCGAGAGGCTAGGCCTTGGCCCATCCCGGGCTGTTTTTTCCTCTGTCAGGGTTGCACGTAGAAAACCACTAATGACCAACACAACACGAAAAAAAAAACAGTGGTGCACGTATGCAGCATTCCGCTTCGGACTTTAAATTCTTTAGGGATGATTTTTAATGAGTTGTTGACAAGTCCACTGTATACAAATGTATAAGAATACTCAGTAGCGATAATGCTATCGCTTGCTAGTGTCAATATGTGAAACTCTGGCATGACAACAGGGTGTACAACACATTGGGAATATTTAATTTTACTTTAAAGCTGTAGCCAGCTTTGGAAAAAAAAAAGGATCAACGTAAAGACGACTGAGAAAGGTCAACATGGGTCGCATGCATTTGCAGAACGGGTGCGTTTAGAATTTCTCCAACTGTTGCACTTGTTACACTATGTTGCATTTGCTGCGAATAGATATTTATAGCAAGTAGCAATCCAACGCAACCTATGCGATCCTGAGGCTGCACAACACTCATCATTTCAGTGAGAATAACATGGGGAATGCCAGAGTTCTTATACTCCACCGCAGCCTTCCGACCTCAACCGATACGATGCTTACAAAAACTAAGTTCAATGCGGGACTTTAAAATACTTGAGTCCTACTAATGGCTCATTTTCGATCTTCAAAGACGACTCTAAAACAGCAAAAGAAGTCCGTGCAGGTGTCTTTTAAAAAGATCTTGGCATCCACCACTCTTTCAGTCTCCCTAGCTACTACAGCGCTATTCAGATAGAAGTCACAGCTAAAATTCATGCTCAGATATTGCGATTTATATTGACAGTCAAGCTGCGTTCAGAATCCTTGTATTCACAATAAAATCTAGGAAAATCAAGGACTGGCGTCTAACTCTGATCGAAATCGCTTAACAGTATAACGTCGCCCTCTGCTGGGTCTTAGGTCAGAACGCTGATCCTGGGAACTGTGTGGCTGACGAATTAGCAAGAGAAGCCTCACTAGGTATCAAAAGAAGGTATCTCGATCATTTAAGTCCTTTATCATTTGCTAAGCAACTGACCTATGAGCATCGATACTCTACCGAAACGCCAGGCTTATTAGAAGTCGTACTCCAGAAGAGAATCACTTGCAAGAGTGTAAAAACTATTAAAGATTTAGGAGGATTTGCAGAACATTAATAGAAATAGCCAAGAGGAGGATAACGGCCAACAACAGAAGTCACAGAAGGAAGAAGATGGCGGTGACAGACATCGGAAGAACATCCAACTTCAACAACAGAAAGCATATTTTGTGCTAATGTAGATGACGGTGTGAAGAAGTAGAAGATGCAGTTTGGTTTGCAAGCTATTTTCAACGAGTACATGACGGAATTTTAGAACAAGCAGCAATTCTGTGCTCGTCAAACTGTTGAGGATGTGGGACAGACTAGGTACTTGCTTGAAACTGGGAACTTGCGTCTTGCAAAGCATATAACCGACCAAAAGAAACCAAAATTGTATGTATAGTGACGGGAATACATTGTAACGACAAAGTAGCATACCTAAGAAAATGCCAACGATTAGGAGTCGGTGAAGCTATCGCCACATATTGAAATGTGGACAAGTCGTCAGCACAGAGATGTAAACTCAAGAGGACGTGGAACACGTGTTCTGTTACTGTCTGTGCTTTAAAGCACAAAACAAAATACTGCAAAATATGCTTAATGAAACGTAAGACCATTCTGTATGCCCTAAATGCGCACAGCGCGACCTATGAGGTCCATTGTGATGGCCCATATGGTTTAACCAGAAGTTATATTGAGGCTTTTGATAAACAGCAGCTCTGATAGCTGCCGTTAGGCACGTTCTAATAGCCCCGGTGATTCCTACGCAAGCTTAGCGATAAACTTTGCTCAGCTTTTCCCGCATTGTGGTTTGTAGGGTTTTTGGCCACTATACTACTGACGCGTAGGTGATCATTGGTTTGATTACGGCGTTGTACGCCCAATAAATCATCTTTGGGTCTCCAAGTTTTGCCGTACAGGCGTTGGCACATGAAAATTGTCCTAGTCGCCTTGTTGGTAATCATGTTAAGGTGCGAGTTCTAGGAGGAGTTGAATGAAAAAAGAGACGAATTCAATGAAGATGACAGACGGCGGCAGTAATGCGGTGGTACAAGGACAGTGACTACGTAAGTGGGCGTAAATGCCACATTGTATTGACTATCAGTGTCTTGGGAAAGGTAAACCTTTTAACGAGAAAATAAAAACATCTGTGGCTACTAGAAGTAGAGCTGACGTAACGCCTCTAACTTTTACACCCAAAAAAAATTCTACTTCTGTTCTGATGAAAGCTTCATTTCATGTAAAGCCAGTGGATTTTAATTTTTTTTTTCTTTGCCTTTACTTGTTTCCATTGATTTTCCGAATGAAAACATTTTCGTGTCAAGCGCTACGTGACTTCAAGTAATTAATTATGTACATTCCCGACAAGCAGGTTTTCACGTTCGACCCCATTTATCCAGAGACTCACCCCGGTTCAGCGCAAGTCACAAAAGTTAAATCCGTTGGCTTTGGAAAATCCAAAAAAGAATCGCACATCAACTGCACTCGGAAAATAAAACGAACATTACATACTCGAACAAGCATCAACTGCATGCGGGATCACGGCCAAACGCATCTAAAATTAATTGTAATCCATCGAGTGACGTAGTTCTAGATTCTTCTTGGTAATGTTTACACTGGGCCCAGCACGTACACTCATTGTACACTTGAACGATGAGAGGCACCCATTTGCGAAATATCCGATGATATTATTTTAAGCGTTACTATACCGTTTGTGCACACGACATTGTCGAGGCCGTCACAACCAATGGGTGGCGGCAGGAGGACCGATTCAATTTAATTCTGTGTTACTTCGTTCGGCTATAATCGGATTAATGATGATTGAATGCTGAAATTGGAATATTACCAGTGGAACGGCGATACAGCGGCATCGACACAGCACAAGTAATACCTGATTTGAATTTTGTTAAAAATAGACCATTTTTGTGTGTTGTAAACAGCCAACGGAAACATGGTTCGGCGCTGGAGCTGGAGCAGCTGCAGAGTGGTCGGGGCCACCAGTGTACACGGTGCTTTCTATTTTCATGAATATTTCTGCGCAATTCAATGCACACTTTGTCGTCATTAATAATTTCGCCAAATGAAATGGTATTAAATACATATACGTATTTCCAGGGAATTACCAGTTGCTTTACGTTTCAGCCGACACCCATCATCCTTGCGGTCGCAATCAGTGCCGCCTGTCACAAGGTCGTGTGACTTGTGAGGGGCCGAACAGCACTGAGCATGAGTGACATCCTGAAGTTTATTTTCGGTTGACATTCTGCACACAGCCGCGCACCGCATACGTTCGCGAGTCTACTCGAAAGAAAAATCGGACACAGCCACAGTCAGTCAGATCAGAGGACCAACGTCAGGTAATTTGATTTCCAGTTCTCCTTCCTGTTTGTCGATTTTTGCACAAGTACACACATGCCACGGATATGGGTCAGTGGTCTGAGTCTGGCTGTGGCAACTCTCTGCCCGTATGTGGAGCAAGGTCCAGTAATTAAATTAGAAGCACGGCTACCAGTGTCAGAATGAAAATCGTTCGTGATGGTCACCGAGAGAAATGGTTTTGATGTTTGACATGTTGGATTATCAAAGTGTCAACATGGGATAGAGAAGTCACAAGTTGGGTAATTAGTTGAATGAGATTTGTTTTAGCAATAAAAAGAGAGAAATGGAATAGGGAGGCAGGCTGTCCCAACGAGAGGTAGTCGCATTCAACAAACTTGATTGCAGTGAATGTGGAAAAGTATTACTCGACGGCTGCCATGTGTGCTGTTTAATCTGTGTATTAAGGTCTGAATGCAATGACTGGGTAAAGGTTGTATGGCGAGCAACCAATCAGTGTTGCCACTTGCCTCCACACGTAACACGCACGCTTTTGCTATTGTCAAACCAAACGTCAAAATTACAATTTGCAACTCAAACGTTGAATTCAACGGCTAAGGACAAAATTCGAAGAAAATGGTGGTTTGTGTGATGCCGAAGACGATGTTTGGTAGGTCGACAACGTTCGTCAGAAATAAATCAATGCAGTGCGTGGAAATGCAGCATAATTATTGCCTACAGCAAGATGTAAACCGACTCAGATAAATTATTTGGCATTGAACTATATAGAAAGACGTGAGGTTAAGCAAAACACTGGAACCTGCCATAATGTTGAAGGAACAATGTGATTTGCAGTGCTTTACAGAGGGAAATCTCCACCGTTCTCTATCATATTCTTGTCGGTACAAGTGTTAAAGTAGCATGTACTCAAATTTAGTTTTAAAAACTTCAAAGCAACATCTCAACTTCATGTTATGTTAACCAAGTCGAGGAAGGTTGTATCAAAGTAATGTAAAAGCAAGTCGATAAGCCAGAAAGTTATAGAAAGCATTTTTCGTGGGAATTCGAAATGTTCATGGTGTCAATCTTCTAATTGGCAACTGAATTATCAGTTTTTAACACAAGTACAAGTTAGAATCTTTGCATTCAATTCCTCTTCACTCATGGAACCATAGGATGAGTTCCGAAACATAAAAAAAATACCCTGAACGGACATGACTTCGAAAAGGTTAAATCTATGTTGAAGCATTGATACAACAGCGACAATCTTGGACAAGTTGACAAAGCCCAGAGATGTAGTGGAAAAAAAAAAAATTATTTTGCACGTGTAGTGTTCACAATCAAGAGCAAGAAGTAGATCGGGTCCAGGTACAGCTACAGCGACACTGTGACAAAAAGTCGTTGGGTTATCACTGATACCGAAATAATGTAACTCAATAAAAAAAGCTACAGAAGAACGAACTGCTTTTCCACCACACGTAAGACAGAAGTATTAGTCTCATCATTATACTAACTAGGCTTACCCAACTCGACAAATAACTTACTCTTTCAAGCTCAATCTCTTCAACTAACTTAACATGAAATCAGAGTTTCCTTCTGTTGAAAGAGGCGAAATAACTAACGAAAGGAATGGTGAACGAATTGCTCACTGCAAAACTTGATGTACATACATACATACATATGTACACCGTGCTCAAACCTTTAACTAGTTCTAAAACAGTGCGAAAATGCAAGGACTCTCTGAACTCTTTGACTCTTTCCTGGGTTCCAGGTAACACTGGGATCTCTGGAATTGAGATCTCCGATAAGATTGCTAAATAAAGCTCAGAGGATATTTTTTCAAGACCTGCTCTTCTGGCGTCCTCGGTCCTGAAGGGCCTCCTTTTGCCAAGCATTGTCGATTGAGTTTCCTACAAACACTTTGTGTGTGTCCCGGCTCACCAGAATGCAGGCAGACTAAACGACTGCTTCCGAACGTCTGTAAGAAATAAGAAGAGACTGTGGACAACTTACTGGCGTTCTAACGGGACACTTCGCATTTGCAAATCATCTTAGTGCGTTAGGCTTAAGTGAGACCACTGTCTGCGACGGCTGTGGAGAGGGCGACGCACAGTGGTTCAGATCATATGGGAGCGCGGAAATAATTCATTATCTCTATAAGTACTGGACCGATTTTGATGAAATTTTCACCAAAATACTTGTAATTTATTGTAATTAATATTTTTTTTATTTTATTTTATTTATTTAATCCTGAACCCGAAGCCGCAGGTCTTTGCAGCTGGAAAATTTGATTTTTTTCCGTTCCTGAACCACTGTGCGACGGTGCTTCAGATCATTTCCTTTGCGGTTGTTCTGCCTTTGCTTTGATCAGGTGGCGAATTTGGTGAGTGCTGATACTGTAAGCTCCTCATCATTGAAGCGCCTTCTCGGCTTTCTCCGAAAGTGGAGAAAATTCTAATAAAATGGATAAAAGCTGGGACCTCTGTTCTGGTAGTACAATGGACCAGTTACGTCTGAGTGCTCCAGTATAGCGCTTTCAAACCCGACAAAAAAAAAACATATGTAGACCTTGAACAAGCAGGAACAATTTGTATGTCATAGACAATGAGAGACCTAATGACCTTGGAACAAAATAGACTACTTCCTGGCTCTACCACGACCCATTCTGCAGTAAATGTAACCTTTGCTGAATTAACCTGGAAAGATCTGGAGAACACTTTGACTAATCTTCGAGAAGAAGATTAAACTTAGTAATAGAGATGCACGAGTCTAGCGTCCTCCGATTGGTATTTATGCGGAGCCACTCAGCGTACCTCACAACGACTTGTGTAGAACTTACAGGGAAAAGAGGAAATCTGTTCGATACTTGCTCTGTGAGTGCTTTGCCTTGGCTAATATATGAATGGAGACTTATCTTCAATTTAGTTGTGTTACCTCCTGACGGTATTAATCCAACTTTTTCTCAGGTTCGCAGGACAGCAATTACTTGCACATCGGACTGAATATAATAGGCCAATGTTAACAAAGTCATCAACACTTTTGCCCGGCAGCCACGAATTTTGTGATCTAGTTTGGCCTTCGTTAACATGCGCTTGGAGCTTGAAAAAAGTACTAGAAGCTGATTATTTGCCAACCTCCATAGAGGATTTTTAGAAGTTCTAGACAACTTTTAACAAAACAAAATTATGGCACACCCACTTTTATGTAAAACAACAAAAAAGAAGGCAAGAAGCAACATATCGAACAAACATACAGCAAATGACAAATACCGACAATTTGTTAGTTCCATGATAAACCAGAACTGTTTCGCAACTGATAAGTAACGAGAACCCCTCGAACTGCCTCAACTAAAGAGACATCAGGCTTTATAGCATCGTGTTCAAGATCTTATCTGTCATATTGTGTGAAGGCCTGAAACCCTTCGTTAACAACGTGATCGGTCCATATAAGTGTGGCTTCAGGCCAGGAAAGTCCACCATCAACCAAATATTCACACTGCGACAGATCTTGGAGATAACCCAAGAACTTTAAATCTTTACCCACCACCTTTTCATTGATTTTAAGGCCGCGTATGACAGCTTCTATAGAGACCATCTATAAAGAGACATGATTAGTTTAGACATCCCTGCCAAACTCGTCCGTTTGTGCAGGTTGACGATGGAGAATGCTCGCTGCCCCATCATGGTCGGTAAAGACCTCACTGAGGCCTTTGATGTCAAAAAAGGATTTAAAAAAGGCGAAGTGCTCTCATCCGACTTCTTCAACAACGTTCTTAAGGTACCTGACCATCTTATAAATTTCAAGAAATCGATTTTTTATTTTTTGCATTTTCTTAATTCTTTTATTATTAATTCTTTAATTTTTTTACAAAATTCGAATTCTAACAGTGTTTAATAAGTGAAAATACTACTCTCAGTTCTTGGTCGAGTAGTACCGAGTAAAAACTTTAAACGCGTTTTTCTCGAAACTCCTTTGTTTTCAAATGGCGGACAGATTATCTCCGAAACTACTCGGCCGATTTCAATGAATTTGGTCTTGTTTTGTACCTTGAGATGTTTTGTATGCCAATTTACCACATTTTACAAAAAAAAAATGTATTATAACATTTTTGTTTTAGCAAAGAATAGTGAAAAACAGGGGTATTTTTTCAACTTTTTTTCAAACATCCGCCATTTTGCTTTTTTTTTAGATTTTTGGCAAATTGTGGTAAATTGTCACGTAAGGGACCTTTCTTTTGATGATGCCGTTTTTTTGCTAGTTTCAGATTTACCAATCCTGAGATAAACAGTCCGCCATGAGACACCATTTTTTTAAAAGTCTCAACTTTGACGCCTCCTGGATAGTGGTTAATAAATGAAATTAAAAAAAATTCAATAAATAATTCTTCAGATAATCGGAAGAACACGGAGACGGAGGCGACGAAGATTGGTTTAAAGGTCAATGAGGGCAAGACCATATATGCAGTCAACAAGAAGGGACACTCAACACCGACGCCTCGGACACAACGTCCCAATAGACAGTTATAACTTTGAGGTAGTTAAGGACTTGGTCTACCTAGGTTCCGCTATAAATTCAGACAATGACACCAGCGCTGAGATTAATCGAAGAATAACTTTTGCCAATCGCTGTTTCTTTGAGCTCAGAAGGCAATTGAGTAGCAAAGCTCTTTCTCGAACAAGTAAGGTGACCCTGTATACAAACTTAATCGTCGCAGTCCTGCTCTACGGCGCAGAGGCATGGGCTCTGTTTAAAGCGGATGAAGTTGCTCTTGGCTCTTGCGAGAGAAAAATTCTTCGGGTGATTTTCCGTCCCGTCTGCATAGACGGGGAGTGGAGGAGGAGATACAACAACAAATTGTACGGGCTGTACAGCGACATCGACTTAGCAAGAAGAGTAAAGCTCCAGCGACTGAGGTAACTGTATCATGTAGAGCGGATGGACACCAATGCTCCGGCCCGGAAAATCTTCGAATCCACATCCGAGGGATGGGGCAGTAGAGGTACACCGCGACTCAGGTGGCATACACAAGTGGAAGGGGACCTGAACTAACTTGGCGAAACTGAAGGCAGCTGGTTAGAGATCGAACTGGCTAGAGACGTTTGTTGGTTGAGACTCAAGTCCACCCCGGACTGTAGCGCCACCTCAAGTGCATAATATGTACGAGATCTTCTACAATTGAGGAAAAAGAGAGAGAAAGAGCTTCAATAGTGAGTGGCTTAGTGAGGCCATCCATAAGTTTTCTTCAAAACGTAGGCTTTTGCCCTCAGTAACAATCAGAAAATCTGTCGTTCCCGGTTCCTTTTAAGTGCTAAAACTATATTTTCAAGCCTAACATAGTGGACCGCCTTAAACAGTGTCTAATGCCAAAGTGTTTTATTGTGACACATAGAAACACTTTTTAAGAAAGATAAAAACGATTTGCGGCTTTTTTTCCTTTGCAAACGAATGATTCACGAGACATCCACTCTTGTACATCGAACTCTCAGTAACTATTAAAACTTTAATAAAAATCTCATTATGGTAAAAGTAAACATACTTCGTTTATTACGACGTGTGAGGTGCCTATAATAAATTTTCACTTTACAATCAATAACTTACCAATCAAGAAGGCAATCGAAGGTTGCGAAGTCATTCTATCCAATTTATTATTCAACGTGTGCACTATTAACTAATGTTTGGACTTTAAGAAGTCTTATCACGTCCTCTCTGCGACGCTAATTTCAATGAACTTAGTCAGACCTTAAGCACCACGTCACTAGAAACCGTAGCCGTCTAAAAAACAAAAGAAGAAAACAACACACATCCACTGCCTTATTGTAAACACTGTTAACCTCGTGACCACAAGCCGTTACTTCAATGGCGTAAATGTCAACAATACTACTGTCAAAAGAGCACAATTGAAATGCCGAACAAACAATGCCTCAAACAATATCAAGTGGCGCTCTCCAGAGGACCCAGTCTCCTACAATGGAGCTCCTCCAGCACCCGACTGCTACTTGCCATTGCTAACTCGTGTGCATATGACGCTTAATTATTATTAAATTGCGTTAAAAAAGATGAAAAAGAGTCTCGCATGGCTTATGTTTGAATTATGCTCACAATTAAGTTCGACAGAGCGGCATGTGTGTGTGCCGAAGGCTTATGCCCTCTGTTTGTCGATCGTAATGGGGGTAAAAATTTATTACTTTTCTCGAGTAGTGGGTATGAATATTGCATCTCCTTTGGCAGTGTAAGCCTACATTTCTCGGATGGAACTTTTGGGCGAGTAGTTAAAATTAAAAAAAATGATGTAGGTTGACGAAATGAAAAGTTCACCGGGATAAAGCCATTCAACCCACGTATAGCGTTCGAGGGCGCAGTTGCTTGCATTAAAAGGGATTTTACATTCATGAAGTGGATGCATTTCCACTTAAAACGTAATCCACGTGGTAGTTAATCTATTGATGAAAATAAGAGGAAAGAACATGCAAAGCCAGCAGAGAAGAAAGTCCGGCGACAGTATTTTCATCTCCTCGTCGTGGATAAAATCAGTAAAAGCTTTAGAGAAAAAGGGATAAAAATCATACGCTTTCATCCGCAAAATCATGTCAACTGTCAGTGGACTAATGGAATCTGCTTTTCTGTTCCCTGGAAAACACCACAATCAATTTCTCAACCGAGGCTTATACCCTGAGAGCTGAAATTTTAATAATTTAAGTTCCAAACTCTTTAGGAATAGAAATAACCGAAATCGACTAAAGGAAAGTCAACTTGATCATTAAAATTTTAAGAGCAAAGAGAGGTCCACGAGAGAGATTTCTCTTAGTGAAAACAGACCAAGATTCGTGCGGTTGAGGTGACTGTCCGCACCTATGCTGCAACAGCACTTAAGCCAGAGTTGGTCCATTGTGATACCACAGGATCTGTAACTTATTCAGAGCTAAACCAAGGACAAATCAAGCTAACCAGAACTGTTTATGAAGCGAAGAATGGTTAGGCTAGGTTGAAGTGGCTGCCAGCTAAAGCCAACACACTTAGACCTATGAGGGGTCCATTGTGATACCACAAGGATCTCGGAAAGATCTCTTGCCTACTCATTGAACCAATTAGAGCTTCTTATGAAGCGTAGGAGCGCCTAAGTTTGAATAGAAGAAGGCTCCTAAGTTTTCTTTTGCGGGAGAGAACTGGAAAGGAGCAAAAAAAGATGAAAAATAGTCTCCTCCTCCTCCTCGTCCATACAGCTCCCGCAGAAGTCGTTTGCGTAAACGCCAAGGCTTGTTGTATGCTTGCCTCCAATGATGACAACTACAGCTGATGTGCAAAAGCTTTGGCCAAATCTGCTTTGATATCACGTTTTTCTTCTGCCAAAATAAGACTTCTCTGTTCGCCATTATTTTCGCCTGGAAAACGTTACAATGATTTGAAAGACGGAGCGCTAGGCTGAGGTTAAGCCTGTCAGAGTAAACACCACCATCCACCCCGTTGCTAGTGAATACTTCTGACTTTAATTTTTCTTATGTCGTTGAGGTCGTTTAAGTAAGCTGCTTAGATGGAGCTGCCTTGTCCTTCTGGACAAGGCTGGACAGATTCAGAGGAAGCGGAGAAAATTCTCCTCCCCTTTTTTATCCCTGCAGCTTCTGCAGAAATCATTAGAGGTTTCATCGGATTGAAGGCCTATTGGACAGCCTCCTTCGATGACGACAATAAAGGGGTAATACGGGTCAAATCTGTCTGGAAATTTGGCATGCTACGCCTTAGTTCCATCTGCGGTTGGTGTTCCCGATGGCATTTAGTTTAAATATATAAATGTTTACGCGTAGCAAGTGGCATATTTAGCTCCTGTTGTTCCGACAGGATATTTAAGATTGCACCACGCTTTGAGAGTTTGTCAGTCATGCGGTTTCTTGGAATTTCTCTGTGGCCTGTCACTCAGTTTGCCATCTCCATGAGAGACAAGTAACAATATAGAGCGACATTTGCAGTCAATATGAACGATTCTAGTGGTTTAAGTGCCACTTGGCTTTCCGTGAAAATGGTAGTATCTAAGAGGGATATTGCATTACATTTCGGCAAGGACAAGGTCTCCTTAATCGCCATTATTTTTGCTTGGAATATGCAATAGTGATCAGGGAAGCGGAACGAGATGCTCACTTTGAGCTCTTTGAAGAATACACCCCCACCCACTTCACTTTCGATTTTTGAGCCATCTGTTTAGGAGTGAACTGAGTCAGCACACACACGACGGCAGCAGTTTTGCACTCGTTGTGGTCAGGATTGCACGAAAATTTTGTTCAAGGCTGAGTTTCGAAAAAAGGTGTAGGCGGCGTTTTCGGAAGGGAAGTATTGACAAGACTACTGAGGGACTCATGGTGATTCTAGAATGAACAAATCATGTTCCTCCTCAAAAATAGATTCATGTACAGAAGCATACTTTTCATAGAAGCACTCCCAACACGAGGGGTTTTTTCAGATTACCAAACGCGTGCAAGTGTGTTCAAGGCAGAAATTATTGCAATCGAAAAAGTGGCAACTGCCGTGTATCACCATTTTATATTTTAATACAAGCGCACCCTTAAACTTTTTTTTATGATCTGTCCATGTCAAAACGTCAGTCAAGGTTTAAATTTTTATCATGGTGAGGTTCACGAACGAACAACGCTTGGATATTATTAAAAATAAATTCTGAGTCGGTGGTCGCAACTCTAAGAGCGCTTACTCCAATAGTCGGTCGTGATAATCGTCCCACCAGACAGGCTGTGCGTGCTATAGTGGATAGATTGGATTCAACGTATTCACTATTGAATCTTCCTGTGCCAGTAAAGCAACGAAGTATTGAAAATGTCGCAGCCGGTAAGTGTTTCAGTTCAAAACGAGCCAAATCAATCGATTCCACGCCGTTCACGTCTATACCCTAGCAAGAACTAAGCATCTTGACCAAAACTTCTCCGATTGGGCTCTGCAAAAGTTTGAAGAAAATCCTGGATTTCATTGTTTTGTTAATGTAGATTGCCGAACAGTTCTGATGTCGGAAATTGGCGAAAAACGAGATAAAATCTCTGTAGCTATCCAAAATCATCTTATACTTTATATGTACGTAGCCATGCTTCTAGATAGATTCTTCATTAGGCGGGTTAATCACCGCTGCCATTGACGGGAGGAGACGAATTCGATAAGTTGCGAACATTTTGTAGATGTAATGATGAGTTTAAACAGAACTGGCTGGGACGTAAAGAACAAAGACGCGTACGGACTACTACAACAGCTCTGTAGTTGGATGAAAAGTATTTTTCAAAGGCAGATACATTCAAGTTTTGGTCGACAGTGTATCGTCGGATACTGTTCATACAAATGGGGAAGTACTTTAGAGAGCTCTATTCTCTCCAACCCTGTCTCTTCTTCATGTCAACGACCTTATATGTAATTATGTCTCATCTTTCGTGAGCACGTGTTACATGTTCACACATGTTACGTCCAAAGTTTCGACCAAATCCCATCTACGTATATTAACGATGACTTGTCAAAAATCTTGCGCTGGTGAGATGATAACTTGGTAGTCCTTAATCTTAAGAAAACGCAGTTCACAGTATTTTCCAAAAATATGACAACTACTGTAACAAAATTGTAAATGGACAACCAAGAGATTTGACCCAAAAAATGCATGCATCTCCTTTGAATCACCCGCAATTCTAATGTCACATGGCACGGCTACATTTCCAACACCGCAAAATCAACATCCGTGAAACGGATTTAATTTAGAGTGAAACTTTAAACCGCAGCTTCTTCTTACGAAGAAGTACTGTTCGCACATCTGGAGTTCGGCCCTAAAACACTCTCCTCATGCAATTCTCCTTCATTAACATCAAATCCCCAATCGCTGAATCACAGTAGACTGGTAGTAGACTTATATCACAGAAGATGCTCGGAAGGCAATAGTCCTTGAAACGCAGTATTCGAACGTCCGACCAGAAACACTGCAAGTGTTCATCGTTTCTACGTGCACTAAGCAACTGCACAAATTAGCCTCTACCAACATTCCTTTTTCACAGAACTAAAAAAACATTAGAACGCCTTGTCAGGAGTACTCAACTCAATATCCAGTAGTTCAAAAGCAGAATCAACAAACTCTTGCTAACATCTCAGACTGCTACATATATAAGTTTTATAGGTTTGCTTTTTCCGATAACTGCACAGAGTGTACAAACAAATATGGAATATTTTTTGCCGGAACTTTCTCATTACAATTATCATTTTTTTAAAAAAGTTTTGGAGACACTGCCCATAGACCGATGCCGCCTTTGTCAGACCCCAGCGTAATTTGTAACAAAAGTTGCTGGCAGCTAGGAACAGCAATAGTTTCTCAGTTTTATAATTTTTAAAACAAATGAACTCATCCAAACTATTTATGGTACAAAACACTAATTTAATCAACGGTTCTAAATGGCGATTCAATAAGAGGTGTGTGAATTGTTTTTTCCATAAAATGCCAAATAATAAATAAAATCAAAGATTATTGGCATTGAAATAAAGTTTTAAGCTTGAAATTTATATACATACTAGCGGCCCGCCCCGACTTCGTACGGGTACAATTAAATTATTTGATCATTGATTTTTGGTATGTTTCGCTTTATTTTAGGCTTATTTTAATTAAAAAAAATATAATAACGTAAAACATCATATCGTGCTGAGCCTACACAGGGGACGTCTATCTGATGACACGGATTCCATGGCATGTCTTGAAACCCAAGTTGGGGAATGCGTTTAACGTGCTCAAACCATTGAAGTATAGACCGTTCCGTTCGAATAGGTAGTTGCTCGACATTGAGTTCCTTGTATATTCTGATGTTCTTAACTTGATAGAATGAACGAATACCTCGAAGAAATCTCATTTCGGCAGCTTGTTCTTTTAGTCATTACCATACCGAAATACTTGAACTTCTGAACCAGTTTCGATAGGACCCTACTAACATGCAGAGTGCATTGAACAGGCATTCGAGGAATTACGATTATTTCTGATTTGTTCGCGTTTATCGAGCTTCAGCACAGACGACTACGAAGCTATCAAGCGTTCGCTGAAGTTCGGTCCAGATGGTTCGAAGTAAATCTTCAGGGAAAAGCAGATGGCTTATCCTTAAGTCTCACAATGCGAGGGTGAATCTAAACTATCCAGGGACCCGCTCAAGCACACACAAACAATTTCATTAAAATCGGTCCAGCCGTTTAGGAGGAGTTGCATTACATACACACGTACAGAATAATTATATACATATATTAAGAAGATGTATGGAAAGCAATATCAGCCGGATATCTTCTTTAACTTCGGCTGGCAACTTATCAGTTTTGGGCATAATTGAGACTTAATTGTTTGTGTCTGATTTCTTGCGCAAATCTTGTCCTTCAAACAGCCATAAAGAAATAATTCTAACGGTGTCATATCAGAAGGTCTAAGTGACCATATAAAAGAAAACATAGGCCGCAATAAACTGGTTGGGTCAAGTGACATGGCATGTTGCACTATTTTCATCAAACCAAATGACGTCTTATTGAAGACCTAAAGAGGTTAGTTTGTCTTGATAACATTGGTCATTAACAATATCCGCACTAAACAGTGGCTCATAGTAGAATACATTAGAATTTGTCAAATCTGTTCGCCTTTTCAGAACCATAAATGTGACAATTCGCTGGCTGACGTAACCATTTAGACGTTTACAACGATTTTGCTTCAAAAAATTCTAAATATTGAACAATTGCCGTGGCTCAGTGGTAAATGCGTTAGACTGCTGTGCAAGCTGCGTAGATTAAATCCCCAGCAATATCCCTCGAACATTTTCCGCAGCCACACCTCTCACGCAAAACACGGTTTTGAGAAGCTTCTCCTTAGCTCATTTCGGGATGTCAAAAAATACACGTTGTTTTGTACATAACTACGACATAAAATGCATATTCTACACCTTTAACTGAATCACACTTTGCATACGATAAATTATCATCAGTTGTGTACACTGTAATGTGTTTAACTACTTTGGCAACTCATTAAAGTCACAACCATTATCGTCTTAAAAGTTATCGTTGCCCCTTTGATAGTTTAACTTGTTTTCTCCGTAATTTTGTCCAAGACATATTGCAGAAGTTCGACAGGGGTAGAAAGCCCATAAACACAAAAGTCAAGACACAGAAGTAATCTTTAAATGTCCCTGGCCTTCTTGGTAACATGGGCGTGTGATAACGTGTTGACATGTGCCAGAAACTCCAACTGTGTATCATACTATCGGAAACATGTCAAAACAAGTCAATGAGAAGCAAAAACACAAGTCTCATGGATCAAATGAGATCAATCAAATGGGTCTGCGAAACTACATTCAGAACAACAACCACACAACTAGATTTTCTACATTGCTCATTCGGAGCATAATCCACCAATGAAACAATATATCCTGCCTCTGACAGACAAAGACACATTCAATGCTGCTTTGACATTTCACATCCGAGAATGATTTATGCACCCGACCGAGGACAAAAACGACAGTTGACAATTCAACCCACTCTTTTGGCAGTGTTTTCCTGACAAGCACAAAAAACCTCGCACTGAAAGTCACACGAGTCACATGAGAGTTCACTTGAGTTGTACACGAGTCTCTAGCAAAACGTTCACCCAATTAAAAATCACTCTTCACGACACAAGTCAACTCGCTGTTGAACACCCACTTCCTGATCAATTGCACCACCGCCCAAGCAAGACTGACTACCGATTCGCATTGTTTTCCGCCGTCGAGCCGCGAATGTATCGTTTTTTAATTGCAAAGTTCAATTTCCATCGCATGTGTGTGTGCCAAAAATTAATTAACAAGAATTGTGTGTCCCATAAAAAGTACCGCCCGCACTTTGGAAACTTAGCCTCACTGTCGCCACCACCTTAACCACCACACCATCACCACTGCCACCCCCACAGCCGCTGCAAAAGGAGCGTTAATTATGCAAAAGAATAGCTCAAGCCCAAATTTGAAATTAATTATCACGAAGGAGTGTGCGCCCGCTCGTATCTAGCACCCGGTGCGTGCGAGCACTCATATAGGATTGCGAAATTCATTTACATTCGAGATACGAAATTTGAATAAAACCGAAAGTTAAGACACCAAAAGACAGGCACACATCAAAAGCACTTTACTTTGGCACAGCACAGCAGTAGGCAGTACTTAGCTAAACACTAATTGTTTGACGTAAATGGAAGATGACTGCTCCTGCAGTAGGAGCCCGACTATACGAGTTTGTCCCATAAAACACCGGCGACGACACCAAATATCCAAATCTTTCCGAGCGAAGACCTATCTCTTGACTGACTGACACTCCCCGTTTGTCTGCCTTTAATTACTAAGCCACTATACTGTTTGAGTGACAGCCACCACTTGTAGTCCTCTTTTCGTCCTCGTTCTCGTCGGCGCTAACAACAACAATAACAGAGCCATCATCATCATCATCATCATCATCGGCATCAGCATCTCTCAGCTAAATTTTCACATCCCCATCGGTAGGGGTGGCGATGGTGGTGACAATCTACGGGTGAAACACATAGGCATCCACGACACCGACAAAGATATGTTCGACCACTTTCTTTCTCTCATCGTTGAGCATCTAACATATAACGTGTCCCCTTGCTCCAATACTGTCACTGCCAGTGCCAGTGCCAGTGCCACCACCACCGCCTCAAATGACTTGATTATTGGACCTTAATAATCCGATATACAGGAAGACTGTGCCAACACACAAATAAAAACACCGATGACGTGGGGATGAGCAAGGAATCTATAGAAAAATATAAACGGAGAGGTGAGGATAACGTTGGAACAAAGGCCACATACAGATTTCTGCCGCACATCCTTGATGATGGAAATGCCATGCCATGCTCTACACTCCACAGATACACATGGGTGCGCGCTGGGCTGAAAGGGGACGCACGAAATCCTTTTTGAACATGACAGAGAGCACATCTTCTCCAACACTTTTGGGTTGGGTTCGCAAAACATCTGCTCTCTCCATGACAGAGGCGACCTGTTTGAATGCTATTATTGGAAATCAAATTCAGGGAAAAGGGCTTTAAATGCAGTCAGAGTCGGAGGAAGCTGTTACAAAGTTGTGGTGTACACCACTCTGTACTTGTAGACGTTGCCATCAACTGTGTGGAGCTTTTTTCTTTTTTCGTAACCGCGATCGATGCGGCACATCTTGGCACAATTGCTTATCGTGATTCAATTTTGTTGAAACATAAGTTCGATAGGTGTAGACCACGTACAAATGGAACACAATGATCTTCATGCCCCTAGGTGGCAAGGATAAAAAAATTAAAAACTATAAACAAGTTAAATTCAATAAAAAAGTTTTCCTCTCCATTCAAGGTGTTACTGTGCCATTATGTAGGACAAAATGTTTGGTAATTTGGCTTAAGAGTCGTGACATTAGTTGCAATTGTCGTGTAGCACATTTGCTCAAGTGGTTGGTTGAAAGTCCTCCTGAATTCCCTGGCGAACAGTTCAAGAGGCCTTCAAATAATTTGTAGAGAAGACTTTTTGTTAGCCAAGAACTTTCAATTGCTTGCCGTTAGACCTTAGTGTACATCCAAGAATTTAAAGAAAGAGATGCTATAGGAATAATGAGTTTTAATTCTGGAGAGTGAACTCTGGGCAACAATGTAAGATCTGGCTTTACTGTTCCGAATGTATGACAACAATTTAGCTGGGATGGCGAATTTGTTTTGATGTTTTGAAACATTAATGGTTTCCACTCAAAATGAGCAAGGTTGGGTATCCTATTCACCAATGACATAGCCGATTTGGTGAGAGGAGTAATTAAACTGTGCCAAAGAAAGATGAAGACGACATGGTCTTCCAAAGGAATCGATCAATCAACCGTCAACCAGATTGACTACATCACTATGGACGCAAGGCACTCCTCCAGTGTTATGGATGTCCGAACTTTCCGAGGGGTCAACGTTGACTCGGACCACTACCTTGTTGTAGCCAAGGTACGACTGCGAATATCCCGAACACCGCCAATACAAGGAAATACTGTGAGGAAGTTTGATGTCGGACGGCTACAATCGCAAGAGATCATCAGATCCTTTTCCGATCGAGTCTCTCTCAATCTCTCAAGAAGTCTTATACCGCCAGCATCAAGTATTGAAGACCAGTGGCAATATGCTGGGTTTCACTCGGCCACCACAACGAAATCCCTGGTTTACGACGAGTGCCGGCAAGCACATGGAACGAAATAAGAGACATACAAAGTGGTGCTGCATAGAAGGACCAGAACTGCTCGCGAGCTCTACGAGCAGGAAGAGAGACGAACACCGGTTTCTCAAGAGGAAAAAGAAAGAGCATGAGAAGCACACGATCGAGGAAGTAGAGAGATGTTACAGCAGGAATGAGGTTTGGAAGTTTTACCAAAGGGTAAAAAGAACCTGTCAAGACTACAGAGCCCGAACCAAAGGATGAACAAGGGAAAATCGTAGTAGAATCGCATTCGATGTTGAGGGTATGGAAGAACTGGCGAACTGTTCAAAGCGGCAGGCAATGGCTCGGTAAGGAGCATGCACCAACTTATCTGTTAAATATGGTCGGAGGAAAGTATGCCCGATGAATGGAACCTCAGCATTGTTTGCCCGATCCTCAAGAAAGGAGACCCTCTGAACTGCGCCAACTACAGAGGCATAATCGCTTACAAGATCTTATCTGCTGTGTTGTGTGAGCGCCTGAAGCTGTTCGTCAACAACCTGATCAGCTCATATCAGTGTGGTTTCAGTCCAGGAAAGTCCAACATCTACCAAATATTCACATTGCGGCAGATCTTGGCGAAAACCCAAGTCCAAATCGATACGAACCACCTTTTCATCAATTTTAAGTCAGCGAATGACAGCGTCGATAGAGACGAGCTATACAGGGCCAGGGCTATCCAGTTTTGGCATCCCTACCAATCTCGTCCGTTTGTGCAGGATTACGATGGAAAATGCGTACAGCATTTGTAGAAACCAGCTATACAGAGCCAGGTCTTGTTTTAGGGTCCCTGCCAATCTCGTCTGATTGTGCAAGATGACGATGGAGAATGCTGACTGCTCTATAAAGGTCGGAAACTATCTCACCCAGACCTTTGATGCCAAAATGGATTTAAACAAGTTGCAAAATTGTGCGAAACCCTCAAGCCAACACCAAAGACACAATCTTACATAAATCTGTTCAACTGCTTGCGTACGCTGACGATATTGATCGACCGGTGCTTCGACGAGGAAAGAGACAGAAGCGCCCGAAATGGGTTTAACGTCAAAACTAGCGAGCTCACCATGCCAGTATGGCGAGTCGACTTAAGACCACGCCAAATACACTTTTTTTCGAATTGTTGAGAAACGAAGACTAGAAACGGAGGAAGGTAGGTGGAATCACGCCCAACAATATCAATACGATAACGTGCACGTCCGTCGAGGTCATGGAAGATTGGAGCGCCATCAACGGTAGGAAAGGTAACACCACTCTGAAGAAATGCAGAAAGCAGTTCGAGGGTTTGATTTTCTGAAGATGAAGAGGGTTTAGTCGGTGAGAGACCGACACACTGGGCGAACTTGGCCACCCCTAGCGCTGGATAAACCATTCCCTCTTACAAACAACTGAAATGCAGTACAATAATCCGACAATCGTCTTGTAATCCGCACATCGAATGAACTGGAGCTCCTTAAGCTGTTTCAAAATCATCTGTGAATATTTCTCTCGCAGATTTATTCAAAAACCCTCCAGATTCCCATCTCGTATTTGACAATAAAGTCGTACGCTGTTAAAAGAGACGATTTGAAAATCGTATGACTAAAAAATGTCTCCAAATAACCAAACGACTGGAAGTTCTTCAGAATACAAAAGGTTTAGGTTTTAGAAGGCAAGTCAACCCATTAAGACCATTGCTGGAATCGTTGGTTAATATATTAAGATTTTAGGACACGAAACTATAAACAGGTTCAGTCCATCTTTCACTCGCTCTTAAATCGTAGGGATTCCCCACCCACTAAAGACAGCTGATGCAATAATGATAAATGAAGACTCAAAAGGGATTTTGCATTAAACTTGAATGTCTGCAGATGCACACACCCAGCATACTCTTATCCTGTGTTTCGCCTCATCCTACATTGGGGAGTAGCCTCCTATGGAGAGTGGTGATTCATTTGCATATTAACTGCACTGTGTCCTCGGCTGGTAGATATTCAATTCTATGAGGAGTTGGAAAGTGCTTTGTTAGGAAATCCAAGATTAAGTTCTTAGCTTTTAGATGGAAAGTTGTTCAAATGAAGAAAGTTTGCTTTTGAAGAAAACCTTGTCAACGACTTACTCGTAAGTTATTTGGGTTTTGTTGTCCGAATTGGACCGAAAACATTGAGTTGCATAAGGTCAAATTGTCGTCAGTAGACCAGCTGTCATCGTACACAGTAATGACCCTATTGGTTGGCTTTGTTGCCAGGATAATGATTTTCGTAATAATTTCCTACTATTCCAAGCTATGATTGAGGGCGTTTAGTGTAAAGGAGTGTGTAGACAGCGGTGGGGCATATTACCGAGGGCAGTATATTGAATCAATTTGATGGGTAGACCCATCATCTCGAATGCTTCGGTGGTGTGGTGGCTCAAAACATCACAAATTACTTCATTTGCACGAAAATATCATGTGCCACTGGCGTGGAACTATCTATGGACATACGTAGACGAAACAAGAAAATCAAGAACCGAAAGGTATCATCATACTCTAATCGGAAACGGATCGATTCCGCAGAGGAGATTGGGAAGAATCACTGTTTTCACTGATGAATCGTTGATGTATGGCAGAGCGGAAGCAGGTATCCTTTCGGAGAAACTTAATCTACCCTACCATCTTAGTCTGTGGTCCAAAACCTCAGCGTATCAAGCCGAGATGCCGAGATCGCTTCCATGAGGATCAGGAGAGGGAAGTCGATTTAAATAATCAAGTTGTGATCTCAAATCGATTGTAGCCTACTCAACTGAACATAGAAAAAGTGCTCGCCTGTGGAAGATGGGGTGGGTGGTGAAAGACGATATCTGCAGACTATGCCTTGAGGACGTGACGACGGCGGCGCATGCAATGCCCAGTTAGGAGAAGATGTGCTTGCGAAGTGTTCGTGTGAATTGGCTACGATTGAAATGATCAACTGAAGGTCGGTTTGTTCTTACTCCCAGACCTAGGTGACGAAACAAAACAGAAAGAAATAGTTTGACGAGGTGGCAGCACCGATCAAAATCCAACACTAGGTGGAGTCAACCAGCCCAGCTACCGCAAAGACATATAAACATTCAAACAAAAACTGAGGCTACGAAAATATAGTTCAAAAGCGCTTTGTATTGCCACTTGTCTTTTGAGGAAATAGCTAAACAAACCTTTGCTGGAGGCCACCGAGACTTTCCAGGACTGACGAACTTGCCAGACTTGAGCTAGGAGTCCTACCAAAACGAATCGATCTTATCTAAACGACCTAAAATCATCTCCCTTATCTATGTCCTCATAGGACACTGTTCAATAGGGCTACACGACTAAAGATTAGGTCTTTTTTCAAACGATATCTGCAGGAGCTTCAGAAACGAATAGGAGGATGATTTGGACGACTTAGCTAACACTAATTTCAGTAGTATCTTCCGTTTTTAAAAAAAAAAAAAGCTCCGGTTAGTTTTAACCTTTCACTCCTAAAATTAGTCGCAAAACTAGTAGATCCTGCTCTACTACAACGGGCGGCTGGTAAAATCCTTCATGGGTGGTACCAGTTGGTAGTAACCACCATTACATTCTGAGAAAAGAGCTTCCAAAGGGTTCCAAAAAAAATGGCTGGCAAAGAACTCCACACTCTTAATGACAAGAGACCAGGTCTTGATCAGCAAACACCGAAGAGCAATAAAGAGCTTTGATAATAAGATGGCGCCCAGAGCCGCTTTAATCACAACCAAACAGAAATAGACTTAATCGATGCTGAAGGTATATGAAGGACAAGACCAGCTAACAATTGTATCTCTGGAATTACATTAAAGAAGCAACGGTCGGAAGACGAGCTCAGGATTAGTTCTTCAAAGAGAATTAAGTCTAGTTGAACTGCAAAAGACCCATTATTGACGATTTCGATAATAATATCCTTTAAAACGGGGATAATCCGGAGAAATATATATTTAATGGAGCAGGATAGTAAAAAGGAGTGAAAGTGGTAGGCTGGGCAACAGAAAATCACTCGAGTTTTGCTCCAACACCATTCACTAACTGTGAAACGGGGCAAAACTGACTGATTCGACCTCCCTTTCAAGAAGAGGACAAAGGAATCATTACACTGAAGTCGTTCTCATAAGCAGCCGTAAAAAAGTGGAACACCTTACCAGACAGGTCGGGGAGCATTTCATCGAGTTGAAGCTGCGCAAGTACCTGGGAGTGCTGCTGGATCACAGACGCAGCCTCAAAGACCACCTAACATACGCAGGCGAGAAAGCCTCTCGGCCTGTAGCAGTACTATGCAGGCTCATACCAAGCATTGGAGGACCAAGGCAGCTGGTCAGAAACCGTTTAACGACCGTGTGCAAAACTATGTTGTGTGCGGCTAAAAATGGGCGTCAGCGATTCACCATAAGACGTACATCAGAATGATGAACTCGGCGCACAGGATTGCTGCATAAAGCAGCAACAGCGATTAGAGAAAAGAGTAGCGAGAAACGAAGAAACTGCTAGCTCTGGCAGAGAAGAAGACGACGAAATATCACACCCGTCCATGCGAAGGAATGCCTTGGCTGGCGGTGTTGCAGGAGACGAAAAGGAGACAGAGCAAGGAGGAGATGTTCTTTAGCACGTAGACATGCAAGAGCATGGAGTCGGGCATAACTCATGGCACGGGTCGGAGAGTATCCATAAAGGATTTCCACACCTACCTGCGCATAAAAAAAAACCATTGCCAGGGCAAACTTTTCCATCAGGGAAAGGAAACCCCTTGCCTTCAGGGAAAGTGGAGAACGTAACGAATTGTGCTTAATAGTGGACAAACCCTCTAAGGAAATGCTGAAATTCAGGGTTGAGCATTTACTAACTTACCAAACTGAAAAGAATCGCAAAAACATCTTCAAAAACTAGTTCACGTGCGTCGCTGCAAAAAGACCGGGGACCAAATCGTCGCTTCCGTTAACGTATAACTCGTCACGTAAAATCGAGTATTCTGATACCAAATCGTCTCGTTTTGGACGCTAATTGGGTTTATCCTGATCACAATTATTGTCTCCAAAAAGCAAAACTATGTAAGTCTTAAGCACACTCTAGAAACATGTGACCCACTTAGTCAAGCCATCAAACCACAGTGGTGCCTTGGACAGCTGTGCAAGCTGTGTGGGTTCAAGTCCTAGCCTTGGCCTTGGCTCACCCCGAGCTGTCGCGCTAGCTATTATTTTATTTATTTTCTAAGCCACTGTTAGATTACTGGATCTTGTTCTTAGATGTTCATCAATGTCACAAGAAAGTCTTAGGTCTGTTTTTGGGTTCCTAGCCACATCTGCCCATGAATTACAAGAAGTCAAAATGGCAGTGGATTATTACGTTCTCGCAGTGAATCTTGCTCATATAGGTCGCATACAATATTTATCCCTCGTACGACCATTTTTTGTTGCAAAAATTATGTAATCCCCTTACAGATTTGTGTCGTTACGTATACTCGTATTGAAAAGAACCTAAATGCAAACGTACGTTTATCATTCTACCTCCGCGGGAGGTACCCAATTTGATTTAATCAACTTCAAGACAACCAATTTTGTTTTTATTGAATCTAACGATAACAGCGATCGTCTAATTGAAACCTCTCTCTCTTAAGTAATGACATTAAACTGCAACCCAGAGACAGAGAGCGCTTCTGTACTTAGTGCCTTCTGTTCGGCCAAAGGTCATAATCAACTGACGTCTAATTAACAAAGTCACCAGTGTGCACAGCATACACTATTATTACCTAAGAACAAATCTAATTGGAGAAAACATTGCAAAAATAAAAATAGACCTTGTCCTACCCTATGGAATACACCTACATCCGGATGCTGTACGGTGATGCTTTTAAAATTTAAAACTCAACACCGTGATTGTAAGGGGTGAGATAATGAAGGAGGAAACAGGGAAAAGGTTTCACACTAGTGGGTGTCCTGTAGATGTGCAACTTATGACAGCGAAAGGACATCTAGCCGACAAAGAGCAGTGGAAATTAGCGTTGAGATGGAAGCCAATCTAATTTGCGTTGTCACTATAAGAGCTACATATACATACATGCATATGTATGTTTGTGCTTTTAAAACAGCTTAAGGGGTTTTTTTTTGTGCCACTACTTAAAACCGTTTTATTTCGAAGTAAGAGGACTAAAAAAACGGATGGGAAGCAGTGTCTCAATAGGAGCAAAAAAATGTAAACTCCACGCCCGTTCTTCCTCGAAACGTTGGTTGGTTTACGAGGGCGAGGTTCGGAAGAACTTCATAATGTAGGCCACCATTTGGGCCGGTGTGTTTCCGTCTGTAGCATCTGTTGGAGAAGAAGTGAAGTAAGCGGTGGGGGTGTAGGTGAAGAGTTATAGATTAGCG
Source organism: Matsumyia berberina (assembly GCA_917880715.2). Taxonomy (NCBI): domain Eukaryota; kingdom Metazoa; phylum Arthropoda; class Insecta; order Diptera; family Syrphidae; genus Matsumyia; species Matsumyia berberina. Next base: position 104,427,364 of record OU862870.1, on the reverse strand, counting down.
GTTAGAGAGTCAGATGGGGTTTACAAATCCGAGAAACATATTGTAAGTCCAGTAAACTCCAGGATTTCCTCGAAACTGAATTACTCAAGCTTAGCCCGGGGAGAACATGTCTTCCCAGACTTTTCTGTCTTAGCGCCGCTGTGGCGGGGCAATCGCAGATGAAGTTTTCGAGGCTCTCCTCTTCCTTCCCACATCCCGCGCAAGTACTGGATTGCACCAGTCCCAGTCTGTGGACATTTTCATTCAGGTTAATGTATCCAGTGTACAGGTCGATTATTAATTTTAGTTGCCTTCTGCCAAGATTAAGCGTTCTCCTTGCTAGACGACAGCAGTGTCGCTCTACGCTTGATTTGGCCTCTTAGCAAATTTGCAAGCCTTTCCAGGTTGCCAGGTTTTTCCTTGCATTCCCTTAGCAACTTCAAGTTGGTTCTTGGGTTTGTAAAACCATTAAGGCAGCTTGACTGTCTGAGCAGATATAAATGCTGTCACCGAAGGGTTCGGTGCCCCTGAGTATCGCGAAAATCTCTGCCTGGAATACAGTCACGAACTGTTCCAGATGGATAACGAGATTGGGGGGTTGGCGTTCGGCAGTAGACCCCCGCCACCGATACAGTTCCTCCCACAGAGGGGATGACAGTGCCCGGTTGCCACTTCTCTCGTTTGTGGAACCTGACTGTATAGTTTATTTCGAAAAGATAAGCTTTATCCTTGTAAGGATGGTGGCTATAGAACAATGGCGTTTAGCCTGGTTGACATTTGTTCAACTTTTAATAGCAGTGTGAAACGATACTTCCGTGGATACCTTCAGGTAACGCAGACTGTCTCTCAAAGCGATTTGTTTACGACAAGTTCTTCGACTTTTTCGTTGTTGTTGTGTCCTTTAGGACCTGGAACGCAAATTAGAAAGAATGACTTTCCAGAGCATCGATTTCACTTCGACACTTGGTTACAAAAGTTGGTTACTACCTGACTATCAATGTACACTGATAATATCGATTGGGATAATGCTCGCCGGTAAACGCAAGGCTTCATGTATTGCCAGCGGGGCCTGAAGAACACTGGCGAAGTTAGATGGTCTGCAGGAACTGTGTAGATATTCTGAAAGTCGGTGAAGACTTCCGAAGCTATATTTTATAACAAATATTGCAGCTTCAGTTAGGTAGATGAGTTGTCGAGTGGAGAGAGAACCCTCTGCGTCACACTCAGGTCAGTAGAGACCCATTGTGATGACCATTTGGGGAGGAAGGTACCCCGTGCTCATGGAGCACTCTCCTATTGTTTCGAACCAGTTTGAAGCCATAATAAACCTACAGATGTCTTTGATAGGTATGTCGCATGGTTTTTCGGTATTCTGGAAGAAGTGTCTTTCAAAAGAATTTATGTCTGAGATGGTAGAAGCCTTCAAGATAGTCTTCCATCACTTCACCATTCGTGCATTCCACCTTGGCTAGACAATCCGAAAGCTTCTTGATCTGGTATTCTAAAGGAAATGACCTATGTTTGGCGTTAACGAATCCAAAATGGGGGGGAAAAATACCTACTACAAGGTGGCTCAAAATGTATCATCCTATCGGAAGATGCTACAACTTTCGCAAATGGCGGCAACTGTCACTTTCGGTTTGATGTTTTTGAAGGAAACAGATGCAGAATACACGTCAACAAGCCATGGAACGCTATATTCCTGAAGATCGCCGAATACACGTGACTATTTTTTTACAGGAATAATTCGTCAGTGATATTGGCGCAGCGTGAATTTTATCGCAGATTTCGCGGCCGTCCTACGCTAACTGGTCAAACACTAAGGCGTTAAGCCGCTCGTCTCGAAGAGACTGGAAGAACACGTGACAGAAGTAGCGTTGGAAGGCCTTGTAGGCTTCGATTCAACGATAAAATCGCCGCTGTAACTGAAGATGTCGCGAATGAGCCATCAACGTCGACCAGACGACGTGCCCGCAATTGGGCATTACACGCCAAAACGATTGAAAATGCGGTAAAAAGAACCAAAATGGTCATCAATAATGGCGGCGCCTACTTGATTAATATCATCTTCAAAAAAATATGGAAGAAACTTAAAGGTCCAAATAAACGAATCATTGTAGCGTGTTCCAGTCAGACATCATGGCGATTAGAGAAGTCGCATCTTGGCTGAAGAATAACGTGATATCAGCCACGGATATCCACATCTTTCCAGGCAGTCAATCGCTTTAAATTCAATAATAGCTCGAGACTGCCGATCGTCTCTTATAGAGATGGCGGAGCAGTTTAATATTCACCTTTACCGGGTGCCAGGGCATAGTGGCATTCCAGGGAATTGCAAGGCTGATGAACTCGCCAGATATGGAACAACATTACATATTGGGCCTGATAAGGACACCTTAGGTATGCCAATCACTACTTGCAAACTTAAATTTAAGCTAAATGCTATCGAAAGATCAAATCTTAGGTGGACAAGTGGTATAACATGTCTAGCGACAAAGCAGATTTGGCCAAAGCTAGATCTGAAACGCTCTAAGGATTTGATTGCCCTCAAGAGATTGCACATCAGCGCTACTGTGGTTGTCATCATTGGAGGCAAGCATGCAACAAGGCTTGGCGTTTACGCAAACGACTTCTGCGGAAACTGTATGGACGAGGAGGAGGAGGAGACTATTTTTCATCTTTTTTGCTCCTGTCCAGTTCTCTACCGCAAAAGAAAACTCCTCTTAGGAGCCTTCTTCTATTCAAACTTAGGCGCTCCTACGCTTCATAAGAAGCTCTAATTGGTTCAATGAGTAGGCAAGAGATCTTTCCGAGATCCTTGTGGTATCGCAATGGACCCTTCATGGGTCTAAGTGTGTTGGATTTAGCTGGCAGCCACTTCAACCTAACCTAAACTAACCTAAATAAATATTTAAAAAAAAAAAATGAAATTATGTCGTTTCATTTTAAAGATATAGCAAGACAACATCGAGTAAAGTGTTTTTGAACCAACAGGGTACAACAGGGTGATTCAACACGAAGCATGAACGAATTATGTGGTTCCAACTAGAAGATGCAGCATGCAATACAGTACGTGACACACTCAGCTTATTACGCTCTAGATCCTAGAGTCAGCACTTGTCTTGGTAACAAAATGTGGCTGACTAGATCTTACGATTTGATGTATTTTTTCAGGGCTGTTTAAGCGAAAAGTTTTACACAAACAAGAGATGGTATCTCTCGAAATAGAACCACAATAATGCCAAAAGTGATGGGAAACTTCCAAGAAACTATGGTATCATGTCAATGAAGACAAGGAGGAAGGCATTTGCCCCACATATAATATCCGAGTTTACATTTTATTTTAAAATCAACAAACCTCGAGTTTTCTATTTCTTAAGCGGATTACTAGAGAAACAATTCGCACAACTCTTATTGAATCACCGTTCAGAATCATTGACAAAACGTCCAGCGTCACTAACGCGTAACACATCCCTAGCACCAAATATTTTCACATATTAATTACTAACTCGGGTCAATCCGTATCCACAGAGTACATATTATCCATCGATATACCCTGCTGATCGATATTTAATTGAATCGGTCTTGTCCTAAATATCTGGAATTCTTCGCAATTGGAATTTCTTTGACAAATGCTGCGCTCTCGGGTATGATGACGGCGAAGACGCCGACAAGAGAGATGCTACCTTATAAATATTTATTGAACTCTCGGGCATATCGGTTTAAACAGCTAAAGATATATAGAGACCCACACGCACATGGACAATCATCGGCACACACACATACGCAGGGAGGAATTTTTCGATTAAGGGGCCACATTACCAAGCGAATTAGAAATAAGATGAAACGAAAATTCTGATGGAAATACCATAAACATCTACATGACGACATGACAACACGATGACATGAGAAGGGAAAACATTTACTTTCGGATAAATTTGATTTTTCTCTTCCAATTTGTCATCATCCACTGCAATCAGTCAGTCGGTACTCGGTAGTCACCATGAGATTAAAGGCGGGCGGGCAAGAAGAATGCGCCCAATCACAACCTGCTGAGGTAGCAATTTGTGTTTCAACTCTAAACGACCCTCGATGGGGGAAAACTATCGCACACGTAAGCGGAATACGAAATCTGAAAGGTGGCTGCTGCATCCATGACAATGAAGAAAACACCTCGGAACACATATCCAATTGTGTGATCCCTCGGATACACTCGGAGACTGACAATTAGCAATCGTCTACTTGGCTCAATGTTGCACGTTCAAATGACACACACGACGACGACGCCACTGTCCTTAACCCCTTTTTTTCTTTCCTTTCGCTATGCTAGCGCGCATAGATGCATGTGTGCGTTGGCTATGATTATTGAGTGCTTAAAATAGACTACAGCGTGCGTTGCGGCGCGAAGCTCACATGGGGAGGGTAAGCCGAAGCGTAATTTATGCAAACAACTTGCATTGTCGACGAGACAATAACCACATAATGTGCTTCATATTCAACAGGAATTCTAATAAGTTGCTGTGGCTTCTAACGTGGGCAGTAGAGTGGCGCACAGTATGAATACGTGAACAGGGTGTCGAACCAGCTCCAATGATCGATGGGTTTTCTTAGCAAGTCCAGGTGATACCACCCAATAGATTGTGTCTTCGATTTTGAAAAACAAGATTAGATTAGATTAATTCGGGTGTCGGCCTACTTGAGGTCGGTTACGAAATTCGATGAATAATTCACTGATGGGGCCACACCTTATTTGAATGCGAATTGGAGCCGACAAATGTGTTTACATGATTGAATTGACAGATGTGCACTCAAGGCAAAGCAAACAGCCAATTGGGACTTTAGACCTTCTCGACGGAAATCGTCATTGGGAAGATTTCAATGCTGAAACGCACAGCTTCTATGTAACTGGTTCTTTAGCACAATTGTATAGATCTCTGACAGGGGTTCTGACAGTTGTGTACTAGAATAACACAAAATATACAAAAAGAAAGCTAAACCTTTCAGGATCTAGTACAACAGAAAATGCACACCGCTCCTATGTGCCTTCCTAGACATCGAGCGTGCTTTCGATAATACCGGCTACGACTTGATAGCAAGGGCAATCAGTAGTAGAGGAATCGAAGACTCGACCAATCAATGGATAAGGACCATGTTGGAGAGTCGTATAAAAATGACTTCTTCGGGAGGAGTGTCAGTGTCCGTAAACGCAGTAAAATGCCCCCAAGTCATTGGAAACCTTTAAGTCAATCTCCACGGATAAGATTACAAAGCTTTTGGTTATGCTGATGACCTAGCGAATATTATAAATGGTAAACATGACATGACGATGTTCAACGTCACGCAGAGGGCTTTTCTGCATGGTGCAACATTGGAGGACTCCCCATCAATCCTTGCAAGACTGTTCTAGTGCCTTTTATGAAGAGAAGATTGGTCAAACGCGGACCTAGTTTGGTGACCAAAAGGGTACTTGAACGAACGACGGCAATGTAGCTTGAGAAGCTACAAAGAATTGCCTGTATCGGTATTACAGGTGCTATGCGCACCTGCCCTAGTTCAGCCATAGGGGCTGTCATCGGTCTCACACCTCTACATATGTTCACTAGGAAAACCGCTGCCCATTGTGCTATAAAGCTGCAGCTTGAACACAAGTATAAATCAGGTAATTTGGTGGGTCATCTGAAAATACTTCACTCAATTGCAAGTATGGGCATGTTCTCCACTATCCTTCACGGTATGGCTAGGGAGCACGGTTTCGAAAGGCTATTTGAGGTAGAAATGTTAAACCGTGTCGACTGGTCTAATGGAAAACCCGTATCAGACCCAGGATGTTTGGTATGATTTACCGACGGATCAAAAATGGCTTCCGGAGTTGAATCCAACACTAAAGTCTCGGTATCAGTGGAGATGTGCCCCGGCGTGCTCCAGCTTGAAATCCATGCTATTGAGATCTGCGCCAGGATAAACCTCGATAAAGGTATTAGGGGAGCAAAAATACATATTTATTCAGATAATCAGGCAGCGTTTAAAGCATTGACATCCCACTACGAACAACCTAGGTAAGTCAAGTGCTGTTACGATACCATACAATCAATTGCCAGGCACAATAAGGTAAAGCTTGGTTGGGTGCCCGGCCACCAAGGCATTGTAGGCAATGAAACTGTGGATGAGCTGGCTAGGACCGGTTCGGCTTGCGCGCTCTTGGGACCGGAACTCTTCTGTGGCGTTAATTGGGCTACCGCCAGAGCTTTGTAAAACAACTGGGAACACCAATATCCCCGGGCTAAGGCAATCCAAGAGACTTATAAAGCCCTTTTCGTTTGGAAGAGGATGAAACCTGTGAGTTGGTTCTCTGTGAATATCCGGCACTGTACTGGCTGCGTAGACTGATCTTTCATAGCGAATTCTGTTCGTGGTAGATCACAGTGTCAGTCATAAGGGCAGGTTCTTTAAAAAATGCCAAACCTTCTCGGCAGCCAACGTGTACTTCGAATTTGCAAAAAACAGAGAAAGATTTTGCGGTCACCGTGGTTCAAGCTGCGTGGGTTCAAGCTTCAGCCAAATCCACTGAATATTTTTCGCGGCACCACTTCTCGTCGTAGAATGACAATCCCCTATCTCCGAGAGTATAATTTGTCTTCTAAAACTATCTCAATTCGCCGTTCGGATTCGGCAATAAATTTAAGGTCCCATTCATTCGTGGCGAGAAGTTAAGCCTTGACCCATCGCGGGCTGTCACGCCGGATCTTAATTTGTTTATTTTTCATATACGAATAAGGCAATTCATACATATGTAGCTTTCCAATCACGAAACCCTTTTTCAAACAGATCACCTTCAACTCTTTTCCAACCCAACTGTGACCCTAGTTATAAACTATATTTCACCCTGCAAAACAGGCCAACGTCTAATAATTGCCACAGATTTTGGGAGATTTCGATATAGTTCGGCACCGACTCTGACGTTCAGCAGCACTATTTGAATCTCATTTAGCAACTAGACTTGCATGCATAAACCAAGCCCAGGCAGGTTTTAAAAGAACCGAAAATATTGAAGAAGCCAATAAAACTTCGCGACGTCTCGATAAAAAGGCACGGAAGGGACAAAAGCAGTTGCTGCTTAGAGGTTATGAAGCCCACTGGCCTGGCAATATAGCTCCAACATAAACATCAAATAGACAAGTTTGCCACAAAAACTATCACGAGTAATGCAGAAATAGCCAAAACCAAATAGAAGGCTCCACAAGATAGGCTATGCATGTCAAGGCTCGTAAAACGAAACGAGCAAAAGGAGTTGGATTTCAACTGAAGACCATCCGATTAAACAGCGATGTATATGAAGAGGCTGGTCGTTAACTCAAAGGTAGGAACACTTCCAATAACCACCAGATTATGCACTTGCACGAAAAACACAACGTGCGCTTAGAAATTTCAAAGGAAGTACAGCACAGACGTTGCAGATCTCAGCCAGCTTTATACTCGATAGGGCGAACACATCTCTCTTAACAGTAGGATTTTGCTATTGAAATTTTTAAAAATCACAAAAAGAAAAAGGGACTCTGGACCAGAAAATAGTACATTGAGATGCCGTCTGCAGATGGCAGAACTACAGAACTACAGCCCACGCGAAACTAGGAAAAAATATGCTGTCAAAGCAATGGTTGAGATAACTCACAGAAAGTCATTGTACAAGGAGAAAATCTTGGGACGAAAAATAAAAATCCCACCGAGAATAATGGCTGGGATTATTTCTAAAAGGAAAACCTTGACATTGAGCATACTACAGAAGTACGTCTAACAGCTGCCAAATGTCAAATTAGAGCCACAAAGACGAAGAGGTTGCTGCAGCAAAACACGAACGGGGAGGACAAAGAAATTCTCTTAAAGGATGAAAAAATTGTCACCGTGGAAAGAAAATTTTACTAGAAATACAGTAGAACTTACATAAGGCCACAACGCTCGGGAAGTTTATAAAAAAAAAACGGCTAAGGTAGAATAAAATCTGGGTCTAGTTTGACGGAGAGTGTGTACGCAGGTGTCATTCTGATATTTTTTTGTGAAAATTGTGTTAAAACATGTACACCAGATGATTGCGTATGCGGATGTGTGATTTAGTATGTGTGATGTGTGTGTGTGATGCGTGATTTGGTATCAGTTGTGATTTTAGTATCAGTTATGTTTCCCTCCGTGATAAGCATAATCATGGAGGGTTCACTTAGAAAGATTAGCACATAGACAACAAGCTGTGGCCTTAGTGTTATCCCTACTTAAACTGAAATGATGCTTTTTACGACAAAAACCAAAGAACCAAACCTGACCCTACCGCGTCTAAATGGACATCATTCTCGATCCTAAATTGAACAGGACATGAAATATAGAGCAAAGTCCCAAAAACGTATACAAAGCATTTTATGACTGTAGCAGAACCTTTGGGGAGGAGTGGGGACCAAGACCGAAAATTACCTTGTGGATGTACACTGCCGTAGTACGTCCAATTCTTATATATGGGTCTTTGGTCTGGTGGCCCGCACTTAGCAAAAGATACAACATCGCTAAACTAAGTCGAAGCGAGAGAACCGCTAGTATAAAAAGGACTAAAAGGAGCAATACAGTTATGTCCGACGAGTACACTAAACCTAAACCCTAAACCCTTTACCCCACGACCTTCATGTCAGAAAGATTGTTATCTGTAGTGGGTCAGACTCAAAAAATCTGGGCACTGGTCTACCAGAACCCATGATCGCTCTAGTATTCTGGTTTCACTGTTTCAAGAGGCGGTAACATCTCCCACAGACCATCTTAGCTGCCCCAATACGCTCAGGAAAGACTGCACCATGCGTATTTTATCAAGAGCGGAATGGAACAGCGGGAGGTCACAAAAGACTACGAAACATCAATTTTCACGGACGACGCGACGCGACAGTGCGAAAATGGAATCCGGGGTAGGTTCGGGTATATTTTCAGCAGCCTTGAAAATATAGAGATCATTCAGACTCCCGGACTTCGCCAGCGTCTTTCAGGCTGAAATACTCGCAACCTACGAGGCCTGTCGCTCAACGATGACACGACCCCAGGCAGCCATCAAAGTTGTCTCCACAACCATCTCATCAAAGCTGGGAACACAATGCAAAACCGAGCTCGCCCGACGGGGGAGCTTACCCTAACTAACTTTTGTATGGGTGCCAGGTAACAGAGGCATCGAAGGGAACGAAATGGCTGATCAGCTTGCCAGGCAAGGGTCTGTCCTTAAAAGCTCACTCGTAAGAGAAGTTCTCATACCATTAGGAGCTGTCATGGGAAGAATCGACCTACACTACATTTCAGTAACCAAACACAAATGGAACAATCTTACTAGCTGCGCCATGTCCAAGAAGACTTGACCAATATACAACCAAAAAAGAAAAACAAACGACCTCCTTAGAAAAACCCGAACACACATTGCGCGAGTAGTCCCCGACTGTATGGGTCACTGGATAGTAGGTACCCAATACCCATGCAGCCAAGCTTGGTATCCATTTTAATCTCTACTGCTGTAGCTGCAAAGACAAACAAGAAGGAAACCCTAGAACACTTCCTCTGCAAGTGTCCAGCAGTTGTCAAAGCAAAACTTCAGGCGCTGGGGAAACCCTTCTTTGACAACCTCAACGAACCTTCGGAGAAGAAAATTCCTAACATTTTACTCTTCCTTAACTTCACAGGTTGGATTTAAGACGAACAGCCATGGACACCCGTCTATACTCATCTAACAAACCGGCCACGAGAACTAAGGTAACAAAACGGAGTATATCAGCACTAATTGAGTATCGAGGGTTTTCTGCTTGATACAACCACTTAAACCAACCAACTGCCAAAGAAAGAAGAGAGTTTTCAACCCATTAGTCCTTTTTATTTTGCGGCCAATTTAATTAAGGCAAGTATTTGGTAAAAAAAAAGTCGCTTAGGGTCGAATTGAAGTCAGGCTTCAAAGAATTTGAGTAAAGGCAGTCTCTTTTCAAATCACAACTTTTCAACTTTTACCTAAAGCAACAAACGGGTTTAAATCGAAGAGGAGAGTTCCATCTTAGATAGAGTCGAGACAGCTTAACTCAAGAAAATGAAAAAAGGTTAAGGGACCAGGATTAAAGGCTTTGAGTGACAAAAGAACAGAAACTGAACAGAAAACCATGGCTGGCGAGGATGTTCTGTCAAATGTATGCCGCACATTGTGTCAAATGTACTAGATTCTATTTTTGTTTTTGTTCTTTGTCCCTTGACGCCTTTAGTTTTATCTCAACAACTTCACTTTGCCACTATTTTCATGGGTAGACTTCATACTCTAGCTATGTACATCGCTTTAGCCACACCTGCAGCCCACTTGGGCTTAACTCTTAACGTGATCATTATAACAGTTTTGTACTTACCTTCTTCTTGGGATAAAATGCTCTCATCAGGGGATGGAAGATCAGTTGGCTTGAATGCTAGATCTTCTGCGTTTTTTCGGCTCTCTTGGAGTTTGGTAAAATATTCAACAGCATAGTTGACCACATCGCCGGGCTGTTCTATTAAATACGCTATAGAGAACTCCAACAGGACTTCCCTAAGAGCGTCGGGAACTTGGATTCTCTGCTTATGTTGTGACGCTGACATTTTTATTTATACAATTCTGAAAATAATGAAATGAAATTTTTTTATAAAATATTTTCACATGAAACTCAGCGATAATTTAGGATCAAAATGTTTTTCTTTTAATTAAGTTTTTTTTTAAACAAAAAGGCCTTAAGCCCGTTCATGATCTGGTGCTGATGTCTTCGTGGAGGTCGACAACACCAGACTTCACTACTTGTTGGCCAAGCATGCCTCTGTTTTCAAAGAAAAGACTTTTGTTTGTTAAAAAGTTTCAGAGCACCTGCGTCCTTAGCGATAGCCAGGCTACACTTAAGGGCTTGCTCACCCGTTTAACCAGTTCCAAAAAAGTGCGAGGACGCAAGATTTCTCTGCATTCGGTCGCAAGGCTGAACTCTTTGACTCTTGTCTGGGCCCCAGGTCACACTGGGGTCTCTGGAAACGAGATCTCCGATGAGATTGCTAGACAAGTCTCAGGACCTGAACCTGCGTTGAGTCTTCCCGCGTCTACGGTCAGGGCTTCCATTGATGATTTGGTTTCCTACAAACTGTGTATGGCACGGCTAACCAGGATGCAGGCAGACTAACCCAATGCTCCCGAACGTCCGTAAGAAATTAGCGGTATTCTTGCTGTCACTCAGCAGAATAGTCTGTCGACAACTTATTGGCATTCTAACGGGACACTTTGCCTAACGGGACACTTTGCGTTTGCCAAGCACCTTAGTGTTTTTGGCTTAAGTGACACCACTGTCTGTGACGCCTGTGGAAAGGGCAACGATACTTCAGATCATTTCCTTTCCGATTGTCCTGCCTTTGTTTGGATCAGGTGGCAGATTTTCGGCGCTGATGCTACAGGCTTCTCATCATTGAAGCGCCTTCTCGTCTTTCTCCGAAAACCCTACTTCACAGATCGCCTTCACCTCTTTTTCACATCAGTGCGGCTAGGCGGGAAAGGCAGAGGTTGAAGAAAGCCCAAGAATTATAAATTAATACATACCATCTTTGACCTATGTCTGTATGTCAAAGCCGAGCATGATAACCTTTATAGAAACGAGCCATTCAGAGCAATGTCTAGTTTTGGAATCTCCACCAAAAAAGTCCGTTTATGCACGCTGACGATGGAAAATAAGCGTTGCCTTTTTTTCATCAAGGTCGGTTAAGATCTTACCAAGCCATTTGGTGTAAAAAAAGGTACATCGTTGCGTTGTTATGTGATTGTTCTGCAAACAAACCAGCGAACGACCAATAGAAACCAAAGACGATTAGTTTGTTGGAACTTGGTCAGACTAAACACAGAACAACTTATAACATCCTCGAAATGATGAGAACTGCCGAGACCACAGTGGATGCCACAAGGCAACAAATATGGCGAGCGTGCGATGCTTCCATGAGTCGCGGGAGAAATCGGAAAGAACAGAGGCAACCTGTATCCTAGTAAACAGGCGAATTGCCGCATCAGAAAGATGCCTCTAGTACGAGTACTGGGGGGCGAGCCTGAAGTCTGCGACCGAAACGGCTACAAAAATCAATGCAGTGTTGAGCAGACTAAATTGGAAACTTGTGAGAACCAAATGAAAGTTGGCAAAAACTACTTATGACAGTCACGCATTTTTCTACCCTTTTGCATACTTACCTGTGAGATCTGATGATGCACCTAACCAAGAAAAATTTAAAAAACAAATGACGGTGGTACAGAGAAGAGGAGCCTTCCGCGAGTTCCTACCGAACAGTATCAGAGCAAGAAGTTCTCATAGCCGAAGAAATTGTCCCCAGCGAAAAGGAGAAGTTGAGGCTGCCGGCAAGAACTTTGGAAGAGATAAAACAGCGCAAGATGGACTGCCAGGCTGATTGGAAGCATTGCAAACTGCAATTCCTTATCGGATAGGGGTGCTTCAACGAACAGAATGGAACAATTTTTATAAGAAAAAGTACATACTGGCAACAGAAAAACAAACATTGTCACGGTGTGAACTAAGGCAACGACCCCATTTCTGAGATCAAATGCAGACCAACCCCCGATGATGACGAAACGAACGAAACTAGCCTCGGATATTGCTAAGCCTGCTAAGTCAGGGCGCCCTTCGGAGCCAGACCTAGGAGGTGGCAGCATGCGAGCGTCTGGTGGTCGGTTTGTCCCGCTCGGCAGCCGGCCGGGTTCAACCCGAAACGGCTACGAGCTTCCCGGCAATAGTCTCGCAAACCATTACGGGGGTCAAAGAGGAGATGCGCTATGCTCCGACGGGGGCATAAGTGGACTTTCGGCATTTCGACAACGGCATCGACTTAGGATAGGCACATGGAACATTTCTTCACTCACAGGAAAAGACCTTGAGCTTATTGGGGAGGCTACTAAATATCGACTAGATATAGTTGGTATCTCCTCAACAAAGCAAAGAGGTTCTAGAACTGTGGACCTTTTGGATTGGTGGAAACTCTTCATGTCAGGAGTAGCACCTTCAATGTCTGCTCAGGCGGGAGTGGGGATACTCACGAGTCCCAGGCTGGCAGGCAGAGTACTGGAGTGGATACCATTGGGAGGGAGAGTTGCGATCTTAAAGCTTAAGCTTGAAAGGTCAACCCTGGCTCTGGTGCAGGTATATGCGCCGAATCTGGAGTCGGAGTATGCAGCTTTCTTGGATGAAGTAGATGCCGCCTTAGAACAGGTGGCAGATATGGATTCTTATCTCCTGATGGGGGACTTCAATGCTCACGTGGGTGTGGACGTAACGACATGGGGAAGTGTGATTGGGAGGAACGGTGACTCGGATCAGAATGCGAACGGAGAGAAGTTGTTGGACTTTTGCTGTGCAAATGGCATGTCCATTATGAACACCTTCTTTCCGCACAAAAACATCCATAAATACACATGGTACCGTCGGAGTCTTCAGCAGAAATCGCTGATAGACTTTTTCGTGGTACCATCGTGTGTTAAAAGGATGGTTTGTGACGTTCGTGTTGTGAGAGGGGCTGAACTGTCAACTGATCATCACCTAGTGTTGTGCAAATTGTATCTCAACGATAAAGTACCTGTCCTACCAAAGCGTAAACCAAGGCTGGTGACACGCATACGGTGGGAGAGTTTACAGAACGATGAGATACGGGAGGAGTTTGCACGACAGGTATCCGAAAGGTTTGAACAAATTCCAACTGTTCCGACAAATGTAGAGGAAGAATGGCGGTTGTTTTCAACAGCAGTCATTGCCTCTGCAGGAGGTGTTTGCGGAGTGAAGCGGAGTGAAGCGGCTCGGTGTGGCGGCTGGTGGTGAGAAAAGAACTGCGTGGTTTAAAACACCCGGAGTTCAAGAAGCCATCAGAGAGAAGAAGGAAGCCTTCAAGGTGTGGATATACTTGGGGGATTCAGCTTCTCGGAACCGGTACATGGAGGCGCGAAGAACTTGCAAGCTGGCTGTTAAAGCAGCTAAGGAGCAGTCTTGGAAGGAGTTCGGTGAGAAATTGAACTGTGATCACAGATCTGCAAACAAGGTGTTCTGGCAGACCATCCGCCGTCTCAGAGAAAGGAAGTTTAATATCATCGAAGGAGTCAAATCCAAAGATGGTGTACTTCTTTCCGATGAGAAGGACATCTTGCGCAGATGGAGCGAGCACTTTTCGGAGTTGCTCAATCCCGAACAGGGCACTGAGGATGGCAGACCCATGGTTTTGAGTAGGGTGGAGAATAGTCCCACTGTAGAGGAGGTGACTTTGGCGATTAAAGCGCTAAAAGTCGGCAAATCTGCTGGTGTGGATGAAATCCGGCCAGAAATGCTCAAGGCTTTGGGTAAAGAGGGAGTGGAATGGCTCTCTCGTGTCATTAAAGTGGCCTGGGAATGCGGTGAAACACCTAGTGATTGGCAAACTGGGGTGATTGTTCCTCTTTTTAAAAAAGGGGATAAGAGGGATTGCTCCAATTATAGGGGTATATCTCTTTTAAGTCTCCCCGGAAAAGTATTTGCAAAGGTGTTGGAAACGCGTTCCAGAGCTGTGGTCGAGTCCCGGTTGGGCGATGAGCAGTGCGGCTTTCGTCCAGGTAGAAGCACAACCGACCAGCTGTTCACTCTCAGAATGGTACTTGAGAAGGCCTGGGAGTATGCCAAACCTATCTACAGTTGTTTTGTGGATTTGGAGAAATCATATGATCGGGTCCCTCGAGGTAAACTTTGGAGTGTATTGCAGGAGTACGGGATTGACGGTTCTCTTCTGAGGGCCATTCAATCTCTGTACACTAACTGCAAGAGTTGTGTTCGGGTGACCGGCGTTAAGACGACACCTTTCACTGTGGGCGTTGGACTTCGCCAGGGGTGCGTTCTGTCACCTCTCCTTTTCATAGTGTATATGGATTGGATGTTACAGCGCAGCATTGGTGAGGAACGGTTCGAATTGGGAGACTTAAGGATAAGTTATCTGCTTTTTGCTGATGACTTGGTCATCCTTACGTCCACCCAGACCGAACTTCAGCGCGCACTAGATAGGTTCGTCGCCGGCTGTGTTGAAACAGGGATGAAGGTAAACGTGAACAAATCAGAGGTAATGGCAATTTCCAGAACACCTGTCCAATGCACTCTGCATGTTAGTGGAGTCCCTTTGAAAAAGGTGGAGAAGTTTAAGTATCTCGGGGTCCTATGCACGAGTGATGGTAGGAGCAGTACTGAGTTATCCTGTAGGATTGATCAGGCTGGAGCAATTTTGAGACAGCTTGGTCAATCTGTTATCAGGAGGGCCGAACTTGGCATCGAAGCTAAGTTGTCGGTCTTTAATTCAGTGTTTGTTCCGACCCTCACCTATGGTCATGAGGTTTGGGTAATGACCGAAAGAATAAGATCGCGGATACAAGCTGCCGAAATGAGATTTCTTCGTTGTATTGCTGGGGTGACTCGACGAGATCGGGTTAGGAACACCAGAGTACGCGAGGCACTCAATGTCGAGCAGCTACTTCTTCGAACGGAGAGATCCATACTTCGATGGTTTGGGCACGTCAAACGCATGTCCCCAACTCGGTTTCCAAGACGTGCCATGGAATCCGTGCCATCGGGTAGGCGTCCCCTGGGCAGGCCTAGGATGAGATGGCTGGACTAAGTCCGAAATCTCACCTCTACCCGTATGGGGATTGCCCCTGATGAGTTAGAGTCAATGGCGGAAGATCGGCAAATGTGGAGAGTCCACTTGAGCTCCCTAAACCCGCGACCCTCATAGTGGATAAGCGGGCCATTGGAAGATGATGATGATGATGATGAATGCAGACCAATCCTAGCCAATCACTGTTTCTTCGGGCTTAGAAGGCAATTGAGAAGCAAAGTCCGCCTTGAAACAACTGAAATGTCCGAATACAATAATATCGCAAATGTTACACTGACGGAGAATTCAGCGCAATACCATTGGGTTGTGTACTGGCTACGCCGGTCATTCAGCTGGGGTCGGCGCAGTTGGATTGTCGCTACTTAGCACTTCGCGGAATCTGTAATCAAAAGTGGGTGCCACCCAATTTATGTCACAGAATTGGAAAATCAAGAAAATACTTCCCGGTGGAAGCAATCGAATTAAGAGTCCTAAAGAACCACGCAATAAAGAAAACCAGCTCCGACGAGCTATTTTCACCCAACCACTTCGCGAATTTAGGCTCACAATTCGTTCCGAACAACTGAGTCTTCCTTGTGTTCATTAAATAGTACCACAACCCATTAGTTTCATCAAGATGCGTACTCTTAAAGACCGGTGCACGTGTTTGCAACCTAGCTTTGCGCTGATGCATCTTGATTTGTGTATACATTCGCCCAAGGACCGTTTGACGGTCTCGGTTTATGCGAGTGAAATATACACTAAGGCCAAGGTAGGCCGTGTAGGCCTTCCAAGTGGAAATTTTCGCCATTGGTAGAGCAGCAAGGACATTAGAATCTAGGAGACTGGGCCCATCTAAAATCACCATCCTCGTCGATAGTCAAACAGCTATCAAAGCTTTAGACCACGTCTTTCACAACAAATGGCAAACAAATCGAGATTATGGCTGATCTCATGCAAAAACATCCAGATATTGCCAGAGGGTTTTCAAAACAAAGCAAGGAGGATGTAAACAAATTCTGGAAAACAGTTGAAAAAGAACTTATAGCGTAGGACTCTCCACATTTGCCAATCTTCCGCCATCGACTCCAACTCATCAGGGGCTATCCCCATACGGGTAGAGGTGAGATTTCGGACTTGGTCCAGCCATCTCATCCTAGGCCTACCCAGGCGACGTCTGCCCGATGGCACGAATTCCATGGCACGTCTTGGAAACCGAGTTGGGGACATGCGTTTGACGAAGAAGTAGTAGAAGTAGCTGCTCGACATTGAGTGCCTCGCGTACTCTGGTGTTCCTTACCCGATCTCGGCGAATCATCCCAGCAATACAACGAAGAAAGCTAATTTCGGCAGCTTGTATCCGCGATCTTATTCTTTCGGTCATTACCCAAACCTCATGACCATAGGTGAGGGTCGGAACAAACACTGAATTAAAGACCGACAACTTAGCTTCGATGCCAAGTTCGGCCCTCCTGATAACAGATTGACCAAGCTGTCTCAAAATTGCTCCAGCCTGACCAATCCTACAGGATAACTCAGTATTGCTCCTACCATCACTCGTGAATAGGACCCCGAGATACCTAAACTTCTCCACCTTTTTCAATGGGACTCCACTAACATGCAGAGTGCATTGAAAAGGTGTTCTGGAAATTACCATTACCTCTGATTTGTTCACGTTTACCTTCATCCCAGCTTCAACACAGACGGCGACGAACCTATCTAGTGCGCGCTGAACTTCGGTCTGGGTGGCCGAATGAATCGCTGATGGTTGTTTTCCTCCACATCCAGTTCTTCCGCCGCGAATATTAAAGCGATACTATGCATTTTAACGTTCAAATTCCCTTTTTTTTTTTAAATACACAAACTTGACGTTTGTCAAAGATTTCGAAAATTATTCGAAATCCAGTTTTTCTAATTTTTAATTTTTTCATTCCGAGCGAGATTCATGATACGAGGATTTATTTCCCGGGAAAAAAAATATCCGAGGGAAAAGAGATTTTTCTCGGAATTCACGATAAGGCTGGATGTTAGCACCAAATCCTAAACAAAATAGGCGTTATGCACGAGGCCAGCATCTGCTTGGTCCCCGAACACACCGACATCGAGGATAACGAAAAAGCGGACGAACTGGTTCGGCAAGGATCCGCTATAGAAAGTGAGGACACTCACCCATCGATAAACATCCCTATCGGTGTACTGAAAGATAAGATCGACCACAAGAGAGAGAGAACTAGTCAACACCTCTTGATCCACCCGGCGCAACTGCATTACATCCCGCAGCTTATGTCCGAGAATCTCCTGGGTATGAACAAAAAGGATGCTCGCATCCGAAAAGGTGTACTGGCGGGACATTGATGAGCGACCTTTTAAGCAAGATCAAATTTTTAGATCGAGCGAGGTATAGCATAGGCCAAATCTCTTTGGTGGTACGGTATGTGGTTCAATTCTTCCATCTTTTGTTTGTCTTGCTGATCGCGTCGTACTCTAAGACCAATTTACATGTAGTGAGTGATACCCAGATTTCTCCGTTCTGGAAGAATCTCTAGAGTAGTGCCACGTTTGGTGATTAATCGACGTAACAATTCCCTGGAATGTCCCTATGACCAGGTACCCAGTACAGATGAATGTTAAAATGTTCTGCCATCTCCAGCGACAATCTGAAGTAGTCTGTGGCTTTCGGTTCCACGCTGTTTACGGCTCCTTTTGCTTCTAGAAATGCTCCGATGAGTAATGTAAGGTCGATTATTCTTTCCATAGTTTTCTAGAGAAGTAATGAAAGGCTTTTTGGTCCAAAATCTTGAAGTGCGGTGGGCCATTGGCATTACCAGGAAGTTTAATTTTTGAACGTAGCATCCTTCAAAAAAGTGTACAAGCCGTGGAAAACTTCGTGACGCTTTATACGAGGAGAATGAGTCAACGGGCTCGGATAACTTTCTTTCCATTCATGCGGTTCTTGGATTTTATTCCCAGCGGATAATTCTCGGTTAAAGAGAACATTCTCCGGCTGTCAATATATGCAAATCAGCAAGTCGATCAATGCCTACTTCAACACAATAAAATTCCACAGAAATGCCAGTGCGTAAGAACGAAATAAAAAAAAAAAAAAAACTAGGTAAACACCGACCCAACGCTTGATAGTTCCTTCTTATCAATTAAATTCCTTTTTTTATTGATTCGGCGATGAAAACGTGTTTTATCTCGGTGAATCTAGAAGCCACCACGTGATAATAAAATAATCCAGATAAGTACGGAACTAGGTGAACACATCCACCCTTGTCACTGGGGGCTTTAACCGAGTCGCATGAATTCCATCCGCCAAACGCTTGCCCCGGAAACAATGTTCGGAACAATGTTTTACAAATCCTCCAAGTTTTACGAGCATTCTATCGTTCGGCGGGTGATTGGGTTTTTACGACCCGATGGTAATAAAAACAAATGACACGTTTCGCAGCGCTCAACGCAATAAAACGCATTTCCCCTTAAAAACGAAAACAAATCTATTGCCGCAAATAGTCGGTTAAACTAGACACGTGTCTAACGTTGCCTCTGTACGCCACCGTCCAAACACAAGGTTTTGCAAGTCCCACCCAACAGAGGTAGAGGCGTACTTACCCACTGAACACACCACACATGTGGTGTTTCAAATTGAAATTATGCTGCGGTACGTTGTGACATATTGTTGTGAGAACATCATGGTGTCCATCAGTCTGACAGAATGTCTGTCCGATTTCGTCCTTGTCACAGGAAAATGTTTTGTCAAATTGAAACCAGGGAAGGGTGGTATGTAGGTAAAGTCAAACAAAATGTCTTTCTACTTGTGTGATATCTTGATGCACAATGGTCAGGCGTATGCATCCAAAACTTTTGAACGTTGAGTACAATAAGTTGCAGTACAGGAACGTATGGAAATTTAATCATGGTGCAAGATTCGCTTTTGCGACAGCTGGTGCAGGAAATTTTAAGGATCTGTTACATGATATGCGTAATACATATTCGACACAGACTCTCAACATTTTAAACCGCTTCATTATAGGCACTAGTTGGCGTTAACCTGGCTGTTGACTATTGCGCTTAATTTCCCACCACGCGTCAGCCATCTTATAAGCGACGTGTTAATCAAGAGAGAGAACTGACAGATGAGTTACCAAAATGGCGCCAAAAAAATTCAGAACGGAAACTGCAACTTATCTGTGCTACATACATATGTACATCACCAGGAACCGAGAGCACTGTCGACGTGATAAATGCGTTAAGATACCGCTTCCACCACATTATAGGTGGATGTAAGCCTCAAAATCAGAATCATCCCCCATCTACTCAACATTTCCAAATTTTCATTATTGCTACTAAGAACGATGAGATTATTGCGGTGACGAAGGCAGAACGTGCCGGCATTCCAAAAGATCGACCCTAAGGAACTACACAGAAAGACGATAGTGTGAGGAAGTAAAGGACGACCTCAAGTAACTCAGCAAGGGCAGCTGCCTAAGTACCGTGCTGACTGGAGAGGGTTAGGGATTGAGGCCCTATACTCTGTCCCACAAAAATTGTCAGTACAGATCTTATGGGAGAGCTTTTTTTCAAACACTAGTGCCGGTAGATGTTTTCCGGACACTCAATGAGAGAAATTGCCACTGAAATACAAACCAAACCACTGAATTACACAGATTTTGTTTGTGTAATTCTCCCAAAATTCGAGTACATCCCACCATAACCAGTCTGCCACACATCTGAGGGCAGAATGATCATGTTGTCGTCATCAACTCTCGCTGTGTGTACTGAAAATATGTACATCGAAGCAGAGTTACCGTTATCCAGTCAACGCAAATCACTGAAGCTTTTTCTGTGGCTTTTGTCAAAGTGCTTTGAAATTTTGTGCTTTTGAGAACAAATAAATAAATTTGAGTATGTGAGGGTGTTGCCGCTTAATTTTTGATTTTTTTCATTTTCTTGTTGTTCTGGGAAACCCGTATAAATGCAGTTAAATTTTTTTTCGGCTTTTGTGCTTTGTAATGAAGGTTTATTCGCGCGGGAATTTGAAACATTCAATTCAGTCACAGTTCTATAGACCCTGTTCACACAGGAGCAACGGATTGGATTTTTTTTGACGTTTACAGGCGAGGGGGGAAGCGGAGAGGTGATATGTTACGTCGCTCCGGATTTTTAGATTTTTTAAAATTCTTGGATTTTTTTTGACGTTTGTAGATGTCAATCGGCAGTCAATCGACAAACGTGTAAAAAAATTGTTTTCGTGAATTAAACAATACGTCTTTTGGGCTGGAGGCTGATCGCATCTGTGTTATTTATTTAAATTATTCTAAATTTCGTGAAATAAGCACGAAAATCAAATCAATTTGGTCGACACTGACAATAAATATGTCAAAAAAAGTCCGCGGAAATGTTCAGATAGGACTATCAATCTGAACACGAAACGTCAAAAAAAATCCAGTCCGTTGCTCCTGTGTGAACAGGGTCATAAGTGATCATATTTATTTAATTAAATGCGTTATAGTGATATTGTGATACATCAAAATACTTGAAAAAATGCCTTCTACAAAATATTAAAATTTCACCAATATCGAGTCGGTGTTCATTTTGTAAACAATTATTTTTTTTTTCGTCAACAAATTGTTTTGTTTTTAAATTAGCAGATGGTAACCATACGGTTGTTACTCTCCGATTTCTGGCGACTTGTCATGCATACTACGGTAACCCTGAAAGAGCTTTAAAGAGTGACAGATTTATGTAAGCTCTTGCAACCAGAGTGAGAGGCAAACGTCCTATCTTCCCTGTACTGACAATTTTTGTGGGACAGAGTATAGTTCATTGGAACTGTAGCGCAGTAGGAAGTCGAACTGGTCCACTACGCACTAAATTTGCTCTTGATAAATTCGAAATCAGCTGCTTTGCCTGTTTAAACGTAGGTGGTTGGAACACAGTCAACCTCTGGTGGATACGGGTGCATGAGGACGTTAAAGGTTATACAACTGCTGATAAACCGGCCAGAAGAGATTCTTTTGGTGGTTTACATAGACGATTGAACCGGCATCTTTTCGGGAAATGCCAGGTGGCACATTTATAACAATCCTAAATAAGCAATATGAGCTTATTTCATCAGGATATAACTGTTACACTTCCTAGGTTATGGACAGCCACAAGGAGCTGTTCATTTCTATAACCAAACCCTTAAAAACTCCACAAGATATCAACTTAACAAAATGAAATTTATTCAAGCCAGTGAAATCGCTGGGCTCCGTGTAAAACTGGCTTTAAAATTCTCTGCAAGGACAACCTATCTCCATTAGACTTCAAAGATACGATTGCACTGAATACTCCCGCCTTCAACGGAAAGATGACACACCTCCTGGCTATAAGTTAGCCTCTGGAATAATGTTACAATGGCAAAAGGATTCAGAAGCACAATAATCTTATGCTTCTGTGAAGTATCAAGAAGGTTTTGGCCAGAGTATGAATCAACCAGCTTCTACAAAAAGACAGGATGTCCCTCTTATGTTAGTAGAGGTGCTTACCGGCCACAATATGCTAAAATACTATACAAAGAAATTACTTCTGAACGATGACGACATATGAAGAGGCTTTTTCTTCAATCACATCGACCATCAGACCTACTCAAACTTGTAAGGCTGTCTGAAGAGTTTGCACCAAGAAACTAAAATCACATGATAGGAAAACACACCATTGGTATCACAATGGGTCTACATGGACCTAAGAATGCTGAAGATTATCTTCATCAGCCCACTTACTTGTGTGGCCGCCGTGGCTCAGCGTTGCACTGCTGACCGAGCGGCGTGGGTTCAAGCCCCACCTATATCCACCGAACATTTTTCGGTGCAGCCGTTCGGAGGCTGCAATAAATTGTAGGTCCCTTCCATTCGTGCGAAAAATGTAACACGCACAACACGAATGGTTGTGAGAGGCTAGACCTTGGCTCATTCCGAGCTGTCGGCGCCATGTATTTATTTATTTTATAGCCCGCTTACATAGGTTAGATTAGGTTATAGAGACTGTCAGCGTATAGCCACCGACAAACTTAGACCAGTAATAGGTCCATTGTGATACCTCGGGATCTTGAAGGAAATCCCCGTCCTAATCGCTAAACCAGTTTGAGCTCTTAATAAAGCGACCTATGGTCATCAGGTTTGGGTAACGACCGAAAGAATAAGATTGCGAATACAAGTTGGCGAAATGAGATTTCTTTGTTGTATTGCTGGGTTAACTCGTCGAGATCGAGACGCGAGCCACTCAATATCGAGCAGCTTTTTCTTCAACGGAAAAGTCCATACTTTGATGGTTTGGCCACGCTCAACGCATGTTTCCAAGACGTGCTTAGGATGAGGTGGTAAGACCAAGTCTGAAATCTCATTTCTAACCATATGGGGATAGCCCCTGATGATTTAGAGTAATGGCGGAACATAGGGAGATGTGGAGAGTCCACTTAAGCACCCTAACACTGCGACCTTCACATTGGATATCGATATTTGGTTACGCTAGATCGTTAAGATTGTCAAAAAAGAAGACGCCGAAATGGTTTCTTCCTTTAAGGGAGCGCGCTGTTCCTTCGGTTTTTCCAGAAATCATTTGTGGAAAGGCCCAGTCCTGGCGGACGAACTTGCCCAGAGGGGTGCGGAATTAGATCCTGCATATACTCTTCCGGTCGCAAAGACACCCATTAGCACTCTTTACGGGTATATACATGAGGAAGCCATGATCAGGGCTAAAATGCAATGGTGTAACATTGACACATGTGCAATAGCCAGATCACTATGGCCAGTCTTCGATAAGAAGAATTCCAAATATCTCGTACAGCTTAGTCGAAGGGATATACGAATCGTCTCCGGTGTCTTCACAGGAATAGAAATCCATGTGGAGCGGCTTGGATTGCCCTACAATGACTACTGCAGAAGCTGGAGGGAAGAAGAGGAAATAAAATCCATCCAGCACCTGCTATGCGAATGTCTCGCACTCGTCACCAGAAGACAACGTGCTCTTGATAATAGCTTCTTCCATGGGCTGGATGACCTTAATATTGCTGATTTTAGGAAACTCCCGAGATTTTTATCCCTTTCTGGGTGGTTTTCGGATTAGCCAATCCTATCGCTTGGTTTACCTCCCAATGAGTAAATTTTGTATGGGTACAATGGACCCGCTTGAGGTCTAAGTAAGTCTTTAGGAAAACCACTAAACCAACCAAACAAAGGCCCAGCCAAATGACATGTCTGCAAATAAGACAGAGTCCTGTGAAGACACCAGTAGTGACTCTGAGATGCCGAAGAACAGTAATAACCTTACTGTACTTCCTCATTTGAATTTCTCAATAACTCAGCGAGACAGCATCGTGGAATCCAACGTTTCCTCAATCTAAACAGTACCCAGTTCGAAACCATTAAATTCCCTTCTGGTCATGCCATCTTGAAAGTACACACTCGGCGGATTACTTCAGCTTCTAGCTGCACGAAACACACATAAAATCCCCTGCCTGTTTTTTTTTTCGAATTATACGCTCGAAATTATTTTTTAATTAGTGTCTCACTAGTGTTTGTCCATAAAACATACTCGTCGCTACAACTTAAGAACAGTGCTTATTTAAAACCATAGAATGTTGGTGTCCGCTCCGTGGTCCCGTTTTATTATCCTTATATAAGCGATTAAATATAAAATAAATCAATTTCGCCAGATGGTTGTTATAGTCCGGCGGCATGACGGCAGCGTATTCCGGGCAGTATAAGTGGCAATAACTTGGGCAATTTGTTTGAAACTTTTCGAGAACGTGATTATGGATGTTCTTGTCTTGTTCCAAATGGGTGGATTCTTCTTAAAAATTTTGCGTGAAATGATGAAAGTACGGAAGATACAGCTGGTAACGTAGTGCTTGATGCGATAAGTCGTTTGTGAAATTAATTTGAAACTTGTTAGAAACGACGACGAGAAGACTTAGCTTCCGAAAAATTATTCAGAATTTCTGTTGTATGGAATCGGTTAACAGAATTGGTAAATGGATTCAACTCTGTCGAACTAACATTCAAATGAGTCTGATGAGTTGATTTACATGCGAAACAATGCAAATGAAAACAAAGGCAAAGGGATTCAGGAGGCTCATGGGCGAATTTGTCAGGAATTTGTTTCCCTTTAAAGCCTCATTTGCAAAGTAACATTTTGTGGTTTTCTGGAAATTAAAATGCTGAAAGCAGATGACACACTAACACCCCTCATTAACACTGAAACTTTCTGCGAAGTTAGCAAATACACATTTCAGAAGCCATGTGAAAAGCCTGCGCTTATTTAGATTCACTAAGACCTGCTGCTGAGCTCTAAACTGTGAATTCCCAAATCATCGTGAAAATAAATTAAATCTCATTGTGAACCTAGAAATTAACCAAGGGAGATAGCAAAGGTTGAGAGGACCGGCCATAACGCCACAACATCTGGGGTGTCTCTGAAATGAGACGAACCGGTACCGGGGAGCGGCAACGGGGAGGACACTTAGCGTTAGGGAATCGTTTAGGTTAGTTTTAAGTAGAATCGTCTAAGTTAGGGTGTTAGCTTTACCTTAGGTTTAGGTTAGGTTAAGTAATTAGGGTTTGTTAGCGTCCGCGCTTCCGTACTCTTTCCCAGGTAGCAGTCAATTGGGTTGAAGCAGGTTATCTTCGTCTTGGTCTAACTTCTCTGTTCTATCTTTTAATGTCCGTCTGTGGTCTAAATAAGGTATTAAGGAACTTCTTCTCTTTTCTACTAGCTAGTACAGGCACGAAATAAAATAGTTTAAGCACGAGGGGGGCAAAAACTGCCCCGTCCGACGATCTCAGCCGTGCAACCGCCAGCGTGACGCCGTCCTCGTTACAAGCTTGCTTGCTCCAAGGATGCCTCAGTGGCCAACCCTAACTTATAACAATGACAATCATATAATCATGGTCTATAATCATGGGCTTCTGAAAACCCCCGAATGAACCTTTCATTAGATCCACTCTGCAGAGTATGGTATAAGAGTGAAGAAATCTTTATTTATATTCAAATAGAGGTCATTGCAGCCTCTTTTATCTCAGAAAGCGATTTTTTGATAATCCTTTGGGATACCCTCGCTGCTGTACAACCAGAAAATATACACGTTTGACTTGGTAAAGGAAACAGAGGCAGCAAGTGAGTTGCGAGAGCAGACTAGCCTACAAAATCAGCTTACAGCTTACAGGTGGTCAAAGGTGAATGAGCCGATGAATCTCTGTTAATTTTGGATGAGGACGAACTCAAGCGATGGAAGGAGCATCTTGTTACAGTTTTAAACCCTGTGATCGCTAGTGATTTCCATCCAAATCAGGTTTAGCGCTTAAAGCAACAACTATGCAAATACGCACCACAACTCCCACTAAGGGTGAGATGACTATCGCGATCAAAGCATTGAAAACTTGACTTGACGATCCGATGGTTCTAACATAAGCATTGGTACAGGCGCCTGGGTCTACTGCAAGGCCTTAGGAATAAACCACTCCTTGAGAATAAGCGACGACTACAGTGTCTCTCAGGCCAAAATCACAGCCATCATCGTAAGGACAATCACGGTCTATATAGACAACCAGGCAGCCGTTAAGACTCTGCGATAACTAGATCGAGGCTTGTAGAAATCTGCAAAAAGCATCCAGATAAACTATCGAGAGCCAATAAGGTAACCCTATGTTGGGTACCAAGGCCTAAGGGGAGCAGCGCTGCATGCCTCACAGGCTCTCCCCAATAAACGAGTTAAATAGTTGCATTGAAGACGACGACATCAGTCGAGCCAATACACATTGAATCCAGGTGGACACATGTGCAACAGCTAGAAACTTATGGGATCATTCCAGGGCACTGCGCCATTGGTATTCACAACGACTATTACAGAAATTGCAGGGATGAGAAGGAGATCGAATCTGTCCGTCAACTGCTGTGTTCATGTCGTTCCCTCGCCGGTAGAAGAATGAGGACTCTTCACTTCTTTGAGCTCTGACCTCCTCAGATTCATTTCCTTATCTGAGTGGTTTGAAATTAGCGCCTCCCTTTCTCTTTACAGGTTCCCGGAGTAGAATTAAAAGATGGGTATAATGGACCCTATTGCTGGTCTAAGTGAGCAATGACGAATTCCACAAGGCAACCAATTACCGAACCTAAGGACTTGACGGTATGCATGCGGAACGTTTAGGAGCAGCGTCAACAATTTCTGCGGAAGTTCTGCACTCAGTCGTGGAGAAGCCGAAAGCTTTCCTGATGAGTGGAAAAAAGGAATGATCATCAAGTTCCTCAAGAAAGGTGCCTCTTATGTGTGCTGGCTGCAGTAGCCAAGGTATTGTTGTAGCTAAATTAATTCTTGCGCGAATAAAAGAAGAATTAGAAAGCACACTTGATGCCAAGTGTTTAGGTTTTTGCTCGGATCCACATCAATATCCTGCGGATCATCATTGAACAATGCGTTGAATACTGTTCGCCACTTCATCTGCTGTTCATCGATTTCGAGAAGGCGTTTCACTGTGTCACCAGAGAATTTATCTGGGTTGCCTTTGGCAGCAGAGGTTTCCCTGCTATTATTAACTTAACTTATGAAGGATCAAGGAGTCGCGTTCTGCACACCGGAAGGCTATCAGAGGAATTCGAGATCTTAAATGGGGCTCGACAAGGCTGCGTTCTTTCACCATAAGTGTTTTCACCGCTGATTAGGGAGATGCTTCGCTCTTTCCTGGCGATGGGAAATGGGGGAATTCGATGGACCCTTTCACCTCAACTCAAACATCTTGACTACGCTGACGACATAAATACGCCTATTATCACATCAGATTATGGAGCTCCACCAAATGACAGCGGGTGTTGGAAGAGAGGCAAGCGTCGTGGGGTAAAAGATGAACGCAACCAAAACCAAAACCAAAACCATCAGCCTCAAAATGAACTCATCATCTCAAGTTGGCATCGCTAGACAACCGGTAAAAAAAGTAGAAAGAGCTTTCAATACCTTGGGAGCATTGTCTCGACCGATAGTGGAACCGAACAAGATATTGCCAGTCGAATGGGCAAAGCAAAGTCTGCATTTGGTTGTCCAAAATATGCCGAAGCAATGTTATCAGTTTAAACACCAAGCTACAACTGTCTTATTCCAATGTTGAATCCGTGCTGCTATATGGGTGCAGCACTTAGAAAGTGACTTCTTCTATCTTCTTCTGCCTACGAAACATTCTGACGATTTTCTAGCCTAATCGTGTCTCTAACGAATATCTTTTCCAGATAACGGGTCAGGAACCGATAGGTACAACCACCTAACGACGAAAATGGCAGTGGAATGGTCATTGGTTAGCTCCATTGCTAACTCCACTATGCAATGGCATCCGCTTATCCAAGATGGCAGAAGAGTTGGTCGACCGAGAAATACATGGCGCAGAACAGTTGAGGAGGAGACTTGGCACTTGGGAAAGAATTGGAGAGTACTGAGACTTAAGTATTGCCAGAAACCGCACATGATGGAGCATACGCGTTGTAGAGGACCTTGGACCCGCAAAGGCAAAGAGGACATCCATAAGTAGGATCTCTGCCCTATTAGCTTCAGAAGATGTGTCCTAATTTCTACATTTTCCTAACACCGCTTCATCCCAGGTACCTTCCCGATGTATCAGGATGGATGTTTTTTAGCAGTTGAAAATCTCAGTTAGCTTACCAGGTTCAGTAATACCCTTATAATGTTATACACACACCGCGGGCGAGGTACAGCAGTTTGAAACTCAGATTTTGTTAAGTTTTTTCATCGGCGTCCAAGGGTGGTGTCCAGGCTAGCTGGTGACATTTGTGGTGTTTTTTTTTTGTCATTGCTTAATTCACAGGAATTTTTTCGAATCCCCTGATATCATTCTCAGTGTTCGCTACATCAACTCTTCAAGCCAAGACACTCTACTGCCAGTGTTATGAATTCGCAGTAGAGTCGCCATCAGCTCTCACAGTTGATCGATTTTTATTTATTTAAGAAATAAATGTTTTTCCGACATCAGGAGTTGAACCCGGACTTTCAGCTTGACAAGCGATGATGCTAACCACTGCACCATGACCACCCCATTGTATTGTTCACACGAATGGCAGGCGCCGACAATTTATTGCCGACTCCGAACTGCGAATTGAGAAGATTTTTCATGACAAATTGTACTCTCGGAGGCATGTCATTTCCCGACGAGAGCTGGTTCCTAAAAACATGTTTGGTGGACACGGCTGGGGCTTGAACCCACGCAGCTTGCTGAGTAGTCCAACACACTAACCACTGAGCCACGGCAACTGTTTTACAGTCAATCACACCAACGGCAGTGGTTTTTCCCCTGCTCCGTCTCACAAGCAATCCATCATGGTTAACTTCATAATCATGTTGTGGATTGTCAAGTCTTTTCGACAAATTTCACAAATTTTCCTCTGACTAACGAATTCTTTTCAAACTTAAACGTAGTCAACACTAATTGGTCCAGCGACACATGTGGCCATCCGCAAGTTTCTTTGCCCAAAAACTCTCCTGCATACCGACTGTGTCTACTTATGGAATTGCAACTCCCAAAACAACACACGTCTATAAATCACAAGGCACATAGCAAGCATCGGTCCAAATTTCTAGCACACAAACCACAAGCCAAAGCCCAGAACAACCTACAATTGCACCTGCTGCACCAAAAACCTCTTTCAGCCGTCAGACTTACCACAGTCCAAAGCCCATAACAGCTCCAGCAACGATTTGTTTTGTTCCCATTCGCGTCGACAATTCTCACTCTTTGCCTAAAGGCGATACAAATTGCACCGACACAACGAAACACAAAACGCACTGCCTTGCATACGAAAGTAGACTCCATCAGCCAAGAACTCGCCTAATCAACAGCCCCAAGTTCCCTCTCTCCGTGCCTTTTCGAGTAAAATTTTCCTTATAGAAGAGAAAAAAACTGTGGAAACATAAATTAAAAAAAAAAAAACGATAAAATGGTGCAAATTACTTTGTGCTTTTTACAGCTCCACGTTCACTTATTAGACCGATGGACGGAACCCGCCAGCGCCAAGTGAGATTAATGGCGAATTATCAACTTTTAGGTATTCGGGCAGCTAATTGAAATGTACACTCTTGTCAAGATGTGGCACAACCAGCCAACAAGGCAACACGGCAACACAATGTGCACAGACACCGTAACGAACCAAATATTGAGCGAATAAATCACCGAAGCGATGTTTTTCTCACGCGAAAAATGGTGCGCGCTGAAGGCTCCCGTCTGTTTACATCTTCCATCCCTCGGCTCATTATTTACATTCACTCCACTAAGTGTACATAAATTTTCCATAAATGTTTTGTTAAGCATTCTTTTGTGAGGCCCGTGATCCGCCAAAAACTTTCCGCCCAGAGGAAGTGTCCGGGTCACCGCCAAGCCATCAAGGCACCACATTTTGAATTGCAGGCCCATAAACAACCATCAACTGCCGTTAGTCGATGGAGTGGGGGCACATGAGGAGGCCTCACAATACAAAGAGAAAACTCAATTAGAGTCTCCTTATTTGGGGTTAAGTCGTAAAATGAAACGAAACCCTAAAAATGGAGCTTCGGTTCCGGTTCCAGGTGAAGGCATTTGTAAGTTTTATTTGCCAGAGGATACACAACTTGCCACACACACGCATGGGGGGCCATTGTAAAATGTAACTCCTTTTGCGGATGCCCCTTCCTGCTTAGGCTTTTCGCTGAAGTAAGAGGCCCATGCATGAGCAAATAAATTACATAACAAGGCTGATGTCCTTATACCCATGGCGACGTACCAACAACGACCGATGCTTGTGCATTGTGTTATGTTTGGACACACACTTCCTCACCGCTGACCGTTGGCATTAAATATTTGGAAAACCCTTTCATGGACATAAGTCCATGTATGCCATGGAGATGCGAGTGACGGGGTACTAATAAGCTCCTACTTATGGTCGATGGAAGAAGCAAATAAAATTTTATCAAAGAGCGTGCCAAGAATCAATAGGCATCGTGATCGACATCAACCGAAATTAAAAACCAAAACTGGCAATGGGTCAGTAACAAGACCTGAAGGAGAGGATGACAGAACAGGGGGGTGTTTCCAGAGCCACATGACGTACAATGAGGTCGGAGAGGTAGTACACCATTCGTTGGGGGAGAGAAGAGCAAGTGGAAAAGAAATCAATAGGATGACGTAAGTGTTGGAAACGTCATGTGTCGCAATAGAGGGAGCGGGATTGGGCCGGGAAGGCGACCATAAATGGAGTCAAGTGTTTTAGTAGACGTTTGAAGTGAAAGTCTTTATGAAATACTGTAATTTGATTTGGACGCTCGTTGGTGGTAGCAAACGACAGAGGAGGGGGACGCCAAAGAGTGTTTTTACCAAGGCGCTCTACATTTAACCCCGGCAACAGGGGAGGGTGAATTCTCTAGACAGGAGGTACTATGGCGCCTACGGTTTGCTACTTGAACACGTCAAGGCTGAGTCAGTACTTTTGATGAACGAAATAATGAAGGGTGAATCCCGTAATGGATCAACGGCAGCGCTTCCCCAAACCAAGAATCTGTGGCCCCAGGTTGGTGGGTGCGCTAGATATATTATGAAATCTCTGTGTGGCGACCATAAAAGAATTGACGCGATTACGTATTTAACTTCGTAACGCAGCAGGATGTCCCTTAACTCAATTTAGGGAAGACATTTGCTTTGTGTAAGACAATAGGAAGCGCAATCGGATTGGTTGAGAAGCGATGGAAGTGTATGCATATGGAAAACGGGGCGCCCTCCGACTGGAACTTTCACCTTACAGGGCTCGGTAATAAAATACGAATCAGTATCAATTATGTAAAGAACGTGTCGCTCGGTATTTCATCCCCTTAACCGCCTTGAGAAAAATGGTAAAATTCATTGAGATCCTGGAAAAATCTCTGAATGACCAGTCAACGAAGGAAAAATCTCTGAATGACCAGTCGAGAGTTTTGGAGCAAAATATTAAGCTGTACAACGTTGACTCCACCAAATCGCTCCCATTGTCCAGGAAAAAGAGTTTTTATCTACGGTGTCGGAGTATTCGGACAGAGAACAAAGTACTCCGAATCCCTGGGCAAGTACACCAGCTTCCGAGCTGAAATAGGTGCTATCATCAGATGCAACTGAGCAATAATGTCAGACAGTCAAGCAGCTATTGAAGCACTTGAAGCCCATGTCATTAGCTCCAGACTTGTTTGGG
This sequence comes from Matsumyia berberina, assembly GCA_917880715.2. NCBI lineage: Eukaryota > Metazoa > Arthropoda > Insecta > Diptera > Syrphidae > Matsumyia > Matsumyia berberina. Next base: position 104,395,513 of record OU862870.1, on the reverse strand, counting down.
AATGCCTACACTATTTTCATACAGGGGTTACGAATATGCAGACAGCCTAGCCGGGCAGGGAGAAGCCAGATCCTACTTTGGCGGTGAACCTTTCTGCGGAATAGAGGATCATACCCTAAGGAAAGAACTTAGGAAAGCGAGCAAGACCAGAATCTGAAATCAAATCCAAGGTTTGAGGCACGTCAACAAACGTGTAGCGAACTATAATGGCAAAGGGCCTATACATCCTAACAGGAGGAAACTAGGTTTAGCACAAGAAGACTTATGTAGATTTTGCAATGAGACCAGCGGAACTCCCGAGTACATTCTGGAATCTTGTGGGGCCCTTACTCCCAAAAGAAAGAAATATTAAGGTAAATTTCAAACATCAGACAAGGATATACCAAAGATAAACCCGATTCTCATCTTGTGATTTCTCACAGAAACTGGCCTCGAGAAGGTTCTCTAGGGTGGAACATTCTGGCTATATGACTCTCAAATATAATTCTGAAGGAAATTATAGCGCGACAGGAACTGTGACAAGGGAATAAACCTCTCCAAGGTATTAGCAGGGAACGCAATAGACCACGATGTCGCATAATACTCTCCCACAATAAAAATAAAAATTCTATCCACGAGATGTCACTTCGCTTTTGGTCACCTCGCCGGATGGAGGAGGTTGCCGGTGCCGGAACTAGGTGCTAGCACTCGAACTTTACTGTTGTAGACGCCATTTCAAGAGAGAGTGTATGAATCAGACTGAAGAAGGCTAACAACTGCAATCAGTAATGTCAGGGTCTAGGAACAATTTCGCCTGCTAATGTCTCCTCGGAGGCAGCTCAATTCCCAACTGAATCTTTTGAATAGGTAGGCGTGAGGCCTGCTCGGTCGATCCCTCTTCTCTACTCGTAGAAACAAAATTAATATCACCTTGCCCTCAATATCCACAAGGGCACATGGCGGTCTCCTGATCAACGCACCGTCAACCAAATTGATCATGTTGCAGTCGACAAAAGGCACGCCTCCAGTATTCTGGATGTCCGAGCTTTCCGAGCAGCCAACATTGACTCGGACCACTACCTTGTTGTAGCCAAGGTACGAATGCGGATATCCCAAACGCCACAACAACGGAGAACTACTGTGAGAAGGTATGATGTCGAAAAGCTACATTCGCAACAGACCGCCAGAGCCTTTGCCGATCGTGTATCCCGTATTCTCTCAAGAAGTCCAATGCCGCCAGCACCAAATGCCGAAAACCAGTGGAAACGCTGCCAACAAGCCATCAAGGAAGCCGCAACTGATGTGCTGGGTTTCAAAAGGCCACCACCAAGAAACCCCTGGTTTGACGAAGAATGCCGGCAAGTGCACGCAGCAAAACAAGATGCATACAAAGCGGCGCTGCAAAAGAAGACGAGGGCTGCTCGCGAGCTCTACGAGCAGAAGAGACGGGAAGAACACCAGCTTCTCCGCAAGAAAAAGAAAGAGCACGAGAAATACATGATCAAGAGCATAGAGAGGTGTTACTCCAGGAATGATGTTCGGAAGTTTTATCAAATGGTAAAAAGAACATGTCACGGCAACAAGGCCCGAACTGAAACCTGTAGAGATGAACAAGGAAATATTGTAGTAGAGTCACAGTCGGTGCTGAGAATTTGGAAGGACTACTTCTGCAGACTGTTTAACGGCGACGACGAATCAAATCCCGCTGTCAGGCAGAATGAACCATTCAACCTGGACGATGACAGCCAAAACTTCCGTCGACCTGACCAAAATGAAGTAAGGAAAGCAGTTTCCAAACTGAAATCCAATAAGGCAGCTGGATCTGACGGCTTTCCGGCCGAACTCTTTAAAGCAGCTGGAAATGAATTTGTAGAGAGCATACAAAAACTCATTTCCACAATTTGGTCAGACGAATGTATGCCTGATGAATGGAATCTCAGCACCGTTTGCCCGATCCACAAGAAAGGAGACCCCCCCAACTGCGCCAATTACCGAGGAATTAGTCTCTTAAATGTCGCATATAAGATCTTATCTGCCATATTGTGTGAACGCCTAAAACCCTTCGTCAACAACGTGATCGGTTCCTATCAGTGCGGTTTTAGGCCAGGAAAGTCCACAATCGATCAAATTTTCACACTTCGGCAGATCCTGGAGAAAACCCAAGAAGTCCAAATCGATACCCACCACCTCTTCAAAAGTCCGTCCAATTACTCGCATACGCCGATGATATTGACATTATCGGAAGAACCCAGCGTGATGTCACTGGCGCCTTTGCGAGTATTGAGACGGAAGCGGCGAAAATGGGCTTAGCGGTCAATGAGGGCAAAACAAAATATATGCTGTCATCAAGAAGGGACACCCAACATCGACGTCTCGGACAGAACGTCACGGTAGACAGCTATAACTTCGAGGTAGTAAGGGACTTCGTTTACCTCGGCTCCGCTATCACATCCGATAACAACACCAGCGCAGAAATCAAGCGAAGAATAACTCTTGCCAATCGCTGTTTCTTTGGGCTAAGAAGGCAATTGAGTAGTAAGGCCCTATCCCGAAAAACTAAGGAAACTCTTTATAAGACCTTAATCATCCCTGTCCTGCTTTATGGCGCTGAGGCATGGACTCTATCGAAAGCGGATGAAGATATCCTTGGTTGCTTTGAGAGAAAGATTCTTTGTAAGATATTCGGTCCCGTTTGCGTTGACGGGTTCTGGAGGAGAAGATTCAACGATGAACTTTACGAGTTGTACAAAGACATCGCCCTAGTCAAGAAGATACGTATCCATCGGCTCAGATGGCTGGGGCATGTAGAGCGAATGGACACAAATGCTCCGGCTCGCAGAGTCTTCGAGTCTAACCCGGAGGGTCAACGCAGTAGAGGAAGACCTCGACTAAGGTGGCGCGCACAAGTGGAAGAGGACCTCAACCAACTTGGAGTGCGCAACTGGAAGCAGTTAGCTAAGGACCGGGCTAACTGGAGAGGCTTTTTGGTTGAGGCCCAGGTTCACCCCGAACTGTAGCGCCACCTAAGTAAGTAAGTAAGTGGTGCTGTCTAAAAAGCCAAAGATGACCTTTGGATTTTTGCAAAAAGTAGGGCATTGAGCGAAGAACACCCACGAACAACCGGCTAGAGATTCACAGTGAATTGCGAAATACAGTGAAATACATGAGTGGTGACAAATATTCGAATCTCGAACGAATGATAACAATCCGTGTTAAGGTAGATAGGTATGTAGGTAGAGGTGGCGGTTCAACCAAACCCAATTAGCACTAGGATGTGCCTCACCTGTTACTGATGTGTGTTGTTGAAAATGGGTGCAACAGCCGAGAGTGCCTAGATCCATCCTGTGAAGTTTGAAAACGCGGATTAGATCTCGTATCCCTTTACCCCAGATGTCGCTGAGGTCGTCGAAGACTGGTTGGTTTCGTGCGCGCAGCTTGGCTTTAAGTGCCGGATATTTGCAGAGGAAGTAGAAGCGAGTTTCTTTCTCACCGTTTCAAGATAACATTTAATTATATCAGCCGCGACGGCATTCAAGCCTGCAGAGAGGAAACAATATGACCATTAGGTCCTCCAGAAAAATTATTGGAAATGTCCGAAGACCACCGAGAAGGAGAGTCCGCATGACACCACCTACGGAAACAGCTTCAGGGTCATCGATGTTGGAAGTTAACAACACAAGGCACAAGGGTTAAAGGTACTCCTTCAACGTATTACATGTGCATGGACCTTCCGAGGTGCAGATACAGACTTGTGTCTTAGTCTGGTTGCAGCGAAAGTACAGCAATTCAACGTCAAGAAGCATCACTGTGAGATGACCAGTGAATCAGAAGTGTCAATACTGATGTGCTAGGTTCTAACTTACCCCTGATAAACGTTTAAAAATATTAATTCTCATAGAGCGGGACTCTAAAAAAACAGGGCTAAAGCAGAGCGCAAAAAAATAATAAAAGAAAAATAAATAGGAACTAAAAATACGTGCTCAAGAGAAGAAAATAAGGATAAGCAACGTAGAATCAAGGAGACGCAGACTCGTTATAGCATCAAAGAAATGCAAAATGTTCATAAAACCATGTGGTCCCCCATCTTTCTACTAACGCGGCTTTACATTGTCGATCCCCACAACGACACGCCATGAGCTCTTGAGGATAAAAGGTAAAAACTAACTGGAGCTTTTTATAATTCGTGGGATACAAGTAAAATTGGTGTTGACTAAGTCATTTAGACCATCGAAGAAGTGAACTCCTAGTTAAAGCAGACTTTGTTTCGAAAGGACCAGTTTTCAGTTTTTGTAATCTTTTGACAAATAAGGCTATCGGCCAATGTTCTGTGAGGGACTATGGACATCTCTGCTGGGTATATGCCGTGTCTCTTTTTTTTTCTATTTAAACCGTTTAACTTCCAACACATTATGTAAATGACCTAAATAAAACTCCCGCTTAGATGAAACTAACCAAAAGTCATAATATTCAACTTTATGAACTCGCTTCAAGGTAAAGAATGAGAACATCATTTGTCATACGTTTACATTGGCTGTTCATTTCTTTCTTTTTATTCCTTGAGCGGTTTTTATCCGTCACCATATTTCAAGCACGCCTTCAGTTGTGGTTTCATCATTAGTCTTCCAGTTACACGTGCTATTTTAAAAGAAATGGAATGAAAAGATTTCTGCTCTTTTCTAGAAGGCATTCCATCTACGTTTGTCTCAATGTGAGTTGTAACGCCTGGTTGTCAGTAAGCGTTAAAGACCCCATTGGGCATGTCCCACATGTCAAACTCTCGAACGCTGATAATAATCTATTCCATTGTACGTGATTCTTTTTCACAGTCAAATGTTAATGTGACAGGAGTTCAGATCTCATATTGGCCTACTTTTTCTTGGATTATTACCGATTCTATGTGCATAGTTGAGGTAAATTACATCTGATACCAAGACAAATCACAAGAATTACTCCTGGATAAAAGCTTTCTTTAGATTTTTTACTTCAAGATCGCCACTGAACGGGAAATTAAAGACTTGTGAATCTGTCACCTTAAGTTGGAAAAACTACTATTCCACAGCATTTGTTATAACCAAAAAAAATTTAAGATACGACAAAGACTAACAGGAAACTGCAGACGAATTGCACAAGCAGAGGGGCAAGAGTGCCGCACGTAACTGAGAATCCCCGTCCTAATGCCTATTGAGGATTCGAGCAGAAAAAATTCAAAAATTTTGGCCTACGAAACCCGTCAATTGCATTTTATCAAAGTTACAGTTGGGATTGGCGTAGCATTACTGATACATGACTTTTTTCTATTTAATCAAAAATATCCATAAAAATAAATATTAATAAAAAAGTTAGGTTTAAGAGCTAAAGCTACTTGTGGCCTTAAGGATAATACCTTTGATTGTATATTTTGCACACTATTCACAGTAAAATGAGATCTCTTAGCACGTCTTCTCTCCAGAGACTTACCTGAAAGAAAAGAAGAAAAAATAAGAATTAGAGTTATATTCAAAGTAAACGCATAAACAGTGGTGCAGCTGTCCGTCTTAAATAAAAAATAGCTTCAAAAACGATTCTACAAATATCCTTAGTGAAACTTGAGACACAATCCAACAAAAAATTTAATTAAAAAAGCGATTCCTATCGAACTATGTACATATGTAGCCAGTTATAGAAGATACAGAAATATAAGACCGTCTCGACTGGTCTAATAGGATGTTTGGTTTGGTTTACCGACGCCAGTACCTGTCTTTGGACCCAACACTTAAGTCTCGGTAACAATGGGGATATGCTCCAGCGTGTTGCAGACTGAAATCCATGATATTGAAATCTGCGCCAGTAAAGGTGTTAGGGGCACAAAAATACATATGCCCGGTCACCGGGGTATTGTAGGCAATAAAACTGCGGATTAGCTGGCTAGGGCCGGTTCCGCCTCCGTTCTCTTGGGATCAGAACGCCTTTGTGGCGTTAATTGGGCTACCGCCATTGCTTTTGTTAAACAACTGGGAACACCAACTTCGCCTAGTCCATTGGGAAAATGTCCAAGAGATTTATCAAGCCCTTTTCCTTCAAGGAAATTCTAAACCTTGACAGGAACAACTTGAGGAAGCTAGTGGGTTTCTTTACCGGCCATTGTGGCCTAAGATATCATCTCAAAAAACTAAACCTTTGTTCAAATTCTATTTGGAAGAGGAAGAAACTTCTGAGATTCACTCGTTCGACACTATACTGGCTACGTAGACGGATCTTTCATAGGTAATTCTGTTCTTAGCGGAGTTTAGAAACTCGACTACTAATGATATATTCACCTTCATCAGGAAGGTAGTAGACCTATTAGGCTAAGTATACCGGAGACACAATAAATCTTGCTACGTCGCAGTGTCAGCCATAAGGGCAGGTTCTTAAAAAAATATTACAGCCAATTAAAAAAAAAAAAAAAACAAAGATGGCTTTCTTGTATCAGGCAAATTTCTCCCAGTATAATCTGTACAGGGTGGATCAAAAGTCTCTTTCCTATGTAAAAAATTAATAACTCCTTTATTTACAGATATTTTTGAGTTTTTTTTTTTTTTTTTTTTCAGACATAAGGCTTGGGCTTGATCGCACAGCGAACAATATTTGTTAAATTATTTTTTAAAATTACCCAGTCAATAATTTGTTCTTGAGTCAATTGTACCTTGTAAGCGTGTAAATGCAAGTCTTTATGCATAATGTTCATCAACGACGAGCGTGAGAGGTGCAATTGTTGGGCACGACGACGAGTTGAGGTGGACGGCTCTTCAGCCACACTATCGCGAACAGCAGCAATATTTTCTGCAGTACGAGCTGTACGAGCATGCACTGGTGTTTTCACATCTCCTACAGACCCGGTTTGCTCAAATTTTTGCACGATTTTTCCGATTGTACGCACATTTGGACGATTAAATTGACCGAAAAAATCACGAAGTGCACGATATGCATTTTGATTTGAACGCCCATTTTCATAATAAGCCTGAATAACTTTAACGCGTTGCTCGATTGTGTATCTTTCCTTGGTTCAAATTGAGTTAGTCTGAAATTGAGAAATGACAAATGAAATGCAGAAAAAAACTTGATGTTTAGGTGTGGTTCACATTCAACATCGGCCCTTAAAATTTAACCACCCTTTATAATCGCGACTTTGATATCTGTGAGGTAAATAGAAGCAGAATAAACGCTGGATCGCTATACTCTTCAAAAATGAATGACGTGTGGTACCAACTGGACAAAAACTGTGTCGTTTAGCCGCTTGCCTAGAGGAAACTGTCTCAACACGGTATAAAACCAAATATTCGCCGACCCCGAAGCAGCCATTCAGAATAGAATATTATTGCTGCGACTGCAAATGCTCAATAGAACACTCAAACGTCAACCAAACGTGGTCACAACGTGGCACTGGACAGATCTTCTATCCGCATGCTCACTGGAGTTATCACAGGACACTGCGCCATCGAAGTCATGCTCCGCAAGTGGAGAATCGAGTCCAATGATTTATGCAGAAGCTGCGGAGATGAAGAGGAGGTAGAATCAATCCAACATCTGCTGTGCCAGTGCCCCGCCCTGCAGGAACGACGACTACGCGCTTCAGGATCAAGGTTCTTTGCAAGCATAGCAGAGGTAACAGACCTACAGTTAACGGGCCTACTCCGATTCTTAAAGAGTACTAACTGGTTCACAAAACAGCCAACAATAGGATAGGTCCTTAGGCTGTCCCGAGAACCATATCGCTATTCCCACAAAATTAAAAGGGTACTCACAATGGACGTTTAGGTCTCCGAGTGGAAGTGATGAGGCCTATCCATCACACACCCTTCTTACCTAATCTAACCTACTGTGACTGGTGAGCGCTACAAAACCATGATCAACGACTTTTGCTGCCGCAAGTTATGAACATATGCTTCCAGCAGGACGGTGCAACCACTTACATAGCACGAGTGGCAGTGGACATGCTGCACCAAGCGTTACCCGGTTGCCTAATATCTCGTTTTGGCGATTGGCATGGATGGTGTAGCAACTCGTTTGACCTTAATCCAATTTAGAATCATTAGGTCAACAAAATTGATAAACGAAAGTCAATTTCTCTGTGAATTTTTCGTCGGAGTGAAGAGGTATCCTTATGGATCACGCCGAAATTGCGAAGACCTTCAGCGCTATACTCAACGAGTGCTAAAAAAGCTAAAGGAATGAGAGGGAATCGAATCAAGAGCACTAGCGAGGAGAAGAACCCCTGAGGTTTATTCTCGATCGGGTGCCTGTTATTCAAAGATCCTGTCATTTCAGGTTCTACAACAAGACCAGAACTAGGGCACTGATGCAAAGGAACCGGAAGAGCTGAGGCTAAGTGACCATGACCTTTGCAGGATCTACAGAGATAAGAAAGCCAATGGGCATACACCCCCTTTTCTCTGTCACTATCGAAGCCTTTATCATCTCACATGTAAATTTTTTGGAAGGCTCTTCTACCAGGATATTTAGAGAAATATGCCGCATACCCATCAAAGATATCTGTAGTTTCATCAGGTCTTCGAAGTCATTCAAAACCCAAGGGCATAATGAGAGTGTTTAGGCATCACAATGGGTCTGTATTGACCTAAGTGTTGCTCAGAGGGTTCTCTCTCCCCTCCAATTTACCAAAACTATCATTGTCACACGTAATATATTCTGGGTATAATGGACCCAATTACTGGCCTATGCGAGGCAACGACACATGTCACTACCCCATCCAAACACCAAGAAGTGTAAAGTTGTAACACCACTTTTGCAGCATTTTAAAATTATTTTAAATTAATGTAGGGCTACCTATTTACTTACTAAGTGTTACAATGAATTTTAAATGACATTATTGTGTTTTCATTATCACTAATGAGGCATGTACGTATCATTTGAAACCATAATTCTCTTAAAATTGAATTAACCTTGTTTATGATACATGATGTGCGTAACAGTGCCATGAAAAATGTACTTAAAAACCAATTAGTAACACCATTCAATCCGAGTTTCACATGCCTGAGATTAAATTGATATCTCAGCACACAACCGGGCTGTTATCTTTAGCTACTCGATAAGTTTTCTATATTTACTTCGCTTTATTAATAGAGTCCTTACCGCTGTTTTATAGTATTTTCTTAAAAATAACTTTATGACACAAAGTCGGCATTATTTTGGAAGCACCCATTAATCAAGCAACTAGGCTTCAATTAAGAACTCAATTTGTTAAATTGATACTAGTAGAACCACAATTTGTCAAACAACTGTCAACTAACTTTCACTTCAGCCGAGGCAACTGTCACTTTGGTATAATATTGATTTCTTCGATAATAAAAAATGTAATGACTTGTGAAAAAATGTATTTTTCTTAGGAAGTGTGCAAGCAACAAAGATTCACAGGGGGAATCTTTAAGCACCGGGTTTTTATATTTTTTTCTCGAAATGTCAATCATTTCTCAGAATTATGTCTGATTTTGCAAAAACAAGCCCAAACCAGATTAAATTAAATTCTGTAAAAGAAAAGAAAATTTTCTATAATGAACACATTTAGTAAATTGTTCCCTTGAATATGGAGGCTGGTCGTAAGACCTTTTTGGGGAATTAAATAGAGTAACGTTGCCAATAGCACTCGAAGTAAAGGTTAAAAGTTGTGTTTTAAGTAGCTACACGATTCGGAAAGGCCTTCGTAAAATGCACGCTTACAAACTTCTTAGCAGTCCTTTTCTACGAGAAGCCCTATGAGAAATTGAAGATTAAAAATAAATAGTTGAGCCAAGACCTAGCTTCTCGCAACCATTAATGTTGTGCGTGTTACATTTTACGCACGAATGAAAGGGACCTACGAATGGTGACGAAGGGTGATGCCGCATGGCTGGGGCTTGAACACACGCCGGCCGCACAGCAGTCCAATGCACTAACCACTGACCCACGGCGACCAGAGATTAAGAAAACCTAAGCTAAAAAAAGACTACCATATGGGAGAGAGAACTCCATAGGATTCACGCATTGAAGGAGCCTTCAACAAGGTGAGCACTGAGGCAATCATACACTAAGCAAGGGACTGTGCAACTGGATTGCTCATATGCTAAAATCACTTTCTATAAGCTCAACCCTAGGGAGCGTCAACAGTTGGAAGAGCGTCACTCAGGGTACCCCCCCCCCCCCCCCCCCCCCCCCCCCCCAGGAGGAGTTCTCCCTCCGCTGGTCTGGCTCGTAGTAGTAGACGAAATAATTCAGACGCTGGAAAACAACGTGTTCAACGTGACGTCCTATGCTGACGACGACGGCATTTTCGTCACCCTACACTAAACGAAAGCACGGTCATTGGTGAGCGGTCATTGGTGATGAGATAGTGGTCTTTACTAGAAACAGATCGATTCCACCTTTCAAAAATCCATTTATGGACGGAATCGATCTCACACTTAAGAGGACGGCAAAATAACTCGGCATAATCGTAGACTCAAAATTGAGCTGAAAAGCCAATATCGCGAACCGCATAAAAAAAAAGCTTATATTGCCTTTTACGCATGCTAAAAGATGTTCGGAAACACATGGGGCTTTAAGCCGAAAGTGGTACACTGGCTGTACACAGATGTAGTACGACCCATCCTGACATACGATTCGATTGTCTGGTGGAAGGCACTTGAGAACAAAAGCCATCTGACAAGTGTAAATAAGATTCAAAGAGCAGGCTGCGTACGGATAAGATCAACACCCATAGTGACACTTGAAACAATCCTGAACCTAGTTCCTGTAGACTGTAGTAATAGAGCGGCAAAACAGCACTCAGACTAAGGGTAAGGCCGCGTAATGAACGGCAAGCGGCAAAGCGGCAGAAAATCTGCTCAGAAATGATGCTTGCCGCTCAACGACTGCATAGGCACAACCATACGATTTCAAACACGCTCATTGCGTGACAGGGGCCTATAGGAAGTAGGTCTGTGGACAACTAACAGGTATAGTCACGCTTCCATTCTGACTCGATGGACTACCACGAAGTAGAACTTAAATACCGACTACATCATTCCAACCACAGACTTCGATAGGAGATTTGATATCAAAATACCAAGAAGAGCGGACTGAGATGAGGATATATGTACAATATTATGCACCGAAGAAGAGCTAGCCTTCTACACCGAAGGATCCAAAACGGAAAGTGGTAGTGATCCCGGTATCTTCTGTGAATCCAGAAGGGTATAGCAATCCTTCAAAGTTGGAGACAGATGCAGCGTTTTTCAAGCCAAGATAATTGCCATTCTACAGGTCGCAAGGCTAATGAAAAATTGTTAGAGCAGCCAGTCTATGTTGACAGCCAGGCGCTATCAAGTCTCTGCAGTCAGCATCGACCAAATCGAAGCTTGTAAAGGTTTGCAGACAAACTCTTAATGATATATAAGCGACCAATAAGGTGACCCAGGCCAACTAGCATATGTATGTATAAACTCTACCGATTGCAAGGACACCCTTAAGCGCTACTTATAGGAAAATAGATGAGGAAACCATGATCAGGGCTAATAAGCGATGGTGTCACATGGACACATGGACACATGTGCAGATTACTATGGCCAGCCTTGGATAAGCAGAATTGCAAAAATCTCGTACAACCTAGTCAAAGGGATATACGAATCGTATCCGGTGTCCTTACAAGGGACTGCGGAATAGGAATCAATGCGGAGCTTGGATTATGCGAATGTCCTGCACTAGCCACCAGAAGATTTCGTACTCTTAGTAGTAGCTTTTTCCATGGGCTTCAAGGTTTTCATATCGCTGATTTTAGGAAACTCCTGAGATTTTTATATCATTCTGTGTGGCTTCCAAATTAACCAACCCTACCCCTTGTTAGACTCCCATAAGTATACTTTTTATGAGTACAATGGATCCGACTGAGGTCTAAGTAAGTCTTTAAGTTAGGTTAGGTTGAAGTGGCTGTCAGCTAAAGCCAACACACTTAGACCCATAAGGGGTCCGTTGTGAACTCGGAAAGATCACCTGCCTACTCATTGGACCAATAGGAGCTTTTTTTAAAGGGTAGGAAGCTACTGACATCAATGTTTATCAGCTAGGCTAAGTTCGTATAGCAGAAGGCTCCTAAGTGGAGTTTTCTTTTGCGGAAGAGAGCTGGACAGGTACAAAGGTTTTATGATTTTATGCATAAAAACGAAGAAGAAAATTTCGAAATATCCTCTGTATGGGCCATCCCGCTTAGAACTGACACTATAAGATACCTGAGGACTTGTGCTTGACAAAAAGTTGAACTGGAAACAGAATTAAAAAAATCATAACAGCTTTCTACTGGTGCGAAAGAATATTCGGGGACCAAGTCCTAATGATATTGAATGAATGTACACGACTATCGTGAGGCCTATACGTGTTTATGGCAGTCTTGTGTCATGCCAAGCTGTTGATAAAACCATCAACCTCGACTGGCGACCATGAGAGCTACGAGTGCTATAAGAAGTGTGGACAGAAGTGCCTTGAAAATTAGCCAGACAAATGGGTGGAGTTTAAGCTCGACAGATCTTTAGTAACTCCCAAAGCAATGTAACAATCGCGGACTACACAGTGTCCTGCTTACATTTTATAAGACTATTCTGCTGTTCTTTTCCAAGCAAAGACGAGTAGGAAAATCTACACTGATGAAGCGAACAGCAAATGGAGCTCTTAGCCAATGTACGACAAGGCCCGAACTGAGGACAGGAAAATCCTTTCAATCCCGGCAGAATATTCTGTTGGCGTCCGAGCTGTCGAGCCAAGACTTACCTTCGCGCAACCATTCACGTTCTGCGTGTTTCATTTTTCACACGAATGGACGAGACCTACACTTTATTGCCCACTGCGAACGGCGAATTGAGAAGTTTTTTCCTGACAAATTATACTCTCGGAGGTTTGTCATTCCCTGACGAAAGGTGATGCCGCGAAAAAATTTTGATGGAAATTGCTGAGACTAAGACCTACGCAGCACGAACAGCAGTCTTACGCATTAACTACTGATCTAGAGTGACACAATACTCTGCGATATCACATGAAGAAGCTTAAGCTAAGTGCAAAGTCAATGAGTGACATCCTACTCTTTCTGCCACTATCCAAGACTGTGCTATCTTAGATATAAATTCATGGGAAGAAACTTCGAGGATATAGAAGAACTATAGGTGCGTCAACGCTTTTAAACGGTTCGATATCGAAACCCATGGACGCAGAGGGTTCTCTTTCCCCTAGCTAACCTATCCGAACCTTTTAGATTGCCATCGTGTACATCTTGCTAGAACCAAGCAGACACTAACTTACTAAGTTGGCGCTATAGTTCAGATTGAACCTGAGCCTCAACCAACAACTCTTTAAAATTAGCCCGAGACCCAGTCCGGCCGATTGATCTCCCAAAAGTCCAAAGAGCAGTTTTCTAGAACGCGTTTATGTCGCAGTGAGTCTCGTGTAATTCGACTTGAGTCTTCTGCTCCAAAGCACATCCACACGCAAGCGGGACAGTAAGATAATACGAAGAATTTTTTGTTCGATTTGACCAAGTAGGTATACTCATGCCTCAGCAGTTCTTATTAAAAGCACAAGTTTGACAGGACTATCCTTTTGCTGCAAACAAAAATTAATTAAAAGAATGCAAGTGTTGCACTTTCCTTGCTCGCTACTTGCACAATTATGTTTCTTCTTATTCAACCATCCAGGCAACCAAACACCGTTGACAGTTCAGTTGATTAGCGAACTACAAAATCAAAGTCGCATCAGTTGAAACATAACGCGTTCAAAGGTATATTTTCCCTTTGAATATAGTTTTTGTTCTTAACAAGGACATTTGCACATAAAATCCCTTAGAGCGTCTCCCAGAGATTACTTCAACCTGAAAACGTTGCACTCACGGATACACGTGCGTTGTATTCATTTTGCACTGTTCATCGGTCAGTATAAAACTGTTGGGACCAGAGCACGTGCCACTTTGAATTTAATTAATATCATAGCACGTGCTGTTCTTCCCGGAATGGTTTCCTTTATAACTCCTACTACACTTCTTTTTGTCGTGTCTTCAGGGTTCCTAATAACTACAAATTTATCCACAGTGAAAAAAAATTAAACTTTAATACGTTTTTGTTTGCGATCCTAATAAACCATTCTATGGGCTATAGAGGTCGTTGCTTTAAAAGAATTCGCGTACATACATAGCTTTGATGAGACCTAATGTTGCTTTCTGCTGAAGCTGCAAGGCATACACAGAATGAGGCATAGGATTTTTCAAACAACGTACATATACCTCTGAGTATGCCCCAATTCACCGTGGGGAGGCTAATGGGTGGGAAGCTAATCGTATGCCATTACTGAAGATGTGGAGCAACGACCTCGAAACAACGAGATAGAAAGTTTCTTTTAAATTAAAAAATAGTGTGAGTGTGGGTTTTTTCCAAGGTTCCTTGATATTTTGACTAACGAAGATGTGGTAAACCCTCCTATGACTGACTAAGCCAATTTTGAATTATTTGGTTATTGCAATGAACAAAATTTTCGGTTGGAAATCATATTTTTTTTTTTATAAGGACCATCTATGGTATCGCTGTTATGGCCTCTAATCCCACCTACGAGGGTAGTAAGGATTTTTCTGCCCTGCATTAAGCCGTGGTAGCTAGCAAGCCCGAGGACGCGCTTTAAAATTGAGTGCATTTTGCCAGGACATTGTGGTTACATAACAAAATTTTACAAGCGTGAGCTCTCTTAAGCTTGCGCTTTCGACTGAGACCTTTGCTGGCTCTGAGTCGTTCTATAACATCCCGAACTTTGCAATTAATTTAATTCAAGTTGAAAAAGCAAAACATGTGTATCCTATTGGGAAAATACTGGCTTAAGGAGTTAGAAGACAAATCTAAAGAATGTCGGTACTACAAAAGATATCAAAAGACTGGTGGATTTTTTGACCGAAAATCAGTTTCGTTATTAACTTTAGGAACGGGTAGATTTTGACAGTTCATGGGGGCCATGTTGTTTTACCTATTGTTAGTTTTTTTCGATTTTTATTTTTCAGGTTTATAGTCGTCCTTCCCAGTCTACTATTCAACGTTTGGTGGCCAAAATGGAGTCGATTCAGTGAACAATCAACATCCATACGTCAACGAAATGCAAGATTTGCCGAAAACATCGCCGCTGTCTGTTAGGCTAGGGCCACGCACTGAGCGATGAGCGATTGAGCGACGCAAAAATATTAAAACATATGGAATCGTAGGGCTGTGGCCACGTAGTTGCTAAGCGATGAGCGATTTTTCTGAGCGACAGAGCGACGTCGCTTTGATTCAATTTTGTTCTATTTTTGTAGTTCATCGCTCAGCGATAAAATAAAAATGGAGCACATAAACTTGGAAATTTTGATTTGAGCTGTCCAACGACATTTTTACTACTAATCGCTCGAGCGAGGTCGCTCAGTAAAAGCCACTCGTCGCTCAGACTTGTCGCTCTATCGCTCGTCGCTCAGTGCGTGGCACTAGCCTTAGAGTATGCAGCAGAACCCGAGGCAGTTAATTCCGCACCGCTCACAAGAACTCGGCCTATAGCAGACATTAACTTGTCGAATTTGGCGTCAGAACTTGGGCCTACATCCGTACAAAATCCAACTGACCCAGGAGCTAAAGAAAAACGTCCATAGCCAACGCCGTATGTTCGCTGACTGGGTTCTGGAGCAGTTGGAAGCGGACCCCGATTTCAGCAAAAAAAAAAAATCATCTTCAGCGACGAGGCCCATTTTTGGATGACCGGGTACGTCAACAAGCAAAATTGTCGAATTTGAGAAGATGCCAATCCACAAGAGGTCCACCAAGTAACAATGCATCCACAGAAAGTCACTGTTTGATGAAGATTGTGGGCCCTCCGTACTTCTTCGAAAACGACGATGACATTGCCATCACCAGCAACGGAGAACGCTACCCATCGATGATAACCAATTTCTTTTGGCCCAAATTGGATGAGATGCATGTGAACGACATCTGGTTCCAACAAGACGGGCGCTACGTGTCACACAGCTGATGCCAAAATGGACTTTCTGCACGAACTATTTGAGAGCATGGTTATCTCACGCAGAGGCAACGTCAACTGGCCACCGAGATCGTGCGATTTGACCTCGTTAGACTTTTTCTTGTGGGGTTTCCTTAAGTCGCAGATCTATGCCAATAAGCCGCAAACGATCAGTGTCCTCAAAATCAACATAACTCGTGCCATCGCTCAAATTCAGCCTTATCTATGCGCCAGAGTCGTCAAAAATTGGACCTCTCGGATGCGCGCCACCCTGGTCATTTGAGCGATGTTATGTTCCAAACATAATGTCATTGACATTACACACAACTTGTTTTATTCAATTTTAACATCTACCCGTCTCTATTAGTATACCTTTTATTATTCAGGAGACTATGGAGACTTTATGGAAGACCAAAAAAACTTCGGAACACATTCTATGTGAATGCATGACTCTATCCCCAATAAGGAGACAATAGTTCCTAAGAGAAATCTTTATTCCTGGTGAAATCCTTAAAAACTCTACCAAAGACATCCTCATATAATTTAAGGGGTTTAGTACCTCTTCTGGTTTCTTAAAACTGAATGCACAGCACAAAAGATCGTTATGGTTGCAATGCCCTCCGCGTTAGGCGCAAAAAATCCCAAGGGATACTTCTCTTCGATTAGGAAACGAATAGTCTAATGGGGTTATTGAAACTTTAACCTCTTAGCCAAGGCACATGTTGCGCTCAAGTGAATATAGAGATTCGTTCGATCTACAGGAGCAGTCCACCAGTAGTTATGTCGTAAGCAACTTTATTAACATTCTTACGGATTATCTTTATGCCGGCATCCATATCCAACTTAATTTAATAGATGCAGACACTTGCGATACTTAAAAGGATTTCGCCCTACCTACCAGAAAGGTTATTTAAATTTTATACCGAACGACGAGATCCTATAAAACTTTCCATAATTGCCAAACTTTACCTTTCTATATGCCCTTTACCAAAAAATTTAATAATAAAACATTTTTGTGTGCCAAATTTATTCAGTGAAAAACCAAAAACCTACGCGCACACCTCGTAGTAATCTCCACCCATATGTTCGACTGGAAACTATAAGTGTGTGCATATAAAGCTCACAGGGGTGTACACACCTTGCTACGTTGGGGGCTTTACTTCGTTTGCGTACCTTATGGCAGCCCCTGTGAACATTTTTACAAGGCCTTTCATTTTCGGGGCGTAAAATGCAAATTTAATTCGTCCCTTTTGATAATTTACCCTCGCATTCCAGGCATAATGACTTCACAGCTTGATGCGTGTTGTACATATTTATGTGTGTGTGTCTGTGTGTGTCGAAAGAGGAATGAGGAAATGCCCCCTTTGTTTCGCACTCTCATTGCAGAGTTATACACGCAACTTGAGGTCGGATAATCGAACATGTCCCGGTTATTTTTTATCGGTTCTCCATTCCTTTGTGGTGTGCACCGTTGTGTGCAGGAAGGTTCGCTTTAATGTGTTGGTGTATGCCATCACTATTATTACTTCATCGGAGAATAATACTCCGCACATGGACCACCTGTTGTCAGGATCAAATAAACGCTGAGCACCATCAGCATGCAGGCCATCGTAGGCGCACGTTTGGGTGGGCGAAGCTAGGCTGAGCATAAAAAATGAAAATAGGATACCATACGTTGGGAATTAGATGTCATAACAAGTACTTTTGCCTTTGGGTCGTGTGCAGAGTAAAGGACGTATCGGATAGCAATCAGGGAGACCCCAAAAACTGTAAATATTTTGATTAAATAGTAGTTCACAGGAAATATTGAATTTCGTGCTTTTGGTGGGCGTTAGAAATACAAGAAGAACCGAACGGAATTTCAGGAGAATATTGATTGATGTTGCGATGTTGGTGCCTTTATTCTACGAAATATTATCTTTTTGGTTCATGCTATGGTCGCACCTCACCTTTCTCAAGTATCTCTCCAGATGAAAGACACAAAAAAAAATAAGGTGAACATGAGAAGCTGTGTGGTCCAACAAAGTACACATGAAGATGAATTTAATATCTTCACTAATTAGTGTGAGTTGGCAAAATAATAAGAAAAAGCTAAAATTATAAAGCCCCACCACCACCAACGCTTATGGTATCATCTAAGAACATCTTCGGGCGTTCTTGAAGCTGAAAAAAAAAAACATATGGATGTGTGTTTCGTAAATAAGATAAACTTGATACCAGAGTTCGAAAAAAAAGACTAACGTACCGTACCTTAGTGTTCTGTACGGTACACTCCCCAGAAAAGAACACAAACACAAACCCTACGAATAGTTCACAAACACTACGTCCTCTCATAAAGTTTGTGTACGCGTACACAAGATATCCCTTATGCCTTATTTATCCATTAGAGATCCCTTATTCCTTAGATATCCCTTATACCTTATTTATCCCTGATACCTTATTTATCCCTTATTCCTTAGATATCCCTTATGCCTTATTTATCCATTAGATATCCCCTATTCCTTAGATATATATTCCTTATTCCTTATTTATCAGTTATATATCCCTTATTCCTTAGATTTCCCTTATACCTTATATATCCCTTATACCTTATTTATCCCTGATACCTTATTTATCCCTTATGCCTTAGATATCCGTTATACCTTATTTATCCCTTAGATATCCCTTATACCTTATATATCCCTTATACCTTATTTATCCCTGATACCTTATTTATCCCTTATGCCTTAGATATCCGTTATACCTTATTTATCCCTTAGATATCCCTTATACCTTATATATCCCTTATACCTTATTTATCCCTGATACCTTATTTATCCCTTATTCCTTAGATATCCCTTATGCCTTATTTATCCATTAGATATCCCCTATTCCTTAGATATATATTCCTTATTCCTTATTTATCAGTTATATATCCCTTATTCCTTAGATTTCCCTTATACCTTATATATCCCTTATACCTTATTTATCCCTGATACCTTATTTATCCCTTATGCCTTAGATATCCGTTATACCTTATTTATCCCTTAGATATCCCTTATACCTTATATATCCCTTATACCTTATTTATCCCTGATACCTTATTTATCCCTTATGCCTTAGATATCCGTTATACCTTATTTATCCCTTAGATATCCCTTATACCTTATATATCCCTTATACCTTATTTATCCCTGATACCTTATTTATCCCTTATTCCTTAGATATCCCTTATGCCTTATTTATCCATTAGATATCCCCTATTCCTTAGATATATATTCCTTATTCCTTATTTATCAGTTATATATCCCTTATTCCTTAGATTTCCCTTATACCTTATATATCCCTTATACCTTATTTATCCCTGATACCTTATTTATCCCTTATGCCTTAGATATCCGTTATACCTTATTTATCCCTTAGATATCCCTTATACCTTATATATCCCTTATACCTTATTTATCCCTGATACCTTATTTATCCCTTATGCCTTAGATATCCGTTATACCTTATTTATCCCTTAGATATCCCTTATACCTTATATATCCCTTATACCTTATTTATCCCTGATACCTTATTTATCCCTTATTCCTTAGATATCCCTTATGCCTTATTTATCCATTAGATATCCCCTATTCCTTAGATATATATTCCTTATTCCTTATTTATCAGTTATATATCCCTTATTCCTTAGATTTCCCTTATACCTTATATATCCCTTATACCTTATTTATCCCTGATACCTTATTTATCCCTTATGCCTTAGATATCCGTTATACCTTATTTATCCCTTAGATATCCCTTATACCTTATATATCCCTTATACCTTATTTATCCCTGATACCTTATTTATCCCTTATGCCTTAGATATCCGTTATACCTTATTTATCCCTTAGATATCCCTTATACCTTATATATCCCTTATACCTTATTTATCCCTGATACCTTATTTATCCCTTATTCCTTAGATATCCCTTATGCCTTATTTATCCATTAGATATCCCCTATTCCTTAGATATATATTCCTTATTCCTTATTTATCAGTTATATATCCCTTATTCCTTAGATTTCCCTTATACCTTATATATCCCTTATACCTTATTTATCCCTGATACCTTATTTATCCCTTATGCCTTAGATATCCGTTATACCTTATTTATCCCTTAGATATCCCTTATACCTTATATATCCCTTATACCTTATTAATCCCTGATACCTTATTTATCCCTTATGCCTTAGATATCCGTTATACCTTATTTATCCCTTAGATATCCCTTATACCTTATATATCCCTTATACCTTATTTATCCCTGATACCTTATTTATCCCTTATTCCTTAGATATCCCTTATACCTTATTTATCCATTAGATATCCCTTATTCCTTAGATATATATTCCTTATTCCTTATTTATGTATATATATAAAACTCTTTGTCCTGACTGACTGACTGACTGACTGACCCAGAGATAGGCCCACAGCCCAAACGGCTGGTGCTAGAAACTTGGAATTTGGACAGTAGTTTCCTTTTGTGGTGTAGACACCCACTAAGAAGGGATTTTTGGAAATTCAGCTTTTACAGGGTGTTACAGGGTGTTCAAGTTTGTATGAACAAAAAAATTTAAATTGGACTTTGGAATTGAAATTTGGTGGGTATATTCTAGAACAGAAATAATCAGAAATAATTAAACACGTGTTTTACCGTTTTTCAAAATTATGACTGTGGGCCAAGATACAGGGCGTCAAAGTTTTGCTATTTATAGTAATGCGCAACCGTAGTCAGCGGCACATATCGTTACGTGATCGTGTGTTGTTTTTGTTTTGCCCAGTTGTACAAGGGTAGTTTTTTTTCATTTTTCTTTGTGCTGCTTAAAAGAAATTGAAAGTTTATACCTACTCATTAACGGCTTGAAACGCGGGGAAGGATATGGGGTATGATGTGACGTATTTCCACGCGGACGTAGTCGCAGGTATCGGCTAGTCCCTTATATATCCCTGATTCCTTAGATATAACTTATGCCTTATTTATCCCTTAGATATTCCTTATACCTTATTTATCCCTTATATATCCCTTATACCTTATTTATCCCTGATACCTTATTTATCCCTTATTTTTCAGATATCCCTTATACCTTATTTATCCCTAATATATCCCTTATACCTTATTTATTCCTGATACCTTATTTATCCCTTATTCCTCAGACATCCCTTATACCTTATTTATCCATAATATATCCTAATACCTTATTTATCCCTTATTCCTTAGATATCCCTTATTCCTTAGATATCCCTTATACCTTATTTATCCCTGATACCTTATTTATCCCTTATCCCTTAGATATCCCTTATACCTTATATATCCCTTACACCCTTAGATATTCCTTATACCTTATTTATCCCTTATATATCCCTTATACCTTATTTATCCCTTATATATCCCTGATACCTTATTTATCCCTTATATATTCCTTATTCCTTATTTATCAGTTATATATCCCTTATTCCTTAGATTTCCACTTGGGAAATTCAGCTTTTCGAAACCGGTACATGTAGGCGCGAAGAATTTGCAAAACTGGCTGTTAAAGCAGCTAAGGAACAAACTTGGAAGGAGTTCGGCGAGAAATTGGACCGTGATCACAAATCTGGAAACAAGGTGTTTTAGTAGACCATCTGCCGCCTCAGAGGAAGAAAGTTTAATATCATTGAAAGAGTCAAATCCAAAGATTGTGTACTTCTATCCGATGAGAAGTAGATCCTGCGCAGATGGGGCGAGCACTTTTCGGAGCTGCTTAATCGCGAACAGGGCACTGAAGATGGCAGACCCATGGTTTTGAGTAGGACGGAGAACAGTTCCACCGTAGAAGAGGTGACTTTGGCGATTAAAGCGCTAAAAGTCGGCAAATCTGCTGGTGTGGATGAAATCCGGCCAGAAATGCTCAAGGTTTTCGGTAAAGAGGGAGTGAAATGGCTCTCTCGTGTCATTTAAGTGGGATGGGAATGCCTACCTAGCGACTGACAAATTGGCTTGATTGTTCCTCTTTTTAAGAAAGGGGATAAGAGGTATTGCTCCAATTATAGGGGTATATCTCTTTTAAGTCTCCACGGAAAAGTCTTTGGAAGTCTTTGGTGTTGGAAATGCGTTCCAGAGCTGTGGTCGAGTCCACGTTGAGCGACGAGCAGTGCGGCTTTTAAGAATTATAATCTGCTCAATAGTTTTTCACAATTTGTATTCCATAGTTTCGTGTCTCTTGCTTAATAAATCACTTTCGTCGCTTAGGTCACTAAGAATACTAATTACCTTTCTGAAAATTTAAAATCTCTTTCAAGTATTCAGATGAATGTAGATTTACGTAACTTTCTGATATTCTTGTTGATGTCTAGCATGTTTTCGTCTTCCCATTTTTATCAATTTTTATTTTAATTTCTTTTTGGCAACAATTATGGTTTTTTTGCTTTATGAATTTTTCTTATATAATTTCGTTCTGGTAATTTCTTGGCTTTCTAATAGCAGTTCTTGCCAAAAAAAACCATCAGGAATTTAAGCTTTCATCTCAATGCCCACTGTAAAAATTAGCTAATGTTAAGCCTTTGAAGTGACACTAAAGTCTATTTTATATTTTATTATAACATAAAATGTCTCTTATATTTCTCTCACTATTTTTAGTTATTTTTAAGCTTTTTAGTTTAATAAAAATGTTTCAAAACCTGTATCTTTATCTATTTAGAACAGGAAGCAGTATATGATACAAAAAAAAAAAAACATGCCTCCTGTACGTGAACATAAGACGCTATCGAAATCAGCTATCAAATGCTAAGAAGCCCTAATAGCTAAATTGCGAACAAATGATCAAAACTGACGGAATAGCTGCCGATCTGTTTGACTTGGAAGGAAACAGTTGGTGAATTTGCCAAATATGCTCCGACGAGAACATGTCGGATGAATAAAACGTCAATATTGCTAGGCGGGTCAACACATCAGCAATTACAAATGTAAGGGCGAATTAATAAATCTTCTGCTTATCAGTTGGATTGTTAATTCAAAGCTGGTTGGGAGATCTGCCAGTAGAGGAACCCAACAGTAGTCTCATCTTCTGTGGATTTTGTTGTTAAATGAACTGCTAAACCTGGAAGCTTATGCGGATGACGTTGCTAAAGCAGTCTCAGGAAAGCACCTAAGCACTCTAAAAGAACTCCAAAAAACGCTTAAAATATCCTGATCCGATGGGTTCGGTGTGGTTTGGGTGTGAACGCCCACAAAACTGAACTGGTAATATTCTCAAGGAAATATAAAATTACATTTATCAACCCTCCCACCCTGAGCTTGTACTATGCTTAATTTTCTCTGACGAAGCAAAATATTTAGGTCTTGAAAACTAAGCTGGAAACCCAACATCCAAGAAAGAGTAAGGAAAGCTATGGTAGCACTTTTTTCTGGCAAAAAGGCTATCTGGAATAAGTGGGGATTGGAACTCCGTATAACTCACTGCCTCTACACCGCGGTCATAAGTACGATACTCACGTACGGTGGAGTGCCCTGGATAAGACCCTAAACCGCGACAAGCTAAATAGATTCCAACGCTTGGTACTCTTTGTACAACATCCTCTGCAAAACTGGATATTCTGTTTCATTTGACGCCTATTGACATCTTTGGCAGGCAAATGGCTGCCAGTGTGGCCGTTCGGCTCAAAACAATCTCAAAGTGGTCCAGTAAAGAATTTGGCCACGCCTCCATTCTTTGTTGGGTGCCGAGACATAGGGACATTCCAGGGAATTCTAAGGCTGATGAACATGTCAGACATGGAACAACAATGCATATATCACCAGAATATGGTGCCTTAGGCATACCCATCGCTACATGAAAACTTAAAATTAAGCGTGATGCTCTCGAAAGGATAAATTTTAGGTGGACAGGAGGTACAACCTGTCTTGTGACAAAACAGATTTGGCCCAAGCTGAATCTGAAACGCTCTTAGGATTTGATTTCCCTCAAGAGATTGCACATCAGCGCTACTATAGGTGTCATCACTGGACACTGTCTAATAGGCAGGCATGCAAAAAGGTTTGGCATCTTTTCAAATGATTTCTGCAGAAGCTGCATGGACGAAGAAGAGTATAAATTCACCTAGGTGCAGATATTAGAAGTCTCCTACGCTTCATCAGAAGCTCTAAGTGGTTTAACGAGTAGGTAAAGGAGAATTCTCCAAGATTCACGTGGTATCACAATGGACCTATCATTGGTCTACGTGTGTTTTGTTCGGCCGGGAGCCACTTGAACCTAACATAACCATTGAGGCAGAAGTAGTCAAGGCCACTCGGCACCGACGTTTTAGACAGAATAACACCCTCGCAAGATATATGTATATAAGTTTAGTACTTGTCTGGTTGAACTCAGACAAAGATACCAGTCCTATGACCAAGAAAAGAAAAACCCTTGTCGATCGCCAAGAAGGCAATTGAATAACAGACCCTTTTCTCGAACTAAAGTGACTCTGTACAAGATCCTAATCATCCCAGTCCTGTTCTATGGCGCAGAGCCATATAAAGGGGTTTTCAATAGCTATGACCGAACTTTGACAGCTTATTGCTCTGACGTTTCAAGTCACAACGCAGTCATTCTTTTACGTTTGTGTCCTGTCATAGTCACCATTTTACCATGGAGCGTTGCAACATTCAATGACGCGTCGAAATTTTTAAAATTTATTTTCAAAATTCGTGTTCTGTTTGCCAAACTTTTTGCTAGCTACGAAATATTTACGGCCGAAATGATCGTCCAAGCGAGCGAGCAATTCAACGAATTATAGCGAAATTTGGGGAAAGAAGGTTCGGGTTGCTGATCGAGCCGAAATGTGCCGTCAAGCGAAAAAATTGCTGCTGTTGCGGAAAGTGTGGCTGAAGAGCCAAACCTCTCGATTCCTCGTCGTGTACAAGGAGTTGGCCTGTCGGTAGGATCAAAGATGAACTGCGGTGTGGGGGCCGGTGTCTACTCGGAATCACTGAAAAAAGCAAGATCATACCGCCTGACGGATTTCGCCTGCGTTTTCCAGGCGGAACTACTGGAAATTTCATACAACCCCTCCTGCCGCAGTTGCGGAAATGAAAATGAGAGGGAAACTCTCGTCCACTTCCTCTGCAAGTGTCCACTGATCCAACCATCCTTCGACGACCTCAGCAACATCTCGGGCAAAAGGATACAAGACCTTATTCAATTCTTAAATTCCACAGGTTGGATCTAGGCACCCCCGGCTGTCTCACACATTTTCAAAAACACACATCATCAGCCAGGTCACGAGTCGTAGTAACAAAAAGGCACATCATCATCTTCCAATAGCCCGCTTATCCACTATGAGGGTCACGGGGTTAGGATGTCGACTTTAAATCATCAGCGGCTATCCCCCCCCATACGGGTAGAGGTGAGATTTCGGACTTGGTCCAGCCATCCGATGGCACGGATTCCATGGCACGTCTTGGAAACCGAGTTGGGGACATGCGTTTAATGTGCCCAAACCATCGAAGTATGGACCTCTCCGTTCGAAGAAGTAGCTGGTCGACATTAAGGGCCTCGCGTACTCTGGTGTTCCTAACCCGATCTCGGCGAGTCACCCCAGCAATACAACGAAGAAATCTCATTTCGGCAGCTTGTATCCGCGATCTTATTCTTTCGGTCATTACCCAAACCTCATGACCATATATGAGGGTCGGAATTAACACTGAATTAAAGACCGACAAGTTAGCTTCGATGCCAAGTTCCGCCCTCCTGATAACAAGCACATTCTAGTGCTAATTGGGTTCAGTTGGCCTGTCGGCAACCTCAACTTGGTGAATTTTGGTAAAAGACTTGGGCATGCATCCGTATAAGATTCAATTGACCCAAGATCACCAATCTCATCGTACGTTCACTGATTGGGTTCTGGAAAAGTTGGAAATGGATCAAAATTTTGGCGAAAAAATCGTCTTTAGTGACGAGGCACATTTTTGGTTGAACGGCTTCGTGAATCTACAGCAGTATCAAGAGTATCCATTGTATCCGAAGAAACTTACTGTTGGTCCAACTTTAGTCAGGCGGCGTCATTCACCCACACATCTTCCGAAACGAGAATGGCCACACGGTGACTGTCAGTGGCAAACGGTATCGGGCCATGATAACTAACTTCTTGTGGCCTCAATAGGATGACATGGACCTGGACAACATTTGGTTCGAAAAAGACGGCGCAATGTGCCATACAACGCGCGTTTCATGGAGTTTTTGCAAGAAAAGTTTCCAGAACACGTGTC
This sequence comes from Matsumyia berberina, assembly GCA_917880715.2. Classification (NCBI taxonomy): domain Eukaryota; kingdom Metazoa; phylum Arthropoda; class Insecta; order Diptera; family Syrphidae; genus Matsumyia; species Matsumyia berberina. Next base: position 104,369,291 of record OU862870.1, on the reverse strand, counting down.
AAGATCGTGCGATTTAAAGCCCTTAAACTTATTTCTATGGTACTACGTTAAGTCGCTGGGTTATGGCAAAAAACAACAACTCAAACCATTGGTGAGACTTATGCAACAGAGTCAGACAAATATTAGACTTCTCGGATCAAGTCCTGTAAATGAAGTCGCGGAAGCCATTTGAATGATATCATTTTTAAAACGTAATGGTATTGAATGTACTTTAATCTGCAATAAAGGTTTCTGTCATATCTCACACACAACTCTTTATTCAATTTAAAAGTTAAGACATGCTTAATGAAAAACTCTTTACTTTGTTAAGAATGGATGACTTCGCTCTCTGCTGTTTTGAGAGAAAAGTCCTTGGCCTCGTCTGCATCGATAATAACTAAAGAGGAAAATACAATGACCAACTGAATGGGCTGTATAGAGACATCGATCTAGTCAGTAGACTTCAGGTACAATGACTAAGATGGGTGAGATGAACTCCATGCCACTGAGCCAGAGAATCATTGAATCCACCTCGGGGGATAGAGGAAGACTGCGACTCAGATGGCGCGCTCAATTTTCTCATGCGTTTCCACCATGAGGTCGCCTTAAACTTTTTGTCATTTCAGACTTGTCAGGGATGAACTACTCATGCCAAGGTGCTTGCGACTTTCACATAATGGATATTTTTGCAACTTTCTGTGTGTCTCCCCGAGTTTGCATACTTCATGATATATTTGACAGGCATTCCCGCGTTCTCATTGCTGTCCGAACAGTTGCAGCAATCTCCCAACGAAAGTGTATTCCGAAGACTAAGTCCAATGAAACATTTTGCATCACCGCATCTCTAAGTATCTGTGCTGTCAGTTACCCACAATGGCTATTACATGCTTCGTTTCCAACAATTTTTGTCGAAAATTCATTTCAACAATAAAAATTTCTGAAAATAAATACCATCCACGCACAGGCATACCATTCAACGGGACAAACGAAAAAGCTCTCAAAAATCTAAGCTAAAATTAATTTCTGGTTCGTATTACAATGAATTTACCAACAGAAAACCAAAAAAAAAAAAAAATAAACATTGGTGCCTCCCGACAGCACGACTTTGAATTTTAAGAGGCAATTTCTTGAAAACATTTCGGGTAAATAGAAGACAGGTTTATGTTATGACAAACAGAAGGTGTTTCTGACAAACGGCAGCAAGCCAACAAGTTGGCCCGCATCCAAAGAAATAAGTTGAAGATGAGACTGCAGCATTATTCTTCAAATGTGGGTCGTTGATTCTTTTTTATCCACCAAAAATGAGTCAATTGCGGTTCGAGATTCTTTTGTCTATGAAATCCTTTAAAAGCACTATGGTGTGAAGGACACACCGTAATAGGATTTTAAATCATAAGGTTAGTATGCCATATACACACATATATTGACGTCCATTGAGCTTGGTGAATTTGTGCGTTAAAATTACTGGAGCATATCGTTGATTCCGGAAGCATCCCAAGCATGACTAATGCTGGCATTCAAAGTGGAGGCGACTGAACAATTTCAAATCTCTGCCTAATACTCACTACAGATTCAATTTTTACAATTCGTCACGTGATACAAGTCTTTGGATGTTCGGGTATTTATCACATTTATGGAAACAATAATTGGATTTTAGGACCAGATGTTGCAGATGAGGATGACTCAACTTGGCCGGAGAGATGCCAGAAAAGCTGTGGGTTGGAAGGAAGAGCCCCTTTCTTTGCATGGCAAACAATTAAACATCATACGTGCTCACTGAAGCATGTCCTGAGATCTGCTTGTGTATAGCTCCGATGCCAACAAATCTCTTCACGTATTTTCAAAACTTTCAGATTGTTAAATAAGTTCAATGCAGTTTAGCAGTTTAGCCAATAGCACACAGTAATGTTTCAATTATGTGCAATCATAGTTTTCAACTCATTGAACAGACATAAACATTCACATACATAGTGAGCTTTACGTAAGTGGAATCGGTCTGGACTAATGGAGTTTAATGGTCGTATCACCTTCTCTTTATGTCGGACACCGCTGATGAAAGGTCTTAGGTCATTGAAGATGGAGAAGGATAAGAAGAGTTTTTATATGCCCACTCAGAATTCCAGCAACGATGGAATAGTTTGACTTAAGTCCACCGGATTTGCTGATAAAGTTGTGGTAATGCAGCTACTTGAAGAAATTCTGCACATATTGCTTGATGCTCCATCTACAGCACTGGACATTTTGTTTCATCTATCACCCCTCGACATTTTCGGCATACAAATGGCAGCTAGTGCAGTCATATGCCTCAAAGCAACCTTACAGTGGTCTAATAAAGATTTTGGCCAAGCCTTCATTTTGAAAAATGTCAAAAATTTCTCCGAGAAACGTAGACTACACCACGCCCATTCTAGGACGATGTATTCTCAGAAGACAAGTCGATTCACTTATAGATCGCCGCACGGTTCAAAAACTAACGACTAGCAGGGTGGGTGGTGGCGTTTTCTCCGACAGGCTTAACATCTAGCATTCCGTCTTCCAAATCATATTAGCGTGTTCCAAGCGATTAGAGAAGTCTTATCTTGGTTAAAAAAACGTGATATCCGCTTCAGATATCCTCATCTTTTCGGACAGTTAATCGGGGTTAAAGTCCTTGGGTCCCTAGGCCTAGGTTGCCAATAAGGCCACGCATGCAACAAGGTTTGGCGTCTACGCAAATGACTTTTGCAGAAGCTGTATGGACGAGGAGGGGGAGGAGACTACTCTCCATCTTCTTTACAGCTTTCCAGCTCTCTCCCGTAAAAGAAAACTCCACTTCGGAGCCTTCCTCTATACCAACTTAGGCGACCTGATAAACATTGATATTGGTAGCCTGTTACGTTACATAAGAAACTCCGATTGGTTCAATGAGTAGGCAGGAGATCTTAGGAGGAGGCTTGAGCTGGCAGTCATTTAAATTTCACCTAACCGTCAGATGCTTGACACTATTAACCACGTTACACGTGAAGCATCAAGATAGGAATGCTACCCTTCGATAAAATAGGAAAGAAACTATCCACAAGTAGAGAGAACAAACGATTTAAGATATTAGATTTGTGGGGACTGTGGAGTCAGTGCGGGTATTTACTATGAAACTACGAAGTCGTTTAAGCTACCGTATTTTGGCAGCGTTTTCCAGGCGGAAATGCAGGTGATTCTCGATGGATGTGTCGTGTTCTGAAACACCCAACTCCTAACCGAAACATTGCAATACACGTAGACAGCCAAGCGGACATTAAAGCCATAACCTTAGTTACCACATCCACCAAATTGAAAGAACAATATTAAAAGCAATTTGCAAATCTGGACAACCAGTTCTCTGTCACTTTAACCTCGATCATAGGATTTAGGGGTTTAGTGGGTAACGAAGAGGCTGATAAACTAGCGAGACTAGATGCAACCCTTGACAGCTCTTTCGTGAAACGAGTTCAAATTCTACTTGGACCTGTAAAATAGAAAAAGTTGGCGTGACAGCCCGAAATGGGCCACCGCGTAGCTTCTACCTTCTCGCTTTCATTTATACGTGTTTAATTTTTCGAACAAATGCACACCGAACGACGAATTGAGAAGCCTCATGCCAAATTATATTCTCATTCGTCGACAAGAGCTGATGCTGCGAAAGCTGTTCGGTGAATCTGTATTGCCGCTCGACCTACGCGTCTCGGACAGCAATAACGAAAATTTCTCTAAGTCTTTTTAATGAGGACTAAACAAAGATGGGTCGAGCTAGATAGCTGCGCAAAGATCGCAATCTCATTTGCTGAGATGACAGTGTTTTTATGCCAACCCCCAATCCCCAATTTGGATATAAGGAACACCAAACAACTATCGCACTCACGTTTTTCAACCAAATACGGTTCCCAAGGTCATGGTACGAAATCGGTGCTCTAATACGCTAATTGGGTATCCGCCACTTTTACCTACCTACATATTTTTGAGATATTAGTAGCAGCGCTGGAACGACTTGCAACGACGACTGGTGGTTTTCATTCATGTCTTTCTCGATTCAAAAATGAAATAGCAAGGCATACTGTCGTCAAAAGATGCCCACTGTTTACCTACTCAACGAAAGCACGAAAACTCCTAGGAAGATGGTCTTATAAAGGAAACGAACAAAGCAAAATAGGAATAGAAGGTAAAGTCATAAGGTTTATGGGTACCAGGTCAATGTCAGCTTTTGAAAATTTCTATGGTTTACCTCCTTTAAAAATTAAAGCCAAGAGATGCTGCCTGTTGTCCAATGTACGAGCTAGTGACCAATTAACAATACCGGGCCTTTCAAACCAAACTAACTGTAATACGGACTTTATTCCTCTTTCGGGATAACTTTACAAGCTGGTTGAATCTTATAATCCCAGGACGCACTGAATGAAACAGCGGAGTTTCAGTCACCAACTAATTCCCAGTAAATTTGGGATGCTGACGGATTAAACGTGGTATCTACGGTTAAAATGGGAAGCAAGTAATTTTGGCTGCATATATCTGTTTTTAGACAGAACTTTATGCAATCGAGCTACTATGTACATATGCAAAAGAAAATTCATCAGACGAAATCTGCAGAGAAATTCCATTTGACAGACAGAGATTTAACCTCTGATTTCAAACACTTTTCTTTGAAAACTTGTTCGAAGCTACCGGAACCCTACAGCTTACAAAAAAACCTACGATCAATTGCATTCGCTGACAACGGAGACAGGGAGGAGGAGGAGGAGTAACCAGAGTAATGAGTTCCCCAGACAACATTTAAAGGCCTATTTGATTTCCCTTCCCTGGAAGTTGGATCTCCACTCATGGAAGTACTAGGAGAGAAATCAAGAGATTCCTGCACTAAGCATTCACTTAAATATGCCATACTTCAGATGTGAATTGACTCTATTAAAGACTGGGTTCACCTCGGTCTGTCATGCCAGCTACTTATTTTTTTTTTGTCTTATAGGGAAATGCCCTGTTTATCTAATCAGTCCGGGGTGGACCTGGGCCTCAACCAACACGCGTCTCCTGCCAGCTCGGTCTTTAGCTAGCTGCCTTCAATTTCGCACGCTAAGTGGGTTATGCCTGAAAGACAATAAGTTTTTTACAGATGCGTTGAACAGACATTCTCAAATTTATCTACGATGGGAAGTGTCAGAACGCACATAAAAGTTCAACCCAGTCGAACTTTCCTTAAAGAGAGTGCGTTATTGTTACGTATGCCACTTTACTCTCTATCGCTTTCAAACGTAGAACACCAGCACGACGCACGATTGTGTCTGGTGCCTTTGAATTCCTTTGGTTAAACATTGAACGTCACTCAACGCTAGCACCAACGCATATTGTGTATTGTATTGTGTTTCAGACATAAAGTCCTCTTCCTTGCGTGCATTCTCTATCGTCACCCTGCATAAACGATAGAGTTTGGCAGGAATAGCCAACGTTAATTGTTGGCCGGCAGTATGCAGTTTATATAGCACTTGAGCTTTTGGTAAAATTCAAAGTTTGCTTCAATTAGGATTTTTTGTGATTTATACACAACTCCTAGGCAGACTCTACTAGAATGGCTTTGATTTAATTTCTTGGCTAAAAGAAAACAACACAGTCCACGATGTTTTACGCGCTTTGATAATTTTTATCTCAATCACACACAAACACGCTTCAATGTAAAAACTATAAAATTCAGAAAAAAAAGATAACATAATCATTCGCTATTGATAAGATAAGTAAAGAAAATAGACCAACAACTTTACAAATAGTAGATCACGTGGCTAAATAAAGAAGTAGCAAGTCTTGAAGTCAATCAACCTTGCATCTCAGTAGAATAGTTTTATGCTAAACAAGTCACTCTAATCTCATCACAACTTACCCGGGTTAGACAATATCTTGAATATTCCGGTTCTTGTAACTAAAAGCGAATTGGGAAGGCCTAAGCACATGCAGTGAGGTAAAATATTTGCTGTACGTACACGGCGAATGTAGAAGTGAAAGTCTACCACGAACCATATTAAACAAGATAGTGGAAGAATCCTCATGTAATGAAAGCACACCAGGTGGCACTCACATTAGTGGAAATCTACCCTTAATCTTTTCGTCCATGAAAGGGCGCAAATTCTGCCCTTCCAAACCACTTAACCGCGCTGTAGAAATAGCAGTGGTGATAAGGCTGACCATCAATAATTCATGTGGCTCTCTCGTCGCATCGGCCCGTTCAATGAGTATAAATAGAAAGTCTGACGAAGAGATTCTACCCAACACAGCTATTCATCACCCGGATAGATGAAATTATGTAGGTCAAAAAAGCGTTGATATCGTCTCAATGGCGGAGAATGAAGCAAAAAAAAATGGCGCCTTTCCGAAAACGCTTGCCTAAGAGCCTAAGTAAAAGCATAAAGAGGGCAGTTACATTGCGAGCTGGCTGAAGACGCCAGAGACCCAGGTCCACCCAGGACTGTAGTTAGTAAGTTACATTGGACTGTTACTGAAGAGGAGAAGCTGAAGAGGAGAGTCCATTGGAAGGTCTTCTTTGTTGGCATTTTTGTATATCTATACCTGATACTAAGAGATCAAAAGCGTTAATTGGATTAAAGACAATCTGTCAAAAATACCCAATGTTATTGAGAATATTGCATCCTAGGCAAACATAATCAGCGACTGGACATAGCCGAAGATTTCTGCAGAACTCATAGAGATGTAGAAGAGCAGGAGTCCATAGTGCACTTCCTATGCATGTGTCACGCTTTTGACAAAATTAGAAAAATCACCTTAGGAACATCTGTCCAATTATCTGAACACTGTCAATAAGGCCGTTTCAGGATCAGACTTTGGGATCAACCTTAGCGCTCAGAACAGTATTGTAATTGCTATGTTTGACCCAGGTGCACATTTTTTTAGAGGACCACTCCAAACTTACTAACTTTCACAGAAGCCTGATAGCTTTCTGAAACTAAAACCATCTTCTCGTCACCTGATTCGAACAATTTCAACAAAAATAAGGCGGCAATAAGCACTCTCTCTCACGAAATGCTGTGCGCAGAAAATGCATATTTTTCAGATGGTGTTGCCCAAACCACGAGGTTTCATTGACGTACCAGCAAAGACTATCGCTAAAAATCTTATCCAGAGTTCAGAGTTGCATCATAAAAAATGCCGAACTATCTCCCCGACTCGTTCGACGGATAGGTCTAGAAGGATAGGAAACATGGCGGAAAAAATTGCACGCTTAATTTCGTCATCGAAAGAGCACTGATAACGAGGATTAGGAGGTCGCAATGGTAGACAACAAAGCATTCGAAATCAGCAGCTTTCGAAAGATACTTGCCAAAGAACCAAGCTTAGAGTAACAAGAAGAATGCAGTGATAAACCTGCATGAAAAAATTGCACTGCGAGCTAAAAGAGCAACGTTGGTGAAAACATGATAACTCCAATGTTAATTTCTCAACCAAAATCACCATATCATGACCATGAGGATCTACCGCACGTGCTCATGGTAGTGTGAGATTCTTACTCACTAAAAACACCTCCCCTTTTCGTGTTGACTACGACTAAGTACGTAAAAGCCTTATCAAGTAGTTTAAGTTTCGATAATAATAATTCGCGTTGTGCAGGTGGTTTTCCAGTGAAAGCACCTACTAATACCGTCATTATATGCGGCTATTCCTTATTGCGCTAAATCGAACGGTTTCGTTCTTTGTAGTCGGCGCACAAGGTTTGTCACGTCCAGAATTTGGAGTACGGCGTTATTGCAATGTCCATGAAGGCGAACACGGAGTTTGCGAGCAAAATTTGTTATTTCATCTTCGACGGTAGCTAGACCGAGGTCTCTGTGGATATCGTCGTTTCTAATGTACCACGGCGCATTAACGATTGTTCTGAGCACCTTATTTTGAAAGGTTTGTAAAATATTTCTATTGCTGGTTTTGGTACAACCCCAAAGTTGTATACCATATGTCCATACAGGTTTTAAGACTTGCTTATATAAGAGCAATTTGTTATACATGCTTAATTTGGAATATCTTCCAAGCAGCCAATACATTTCTCTAAATCTAATTTCAAGCTCGTCGCGTTTCTTTTTAACGTGCGGCTTCCATTTGAGTTTCGCATCTAGTGTCATTCCTAGATATTTTGCTTCGTTTGCATACGGTATTTGTATGACAATGACTTGAATTGTACAACCGAAGGCTGCTCTGACCATTTCCTCCCTCCTTCTTCTGAAACCACCCCGTCAAGTTGTTGTCTCCAAAGTTTGAACTTTAAAACACACACCAGCAAAGGTTAAAATGTCGCTGAAAATAACTGTCCAGGAACCACAGCTGTCAAAAAAATGCTTGTGAGGTCCCTTAAAGTTTGATCGAAATGTGTCTCAGCAAGGCAACTTGGAAAAAAGTTTTCCGTGGGCAACGTGGGTCGTTAGACTCTTACTTGCGGTGTGAACCTGAGCCCGAAACAACAAGCCTCTTCAATAAGCCCGGTCCTCACTGCCTTCAGTTGTGCACGCTGTGTTGGTTGAGGTCACCTTCTACTTGTGTGTGCCACCTTATGTAAGGTATTCCTCTACTGAAGAATCTGCATGCCGGAGCATTAGTGTCAGTTCGCTCTACATATCCTAGCCATCTCAAACGTCCAATGCGCAGTTTTTTGACTAGGTCGACGTCGCTGTAGAGCTCTTAAAGTTCTTGGTTGAATTTTCTCCTCCAAAGTCCATCAACGCAAACGGGACCGAATCAGAGACTTCAGAGACTTCACTCTTGTAAAACAAATACACAAATATCCTCCAGTTGAATAATTATGATATCCTAATGCCTATGGGCTTCACGTGTTGTGTAGGAGAGTTGAAAGAAGTGTAATTTTTGCTTTTATAGCCTAAAGCCTAGCTCAACTCATTGAACCACTTTCGTAATAAGTGAAGAATGCGATAACTTTTTGAATTCAGTTGAAGGGCTGAACTCGGTGGGTCTTGTTTGCACTCAGGTTACAATAGTAATGCTGGGTTTCCAACAAACTTCCTAGATAAGGTTTAGAGAAGGATGTTTTGAAAAAAAGTGAAATTCAGAGCTATGAAACTTATTCGCAACCCTTGTGGTCTCCCAAATCCTACAGTTAGTAAGTTGGACTACTGAGCGAGCTGGTTCAGTAAACTCAACCAAAGGACTTTAAATTGTCACAAAAAAATATCTCATTTCATTCGTAGTCAACCTCTAGGTCCTTTTTATTCGTGAGAAACTACGCCTTCGGCTTTTGCGGATGACAAAAATGTTGTGATTCCTATTTGCAACACTTTACTGAAGGAACATATAGTCTAAAGCTTTTGATTGCTGCCTGGGGAGATCTTCCTACAGAATTTATTCACTTTAGGCTTTTTCGTAGTTGAGATTCGTTTTGAAGGGAAAACGCCCTATTTCGTAAACTTTTAAACGGTCCTTTACCTTAAGAACTTATTTGAAATATTCTGCATGATCGGGCGCAATAAGTTGAAGTCGAACAGAAGTTTACGATCGACTGTTGGTCGAAAGAACACCGGGACGCATAAGGCTCATCATGATATACAGGAAAGTGATAGCTGAAGGATTAAATGTTCGCTTGCCTGTCTTGAGTTTGGTTTGTCTTACCCATCTATGTCTTAACTGAGTTAAGATTCTACCTAAGTCGACAGACTCACAATAGGAAAACGTTTTAAAAACCCCACAATCCAGTCTGCAACTCCTTATCGTACATGTTTCGAATAAAATTAGGGCACCATTGACATCAAATTCACAATGACAGTCACTTTCCTTTTGTATAATGGAATCACGAAACCAAGAAGAGGGTATACGAGTATTTCCGCCTCATAAAACCGGTTATGGGATATAAATATAAAAACGAAATAAAATCAACAATGGTCTCTATCAATTTGCTTTGAGTTTATCAACTTCTTAAGCCATGGTGTTGTCATTGTGAATGAACAATGCATACACGAAGCTATAAAAGTAGAAATGTTAGCCTTGAAAGTGAGTGTGGCAGTTTATTAGGCGACGACTCTTGCACAAAGGGTAGGAAAGAAGTCCTTTCACGACAACAAAGGTCCGGTTTAAACCTTTTGGGAGTAATTTTGACACATTTCTCTGGAACCTTGATGGTATCTGAATACCAAAAAAAAAGTGTTAGAAGGACCAAGTGCAATAGAAACATGGGACATGGACACACAAACATTGAATATAAATCGAGCAAAAATAGGAGGGACTGTAGGGATTCAAGGCGATCCTATGTCTTGCACCAACTAACGAGGCATATCCCTGCTAAATGTTGTATATAAAATCCTATCCAACGCACTGTGTAAAGCCCTTCTGCAACACACTAATCGGCACATGCCAGTGTGGGTTACGTCCCTGAAGTTTGACTGTACACCAAATATTCACACAAATGGAAATTCTGGAAAAGACAAACGAATTTCAAGTTGAGACTCATCACCTATCAGAGATGTGCTATCATGTGATTTCTTTAACCTCGTGCTGAAACAGAAAGTGCGCAGGGCAGTTGTTAACACGGAAGGCACTGTCTTCAACGAATCTGTCTAACTGTTGGGTAACGTAGACGCAGACTACATCGACATTGTTGGTCGCTACCAACGTACCATCATAGAATCTTTCACGGGAATTAAAGACCAGGCGAAACGAAGTCGCCTTAAAGTGAATGAGGACAAAACCAAGTATAGGTTGCCAACAAACTAAGAAGCTTCTGTCCACCGCCTAGGACAAAAGGTCACTGTTCACAACAATCGGCGAAAACCGATCCTAGGAGACCGTTTACTTCGATTTCGCAAAACAAATGGTTTCAAAACTCTTCACTCGAAAGATGAAATACATGCTCTGCAAAACATCATCCTGCCAGCTCTGCTCTTTAGTGATGGGTGCTGGACAATAAGCAGAAAATCAGAACAGATATTGAATTATTTCGATATTCAGTCCTATATTCGAGGAAGGCAAAAGGAAAAGAAGATACCTACAATCGCAAACTTTATCACCAAGATGTGGATGGAGTTTTAGTCCGAAAAACCAAAACACATCGAGTGAATGAACAATAATCCTCCCGCTAAAAGGGTCTTTGAATCAAAGCCTCCAGGCTCGAGACGACAAGGAAAACCGAACGTCCGCTTTAAAGACAAAGCTATGGAAATCAAACAGAATGGAAGGCTGGCGTGTCTCAGGCAGAGACCCTCCAAGGGTCAAGAGGCCGGCAAATAAGCAAGTAGGGACTGAGGCCTGACTTAGTTTACAGGTCATTGTTAACGCCGATATAACGAAGCTTGAAGGATGACAATACTTACCCATTCTGTAAAGAAGCAAAGGAAATATGACCGAACTACTTTTCACAAAACATTAGAGTTCTGAACCGGAAAGAAATCAAGTTGTCCTTTTAAAGCGAAATTCATATAAGTTGCACTTACACAAAAATTTGATGATAAACAACCTCTACTTTTTCATCCTTACTGCGAACGTCTTAAACTTTCCAAAACATGGTTTAGGCCATTTGCTTATATGTATCCCTTGCCCTCTTGTAAATCTTAGAACGCCTACAATGCCTATTCGCCATCGTAAGTGGTTTAAGACACATGTTGTAGCTTCCTCTAGCCTCTTCTTAACTGCTTAGACTTCCCATCGCTGGCTCATTGGTTAATTTCTGACATTGGTTTTCGTCTTCCAAGTGCTGTACTCATCCCTTCTTGTTACCACAACTCACATGATCTGGTTGACGATGTCTGTTGTTAGCGGAAAGAAGAAGGTTAAGACAGCCGGGAGGACCACAATCCTACGGAATCAAGAAAGGAATATAGATCTCATATCTTTTTACCCGAGATGCCATTAAGGTTGTCGAAGAATAAAAATCGTACGCGCGGAATCTGACCCTAGCCAGTGCCGGACATTTGCAGAGGAAATGAGACAGAGTTTCCTGCTTGAAAGGTGAACCTTTATCGCATGTGGAGCCCTGGCTAGCCAGTTCATTGGCATGCTCAGTGTGACCCTAGACGCAAGCTCGTTCCGCCACTCTAGGACCAGTTTGAATTCACCTTTGATTCGTCGTTATAGATATAGATAACGACGAGAAGGCCGTTAAATTGGCAAGGAAAGGATATACTCTAGACCTAGAGCATGCTGATCAGTCAGTGAAAGTCCTGCTATGTAAACTCAAACGTGAAGCATAATGGATCAGGATTCTAGCGGAAGCGAACGAGGGATGGAGCCCCTTGGACTTCTGTAAAATAACTAGAAAACTATGGTCAAGGTACAGCGGTGCCAGAACTAATACTCTCATGCAGAAGGACAGGAAAACCCTCTCCATCCTTGTAGGAGTAATTACAGGTCATAATACTCTGCGTTATCACATGAAAAAGCTAAGGCTAAGTGAGGACGATCCTTGCAGGGGTTGCGAAGACGAAAAAGTTAATGAGGACACAACCCACTTCCTCTGACACTGTCCAGGTCTTTGCCACCTCAGGACTTTTTCCAGGACACTGAAGAACCGAGGGACGTACCGATCAGAGTTCAATAAGCCTTCAAAATGGTTCGAAACCCTGGGGAAATAGAAGAGTGCTTTGCGTATTGCTTCACGAACAAGGGGTACATCCACAAAGTAATTTTTGGTTGAAGTTGTCATTTCGTGCCATTTCTCGTTTTGGTGACGTTATGCGGCCGTAATTTGACATCGCCAGAAGGAAGTGCTCTACGAAACCAAACATCCAAGCAGGCATCGCAGAACTATAGACAAAATTATGCCCAAAAAGTGCCAAGAACCTTCCAAAAAAAGGTTTGTATGATGCCGAGAAGGGTTTTTACCTGATATTGTTTAGTTTAGACTTTTATTTATTTTAAAATCAATAAACTCTAAATTTTCGTATTATTCAGCATTTTATTGATAAAACAAATCACGCACCATTTATTGAATCGCGATTCTTTTTCCCCAACTATATCTTTTCCCTCGAGAGTTACTTGCATCTCTCCAACCTAACAAGGCTTAATTCGGCTCTTTCGCGGTACGTAAGTATTTAAGAGCTACAGGCTTTGAACACAAGTTCAGAGTAATCCGTATTCCGATTTCGAGCAGATAATCCCTGCTCAAGCAAATAATACCATGAAAAATCACTTATTTGCTCTGAGAAAAACCAAATTGAGTGTTAATTGCCGTAATATATCACCATGGTTCTCATCCACCAGGCACCATGCCCCCCTCGGCACAAGACCCAACTGAAACCCCACATTTTGACTTGTATTTTGTTTTGCCAATAAAAAGAGGAAAAACTTGATATATGATGTGTGAAAAGATTCCGAAGGAGGCGTACAATGGCCACACTCCGTTGGAGATAAATTTCTAATGAAGGTGCTAATCGGCGTCTATTATTCAAACCAATCGATTCTTAAATGGAGCAAACCAACAAGGCCATATTAATTATTAATTGTTTCACGAAGCTCGCTCACCCAACACAGGGTGAACAAAAGGAATAGAAACAAAAAAAAAACACAAAAGCAGTGAGCTTACGCTTGTTGTTCGCAACGATAATGAATTACTTATAATTATACTTCTGGTCGTTCATTATTGCAGAAAAGATTTTCACTGAAAAAATGTGTTTCAAGTATAAGATAACATTTTATTTACGAGTATTGCTTGCCGTGGTTAGTTGGGAAGAAACTTTTAATTAATGAACATTGTAAATGCATAAAAGTTGGCAAGATATAGTTTATAGGAATGAATTACCTGTGTGTTCAGACTTCAGGGAATAACAGCCACGTTGCTGGGGTTTGTGAAAGTTTTAGAGAAAACTACATGGGGTTTCGTAGCTTTGTGGGAGTTTCAAGAGAACTTGACGAGCTACATACTTGCATGTACAGTGCAATGCTGCCAACTACGGTAGTTGCATTAGTGAAAATTCAAATGAACATCTTCTTTGCGATTGCAGCTTGCATTGAATTCCTAGCAGAAGCGCTGGGAAGTAGAAATTTTCCGAAATGAATCTAAAACAGCACGTGGTACGGGGGTAGGAAACTTCTCCAACGCACCTAACATAGCCAGTATTAAACGACTGCCGGATTACTGGAGCGTATTCCAAGCGAAAATTATGGCTGTCCGCGAAAGTTGGTTTAAAATTAACACGATGGTTTGTAGCGCTATTGTAAAGGGTTTTTAATAGGGACATAACAATTTTGTGTTTTAATATAAACGCACCCTTAAACTTTTTTATGACCTTTCAATGTCAAAACGTCAGTCAAGGTTTACATTGTTATCATGGTAAAGTTCACGAACGAGCAACGTTTGGAAACTATTCAAAATAAATTTCCAGTCGGTGGTCGCAACTTTAAGAGGGCTTACTCCAATATTCATAATAATCGTCCCACCAGACAGGTTGCGCGTGCTAAATCTATATATAAAAATTAATTGCTGTGTGTTAGTCTCGCTTAAACTCGAGGAAGGGCTCAACCGATTTGGATGATTCTTTTTTTGTTTTGTTCGTATTATTTCAGGGGTGGTTTAGGAAAAAAGAAAATTCGGAAAAACCTAAAGGAAAAGCCGGAAAATCGAAATTTGCGTTTTGTATGGGAATACACTAAACACCACCAATGAGAATTGTATTTCGAAAATGTGCATCACTACAATGAACACGGGCTAATCTCAAGAACCACTGAACGGATTTGGATGCGGTTTTCACTGTTATGATCTGCATTTCCCAGGGAAGGATAGAACGTATTAAAAATGCTCTGTTACTTATAGGAGCTGAGCATTCAAGGTTTAAGTGGCAGAAAAGGGATTAAGCCTAAATTTTATGTTATAAAATTAGGCTCATATAGCACTAACTCAACAACGGCTTATAGGATTTAAAAACACAAGAAATTTTTAGTAAATACCTCTAAGATTCTTTTGAGCTATAAATCATCCTTCTGCGTTATCCTGAAGCTGAGCTGTGGTCAAAACAATTCATAAAATCATCGCCAACAATTTTCCATCAGTGGAGATCGTAGCCAACAGCCATGTAGCAGTGGGTGACCTCACTGTGGCACATCGGTTCGTGATCGTATGTTGTTTTTGTTTTGTCCAGTTGTACAAGGGTAGTTTTATTCTCAATTTTCTTTTTTCGTAACTTTGGTTTTTTGGAAATACATTATGTATTGGATCCGTAGCTGAGGGAGATTTAATTTTTTTTTTTACTAGTACGTAGGGAAGGAATGCGTATTGTGATAACGATCGGTGGCGTATATTTGCGCACGTTAAGCGGGAACGGAGAAGAGAAACTTTCAATAGCGTAGATGAGGATTTACGCAAAGAATCCTTTTCACATTGGACCGAGATCACAGATTTGCAAAGAAGGAGTTCTGACCATCCACCGTCTCAGAGTCCAATCTAAAGATGGTTTACTTTTTTTTGGATGAGATGGATATGTTGCGCAGATGTGGTGAGCACTTTTTGGAGATGCTCAATGCCGAACAGGGATTGGATGCCAGACTGAGTAAGGCGGAGAATAGTCCCATTGTAAAGCAGGTGACTTTGGCGATCAAATGTGCTGATGTTTATAAAATCTCGCCAGAAATGCACAAGCCCTTAGGGGAAGAGGAGTAAAATGTATCTCTCATTAGAGCGGCATAGGAATGCAGTAAAATAACTAGCGACAACCAAGCTATGGTGATTGTGCTCTTTTTAAGAAAAGGGAGATAGAGTGGTTGCTCTATTTATAAGGACATGTTTCTTTAACTCTTTCTGCAAAAATCTTTGCTAAGGTGTTGGAGGCGCGTGCCAGAACTGTGGTCAAATCCAACTTGAGCAGTGTAGCTTCGTCTAGGTAGAAGCACAGCCAAAGCGCTCTTCATTCGAAGAACGGTACTTGAGAAGACCTGGGAGTGTGCCATGGGTGTAATAATCCGGTCTCTCGAAGTAAACTCTGGAGTGTACTGCAGGAGTATGGGATTGCCGGTTCTCATATGAAAGCCATTCGATCTATACACACGAACTCTAGGAGATGTGCTTGGGTGAATGGCGTTACAAAAACATCTTTCAATGAGAGCGCAACCGTGGCGAGGAACTGTTCTCATTGTGAGACTAAAGGATAAGCCATATGCTTTTCGCTGATGACTTACTTCGAACTATCTGGACCGAACTTCAGCGACCGCTTGATGGGTTAGTAGTCGTTTGTGTTAAAGCTAGATAAACGTGAACAAATTGGAGGTAATCATAATGTCTCGAATGCCTGTTCAGAATTTTAAGTATTTCGGGGTCATATTCCAGAGTGATGGAAAGAGCAATACTAAGTTATCCTGTGGGATTGGTCAGGCTGCAACAATTTTGTGTGTTTGATCCGACCCTCACCTATGATCATGAGATGAGAAAGAATAAGCTGCCGAACTGAGATTTCTTGGAGGTATTCGTTTGTTCTATCGAGTTAAGAACATCAGAATATACAAGGAACTTAATGTCGAGCAACTACCTATTCGAACGGAACTGTACATACTTCAATGGCTTCAACTTGGGTTCCAAGATTCTTAATTGTACCTGTACGAAGTCGGGGCGGGCCACTAGTAGTGGATAAATTCGAGTCAACATATTCACTATTGTGCTAGTGAGACTACGCACGGGTCGAAGTACCGAAAATATCGTTCAAAATGAACCAAATCAAAGCCAAAACAGGCGAAAACCTTACTCATCCTAACGACGTTCCTAATAGGTAATAGCAGACTCACGAAGCATCTAAGAAAACTGGGAATAGAAGAAAATGGAAACTACTGATTCTTCAGCGAGGCCAAGGAGACCTCATCACACCTTCTAAGGGACTGGGGACACTTGATTGACAAAATAAGTGCAGACTTGGGCACAAATTGCTTTCAGAAACGGAACTCTCATCATTGGACTCAATTCAGATACTGCGATTCTTATAACTCGAGAATCTCATCGACTAACACGAGTTCGGTGGAGCACAATAGATTTAACATCTAACTTGCTCCGATCAACTGGCTTGGGAAAGCCTTGGCTACACTGGAGCTCAACTTGCTTCTTAAACAGATTCACTCAAAAACTTCTCTATGCAATATGGCAAAACAGAGGAACATTTTCTAACGTAACGGCACATAAGATGAAGTTACGGCTGTAAAACGCTTTCAGCAGACCTAACTAGTGGTGCCTAGAAGCACGAACTGATGAGACAAATATCTGTGGTTATTTATCCGGAAATTTTCCCCTAAAAAGAACATATGTATGAGTTCCCTTGAGCTTGATGATGTCTCTGCTGGCCAGTTCTCCGAACTACTACCCACAATAAATAGCAAAGGGTACACTGCATATGAGGACAAGTGAAGTATCCCTTTTGTGCCTACTCTATCATACTCGCAGCGAAAACTAACCCTGATGCAGAGAATATTGTGGAAAAATCAACAGAAGAGCTGTGTGAACCTGCCATATTGACGCCAAAAGACAGCATGGCGGATTCTTTTGAGGGCAAACAAATCAAGTAAAAGTCTGTGAGATCGGTAGTTTAGAGCAGCTACACTTTCCCATGGAGTTCCTGAATGCTCTAAGTCCTCCTGCCATCCCTGACTAATAAAACTTCGTGTTAAAGTGGTTCCTATGAGGTTCGGACCTTTTACCAAAGAATTAAGAGAACCTGTTAAGGCTACAGTGCCTGAACCGAAGCCTGCAAGGATGAACAAGGAAACATCGTAGTAAAATCGCAGTCGATGCTGAGGATATGGAAGAACTACTTCTGCAGACTGTTTAACGGCAACGATGAATCAAATTTCGCTGTCAGGCAGAATGAACCATTCAACCTGGACGACGAAGACTAACTATTCCGTCCACCCGACCTGGACGAAGTGAAGATAGCCATGTCTAAACCCCAGTCCAATAAAGCTGCTGGAGCTGAAGGCCTAGTTTCCGAGCTCTTCAAAACGGCAGGCGATGACTTTTTAAGGAGCATACACCAACTGGAATGAATGAAAGCTCAGTATTGTTTGCCAGATCGTCAAGAAAGCAGACCCTCTGAACTGCGCCAACTACAGAGGCATTAGTCTTCTTAACATCGCCTACAAGATCTTATCTGCTGTGTTGTGTGAACGCCTGAAACCGTTCGTCAACAACCTGAGTGTGGCTTCAGGCCCGGAAAGTCCACCACCGAAAAAATATTCACACTGCGGCAGATCTTGGCAAAAACTCAAGAAGTCCAAATCGATACGAACCACATTTTCATCGATTTTAGAACCGCCTATGAGAGCATCTATAGAGACAAGCTATACAGAGCCATGTCCAACTCGTTCATCTGTGCAGGATGACGATGGAGAATGCACACTGCTCACCTCACCGAGACCTTTCACGTCAAAAAAGGATTTAAACAAGGCGGCGCGCTGTCTTCAACATCGTTCATGAAAGAATTGTCCAAAATTCAAGCGCCAAGATCAGAGGGACAATTTTTCAAAAGTGAAGGAAGAACGCAGCGTGATGTCACCGGCGAAGAACAACTTTTGCCAACCACTGTTTCTTTGGGCTGAGAAGGCAATTGAATAGCAAAGCCCAGGCAAAGCTGAGGTGGCTGGGTCATGTAGAGCCGATGAACTCTAGCCCGAAAAATCTTCGAATTCACACCCGAGGGACGGTGCAGTAGAGGAAGACCATGACTCAGGTGGCGCACGCAAGTAAAAGGGGACCCTAACCAATTTGGCGTGCGAAATTGAAAGGCAGCTAACTAAAGATCAATCTGGCTGGAGACCCCTGTTGGTTGAGGCCATGTCCACCACGGACTGTACCCTTACCTTAAGTAAGTAATTAAGCAAACTGGTTGCTTCAGTAGAGTTGTTGCCGAAGGACAGCCCGCTTAAAGTCTTTAAGGACACCAGACTTCGGCTTTCTTCTATTCATGAAATCGTAACTAAGGCTTCTGGCTCTGCTCGTTGGGCTTCTGTTTCCCAACGTGCATCGGTATCTCCTTTCTCTCTCCTCTAATTTCCCTAATGCCCGTGCTCTCGTTTAAGGGTAGTCGTAATCCCTTTAATGCGTGCTTATTTAAAAAAAAAAAAAAAGGAAGGGTTTTCGTCTAATTTTGTCAACAATTGGTGATAAGGTGTCAAGTGGCACAATAGCTATCCACAATTCGATCCACACTTCCAACTGGCTATCTCGAGATGATCAAACGCTTGTGTAAGTGAGGGCCTCCCGAATGTAAGGCAAATAAAAGCGTTGAATACCTCAGGATTGGTACATACTGCAGCTGTAAGAGGAGCAGCAATGCTACCATCGAGCAGAGTGGAGTAAACAGAAAAATGCTTCCAAGTACAGATCCTGGACCTTGTAACGCCGATGTTATGGTCGAGCAAAGAGAAGTTTCTGTCCGAAATCGGCTACAGATCTTTGACTTACGGTGGTACTGGCACTTACAACTGACTGGTCTGAGTGCTCTTTCTCGATGTTTACCCACCACTCATCACCGAAATTAGATTCCGTTTCCATTTTTTTTCTTTTCATGAAACCAAAATCCCTTTGTGACCACACATGTCGGTTTCTAACTTATTGCCATCAAAACGTGAATGACGGTAGGTGTGTTAAAAGGAAATTTGCCATCTTTTGGTGAAAAGTCGCCCGCATTTGCAGTACAGCCAACTTCCTCGGTTTCAAAGCAAAATAACAAAAAAAACAAAAAAGTTCAACAGTCAAAGCATTCACTTCAACCCTAACATGATTTGCTTTTCTTTCATTTTTTTCTCACCATACCTCATGAATTACCATGAAAGAGGTTTCTGTTCATATGAATTCCCAGCCATGCAAACAGCAATATCATCTCACTAATGGATACAGTCAGCAGAATTGCTGAAAAGAAATAGATCACTCGGGACACACGTGTCCACCTAATTGTTATTAATGATTGCAACATTTGTATTCCACCGCGTAGAAGAGTTCAGAGCCCGAAACAACACCGCTAATATGGTCAATTGATTTGTTTGCAGATCACAGGGCTTATGCCATAATTCTCGACAAAGGATTACCGGCTCACAACTTGGCAATCGTGCCTTGAATCTGGAGCCGGGTATTATTATTAATACCCGCCCAAGTGACGCATTTCGAAGAACTACATTTGCATACTTCACTGTGACTTGGAATAGGTCAACGATCACCTCCAGTTTTGTGTTTTGGCCCCGTAACAACACCTCAAGGCACCCAAAATAACCATAGCGATACGAATCGAACCGAGTTCGCATAAAATTAGATAGCTAACCTCTGACTATGGTTCGATGCGGTTGGGTCTCTAAAATAGGTTACACCGCTTGCCATTAATAATTTTTTATATTGTGTGAGACAAGGTACGTTGTCATTCATTAGAAATGCAATTACATGTAACTAGGTCCTACCGGGCCCTGTATGAGTATCTATAAGATATTCCACTTTGAGGAAACCACATGCCATGTAGGTATGGCTGTATGTTGTTGGTACAATTTTTGCTGCATAGCAAGAGGCACTTAAGAAATACTTCGTTAGACGCTGTTCTGTTTCCCGGTCACATTAAGGCTTCGTCCTTTGTGCACTCTATACGTCCTCGAGCACATGGACGGAGAAATGAAAAGGCAAAACGGGGTTTCCTTTTCGTAAATACATATTTGTAAGTACTCCTGACAAGGACGACATACCCATACCCATAGCCATACTCCACCCACGTGTGCTTATGCCTGTAAAGGTGGCTTACGTTTCGCAGCTGAACAACTTGCCACTTTTTTTTCCCATTCAATGTACCTACGTTGGTAAAATTTATGATTCGCCGACGACGACGACGACGACAAGGATGATGATGATGATGATGATGATGATGATGATGATGATGATGATGATGACTACGTCAGTTTTTATTTGTCTTCGGCGCTGCCATTTGCATGCAGAGTAAACGTCTGTGGAGTGTTGGTAGTTGGTACACCGCCAAAACGAAAAAAGCGTGCAGCCACGGAGCCGGCTAAATGTTTGCACGAGCCTGCCACCCGCCAATGGAAACGTCGGGCATGCCGTGCCGCACAACCGCCTTTACATGCTTGATCGATATCCGTAATCACTTTGAACTGCTTTTCAGGTCATTCGGGGCGCGTGTCTGTGTGCATTTCATTACGCCATGCAACGTTGTTCATTCAGGACCGGCGAAATAAATCGAAAATAAATTGACACATGTAATAAAGTCGTTGACGTTGCGGGTGTCGTTGCTGCTATTCATGCGAGATTACTGTTAGCGAAAAGCCTATTCAACAGTGCGCTCTGATCGTGTTTTGTGAAAATTAAGGCGGGAGCGGGGAATAGGGTGCACGAGTTAACAAAGACATAAAGCGAGTTACACGAGAGTGTTTATCCCGTGATTAAACCGGATGCAGCAATGGGACTTTGAGTGTAGCATTGGTTTTCGTAGTAAACAAAGAGAGGGAAATACTTATGTAATATGCAATCGTTTTTGTTGGACCGAACTTGTGCTGTTCACCAACAAAAGAATTATACGGCAATTCTAACTATTGAGGGAATACCCCTAAGGATATCTGATAGTGCGAAATACCTAGGAATCATACTCGATAGGAAACTTAACTAGAAGCAGAAAGTGGGGACCAAACCCTAAAATAATTCTGTGGACATATACGGCTTTCTTGAGGCCAATACGGCTGCAGACAAAGCTACCAATCTTAAGCCAATGACAAAAATACAAAGACTAGCATGCATAGGCACAACCAGCGCGATGAGAACGAAGCCGACAGCAGGGCTGGAAACAATTCTCAACGTGCTATTGCTAGTCTGGTACATACAGATAGCTGCCGCTACGAGTGCCTTGAGCATAAGCCAAACGCATGATTGCAACTCAAATCTAGAAGGGCATGCACAAATTCTGAAAAAGCTCGTAGGCGGAGACATAAGCAGTGACTACACGTTACCATACCTCGATTTTGAAAAACCATTCTCCTGCACTTTCCCAAACAGGGAAGGATGGGAATCCAATGAATCAACGAGAAATAGGTATATATCTATCTTCACAGATGGGTCACTGATGGATATAGGAACAGGTGCCAGTATAGCCTCCGAAGTACTGAACGAACACAGCTCAATCAGACTCCCTGGTCATAGCAGTGTCTTTCAGGCAGAGATCCTGACAGTGACAGAGGCAGCCAGTATGGCATCAATGATGGCAATACCACGAGATGATATCACAGTTTTTATTGACAGTCAGGCGGCTATTAAAGCAATTTCTGCTATTGAAATAAAATCTAAGCTAGTTTGACACTGTCTTAAGGTTCTTGGCTCGCAGCACAGTGTTACTCTCTGGTCACGGAGACATAACCGAAAACTGGAAAGATGGCCGACGAACTTGCAAGACAAGTCTACAATGGACCTAAATCGAGCACGGTATTGTATTAAGTCCCCACGCTGTACCACAGAGAGCGAGTGGAATGTAAGAGCTTGACGACAGCCAAAAGTAGGTGGAAGTCGCTTACCATCTGTGATATATCAGGAACGAACAAAGTTTTGAAATATAACAGGAAGTCGCTTTCAATGTTGGTGGGTGCATTCACCGGCCACAACCTTCTTAGAAGCCACACAATGAAATTAAAACTCAACGATGACAATATATGTAGGAGCTGCGGTGACGAAGAGGTTAAAAAGGGTACTCCTCACTTCCTCTGTCACTGCCCAAGTGTATGTCACTTGAGAAATAGAACATTAGGAAGACACAACTACCAGGACATACAACTATCTGATGTTCCAATAAACGATCTTCCCAGGTCTCTGAGGATATCACGATAGCTGGAGACCCAAGTCATCAACGAGCAGTAAGGCAGAAGCCCGGTAGGAACTGGGATCAACCCCCATAGGCATCACAATGGGTCCACAAGGACCTAAGTGTGATGAGGTCGAGCACTTTCTCCCTCATCAAGCCAGATACCTAACCTAACCTAATCGTTTGGTAGATATAAAAACCTTTCTGTCGCCAAAAATAAAAATTAATCTCCTGCATAAAGTATAATAGTTAAGCCGAAAATGGAGACGCCACAATCGGTAAATCTTTGATTCCCTAATGCAATGTGCGGGAGCCATTCGAGGAATTAGACAAGACCTCATAAAGCAGACACTAGAAGGAACTTGTGCTACATGCGTATGCAGATGACCTAGCCATACTGATTACAGGTAAATACCTAAGCAGCAAAGGAGGATTCATCCAAGGCACACTTCAAACAGTTGCAAGCTGGACAAGCGAAAACGACCAAACAAACAAAACGGAATTGGTTCTTTTCACAAAGAAGACGAATAAGTGATTTACGTGAATAGCACATTCCACCTTCGCGATAGCTTCCAGTCCCTTGGCCTTATATTGGACAAGACACTGACTTTGAGAACGAACCTAGAAGAAAACAGTATCAAAGCTTAAAAGGCCTTTCGGACATGTAGAAAAACTTTCGGCAAGACATGGGGTCTAAACCCGAAACAAGTTCACCACACCCAAAGTAAGAAAATAAAAATCTGCCAGCACAAACCCGACTTCCAGATCACATCAGGTCAGGAAATGTAAAAACAAACTCAACCTGCTTGCCAACCACAATGAAGTCCGTCTTGTCTTGATACCGGGCCACGAAGGTGTTAAGGGAAATGAGAAAGCCGACGAACTGGCAGGAGAAGGAGTGCAAGCGAAATATTGTGAGAGTCGCACTGACAATAAGCAAAACAACAGCCAATGAGAAGAAACCAATCAATCTGTTCACCACAAAGGTTCAAGCAGAGAGCAGTTGAGGCTAATGATAGGACTGATCACGGAACAAATTAACCTCGACAAACAAATACATAGACTAGGCCCCGCCGACGCAGAGATTTGCAGAAACTGCGACGAAGAAGATCTACAATAGAACGCTTTTTATGCCATTTTCCAGCCCTAGTGAGGACGCGATACAAGACCCTGGGGTCCATGTGACCGGACCAGAAGCATCTTAAGGACAAACGCCGAATTCAGGACCTCGGCTACAAAAGACATACCCACCTTTATAAGAGAGGTACTTCGTTCATCTATTAGGTTAATTGCACGCGTGACGTCACAGTGTCAGGCTTAATTATAATAATGACCAAGCAATCGATATAGTATTCTAGCTGGAGGGGGGATGTAAAACCAAAATTGCGAACTGATTGCACTTGATGTGATGGACGCGTTCAATACACCAAAGTTGACAAATTTGAATACCGCAGGATGGTTAGGTGTTTGTCCACATCTAAGATGCAAGAGATTAGATCCATTGTGATACCACAGGTTCTGAAAACAGATCCAAAACTACACTAAGGAATAATTGAACCAATCAGAATATATCCTGCGCATAAGGGATAACTATTGAAACCGACATAGGAATAAAGGAGTGTTCCGTAACTGCTGGCGTTCAACAGGGCTCAGTCCTCAGACCACTTCTGTGGAATATAATTTACGATGGTATACTGAGGGTGCTTATCGCCAATGAAATACAAATCATAGGCTTCACTGATGAGATAGCGATAGTGGTTACAGTGAAGCACTTAGATGAGATACAAAAACGCTTCTGTCACACAAGGACTAGTTCACTTTTGAAAGTGGAGGCAGTGCTTATAAGTAGCCGCAGAATAAATGATATTGTCAAAGTCACCGAGCATCTGAGCTAACGTTTAGTAAAAATCTGACAGTACCGTGCAACCTGCAGCGCGGTACCTTTGCATGATTCTCCTCCTCTTACACGTGAAAAGCCACATAATGATTACAGGAATCTTGTCTGGAAACTGTATCTCGGAAAAAATATTTTTGAGTGGCTACGAACCACTAACTCGGTCATATTAACAAAATTCTTGACCCATCTCATTGAACAAAGTCAAGGACATTCGCGATGTTTTCGAAAAAAAAAGAAGAGACTTGAACTTGTTTTACTTGTTCAGAACAATTCTATCAAAATAAAATAAAAAATTCAAAACATGTGAAAAAAAAAAATTAAATTACGACGAAGAATTTGCATCCACTCAAGCGAATAACTGTGTATCCCACCGTGAACGGTATTTCCTTTGATTGACCAGCCAAGTTGTTCAAGTTTTCCATGTGGTTCTTGTAATACCCATCCATGTTCATATTTCTTTGAAGTTGAAATGTAAAAGAAGAATTTGTACCAGATTTTTTTTTTTTTTTTAACTAATTCGACTCTCAGACAATTAATGCAATTTACAATAAATGTTTGCACAAATTTAAATAAACTTTCAACGCAAGTCTTTTACAAAGTAAATACCTTTAGTAACAGCTTACACCGAATGCATCCAATTAAAAAAACTTTCTCAAGATTTTGTTCAATAGACTTACCTGAAAGAAAAAGAAAATTAAACATTAAAATTTATAGTCAAATAATGTCGAAGTTAACTTAAAATAAATTGTTTGCAATTCATAATCATCTTATAGTCAACTTTAAACTTATAGCCGACCTTAAATTTAAAATGAGCTGAACGTCTTTTTGAATCATAAAGTCGGCTATAAGCGATTGTCAGATTTGATTTCTTAAAGTTATTTATTCAAGTGTGTTTTTGCTGTCGATGAGAATGGTATAATCCTGGTTGAACAAGGCCATCTGAAGAGGCGACAACTGGAATAGTAACGCGATTTTCCTTAGTCATTCCTGCTCTCGGCAAAGGTTCTAGCAGTGACTAGAGCTGCCCAATTGGTGTTATCACTAGAACGAGAGATAGTGGAAGACACTTATCACCTGCGAAATCTCCAGAAAACTATGACCAGAATATAATAAGGCTAAGAGAGTCCGACTTGTGGAAGCACAGCTCCTACGGTCACGGGGCGATACTCCACCTATACAGACATGATGACCTAGAAAGGAAAACGGACCACATCACACCATACCTAGACTTCGACAAAAACTATTTCACCCTTATACCCAGTAGTCAAGATTGGGAAGCCAACACCCTTACGGGAGTGCAAGCTATCTAAATCTACACTGATGGTTCTAAGATGGAGGAAGGTACTGCAGCAGGGGTGTACAGCAGGTCGATAAACACGATTTTACAGACTCCCAGATGACTGTAGTGTCATCCAAGCTGAAATTGTTGGCATCCATAGAGCAACAAGAACAATAGATGATAGGAGACTGAACCCAACTAAGATCAACATTCTCGTCAACAGCCAAACAGCTATCAAGGCTCTAGATAATGCCAGCACCAAATCGAATGCCGTGTCTGCCTGTCGTAAAATCCTAAATAAAATAGGCGTCACCCACGAGGTCAAATTCTGCTGGGTCCCCGGACCCAGCTTTGGAAAGAGAGAACACCCACACATCGATAAATATCTCTACCGGTGTACTGAAAGCTAACGTCGACCACAAGATGAGAGAGCTAATCAAAGCCTCTTGGTCCGCCAGAGGCGACTGCATTATATCCCGCAGCTTATGGCAGAGAATAGACCAAAACAAAACAAAATGTCTTCTGGCTATGAACAAAAAAGATACTCGCATCAGACATCAGGACATTGTGCTATAGGTACCATGGCCAGCAGACTCGGCATAGACTCCCCAGACTACTGCAGGAGCTGTCAGGATGCGGAAGAGACAGAAACCATCAAGCACTTACTCTGCGAGTATCTCAACCTCCAAAACCGCCGACTCTGACACACGGGAAACAGGCGGTTTGGAGAACTGAGTTACCTAGCAGAAGTACCGATAACGAGCATACTCCACTTCATTAAGAGTACAGGGTGGTTTGATAGACCCAAGGTTGGAACATGGCCCACAGCACAAAGGGGAACACAATGGACCAGTAAGCCCCCGTGAACGTTCAGTCAATGAAATGGGCACTTCCACCGTAACCACCAAGCTCCTACATATTGACAGGAAATCCCTGTCATTGCTGGTGCTATTAATTACAGGTCACAATGTGCTCGAATAACATACAAAAAAATGCATCGTTACTTTTGTTCTACACCACATTTAAATGCTTTTCCACAAATTGCGGCAGCATTTCTTTTTCCACAGGCTCCCAGTTGTGTACCCAAATCTCCAAAACAGTTGACTTCGACAAATTAGAAGCAGACTATTTGGAGAACTAGAAAACCTTACAGAAGTACCGTTGATGAACATAGTCCACTTCATTAACGGTACATGCTGGTTCTACAAAAGACCAGCCATCTAGAACTCAAGGTTGTAACAAGGACTGAAACACAAAGTAGAATTCAATGTGTCATCTCTCGTTTAATCTGTAATTATACGCGGCTTCATACTTATTAAAAATCCTGAATAGACAAATTCAAACAAAAATTCCAAAATGTACTAGACTTTCTTGACGTTTGATTTTAAAGTCGGTACTAAATATATGTACAATACATAGGCAAACGTGTGGTCCATGAATAGCGAAAAGTTAAAACCGACTTTTTGAATTAGTATAGGCTACGTATAACTACTGACTATGAATTTGCACCATTATATCGAGTAAAGTTCTCTAAAATACCCCCCCGCTAAAAATCAACTGTACCTTAACCCTTTATTGCATGATTTTTTTTTTTAATAAAATAAGTATGTTTGCATTGGGCTAGCTTATCATTGTTCAAAACCATTAATTTTAAAAAAATTATTTGACCGGTTTTCATGGCAAAAAGGATTTAAGCTATATTGCATGTCTGCAACACTATGCATTTAAGACGTACTGTGTGAAAGTAAAAATGAAGAAAAATGAAAACTTAGTTGGCGAAACCCCTTCGATTAATTTTAACAAAACTAATTTTAAAACTAGAACGTAAGCCGTCCCCAGTAAACTTTTTTTGATTTTCATCAAATTGGAAATCGATTGGCTTTCACAAAATTCTTTTATATTTTTCGTTCAACTCATTTTTTTATTTTTTTTTAAATAATTCCAACACACTCGTGGAAGTAATATACTATGAACGAAATCAAAAGAGGCTAGACGACGATTATAACCATTTAAATATTGGGTTGTCGGAAAAGTCATGACGCATTTTTCTATGTTTTCCAAAGATTATTTATTTATATAAAGAACAGAAATCAATCAATAACATATTGACCGTTTTGTTCGATGACCTTTTGTCATCTTTCAGTAAGTTGCATAATTCCTCGTTCATAGAAGGACCTGTCTTTATCGGCGAAAAACTGAAGAAGGTGCTGTTTTACAGCCTTATCTGAATTGAACGTTTTTTCACGTAACGAGTTTTGAAGAGAACGAAACAAGTGGAAGTCCGATGGCGCAAGGTCAGGTGAGTATGGTGGGTGTGGCAACACATCCCATCCAAAGCCCAATAGCTTTTGGCGGGTGGTTAAACTTGTGTGTGGTCTTGCATTGTCGTGATGGAACACAACTCCTTTACGATTAACGAGCTCTGGACGTTTCTGGATGATGCATTCGTTCAAACTGTCCAACTGCCGACAGTAAACATCAGAATTGATGGTTTGATTCCTTGGTAGGAACTCAAAAAACACGATGCCTTTAAAATCCTACCACACTGACAGCATAACCTTTCTCTGATGAATGTTGGCTTTCGCTCTCGTTTGAGGCGCTTTATCACGATTAGACCAAGACCGCTTGCGTACAACATTGTCGTAAACAATCCACTTCTCATCACCTGTTATCAGTCGCTTCAAAAAAGGATCGTTTTCCTGACGTCTAATGAGCATATCACAGATGTTTATGCGGTTCGTCAATTGGACCTCCTTGAGTTCATGAGGAACCCAAATATCGAGCTTGCTTACGTATCCCAGCTTCTTCAGGTGGTCATGAACGCTTGAATGATGGATGTTCAATGTCTCTGCAATCTCTCGTGTCGTGTATCGTAGGTTTGACTCGATCAATGCTTTGATTTGGTCGTCGTCAACCTCGGTGGGCCTTCCTGACCGAGGAGCGTCATTGAGGTTAAAATCACCCGCGCTGAATTTTTGGAACCAGCGTTGACATTGACGTTTTTGTAGAGCATCGTCACCGTAAACTTGACGCAACTTTTCACAAGCTTCACTTGCATTCTTCCCTTTACGGAAATAAAAGAGTAAAATATGGCGAAAATGCACACTTTGGTCTTCCATATTTAAGCTGCTACAAAATCTTCAAAACACGATTAATCCCGATCAATTTTTTTCAGAATTACGCTTAAGCCGTTAACTGTCAAATGGCTTACCAATAATATAGATGGGCTTAATCCATTACTTTAAAAAAAATTAACAAACGCCATCTGTTCGAGAAATGCGTCATGAATTTTCCGACAACCCAATAGTATGATGTATATCTGCAACACTATGCAATAAAGGGTTAATTCCAAACGGCGACTGTACATTTTCGTGCCTGAACAGCAGGTTGGAAATTAGTACGACTATTTAAATCCGATAATTTCATAGCTGAAAGGATTATAAACAGGCAACCAAATGGGGTGTAATTAAGTACCGGCGGGGCTTTTGAAATCGCACTGATGAAGCCCTACACATTGTGGGGGTTTCCATAAAGTGCATTTTCGCAATCATATTAGCGCGACTAAATAGATTCATATTAATAATTTGGCATGGTCGAATCCAAATAAAATGCAGACACTTAAAGGAGATTAGATCAGTTTAATTAACGTATTGTCGACTGGTTGCTATATGCATATAACAATTAAATGGAAACTCCCGTGTAGGGGAAACGTTTTTACTGGCAAATAAAATGAGTATGAAAAATATTTATGATGAACGAATTTTGGATGTGTAGGAAGGTGTCACTTCAATTAATTTATTTTTATTTGCGATGATTGGCAGCACATGTGATTTCAAAAAGATGAAACGGGTTTGGCTATCTTACTTGTGTAATCGTTCAAAGGATGCTTTTCCAAGTCAAATTGGACAACTACTTCCCAAAATGAGGGAAAATGGAATGGTACGGCAAAATGGTATTGTCAATTCACTCTTACACATCGTACAAATCACCCGGGCTTGACGAAATAAACGCTATATTTCAGCAGAGAGGAATATCTCCTCTGTTGTGAATACTCTTAATGGACAACCTACTCAAATCACTAGAGGAAACCTGCGATAAATGTGTAGTCACATAAAACAAGAACTTATGCAACACACCTTTAGAATGGTTAAACAATAGGCGTAGAAGAATCATAAACCGAAAACACAAAATATGTAAATGATTTTCATGTCTCCCTTCTATGAGGTATACCTGGGTTTAATGCTGGGCAAAAGACGTGGAAAACAAATCAAAGAACGAAAAACTAAAGCTAAGAGAGCATACTGGATATGCAGGAGAGCCTTTGGTAGGTCATCGATACACAACTGCTTCATGAAACCTAACTTTTTTTATTTTTGTAGTAGCATGACGGACAGAAATTAGCCTCCCGAGGAACGGCCGAGAAAAGTTCAAACCCTTTTCTTTAGCGCACGACTTAGTATGGTAAACGGACGGCCCAAATATAAACAATGGATCTGGGTCTAGAATATTTAGTGAATTGCTTAGCATTATTGATACTATTGATACACTAACACTCGTAATCTACGAAACCCTCGCCTCTTCTATCTTCCGACCCACCACACCTCTTATGGCTTGAACGAACCAATCTCGTGTATGCTACGATAGATAAACACAAACCTTACCATCTTCGATTTCAACCATACAACTCCTTTCCTGAAGTCCCTTCTGCTTCACCACCACATCTAATTTTAGGTTTTAATCTTTAAATTTCTGTTTAATTTCAGATTAAGAATGAATAGTTTGCATTAAGCCAAATAAATGGGGTCTTTCGTCCCCACCAAAATTAAATTGATAACCATCTTCTAGGCAGGGATATTTGACACCAATGAGTGCATAAGATAAAACATGCTTTTCAACACTGGGCAAAACCACATCAATCTTCTCATCTTCTTCTCAATATATAAAAAGAAAAGTCCTGACTCACTCACTGACTCATCAACGCCCAGCCGGAACCCTTGGACCTAGAAAGCTGAAATTTTGCACAGAACTTCCTTTTATGATGTATACAAGGAATAAGAATAAGACATTTAGAAATTCGGCTTCTACAGGGTGTTACAGGGTGTTGAAGTTTGTATGAACAAAAAAATTTAAATTGGATTTTGAAGTTGAAATTTAGTGGATATATTCTAGAATAGAAATAAATAAACACGTGTTTTACCGTTTTCCAAAATTATAACTGTAGGCCAAAATACAGGGCGTTAAAGTTTGGCCATTTATAGTAATGCGCAACTGTAGTCAACGGCATTGCCGTTGCCATTGCTTCCTCAGGTACTGCAGCTCCAGCTACCTTGGTTAAAGCAGACAAGGGTCACTCTACTATCTCAAAGCATCTCAACCTAAGACGTTCTGAGTCTACATTTTGTTAGATCTCTATGCAGAGTGGCTCAGGTGCTTCGAGAACCCAAATTTATAGTGAGAGGTGAGTGTACCATGGCTCATAGAAAGGTATTGAGTATCGAAATAGAATGCTGGGTGGTGGCTTCAGACAGACCAAGCCTGTTGTGCCACGGGGAACATAGCAAATGAAGTGAAGGCCTGTCTCAAGTCATCAATTTGATAGCCTAATGTCGAAGTCCTCTCATTGAAAGTTAACATGCGTATCCATCTTTGCCGTGACTTGAAGGAAGTATTTCTTAATATTGGTGATGGAAAGCGGATGAAAGAATGAATTTACCGAGTAACCCATGCGATTTTATGGAAGATCTGTTTGGTTTTTCTGACAAAATATATAAAATGTACATAATTATTCATCATGCTGGAGAGGATTGCGTTTCATGAGTGAGGGAAAGAGTTATTTTCACTCAAATACAGGACTCAGCCAACAGCACCAATAATTTTCTGCTGAAGAAGTGGATGGTGTGGATCTAAGGAATAACTTTTTGTCCCTCAGCGGGCTCAGAGTCAATTGACTTGATAGCCTGGTCATCCTCGAGCTAGAAAGAAAAACCAGGAATGATGTTTACAAGGAGGTCTTGCAAATTTAATGTGAGGAACTGAAAGGCTATAATTACTCATCAATGTCTTGAAATCCGGAAAAGGACATAGGGTATACTGTGACGTCTTTCCACGCGAACGTAGTCGTGGGTATCAGCTAGTCTTTGATAGTCAAGCTACCCTAAATACACTTAACTCAGCCAAAATAAAATCAAAATTAGTTCTACAGGCTGTTAAAATCCCAGAAAAAAAAACTTGGTCATACTACACTAGATTCCTGCAATAATCCCTTCTGTAGAATAAGCAAATGCCTTTTCGAAATCCACAAGAAATATTAATTTCTCCTGAAACTGAGCAGGAATGGTTCATAATGGTTCACTGCAACGCGAACTTATCGCAAGCGGCAAAGCGGCAGAATATGTGCTCAGAAAAGAGGCTTTTCGCTCAATGACTGCGTGGTCACAACCATACGATTTCATACGTTTTAATTTTGCCGCTTCCTGCTCATTGCATGGCAGAGCCCTTAGACTATGCTTAGGAACGACAAAAGTTCTGTTCACATTGTTAGAAAATGCCACGCCCTCATACATGTGAGCGTCTGGAGACCACTCTAGGGCCATATGGATTGGCACAACAGGCCTCTCTAAGAGCCAGCAGTGCCAGAGCACATAATAATTATCATAATAATCATAATCTTAATGGTGACCGATAGTAAAAACGAAGTATGCAGTATACCTGCTAACAAGCACGCAATAAATGGCGTGTCTGGTAGTAATCGGTGAACAAGTATCTACAGCAGCGGTAGCCATAGAGGCGGTACTGAATATAAGATGGACTGTACAGACAAAAGAAAGGACCTAATCAAAGTGAAGGCACATTGTAAAAGAGATGACCGCGGTCAAGAGCCGAATATTCGGGGCTCACTACACCAACCCAGAATACCACGAGATTGTGTGCCTTTTTTTTTATTGAACCTGCTTTTATGGCTGGCACTGCGATCTAGCAAGATCTATTATGTCTCCGGTCTACTTAGCCTAATAGGTCTACTACTTTCCTAATAAAGGTGAGTGCTATTAGTAGCCGAGTTTCAAAACTCCGCCAATGAAAGATCCATGTACGTAGCCAGTACGGTGCCGGACTTTCACAGAGAATGTGCTAAAAGGTTTTCTCCTCTTCCAAACAAAATCGATACTCCGCATCTGAACAAAGGTAAAGTTTGTTGAGATGATGTCTTGTCTTAGGCCACAAAGGCTGGTAGGAAAGCCTTCTAGCTTCCTCATGTTGTTCCTGTCAAGGTTTAGAATTTCCTTGCCTTAGCCCGGGGACATTTTCCCATTTTTTAAAAAAGCTGTGACGGTAGCCCTATAAACGCCATAGAAGGGTTCTGGTCCCAAGAGCGCGGAAGCCGAACCGGCCCTAGCAAGCTCATTGGCAGTCTCATTGCTTACAATGGTGGGCGGGCACCCAACCAAGCTTAATCTTGTTATCTCAGATGTGTGCATAACGGCTTCGTTCTCCCAGAGGCAGAACGTGTTGATAAAAATAGGTGTGGTCATCTAAGGTATTGGTAAAAGTGCAAAGATCAGCGCGCATATGCATAAACGGAGCACAAAGAACTACCCCTTCCGCGGCACTTGACGTGCTTCTAAATTGACCTGAATGCCTCCTATCAATGGCCAAACTGCAACATTAGCCACTCTTCGATCTTATGTAGAACCCGGAAAACACAGCCTAAATTGAACTTCGATCTCAACTCTGGACGAAAATACCCTCCAGAGAGGAGTGGTAGAGTGATGACACCAGATACGAGTGCTTTACTCACTTCTACCTGAATAATAAGATTCCAAAACCGCGAGTACAGTTGAAGGAGGCGTTTTTTCTGAAATGCTCTCCCTCAGCATTTCCTTTCATCTACCTGACTACTGTAGTGTATTTCAGAGGGAGATTACGCCGATCAAAGAAGCGTTTTCTTGGCTGAAGTACAATGTGGAATCCTGTGAAGACAGGGAAGGGGCGGATGAACTCGCCAAACGCAGTACTACTCAAGACATTTCACAAGAACGGCGGAATCTAGGAACATCACTTGCTACGTGTAAACTACTGTTAGAGTACGATGTGATCAGTACGATAAATGTAATAAGGAGGAATGGAACCACATTTGATACCTCCGGAGAGGTACTAGCAGTGTAATCGGTTCTCTAACTGGCCACTGTCCTAGTGGCCTTCATACCAGAACGATTAACTTATGGTTGCTAGACACAGATCAGCACTCTTTACAAGAAATAGATAAGGAAACTATAATCAGGATCAAAACGTAATGGTGCGTGCCGTATGGACAAATGTGCAGTAGCCAGACTATGGCCAGGCCTTATTAAGTAGAAATCCAAAAATCTCGAATAACTTAGTCGAAAGGATATACAAATCGTTTAAAGTGTCTTAACACGGCACTTCGCTATATTAACGGCTTGAGTAACCCTACAACGATCATAGCAGGAATTGCATGAACGAAGACACTTGCTGTACGAATGTCCCGCACTAGTCCCGCAAAACAATGAATAGTCTTGGTAGTACTCGTAGTTCCTTCTATAGACTTGTGGACCTTCATATTGCTGAGATTCCTATCCCTTCCTGAGTTGTTTCTAAATTAGCCAAGCCCACCCCTTAGCCAGACGCCAATGAGTAAACCTTTATGGGTTCAATGGAACCGTTTGAAGTCTAAGTAAGTCTTGGGACACACAAAAAATTACCAACCAAAAGCATGGGCTTTTTATCAAACTAGTTCTGCACGAATTACTGAGAGAGAACCAGTCTTCCACTTCCTCTGTACCTGACCAGGCAAATCCCAAAGAAGAAATATCAATCTAGGAGCCCTATGTTCTATGTACATCTGTGCTTTGCATGAACAAACACCCTAGATTATCAGATGTGAATCTATAATATTTTCTTAGAATGGAATATGAGGCAAATCCGTCCACCCTACCAAACTTAAGCTGGGAATTAGGTGCTGGAAGCTAAAAGGTGTTGCATAACTCCGAACA
Source organism: Matsumyia berberina (assembly GCA_917880715.2). Lineage (NCBI taxonomy): Eukaryota > Metazoa > Arthropoda > Insecta > Diptera > Syrphidae > Matsumyia > Matsumyia berberina. The sequence goes on along the minus strand of OU862870.1, from coordinate 104,334,389 downwards.
AAATGACGCACATGCTTGGTTGAAGTACTATATGACAAATAGTAGTTCCTGCAACGGATTTTTATGGCTTCAAAATCCGTTTCCACTTAATTACGTATTTATCAATGGACAATTTTTTTTTTAATCCTTTACCAGCTTTTCATGTGCATTGGTACACATCCTACCACTGCATCATAGATTTCATATAAAAGCGGATTACTGTCTCCCTCTCATTAAAAGCCATCAGAGCAGTGTGGTAAGCGATTATCTGTCCACACATATGTATGTTATGAAACTTTTTACTGCCATTCGCTTTATAATGACGACACCACTTTAACCTTTCTGTGCGAATACACATCAAGTGCTCGGAGATAGGAGGCTCATAAAAAATTCGTGTATTCTGAGCCGTTTTGCACATTTGATCCATTGAACCACATTTGAATTTTAGGACTCGTAAAAGTATCCCCGCGCACATCAGTGAAATGACCCATTAGTTTCATTGCCTCTGCGGATGTGTCAACAAAAATGTAACTTCCTCTCCGGCCTATCACGCACTCCTAATATGAAAGTTCAACAAATTAACGCGGCTTGAAATAAAATTCTAATAAAAATTAAACAGGTTTCAGGCGCCATTGATAATTAAAAAAAAACACACACACACACAAACTTGTAACAATTAATTGAACAAACAAACATTTTACCCAAATCAGTAGTTAATTTCAAAGATTAAAAAAAAAAATCATGGAAAATGGTAAACGAATTCCAAAGGTATTTTCGCCGCAGTCGCCAAAACTTTTAAAACTCAATTACAGCGACTAAAAAAGTTCCACATACGCCATACACCATATGTCGTCAACAGTCAACCGTCAACCGTCGAGTTGAAGGTTCTGAAGAGTTCATTAAATTTTCAAAAACCCTCGAGAAATATCAAATTCATTCCTTATCCAATTGATTTGGTTAAAAATTAACAAGTTATCAGTAAGTTATCGCTCAATTGCCGAGATGCTGATAAAAAACAAAAACGAAAGGAAAAACATACTTTCAATGGAATGGCGGTTAAAAATAGATTCAAAATTGAGTAAACAAAACTAAATATGTGTTCCGAGTAAATATGCTTTTTCTGCTTTTGGTTTTTTAATTAATTACACTCGCCGAGATATGGGAGAGTGTTTCTCTCACTCTATCTCTACCTCTCTCTCTCTTCAATCACAGCGGAAGGAATCCAAATGGAAATGGGAATTGGAATGGGAATTTTGTTACTCAATACTGTATACGAGAGTTGAGAGTTTTCGAATTTATTTCCCCACTTTTCCGCGCCAGTTTATAGCTTGTTTCGTAATATTTTATCGTTCTTTGCTCAATGGAGTGCCAGTGGGGTGGAAGTCAATTAGGAAAATGGAAAAAAAAAAAAAGTTCTACAACACAATCGAGATAAGTTGAAGTTTTGATTTTCGATAGCAAATCTCGATGGAATATTTGAGTACCTAATACATATGCTCATCAACGTTCTGGTGGTGAAATCGAATACTTTTATCTACACGGGGGGATGATATGTACTCTATGATTCACGTCCAGAATCGGTAGATGAAAATATGGAATTTACCCCAGACGTGCAAAAGTTGGCCTAGATGGCCAAAAGTTGGAAAAGATGGCCTAGCTGCCGAGCTGTTCAAAGCAGCAGGCGATGACTTGGTAAGGAGCATGCACCAACTCATATGTAAAATATGGTCGGAGGAAAGTATGCCCGATGAATGGAACCTCAGCATTGTTTGCCCGATCCTCAAGAAAGGAGACCCTCTGAACTGCGCCAACTACAGAGGCATCAGTCTTCTTAACATCGCTTACACGATCTTATCTGCCGTGTTGTGTGAACGCCTGAAGCCGTTCGTCAACAACCTGATCGGTCCATATCAGTGTGGTTTCAGGCCGGGAAAGTCCACCATCGACCAAATATTCACACTGCGGCAGATCTTGGAAAAAACCCAGGAACTTCAAATCGATATCCACCACCTCTTCATCGATTTTAAGGCCGCGTATGACAGCATCTATAGAGACGAGCTATACAGAGCCATGTCTAGTTTTGGCATCCCTGGCAAACTCGTCCGTCTGTGCAGGATGACGATGGAGAATGCAGGCTGCTCCATCAAGGTCGGTCAAGACCTCACTGAGACCTTTGATGTCAAAAAAGGATTTAGACAAGGCGACGCGCTGTCATGCGCCTTCTTCAACATCGTTCTTGAAAGAGTTGTGCAAAACTCACGCGCCAACACCAGAGGCACAATCTTTCAAAAGTCCGTCCAATTACTCGCATATGCCGACGATATTGACATAATCCGAAGAACGCAGCGTGATGTCACTAGTGCGTTTGTGAGTATTGAGACGGAGGCGGCGAAGATGGGTAAGTCACTATAGACAGCTATAACTTTGAGGTAGTTAAGGACTTTGTCTACCTTGGCTCCGCTATAAACTCAGACAACGACACCAGCGCTGAGATTAAACGAAGAATAACTCTTGCCAATCGCTGTTTCTTTAGGCTAAGAAGGCAATTGAGTAGCAAAGCTCTTTCTCGAACAAGTAAGGTGATCCTGTATACGAACTTAATCCTCGCAGTCCTGCTTTACGGCGCAGAGGCATGGACTCTGTCTAAAGCGGTTGAGGCTGCTCCTGGCTCTTTCGAGAGGCAAATTCTTCGGGTGATTTTTGGTCCCGTCTGCATAGATGGTGAGTAGAGGAGGAGGTACAACGTCGAACTATACGGGCTGTATAGCGACATCGGCTTAGCCACAAGAGTGAAGGTTCAACGACTGAGGTGGCTGGGTCATGTGGAGCGGCTGGACACCAATGCTCCGGCCCGGAAAATTTTCACATCCACACCTGAGGGACGGCGCAGTAGAGGAAGACCGCGACTCAGGTGGCGCACGCAAGTGGAAGGGGACCTCAACCAACTTGGCGTGCGAAACTGGAGGCAGCTGGTTAAAGATCGAGCTGGCTGGAGAGACTTGTTGGTTGAGGCCCAGGACCACTCCGGTCTGTAGCGCCACCTTAAGTAAGTAAGTAAGTGCAAAAGTTTCATAGATTTTTCTATTTATTTCCTATAAAGAAATAAACAATTTTCTTATAATTTACAAACAAATGAATACATGCAAAAACAGAGGTGATCGACCATACAGATTGGTTACCATACTTCACCAGAACGAATGACAAATGAGTGGACAGCATCCTAAGTGGGTCACAAACAGGGAATTCGCCCCCTAATTAGGCACTGGTCGTAAACTGCAGTGGCAAGAGCCATACTTATTACTTATGTACGGAATCATAGTCTAGTGGACAGCACTGGACAAAGTTAGCTACGTCAGCGGTTCAACTATGCGCTACTACTGGTCAATACTTGAGCCAGCAGCAAAGAGATAGGAGTCAATCCTACAAAGACAGAGATTGTGCTTTTTACTACGTAGAGATCAATCCCTGCCTTCAAACCTCCGAAGATCGGAGGTGTTTAACTCAATCATGGGATTTTAAAATGGGCGTTGGTACACTGGCTATACACGGCGGTTGTGAGACCCATCCTAACCTATAGCTCACTAGTCTGGTGAAAGGTGCTGTAGAAGCAATATCAGCTTTCAAACCTCAAATGGCAGCCTGTATAGGAAACCTGGGAGCAATGAGAACAACACCAACAGCGCCAATGGAAACCATGCTAAATTTCGTATCGCTGGGTCTGTTCTGTAGCAACATGGCAGCAAAAACTCCATTGAGACTGAGAGAAGGACCACAGTGGACACCAGCTCCCTACAATCACGCCTCAGTACTGTCTCGATGGGAGAATGCCGACAGATCGACAGAAACAGATCATATGATCCAGACTCTGGCATTTTATGGGAGATTCAGTATAAGAATTCCTGACAGAGATGACTGGAGGAACAACAAAGTTACCAATAAAAAGGAATTGGCTTTCTATACCGATGCAGGTGGCGGAGTCTACTGCAAGGCCCTCCTTTAGAATAAAAGACGACTGCTGTGTCTTTCAGGACGAAATCACAGCCATCATCGGGACTTCGAAAACTTTCCGCGAAAAGGGTATCATCGCAAGGATAATTACGATCTACATCCACACCAGGGAACCAGGGCCTATGGATATCCCAGGTAACGAAAGGGCGGACTAACTTGCACGAAGGTGAGCAGCGCTGCATGCCTCACAGCTTGTTAAAAAGTATATTGAAACGAGCTCATCAGTCGAGCCAATACACACACATGTGCAACGGCTAGAAATTTATGAACGAGTTATAATAAGAAGAGATCTCTGGTCAGACTTACATATTTGTCGCGAAGCAAAGATAGTCTTCGGCATCATTACTGTGCACTGCGCCATTGGTACTCATGCGGAGCGCGTCAGTAAACATTAAGATTACTTCGACAACGACAACGACGGCGGCTCTCTTTGTCTTAACAGGTTCCCGGGGTAGAATTAGAAGATTGGCGCAATGGACCCTATTGCTGGTCTAAATGAGCAATGATAAAAGTCACAAGGCAACCATTCACCTCACCTAACCTAGCTACGTCAGCATCCTTAATAAAATTTAGAGGCATGTGTTAGTATACCGGAGCCATACGAACTACTCTCAATGCGGCACTGGAAATCATGTTATACATCCTCCCACTGGATATTTATGGCAATGACACCAGAGAGTGGTTTGAATGGAAACATTATGACTCAGGACATCCCAAAGCTTAAGCAAATAGAAGCTAAGAACTACGTAACCAAGACTTCAATTATATATCCAAAACCAGTATTTCTAGCCGACAGGAATGGGAAGGGACTTCTAGTCATCTACGCTGACGGGTGTAAAACATGAACCAGTCTCTTAACCTACCGGGTGACTGCAGCGTTTTCTAGGCAGAGATACTGACAGTAAAGCCGCTGTAGGGTTGTTGATAAGATCGGTACTAAACACATTTACGCCGACAGCCATCATCATCATCATTTTCCAATAGGCCGTTTATCCACTATGAGGGTCACGGGTTAAGTAGACTCTCCACATTTCCCGATCTTCCGCCGTCGACTCTCAATCATCTGGGGCTATCCCCATACGGGTAGATGTGAGACTTCGGACTTGGTCCAGCCATCGCATCCTGTGCCTACCCAGGGGACCCCAACTGCAAAGCAGACGAATTAACCAAAAACGACACAAAATAGGAGCTCTTAACTGTAACAGGAGCACTTCAAATGCCAATAGAAACGGCAAGACACAAAGTCTCCACAAAAGCGCTGCGTCGAATTAATGAGATATGGTGTAACCTTGATACGCGCAATTATGCGAGAAACACTTAGCATTGGCTTAGCTTAAACGATACAAAACAAACTGCCTACTGGGAATCAGCAGAACACATAAACACCCTACTCAGTGTATAAACAGGTCACTGTGCAATCGGCACACACGCTATCAAGCTAGGAATTCAGGCCAACCATTTAAACCGCCGTTGAATAGAGGAGAAGGGGAAGGGGAAGAGGAAATACCATTTACCTTGCTATTGAACTGTCCGGCACTCTCTTCTTTGAGAAGAAAAACTCTGGGAAAATACTTCAAGATATTTCCGAATCGAATATTCACAGAATAGGAAAATTGATCCAAAAATTAAAATGGTTTCAAGAGTAGTAGAGTAAAGGTAATGAACCGACTAAGGCGATACCTCAATGGATGGAACCGCCTCAGTAGCTACTGTTTAACCTGCGACCTATTAAGTTCCAAAACGTATGGACATCGACCATCAAACAACACGAGATATCTCGTATTCCTCAAACTGAATTCTAAGAAATCACAGTTGTTTGCAGTTCTGGCCAGAAGGAATATGATATTGTTCATCTGCGGCACTCCAAGTGCAACCAAGTGGTTTAACCCAAGGAAAGCAAGAACTTCCTTGAACCACCTATTCTAATATCAAGTCTATTCATTCTATTCTAGTCATATCCTCTCGTCTTGGTAGAAGTGGATGTTTAAAGAACTCAATTAGCCCTAATCCTGCCATCCTAGTCTTCGGACAAAAATCTTAGAGAGATTACTAGGACGGATCCATGAGCTGTATCGCCTGCACGAGCATAAGATGAGGGGAAGGCAATTCCTAATCGCAGTGGATAACCAGCTGTAATAAGGTGAATGAGTCAGACTTTTCTAATCATCACTGGCGATGGAGTGTGTCTGTGTGGCTTGGGTTAAAGGACATGTCTGAATCAAAGGAAACGGGAAGGCCGACTTCCCAGCGAAGCATAGCTCAACCTTAGGGTTCGGTGCTCTCGAACCGTTTGCTGCAGTAGGTAGGGGATTAGTTAGCGACATGATTCATAAATGAACCACAAATGAACACGCAAACAAACCAAAATGCCGTTAAAAGTGTCTGCTGGTTGAATCAAGTAAGAAGTTCCAAACCTCACGCGAGGTACTCTCAAATGGATTGTACCGCGTTCCACTGGGCATGGAAACTACAGAGGTCACCCAAGCTAAATGGGGCTGGTGGACTATGCATTGAGGACCTTGAGACAGCGGCGTATATACTGTGCCGCTGTCCACCTTTGCCGAGTAGAAACTATTGGAGTTGAAGCTATCCTTGGATGGAAACCAATAGGATAGGCATAATTTTAATTAACCGGAGAATAACGATGACACAAGAAATCGAATTTAGGGTGGAACTGCAAAGATATTCGTAGGGTATCCTGGACTAAGATTCTGAGTGGAAAAGAGGCGAAAAGTGGTCCAATGAAGGTGGCCTGATTCGATATCTCTCTGAATTCGTAAGATCACATAGCACAAGCACATATTCAACAACGAAAAATCATCTTCCGCGAAGTTTAGCTTCCTTTTTGGGGCCACATACTTCAATACTGCCGCTGCTTTGCATTTGGAGGTCATGCTCAAAACACTGTCTTCATTGACTCGACATATTTCAGAAAACAGCAATTCTCCTATTAGGAGACGCTTCAGTAATGCCAAATCTCCAATTACTGAATCACCGAAGAGTAGTAGTATAAGTCTGCCTTTATGTAGATTTTCCCTCCAGAGCTGAATGACAGACGGCTCAAAAATTAACTACGGAGTTGGTGCGGGAATCTTGTCGGAAATCTGCCTGCCGACTATTTTAAAACAATTCAACAGTCAAGCATAACATCGCTATCTTAATCTTTTTGGTGGCCACCAGACATGAGAAACCCAAATCAATGAGCGACAATCAGTCGACAATGCTGTCAAGCCAAGCACAACATAGCTATCTTCATTGACAGCCAAGCCGGGAAACTAGTGGAACAATGCCGAAATGAACTGAAATACCTAGACAGCAAGTTTAGAAATGCGCTCCGGTTATAGGGACATAACAAGAAACGAACGCCCCGACGAACTTGCCAAGCAAGGCTTTGACAGCTCACTCGCGGAAAAAGTCCATATTCCACTGGTCGCTGCAAAAGGCAATAAAGATTCACACTTCCTATCGATGGTCAACTTTAGATGGAGCAAAGCAAACAACTGCATCATATTCAGGGCGATGTGGCCAACCTTCGACCAGCACAGGCACTGTAGGGCAACTTAGTAGGACCCGTCCAGATATCGTCCGAATTGTAGCGATAAGTAAGGGTCACTGGCCAATTGGGGAACATGCAGCGTACTTTGATTTTCCCCACAACACACACTATCGTAGCTGCGAGAACGTTAACGAGAAATAAACTCTCGTTCACTTCCTCTGCTAATGTCTGGCTCTGGCCAAATTCAGGCAACAAGCTTTAGGCAAACCATTCTTCGACGAACTTAAGGAGATTTTGGATGACGTCCTAGTGTACGTGTGGTCTGGCGAATCTTCCTGTTTCTTTGGTGAAGGCCAGGATGCCGCGGATTCGTTTGTCCTTGAGATGCCTCAAACCCTGTATCCACATGGACCCCATTCCAATGCCCCACATCTGGGCGGTGGCATAGGAAATGCTAGAGATCTTCTTATCTTACTCGCATTTCCTACATGTTTGTGTGTCAGCGAGGTGTTTCTTGAGCTTAATGTGTCCTGTGATGAGTCCCACCATCAGCCTCAATTGTTATCTGCTTGAGCCTAGACCGTTCTTAGTGACCAGGTTGAGTTTCTTTACGAGTGATCTACCCACGTTCCACGTCGAGAGGTTTGCCCAGTGATCTTCGAAGATGCGCTTCCTTAACTTCACCGTATAAATCCGAGAACTTCTTGAAATCTCTTAAAACGCAGTTTTTAAACGTCCAACCAAATCACGACAAGGACCCATCATTTTTACGACTACTTGACAAATACATGAACTTGTCTCAAGTAACATTTTCATTTTCTCAAAAGGCCTGCTCTGATTTAAACCGTTTCCTTCCACCTTCCTCTCCTAATATATCGACCATTAAACCCATGACCTTCAACCCAGTCTATTGTTTATCGAAACCAGCTCAAACCAAAAACATAATAATATACAACCAACCAATATCAAACCGTAAAGTTGGAAAAATCAAAATAAAAAAAAAAATCCAAAAGAAAAGAATTTTCATTGATTTATTCGGGGGTACACGCCGCTAAGCATTTAACAGCCTTCAAGATACTAAAAGGAAATGTTATGCGCCGGCAATAAAGCCTTCTTCATAAAAAGACAATAGTAAATCCGTTTATTGATTTCTCTGGTGTGTAAGCATGCTGAGCTCAAGAGTTTATTTACTCTCATATTCAGTAAAATTGAATGTAAAACCATACTTCACTTACGTGGGTTTGTAATATTCTTGGGCATTGCGAGGACTGCATCTGCTGGTGGCTTGTCTGACTTTGCATTTGGCCATTGATATACGTGCTCATAAAATGGCGGATTATGCAATGTTGTCAGTGATAAGCTTATGTGTTTTAAATCGCTGAGAAGAAGCAATCTTTCTAAACAAAAAAATAGGAAAGATGAAGAATAACCTTTCGTAGTCAATGGTCCCTCTTTTGGGCTCTATGGCAAACATTGTAAAACATGTTCCACTGTGTCCTAATAGATCAAAGCGCCTATTTTTAGAGACGTGTTTGAATTCTTGTGTTTTAAATGAAGGCAAACGAAACCTTTCAGACGTTAGAGAGCTTTCTGTAGAAGGGTTGCAAAATAGATCCACAGTGAAGGCTCATCACGAAGTCAACCAAGAGCAGACTTGAATGCCCGCTGAGCTTAAGATGCCGTTGGTCCCGGAATGAAAGTACTCTTTATTCGCTAAAGTCAATTCCAGGCAGATATTACCACGGTCCCAGAGACATGTCGAATAAAATAAAAAAAGGTGAAGAAAACGGGAGCGCGGTTTATCACAGCTATTACACGAGAACCCACATATGTTTTGGGATGAGAACCCGTCATAGTAAATCTACGATCAATGCTACATTTTCAAATGTCAGTCAAGTAAGTCTCAGCAATACGAAAATCGCACTTGACCTCTAGAAAATCGGTAAGGAAAATATATCTCTCGTGCGGCAATTTTTTTTTCTCCAGTTTCGCATGCCAAGTTGGTTAAGATCACCTTCCACTTGGGTGCGCCACCTGGCCGAGACGTCGGTGTTGGGTGTCCTTTCTTGTTGATAGCATATACTTGATTTTGCCCTCTTTGAGCGCTAAACCCATCTTCGCCGCCTCCGTCTCGATACTCAAGAACGCGCCAGTGGCATCACGCTGCCTTCTTCCGATTATATCAATACCATTGGCGTATGTGAGTAACTGGACCGACTTTTGAAAGATTGTGCCTGTGGTGTTGGCGCGTGAGCTTTGCACAACTCCTTCAAAAGGTGGTGGGTATCTATTTGAAGTTCCTGGGGTTTCTCCAAGATTTGTCGCGGTGTGAATATTTAATCGATTACTGTCCTGAAGCCACACTGATATGGACCAATCAGGTTGTTGAAGAACGGCTTCAGGCGTTCACACAACACGGTAGATAAGACCTTATACATAGGCGATGTTAGAAAGACTGATGCCTCTGTAGTTGGGGCAGTTCAGAGGTTCTCCTTTCTTAAGGATCGGGCAAACAAGCTGCACTTTACCAAAAATAAATTCAGACCCGTTCTTAACACAACTCAATGTCGGTCATGCCGGAGCAAGGTACTGAGCAGCTAAAAGCGCTCTACGCATCTAAAAAAAATTCGTTTTGGTATCAAGCGACCATTTAGGCCACTGCACCATCTCTATCTCCAAAATTGAAGACAAATACTGATCACGCTATAAGCATCCCAAGCCATGGCAAAATGATTCAAGCTGAAATTACCAACAGATATAGGCATTTACATGAACAGCCAAGTGGTGATTAAGGCCCACCGCAACGATCTAAACCTCCCTCGCGACGTAAGTTCATACACGTTTGGGCCCTGGGGCATAGAGGGCTAGAAGAGATTTGGAGCTGACCAAACAAAGAGAGAGCGGATTTGGATGGCCAGATTCCTGAAGGCACGATGCGTCACCTATCATACATACAGTATTATTCGCCAACTGATGAGCAGGAGACCTTCTACAACCAGCTAGGCGCCGTGGTGGACTTGGCAACCGCAATGACAGTGATGAAAGATTTATAGATTTCTACAGGCCCAATTGGGGAAACAACAGTAGAAGTGGGGTGAAAGATAGGAATGCTATAAGTTTAAAAATTAGGGCTTTCGTGGAATCAGCTCAGCTCAAGGTCATCGAAGATTTTCGCTATCGCAAATTAAAGTCGAAAATTATGTAAGAAAGTCGACCAAACGGCATCTAGCCCCGAGCACGATATGTAGACTTCCTGTAATGAAGGACTTTTAGTCGCTAGTCAAGCAGATTTTGGAAGATCTTTTCAAGAAACACTTTGTGCAACTTTTTGGTGGCCAGCAGACATGAAAGCCCCAAATTAATAAGCAAATCCTGTCTGTATAGAAGTCGAGCAAAACTATCAAGCCAATAGGTAACGTTAGGTTAGAGAGGCTGTCGACATAGATGACGCACTGAGACCAACAGTATGTTCATTGTGATACCTTGGCATCTAGAAGCAATTCTCTTTCTTAGGTTTCCGAAATCTTGTTGTGCTAGGTCGCTAAGATTGTCAAAAGAAAAGGCACCAAGATGGTTCCGTCTTTTGCGAGATGGAGGATCGTCTTTTCCTCTTCCTCGTTCTGCAGAAGCTGCAGGAATGCCCAGGCGAGTGGCATGTCTGCCTATGAGGCACAGTCTTGTCATGACACCTATAGTAGCCTCGAGATGCCGTCTACTTAGCAAAATTAATCTCTTAAAGCGCTTATGGTCTACTGAGGGCCAGATTTATCTGCTAGTTTGGCAGGTGGTGCCATTGGGCCAAATTAGATTGGCTTTGCTGATTGCTTCTGCCTTATATTTCAATTTGCATGTAGATAGTAGCACTCCGAGGTTTTTTTTTTCAGAAAGAACCAATATTGTAGTACCATTCTTAGCGAGTTCATCTTGGATCTTGCCTTGCAGTTTCGTGGAATGTTCTTGTGTCCTGGTACCCAGCAGAGAAGTATGTTCAATTGCTATGCCATCTCTACGAGAGACGAGTGACAATCTAGAACCATTTTTGACGTTACAAAGTTAATGGATGGCATAGATTTCTAGCAAAGCAGCTTCCTCGTTCTCTGACTAGTAGAACATAAAGGCTGTTTCAGGCAAAGATTCACCACGTCTCTGCAGTCCGATTAAATAATGTTAAAGCATCTTAAAGACAAATTAAGATTTCCCGTATATATCCCATACAATTTTTTTTATTAAAGTCCTTACCCCCACCGTTCGAAATTAAAAATGCTGTACAACACGTTCTCGCATCTCGTTAATATTCCGAACATTCGACGTAAAGAATCAAAGAGCACACACTCTGGAAATTTACTCTCTAATATTGTCCTTGTTTTTCGTAACAAGATTTCCCTTTCGTACAAGATTTCGCAACTGTTGCAACGCAAAACATGAATGATGTCGATCATCAATCATTGTTTAACTCTCGGCAGGTCTTCCAACCGAGAGTTACTCGTTTAAAAGTGATTTTTATAAAATTAAATTCACATCACACGGTCTTAAAGGAGTCAATTTAACGGTACAGACATTTGATGTTAAAGCTATTTTTAACGACACTTAAATATGGAAAGCATTCCGTAAGGATGTTACGCAAAGATAAATGGGGGTAACATGGACATTTACTTCCGTTAACGTTGAATATTTACATAAATCCATTTCGCAATGCAATTGTGCCTAAGTGGAGTTAAGGGACACCAAAGCGACTATATACGAGCTTTTGAAACTACAGAAGGGCAAGTGGTACAGATGGCCAAAAAACAAAGCGTACTGGAAGAAGGAGCTATCTCCCGTGAAAGCAACCATAGCCCTTCTTTCCCAAACTGTCGTTGGTTAGACAATTAGAAAAGAGGAATAAATTGGAAACACTTGAAATGGATGTCAAAGAAATGTGACGGCAACTGTGTCGTACCCATCGGATACTGTTTGCTGTCCACCCTGACTGGACTTACTGAACTTATAAGCGCGAGTGTTGACCAAAAGATAACATAGAAGCACTAAGAGGCTATCGACTTCGAAATATTCGGAGCTCAGACTGAAGAGGATTTTCAAGAACTCGTCGGGGTCTTAGAAAGAGATGGTGGCGGATGAGCAATTAAGAGGCCAAAACTAGTACTCCCATCCCTGAAATGAAAAAAGAATAATCTCTCGTACAAGGAGTTTTTTGTACAATGGTCCTTCAAGTAAGAGGTTGTGCCATCGAGGTAACTATTCGGCCACGTAAGAGAAATCCATGTTGCGTATCTAGGGTGATATACTACTGTTAACGACCCTGGTACCCGACATAAGGACATCGGTCTTCGATTCCGCACGTGGAATGTTCAGACCTTTAACAGGCTGCGTGCAGCCGAACCATTAGCAGACCCTAGACTGCACTAAAGCAAACCTAACCATCAGCCAAGGTTCACGATGGAATGGGCCAGGTAAAAAGATGATGAAAAACTGTGACATCCATCTGTTATGAAGATTTCTACAGAGAGCGGGATAAGTTCTTATTCGCATACGAATTTATCATACGCAATAGACTAAGGCAAGAAATCTTGTACTTTCGAAACGTGAGCGAAAGTCTTATGTGGGTATCTCAAGCGGCACAACAAAGAAGAATAGAGATAGGCTTCAACGTCTATAAGCTGCAATCGGAGAAGACCGCCAGTATCTCGAAATTTCTTAACAAATCCTATGCCACCGACATCAAATGCCGACTACCAGTGGCGACGCTTCCAACATACTATAAAAAACGTCGCAACGCAATGTATAAAAACTTAATCATCTCAGTTTTACTTAATTTCGTTGAAGCAGAGGTTCTTCGAGTATAGAAGGCGGATGAAGAAATTCTTAGTCGTCTCGAACGATAAATTCTTTGTAAGACACTCGGTCCCGTTTGCGTTGACGGACTTTGGAGAAGGAGATTAAATCACAAACTATACAAGCTGCGCAGCGACGTTGATCTGATGAAAAAATTACGCATTGAACTTTTGAGATGTCTGGGATATGTAGAGCGAAGGGACTTTAACGTTCCGGATCGCAGAGTCTTCGTATCTAACCTGTAAGAACTAAGTAGAGGAAGACCTTGCCTAAGGTAAGACGAAACAACAACTCGGTATGCACAACTGGATGCAGTTAACCAAGGACCAGACTAACTCCACAGGGATTATTGTTCCATGCATTGAATTTTAACGCTTCATATGTATATTAGGTTAGGTTAGGAAGTGGATGACAGGTACAACCAACATACTTAGACCTATAATAGGTCCGTAATGACACCGCATGAATCTTAGAAATTTCTCATTTACCTACTTGTTAAATCACTTGGAGCTTCTGATGAAAGAGACTTTTGTTTTCTTCTATGGAAGGGAGCAGGGCAGGTGCAGAGAAGAGGGGGTGGAAATAATTTTCTCCTCTTATCGTCTAAGCAGCTTCTGCGGAAAAAATGCCTCGGCACCCAACAAAAGTGAATATTGAAGGGAATCGTACGAAACACCGACAAAAATGATGTCGACCATTAACGACACGTTTTTCGGGGTTTTATCAATCGAGTTTTTGCAATCGACATTTTGAAAGTTGGTAAATCTTACCTAACCTCATATTAAACTGCTCTGCCACCTCTACGTGAGACGAACACCAATCTAGGGCCACTATTAAATTTATAGAGAATTATTCCAAGAACTTGGTTGCTGCTTGGCTATCCGAGAAAATGCGGAAATATAAGGCAGGTATCACGTTTTAATTTAGACAAATATACAACTCCCTAATCGCCATTATATCCGCTTTGAACACGCTGCAATGATTTGGGGGACGGAAAGAAAGGGTAAAAATTAAGCCTATCAAGGAAAACTCCCCCACCTACCCCTTTGTTGGTTTTTACCCCGTCGGTGTAGAAGTGAACCGACTTGTCCATCGATCCCATCAGTCAGTTTACAATCGACGATAGACATTCTGCCATTCCAGCAAAGGCTGTGTTGCGAATATCCAACCACCAGAAGTAAGCACAATCAACTGCCAGAGCCTTTGGCAAAAAAAAGTAAAGGAGGATATAGAACTAAGTAAAAAGGAGCATGCGTTGAGCAGGAGTCCAGGCATAGAATTCCAATAATCAGATTAAGAGAATATCCCAAAGATTTACAAAAAACCTGCTAAAACGAAACGAGAACATCATAGCGGACTCAAAATCAGGACGAAAAATCTGAAAATACATCTGTGGACTGTTGAATGGCGACGATAGCCAAAACTCTACCAGACAGACAAAGCACCTTAAAGTAGAGGACGAAGTCCATGCAGCTATCGCCAAGCTTAAGACAAATAAAACATGTAGGTTGAAAAGGCGCGTTCACCAGTTCTATTACCCTGATCTATAACGGTACCAAAATCATTCAGACTTTCCCGTACCACTAATATTGCCGAGGAATTTGAAGTCAACTTAACGTTTACGGGCAATGGACATCGTTTTGTATTAACCTGATTGTGGTGTAATGCCCCATTTCACCCGCCCACAAACCTTACCTGCAGGATTGCCTGCAAAATTTATTCGTTGTCCTGTAGAAGGGATTAGCAAATGTCCCAAGGAATGCCTGTCGCATGTGAATTAAGTGCATACGTAGCATTACACAACTTGAATGGACCTAAAGCTGATATTATTGGACCAAGTGTTTGAATTTCCAAGCAGGTGAATTCCCCTATTCATTAAGATAATTGCATTCTTGGACAAGTGTTCAAGTGCGTTGTGGTTTGCGAAATTCAATTTCTTATCGACCACAATTCCATTTGCCTCCCACGCAGAATTTTCTTGGCAATTGCATCCTCCTGACCAAAACGAAACTGTATCTTATCGAACTTTGAATTTTCATTTCCCAATTATAATCAAGAAATACAGATTTTCTTCCTTTTTGTTGTTGTATTCTTCAAAAGCTACATCAAGCATGACCTATACTATTCACTCAATACAAGATGAAATGTATTTGCAATCTTCAATCTTCAATACACAACAAAGCGTCCGTCGCCGTTCCCACTCTTCAGTGTGCAACGAAACGTACCACTGGGGTAGGTGGTGGCGATGGTGATGGGCGAGGGTGACGTACATTATACACATCCCTGCTTGGATGTACAAACACATAAAGGTACACGATGTGCCTATCTTGCACAGAAAGGAAGTAATTTCAAAGTGCGTAGGGGATGAATAAAAATAAATACTTTGGGGGGACAGACGAAAGAGGAAAGAAGAAAAATCTACGAGCAAATCTTCAAATCTCAATCTAACTATAGAACGATTGCTACGATTGGATTAGTAGTAGTGATATACGTTACAAATGGGAGTGGTGCGTGTCTATACACAGAGCGTGTGTTTTTCCTCCTATCCGGGGGTCGTATTCGTATCAAAGCGAAAAAATCGTGTAATACGCCAGCGAAACATCCCTGAGCGCGAGCTCGAGCTCTGATTCATTTTGTGGGAAAGTGATTACCAGACAGGAACGTCAACTACACAAGGATATCGAGCGCCAGCCTTCATCATTTTTCACTTACGTCTGAGCCGGGGGAGAATCCCATCAAATGTTCTCCCACAGAGGGGGATGAAAAATCCTGTTGAATTTATTTCAGGGACACAGAGAAAATTCTAAAGCGAGTAAATGGGAAAGAGTATGAGTAGATATATACGTAATGAATGCGAGAGCGAGAGAGCAAGAGAGAAGCGAACAATTTTGTGTTTTGCAAATGCTAGGGGAGAAAACCAAATGGTAAGGCAACTCTAAAGCGGGCCATCTACGATGAGGGAGTGTTCTACGAAAATTGTCAATGCGAAACATTATGACAACTAAACAGTTTTATCGCTTCCCATTGTTGTCAATTTAAGTTTATTGCAAATTGAGGGACACTATGACGGAGAGGCGCGTTACTTTTGATGGGTAAGCGAGGTGATGATGATTTAATGAATGACTTAATGAAGACACTGCGAAAGTATGCTAATGAATATTCTAGTATCCATCTCAACAGATGTCCGGCAATGATTTGATAATCAACAGCTTTTCCTCTCTAAGTGGAACTCTGAACATGCAACAGATATTTGACAACAGATTGTGGCCATCTTTGATAAGGTTCTGACATTTGCAATCAACAGCTGAAATCGAATGTGTCGAATCAGTAAAGCACAGGCTGCCATTGGAAAGCTATTCAATGTCAGTAAGAGTAAGAGTCAGCACTAAAACTAAGCTGAAACTGTTTCATTCGCCGTAGGGCAGGTTTTGAAGGTTAAGGGACCGATTCAGTGTGCGGAAGAAATTTAAAGACAAATTACATTATGTTAAAAATTGCTTTCTTCGCGAACCGAGCCGGAAGGCATTCTGATTTTCGTAACTAAAATGAGACTCGGTGGAGGCTCATGCCTAACTGGCGATGGCCGGTAGTACACTGCGACCTAAAAGATCTTTTGCGTCAAGCAGATGCTCCTACAAATGAGGAAAATTTTGAGCAAAATCATGAAGGAACCCGAAGATAGTGCTTGGGAAAACATCAAGCAAAGTAAGTACAAATCCGACAGACTAATGAGGGCATAACTTCTAGAGCATACGCGGTGCTATCGAATCACAGGAAGCTGATGTTTATCGAAAACTCAGGGAATTTTATTCTGACTCTTGTCAAGGACCAGCTTCTTAAACATTGGGACTGCTAGCGTTCTTGTCAGTCTTCCCATATAGAGAAGAAGTCGTGATGGTGCAGTACCCCTAAACCAAACCTATCAAAATCCTACAGGCCCGTCAGGTTCACTTCTTTTCTCCTAAAAACGGTAGAAAAGATCATATAACTTCGGCGGCTGTTCAAATTTTCTTGCGTTCAAATCTGACTCCGACTAGAGCCTAAGCCTTAGCTCCAAAACCAGTTATAATTCCTATACTGGTGCCTTCATGGCGACCGATAACAATAGACTTCACTACTCGATATGTAGGTATACCTCTGTTTTCCAGCAGAGACTTTTGCTATCCTAATGGCCACGAACTATATTGTAAAGATTAGGTGGAGATCGAAGCATCTGCGTATGTAGCAATAGCCAGGCTGCGCTCACAATAGTTCGAAAATACAAGAACTCTCTGGATTTGGTTGCAAAGCTGAACTTTTTGACTCTTGTCTGGTTCGCAAGTTGCACTAGAATCGCTGGAAATGAGATCTCCGATGAGATTGTTAGACCAGGCCCAAAGAATGATTTTTCAGGACCTGAACCTTCGATGGGTTTTCTCGGGTCTTCGATCAGAGCTACGACAGCACTGGAAGTGATCCTGGGACTATCCGCAAGACACATCGTTCTAGAAAGATCAGTAAAGGAAGCCCTATTCCGAATCAGTAAAGAAGGTATAACAAGAAGGAAAAGTATTGAGGAAAAGGAAGGCGTGACCCTTATAGAAGCAATTCCGCACTTCAACCTACCTACGATTAGAAAATACTGCTTCGAAAGGCAGTTCGATTCCAAAACGAGCAGGAAAAGAGAATAGAACAACGAATCCGAGGTTCAACCAAACTGCATCAAGCGGTATAAAAACAGTTCAAGAACATCCACGAGAACTGGGATAGAGGTATAGAGACCGAGGACAAGACACTCAGATTTAGGATCTTCGAAAATGATCGGCTTCGCCGCCGAACTGTTCCTCATTGTAGTGACTAAACTCTTTGAGGAGTTGGTTCATGACTACAATAAAGCTATCAGGATGGTTCAGAACTGGCTAGAACGCATGGGCTCCTTCAGCAGCAGGCGAGTCATGGAGACCATAAAAATAACCATGGGCGTTCAAGTTGTAGTTTGCAAACCAGAGTTGGAGTACCTTGGAATTGCTATAGATGCAAGACCAACTTTTAAGCAACATCTGCAGCATGCAGCTGAGAAGGCAATGATTGCCCTGACAAGAATCGTGTTCAATATCGGCGGCCCAAAGCACAAGAAGTGATTGCTCTTAGAAAGAGCAAGAGTCGATGATGATCCACAGCTCGCAAATATGGGCTGATGCCATGAAGACGAAGTCGTAAAGAAAACAGATGAAGGCAGATTACAGAATCAGAGCGTTAGGAGTATGCAACGCCTTCCGAACAACTTCTTATGACGCGGCATGTGTAGTGACTGTCATGGTACCAATAAACCTTCTTGCTAAAGATGTCCAAATACCGTCTCAGCGAGACAAAGACAGTGACAGAGTTGAAGTGATACAGAGGCACCACCAAGGACAAGTCTGGAAGAATGACAGAAGAGATGACATCACTCTGATAAAGGTAGGTGGACGCAGAGACTGGTCCCCTATGCTAGATTAGGTTGAAGTGGCTCCCTGTCATATAGACGAATCAATAGGAAGCATGGGGAGCTGAATTTCTACCTGGCCCAGAGCATTGATAGCTTCTTCGGCATATTTGAAACAACTGGGCCCGAAAACGTATTAAGCTTAGCCTTAACACTGCCTTTTTTAACTCTTCCTATGATTATTCCACCCGAGGACTACAAGCCCAAGACGTCCTTGTGTGTTAAGCAGATGAATCCAAAATTAATCGGAGATTGTATTCGACTGCATTCGGCACTACACTTTTAGTCGGCTTTGCCAAAATATTTATTTGCAGTTAAACTTCTCTACAAGTCCTTGGAGCATGGAAGCTTGGAATTGAAGCCCGTTGCATCTAGATAAAGCTTATTCCTTCTTAGCGCCGGACAGTCAACAAAGTTGTTCCCCCATAAAAATCCCCGCCGCCACCCACTCACTGATATTCCCTGACTTTCTGGTAAATTTTGATACTTTATAGCCCTCCTAAGGTTACCTGAGCTGTCTAATAGTCCTCTCATGGACGCACCTGATCTAATCTCTGCAAATAATTGTGTAATTACCTTTGGCATCGCCAATTGAATATCGATTCTGTACAACCAACTATATTTGGATTCTGGGCCATGTTCCTCCGACACAGGCATGCTGGTCGGTTCTGAAATAACTTACAGCCCACAGACTATGTCAGCAAATGTAAGCAAACCCATTGATTATAGAATCCGTGTTGATTTAGCGTTCAATCCGAAGGAAAACCTGAATCGACCGATGGAATAGCTGTGTTTACAGTGCAAATTCACAACAAAAAAAAAAAACGGCTGACAGCTAGAGACTGATGTAATCATACCATCAATCGAGCGCCTTAATTCAATTTTTGCGTGACAAAATAGCCATGCACGGCAAGTGGTTGACCAATTCACTCGTTTGTTGTTTTTGTGTTCATTAATTTTTTTTGTTATCACCTCTAATGATGATAGACTGTGTGTACGAGCCGGGGGTTGTTCCTTTCCAACCATTGGGGTTAATTGGTTCCGATTAGCTCTTGCATTCGTAATGAAGTATGAAATCCCTTTACTTGCCACTGTGAATAGTTTATGATAACTACTATGTGTGTGTGTGTGTGTGCACACACAAATTGATTAAAAGGTGAACAAGTTTGTCTGGTAAACAAAATGAAAAGACCATGTCGTAACAATGAGCAGTGTATCGAATGACAAATTACAGGATGAACCCTTGACAGTAGCAAAACCAACTTGTTTAGACACAGGCCGTGTTATTCTTAGGATTTCGGGTCTATTAACACTGGACAGATTTAAATACTGCACAGGGACTTATGAGATGAACAGTCAACAATACTATTTTTGCCATCTCGATTCCAAAAAGTATCGTCCCCGTCTGCAGATGATTACGTACCAAAACAATGACATGATAATCAAGGTACGCTCTGAATGTGTGAAAAAACGCTAAACATTGTTTAAGCTCTTCACTGAGCTACGGATAGAAGAGTCTCTAAACTTTTGTATAATGTCCACATTAAGATCAAGAATTATTCAAGCTGCACTGGGAAATAGCCATTCAGCTACATTCGCCATAACATCCGAGGAGATATTTTCACCCCTTCTCTGGCTTTCGACCATTAAAACATTTTAAAGAGACAAGGGTAGGAACATTAAAAAGACGGTCGCACATGCGGAGGGAGTAGTACTGGTTCTAAAACAGTTCCCCTCTGTGATAAGTGAAAATATAGTAGCGGCCACAAAAATAAACTAACGCATGAAGCCAAGCTACAGACTCGGTGTCAAACTAGACAAAACTGAGTTGATACTTTTCATTACAAAAATAAGAGACTGAAAAGTTCAACCTCGGTCACCGATGTCATTTTTGATGGTTAGATGATTAGATGGACAGGAAACATTGAACAGAGTGGTAAGAGGACATGTGTAGCCTTCTATGCCCTCAGCAGACCCTTTA
Source organism: Matsumyia berberina (assembly GCA_917880715.2). NCBI lineage: Eukaryota > Metazoa > Arthropoda > Insecta > Diptera > Syrphidae > Matsumyia > Matsumyia berberina. The sequence continues at coordinate 104,313,629 of OU862870.1, read as the reverse complement.
GCAAGAAACAAGAAATCCAGCCAAAGATGGCTTAATGGATGTGCAACTATCGTTGTAGGTCCAATTCTTATCACACCGCTAGTGGGCTTTCGAATTACACTCTTAAAAAAAAATTGAAAGTGTAAGCGCCACGGCAGCCCTGCAATATTATCCGACCGATGCACTTAACAGTTCAACAGCACTTACAGAGCAATTTTGAAATATGTGGCGCGCTCAGACTCAGAGAATTTGGGTATTAGATCACTTAATCCTACGGCCACAGCAAACCAACTACCAAGAGAAGTGATAGCTTTCTAAACAGACTACATCGCCGTAGGTTTTCACTCCAGAGCTGAATGGAAGACAGGATCGGTGGAAGAATGCTGACACACCTATCTACATCGACAGCTCATTAATGGACAGAGATAGTGCAGGAATGTCCTCGGAGACCATTAACTTATCCAAATCCTATCGCCTTCCAATTTTTGCCAGCGTCTTCCAAGCGGAACTTCTGGCCTAGGCGGCTTGCTGAGTACTTAAAAAATTATCCAACCCCCAAGCATAATATTGGTATTTTAGTGGATAGCCAAGCAACTATTCAACTTCCACATCTTCCATCCGAAACTAACGTGGTGGCCACATTAGGATCACACTTCTGATTCTTCTAGCTCATAGAGACGAGTTGCAAGCATCTCAGGGCGCTATAGAAGAGTTATAGACTCACTTTTCATCACTCAAAACGAACGTGCTGATGAACCTTGGCGCCGTCAAGGGCTAGTCAACTTAGGCTAAACAATTACATAGCATCCAGGGCAATATATTATAAGAACAATGAGCGCCTTGGCATGACTCTGATATCGGCGGAATTGTAGCAGTCGGAAGAGGTCATTGGCCAATTGGTGAGCATGCGGAAAGGTTTGATATCGTTCAGAACATTCACTGTCGCAACTGCGGGTAAGAAAGCACTCCTCTACTTTCTCTGTTCTAGCTAGAGCCAGGCGACATCCAATCAAGCCTTTTTTCGATAGGTAGGTAGGAAGGTGGGGTGGCTATCTGAAGCACAGATACACGTAGGCCAAGAAGGCCCTTTGTGGTAACAAATGGATCAATACCCTGAACGGCGCCAGTTCATTGGAACCATTTGGAGCTCTTGATGAAGCTGAGGATACTTTTGACGTCAGTATGTGAAAGTTCACCCAAGTTGTCGAAATGATAGGCTCCCAGATGGAGCTTCCTTCTTTGGGATAGGGCAGGACAAGTGTATACAAAATGGAGGATCGTTTCCTCCTCCTCCTCATCTCTACAGCTCCTGCAAAAGTAATTTGAAGAGAGGCCCATCCTTCTGGCATGAAGGCCAATGGGAACACCAATGACGGTGCTAATGAGCGACCTATTGAGCAAGATCAAGCTGTTAGATCGGGTGAGATTTAGCGTGGGCCAAATCTCCCTGGAGGTGCGGAACGTGGTGCCGTTGCTCCACCTTTGGTTAGTCGAACTGATCGCGTCGTGCTCTAAGAGAAATTTACATCTAGCGAGTGGAATACCCAGATTCCTTCGTTCCGGAAGAATGTCTAGAGTAGTACCACGTTTAGCGAGTTCATCGGCCTTTTCGATAAACAAAAGAAAACAGAACTGGGAAGTTAACGAAATCGTTAACAATGTGAATGCGGACACTACCAGAACTCCAGATTCCCAGCTGAATAGTAGCGAAATGAGGGAGTGGAGACTTCTCAGCTAGACCAGGGCTTCAGCAAGTAAACGCCTCCAGCTAGATGGATCTTTAGCTAGCTGTTTCCAGTTTCACATGCTAAGTTGGTTTTCTTCTAGGGATGGATTCAAAGATTTTCTGGGCCGAAGCACTGACGTCCATCCGCTCTACATGAACCTGCAATCTCCCCTGTGAAACCTTCACCCTTCTGACTAAGTCAACGTCACTATACAGCCCTCACTGCCCATCTGGGGTTTTCTAAAAAGAATTGGTTTGCAGCACATTTCGGTGTTCCAATTCAACTAAACCTATTGGATCGTTGTTGAGGAAACATTTGGCTCCACAGTGTCCAAATATCCAGAGATCCACCCAAATCAACAAGAAATCCACCAGTAGAGAAGATGATTTCCAAACAGGCTTTCAAATCGTCAACCCTCTAGCAAATCTTGTCACTCAATATAGCCCTTGGTAGGTGCGTTGAAATGCTGTGCGAGCTGCGTAGGTTCGAGCCCCAGCCGTGTCTACTGAACATTTCTAGCAGCACCACCTCTCATCGGGGAATGACAAGCCTCCAGGAGTATAATTTGTCATGAAACAGCTTCTCAATTCGCCGTTTGCAGTCGGCAATGAAGGGTAGGTCCCTACCATTTGTGCGAAAAATGTAACACGCACAACATGAATGGTTGCGAGAAGCTAGGCTTTGGTTCATCCCGAGCTATCGCGCAGCTATTTATTTATTTTTATACTGAAGACCGTTTCAGTATTTTGCTGTTATGATTATTGCTTCCGTTGGCCTGAACATTGAACATACCGTGCCTGTGACAATTCACTGAATTTACTAAAAGCAAAATGATCGTGTTCTTCTTGAAGAAGAACTAGTCGTAGTCGTTGATTATTGGCTTTCTGCAGATGAACAAAATACTTTTTGGACACGAATACTCATATGCATCAGTCTCGAGGAATTAATCAGCGATTATGTTGTGCTTACAAAAAAATTGTAAAAAAATCTCAGATTTGCTGACACTTACCAACAATGTCTCGTCAGAGAATTTGGAATTTCAATACGAACCATGAATTAAGAGAAAAAGTCGAAAAATAATTTCAAGTCATTTGACATTGACAATGTGTGAGGGAATCGAAATCGAAGATGATATCGTCACAAATATTGAAAACACACAAAACAGGTACCAATGCATGGATGATTCGACGAAGCTATCAACCGCTCATGGGATTCAAGTGAAAAACACGACTTCAGGTAGCGGAAATTCTTTGAAATTTCAAAAGCACTTGTTTCGATTAAACTCATTCGAGCAATATACGTGAATGCCGGAAAGGAGGTGGAAATTGAAGTCGTTCCCCTGTAGAAGATGACAAAGATTTGTCCCCATCCAATCGATTGATAGTGAGGTCTTCTTTCAAGGCAAGCTACATGGAACAGAGAGTGGAAAAGCATGTCATTCATTTGCTCTTGGTTATTTCTCAAACCGTTTTACATTTTTCTAATCAGCACACGCCAGTTTAGCGTCAGATGACATATCAAGGAAACAGAGTCCGAATTTGAGATATCATGTGGGTCCCTGAAACATCTCTGCGACTTTTTCCACCTGTAATGTCAGGAGGACACACAAACACATGAATGTACTTGAACTAACTGTCACAGTGATTGGTAAGAACTACGAGGTATAAAGAGGAAACCTCGAATTCTTTCTATGTCACTACTAAACCTTTTCTTAGACTGCGAAACAAAATCCTGGGCTATGTAGGAACTGGACTTGAAGCCTTCTTGTATAAAGAAATCGGTGACATCTTGCATAAGTTTCTCACAATCAATTGTACCAATTTGCCATACACCTTTCACAACATTCATCATAAACCTGATAAACCTGCAGTTCCATCGGGTAACACTGCGGGTCCAACTGAAGCCTATGTGAAGAGCTCGCTGCTTACTCTCTCGAACTGTAGTGAGCCCGAACTGCCGAAGACGTTAGCAATTTCCATTGAAAGGATCACAGGATTGAGCCTAAGGCAAATCAACTAAACCACATCGCCTGATCGGCCAGAGGTGCTTTCCTCATATCTGGCATCTTATGACCAATACTAAACGTGGAAAGGACCAAGAGCCTACTGTCAATGAGTAAAGGAGAAATAAGTATTCTAACAGGTGTACTAAGAGAACATTGTACGATGAGCACAATGGCCACTAGAACAAGCTTTCTTCAGAATAGCTGCCTTCCTCCAGAACAATCTGACAGAATATAGAAGAAACTATCAAACACTTGAGAACAGGCTACGTGAAGAACTAGAAGATCCTGTGCAAGTTTTACTAAAGAACACGATAAGTGTCGTTGAGAGTCCAGGCTAATTGGTGAAAAGACCAGGCCACTATGTCAACTATGTAGTATTGAACTAATTTTTGGTTATAGTTCATCCGTTAAGGGAGTCACTACCGTTGGGAACAATGAAGCCTAGCAATCAATTTAGGTTTCGGGACAAAAAAATAATTAAAAAGCTGATGCGACCGCTAGAGGTGAATGGAAGGTATCTAAAACTTATTGCCGACTCCGAACGGCTTGTCATTCCCCGAAAAATGTTCAGTGGACACGGCTGGGGCTTGAACCCACGCAGCTTGCTCAGCAGTTCAACGCACTAACTAATGAGCTACGGTGGCCACAGGTTCCGGCACACTTCACCCAAAAATAGATTCATTGTAATACCACAAAAAATAGGAGAGTTGTTCAGTCACATTCTCAGAATGAATTCGAAGCACCTCTGTCCTCAACAGACAACGAAGACAGAGCTGGACACGCGCAAGGAGAAAGATGGCGATTGGCGAGAAAGTGCAGTAGTGACGCTGGACACGAAAAATGACTCTAACTCCGCAAATTGGACGTGTGTTAGAAGATCGCTCGCGAGATACTAACAAATTGCTTTACCAACAGGAAGCCGTCTGTAACTAACTTTGCCACGAGAAGTCGAAATAATTGGGTTCACTGATGACATCGTCGTTTTTGCCGTGACAAAACACGTTTACGAGATGAAGTCACTCACGAATGGAAGAATCACTCAAATCAAAGACTGGCTAGGATCTGCCTGTCTATAATTTGTTGACCACAAAATGGCGACTGTCTCAATAAGCAGTCGAAGCACTGTGGAATATATGAATAGACGGGTTGAAAGCCGAATCACCAAATCAAAAGAAACCTTGAAATACCTAGAAGTGATGCTCCTCAATGAACGACGTACAATTCAAAGTCCATGTAGACTTCTCGAGCATAAAGACTACTGCAGGCAACACTTTCTCGAATACGTCGGTGGAACTGGAAATGGTAGCAGACTTTTCAACACACTCGGAGAATTCAGCTCAGTCCTCCTAGAGACGAAGGAAGCAAAGCGCTAATGACCGTCAACGTACTGACTCTTCGCATCATCAACAACCAGCTTAAACACCAAACTACGACTGTTCCGTTCCAATGCTGAATCCACGTGTTATATGGGTGCAGCATTTGAAAAGTGACTTCTCCTATCACAAGAAAGCTGCAAATGTCGTTACTTGATGCCTTGAAAACATTCGGAGGGTTTTCTGGCCTAACCGTATCTCCAACGAACATTTTTACCAGAGAACGGGTCAGGAACCGATTGAGACAACCATCCAACGACAAAATTGGCAGTGGATTGGTCACACATCTCGAAAAGGCGACAACTCATTGCTAACTACGCCATGCAATGGTATCACCTTCCTCAAGATGAGAGAAGACTGGGTCAACCGACAAATACATGTCGCAGAACAGTTGAGGAGGAGTCTCTGCAATTGGAGAAGAGTTTGAGAGTGCTGAAGCATATTGCCAGAAACCACACACGATGGCGGGTAGGTCCAGTAGAGGTCCTAGGACCCACAACGAGAAACAGGACATAAGTAAAAAATTGTGGAAGCCCCTCGAAAGAGGCATTGTCGAAATGGTTTCTCACGAACGAGATGCTAAGGGTCTACAAAAGAAGAGAACAAAAAAAAAATGATTAAGAAAGAGGCAAAGGCAGCTTGGATAGCTACATGGCAAGCGCGGTGTTACAACACAACAAAAGGCAGATGACTCCAATCGTCGAAGTCTGAACAAACAGCGTACATATGGACTGCAACTACCAGATTCTATCTAGTCATAGGGCCTGTCGAAAATGCCAACAACGCGCCCAGATTGTCCGAACAAGGAGGCATATGCAGAATACGTAACATCCTATTGCAGACGATTCACAGAATGGAGATCTAATCTGCCACGTTCATCGCTCATGGTATACAAAATCGTGAGGGCAGAGGACAATTGGAAATATGTACAGAGGTAACAAGTATACAAAACGATAACAGAAAGCAAGCAAGGGAAGTTCAGCTAAAATTGCTATCCAGTCCCTTGGAGTAATGCCTAACGGCTGTCCCACAGGGAGAGTGGCTGAAGTGTCCAGGATGAGGTTTAATACGCAGGTGGTATTTCTCGGATCGACCATAGAAGTTTTTAGATCGTTGTATTGATCGCCGTGGGCCGTGGGCGCCGTGGCTCAGTGGTTACTGCGTTGGACTGCTGACCGAGCGGCGTGGGTTGAAGCCCCAGCCAGGAAAAACCCAAACATTTTTCGCGGCACCACCTCTCGTCGGGGAATGACAAGCCTCCGAGAGTATAATTTGTCATGAAACAGCTTCTCAATTCGTCGTTTGCAGTCGGCAATGAAGTGTAGGTCCCTTCCATTCATGCGAAAAATGTAACACGCACAACATGAATGGTTGCGAGAAGCTAGGCCTTGGCTCATCCCGAGCTGTCGCGCCAGCTATTTATAATTTTTTATTTTTTTTGTATTGATCTTAAGATTCCACATCTATGGCCAAGAAATATGCATACGTATTCCTTCTCTGGATGCTGATACAAGTGTCGGCATTTTCTGGAAATCCAGAGGAGTCAATCAATCCTTTAAATTCTTCCATAAAGTCTTCCAATAACCGATTGAACCAATCGAAACCAAGCTGCCATCAAGACTCCCCAGTCAACATCGACAAAATCCAACCATATCAACTTTTTGAGACAAACTCTCTGTGACATATCAACTACCCAAAGGTGACCCTATGTTCAGATAGCAAAATAAATTACTAGTAAGGTTACAGGACTAGATCCTATATACATCCTGCCCGTTCCAAGGACACCGATCAACAGTCTTCAGAAATAGATGAGGACACCATAATGAGGACTAATAAGCGATGATGCCATATAGACGCATGTGCAGCAGCCAGATTACTATAGCCAGTCTTCAATGACTAGATATCCAAAAATCCCGTAAAACTTAGTCGAAGGGTAATACGAATCGTGTCAAGTGTCCTAACAGGGCTGAAGGAATGAAGATGAAATATGAATACAACCTGCTGTACGATTGTCCCGCTCTAACCACCTGAAGACTGTGTACTTTCGGTAATAGCTTCTTCCTTGGGCTGGAGGACCTTCATGTTTCTAATTTTAGGAAATTCCTGAAATGCATGTCCTCCACCCCTTCAGACTCCTAATAGTAAGAAGTTTATGGGTATGAGGTCTAAATAAGCCTTAGGACACCCAAAAAACCAACCAACCACAACCTGATGATGTGCTAATGTACGATCCAATGTACAGTGCAAAACCAAGCTCGTAAAAGTCTAACGATCTCATCTATCAGTTCGGACCATGTAGCGTGCGGTGATATACAAAAAGTTATGCAATGCCTGGCGAGTACGAAACAGTGGCAAAGGCATTAGGTTGGTTAAATTCTTTCAAAAACCACGAGCTGTACAGAAGGTTCTCAAAAGGAGGACGACATGACGGCTGGAGTGGATTCCTTGCAGACAGCGAAATCTTGCCTATTTCTTCGAAAAAGAGAAGACTGTCTACCCCGTGGAAATTTCTAGCGACATTTGTAGAAGTAGCCTTCACCTCTAGATTGCAGAGCTTCCTATTCAAAGGCTTTATACTAAAACAACTTTGCAGTGAAAACCACTGACACAACAAAAAGCCTAAGCTGATTTCTAAGATTTTCCTTCGCTTCACTAATTGGAAGGAAAAATTCGCCGGATTAGACAGCACGAGAACAGGTTTCAATTCGCCTTCGAATGATCCAAACTCACAGCATTAAATTCCAAGCCGATACGACGAAGCGCATGCCAAGAATTGTTGTGACGTAATGAAGCAACGTCTTCGAATCCATAACAGAGCGGCCTTTCTGTCAGGCGCATTGAAAACACGCGTCAATCGAATTGCTGCGCGAAACAGGAGACTGTGATGGGAGTATAGATCCCTATTCTATGAAATCAAAGGCATTCCAACGTTACACCGACTAGGTATAACCTCGTTTTTCAACGTTGCCGTAGCCACCCTTATTAACCCTGAACACCACTGAGTTCTATGAATTCCCATCCAACTGAACTCGAACTTCATTGCCAAAGGTGTTAATTGTGCCGAATTCACCCCCGAAAAAACACACAACTTTCTCTGTACCCATCACAACAAACGCAGGCACCCCAACAAGCAGCTCCCTCGTGTGCAACCCCCTTTAAATAGACCCGTGGTCGTTCCCCCATCTAGACGCACAGTAGGTAGCATTAACTCTCAGGTGAATGCCGAGCAGTCACATCAAACAGAAATTTAACGAAAAGCCCCCAGGGGGTGGCACACAATTTATATACATTTTGGGTACACATTCAACAACCCAGTGAGTAGAGTAAAACTCCATGGAGCGGCTAGTGGACGCTGTGGACTTACGTTTTCTGATGATTGGTTGAAACTTTCTATAGATTCAGCACGGTCCGGCAGCACCAGAGCAGGTAATCACAATCTCACTCTCACGATCGAACTTGTTTTTCACGCGCACTCCTTGCAATTACCGTGTTTGCCTCACAGAGATGCAATCATTTATCGTGACAACTGATAGGGTGTACACGCACTTGGAGCGGAGTTTTGTCCACACACGGGAAAATGGAAAAATCACCGATTGGCAGTAGAAGACACCAGGCACCAGGCACCACTCTTGTCAGCCAGCACACACGCACACACTTCACTTTTCACTTTTCACTTTTTTCCCACGTCGATGATGATAACTGGAAAATTCATGTATCGATTGAGCCAGAAGAGGAATATGAAAAGCCTCGATCCGGGAGTCACGCGGAGATGGGGCAGTAGTTGTGGGGGGGTTGGGCGAATTATTTTTTCTTTCACTTTGGACTGACTGCAGCAGCAGTGATATAACTTTTATCGATTCGCGGTGCGATCTGGGGACGATTTGAATTGATTTCTTGACACAGGTCGGCGTTATGGATGCGCGTTTGAATGGATTTTGATTGATTGTGTATCCGGGTTGTGAAATTTGTTGCACTTTTAAGTGATTTCTTGAGATTTCACTGAAATTTTTTTTCACTTTCACACGACAGACGAACGAGTGCGGCCGCTCTCTCGCTCGGTATCTCTACAATAAAACAATATGGCGCCCTGCTGACAATTTTCACATCATATGTGTGTGGGGGGATGTCAAATGTCTTATTGGACGGGATATATTTTTGGTTAGAATTTCCCTCTTAAGTTGATACGACTGATTGGATGACAGTTGGATAATGTTTGAGAAGCTGTGGTGGAAGAAATGGTTGGTGTCTTGGATTGACAACAGTGGTGAACATTATATTTCGCTGGTTGTATAACACTTCACGTTGGATGTGTTCACACAAAAGAGGTTGCCTCAAAAAATGTAACTACCGATGGGACAGTGTTAATTATTTAAAGGCACATATTTATATGTGTGAAAATGCATTTGATTAAAGCGGAATGCCTCCGTTAATTCATTATTTTGCCGCTACGAGCGGCGCTGTCCCCGTGCTTTTGACTCAGAAGCCAGCAACCAACAGGTTGTTAAAGCCTTTCTGTTTCTAGCTCACTCTCATATGCTGAGAGCTGCTTCAAAGCAAGATAACTTTACTCAAAACAGAATACAAAATAACTTGTTTAACGCTATTTTTTTTTTACACGAAACCTTGGATTTTAAATATCATATAATTTGACAGTTAAAACAAACTAAATTTTTTCAAATTGATTGAAATTTGTTGTTAGATTGTCGAACTCTACAAAATGTATCCAATCTTTGCCAAAACATTGGCATCACCTAAATGCTGAATTCATTATTCAGCTCATAACCCACAACAGATCGCTGTCAAGCACCCGTCAAGTGGTCTTCGAGTTAAGTGAAGAAAAAAAAAATCGCCTTTGTCGCTTGTGTCACTTTCACTACGTCCTCCAGAAGTAAATATGAAAAGGCATCGATATATTTTTTTGTAATTAATTAAGTGAGCTAATTTATTGAATAAATCCTACGGAAAACTAACCTTCACATATCCCCAAAATACCAATGGGTAACTACGACAGGAAGAAGAGCACACCTTGCGCCGACTGCATGCGTGCACTCAAGTGGATTCCAGTTGTCTTTATAGTGGCAATAATCGTCTGGTCCTACTACGCCTATGTTGTTCAGCTTTGCATACGTACGTAATAATGGGTTCCTATCTAAAAAGAATTTATACCTACTCTAAAGCAATATACACTTTGTATAACTTTCAGTTTCAATCGATAGCGCGCTGCAAAAGACATTTTTCATCATATTCTATCACCTAGTTTGTGTGCTCTTCTTCTGGTCCTACTGGAATACGATTTTCACTCCGGTCGGCACAGTTCCTCACAAGGTAAGTGCATATTTGTGTAGGTACACTCAACTAAAATGTTTTTGTTATCAATCACCACTTGCCGATGACTCAGATATTTCGAAGCTCAATAACCGTGTGATAAGATTAAGCGACGGCGAGGCGATGTGTGAACCCAATTTTGTGATTGGATTCTCGGCAGGGAACACTTGCCATTTGTTAAGTTATGTGAGAGAAACTTCACGCTAATGATGTAGTGATGGCGACAAATTTGGTTAATGGAAGTCCACCAACGGGTATCGTGCGCTTTTTTGCAATTATTCGCGGTGTTCCCTGTGTGCGTGTTTACGCTGGGTTTGCCCAATATAAAGAATAATAATCAGATTCGCCAAGCTTGTAATTAACAGTCGGTAGGGGTAATATTGCGACTTTGTTTGAAACGGTCGGCGGAAAACATATACGAGTGAGTTTATTATGGCTTTTGTTGTGACATTTGAAGCTGTGACGGATTATCTACTGCTTTTGGGCACGAAACTGCTGACATTCATTGAAAAGTCATGCAAGGATGTCTGTTGGTTTACGTTTCACTTGATTAATCGGCATGCAATTGGTTTTATTTAATCAATCATCAAAACTATTTGAAAAATTAGTGCGGATTGGGCAAAAGTTCAGTATCCATATTGGACTACTTGTAAATTCATACGGCTTCATAAGAAAGTTCAGTACAACTAAATTGATGGACCTGCTACAAAGGACACAGTTCTTATCAACGCTCTTACCTAGCGGGGCATGTAATGCCGCCTCATCATGCTAGATTGGAAGTACGAATACAGAAAGACGTCGATCGCCTTCTATTCATGTATTAGTTTTTCGAAAAAATCTGGAGTTCCAGATTCAAAATAACCTTGTGAATGCACTCTGTGATCGTAATAGCAATACTTGCATACGGAAGACTGAAGAAGAAGACCACAAACCTCAGTGCCGTGACCTAACTACAGATAATAGCATGCACTGGAACAACTATTGCGACAAGAACAACACCAACGGCGGTAAAGCCGCAGCAAAGAATGGTCTTAGAATCAGCCAACGAAACTAAGCAACTTTCTGTACTTAGAGGCGTTGTGTAGACATAGGACTAAGCAGCTCCATAAGACTCCCAGATCACAGTAGCGTTTTTCAGACAGAGATTCTAGCAGTGACAAGGAACAAGAGCCACACAATTGGCGTCAATTCTAACAAATTAACGGAAAGATATAACGATATACATTGACAACCAGTCGGCCATAACAGCAACAGCTGCTGTTCCATAAAGCTTAAGGTTTTTGGTTGAACAATCCTGGTTCCCTGCTCACAGTGGGCTATCAAGTAATCAGGCAGCTGATGAATTGAATAGAAAGGGATCAGTCGTAGAGCGAGAGCAAGCAGATGGTATTGTTAAACCTTCACTCGACAATCTTAAGGTCGAAGTTGCACAAAAATCCTTAACGAAAGCAAATAACAGGTGGAAATCATTATCCACCTGTGAAGCGTGAAGAAGGTTGTGATGGGTATGATATAGCAGGGACCAACGAGCTTGTGCAGGGGATGTGGCGATGAAGGGGCTCATGAGGACACAGCCTATTTTCTCTGTCGTTGCCCAAACCTCTGGCAAATAGAGATCGAGTTCTAGGCGAGTTTTTTTTTCAATCACATCGATAAACTGTCTGATGATTCACCAGCAGACCTATGTACTCAAATTTGTAAGTGCGTCCGGATGGCTGACACCGAGCAACTTAAACGACATGGTAGGGAAACAAAGGAAGAAAAGGCGAAGTTGGTCTTAAAATAAACGAGGCAAAACAAAATATATGTCGTCGGTAAACAAGGATCTATCTGTCCACAATATCACTATCGACAGCTATAACTTCGAAGGAGTTCAGGAGTTCACCTACATCGGAATAAACGTAAACTCCACGAATTACATCTTAGTGGTGATCCGACAAAGAATAGCCCTAGGAAACCACTGCTACTTCGGTTTAGCGAAACAGTTGGGGTCGAAGCTCCTAAGACGAAATACAAAGGTGGTGCTCTATAGGACTCTAATCCTGCCAGTCCTGCTATATGGCGTCGAGTGCTGGACGATAAGCAGAAAAGCAGAGAAGATACTGGGCTCCTTCGAAAGAAAAATACTTCGTCGGATTTTCAGTCCTATTTGCGAGGAGGGCAAATGGAGGAGGTGATATAATCGCGAACTCTATGAGCTGCACCAAGATGTAGATGTAGTTCAGAAGGTCAAATCTCGTCGACTACATTGGCTCGGACACAGCGAGCGAATCGAAAACAATGCTCTAGCCAAGAGAATCTTCGAATTCCAGCCCTCAGGTTCCAGACGACCAGGAGGACCGAACCTCCGGTATAAGAAACAAGTCATCGCGGATACCAGAATGCTTAGCCTAACAAACTGGCAGCAACGAGCGCGGGATCAAAGACGATGGAGAACTTCGGTGTCTCAGAGCGAGACTCTTCACGGGTTGGGAGCTCGTTAAGTAAGCAAGTACATAGTAGTAATGTAATCTACAGCCTTGGCCAAATGTATTAGGCAACCCTTTCTTTTTTTCTTTGCTGCGAAGTCCTTTCCCGTAATTCATTTATTTGAATTGTATGTCTTATGGCATCATAATACGAGGTTGAAAAAGTAATTTATATTTTAAGAAAGGTCATTAATGCACTTTTGTGATGCAACAACGACTTTATGGGTTTTTTTCCCATATGGGATCAGCGCGCGATCATTGCTCGAAATCGACAGACGCATTCCTAATTTTTTTTCTATTGCTAGTAATTGTGAAGTGTGTGTTCACTTTTATTATAAAAAGTCGAAAGCAAGTGAACTGAATCCGGGAAAACGTGTGAAAATACAGCTTTTATTTGAACAAGGGAAAAATCACACCAAAATTGCAAAAGAAGTAAAGTGCACACGTTGTTCAGTCCAAAGCGCAATTAAACTGTACAGGCAGACTGGTGAGCACACAAGTCGCGAAAAATCCGGTTGGAAAAAGATTATCTCGCGTCGGGAGGACCGATTTTTAATACGACATTCTCTAAAAACCCCGAGCAAAACGTCTTCTGAGCTTGCTGCTGAGTTGTTGAAGGATCAAAGAAAAAAAATGTCTTCCAGAACTGTTAGATGAAGACTTAAGGAAGCTGGACGTAAAGGACCCAGATCAAGAAAGAAATCGTGGCTGTCGGTAAAAACAAGAAGGCGTGCGTGGAGTGTGCGAAAAAACAAGTACATTTTACGGAAGAAAATTGGTCCAATGTTTTGTGGTCAGATGAATCTAACTTTGAGGAACGTTTCATTTATGGATCACTTTTAATTTTGAAATCAAAAAATTTAACTAATTATTATGTTGTCTAGACGAATTTATCTTTTGTAAATATTGCTTTTTTCCGCAATTTTCGGATATTTGGCAACCCTGGTGCGACTTTTGTGAGGTGAAGGATTGACGAAGAGTACAACCCAGAATGCGTGGTACCTACTGTCAAGCACGGTGGAGGCAGTATAATGATCTAGAAATGCAAAGCCGCCAGCGGTGTGGGCGAAATGCATGTCGGTGACGGTCGGATGGACTCGTCTAAGCTCAAAAATGTGTTGGAAAATGGGCTTAAGCTATCTTTTTCCAAAATTTTCGGGGATACCAACATGGAAAATGTCAAATTCTAACAGAGCAATGCATCCTGCCACAAATCAGCCTTATGCATAAAGTGGTTTAAAGACAATAGCATAGACCTGCTTGAGTGGCCTGCGCAGCCCCCAGAGTTCAACCCTATAGAACATCTATGGGCTATTCTGAAGCGTAGGATCCTGCAGCACTCAATCACATCAAAAGAAGCACTTAAAAATGTGTTACGCCAAGAACGGAGCGATATTTCTTGGGAAGAGTGCCGCAAACTAGTCAGCTCTATGCCCACCAGAGTCGCTCAAATCATAAAGGCCAAAGGCGGTCCAAACGAAATATTAATTTTATCTAATAAAATGAATTATTAATCATATCTGCTTACTTTGATTTTGTTTAATCTTATTTTTTTTGATAATTTTAAGGGGTGCCTAATACATTTGGCCAAGGCTGTACTGACACCGTCAATGATATCTTCGCAATTACTGCAGGAAAATAGTTATTTGCAACGACGACCTATTTCAGTTTTCACTAGTTACCTAACATCGTTGCACTGTTCTTAAAATTACTTGCACTAGTTTTACCACTGCGCTTAACACCTCCGTGACTGGAATTGCGAAGCCAAACGATCATGATGTCTTCTGCGAAATTCATAATAAAAAATCAAAGCTAAAAAAATCTTTTGAAAGAAATCTGGAAACTCCCGCCTGTTCTTCCGATGTATGTACAGTGATTCACTTTCGCCGTTTCACTACTGCTCGATAGAAATACGAGTATGTGCTTGTGATAGAGCTGATTAAACTTGCAATCGTAGGAAAATATGTATTTCGCCACGATGGTTTTGCGCACAATTTAAACAAAATAGACGTTAAAGCTGATTGGGTTAGAATTGTTCGAGCTTGAAACGATGTAATAAGACTATCAAGCGCTGTAGAAATTACCTGCATTCACTTCACAAACGCAAACATCTGTGTTGGTAAAATAACACCTTACGTTCATCAATTTCGGTTTCCTTTTAAGCATTCGTTAGAACACAAGAACACGCACATTACATTTCCAAGGCAACGATCGAAAAATCTCAAAAGTTTACTTGAAGGCGTCACACAGTCATATAGCATCACTACGGAAAAGCATACCATTGCCATGCAACGCACACATATAACATATATGTAGCGTATATGTATTTTGTTTGTGTGGAATAATAACACTGCACGCACATGGGGACCGTTGGCGGTCCAAGAGAAAATTCTGCTGAGGTTTATGTTTTAACTTAAATTATCTTCAGTTTTATACTTTGTGGATATCTCATGCGACTGCATTGGTCTGCTGACAGAGCACTGAAAAGCATCTTACAACCGAACGAATAGAAGCTTGCTCCTATGGAACTCTGCATATTGTTCACAATTGTTCACAAAGCTGTTTATGGAGCTTAGTTTTCACTTGTGCTGGAATATGACGTTACTAATCGCATTTCTTATTTTTACAAAATTATTTTTAAACTTGACGTAGTAAAGAATCTACTAGCCTGTAAATTAACTCAATAAAAGCCTTGGTTCAGGTTACTTGAGACAGCAGAAATAACTGTGCGAGTATAGGCAAGTGATGGTGATAATTTTGCTGTTTTCCAACTAGGTTTAGCTTTCGTTGGGCGCCAATATTGCATCAAAACAAAACGAGTGTTATGTAAGTTAGAGAGAACATGCAATTGCATTCTGTGTAAGTATTTGCTGATAACATTGCTGTTAAAATTGTGAGATCTTTTCTTTTGGACAAAATGTCGGATATAAATCAATTCTTTAGACTAAGCCTGTTACAATGAAAAATCTATAATTTTGAAATTTAAATGTGTATGACAAATATCATCATTATCATAGATTGAAGAAGGAATTTGAACAAATCTGATATCTGTATAGTTGTTAAGTTTAGTCACAATCATTATAGAAAGTTTCCCTGTAGTTGAAATCGAGACAAAAAGAGATGACGTTGACAGAATAAATTCGAGACTGCCCTCGAAAACTAGGATCTTTTTATTCTTTAGGAAAAAATGCCATTGTGCCTGATAGCTGCAGCATATTTCTAAGAAGCAGCAGCATGGCTTTCAATGTGCTCAATTGTAGGTCTTGCTATCGTATTGTGTAAACATATATAATGAGGCATTACTAAAGTTGGTTAAGCAATGAATCTTATGACGAGATCGCAAACATATGCTAATTTTTTCTATGCTGGGTACCATCTACAATAGCTCTTTATTTCCTTAACACTACAACCCACAAATATTTAAACCCATCTTTTCTTTTACGCCTGTGCTCTCGTTTAAGAGTAGTCACGTCTTTAGTGCCCGCTAATCATAAAAAAAACTACAATTGCAAAGCTGGTGAACTAGCAAAATAGTGTATCAATTAGAATCAGGCTATAGGGATATTCCCGGCAACTCTAAAGTGGATGAACTACCAATAGAAGGTTCCAATCGGGACTCGATAAAACTACACTTAAACAGAAATACTAACGCATGTCTTTCATCCAGATACATTTGACATAGCTTGAAGTTCAAAAGAATAAAAAGACTTATTTCAATAAATTGGAAAAGCAAAAGCTCTGTACAGAAAGCCTTCAAGGTGTGGATTCACTTGGGGGATTCAGCTTCTCGAAACCGGTACATGGAGGCGCGAAGAACTTGCAAGCTGGCTGTTAAAGGAGCTAAGGAGCAGTCTTGGAAGGAGTTCGGGGAGAAATTGCACTGTGATCACAGATCTGCAAACAAGGTGTTCTGGCAGACCATCCGCCGTCTCAGAGGAAAGAAGTTTAACATCATCGAAGGAGTCAAATCCAAAGATGGTGTACTTCTTTCCGATGAGAAGGACATCTTGCGCAGATGGAGCGAGCACTTTTCGGAGCTGCTCAATCCCGAACAGGGCACTGAGGATGGCAGACCCATGGTTTTCAGTAGGGCGGAGAATAGTCCCACCGTAGAGGAGGTGACTTTGGCGATTAAAGCGCTAAAAGTCGGCAAATCTGCTGGTGTGGATGAAATCCGGCCAGAAATGCTCAAAGCTAAAGAGGGAGTGGAATGGCTCTCTCATTAAAGTGGCCTCGGAATGCGGTGAAACGCCTAGCGATTGGCAAACTGGGGTGATTGTTCCTCTTTTTAAAAAAGGGGATAAGAGGGATTGCTCCAATTATAGGGGTATATCTCTTTTAAGTCTCCCCGGAAAAGTCTTTGCAAAGGTGTTGGAAACGCGTTCCAGAGCTGTGGTCGAGTCCCGGTTGGGCGATGAGCAGTGCGGCTTGCGTCCAGGTAGAAGCACAACCGACCAGCTGTTCACTCTCAGAATGGTACTTGAGAAGGCCTGTGAGTATGCCAAACCTATCTACAGTTGTTTTGTGGATTTGGAGAAATCATATGATCGGGTCCCTCGAGGTAAACTCTGGAGTGTATTGCAGGAGTACGGGCTTGACGGTTCTCTTCTGAGGGCCATTTAATCTCTGTACACTAACTGTAAGAGCTGTGTTCGGGTGAACGGCGTTAAGTCGACACCTTTCACTGTGGGCGTTGGACTTCGCCAGGGGTGCGTCCTGTCACCTCTCCTTTTCATTGTGTATATGGATTGGATTTTACAGCGCAGCATTGGTGAGGAACGGTTCGAATTGGGAGACTTAAGGATAAGTTATCTGCTTTTTGCTGATGACTTGGTCATCCTTACGTCCACCCAGACCGAACTTCAGCGCGCACTAGATAGGTTCGTCGCCGTCTGTGTTGAAACTGGGATGAAGGATGAAATGAGATTTCTTCGTTGTATTGCTGGGGTGACTCGCCGAGATCGGGTTAGGAACACCAGAGTACGCGAGGCACTCAATGTCGAGCAGCTACTTTTTCGAACGGAGAGGTCCATACTTCGATGGTTTGGGCACGTTCAACGCATGTCCCCAACTCGGTTTCCAAGACGTGCCATGGAATCCGTGCCATCGGGTAGACGTCCCCTGGGTAGGCCTAGGATGAGATGGCTGGACCAAGTCCGAAATCTCACCTCTACCCGTATGGGGATAGCCCCTGATGAGTTAGAGTCGATGGCGGAAGATCGGCAAATGTGGAGGGTCCACTTAAGCTCCCTAAACCCGCGACCCTCATAGTGGATACGCGGGCCATTGGAAGATGAAGATGATGATGGTGAAAGCTTTGTACTGTAATATGCATATAGACTGGGAATATCCTCCAACAATTTGTGCAGCAGTTATAGAAACGATTTCTTCAGAAGTTATAGAAGACGGGTTAATCACATCTTTTGCACTTGTCCTGTTCTATCCACCTTGACAAGGAAAACACTGTGCGAATACTTCTTTTATAGCTTAGCTAAACAACCTACATATCTATCCTATAACAATATCTGCAGCATAAGATTTGTCTTTGTGTCAAAATAGATCCTCTAACAAGTAACTAGAATAGCATTAATGGTTAACTTCAACGGTCACCTTGTCTGCACTCCATCTCAAAAGAGTAGCGCAAGTCACCCAATACAATTTTCTTTAAATAAACAACAGCTGTGGCAAACCGAGTCGGGCCAAGGCCTTAGTTCTCGCAACTATTCATATTGTGCGAATAACATTTTTCCGACCTAAATTTACTTTCCATCTCCGAATAGCGATCTAGAAACTTTTTCATCAAAAATTTGATTGTCGAAGATGTGTCGTTGCCCGCTAAGGGGTGCTATGAAAAATGTTTGGTTAATATTGCTGGGATTCAAACCAACGCAGCTCGCATAGCAGTCTAAAGCAAAGTGACCATAAAAGAAAAATATGTCTATGTTAGGCTACGAGTCCATTATATCGCAATGGACTTACCACGTGATTTAAGTGGTCCCTTGGCACAGCTTGAGCAGCCATCTAACCTATCCTACACTAACCTTGTACATGCCTGGTCACAGCGGAGTATCAGGCAATGAAAAAGCTGATGAACTAGTAAGAAAGGGTTCAACGCTAGCCCTACAGCAAGCGGACTGTACGGTCGGACCGCCATCCACTCTGGAACCTAAGGGCGAAAATTGCACAAAAAACTCTAATAGAGGCAAATAATAGGTGGAAATCTCTAACCACCTGTGAAGTATCAAGAAGGTTGTGGACAGAATATGACAAGGCAAAAACCTGCCAGATTTTACAAAAAGACAGGATATTACTGTCAGTGCTGATGGGAGTACTTACTGGCCACAACATGCTTAGATATCACACAAAGAAATTACACCTGAATGATGATGATAGATGCAGGGGATGCGGTGATGAGGAAGTCCATGAGGACACAGCTCATTTTCTCTGCCACTGCCTATACCTCTGCCAGATAAGAAATAGGACCCTAGGCAAATTCTTCTTCGATTATATTGACGAACTAGCTGATGTCTCGCCATCAGAGCTTCTCAAATTTGCAAGAGCGACTGGATGGTTCGCATCAAGGAATTAAAAAAGTGCAGTAGGAAATATTATGGGTATCACAATGGGTCTACATGGACCTAAATGTGATGAGGCAGCCCTCATCGGCCCACAAACCTAACCTAACCTAACCTAACCTTGTGCATAACATGTAACCCGTCATAAAGCTAGGCTAGGATTCGGATAAAAGCTGCCGAGATGAGATTTCTTCGTTGTACTGCTAGAGTAACTCGTCGAAATCGAGCTAGGAACATCATAAAACTCGGAGCTAATATCGAAAAATCGGAGGACAGATAGGTACACACTTCAATGGTTTGGGCACGTTCAACGCATGTCCCCAACTCGGTTTCCAAGACGTGCCATGGAATCCGTGCCATCGGGTAGACGTCCCCTGGGTAGGCCCAGGATGAGATGGTTGGACCAAGTTCGAAGTCTCACCTCTACGCGTATGGGGATAGCTCCAGATATTTCCTATGGAAAGTCCACTTAAGCATCCTAAACACGTGATCCTCGTATTGGCTAAGCAGATCTTCCAAAAATTAATGAATGAATGAATCAATGAATGAGATTCGATGGCTACTTTATACTCATACAACAAGCAGCCATGAATGTCACAAAGCTTTATCTAAGGGACTAACAGCAACGTGCTCGAGATCGACGAAGGTAGTAAACAATTTAGTCAATTTCAACATTAGAGTTTATTGTATTTCTTTTAATAACAACGTGAACACCCACTGAGAATGTGAAAGAGAATCATGTACCAGTCGTTGTTTCATCAACAAATATAAAAATATGTATAAAACATTTAACTTCCCATTTTTTTCTTATAGTGGCGTATTCCTGAAAGCGAAATCGAGCGACTATTTCGCGCTGAAAACCAAGAGCAACAAAAACGAATACTAGAGAACTTTGCTAAAGACCTGCCTGTATCAAATCGGTAAGTATCAATCTACCCACATTTTCCATTCTCAATGCTCTAAACTTGTTTTTTAATTGTGATTTCAGAACACTTAACGGTGCCGTACGATTCTGTGAAAAATGTCAAATTATAAAACCAGACAGAGCACATCACTGCAGCGTTTGCGGTACATGTGTCCTCAAAATGGACCACCACTGTCCCTGGGTAAACAACTGTGTGAACTTTAAGAATTACAAATTCTTCGTACTTTTCCTGGGATATGCCTTGCTCTACTGTTTATATGTAGCGCTAACATCCCTAGAGTACTTCATAAAGTTCTGGCGGGTAAGCAGTGTATGACAATTGTAAAATTTCATAAAAGCACCTCATACTCACTGCCGTTTTTTTTTTCCTTTCATTGGTTTTAGGGTGAGCTGAACGGTGGTATGGGACGATTCCATATACTATTCCTATTTTTCGTATCTCTCATGTTCGCGATTAGCTTAGTCAGTTTGTTTGGCTACCATATATACCTAGTTATAATGAATAGAACTACGCTAGGTAAGTTGCTTTATCTTCGATTCAATTGAAACAAACTTACTGACTAGTTTTTCTTTTATGGAATTTTGTAGAAGCATTTCGTGCACCAATTTTCCGTGTAGGTGGACCTGACAAAAATGGTTACAATTTAGGAAAGTACGCAAATTTCCAGGAGGTCTTTGGTGACAATTGGAAACTGTGGATGATTCCAGTGTATACTAGGTAAGATTTGTTTTAATTTTGACTTAGTTTTACGTGTTTTCTGAATAGCACATGACTTTGTTCGCCTGTGCAGTGCTTTGGTTAAAGATAGAACAACGCCTTAACCCGTTTTTGGCATATTTTGGCAAATTAAAAACATTCAGATCTGTGTATAAAGTTTAAATTTGACTAACACCTTGTATGTAGATAACCTTGATTGGCATTCTTACTACAGTGATGTACATATGTATACGTTGGCGAAAATTTTGTTGAACTCATTAATTTGGTTGATGTTGGAAATGGTTGATGTATATACATTATACACATGCAATGCTGACATTTCCCAACGGTAAGCGGAAACTTTACGTGAATAAGAAGGGCATAGAAGACTCTTGTTTATGATTACATTTTTAGACTTCAGAAATGCCTTGACCTTGCGCTCCATTTGTCACTCTAAACAACATTAAAATAAATAACTCTTAAAAGACCAAGGTCAAGTCTCTCGAGATCATTTAAGTCGTGTGTTATATTTTTTGCACGAATGGGAGGGATCTACAAGACTTATCGCCAAATTCCGAGTCGCGGATGCCTCGAGACAAAGAGAGACTTGAACGTCGTCTAGCAATCCAGTCCACAAAATCTGAGCCATGACGCCCCCAAACACCATATTTAACTAATTTATACCAATATGTATGTATTGTAGGTATGTAATATGTTCTTACTTTTGTGTAGACATATCCTAATTACTTTCAAAGTAAGCTTCTAACCTTCTAAGCCCTAGTTGGTAAAGATAATGGAGAGCGGCTTGCAATAGTCACACTTGCTATGAAAGAACCTGTTCCTTAGGACTGTATATGTATTTTAAAGTTGGTTATGGGGCATTGATGGAGAACGGAAAGTCTATAGAGAAGAGTTAACGATTAGAGATGATAAAATAATAAAAAACCTCATGTGCTTACTTTGAACCTTTGCAAATTATAGATTTGAAAAAATATTGGTAAAGGGAAATTGTTCCACGTTCGTTCGCTAAAAACTATTTTCTTAATTGCACTGTTCGCCCGAAAACAGACATTCAAGTATAAGAATGTGACGAAAATGCCGCACACGTATTACATTTAAGAGAAAGAATCAGGCGGCGAGTTGACCGAATACCAATCAGTCTGAACACTTGCCCCTAAAAACGATCAAATAAACTCAAACATGTTGTAGAAGCTACGGCTCAAACATGCGAGTTATATTTGAGCTTTTTAGATCGAAGTCTTTTTTGTTTTCTTGTCTTTCTCGTTTTCCTATTATCAACTCCTCGCTGTCTCACACACTGCAATAGTCTCGGCTGTCTCTTGTCCGGTCACTCACGCTCACACACACACATTCACACCTAGAACGAACTCAGCTATGGTAGCTTAAGCTGAATCGGCCCCGACACTGACTTCTTTTGATTCAGTTCTCAGAACAAAAGGAATCTCTTCCAGAGTTCTGACAGCCTCTCCATCAGCAGCTGCAATTTAGCATTATACACTCCTCGTCTGTTTCTCTTTGATTAGACGTTTGGTGACTGCTTGGGTTCGGGTCCCCTCCCAGCCAAAGATCCACATTTGCTGGATCAGGGATAAAACTTCGCGCAGGTGTATAAAGAAAAGGTGAAAGAACCAGCGGGGAATCGGAAATTTTCCTTTACAAATCTAAATTAAAGTAGATATGAATACGGGGTGGGGATTTATAAATATATAAACAACGGTATGTAGGTTGGGCTCTCTGTGAGCACGGCAATGGTTACGGACCGTCCGTCGTATTATCGGGGTCTTCAAGGGCGCAGAGGGGGCGTCTGCTTTGTTATCGCTGGATTTGAAGAAACTTGGTATGGTATATGAGGGTGAGCGGAAGACTCATCACTTAGGCCTCTGTCGGGCCCGTTGTGTTCCCCTCCTTTAATCCTCGGAACTGCAGAGATAGGCTTGGCTTGGGACGTATGTTGGGAGGGATCTAGGGAAGGTGGAAACAATCATGGAGTTGACACTAGTGTACGTGTGGTCTGGCGAATTTTCCTGTTTCTTTGGTGAAGGCCAGGATGCCGCCGATTCCTTTGTCCTTGAGATGTTTCAGGTCTGGTATCCACATGGACCCCAGGGTCCTCTGTCGCATCCTCGCTAGGGCTGGGCAATGGCATGGGAAGTGTTCGAGGTCCTCTTCTTCTTCCTCACAGTTCCTACATGTTTCTGTGTCAGCGAGGCCCATTCTATGCATGTGTTTGTTGAGGTTAATGTGTCCTGTGATGAGTCCCACCATCAGCCTCAATTGCTCTCTGCTTGAACCTAACGCCTTCCTCGTAAGCAGGTTGCTGGGTTTGCCCACGAGTGATCTAGCCACTTTGCACGTTGGGAAGTTAGTCCAGCGATCCTCGAAATCTCTTTGCATCCTCTCGTTGGTTGCTGTTTTGATTACTGTCAGTGCGACCCCAACTGTGTTTTCAGCGGTTCGTTCTATTGCGTGCGCCCCTTCTCTTACCAGTTCGTCGGCCATCTCGTTTCCCGTGACACCTTCGTGACCCAGTACCCAGACAAGGCGGACATCGTTGTGCCTGGCAAGCCTATTGAGTTTTTCTTTGCATTCCCTGACCAGATGAGATCTGGATGTTGGATGTGCGATGGCTTTAAGTGCTGCTTGACTGTCCGAGCAGATTTCTATTTTCCTACTTTGGGTGTGGCGTTCCAAGAGAACTCCAGCTCCCCTCAAAATGGCAAGGACCTCTGCCTGGAATGCTGTGACGAAGGGATATACGCCGGCGCCGGAATTGCCTGTGATGTTCGAGCCGTCCGTGTATACCGTTATCCCGTCATGGTTTCTTGTATCATTGGTTCGAGCCCAAGAATCCCTTGAAGGAAATTCAGATTTAAAGTTGTTGACAAAACTGGTTTGCTTGTCTCCAAAATTGTTCTGATAGTTGATGAGTGGCGTGATCGTTCTGATCGCTTCAATAATTTTTCGGTGCCCTATATTAGAACTCGTGTCGAAATATCCGAGGGCCTTCAGTCTTGTCGCTGAGTGTCCTGCCAGTCTCTTTGCTTCGAGGTGTACTGGTAGGATGTACATGTACAATCTTAATACTCCCACTAAGTAATAGTTCCAAGAGGACTAAAGAGAATTAAAGGAACAAAAATGATGATGGAGAGGTTATTTTAACGCAACAATGCAGATACTGCTGTGTGTGTAATGGGATGGGTGCAATACGACGCGTAAAGGTTTGAAGTTCGTGTAATTCCGTGGGAAATGGAAAGATAAAAGATGGTGGTTTGTGTGGTGCGTGTAGTGTAAAATACTACATCGTGTGCGAGTTGGAAGGGTTCGAGCACCGACAATATCAATCAGCCGTTTCTGGCGGCACCACCTCTCGCCGCGCATAAGTAATTAAGTACGTACCTCTTCGCGGGCAACAAATTTTCAATTCTCTCCCAATTTGTCATTCGCGATCGCGAATCAGTTGTAGTTTGCTTCCATTTGTGTGAAAAATGTTACGTGTACAACATAAATAGTTGTGAGTAGCTGGCCTTTGCCCACCAATATAGAGATATATTGTGCTTCTCATCGATCTCATGCTAATCGATAAGATTTCCCTCCAGTCGAACAGCATTACGAAATTAGAGTATATATATGGGATCCGATGTTGGAAGATCAGTTTTTTTAAAGTTTATATCGTATTTGGCTGAAGTACCACCCCGATTCCTTGTTTTCTTTCTAATCACTCAATTTGGACCCTAACTGCTATTGGCGCCGACCTCTGTCGATTCGTTATATATTGTAGCAAAATAGAATGCACACTTATTGCGCGGTCCAAAGTTGTTTATAGAATAAAATTTATAGTATTTGGCCCTCCGCTTTTCATAACGAGCATGAGGGTTTATTAATCACAGTGCAACGCTTATGTTTAAGTTTTGAAATTTTTTTAAACAACCGAGTTTTTGCTTCCACATTTTCGTTTAACCCTGCATAAAGTTTGTAACGCTTAAAAAACCTTGCTGTTAATGAGTTCAACTAATTTTAATTCCCATTAGAATTTATTTTGCATTTAAGATCCTTTTTATGTACAAAAAAAAAATAATTTAAATGAATACACTCGTGTTTTTGTTTATTTAAAAAAAAAAAAAACTAACAAAACTCAAAACAAATTGTAATGACAACATATCAACCAACGAATTTTGCTTCTAGTTTGGGCGATGGTATAATATATCCCACACAAGCCCATCATCAGAGTGCCTCATACGAATCAATGGGAGATACCCAGACAAGGTTAGACAACCCAACTGAAACATTTTTAAATCAACCGATTGACAATTTGCCATTTAATAACGTTTATGGCAATGCCAATGCTAGCTTATCAACAAATGCTGCCAATATCGCTAATGGTAATGTTGTCATAGATATGAAGAGTAGCAATAGCAATCATACCGATCCCCATGTTTTTGTTGTGAATGGAATTGATGATGCTAGCGTACAAAATGTAAATCAATTAACATATTCAGACGAGAAACGTGAGCCGACGACGACGACAACGATCGCGGCGACGACGGCACCGGCGGACATACAAAATTCTGCTAGCATTATTAATATTTGATCGAAACCAAGTTTAACCATCATCGATTTTTGATCGTTTTCATAGATGTCGTTTTTCTTACAATTACAAATACATTTTATGTTAATTCCTTTTTTTATGCTGTATCATATATTTTTTTTATTTTAATTATAAAATATATATTTTGGGTATTTTTTTTATTGTAATGTTTTTCTTTTATTTACTTCACTCTTTTTGTTGTGTACATTGTTAGATGATGGAAGTTCAATTTTTGACTGTTCTTGTACGCATTTTGTTTTTCTTTTCTAGTTTTCTATAAGAATTTTTCTAGTAAAGTTATTGTTAACCCTTTGACAGTAGCTATAGAACTCAAGTGCCTTCACAGTATCAATTAGAAAAAAGTCTGTTTATCTGTCAAAGATGTGTTTTGTTTAATAAGTTGTTAGTATAAATAAGGTAAAGCTGCAAGGTGTCGTACTAGGTGGAATGATAACTTGAAAAGCCATTGGTTTTGCCTCGTTGTGGTGTGTCAAACTACTTCCTTTCAGTCTGATCTCCTTGTGTCGTATCAAATCGTCAGTATGAGTTTGTGTGTTTCTTGGAGTCGAAATCTTAAGCAAAAAACCCCTGTCAAAGCAAGTGTTTATTTATCTGCCAATATGGCGATATTTGCCAGTCGAAACTGTTTCGAATTATCAATAGCTTCTTCTAAAATACGCTCGCACAAGGCTGTAGTTGATTGAATCGTGATATGCTCAGTAACTTTGACAAGACAACATACTGGGTGATGTCTTTGAAAGGCAACCATAGGCAATAGGAGCGCTGAGATACTATCATACAAAAGGTTTTCAACTAACCGTGTTCAGACGCATTTTATTTTCGCTCCGCGAGTTAATTATTTTACTTTATTAATTTCGCTTTCGCGATCAATTTTCTCGCTGTCTGAACTACTCCGCGTCCGAACCATAGTGCACCGTTCTTGCTGACGCGCCCATTTCCTTCCATCGCTTTTTCAATCAATTATTTCCCCGAAAAAATTTGTTACCGCTGACCTATTTTCAAGTAGTGTCAACCTCGTAAAATAATAAAATCCAATAAAAATATATAAAACTGCAACTTAAGCTGATCTAGATACGTACATCAAATGGATAAGTGCTGCGGAAACAACAATCGCACAATCGACAGTACGATAGTGCCGATTGGGTGACCTGCAGTGGTCTGTGTGGCAAAATATTCCACCCTGCTTGTGTTGGACCCAGCAAACGCTCTCTGACCTGCCTTAAAGAGTACTTGATTCATTTTCAATTTGTGTGTAGTGAATGCAAAGTCATCTCCCTCTTCCATGTTAAGCTGGCCATAAAGTGCCGCAATGAATCTATGAACTCCACTCTCCAAGGCATTGCCCTCATCATCATCATCATCATCTTACAATGGCCCTCTTATCCACTATGAGGGTCGCGGGTTTAGGGAGCTTAAGTGGACTCTTCACATTTTCCGATTTTCCGCCATCGACTCTTACTCATCAAAGGCCCCATACGGGTAGAGGCGAGATTTCAGACTTGGTCCAACCATCTCATCCTAGGACTTCCCAGGGGACGCCTGCCCGATGGCACGTCTTGGAAACCGAGTTGGGGACATTGCCCTCTTTAACAAAAAACTAATGGATGAAATTTCTAAATTTGACGCGCTATCAAAAAGTATTGAAAATCTAAGCTGTGTTATTGAACACTGCAGTTAGTTTTCTAAATCTAAATTCTTGAATATAGATAAACAGTGCACTGCAATTCAAAACTTAATTTCCGCTCTAAAGAGCCCCGAGCAACAAATCCGACCTTCTCTCGTCAATACAAAAGTTTAACCCGTCCGTGAGTGTCAGTGAGGAACTCAAATCCCTTCGATCCGATCTCAAAGAACACTTTCAAAGTTCCCTTCCCATACAGGGAAGACTGGAATAACGAAAAGTGGTGAAGGTTTCTTACACGCACTACAAGTGCAGCTTACCTGCGAAAATGGATTGCGAAGTTGGTGCAGACATCCTCTTAGGGAAGCTAAAATATCGGAATCCTTTCGACAATCAGGCTTTGCCAATGTCTTTCAAACATAAGTCTTTGCTGCACTGATATCTTTTTCGATAGCTAAGTCGCCACCAAATCTATTGATTTGGCCACCTAGGCGTTTGCATTCGAGTGACTCTCACCTGTGTCCCTGTACACAAAAAAAAAATTAAAGAGCTGGCTGACGAACCGAACAGACACCTAACAGTAGGTTCGGTTAGGTTAACGGGCCGATGAAGATGATGAAATCTTCTTCATCTCACCATTGTGGTACCCATATGTTTTACCAGGTACTTCTACTGCGTGATTTTATATGCCTGGTGACAGCCACTTGATCTTTGCGAACTTAAGTTGATCCGACAGTGAACCATCGGATAACTCCTGGATGTCGTCGTATCTGCCCAATATTCTTTTTCTAAAATTGCAGAGGCTTGGACAATGTCAGAGGAAGTGAATCGTGCCCTCATGCACCTCTTCGTCCCTGCATCCTCTGCATGGATCGTAGGGACCCAGCAAAGTTTTATATTATGCTGTGTGCCAAGAACCCTCAGCTCTTCGCGACAG
Source organism: Matsumyia berberina (assembly GCA_917880715.2). Lineage (NCBI taxonomy): Eukaryota > Metazoa > Arthropoda > Insecta > Diptera > Syrphidae > Matsumyia > Matsumyia berberina. The sequence goes on along the minus strand of OU862870.1, from coordinate 104,285,370 downwards.
CATTTTACAAGCTTGGATGTAATTAATGTAGCAGCTAGTGCTTTTATAGTCGCCTGGCTGTCTATGAAGATCGTGATACCCTCCCATGATACGGCGGCCATTGACACCAATTGGGTAGCTTTGGTCATTTGTAGAACCTCTGTCTGGAAAACACTACTGTTGTCAGGGAGTCTTATTGAGCTGCTAGCTCCTTAGAGAAGACACCAGCACCTATGCCTATGTCCATCTTGGAGCCATCTGTGTAGATGAACTTTGTCTCATTACGAATTTCTTTGTTCTCCCACTGTTCTCTGCTTGAAAAGATGCAAGAGAAGGGCTTGATGAAGTCCAGATACGGAATCATGTAATCAGATTCGATACTTGTGCTCGGATATTTGTGCAATATCTGGGCGTGTCTATATAAGCTCGCTCTCCAGTGTTCAGACTGCTCTAATCTCAGAGCGCTCTATGCTGCAGATTCTTGCAACAGTAACAGTTTTACTATTTCGCTAGGACCTGCTGAAAGCAACATTCACCATCACTTTTTAAAATTGGCCAACCAAAGGTAGGATAGGCTTAGTAACTATAACAAACGACCTACTAAGCAGATCAAGACGATATTGGAAGAGTCGAAGCCACTAGCACAGACCACTGACCAATAAGAGACCATGCAACCATTAGGTATCCCACACAACCCCTTGTGGCGCAGTTACTAATAGTAAGAGAAATTGATCATTCAGTCCAGGCGGCGTGAAGTCAGGTTTTGGTTGTGAATAGTATACGTTGAGGCTTACCTGCACTAGTATCTAGTCTACATTATGAAACCTATCTACTGCCATTAGAAATTATTTCTTGATTTCGCTTATAAAGGATGGAAATACCCCTAAAATCATAAATCACCCTCGTACGAGACCATCTTGTCCCTTTCTTCACTTTTACCAACATTTTGTTTGAGATCATTCGCCAGTAGTACGTTAGGTGAACGTAAGGTGAAACTTCCTTGCCGTACTCCGCTCTCGGCGATTTGGTAATCATGTTCGTGACTTAAATTTTTTTAGTACTAATACATTCGTCTTCGCTTAGTTATAAGATTTTCCAGTTAATTTTAATTATTCAAAGGGAGATCAGAAAATATCATTAAAGGGTTACACACATAGCCATTGCTAAGATAGCCTGTCACTATAGATTTAAAAAACAAAAATATGCATTTTCTTTTCATTTATTTACTTCATGCACGCATTTAATAAATAATTTTTTTTTTTGTAACTTTCTGATATGATATACATATGATATTTGTAGAATTGTTTTGTAAAGTTTGTTAATAAATTGAAATAAAGGAAATTTACATTTAATTTCTTCTAATGTAACACCGAATGTAATTTCTAATTAAAAATAATAAAATTATATTTTAGCATGATGCTGTTTGTATTTTTTATATGAATTTTGTCTTTTTTTTTAATTCTTTCAGTTGTTAGTTATTTACCTAAAGATAATTGCAATACTTTTTATTTATTCCTTTTGTTATGCTCAAATAAAATAATTATTGTCAAATTGTAAACGTTTAAGTGGGACTTAGATTACTTAAAAGCAATACAGAGATAAATGTTTTTAATTTGCCAAATAATATTTGTTACGTATAGTGTATTTGCATATTTAGCCTACTCATGGCATAACCATATGCTGGGTCATAGTGTTTGAGTGTATTTTTCAAAGAATGTATAGATATTAGTGCTGTTGTGCAGGCGTTAATCGAGCTTCCTCTCCGCTAAAGTACTTCCTGAACTGAAGAAGGTTATGTCGTTACCGTGGTTAATACTAAACCCCCAAAGGTAAAGTATTGGCCGTTCATTCGTGCAAAAAATATTTGACGTTAGTTAGTCTTCATGTGGGGATTCCAGTTGGATGCATTGTTATTGGAACTTGTAAATAAAACTGATGAGTTCAAAGTACTCACATAAAGATGTAAGTCTCAGAAGCTTAATGTAACGAAGGTCTGTCAGCTGATTAAAGAAGTTACTACCAAGACTTGCCTAGGAAGGGACATTCTTAGGGCGATGTTTCGACAGATTCAATTTCTTTTCTGTCACTGCAGCACCCGAAGTAGGTGTTGTGGTCTATTATATCATATTGTATGGATATATTCTGGAGTAGTCCGTGCATACAATATTTGCCTTTGAAATTTTGATTCCGAGACTACGGCCATCGATAGTGGCACGTCAAAAATTAAACCACGTAAATAACATCGAAGCTTGTACAGTGTTGTCTTGAAAAGCTGACGGTTCTTGCCACACATCTCAACGTAAAACTCCGCTGGACTGCCCGTCAGAACGCTGTGCCAGGCAATGAAGCTGCTGACGAACTAGCAACGAAAGTATCAGCCCCAGATCGGGAACAAATGGTACAACCAGATCTCTACTCTGCCACTTCATGGCCCCAATCATGCAAAAATCCTTAACGGAACCAAACAAAAGGTGGAACTTACTAACTACCTGCGAAATATCAAGAACATTTTTGCCTAAATATGGGAAAACAAGAAACAATAGTTTTTTGAAAATAATATAGGAAATTTATGTCAATGTTGGCAGGGCTGCCTACCACGTTAAGAAGATCACCTGGCAAACGCACTGCGCAGGCTTTTTCATCTGTCCTACCCCTTTGGTCTCTTTCCGAGTAGATGGCAAACTGCATTTATCCAGTCCGTGCCTTAGTAGAATCTTCTTCTCCCTCCAACTACTGACCCATTGCACTACTATCCCTTCTTCCTAATGTCATAGAAAGGTTAAACAAATCGTCAGCGTATAATGCATTTGACAGAGTCTGGAATCAAGGTCTTTTTGTTCAAAAATGCGTGCAAAAAGCACCGATGTGTCTGTTCTTTAATTGACTAGAAACTGCTTATCCAACCGTTCAATTTCAGTTGTTTTGGGTGGTTTCAAGTCTCCGCATGACCATTCACATAAATGCTGGTGTTCCCCAAGGCCCTATTTTCTCTCCGAATCTCTTTATCGTTTTCACAAATATTGTCTTATCTGCTACTTCTACATCTAATCCAATCCATTACTTCGCTGAAGACAATACCCTCAGTTTCTCATATTCGTTCCCTTGATCACGTCCTGGCGTTTCAAACGTAAGTAGAAGAGGAACGAAAACATATGTTCAACACAAGCAATTTCGACTTCGACAGTATAATAAAATGGGGTTCAACCAATAGAGTGGAGTCTAATGAATCCAATAACTAATGTTGTTTTCTGGCACCTAAGCGAAACTCAAACTTCGAACCATTGTGCGTGAATGGTATGTACATCCTTAGAAGGTCTTTACATTCCTCGTACGTGTGTTAATAACATCCTTCGTTGGAATGAGCACATATTCGAAGGCTCCAGAAATGCTGCTGGTCTTCAAACGTGTCAAAAACAGCCTTCTGATTCTATAAGGCGTTCAGTTACCTGAAGCTTTAGTATAACAACCTAGTCTGCTGCACCGAAGACCGTCTTGTGCATTCTGGACAGACTTATTGCTGAGAGGGACATTGCAAAGTCCAAAGACTCGCTCGAACATCGATGTCCCTTCCTGTTTTATCGTTTCTTCTATAAACATTTCGCCCCTTCAGCATATCATCTAAAATTCTAAGAAAAAGTAAATAGCTAGCCAAGGCCTAACTTCTCGCCGCCATTCATGTTGTGCGTGTTACATTTTTTCGCTCCGAACGGCAAATTAAAACGCTTTGTCATGACAAATTGTACTCTCGGAGGCCTGTCATTCCCCGACGAGAGGTGGTGGCGCGAAAAATGTTTGGTAGACATGGCTGGGGCTTGAACCCACTCAGGTTTCTCAGCAGTCCAACGCACTAACCACTGAGCCACGACGACCAGGAATGTACAATCTACAAGCTTTTATAACCCGTCTGCCACGATATCTCTTTTGTTTTTCCTCTAATTTCCTTGCCCTAGCTTAAGTGTGATCGTCATACACCCCTTTAGCATTTAAATTATGATGGCATGGTAGAGACACAGATGACAGAGCCTGAACACACAACCCATCAGTGATTAGTATTTTGAAGCTGACACATATTCGACCGCAACAAAATCAACTTAACAGCACCACCTCTACACAGGTAGGGTTGCCATTCAAAAGTTAAAGAAACTAGAGGTCGCGAAAAAAACCCCGCACATTGCGCCCATACACCCGACACATGGTAAAACGAGAAATGAAAATCCATACACTGGATTCGGGGGTTGTTTTCGACTTTTTCTGTCAAAGATTCTGCATTACTAGTGCTTACTGCACTCAATAACAACAAAATAAAACCGCCAATAGTCAATTGCTCTCTCACTTGCATCGATCACGATCTACGCTTTGTGTGCGCGGTAACTTCGCAACGCATAATTTCACCAAATTGTAATAAGATCGCAACTTCTAAGAAACCCCAGACACAACCCGGACGTACACGGAAGTTCTTCAAAAAAGGGCAGTGTCCGGGGCAAACAAAACGGACGGCAAGCCTATACACAGGCAATGTGAAATCCCCAAAGGTTATATTTTCTATCATGATAAAGCTTCTCAATTCGCCATTGAAGTTCTTCGTACTTAACACATCAATGCTTTGAGGAAAAATGGAGGAACGCCGTAAATGTATGTAAATGTCCAGTCCGCATTTGGCGTTGATACTTGCAACTTTAATGCGCATCTACCTAGCAGCAGCAATGTCTGAGCAGATTACTAGCAACCAAGTTCATTTATAATAGATAAAGGGCTTGAAGTGACTACCACATGTGCTATGTGGTTAGAGGCTGATAGATTGTCAGCTGGTGCAACACCCACCTTTAGACAAGTGGTCACAATACTTTAACTGTCTAAAAAAAAAAATAGCTGGCGCGACAGCTCGGGATGAGCCAAGGCCTAGCTTCTCGCAACCATTCATGTTGTCCGTGTTACATTTTTCGCACGAATAGACCTACAATTTATTGGCGACTCCGAACGGCGAATTGAGAAGCTCTTTCATGACAGATTATACTCTCGGGGGTTTGTCATTCCCCGACGAGAGGTGGTGCCGAGAAAAATGTTCGGTAGCCCCCATGGCTGGGGCTTGAACCCACGCCGCTCATTCCAACGCATTACCACTGAGCCACGGCGACCACTGGCGACCATCTGGTTTCGTCTAGTGTGGGAAATACTTCGACTGACAGCCTTCGCAGGTTGAGAGTCATCCTCTCATTATGCCAGTTAAGTTTTAATTAAAGTGGCATCATTGCCTAGAGCTCTTTTCAAGAGTCTCCTTTTACCTGATAAATACAGTGCAGGTGTAGCTACGTGAGATGACAGTGTCAGAATCAGAAGTGTCGGAAAATATTTCCTCTTTCATGATACTGACAATATTGGAAACTTTTCAAAAGGCCCATGTGGCATCAGCTTTACTCCTGGGGAAGTAGCGATTGAATTCTGAAGTTGAAGAAACTTTAGAAATCAAAAATGACTCCCACGAGTATCTGTGGATGAAAAGTCACCCACAGCAGAGCCCGGTAATGCCTACAGAAGGGTATGTTTAAAGTGACGGTATCTTATACTAGCAACTAAGCACCAGCCATGCATCCGATGCTGTTATACCTTGAATGCGGGATTTAAATTTCGTAATGAGCGTTTGTTCCGACCCTCACTTGCCGTCATGAGGTTTGGGTTATGACCGAAAGAATAAGATCGCGGAAACAAGCTGCTGAAATGAGATTTATTCGTTGTATTTGCTGGGGTAACTCGTCGAGATCGAGCTAGGAACTCCAGAATACGCGAGGCACTCAGTGTCGAGCAGCTACTTCTTCAAACGGATAGATCTATACTTCGATAGTTTGGGCACGTCAAACGCATGCTCCCAACTCGGCTTCCAAGACGTGCCATCAGATAGGCGTCCGCTTGTTAGGCCCAGGGTGAGATGGCTGGACCAAGTCCGAAATATCACCTCTACCCGTATGGGGATAGCCCCTGATGATTTAGAGCCGATGATGGAAGATCGGGAGATGTGGAGCGTCTACTTAAGCACCCTAAACCGGCGAGGTTTACACAACTCAGTGTTCACTTTGGGCGGGTGTCGTCAACCAGATAATTTCTTAAGGCGAATTAGAAGTCAGTTGTGCAATAACGGTCGAGTTTTGCAAGTCTTCGTTTCGCATTTTTTTAGGGAACGCACAGAGACCTAACTCTGAGTACGCGTATTCAGCGTTCTTCTAGGTGGCAAGATGAAGATCTGTTTGAACATAGTATTCACTTACAATACTTTGAAAAATACACTTCAGGCATGCGCACACTGTTTCTTCCTAAAATGGCTGTTGCGTACTATTTTATAATAAATTCTTATGAATATGCAAACTTGTCTAAGCAAAGCCTAGTAAGTGGATTCGTTTTTTCGTCGCCTAATTTTCATTTTCATATTTCAAAAACTTCTGTCAACCTCAACTGTAGCTTTGGCGATGGACTTAGTTATCCAATCCGACATTTGGATGAAGATGCCGAATCACTACTGGGAAGTGACACCCGAATTGATATCGAAGGAGACCTCTACAATGATACCAATTTTCTAGACACGACCATTCAATAGAATTTAATTTTTTTTTTTTCCAAAAAAATTGTCACGACAATTTAAAAACGTCAACTAGAGAAGTTAATTAAAAAAAAAAAAGAAGTCCTTTTGCATATAAGGGAACGATGTATGGACATGAAAATATCCAACCTGAAAACTGTTCTAGATTTAGATTAAAAATGAAATAAGTATTTACAAAAGCAAAGGATCAACACAGACTTGTGTTGCTTTAGAGAAGACACTTTTGCGTGTGACTGATTTTTTCACCTAAAGCGATTTTTAATTTTAATTATTTTGCATTCTATTTAAAATGTATGTTTGTATTATGTTAAAACAGAGTTTTAAAATTATTTAGCAAACTATACCAATGAAAATGTAAATACGAAGAAAAGAACACATAGTTTATTTACGTTACTAAAATACAAGCTATTTAAAACTAAACAGAGTAGAAAACGTATTTTGTATAAATGAGGTATAAAAGTAGTATGCCGTATTATATTGAGTGTATAAACTAGTGTAAGTAGCTCACAATTTTGTTAAACTGTGAAAATAAAAGAAAACTAAACAATAGATCGGAGCTAGAATTAGAATAATGGTTTTTTTTTGTGGTTGAGTTTATTGGACGAAAAATGTGCTACTCCACTTCCAGATGCATAAGGATACAATGTGTCTTGGTAAGTATAGTTTAACTGACGGTTCCATGCACTCTACCTTTAATCCAGACGACTGGAAAATAATTCTCCAAACAGTGTAATTCTCAGAAAGAAAGAAGAGCTATTTGCGAGGCAACCTGGGCCTTGACCAAATAAAGAAAATCATCTTTGGATCTGCATTTAAAATGCTAGGTGGTGTCTTTAAAGAATCTGAATTGAAGTGTACACAAATTGAAGTGTATTATATTTCAGGCGAATGTTTTCGGCAACAACGCTGCTAGTTGACTTGGTGTTGGATAGATGGGAAAGCTATCGTGCTATACATACAGTCAGGCAGCTATTGAAACTCTAGAAGTGCCAACAATTTGATTTAAGATGAAAACAATGCTCTGATTCTCTAAATCGATGTTTATTGCTCTGCTTGGTCCGCGATCTCCAGCATTTCGAGCAACTGTAAGGCGGACGATCTAGTGAAACAAGACACAGAGCGATACCTTACTGATGACAGGAACGTACCGACCGCTTTAATACAAATGATACAATTCGAAGAACAATATTCGGAACAATATAAACACGTGCAGATCCACACGAAAATCTGTCCTGTGCTAGCTTCAGATGGAGAGCCTCACCCTAGAGTTCCACTGAACTACCTCCTTTTACCAGGTATATAAGGCAGTGTTTGTCATAGCTCAGTGGTTAGTGCGTTGGGCTACTGAGCGTGTGGGGTGTGTTTAAGCCCCAGCCATGTCCACCGAACATTTTTTCGCGGAACCATCTCTCGCCGAGGAATGACAAGCCTCCCGGAGTATAATTTGTCATGAAAGAGCTTCTCAATTCGCCGTTCGGAGTCAGCAATCAACTGTAGCTCCCTTCCATTTGTGCGCACAATTTAACATAAATGGTTGCGAGAAGCTAGGCATTGGCTCATCCCGAGCTGTCGCGCCAGCTATTATACGGCATGGCAGCTTAAACTGCTTTGAGACTGAGAGAAGAACGACAGTGAACACCAGCTCCCAGTGGTCACGCCTCCGTACTGCCTCGATGGGAGAATGCTGACAGATCGACAGAAACAGATTATTGATCCGGCTCTGGCATTTGACAGGTGATTCAGTATCAAAATTCCTGACAGAGATGACTGCAGGAACCACAAAGTTACGAATAAAAAGAAACCGATGGTTCTTTGATGGACATTGGTGCAGATGGCGGGGTCTAATGCAAGGCCCTAGGAATAAACCACTCTTTTAGAAGAAACGACGACTGCAATGTCGTTCAGGCTTAAATCATAGCCATCATCGAGGCTTCGAAAACTATCCGCGAGAAGGGTGTCACCGCAAGGACAATTACTGTCTACATCGGCAGTCAGGCAGCGGTTTTTGCTCTGGAGTCCGCGATAACAAGATTGAGGCTTGTAGGAATCTGCAAAAAGCATCTAGATGAGATATCGAGAGCCAATACGGTAACGAAAGAGCTGATGAACTTGCACGAAGGGTAGCAGTGCTGCACGCCTGCACAGGCTCTCCCCATTGCAAGGATTCTAATGAGCTAATGAGTATATTGATAACGAGTCCATCAGCCAAGCCAATACAAGTTGGATCCAGGTAGATACGTGTTCAACGGCTAGAAACTTATGGACGAGTTGCAAAAAAAAAGAGATCTCTGTCTCTGGTTAAACTATTTCGTCGTGAAGCGAGGATAGTCTTCGGTATTATTACTGGACACTGCGCCATTGGTATTCACGCGGAGCGCCTCGGTATACATCACAATGACGATTGCAGAAATTGTAGGGCCGAGGAAGAAATCGAATCTGTCCGTCACCTGCTATGTGAATGTCCTGCCCTCGCCGGTAGAAGAATGAGGACTCTTGGCAGTTACTTCTTCACGGAACTGGAGGACTTGCGTGACATCAAGCTGAAGGACATCCTGAGATTCATAGCTTTATCTGGATGGTTTTAAATCAGCGGCTCCCCTTATCTTTACAGGTTCCCGGGGTAGAATTAGAAGATGGGCACAATGAATTCTGGTCTAAGTGAGCAGTGACGAATGTTACAAGGCATCCATTTACCTAATCGAACCTAACCTACCAAGTATATCGAGCAGCTTCATGCTTATATCCCTATCCAAGGTTTTTTCACTATTCCCAGTGATAAGCCCGATACCCCAACATATTCCACTTGTATCACAATGTACCTTACTCTGGCGTAAGTATGTCCCGATACTGTAAGGACAACCCCCCTACCTAAGCTAACCTAATTAAACAAGAACTAGTGAAGGTCTCAGACGAATATGTAGCATAGTCTAAGAAGTGGTGCCGGTAACAAAATAGTGTCAATTTGGATGTGGACGTTAAGAACAAACCTGGCCAAGAAATCTTAAGTTACAGCATGTAAATGTGCGTCTTATGACAATTAACATCATTAGCCAAAAGCAGTCTGTTATGCGAACACTCCCCCGCAGCAGAAAAAGATGACAACACCAAAGGCATCTTCTAGGAGCTCCTCGACATATAATTAGTACCCAAGCTATTTCATTGAAATTGCCGAGGCAAAGCTTGGAAGAGAAAACATCATTGGTGGTACTGTTGAAAAGAATGGCCTACACAAAGGTGCCTCCGATGGGAAGAAACGTTGTCGTATGTAGTATGTGACTCCTGCATCTCTATATTCATGTACAAGAGGAAATATGTATGGACGTTTTCTGATCAACCAGATTGACCATATTGCAACGTCCAAACGCTCAGAATGGGCGGGCATTGGCTCAGACAACTACTTTGGGCATCCCAAACACTGCAAAGACAAAAATACTGTGAGGAAGTTTAACCTTAAAGCATGAAAATAAACCTAGAGATTGAAATTACAACAAATGACAAAAAACACAATAAAGCCATAAAGACCAAACCAAAGCCTGTAATGAGCTACAAGCCAACATAGTAAACGAATCGTAGACGGTGCTTAGGATATGGAAGGGCTCTCACCTACCAACGATACAAACTTTGTTCTAAATCAGAATGCACCATTCAATATTGGACAATGTTAGCCAATAACTCATTCTACCCGACCCGGATAAAGGAAAGATAGCCATACCATTTCTGGAGTTGACGGCCCGGCTGCCGAGATTTTTAAAGCGGAGGAAGGATGTCTTGGGAAGGAACGTTTGCGTCCGATGAAAATGTGCCTGATGAGTGGAATTTTAGCATGGTTTGCCCGGTCGTCAAGAAAGGAGACCCTTTAAACCATAAAGGTATAAGTCTCATCAACAATGCCCGGAAAATCTTATTTGCTCTGCGTGTGAGCACCTTAAACCCTTTTTACAAACCTGATTGATTCAGGGGAGCTGATATACAACCATCGATACGGTCAGTCGTAATAAAGCGTAAAGTACATTGAACAGTGTCTTTCTTTTTTTCTTTTCGCTTTACTGTTCGCTTTACTGTCATACCGGTTCCCAAACTCGTCCATTGTCTTTCAGGCGGAGTACTGGTAGTACTCGAAGCTTGCCGCTTGATGGCCAGGCTCCCATCAAGGCCCTGGCATCGAACACGATATCTTCTAAGCTGGTGGAACAGTGCAAAGAGGAAATCAAGGTCAGTCTCCTCTAGGTGCCGGGCCACAGTAACAAAGAGGGGAAGGACTAGGGGAGGCGCGTCTCAGCTCTTGATAGATCCCTCTTGAAGTGTGATCACGTTCCGCTGTCAAGGTAAGAATACTCTCACACTTTTCCTCAGAGGCTAACACCACGTGGCACGGGTAATTGAGTCATATCAAGGCAAATGTGTCCCAACTACAATTTGTCCAGAACACAAGACCTACAAAACAGGAATCGCGCAGGAACGCAAATGAGTAGCTATGTACACCAGGGCTCTGGCTTGGAGAATCCTTGATTCTACCCTTGAGCTCAGTAAAGGAAGATCTCAACTCTAGCGGCCCATACAAGTGGAAAGGATAAAGGCAACCTGACGTGTTAAACCGGGGGCAGCTATGTAGATCACAATTGAGCTTGGTGAAGTGGTTAAAGAGAGTAAGATAAAAAGCTATAGCTCAAAGCAGTCTTCAAATTCTATAGACATGAAACTTATTTCCTACAGGGAGACACAAAATACATACAAATATCCGGACAAGCGATTTTCAGGATTCTTCACAACCTGGATTTCCTTAGCAACTAAAATTTAAACTCTATATGCTGTAAGCAGAAGAGAAATAGCACAAAGGGCCTCTTCTTAGGTTGCAGTGTTGTGAGATACCCTTAATCTTAGTTTTTCTGTCCAATCAATTGTAATTACATAAAATTCAACCAAAACACATAAATATATCGACTCACCGTACGAAAAGTTGACTTGAAGGCAAGCATAAAGTCTTCAGGAACCACAAAAACACTCACTGAACCCCAGCATAAAGAACCGTGACGAAAACGATGTAAACATAAGCTCTGCAACAAATGTGTATATTAAACAAAACATTCTTCAAAAATAGGATGAAATTGAAAAGTCCGTCACCGATCTTGAATGCGCTGGGACACCAGCTATATCACTGCACAGTGCACATACACATTTCTCATTAATCTTGAATTTAGATCACAAAAAGGAACACTAAACACGATTTTAAAATTCGGCACAATCCAAAATTTACCCGGAAAGAATTTGCACATCTAGCCAAAGTTCGCCAAGATAAGAAAATCGAAATAATGATACCCCAAATATTAATCACGTCTTACCTTGTGATGCTACAATTGCACAATTAATTTTTTATCACTAAAACTACACTTTTTTATAGGAAAATGCAAAAGAAAAGCAAAGGTTTATTAAATTTAGACGCGATTTCAACTTCTAAACGGAAGATGATAACTGTTGTTAACATACTAGAATAGAATAGCTAATAGCTGTTATCTGACAGCGAAGGTAGTAGAAAAAAAAGTACTAGAATATCCTGTTGTTGATTACAAAAATTAAACGTTTAGAAACAAGGGCTAGGAATTATGCATATTAAATCTTGAAATAGATGTGCAAGTAACCATGTGTACACACTTAAAAAAAACAGCATCTTAAAGATCTCGGCACAGAGAAAATAAAAAAACAGCATTTACGCACATTTTAATGCAAAGTATGGTTAAATTTATTTTTACAAGAAAAATTCAAAGTTTACACAGAAATTATACCCGTGGCCACATAAAATCCATTTTCCCCTGTTGTGTGCATTTGAGACAAATGAATTTCGGTGACACGGAATTTTCCAAATTCAAAATCTGCATACTTCTTCAAAATATTTCTTGCATCAAACGTTCTTGAGCTTGTCGCATCAACCTGTTCACGATAGCGGCCATTCATGATGGTCATGTGCAGTTTTACTGTATCACCTCTGTCCTTATTGTTGAGACGTGCAGCTTTATATTTTTGCAACACTTTGTTGGCAAGCTCCTGCAGATCAGGGGACTCAACGCGAGCATATAATACACCAACTGAACTGGGGTCGTCGTTCATTATTTCCAATCCTCGGATGGTGACATCAATTGGTGGCTTATTGGCTACAAATTCCCTGTTGTTGCATAAAGAATAAGAGAATTCATTGAAATTCGGACGAAAAATACGAACTTGCAGTCCTGAAATATTTGTGCAGCCTTCACGCGCTCCTCGTCGTCTAGAAGTGTGCATGTAGCAAATGTGATATGAATTTTTTCCGTTCTGATAAACAGCAACTCATCTATGCTGGGGTACCCTTCGGATAGGACAGATTGCTATGAAGACACAGGAATTAAAATAATGAGGAAGGTGACCTTTGCTGTTTTTCTTACACCAATCAAGGAGTTACTGCCTTCAACTAACCTTAAATTGATTAAATGTTTTTTTCATCTCCACGGTGCAAGCAGGAACACAAGCAAAATGAGTTGGACGGGTTTTCTTCCGCAAAGATTCAATGACCAGTTCAAGTCGCCTTCTGCCTGCGCATACATCTTTTCTAGACTTTCCTTTAGTGAAAATGAGATTTCAGTTAGAAAATTCTACATATAATGACATCCGCCTTACCTTTTATGGAGACCAACGAATCCGCAGTTGCCCTAACGCCTGGAATTGTTATTTCAGTTTTGGTTTCTGATTCAATTCGCTTCTTTGTCATGCCCTTTTGTCCAATTAAACCGCCATAGAATACTCTGCCAAAGGAACGTTATAAACCCGCATATTATAGAAATTTGTCATTACCTTGGGACATGGAAAGCAGATCTAAACATCGAATTGTCTAGTTCTTCAACTTCATAACTTTCATCGTCATCTTCATCAAAGAGATCTAAGAATAATGAATGCTAAAATCCATAGCCATATCCATTGAATTAAAATTTACTATACCCTGCTCCTGGTAGCCCTTTTTAAGAAGATTTGGGTTAGGTCCGCCGTAGTCTTCGTGAATTGGATTCACCCGGTAGCGCCTATTGCCCATTACCACTATAGGCGGTGATAGGATGTCCTGGTTCATTTTGTAAGGAACTCGACGATATTTCTGTGCGGAGTTATTTGTAGTTTTAATTTAGTTGTATAATGTTTGGAATTTGGTTTACCTTTCGGAAATGAAATTTATCAACAAAAACAAACAACTGTTGTCAGTTCGTAATGTAACGTAACATAGAACAAAAATTGGATATCAGAAATTGACACCAATAAATAGCGAGCACTAGCGAAGAGAGTTGTGCAACAAATTGATAGGTTTAGAAATTCACCAGCTTCTACAGGGGTTTAATTGCATTGATAATATTACTTTACCTGTAAAACATTACAGAGAAAACAGATGTTCTCTCCCTTTATTCCGAAGGTAAACGTTGACGAAGAATACAGGCGACGGCATAAAACATCAGCGACAATGCATCCCTCGATGTTCCAAAATCATTCCAAGCTCATTCCCCAAAATTTTGATTATTCTAATAAAAATAATGGTAAGCGCAATTAAAATATTTTTTTTTTCGCTTTGAACCAATTTCCATACTTCTGAACATATCCCTCAGTTAACGAGCACATGCTGTCGTCGCTGTCATAACAAAATACTTGACATTTCATCGCGTTCGCGGCACATTTAACTCGATCCTGTGGAAATAGTTTATTTAGCAGAATGTCCAAAATTCCTGACCGTCCTAAGTCCTGGAAAAAGATAAACGAGGAACAAAAGGCCCTCAAGAAACAAAGGAAGCAAGAGAACATCTTAAAGAAACTAGAAAAAGCCAATAAACTAGAGGAATTGGCAAAATCTGTTCAATCACAATCTACCGACGAACCCAAGAAGCCACCGTCTACTGTAAGTATCGCAATTCCAGGTTCGATTCTTGAGAATGCTCAATCTATGGAATTGCGCACCTATCTAGCTGGACAAATAGCGCGAGCTGCATGTATTTTCCGCGTGAACGAAGTGATAGTGTTCGATGATGTTGGAATCGCTACGGCAAAAGAAACAAAAAAGACTACCGACGAAGATGGCCAAGAACATTCAGTTCGTGGAAGTTCTCTGCAATTGGCACGCATCTTACAGTATCTTGAGTGTCCGCAGTATCTGAGAAAGTTCTTCTTTCCATTGCATAAGGACCTTCAGTACTCTGGTCTGCTTAATCCGTTGGACGCGCCGCATCACCTTAGACTACAAAATGTTTTTCTCTATCGCGAAGGTGTAGTGGCAAATAAGAAAGGAAAAGATAATCAGTGCTATGTAAATGTTGGGCTGCTGGGCGATGTTATGGTGAACAAATCAATAGCGCCCGGTGTTCGTGTCACAGTGCGGATGGATTCTCTGAATGGTAAGCATGTTGATTGTCACTTTGAAAGTCATACTTACACTTAGTTTCATTCTAGAACACAAAGCGAAAAAAATGAAAGGAACAGTTGTTAGTCCAGATGAACCGAGGCGTGAGACCGGTGTGTACTGGGGGTACACAGTACGCATAGCGCATTCGTTCTCTGAAATCTTCACAAAGTCTCCCTACAACGGAGGATACGATCTTACCGTGGGAACATCTGATCGAGGTACAAGTGTTACCGACGTTAAGGCAAAGTCTCTGCATTACAACCACCTTCTGATAGTTTTCGGAGGTCTTAAGGGCTTGGAGGCGGCCTTGACCAATGATGATAAACTAAAGGTAGACGACCCACAACTGCTGTTTGATCATTATGTCAACGTATTGCCTTCCCAGGGATCAAGAACTATTCGAACAGAAGAGGCAATCTTGATATCAATGGCAGCACTACATGAGAAACTCGACCCTGCAGTTGCTGATATAGACAAGGATTTCCGCGAGTTTATTCCACAGAGCGATGAAACGGGCCTTCAACAGCAACACCAAATAAACGGGGTCTCGTGTGGGGATGAAGATTTAAGTAAATTTGACTAATTGTTAAATTTTCTTTTACAATAAAGTAGAATAAGACAAACAGTTTGGGTTGTTGAATAGCTTATTCGTAGAGAAGATCAAAAACATCCTCAAGCGAAAGCAGTGGGTTGCACCTTTTCAATATGCCGCCCCTTTAATCGTTAATTTGGCTCTAGATTCCACGTTCACTCGTCTCGAAATCTAAAATGATGAAAGCTCTAGGTGACGACATAACGTAGTTACGAGACTTCAATTCATAGAAGAGAGTGAGTGCATTCGAGCCAAGGGTTTTTATCTACTGCACTGCCGCTACTACCGGTCCTATGTACTGTCTGGGCCTGTTTAGGTCTTGAGTCTCTCTCTCCGTGAAGGATGAAGGATTACGCTTGCTGAGTCGCCTAATGCATCTCTTGGCGTTAACTAGATGTCTAGTCTATACTGCCTAATTATGCTGGATGCCAGCTGTGACGATGAAGAAGCCTGCCGCCCTACTTCACTACGCTCTCCTCATCGGCCGTTGGGACATTGGGTGACCCCAAGCCATGGCAGTGCCGTGGATTACACGATGCGGAGATGACAATGCGACAGCTTTTTATAGTAGACTGAGCGTCTTTTCTTTTCTCGATCTCTCCACATTCTCCTGGTAGAGAAGTGATTAGTACACGTACCCCGGGCAACGGCCTGTCGCGGCGTTGTCGCATCACATCCCGTCCTCCATCACCTGTCTGGTTCCCTTACCACCCACCAGCCAAGATTGTACAGGTAGGAGATCTGCTGCTGTTCTCAGCTGGTGGTTACGGCAACCCCATAGACGGGTCCTGCTCATTCCTTCTCTCACTCTTACCCTTAGCTCGTCCTTCTTTCACAGTTGCCGATGCGATCATCCTTTGCCCCGGCTGGCTACTGTCAATCACAGGCTTGGGCGATCCAATCAGCTCCTCTATGTCCGAGCTTCCCTCAGGTGCTGTGTCTTTCGAGCAGCTGGTAATAGGCCTGCTATCTCTTGAGGACAACTCCTGCAAGAAAGTCCGGGCATTGTGAAGTCTCTTTCTGCCCCTCTCTGTCAAATCCTCCCATGTCATACTCCCTATTCTCTTAATTGTCCGCTTGCTGTTCGCTATCTTGCTGCAGTTTGATGTAGTGGACAGCGTAGGGAGGCTAGACGAGCTAACAATTGAATGAGTGTCCGAAGTATCCGCCATAATGCGGGATTCTTGAAGGAGGAATTTTTCTCCCTTCTCTGTTGATGCGTTGGCAATATTTGTGTTATTATTATATATGTTTTGATTTATGTTTTATTTTTTGTTGCTCATTTTATTTGGTTCCCACGAATAGGGCGGTGAAGAAAGTACGAGTACTATTGTAGCATAGCCGGTTTTACTATGATAGGGCAAAAGTACGACAGGCCCTTGCCATGGTGTCTGAAGAAGCTCGTTAGAGACTGTTTTACCCCTCAGCCACGCATCCTTGGACACGTTTTGCTATATGCTCACACAACCACTGGAAGCAGGTTGAATTAAATTTGATAGAAATCTTTCTGCACACATTGCAAAGTAAATTCACAGAGTAGACAAATTATGTGTCCATCGGTCTTGTATCGACGACAAGCTTTAACTGAACGAATCTAAGCACTAATAGATTCGTTCTGGATTAAGTGCATATTTCCCAGGACAATTCTCGCTGTGTGGGCTTCGGACAAATATTTATTTTTTCAGCTTCCCTTCAGCCAAAGGTTAACCTCCTTTTGAATTTCCATCAATACAACTTTTTTTCTTTTGTTTTTAATTTAATCTCTGGCAATACAATTTGTTATCAAACAAGCGCATTTAATACAAGTTTATCTAAAAAGTCGAGTTAAATATTCTAAACACTTCTCAGCATTCGTTTGTGGCTGTTTGTGATAATAGCCCCATTTGAAAGACCGCACATAATTTGAAGCCATTCGGAAAAAATCAGATGGTACTTCCACATCTAAGATGATTGACGTTAACCAAAATATAAGAACAATCATAATCACAAATGACGATAAAACCTTTAGGCTTTCTGAAAGAAAAAAATTATAAATAAATAAATAAATACAAATTGCTATAAGAATATAAAAAAAATTAATTTCGATAAAGTTCATGCTATGAATGACGTCTTCAAATCTATTCGAAGGGTAACTCTAACCCGTTTAACTCACACAAAACAAATTGAAGCCACGTAACGGCCAAGAAACGAGTTCTGGGTTCTTCAAGAGAAAAAGACCATTCCCAACCTTCAAGAAAGCCTCCAAAAGGCATTACCACTGGAAACGACACCTATTTAGTTTCCAGTAAATAATTCGCTTTAGTACCAAGGCGGCAAAAACAAACGGCTCTCGAACTAAGGGGCGAATGTATGATGGAGCAATCAACAATATCAGATCAGAGACAATTCCGAGAAAAATTAAGCCTAGTGACAAATGAATTAGAAGTCCTTCTGAAAATAACTGGAAGCAAAGTAATTACCTATGCTGATGATGTTCCGATAGCTGACTCATGTAAGTACATTGATACTCTAAGAGAACTTCTCCAACATGTTTTTCTCTTGCTCTCCGAATGGCCCACAGGTAGTGATCTGGGTGTTAATCCAAGGAAGCGCAAACATTCCTTTGAATTAGAATTACTCCCTCCGCAGCACTAGGCATTATGTTCCACTTAACGACCGTAGGTACTGTCGCTAAGCAGATGATTGCTGCTGCGGCCATTCGCTTGAAACATCCTCACAAGGTTTTGATTCGAAACTGGCTTATCGGTCGAATCAACGTCACATCTGAAAACACTGACTACGCCCCACCAAAATTCAGATTTAAAATGAATTTCCGAACAACTATTCCCGTACGCACTGAGTGGAAAAAATTTCAGATAGTAGTTGGATTCACTTTTATACTGACGCTTCCAAGACTGAAGGTAGAGTGCGTGGAGGTGTTTTTTTTACAAAAAGTTTAGCTTGATCACCTCTTTTCGCCTCCCAGATCACTCTAGCGTATTTCAGGCAGAAATGACGGCAATTATGGAAACCTTGTCCTGGCTTGAATGTAATGTAACATCCGCCGAGCATTTTACCGTTAACAATTAAGTCCGTAGAAGCCTTGGAATCGCCGACAGTACGATCAAGGTTGCTAAAGCGATGCCGCAACTCTCTTAACGAGATTTCAGACAGGTGTGACGTAACCCAGGGACGTTCCAGGCAACTGCAGAGCGGACGAGCTGACAAAGCAAGCGCAGGATGGCATCTCCCCAAAAACCGAGGGGAACCACCTGCACCTATCGAATCGATGAAATTTCTCCTTAACACGGATGACAAGAAAATGGCAAACCACAGGTGGAACAACATCAGCAATTGTCTCTTGTCAAAGCAAATCTGGCCTAACCTGGATTTAAAGAAGACGGAGCGACTCTTATCCAGAAACTGGAGAAATCTAGGTTTCTCACCGGACATTGCTTGATACGCAGACATGCAATTAGACTCGGGGTCCCATCCAATGATTTCTGTAGAAGCTGCAGAGACGAGGAGGAGGAAGACACTACAACCCACCTACTGTGTAAATGTCCGGCTCTTGCGACGCTAAGAAGGAAAACCCGCGGGGATTACTTCTACGATGATCGTAACGATATAGCCGAACTCGACATCCAGAAGATAAAAAAACTTCATCTCTGGGACAAAATGGCTCAACTCTTAGGGTTAATACCGGTACGATTGCCCATCTCGATTTGTGTTACATACTCCGGTTCCTGGTGGTGGTAAGCCGGTTCTTCATCGTTGTATCACAATGAGCCCAGATATCGAAATTTGTTGGGCACTTGCAGGGCCAACGAACTCGCCAAACATGGCACTACTTTATAAGACCTACTAAAATGACTGGAATTGGGTATGCCTCTGCACCGTGTAAACATTCAATCAAGCTAGATGCTGAAAACAAAACGATGAAATGATGGAAGACAAGAACGCCGTGGCACATCTCCAGGCAGATTTAGCCTGATAGAATGGATTGGTTTTACTTTAGCGTTCCGAATTCAACTCCATTAACGGTATGCCCTCAAGACACTGTCTAATAGTCCTACATACCAGAAGATTAGGTTTCTTTTTAAATTTCTTATACAGAAGACCTTGTACGGCAAGCTAAGTGTCATTTTCAACACAAAGCCAAATGAAGACATCGTCATGCTGATGGGGGACTTGAATGACAAATTAGGCAATGACAACGAAATGCCTACACACGTTATCCGGAAGCAAGGGCAATCAGAAACCGTAATGGCAATGGCAAACGATTTTCAGATTTCTGCAACGCCAATCGTGTTGCTGTAGTCAGCTGGGTGTCAACTGACAGGCAAGCAACGCGCTAGTCACTAAAACAGAAAAAGCAGCAAATTCATTCTCTCTGCTAACAAAACTTGACAGGGACTCGCAATGTGAATGATCGCCATGTTAAACTTACCTGGGATAAATTGAGCAAAGAAATTATCAATACCTGCGAACTTCTTAGTTGTGCAAGTCAGTTCGCTTATTCCACAAAGAGGCCTCCGTTCAACCCTCGGCGGCAGGGACACTTCCCTACTAGGCTTTCCTGGATCTCCTATGTACTCAGGTGGACGGTTCACGCCAGTTATCATGAAATCCGTTTGAACCGACACACACTTGTGGACTGCATGTGGCTTTTGCCTAACACTATTCCTGTGTGTTAAAATTATCTTCGCCGTCCTTCGGCGCTCCTTCTCCTTCCGCCGTCTTTGTAAATGAGCCTTTTGCTTCTTTGTCGCACATTTTTGAATAACATCCTCTGAAGTGGACTCAACGGCTGCAAAGTCATTGTGCTCATCGGCAAATGGATTGGTGTTGTTTATGTCTATCGGAGTATTAACATCTTTCACGGCACATATTGTTCTCTCTCCACTGGCGGATATGGCTACCGCCACTGGTGTACGATGAAGATGATTTGAAATCGGTCCAGCGATTAGTCCCGCCCGTGGCGAGTGTACGCCAACCGGGGAATTCTTCTGGGTCAATGATACAAAATTATTTTTCGGATGTTCACTATCAGACCAGGACCTACGACTGTGAAGCAGAAAGAAATTTAAAAAAAAATGCACAAACCTATTGGCTTACCGATTACGTGACATAACATTTGCCTTTTCAATTTATTTTTTTGGTATTTTAACGAAATAAAATTAATGATGCGTCTATCAAATAAAATATAAAAAAAATTGTACAAGGCTTCCTAGAGCGATGTATTGACTGGACATGTATGAGTAGTAATAGCGAAATGATGACGAAAAAAGTAGGGACCACGTCCACCAGCTATTTTAATGGGAAGGGACAGAATTTCAGTCAGTAAATAAATTCAGCTGGCTTAATCCTAAGTTAGCTTCCTCCAGTTGTGCGCACCAAGATTGTTGTGGTTCTCTTCATCAAGTGTTCATATGCTTAGAATGTCCTAGCCGTCTTTGGGGTTGATTTTTACCTTTTTTTTTTTTAAAGAAATCGGTGATAAAGCTCCTGAGATTTTTGCGAATTTGTTTGGCTATTTCTTCATCCAGTCGTTAACCGACCATGTCCTGGAACTCCTCTTTTATGAACATAAAGTATGCTAGCTAGGTATGGAGTCCATCATGGGAAATCTATACTAAGCAAATCGAAAACATCCAACGCAGATTTATCCGCCTACAGTCTTTTGAAAAACCGTAACATATGCACATATTCTTTGTTCGTCAGCTATTAGCCGGTAACATTGACTCTCCCTCTCTGCTTCAAATGATTTCCTATCAATCGATGCAACCTCAAGCCCGTAAACCTCTTTTGTCTTGTTCTCGGCAGCTGCAGATTTACACTACGAAACTCCCTTTTGCTCTTGACCTTCCTCGATATAAACTGTACAGAATTAGATAAAGAATATTAGTTTTTCGGGGCAACCAAAAATAGTCTTATCGTTGTTAAGCCGTCAACAAATTATCAGTCCATATTCAAGACTCGATAGCGTCTTCCAAGCCAAGATCTTGGTAATAGAAAAAGCTGAAGGCTACATAAGAGATTGTCATCTTCCCTCATCGGATACGTACATTACCAGCTTCGTTGGCAGTCAAGCAGCTTTAAAATCGAGAAAATTCAATACAATCAAATCAAAGGCAGTCAGGAAATGTCGAGACACGCTGATCACCATAAGGCACCATACAGTCAAACTTTGCTGGGTTCCCAGATATAAGAACATAGAAGGGAACGAAAAAGCTGATGAATTGGCAAGATTGGTATCGGCTTTGAACATTAGCGAAGCAGGCAGATCCGTAATGCAACCGATAGGGAGATTAAATCGGATAAAAGACAACATAATAGAGAAAGAAGCTAATTCCTCCTGTTTAGTCAGAGAGGATTGCGCCACCTCTCGGACGCTATGGCCGAAACTAAATAAAACTACAACAAGGTGCCTCCTGGCATTAGAAAGATCCTCTATCCGCATGCTTACTGGGGTTATCACAGGACACTGCGCTATCGGAGTCATGCTCCTCAAGTGGAGAATCGAATCCAACGATTTGTGCAGAAGGTACGGAGATGAGAAAGTGGTAGAATCAATCCAACATCTGCTGTGCCACTGCCCCGCCCTGCAAGAACGACATCTACACGCATTAGGATCAAGGTTCTTTGCAAAAATAGCGAAGATAACAGACTTACAGTTAACGGACCTACTCAGATCCTTAAAGAACACTAACTGGTTCATTAAATAGCCAACAATAGGATATGTCTTTAGGTTGTCCCGGGAACCATATTGCTATTCCCACAACATCAGAATACTCACAATGGACCTCCAGGTCTCCGAGTGAAAGTGATGAGGCCTATCTATCACACACCCCAAGTAACCTAACCTAACTTGCAGTTTGAGCCTACTTGCTTCGCAGTTCAATATCACTGGGAAGCAGAGGAATGCAATGGGTTCTGATAACTTACAGCGAACATCTTGACTACGACGATTCGCCTAGTCGGAAATTGAATAAACGACAGGGATGTCATAAGACCCATTAGGAGAAACAGGACCTTAGTAAATAAGCAAGGGTGCTTCCAAGCCCCAAAGGAAGTCAAGGGATATAGAGGGGTCTGATATAAAGACTCATTGGTCACATGCTGGTGGTTCTTAGTTTTGAACTGCCTCGTGATTTCATAAAACAGCTTAACCCTAGCTTTTACTTAGAGAAATATCGAACTAGACCACCTTCATTGGGCCCCTTTACATTCCCTCTTCCACTTCTTAGTCTTAGGAGTGGTACCCTCCGAGTTTCCTCATAGTTACTCCCTTTCGATTTCGATTCATCGTGTCATTTGGTTGATGCGAGTTTGACCTATTCTATGGGTTTCTATTCAACGATAGCCTAAAATTCCACACCTTTATCTAGCTAGAGCTATAGTATTTGCGATGCTGTCTCCACGACTCAAGGCAAAGAAGTTGCCATCTTTCACTAACCACATTTTCCTATGATGTGGATCAATAGCTACAACCCATTTGAGAGTTTCTCGCATGAGGCTTAGAACATCTCTCTTGATGCAACCAGCATCAGCTGCTCTAGTTTGCCCACGTCTCTGAGCGTTTAATTTTGGCCCATTTATGAATCATGTCTTTTACTAATCCCCTACTTCTGGAAGAAAACGGTTTGGGACTCCAAATTGACCACGGCTTTGCTAGTGCGTCTTCCTTTTCGCTTTCTTCGATTTCTACTTGTCATTTAACACAAGCCAGTGCTTATTCTAGTCTACACTGAAATGAACATACTCCATCGTCAATGAGGACTGAATTGCAGTCTGACTCATTCGCTTGACTTCAGCTTAAGTCTTCAGTGCTCTGTCATCCATCAATTAAAATTGTAAGATGATTTCTTTCGGTAACTTTTACTCTTTTGCAGGAGCGGGGACGAAGAAACGATCTTCCATTTTCTCTGCACAAGTGCAGACAGGATGAGCCTGTCATATCCCAAAGAAGGAAGCTCTAACTAGGAGCCTATCACTTCAATAACTTGGGCGAACTATCACCTTCTGACGTCAAAAATATCCTCAGCTTCATCAAAAGCTCCAAATGGTTTCAATGAAGTGAGTGGCGGTTTTCAGGGTATAATTCCATGTGGTATCACAAAGGGCCTTCCTGGCCTGCGTGTGTCTTCGCACCGGCAGCCACCTTACCTTACCTACCCACCGATCTAGATCTACTCTTCGCATTTCCTCCAAGGATATATGGAACCTTAATCTCACTTTTAGCTAATTTCAAAATTAATAGTTATACCCCAGTGTTAGAAGGGGTACCACTGCTTGTCTTGATACCACTGCTCCACCACTCGACGGTTTCTTTAATGCCATTCTAGAACGAACCGTGGGAACCAGGGTCACAACTAGTCGCATTTTAATGGGACAATCACAGAGGGCTGACAGTTTAGTAAATTTCTATCAAAGCGAAAGCTGCCAAGGTGGGCTTAGTGGCTAACGTGGCTAAAACAAAATATAAAATTGGACCAAGAAAGGACACCCAATACCGACGAATTGGGCAGAACGTCACAATTGACAACATCTTGAGGTTGCAAAAGGATTTTATCTTCTTAGAATCAGGGGTAAACACAAAAATCGATACCAGCGCAGAAATCAAAAGAAGCATAACTCCTGCCAATCACTGTTTCGTAGGACGAAGGAATCTATTTAATAGAAAATCCCTCTATAGAACAACCAAGCAAATCCATTCCAGTGCATGGACTTTATCGCAGGCATCCACCGAGTTGTACATGGCCGTTGAAAACAAAGATTCTTCGGGTGATTTTTCATCCAGTACCTACATATATGGAGACTGGATGAGAAGAGAGAGTTACACTAATCCGAATCTATCTACTTATATTGTAGACATGCGATGGCGCGCTTAACGACATCCATCAACTTGATGTGCCCAACTGAAGGCAATTAGCTAAGGGTTGAGTTAGCCGGAAAGGCTTGTTGGCTGAGACCAAGTTCAACCTCGAACATACAGTAAGTAAATAAAACGACTTATCCAAACCTCTTGCCCGTGATTAAACGGGGAAGGTAAAGAAATACGTTCCAACCTTTAAGAAATATCACAAGACCCCTTTGACATTTTCTAAGGCAACAATTTTCCGAAGAGTTGTTTCGCAAACTACCCAATACAAACCAAATCAACCAAAACTTTCAATCGTCCCCCAATGCCGCCAAAAACTAATTTTGTCCCAACTTATCAATAGCCACGGCAAGACGAGATGAAACCTCCACCACATACTCCTCCATCTGCCAAAAGGCAAGGTAATGAAAATTCTATTTCCTGGACCGAAAAAACAATCCAAGCACGCAAATGAAGCATCCATTTCCTCTGCTCGAGCAGAGCATCCGGGGTGTTAAGTACGCACTCATCGTCATCGGCGAGGGAACACGTCTTGCGCGAACGTGTGGACCTTATTAAATATAGCACTTTCGGATGTTGAACGCGCTGCCTATGTCTGGAAACGGTGCTGCGCGGCAGGAAATTGCTTTAAAAAAAAAATGACAAATAAATAAGAGGTCGACAACGACGGAGTGAGTGAGGGTGAGGATGAGGAGCTCGTAAAATCGAACTCAACAAAGTAACAACAACAACAAATGCCACAGCAACGGCACAAATAAATAGAAACCCACTAAGATTGTTTATTTGCATAAACTGTAAGTGATGCTTTCCAAAATAAAGTACCGGCACTTAATTAATTACACAAAAGTAATTGCTTCTCGTGAGACTTGAATTGAGGAAGCGAGCACATAGCGATACGGCGGACGACGCCTTGTTGTGCAAATAAAATTTTCGAATATTTTCTTTTTTTGATTTCTGTTCTAAGTGGACTTTTACGTATGCTATTTGTAGTTTGGACGGTCCGAGGCTGATTTTATACTTACGCTTGAGTGCAAGTGGTGTCAACATCAGCTGGTGTCAACGTCTCAGGGTCAATTTGGTTTAACACATTATCTGATCTGCACTGATCTTGTAATAACTTAATTGTAACTTACAAGGCGCTACAGTTCAGGGTGAACCTGAGCTTCTATTAACAAGTTTTTCCAGGTAGCCCGATCATTATCTAATTGCCTCCAGATGCGCACTTCGAGTCGTTTGTGGTCCCCTTCTACTTCTGCTCACCATCTTAGGCGAACTCTCTACCCCTACTCCGTTGTTTCTTTAAATTAGATTCAAAGACTCTGCGGTTTGAAGAGTTGGTGTTCCCTCTACATGTCCTAACCATCTCAAAAGTCACATACAGAATGTTTTGATTAGATTGATATCGCTGCATAGCTCAGATACATCGTCCTTGAATCTCCTCCTTCAAAGCCGGTGTACGCGATCGGGACCGAATTTCTAACGAAGAATTTTTCGCCGTCGATAGAGTTCATGCTTCAGTGCCACAAACGAAGACGGGAATGGTTCAGGTCTCACGCAGAATCTCTAGGTGTTTGGGATAAGACATTTCTTTTTAATGATCTTCTCACGCCAAAGAAACAGTTATTCTTCGTTTGATTTCTGCCATCCACCCTTCATTTAGATCAAGTGGATGAAAGATTTGGCTTTCATCGCCTAGGTTGAATGATTCGTTCTGAATGACATCGGCATGTTGGTCTTTTGCGGCATTATACAGTTTGCAGCCCAAAATTCTCAGCATCAACTATGACTCTACTACAAAATTTCCACTTTCATCTCTAATGGTTTCTGTCTTGGTTTTGCTACCCGATATGTTCTTTTTACTTTTTGGTAAGGTGTCAATAAATTGTTCCGAAGATTCTGGCAGTCTCTTACGATTAAAGCCTGTTGAAGTTGTATCTGCTGATAGTAAGTCGGGCTGTGTCGCTCGAGATATGCGTGTTACCGTGCAGTTACTCCGACGCCACAGATCTAGATTGACAGGACTTAGATCGTTAAGTGTTTTCCTAGGATGATGTACCGGATAAACCTGTTCTTATAAGCCTGAGCCTCGAATGTGTCGAGGTAGCGCATACAATGAATTCACTTACTAGCACGACCTATCTGAAACTGTAGACGCAAATATTGATTCCCTCTGGAGAATTACTTCGCTGGCGTGTGGATCCGATGAGAAGTGCTTTAGTAGAAACATTCTCCGTCCCATCTTTGGATAGCTCCCACCAACAGCTTTTAAAGGGGTTGGGATTCTTAGCACCCACCGTCCGCCAACGTGGTATTGAGACTAGGAGATGGTAGGCAGAGGTTGGCTTGTGAAAACCTGTGAACGCTTAGGTCCACTTAAAGGCACTTGTCTAATCTTCGAACAACAGATGCATAAGGCCAGAGTGAGGTACTAGGTTGCATATCCCAGATTTTACAGAGAGCACTTTTGCAGAAGTAAAGCTTTCCTTACGCGTACTAGTAAATTTGCTTTCCAGTTCTGTTTCCTGTCCAAAATAAGACTCAAATATTGAACACTAGCTAGTACCCGTGACTACGTTCGCGAGGAAAGTATAGACTTTCAATGCCTCATATTAATATTGGCTGAAGGATGACCATGCTGTCAGCTCTGAGCAAGCCAAACACAACTGGATATGTGAAAAAAAAGTCACTCATCAGATGCACGCCAGCCACTTTTAAACAGTGTCCCTGTGCCTTGGTGTCCATGGCTTAGCAAACCTGAAAGGAAACTTGCAGACGTTTGAACTCAAAGTGGTAGTCTGATGGGATCAGAGGAATTCGGGGTGTGAAGACGGGTTCTCCCTAATTGAAGCCTGTGAAAACCTGGGCTTCGATAACGTTTTTGTACAGAGTCTTTACCTAAAGCCTGGTGCCATTATGCTGTTGGAGGGCTTAGAGAGTTTTGAGTTCAAACCTTGAGGAATAGGATGTGAGGTGGTGTTCTTGGTGGATCGAGATTGTGCAAGAACTTTGCAGAGTAATGTACCTTCAGCATCCTTGACATTCATTTCCGAATTCACAGTTTCATACTTCATATGGTCAGTTGGCAGCTTCTCCAGCAGAAACCTGTTGGCTGAGTCGCCATTAAGCGCAATCTACTGGAGTAAATTCTGTCTCTCAAACTAATCGGATCTCCCATACCATCGCAAGGGTCACTCGAAATCTTTACTCTTCGCTCCTCTTTCCATATCCAATATCAAGTAATAAGTTAAAAAACTCCTCTGCTCTTAAGGTAGGCACGCATGTTAACTCTTATGGACAGGACTTTGACCTGAGGCCCTAAAATGGATGACTTAAGGCCTAACTTCATCTGCATCTGTCACCCGTGGCACGGTCTGTCTGAAGACAAAACCAAAAGCATATGTTGGTTACGCCTTCTAATGTTCTGAAGAGTCTTGTTTAGAGCCCCAATTCCTTTCTTGTGAACCATGGCGCACTCCACCCACACATGAATTTTGGCTTCTTAAAGCACATGAGCCATACCACTGTACTTAGAGATGTTACAAAATGAAGATTCAGAATGATTCAGATGCGCTGCGTAACTTGAAGGCAGAGTCTGGCCGTCTGGCCTACTTCAATCAAGGTAGCTGCAATAAGTGAAATACATATGTACATAGTATAAACACCGTTTCCCCTGTTGCGTTAGAATTTCTGCTTTAATTAGATTTTTCTACAATTTGATCACTTTGAGTCTAGTCGGGATACTGACTTAAAGTGCAGGAGGGTCGTTTGCGGTAAAAGGGCTAAGAAGTTTATTGGGTAAATAGTTGCATCATCTTGATCGACTACGGTTTTTTTTTGACGTTTATAACACAACCCTTCATTTCGTCTCATTGCGGACAGAGGGAATCAGTGGCAATCAGGGAGGCTGGTATGCAACTTAGTTGTGATAAAATGCACAACCAGAACGTTGGTATCCTCGTTGATAGCTTATCGGCCACCAAATGTATTGACTCGGCTATCATATCCGCCAAACTGGTGCCAAAGTGTCGGTTAATACCGCTCTGGATTCCGCGGTACAGGGTCAAAGGAACGTGGCGATGAACTGACCAGACAGGACTTAGCTCTACACGGTTCACATCAAACTAAGAGCGGTAAAGCGTAAATCCATACACACTTTCTCCAAGGGGCTAACCAACTGATTCATATCCAGCGCATCACCAGGGCAAATGTTGACAATAACTACGGGGCATTTGATTCCTTGAATCGCCCTTTCTACTCACCTATCTATGTACTTACGCCACCTGCTATGCATCTTTTCCCCGCATTAGGCAGAGAACTCTTGGTAACAGCTTTTCTCACTGGGATACCTTCAAATATCTACATGTTTACCTCTTCCTACGCACGGAGATGATTTCCAACTTCCATAGACTCGCTAAAAATGCAAGTGAGTTGTTAGGACAATCATAAAATCAACCCTCATCAGTTCCAATGACCTCATTTGAAGACTAAAATCAATTTCAACCAGTTTTTCCATCCTCAAGATCAATTGAATCGCACTCAAGTCCTTACGTGCATACCGACCACCATTAACCATCAATTCAGTGAAATCCATGAATCTTATGAAAAACAAATTTAATTTGAATACAATCTACCATCTTGTCAGCACATACCTACGTACCACCCACAAACACGTTCCACAGAGAGCTTCCACATTTGGCTCGATGAGAAACTGTCATTGCTGTCAATCAGTATGTTTCTGCGCGAGTAAATTCTATCGCTTCGGTATTGGATTTTGAAAAAAATTAATTAAATCGTTCTTTTGATATTTTCTCGGCCAAATTTTGTGACTTTTGTTTTATATTAATTGTTTCTATCGTTTTGGAATGTGTTTCGTGGTGTTTAATTCGGTAATTCAGTGTTTTTTTCACGATTTAAAGTGCCTTTGCCCGGGACTGGCAAGTGTTTTTCTCTTTCTTTGTCGCGAGTGTTTTTTTTTTTTTGTTCGGTCGTTCGTTCGTTAGTGTCCGTTAAGAATCGTTTCAAATTTAAATATTTGAATGTTTTTAAAAATTTCTGGTGAGTTGTACAACTTTAATTTTTATATTTATTTATATCTTTTTTAATATGTATATAAATTACAATGCCAAATACTTTCAAGAGCATTAGCTACCAGGGCTACCAGCTCTAATTTTTATATACATTTGATTGGATTATTAAAACGATAATTGACAGAGTTAGATTGATTCCTCAGTTCTTGGTTCGATTCCATACGAGTACGTGTTATTAAAACTCATTCTTTGATGGTTCTTCTACTGATCAGGAGACCACTGGAGTCTCAGACCCTTTATTTGAGGAGTAAACGCAGTCAGATGATTATCGTGTTGGGAGGAGATCCCGATGTTCTCCTATAGTATTTGCCTTTCTCTTCTAACCTTTAGGTAAACTGCAATGGGTGTCGATCAACCAAAATCTGAAACAGCTTCATATTTTTAAACGAAACTATGTAACAGACCCTGTTCTAATAGTGTTTTATGTCGTCTAAGTTTTTATTTTGGTATGGTATGCTATGGTATATGAGGGTGAGCGAAAGGCTCTTAGGCCTCTGTCGGGCCCGTTGTGTTCCCCTCCTTTAATTCTCGAAACTGCAGGGATAGGCTTGGCTTGGGACATATGTTGGGAGGGATCTAGGGAAGGTGGAAACAATCATGTAGTTGACACTGGTGTGTGTGTGGTCTGTCGAATCTTCCTGTTTCTTTTGTGAAGGCCAGGATGCCGCCGATTCCTTTGTCCTTGAGATATTTCAGGCCCGGTATCCACACGGACCCCAGAGTCCTCTGTCGCATCCTCGCTAGGGCTGGGCAATGGCATAGGAAGTGTTCGAGGTCCTCTTCTTCTTCCTTGCCGTTCCTACATGTTTCTGTGTCAGCGAGGCCCATTCTATGCATGTGTTTGTTGAGGTTAATGAGTCCTCTGATGAATCCCACCGTCAGCCTCAATTGCTCTCTGTTTGAACCTAAAGCCTTCCTCGTGAGCAGGTTGCTGGGTTTGCCCACGAGTGATCTAGCCACTTTGCACGTCGGGAGGTTAGCCCAATGATCCTCAAAATCTCTTTGCATCCTCTCGTTGGTTGCTGTTTTCATTACTGTCAGTGCGGCCCCAACTGTGTTTTCAGCGGTTCGTTCTATTGCGTATTGTTGGTTCGAGCCCAAGAATCCCTTGAAGGAAATTCAGATTTAAAGTTGTTGACAAAGCTGGTTTGCTTGTCTCGTTCGTGGTCGTTTGCGTGGTCGTTCTGACCTTTTCAATAATTTTTCGGTGCCCTATATTAGAAGTCGTGTCGAAATATCCGAGTCCCTTCAGTCTTGTCGCTGAATGTCCTGCCAGTCTCTTTGCTTCGAGGTGTACTGGTAGGATATTTAGGATCACTTCCAAGGCAGCCGTTGGTGTTGAGGCTTGAGCGCCGGTTACTCCCAGGCATACCATTCGTTGTGTTTGGGTGAGCATTTCTTTTGCATATTTGTTCTTTAGGGCTGGCCACCAGACCAATACGCTATAAAAGAGTATTGGTTTAATGACGCAATTGCATATCCAGTGAACCTGTTTCGGTTTTAGACCCCATGTCTTGCCGAACGCTCTCCTGCATATCCAGAAAGCCCTTTTAGCTTTAGTCGTTCGTTCTTCTAGGTTCTCTCTCCAGGTCAGCCTCTTATCTAATATAAGGCCAAGATACTTGACGCTGTCGCGGAGTTGAAGTTGTACACCTCCTATCCTAGGTACGTGGAAGTCACTTATTTTGGTCATCTTGGTAAAGAGGACTTATTCAGTTTTGCTTGGATTAACGCCAAGGCCATTTTCCTCCGCCCAGCTAGCGACTGTCTGGAGTGTTTCTTGCATGAGCTCCCCTATGCTGCTTAGGTATTTGCCTGTGATCAGTACCCATAAAAGGGGAGAGATTATGCCCCCTTGTGGGGTGTCTGTTAGGACTTTGCCCTCCCTCGTCTCGTCCCCGAGGGATGACTTGATAATGCAGTTTTCAAGCATGTGTTTGATCCAGTTGTTACTTAAATTGTTGGTACAGTATACAGATAAGGCGCCAATTATGTTTGAGATCTTGATGTTGTTGAAGGCTCCTTCTATATCTAGAAAAACTCCTATGACAGACTCCTTAACTTCGAACGCATTTTAAATCGTCTTTACAACTTGGTGTAAAACAGTTTCAACAGATTTACCTTTAAGGTAGGCGTGTTGATTGGGGTTAAGGCATGGGTTTCCGATCAGTGATCTGATGTGGGTGTCACAGATCCTTGGTAAATCAAAAGTAACAAATTTTTTTGTGAATTCCGTGCTTCAAGTTCCTCTATTTGTTTCGCATTAAAACGATGCTTACTAAGTTATTTGTGTATGTCCTGTGTCCATCGTGGGTCTTTGGACATTACTGCAAGTTATGGCGACCAACGAAGCCTTATCCTGGCTTAAGCATAATGTGATATCCTGTAAGGACATCACAATTTATCCAGGCTGCTATAAAATCTCTGGAATCAGTAACATGTACATCAAAGATTGTCGCTCGTCTCTCATGGATATGGCAGAACATTTTAACACCTATACTGGATGACCGGTTATAGGGACATTCAAGGAAATTGTAAGGAATCTGGATATTCCACTCGCTATATGTAATTTACTCTTAAAGTACAATGCGATCAGCAAGACAAAACAAAGATGGAGGAGCTGTACGATATGCCATACCTCCAGAGAGATCTGGCCTATGCTAAACCTCAATCGATCTAAAAGTCTTGTCTTGCGATCGTCCATTTCCTCTGCACTTGTTTTGCCCTATCCCAAAGAAGGAAGCTCTATCTACGAGCCTGCCTTACTTACTTACTTAAGGTGGCGCTACAGACCGGGGTGGTCCTGGGCCTCAACCAACAAGCGTCGCCAGCGATCTCGATCATTTGCCAGCTGTCTCCAGTTTCGCACGCTAAGTTGGTTAAGGTCCCCTTCCACTGGCGTGCGCCACCTAAGTCGCGGTCTTCCTCTAGGAGCCTATCACTTCGACAATTTTGGGCGCATTATCGCATACTGATGTCAAAAGTATTTTCAGTTTTATCAAGATCCCCAAATAGTTTCGATAGTTGGCGTGGCACCTAGGATATAGATCCCAGTGTGCCGATCCATTCTCATTTACATTTATGTGTCATCGGGTCTATACGTTCTCTCGCGTACGTAGCTATTCGTTTGAGAGAAAATTTAGTCAAAATAATCTTGCTATATTCCTTAGACAGCAATTAGCAAAATTCTGCACCTTTTTTGTGATTTCGATGGTAGCTCTTCAGGTACTACACCCAAACTATTATTTAGCACCGACTCCAGGTTTGACCGAGACAGTCGCAGCGTTGTACTAAGATTGATTCAGCCTTAGGCCTTTTCGAAGTCGAATCCATGATGATTCAGAGGGTGTTGATATGACAATCTCCCTGGTCCACCAACGAACAGATATAACAAGATATGTACTTAAATGTCATTCATCCGGAAGTTGTCTTTTAAGTCATCAGAAGCATATCCTTTCCCGTGACTAATTCTCTCAAGAATAATTCAGTTACCTCCAAGTAGTCACTTAAATTAAATCGAAAATAATTACAATCAACTTCCAGAGCTTGTTTGCCATAATTTAACTAACGTTCTCTATTTTTCTGTCTCGCTATTCACAAATAATAAGCAGTCAAGCTTTATAAAGTATGCTGCCCGAGTGCCACCATTAAATATGTCCAATGTCAATGGCTATCGCAATGAGAATGAAAATGACCCTCACCTGTGGAATAAGTTGACCCACCATGTTGATGTCGTTATCGAATGGAAAAAAAAACGACCATCTTGGAAAAGTCATTAGCATCACGAGGGACAAATTGCTACTGAAAGCCGCACAAAGTTAGAAGTTTGTAATTGATATACAATATTCATGGGACAGTTTGTGAAGGTCTGAATGTTACCTCGGACACAGAAGTTCTCCATTAACGACCAAGAATAGTGCATAATAAGTTGGGCTGTGTTTCTCGTTTGAGTTCCTGTGGGCGGTAAAATGTTGTGCAATCGTTTTCAAGTAGTGTAGTGTGCACTTCACAGTCGTAGTTACATATTCATTCTATTCAGGGTTTTCTTTTGACGAGTACAAGCTTCAGTAATAAGAAATTTAGTTTTCAGCACTCAGCTCAGCATTCCAAAAACCGCCACATGGTACAAGTAAATAACATAAGTAGTGCTCTTCATTGCCGGCGTTACTGCAGAGAAACAGCATCAATGCCGGGGATTGAGCAAATAGTCAATAGAGACGAATATACTTCCTTCTCTCGAGTACAAGTATGGCAAAATCTTTGCTTATAAGGCTTTCTTTAAGTTAGGTTAGGCAGGGTTAAGTGAGATAGGTGTATCAAATTCGAGTTGTTGATTAAAAAGTGATCAAAAAGTCTTCTTCTGCTCTAAGATAGTGCTGGACAATGGCAGAGAAGAGGTGCCTAGTGGCTTCTTTTTTCCTTCTCATCTC
Organism: Matsumyia berberina; assembly: GCA_917880715.2. Lineage (NCBI taxonomy): Eukaryota > Metazoa > Arthropoda > Insecta > Diptera > Syrphidae > Matsumyia > Matsumyia berberina. Next base: position 104,251,429 of record OU862870.1, on the reverse strand, counting down.
TACGGCTTTTGCAAAAATCATTGAGAGAGTGTGTTGATGAGAGTGATGGACACGTAAGACCGCTTTTCAAGGCCTTCTTTGCTTTCTCTACAGTCCGGGTGGACCTAGATCTAAGCCAATAAATGTCTCTAGCCCCTAGCCAGGTCTATCGTTAGCTAGCTCCCTCCACTTGAATACGTTGAGTTGGTTAAAGTTACCTTCTGGTGCAAGCTGTCAAAGATGAGGCCTTACTTAAGGTAGCGCTACAGTCCGGTGTGGACCTGGGCATCAACCAACAAACGTCTCCAGTCAGTTCGATCTTTAGTCAGCTACCTTAAGTTTCGCATGCCAAGTTGTTTGAGGCCCGCTTCCACTTTCGTGCGCCACCTGAGTCGTAGTCTTCCTCTACAGCGCCGTCCATCGGGTGTGAATTTTCCGGGCCAGAGAATTGGTGTCCATCCGCTCCACATGACCCAACCAACTCAGTCGTTAGACCTTCACTCTTCTGGCTAAGTCAATGTCGCTGTATAGCCCGTACAGTTTGTTGTTGTGTCTTCTCCTCCATTCGCCATTTGTGCAGATGGGACCGAAAATCACCCGAAGAATTTTCCTCTCGAAACAGCCAAGAGCGACCTCATCAGCTTTGGCAAGAGCTATTCTTGGCAAGAGCTATTCTTCATTTGATCTCAGTGCTGGTGTCGTTGTCCGAATTTATAGCGGGGCCTAGGTAGACAAAGTCCTTAACAACCTCAAAGTTATAACTGGCTATTGTGACGTTGTGTCCGCGACGTCGATGTTGAGTGTCCTTCTTTGTTGACAGCATATACTTCATCTTGCCCTCACTGACCGATAAACCCATCTTCGCCGCCTCCCTCTCAATACTCATGAACGCGCCGGTGACATCGCAATGCGTTCTTCCGATTATGTCAATATCGTCGGGGTATGCGAGTAATTGGACAGACTTGGCGCGTGCGTTTTGTACTCAAAGATCTGCCGAGAATGTGAATATTTGATCGGTGGTGGACTTTCCGGGCCTGAAGCCACACTGAGATGGACCAATCAGGTTTGTGACGAACGTTGGCGCAATTCAGAGGGTCTCCTTTCTTGATTATCGGCCAAACAATGCTGAGTTGGTGCATACTCCTTACCAAGTCATCGCCTGCCGCTTTGAACAGCTCGGCAGCTAGGCCGTCAGCACCAGCAGCTTTATTGGACTTAAGCTTAGATATGGCTATCTTCACTTCGTCCAGGTCGGTTGGATGCAAATATTTGTCTTCTTCGTCCAAGTTGAATGGTTCATTCTGCCTGGCAGCGGGATTTGATTCGTCGTCGCCGTTAAGCAGTCTGCAGAAGTAATTCTTCCATATCGTCAGCATCGACTGCGATTCTACAACGATGTTCCCTTGTTTATCCTTATGGACCGAGGAAATACTCGATCGCGCGCTTCTCATCCTCTTTCTTTTTCCTCCTGAGAAGCCAGGTCGTAATTGCGATTCTGATGCCTTTGAGTCAAATCAATCAAATTCCTTCTTACTTCGTGATTCAGATCTTATGTCACCTGTGCTTTCGAACAGACAGGTTTCAGAGAAAGAGGAACAAAATGTGAAGCAAGGCCATACACATATGCCTGAGCATGTAGATTTAAGAACTATTATGAGTGTGAAGCATTCCTTCTGGTTAGCCAGAGAGGATTGCACCACCTCTCGGACGCAATGGCCGAAACTAAATAAAACTACACTACACAACTAAAGTCATGCTCCGTAAGTAGAGAAACGAGTCCAACGATCTATGCAGAAGCTGCGAGATGAAGAAGAGGTAGAATAAATCCAGCATCTGCTATGCCACTGTTCCACCCTGCAAGAACGACGTCTTCGCGCATTAGGATCAAGGCTCTTTGCAAGCATAGCGGAGGTAACAGACTTACAGTTAACGGACCTACTCAGATTCTTACAGAGCACTAACTGGTTCACAAAACATCCAACAATAGGATCGGTCCTTAGGTTGTCCCGGGAGCCATATTGCTATTCCAACAACATTAATAGGGTACTCACAATGGACCTACAGGTCTCCGAGTGAAAGTGATGAGGACTATCCATCACACACCCTTCGAAACCTAACTTAACCATGAGTGTGAAGCAAAAATGTGATCAATATGCAGCAATGCAGGCGGCGGCCTTCTGGATTACTGGTACCCGCGTGTCGTTCTTTGAACCCGTCCAACCTTTTTGGGTTTTTTTTTGGGTCATGCCGTCAGCAATATCGCTTTAATCAATCACCTCTTTGTCTATTGGGTTGGAGACTGGTTGCACTCCTGCACCACTTTTCCGACCTTCGAGCTCAAATTTGTCGAAGAAAAGCTTGCAGTTTTCATAAGCGAAAATCTCTTGCTTCATTGTCAGAGTAGGCGGGGTTGTTTGGCTCTACAATTTAACCACAACATTAAACAATCAAACCGTTACATTCTTTTCAAAATGATAGGTCTCCTCCATGAATAAAAATAAAAATCTACAACCGTTGCTACTCATAAGTCATTTCTAACTCCTGACAGTCGTGCGAAACTTTAATTAAACATTCCGCCGACGTTATGCTTATCATATTGACACCATTTGCACGGGTTTTGACGTTGTAAACTTGTTAAGACCACGAATTAGTGAACTCATGGCCAGCCTCGGATAGCACTCTTGATCATTTTAAACAAAATGTATTGTCCATCAAAGTCAATAATGCCGGAGCCGTTCCGATAAATACCGCCTGCCTGTCTTGAAGCTACTTAAAAATTCGAATATTTACAATCTTCCACGATAGCCATGAAATTTCGCGTCTAGCTGTGAAACTGAATGTAGAACGTAATGGTTAGCAAACTGACAGATGCCTTATGAAAAATTATATACAACAAAAATGTGCTATGTACTATTTGTATTTTATTTTCTGTGTAGATGTAGAAAGGAGTGTATTAACGATTTTATTTGTCAGTGTATGGGGTGTTAAACTGTTTGCTGCTTACCAAGAAGACATGCAAATTTATTTACCTTACCGGTCCGATAAGGTCTGACTCCCTCGGTCAAGTGCCACTTAAGAGAGAAGACTAAAGGGCCAAGTCGAGATGATGTTCAACAACTTCTTTGTTCGAGTTGAGTTGTCTGGATAAACAAGGATTTATCCTCTCTATCGCTTTCGAGTCATTTTTGGCAACCCAACCTAACTTGATATTGACTGTAATACGATCCTCTACTGGAATAGTGGTTATGTCACAGTCCGATAGCCATGGACTCAGTAGTTACTGTGTTGGATTGCTGAGCGGGCTGAGAGAGGTTTGAATTTTGGCAAAACCAAGCAAACATTTTAAACGACACCAGCTCTCCACAACCTGACGATGCCCAATGTTGAAACTGTGGCCACACATCGACTGTGTTTATTTTATTTCCAAGTGGTAGCCATCGGATACTGGTTGCTGTTCACCAAGGCTCGCCTTTTTGTACTTATAAGCGCAAGTGTTTACTTACTTAAGGTGGCGCTACATTCCGGGGTGGACCTGGGCCTCAACCAACAAGCGCCTCCAGCCAGCTACCTCCAGTTTTGCACGCCAAGTTGGTTGAGGTCCCCTTTCATTTGCGTGTGCCAGCTGAGTTGCGGTCTTCCTCTACTGCAACTTTGCTCAGATGCGAATTCGAAGATTTTCCGGGCCGGAGCATTGGTGCCCATCTTCTCTACATGACCCAGCCACCTCAGTCGCTAGACCTTCACTCTTCTGGCTAAGTCGATGTCGCTATATAGCGTGTACAGTTCGCCATTGTATCTCCTCCGCCATTTATCGTCTATGCAGACGAGACCGAAAATCGCCCGAAGAATTTTCCTCTCGAAACAGCCAAAAGCGACCTCATCCGCTTTTGACAGAGTTCATGGGTCTGCGCCGTAGAGCAGAACTGGGACGACTAAGGTCTTATACAGGGTCACTTTAGTCGCTCGAGAGACAATTGCCTTCTTAGTCCAAAGAAACAGCGATTGGCAAGAGTTATTCTTCGATTGATCTCAGCGCTGGTGTCGTTGTCTGAATTGATAACGGAGCCTAGGTAGACAAAGTCCTTAACTACCTCAAAGTAATATCTGTCTATAGTGACGTTCTGTCCGAGACGTCGGTTTTGGGTGCCCTTTCTTGTTGACAGCATATACTTCGTCTTGCCCTGATTGACCGCTAAACCCATCTTCGCCTCCTCCGTCTCAATACTCACGAATGCAGCAGTGACATCTCGCTACGTTCTTCCGATTATGTCAATATTGTTTGCGTATCCGAGTAATTGGATGGACTTTTGAAAGATTGTACCTCTGGTGTTGGCACGTGAGTTTTGACAACTCTTTTAAGAACGATGTTGAAGAAGTCGCATGACAGCACGTCGCCATGTTTAAATCCTTTTTTGACATCAAAGGTCTTGGTGAGGTCTTGACCGACCTTAATGGGGCAGCATGCATTCTCCATCGTCATCCTGCACAAACGGACGAGTTTGGCACGGATGCCAAGGCCTTTGTCATTGTCACTTTATATTCACAAAGCGGTTCAGCGACCTCCTTATCAACAAACGGTCACATTTCAATCGACGCAAAGCATGCCCCCAGTATTCTGAATGTCCGAATCTTCCGAGTTTCCAACATCGAATCGAACCTCTACTTTGTTGCATCCAACGAATGAGAATATTCTAAGCCACACAAAAAACACAAGATTTACAGTGAGAAGTCACAACGTCGACAGCCTGCAATCGGAAGAGACTGCCAGCATTTAGCAACACTGCTAAAATGCCATCAGATTTTCCGCAATTGATGTGCTTACTGCCACCACTAAAACGCTTAGATTGCCGAAAAATGCCAACAAGCATGTGCATTTTATAAAGTGGCGCCGCAAAGAAAGATGAAGGCTTACGAACAGCTTTCTCGTCCATACAGCTTCTGCAGAAGTCGTTTGCGTAAACGCCTTGTTGCATGCTTGGCTATTAGGCAGTGTCCAGTGTGCAATCTTTTAAGAGAAATCAAATACGTAGAGGTTTTCAGATCCAGCTCTGACCAAATCTGCTTTGGGTCTAAGTTTTGAGCTACCAATAGTCTGCTGATTAGTTGGTTGGCTTTGGAGGGTGATACTGATAATCTCTCTTTACTTAGGCCTCAGCTGGGCCCATTGTTATTTGCTTTGACTTTTGAAGAATTTTATAAGCGTGATGAAGTGGGTGTTTGAGGAGAAGGGTTGGTGTGGGGTGTTTTCGGTGGGGTCGGATAAGTCTTTCTGTAGTTTTCCCAAACTTTAGGATGTCATCGCTCACTTTTCTGTGTGTCCACATAGACTTTAGTACTTGTTAGGGAAATCTTGCAGTGTCTGAACCATGAAAGTTCCATTCTGTGTGTGTGCTTGTTGAGATTTATGTTCTTTCTAAGAAGTCCCAGTTGTGCTCTGTTGTTATTCATCGCTTTCCTGTGGAGAATATTATTTGGTTAGTTTTCACCAAATAATATTTGGCTTTTCCCACAGTCGTTAGTAGACATAAACAACTTTCAGTCCTTATCCAAGGTGAAACGAAGGTAATAACCCAATAAAATTACAACTTACAATTAGTTACAACCGACAACAAGTCGATTGCTGTTCTCACTTTAGAAGTTTATGTTTCCAAGGGCTGGCCTATAGGTAATTTAGATTTTACGTGAGTGTAACTTTACGCTCAGAGTTAACAGGCAACCTTGGGTAAGTCCCAATCTTTTCGTTCTCTAATGTGTAACTCGTAAATTATTTCACGATCTCGTGCGATGTGCCAATTAACTTAATTGGTTGCGAGACATAGTAACGTTTCCAGTTTCCAACTTTCATCAATCACACGTCATAACGTCTCAGTTTTCTAGTTTTGTTATAACCAATTTCGATGTGGAACGGCAACGGCAAATGTTTTACACTTCGAAAATAGAACACAGACCGTATACTCGCACTCATATCTAACATCTAACGAGAACAATAAAAATTTCAGTTGATACCCTTAATTGCCAACAGATTGAGTTCTTAACGTAACGACCGTCGTTGATTAATGCTTCTCTAGCGGCTCGTACAACCAAAACCGATCCAAGACGAGTCCCACTCTATTTATGGTCTCATCGCCCAGCACCAGCGATATATACACAATTAGCACGCGAGCCTGGTAAATCCATTTTCGAAGAGCAGACAATAAAAACCGAGATAGCTGCCGCTGCGAAGTGCTGAGAGCCGAAGCCGAACGAAAGAAACCAAGTGCTTAATGTTCCCTTCAGAGACGTATTCCTCCAGTGCATTAGCCTGTCAATTTTCCTGGGCGACTATAGGGTACCATTTATTACAAATATAATCCATATGGTCGGGTGCGGTGGTGATGCGATGATGGGGCAGACGAGCCGCCCGGATGGGGTTCCCTTTTGCTTTTGCCTTTGCCTTTGGTTGGCTTGGTAAGTGCGCTTATTACGCGCTAAATGCGGCTTTCAGCGCCGACGTCACCGTAAAACAGTGATTTATACGATTGTGGTCTGTGTTTATATTCGCCACGCAACAAATTATATAAAATTAAATTGAGAGATAAACGAATGATCGGACAGCGGCACGCATGGGAAGATAATGGGGGGCGGCAACGGGGAACTATGTATGCAGTATGCAGTTGGATTCTCTGGGACCCACAGGCGTAGATAAGTTGATGCTAATTCCAAATGACACTGGTGAAGTTGGTCATTTGTCAGTTTTGTGCACGTTGTCATGGTGTAGCACTTTGGCTGTGGGAAATCTTGTTTTTTTTTTCTGTGGGAGTCACTAAGGGTGCTGGAAGGTAGGAAGCCGTTTATCTAGTCATTGTCTAGCTTCTAAGGCAAGCAATTGAGATAACCGTCTATTCCTAGAACTATTTAAGCTTCCAGTGTCATACTGTCACCCTGCTAGTCTGGACAGGAGAAGTGCCTCATAGACTCTTCCTTCACTCGTGTCTGCAGTTTTTGCAAAATGTATTGTTAACTACGCTCAGTCCATGCAGTTAGAAAGTCTATGAAAGACAAGCAATACATGGTTTCTAGATTCCACGAAATTGAGAAGGCCTTGAGGAATGTCCAAGTTACCCACGAAGGGAGTTTTAGAAAATTTAATGACAGCGATTGCACTCTCATTAACTACGTTTGAGTTTACTTGAGGCATGAGAAGTCCGACTACATGGCACCCTGCAAGTTAGACTCACCACCCTCTAGTACTATAAGAATTACTCAGTCCACGAGTGTAAAGGGCAGTCTCGTTCAAATCCTGAACAAAATTCATTACTCCGCAGGATAGTTTTATAAGCTACATTATATGTGCTGCCTAGCAAAGAACAATCAGAAATCGGCGAAGTACAATACCGTAGCAGCAATTTACGAAGCTTCACAGGAATTTAATAACTAGCTCCCACTTCCACTCCCCACATGACAGCGCATCACCTTGTCTAAAACCTTTTTTAGCAGGGATGCCAAAACTAGACATGGCTCTATATAGCTCGTCTCTCTAAATTCTGTCATAGGCGGCCTTAAAATCGACAAAGAGGTGGTGTGTATCGATTTGGACTTCTTGGGTTTTTTCCAGGATCTGCCGAAGTGTGAAAATTTGATCAATTGTGGACTTTCCTGGCCTAAAACCGAACTGATAGGGGCCAATCGGGTTGTTGACAAAAGGTTTCAGGCGTTCACACAATATGGCAGATAAAATCTTGTACGCGATGTTGAGGAGACTGAAACCCCTGTAGTTGGCCCAATTGAGGGGGTCTCCTTTATTATGGATCGGGCACACGATCCTGAGATTCCATTCATCGGACATACACTCATCTGACCAAATCTTAGAAATAAGTTGGTGTACGCTCTCTACCAGGTCATTTCCAGCTGCTTTAAATACCTAGGCCGGAAGGCCGTCGGATCCAGCAGCCTTGTTGGATTTTGGTTTCGATATTGCTTTCTGCACTCAGGTAGACGGAAATTTTGGCTACCATCGTCTAGGTTGAATGGTCCGTTCTACCTGACAGCGGGATGTTGGTCTTCGTCGGAGAGGTCAATGCTTCGATGGTTTGGGCACGTTAAACGCCGACTCCATCAGTTTGGCGTCCCCTGGGTAGGCCTAGGATTGAGGAGTTTGACCAAGTCCGAAAACTCACCTCTACCCATATGGGGATAGCCCCTGATGAATTATAGTCAATAGTGGAAGATCGGGAGATGTGGAGGGTGCCCTCGCGACCCTCATAGTGGATTAGCGGGTTATGGAAAATGACGATGATGATAATTTCCCTGAGGGACGACTAGGAAAAGTTTGAACCCATTTTTTTGGATTACGGTTAAGTATGTTATAACGACAACTCAAAAATTGACAGTGCTTCTGAGTCTAATTGGAAGTTAGCCTAGAAAATCAAGCCAGCAGACAATTCCAAGTCCCAACAGTTCGTTGGGTGGGTTCTTTAGAGCCAAAAGCAGGACCTCGATTACGGGAACTGCATTACTCAGTAAACAAACAAAATCGCCGCTCTTGGAACATATAGAGTTCTTGAGTGATCCATGGAATATCAATGCATCTATGACAAAGAACTGTTGTGGTGTGATTTTAAACTGGTAGAATGGTACGTCATTTTTGGAAGACGACTCCTGAAATGAAGTAACTGTGACTGGCATTCGCTATCGCACCCTGGCAACCAAATTCTTATGCTCACAACTGCTACCTATGAACCTTGAAGACATGCGAATTTAGCAGGATGGCTCATCCTGTCTTACTGCGGGAAAAACAATTGATTCCGGTACAATTTCCAGGCTGTGGCATCACGCAACGAGTTGTCGTCAATTGACCGTGGCTGTGACGCCGAGCTACTCCTTTTGGTATGGTTTTGTCTACAGGTGAAACTAGAAAACAACGAACCACTCAGAAGATCGGGGTCTTCAAGGACTCAACCCAATCAAAGCTTGATTGATAGGCTCCACATTATGCCACATCTTTCTCGTTCGGGTCACAATCATTATATTATGACTTCCAAGAAGAGTTTGCCGAGTATTGCACTTGGGTTTCCCTTGTACGCCACATCTCATCATCAATATAAAATGTCATGCAGTCAACAGCCCTATGTGTTCCTACATATGTATGTACGATCGTTTGGTAAAATGCGTATTCATCCAAATGTCAAGACAGCATTATCAAGAAGCAATGACGCAAGTCGTCTTTATTGCTCTATAAAAAAAAGTCCAACAATATTCACTTCACCTATCCCATTTTAGAATTCAGAAATTCGTTCGCCACCTTGAAGGTCACTTCAGAACCGCGACAACCTTGACACACACACGTCAATCAAACGAAAAAAAAGACCCACAATTAAAGCTAAATACAGTGAGCGGTGTACGTCAACAACATCGTGCACCTTTCGACCCCACCACAGTGCTCAATCGGTGCGCACACTCCGTGCGCCGATTAATTGCCCAGGTATGCCCACAGTTAATCGCTCCACTCCGGATGATACACATCAAATAAAATTGTAATTAAAATATCTGTAAACTATACGCATCCGCCGGTGGACAATTACGAATACGATTATCGGTGGTGCGGTCTGTCACTCGGTCATTCTGATGGGTCGCTAGACGGTTGGTCGGTTGGCGGTCCCCATATCCGCTTCAAATCGAAGCCGGATATTCTACTTTACATTCTCATTTTTCTACGTAGGTATGCATGCATTTGGAAGGAGAACAAAACAAAACCTAACCAACAAACCGCCGAACAAAAATATACGAAAACGACAAAAAACGTTTTCCTCTGTTTTGTTCTCCTCCGTCGTGGTCGTCGGCATACTACGGCTACGCATAGAATGTTCTCCGTTCCGTCCGCAGTACTCACCGCAAACACACAATAAAAATGAATTCCGGTTTAATTGTGTCAATTGTCAATAGCTGCTGCTATCTTGTGTGTGATTTCCTTCCGTGTGTGGGGAATTGTTTTTCTATTTGTAAACAAAACGCGGTCTTCCATCCGGGCGCCGCCACCGCCGCCGTCATAATTGGAACCGCCTGTTGCCGCACCAAACAATTCGCATGGTTAAATGGTTAAATGGTGCCGAGCTTCAAGGTTAAAGCTTCCGTTGTTGGGGTTTCTCTATCTGCGCTTAAGCGTTTTGCAATAATAAATCCGGAAGTACACCTGAAATTATGACGAATCAGTGTTTCCTGTGTCCGCCGCACTTCAATTTTCAATTCGTCACATTTCCGAAGAAACTTCGGGACTGGCCTGTTCGACGGTGCCCGCCGCGCTTTATGCGATTATAGGCCACAACCCACAACTGGTGCAGAGTAAGCGAATAAATATGTAGGCACACTGATAATCCGGAAGTATTACGACAAAGTCGGGCTGCGGTGTGGTTGTTGAACCTGCAATGTCAGGTGGAAGCGATAGTGAATCACGTGGTATGCATGGTTTAGAGATTATGGTGTTTAACAGTGACTTGGCGATTTCTGCCGTGCAGTATGTTTAGTTCTAGAAGAGTCAAGCAGGAGGGAGGGGCAGAGTAAAGATTCTTTTTTTCAAACTTGGGGAGCTGATTGTTTAATGTAGGTTAGTTTAAACAGTGGCCGGTGCTCAAAGATGGAGGTGTGTGGGTAGAGTCTTGGATTTAAAAGCCTATTTTTCATTGTTAAGGGATAAGCACAAGGTGCGTACCCGGAGAAGAGTGTTTTCACTGAGAAAACCTTCATCAATTGCTCCAGTCAGACTGAAAGGCTTTGGGTGTGTTTTATGTCATCCATTTCGAACAGTGGAGAAGAAGAATAAGAACTGTATGGGCTAGTCAGAGAAGTTCACATAAAATATTAAGACGGCTGGGATATGTAGAGTGTATGAATAGAATACCACTGCTCCATCCATCGAATTCCTCTATTTTCCACTGACAATTCAGGGCGAAGCATGTCGCTAATAATGATTCTCGAATTCCTTTGACAGTCTTCCTCTATGCAGAGCGCGATACCTTGACCTACCAAAAACCATGCGGTTATTTAGAAAGACTGCCTCACTTGTTGAAGGTAATTAAGATAAACTCTCTGTTAAAACTAACGAAGGTGTTCTCAAAGCTGGCGGGCAGCCGGTTAAGCGGCAGACGGCATTTAACGGCTTAATGATGATCCATAGGTTGTTTGTTGACAGAGGAATATCAAGAGCGGAAACCGGTGTGTATCGGGAACTACTTTAGCTACTATCTTGGCTACGGCAGACTGTTCACAAATACCTTTCCAGGCTTTCTGAAGGAGCTGAGGAACATTTATTTCTTCCACTCAATAGGAAAGCTGTTGGCCCCTCACGCCTTCTCTACAAATGGGTGGAGAATTGTTGTTCTGCAGGTACATATACCGTCCAGTCCTCACCGCATTGCAGTTTTTCAGTGCTTTGATTGCGGTAGTGACCAACTACCTTACTATGAGCTGTAGTCCATATTTGGGTTAATTGGTCCTTTTTGAAATGGTAAATGGTTCTACATACTATCACACCTGCTTTCTGCTTTATTGCATACAATGCGAACTTAAAGTTTTCGATCGTCGATCTTTCTCCAGATATGTTTGTATCTTCCGAAATCAACGGGCTGTCTTTCTTGCGGTAGACCAACAATTCTCACAGCACACGAAAGGTTTTGGAATGATTACGGACGTGAAGCTGTTGATTGATTCCACTAATTACGAAAGGTGGTCCCTGAATTGTTGGTACATTGGTGAATCCTTTAGCGAATCTATGTCTTACCTGGCCATTTCGGCACACAATGGAATCATAGAATCATAAGGTGGTTATCACGTTTCCTTCCTAAATAGGCTTTCGTTTCTTCAGGACGTCTCGAAGACAGACGTTGAATGACGACAAAATTGTGAATTAGATTGGAAGTTGCTTGCCTGCCAGATGACACCCAGTTGGCAGGCCTTGTGCTCAAACATGGTAGCACCTATAGTAATGCGATTGGCGTTACGGAAATCTATGGTAATCTTTGATCCCGATAACATGTTGGAGCCCTTCGTTATCATTGCTTGGATACCAAAGTATGAAATGAAAAGGCTGATGAACTCATAAGAAAGGGGTTGGCGTTATACCATGCACAGGTTCTCTCTTTCATAAAAGTCCCAAATAGCTCCCTGAAAAAGCACATTGTGATGGCCACTTGCGTAATCGGCAGGACCCTATAGACGACCTACTCTTAGAAAATATCTCTTTGTCCGGTTAAGCTTAGTTGCAATGACGCATGTATCGTCTCTGGCATCATTACTGGGAAGTGTCTTACTGGCACCCATGAGAAACATCTCGGGGTACATCGTTATGACTATTGCAGTCCGTCCACCACTTGCTGTGTGAATGATTTGCTCTCACCGGCAGAAGAGTAGTACGAAAGGCTAGGTTAGGTGGCTGCCCCATGCAGACAGGGACACACTTAGACCAGATTGGCCTATTGTGATACTAAGATGAAGAACCGGCTTACCAGCACCAGGAACCAGAGTATGTAACACAGAGTACATCGAGATGGGTAACCTTAAGGATATTAACCCTAAGAGTTGAACCATTTCGTCCCGCAGATGAAGTTTCTTTTCTTCTGGATGTCGACTTCAGCTAGATCGTTAAGATCATCGTAAAAGTATTCTTCGAGGGTTTTCCTTCTTAACGTCGCAAGGACAGGGCACGTACACAGTAGGTGGTAGTTTGCTCCTATTTCTCGTCTCTGCAGCTTCTACAGAAATAGTTGGAGGAGACCCCAGTCTGATTGCATGTCTGCCTATTGAGTAATGTCCGCTAAGAACCCCTATTAGTGAATCTAGGTTTTTCCGGTTAGTGGATAAAAGTCTCTACGTCTTTTTTAAACCCAGTTTAGGCCAGATTTGTTACGACAAGAGACAAGTACTGATCTGGTTCCACCTATTTGTCAATTTCCTAGCATCGGTGTCAGGAAGGAATTTGATCGTTTCGATAGTCGCAGGTGGTTCCCCCAAGGGAGCTCGTCCGCTCTACAGTGGCCTGAAACGTTCATGTCTGCAATTTCGTTCAGAGATCTGCGGCATTGCTTGATCGTATTGCCGCCGATTCCAAGACTTAAATAGCCGCCCGCCTATCTATATAAAGTTCAATAGCGTTACAATCAATCGCGTATTAAAAGCCAAGGCGTAGCTTTGTGGACTGCCATACATTGATTCGGCAGTCGCGTGGTAATGGCTAAGCTAGTTGCGTTTGAGAAGACTCCTTTCCCCGTCCTACACGGTTTTTTAAATCCGTCTGCGTATATTTCCAGGCCGGATTCGCTCAACAAGTGTACCAGGTTCCCAAGAGCTTCTGGGTACCTGGAACGAATCCCAGTTTACTACCTGACATTAAAGTCTCTTTGTAGTAACTTCTTCATAAAATTGTCTAACTTTGGCTGATTATAAACCAGCGACCTTTCTGTGCAGATTCCGGTGGTGTATAAAGTGTAAAAAGTCCCACTACATGTCACTCTTCGCCTCTATCTAAAAAACGTTCTGGAGATGCGAATTGCATTCTACCGATGTTAAGTAATAAAACATAGATTGCATTTTAAAAATATTTACAAATATTTATTTCACTTTTTCTTTTTCTCTCCCTTTCAGTTTTGTTTTTTTCTCTTTTCTTTAATTCATATAAATAACAAAAAAAAAAAATATTTAAATAATTACTTAAAAACTAATAGGAAAAAAATATTTAAGCAAAACAAATAAAAAAAAAACATACATATTTCATATTTATGTATAAACTCCACTCGCATACATCTCCACATATATTAATACACATATTTTTGTATAGCTATAGCTAAATCTAAATACATTATACAATACACATAACTATGGATTACAATTATAACATTTCCGCCATTTGAAATTTTTATCGCCACGTAAATCTACAACTGATATTATCTAACTATACGAAGCCCTAAACACATGGAGTTACGAGAGCACGGCCATCGCTCGTGCCAATCGCACTCGAAAGTCACGGTATAACATTTTGCCGCCCACAGGAACTCGACTTAGATACATATCAAGGCTCATCAGGCACAGTGCTTTGCCGTTCATGGGGAATTTCTGTGCCAACTCAGGGGTTACTTCGAGACCTTCAGACACAGCCATATTGATAAGCCATTTCCAGACATCCGCTCGCGACCAATCTCTGGGATCAATCGGCAGACCGTCCTTGCCAAATTGGACTTCCTGTCGACTGTTGTGATGGTGCTGATGACTGTGCAGGGAGGAGATTTTCTTTCCACCGACTACGACATTTCCGCCTGGTGTTGATTTATTCCACAGGTGAAGGTCATTTTCGTTGCGACAGCCATTGACATTGGATAAATCTAATGGTGGCACACGGCCCGCATACTTTGTGAAGCTCGATTCAACCTGCATATTGGAGATTATCTGGAAATAGAAAGAGAGAAATTAACACATTAGTTTTAAAATCGAAGAAAACAAGTTGGGAAGTTGATTGTTAGAATGGAAATTGGGTTGGGATTAACATGTTTGCGCTGGATTTCGAGTTTTTTCAATTTTTCTTAAAAGTGTATCTACTAAAGTGCTATCTTTCATTTAAGGCAATTACGATTACCAAAAGACTAAAGACATGAAGAATGTAGGACAACTGAACCTAGCCTTTCTTTAATCGATTTTGCACCCATAGAAATGTCTGAGCTTGGTTTGGAATGCACTGGCGTCTGTTTCAAAACTAAAAAGACGCTTCATTCCTAGACTCTCCCCTACGACGCCAATTTGTGTCTAACTCATTTCTCCAGTCCTTTTTATTAGAAATTTGTATGGAGAACTTCCTTTCAAATGCTACATTTGGGTACATACTCAGTTTCTGTTTCTTTATTTGGAGCCTTCGACCTCTGGACAGCCACGCTTCACTGAGTCTAGTTTGAATTTAAAGTCGGAAATTGTTTGCTTAGATCTCGCACTGCAGTGCCTTTAAATTAAAGCGTCAGTATGCGCTTTAAGGCAAGCTAACTCATTCTAGATTGTACCAAAAACCTGAGTAAACATATCTAGGCTGCTAAAAGTCTGCTTTCTTATATGTATTTGTATTCCATGAGGATATGCAAAAAGATCTCATCACTTTCTGTGCAAAGTCTACAAATAAGGTTCGAATAGGGCTTAAGCCTGTAGAGACGCTTCTTTATGAGACATTGATCACTTAGAAAACCTCTAATTGTGGATTTGTTTTAAATCACCAGAAAATTGTTTTTTTTTTTTTTACGGCATAAGGGAAGCATAAATTTGCGCAATTCTGTCCAGATAAAGTTGACCGAAGTCATTAGACTTTATCAAAATGGTTTCTGATTAATTTTATTGACTCAACAGAAAGACTTAGCACTATTAAAGGGATTGGGAACAATGGTCTGGGCGACTATATCAAAGAGGCTTGTACCGACTGAAAGATTAAGGATTGAAATACACAGAAGTTAGCAAAAGTACCATGGGAAAAGTTGGACCTAGCTGAGGGCTCTGACTATGATTAAACGATTTGGAAGAATCCAAAGGTGGATTTCTGTCGTGAAATGACAAAATATTTAAGACTTTAAGCTCTGAATGCTCTGAAATCAGTGTGACACTACATAAACCCAACTTAATACTCGTGACTGGAGAAATCCTCAGATTAATTTTGAATAGATTCGATCGATTTTCGAAATTCACAAGAACCTGATTCCAATCTTTAAAAGTAATTGACTTGTGACAGAAAAGATTTTAAAGGCCGAAGTACTGCTGACCTCAGTTGGTATAAGTAAGAGGCCATCACAGAATCTAATTTTGGTGGTTCCGCACCTTAAAATGCAAATAACGGAACCCTTATAGGATAACTTTGTTGTCCGTCTGTTTGTCAAGACCCTTGAAGTTATCGGTCTTGACAGAAAGACTTTTTTAATCAGAGTTGAGACATCACTTCCTCTACATATAACCTTTAGCGCCACCACTGTGTGTCTTTAAAAAAACTTGCTCCCATAAGAAGGGTAATGATCCTTTCGAATGTATGGTAGCAAAACTCCTTAAACTCCTTAAAGTTTTGTCTAAAAAATTCTCTAACAATATTCAAAGAGAACTCAACGCTCTTCAGACTTAGTCTTCATATAGAATCGGGATAGGGATTTAGAGTGCATGAAAATGTTTCTTAAGGAGGCAGTGGTCACTTAGATGTTTTTGAGAGAGAACACAGAAGTATTGAGATTTTGGTGCAGTTTTACCCGAAGTAGTCGATCGAATTTCATTGGACTTTATTGAAGAGCTACATGCATCTTCTGAAATTTCTTTTACGAACTCTACAAGAAATATTCAGTAAAGAGTATCAGCCAGTCAGTCATTTCATTTTCTAAACGTCCTTTGTGAGTTGAAGTTCAGTCTAGAATGACAAATTTCGAGGCACCACAATAGTTTCGAAGATGCAGGTATGCAGTGGTCGCCGTGGCTCAGTGGTTAGTGCGTTGGACTGCTGACCGAGCGGCGTGGGTTCAAGCCCCAGTCAGGAAAAAACATCAAACACTTTTCGCGGTACCACCTCTCGTCGGGGAATGACAAGCCTCCGGGAGTATAATCTGTCATGAAAGAGCTTCTCAATTCGCCGTTCGGAGTCGGCAATAAATTGTAGGTCCCTTCCATTCGTGCGAAACATGTTACACCCACAATATGAATGGTTGCGAGAAGCTAGGCCTTGGCTCATCCCGAGCTGTAGCGCCAGCTATTTAGTTTTTTTTAGATATGCATTCGTCCCGCATGTACTGAATACATGAATAAAAGTGCCTCGATTATTAAGTCGTATGTGAAGATGGCGATTACATTCGGTTTGAAGTATTTCTAATTAGTCCTCCCGAATTAGCTTGAAATCCAAGATCGAAGTTTTGAAGAATTGAATCCCAAAACCTCTGTACCGTGTCAAGATCTTTTGGGAGCTTATATGAACTGATGGTAAAAGCTTCTTTAATAAACTTCATACTAGTCTGGGCACAACCCTCGGACGTCATTGAAGCCTAATACTACATGAGTTCCGAACCACTGCATCTCGCTCGCGGTGTATGAATAACATCCTAAGGGTGTCAATAACTCTTGAAAGAAATGCACCAAATTTACCAAAGTACCAAACACCTTTTGAAAGTATAATATACTACGTATTTTGAAGTCAGACTATTGTGCGATGTACATATTTAGAAAGAGTCCAATCGTGTGATGAAGTGAATCGAAAGTGTGCTGAAAAAATGGTAGCAAATCAACTTTAGATGTTGCTTCCTAGTTCACAACGCTTCTGAGAAATTTCTACGATAAGCTGGCCAACACCAACTCAAACCCAGTAGCCGTAACTGGAGATCTTCTCTGTCACCCTATTCGCCTAATTAATTTTGATTAGATTCGGGCGAATTCCAAAATTCACAGGAACTTGGACTTTCCACTGTGCATTGCAATAGGCTTTGCCCAGCTTAAGTATTATCTGCCTCAGACGCCAGGAGGAAGTGTGCATTTGAATTTCCTGATTGTACTGCAATATTCGCCGCTTATCGCTCCCTTATACAATTGGAAGTGATGTTTTTTATTTCTTCTTAATTATACGCTTTCCTCTGTGTTCCATCATTTATTTATTAACAAAAGAAAAATTAATTTGTTTTCATAATAAATCATAATCTGTCAACAGTGTGTGTGCGGCGACCACTTTGCATCGACTCTCTCGCCGTAAACAAATCCATTTCATAAATCAATGTTTATCTATTTTTAAGTACAGGAAATGGTGGTTGCATTATTTTCATTTAATTTTTAATCCGAATAACGCGAGTGTCTTTGAACTTTATGGCTGCGAATTTGAAATGGAAATCGAGCTAATCCAAAAAAGTTGAAAGTGAAAACTTTTTTATTTGATTGCTTTGCTATTGCCAATGTTGGCGGCACGAGTTGCATGAAAATTAACCACTGGATGACAGCAGGGATTACTTCACGATAATAGGGTCAAGTGAAAATTTATTAATTGCACACACACACACACATATATTCATACAAAAGCCGACCTTTTGTCGGGTTAATTCCGTCGAGTAAGTCCATTCATATCCGGTTTGACTTTGACGCCCAAAGTAATTGACTTTCAAATCGTTCTCCATACTCGGCGTGCATGCATTCGTTGGCGTTAATGGTTGCATCATTGTTTTGAGGTTTTGTTTTCACCTTGTCCGGTGTCGATAAGTAATTATTACAATTAATATTAATTGATTTTGTAATTGCACATTAAGATTCATTTTGGAATGTTGCAATGAGAGAGGGGGCGAACTTGCTACCCCCAGGAGAGAGAAAAAGAATGGAGTAAATTTTATTGGACACTCGAGAACCCTTTTATGTGAAGAACGACATTTGATTGTATAATAAAACTATAAATATCAATCTTACTTGAATTCTGGATGGGTGTGTTCTGTTGCGAGAGTGTGGGCTAATGACTCCCATGGATCTCAAATGAAATGTCTTAATTGGGAAGGGATACACAGTGCGATGTATCTTTGAGGAGGATAGAAATTTTCCAATTAAGAGAGGGAAAAACGGATCGTGGTGGTTTATCTGAATTTAATTAACCCATTGTGACTTGTGCGTGCTATCATTGCGTAGAAGGAAATGGAAAACCGTGGGAGTTTTCACTCGCTTAATTGACTCAAGATCTTGTCTTCTTCCTGGAGTTTTCGTTTCAAGTTTTAGAAATCTGATCACGTTAATCGGATCTCTTTAAAGTGTAAAGATGTGTTCAGCTTCGATGAGAATAATTGGATGGATCTTAGACAATCGATGCGGTCATTTTAAATGAGATATTCTTGTAGATTCAAACCAAGCATTGAAAGAATTCAAATTGGTCAAATGATAGTTGGCTGACTTCGAGGGTGTCAGACCTCAAACGAGTCCATTGTACTCAGAAAAATTTACCTTTAGGAATCTGGTCAAAATTTAAAATTTCCCAGAAAGGGGTAGAAATTACAAAACGTTCCTCAAATGAGCAAAATGAACATCTAGGCCCACAAGAATACTCAGTCTTCTGGTAGCTAGTACAGGACTTTAGCACAATATGTGTCAAACGGACTCTATTTCCTCTTCTTTTCTGCATTTTCTGCAGTAGTCGTTAAGGTGTTTCGCATGGGATCCTATCACACAGTGTCCTGTGAAGACACTTGAAACGTATTTTTTCGACTAGATTGGGTTATGTAGGCTTAAGGTGCAGACACACTTTGGCCAGAGTAGGTCCATTGCGATACCACAGGATAAGTCACTAATCCAAAGCTACATACATCAATAACTACGCGAACCAACAAGAGCTGTAAGAAGCAGAGGATACTTTTAAAGAACATTTATCCAAGGTCGCCAAGGTCATCGAAGAAAGGCGCACTTAGATGAAGCATTTTTTTTTTTTTTTTTTGAACAGGAATCTCTCATCCTCTTCAAGTCAAACTTTTTGGCATGAAAGGCTGTAAAACAATCTTCCGTGTTGAGTAAGTGAGAACAATTCCAGAGACTTTTTTGCTGCTTAGCTGTCCGTGAAAGTGCTAATATCCAGGGCAGATATTTAATTACATTTCAGTCAGGACAAGGGCTCCTTAATCGCGATTATTTCCACTTTAAGTATGGTAACATTGGGCTTTTTTAAAGGACAGATCACCAATCACTCCAACTCCAGTTAAAGAGCCATCTCTATAGAAGTGAACTGAGCCAGCATCTATGGCAGCAGTAGTTTCTCACTCGTTGCGGCCACGACTCGGCTTCCGAGACGTACCATGAAATCTGTGCCATCGGGTAGGCATCCCCTGAGTAGGCCTAGGCTGAGATGGTTGGACCAAGTCCAAAATCTCACCTCTAATCGTATGGGGCTAGTACCTGATCATTTAGAGTCGATGACGGAAGATCGGGAGAGTCCACTTAAGCCCCCTAACCCCGCGACCGTCATAGTGGATAAGCGGGTCGTTGAAAATGATGATGGTGATCTTATCGAAAACTGGGCACAGTGGGCCTTAGGGCCTATGGGCCTACTGCCCATGTAGGCCCTAAGGCATTATTGCATATTAGCCCTGATTATGTTTTCCTAAACTTGCTCTGATCAGTATACTCTTGAAAAACTCGTAAATCTCTAAATAAAAAAATTGTTATAAGCACAGGATTCAGTTTCGTCATGTCATGTACAAAAGCTTGTCGCGTCGTAGGCAAGATAACCACCGTATCTCCACTGATCTACAATTTCTTGTCAACGTCCTAATTGTCACTTACCCTAGGAATTGATTGATTCAAGTCACGTGATGCATTTCACAACTTTTATATACTGCGTCACAGCTAGACTGCGTTGTAGATACACAACAACAACAAAGAAAACCGTGCGTCACATTGCTGTCAGTCTTCTTCAAAAATTTACGACTATTTTCAAGATAAAATCTCCCCGGGTTCGGTTCCATCGTTACGTTCACTTTAAAGAGCAATTTCATCAACAGCGGGTGATGAAAACTGATGATGTCACACCCATACTCTTACAATCGCACAAAGGAAGGCTCCATCGCCGTCTTCTCCAGCGTATCTAACCCATATGCCCCCGGCCAATTAAAACCGCATTTTCAAAGAAAGGCTTTAATAAACGATTGATTTATGGCAATCAATTTTGTTTCATTAAAAGAAATCAAACCCAATTGAGGAGAGCGCCCCTGCTGTAGACTCTCTATACACGAGAGAGAGAGAGAGCGGCTAACAATAACAGAAGTAAAAGCTGCAACTATAGATCACAGAATCAAGTTTTTTAGCCTTCGTCATGCATCTAGATACAAGTAAACCACACACGCATGCATTGCCCCATCTCCGGTGCGCTGTTAATATCATTTAATTCCGATGGCGATAAAAATTGACAGCCATATGGTTTACATGTTGTACTTTTAAAATAATTTATAACCCGCCGAACAGAGGAACACACATCACTCGTGCCCCCCCAAAAAGAATTTTCCTTCACAAATATTGCTTTGTTGTTGGCGGAATTTCTGTGGCTGCTTCGTCGTCTGTGGCTCTTGTCTATGCGCTTGTGTTCTAGCAGTACGGTCCGACAAAAACCGACCAAAAAACAAAAAAAGCGTGGGGCTAAACAGCTACAGCGCGGCACATAGCATACACAGCATCCACATCCCATCGCTCACAAAAGCGATCACGACGACCACCCGAGCTAAATCTTTTTCCTATAACACTCGCGCGTCTGTGATGCTTCTCTAGAGTGAATGTGTGTATCTACATATTGGCCGTCGAGACGAAAACAGATACAGATACACAAAGCCAACGAAAAAAAAAAAAAAACGAAGATGAATATGCCTCGTGTTTTATATTGATGGCTTATGGTATCCGGTCACTTATGGGTTGACGCAACTACAATGCTATCGATGTAGGCATTGGTAAATACACATTTGGTATGTCGGGAACGTTTTACAACAGCGGCCAACTGGGGGGCTGTGGAATTTATGGCTCTAGTCTCCATTAATTGTTAATGATAACAAATACATTTTTGAAATTCCCTTTCGGACAAGGAAAACCCTTCTCAACGGTCGACGTCTTTTGTCACCGACAGACCTCTCAAGAGAGTGGATCATCATCGAATTTATTATGCAAATTGAAGTTCCACTTACAAGATGCTGAGGTTAAGCCTTTGACATAACCCTTGCATTAGATGCATAATCTCCTATAATCAGTCTTCATGCAACGAGAGGATGAGAGAAGTAATCTTCACAATTTTTCTTGGGGGGGTGAATACTTTTGAAAAGGAACACAGCCAGCTGGGGAAGGAGAAAGGAAACTAAATCAGGTTACACACAAAAGGCTTGTCACACAAGACGACTGAAGGGGGAGGAAGGAACCAGGAAAAAAAAAACTTTTTAAGTACCCCGGTTTGAATTTTGAATTAGATACAAAGTTGATGGGGGTGTGGGGCGAGATGATTTTTCTCATAGAAGACGTTAAAACAGAAACATATGTGGCATGTCGTGCGTGGGAAACGACGATACATTTGGAAACATCTTCGAGTAACAGAAATCAGATATAAAAATCCGAAAATGTACAAGATGATGTTTAAAAATTCGAATATTTTTTTTTTTTTTTTTGGGTGGGAAGATGTTTTGGTAAATCGAGGCTGGTGACATATGAGAAAAAATATTACACACCAACAGATGATTCAACCATCAGCGATCGTATACCATTTTAATAGAGGAAGTTGCCTTATAGAAAAAGGCAAAGGGGGTATTGTGTCCCACGAAGTACCATGTAGGGGGTTGCGGAATTTATGGGAATTAGATTGGAAATTCAACTTTAATCAGAGTTTAGCACAGATGCTGGATGAGGTGTTTGTGGCTTTCGGCGTGTCGAGATGTTTACTTTGATGTCAAATTTGGGCAGAAGGCTTCCTTAGATAAGGGAGTCACCCTTCTGCAACTGATTTGCTTCGGGCCCACTTTTCTGTGTTATTCGGCTCAATATTCCGTGGGATTTTTCAATTAAATGCTATTTATCTGGTTCTTGAGACACATTTTGGAGCATAAGGGTTTACATTGTTCCTGTCGTACGTTTATTTGCAGAGATTTTCTTTCTCCTTGAACGTTTAAGTGTCTTCTGGATTGGGGGCTTTCCTACTGGCTTAGACAAATAAAATTCATTGCATGGCACACCATCCAAGTCCTACATTCATACAGCAATACTGACCCACTCTCAGCTCCTTTCGGAAAATATGATGTTTTATGCATAAATTAGGGACAACATACAAAATTCAGGTCGCCGTGAGTCAGTGGTTGGTGCGTTGGACTGCTGATTGAGCGGTGTGGGTTCAAGCCCCAGCCATATCCGCCAAAAAATTTTCGTGGCAGCACCTCTCGTCGGGGAATGACAAGCCTCCGGGAGTATAACCTGTCATGAAAGAGCTTTTTAATTCGCCGTTCGGAGTCGGCAATAAATTGTAGGTCCCCTCCATTCGTGCGAAAAATGTAGCACGCACAACATGAATGGTTGCGAGAAGTTAGGCATTGGCTCATTCCGAGCTGGCGCGTCAGGTATAAGAAACAAAATTCAGTTCCCTTTTCAACTGTCCACGTCCAGTTGGGTGTCACAATGTTTTTTTTAAGCAAAGGCAGCTGAGAAGTTTCTCAGTTAAATAGTTTTTTAAAAAAAAGAATTTATATCCTCTCCACCTTCGCCTCGTGGTCACCAAACTCTAGATCTAGATCATTTGGAGCAAGATATCCACAACGGACATAGTGTCAACTCAGTTTTCGGCATCAAAGCCTACTTTCAGTAGATCCCTGACACGGGTTAATCACTACACAATTGTTTCTGTTCTCTGGAGTCCTTTGATCACGTTTTTGGAATAACTATTCTAAACAGATTTGGTACAAACTCGGGAATTCGTACTGGTATGATACACAAAAGTTTTATTATAGGGATCAGAATTAAGACCTGTGCAGGGGCTACAGCGATGCAGACGTAGAAGAAAACACAACTCACTCCATCTGCGAGTGTTCAATCCTGACCAAGGCCAGAATGACGGTCCTCGGTAATCATTGTTTCAAAGACTTAGGCAAACTATCAGAGCCACCAAAAACCCGGGTCAGAGAGGCCTCGAACCACTAATACACCCAATTTACTTTTCTTTTCTTAGCGATCCGAGTGAGGCGGAGCATTCTTACAGCATCAGCATCCCGAAATCCTTCTTAACCTAGCTTACTCGAAATTTCCGGAGAACAAACCTCTGCCCTAACGTCTGAGCTTACCTTAGCTTCAGTCCAGATAATCGGAAAATCTATTATATAAGCTTTTCTTCAGTTGAAGTTTGAATTAAAGCCACGAAGTTACGACTTAAATTGCAAGCATTGATCCAGAAAGTAGGGAGTGTTGCGGAAGATTTTTATCCACTAGCGCCAAAAGCTTGCGTATTTCATTGTGACAAATATGGTCTAAGTAAAGAAGCAGCAGAACTGTCAAAACTCATTAAGACAGTTGAAATATTGATTTCAATGACGTAATCCACTGATCAAAATTAAGCGACAATGTGACAGTATTTATCGAAGACTACGTTTAGACGTCTTAAGTAAACGACAGTTGTCACAGACGCATCAGACTTCTTGTAACCTAGGCCACAAGTTGTCCACAAACGACTGGGTTTGGTCGGAATTGCGGAATATTTTCCCCTTCAAGAAACTAAGGATGGGAAAAGTTTTCCGCTAACGACTAGACGTTTTCCCCTTCAGGAATTTCTGTTGTCACTGGACAACTTCAAAGACAGTGTTTAAGTGGCTTTAAGAACATTTTGCGACAAAATCCTTTCTACACATCAAATTTGCACCTTTTTCTCTTCCTCTTTTTAATTGACACTGCCACACTGTGCATCTTTCAAAACAATAACAAAACCATTCACGTAAACGCGACTATACAACGACGGCAATCATTACCGTTGATGACGAGGTAGAGATTATGTGCCAAGCACTATTTCATGTGCTTCCACTGGCACTGTTGTTGTGTCGTGTCAGTCCGGCTGCCTGATCATGTTTCCTCTTCTCCTGATGCAATACGATGCTGTTGCGCTCCGTGTGATGGTTCACATTGGAATCATTCTGGTTGCTGTTTGGCTGATGGCTTTTGTCGGCGGCGATCGTTCAGGTCGGTGACTCAGCAAAAGAAAATTTCCAATTCGCTCTGATCTGACGTGGTTATACTGGCCTGGCGATGCCGTCAGTCTTTGCATCTCTTGGATGTCGTATGCCATTACAATGATTAACACCAGAGTGCACACACTACACACTACATATATTCCAGTCTGACTGAGCTGGTTACACTTTGTTTTCCTCTTTCGATTCCACCGCACTGATTCCTTTCCTGTGTGTCTGTCTGACTATCTATCTGTCTGTCTGGCTGTGTCTATGTCGGGGTGGTTGGCTTAGGGAAACGATATAAAATGAGATAGGTATCTATTGGGAGATTTACAACACACATCAAATGTGCATAGTCGTTGGCTCGATCTTTTCTTCGTTATACCATATCTCATAGGGTATATGCATTTCGATTTAAAGTTGGAAACACAAAGAATTTCGGAAATATAAAGCTTAGTTTAAATTGATGACATATTGTCCACAGAGCTTCCTTAGTCGACCAGCTTTTGAATACCAGACCTAGAAAGTGAGGTGGTCATAGTAGAAATCTGGCTGCAAGCATTTGATCTGTCACCAATAGCCCCGTTGGATCTTGAGCCACTAGACGGTCTAATCAGGTTGAGCCAAGGCTTAGCTTCTCGCAACCATGCACACCAGTGCGCGTTATATGTTCCGCACGAATGGAAGGGACCTACAGTTCATTGCCGAATCTGAACGGCGAATTGAGAAGCTTTTTCATGGCAAGTTATATTCCCGCAGGCTTGTCATTCCCCAACGAGAGGTGGTGCCGCAAACAAAGTTCGGTGGACATGGTTGGGGCTTGAACCCACGCCCGCTCGCACAGCAGTCCAAAGCACAAACTACTGAGCCAAGGCGACGAAAGATCCAGACGGTCAGTATATTTGATGAACTGACTCATGGTCGACAGTGATTGATGGACATCACCTCACAACATTGATGATCCATTTCTAATCATTAATCACCAACATATAGGTCCATAAGTGACCAATAAAGCTGACTCCAAGTCTACTTCCTAACATAGCAGTTCAGGTCTGCTGTACAGAAAGTGTTCAGAATCATGTAGATCATTGAAGAGGTATTCTCCTAAGATGGGTTTTCTCGTTCTTGAAAGGCAGAGACTATGCCCAGTTGTCTGGCTAGGATGTAGTGTACTGTAATGACATTGGTCGGTTGATTTTCGAGAATGAATTCTCGTTCTTTATTGGGCCCTTTCCAAGCCACTTGGAGTTCTCTTTGGGAATTTGTGCAGTGGGGTGCGTGAGATCTGTTGGTAGTGAGGTTGCTTGCTGGAAAGTTATGGAGCGATTATTGTTTGTATTAAGGATCGAGAAGATATTCCTATATTTTTGGCTAACTCCAGAATGTCACTGATCATTTTGCTGTCTAGGTGCGCAAGATAGGGTTGCAGCAGAGATCCGAGTATTCTTTTACGTAGCGTTAGGAGCTCTAGTATTCATTCCAATCACGTTTCAAACTGAATGCTTTTTCTAGGGAATATAGCCTGTTGCATACCGAACACTCTTCAATTTGTTCATTATTCCGACCACAAAACTTGATACTTCCATGCCATGGAAAACTTTATTTCAGCACAGGTCCTCATCATCTATTTGTTACGTCGCATTTTGACTTGAAGGTCTTCAATTTTGAAGTAGAAAGCGACAAAACGTATTGTAGAGCTGGCGAACAACTCATATTTTTAAATCGTAGAGGAAGTCCTGCCAAAAAGTTTCCTTTACCAGGGATAATCAAGCCTTTCCCTTGAGTTTACCACGTCCACTTTCATTATCAAATCACAAAAACCCTTGGACAAGCAATTTGCAACCGCTGTCACGTTTTGATTTAACTAACTTCCCTTTACAGATTTAGCTCCTTTCTGATCCTTTCCACGCCAAATTTGTTTGGCATGGTTTGATATGACTCTGCACCAAGCTCTTTTTATCTTTAAAAGTCCAAAAAAAAAAAACCATCATAACCCAACGTCGAAATCTTCAAAGCGCGATAGGGTATCACACGACGCATTCCAGACGGATCGTAAATTTTCCCCATTTGCTTGTTCTGTTTCACTTTGGTGTGAAAATTTATTTTTATTGTTGGCGCCAAGAAGTTGGGCGTTTTTATCAGGAGCAGCGGTCGCATAAAAGTAAATTCGCTTTGATTGATGTTTATCCTTCATGTCGCCAGTCGGGGAGTAAATGCTGGAGCTGTCTTTAATTAGCTTGTACACAGTTCACATTATAAACATTCAACTACCAGACTAGGAAGTTGGAAAATATTCTTGTGCGCCGTATCGTCCGGCCGTATGCCGGGCTCGCGTAAGGTGACTTTTTAATGAAAAATTTCAGATTTTTCAAAAAAAATATTTTCGAAAAATAAGTAAATAAATAAATTGCACAGGATGTAGCTACCGCCGCTGACGACGGTGGCGACGAAGACGAAAACGACAGCGACATCGACCGTCATCCTGTCTCACTCGAGTGCAGTTCGGAAAGCAATTGGAAATTCCAAAATTAACATGGCACGGCGGATCTCCTTTGTGGGAGTGGATTGCAAAAAAGAAGGAAAACATTTTTTAAAAAAAACATTGCAAAACATTTTTGTGTAGCTCAGCATCCGGTGGATTAAATTCTTGAAATTCTTTTTTTTCCCTCATTTCACTTCTGTCTGTCGTCGTCCACTTGTTTTCTATTTCAGATATTAGCTGCAGATACTTAGCCGCTTGAGAGCAACACTAAATGTTTATCTCTTCGGCAATATAGGTTCTATTTTTAGAATGCGGAAAAGAATTTGGCTCCCTTCGGCGCTTTTATTGTTTGAGGATGAGAGTTCTAAACAAAAGCAAGACACAAACACAAAAGGCAGGGGAAGGAGGAGGCAGCATAAAAGCAAAAAAATAATTTACTAAAGTGCAAAATGTTTCTAAAAATTTCAGACACAAAGTTATATGGGCATTGGCACCGCATCGCCGTTGCCAACCCCTCCAATTCCCATCTGATTGTTTGTTTAGTCTTTGGAAAACAAAAGCCTTTGCGAAGGTGTCGGAATGTTGTTCGAGTTCGAATTTTATTTTGTTTCTGTCTTTGTTGTTGTTGTTCGAGGCCGAGAAACTGTGGCAGTATAAATAGATATGGAACGCGAAGCATAAGTATTTAGAGTTGGGAAAAGCTTTTTTTTTTCCTCTGTGTAAACAATGCAAATATAGTGGACAGGTTTAGAAATATAGTCTTAAATAATCTGTATCTGGTTCCAATTGAGTTCAAAGCTCTAGGTTTCATTGTAATGAAATAGAATGTAATTTTAGAGTCAATTCTAAGTGTACGCGTTGTCAATGTCACTTAAACATTCGGATCACTAGTTTTGTTTATTTTTGAAACTGACAAGGCAACGTAAACATCAACACATCCCTGGATGTCAATCTCGAATTTGACAATTGGGTGACGTGTGTCATTTTGCGCTACACAAATTAGAAGCAAAGCAGGTTGCATTTTTCAGAAATATTTTTAGGTTAAAGGAACCTTGAGTTGTTTCGCCTGTCTTACGCTTTACATTATCTTATTATTGGTGGTGAGTGGCATTTAAGGTTAAAGAAGTGTTTTTATGCAAAGTGACATTTACGTTGATCTTTTTAGAGTCGGTATCTGGTCTAGCCTTTGAATAATACATACATTTCAGGCTGATCAGATATAAAGTAATCGTTCTTACAGAAGTGTGGCTGATTTTAAAACTGCACGCAGGGATTTCCCCATTTTAATCAGGTTTGCGTCATCCTTGCTGAAATTGGGAAGTCAGCGTCGATTTATATCAATAGAAATTAGTGTTAAAACAAAGCCTTCGTGTTGAATTCAACTTTTCAACTTTTTTCGGATTTTTCAAGAATTCAGCTCTAATCTCATATGGTAAGTGGACAAACTGAAAATTCTCAATTCTTTTGTCATGACCCCAGAGAACCAAGTGAGGGTCATTTATACATTTGTAAGTAGCCAGCTAATTTAGAGCTACAGCAGATCTTGGAGAAATTTCAGGCAACCCAAATCGATACAGAACAAATTTTCATTAATTTCAAGGCCGCATATGATCGTTAATAGGCATGAACCCTAGAGAGCAATGTCTTGTTTAGATATCCCTGCTAAACTCGTTCAATTTTGCAAGATGACGAGGAAAATTTCACGCTGATTTAACGAGCTCGGGAAAGATCTCGCCAAGACCTTTGATGTCAAAAAGAGTTGTATATGGTCGGGTTGGTCCACAACCAACAAATTGTGACATCTAATATGCCCCGTAAGGAGGTGTTCCCCTCCTCAAGTACTCAATACTTGAAGATTTCTGAATATACACACGATTGTTAGTAGTGATTCGTCGGTATTGAGACTGAAGAAGATCAATGTGAATTTATAGATCGTTGGGAAAACAGAGTGTATGTCATCAAAGGACAATCAACAAAGGCATTTTAGACAGAATATAACCCTCGACAAACATGCTTTGAGATAGATAAGGACTTTGTCTACCTAGACTCCGCTATAAGTTCAGGGAAATACACCAGTGCCGAGATTGAAATAAGAATAAATCTTGCCAACGGCTCTTTCTAATCCTTCTCTCAAACAGCTAATGTGTCGCTATAGAAAATCCCACTCTTGCTTTTGAAAAATCCTTCCTATGCGGACTCTGCATATAGGTTGAGTGGAACTGTATAGGGAGCGAACAGTCGCAAACAAGCCAGGAAGTACATTTAGTGCTCAGAGAAGGACTGTTTCGCAGATTTAACGTCCAATGGTGCTTACAACGTTTAAGATTGACAGACGAGGTCTTCAAAATAGCGAAAAACAATTTTGGCGAAGAATAATTATCGAGTTAGAAATACAAGAAGAAAGGACAATTCTGGAATTAAATAAAGGAAAGCAGCTGTTCTGTGTTATTGCGACTCAAGGCAATCAGATATTTGTTGAAAGATGATGTAGCAACGAGAAAATAGTGATAAGGAAGATTTGTTGAAATTTTATGGGTATCAAAGTGCTGTTTTCCAGGTGATTCTACATCATTCTCACAAAAATCGCTTCCAAAAACTCTAATTTTGTTGAGGAACTACAAATGCTAACCCAGCAGACCTGACAGATCGTGTGTAGAAAATTTGGATTACGAAAAAGAAAAAGCAGGGCTTCCTTCCTTTTAGCTGGTTGATTGTTAAGCGATGATTATTTGCAGAGATCAACAAAGGTTGAAAATCCTTTTATTGGGGTGATTTTACATTGCGTTATATTCCGAAAAAGTTCTTTGCTGATTCTACAAGGTGTCCAGTGAGATTCCAGAACATCTGCTTAAATTTGGTGGCGTCCTGACCACCTGAGCAGGTACTAATTATCAGATGAGAATATGTCATCTTTGAGCTCGGTTTTCTTTTCAAGATTCCTAAGTAGGCGTGGGATTGTGCCACCTTATCACTTCTTCCAATTAGAGTTCGCTCATGATGCCTGAACTCGAGATGAATCCAGAAATGTCTTTGGGCGGGCTGACAGATATGTCCTCTGTTTCGATGTAGAATTTGCCTAAGGGACGATGACGTGTTCTGATTAAACAGTTACAGTGACACAAAATGTGTTCTGCTGATTCTTCGTCTTCATTACACATTCTACATGTGTTGTCTGGTACTATTCCCATAGTCATTAGGAGTTTTTTGACTCGACAGTTACTCGTTAGGAAGCCTGTGGCCATCCGAACCCGACTCCTGGTTAGTCCTAGGAGTTGTTTCGTTCTGGTATGGGAGGAGTTTGGCATGAACAGTGTTCTTCCAGCTCTGTTTTTCAGCCAGTTTTTAATGGACCATTTTGCAATGCTGATAATCCACAGAACTGTCTTGGCATCATGAAGCTTGATGCGGATCTTGTGGAAAGTAAGTCCGCTATTTCATTACCTACATGACCGCTGTTGTGTCCTAGCACCTAAATGAGATGAATCGCTTCTTACAATTTCTTGAAATCAGGTCTCAATCGAGAAAGTAGAATTCAAGATCGATAAAGTCGAACAATAATCAACGACCAACCCGATGATTATCCTCTTAACTTTACGAAAGACCTTTACAAAAACCCAGGAACACCTGGGACCATTATAACCGATCGCACATACTAACAACTCTAACCTCTTTTTGTTCTACTGGGTCCCACTGTTGCATCTTGCCGCGGCCATAAAATCGCGACTCTGTGTTGATTGCTCTTTTGTTACTCGGTTTCCTGACTTCAATATGGTTTATGAAGAATGTGAAATTACTTCTGCTTGCCGTTGCCGTAGTTGACTTGCAACATGATACGTGAACGCGATTTCTTTCGGTTGTTGTTTTTTTTTTTTTTTTGCGAAATCAGCACAAACAAGCGCAGCAGCAGTAACAGCAGCACAAGCCAATCACCTCTCTTCACGAAGCAGGAACTAAGATACAAGTACAGCACACTGGTTTTGTGAACGACCGCGGAGTTAACCTAAAACGCTTTCTGCAAGACCAAGAGACTCGCACACGAAAAACAAAAAAGAACCCGTTTCGGCGACATAAATATTGTTTCATCTCTTGCAGAGGAAAGCGCAGCGCGCAGCACCATAAATTACACGACCAAGACCAAGTCACTGTTGTGTGCTATGCTGCTGTAGCTGCATCGTACACTTTGGTTTCTTCCTTCCATTATTCTTCAGAACCCCGGCCAACTACAGAGTACACAATTACTCCGCTTAAGCGAACCGAGCCAAGTTTGGAAAAAGGTACTTCAACGACGCGCAGCAGCAGCGACGGGTAATGACCTCCGAGCGAGCAACTTAAAAGTTGTTCAAGTTGTTGGCCCCTGTGCACAGGAGAGAACACTGCCATGCCATGCCAGGCTATAGCTTTGCTCTCTGGCGGAATAACACTTTTTTTTTTTGGTTTTTGGGAGCAGGCAAATATTTGCCTTTGTCTCTTGGTGGGTTCCAGAAGTGGAAGTGCCCACAGATACACAGTATCTGAACAAACAGGGCACGGCGGGCTCGGTGCAACTGAGTCAACAAGTTTTGCATTTTTACCTCGAACCGAACCGGCCAGGAATTTGTATTTCCAATTAACATTCCGAAGAAAATCGAAGGCGACGACGACAACAACAACGACTCTTTGGCATTTTCAAATATCTTTTAACTCACTGTACATGGTAGTAGTAGATACATAGATACTGCGCTCATGTGTGAGTGTTATATTGGGACTACTCGGAGATGTTTGACGAGATTAGGAAAGAGGTGTGGGTAATAAAGTGGGTTATGTGTGAAATATCTCATCGTTTCGGTAGAAATCAACTTCATTGAATGTTAATTGCTTAAGGAGATCTTCATGGAAGAAACGCAAACAAGATGAATCATAGGAGTACGTTGTGGTCGCTTGTTATTATGGTCGGTTCGGATCGAATCGGAAAGTTTGGTTTTTCCCACTAGGCTTGACCAATGTGACAGCGGCAATTGTGTGTAATTTGATGAAAAAACTTCAGTTGTCGGCTCCTTTTGAATCACCTACTGACTTGACCTTCCGTAAGCAACTTCGTAAGTAAACGTCATAAAAGGAATCAAAGTGCGCACAATCTGTCAACTTAAATTCATCTCTCGATCGTTGGCGGAAACTGAATCACTAGAGAATTATAATTCACGTCACGTTTAATTGCACCTCCTCCGACTGGTGTGTATCTTAGCTTAGATCCTAGTAGCTTCTATCTCAGTTCACAAGCCCCTTCAGGAGGTTCGTTGAGAATAGATCATAGGCAGTCAGGCCTATTATTTTTGGGATGATGAAGATCTTGGCCCTTCTTCGTTTAACGCTTGCAAGCAGTATGATTGTCTGCCACAGCTCTATGAAATACAAGCCGAATCGAAGTCAACACCTGGCTTGAATGTTGCCTTCGAACATTCCGTAGGAACTCTAGATCGGGTGTCCTTTTGTTGATCTCAGCGCGGGTGTTACAACGTTTTATTAACATTTTCCGAGAAACGCGATTTCGGAAGTTCGCACCAGCCAGCGCTTGATTTTATACAATACCATCAGTGTTTTTAGCTTTCACAGGCTTCCAAGCATATTGGGGATATCACCCATTACAAAGTACTCGTTTGACATCGCCTTGGTTATTATGTAGGAGTGGTGGCCATGGCGTATAAATCAGTTAGTAAGAGCCACAGTCGCATTGGCTCACTGGTTAGTGCGTTGGACTGCTGACCGAGCGGCGTGGGTTCAAGCCCCAGCCATGTCCACCCAACATTTTTCACGGCACAACTTCGAATGACAAGCCTGCGGGAGTATAATTTGTTTTGAAAGAGCTTCTGAATTCGCCGTTCGGAGTCGGCCTTCCATTCGTGCGAAAAATGTAACACGCACAACATGAATGGTTGCGAGAAGCTAGGTCTTGGCTTATCCCGAGCTGCCGCATCCGCTATTTATCTCTTAAGGGTCACGGTATTATGATTTGGTTTCCGTGATTCACTCAAATGTTCGTCAATGCCTCGCCTCATTTTAGTCCTATTTCACTGGCTTTCAGTCGAGCCCGTCCCTCAAATACCACCCATAGCTTGGCACTCAAAACATTATTTTGGGCCAACAAAAGTTCGTCCAGGCTCTTCTTCATTGTGCAGCTTATAGTTTGCACTGGATTGCACGTAGAGGATCTGCTTCGATTTTTCGACGTTAGTATGGATCCCTTAACCTGGCAGTTTGGCCTATTATCATTATTGGGGAGCAGTAGATCCGTTTAAGCCCTGCGGTTTCTTAGGGAGGCCTGTTGTGCCAAAGTTTGGCCTATGTATACCAACTTGATTTGTCTTACTTTCCTTCCTCCTATTCTTCTCGCAAAATTGCTAAAACGTTCCCGATCTGAACGCAGTTTCTTGGTCGTTTACGCACAACTTTTGGAATCCAATAGCTGGCAATCTCAATTAGAATGTTGAAACCATACTTGCTGTTTGTGTGAGGGAATACTAGTAGAATTTAGTGTCTGAATTCACAGATTTCCTTTATAAAAAGCCAAAGAACCCAAACGTTCACTTAATCCTGTTCAACAATGTCTTGACACGGCTTCAGTATCCTTGATCTTCTACCGTTGAAAACTACATTTCGGTCTCATCAAACAGTTAATACCTTTCTCTAAAGTCATAATATTTTTCAGCTGTTTCTTTGTCTATCTCATCACAGTCGCATTCAACATGGAAATCAAGCCCTGTAGCTTTTGATCCTGCCACTGCATGTTTGGCACTCAATCTTTGCCGGATATTTTGATCACAATTGGATTGCACTGCAGGCTATAACTAGAAGACGTAACAGTGATGACCTGGAGGAACGTTAAAAATGAACAGAAGCCGGACCATTTGAGCAGAAAGTGGGGTAAGTGATTTTTATATAAAATTTGGAGCCTCGTTGAATTCGACTCATCAAAGTCGTTCAGTTAAAAACAAAAATTGCAAGTTGCCCATTTAGTTGATCAGAAGAACGATTTCACGGACAATTTTATTGAAATTAACCGATAGTTCACTAAACGAGACGTAGGCGGTTCATTTGAGGTCATTTCTAACTCGAGCAAAGTCATTTTGACAGTTTTTGTTTCAATTTGACTGCTCCAGTCATTTAGTTGATTTGAAAGGTTCATGGTGATTGTTTTTCTGATTTCAATAACTTGACATAGAACGAGACGAATCGGTTCACCCAAATTCATTTCTGTTCTCAGTGGGTTAGTGTGAGAATTATTGAGTTCAGTAAAATTATGTTGGGTTCAAGTGAGGCTGATTCATCGAGCTTAAAGAAATTGTTCAACTCCACTTCCCAGCTTGTGTTATCTCAGGTATGGTGAGAATGCACAGACTTATCTACTCATCTGACTAACAAATGACAAGATGCAAACCAAGATTAGGCCCTGCAACGTTCCCATCTGGCTTCCAAACGAGATCAATATCCGCTAAGAATACAAACGATTCCAATCCCGGATTAAATTTTGAGCTAAATAAAGCCCATCAAGCAGCGGTCAGTCTTTCTGTGGCGGTCATTTAAAATGCAATCGCGTATATAAAATGTCAACCGTGAGTGTTGAGCCCAACAACCGCCTGAAGATTCATTTACATATTTCTCTCTTCCCAAAACGAATAAGGTCACACAAGAGACACCGAGTCTGCGGCAAATTGAAATGCCACCTCGATATGTGTGTACGAATGTATCCAAGTAACGACAAAAAAAAAAAAATAATAATAATATTAAAACTCGTTACAGAACCCGTCGCTCTTCACGAAAATTCATTACCAGTATGTTGTCGTCGGTTTTCATGTTGTAAGTCTTTCGCGTTCGGTCTTATGCTGCTGCCTTCCATCAGTTTGAGTTGGCTCAGTTCAATTAAAATTCCGAACTTGCCCGTGGCCAGTGTGTCCCGTTTGGGTACATATTTCTTTTACTTTGTTTTGTTTTTGAATGTTTCTCTTTTCATTTATTTTTGCCAACAAAGATAATTGAAAGAAACACCATTTAACGACGTCAAGTGAAAACAGACACATCACATGTCGTCTCCTATAATATGCTGTGTGCCTTTCGGTGGTATCTGCTTCGATTTTCTCTTCGTCTATCTTCTGTAATAAAGCCGCGCACTCATGATACGAAAACCGATCTTCGCGCAGACATGACCAATAAAGAGAGGCACACCACACCGGCTAAAAGGGGGCGAGACGCGAGGCCGAATAAGGCGTAAGACGTGAGGTCTGCGGTGGTGTTTGAGTGGTTGCTTGGCTGCCTTGGGGCAACGTCAAGGTGAAATTCTTTAGAAATGTGAAACGTTGCACAAAACATAAGAGAGCTCCACAATGTGGCTTAAACAAGAAATATGTACATACGATCGCACTTGTACATATCCATTCCGATGAAACCATTGCCATGGATTTCTTTCTTTCCTACGTTCGCCTGTCGGCTGTTTCGGATCGTTTTTCTGACACTTTGCTTATGAATTTATTCATTACCAACACACATACACTCGGGTAGAGATACAGAGAGCAAGAGAGGTACAGATAAACCCCGTGAACTGAAAGAATGCAGACATTGGCATTCCTGACAATTAATTACCCAAGTGTGCAAACTAACAGTCCACAGTCTCAACGATTTTCACTCCGACCGAGCTGTGCAAGCCAAAGTCTCGAAGCTAAAGAAGTGCAACTCAGATACATGGTGACTACAACACCGTGGAATGTGATCATGATCACAAATCCAAACTCAGCAGTGCATTCTACTGCGCAAATGGGAGAGATCGAGGATCGACATCGAGATGACTTTTAACAGTGATGCCAGTTGAAAGAATGTTTTTTTTTTTTTTAATTTTTTTCGACAGCTCCATTGTGGTCAGGGTGGGGCTTGAGACAGCGCAGAAATAGGGTTCTCATTAGGAAAAATGCACAAAAGATTATCAAACTATCTGGCAATGCTGGCTGCTCCATAAAAGCTGATGATGATATGATGACGATCATGTTGTAAACATGTACACACAGTGTTCATAGGTTTTTCTTTCTCAGTAATTATAACGGCCGCAGGAGGTTCTAGATATTTGTGAACTTCGTATCTTTTTACTATTTGAAGAAGCCTAAGAAGTGATTAGTCATCATTACTATTATGGGAAGAATTAAAAAAGAAAAATAACCACAGCGTGCCAATGGAGAAAAAAGAGAGCGCGGACGGCTGTACTGTAACCCCTTTTTTTAATTGGGAAAGATATTTAATGGCAAAGTTCAATTTAGATAATTGAGAGGAGAATAAATTGAACACCAAGAGGGAGCCGACTTGTTGTCGACTTTGTGATTAAAGCTGGAATTGTAATTAATTTTTCTTTCAATTGTATGGAGGTTAAGTTGTTTATTTTTTCAAGACAAAGCCTCGCCTTGAATTGCAATATTAACAGAGAATTTTTTGAGTGACTTGCGATTGACATAATTAATACATCTGTCATTAAGCCAATAATGTCTTAGTTCGCACTGCTGATTTAGTCTAAGAACCAGCCTACATTGCTTACTAATCTCATTCGTTTAGAGACTTCCACTTAGGGACAACACGCCTTTTCAGACAGCCAGATTCTTAGCCAAATGTCTCTAATTGCTTACGTTGCATTGGTTGAGGTCATCCTCCATTTGCGCACTTACCTACTTTCTTAAGGTAGCGCTACAGTCCGGGATGGACATGGGTCTCAGCCAACAAGCATCTTCAGCCAGCTCGGTCTTTAGCCAGCTGCCTACAGTTGGTTAAGGTACCCTTGCTTGCGTGCGCCACCTGAGTCGCGGTATTCCTCTACTGCGTCGTCACTTGGGCTTGTCCGCATAATTGCACGAACTTTTGAAAGATTGTGCATCTGGTGTTAGCACGTGAGTTTTGCACTATTCTTTCAAGAACGATATTGAAGAAGTCGCACGACAGCGCGTCGCATTGTCTAAAACCTTTTTTGACATCAAAGGTATCAGGGAGGTCTTGACCGACCTTGATGGAGCAGCGTGCATTCTCCATCGCCATCCTGCACAAACGGACGAGTTTGGCAGGGATGCGAAAACTAGACATTTCTCTGTATAGCTCGTCTCTATAGATGCTGTCATAAGCGGCCTTAAAATCGATAAAAAGGTGGTGGGTATTAATTTGAAGGGTTGGGTTGTCTCCAAGATCTGCCGCAGTGTTGTGAATATTTGGTCGGTGGTGGACCTTTCTGACCTAACGCCAGACTGATATGGACCGATCAAGTTGTTGATGAACGGCTTCAGGCGTTCACACAACACGGCAGATAAGATCTTGTAAGCGATGTTAAGAAGACTGATGCCTCTGTAGTTGGCGCAGTTCAGGGGGTCCCCTTCCTTGAGGATCGCACGCCATCGAAAATAAGGTCGACATTTTCTGCGTAGTCCCTCAGTGGTGGGTTTGAGGAAGCCCGTTCTATATGACCTAGCCACCATAGTGGCTGTACACGTATCTTTTTAACCAGGTTGATGTCGCTGAACAGCTCGTATGGCTCGTGATTAAAGGCTTTTGTTCAGGAATCATCAATGCGAGTAGGGCGTAGGACTTTGATTTCTAAAATTCCATTCAATTTTGACAAAATTTATGCTTCTGCTGGATAGTAATGATAAGTGTATCCTTAGGCAGTAGTAACTGTTATTGTGACTATGTGACTGTTATTTAACGTTAAATCTTCGTGCTGATTTCCTTTGCAGGATTCATATCAGAGCCTAGATAGACAAACTGCTTCACTACCTTTAAGTTAAAGCTGCCCACAGTAACGTTCTGGCAATCCTAAGAATGGAAATTTGCCAACATGCGTCTTTTGTTTGGTTACGCAGATAACATCGCAGGTTAAACAAGTCATAAGACGTGTCCAATCCTGGTTACAAGACTATGAACCTACTCTAGTAACAGAGAAGACGAAGATAGCCCTTCTGACTAGAAGGCAGATCCCAACTTACTTTATGGTACAAGTGGACTTCGAGTTGTGGTGGTTTATGTGGTTCAGTAATTAGTGCGTCAGACTGCTGCACCTCTGCAATATCCATCAACCTTGAATGGTTGTGAAAAGCTCGGCCTTGCCTCATCCCGAGGCTTGGAGTCAATAAAAGTTTTGTGAACGCCTAAATCTTTAATGATAATCTCGCCTCTGTCATATGGGAAACAGACTTTTTGGAGAACTAGAGGACTTTGTGCAAGTTCCAATAATAAATGTTTTTGTGAATCGGCCAACGAATTGTTAAGCAAGTGAGAAACGACACCACAATTTACAAGGGAAACACAATGAATATAAGGCTCCCGTGCAAGCCGTTTCCCCAAACCTTACCTTGGTCACCAACAGTCTACTGTCAAGCCTCCTTTTTACTTTAATCTTTCTTGGAGTAATCGGATAGAAACAGACTGTAAAGCCTTGACACTAATGTCTGACTGTAAGACGGTTCCAAATGTGGCATTAACACATGATTTTCTGCAGGAAATCGTTCTTCATTCCTCGAGTAGAATAGAAGGGCTCTGTTCAGACCGCTTAAGTCCCGAGAACCCATGAGCAGTGTCTCATCGATAGCAACTCACGCCAAATGGGTTCATTTACTCCACATAGACTCATTCAAAACCAGTAAAGATAGCAAATAACTAGAATCTGTTCGCTACCAGCTTGCGAATGTTTAGCTCTTCGCAGTTACTTCTAGAGCAGTGAGGTAAAAAACTCCTTGAAGCTTTTACATGTCTGTCTGAGTGTTTCTTTGACGAAATCCTCCTTAGTTCAAGACAGATCAGGACATAAAGGTTCTGTTTGGTACTGTTGGGACTTGTTAAAAACTGAAAGCGTTAAGGTTATTCCCCACTAGCATCAACATTAACATACTAGAGAAAACTCACAAAAGTCATCCGGTAGGTGCATTACTAATACTAAAAGGAAAACAAAAACAACCTCCACACCAACGCAAGTGAATGGAAAAACTAATTTCGACACCAACCATCCTTCGGTTTCCGTTTACCACAAAAAAAACTCTTGTTTCGTTTTAAACATTTGAGCACCGCGTTCAACAATTGACCAATCGATCATGAACATCAACATTTTGCCTAGCCCCGGTGTTAGCGCAGAGTCATTTGCACGCATCTACCCACGACTTCCTTTGGCACGACCAAGACGACGACGGAAAAGGATGCATTTAGTGTTTATTTGCGGTTACCCACATTCATCTTTCCGTTCCGTCCGAATTCGAACTCAATGTGGGAGTTGAATTGAGTTTTCTCGCTGCCATTTAGCACCACACCAAGTGGAATTTCATTATTTACGAGTGTGCGCGCACTCTGGGTTTGTACAAGTTACAAACGCATCCTTTGTGCCTTTGTTTAGCGGAGCACCAATCAACACAGAATTACAGAATTACATCGCAAATCTGTTTACAATGCGCGTCCATTTTGTTGCGACTCTCGGCTGGAAGTCGCACAATAGCACCCACATTCAGAATTAGCCGCATCATTTCCTCTCTCTGGCTGGGATTCTCCAGATTTTGATTACTAGCCAACAAAACAACACATCGGAATAGTACACAAGTATTTACGATCGTACTGCGCGTGGTACGTCATAAAATTCGACATCTTCGTTGTCTGCTTTCGGCCAAATGTATCTGACGGTAGTGCGTTGTTTTATTGGACAATTTTATGAGTCATAATTCCAACGCGAAACGCGATCGTAATCAGTTTCGAATGGATGGAATTGATTTACAGAAAATTTTTCCTGGTAGATGGCACTGATTCGGGTCTTCATTGTGCACTCCTGTCACGTTTGACAAGTCGTGGAATTTAAATTGTCATAACGGACCGAATGGTGTCACATGATCGTGGTCAGAGACAAGGATTTATTTTTATTTGTGTGTTCCCATATCCAGGATGTAACGCCATCTATTCATTGTCGACAATGACACCCACCACCGCCATCGTTGTTCGTCGACGCACAGGAAGCAATTTTTCCTGTTTACAAAAAAATACGGCGCGCGGCAACCAACACGACGGACGGTACTTATTTGTCAATTTGAATGACAGTCGTGATAGTGGCGACGATTTCCTTTGTTGTCATTTCCTTTTCTATAATTTTTTTCGATTTTGTTTTTATCGACGAAACAATTGTCATTATTAGAGGAAACATGTCCGGGCGCGGGAGGTTTGTCGGTCCGTGCATCTATACCTACTACACTTTTGGTTTGGTCGGGGATTTTGTGTTGTGTTTTTTCGTGGTTAATTGGTGGGAAATGTCGGATAATTAAACACTTCCTTGATGAGATATGAGTGCGTCATGTGGTTTGAAAGTCATTCCATGTGTCATTGATCGGCTTTTGTTCGGAGGAGAAAGGTCTTGCCGCTGGAATTGTAACGCCATGGAATGGAATCGATCGGCTATTAAGTGGTATGGCACAGGCACGAGATTAGAGTGTGGCGATATGAATAATGCCACCGCGATAGAGCTAATCGGTGGAGACTATCGCTTGTCATGGAATGACACATTGCGCTTCGATTTAGAAAGTTTCCGATGAAAGTTTACTGCTTGTTGTTGGTTCGGTGGTACATAGTGAATTAACAAGCCGTCAGAAGTCATGGCCGGTTGCTGGGTCCCATTAAAGGTATCTTGTGATTGATGGCGAAGGCGTGGACAACCGACACCGGGAACATAGCCTGTGAAAATGCAACTAATGATTAAGGCGGGGAATAGGTAATCGTTAATCTTTTCCATGACAGGCGAACTTGTGTCACGGAATTAGGGTGTTGCGACACGCAAAAATCAAGTAATCACGCAAAAGCCACAGAATTCCGCTGCAGTTGTCACATCATGGTAGACACTGCTCACCACACGAAAAGAACTAGCAACGGCTGTAGCCTGTCCCATGACAAAGTGGTTAAGGGCGGTACGATGAAAAGCAAGGACTAGAGGAAGAGCTGATTTTATTGGATTAAATCCCACACTAAGGTTTTCAATACTTTGCAGTTGTGCTTTCCAAGTGCTTTCATAGCCGAAAAGCCTGTTCAACAAATATCCACACTCCGAGGCATATAGTCAAGATGTCTCGCAAGCATGTTACACGTGTTACCTTCTCGCACGAATGGAAGGGACCGACAATTGATTGCCAACTGCAAACTGCGAATTGAGAAGCTTCTTCACGACAAATTATATCCTTGCCGTTATGTCATCTCGCGACAAGGGGGCGCCTGATAGAGTCAATCGTTTCGGTTCACAACTATACTGTAGTAGGTGATTAAAAAAATCTTCTGATTCAGCGGTTGTGCTGAATCACTGACAAATGGTACAATTAGTGCATCAGCCAAGCCCTGTACTCAAATTTCAAGGGGCTGGTGACCTGAGCAGCTGCCACAGCAGTCCAATGAACTGAGCCACGACGGTGACCTGGTGTACAAGATGTCACGCTGCCATCACTCCCACGATCCATTCATACTTGTGATCATATCAGTCAGTTTTTTATCGCACGTCAGTACATGTGTCATCGTCTATGAAACACAACCCATCGGGCAAGTGGCAGTTTTATTTGAAATTTCCTTTGACGAACTTGATGTTTTCGATCGAAAGTCTCTAATTTGTTGTTATAGGCCCGATCAAAGATTAAATTTTGCTTTTTGGCAGTGGACCCTTAACTATATGAAATATTCTCAACCAGTTAGGGGCATATGAAAGTCTCTTAAGTAGAATAGTGGTCCCAGAATCCATCCTAATGAATTTCCTTACTCCAAAAACTTCGAAGGCCACCTATGATGTCAAATTCAGTCGTTCAAATCAAAGGTGTCCAACACAAAATGACGTTTGCCCATCAGATTGCCGAACCGCCCTCTTATCTGTCACAAGACACTGGAATTTGCGTAACCTTTTCGTCTGTTTTTGCCTTTCTTAAGCTTTTTGCATACCACAGAGCAAATGCCGCACCGTCAAACCGATCGGATTTTAATCTTCTTTCACGTATCAGTTGGAAATTCATCAAGTCGCTATCAGATCAACCGTATCTTTGAAGAGTGCAATTGCTGTCAGTATACTAATTATGCGGATTTACTATCTTAGCAAAAGAGACCACAATAAAGGAACAAATACGTTTATGATAGGCGACCGGAAAGCACTTGGGGTGACGTACATTCCTAAAGTTTTATCTCCTTCGAGGAGATAACTCACGATCAATGTCGATCTGTGTGGTGGAATGTATCGTGCGATCTAGTGTTTTCTTGCCACCCACCGTTTAAAGATCTCAACAACTTCATTCCCATAAAAACCATCCCAACTTAAGGCCGACAAAAGACTGCGCTGTGCGTTTACGAATCAAATTACGCATTTCCGCAAAAATCGACAATTTTTTTTCGTCCGTTCTTTTCGTTGGTTTTCGCGTCGTCGTCGCACCAAAATAAGATCTTCCACACAGTGGAAAGGAAATACGAATCTTTTCATTTCTTTTGAATTGTTTTTTTTTTTCTCTCTTCTCTCTGTTCCAAGTGAACCTCATTGAATGCGGGACACAAATGGATCTACACTACTAGAGAGATACCCTCTTGAAAATTGCCTACAGTTAGTTCGTCGGTGATCGCCATGGTGTAACAGGAAGACAAGCCAGCGAGAAAGATAGAGTCGTCTCTATCTGCTTTATGCCGATCTAATCGGCATTTAAACTCTGTCGTTATAATTTCGTCTTGTCGTTGTTGTTGCTGGTGATTACAACCGCCGAAAACGAATGAATTCAAGGCGCTAATAATTTATCCCAAAAGAAAGGGAAAAAAAAATGAGTAAATGATATGTTTGCCATATCCTGTCTGTGTGGCTGTTGCGGATGCCTCTTTAGTTCCAACACTTTGAAGGGTCTTTCTGTCTGACGTTCCTAATTAAATTATCATTTCCTGCCATCGCATTAGATAATAGTGTAGGTACACGGTCATTGTTGGAAGTTGCTCCTCTTAGCTTTTACCTCTTTTTTTGGAGTTTGAGTAGAAGTGAGTGATAATCAATTTAACACCGAGTTACAAGAGTGGTGGTCTGTTGAGATGTTTGTTAAAGACGTTAACGATTCTATGCTAAACAAGACTCAGCTTGCTAGGAAGAGATACTGTGTGCGAGCGAGCATCGGCGGAGACAGGAAACGTGGAATTTTCCTTACAGTATGTACTTGTAGATACATTTATTGTATGAGATCGCATTAGAGAGCCATTTATTGAGTCATTTACGACCCAAAGCACTTTGCACTGGCTTTGGGGCGCCTAAGTAGGGAGATTGATAGGAAACACTGTCTACCGTTTGACTAATGAAGGAAACTGTATTTTTTTTTGAATTGTGTAACTCAAACCCGGTTTTAGATGTGCGAGATTGTGTTATCGCTTCGTCGTGTGAGAGTAAGAGTTAGTGGTGCAGTTTCACTTGGCACTTGCATCGCCTGTTTCATTGCTCAGGAAAACAGCTTTTGACTCAAAACGTACGAAAATCCTCATATCTTCTTAGCAGAACTGATACTGACGGCAAGATTCGAGACTAGAATGGAAATGTCCACAGTTACGCAATCCTCCAAAGAAGTGAGTACTGACAAGACATATTAGTTTGGAATAGAAACTACTTGTCCTTAGACACAAACATAGTTATGTACCTGGAGACCGAGAAAAGAGCGGAAGCAATCAAAATTTTTCACTGCAGACCCAGCCA
Organism: Matsumyia berberina; assembly: GCA_917880715.2. Lineage (NCBI taxonomy): Eukaryota > Metazoa > Arthropoda > Insecta > Diptera > Syrphidae > Matsumyia > Matsumyia berberina. The sequence continues at coordinate 104,207,634 of OU862870.1, read as the reverse complement.
TCTGCACAAAAACAAGACAAGTTTTGGGTAGGATGCGTCCCTGACTAAGAAAACCAAAGTTAATTAGAGTCAAACATATGGAAGAACCTGCAATGATGTTTGATGTTTGGTGAGGTTTTTGGTTTCCAATCCGAATCAGCTAAGAATCATATGAATAAGAGTAGGTACGACCCAATCTTGTTGTCAATTCGGCACTTTAGCTCTTATTAAGGATAAGGTTACTGTAACCATCAAAGGAATTCATATCAACGGGGCATGCCACATCTCTATCTCCTATATTCCCTCATAGAAAATATTTGAGACACGGAAATACATCCAAGCAGAGTGCTAGAATAAAGGTGTCAAAATAACTCTCAATCTTATTTATCATCTGGTCTGGCCTTTTATGTTGATCATCAAAAGCCAGCTCTGAGTATACCTATAGATCTTCGCCACTCGTTTTTATAATGTAGACCGAAAGCTCATATGGTCTGCCTTAAGCAGGAAAGGTATCTCAGCAAGTCAGTGGCTATCATTAAGGCGATTTGCGACAAAGATAAATGCCACGAGCCACGTGTTGCATAGGAATAGGAGTACTCAAGGTTCGAAGCGGTCTCCAACATGGCTGTATAATGTCACCAGCTGAGACTGCAGACCATCTTTTGGCATCCTCGTGGCATCCTCGTGGACTGGTGATAGGATGGACTATCCACTTCCACTTCAATTTAGGTCGACAGTTCGGGGTAAGCCAATAAACCTCTCCAGTTGCACAACAGTTAGCTTGGTAATTGTCCCCAGTTGCACACATCAAGTTAATTTAGGTCCCCTTCTACTAGGGCGCCCCACTCTATGCAACGTTTTCTTCTACTGCGTTGTCTCTACTAGGCTGTCAGGACTAGGTTAGATAAGACAGAGTTGTTAAGCAGAGCTGTCACAAAACACTACGCACCTAAAAGTCCCATCGCGGTTTCTGCGAAATTTTGTCAAAAGTGCGCACCTAACTAATTTCCTCGAAACAGTCGATTTCTCTACAAAACCTAGAAATTTGTATGTAGTCTCTGCTACTAGGCTCGTGAAGGTTACTCTAGAAGTAACTGCTGTCTAATTCTAGCGCGAGCGTTTCCTTGACACTTACAAGTGCAATGTGCGTTATGTGCCCTCCACACCAAAATAGCCTAGGCCATTAGGAAAAGGTTCCCGAACTTAGGGAATCCAAGCGACTTATCAATCAGTTTTCCTACAATGAACCTTGACAGGAATATCATGAGAAAACTAGCGGGCGATCTAAGATATCATGTCAACAAACTAAAGCTTTGATCAGATACAGAGTGTCGATTCTGTTTGGAAGAGGAAGAAACCTCTGAGCATATTCTCTGTGGATGTCTGGTACTATACTGGCTAAGCAGACGGATCTTTCATAGGGAGTTCTGTTCGTTAGCCGAGTTTAGAAACTCGGCTACTTATGAAATACTCATCTCATCTTCAGGAAGGTAATAGACATATTAGGCTAAGTAGAGATACAATAGATCTTGCTAGGTCGCAGTGTCCGCCATAAGGGCAGATTCCTAAAAACAAAAAGTTTCTCCCGCAACATCGTATCTGCATCCATCAGAGCTTGTAACGTAGGCCAAAAGCCTACTCTCGCAGCCAGCAATGTCCTGATACAATTTCTATCCCTATTCGTAGCTTTTTCCTTCCGTTTACGGCAGCGCTAAAGTCAGAGTATAAAAGTCTCTCAGGAAAAAAATTAGAAAATGATCACCGGGTTGACAAAAATGAATTGAATTCTTGCTGAGCATCGTTTCAGAAATGAATGTATGTACAACCTTCACTGGTTTGTATCCACTTCAAATGAAGTTGTCGTAGATGACGCATTTTTGGTCAAGCTTAGGCTAGAAAATGGCTCAGGAACATATAAATGCGAATATTGCAGTTGATTAATCACATTCTCCCCAAAGAATTTTGGCTGTTCGGAAAATGTGTGCAATGGAGTGTAAACTCGGTAACTTTTCTAGAAGCCATAAAGGGCAAAGATACGTTTAGACCATATCAAATAAAAGGAAACAAAGCAAGACTTTGAGAATAACACTTTCGATGAAAAATCCCAACTCAACTCTTCAAGGTCCAGAAAGGGTGATGACTCATCAAGTTGCACATGATCTTTCTCAAGTTCATCTACATAATTTTAATTTCTCGTTTTACAAAAACCTACCTGAGGACAGGGTTCTGCTGTACTTTTCCGCACACAGCAGTGCTACCTGTTACCATGTGTGTGACCGCCTGTGTATCTAGAGCAGTAAACACCTAGTCATAAAACCATATTTCTTAAGAACATAAAACTATATTTTAAAAATTTTATTTTCATGAACACACCTCGCGTCGCGTTGGGCGCAACCAACAAAATCAAATACCAATATAATCCTCCTTCTCTGTGCTGCTTTATAAAGCGAGACAAACACGAACAAAATAAAAAAGATACAACACAAAACCGGCTAAGAATTAATGTCTTCCACATTCCACGAAACATTTTCAATAAAAGCCACGTACAAAAGGATGTGCCAAGAGAGCCGAGACTCAGAACCATAGCAAGACTGGGTATATTTTTACCTGTATCTCGCGTGAGTTGAAAACAAAAAAAAAACGCCAAACGATGTAAATGCACGAAATGGTACGAGTATATCTTCACCGAGTAGATGGGGTGCCGTGTTCGTTGTACTAAAACACAAAACAAAGATACTTTTGGAAGATTCTGCTGAATTGTACGAACATTTCGTAGCAAAAAGGCTCGACAAAGAGATACGCAATCATGCGATAGATACTGGGATTTAGATGTAGATACGATGCGATCATCTGTAAAAATGCATCTACAGCACGCCAAAAATTACTTCTGAAGTGTTGCGTGCCCAAGAGGGCATTGTTCTGCACAATTTTAACCAGGAAGTACCTACACTGTCGCTGTCGCTCTGTATGCACATTAAAATAAAAAAAAAATTCCTGGAAGCCAGGTGATAATACAAAATCCATGCTCGAACAAGAGCCTTCATTTTTAACGGTCCGACCCCTATAAAACTCGTATGTAGATGGATGGTGGTCCTTCAAATGATCGATGTGCATCCAAATTACACATACAGGAGACAGCCAGACAAACAGACAGATACACAAACCAAAAGATAGAGAGTAAACATCTGCTCCTGTGTTATCCGGGCCGAGATACTTTTACCTTTGCCGCCGCATAAAGGTGAGCGATTATCAGTCGAATGCACTCGAAAGGATGTTGCTCGTTGGAGAGTATTTTTCTGTTAAAAACGATACAAAGCGATTTTTTTGTTATTGTTGATCCCTGCGTCATCCTTCTTGGACAAAAAGATATCGATAATAATAACACGCATTGTGTAAATTGTGGTCTTCCTGTGTGCTGCTGTTGCAGATGACGCAACGCAAACGGGACGCACGCAATCGACAGCAGATGACGAACAATTTGCGTTAAGCACATTGGCACATGCGATACGGGTGGCAAAACAAGTCCAACAGATTATCTAACAAAATAATTATTTGCAAAAAAAAAAAAAAAAAACACAAACCTCCAACAAGGAGAAGGTAAAGGACTAAACTCATTATGTAAGATTTTATGCCGCCAGGGTTTCTGTTTTTTTGGCTGCATGCTCCCGGAGTGTGTTCATGTGATTTTGCATCGGATTACACACACTCTGGAGGGATTGATAGATGGATGGATGGACGGATAGTTTCTGAAGGTTAATTAGGTTGAAGTAAAAGGTTTCCCCTACCAGAGATACACGAAAAACAAGCCAAAAGCAGAGTATGTGGGGCGAAAAAAAATCATAAATAAACAAAAGTGCGCCAAAACGATGTGGGAGGTTGATTGTTTACCTTTTTTTGTCGGTCTCTTGGTGTGATTTTGTTTGTTTCCTTCTTATAGTCAAGGTTGTACGCATATGTTTAGTGAAAGGTGTTCAATTAGCTGGAAGGAAGCGCTAAATATGTTTTCACACCCACACAAGGGCAAACATATAAAAAGAAAGGTATTCAGTTTGTGGTTGCCTAGATTCCCAGCACAATCATAAAATTCCAAGCATCGAATCACTTTATTTATCTTTCAAAACACTGCTTTAGACATGGTGAGACTGAAGCTTGGATCGCTCCTTGAAAGGCTTAATACATGTTTATGTATCTGTATTGAGAGTATTGACCATCTAACATCCCTGGTAACTAAGAGCTTAGTCAGCTAACTTCACTTGCAAGATCTTACTCGTATGTACATATAGGTCTGCAATTGAGTCCAAGTGCAGTGTATGTATGTGTATATTCGTAGTGTAGTAGTAGTAGATGATGGAGATTCAAAATGTTTACAAATCTATTGGAGTTCCACAAGGATCGGCATTAAGCCCTATTATGTTGAACACTATCGTTTTAATGACGAAGTTAAGTGGACAGCAGTTGCAAACACTTATTCAAATAATCAGGCAGAGCTTACTGTGTGGAACACAAAACCGCTGCCTGTCATCAACAAAATGAAACCAGAAATAGGCGGACTTAGCATAACTTTTAAACTGACTGTCAAATAGTCGCTTATTGCCACAGGTCTGGTCAAATTGAGATCTCCTGGGTAGGCTTAGGATGAGGTGGTTGAACCAAGTCCGAAATCATTTCTATCTATATGGGGATAGCTCCTGATAATTTAGAGTCGATGGCGAAAGATCGGGTGGTATGGAGGGTCAAATTAAGCACCTTAAACCCGCTACCCTCATAGTGGATAAACGGGCATTGAAAACGATGATGATGTTTCTTAAGGTGTTGTGTAAGGTTTCAATGGTTTCTTATGAGAACGCTGTGTTCTCTTCTCAAGTATTGCCCTCCTATCTGCTTTCAATGGCACCGAATGGGAAGTCTTGATGACTACAGATCTGTTTATGCAGATAGATTGGGATCTTTGCAACTTTCTAATTGCCTGAGCAGCAACTTAATTTCATAGAATACCTTCATAAATCAGGACACCCCATTGTCGCCGTAGCTCAGTAGTTAGTGTGTTGAATCGCTGTACAAGCTGCGTGGGTTCAATCCCCAGCCATGTACACAAAACATTTTACTCGGCACCATCGCTCGTCGGAGAATGACAAACCTCCTGATTGAAATGCCCCTTGTCTGAGCCTAACTTCGAGCTTCGGTTCTGTCAAAAGTGTAGAGGACTACTTTTTTGAACGTGTAGATGGCGATTGCGAACTTTTTCTCGATCTTGAATGTTCAGTTTCCAACCAAGTTTGCTGTAGGAAAACAATGAAGCCTAGATTTTTATCTTTGCTAAGTTCCATGTTCCAGTGGTTGAGTGACCGGAATTTTGTATCTTTTGGTGAAGATTACACATGGCTTAGTTTTGAACGTTGAGTTCCATTTTTTCAGTCATTGGCTAATGCATCTAAAGCCGAATTAATCGAATTTCTTGGAACATATTTGCATTCGTTACTCCCGCCATGAAATGCTAACGAAAAGTACCATGGAGAAATGGAATTTTGACAGGATACACTAGAGTGACTATTCGTAGAGCAACATGTCTGTTTAGCGAAAATAAATAAACATTTTAGAATGACTACCCAGACGAACGCAGCTTTGGATGAGTTATCCACCAAGACGATTGCAATGACAGAACCTACATTTGACGTAGAAAGAGTGAAGTCGATTTTGTGGATGGATTTAGCAAAAATGATTTTCCGAAAACATTGATACGAACAATTAACTGCGTGAATTATGAAATCAGCAGTTTTCCGAGCATAAAAGAGTTCTATGAAAGTCGATTGTATCACAAAGACGCCCTAAGTGACGTATTTCAACAATCTGAGTCTATCGCAGTCTTATAAACAAATAATCGTCAGATTGAATTTGCTTAGTCGTCACTTAGCACACTTCACAGTGCCCATGAGTAACCAAGTCTAAACAAACCATTTTCATACAATGTTCAACAATAAAACGAATGTAACCGGATACCAAATCCGATCCATATCAATCCGCTCATGATTCATTTTCCAGAAATACACACAATGCAATCTGGGGGAGCAGAAGTTTATTCCCGTCAAAGTGTGTCACACCTAGAACACATTTCATTTCCACCGACATTCCCGGTGAGATACATATTACAAAATCACAACAATAAATAAAATCGATAGCTCAGCCTACACAAGTGTTTGTATTTGTATTTCGAAAAGCCTGATAAAAATTTGTTTTCCCCTTTTTTTTGGAATTTAAAAATTGATAAGACTCGAGAGGTAGCTGTGTGCATTTTGATGTGGAAAACTGGGCCATGTTTGCACTTGCAGTACGCTATCGCCATAACGATAACAGAACCATCGTGTCATTTACCCTGTGTCACCCACCTATGGGGTTCGTTGTCAGTTTCGTCATGCACTTGTTTAAAGAAATAAAAGTTGATTCCATTTCAAAGGTTAATGGAAATGTGTGATGGGATGGGATTATTTGAGACGATTTATCATAATTTTCTTGAAGGCTCTTATTGTTCGGTGGTTCTTGGGTTCCTAACCTTGTCAAGCGGCTTACACAAAGCAAAACAAAAATGACATAAAGTTCCATAAGCCGTCAGAATTAAGGCCAATGCCTTTTGCGGTGTGTGTACATTAATTATCACTAACGACGGTAGTTTAGTTTTATTAAAATTAATTTCATTGACAAGGGAAACTATGTATTTTTTTTTTTGTTATCAAGTCTTATGCGCATTCTTGTACTATATATAAACCATCGTGGGACAGGTTGGAAAAATACATATCCACGATAAACGAAAACTGGGGAATTCTCTGCATAAAATAAGACCATGAGCGACAAATTGCGGCCTTAGTGTCAAGCCAAGGAAAATCGAATTGATAGTTTTTATCTTTACTACCAAAACCCCCCATAAACACCTTACGTGTTCAGCTGCTATGACCGAGAAAGAGTTAATTTTGGGATCATTTGATTCAACTGTGGATGCATAGGACTTGATGGGTGAATTGATTGGATTATGTGAAATAAGCTCTGTATGCAATTCTGCCTGTTTGCAACTTTGACAGATATAATCGGAAGAAATATTGTTGGCTTAGGTACAATATTAATGTCAGACTTGTCAAAGCCCTGACATTTGAATCAATTCAACGAGAAATTGGTTAAGAAAATTGTTAGAAATCAACTGTCAGGGCTATTAGGGGATAGCCCATGTACTAGCGACCTAATAGATCTATTGTGGTGGATTAAGGCGAGAGCCCGATTCAGGCTTTTGATAAACCTGAGTCCGTTGAACTCCATGTCCGTTAAACTTATTGCAGGCTTCAAGTGTAGAAATATGTTCCTAAGTGGCTCATGGGAAGCACATAGATTCTGCTCTGCTGTCTCCTTTTGCTCTCAGCAAATTTTGCAAACATCTGGCTAAGATAGACCCACCTTCTTTATATGGTACCTACATAAGAGTCATGTCAGTAAGCCTCTTCTTTTCTTTGTTAAGCTCTAGTAACTTTTCGGCAATTGATGAATCTTTCCACCTGCCTTAGGCCCTTATATTTGTCCTAGCGCACTGAAAAGCTGGTTATTCCCTTTGTTTCATTGAAAATTTTAAATTGTTCGGCGGTATGATGAATTGCTGTTAAGGGCCGATAAGCGAAGGACTTGCCACATAATCCGCTCGTTCATTGCCTCCGAAAGCCTCATGTCCTATTATCCAGGTCAGGGTGATAGAGTTGTTACAGCCTAATCTAAGTTTTCAAGTAGTTGGAGACCTTCCAACACAAGGTTGGGTTAAGTTAGGTTTGCGAACCGCTGAAAAGGATATTGATACCCCTAATCTCACTCAGGTCTATGTAGACGAACTTATTAATCACCTACCACGATTATGAGGCCATTCGCCTCTCGCCAGACATCGTAAATTAGGCAAACCTTTCCTCTACAAACTAAACGACCTATTGAAGAAAATTTGGTATGTTGTCCTTCCTCAAATCCATAGACTGGCTGTAAGGACCACCAAACAACTACCCCACTCAAGTCTTTCAACCAAATCAGACGTCCTTATGCTCTGGTTGGGTCTCAGACACGTCAGCCTGATTACCGACACTTCTATAGTGTCATCTAACAAGAGGGATAATTGTTTTTTTTTTGTCAAAGTACGGTGTTGTGCGTGGTCTGTTGGCTTCAATTCTTGTGACAACTGCGTCTTATAAGTATGTAGGCCAAGATCTTTATGCAAAATGTGGTTGCGGTTAGGCCCAATTTTTGTGATCGTCTCAAAATGGACACACCTTCAGTCACAATCTTAGATACTGCGGTGATAATTTCTGGCTAACTCTGCCGGACGAACACGAGTTGGAGACTTCACATTACCAGCCTGCCCATGTAGGTTTTAACGGTTTGAGTGATGCTTGACTATGCGAGAAGAGAAAGATGCTGCCACCATTAGTTTTCCTCCTTAAAAACTCATGTACACACGTTTTCCTCATCAAAAACTCACGTACAAGGTGGCAACATAAGATCTTCCGCTCATTTGAACTGCAATTACCCTTTTTATTAACCGTCAGTACGTCGGACTTAAGAGTTTGGTAGTAGCTTGGGACTATTCCAAACTTGCCGGTTCTCTGCTCTTTAAGAAGTGGAATTTTTCGAGCAAAGAATTGCCGATTTTGTGAGACAACTTATCAAGTCGCAAGTTTTAAGGTCCTGTATCTTCGGCGGTCTAACACCACACCTCATGACCTATTTCTGGATGATATATAGTTAGTTGCGTGACCTCTTGATGGTTTATTTAGAATTTAATCCCCTCAGGCTTCAGGTCCTGGGAGTAAACTCTTTCTGGACGAAGCGAATTGAAGCTAAGTACAACTTTCAGAGCTGCGGTAAGGCACGGTTTCATAGTCTTCGTGATACTCACAAAGGCCTAACATTGTATGTTGCTTAGTTGTAGTTATGTCTTAACTTAAATGGGGTTTGTCGACCATACTATTGCTGCTCCTAGGGTTAAGTCCTCAAGATTCGCCAAAAAGCCATTGGCACATAAATATTGCTCTAGCAGTCTTAGGTAGGTAGCCATTTATCTACTGTCACGCTCTAAGTCTTGGGTTAGATCAGCAAAAGAAATAAACGAACTAGATACAGTGAAATCTCCAGCGACGGTGCCGACATTTTTGTCCGCCCAAGGGAAGAAAGAATCCTTAATGTTTTTAAGGTTTGTTAAGGAAAATATGTTCGTTTAAGGGAGTTGTCCGCCTAAGAGAGCTGTCCGTAATGGGAGATTTCAATGTACTTCACGAATTGCTGCAGTGTAATCATGACCATGACTGACTACCTTCAGGTGCCTGCTATAAAGTCTTGTTATAGCTATCGACACCAAATGTACGATGATACCCCGTGCTGTATACCAAAAGTCACTGACATGAATAACGAAAATGTCACACACCAAAACGTCTTTATCTCATTGTTCCATGCTGTGCCGTACTCCAAGAAAAGAAAATCGTCTGTTACAGTTAATACCCGTGAATAATTTGACATGTTTCTCTAATGTTTTTTTTTTTTTATCGATTCAACTGCGAATTTTCCCTCGATATCTTCAGCGGTATATGGTCTCTCTACCAGGGCGCCATGCCGCGCCGCCTGCTCTATCAGTGTGTTCCACAAAACCTCCTACCATGACAAATAACTTTACGAAAAGAAAAAATACAATTAAAAACGAAGAGAGAGAGAGGGAAAAAAAACTACTTAAAGAAAGTTACGCTAAGTACACCGAAAGAAAACAGAAAATAATTTTCACCGACCCCAATTTCGCCCTCGCCCGCCCCCCAAAACGTCCAAATCCTATTGTTTGCACACGATGTACTCACAATTATTGCGTGTGCATGCATGACTCTGCTGACATGCGTCCTACAGTAGAAGTCTTAGAAATTCAACTTTTTCGACTAACCTTTGCCTACCTCTCGGTACGGGTATCTGTATCTGTACTTAATGCCACTTCCTACTTTGCTCATTAAAATAATTGCGGTAATTAAAAATGAGCACACACAAAAAAAAAAACACGTAAAACAGAAAAAAAAAATCTCCAAAAACTCGACAAGGAACAACAACAAAATGTTGTAATTGTAATTGTGGAAAAATGTGCTAACAAAATAAACAATTAACCTACCGGTTGGGCAATTTTGTTGAAAACTGCTGTGCTGCGCTGCGCTCCGCTCTGCTTTGGAAAAACGCGAACGCAAAACGAAGGAAATCACAAAAATTACAAAAACAACAAAAAGAAATTGTATTTTTGTATTTCTGAAGGACTTCCGGCGAACGGTTTGTGGCTGTTCGCGGCGCTCTTGTCGTTCACTGTCGCCGCTTTTGCTGGTGGAGACGATGTCGACGGCGGCGGTGGTGGTGGTGGTGTTGGTGGCGTTGCTATTTTGAATTTGCAGCAGCAGCAGACTTCCGGCGTTAACTGTAGGTACAGAGGTTATCTGCGCTCTGATTTTCGTTGTATCTCTGTTGTGAGATACGGTTGCAGATGTGTGTATCCCTTTTATAATCCACTTGGTGATTCTTTATTTTTTTTCGCTCTGTTACACTAAACCGCACACTCACTCACTGTAGTAATATTTCTTAAGAAAATCTATTTTCTTTTTTGGAAAATAAATTTTTCTTTTCTTTTCTTTTTCTTTTTTTTTTTTTCGTGGAAAAACAATCTCGAGAGACAATTTTATTATTTTCTTTTGCTTCTTTTGTTCACACACAACCGACTGATTCGCTATGCACTGGAAGACAATGTATTTCTTTCTATTTTTATATTTCGCACTATTGTGTGTACTAGAGATATCTAACGGATGCGACACAAACGTAATTCCAAGTACTGCCTGCCTAACACCGGGAGTTTTCGACCGATAAAAACTTGTGGGACGTCACCGAACTGAATGGGTATCTCTATCTATAGCTGAGCTATCTATCGATGTGTGTATACGAGTTTGAGATAGAATTTTGCAGTCACAATACCCGTGCTATGTGCTGTTGACTTGCCGCCCGTATCTAGAATGTGAAACACTCCACGTGAATGTATCGAGGGAACTGATGTCTGGCGAACGGTTGCATTTGGTTTTGTTTTGAAACGAGAAAACAGGCATTTTGTCGAACTCGGACTGGGTTGGGTATGAATGGTTCAAGTGAAATGTGTTCGATGGTACAGTGTGTAAGAGGGCGAACTGTGAACATTTTGGTTAAATTGTGGTTGGTAGAAAAACTGCAATAAAAGTCATGTGGAAATATTTATGGACGTTGCCTTCAGTATTTTTTAATAAATGCGCTAGTTTTGTTTCTTCTGACTTGAGATCTATAATCTTTGAAGTTCCAACCCTCGAAGTCGTTAACACAATCGTTTTTTGCAGTGCAAAGAGTTGCCAGACATTAAAGAAACTATGTCGAGACATATGCAGATAAAAGAAAAATATAAAATAGCAAAATTGACTATGGTTAGGGTAGGTTAGGTTAAATAAGGTCCTAGAAACCCCGGGCACCAAAATGGATCCAACGCAATTCCTAGGAAAACAAAGGCTTCGAAACCTAAGCGCTCATTCCTTGAAGCAATTATTTTTCCCTCCTAAATTTAAGCCTTTTAATACAATCTTGTTCCTCCAAGTTTCTAAAAAGGTAGCTACATACATAGTTTCCTAGGGGCTTAAAGCGCCTCTGAGCTATGCACTCAGAATGGCAAAACATGTGTGTAATGTCTTTTGTGACGTCGTCACATAATCTACACGTGCCCGATTTCGTAAGCCCTAGCCTCCTAGCGTGCTTCCTTGTTGACTATACTTTTACAAATCTGATACGTAAAAGACACATCAGCCGGTGTTTCCAACTAAAGGTTATTACCTCTAGAGCTACTCTCCTAGGAGGGGTTATATTCCCCCTACTATGGAACATAGTTACTTAATACAGTCCGGTGTAAAAGTCACTGCATACGCAAGTGGCTTTATGCTTCTTTCAACGGGTATGTTTCTTATCACTATAAGCGAATGCTTAGAACCCTAAAGAGACTTACAGCTTCGACAAAACAGTGTGGCCTGTGAGTAAACCCTCAGGAAAACTGAACAAGTGCTTTTTACAAATGAAAAAATCACCTTTCATGCTGCTGCTTAAGGGAATTCTTCTTACGATATTAGACAGCAAAAATACTAAGGTCTCATTTTCGACAGAAAGTTGAAGGAGAACTCTGAATATAAAAGAAAAGTCAAAAAGGCAGGGGTTACCCTCTACAGCTTCTTTCGGAAGAAGCGCACTTATGCGTACTTATGCATTGGAACCACCAGTGCGAGTTTCTTAAATAGGTTGGCTCAGTTTCTAAAGCAGGTAGCACTAAGATTCTCTAGGAGTAATAGACCTTATAGGTCTTAGCTTTTTTGATGTCCTCAAAGACCAGAGTGTTCTTGAGGAAAACTCGCTTCCTAATGTAACAGAGAGCCACACACTCACATAGTATATGCACATTTGCTCTGTTGTTCCATTTTCCTCTAGGCAGAGTCGACATTCGGTTACCTGGGCAATTCCCATCTTGTGTAGGGAGATGAGCTTTTTTTCTTGGCTGATCCCTTGAGTATTATCGCAGTAGGATATGTATTTGCGTTTTTGCCCACTTGTTTAGCACGGATCTAAGCAAAGAATTAGGGAAGCCACAGAAGGGTTTGGCACCTACATATGTATCCTTCGGCTAATTGGTCAGCGATTTCATTGCCTTCAATGCCCATGTATCAGGGACACAGACACACCAACCAGAGTTTGACTTTATTTTGCGTCGATAAGTCTTGGAGAGCATTGAAGCAGCCGTTGACGGCTTTTGAGCTAATTTAATGAAAGGCCAGTGTTTGAAGCGCTGCTTGACTATCGGTAGGTATAGGTAAAGTATAATGGACCAGTTTCATCTGAGTGTTTCAGTGAAGTGTTTCCAAATCCGACAAAAAAAAACTATAAAAATCGGATAGTTATTAATGGTTGAACCTTTGATTCCATAATCAAAGGTTTCAAAGGTTGCACAGGTTTCAATGCTCCAGCTTGGGCTGAAAGACACTGAGATATATTTCAAGTGCCTTCGAGACTTTGCGGTTGGGGCCAGAGTTTCTTTTAGAGCCATCCGTATGCCACGTAAATAAATAGCTGACGTGACAGCTCGGGATGAGCCAAGGCTTAAAAATGGTCGGTGGACATGGCTGGGGCTTGAACCCACTCCGCCCGCACAGCAGTCCTACGCACTAATCAGTAAGCCACGGGGACCACCCTAGTCCTTTCATATTCTGCAGAAGATCGCCAGGTTCCCAGGCCACGCGATTCAGGACCTTGATTTGAGATCTTCTCCCAAATCGGAGCGATTCGTGATGGAGTCTGATCATTTCTGGCTCCGAGATTCGCCAAGTGTCGCAGCTGTCTGTTTGGCAGGTTTCCAATTGAGCATTGAAGCTTTACCACACAGCGTGCTGCCACGAACGAACTAGTTCAAAAAAGAGTTCTACAAGGTGAACTAAGTGAACACAATATTAGTAGTTTGAAGATCAGGAATGTGTACACAGTAAACTCCAATAGATTTTCTCAGGTTGGAAGTTGAGTTCAAACAAATGAATTTTCCTTGTCTTAAAGCACATCGAGCATCGTTGCGTTGCGGATGAAATAAGTATGAAGACAATTTCTTTCTGGTTAAGGGTTGTTTTTATTTTTGTATTTCACTCAACTCATGCATACTGGTATGATTTCTGTTAGCGGTAGGGGAGCTGTGAATTATATTGAACTAAATAAAGTAGAAGCTCTCAGAACTCATCCCCTGAACTCAACTATAAAATATATTTAAAATTAATCCCACAGCGGGTCTGGAAACGATATTCACTCTAATGACTTTAGAACTATGTATATATACAAGAATCTTCAGCTCTTAGATAAAGCCAGTCAAATCACTGGAGAGCGAAGTCGTTTGGGTACGAATTAAGTACTACAGCACTTGGAACCATAAAGCCATTAGGCTCGAAAATTGTCATATTCGTAGGAGCCGATCTTTTCTCTAAAGAACAAGGACTAAGCAGCTCGTCTTCTGGAGGTTCTATTAGTGACAAAATCCAATATCATGAGAGGGTATTATTGTACATCTATGTACATTGAGAGCCAGGCGGCTATATAAACAATTGCTGCTTATAAATAACGTCAAGAGCTGGTCGCGAAGAGCTTATACAAGGTGGCGCAAAAGTTGTCACCCGATGTTCTTTGGCTGTAAGTTTTTTATGAATGAAAAACTTTGGTTCTGCTTTTGAATTATGTTTATTTGATGTCTTAAATTTTTTTCCATTAAGTCAAGAAAATTATACCGGCTAAGTGGCCGCCGCCAGAATTGATGGCCATTCGGGCCCGATTTATGGCATTTTCCATCACCCTTGCCAGAACTTTTGGCGATAGGTCCTTGCATTCTTGACGGATATTTTGTTTAAGGGCTTCAAGAAGTCTGGAACGATTAAATCAGGCGATCGTGCAGGCCAGTGCAAATCGCGAAAACGAGAGATTAGACGACCCGGAAATGCAGCCCTCAGAATTTCGGTTGTGGCTCGTGCAGTACGCGCCGTTGGTCCATCCTGTTGGATCCAATACCAATTTATTCAATTCAGGAAGGAGAAGGTCGTTGAACATGGCTCTGTAGCGCTCGCCGTCCAGAATAGTCGTTTGGCGCGCGGCGTTTTCGAAAAAATACGGCCCGATGACACAGCTGCGATATTCTCAGCAGAACGGCTGCTCCGGACAGCATCTCGTGTTGTCCCATACTTATGTCTCATGCTGCGCCAACACCACCGACGAATTATTCCGCAAAAAAATCGTTGACGTGTATTTTGTATCTATATTCTTCACAAATGTCAGAGTAGAATTGACATTTGCCGCCATTCGCATCTTCCGATAGGGTGATAACTTTTACGCCACCTTGTATTTCTTGGCACAAAGGACATTTTAACCAAGCATTGTGCACTGAATGTATGTAAGACTATAGCGTGATTGTCGCGGCTTTAGAGTGCTCTAGTGGACCCTCCATATGTCTCGATTATCCGTCATCAACTCTAAATCATCTGGTGCTATCCCCATACGGGTAGATGTGAGATTTCAGGTTTGGTCCAACCATTTCATCTTGGGCCTACCCAGGGGACGCATACCTGATGGCTCGGATTCCATGGTACGCCTTGCAAGGAGAGCTAAGAAACATGTATTTAACGTGCCCCCACCATCGAGGTATGAATCTGTCCGTTCGAAAAAGTAGGTGCTCGACATTGAGTAACTAGCGTATTCTGGTGTTCCTAGCTCGATCTCGCCGAGTTAGCCCAGCAATACAACGAAGAAATCTTATTTCGCCTGTTTGTATTAGTAATTAGTTAACCTAACCATTTAAGTGCAGAGATTCGCGGATGGTTGTGTCCATTTGTGGTCCTTTAGTGCCCATTCGAAGAGTTATGCATATGTATCTACTCTTAGTGACTCCTTTGGTGCCCAGTTTAAAGACCACCAGCATCAACCTCATAGTTGTGGTCACGTTCTCTTAATAAATCTAAGAAATTAAATTAAACAAAAACGCTACGAAGAAGGTCAAATAACCTAGCTAATTAAACGACTGCAATTTCACAATATTCTTGGGCATACCCAACACATGCGAATGCGGACAGACATGCAACATGTGGCATGTCAAACGGAAATTGCGTACTCTCTCTCTCGCATTTGACGAAGAATACCAGGCAAGGCACCTTTTATTTCAAATTTCCGGGAAACTCAATTTTCGTTTAGAAATGGCAAGCCCACTTTTTTTTTTAGAAAAAAATATATCACAATGCCATGGCACTGTTAATCGTATTATCTACATCAAAAGGTTTGAACCGGTAGATCAGTAACCAAAGAATTGATGCCCTCACCCATGGACAAATAAATTAAATAAATAAATTTCCATTTGTTGTATGAAATCGAAAAAAAAAAAGTCTTGGAAGACGATTTATCCTAATGCGCTCCCTAATCCGGGAAATTATGCTTGAGGTTTTTAAGCGGTTAAGTGTTTGGGTCGGCCAATCTCCAATTCTCGATGCCGTTCGTTTAGTACCTATGGCGCACAGTTCACCTTCGATGTGGCGACATGTAATGCGATTAAGAATTATAAAGAGACTTGAAAGCGGCTTAAACGGTCTCAGTCCAATAAAGACCTACAAAAGCAGTTACAACTTGAATCATACTGTTGGAATGCGGTATGATGTACGATTACTGCTCATCTATTACAAAATGTGTACTCTTCTCCTTTGCAACATACATACGATGATGACAGCACCGGCTGATGTTGAGATGCAAACAAGATTGAAGTGCATTACGACAGTGTGGTGTCACTTTGTATATGGGAAAGACAAGTTTCTAGCAATGAAAACAATCGGTGCGTTCCTAACGCACCTAACACGCTAACGCTAAAAACAACAAATTGAGGAACGTCTCTTACCCATTCTAACGCTTAAGTGACATTTTTGCCTGTTGCTTACAAATTTTGAAGAGGATTTGCATGTTGTTTGATTTCCCCTCTTTTTTTCTTTTCGCATAGTGCCATTTTTCCGCACACTGCTAGCAACTTCTTAATTCTAGCGGAGACTTCCCCTCCACAGCTGTTATCTGTCGTCCTGGTACAAAGAGATGGATTCCGCTAGAATTAAAGTGCGTTAGGAACGTTCGGAATGTTACGTTGACAGTACGGAAATACAGTCAAGTATAGAAAATAAAATGAGTTTATATTGCGGGATGGGTATCGTCGGCTAGCTTGATGTCATCCTAGGACCTTAGGAGGCTTATGGCCACACAACGGTTTAATAATTTCACAAAAGAGTCTTTCAACCCCATTCGGATAACACAATACCCCAACATTGTACGGAAGGGTGAGCGGTATGATCTTCATTTAAGCCTCAATCGGAAGCAAAGTTTTCCCCTCTTTTAAGCGTCAAAACTGTATGAAAACCTACGTATGATCAAATGGGAGCTGGAAACAGGTTTTATGATATTGGCTATCAATTCGATACTGCATCAAATAATGGTTAACCACTCAATGAAAACAGTGGTCGCCGTCGTTGAGTGTTGAGTGCGAGCAGCTTGGGTTAAAGTTTCAGCCATGTCCACTGAACATTTTTCGCTGCACATCCTCTTGTCATTAAATGACAAGCCTCTAGGAGTATAATTTGTCATGAAACAGCTTCTCAATTCGCCTTTCGGAGTCGGCAATAAATTGTAGGTCCCTTCCATTCGTGCGAAAAATGTAACACACACAACATGAACGGTTGCGAGAAGCTATGTCGCGCCAGTTATTTATTTATTTTTTACTCAATGAAAACCCTCACAGGAATTCTAAAATCTCGCTTAAATAGTGAACTTCAACCATATCCAGGTTTATATCGACATGGAAAAGTACGGTGCGGCATACAATACTTAGCAGGCTGCAATCTAAACAAAGCTCTACAAAGTATGAATGTCAAACCTGCAAGAACAAAAATTTGACCGTCAGATTATCTATACTCCTTCAGGTATCTATGTAGCCGAATTGCCAACATGGTCTACAAAAATCCACTTTAAACACTCGATGGGTCAAAGACCTCTTAACAATGTACAACATTTGACCAGTTTGAGCACCGTCTATCACATTTCTTTTACATTCTTTTAGTTTTGCTAAAAGGAGAATGCAGGTTCGCCGGTTTCGAACAACAAGTAGGCAATTTGATCGATTTGATTTGTTGGCTGGCTGTCGAATGGGTTCCAACAGATCTTGTGCCAGGCGTTATGTTCAAGCAATTGTCCTAATGACATTGCAGAAATCAACAAACCGTTCGTCGTTTCGGTCGCCAAAGTTTTGGTTGGTTGCTTTGATTACTTTGTTTACTTAGAACTCAAGGGGGTCCATTATATCCATATAAAGTTCATTTATGGGAGTCTGACCAAGGGGTAGGGTTGACCGAAAACCACCTAGAAAGGGATATAAATCTCAGAAGATTCCTAAAGTCAGCGATTAGAAGGTACTTCAGCCCATGGAAGAAGCTACTACCAAGAATATGGAGTCTTCTGGTGGCTAGTGCGGGGCATTCGTTAAGCAGGTTTTGGACGGACTCTATTTCTCCATCGACCCTGCAGCTTCTGCAGTAATCATTGTAGGGTGAATCAAGTCGTTCTGCGTAGATTTCTATCACACAGTGCCCTGTGAGTACAGCCGAAACGATTCGTATTTCCCTTCGACTAGGGTCCGAGATTTTTTGAGTCCTTCTTATTGAAGGCTTGCCATTGTGACCTAGCTATTGTACATGTCTATATGACACCATCGCGTATTAGCTCTGGTCATGATTTCAACATCTATTTCTCTGTAAAGAGTAGTGATCGGTGTTCTTGCAACCGAAAGGATACATGCAGGCGTTCGCTATTTAATTTCCTGATATATCTTTCTGGCCTGGTACTCAACATAGGGTCGTGGATATATCGTTGAGATTTTGTCTGTCAAGCCTTACAAGTTTGGAATTTGTCGCTGTTGATTGCAGAGATTTGATCCGCCTGGCTGACAACATATATGATGATAGCTATCTTGACAGTGTTGTCAAATGGCGGTTATCTTAGCTTGAAAACGCTGTAGCCGTCTCTGTTTTTATACGATTTTTTTACCCTACCGGATTCGCAGAATATGCCGGCATCAATACCAGTATCTATTCTGGATCGGTGTAGAACGGTGTTCTTCTTCAGTACAGACTGTGATCTCATTTTAGTCATCTCTTCTTTGTATTTTAATATTAAATCTCCTATCGAAGTCTAAAGATAATATCTGTATTCCCGTTTAAGAAAGTCCATCGCGTTCTCCATGGACCTACATACTTCCCTTAGTCTGAATACTGTTTCTATCGCTACTACAGTAGATGTCTACTGGAACCAGGTTCAGCATTATTTCAAGGTGTCGATGTTGATCTTGTCGATCCTGTTATCCTTATATAGCCTGGTCTTGGAGTCTTGTAACATGACATTTCATCTTAAGTGCCTTCCACCAGACCATAGTGGTTAGGATGAGTCATACATTATACAGTACACAGCCAGGGTACCACTTTCGGCTTAAGGCCGCATGTATTTCCGAACGTCTTCTTACATGCATAAAAGGCAATATAGGCCTTCTTTATGCGGTCCAGCCAAATTTTCAGCCTAGGATTACGACGAGGTATTTTGTCGGGGTCTTAAGTGTCAGGTCGGTTCCATCCATGAAGAGCACAATCTCCGTTTTCAATAGATTAACTCCCAGATCTCGTTCTTTGGCCCAGTCGGTCACCAATGACAGAGCGTGATTGCTCCTTTCGCTTATTGTGGGAGACCAGAGTGGAGACGTCGTCAGCGTAGACTGTCATGTTAAAGCCGTTATGTTTCACTGTCTTAACGAATCCGTCTGTTACTGAGACCCAAATCAGCATGGAGAGAACTCCTTCTCGAATGACGCACTTGCTGCTGTTAGCGCTCTCTAGAGATGGGCCGATAGTGCGTGATTTTAACATATAACCAATCCAGTTGCTAGGTCAGGCCCTATACGGACTGTGTAGGATGGCTTTAGTGCTCACGTTATTAAAGGCTTCTTCATCTGAAGGAAGACACCCAAAGTGAATTCTTCGACTTCTTCGAGCGATTTCTCGATCGTGTAGGGCGGTGTCTACAGATCTTTGTTTCATGTGCCCATTATATGACTTGGATAAGCATTTATCTCCAATCGCATCTCTTATGTGCACATCAATATTAGGCGTTTCAGGGTCTTCAGAAGGAAGGGAAGAGAAATGGGTCTGTAGTCCTAAGCGGTCGTGTGACTAGACTTCTCCGCTTTAGGAATGAATACAACTGTCACTTCCCTCCAGAATTTAGGGACGTCAATTGAAGTCATTAGCCGTAGATCTGCCGTAGCCATGGAGTTATAATTTCATCAGACTTATGCAGAATAATTGGGTGAATACCATCAATACCAGAGGCAATTTAGGAGCGATTCTAGCGTCTCTTCGTGGGACTCCGTCCAGGCGCCATTCGTCTTCTCTCTAGAAGACTGTTGTCTAGGTGCCTTGATGAATATTTTTTCCTTAGACGAGTTACTTCTGTTGTCAATTTAATCCGAGGCTTTGAGCTCCCATCACGTGCTTGAGCGCAGGCCTATAGGTTTTTTCGTTCGCATTGAAAACCTTCATAACTAGAACAGTGTCCTCATGGGACGTTACCGACACCTATTTGGTTATAAAAGATGTCCTAGGCATCAGGCACGGCTTCGGTTGGTGGATGAAGGTGCTTCGGTTAACTTGATCATCTCACGATATGAAGCTGGTACCTGCGGTTGAAGTTAGCATAAGACCTGGACGACGCAAAGTGTATGGACAGAGTTGTATAACGGTTAGCTGGAGAGGCTCTATCTCGTTATTTAGTGAATCGGTAGATGCTTAGGTAGATGGACATGCGATGGGAGAAATAACCCTTTACGCCAGATCCACGTCAGAAGAAACCCTTTGTAAAGACCATTTGGGAGGGAAGCAATCACTTGCTCGAGAAATCTTCTATTGCCCCAGGGTTTCGAACCACCTTAAAGCTTTAATGAACCTGCAGCTGTCTTAAATAGGTACATTCGTCACTTATTTCTTCGGCATCTTGAAAGAATTATCTTTCACAGGATTCATGCCTGACATGACAGAGGTCTTGGAAGTGGCAGAGAAAGTGGGTTGTGTCCTCACTAACTTCCTCGGCTCCGCAGACCCCCTTTTGGTCGGCAGTGTATGTCATGGCTAACGATTTTGAACAAGTCCTAGTTTTTTGTATTGTCTTCAAAATTGCGGGGTTCCTTAGGAGTGTTTAACTCATTTGAAGTGTAATTTGTTGGAACATACTTCACTATCATTAGAAGAGGTATTCAATTACATGTTCGAGTTTTATGAAATAAAAATTCGACATGTCAATTAGCCAAACCTTGGTAATGACTTACTTATAACAGAACATCTTCAAAAATAGCAACATTACAGCCAAGCAACACTTAGCAAAACCCACAAGGAAGACCTCAATTTGGTGCTAATCCCGGAAACGGAAACAATCTATTTCAACTTAAAGCAAATCATCAAGCGAAAGATAATTCGCCATCAATTAACGAACGCAATTAGTGAAAAGGCTCTCATTCCGTACGAACATCCTTCTCAAAAGACAAGACGCACCCTTGCACTTTAAAGAAAAAAAAAAAGAATTTCGTGCCCCATAATTAGAAACCGTACTTTCTCGTCCAAGGAAATTATCCGACTGGTCTGTGACCCGAAACGCCTCAGAATATCTAGCCTCAGATTTATCTAAAATGAAATCTAACTCAGATCTATCGGCCACGCATGTATCTAAAGACGGCAATGAAAAATTGCCAAACTCTCGTCGTCACAGTGTCACATTTCTGTGGATTCTGTTCGGAATTTTCAGAAGAAAAAGGACACCGCACACAGGATAGGAGGCTGTCATCCCATCAAGTGGTATAACAAATTCAGTGCATTTGGGCATTTTAGGAAAATTAATATTAATCAGGATGCGTGCGGCACATGCATGCAGCTGCTGAGCGTTCTTTTTCAAATCTTCTTCATATCTTTTTGTCCTGCGGCGTCTGGTGATAAGAAATTTAATTACGGACTCTCCTCAAGTGTCTGTACTTGACGACGAATTACTTTCTTGAGACTGATTATCGATGAATTGGAGGACACTCTGTTGATATGGCCTGCATTTTTCAATTCACCTTTCGAACACACATCTGAAGGATGCAGGCAGCTGAAATCGAAACACAGTTTCCACTTTCATTGAAATTTAAATTGTTCCCCTGTAATCCGTTCCCAAATTGCATATTGCAGCTGCAGTCCTCTCCAAGTCACGACACGGATCGGTGATTTCCTGTTTTCCCAACCCATGCACACCTAAGCTCCTTAGAAGGATTCACTTTCGTTCGTCCATGGCAATATACAAACAATAAACAAAATATTTTTTCTGTTTGTTTGTTGAATGGGTGAGGATTGAACATTCTCGAGATGGAAATGTGTCCGATAAGCGTATGCAGCTACCTTGGTGTTCGATAAGTCTTCGGATAAAGGATGTTTACTTAGGATCTGGGTAACAATATTCCAATTCGGTTCGTACGCTTCCTCTCTGAAAAGATTGACAAATTTTTTCGCATACGATCGTGATGCCAACAATAGATTTGTTTCGTCCTGTCCGATGGTAATCAGCTATTGATGTGGGGTGTTTATTTTAGACAGGACTCGGACAGAGGCTGTGTTTTCCTTGGATACCTGGGCCTGGGCTGATTGTGTTTCTTTTTATGGCCCGGTAATGCATTTATCGTTAAACAAACTTCCGAAGAGAGAAAATTGGAAAAATGCACGTTCCACACGTTTTGATAATTAGACGGGATGTTATGGAATGGACTCGCTGCATGCATAGGTGTGTTCGTTTTCTTAATTACCTAAATGGAAATTGGAAATTTACTGTCACGCATGCTTGACGGTGTACTCGAAGCAAGCGCAAAGTGTCGGTATGGCTTGTCTTGAAAGGTTTTAATTGACCAGGTGATCTCAGAGAGCACCGACTTTTTTTTTTTGGGATTTCACATCTTTTGACTTCCGCTTTCACACATGATTAGTATTCGAGTTATACATAAACTTATGTAGTATGTATTGTGCCATCTCTGTGACATTTATAAAAGATCATATACGGTCATCGCGGAATTTTTTTTTTTTTTTTTTGAGTGAAGATTGTGGAGTTCACGCTTTTTGTTGAAGGAAGATGGAAGCACTTACAGTACATACTGGCGTCCTCAAGTTTTCACAAAGCAATCCTGTCTAACTACGTTGTGAGCGCCGGGTGCCTAGTACCTCAACTTGAGATTATTGGATTTCCACTTCTTTGGTCGATTGTTTGTAGTAGATAATCAGTGTTTCCACCATCTTGTATAGGGTGCTACGATACATTCGGAGCTCAGGCCTACAATGAGCTGTTTATCGGTGTTCTCCTCCTAGAAGTACGCTCTTAGGACCTGGGCACCGAGGTTGGGGGTCATGGCGCCGAGGTAACTGCCGGACTAGAGAAAAGACAGCGGATACCTAAAGCAACAACCTAATTGGTTCATACCAGTTTGGTTTTAGGCCAGGAAAGTCCACTACCGACCAAATATTCACACTACCGCAGACCTTGAAGACTTTCTCTACCTAAACGAAGCCAAGGACAACAGTGCTGAGATCAAATGAAGACTAGATCTTGCCAATCGCTGTTTGACGAAAACTCTTGAGTGGATTAAGAGTCGGAGACATTTTCCCATAATCGGACATTAAGTACTTGGGATGATGGTCATGACGAGGCTTGTGCAAAGGTTGCTTTATTTCGGGTAATGCTTAGCATTGAAAATCCTAAGCAGAGTTAAAGATTTTTACTGGCATATTGTTTGCTTTGGGGACTTCAACCAAAGATGACTTTGTGGATTTACACAGCCGTAGTGCGTCCAATTCTCACCTACGATTCACTAGTATGCTGGCCAGCGCTGAGCAAAGGCTACAACCTTACAAAACTCAAAACGCTCCAAAGAACAGCGAGTAAAGGCACCACGGCAGCATTGAGGTCTGCCCCAACGGATGCCCTTTCTGTGGTTTTGCATCTTCTGCCTCTCGATTTACACACAAAAAACACCACACTATGGAGCACTGGAATGCACGGCTCCACGGCCACAGCAACATTCTCGACTCGCTACCACGTCACTCGCATGGTCACGTTTCCAGCCGATTATGTCTCACCCAAACTTAACTTCAGGAAAAACTTTTATGTGGGATTCCCCACCAGAGCACATTGGAAGAAAAACGAATTGGTAAAGAATTTCGACACGGTCATCGACACTAACTGAGGTGTGGGGGCCGGTGTCTATTCGGAACACTGAAAATAGCAAGATCATACCGCTTGCCGGATTTTTCCAGCGTCTTCCGGGCGGAGCTACTGCCAATCCGAAAGGCTTGCACGCAAATCGGGCATGACAAAACATACAAACAAAACATTGCTATTCTCATAGATGGCCAAGCCGTAACAAAGCTATTAACTCGACCACCATGTCCTCCAAACTGGTGCTAGAGTGCTGGAAAGAGCTAAAGAGCTGGCCCGCATGGGTGAACGGTTCAGGGTCACATTGCTCTGGGTCCCAGGGCACAGTGATAAAACAGGAAACGAGCGTGCAGATGAGCTGGCCAGGCGGTGGTCAGCTCTACGCGGCAAGGGTTCACATGACGCTATGAGCGGTTAATGGAAAAATCTCCTCAACCACCAATGGAGGGGATTAGCCATATTAAAGAAGATATGACCGACCTACGATAATATTAGAACAAAAGATCTTCTAGGCAGAACCCGCCTTTATATCGTCAAAATAAAGGCGATAACCACGGGGCATTGGTGGATTGGAGACTATGCGGCCAAACTCGATATTCCACACAACCCCTACTGCCGCAGCAGCGAAAATAAAAATGAGAAGGAAACTCTCTTCCATTTCCTCTGCAAATGCCCGGCGCTTGCTAGAGCCAGACTGCTTGCACTAAACCAACCATTCTTCGACGACCTCAGCGACATCTGGGGTAAAGGAATACGAGATCTAACCCGCTTTCTAAACTCCCAGTTGTCACACGAGTCGTGGTAACAAAAAAGCACATCCTAGTGTTAATTGGGTTCAGTTGAGCCGCCACCTCTACTTACATCCGGAGTTGAATCCGGAATCCTCAGGAGGACAAGTTATAGCCCTCTTGTACCGAACAAGAACAATTTTGCAAAAAATTACAAGACGCTGTTCACTTAACAGCTTTAAGTCATAATACCTCCTCGGTGAAAAGAAATTATAATACTATACATGATCATATATTATACCACCCAATACCATACATTATCGGTGATAAATGGACTAGCACAGCCTCAATTTAAGGAGTCGTTTCGATTCCAGAACTGTTCTCCCTCAACACAGAAATTCTTAGCTTAATAGAGGAATGGAATCGACCATTAGGATAAAAACACGATCGACTGTCTTCTCTTTTCGTTACTAACAGCCTTAAATCAGAAAAATGTAAGCTTTGCATGTACAGTCCATAGCCCGAAGGCTATCTCCGATTCAAGAAGGGTATCTATAGCATTCCTCTCCAGCATTTTCCATTAACAATAAATCAGTTAACCACTTTTTTTTTCGAAATTTCATTAATATTGTATTTGTTTGTTTGATTTTCTTTACAGAACATGTTCTCGAAAAGTCAAATCACGGTCTAATAAGAGAGAACGAAACTTTCGTTGAGATAACTCCACTTATCAAAGTTGACAAAGAAAAAATATGTGATTTTCATATATCTACTAAAGAAGTCATACCATGATATACAATTTCAGGTAAGTTTTCAAAAGTTTTACAGACGAAAAGCATTTGCTAATCCCTAGACAAGGATACAGAGTCCTGAAGGCGGGTTCTGGGAATGCGACATTGGGTCTCAGCTTTCTCCAACTCTTCCCTTATTATCATGATAGTTTATTGTATCAAATTAAGTGATTTTTATACTCTCACAAAGCAACGTTGAAGACACTTTGTCTGCTGTGTCTGCTAATATGTTTTCTGCCAAGTAGAGGTATTGCCGGAGGCAGCGTTTTCAGAACATAGTTTGTCACTAGCCGATAGATAAAGTTTGTCTGCTGCCATGGAGACCATTTTGAATCCCCCACCGCTGGATTTCCTAGCGGACATTATGGCTTTATAATGGTTGAAGTGGAACATAATATCTACTAAGGATATCTATATCTTCACCGGTAGCCAAGCAGCTTAAAAATCTTTATAAAATGTCACTAACAACGCCCGAACAGTCCTCGATTGCCTATCAACTCTTAACGAGATGACAGAACAATTCATAGCACACCTCTGCTGGGTGCCTGGACATAGTGACATACATACATAACTGGTAATTGCAAAGCCGACGAACTTGCCAAATCGGGGATCACTCTAGAAATCTCCTCTGACACCATAGGTATGGGTATACCAAATAATACAGTGAAACTTATTATCAAACAAACCAAAGCTAGAGCTCGTTCAAATGGCCGCTGCGACTTCGCTGGGTGGCGCGCATCCGAGAGGTCCAATTTTCGATGACGCTGGCGCATAGATCAGGCTAAATTTGAGCGATGGCACGGGTTATGTTGACTTTGAGCGCACTGGTCGTTTGCGGCTTATTGGCATAGACTTGCGACTTAAGGAAACCCCACAAGAAAAAGTCTAACGGGGTCAAATAGCACGATCTCAATGGCCAGTCCACATCGCCTCTGCATGAGATAACCATGCGCTCAAATAGCTCGTGCAGAATGTCCATTGTGGTATCAGCTGTGCGGCACGTATCGCCGTCCTGTTGGAACTAGATGTCGGTGATATGCATATCATCTAATTTGGATCAAAAGGTATTGGTTATCATCGATCGGTAGCGCTTTTCGTTTATGGTGATGGTAATTCTATCGTCGTTTTCTAAGAAGTACCGATGATGCCGCCGGTCCACAATCCACAACAAACAGTGGCTTTCTGCGGATGCATTGCCACTTGGTGGACCTTGTGTATGTATATTGGCATCGTCTCAAATCCGGTAATTTTTCTTGTTGATGTACCCTTTCATCCAAAAATGGGCCTCCTCGCTGAAGATGATTTTTTTTTCCTAAAATCGGGGTCCGTTTCCAACTGCTCCAGTTTTATTAATTGCACATGATGCTCGACACTGTAACTTGCCATAGTGATTTGTCTTTAGTGTCTGAAAAATAAAAATCGGGAAAACTAACAACAGATAAAACTACATGGCCGTTCCTATTGGAAACTCTTAAGTATAGCATGCCAGGAGACTAGGGGCTCTCTTCAATGACTTGTAGAAGCTGCAGAGATGAGGAGGAAGAGAAAACCACAATGCACCACCTCTGTCATTTTTCGGCGCTTTCTCGCAGCAGAAGGAAACTTCTCTATCAATATCACTTCAACGACAATAGTGACCTGAACCAAACCCCCATTCGTAAGCTCCTATCCTTCATCAACAATTCGAAATGGTTTCATAAAAAATTCTATAGGTATCACATCGGGCCTGGAGCCTATGTGGCTGTCCATTGCCAAATTCAATGACATTTCCTTGTGTATAATACGTTCATAAGAATACTTGCCAGGAGTTTTAGAGAGAACTATGCATCTCGGTTATTCCGTGCTCCCATTGTGCTAAAAGTTACCTAAGATGGGCTTGTTTGATCTACCAGGCTTGATTTTCCAATTTTTCATTCTTTGCTTTGGTTGAATTGGAAGTCGTTGCTGGTTTTGGAACGAAGAGGGAATTCCTCCAAGTTAGAAGAAGGAGTATCTAGAAAATATTGAGCATCCACCGATTAACCACATGCCACTGTTAAGGGTTCCTCCGTTCGACAGGGTGCTTGAGCGGTTAGTTCTTTGATCCCAAAGCCGACCAGAAGAGAGTGGCTATGTGCCATATCAAGTTGACATTTATAATAACGTTCATCACATTTGATTGACTGCATTGTGCGGTGAATAAAGAATTACCCAACGAATTCCTAACTCCAGACTCTGTAGTTTCACAATTGATTGAGTTGTTCTGTTATTAGCTTTCGTAAATACTAAAAGCGTGACCGCAACACGTAAAGACGACACACACATGTCAAAACATATTTGCCTTTTATTTTATTTTTATTACCAATAAATTTAAATACGATATTACAACAGGTATGTACCAGCACATAGTATCAGCAGCGATAACATGAGCACCGCTCAAGCGTTGTGCAACGCGGCATTCGGTTACAGAAATGGAAAATATTTGTCAAGTGACTTAATGATGATCTCAGTAAATACTTACATCTGTGATGTGCATGTACAATGATGAAGTATCTTCTGTAAGGCGAAGCTGAACACGTGTACTGTATGCGAATTTAATGTTTACCAGCAAATTTGCATACAAGATATGTACGAACACGATGAAATTGTTTAAGACAAACAAACCGACTTAAGCTTAATGGTACTCGACCTGGGTATTATGAAATTATATTTGCAGAACTGTATGTTTTTTCGAGTACAAGAAGACTAAAGAGGGTAATTGTCCTATACCGCATGATTTCAAACTTTTGTGTCTTGAACAGACTATGTATTGCTCCACGCCAAGCTTTTCTCCATCGGTGGACACTACATTTTAATCTCTAGAATCATCAGCATAGGTATTTTGTCAGCACTATATTTGGGCAAATGTTTGCACGTCATCTATTCGATGAATACGTTCGCAAACTTACAACTTAACTCAGACTTTACCAATTTATTTTGTTCTATGTACGTAGCAGCATGACTCAAATAAATAAATAGCTGGCGCGACAGCTCGGGATGAGCCAAGGACTAACTTCTCGCAACCATTCATGTTGTGGGTGTTGCATATTTTGCACGAATGGAAGGGACCTACAATTTATTGCCAACTCCAGATTGGTCCATTGTGATACCATGATGAAGAACGGGCTTACCAGCACCAGGAACCAGAGTACATCGAGATGGGCAACCGAAATCATTGGAGGGGACCTCCAGTCTGACTTCATGTCTGCCTATCAAACAATGTCCGGTGAGGAACTTAGGTTTCTCCGGTTTCTGGATAAAAGTCTCTCCGTCTTCTTTAAATCCAGGTTAGGCCAGATTTGTTTTGACAAGAGACAAGTGCTGTGATTTGCCAGTTTCATAGCATCCGTGTCAAGGAGGAATTTGATCGATTCAATAGGCGCAGGTAGTTCTCCCAGGTTTTCTGGGAGATGCCATTCCGCGCCTTCTTTTGCCAGTTCGCCCACTCTGTAGTTGCCTGGAAGGTTCCTGTGTTCTGGATTCCTGTACACAGGACAGGTGGGACGTAATCCTGTGCTGGGATTCTGCAATCTCGTTAAAGGATCTGCGGCATTGCTTTACCGACCCTGATCGTATTGTCGTCGATTTCAAGCCTTTAATAGTCGCCTGGCTATCAATGTATAGTGCAATACCACTACAATCTATCGAGTTGATTAAAAATCAAGCCGCAGCTTCGCGGACTGCCGTGACTTTGGCCTGAAACACACTACAGTGATCCAGCAGTCGCGTGGTAATAGCTAAGCCAGGTGCATTGGAGTAGACTCCGGTGCCCGTACCACCCGCTGTCTTAGATCCGTCTGTGAATATATCTAGCGCGGAATTGCTCAAAACTGTACCGGGTTCCCAAGAGTTTCTGCTAGGAATCCGAGTTTTATACCTGACGACGAAAACAATATGGCGAACAACGTAATCCGTTTTACTAGAAACTGTCCTCTATAAGTCTATGCTATAGAAAGCCGAAAGCAACCTAAAGTTCACTGACACTTTGAGTTCTCCCCTCATTTACTGTTCAGATGCCTCTGAAACAACGAAGCAAGCGAATGACATCATAAGAAAAGAAGGAGCTTCTTACTTTAAACAAGGGACGGCTTAAGATATTTTGATGCAAGACCTGCTCTATAATGTTTCCTGGAAAAAGTCATTTTACAAGTCAAATCACAAAGCTGCAAAGTTACTTACTTACTTAAGGTGGCGCTACAGTCCGGGGTGGACCTGTGCCTCAACCAACAAGTGTCTCCAACCAGCTCGATCCTTAACCAGCTGCCTCACTGAAGGCAAACGACAAACAAACTTCTAGCGGTTTAAGGTGATGAGCTCCATACACCATGTGTTTCGATGGCATACAGATGATGACATTTTTCAGTTATCATTTCGATGTAGAACCATGGACTGTCAGCGTCCTAAGCAGAAGGCCTTGTTATCACCGAGGCCTCACGAGAACTGACCCATTTGACAACTTTGCGATTAATTAAAGATATGTACATACACATGTACAAGAAGCGTTTAAAGCTATTTCATCCACAGTGATTAGCTGCAACGATTTAAACCTTCTCAGCTTGAGGAACAATGTTTACACTATGTTGGGATACATTTCTGATGACGAAAAGATTCGGAAGTGAACAACAATTTTGGTAGACAACTCAATTCAATGGAACTTCTCAAGGCTGGCATTAGCACAGACTTCCTGAAAATGGCCGGCGCCCCTATTAGCCGCACCTAACGAAAATAAAAGATCTCCTCATGCAGACGGATAACACCTAAGATTCCTATTCGGTACTGCTTCTCTCGGCCCACCTTAAAAGTACGAGCTTAGGCGCAGCAGACTTACGAGTATTTACAGACTTTGGCGTTGTATAGACGCGTTGTCATAGAGGCGTTGTCGTAGACCTATATTGTTATTCTAGAATTGTTGTCTGGTTGGACTAAGTCGCAAGTATCGTTCCCATCAGAAATTTAATGAAACTCGAAGTGATGGACATAAATCCGCGGACATTGCATCCATAACCTCAGATACACTAGGTTTTCTGTTTTTTCTGTGGAGAATTATGCGTTGGTAGTAGGTAGGTACATACGTAGAAGTGGATGTTCGAGAAGCCCAGTTCGCGATAAGGCGCCGTTTCGATTCCGCAGCTGATGTTTATATGAGTGCTAGTGACGATAAGAACGATCAAGGGATCGCAAGATTCATCCGAAGAAGCTAAAGAACCGCATCACTTTCCCAATTTTCCCACCCGAGATCTCCTTAAGGCTGTGGTTTGCCTAATGTTTGTTGCCAGAGCCGGACATTTGCAGAGGAAGTGAACGAACGTTTCTTCCTTGGTTATGTCATGGCAGCTACGACTGTGTGAATTGGCACGCTTCGCCGCGTGTTCGCCAATTGGGCAGTAAGCTGTACTTATCGCTACAAGTCCGGCGATATCTAGGCGGGTCCTACTAAGGAGGCCTTTGGTCCTGTTTTTGTTGTATGTTGGCCACATTGCTCTAGATATGATGTAGTTATTTATTCTGCTCCTTTTAAGGTTGGTCAGCGATAGGAAGTGTGAATATATTTTCGAATGTACAGCGTCCAGTTGAATATCGACTTGTTCCGCGAGTGAGTTGTCAAGGGCTGGATCTTGCCCCGCAAGCTCGTCGGCACGTTCGTTTGCACAGGAGCACGAGTCTGAACCTGCTGTCTGGGTACTCCAGTTCATATCGGCATTGTTTCACTAGCCTGGAGGTTATGGAGGCTGATTCAATGGCTTTGATTGCGGCTTAGCTATTGACTAAATAGCGATGTTACCTTAGGATGTTAAGTCTTTTTTAAGTAGTCGGCAGGCTTCTCGGATCGCCAGGAGCTCCATCTGGAAGACGCTGGTATGATCAGGGAGGCGGTTGGATTTGGCTAAGTTGGTGGTTTCCGAGAATATTTCCGCGTCAACTTCGCAGTCCATTTTTGAGCAATCTGTGTAGATCGCTGTGTCGTACACTGTCTCTTTCTCCCATTCAACTCTGGCGGGAAAAACCTGCATCTGCAGTAAAACTTTGAATGAAGTTTAAGTTGGGAGTGATGAAGTCTGCTCAGTCTATTAGACTTATGACCCGTAGGTGGGAATATACTCGTATCGTACATCGATAGTTGTGTACATCCAGAGGGTCATCTTTGGCGGAATTCCCTATTGCAGTGGTACTTGCTGCCATTCACTGCAAACGTATGAGAGACAAAGCCATCAATTGTTCTCTCACTCCTTTCAGTCACGATCTACGCTTCGTCTGTACGCGACCACTTCGCCACGTGATGTAGTACGTTGGTAGGTGTTAAGTAAATATAAAATTTTAATTTTCGAAATTTCAAAAGATGACCGTGTGCGGGGATAAAGGAATGGATGGCAAGCCTTGCCGAAAGGCACCCTTTCTAGCGATTTCAACCAAAATTAGGGTCTGTGGGGCCTCATACCTATCTGACGAAGACTTAAAATGCACTGCGATTTAAAAGGGATACAATTTGAGTGAGATCGAATTCCTTCCGAGAGCATGAATCCCTTGCCAAAGTGTTTGAGTCGGCAGCGATCTATATGCTCTGCAGTTTCTTGATTTTCCAAGCAGTGTCCTGTTGGCACATGTCCGACATGTTAAGATGGTAGTTGAGTGAACAGTGTTCAGTTAGGAAGTCCGTGCAGAGCTTAGCGACACTTTTGTTTAATGCGAGGATTTCTTGACTTCTCTTGTTCCTTAAGTGGCTTAGCAGATTGGAATGAATGGGAAAGTACTGACATAAAGTCAATTCTAGTGGGCATGAACCCCGTAATGCCGTATTGGAAAGAAAGATTTGATGTTCAATCAAGTCGCTCGATTTAGAATTGTACAATATAAGAGGTGAGGCCTAGGTTGTAAACAAACTTTTAACCTTCGTGCGTAAAAGAGAGATGCCTAAGGGGCCATCCAAGGCTGCTGTGGGACAAGTGCGCATAGCATCTGTGAGCCGGTGCAGGCAAGCCTTCGTATTTTCTGAAGATCATTTAAAGCCGTTGCTTACTCCATAAACGATTGCATAGGTAATTATAGGGATTATGGTAGTGAAGTAGGTCCAAGGTATAATTTTGGCCTCAGGCCTCATTTCTGGTTTTTCAAATATTGATTCCAGATGGGGCTTTGTTCTTTATTCTCTAGAGAAAGAGATCTGTTCGCCTTTCAGCAATAAAGTTGGAAGATTGAGAATTATTTTCTTGGGGAAAGGGGTGATGATCATATTAGCAGGGTTAATACTTAGCTCTTCAGACTGATTACCCATGACGCATGCACTGTGCATGCGGTTGGTTTAGGTCTTTAAATGATTGCCTCTGATTGTGGTGCCTAGGTCATCAGCGTAGTCTTACGTTGGAAGGTCAGAGTAACAATGGAATTTAGCGACATAAAGATATTATCCGCATACGCTGTTGAACTGGCCACAGTTTTAGCTCATCGTTGAACTAGTTAACAGATCGCAATCCAATCCAGCGATTGAAGTGGAAAGCGGGTCTCTCATTGAAAAAAATTAAGATCGTTCAACACGTTATAATATGAACTGTATGATTTCCCTGTGTTTCAAGGGGTCTCCACCAAGCATAATTCGTAGCAAGCACCTACAGGCTATAACTTGGAGGAACAAGAGCTCTTTACTCTTAAAAACTTTGAATACTTTTTAATGGCACAGTTCCAATGAACAAGAGTAGCATAAGTAATTCTGGCATTTTACGATATAGCAGTTTTAATGGAACACCATAATAACTCCTCTCTTCCTGAGTCAATTTAATGGAAGAGCTCTTTCTCCCCCACATCCCATCGCATGACATAATAAACCAATAGACTCTCTGTCAAAGTACTTATCACCAGAAGTGTTAATAAAAACCACACTGCAGCGGAGGATACGCTCTCAATCGAAAACGTAATCCAAAAAATAAATACAAATCCAAAATTAGATATCGAACTGCATTTCGAGTGACAACTACCGCGCAGAGGAAACGAATCCGATGTAACACATCGACGTGTGAGTCATTGAACTCGTAAACCAGGAAGGGGAAGTTCAGAGGACACACGACGCATAATGGAATGGTAATTCCAGAGCGTGTGTACAAATGTTTCCCTTCATATGAACCCCTATGCGCGATTAACAGGATAAGAGTCGGCATGTAGGTCGCGTTGAATTCGTCAGAAATAACATCCGGCACACGCCCATGTTTGTCATGCTTTCAATGACGGCTCGTAAGCCAATGCAGCAGTCTGGCTCTAGCCATTGTCATTTGGTGGGCAAATAAGGACACTAAATATGAGTATGGACTACCCTTAGGACTAGCCGTGTGCCGTCACCAGCCGCCCCAGAATTCCTCAAAAAATTCTATTTTCGTTATGGAAATTGAATGTTTATCAGTTTGGAACGATTTAAAAGGGGATTTGACAGGACTGCATGCTGGGTCGCGTGGTGTTTGTCGAAATTCGATACTGAGAAGGATATTCGAGGTGGTTACTTGGATCTTGGTCACATGCTAAAGAATTCTCGAAATTCGGAAGGGTCAGTCGGGTGATTTTCTTTAATGGTTTTGTTAGTGGGGTGCGGTACTAATACGGCACATGTCCAGACGACATTTAGGCCGTAATTGTATAATTAGTCATCTGTCAATTCTGCGAAACATGCGCAGTTGTTTGTGTTGTAAACCCTCATTTAAAACATCCTTTGCCGAATCTGTGATGGGTCAGAATGCTCTGAAGTCCGGATTTCAATCGAAAGGTCACTCCAAAGACTCTCCTTATGTTGCAAATTATGGATTTTTTGAAGTAATCCTCCCATTGAATTTACCTATGTATATCGTATTAAAGTTAAACAATTACCATACTTCCATTTTGATTCATTTAGCGGAGATTCTTAGTAAATGTGTTACATTTTTCGCAATGAAACAGACCTACAATTAATTGCTGACTCCGAACGACGAATTGAGAAGCTCTTTCATGACAAATTATACTCCCGGAGGCTTGTCATTCCCCAACGAGAGGTGGTGCCGCGCAAAATGTTCGGTTGACATGGCTGGAGTGTGCCGCACAGAAGTCTAACGCGAACCTAAATAATGTTTTAGGGAAATTTCCCCAATCTTTGAAGTGGACTTTTAATAATGAGCTTCGTCCATTGGCGAATGCAATGCGATCTTGACTTTTTTCAAGTCAGGAGATAGGTTTGGTTTGACGAAAAAGATGGAAAACTTTCCTTCATCACACTCAAATCAATGTAGATCCATTGTAATGCCCACGGGATGTAACTTCAATACCTTTGGGTTTCTAAGGTCGAAGGACCTTGGAAAGAAATTATTTTCCAAGAATTTAAACCTTAGTTGACAGAGTGTGAAGTATCATCATATACATCTTCATCGCCGTAGCCGAGATCCTTTGCGTCTAATTATAATCTCTTGGTATGAAGCCTTGGTATTATGCCCGGTAATTATGCCTATTAGAGCGGGTAAAGATTTCTTGTTCCTTTGCAGGCTCTTTTCCGTTATTTCCCTGTTACAGAATGGTCAAAGTTTTCTAGTAATAACAGAGGAGCTAAAAGCATTCTATCTGACTTCTACTATCTTACGCATTTTACTCCTCATTTCATGTTTAAGATTATAAGGTGGGGCCTTTATTATTCTATCAGCCAGCTCTATGCTTAGGAATGACTTTCAGTGTTAGTTAATCAGCTTAAGGAGATATTGAATCTACCTTAAATAGATGAGAACATGCCCAGTTGATGCTTTTTTTAAGTCTGAGGGAGAAAGAAAGACCTTGCAGTCTCGTTGTACACAGAACTACACACCCACGTAGTGGTATAAACCAGTGTTTTAACAGAAACCTCATTTTCTAAATAGTGTATTGGAAGGTTAAGCATTCCAACACACGATCTTCGAGCCTGCTAGAATTTATGTACTCCTAAGCGTTACCAAGATCGTTAGGACATCTGGCATCGAGGTCAATATCCCACTGGATGTACATATCTAAAATAGTGCAGCAGCATGACGGCCAGAACTGCTTATAGGAGGATCATGATCGTCAGTTTCTTATAACTACACCTCTGCTTTATCTCGGTGGTTGACAGAAACTGATCCCATGACTTCTATACTGGCATTTGGCAGACGATTCACTATCAGAATCCTTGACAAAAATGACTGGAGGAACCGATATAAAGGAACCGGTGTTTTACACTGAAATTTCTTAGATGGATGGAAGCAGTGGTTTACTTCAAAGCCCTTGATGTAAATCGCTTGTTTAGAATAAATGACAAATGCAGTGTCTTCCAAGACGATATCACGGTCATTATCGAATCTGTAAAAATCATTCGCCAAAACGATATCAAGGGACGCAGAATTAGGCTTCGGATTTCCAATAACTAGATCAAGGATAGTAAACAGCTGCAAAAAATGTCAAAATAGAATAATAAGAGCCAATGCAGTAACCCTATGCTGTGCAGCGAGGCATGTTGATATGAAAAGCCCGATGTACTCTCAAGGAAGGAGTCGGTGTTGCATATCTTATTTTTTGAAAGCACGCATTGAGGATGAAGTCATCAGACAAGCTAATGCACAGACGAACTTGGAATTAAATCGGTCCGTCACAATCTGTGCAAATTACCTTCCCTTGTTGACAGAAAAAATGAGGGCTGTTGGTTATTACTTCTTGACAGACCTAGATAACTTCTGTAGCATTGATTCTGAAGGACTTTTGATAGTCATAAGTTCGGCGATTGTTCTAAGCTTGTTCTCAGGGTGGTTTAAAAATATTGGCACAGGGGACCCATCTACTGGTCTATGTGAGCAGATATAAAAAGACATCCCTTAACCTACCTGTGTAAATATCTACTAGATAAAGGCGTAGTCTGTTAACTTAAGATCCTCGTGAGCGCCTAGCAAGAACGTATTTCGGAATAAATTGTCCAAAAAAATCCGTAAAATGCTGTCGAAACCTCTCCGTTTGAAGACCCATAGAAAACCTAGGCTCAGGTTCGGCGATCATTAAGCATTGACGCCTTTTTGATTGGTAATGGGCACAAAGCTGCGCAGAGGATTTTGTTAAGGTTTTAGTTTTAGCCGATTATGGGAGATGAAGTAGAGAGACATTTGTGAAAAAATGGCGATGTCGACTCTATCAACTGACGTGACTTGCATTTTAGCTATTTAAACGTCTCGTAAAGAAAAAACAAATTGCTTGGATGATTTCCATTTGAGAAACAGAAAAATTGGGCGAAAATTATTAAAAAAGAAAAAGAAAATAAAACTCCATGACTCTATGCCATTGAGCAGGACTGGAATGATTAGGGGCTTGTATTAGAACACTTAAGTTGCTCGAGAAAGGGCTCTATTAAGGAAACGGCAAGAGTTATTATTCTTTTGATCTCAGCACTGGTCATTGTCATTGTCTCAGTTCATAGCGGAGCCTAGGCCGAGAAAGTTCCTTACTATCTTAAAGTCATATCAGTCGAAGGTGATTTTCTGGCCGAAACGTTGGTGGGTGTCCTTCTTTGTCGACGGTATGCACTTTCTTTTGCCCTCGTTAGCCGCTTCCGTCTGAGTACTCATGAACGCGCTGCTGACATCACGCTTTTTTCTTCCGAAAATGTCAATATTGTCGGCGTTTGCGAGTAACTACATGGACTTTTGAAAAATTGTGTTTTTGGCCTTAGTTCTGCACAATTCTTTCAAGTACGATGTTAAGGAAATTGCATGACAGTGCGTCGATTTGTTGTCATCCCGGTGAGGTCTTAACCGACCTTGATGTAACAGCGTGCATTCTCTATCTTCATCCTGCACAATTGTACGAGCTTGGCAGGGACATTGACTTTAGACATTGCTCTTTATAGCTCATCCCTGACATAGCCAGCCTTTAAATCGATAAAAAGTTCGTCGATATTGATCTGGAATTCCTGTGTTGTCTGCAAGAGCCGTTAATATTTGGCTGGTTGTAGGCTTTCCCGGCCTAAAGTCATCGCGATCAGGACCAAACAGGTG
Organism: Matsumyia berberina; assembly: GCA_917880715.2. Taxonomy (NCBI): domain Eukaryota; kingdom Metazoa; phylum Arthropoda; class Insecta; order Diptera; family Syrphidae; genus Matsumyia; species Matsumyia berberina. The sequence goes on along the minus strand of OU862870.1, from coordinate 104,170,239 downwards.
ATTGCTGAAGATAGCAGATAATCTTGTGGGCGATGTTAAGGAGACTGACACCTTTGTAGTTGGTACAGTGTAAAGAATCTCCACAATCTGCACCCATTCCAGGTGTTGTTGATTTTCTTATTCTGCGCAACCAACACCTTTTTCTCACTAGACGTCCCAACCTTAGCAGCAGAAAACATAAAACTCAGCATTTTCCTGTTAAAAAAGTTCTGAATTTAGGCTATTGTTGCACCACGTACAGATCACAACCAGACTATTGTCTATCGACCACGAGTCAGTCAAGATCTTAGCCTATTTCCGAAATCTCCATACATATGTTAAGTTTTTTCTGCAGGGTATGCTAATCGTATTCTTTAGCACATCTTCATCCGGAGTGATATCTGTTCTTAACTGAGCAGGGACCGTCTGCTTTTTTTTATTCGTTCATGACAGTTTGGGCATGCATATGTTCATATATCATTCCCAAGACTATTACAGATGGCGAGCTCATGATGTGCATATAGTTAATGATAAGTATCATCCCAAATAGATTCAAATGATACATTCTTCGATTTTATTTTCCAAATTAAGTGTGTTGATTGTTTAATGAATGATGATGATGTATGAAACTTCATAATGCGTGAAGAAGTGGAAGCTGCAGGATCGGGAACTGTTCATTCGATGAAAATGTATTAACATTTAGGGTGATGGGGAATGATTAACGATCGCCTGTGCACCATGTGGCAGGAAAAGAGTATTGGATTTTATTAATTACTCAGATTCCACATAGACAATTTTGAAAGGGTTCCAGTTGGAATTGTATTCTTGTCTTTGATCTTCTAATGTATGTGGTATTTTTCAGTATTTGACTGCCAAATGAAACAAATCGGTGACCCAACCTGAAAAGAAATCTCAACTTAGTGCCTAACTTTGAAATTGTTTTCTATAAACCTAAATAAAAATACAACATCGTATTAGACACACCTTTGGGTTACTAACAATCACAATCATCATCATTTTTGGTGGATCCGTTTATCCACTATGAGGGTCGAGGACGTTGGGAGTTTAAGTGAACCCTCCATACCTCTTGATCTTCCGCAATCGACTTTACTTCACCAGAACCTATGCCCATACGAGTAGGACATGGTCTAACCTTCACATCCTGGGCCTATCCAGGAGACGCCTACCTGATGGGACGAATTCCATAGGACGTTTTGGAAACCGAGTTGAAGTCATGCATTTAACATAGCTTAGCTTTGATACCAAGTTTGGCTCTTCTGATAACCAAGCTGTCTCAAAATTGTTTCAGGCTGACAGGATAACTCAATATAGCTTCTTTAATCACTCCTGAAAAGGACCCCGAGCTACTTAAACGTCTCTACCTGTTTTATTGGAACTCCACTAACATCCAAAGTGGATTGGACAGGCGATCGGGAAACAACCACCGGTCGGTTCAAGCAGAATGCAAAAAAGTCCAATGATGGGACGCACCATCGCAGCGATTTATAAATCTCGATCTCGAATCCTTCCTATACCACTGCCCAGCCCTAGCGAAAATGCTACAGAAGACCCTGGTGTCAATTTCGATACCAGACCTAAGGCATCTCAAAGACAAAGAAATCGGTGACATCCTGGCCTTCACCAAAGATACAGGAAGATTTGCCAGACCACACGTACATTAGTGTCAACTCTATAATTGTTTACACCTTCCCTAGATCCTTCCCAAAATGAGTCTCAAACCAAACCTATCCCTACAGTTCTGACGCTTAAAAGAGGGGATCGCAACGGGCTCGACTGAGGCCTAAGTGAAAACCTTTCCGCTCAGCCTCACATACCGTATCAGACCCATACTATGTGGATTCTAAATATGAAGCATGAAGGATTTTGTGCATAAATGAATCGATGACAACTTTCAAACTCTCGTTTAAGGGTAGTCATAAACCCTTTAGCGCGCACGAAGGAGGCCAGAACATCCATCCCTAATCGTGGATGATCTGTTGCTTTATTTGGTAACCAGGAACAATCTGCATAGGTTTGGTGAGGATGGAAAGCCCTGGTATTACAAACAGAATATATTTACGTCTCGGGAGCAGGTTTAACAATAGATTACCATAGTTTAGGCTCTACTTTCGACGACTTCGTCCAGCTATTGCGACACGCAAACAACATCTGCATCATCGGTCTGTTCTAGCGTGCCGTCATGGAGATTTTAACGGCAATCTCAGAACTGACGAAGCAACTTTGTCTTGAAGGAATAAAGGACAAAACCGAGCACATGCTGTCAACAATCATAGAGCCATGTGCCCACCATCTAAAGTAAATTGAGAAAAGTAAGTTCGGAGTTGTAAAGGAGTTTACCTACCTCGAAGTAAACATCAACTCCAATATTGAACACTTTCGAGAGAGAAATTCTTCGTGGAAAAGGAGAAAATACAACCGCAAACCTTATAAGCTGTGTTAAGATGTGGATGTAAGGAGTTTGGTCTGAAGAACTGCAAATACTGTGCCGGGGTCAAAAAGGATACTCTGTCTCATTCAAAGATCCTCCACCAATACGGAAGAACCACGGCCTTTTAGAGGTTTGGTTCTGGTTTTTGTCCATTTCTGACAAGTCCAGCTGAAACAAGTTCAGCTCCTCTTCATGAGAGCACAGCAAAGGAAAATTGGACATATCGCCAGGGCAAAGCCGCAATAAAACAAATTTACCCCCAGATAGCAGATCGTTGATGAAAGCGCAAAACCAGATTGCAAGAGTGAAGTCTGAGGTACACCTTTTTTTAAGTTTTTTAAATGAAGAACTGACTCTTCAACTTCTGAGACAAGATGTTGCGCACGGGTCTAACTCCCCTTTCATAGAAACCAGGAAATTTTTTTTTGAGTTTCCAGCACAGGATCTCATAATTTACTCTATCGAAGCCTTTATGGAATCAAGTAGGCAGAAAAGCGTGAATCTAGATTGAAATTGTTTGAAAGACAAGTTTAGGTTTAGTATCGACTTCGCCATGATTTTTCAAAGGCCTTTGGCAGACATTTTTAAAAGCTAATGGGTCAAAAATCTTCAAAATTACTTCTTGCGACAGCTATTACCTTGGCCGTTTTCCAGGACTGTGGAAACGTTGAAATTAGTATGCAGTAGTTCGGGAATCAACTTAATAATGTTTATCGGTACCCCATCCTCACCAGAATAGTTTGAGTATTTTATCTGCAACAATTAGCAGTTATACTTCATATATCACAAGCATTTTATATATTTTTTTATGTGTGTGTGTCTACAGAGCGTAGACCTCTTGCTGGCTGTCCAGCACATTAGTTAAAATTAAAATAAAATGTTCATGCAAATTTCGACACGAGACAAAAGCCGTTTCGAATAAATCTTAGTATAACCAACTGTCACTTCGGGTTCCACCAGACTCTCTAATTTCCATACCAGACGTTTGGCAATAAATTAGAGAAAATAAATAGCAAATCTTCGATTGTTCTTCAGCTGGTTTCAATCGATAAATATGTATTTTACCGTAGTTATCGTTATCGAAGAAAGATATAGCAAAACAAATTGTGTCTAGCTTCACAGCAGCAGCATATCCAAGAGTTAATTTATTTAAATTTTCCTCAAAGAAACCGGTTTTCATTTATAATTTTATAATAAACCAAAGTTATTACTTATTGTTTGACGGCTGCGAAACTTGTTTTCGCAAAATGATATGCAAAAACAAGTCATTTGTCACGATGCATCTCCATAAGACAGCGCGGCATTCCGTTGAGATCAATATCATCGTAATGGAAATAAATATTCATGAGATGTACATATGTATGTATAAAATACTTTAACACGAACTTTCAAGACCTCCAGGTATAGCATTAACAATTTAATTTATTTTAATACAAAACATGTAGAAAAATTACCAACAATCCATTTGGAAGAGATGTGATGCCCTATGGGTGAAAAATATCCAATAAATTAGACACCTTATCCAGAGTTATGGTGTCCCTTCGGGGTTAGAAACGCGTTAATTCTAACGAATATGAGTGGAAAGGCTTTCACGTAATGCTTTCTATAATAATTTCAGTTCTGATGACTTAGCGGTTGTGGAGGTTAGATGAATGGTTTTTCTATTTGTTACCGAGTCCCCATACCAACCATTGGATGACGGTAACGAGGTTCATCGGGAAGCTCCTTTGTATGTCGGTGGCTCAACATGGTAATGCAAGAGATGAGGTTCTGTCGTTATCCATAAGCCACAGCAAATAGAAAAGAGGTCTTACACGCGAAAGATTGTTTGTGTTACGTACTTGCTTAAAGAGGCCCTGACCCGAGGTTCCTCTGCAGCCTTCCATCTTCGTCGATCTTAGCCACACTGATTTCAGATCAAGCCTTCTGGCTTCGACATCTTTTTGCCTCGTATCTGTCGCTTTGATTTGAAGATTCTTCTTGTAGAATTATTGTTAATTTTCTCAAAGTGGCCGAGTGAATTAAGTCGACGTGTATATGTACCTCATTAGCCCCTTTCACACAAAGGACCTAATGCCTGACAAGGTTTTCTGTTAGACCTCCAAAAAAACTATTTATAAATCCAAATGAAGAAAAAGATTCGACGAAATATCTCCTGGTGGAACAAACGCCTCGAGCATCTCAGATGTAATACCAGATAACTCTTCAATTGAATCAAGCATAATGGCCACTGATGCTACTGAAAAAAACCTCTAACAACCTTCAATATGAAACTTCGAAAATTTCAGCGTGATTCGTGGAAAAATGTAAAGCTTTCAAGTGGTGGCGCGATTGTAAAACGCCAAGAATCACTTCGATCACATCGGTTCCTTAAAGAAACAAAACAGAGAATTCACCAGCAGTCCTGGGGAAACTTGTCAGCTCCTACTCAATTCCCAGAATGTATATCCTTTCGGTGGCCACCGTGGCTCACTGGTTAGCGTGTTGGGCTGCTGAGCAAGCTGCGTGGGTTTAAGCCCCAGCCGTGTCCACCAAACATTTTTCGCGGCACTACCTCTCGTCGGGAAATAACAAGCCTCCGAAAGTACAATTTGTCATGAAAAAGCTTCTCAATTCGCTGTTCGGAGTCGACAATAAATATAGGTCCCTTCCATGCGTGCAAACATTAATGGTTGCGAGAACCTAAGCCTTGGCTCACCTCGAGCTGTCGCGCCAGCTATCTATTTTTTATTATTTATTTTTATCTCCTTTCGGAACAAATACGGAGCTAAGTACCCAATCCATTAGGACGAGATTATAGCCAACCCGGCAAGATTTTCACTACCAACCGTTTGGAATGATCTCTACCCATATTTAGTCTATTGAAATCACCAGGTGAGAATGGCATCTTTTCCTGTTTCCTTTTTCTTGCAGGACAAGAACTACTGATTCCCTCCCTTAAACAGATCTTAAGATCCAGTCTGATCTATACCAAATAGCTGGCAACAAATTAGGGCAGTTTTCATACTACAGTTATGTTCCAGTTCCATTAGCCGGAATTATTTTCCTTTCTCCTGAATAAATCAAGACGTAAGGCATATTCTTACTTACATTCTTAAAGTGGCGCTACAGTCCAGGGTGGACTTGGGCCTCAACCAACAAGCGTCTCCAGCCAGCTCGCAGGTCCCCTTCCAATTACGTGCACCAAATGAGTCGCGGTCTTCCTCTTTTGCGCCGTCCCTCGGGTGTGGATTGAAAGATTTTTCGTTCCATCCGCTGTACATGACCCAGCCACCTCAGTCGTTGGAGTTTCACTCTTCTGGCTAAGTCGAAGCCGCTGCATAGCCTGTACAGTTCGTCATTGTATCTCCTCCTTCATTCACTGTCTATGCAGACGGGACCGAAAATCATCAAACGAATTTTCCTCTCGAAACAGCCAAGAGCGGCCTCATCCGCTTTTGACAGAGTTCATGTCTCTGCGCCGTAGAGCAGAACTGGGACGATTAAGGTCTTATACAGGATCACCTTAGTTATTCGAGAGAAGGCTTTGCTACTCAATTGCCTTCTCAGACCAAAAAAATAGCGATTGGAAAGAGTTATTCTTCGTTTGATCTCAGCGCTGGGGTCGCTGTCTGAATTGATAGTGGAGCCCAGGTAGCCAAATTTAACTACCTCAGAGCTATATCTATCTTTTGTGACGTTCTGTCCAGGACGTCGATGTTGTCGGTGTCCGTTCTTGTTCACAGCATATGCTTGGTCTTGCCCTCATTGGCCGCTAGACCCATCTTCGCCGCCTCCATCCCAATTCTTACAAACGCGCCAGTGACATCATCTGCTGCGTTCTTCCGATTATGTCAATATCGTCGGCGTATCCGAGTAATTCAACGGTATTTTGTAAGATTGTGCCTCTGGTATTGACACGTGAGTTTTGCACTACTCTGTCAAGAACGTTGTGGAAGAACCTTTTGACATCAAAGGTCTCAGTGAGGTCTCTACCGACCTTGATGGAGCAGCGTGCATTCTCCATCGTCATCCTGCCCAAACGGACGAGTTTGGCAGAGATACCAAAGCTTGACATGGCAAAGGTGGTGTGTATCGATTTGAAGTTCCTGGGCTTTCTCCAAGATCTGCCGCAGTGTAAATGTTTGGTCGATGGTGGACTTTCCAGGTCTGAAGCCACTCTGATATGGACCGATCAGGTTATTGACGAACGGATATAGATAAGATCTTGTAGGCTATGTTAAGAAGACTGATGCCTCTGTAGTTGGCGCAGTTCAGAGAGTCACCTTTCTTCAGGATCGGGCAAACAATGCTGAGGTTCCATTCATCGGGCATACTTTCCTCCGACCATATTTTACAGATGAGTTGGTGCATACTCCTTACCAAGTCATCGCCTGCTGCTTTGAACAGCTCGGCAGCAAGGCCGTCAGCTCCAGCAGCTTTGTTGGACTTAAGCTTCTATGGCTTTCTTCACCTCTCCAAGTCGGGTGGACGCAATTATTGGTCTTCGTCGTCCAAGTTGAATGGTTCATTCTGCCTGACAGCGGGATTTGATTAGTTGTCGCCGTTAAACAGTCTGCAGAAGTAGTTCTTCCATATCCTCAGCATCGACTGCAATTCTACTATGATGTTTCCTTGTTCATACTTGCAGGCTTCGGTTCGTGTTCTGTAGATTAGCAAACATGCAGGGAATACATAGAAAGGATCAGTGATGTTTACATTTTGCAACATCCCGATTTAATACCACAAAAGCGTCAATTTAATCCCAAAACAAACACAAGCCTCAAAATTCGCATCCAGAAAACTTCAAAAATAAAACGAATGGACTCTCTCGCCCATACCGGACGTGTGCATTTCTGTCGATTGTGTCAACCATTGTAGTCGGCATCGACAAAGCCAACTTCCAAATCACACATCGTAAACTCACTTGCGATCCTTTTCCAACAGCAATTTAATTGCTATCACGCTGTGAATGTTTAACTCCAGGTTCCTTGTTTCTATCCCGAATGCTCTGCAAAAACCCAGAAAGGAAATGAAATCCTTTCTAGTTTGTCTAATGCCAATGAACGACATCGATTTCTCACTTGCTGTGTGCGCCCAGCGTAGACTTCCTCTTTTTTTCCATTTCAGGGATTCTATTCGCTTTTGTCATGTGGTGCGCATGATGGTTGAACACCACTACCATAGCATGTTCGATCGATCTGCACTGTGTCCCGTTGCACAAGGAGGAAATGGGAAAAAATCCAAATGCCAGGACGAACAATGTAACAGAGGGTAGATTCAAATATTTGCTCTGTCGCCGGAGGCTGAGGCTGCGGATGTGAGCCCTATATGCGTTCCATTGAATACAATTGCCTACCATTGACTCCTTTGTGCGAGTTGACTGACTTCCTCTCTCTGGTTGAGTGTAAATTATCGCTACGGAAGAGGGATGAAGCGAGCAAACACGAGGGTATTTAAGTTTTTGCTTTTTGCACCCAACCCGTTTTTATGGTGGCGAACGGAAGTGGCTTTTGTTTGATCAGCTCTCGCATATGTCGACTCGTAGCACGCTCGATTTGCAATTAGAGATGAACAAACACTGTATGGCGGTTATTTGTATTTTTAAAAAATGCAAACAAGCATGGAAAAGAGTTGAAAAAATAATTAAGGTATCAGTGGCATGTAGTTAACCCGCTTTACACAAGCTGGTGTTACATGGAAGTTAAAAAAAACCAAAGAGGATGGGTTATGGCAAAATATCTGCGCCATTTCTGTGGCAAAACTGGCTGGATATGATGCTTCTGAAGCCATTTTTGGTGTTGAACGCGAACTGACTTAGGGTCTGTCATTTCCTGTAGCTTGGGAGGACGTTCTGTCCCAGTGAATATGTTACAACTTGACTTAGAAGCTAGACAAAGAGGACATCTTGCTACTTATTGGCTAACCTACGTTAACTTGTCCAGAATGATGGCACTAGACAGCGCGCTATAACAATTTACAAGAGCTTACACATCTAGCTACCCCGCGGCCACCTCTAGAAGGTCCAGCCATGGAAAAAATTATTACGTAACCCTGGTTTCTCATGTTTAGTTGAAAATTGTAAGGTGGTAGGTTAGGTTAGGTAATGGGAGAAGTACCCAGTCAGTGATTGTGCGTCCACGGGGCCTTTGTGTTGTGGTCCATGTTCCAACCTTTGGTTCCAGATAATAAAATGGAGTATGTTCGTTGTTGGTACTTCTGTTAGGTTTCCCAGTTCTCCAAACAGCCTGTTCCCATGTGTCGGAGTCGGCGGTTTTGGAGATTGGGACACTCACAGAGTAAGTAATTGATTGTTTCCGTTTCTTCCGCATCCTGACACCTTCTGCAGTAGTCTGTGGAGTTGATGCCAAGTCTGCTGGCCATGGTCCCTATGGCACAGTGTCCCGTCAGTAAACCTATTAGGATGCGAGTATCTATTTTATTCATAGCAAGGAGACAAGATTCTCTGCCATAAGCTGTAAGGCCTTGATTAGCTCTCTCATGTAGTGGTTGACATTATCTTCTAGTACACCGATAGGTATGTTTATCGAAGTGTGGGCGTGCTCATTTTCTGAAGTGGATCCTTGCCGATCCAGCTCGTTTGCTTTTTCATTACCCGCGATGTCGCCGTTTCCGTGGACCTAGCAGATGTTGAGCTCTTCGGGGTGTAAATGAAGAATTTTAGGTTAGCGGATAGAGAATCGGTTGGGGTTCACAGATCCAAGCAACGTCGTGTATGTCCAGCGAACTCCACGGTTTTCTCGAAAGTTAATTGCTTAAGAGAGCTTAGTCCGGGCAGAAGATGTCATCTCAGGCTTTTGTGTCTTAGCGCCCCTGTGGTGGGGCAATCGCAAAGGAAGCGTTCGGGACACTCCTCTTCCTAACATCCCGGACAAGTACTTGATCGCACCAGTCCCAGTCTATGAGTATGTTTATCCAGGTTGATCTGTCCAGTGTATAGGCCGACCATGAGTCTTAGTTGCCTCCTGCCAAGATTAAGCGTTATCCTTGCTAAGCGATAGAAGGAGCGCTGTTTCATGGATTTGGCCGCTTTGGAGGTTTGCAAACCTTTTCAGATAATCTCGTGGCGTTTAGGAAACGAGGCGCTAAAATCGGTTTTAATAACCTTTAGTGGTCGCCGTGGATCAGTGGTTAGTGCGTTGAACTGCTGATTGAGCGGCGTGGGTTCAAGCCCCAGCCAGGTATACCGAACATTTTTCGCGGCACAACCTTTAGAGCCACTATCACGGTTGTAGTTGTGGTGATGTGCCCGTTTTCTGCCCCCTTCCTAGCCAGTTCATTCACGGCTTCCAGAACAGTTTGACCTGGGCGGAAGTTGTTAGGGATTTAGTATTTCCTTGCATTCCCTTATCAACTTCGACGTGAAGAGAGCTTGACTGTCTGATCAGATTTACATAGATACTGTTACTGAAGATTGCCGTACGTTGTCCGTTTTAACTCTGATATGCTTTTGCACTTATAGAGACGAATTTTTTTTTTTCAGTTGAGCCCATAAATGTCCAATTGGGTTGAGATATCGGTTCAGGGTAGTCCACTCTAAGACCTTAATCCGGTGTTGCTAGAACCAACCTTTTTTTTAAAGTCTCCAAGATGGCGCGAGGACCTAATAAATATTTAAAGCGTTTAGCAGCACCAAAAGCCTGGGTGCTGGATAGATTGGGGGTAGCCTTCGCTCCTCGCCCGGCAATCGGTCCACACAAACTGAGGGAATCATTACTCCTGATGATTTTCTTGAGAAATCGTCTAAACTACGCACTGACTGGAGCCGAAGTAACAAAAATTGTTATGCAGCGTCTTATCAAAGTTGACGGAAAGGTACGCACGGATCCAACATTCCCTGCTCGATTTATGGATGTTATCACCATTGAGAAGACTGTTGAATACTTTTATTTGGTCTATGATGTCAAGGGACGTTTCACCATCCATCGCATCTTTGCCGAGGAAGCCAAGCAAGGTCCGCAAGTCCCAATTGGGTAACAAGAGAGTTCCATTCCTCGTTACACACGACGGCGGGATCATTCTCTATACCGATCCACTGGTCAAGGCCAACGATACTGTCCACGTTGACATTGCTACTGGCAAAGTTACTGACTACATCGAATTTGATTCAGGAAATCTATGTATGATCACCGAAGGTGGAAATTTGGGTGGTGTTGGTACCGTCGTCAACCGTGAGAGACATCTAGGCTCCTTCGATATTGTCCACGTTAAAGACAGCCAGGGCCATGTGTTCGCCACAAGATTGTCAAGGGTAACAAGCCATACATCTCGCTACCTAAGGGCAAGGGTATTAAATTGAGCATTTCCGAGGAGCGCGACAAGAGGTTGGCCGCTAAATCTGCTTTTTATAGTAAAAGATGAATACATATTTATATTTTACCAACTGAAAATAAAAGGCTTGCATTTGCTCGCAATGCGTCAGGAATTGATATTTTTGCCTTCCGAAAAATTTGGCAATGAATGGCTCCAGAAAGGTCTTGAAATTCATCCGTCCCCTACAAATAATTGGAGTTCTCACTCCGCCGGACAACATACAGCCTCGAATCATAACTCTGCTTCCACCATGCCTTAGGGGAGGAACTAGACACTCGGCATTGTAAGATTCCACAACTCTAGGACGTACGTGTGCTACCCCAGAGGAGTCAAAAAGTTGAAAAGATAAAAGCAAAAACTTCGTGAAGGTTTAAGGTCAATATTTCTCATGGTCTTATGTCCCCGGTCAAGATTATGGTGAATTATTAACTACTAAGATGTCATCGATGTCGTCCCCGTGGCTCAGTGGTTAGTGCGTTGAACTGCTGACCCAGCGGCGTGGGTTCGCGCCCCAGCCATGCCCACCGAACATTTTTTGCGGCACCACCTCTCGTCGTGGAATGACAAGCCTCCGAGAGTATAATCTGTCATAAAAGAGCTTCGCAATTCGCCGTTCGGAGTCGGTAATAAATTGTAGGTCCCTTCCATTCGTGCGAGAAGCTAGGCCTAGGCCTTTGATCAGCACAAAGCTGCCCAATTTTTACTCTTTTTGACCCAAGCAAGTCGCTTCTTTTATTTAGCCTCTGAACGCAAGGGCTTATGCTTGGACTTTCTTGCTTTAAGGCCAATTTTGTTGAGTCGTCAGTCAACAGTTTTTTTTGAAATCTTGATTCCATGGTGACTTCTAAAGCTAGCTAGCTGCTAATACGCACGTAGCCAGGACTGAATTCTTGAGAGTGCTTAGGAGATTTTGAAGGCAGCTCACACATCAATTGAGAAGTTTTTCTCTCTGTGAATGAAAACTTCTAAGGGAGTTCCGCAAATCTTAGAGGGAGCTCAGCTCCCTTCAGCATTTAGCTGGCTACGGTCGTGCCCGCTAAGTCAAAAGCGTTCTGCCTAGGATTCCTCAACGCTTTTTTTTCTACAAGGCAGTCTTCTCTGACTGTGGTTCTACGTTTTCTTCCTCTTTAGTCTTTAGATCCCAACACATCTTTCGATTGTAGTTTGTAAGCCCCAACGCCAACGCTTTACATTCTTTGCGATGTACACTTGAGAAAGGCCCATGGAGTGTAGAGCAAATATTTTGACACGTTTTGCTTCTCTTAATTGTTGCGTTACTGGCTCATATTTTGATCAATTTCACGATCAATCGCAGCCAAAGCCCTCAAAGAACTATGCTGGACACTACTAAACCATTTGAGCTATCACTGTCGATTTCATGGTACGACTTCTTTGCCCCACTTACTATTCCCCCCGAATCATTCTCCATAAGTAACAGCGGAAACCTTAGCTCACCACTAATTGGACGACACCTTTCCATTACCTGCCCAGCACCTGATCGAAGCTGTGAACTCCATTACCTCCCCTAATCAAAAGTTACTTAATTCCAATCACACTTTCCGTGGAGCACGCATCATTTCATTTTCTTGCTGCTACGACGGGCGCACCAAATTAAGACATTTTTGATTTATCCCGCCAGCTTCTCTAATTTAATTTCCGGTAGTTTACCTCGGCTTCGTGGAACCGCTCGTTTGTTGTTGCTCGACGTTCAATGATCCGTCGAACGATCGGAAGTAGTTTCCCCCGTTTCGTGTACCACCGAATGCGATTATTTTAATACGGAAGCGTCTTATTACTTTCAACAATTACGCGTTCCCATTGGAGGGCGAGCTGGTGAGGTGGCCAGTAGGCATAGGCATAGGCATAGGCATAGGCATAGGAAGTCGCACCATAATCCAGCGATTTATGCCCGACGTTTTTATGAAGGTGTAAAAATCGGTTTACAACAATTATTATGACAGATGGTCGTGTCGTAAAATCACCGAAAAATGATGCATGGGGCGCGTTGAGAATGTTTTTTTTGAATTTTTGACAGGATTCCCCGAGGTCGTTACCGTCGATCGATCCAACCAGACACATCTTGCGCGGGATTCCCTGACAGATTTTCCCGGGGTTTAGCTCATGTCTGGCGCATTGCTTCCGCATTGGTTCATCGTAAACCAGCAGGTGGCTTCTGTCAACACAAATATCGCACTGATTTTGAATGCATAGCAGCGCATCCGTTTGCTACATGTATCCTGTGTGTGTCACGCACAGTGCGGTGGCGTATCCTAGGTTCGTCTACCTGTTATCGGTGAGGTGACGAGGACATGCCTCTTTTCGATGACGGGAATTGCTAAACAACACCGATTCTTTGCATTTCCTATCGTCCTTCCCACTGAGTTTTGTGTGTGTGTTCGTGTGTTTTTTGTTTTGTTTTGTGAAGTCATGACATGTCCTGTGATTGAGGAACAAAGAAAAGGAAATTATTTCGTTTAATCGGTTTTGTAATGGTTGTGTTTCCGTCTTTCTTGGTTTGGGTATGCCAACAATCGAAGATGTGTTATATTTGACGGTATGCCTTGGCATATTCTGGCGAAAGATAAAGAAACAAACAGAAGAAGGGGATTTCCGCACAATTATCCTTTAAGAAGGATCAACTGATTACTTCTGAAATGTTGGGCTATGGGAAAATATTCGTGAGACTATGAAAGGATTTGGTGTAGAGAATGTACAGAATGTAAGGCTTTCTAGGTGGAGAGCATTGGTGAAATGATTAGTCTGCTCAAGTTTTTGGGACAAGTAGCTCATTCAGGTAATTGCAGGTGATGTGTCGAAAGGTCAGCAGTAAGACTTCTGTAAATTTTGAGCGGAAAGTATGTGAATGTGTGTCGATGTGTACTTTGCTGTGTCAGTACGTTCAGAGATTAAGTCATCTTAAATCCTGCCTTAATCCAACCTTATCAAAAGGGATCAGAACTTTGATTAAGGAGGAGTTGAAAGTTCTGCTAAAAACAACACAGTGACCTTACATATTCTGGTGTATCCTTTCTGGCATTCCAACTGCATCCTTGAAAACTTAAATATCTGAATTGAGTTAAAAAAATTAAAGTATCGCAGTCATAAGGGGTCCGGAGTCTCCTTTGAATCTGCGTACAGAATCCACAGGTGGTGCTTGAAAAACTCTGCTGTATGTGGTAGAGGATATCACATTTTTCATCGACAGCCAGGCAGCAATTAAAGCAATTTCTACTTACGACATAAAATCGAAGCTTGTGAGGTAATGTCGAGAAGAGCTCAAGGTTCTTGGATTACAGTACAAGGTGACACTCTGCTGGGTCCCTGGACATGAGGGCATACCAGGAAACGAGAATGCTGACGAACTGGCTGACACTTCGGTGAACATCCCGCCTTGCATACTTAAGCTCAAAGCAGGGAAAAGAGCCTTAAGGGAGGCTAATAACCGATGGACCTATCTAAACACTTGTGCAACCACCAGGAAGATATGCCCTAAATTCGTTAGGGCTAGGACCGACAGACTACTGCAGATCGACAGAAGATCACCATCTATCCTTATAGGAGTAATCACAGGGCATAATACGCTGCGGTACCATATGCAAAACTTGGAATTACAGTACAAAACCTGGGTAGGCGGTGTAAAGATGAGGAAGTCCACAAGGATACAAACCAATTCCTTTGCCATTGCCTTACTTTGATTCCTCATTGATCATCTCCGTGAGAAAAGTCGTAGACACTTTTTCGGTTTTGAGGGTTTTTTCCAAGGCCTAACATTTTTTGATTATTTCAGCTTTTCCCATCGACAACTTTGATGAGACAATCACTACTACGATTATCAAGGCACGTCTAAAAGTATCCGTGCAACAAAGTGCCCACCAAAGACTAATCAGCTTAACAGTTTCTTAGTTTTAATCATTAGATGGAGTAGATCTTTAGTCCATAAGACTACTGGGGTCTTAGAGGGGAAAGATTTATTGGCAAAATACCTAAAAAGAATGGCCTCCCCTTTAGTTTCGCTGTGGAAAGTAAGATGTGACTACCTTTGTCCCAAATGAAAACAATGAAATCTTACTGTCTTGTCGTTGAAAGATTGTTGTTCAATTTGTCTCGCTAGAATAATCATCCCTCCTTAGATGATTTCGTTCTTTCTGGAAAAGTCCAGAATTCTTCTCTCGATTCTAAGTTTGCAGATTTACATAATTTTCATCTTACACCAGAAGAGAACAGTCCAAGGCTCTGAAAATGAAAAGAAAACGAACAATGTGAATCGAGCTTTTATGACTTAAGCCCCAGCTATGTCCACCGAGCATTTTTCGCGACACCACCTCTCGTCGGGGAATAACAAGCCTCCAAGAGTACAATTTGTCATTAAAAAGGTTCTCAATTCGCTTTTCGGAATCGGAAATAAATTGGAGGTTCCTTCCATTCGTGCGAACAATACAACACGCAAAACCTCGAGTTTACTTTGAGCTGTCCCGCCAGATATTTCTATTTTTTTTTTTCATTGAGAATGTGCTCGGAGGTTTACTCCTCTTACAGACACAGCGCTATGTATCTCAATTTAGTCTGGTTTAGTTAAGTAAAATTAAGTCTCAGGTCAGTCAGAAAGCCCACTAGCCCCCTCATGCTTTCTCTTGTCAAGGTTAATAATTTCCTTGTAGGAAAATCTTTTGGATTGCCTGAGCCTGGTGACATTTTCCTAATGAGCTAAGCAAAGTTACTGTTCCCAGTTGTGAAGCAACGTTCGGGCGGTAGCCCCACAAGGGGATTCTGGTCCTAAGAACGGGGAAGATGAGCCGACCATGGCCAGTTTAGACCACCCTGGTGGTCTGGTACCCAACCAAGTTTGACCTGGCTAGTGCCAGGTCAGTATCCACGAAGTGAGATACTGACCTAGATTCCACGAAGTGAGATGCCAATGCTTTAAGCGCTTCGTAACCATCTGAGAAGATATGCATTCTAAAAATAAATAGCTGGCTCGACAGCTCGGGATGAGCCAAGCCAATCATTTATGTTGTACGTGTTACATTTTTCGTACGAAAGATATGCATTCTGGGGCAAATCTTTTATCAAGATTTGTTCTAGCGCACATCTCAACAGCACGGATTTTAGCCAATGGCGCATACCCATTTGTACTTTTGTGTTGGGTCTAAAGACCCCAGTACCAACTCCAAATTCAATTTGTTGGTCCGTTCAAGAAACATACCACACTTTTTGAGCTCAAACAAGGTTCCCAATTAGACCAGTCAATTAGGTTTAATATTTTTACCTCACACAACATTCCGAAACAGTACCATCTGGCCACATTGTCGAGGAGAGTGCAGAACATGTCCGTAGTTGAAATTGGGTCAAGTGTCGTATAAGATTACCTGATTTGTACTTGTGTTCTATTTGCAGCTTTATAGCATAACGGGCAGCGGTCTTCCTAATGAAGGTAAGAGTCCGATGATAGCCGCAGCGGGTCAGGTGGGCTTAACATGTGTGATAGGATAAAAGATGTTGGACTAATAGGTGTGTTTTTGAAAGGCAAATCAGTATGGAAAGCTCAAAATAAAATTATTAAAAGGATAGAAAAGACATTTTGACATAAGGAATACGGACTTTTAGGTTTTGATGTTTTGAAGTGGCTTTAATGTTGAAGTGGCTTTGAATATCGTCAAAGAAGAGACCATTAGCCAGGCCATAGAAAATTTGGAAATCGAACAAGGAATAATCAATTGGTTAAGAAAAGTGTTTGTCTCAAGAAATATCAGATTAGACATAGGAGAAAGCTCAATAAGGAATTCTGTGATCATTTCTCATGAGGGAGTTCTGGATTTAGGTTATAAAAGGGATACTCGACAAGCTTTGCTCAATGGGAATAAACGTCTATGCCTACACTGACAACGTAGTTATTGAAATTTTTTTTAGACAAAGTCTTGCATTTGCTACCGCTAGACTTAAATATAATACATCAAGCAGGCAACAGTATGCAAAGACTCACTAATTTAGGTCTCTTTAGGAATAACAGTGTTGAACACTGCTCCATCCTGAATTTATGATGTATATAACTTCGACGTTTTAAAAAAAGACTGATGAGACGGCTTCTGTCCTGAACTTCGATACACTGTACACCACGTTGTATCCTGAGAGGGAGGAATGTCAGGGAAACGCTATCATCTCAGCATATGAGATTGCGGTCTTAACGGATGGTTCAAAAACTATCAACGGAATGGGTTCTGGGATCTACTCCCAAAAGGCAGACCTCAAAGATCCATAAGTCTCCAAGCAGAGGTTCTGGCTGTGCTGATAGCTGCGGGGTCATTAGGGATGAAATCATTACCCGAAAGGGATATCGCCGTTTGTGTTGATAGTACGCGTGCAATTAAGTCTTCATTAGTCTCAAAAAGCCGCGGTATGCTAAATACATTATGCGGGCAGAATCAAAATAGACTTTCTTGGGTACCAGGTCACAGTGTCATTAAGCGAAGCAAAAAGGCTGACGAACTGGCTAGGCTGGGTAGGGAAAATCAACACATGGAAGGTGGGACCTATGTAGATCCTCCTTTCTGGGCATCCACGATCAATCATGTAGGACTTTTCGCGCATGAGTACGGAATTCAAAAATGGTTGACTTCATACGCGCATGAATTCGCACACCGGCACTCAGCCTCATTCACCGACATTCATGAGGGTGCTCTTTCCAGGAATGGCATTCGTGAATGATCGTGGATGCCCCGCTTAAAGCAGATATCTCAAGAATAATCACTAGTAAGGCAAATCAGAGATGTTCTAATACAACAGCACACAAGGTATGCAAGGCTTTATGCATTGCCCTAGAACCAGAAGAAGAACCAGAGATGTTCTCAATTTAAGCAGATCACAGCTACTGCTAGTCACTGGCTTCTTGTCTGGACGCCGTCTACTTAGGAAGCACTTAGGAAGATTAGGGCTTTCAGTTACAGATGTGCGCACGTGCTACAACTATCTATGTATGTGCCGCTGAGGACATAACATAATTTCTTGGCAGCTACCTTCTTTCAGCTTCTTTGTCAACCTAGAGGAGCAAGGTTCTAATAGCCATAAGAATATGGTGAAGTTCTGTAGGCAAATCAAATGCTTTCAGAAAAAGACTAAGGCCTTGCCAATTTTGGTTTCACAGGGATCGCGATGGGTCTTTATGGAGGCGCTGGCTGTATAACTCTACTCTTTTTACTTTAACCTGTCTCCAAGTTGAGGCTTGGTCTAAATGGGTCGATCTTTGCTGACAGAATGCAGTCGATCACCTTTTCAAAAAATGCCGGAAATATACCGTCACCATCAGTGACTTCGAATGATTAAAACGAGTCCATTGTCCATTTAATCTTTTCCGTGCGGAAGATTCTGCCTGATAAGATTTTCATTCTACGCTGGTGACCCTGGGATCAGTTGCGTTCGGGTTTGTGTAAAGTTCGCAAATAGACGTGCCTGTGAAGTGCCCTTGAAGAAAGATTACAAGTGCATTCGTACGGTCCAGTTACCCCTTTCCAGTCAGAATCGACTAATGCATTACATTCGTTTTGAATGTTTTTCGACACACTACCCACTGTCGATACCCAAAGTGACATTAAGGTACAACTGCCATCGGTGAGTTTTTTCGCCTCCTCCCTGTTCTATTTAATTGGTTATCCCTCACTCCCATGAAAAACCAAATGCCCTGCACTTGACTGCTTCCTTCTGCTCACTACCCTCTACAGGTATCAGTGGGTTTCAAACTTCCAACGCCTAGCGCCCACAATAGCTATTTTTAAAATCATGTGTCGAAAAGTCCAAAAGCCTGCACGCAGCACCTTTTATAATTACCGTAATGCGTCAATAAGCCTGATAATTGATACAAGACAATAAACACGTGGACTAATTAGGTTTTAAAGGAAAAAAACCGGCGACTCCGCGGAAAGCCTCGACCCCACACCACATCCAAGCCGCATATGACAGACAAGTCCTAATTGAAAAGCACTTGCCGAAGACCGAAGATCCGTAAATAGCAACTTGCAGTAGGGTCTCCTTCTCTGCCCATGAATCCCGTGCCTATTCCAGGAAGAAAAGCACAAGTCTCCGCCAATTTCTAAATTTAGCCGAACTCCACCACGTTCGAAAATTTTATCAATGAAAAAGTACTGAAAAGTCTTCGAGGAGCAAAACTCATGAATGGAGAACGCATTGATGCGGCTGATGGCATATCGGCTGCTTGGAGAGCTTCCCAATTTATTTTTCTCATCGTCATCGGTGTCTGGCTCAAAATGCCGGCCGAATCATTGTTGCCATGAGATATTGTGGTACAGCGGCACCTTTATGCACAGTCTACGCATTATCTCCTGAAAAATGTAATGCGCATGCCTTCCGCAGAGCACAGTCGTGAGTCGATCCCTCTTCATTCATGAAAAACTGGAAAAAGAAAACCAGGAGTCAGGACGACTGCCAAGGAGAGAGATGCAGCTGAGCGAAATTTCACCCCTTGGTCGCACGTCGTCAGATGTCAAGAGTTGCTTATGGATTTTCCTTTGTAATTTGGCCGGTGAATGCGTCAGCAGGCGAGGTCACACGAGCAGAGAGGAGATGTACGTCGCAATGACGTCACAGGAGATAGGTGCCACGAGCAAGTGTGTGCGTATGCGTTTCCGGAAATTGCTCTCTGTTAACCTTACTCCAAGGCCTGGTGTTTTTACTGTTGGCGGTGGTGGTTCCTTGGGGGCTTCATTCAGAGCAATGTGCCTTTTCAAAGTGATTCGATGTGTGATAGAAAGGCGGTGGTGATACTCGTGCGTTGAAGTTCAAAATGATGACAAATATGAATTTTTTGATTAAGTGGGGGCAATGAGGCAACGTCGACTGTGTAATAGGAGATCAGGGGGAAATTTAATTTTAGGAAATCGATTGCGGGCGTACAGAAAAGCTTTAGGGACGTGAAGTGTTTTTTGATTTAAAATTTAATTTAGCTTAATCTGGAGGAAGGTTTCCGTTATCACCTCCTTTTTGTTGAATAAAACTATAACACTGCTTTTTTCTGATAAGCACTAGGTTGTTCAGCCCAGGTTAGGTAAGATGGGTGCTCTGTGTCGAATGCCGAAGGTTCTCTGAGACCATAGTGCGGGTTCATTGTGCCCATTTTCTTGTTTTTTTGTCGGGTTTGGAAAGAATCACTCAGACACAATTGGCCCATGTTACCACCAGAAAGCAGAACTCAGTTTTTACCCATTTTACTTCAATGATGAGGAGCTTACAGTATCAGCACTTACCACATCAGCAGCGAAAATCTGCCACCGGATCCGAGCAAAGGCAGGACAACCGCAAAGGAAATTGTCCAAAGTAACGTCGACCTTTTCACAGACGTCACAGATAGTCGTGTCACTTAAGCCTAACACACTAAGATGCGAAGTGTCCAGTTAGAACGCCAATAAGTTGTCTAGAGTCTCTTCTGCTGAGTGACAGCAAGAATGCCGCTGATTTCTTACAGACGTTCGGGAGCATTCGTTTAGTCTGCTTGCATCCC
The DNA here is from genome assembly GCA_917880715.2 of Matsumyia berberina. Taxonomy (NCBI): domain Eukaryota; kingdom Metazoa; phylum Arthropoda; class Insecta; order Diptera; family Syrphidae; genus Matsumyia; species Matsumyia berberina. Next base: position 104,149,993 of record OU862870.1, on the reverse strand, counting down.
AGAGAGCCGTGACACACACAATTGTGTTTTTAGGAAATCCAATCGTCAATGGAAGCCCTGACCGAGGACGCGGGAAGACCCAGCTTCAGGTCCTGAGAAAACATCCTCTGAGCCTTGTCGAGTTTAGCCTTGTGACCGAATTCAGACAGTTTTGTCATTCTCGCACTATTTTGGTTAAAGGGTTGAGCAAGGCCTTAAGCACAGCTTGGCTATCGCTACAGACCAGATGCTTTGACCCTTTTACCTATTTTTAACAATATAGTCCGTGGCCATTAGCATAACAAAGGTCTCTGCTTGAATAACAGAGGCATGCTTGCCCAAAAAGTAGTGAAGTCTGGTGTTATCGACCTCCACGAGACACCCTCACCGGACCCATGACTGGTTTCGGAGCAATTTGTGAAGATTCGAGTACAACCCCGTCCAGGCTCAGACTCTTGGTGAAGCCAGTCCTGAAGGCAAGGAAAGTCGACTTTAAATTTGCACTGCAAGCTTTATGCTAATTGTGCCCATAGTGCTACCTTACTTACTTACTTACTTAAGGTGGCGCTACAGACCGGAGTGGTCCTGGGCCTCAACCAACAAGTCTCTCCAGCCAGCTCGATCTTTAGCCAGCTGCCTCCAGTTTCGCACGCCAAGTTGGTTAAGGTCCCCTTCCACTTGCGTGCGCCACCTGAGTCGCGGTCTTCCTCTACTGCGCCGTCCTTCGGTTGTGGATTCGAAGATTTTCCGGGCCGGAGCGTTGGTATCCATCCGCTCTACATGACCCAGCCACCTCAGTCGTTGGAGCTTTACTCTTCTGGCTAAGTCGATGCCGCTGTACAGGCCGTACAGTTCGTCGTTGTATCTTCTCCTCCACTCCCCGTCTATGCAGACGGGACCAAAAATCACCCGAAGAATTTTCCTCTCGAAACAGACAAGAGCAACCTCATCCGCTTTAGACAGAGTCCATGCCTCTGCGCCGTAGAGCAGGACTGGGACGATTAAGGACTTATAAAGGGTCACCTTAGTTGTACGAGAGAGGGCTTTGCTACTCAATTGCCTTCTTAGCCCAAAGAAACAGCGATTGGCAAGAGTTATTCTTCGTTTAATCTTAGCGCTGGTGTCGTTGTCTGAGTTTATAGCGGAGCCAAGGTAGACAAAGTCCTTAACTACCTCAAAGTTATATCTGTCTATAGTGACGTTCTGTCCGAGACGTCGGTGTTGGGAGTCCTTTCTTGTTGACAGCATATACTTTGTCTTGCCCTCATTGACCGCTAAACCCATCTTCGCCGCCTCCGTCTCGATACTCACAAACGCACCAGTGACATCACGCTGCGTTCTTCCGATTATGTCATCGGCGTATCCGAGTAATTGGACGGACTTTTGAAAGATTGTGCCTCTGGTGTTGGCGCGTGAGTTTTGCACAACTCTTTCAAGAACGATGTTGAAGAAGTCGCATGACAGCGCGTCGCCTTGTCTAAATCCTTTTCAGACATCAAAGGTCTCGGTGAGGTCTTGACCGACCTTGATGGAGCAGCGTGCATTTCCCATCGTCATCCTGCACAAACGGACGAGTTTGGCAGGGGTGCCAAAACTAGACATGGTTCTGTATAGCTCGTCTCTATAGATACTGTCATACGCGGCCTTAAAATCGATGAAGGGGTGGTGGGTATCGATTTGAAGTTCCTGGGTTTTTTCCAAGATCTGCCGCAGTGTGAATATTTGGTCGATGGTGGACTTTCCTGGCCTGAAACCACACTTATATGGACCGATCAGGTTGTTGACGAACGGCTTCAGGCGTTCACACAATACGGCAGTAGTTGGCGCAGTTCAGAGGGTCTCCTTTCTTGAGGATCGGGCAAACAATGCTGAGGTTCCATTCATCGGGCATACTTTCCTCCGACCATATTTTACATATGAGTTGGTGCATGCTCCTTACCAAGTCATCGCCTGCTGCTTTGAACAGCTCGGCAGCTAGGCCGTCAGCTCCAGCAGCTTTGTTGGACTTAAGCTTCGAAATGGCTTTCTTCACCTCGTCCAGGTCGGGTGGACGGAATTGTTGGTCTTCGTCGTCCAGGTTGAATGGTTCATTCTGCTTGACAGCGGGATTTGATTCGTCGTCGCCGTTAAACAGTCTGCAGAAGTAGTTCTTCCATATCCACAGCATCGACTGCGATTCTACTACGATGTTCCCTTGTTCTTCCTTGCAGGCCTTGGTTCGGGCTCTGTAGCCTTGACAGGTTCTTTTTACCCTTTGGTAAAACTTCCGAACCTCATTCCTGCTATAACATCCCTCTATCTCCTCGATCGCGCGCTTCTCATGCTCTTTCTTTTTCCTTCTGAAAAGCTTGTGTTCGTCTCTCCTCTTCTGCCTGTAGAGCTCGCGAGTAGCTCTGGTCTTTCCTGGTACCGTCACTTAGTCATTAAAATTAATATGGTCATTTCCAAACTAGAGCATCACCTTCTACCTTCCAGATCACTGTAGCTTATTTCAGACAGAGTTGTAATGTAATGCGGTTTAGATTGCGGCTATTCTCTTGAGGACATAGTGAAGTAATTCCATATTCACCTATGCTAGGTGCCAGGCCTCCGAGATATTCCAGGAAACTACAGGGCTATCGAACTTACCCTACATAGCACGAGTCCTACCAAAAGCAAACCAGCGCGACGTGCGACATCTTCAGACTTGGCTTAAGCGATCAGAAACTGTCTCCGTTGTCGGTGTCCTCACAGAGTGAAGCGATACAGCGATGCGATGCGAGAAGTGAGAAGCGTGCGCTAAAACTGTTCACTTGTATTCTTATGTACGTGCGCTCAGTGAAGCGATAAGAATTCAACCAATGCCGTGTAGTTATCGGCGCTGTTCTGGCAATATCTTCTGTTTCTGTTTAGGAGATCTTCGGTCTTTGTCTTCTCATATATAGGCCATATCTTACTTAACATGATGCAGTTGGTTAGCCTCTTCCATTGGAGGTTGGCCTTCTGGTCGAGTTGGTATTGCTATGGCTGAAAGACCTTGCAGTTCAGCACCCACATTTTTGAGTCTGACTGTGCTGCATAGACCTTTTTTCGTGTATACTGAGAGGCAAACGACATAAGAGCACAGTAAGGGCATCCATCGGAGCCGACCTCAATGCCTATCTTACTGTCTTTTGGGCTCTTTTGGGTTTGGTTAGGTTGGGTGCAAGCCTTCACTCGACTCTTGTCACCCCACCAGTGACCCGCAGGTTTTGTTACAGGCATACAAGCTTTCTTGTCCCTGTATTCTACATCTAACATTTATTGTCTCGAGAATCGGTTAAACGAGGAAAGCCCCAATCTTCCTAATGAAGTTGAGGATGTCGCCTGTCTAAGAGTTTTTAATGTCTACAGGTATCAGGGTATCCTTAAAAAAATTGCCTCATGTTCTGCTGTTTCGTCTTCCTTTATAAGGAGGATAGTGCGAGTGATTCGCCATTCAGTCAAGAAAGGGTGAAGTCAGGTATTTCAGTTTTAGTAATGAATAGCGTCAGTTCGCACCAAGACCACAGCACATCTCTGTCACCAGCATTCACTGGTCACTTTCTCTGTCAAGTCGTACCAAAATTTTGTTCATAGCAGGGGGAAGATAACACCACCCTGCTTCTGTTGTGAGCATATCGACTGGTGAATTCCTGAATGCCCAGGAATCAACCGCAGGCCCAGTTGGTTGAGATCCTCTTCCACTTGTGTGCGTCATCTGAGTCGCGGTCTTCCTAGGCAAAGTCCTTAACAACCAGAAAGTTATACCTGTTTATGTACAGTGACGTTCTGTCCGAGAGGTCGGTGTTGTGTCCTTTCTTGTTGGCAGCATATACTTAGCCCTGCCCTCATTGACCGCCAATGAGGGATGTGAACTACGTCTCCAGGAAGTTCCTACACCGTACCGAGAAAATAGCGCCGATCAAAGATGATGAGTGAAATTTACAACGAGAACTGAGATCTGTATCTAAAATGTCAAACGTGGGTCAGTGGAAACCACGAAACCACCACAATCAAAGTACTCAAAGTCGTCACATACTCATACCCTATTCTGAAAATAATCGAAAGAAACTGTCGCCTTGGAATCCCCACCCACCCAATCCATCCGTATTTCTAGTTGGACAGCTCATATGTGTTTATTCAGAGCGCCTAACACTATGCCCTTCATTCAGAATTTCCTTTCATCGAAATTCCATTCAGCATCTTCCTAGAAATATTCCAGAAAAAAACAGAAAACAGTTTCCCTTGCTCCCGCCGATAGGCAACACAGCTCTCCCCGCGCACAGAATTCAAATTTCCCACTGCCATTCAAGAATTGTTCTCCGATTTTTTCCATTCTGATGCCAAACTCTCTCATTCATCCTCGCGGCTCCCACCTACGCACTGTCGACAGCCATACACACGCTTTCCAGACTCCATTCTCAAGATAAATACCACTTACCAACAACAACAACAACAGCACCAGCATCATCCAATTCACAGGTAATTATCAATCCAATTTTCCCCATTCTATGACGTCAAACCGAATGAATGGTGCTCTGCGCACCACGACTGCATGCCGAAAAGTCCCCTTTTTCGCTGAGTTGTCAAGCAATCCATATCATCCGCACACCTCGCTGACGGCAACTCGCTCAGAGTGAACAGTCCAACCACTGGCCGAAAATCATCGTCGAAACACCGTCCATTTCGCCCACACCACCATTGATTGCCGCAGAAGGAAAAGGAGAAACAGCGAAGCACTTTTTTTTTTTTATTCATGTTCACGTCGTCGTTGATTATGGTTGACGTCGTTTCGTTGCCCCAGTGAATTCTCCTCGCGTAGTGGTTTCACATTTTTTTTTCTCGTCGTGTTGTGTGCTTCGCTGCTTTATCTCTTCGCTCACTCACTCACTTCGCTCAGATTTGACAAGGAAACGAGAAGTGACGAAAACGAAATAAGAAAAAAAAAAACGAATTCCAATCAGATAATTTCGAAATTTCCTCCTGTTTCGTGTGATTAGCAGATTATCGCTGTCCACACACTCGAAAATCGGAAGCAAAAGCGAATCGGGAATTTGAAATGGAAATCCAGAAAACCACTGAAGCAGCAGCAGCAGTTCAGCACAGCACCCGAGTGTTCTCCGGAATTGATTATTCGAGCAAATAGATTCGCGAAGGGCAGGTGCACAAGTGGGAACGAAAAGAAAAAACAAAAAACGAGTGAAAAAAAAAAAATACGTCAAAACGAAGTGAAAATTAAAGTTTCTCAAGTGTGCTCCCCCAACGAAAATCGACAAATATATTCCGAATTCCGAAATTAATTTTGTGCCGTTCCCTGGCGCTCCTCCTATCAGTGTTTCCCTGTAAATTATGCACCAAGCACCAGAAAAAAACCGAATTTAAGCGATAAAAAGAAAAAAAAACTACATAAACATCAGCAGAGTGGCAAGACGACAGAAAAAAGCTTAGAACTCCGGAGAAAAGCGCTAAGGAGGCGGAGAGGAGGTGGCAAAATTGTCTGTCGTGTTTTTTTTTTTTTTTTTTTTCTTCTTTTGCTCTCCTCCCATACTCGCAAGTCAAACAACTCACCTTGCTGTGTGTTCAAATTTTCTTGTTTTCATCTTCTTTTTTTTGTGTGTGCCGTGTGTCTGTCTAATTGGAAAGTGAAAAGAGAAAATTCTGCTCGTCCGTCTAGTGAGAGTCGTAGTGGCTGTGACTGTGACACAGATCGTCTAAAATTGATCAAAAATATTCGCCGATTAGCGAGGAGGAAAATATTTTAATAATTTTCCTTCGATTCGGCGTGAGTGCGCGAGAGGAAACGCCAAAAAAGGAGGCAGAAAAGTAAAAGTTATTATTCTTTGTTATTTATTTCGCTTCGGTCGCGGTTACTCGTTGTCGTCATCGTCTTCATCGTCGTTCTCGTGGTCGTCTGTCATCCCCCCACATTCTGGGCAAAAAAAAAAAACACAAGGTCTCCCCTTTGAGTTCCTCTGCGATGGCGTTTCTGTCCTTTCCTCTGGCTGTGTAATGAAAAAAACGGGAATAAAATAAAAATCAACGTCAAAAAAAAATAATTTCATACTCTCTGACTTTAGTGCGTGTCCCTGTTCCTCCCTGTGCCCCGTTTATCGGATTCGCCAATGCAGTTTGCCGAAGGAGTGGGAGAACATTGTTTGTATCCTTTACAACTACTTCGAGAGTAGACGCGCACCACGGTTGAGAGATTTTAGTAGAACCGCACGACAATTCAGAGCCAACCGAGCCTAGCATCAGCATCTGATAGAGAGACAGAGGCAGGCTCACATAAAACCGATCGACACCATCATGGCTATGAATTACAAGGTTCCGTCGACGTCGAAAATCTCCGTGGACAAACTGCTGAGGGTTGGATACTACGAGCTGGAGAAGACAATTGGCAAAGGAAACTTTGCTGTAGTTAAATTAGCCTCGAATATTGTTACCAAGACGAAGGTGAGTTTTATTGCCTAGTGTTGTTGGGTTCAATGCCTCTTTTTTTTTCCCCCTTTTAGTCACTGAGCAGAGCATATCATTATTATGTCCTCCCCTTGCCGTAGCTAAACATTGATAGACTGGACACTGGTTTGTCCTTCAGTTGTTTGTGGCATCCGTTGGGTGTACAGTGTCTCAAAGTGTGGGTCGTAGGGGATTGGATTTTTTTTTTAAGTTTTCCAGAAACATTTAGTCCCACACAAAGTTTGTGGAATGTAGAGTTGCAATTAATGGGTGGTGTTGCATGTATGTATGGGCATTTGTCAAACACTCGCCGATGCAGAAGCATAATTTGATTGAAAAAGGTATTGTCTGTGCGCTTTAATCGCTTTAAGCTAATAGACGGAAGCCCTAGTAAGGCAATAAGAAAATTGTAGACGATAATATGCAAGAAGTTCGACATGTCTGTGCTTTTTCTGCATTTTAAAAAAGAACTGGGAATCTTTGGTTTGAAACAGGGATACCCAATCTTCTTGTGAGTCATATTCCGAATGATTTATGTTTATATGGAACCGAATGACTACAGTAACAATTCGCAACGAAAAGGGCTAGACTATGTAGATGGTCTGAGGATGCGTATTTAAGGTGGATTAGGAGAACTGGTCAAGCGAGTGATAGGGATCCCATAAAACCAGAGTTCTTGTGGGCATCGGTCGAAAATAAACACAAGCGTTTCAAGGCTCTTAACTCGTTGGTTGACATCTAAAGATGTACCTGGACCTTTGGCGAGTTCCCATACAAAATTGATTCATGTGATCACAGCTAATACATAGAATCGTTCGAGCTGCCTGAAATCAGATATTTGATCGTCATCTAGCTCATAAAAGAAACTATTACCGATTGTCTCTCGTCGTGTAATGGCTAATGCGGCATAGCTTCTATTTCTTCTTCATCCCTGCAGCTTCCGTAGGGAACCTGTGGGAATTTTTATGCCAAACGGTCCTGGAAGCATGCCTGACATGATTCATAGTTCCTTTAGAGATTGTTGGATTTTTCGGCAGACAGCTCCACCAGCTTTTTAAGAATTAAGATTAGGAGTTCGGGTGGACGGAATTGTGAATAAACATTGTCCGGGTTAAAGAGTTCATATTTCCTGACAGCGGAATTTGATTCACCATCGTTGTTATACAACAGCCTCAGAAATTCTTAGCACCGACTGCGAGTCGATTACTTTGTTCTCTTGTTCGTGTTTTGCAACGTGCTTGGCAGGCTCTTTTTTGCCATTTGATTAAACTTCCGAACTTCATTCTTGCAGTTCTCCCTATTTCTACGATCGCGACCTTTTTTTTTTCCTTTTTAAGAAGCCGGTGTTCGTCTCTTCTCCTCTTCTACTAGAGCTCACGAGAAGCTGTGGTCTTCCTACACCGCGCCGTTTTGTATTCCTCCTGTTTCGCTTCATGTGTTTGCCGGCATTCGCCGTTAAACCAGGGGTTTCGTTGTCGCAGCTCTGATGGCTTTTTTTGCAGTGTTACCACAGGTCTTGAATAGTTGATGGTGGCAGCATAGGATCTTTTGCAAGATTAAGAGTTACTCAACCGGAAAAGGCTCTAGGGACCCTTGGCGATTGTATCCGTCCGATGTCAAACTTTCTTACAGTATTGCCTTGCATTTGCGGTGTTCCGGATGTCCGCAGCCGTACCTTGTGTAGCCAAGGTTGTGGTCCGAGTTAATATTTGGTCCTCGGAACATTCGGGAAACCCTTATACTGGAGAAGTGTCTTGCGTTGATCGTGTCTTAAGACTTCTTGCTTTAGTCTGCTTCCAACGACGAATTTTCAATCAATCGTCGTAGTAAATGTCGTGGTGTTTCATCTGGTTTTTGCCTGGCCCATCCAAAAAGTCTAGGTCTAGGGCCTCTGCTAATTGTACGGCATCGGCTGCATGGGTCGGCTGAAATCTAATAAGGTGCTATTTTTCTCCCGGAAGCTTATCACGCTGGTCAACACTCTTGCTTATAAGCTTAGCAAGCCGAGTCAGGATGAACACCATCTAGTTTCCGATAGCTACCGCGTGGAGATAAAAAATAAAATTGGTGCGTTGTTACAACAACAGTTTCAACACAGAGCATTGTCAGGTTGACACCAGTCGGTGTCCATGGTTTAAATCAAAATTCGTTACCCAGTCCAGTTCTTTATGATCGCTGTAGCTCAGTAAATAGGGCCGCTGTGGCGAGTCTAAGCAATATCCACCGAACATTTTGTTTGTGCGAATATAATTTGCAATGAAAGTCTAGTTCTGAGCCTTGAAAAAGTGGTACACTTCAACATTTGCCACAGGAAGGTTGAATGTTCAGAGTATCGATTGACTTGATTTGTGGTAATTTGGTCTTGGTGGACCATTGCGAGGTCCACATCGAAAGCAAGCAAATGCGTAAAGCCACAGAATCACACAGATGACAATCATGACGTAAATAGAGTTTTCTCAAACTTTGGGTACTAAAACTCCTTCCCACTCCCGAGTTCCGACCACCGACTAGGTACTTGTCATGAAAAAGAAAATTTATTGCAACTACCTGAATTTAAGTTGACTACCCCAAGGCATAAAGGCGAATTAGTCAAGCACCATTAAGGCTGACTTAGGATTATTACACAACAGTGCAACGTAACATTGCCACAGCGCTCAGACAAGTAATACTGCTTCTCCTAGTTTAGGCGAACTCTATGCACCCAATAGTGTGAAATATAAAGACATCACCCAGTCGGTGCAACTTAATTTCAAGTTTACTATAATATATTCCAACACCTCGAAATTTGGTTTGTTGTCATTCATCAGGTTTACACCTGTCCACATTAACTGTTGGTCTTCTTTTGTCCCAACTAGCTAATTTAAATGGTGAACATTTCTATAGAGAGTGATGTGTGGGCTGATAATGATTCCATTCAAACGAGGTATCTGTCGGAATCAATTTAAAGTTACATCTGTCATTTTCCTGTCAAAACAAGAGTTCCCAGCCGATGTTCACATTAATCTCGCTTCGTTGACTTATTGTCACGTCTAAAGGATGAAAGGCCTGGTGGAAATAGTTAATCGGATTCATTTTGACATTATGCAATTATGTCATTGGTGGGTTTGTCAAATTTACGAAATACAAGCAATTTTTTTGACAATTTCCCGATGTCAACACAAGTGTGACGTCTGAGATTAATGTGAACATCGTCCATAGCAATAGTTTGACAGCCTTTGAAATGCATTCGAAAATGTAGTGACGTACGAGTCAAAAAGTTCCGCAAATACGAGTTATTGAACCTACAGAGCTAAGGCTGTCTGGAAACGCTCTCAAAGATCATGAAATGCGTCAAATGTGTCAGATGTTCCGGTACTGATGGGGTAGTGACCGCTACTAATTGGAATTCGTAAAAAGAAAACAATAAATAGCAGGGTAGTGCTTGTTGTTTATTTTTTTACGATCAAAGATTGACGGAATATCCAGTTGTTGATATGCATTTCAATTGGAAGATTTGTAAGAATACAGTTGGAAGAAAACCGGTCTTTATTTTATTGGTACGTGCTTGTTATTTCATATTGTTAATAATTTGATTGCCTTAAGGTTGCACAAGATTTTGGAGGCCAGTTTTCAGGCATTATATTGTTTTCATTGCAATCTCTCTTTTGTAACGTAACGTTAGGAATTTTATGCAGGCTTGGAGAGAGGAAACGATTTCTTCCCCATTAAGACATTATCTAGATACTTAATTTGTTAACGTGGTCGTTGAATAGCCCTCAAACTCCATTCTCGCAACTACTCACCTTAAATTCAGTGGTTAGTGCATTGGAACGCTGTGCAGGCTGCATAGGTTCGGGGTCAGCAATATCCACTAAACATTGTTTGCGGTACCACCTCTCGTTAGACAATGACGAACCTGTTTTTAATTCGCGGTTTGGAGTCGACAATAAATTTAGATCCCATTAGTGTGAAAAATCCAACATGAATAACATGAGTGGACACACACGGAAGCTGGGAACTTCTAAAGGTGAAACTGAGCACAGAATATCTAAGTGGGATATCAACCCACTAAACTCATCTCCTCTTCCACCCTTGGTCATTGCGGCACTACCTTACTTACTTACTTACTTAAGGTGGCGTTACAGTCCAGGGTAAACTTTGGCCTGAACCAACAAGCCAGCTCGATCTTTATCCAGCTGTCTCCAGTTTCGCACGCCAAGTTGGTTAAGGTCCCCTTCCACTTGCGTGCGCCACCTGATCCGCGGTTTTCCTCTACTGCGCCGTCTCTCGGGTATGGATTCGAAGATGGTGTCCATCCGCTCTACATGACCCAGCAACCTCAGTCGTTGAAGCTTCACTCTTTTGGCTCGATGTCGCTGTACAGCCCGTACAGTTCGTCTATGCAGATGGGACCGAAGAATTTTGCTCGAAACAGTCGAGAACAACCTCATCTGCTTTTGACACAGTCCATGCCTCTGCGCCATAGAGCAGGACTGGGATGTCATTATCGTCGGCGTATCCGAGTAATTGGAGGGACTTTTGAACGATTGTGCCTCTGGTGTTGGCGGATGAGTTTCCCATAACTCTTTCAAGAACGATGTTGGAGAAGTCGCATGACATCGCGTCCCATTGTCTAAAACTTTTTTTGACATCAAAGTTCTCGGTGAGGTCTTAACCGACCTTGATGGAACAGCGTGCATTCTCCATCGTCATCCTGCACAAACGGACGAGTTTGGCAGGGGTGCCAAAACTAGACATGGCTCTGTATAGCTCGTCTCTATAGACGGTGTCATTCGCGGCCTTAAAATCAATGAAAAGGTGGTGGGTATTGAAGTTTCTGGATTTTTTTTCCAAGATCTGCCGAAGTGTAAATTTTTGGTCGGTGGTGGACTTTCCTGACCTGAAGCCACAGGTTGAAGTCACACTGATATGGACCGATCACGTTGCGGCACTACCATCAAGCATTTTATTGCAAGGGGAACTTCAGCCTTAAGTACATACTCGTCTTGTTTGTGTCATTTGCCACTTCCCTGCACATCGTCTGTCTGGTGATGTTGTCTAAAGTTAGGTCCTCACTCAGTTTGTTCAGCATCAGATGCCGTTGTTCATAATATTGTGGACAGTGGAACTTGATGTGTCTCGCGTCTTCGACTGGCAATAGGGTTTGTCGTCGTTTCTAAAACTGGAGACGCAGGCTCTGAAGCATCCAACACTAGTAAGCATCTGGATCAGGTAGACATTTAGCTTCCCATGCTTCCTATTGATCCAAACGCCTATATAGATGATCAATCTCTGCGTCCACCTGCCTTTATCAGAGTGATACCATATTTCCTGCCATTCTTCCAAACTAGACCTGGGTAGCACTTCGACTCGTCACTGTCGATTCCGTTGTCCTGGTGGTCCTATTGGTACTATCCTAGCCGATACAAATGTCACGTAGTAGGAGGTTGTTCGAATGGCGCTGTATAAGCTCAACGCGTTGATTCTGGAAGCTGTCTCCATCTTCTTTCTTTACGACTTCGTCTTCAAGGGACCCGTCCATATTTGGGAGCCGTAGAGCATTATGGATGCCACAACTCCTGCTATTTGGGATGATCCCTGCTGGGGAAACCGTTTCGAAGAAGTCTAGTCGTCTGAAGACTTTCGACAACTCCAACTAGTGCACGAATGAGATTTTCAGCCTTTTGTGGTCTTTTTTTTTTTAAAAGTCTTTGTGTCGCTTTTATTCGACATTAGTCAGGAATCTGGATATGTCTTGGGTTTATTGTTCGCCCACCGAATTTCTTTTTGTTTTCGGTACAAGTTCAAGTTGTCCAGTGATTTCAGGGGCTTAGTTGCAATTTATTTAGTGTAGTCGGTCGCTTTCTCGGCTTTAATCAAACACGTACATCTCAACTCCTTCCGAAAACCTCTAGGGATAACCCAGTTTTCTGTTCTCTAAATTTCGATTTCGATGGATCTGTCATAGTTTTTGGTCCCTACGGCACTCAAACAAACATTGGCTTCATGTTTTTTTTTTACTGATGATATCCATTTTGCTTTACTAAAACTTCATCTCAGGTGAAGCGTAGAGCTAGGCAAGGGAATTTGAACTCAGATAAATCGGAAATGACTCGTCTGCGTGTGGGCTGTGGTGTACGATTTCGGTGATAAAAACAAAGTTCAGAGCTATGCGTGTTTGCTTATGCCAGTACATGATATTCGTCTCAGCCCACTCAGGCTGCACACTTCCAATGATATGTGTTTTGAGCCTGTGGATCAAGTGCTTTGAGCACAAAAATCTCCCGAAGAATTTTCCTCTCGAAACAGCCAAGAGCAAGCTTTGACAAAGTTCATGTCTCTACGCCAGAGAGTAAGACTGGGACGATTAAGGTCTTGTAAAAGGTCACTTTAGTCGTTCGAGAGAGAGTTTTGCTACTTAGTTGCCTGCTTAGCCCAAAGAAATAGCGATTGGTGTCGTTGTCTGAATTGCTAGCGGAGCTTAGGCAGACAAAGTCCTTAACTACCTCAAAGTTACAATATAACTTTCTATTGTGACGTTCTGTCCAAGACGTCGGTGTTGGACTTATATGTTGTCTTGTTGACAGCATATATGCACTTTGTCTTGCCCTCATTGACCTCATAATCCATCTTCGCTGCCTCTGTCTCAATATACACACACGCACCAGTGACATCGCACGCACCAGTGACATCTTCCGATTATCTCAATATCGTCGTCGTGTGCGAGGAATTGGACGGACTTGGGGCGTAAGTTTCGTACTCCAAGATCTGCTGCAATGTGAATATTTGGCCGATGTTGGACTTTCCTGGCCTGAAGCCACACTGAAATGGACCGATGTTGATGAACGGCTTCAGGCGTTCACACAAAACGGCAGATATGATCTTGTAAGCGATGTTAAGGAGACTGATTCCTCTGTAGTTGGCGCAGTTCAGAGGGTCTCTTTTCTTCAGGATCGGGCAAACAATGCTGAGGTTCCATTCATCGGCCATACTTTCCGACCATATTTTACAGATGAGTTGGTGCATGCCCCTTACCAAGTTATCGCATGCCGCTTTGAACAGCTCGGGAGATAGGCCGTCAGCACCAACAACTTTCTTGGACTTAAGCTTAGATATGGCTATCTTCACTTCTTCCAGGTCGGGTGGATGGAAATGTTGGTTTTCATCGCCCAGGTTTAATGGTTCATTCTGCCTGACAGCGGGATTTGATTCGTCGTCGCCGTTAAGCGACAGTCATCGGTTCAGTAAAACCAGCAATCAGGCCATTATGCGGATAATTTTACTCTAGAGATCTTGCTCCGATTTTGATCCAAGCATATTGAGTGTTGCCGAGGAGTTGCTGCATCAATTGATTTGATTTGATAAAGAAAGTTTGAGCTGTGTCCTTTCCAGAAATGTTGTCGGAAACTTTATTAGAAAAACAATCTTAGAACTACTCCTCCGAATTTGTTATTTAAGAGAAGTTATCCAACTAGGTTTGAGTATCACCACACAGAATTTTGATTTAAGGCGTTTTTCCGCTTTGGTGAGGATCAGTTCAAACACTGTATCTCGGATTGTACCTTCGTTGCAGAAAGTATAGACTGTAGAAGTAAGAATTCCAGCCTTATAGCTTCCCGGAGTCGCCTTAAGCATTTGGATCGACATTGCATTGATAAAAGGCTTGATTTTTGAGGCAAAAGATACATTTGCGATGGAGCAGATTTATTTTTTTCTTAGATTCCCAGGGAGTAAAATACACATTGGCGACAAACTATTTGAATCTATTGTGTTTGGATCTTTTCAGCCGGTTGAGAGGAAATTTTGTCCCATTCGTACAGAGCTGGAGAAGAACAAGTGTCGATGTCAGCACGATACAGAAGGGCTTCCTCTTGGACCGAAATAGTGTCTTCTTCCCGACTTCTAAGATGGGGTGGATAAACTTGGAGTAGCATCACTTTCTTGTGTTTTTGTATTTTGGTTCGGAATTTTGTTCCCACGAGAATTCAGGGAAAGGAATTCCTTGATGGCACACCCTGGAATTACCGCCAGAAAAGACTTACATTTAAACTGGAAGTGTCCAAGTATTTGGAGTTCTTAAAGAGAGTCGGTGGACTGCTGTGTGAGCAGCTTGGATTCAAGCCCCAACCGTATTCTCCGACGTTTTGCGTTACCACATCTTGTCGGGGAATAACAGAGCTCCAAGAGTACCATTTGTCAAGAAAACTTTTTTCGCTTTTCGGATTCGGCAATGAATTGTAGGTCCCTTCATTATTTAAGGCCGAGATACTTTAACTAAAGGTGTGGATGCTTTTGGATAAGTGTGAAAGGCAACTGTGACGTTACAGGCATTCAGAAGAGGTCTTTACAGCTTACTTCTACTTCTTCTTCCTAGCAGTTCACAAATATTTAAAAACCAGTACGCCCATAAAGCCACCAAGGCACCAATCTGCAGAGGGCTCTTTAGAACTGCTTCAATCGGAAATCTCTCTTAAAATTTAATCCCGCTAACGTTCTTCTTTGCATTTCACTGTCTTAAGTTGGTTAAATCGTTCGAGGCAGTATATTTTATTTTTGCTGAGACTTTCACGATCTGCTTTGCACATTCAATGGAGCAGTGGCTTCTTACTTCCCTTTCGCCTACCCCGACGACCTTACTTTCTAGATACAAGCTGATCCTGTCTAACAACGAGCTTCTGTTTTCACCATTAGGGCCTGCCTTACTCATGACATCCTAGACGATAGAATCTGATCTTGTGCACGCATTTGTTGGTGCTGTACGCTAGGAGATACCTTCCGTTTCGCGCTATTTTTTTTATTGAGAACTCCCCATCAGAGGACACCGTCTAAATTTCCCTCTCGTCTAGGTACAGGGTTTTGCAATAAGAGCGCTACAACGGTTTTGGATATCAATGAAATTCTTTATTCCTGTGAAAGTACGTTCGATGCCATTATGTATGGAATTCGATTTCTTTTGCATGGCCACCACGGGCACCCTTGCAGAAGTCCAGACGCTGAACCCAATTTTCGACGGTTTTCAAGCATAAATCGGCCGATACTGCTGTAATTTCACGTTCGATATTCGTACGAAGTTCATCAATCGTCGCTGGCTTGTTGGCATAGACCATAGACTTGACGTAGCCCCACAGGAAATAGTCTAACGGCGTCAAATCGCACGACCGAGGCGGCCAAGCGACTGGACCATTTCGTGAGATAACACGTTCTCCCAACTTGGTTTCCAATAAATTGATTGTGACATTCGCTGTGTGGCTTGTGGCGCCGTCCTGTTGGAACCACATGTCCTCCAAGTCCATATCATCCAATTGGGGCCAAAAATATTCGGTTATCATTGAACGGTAGCGATCCCCATTCACAGTAACGTGCCGGTCTTGATCATCACGGAAGAAGTACGGCCCAATGACGCCGCCGGCCCATAAACCACACCAAACCGTAATTTTTTCGGGATGCAATTATGACTCATGGAGTACGTGTGGATTGCTGCCTGACCAATACCGCATATTTTGTTTATTGACGAAGCCATCCAGCCAGAAATGAGCCTCATCGCTGAAGATGATTTTTCGATGAAAATTTGACTCCAAAATTTGACTCCAATGGTTAGTTATTATCTTCTACTCCTTTCTCTCATGCTTGACACGGTAATAGGCTTACAATACCGCTGAGTTAGAATCCAGGAAAGCATGTTAGTCTTAAGAAGATATTCTGATCAGATCGTTCCAGGACACTTTCTTTGTCGCGTTTCAATTTAAGCAAAAGCAACCAAAAATAAAGCTAGTCCTTGGCACATTGGGCTGCTGCGTCAAATAATAATTATTATTATTTAAGAAAATAAGTTGGCTAGCTTATCTGAAGTCTTACACCCACGCCCCTTTCATTAAATCTTGAATCTTATCTTAGCATTTTCGCTATCAGACAAACTTCTTATATGTTAGCGTTGGTTTTCTTGACACTGCAGTGAATAGTGCTTTCCTATGTCATTCTGTTGTGTTTGTTTAAATCTGAATGGAGCCAGACAATTTATTTTTTACTCAATTTTAATTAAACAATCAATATCTAGGTGAATAAACTTATAACTCGATTCTCATTTTGTGGAAAAAAAAATCCAACAAAATGTTAGATTGATTGCTATCTATTTAATGTGAAATCAGCATTACACAAAAAATAAACTTAAAATTCAAAGTCAAACTCACCGTAGACTATTGGCTCAAAGGCCATCTCAACAGGATTGGCATACGTTCTATAGACACATGTCGATACTGCCTTTGAGACTTAGACAGTTTCAAGCAATTTGTTGCGTATGCTCAACCATATCTCGTGGTAGATATCAATGGGTCCAGCTTTGACGGAATTCTGCAACCTTAAAGTCGAAATTAATTCCCTTTTTCCTTTCCAGGATATTTTATCTTAATGCAAAATGTTTGGTCTTTTCTCGATTTTCTAGGCCGGAAGAGAAATCGATATGCGCCGATTTGTGTGGTGGCAAACAACGTAAGCCGGCATATGCCTCGGTTGATGTTACAAGACATTGCATCGCAGTTTTTGTGTCGCAGCATATAATCATGCTTTCATCAGCAAGCATGTTTCCATCTACTCAATCTTGGTAAATGCTCCTGCCAAAAGATTGCCTCTATGACGAATCTGGTGGCTTTGTTTTTTTTTTTAGCTTTCTGACAAAGGTGCCAACTTCATCCAAACTGGAAGGGGGATTTCTGGATTTCGGAACTCTTTCCGTTTGAAGCTAGCGGAAGAGCTCTTTAAAAACACTTATTAATTTCTTCGAATCGGTGGATAGGCTTTCATTATTATTTCGAAAAGTTGATTGACTTTCACCAGACCCGGTTGCGATCGTGAGGCTCTTTGACATCCTTGAGCTTTAAGGCCTCATATCCACTCTTTTGTGTCCCATTTTCTGTATTTCTCATCTTTTACGACCACTAGCCCAGATTATAATAGATTTGACGGGAAAAAAATTTACCTGAAAGGGTGCCTTATAGCCAAGAAAATCTATTGTGTTACTTTCCTGGCGCTTATCCAGTTAAGGACTAACATCCTAATGTGGCGCTATACAACCGCGTATTACCTTGTTTAAATCCTTGTTGCCAACCTTGATGGAATAGGAGCAATCTCCATCGTCATTCTGCATAGACTGACGAGTTTAGCTAGGATGATATAACTAGACTTGGCTCTGTATAGCTCGTCTCTATAACTGAAGGTCCTAAAACCGATATAGAGATGGTGGCTATTGATTTCCACTCCTTGGATCTTCTGAAGTTTGAAAATTGGGTTGATTGTGGACTTTGCTGGCCTAAAACCGCACTGATAGGAGACAATCAGCACAATCAGCACACCACTGTAGTTGGCGCAGCTAAGGGAGACCCATTCCTACAGCAAAATTAGTTTTTCCAAATTTTTAACACGGACTGCGACTCTAACATACGGGCTTACTTTGACACTTTTTTTTTTTTTTGCCCTTTAGTAAATTTTTCGTACATTGTTTTTGGATCATAATATCTCCAATCACGTTCTTCTCATACTTACTTACTTAAAGTGGCGCTACAGTCCAGGGTGGACCTGGGCCTCAACCAACAAGCGTCTCCCGTAAGCTCGATCCAGTTGTTCTCATATCCTTTCTTATTTTGAAGAATCCGATGCCCTTTTCGCCCCTTGCTCGTAGAGCTTGTGAGCAGCCCACGTCCTTTTTTGCATCGCGGCTTGATATGCCACTTATTTTGCTGCAGATGTCTGCCGGCATTCTTCGTTAAATCAGGGGTTTCGTGGTATCAGTCGTGTGAAACCCAGCACATCAGTTGCAGCGTTAGCGTTGCCACTTGTCTTCGGCATTTGATGCTGAGAGATGTTGGGATACGCGTTCAGTGAAGATTCTGCGAGTCTCTTGCGTGATTGCAGCCTTTCGACGTTGTATCTTCTCACAGTGATTCTTCTTTGTTGTAGAGCTTGGGATATCCGCATTCATATGTACCTTGGCTGAAACAATATAGTGACCCAGGTCGATGTTTAAAATTCAGAAGGTTCGGACATCCAGAATACGGGAGGCATGACTTGATTGATCGTTATATGATCAGTAGACCGACACGTCACCTTATGGATATTGATATGAGAGAACCGTGGGCTATTATAGGTACATAGGTAGGTGGCCAGAAGTTACTGTTCGGGTTGTCGATCCAGAGGCTTGCTATACCCTGACTACACGTTCGGGCGTGGTGTAGGCTGTGCTTACACCTCCCCCACCTCTTTCGTTAGCTGTTCCGAACATTTTTCTAAAATCATTGAGACATGATCTCAAGTTAAAGTACTTGACCTGCTACGTTTACCACGTGTAGGTGATAATAAGAGTTGAGAAAACCTGTGGATGCTTTAATCCTCTTGCTTGCACATGTCTGTCCCTTGAGCACCATCTAGTCTACGAAAGAACCCTTAAATCGCTGGGATATATTTTATGTCTGCTACGAGCCACGACATGTAAGGATCCATTTAACCGATGATTCTTGCTGTACAGAAGAATAAAGTTCGGTCCAGGAACTAGAAAACTCTCGACTGCACCTGATTTCCTATAACGAATTTGTAACCCTGACCGTTAGCACCCCAATCTGAGGGAGTCGAGGCATAAGCAACCGGACGTCTATGTCTGGTCTCTGAGTAGTTCGAAGATAAAAGGGGTCTGTTGTAGATACATATAAGCAACAAATACACATCAGATTTTCGAACCTTTTCTGTAGAGGAAGCGTTATTTGCTGGTGAAAAGCACTCATCATCCCCGTGACCCTCCTCTTTTCGCTACTTCCGATTGCGTCACGTTGAGGTGAGATTAAGTTTTAATGACTTTTTCTTTATTCACTAAATAAACATTACTGCACTAAACCGCACTTAAATGACATTGAGAATTGTCAAATTAGTGAAATAAAGATAACAGACATAGCAACAATTGTGTCTTAAGGCTTTTGAATTATAATTGGTGCATAAACGTCCTTGCGATGCGAAGTTTAAAGCTCTGACTGTTTTCAGTCATTCACTTTACCCAATGTGACTTTTTTTTTTTTAATTAACAACGTACATACATTACCTTTGAGATTTCATTGTAAAGTGTGACACACAAAAAATACCCCAATTATACCCTAAAACAAAACAATTACTTTATCTCGGACCAACCGCTGTCTCATAATCAGATAGACCAGCGACACACACACGGACTGTAAATAATTATGATATTTGACGGGGCGGCCATCAACAAACAATCAGTCAAACTTCGGCGCGCAGTTTTTTTTTTATTTTATTTTTTGTTTTGGCTGCGTATTGACACTTTATGTTTGACTTGGCGAACCGATCTGGTAATTTCCAGTTCGAACTACAACCGAGTGGGGGTTTGTGTAGCATTTAGCGCATTTCTTTGAAATCGCTCTGATGGTAGTTGTTGGCCCAGTAATAAACTGATGATCTCCATCGACCATTACAATTTAGAGAAGATAGCTATGTACATACGTATGTATGTATGCTGCAATTGCCTTCCGGTAATCAGGTTTGGGAATCTTCTCAGAAACTCTGAAAAATTCTTTAAAGTGCCAAGTTTGCCAGTTTTTTTGCGGGAGAAACTGGTAGCAGTTATTAAGCTCGTCATGCACTAAGTAATGACTCAGATTTTTTTTCAAACTGCGTCAAATCCTAAGAGATTTTAACATATACCCCGTAACGAATCAAACAGAACGGAATCGCACTCATTGCCTGCCGTAAAACATGGGCATGAAATGTTCATAAGGCCGTAGACTTCTTAACCAGTCGTCTTATCTTATTAAAAACACACTGTCGTAGCTGTAAGAAGTGTACGAAGAATGTTTGGCCACTTTGTCTACAAGATGTCCTGTGTAGAAGAGATACATAAACCAGAAGTCAAATCTTCTCTTCCGTGATCGTATTATTCGTCATGGAAAAACGAGCATTCTGGGGCCAAATCGTCTCGTTTTTACCAAGACCAAGACTTTGAAATTGTAGTCTGACCAATTATCTCTTATGATCTTTAATGCTCATTTGATAATATTCGACAAAGCGGAGGTTTATCATATCCAGAATGGCGTAGAACATATGGGCATACACCATTCCGGTTGCAAGAACACCCATTAGCACTCTTGACAGGAAAATAGGTGAGGAAACCATGTTCAGGGTTAATACGCGATGGTGTCACATGGACACATGTGGAATAGCCAGATCGGCGCAGGGTCATAAGTCCACAGTGGACTTTTGACCCACCACAAATCAATTGTGAACTTATAATCCACCCAAGTGAGTCAAAAGACTACACGAAATTTCTGTGAACTATTGACCCGTCGATTGTGGTCTTATGTCTCACTGAGGTGGGCCATAAGTCCATAATTATTAAAAGTTGTCCTTTTCATACGAAAACATTTAGGATCACCGTTGGACTTGGAGTAGGTGCGAGGTTGGGAATAAGCAAAGTTTCATTAAATCCATGCGCGCATGAATATATCCAAGTAAACATGGATGTAAAAAAACTTCGGACTTTTGGCCTGTGGACTTATGACCCTGCGCCACCAGATTACTATGGCAAAAAGAATTGCAAAAATCTCTTACAACTTAGTCGAAGAGAAATACGAATCGTCTCCGGTGTCTTTACAGGACACTGCGGAATAGGAATCCATACGGAGCGTCCTGGATTACCCTACAATGACTACTGCAGAAACTGCAGGGACGAAGGGAAAATAGAATCTATCCAGCACCTGCTATGCGAATGTCCAGCACTAGCCACCAGAAACTACTACTCTTGGTTGTAGCTTCTTCCATGAGTTGAAGGACCTTCATATCGCTGATTTTAGGAAACTCCTGAGATTTCTATCCCTTTCTGGGCGGTTTCCAGATTAGCCATCCATACCACTTGGTTAGACTCATAAAAGTATACATTTTATGGGTATAATGGACCCGCTTGAGGTCTAAGTAAGTCTTTATGACACTCACTAACCAACTGATCAGGACACATGGGCGCTCAGGAATTGACTCATGTGGAAATACACTTTTCATTGTTTGTGATTTATTCATGTCTAACGTCTTTACGTTTTTCATTTGCCTATATGTAGGGCATATCTTCACAGTCCTACTCTACAGCGCAGAGGCATGGCCTCTGTCAAAAGTGGATGATGTTGGTGTTGGCTGTTTCGAAAGAAAAATTCTTCGGTTGATTTTCGGTGCTGTCTGCATAGACAGTGAGGCGATAAGTGAGGGATAAGGCGATACAACGACGAACTGCACGGGCTGTACAGCAAAATCAGCTTATTCAAAAGAGTGAAGGTCCAACGACGGAGGTGGCTGGGTCATGTAGAGCGGATGGACACAGCTGACGAGCTGGCTGGAGACGGTTGTTGGTTGAAACCCCGCTCCACCCCGGGACTGTAGCGCCACCTTAAGTAAATATGTAGGGCACGTTTGACGCATGTCCCCAAATCGGTTTCCAAAACGGGCCATGGAATAAGTACCTTCAGGTTGCCGCCATCCCCTGAATGCAAGGGTTTGGCCAAGTCCGAAATCTTTCATCTACTCATATGAGAGTAGCTCTTGGTGATACAGAGTTAATGGTCAAAGATCGAGAGGTATGGAGTTCATTTAAGCACCGTAAATCTGCGACACTCATAGTGGATAAGTGGGTCATTGAAAGTGTATGTATGTGTCTGCCAGTTGTCTGCATTTTTTTCTGCAAGAATGCCGACGTCTGAGGGCATTCGTTTTGCCTGTCGACAATATGGAGGATCATGCCTCATCGGAAATTCAATCGTCAATGGAAGCCCTAACCGAGAACGCAGGAAAACTCAATGTAGGCTAAGGTCTTTTGATAAACTTCGGCCTTAGGTTCGCTTTTCCGAATTTCCGTTGGTTTGACCGAGGCCCGCGTGAAGTGGAGTAATCTTTTCCTTGCGGTTTCTGGACATACGCACAGAATACGTTCAGCGGCCTCTTTCTGTTCTCCACAGAGCTGGCAAATATCGGTATCGGTATTGTCCCCGTCAGATAGCCCGTTAAGGTTATTAACTCGTCTTTGGTGAGATCAAGCAAAGGCTTGGCCTTGTATAGGTTGGGGTTGATTAACTTTTTTGCTTGTCTAAGGCCCTGAAGGTTGGCCCAGTAGTCGGCGTGTTTGTTGATCTCCCATTGTGTTATCTTCGAGTAGGCTCTGTTGGATGGTACTTCAAAACAGGGACCAGCGAGTGGCAAGCTTGAAATACTGTAGGTGACTTTCCAAGCGCTATCGCGCGTTTAAAGTCCAGTATCTAAGGCAGCCTTAGAGCACTAAGCATAGCTTGTTTTTGTATCGCCAAATGTAGTGGCGTGAGGTTAAGCAGTGCTCCTATAGTTGCTGTTCGGCACGTTCTCATAGCCCCGGTAATTCCTACGCGGGCTAAGCTATTGTTAGTGCTTCGATCGAGGGTGAGGTGTTTATATTGAAAGTGATACGGGGAAATGCCAATAGGCGATAGGCTAGGCCCAACCTAATGGCACCGTCTATGTATAGACGAGACAAAAACAGTCAAACCCTTGTTCTGCGAATACCTCAATTCAGAAACACGTAACTTTGCCATGTAGGAAACAGACTTTTTGAAAAATAAATTCCAAAAAGTGTTAAAACTGGGACTAAACTAAGTAAAGGAAACGCATCCTCTCCAAACTAAAATCTAACTCACCTTGCGAAACGATCTTGAAATTAATGAGCTGTCCTTGCACGTCAACTGCTATCAGGTTTAACTTCAGTTCTCACCGGTCCAATGTCGAACACGAAGCCGATGTTATAACCGGCGCGGCGTTTGCCTCTTAACGAAAGACCGTCTCGTCTCGGATGAATGAAAACAGTTGCTTTCAAGTTCAACAGCTTCAATGTCACATGACGTCGCACTCATCTATTGCTTCTTTTCAACAAAAAAAATAAATAAATAAAAAATAAAAATTTTAACGACTTTGCTTACTAATTTGTTGTTTATTTCTTTTAACGAAACGTTTACTGAACACGCGAATAATAAACAAATTTGTTTTGTTTCCACTTTCGTATCGTTTCTACACTCATCGGTCGATTGTGGATATTTTGTCAATGATAAGCAAGTCCTCCCGTCAGCGGTACGCTACAGCCCTACTAGAGGAGCTAAAACTTTTGTTTTGAAAGTTGTTATAAATAATTTAAAAAATTAACACCGGATACGTGTGTATCAAGGTTAGCATAGAATGATTGTCTAAACTGATAAATGTTTCTTTTTTATCAGTGTAGGTATGTAGTGTGCTTTGTTGTTTTTGGGGAACATGTTCTCGTGTGGTTATCTCTTGGACGACTTAAGCTCTGTTTGTGTTCTGGATCTAACCAGATCGCTAGGTGTTACGTTGAACCAGTTGCTCTCTGAACTACTGGCCAGCAACACAAGGCATGAATTCGAAATTAAAAAGAAAAAAATCCAGGGTGACCTATAAACGTTGAACTTTTGTTATGTGCTCAACCACGTTAGACAATGGTGTTCAGAAATTTCCATAAGCGTTTGCCTGCACAGAAGTTTAGTGCCTAATTCACACGTGGGTGTTATATGTACAGATTTTTGAAAGTTTCATGCTTGATTTAGACATTTGTGTCTATTTGGTTGTCTATGATGATTCATCTTTGAATTATTGGACACGCACTAATAGCGTGTGACTTTTTTAAGGGTTTTGATTTGAATTCCAATGCCAGTGCTCTGTGAGGCTAATTTGACTTTATTAGTAAATTGCCCTGTCGAACACGGGGGTAGCTATTTGATTTCAATCAAATTCAGTTTTTATTGTGCATTGAAACGAGAAAATTAAGCGGGAGACACTCCATACTCAGGATTTTTGTTCACTTTAACCGCCTCCTCTTTAGAATCTCAGTCCCCATGATGATACTTCTTCATTCGGAGAGAAAAAATTGCTCTCTATTAGTCATGTACGGACAAGCCCGTTCTTAGTACTACCCTCTGTGAAGCTGTCAACTCCTTTAAAACTGTCTATGCACTGCAAGCAGTGGGGCGGTTTGTCATATTTAAACCTGCCGGAGACCCACACGTTAACCCTTACGATCTGGGTTCCATTAGTCTATCGTCCTTCCTATTAAAAACACGGGAAAGGCTACTAGATTCCCACCTGCGCTGTAGCATAGTTATCAAACTTCTGTCCCAACATAATTATTGCAAAGGTAGATCTGTTGAAATCGCTTTGCACTCATTGATACATACCACTGGAAAATTATTGGGCTTGAGATTTCACTATGGTTGCTTTTTTGGACATCGAAGGCGGCTTC
This sequence comes from Matsumyia berberina, assembly GCA_917880715.2. Lineage (NCBI taxonomy): Eukaryota > Metazoa > Arthropoda > Insecta > Diptera > Syrphidae > Matsumyia > Matsumyia berberina. The sequence goes on along the minus strand of OU862870.1, from coordinate 104,125,275 downwards.
AATAACGTCAAATTAGAAGCGACCACCGATGCACTTATGAACTGCTCACAGGCAGAACAATTAGTACTAAGTTGGGCAATGCCTTAGTCCGCATATTCGTGAGGTGCGATACGCCACAAGATGGTGTTCTGTCCCCTGTCTCTGGATTGTGGCGGGTACTAAGCTTCTGCTTGGCCTGGCAAAGGCTGGATGAGAATTGAATGCTTATGCAAATGATATTGCGATAGCTGTCTTCGGTTAATACCCAAGCACACTTGTGAACTTCTTCAAAACGCCCTTTCCATCCTCTCAAGGTAGGCTAAAAGCTAAGCTAAAAGCGGTCTGGGTATCAACCCCGAAAAGACCGAACTAGTCCTCTTCACCAGTAAGTACAAAACTCCTCCCTACATCCCTACATCTATAAATGGCACCCGGTTGTACTTTTTTAGCAAAGCCAAATTTCTGGGTCCCATTCTGGATAGCAAATTAGACTGGAAAGCCAACATTATTGAACGCGTTAAAAAAAGTTACTGCAGCGCTATACTGCTGCCATTGGTAAGAATGAAGGACTGCAACCTCGTACTACGCACTGGCTTTACGCATCCGTTGTCAGACCTATATTTATGCACGTTGTGATCTGGTGGCCGGCCTTAGACGGAGCCTTACACTATAATCTATTGGGGAAAGCGTAAAAGATCAGCAGGCATATATGCATTAGTGGAGCGCTTAGAACCACCCCATCCGCGGCACTCGACGTGTTCCTACATCAATTTCCTCTAGGTATTTTTGTCAAACAGTCAGCTGCTGCTAGATCCCCTAACTTTTATTCTGGAAAAACACCAACTACACACCGTCCAAGTTGAACTTTAACCTCAATTTCTGGACTTCCATTCCTTCCCGAGAGGAGTGGGACAGTGATGCCGCCAGAGACGATCATTCCGTTCATTTCTATACCGACGGTTCCACAACCAAGTACGGAGTGGGAGGTGGTGTTTTTTTTACTTAACCACTGGTTGAGGCGAAAATTATGGCGAAAAATGAAGCCTTATCCCGGCTTTGGCACAATATGATATGCTTCTGAGACATTACAATTCTTACCGACAGCCAGGCTGCTATAAAATCCCTGGAATCGGTAACATGTACATCAAAGGCTACTTCAGACTGTCAGACATTTTAACATTCATCTGTCATAGGGACATTCCAAAGAACTGTAAGGCCTATGAACTCGCCAAACATGGTACTACTCTGGACATCCTACCGGAATGGAGGAGTTTGGGTATTCCACTCGCTAGATATAAACTACTCTTAGAGTACGAAGCGATTAGAAAGACACACCAAAGATGAAGGAATGGTACCACGTGCCGTACCTCCAGGGAGATCTGGCCTATGCTAAATCTCACTCGATATAAAAAATTAGATCTTGCTCAAACGGTCGCTGATTAGCACCGTCATTGGTGTTCTTACCGGCCGTTATCCCATTGGCCTTCATGCCAGAAGGACGGGCCTGTTCTTAAATGACTTCTGCAGGAGCTGCAGGGCCGAAGAGGAGCAAGACACGGTTCTCCATTTGCTCTGCACTTGTCCTGCCTTATCCCAACGAAAGAAGCTCTATCTAGGAGCCTATCACTTCGATAACTTGGGCGAACTATCTCATTATGATGTCAAAAGTATCCTCAGCTTCGTCAAGAGTTTCAAATGGTTTCAATAAAGTGAGTGGCGTTTTTCAGTGTATAGATCCAAGTGGTATCACAAAGGGCCTTCCTGGCCTACGTGGCACATCACCTACTTACCTTAGACTGGAGAGCAACTGTTCAACATTTATGGCTTAACCAAGTCTTAACAAAATGAAGGATGTGATGCGTATATATACATATGTGTATGTACATCTTATAGCAATTTGATTCAGAGCAGGTGCAACCCGTCAAAATATGTCTCTTGAGTGTGATCCACTTCAAATTGCACTCTGCTCTGCTCTATTCTTTTCTGCTCGTGCACCAGGATGTCCATTGGAATCATAGCTTTAACCACACAGAAAGTGTCTTCCGACGTAAAGAGCTCAACGCTTCCATTTTACATTTGCCGTTTACACGATGATATTTCTGTGGCTTCTGCCTAGATTGATGATCCGTGGGAAAGCAAAGTTCGGTTATCACTTGACACAAACAAAGCACAAACTAGGCCTGTCACCGGACCCTCCTGCTTATACTTCTTTTTATCAAATTTATTATTTCACTTATTGGTAACAGCTTTTAGAGTAATCCTTTGGCCTTCGAGGAAGTGTTGAAATGTTCTTTTGTATGAATGTTTCGATGACGAGTTGAAGCACTCAAACAGGCCCAGATTTTTAAGGAAATTCAATAGAAGCTTCTATTGTCTTTCCTTCCATCGACCGACGTTTCTTTCCGTGCCAGATAAGAAAATATTTTTCACAGCACATCAGTGGTTTTGGATGGTGACGGGCATTGAGCTGCTGATTATTTTAAATCCTTCGAAAGGTGGTCCTTAAATTGTTGATGCACTGAGGGATTCTGGAATCTGTCGATGTTATGTCTGCGCATTAAGGTCAATGGACCTTCGTGAGCAGTGACATACGCACAAGGCATCCATTTATCTAACCTATGTCAGTGTAACACGCAGTAACACGGTAGCTACCATAAAGTGGGGATCTCGGGTCATCTTCATATTCGCTCTTCGTCTGTTTCGGAAGTTTAGGAATCTTTTAAGGGCAAAACTGAGCTCGTGCCTAGTAGGTAACTGTGGGATTTCCACCCACTAAACCTACCTTCCCTTCTTTGCCTTTTTTCCCTATGGTACCGGTGTCTTTTCATTTTATTGTGGGGAAGCGAATGACAGAGCGTGCTTATAGTCTTGCTTAGACTTCTATAGTCCGTCACTTTTTCCACTTGAAGTGCCGTAACTGCGCCATGTCTTCTGTGATTGGGTCATACATTTCACTAGGTTTGTCTTTGGAGGTTAGTCCCCAAGCTCATTCCTCAGCACGCTGTGAAAATCAAATGTTCTACGTGTTCTTGGGCCTGGATGCAATGCGGACAGTAGAGGGAGTTGTTGTGCCTTTATCTGTGGGGATAAGCATTAAAGCATCCTAGTAACTGCGTTATGGTGAAATCCACTTCGCCATGCTTACGGCTTGTCTTAATTAGCGGGTGAGATGATAAGTCCATCGGCTTGTTGCCATTTAGTCATCCTGTTTGTCTTTTCTGGAGGGTTTGCTTCATTGTTTGTTTAGTCTGTTTCCTGGTTTCTCATTTCATATCCTCTACCAGTACGTCAATTGGAAGAAGCCCGAAAGTTACAGACTGCGTGTTGTGATATTGTGCGGAATGCATACTCTTATTGTGCAGAGTTGGTATGTTTCCCCCAATTCTACGACTATATGTTCCATGGCTTCAACCCATACCGGTGACCCCGTACCACTGATGTACCTAATCTCCTTCGACTGTATCTAGGTCCTTTACGATTTGGCACGATGCGCATGACTGTATTGTTTACTAGTGAGGCCTTGCCACTAACTTTATCCAGATGTGCATTTAATGAGAGCCTTGTCGTGGAATGTGACGCGTGCTTCGATATTATCTTGTGTCTTCTTATTATAAGAGTGACTGTTTCTATCTTCTTTCTGCAGCTGAATAGCACCACTTTTGTCTTATGCTCTTTTAATTTAAGGTACACCGTCAGAAGTTGGCGGGATGACACAAGGTCTATCTTCTCGCAACCATTCATGTATGTACATATTTTTCACACGAATAGAAGGGACATACATACAATTGATTGCTGCCTCCGAATGGCGAATTGAGAAGCTTGTTTATGAAAAATTATATTCTCGGAGGTTTGTCATTACCCGACGAGAGATGGTGCCCCGAAAAAATGTTCGGTAGATATGGACATGATTGGCGCTTGAACCTACTCAACTACGAAAGCAGTCCCGTTGGACTAACCTAACCACTGAGCCACCGCGACCACATAAGTGGTGATAAAATAGTCAATTTAATTGAAAGTTGGTTGCCTTTCGGTTGGTATCCAGCTGACTTTTACTCGAGCATGGTGTCCCCTATGGCAGGCCGACTGGCGCTTGAGATATTTACAACTCGTTCGTCATTGTCATTGCGGTTGTCTAGCTCATGCTTCCCGCTTACGTGTCTGACCCCTGCGTTGTCATTTTCTATCTCGTCAATCCAGTCAACCATTACCATGACAATGTTTTCATTCAGCGTTTCGTTGAAGCTGAGCTGGTTAGAGAAGGTCTCCTTTTCGTCATGACACAACGTTGTATGATGGTGACGCGTCGCAGTCAAGTATGAAAATAAGGTCTTTCGGTCTTGTTGTCGAAAGAAGATAGTTTGCCAGAGCCAGAGTAGTACAGCGCTGGTCGCCGGCATCTAACGACCTTCGCTCAGCCCCCAAATGTCCATCCTGTGGGTTCTCGTTCAAGTTGCAGGAATCGAGGTTTTTTCGCCTCCCTAAGTTGAGGAGCCAAAAACCAATCTTAGTCCAGGTACAATAGCTACGAAGCGTCAACATTTGATCAATCATTATTCGAGGCATATTATCGGTTCATTAGCTTTTGAATATAAGTAAAGCGAAATTCTATTCCTCGTCACCAGTTCTAGAGTCGCGAAACTGCTCGCAGTTAGAAATTACCAGGGATACCAGGGATCACCACGAGGAGGTAAATAAAGCACTTGGGCACGAGCTTGGTTGTTACGCTAATGGTTATTGGACGATCAGTAGCGATTTGTATAATTGCTTCTCAGGTCAGCCAGCAGATTGGGTTAAGGGAATACAGTACGCCATGAAAAAACATGCTCGACCAGTGACGCTGTCATATAAAATTACGATGCTCAGCAAGGCCCAATCAATTTTTTTCTACTCGCTTACTACTTTCTGGCTTAAAAACTTTTCACAACTGGGTCAGTCAACTGTTGTGCTAAATTAATTAAAAGCAGCACGACTCAACGAACAGACTTCAATGTCAGTAAAATAACGCAAGCGTACCAATTTCCGTGAACAAAACGAGGCCTGATCATCTCTCCTGCCAACTGAATACGCAGGTATCTATCGGAACTCAATTAACATGTCAAATTCCATTTCGTTATAAACAACTGTCTGTGGATTACTCAGTAAAACACGCTTAAGTTCTTGTCATAGAGACGCAATCCCCAAGCAAGTTGGAATAGATTTTCAAGGCTATTTGCCGCCAGAATTGTAATGGAATCTTTGTGAAACAAACAACAGCCGATTTTTCCGTCTAATTTCCGAATTTTCCGGTACGATCCGCTTTTGTTATTGGTTAGGTACTCTCAAAACACACTTGTAATTAGCTGTTGCACGATTAAAAGTTAAAATGAGGGTAAACAATCTGCCCGTTGTTGTTGGCGTTTATTGCTCTTCCCAAAATTTTAATTTTCTCAGGCAACAACATTCGAGTGGCCTTATCTGAGAATTACCCTTTTGGCAAACATACGCCGGGCCAGAAGTTTACTCTTGTGATTATCGGAATTCACCAGCTCACGTGGTTATCTCGTGATTAGCCGACTCACTTTGCCTACGGGTCGGGTAAGTAGGCACTTCAACGGTCGACCGTGTTTCCTTTGTAACACCTGACGATAGCAGCGCCATGGTACGTAGACTTCAAACCTTGCCTACGGTACAAATGTCACTTGGGCGTATTTAAATTTATCAGAGTCGAAATCAGAATTTTGAATTATAAAAGAAAAAATGAAAAATGACAAGCTCACGGTTCATATTTGCGCCGCGCCGTGTACCTTATGCTCGGCTGGGAGATAAGGATGAGATAACCGCGTAAACAAATTTACAATATGGCGTGAATGCGAGTGCCACAATGGCTTCATTAACGATGGTTAGGGGTTTGCTAATTATTTGAGCAAACGAATGCGGTCTACACTGGTGGAACGCATTTCGAGCATATGAAAGAAATGAACCACTAATTTCCTTTAATGGCCGGGTATTTGTGCACCGACTTCCTCGGGACATTCGTTTTAATTTTTTAAGAACTTTTGTTGTGGAATTAGCACATACAGTTGCTGTCGTTGGAATGCGTTCGGACTTGAAATTATTAAAATGCTTATCTGTTGGGCTACTATTGGCGCTGCAGTTCGTCGAAATCAAAAAACCTCTTCAGAAGTTTCCAGTTGTGTACGCCGTGGTAGTTGAAGTCGCCTTTTACCTGCGCATCTAAGTCACTCAGGGATGGAATCTAAAATCTGTGGGACTGCAGTCTACTATTCTCTTTCCTTTGATTTGTTAGATGTTAGATCAGAGGTATGTATTGTTTTCCATTCCTTCGATGTCTCGGATCCACTGTGGCTATCACCCGAATACAACTAGCAGACTTCTTGTACTACCTACTCCAGTATAAATTCAAAAAAATTTGGTGAGGAATTGAGGATGCGGAATGGGCTGTAAGTCAATGAATTATAAGCGCAACTTTGAAGTCGATAGTGTATTGGAAGTTTCGGCTTCCCTGAAGCACTCAACTACAACAGGTCTAACTGGTACTACCAGGAACCAGGACCAATTTCGTCCTTTTACTTCAAGTTTTTCATCTTTCATAGAAAACCGAGTAAGCGGTTCAGTGATAAGGACCTTGCAGTGTCAGCCTTCACCCAATCAGCAAAGGCAGTTGCGCTGTGTTCCCCACAAGCGCCGCAGACTGAAGTGTCACTTAAGCCTACCGGCTTGAGATGTTTAGCGAAAACGTAATGACACGTTAGAAGGCCAGCAGTAATTTCTTACAAGCAGCTGATAGCATCCGGTTAGTCTCCCTTCTACCATGGCGTACACATCCATTGATTGATCCAATGTAGGTTTATGTTCTGAGAAATTCTCTGAGCCTTGTCAAACAATCTCATCGGTGATCTCATTTTCTCAAGCAAGAGTCAAAGAAAGAATGACTGCATTCCCGAATTATACATACATATATGTATGTAAAGTTGTTAAAGGTTTGAGTAAGGCCTTAAGTACGGTCTTGCTACGCAGATTCTTAAACCCTACCATCAGTTCTTCACAAAGATCTCCCCTTGGAAAAAAGTTAGGAGTGAACAGTTGTTGGAAGTGGTAAGTACTAGACCCTTGCTTGGTCTAACGAAAACTCGATAACACATTGATTTAGACGGAAGATTTATTTCATAGGCTGCCCATGATATATTTATTAGGAGTGATTCAGCAGTACATCTAGAGCATAGCCGACGTACTTCGAAAACTCCCGTTCAGCTGCGACAGACCATTCTTTGGAGTTTGACGCAAGAAACAGACAAAGTACCATTTTTTCTTAAAAGAACCTTATGGCTGACACTGCGGCCTAGCAAGATCTATTGTGTCTCCGGTCTATTTAGCCTGATAGGTTTATTACCTTCCTATGTAAAAAAGGTGATGTCATTCGTAACCGAGTTTCTAAACTCTGCCAACGAATAGAATTCCCTATGAAAGATCCGTCTACGCAGGCAGTACGGTGCCGGACATTCACAGAGAACGTGCTTAAAGGTTTGTTCCTCTTCCAAACCGAACCGACATTCTGTATATGCACAAAGGTTTAGTCTGTAAAGATGATATCTTAAGCTACAGTGGCCGGTAAGAAAGGCCACTAGCTTCCTCATGTTGTTCCTGTCAATGTTTAGAATTTCCTTGTAGGAAAAGCTCATCTGCAGTTTCATTGCTTACAATACCATGGTGACCGGACAGCCAACCAAGCTTGACCTTGGCAAGTAATTGTAGAGTATCGTAGCAGGACTTGACTGACATAGAATGTCAATGCTTTAAGCGCTGCCTGACTATCTGAATAGATATGTATTTTTGCGTCCCTAATACCTTTATCGAGTTTTATCCTTGCGCAGATCTCAAAAGCATGGATTTCAACCTGGAACACGCTGGGGCACATCCCCATTATTACCGAGACTTTAGTTTTCGGTCCAAAGACACAAGCATCAATTCCCGATTTTATTTCAAATCCGCCAGTAGACCATAGCAGAGTTCTTGTGCTCGACCTCAAATAGCTTTCCAAAACAGTACACCCTGGCCATCAAGTCGGGAACAGTACAGAACTTGTAACTTCTTGTAATTGGGTCAAATATTCATAGGTGTCCCACCAGATTGCCGGGTTTTTAACTTGTGGTCTACTCGTAGTTGAGTTTTATACCATATCTAGCAGTGGTCTTCCTAATGAAAATACTAAAGGCTAAGAGTGGGTTGACAACGTCTTGGACTAAAATGGCGCAAGAGCAAGTGCTTACAATACCTGTAATACCAAGGCAGGCAATTTTCGGTAGCTTTGTTGTCGTTGTCCGTTCACGAACTTATAGCCACCAAACTATGGCCACGTGTGTTATCAGACATTTTGGGAACAAGATACCAAGTACCGTATAGGCGTCGATTGGGCTCATAAGTCTCTGTTGGCACACTAAATGACGAATCGCACCCTTTGTGATGGGTGAAAAATGGGCAAGCTGCTCCACCTTCTGCTACCTAGAGCCCTCACTGAAATCTGCTTTGAGTCCCTGGAATGTACCTTTGCTGTACATCGTCTAACTGGCTACGCTCTCTACTGTAGTCGGCATAAAACTTGAGAATCTGCAAGCAGTTGTTGAAGTTATTTGTATCACACATGTGCTGAAGTTTAAATAAATCGTTGTCCGAAAAACAGGTCATCTCACATAACTTAGGTTAGAGTATTCAGGAAAAAAGGGTAACTTATTTTCAGTCGTTAAAAGGCTCACAAACAACGACTGGCCATTACATCAAGTGCCAACGATACTCCGACCTGATTGCTTCTGCTGTCGATACATATTCATCGCCAGCGAAACCAATAGCAGGGTACTCATTCTCATTTACTCAATTGGGAATCAAGCGATAAGTTCCACAAGTAAAACAAAAACTTGATCCAACTACCCAATGTATTCGTCATTGATTTGCTCCTAAGGAAAACAGGGATCCAACCCACAATCATAGAGTCAATTCACTTTGATCTCAAACAGACGAAGGGTGGGCTTGTTAGTTCAATCAAGGTCACCTTCCATGTTCTTACTTCAAGATACATAGACAAGGCCTGTTGTTGTTCATGACAAGTCTTTGTAGAATTCGAGAGGTCTGGCAGCTCTGCAATGCAGATTCAAGAGTTTTAAATGTCGATCTGTCTTTTGAACGTTGCTTCGTCCTCTATTGAAGAATGTTTTCCTTAACTTGGAAGCTCCTCCTCATCAAGTCATTGTAGAACAGTGTAAAACTCTTCACCTTAAGTCAAAGCGAGTTATATGGTGACTCTCACTGTCATATGTTCGTACTTTGAACTTCTTCAATTTCTAGTGACAAGTTCTTTTTAAAATATGTTTCTTGCTTATCTACTTAGATGACGATGCAGTTCAAAGTGGACAAAGTCTTCAACCAAAACGTCCCTCCAGTCAGTTCGATTGCGAATAGATACATCCAATTTCACACTCCAAGTAAGATAAGGTTCTTGCTCACTTGTGCGCGCCACCTACATTCCTACGTGTTCAATAGAAGACTCCACGATCTTGAAGTCAACATGGAGATCGAACGGTCGCTGTGCTGAAATTTATTTAATTTTTATTTAATTATAAATTCATATTTTTTTGTGGTGGCAGAGACGCTTTATCAGTTTAGATATCAAGCAACATATGAGTTTGCTAAACAATTGCACGTGACTTCAATCAACCACTACAACTACATTGAATCTAACTTTGATTTCTTTTATTATTATTTAATTCATACTCTCGTTTACGTTGTATTTTGCTTCTGCTATTTGTTTTCGTATTTATACGCTAATTAAGTTTCATCAGTTGGCACACAGATACTCTTGACGCGACACAGTAGTCTAAAGAAGTAGAAAAACAAGGCAACAATTGAATTTAGTCTGGGTCAATTTGAAAGTTACTGAAATTGGTCCGCTTGTTAGCTCTCTGCTTATGCACTCATGTCCCAAAGAGAATTAAGATTATGTTGCTAAAAATTGTTTCTAAAGGGTGGTTTAGGTCCAATGGAACTTTATATTAAAAAAAAAAAATAAACTCAATAAGCTAAGGCGCCATTTTGGTTCCACAACTCATGGAAACTGATGTTTATGTGAGAGTTAGTGAGTGAGTCCTCAGATCCGTCCGGTTGAGTTAAGGAAAAGCATTAGTTTCTCAATTTTCTCACCTGAGATCTCCTTAAGGTTGTCAAGGAAGGATTTGCCTAATGCTTGTTGTCTGGGTCTAGCAAGAGCCGGAGATCTGTAGGGGGAGTGAACGAGGGTTTCTTTCTTGTAAATATTCTATAACGGTGTGTTTTGTAGATGTTCGCCAATTGTCCAATGACTGTACTTAAAGCTACAATTCTGGCGATATCTCAGCGGAAGCTTTTTCATCTCTCTCCTTGTAGGTTAGCTAAATCGTGTGAATTTATATCACTATACGCAGTATCCTTTGGAATATCGACTTGTTCCGCTTGCTCCTCAGCCCTATTAAGGGCTGAGCTTTGCCTGACCAAGTCTTCGGTGGCAGTCATCATAGGTACTCCAAGTTTTTTCGCCATTGTTCTACTAGCTTGCAGGAAAAAGAAGCACAATCATTAGTTTTGTTTGCGGCTTGGCTGTTAACTGAGATGGTTGTGTTATACTTGGATAGTGAACCGTTTTTAAGTAGTCGACAGGTCTTCCGAGTTGCCAGCACATCCGCCCGGAAGGCGCTGACATAATTCGGGAGCCGGTAGGGTTTGGATAAGTTGGGGGTTTCCGAGAATACTCCCACTCTGAAATTCATTTGTATTTTCTTTTTTTGAAAGAAAGGTGGAAAGCTTCAAAAGCTGTATTGTAGGACCTTAACCCTATCTAAAAGCACCTCTGACCACAAACCTTATTCCCCACGGTATTGCTGTTAAGCATTTTATCATGACATTTTTAACTCGTTGGTATGCCAATGTAGGAAGCATAGCTATCCAGCAGTCTACCCATTGAGCTCTGAAGGGAAAACTTACAGTGAAATTTATGGCGAAATTCAATGGGAACTCTGGAAAGCTACGAATTGTTTTGATAGTAAATCTACGATGTTACCAAAGGGTTTCGATGTCCAATACCCAGATTCCCTAAATCCGAAGTCTGATTGCGCTATACAATGCAACACTTTTGACATGGAGGTCTTGGGGCAATAGGTGCAGGAGGACCACGAGGGCTTTGGTCGGGTAAGACCGCAGATGGTTAAACTGGCATTAAGTTTTGATAATTATTTCAAGCTTATGAGCACCGAACGGTCGCCGTTGCTAAGTGGTTAGTGCGTTGGACTGCTGTGCGAGCTGTGTGGGTTCAAGTGCCAGCTATGTCCACCGAACATTTCTAGCGGCAACACTATTCGTCGGGGATTCGCAATCCTGCGGGAACATTACTTGTCACGAAAAAGCTTCTCAATTCGCCGTTCGGAGTTGGCAATAAATTGTAAGTCCAGTTTTGGGATCCCTTTTTCGACTAATGGTGGACGTATGACTTAGCCCCACAGGAAATGATCGAGTGATGCCAAATCGCCCGATCTTGGAGGTTAGTTGACCGTTAAATTATTCCTTGATCATGGTCCGTAACGCGAGCTGCAGCTTAATTTTTTGAAGAAATAACTTTTGATGATGGAATAATGGGTCTTTAGGGACTCTTCTGGTTCCACTCCTTTTGCGACAATTTTTTTCATTCACAAACCCAGCTTAACCCTTGCGATAAAACAACCGGTCAAATTGCAAATACTCTAGAGACCAATTGACGAAATAATAAATCAAATGATGGCTTTGTGGGCTTTGTTTATTCAGAGGGGTGTTTTGTGCGCCATGAGAATTACGAAGTCATTTAATAAGCTTTAGTATCGAAGATTGATTTAAGAATTCAGCAAGATGCCTCAGATGCATTTTCTATTTTCTTCACAAAGACTGTGCAGGATGTTCGTTGGGCAATTTGCATCTAACACCTTTGATTGCCTCTTTATACGAGGTTCAGTAGTGAACAAGCCGACTTGGCATACATGGCTTCTGCAATTATTGCAATGCGATTAAATCTATCGATTCTACCAAGATCTGTGAGAGACTATACTGAACGTAGGTGTCCAAAATATTAGCCAGAATGACAAGCATCCCTTGATATGTGTAATCTGTAAAAAGATGTTGAATTGGGTCTTGGCGACCAGGATATAAAAAAGAAAAAAACATCAAGTTGCCAAGAATTCCACAAGGATTCGAAATGGGGCTAAATTCTGTTTGCACTGCCTTCTTAAACGTTTACCCATTTCTTTTATCAGATTTAGCCTCGCTCACATGATTTGTCATTTCTTCCATATACCTCGTGAAAAAATACACCACAAAGCTGTCAAAACGTCAAACGCTCAGCATTTTGCCCTCGTTAATGATGTCAAATAAAGATTTTGGCATTTAATATCATTTTGCATTGTTTTTGTCTAAATGATAGTTTGACATTTTATTAAATAGTGTAATCGGTGGCAAAGTGATTGTGTCAAAACTTGGCAGTTTTGACTGCATTTGACAGCCTTTCACCGTTTGGCATTGGCATTTCATGAAAAATTAAAGTGTCACATTTCTGCGTTTGTATTAAATGGTGGTGTCATTTTATTTGTTGTTTACCATTTGTTGATTGATGGTATTTTGTTAAAGTAAGGTGAAACTTTTAATGGTGGTTAAAAGGTATAAAGTTAATACCAGTCATCGCAATATATTTATGTATACACTTATGTACCGGGTGTTCCATTTATTCAGATCGATTTATAAGTTTAATAAATTCAGTTGTTTGGTGTTGATCTCTCGGACACTCAACTTTTGATGACAATCCGACTGGAGTTCTCTTGCATCAATAACATTATGTAAACTGTTTAAGTCAGATTAGCTGGCTCTTCTCCGCAATTAGAATGGTTCACCTAAACGACGTGAGGTCTATTAGATTACCTTATTAATAGGTTGTGTGGCCTCCTCTTGGGTAGATTTCGATTTTCGAATTAGCTTCATTGGCATGCGCCAGTATCTAGGTTGGGTTAGGTGGCGGTCCCCGCTTAAGCAGGACGCACTTAGATCAAGTGTAGGTTAATTGTGATACCCCCTAGAACCTTGTATGATAAATGACGTCCTTTGAAACAGGTAAGATTTGGTGTTCCACAGTGTGTGCAGAACCATTTGGATCCGAAGACCTCTATCTAGCGCGACAGCTCGGGCTGATCCAAGACCTAGCTTTTCCCAACCATTCATGTTGTGCGTGTTTCATTTTTGGCACGAATGGAAGGGACCTACAATTTATTGCCGACTCAGCAATGGAGAAGCTTTTTAATGACCAATTATACTCTCGGAGGTTTGTCATTCCCCGACGAGAGGTGGTGCTGCGTAAAATGTTCGGTGGACATGTCTGAAGTTTGAACTCACGCAGTTCGCATAGCGATTCAACGCATACATATAGCACGTCCATCAAGCATGCTGCTCTGTTTATAGATTGTTGAAATTGTCTATTAATAGAGAGAAGTCTGTCCGTTTTTGTTTACAGATTTAGGTTAGGCAAGATCTCGCTTGATGAAAGGCTAGTGCCGATATTAATCCATCTGTCTTCTGGCTTCAATTTAAAATCTATGGGAGCAGATGGTTCCTTCCTATTTCCAGGGTGGTTCTGGCTTGCCTTTTCTTTGTTTGCTCAAAACATTCCTGTGTCCTGGAATCCAGCATAGAGATCCTATTTAGAGACCTGCGGCATTGCTTTTCTAATTTGGATAGTATTGTCGGTTGACTAATTGAGTAATTGAAAGCCAAGCCATAGCTTTTTTGACTGCCGTGATTGTAATCCCGGAATTGCTTAGTAATCTTCAAATTGGATATACTGAAGAAGACTTCTGTCTCCATACCATATGGTGGTTTAGATTCGCTTGTGTATAACTCTTCGCATATTCATTTAAGACCACTCCCCGGGATTTCTAAAAGCTTCTGTTAGGAATTTTGGTCTTGTATTTGACATTAAAGTCGATGTAGGTGATGATATTATCCGTTTTACTAGGAATACAATTATTGTGGTGTGGGGACCTGGAGTGCCCCGTATAAGCATTGGCCAACAATGACGACTCCCTAAGCCCTAAGCTACCATTTGGTTTCTATCAAAAGGGAGCAAGTGGCGCATTGGTTCCAGAGTCGCGGTAAGAGTTATTCTTAAAGCATCCGTGCATCTGTAGAGCATGATAGCTTCTGAACTTTTCCCAGATGATAAGTGCTGCCCACCAGACTCATTATTCTTGCTTAAATCCAGTGTATCACTTTAGGCCGAAGGCCCCATTTCGGCCCCAAAAGCCTTACGACATAAATAGAAGGCAATTGAGGTCTTCCTGACAAAGCCTTGTGCATATATTCAATTTCGATCGAACATGTTCTGCACATTGAAGTTCTGTGCGATTTTACTTTGGAGTGGTGATATACATAAGGTACCTTGTATTTTCTTGTGAACAACACCAGATCCGTCTCTGATATGCTTATCACAATGTTTGTTTGGCCGCATTCACAGTATCGAAGAGTTTCACGTTTCCATATAGCAGGTTTCCTCTTTGGCCGGAACTCCAAGCCTCGCGGCTAAATGTGCTTTCTGATGTGCTGTGACCTAATGCTTGGCAGGCTTTTTATTTTGTGCTAACTTAGCGGAAGCGTTGTCTGTGACCCATAGGTTACTTCCTTTTTCATTTATCTGCTGCAGTGCTTATCCGGAGATCTTGTATAGTACCGTTTCTATCGTTTTTTGATTAAGTCGTTTGCTTTGGAGTTACCATCAGCAGCGAATTAGAGTACACTCCTTCGTTAGTGCACCCTAAGCGTACTTTCACATCTAGTTGACTGTTGGATGATGATATCCGGATTAGATGCCGAAGCAATCGTAAGACATATCGCAACTTAACAAATAGCCATGACTTTTCTACGGAATATACTGGAATGGTTGGGTGACTGTAAAAAGTATGCCAAGAAGTATCAGGATAATCCCCGAATGTCATGCATAGTATTCCATCACCATTCCTGTCGGCTGCGAATGCGAGTGTTGTAGGTATTTAATATTGACGTCTGGCAACAGGATTACGTAAGCCGAGCATTACGCATTTTAAGGTTTAGCTGTGAGCGAGTTAAGCCAAAGATTCTGTGGTGCCCTGTGGCATTCTCCCCCATTGTGACAATTCACTCAGTCGCAACGACGATTTCATTGCTTTGTCTTGGAATGTTTACATCCACTAATCCTGAGGTGATGAATAGGTATTTCGTTCTTTGTTAGGAGCTATAACTGCGGCATAGCGTCCTACGTTTACTCACCCTGAATCAGCAATTCAGTCTAGAATTAATTTCTAGATTATGAAGGGCCACTGTTACAGCTTCCAGTTTTATTGACTTGAGTGCAACTGTAATGTCCAGAAAGGCTATTGTGGAACATTTTGTGGCAAAAATGTAGGAAAAAGTATCGATTAAACGCGGATCATTTTTTAACAAAGGAGGACAGATTCTTTTCCATATATGTATATACATAGAACATCGAATAAATTTACAAAGAATTGCTAATATGTATGTATCACAGATTTTTAGGACTCTAGCTGGTTTCTTCCTTTTCTTCGCCCTTGCACCTCTTGCAGAAATAATATGCGGGAAGGTCCAGTCGAATTCCATGTCTGTCCTGTGATTACACCTGTAATGACTCTAAGATGTCATCTATTTAGCAAAATCAATCTCTTGAAGCTCTTCTGGTGTATTGCATATCAAATTTGTCTGCTAGTTTGGCAAGTGGTGCCATTTGACCATCTTAGATTGGAACTGCGTTTAGCTTTATTTTCACTCTAAATTTGTCATACAATCTGGCAATCCGATATTCTCTTTGTCAGAGAGAATCTGCATAGCAGTACCATGCTTGGCACGAGGAAGGCGTTAGGTTCAAGCAGAGAGCAATTGACGCTGATGGTGGAACTCATCACAGGACACATTAACCTCAACAAACACATGCATAGAATGGGCCTCGCTGACACAGAAACATGTAGGAACTGTGGGGAAGAAGAAGAGGACCTCGAACACTTCCTATGCCATTGGCCAGCCCTAGCGAGGATGCGACAGAGGACCTGAAACATCTCAAGGACAAAGGAATCGGCGGCATCCTGGCCTTCACCAAAGAAACAGGAAGATTCGCCAGACCACACGTACACTAGTGTCAACTCCATGATTGTTTCCACCTTCCCTAGATCCCTCCCAACATACGTCCCAAGCCAAGCCTATCCCTGCAGTTCCGAAGATTAAAGGAGGGGAACACAACGGCCCCGACAGAGGCCTAAGTGAAGAGCCTTCCGCTCACCCTCATATACCATACCATACCATAACATGCTTGGCAAGTTATTCGGTTTCCCACATCAGCCAAGATAGGCTCAAGGCCCTTTGTGTACCTAAGAGAACTCCGGTGAATTGTACCCTTAGATAGGGGTTTGACTTAGTACACTGCATTCAATAATTCTCCTCCTCTGAGATGGTGCTGGTCAGTGGCAAAGGAGGTACATAAGTTGTGGTTTCCTCCTCATCCCTGCAGCTTCAGCAAAAAATCGTGAAAGAGAGCCCTTACTCTGAAGGTGTGAATTTCTATTCTAGAAGAGATAAGTCATGTGTAGTGAGTGCCAATTCCTTCAGGAAATCTTTTGTGGGGATAGCGGCACTGTATCTTAACTATTCCGGTGCATTGCTATATTCAAAACATTCCACCAGATCAGTGTTTTTCAAAGTGTGGGTCGCGACTTCCAAGGGTGTTACTATAGTAACACAACTACAGTCGCGCGACGTTTTACAAGGCACCCGCCGTTACAAAATGATTTGCATTGCAAGTTTTGCAAGATGATGTTGTTGTTTCATATGCGGATGATGTTGCCATAGTTTCTGTCTGCTCATGCCTAGACTGTCTGTTCTAACACGCAGGCTGCTTTTGACATTGTCGATGAATGGTGCCCTAGGGGTGGGCTTTCGTTCAACCCTCTGAAAACTGAGGTTGTTCTCTTTACGAGAAGGAAGGTTGTGACCGATCTGACTCAGCAGCGACACTATCCAGATTTTCGATGAAGCCAAATATTTAGGAGTGGTCCTAGATAAAAACTTCTTTGGGAAAAGCATGTCAAGTTGAAGACATCCAAGGCGCTCTCAGTTTTCTGGCAGGGTACATACATAAGTGTACTTCAAAGAACGGCTTGTCTCGGCTGCATAGGAGCTTTTCCGAATACGCCTGGCTCTGCTCTCGACGCTCTGCTTGACCTACATACCTGCCCTTGATACTTTTTTCATGGGCTGTACTATCAAAGCAATCCATCGTCTTAGACGAGGTGGCTTTTGGTATCATCATTGCTGCTGTCTTCGTGGAAACCGATAACAATAGACTTCATTTCTCACTAGGCAAGCATGCCTCTGTTTTCCAAGCAGATATTTTTGCAATCCTAATGGCAACGGACTATATTGATAAGAGTCACAACAGAAGGATCGGAGCATCTTCGTCTGTAGCGATAGCCAGGCTGCGCTTAAGACCTTGCTCAACCCTTTAACAAGTGGCAAGATAGTGCGAGAATACAAGAGCTCTCTAAATTCGGTCGCAAGGCTGAACTCTTTGACTCTTGTATGGGTCCCAAGTCACACTAGGATCTCTGGAAATGGGATCTCCGATGAGATTGCTAGACAAGGCTCAAAGGATATTTTCTCAGGACCTAAATCTGCGTTGGCGATTGGGTTTCCTACAAACAGCGGCATTCTTGCCGTCATTATTGTATCAGAAGAGACTGTAAACAACTTATTGGCTTTCTCCGAAAGTCGAGAAAATTCCAGTAAAATAGATAAAAACTGGGTCCTGCTTTCTGGTAGTACAATGAGCCAGTTGCGTCTGAGTGCTCCAGTGAAGCGTTTCCTAATCCGACAAAAAAAAAAGTTTTGCAAGTTTGCACTTTTTTAATGGGCTCAAGGAGGTCGTTATTCTAAAAAGATTGAAAAACACTACACCAGATGATCACGAAGCGATAGAGCCAATGGGTTATGCGAGGTTGCACGCCCTAGTAATAAGATAATGATCGAGCAGGACTTAGTAAGATCATTACAGATCGATTGCGATGCCCAAACAGGGATGTAGGATCATGGGTGTCAGATCTAAAACGTTTTACCCACAGATTTGGGCGAATAACGTTGATTTATTGACCTACCATGCACTTTAAGGACCATCACAGTGACATTTGGGTGAAATTGTGTTCTAAATTTTCAAACGATGTATGCAGACCTCGGGGTTTTGTTTTGGTTCTTTAACACTCAAGTTCTAGTTACGTTTCCATCTGCGGAGTATAAGCCCCAAGTATTTCACGCTGTCAGACAGTGAAAGAAGGATCCCCTCAATGGTCGGCAGTTAAAAAGAAAGTTACAGATTGTTAGACAATTTCCTTTTAAGTTTCCGCACCCAGTGGCACATTACCTCTTTTACTTTTTACTATTTCCTCTGTGAACTCATCCTATTAGCCACTGAAACTTACAGTCATTGAAACACCTATCCATGAGTATTTGTTGTTATAAGGAAAAACTATCAAAACACTCATCTGTTCAAACATTTAAAAGAAATAGGTTTCGAGGCGAAAAAAAACCTTCAACTAGACAGTTGAGATAACCGTTTACCCCTGTGTGCGAGTTTTTGACGTATCTGTTGTGGAGGGCTCGGATTCCATTGGTTCTTCTTTGGAATACAAAATGGAAACGCATTTCCCTCACCTCATGACCACAAAATTTCGATTGTTTTTCGTGCGCAAATTGTTATTGCTGTCCAAATGGCTGTTATCATTTCCCACATACGTATACGTAGTACTTCTTCTACCCCTTTGGCGTTATCTGCCAAAACATTTGAGTTTTATTGCCTTTCCTGGCCCATAATTGCTGCAGAATTCAGAATGGAAATTAACCTACAATTCTAATCCATTTTTATTGGTACCCTTGTAAGCTGAGCTAAGCTAAGAGTGGCTTAGTTTTTTTTTTGTCAGCTATTCAGCAGTTGTGTCAATATTGGATGTGTGACTTTAATTTTTTATGGCGGTCTGCGGAGCTGATCTGTGAGGTTGTGATAACAGTATAGTATGCGCCAATAGATAGATAATAGAACTGATTGCCAGCGAAAGAAATATGTAGGAAAGCAGAAACCCCGATAGACAGAGAGAGAGAGAGAGAGTGGTCTTTACTTTAATCAACAGCCAGCACTGGGGAAAACTATATTGTTGACGCGGTGATTTCGTCGGAAAAGTGGGAGGCAAAGGCGGCTAAAGAGGCTGGAGCGGAGGGTCAAACAATCATGCGGTGCGCACGAGATAGAATTTAATTTTTCTTGATAGTGTAATTTTTCTGTACAGCGCAGAGCAGGAGCAAGAGGCAGAAATGAAAAAAAAAACAAGAGAGAGAGAGAGGGTGTACGAGTATGAGTGTGACAATAAATTGTAGGGTAGTTTGTGGGTACTTAAGAGACTACTTAGTTCTGGGCAAGTGTATACACTACAACTACATTGGCCGTGGAAGCTGATTAAAGAAATTAGCTACATAAATCTGATTTTCTCTAAATTTGCTGAGTGATTGTGTGTGTTGTCTTCAGCATAAGGGTACTTCTCTAAAGATGATGTTTTTGTATGTCGTTGTTGGTATTGCAAAGGTTTCAACTTGATCTGGGAGTCAGACGTGTAGTGTAGTCGCACGAATATTCGCTTGATTTGATTAGCATCAACGCAGCTCCTAATTTACCAATCGTTAACACATCTCTTGAGATGAGCTCGCATATTTGCGGTAGAACTTAAAAAAAAATCTGGTTTTGTAGCTTAAAAAAATATGTTGAGCATTGTTAGTTGGTTAGCACATTGGCTTAACACACTCTTCATGCGAGTGCTAAACTGTTAAACGTTAACCTTAGGTTAGGCACAGGGTTTAATGAAAAGGTTGGCTTAAGTCTACTTTATCAATTCACATGAAGTCGGATTGGGCAACGAAACGAAAAAGAAGTCTTTATAGCCTTGTCATCATCACATGATAACTTGTCAAAAAGTAAGCGCCGACAGTAATTTACTATCATTTTGTGGGGGGTTGGTGGTTGTCGCTTGGAATGTGTACAACGAATCTTTTGGTTTTGTAAAGGGTCAATGATTTCCATCACGTGTTTTTTTTTTTAATTTTACGAGAGAGAAAGTGGTCGCAGCTGCTCAGTGATTAGTTTTTCGGACTGCTGTGCGAGCTACGTAGGTTCAACCCTTAGTAATATTCGTTTGCAATCTGCACGAGCAAAAAAAATTGTAGATTCGAAATGGAATCACTTCAAGTTGCACTTGGCGGTTGACATGCCGTTTTGATGTAAGAATTCGTGGTCTGGTGCAGGCCAGCCGGGCATTAGCTCTATACGGCTCCCTCGCGGCAAGGGTCTACACTCCGCTAGGACTGGTTAAAGGACAAATCCACTCACACTTCCTGCAGAAGGCCAACCTCTAAATGGGAGGATATTAATCAACTGCGCGATTTCAAGGAAGATATGACCGATCTACGATAAAATTAGAACAAAAGATCTCCTAAGCAGAACCCGCCTAAAATTGTTAGAAAACCGGCGATAACCACAGGGCATTGGCCAATTAGAAACCATGCGGTCAAATTGGTATTCCATACCACTACCACTGCCGCAGGTACGAAAATGAAAATGTGAAGAAAGCTGTTTCCCATTTCCTCTGTAAATTTCCGGTACTTGCAAAGCCAAGAGAATTGTTGTTTTAGTGCAAGCAGACTAAAACAACCATTCTTCGAAGACCTCAGTGATATATCGCATAAGGGGATACAAGATCTAATCCGCTTTCCAAATTCCATAGGCTACATCTAGGCACTCCCGGCTGTCTCACCCATTTTCAACAACACACATCATCAACCAGGTCACACGAGTCGTGATAACAAAAAGGCACATCCTAGTGCTAATTGGGTTCAGTTGAACCACCACCTTTACCTACCTACGTATATAAGAAGTGCAACACTAGTCGTATATAAGAAGTGCAGCCTGCATCAGCATCACAGAAGTTCTCAGGCCTACAGCTGCTTTAGACACTCTGCTTCATTATAAAGGGTTTTCTAATAGGGACAAGTAGAGGGTAAAATTTAATAGAACAAGTTGTGTGTGAGATATCAACGAATTTTTATGTGTGGAATATGACATCGTTGAAATGGCTGCCGCGGCTTCGCTGGGTGACGCGCATCCGAGAGGTCCAATTTTCGGTGACTCTGGCGCATTGATAAGGCTGAATTTGAGGGGTGGCACGGTTTTTGTTGACTTTGAGGACACTGTTCGTTTGCGGCTTATTGGTATAGACCTGCGACTTAAGGAAGCCCCACAAGAAAAAGTCTGACGGGGTCGAATCGCCCGATCTCGGTGGCCGGTTCACGTCGCCTCTGCGTAAGATAACCATGCCCTCAAATCGCTCGTGCAGAATGTCCATTGTGGCATCAGCTGTGTGGCACGTATTGCCGTCCTGTTGGAACCACATGTCGTTCACATGCATATCATCCAATTTGAGGCAAACGAAATTGGTTATAATCGATGGTTAGCACTCTCCGTTGATGGTGAGTGCAATGTCATCGTCGTTTTCGAAGAAGTACGGCTTTCTGCGGATGCATTGCCACTTGGTGTGGATTGGCATCGACTTAAATCCGGCAATTTTGCTTGTTGACCTACCCGTTTATCCAAACATGAACATGATTTTTTTTTTGCTGAAATCGCGATCCGCTTCCAGCTGCTCCAGAACCAGAAGTTTTTTTACGTGCACGTGTTGCTCGACGCTTTAACTTGTCATGGTGATGTGTCTTTAGTGTCTGAAAAATAAAAATTTGGAAAACTAACAACATATAAAACAACATGGACACCATAAACTGTCAAAATCTACCCGCTCCTATTGGAAAACCCTTTATTTTAGAACTGGTTAAAGGGTTGAGCAAGGCCTTAAGGCCTGTCTTAGACGCAGATGCTCCGATCCTTCCACCTATTCTTAACAATATAGTCTGTGACCATTAAGATAGCAAGGGTCTCTGCTTGAAAAACAGAGGCATTCTTGCCGAACGAGTAGTGCAGTCTTGTGTTATCGACTTCCAGGAGGTGCGGATTTACCGATCATAGCCGCTCTGACAAGCCATTTCTTCCAGGCTGGCGTAGGCCGTTGGTGATGATTAATATATGTACATAAATCCAGGCCAGACAGGCCTATGTCACTAGGTTCAACCCGCAAAGCTTTTATAAAATAAGCTGTTAACGCTCGAATGCCGAATGCCCTAAGAGTTAACTCTACGGTGGATCATAAGAACTTGACCTCCAAATTTCTTGTTGTAAGATTGATGACAACTTAGAAGGTTTTGTCTGTAATTGTCCCACTTGTATTACACTTAACTTTGGCCTCTGGTCACAAAGGCAACTACGGGGGACGACATTTTATGTATTTTCCAGTTTAGTACAGTTTAACTGTCCAGTAATTTTGGTAAGAATAAAGCCAATTGGTGCTGGGATGCGTCGTTTTGAAACCACAACCTGGTTGTTTGTGGGCGTTATAGGTTGATAGACGAAGATATTAAAATCCAACCTGTGGAATTAAGGAAAAGGATTAGTTTACCAGTCTTTTTCTTGGAAATATCTTTGAGGTCCTCGAAGAAGGGTTTGTCTAAAGTGCGTTGCCTGACCCTCGCTAGTGCCGGACATTTATACAGGAAATGATGCAGAGATTCTTTTTCGCTGTTATCTTTTCAACTACGACAGAAAATGGTGCGGGGGATACCTAGCTTGGCTGCGTGGTCTTCTATTGGCCAGTGGCGTGTGCTAGCGGCTACTATTCTTGCAATATCTGGTCTTGATCTGTTAAGTAGCTCGTTTGTTTTTTGTTTGTTGTAATCGGGCCAGATCTTTTTTGATATGAAGCAGTTGTTAAGCCTTAACGGCTCCTAGCGGGATGTAGTCGGAATAAACAGAATCCAGGAACACTATAGCAACTGACCTTATACAGGATTTTTTTTATCGTAGTCTCTGACTGAAATCAGCCTATCTAAAGGGGCCAACCCATTATCATTCTCTCTATCGACGGACGATTCACAGCTTGGTTGCGTACACGTTGTACACAACGCACACGGTAGTCGAACTTTTTACTTCTCTCTCCTTCGAGATAATTGGAAGTAATAAAGGAATTTATGTAATTTGTTTGATTTGTGTGCCCCAACGACATATTCATTCGGTCACCTAAAGAGAGAACGAATTCTATAAGTCGGGCCAATAAGAAAAAATTCAGACAAATGACAAAAAGTAACCTTCAAACCTCTCTGAAAAGGAAAACTATTACTCCCACGACATAATAACTTCATGAATCCCTCGACGGTAACGGAAGCTCCAAGGTAATAACTTCATCATGCCTCCAACAGACGAAATAGTTCTTCAAGCAATTTCCCCCCAGACAACAACGAAAAACAGCGCCGACCTCGGAAATCAATTTCGCTACTCATAAATGAAAATATCATTTTCGTTTTCATTTTCAGCCGGTCTTCCTGTGTGTCCTCGTTTTCGTCCTCAAATAAATGCAAATGCATAAATGGAATATTGAAATGGCTTTTACAGACAAAGAAGCACTACTCGTTGGGCCGTGAAACGGTATCCTCGGCCAAAAAGAAACCACATTCTTGCATCATTAGATTTTCATTCCTTTATCCGCAAAATAGCGCCTGCCACAAAGAATGCCTATAAACTCCCCGCTATCCCACAGATGTTACACTTTTACTAAGAAAAAAAGTTTCCCCCTTAATGTGCCTTGAATCTACTATACATACATTCGCTTGATTCAAGTCAGTAAAAGCGGAAAGAGGAGAAAAAAAAGAAACTGCAAAAAGGAGGACACCAGCACATTGTAGTAACTACCTTTTTGAAACATACATTGCAAGGAGTATTGATTAAACGACGACTACGGCGACGACGAGTACGAGGACGACGACGTCTGTTCGACTTAGTAACACGTTTGATTACGTATAGTAAACAAGGCACCCCAATCGTAAAACAAGTCACATTTTCCTTGAAACATGAAGGACTTCCCTCCACTGGCGAGTAAAGAACACAAAACAAAGGCTATCAGCAGTAACCTTAGAACAATGGACGAGCAAAAAATTGTCAAGAAGTCGTGTACGGCAATCCTCTGTGAGCTGACACGTTTGAAATCACAGCAGAAGTATCTCGAATGCAGCCAAGTTAAATTGAATCCGGAAAACTTTGGCGATGACAATGGTGACGGTGCTGTGCAAGCTGCTGTCCGCGAGATTGAGGATTTAAAGATCACGTTGGCCAACGAACTGGACGAAGAGAAGATGTCAGCGAAACGTGATGTGGAAAACATGTGGATTTTTATCAATGCTATTCGGGATGATGTCCTGGATGCAGATCGTTTCAAACAATTTACCGTGCAATCCATTCGAGAGAGGATTCTTTCGATTAATTCCATGTTGGGGAAACTATCGGAAAGGAATCAGCAGGCATTGCAAGAAGCTCAACGGCAGATAGTAGAGATTGAAAAGGATACGAAAAAACTTCTAAAATGATGTGTACGGCTATTTCAGTTGACATGTAGATATTTTGAAATAAAGAAAACGTGTTTACTACAAGTTTTTAGAGTGACTCAATGTGGCATGCTTAGAACCATACAACGGCGGTGTGTGGATGTCAGTTTTCTTTACAAATTCGTTTGTTTTTGGTAGTCACAGGCGTTTTTGGGAAAGTTCGGATTAGCCAAGATTATTTTTTTCTACAATAGGCTTCCTTCTCGTACTGAGCGAGCCGGAAGGCACCCATTCTCTTGCTTACAACCAATTGAGAAACATTTTGAACAAGATTGAGATCATGGAGGAACTGATAACGGGAGCGTGGTTGATTGTTTCTTTGTATGTGAATCCCCTGCAGAAACGCTTCAGTTTGCAGCGAACTAGAGTAGGACAGTCGCACAAAATATGCTCTCCAGTTTATTGATCTTCCAATCAGGGGCGGCACAGCTTATTAGGATCGTAGTTGAGTGAACAATGTCCAGTGAGGAAGTCCGTGTGGCTGTATCTCAGTGGTTAATGCGCTGAATTTCCGCGCTGTGTATGAACCAATAATGGTTCGCCGTACGAACTCTTGGCAGTTCGCCGATCATTTTGATTTCCGTTTGAACTGCAGTGGTTTTCGACTCTAAAACAGCAATTGATACATAAAGTATTGCTTGATACATAAAAGGTAAATAGTGAGACCTAGCTACCCTGGGATCTTGTGGTTTGAAAAACATCTTCTCCAACCTCTTGCCAGGCGTTTAAAACCACATGTGTGTTGTGATCCCCAAAATTGACCTTCCAGCTAAACTTGAGTTTCAACTTGCGCTCCGATAATGTCTCGTACTTACGAAGGTACGAGTATGGTGGCTCTACGTAGGCCAAGCTGGATTTACATGGATCTATTGCCCGGTAGTATCAATAATTTATTTCGAAGCAGTTGGAGCTCGTGACGTGGACTATCAAAGAGATAAGCACCTAGATAGAGCTTCCGTTGGGATAGAGCTGGATAGGTACAGATGAAGTAGACGATTCTGCCTTCTTCCTCTCTGCAACTCCCATAGAAGTCGTTTGAGAAAAAGCACATCCTTCTGGCATAAAGGGCAACGGGAAAATAGCTAAGAACACCGATTACTGTGCTGATAAGTGATCTTCAGGCAAGATGAGACTTTTAAATCGAGTGAAATTAGCATGGGCCAAATCTTCTTGGAGGTATGTGATTCCATTACCCCACCTATGGTTTTTCTTGCCGATCTCTTAGTGCTCTTAAGAGCAACATTCATCTCGCGGTGGTATGTCCAGATAACGCAGTTCTGGTAGGTTATCCAGAGTAGTGTCACATTTGGCACGTTCATTGGCGTTGCAATTTCCTGGAATGCCCCTATGAAACTAACTACTAAGGTTACTTTAAATTTTCAGACTACCTCTGATGACTGGTCAAATTGTTTCCTTCAAGTGAAAAGCATTAAAGGCTACAAGGAAGGCACTTCCACTCGATCTTTCTTTTCCCTGTATGCAAGAGCACCTTCTTATGAATTTTGAGCGATGGCACGGGTTAGGTTGACTTTGCGGCTTATTGGCATAAACTTCCGCCTTAAGGAAACCCCATAAGAAAAAGTCTAACGGGGTCGAATCGCACGATCACGGTGGCCATTTCACGTCACCTCTGCGTGAGATAACCATGCCCTCAAATCGCTTCTTCAGAATGCCCCTGGCGGCATCAGCTGTGTGGCACGTAGCGCCGTCCTGTTGGAACCACACGTCGGTGACATACATATCATACAATTTGGGCCAAAATAAATTGGTTATCATCGATTGGAAGCGTTCTCCGTTGATGGTGATGGCAATGCCATCGTCGTTTTCGAAGAAGTACGGACCGATGATGCCGCCGGCCGACAATCCATACCAAACAGTGACTTTCTGCAGATGCATTGCCACTTGGTGGACCTCGTGTTGATTGGCAACGTCCCAAATCTGGCAATTTCGCTTGTTGGCGTACCCGTTCATGCAAAAATGAGTCTTGTCGCTGAAGATGATTTTTTTGCTGAAATCGGGGTCGGCTTCCAACTGCTCTTGTTTTATTATTTGCACATGTTGCTCGACGCTGAAACTTGCCATGGTGATTTGTCTTTAGTGTCTGAAAAATAGAAATCGGGAAAATTAACAACGGATAAAACAACATGGCCGCCATGAACTGTCAAAATCTACCCGTTCCTATTGGAAAACCCTATTCATGGGATTTATGTCAAAAAAAAAAAGGAATTGAATAGTACCAATGTCAACATTCTTTATCGTTACATATCGTGTGTGTATCACACTTTGATCTTCACTAATTGATTCGATCCGAAACTTCGTAATAAACCATAAATTTCTTCCGATAAGTACTGTTGCGCAAAACGAAAGCAGACAGCTCGGCATCAGCGTCATTGAGTTCGCCAGCTCAGATTCGAATATATGCTGTCACGAATGTCTTTGACCCTCAAGAATGCGATTACGATACAATTTCGCGCCTGCAAGTTATCTCCAACGAAGTTGAGTTGAAATTTTTTTTACCAATACGGCAGAGTTCCTTGGAGGTCACTTGCACTTTAAGATCATCATCACCATCAACATCATCATTGCGAAACCAGTTTCAGCAGGTTCCTCTAAACGCAAGTTGCTATCGAAAATTTCCCAAACAATTATATAAAACATAAAATAAGTACATTAAACGTTGTATCGTATAGGTAGATTTTATCACGACTTTTTTTAGCATTTTAATTGATATTGCACGTGGGAATATAGTAGAATTACTCACGAAGTGCCTCATTTGTTTCGTTTCAGGTGGCAATAAAAATAATCGACAAGACATGTTTGAATGAGGAATACTTGGCGAAAACATTTCGGGAAATCGCAATACTCAAGGAGCTGCAACACCCGCACATCACACGTCTGTATGAAGTAATGGAATCTCAGACCATGATATACCTGGTGACGGAACATGCGGCGAGGGGTGAGATATTCGATCATTTGGTGGAAAATGGCCGAATGAAAGAACCGGAAGCGGCGAGGGTATTCACCCAATTGGTTGACGCTGTGCAATATTGCCATTCCAAGGGAGTGGTACATCGTGATCTCAAAGCAGAAAATGTCCTGCTTGACAAAGACATGAATATTAAGGTAAAGTTACGGTTTAATCTGTTTTTTTTTTCTTGTAATAATTTTTTGGTTTCTTTGCAGCTTGCTGATTTTGGATTCAGTAATAGATACGATGAGGGAACCCCACTGAGAACGTGGTGTGGATCCCCACCATATGCTGCGCCAGAAGTGTTTCAAGGGCTTGAATATGATGGCCCGAAGGCAGATATCTGGAGTCTGGGAGTTGTGCTCTATGCACTGGTCTGTGGAGCGTTACCATTCGATGGTAAAACACTATTGGACTTGAAGAGCAGGGTGGTTCTTGGGAAGTTTCGAATTCCATATTTTATGTCGCAAGGTAAGTTAGTTAACCGATAAGAACAAACTGAAATCAAACCAATGGTCACAAATCTGCCTTACATGAGTCACAGTAGCCTTACAAGGTTCTAAATATCGGCGTTTCTTTCCATAGATCGCATAGAGGAGCTACAATGTGATGATTTTCTTAGGCATTATTTTGATTAACCCAATCAAAGACAAAGTTTTGAAACCACTTGCGTTATCAAACCAAAATAAAACTGTTTATGCATACTTTATGGTATGACATACTGCTGGTCCACTGTTGTAGACAATGAACAGATATTCAAGCTCAACACTTGTTCTTCTGTTCTAAAACAGTTCAAGACCGATTTGTTGTAGCCACAGGTCGAGATTGAGAATGTCACATGATCGCACATCTCGATATCGATCTTCTGGGCTCAGAATTTCTGTTCGAATTGGAATAACCCCTGTACATCGTATCTTTTATTTCGTTATGTCACCACAAGTACGAATCATAAACATTTTAAAATAATACATTTCCTCTATTCCAGATTGCGAGAATCTAATACGTAACATGCTTGTTGTTGAACCGGATCGACGGTACACTCTCAAGCAAATAATCAAGCATCGATGGCTAAGTGAGTGGTCTGGGGACATTGAGACAACCTCCACCCGCATTCAATCAGTCAACGAACCCACAAACCTCGATTCGGTGGTTATGACACACATGCTGCAATTGCCCGGCCTAACAGCTGATATGATTGCACAATCGGTGCATGAAAATCGTTTCGATAATATTTACGCGATATATAACCTACTGTACGATAAGCTTCAAGAGAAACGAAGAGAACAGCAAAGACTGCAGCATCACGCCAACTTGGCCTACTCTAGGTAAGATATATGGGTCAGAAAATGTGTACCATTCATAAAGCCATGCCACAATGTTGTGTTTGGAATCGATAGAATGAATGTAGAGTTGGCTAACAACAGAACAACAATAGACGTTGTACATACATACAATTGCAATGTGTGCTGCTGTTGGGTATTTCGAGTTTTTCTGCCGCCGCCGTTGACTGTTTGGCGCTATCTCTTCCGGTGACGGCAGTCTTGTTTTGCTTTAACAATAGCACATGTCTTCCAATGCGCTATGGTATGGGGTGGAACAACTGTAATAAGCTAAAGGTTATCTGTCATAGTAATCGTGAAAACTTCGGAGTGGGGTGCATTTCGTTAAGCTGTGACAGTATTTAGCTTGGGCTATTGTTGTAGATGAATTGGCAATTTGTGATGGTAATGAATGGTCGCGCATATTTTGAACAGCATTATTATTCAGCCCTTTACGTCCTGTAACAGTTATGCAAATAAAATAAACGCTGGTCTTTGTAGGTCGCGCAAGACAAGCATTACGACGGGTGTGGTGGACAGATCAGAGCCAATCAAACAGGAGTCGATCGATCGATTGAGTCCGCTAACAAATGCCACATGTCCGACCGCAGGTTTGCTGGGCTGGGCCGATGTGTCTGTGGATCTGGAAAAATTCGGTGAATTAGAATTAGAGTGCCTAGCGCGACCGAATGAGGTGAGCTTGAGTTTGCAAATACTCAACACGTGCTTTGTTTAAACTTTTTTTTCTTTCTTTTACAGCAAGTGAATAACCAAAACCACTTAAGCGCAACCATTTCTGGAGCAACCGGTGGCAATACCCGACGACACACAGTCGGTCCTGGTGATGTCGCACACGAGCAAGCGTTGGCCAATCCGAATGCAATTAATCCAATTAATTTCAAGTGTGTCGACAAGGAAGGTCCCTATCTGCCAATCAATTTGCCTATGCTGCAGAATCAGCCACTGCACAACCTTACAATAAAGGATCAGCATTTATTAAAGCCACCCACGGTTATGGGTGCAAGTAAGTTCGATACATCAATTGATTTTGTTCTGTTACTTACGTATTTATTTGCTTGTAGCTGGTGCATTTGGAAGAAGAGCTTCGGATGGAGGAGCCAATCTTCATATATATTATCCGTCATCGATGAATAATGTCCAGCAACCACAAACACAACCACAAATGGAAGGATATTATCCAAACACAAGCATTGCCGGTGGAGTTTGCGGTGCAGGTGCAGAGCATGTGACACCAGGTCAAGTTGCGGTTGATCAACAGCAACAACAACAGCAGCAACAAGCTATTGTTAACATGATGGGAGAAGCGGTGATGAGTCAGTCGAATACGTCGGAAGTTAACGAGGAGTCAAGTGATGAAATTCAAAGGTAAGCCTGAGAACTTGCATAAGTTAAATTTAAGTTCAGCATTATACTTAAAATGGTGGCTAAGGCTGATTCATGAAGCTAAATGTTTGAATAATTTCCATGCGATTACAATATTTTGATGACAAATTACTTGTTGACGTCGTAATAAATTGGGAGTGAACTTGATCGCTATCGCTTGCGTACAATTCCTAGTCTGTCTACTAACATCAGAAAGTGGCGAAGCTATACACCCACAGTTGGCTAAAATCAAGCGGTTGGATTTATTATTTCGCATCGAATCTGACTGCTTATACTTCTAAAGTTTGTAAAAGAGTTATCTTCAAGTTATTCTCGTAGACAGAGCAACAAACTCATAGATGTCTGTAGTTTGTACCAATTTTCATCCTTTTCCAGGCGGAGCTTGCAAAATAAGACTGAAGAGGATTTAATTTTCCTATTGAATTTTTAAATGTCTCTTTTAATTTCTCTAAGCTTCTAGTTGTAGCCACATATAATATGCAGTTCTCACTTCCTTACGTTTTGCAAATTCTGGAATTCCATAGAAAGAATCACCTCTTCGCTAGTTCATTAAGGTTTTCATTGGCTACAATACCTACTTTCGTCTCCCTATTGCTTGACTTTATTATGTGCAGATAATTTACTTACCTAACTTGATTGAACAAGAGCATTTGCACACAAGTTCGTTCAGCCAGTACGGTCTTTATACATTTAAGATGTGGTCGTCCTATTCTGTGTAGTCCCTCAGACGTGGATTCAAAGACTCTTCGGGCCGAAGTATCGTTGTTTATCTGTTCTACTTGACTTAGGCACCTGGAGTGATACATTGTCTTTTCATTGACCAGTTCGTCATACAGCTTTCATAGTTTGTGGTTGAACCTTCTCCCCATGTATACGTGGCAACTCAGATGAGCCATAAATCGAATAAAAAACTTTTCTCGTCAAGATTCATATGATTTTGACAAGTCATGTTTCCCTTAGGCCAAAATAACAGCGATTGGCGAGTGCAATTCTGCCAATAGCAGAGCCCAAGCAGAAGAACTCCTTCACTTGCTTAATGATATAGTTGTCCATCATATGTTTTCGACCAAGCCGTCGGTGTTGTGCCTTGGTACTTGTTGACCCTGACAAAATGTATGTTGTTTTATCATTGTAAAGTAACTTATGATTTAATCCTTCTGGTTGTGATGTTAATGTCGTCTGTAAAATCAATAAGTTGTACTGACTTGGGAAGAGTTGTATCTGATATGACATTGCGTCGCACTGCCTAAAACCACTGGTGGTATTAAGTGTGGCTTTTTGTCTGGTATTGACGAATCAGCAGACGTGTTCTCTCGTCATCAAGCAAATGACTTTTGTAGGAAATCCAAAGCTAGACAAGTCGTAATTTTGCTTTTTTCTATTACTGTCGAATGCAGCCTTGAATTCGAGAAATGGATGGTGGATATCGATCTGGAGTTTTTGGTTCTTCTACATTTGACATTAAGTAAAGATTTGGCCGATCGTAGATCTTATGGGTCTTAAGCCGTATTGATAACTCATGTATTTTAGTATAAGACCAGAAAAGATTTTGTGCGCGAAGCTGGGTACATTTTTGTTTGTATATTTAGCGCAGGTTTATGTGCAGATAGGGCCTGTAAAATGTTACAGCAGCAATCCACGAATTTAAAGTACATTGTGTGTAAGTCGCGTGCTGGCACGTATTTTAATCATGAAAATAACTAGGGAGCTTAGGAAATTCAAGGAGTAAAGCTTATTATCCACACCATTACATGATTCATATCCTTCATCCGTCATGTTCAGTGATATTTCATTCCAATATAACTAAGTTCATCGATACTAAGACTCCAAGTCAAAGTCTATGAAACTCAAATAAATTTTAATATCCACTTCACGAATGGGTAATCGTTTTAGTGTCTACCTACATCACAGTTGAACTCAAACGAAAGCAAGTTGCTTGGATGTGTTTTGACTTGTGAATATTACGCATTTATCCAGTTATCACTGGCAATAAATTATTCATTGTCAACAAAAGATAAAACACCGTGTTAGCGGTTAGAAACATCGCAACATTTTTTAAGGTAGCCAAGTGATAATTAAACAAATGGGGTTATAAGTTAACGTCTTTAACACAATCGATTTATTTTTTTCTAATTTATGTGATGAATCACATCGGTTTTATTTGGTAAACAAATTTGAACGTGGTGCAGAGGCACGTCATTGTTACTTCTTAAGCTGAAATTGTTGTTATTTAACTCGGAAGTGATGTCAAATTTATTCACTTTGCAAGTTGTTTACCATGCTGTTGTAAATTGAGAATTCATGTATTACGCAGATAAGATAAGATTTCCGTTTTATACGGAACGGCCCTAACAATGCCGCTTCTTTGAGATACGTACAGTATTTTTATGAAAGCAGATTCACCTCTATTACCGAATCGTTTTAAAATCGGTATCATTTGGAATCGAAGTAGCGCAAAGCAAATACTTACTTACTTACTTACTTACTTAAGGTGGCGCTACAGTCCGGGGTGGACCTGGGCCTCAACCAACAAGCGTCGCCAGCGAGCTCGATCTCTAGCCAGCTGTCTCCAGTTTCGCACGCCAAGTTGGTTGAGTTCCCATGGCGATCTTCCTCTACTGCGCCGTCCCTCGTGTGGGTGTGGATTCAAAGATTTTCCGGGCCGGAGCATTGGTGTCCATCCGCTCTACATGACCCAGCCACCTCAGTCGTTAAACCTTCACTCTTCTGGCTAAGTCGATGGCGCTGTACGGCCCGTACAGTTCGTCGTTGTATCTCCTTCTCCACTCCCCGTCTATGCAGACGGGACCAATTGCCTTCTGGCTATTTTGCTAATCAATTGCCTTCTTAGCCCAAAGAAACAACGATTGGCAAGAGTTATTCTTCGCTTAATCTCAGCGCTGGTGTCATTGGCTAAATTTATAGCGGAGCCTAGGTAGACAAAGTCCTTAACTACCTCAAAGTTATAACTGTCTATTGTAACTTTCTGTCCGAGACGTCGATGTTGAGTTTCCTTTCTTGTTGACAGCATATTTGTACTTCGTCTTGCCCTCATTGACCGCTAAACTTATCTTCGCCGCTTCCGTCTCGATATTCACGAACGCACCAATGACATCACGCTGCCCAAAGCAAGTGGCCTCTGTTTTATGCATACATGTGTCACATGGGTCTCAAAATCTCTAAGATAAAACACCTTCGAAATATGAGAAGTTTCGTATAAAATGCAATTCACATTTGACAGTTAAGACGACATAAATTCAGTCTAACATAAGGCTAGATACCAAATAGGTCTATAGCTAGAAAGAGGTTAGCCTAAGTTCCTTTCCCCCGAAAACTATGGAGAAAATAGTTGATCAATACTTGAGGTACTAGTTCCTTATTCTTGATCGCTTGTTCGCAAATCAGTCTTGAAAATGTTGAATAACACTTTACTAAACTCACACTATACAGGTCTGCACTAAGCCATCTTTTTGCACGAGAAATTCAAGTATCTAGTGTGCCTGGCAACACCAGGATAACCTAGGTTAGGTTAGGTAGAGTAGGGTTATGCAGTCAGCGCTTGCATACGGCACTATGCACCATAGTGGGCCCATTGCGATCTCTGTGAAATCAAAAAGGCAAAACCTAAACCATTTCTTGAAAGCATTTGATTTCTCCACAGAATTTTACCATGTTTTTATAGTTATCATAGCCTAGCTCCTCTAGATTACTAAAGAAATAGTCGCCGAGAAGTTTCGTGTGTGTCCTGGCAATTCCCTGACATTCACATTATGTCCTCAGCGGCGCATAGGTCGTTGAAGTATCTGCAGAGTAATTTTTTAGCATGCTTCCTGAGAAGACAGTGGCCGGACAGGTTGCCAGTGACTATTTGTAGTTGTGCCCCTCTTAAGTTAAGAATATCTCTTGTTTTCCTGCGGCCCAGAGCAGGCAATAGGGCTTGGATACCCTAGTTATTTTTTAGATCTCTGCTTTAGCTACACAGGAAGGAGGCTCCCTCCTGGTACCCCCTCCATATGTTGACGCTTTCCACCTAGCCTCGCCAGTTCGTCGGCCTTTTCGTTTCCATCACCCGGCACCGAACAAAGTCTTACTTGATTCTACGCGCACAATGCCTTCAGCATTACGCGACATTTCGAGAATAGTCCAGATTTGACGACATTTGATTCTAGCCCTTTAAGTCCCTTCCAGAATCGATTTTATCCCTAGTGATTCCGCAACCCGTTCCGTTGGTTGTATTTGAACCATTCATGAAGACCGCAATCTTATCCGCTGAGATGACAGCGTTTCCCTTCAGGATAACCTACCTGAAACACAATACTCATTTTGACGGAACACCTGTAATTTGACCTTGATCGTGACAAAACTTCTTTTCCGTCCAACTCTTTTTTGAAAGGTATGATGCGATCAATCCACTATCAATTCCTTGCCATATGGTTATCTCTACAGGCTCCTGGCGCGTTCTCGTAGGAAAATGTTCATTTAAGCTTTTGCTTCGCCGATTCTTCTGCTCATATCCAGATCGGTGCTACCATCGGCTATGCAAACCTCTCCAAATACAGAAAATTATCGACGGGTCCTGACCCTTGATAGTCAGAATTATGACCTGAGGGTCATAGGTTAGGTTAGGTTAGGTGGCTGTCCCCGCTTAGGCAGGGACACACTTAGGCCAGAATGGCCCATTGTGATACCACAACGAAGTAAACCGGCTTACCGGCACCAGGGAACCAGAAAATGTGGCATAACTACAACAGAAGTGGGCAACCGTAGCGGTGTGAACCCTAAGATTTGAACCATTTCGTTCCAGAGATGAAGTTGCTTATCTTTTGGATGTCTAGTTCAGCAAGATCGTTAATATCATCATAGAAGTATTCCCCGAGGGTTCTTCTTCTAAGCGTCGCGAGAGCAGGACATGTACAAAGCAGGTGGGTCGTGGTTTCCTCTTCCTCCTCGTCCCTACAGCTTCTGCAGAAATCGTTGGAGGGGACCCCCAATCTAAGTGCATGCCTGCTTATCAGGCAATCTCCGGTAAGGACTCCTACTAGTGAACCTAGATTTTTACGATTAGTGGATAAAAGTCTCCCCGTCTTCTTTAAATCCAGCTTGGGCCAGATTTGTTTTGAAAGGAGACAAGTGCTGATGTTGTTCCACCTGCGGTTTGCCAGTTTCTTGGCATCTCTGTCAAGGAGGAACTTGATCGATTCTATGGGCGCAGGGGGTCCCCCCAGGTTTACGGGGAGAAGCCGTCCTGCACCCTCTTTTGCCAGTTCGTCCGCTCTGCAGTTGCCTGGAACGTCCCTGTGTCCTGGGACCCAGCACAGGGTTACGTCGCACCTATCTGCAATCTCGTTAAGAGATCTGCGGCATTGCTTTACCAACCTTGATCGTATTGTCGGCGATTCCAAGGCTTTAATAGCTGCCTGACTGTCTATGTATAGTACAATAGCGCTACAATCTATCGCATTAATTGAAAGCCAAGCCGCAGCTTCGCAGACTGCCGTAATTTCCGCTTGAAACACACTACAGTGATCCGGCAGTCGCGTGGTGATGGCTAAGCCCGGTGCATTTGAGAAGACTCCAGCCCCCGTACCACCCGCTGTCTTGGATCCGTCCGTAAATATTTCTAATGCGGAATCGTTTAAAACTGTACCAGATTCCCAAGAGCTTCTGCTAGGAATCCGAGTCTTGTACCTGACGTTGAAGTCAATGTAGGGGACAACGTAGTCCGTTCTGATAGGAATAGTATTGTTGCCGTTAAGGATCCTAGAGTGGCCCATTGCTGTGCTAATCAGCTGGGAGGATTCCCTGAGCCTTAATGCTGCTTTGACTGCCATCAGCTTCCCAAAGATGTCAACAGGAAGCAGATGGAGCATTACTTCCAGTGCAGCCGTGGGGGTTGTTCTTAAAGCACCCGTTATGCAGATGCATGATCCCCTTTGTACCTTTTCAAGCAGGCTGCTGTTGGTCTTTATGTCCAGTGCTGTCCACCAGACCAAAACACCTACATGAGGATCGGCCTCACTACCGCCGTATATATCCAATGGACTACTTTAGGCTTCAGGCCCCATTTCGGGCCTAGAGCCTTCCGGCAGGAGTATAAGGCAATTGAAGCTTTCCCAGCACGGTCCTGAATATTCAGCTTCCAGCTGAGTTTCCTATCGAGTATGACCCCCAGGTATCTGGCATGGTCTACAAATTGGATTTCCGTGCCTTCTAGTTTGGGAGGGGTGACATACGGAATCTTATAGCGTCTTGTGAAAAGGACAAGTTCGGTTTTCGAGGGATTAACCCCGAGGCCGACCTTCTTCGTCCATCCTGCCAGTATATTCAGGGCAGATTCCATAAGGTCTCTTATTGTAGGGAGGAATTTTCCAGTGATTGCGATTGCAATATCATCAGCATATGCCGTTGTAGTAAATCCCTCCCTGTCCAAAATCATTAACAGTTCGTTGACTACCGTTAGCCAGAGCAGTGGTGATAGTACTCCGCCTTGCGGTGTACCTCTGCAGACCGTCCTGCTCATCGAACAACTCCCCAGCTCGGCCTGAATCAGCCTGCTTTTAAGCATATGCTCGATCCAGAAGCAGAGGCAGTTGTTAACCTTCAGGTTACGGAGTGCAGTGGAAATTGCCTCTGTTCTGACGTTGTTGAAGGCTCCCTCAATATCGAGGAAGGATACTATTGTGTACTCCTTGCTGTGCAAAGAGCTCTCAATGGTCTTCACCAGTGCATGTAGTGCAGTCTCCACCGATTTCCCCTTGCAGTATGCGTGTTGGGAATTCGATATGAGGCTGTTATCCAGGTTGGATCTTATGCTTGTATCAATCAGCCTTTCTAGTGTTTTCAGAAGAAAGGATGATAAACTGATCGGACGGAAGTCTTTGGGGGAAGTATGCGATGTCTTACCGGCTTTCGGTATGAAGACTACTTTAGCCCTCTTCCAGGATCTAGGGGTGTAACCAAAGGTCAAGCAGCTCTTAAATATAAGAGATAGCCAGGGGTTCAGCACAGCCAAACCTTCCTGCAGTTCCATTGGAACTATCCCGTCCGCCCCCGGTGATTTAAAGGGGTGGAAGCTGCGCACTGCCCAACTTATCCTTTGCGTAGTGACAACTTCATTTGGCACCGGCAGTTGGGTTATATTGTGGCTTTCCACTGGGCAATCCGCTACTGTTACACTTCCGGGGAAATGTGTGTCCAGAAGCAGTTTTAGCGTTTCCTTGCTGGACATTGTCCAGTTACCGTCCGCTTTTTTGATGAAACTAGGAATAGTTGGGGACTTGGAAAGAATTTTCCTAATCCGGGTAGTATCGCTCGTCTTTTCTATGCTTTCACAGAAGAGATGCCAAGCGCTTCTTTGTGCTTTCCCTAGTTCCGACTTGTATATCCTTAGACCGTTCTTATAGAGATTCCAGTCATCTGGATGTCTAGAGCGTTTAGCCTTGTTGAAAAGCTTTCTGGCCTCGCGACGAAGCTCATTGAGTGAAGTATTCCACCATGGAGGCTTGCCCCCCTTCTTGTGTCTTGTGTCTACTTACCTGAGGGTCATACTAGATAGGAAAATCAGCTAGATGCTGAATATTCAGGATCGTGCTAGGAAAGCCTCAATTGCCTTATATCCCTGCCAGAAAGCTCTGGCCCCGAAAAGCGGTCTGCAGCCTAAAGTAGTCCAATGGATATATGTATACGGCGGTGGTGAGGGCGATCCTTATGTACGGAGTACTGGTCTGGTGAACAGCACTGGATGAGAAAAGTTGAGAGTTGATATCTTTAGGAAGCAAATGGCAGTCAAAGCAGCATTAAGGCTTAGAGAATCCTCCCAGATGATCAGCACAGCAACGGGTCACTCTAGGATCCTTAAGGGCAACCTTACTACTCCAAGTAAAACGGACTACGTTGTCCCCTATATTACCTTCACCGTCAGGTACAAAACTCGGATTCCTGGCAGAAGTTCTTTGCAGTCTGGTACAGTTTTGAGCGAACCCACGCTAGAAATATTCACAGACGGTTCTAAAAAAAATGTGTTTCAAACGGAAATTACGGCAGTCTGCGAAGCTGCAACTTCGCTTTTAATTAACCCGATAGATTGTAGCGCTATAGTTAGACAGCTATTAAGGCCTTGCAATCGCTGACAATACAATCATGATTGGTAAAGTAATTTCGCAGATCTCTAAACGAGATTGCAGACAGGGGCCACGTAAAACTGTGTTGGTTCCCAGGTCACAGGGACGTTCCAGGTAACTGCAGAGCGGACGACCTGGCAAAAGAAGGCGCAGAACGGCATCTCTCCGAAAACCTGTAGGAACCACCTGCGTCTATCGAATCGATCAAATTCCTCCTTCACACGGATGCCAAGAACTTGACAAATCACAGGTGGAACAACATTGGCACTTGTCTCTGTCGAAACAAATCTGGCCTAACTTGGATTAAAAGAAGCCGAAACCTAGGTTCCTGACCAGACATTGCTTAATAGCCAGACATCCATTCAGATTGGCGGTCCCGTTAAATGATTTCTGTAGAAGCTGCAGAGAAGAGGAGGAAGAAGAAACTACAACGCACTTACTCTGCACGGGTCCTGCCCCTGTGACGCTAAGAAGGAAACCCTCGGGGAATACTTCTACGATGATCATAACGATCTGACCGAGCTCGACATCCAGAAGATAAGAATCTTCATCTTTGGAACGAAATGGTTCAACTCTTATCTCAATGTACAATGTGTTTCA
Source organism: Matsumyia berberina (assembly GCA_917880715.2). NCBI lineage: Eukaryota > Metazoa > Arthropoda > Insecta > Diptera > Syrphidae > Matsumyia > Matsumyia berberina. The sequence continues at coordinate 104,086,246 of OU862870.1, read as the reverse complement.
TATTCTGGTTCCTGGAGCTTGTAAGCCAGGTCTTCATCGTGGTATCACAATGGGCCAATCTGGTCTAAGCGTATCCCTGTCTGAGCAGGGGCAGTCACCTAACCTAACCACCTAAGTAGTTATACTATCATTGGCAGCCGCTGTATTTTCCTTAAATGCTCTGATTGCTGCAATGCATTGTTGCGAGGTCAGGGGCTAATTTAGGGACTTGCTGCTATGCTGCCGTCTAGACTATTCAGCGTGGCAGCAACGTGTTCTCTCCGAACCGTCAAAACTTTTCACTCGGTGTTGTTAAAGGCTCCGAACAGCTGTTATCTTCTTTGTGATGCTATACTCAGTCCTGCTGTCTCATCTATGTACATGTGGCTTCCGATACCTTTCATGCTGTGGTTTGGTTTTGCTGCACTGAACTTCTTTCTCCTTTATGCAGTTCTAAGATTCAGGTTCGTCTTTCTCTACTACTGGTTCGAGCTCAAAGAACTTTGTTTCAAGGAGTTTCCTAGATCGTTGAAGCACTGAACGTATCGGAAAACTGGTGGTATTGTATGCGTGGCATATTTGGGCATCTGCTTGAAGCAGATGCAGTGTAAAGTGTCTGCGAGTGATCGGTCATAAGATGGTGATTATGCATTATGCCGATGTCATATTCTCATTTCTTGCGCGTATCCATAGACAAGTTTTAAAACGTTGTCTGATCCGCGAATGATCAATCTGGTTGGAAGTACGTTGCATGTCAGTTGATTTTGTGGCAGGAGTTGTGCTCGAACAATATTTGAAAATAAAAGAAGATAGCAGTTTCGTCCCACATATGGCTAGCCGTTTCTCTCCTTTTCGTCATTCTCAACACGGTTTAGGTCTTACTAACAGAGCCCCAGCCAGGAACACCGAACATTTTTCGCGGCACCACCTCTCGTCGGAAAATGACAAGCCTCCGGGAGTTTTAATCTGTCATGAAAGAGCTTCTCACTTCGCCGTTCGGAGTCGGCAATAAATTGTAGGTCCCTTCCATTCGTGCAAACAATACAACACGCATAACATGAATGATTGTGAGAAGCTAGGCCTTGGCTCATTCCGAGCTGTCGCGCCAGCTATTTTTTTTTTAAACAGCAACAATAAGTTCAGTTACAGTGGTTTCTATTTCGTTATTAGGTGTCAGGAAATGTTACTTCCACGAGACCTTAGACTTTACCATCCAAATCTTATCTCATCACAAACATTACATTCTTTGTTCTTTTAGGTACATGCAAATTCGGGGTTGCACAAAGCGGCACACAGTCGGCTGCACTGACGACCTGTCAGTGTCACATCACTCGGAAGTTGGTGGACTTGAGCAAACAAATCTCTCGCATTCGCCAGCGCCCCAATCAAGTGGCGGACGGACAAGACGTACTGGTCTGCTGACAGTAATGGATCGCCCCCCAGGTAAGATTCTGTCTCCAGACTTGTGTCGACCTAAATTTAATCCAGCATGAGTTTGCACGATTGTTTTAATAGCAGCACCCAGTAAACGATTAATTGCACTCAAGTGTTTTTTTCCTAAAATATATTTTTGTGTTTTTCTTAATTTTTATTTCTTACGTTTTTTTTTTCTTTTGATTTCTTTTCTTTTCGGTTTGTATAACATTTGATTTTGTGCTTGGATATGTGCCATGTGGTGCTAAAAAAAAACAATTGCAAATCCTGCCAAATGTAACCTCCTCTACCTGTGTCCTACTTTTAAAATTACTTTACGCCTAACAACTCGATCCTGGTTCCCATTTCGTATTCGCTAATTCCTGTAAAAATGTGTGTTTTGCACTCCCATACCATCCTGTTCCACATCCTAATTTCATATACTGCAACCACAGTGATTAGTCCTGAGCTAATCAGAGAAGTCGAGTCGCGTATGAACCGCAACTATCTGCCGCCGGCATTGAAATTGCAAAGCTCTAGTGGTGGACTGAGTCAAAGTCCACCGACGGGCTCACAATGCGGTCCAAATCCGTCCTGTTCCCCTGCAATTCCATCAACGTCATCAGCCGCATTAGCAAGTCTAAACAGTAGACGCTTTGGTAGGGCTTGCAAATTACTGCCTACAGTACAAGAAGTTGGTAAGTTTTAATTTTTTGTTTTATTAATTTATTTATGCTTTCCTTCAACTTTTCCGTTTGTTTCGTTCATTTTTTTGTTTTTCATTTTATTTGACATTTGATTTTTGTTCTGTTTAATGTTTTATGTTTGCTTTTTCACTTCTTTGTATTCACGCTTCGTTATATTTGGTCTTGTAAAAGCGCAAAAGTGTATTATTTACATCAAAAATTAAACACATTTTCGTATTCGTAGCAACACTGAAATCAGTTGGTTTTCGCTTATGAAATCACAAAATGTGAAAAAAAACCGATGATGCAAATAAAATTATGTGGATTGAAGTTTCAAGAAAAAAAAACGCTTAGGAAATAGTTACCACATAATTTTTACTGATACGGGGATAAAGAAGAATCATAAACAACGACAAACATGTTCAATACAATGTTACACGTTTACACTCTTTGAAACAATAAGGAGCATTGCAAAGTGTAAAAGTGTAACGAAATGACAGCCAGTGTATGTTGTAGGAGAATGGAACACTTTTCCTTTTTACAATGATGCAATACCAGATATAACGAAGTGTGAAAACGTGCTTCTGACAGCTGTTCTATATATGAAAACCTCAGTTGGTAAAGTAAGCCCGACATAGATATAATAATATGAGTCGTTGCCTGAAACATTGTAGCTTTTAATTTTCTTCATTTCAGAGTATCTTGCTGATATGTAGTCAGACTAGGAATTATTGAGATCTTTGTCTTTAAAACCGATGTTCGATTTTTCTTGCTTTCTCGAAAACGAGAACTTGCTCATAAGGCAATCTTCTTCATAACACTTGCTTACTTACTTAAGGTGGCGCTACAGTCCGGGGTGGACTTGGGTCTCAACCAACAAGCGTCTACAGTCAGCTCGATCTTTAGCCAGCTGTCTCCAGTTTCGCACGCCAAGTTGGTTGAGCTCCACTTCCACTTGCGTGCGCCACCTGAATCGCGGTCTTCCTTTACTGGGCCGTCCCTCGGGTGTTGATTCGAAGATTTTCCGGGCCGGAACATTGGTGTCCATTCACTCTACATGACCTTCACTCTTCCGGCTAAGTCGATGTCGCGTTGTATCTCTCCTCCACTCACCGTCTATGCAGACAGCACTGAAAATCACTTTAAGAATTTTCCTCTCGAAAAAGCCAGGAGCAATCTCATCCGCTTTTGATAGAGTCCATGCCTCTGCGCCGCAGAGCACCACTGGGATGATTAAGGTCTTATACAGGGTCACTTTAGTCGTTCGAGAGAGGGCTTAGCTGCTTAATTGCCTTCTTAGCCCAGAGAAGCATCGATTGGCAAAATTTATTCTTCATTTGATCTCAGCGTTGGGGCGTTGTCTAAATTTATATTTATTTTATTATATATTTATTTTCACCTAGGTGGACAAAGTCCTTGACTACCTCAAAGTTATATCTGTCAATAGTGACGTACTGTCGAAGACGTCGATGTTGAATGTTCTTTCTTGTTGACAGCATATACTTGGTCTTGCCCTCATTGACCGCTAAACCCAACTTCGCCGCCTCCGTCTCAATACTCACGAACGCGCCAGTGACATCACGCTGCATTCTTCCGATTATGTCAATATCGTCGCCGTATGTGAGTAATTGGACGGACTTTTGAAATATTGTGCCTCGGGTGTTGGCGCTTGAGTTTTGCACTATTCTTTCAAGAACGATGTTGTCACCTTGTCTAAATCCTTTTTTTGACATCAAAGGTCTCGGTGAGGTCTTGACCGACCTTAATGGAGCAGCGAGCATTCTCCATCGTCATCCTGCACAGACGGACGAGTTTGGCAGGGATGCCAAAACTAGACATTGCTCTGTATAGCTCGTCTCTATAGATGCTGTCGTATGCGGCCTTAAAATCGATGAAAAGGTGGTGGGTATCGATTTTAAGCTCTTGGGTTTTCTCCATGATCTGCCGCAGTGTGAATATTTGGTCAGTGGTGGACCTTCCTGATCTGAACCCACACTCATATGGACTGATCAGGTTGTTGACGAACTGCTTCAGGCGTTCACACAACACGTCAGATAAGATCTTGGAAGTGATGTTAAAAGGACTGATGCCTCTTTTGTTGGAGCAGTTCAGACGGTCTCCTTGCTTGAGGATCAGGCAAATAATCGGCTGCTTCTGCGAAAACTGTAAAGAGGCCTTTCTCTTTTGCGCTGTAGGTTGAACGGAGTGTTCTCTGAGGACTTCGATAATTTTAAAAGAACCAACCTGTTGGATCGATTATAATCTAGCCCAGGTCAGATTTGTTTGAAGATTTGAGATGTCGCACCTTCCTCATCCATGGGTATCACAAAGATTCCATATAAATCTATGTGTGATGAAGAGATTAGCTACCGTCTTCATCAACACCAAATTACCATGCAAACACGATCAAACCTAATAAGGATTGATTTTCTTGATTGTTCAGAATGTGTTCACGGATAGCGAGAGGTAGAGCCGCACTCTATACTTTTCTAAAATGTGTCTTAAGCACAGAGCATAAGCGAGTGTTAAATTGGACATCCACACGGGCATCAATACCCTTTTGATGGTATTCACACAGCACGAACGAGTTGCAGTGGTTCGAAATTCAGGTAGTATTAGGTTTCAATGGCTAGTCTGGACACCACCCTCATGTCCAGACTAGCTAAGAACATTTATAGAGTGTGTCATTGCTATGAATTCACGGTATTTTTTTTTTCGAACCAGAAGGTGTCATAATCATTATCAGCTCAATCAACTCTTCATGCCATGAAGCTCTAATCCCGGTGTTATGGCTTTACAGTAGATTCGATTTTAGCTTTCACAATTGATCTGATGAATCCTTGCTACTGAAAAAAATTTTTTTTGCTGTTGAGTCTGGTTAGGTTAGGTAAATAAATGCCTTGTGAGGCTAGTCACTGCTTCCATTGTGTCCAAGTTTTTACTCCGAGTACTTATAAGGAAGAAGGAGAGATACAATTTTTTTATTGTCTCTGCAGCGTCTGCAGTAGTCAATGTGATGTACACCGAATCGTTTCGCATGAATACCAATGACACAGTGCTTAGTAATGATGCCGCAGACGACCCGTGCTTCGTGGCGAATAAGCTTAACCAGAGAAGAAAACCTCTTATCCATAAGTTCATAGCCGTTACTCAGGTGCCTAGTTGGATCGAACGTGTATTGGCTCAACCGACGGCTGTATCTTGAATATACCGTTTTAAAAAACTTATTGAAATCTTCACAAAGGAGAGGGCCTGTGATGTATGCAGTACCCTTCCCTCCCTTTCATGCAAGGTCAGTGCTTTGGTTACCTGGACACCATTTATGTATGTCTTAAGAACTGTTTACATTGTGTTGAATAGATCTTTCGTGTGCTTTTCCTCTACTGCTATGACTAAGTCATCGGTACGCAACGATACAAAGTTTAACAAGTAGGTCGTCGATGACAGGAAAACACAGAAAGGTTGAGTGAACATTACATTGTGGATAGTCTTTAGCGGCTGAGACTGATTTGAAGTGGATATTTTCCGCTCCTTGTACATACATAGCTCTAACTCATTGGCTAGTTGGATGGTCAATACCAGATCCTGGGAAGAGTTTTTCAAGTTTAAATCTACAAGCGTTTCTCCAGCTAGCCTACTTTCTAACATTTCTCTTCTTGTTAGGTTTTTGTATGTTCGTTCCGCTTTATGTAAGAAAATACCCCATGCTTTTGTTTTTGTATTTGTTACTGAGCAATTCAATTGCTTAAACGTACAAAGAAGTAAGTCCACCACCTTCATGTCAAGTAAACTAAATTTAAATTATCTTTTGTGTCATGTATGATGTGTTTTCGATGTAAAGTGTTACAGCACTCCATTCTATTGACATATAACCATCTTTTTTGTGATAATATCGAACATGTGCTAACACTATATTGTTATGATTTTCCATTAACAGGTCGCTATAGTCCAGTGCGTCGTGCATCTGAGGGATCAAAAGCGCAATTCCAGGGACCACTGCAAGAGTGTCAATATTTACAAAAAGGTATAGCACAGCGTAATCTATTGGTTGCTCCAAGTCCGCCGCTTTTAGAAAACTCAATAAGCTTGCCTGGTAAGAATAAAACCAATTGGATTTTATCTTATTATTTTATGTTTTTATTTTATATACAAAAAATGCTGTTTATATGTATGTGCACAACTTAGATGCTCCTTAGACGCTCACTTACGTAATTTAGTTTATTTTTTTAAGTCTCCAAGCCAAGGTTTAAATTTGAATTGGAACTTATGAAAGATGGAGGGAAGCTATCAGTGGTTAAGGGTAGCACTCGTTAATTTGCACTAAGAGAAAAGTATTTCAACTATGTTGTTACTTCAGCCGAATCATAGGTGTACCTTTCCGGATGTTAACAAGAACGGCGAAAGTGTAGTCTCAAACGGTTGGAATACATTTCGAGATGTTTCCCTAGTTTTACGTTAGGCTTTACTTGGATCTTCATCATCCCAATATACAGTATGGGGACGACTTTTTGTGTCGCTGTTGACAAATGGCTGAATAATTCTACGCTGAGAGCTGTTTTTCTAGCTCTGCAGTCGCAGGGGAAATGTGTTGTGTTTTCTTCCACGTCTATGTCCCTTAGGTAGGTAATTAAGGTAGCTGGCCATGCGAGGCACAGACACACGTAGGCAAAAAAAAAGGCCGTTTGTGGTATCACTGGGATCTATACCCTAGGTGCCAATCCAACTCATGAAACCATTTGGAGCTCTTAATAAAGCTGAGGATTCTTTTGACTTTAGTATGCGATAATTCCCATAGTGATAGGCTCCTAGATAGAGCTTCCTTCTTTGAGATAGAGCAGAACAAGTACAGATAAAATGGAGGATCGTTTTCTCCTTCTCTTCCTCCCTGCAGCTCCTGCAAAAGTCATTTGCGAAGAGGCCAATCCTTATGAGATGAAGGCCAATGGGACAGTGACCAGTGAAAACACCGAACGGTGCTAATAAGCGACTTTTTAAGCAAGTACAGACTTTTAGATCGATTGAGGTTTAGCATAGGCCAAATCTCTCTGGAAGTGCGGCATATGGTACCGTTCCTCCATCTTTGGTTTGTCTTGCTGATCGCTTCCTACTCTAAGAGTAATTCACATGTAGCGAGTGGAATGCCCAGATTCTGGTCCGATTTCTAGAGTAGTACCACGTTGTTTATCGGCCCAACAATTCGAATGGAATGTCCCTATAACCGGGTACCCAACATAGGTGAATGTTAAAATGTTCTGCCTTCTCAGTGAGAGACGAGCGAAAATCTGAGGTAGTTTTTAATGTGTTACTAATTCTTGTATGTGTTACTGATTCCAGAGATTTTATAGCGGCATAAATTGTGATGTTCTTGCAGGATACCAAATTATGCCTAAGCTGGGATAAGACTTCGTTCGCCATAATTTCCGCTACAATGGTCGGGGAAAGAGATGCCCAAGTTGAGAACTTCGGTGAAAACGCCAGCACACACTGTCCAGAATGAGACCTAGAAATTTGTCTTCATTATCAAAGCGCAGGCTGGTGCCGTTTACAGAGAGCGGGTCGATTGGAGGGGTTTTGTATTTCCTGGTGAAGAAGGCTAGTTCTTCTCGGGATTAGCTCCCAGACCACTTTTAGCTTCCCATCTTGAAAGGATTGAAAGGGCGTTTTGAAGAAGTTCAGTTAGGACAGCTAGCAATTTGTTGCCTGTGAACATCTGATCACTATTATTAAATATGGTTTGTTAACCAAAAAAAAAAAAAAAATGACGCGACAGCTCGGGATAAGCCAAGGCTCATGCGTGTTACATTTTTCGCACGAATGGAAGGTACCTACAATTTATTGCCGACTCTGAACGGCGAATTGAGAAGCTCTTTCATGACAGATTATACTCCCGGAGGCTTGTCATTCTCCGACGAGAGGTGATGCCGCGAAAAAAATGTCGGTGTACCTGGCTGGGGCTTGAACCCAAGCCGCTCAGTCAGCAATCCGACGCACTAACCACTGACCCACGGCGACGACAACCTGTTAACCGTTAGTATTTTTTGTTGCCTTTAATTTTCCTGGAGTTAAGCTAGTTAATAATATTGCAGAAGTCTATGACGCTTCCTGCCAGTAAGTGAAATTAGGTTTATTTTTCCTGTATATTGTCATAACTACAGCAGTAGGTGTTGAAGAGAATACCTAACTTTATACCGTGTGTGTCAGTTGACCAGTGGCCAGTGCTAAATGCCACGCCCTGTCTCAGTTTGGATTGTATTGATTAGGTCATGCGAGCTATTTTTGTTGAAGGTTGGCCATGTCTTTCTGGATGTGGCACAGTTTTCTATAGTGCTCCGCCTGGAGTTGGTAATTAATAGGAAAAGCTGAAAGATTTGCCCCTAAACGAATCCCATTGGAGAGTGCATTATCGTCCAGCTAGCTCGTCGTCCCACTGTTCTCTTAATGTAGCACTTCAATGGCGGCCTGTGTATCAATAAAGAATGCTTTATTGTTGCGTCATTGAGCTGAGTATCTAACAAGTCTCTCTGATCCCTAGTACTTCCACCAGAAATACACTAGAGACATCTTAAAGGCAATACCATTTGGAGGTGTTTAGATCAGTTGAGCAGATACCTAATCCCTTCTGCCTGTTTCATCAGATACTATTTGATTTACTTATTTTAAGTATAGATATTTTTTATAATTCTTCTAAAACGCATCGTAAATATTTTGCTAATGACTGAAAATTATGTAATTTTTTTCAGGCTCCCCAATCCATTGCAAACCCATCCTTAATATAATACAGCATCGTGGGCAAGATGTCGAAGTACCACAGGAAGCCATGATGAATCTAGTCCCCGCTCTTAATCGTCTTGTCAAGGAACATCGCATAAGTGGTGAAATTGCTAAGAGCATCGTGTCTACGGGCATTGTGCCTTTGGAGTTGGCGCAATTTTTAGGTCTTATCGCACATTCCGGACAACAGGGTCACATGCAACAAATACATAGCTATAGTGTCTCCCCATTGTCAATGCCATCAACAAGCAATAATGGTAGTTCTGGTGGAGTACAAACACCAACGAGCACCACGTATCCGAAATTTATGCTTGGACAACTGAACTCGCCGAACTTTGGCAGTCTGTCGCAACACAATCCAAGTTTAATCGGACAGTTCAGCAACATAAATCTGACAGGTGCCGGATTTGGCAGTGGGCACAGCAGCGGTTGTCAATCGCCAGTGTATAATAGCTTCAGTGGATGCTCATCACCCAATCCGTACATATTTAATGCGCCGGGTGCAACATCGCCTATGCATCAGATAACGAAAGGCATCAGTGGACTTACAACTAGTGGCGGTGGTGGATCTATAACAAGAGGCACTTCAGCCGCTAGTGAAATCGCGTCGAATCAGCCGCTTGACCTGTCAATGGATGTGTGCTCCTCGGACGCGATGGCTGCAGATATATTTGCGTGTCCATCTCAGCAACAGCAAGGTGTACCAGGCGTTACAAACTGGTTCATGCCTGCATCATATTACGACTTGAAACCGCTAAATTTATCACCTGCACAACCGGTTCGAATTGTTCCAACACCGCCCGCTTCGCCAAATCTATGTATAATTCAAGAGGAGAATGCTAACGGTCATACCAGCCACACAATTACCGCTGGTATTCCATATGCCGCTATGGGTTTCATGAATGAGGACCTGTCTCCATGTCAGCCATCACATCCGCAGATCTGCCTGACTGATGTGCAGGGTAGTGAGATCACATTGGTGGCACTCTCATCAGAGAACAGCAGGGACAGTGACTGTGACTCACTAGAGCCTCACACGCCATCGCTGGTACTGCAAGGTCTTATTATCACGGAGCCTTCGTGTGATATGCCATCGATTACACGTGGAGTCGGCCGCAAGGCAAGCCTTGAGAGTGAAAACAACTCCAGATTGGACACAGAACCCACCTCATCTGGATGCGGTGTTACTAGTGGATCGAATCGTCGAGGAAGCGACAAGTCACTGGGATTTAGTGATGATAGCCTGAGCAATGACTCTAACAACCTGTCCCCATGTCAGGAACCATCTGCTAGTTCTGGATTCAAAAGCGATTCCCATTCGGAAATCGGTGATCAAACCGAAGGTCGCATTAGTCCTGATTCGATTTGTGATTCCCGAATGTCTGATGAGTGCTACGAGGTGCCATTACCCCACGAATGCTCCAATTTGGATTCAACACGGATACTCCAGATGGTGAAGCAAACGATAGATTCCACTATGCCTCCGAAGGGTTTCGTTCTCAACAAAGTAAACGTGAGCGATGGATATGAGGGAAACAGTGCAAAATCCAGTACAGCATCGTCCGGCAGCAGTGGAACAAGTATGAGTTTAAGTTCAACGGCATCCGGTGATCCCGACATGCCGGTTGATATTTCCAATCTTAGTTTGGAATATTCTGGGGGTTTGCAAATTGAATTGCAAGTGTGTGAGGGTAGAAATAAGGATAATAAGGGCATCAAGCTGCGGAGGATATCCGGCGATCAGTTTGAGTATGGGAAATTGTGCCAGCAATTGATTAGCACGTTGACTGTGTAGAGAGAATGGAGAGATATGAGTAAGTACAATGCTTATGAATTCAAAGTATCTGTGTGCATTAGAATTTTCGAATTATTTTTATAATGATGTGGGAGGTTGAAGCGTTGATTTGAGGTAATAGAAATGCCTGTAAGTTCAAAGGATTGCGTAGACTTAAATTTTCGTAGAATTGTGATTGTCTTATGTGTTTTTAAAAGGAATAATGTCATTTGAAGTTCCAGTGGTACTTCTTTTTCCATTTTTAAACTCCTAGAGTACCTAAATCATAAGTGGTATTATATGTCTTTAAGTCTTTGATTACTTTAAGATCTGTGGCGATAAATAATAATCTATTTAATAGTACTGCGGTGCGAAGAAAAGAAACATCAGTGTGTTTAATGGAAGATTGTTGGGTTTCAGCTCGTTTTTCGAATCTTTCTTGATACGGTAGGCTTTGTTTTAAGTTCTGATACTAATTCCGGGTTTTGCCTTTCCGTTTCCTGTACATGGGTTGACGAACTGAAGGATTTAACGCCAAAAGATCCATAAAAACTTGCCAGCGACAACTGTAATGACATCAGGCGTTCTTCGCGAAAGAAAATCAATTCAGAAACTGCATTTCTATTCTTGAAAATTCGTCAATGCCTTCTCTCCATTGTTTCAATCTCTTTATATTACAAATAAATTCCATGGTCCACTAAAGCGTATGCTGTAGTCTGTTAAAGACGCCCTGCATTCATTATATATAATCGTACCTATAGGTTTATTGTATTTTAATAGCGGGCTGGCACTGAAATGTTTCAAATGCAACAGGTCGTCCTTTTGCCTAAGGACGAATAAGAGAGCTATTTGAACCTTTTTTAGCTATAGCATCACCTTCTTCATTGCCAGGTATATCTGTGTGGCAAAGAGTTCAGCCTTACATCACTCAAACTGCTGATTTGCCATTTGGATCTTGATTATCAAACGATCGTTTCAAGGTCTTCCCATTCGTTCTTGTTTTCCGACGACAGCATTGTAGTGTATTTTTCCGTTAGGCTCAGTATAGTTTGACGAAACTAGGCTATGCCTTGGCCCATCCCGAACTGTCACGCCAGCTATTTATTTGATTTCAAACCTGTGGATGAAAAATTAGGTATGTGGAATCTTGAGGACACATGACATGCACATCTGTATGAACTTCTAGACCAGCTTGATCGATGGGTGAAATGTCGGCCATCCACTGCTTTCTCAACTGCCCGAAGTCCCACCACTAATTGAAGTGAACACTTTCTTCAAAAATTCGTCAGTCTGGCATATTTGGGCGACTTCACGGGATGTAGAATTGCAAATTTTCCATCAGATTTTGGTCTGAGAAAAATAGAGAATGACTGCAGTATGTATTTACATAAAACATAGATAGAAGATCATCTAAAAAGGCAAATTGTGTTACTGTATGTAAGTTTTCGTCATGAAGCTGATTTATATTTTACGGCTGAATCTTAGTTTGCGGCATCAATTCGAGTCATTTTGGGAAACAATGTTTGATATTGCAATTTGTTGAAATCGGTTATTTCCTTAGAATCTAACCTATATATGTAATTCGGAGTCAATTCCTCGTTTTAAACTAAAGGTTTTTATACTATTTTTGATATAAATATAGTGAAAACTTTGGTATAGTTTGAGGTTCAGCGAGATGCTCTTTACTTAGGTTTCCCTCAGATTCCCTTAGACTCGTAAGAACTGCAGGAATAAAACAGATTTGGTACATGTGTTGGTAGGTATCTAGAGTAAGTTATAGGGTTGTTATCAGTGTGCGTGTGTGGCAAATCTTTTGGTTTGCTTAGTGAAATCCAGGATGTCACCGACTGGATTATCTGCTTTATCCACATAGCGTTCAGGCTTTTCTGCGGCATTCTCGCCGAGGCTCTGCAGTTACATAGGAAATGTTTGAAATCCTCTTCCTCCTCGTAGTTTGAACTACAGTCTATGCGTGTGTGCTGCCCTGCGATTAGTCCCGTCATCACCCTCAATTGCTCTTTTCGTGACACCTTCGTGGCTCGGTACCTAGACAAGGGGGACATTGTTGTGGCTGGCAAGCAGATTGAGTTTGTTTTTACATTTCCTGACAAAATGGAATCTAGCTGTTGGATGTTTCACGGCTTTAAGTGTTGCCTTCTTCTGTACCAACTTAGGCAACCTGATAAATATCGATGTTAGTGGCCTCTTACGTTTCATAAGAAGTTCTAATAAGTTCAATGAGTAGGTAGGAGATCCCTCCAAAATCCTTGTGGTATCACAACAGACCCCTCATGGGTCTAAGTGTGTTGGCTTTGGCTGGCAACCTCTTCAACCTAACCTAAGTGCTACTTGACATTCGAACAGATTTCTATTTTCCTTCTTTCATTAAGGTATTCTAAAGAACTCCAACGTTAAAATGGCAAGGACATCTGCTTGTAAGACGGTGACGAAGTAATCTTTGTAAATCACAAGTTCTACCGGTGCCTTGTTGCAATATACATCAGACCCAAAGTTGCCTGCGAAAGTAGAGTCATGTTTTTCTGTTCGAGCCGAAGTATCCCCCGAGGGAAATTCTGTTTTAATTGTTTTCCTTGTTTCCAAATAAAACTAAGTTCCTTTAAAAAGTGGTACGGGTATAACGCGAAGCTATGTACTGGCCGTTGCGTTGAAGATTTGTTTGTGCAGTATCGAATCTTCCTTTAGTTTTAAAGTGAACTGAAGTGACCTACCAAGGATCGTAAGAACTTATTTGGAGGACCTAGAATAAGCAATCGTTTAGTATAAGTCAAGTCAAGAATATAAATCTCTGTTCTATACAGGTTTATTTTGTTTACTGTAGATGGCGTATGCTCCTCTAAGTTTAAACTCTGTCTCTTCAAACTTTCTCGCAATCCATCAAGTATCTCTTAACTTCTTTGAACAAACATTAATTGAAAATATGAACGATCAACGTTTTAAGTAGAGTTCTCATGCATTCCTCTAAGTAAAAAGTAATTATTTCTTTGTCGTCGTCGTAGTCTCTCCTTTGCAATTGCAACCCCTAAAAGTTATTAAGTATGTACTAACGAATTCAAGTAAATGTAACCACACAATTATATACTGACTGAACATTTTGTATATTTATTAGATTAAAATATATTTAACAAACAAAAAAATTTAATAAAAAACTCTCTTTGTCTTCACTAAAAATAATTTTTTATTAAAAACAAAACTAAACAAAAAGGAGAACGAGTAAACAAACAGCTTAGATGGAAATGCATTACTTTAATCTATTAAGTGTGTATTGTTGCAAGTGAAACGAATTAAAGATTTGCTTTAAATTATGCCCTTCTACATCTGTTTCCATTAACAAACACAAAACACAACAAACAAAAGACAATTTATATGTTTAAGAGAAAAAAAAAATTCACAATCCAATTTGCGACTTCTAATTGTAACTTAGACGAACTAGTTTGTAGTTAGATAAATCAATCCTTACTGATAGTAGACTTAAAAATGCGTATATAATTATTGTTTGGATGTTTTAATTGCGTTACCCTTTCTTCTCGTTGTTTTTACTTTGCATATTAAGTGACGGTCAAGAGATAAAACAAATGAATATACATAAAATGTCCAATTAACTTAGAGTATTTTACTTCCTAGAGATGTGTCTTCATGTTTCAGTGTCCTTTATATCATGTGATCAATGGCAAAGGAAACGTTTTTTTTTTTTTTTTTTTTTTTCAATTATTAAATAAATATTAACTAGAGACATGATACTACATGCATACGTATAAATAAATTAATTTCTATTCTTTTTCTCATTCCGGGCTATTTAATAAAAAAATATGAAAAAAAAAAATGAAAAAAGTAATCGTAAACTTAAGAAACACTCGTTTGTAAATCTGATTGTATTCATAAATTTAAACAATTTATCATTCCAATAGAGAAAATTTACTTCTAAATAAGAGAGAAAATTTAACATTTTAAAACTTAAACTTTAAATGTGAAATAATCTAAAGCAAATGAAAGTTTAATGATGACAAAAGAAAAACTATGCTCGCCATAAAATACTATTAAATAAAAATATGTAATTCTTATCCGATGAGTTACTATTATTAATTTAACTTTAAGTTAAACAATCATTGATTTGTACGGTTCCAATGGCGCAGTATTGTAAGTTGATATAAAATAACAAAACTTGTGAGTATATATTAATTTAAAATAACTTTCTTGCAATACTATCAACGAGTGTTTATTTAGCTAGATGTACACTATCTTTTCGTTTTGTATTGTTTTTATTCAAAAATTTCGTTGACAAGTTTGTATAAGTTATTTGTGAAACATTTGTTAATTTCAATTAACTGTACAATATTTAATAGGTACATTTTATTTTATTTTTTAAATACTTTTAAAAAGAATTCAATTACACACACACACATAATACAAACACTTATGTTATTAGTTTAAAATAAACAAAAAAGTGTAAAAAATATAAAGACTGCTGTGATTTAAAAATATAAATAAACATATACCAATATTAAACAAGATCAAGAAAACATGCTTTTGATTTAATTTCGAATAGAGTAGGTTTTACAGTTGACCAATTGAGACACTTTCACATAGACGGGCAGAAGTCCACAGGGGAGATGTACGAACCGCTATTCTCTGTTAGGATATAGAACGCATACTTGTAAGTTTGTTAAATTTGTCAATACCTAAGTCATAGATTTGCTAACCCGTACCTTCTCTATTCAACAGGTGGACTACAGTCACCAATACTGTGAAAGGTGAACAACATCCTCTTTTGCTGGAGGCCGTAATGGTGTCGCTTCGACAGGTATAATCTAATCCACAGCGTCCCAAGTCAATACAGCTTGCAGTGCAATGTAAGTTTTACACCAACAACAATTGAAAGGACTTAACTGATAAATTTTTATTTATTTTCTTAGAGTGAACCTGGTGATCCATTGACAACCAACGTCGGTGCAACTTGGTGCAGAGAAGCTAGTTAGCAAGTAAGTATCCCTCACAGATTTTCGACTCCTTATTTTCTTCTTCTCTCTTAAGTAGGGGTTAGGTTTGCTAGGGCTGGAAAAGTGTTTTTGTTGCACTTTGTAGACCTACATATTTCAATCTGCATTCAATTTTAAAATAAATATGTAGAAACAATTTGTATATAAGAAAATGCAAGTATTAAACCTTTATTAATTTTGAAGCACAGAAAGTTAACACTTAAATATAATTATATTCTCCTACGTTACATTAATATGGTATACAAATTCACTAAGAAAAGGTGTGGATGGCTAAAAAACATAAGGACTAAAAGGTTTTTATTTTTTTTTTTGTCTTATACAATTACATACATCTTTTTTATGTTATTACAAATTTGTGTGATGAAATAATCCTTCTCCCTTGACACTGACACGCAACGTCGTTTGATTTGTATACACATGTGTCTGTACATTCCAAGTTGGGTGGGATCAAAGAGTGTCCACTATATTCATACTGTGTGTCCGTTTCATAAGAAAATAAGGAAGGTGCCATATGTTTTCCCTGATTGTTGTTGTTGCGTTTTAATTAATTTTTTTTTGGTTTTAAAGAAAAAATCACTTAAAAACACGAAATGTTGGATGACTTTATTGTTCGTTGGTTGGGTTTTATGGATTCAATATCTACAAAGAGAATATTAAAAAACAAAAAGTCATGGATAGTTGAAGTAAAATAGGTTAAATTTGTAATTACATTAAGCTTAGAAGTAAAATATGGGAAAAACATATTTGCATTACGGGGTGTATAAGCGTATCGTTGGTAAAAATCTAAATAAGCTCTTAGTATCCGAGGTTAAACATCACAAGCTTTGGTGGTCTCGCTACACAGAGGTTACATGTAAACACACAAATAGGTACACGAACTTAGCCACTGCATGACAAAAGGTTTTTCAGTAAAATCGAAACAATAAAGAAAAAAAAAAAGCCTTTTCTAAGGTGCTAGGTCCATCACCAATTGTCATACTTGGGGAAGAGCTCGAACGATGCCATACCACTTTTAAGGATTTCAAACCTATGAGTCTGAAAATCACTGTCCCGCACAGAACTTACATATGTATGTACGTGCGTGCGGGAAAGGTACCCCTTGCTCGTGGAGCAATCGCCAAATCCCTCCTATTGCCCCAGGATTTCGAACGACATTGAAGCTTCAATGAACTACAAGATTTCATTGATAGGTACGTCTCTTAGTTCTTCGGTGTCCTGGAAGAAATCTCTTCCAAAGGAATTTTCTCTGAGATGGCAGGCTGCTGGACAGTGGCAGAGTAAGTGTGTTGTGTCCTCATTAACTTCCTCGTCTCCGCAGCCCCGGCAAATTTCATCCTCGCTTAGAATGAGTTTTTTGATGTGACAACGCAGAGTATTATGACCTTTTATATTTGAAAATGGAATGCGGGGAAGGTTTGGGTATGTTTTCAGCGCGATCTACGAGGCCTGTCGTACGCACAAAAACGACAATATGCCCAAACGAAATTTAATCCTCTTTTAGCCAAACTGCCATCAAAGCTCTTGTCTTCACAACCTTCTCATCAAAGCTCAAAGCGCAATGCAGAACCGAGCTCATTCCCTAACCTTCGTATATGTCTCAGGTCACAGAAGGATCGAAGAGAACGAAATGGCTGATGAGCTTACCAGGCAGAGGTCGGCCCTTGACAGATCATTCGCAGGAGAAGTTCTAATTGCATAAGGAGTTGCCAAGGGAAAAATCAACCTACACTACTTCTCAGTAGCCAAACATAAATGGAACAACCTTGCTAGCTGCGCTATATCCAAAAAGACTTGGTCAATATACAACCACAGGAGAACGAGCGACCTCCTTACAAAGACCCAAACAGAGTGGTCGCCCTGGCTCAGTGGTTAGTGCGTTGGACTGCTGATTGAGCGGCGTGGGTTCAAGCCCCAGCCAGGAACACCGAACATTTTTCGCGGCACCACCTCTCTTCGGTTAATGACAAGCCTCCTCAAGTTTTGTCATGAAAGAGCTTCTAAATTCGCCGTTCAGAGTCGGCAATAAATTGTAGGTCCCTTCCATTCGTGCGAAAAAATGTTGCACGCACAACATGAATGGTTGCGAGAAGCTAGGCCTTGGCTCATCCCGAGCTGTCACGCCAGCGATTTATTTATTTAAACAGACATTGCGCTCATTGTCGCCATCTGTACGGGTTACTGGGCAGTAGGTACACATGCCAAACTTGGCATCGTTTTTAATCCCCACTACCGCAGCTGCAAAGACACAAATCAGAGGGAAACCCTAGAACACTTCCTCTGCAAAAGCTCGGCATTTGCCATAGCAAGACTCAATGCGCTAGGGAAACCCTTCCCCGACAACAAGAGGTTGGATTTAAGGCCAACAAGATTGGTCTGTCGACACCCATCTACACTCATCTAACAAACCAGTCACGAGAACTGTGGTAACAAATCGTTGCATTTGAGCACTATTTGAGTATCGTGCGTTCTCTGCCTGATACAGCCACTAAAACCAAACAACCATGACATGTGTTATTACTCCTACAAGGATGGAGAGTGTTTTCTTGTCCTTTTGCATGAAAGTGTTAGTTTCGTCACCGTTGTACTTTGGCAATAGTTTTCTCGTTATTTTACAGGACTCAAAAAAGCTCAATTTTCTGTTCGCTGCCACTAGAGACCTGTTGCCATGAAGCAGGCTTAAGTTTACATGACGGAACTTTTACCGAGTGATTAGCATTCTCTAGGTCTGGCCCAGATTTTTTTCTTGACAATTTGATTAAAGTGCATACATGCTTAAATCTCGCAGTATAAAATTGAAACTAAAAGGCTGCGAAATACAAGCTCTGTCCTTGGTGTCACGCCTCAACGTACTATGATGACCGCATTCATATGGCCCCTAGTTACTTATTCAAATTGTATATGAAGGGCTTCCATAATAACGTTTTAAGAGACTTAACAAATGAGCTAAAATGGTGACTATATCAACCGAAATTATTTTGTTCACCCTTCAACTTTAAACGGTCGAATATACCAGATCTATACCGAATTGAAAAACTTTTTACATCACATATTGTGAACTGTAAGGAAACAGAAAGTACAACAGTACACCAAATATCCCCACCTTCTCTTCTGTGGTGCTATCGATTCAAAGAGAAAGCGACGATCTTAAAATTGCAATGACTACAAAGATTAGCACCACTGGAGCTATGCGAACTTGCTAAAGGTATGACGGCTCTAGAGGCGCTTATTGGACAAACTCCATTACATATCTTTACAAAAACGTGGCAATGCGCAGTGCAGTAAGCCTCCAACGTTCAGAAGTAAACCTGTCAAATAGACTAACGCGTCATCTGACTATTTGTTCCGTCTTTCCAGAGCAAAAAATGATCAGCACGGTGTCCGACTGTATATCTTAAACGTTCTAAACGAAATTGCTGACCAATTAGCTAGATAAGTTTCCTCTTAAAGGTACACAATAGATGCTGAAGCTATCTGTTGTATCCCAGGTGTGCACGGGAATGCCTGCGAAGGAAAATTAACATCCTTTCGGATAGTCAAGCAGCACTAAGAGCCCTTAAGTCCAACACGATAGGGTCAAAGCTCATCTGGGACTGACTCAATCTCCTTGAAAACCTTGCGTTCACAATCAAGGTTACTCTTTCCTGGATTTAAGGAAACGAGTATTTCGAGGATAATGAAAGGGCGAAATGTTTTGCGAAAAAGGGGCCCACGAGTTGGTCCTGAACCCTATTTGGGGGCTCGCTGAACATTTGGAATGAGGCAGGCGAAAAAGTTCATCGACCCCAACAAAAAACTCACCAAGGAACAATGGGTTGCATAACTGGACAGTGTGCACTGAGGTACCATCTGCATAAAATGAAATTATCGGTGAGCAGAAAGAGATGGTAGGGAATGCAAAGAAAATACTACTCCATCTAACGCAGATTACGATAAAGAAAGCGAATATGTACTTTGAATAGGTAACCTAAAGCGTTATTCCTAAAGATTCATAAAGCGCCTAAACTTCACGCTAGCCACTAGGCGTCTGAGCATCAGCAGCGTTTCGTATTGTAGCTTACAAAAAATTACGATCCGCTGGCAGTTATTGCTATGACGAGCTAGCGAACTTTAGAAATATAAAGTTGAGTTGAGGAGCTTTCCAATCGATGACCTTTTCTTTCTCATTTTAGGTGTTCACAGGTAAAAAGTTGTCGGCGCCCAATCTCTACGTTTGCCAACGTAGCAATGCGCCCTATTATGATACCTATCCCACATTTGATCTTGCGAAACAGCTTCAAATGGCTATCCAGGAAAACAAACTATCCGGCATGAGACTTTTTGTAAGTACATATGTAGTATTTCTCAGTGTTCAAAGAGTTGACCTAGACTGGCCACGAGCCGCGACCTCAAGTCACGAAGGTATTCACATATGTATGTATCTGCATACGTTGGTAGATACGTATTGCTTTACCTTCCTTTCCGTAGACGTGTTGGTTTTCATGAATAGAATCCGAAATAGAAACTAGGGCTTCAAATGTTGACTTCTTGTGTCATTGGCAGCTTTTCCGCACCCTTAAGAACAGTAACAGAGAGGCTGACGATTTGAAATTTGTAGGAAGACGTGTTACTGCGTCGAAATGAAACACTAAAAATATTCTTCGAACGGAGAGGTCCATACTTCGATGGTTTGGACACGTTAAACGCATGTCTCTAACTCGGCTTCCATGAAGTGCCATGGAATCCGTGCCCTCAGGTAGGCATCCGCTAGGTAGGCCCAGAAAGAGATAGTTGGACCAAGTCTTAATCTCAGCTCTACCTGTATGGGGATAGCCCCTGATGGCTTAGAGTCGATGGCGGAAGATCGTTAGATGTTAAGTACCCTAACCCTGCGACCCTCACAGTAGGGGCCATTGGAAAATGATGATGAATAAGAGAATCGTATCGGCAGTGTTGAATTCTTAGATCATGAACTTGCTTTTGATTGAACTGGGTTCAGAAAAGACTCCGTCTGGTTTTTCAACTAAAATGAGGCTCAGCAATGGTGGGGGAATGATTATGAAAGATTCTGGAAGAGTATTCTTTACAAGACCACATAACCCTCCGAAACAGATTCCAAAACGTCTGGATCTCTAGGGTACATGCATCAAAACGTACTTGCAAAGTACTATCAATCAGATGGGGAGTGAAGGTAGTCTTTTTCAGCAAGATCAATAATTATTTAATTTAGTCCTTTAGTTAGTCCAATAGGTGAAGCATTAGTCACACTCTGCAATAGTTCCTATAGTCAGGTTAGGTTACGTAGGGTGTGTGATGAATAGGCCTTATAACGTTTACTCGGTTCCTATAGTTCCTTCGTATACTAAACAGATCTGGGCACACAAAACTGAAGAGTGGAGGCTATGAAATTATTTGTTGTCTCGTGAATGGCGTACATTGACCTCCTTAGTCTTGTCATGCTCATAATATATGCTCACAATTTGCTTAGTGGAATATGATTTACTATCTGTAATTAGCTTAATAAACGGGATTACATTGTTATGTATGGTAATTGTCTCCTCTGTCCGTAAAATGTCCTCTGGGCATGTAATTTATGATGTTTTGTACACTTTTGTAGAGGAGTGGTTAATTTAATAACCTGTTGGAAGCTAACACTTTGTTTTGACTCCTCGCAGGTTGAATTCAAGTTGAGTTGTCACTGAACAATTAAATTTGGACTTGTGTCGGGCGAGATGGAAAGGTTATACGAATCAAATTAGACTTTGAACCTGAACTAAAGATAGACTTTCTAGATTCATAATTAAGCAGAACATCAAGCCGATTGGCGTCGGAATAAAATCAATGCCCACGCCCTGTAAATGGCTTACTCCATCTTCCTTAATGTACTGCAATTAGGTACATTTCCGTGCAACCTAAATGTTTCTGATGAAAACCATCGACAACAATTAGCTTTGGTAAGTACGCTCACTTGAGTTCAAATGAGAACACATTTCCATAGCGAGTAGGTAATGTTCCAGCGAAAGCAGGAAAGAATTATACAAAACAAAAACCACCCCAAAATTAGCCCCATTTTCCATGCGGCAGAACATAAGTCTTCTTCCTATCGTCTTTGCGAACAACAGCTATAACTTCGCCTGTAATGTAGGTCGAAGTGGACTTAATGGAATTTAAATTATGCCCGTGGCTCGAGTGGGTAACTTACCAGTTTTACTTGACTCTTTCGTGTCGTATCGTGGAAGCCAAGTAGCACGCCAACACCATTCCAAGGATTTGTATAAACGCAATACCAATTCCAACCCCAATCAGGATGACTGCATTCTTGTCGATGCGTTCCTTAAGTTTACCCACACATCCATCCTGAAACAAACAATAATCAGTTCTAGGCTAGAGATTGCGTGCGTCGACTTTCTTACCTGAAAATATTTGTCCTTGCCCAGAGGAGCCGCATCAGCACAGTTACCAATAGCTGCATCAATGAATTCCGGTCGACAACAACTTGCCCGCAGTGTCTTATTTCTGCTGATACCGCGCCAGTCCGATGGATTTTCCACACCACAGCACATCAGTTTCCTTTGGATGTTGTCCCAAGCCTTCAAATCTTCGTCATTCGATCGCTTTATCGAGTCCATTAGGGAGTTCTTGAGAACCATTTCAAGATCAGATTTGAAGACTATCGCTGCAATGCCAACAGCTAGTTCGATGATGAAAATAACGCCCAGCAGGACGGCATACTGTGGAAAGAAATAGATTTATGACTCTGAGTTGCATAATTGATGATGACAAACCGTTATCAGGAGTGATGGCGATTCCTTAATAGCACCAAAACATCCAAGTGATGCAATTAGGAAAATAATTGTTCCGGTCACAATTAGGACAATTGGCGGCGCGGTTACCTTCCCCTCGATGAAGTGGTTGAACTCATTGACGTCGGCTAGCACTATAGCACCAGCTATTAAGATGCCCAGGCCCGATAACTAGAAGGGAATTGAAATCGATTAACGTACTGCGCACTGGAAGAGGCACAATGTAAATACATTTCGTGTAATATTTAATAAACATTAACAACACAAGTTGCTATTGGCTGTTGCTGTTCACTACGCCAAAAGTCATAGCTTTAGTGCCTAAATCTTTCGAGGTTATATCACCCACAAAAAAAATATTAATTAATCTGGAACGACGGGGCAAGTATTGAGACCTGCCGGAATATAAATGTGAAAATGTATACTTTGGAACTAGGACATGTCAAGATACCAATCTATTCGGTTGACTAGTTAGTAAATAGCGTCACGGTACAGATTATTTGTTCAAATCAATAGAAATAGCATTGCTGTTATTTTGATTTCACCACGAAGCTAAGGCGCAAGTATTGAAAGGTTGCAATCCCCACCGAAGAACCAGTAAATACTAGAACGTTGGCTCATTAAAAATTCAATGCTTAAGGATTCCCACCCCAACTGGAAAAATCACTGAGCAAAGCAACTTCAGCTAACTAATTTCAACAATTCAAATTCATCGTGCAAGAAATTTAAGAAAAAGTCTGTTTTACGCAACAACTACAATTTTAGCTGCAATATTTGATCGTCCTTTTCTTAGTTATAGCAAATAATTCGGTTGCACGTCCTCCATATCTAAATCAACATTTCATGAATGTTATTCTTGCACTCTACCGAGGCACCCTTGGCTGTGCATCCAAATCTAAAGCAACGTCTTTATCCTCACCCAGGCACTAATCTCGATTATTCGGAATCGTGGTGCGTTCCAATAGAAAGTATAGCAATGCAACTGCCAACTACCTTTCAAATTCGCTGAATATTAGCGAAGCAAACTAAAAAAAACACCACACGTCTAACTTGTTGAAAGATATAATCGGGGTAAAAGTGCGTCAGAGAATTTGCTTACAAGTAAACATCCTCAGTATGTCCACCGGTTGGATATATCCACCTCAGATAAGCTAAACATTCTGTAGGTAGAGAAGTAAAAGTCAAAGCAACTGTCACTCGTTGGCAATTTATTAAGCATACCCGGAGTCTTTGAGAAATTTTGGGCACTGGGAATGGCTGAATCAAAGATGGAAGAGAAAACTATTTCGAGTACGTACGATAAATGGACAAATTGCTAGATATCCATATATAGTGACATATTACTGGAAACCTCCGAGCACATTGTCTGTCATTTTCCGTCACTAAAGTGATTCTTCTGTAAGGAATTCCTTTCGTTAGCGGAGTTTAAGAACTCGGCTGCAGGGTGTCAGCCATAAGGGCAGGTTTTAGTTCATTAAAAAAAAAAAAAAATAAAAAAAAAAATGTTTGCAGAGTGCCCTGCAGAATTTAGTTTGCTTAAAGTCAATCGGCCTTTGCGCATTTTTTGATATTAACAACACCGACTATGATTCAATGACGAATGCTCTTACCCGCAGAGTCATAACAAATGGGTTAGGGCGATGCACTAGAGCCGGAGCATTACATTAGCAGTAACAGCAGTCAAGGGCTGTTTGCAAGCGGCCTTCCTTTCGCCTTGATTATGATTAATAATTGTCATTAAGCTAAGCATCCTTGGCTACAACGTCAATGGGTACAACGCCATTTGGTTTTTAGTACACTGACGATCTTGTGTTCGTCTCTACCTGGTTTGTCAGTGATGTTTTGTCAATCAACCTAACCAAGATCGTCTTAGTGCCATGTACTTAGTACTAGTAGGAGAAAATGGAACTTTAGTACACTGACTCTACACTGTTTGGACTTTCAGAGGAAGTAAAACGTTTAGGAATTGTATTAGGTAGGAACTACTAATGTTCTGTTTCCCCTCATGGGTCCTAGGGCCTTTACTACTCGCCATCGTGTGCGGTTTTGGTAATATGCCTCAGTTCTCTCCAACTCTTCCACAATTGCCGAAACTCCTCCCCGTTCTGTGGTATAGATGTTTGTTAGACATACGTTTAGGCCTCCGAATGTTTCGTAGGCACCCATTATATTAGGTAGGAAACTGAACTCAAATTCACGCATCAGTAAAAATGTTCAAAGACACTAATAAGCTCTTGCTAATCCTCAATAATGCTTTGAGTTCCATGTTTCAAGTATCTGCTTGGCTTATTGTGACTCGCCTTAGATGCAGTTTCTTTTTGCGGCCCCTGAACACTCGAAACAAATATTTTCTGCCGTATATCTTTGTGTTTTTTTTTTTCTGCTGAGTCGAGATATGTCTAATAATTCCATCTAATGCAGATGATACCTCAGTCGATAGTGTCCAATAAGATAGCTCGTTAGGTTCCTCAAATCTTCCTTGCTGAGTTCAAGTAATTTATTTGCCCTATTTTTGCTCTAGTTGGTGAATTCTTCGGTTGCCTTAGACTATTTTGCTTTGATCAATTTTAAGCTTCCGGCTTCCCTTTGGAAACACTGCAGGGTGGCATTGCAAAAAAAAAGAGTTCAGGACAAATGAGTGGGGGTACCAAGCGCCTCTGTTCCCTAGACAGTCCACCCATTCATTATCCTCGAAACTTTCGTGTCCATCAATCTAGGCTATAATAACTTCGTTTGTTGACTCTATGTCTTCAAGGAGACTGAGACAGATCTAGACGTGTTGGGTCTAAGGTTTAATGCCCCTAAGTGGTTCCTGACTGTACGAAAGAATGGAAATGTGGGATCCCTTCATTTTCCTCCTCAGACATTTCCGTGCAAATAGTTTGGTTGCGTTTGGTTCTTGGACTTTAGCTTGATCATTGGATTTCATTGGCGCTTTGGTTTGATGGTGGCATTATACAGCCAGTAGATCATTTTGGGTTTCAGTCCCAAAGGTTTGCCGCTAGTAAATAACATTGGTCTAGTCGCCTTGTTGGTAACTTTGTTCTGGTGAGAATTCCAGTTATGGATTTTGCCGAGGACTATTCCAAGAGGTTCGAATGTTTTATTAAAAGGTAAACAGGGTGCAAATCCCGGACATAAGTCGTCAAAGTTCAACAAGGAAATGTAGTCGTAGAGTAGTCAGTGTTGATGATAGTGTAGGTTAGGTTATGTGACTATCCCCGCTCAACCAGGGACACACTTAGACCAGATTAGCCCACTGTGATACCACAGCGAATAAAACCAGCTTACCGGCACCAGGGAACCAGAATATGTAGCATAAGTACAACGAAGGTGGGCAACCGTGGCGGTGTTAACCCTAAGATTTGAACCATTTCGTTCCAGAGATGAAGTTTCTCGGTGTTGAGGATAAAGAAATACGTTTCTCTAGGTTGAAGACAACGACTTATCAGTCGACGTCGGGCAAATTGAATTATTCAACATAGACGGATTGAGACAATAGTTTAAACCACTTGATCAAGGGAAAGTGAGACTGGATACATCTATTCAACCGAAACGAATTACAGTCGGTTTTGTTCGTTGTCAACGATAGAGGCAGCTAAAACATATCTCGATCAAAATCTGTTCATAGCCAAGAAAGTCCACCACCACCACTTTTATGACCAACATATCCAGTATTGCGAACACTTCTCACGTCCAAGGATGCGACCAAAGCTGCTGTGTTGTCGAAGAGAAGGAAGAATTAGTTGCATTTAGTGCCAAGGAAGTGCAGTGCAACTGTGATTCAGTTGTACAACCAAATGAGTTAACACAAGGAAAACATGCACCTCCTGGGAGTCATCACCAATTTTGATATCACATGGTACAAGCATATTATTAACAATGTAAAATCAGCATCCGCAAAACGGGCCTATTTATTTATAGCGAAAAATACTTGACATTATTGTAGCTTCTTATCCTTTATAAGTTAGACCGGGACTCGGGTACTGTTCTCACTTTTACTTACTTACTCGACCCAACCCAGAAATGGGCTAAAGAGATTATCCTTTACTAGCATCAAATCTGCAATCATTGAATCACGATAGACTGGTAGCAGAGTTATGCCCCTGAGTATTCCCCACATACCTTACTACTAAATGGAAGCAAACCGAAGTGGTATTCATTCCCAAGTCAGGCAAGAACACACATCCTATCGGTCTGCCTTCGTTCACATAATATGTTCAAATGATATACGAGTATGTATGTAACTTCACCGACAGCTTTAAAATTCTTATCAATCGTCACTTATAATTCCCTAACAGATGGCCTATCATTTCTTAACAAGCTGACTGAGCAATTCAATATTTCCCTTTGCCAGGTGCCTGGACAAGGTTATGTCTTTGGTAACCGCAAAATTGACGAACTTGGTTAATCTGAGACCACACTAGCAATTCCCCTTCACATCATAGGCATGGAAATACCAAACTATACAGTAGAACTCATCATCAAACAAGTCATGACTAGAGAAATTAACGTATCATTCCACCAGACTTATCTGGCCTGAAATAGACGACCAAAAGTCAAGAAAACTTATTATTCTCAATGAAACTCAACTTCGCACCATCACTGGTGTCATTATAATAGAATAACATGCTAGATGACTTGGGGCTATCTTCAATGATTTTTGTAGAAGCTATAGAGATGAAAAGGAAGAATAAACCACAGTGAACCTCCTCTGCATATCGAGCACTATCCCATAGTAGAAGAAGACTGCTTATTCACTATCACTTCAATGAAACCAGTGAACTAAACAAACCGCATGTTGTAAACTGCTATCCTTTATCAAGAGCTCTAAATGGTCCTACGTCTCGCTCATAAAGAATTCTATAGGCATTGCAAAGTGCCTCGAGTCTATGTGAATACGCTAGGTGAAACCAATCTCATCTAACGAAACCTATACCTCTGTTATAGATATTACCACGGCAGGTGCTCCAAAGAACTCAAGGCTTATTTCTACCAAAATTCCTTTTATTACAGAACTAGCAAAAATTGAAAAGCGCTGCCAGGTGAAAGTTGGGTCAACAAACACCTGCAAACATCCTTAACCGAATTAACTGAGTCTTATAGGTTCACATTTCTCGAAAGAAGTATACAAAAACAGAAAGATCCACTTTCAGACAAACTCATTACTGTCGAAATGGGTAAAAACATCACTCGAGCGAAATCTAAAGCAAATCAGTGCGCCATTATGATTTTTTTTTGATCATCAAGAACAAGATCGTCCAAAACTCAAGGAAAGACGAAAAAGGACACCCGGTTTTATTAAATTGACTGACGGTGTGGAAGCCGAACTGATGGAATCTCATTCCAGTTTATAAGTTTTAAACAACGCAAATCTTATTCTCTATTAACGCACCGCATGTATAAATGTGAAACAAAACTGTTTTCAACTTAAGACCTCGTTTTAAAGCCGAAAAATTATCACTTAAAAATCGGTTTGAACGCTATCGAGGAAACTAGGTCGCCAGTCAATGTGGACTTCGATAACTATCCATAGCACAGGCCTTACATAATTTATAAATCCTGCCCGGATTATCGTCTTAAAAATAATTTCACAATATTCTCCACTGTGATAAAGGTATACCTTCCGTCGTCACTTAAACAAAAAATAAAAATATACTCACAGCAAAAATAATGTTAAATCCAAAAAGGATATATTTAATCGTGCTCATTCCACAGGTCCTCATTTTTAATTTCATTTACACTCCTTCAAAATTACTTCAAACTCAACAATTCAAAAAGTAACTATTTAGTCCGTCAAAAATATTTTTGCACTTGAAGCTCTTGCAATCCGTTCAAAGTCGCGACTCTAAATCAACTGACCACCGTTGGACTCTAAATAAATTATCTGAGCACCAGCACGGAAAAGCTAATGACCACCAAGCAGTCGAGGAAAGTGGAAAGTCCACCAACACTAATGCTGGTCAGGCTAGGGGTGAACAAAAAATGTAAAAGAAAGGAAGGAAAAAATGTCAAAAGGGTGTCATAGGAGGGTTGATTCAATGAATGGGACTTATTTCGTGTGATTTGAGGGTATGTAGGGTACCTAACCATGCGATGTTGGCGGTCTACATAATTACTACATAAGTTACTAAGCGGGCATTGACAGAGTTTTCCGATGACGCAGTGTGATGGCGAAATTTTGACATGTCCCCTCGTTCGGGTAGAAGCTAAACATGAAGTTGACATGCAAAAAAGAAGTTTCTTTTTGGAAGCCAGAAAATTGCGGCCAAGAAATACCTACTTGTGGCCTGATTTTTGCTTTAAATTATGTTATGACTGTCATTGTGAGGGACATGCTATTTTGTGCTAGAACAGTTGAATTATATATACCGGGGCCAAATCAATAATTGCTGTCAAAAGTAGTTTCAAAACATTGAGACTTAGTTTTTGCAGATTTCTTTAACAATTCAAAGCCGAATCACTACAATCACCTGATTAAGTTCATCATTACTTAAAGGTATTTCTAAGAACTCATCCACTCTGGAAAGGATACAACAAAATTCTATGAAAAGTATTCAGTAAAATTCGAATGTTAATTATATGGCTCCTCGGGAGGTGTCAAGAGGTCAAGCAAAATACCTCAAACCCAAATTTTATTTGAAGTGTTTCCGATTAACCACCACCTACTGCTCCAATACAAAGAAGAAGAAAAAGACCAACTCTACGTAAATAAGGTCCAATAACAGTCATTTTGTATAGGCTGTATGTATGTACATTATTCATGGTATTTAGGTTTCCCAAAGTTCATCGGAAAAATGAATGACTGGTCACTAACCTGACCTGCTTCTACAAGGGGGTGGTTGAAAGAAGACAGAGAGGTGGAACAGCATACCACAACTTTTGTCAATTCCTTGGTTCTAACAATCGAATGCAAATTGCTATCCAGGGCTGAAGGGGTAAAGGTTTTATTTGAGGTAGAAATTAAACATATCCTGTATAATATTTTTAGAAATGACTTTGTTTTTACGGCCTCCTTTTGTTTTAGCGACATTTATTTCATCAAAAAATGTTATGATGAGACATACATACGAGTATGTACATACAGAAGCAACAAACGAAAAATCCAGAGTTAGGAAAAGGATGTAGAAGAGTTTCGAGATCGAAATACAGAATTTCTGCAAAAATTTCAAGCGTTTAGCAGCAGTCGCTAGGGTCGGAATGCTCCTAGAGAAGGTTAGGTTTGGTTAGTGAACAGGCGAAATGAAAAACCATATCGCCACACTCAGGTCAGTTCAGACCTATTGTGATACCCGTTGGGGGAAGAGAGTGTCCCCTATGCGTAAGAATGCTACCTAATAGTTACAGTGGCATACATATAATATGGATATCAGTAGAACATGACCAACTTACTGCGTCTGTGACACAAACCACCCTGTGGATTTGATGAATCTCATTATTTAGTCCACCGGTGTATCGGATAATTCTTTAATGTCAAAGTCCGAGGAACTTATTTCTTAGATGGCAGAGACTAGGGCAATGGCAAAGGAAGTGGGTTGCATCCTCGTGTGGCTCCTCATCGCCGCACCCCCTACAAAGGTCTTCTTCTGTAATTCGAACGTTTTTCATATTGTACCGCAGCGTATTATGCCCTGCGATCAGTCCTATAAGGGTACATAAGGATCTTCTGTCGATCTACAGAAGTCTGTCGGTCCTAGCCTTAACGAATTTAGGCCATATCTTCCTTGTGGTTGCACAAGTGTTTAGAGAGGTCCATCTGTTATTAGCCTCCCTTAAGGCTCTATTGACGGCGGCGAGATTTGGATCGAAGCACTCAGGCAAGAGAACTACAGGAAACAGATGACCCCAGTCTAGAGATGAGAAAGCTAAAAGCAGGCTCTTATCGCAATCGTATTGTAGACACGGGAGTGACCCCCATCGATCTCCTAGAGATGACGTACGTCTAGGTACATAAAGCAGAAACAGGGGTGGAAAGGGCGACTGCAAGGGTGAAGGATATCACCAAGCAACAGTTGCAACGGTGGTGAAGCTCCGAAATTAAAGGAATTTTATTTAAAAACAAATGTTTCTGGTGGGAGATGGTGTCGTGAAAAATGTTCTGTGGATATTGTTGGGGTTTGAACTTACGTAGCTTGCGCAGCAATCCAACGAATTAGCCACTAAGCTGCAGCAATCATCCACATTTGTGTTGCGTGGTTAAATATGTATACGAGCTTTGGAGGGAGTGAGTTTGATGCCGCATTTGTGCTGTGACTTAGGTGGCACCTAAATGAAAATGAACATCATCCATCTTAATATGCGAAACTTGGGCAGCTATCCAATAAATAGCAGAACTTTTGGAGAGATTTGTTGGTTAGTCCGCACCGTGAGTGTTAAGTCAAAAAAGAGTATCTAGTGATTATGGCGAGAGGAGATTCGAAAAAATACTGCGAATTATAGCAATGGCAAACACCACAAATGTCCCCAGTTAGTCTTGGCACCATCCACGGTGGCCATTAAAACCTTATACCTCCTGAGTTTCGAATCACTGCATTTCACTTGCGCTATGTCAATAATACCGTAAGAGTGTGGATTATAAAAAAGCCTCTAAGTCTCCCTTTGATTTGCTACAGTAGAAAACTAAAAACCTCCTCGACCTGACCAAACTACACCTGAATCTTTATAGGTTAGAACTCTGACGGCGCATCTAAATAGAATGACATATGCAAACACTTTGGCGACGCACAATAATGCATAGATGCAGAAGAAGACACAAATCACTTTCCAAACCAATGTCTAAGCCTCAGCAGGACCAGAATGACGGCCCTCAAAAATAGGTTCAACGACTGGTGGAACTGATAACAATGCCACCAAAAACCATCCTCAAATGTTGGGGTACCACCTCTCTTCTTTTCCAGCAATCTCACAACACAATTGTGGAATACACCGAATCTAAGGTAATTCGAGAAAGGCAGCGCGATTTTACAGCACCACCATGCCTATAACATAACCTAACCTCCTACTGAGGGAGTTAGCAAGAAAGTAGGAACCACGGATTACGATCTCAATGCAGTGTAGAACTGCGAGAACACGACAGAGTTTTGGTAGAGCTATGCATAAATAAGTCTATGCTCGTCAGTGATCAAGACAATTTGCCTTGCATTGAGTTCGAAGTACGAGTACACTGGACACCTTTTGTGTCGTGAGTATTTGGTATCAACTAGATCTCAGTTGAATTCGTTTTCTTCTTTTCACAAAATTTCAAATTCACAAAAGGGAAATAACCCCATTCAAGTAAAAGTGTATATTCCAAGGCCTCGGCTTCAAACGAATAAGGGCAGTAAAAACAACAAACACAGTTACGCGCAAGATATTCAAAACTTCTTGGTCATTGTGATAGCCAACAATGAGGTCATCATGGTTTCCTGAAAGAATAACACCCGACCAAGGTACCGTGTTAGTTTTCATCATGTCGACTTCAAATCACGCAATTTACTTAGAGCTGAAGGTGGACAAGACCAATGTCCTTGCAGGTTGCTGCAAAGGTCAGAAGTTTGTAAGCAAAATGAAACAAAATCAACAAGAATTCTCAGAACTCTTTGGTGTTCTGTCAAATAAATGGTTAATTGAAAAGAATGCTAAACAACGGTTCGAGGTCTGTTGGACAAATTGATGTGAATAGATGGGACTGATACATACAGGACTGCATACTTGGCCCGAAACGAAACCATTAAAAAGCTTGTATAGAATTTATAGACATTGCGAAGGTCTAGTTCATGTTTCACAGGCTTTACAGAGGTTATCGACTCCGGTGAATTTAAAAGTTAACCGTGGTACTGCGTGTCCATGTATCGATTTATTTCCCTCACAACGACTTGAAAGTTGTGTTGTGCCACTCGGGTTTTGTGATTGAATGCAAAGCAGTTAAGATTAAGTCTTTGGAATTGCTGATAAGTAATGTTGTCGTTCCACTACAGTGCTCATCGTGGAAGGTTTTTTTTTTTTCTCGAATACAATATGTAATTTTATTTGAGGTGCTGAATGGGTGAATAAGCTCTTTGCTGGAATATATTTAACTGGTGCCTGGTTCACAGTACCTCGAACGACTGTCTGGATATAGATGGGTTGCCCTATGAATCCGATTATCCAGAATTGATTTGCCTGTTGCCTTTTTTACATAGTGACTGTGCCAACGAGAGGTAATCCCGCGAAAAATGTTGGGTGAGTGAAAGGAAAATGAGGATCCAAGTTTTGAGAAATATGTACATAGAATCATTAACTTGGCTTATTCCATGTGTGCTTAATTTCGGTATACAGTGTACTCTCTCCTTTAGGACACCTCTCATAAGCGGACACCCCTCACATCCGGACAAATTTGTAAGAACGGAGAAAAATAACTTAATTTTGTTTATATTCTCTCAAGCGAACACCTCTCATAAGCGGACAATTTTCTCGGAACCGTCGGTGTCCGCTTATGAGAGAGTACACTGTAATTCTGTTTTCGTCTAGTAGTTTGACTTTCTACAAATTTTTTTCATCCTGTACGGGCCTGTACAGGATTAAAGTGTGGAGAGAATTTAGCAACCAAAAAACGATTTAATTTTACAAAATGTGATGTGGAGTGCGGCTCAGCTAAATTTTTCTCCTAGTACTCTGCGGCGGCTTTTTCAGAAGCCTTTCAGAGGCTATATAAACATCTACATAGCTTTCTTTTTTTATAATCCACATGCGCATCGAGGGGATATAAATACCCTTCTGATTTAATTCTCACAGCGCGAGCGAGGCGCAGTAGTTCG
Source organism: Matsumyia berberina (assembly GCA_917880715.2). Taxonomy (NCBI): domain Eukaryota; kingdom Metazoa; phylum Arthropoda; class Insecta; order Diptera; family Syrphidae; genus Matsumyia; species Matsumyia berberina. The sequence goes on along the minus strand of OU862870.1, from coordinate 104,053,057 downwards.
AAAATCAGGTAATAATGGGTTTCAATGGCTTCCGAGGGTGGGACACAGACTAGCAGTAGATATTTATATTGCTTGTCACGGTATTTTTTCGACTCTCGTGATGTCATAATCATTATCAGCTCAATCAACTCCTCAAGCTATGACACTCTACTGTCTTTGCAGTATAGTCGACGTCAGCTTTCATAGTTGATCGCTTTTATTTATTTAAGAAAGAAATGTTTACCCTATCAGGAGTTGAACCCGAACTTTCAGCGAGACAAGCAGTGACGCTTTTTTTTAATTTTTCATTCATTTTTAATGCAATTCTTTTTTTAATTTCAAACAGTGATGCTAACCTCGACACCATGGCCACCTGATAGTATATCTTTTCGCAGAGTTAGCAAGGACATAGGAATCGGTGACAATTAAGACTTCTGTTTGAAATACATTGCTGCGACCTAGAAACTTTATTGACCGGAAAGTACCTGAGCTGGCACTCTCTGGCAGCTCTGTTTCGGTACGAATACATGCACCCAGCATCATATTCAACACACACCGGCAAAGTTGCCAGAACGCGAGCATTCTTTTAAAAAGCGAACTTTTGGGAAAAAAAGATCTCCCCAGAAGCGTCTATACTTCCTACGAGGCATCCAAATGTTCGAACCATTGGTAACGATAATTGTCTCACTATAAGGCTTATTGAGTTTCTATCTATCTGAACTTACTGCGAGCAATCGCAATCTTAAGGCAATCAACAAGGCCCGTTACTAAAATTTCACGACAGGTCTTTGCGTCTGTACAGGAATGATAACAACCAGTTGACCGATTATTTTCTCAGCTGTAGGAAGCGTAGTTTTCTTAATGGAATTTCCAAGCCAGTTACGATTTGAGAAACGATTGGGGACGTCGAAGTTTTTTAGTTTTTCCTTTCCGATAAATAGAACATGATCAAGTCAGTTTCAGCTCTATCAAAAAGAAACATTTTTCCAGGTCATAACAGAAAACTGCTGGGTTGAGTAGGTTAAGAAGACACGATAGAGCTTCTCAGCCTCGTTAAGTGCATTGTATTACCCTTGTTTTGCTCCTAAAATTGTCTTGTTCTCGTTGGCTGACTCACAAGAGAATCCCTCTTGCGGGTCTGCATGACATTTATTTGCAGTTAAAAATACAGAGTGGTCTGACTTTCTGATTACATAATGTGTGTTAACAATACATAGAATTGGTGTTGCCATTGTCTTCCGACACATCCCTCCTTTTCAGTATCCCGTTCGGTCAACGGGTTTTACCAGTCGGCCGTATCGCGTCCGGTAACCTTGTGTCCCGGCGTCCCTTGTAAAACCTGACGATGGTTCCAAATTTGATGTCGGCAATGGTGACGCTGATGTCGACGCTGGATTGTACGACGATGGAGACGAATGTAACGGCGACGACGTATGTAATGCTGAAGCAGATGACTCCATCGGCGTTGTTGTCTTCTCTGGCGACGAGACTGATGGTGGTGTCATCGCTGGTGATCCCTCTACGTCGATGTCTGCTTGCTCTTTAATTTCTCCAGCACGGTGAGCTCGTGTAAGATGATAACTGTTGCGGCGAAGCTTACCAGTCGGAGTTTCGATGATGTAAGAGCGAGGGTGATTGGTCTTCTCACGAACTGTTGCCCACACTCGTTTGTCACGAACCCAAACTAGTTCCCCGGGGATCAGCTCATCCTTTTGTACTGCTCGGTGTCTTTGGTCATAGTTTCGTGTTTGGTTTGCTCTCCTATCATCCTCCTTCCTTCTCAGCTCTTCGTAGTCGACTGCTTTTGACTCGTAACGTTGTGAAGCCATAGGCAGCGTCGACCTGATTCGGCGGCCCATCAAAAGTTCCGCTGGGCTGTAGCCGTTGGATAACGGGCTGGCACGATACTCCAAAAGTGCTTTGTAGGGGTCGGCGTTCTTCTTGAGCTGCAATTTGGCGATTTTTACCGCAGCCTCGACGAATCCATTGCTTTGTGGAAAGTGGGGACTGGATGTGATGTGGCGAAATCCGTAGTCCCTTGCAAATTTAGAGAACTCTGATGTGTGAACTTGTTCGAATTGGGTGCCGTTGTCGCTTCTCACCAGCTCGGGCACTCCGTGGCTTGCAAAAATTTGTTTGCAGTGATTGATAACCGCTACAGCTGTCAGTCTTTCGAGTAAAGCGACCTCAAAAAACCTAGAAAAGAAATCGGTAATGATCAAGTACCAGTGCCCTTGGCATTTAAAGAGATCCATAGCTACCCTTTGCCATGGACGCGTTGGGAAGTCCGATGGCATCAGCTTTTCTCGAACTCCTTTTGTTTCTTGTATGCATGCAGTACATCTGTTAATCATCTCCGCAATGTCGGTTGAAAGTCCAGGCCACCAGACAGATTCACGTGCTCTGGCCCGACACTTTGTGATTCCTTGATGACCAGCATGAAGTCTTCCCAGGACGTCCTGTCGCATGGATGCTGGTATGATGAGGCGGCAGCCTCGCATGAGCAGACCGTTCTCGTTGGCGATATCGTTTCTGACTGCATAGTAAGGTTGCAAAGTTTTCTCCAGATCGTGTTTTTCTGGCCAACCATTCAGCGCATAGTGAGCGATTTTGCGAAGACTAGGGTCGCGTTGCTGTTCTGACCAGATCTCCTCCAGTTTTGAGTCCGAAGCTGGAATGTGGGCAACAACTAGGTTGACGTGTGCGAAAGTTTGCTCTTCCAACTCGTTGTTATTGTCCTCCACGTGCAATGGCTGCCGGCTAAGTGCATCTGCTGCAATCAGGTCCTTACCTGGGGTGTAGAATATGGAAAAGTCGTAGCGCATCATCCTCATTCTGAACCGTTGCAGCCGTGGGGTCAGATCGTCCAGATTCTTGGTTGTAAAGATTGGCACCAGAGGTTTGTGATCGGTCTCCAGGTGGAATCTGATACCAGTAACGAAGTCTTGGAATCGCTCACAAGCCCAAGTGAGAGCCAAGGCTTCCTTCTCAATTTGCGCGTAACGTTTCTCGCAGTCAGTAAGCGTCCTGGAAGCGTAAGATATTGGCTTTAGCTTGCCGTCCTGTTGGCGTTGGCAAATTACAGCTCCGATCCCATATGATGAACTGTCTGCTGATATGATGGTTTCCTTGTTGCTATCATATATTGCCAACACAGGCGTACTGGTGAGGATTTTTTTGATTTGGTCGAACGCATGCTCCTGCGTTGGACCCCATATGAACGCTGTTTCCTTCTTCAGCATCTCGTTGAGAGGTTGGAGTACATCAGACAATCTTGGCGTAAACTTACCAAGATAATTGATCAGTCCGATCAGGATGCGGATCTCGTGGACGTTTTTCGGTCGTTCCATGTTAAGGATAGCGGAAATGCGATCGCTATCGGGATGCACGCCTTCTCCATCCAGAATGTGTCCGAGGAACCTGATACGTTGGACCCCAAACTGGCACTTGGCTTCGTTGAGTGTGACACCTGAGTCCTGAAGACGTCGTAGAACTAGCCGAAGTCGTCGGTCGTGCTCGTCGGCTGAGCTGCCCCACACAAGAATGTCGTCCATTTGACAAACGATTCCTTCCAATCCTCGGACTATGCTGGACATTCTCTTCTGGTAGTGTTCTGGAGCAGAAGTGATGCCGAATGGGAGGCGGTTATAACAATATCTCCCAAACGGTGTGATGAAAGTGGTTAGGCGTTTTGACCCCTCAGTGAGTTTTATTTGCCAAAACCCACTGTTTGCGTCCAGCTTACTGAAGAACTTTGCCCCTGTCAGCTGGCCAAGAGTGTGCTCGACAGACGGCATAGGATGGCGCTCCCTCTTCACAAACTTGTTGAGCCGCGTCAGGTCCACGCAAACGCGGATGTCTCCGTTCTTCTTTGAAGTGATGACCATCGGGGCGCACCAATCGGTGGGCTCGTCCACCGGCTCGATGACTCCTTGAAGCACCATGTCGTCCAATTGATTCTTAAGTTTATTGAGAAGCGGAATTGGAACGCGCCTGGGTGCGTGCGTAGCAAAAGGAACGGCTTGGTCTTCCAGCTTGATGTCGTAGGGCTCGTTTATTGTACCTAGTCCACTGAATAGCTTCGCAAACTCCTGCATTGGCTTCACTTCTGTGCGGCTCTCTACGTGGTTGATGCGTCTCACCAGCCCAAGATCCTCACAAGCCGGTAATCCCAATAACGGCTGTGCCAAGCCCTTTACCACATAGATTCTGTCCGTCTTCCGCTCGTGCAGATAATCCAACTCACCTCGAAACATGCCCATGGTACAAAGTTTATCTTTACTTGGCCCACAAAGAATCTGGTCCGATGGAAGGAGTAAAGTCTTCTTGAGTTTTCGTTGGAAGACGCTAAATGGGATGGTGGTGACGTCAGCTCCCGGGTCCAACTTCCAATTGATCATAACTCCGTTGACGGCGACCTCTGCTGTCCATCGCTTATTGCGGTTTTCGGCATCGTTGAAGCTGCATATCGTTGAAACGGTTCCAAGGAACGACGCCCGGTTGTCCGCCTTCGCCACGACTTGTTTAACTTTTTTTGTTGAGAGGCAAGCACGTGCGAAGTGACCTTGCTTGTTGCAGTTATTGCAAGTTTCGCCTTTGGCCGGACATTCATCCTTCTTGTGCTTCGTCTTACCAGCGCACCATCTGCATCGCCATCCTTGACCTCCTTGACCTCTGCCGTTGAATTTTGGCCCTTGGGTCTTATTTCTCTTAAATTGTGATGCGACGAAATCTACAGCTTTGTCCTCCGTGTCCTTGGCAAGGTCTCGCAACTGCCGCTTGACGGCCTCGCTTTGCCGCGCATGCTGAACTGCCTTCTCCAGTGTGAGAGCATTGTCCATCTGAAGTTTTTCGGACAGTTTGCGGTCTCGCACTCCGACGACAATGAGATCACGGATTAGTTCATCATGCAGCTGACCGAAATTGCAGTGTTCGGCTAACGCGTACAGTGATGTAATAAAGTTGTCCACCGACTCGCCTTCCTCCTGCTCCCTTGAATTAAAAACTGCACGCTCGTAGATAACGTTGCGCCGGATAACAAAGTAACTGTCAAACTTTCCCATCACTACCTGGAACTTCTTCATGTCAGCATCGCTTAATCCAAAGGAGAGGAGTATGTCCTCCGCCTGGCATCCCATGATGTATACGAAGGTGTTAACCTGCTCCTCCTCTGTTTTAGCGCACAATCCTGATGCCCGCATGAAGCGTTCGAAACGCCTTCTCCACTTTGGCCACTCTGAAGGTGTAGAAAATGTGAAGGATTCGGGGCAGTGCACCTGGAATTGTCCAACTGCTGATGCTGATCCCGCTTGCTGTTGAGCTGCGGGAGCACCTTCGTTAACCATATTGTATTTAATTTATTCGATTTGTCTCACAAAAAGAACACTTGCGAACGAAAAAAAAAATTAAACCGGGTTTTGTTAAATAAAAAAAAAGCACCGCTGCCACCATGTGTTGTTCTCGTTGGCTGACTCACAAGAGAATCCCTCTTGCGGGTCTGCATGACATTTATTTGCAGTTAAAAATACAGAGTGGTCTGACTTTCTGATTACATAATGTGTGTTAACAATACATAGAATTGGTGTTGCCATTGTCTTCCGACACAAATATGTATATTTTTGAGACGATTTTGCGAGGTTTTAATAGAAGCATTTTTAGGTCAAGGGCTCGCACTAAACGGCGACGCCCTGCCACTCATAATTGACGTGGTCACAACGATACAATTTCATAAGTTTTAATTTTGTTTTGACGCTCAGCATTTTGGCAGTCTGTCGCTTTGCCGTTTGTCGGCCATTGCATGCCATTGCCCTTAGTAAACCACAGGATTTACTTTGCAGCATTACGTTAGATTTCTTCGTTGTATTGCTGGGATAACTCGTTGAGATCGACTTAGGAGCACCAGAATACGCAAGGCACTTAATGTCAAGCAGCTTCTTCTTCGAGCGGAAAGGTCCATACTTCGATGGTTTGGGCACGTTCAACGCATGTCCATAACTCGGCTTTCAAGACATGCCATGGAATCAGGCGTCCCTTGGGTAAGCCCAGGATGAGATGGCTGGATCAAGTCCGAAATCTCACCTCTACCTGTATGGGGATAGCCCCTGATGATTTAGAGTCGATGGTGGAAGATTGGGAGATATGGAGAGTCCACTTAAGCACTCTTACACCGCGACCCTCATAGTGGATAAGCGGGTCTTTGGGTAGTGGTGGTGAGAATTCCCAGTATTATTAAGATAAATCTGACCACTAGCTATGTCAGCGAAAAATTAAGCCAAATCCCAAGTTGTCCTAGCGTTTATAGTCATTTTTATAGCTGACAGAAGACTCTCTTATGACGACTCGAAACACTGCTACTTCTCTGTTCCACATGCCCAGTCCATCTTTATACTGGCACTTGTATCTGTTTCAGTTTGTTCTGGTTTTGCATTCGTTAGTTCATTAATCAAATTTATGCCACAATAAAAATATTTAATCAAGAATTATTCATATTGACTATTTTACTGATACTTAACTTTAATTTCATTAATTTTCCTTCAATTACTTTGAGGCATTACATCACAACCAACGAAACTAAAACAATTTATGTGGTCGTATACGTAACTTTTTTTTTTATAACAAAGACGTGATGTAATTTAAAAAAGAAAATACAATGGCTAATAAATTAAATTTTTGTGTGTAAGTGCTCAATTAAATTGAATTGAAAATAATTGAGGAAAATTCTTTATTCATTACTTAGAAACGGTCGAGGTAGATGTGCTCAGACTTGCAGATTTGAATCTGCACATCGAAATTTTAAAATAATTCGCAGTGATCACTTTCTTTTACATCTGACTGTGGTCCAGACATAACAATGAAGATTTTATTTTTTTATCATTGGAAACAATATCAAAATTATCTTTCGTCGAAAAGGATGTGTCTCATTGTGTGACACTTGTTGATCGACTTCTGCTTCGTTTCAAATATGTCACCATCTTGGTGACAATCATTTCCCAGATGTGAAGTCTACTTAGTTGGTCTCACGCTTAGAAGTGTCTCTATCCACAGCGGACACAGGTTGCCATCGGAAACTATCGACTGCTGAAAACTTTGTTTAAGACAGTACCGCAACACTAACGTTCATAGTTTGTTCTACCTTCCTCCTTTTCCTTTTCCTCCTGTTCCTTTTAAAAGTCAGACTAAAATTTCAAGTGCTAAAAGTAAAATAGTTGTAAAAAAGATAACGTGGGTTAGCATTCCACATTACTGAAATATTCAGCAAACGCAACCGACATTACGCCTCTTATAATGATTGATCAAACGTTGACGACTATTGGCTATTGTACCTGTACTAAGATTGGTTTCTGTAATGTGAGGACGCTGGCCAATTCAAAAAGCGTAAGATTATGTGCGAAATAGTTTAGATATTTTAGGGCTAAGAGAAGTAAAAGGGTTAGATGAAGTAGAGTTTCAAATCCTATGCGTACCACTGTACTGTTCTACTCTGGTGAACCATCCAGAAATTCACATTTTTGTCATCAGCCGGACGTCCGAAATAGACAAGAAGCCAATATGAAAATGGCAAGAAATCATCATATTATGATAGCTTCCATGAAACTGCGCAATGCTGCAGTATCACCTTACTTACTTACTTAAGGTGGCGCTACAGTCCGGGGTTGACCTGGACCTTAACCAACAAGAGTCTCCAGCCAGCTCGATCTTTAACCAGCTGCGACCGGGCCGGAGCATTGGTGTCCATCCGCTGTACATGACCGCTGTCACCTCCGCCTTAAAATCGATGAAGAGGTGGTAGGTATCAATTTGAAGTTCCTGGGTGTTTTCCAAGATCTGCCGCAGTGTGAATATTTGGTCGGTGGTGGATTTCCTGGCCTGAACCCACACTGATATGGACCGATCAGGTTATTGGCGAACGGCTTTAAGCGTTCACACAACAAGATAGGCGATGTTAAGAAGACTGATGCCTTTGTAGTTGGCGCAGTTCAGAGGGTCTTCTTTCTTGAGGTTCCGGCAAATGATGGTGAGGTTTCATTCATCGGGTATACTTTTCTCCTACCATATTTTATCAAGTCATCGCCTGCCGCTTTGAACAGCTCGGCAGCTAGGCTGTCAGCTCCAGCAGCTTTGTTGAACTTAAGCTTAGATATGGCTATCTTCACTTCGTTTAGGTCGGGTCCACAAAATTGTTGGTCTTCGTCGTCAAGGTTGAACGGTTCATTCTGTCTGGCAGCGAAATTTGATTCGTCATCGCCGTTAAACAGTCTGCGGAAGTAGTTCTTTCAATATCCTCAGCATCGACTGCGATTCTACTACGGTGTGCCCTTGTTAGGATCACCTAATGCGTCAAAAATAAAGGGACCTCTTTCCACAGAGACTGGAAACAACTAGCAGCTCAATGCTCGTCACCATTAAAAACCATAGAAGTCCTTTGAAAATTATTTTCATATTTGAAAGATGCGATAGCAATAACGCCTACAGAAGCACCAAAGATCTTGTTAGTGGGTAAAGCTTCAGTCAATATCTGGAGAAAGGAGTAACCGGTTCCATGCATCAAAGGAGTATTTTGGTGAGGTTTTGAATCTACATATGTACATATGTATGTACGTACATGTATGTACACCTAGAAATCGTGTTTTCGCCAGTAGGTAGAAGAGTAGTTCGATCGAGAAATACGTATACAAAGAGCAGAACAGTTGAGGAGCTGAGCTACACAAAAAGAGAGGTTTTTAGCATGACGCGATAGGCACTCGGATGATTAAAAAGGTACGGTGTAGCCCACAGAAGATGAGTCGTCTCGAAGATAATACTGTACATGTACCATGCCAGCGATATTTTTGTCTACAAACGGATTCAACCAAAGCCAAATATGTACATATGTATATTTCAGACAAAGGCCAGAGTTGAAACGAGGTATTGCGTTCAGAGAAGAGTTCTGAAAAAATCCTGACCAGATTGCGAAACCACGTAGAAGATAGACAAAAGGTGTGCAATGAGGTCGTTTCGATATATTGTGCTAAATACAGTATAATTGTACACATTTAGATTTTATTTTCATATTAACTGTTGTAAAACCAATTAAAGAAAAATCATTTTTACCACATATCGTCCTCCTCATGCTAGAACTATGAATGTGCAAATTTGAAACTTTCGGACGAATGACGTTTGAACCTTAATTGCTGTCGAATTATTCGAGGACTTTATCTCTTCAACAATTGACGAAGTTAGCTGTTTTCCTTCCATCACAACATTCACAGTTCCGACATAACATAGAATTTCTGTATTTTTACTTATCAAACCAACTAATATACCCAAAAAACCAAGCTTACGCGTTTATGGTTCTGGCATAAGGGTGATGACAGTACCTTAATCGACAAAAGAAAAACAACTCATTCAGTTTCTACTTAAAGAGCTCACTTTATTAAATTCGAATTTTCTAGTTTATTTTTGCAAGAGCTTCACAAAAAAAAATGAAATAAATTACACATGCAACTAAATATCATTTTAAATCATAAATATCATTCACACTCTGCTCCATGTCCGTCCCTTAGATCAGGGACTTCAAAATCACAACGACTGCTAACATGAAAACAGTCGATTGCCATTTAAGGGCGTTAGCCGATCCAGGGCAGGGTAGTTCATCCAGGTCCGAACTAAATAAACGACAATCAATGAAAAATTTAAAATAAATTGGTGAGTTTACTGTTAATGGAAAACATTCGTTAATTTCCAGGACGAAAACAGAAATAAAAATCATGAGAAACCCAGAATGTAGATAAGTAAGTCAGTTTTATTTACGCGTTAAATTAAGCATTTTTCTGTTTAGTGAATGAATATGCAGTGCTGGAAAACAGAGTATCTTATTAAGACAAACACAACCTTCATAAACAAGACGGTACACACAACATCAACTGGATAAAGACTAAAGATTAAGCATTAATTAATAAGCACAGTGACTCAAACACAGGTTACACAGAATATTAACAAGTAGAACTGAGAAGTAGCTGAAGCTTTACTTGATTCCGATGACACCGCATCCGGCACGTCCTCCGGCGTTGCCAGTTTTCTTTGAGTCCGGGTGTTGTGTTTTGCCCAAATCGTCGACTCCTTCATGGATGACAAGACCCCGTCCGAGGATTGCACGCTTTCCAGTCAAAGTGATGACGTGATCAGTGATGGTTGTGTCAACTGTGCCATTTTCATCGGCCACAACATTTCCCAAATCTCCGACGTGTCGAACTTCGTCTTCCGGAGCACCGTGGTCGACCTGGAAAATAAGAATTATGTGTTTTAGAACAAAGATGTTTAAATTTCATTGATGATGATGCCCGTTAGGAGATTTGTGTCACCTTTCCCTGTTTGAAAAATTGTTGGCATGGCTTCCATATTGAATCTGATCTTGCAAGAATGTACAGCGGTGTGGAAAATAATACTTAGGTGCTTAATCTTTTTCTCGTTTAAAGAATGCTATTTTTATCTGAGATTTCGACAAAAATACTACCAAATGGTAAAATATTTTTTGGTCTGACGAGTCGAAATTGAATTTATTGGGAGCAAACAGATAATCTCGTCAAGGAATGGCAAGCCCCCGGGAGTATAATCATCATCATTTTCCAATTTTCCAATGACCAGCTTATCTACTACGAGGGTTGCAGTTTTAGGATGCTGAAGTGGACCCTCTACATCTCTTGATCTTCCGGCATCGACTCTAAATCATCAGGGGCTATCCCCATACGGGTAGAGGTGAGATTACGGACTTGGTACATCCATATTATCCTGAACCTACCAAGGAGACTAGATTACTGATGGATATTGCCGTATAACATAGTCTCATGTGTTCATCTCGCTATACGAGTTGAGAATGGTCAGTGAAATTCATTCAATTCGGATAACTTGACTGATAAAGTCAGCAACCCTCCTCAAACAACACTCCCTATCTCTTCGGAGCTATACAAACTCTGAGGTTATTTCATGTGGGAAAACAACAGTATTGAAATATTGAAGGTGGAAAAAAAAAGCCAAAGCATTGCCCGTATTGAAAAAAGGTCATGCACTGGAAAGAGTGTACGTCATTCACTTAAAAAACTACCGAGTGTTATCATCTTCGACTGCTTCTATGTACATGTAGTTCAACTTTCAAATTTTCTTCCTGACCTGACCGTGTTCTACATCCCACACCTAAGTTCGCATATCGATCGCTTACTTGAGAAAGACAAGGACAATAATTAAGAATAATCTGCTATTTGTTGTACTCCCTACAAGTTTCAGTAGTTCTTTACATTGATCACTTTCCTATCTTTTGTCTTTTGGAGGAAATATAAAAACATAACCGCTAAACACAAGAGAGGGTATTGCTTACCACGCTATGATTTACCTCAGTCATCGTCATTTAGGCAAATTCTACTTTGAAACTGGGGATATATCTGCCAGCTCGCCCAAAGACATCTCTGGATTCATCCCGAATTCAGGCATCTTAAGTGAGCTCTAATTGGAGGAAATCACAATAGGCCCATCTGTAGCCTCAGTGATAAAGTGACATGGTCTCATTTCTACCAACAACCTCAATCTGGCCTCAGTCAACAAGGCACTCCTTCGTACCTCTTGTGAGTAACAGAGGGAGACCAGTTACGATATGAACTGCTCGGCATAAAATCACTCAAATTACGAAGGTCTCGTCTATAAACTGGTCCTTTACATAAACTTTTCATTAATTTGCTCATAACAAAAAGAAGAAGTGACCTGGGATAGCCGTGGCTACACTGTTGGAGGAAGGTAACACGGTCCATTCTGTCTTTAAGCTGCTTATCACGTTAATCCAGTCAGAAATTTATTTGTAAAAAATGGAAAATCAAAGGATCAAGTGCTCAAAGTGATGCTGGACATCAAACTCAATGTCCGAAATAAGGATATTATGGCACACGATATGGGTTTTGAAACTCTGAAGAGTACAATCAAAAATATCAAAGTAAATACAGTGGTCTCTCTAATAAGCGGACACCGACGGTTCCGAGAAAATTGTCCGCTTATGAGAGGTGTCCGCTTGTGAGAAAGTAATCAAAACCAAATATTTTTCTCTGTTCTTTCAAATTTGTCCGGTTGTGAGGGGTGTCCGCTTATGAGAGGTGTCCGTAAAGAGAGATTACACTGTTATGAGGATTGGCGCAGTATCGCCTGGCTGCTAGCTGAGGGTCCTCTGTACCAGCAGGGCCTAGTAGCACGAGCTAATGCACATATGTATGAAGGTCACTCGCTAAGTTATCGAGATAATGGGAGATCTGTTTCAGGGAAAGTGTACACTTCCAGGTGTGCTCTTCTGTTGTGGCTCTGTGCTCCACAGTGTAGAGGTGTGACGGAATCTCCTCGGCATCGCCGCATGATATGCAGTTTTCTTTCGCTTCGATTACAATTTTCCTGAGATGCTCCCTGAGTCTGCAATGGGCCATAAGACAGCTTGTTAGAATGCAAAACTGGTTCTTGTTGGTGCCTAGGCAAGCCTTGCTCCTCATTCGGTCGTACTTCCCGAGAAGTTCCTTTGGTTGCCTTAGTCCTGGGAGTGCTTCCCATATCTGTGGCTACTCATCTAAAAACTCTCACTCATCTATCACTTGAGAGATAATGCCTCTGCTGGTCAATTTTCTAAATTGCATGTCACAATAAGTGATTAAACTATTTCTTCAGACTTTGACTCAATCTTGACAACTTTAACATATGTCGCAGCCAAAACTTATCCTGATGTGGAGAATGGCTAAAGGAGCCTGCCATATTGACGCCGAAACGCCGAACAACAGCATAGCTGCTGGGTCTGGTTCTGAATTTTTCGAGGGCGCTCAAATGGAGTACAGGTCCTTTAAATTGGTGGTTAAAACTAAGGTCGACTTCCCCGTGGAGTATCGGAATATTTATATAAATCCTCCTGCCCTCATTGTCTAATAAAACTTCTTTCCGTCGCTCAACTCGCTTAAAGTCAACAATGCTACCAGACTCCTAGTAAATCGTCTCCGTAAAAATGTTACTGAGGCTCCCGGCTAATTCAGAGTGAGCTAGCACCTAACAATGTGGTGGTCTTAGCACCAGAAGGGAAAGTTACTTACCAATGTAGTCTAAGAGGTAAGAGGTATATTCACAAGTAAAAAAAAAAACTTCTGTACATACTCGTTGCTACTACTGTACAAGCCAAGCTGTGGCCATCAGTAGGTTAATGTTTTCCGTTTATTCCATCGACGATTGTTCAAATCACAAGATTAGAGATCAGTCATGTAATCCCGAGCGGCCGTTTCAATCGATTTACAATGAAAGCATACTTAAGGATAAAGTAAATAGCGCTGGCAACCACTGTGGACCAACTGATTTAAAAACCGACAGACAATACCAACACAAATCGATTCACAAAGCCATAACCTACTTCTGTGATTAAAATGCCAACATTATGGTTTACGAAGTAAAACTGACCTTATCGGGATTGTAGTGTCCACCAGTGCTGGCGCATCCATTTGTTAAGTCTCCCTTCTCATGTACGTGGAAACCGTGTTTTCCTGGTGCCAGACCGGTTATATACACTCGAATGTACACATTTTCACCGCAGGCGTTTTGAGTGAACGTAACGTTGCCTTTAACATTTGCGTCGCTTCCTTGAATGTTAGCAATGGCCACGATTGGAGTCTGCTTCTGCTAAAAGGCAAAAAAAAATACGCGTAAAATTTATTTTAATTTATTACCGACAGTCAGTTGTGGCACCTACCTCAGCTAAGGCTGCTACAGCACCAAAGGCCAAAACCGCCACCACAAGTTGTACAGACACCATTTCTCTGAAAAGCGAAGAAACAAAATCGTGATTACGAAACTCTGTTGACGTTAAAAAGTGTTTACGCAGCGGCAGCCACTCAACGCAAAACTTGAATTCACAACGTCATCAAGCCGTCCCCCAAGGGGAGGCTGACAATCAATCTCACTGTCTCTGCGTGATATCAAAGGTGAGCGTCGCGATCCGCATCTGGTTAACATTGGGTAGCCCTCTAAATTGTATCTCTCACTAGCTGGCCCGACAATTGGATCGAATCACAACGAGAATTTACACAAGTTACATAAATGGGTCATGGCAGAGATGACCGTGATAGGCCGTCAAAAGCCTCAAAACAACTGTTCATCATGAGAAGCGAACGATTTGATTTCTGTGGGTCAGTTTGCAGGGGTGTCAGCCGTTTTCAAAGTTCAACTTTGCACGTTTTGTGATTGGCAATTTGTGTGATTAAGTCGCGTGTGCACTTCTGTCCGCTTCTTGATTGAGTTATTTAAAAAATGTGATTGTCGTCATCGGATAAAGTGCCCAGGCCCACTATGAATGTCACTAGACAAATGTGTCAAGTTGCGGACTGTGTCAATAACCGGCGAGCGGAGCACAGCATTTGTGGACTCAAATTAAAGTAGATTATGTAAAATTTGTTTCAAACTGCAAGGGAAACCGTTTAAATAGGAATTATGTGCAAAGTAGTTTATTAAACTATTATTTGTTTTTGACTTTTGAAGGTCTACACGAAAAAAAGTTTCAAGGGTTTCACGATTATTATCAGATTTGAGGAATTTATTTAAAAAGCTAAGATAACAATAACTGAATTCAATCAAAAAGGTAAAAGCTCTCACGTCAATCCAAGTAAAGGATCTTTACCCCAGCAGCATTTTAATCACAGAACTGGGCAAGGCATTGGCTCGCAGACTCGATAGCTATGGAACACCTCAAAGTGGCGCTCCGTCTTCTTAGTAAAGTGAAGCCAACCGCAGATGGGAGGAAGGTACGACATGCCGATTTTTCAGACGGATCTGGTCCATATTAGATCAAAATCGATCCAATGGTTTGGTCTTGCTACATCGTTCGCAACTTATCGCCTTTATGCTAAGAGGCCAGACCTCTTCTCTAATGATTTCTGCAGAAGCTGTTGAGATGATGATCAGAAGGAGACTTTTGTCTATTAAGTCTGCAACTGTCCAAAAGAAGACTGGCCTATTTTTCGATGGCCTCGGAAATATTGGCATAATTGAAGAGAGAAGTTCTTTGTGTAGCTTTGGATTAGTGACAGATCCCGTGGTATCACAATGAACGATGAACCTACTCTGGTCTAAGCGTGTCTGCACATTAGCTGAAGCAATTATGCTCAACGCTTTCTATCATGATTGTCAGGTCTGGTAGAACGCCATAAATAGAAAAGCGACGCTAGAGAAACTAGTCGCCGTACAGAGATCAGTTGGTGTAGCTATCACAGGGGCACTTCGGCTGCATAGGTTAGGTTAGGTTATTAGGTTGAAGTGGCTGTCAGCTAAAGCCAACACACTTAGACCCATGAGGGGTCCGTTGTGATACCACCAGGATCTCGAAAAGATCTCCTGCCTACTCATTGAAACCAGTTGGAGCTTCTTATGAAGCGTAAAAGGCTACTGACATCAATGTTAATTAGGTGGCCTAAGTTTGTAAAGAAGAAAGCTCCAAAGTGGACTTTCCTTCTGCGGGAGAGAGCTGGATAGGTGCAAAGAAGGTGGAAAATGGTCTCCTCCTCGTCCATACAGCTTCTACAGAAGTCGTTTGCGTAAATGCCAAGCCTAGTAGCATGCTTGCCAATTAAACAGTGTCCAGTAATGACACCTATTATAGTGCTGATATGCAATCTATTAAGAGAAATCAAATACTTAGAGCGTTTCAGATCCAGCTTGGGCCAAATCTGCTTTGTCGCTACACATGTTATACCACTTGTCCACCTAACATTTGTTCTTTCGATAGCATTTAGCTTTAGTTTGAGTTTGCAAGTAGCGATCGGTATACCTAAGCTGCCCTTATCAGGCTCAATCGGTAATGTTGTTCCATATCTGGCGAGTTCATCAGCCCTGCAGTTCCCTGGAATGTCACTGTGCCCTGGAATTCAGCAAAGGTGGATATTCGGCTGCTTAAGATACTTGTCTCTACTTTTTGCCGCTAGATATACATCTTGCACGAAACAGTGTACAAAGGAATGCCAGTTTTTCAGAAATAATGGCATAGAGTTCTGCTCAGTCTCAAGTAAAGTCCTGACAGACAATCCGATTTTCAGATTTTCATTCGCCGTACGGCATAGTGTTTCCAAAAAGGAAAGATTGCTAACAGAATACAAAAACAAAGCGGGCGAGATTGCAATTTTTAGAGACAGCTCGACAACCCCCTATAAAACAGGCTCTGGAGTACACTTTGCGATCTTATCACAGTCGCTGGCTGTACTTGGAGCGGGGGAGATACTAAAAATTAAATCAGCATCGAATAAGGATATCGTGAGCTTTCTTTAGATATCACGAGAACCAAAACCATTTTGAAACTCAGCAGGAAGCAGCTACGAATAATTATAAGAATCCTAAGAGGACATTGTGTCCTATGAATGTAGGCCATAATGATAGGATGTGCAGGCCTGATATATGCATTCTGATCGCAAAATGGGAGGCATTTTTCGTCATAGGAGGGACTACATAGACTCATACTTCATTAACACAGACGAGATCCTCTGATAGGATCCCTGAAAATAAAATAAATAAATAGATCGGGATGAGCTAAGGTCTAACTTCTCGTTACAATCCATGTTGTGCGTGTTACGTTTTTCGCACGAATGGAAGGGACGTGCAAGAGGTGGTGCTGCAAAAACTCTTCGGTGAACATGGCTGGGGCTTGAACCCATGCAGTTTGCACAGGAGTCCAACGCACTAAGCACTGACCCACGGTGATCCCTAAAGGTAAAAAAAATGTCTAAGAGCTGCCCAACGAATCGGCGGTCTCCAGTCGGAGGCACAATAGATCTACTTCAGTTTATCAATCAATCAATCAATGACCATCCCCATCATCTTTCTGAGGAAAATAAAGTTATTGACTCTATGCCATAACACGGGACTACGAGTGATGTTCTGGACGTTCAAATTGTTCAAAAGCCGATATCACAAATTAAACTAAAAATGTACGTTTATCTCACATTACAATGCACTTATGTACATAAAAATGTATGTAGCTGCCATATAAATATGACTAACACTTAAGTTTTCCAACAGCAAAATTCTATGAAAAACCCACATCTTGCGGCAAGATTTGGTTTTTTGTACAAAGCAGTAAGATAAGGGGAAAAGTTTCAATGTAGTTAGTGGTGCATATTAGATTTGCAGTGAATTGCTGTTTTTGCTTTTGTATTCGAGTACATTATTTTGAATGCGATATATGTACAAACATACGTATGTAAAAAAAAAACCAAACACGCCTATGGAGATAAATAAGTGATGCGTGTCATAAAAATATTACTGATGGCACATGGAGTTTTGTAAAGATACGCCTCTATAGCACAATAGTGTCATATTTTATGACAAAAAAAAAAACAATCTTTTGGAGCTTAACTTACCAATCAGTACTTTAATCTTTATAAAACCCAAAGATAATTTTTAATAACAAATCATGGCCTATGCGACTAAGCTACGTGAAATTTTTCACAGATAAGATAGCAGACATGAAAAAGGTTCAAGTACCTATTCAATGCGATGTCGAAATATCACATGTTGGATTGTATTCAAATACTTTTTAAATCGGACCTCAATTACTGGGGAATTGCTTTAATGGAACTTTAGATAATGAGAGCGCAAATTGAACGTGACACGACAATCACTTGTTCACATGAATTAACATTCCAAACAAGAATTTCTAATTGGGCAGATAAACTAATCAGATATCAGACTTTTTCACAACTTAGTTTGATTTTATAAACACTAATCGTATTTACAATTCACCCCTTCGCCTCCACAAAACCACTGGCATTGGTGCAAGCATCAACATCGGGTTCACCGATAGAAATAGGTAAGAAATGTATAAGTTGAAATTAAAACGTCAGATTCATTTGACATATCCCCCATCCGCGATAGTAATTTGTCCTGGAACCCCATATTGACCAAATGATTCAAAGAGTTTAACGGACACCTGACCCGTGAGCTAGGGACGAAGTCTCAAATAAAATGAAAAGGAAGAAGACTTCTAGGTAAGGATGCGTGGTAGTTTTCTTGTCAAAATTAAGTCACAGTTAAAAAGATAAAACGAGTCTTGGCTTCATCCCTACTGCATCTCTTAACGCTATAAGTAACGGAATGGCTGATAACCTCGCTGGGCTACCACAGGCATCTTGCTGGCAAGACGGAAATTGGTTACATCTTTCGCTATGCGTAAATACATTATAGCCTTATAGCGATGCTTCAAATCTCCCGACAGATCGACGATTTTTTTGATCAGGCCAATGGTTTGGTTCTGCTAAAGCAATCGCACATCGCAAAGGATGCTGTCCTATAGGCCATTACACCAAAAGGCTTGGCCGCTTCTTAAATAGCCATATATTCATCCCTATTCGCCAGAAGTATACTTTGGTTCTTAAAAATCTCTATTATCTTCAATGAGTTCAATGAGAACCTCTTTTGGTCTAAGAGTGTCTGCATGCAGGTGTAGAAAGTCATCCTAGCCTAACCTTAACTGGCTTTGTTTGCTTTTTATTTTAAATAACATTGGTTCCACGCTTCTTTGCAGGGGTTTCTGATAAGAAGCTGCTAAACCACTGTTGCGCGCTTAAAAAATGGTTGGTCCACCGCACAGACGACATAGCACTTGAGTATCGGAAGATACCTAGAGAAGGACCAACTATCAGAAAGACCTGAAAGCTACCCCACTTCTCTTATTGTTCATCGATTTTAAGAGGGCGTTCGACAAAGAATTTGCCAGGGTTGCCCGACGCAGGAGAGATATCCCTGGTAAGTTAATATGTATCTGTTTTCAAGGGAACTTAAAATGGGTCAAGGTATCGCATTCTGCACAGGAAGTTTATCAAAGGAACTCGAAAACGAAAAAGGAGTTCGACAACGATACATTCTTTTACGAAAATTATCTATAGTGGGGTTTATTTCCTACTGCCTTTTCGATGGAAAAAGGACTCTTACATCTCTACTCAAAGATCTCGACTATGCTGATAACAGCTGTCTACTACCGCGAAGATTAACACTGCTAAAACCAAAATCATTAGCCTCGAAATGAACTCAGCAAACTAAGTTAGCATCACTTGACAAGTGTTAGAGGAGGTAGAGAGCTTCCAGTATCTTGGTTTCCAGGGATGGTACACCCGAAATCATTTATTGTCAGCAGAAGCGGCAAAGCGAAGTCTACGTTAATACCTATTGTCCAAAATGTGGTGAGGCAATACATTCAGCAAGATACGACTGTTTGATTCACGATGGCACTTAGGCGTAGTGAAGGATGATCAAGATTGTTACTTATATCAGAAAAGTTATCTGCTGCATCTGCAATCTAGAAGATGTTGAAGTTGTCCAAGATCTCAAGGTTAAGGACGTATGTATCGAACCTTCTCTCAAGAACTAGACTTGGACAGTTCTGCGTTCTAAATATGATTCGTGCAATTATAAACTACAAAACAAATTGAGTTTGAAAAATTTTCATCCGCTAAGTTTTTCTACAACTCATTGTTGTTTTCAGCCCAGAAATCATACAGCAAAACTCCAAGAAGGTAAACCAAAAATGTTATTCGTCGCGATGTTTATGCCCAGAACATAATCTGGGACATGACGTTGTTGACTTAACTCTCGCCTAAATCTAACAACGTCCTCAAAAAGTCTGTGGAACTTTAGCTGCTTAGCTGTAGTGAATGAACTGACTTTCTAAAGAACTGCGGCATTTTCACTTGGAACATTTGTTATGAATTTCCTTATTGCAATATGCTGGAAATCTGTGGTGCAAACGTGCTGAGTTGATATAGCATAAAGTGTGAAAATTTATAAAAAAAAAAAAATGGGAGGTGGCAGTGTGATTATCCAACTATGTCCCAAAAAAAAGTTCTCTTCTCTACATCCTCTGTCGTTTCTCTCGTTCCAGAAACTAGCTCGCTAATAAACATTACTTCAGCTCACGTCATGCTGATAGTATTTCTTTTAATTAAATTTTGTGCTTCGAATGCCGAAAATAAACGTAAATATATGTATTCGATAAAAATATGGCTGCAATCTATTAACGAATATTTTCTTTATAAAACACGTACAGCCATATCTGTAACTATGTAGAAACACATGTCGCTACTAAGTTGATTAGCACGCTGAAAACACTCACTGAAGTGGAAATGATTTATCACCTTGAAACACTAAAACTATTTAACGTATAATGTGATTTTGAAATGACATGGTTTACTTAATTTTGTGTCATTTCAGGTATTTTACCCATGATCCTGTTAGATTCTCAGATCCCTGTAAAGTTCTGTCGAATCCATAACGAGAAATGACTCTGCAGAGTGCCGATAATGAAAGGAATCATTTGTCACCCGCCCATTGGTATTGAGCTCTTCGGCAGAGTTAGGATGAGGTACGTACACACATCGATTAGGAAATGGAAAGCCAACATGGAGCCACTTTAAACGCCAAGCATGAATTCAAGCTGAAGAGTTACAAAGATGCTTCAACTGCACCCATGTGCCGGAAATACGTAGGTAAGTTACGGCCATTTTTATACCTATAGCAAGAAAACCCAGCCATACAAATCCGAAATGCTTTAGTCCAATAGGTCTTTAAATTTTAAAACATTAGGAAGACTGTACTCGCTTTCACTTCACTAGTACAACACGCTTAAGAGTTCATAAGAAAAAGCGTTCCACGGGGTGGTAACAATGATTGAAACGACGTTCCACCATAAATAATTAACTTTAGCGGTCATGGGCCTTTAACAAGGTTACATACTGAAAATGAAACGCCCAAGTTCATAGCTAGAAGAATTCTAAATTCAGGCTTCGTGAGGGTCTCAGTAGAAGTTGAGAAATTATTGAAGCTGGGGAACGATGGAATAAGGACTGTTGCTTATGTCGGTGAAGTAAACTTACTGGCCACAGGCAAACTTATACCGATAATTAAAAACCTACCACAGTCAGCTCTTATCATCTGGCGCGAAACACAAGCCTCAAAAAATAGACGGTCAATAGACAAAAGAAAGCTTCCAGTAGTTGCAACCAATTTTGGGCCAAAAGAACGAAAAACGCTTCGTTCGCATTTTACCCATGCAGCATAATTTTGAGCAAAAAATGGAGGCCCAAAACCTGTCACTATACACTGGATGTAAAATAAATAAATAGCTGGCGCGGCAGCTCGGGATGAGTCAAGGCCTAGTTTCTTGCAACCATTAACTTTGTGCGTTTTACGTTTTTCGCACGAATGGAGGGACTTTCCATTGATTGCCGACTCCGAACGGCGAATTGAAAAACTTTTTCATAACAAATTATATGACAAGAGGTGGTGCCCGGAAAAAATGTTCGGTGTACATGGCTGGAGCTTCAAGCCACGCAACTCTCGCACGTTAGTCCGACGCACTAACCACTGAGCCACGGCGAAGAATGAAGACCATAGTAACGAATGCATACCTCAGAATCAGACGGAGACCACGCATGCAAATAAAGCAACACGATATCTGCAGGCCTCAAGACCATACCGGTTGACCCCTATGTATATGTACAAAGGAAGCCAGAAGCGTTAAATAATCCAGCCTTTAAAAAACCTGCCTGATAGGTCGTCAAACATGCAACAGATAGGAGAACACTGCAGCCCAAACTGCTTCTTTACCGCCAGTCCCTGAAGTCGGGCTTAATCTACAAATCGAATTCCCTTCTAGATAGATGAACAAAAAGGTGAAATCACCATACTTCAACCATAGATACATATTTCAGATGGGTCATAAATTAAGCCTCTGCGATCTACGCATCAAAGCCTAGATATTTCTCAACCGATAAGACTTCCAAATCACAGCAGTGTGTTACAAGAGGCCCCCCGAGAATTGTCCCAAGAAAAAACATCTACAGTGGTAGTCAAGCAGCCAGATCCGTTGTAGATGAGGAATCAACCCATTTTCTCTGTCGTTACCCCAAAGCTCTGTCAAGTAAGGAATAAATACTTCTTTGATCACATCGAATAAGTATCTGAAGGCCTACTATCAGATCTACTCAACTTTGGAACGGCGATTAGATGGGGCCACACGATGAAGAGGTTAGTTGACGTCTTCATTGTCTCACAAACCTAACCTTACCCCTTATATCTAACTTGAAATAGACTCATTGGGTAGTGTAGGTAAAAACTGAGACAGAGTGTTCCCTCAACGTTTTGGATTAAACACTAAATTTGAGTCGATTGAAAATGAGTTTCGTCAAGTTTCAGAAAAACTTCCCTCAGTTCGTATGTACTTCAGTGGCATAGTAGCATGAAACATCATAAATTGTCACGAAGAAGCAGCAACTGGAAAGGGCATAACGGTTTCCTTGTGTTGGGACAATAGCTACGTTTATCTAACCTAACCTGGCCGCTGAACCAACCACAAAGCAAGGAGAAAGGCATCATCCGATGACTTATCGCCTATCAGACGTAAGTAGCCCTACCATTGCTGGATGCATTTATTCACACAAACCATTCGCACTGTTGGAGGTGTATTAGCCGTCATCGATTAAAGCATTACAAAGGGCACATGCACCCGTATAAGCCATCGATCTAAATACAGATATACATATGTTTATCGCAGAAATAATAATGATAAATTTATCGTGACTTCTTTAGCTTCCTAAAGTAACTTAAACAACTTTAAACGAAACATACATAACTCTTGTTGCTGTCAACGACGGCAACTCGTTCTCAAAGCTGCAGCTATACAGGTACCTGTCGAATGCTCAAATGTTTGCAGCTGTTCACAAATCACCAAAGCCATGAACATTCATTTTTATTAAACAGCACTCTCGTCTCACCAAAGCGGGGTTCATTTTAGTCACAAATTGTGTGTATAGATTCAAAGGCCGTCTTAGGACACAAAAAAGTCCGGTTCAGGCACCTCCTCAGGTCAAACGTACGATCGGGTTACAGATACATGGAATCCACTGCATATTCAGTGTTCAAAAGCTGCACATACTCATAAGTTTGTTGAAGTATTCAAAAGAGCAAACATGCTGATGTTAGCAAGTCACAACCAACTGCTAATGACATTCCCACGCTCAAGACGAGCTCAGTGTTTATTCACGATATTAATTATACCTGCATCTGTTTCAATCACGAATACATAATTCAACAGCGATAAACACGTAAATTTGTTTTCTTAGAATCTAATAAATCCAATAGACAGTCTTACAGTCGGTTGCTGTAAACTTGTTTTGAACTACGTATTCAGGGGGACTTTTTTTTTAGTAAACCTATTGCGACGTATCGAATAAATATGGATAATCACTTTACCGACTATCGTGAATCACTTATTTTTCTCACTCCCAAATCAGACCACCTAGGGCTTCTCAAGACCAAACCTTGCGGTTTTGTTCTCGAAATTACAAACCACTAAGATAGTGTTGTGCAATCAGGGTTTGTCTGGAAAACAAATAACACCTCCTGGGAGAGATTCTAGCAACTGAAAGAGGTACGAATGTATTTTTTTTTTTGTTTATGGGGGTGGAAACACACAGTTATGTAGTATCTAGCAGAAGGGTAAATAAACTCACTTGATTCGAATTTTTTTTTTTGAACTTAAGACGAGCACTTGATCTAGATCTACTGTTCACGACGAGTAACTAAGTGAGACTGACTGCCAGATCGCTGTGATCACAATTATTTAGCCAACAACACTCTCGCTCACGGTTGGATTGTCTGGTTTGGGTCCATGTTCATGCGGCACTACACCGTTGCACTTGCTGAATTCATTCGAATAAATAGTGTCGTCATCATCGTAGGTGCGAAGGGGGACGGGCGGAAGCCTGACGTCGGTGAACATGGAGAATTTAATCGAAAGTGAGTGCCTGTGTTTGTTTTCGATAGCGAGCGCGGTATTTTGTTGTGACGGAGTGTTCGGAGTATCACGTTTGTAATTCAGATTGTCGATGTCATTTGGAATATTGGGCCACAATAACAAATCGAATATTTATTGATTTTCATTTTGACTTGCATATTTGATGGGAACAATGACACAGGGGTGGGTTAATGGCGCGTAATCTATATGAAATGAACAGTGCGCTCAGGTGTAATGAGTACAGATATGAGACTAAGATATGACATTAGTCTTTCATTCGATTTATTGATTTTGTCTGTTTTTAATAAAGTGGGCTAACATCTGAAGCCGGGCATTGTAAGACCGATTGACGTGCCGCTTTAACCGACCGGGTATGTGGTCTGGTCAAACCAGAATAGAAGAATTAGAATAGAAAAAATATTAATTGTACACAAGCTATTCATTACAAATTCACAATTAATTGCATTAGCTTTAGGCGTCAGAAAAATTACCACCAAAAATTTCAAATCCTACATCTTTCCAGTCTACATCAACTGCAACAACAACTTGACCAATTTGTACGACCTTCTGTCGGTATTTCGAGAGGAGGTTAATCCCAGCTGGGGATTGCAACGCGAGGAGAGGGAACACACAGTCACTTGAAGTTGAAACCGAGACTCTTAAATGGGCCAATCTGTGGAACTAGACATGCAAAGCCAACAAAAATATATATGTACATGTGGAAAAAAGTTCATAGAAATGTGTGAATCGATTGGGCTCATCATCATCATTTTCAATGACCCGCTTATCCACTATGAGGGTCGGGGTGCTTAAGTGAACTCCCCACATTTCCCAAACTTCCGCTATCGACTCTAAATCATCAAAGGCTATCCCCATACAGGTAGAGGTGAGATTTCGAACTTGGTTCAACCATCTCATCCTGGGCCTACCCAGGGGAAGCCTACCCGATGACACGGATGCCATGGCATGTCTTGGAAGCCTAATTGGGGGCACACGTTTAACGTGCCGAAACCATCGAAGTATGGACCTCTCCGTTCGAAGTAGTAGCTGCTCAACATTGAGTGTCGCGCGTATTCTAATGTTCCTGGTGTTACCCCAGCAACTGCAAAGCGGACGAGCTGGCAAGAGAGGCTGCAGGACGGCTTCTCCCCGAAAACCTGGGGGGACCCCCTGCGCCCATAGAATCGATCAAGTTCCTCCTTGACAGAGATGCCAAGAAACTGGCAAACCGCAGGTGGAACAACATCAGCACTTGTCTCCTGTCAAAAAAAAAAAAAAAAAAAATCTGGCCCAAGCTGGATTTAAAGAAGACAGAGAGACTTTTATCTCCAAATCGGAAAAATCTAGGTTCACTAGTAGGAGTCCTTACCGGACATTGCCTGATAGGCAGGCATGCGCTTAGATTGGGGGTCCCCTCCAACCATTTTCTGCAGAAGCTGTAGGGACGAGGAGGAAGAGGAAACCACGACCCACTTACTTTGTACATGTCCTGCTCTTGCGACGCTTAGAAGAATAACCCTCGGGGAATACTTCTATGATGATCTTAACGATCTAGCTGAATTCGACATCCAGAAGATAAGCAACTTCATCTCTGGGACGAAATAGTTCAAATCTTAGGGTTCACACCGCTACGGTTGCCCACTTCTGTTGTAGTTATGCCACATTTTCTGGTTCCCTGGTGCCGGTAAGCCGGTTTACTTCGTTGTGGTATCACAATGGGCCATTCTGGCCTACGTGTGTCCCTGCCTAAGCGGGGACAGCCACCTAACCTAACCTACCCCAGCAATACAATGAAGAAATCTCATTTTGGGAGCTCGTATCGGCTATCTTATTCCTTCGTTCCCTACCGCCATTATTCCTTCGTCCGCATTCTCGCCACAGCGAAAGGTGTCGATTTAACGCCGTTTATCCAAACACAATTCTTACAGTTAGTGTACAGAGATTGAATGGCCCTCAGAAGAGAACCATCAATCCCGTACTCCTGCAATACACTCCAGAGTTTACCTCGAGGGACCCGATCGCCGATTATATGCTTTCTCCAAATCCACAAACCAACTGTAGATAGGTTTGGCATACTCCCAGGCCTTTTCAAGTACAAGAGTGACTAGCTGGTCAGTTGTGCTTCTACCTGAAGAGATATACCTCTATAATTGCATCAATCCCCCTGGTGTGTCACCACATTCGCAGGCCACTTTATTGACATGAGAGAGCGTTTTTGGGCGAATTCAACATCAGCAGATTTGCCGACTTTTAACGTTTTAATTGCTAAAGTCACCTCCTCTACGGTGGGACTATTCCCTGCCCTCGTCAAAATCATGTCTGCCATCCTCAGTGCCCTATTCGGAAATGAGAAGCTCCAAAAAGTGCTCACCCCGCCTTGTTTGCAGATCTGTGATCACAGTCCAATTTCTCGCCTTCTAGGACTGCTCCTTAGCTGTTTTAACAGCCAGTTTACAAGTTCTTCGGGCCTCCATGTACCAGTTGCGAGAAGCGGAATCTCCCAAGTGTATCCACACCTTGAAGACATTCTTCTTATCTCTGATGGCTTCTTGAACTCCGGGTGTTTTAAACTACGCAGTTCTTATCTCACCGCCAGCCGCCACACCGAGCCGCTTCACTCCCGCAAACATCACCTGCAGAGGCAATGATTGCTGTTGAAAACAACTGCTATTCTTCCTTTACATTTTGTCGGAACAGTTGGAACTTGTTCAAACCTTTCTAATACCTGCCGTGCAAACTCCTCCCGTATCTCATCGTTCTGCAATCGCAACCTCTTGCCGAAATCGTCTTATAAAGTTGCATGACACACCTGATGGATCAGTTTTGCCGGATTTCCAAATTCAGCCATTACCCTGTAGAGCTTAAATTGATGAACCTTTGAAGTTAATAAACTTGAAATTCTATGGAAGATAGACTGCTGGTTTAGCAATACTACGTTTATATTATACCACATGTCTGTCACTGTAATAAAACTATCGAAGGTTGTATACCACAATCCATATCTGGTATGAAGATTTGCTGGTATGTATACTCCGTTCTCAATGCTTTCTACCGATTTTTGTTTTTTTTTTTTTAGGGCCTGGCCTTATGTCTGCCTCTGCGACCCAGCAATCCAAGGGATCAATACCAACAGTTTATCTCCCACATTAAGTGAAGATTTGGTCTATTTATTGTCGATTTACCGACTGGAAGCTACTTCCCGATTAGTGTGTTGCAGAAGGGCTTCAAACGTTCACACAGTAAGTTGGATAAGATAATTTAGCATTATGTTTCGATAGCTGTTGAAAGATGTACTCGTACATAGGATCGCCCTTCTGGAGCTGATCAGTCATCGGGCACACTTTCGTTCACCCACATTTGGTTGGTGATTAAGGGCATACACCTTTCTAAATCATCAACTCCATATCTAAAAAAAACTCTGCTGTTAAGCCCCTAGAGCCGATTTCTTAGTTGTTCTTCAGCTTTTTGATAGCTGCCGAAGTCTCCATATCTTTGACTAGTTCGATGTCACTGTTCGTCGTTGAATACCTAGAACCAAAAAAGATTCGAGGAATTGTGTTTTCCTCTCTTTCCCATCTCGGCCCAATACAAGATGGCATAGAACGTGAAAAACGCTTAAGTTGGAAGCGCGTGCAAGAACTGTGGTCGAATCCAGATTGGGCGATGAGCAGTGCGGCTTTCATACAGAAGCACCGCAAAACAGCTATTAATTCTTGGAAAGTACTTGAAAAGGCCTCGGCGTATACCATGGGAGTAATGATCGGGTCCCTCGAGATAAACTCTGGAGTGTACTTCAGGATTAGGGGATTGACGGTTCTCATTTGAGGCCATTTGTCCTCTATACACAAACTGTAGGAGCTGTGTTCGAGTGAACGGTGTAATATTGACATCTTTCTGTTTGCCTTCGCTAGGGGTGTTACCTCTCCTTTTTACTGTGTATGTACATGGATTGTATTTTACAGCGCAAACGTGACGAGGAACAGTTGCCATTGGGAGCCTTAAGGATAATCTGTTTTTCGCTAATGACATATTTAGATCCACCTGGACCAAACTTTAGCGCGCCCTGGATAGATTCCCAGTCATCTGTGTTGAAGCTCGAATGAAGGCAAACGTGAACAAATCAGAAGTAAATATCCTTTCCCTAACGCCTGTTTAATCCACTCTGCATGTTCGTAAAGTCCCATTGAAACAGGTGGAGAAGTTTAAGTATCTCAGTATCCTATTCACGAGTGATGGAAGGAGCAATACTGAGTTATCCTGTAGGATTTGTTGAGCTGGAACAATTTTGAGACAGCTTGGTCAATCTGTTATCAGGAGGGCCGAGCTTGTCATTGAAGCTAAGCTATCGGTATTTAATTCAGTGTTTGATCCGACCCTTACCTATGGTCATGAGATTTGAGTAATGACCAAAAGAATAAGCTACAACTGGGTACACCAACTTCGCTTAGTCCATCGGCCCTTTTCCTTCAAGGAGATTCTAGACCTTGACCAGACTAGCATGAGGACTTTGAAAAGCAATAAATATTATTTATATTAATTTCATGAATGTAGACTTTTACTAATTTAAGATTGCTTTGCAGCTCTAATGACCAGCTCAGACTATATCAAAGAACGAGAAAATGGCTGCAGTCCCAGCGGTAGAAAGAACAATTTAAACGCACAACATCATTTCATCATAGTCCACTAAAACAGTAAGCAGATAACTCTTCTGCTTTTTTGCACAGAACCACAGCTGAACTCTGCATTGAACACTTTTTAGCCTGTCGAAGCGGCATGACTAGACGGTATATTCCCCGTCTTACTACAAAGAGGGCAACACAGAATCATGCCGTTCCTCCTTTGATCAATAATTTCCACTGAAAACAGTGGAACAGCCCTAAGATAATAAGTGAAGCATGACTGTGCTAGTAAACATACGTTTTTACTACAGTGTTACATAGAAAATATTTGTACATCCTCATCGCTCGTTCAGAAGTCCGACTCACGCAACCTTGAATATATAGACTCAACCAGAAAATGTAGACTCAACTTTAATTTCTGAAAGAAGGAAAAGGACTCATCATCAGCATCATTTTCAGGCGCGGTCATCCACTGTGAGGGAGCCTCCATAGGTTAGGTTAGCGGGCTGATGAAGATGATGAAACCCTCTTCATGCCACTTAGGTCTATGTAGACCCGTTGTGGTGCCCATGTATTTTACCAGCTACTTCCTGCGTGGTTCTATATACCTGATGACATCCACCTGGATGTCCTTGCAAACTTTAGCATATCCGGCAGTGAAGCCTCCATAACTCTCGATCTTCCCCCATTGACTCTTAATCATCAGGTGCATACGAGTATACCCTTACGGGTAAAAGTTTCGAAGATCTCAGATCAATTCATTTGTACCTCATCGACCTTACCTCAACATGTCAAAGCATAATTCAACAGACAGTAATTGGTACATTTTAATTACAAACTAATATTCAACGAATCCAGTGCACCGTGAGACTGTTTGCAATTAAAGCAACCACCGCATCTTAGGTACGCAGATTGTAACAGAAGAATTACACCGAGTCCCATTCAAAATGCAAGTTTTTCTAGAGATTGGAAGATCTAATATACTACATCACATCACGTATGTACATACTGGCGTTCAGAGACCTCTGCATCTACTCATTTCCTGATCTCTTTTTGGTGCAAGGGCAGAAAGATTTCTTTAAAAAAAAAACACTATCACTCCTGTCTAATTGTAAATATTTTTGCTCTTAATACCACTGATTTCATCGTTTCTAACCCCATAATCCTTGCAATTGTTAGTCATGTCTACAGTGATCTCATCAAGTCATCATCATCATCACCACGCAGACGCCATCTATCACTCCAATTGAATTCAACGTCACAGACACTTCATCAGAAACCAGCAGTTGAACGCGTCAACACGACACTTTATCTCCAAACGTATCACCTAATCAACCACTTGCGCATAAAGAGCTCAACACATTACAGTCGTAGAGCATTAGTTTTAAGAAAATGAAACGTTAAAACTGTATCGAAACTGAATAGAAATAAAATATTTAACAAAATTGTAGACTACTGTTTTCATTTCTGAAGGTTTGACGTTTGTTCTCAATTTCAATATTTCAGCGCATTACGGTACACGTTACACAATGTTAACGGACCCCATTTTATAGAGCAACCTTCGGAGTACAAAATTGCATCAACATTTAATTCACCATTTTAAACAGAAACAAAAAAACAACCCCATAAAAAAAACTGTTTTTTTTCTGTGAAAATTTTGCAAAATTTAGCTAAGACACAACTTTGTTGTCCCAGCTAAATTCGTGAGATTTAGCTAAGACACACCTTTGTTGTCCCAGCTAAATCCAGCTTGGACACAAGTTTGACACAAAATTCGTGAAATTTACCACGGACACAGGTTTATTGTCCCAGCTAAATTCGTGAAATTTAGCTGGGACACAACTTTGTTGTCCCAGCTAAATGTAGCTTGGACACAAGTTTGAGGAGCATGGACACAAAATTCGTGAAATTTACCACGGACACAGGTTTATTGTCCCAGCTAAATTCGTGAAATTTAGCTGGGACACAACTTTGTTGTCCCAGCTAAATTTAGCTTGGACACAGGTTTGAGGAGCATGGACACAAAATTCGTGAAATTTACCACGGGCACAGGTTTATTGTCCCAGCTAAATTTAGCTTGGACACAACTTTGTGGATGCTGGACACAAGGTGTCTTAGCTAAATTTCACGCATTTAGCTGGGACAACAAAGTTGTGTCTTAGCTAAATTTCACGAATTTTGTGTCCATGCTCCTCAAACTTGTGTCCAAGCTACATTTAGCTGGGACAACAAAGATGTGTCTTAGCTAAAATCCACGAATTTAGCTGGGACAACAAAGTTGTGTCTTAGCTAAATTTCACGAATTTTGTGTCCATGCTCCTCAAACTTGTGTCCAAGCCGCATTTAGCTGGGACAACAAAGGTGTGTCTTAGCTAAATTTCACGAATTTGGCTAGGACAACAAAGTTGTGTCTTAGCTAAATTTCACGAATTTAGCTGGGACAACAAAGTTGTGTCTTAGCTAAATTTTGCAAAATTTTCAGAGAAAATTCGTGCCCAGTTTTTTTTATGGCCTTGTTTTTTTGATTTCTGTTTAAAACAGGTACCGGTGGTAAATAAATGTTGATGCAATTTTGTACTCCGAAGGTTGCTCTATAAAATGGGGTCCATTAACATTGTGTAACGTGTACTATTATGCGCTGAAATATTGAAATTGAGAACAAACGTCAAACCTTCAGAAATGAAAACACAGTGGTCTGCAATTTTGCTGAATATTTTATTTCTATTCAGTTTCGATACAGTTTTAACGTTTCATTTTCTTAAAACTAATGCTCTACGACTGTAATGTGTTGAGCTCTTTATGCGCAAGTGGTTGATTAGGTGATACGTTTGGAGATAAGGTGTCGTGTTGACGCGTTCAACTGCTGGTTTCTGATGAAGTGTCTGTGGCGTTGAATTCAACTGGAGTGATAGATGGCGTCTGCGTGGTGATGATGATGATGACTTGATGAGATCACTGAAGACATGACTAACAATTGCAAGGATTATGGGGTTAGAAACGATGAAATCAGTGGTATTAAGAGCAAAAATATTTACAATTAGACAGGAGTGATAGTGTTTTTTTTTAAAGAAATCTTTCTGCCCTTGCACCAAAAAGAGATCAGGAAATGAGTAGATGCAGAGGTCTCTGAACGCCAGTATGTACATACGTGATGTGATGTAGTATAGTTAGCAGTCTTTGAAACAATTCGCTTCTGTGAATGATCTTCCAATCTCTAGAAAAACTTGCATTTTGAATGGGACTCGGTGTATTTCTTCTGTTACAATCTGCGTACCTAAGATGCTGTGGTTGCTTTAATTGCAAACAGTCTCACGGTGCACTGGATTCGTTGAATATTAGTTTGTAATTAAAATGTACCAATTACTGTCTGTTGAATTATGCTTTGACATGTTGAGGTAAGGTCGATGAGGTACAAATGAATTGATCTGAGATCTTCGAAACTTTTACCCGTAAGGGTATACTCGTATGTACTTCCTGATGATTAAGAGTCAATGGGGGAAGACCGAGAGTTATGGAGGGTTCACTGCCGGATCTGTTCAAGTTTGCAAGGACAGCCAGGTGGATGTCATCAGGTATATAGAACCACGCAGTAGGAAGTAGCTGGTAAAATACATGAGCACCACAACGGGTCTACATAGACCTAAGTGGCATGAAGAGGGTTTCATCATCTTCATCAGCCCGCTAACCTAACCTATGGAGGCTCCCTCACAGTGGATGAGCGCGCCTGAAAATGATGGTGATGATGAGTCCTTTTCCTTGTTTCAGAAATGAAGGTTGAGTCCACATTTTCTGGTTGAGTAGACATAATTCAGTGATCAGGAATTTTCCTGTTGCAATCACGATTGCATGCACTGCAACTTGTATTTTAACAAGACATCGTTCGGCTATGATGGGATTGGGCTGATAATAATGCAGATAACTATGTTCTAATCTAGTAATTTCCATGACTGCAATATTGCCTGTCGTGAAAACTAATAAAACAATCAACAATATTTAGTTTTAAGGCTAAATACATATGTATGTACATGTACATATATGTAGGCACATATTTACTGTTGAGAAATATATTTTGAATCTAATTACACCGTGTACATTACGTAAATATGTTGAAGGCTTAATTTATCTACAAGTTAACCTAAGTTTGCACATTTCCTCATTTGATTTTTTTTTTTTTTTGTTTCAAAAAATACAAATCATTAATTAAACTCTATTCGAAAACCACAATTAAGTGTGTATTGCTAAAGTAAAGTAGTATTTACACATCCGTGGTGGGCTTATATATTATATTGCAGAACATATGTATGTACATAACTGATTTGGCCAGAATGCATGCTTCTTCAGTTCCTTTCGTTGTAATCAGTTTGGTTTGTCGTCGTTTTTCTTGAAAAGAACATTCAGTAATTTTCAGATGTTCTGCTTTTGTCGCCCTAACGAAGATGTCTGCAAGGGACTGCAGTTCTCAATGAGAATTGCCTCCTGCGCTTTCTCTGTAAAATGGGCTCGCTTCAGGGATCTTTTTTTATCGGCTTCACTGTTTGGGTTTAATTCAACTGTCTGTAAGCTCTGTGCACGCTGTAGGGACAGTCTTAGTGGTTTCTTCGGTGGTGTTGGACGAACACGAGCATCGGAGGAGCTTTCTCCGATTGTAGTTTTTCTTGTTTCATTGTCACTGTCGATGTCTAAGCTCTTCACGCTTCTTGCATCCGTTGAATGTTTGCGGGCATTTTCCGATTTTTGTAGCTCCCGTCGCTTGTCTTGTCTGAAATGGATTTTTTTATAATTAGTCCTGGAATAATTTACGAAATAAATGTAAAATTGATATAAGAGTTTAAGAACGTAAAAGAAAAGAAATTTCAAGGAAATGTAGAATACACATTGTAGGAAAAGAGAAATTGAATATTCATGCTTTGCCGATGGTCTCCATAGGAGGTTGCAAAGCTAATAAGCACGTCTTCGAAAAACATGACTCAGACAGCAAGCTTAGATCTGATATGCCAAGTGATGTGATTGTAAGAGGGAGAACACCACCATTGTTGAGCTTCCATAAAGCGACCTGGTTTGGTGGCAGACTGTCAATGTCATCTGAATGCCTTGACATAGGTGCTGATGCTACACAGAGCATGGAAATAACAAACTATTCTCAATGTGAAAGCATTCTTGAGGCCTTCATGGTCTGTTGTGGAAACTGAAAAGTCGAAGCTTGCCAAAAATTGTCTCCAAGAGCCAACTTTTAGTGGATAACGCGAGATCGAAATGATAAGGCATTATACAATGAAAACTCTATGATAACTTCGACAATCTACATATTCATGAACAGCAGTGGCACAGAAATGTTTGAGAACAAAATGTTTTGCTTCTTAAAATTGGTAAAATCAAATGAAGGCTTTTTGCCCATTTAAAACCTGTCTATTGTGCCGATGATGTCTGCCTGCCGCAATCGTACACAATAATGAACTTACGTCAATTGGAAACTGGTGAGGAGTAAACCAGCTCTCAGAGTGTCTTACGGTCATACATTGGCCGGGGTCGGATTTAGTTTTGGCGAAGCCCATTTGAAGCTTAAGTGTCTTTTAAATAAATTGAAATAAAGAACAGTATAGGGATGTACATAGAAAGATAGATTTTAGCACTCACATACCCGTTGTAATGGTTCAAATGTTCCACACTTCTTGCATGCATATTGTTTCGATGTTGTTCGCTTAATCTACTTGGTCGCTGCAGTGATCTGTCTCCATATCGATCCTTTCGTTCCTTCTCCTTCTTTTGCATTGCGTATGTATGCGAATCGCTATTTATAGATATTTTCGACGCAGACAAGGATTTGGATGGCAAATAACCAACACTGCTGCGCTCTCTCTCCTGTTTGGGATCTTTGATCATGGTCTTTGTCACATGTGTTGACCCATTTTGGATGGTTCCTATCAGTTCGATTGGCTTCCCTCCGACTAAGGTCGTTATATAATTACCTCTCTGGAAAACTAAAGGCTTTTCGGGCGGTGTAGATGGTGGCGATGATATGCTGATACTGGTAACATGTCCTGAAGATGTTCCATTCGTAGGCTGTTCCTTTGTATATTGTAATTCCTTGACTTGTTCTTCTAAATAAGAGATTCTATGCTGGAGCCGTAAGTTATCTTCCTTTTGTTGGTCAAGTTGTTTCTGGGGTATTGTGGCGGATTTCTTTCGTAGCACAACCAATTGGCATTCGCCCGAGATGCCAATAATCTTTTGCAGCTCTTCCTTAGTCCTGCACGTTACCAGCTTTCCGTTGACTTCTAGCAAACGATCACCCTTGTAGAGACCTTCACCCTCTAGTGCCCAATCTACGTACAGCCCTGGAGCTTCTGGTTTGATTTGAGCGTCCCAGCGGCCAACTGTCGCTTGAACAGCATGTAGACACAGATTTACCCCCGATGATACAAGACTGTAAGGATTTTGCCATAATTGAATGTGAGTTATAAGAGCTTGAAGGGTTTACCTGTAAAGCGAATTGCACTCTGGTTTCGATTTATCCAATCGTGTTTGTAGCGCCCTTGCTTCTTCGACTATTGACAGTAGTTGAAGCTCCTCGCGACCCAATGCATACTCCAGTTCAGCTTGTCTGATTCTAATGTCAATATTGCTAAAACGAAAAAGGCGATAAGAATCTATTGATTAGAAACCTTGGCTGAAGAACTTACTCAGTTATGTCTAGCTTGTCGAGAGCACTCTTTAAATTTCGAATTGCTATTCGTTTGTTTTCTGCCTCTGCCTTGAGACGTATGAGCTTTTGTTCTGCTGCCGGTCTTTCGGAATCATCCAAAGGTGGTCCCGATGGACGAGGCAATTTACCCAAACACAATTGAATTCGAAGATTTTGTATAACAGCTTCACGATCCTGTAAAGCAGAACGTAGTTCCTTTGCTTCAGATCTAGCAGTTCTAGATGATAGTGTACCACCAAGTGATGCACCCTTCCTTCTTCTTCCATTCGATGGATTTGATGAACTTAAGGAGATTTCAATGTTGGACATCTGAAAGAGGGAGTATTGCATGCAATTTCGAACTTTTGTACGCACTGCGAAATAAAACTAAGTGTGTCTCCAAAAATAGTGGTCACCCTGATTCATGCGCTAACTTTCTTAATTAGCCGTTTGGAACGAATGGTTACGAGAGGTTAAACATTTATAAATAAATAAATAGCGGGGGCCATAGCTCAGGATGGGCCAAGGTCCAGCTTCTCGCTACCATTCACGTTGTGCGTGTTGGAAGGGATCTCCAATTTATTGCCGACTCCGTACGGCGAATTAAGAAGCTCTTTCATGACAAATTACACTCTCGGAGGCCTGTCATTCCCCGACGAGAGGTGATGCCGCGAAAAATGTTTGATGGACATTGCTGTAGCTTGAACCTACACAGCTCGCACAGCAGTCCAACGCACTAACCACTGAGCATCGACGACTACATTAAACACGTGACTTTCTCTGTTCTATGCTTAGGACCAGAGTCCTTCAGTAAAACCAGTCAGTAAAATTATCCTTACCTTTGCCTCCAGGTTGTCTTGCCCTGCGTACTTGGAATAGCCATAGTTCTTTGGTGAAAGAATAGTCTGTAAATAAAAAAACAAGAGTAATTCATTAGAGATATTTTTTTACAGGGAATCTGCTTCAAAAGTTCGTAATAACAAAGCTGAAAAAAGTTCTCCGCTTCCTATCTCGTCTTTAAGACGCTACACAGATCGGCCTATACGATTGAGAAATCGTAGTCAAATATCCTTCAATAACGTGAGAACTGAAGGAATCTTATACACCCTGCACAGGGTTCAACTTAGTAAAAAAAAACTCTGCGACTCTATCAACCCTCTTTATCAACACGGAGTTCTCTCCCGCTGATCACGTCCATAGCTAGCTAGGGGCTAAAGGGAGCTGAGCTCCCTCGGAGATTTTGGGAGCTACCTTAAAAATTTTCATTCACCGAGAAAAGAATTTCACGATTTGTGTGTAAGCTCCCTTCAAAACCTCCTGAGCACTCTCGAGAATTCAGTCCTGGCTACGGGTATGCCGCTTAGGGCAGTTAGTACCTACAGTAGGCACCATGTACCTATGGTTATGCCCTTATTCTTCAATGGACTACCACGAAGGAGGGTCTATGTAGATACAGACTACATCATTCCAACGTCAGACCTCAAAGGGAAATTTAAGATCAAAATACCAAGAAGATGGGACTGGGATGAGAGTACAATCTGTGCCAAAGAAGAACTAGCCTTCTACCCTGATAGAACCAAAATGGATGCAGTTATTGTTGCCGACTTTTTCTGTGAATCCAAAACTGTAAATCAATCCATTAAAATCGGAGTTTGCTGCAGTGCTTTTTAATCTAAGATAACCAACATTTTACAAGCCGCAGAATTAATAAAAATGACAACATTGCCAGCGAAACTATCACCATCTATGTCACCATCACAGTCAGGCGGCCATCAAGTCTTTGCAGTCATCAATAAAATCCAAGCTTGTCAAATTTTGCAGACAAGTTCTCAACGATATACTACATATCAAAGACCAATAAAGTTATGCCAGCGGTCTCACCTTTAGGTAAATATTTTCAATAGGAACACCGCTCAAACGCAAGTATAAATTAGGTAATCTTGTGGGACACCTGAAAATACTTGCACTACCTCCGACGTTACGGCTACGGAGTATTGTTTCGGTAAGTTATTAAAGGTACAAATATTAGACCGTCTCGAGTCGTCTCAAGGAGGACCCTTATGGAGATGTTTGTTATGATTTACTGACGGATCAAAAATGGTGTTTGAAGTTGGTGCTGGCATCTTTGGACCCAACACTAATGTTTCGTTGCCAATTAGGGACACCCAGGTACATATCTACTTAGATAGGCAGGCAGCACTTTAAGCATGGACATCATATTTCGTACAATCTAGGCCATTCAAGTACCCTACAATAACTTACCAGGTACAACAAAGTTAGAATTGGTTGGGTGCCTGGCCATCAGGGAATTGTTGGCAATGAAACCGCGGATGAGCTCGGCTGGAACTGGGCTACTAATTGTGGCGTTAATTGGGTTGCCAAAGCTTTGTTAAATAGCTGAGAGCACTAACTTTGCCTAGCCCACTGGGAAAATGTCCCCGGGCTTAGACAATCCAAGAAACTTATCAAGCGCTTTTTCTACGAGGAAATTCTAAACCCTGACGGGAAAAACGTGAGGAAGCTAGGGGACTTCCTTACTGGCATTGAGATAGCATGTAAACAAACCACACTTTTGTTACAGAATGTTAATTCAGAGGAAACCTCTGAGGACATTCGTAGTACGAATATTAGGCTAATTATACCGATGACACAATACATTTGTGGTCACCGTGGCTCAGTGGTTAGTGAGTTGGACTGCTGACCGAGCGGCGTGGGTTCAAGTCCCAGTCAGGAACACCGAACATTTTTCGCGGCACCACCTCTCGTCGGAGAATGACAATTCGCGCGAATTTTGAACTATTATTTTCTCAAATTCCAAATGGAAAAAAGATTCTGCTTCTCAATATTCTGTTTGCAAAGCTCTGCAAATAATCAAACAAAATTCGCTATTTTCTTCTTTTCATAATAATGCATAATAAAATGCTATTACGAAATTCAATTCCTTTAACTTTTCTGTGGCAATACTGCACACATCTTAAAGAATGAAATGAGATAAACACATACTGTCAGGCGTTTTTGCCTTTTTGTATTTATCAGCTGTTTTCCACTGTCACTTTAAAACAATTTGGTTATTTTTTCTATGTATTTCCAATAGTTTAAAATCGGTTATTTCTGATTGTTTAACATTATTAAACGGACTTAAAACAATTATTGTGATGTTCTTAAGTGGAAATTGTGGTGTAAGTGCAATTTGACAGTGAATTTACCCCGCAAATCGTCGAGTTTAGAGGGGCTTTCAAAAACTTTATTTGTTAATAACTTTGTTAATAACAATCTCCGCAAACTGAGACTTGGATTTTCGTGTTTAGCAGGCCATTTCACATCGGAAAAAAAAAAAAAAAAAAATATTCCGCGCCGCCCTTAAAGGAAACCTGAGCCGCTACTACAGTTACAGTTTTCAAAGCATGTGAAGTGAAGAAAAAAAAAACATTTCAATAGTTTTCACCAAAAAAAATTTTATTAGTGCAATAAAAACCCAAAATGTATAACAGGTCACCAAAAATTATATAAAAAAATGTGTTGTCTTGTACTGTACATACTAGACTGGCATTCACTTTGACAGACGGCTCTACTTTGTAACAAAAATAGAGATCTGTCAAAGCTAAACGTCATCATTTCACAATTCTTCGAAATCAACGCAAAGAAATGTTTTAATTATAACAAATTGTACAAATTTGTTGTGAAAAGTTGTTATAAAAATATATTTCCTGAGCTTTTTACGGAATCATCTGACGTCACTTCTGCAATACTTGTTACCAAGTTCCTATTTTGGAATATCATAGAGACCACATTCACGGTTGGCTGGAACAGCTTTTTCTGCAATAAAAAACCAACATTTAGAAACAAAATTGCGTTGAAAATTGCATAAAATCATACCAATTTGTTTGGGTGGTGCCAGGTTCAAATTGTCCATAATATTGATAAACTCTTCAAGGCTCTTGGTTAGGCGAGGATTATAGGTCTTTTCCTCATACACTGAACTTTCGAGTTGTCCTCTGGAAATGGACATGAATTCACAACGTTCATAACGAATTTAGTTGTGCTACTTACTTATAATCATGAGCTGGATAAACACGGAAATTATCCGGCAAAGATAAGATTTTCGAATGTACACTTTCGTACAATGTAGAAGAACTACCCTCTTGGAAGTCAGTGCGTCCACAACCTCGAATAAGCAAGGCATCACCAGTGAAGACGGAGCCTTGCTCATGTATGATAAATGACATACAGCCATTGGTGTGTCCAGGAGTGGCAACTGCCTCAATCTCGTGCCTACCGAATTGAACCTTTTCGCCATCTTGAAGGTGTTTATCTGCCTTTGCACCACTCTTAATTGAAATAACACTCTTAGAACCGGGAAGCAATTGCTTCAACCAACCACTACCAGTGATATGGTCAGCATGCATATGAGTGTTCACTGGAATAAGAAATTATTAGTTTGGTGGATTCGAAACGCGGTACTTTCCATGGTAACGTTGAAGCAAAACATTTGACTCTGGCAGTGATCGAAGGTGATTGTGCTCTAGAAGCGAGGTCAAGCACAATGACTTGGTTAATAATAGGTTTGGAGGGAAAGGTTTCGTGTGAATTTACTTGTTGCGTGACGACAATTAGAAATAAAAGCAAAGAAGTCGAAGTCAAAAACCATAGTGGTGTATCATTTGCCATTGGTCTATTTGAAGGTCACGACTTGAACGATTTGAAAATATGCCTTCTTCTAGTTCTCTACCGACTTGTGAGTGATGAAAGTCCCGACACTATATAACGTAAGGGTAAGACTTAGATAGGGCAGTAACTTTCAGAGCCCGAGGGCTCCATGTGAATAATTTTAACCGCAGTGAATGACTGCATGACAATGACCGTTTGAAACGTTCCTTAGGTGGCATAAGAATGTTTCAGTAGGTTCAAGCGTTCCAAATGTGGTACATTTGATGGGTCTTCTCAAACCAAATGCCGATGTCGACCGTTGGGGTATCGTTCATTCAAATGACGGTGAGCGCTCTGGTAACCTACTGAAAACTTTAAGAAAATAACTAGTTTGTCTACAATCGGCGACCATTTTCTTCAAACTGGTAGTGAAATACCAGCACAAGCTTTCATGTCGCCGAGTTAATCGAAGAAAAGTGCTCCCAGAAAGTGCAGTCGCGAAAAGGTCTAGCCTCTTGCCATGAAGGCCTACAGGACACTGTCTGGACACTGATTACGGTGCTAAGTTGCAGCTTCAAACGCCAAGCTAGATTTGATGTCTTACCGTAGGCGAAAAATATGTAAACATTACAGTGATAGCTTGACGATTAATGTGAAGAAATGATATAAAGCATATCTCCAAATTTTTGTTCTCCGATTACGAGTTCCCATTCCCATTAAAGTCCGTTACAATCTTTAGAATCTTACGGGTTTTTTGCTTGAAAGAACTTGAAAGTTTTTGACTCTGAGATTGAATATGCATACTTTCTCCTTCGAAACAAAGCTGAAGTATACACATAAGACTTTATCTAACCACATATGATTCATACTAACACCGTTTCTAAATCATCTGTGCCAAGATTAGCTCATTAAGAAATAGTAACTCAAATTTGTTTTGCGGTTGAAAAACAAGTGTAAGAAAGACATTAAAATTGAAATCGGATGTCAATTAAATCTAAATGAAAAGTGATTTGCTTAGGGAACTACAGGCCTTGAATCACGATTCACGGCACGTACACCAACCACTTTTGGTAACTTATAACACCTCATTAGGCGTATCTATCCAACAAACATAGCCTCTCCACAAAATTCACTGCCTTTATCAAATTAGCAAAACGAGTTTTGGGAAAAATAGAAAAAAAATCCACACGCGCAATCGGATACCGACCATATCTGCACCGCTGATATTAAAAGATTAGACTTAACCCGTCACTTTGATTATCAAATCCACCATGGAAAGTACAGCAGCATGTTAGACCAAGTTTCCAACTTACTTGCATACTTGAGCTTAAAACCCAGTTGATTGATGAGTTCGGCATCGCGTTTTGCATGCTCTAATACTGGATCAATTATCACAGCTTCATGGGTGTTCAGGTCGGCCAGGAGGTACGTGTACGTACTGCTGACTGTGTCGAACAGCTAGAGTAAATCAGTAGAAATCTCAGGTTAATGTGATTATCATTTTATTACGCGAGATGTATGCTTGCCTGGCGGAAGAAGAAATCCTCAGAGAATGGGATACGTGGTGCTATTGACATTGTTCCCGGTTCGCAATGATGTAATCGGCAGAAATTTACTTTATTAGCTGCTACAGCTGCTGCAAGTTTAAGTGATGTACTAGTTGCTTGCACCGGAAAGCTTCTGCTTGCGTACGCTTTCAGAGCTGCTTGTAAACTAACCACCGGTCGTAGTAGTTTCATAGTGATTAGCTGAACTCACGTAGCCCACTTGCTTAGCGTTGTAGTCGTTAACCTGCACACTTCACACACACTCTCTCCCTGCGATGGAGCGTATAAAGAGAAAGAAAATTTTAATATGAAAGTGTTCCCCTTTTAGATACCGCAGACCGGCTATTATCTTCCACTTACCGGTAATTTTGGATTACAAATTTACAAAGTAGCTACCAAGTGGGGTGGGGCTTTCACACGTAAATAAACAATGAACGGATGATAGTCTTCGAAGGTAAACTATATTCACTTGATCACGTGGACAAAATATGGTGGAACCAGCTTTCAAAGCAATTATCAGAAACCGATCCGTTGAATTTGGTCAAACGACTAATTCATGGATGGTGGAATGGGTATTTTAACTTCCCCGGGTGTTCTTGTCGAGTGTCAGCTGTCTGTGACATTAGAGTGCTTTCGTTAGCAGCTTTTGTGTTGGCGAAATTTTCAACTGTCAAAGCAGTCACTAGAGCAACAAGTGGAAAAGAGGAAAGCTTTTTAAGTTTTCCGTTGACGGCATTGTAGGGGAGATTAGGACAAATTGTGTAGTTTTTTTGGGTTCAGCTTGTTTTTAAAATTCGAAAATCTTAAATAAAATAGAATCAGGCAGTCACACAAAATATTCATAGCAGTCTCTTAATATTTAATTTGCGAGCAATGTAAGAAAATTTATCGTTAGTTTAGTAAACCGTTTCAAGAGTGATACGAGCTTAAGAGAAGTAATAATTTTCCAAGCTTGGTAAAGCCCATGTTTTGAGTTCCATTTAGAGATAAGCTTTTGTTATCCACAAGAATATATCTCGGATCTAACAAAGCATCCAAGGAAGACGAAAACGGTTTTTCTTCGGGTAAAGATATCATTTGAGCAGTAAGAAGAACGAAAGTGACTTCAGCAGCCCAATAAGACTCCCTGACAACAGTAGTGTTTTCTAGGCAGAGGTTCTAGCAGTGACCAGAGCTGTCCGATTGGCGTCAATGTCCACGGTATCACAGGAGGATATCACGATCTTCATAGACAGCCAAGCGGCTATAAAAGTACTAAATGCTATTTTAATCACATCCAAACTTGTAAAGTGCTGTCGCGAAGAGCTGAGGGTTCTTGGCACGCAGCATAATGTAAAACTCTGCTGGGTCCCTGGCCACATTAGTGTGTCAGGAAACGAGACTGCTGACGAACTGGCTAGGAAGGGATCAGCCCTGGAACCAGAGCTAGCTGACGGTACAATTAAACATCCACTTCGTCATCTGAAGGAATTAATAAGGCTTAGATTCTTAACCGAGGCGAATAACAGATGGAAAACACTAACCACCTGCGAAATGTCTAGAAGATTATGGCCATTAATCCTACCTTTCATTACTGGTAGGACTTATTACAGGCCACAATATGCTCAGGTATCATGCAAAGAAGCTGCACCTGACCGGGGAAGACCTTTGCAGGGGATGCGGAGACGAGGAGGTACATGAGGACACGACTCCCTTCCTCTGTCATTGCCCAAGTCTCTGCAATATTAGGAACACTTGCCATATACCTCTTCGATAACATCGAGGAGTTATCCGATAGTTCACTGTCGGATCTACTCAAGTTCGCAAGGAGAGCCCGCTGGCTGTCATCAGGCATATAAAATCACGCAGTGGGAAGTGGCTGGTAAACACATGGGCACCACAACGGGTCTACATAGACCTAAGTGAGAGAATTTTATCGCTTTCATCGGCCCGCTAAGCTAACCTAACTTAACCTACTCTATGGCGCAAAGACACGAACTTTGTTAAGAGTGAATGGCGTAACCCTCGGTTTTTATTTAAAGAGAAAAATGTGTACTTCAGGTTATCTTAGTTCCCGTCTACACAGAAGGTGAGTGGAGAACATGTCGTAACAATTAGGTTTGCGGGTCGTACAACAAGGTCGACTTAGTAAGAAGAGTCTAAATAGGTATACCGACAAAGATGGCTAGGCCTAGTGAAATGATAGAACAGTAGCCCTTTGGCAAGGTGATTTTTCAAATATAACTCTACGGGGCTGTAGAGTTAGACTGCGATGAGAAGGAATCTCAATAAATTTGGCGTTCGAAATTAGAGGTAGCAAGCCAACGGTTGAGTTGTTTTCAGGCGATTGTTGATTGAAGAGCAGGCTCACCTTAAAATGGAGCACCGCTATCATAAAGACTGAAGAAAGTCGTAAGGGAAACTAACAAAACTGTAGAGGGAACTAATGGAAACTATGTTTGGCGTACGCCGTCTCGTAACCTTTGATACCCCGATGATTGGGAAATTAGTGTTATTTTGTCGTGAGCCGAGGACTGCATTAACACGTACATAATATATGTATATCCGGGATACAACTAAAGTAGAAGGAGTGAACGCATTACAGGTTGGCAATCGGAAAAAATGTTTATGTCAACCCTGTGCATCCTACGCATCTTATACCTAGAAAATGTGTACCAATTATTCTAGAGAAGTGCGTGTGCGACCATAGTTGCTCTATTTTTGATAGATCGCTCAGATCTTCAAATATTTAGAATATTGTTAGGATAAATAGTGCAAGCCAGGTTGCTAAGGGGTGTAGATAAGGTTCCTCTTGTTCTTTGCCCATGCAGTCATTGGAAGGATTTTCATAAGTTTGTACGTCATCCAATAGCAGCCACTTTTCTCCAATTAATGGCAAGAAATCGTGGTCTCCGTGGCTGTAGCTCAGACGGATAAACCTTTTTCGCTGCACCAAGTGTGATAAACAGGAGGCAGCTGGCTAAGAATCGAGCTGGCCAGAGACGCTTGGTGGTTGAGTCCCAGGACCACCCGGGACTGTAGGGCCACCTTAAGTAAGTTAGTGA
Organism: Matsumyia berberina; assembly: GCA_917880715.2. NCBI lineage: Eukaryota > Metazoa > Arthropoda > Insecta > Diptera > Syrphidae > Matsumyia > Matsumyia berberina. The sequence continues at coordinate 104,008,730 of OU862870.1, read as the reverse complement.
GATAAACTTATCCCGCGCTTTCGCGTTAGCTATTTATTCTATTTTAAGTGCATTGTTGGTAGCACAGTCGGTAAATACAGGGTTTTGCAATAAGAGCGCTACAAAAGTTTTTTTAAATAAAACAAAAACGGATTTGGATATCAATGAAATTCTTTATTCCTGTGAAAGTACGTTCGATGCCATTATGTATGGAACTCAATTTCTTTTGCATGGCCACCACGGGCACGCTTGCAGAAGACCAGACGCTGAACCCAATTTTCGACGGTTTTCAAGCATAAATCGGCCGATACTGCTGCAATTTCACGTTCGATATTCGTACGAAGTTCATCAATCGTCGCTGGCTTGTTGGCATAGACCATAGACTTGACGTAGCCCCACAGAAATAGTCTAACGGCGTCAAATCGCACGACCGAGGCGGCCAAGCGACTGGACCATTTCGTGAGATAACACGTTCTCCAAACTTGGTTTCCAATAAATTGATTGTGACATTCGCTGTGTGGCTTGTGGCGCCGTCCTGTTGGAACCACATATCCTCCAAGTCCATATCATCCAATTGGGGCCAAAAATATTCGGTTATCATTGAACGGTAGCGATCCCCATTCACAGTAACGTGCCGGTCTTGATCATCACGGAAGAAGTACGGCCCAATGACGCCGCCGGCCCATAAACCACACCAAACCGTAATTTTTTCGGGATGCAATGATGACTCATGGAGTATGTGTGGATTGCTGCCTGACCAATACCGCATATTTTGTTTATTGACGAAGCCATCCAGCCAGAAATGAGCCTCATCGCTGAACATGATTTTTCGATGAAAATCCGAATCATTTTCAAGTTGTTGCTCAGCCCAATTCACGAACATACGACGCTTCTGGTGGTCAAGCGGCTTCAGTTCTTGCGTCAATTTAATCTTGTAAGGATGTAGGCCAAGATCGTTTCGCAAAATTCGCCACAACGACGTCACAGAGATGCCCAACGCTTGAGAACGACGTGTGAGAGACACATTTGGGCTTTCTGCAACTGAAGCCTCAGCGGCAGCAATATTCTCGACACTACGGGCACTTCTTTGTCTCACTGGCACGGGAACATTTTGTACTGTGCCTGTGAATTAAAATTTTTCCACTAGACGCTCAATTGTTGATCTGCTAGGACGATTATGACGACCATAAATTGGACGTAGCGCTCTTAACGTTGAGGCCACTGACTCCGAATTTCGGTAGTCCGCCTTCTGTGGATAGGCACCTAACTTAACCTAATGCGTGAACGTCACTAGAAATACCACCTTCGTTAGGCTGGGTTTCTCTTAGCCATTACAATGAAACCCTTAGTTTGATGAAAAGCGTGGAAAAGCATATCTAGCAAAAAAAAGGAATTAACACAGGGATACTGTAAAAAAGAAAAAAACGCTGCTAACGAGCTCACTAAGTCGCCAGGAGTTGGAGAACATCAACTTCTCCGAAATAAATGGAACGAACATGAGAAGTAGGCGATCAAGGCTAAGGAGATGTGTAAATGTAGGAAAGGCTAGAAGGGAACCTTGTAGATTAATTCCAGTCGCATTCCAGTTTATGGAAATTTAAAGTTTCAAAACTAACAATGGGACACCAAATTGGTGAATTTGATCAAAATAAAGTTTTGTCTCAAACTTCTACTATTCAGTACTACTAGAACACTTTCGTGTATCTAATTAGTCTACAGTCAATAGTTCCATACATAGTCTCGCAATAACTAATTATTTAAAAAACCAAACTACAAATAGAAAAGTTGTTCTATTAAGATTTTATATAGCCCAGATCTAGTTTTAAACGTTGTTTTATAAAATTATGTGGATTGTGGATCATAATTGTGTCCATAGTGCGATTCAACTGTCAAGGTTGCCATTCTACCTTTGCCATTAAGTGCAATTAAATCCAGCGGCAATAATTAAAGTTAATTGTTAAGTGTAATTGCTGAGAAACATGGTATTTTATGCAAAAAATATTTAAATTGCGGTGTTAGTTATATAGAATTCACTTCTTAACTTCCATCCCCTGTTTTTTACATCTTAGACAAGTCATCGTTGACACCTCTATCAGCGACAGAGTCCTTTCTGTCTTTGTATGTGTGAGTAAGCCGTCGTTGGTTTAAGAGGAATCAACGAACATGAAAAGAAACTCAAAAAGTCTTTTATGGTGAAACGAGTTTTATTCCTCAAAAAAGGAAAATTCTTTCATCGCATTCAAGACATTTTCCAAAAGCCGAGTGTGGGAAATAAACACACTAATTGAAAAATTATGTTAATCTGACTCCGTGTTATCGTGTTTAACTGGAAGGGAAATTCAGAAATACTACAGGTTTATAGGATTCGTATATGTGAGGGGAAAGCAACAGATACACGCTGTTTTTTCTTTCAACACTTAATGATTACTTATTGACTCTTAGAGGGTTTGCCGCAACATTTGTTAACAGTCTGTGGTGACGATTATTTTGTATTCTAAGAAAGTAGTCCTGTATTTTGGTTTTTTAAGGAAACCTAGCTGATTCCAAACGGAGTTTGAATTGCAGGACGTTATCAACAAGTGTAAGAATATAGTAGGTCGATTTTAAAGTAAGTCGTGGATGTACAGAATTGGAATCTTTTCCTATTTAGATTCTAGTACTGAGCCGGAAGCACCTATTTTGGTGATTTCAATCTAAATTTGGATCTGTGGGGCGTCGTACATAGCATACACTATGTACATACCTAACTGATGAAGATTGAAATGCACTGACCAAAAAGATCTTTTGCACTAAGCAAAGTTCTTCTACAACTGGGAACACATTCTGTGCAAGGAACGTAAGTATGTAAAGGAACCTCCGGATCCTGCTTGCGGCACCGTGGTTGATTGTTTCTGGAGAGATGAATCTTCTGCCGAAGTGTTTTAACATGTAACGAGATGTGGTGGGACAGTCGTACTAAACTTACAAGAACATTTGGACAGTTAAACTTCAAACTGGTTTCAGGCAGTCTTATTACCTCAGTCTGATCGACAACTACCACTTCAAATTGCCGGATTAAAACGAAGTCAAAGCTTCAACACCGAGTTTTAAATAAAACACCGAGGCTGGATCGGATGAGCTTAAAGACGATTGCGAATCGCTATGGAAGGTAATTCAGTAAAAGAAAAACATGTGCAAATTCATGACCTATGATTGGAGTCGGAGTCCCTTTTGCCCGATTAACAAAAAATAAAATTCCTAACCTGCACTAACTATCGTAGTATGAATCTCACCTATAAAATCCTATAACGAAGGATTAGGGCTTAATAAACGGTACTAAATCAACAAGGATCTGAATAAAAGCGTAAATCGGGATGAGTTAGAACGTGTAGAGACGAGGGGAATAAAGAAACCACAACTGATCAATTCTACCATTGTCCAGAGCTATCTCGCAGCAGACTCTAGCAGACCTAGGCCAGACCCGTCCTTATCCCAATGAAACTAAATAGTTTTACGGACAAAATTCGTATCACAGGGCATTCTCTGGGTATCACGATGGGCCTTGTGCTTGAGTGAGTGAGTATATATTGACACCTAGTAAACCTAACTTAGCCTAGATCGTGCCATGTATAGTTTCATTATCCCGGCTGAACATATCGCTGATTTGCCTAGGTCGGAAAAGATACCGCAGATGGGTAAGGCGATTAATTGTCACGCAGCTATTCTGTAGTGCGAAATTCTCAGGACAACATATCTGGTCATATTTATCGGTAGAACTAAGTCTACAGTGTATTTTCGCTAACATCGAATCGAATCAAAAGAGGCCAAGATGAGTTTGGTTTTAAGCGAGGATAAGATGAACGCTGTTCACAATAGACAACTGTAACTACGAAGAAAAAGTTTTCCTATCTAGACATAGAAGTGAAATCTTCTACGACATCATCAATATCATCTTTTTCAATGACCCGCTTATCCACTATGAGGGTCGCGGGGTTAGTTAGTTAAAAGCGGCCCTCCAAGAGAAGGCGCACTTAGACCAGAAAGTAGGTTTATTGTGATGTCACTGAGTACTGTGGTATGCCCTGCTAACTCCTGAAACCATTTAGATTTCCTAACGTAGCTGTTAATGTTCGGTCATGCTGGCGGAGTTCAGATCATTTAGATCTTTAAAGAAGTATTGGCCTAGGGTGGCTTTCCTGATGTGGGCCCGTGCGGGACACATACAGAGGAAGTGTGCAGTGGACTCATCCTCCTCCTCGTCTCTGCAGCTTCTGGAGAAATCGTTACATGCTATCCCCAGGCATTAAGCATGCCTGCCTAGGATGCAGTGCCCCATGAGGACGTTGTTTTTTTTTTTGAAAGTTGGTCTTTTTTAAGTCGTATTAATGCTTTTGATCTTTTCAGATTCAGGACAGGCCAGATCAGCCTGGCATTGTTGCAATAGTCGAGGTGTTGCCATCTACGATTTGCTTTCGATAGAGCGTCGGTGTGAGTCAATTGTTTAACAAATGACAGATGCGCTTTGACATGTTCGAGCTTCATGCCGTTCGTACGTTGGGAGCCTATTCTAGATAATTCGTCAGCCGCACAGTTCCCTTGAATGTTACAGTGACCAGCGACCCAACAGAGTGCAACGTTATACTGGTTAGCGATCTCGTTTAGAGCCCTTCACTGCCCTAGATTTTATTGTATTGGATACGAGGGACCTGATCGCAGCCTGTCTGTCAATGTAAATCGCAATATCCGTGCGTGATATTGGTTTAGTCTTCAGGCAAGCGGCGGCTTGATTTATAGCTGCGTCTTCGGCTTGGAAGACACTACAGTGGTTGGGGAGACTGACGGAGTGGTGGATGTCTAGGTCTTCCGAATACACACAAAGATAGAGATGGACTCATTAAAAAGGACTTTGCACTGACTCCAGGCGCTTCTGTCCGGTAGCTTGTGTTTATAGCCCAAGTCAAAGTTGTTTTCGGTGGGCAGCGTGTCTGTTGATTTGGGAAGGCTGCGGTGAGTTGATAGGATTCTGGTATGTCCCACATTTTTCTCACACCATTGGTGGGTATCTCTCAGTCAGGGTCGCGGGGTTAGTGCGCTTAAGTGGACTCTCCACACCTCCCGATCTTCCGTCATCGACTCTAAACCATCAGGGGCTATCCCCATACGGGCAGAGGTGAGATTTCGGACTTGATCAAACTAGGGGACGCCTACCTGATGGCACGGATTCCATGGTACGTCTTTTGTGACATTTGTGGGAAAAATAAGAAAGCGCGTCGCTCTTTCTAATCACTGTTTCTACGGGCTGAGACGAGAATTGGAAATTTAATAGCAGAACCATGAAGCTTTAGTGAGATGTTCCATAATGATGAAATCCACCTTGGAATCATCAAGTTCTCCGTACAATCTATGAATCTGTCTGGGGTGACTGTGTTTTAGAGCAACAGCGATGATATGCATTCAGGGGTTAATGTGGCAAGCTGACGTTTATTGCATGAACGTGAATGAACCAGCGAGACTACGCAGAAGGGGTCTTAAAACTGTCACCTAACATCCAGTCTAAAACGAGGGAAAAATCTACAATCGAGGTATCATCCCTCCAACCGTGTTTTCCTTCTTTCAAATCAATCTGTCGCACTAAATCGATTCCGTTTCAGCTCAGGAAATTAAAGAAAATTACAAAGATCCCCGATAGAGCGTGCGCACCATGTGGTATTAACTTCTCATTTGGCCACATGCCAACTGCTCAAAATCAGTGGACACCCTTTGTCCTTCACCGTTCGCTCCATTCACGGCATATGTCTGGCACGCCAAAGAACCTGGATTTTTCACCTTTATCTCAATTAACCAAGTCCGTCAGGGGGTACACAATAAGTAAGACGTATGTTCCGATGACATGTGTTTATGTTAGCCAGGGGTTCTCAAACAACATTAACTATAATAACAACACATCGGTTAATGATTTCGTTGTCTCAGAAACAGTTCGGGTTCGGAAATTAGCCTCAGGTAGGCGAGGAACAAGAACAGCCGTGTTATTGACTCCAAAAATAACAAAAGAACCCATTTGCTGTTATCGCCTCTTGCCGAGTCTTTAACGATTTCCATTTTTGTATGTTATTTTTCTGGCAAAATTGCAGCGAATATAACAGAAAGAAAATCTTATTAGTGAAGAAGAGAAGATAACAATTGAAGAAAACCATTGCGAAGAGGAGGAAGTATTTCTCTCTTTTTTTTTTTTTAATTGCGATCCAATAGTGAAAGTAAACCAGGCTTTATAGTTCGCAATTTAATTGTTAGTTCAGAAAATGTTTTTTTTTTTTATTATTTTTTACTCTGTTAATTTTGTGTCAGTAGCGGGTGAATGAGTGTATGAATAAATATACTTTTTAATTCAAATGAAAGTGTTTTTTTCTTTTCTTTTCAAGGAAAGTGCACATAAGTTCATTTTTCTAAATGTTCAGTGACGCATTAAAAAAAAAAACGCAAAAGATAATGTTTCGATAGCCAACGATGCGTTTTCCATTATAATTCTCTCATTGCAGAAGCATTGATAAATTACTTTCCCCACTTCATACACGATCGCTCGTAGAAGCCACGCTACGTCACACCCAGAGAATCTAAACTAGAATTTTACTGAAAATGCATTACAAATGGCCCAACAACAGATGAAGACATTTACATGAGGCGATTAAAGATGTTTCATCCTCAGGGAAAAAAGTCCAGACTAGTAATGCAATGCCGCAATGTGCTCAAGCTTCTCAGTTCACGACATAATGTCATGCTCTGTTGCCTAGGCCGACGAACTAGCGAAAAGAGGTTCGGAACTGAACAATACACCTGTTGATCACTAAGTCCTAGTCTCAAGACTATGGGAAGCACTTCCAAGACTAAGGCAGTCATAGAAACTCCTCGCGAATTACGACCGAAGGAGGAGCAAGGCCTGCCTAGGTACCACCAAAAATCAACATCGCGTTCAAACGGGCTTCCTAACAGACCATTGCAGACTCAGGGAGCATCTCAGGATAATGGGTATAGAAGCAAACGGAAACTGCAGATTCTGCAGCGATGCCGAGGAGACCCCGTCACACATCCTTATGGACTGTACAGCATTGATCCACGAAAGAAGAGCACACCTGGATCTCCAATCGTTAGACCCAATCCAGATACTTCGATTTCTTAGAGTGGTTAGATTGGAAGAGGTGCTTAAGGTCGGCTTATCGGCCAATATGAGTACGGGGAGAGCACAATAGATCTATACAGGTCGCAGTGCATACACAGAAACCCCAACTTTTAACATCTAGTCTTAGTCTCGATGGAAAAAGTCAGCATAAACGCAGACTTCCTATAGTCGGTCGATAACAGATGGGAGGCGCTCCTATCTCTCACTCCACAAAGACATATCATTCGAAAGTAAGACCTCCTTGCGCGAAACCAACAGCACCTGACTCCTCATATATGTAGGCGGTGATGTAAACGTAGAAGAAGCCTCAATTCACTTACGACGCAGCTGTCCAAATTTGGGTAGCACCACAAGGGCCTTCGAAAGAAAAATGTCTGAACCCCATCCAAAAGATTACAAAATGCGTGCAACAGCAATTATCGTGAACAGAAAATCCAGGTTACGTCACGTAGGAGAAGAGTGAAGTAAGAAATCCAATGAACTGACAAGGAAATAGTCAGAGATCCATTCGTTTGACAGGAACCATTCTGTGGGTTAAGACCGCAAAGTAAGCTATTGCCAGAACTCCTAAGACTTATTCAGACGAAATAACTTCTCATGAACATGTTACGCAGTTATCAGTCTTCCTAATGGGTTATTGCATTGTACACTCAAAGAAGATCTTAGGAAACTTAAGGTAGAGAACGATAGAAAGATCAGATTCTACACCACTTTAAAGATTGTGGAGCACTGATCCACAAAAGAAACTTACTCTGTCATCTCTTTGTATTCCTAAAGATTGTTTCATGAAACCCTGTGATCCTTCTTACATGTACATATGATAGCAAAGGTGCTCTAAGTGACGGTTCCACTCTGTAGTATATACTCTGCAGTATCCTCTATAAACTTAGGTAGATCTCTACGACGAGGCGACATAGGACGTCATTTCGAGCTGCAGTAAGGGTGGTTGACAGACTACCCGCCATATGCATTTTGGCTAGACGTTGCCCTTCCTTTTTTTCTTATTGAAGTCCGGATTAAGGCTAAAACATTGGAGGATTCAGTAAATTAGTAAGAAATCTGCTAGCAACGATTTCAAAGGGGAAAAGTCCACGGTACTACCCGATAATGAGCCGGAAGTCAGGAGAACTTCCAGTGAGGCTATACAAGCAGCACTACTATCAAGGGAAGATGGACTCATACATTGATTCCCAACGTAGAGGAGTGCTTTGATAGATGGCACGGTACGCCTGGCACAATTTCTGTAGGGGCATGGAGCTCCCGGGAGCATCTCTGTAAATACAGTCACGTGATGTCAATGACCTATACTGCAGGTCGTTGGGACAAAAACGCAGAATGCGAAACATAATCGGATGGAATGTCAGAAATGCAGAACGGGTAAAAACATTCTAAAAATGAAAAGTCATACCAAGGGGACTAATAACATTCAAGCTAACGACGAGTGAGACTGCAAACTAAGCCATCGCAAGCATGATGAAGTAACTATATATAGAAGAACGAAAAATAAGGAATCTGCAAACCTCAGACAAGCTGAAACAAGGTGAATGTCATACTTGTCCCTGCGAAGGAAGGTTTTGACAGCGATACTGCCGGGGACTAACATGGCCCGGTAAAACTCGTAGCAAGAGCTACAGCTGCGGAGTATCCGTAAGGGTTCTCTACCTATATCTGCTCGTAGAAAAAGGACTGAACAGGAATTTGCACTGCAAGATATATGTACGTTCAAGAACAAGTAAATAAAGTCGCTAACGAACTATATTTATTTAAACAAAACGATTGAGTTGTACACAGTGGGTCCACCTCATGATAATACTAATAGCCATGTATATACATCTATCAATACTCAAATGCGGTATATTGGTCTAATGAACAGCGCTGAACAAATTAGCTATGTCACTTAATAAGATTCAAAGAACGTTTAACTCCGCAGCATTGAAAACCAGGCTCTATGGGAACGAAATAGCAAATAAATCGAACTGCCATTGAAGCAGTCAGTAAGAGCTTTATGCTTTAAGCTTTTGGATTTTGTAGGTCCAAAATATAAACGTTAACAGCGATGACGACTTAAATTTCCCTGTCAGGCAAAATGAACCATTCAACCTGGACGATGAGGACCAACAATTCCGTCCACACGACCTAAATGAACTGAATATAGCCATATCTAAGCTTAAGTCCAACAATGCTGCTGGAGCTATTCAAAGCGGCAGGCAATGAGTTGGAAAAGAATATGCACCAACTCATCTGTAAAATATGGTCGGAGAAACGTATGCCCGATGAAGGGAACCTCAGGATCGTTGCCGAATCCTCAAGAAAGGAGACCCTCTGAAATGCGCCAACTACAGAGGGATCAGTCTTCTTAAAATCGCTTACAAGATCTTATCTGCCGTGTTGTGTGAGCACCTGAAGCCGTTCCTCAACAATCTGATCCGTCCATGTCAGTGTGGCGTCGGGCCAGGAAAGTCCACGATCGACCAAATATTCACACAGCTGCAGATCTTGAAGAAAGCGCAGGAATTTCAAATCGATGCCTACCACCTTTTCTTCGATTTTAAGGCCGCGTATGACAGCATCTACAGAGACGAGGTATATAGAGCCATTTCTAGTTTTAGCATCCCTGCCAACTCGTCCGTTTGTGCAACGATGAAAAATTGACATAATCGGAAGAACGCAGCGTGATGTCTCGGTGGCGTTCGTGAGTATTGAGACGGAGGCAGCGAAGATGGGTTTAGCGGTCAATGAGGGCAAAACGAAGTATATGCTGTCAACTAGAAATGACACTCAACACCGATATCTCGGACAGAACGTCACTATAGACAGATATACCTTCGAGGTAGCTAAGGAATTTGTCTATTCAGACAACGACACCAGTGCTGAAATCAAACGAAGAATAACTCTTGCCAATCGCTGTTTCTTTGGACAAAGAAGGCAATTGAGTAGCAAAGCGATCTCTGTCGAAAAATCAAAGTGACCCATTAAAAGCCCCTAATCATCCAAGTCCTGATGTACGGCGCAGAGGCATGGACTCTGGCAAAAGCGGATGAGGTTGCCCTTGAGTGTTTTTTGATACCTTCTGCATAAACGGTGAACGGAGGACGAGATATAACGACGAGCTGTACGGGCTCTACAGCGACATCGACTTAGCCAGAAGAGTGAAGGTCCAACGATTGAGCTGGCTGGGTCATGTAGAGCGGATGAACCCCAATGCTCCGGCTCGGAAAATCTTCGAAGCCACACCCGGGGGACGGCGTAGTAGAGGAAGACCGCAATTCAGGTGGCGCACGCAAGTGGAAGGGGACCTTAACCAACTTGGCTGGGAGCTGAGTGGAGACGTTTGTTAGTTGAGATCCAGGTTGACCCCGGTTAGTAAAATATAAAGGCAACTTAATATCAGCAGAGTAAACATTGGCACACTGGTGGGAGTTCTAACACGACATTGCACACCTGTAACGAGCCTATAAATTCCAAACGATGAATTCTATGCAGTTGCTCTGCATTATTACCAACAATAAAGCAAATTCTGGGTGAATGTTTCTAAGGGTAATTTTAAGATATTGTCGATTTGGCTATCAATAAAGTACTGAAACGAAATTTTAAAATCCAAATGGTTCCAAGAGGAATGCAAAGATTTTTTCTAAATACTCATTTTTTTAACACAAGCTCGTAGACGGTTCGTTGTCCTTGATTCAATTTCGATTGGATGAGAGTATTCCAATCACACTACCGCTCTTTAGAGAGTTCAAAAGACTACTGGCCCATATAGCGACGCCTTACCGATTAATTAGGTACGAAGGAACTTTTTTTTTACCGAATTCTCAACACTTAAAAAAATATACACTCGAAACTTCGTGAAATAAGAACTTTTATATTTGTTTCTTATGTAGAATATAAATATTGCTCTTCATACTATTTAAATAATTATCTTAACCTTCTAAACTCACCATTGAGGCGGACTTTTGTTTTCCATATGATCGATGATGTGTAGTTATAGGTTCACTCACTACACTACCTGAGTCCATTTTAAACGATTTGCATCACTGAAATAAAAAAAAAATAAAAATTAGCAAAATTGTAATTAACACATTTTTAACTATCTTAACACGCAACATGATACATAAAATAAAATTGACAATGGAAATGTATCTCAATTAGCATATTTGATTGTTCAAATCATTCGGTGGTTAGTTAAGGACTTATTGTATCGCATAATGGAACACCTAATGCTTCCAAAAAACAAAAATGCTGATTTATGTTGACAGACTTTCTACCGTGTTACACCATACAATACCACACCAATGTGCAATAAGAAGTCATCGTGTCTCCCTTTTTTATAACTCCTTTCAAACAGATACGGTTATTTTCACACAAACCTACGTCAAAGTTCTTAATTTGGTGCAACAATGCAACAGCACTCTATTCCATTCGCTGTGGCCATAATCGGAAGATTCAATCCGAATACCCACCCGTGTCCCATATGGAAATGAGTCAAGATGGGATCATGATATGTGGTGACGATAGAAGCCGATTATGGACTTTCACAAACGAAAGGAACACCCACGTGTTTCATTCGTCGTTATTTCTACGACTACGTATACCTGTGGATTGAGTTTTCAATTCTTTTAATTTCAGGTATTCAAATGGATTCGGTAATTCCCTTTATTTCATCTGATAAAAAAAGGGATAAGGTTGGCAGTAAACTGGTTGGGGTTTCAACTAATTTGTATCGACAGCTGTAAAGCGTTGTCAAGTGTTGTAATTTAAAACCAATTACCTCTTTGTGGGTTTGATTGCTTTGAATCCTCATTATTGTTATGATATTATTGTTGACGGTCCTATTAGGTAGATGACGTTAGTTACTGCTCTCTTAGACCAATAGAAGGGTCTATTGTGCCTATTCAAAAAAAATTGTAACCCTGAAACCTAGAAAGAAAGATAAAGCCGCTGGATTAGATAAAGATATGAATCACAGAAGGTCTTTAAGCTCAAAGAAGTAACTACGAAGAGTTATCATTCTTCTTCTGGCGAGGGCAGGAAATTCACAAAGCAGATGACGGACAGATTCAATCTTTTCTTCATCACTACAACTTCTGCAATAGTTGTTGTGATATATGCCGAGGGGATCCGCATGAATATCACAGTGATGATGCCGGAGACAACCCGTGCTTCGCGTCGACTAAGTTTGATCAGAGAAAGGGTTCTCTTCTTACTAAATGCCGTCCATAAGTTCCTAGCTGTTACACACGCATATAGCTTGATCAAACGTGTATTGGCTCGACTAATGCCTTCATCTTCACCACATCTTTGCAACGAGCTTATTGGAATTTTCGTGCCTGTGAGATGTGCAGCGCTACTTCCTTCCGTGCAAATTCATTAGCCCTTTCGTTACCTGTGATATCCATGTATGCTGGTATCAAGCATAGGATCACCGTATTAGCTCTTGACATCTCATTTAGATACCTTTTCCAATTTGTTCCACGCCCCGATCGAGTAATCGTGGACTGCAGAGCCTCAATGGCTGCATGTCTGTCAATGTAGACAGTAATTGTCTTTCCGCTGACATTATTCTCACAGATAGTTTTTTCGTTCTCGATAATGGCTGTGATTTCGGCATGAAAGACATTCCAATCGTCATTAATTCTAAAGGAGGGGTTTACTTCTAGGGTTTTGCAGTAAACCCTGACTCTCGTGCCAACGTCCAACCGTGGAACCGTCGGTGTAGAAGGCCGAGTCAGTTATCTCTGTTCGGAACTCTGATATTGAATCTCCTGTCAAATGCCAGAGTCTGGGTCTTATGATCAGTTTCTCTAGATCTGTCAGCATTCTCCCATCGAGACAGTACCGAGGCGTGACCATAAGGAGCTGGTGTCTACTATCGTCCTCTCTCACAGCAGTTTTAGTCGCCGTGTTGCTGCAGTTCAGATCCAGTAGAATAAAACTTCCATTGCCACTATTGGTGTTGTGCTCATTGATCCCATGATTCCTCTATAGGTGCCTTCTGGATTCTAGTAAGGTTTGAAAGCTGCTATTTTTCCTCAAGAGCCCTTCACCAGACGAAAAAGACCCTATTGATTAATATGTAGATAGAACCTAGACAAGGGTAGGTAAATATTGGAAATTGCCGTCAATCCAAGACTCATAAAAGGTCCCTCATTGACTTACTTTTCTGATTTGAAATTTTCACGAACAAGAGAGAAAGATGTTTGTGGAACAAACAAGATGGTTGTGCAATAAACAAGATGCTTCGGCAACAAACAAGGCACCAGCTGTAAACCGAAAGATCAAAGGCAGTTTCAACAAGCCAATTGACACTAAACAAAATATGTACGAGTATGTGACTTCCAGGACTAAGTGGTCCTAAGATCAGGACCTGCACAGAATAATGGCATATGAATGGAAAGGAGAAAGCAGGAAATGATCACCATTAGGTATAGAATTAAAAAGTATTCCAAGATCTTCCAGGAGTGCCAATAAAATAACAATAAATAAAATAAATAAAAACTCGCAAAGTACGAAGAAAATTAGATGGCACGACTTTACGGGAAGGACTAGTTTCTAGCAACCATTCTTGCTGTGCGTGTTTCATTTTTCGCAGGAATTCAATGCTCTCAAGACGCGCCATGGAATCCGGACCAATCCGCCATCAGGTAGGCGTCCCCTGGGTAGGGGCAGGATGAGATTGTTGGACCAAGTCCGAAATCTCACCTCTAACCGTTTGGGGGTAGCCCATCATGATTTAGAGTTGATGAGTTGATGGCGGAACACCGAGAGATGTGGAGGGTCCACCTTAGTGACCTAAATCCATGACCCTCATAGTGGATAAGAGGACCATTGCAAAATGATGATGATGATGGAAAGGGACCTACAATTTATTCCCGTCTCCGAACAGAGAATTGAAAAGATTCTTTATGACAAATTATTTTCTCAGAGGTTTGTCATAAGTATAAACTATCGTTGTAATGAAAGAACAGCCGGAAACCAAGTGAATCTTTCCTGTTTAAGTAAGAGTGTGGTCACTTATAAGTAAATCCAATGCCAACTTTAACAACCTCCCTAAGTACCGGAGTGACTTATATAGATCGTTAAGACGAAACTCATTCTACAAGCTGCTATCATTAAGATTGGGACCGTATATAAATTACTTATGACAGAGCCCTTAGGCTGCTTCGCTTCGTTTCAATGATTATGAAACCCTTTCAAACCAAACTACAGATAACGATCTAGGTCAATGGATTGTTGTACGGATCAGGGCATCATTTTGTTAAGTGCTTCAAACTTATAGATCTATCTTGAACTGTAGCCATCTCAAAGTAGTGTAGGCTCACTATCGCATACCTAATTCGTTAGATGTACATAAACGCCTTTGTTTTGATCTTATACCCAATAATGCACGGCAACACGCATCCGCACGTACCACGCACGTCCCCCAAACCTATTATAATTGGCTCATTTGCATTTGATTATTAATTGCAATCGAAATCGAAGAGGTTTCCGCTATTTGTATACGTACACCTCTTTGGTGGATAATTGAAGCTAAATCCTCAATCTAAGCCGCGCAGCCAATATGCAGGCGGTAGTGGCAACAACCTACCCTGAGTGTAGGAAGTGCTTCAATTGAGACGTACTTCTCGGATTTGGTTGCCCATTGTAGTACCCTCATCATGAGGTGTTTAACCTCGTCGCTGTAATTTCTTCGTCCAAAACCATTATCTTTTGTTGAAATAATTAAACTCGGCGTGCACACAGAAGAGGGCGAGCAATCCATTCGGATTGGTGTGTGGTGCCCACAGTTTCTACGGAATTCCCCCCATTTTGTGGCCAATTCTCCACTGTAACCGATGCAATGTGTGTGTTTTCCGGAGAGACTCTTGAAATGTAAGCCAAAAAGAACATACACGCTCGTGTATCTATTTATGGTCTGATGGCTTAGAACAATAATTGAGTTTAGAATGCTCGTTTGGGATTGTGTCTGCTTGTTGTCGTGTTCAGTGAGGGCTTTTGTGAAGCAACTGAGCAGACACAAAAATGTTGTACCGCGCTACTTTGATGTTATTTGCATACGTTTTCCAGGCAATTACTGCAATTAATTTGCCTTAATGCACATTTCTGTCATAGAAGATGCATCGGATTACATTGTACCGCGGCGCTCTGTCGGTCGACTTGTTCATGTACAAGTCTTACCATTGGAGGAACGTAACAAAAAAAAAAGTCGGGAAGTAGGAAATACTGTTTTTCCCTTGTTATCTGAATGGGTCATTGTAAAGAGAGATTATACAAACGCTTTTGGGACACATGTTGAGAGACATAGCATTGTATTATGTCCTAAATACAGAAAGAAAAACATGCAACTGTCAAACCGAAGCTGATCGAAACTAAACAGGAATACCAGCGACTTAATAGTCATTGAGCGAGCAAGTCTACCACTAGGTCGGGCTACCAAGGAATCTAGACTGGACAGAGTATACATATTTCAGAAAGTCCTAGAAAATTATTAGTAGGAGTAGACCCTGATAGGGTCCTAGCTAGGCACTTCTTCTGTGTTCGAACTCATAAACCTGTGCAGTAAGTTGCTCCTTGATATGGAATATAATATCCTAACGCCTTCAGAAAACTAATTCTTTTGCAAGTGGGCGCCGAATTTTTGCTACAACCTCACTTTATAAATATGTAAATTAATAGCCCAGGATGGGCCAAGGCCTAGGTTATTGGAAGCACTCATCTTGTGCGTTGTTGTGGCGCACTGAGACCGGTAAGACAATAGCCCTAATGTTAACCCCACAAAAACTGAACTGATGTTCTTCACAATACAAGCTAAAATACCTGATTTTAACCAGCCGCTCTTAAATGGTTAAGAACTCTTGTGAGCATCTAGTACGAAGCATTTAAGCATCGTTCTCGACCCTAACTTAAAATTAAACATAAAGCAAAAAGTCTTCTATGCCTGGAGTACAGTCTTTGGGAAGAATCTGGAACTAAAACCATAAATGACCACATGGGTGTACTCTGCCGTAGTACAACCAATTCTCGTATATGGGTCCTTGGTCTGTTGGCAAGTTTTGAGAGAACTGCTAGTATAGAAATCATAGGTGCACTATGTAACGAACGCAAACGGTTACTACTTCTCGACCTTTACGCCAGAAAGATGCCTACCTGCAGTGCGATCAGACCTAGGGACTTTGCGTAGTGGTCGGTTAGGCCACACGGACACTGTAGCCTTGTGGCTTCACTACCTCGGGAGACGGCCATGTCCCCCACAGACAATCTCGTCCCCAAATTGCGTTCAGCAAAGTCTTCGCTGTGCCTCTTGCATCAATAGCGGAATGAAAATACAATGAGGTAGCAAAAGAATATGGCACATTCATTTTTACAGACGTTTCAAGGATGAAATGCAAGTTAGGTTCATGAATATTTATTTAACAGCTGAAATACTCGCAAGACCCAACTCCTAAATGAAACGTAGTCATTCTCTCCAATGGACAAGCAGCCATCAAAGCCCGTGTGCTACCAAGCTGGTAGTACAATGCTGTCAATCCTCCCTAAGTCTCGTATAGGTCCCAGGTCAGAGGTTCATTGGAAAGAACGAGGTGGTCGATAAACAAGTCGAGGATTGGCCCTTGATAACTCACTTGCAAAAAAGGTTTCATCCAACACGTGGCTGTCAAGGGAAGTATCAACTCACATTACTTTTTAGTAGCTAAACACAAAGGGAACAATCTTACCAGTTGCGTCATACACAGAAAGACTTGGCACAACATACAACCATGTGGGAACAAACGATCTCCTTAGCAGAACCTGAACAGATGTAGCGCGAATAGTTGCCATCTGTATGAGCCGCTGGGCAGCAGGAATCCATTCAGCCAAGCTTGGTAGCCCTTTTGACGAACGCTGCCGCAGCATTCTGTAAACGAGAAGGAAGTTTCGACCATTTCCTTTGCAGGTGCCCGGCACGAAACAAATGTGTGTACGGTAACCATATCGCAACTGAGTCCTTACGTAAGCCACATTGATACTGCCATCTTAAATGAAGTCAGTCGAAGTAGTATTATGGGCCCAGTAATGGCAACCATATGTTCGTGACCTTTCACCTATAATGGATGCAGTCTCTGAACCATAAATGCGTCAAACCTATGCATATAGTACATAAAACGTATGTACATATGTCCACCCTAACAAGGACTTGTACTGTAGAAAGCACGGAGAGACACAAACTACTACCTAACGCAATTCCTATCAGGGCATGGATGCTTTCGGTACTTTACAAGTACAAGCATGTGGATGACCCATTCTGCCAGCACTGTTAAGGGAAATCGCAGAACGTTGCGCATGTGCTGATGGAATGCCAAAACTACACACATGCTAGAATTATGCTAGAGAGAGATATTGGAGGCCAATTGACCCCAAGAGGCCTGAACACATTCATGCTGGCGACGCGCGAAGACTCGAAGACTGCAAGTGAAGTTATCACAAGCATAATGCAGAAATAGCAGCGAGAAACGAAGAAACTGCTAGTTGTGGCAGTTGAGAAGAAGACGACGAAATATCAAACCTGCCCCTGCGAAGTAACCTTCCCTGGCGGGACAGAGCAAGGAGAAGGTGCTTTTTAGCACGTAGACATGCAGGAGCCTGGAGTCGGGCATAACTCATGGAACGGACTGGAGAGTATCCATAAAGGATTTAAACACCTACATGCGTATAAAAAAAAATCCCCTAACAAGGATTAAGTCCTGTGGGTTCCATACGTAACGTACTTGTGCTATGCTATAAGACCTGCCCTTATGCCAAATTTCAAGATTCTAGGTCAGTAGAGGTTTTTATGAGCGAGTCATTATCACGCGTCTGCCAGATCACTGTAAGGTGTTTCAAACGGAAATTACGGCAGCCTGCGAATCTGTGGTTTGGGTTTCAATATAGATTGTAGCGCTATTGTACTATAAACAAGATAGTCAGGCAGCTATAAAAGCTTTCGCCGACAGTATGATCAGGGTTGGTAAAGCTATCCCGCAGATCTCTTAACGAGATTGCAGCACGTAAACCTGTGCTGGGTCCTAGGAAACAGGGACGTTCCAGCCAACTGCAGAGCGGACGAGCTGGCAAAAGAGGGTGTGGGACTGCATCTCCCCGAATCGATAAAGTTCCTCCTTGACACAGATGACAAGAAACTTGCAAGCCACAGGTGGAACAACACCAGCACTTGTCTCCTGTCAAAACAAATCCGGCTTAACCTGGATTTAAAGAAGACGGAGAGACTTTTATCCATAAACCGGAAAAAATCTAGGTTCACTGATAGGGGTCCTTAGCGGACATTGCTTGATAGACAGACATGCACTCAGACTGGGGGTCCCCTTAAACGATTTCTGTAGAAGCTGCAGAGACGAGGAGGAGGACGAAACTACAACGCACCTACTGTGCACGTGTCCTACCGTTCTGATGCTAAGAAGAAAAACCCTCGGGGAATACTTCTACGATGATCTTAACGATCTGGTCGAATTCGACATCCAAAAGATGAGAAAATCCATCTCTAGGACGAAATGGTTCAACTCTTATCTCAATGTACCCTGTGTATTCCGCTTCCTGGTGCTGGTTTGCCGGCTCTTCATCGTGGTAGCGCAATGGGCCAATCTGGTCTAAGTGTGTTCCTGTCTGAGAGGGGACAGCCACCTAACCTAAGGGTCGTTCATAAAAAAAAAGAGTCTTGATGGACTGGCAGACCGACTTAACTTAAAAAATTGTGTCTTCATCTCAGTCACTCCAGGATTGAGAAGTGAAAAAAAAACTGGTTTTCCATCGCAAATTCCAAAAAACTGCCGATTTCTTTCACTTCCCCTCTCTTGACGTCCTTCCCATAAATAATTTCTTCGAAAATCCAGTTAATTTTCAAATTTTTCCTTAAAAAAACCGTCCATTATGAAAAATCAAATTTTTTTGAAACCCAATACCTTTCACTCTGTCACATTGAAGTGTGCGCTTCGAGGAACATTTTCTATTCGCAATTATCTAAGCAGGATTAAACGTTCGTTGCTTTGAAAGAATCAAAAATGCAAATGAAACAAGGAACGGGGGTTGAATGCACTTACACCGTGTATGAGTGATGGCTGCAGCAAGAGAAGGAACACCTTTCAAGGCAATACATATGCAAATTACCAAAAGGCACCCCGGGTCTTGTAATGATATGCATTTACGAATGAAATTCGAGATCGACCCTATGCAGCGGCGTCATCGTTTATGGTTTATGGTGGCCAGGAAGTGGGATGGATTGTTATTACTCAACTATCCGAGGTTTGGTTGCATTGAAGGACACATTCCGGGTGAGGGAATTAGAATTTTGCATTAGAATCCGATGATGGTCGAGAAGAGGTGGAGTGACAGCTTAAATGACAGAAAGGCGGAAACGTTTTGCGAAATTATGCAGAGACATTTGCATTTTCATGGGCCTGACTTTGATTGGCACGGGCAGATGGATTGAAAGTGCATTCATCAACTTTATTGTTTAGATTTTAAGTTTCCTCTCTAAAGTTGCCACACACAGGCGCACATGAGATTCACACATTCAAGAGCTTAATTGTGGAATTTTTAAAATTAAACCGAAAAAATAATTAACCAAACGAAAATCTAGGAAAGTTGTTAGGTTGCTCAGTAGACCCAGTCTGTGTGTGACTGTACAGGTATACTTCGCTCACCAGTTCGCTATACAGTCGTCTTTTCACGGAAGACTGATCGCAATCGCAGGTATCTAAGCCCGAGTGTTACACAACACGTTGTCTGGTGGTTATTAGATTCCATGACTCACCTCAAAGGGACAGGGTAAATGATTCGTAGAGTCATTCAAGGTCATACCGTCGATTATGGTATACCCCAGTTGTTGCGCACTGATTTTGAAGGAATCCGCGGTTGTCTATTCCATGCGTCACCCTAATGTCGACTTAAATTGATTGGAGTTTGTGATCATCAAAAACAGGCTTCGTGGACGCGATTTGTACTTTATTTTGCGTGTTGGTTGAAGCGAGTATAACAACAAAAAAAAAAAAGAAAATTTAAATTGCAAATAGAACCGCAGAAGCTTATTAAGCCTCGGGCTTGGCAAATTGTCGAAGCCAGTTGATCTATGTTTATTGCTACACACAAAGTTAATCATGTTAAGAGACAGTAACAAGTGTTGGTTGTTGACGTCATCGTGGATATAGGAAAAGGTGTGTTCCTTGCCAAGAGTCGCAAGTAGTGCACAGGAGTCTATTTCTAGAGGTCCCCGGGTGGCTAGCGCGATAGCCCATGGGGGCCAAGGCATAGCTTCATCCAACCATTCATCTTGTGCGTGTTACACTTTTTTTGCACAGCAGCATATTAGTCATTAAATTTTGATTACCAATTTCAACTATTTGAAGTCGTTTGTAATATGCGAATCGCCTTGATATTAATTTTCTAAGGTTTCATGTTACGGAAGTCGAGAAAAAAATAGATAAAGTACAAATACTAAACCTCTGGTTGGATCATCCTTTACGACACCTATCATGGCTTCATTATATTTTCTAAAATTGGTTGCCTTGAACAGAATGGATGACTTGCATATGTATAAGTACTGCTGTTATTTCTTATCTACTAAGAGATTAACAAACAGCAGTCGAAATCACATCGGTCCCGCATCTCCATATTCACAAAGGAATATAGAGATCTCCTGATCAATCAACCCTCAACCAGTTTGACCACATTACGATTGACGCAAGGCATTCCTTCAGTATTATGGATGTCCATACGTTCCGAGGAGCCAACATTGACTCGGACCACTACCTTGTTGTAGACAAGGATATCCCGAACACCGCCAAGACAAGGAAATAGTGTGAGGAAGTTTGACGTCGGAGGGTTGCAATCGCAAGAGATCACCAGATTCTTTTCTGATCGAGTCTCTCAAAATCTCTCAAGAGGTCCTATGCCACCACCATCAAGTATTGAAGACCAGTGCCAAAAAGCCATCAGAGATGCCGCCTTTGATGTGCTGGGTCTACTCGGCCACCAAAACGAAACCCCTGGTTTGACGACGAGTGCCAGCAAGCACATGCAGCGAAACAAGAGGCGTACAAAGCGGCGCTGCATAGAAAGACCAGAGCTGCTCGCGAGCTCTACGGGTAGAAGAGGAGAGACGAACACAAGCTTTTCAGGAGGAAAAAGAAAGAGCATGAGAAGCGTGCGATCGAGGAGATAGAGGGATGTTATAGCAGGAATGAGGTTCGGAAGTTTTACCAAAGAATAAAAAGAACCTGTCGAGGTTACAGAGCCCGAACCGAAGCCTGCAAGTTTGAACAAGGGAACATCGTAGTAGAATCGCAGTCGATGTTGAGGATATAGAAGAACTACTTCTGCAGACTGTTTATCGGCGACGACGAACCAAATCCCGCTGTCAGGCAGAATGAACCACTCAACCTGGACGACGAAGACAATTCCGTCCATCCGACCTGGACGAAGTGAAGATAGCCATATCCAAGCTCAAGTCCAACAAAGCTGCTGGAGCTGACGGCCTAATTGCCGAGCTATTCAAAGCAGCAGGCGATGATTTGTAAGGTGCATG
The DNA here is from genome assembly GCA_917880715.2 of Matsumyia berberina. Taxonomy (NCBI): domain Eukaryota; kingdom Metazoa; phylum Arthropoda; class Insecta; order Diptera; family Syrphidae; genus Matsumyia; species Matsumyia berberina. The sequence continues at coordinate 103,987,047 of OU862870.1, read as the reverse complement.
AACCAACTCATCTGTAAAATATGGTCGGAAGAAAGTATGCCCGATGAATGGAACCTCAGCATCCTTGGCCCGATACTCAAGAAAGGAGACTCACTGAACTGCGCCAACTATAGAGGCTTCAGTCTTCTTAACATCGCGCCTGAACGCCTAAAGCCGTTCGTCAACAAGAATGTCTAGTTTTGTCATCCCTGCCAAACTCGTCCGTCTGTGCAGGATGACGATGAATAATGCACGCTGCTCCATCAAGGTCGGTCAAGATCTCACCGACACCTTTGATGTCAAAAAGGGACAAAGCGACGCACTGTCATGCGACTTCTTCAACATCGTTCTTGAAAGAGTTGTGAAAAACTCATGCGCCAACACGAGAGGACCAATCTTTCAAAAGTCCGTCCAATTACTCACATACGCCGAGAATATTGAAATAATCGAAAGAACGCAGCTTGATGTCACTGGCGCGTTCGTGAGTATTAAGATGGAGGCGGCGAAAATAGGTTTAGCGGTCAATGAGGGCAAAACCAACTATATGCTGTCAACAAGAAAGGGCACCCAACACCGACGTCTCGGACAGAACGTCACAATATAGAGATATAACTTTGAGGTAGTTAAGGACTTTGTCTACCTAGGCTCCGCTATAAATTCAGACAATGACACCAGCGCTGAGACTAAACGAAGAATAACTCTTGCCAATCGCTGTTTCTTTGGGCTAAGAAGGCAATTGAGTGGCAAAGCCCTCTCTCGAACAAGTAAGATGACCCTTTATAAGTCCTTAATCGTCCCAGTCCTGCTCTACGGCGCAGAGGCATGGACTCTGTCTAAAGCGGATGAGGTTGCCCTTGAGTGTTTCGAGAGGAAAATTCTTCGGGTGATTGTCGGTTCCGTCTGCATAGACGGTAAATGGAGGAGAAGATACAATATATCGACGGGCTGTACAGCGACATCGACTTAGCCAGAAGAGTGAAGGTCCAACGACTGAGGTGGCTGGGTCATGTAGAGCGGATGGACACCAATGCTCCAGCTCGGAAAATCTTCGAATCCACACCCGAGGGTCAGCGCAGTAGAGGAAGACCGCGACTCAAGTGGCGCGCGCAAGTGGAAGGGAACCTTAACCAACTTGGCGTCCGAATCTGGAGGCAGCTGGCTAAAGATTGAGCTGGCTGTAGACGCTTGTTGGTTGAGCCCCTGGTCTACCCCGGACTGTAGCGCCACCTTAAGTCGAAATCACATATAACGACTTCAATTATACATTATTATTTTTGCTCGACTGTTTGTTTGGTTCATGGCTTATTAATTGCAGCAGTCACTTACTGTTAAAGATTTCAGATCTAATAAAAATAAATAGCTTCTCGCAATCATTCATGTTGTGCGTGTTACATTTTTCGCACGAATGGAAGGGAATTACAATTTATTACCGAATCTGAACGGCGAATTCAGAAGCTTTTTCATGACAGATTATACTCCCGGAGGCTTGTCATTCCCCGACGAGAGATGGTGCCGTGAAAAACGTTCGGTGGACACGGGTGGGGTTTGCACCCTCGCCGCTCAGTCAGCAGTCCAACGCAAAAAACACTGAGCCACGGCGGAAGATTTCAAATCTACCTACCTACAATTGTGTTAAATTCCCATAAGCCCTTTTCAATTCTAGTTAACAAGTGTCTGTATTAGCGACTCTGGCTGTAACCAATGTCTAAATTCCATAAATAAAATATTTTACAAGATAATCCCAGTGTTGTTTCTAAAAACCAGTCTAATCACCATTTAAGTGTTTTGCTTTTTCATAAATTTATAATTTTTCGATCCATTTCAAACTGAAGCCATCTGTGTTTTACCAGCAGCCGGTATGCGATTCATGCATCTATAGCACACCATACTGGTCAAATGATTTAATTAAATAAATCAATCTATTCACCTATTCAAATGTTTGTTTTTTCCAAAAAAGTTCTCACATTTTAAGCCGTGTTAAAATATTCATAGTTGTTTTACCACTATGCTTCCCCTCAAAATCGGGTCACGAAACAAATACAAAAGAGTGAAAGGTTCTCTTCCAATGGCTACCATTTGGTAATACATCTACGAAATTTTCACTTTTCATTCTGCTCAGCAAAGAATCGAATAAATTATTTTAGCGGTTTTTTTTTTGTTTTGATATTTAAATGGATTTAAAAATATTTCAACTGCCAGCTTGCAAAATGAGAGCTTGGATGGAAAAAAAAGAATAATTATGGTGGCATTCATCGGGAATCCATCAGTAGATTTAATTATATACAACGGATGCCATAAACGAGATGAAAGGTCAGTAACACTTGTCGACTAATTAGCAAGGAGGTGAACAACTTATAGCGTTGATTTTGGAATGTATATGGCCAATAAATCGATTAAGGAACTGAGTTTATTTGAATAGTCGTATATTTTATTAATTAGAATCGACAAAAAGAGATGTATGGTCCTCGGATAGGATACCACATGGAATCTGAATTGATTTAAATGATTTAGCAATATAGGCAGTACTAATAAAAAAAAACATTCCTTGTTCATCTCATTTGTATTAATTTATCTGTGTGAATTAGACCTTGAAGAGGTAAGATGGTCCACAAATCAATTTTGTTTTTAGAAAATATATTTGTCACTTAAGCGACAAATTGCTGTCGCAAAGGCTTCATAAATTAGATTGTGGTTCTCTGCATGGATCAACCTCCATTCTCTAAAATTCGTGAGATTCAATTACGCAGTCTTGAAATCCAAAATAAAACCGAAACGGGTTCTTTTCTTAGAATTTCTAAAGCAATAATAAAGTGAAAGACTTGGTTTGAGTAATGGCAACAGCAGTATAGAGAGACGTTTCAAGCGCTACTACTTTTCTAAATCGCACTTCACAGCGGAAACAACTCTTATGCCCATATTATTCACGGCGATTTAGCTCTAAATCGAGATTTAAGGTGAACACTAAATCGCCGTTGGCCATTTTATCAATTATTGACAAAGTTTTAGGCAGTTAAATCTCCAATTTTAAATCGAGTTTCAGCTAAATCGTCGTTCTTGGCGTTTTAATGTTCTTAAATCTCGATTTAACTGATTTTGGTTTTATTGAGACGCAATTTTGACTGTTAATAAAATATTCTTCGGAACCTTGGCTGCTTCTTGCGAACATCTTTTTTTATTTATAATTTAAAAAAAAAAAAATTGAAATGGCTCGTCACGGAATCGAACGCAATCATCATCTTTTCCCAATGGCTCGCCTATCCACCTCAGGATAGTGCATGTCTGATCGTTTCTGAGGAGTACTTAGAATCCCCTACTGAAGTGTTTTAGTCGCACAAAACATGCTTTGCTATTTTCTGCACTTCCAAGCAGAGTCCTCGTTATGCAGGATCATAACCACTTGTGGCAGCAGTGAATAGCAAGACGACTACATATCGGTTATGGCGAAATATTGACAATTCATTCCATTTCTGGTTAAGGCGATGTCGCTGTACAGCACAAAACAGTTCGTCATTGTATGTCGACGAAAACGTAAATCACCCGAAGAATTTTCATCTCGAAACAGCCAAGAGCGACCTCATCTGCTTTTGACAGAGTCCATGCTTCTGCGCCGAACATCAGGACTGGAATAATAAGGGGCTTATAAGGGGTCACTTTGGTTTTTCGAGAGAGCGCTTTGCTACTCAATTGCCTTCTTAGCCCAAAGAAACAGCGATCGGCAAGAGTTGTTCTTCGTTTGATCTCAGCGCTTGTGTCGTTGTCTGAATTGATAGCGGAGCCTAGGTCGACAAAGTCCTTAACTACCTCGAAGTAATATCTGTCTATTGTGACGTTCTGTCCGGGGTGTAGGGTGTCCTTTCCTGTTGACAGTATATACCTGGTTTTGCCTGCATTGACCGCTAAACCCATCTTCGCCGCCTCCGTCTCGATACTCACAAACGCACCAGTGACATCACGCTGCGTTCTTATCGAGGATTATGTCAAGATGGTTTCGCTTGCTCAGATAAGTTGATGAGAATAGTTTTCCAGACAGTTTTACACGGGTTGATGGTCAGGCCCTTGGTCTTGCACCAATCTGAGGTTTGGTTAAGAGCACATGGCATTGTTTCTGATATGGTGCTTTCGCAGATAGAGCGGTTCTTATGCAGTCTGAGTTTTGTTGATTTATAGCTGTGACTGCAAATTGATCTGCATACATGAGATCAAGATTAAGGAATGTACATATCCCTTATGTATTACAGAAAGAAACTCAGGCTAATGGGACGGTAGGACTTAGGCGACTGTTCTGCCTGATTTGTCTTTATTAAGACTGCCCCAACATTTTTCCAGCTTTTTGGTATGTAGCTTTGTGTTAAATCTGAAAATCATTGTAAGGGAGGCGATCAGCTCTTGCTGCAAGAAATATGGGAGAGATGCCATCCTCAATTGGTGATTTGAATGCGCTGAAGGAGAGCATTCCATTTTATATGGTTGGCAGTGGTCCGAATGAAAGCCTGAGTGAAAAGCAAAGATTACTCTCTCTACCACTTAAGTATCAGTTCAACAAAAGAACAACAAAGTCTTGAAGATCTCACCTTGTTAGCTTTTTATTGAGAACAGGTGCATACAATACTTTCATTTAACAAACATATCTGCGAATTACTTAAGAAGAGGCAGTGAGCTCGTTGACTCTTTTTCCAATTTCCACTCCATTAAACCGAAAAATCCGCCTTTTTACCTAAATTACTGATCTGGTTTTGAACAAGTTTTGAAGCGAGCCACAGTTAGCGCCAGAGTTTACCCACATCTGGAATGGATACACATCATCACATCATTAACTCTTTACGAAAGTGAAATGGACTTGAACCACTTTGTGGTCGGTTTTGTTCGTTGTTTGTTGTTGTTGCTTTTTACTGTATTGTTGTCGATTATCTACTTCTGACCGGAGTCCGGATACCATTCATGAGCAGCGGAAGAGCAACAAGTTCTTGGATTGCTTTCTACTCCGTCCCAGACACAGGTAGCATGTTCTTAACTGGACAAAGATACGTCCATTGAATTTGCTTTGAATTAGTGTGACCCTAAAACTGTTAGACACCTGGTCATTGATCTTGAAATGGCATTATAGATACTCGTGCTATTATTTTTGGGTTTGAAGGCAGATAAGAGCTCAAGGCAATCAAGAGGTCTTTGGCATTTTTCAGCAAAACTTCAACCGTAATTAAATGCAAATCCAATTCGAAGAAGAGACGTAGTATGTCTTTAAAGTTGAGTGGTTTCTTTAATTTGTAACGCAATATGTTCGCGCACCGGTATATGGATGATGGGGTGTAAAATGGTTAATTGTAGATTTCAGTTGTGTAGGGTACAACTACAAGTCATGCTTCCCTGCGTTCGATTAAACGGGCCAAGCACGTTAATTACGCATGGTACTCGTAAAACCATTCGTAGTACATGTTGTGTAACTCTAGGTAAATGGAAGATTTTTTTTTTTAAATTACGCTAGAAGGTAATGCGTGTAATAAATTAACTAATTTATTCAGATACAACAGTTGAAGACTTTGGTGTACATACTCGTATGTGCAAGCAAGTCTCTTCAATGATTTGTTGGTATAACAAATCAATGGGGGGCGTTGAAATCACGAAGTTGCATAGGCGTATTACTCATCGCTGGCTTAGATATCGAAAGTTATTTTTTTTTATCACTTCGATCGAAATGCGATCAATAAACTCCATTGAAGCTGTTACGTAGGCTTACATATATCAAACAAGCTCAGGGTTTTGACTAAATAGATTGATTTCAATCGACATAAATATGAATGCCAACTTCCACCTGCCCAAAAGAAAAGATGGCAGCACTGCTAGTAGTGAGCACCTACGTTTTGTCGTTCCTGAAAGCGCTATGTTTACTAAAGCGGCCTTGTCGCTTGACAGTTCTAGATATTCTTTGCAAATGATTCTTTTTTTAAACGCTCAGTTAAGGAGTTATCACCACCCTCAAACTAGAAAAAGAACATAAGCGAAGTTAGAGAAGAGACGGAGGAGATACCAATTCACAATGCTTATGGGGCATAGTGTAGTGATGAGGTAACTCAGATCTACGACTTATGCAAAAATCCTTATTCGACAGTACACTCGAAAATAGACTAAAGAGTCAACTGATGAACATGGAATGAAACTGTTGGTTATTTAACTGAAGCACGCTCTGTGGAAGGAAACATTTAGTAGGTGTTCAAATTTGGTTTTCCCCCGATGTTAAGCCGCGCTAGATGAACATTTTAGGCCGTTTCTTACCTGGGCGCATGCCCAGAGACACTATTATGTATGTATGTATGTGTCCGCAATGCCACAATTGTTTTATATCATTTTCTGCCTTTTCTCTATCTCATTCCTTGGAACGGTTCGGAGTCACCCTTTTTTTATTGATCCTTGATTTAGAAAGGGATGTAGTTGGGAGTCTTGACTTCATACACCAGGTTGCTATTAACCCAATCCTTCAGGATTAAGGCTATACCCTCCCCGTCCTTAGCCTAATATTGAAAAAGGCCTGCGAATGTTATGTTCATCATACAGAGAGACCCCAACCATGATAATGTCAGCAACCTAGCAATGAAAAACAGTCGTCTTGAATAAGCAAAACGCTATAGGGAACTTTCTTTTCCAAACCCGAATGTAAGACAGTAGTTAAGTAAGCGATATCCGTGACCAAAGACTTGGATTCATGCACTTTAACAAATGACTGGCTGTGTAAATAATCGAAAGTTTTAACATTGACTAAATATTCACATTGCGCTAGATCTTGGAAAAAACCCAGGAACTTCAAATCGATACCCACCACCTCTTCATCGATTTTAAGGCTGCGTATGACAGCATCTAGAGACGAGCTATACAGAACCATGTCAAGTTTTGGCATCCCTGCGCCAAACTCGTTCATTTGTGCAGGATGACCATGGAGAATGTACGCAGCTCCATCAAGGTCCGTCAAGACCTCACCGAAAGCTTTGATGTCAAAAAAGGATTTAGACAAGGAGACGGGCTGTCATGCGATTTCTTCAATATCGTTTTTGAAAGAGTTGTGCAAAACTCACATTGACTTAGCTAGAAGAGTGAAGGTCCAGCTGAGATGGCTGGGTTATGTAGAGCGGATGGACACCAATGCTCCGACCCGAAAAATCTTCGAATCCACACCCGAGGGATGGCACAGTAGAGGAAGACCGCGACTCAGGTGGCGCACACAAGAGGAAGAGGACCTCAACCAACTTGGCGTGAAAAACTGAAGGCAGCTGACTGGAGGCGCTTGTTGGTTGAGGCCCAGGTCCACCCCGAACTGCAGTGCTATCTTAAGTAAGAAAGTGTATGTGATCGACAAAGCCCGCGGAGCAAAATTAAGGAAACTTGCGTATACATCCTTTCGGAAAGACTGGCAGGAAAAAGGGCCTTTCAGAAAAGGGTCAAAACTCGTCTGAGACTGTCTCAATCACCTTGCATACCTTGGATCCACAAACAAGGGTACTATGGACTGGATCCCTGGAAACCAAGGTTTCGAACGTTAAAAACGGACGCCTCTGAACTGAATTGAGAAGCTTTTTCATGACCAATTATGCTCTCTTATTGCGAATTACAATTTGACGTCTCGTTAATCACTAGGCCAGCACAAAAGATTTACAGGTCTCAGTGCATCTGGGTCTCAGCATCGTATTGTATCAAACCATCTGTAAAATCTTTGTTGGATACGAATACAGTTAAGAGCTCAATTTCAAAGGCTCCTCCAACCTTACTACCACTAAATTGTAACAAAATAGGTCACATCCGAGATTAATACTTCAACATGAATGGATTAACTGGAAATACTGTCCGCAAGAGAAATATAATCAAAATGAGGTTCACAGTGATGGCGACAACCTAAAACTGTTACTACATCATTGTCAACTTAATTAAGAACGTGTTGGTAATTTCTTATCTAATATCTATTCGATGACACCATTTCCTCCGCAGTTTGTATGGAGTTCCAGCAGTAGACTCAAGTTCAGAACTCGTTAAAATCTGTCTAAGGACAACTTGGTGTTACGTTCTGGTGCAACCATTTATGTGAATGAAGTGCAGAGACCAGGCAAACAACTCAGATTCGGAATACCAAACCGTTTTTGTGCCACTTACCAACTGTGGAGACTCTGCGAATATGATCCCAGAAGAATCTACATGGATTCCTGGTCGAACAAGGAAGGCCATCAGGGGGAGTAGGAGAAATATCTGAAATTGATACTATATACGTACTCGCACAGAATTATTACAACCGTTTTTGTTTTTGTAAATCCATTTAGCACTCACAGGCGCAGAGAAATATCCGCAATGTATCGCCTAGCCACACAGATAGCTGGATGCACATTTGGAGAAACATTGATAGCTGGTTAAACAGGTTCGCGCCTCATCGCTGGTGACCATATCAAAATGACGGCGGAAGCCTTAGAAGGAATTAAATCGTTCCACCAGATGATCCAATGATCAGCAGGTTCCAGTGGGTCCCATGGCCTTCTGTTCTTGGAGATTAAATATCATCTCGGTTCGGTGTTCCTCTCTTTCTCTCCCCGAATCTGCGTGAACGTGTTAGACTCGATTAATTCCGCTGCAACCACTGGTACACTGGCCACCCAATGCGGTGCTGCAAGTGTTCTACTTTTATCTACGTCTTCGACGGGATTCCAAAATGTGTTCATTTCTAATGGATTGGGATTTCTTTAACTGCCACCGCGAGATGAGGGTATTCCATGACAACACCTTGACTTAATTGGCAAATGGGAATTTCTCAAGGAAATTCAGTTATAAAGTGTGGTCGGCTGTCGCTTAAGAGTTTAGTGTGCACCTGTGGAACGAACGGTTTCCTGGATGCATAAAATGTCTGTGGGAGCTAAATGCAAAAGAAGGTGTGTTCCAGAAAGTATTCATAGTTTATGCATTTCGTGTTCCCTAGGGAAACATTTCCCACAAGCGTGGAAATTAAAGAAAAAATAAAACGACAAACTCAAGTGCAACATGTTGCACATGTTGGGAAGCCCACTGAAGCAAAACGAAGGGTGATGGTAATTTATTTAACAACCCGCAATAGTAGATCTGGAAATGTATTTCTTTTCTTTCCAGCCGACTTTACAGAGAAGGTTAAGGAGAAAAGAGTTATTTTATAATTTTCGCATGTGAGTCGTACTGCGTGAAATTATCTTGCGGAAACAGGGAATAGCTTAGGGTGCTTTCTCATAACGCAGTGAATGGGCTTTCTTAACGCCTCACAAACGCATATAAATCAACACGTACGATAGACTATTTGACAGACTGACTATGTACGAGGTGGTTTATAAAACTGAAAGTATTATTTATCTGTGAATAACTTGAGAAATTACCTCTGGGATGTGGGCACTTTGTCTGCTCCAGAAAGAGAAATCGACCGTTTAGCGAGGGGTTAAATAGGATCAGGAAAGACGAAGAAAGCAAGTTCCCACATTGATTACAGTTGCCACACTGCTGAGAAGTGGTTTCGTTGTGAAAAATCGGTCATAGGATATTGACCATAAGTCGGTATGTGATTGCCTACTTAACAATGACCTTCGACTACGTGCATGTTTCAACATTAATCTAATATTAATCTATATACATATATACCAGGCTTTTGAAACCCTGAGGTAGAAGTGTCCCTATTATTTTTCACATCACTGTATTTGCCATCTCCGTCGCTCTGTATGGGTGCCTTAAATGCCTCGTACTTCACGTACTAGACCTTAACAGATTGGCTAGTATTTCGTGCTCCACAATGCGGGGATGTGAACAATTCATACTTGGGGTATGCGATAGGGGACCGCTGAAATTGGATTCTTTTTGCTAACCGAGGGTCATGCAGTTCTGGTACTTGCGTAAGTGTATAGACGGATCTACATGTGCATTGCGTTCAATAATGCACTTACTGCTTTCTTCCACCTTCTTCCCTTTCGATGGTAACAAACATTGCTGTCAAAGTTAAAAGTGAGTCTGAACAGAAAACACGGACGGCTAAAGCAACATTTGGAACTTGATATCGCAAAAGCGATTACGATCCAAACTGACTACCACACTCCAAGATTAAAAATGGAGATATACAAGTCCCTCAGACTACCGGATATCTCCAGGAAGTCCTAGAAATTTAGATGAATGTCTAGAGCTTAAAAAACACTCAACTTTCAAACAATACGTTGCAATAAACACGGAAAGCTTAAAGGCCATTAAGGCTATGTTTTCCATCCACGTTATTGCAAAAAATTCCAAAACGAACTTGTAAATCTGGGCAATCAGTTGCCTCCGTCTATTCTGGGTCCTAGGACATAGCGACATAGGTGGTAATGAAGAGGTTGACGAATTGTCCAGGTGAGGTTTAACGTTTAACTCTCTCGCGGATTTCACATATCATTTGGATCTATTAAAGGTAAGGTTGGGTTAGTTTAATTGGATGTCTTATAGGCGACTCACTTATACTCAAGGCCCATTATATTAGGTACAGACGTGTAATGACACCAGCGATGATGCGAATTTGTATTTTGTTGAGACCTTTCGTCTGGTCATTTATTTCAGGCCAGATAAGTTTGACGTTTTTTTATCTGAAGTTAATTTCTCTGGGAATAACTTTCTTAATGATGAGTTTTACTGTATTGTTTGGGTTACCCAAAGGAATTACTTGGGTGGTTCCAGATTCCGCTAGTTCGTCAGCCTTGCACTTACCATTCATGTCAACCTGTAGTGCGGTCATACTCAGGAAATCTGGGTGCTGGTCGGCCATTGTAACATTATACCTAATGAGGCGGTAATATCTTCCACAAATTATCTTACGCCTCGTATTGCACTCAGCAAATACTTAGTACAACGGGGGAGTCGCTACGACACCAAATTTTCACAGACGGTTTGAAAATGGAATGCCGGGTAGTTTCGGGTACATTTTTTGCAGCCCTTCCGGACTTCCGTGGCGTCGCAAGCGTCTTTCAGGCTGAAATACTCGCAATCTTCATGGTCTGTCGCACACTCAACGAAGACCACACCCCACAACGAAATGTCACAATTTTCTCCGATAGCCAGGCAGCCATCAAAGCTCATGCCTCCACAACCATCTCATCAAAGCTGGTAGCACAATGCAGAAACGAGCTCGCCCGTCTGAGGAGCTCATCTGCCCTATCTCTCGTATGAGTCCCAGGTAACAGAGGCGTCGAAGGAAACGAAATGGCTGATGAGCTTGCTAGACAAGCGTCGGCCTTTGACAGCTCACTCGCAAGAGAAGTTCATCCCACTAGGAGCCGTCAAGGCTCACAAATGGAACAACTCCACTAGCTGCGTCATATCCAGGAAGACTTGGCCAACATAGAACCAAACGAAAACAAACGACCTCCTTAACAGATCATAAATAGACATCCCATACTTAATCGCCATCTGTAAAGGTTACTGGGCAATAGGTACCCATGCAGCCAAGCTCGTCATCTGTTTAAACTGCAAATACACAAACGAGAAAAAAAAATCCTAGAACACTTCTTCGAGCGTTGCGAAAACCCTTCCTCGACAACCTCGACAAACTTTCAGAAAAGAGAATCACTAACATTCTACTCTTCCTTTACGCCACAGGTCGGGTTTTAGGACCAACAGCCATGGTCTCTCAACATCCATCCACACTCATCTAACAAACTGGTCACGAGAACTGTGGTAACAAAACGGTGCATTTCAGCACTATTTAAGCATCGGGCGCGTAGTATGCCTATTACAACCAACCTACCTCCAGGCACCCAACAAAGGTGAATGTTGAATTGGTCAGTCATCTCGTGTCAAGGGTAGACTATTATCACACTTCCCAAAAATAGGTAACCAAAGAGGAGTCAGAGTAGATAGCAGCGTTATCGCTAGGACGACATTGGTCTACGTATGTAGACCTGGTTGTATAACCAGGCTAGAATTGGAGACCTCGCTGACACAAATCAAAGGGACATTTCTCTGTTTATAGCAATCTGCACGGGTTACCGGACTGCCACTCCTACCTATCTATCTACATTTATCGTCACGTGGCTATGAAGCTTCCGGCCAAACAAATGCACCTCAAAACTGTTTATAATAACATTCAGTATTTGGAGCACTGGAAATAGCAAAGTAAGTTATCGAATATAATAGCTTTGACACATCAAATGAATGGACGGCACCACCTCTCGTCGGCGAATGACTAGCCTCCGGTGGTAGAATTTGTCATGAAAGAGCTTCTAAATTCGCCGTTCGGAGTCGTCAGTCAATTGTAGATCCCTTCCATTGGTGCGAAAAATGTAACACGCACAACGTGAATGGTTGCGAGAAGCTAGGCCTTGGCTCATCCCGATCTGTCGCGTCAGCTATTTTTTTTTTGTTACTACGTGTTAAATTAATAAAAACAATTTTTTAGTGGGGACAAGATTGAATCACCATTCTCCGCAGTCCAACCTACAAACCACTTGTGACAGAACCTTAGTCAGAGAATAGTTTCAAAGCCTATACTCGTTCATTTGTTTATTTCCCAATCCAAACACGAATAAATAAAGCAGATAGTGCACCCACCTTCATCAAAAATTCGTCATGTTGCCAAATATATTTTGTCAGTCTGAGTGTCGCATCATTTTGGATCACATTAGTCTAAGCTTTGTTTATATTTAATTCAAAATAACAAAAACATAACAGTATCGAACTAGCATCTTAAAGATTAGCCACATTAAATCCATGATAGCCTTGGTGCATCGTTAATTGGGACAGAGGCCTACCTACACAGACACTAATGTCGTACCCAGCCCACAGAGTTAAAACAATTTGATGACATATGCAAATGAATTTTCCAATTTTTAACTTACTGCTGACACGATCTGTATCTCAGTAATGCATCGTTTTGAATTAATTATTGATAAGTCAGTCGTTATAATTGACCTAAAATGGGCGCTCGGTTGAGACATTGAAATTTGATAGCATGCAGTGGAAACCTTTGCAGCTGAACGATTTATTTGCATCTACGAGTCGTGTTACAATCATTTTCTTCAAGTTTCACCATTCAACGAATGGGTGTCTACAATCATTACTCACTAACGTTGCTTAGTGCCAACACACTCTATGCAAACAATGTGGAGTAATTTCTGAAAGTATCTCTGTCGTATCTATTCATCTTGAAAACATGAAAGAGAACATATTGAGTTGATTTAGGCGATAGATCTCAGTTTTTGTCTAGGACAAGGGTGAATCGAGAGCCTCTTTAGCTCAGTGGCAGAGCACTGGTCTTGTAAACCAGGGGTCGTGAGTTCAATCCTCACAGGAGGCAATGACAGAGCCTCTGTTTATTAATTTTTTTTATCGCTCTACGAGCCGTTTATATACATGAATGAGAAAATGGTTCGTAAAACCGTGTTTCCTTCGTAGTTCTAGCTGGATAGGATAGTGACAGGGCAAGGCATCTCTATTGCGGACAGCTAGCCTGATAAATCTTTAAATAACTGTCTTTGATTTTTCTATCGTGACCAGATAAGGGCTAAGGAGATGTATAATCACATCCATAGGTGTTCTATGACGAGGGTAGATTCAGACGTTTTTTGGAGGAATTTCCTCCACTTGCTTTTGCTTTATGCAAAAATCTCTTCCCTGGGCCTTTTGTCCACAATGAGAGTCCGAATGATTTCGCAGGCATATGTTTTCTAGAAGTGTTTAGTCCTTAATAGATTACTTCGTTTCCTGCAGTAGACAGGATCAGGCTTGGATTCAATCCTTCTCACAAAAGTAGCAAACTCTCTCGAGAGAAAAGTGGGATTAGCTAACTTGTTTTATAGGCTTACTGACAGGTGTACAGACTTTGCGACTAAGACAACTTTCTGCGTATGACGACGAAGAGTATTCCCTCAGAATTTCATATGCCTGTGCGCTCTAAAATCTTGTCATCGGCATAACTAATCCAATTTTATAAAACTGAACTTAGAAAGTTTAAGTCTGTATCTAGGCTCCACATTAAGGGTAAAAGAACCCCATCCTGAGAATCGCCTTAAGTAATTTTTATCTTGACAGCGCCACATAAACCTGGATGTCATGCTTTCTATACCTTTGACTGTGATGGTTTTTATGACACCTTCATGAGCGGTGTTCTATGTCACATTGCAATTTCACTGACCCCTAGTGATTACATCGGTGGTACTTTATGGAACGTAGCATGGACGTAGGCGTAGAGTTGAGTCAACATACCAATTCTGCGCAATTACAGTATGCAGTGGACAAAACACAGTCTATGTGATTTTAGGACTACTACCATTTAGCAGCGAAAAAAGCCGAACAGAAAGGACATACAGTAGAAGGAAACGGCAGGAACAATGAAAGGTCGATGGACTTATCGTCTAATTGAGACATGGACAAGCCGCTAGCATGGTAAAATAGATTTTTTCATAACGCCTAAATGGGAACAGCTCTCATTACCGTCTATATTGTAAAAAGACTAGAAAGGGCCAAAAAGACGTGGAATATGATTATTTTCACTGCCCGAGTTTCGAAAACGCGAAAGATACGCTGAAGCATGACCAATCCCCGAGAACATAGTAAAATGGATGATCCAACCATATGAGACATAGAATGCTGTGAGAAATTGGGTGGTTACTGGGCACGAGCTCAGTTTCGACTGTAAAAGATGCCCATCTGCCACTGAACAAATAACTCCTAATGCTTCTTCGGCTTATGCAGAACAGTCTCTGCATATTTCACCTCTCTTCCCAAGCAGAAAGGATGCAGAAAGGAGTAAACTTTTTCAAATTCCTTTGCACTTGTTGTGTACAAAGAGCGACTGCTCTCTCTGGGGTCTCTGATTGAAATTCTGAATTAGTAAAAATCCAGCAACATCACAATAGCTCTTTTCAGATCTAAGTGTGTTTGCATTGAGTCAGCCACAGCCTCCTTCCGACAGATACACAAAGACTTGGACGGCGCGTGCTGTAAAAATTCGGAGTTTCGTATCCTTTGGGTACCTTTGTGCATTTCCGCCGAACAAAGAGACTGCAGAGTAAAGTTGAAGCGACACGTAGTCAAGAAATTCAGTAATATGAACTCTAACACAAACCTCATCAGAGCAAGAATACGCAGGATCACAGGAGCTGATCCTATTATTTCGAAGTTGTAAGAAAATTTGAGTTCTTAAATATGAAATTAAATTAAAAGGGGTAAATGATGTATTTTTTTCAGAAAGACCAACTCCATAACATTTTCTGACGTTTTGTAAGATACTGACCCACAACAATTGTTAGACGAGGATATGCTAATAATGGGAAACGCCCAACTTTTCTGAATATTAGTACGAATTTAAGGGCCTAAGACAAACGTTAATCCTTCCCAATCATGATGAGGTCAAAGACCTACTAGAGCTTAACAAAGAAAAGCTAGTGTTCTTGATCGACTTTCTGACAGAACACTGCCCAATTAGAAACCATACAAAGATGGACATGTTTGCGTTAAATGTCTGTCGCCTTTAAGGAGAGCAAAAGGAGACCAAAGAGCATATTCTATAATGCTTACTGTGTTCACACAAATCTCACACTTTCAGTGTCAGCTAGGCCAATTATGTGTGCGAGGAGGACGAGAAGGAGGACCTAGAACATTTCTCTGTCACTGTCCAGCCACTGCAAGACTAAGGATCTATGTGGATACAAAATCTAAAGCAACTAAACGTTAAGTGATCGGCGACATCCTGGGGTTGGCCAAAACACAGAAAGATTTTCCAGACCTGACACAGCGGCAATATTCTTTTCATTACTAAACCAGTGCCACACACACACCCCTTTACCCCTTTAAAGTAAAGTTTATCGCTTAGTCCAACGGCAGCTGTAGGAACAATGTTTAACCTCACGCCGCTACATCTGGAAATACAAAAAAAGAACCTTCCGACAAGCGCCGCAAGAGGTAGGTGGATTTCTTATGTCATCTATTCTGATGGTGGGAACAAAATGGCCACTTTAAAACGAATTTGTACTAATTACCTCGAGATTTGTAAGGATTTTCAATTTAAAAAAAATCCAATCAATTTTGAAGAATTTCAAGATGGCGGATCCAAGATGGCGCCCAAATTGGTAGCAGGCGGATTCTGTTCCCTGTTATCTACTATATTACTAAAAAATCAAAACCGGAAGTTGGGATTTATTTGAGTTGTGAATTATACCGTTTGAGACATAAAAAGGGGCGTAACCCGCCCCCCTCTGGACCGATTATGCCCATCTACGAACTTAGCCGAGGTATTCAAATCGGTTCATAATTGCGGCCTCAATCGTGTCCACAAGAATCCGTTATATTGCATATATATATACATATACATATATATATGTATATATATATAAAATTTTTAACGGAGTATGAGGTTAGTGTTTACTATTATAGCGAAGACGAATGGCATTCAAAATTTTTGAAAGTCGCGTCATGAGGACCTCTGCATTAGGTGGTATTTCTATGAAATCCACCTAAAAGAAGCTATGCTTAGTGCTCCAAGGCTGCCCCAGAAACTGGACCTTAAAGCCGGTGATTTTAAATATCATCTGAGAATACTAGAACATATTCAACGTGATCCAATTCTTAAGATTCCAGATAAAATGCTGAAGAGATTTCGATTCTACAGAAGGTTTGACGTTGTTATAGGCGACCGCAGCGAATGGAGACATGAAGGCCCTACTACACTACCAAATTCCCGAATCTCGTATACAGATGGTTTAAAATTGTAAAATAGCAGCACTGGAGCTGGGGTTTAGGTCATCATTTCAAGCGGAAGTCCACGCTGTTGAACTGTGTGTAAGAGAATGTCTGCCAAAAAGAACTCAAAGAACCCGCATCTACATCTTTTCAGACAGCTAAGCAGCACTATCAGCCCTTAAATCATATACTGTAGGGTCCAAGCTTGTCTGAGACTGTCTCACCTTTTTTTTTTTTTTTTTATAATCCACGCGCGGATCAATCAATGAATACCCTTATAATGAATGATATACACACACCGCGAGCGAGGTACAGTGGTTTGAAACTCATGTTTCGTTAAGTTTTTCATTGGCGTCCAAGGGTGGGTCCAGGCTAGCTGGGGACATTTGTGGTGTTTTCTTGTCATTGCTATATAATTCACAGGAGTTTTTTCGAATCTCCTGATGTCATACTCAGTGTTCGCTCAATCAACTCTTCAAGCCAAGACACTCTACTGCCAGTGTTATGCCTTCGCAGTAGAGTCGACCATCAGCTTTCACAGTTGATCGATTTTTATTTATTTAAGAAATAAATGTTTTTCCGACATAGGAGTTGAACCCGGACTTTCAGCGTAACAAGCAATGATGCTAACCACTGCACCATGGCCACCCCATGTCTCAACCTACTCGAAAGTCTTGCATCGGTAAATAAGGTTACCGTAGCTTCAATACCAAGACATTAAGGCTTCGAGGGCAACGAACGGGGAAACTGCCGGGTGAGAAGAGGCGCTTGCCTTGTCGGTTCCGAACCATGTTTTGGGGTACCCGTACCACCCAAGGTAACACGCTGACTTCTGGGCCAATATACAGGGCTTTGGACAAGCCCTCCGGCCGGCCTCGGTCAACCCAGAGGAAATTCCGAAAATTTAACCTAAGGCTATACAGAGGTTAATCAAAAGCCTCAATATAACCTCTGATTAAACCGTACGGACCACCACAATAGACGTCATAGGTCGCGGCGCGTATGTAGGGCCTATAATACAGAATACCCCAATAAAAGTTTTTCCAACAATCACTTGATGGGAATTACAACCGGCCAAACCGTGACGTAAGTAAAGAGCTATCGCACCCTCCACAACCAACCAACCATAAGTAGGAGGCACACTCTATTTCAGAGAAGTTTGTTAAGAGAAGTCTGGTAGTTCCGTGAGGTAGCTATAGCAATATCGACTGGAAGATGATATTGGAACCAAAGACGAGTAGTAACAAGTAGGACACCTCCTGGGTCTCTTCAAACAAATCTTCAAGCAGGGTCAATAGTCAGCTAATAATGCAATTTTCTGCTCGTAAATAATCGGCTCATCACGATAAATAAAGCATCGACCTCCGCGTTGGATAGTGTACATACATGCAATTGCCTATTTTTAAAATTTTTAGGAGCCATGCATGTTTTTAAGCCATTGGCTTTTAATTTGTAAGGCAAGTCATGCAAGTTAATAAATCCTTCAAGATACGTTCATTTGTGGTTTAAAAAAAGCCGGAAAACTCCATTCATTTCCTCTAACAAAAACAAAATATTAATTGCAATAAATTGTCCATGCTTTGGTTACGCCATCGATTCGAAAGCACAAGTATTAATATTAACGAAGGACAAACAAATTACTTATAAAAATAATAACAAACTGAAAAATAAAACTATTCGTGCTCCAATGAACGAGAATCCCCAATGAGTTGATTGAGTATTGATTGAATTTTGTAATAAAAACAGATTCGAACTTAGGGGTAGGAGGAGGCATGTAATTTCGAAACGTTTACAGATGCCGCTGCTGGTGGGTTAAAAACTTCACAATCCATATTCGCGTAAACCGCACCTGCTGTGGTGATTCATTTTTGAAATGCAATAAAGATGACGTAATTTTTTTGTAATCAAAAGATACGTGTGAAGAGAAATATGAAACTGTTGTGGCAGTAAGTAATTAAATAGTATCAATCAGATGGTTACTCTTTTTTCGTTTAACTGGTAAGTTGTTTAAAAAAAAAATACTAACGAGAGGAGTGCAAAAAGTCAGGCAAAAAATGTGGGTCTCATGAACAAGTTGTGGAAGTAGAGTAGGAGCAATGAAATACTTTCTGGAACAGTACAAAGTTAAACGTACTCTTAACCGGGCCAATATACGCACTGTTATCGTAGGACGCCTCATCGGCTTTAAATTGTAATGGAAAATGAAACCAGTGGCGTTTTCACAAGCCTGGTTGGTTGATTTTTATCATACATGGCATAGCAAGGCCCCCTTGTCGGGGCTGAGGGGGTGAATAGCCTTAAGACACACTTTTGAAAAATGACGGGAAGTCGCTGTTAAAGTTATTGGGTGCTTTTACTGACTACAAACTTCTAAGAAACCACACAAAGGAATTTGAACTTAACAATGACAATATACATATGTAGGGGCTGCGGTGACGAAGAGGTTCAAGAACTATCTGATGTTCCACTTAACGATTTTTCCAAGTTTCTGAGGACATCACAATGGCTGGAGACCCAAGTCAACAACGAGCATTAAGGTAGAAGTCCGGTAGGAACCGGGATCAACTCCCATGGGCATCACAATGGGTCCAAATGGAACTAAGTGTGATGAGGTCGAGTTCTTTCACCCTCATCAACCCAGATACCTTTTTAGCTTCCAATCAACAGTCACTCGGCCATTGTATGTACGAAACCAAGAACAACCCCGTCTTTATTAAAGGTGTCAGGTTGAGTCAGAGTGTCAATCGAACTTTGGCTAGGGCCTATTAGACTGAGAGCCCGTGAATAGGTCAGTCTCGAACGGTGTTCTCCGGAGAAAAGGTGCCCTCCGGTTTTATTTAGCCTAACCCATGCATGCAAGGTCTGTGTGGACTGAAGGTGTATTTCCCTAGCTTCAAAAAAATGCATACTAAAATAGCCAATTCGAGTGCTGAAAAGTCGTAATCTCCTCTGTCAGCCCTCTCCTGAATCTACCTCTTGTCCTATATGAAAGGACGATCATCTACTACAAGAAATCGGAAGAAGTCCTAACTTTGCTGGTTAACCAAACACTTTTCCACTCTTTCCTTGATCGGAAGAAAACCGGTACAGTCAGATCTATCTTTATGGAAGGGAACTACAGGAGCTATTCGGGAGTCTTTGAGGCACATGCGCAGGAGGGTTTAGGGCCTCCCACCGAGAGGAATCGCCTTACCATGGTTTCTCATGCCGTAAGGTCTTTCCGACAACTCCGTGTTGGAAAAGACGCTTCAGAAACGATCGTCCCACTGCCAAGCGCATCCAACAGAAGGCCCTGCTCTAGCGACAACTTTGCTTCTCGAACACCTGCCCTGATGGTCATCTTGAAGTTGGTCAATGCATACCTTCCTGGCGAGTTTAATTCTAATAATAATAATAGCTGGCGCGACAGCTCGGGATGAGCCAAGGCCTAGCTTCTCGCAACCATTCATGTTGTGCGTGTTACATATTTTGCACGAATGGAAGGGACCTACAGTTTATTGCCGACTCCGAACGACGAAGTGAGAAGCTCTTTCATGACAGATTATACTCCCGGAGGGTTGTCATTCCTCGACGAGAGTTCCTGGCTGGGGCTTGAACCCGCGCCGCTTGGTCAGCAGTCCAACGCACTAACCACCAACCCACGGCGACCACAATTAATTAATTCTGTAAAAGAGATACTCCGGTCTCTGAGGATATAAAACGAGTCCAGTCAACCAACGAGAACCAAAAGTTCTTCGGAATGTAACCACCATTCAAGGATCTGCCTTGACCATTTTGATGAATGAATGGTCGGTACGGTCGCTGAAGCCCCTGATTTGCTTACCATTCACATAAGCACTCCGATATTCGACCGCCTTAGGTGGCTGCTCCGTCGCTTTCGTCTATCGAGCTCTGGGTGAACTTGCCGCACCACCTCTAGAGAGAGATGAGGAAAAGCAAGTTTCTAACCTGTGCCAAACCAAATTAATAACCAAGGCGACTTCGAATAAACTAGGCTACGCACTATCATTTTTGGACCGTCATTTTTACTTAAAGTGTAAGTGTAGTCTACTTAAGTGAGGTTGTTGAGAAAAAATATATGTATAAAATATCGATGAGAACTAATCTAGAATTCATGGCCTTCTTCAAAATATTCGGAAGTTAAAAACCTTATCACATTACCAAAAGCGTATACCCTATTTTAATGTTGTCACATGACCTCAGATCAGAAATAACTGCATAAATGTTTGTCAAAAAAGTTACCACTATCCGTAGATTACAAAAAAAAAGAGACTATTGCCCTTCAAATTGCTTATACAACCGGCTCAAGCTTGTGCCACAGTTATAACCGCCTATAATCAGTGACACCCAGAAAGCGGCCGCATTTATAGTGCCACCAAAGGTCACTAGTCATTACGAACGAGTCTTTCTTACGCGTGCATAACGACCACAAAAGCAAAATAGAAGACCAAACATTTAAACTAAAAAAAAAACCGACACCACAGAACTAACGAAAGCGTATCCCAACCCGTACAACCGTAAAATTTGGTAACGTCTTTACTTCTAACCCAATTTTCGTCCCCCAGTAGTTAGCCCAGCGTAACGGTCGAGGTTAGTTAATTAGTATTACTTTGGTCTGCAATAAAAATTATGAAATTGTTTTGTTGGAACCACCAAACTGCACCGCGGTTGGTTAAGTTGCACCTTCAGTGGAGTAGGAATAACGCAACTTACGTAGCTTACCCAATTTGTTCGGGCATAAGTTTAGGATGAGTGTGTAGGTCTTGAAGTCTTTTCTTTCCTCTAATGGCTTAGATAACGTCAAAATAGGAAGCAAAATAAACCAGTAATAATTGCGCATCTTAAGGTTTAGATAGGTGTGGGTTACGTTATGTAACGATGAAATTGTAAGTACAGGTATAGAGGGCCTAAACTGAACTGCAGCTGATTAAAAAAGTCCACAAACGCATTAATTCATAACTGTGACCTTACATCTACTACTACCTGTCCTACATATCAAACAAAAGGTACTAAGCATTGCAGGGAATCTGGGTGCTGTGCTGGAAAGCCCTAGCGTAGTAAAGTCCTAGAGACGATATCAAATCAGTTAGTTGCATCCTCGATTGACTACTTAACTTCCAAGCTAAACTGCAGGAAATATTTTTCAGTTAAGCTCCGAACAAAGGCAACTGAAAGGCCGGAGAAGCGATTAAGGATTTTGAAACGCTCATCTAAATTGATTGATCGAAAATGGATTGCGGAGTTGGCGCTGACATCTTCTCAGAAAAGCTGAAAGTATCGAAGTCCTTTCACCTACCAGAGTTTGTCAATGTTTTCCCAAGCAGAATTCTTTTCTATCGGCAAAGACTGGCGCGCTGAAAAATGCTTCAGCACCCGAAGCTATTGATTCGGCCACTACATCCTCGAAGCTGGTAGAGCAATGTCAGGAAGGAGTAAACAAATTGGGCGTTCGTACTAGAGTCACTCTCATCCGTGTGCAGGACACAGTAAAATTTAGGGCAACGAAAGAGTTGCCGAACTGGGCAGACGGCGGCCGTCATAATTCGCTAGAAGCTGTTAAGGGCAACATTCACCATCTCTTTCTAAAGTTGGCCAACCAAGAAACCGTAACTCAAGATGTACAAACAGTACTCGAACTCCGGTCTTACTTGTGCTTTGCCAGGTGGAAGATAACTCCACTAGGCTAGTATCACGTGTAAGATTTTCGGTACTGTTATAGTGAGTTTTGATACTGTCAGCGCCTTCCCGGTCTTCTCTGAAAGTCGAAAAAATTCCAGTAAAATGCTTTCTGGTAGTACAATAAACCAGTTGCGTCTGAGTGCTCCAGTATAGGGTTCCCAAACCCGACAAAAAAAAAGGCTACTGACACCAATCCACAACCTCCGATATTGAGCATCTCGATTCAGATTCAGGATCGTAAACTTGATCCTACAGTCAGGTGCCTGTCATCAGGTATATAGAACCACGCACTAGGAAGGAGCTGGGAAAATACAAGGGTATCACAACTGTTCTATATAAGCCTAAGTGTGATGAACAGGGTTTCAGCGGCCAGCTAACCTAACCTAACCTAAACTTGGTCCTATTGATCCGTTTCATCCTTCTGCCAGAAGGCGTTGCTCTACCCTTTTGAAAGATGTGAGCAAAATACCTTGGAACTCCTATTATTTGTATTGGAACATAATGGCTTATTTCACGCATGGTCCAGGTGTGAGATGTGTTAAAAACTAATCGATATCTATGATATCTTTTAAGGATGATCAATGTTATATTCCAATGCTATGAACGCCTCCATGACAGAATGTCAGGCTACACCGTTCTGCGATGGATGTAGTAGTGGGTTGATCATAAAATCGAATAGGCAACAGATTCACCACGTAAGAAAGAGCAAACATTTTCCCAGGAGAGCACAGAAGTAAAACAATAATCGGCGTAACTGGCAAAGAGTCGAGTAATCTAAAGCACCTCGCTTAAACTAATATACATACTAAACCACGTAAGCTCGGTAGGAGCTCTATGTAAATGTTTAATGAGTGGTGAGTGGCAGAGAGAGGGCGTATTTTTGGTAGGGTCCATTTGCTGGATTATCTGCATAAGAATCAGCAGTCGCGAAGAGCTTAAGATTCTTGGCTCGCAGTACAGCGTTACTCTTTGTTACGTCCCTGGTCACAGGGACATAACCGGAAACGAGATTACCGATGAACTTGCAAGGAAGGGGTCTACAATGGACCGAAATCGAGCACTACAATGGATTAAGCCCTTACTCTTTAATCTCAGAAAGCGAGTGGAATATAAAACACTGACGACAACCAACAGTAGGTGGAAGTCCCTTAGCACCTGTGGTATATCAAGGAAACTTTGGCCAAAATACGACAAATCTAGAACCAAGAAACTTTTAAAATAAGGCAGGAAGTCGCTGTCAATGTGTGGGTGTACTCACTGGCTACAACCTTTTAGGAAACCACAATGAAATTTAAACTTAACGATGACAATATGTGTAGGGGCTGCGATGACGAAGAGGTTTAAGAAGATACTCCTCACTTCCTCCGCCCCTGCCCAAGCCTATGCCACTTGAGAAAAAGAACATTAGGAAGACACTACTACCAGGACATGCAAGAACTATCTGATGTTCCACCAAATGATATTTCCAGGTTTCTGAGGACATCCCGATGGCTGAAGACTCAAGTCAACAACGAGCATTAAGGTAGAAGTCCGGTAGGAACCGGGACCAACCCCCATGGGCATCACAATGGATCCACAAGGACCTTAGGGTGAAGAGGTCGAGTGCTTTCTCCCTCATCAACCCAGTACCTAATCTAACCTAGGTAATAATACTGTAATTCCGTCATCACTGGCGATAGAGTGTGTTCTTAAAATTAGCGCATTTGCGATCAGAATGAACGGACATACAGGAAATGCAGAGTTTTGAGGAACCGAACAGTTCGCAGCGAATTGGTGAGCGATATGTACTCGTATGTATGATTTAAAAACGAAGTACAGATGGGAACTCAAAGATAAGAAAGCGAGAGAAAATGCAGGCAAACCAAGATGGCAACAAAAGTATCTGTGGGCTCCATCAAGGACAACCTTTTAGTCCCAAGTGAAGAACTCTCGAGTGGATTGTAGTGATTTCCACTTGGCATGAAAACTTCAGAGCTCATCTTTGAAAATTGTCCTTGGTGCAAAATCACAATTGCAGACTAAGCCTTCTGCACGTAGAGATAGCGGCACGTGTACTATGCCAATGTCCAGCTTTGGCCACCAAAATGTGCGAAATTGTTGGCTGTCCTTGGATAAAAACCCATAGGATAGTTCAAATTTCGATCAACTAAATGCTAGCAATGGCACGATATATCGATATTAGTGAGGAACGGCAAACAAATTCGGAGGGTACCCCAGACCAAGGTTCTGAGGAGAAGTGGGCACACCCGCATAAAGGCAATTAATGAGATTTATAAAAAGCCGCACGAACATGAGTTGTACATACGTATGTACATTAAAAAAAAGGAACACACACTATAATTATAACCTATTAAATGACAACAAACGCACTCTTTGGTTTCACCATCCTTGAAAGCAGCGGCTATTACCCTCAACCAATGAGGAAACACTCACCGGTCATCACTACCAGAGTGACCAGTCAAATGGAACCACAACAAGATAGAAACAACGATGGCACGGAAGCCTGATTTTATTTTAACACCTGCATATGTATACATACGCATACATACTTAAGTATACAACAATTGGCCTGCACCACTTAACTTTCGCAGTAACTCCGGGGCGGGATTACAATTTATTACCCGACTTTTACGAGCCTTAATTCGCAATCACACTGTGAAATAGTAGGGAATAGTGCGTTAGTAGGGAATACTTTTCATTTTTGTCTAATTAATTGGGCTTAAGTCTTTATGAGTCTTTGGTGAGTAATGTTTATGAAAACGAAAGCAATCTTTGTTTAAGTACTGTGGGCCAAGTTGGTCGTTATTGTCAGTGTAGAGGGAAAGCTACAAAGAGCTGTGATTGTTTTAGACAGAATTTTGTGTGATTATGCAGAGTTTTTAGTGAAATGTCTTAATTGTGCTTGAAGATGAAACTCAATTTAGACAAATGTTATGTAATTTAAGTTCATAGGGTCCATATGGTAATTGGAAATGTCATGTAATCTATGGAGATCCGGCTTTCATTACTATGGGGGGATGGTAAACTGTCCTTAGCTTCACATAGAAACTACTCACTAACAATACAGCACTAGTGAGCACGGATTTGGCCAAAGCTGAATCTGAAACGCTCTAAGTATTTGATCTTTCTTAATAGATCGCATACATATAAGCCCTATAATAGATGTCATTACCGGACACTAATAGGCAAGCATGCAACAAGGCTTGGAGACTCCATGTTCTTTGCACCTGTCCAGCTCTCTCCCACAAAAGAAAACTCCACTTAGGAACCCTCTTCTATACCAACCTAGGCGACCAAATAAACATCGATGTTGGTAGCCTCCTATGCTTCATAAAAAGCTCTCATTGGTTCAATGAGTAGGTCGGAGATCTTTTCGAGATCCTTGTGATTTCACAACGGACCCCTCACGGGTCTTAGTGTGTTGGCTTTAGTTGGCAGCCACTTCAACCTAACTTAATCTAACCCAGCGAGCGCCAGCTTTGCATTCAAGAGTTGCATGGTACTGTCATGGTAAAATGCATTCCCAAAGCCGGATGCAGACCAAAAGAAATACCGAAATCATATTGGCCAATTAGCCCAGCTTCCTTCTCCCTTAAGACAGTGGAAAAAAAATATTGACAGACACATCAGTGATGGAGCTCCATACAAGTTTATCAACCAAGAAAATCGATTACCCATGCTATGTAGGAACTCACAATAATTAAGATTGAAACATCTCCCCAAATCAAAGAGATCGCGGTGAGCTATTTCCTTGGCATCGATGGAACTTTTGACACATACTGAACACGACCAAAAAAACAGATGCATTCACAACACGTGAATAGATAATATCACATCTCACATGCAACTGGATAAGGTGGATAATACAATACTTAGACGACCGGCAAATAAATACCAAATTCATCGTCACTGCTGTGAAAATTTGCCACCAAGGTGGAGTTATCTTCCCCCTATTATGGTTCATCGTATTGAATAAACTGTTGAATATGTTCAGCGATAAAGGTAACTATGTACATATGTCCAAGGATACCTACAGGGCATTGGGCTACTAATTTGAAGAAATAAGCTCGAATCACCGGCAGAGGGCTAACCTAGTTGCTGACTTGTGAAAGGAAGTTGGCAAAAAAGTACCATAGTAGCACTGTGGGTCTAAGCAGCGATAGTAAGACTAAACGCTAGGTATGCAGCACCATTATGATGAAAACAAAAAACAACAGCTAAACTAGGGTTCCAACAAGTTTTCTGATCATTCTGCGGATTACCAGTCAGTATCAGTACGACAAAAGACTGGACGGAAACTGAACTTAACATATACGCCATCATCCTCCTGTCAACTGCCTCCCAACAAGAACGAAGGGACTCCTCCTTCAATTAACAATTACACAGATTCGAATAGCCCTAGAATTCCTTACAGCTTACTGTCTCGTTGAAAAACATCTTATGATTAAGAGAATGGGTTTTCTACGAAAACCCCAAAATTTAAATCGCCAAACTAAAATTCCCAAGTCAATATTCCCAAAACCAAAATCCCCAAGCACAAAATCCTTAAGCACAGATTCTCAATATTTCGAGTGTATCTAAGAACTTATGTTTGGCGCCAAACATTTAAAGACTTTGTAAATGTATTTAAATTGTAACATACTTTCCAGTTACTGAAGTTTCTAACTGCCAATATTACAAATTGAATTTATTTCCAAACTTTTGAAAAGGTCTTCAAGACTATAACAAAAAAGAGTTCAGTCAGGTGGGGATGCAGACCCATTAAAACAAATAGGTAGCTGGCGTGACAGCTTGGGATGCGCCAAGGCCTAGCTTATCGCAACCATTCATTATGTGCGGTGGTCCATTTTTCGGACGGATGGAAGGGACCTATGTATAATTTATTACCGACTCCGAATGGCGAATTGAGAAGCTTTTTTTCATGACAAGTAATACTCTCGGAGGTTTATCTTTCCCCGCGAAAAACGATCGATGGATATGACTCAGGCTTGAACGTGCACAGCTCGCACAGCAGTCCAACGCACTTGCCACGGAGAGCACTGCAGATGCAGACACACTTATAATAAACACAGAGCTTAGGATATACATACTCGATTCGGGGGTGATTTTCACTTTTGGAAGATCAGTGATTGTCTCTGCTGCTGATGGAGAAGGATTAGTTAAACAAAAGTCCATTCCTAAAATTACGAGTATTTTTAAGAACTTGCGTATGGGGACTTTGGATTGGGGGATTTTGTCCTTGATAATAATAAAATCGTGTAATTTTCAAAAGGAGGAGATTTTGGGGTTTTAAAATTTTGCGCTTGTATATTATGTAGGTATCCCTCAGGAAAGCACATCATGTGCTACTGTGATTGCCTATTAAAAACACGTCATCTTTACTTAGGTTAATTCTACCTCGGAGCAGATCATCAACTCCAGTATAATGAACAAGCTCCAATTTTTGAGAAAATCACTAGATAGGTTCGTCGTCGTCTGTGTTGGAGCTAGGACGAAGGTGAACGTGAAAAAATCAGAGGTAATGGTGATTTTCCGAATGCCCTGTTCAATGCACTCTGCATGTTAGTGGAGTCCCATTGAAACAGGTGGAGAAGTTTAAATATCTCGGAGTCTTATTCACGAGTGATGGAAGGAGTAATACTGAGTTATCCTGTAGGATTGGTCAGGCTGGAGCAATTGTGAGACAGCTTGGTCAATCTGTTATCAGGAGGGCTGAACTTGGCATCAGAGTTAAGCTATCGGTCTTCAATTCAGTGTTTGTTCCGACCCTCATCTATGGTCATGAGGTTTGGGTAATGACCGAAAGAATAAGATCGCGGATACAAGCTGTCGAAATGAGATTTCTTCGTTGTATTGCAGGGGTTACTCGATTTACCTCCTTCAATAATACTGAATTCCCTTCCCCTGATGAGACGGCGGATGGTCTGCAGAGAGTAAGACTTGAAAATGTGAGACTTTGTCTTGAAAAGTCCAATCTAACTATTTCCAAACGCAACAGATTAGATTATTTAGATTGTGGAACTGGCTGTGGGATTCGTATTTTCTCCCGCTGAGATTTTATTGGTGCTCAACTCTCAAAATAGGTAAACACAAATGTACTCAAATTTTACTATCCTTGCTACCAGTATAATGGCAGTCACTTTGACCTTAAGGGGGCTGCACTTGCCTCCTGTTCTGAATGAATAATTTATGTCCCGCTACCCACACAAGATGACAGCTCCCGTTCCAACATCTATTTGAATCCGTTGCCTCTAATCACCCTGCTCTCTTAATCCTAGTCACACGTGCCAGATTAAAAGTCTTTTCAATCGCTTTATCCTCCATTCAGGGGGGATAACCTTTAGGTCCGTTCGTATGAATACGATTATTAGGAGGTCTGATAATTGTCTATTTTTAATAAATTAGCTCACCGTTCACCCACTTTTAAATTTTACCAAACAGCAGAGATTCAATATCTGAGCTTAAGGCAAACATCACCCGACGACAACAAAGCTCACTCGACAGCAAACAAAAGTAGAAACAAACAAACTTATAATTGTCAACAAATAATTTCACTTGCAAACTACCTTCGTTTATGATAATTACATCCACGCAAAGTACATATCCCTGCTAATCTACTTTAAATACGAATGCAAGGTACACGCAAATTATGTCTGCACATACAAAATAGAACGAAAGATAGCTTATCGCTTTTTTTTGCTGAAAATTGCTTTACAGTCATTTAACTGTCACGCTTAATGGTGAAGAACAATAAGCCCGGTCGTCGGCCATATAGTTAAAAGAAAAACGCAAAAAAAAAATAAAACACTTGAAAATTTGTCATTTTATACATGGAGAAGGCAAACACCACTATTAAGGTCAAGTTTGCTATTGTTTTACGTTTTTATTTTTTTTGAAAGTATGAAAAATGTTCCCACCTGTCTTAAATTGACTGGTAAATGACAAGCTGTCGTTAAGAGGTCTCTCGTAGGTTTAGCTTACTACGCATTTGCATTCGATTAAGAATTACTTTTCTAATCACGATTCCCAACGATTTATCGTTGATAAAAATAAAAAATATTTGCAACTTACAAGAGAAATGTATGTGTATCATTTTGAGTTTTATCAAATCGTATTGTATCACGTACATATGTACGAGTACGATGATTATTACAATTTTATTTAAGATGCCAGAGATAGTGCAACAAATGATAGTTGTTTGTACATTTATCAGTAAAAAGAAGTGTTTGACACATGTTATTGATATCTGCTGATATGATATTTATTCAAAAAGATTGGTTTGGTTTGTATAATCACAATTCAGTACTTATTTGTCTAAACAAAAGTGAGCAAGCTAAACGGATCGGCAAGATCCAACTCTAGCAGAACAGTTTCCTCGTAAGAACTTGTGACACTCTGTACTATTGAGATAGCAGACACTTGAAGTACGGGCAAGAAGTCGATATCTCAAAAAATCATTAGCACCATTCGATGAATACATAAGAAATTCGATGTGGTGGAACTGTACTCTTAGTAACTCTTTTATAACAAATACTAGCTGATACCCGCGACTACGTCCGCGTGGAAACACGTCGCATTATACCCTATATCCTTCCCCGGGTTTCAAGCCATTGATGAGTAGGTATAGACTTTCAATTCCTCATATTAATTTTTTAAGGCGTCACTGTAAACAACATTCCTGGGTTTTATTTCTCGCTGAGGGATGACCAGGCTGTCAGATGAATTGACTCTGAGTGCGCTATGGGAGAAACAGTCACTCCTCAGATCCACATTGTCCGCGTTCAAGCTCTTTCCCTGTAGCTTATTGATGTTCATGGCGTATCAAAACTCAACGGAAAATTGTAGACGTTTGAACTCAGAGTGATAGTCTGATGGGATCAGAGGAATGCGGGGGATGAAGACAGTTTTTCCCTGATTGACATTTGGGTAAAATCCTGGCTTTGATTGCGTGCTGGTACAAAGTCTTCATCTGCACAGTTTCGGAGGGTTTAGATTGGGCAACAACTGTATGGTTGAGGATGTGAGGTGGGTTTCCTGGTTGATAGAAAGTGTGCAATAACTCTACATCATCCTCGAGTTTCACTTCCGAGTTTCAACAATTACTATTCGCCAGAACTGATATTCTAATCGACAAAAAAACAGTTATTTTAAGGAAAGTGCCCCTAGAAAGTAGGCGTGGCTTTACATAATGTCGGGATTATTTGTAGAGAAAATGAATATCTACACTTTTGCTTAAGTAGGTTTTTTCGAGTTCCTTGTAAAATTACTCAAAAAAAAGCCTATGTTCATTCCCTAGGCTTCAATTATCTCCGTGCCAAATTTCATCAAAATCGGTTCAGCGGTTTAGCCGTGAAAACGTAGCAGACAGCGACACTTTCGCATTTATAATATTAGTATGGAGTATGGATTTGGCCCCAGCAATTAAGCCCGCTTTCGCCATTGCTATGGATCATACTTCTTGATGCATACTAAGTGAAGTTGGCAAAGTCAAGAGAAGGAGAACTTGTACCATTTTAAAGAATCGAACTTCTTTAAACACATCTGCTTTCTATCACGGAAAATCAGGGACACTTAAGCTAAAGTGGAAAAAATCTTTAGCAACTGATGCGGAAATAAACAACAAAACTAAGGCAATTCGTTTAGTAACAAAAACCCCCAATAGGACGCCTTACAACGGCAACCGGTGGAATTCGTTGAAAACTTTTGCTATCTAGGTTAGGTTAGGTTAGGTAGATGAGTTGGCGAGGGAAAAGGGAGCCCTCTGCGCCACACTCCGTTCAGAACAGACCTGTCGTGAGGCCCATTTTTGGGGAAGGTACCACTTGCAAAGGATTTATGTCTGAGATTGTAGAGACCTTGACAGTGGCAGAAAAAGTGGGTTGTGTCCTCATTAATTGCAAAGATCATCCTAGCTTACAATTAGCTTTTTCATGTGATAGCGCAGATTGTTATGACTTGTAATTATTCCTACAAGGATGGAGAGGATTTTCCCGTCCTTCTGCATGATAGTATTAGTTCTGGCACCGCTGTACCTCGGTCATAGTTTTCTAGTTATTTTACAGAAGTCCAACGAGTTCCATCTTTCATTCGCTTCCACAGAAATCCTGACCCATGCTTCATGTTTGAGTTCACATGGCGGGACTTTCACTGACGCAGATCCCTGATATGCCATGTCCAGGGACCCATCATAGTTTTACCTCATGCTGTGTGGCAAGAACACTAAGCTCTTCGCGGCTTTGCTAAGCAAGGCACTACAATGAAAGTGCACAGAGGGCGATGTAGCAAATCAACGCAGGAACACAATTGCACACCCCGCGGATGTGTTTCTTTTGCAGAGAAACCAGAAGAAACTAACAAGAATTCTGTCCACTCGAAACTCACGATATATTCTGGGCATGCGAAAGATCTACACGGATGTGCAGAATTGCAATTATATGCAGACTTGACCCAACACAATAAGTTTTGGCTAAGAAAACATGAACCCAGCAAATGATAGAACTAATAAGAGAGAAAATTCCCACTCGGAGGCGAAAATTGAAAGTAGCAATCTCTGATGGGAGAGTGCAGTATAAGTTACGAAAACATAGAGGTATGGAGACTTCAAATTGAAGCCTTCTACTCTCTGTCTAGAGGATTAAATAAATAAAACAGAAAAGCTGAGATGCCCTCTAAATCCTGTATGACTTTGAAGTACGTAGTGCCTTTCTTACTGATTTTGCTTATTTCAACTCTGCATCATATTTTCGTGCAAATGCTGTTCTATTTCTCGAATATTGTTTCTAATGTTGCCTTTAAGCGTTGGAATTTTTGTGGACATTTAGAGCAGGATTTTTACTTCACATAGCCATATCATACCTACAAAACTTAATGACAGCCTCGGACTTAAACACAGCAATCTGCCACGTTATTCGATCTCGGATAAGGGCGCTGACAGTGGTATCCGCCCAAGTAATCCCTTGAATCATCATTCAATTCTTACGTAATACTCAGCTTTTCTTTACACAAAAATCGGACTTTACGTAGTGAAGCTAAAAATTCTTTGACACACAGATACAGTAAAATCTCCCTTAGGCGGACAGCGACGTTGCCAACAAATTTTGTTCGCTCAAGGGAAGAAAAAATGTTTAATGTTTTTTAGATTTTTTTATGTCCCTTTAAGGGAGCTGTCCGCTTAAGAGAGCTGTCCGCGATTGGAGATCTCGCCGTATAATCTACACGATCATGAAAACGCTCCATGTCGAAGAATTCATTTTGACACTTGTACCGATTAGTACACTATGCAGCACCCTACGCGGAAACCATAATCAGTGTAAGTACGCGATGGTGCCTTCTAGACACAACCACCAAACTATGACCAGTCTTGGACAATAAAATCATACGACTTACTTTATAAATGCTTCGCTTCGCTAAGACTATTATACGTTCCAAGGCAATGGAAAGTCGCCGAAGTTATAATGGTTTCAAAACCGGGAAAACCGCCAAACGACAAAAAGTCGTACAGACCGATATCGCTCCTGCCGATAATATCAAAGGTTTTTGAAAAACTCTTATTGAAACGGTTAAAACCGGTAATTGAAGAAAGACGTTTGATTCCTGATCATCAATTCGGGTTCAGAATCAAGCATTCCACAATTGACCAGGTTTATAGAATAACCAACGAAATTGAGAAGGCCATAGAAGAGAAAAAGATATGTTCTAGCGCTTTTCTTGACGTTTCTCAAGCCTTCGATAAGGTGTGGCACGAAGGCTTGAACTATAAACTAAGACAGGTACTTCCGGAAGAGTTGTACAAAATCTTAGAGTCGTACTTGGAGAACAGACTTTTCCGTGTCAAGCATGGAGCCGAATACTCGGAATTCAAGGAAATCGCTGCCGGAGTTCCACAAGGAAGTGTTCTTGGTCCAGTCTTGTTCTTGCTCTATACTCGCGATATACCCCAAGAAGAAGGCACCGTTGTTGCTACATTCGCGGACGATACGGCTATTCTGGCAACAGAAAATTCAATCGAGTCAGCAACTGTGAAGCTTCAACGAGCTTTGGATACAATTTGCGAGTGGACAAAGGTTTGGCGCATTGTTCTCAACGAAACCAAATCTACGCATGTTAACTTTACTAACAAGAAAATTAACAACTTACCCGTTTTCATTAACTCGGTACAAATACCGTATGCAAACGAAGCAAAATATCTAGGAATGACACTAGATGCGAAACTCAAATGGAAGCCGCACGTTAAAAAGAAACGCGACGAGCTCGAAATTAGATTTAGAGAAATGTATTGGCTGCTTGGAAGATATTCCAAATTAAGTATGTATAACAAATTGCTCTTATATAAACAAGTCTTAAAACCTGTATGGACGTATGGTATACAACTTTGGGGTTGTACCAAAACCAGCAATAGAAATATTTTACAAACCTTTCAAAATAAGGTGCTCAGAACAATCGTTAATGCGCCGTGGTACATTAGAAACGATGATATCCACAGAGACCTCGGTCTAGCTACCGTCGAAGATGAAATAACAAATTTTGCTCGCAAAACTCCGTGTTCGCCTTCATGGACATTGCAATAACGCCGTACTCCAAATTCTGGACGTGACAAACCTTGTGCGCCGACTACAAAGAACGAAACCGTTCGATTTAGCGCAATAAGGAATAGCCGCATATAATGACGGTATTAATAGGTGCTTTCACTGGAAAGCCACCTGCACAACGCGAATTATTATTATCGAAACTTAAACTACTTGATAAGGCTTTTACGTACTTAGTCGTAGTCAACACGAAAAGGGGAGGTGTTTTTAGTGAGTAAGAATCTCACACTACCATGAGCACGTGCGGTAGATCCTCATGGTGTCTCATGAAAGATTTTCACCTACCCTCGCAAAAAAAAAAAAAAAAAAAATACGACTTACTAAGTTACTACTTACTAAGTTACTACCATACTAGCAGTCAGTCTTAAATAAGAAGAAATCCAAAAATCTGAATATAACCTCAATTAAAGACTAATATGTGCGATAGTCACACCACATGACGTGTGGTACCCTACAACGTCTACTATGGAAGCAGAAGGGACGAAGAAGAAATTAAATCCGTACGACTCTGGAGGACCTTCAGATTTGACAACAAATCTCAGAAATTTGCTGAGAATTCGAGTGGTTCTCGAAGTCACCGTCACTTCATACATAGAACCCTATGGATACAATGGATCCGTTAAAGGTCTAAGTAACTCTTCACGACATCCAGAAAATGGTTCTTTAATGTTTAGTCAAGTGAGGATTAATGCGGATTTTTGTAGATAATTATTTCAAACATGAGGATAGGGTTGTAGGTAGTTGTTTCCTCGATACGTAGCATTGCTATGACAATGATTTTGTTGCGCTAAGAGTTACACACAATTATTTCCTATCAAAAACAAGTTTTGTTTTCGTTCAAAATTACATAGAATAGAGTTGCAAGTCTGTCTGCCTTTTCTTCCCGAAGAACTTCACTCTATAGTACGTGCACACAGAAGAAAATTTATAAAAACCAACAGCAACCTTGAGTATCTATTACAAATTTGACACTGAAATCGTAATCCATATTCGCCCATCAAGTCAATTAACAAATCCGAAATTATGACGCGAGTGTTTAAAGCTCGGATTCAAATACTTTCCAGGTAACCCGAGCCCCTCACTGAGAATGGCAGTAATTGTGAAATGTGCAATTACCTCGAAACAAAAGAACATCGCATCAGCAAGTGACGACAAAACAATCACTTGGTGCAATACGATGATCACATACCGACAACGGCAAACAAAAAGTGAAAACCATAGAATTCCAATCCAATGAATTATTCAAATGAAGTCAAACAGGTTGAATCGCTTGAGTTAGTAATTAAATAATTTATCCGTTGTCTTTTTGTTTTTATTCTCTCCATACATTGACCGCGATTAAGATGACTTTTTCTAAAAAACTTGTCATTTTGTGCATATAGATTGGATCATGTCATGACGGTCTTCCAAAATTTCCTCTCCGACAACACAACCCATCCCACACATTTCTCCCGATGAATGCGTATTTTGACAGGAGTTCTCCACACCGGTGTTACATTGTGTAACCATTTCGAAACACCCTCAATCGGTTTTATATAAACAATTTATTTCTCCTTTTCGCTGCTAAAAAGTTAAACAGCTCTCGATTCACATTTTTTATCGCATAACCCCCTCGAACTGTGACTATTTATTGGTTACTGTCAAATCATGAATCTGTAATGTCGAGCAGATTGTCAAAACTGTAATTTATGATCATTTTGAAATTGGCTTTGTGATTGCGAAATTTAAATGACAAAACAGCTCCATTGAATCTCGAGCTGATTATTATCGTTGCATTTTAAAGTATGTATAGCGAAGGTCGAATTTATTTTCATTTAAAGTTTTTTGTCGTTAAAATTAAAGCAAAAATATAATGTGATGTATACATTAGCGGATAATGACATGGAATTCGACGAAAATGGGTGTCATCACATTTAAGATGAATATTTAAAAAAAAACCAACGTTAACGAGTGTAAATTTGACAACATAAAAATGATGTTTATTTAAAATAAAAAAAAGAATATATGTTTTAATTTTATGCTTATAGAGTCGAACTGCATTCGTTAAATGTTATTTCATTTTAAATGAGTGACTGAAAGTGGGTCGTTTTTAATGCTGTCATGGGTTCTTTATGGATGGAGTTTTAATTTTTTCTAAAACGAGAAGTCAGACTCTGCCCACTAGAATTTGTAGACATTTTTAATGTGTTCATGTAGACAGTTGTGAAAGTTTACGTTGATTGGTTTATTTGTTCTAAGATTGATTTTTGTTTTCGTATGTTAATTTTCAGATATTAGAGCCATGACCATACTACGATACTAAGCAACTATCTGTGCTCTGACTACACAGTTCCGTACTTGTACTACGAGAGACCATTTTCGTGTGTCTTTTCAAGTAGAAAAGAGTGGGAACAGTTTAAATCCTTTTATACAGATGACTCAAAAATGAACATAGACACAGGAACGAGCCTTTTCTCCAAAGAGCTAGGGCTAAGCCCCTCCATAAGACTCCAAGATTACAGTAGTGTTTTCCAGACGGAAGTTTAAACAGTGATAAGAGCCGCCCAATTGCTGACAATAAACAATATCACGATAGCCAGGCGGCTTGTAAAGTGCTGTCGCAAAGACCCTAGGGTTCATGGCACATAGCATAATGTGAAATTCTGGTCTTTGGTAGTGGGGTGATGGGGTGGGGATAATGAGGTCCAAAATTGCCAAAAATCCTTAATGGAAGCAAATGACGGGTGGCAATCCTTAACCACATGTGAAGTACCAAGAATGTTATAGTCAGGGTATGATAAAGCAAGAACCAACAAGCTTCAACAAAAAATAATGTCAATGTCTGTTAATGTGGTAATGGCAAGATATCATACCAAGAAATCATATCTGAGCGATGACGATATGAGAAGGGGATGTGGAAATAAAGAGGTTCGTGACGACATAGCTCAAAGCTCTGTTAAGTAAGAATTAGAATCCTTGACAAATTTTTCTTCAATCACATCGACGATCTATTTTATAGTTCACCATCACACCTGGATTCGGATGGTTGACACTATGGACCAAAAACCAGTTATATTAATGAAACAGCTGTGCGAGAGAACGGGCAAAGAACTAAAACCAACGATTTTATAAAAACATCAGTGGCAATAGAGAGTTCATATGCTCAGGCAAGGCGACACTTGCATAAGCAGTCGAGCCATGCAATGAAAACTACTAACTCAAGCGGGCCGCCCAAGATTAAAGTGGCATAGGATTGTTTCAAAGGGAACAGAACCACTGCAGAAAAAACCGGAGACAATTGAGGCACATCGCCAGGAACGAAAAAAGATGGCGCGTGGGTGTGGTAGATACTAGAAACTCCATAAAGAGACCCTAAACCACTAACGAGGTTCAGAGTGCTTTTTGAGTAAAATCGAGCTCAATGAGCCTGGATGGCATTCGAAAAGTTGTTCTGAAAGCTAAGTTTTCTTAAACATCTGTATTTTTGTTTCGAATAATCGTTTCAGGAGCGAATCTTGCCTTATCGAAATATGTATGGCTCGAAATATTTTTGATGATTTATCTATAACCATTTCGAAGTTACCATCCCCTCCAGGTCATTCTGGAAGAAGGATGTATTCTTAAAAGACAAGTCGGTTTACTTCTACACCGACGTATCAAAGACCAATTGATAGACTCAATCACAGCCTCTCTTCTCGTCTCCCAAGTTCCAAGCGGAAATAATGGCGATCAAGAAAGTCTTATCTTGGCTACAGAAAAACGTGATATCCGTTTCAGATATCCGCATCTTTTCAGACAGCCAAGCAGCAATCAAGTCCTTGGTATCATTCTCTACAAATTCACTAGTAGCCCTAGACTGCCGTTCGTCTCTCGTAGAGATGGCAGAGTTGTTCAATATTCATCTTTCTTGCAAGCCGGGGCATAGCGACATTCCAGGGAATTGTAAGGCTGATGAACTCGTTAGATATGGAAAAACGATAGCCATTTTACTTTAGGTATACCCATCGCCACAAGTAAACTTAAAATTAAGAAAGATGCTCTCGAACGGACAAATCGTAGGAGGTAGGTGGTACAACGTGTTTAGCGACAAAACAAATTTGGCCCAAGCTGGGTCTGAAACGTTCTAAGGATTTAATTTCCCTCAAGAGATTGCACATCAGCGCTACTACAGGTGTCATCACTGGACACTGTCTAATAGGCAGGCGTGCAAAAAGGCTTAGCGTCTTTTTAAATTATTTCCGCAGAAGCTGTATGGATCAAGAAGAGAAGGAAACTATCCACCTTCTTTTCACCTGCCCTGCTAGCTCCCATAGAAAATTCACCTTGGAGAATTTATTTAACCACTTAGCCACTTCAATCTAGCCTATTCTATTTATCTCTAACCATTTAAAGCCGGAACCAAACTCTTGACAATACAAAGAAAACCCTTAATAAAATATATATATATAACCTTAAACAGGGGCTACGCCAAGGCATTAGTTAATTGGAACTTGAGTCACTGTGGAAGTTCTTTAATGAGCTGTTGATGAAGTCGTCTCACCGATCATAGTCTAATCAAATACCATGA
The DNA here is from genome assembly GCA_917880715.2 of Matsumyia berberina. Classification (NCBI taxonomy): domain Eukaryota; kingdom Metazoa; phylum Arthropoda; class Insecta; order Diptera; family Syrphidae; genus Matsumyia; species Matsumyia berberina. Next base: position 103,948,578 of record OU862870.1, on the reverse strand, counting down.
AAACCAATCAGGACGAAAGTAGTTCTCTACAAACAAGAGATTTACTTTGGCCTTGAAACTAAATGCACTAGAGGTCAACTACTTCTTAGCAGAATTTGGCTGTAAAATACTCTCCGAATACCCTGGTAGTCCCAAGCTGAATATATCGATTTCGGCACTTATACGTATTACGTATAACGCGTGCACGAGACATTCCAGCTTTAGATGCACGAGATAAAATTCAAAAACACCAAAAGTGTTCTTTAAGAGTTTGTGAGCCCTCAAGCTCAATGTCAGTCTGATGCTTCTATGATGAGTCTTTGGACATATTGTGTTCAATGTCGATCTAACAAGCGATTAGGAAGAATTGTGATCCATTTCAAAGCGGCTAATAATCATACGCAGCTTTTCGAATTCTTCGTCTTGATATTTTCGATTTGGTTAAAGCTTTTCTATACAGATCAAGACGTTGTCGGAGTTGATAAAGGAAAGAAAGAAAAACTAACATTTTTCGTTTTAGTGGCAAAAGAGGAACGCAGTTTCGAGCAATGAGATCTAAAAGACTGCACTGAACTTGACAAGGAGCAAATTTTTAATCTGCTTCCGTTGGTCACATTTACACCAAACGATATCCGGCCACGTTAAAGAAATCACTTCTGGCACACATTTGGAACTCATCCAATCATAAGACGAACAAAACAGAGTTGGTCAAATGCCTAGGGAGTATTTTCTTAATCTCGCCGTGTGTCTTGATTAAGTTATTAGTAAAAATAGTTCCATGAAACTTTAAGGAATGGCGTGCCAACATTCATTGCCAACTCGAAATAGATGGAAAGGCATCATTCGTATTGGAATTTGCTGGCTTCGCTACACCTTCTTTATGATCAAAGTTGTTCAAACGATTTGGCCGTAGTAGGTTGCTAGAATTGAAAAGTATTATACCACGAACACGTAGTTCTTCCAATTCACAATCAATAGCTTACTGGATTGCAAGCAACAATAGATTAGTTGGAAGCTGCTTTTGTGGCCCAGTATGACCACTAATACCCCTCATCGGTGCTTTTGTGATTTAGGTGAAAAACACTTGAAAGAACAGACAAAAAGTCTTCATCGTTCAAAGCAAGTCGATACAGACAATTTGGCTGCAAAAGTCTTCTAAAGAAATTTGACAGAAACGACGTCAAAACCCTGGACAAGTTAGTGGTCAATGAAATTTTGATAGTAGGTAGGAGTGGTGGTGATCAGGCTGGCGTGCCTAAGACTTGATTAGCGCATTTAACGACGTTGTGATATCACGACTCTTAAGGAAAAAAATGCATAAAAGGTATGAATCTCTGTTAGATTCAGAAGTACATATCTATCTTTGGTGCGAGCAGAAGCTTTCTACATCCCACCCGATTGAGGGTTTAAAAAACATTCTTGACAATGTTGCTGCCGTTGTCAGAGGACACAGCCAATCAACTAAAGCTGTTGATTCGAAGACAATGTGCCAAAACAAAAAGCTTGGAAGCCTTTGCTGTTTTAGAAATGAAGATATGATATTTGTAAAAACTAAAAACCCTTATATTTCAGGCAATTATCGTAAACATTTTTTATCTGTACAAGTACCAAACTTCCTATACGTCAATATGTATTTAAAAAAAATACGATCTATGTACAGTAGTCGTGATAGAAGTGGTCTTTTCACCGAAAAAGAATCTAATCAAAAACAAACTTTGTATACACGGTTACTAAAAAAAAACACGCTACAAATGATTGAAGAGGTCAAAGACAGCATAAGAAGGAGGCACCGTACATATAGAGCCACAAATGTATCAAAGAATGATGGGAAAACTTCCTAAAAAGGACGACATTCTCAAAGAAATCAAGAATGGAATTTCTAAGTTTTATATTAAAATCTTTTCTAATTGCATGCAACTATTTTATTAAAATAAATTTAGAATTGAATTGACAAAGACCAACGCTGGTTACCAGGCCTTTCGGCAGAATTTTCTAATTATTTAGAGTTTTGTTGAAGAAACAAATTGCACTCCTTTTATTGAATCACGTCAGTTGGTTTCATGACACTAGCTCTCTAAATTATAATTTGAACTAAGAGTCCCCATAGGCTTCTTTCTGTCTTGTGAAAAACCAAAGCACGAGGTCGCCTAATCGTCGCCATATGAACTGGGACAAGCATGTCAACAGACCTGGACTGATGAAATTAAGCACTCTCCAGGAATGCAAGGAGGAGGAATAGAGCCTCGGCCGCGTTAAGGCACAAATACCTGTGTAGACATGTTCTGCTCGGTTGAGGTGATTTAGACGTTTCAGTTCACTACACACACGGCGTTCCCCAGACCGCTCGACATTCCATATCCACACATGAAACTACCTTCTTATTTTCCAACAGTGCAACGGAAGGGAACACAACAGGCTCAAATGGCGCAGGTATATGATGAAAATTTAACTTCGCGCGAAAAAACAACAAAAATATGTTCAATTGTACAGAAGACAGAAGCGACAGTACTGCTACTCTAACGATTGGTGATCACAGAGTCAAAGTTCGTTTTAGGAACTTTTGGATTAAAGATCGATTCTCGACTTAGGAATGTTAGGAGTGTATGCGGCGTTAAGCTGCCTAGGAGCGAGTTCAGATTAACACTGGAGAACTGAGGTTTATTTGGAGACGACTTACTTACTTACTTACTTAGGTGGCGCTACAGTTCGGGGTGAATCTGGGCCTTAACCAACAAGCTTTTCCAGTTAGATCGGTCATTAGCTAACTGCCTCCAGTTGCGCACGCCAAGTTGGTTGAGATCCCCTTCTAAAGGGTTTTGCAATAGGGACGCTACAAAAGTAGAGCGACAGGGACAGCAAACGACGCCATATTTTTCTTGCGGTTTTTTGACATTTCTCTTGAGTAAGGTTTGCCATTTCATGATGGAAAGATATACGAGCCAACAACGAGTCGAAATTATTAAAATTTACTACCGAAATTCGGAGTCAGTGGCCTCAACGTTAAGAGCGCTACGTCCAATTTATGGTCGTCATAATTTCTGGCTGGATGGCTTCGTCAATAAACAAAATATGCGGTATTGGTCAGGCAGCAATCCACACGTACTCCATGAGTCATCATTGCATCCCGAAAAAATTACGGTTTGGTGTGATTTATGGGCCGGCGGCGTCATTGGGCCGTACTTCTTCCGTGATGATCAAGACCGGCACGTTACTGTGAATGGGGATCGCTACCGTTCAATGATAACCGAATATTTTTGGCCCCAATTGGATGATATGGACTTGGAGGACATGTGGTTCCAACAGGACGGCGCCACAAGCCACACAGCGAGTGTCACAATCAATTTATTGGAAACCAAGTTTGGAGAACGTGTTATCTCACGAAATGGTCCAGTCGCTTGGCCGCCTCGGTCGTGCGATTTGACGCCCTTAGACTATTTCCTGTGGGGCTACGTCAAGTCTATGGCCTATGTCAACAAGCCAGCGACGATTGATGAACTTCGTACGAATATCGAACGTGAAATTGCAGCAGTATCGGCCGATTTATGCTTGAAAACCGTCGAAAATTGGGTTCAGCGTCTGGACTTCTGCAAGCGTGCCCGTGGTCATGCAAAAGAAATTGAGTTCCATACATAATGGCATCGAACGTACTTTCACAGGAATAAAGAATTTCATTGATATCCAAAACCGTTTTTGTTTTATTTAAAAAAACTTTTGTAGCGCTCTTATTGCAAAACCCTGTATTTGTGCGCGCCAGTTGGAGACGACTTAATCAGGATCTTTTATGCTTAGTGTTACAACCCTTGATCATGGTTCCATTAAGAAAACTTAGTAAATTTGAAAACTAGTTTTCTTCTTCCACCTTGCTTTCTCAATGAAACCGAAAAAGATACAGATTTAAACGACACCTCTCACAAGTTTCAAATACTAAGCTGAGCTAGAAATGAAAGATGCCAACATCGCGGTTATTATAGTATCAAATATCAAACAATAATCTCAAAACAAAATTCCAACGACATGTTTTTATATCACACATCGCACTATCCAATCAAATTTTCTCAGAACTTGTTGATACATACATCTTTAGAAAAAAAAAAAAATTATTAACTGACTCATTCAGCTAGTTAAAACCATCAAACCCTCGCTGAATATAAATCGCCCTCTTATGCTGTACCGCGTTCATTCTCATTCTCCAGTGGTGTGCGTTGCTATCCAACCGAATATAGTCCGTTTGCGGAGGTAAACCCAACATTCCACTCTTGATCGTAAGGAAAACAATGTTTTCCTTTCTAGATTTGCGTATTCAACACGAATCCTTAGGACAACTGCCACAAATCGATGTTATGAGAAACGATAATCTCCGCTACGTGATCAGAAATCCTTACATAATTCGGCGTCTTAAAATGCTACCGATAAGTGTAGTGTACTACGATAAGTGCACGTGCGTAGACTTCTTGATATTTAGCCGTGTAATTACGTCAAAGCGCAAAAAGACGATCTACTCACGTAGGATGTGAAGTCTATAATAGATACAATGACACTTACCACGAGAAACGAAAGAAATGAACAGCAAATGCAACTCCTTCACACACAAATTGATGGGGTGTAAGTGTCCTTTCACGATTTTATCCACTTGATTTTCTATAAATATCTCACACAGCGGGATGCACTATCAATGATTATCACTCGCAGGGAAAATACAGTCCATAGGAAGGGTTTCGTTGAAAAATATCATGTATCCACACTTCGTCAGTAACTTGATTCGGTGACACTGAAAGGATCGCGATCCAGGATGTTTCAGTTTATCGAAGGCGAGAAAGGAATATTTATCTACCACAGGATGTAAACACTCAACACGGACAGCAAAAACACGATCAAAGAAATTTAAAAAAAAAAGAAAATATCTCGTCTCACAGACGTTTCGTATTAGATTCGAATATTTCGTCCACACTTTGCACACGACTTGAACTCAACGGCGCAGAAGTTCGAATGGAACTGAGGTGCAATTCAATTCAAACCGAGCTGGATGTGGTTATGGTTAGATTTCCAAAGAAATGAAACGAGCACACAAAGCGCAGAGTGAATGAAAGAAAGTCGAAAAGAAGAAAACAAAACACAAGCACACAGCGAAACGACCGACAACACAGAACGCGTTAACCGTACCGTGGCCGTGGATTAACTTCGGTTGTCTCGTATCTGCCGGCATTGCATTGCTCTTGAATCTCTGGGATTTCTCTCACAGCAACCCCTAAACACTGTGGAATTGGAACAGAATTGAAGTGTTTGACTCTGGATTAGGTTGCGATCGAACATAACAAAACTTGTTTGGGCGATGACGAGCGTTTGTTGGGTTGGCGGTTGGACGGATGACCGAGAAGAGGTGGTTTGTTTTGAAACCTTAAGGTTGAGTACATTTTCATTTACCAACTGATAACGCAAGGGAATTGCCAGGAATATGGAAATCATTATGTAAGCCATGTGCTATTGGGTCAACTTGGGAGCAAATTAGATCATTGCAACTGTATCTGTAGATGTAGTATCGATTTGAAGGGCCGTTGGCAATCATGGCAATGACTACACAATTTATCAGGAATGTAATGGCTCGGTTACAATCAATATTTGCATTACAGACAAGTGAACTTGTTGCAATTAAGGTGTAATGTACACAGATGCATACTTTTAGAAGAAACTATTTTTAAGTTTGTTCAGTTAAATAATAGGCGAGAGAGCTACACCAATAAGTACGCTTTGCAAGAGGGGAGCCTGATACCAGAGGCATTGCAATGACCGTAATAATGGGCATTGACGGTGTCTTCGATAAAATATGCTTGAGATCAGGTCAATCAACTCATTATCGAGTGGGTGGACAATATGCTTAAGAACACAGAGCCACAAATATTTAGACGAGTTCATCCACACTTATGGACTTTACACGCAGAATGACAGCACAGGTGGAACACTTCATCCAAAGGAAGACGCATACGCTCATTCCCAACATAGAGGAATGGAACAGTAGCAAACACGGAGAAGTAAACTTCTACTTTCCTATTGGGGCATGGATGCTCCTCCACAAGTACAGGCACGTGGATGACTCATACTGCCCGCATTGTGAAGGCAAGATCCAGAAGGCAAAACATGTCTTGATGGAGTGCCGGAGGTATACGATGTCCCGAAACTACCTAGAAAGAGAAATTGGCGCCCAAGTGACTTCGAGAGGACTTATAGCATCCACGCTGACAACAAGCGAAACCTAGAATACAGTAGACGAAGTCATCACAAGCCTGATGCAGAAACTGCGCCTGGGGGAACGGGCATTGAGTGAGGAGCCTAAAACTTGGAAGATAAGGAAACGAAAGGACCAAAGTTAATTGCACACAAATGTTAAGGCAGAAACACACGCACGCCCCCTACCGAACGAACGCCCGCGCATTTGTAGTCAGAAGAAGGCATCTACGGCTGAAAACCTTCCCCACTACGAAATGCCTAAAGGCGGTACCGTGAGGCTTAGGGTTTGGAGCCAGACTTAGGGTTAAAGTCCCACACTCCGGCTTTCGAAGCTTTCCACCTTTCTTTCTTTAAAAAAAAAAAAAGACTTATGGCCAGGGTTAGCACGGGGTAGTGTTCTATCACCGGATCTGTAGTGTCAATGTGAACTCTATCCTAGAGAGACGGGAAAGAGTGGCCATCCAAACAATCGGGTACGCCGGCGATGTGGCAATAATGGCAAGAGGCAAGTTTATGAACGTTAGTGCAGCGGTAGTGTCAGGCACAAGCTCTTTCGATCAATAAGAAAAAAAATAGTCAACTTGCCAATTGCTGCTTCTTTGGGCTAAGAAGGCAATTAAGTAGCAAAACCATCTCTCGAACAAATAAAGTGACCCTGTATAACCTTAGCCCTCCCAGTCCTGCTCTACGGGGCAGAGGCATGGACTCTGTCAAAAGTGGATGAGGTTGCCCTTGGGTGTTTCGAGAGAACAATTCTTAGGGTGATTTTCGGTCCTGTCAGCATAGACGATGAATGGAGGAGGAGATATAATGACGAACTGCACAGGTTGCACAGCATCATCGACTTAGCCAGAAGAGTGAAGCTCCAACGACTGAAGTGGCTGGGTAAGTAGAGCGAAAAGACGTCAATGCTTCCACCCGGAAAATCTTCGAACCAACACTCGATGGACAGCGCGGTAGGTTAGTTGAGGCCCAGGACCACCGCGGAATGTAGCGCCACTTTAAGTAAATAAGTTAATCTTCACCAAGAAGCGGAAAAGTCTGAAATTTAAGACCCATTATCTCGTATGCTCCCGTTGTATGGTGGCATAAGACACCAAAAACTACTACGAAGAAGTGACTGGAAACGATGCATCGGATACCATGTTTTGGGATAACAGGGGCGTTTCGAACCACACCAGCATGTGCGTTGGATGTGATGCTAGGGTTATTGCCACTGAACTTACTCAATAAGAAAATAGGAAAGGAGTTTGGAAGAAATTCTAATTCTCACTGATTGATCGCTGATAAATGGCAGAGCAGGAGCAGGTGTTGGATCTGATCCCTGTGGGCGCATTGGGTCAAGGGAAGGTAAGTTATTATCGCAGTGGGTAATCGAGTTGTGCTTAGGCGAATGAGTCAGACTGTATTTCAGTCACCACTGCCGACGATGTGTGCCCAGAAAAAACAGACATTGGCTTGGGTTAAAGGACATGTAAGAAGCAAAGAAAACGAAAAGGCAGACGTTTAGCAAGGTTCAACATTAAAGTTTTGTTGGCCAGTCCCGCCATAAGTAGGGGATTCCTGACGGACATGATCCATAAATGGACTATGAATCAAGGTGGGTGAATCGGTGTGGCGGCTGGTGGTGAAAAAAGAACTGCGTGGTTTAAAACACCCAGAGTTCAAGAAGCCATCAGAGAGAAGAAGAAAGCCTTTCAGGTGTGGATACACCTGGGGGATTCAGCTTCCCAAAACCGGTACATGGAGGTGCGAAAAACTTGCAAACTGGCTGTTAAAACAGCTAAGGAGCAGTTTTGGAAGAAGTTCTTCGAGAAATTGGACCGTGATCACAGATCTGCAAACAAGGTATTCTGGCAGACCATCCGCCGTCTCAGCGGAAGGAAGTTTAATATCATCGAAGGAGTCAAATCCAAAGATGGTGTTCTTCTTTTCGATGAGAAGGACATCTTACGCAGATGGGGCGAACACTTTTCGAAGCTGCTCAATCCCGAACAGGACACTGAGGATTGCCCATGGTTTTGAGTAGGGCGGAGAATAGTCCCTTCGTAGAGGAGCTGACTTTGGCGATTAAAGCAATAAAAGTCGGCAAATTAGCTGGTGTGGACAAAATCCGGTCGGAAATGGTCAAGGCTGACTTGGTTATCCTATGGTCCACCCAGACCGAACATTAGCGCGCGCTTGACAGGTTCGTACCTGGCTGTATTGAAGCTGGAATGAGGGTAAATGTGAACAAATCAGAGGTAATGGTCACCCATCTCCCGAACGCCTGTTCAATGTACTCGGCCTTTCTTCGAGCGGAAAGATCTATACTTCGATGGTTTGTGCACGATCAACGCATGTCTCCAATTCGGCTTCCGAAACGTGTCATGGGATCCGTGTCATCGGGTAGGCGTGCCCGTGGTAAGCCTGGGATGAGATGAATGGACGAAGTCCAGTCTCACCGCTACCCGTATGGGGATAGCCCCTGATCAGAGTTCGAAAAAAAAACACTAACGTACCGTACCTTAGTGTTCTGTACAGTACACTTCTCAGAAAAGTACACAAACACAAACCCTACGAATAGTTCACAAACACTACGTCCTCTTATAAAGTTTGTGTACGCGTACACAACCCGAATCCCGAACGAAATACACTAAACGTACGGTACGTTTAGTGATCTTTTGAGTTCGCATATTGATTTTGTTGTTGGAAAAAGAAACGATTCTCTACCGAAAAAGAACACTAAACGTACGGTACGTATGTAAATGTTGCTGCTAAGATTGTCGATGTGGGTTGAAACTTTGCTACATCTCCGACGGTTGTTTGTTTAAGGTAAGGGTGCACGCTAAAGGCCGAATTCATGTTGGCCAGCGCATGTGTGATGGTATTTTGGCCAGAATAGCGACTATGAGTATCAGTCAAATTGCTAGGTCTAGGGTGGCAGAATAGTATTTTGAATGCACACCCTGATTACTAAACCAAATATGGCAGTGCTGTTAGTTAAATGTCGAAACGTGTATGACAATCTGTTTGCAACCTATTCCTTCTGCAGCTCTGAATGAATAAAAATTCACCCTCAGAGGACGAACATAGTCTGCTGTGATGACATTGCGTTCTAAAGATAATTTCGAGCGATATATTGGTGATTTCCTCTATTAGAGGAAACCAAACTCAGAAACATCACTTGTTTGGTACATTGATGGTTCCACGGTGCAGAGCGGATGCGCGGCTGAAGGCAATCCATGGTACTATAGGTTTTCGTATCCATTTCAAATTAACTCTGACATGTAGATATATCCCCCCAATGGTATGTCTTAGTGCCTGCTCAGCCTTAGCTTGTTTTCACTTTTTCTCGATCAAGTCAAGCAAGTAAGCACCGTGTGCAAAAAATTCAACTTCCGCAACCAAAACCACCAAAAAATAATGACAACGGTTACACTTTCTAACGACACCTCGATGACATTGAGTCCCAAAACGAAACCATAACTCAAAGCCAGAAAAAAAACATTCTTGTCTATCTTGATTGCTCATTATGCACTCAAGGGTTGGGTGAACAAATCATAAAAAAAACCATACGCCTAATTAAACTCATAAAGTCACGCCAAGGAGGGTCGCATTCGCCAGCCAAACACCGCCACCATCAAAAAACCGACCGAACAAGATTAATGTGTTTTATTAAAATTAGGGCATTGTGACGCACTACACTCAACTGCAGGCGAGTGGTTTTAGAATCAGAAAATGAAAATCTTACGCCCTTCACCGGCTCGCCGGCTCACGCATAGACTATTCACAGGCGTGTCTCTGCATCTAGGCACAACATTCCGTTGATTGTCACAGTCCTGACGCTGACACAGTGGAGTCTGTGTGACAATTTGTCACATTGGCGTTGGCGTTGGCGTTTTGTCTTCCTCCGGCGTCGTTTGTTCGAAACATGCACGTGAGATGGTGGATATCCATTAGATATCAGGTTTCCTGTCACTATCCAGTTTCCATGTCGCTATATCGCGAATCACATCACTGTTATTAAAATCTGATTGACTTTCCACGACACATTACGACATCTGGCGGTGTGTGTGTTCGTGTTCGGGGGAATTTTTTCCTCAATTTACAGCTCATTTGCATCGGGAGTGTGGGCGATTAAATAATTGAAGCAAGTTTTGTTTTGATTCATGTTGTTCCCAGCCCACATCGGGAGTAACATAATTAAAATCACAAACGCAGGCACTATGTTGGAGATGATTGGCATGAGAATGCCTGCCGTGCGCTTGCACTGTCATTCCAAGAGACAGTTTCTTTTTTTTTGCTAAGATTGTGTAACGCCAGGTGGTGGAATGATTAAGTGCATCCTCGTAACAGCAAAAAAAAAAAAAATGGGTTCTCTCCACTTGACATCATCCATCAATGGCACGCTTGCCTCTATCAGTGTGACAGAGGACGTTAGCATCGAGGAATCTAACAACGCATTGCAATTCAATTACTCAGATGAAAGGACTCATCACTGGCAGCAGCAATGGAAGGGAAGGGATGCTGCAAATATAGAACAAGGAATCATTGTTTCATTTTTAACGGTTCATTGATTTTCGGAAGTGAATTTCCTCCCCTAGGTTGCTTTACAACGACAATACATTGAACGATTCAATTCTGCTCCCGTTGGGTTTGACTTGTTAGCTCTGCGGGATGCTAGTGAATTGACAAAATTTACACTCTTAGGAGAAATGCAAATTCCGCTTTGATAAATCCCTTTGAAGTACAAGGATTGCGGTGGAGAGTAGTGGAAAGCAGAGCAGGGTAATGGTAATGGTATTTCCTTATGGTTGTTGTGGAATTGTGTCATTGTAAATTATCTGCTTGATTTTAAATTGCATAATGCATAATCAAATTAGGGTATGTGGAGTTATTTGGCAGAGAGTTATCGGCGTGGCAATGATTCTAAAGCCCGACTCCAGGCCAATCAGGGATTGGAAAGTGTTCCATACTTCCACCATTGCCCGAAACACAAAGCATTACGGACATGAAAACGAACAGACAAGAAAACTTTCAACAACGAGCAGCCAATACTCCAAGCTCTTAACCAAAATAAATGAAAAAGTCGAGCCTTACATATATGATGTTTAAATGAGTACGAGTAGGCATTTACGGGGCAAGCCAAACCTAGTAAAAGAATCCTTATAAAGTAAGTAAAGGCAGATGTGAACATAGAATGATGTCTAGATGCTGATGTAGACTATTTCAGAATGAGTAACTAATGAAAGGTTTTTCGAAAGGGACATAACAATTCAGTCAGTCAGTCAAGGGATACATTTTTATTATGGTGAAGTTCACGAACAAGCAACGTCTGGAAATAATTAAAAATAAATTCTGAGTCGGTGGTCGTAAGTTTAAGACCGCTTACTCCAATTTTCGGTCGTTATAATCGTCCCACCAGACAAGTATGCTATAGTGGATAAATTCGTGTCAACATATCCACTATTGAATGTTCCTGTGCCAGTGAGACAACGAAGTACCGAAAATATCGCGGCCGTAGGTGCTTCAGTTTAAAATGATCCAAATCAGACAATTCCACGGCGTTCACAGGAATTGGGAATCTCTCAGTTCACATTGTGGCGAATTTTGCTTAAAGATATCTTGGACTATACCCTTACAGGATCAGATTAACTCAAAAACTGAACCCTCTTGACCACTTGAAGCGCCGAAACTGGTCCGATTGGGCTCTGCAAAAGTTCGAAGAAAATCCTAAATTTCAACAAAAAATCATCCTCAGGGATGAAGGTAATTTTTGGCTTAATGGCTTTTTCAATAAGCAAAATATGCGTTATTGGACAGAAACAAATCCAAATGTGTTTCAAGAGCCTCCATTGCATCCACAAAAAGTGACCGTGTGGTGTGGATTTCATGCCGGAGGCGTGATTGGACCGTATTTTTTCGTCGATGAAAATGATTGCCATGTTACGGTCAATGGAGTTGGCTATCATGCCATGTTGGAAGACTATTTTTGGCCAGAATTGTGTGAACTTGACATCAGTGATATGTGGTTCCAACGAGATGGTGCCACTTGCCACACAGCTGGTCAAACAATTGATCTGTTGAAGGGGAAGTTCGGTAATTGTGCAATCTCAAAAAAATGGTCCGACTTTCGAACGATTATACCATTGGTCATGCCTTGAGAGTTCCACACAAATCATTTAAGAATTTGAAGAAGTCAGCAACTTTTGCAAAAGAGTCCTTCCAGATCTATGCAGACGGTTTTGAAACTAAATATGGTTAACGAGGAGGTGTTTTTACCGAAGATTAATACCAGAGCAATGAGGTGGAATTTTATATCTACTCGGGATATTAACATTTTAACAGCCACCAAGGCCGCCATAAATTTCATATAATCAGTCTCTGTAACATCAAAATATTACGCTCGTCCCTCATAGAGATGGGAGATCAATTGAACATGCAGCTCTGCACCTAGTATGCAAAAACTATATTTCGACGAATAAAAAGAGGGGTTCTTTCTCAACGCAATGTACCTACTACTGGTCCAAGTGCATGGGCAGCTATTTGCTAATAGCCTCTTCAGACCTAACCTAACCAAGACGTTAGAGAAATCACCCGACAGCGAGTCACATTATTTAAATGATTTTTCCACAACATATGTCTCAGTGAGATCGTTATCGACCTTTATAGACCAACTATTCTCCACCGTCATCCTGCACAGGCAGGCGAGTTTGGCAAAAATGCCAAAGCCACACGTCGCTCGTCTCTGTAAATGCGGTCACAGATGTCCTTGAAAGAGATAGTAGGTATCGACTTCAATCTCTTGGGTTTTCTTAAAGATCTGTTGAAGTCTGGACTTGGTCGACTGTCGACTTTTCTGCCTGAAACCGTACTGATAGAGGCCAATCAGGTCGTTTGCTGAAAGCTTTCAGACCTTTACACAATTTCGAAAAAAAATCCGGGCCAGGTCAGGCAGCTGATAGGCTGAAGCGGAAGATGAAAAAAGGACAATATTAAAAAGAGTGTTCTACATCACCTCACTGTACTTAGGTAGGGTTTGGTTAGATAGAGTAGGGTTATGGAGCCAGCACTTGCATAAGACACTAGGCACCATAGTGGGCCCATCACGGTCCCTGTGAAACCAAAAAGGCAAAATCTAAACCATTTCCTGAAAGCATTGGATTTCTCTACAGAATTTTATCACGTTTTTTTTAGCTATCATAGCCTAGCTCATCTAGACCAGTGTTTTTCAATCTTTTTAGGATAACGACCCCCTTGAGCCCATAAAAAAACTTAGCGACCTCCTTTGAAAATTAAAAAAAAAATGTGCAAACTTGCAACTTGGAAAACAGAGATCCCAATACAAGAGCCAAAGAGTTCAGTCTTGCGACCGAATTTAAATAGCTCTTGTATTCCCCCACTGTCTTGGAACTTGTTAAAGGGTTGAGCAAGGCCTTGAGCGCAGCCTGGCTATCGCTACAGACGCAAATGCTCCGATCCTTCCACCTTTTCTTATCAATATAGTTCGTGGCCATTAGGATTGCAAAAATATCTACTTGGAAAACAGAGGCATGCTTTCATAACGAGTATTGAAGACTAGTGTTGTTGGTTTCCACGAAGAAACCAGCACCGGACCCATGACTGGATTTGGAGCCATCCGCGAAGTTCGACTGCAGCCCAGTCCAGGCTCGGACTCTTGCCGAAGCTAGTCCTGAAGGCAAGGAAAGTCGACTTTAAATTTGCACAGCAGCCGAAATTCTGGTGTCATTGCATCAGACGGCAAATCCATGGAACTATAGTCGTAGAATAAGTGTTGCGCAAGGTAATCGGAAACTAGTGTGGATGATACCAAAAGCCACCCCGTCTGAGACGATGGATTGCTTTGATAGTACTGCCCATGATATAAGTATCAAGGGGAGGTAGGTCAATCACAGCCAGGCTTACTCGGAAAAGCTCCCGTGTAGCCGAGACAAGCCGTTCTTTGAAGTACACTTATAAACACTACAAGAAAACTGAAAGCATCTTGGATGTCTTCGACTTGACATTCTTTCCTCAAAGAAATTTTTAGTCAGGAACGAAAGCCCACCGCTATTGCACCATTCATCGACCATTTCAAATGCCGCCTGCGCTAACGCACAGACAGTCTAGGCATGACCAGACAGAAATAATGGCAATATCATCCGCATATGAAGCAACAACATCATCTTGCAAAACTTGCAATGCAAATAATTTTGTAACGGCGGGTGCCTTGTAAAACATCGCTATAGTACGCGTGATTGTAGTTGTGTTACCGTAGTAACACGATAGTTCGACGTCAAGACGTTGCCTGCACTCTGAACTTTATCTTAGTTTAGTTTCGTGTGTGTCCTGGCAATTCCCTGACATTCACATAACATGTGTCCACACACCGGCGCAAAGGTCGTTGTATTATCTGCAGACATCTGTAGCTGAGAGCCCTAATCTTATAGCATGCTTCCTGAGAAGACATTGGCCGGACAGTATGCTAATTGTAGTTGTGCCCTACATAAGTGAAGAACATCCCTTGTTTTCCAGGCCATACATACAGTTTTGAATACCCTTTGCCCACTTATGTTGGACCATCTCTGATTTGCCTTACTTAGACTTGTTCTTAGGTTCTCTGCCTTAGCTACAAAGGAAGGAGGATCCACGGTGGTTCTCCCCTCCATTTTTTGCCGCTCACCTAGCTTGGCCCTTTGTTTCCTGTGCCTAGTTTCGGGACATACAGGCAGCAATGAAAATGAAAACACAGTAAAAGTACCAAAACAAAACAATAGTCGCTCAATAAGTTCGAACTGTCAAAAGGTAGTAAAATCCAATACACACATTGCAACACCCTATGCAACACTTATTGTTATAAAAGATGTTGGGGAAAATATTTGAAGTTTAAAATCGGTTGAAGGATTTAATTCTTGTCTAGTTTCCAAGTTGCAATGGTAGGAATTTAAATTTTGGAAAATTCCAGATGTCTGATGTGTTGATGGATTGATTGTCTGTGGACAATTCCCTGTGATTTAGAGAAAAAAAACCTAAGAGCACACTTTCAATTTGCCCAGATTTGATGAACACAAGATATCATTGCCACTACTGTATAACAAAACATATACCGTAATGGACACAAACAAGTTACCACCCTTAAATTTCCCTAAACCATTCATTAGCGATACTAATTTATCCTCTTTATAACCCACATCCGCAAAAATTTCCACGGACAAGTAGGTAGCGGTTAAAAAACTGTCACATTTTCATGTTTTTTCTCATCACTTGGAAATCAGTTCAGTTCAGTTCCGTTTTTAGTGCAGTGTAGTCAAAGTGGGTAAAAATGGGTAAACAACTTTCTAGTGAGCAAAAAGGTGTAATTGAGTTTTTAAATAAAGAAGGGCTTTCAGCCCGGGCTATTTCTAAAAGAATTGGATGCAGCCATGTGACAGTTTTAAAATTGCTAAAAAAATTTAAAGTGTATGGAACTTCTGCCAGGAAAACTGGCACCGGTAAAGCTAAGAAGACGATCGAAAGGGAGGACCGAATTTTAAAAAGAATGTCTTGCGCTAATCGAAGAAAATCAGCAAAACAAGTGAATTCAGAGTTTTTTTGAAGAAACACATACAGTAATTAGCAACCGTACGGTCAGCAGAAGGCTAGATTCATTCGGATTGGTAGCCCCGAGATCACGAAAAAACCCATCTTTGACCTCAAAAATGAAAGCTGCAAGGTTGCAATTTGCTAAAGCTCATCAAAACTGGACCGAACATGATTGGAAGGCTATTATCTTCACTGATGAGAGGAAATGTAACCTCATTTCATCTGACGGTATCCAGTACGTACGCCGGATGTGCGAAGAAGATTTAAAAAAAAAAGATGTGTTTTAACGAGGAATAAATTTCCCCTAAGTTGTATGATATGGGGCTGCATTTCTTACTTCGGTCAAGGCGATTTAGTGTTTTGCACCGGTTCAATGAACGGAGACAGCTATATCGATGTCATAAGGGACCATCTAGTGCCTCCCATAGATGCCCTGTTTCCAGTCACTATTGATCCTATCTTTCAGGATGTTTCTGCACCATGTCATCGTGCTAAAAAAGTAAGTTCCTTCATTATAAAAATCGATTGAGCATCAGAAATGAAATGGTGTAACTTATCCATAATTTTGTATCTTATGTGCCTCTAGGTGAAGGATTTTGTGGCAACCATCAGTTTAAAAACACTCGATTGGCATGGAAAGAGCACCGATTTGAACACGATCGAGAATTGCTGGGCTCTTTTAAAGGTTAAAATAGTATTCAGGAACCCAAAGAGAAAAGAAGAATTTAAAACTGTAATTCAAGAAGCCTGGAAAAATGATATAACAAGCGAATATTGTCAAAACCTAGTGACTTCTATGCCACGGAGAATTCCAGCTGTAATCAAGGCCCGCGGTGGTCACACAAAGTACTAAGCAACTTGTTATTCTCCAATTATGTACTTCTGATTTAAAATTTTAAATAAAAATAATAATTGCTTTGTCGGATTTCAATCAAATTAGTTTAAAATGTTTATCTGCTAAGTTCCCTTTTTGTATTACATTAACACATTATTGTATTGCACTAAAACTATGATAGTACAATAAAATTTCCCAGATAAAAAATTTCTATGACAAAATTAACCATCAACGAACGAAGCATTTGCTAATAGTTTTGCTCTCTGAAAATTTTAAATCATAGCAGTAGTGATAATTTCCTAAAAATTCAGAAGTGGTAACTTTTATTTGTCCATTACGGTAGTTAAGGAACTCGTAATTTGAAGGATCAAATTAATGCATCTGATGTTAGACAAGGCTCCCTTTAATCGCATTTCAGTTTCAGTGCCAAATCATGAGACGACGTACATAACTTGCTATAACTGAAAGCGAAATCACTGAAAAAGTAGTTTTCAAAAACTCATTTACATAAACAAGAATGGGAACAGATTCGGTTAATCCGACCTCATTCTCACATAACTCATCGATTCTCCCAATTCAACTGACCATTCATCACTTCTCCACTTCACTTTTGCCCTCGATATCGCGGTTTACTGTCACCGAACATTTGATTTATCCAAAAATCATCTCGATGACTATTAAAATTACTGAGCATTGTAATCCACACCCAATAGTCGAGTATATTAACGCCTATTAAACGTATCTCAAAGGGTTCGACGTATGCATTCAAAGGATCGGCTTTAAAGGACACCATCAACCCTTCACTCGCCGGCGATGCTAAACGAAGTGCAATCGAAAATAACAAACTTATCCATCGAAACAACAAAAGGGTTGACGTTTTGTTTTGAATTTTATAATGAACATGAATTTGAACAAAAAAAAAAAAAGGAGTTGGTCCTGCATGCAGGACCAGAAGAGGTGACATTAATGGTTTACCAGAGAGGACATGCATTTTTGATTTCCCATTTTTTTCTAACATGCACTTACACGGGAATAAAAACAGGGGGTTGAAATCAAAAACAGTTTGAGAGGACATTTTCGAAGGACCACAAGAGGCAGATGTTTTTGTTTTTTCGTTTCGTTTCGTTTGTTCAGTGTGCTTTACGTTCGCTCGTTGTTGCCATGTCAGAGAGGATGCCAATGATGTTTTCATATTTGATTGATGAACGATCATTGCTGCACCCTACAAGGATGTGCGTCTTTTCGAACGGAAAGGGGTGGAATTGCGACCACGTTATCAGCATTCGTGCAGAAATTTATTTGTCGGCAGTGTGTTAATACGTTGACTGATTGATTGGCATTTTCCACTGAATTAATGTGTTATCCTTCGTTTTTGGAAAAACTTTGAGGAGATTTGGTAATGTGAAATGAAATGAATTGCAAATCACGTTTATTTAAGAGGATTTCACGTTGGTAGTAGCTAATCGGTTTAATTATTGAAGAGTCATGTACATATGTATGTTCCTGTTGTTATAGGGTCTGTCACTCTATCAAAGCTTGAAACTATTTTTTAAGAGAAGACACATCGGGATAGCAGTATCTTCTGCGCATATCTGTCAGACAAATACACATGACAACTCAATATGCTGAAGAAAGTCTAGATCTTAGTCTGTTACAACAGCGCCACGGAATCATCCAGACTGCGCCCTATAAACCCACAAATTTTAAATGTCCCTATGAACCAAAGTGGAATTTGTCAGAATTCCATAAAGTTCTGTCAATAGACCTCTCTACTCGTAATGTACATACCCAACAGAGTACCCAATACAGTAAGACAGACGGCTAGATATCATAGTCACGCATATATAACTCCTATCTGAAGTAGGGAATCTTCTGAAGCGACTACATAGTACTCCTTTCCAAGGGGAACAATAAGCCAGCAGACGAATCCTCATCATATGGAACACTCTGCGTCTGCCTTATACATAGGGCTGGAAAAAGTTTTGTAGCGAATTACCTGCAATGGACTTGAAGTCACAATAGAAGAAGCGTGAGGACTACCAGAGAAACCATACGGTTTTGGGCAGGCATCCTCATAGATGCATTAAAATTAGTAGTGGAAATGGCACACAAAAATCATACAGGAAAAGAGATGGAGTGGTGGATATAAGAATACTGCACTCTAATACCCCGAAGCCTGATAAGCGCTTATACATACAACCACAGAAGGACACCAGAGACAGATTCTACGAGCTCTGGGACAAGACATACGAGCAGTGCCCTAGCTATGACATTAAAATAGGTAGGAAGAAAAGACATCTTTAGTAGTACGGTCAGAAGGAACAGTCTACACGATACCACCTCCGACAACGGATTTAGGCTGATCGAGTAAGCGGTTCCCGCATCGACGATGCAAAGCAATTCTCCAGTGTTATGGATGTCCGAACGTTCCGAGGGGCCAACATTGACTCGGAGCACTACCTTATTGTAGCCAAGGTACAGCTGCAGATATCCCGAACACCGCCAAGACAAGACTGTGAGGAAATTCGACGTGGGACGGCTGCAATCACAAAAGATCACCAGATCATTTTCCGATCGAGTCTCTCTCAATCTCTCAAGAGGTCCTATGCCGCCAGCATCAAGTATTGAAGACCAGTGGCAACATTGCCAAAAAGCCATCAGAGGTGCCGCCTCTAACGTTCTGGGTTTCATTCGGCCACCGCAACGAAACCCCTGCTTTGAGGACGAGTGCTGGCAAGCACGTGCAGCGAAATGAGAGGTATACAAAGCGGCTCTGCACAGAAAGATCAGAGCTGCTCGCGACCTCTTCGAGCAGAAGAGGAGAGACAAATACCGGCTTCTAAGGAGAAAGAAGAAAGAGCATAGGAAGCGCGCGATCAAGGAAATAGGGAGATTTTATAGCAGGAATGAGGTTTTACCTAAATGTAAAAAGAACCTGTCAAAGTAACAGAGCCCGAACCGAAGCCTGCAAGGATGAACAAGGGAACATCGTAGTAGAATCGCTGTCGGTGCTGAGAATATAAAAGAACTACTTCTGCAGACTGTTTATGGGCGACGACGAATCAAATCTCGCTGTCAGGCAGAATGAACCATTCAAACTGGACGATGAAACTCAAGAGTTCCGCGCATCCGACCTGGACGAAGTGAAGATAGTCATATCTATGCTTAACAAAGCTGCTGTAGCTGACGGCCTACCTGCCGAGCTGTTCAAAGCGGCATGCGATGACTTGGTAAGGAACATGCACCAACTCATTGGTAAAATATGGTCGGAGGAAAGTATGCCGGATGAATGGAACCTCGGCATCATTTGCCCGATCCTCAAGAAAGGAAACCCTCTGAACTGAGTCAACTACAGAGGCATCTTCTTAACATCGCCTTCAAGATCTTATCTGCCGAGTTGTGTGAATGCCTGAAGCCATTAGTTAACAACCTCATCAGTACATGACAGTGTGCCTTCAGGCCAAGAAAGTTCATTACCGCGGCAGATCTTGGAAAAAACCCAGGAACTTGCAATCGATACGCACCACCTTTTTGTCGATTTTATGGCCGAGTATGACAGCATCTACAGAGATGAGCTATACAGTCTAGTTTTGGCATCCCTGCTGAAATCAAACGAAGAAAAACTCTTGCCAATCGCTGTTTCCTTGGGTTAAGAAGGCAATTGAGTAGTAAAGCCCTCTCTCGAACGACTAAGGTGGCCCTGTATAAGACCTTAATCGTCCCAGTCCTGCTCTACGGCGCAGAGGCACGGACTCTGTCAGAAGTGGATGAGGTCGATCTTAGCTGTTTCGAGAGGAAAATTCATCGGGTGATTTTCGGTCCCGTTCACATAGATGGTGAATGGAGGAGGAGATACAATGACCAATGGGCTGTATGGGTTGTACTACGACATCGACTTAGCCAGAATAGTGAAGCTCCAACGACTGAGGTGGCTGGGTCATGTAGACTGGATTGAAACCAATGCTCCGGCCTGGAAAATCTATGAATTCACATCCGACGGATGGCGCGGTAGAGGAAGACCGCGACTCAGGTGGCTCACGCAAGTAGAAGAGGACCTTTACCAACGTAGCGTGCGAAACTAAAGGCAGCTGGCCAAAAATCGAGCTCACTGGAGAGGCTTGTTGGTTGAGGCCTAGGTCCACACCGGACTGTAGCGCCACCTTTAGTAAGAACTAAGTTATACCTCGACGTTAAAAATGCTTTCAATAGTGTCAACTGTAACCTTACCCTGGAAACTATTGCAAACATGCAGAATGCTAACCGACGGGGAGCATTGTAAAAAATAGTGCTAGGGCGGCGTGTTATGGCTCCCATTTTAGGAACTGTAGATGATATAGTCACCATGGTTATTGCCAAGATGCTGGCATCGAAACAATAACAATCGTCCTATGATGGGCCCAGAACCAAAAGCTACAAGCTAATGGACAAACTATGCAGCATCTTTCAAACATGGACCGGAACTATGGCAAGCAAGACATTGCGATACTTAGTATTAAACAGTCAAGCTCATATCGAAGCACTGAATAGATACTCAACCAGTTCAAAGTTAAAAACGTCAGGTATCGCATAGATATTTCAGGCAACAAATAAGCCAAAAAACTTACAAGTACAGGGACAGAAACGCGCTTCATAGATTCGGAGGTCTTCTAAGTTGGGGCAGTCGGAAATACTTGTCAGGAAGTATCAACGAAAAAGAAGAGGCCGAAGACGTGCATCGAATTCATCAAGAACTGTATAGGAATGCTTAAGCGATTCCTTACAGAACAGTGAAAGCTCAGAACACATCTCACAAAAGTTGGGCTGGAGGACAACAATGACTGTTGAATCTGTAATGAGGCTGAAAAAACTGCTAAATACATCCTAGTGCCCTCAATCACATCAGATTCAGTCGCGATGGAGATGCTCAGCCACCCACGCGGTAAGGTCTTTAGAGGAGGGTACGAAGCTAAACAGTAGCCAAACCCGATTTCAGTAGTAGTGTGAGCGTAAAGCAAACCGTGCCCACGTGATCTAGTGCTTAGGGTCTAATCAGCCATTAAGGGCCTTCTTCAAGTACCTTGGCAAGGCTTGCCATATTATTACCTTATCCCAGCAAAACCGCCGCTGCTGAGAATGAACCTAATGAGCTGAGTTAACTAAAAATTTAAGACGTAAAAGACAATTTCGAGTATAATCCTCTGACGGAAAAACTGAAGACGAACTTAGAAACGAACAAGGACACAACTAAGATGGTGAAAAAGCGGCTTCATAGGCTTAACATCGACGCCTACCGCACCGACAACTCCGCAGTCATAAGTGACACCGACACTGCCGGAGCTTCTTTAGGAGCGTCAATGCTAATGCCAGAGTGGGTCGCGAAAACACATACAGCAAAAAGCACGCTCCCAGTATAAAAAGTAGAGAACCGTCAGATTCATCCTATACTGCCTTCTGTTTAAGGGGAGAGGCAAACTAGGAGGAGAAAAAAAAAGCTTTGGCCAAATGGTCTCGAACAGGGGCCCAGTCAACCTGCTACGGGTGAACATCCTAGTGGGGGCGGAAAAGGTTAACTTGAGAGGAAGGGGCCACCAGGGAGAGCTCACTGAAGACAGTAGCCAACCCGAGAGGAAAAGCCGTTGACGAGTGCTAGATAAAGGAGATACGGGAAGGCTCCTAGTCACACACTCCGAAGGTAGAAGGGATCCAACCCACAGGAGGACCCCTCGTAGGCTCCAAAGAAAGCTAAGACGGCGGCACTCTTCTCAAGGCCTGACCTTTGGGATCATTGATGAGGACGATAAAGAGGGCAGGATCAGTAATGAGAGATGGAGGTGCGTTAAGGCACCTCGAACATCCCCTCGCACTGCCTCGCAAACTCTTCGTTAACTCCACCGACCTCCACGGATGGTGGATGGCATCAGACCGGGGCTAAATTGATCACTTGCAGAGATCAAAACTTGGTCGGCCATAGCCAAGATTGGTGCGCTTTGGCCAGGGACCAAGCTGAAAGCCATGCGAGAGGGCGAGATCCCTGCCCTCCCCAGAGCTAGGACTTGAGTCCCACCAGCCTAGGACTCAGAGTCTTGAGCTTCTCATCAAGAAGGAGTTCAGTATGTTCTATAGGCTGGAGTCGCTTCAACTCCAGATCTATCGAAGAGATGAGTCCCTACTTTCTGGCACAGCTGGGAAACTGTTCCTGACGAGGCAGGAGGATGGCAATCAGTTCTCTGATCCAGAAGATTGTGACACCTCAGTTACAATCCTCCGAATTCCATGAATCGAATAACAGAGTAGGGTCTATCTAGATCTCAGTGAGTATCAACCAATCGGGGTTTTTTTATGAATTCAATATCACTGACACAAAAGAAAAATTAAATCCATTACAGCCTACTAGGGGAGTAAAGAATTGTCGCTCATATTTTAATGGCAGAAGTATTCAGTTTGATATCATTTTCTACTGGGTCACGACGATATCTCGCGAAACTACGTGTTAAAATATTAGCAGCACTTGCATACAAGGTAAATGCGCTTATGTTTTACAATTTGAGCTGGCGAAAAGCATTTACACAACATATGTATGTACGAGTTCATATTTGTCATACAATTGCAATGTTAACACAAAAATCGAACAGAAATGAAAAAAAAAAAAAAAAAAAAACAATGCCCCGGGTGAGGCTCGAACTCACGACCTTAAGATTATGAGACTTACGCGCTGCCTACTGCGCCACCGAGGCTATGAGGAAAATTTGTACAATAAGATTTAAAAATGTAAAGAGCACGACAATCGTATACTTAAAAGTATTAATATTAAATTTCAGACTTTGTATTGCAGTGATGCAGAGTCTGTTCCACTCTTTCTATTTTTTTCTAATCTACCTCACAGGCGTAGTTGCACACAGATTTAGTTGCAATCGAATCGAGTCTAATTGGAAATGAGCTTCTCAGTGTGTGGTTGATGTCTGGGCTAAGTCGCAAGATACTTTGACATTCTCTGTTGTAGTTGGGGTTGTAGTTATTTTCAAACTGTCGATAAAGTCTCGACATGATTTCGCCGATATGATATTTGATAGAAAATTTATTTTATGTGTAGGGAGACGGTACTCTTAGTATTATTCATCAAATTTAGCATTGACTTAATAAAGTGGTGATGGTTTGAGCTGTGAGAGTTAAGCCTTTAACGCTGAGACAGCAATTTGCAGTCGATTCTGCTTTTGAATAAATTTTGATATTAAGCTGATTGGAATGTGTCTTCAAGAAGTGTTTGTTTGAAGTTTACTTGTCGTGTCACAAAAGTAAAATGTGATGGATGCTTTTATTTTGATGGATGCCCAAATATTCTGAGTTATACGGTCTAGAACTCGTAGAAAATCGGACAGTTGTAAGAACATTCGTAATGTGTATTGATAGCTTAAAACAAACTTCTAAAAACCTGAATGCAGCTATCACAACTTCCTACCAAGGCTTTCGAGAAAACAAACTCGCCAATTGTAACCTTATGGTTACATAAACAACTCGTCAAACTAAGAACTGAAACTAGAAAGTTTTTGAATCTAAAGAAAGTAAAGAAAGCCTCACATAGGTAACTTCGAAATTAGAAGAGACGATCGAGTGACCAAGGCAGTTATTGGTCATATAACTACTGATCTTCTTATAGTTAACGTGGAATAAACCACTTGCACAATAACCATAGTCAAGTGCTTGCTTTACTTGTACAAACGTGGACGGTCTAACACGTAGGTAACTGGGTTGGCATCCCGCGCTAACGAAGCAAACTATACGCAAATAAATAGGAATGTGCAGTGGTACCGCTTACTTACTTACTTAGGTGGCGCTACAGTTCGGGGTGAACCTGGGCCTCAACCAACAAGCCTCTCCAGTTAGCCCGGTCCTTAGCTAACTGCCTCCAGTTGCGCACGCCAAGTTGGTTGAGGTCCCCTTCTACTTGTGCGCGCCACCTTAGGCGAGGTCTTCATCTACTGCGTTGTCCCTCCGGGTTGGATTCGAAGACTCTGCGTGCCGAAGTGGGGGTGTCCATTCGCTCTACATGCCCCAGCCATCTTAGCCGATGGATACGTATCTTCTTGACCAGGGCGATGTCGCTGTACAGCTCGTATAGTTCGTGGTTAAATCTTCTCCTCCAAAGCCCGTCAACGCATACGGGACCGAATATCTTCCGAAGAATTTTTCGCTCGAAGCAACCAAGAATATTTTCATCCGCTTTCGACAGTGTCCATGCTTCAGCGCCATAAAGCAGGACTGGGATGATTAAGGTCTTATACAGAGTCTCCTTAGTTCTTCGGGATAGGGTCTTACTACTCAATTGCCTTCTTAGCCCGAAGAAACAGTGAAAAGTGGTACCGCTGCTTTCGAAAAATACAGCGCAGAGGGCTTAATTCCCTTTCAGCCATGCAGAGACAGAATGTTTACAGCAAGATTCCAGACGTTACGTCCCAAGAAAGCTATAGTCTGATGACGTGAAGACGACCTTCCGCCATTCGCTAGGTACCGTCCTCAACACAGCACCTAATGAAGACACCGTCATCGTGATAGGGGACTAGAATGTCAAGGTAGGCCATGACAACGAAGAGCTCAGGGAAACATGGACTAGACAATCGTGCATCTCTGCAGCGTCAATTGCGTTGCTATGGTGGGTACAAGACCTGCTATAACGTCAGCTGGATGACAACTGTTAGTCAAGCAACCTCTTAATAATTTGAGCTTTTGGCCATGGTGGTCGCCTTGGGTCGGTGGTTAGTGCGTTGGACTGCTGACTGAGCGGCCAGCCAGGAACACCAAACATTTTTCGCGGCACCGCCTCTTGTTGGGGAATAACAAACCTCCGGGAGTATAATCTGTCATGAAAGAGTTTCTCACTTCGCCGTTCGGAGTCGGCAATAACCTATAGTTCCCTTCCATTTGAGCGAAATATGTAACACGTACAACATAAATGGTTGCAAGAAGCTAGGCCTTGGCTCATCCCGAGCTGTCGCGCCATCTCTTTATTTATTTATTTTTGCTATCAGTCGCCTTTTAAGAAAGAGATTTCTGCACGTCCGGAGCAGACGAAATAATCACGACGAAGCTACGACAAAACACGAGTGCTCAGGTTTAACACCTGATCGTGAAAAGCTCAAACGGCTTTTAGCTAATTTTGGATGGGGGCCGATTCAGGCGGTGGAAGGTTTGCTCTCCCTGCATTTGAATGGTGTATTCGTCAGTGATTTGCATCTTAATTAGAATGAGCAGCAAAAAGCACGAATAACCCAAATGCGCACCCCAACGGTAAATAGCAGATAACCCCCTTATGGTGGCAAAAAATAAATTACAGAGACAAGCCTGTGTATTTGCGATGGGTGCCATTAGAATAATTCTCAACACAGCCCTGGAAGTTATTTTCAACCTGCCACCCCTTCATTTTAACATTTCGAAAGTAGCTATGTAAGTATGTACGGTTAAATGCTTACATGCTAATCACAGGGAATGAAACAAGCAGTTTAGAGGAAGTGACATTTAGACTTTTAGTTCATCCTGATTTGTTTGGCCCACCTTCCAAGCTCCGAAACGTATCAACGAAGTCTATAGCAAGATGTGGGGAGAATTTTATGTTCATATGTCAGAGATATGATTAGCGATAACTACAAGTGACAGAGGTAGATCAGTAGTTAATACTTTACATGGAATAGTGTCTAAAATACAAGGGTTGCTACAGTAAAGGGAATTCACTGAGAAATATAACTCCGAAAGCCTCACAGCCACATTGGACTACCTAATCCTCTATAATGATTTTAACACTGATTTTCCTATTCTATTCCCAACGCGAGAGGACTGGGAGTCAAACAATGTAATCAAAGACCACGAAATCGCGATTTACACTGGACAGATCCTCTATCCGCATGCTCACTGGAGTTATCACAGGACACTGCGCCATCGGAGTCATGCTCCGCAAGTGGAGAATCGAGTATTTAAATTTGACAATATCGCCACTAGGTTAAATGAGGTGGGAAGTACATTTTTGAAGTGACGCCATGGTGGACATTAGGTCCTCTGTTTTGTGTTTGATGCCGTTTCCTAAAGGTTTATCTATTGCCTGGCCTATTCCAAACCAGACTGCACCCTTGACAAACCATACCAGGAACATGCAGAACGGCCTTAGTTCTCCAGATGAACCATTGAGGCTCTGAAGTCAAGCAACTAAAGGCGATATTGACAAACAAGAATCTTCCAGGCAACAAAACACGCGAAACATGAATAGTTGCGAAAAGTTTGGCTTTGGGTCATCCTAGGCAGTCGCGCCAGGCGTTACTTTATTATTTTTACTTCCCACCTAGGTAGGGGAAGTATTGCAATCGGTCCGAACAAATTGTTTCGAGATATGAATAGGGCTTGACATTACTATACACTAGAAATCGTTTGCACCCATTTTCGAAATGATGTCTGTGTGTGTGTGTGTGATCATATTTTTCACCTTCGATATCTGAAGAACGAAACAACGTAGGACCATGCGGTTTTTTTGTTTTGTTTGCCAGCATGAAACGAAGAACTGATTAGATTTTGAGCATAATCGGCGTAGCGGATGCTGTGGAAATTGAAGAAATGCTTTCTATCAAGTTCGCGCAACAACTCTTTGCGGAACAAATTCTGAGGAATTTGAATAAATGTTTTCTTTTTCATTAAATTAATTATCCAATTATTTTTTGCAAAAAAAAATAATAATAATATTAATTCAACTCGACCGTTATGTGTGTGTTTTTGTATATCGCAAAATTCAATCTTCATGATACAATGCAATACGAGGTGGCAAGTATAGAACTAGCTCCCCAGTCAAAAATTTTTCTTTTTATTTAGAACTTCCCCGTTCGCAATAATCCAATTAGATTCGAAAACATTGCCATGTGCTTCGCATCGATCTTGTCCGCAATCTTACTTATGGTCAAAGATGAAACATCAAAGATCTTTGATGTAAATGAGAAGTCAAAAGCTCTCATGAGATTTTGGTCAACGTTGACTAATCGTTCATCTGAAAAATATCAATAAAACTCCTCCGAGGTCAAGAGACTGCCGAACTTACTAAGAATCTGTATGTAACTCAGTTTTTCGTTGAGTATAATGGTTACACTATCTACTCCCGCAAAGGCTTGTTAAAGCACCGATTCTTATTTCAACAGCGATTGTATAAATAATTTCACACAAGTTTAAACAGGTGCTGTGCATTGTAACTGTCTTACGTGTCTGCTACAAATTGTGTTGCCACAACACCTCATACAACGTAAAGTTCAAAGATTCCGTAGTACATGGTCTGGCCTAGCCGAGGTAGCCTGTCTAATTGACAGCAACCAAGAACAGTTTGTTTTCCATAGAGATATGAACTTCCCTTACGTTCGACGCGCATAGGTCACGAACACATTGTTTAATTAGATTGAAAGCATAACCGGGGAATAGCAAGCAGTGGGCTGTAGTCGATACCACCACCAGTTGCATACGCCTTTCACAACTTGTCACACACAGGCAAACTCTGCCAACATCAGTTGACACATGTAAGCGCTGCCCGTTGACTAATAACCAAAGTGATTGAGCATTCACCTTGAATTTGAAATTTATTCTGAATTGATTGCGAACGAGGGAAGCGAACTCTGCCTGCGCCGAATGCAAGTGCGTGTGTCTGACCCCCGATGACTGTCAGAGGCAATCAATCAAACGATAAACCTCCGAGTGTGTGGTTCTAGATGCAAATAAGCAAAAATTGCAAAACAATTTCGAGGGTGTATTACAAAAGCTTTGGTTGCTCTTATTTGACAAAATTACATACAAATTCGTTTGCAATTTTTTTTTAACGTCTCAGTTCTTACATGAGCTCTGTCCGCTCTGAATGAATTTTGGATGATAAATGCGAGAAATAAAGTGCATATCGGCGCAAGTGACTACGACTTTATCCATCAGAGTGACCAAGAGCGTCGGTAGATGGATCGAAGTACGAAAAAAGGTCTTAAAGAAAACATCTCTTGTTGGTCTAATTAAATAAAAATAAATAGCTGGCGCGACAGCTCGGGATGAGCCTTACTAAGAATCCTACAATTAATTGCCGACTCCGAACGGCGAAGTGAGAAGCTCTTTCATGACAGATTATACTCCAGGAGGCTTGTCATTCCCCGACGAGAGGTGGTGCCGCGAAAAATGTTCGGTGTTCCTGGCTGGGGTTTGAACCCACGCCCGTCGGTCAACAGTCCAACACCTTAACCACTGAGCCACAGCTATGGTCTAATCGGTTTTAATGCGTCGTAGACGTCCTCGCAAGTAACCCTCAGAATGAAGAAATGCCGAAGGACGTCGAAAAATATGAAGGCATGATCCCATAATCCTACGTCGACCAGAGGCTCACAATGCCTTGCGAAAAAGAAAACAGGAACGACGGAGGACAAGCAAGACTCGGATGAAGACGATTGACGACCCTATCTTACGAAAAGACGATTATCGGAATCGTTTGACCTCTCAGCGAGCCAAAATGCAGCTTAACAGATTTACTCGATTCACACAAGGCTGCAATAGATATATAAGTATAGCCTTACAAAAGTCGTGTACATCCTTAGAATATTTTTCGGCCTTGGTCCCCAGGTTTTCTCGAGTATTCTACTGATAAATAAAACAAAGCTATCAGGACCCTCACAATTCTTTCGGTGATATTCTGTTCCCAGTTATTTTTTTTTGTCGAGCGCAAGTCCGGGGTATATTTCACTGTCAGTGACCCTTAGGGAGATGTTCACATCAGAGGATATTTTTCGGTATATTTCTCTTGTGTTGAGTACCGCCTCATTTTTATGGGTGAATATACCCAGATCGCATTTCCTGCTCCTGTGATGTACCTCTAAAGGACTAAATTTTAAGTTATGTTCCTGATAGTCCTCTGTTAATATGCCTCTCCTCTTGCAAGCACACAATACAGTAAATAAGGCTACAATTTAGGTTGAAGTTTTTCGTAACGCATCTGCTCTTACATTGTAGAAGACCCCTTCAATGCCCAAAAACACGGCTAGGGTGTATCCTTTATGCTTCAACATTTTTTGACATTTTTTCGTTTCGTATAAACTTGCTCTGCCAGAGATAAAATCCTAAGGGTTAAGCTTGTTACGAATTTACATGTCTACCAGCCTCTCGAATACTTTTAGGACAAAGGGGGTAAGATTAATAGATCTTAAATCTCTCAACGCCAACGTCTCGGACAGAACGTCACTATAGACAATTATAACTATGAGGTAGTTAAGAACTTTGTTTCCCTAGGCTCCGCTATAAATTCAGACAACGAAACCAGGGCTGAGGTCAAACGAAGTTTAACTCTTGCCAATCGCTGGGATAAGAAGGCAATTGAGTTGCGAATCCCTCTCTCAAACAACTCAAGTGACCCTGTATAAGACCTTAATCGTCCCAGTCCTATTCTATGACGGAGAGGCATGGACTATGTCAAAAGCGGATGAGGAGGTTGCTCTTGGTTGTTTCGAGAGGAAAATTCTTCGGATGATTTTCGGTCCCGTCTGTATAGAAAATGAGTTAAGAAGGAGATACAATGACGAATTGTACGGGCTGTACAGCGTCATCGACTTAGCCAAAAGAGTGTCGGTCCAACGACTGAGGTGGCTGGGTCAGGTAGAGTGAATGGAGACCAATTCTTCGGCACAGAAAATCTTCGAATCCACATCCGATCAACGGCGCAGTAGAGGAACTTAGGTTTTTTTTTTTTTTTTTTTTTTACGAGGTTAGGTGAAAATCTTTCATGAGACACCATGAGGATCTACCGCACGTGCTCATGGTAGTGTGAGATTCTTACTCACTAAAAACACCTCCCCTTTTCGTGTTGACTACGACTAAGTACGTAAAAGCCTTATCAAGTAGTTTAAGTTTCGATAATAATAATTTGCGTTGTGCAGGTGGCTTTCCAGTGAAAGCACCTATTAATACCGTCATTATATGCGGCTATTCCTTATTGCGCTAAATCGAACGGTTTCGTTCTTTGTAGTCGGCGCACAAGGTTTGTCACGTCCAGAATTTGGAGTACGGCGTTATTGCAATGTCCATGAAGGCGAACACGGAGTTTTGCGAGCAAAATTTGTTATTTCATCTTCGACGGTAGCTAGACCGAGGTCTCTGTGGATATCGTCGTTTCTAATGTACCACGGCGCATTAACGATTGTTCTGAGCACCTTATTTTGAAAGGTTTGTAAAATATTTCTATTGCTGGTTTTGGTACAACCCCAAAGTTGTATACCATACGTCCATACAGGTTTTAAGACTTGTTTATATAAGAGCAATTTGTTATACATACTTAATTTGGAATATCTTCCAAGCAGCCAATACATTTCTCTAAATCTAATTTCGAGCTCGTCGCGTTTCTTTTTAACGTGCGGCTTCCATTTGAGTTTCGCATCTAGTGTCATTCCTAGATATTTTGCTTCGTTTGCATACGGTATTTGTACCGAGTTAATGAAAACGGGTAAGTTGTTAATTTTCTTGTTAGTAAAGTTAACATGCGTAGATTTGGTTTCGTTGAGAACAATGCGCCAAACCTTTGTCCACTCGCAAATTGTATCCAAAGCTCGTTGAAGCTTCACAGTTGCTGACTCGATTGAATTTTCTGTTGCCAGAATAGCCGTATCGTCCGCGAATGTAGCAACAACGGTGCCTTCTTCTTGGGGTATATCGCGAGTATAGAGCAAGAACAAGACTGGACGAAGAACACTTCCTTGTGGAACTCCGGCAGCGATTTCCTTGAATTCCGAGTATTCGGCTCCATGCTTGACACGGAAAAGTCTGTTCTCCAAGTACGACTCTAAGATTTTGTACAACTCTTCCGGAAGTACCTGTCTTAGTTTATAGTTCAAGCCTTCGTGCCACACCTTATCGAAGGCTTGAGAAACGTCAAGAAAAGCGCTAGAACATATCTTTTTCTCTTCTATGGCCTTCTCAATTTCGTTGGTTATTCTATAAACCTGGTCAATTGTGGAATGCTTGATTCTGAACCCGAATTGATGATCAGGAATCAAACGTCTTTCTTCAATTACCGGTTTTAACCGTTTTAATAAGAGTTTTTCAAAAACCTTTGAAATTATCGGCAGGAGCGATATCGGTCTGTACGACTTTTTGTCGTTTGGCGGTTTTCCCGGCTTTGAAACCATTATAACTTCGGCGACTTTCCATTGCCTTGGAACGTATAATAGTCTTAGCGAAGCATTCGCTTCTTATTTTAAAGTTGTCTGGAGTCATAATAGTATTATTAATATTTTCTATTAATGCTTGCCCGGGAAATGGCTTAAACGTTTCTTCCAGATGCTCAGCAAATAAGTCGGCTTTTTCTTTATCGCCTTTTGCCTACTCGCCATTACTTTTTCTTATTGGTAGCGATTGTATTTGGGGTTTTTTGATACCTTTCATAGCTTTCCAAAGAGAGTAATTCGAACTTTTTTCAGCAGACAAGCCTTCGAGATATGTAGAAATCTCGCGATTTTTAAAATCCCGTATCGCTTTTTTGAGCTTATTCGATAGGAAGTTCGAATGGGTTTTGTGTTGGGGAGCGCG
The DNA here is from genome assembly GCA_917880715.2 of Matsumyia berberina. NCBI lineage: Eukaryota > Metazoa > Arthropoda > Insecta > Diptera > Syrphidae > Matsumyia > Matsumyia berberina. The sequence goes on along the minus strand of OU862870.1, from coordinate 103,916,438 downwards.
GGTCTGTTGCCATCTTTTGCGTGCTTTCCTCTTTGCCAGCATTAGTTCTTTTATTTCCGGCGGATATTTAACTTCGCTATTTCCGACTACTTTCCTTTTATATGGAGTGTTGTTCCACGCGGTGCTTTGTAAGACTTCAATAAATCTGCCGACTTCAGAGGAACTTAGGTGACGCAAAAAGTGGAAGAGGAACTGGAGACATCTGGCTAAATAGCTGGCTGGAGACGCGTGTTGTTTAAGGCCAAGGGACACCCCAAACTGTAGCGCCATCTAAAGTAAGTAAGTAAATCTTTTGCAGTGGTTTTGCTGCCTTCTCCTGCGTTGGGACGACTTTTACCTCGCACCCCTTGAGCACACAAAGACATCATATCTGAGAAGTCATTCATTGACCGGAGGTCAGAGTCTAGATTTCGGATCAGAATCAAAAAAGTCACCTACATATGTAGGTGAATATCATGACTAAGGCAAACACTGAAGGTGGAAAGAATAACCTTGAAAGATTAAACGAATATCATCGTCTTAATAGAAAGTTTCAATGCCAAGGCAAATCAAGACCTCGCAGATCAACATGGCAACTTGCAACGTAAATCGCTTTAAGTAAATAAGAGACATGTCACAAGTTAGATCTCAACCGATATGCATTGTACTTTCAACGAGATTGACCTTTTGGTTTGATCAGTCGGAGAGTTGCGAAAATCGTTTTTACAACAGAGGTGCAATGTGTTGCTGGAACAAAATAGAAAAACCACATGCAGCAATCTAAGGAGAAGTGTTACGAATGTCGTGTGATAAACTGCATCAACGCCTTTGTGGATACCACGGTAGATGTTCTAAAGAACTCAAGGGAATATTCCCTGAAAACGTTATAGGCTCTTCAAGAGCCCATCGTCTCTATGTGAGCTTAACGACTTCCCGAATTTGCCTTTACCAAGATTGCTTTTGTTATAGAACTAGCAAGCATTGGAACACGCAACTAGGAGACGTATTTGCGGACGAATTCGATCTTCAGCAGTTCAAAAGCAGAATCAACAAACGCCTATAAAACTGAATGCTATTCGGGCATTAAGACCGCATAGAGTCTTCTAGGTGCTGGATATACCCAATAAATGCTTAGGCAATTCCTTGCTGAACCCGACTGATGATCAGCTTTGAAATACAATGCTAAACTGTCTGAAACAAAAATGTACTGAATTCACATTGGCTTTTTTTGCCTGAATTGAGATTTAAGAGGCAGCGATAAATAAATCTGCTTCTACATCCACTGATAACGAATGCTTGAAAAAGTGAAATGCTTTCGACTCAGTGAAAACGAAGACAATTCTAAAGCACCTAAAGATGACTTATTCCTGAATCGACTGTATGAAAACTCTTTGGGATGGAGTCCGACAAGGTTCCTCATGGTTATAAGTAATGTAATTCGTGAAGGCCTTACAGAAAAGCAACGTCTCCGCTTTATCGTTTTCAGTCTGCTGACGATGTTTGCTTGCTGCTTTAAGGGCAATGAACTTATATCAAATGTCGCCCAGACCGAAACACGCAAAATGGAGGTAAAAATGTTCACAGCCATGATAAAATTACCCAGCTTTACGATCGACGATAGTACGCACTGTCAATATGCTTATCAATGGAGGGCGCCCCGCATCATATGATGACGTAGATAGAAGCAGCTTTCAGTTCGGAATTTTTAGCTTGTGCATTTTTGTCACTGAAGGAGCAACACCGGCTATGATTTAATTACCAATGCTCTAGTCGTCAGTGGCATTGATCGTCCCACAATAAGTGGAAAATAGCGTTGCTTGAAAGCCAAAGAATCATAACCACCTCTAGAGAGGTCTCAGTGACAATATCAGCGGGTAGGGTATGCCCGTAAAGTGGCGTCCGTTTTCATTGACGACTTGCTCAACATACTCAGCATGGTCACGCTGGTGATCTTGTAATCATAATTCCATATCAGCCTTCATGTCCAAAGTGCTCCAATTTGAAAAAAACATTTCAAATCATTTCACGAACCACAAGGGGGGTATACTGCTGTTAGATGGACTCAGGCGGGTGTCTATGGTCTCAATCGCAAAGTCTTAAAGGCACTTAGTGTGTTCCAGGCCGAGCTGCTCGCAATTGAAACCAGGGCGAATATGAATTACGACTATAACATCAAAGATGCAACCATCAATACATTCACCGATAATCAGGCAGCATTTGAACCAGTGTACTCTTCCTACCTCAACTCCCGTTTCTTCGGCCAAGGCATTCATTGACGACTAGGTTTACTACAAACAACACAAGCAAGGCTCTCTAGGATGCAGGCACACTAAAGCCGGACATCCACCATCACTCATGAATGACATTCTCTTGCACACATTCTCGCACTCTGGCACGCCGCCCCATCCACCTGGGAATGGCATTCATAAGGGGTAATAGATGCTCAGCTTAATCGAATGCTCCCGAAAGTCTATAAGAAATCAGCGGCATACAGTAGAAAAGAAACTTATTGCCGTTCGAACGGGACACTTTGCTTTTGCCAGCAGACCCTACTGTCTGCGACGCTTAAGAAGAGGGGGATGATACTTCGGATCTGGTGACCGACTTTTGGTGCTGATGGGGGTGAGTGCTGATACTGTAGATCCTCACCATTTCCCTGAAAGTCGAGAAAATTCCAATAAAATTGGTAAAAGCTGGGTCCTAATACATGGTAGTACAATGGACCAGTTTCGTCTGAGTCCTCCAATTAAGTGCTTTTAAGGCCAAAACCGTTCGATGGCTGCTTCAATGCTCTCCAAGACTTATTTATGCAAATCGAAATCGCTGACCAATTAGCCAAAAGGGGGTCCACTGAAAATTACGTATGTAGGTCCCGAACGCTTCTGCGTTTTCCAAACTCTGCATTTAGAACCAACCACTTCTCCTACTGAGATAATATTCAAGAAATCAGACAAGCAAAAGCCTCATGCGCCCTATGAAGAAAAACTAAAAGATACCCGCTAGCTCCCTTTCTGGACACTGCAGTCTAATACATATATCATCTTCACAAGATAGATATTGCCCAGGAAACTGAATGTCGATTACACCTAGAGAACGACAAAACAGACGAACATTTACTATGTTAGTGTGTAACTCGAGGCTAGTTTTACTCAAGCAACACCCCACCCCCGAGGACATCAAAAACGCTTCGACAGGTGATTCTATTCTTGTCTAACCGAAACAGAACCACTCTCTAAAAACAAGGCCGGACGGCTGGCTAAAAATATTACATTGACAAATGTTACAATAACAGGAAACCTATAAAAATTACAATTCGGAACCACGATCTCTAGAAATGACTTGGAGATGTCGAAATGTATTTTAGACCTTGAAACAAACTGGCGAGCTGTGGTCGTGGATGCAACATACCCTAGGCGGCATGACAGGAACCAAAAAAAAATTTGTTTCAAAAGTTATTACCAGTCGTCAACTAGTTTTGCGAAAACTTGTGATCACTCGCAGAGACTGGAGCATACCGGACACTGACCATCACTTCAAAGACATGACTGCCTGTTGTGTTCAAACATTCCATCAATCTCGTCAACACTCATCCCGACATTCGCATGTACTCGCAATAACACCAAATTGGTAAAAACTACAATTTCCCAGCAGATGCCATAAAAGGTTTTGCGTTGTGTCCAACATTTCCTCGAAATCGAACTCGGATCACCAGAGGAAAATGTACGGGCGCATCACTTATTCCACTCACCGCGTGCCCATTAATTGCACACATGTTGTTCGCCCTATAAGGGTAAACGCCTTCACCTATAATAATCTAATGGGGGACACGCTGATCACGGTAGCACCTTGCGATTTCGATCAACAACAACGATTAACATGGGGATCACAGAAATAGAATTGTCGCCGGCATTTCAATGCAACGCACTTGATTAATAAAACACAAAGCGGAAATGGCATTGGCGAATAAAAATAGCCCCAGTGGTGTGTGCACATTATCACGCGGAACCGAGGAACACAGTGCGGAAAAGCTTGCCAATTTCTCCGAGTTAAGTGAATAAAATTATAGGCGGTCACCTTAAGCTCTGCCAGACGAGGCAACGCGGCCCAAGTGTGGGACGGGCAAGTGGTATCTCATGCTCGTAGTCGTTGCACCCCATGACACGATCGATGCAAATCTCTCGCCGTTGAACTTGAACGTCTATAAGGAAGTAGTCCGGTTTTTTTTTCTATATTTTCACCCGAGACTAACGTCCACCCCCTCATTAGTGGCTTGATAGTTACTCCAGCCGTTAAAAAAGGCGAGACAGCGTTCAAGAACACGCCAATCTCGCGCTGGGGAGTGAAATATGAATATGACTCGCGCATATGCATACTCGTAGTTGTGGTGTCAAGTGCTGTAGCTAGCATTTATCTTTGCACAATCAAATGATAGGTAATTTAATTCATTTCCTGAGTTCCGCTTTTTTCTTCTCCCTCGAGTGCAATGCAGTAGGAATATTTTAAATCGATTCCTGACAGAGTCGGAGCGGGTATCAAGGCGCTGACATGGGGCGTCGCAAATAGTGGCTGGACAACAGGTCAACAATTTCAGGAAGATAGCGAATGCACTGTGCTTCTACCATGTTCTTACGGGCTACTTGGCAAGATTTATGAACGATAAGTCTAGTATGCCGTGAGGGTATTTGGAAATGTGGGCTTCATTGGAAGGTTGTGTAAGATCATTGAAATTTGCAAACGCTTTCTTCTTATTTACTTACTTACTTAAGGTAGCTCTACAGTCCGGGGGGAACCTGGGCCTCGAACGCCCTGAACGCTTTCTTCACCACAAAATTAACAACAAAATATCAAAGAAAAACGTCTGAAAGTTCTTTACAGCTACTAAGAACTCGGACTACAACATGACAGTATATGCATATTCCGCATGCCGTGTTGAAAGGTTCCAATAATTGTGAATTGCTAAACTACAAAATTTGACCAGCATCCGTCTGCTGGGCAAAACTTGATGAGAACTAAGCGAAGCTAGCTAACTAGACGCAATATAGGAAACTAAGCCTAAACAGGAGACACATTATCGGTGTCCTTACTTCCGCTGTTTAAATTCCAAGAGACAAGGCCTATTCTCAAACGACTTTTCCAGAAGGTCCTGGGACGAATCTTAACTCTTTTTCATTTGCAGCTGTCTGGTCTTGTTCCAAAAAAAAACTTCTCCATGCAAGATCTCTTCTACGACAACCTCTTCTACAATAACCTCGACAGAATAAGCTTTATTGACGTCAGAAATATTCTTCGTTTCACAAAAAGTTCGAGCTGATTTAATTAGTCAACTCAGTAGTACTGGATTAGCAGAAGATCTGTGGTATAAGTTTGTTCGCATTTAACATTCAACAGCAAACCTAACCAAACCTAGCTTAATTGCTTTGGATGACACTGTCCAGTCCGGCAAATGCAAGCATCTGCAGCCCTCTAGATCACCTGAGTGTGATCTTCCTCTACTGCGTTGTCCCGTTGAAGGGTTTTTGTTTGGGCGCATCGAAGTCAATCTGCTGTATTCTAGCCATCTAGACATTCAAGTTGACTTTTTTTGTGAGATGTATGCCGTGTATAACCTAAATAAACCCAGCTAGGCATCGTTTTCAACACAACAGCAAATGGGGACAATGTCATGTGGATGGATGACTTCAATTCCAGTGAAGGGCTCAGATCAGAATGGACTAGGTAATCACAATGACAATGGTCAAAGTTTTATGGGTTTCTGCGACCGATTTGTCATATTAAATTAAAATGATACGAATCACCAAGCCTCCGGGAGTATAATCTGTCATGAAAGAGCTTCTCAATTCGCCGTTCGGAGTCGGTAATAAACTGTAGGTCCCTTCCATTCGTGCGAAAATTGTAATACGCACAACATAAATGGTTGCGAGAAGCTAGACCTTGGCTCATCCCGAGCTGTCGCGCCTGCTTTTTTTTTTATAGCGGCAGGCGGAAGCGAGCCCCTATATCGTATTAAGATAAGAGAAGTGCAGTGTAGCCTGCGACGAGGCTAAGCAATTATATAAATTTAGGCGATGGCAACTAAAGCAAGCAGATGTGGTAGCAGAACTGTCTGAAGAATCGCAAAAAAGCTTATACATAGGTGGTCCAGGCTTCTGCCAATACCCGGCGAAAGGTCTAAATGGTTCTCATTTCTCATCTCCTACGGCTTTAGGACGTATATTCGAACAACAATATTCACCTCAACTTACAGTAAGGAGCAGATCACTAAAGCGATCAAATCACTGAAAAATAACAAGGCATACCGAGGGTATTTTTCGAGGAGTTCAAGACTTCATTCCTTCACAATAATTGCTTTTAAATGTATGGTAAGCTATGGCAAAAAAGGAAATTCTTGGCCCGATATAGTTAAAGAAAATTCACGGATTCATCCCTACATGAAGGAGTGTAAGGAAAAGGCCGCGGAATGGGCGGCGAGCGGCAAAATTAAAACGTATGAAATGATATGGTTGGGACCACACAGTCATTGAGCGACAAGCGTCATTTCTGAGCAACATTCTCTACCACTCTGCCGCTTGCCGCTCATTGTGTGGCCTTGGCCCAAGCCTAATAAAAGCGATAGGCCCCAATACTGAAAACTGGACTTAAGTAAGAAAACTGCTTGACAGAATCAATTGGTGCTCAAAGTACTTGGAGTACTTGGACAATAGCAAAGCATTTCGATCCATGAGCAAGAGATATCCTTTTTTTCAATGGGATTCGCATAAGTCTAGGAAACTTGTACAATGGCAACAATATAACAACTCTGTACTTACATGCACACATGACTTCGATGTAAAATTAATAACCCCATGTTGGGAAAAGAGAATCACTCACCTAAAATTAAATCAAAAAAAAAATGCAATTTAATTTAATTTTGCAAATTTAAAGTCAGTTAAAAAAAAATATTTCAATTACAAGGAGTACCTAGGTCATATAATATGTAACTTCTCTAAGGAGAAGGACGGTGCCTTTAGACATTTTACAACTAGTGTCGAGATGCTTCAATGAACTCAAAGCAATCATCGTCGAACGCGCAGTATTCAAATACCTGACCAGACATTGTACAAGGGCCGATCGTCTTTATCACCACTTAGCAACTGCACAAACGTCCTTCTACGAAAATTTCTTTTGTAGAAGTACACATTGGAGCCCGCTTCCAGAAGACATGTTTCCTCGCCGAATTCAAACCGCAAAACCCTTCAAAAACTTCAAGTCGTAAGCGATGTTAATTCGCCTTTCACGAGTAAAGTATATACAGTGTGCTGAGACTGCAAGTTTCTGGGATCCCAAATATTATTGACAAATATTATTACAAGATGCCAATAGAAACTGAAATTATCTTTCGATCAAATGCACTGAGAGTAAGCCGCATTTTACTAAGCGAGCTGACACAGGTTCCAATCTCAAAATATCTATCAAAAAATGTATCGCATCACTACCTCTCGACAAGTAACGACAAACCTTCGAGAGTATAACTTGGACTGCTCAATTTGCTGCTAAGTCTGGTCTAACCTTAAAGCTCTGACCAAGAAATAAAGCCTAGCATGCATAGGAACAACCAATGCGATTAGGACAACTCCTACAGTTGGACTGAAAGCTATTCTTAATCTGTTACCCCTAGAACATCTACTGCAACAATGAGCGCTCCAGGAATCAACTAATCAAGACACTGGAGATTGGATATGCCCAGATATAACACAAATATTTTGGCACCGTCGTTAAACCCGATCGCACCGTATATACCATTCGCATGTGTTTTGTCAATTGGGGAACAGTGGGAAAAGGAAGATTTTGCGAATTCCAACTCCATATCCACCAACACAGATGGCTGAAAAATAGACAATAGACGTAGGAACGAGCATCTTCTCTGAGATACTACAATTGAACAGCTCAATCCGACCCCCATATCATAGCATGGTTTTCTAAGCGGAATTTCTAGCAGTGACAAGGGCCACCGAATTAGCTTCGAAACAAGAATCATGGAAAGCGGCGTTGCATAGAAGAACCACAGCTGCTCGCGAGCTCTACGAGGAGAGACGAACACTGGTTTTCAAGAAGAAAAAGAAGGAGTATGAGAAATGCGCGGTCGAAGAGATAGCGAGATTTTACTGCAGGAATTAGGTTCGGAAGTTTTACCAAAGAGTAAAAAGAACCTGTCAAGGCTACAGAGCCCGAACTGAAGCCTGCAAGGATGAACAAGGGAACATCGTAGTAGAATCGCAGTCAATGCTGCTACATCTGCAGAATATTTAACGACGACAATGAGTCGAGTCCTGCTGTCAGGTAGAATGAACCATTAACCCTACATCGCTTACAAGATCTTATCTGCCGTGTTGTGTGAATGCCTGAAGCCGTTCTTTAACAACATGATCAGTGTGGCTTCAGGACGGGAAAGTCCACCTTCGACCAAATATTCACACTGCGGCAGATCTTGGAGGAAACCCAGGAACTATCAATGGATATCCACCACCTCTTCATCGATTTTAAGGCCGCGTATGACAGCATATATTGAGACGAGCTATATAGAGCCATGTCTAGTTTTGGGATCCCTGCTGAAATCAAACGACGAATAACTCTTGCCAATCGCTGTTTCTTTGATCTAAGAAGGCAATTGAGTAACAAAGCCCTCTCTCTAACAACTAAAGTTACCCTGCATAAGACCTTAATTGTCCCAGTCCTGCTCTACAGCTCAGAGGCATGGATTTTGTCAAAACCGGTTGAGGTTGCTCTTGACTTTTTCGAGAGGAAAATTCTTCGGGTCTGCATAGACGGTGAGTGGAGAAGAAGATACAACGACGAACTGTACAGGCTGTACAGCGACATCGGCTTAGCCAGAAGAGTGTAGATTCAACGACTAAGGTGTCTGGGTCATGTAAGGTGGATGGACACCAATGCTCCGGCCCGGAAAATAATCGAATCCGCACTCAAGGGACGCGCAATAGAGGGACACCGCGACGCAGGTGGCACATGTAAGTTGAAGGGGACCTTAACCAACTTGGCCTGCAAAACTGGAGGCATCTGGCTAAAGATCGAGCTGGCTGCAGACGCCGTTGGTTTAGGCCCAGGTCCACCCCGAACTGTAGCGCCACCTTAAGTAAGTAAGTAAGACGGTAATATTACGGGAGGATTTTACATTTTACATTGATAACAAGGCGACTATTCACTATCAGTTACTAGATAATATCGAAGCTTGTGCAAGGAGAGCCCTCAACGCTCAGTTCTAGTTATACATTATTTCGTAAAACTGTGCTGGGTTCGTCGTAATTCTGGGGTTGCTAACGAACTCGCACTGCAGAGATCTGTCCTTGACTGTGAACAAGCTGACCACACACTTAAACTTCCGCTGTGAAACATAAGGGGGGGTAATGAAGAGAAATCTCTAATGGCAACCAAACTGATTCTCAAGAAGACGCTGGCCATACGACGACATAGCCAGAACTTACAAACTTCTGCAAGCTGGTAGGAAATCCCTGTCGCTCTTGGAAGGCCCACTTACAACATGCTGAAGTACCCCAACAAAGAAATCTACGTCTAAGCTACGATGACTTTTGCAGAGGATGCGGTGACGCCAAAATCCTTGGGGACACAACTCATTTTCTCTGTCGCTGCCAAACTTCCGTCACACAAGGAACAAAGCTTTAGGAAAACGTAAACAATTTGGAAGGGATACCAAATGGTTGGAAACATAATGTCGCAAGCCTGCACGAGAAAGAACCACTTGGTTAGATGAAGACGATCTTCACTTCGTCCTAATCAACCTGCTAACCGTTCACTCAAAAAAAAAAAAAATAATAAATAATGTCGACGCCCCTAAATCCATTCGCCTGAAATCATTTTACACTTTAGTCCAACCCTTTTGCTGCGTCTGGAATTGTTCACCGATTGCAGCACTGAATGCGTTCTAAACAATCGCTCAGACAACAAGACGTATTCGAGAAATAAAACTCGCTAAGGCCAAGGTCTCCGTTTTTCTTAATTGAGGCGAGCAGCATTTGTGGTTCGTCATCGGTGCGCCAATCAATTTATGTACTCTCCGGACAGTTATTGTTCGAATAGCAAATGTAATTCTATTTCGCGTGACACAAGTGCATCGTTGCAACTATTTATGGGAAATGCATCATTTTGTTTTCAATTTGAAGCGATGATAATTTCCATTCATGACGCAAGGACACTCGCTTCAAATGATGACACTGTCTGAGTTAAAAAAGGAGTGCGCTACATCTGACCGTCATGGTTTAGATTCAAAATTGATTTTACTAATCGCCGAGCACGAGCTGATTCACCTATTGTGACTACACGCACTCATTATCGAGCGAAATTAACAAACAGATATAAATACCCATTCGCCACAGAAATGATTGGACAGATTTGTACCTTCACTTGTGAATGCTGCAAACGATACTCGTATCTTTGCCAAAACAAGTTCGGCTGCGCGATCGGGTGATTGTGACAACTCAACTCCATCTATCGTTAATAGGTTAACCATTATGATTTGGTAATTGCGTGGCCTTTGATTGCCTGCGAGATTATCGCCGGCTCTTTTGTGATTGTTACTGAGGAAACCACCACCTATCGCTAACTAATTGGCTGCGCGAATTTTTGGCACGGCTACTTACTCTGTCGACGCGTGTCCTTCACCCAATTCTTCGCTTTGGCAACGAATTCCGAAAATAAATTCGCGCCTGCCACTCGGAAGCTTCTATGATTTATTTTGGTTCGGTAAGTGGGTAGATGTGAGAAGGGCGGCGTGGGCGGGTGGGCACACTCTCACTTGCACTTAGTTTCATTGTTTATGTTCGAATGCAATTGCATAAGTCGAGTATTTATTTTGAAGAAGGTCTGATCTGAGGATTCAAAGAGATCTAAAAATAGCACTTTTGGTGTTTAGAACAAGATTATTATTACAAGTTTCGTTAATACTGCGACTGGCAAGCAGTGCTTTGTTCGTCAGATTACCATGGGACGTGGTGTGTTATCTATCATCTCGTCCATCGAAATCAACTTATTGGCAGTCAAATGTACAAAGATATATGGGAACGATGACGCTTTGCTTTGTATTGGTCATCTGATGGCTTGAGATTTAAAGCATAAAATTCAGTCAAGAAAATCGCATCATCATGACCTCTCTCTGCGAAGCTTAAACTAAAGTTGACCGTCATACCTACTAAAGGGTTTTTCAATAGGGACGCTACAAAAGTAGAGCGACAGGGACAGCAAACGACGCCATATTTTTCTTGCGGTTTTTTGACATTTCTCTTCAGTAAGGTTTGCCATTTCATGATGGAAAGATATACGAGCCAACAACGAGTCGAAATTATTAAAATTTACTACCGAAATTCGAAGTCAGTGGCCTCAACGTTAAGAGCGCTACGTCCAATTTATGGTCGTCATAATCGTCCTAGTAGATCAACAATTGAGCGTCTAGTGGAAAAATTTGAATCCACAGGCACAGTACAAAATGTTCCCGTGCCAGTGAGACAAAGAAGTGCCCGTAGTGTCGAGAATATTGCTGCCGCTGAGGCTTCAGTTGCAGAAAGCCCAAATGTGTCTCTAACACGTCGTTCTCAAGCGTTGGGCATCTCTGTGACGTCGTTGTGGCGAATTTTGCGAAAAGATCTTGGCCTACATCCTTACAAGATTAAATTGACGCAAGAACTGAAGCCGCTTGACCACCAGAAGCGTCGTATGTTCGTGAATTGGGCTGAGCAACAACTTGAAAATGATTCGGATTTTCATCGAAAAATCATCTTCAGCGATGAGGCTCATTTCTGGCTCAATAAACAAAATATGCGGTATTGGTTAGGCAGCAATCCACACATACTCCATGAGTCATCATTGCATCCCGAAAAAATTACGGTTTGGTGTGGTTTATGGGCCGGCGGCGTCATTGGGCCGTACTTCTTCCGTGATGATCAAGACCGGCACGTTACTGTGAATGGGGATCGCTACCGTTCAATGATAACCGAATATTTTTGGCCCCAATTGGATGATATGGACTTGGAGGACATGTGGTTCCAACAGGACGGCGCCACAAGCCACACAGCGAATGTCACAATCAATTTATTGGAAACCAAGTTTGGAGAACGTGTTATCTCACGAAATGGTCCAGTCGCTTGGCCGCCTCGGTCGTGCGATTTGACGTCGTTAGACTATTTCCTGCGGGGCTACGTCAAGTCTATGGTCTATGCTAACAAGCCAGCGACGATTGATAAACTTCGTACGAATATCGAACGTGAAATTGCAGCAGTATCGGCCGATTTATGCTTGAAAACCGTCGAAAATTGGGTTCAGCGTCTGGACTTCTGCAAGCGTGCCCGTGGTAGCCATGCAAAAGAAATCGAGTTCCATACATAATGGCATCGAACGTACTTTCACAGGAATAAAGAATTTCATTGATATCCAAAACCGTTTTTGTTTTATTTAAAAAAACTTTTGTAGCGCTCTTATTGAAAAACCCTGTAGTTACACCCTTCATAAATGTCTTCTTTTGCTGTACAGAGCTTTGTCCTAAGACCTGATGAAATTGCTCATACGATGGAATCCTAACAATAGAGATGCATGGAAATGGCACTAGTTGTATCGCGTAAGACGTCGAAGACGCCTATAGATGGCTGAACCAGATCATGAGATACGTCCAATCCTTGAAACAAGACAAACGAACTGTGTAGGTAGGTAAGTAAGCGGGCTGTCCAATGTCCACGCGAGGCACAGACACATGTAGGCCAAGAAAGGCCCTTTGTGATACCACTGGGATCTATATCCTAGGTGCCACTCCAACTAATGAAACCATTTGGAGCTCTTTATAAAGCTGAGGATACTTTAGACTTCAGTATGCGATAGTTCTGTCTTCGCCGTGGCTCAGTGGTTAGTGCGTTGGACGCCGAGCGGCGTGGGTTCAAGTCCCAGCCAGGAAGACCGGCACCACCTCTCGTCGTGTCATGAAAGAGCTTCTCAATTCGCCGTTCGGAGTCGGCAATAAATTGTAGGTGTCTTCCATTCGTGCGAAAAATGTAACACGCACAACATGAATGGTTGCGAGAAGCTAGGCCTTGGCTAATCCCGAGCTGTCGCGCCAGCTATTTTTTTTTTTTATGCGATAATTCGGCCAAATTGCCGAGGTGATAGACTCCTTCCTTCCTTCTTCCTTCTTTGGGATAGGGCAGGACAAGTGCAGAGAAAATGGAGGACCGTTTCCTAAACAAAGAGACTAAGTCTAGCAGAGTAAACGTAGATAGGAGGACTAGGAGGCAGATGTCCACTATCTTTTTAAAGAGATCATATCAAAAATGATGCAAGATACCTTTAGCCTGACTCCAGATTGGTGCAGGACTAAGGGGATAACCATCAATCTTGGTAAAACTATCCTTGTACTCTTCTCAGGAAGATAAAGTATGATCTTAAGCAAATCTCACTGGAAAACATTCCCATCAACCAGGGAAGCGAATCTTGTATTTAATATCTTGAAGGAATCCTCAGCAAAATGCTAAACTGGAACTCTCCCCTGAACCTGAACGTAGGAACAATGCTTAGTCTCACATTGCTACTTCTCACAGTGTAGATAGAAGCTATGCTGAATGCTCTTAGGTTGCTCCAGATACCAGAACTTAAAACCGTCGACCTTACAGGATAAGGATTCTAAGGAACACATCCAAAGCGACCCAATTCTCAAAATCCGCCAGCAACCGAGAAGGGGCTGATTCCTATTTTAGGGTGGCACCCAGTAGCACCCACTCTAAAGTAGCGCAAGGGAAAGCCGATTTGCTGGTATCCAAGGGCCGCAAAGAACAAACTGCTCCATCTAACGCGGGACACCTTAAGCTCAGCACAGGGAGAAAATGACTGCCAGTATCAACCTGGAAACATCAAATATTGAACGTATGTACCTAGCAAACGTACGGCGAAGTTAATTTATAGCTCTCATAATCAGAGCTTCAACGACTTTCTACATATATAAACTGGATGTGAAAAAAAACGTACACATGATGTTAGAACGGCAACCCCAAACCAGACCCCTAGCTTTCCCACTTATGTCTAAAGGGGATTGATGTCCGAAAGTTGAGGTTGAAGTTCAACTTAGGCGGTGTGTAGTCGGTGTTTTTAGGGCAAATATTGGGGAATCTAAGGTCGAGTAGAGGCCAATATGGCAGTTTGACTATAAATAGAAGGCCTTCAGGCTGATGGTCGCACTAGCAGCTGACTGCATCCAAAAATGTCTAGACAAAATAGACGTAAGAGCACGTCAAGTGCCACGGAGCACGTAATTCTTCCACTTATGTATATACATTACACCTACGGTGTAAAGTTTTGTCTAAGATCATCCACAAACCAATGACACGTAAAACCAGTGTATTAAGGAAAGAATCAAAAAGGTCTCGATCGCTTTTTACACTTGCAGCAGGATTTTTATGAAGAACTGGGGACCTAAACCCAGTATAATCCTATGGCTGTACTGTGCGATGGTTAAACCGATATTAACGTAAGAGGTTTAGTCTGGTGGCAACTTGCAACAAAAACCACTAACCTTAAAGCCCTGACCAAGATACAAAGGTTAGCTTGCATTGGAATGATCAATGCACTGAGGTCTACTCCAACAGCAGGGTTGGAGACAATTCTCAATCTGCTACCCCTTGATCTATACATGCTGGAATCTGCAGCAAAGAGCGCTCTGAGATTAGACCAGAACTCTGGAGAGCAAACACATATGGACACGCCCAGATATTGCACAAATATCCAGGTACAAGTATCGAATCTGAATACATGATTCCGACAGAGAACAGTGGGAGAACAAATAACTTCCTATGGAGACAAAATCCATCTTCACGGATGGCTCCAAGATTTTTTTTTTTCCTGGTTGCGCCAAAGGATGTGTAATCTTCATAGATACCGGCAGCCCGGGCGACCGGCATGCACAATTCGCAAACCCGAATGATCGATTTCAGGGATACGCCTACGTTCTAACGCACACCCTGCACAATGGAACCACTCTCCCCGCAGGACTGCCGTTTGGTATTACTTTGCGGGGCTGGTTAGCCTTTTAGACTTCTCTAAGCGTTGTTATTCATGCTGCGTTCGCGCTCTAGGCGCCTAAGATCGTTGAGTATGCTCACCGCCATGTTACTTACAATGGACCAGTTTTCGTCATTCTGAAGCATGTAATTTACAAGATTCTCGGGAGTGCGCCACTATCGTGGGCAATGAAGGCAAACATGCTCCAAGACGGACATAGGCACGGGTGCTGGTGTATTCTCTGAAGATCTAGGACTCAGCAGCCCAATAAGACTCCCTGACAACAGCAGTGTTCTCCAGGCAGAGGTTCTAGCAGTGACCAGAGCTGTCCGATTGGCGTCAATGGCCACGGTATCACAGGAGGATATCACGATCTTTACAGACAGCCAAGCGGCTATAAAAGTACTAAATGCTATTTTAATCACATCCAAACTTGTAAAGTGCTGTCGCGAAGAGCTGAGGGTTCTTGGCACGCAGCATAATGTAAAACTCTGCTGGGTCCCTGGCCACATTAGTGTGTCAGGAAACGAGACTGCTGACGAACTGGCTAGGAAGGGATCAGCCCTGGAACCAGAGCTAGCTGACGGTACAATTAAACATCCACTTCGTCATCTGAAGGAATTAATAAGGCTTAGATTCTTAACCGAGGCGAATAACAGATGGAAAACACTAACCACCTGCGAAATGTCTAGAAGATTATGGCCATTAATCCTACCTTTCATTACTGGTAGGATTAATTACAGGCCACAATATGCTCAGGTATCATGCAAAAAAGCTGCACCTGACAGGGGAAGACATATGCAGGGGATGCGGAGACGAGGATGTGCATGAGGACACGACTCACTTCCCCTGTCATTGCTCAAGCCTCTACAATATTAGAAAAATAACACTGGGAAGATACCTCTTCGATAACAAAGAAGAGTTATCGGATGGTTCACTGTAGGATCTACTCAAGTTCGCAAAGAGAGCCGGGTGGCTATCATCAGGCATATAAAATCACGCAGTGGGAAGAAGCTAGTAAAATACATGGGTACCACAACGGGTCTACATTGACCTAAGTGAGATGGAGAATATTTTATCGTCTTCATCGGCCCGATAACCTAACCTAATCTAAAGCCAGTGTTGTACGAGGTACCCAACTTTTTACCAACTGCAGTAGAGCACTGCATTGACTTTTAGGGCGTTCTAGAATGAGACTCAAAAATGTGGCTGTGTTAGTAAAACTCAGGTGGGTGTCATTTAAAGAAAAAATGTCTATTGGGATAATTTTATATTTTCTAATGAACCAGTGACTAGATCGGTTCGTTCGGAGTCAAACCTCACTTCGCTTTTAGCTACCCATCTTGAGAGCTGAAAGCGTTTGCTGAAGAAAAGACATCATCTGTATAGGCAATCACTATCAAACTAGACATTAAATGCTACAATCCAGAGAGAGGGAGACAGAACACCTCCCATGTTAGAAATTGGGGTGTGTATGCACTACGACCTGTAGAGATTGTGCTCCGTGAGGGGAGTAACGCAATTCACTTTATAAAAACAATGTTGAGATGCTGACAGCTGTTTGGCATCTATGCTGCAGCGTAGGTGGACTTTTGACAATCTTTCCAGCGTTTTCAAAGGCAAGGACGATTGACTGATCTGACGAAGATTGTAAGCTCTTTTCTGGCTTAGGATTGTAAAGAAGGGAAGTACAATAAATATTTGCAGAGTTTTTGAAGTGCCTGACAAACTAATCCTTTCTTGTTTCACAGGATAACAAAATACAACTAGTTTAAGTAGAAAAGTCTCTAGGTTAAGTAAGGTGGCTGCCAACCGAAGCCAAGACACGTAGAACAATGATAGAGCCGTTGTGATACCACATGGATCTTGGAGAATTCTCATTTGCCTATTAGAGCTTCTCATGAGGCATCTGAGACTTCTGATATCTGCGTTGATTAGATCGCCTAGATCATTGTAGAAGGAGGCACCTAGGTGAATTTTTCTTCTATGGGAGAGTGCGGGACAGGTACAAAGAAGGTGGAGAATAGTTTCCTCCTCTTCTCCGTCTAGCGCTGATGTGCAATCTCTTGAGAGAAATCAAATCCATAGAGCGTTTCAGAGAGACGAACGACAATCTAGGGCTACTAGTGAAAAGCAGCTATCCGAAAAGATGCAGATATCTGAAGCGGATATCACGTTTTCCTTAGCCAAGGTAAGACTTCCTTTCTGAGTCTCCCTACTGTAATTTGGGAGCTGGACTTCAACCTATCCCTTCGTTGGTCTTTGATCCATCGGAGTAGAAGTAAACCGAGTTGTCATCCTTCCAGAATGACCTGGAGGGGATTGTTACTTCGACGTTTTTGTCAAAATTCAGTTTGGATATGGCGTAGTTATTGTTTCCTGGGGAGATTGTGAGACTATTCAGAATGGAGGCGAGGCCAAATTCTTTACTGGACCACTGTGAGACTGCTTTGAGACGAACACTGAGACTGAGACGAGCACTACCAGCCATTTGTCTGCCAAAGATGTCAATAGGAGTCAAATGAAACACAATGCCCAGTGCCGCAGAGGGTGTTGCACGAAAAGCATCACTTATGCACAAACAAGCTGATGGTTGGACTTAATTTAGTTTAGGGCTTTATCCATGGCACTCCACCAGACGACTACACCGTACGTGAGTATCAGTTTTATGACCGCGGTGTATAGCGAGGGAGTTATACGGGGTTGCAATTCCCACTTATTCCCGATAGCAAAGGAAAAGTGCTACAGTAGCTTTCCTACCCCTTTCTTGGATGTTAGATCTCCAGCTTAGTTTCCTATCTAAAATAAGACCCAAATATTTTGCTTCGTCAGAGAAAATTAAGCTTTCGAGGGTCGATAAATGGAAGAGAAGTCTCTAAATAAAATAACAATAATCTACAGAATGAGTGCACTTCCTTGTTTTAGATTATTTTAATCCAAGTGAGCGATACCATTGTGATATCCAAACAGCTTCTTCATTCCGACCCGAATTATGCGCAAATTTTCGTACGTCTTTTGCTACTTTCAATCCCACCTTCTAATTTGTCAAGTGCGACCTTATTTCAACTTCCGTACGTTTGTCATCAACATATGCTGAACAAATATTTGCACTCTTGTTGGGTTTTCTCCATTCAAATTTGACACACTTTTCCCAACTGGAACAACATACAACGTCCCATAGTGCTAATCCTAAAACTTAAAATTGAATTATTGCCATTTTGACTTCCTTATTTGCTTTGCCGTGCGAATTTGAAACCTTAACCCAAATTGTTTGTTTACAAGTCCCACTTTCAAGAACACCGTACGGAACTTATCTTTCACGCTGGCAAAGGTTTAGAATTTCTCATTGACCCAAAATGATAAGGAGGAGCGCCATTTGATTCAACAACCGAACTAATCGCTTTGTTTTGCATTCAAATCCCAGAAACGAGGAAATTAAACAGCACATGCTGCCAACTACCAAGTCATATTTGCATTGGCATTATCGTCGCTTTTGTTTGGAGAAATGTGTGTTCGGTATCCACCCACTTTAAGGTCAATCGATGTGGGAATTCGGTGAATTATACGAATTATACGACCACATTAGCAGCAATAAACGCCAGCTACGTGTGGACCTGCATCAGATACGAATTGTAGGTCCGCTCAGTGCATGCATAAGGTCATCTCGAGTCACTCACCCAAAGAAACATATCGCTTAAGTGGATTTTTTTTTAGGTCCAACCAACCTTTTTTTTTTTTTGACTGTCAGCTTCGGATATCTCGGACCTGCATCACATCAAGGGGTCCGGGTCCGCATGGAACAAGTGGAGAAACACGATATTAATCACCGAGGCAAGCCCAAAAGTCTCATTACAAGGTTGCCAATTTGACTGGGAAGGATTTTCGGTTGTTTTGCTTCTGTCGCGGTCGGTTCCATCGGTGTTTTTCGTGAACTTATTACACAGAGCACTCGGTTGAGTGTGTTTTTAGGTTAAGCAGGAAATGATGCGTTGGTCGTCTCAATGCAACGCATACGTGACAAGCCAAGAGTAATCGCCATTTTCGGTTCCCATTTTCAAGTTGAACCACCTTCGGAACGACGATACCGAACGTCGCCGTCGCAGTGAGTTGAAGTATCTACCTGTTGGCTGGGTGCCGTGTCTCGGCATCCTGTGGAGCATTTTTTCGAATTGTAGCAGTCAGTAGTAGGTTCTGAAAGGTTGTTCCTTGTACGTTCGGTTTTTGTGCAGGTTGATGTCCTTGTGATGGCGATTATATGTAGATCGGAAAAGGTTGCATAAGCCAGTCGATGGTTTCACTTTTATCTGAGTGCACATCGCGATAATTAATATCGTAGCTCGCAGCATGCAACGAAACGCAGTTTGAATGGACTCGGTGAGGTAATTGATCACGAAAATGTGAACTGAACTCAATTATGGCGGAGATAGTTGATTTGCTGGTCAGTTTTTTTGCTCCCTTTGGCAGTTGGGTTTTGTTTTGAATGAGTAAAGTCCTTCGTAAGAAGGGAGGATGACAGAGTTTATTGACATAGTCCGAAAAAGGACATCTTATCGAGCGTAAAAACTTCCCATTTCAGTGAAGCAAGACCAGAGAAAAAAGAAAAATATTCTGAGCCCGTCTCGTAAATATCACACGAAACTACACGTGAATGTCCACAGCGTCTATATTGTGAGTGAAGCAATAAGTTTATCTGGCAAAAGGTGATTGCGTTCTGCCTGCAATGATAGCTTTATTAAGAGCAGCTACAACTGGGGAGATAGGTCAATGTGATCGTTATTCTCAAACCAGGCAACAGGCCAAACGAGCTGACTAAATCGTACAGACCCGTCAGTCGAATATCTTTCATTCCGAACACGATTAAACGACTCATAGACGTTTGTATCAAAGGGCGGCTAGAGATATCTATCCCTCTGCATTCAACTCCAATTTAAATACAGGAAATGAGGGTCCCCTTCACGATCTGATCAAATAAATAGAAAAGACACGCGGCTCCAAAGAAATAGCGACTTGATAGCAAGGGCTATCGGACATTAACGGACGGCTCCAATATCGCCGGCAACTCTGCTGCTGGCGGATATTGTAACAACTCACCGGTAGAATTTGCGATTCATTTAGATCTCCTCGTCACAGTATTCCAAGCAAAAGTCCTTGCCATTTTGAAGGGAGATGGAGTTCTCTTGAAACACCACACCCAGAGAAGGAAAATAGGAATCTGCTCGTCATAACGACGCCCGCCTTGTCTGGGTTCCGGGTCACGCAGGTGTCATGGGGAATGAGAAAGCCGACGAACTGGGAAGAGCGGGGGCGCACTCGATAGAACGAACCGCTGAAAACACAGTGAGAGTCGCATTAACAATAATTAAAACAGCAACCAACGAGAGGATACAAAGGGATTTCGAGGATCACTGGGCAAACCTCCCGACATGCAAAATGGCTAGATCACTCGTAAAGAAACCAAGCAACCTGCTCACCAGGAAGGCTCTAGGTTCAAGCAGAGAGCAATTGAGGCTGATGGTGGGACTCATCAAAGGACACATTAACCTCAAAAAATACATGCATGCCTCGTTGACACAGAGACATGTAGGAACTGCAAGGAAGGTGAAGAAGACCTCGAACACTTCCTATACTACTGGCCAGCCCTAACAAGAATGCGACAGAAGACCCTGGGATTCATGTGGATATCGGAGCTGAGACATCTCAAGAACAAAGTAATCGGTGGAAACCTGGACTTCACCAAAGAAACAGGAAGATTCGCCAGACCACACGTACACTAGTACCAACTCTATGTTTTGTTTCCACCTTCCCTAGATTCCTACATATGTCCTGAGACCTAAGTGAAGAGCCTTCCGCTCACCCTGTTTGTTAAGGCCAACCTCCGGGGTCTTAGACAACCAAAAAAGTTCATCAACCCCAACCTATACAAGGCCAAGACTGTGCTTGATCTCACCAAAGGCGAGTTAGGAATCTTAACGGGCTTTCTAATGGGACAATATCCACTCAGATACCATCTGCATAAAATATTTGCCAGCTCTCTGAAGAACAGAAAGAAACCGCTGAACATATTCTGTGCGTATGTCCAGGAGCCGTAAGTAAAAGATTACTCCACTTAACGTGTGCCTCGGTCAACCTAGCGAAAATTTGGAAAATCGAACCTAAGGCTATGCTGAGGTTTATCAAAAGCCTCAACATAACCTCTGGCTAAACCATTTTGGCCAACACAATAGGCCTCATAGGTCGGAGTGCGCATTTAAGGCCTTTAATACCGAATACAGAAAGGCATACTCACCTTCAAAGGGAGGCAGTAGGTGCATTAGACTATTTGTACCCCTGACAGTATTTTTTTAGCTCACAGTATCAGTCTTAGGAGAAATACAAAAATAAATCCTTTATATTATAGAAGGGAGAAAATTTTAAACGATGTATGCAATCTAAGAGAAGAAATCTTTAAATTGTTCGGGCTAATTGACATAGTCGATAGCCTCATTTGAAAGTGTTTGACTCAAGACTGCAAACTATCGACAGTAATCGCTTCAGCCTGGTAATATGCTTAGTGAACTTCCTTAATCTAACCGTGGTGGGTGGTGGTGTTTTCTCCGACAGGCTTAACCTCAGCCTAGCGTTCCGTCTTTCAAATCATTGTAGCGTGTTCCAGGCTGAAATCATGGCGTTCAGAGAAGTCTTATCTTGGCTGAAGAAAAACGTGATATCAGCCACGGATATCCGCATCTTTTTGGACAGTTAAGCGGCACTAAAGTCATTGGAATCAGCCCTAGACTGCCGATCGTCTCTTATAGAGAAGGCGGAGCAGTTCAGTATTCACCTTTGTTGGGTGCCAGGGCACAGTGACATTCCATTCCAACTGCAAGGCTGATGAACTCGCCAGATATGGAACAACATTACATATTGGGCCTGATAAGCGCACCTTAGATATACCAATCGCTAAAACTAGATGCTATCGAAAGAACAAATCTTAGGCGAACAAGTGGTCAGTCTAGCGACAAAGGCGGATATGTTAGTCTAGCGACTAAACAGATTTGACCAAAGCTGGATCTGAAACGCTGTAAGTACTTGATTTCTCTCAATAGATCGCATATCAGCACTATAATAGGTGTCATTACAGGACACTGTCTAATAGGCAACAATGCAATAAGACTTGGCGTTTACGCAAACGACTTCTGCAGAAGCTGTATGGACGAAGAAGAGGAGGAGACTATTTTCATCTTCTTTGCACATATCCAGTTCTCTCCCGCAAAAAAAACTTTACTTAGAAGGCTTCTTCTACACCAACTTAGGCGACCTGATAAATGCCGATGTCAGTAGTCTCCTACACTTTATAAGAAGCTCTAATTGGTTCAATGAGTAGGCAGGAGATCCTTCCCAAATCAGTGTAGTATCACAACGGACCCCTCATGGGTCTAAGTGTGTTGACTTTAGCTGGCAACCACTTCAACCTAACCTAACCTAACCTATTAGTATAAAATCTTTCATTGTGGAAGATGAAAAATGAAGGACAGACTAGAGGCCGGCTAAAAGATAGTTTGTTATGAGCTTGATTGTTGCTCTACTATCTCAATCCCTGTTGTGGCCTTTCAGTAGTCTTTAAACAAGTCGTAACCCAAGCAAGCTTCCAAGACGTAAGAGCTCTAAGAGAAATGCTGATAGGTCGAGAGTATATGGAAACAACAATAAGGTCAAACATGTCAAATAATAAGGAAGTTGACAGGCTTTCTCGAGGAACTTGGAGGAGTTGAAGAGGCCGAGTATTTTGAGAGCGATCTTAAAAAATCCCGCCTAATACAACTTCAGACTCAAAACATTTTCACGTATTGTTCAAGCTCTGACACCCACCGCCTTGACTGTCTCATGATCATCAAACAATAAGTGATCAAATCAAGAATTATTCTTGCTCTAGTCGTAAGTAAATTTCAATGACATCGCAGAGAAAAGGGGAGAAGGATGATAAATAGTTTTTTTCATTAAACTAATTCGTTAAAATTGTGTGTAAGATCTCGTCGAATGTCGTCGATTGTCGATCGACGAACGAATCGATCACCTTGAAGGTTTCGAGTCATGCTGTGCATATGCGTTTGCCTGTCGTCGGCTGACTTGACTTCGTGCGTAAGCCAGTGTGCACACACACACACACACACTATCCCATATAAAATAAAAATAAAAACAAATTTATATACTAAACTTTGGCGAATCTGTTATGGTCAGGGCCTCGATTTAGAATTGACTGCATCGCCTGATAAAATGATAGATATACCGACCAAACGGCCGATTGACTACATACTCGCACATATGTTTTGTTCATGAAAATGCCACTTTTGTTTTAGTTTTAATTTTATTTTTATTTTTCTGTTATTTTTCTATAAAACAATTTTTGCAAATTGCGTTTACCTTCGTCGAATTGGAACAAACATATTTACGACACAATTTGCTAGAAGTCGTGCGAAATAAAGAACTGACGTGCGATACGTACTCGTCGTCGGCCGGCATGGTTAATCGATTCAGGTATAAACTGACGTCGATGTGGGATTCAATTGCAATTTTTTCTTTCGAAAAAATCGCGACAGTTTGTTGATTTGAATACCGAATGAAGAATTGATGGTTTAGCATCAATTAATTTGTCATTTCGGCGGGCAAAGGTGCTGTCGTAGGCGATTTTTTGACAGAGCCGGGTGAAGTCATACCTGGGGAGAGATCTGAAATGAATTTCCGCTGCGATTATTGATGTGGTGCTTGGGAATTGTTTAATTAAGCTGAGATATGTGAATGAGGTCAGTATTCGCTGTCGAGTGAAGGTAAAGGCACTACCTGCATACCAATGGAATTTAATTTGAATTCTTTAAGGAAAACCTGTGTTTTATTGTGAAATTTTGGCATTTTAGTGTTCCTACATAGTGAAGTGGCGCAACAAGTATTACCCTACTAGGAAAGGCAGCTTATTTTGCATGATTGCTATTCTTTTAAAGAATGCGGAATAATTGTGTTTACACTTTTGAGAAATTGGCTTGACAGTGTGGCCGATACTGACTGAGATATCACTATGGTCCTGAATTGACCTTTGGCTCTAGCCTACTAGCTCCAAGTTTGGTTAGTTAGTTGTGCGCTTCAACGTTCATAAAGTCTCCCTTTACTGACCCTCCGGGGTGGATTCGATGAATAGCCTGTGCTCTTCCTACGTGTAGTACTGACATCTTTCTGACTACGCCATTAAGTTAAATCGTTCTCCTCCCTACTCCTTCAATGTAAGCAAACTAACTTTCCATACATCTTAAGTAACGTCCATGTCACCTTTGGAAAGGATAAGATGTTGAGATTTATGTAGCACTATCCTATTTGGTTATTCATGAAACATCATTACTTCTCAGACATGCGTACGCCGACGATACTGACGTAATCTGAAGAACAAGTCCCAAAAATACATAGAATCGCTTTCGTGAAATACAAGCGGTGATGCTAGGCTTAAAAAAATGCATAGGTTATGTAAGGTTAGGTGGCAGCCTTCGTTCAGACAGGGACATACTTAGACCAGATTGGCCCATTGTGATACCATGATGAAGAACCGGCTTACTAGCACCAGGAACCAGAGGATGTACCACAGAGTACAATCGAGATGGGTAACCGTAACGGTATTAGTCCTTAGAGTTGAACCATTTCGTCCCGAAGATGAAGTTTCTTATCTTCTAGATGTCGCATTCGGCCAGATCGTTAAAATCATCGTAGAAGTATTCCCCGATGGTTTTCCTTTTTCATGTCGCAAGGGCAGGACACGTGCCCACTAGGTGGGTTGTAGTTTCTTCTTCCTCCTCGTCTCTGCAGCTCCTACAGAAATCGATGAAGGGAACACCAAGTCTGAATGCATGTCTGCCAATTAAGTAATGTCCGGTGAGGACCTCTATAAGCGAAGCTACATTTCCCAGTTAGTGGATAAAAGTCTCTCCATCTTTTTAGAATCCAGGTTGGGCGCTGTTTTGAGAGAGACAAGTGCTGATAATGTTCCACCTGTCGTTTGCCAGTTTCTTGGCATTGATTCGATAGACCCAGGTGTTTCCCCCAGGTAATCTCCGCTTGGAATACACTACAGTGATCTGGCAGTTGGGTGGTAATGGCTAAGAAAGACCCATTGGAGAAAATGCCTGCCCCGCATCACACGCTGGTTAAGACCCGTCTTCGAATATTTCTAGCGCGGATTCGCTCAAAACTTTACCAGACTCCCAAGAGCTTCTGCTAAGAATCTGAGTTTGGTACCTGACGTTGAAATCAATATGGGAGACAATGTAGTCCAGTATTGTTGCTCTCGAAAATCCTAGAGTGACCCGTTGCTATGCTGATCAGATGAGAAGATACTCTGGGCCTTTATTGCTGCTCTGACTGTCTTTAGCTTCCCAAAGATATCAACAGGAAGCAGATGAAGCATTGCCTCCAGTGCAGCAGTGGGGGAAGAAAATGCATGCTGTCAACATAAAAGGGAACCCAACACGGACGTCTTCGACAAAATGGCGCCCTCGACAGACATAACTTTGAAGTAGTTAGCGACTTTGTCTACTATTTTGCGAGAATAATATTTTTCATGATCTTTGGTTCCTTCGAAGAGTGGGAAAGGAGATACAATAACGAACTATTAAGATGGCTGAAGAAGTCAGATGGCATGCGCAAGTAGAAAGCGACCTTAACCAACTTGGTGTGCAAGACTGGCGACAGCTAACTAATAATCAAGTTAATGTAAAACCCTAACTCATGGTCATTTTGTGAGTAATTCAGCGACTTCGTGGCAACCCAGCACTTCAATGGCGGCGTCCTTTATGGCTCGTTGATATTGTCATCAGTCACAGGTTTTCTGCCTACAATAGCTCTGGCTATTCCAGATCGGTAGAAGTTCTGGTAGATTCTTCCGATTGCAGCCGTTCGATCTTATTGCAATATTTCTGTTGTTTTGCGAAATTTAAGGTGGAGGCTGCTCGAATATATAAAACACTAAGTGAAAAGCCTGACACTGATCACGCGCGTTCTTTTATAACTTGCGCTCAAGTCTCTACCACCTAAGAAACAAATTCCTCAGACAACACCTTTTTCCAGGATATACAAAGAGAAATTATCCGATACACCGGTAAAGAACATAATGAACTTCATCAAATACACAGGATGGTTTGTATCCCAAACATATTACCAGGCAGATAACACTTATGGGCAAGGGACACTTTCTTCTTCCAAAGTATTGACCCAAATGTGGCGAAGTAGACTACTCCTTCTTTCGTCTACCCACAAACCTAACCTAGTCTATGATACCCTTATGATGTTATTCACACAGCACGGGGTAGATGTAGAATCCTTCCGAAACGAAGGAATCTGACTATTCCACTCACTACATGTAAACTTCTCTAAGAGTACAATACGATCAGTAAGACAAACAAAAGATGGCGGAATGGTACCACGTGCCGTACCTCCAGAGAAATCTGCCCTATGCTAAATCTTATTCGATCTATAAGTTTGATCTTGCTCAATAGGGCGCTCGTTAGCATCGTTATTGGTGTTCTTACTCGGCATTGTCCCATTGGCCTTCACGCCAACAGGATGGATCTTTTCTCAAATTACTTCTGCAGGAGCTGCAGGTACAAAGAAATGATCCTCCATTTACTCTGTACTTGTCCCGCCCTATCCCAAAGAAGGAAGCTCTATCTGGGACCCTATCACTTCGACAACTTGGACGAACATACTGACTTCAAAAGTATCCTCAGCTTCATCAAGAACTCCAAATGGTTTCAATAAAGTAAGTGAAGTTTTTCAAGGTATAGATCTACATATATGGTATCACAAAGGGTCAGACACCCACTTCACCTACCTACCTACCTTGTCAAAGACTTGAGGTTTGTAGGTTATCTACCTACAAAAAGCGATTTTTAGATAACATTAAATTTATTTCAATTATCCCTAGGGAGAGATTTAACCAACGAATAATTTTAGGGCATTCCATGAGCTATTCTCTCAGAATGGTACTTCAGGCCCAGGGAGTATGCACGTTAAACGCATGTCCCCAACTCGCTTTCAAAAACGTGTCATAGAACCGTCCCATCAGGTAAGACTTTCTTTGAGAATGTCCAAGTCCGAAATCTCTCTTCTATCTCCTGATAATTAAGAGTCGATAACTTAAGATTCAGAGCTATGAAGAGTCCACTGGATAATCGGACCGGAAAATGATAACGGTAGAACCACCGACAACTGACGACCTTAAACAACAATCCAACCTGTTTCTTGGGAATATTCCATTTCCGAATCCATTTTACAAACTTGGGCTATTAAAATAAAATTAAGGCTAAATGAAACGAAATTAGTTTATCATTAGGTTAAGCTTCGCCTTTCCCAACCAAAACCTCCACGTAACACTTTCTACCTGCGGGAAAAATTCATCCCAGATTTTTAAAACTAGTACATATTTAATTGGCAATGACAATTCAATAAATCACTGAGCCGACTTCTAAATAAATAAATGAATGCAAGTATCAAGTAATATTTTCATAAAAATTGTTGTAAGTTTTACAATACAAAGACCTTAAAACAAATTGGCGTCAATATGAAACCGATCGTTTTCCAACAACCCATAAATTTCACACGACCGTCGATAATGACTCATTAAAGCCCCAATTACATCGCTTAATGATGTTCGAGTTCGTTAAAATTACCCGTTTACACTTCAAAATGAATAAACAAATAAAATCATTCCAAACATTGCAAATTGAGTAAACGATCGATTTTACTGCCGAAATTTTAGATTTGCTTAACACTTCTGTATTACGCTGGATGCACTTAAGTTAACACCAGACAGCTTACAAGATTGCAAAAATATCAAGGATACAAGTAACTAATTGACGGAAGATACACATCGTAAATAACTGATAAGCACACCGTGAAACGAGAAAAGAGAGCGCTCGCGCCTTTTCGGCAGTCTGCCCTTCAACCGCAGTCGCCTTTAATTGAACCTCCATATGCGGACGAAGGGCATCCAACTTTCGCGAAACCCTTCCACAAGGTAATGAAATTTAATCGAGCCCACCCGACTGATGGTTGGTTGCATAACGACATTCAATGGAGCTAAGAGTAAGGAACAGGTTCACGGTAATTCATGGAAGGTACACTCTCGCATAAGGGACTGATGAACAAAAAAAAAACAGACGGTGTAACAGACGTTCTAGAAAATGCATAAATATTAGTGTTCATTAGTAAAGTGGATGTATAATATCCTTCGAGTCTTGTAAAGTAGACAAATCTGGTGCACACTTAGTCATGAGAGAAAACTGGGTATTTTTCTGCAACGTTGATTTATGCAATAAGATTGATCACGAGGTTTTTGGGACTTACATAGATCGGTTTTCCCCCATTCGTAATTTGGTCTACATTTTAGGTCACTGCAACAAATTATGAGTCATCTACACGTACTCGTACCAAGCTACTTCTTAAGTGAGTGAGGCAGACAAAAAAAATGGTGTACGAGTATAGAGATTTTTATTATGAGCAAAAGATCATTAAGTTAATAAAAAATTAAACTTTTCAAGTTAAACACTAATTTCTCATCATCATTATCATCATTTTCTGAATGGCCCGCTTATCCACTGTGAGGGTCGAGGGTGCTTAAATAGACCCACCATTCCTCTCGATCTTCCACCATTGACCCAAACCCCATGGGGGTAAAGGTGATATTTCGAACTTGGTCCAAACATCTCATCCTGGGTCTACCCAGGGGGACGCCTATTTCATTTTTATGGGTCTTTCCAAGCAGAGAGCAGTGGCAAAACAACGAAGTGTTGAAGGAGTACAAATCCATCTACGCAGATGACTCAAAAATGGATATAGGCATAGGAGCAGATCATTTCTCTGAACAGCTCCATAAGATTCCCGAATACCAGCAGCGTTTTCCAAGCGAAGGTCTTAGCAGTGACAAGACCCGTCCAATAAGTGTCAATGCTGACAATATCACGGGCGGATATTACGACTTATATTGCTAGCCAGGCTAGAAGTGCAGTAAAAAAAAAAAAAAAAGATAACATCGAACCTTGTGAAGTATTGTCGCGGAGAGCTTAAGGGCTTAAGTTTAAGAGCTTAACCACGTAGCACAATGCTTAACTCTGCTGGGTCTTTGGTGTAGCGGAGTAACAGGTAATGAAAAAGCTGACGAACTAGCAAGAATAAGTTCAGATCTAGCCTGAAGGCCAGCGGACTGTATGGTCAAACCACCCACTCTGCAATTTAAGGGCGAAAATTGTACAAAAATTGTAAAGTATCAAGAAGGTTGTGGCCAGTATATGACAAGCAAAAACCTGCCAGATTTTACAAAAAGTCAGGAATTCACTGTCGATGCTGGTGCGAGTGCTTACTGGCCACAACATGCTAAGATATAACACAAATAAATTACGCCTGAATGATGTATGTCGGGGATGAGGTGACGAAAAGGTCCATGAGGACACTGCTTATTTTCTCTGTCACTGCCCATACCTTTGTCAGTTAAGAAATAGAACCCTAAGCAAATTCTTCTTCGATCATCATACTATTTGATGGTTCACCGTCAGAACGTCTCAAATTTGCAAGGTCGACCTGATGGTTGGCACCAAAGAATTAAAACCCCAGTAGGAAATATCATGGATATCAGAATGGGTCTACACCTCTCCATCAGCCCGGAAACCTAAGCTAAAAGTTTCGTGTATGGAGCCAGGATGTCCAAGTAGCTCTGACGGATGTTCATATTGTGGTCACACGCCGGAAATTATATAAATTTATTTAAAAACGAAACTATTATAGTAATCGAAAAACTCACCATCATCGCATTTAATTTGTAATGCCCCATTTTGTCGGGTTTGGAAACGCTATATTGGAACACTTAGACGCAACTGTTCCATTGTACTACCAGAAAGCAGGACCCAGTTTTTACCCATTTTACTGGAATTTCCTCGACTTTCGGAGAAAGCCGAGAAGATTCTTCAATGATGAGAAGCTTACACATCAGCACTGAATATCTGCCGCCTGATCCGAGCAAAGGCAGGACAATCGCAAAGGAAATGATTCGAAGTATCGTTGCCCTCTCAACAGACCTCGCAGACAGTTGTGTCACTTGAACATCATCTGAGCCTTTTCTAGCAATATCTTCTGAGATCTCATATCCAGAGAGCTCAGTATGACCTGGGACCCAGACAAGAGTCAAAAAGTTCAGCCTTGCGACCGAATTCAGAGAGTTCTTGCATTCTCGGACTATTTTGGAACTAGTTAAAGGATTGAGCAAGGCCTTAAGTGGAGCCTGGCTATCGTTACAGACGCAGATACTTCGACTCTTCCACGTATTTTGAACAATATACACCGTGGCCATTAGGATTATAAAGATCTCTGCTTGGAAAACAGAGGCATGCTTACCCAACGAAAAGTGAAGTCTGGTGTTATCGACCTCCAAGAAGACACCAGCACCGGACCCATGAATGGTTTTGGTACCAAAAGCCGTCCTGTCTAAGACGATAGATTACTTTGATAGTATCAAGGTGAGGTAGATCAAGCAATAATACCCCATACTAGTAGCGTAACTGAATCGAAGCAATATTTCCGAGGTGTGTTTCATTCACACATCCGATTATTCGAGGTAAGCTGGCTGTTCTGAAGAAGTAGCCCTGATCCAAGCCGGACAAATGTTTGCTTCAAGCACTTCAGTTAGGAAAATCGGGACCGTAGCTTGTGATAGCCCAAAATCTAAGTCGTTCCTCATATAGCCTTGCTAACAACCGCTACCGAAGATCGAAGTGTATAAGTCGTTTTATCAGTAGGGTGATCGGAAATTGGTTTCTTATTTGAGTCAAAACTAAAGCAAATGCATCATTTCTGAACCGAAAATAAGTTCGACTCAAGGCGAACGTTCGACTCGCTACTCATAATACTCGATACATTTTCGATAGTTTTCTTACCATTGGTGAAGGGTCTTAGTTGATTCTTAATGCGCGAAAGGACAAACCGGGTATGATATGATCCCGCAAGCCAGGTGTGGCTAGCTTATTTAAAGCGGAGTTTTTAAATCAGTAAATACTATGCGAAAAAGCAAGCCTAATCTTTGACGACGTGCACGGGTGGAAGGAAGCTTCAACAAACTCGAACTATGCAACTGAAGACAGCTGGATTGTTGGTAAGACACGGCTCAGACCCGTCCAATTAAGCAACTACCTTCTGTCATAATATAATATAAAAAACTGAAATGAGAGTGAAATGTCACATTCTTTTTTGACAAATGACAGCTCTATGACATAAAAACTGTTAAATTTTGTGACTTTTACATTTAGCCAAACATTTTATATGTATGCAAATTAATTTTGACTAATTGGGCTTATTATGATTATCACTCTTTCCTTACTTTTGTTTTGTACCCTCTCTTCTGGTTCTCCTTGTGAAATATCTCACCAGACAGAAACGTGTGGGTTGCAAGTTCAACGATAATGGAAGATCCCAGCCGACAACCGGTGAATGGCGGTAAATAAATACGACTTCAACTGTCATTGGCATTGAAATCACGCTGATCTGTGAGACTTTCGACGCCAAAACAATCGATGAAAGTGTACATGGTTGTGTCGTACATGTATCTGCAACAGCAATCAGTCGAAATCAAATCAAAAGTGGCAAGGCTGAAATGGGTGAACGCATGGCATGGCAAGCCATCGATACGCTAAGTGTTATGACACATTGTTTTAGATCCATAACAGCGTTTCAGTCACGACTCAACCCCCGCTGGAGGCCTAGCTTCACATATTTTTTACCTTTCAAGCCGCAGGCTGTTGCAAATCCTGTTATAATAGCGAAATAGACTCGAAATATCACTCGTGCAATGCGTATAGATGTGGACCACCACGCCTTCCTAAATGGCTTCGAAGCTGTGAAATATTGTAGCAGTGCATTCGCTGCGAGGAATGCAGATACATTTTCGCATGCAGTGGCCTACGGTTCAACACGCACCAATGATCGTTAACACACGCACACACACGCATCCATTGGCCACTTGGAATTCTCACGAATTTTGCAGCCTTTGGTGGTGCGTTTGGTCCATAGATACATCGGCGTGTGATCAATTTGGGACCTGATCGGAACGGGTTTATAGAGACGGAGATATAGCGTTCGTTTTTTGTCAACGACTTGATTGAATGCAGCAAGTGCCTTGGTACATGTAGCGTAAGCTAACTCCAACGCTTGATTAATCAGAGCTTCGGAGTCAGTGTGTGCGTGTGCTATCGAATTCACCGCAGACTCTATCGAAAGGGACAGAATTGGGTTAAGACGATGATTTCTTTTTTTACGTTTCGTTGCACTTTTATTTTTGCACGAATTTTCACTGAACGCAGCCTGCAAGTGGTAATAGGTTTGGTTTCGACGCAGAGTGTTATGCAATTAACCGGGCGCGCAAACTCTATGCCGATATGCGTAAAATTTATAATTTTTGTGTGGGTTGGTTGGAATGGAATTTTACTTGGTTTCAGTGGTGTTGTCTTGGATTTGATGAATTTTGAATAAAGCCACACGAATTGGCAAGACGAACCGCAATTAGTTTGAATGGTTTGTAATTTGCATGTTAAGTGACTTAACAACAAGATAATGTATCTATAGACCTAGTTTACAAGTTAGAAGTGCTACATGTGATCTCTGAAGAACTTAATCGAGGTAAAGACTTAAAGGTTGCGCGACTTTAAATGCCACTGGGACTTATGTGCAAGGGTATCAAGATTGGCATTCTATTAGGTACTAGTATGCTGTAGCGACCCTGGTTTCGCTGATGCGAGTTTAATTCTAAGTGGAATTCATGTTCAATACACTCTGCATGTTAGTTGAATCCCATTGAAACAGGTGGAGAAGTTTAAGTAGACCGGGGTCCTATTCAAGAGTGAAGGAAGAAGCAATTCCGAGTTATCCTGTAGGATTGGTCAGGCTGGAAAAATATTGAGACAGCATGGTCAATCTGTTATCAGGAGGGCTGAACTTGGCATCGGAGCTAAGCTACCGGTCTTTAATTAAGGGTTTGTTCTGACCCTCACCTATAGTAATGAGGTTTGGGTAATGACTGAAAGAATAAGATCGCGGATACAACCTGCCGAAATTAGATTTCTTCGTTGTATTGCTGGAGTGACTCCCCTAGATCGGGTTAGGAACACCGGAATACGCGAGGTACTCAATGTCAAACACCTACTTCTTTGAACGGAGAGGCCCATACTTCGACGGTTTGGGCACGTTAAACGCATGCCCTCACTCGGCTTCCAAGGCGTGTCATGGAATCCGTGCCATCAGCTAGACGTCCTCTAAGTAGGCCAAGGATGCGATGGTTGGACCAAGTCCGAAATATCACCTCTACCCGTACAGGGGTAGTCCCTGAAGATTTAGAGCCGATTGTGGATGATCGGGAGATGTGAAAGGTCTACTTAAGCATCCTTAACCCTTGACCCTCATAGTGGATAAGAGGCATTGGAAAATGATGATGATGATGGTGGAATTCACTGAAATGGTAGCGCATTTGGAATTTTCTGCAGATGAAACAGAATTGTACAGTCGATTTTTTGAATACAGAAGAATTCAAAAACTGATCTGGAGTGAAAAATACCCTACTGCAGAAGCTGCGGAGATGAAGAGGAGGTATTGTAGATCAATCCAAAATCTGCTGTGCCACTACCCCGTCCTGCAAGAACGACGTCTACGCACGTTAGGATCAAGGTTCTTTGCAAGCATAGCAGAGGTAACAGACTTAAAGAGTACTAACTGATTCACAAAACAGCCAACAATAGGATATGTGCTTAGATTGTCCCGGGATCCATATTGTTATTCCCACAACATTAAAAGGGTACCCACAATGGACCTTCGGGTCTCCGAGTGAAAGTGACGAGGCCTATCCATCACGCACCCTTCGAAATCTAACCTAACCTAACCTAACCTAGTCTGAACTTAGAAGCCACAAAAACCTTATATCATCTGAGTTTTAAACCACTACAGCAACACTTGAGCATTGTTAATTACATCATAAGGGTATTCATAACCTCTTGGGCGCAAGTGAATTTTTAAGAATAACTCAAATGGCAAAATTTGAAGTGAAGTGATCACAATCCATCTCTACATGTATAGACCTCCCGGGAAACTGGAAGAAAAACAGAAATAACCCACTAGACGTCAGTAGATTATGAAACATAAAAAAGACGTGCTTAATGGAATGACTATTTCCAAAACGGTTGAGATTCGGAAAATACTAAAGAAATCCTTTGGAAATTATTGATTTACAGTATGGCGATTCTGTCAGTTGGTGCCAAGTATTCAAAAGCAGGCAAGCTTCTGGAGTTTTGGAAAGCGAACCTTAGTTTTGAAAACTAAGTAATCGTAAACGCGAGGAAGCTTGAGTTGAAAAGCTAAAACGAAAGGCTGAGATCAAGTCTTTTAGTATTATAGGAGTCAGAAGATCGATAAGAAAGTAAATAGAATGAAACTGCATGAGATCTATTTCATCGAACCATAAGGTTTTTCAGGTGCTTTTTTAAAGAATTATAAGTTAGGTTAGAAGGGTGACGGGCTGATATTAGGCCTCGCCTCACTCAGATCTTCAAGAATCTATTGTGTCCCCCGTTATGGGATCCTACATTCATGTACCTGTTGGGAAGCGAGAACTCTGTATGAATTTTAGGACGACTTTCGGTGGCATGGTTGAGAGTTGCCCACGGTCTCTAAAGAAATAAGCGCGGAAGTTAAGTCGTTATCACACATAACACCCAGATCATGTAATGAAGACACAAGGGGAACAGGCTCGTTGCAGATAAAGGAATGTCTGGGATGTGATGAAAATCGCTTGCGGGAATATAGAATAGTTGGACATTTTTTCACATTAAGCTGCAGGAAATCTTTAAGGCACTAGATTGAAAATCTGTCTAAGTCGTCCTGGAGCAGACGAGAATCAGTTGTGGACTTTTTGAGTCTGCAGATTTTCATGTCGTCATTGTAGACAGATATGTATAAGGGAGTCTTTAATGATGCAGTCAACATCGATAATGGTCAAGATGAAGATCGGCGGACCAAGGGCCTCCTGACGTGGACTTAATAGGATCG
This sequence comes from Matsumyia berberina, assembly GCA_917880715.2. NCBI lineage: Eukaryota > Metazoa > Arthropoda > Insecta > Diptera > Syrphidae > Matsumyia > Matsumyia berberina. The sequence continues at coordinate 103,881,332 of OU862870.1, read as the reverse complement.
GATACGGAGGATCTAAAAAAGACTGGCGATCTTCTAGGTACCATTTGATGCATGAAATGGACAGCGGGGGAAAGCCGAGAACTTTTAGTTTTAGAAGAATTATTGTGTTCAATATTTTGTCGAAGGCTTGGCTTAAGTCGGTGGTAACGTCGACTTTTTTCGCGTCCTCCAGAGAGCACAGGGTTCTTGACACGAATTCAGTGAGGTAAGTGGTTGTCGATCTACACTTAAGGAAGCCGTATTGGTTTTGAGAAAAGATAGGCTTGCCACGAAAAAGCATTGTATCGTAAACTATGCTTTCAAAGAGTTTGGGTAAGCAAGAAAATTTGGCAATATCTGGATACATCGATTTTACCGGAGGAGTCATCATCTTTCAGACAACCAATCTTCTCTTCGGCCAATGGTAAGGTTAAGTCAACAAGCAAAATTGCTGGATTTACGACGATGCCAATCCACACGAGGTCCACCAAGTGGCAATGCATCCACAGGAAGTCACTGTTTGTTGTTGATTATAGGCTGGTGACATCATCGGACCGTACTTCTTTGAAAACGACGATGGCAAAGCGCTACCGATGGATGATAACCAATTTCTTTTGGCCCAAATTGGATGATATACTTGTGAACGACATGTGGTTCAAACAGGACGGCGCAACGTGCCACACAGCTGATGCAACAATGGACATTCTGCACGAGCGATTTGAGGGCATGGTTATCTCACGCAGAGGCGACGTGAACTGGCCACCGAGATCGTGCGATTTGACCTATTTAGACCTTTTCTTGTGGGGTGCCATACCCGTGCCATCGCTCAAATTCTGCCTGACCTATGCGCCCTACGCCGCCATTTTAACGATGTCATATTCCACACATAATGTCATTGATAGGTCTTTCAAATAAAATAAAAAATTCGTTGATATCTCACACACAACTTGTTTTATTCTACCCGTCCGTTTCGGAAAACCCTATACAATTTTCTCGTTCCACCAGTAAGCCGGTGGATGATGGTCTGTAGCCCTTCGCTTTATCTTAGATGCGTCCCTAGCCCTAGTTATGTACTTCATTTATGGGTTGTACAGTCTTAGTGTTCGCAGATTATGCCATTACTGAAGAAGGCGTAGGAGAATAACTCATTGTTGTTCTTGCGTTGGATTTATAGTCGCCCGTCTTTGTCTTGCCTTGTCTGGTTTACTCTTCACTTTGTTTGTCGTATCAAACAGCCACCGATGAAGGTGATGTCAGTGATTGAGCCCGTGCTTTCTCTACCAAAGGTGCATTGCAAGCATTTAGAAGCACTGCTTTCAAATGTTTGGTAGCATCTGGTGCTATCTCCCTCATGGGGTTTTGTCATCATTAGCGACGGTTGTTGGAAAATACAGTCAGCTCACTTGAATCAGTGTCAGTGACAACTTGGCCTTCGTAGAATTGATGGACGACGTCTACGACACCAAATCCCGACATTACTTTATTAACAAACAGGGCATCTATCTTTCATTCATTTTACACAGCAACGTCTAGAGATAGATGATTCAACAATTTTCGTTTCGTTTCGTCTCGGATTACTTATGTAGTTGAGAATAAAATTCAAAAACTTCGAGTATTTGCGTCATTTGCCACAACTTCTTCAGAACAACGCCAAAATGGTCGAAAATACATATGTATCTCGAATTAACTCACGCTCCCTTTCACTACATAGCAGCAGAAATTTAATCATGAATGTTTAACGAGCGTTTTACCATAACAATTGCCAAAAGTGTAATCCATTTCTATTTACAAAAAAAAAAAAAAAAAACCTCTGAGCTGAAATGAGCATATTACATCAAACAACCAACTTGAGATTAAATAATATTTTCTGCTAACAAAGCTTTCTCGTCAGGAAGTGAAATTGTGCCAATGAAATTTCCTGTTACTACATTTTCAGTGAAAAGCAAACAACAACAGCAAAATCAAAGCTGAATTCTCTTAATTGCTCGAAATGAATAATTTTAAAATTCTCTCAATGTAAGGCCACGGCGCGAATGCGAATTGATCTATTTAATCTGGCGTTGGGTGTGTGTGTGTGTGTGTGTGCGTGTCATTGCATTGAGTTTTGCAGTTTTATTTATTTGTATATGACAAAAATTGTATATTTTCATGCCGAACAGATGCGAATGAGCAGCCAAAGTTGCAGCGTATCTGCAGTTCATATGCGGTAGACAGATAAGTGTTGCCGTTCGGAGAAAAATTGGCTTGCCAGTAGATTATGGTAGTATGGAGTCAGAGTCTCGATCTATAAAAAAGGACAAGCGACACACTGCAGTGGAATAAAATTCGACTGGGGAGCCAGTCCCATACTTCCCATCTCGTATTGTGTTGTATCAAAAACAGCAATATTATAATTTATTTAATAATTAAAAAAAGCAATAATCGGAGACGAACAATTTGAATACACACTTTTTAATTTTTCCACAAAGAGTTGTTGTGCGAACTTGACAGAAAACATTTCTTCAATTTCTAAAGCATCCACTACACCGATAATGCTCAAAATCAGCATAATCAGTTCTATGTTTCATGCTGGCAAACAAAAAAAAACCGCATGGCCCTACGTTGTTTCATTCTCCAGATATCCACAAAGAGTTGTTGCGCGAACTCGAAAAAAAAAACATTTCTTAAATTTCCTCAGCATCTGCTGGACCGATTGTGCTCAAAAGCTTATCAGCTCTAAGTTTCACGCTAAAAAATAAAAGAAAAAAACCGCATGGTTCTACGTCGATTCGTTCTCCAGATATCGAAGGCGAAAAATATATTCAAACGATTCTAGTGTATAGTAATGCCAAGCCCTGTTCATATCTCGAAACATTTTGATCGGACCGATTACAATAGTTCCCCTACCTAGGTGGGAAGTAAAAAAAATTAACGTCGAGTGCTTAGCATGCGTCACAGCAAGCAACTTTGTTCTTTCCAGCAACACCCGAATGTGGCAGACATTATTGAGCACTTAGGTCGGCTAACTAAGTTTTAAAAAGTCACTGGTTTATACTGTTTCACAACCGAAGCACTATAGCCTTCTTTCTAAGGTAATGGAAACGCTGATAAACCGGCAGCTTACGAAGTACGAAAATGACCGGCAGTATGATTTTCGTAGCAACTTGTCTACTGGTGATTTGCTGGCATATCTCACCGAGAAGTGGAACCAATGTATCCATCACTTGAATGAAGTAAGAAACCTCCCATCATTGTCCGTGGACGGTGTTTGCGTCGCCGAAACCAAAAGACTTTCCATTCTCGGTATGAGTGTCAGTGACAGCCTTCGTTGGAACAACCACATATTCGAAGTCGTCATAGTCGTCATAGACTCGCTAGAACACCGACGAAATGTTTCCTGTAGAGCAGCGATTCCCAATCTTTTTTGGCTGTGGAGCACTTTTCAGGAGAGATATTCGTCGCGGAGCACTACGTCATTCATATGCCATTTTTTCACAGTTGTAGTAAAGACACAGTTGGTGCATACCAAATATACAGCTATTTGCGAGTTGATTAATCGTTTTCACGCCGATGGATCCAAAAGTGGCATAAACTAAACGCAACGAATACGACGCTAAGGCTCAGATGCATTATGACCTGTAAGATCTACTGTGCTTGCCTAGTGATCAAGAGTTCGCCAAACGCTTCTTCTCGCCAGAGAGTCGGCCCGTTCATTACCTTCTAAGCCTTGGTGTCCGGGATCCAGTTATTTATTTGCGGACGCACGATCTTCGAGAAAGTTGAGCATTGACCATATCGTATAGAATTTAAGGGTCATTAGTTCTGCCGGGCTATCTGAGCGCTCATGCACGCTGGAATTTAAGATCATATACCTCAGTTCCAGTATTGCCATTTTCCAATTTGGAGCCGTCTGTGGATCAGGGCAAGGTAACTTTACTTTTCCATTGATGCGATCACCTATGATCACTTCGAACTTTTGGAAAAAACGAAATCTCCTGAAAATTGTATATTGGATTTCGAAAATTGGATCAATTTGGATGTGTTCCAGGATCCTCAGATGGCCTGTAAGGTCGCCGGTATTTGTTTATATTAATTTCTTGCTAAAAGACAAATTCGTATTCGATTGTTGGGAACAAACTGGAGAAACTTCCAAAAATTTTCAGAAAACCTTAATTAACTAGTCTGATGGGATTTTGATATTTTTTCTTATTATCTCTTGAATATCCTTCGCGGAGCACCAACTGCTCCGCGGAGCACAGTTTGGGAAACCCGGCTCTAGAGGAATAGCCAGTTGCATTCCGCCCCTTCAATCCTTCATCCACAATTTACGTCACGCTTCGAATGCTCATCAGTTTACCCTCAAGCCTTATTTCAGGCGTATAATCAAATACAGAGATTCTTTCATAAGCCGTACAATGCGAATGTGGAACAATCTACACTGCTCTGTGTTTCCCCGTCACTGCAACCCTCAGACATTTAAGGCCAACGTGCATCGGGATCTCCTTCGTCTCTCCTCTAATTTCTCTAATGCCCTTGCTCTCGTTTAAGGGCAGGCGTAACCCCTTTAGCGCTTGGTGGCTGAACTCGGAATTCCGACAAAAGTTATCCAGTTGCGTCTAATAAAGCTTGAAGACAGTTCAAGAGCAAGAGCAAGAACAAACGGAAACTTATACTGGAAATTCTGTTTCGCAAAACCACGGTTGTCAAGTCGAAGTTCCAATAATGAAACTAATGCTTTGAACTCGGCCAATCGGGGAATGACATGCCTCCGGGAGTATAATTCGTCATGAAGGAACTTCTTTCATTCCAAGATCTGTGACAAGTTGCCCCTTACCCCGACATGGCAGCTCTGTCGGGGCGGACCTTTATTTCTGGCCTTAGTCGTGGGAACAAAATTTCACAAAAAAATAAAACCGATGAAGTAGGAAACTCGGTGGCCATCGCACTATCTGCGGGCTCCGGTACAGCATTATAGGTAGGAGATCTCTATGAAGACGGACCTAACCCAATGTAGGTAAAAACTTCTGTATCTCAAAACTTATGTAAATCAAAAGAGCCCTGGCAGTTGTGTATCTATTACGAATAAAATCTATAAACATGCGATGGTGACTACTTTTTCATTATGATCGGCATTAAACAACTGCGGGTTAAACAACTTACAAACATCACGAGGTATATTCCTCTCTGAATATTCACATATTTACATTCGCCTGCAATACTTTTTTTGCTATACACTGATATCTTCTCAAGGTTATGAGAAGAGCACTAGAACACTCACTAACATTCAATCGACTTGCTAATTCTTCTTCGACAGAATCCGGGATATCGCGTAAGTCATCCGGATTTCTTGGAAATCCCAAAGTTCACTGCTGGGCAAAAATAAGTAAGCGAGCTCAAGCGTAAAAAAAATTCCCATCGATTGCACGATAAATAGCAGCATTACTTGGTTGGGTCACTAACTGAATGTCTCGCACCTGTTTCATGTAGTTGATATCGACATGACGACAGACCATAGCACCATTGCAAAAATATTTAAAGCAATGGGAGATCGAGATGTCTTAAGCAGAAAAAAAGAATACTATTGACAAGCAAAGAACATATTCAAGGAGAAATTTAGCATTACCCTACAACTCCTGGGGCCAAATAGCCTCTTTCGTGATCGTATGACTCGTCACGTAAAAGTGAGCACTCCTGGGCCAAATCGTCTCGTTTTTAAATGACGAGTTATGCAATCACGGAAGAGAAGATTTAACCCCTGGTTTTCCTGTTACAATTTCAAGAAAGTTCCCTGTTTTACCTTAAAATTTCTCTACGAAACAGGTAAATGTTTGATTAGACCCAATGATGAAAGAACTGAAAGACTTAAAAAAAAAACTTTCCACCTTTCTTGTTAGGACAAGGATATCTCTTGTGGCGACATTTCAGAGTCGACCTATAAAGAACAACAAGCGTCAGTAGCCGACATAATATTCGTACGCAGCTCAACGTTCAACTCAATCTCCGGATACATGACGATCCTATGCGACATCACCCATGAGTCACAAGAACAAAAGCTCATAGAAGAAACAGGTTAGAAACCTAAAACTGAAAGTGACGGAAACATAAATCAACGCAGAAACGCTAAACGACATAAGGGCACGACATAGAATTAATAAAAAGTCTTACTACTCACTTATGTATTATATTTACAAAACACATTTTTATATGTTTCTTCAATGTAAGCCACTCACCTGGAAGAAAGAAAAAAGGCAAATGATTATTCAAAAGAACGTGTATAAAGGTTTCGTTAAAAAAGAGATAACTGAACGTTTTAAATCGCAGATAACTAAACATGATGTGCCGATGATGGCAATCTGAAGGGCTTAAATTGTCATCATCCCTTTCACCAAAAAAGATAATTTTCATTCTTCTAACTTTAACGCTGAACGACGCACAGATTCCATCCTCATGGGAAGACAAATAACAAGGAACAGAATTATATTATACATACATACTAGCGGCCCGCCCCGACTTCGTACGGGTACGATTAAATTATTTTATCATTGATTTTCGGTATGTTTCGTTTTATTTTAGCCTTATTTTAATTAAAAAAAATATAATAGCGTAAAACATCCAACACAGGGGACGTCTATCTGATGACACGGATTCCATGACATGTATTGAAACCCAAGAACGAATACCTCGAAGAAATCTCATACCGAAATACTTAAACTTCTGAACCAGTTTCGATAGGACCCTACTAATATGCAGAGTGCATTGAACAGGCATGCGAAGGATTACGATTATTTCTGATTTGTTCACGTTTATCTAGCTTCAGCACAGACAACTACGAAGCTATCAAGCGTTCGCTGAAGTTCGGTCCAGATGGTTCGAAGTAAGTCTTCAGCGAAAAGCAGATGGCTTATCCTTAAGACTCACAATGCGAGGGTGAATCTAAACCATCCAGGGACCCACTCAAATACACACACAAAATTTCATTTAAATCGGTCCAGCCGTTTAGGAGGAGTTGCATTACATACACACGTACAGAAGAATTATATATATTAAGATTAAATATGATACGACTATTTTTACAGACGGTTCGAAAATGGACTGTAGAGTTGCCGGCGGCATTTTCTCAGACAAACTGAATTTTTCGGAATCTTTTCGACTTCCAAGCAGAGCTCCTTGCTATTCGGGAAGCCTGCCAACACCCATCTACAATACTGCTATCTTCACTGACAGCTAAGCCGCTGTCAAAGGTATTGATTCTGCCACTACATCCTTAAAACTGATAAAGCAATGCCAGAAAGAACTAAAGCAAGTGAGATTCCAGTACAGGGTCACTCTTACCTGTGTCCCAGGCCATAGTAATATTGACAGCAACGGGGATCATCCCTTTACGACTCACTAGCGGAAGTTGTTAATATCCCGCAAGGAACCGTTAAGGGCAATATTCAACATCACTTTCTAAAGGAAGATCCCCGATTACAACATACAAAACGCAAACGAGCTATTAAGCAGATCAAGACCAGATATTGCAAGAATCGTAGCCGCTAGCAGAGGCCACTGGCCAATAAGAGACCACACAGCCAAGCTTGGTATCCCCCGCAACACCAAGGCGGATCAAAAACTAAATATGAAGTCAGGCTGTCTGAGTCTCATACGAATATAGCCAACATCAATGCAAGGACCAACCGGACACAAACAGACCTTAACATCAATGAATCTGCATACATATGGAGATCTAAGTGATCTCAGATCTTCTTCATCAGCCCACTAAATTCGACGTGATTTAGGGCTTCCTAGCCCATAGATTCGGGAAAGACGATAATCCTTCCTGTCCAAGGAGCATAAAAAGAATTGGGAACTCGGAACCCGTCAAGACAAGGTAAACACCTGGTCCACAGGTTGTGGCCTTGGTGTAAGCCCGAACAAATACCTGACTTCACACTTGCCCGTCTTAATGGCCAACCACTCCCACTATCCTCCAGCGCAAGGTATCTGGGTATCATACTTGACCCAAAATTTAACTGAGAGCAAAACATTGAACATAGAGTAAGGAAGGCATGTGTAGCCTTGTACCTATGCCTGCAGTCGAACCTTTGGAAAGAAGTGGGAACTTCAACCAAAAATTACCTTGTGGATGTAAACAGCTGGTAGTATGGTAGCCCACACTGACCAAGGGCTACAACCTTACAAAAGTTAAAAGAGTTCACAGAACAGCGAATATAGGCACCACGGGATCATTGAGGTCGGCCCCAAAGGATGCCTTTGCTGTGCTTCTGCATCTTCTGCCTCTCGATTTACGCACAAAAAGCACGGCACTATGGAGCACAGTCAGACTCAAAGAATATGGGTGCTAGACTGCATGGCCCTACGGCCACAGCAACATACCAAACGGCATGGTCACGTTTCCAACCGACTACATTAAAACTTGACTTCAGGAAAAACTTCCATTGTACGACCAGAGCACAATTTGAATGTTCCTCCGCTATTAGCAGGTTTGATATAAAAAAAAACTACCATTCCCTCCTTTTGCACGTAAAGCCTTCTTTGGTTTTAAACATATTACGTCCTCGTTAAGAATTCCATACAGACTCCTAAAGGATACACAGTTTATTGCCCCATCTAGTCAACTCTAAACATTAAAATGCTTTAAAACAAGTCCTCCATAGTGTCCATTACCATCGCCTAATCCAATCTGAATAAATACTTTCATCCGCTGTTTTCATCTTGTACAAACGGCAGGTTGGAGAAAGTGGATAGCACTCGCTAGAGCAGTCAAATTAAATACCCCGATGCAAAGTTCATGAGAACAGCGACTTACATAAAGCCTCTCGCCCATAACACACGATTACACTTTCTTCTACCGTTCTTCTTCCCCTAGAACTTTTTGCATTCAGTTGTTGGTTAGCCAACAGTTATGACATAATGACATAGTGGCATCACCGCACTCGATTGAAAATTCAATTACCGATGCAAGCAGTTTACACAACCACACCGGGCTGTGCATCATGTAACCACGACTATTTTGTCAAGGTTCCGCTTTTCCTCTTCTCTTTCCGCGGACATAGGCAGCGATAATTTTTCCCATCAGGTGCACGACACCACGTGGGCATTAGGCTCCAAAATGCAACGATTAAAAAGTATCTCTCGCCTTGTGCGTATCCGCCAGACACACGAATAAAAACCCCACCACGAGATACAACTCCCCAGCGGGTGGACCGTCACCACAACCACCAACCAGCTGTTGCGTGTACACGCAATCTCAATCTCAAAGCTTCATCGCAAGCTTTCATTCATTCAAAACATTCGCCTTTCGATGTATGAATCTGTAGCCACCCAGCGAGTTTGTTCGCGGTCGATCGGTGGGGAAGAGCGACCAGTGCACCAGTACACTCTCGAAAAACGAAAATAAAGGAGAATGTCGACTGCGCGCACACCTTTCAGACGATTCTCATAGCAGACACCAGACACAACGGATGGTATATAACCGGCTTAAAATCAATTTGCGATTTCAGTCTAATCACCGTACTGCATTCGGCACGAACTTTCCTCTCGTTTAAGAATAACGTTTCGCGAGGCAAAAACCCAACCAGAACCCAAAACCCGAAAGATTACTGAGAAAGTATCTGAAACACATTTAGTGAGTGCACTCCCTCAAACCATGGACTGTATGTGATAACAATCGAAAAGATTTCGAAACAAAATGTGAATGCGTTCCAACGATCGCAACTAATTCACCACACGTTCAAATCGGTCGTCGTCTCTCGTTCGCTGCCTGAGCGCATAAAACGGATTACACTCTGTGGATTATAGATACACTGCATGGATACAAAAACAATTGAAAAGTGAAAGTGAAATTTCTTCTATTACACGACAGCGAGGCGAAAAAAAAAAAAAAAGATTTCTGCGATTGCATTACATCGCTGTACGTCGGAACTGAACCTCTATTTGTGGTTTCAAGAGCGAACTGGTATCAGTGTCTCGTTGAACTTCAAAGATACGTTTTTTGTCGGAGCGGAGTGAATTTCTTTCTGTGTGCAAAAAATGTCCGATACCGTGGCCAAGTGTAGAGAATTCGAAAATGACTCAAGCGTGTCATCGTCTATGATGTATTGTGCGGCAAAAGAAAGTGAAAGTGTTACTGGGAAATCTGGAGCAGTGGGGATAAGTGCCTCATCTGCTGCGACTCAGGCAATCGTGCCGATTTCATCATCGCTGCCGTCGAAAATTTTGCGTCTGCAACTGCAACAGCGCCAGCAGGCGCCGCTGCCTCAGCAGAACGTGATTGCCGTCTCACAGAACGGAATGCAAGTCTACACGATCAACGATCGTCAACACGATCACCACCACAATCTCATCGATTTGGGCAATAGCGATTCCGTGGAATCTGTCTCCGAAGAGGAGGATGAGCTGAAACCTCTGCCCAAGGAACAAATTGCTCAGGTGCCAGTGTTGAGTGAGATCACAAATGATCGCTACCACCAGAGCTTACATCATCACCACCATCCGATGCAGCATCACTATCATCAGTATCATCTGCAAAGTGATCAGTCACAGAGGCGCGGCTCGTTTGAGGGCAAGATCGAGCCAATGCAGGTCAAGGATTACCAGCTTGTCACTCCATCGAGCAATGGCGAGAGCCTTGATAATGAATTTGACAGTCAGGTGAATGAAATCGATACGATCGATCCATCTGAGCTCCCCGACGATCAGTTGTCCGAGGAGATTGTCGAACAAGTTGAATTTTACTTCTCCAACGACAGCATTCTGAAGGATGCGTTCCTCTTGAAGCACGTTCGTCGAAATAAGGAGGGCTTCGTCAGCCTCAAGCTAGTGTCGAGCTTCAAAAGGGTTCGACAATTGACAAAAGACTGGAGGATTGTGGGCCACGCAGTTCGCAGGAAGGGCAAATTTGTCGAGTTGAATGACGAGTGCACCAAAGTCCGCCGCATCGATCCGTTGCCAAACTTTGACGAAACAATGCCATCGCGCACTATAGTCGCATGTGACCTGCCATTGGACAAGCTGAGCATTGAAAGAGTATCCGACATATTCTCGAAATGCGGAGAGATCGCCCTCATCCGGATTCTCAAACCTGGCATGGCGATCCCCGTCGATGTGCGTCAGTTTATGAACAAATACCCTGAGATGCAGCAGAAGGAATGCGCCCTGGTGGAGTATATTGAGTCTTCAGCGGCAAGAAATGCAAAGAATCTGCAAGGAAACTTCCAGGTCTTCGATATGGTGGCACCGAAAAAGAAAACCGGAAAGAAGGCTGTGGGGGCACCTGTTGTCAAAATGGTGGAGAATTACAAGGCCTACAACTACGAGAATACCTACGAACGTGCTCGCGGAGGCAGTTTCAGTGGCAACGTTGTGTCCAATGAGAACGATCTTCGGTTCAAGTTGCGTCGGAACCATTCAGATTTCCATGTGAAAAGCGACAGTTTGCATCATCATACACATTCTCATGCTCATCACATGCAGCAACAGCAACCACAGCAGCCCCAACACTATTCGCATCACGCTCTCAGTCACTATCACAGTCAATCGCGAAACAACTCACTGGAGAATGCCAATGCGAATGGTGCTCCCTCCAACATGAACTTCTACGCGTCATCGCCGCGTCGCTTCAACAACACAGCGGAAGTGATGAATCCAGTCCGTAGATATTCAGCCTGCTCCACCGATGGCTACTCCACCTGTTCAGAGGTGTCGCGTCGCCCATCCAACTGCTCCATCGAGGGAACAGAAATGCGACGTGATTCAGGCTGCTCGGAGAACTGCCCTTGTTCGAACAGTCGCCGTGGGTCCCAGAACGTGGAACCCTATCGCAAACTGTCCCACGGTTCCGACTCTGACTGCAGTCAACGTCGATTCTCGAACGGATCGTTCCAATTCGAGAGGACCTACTCGAACGCCAGCAACGACATGGTGGTAGTGCCACGACGTCCATCAAATGATTTCAACTTCACCCGCAAGCCGTCGGGCGACACTCCAGCCGGAATGGTAATCGACAATGAAAACTTCCACACCTATCGCAGATTCTCAAACAATTTCGACCCGAAATGTAAGATGGCCGGCTATGAGTACTACAATGGACGGCGCATTTCCACCGACTCCGGCTACGATCGGAGGTATTCGTTTGGATCGGACTTTGAAGGCTCACCGAGGTCCAGAACTGGTAGTTTTTTGAATTCCTATAAAAACGGTGGAGTTGGCGAATTCGACGGATCACCAAGATCGAGGACAGGCAGCTTCCTGAATCCGGCTCATAAAGCTGAGAATGTGGTGAGGACACCGATAGGACCGGATGGCAGCAAGGGATTCGGATCGCGGGCAAGGAAATTCGGTCAAATTGTGGCGCCTGTGAACTGAGCACTGGAGAGAGGATGTCCTGGGAGTAAATGTATGTGTGCGGATTTATAAACAAGGTGAGTTCGACTAGAAGTGTTGGTTTTTATGAAGCTTGTACAGAAGAAAAGTGGCTTTAACCTTGAGTGTGGTGACCTCTAATTGTTGACATTGAGACTTGTTTCGGCATTGAGACTGTTTACAGCAGGAATAAATTTATTTCATTTTGAATATTTTTGATTTTTGAAAAATTTTGATTCTGTTCTGGAACGTTGGATTGGATTTAAGCTTTTTTAAAGGGATATAGGGCCGAACTAGTTTTAGGTCTTTGTTGCTACTCAATAGCTACTACTTGTGAAATTAAGATCCAAGGGTCTTTATTAGTTGTTGGTTTGTTGTTCGACATCCCTAATCCACCTCAAGTAAGTGATCAATGTTAGAATGTTTTTGGTGGCTTTTTGGACAAGTCGCTGGTTCTGGGTTCAGAAGTGAGGTGTGTCCCTGTCTGCGTTTATATCAATGCAGCCTCTGCTTAAGTCATCTGCATTCTTCTAAAATGGTAGGTAGTGGCCTGTGATGATATCTGTATAGAACCCTAAGTGAGATCTGTTTACGGCAAGAATGTGCCTTGTTCTTATCCTGTTGTTTTTTTTGTCCAGAATCCCCTGAAGGAATGGGATGTGGAGAGTGCACTTCACCCTGCCGTCGGTTTGTCGTTGGAAGTCTAGTGCTACGCTGGATTTAACAAGCCCTAGGGGAGGTAGAACACTGTTTTAGAACTGTGACAAGTTCTGCTCTGATGCTTTCCTAGCCATTTCGTTCTTGTGTATATTGTTCTGTCCCGGGACTCACAAGAGTGCTAAACTGTGGATTAAATGGCTTAGCTGTCTTTGTACTTTGTACTAGAAGGCAATTTCATGGATAATTCATGGAACATACGGACGTGGTTCGGAAGTCTTCTTGATCGGACAATATCGAGGTTTGACCCATCCGAAAGAAACGAAGTTTTTTTCTCTTTGATGGCCTAGGTGCCTCTCAGCCTTGAAGAAAATCTGCCTTCAGGAAACAGACGTAACCTACTTAATGGATTTTAGTTCTTTCTAAACTTTTACTGCATTGACTCTAGACTAGTTTTGATTTAACATCATTAAAACCTCAATCATAAGGTTGCCGAACAATAGCATTGTGGACAATGCGATAGTCAACTCGTTCACAAGAATCACAATAGAAAAGGAGCTCAACTCATAGAAGCATCAAAATAAATTTTCAAGGTGGAACTTAACTATTGAATTACGTCAACAGGCAACGCTGTGTGCTAAGCTACCTTTCCTCAAAAATGTACAAAGACCCATTGTGGTGTCTTAAGGACTTTTTGTCAGAACCAATCTGAATTAATTAGGACAGATTGTCCAAATTGTTTTAAAAAAAAACCTCTCCCTAGATGATCCAGGTGTCGTCCCTCTTTTTCTTCTCAAGAATGTGTAATGCGGCAACAACCCACTGGTAGTGAACAGTACGTCGATAATGCCCCTTTTATTTGGCTGTTCAGGGCTGGTAGGAGATGCAACACAATTTGTTACTGATCTCTTTCCTAGTACTGTACTGCAAATAAGCTCTTATCCTAGCCTTCACAATGGATTACCTCGTGTATTCATTGCGACCATACGGTCTCCATGAGCCCAGAGTTAAACCTGAAATTTCTTTGTTGGATTAAATTGAGTGATTCTAGGCACTGACTGGCGATTTTCTATTTGACAAGATGTGTTTCTACAGGCTTCTCCAAACCGATCTTCTCAAGTGCTACATTCACTATACAGCATAAGTTGAAGATATTTCCCGAGTCTAATGGTTCTTTTGGTCGAGTTGCTTCTTTTGCCGAGCATGTCAAGCGAGAGAAATTAGAAAATGGTTTCGAAAGCTGGTTGAGGTTTGGGTTTCAACTGAATCTTTGAATTTTATTTAGATTATTGTCAACAGATCTCCCACCAGACCACGAAACGTCGAGAAATGATCGCAGCATTTAAATGTCTTTCTCACTGCTCATCTCTCTCTACCACTTCAAGAAACTGTGGTATATGTGTTCTTCTTCTTTGGCCCTACCATTTTCCGCAGTCAGCTCCTCTTCTCCAAAATGAACTGCTGCTATTTAACAGCAAAAACTTAAATACCTGACTTTACCGTGCCACGTTAAAATGGTCAAGCACTCTTGTTAGCCTCTAGGGCCAAGCACTTGAGCAGTATATTCTCAACCTCAAACTGAATTGCAAGGGAAACATACATAGCAAAGTGCTAAAGGCGTGTATAGCCATCTCTCCCTATATCAGAAACTTTGGGAAAAGCAGGGACTAAGACCGAAAATGACTTTGCGCTGGTGGCCACCTCCGCGTAAAAATTATAACATTATTCAACTTAACAGAATCCAGAGAATTTCTAGCATAGGAACCACAGGTGCACTACGGACTTGCCCAAACCTACTGAACTTACTAGACCTCGATCTTCGCTTCCACGTTATACTAAAATAGACTGGGTGATGGTCGACTGAGCTTCAGGGGCAGTTCGCATTCTGGCTTCATTACCTTGGGAGACGATACCCTCCTTCAAGGAAAAGCTCAGTCCCAAATTGCGTTCAGCAAAGTCTTCGCTGTGCGTATCCCATCAAGAGCGGGATAGACAAACGGTGAGGTTACAACAGAAAACCACATATCAATTTCTATGGAGGGTTCAAAGATGGAATGCGGGGATGGTTTGGAAATTTATTAAACTTCCTCAGTGTCTTTCAAGCTCGTAATTCATGAGACCTATCCTGCACTTAACGAAGACCCAACTCTTTAGCGAAACGTCGGAATCCTCTCCGAGAGACAGGCAGCCATCAAAGACCTCCTCTCTACAACCATGTTCGCCAAGCTGGTAGCACAAAGCAGTATTGATTTTGCGTACTATGGGAGTCGATCCTCCCTACCCCTAGTATGGGAACGAGGTGGCTGATAAACTAGCCGAGCGAGAAAAGGCCCTTGACAACTCAGAAGTTTTCATTTAACTCAAAGCTGTCAAGGGAAAAACAAACTCACAATACTTTTCGGTATAAAACAACCTTACCAGCTATGCTGCATCCAGAAAGACTTGGCGTACAGACATAACGCGTATAGTTTTTATCTGTAGGCATCATTGGGCAGTATATCCGCACGCAGCTAAGCTTAGTATTTTTAAGAGCCCCCACTGCCACAGTTGCAAAGACATAAACAAGGAGGAACGTCAACACCCGCCCATCCAAATCCAATTGCTCACGAGAACTCTGTTAAGAGCACTAATTAGGGATCAGGCGCCAATTTCCGCCTCGATACGACCGCTTTTATCTACTTGCCTGCCCTAATCGACAGGTTCGTCTGACATCATTTTCGACTACCGTCAACCATTTTGTCGCAGGTCACCCTCTTTTCGATGGTTTGTGGTTCTTTCCTTTACTTGGCCATTCTTTTCATCTATTGATGTAACTTAAAGGCTTTCTATAGCTGACGCGACAGCACAGGATGAACCACGGACTAGCTTTACATTTTTCGCACGAATGAAAGAGACCTACAATTGATTGCCGACTCCGAACGGCGAATTGAGAAGCTCTTTCATGACAAATTATACTCCCGCAGGTTAGTCAATCCCCGACGGAAGGTAGTGCTGCGAAAAATGTTTGGTGGACGTGTATGGAGCTTGAACCCACGCAACCCACACAGCCAACGCACTAACCAATGAGCCACGGTAACCCAATTCTAATGACATCACGGACCTATAGCACGTGCTGTTTTTGGACGGAGATATTTTTGTACAGCCCTCCATTCTGCACTGTATACCAGTTCTGGTTTGAATGGCATTTTCTCGATAGCTTTTCTTTCGGCTTAACTGGCATCTTCCGATCACAGAAAAATCCTCTGTGTTTGGCATTTCATCTTCTACCTAACCGATCCTGCGTTTGACATCATCAACTTCTTTGCCTCAAGCTGCTGTTTCTGACCCTCGATAATTAAATGCGTCTTTCTGCGTAGGTAGTCGTCGATTGGTCCACAAAGTATTAATTGTGGCACAATGGTTACCTTCGACGAATGGAAGAAACATTTTTGGGCTGGTTGTAATGCAGTCCTTAGCTTCCAGACGCTTCGTCCAACCCGCGTAAACAGTGTTTGCTCTCTAAGCAATGACTTTTCCACTATCCTTTTGACTTATCCCTGATGTACTCGTGCTTCATGCATATGTTGGACTCCGTTAACGTGGTACTCTGGTACTAACTCAAAGAGTATTGTACATAAGCTTTCTAGGCACTCTGTCCACAGGCCAGCGAAAGTCATACAAAGGACATGTGTAACTGCAAAAATACTTCAACAGGGGATTCATCTTCCCAGTCATTGTGTCAACAAATTACTTTGCAGAACCTCCAAAATAAGTGGTTTACGTATTTTGTGAAACATGTTTTGCATACGAAAAGTTTGCCTTGTAGGACAATGACATAAGCGTATGAAAAAGTTCAAATTCCTCCTTCAATGTTACACTAGCCTACGGAGTTTAATTAAATGAATCATTGTGTTGCCTGGTAGAGTGTGTATTTATGGAACCGTTGTGATGGCCACATTCGCCAATAAGAATACATTTTAGGAAATTGCAATCAGCCAGCACAGAAATTAAAAAAAAAAACAAAATCCACACAAACAATTTGTTGTGTGTGTCACGTTCCTAAATAAAGACACCTGTCTTGATATAAACGCTATGATAACAACTGTTTGGGTATAACTTCTGTTTATAGCGACCTGACCTACATTGGGGAAGTGTAAACTTTAGTTTTAACACTCCCTCTCAGTGACGTTATGTAAACAGCATTTCTTAATTGTTTTAATTGTTATTATGTAGACAAAGGTTATTGTACGACATTTAAACAAATGTACGTAAGTACACGTATATATTTAATCTTTTCCATTCTTGCACTTGCAAGAGGAGAGGTGTCGGAATAGGACCAAGTCGGTCGGTTTAGAGCAAGTGCTAAGCAAACTCTGACATATTTTTGGCGGGCAATAACAATCAAAGCATCTATCGTAAGCAATTTAAAAAGAGTGCAATATCTAGCCGAAATTCTTATGAACCTAGGGCCGTTTGCAATTTACTACTACTGCATCTTTTAATACTTTCCTGGGTCTTGACTATATACAAATTCATATTCAAATGAGAGGCAGACTTTGCCTTTGCAGATAGATCCATTTACATAAATATCATTGCAAACAACTGCGAAAACATATTAGCTTTAAAAGATGAAACCCCATCCATTGAAATAGGTTAGGATCTTCAAGCATCCATTATGCTCCTAAAATCTATTGAAATACTACAACGAAATCAGGAGAAGCTGCAGAAACTATTAGGAAGAAGAATCTTATCTGCATCTCGTACATAAGTAGGTATCTGCCTAGCTCTACCTAAATGAGGATATACATATGTAACTTACTCGGTAAATATTTTTTTTGAAGATCTTTGCGATTTGTCAGAAATAGACGCACGCTGCATAAACCAATTTGTCGAAATGGTTTAGCTAACACCAAAATAGGCAACTTCCAGAAGCGCATCCCCTACCTACCCTATCTCCACTCCGCCCACCTGGCCAACAGTGCGAGGTTAGTACAGAAAGCAGTCACCTCTAACTTCAACTTGGGATATCTCAAGACAAAGTCTGCTAATGCTAGCTCCAAATCGGAGAGTCTTCATACAAGGATTCGATTGACTCAATCACCCTTTCCCCGTACCATTTCCAGCGAGGTAATCTGATGTCTCTCATACACTCATCTTTCACAGATATGTACTCCCAAGGTTTTTAACACTAGGCCCGGCCCGGCTCCGATTCGCTCATGTAGTATAACAAGGAGCTATCTATGGTCTAAATGCGTCTCGGCCCCGCAAGGACAGCCACCTTAACTAATCTTACCTTACTTACTACGTTGATCGTTCCAATATGAAACCGGCTTCGGGTCTGGAATATTCTAAAAGACAACCCCTGCAAGCCTACTCCTTTGTTTTCTGAGCAGAAGTCTTGATCATCAAAGAATGTGAGGCACCAATCACACCACAGAACCGTGGCAAGACCATATATCTTTAAATCAAAATCAAAACTGACCCTCGAAATGGTGTTCTTGGACTACGCTAGGAAAACATAGGACATTCTGCATGGGATTGCTGCTCATCAAGTAGTAAAGCCTCTGAGAAAAACTAAATGGAGTTTAGTCGACTACCACATAGCAGGAGGGTAGGAAGGGAAAAAAAGAGATCAAAGCTGGGGCTGTTTTAATACCACTACTCTAGAGCCAATTTTTTGCCAGCAGACCAGGGGAGCTAAACTGTGTAAAGCTTTTAAAATTCCAGGAAATTTCATCAATTGAGCGGGTGGCAGCAGAGTAAAATGACGCCTCACTCAGATATGCATAGATCCATTGTGTTGTCCGTTGTGGAATTTCTTCATTCGGTCGAAACATAAAAGAGAAGAAAGAAGGATGGACTAACCCACATTCGTCTGCCTGAACGTAAACATTTTAGGATGGCCTTTGGTGCCATACTTTACAATTCGCCTGAGTCGTTCAAAGCCGAGAACTATTTTTCTGGTTCTATCGAGGCTTAAGCAGCTTAAAGAAGTGTGTGTTATTTTCTTCTGTGTGTTATATGTCGACACAGCGATGAATTGTACTTAGGCGCATCCTCCTAAGAGTCGCCAGTAGATTATGTTCTGTGAGGCTAGTGCCAAGTGTGGCCTGTTAAACGTCCACATTTTCTTTTAAATGCGACATTATGTGAATACGCTCAATCCTCCATCGGCAAGCCTAAAAAAATCCATGTTATTTCTGTATTTAGGTGTGTCTATGGAGGCTAGAACAGAACAGTCGACCATAACTTCGTTCAGGTTGGACCTAGTTCTTGCTGCCCAGGATCTAGCAGAGTGTGACTTTGTGCTATGTTATGAGAAGTTTCTGTATGACAAATTATACTCTGGAAGGTTTATCATTTCCCGACGAGAGGTGATGTGGAAAATGCTCGGTGGATATTTCTCGGGCCCGAACTTAACGCAGCTCTCACATCAGTCCAACGCGCTAACCACAGAGCCAAGGCGACCACCTCTTTAGAACAGCGCCTTGAAGATTTCTTTGTACAAAATGTATTTCAGTTGATGTCGTAGACATTTTCTGCAAGCCGATGGTGGCTAGTGCAGCCATTCGTTTAAAAGCCTCTTCGCAGTGGTCTAGCTACCAAACTGGCCGCTTTTCTATTCTTTCTGAGCAAAAACTTCACTTCCGAAAATAATCGGCAAAGCGAAGACTGCGTTTGGAATGGTGTCCAAAATATGGCGAAGCAATGTTATCGAGAAATACATGGCGTAGAACAGTTGAGGAGGAGTCTCAGCTTCCAGAAAAGAGTTGGAGAGAGCTATGGCATATTTTCAAAAAAAGGAACACGATAGCGCGTAGGTGTAGTAGAGGCCCTAGGACCCAAAAGGCGAAACAGGACATACATAAATACATGTACATATGTTCCGTATGTGATTTGCCCATTTCCAAAAGTGCTGCTACCATGGATGCTGACAGTTGAGTTAAAAACCAGAGGCGTGGTTGTGTTTTATCCGAAGAGCTCAATGCAAGCATCTTCTTCCTTCTCCCTGATCACTGTAGCACATTTTAAACGAAAATAGTTGCGATTAAGGAAACCTTGTCCGAGCTTGAACGTTTTGCGATATGTGCCTCAGATATGAGCATTCACGGACAGGCAAGCCGGAGGACAGGAAGGACAAGGCCGCTCTAGATTGTCGATCGTCCCTCATAGGATTATTTAACATTCACCTATGTAGGTGCCAGGCCCAGAGACATTTCAGGAAACAGCATGACTGACGAAGTCGCAAGACATGGTACAACTTTAAACATCATGCCGGAACAACACAAACTGAGTATATCACTCGCTACGTGCAAACAAGACTCAAGCAGGAAAACCAACAGCAGATAGGAGGAAGGCACGACATGCCAAATTTTCCAGACAAGAAAGAAAACTGCTCCAACTGTGGGCGCCTTTATTCGAACACCTCGACGACATTTGAGCTCGGATTCTTTCAATTACTTCTTGGTGTAGCTTTCAGTTAGTGATACAAAGATAGGATTGAATAGAGTGGATTGGTGATAGATTCTGAGATATAAACCTACTCTTCCGTGATTGTAAAACTCGTCACGTAAAAACGAGCATTCTGGGGCCAAATCGTCTCGTTTTTACGTGACGAGTTATGCGATCACGGAAGAGTAGGTTTATAGACGATTTGGCACCTGGCCTATGCTAAACTTCACTCGATCCAAAAATCATATCTTGCTTAAAAAGTCGCTCATCAGCACCGTTATCGGTGTTCTCACTGACCACTGTCGCATCGGCTTTCATACCAGAAGGATGGGACTCTTCTCAAATGACTTTTGCAGAAGCTGCAGGGACGAAGAGGAGGAAGAAACGATCCTTCATTTCCTCTACACTTGTCCTCCCCTATCCTTGAAGGAAGCTCTATCGGCGAACCTATCACTTCGACAATTAAGGCGAATTATCGCATACTGATGTTAAAACTATCCTCAGCTTTATCAAGAGTTCCAAATGGTTTCAATAGTTGGAGTGGCACCTGGGATATAGATCCTTGGCCTACGTGCCTTGCCTATTGAATCACCAGTTACTTGCCTAGAATTTCAAAAGTGCCTCGTTTCCTTTTTTGCTAAACTTTTGACGGATTAACAGCACATAATTAAGTTAGCGAATCGCTTTATAATGCTGCCAGCAATTCAAGTCAGATTTGCTATCTAAAACTATTGCCAAGTCAAAGTGGTAGCTGCCTCTAGGCCCGTTTAACTCTTTATGCACACATCTACTCGTAAACGTCTATTTAACGACTTTAATTTACTTCACAGGTCATAATTCGATGCCCGACCGTTCGTCTAGAGCCCACCAAAGGAATTGGAAGCCATGTCGGTGGGAATGCCTGTTAATGATAATTTGCTATTAAGTGCGCGCAATAATTATGGCCATGATGTTATTTGTTAATATTTAACATGTATGTAAATGCTTAAGTTTTTTAATTTGTTTGTGTTTCTTTTTCTTTTAGAATTTATTGCTTAACAAAATAAAATTTAATTTAAGTATTTCTAAGATAAGTTTGTTAAATTTTTTTGCAAAAGCTGTGCAATTATGTATTTTCCGGACTATATACAATTTTAAAATATTTTATATTTTTTTTTATTAATTTAATTGTTATCCTAATTGAATTAAGAAACTAGGTGCCAATTTTGTCTTTTCTTGTAACTACTGTTAGTCTACTTATGTATTGATTTTTGCGTTTTTTATTGTCGTAGTTAAGTGGAAAAAGTGGAGAGTTTTTTGACGTCTGTCAATCACAAAGCGAATAAAATGATCAAGCTGATTATGCAACAAAGGTTTTTCTTTTCTTCTCTGTTAGCAATGATCTTGATTGGAAGCTGATTATGGCTTCTTAGTGTACCGCCCTTCCCTTGATCTTGTGCGGGGCTTTGGAGTTTCTGCGCGCATTGCGCTGTGAGCGATTGTGTAACACGAGCACAACAAAACGCGAAATTAAGGTGGAGGTCTCGTGAAAGTGGATTTTATTCCACGGCTCTTTGCCGCAGCCCCCTCTTGGAAAGGCGAGGAAAAAAATAATTCACGTGCCTCACGGGCATGTACGTGAACACTGTACATACAGGGAACAGCTGAAACTGATCTGATTGGTAAGCATGACGCGGCTGTGGCGCGCTGTTGTTAGCCGTTGGTGTTGCAATAGTGTGACGCACTTTAAACCAATTGAAGCGCGTTGGTTGCTGGTCGCGGCGGTAAGTGCTGTAATTATATTCGGGTCACATTTTGCATGTTGGTGAGTCTGGTAGTTAGTTTCGAGTTAATGATTTGTTTGTGCTTGGCAGCTCTGCGGTTCATTGGACACTTTCGAGTGCGCGACTGATGCGTTATGTCACAGCCGCGTTGAGTTGTGTTATAATAATTTCGACGTGTCGTCTGTTTTGGATGGATTATGTGAGCGACAATATTTTATGGATGGTATTGAAAGGTGGTAGATTTTTATGGGAGTTTATGGGCTGATGTTTTGTAATAGAAGTACAATGCCGGCCGAATATAAAGCGATTTGCGGGATTTACAAGTCAATACCTTTCCAATGACAAACTGTTGACAGTGATCTACATTGGGCTGTCGAAGCTTTTGTTACATCTTAGCGTTAAGCATGACATGCAGTCGTTTGGTGAATTACAAGGTCAGTATAAATATTAAGCTCCATGGGGTATTAGATCAAATACTCCAACAAATGATTGAATCTACTATTTGGTCCGCCCTTCCATTATTACATCATTAGCATCATTTTGCATGATGGACTACTTAACATCGCACGAGCAGTGTCCTAGCTACATAATGATGTAAAAATTGTTCTAGACGATTTTAACGCAAAGCTAGGCCGAGAGGACATCTTTGGTAATACAGTCGGAAGGTACAGCCTACACAAAACCACCTCCGATAACGGATTTAGGCTGATCGACTTTGCTACGGGGCGTAATGTTGTCGTAGCCAGTTCGCGGTTCCCACATATCGTTATCCACAAAGGAACATGGAGATCTCTTGATCAATCAACCGTCAACCAGATTGACCACATTGCGATCGACGCAAGGCACTCCTCCAGAATTATAAATGCCCGAACGTTCCGAGGGGCCAACATTGGCTCGGAACACTACCTTGTTGTAGCCAAGGTTCGACTGCAGATATCCCGAACATCGCCAAGATATAGAAATACTGTAAAGAAGTTCGACGTCGGATGGATACAAGCGCAAGAGATCGCCAGATCATGCCGCCAGCATCAAGTATTGAAGACCAGTGGCAACATTGCCAACAAGCCATCAGAGAGACCGCCTCTAACGTACTGTGTTTTACAACGGGACTTCTGGTTTGAAGACGAGTGTCGGCAAGCACATGCAACGTAATAAGAGGTATAGAAAGAGCGGCTGCATAGAAAGACCAGAGCTGCACACGAGCTCTACGAGCAGAAGAGACGAACACCGGCTTCTTAGGAGGGAAAAAAAAATGACAAGCTATATTTCTGCAACTATTTCTAAATATCTTATCCGCCGTGTTGTGTGAGCGCCTGAAGCCGTTCGCATATCAGTGTGGCTTCAGGCCAGGAAAGTCCACCATCGAACAAATATTCACACTGCGGCAGATCTTGGAGAAAACCCAGAAACTTCACTCCGATACTCACAACTTTTCCATCGATAAGGCCTCGTATGACAGCATCTATAGAGACGAGCTATACAAAGCTTTGTCTGATTTTGTTATCCCTGCCAAACTCGTCCGTTTCTGCAGGATGACGATGCAAAATGCACGCTGGTCCATCAAGGTCGGTCAGAACCTCACCAAGGACTTGGAGACTTCTTCAACATCGTTCTTAATAGAATAGAGCAAAACTCACGCGCCAACACCAGAGGCACAATCTTTCAAAAGTCCGTCCAATTACTCGCATACGCAGACGACTTTGACATAATCGGAAGAACGCAGCGTGATGTCACTGGCGCGCTTGTGAGTATTGAGACGGAGGCGGGGAAGATGGGTTTAGCGGTCAATGAGGGCAAGACGAAGTAAATGCTGTCAACAAGAAAGGACTCCCAACACCGATGTCTCGGACAGAACGTCACTATAGACAGCTATAACTTTAAGGTAGTTAAGGACTTTGTCTACCTAGGCTTCGCCATAAACTCAGACAACGACACACCAGCGCTGAGATTAAACGAAGAATAACTCTTGCCAATCGCTGTTTTTTGGGCTAAGAAGGCAATTGAGTAGCAAAACCCTCTCTCGAACAACTAAGGCGACCGTCCCAGTCCTGCTCTACGACGCACAGGCATGGACTTTGTCAAATGCGGATGAGGTCGCTCTTGGCTGTTTTGAGAGGAAAATTCTTCGGGTGATTTTCGGTCCCGTCTGCATAGACGGTGAGTGGAGGAAGAGATACAACCACGAACTGTACGCGATGTACAGCGACATCGACTTAGCCAAAAGAGTGAAGCTCCAACGACTGAGGTGAATGGATGGACAAAAATAGTCCGGCCTGAAAAATCTTCGAATGCACACCCGAGGAACGGCGAAATAAAGGAAGACAGGTGGCCAACTTGGCTTGCAAAACCGGAGGCAGCTGGCTAAAGATCGAGCTGGCTGGAAAGGCTTGTTGCTTGAGGCCCCGATCCACCTAGGACTGTAGCGCCACGTTAGGTAACTAAGTCTATCTTGTTGCTTCATACACATTGCTTCGACAATCGAAGACCAGAGGTAAGAAATTATGGACCTTACATGTGTGAATGATTTACGTCACTGGACATCCGTCAAATTGTCTACCTGGATGAAGTACTAGTAGCAATCTTAGAGGTTTCTCGTGCCCCAATGGACAAGGAACACACAGTCACTTTAAAATATACGCCGATAAATTTCAACTAAAGTATCTAAACGACAGACATCACAGTTGTCGGGAAGCTTTAAATTCGAAGAGGTAGCGGCGTATCTTTTAGGATGAACAGCGGAAGCTCTGCCTTGATTGCAGAGAAGCGGTAGAGCATACCAGCTAACATCATAAGTGTATTTAAAACACCTTAAGCGGGAGTGAGATACAAAAAAAAATCTTTTGAGTTACTAGCAGTGGCTACCCAACTCAGTCTTTGTCAAATGTTTATAAAGATAAAGTACTTGACTACTTCGAAGCTATGGCAAGTGGTATTCGATCACAGACAATTGACAGATGACTCTTTTTTATCTTCGCCAGGTGGAAATGCGCAATCTTGTCAATGGCACCGGTTAACCTAGGCTCCTGACAGACAGTCTATTCCAAAAATCGTAAATCCTATGTGTTTCAAAAAGAGAGTGAAGTACGACCGACAAAAGTTCATTCTTGTTGAATGTTAGCTCTCAGTTTTCAGACAGCATCGTAGGCCGCCGCACTGTCCGGTTTAATGACCAAGATTTAGACCAAAATCGATGGTGTCTTAGGCACCGACTTTTCATGGGTCAGGTTATGTGTTAGATTTGTTAGCTTAATTCTTCTCCAAAGTTGTGAGATACCTAATCAGAACCAAGGATCATTGTTCAAATCATTAATTGTTTAAATCATTTCATAAGCACAACCGCCACCTTTCTACTTGACAGACGAATGAACTTTAGCAACAATTCCACGGCGACCATTGGATAACATTGAGGAAAATATTTGCAGAAGATAGGTCTTCTTCTTTTTCTGCGCACAAGATGATCAAGAAGCTATGCTAAGTGCTCTTAGACTGCCTCAGATACTGGGCCTTAAAGTCGGTGACTTTACAGGTCATCTGAGAATACTAGAACACATTCATCGTGATCCAATTCTTAAGATTCCAGATACCATGCTCAAGAGATTTCGATTCTACAGAAGTTTGGATATTCTTATAGGTGACCGCAGCGAATGGAGAAATGAAGGCTACTACCAAATTTCCAAATCTCGTATACAGACGGTTTAAAATTGGAAAACAGCAGCACTGGAGCTGGGGTTTATGTCACCATTTCAAGCGGAAATTCACGCTATTGAACTGTGTGCAAGAGAATGTCTGCGAAGGAGAACTCAAAAAACCCCCCTCTACATTTTTTCAGACGACTAAGCAGCACTATCAGCCCTTAAATCCTGTACTGTAGGGTCCAAGCTTGTCTGGGACTTTCTCAACCTCCTCGAAAGTCTTGCGTCGGTTAATAAGGTTACCGTAGCCTAGATCCCAAGACATGAAGACTTCGAGGGTAACGAATGGGCTGACTGCCTAGCGAGAAGAGACGCTTGCCGTCCACTCGTTGGTACCGAACCCTTTTTTGGGCTGTTACACAACAGTGCAAGATAACACAATGGGAGATCAACAAACACGCTGACTACTGGGCTAACCTCTGGGGCCTTAGACAAGCGAAAAAGTTCAGCAACCCCAACCTATACAAGGCAAAGACTTTACCTGATCTCACCAAAGACGAGTTAAGAATCTTCACGAGCTATCTAACGGGACATTGTCCACTCAGATACCATCTGCATAAAATAAAAGTATCAGATACCGATATTTGCCGGCTCTGTGGAGAACAGAAAGAGACCGCTGAACATATTCTATGTGTATGTCCAGGAACCACAAGGAAAAGATTATTCCACTCGACGCGAACCTCGGTCAATCCAGCGAAAATTTGGAAAATCGAACCTAAGGCTATACCGAGGTTTATCAAAAGCCTCAATATAACCTCTTGTTAAACCATATTGGCCACCACAATAGGCCTCATAGCTCGCGGTGCGCATTTAGGGCCCCGAATACAGAATCAATGCATTGCAATGAAAACTATGGTGGAAAATCCTGTAGTAAGAGCAGACTACCAGTTTTCTTTAAAATTGATTTACAAATGCCACAGGCATGTGGAACACAATGCATATTCCATCAAACGGAACCAACAGATGATTTATAGCCATGACAGGCGATGTATTCTCAGTCATACGGACGATCCCTAAAAAGATTACAAAGCAACAAATGAATGTAGGCACTCCGCAAAAGTTTTATGGATCGAAAGCGAAAAGGTGTAAACGAAATAGAGACTCGAGGTAAACGATTAGTAAAGCAGTCGCAGAGAACGGTGCTTACATTTTCGGTTCACGAAGTTTACTCTAAAGTTAAGAAAAACTTAAAATTTATGGTAGATTTCAACAGCTACGATATAAACGCTTAACACATACAAAGAATATCGACTTACCTTTCGAAAAGTTGAAATTGAGTTGAAATTCTTGTAGTCGTCGTCAGGAACCAGGAACCACAAAAACACACACACTGAGCTGTATTCCGACATTAGAAACAGCGACAGAATTAATGTTCACGAAAATTATAGGAAAACTAACCATTTTGAACGAAACACTCCGCCATGTTTGAAATTAAATGAAGCTTTAAAAAGATTTACGAAGTGCAAAATTTTCATCTTAACCTACCGCTGTTCTATTATGCCCTGGGGTACCAATGTACGCCCACACACTTCTCAACTAATTTAAATTCGCGAACAAAACACTTACACCGCCGATTAGAAGCAATTTCAAAAGCCGGCACAAACCGAAATCGACACGAAAATTCTTGCAGCATTCTCGCACATCTTGGCAATGAACACAAGCGGCGAAAACTTTTTATACCTAATTCGATTTTACCAAATTAAAAACACCCCGACATATGATAAATTGCGTTTACACAATTATTTACGCACTTTAGCAACCAAAACAACATTTTTTGATGAAAAAATCAAAGGAGAAGCAAAAATTAATTAAAATTAAAACTTAATACGCGCACCGACGTGATTCCGATTTGCAAGCCAGAGAACATAATTGCTGCGAACATACTGTAACTGGAAGGTAAACATTCCAGGAATTTCCATATGAAATTTGGAGCAAGGCGAAGGTGATGACAGATTATGTAATGGATTACTGGAAAAAAAAGGTTAAATAAGTACTAGATGATCATGTAAAGTTTTTGTCGGTTAAAAAAAAACATTTTAAACTTTGGAAGAGATTATTAGGACTGGGGATTGTGTAGTCAATGAACACAAGTGCGTGCAATTAACGAAAGGATTCTCACGAACAATTTGGGGCACTTTTATTGGAATCATAATACTCATCTTCATCTTTTACTTAGGTGGATGAAAATACCACAAATTGCTTTAAACGTGAATAGCTAAAAAGAATTAAGAACTAAGGTAGGTTGATGGCGGTTCTAAGAACCCAATTAGTGCTGGGATGCGCCGTTTTGAAACTACAACTCATTTGGCTTTCTTTGCGGGTGTTTTAGGTTGGTAGACGAGGATATTTAAATCCAACATCAGTAATTAGGGAAAATAATTACTTCACCAATATTTTTCTTTGAAATATCTTTGGGATCGTCAAAGAAGGGTTTGCCTAGAGTGGGTTGTTTGACCCACGCTAAGGCTGGACATTTGCACAGGCAATGATTCATAGATTCCTTTTCGCCGTTATCTTTGCAACTACGGCAGAAGGTGTTGTGGGGGATGGCTAGCTTGGCTGCGAGGTCTTCTATTGGCGAATGGCCTGGCTGATGGCCACGATTCTTGTTAATATCTGGCCTTGATCAGCCTAGTAGCTCGTTTATTTTATAGTATTTAAAAACTAACTTTGTTTCCTCGACAGCAATGTCGAACTCGTTAACACGGGGCAGTTATGGATTCTTATGTCCTGATGGGCGACTTCAATGCTCACGGGGGTGTAGGTAGGTAGGTAGGTGGGGTGGCTGCCTGCGAAGCACAGACACACGTAGGCCAAGGAGGCCCTTTGTGGTACCACACGGATCAATACCCTGAAACCGCGCCACTTCAGTGGAACCATTTGGAGCTCTTGATGAAGCTGAGGATACTTTTGACGTCAGTATGTGAGATTTCACCCAAGTTGTCGAAATAATAGGCTCCCAGATGGAGCTTCCTTCTTTGGGATAGGGCAGGACAGTTGCAGAGAAAGTGGAGGATCGTTTCCTCCTCCTCTTCGTCTCTACAGCTCCTGCAATTTGAAAAGCGGCCCATCCTTCTGGCGTGAAGACCTCACGGGGGTGTGGATGCAATGACATGCGAAGTGCGATTGGGAGGAACGGTGACCCAGATCAGAATGCGAATGGAGGGAAGCTGTTGGGCTTTTGCTGTGCAAACGGCATGTCCATTATGAACACTTTCTTTTCGCACAAAGAAATCCCTTACCGTACCGTCAGAGTCTTCAACAGAAGTCACTGATAGACTTCTTCGTGGTACCATCTTGTGTTAAAAGGGTGGTTTGTGATGTTCATGTTTTGAGAGGGGTTGAACTGTCAACTGATCACCATCTCGTGCTGTGCAAAGTGTATCTCTACTACCTATACCTTTCTTACCAAAGCGTAAACCAAGGCTGGTTACACGTATACGGTGGGAGAATTTGCAGAACTATGGGATACGGGAGGAATTTGAACGGCAGGTATCCCAAAGGTTTGAATGAATTCCAACTGTTCCGACAAATGTAGAGGAAGCATGGGTGTTCTTCTGCAGGAGATGTTTGCAGAGTGAAGCGGCTCAATGTAGCGGCTGGTGGTGAGAAAAGAACTGCGTGGTTTAAGACACCCGGAATTCAAGAAGCCATCAGAGAAAAGAAGAAATCCTTCAAGGTGTGGATACACTTGGGGGATTCAGCTTCTCGTAACCGGTACGTGGAGGCGCGACGAACTTGCAAGCTGGCTGTTAAAGCAGCTAAGGAGCAGTCTTGGAAGGAATTCAGCAAGAAATAAGACCGTGATTACAGATCTGCAAACAAGGTGTTTGGCAGACCATCCGCCGTCTCAGAGGAAGGAAGTTTAATATCATCGAAGGAGTTAAATCCAAAGATGGTGTTCTTCTTTTCGATGAGAAGGACATCTT
This sequence comes from Matsumyia berberina, assembly GCA_917880715.2. NCBI lineage: Eukaryota > Metazoa > Arthropoda > Insecta > Diptera > Syrphidae > Matsumyia > Matsumyia berberina. The sequence continues at coordinate 103,851,539 of OU862870.1, read as the reverse complement.
ACGCAGATGGGGCGAGCACTTTTCGAAGCTGCTCAATCCCGAACAGGACACTAAGGATTGCCCATGGTTTTGAGTAGGGCGGAGAATAGTCCCTTCGTAGAGGAGCTGACTTTGGCAATTAAAGCCCTAAAACAGGGCATATCTGCTGGTGTGAATGAAATTCGGCCAGAAATGCCCAAGGCTTTGGGTATAGAGGCCAGAGGGAGTGGAATGGCTCTCTCGTGTCATTGAAGTGGCCTGGGAGTGCGGTGAAACACTTAGCGATTCGCAAACTTAGGTGATTGTTCCGTTTTTTTAGGAAAGGGGATAAGAGGAATTGCTCCAATTATAATGGAATATCTCTTTTAAGTCTCCCGAAGAATGTCTTTGCAAAGATGTTGGAAGCGCGTTCTAGAGCTGTAGTCCAGTCCAGGTTGGGCGACAAGTAGTGCGGCTTTCGTCCACTTAGAAGCACAACTGACCAGCTACTCACTGTCAGAACGGTACTTGAGAAGGCCTGCGAGTATGCCAAACCTATCTACAGTTGTTTTGTGGATTTGGAGAAAGCATATGATCGGGTCCCTTGAGGTAAACTCGTGGGTGTACTGCAGGAGTATGGGATTGACGGTTTTCTTCTGAGGGCCATTCAATCTCTATACACAAACTGTAAGAGCTGTGTTCGGGTGAACGGCGTTAAATCGACACCTTTCGCTGTGGGCGTTGGACTTCGAAAGGGATGCGTAGTTTAAGTATCTCGGGGTTTTATTGACGAGTGATGGTAGTAGCAGTACTGAGTTATCCTTTAACATTTGTCAGACTGGAGCAATTTTGAGAGAGCTTGGCCATCAGGAGGGCCGAACTTGGGATCGGAGCTAAGTTATAAATCTTCAATTCAGTGTTTGTTCCGACCCTCAACTATAATCTTAAATTCTCAATAATTCAGTTATTCCCCTTGATGATTTGCCGCATCGAAAGCAATGCAGTGCTTAACATAGTTTTCACCATTTTTGGACTCCGCTGGTTCTTCCCCTGCTTTCGACCTATCGTTCACATGGCAGTAGAGTATTACACGATTAAGGTATCATTGGGGCACCTATTTTGGTATATGGCTGACATTCTAGGAGAATCTAAAACCAGTTGGGTCAGTTTTATCAATTTCGAGCTCTAGGTACATACATATGTTAAAGGTCTGCTTCCAAATAGATTTGAGCTGATGTCTTATCATAGTTTAAGCTAAAACAGAACATAGCTATAGATAGACATTGAGTTAGCATGAGTTGCTAAACGAAAGTCAATTTGCAAAGAAGAAACTTTTTTAAATGGTGCGAGTGAGTGCTTTGCTGATGCGTGTGCGTGTTCTACCAGAAAGTAACATTGTTTCGTGCTAATCAGCAGAAGATACTTTGTGCGTTTGTTTAATGAGACCAAAGCTTTCACTTTTAACTTGCACACATGGCAACAGGTAATTATCACCGGAATCACAATATCGGTGACCGCAGTGATAAGGTGACTCGGTCCCACATCTACCTACAATCTCGGATGAGCAGGAATGAAGTACTAGAATATTTATCTTGAGAGAGAAAAATCCTCATAATTGTATCTAGTCTAACTAGCTGACACTGTAATAGAGAAAAACTGCGAGGAGAAGGAGGAGAATCTGGAACACTTCCTCTCTCACTGTTCAGCTACTGCAAGACTTTGCTAATGAGTACTAGGATCTACTTATGGGGATACCATATCGAAAGCAACTAGACCGCCACCTGATTAGTGGCATCATGGAGTTTGCCAAAAACACACGAAGATTTTTCCGAACTCATAGAGCAGCCATAGTCACCCCCTTACCCACACAAAACTTTTTCCAACAGTCCTTTGAGAGGAACTGGTTGGTTGGTTTTGTGGAAGACTTACTCAGATCTCAAGCGGGTCCATTGTACCCATGAAAAGTATACTCATGGGAGTCAAACCAAGGGGTAGGGTTGACTTATCTCGAAACCACCCAAAAAGGGATAGAAATCTTAGGAGTTTCATAAAATCAGCGATATGAAGGTCCTCGAGCCCATGGAAGAAGCTACTACGCAGTCTTCTGGTGGCCAGTGCAGAACATTCGTATAACAGATGCTGCATGGATTCTATTTCCTCTTCGTCCCTGCAGCTTTTGCAGTTTGGTTTGTAGGATAATCCAAGATGCTAGATGAAGGATTGTTTTACCCCTCCGAATTCACAGAAGATCCCGGCACCAGTACCAGCGTCCATTTTGGATCCGTCTGTGTAGAAGGCTAGCTCTTCTTCGGTGCATAATATACCATCATCCCAGTCCTCTCGTTTTGGTATTTTGATATTAAATCTCCTATCGAAGTCTGAGGTTGGAGAAATTACAACGAGCCCAACCGTGGCGAAGAGCTATCTCACTCTCTACAACCAACCAGTCCATTGCAACCAACAACCTACATATGCCAACATGGAACTAAATTAATAGTTTTATTTGGAACATGTCCATGACATTAAAATTGTCCTGAAGATTTGAACGCAAAGCTAGAAATAGAGGTCTACTTTGGCTGTACCGTCGGAAAGTAATGCCAGCACGACATCGCTTGCAGCAACAGATTCAGGCTATTCGTCGGGACGAATCATTGTTATAGCAAGCACATGAAGGTCTTGGAGAACTCCTGATTAATCAATCGTCAGCCAGATTGATGAACACAAGGTCTTCCCTCAGAATAGATGATGTTCGGATGTCTTGGGAGGCGAAAATCAACTCGGAGCACTACATTATTGCAACCAAGGTACGGCTGCTGATATATTGAACAAGAACAACGCAAAGATGAGGCAACACTCTGAGGAGTTAATGTTATTCACATAGCGCGAGTAGTAATTTGAAGCACAGTTGACATTAGATCTTAGTGGCGTTTGAGGGTGGTGTCCATATTCACTGGGATGAACAGGAAACTTCTTCAGAAAGTAGGTTGGGTTAATGAACATATTGTCCTTGTTTCACTCTTTCAAAGTCAACCTCTTTCGTTTCGAGACTCACCAAGTGCCGAATCAGGGTCCAGTGAATTATGCATCTCAGGCCGGAGAAAAGCCTTGACATACAATGAACAATACCACCTAAACCCTCTTCCACCAAACAGTTAACTAAAAATACAATTTTTTTATTACCATCTTTACAATGTGTGTTGTGTCTTTCAGTGACTCATACCCGGCTGTATAAGATCTTCATCATGACTATTAAACTTATAGATGATATCAACCATCCATAAAAAAAGAACTTGATGTCGAGCAAAGAATGGCACACCTAAGCATTTGAATGTTAATCCCGTTTTAATTATCTTTCAAAGATCTTAACAAAAAAATCATTTATAAGCGAATTGAGAACAATCGGTTTGATTGAATCATCACAACATCGCTTGTTGTTTTCCTTTTTTTTTTTGAAAAGAATTGTCGTCACTTTCAAAGAAATACATAGTTCACATTAAAGATTTCCATCGAACTGTTTGTTTGTCTTGTAATCTAAGCGGAAGGTCATAAATATCAAATCGATTTTCATAAATGTAGATTTGCAAGGCTGAATAAGTTTAAAATGTCCTTAGGACCAGCGTAATCTGGCTGAAAAGACTTTAGGGGACACTAGCTATAAAAATAGTGTATAATACATATATTTCCGATTGACAGAAAAATCAATAGGTCTTGAGTCCCCTTGGGTATTCAAATCTTTGAAATCGTGTAAAACTAATCTTCTGACTGACTGTGAAATGCCTCGCCTCTCGCTTGTTCATAATCGAGCGGATCCCGATTGTACTGACATAAAAGGCTCATTTCACAGAGTGAAAATAAGTTATTTCGTTATTTTTGACTGGTCCTGTAAACAAGAGGTACAATTAGAAGCGAAGTAGATCTGTTGTGATATCACTGTGTGTTAGAGGGCTTAAACCGAAATCAACTCCTGATATCATTTAGCTATGCGCCCACCGCCTTAAAAAATCTCACCTGAAACAGTCCACATATGGACATCCGGCGATTCTAATGACCTTAAAAGAAATAGGGGAAAAAACATCACTCTGAAAGACCCGCATCTACATCGGACTATTTGACTTCCTAATCTTTGATATTACTGTACTACTCCCCAGCTGGAAAGACTGAAAGCCAGAAAGTGTAAGGAACGATGAGAAGAGCACGGTATCCATCGAAGGCTCAAAAATGGATAAAGGAACAGGAGTCGGTCTCTACTCAGAAGCACTCCAAATATAGGAACTCTTCAAGTCTCCTGATCCTGGGAATAAAACCCGGGCAGGATGCCTACAAGACAGTCACTTTCCATCGCCGGACGCAAACATCTTCGTAGACAGCCAAGTTGCCCTAAAGGCACTACAATCCAGCGTGATCAAATCAAAGCTGGTAAAGAAATGTCGCGATGCACTGATCACCATTAGACACCATAAAGTCAAACTCTGCTATGTAGGTTCTCGGTCATAGCAATAATAGTACACGGGAATGAAAAAGCAGATGAAATGGCAAGGCTGAGTTGAACTATAGTGGATCGGATACATCTGTACTGTCACCCATTGGAGGATTGTTTTGTATTTGTACAATCAATGAAATAATAGAAAACGAAGCCAACCTTTTCTGGTCACACAGGCAAGGCTGCAGCACATCTCTCGCAGAATGACCGAAACTTAACAAAAATAAAAGTAAATGCAAACTGAAATAATCACCGGACACTGTGCCATTGAAGCTATGCTTCGTAAATGAAATATCGAAACCAGCGATCTATGCAGAAGTTGTGAAGGCGAGGATGAAATGGAGTCAATACAACACCGATTGTGACAATATCCCGCTCTTCAAGAACGACGACTAATTTCACTAGGATCAAGGTTCTTTACAAGCACCGGTGAGACATCCAGATATCAGACTTACCGAGCTTTATAATGAGCACCAAATGGTTCTCGAATCGGAGTGCTACATGGTAGGTTATTTCATTGAAAAACTAGTTTTCTTTTGCTCCCAAAACTACAGGAGAGCTTCGTTTTTTCCGAACTAATTGGGATCAAAGGTGGTTCGGACAATCAAATTTGATCAAAAAATTAGGATAACCAAACACATAGCGAATTGAATAAAACTCAGGTATGTGGCTGTTCCTCACGTACCTGAAACAAAGGAAAAATATTTACATTCACAAAATAAAAGGATTTCGGTTCGTTTTTCTTATTGAAGACGTTTTAAAACTGACCTTCTTAACGTAATGAACAAAATCAGCAACGTTCACGTGGATACTAGATACATACGAGTACGCATGTATGTAACATGTATGTATGCATGTGTTTCGTGAGCAGCCGTTCCAAATGGACGCGCTTCAAAGTCGGAAGTTTAAATAGTGAAAATTCACACGCTGAAAATTCACACGCTGAAAATTTCGCGGAAGCGTTTCGAAAAGTTCGTACTGCTTTTGATCATCATCAAGGGCCTTCTCAAATAGCTATAGTGAATTTAATCGATGAATTTGAACGTCTCGGGCAGGTTACTTATGTAAAGACTACAACTCGTGTTCACCCAGCAAGGTCAGCTGAAAATTATCGCCGCTGTAGCTGAGTGTGACTAAAAACCCAGGTGTGCCCGTTTCGAGACGAGACGAGACGAAGTCTCAGTAATTGGACCTATCCGCATCCACTTTGCACCACATTTTGCATAAAGATCTTGGGCTGCATGCTTCTAAGGTCCAGTTGACTCAAGAATTAAGGCCAGCAGACCAGCACAAAGCCGTACTTTCGCAAAAAAAAAATTTCACCTCTTGTTGGATGACCCTATACATACATAAGTATGTCCATTTTAGTTAAATCTAGACTCGATCCCATTTTACCCAGTGCTAAATGGACGACCTGCGTCCGGAAATCCAACGAAAAGACAAAAAAACCACTTAAGGTCAAGTCTATAAAAAAAACTTCAACTTTCCATTTAAACACCAATCATATGCAAAAAGTTTATGACACGCCGTTCCGGAAAAAAAAACACGAATCCAACTCGGAACACGAATCAAATACCCCCCGTGCTCATACTGCTTAATCCAAGCGACTCCACCCCATTCATTGGAAATTCATAAAAATCCTCAATGAAACAGTTGTTATCATTGCTCATTGCTTTATATGAGATGTCAGTTCGCAAACGTAAAGCGTTGGCGACCTTATCACGTTTGGGTGTTTTTCAGTCGACGGGAACCTTCAAAATAAAAAATTTGCACAGCATAAAATAAAAAATCAAAAATAAAATTGAATAAAACCTATCGAAAGGAAAGCGCGAGCGCACGTTATTAATTGTGTTGTTTTCATTATCATTGTCAGCCAGCAGCGACAATGGCAGTCGCCTCGAGGTGTTCAATGATAGTGCAACTACAGACACATGAACAGCACACGGGTATTACGCACTCTTTTGTTGTTTCGCCGCTTATTCGCAGAAAAACTTATTTCACGACAGACTTATTCGCTTCAGAGGCGAAATGTGTTTTTATTTTTGCCAGGAACAGAGGAAAGAAGGCCACCCAATAAATTTCCGAACATTTGTGCGCATTTTAAAATATCATACGAGAAAACATTTAATAATTTTTTTTTTCCGACATTGACCTTGCCTCAAGGATTTACAGAAAATAAACTACAGAGGAATTTAGGATGCTTGTACAAGTATGTAAGAAGTTTCACACTCGAGATTTTTACGTGGGAAAATGGGGTTGTAGCGGCCGCCACACTGTCTGCAATCCACATAGAACCCAAGGGGGGGCTGGTATGATATGACAAGTTAACTCGTAGATTAGTAAGGGCGTTTTGCTTTTTTTCAAAAATCCATAAAACTTAAGTTAGCAAAGCAAAGCCCATATGGCCACGTTACTATTCTGAATAGGTATCAAACAATCGATCCCAACAAAACTACAGTCTGTGTAATACCCTACATTCAGCGGCAATGGAAACCATGCTAAGATTCGGTCCGCCGTATCTGTACTTTAGCAATACGGAAGCTTAAACTGCTTTGAGACTGAGAGGACGACGACAGTGGACACCAGCTCCATATGATCAAGCCTCCGTATTGTCTCGATGGGAGAAAGCCGACAGATCAACAGAAACAGATCATATGATCCAGACCCTGGTATTTAACAGGAGATTCAGTATCAGAATTGCTGACTGGAGTAACTACAAAGTTACCAATAAAAAAGAACTGGCCTTCTACACCGATGGTTCTAATATAAACATTGGCACAGGTGCCGGGGTCTATTGCAAGGTCCTAAGCCATTTCTTCATAATAAACGACGACTGCAGTGTCTTCCAAGCCGAAATTACGGCCATAAGCGAGGCCTCGAAAACTATCCACGAAAAGAATTTTACTGAAAGGACAATTACTACATATTTACATCGACAGTTAGGCAGCCGTTAAGGCTCTGGAGTCCGCGAAAACTCGATCAAGGCTTGTAGGAATCCCTAAGAAGCATCTTGATGAGATATCGAGAGCCAATACGATACCAAGGGAAGCAGCGCTGCATTCCTCATAGGCTCTCCCATTTGCGAGAATACCAATAAGCTCCTTAAAAAAGTATATCAAAGACAAGACCATCAGTCGAGCTAATACACATTGGATCTAGCTAGACACATTTCCAATGGCTAGAAACTTATGGACAGGTTATAATAAGAAGAGATCTCTGTCTCTGGTCGTGAATCAAGGATAGTCTCCGACATCATTTCTGGGCACTGTGCCACTGATATTCGAGAAAGAAATCAAATCTGTCCGTCACCTGCTATGTGAATGTCCTGTCATTGGCAGTAGAAGAATGAGGACTGAGGGTTCAAATTCTAAAATCGGCTCAATGAACCCTATCGCTGGTCTACGTGAGCAGTGACGAATGTCACTAGACACCCATTTACCTAAACCTACTTTTACTTTTGTAAGAACTTACTTACTTACTTAAGGTGGCGCTACAGTCCGGTGAGGACCTGGGCCTCAACCAACAAGCGTCTCCAGCCAGTTCGATCTCAGTCATTCTCTATTGCGCCGTCTCTCCGGTGTGGATTCGAAGATTTGCCGGGCCGGAACAGTGGTGTCCATCTGCTCTACATGACTCAGCTACCTCAGTCGTTGGAGGTTCACTCTTCTGGGAAAGACGATGTCCCTGTTCGTCGTTGTATCTCCTCCTCCACTCACCGTCTATGTAGACGGGACCAAAAATCACCCAAAGAATTTTCCTCTCGAAAAAAACCAAGAGCAACCTCATCCGCTTTTGACAGAGTCTATGCTTCTGCGACGTACCAGCATCAGGACTGGAACGATTAGAGTCTTATAAAGGGCCACCTTCTTCGTTCGAGATAGGGTTTTGCTACTCAACTGGCTTCTTAGTCCAAAGAAACAGCGATTGGCAAGAGTTATTCTTCGTTTGTTCTCAGCTCTGGTGTCGTTGTCTGAATTTAGGTAGACAAAGTCCTTAACTACCTCAAAGTTATAACTGTCTATTGTGACGTTCTGTCCGAGACGTCGATGTTGGGTGTCCTTTCCTATTGACAGCATATACTTGGACTTGCCCTCATTGACTGCTTAACCCATCTTCTCCGCCTCCTTCTCAATACCCATGAATGCCCCAGTGACATCACACTGCGTTCTTCCGATTATGTCACTATCGGTGGCGTATGCGTGTAATTGGTCAGGAAAAAATTGAAAGATTGTGCCCCTGGTTTTGGTGGGTGAGTTTTGCACAACTCTTTCAAGAACGATGTTGAAGAAGTAGCATGACAGCGCGTCGCCTTGTCTAAATCCTTTTGTTGACAGGTCTCTGTGAGGTCTTGACCGACCTTGATGGAGCAGCGTGCATGCAGTAGTTGGCGCAGTTTAGAGGATCTCGTTTCTTGAGGATCGGGCAAGCAATCTGTAAGAACTATTCCATTTTTAATCCCTGAAGAGAAGCGTGGGAGTCCGAGACGTTAACCGATGAACGGGATATCCCAATGTACACTAACGGGTCTTAAATGGATAAAGGAACCGGTTCCGGCTTTATCTGTAAGTCACTTAAGATCAACGAATATTCCAATATCTACAAAGAATGTAATCATCTTTGTAGATAATCATGCAGCAATCAAGACACTAGCCAGCGAGATAATTACAGTGTAATCTCTCCTTACACACCTCTCGGGGTAAGTGAACTAACCAACACCGCCTGGTTCGCCAGAGGTGACCGTGTTATACCTCGCACCTTATGAATGGCACTGAATGAAAAGAGAATCAAAAGCCTACTAGCACTGGAGAAAAAAGAAGTATCCTAACAGGCGTACTAACAGGGCACTGTGCAGTAGGCACAATGGCCGCTAGAGAGCTGCCAGGATACAGAGGAAATAGAAACTATCAAACCATTACTTTGCGAATACCTAAATCTTCAAATACGTCGCCTCCGTTATATGGGAAACAGACTTGTTGAATAACTAGAGGACGTTGCGCAAATATCAATAATGAACATGATACCTTTCGTCAAGGGCCTAGGTTGGTTCAAGAACAGGGCAACCAATGATTAGTAACGGCACCACAACTTAAAAAGGGCCCCAAACCTAACCTAATCTAACCCAAGTTAACATTGTAAATTACTAAAACATCGTAAAGCGGTAAAGGAGATATGAGGAAACATCTAAGAAGCATCTTCGCGAACCACTTACGCCTCTCACTCGCCACTTAGTATCGCCAAGCTGTGGTTACTCCAACTCGTCGTTTATGAGGTTTACTTAGTGTTTGAATAATTACAGGTATACAGGTATTTTTTTTATTTAACCATGTAACCACAGACTTGTGGTATTAAAAATATTAATTTATGTAATCGATCCTCACTTAGAGTCGTGGAGATAAAGTTTAAGTTGAATGCTAAACTTGTAACTTAATGCAATTGGAAGTGACTATACATATGAAGGCAAACAATTAGTTTTTAATAGAAAATAATTTTTACAGGCAACTTCGACCAGCGCCATTACAACTTGACATTTACATGAAGGAAGGAAGTGCGGTCGAAAATGTGTCGTCACTTCCTCGAAGTTTCCCTGAATAACCGAAATGTAAATTCACAACAAACGTTGTCAATGTGTCACCTGAGTTATCTTCTCAAAAATTAGAGAACTAGGCAAAGAGAGTCCTCGAAGAAGAATTGAGGCTTATGCATCCTATTTGCCGCAAGAAAAAAACATGGTAGTATGCAGCACAAAATCCCCACATGTCAACAAGACAACTTGGAAGTCGCCAACCACGCCAATCACGTTGCAATCGATTCTCCATCATATCATCAGATTATCTTGTAGCAGCGAAGGAACTGATGTGAATATCCAGTAATGATCAGAACCACTACTAAGGAACTTCAACTTCCACCGGAATAATCTTTGTCGATCGAGTTTCGCTAGACCTCTCGAGAAGTTAAAGCGGGATGAGCCACAGCCTAGCTTGTCGCAACCATTCATGTTAAGCATGTTACATTTTTCGCACGAATGGAAGGGACCTACAATTTTTTTCCGACTACGAACGGCAAATTGAGAAGCTCCTTCATGACAGATTATATTCCCGAAGGCTTGTCATTCCCCGGTGTACCTAGCTGGGGCTTGAACCCACGCCGCTCGGTCAGCAGTCCAACATACTAATCACTGAACCACGGTGACCACATTGCATATAAGATCACATATATCTGGTGTAATGCTGAAGCGCTTAAAATCATACGTAGACGAACTGGAGTGGTTATTGATCGAATCTGAGAATCCGAGAAGACCCAAGAATTCTAGACCGATACCCAACACTTATTCATTACTTTCAAAGCTCCATATGAGTTATTCTGCGCCACGTCTAGTTTTGGTAGGATACGATGTCTCGTTAAGATGGACAACTATAACTTCGAGGTAATAAAGGAATTCATCTACCTAGTCTCTGGTAACGACATCAGCGCGGAGATCCGATATAGAATAACACTCGTAACCGCTATTACTAAGGTCTACAACTTTTAATCAAGGCCGTAAGGAGAAGCTATCAAGACCCACATCATCCTCGTCCTGATATATGGCATAGAAGCATGGAACTTATCAAAATCGACCTACTTAAGATAAAAAAAAGTCAGATGACTGCAAAGCTATGCCACGAATCCTACCTCCAACTGGAGATTGAGCAACGGTTTGTAGAAACTGCGAGGAAGAAGAAGATTATCCGGCCTAAGGGAAAATGTGACAGAAGACAATGGAATCTATGTGGATACCGAACTTTAAGAATCTCATGTATAAAGGAATCGGTGGCATCTTGACATTCACTAAGGACACTGGAATACAAGAGGACTATCTGAGGTCTAAGTGAATAGCACCACACCCTCATCTTCTCATAACGCCTTTGATAGACCGCATACAGCCGAACAATGAGCAGAGGCTCTATGCTGCTCGAAAGAAAACACCCCAGTTGCGCATATCCTGAACAACGAAAGACTTGGAAATGCTGTGACGATAATTGACGTCGGTCGGCTTTATTTAAAAGAGACTGCCAGAACCAAAGGCTCTATGCAACCTCAGTATTAAAGACCTGTGGCAAGACCACCGAAAAGCCATTAAATATTGCACGCATGCTGCCTGAGACTATAAGTAACAACCTAGTATCAATTCATTTTCAAAATATTTATTATCAGAAGAATGTGCCCCGATAAAAGCAATCTTACCACTATTCTCAAGAAATGAGACCGTCTAACCAGCGCCAACTTTTGAGTTATAAGTCTTCTCATCATTGCTTGCTTATCTGCTGTTATGCAAAATCTTAAGGCCCTTGGACCAGAAAAGCCACCCGTGGACTAAAAATGCACACAAGCTGGGTAAGCTCTTGGCTGAACGCATAATTATGCCGAAGAAAATAAAAACACAAACAAAAAGCTCTTTTTACCTCTGCATCGGCAACCGAACTGCTTTTCAGGTTTGTGCATATGAAATGTAAAAAGCTCGTTTTTAGTGACATCTCTTGTGGGGATGCAAATACCCTAGTCTTGTTGCGTGTCTAGGATAATATACGGTCGAGTTCTATGATGTTCTAAATTTTGACTGCGAGATAGTTTTAGTACAAATACCAAAGATTTTCCGCAGCACTCTAGAGATTCTTACTAAATTATGGAAGCCGAAAAAATTGCATTATTACCACCAAGGTAAACAAAGAAAATTTTTCATGAGAGAGACTACTTAGATTATACACCCCATCCATTGATAATACGATTAAAAATAGCAATGCGCTGCGATTTTGGAATGTTAACAATTAAAGGTCTCTTAAAGCGCGACCTGAAGGCCGAAATGTGTCGCTGATCTGTATAAACTTCCCAAACGACAACTTTGAGCATTTTTTGGTTGCAGTGGCAGAGTCCAACTCTTCCACGAAAGAGACTTAAATACACTTTCAAAATAAAACCTAAATTCAGGCGCCTAAGCACACCGAAAAAAAAAACCTAAAAAACACAATAACTGGCCCTTTTTAAGACCTTAATCATCCCAATCCTGCTCTCAGTTGAGTACAGGAGGAGATACAACGACGAATTGTACGGGCTGTACAGCGACATCGACCAAGCCAGAAGAATGAAGGTCCAACGACTGAGGTGGCTGGGTCATGTAGAGCGGATGGACACCAATGGTTCGGCCCGGAATCTCTGCGAATGCACCCCGAGGGGAGCAGTAGAGAAAGACCGCGACTTAGGACTTAGACGAAGTATGGACAAATACAACTCAGTATTCCAAAAGAAAATCTTTGCTATAGAACTATGCATCAGAGAGAATATAAACAGATCTATATCAAACAATAACATCTATATTCTCTCTGACAGCAAAGCCACACTTCTAGCCATAAAGGCCTATGAAATGACATCGAAACTAGTATGCGACTGCGTACAACTGCTAACAGCACAAACCAGCTCAAACAGAGTTCATCTCATTTGGGTGCCAGGGCACAGTGGCCATGTAGGCAATGAAATAGCAGACTTACTAGCCAGAAAAGGATCCGCATTAAATTTCATAACGCCAAGACCATTCTGTGGTTTACCAATCAGCACTGCAAAGTGCTCATTGCGTGGCAGGGACCTTAGGACTAACCTAGAATCAGGCTCGAATGGTTACAGGCTTTTTAACGTGACACTGTCGAGTCAAAAAACGGCTAATGACTATGGGAATAGTACATGACAATACATGTAGAATGTGCAACGAAGCCATAGAATCAGCAGGACACATTGTGTCACCGTAACTGTCTTATCAGAACACGTCTCCTTCATTTAGGCAAATTCTACCTTGAAACGGAGAATATATCTGCCAGCTCACTCAAAGACATCTCTGGATTCATCTCGACATCATGAGCGAGCTCTAATTTGATAAGGTGATTCGGTCCCACCTCTACCTACAATCTAATCTAATCTAGGACTTAACCAAAACTGGAGACAGCTGGCTAAAGATCGAACTGGCTGGACACGTCCAGTATCACCCCGGACTGTTTAGCCACCTTAAATAAGTAAATAAGTATGTACTTTGCGGGTATTAAGAATGGGCTTATAAAAGAACGAGGACACTTGTCAGACCCGATCGTAGGAGCTCTGCGGACAAACTGCACGGCTGCACTATATACTTTTTCTACATTGAGTGGTTAGTACGTTGGATTGCTATGGGAGTTGGATGGCTTCAAGTTCCAGCCATGTCCACTGAACATTTTTCGCGTCACCACCTCTCGTCGGGGAATAACAAGCCTCCGAGAATATAATTTGTCATGAAAGAGCTTCTCAATTCGCCGTTTGTTGTCAGCAATAAATTGTAGGTCCCTTCCATTCGTGCAAAATGTAAAACGCACAACATTAACTGGTTGCGAGAAGCTAGACCTTGACTCATTCCGAGCAGTCGCGTCAGCTGTTTATTTATGTAGGTGACATGGCAATACAATCGGCGATGTCTGAGAGATACTTCACAAGCCTTATGACTCAGCGCACGCCAGAATATGAAGGTCACCTTACCTAACCTTAGTCTTAGAATAGCCCTGACTAGCAATCTGTTAAGTCACTATAATCCACCTTTTACTATGAACGACATGCTCTACTGTAGTTTGAAATCCAAAGCAAATAGATGGCAAGTCAAAACAAAGTCCACTAACAGACATCTGGCAAATCAATCATAGGGTGCCCCTGCTGTCGTCTAGCAAGGAGAAGGCTTACTTTTAGCAGGAGCCATCTTGGTCGGCCTCTACACTGGTCACATCAATCAAGTACTTGCCCGGGATGTGAGGAGGAGGAGAGCCTCGAAAACTTCCCCTACCATTGCCTCGCCACAGAGACGCTAAGACACAGAAGCCTGGGAAGACGTGTTCTACCCGGGCTAAGCTCTCTTAGCCAATTCAGTTTTGGGAAAATCCTGGACTCTCTATCCGCTGACTTATAACTCTTCACTTTTTCTCCAACAGATTTTACAGAGGAAATCACAACAGGCCCAAATGGGCCTACGTAACGAGGTTCTTCCGAACGTAACATTCCAAAACCAACCAACAGACATCTTGGTCCACCGTGCTGTGATGACAATTTCTGTTTTCTTATTAAAAGACGCCGCATTGAAATAACCATAGCAAAGTCCTTGTAACGAGACTACTCCATTAAAAACCCCAAAACTTCTACAACGCGTGCAATATTTACGTGTCACATAATACGAACACCTCCAGAGCATCTATTTCCACAAATTTATTTCGTAAAAAATCGTCTCAACCATATGGATATGCCTTTGCTCCGACAAACACTGCCCATTGACATTTGAATCGCCATCTGGGCATGTTCCATGTGTCACCATAACACGATTCATAATCGTCTCTATGACACTTTCTACTGCAACAACTATCTAACCACGGCGCTAGCAACGATACAGATACATTTTTTTTGTTTCCCCAAAACACCACAGATGTGACATTTTAATCGGCAGCAAGAGAGGGATGCCGCTGGAATAACATCGAGATTAATGCCGTGAGGAAAATCATAAATTAATTAGAGAGCTCACTCCGGAGTGATGTTTGTTTTTGTCTATCGCGATCCGACACGAATTAGTGGCATTTAGCTGCGATTTATCGTTCAAAGTGTTGGATTTGAAATTTATGACGTTCCACGGTGGAAATGGAAAATGTGTTTCGACGGTGGTTTAGACGGAAGGGGGGACACTTCCGAGGTTGAAACGATTTACAGGTGTCATCGTTGAATTTAATTGGGTGTATTCGATGTTGGTCCTGTGTTTTCTTTTAAGTGACGCGGTATCTTGGTTGATATACATAATTACACCCACGCACAGTCTCAGAGGTTAAATAGCAGTCAGGGATTTTTGTTTCTACCAATTAGGAGCAGTGGCGCCGATTGATGTTATAATCGTGGTGTGCAAGAGGATGTCGGAGGAACTGTTGACACATTTTTGTCTACATTCCACTGTGGTATGACAGTAATTATCCTTGTAACCGGAAGACCGACAGAACCTGGCGCCAATGCTAAACTGTTTGAAATAGTTGGAGTTTGTCAAACCACAGACTAATGGAGAAATTATTATCTAAGAGAAGAAGGGACCATAGAAAGATGGTTTATCACTTAAAATTTTTGGGGACTACACTACTGAAATATTTCTTCAAAATACGATTATTACAAAACAGAGATGCATTTCACCACTTATCAAACATCCATGTCAGAAGCAGGTGATTAATGTTCAAAAATTTATTAAATAACATCGTCAACTGTTTGAGACTAATTAAAAATCCGCAACGGATGCCAGCATTTCTATGTTAATGAACACTTAGCACCCATAAACTATATCATTAAAATATAAATTATTAAATCATAATTCTCGCGTCATACTCAGCGAGCTGCGGGTGAAGGTGGAGTGTGAAGCTAACCTAACCAGAATAACCAACTAATTCGAGACGACATTTTCATCGTTCAAAGTGTGAATTATTTGGCTCGAAGCCAGTCCAATTTTCTACGACAACGGCCAGATTCACGCCTGTGTCACGAGAATGAGCCCCATGCGCAGGCATACGAGTACATACACAGCATCGCTCCAAGGACTGTATGTATACAAATTAAAGTTAATTAGGATGCGGTGCCATGATGGGTTTCGCTACTCATGAAACTCATCATTGTCAGCCGCACTTAATTTAATAACCAAATTTGCCGCGCGCATTATTTCCACAAATGAAGATGACGTCTTAATTTTCCTAATTGCAGAAAATGAATTTTTTGCAGAATTGCCGGGCATTGGGAAAGGTTGGGTGAGATAGTTCCGCCGAATGATGCACTGCTGATGTGTGCTTCAGAAAAGTTTGTCTAAAATGCGACTTATCTTTGAACTTAATGACAGGTACCTTGTATAGGGTTTTCCAATAGGGACGGGTAGATTTTGACAGTTCATAGCGGCCATGTTGTTTTATCTGTTATCAGTTTTCCCGACTTTTATTTTTCAGACACTAAAGACAAATCACCAGGGCAAGTTACAGCGTCGAGCAACACAAGCAAATAATAAAACTTCATTATCAAAATGGGTGTTCTGTTGTGGCAACGGTGCACGCGTGGCCCCCAATTTACGGCTTACATGGTCGTCCTTCCCAGTCTACTATACAACGTTTGGTGGCCAAATTCGAATCGACGGGTTCAGTGAACAATTAGCCAACACCCGTATGTAAACGAAACGCAAGATCTGCCGAAAACATCACCGCTGTCCGTGAAAGTGTGCAGGAAGAACCCGGGGCAGTCAATTCCGCGCCGCGCACAAGAATTCGGCCTTTCGCAGACATCAACTTGGCGAATTTAGCGTCGCGACTTAGGCCTACATCCGTACAAAGTTCAACTGACCCAGGAGCTAAAGGAAAACGACCACAGACAACGCCGTGGAAAAAATCATCTTCAGCAACGAGGCCCATTTTTGGATGAACGGGTACGTCAACAAGCAAAATTGCTGGATTTGGGACGATACCAATCCACACAAGGTCCACCAATTGGCAATGCATTCGCAGAAAGTCACTGTTGGGTGTGGATTGTGGGCGGGCAGCATCATCGGACCGTACTTCTTCGAAAACGACGATGGCAAAGCACTACCGATGGATGATAACCAATTTCTTTTGGCCCAAATTGGATGATATGCATGTGAACATGTGGTTCCAACATGACGGCGCTTCATGCCACACAGCTGATGTCACAATGGGCATTCTGCATGAGCGATTTGAGGGCATGATTATCTCACGCAGAGGTGACGTGTATTGGCCACCGAGATCATACGATTGGACCCCATTAGACTTTTTCTTGAGGGGTGCCATACCCGTGCCATCGTTCAAATTCAGCCTGATCTATGCGCTAGAGTTATCGAAAATTTGACCTCTCGGATGCGCGCCATTCACCAAAGCGGCGGCGGCTATTTCAACGATGTCATATTCCAAACATAATGTCATTGATAGACCTTTCAAATAAAATAAAAAACCCGTTGATATCCCACACACAACTTGTTTTATTCAATTTTAACATCTACCCGCCCTATTGGAAAACCCTATTGTTGGCAACTTTGTTTAGTACCTAAATAGGCAGAATATACATCTCCGCATATACACACTGACATGTTAATGAAAACAAATATCTGGGTGTTGTCATGGACATCACAAGGGCCTGGAAATTACAGACAGATCGTATAAACATTAGTGAAGGCCTATCAGACTCAATATGGTATTTTAACATTCGTCAGATCAGTCCTCACGGTCTAAGATGACATGCTACGCAAATACTGGGACAAAGGCTAACTGCAACATTTAGACTGAATACGCGGTTCCCGCATCGACGATGCAAGGCACTCCTCCAGTATTATGGATGCCCGAACGTTTCGAGGGACCAACATTGGCTCGGACCACTACCTTGTTGTAGCCAAGGTACGGCTGCAGATATCCCGAGCACCACAAGGAAATGCTGTGAGGACGTTTGACGTCGGATGGATACAATCACTAGAGATCGCCAGATCTTTTACCGACCGAGTCGCTCTAAATCTCTCAAGATGTCCTATGCCGCCAGCATCAAGTATTGAAGACCAGTGGCAACATTGCCAAAAAGCCATCAGAGATACCGCCTCTGATGTGCTGGGTTTCACACGGCCACCACAACGAAATCCCTGGTTTGACGACGAGTGCCGGCAAGCACATGCAGCGAAACAAGAGGCATACAAAGCGGCGCTGCATAGAAAGACCAGAGCTGCTCGCGAGCTCTACGGGCAGAAGAGGAGAGACGAACACAAGCTTTTCAGGAGGAAAAAGAAAGAGCATGTGAAGCGTGCGATCGAGGAGATAGAGGGATGTTATAGCAGGAATGAGGTTCGGAAGTTTAACCAAAGGGTAAAAAGAACCTGTCAAGGCTACAGAGCCCGAACCGAGGCCTGCAAGGATGAACAAGGGAACATCGTAGTAGAATCGCAGTCGATGGTGAGGATATGGAAGAACTACTTCTGCAGACTGTTTAACGGCGACGACGAATCAAATCCCGCTGTCAGGCAGAATGAACCATTCAACCTTGACGACGAAGACCATCAATTCCGTCCACCCGACCTGGACGAGGTGAAGAAAGCCAAGTCCAACAAAGCTGCTGGAGCTGACGGTCTAGCTGCTGAGCTGTTCAAAGCGGCACGCGAGGATTTGGTAAGGAGCATGCACCAACTCATCTGTAAAATATGGTCGGAGGAAAGTATGCCCGATGAATGAAACCTCAGCATCGTTTGCCCGATCCTCAAGAAAGGAGGCCCTGAGTTCTGCGCCAGGCATCAGTCTTCTTAACATTGCGTACAAGATCTTATCTGCCGTGTTGTGTGAGCGCCTGAAGCCGTTCGTCAACAACCTAAACGGTCCATATCAGTGTGGCTTCAGGCCAGAAAAGTCCACCATCGACTAAATTTTCACCCTCCGGCCGATTTTGGAGAAAACCGAGGAACTTCAAATCGATGCCCACCACCTTTTCATCGATTTTAAGACCGCATATGACATCATTTATAGAGACAGAACAATGTCTAGTTTTGGCATCCCTGCCAAACTCGTCCGCTTGTGCATGATGACGATGGAGAATGCACCCTGCTCCATCAAGGTCGGTCAAGAACTCACCGAGACCTTTGATGTCAAGTAAGGATTTAGACAAGGCGACGCGCTGTCATACGACTTCTTCAACATTGTTCTTGAAAGAGTTGTGCAAAACTAACGCGCCAACACCAGAGTCCGTCCAATTACTCGCATACGCCGACGATATTGACATAATCGGAAGGACGCAGCGTGATGTCACTGGCGCGTTTGCGAGTATTGAGATGGAAGCGGCGAAGATGGGCTTAGCGGTCAATGAGGGCAAGACGAAGTATTGTATAGGGTGTCAACAAGAAAGGACACCCAACACCGACGTCTCGGACAGAACGTCACTATAGACAGCTATAACTTTGAGGTAGTTAAGGACTTTGTCTACCTAGGCTCCGCTATCAATTACGACAACGACACCAGTGCAGCGCTGAGATTAAACGAATAATAACTCTTGCCAATCGCTGCTTCTTTGGGCTAACAAGGCAATTGAGTAGCAGAACCCTCTCTCGAACGAAGAAAGTGACCCTTGCCAGTCCGGGCAGAGGCATGGACTCTGTCAAAAGCGGATCAGGTTATTCTAAGCTATTTCGAGAGGAAACTTCTTCGAGTGATTTTCGTTCCCATCTGCATAGACGGTGAGTGGATGAGAAGAACTGTACGGGCCGTGCAGCTGGTCGGGGCGGAAACTCTTTGACTCCACACCCGAGGGACGGCGCAGTAGAGGAAGACCGTGACTCAGGTGGAGCACGCAAGTGGAAGGGGACTTTAACCAACATGTCATGCGAAACTGAAGGCAGCTGGCTAAACATCGAGTTGGCTAGAGACGCGTGTTGGTTGAGGTCCAGGTCAACCCCGGACTGGAGCGCCACCATAAGTAAGTAACTAAGCTTCAAGTCAACTTGAAAAGTCGTATAGGTGCTCGTTTTCGGTTAGGTTAGGTAAATTGATAACCTTGTTGATAGATAAACTCCATTGCGCCCAATTTGTTCAAAAGCACTGGAGTTAGGTCTAAACTATCTACCTTTCTCTGGTTCAAGTTTCAGGCACCTTCCAGCTACTTTGTGGCCTAACGACTTGCAGGTTTGTCCGAAATGATCATTTTGTAGAACCTTCTACTCTTAGATCGATCACCCTGCAGAAACAGCCGTTCAGTCTTCCCATTTGACCAATTTCTCGCACCCAATTTATCTATCGTTCTGGTGAAACACTCTTGCAGAGACAAAATGCAATAACTTTTCCTATTCCAATTGTAACACCAAACTGTTCACGGCTTACATTACACTTGTTAGCAATCAGAGGTCTTCCACTAGTGCAGCTGTGTGAAATCTACTAAACAGCCGTCAACGAAAAATTAGCATCTCCCATCCAACTAGCTACATCCTTGCAAGCCACCAACCAAATCGGATACTTTCCTGGAAATTAATTAAAACATATGCTCATCACTCAGGGCCATAAATCTGCCACCACAATTATCACGCATTTGATTCGACTATGCAACTGCACACTGCCATCATCAAAAGGGGTGCAGCATACACAAAATAATCCTAATTAGTGTATCACTTTTCAGAGGACTTCCTCTGTGCCGCACCCATTGGGATTGCTCGGAAAAACGGCCGCGACAAGTGCGATCAAATGTGTTATCATTTAAAATCCACAATCAACTGAATCCTCCGCCGAATAGTCACATGGAACTGAAATAGAAAATTCCGGCCCGAAGTGCCAAGGAAAATTCTGCACTTTTTCCTGCGCACCAAGTGACAAGGTTGAATAATTGCTAAAATTAATTGCTCCTGGCGCATTGAGCGGGCCACTTCGGAGGAATTTAATTGAGGAGGCCCATCCACATTCGATTTGGTTTTGCGTGCGCACACACCTTTCTGCCAACCGAGCCCGGCGCGATCATGCTTCCCCGCAACAATTCAATTTAAATGGAGCAAAACAGTGTCAAAATAATTAATACGTCCTCATTATAAATCATCACATTTCAGTGTTTGTCACCAAACACTCATAAATCTCGTCGATAGGTCGTCCCTTATATGGGTTCGTGCGTCGGGGTGCTCGCGTCTTCTTCCCCGGGGAACTCATGTGCCGGTGCCGTCGAGTGCCAGCCGAGGCATTTGTCTTGATTCCCGCTGGAAACTGAAATAAATGACTAAGGATACATGTCAGAGCGAAGGAGAAATGGAAATGTCAAGAAACGGTCTTTGGTTCGCCCATTTGTGGTATACGCGTTTAGCGCATTCTTGAACTATTTCATTACACGAGGCCCCACGATCGTGGGCCTCTTTGATACGCCTACTTACGGGGTTGTGTTGGTTTTATTTTTCATTTATATGAACTAATGATGAGATCTTCTTACACTTACGCTGTGCCGGTTAAATTCGGACGGACTGACCTGAGATTTATTGGGAGAGTTGTAGCCTCTGACAAATGGGAATGTCATTTGATCTCAGGGTTAGGGTTAAGTGGGTCAATTAAATTAGGGCAAACAAATTGCAGGTACTAGGGCAGAGTTTGAATTGGCCATTAGAAGAAAACAAGTGTATTGGAGTGTAAGGCAAAATAAACGAAACAGCATCAACTGAAACAACAGCTTCAGTAGCACCAGTATCTATTTGTGGGTTGTGTTGGTCTTATGCTACAGTTGGTACTGTTGATGTTACGTTAACAAACCTTGGCGATATGTTGAAAATCGTTGATGTAACGCAAACCATCTTGAGCAAGATATGATCCATGGAATCCCAAACCGAGAAGGACCATGGATCATATCTTGCTCAAGATGGTTTGTGTTACATCAACGATGTTCAACATATCGCCAAGGTTTGTCAACGTAACATCAAATGATATCCCCATATTCTTGGAACCAAAAGAAGAAACCAAAGAATGGTCAAAATACAGCGAAAATGTCAAGTTTCTGAAGATCAAAATTAGGGCCGGTCGACAACTAAAGCGGTTATTCTATTGACTTGCTAAGGCATTTGTGCAACAGTCTTCCATAAGGCAGGACAATGGCATCTGGATAGAGTCATGTGAAGAGGTGCTGGAATTGTAATTAAATTGCCCCTTTCCTGACTGACTAAAGAAATGACTATGAATCCAACTTCAGACAGTCGGGAGGAAAGAAAGTCGAGACTGTCCCCACGATCATTGAAGACAAGAAAATAAACTCTTTTGCCCCTTATAAAGCTCCTGGTATTGGTGGCTGCTGTGGGTTGGCTGCGTGTGTTTAAATCTCTGCCATGTTCACTGAATATTCGCCGTTCGGAGTCGGCAATAAATTATAGTCCCTTTCATGGACTCGCTTGAGGTCTAATTAACTCTTTAGGACAATCACAAAACCTACCTACTAATACCGAATGATCCGAATGCCTTCAAGATTGTTTTTATCAAGAAAGCGCTATAGTCGGTGGCCAACTTACAAGAGTTTCAGTTTTTACGCAGATGGTCTGTACTATGACCCTGAATGCCAAAATCCTGTGGATGAGTTGAATCATTCTGCATGGGTTGTCACCTTTGGCAAGTTGAACGGTGAATCAAGAACTGGGCTGATCAAGAACTTATGGTCCACTTTCCGGAAAAACGATGGCTGTGTACTGATGGCCGTAAATAAGACGACGAATTCCTCTTCGACGGCATTGCGCAAGTAAAGTGTGATGTCCACCAAATCAGTGTAAGCAACTAGAAACAACCGGAGCATCTAGTTGAGGCCATTTTATGGTTGTAGCAACATGAAAAGTAAATCAGTACTTAGATCAAAATGCCCTCAACATAACTTCAAGGTGGTGTAGGACGAAGGGATTGACCCAGAATCCCGGAAAAACTGTTCCAGAAAGAGGAACCACAACCTCAAACATGTTTCACTGGAAAACATCCCTATTAATCTGTCGAGCGAAGCAAAGTATCTTTGAGTAATACTCGACAAAACGCTTACCTGGAACTCGCACCTGAACATGGTTACCAACAAGGCGACTAGGGCAATGTTCATGTGCCAATGCCTGTACGGCAAAACTTGAAGACTTAACCCCAAAATGATTTATTGGTCGTACAAATCCAATCAAACCAATGATCACCTTCGCGTCATTTGTATGGTAGCCAAAGACCCTACAACGTAGGAAAAGCTGACCAAAGTCTATCGGGGCCATGAGAACGTGCCCAACGGCAGCTGTAAGAGCAATGCTTAACCTCTCGCCGCTACAACTGGCAGTACAGAAAGAAGCTATGCCTACCTCAGATACCATAAAGTCGGTGACTTTACAGGTGAGCAATTCTTAAGACTCCAGATTACATGCTCAAGAGTTATAAGCGACAGCAGCGAATTGAGAAATGTAGGCCCTACTGCACTACCATATTCCCAAATCTGGTATACAGATGGTCCAAAATTGAAAAACGACAGCACAGTTGCTGAGGTTTATGATCTCAATTTCCAATGCGCGAAAACGCTTGGAAAATCACCTACAGTATTTTAAGCGGAAGTCCACGCTATTGAATTGTATGCAAGAGAGTGCCTGCGAATAAGAACCCAAGGAACCCCCATCCGCATATTTTTTAGACAGTCAAGCAACACTATTAGCCCTTAAATCCTATACGGTATGGTCTAAGCTTGTCTGGGACTGTCTCAACTGCCTCAAAAACCTTGCATCGGTAAATAAGGTTACCGTAGCCTAGATCCCAGGAAGGCTTCGAGGGTAATGAACGGGCTGATTGCCTGGCGAGAAGAGGCGCTTGCCGCCCACTCGTTGGTCCTGAAGCCTGTTTTGGGGTACCACCCAAAAGTGCCTAGGAGATCAACAAACACGCCGATTACTGGGCCAACCTCCGGGGCCTTAGACAAGGGAAAAATCAATAAACCTCAACCTATACAAGGCCAAAACTTCACTTAATCTCACCAAAGACGAGTTAAGAACCTTAACAGGCTATCTAATGCGACACTGTCCAATCAGATACCGACATTTGCCGGCTCTGTGGAGAACAGAAAGAGGCCGCTAAACATATTCTGTGCGTATGTATATCCAGGAGCCGCAAGGACGCGGGCCTCGGTCAACCCAGTAGAAATTCCGAAAATCAAATCTAAGGCTATACTGAGCCTTATCAAAAGCCTCAATATAACCTCTGGTTAAACCATTTGAACCACCACAATACACCTCATAGGTCGCGTTGCGCATTTAGGGCCCCTAATACATAATAGGTGGATTTGGCTTCAACAGCCTTTACTCCAGATGCCTTATATACATAAACATCTTTGAACTCTGCGTTTATTTATCTACATCCTCGCCCTTATACCGTCGCCCGATTGATGGGGGCGTGATTGATGATGAAGGATTCTTCGTTCAATTTCCACTACAAATATCTCCTTCCCAGACTAATACATCCGCCTCTCCTCCCATCACTGAAGCTTACAAAACACACAACATATTCCGGTATCCAATTCCTATTTATCCTTAACTTCCCACTAAACGAATCAAATCCGATGAGCATTCAAGTTTAATTGCATTTGGAAGATATTGCGCGTACCACGAGCAACCCTCCCGAGTCCCGACCAACACCATCATCTCAGCACCGATTAAATTTATGCGCCTAATTTCTTCTCCACGCAGTTCAAAAGGAAAGACACAGTCATGTTAAACACGCTTTGTAATATTCTAATTTGATAATTGGTTGTAATTTATGGGGCCTCGAGTCGAGGCGAGAGTGACGCCTTCTCGTTTGGCTTCTGAGAAATATATTTTAATTATTTGGAACTCATAGCGACGACGCTGGATGCAGTGATAGAAGCGTAACCGCAGCCACGTCAGAAACACCAAATGATTTCGAAGGAAAACTGTCACACACCATGCCAGTGCCTGCCTTCTTTGGTGCATCACATCGGTGCTAAATGAAAAGCGTGTGTGTGGAATAAAAGGAAGAAGGAGGACCGGGTGCATCGTGTATGAACCGTTTTCGTGTTCCTTTTTCTCTGATTGTGATTTATCTCGTTTTTATTTAAAGCATAATATGCTGAAACGAATAACCATTAATTGCAGTCTACTTCCTGGCAGTGGATTCCTGTGCACATTCTTAGGTGATCGTTCGAAACGATTAACGATGGAGTTCTTTTCGAGGAGAAATTGATTAGGATGCGATCGCCTTGAGTGGAAGTCCACCACTAAGGGATTTTTGTAGTTTGCAAGGAGCTGCTCGCGAGCTCTACGGGCAGAAGAGGAGAGACGAACACAAGCTTTTCAGGAGGAAAAAGAAAGAGCATGAGAAGCGCGCGATCGAGGAAATAGAGGGATGTTATAGCAGGAATGAGGTTAAGAAGTTTTACCAAAGGGGAAAAAGAACTTGTCAAGGCTACAGAGCCCGAACCGAGGCCTGCAAGGATGAACAAGGGAACATCGTAGTAGAATCGCAGTCGATGCTGAGGATATGGACTATTTCTGCAGACTATTTAACGGCGAATTAAAATCCGCTGTGGCAGAATGAAAAATTCAAGGACGAAGTGAAGATAGTCATATCTAAACCTAAGGAGCTGACGGCCTAGCTGCCGAGCTGGGCAGGCGATGACTTGGTAAGGAGCATGCACCAACTCATCTGTAAAATATGGTCGGAGGATCCTCAAGAATGAAAACCCTCTGAACTGCGCCAACTACAAAGGCATCAGTCTTCTTAACATCGCCTACAAGATCTTATCTGCCGTGTTGTGTGAACGCTTGAAGCCGCTCGTCAACAACCTGATCAGTGGGCCTTCAGGCCAGGAAAGTCCACCATCGACCAAATATTCACGCTGCGGCAGATCTTGGAAAAAACCCAGGAACTTCAAATCGATATCCATCACCTTTTCATCGATTTTAAGGCCGCATATGACAGCATCTATAGAGACGAGCTATACAGAGCTATGTCTAGTTTTGGTATCCCTGCTAAACTCGTCCGTCTGTCCAGGATGACAATGGAGAATGTTCCCTGCTCCATCATGGTCGGTCAAGACCTCACCGAGACCTTTGATGTCAAAAAAGGATTTAAACAAGGTGACGCGCTGTCATGCGACTTCTTCAACATTGTTCTTGAAAGAGTTGTGCAAAACTAACGCGCCAACACCAGAGGCGCAATCTTTCAAAAGTCCGTCCAATTACTCGCATACGCCGACGATATTGACATAATCGGAAGAACGCAGCGTGATGTCACTGGCGCGCTTGTGAGTATCGAGACGGAGGCGGCGAAGATGGGTTTAGCGGTCAATGAGGGCAAGACGAAGTATATGCTGTCAACAAGAAAGGACACCCAACACCGACGTCTCGGACAGAACTTCACTATAGACAGCTATAACTTTGAGGTAGTTAAGAACTTTGTCTACCTAGGCTCCGCTATAAATTCAGACAATGACATCGGCGCTGAGATTAAGCGAAGAATAACTCTTGCCAATCGCTGTTTCTAAGAAGCTAAGAAGGCAATTGAGTAGTAAAGCCCTCTCTCGAACAACTAAGGTGACCCTTTATAAGTCCTGTCTAAAGCGGATGCGGTTGCTCTTGGCTGTTTCGAGAGGAAAATTCTTCGGGTGATTTTTTGTCCCGTCTGCATAGACGGGGAGTGGAGGAGGAGATACAACGACGAACTGTACGGGCTGTACGGCGGCATCGACTTAGCCAGAAGAGTGAAGGTCCAACGACTGAGGTGGCTGGGTCATGTAGAGCGGATGGACACCAATGCTCCAGCTCGGAAAATCTTCGAATCCACACCCGAGGGTCAGCGCAGTAGGGGAAGACCGCGACTCAGGTGGCGCACGCAAGTGGAAGGGGACCTCAACCAACTTAGCGTGAGAAACTGGAGACAGCTGGCAAAAGATCGAGATCGCTGGCGACGCTTGTTGGTAAGTTAGTAAGTGAGGAGTACTCCTGTCTACACCGATGAGGAGGAACCACTTCTTCTCATCAACTCGCTTACCGACATTTTTTGAATCCGTTTCTGACTCAGGACTTTGAAGGAAATTAGTTTACGATGCCAGTAACTTTTGTCATAAGGCTTTTGGAGACCAAAAAATCTCCCGTCTGAGCAAAGTTCTGGATGAATACTCGTCACCGATGTCTTCCATTAGATGAGTCTACGGTAGCTGGTGTGATTTAATAGACACTCTCGACTGTATTGAGCACTTACTTCCCGGGATATACACAGGCATTAGCGGACTATATGCCAGGTTGAAGTGTGGACACTATGGGATATCAACTCGTTTTTCCTACTTAAGGCACCGGGTCTGGACAACATCCGACCGGCAATTTTTCAAAAGACAGCAGAAACTGCTGTTCTTGGGTTTAAGGGTTTACACATACTGCCTCAGATCACGATAAGTTCCAAGAAAGTGGCGGAAGTAACATCCCAACTTCTTCCGTAAAATCATCCACAGCCCGTTGTCCTTAATGGAAAAAACTTTGGAACGGCAGACAAACAGTCTAAAATAAATTTTTATCGAAGTCACAGCATGTGCATGCAGAAGGACGATCAGTAGATATTGCTCGCAGGGAGTCGTGTATTCATTTGAAACGTTGCTGCTGCATAAAGAATTCGATCTCGGAGCCTTCTTCGATAATGAGATCGCCATCAACAACTTAAATACTGATGCTATCCTTGGTAGTCTGAAATCTCAAAAGAACGGCTGTAACTGGATTGATATCATGCTGAATTCGTGAATCATCCATTTGAACTGGAATGACACAGCGTGAAAAGATGGAATCAACACCTCAGAGTGGAGTGCTCTCGCCACTATCATGGCTTAAGTGGTCGTTGAGATTTTACACAGACTGATAGATGATGGCTTGAACGTGACGGTCTATGCTGACGATGTATTGATCGAACTTCTCCCAGTATTAAGAAAGGACTCAGTTATGCGTCACTTTGACAATTAGGTCAAAGTTGAAGAGCCTGGGGGGAAGCCCATCAGACCAGGAAAAAATAAAATCCGCCCTGTTACGACCCGTTGCCATCACTAATGTGCGATAGTTCATATAAAATGCATGTTCATACCGGTCCTGATGTGTGTCTAGCTTGAGTCAGAGTCAGTCAAAGTTATGTAAATGGGCTAGCAGAGACCAATACTTTCTGCTAAGTACTAGGGGACAATGAGATTTCGAATGAGCTTGCGATACCACGATCAGATTGCAAACCGGACGATAAAAAATGAAGCCACAAGCAGGACGAATAAGCGTTGGATTCAACTGAATACATGCGCAACTACCAGAACCCTGCAGCCCTTGACTGAGAAGAAAAAAAATTCATTTCTCTGATACGTTTTAGTCGAGTGAAGCACGAATCATCTAAGGTATACTGACTTTGTCATCCTGTGGAGTGACGTATACTGACTTTGTCATCCTGTGGAGTGACGTAATCCCTTGCGCACATCGAGTACTCCAAGAGCTGCATAGACGAAAAGGAAGTCGATTCCGTCGGTCAAGTACCTACTCCCTGCATTTCTCGCTCCAAGTAAGTATATCAGAGATAGATCCGTATATACAGCTCTTCATGGGGTAGTATCGGCGATAGAAAGATCTGTTCATCATAAGGAATTCACTCTTCGGGCGTTTCTCGATATCCGTGGCGCGTTCAACAATGTAAGCACTGATGTGACACCGGTCTCTGCAACTGGTTTGGACTGACGCTCAAATCTTAAAACCTAAGCAATCAGGACTATCTGGAGCGGAACTATTCAGGTAGGAGTCCTCGCGCCCCTCATATGACTTTTCCTTGTGGATGAGATACTATGACGTCCTGGTATCGGACAAATTTCATCCAGTCCTAAGCGAAAGGCTCAACTATGCTAGTTAATGATTTGACCTGCATAATCCTTCAAAGGATGCACACTGTCGTTTTCGCTAAGAAGACATCGGCTAAAACTGCTGTGAGACTTTCGGAAAGACTAGGGTGGACACCAGTTCCTTAAGGTCACGCCGTCGTACTATCTTGATGAGCGAATATGACGGATCGACAGAAATATGATCCTGAGGCTGACATTTGATAAGAGAATCACTATCAGAATTCTTGGAAGTGACTGGAAGAACCGTGAGCATAATATCAACGGAAGGAAAATTACTGTCTAAATTGACAGCCTAACAGTTGCTGAGGCTCTGGATTCTGCGATAACTAAATCAAGGCTTGTAAGAATCTGCAAAAAGTATCTAATCGAGATTCAATGCGTTGATAACGAAAGGCATAATGAACCTCCATGGAAGGGAGCAGAACTGTATATGTACGTCGGAGTCCTCTCCATTGCGAAGATTCGAATAAACTCGTTAACAAAGAACCAATGCAATGAGCAAGTGAGTAATGTCACAAGGCACCCATCTACCTATTCTAACCAAACATTAGATTCTGGTTTCTTTGACGATCTAGGGGACCTTAACAGGGAGCCTTCTAAGAATTATATTCTAATCCAGATCACTCTAATTCTAGGGCACTTTTTGTTGTTTTAGGTTCACAGAGATAAAATATATGGGCACAATGAACCCAACATGGGCCCTGCAAAAGTAAATGACTTACACCACAGGACATCCATCAAGTTTTTTAACTTTGAAGCTCTAATCCCAATCTAACTTTGATGGTCTTATCCCAAATGTTTTTCGTGTTCCAATGAATATGGATTATAGAACATACAGTCAGTTAAAAACGTACACTGAGAAATCTCAAAAAATCCCTAAACTACAAACATTACAGTTGCCGGGAAGAAATGTCCACTGAGTTACTACCAGTGGCTGAGGGCGAAGAGCGTGCTGACGATCTGGCTAGGCGAGGATCAATCATTAACAGTTCCCTTGCGGAAAGTGTCGATATTCCGCTGAGCACTGTTAAGGGCTATACATATATACAACTTCACTTTCTCCATCTTGCCAATCATAGATGGAACAGCCTGCCCAGCTTCGTCATCGTCCAATTACAGCAAACCTTAGTCAAAAGAGCTACTTGGCAAATCAAGACCTGATATTGCCAGAATTGTAGCCATTATCACAGACCACTGGCCAATTGGAAACCATCCGGTCAAGCTTGGTATTCCTCACAACAGCTTTCACAAAAGCTCCAAGGACATTAATGAGAAAGAATCTCTACTTCATTTCTTCTTTAGGTGTCCGGGGTGCGGACCTATGGCAAACCCTTCCTCGTGAATCTCAGTAAGATAGCTGAAAAGAGAATCGGAGAACTGATTTCAACACAACCAAATAACACTCACACACAAATAGGTTTGAACGAGCTTCAGTGTTAACAAAACGGCACACCCCTTGCGCTAATTTGGCTCTCAGGGACAGCCACTTCACATACCTAGGTAGGTATAGCAGTAGCTACTAGCAGTAGCTACCACCAGTCTTTGTTAAATGTTCATTAAAGTATTGTGTTTGACTACTTCGTAAGTGTGGACAGATGAGACAATTGACAGATGATTCTTTTTCGTTGTCTCCTGTTGGAAATATGACCTCTTCTCAAGATTTGTCGACATAATCTAGGTTCCTCACAGGCAGATCATCCGCCCTGAGCCCTGTGTACTCCAACATGGGAGTGAAGAATGAACGCCGATAATTCCACGCCTTCGATAGTTAGCTCTCAGTTTCGAGACAGCATTGAAGGCCGACGATTCAGTTGAATACCAAGAGTTCAAGGGTCGCAGTCAATTTGGTATGACGTACTGGAAGCATAGTGCTCGTGATGAATTGAGAACAAAGTGGGTGGTGTCTCATGCACAGATTCCTTTTATGGGGCACAAAATGTATTGAATTTGTTAGCTTATCTTCTCTCCACAGGTACGAACTATCAGAACCAAAACTACCTTGTGTTTATTGTTTTAATCATATAATGAACACAGTCGCCACCCTTTTATTTGACTGAAAAATGAACTTCAACATCAACTCCAGGGTGACCATCGGATAGCTTTGAGAAAAAAATTGGCAGAGGAAATATTTTCAATACGGAAGAGAAACGAAGTCCGTATTCACAGGATTATCTTGTATATTTGGACGGCCTATAACCCTCTGGAAAGGCCAGACTCTGCCACTTTCCTTTAGAATTGGTGTTCAAATCTTACGAAAATGGGGACCACAATGGATAACCACACCGTCATACCCTCAAACTACCTGTCTACTCGGAACAAACGGATAACTTATAACAAAGATAAGTCACACAGAAGACCCCTCAAAAGGTTACAGACAGATCCTCTACAATCATTGCGTGGCTCGAAGACGAAAAGGTGGAAAAGAATCAGAAGCTTGAGATAACCGATTTGTCTTTCAACCGCAAAGAATGGTGTTTACATTCATGGTTCAAGAAGTCTGCTTCGAAAATGGCAGGATAAAATTTACAAATACTCAAAATTGTTGGTATATTTCAACAGCTACGGTATGAACGCATAATATTTACAAAAAATATCGACTTACCATTCGAAAAGTTGGCTTTGAGAACAAAATCATTTATGTAGTCACTATCAGGAACCAGGAACCACAAAAACACACCCACTGAGCTGTATCTCAGCATTAGAAACAGCGACAGGTATAATGTTAACAAAAGTCACAAGAAAAACAAAAAATTTCAGTGAAACAAGCCGCCATGTTAAAAATCAAATTCTGAGATTTACAAAGAGAAAAATCTGCACCTGAACCCCTTTACCTGCCGCTGTTCCGTAATGCACTTTGCTACCAATGTACACGCACACACTTTTTAATTATTTTATTGTAAAACGCAAAAAAAACACGCACCACCAATTAGAAGTCATTACAAAAGCCGGCATAAACCGAAACCGACGCGAACATTCATGCACAACTCTACCACATTTCGGCTACACAAACAAGCAGCAAAAAAGTTTTTATAATGCGGTTTTACCAAACTTAAGAACACCCCGGAATATGATAAATTACCTTTACACAATTATTCTCACACTTTAACAATCAAAACAACTGCTTTTGATGAAAAAATTAAAGGAAAAGCAACAATTTATTTAATTTGGAATTAACAACACGAGCCAAAGACGTGATTACGATTTGCAAGCCAGAGAACAACTGTTGCGAACATACTGGAAGGCTAGCATTCCAGGAATTTCCACTTGCAATTTAGAGCAAGGTGATGACAGATTATGTAAGAGATTACTGGAGAGTAGGTTATGAAGGTACTAGATGATCATGCAAAGCTTTTGTCGGTTGGAAAAAATCATTTTAAACTTGGGAAGAACTGGGGATTGTGTCATCGATGTACACAA
This sequence comes from Matsumyia berberina, assembly GCA_917880715.2. Lineage (NCBI taxonomy): Eukaryota > Metazoa > Arthropoda > Insecta > Diptera > Syrphidae > Matsumyia > Matsumyia berberina. The sequence goes on along the minus strand of OU862870.1, from coordinate 103,819,288 downwards.
GTGCGTGGAATTGAAAAAAGGTTTTTCACAAACAAATTGGGGGAATATGTTTAGAATAATAATCATCGTCATCTTTCACTACGGTGTAGTAGCATTGACATAAAGTGGATAAAAATACATACCACTAATTGTGTTGGAAATAAGTAAAAGGATGTAAGAATTAACCTTTTGCCTTGACAGCAATTTCGAACTAGTCAAAAAGGTTAAAATGTTCATCATTTGGCGGGAATTTAAAGAGAGCAGAATAGAAAATTCACAGTGCGGAATAACAAAGGAATGTTAATCAACTTGGCAGGCAACTATCTGACTGGTGAATTGGTTGATTAAGCCTCACCACGGACTGTCCATTCGCCACCTCCTGTCCATTCGCCACCTCTCAAACAATAAGCCTCTGCAGCCAGGAAGATTTTTAAGCAAATGTTTTCAATTGCTTATGCAGAGTTGGGTGAGATCACCCTCCACTTGCGCACGACATTGAAGATAAGGTCGTCTGTTTCTATGTAGTTATTCAGTGGAGAAATCAAAGATTCTTCGGCCTGGAGCATTGATGTTCAGCCGGTGTGCATGACCTAGCCACCTTGACAGCTGTTTATCAGTTTGACCTGGACAATGTCGCTGTACAACTTTTGGTTACATTTTCTTCTCCATGAACCGAGGACCATACATCGAACTGGGTGTGGGCCACAGAATCAGCTGCTTTCGAGATCTGGAAAAGCACTAAAACAAAGTCGAGACTGTTTTGTTGGGTATCAGTGTATCCTTACGTGTGTATTACTTGAAAAGTGATTACTGTCGTCGCTCATAAATAGGTGTCTACGGATTATACTAAGGATGTTCTGGTCGAACCGCATTTTGAACGAAGACGTGTCCCCACCAGAAAGAACTAGCAGTTGATCGGACGCCTCTAACGAAAAGAGACAATGCAAAATACGCTATGCAATAGAATTCACTCACCCAGCCAAGCAGAAGCGTGGGTCGTCCAAATCAAATTTATCACAGGGCAGTTGAGAAGGAATTAAAGTCACTGGGGAAGGAAGTTAAACCGAGTTATAAAATATCACACAAAATTGGAGTGTAATCACACATGCTCCTCGAGGCGCGATAGAAATTATGTATACGTAAGTAAGCAGTTAAGTATGTCCGCAACTAGATGCAGACACATTTAGTTCAGAAGAGGTCTATTGTGACATCACAGGATCTATCAGTAATCCAGAACTACTCTGAGGAGTTACTTAACCAACTAGAGTTTGTTGTGAAGTGAACTATACTTCTGATTTCAATGCGGGTTTTTTTTTTTTGTCGAATTTGGAAACGCTATACTGGAGCACTGAGACGTAACTGGTCCAGTGTACTAACAGAAAGAAGGACCCAGTATTTACCCATTTTATTGGAATTGTCTCGACTTTCGGAGAAAGTATCAGCACTCATCACATCAGCACCGAAAATCTGGAACCTGATCCGAGCAAAGGCAGGACAATCGCAAAGAAAATGATCCGAAGTATAGTCGCCCTCTTCACAGGCCTCGCAGACAGTTGTGTCACTTCAGCCTAACACACTAAGATGCCTGGCAAACGTGAAGTGTCCCGCTAGAATGCCAATAAGTTGTCTACAGTCTCTTATGCTGAGTGACAGCAAGAATGCCGCAGATTTCTTACAGACGTTCAGGAGCATTCGTTTAGTCTGCCTGCATCCTCGAGAGCCGTGGCACACACAATTGTGTTTGTAGGAAACCCAATCGTCAATGGAGGCCCTGACAGAGGATGCGGGAGAAGCCAACGCAGGTTAGGGTCATGAGAAAATATCCTCTGAGCCTTGTCTAGCAACCTCATCGGAGATCTCATTTCCAGAGATCCCAGTGTGACCTGGAACCCAGAAAAGAGTCAAAAAATTCGGTTTTGCGACCGAATTTAGACAGTTCCCTATATTGGAACTGGTTAAAGGGTTGAGCAGGGCCTTAAGCACAGACTGGCTATCGCTACTCTGACCCTTCCACCATTAGGATAGCCAAGGTCTCTATTTGGAAAACAGAGGCATGCTTGCCTAACGGGTAGTGAAGTCTGGTTCTCTCGACCTCCACGAAGGCACCAGCTCCGATCGCATAACTGATTTTGGAGCCATCCGTAAAGATTCGACTCCAGCCCAGTCCAGGCTCAGACTCTGGCTTTAAATTTACACAGCCGAAGTTCTGGCGCAATATCTGGTCATGGAAAACAAGAGGTCTGTGGGGACACCGATAAAAGTTCTAATTTGAGGTCACTTAAGCACAACCACATCTGTCTGACTCGTCTTACCAGCCTCTCACCTGCAGTTTGTTTTCCGGATTGTGTCCATCTTAAGGAAACGTTTACATGTAGGAACATGCACCCAGATACCGTCAGCGTCTTTCTAAGTAGCGGGTCTGGTGAGTTCATCGGCGGTGCAGTTTCTTGAAAAGTTTCCGTGTCCCGGCACCCTGAGTACGATGAATGTTGAATTGTTCTGCCATCTTAATGAGAAACGAGCGACAATCTGGAGCGACCTTTGATGTAAGTGGGAATGATTCCAGGGACTTAATTGCCGCGTGTCTGTCTGTGAAAATGTAAATGTCGAAGGCAGATATTACATGCCATTTCGCTTGAAATACGCTGCAGTGATCAGGAAGCCGGAGAGAGATGCTTACATTGAGCTCTTTGGAGAAGATAGCCACAACCCCCCTCGGTTTAGAAGAAGGAGTTGACATCCATTGCAGCATCCTTCTCCAAGTTGACGCGTATGGGAATTGTTTCTTGTAAGTTTTGGTCCAAGCTGAGTTTCGGAGGGATGTAGTCGGTGAAATTTAAATTAGAGATGGCCAGGTTGATTATGGGCCACGGCGAAGAGGCTTTAAAATGATGAATAGCACCGCGAGTCGCTCTCCAGGGGTATTAGGTGAAACATTGTGTCTAATAAAATAGAGGGAGTGCACCGTCAATGCACATGTAGGCGGATTTTGCACTTGCTCTAGAAGACTGATGCGCACGGCTTTATTAAGAGCCAACAGTCAGAAAATCTCGCAATGAAGTAGTATGGGCTTGATACATAGAGCTAGATTGTATACTGGGTACAGCACTCGGCGCTACTACCGATTGCTTTTCGCAACAGAAGAGGGCAACATTAGCCTTTCTAACGCGCTCTAGTAATTTGACTTTTCAGTTGAGTTTCCTGTCCATAATGAGACCCGAATATTTAGATTTTTTTAGTGAAGATGAGACTGGTGCCATTAATAGTGGAAGGCTCTATGTAAGGAATTTTACAGTTCCGAGTGAACAGGACCAGTTCGGTTTTATGAGGGTTAACTTCCTAGTCCCCAGCAATACAACTGGGGTGACTCGACGAGATCGGGTTAGGAACACCATTGTACGCGAGGCACTCAATGTCGAGCAGCTACTTCTTCGAACGGAGAGGTCCATACTTCGATGGTTTGGGCACGTCAAACGCATGTCCCCAACTCGGTTTCCAAGACGTGCCATGGAATCCGTGCCATTGGGTAGGCGTCCCCTGGGCAGGCCTAGGATGAGATGGCTGGACCAAGTCCGAAATCTTACTTCTACCCGTATGGGGATTGCCCCTGATGAGTTAGAGTCGATGGCGGAAGATCGGCAAATGTGGAGAGTCCACTTAAGCTCCCTAAACCCGCGACCCTCATAGTGGATAAGCGGGCCATTGGAAGATCATGATGATGATGATGGAACTTCCCAGTCCTTGAAAGAGCGCTATTTGAAGAGCAAGTGAAGAGCATATTGGAGGATCCTTCTAAAGGTATCAGGGAATTTACCTGCGGCAGCGATAGAAATGTCATCTGTCCTTCCAGTTCGACGAATAGTTCATTTACTACTTAATTGCAGAACAAATAGGACAGCGCCCTGCCTTGAGGTGAACCGTTTTTTCACAACAAGTTTACTTCAAGATCTTCCACAAGAAAATCCAGCAAAAATAAAAGAAGAAAATATAATTGCGTCTGTCTGTTAGTACCAGTTTCCTTAACATTTTCCGTCGCGCCTTGAACAAATTTAGAGAAAAAAAAAAGTTTAATTGCCTGCCTTCATGGTGAAACATCCATTTGTGAAATTAATTTATTGAGATGTTAGTTGCGCATGTATTCATTATCTCGCAAAGGGTAATACAAAATGTCCACACGCTTACGAAAGACCAATTTCAACGTACCTACCCACATATGTACATACAGATCGCAAATACTTTCCTACAACGCTATACATGTCGCGCGCTATTTTTGACACCAGACAAAATTAATTACAATTTAATAATAAATAAGGAACTCGGCTAAATACATTACATTAATTTATTTGTTATATTTAATGCTCTCATTAAAGCCAAGAATGTTTTCACAACAAAAAGCCCACGAAAATGTCTGCGAGAATACGAAATCCGATTGGGACAGCCCACCAGCGCGTGGTGTGAATTCTTTGGGTAATTACCACGCCTCCAAGAACACATCATAGGCCGTCCAAGTATCACACATGTTAAAAATAAACAAATATTCCTTGTGGCGTTGTTGTTGGAATGGGAAGATCTGTTTTTGAAATTCTGCATCTCATTCGATGGTTTCGAGAACCCCATGATCACCGCTCTAAAGTGTTTGCTGGGTTTAGTTTTTTAAGATATTCTGTGGATGGATGTCGTGAACGGATCTTTTTCGAAAATTATTGTTGCGGTGTTTTACTAAATTTGTGTTGTGCTTATTTAAAGAAAATGGAAACGCAGTCGGTTCGCCGTTTTCCAAATAGTTTTTCAATTGAAAATATTCTATCGAAACCTGATAAACGTTTTGAAAATATAAGTGATCGTGCGAATGACACTTGTGAAGTTAGTAACCAGGTTATACGGAACTTTGGTGTGAGTGATATGCCTGTAGCTAGTCCTGATAATATTTCTCCATCCGATGTTCGATTATCAAGTCCAGCATCCAGTTTTGCGGAAGAAAACACAGATGAATGTAGCGAAGCTGCTTCAGAGGACAGTAGCAGTAAGTTTGTCAGCATTTTGTATTGTTTAACGTTCTTAGAATAAGGATTTCCCGACTTGGACGTAGCATCTTATAAAACAAGTTTTCCAACACATTTTCATCAGCATTTTGTGCCATCAAGTTAGAAATATGATATTTGTCATCTATGGTACAGGAAGACCTTACCAACAACCTTATTAGAGATGTTGCATAATGTCAAATCGGGAATATGGGATAAGGTGACCAAAAAATACCTTCCGAGTATCCAAAAGGACGAAACGAATCAGTAGGATCGAGTTAATGATTTTTCGTTTCTATAAGGCCCTTCTGCAATCCTAGAGACGGCATATTGTACGGCTGAATAGTAGGACAATATGTTACCATAAAAACACTTTCCGATCGCCCAAAAGGACGAAATGGATCAATGTGGTCATGTTTACGATTCTCCGCTTTTACAGTCCCAAAGACGTCATATTGCACAGTTCCATTTATGTGTATGCATGCAGTTGTGGTCCTGTTGAAGCAACCATTGTTCCATCCAAAATCGATCACTCCGATGCTCTTTCTGGCCGTGTTAAAGGGAAGTTAACCGGCATTAAAAAGTGTCATTCAATGACTTGATTCTGATGGCCTCCGCATTCGATGAAAATCTTTTTATTCGCAGCTAAAGTTTGAGCTTAGGACACCAAAAAGTCGCACGGTTCCAAATATTGAACATTGACGCTGTCAATTGGTGTATTGTCCTGATATATAACAAAACTTTAACTTCCTCCAATGTGACCGTTGTTTTGTACTTTCTGTCTTTAGTTTATTAAGTAATTCTATATAATACTCGATCATGTTTTATCTTTTTGAAAAAAGTGGTTGAAAGAAAACTCTTGAATATTCCAACAACCGTGGCTGAGTGATTCTTCGTCTTGGTCTTCGTTTTGACCTTCTTCGTTTCGATTGTTCCTTCGTCTCAGTAGTGTGCATAGTGATATATTCGTATCGAATCAAGGAACGCTTCATTAGGGCCTTGAAAATGTTCACACAAATAAGTTTTTTTTAGCAAACACTGCCGCCCGACGCGCTCACAGATTTTAAAAGCTTGATCCTTCCTGCCACCTCTAACCTTGATTTTAACGTTTTCGATAGTAGTCGCAATTGTTTTCCGTCGCGAACGGTCATCATTAGTCAGACTTGGTCAGTGTAATCTGTGGCCGAATTACCACACTCGTTAACGAGTATCTCTTCAACGAAATGTGAGGATTTGGCATTCCGCTCCCAATGAATTTTATGGATCATTCGATTACGAGTGCCACTTCCTCACTCGTTATCGATCGCGGTAGTTCGGCTCCTGGTGTGGTGTCATTCACCAAAAAAAGATTTTTAGAACGCTGGCATCCAGTAATGAAAGAAAACCACAACAGCAAATCAAATATCGAGGACTAGTAGTTGTCAGCAAATTGCTGCACTTGGGAATCGTAGCTTCGAAAACCATTCGAGCATAATTTGTAAAAATCTATCAGCAAATACCTGAAAGTTCAGACTGAAGGCATTACTATGAATGCACATTCTGTGAAAAGATCCATAATTACTATAATGGGTTAAAAGAACCAGACTAGGTACAGCCAGAAAAGGCTGGACCGCGGAGACGAGTCCATATACTACGGCAACACTGAAACGAATTCCCCATTACATATCGCTTTAGAAAGAAGAGCAAGTAAAAGTAAAAATAAATAAGGCTTATTCAGAGTCGCCTGCAAAGTACATGGAAAGAGAAATGTATTACGGAAAAGAATGTTCAAACCTTTCAGAAACAATTAAGCTCTTCAACCCATCTAAAGACGACGCGTTCAGGAAATATTGCTTCAAAATGAAGTTTAATTCCAAAATTAGCAGCAAGAGAGAATACAGCAATGAATCCGATCTGCATCTAATTGATCACAACTTCCAGTGGTATACGGACGGACGAAAAACATCCACAGGAACTGGGATAGGTGCATATGTACCGAGGACACGATACTCCGAGTCGTTAGGAACCTTTAAGAGCATATTTCAAACAGAGGTGTACGCAATAGAAAGATAAGTTAAACTCAACCTTAACTAGGGTTCCCTCCCATCAAACATTTAATGAAACTAGCAGTCATGGACACAAAATCCTGGAAATGGCGTCCATAACTGCGGACACTCTAAAAGTATTGAAGCTAAAAGTCACTCCACTGGATAGTAGGCCACGTTAGGATCAAAAGCAGATGAACTAGCGAAAGATAACCTACATAAATGACCAAAACCTTTTGTGGCTTAGGTCCCTCTCCGCATAGCATGCGAGAAAAATTAAGAGAAAAGTTGAAGCAAGAAAGAAGAAGGTCATGAATGAAAGTCCTTAATTATCGTCAGGCTAAGAAATGCTGAGATATACACCATCTGCACCTATGCAGATAATGCGAACTGCAGATTTTGCGGCGAAAATGAAGAGACTCCAATACATCTTCTGGACTAAGCCAACTAAAAATGTATCCGATGTATTGGATTGAAGGACAGGCTCTAATAGCCCAAAGGAAAGGGTGGCACAATATACCACATGAACTTAACGCATTTTTTTTCTATTTAGTGTCTCACAAGTGGATGAATCATAAACGTTTTCAATTCAGAAATGTTAAAAAGAATTTATTAATTCACGAGATTTGAGAGAAATTTGTCCTAAATAAGGACAATAATTGTTTGACCATTTGTCTTATATTCATGTCAAGCTCGAATTGGTTTAACGAGTGCTCAGAGTAGTTCTGAATTAGTGATAGATCCTGTGGTATCACAGTGGATCAGTGGTATCATAGTGTGTCTGCAACCAGGTGCGGGCAGCCACTTTAACCTAACCTTCCATAAGGAAATGATAACCACAAAGATAAAGATCTGTGGACTCAATTCTTCGCCATGGGGCAAAAAGTGCTTAAGTCAGCAATTGCAGTTTGTACCGAGTGATATACTAATACCAAACAACGTGAAAAATTTACTGATTCAATTGCCTACCGACCAGTTAATTATTATACTATCGGAAGCAGTTGCGTTAGACTTAAGTTTTTAATATGTATCAATCGAAATTTGAAAGTGCCATTTTTCGACTTAAACATTTAATATCTGACACCAAAAAAGAACGGGGTAGTTTTCACTGGAAGATCAATGATGCATGGTGGAGGTACCATGTCAGCGACCGAAAACGTACACGTTTTTGTCCGTCGAAGCCGGGTTTGAATGGTTGTGTCATGTCACATGTTTGATTAAAATAAAATTATTAGTAGATAAATGTAATGCAACATAACAGGTTAGTAGACAATCACCCTTAGGGATTGCATTTTAAAATATCCCTTCGTAGTGGATGTCTCCTTGTGGCGGGTGTCTACCCCGTTTTACGTATATACTCTCAAAATTTGGGCTTTCTAGGTCCAGTGGTTTGAACTGGTCATTGTTGAGACAGTCGGTCAGCCAGGACTTTTCCTGGGAAAACAAATTCTTCCCGAATCGATTTCTAATAGCTAACGTTCGAAGTCACCATAGAATCAAGATTTCTTATAAAACCGTTGGCAGACAACTCAACAAAATTGGCCTTAAAGTAAGAAAGGCCAGGCATAAGCGTTTGCTGGCAGAGACAAACAAAAAAAGTGACTTGCTGGGGCCAAAAAGTATAAAAGGTGGACAGCTTCATACTAGGCAAAGGTTTTATGGTCCTGTGAGGGTAATATTGAAGTTAATTTATTGCACCATAATAGTTAATAATAAAATACAATCTTGACCGGAAACATAAGGTCATAAATATAAATATTGACCCTAAACATTCACAGAGTTTACGCTTGTTTCTCTTCAGCTTTTCGACTCCTTGGACTAAGTACACATGCGTCGTAGAGTTGGGGAAGCTTACCAACCCGAGTGTCCAGCTCCTAGCCTAAGACACGGTGGGGGCAGAGCGATGACTTGGGACTGTTTGGTGTCCGGCGGAATGGAATGGAATGGGCATTTTTTTTATTGATCGCACACGAATGAACTCCGAGACCTTTATTCAAATGTTTGAGCAAACTCTGGGGCGATTTATTGCCAAATAAAGGCAACAACACTTTTGTAACAACTACTTAAAAAAACAAGAAGTTTCAGAGTTCAAACTCCATACCTTTTGTTCACCCTCTTAAGCCCTTAAGCCCGCTACCCATACATATTTCCAAGAAAAAACAACAATTTCTTGAGTGCACACAGAAGATAATCCTAACACAGACTTAAGTCTATAATTAGTTCAATTGCAATTTGTCTCAATCGATACTCAGCCGACGGGCAGCTCTACCCAACAAAAGAAGCAAATACCAATCATCGGAATTCAGCTCTGCCATGGGACAAGAATTGGGCGTTCTTTACTTCGAAATAAATGCACTCGAATTAAGAAATGTTAATTGCAGCCAGATGCCGCCGTCTGTCGATACATTCACGATCTCCGAACAACACCGAATGCATCAAACGAGATGCATGAGTGTATTTTCGTAGCTAAAAATCAACCAACCAAAGGATACCTCCAATGCTCCCGAATGGGGGTTGCGAGTGGCCACGTTTAGCATTTGCTCTGCGTGGAAGCCAATGCACCAATTCGTCCGTGTAGTGTGGCGTTAAATGACAGCAAGCATTTTTCAGGCATCCGCGCCATTGTCGTTCCACTGGGGGACATTGGTGGCAATAAATCTCCCGTACCTGACTAATTGTCGGCAATGCTGTCGAATTAATAAGAATTGTTCAGCTTTGTCAATTAATTGAAACAATTAGTGTGGACCGAGTGCCAAAAAATGTCGCCAATTTGAAAATGCGGACCTCATTCGTTTGTACAAATGTCACCGATCGTTATTTCAAGTGACGATGTGTTGAGTTAGGTGACATGCGATAGTGTGAAGTGAGATGTTCAGCTGCGTTCCTCCTAGGCACATGATTGGTTGTTCTAATTATAAACGCAGAATTTTCTAATTGGTTATTAAATCAAAGACGAATCAGAAATGTCTTTGAATGATGAAAACTGAAGTGCTAATACGTAAGGCGCTTACTTTGTGGTCACTGCAGAGTTTTTTTTTTAAATAAAAATCACGGCATAAGGAAATCTATAGTGTATAGGTAACCCGATCCTCCCTTATAGACGAGCATAGTGGCCACATATTCAAAGAACTTCTACTCAGCTTGTGAAGATAATAATTGAGTGAGCACTATCCCACCAGAAAGTCTGTGAAAAGCTTACCACAACACTTGCTGAATGCAGGAATTTCTAGTCATCTCGTTATTTCTCAACGGTTGATCAACTTCTTAGCTTCTCGAAGTCCGGCTGTTAAGTTCCATTTTGAGATCTTTTCTTTTCGAGCTTTGACTTCATGTGAATGTTGGATAAACCTATAAAGGAAAATAGACCTATGAATAGTGATTCAGATCCTTGTTTGGTAAGCTCATCAACAATTCCATTACCTTCAATGCACTTGTGTCCGAAAAATCCAACAAGTCCTGATTTTATTTGGGCAACTAGCTTCTTGAGGGGATTTAGACAGCTCCAGATAAATGTTGAGTCAAAAACTGCCATCCTGTAACCCTGTTTGCAAGACGCATATAGAACAGATGTGAGAGTCTGGGAGCTTAAAGGTCGGGCTGTAGATGCCCGTCACTTTATCACACTTACCGCAAGTTCTTGGTGAATGGACCACTATTGTGCTATGCACTGGTTTCTGGAATGATGAAATTGCTCGCTTTAATAAAGTCAATCAGAAACCGGCATTAAATCTGTAAAACATACATCCGGTATCGAAAGAAACGGAAGTAAGAGTGTACTCGGTATAGAAGTGCAAAATGATCCTTTACTATCATCTGGTTACTTGAACTCCTTCCTCCTTCTAACCTTCCTGATTGATGCGTTGAAAGAGGTAATCCAACTTTTCATTCCTTTATTATTTCAGATCTGAATGATGACCGCAAGAAACGCCCACGAACAGCATTCTCTGCATCACAAATAAAAGCACTGGAAACTGAATTTGAACGAGGAAAATATTTATCTGTTGCGAAAAGAACTGCATTGGCCAAGCAGCTTCATCTGACTGAAACACAGGTAAGTTTGCTTCCATCAAACAAAACACTCACTCAAGAGATAAATTTCTTTGACAGATCAAAATATGGTTTCAAAATCGTCGCACTAAATGGAAGCGCAAATACACCGCCGATGTTGAAACTCTCGCTTCACACTACTATGCACAACTTGGAATTGGAGGACTCGCCCGTCCCATGGTAGTCGGTGATCGGCTGTGGCTTTTCAGTCAAACACCGTCTGGTCCAGCACCAATTCAATCGATTATGTTGAATGGCGGTCCGTCAACAATGGGAATGCCACCGAACCAAAATCCTGCGCTGCGCTCATTTCCGCCATCATCTCAACCAATACCACCACCGCCGCCGTCATCGAATAGCATCATAGAAAGTGCCAGAAACGCAATCCTCTCCCGCGGACAACCGTTGAACTTTGGTTTACCATTTTCGCTGAACAAACCTATCCCACCGCAGTTTCCGCCTGGAGCGGCCTATATGCCACCACGAGTACCATCATTGTCCAAACCATTCGACCAAATGGGCGCCACCAAAGTTCAGTCCTTCAACGATGGTTCCAAATTCGATTTCCAGAGTAAGAGTCCTGCCGCATATAGAGGTTCTTCGGCAGAAACTGACGCTTATTTGCAACTGAAATACAACTCCATACACAACTGCGAGGAAAGTGACACATCCAATGGCTTAGCCGAGTTGGAACGAGTCTTTGGCGACACCAATGGGAATTTCTTAGAACACAAGGCAAATGGTGGTGCTAGCTCCAGCAAAACGAATCCAGACTGCCGCGGTAGCCCACTTGACTCCGAGTGCAGCGACATAGATTGCGAGCAGATCGACGAAGAGGAAACCTAGTGATTACACAACAAACAAATCTACACACAATTCGTTTCTCACTGTATTTAAAATTGCAATTTAATTTCATTTTATTTTTATAGTTATTTTTTTTTTTTTTACATATCACAGCCAGGTAGGCTAGAAAAAAAACTTATTACAATGTTCTTTAAATATATATAATTCGAATGGAATCTTATTTGCCACAGTTATGTGTTTCTCTTATCTCTTATATGCTTCTAAACACTTTTCTCCGAGTACACAACTCCACAATTAAATACGTATAATTAAATTCTAAAATTAAAAATTATTTTATATTCTAGTAAAAAGAAAAAACGACTTCCATGGTAAATGCCTTAGTGTGAATGTATCAAAAGTTTTCAAAGATTTAAACGACGTTTTTCTTCAATTAAACGGAAAATGATTGAAATTTTTGATACACCCTGATAAATTTATTAAATTTGTTGTAAATAAATTTATTCATGTAAATAGAAAAAAAAAGGTGGCATCGAACACGATGCAAGGTGACAGCGACACAGACATCGAAAGGGACTTGTAGAGCGGATGTAGCGCTTCAATTAACAACAGGGGATGGAAAAATAGCGAAAGGTTCACTCTAAGCGACAAAGGACCATCAAAGAAATGGCGTGCAGAACTATATTCAGCCAATTAGATGGAGATTCTGGTTGGTTGCGGTCCATAGGTAAAGTGAGGGTAAGAGAGAAAGAGAAACTACCTTGACACATGTTTTAGTAAACAACAACTTCCGAAACAAAACCTTTCCTACAGCCGCACAGAAGAGAACAGGCAGTTTAAGGAGCACCAACGAGGATGGAAGGCTAAAAACTGCGGCATAGTGAAACACCTTTACGATTTACATTTCCTCTTCTGTTTTACGCCATTTGTTACTAAACGAATCATGGTTCCATTTCATTATTTTATAATTTAACACTTCCACCCTCTGGCCAAGAGAATAATAACTCACGGTTCTATTATAAGGCCCAGATGCATTGTAACCTGTAAGATCTATTGTGCTGGAGCAATAATTTAGATTCTAACTTAACACATCTGCTTGCTGTAGAATACTGCTGATTATCGCACAAAATCAGCGATATGCAAGCCACAGTAGAACGCTTTAAACTCCTAGGAGTAGGAGTTCCCCATAAGCAGGCAAATACAAAGAAGTGTTGATGGATCAATAACACCTACAGAAAAAGCCTAACAAGCTTTGCAAGAAAGAATAAATAATTTCACGACGTGTGAATCCTGTTCTGCACCCAATATTGGTTGGTCTTTGATCTAAAATGATGGCAATGTAGGCCGCTCCAATGCGATCAAGTATTAACAACGCTATGCATACAAAATGCTAATGAAAAAACGACAACAGGGATAAACTACGCTGTTACAATAGCCGAATACCAGCTTCGAAAAAAATGGAAAGTTGATGCGAATGAGGCTTGTGGATAAAATAAGTAAATAGCTGCCGCGATAGAACGAGACACGAACGGAAGGGACCCACAATTTAATTCGAATTAAAAAGCTTCTTCATGACAAATTGTACTCTCGAAAGTTTGTCTGCTGAAAGATGGTGCCGCTAGAGATGTTTGTTGATATTACTGGAGCTCGAGTCTACGCAGCCCGTACAACAGTCCAACGCATCAAATATTGAGCCATGATCGATAATGGCTTGTGGATGCCAGCCTCTCCATTATAGTATGGTATTAGCAACTTCGTCATTGCCGCACGAGGTTCATTTTGTCCGCTCGACAGAATATTATACTGATCATTCTTGGTAGTTGAGTTAAAAAATCTCATAATGCGTACAATTCCCGCAGCCTTTGAAAGAACGCGCGACCATTTGAAAGCTCCTATGTTCATGCTGATATACCACAGAAACTCACATTACGTTCTACAGTTCGAGCGCCATGGATGGAAGTCGCTGGAGAAATTAGTTCACACGACCACACTGATTCTTTTTGGTCAAGAGCGCTCGCGTGTACAATTCTATGGGTAGTGTGGCACTGGCCTAAAACTTGGAAAATCACGACCTAGAAGGCCTACGCTAGCTAGAGATTTATTTAAATCCTGCATCTGAGTCATGTAATAACATAAAGATTTTCTACTTAGGCGAAAAATCTGCTTAGCACTTTCTTAGTCGGTCACTTCGCCATGTGTTCATCTAATTTCTTAAAATTTTGTTTAAGTGAACAGTGTCAGGTGAACAAGTCTGTCAGGATCAGTGAAAAAGGGTTTAAATTTCGTTTTTTATCTCAAAAACAAATGGTATTATTGACTTAAAGTCGTTTCTGCGTTCAGTCCCATTCTAAGAACCTTATCAAAAGCCGCCAGAAAGATTCAAGCCGATAAAGTGAGATTGTAGACCGCACCGCGGCTTAGACTGACATCGAAACGAGTTGTCTGACTGTCTTAAAAGTACCATTTTATTGGCCTTGCTTAACGGATAACAATTCTTACAACCGACAGAAGGCATGCTTGTATATTTTTAAGTTTGAAATATTGCTTTCAGGCTAAGGCCAAGGCCACACAATGAGCGGCAAGCGGCAAAGCGGCAGAAAATATGCTCAGAACGCTTGCAGCTCAACGACTACGTGGCTACAACCATACGATATCATACGTTTTAATATTGCCACTCTGCCGCTTTGCCGCTTGCCGTTACTTTCGTGACAGGGACCTAAGAAATAAAGTTAAATAAAAAATTCAAAAAACAAAAACAATGGAAGTCGCTACTATTGCAAGTCACGACATTTGTGATATTCTGCACAAAAAACACACACACGCAAACACAATGCTTGTGAAACGAAAACGAAAAGATAAAAAAAAACAATTGTGAACGATGGTGATGTAATTGGCAGAGAGTTACATTTAAAAATTTGTCTATTATGCAATCGGTAGGAATAGTTTTCAAAATCAAATTAAAAAAAAAAATGATTTGATAAACAGAACTACCTATTTATAGGATAACAATACCATTTGACAGCACTGGTCGTCGTCATGTGTGTACCTTAGGTAACGATAGATACTTTAAAGTCACACCAGTGGACGATCAAATCGATTGATAAACTTAAACAATTAATCAACAAAAATTAGAAAATAAAAAAAAATCAATCAACACACTTAGAAGTAGGGAGATTGTTAGCTCCACGATAAATCATAACCTTTCCAGTTGAGATTCGGTGCTAGAAACACTCTTCGGCTGTTGTAGAAAAATGAAACGATACCGTGGTACGCGGTTCGTGGCACTCCGCTCTGTAAAATAAATTATCATTAAACCCATGTTCCCAGTACCAATACAGTTTCCCCGAACTTACCTTAAAATCATCCATGAGACCCAACAGTTTTGTCGTTCTCTTGTATTGCTCTTTGGTACTATATTGTATACG
The DNA here is from genome assembly GCA_917880715.2 of Matsumyia berberina. NCBI lineage: Eukaryota > Metazoa > Arthropoda > Insecta > Diptera > Syrphidae > Matsumyia > Matsumyia berberina. Next base: position 103,803,991 of record OU862870.1, on the reverse strand, counting down.
AACTGGCCCGTCTCGGCTAATAAGATTTCTACGCAATTCCTCATATGTTACCATCGGACAGTCGTAGACTTTCTTAATGAATATACTGTCATAGTTGTCCTGCCAAAGCATAAAATTAGTACAGGTATAGATGAATTGAGAGCAACTTACCTTAAGGAGGTATGTTAAATTCATTTTAGTAAATTCTACGAAATCCTCGCTGAGTTTTATGTGTTTTAAGTATTTATCAAAAAAGAGACCGCTGCGGAATAGAGAGAAGAGAATTAGACAAAAGGTTTTATAGAGTTGAATGTTAAAACTCACTTTGAAACTCCAACTTTGCCAAACGTTCTCGTTCGAGAAATCTCTGGCCGAATGCAGACTCGATTTTTTCGTTGTTCTGGATGCCTGATCCAATCATCCCAAAATCTTAAAATTTTTACAAATTAAATTTTCAAAGAAATTATGTTTGTTTCCACCAATCGATGGAGCTAAAACAAATTAAAACTGAACACAAAAATAAGACACGTAAACGGTAAGCACGCGAAATATACTTCAGAACATGATGTCCATTTACTTAAGTAGATGACTATACTTCTGAAAAAACACAATAGACCGGAGCCACCAAGGCAAGCAGCAATGAAAAAACGTTGCTAATTCGGTTCAGCGAAACTGAATGCTCCATTAATCATTTTTAACCCTTAGAATTAAATTAATTCGTTTATAGTCATTGATTCTCCCTGATTTATTGAACGAGAACGAATGTTTCATTCTGATGTTTGGTGCTGTGTGTCATGAAGATAAAGCCAAACGACAAACCCTTGAGGTGACAAGCAAGATTTCTCTTTCTCTCTCCCCCGCTATTATACGCAAAATGTGTAAAAATTATTACTCTCGGCAGTTTTACTAATTTAACTCAAATTTTTGAGAGCTGACAAAGCATATGAGAAATGTACGCGGACCTAGCTTCGGGCAGCCATTCATTCTAGATGTGTGAACCTTCCGAGCTGTAAATATCGACTCGAATTACTGTGTTTCACATAATCTAGGGATATGCCAAACGCTACCATTCTAAGTAGGCGGTTATAGACAAAACTATCATTAATGTGACGAAAATTAAGTGCGGACCTGACGGCTTACCGGCAGAGCTATTTTAAGCAGCAGGAGATGACTTGGCAGAGATCATACACCAACCCATTTCAAAGATTGGATCAGACGATTGTATGCCTGATTTATGAAATCCCCCAAGATAGGACTGGCCGCGTTCAGAATGTTAGGCACTAGCTAGTCAACCGGACTGGATTCTTAGTCAACAAATTCTCCCTCAAATTTCAGTCAGTAGAAGGAATGTCAAAAATCAGCTGATTTGGCTGGAAAATGTTTAGCAAAAAGTTCTGCTTTAAAGTTTTTCTGCGGTAATTTCATTTGATTTTCTTTTTTCCACTTTTTTATTATTACCCAAAAGCAAGCGCGGCTTATCCTGAAGTGGACGCGAAATTCTTCCTCTTCTTTTGGCAGGTCATGCAATCCATACAAAGTTGGATTTTCTAAAGCACACGATTGATTCAGCAAATCATTAACAACAAACAGCGCAACTTCACCTATAATGTAAATAGTTCACTTTCATAGGACATGTCTGCATATCATTTTACTGACATAAAATTTCATCTTCTATGTCGTCCATTTCAGCCTTTTTTTAATATATTTTGTTTATTTTGTAGCGATACAATTTATTCCCAGTGAATTTCACAAACAAACGCAATTCGCAAACAAATCTTAAGTGAAAACAGAAAGTAAATGTCTAAATTATGACAACTGAAATGTCAACTGCATTTGCAGTCATTTGCTTTTCAATAAGTTAGGTTTTGGCTAAAATATTAGTGCCTAACATTCTGAACGCGGCCACTCTCTCAACTGCGCCAACTACAACTGCATCAGTCTCAAACACAATATCTTATTGCCTTGTTGATTAAACCCCTGCAGGTTAACAACTTGACTGGCTCCTATGAATGCAGTTTTAGGTTAGTTAAGTCCACAACCGACTATTCACACTTAAGCTGATCCTGGGCAAAACCCAAGAACTCCAAATCGATAGACATCACCTCCTTATGTCTAGTTTTGCCAATTCTGCCAAACTTGTCCAAGATAATGGTGATAGTCGATATCTAGTATCGATCATATTAAGATTCCTAAAGTCAAAAAAGGATTTCCACAAGGTGATACACTGTCTTTACACTGACTTCTTTAACATACATTTCTTATGTTAACGGAGCGAAACATAAGATGCCAAAACCAGAAGCACAATCCTTTAAAAAAATTAAAGTAGTAGGCGACGACGAATCAAATCCCGTCAATCAAAACGAACCATTCAACCTGAACGACAAAGACAAAAATTGCGTCCACCCGACCTGGACGAAATGAAGATAGCCTTATCGAAGCTTAAGTCCAACAAAGCTGCTTGAGCTGACGGCCTAGTTGCCGTGCTATTCAAAGTGGCAGGCAATAACTTGGTAAAGACCATGCACCAACTCATTTGTAAAATATGGTCGGAGGAAAGTATGCCCGATGAATGGAACCTCAGTATCGTTTGCCCGATCTTAAAGAAAGAAGACCCTCTGAACTGCACCAACTACAGAGGCATACATTTTCTTAACATCGCCTAAAGTCCACCATCGACCAAATATTCACACTGTTGCAGATCTTGGAGTAAACCCAGAAACTTCAAATCGATACCCACCATCTTAAAAGAATAGTGCAAAACTCACACGCTAACACCAGAGGTACATTCTTTCAAAAATCCGTCCAATTACTTGCATACGCCGACGATATTGACATAATCGGAAGAACGCAGTGTGATGTCACTGGCGCGTTCGTGAGTATTAAGACCAAGTATATGGTGTCAACAAGAAAGGACACTCAACGCCGATGTCTCGGGCAGAACACCACAGATATAACTTTGAGGTAGTTCAAGACTTTGGCTACCGAAGCTCCGCTATCAATTCAGACAACGACACACGCGCTGAGATCAAACGAAGATACTGGAGGCAGCTGGCTAAAGATCGACCTGACTGGCGACGCTTGTTGGTTGAGGCCCAGGTCCACCGGACTGTAGGTCCACCTTAAATAAGTAAGTAACTACTTGCGAACCATGACAATGACTGATATCATCGCCACAAATCAGCGATCTCTCATGGTTGAATTCGAGAATTTACAGACATAAAGTTGGCCTTAGCCTACACTACAAGAAACCCTTTTTTTCCAATTTTGGCCGAAGCAGCAATTTCTACATCGTATGAAGGTGTATTTAGTTATCTACAAGAGCAATCAGAGCCGTGGCTTAGTGGTTAGTGCTTTGGACGAGCTGCGTGGGATCACTCCCCAGTCATATTCACCGAACATTTTTCGTGGCACCACAGTTAACAAGTCATGGCAGGCTCAAGGAGTACTTTGGAAACTGAATATAGAACAAGATAAGCACTGCAGATTCTGAAGGTATCTTGAAGAAACGCTAGCACACTTTCTCATATAATGTGGAGCATAATTTACCTAAGAAGAAACCACCTGGGGGCCTCGCTACTTTATCAGAAAATAATCTTTCATCTTCGGTGAGACGGCAATTGAGAAGTAACGCGCTATCCCGAATAACCAAAGCGAGATACTATAGTAATAATTCCAATCCTACTCCATGACGCTGATGCTTGGACTCTGTCGAAGGCGGATAAAAATATTCCTGTTCGAAAAATTCTTCATAAGACATCGCTCATGTTTCCGTTGTTATGCTTTGGAGAAGGATATTCAACGAAGAATTATGAAATGGCGAGGACATGTAGAGCAAATGTATACAAGCATTTCGACCCACAGTCTTCAAATTTAACATGAAGGGACAACGCAGGAGAGCTCCGCATTACTGAAGCACTCCCCATCGGGACTGTATATTCGAAGCCTCCAATTAATTAAACTGGCAGGATAACCTTGACTTTGAATGAGAGAACAGGTATAGAGAAGAGTGACGTAAATAGAGGTTAAGTTGTTTTTTGGTCTACTATAGGACAACTATTACGAACAAAGCATGTAGATCATTTGGTAAGGTTACTGAGCTGCTGACACTAAAAGTTTAAACGCTTATTGTGGTGTCATTAAATAGAAACTCGGACCAAAGGAATAACGCACACCTACAATTCCAAATCAGCAGAATTATTCTTCCAGAATAAGCGATGAAATAGGCAAAGTTCACCGAAATATTAAATTCTAATATTACACAGATACAAGATAAAAAGCAGCAACAATCTGTTCAGAAGATGACATTTCCGCTCTCTGACAGGTGTAGTGAAAGTCCATGAAAAATGTCGGCAATATCTAAGCGGATGTCGACATACACATATTGACTGTCGATAGCGTACATCGCAGATAAGAAATGAAGCTCTACAAAAGCAAAGTCAAAAGCAATCAAAGCAAAGTCGTTCAATTATATTATTGAATCGTACACAGATCGCGCAAATCAAAAACGGAGATTGCAGGCAACCTTCTACCAATTCCTTAGCATGAACGGCTGGCACTGCGACCTGAAAGATCTATTTATCATCTCAACACTTCTTGTTAATTGTAATGTAAGGCCCACAAGCATAAGAGATACATTCCGAACGTTAGTAGACCTTGTATATCACCAGTAGCAAGTGAAATTTGGGCAGATACTGTACCCGAAATAATAAATCTATATGTGCATAAGATATAGTTAAAAAACCATTGGTAAGAAGTGAAGACTACAACCTCATACCACGCACTGGCTTTACGTGTCCGTTGTCAGACCTTTACTCATGTATGGTGTGATCGTCTGATGAATGGCCTTAGACAGAGCCTTACACCGCAATCTATTGGGGATAGTGCAAAGTTCAGCATGCATACGTGCTCCTAAATCTACCTCCTCTAGATATCTTTGGCAAACAGTCAGCTGCTAGCGCAGCCATCAGGCTAAAAGCCTCCCCCCAATGGTCAAACAACCACATTGGCCACTCCTCGATCTTAGATCCCCTAACTTTCATTCCGGAAAACACCGACTACACATAGTCTAAGTTGAACTTTAACCTCAACTTCCGGACATCAGTCCCCGCCAGAGTAGAGTGGGAAAATGATGAAGCCTCCGGTCACTTCTAGACCGAAAACGGAGTGGGAGGTGGTATTTTCTCGGAAGTGTTCAACTTGAGCCTCTCCTTCCGTTTTCCCAACCACTGTAGCGTTTTTCAGGCGAAAATTAGGGCGATCAACGAAACATTATCCTGGCTAAGGCACTATGTGATATCCTTCAGGGATATATCAATTTTAACCTGTAGCCAGGCTGCTATAAAATCCCTGGAATCGGTAACATGTACATCAAAAGCTACTTCAGACTGTCGCTCATCTCTTATGGAGATGGCAGAACATTTTAACATTCACTTATGTTGGGTACCCGGTCATAGGGACATTCCGGGGAACTGTAAGGCCAATAAACTTGCCAAACGTGGTACTACTCTAGACATCCTTCCGGAACGAAGGAATCTCGGTATTCCACTTACTAAAGGGTTTTTCAATAGGGACGCTACAAAAGTAGAGCGACAGGGACAGCAAACGACGCCATATTTTTCTTGCGGTTTTTTGACATTACTCTTCAGTAAGGTTTGCCATTTCATGATGGAAAGATATACGAGCGAACAACGAGTCGAAATTATTAAAATTTACTATCGAAATTCGGAGTCAGTGGCCTCAACGTTAAGAGCGCTACGTCCAATTTATGGTCGTCATAATCGTCCTAGCAGATCAACAATTGAGCGTCTAGTGGAAAAATTTGAATCCACAGGCACAGTACAAAATGTTCCCGTGCCAGCGAGACAAAGAAGTGCCCGTAGTGTCGAGAATATTGCTGCCGCTGAGGCTTCAGTTGCAGAAAGCCCAAATGTGTCTCTCACACGTCGTTCTCAAGCGTTGGGCATCTCTGCGACGTCGTTGTGGCGAATTTTGCGAAAAGATCTTGGCCTACATCCTTACAAGATTAAATTGACGCAAGAACTGAAGCCGCTTGACCACCAGAAGCGTCGTATGTGCGTGAATTGGGCTGAGCAACAACTTGAAAATGATTCGGATTTTCATCGACAAATCATCTTCAGCCATGAGGCTCATTTCTGGCTGGATGGCTTCGTCAATAAACAAAATATGCGGTATTGGTCAGGCAGCAATCCACACGTACTCCATGAGTCATCATTGCATCCCGAAAAAATTACGGTTTGGTGTGGTTTATGGGCCGGCGGCGTCATTGGGCCGTACTTCTTCCGTGATGATCAAGACCGGCACGTTACTGTGAATGGGGATCGCTACCGTTCAATGATAACCGAATATTTTTGGCCCCAATTGGATGATATGGACTTGGAGGACATGTGGTTCCAACAGGACGGCGCCACAAGCCACACAGCGAATGTCACAATCAATTTATTGGAAACCAAGTTTGGAGAACGTGTTATCGTGTTATAATGGTCCAGTCGCTTGGCCGCCTCGGTCGTGCGATTTGACACCGTTAGACTATTTCCTGTGGGGCTACGTCAAGTCTATGGTCTATGCCAACAAGCCAGCGACGATTGATGAACTTCGTATGAATATCGAACGTGAAATTGCAGCAGTATCGGCCGATTTATGCTTGAAAACCGTCGAAAATTGGGTTCAGCGTCTGGACTTCTGCAAGCGTGCCCGTGGTGGCCATGCAAAAGAAATCGAGTTCCATACATAATGGCATCGAACGTACTTTCACAGGAATAAAGAATTTCATTGATATCCAAAACCGTTTTTGTTTTATTTAAAAAAAACTTTTGTAGGGCTCTTATTGAAAAACCCTGTACATGTAAATTTCTCTTAGAATACGACGCGGTCAATAAGCCATACCAAAGATGGAGGAATGGTACCAAGTGCCATAAGGCAGCGGAAGAACTCTCTCACGGTCGCGTCTACAGGTCGAACTACTTAGTGAACATCTCATATGGACCACTTCGACGTAATCGGATTAAAGGCCAATGAGGACCGAATAAGCCGGCCCTTTATGCTCAAAGGATTTTAACAAAGGGCCTGCCCCAACAGCTTGGGGGTTGTGCGCGAGGTTGACGGCTTCACCATGTATAACCTCCGATAACGGATTCAAGCTGATCGACTTTGCTGTGGGGCGAAATGTTGTCGTAGCTAGTACGCGGTTCTGGCATCTCGATATTCACATGGAGATCTCCTGTTCAATCAACCGTCAACCAGATTGACCATATTGCGATCGACGCAAGGCACTTCTCCATTATTATAGATGACCGAACGTTTCGACGGGCCAACATTGGCTCGGACCACTACCTTGTCGTAGCCAAGGTTCGACTGCGGATATCCCGAACACCTCCAAGATATGGAAATACTGTGAAGAAGTTCAACGTCGGATGAATACAATAGCAACAGATCACCAGATCCTTTTCCTATCGAGTCTCCCTTAATATCTCAAGAAGTCTAATGCCACTAGCATCAAATATTGAAGATCAGTGGCAATATTGTCAAAAAAGCCATCAGAGATGCCGCCTCTGACATGCTGGGTTTCATTCGGCCACCACAACGAAACCCTTCGTTTGAGAATGAGTGCCGGCAAGCACATGAAGCACAACAAGAGTTATACAAAGCGGCGATGCATAGAAGGACCAAAGCTGCTTACAAATCTCTACGAGATGAAGAGATGAAACGAACACCGGCTTCTCAGGAGGAAAAAGAAAGAGCATGAGGCGTGCGATCGAGGAAATAGAGAGATGCTACTGCAGGAATTAGATTCGCAGTTTACAAAGTGGTAAAAAGAACATGTCAAGGGTACAGACCCCGAACCAAAGCCTGCAAGGATGAACAAGGGAACATCGTAGTAGAATCGCAGTCGATGCTGAGAATATGGAAGAAACACTTCACATTCCGCTGTCGGGCAGAATGAACCATTCAACCTGGACGTCGAAGACCAACAATTACGTCTACCCGACCTGGACGAAGTGAAGATAGCCATACCTAAACTTAAGTCCAGCTTAAGTCCAACAAAGCCGCTGGAGCTGACGGCTTAGCTGCCGAACTGTTAAAAACAGCGGGCGATGACTTGATAAGGAGCACGCACCCACACATCTGTAAAATATGGTCGGAGGAAAGTATGCCCGATGAATGGAACCTCAGCATTGTTTGCCCGGTCATCAAGAAAGGAGATCCTCTGAACTGCGCCTGAACTTGGCGGGAGGAACTGGAGGCAGCTGGCTAAAAATCGAGCTGGCTGGAAACGCTTGTAATTTTCCATAATTTTCGCCTGGAACACACTACAATCATTTGGAAGACAGAACGCTAGGCTGAGGTTAAGCCTGTCGGAGAAAACACCACCTTGCTTGGTTTTGAATCGTCGGTGTAGAAGTGAATCGACTTGTCTTCTCTTGTCTTCGACATTGTCCCAAAAGACGTTGCTTACTTAAAAGTCTCTAACAGTCAAAGTCTACATGCGTCATAAATTTCTTATTTTTTTGTGATATTTGCTTGAAGAAGATATCGATTTCTAATTACGGAATTTTCATTTAATCGTTCAACGTGTAATAGCCCAAACAACGCTGGGTATTATTCAGCGAGTTGTATATAAAAATGTATACAAGCCCATGTCCATGTTTTGCAATGTCAAATGGCAAATAATTTTTATAATTTCGTTATCTACGCTCCAATTTTGCAAAAGCAACTGTACAGTGTACATGTTGCTGCACGCCATAATAAACAAAAATTATCAAACAGACAAATTACTCACTGAAAAGTTTGAACGACAAAGGAATTAATTTTATGAGTTAGTTGGCTATAGTCAGGCAAACTTCAGTGTATCACACTGATAGAGGTTAACTTAGTTGCGGAGTAAACAAAACAAGTGCTAATTATTCACGTTGTATATACATATGTGTGATTTTATTTGATCACTAAGGTCTTTGAACGGCAAATATAATTACACACATATGTATAGCGAAACTCCATGTCAACAATATTCTGTCAAATTTAACGTGGACACAGTTAATTATAAGGAATTGATTTTATTAGAAATAAACATGCGGCCTAGCAACTGTTGGTGTTATTCATATGAATAAACTTGATTACACGTATCTAATTATTGCGGTCAATTAAAGGCGGTGCAAGGTTGATTTACGAATAAAAACAATATTAGGCAAAACAAAAATAGATCATTACATACGGATAATTGTGGACCTTTCCGATACAAATGTTAACATGAAATCAGAGTATTATGCCACGACTAAGTTGGTAGGTAGGTAGGAAAGGTGGCTGTCCATGCAAGGCACAGACACACGTAGACCAAGGAAAGCCCGTTGTCATGCCACTGGGATCTATACCCTAGGTGCCACTCCAACTAATGAAATCATTTGGATCTCTTAATAAAGCTGAGGATACTTTTGACATCAGTAAGCAATAAATCGCCCAAATTGTCGAAGTGATAGGCTCCTAGATAGAGCTTCCTTCTTTGGGATAGAGCAGAACAAATGCAGAGAAAATGGAGGATAGTTTCGTCCTCCTCTTCATTCCTGCAGCTCCTGCAAAAATAATTTCCGAAGAGGTTCATCCTTTTAGCATGAATCCAATGGTACAGTGACCAGTGAGAACACAGATAATAGTCCTTTTAAGCAAGATGAGACTTTTAGATCGAGTAAATCTTAGCATATCTCTCTGGAGGTGCGGCATGTGGCACTGTTCCGCCAACTTTGGTTAGTCTTGCTGATCGCGTCGTTTTCTAAGTGTAATTTACATGTAGCGATTGGAATGCCCAGATTCCTACGTTTTGATAGGATCTCTAGAGTAGTACCAAGTTTGGCGAGTTCATCGGCCTTACAATTCCCTGGAATGTCCCTATGACCGGGACCACAACATAGCTGAATGTTAAAATGTTTTGCCATCTCAGCGAGAGACGAGCGACAATATGAGGTAGCTTTTCACGACTAAGTAGGTCCAACCCTATTCAGTATCACTTTGGACTGCCAAGGGCGAAATAGTCTTAATTACTAAGTCTTAACAAAAACGACTTGGCCCGATAAAAACAGACCGAAAACAAAAGAGCTACTAAGCAGATCAGAACCATATATTGGAAGAATCGTAGCCACTAGCACAGGCCATTCGACAATAGAAGATCATGCAGCCAAGCTAGATATCCCTCACAACACATTTTGCCGTAGTTTCAATAAATACAGCGAAGGGGAATCTCTGTTTCATTTATAACACAAACGTCCAGCCCTAGAGAGGGTCAGACATTGCACTATAGGCAAATTCTTCTTTGACGACCTCGAAGAGTTACATATATAGGGCCATTCAACAAGGTGTCATTTTTAATTTCGCACCATTGTTGAACTGTCAACATTCAGCTATCACTGCGATGACTTTTGATAAGTAAAACACTAGGAGGCTATTAAATATGGATCAATACACACTCGCACAACGTGTCAAAATAGTGAAAATTAGCTACAGTGGTTAGTGCGTTGGACCGCTGACAGAGCGGCGTGAGTTCAAGCCCCAGCCATATCCACCGAACATTTTTCGTGGCACCACCTCTCGCCGGAAGTATAATCTGTCATGAAACAGCGACAAATGTAATACGCATAACATGAATGGTTGCCTTGGCTCATCCCGAGCTCTCGCGGCAGCTACAAAAACGGTGAAAATATCGTGGAAAAGTTTCATGAAGTTTGTAATGCTTTTAGTCATCATCAAGCGTCTTCTCGCGCAGATATAGTGAATTTAATCGATAAATTTGAACGTCTCGGACAGGTTAGTTATGTGAAGACTCCACTTCGGAAAGGTCAGCTGAAAATATTGCCACCGTAACCGAGAATATCAATGAGGGCAAGACGAAGTATATGCTGTCAATAAGAAAGGACACCCAACACCGAAGTCACTATAGACAGCTATAACTTTGAGGTAGTTAAGGACCTTGTCTACCCAGACTCCGCCTGGTCACGACACGATCAAACGAAGAATCGCTGTTTCTTTGGGCTACAAAGGCAATTGAGTAGCATAGCCCTCTCTCGAACACCTAGCGTGACCCTTTATAAGACCTTAACCGTTCCCAGTCCTTCTCTACGGTGCAGAGCCATGGACTCTGTCAAAAGCGGATGAGGTTGCTTTTGGCTGTTTGGAGAGGAAAATTCTGCAGGTGATTTTCGGTCTCCTCTGCATAGATGGTGAGAGGAGGAGGAGATACGACGACGAACTGTACGGGCTGTACTGAGGTGGCTGGATCATAAAGAGCGGATGGACACCAATGCTCTGGCCCGGAAAATCTTTGAATCCACGCCCGAGGGACGGCGCAGTGAAGAAAGACCGCGGCTCAGGTGGCGCACGCAAGTGGACGGGGACCTTAACCAATTTAACGTGCGAAACTGGAGGCAACTATCTAAAAATCGAGCTGGCTGGAGACACTTGTTAGTTGAGGCCCAGGTCCACCCAGGACTGTAGCGCCACCTTAAGTAAATAAATAAGTAACCGAGAGTGTGACTGAAGAACCGGGTGGGTCAATTTCGAGACGATCACAGCAATTGGGCCTTTCCGCAACCACTTTTTGCCGCATTTTTCATAAAGATCGGCCTGCATGCTTATAATGTCCAGTTGACACAAGAATTGAATTCGATGGTTGTGTACTTTTGATTTAGAATGACACCTCTTGTTGAATTACCCTATACCTATAAGAAAACGAGTGAAGAACTCCACTTGTGTGTTTTAAATGTCGTCATTTATCCACCTATCCGCAAACAACCAGTATCCTAGCGCTAATTGGGTTCTACTGAAACACTTCCATCTGACATTTCCACCTACCTACCAACCATCGTTATGCGAAGTTAGTGGATTACTTGTGGACCTAAGGATTACCCATCTGTGGCCGATTCATCACAACTTGTGTGATTTTCCCATATCTCACTGAAGACTCAAACATTTTAACACCTACTTGACTATCCAACTCTAAATTAACCTCCCACACAAGACTAAAGAGATTCTCTAGTCCGTAGAGGTTAAGGAAAACCAAAAAGATTTTTTACGTCGCACTAAATTGTGGTCATTTATGAATCTTGATGGTTTCGATCGAAGGGAGAAGCGAGCTAATGAATGACCCAACTTTGAGGAGTCCAACTTTACCAAACCTTAATACGTATTTGCTTCACTCTATGATTACATACCAACTTCTTCTGACTGCATAGTGACAGGCCGTAGGAAGCCAAGCTTCTCGCGAACATTCATGCTGTGCGTGTGTTTGCCTAGCAGTGCAACGAACCAACCACAGAGCCACCGCGACCGCAAGACGTTTGCATTCCAATACATTTTCTACGGTTTCCTGTTCATTTGCAAATCAATAAACGTGTGAGAGCGAACAATAAGTTACAGGTCATGTGGTCTAACATTAGAACTCATTACAGGCTCTTACTAGACTCATTACTCGCGCTTGTGACGAGTTCATTACGATATCACACAATCGCATGCTTTTAGTCTCACAGGCATAGAATAAATTCACTTCTTAGGCAAATGACCCCGTATTTTCAGATGGTCAAACTCGCTGATGCAATAAACCCGGCTACTTATAGTTCTTATGAATCGGTATCATCTATGTTCTTACGATTTTGGCCACTTCACGGAGAGCTCGCTCCACAACTCCTTGGTGAGCATCCATCCCAGACCGGGAAAAAAGTCAGTTCTGTACAGCAAATCCGGTTTCTCTGTATCTATCAAGCCGACTTTTCCATTGTCATTCCACGCTGAGATGCACCTACAACAAAACACACAGACTAGAAACCTCCTATGACCACTTATGTATCTTCCTTCAACTTACCACAAACTTGGATCATTCTTCAGTAGTGTATATGTCCCAAAAAAGTATTCATAGAAGTCTGGGGCAACATTCAGGTCGTCCTCTACGATAATAACGTAATCGTAGCCCCTTTGGAAGGTCGTGTTTAGCGCCCAACCATAGTGTCGGGCAATCTTGTAGTAGCCTTTGAATTTCTTCTCCTTTGGTGGGACATAAATATCACTCTGGTCGGGTTGTTCGATCAGTTTCACCTGATCTTGGTATGACAATATGACTTTCTTTGTCATCTCATCGCCGCAGTCCTACAAAAGAGAAACACATTCAAAAACACAGATTTAATTTACTGAAATTACAATCTCACCTGAGACACAATGATTGGAAATTGTTCGACATTCGGTCTGTAGTGTATTAGGTTGTCCAAACATTTACTAATCGACACACGATTACATGCAAAAACTAACACTGGAATAATTGGTTTGCCGTCGGCAGTGCGAACAGCTGCTGTTGTTTTCTCCGCTGGTATCTCGAGGGGAATTTCCTTGACGCCCACAATTCCAAGTGGACTATTTACAGCGGAATCCTCCAATTGCGGCGCTGCTATCGGCGAATTCGGCCCCATTTGATTGTCAGCTTCAAGTTTGCTCTTCAAAACACCAACAAGACTTTTGAAGAGCTTATCACTGGCTTCGTATTGCTCTTTTGCACCGTTTTCGAGAAGTTCCAATTTTCGGCTTATACCTCGTCGGTTGAGCGAAAAATCCGTATTTTTACGCAGTATAAAGTAATAGGTAATGAAGGTCCATGTTGTTATGAAGCCAGCTACCATTAGAATCTTACGAGATCGCATATTGCTGTAAATTGACTTTTGAACAGTGCCCCACTGTTGACTCACTTAAACTAAATACGTGAAATAAGAAGCCTCTATTGAGCTACCGACGGATAAATGCCATAATCTACATATACTAAGGAGGGTTTGGTGTTGAATTTTATTGAAATTCAATGCAGGGGACCTCCTCCAGTTTAATGTTGTTACTGGTGAATTCTACACGCCAACTGATGGCTGTCGATAAAAGTAGGCCATTTCGTGCAGAGTTAATGGTGCCGGTGTTTGCCTATTCACACATTCAGTTATCTTTAAAGTTATAATTGATTTGATGAGATTCATATATAGTGGAATAATCGGAAGAAGAAATTATTTGAAATTCCACGTATATTTTTCGTTTTGACTATAAAAACTAATAAATGATAGAACTGTCAAGAGGGTGACGTTTAAGTGACAGCTGGAGAACATTAAGGGAGGAACATATGCAGATATAATGGGAAGTGTCTAGAAAGTGTGAGTTAACGTTTTTTGTCATATATTTTTTACTTATTTAAAAGAAAAGCTTAATAACTTGTTAAAATTAAATCTCTTAATATCATCTAAATTCACCTCATCAATTCCAATGGCAATACTTCTCCGTGGCTTATCGTCTAGCGGCGACAGGCAGACTGAGCAATGAAAGAGTCAGCTGAAAATGACACCAATCTGTGTAAGAATGATGGATTATGGTCTACAACATCTTTTACAGCAAGAAAAGCAAGGTTAGAACTTGTTTCACCGTCAGAGATCTTCCAGATACTTATATTTTCTAAAAGGGCAGAGACTGGCCACTAATGGCATTGACCTCTCGCAGAGAAACTACGGGCGCTGTGAACACCCGTCCGACTATGTGGAAGAATATCATATGTTATAGAGCAGCACTGACTAGAGAGACTTGTTCTTAATTTCAAGCTTTATCACAGCTGGTCACTGTGGCTCAGTGGTAATTGCGATGAGTTGTTGTTAAAAAAAAAGTCTTTGGGCTCATGCCCTCGGTAATTCCCAATTCTCTAACAGACATCGATAAGATGGTTGATTGCCTCATCCGTTCTCACGCGTTTTAACCAAAGAACCTGCCCGGATGCGGTTCCCGTGACGCAGTGGTTAATGCGTTGGACTGCTGAGGTAGCTCCGTGGGTTCGAGCAGCAACAACAGAAACTAAACATTTTTAGCAGCAACATCTCCCGGCGCAAAGTTGTTAGTATGGCCAGACAATCGCAGAGGTATTACGTGCTGTTTGGGGCATTCCTGCAGTTGGGGCACATATTCACCATACCGGCGTCGAGACATGCCAGGTGACTGTAGGGACGGCACCAACTTGATCGCAATTAGGCTAGAGCCGTTGTAGTGGAGTAATTTGAGGGAGTGACCACAGAGAACTATGTTTGGGCCGTAATACATAGTACCGCACATGACACGTAAACCATCTTTATATTTCTGTCTGTTGAAGTCTTAATGGTGCGTGAAAGCGGGGATGTCACTTTGATAGCTTAACAGCCCTTTGCGAATTCCACGAGATCGTTGTGGCAACGTTATTAGTGGGCAATGGGGATGTTCTTAAAAAAAAGCATGACAAGTGAAATTGCTGTGGAAGCATCGTGTTATGGGTCCTTGCCGAGCACCAAAGAGATCCCTCCAGTGCGTGCTGCTTAGTTGTGCTGTCCAGATAGGAGCAACAAGACAGAACGACTTGGAGCTTTATAGGTAGTGAGCAGCGCCTTTTTATTCCAGAAGTTATCAGCTATGGATTCCGCCATCTGAGATGGTTTTGGGTATTCGAAGCGTGTGCAGAAAATGTCATCATGTTGCCAAAGGTGACGCCGAGAAGGTTTGTTTGAAAACAGCCGAACAGGGCTGCAATGTCATTGTCGAGTCCACCTTTTTGTCAAAGACGTAAAGAGTGTGGCTGAAGAACTTTCCACTGACAACAAGAACATCCTCTTGCCACAACTCTCTTTTTTACTTTACTATGCTGTGATCACGAATATTCTAAAATCTACATTTGATTGGCAGTCGCATTGATAGTTAGACCACCATGTCTTGGACCAATAGACCGTGGTTCACGGGTGTCGAATGATTTTGACGGGTCTAACTCCGGTTCAGTTTCATTTGGTATATTTTCGAAGCGACAGCGGCTATAAAAGTGATGCAACTTAGAGTTCCACGCCCTTATTAATCCCGATTTATAGCACAGTTGTTGCTTTTATTATTTAACAACATTTTCACAATAGAAATAGTATTTATCGTTTCTCTTTATTTGCATTTTCTTATTAACTTACAAGTTAAACTTAGGAGACTAGTAGTTCTTATAAAGTTACAAATTGTTTTCTTTATTTCTCTTAAAAATTACCTTTAGATAGATGTTAAGTATCAATTTTCCAGTTGGACTTTATATAACAAAAAAATCAAATAAAATTAAAAATAAAAAATAAAACGGACTGTAATTCTGCCATGCTTGCAAATAAAGCAAATAAAGTTCTTTATCGATCGTTAATTTACAGTTCTCCCTCCCTTTGTGAATCATTATTAAAGCGTTATTTAAAATTAGACAAAAATATTATATAAATGGCAGTCGTTAGTAAATTTAACTTTCCTCATTTTTTTTTTACACCACAATCACACGTCCCCCGCTCTTGGAGTTGTTTAGAAGAAAACATATTTACATCAATTTACACAAGATCAAGGCAATTACAAGGAAGTTCGCCGTATTCACTAGTCGGACACTGCCACTGAAACTGGTATCACCGCTGAGTTCCTTTTCGTCGACAACAAAGGCGGGAATTGCCTGTACTTGTTCCATGCTTTTCATTGGTTCCATGAAGCTACCACGGCTGTTACGGGCTAATCTTTGGTTGGCCAATTTTAGTTCACGTAGCTTCTCCTCTAGCTGGAGAATTTCATCTAAAAGATTTGCAATGAGAATAAACCAGGACAGGATTGAGAACAGAGACTTACTTTTGTTTACACCTTCGGTGTCACTGACTTTGATGAAGGTTGCCAGAGAGATTTCGTAGATTTTGTTTGGGTCAGCGTGATGGAGAATTTCGCGCTTCCTTCGTCCGTATCCCATCTGTCCGTTGCTGCATGGAGTTCCTGAGCATTTGTCCAAACACACATTGACTGTTGCACGGAACTGAACGTAGGTGGATTCGGGGAATTTGAAAGCGCGGAATTTCGCGCTCAAGAAATCGCCATCAACGGTGTTGAAGTTATCGAAGAGATATGGATCCACTGAGCAGCTGTTGATGGAAATGAAAAATTGGTAAAGGTTTTTGAAAAGTTAAGACGGGGGACTTACCCATTGAAGATGATGGTTTCTTCTTGGTTTTTGGTGTCGGTGACTTGCATGTACGTGACTCCCAGACCGTAAACAGGGGCAGACGTTTTATCAAGATAGATCTCCATGGTCAGGGGTGTACCAGGGCTGACATTGAGCTCACCAGTCACTATTTGACCGCCTTGACGTACCCCGACACCCAAGTGTGGCTCCGGAGCCCGTGTCGTCAGCGAAGTCGTTATTTCAATGTCTCTAAAGATGGAGAAGAAATGGAATGTTTATGTGAGGTAAAGTTGTTTAGAAATTAGTTCCACAATTTGGTAGGGAAGATTAATCTAAAATAGTTGGTCCCAGTCCCAGTCCAAACTGTACAAGTGTTAGTAGATTTGTCCCTTAACCGCTCCTAGCGAAGAATGGGCCCTTGCCGCGTTTCCTGTTATGTCACTGTGCCCTGAAACCCAGAGCAGTGTGACCCTGCACCATTCGCCCAAACGGGCAAGCTTGTTCTGGCACTCTAGGACCAGTTTGGAGGATATGGTAGCCGAGTCAATGACTTTGACAGCAGCTTGGCCATCTATGAGGATAGCAATGTATTGTTTGTATGATTTGTCACGCCCGAGTTGCGTGCAAGCCTCTCGGATTCCTAGTAGTTCTGCCTGGAAGACACTGGCGAAATCCGGCAGGCGGTATGATCTTGCTATTTCCAGTGACTCCAAGTAGACACAGGCCCCCACACAGCAGTTCATCTTTGATCCGTCGGTGTAGATGACCGTGTCGAAATGTGAATGTACTTCAGTAGTCTTGTCGACTACATTGGCTCGGACACATCGAGCTAATGGAAAACAATGCTCCAGCCAAAACAATCTTCGAATCACAGCCCTTAAGTTCGAGACGACCAGGAAGACCGAACCTCCAGTATCAGGACCAACCCATCGCGTATGCCAGAATGCTTGGTCTTACAAACTGCCAGTAACAAACTCGGGATCGAAGAAGATGGAGAACAGGAAGAGACTCTTCACAGGTCGGGCGCCCGTTAAATAAATAAGCTCTGCGGTTTCATATAACACCTACTGTGTGCCTTGGTATTTCTTGAAGAGCTTGCTTACTTTGGATTTCGTTAGAATCTTAAGCATGGTTCAATGAGGTCTTATGACTGTCTAAGGCAAAGATGTAGTCAGTGGAGCTTCTGTTTTAGATGGCAGTGCCTAGTTTTTACATCAGTGACGATTCGTTTTCAAGTTAACAAGGAACTTTAGAAATATTGGTACTAGAGTAGTCCAACAAATTTTATTAGATTCTATCAGGCACAGCTCCTCTGTAAAAGCTTTCAGCATCGGTCGCAAAGAGCAAAATCTTTCATTTCTCTAAGCACCGAAATCTGGTCTACCTTAATCCATAAGCGCCATAGTAGGGGCCCTTTACTATCACAGAATATGAATACGGCCTTCCAATAAATGTTGTCTTGCAGGATCGGTCTTTCACATTGCCGACATGGCCAAGATTTCTGCGTGAAATATGGAAAATACTTATCAAGGCTAACCAAGAGGTTTTTCTAGGCTTCCGATAGGTTTTAGATCCCAATCCGCTCTTCATCTTGGAAACATAAGTGTACTAAATGAGATGTATTCTGTCTGGATATGATCCTTCATCTCCACCCTCTAGACCTGTTCATAAAAGGCGCTGCCGCAAAATGTGCACTCAAATTAAGACAATCCAACCTGTGGAAGCACACCGCCTATGGACACGCGAGAATACTGGACAAAATTAAGTTAATGGACGAGAAATATAACTCCGAAAGCCTCACAACCACATCGGACTACCTAATCCCCTATAATGATTTTAACACTGATTTTCCTATTCTATTCCCAACCCGAGAAGACTGGAGGTCAAACAATGTAATCAAAGACCACGTCAGTGTAAACACCGACGGCTCAAAAATGGAAACAGGAACCGGAGCCGGATTTTACTCGGAAGCCCTACAAAAACAGGAATCTTTTAGATTGCCGGAAACCTGTAGCGTCTTCCAAGGCGAGATCCTGGCAATAGAAAAATAAGAGATTGTCACCTTCCCCCATCGGAGTTCACCATCTTCGTTGACAGTCAAGCAGCATCAAAGGCAGTCAAGAAATGTCATGACACGCTGATCACCATAAGGCACCATACTGTCAAACTCTGCTGGGTTCCTGGACATAAGGACATAGAAGGTAACGAAAAGGCCGACGAATTGGCAAGATTTGGGTCGGCTATGAACATTAGCGAAGCAGACACATCTGTAATGCCACCGACAGGGAGATTGCATGGGATAATAGACAGCATAATAGAGAAAGAAGCTAACTCCTTCTGGTTGGCCGAAATTAAATAAAACTAGAACAAGATGCCTTCTGGCACTGGACAGATCCTCTATCCGCATGCTCACTGGAGTCATCACAGGACACTGCGTAGGAGGTAGAATCAATACAACATCCGCTGAGCCACTGCCCCGCCCTGCAAGAACGACGCCTACGCGATTTAGGATCAAGGTTCTTAGCAAGCATAGTAGAGATAATAGACTTACAGTTAACGGAAGTGATGAGGTCTATCCATCATACACCCTTCTAACCTAAACCTAACCTAGCTGTTCAATTACCTCAACGAAGGTCGCCACAATGAAAGCGACTAAAGCCTAATGAATCACACTGCAAAGCAATGGACCCACTACAGTGCCTTGTGATAGTCTGAGTTGAGCTTGATTTTCATTAGGTGGACACGGAGTATTTATGTAATTTGAAGTGATCTCTAGAAAAGAAGTACACTTATACCAAAGAGATGCCCCTTGTGAGATTAAATGCGTGTATCGCGATTGCCTAGCTATGAATTAAGAAATATTGTCGAAAGCTTCCTACAGGAAGAAAGTGAGAATCAATAGACTTGTGTTTCATCATAGCAACAATGTCTGTGCTAACGTAGACAAATTGACGATCTCCAGTGCAGGTTTAGAAGCCGGTTATGAGATACTTATCTATGTAATCTATTCTTACATTGTAACAGTTCAATTTTAAAACCCCATGTACAATTCTAAACTCAATTTGTTTAATATCCAACCATTTCAGGTAAACCGTGAGCATTTACCTACTCTTCAAAGACAAGACGGGCACGGTAAGAGCAACCGAATCCATAAAAACTAGAATTAAAACGCATCCACCGTGCTTATTGCATAACTCAGCTTATCGGATCACTTCAATCGGTCAACTCATATTTATTAGCACTCCATCGTTAAATATTCAGCACACTAAAAACTCCAATATAACGTAATTGATACATGCAGCTGTGTCTATTAGCCGACACTATCAATTCAGAGATATTTCCGCATTTATAACAGAGAATCGGCTCATCAGATCAATCTGATTGAATATATGTAATAAAAGCAAAAAATGTATCGCTCAAGCCCATTAACAGCTTAATTAGAAGTTCAGCCCGTTTTCGGCTTCTAATCGTTTCTACCAAGTATCCAACACTGTATGTATGCAATCTCATCAGCAATTTTTTCTGGCTCTGGCCAAAATAAACACAACGCAACCAGTGGTGGAGAACTTCTTCTTTAACAAGAACCTAAACGATCTGGACAGAAAAATAGAAGAAGAACTCGCTCACACAACTTACTCAGGTTCCTGGAAACCAGCTGGTAACACGTCTCGCCGAACGATTCCGTGATGCTGCTGATTAGTTTCATTCATCATAACATTATAAACCGGCCCAGTTGTGATGCACTTAACACTAACGATCTCCTTGCTCTTCGCATCTTCGATGATGATTTTGTGGTAATAAACTTTCTTACCCTAAAAAATAAAAACAAAAAACAAAACCAAGACGAAAACACGTTAAAACCGAGACGCAGGAATGCACACAAATTATTGATGGCCATGGCCATGGCCAGGCAGCATAACCACTGGCCATGTGATGATCATATTCTAATGATAAAACTCGCTGAAGGAAACCAGCACCGTCAAACTAGTCCCTCCAACTCTTACCGTTAATTTGTTGAGCATTCTCGTGACACCGCACTCGTAGAAGTCCTTTAGCGAAAGTTGGAACTCGGCAAGACTGCCATTAATACTCGGTTGACATCTCACATCGGGGTATCCCTTGAGGCCTTCCAAATAGATTTGCGGTTTGGTTTCATTGTCATTTATGCTATCTGGGATGCCAATTTCCACACGCATTAAATCCTCGGTGCAGTGGACCTTGTGTGAACCTACAAAGAGGGGCGAAACAAAGGAAAGGAGTTGAATTCAATTCGCAACGCACTGGTTTAACCGGATTCGAAAAATACATGAAGTACGTGTGTGTGTGTTTGTGAGTAGCAGTAGGGATCTTGGGTAACTCCCACTCCAGATGGGGTTTGGTGTGCCATCAATGCAGGTAATTATGCAAGTAGAACACTCGGAGCCAGATCGCTCCTAGCCTACTGCACTTGGTCGTCGTCGGCGTCGTATATAGTCATCGTCAACGTTGTTATTTTTGTTGCAGAACAAAGCATCCAAATGCATCACTGGACACGCTTGGCACACATTTTACCTTTCGCAAGAGACATGGACATGGGCAGCTCTACTCTTAACAAATGGAAAACTCAATGTATGTACGACGCATATTTTACTGCGAAGGAGATAAAAAAAAAAACAGATATCTTGACTTGAGTACGGGACGTGGGTTGCAGCTTGCAGTTGGTAGTGTTACGCCCCACCAAAGACGGAAGGATAATTAATAAAATTTGTTATTGACGGCGCGGATCGCATTGTAATTAAAAAATAATTAACTTGCTGCAAAGGCAGAGTGATAAACCACACTCTCACGACCTTCGCGCTTAGAACGAGGCGTGCAGACAAATCACGAGAACCCATCAAGAGGGAGAGTAAATAAAAATATTACGCCACTTTTATGTGAGCTCCTGTTCTGGGCAAGGACCTTTCATCTTTTCCCGAACCGCGAACTTCAAGAGTTCGTGTGCCACTTAAAATGAAATTCCACAAAGCACATCAAAATTTTTATTGGCGTTCCATTCGATTGCCAATTGGCTATCCTAGTGGTCGCCGGCGGCGATGCGCCTTGACACACTCGTACCCCGGAAGCCTTCGTTGAATGGATGTTTGTGGAAATATGTTAATTAGTCGGAGAATTTACAGAGACAGAATCTAACTGAATGGTTTCCTAGAAGATAACATTTTATTCGCATCTTTTGTCCATAAATCTAAAGTTGTTGGTGATTCGTGGAACTGCTTGCATATGCGACTCCGATTGACGTAACATAACTTTTCTTATCAGCATATGAAGTTAAAGTTAAGTTTCTCAAGAAATAAACTCCCAACGCTGAATCGTTTAAAGAGCTTCTTGTGAAGCTAGCGTTGGAAAACGAGCTGCTAACAGAGGCATTTCAGACTTTTAAATACTCAATGGATACATTTTTATGCAGCTTGCCACTAACTCTGTCCGAAGGCATACTGAAACTTTAATGCATCGATTTCAATCGTTTCTATCGGTGCTACAAACATACGAACTTCCTTTGTTTTCTTGGCCTTCACGCAGCACTCTTAAATTGCCGTGAAGGTTCACGAAAACCCAATTAACAGTAGGGTGCGCCGTTTTGCTACCACAAAAATTCGTTTAAACCTATTTGTGTGTGAGTGTTGATGTGTGTTGGATAAAGTGGTCAAATCCAGCCAGCGGAGTTCAGATAAAGGATTAGTTCTCCAATACTTTTTCCAGCTATCCCGCTGAGGTCGACGAAGAAGGATTTGCCTAAAGTACGATGTCTGGTCCTCACCAGGGCCGGACACCTGGAGAGGAAATGAAGTAGAGATTCTCATTAATGTCTTTGCAGCTTCTGCAGAAGTTGTTGTGAGGAATACCAGTCTTGACTACATGGTCTTTAACTGGCAAGTGGCCCATGATAATGGCTACAATTCTGGCAATATCTGGTCTTGAGTTACCAAGTAGCTCTTTTGACTAAGTTTTGTTGTAATTAGGCCACATCTTTCTTGAAATGATGCAGCTGGACAGACCATTTCACCCATGGTTGGCAAGCTGGAGGAAGTGAAGAAGTATATTGCTCTTAACAGTGCCCAGCATATTGTGCTGCGACACTTTCCGCAAGAGAACTGTTAACCAAATTAGTTTCAGGGCTAGTATTGTGCATTAATATTCTGCACTAGGACTTAATGAAAGTGGCCCATGAGCGTTCCTTATCCAGAGCACTCTCCATGAGTTGACTTATCGTGGGGAGAAACTTTCCTGATATAAGTATAACCACATCATAGGCAACCACCTTACATCCCTTTCTATCAAGTAAGCATGCTGGGATTTCGACGGTAGAGGGCTCTTCAGGGTTTCGCGGATGTGGAAATCTAGGATACGTTTTAGAGACTTCAGTACAAATGAGGAAAGGCTTGTAGGTCTATAATCCTTCAGGGACTCATGGCTTCGCCTTCCCACCTTTGGAATAATAACAACAAACAAGTTGCCGAACCCATGAGCATTTCGAAGCCGCATCTTTCAGGCCGAAGTCAAGCGCAGATGGTTTAGTGCTACCATTACAGACTAGGTCACATGGGTTAGCCTACTGCGTTACTCATTGCTTTCGATACAAATACTGTACCTCGGATAGGTTGACGACATTTGGCTTCCGTACCCTGACAAAGATCGAGTATTACACTGCGACAAAGCTTCTTGACTCTGGCAAAGAGAGCCCTCGAAATGGCACATTCCACGAACCAGAAAGTGAATTCACATGTTACATTCTTGGGACTAAGCGACATAAGGTGGTTCGATAAGGGTGAGTTCAACCCAGGTGGCACACGCAAAACAGTCTGGAAGAGTATGCGATCTAGTGTAGGCTTGCTTATGACATCGAATATATATACTGACAAGAGTCATATCCTGTTAACCCTGTAGTAAACGAATATTGACGAGATTTAGGACAAACGTAACAAATGTGAATAACGAACGGCGACAAAATTTTGTTGACGAACTTCAATGCCAAGGTGGCACCCAAAATGACAACGAAAAACGCTGCAACAGCAACCGCCTTGTCATAGGGGGCACTATGTTTCAACACAATACTTCTTAGCCGCGGGATAATACATT
The DNA here is from genome assembly GCA_917880715.2 of Matsumyia berberina. Classification (NCBI taxonomy): domain Eukaryota; kingdom Metazoa; phylum Arthropoda; class Insecta; order Diptera; family Syrphidae; genus Matsumyia; species Matsumyia berberina. The sequence goes on along the minus strand of OU862870.1, from coordinate 103,779,918 downwards.
TTCTTTATAATTCTTTCCCACTTCAAGTGGTTATGAACTCCCTTTTGATTTTATTCAAACAGCGCGAGCGAGTTGCAGTGGTTCGAAACTCAGGTAGTATTAGGTTTCAATGGCGTCCGAGGGTGTTGTTCAGACTTGCTGGGGACATTTGCGGTGTTTCTCATTACTAACATTCACGGAATTATTCACGAATCTCCTGATGTCATTATCAGCGCGATCAAAAGTTCAAGCCATGACACTCTAATGCCAGTGATATGCCTTGACAGTAGAGTCGACATTAGCTTGCGCAGTTGATCGATTTTATTTGCTTTTAAGAAATAAATACATTCCGACATTCAGCGTGGCAAGCGATGATGCTAACCACTACCATGTTCACCCTTAGATGTCCGAAACAAGCGCGATGTGGATCGTGATCACCACATATAAAAGCATACAATCGCTTTCGAATAGTAGCCGTCGAAAAGGGTGAAATGTTCAGTGGACGCAGGTATGACACCGACAGACGTTAGGATCCTATAACAATCGGAATACAGCAACATTCTACGGATCATCTGGCACAGGGAACAGAAACCATCAGCAGCGTTATGCCTCCGGTCATAGCAGAATATTTGTGTCTCCGATGTAGACAGTTTCGTTGGTACAACACCAAGATGTCATAGTACCTGGCAACAGATTGAAGGATAATCGCTACTTAAAGTTCGCATTAGACCCACTCATGCAGAGAGGAGAAAAAAGCCATGAAAAGGGACCTGATCAGCTTTATAAAATAAATTACATCAACACCTTTTCTGAACAAGCTAAAGAAGCTGTAAACGGGTGCGATAGTAGAACTATTTACAGGACTCCTAAGAAGCTGGCAGGTGGTCACATTTTACGTCCACATCAAAGCCTGCTAGTTTTGAATAAAGACCAGCTAAGAGGTTAGGTGGAGGGTTTAAACGCAAAAAGACGGCCAGGCTTGACGACATCCACTTATAGAAAGGGTTTGCTTGACCGAGACCTTCTTAAATGAGTTAGGGAAGAGAAAAAGGACAATCTAACTGAGTGCGAGAGCTGGAGGGGTATATACAGACGTGCTCTCCGCCATTGCAAACTAAGTAAATTAAATAAATAAATAGCTGGCGTGACAGCCCGAATTGAGTCAAGGCCTAGCTTCTCGCAACCATTCATGTTGTGCGTGTTGTATTGTATTGTTTGCTCTTTCATGACAGATTATACTCCCGGAGGCTTGTCATTCCCCGACGCGAAAAATGCTCGGTGTTCCTGGCTGGGGCTTGAACCCAAAGTAATTGCTCAATATAATTCTCAAGCGAATCCTATGTTCCTTCATAGGCCACATCTTTAAGCAGAGAACCGTATGAAAAGGCAATCTGTTCTCTGATCATAGTAGTATTCTCCTGACAGTGACAAGAGTCGCGCAAATATCCCCGGCCCTCACAATACCACGAGAGGATATGATGATCTACATTGACACACAGGCGGCTATAAATGCCTTACCTGCTCCTCAGATCACTTCATAGCTTGTGAATTCTTGTAAAGAGTTAAAGATTTCGACATGTAGCATAACGTAAAACCCAGCTAGGTTCCTTGTCACAACTGTGTTCCAGAAAATGAGACGGCAAACGATCTAGCAAGATAAGGTTCAGCCCTAGATCGAGATCAAGCCGATGGTACCCTTAAACCTCAACTTTGCCAATTGACACAAAAGTTAAGGCTAAAATTGTTTAGCCTTTTAAATGGAAGTCGTAACAGTGAAGAAGATTACGATTACTGAGGTCTAGCCACACCTACATGAGGCGGTAAAATGGGTGCGTGCAGACGAAGCGTAAATCTTGACTAATGAGGATGTTGATTAGTTTTGAAAGTTGGTCCCTTTTAAGTTGTATTAACGTTTTTGATACAGGACAGGTCAAACCAGCAATAATCGAGGTGTTGCCATCTACGATTTGCTTTCGACAAAGCGTCGGTATAAGTCAAGTGTTTACCCAAAGACATAGGCGCTTTAACATGGTCAAGCTTCCTGCCGTCTGTACATTGAGAGCCTAGTGTAGCTAATTCGTCAGCCGCACAGTTCGCTTGAATGTCGCAGTGAGCAGGGTCCCAACAGAGTGTAAAGTATACCGGTTACCGATCTCATTTAGAGACACGCGGCAGTCGTTCACTGTCCTAGCTTTTATTGTGTTGGATACGAGGAACCTGATAACAGTCTGGCTGTCGAAGTAGATCGCAATATCTGTCCGTGATATTGAGTTAGCCTTCAGCCAAGCGGCTTGGTTAATAGCTGTGAATTCGGCTTGGGCGACAGTACACTAATTATGGACACTGAAGGAGTGGTGGATGTCCAGGTCTTCGGAAAAGACACCGGTACCCACACCTGCGTCTGTTTTAGAGCCGTCCGTAAAGATAGAGATAGACTCATTAAAGAGGCGCTGACTCCAGCCGCAAATCCTAAGTTGTCAGCTTTAACAGATCTAGCAGCTGACGGAAACCATTTCAATCGAAGAAGTTAAATCGAATTGTTGACAAGTAAGTCAACCTCACAATGCACAACATTCCTAACCGAGACGTTCGGCTGATACATCACAATGAAAAATAAAACACGATAAACCATAAAATGTTGCTCATTCTGAAACAACTTTTGGTAGCACCTTAGAACAGGTAGCAAACTTTTACTCAATTCTTTCCCGGAATTTGAACGCACTCCGGTTTAATAGAAATCCGCACAGAACCCCACCGATAGTCAGAACATGATAAGCCCTACGACATTGGCCTCTGCCCACTTAGCCCTCATATATCTTCCCTACCGACAAGCAATTCATTACTCGCCAAGTATTTCCTGTCAGATTTCATTTGCATTGAAGACGATTTATTACAGTTTGTCCTTTCACGGAGAATAATTGCTGTCCTAACTACGTTCGTTGGCCACATTATTTATGAGCTTAGACGACCTTCTGGCGGTCGGTATCTAATGAATCACTAAAAGGAAACTTGTCAAATCAGTTTACATGTCATTTCCATTAACCCTGATCGGGAGGAGATCATGTGTGGCAAAACATAAATCTTCCATGCCAATACAAACACACACCGAGCATCAGTTGAGAATACCAGCGTGAGTTACAAGTATTAGCTAAAGGGTTCTTCGTCGATGGGATGCAAAAAAAAAAGACTGAAACCTCTTCAAATATTATCAAACACACAAGAGGCCATTATAAAATAGAAAAATCTAGCGGCGGAGTTAATTAAACTCTTCACTTGCAGCGCCCCATCGAGATTTATGCCTGAACGCACCATTAAAACGTTAAACACTTTTGTTTTCCTTTTACAATGTGATTTCTTTTATTTTTATACGTTCGCCAGTGTTGTAGGCATTCTTGGCTCATGAGCTGAGACAATGATCAGATAACCATGGCATAGTCGTCGTCGTCGTCGTGGTCACTGAATAGCACGGCAAAACGAAAGAGTTGAGCGGCGAACCTTATCGTTAGCTTTTCACTGATCGCACAATAATATGTCTTGCAGGGGATTAAGGATACAAACACAAGCGCCTCCGCGACACAACGCCCAGCATAAACTACTCGTTTTATACCTTAATTTTCAAAACAATTACCCTTGTCCTTGATTTATTTTTAAACCCTGCGACTTCGCGTCGGAGATAATGATAATGGATGCCGATTCAGCCGCAGCCCCAGCCCCAGTCTCTGCCTCATCCTCGTGCTCCCCTTCGTTCGTTCATGCGACATTTGTCTGCGAAAGTCGTCTGCAGTACGAGGTATGGTGGCCATTAAAAGCGACTGACAGAAACCTGTGGTTTGATATTATGTTCTCATTGGTGGTGCTGAAGAAATTTGATGACGACGTTGTAATCAGATAGCAATGCCAACAATTAGAATCTTTTATTGTTTAACACTTTTACTGTCCAAGTTTAGTTAGCTGTTGTGGTTGAGTCCACGAATCGAACGAACATTAATGAGATACTGCAGAGATGGTGAACCAGAAGAGATCGATGAAGCAGTAATAAATTGTTTTGACGATTTATGTTCACCACTGAGGGCCTTAAAATTACTGAGTGACTGATTCGAAGAAATGAACCTCATCAAATCGAGAAATGTATTATTTTACCGAGTACTAACCACTTTGGACTATTAAGCTGCATACATGCTCTCAATTAAATGTGAATTGAGAGGAACGATTCGCCCGTGGGAAGCATTACAGTAACCACAAGGAGTTGAGTTATCCCCTCTTCTACAGTTCTGTAGGAAATCTATCCTCGAAGCATTATATTAACGAGTGAGTTCAGATCTCGATTTGAGAAGAATCCCATGAAAGACGACATGTCATTGGCTTTTTCGGGTGCAAAAAAGTCATTTTCGCTTGGAACCTTCTATTAGATCAGGTTCAACCTATAGTTAGAGAGAACATGGAGGAACTGAAGAGCATGGCAATACTTGCAATGCCTTGAAGGGGTACAAAATTGTATTTGGTTATACGTGAGCTCAACGCTATACTGGAGCACTCACACCCAACTGGTCTACTACAAGAAAGCAGGACCCAGTTTTTACACATTTTATTGCAATTTTCTCGACTTTCGGACAAAGCCAGTGATGAGGAGCTTGCGGTATCAGCACTCACCACATCAGCACCTAAAATCTGCCACCTGATCGGAACAAAGGCAGGACAATCGCAAAGGAAATGATTCGAAGTATCGTCGCTCTTTCCATATGCGTTGCAAACAGTGATGTCACTTAAGCTAAGATGCTTCTTAAAAGCGAAGTGTACCGTTAGAACGCCAATAAGTTGTCTACAGTGTCTTCTGCTAAGTGACAGCAAAAGTACGCTGATTTCTTACAGATGTTGAGGAGCATTCGTTTAGTCTGTCTGCATTCTAGAGACTCGTGGCACACACAATTGTGTTTGACAATCGTCAATGGAGGCCCTGACAATGGAAGGGGGAAGAGCCAACGCAGGTTTAGGTCGTGAGAAAACATCCTCTGAGCCTTGACTAGCAATCTCATCGGAGATCTCATTTCCAGAGATCCAAGTGTGACCTAGGAACCAGACAATAGTCAAATAGATCAGTCTTGCGACCGAATTCAGAGAGTTCTTCCGTTCTCGGCCTTTTTTGGAACTGGGTATAGGATTAAGCAAGGCTTTAAGCGCAGCCTGGCTATCGCTACAGATGCAGAAGCTCCGACCCTTTCACCTATTCTTAAAAATATAGTCCGTGGCCATTAGGATAGCAAAGGTCTGTGCTTGAAAAACAGAGGCATGCTTGTGCAACGAGTAGTAAAGTCTGGTGCTATCGACCTCCACAAAGATACCAGCACCGGACCTATGACTAGCTTTGTAGCTATCCGTAAAGATTCGACTACAGCCCCATTCAGGCTTAGACTCAGCCCGAAGCCAGTCCTGAATGCAAGGAAAGGCGACCTTAAATTTGTACAGCAACCGAAGTTCTGGTGTCATTGCATATCCATGGAACTAGGGTCGTAGGATAAGTTTCATCAAAACTTCAGCCCATATTCAATCTCGCGAGGGACATCTCAATGGGCTTAGTCCGTTACATAACCACCTCATTACATCTTAACGTCACCGATTACCAATGCCCAACACAGAAAATGACAAGGTACTGTGATTTAAAAGGCTTTGGATGCTCTATGGTTCGATAAGGTTAAGCAAGGCTAGCAAATATATTCCTAGAAACGCCGAACACCAGAATGTGTCCATCGCGATTCCTAGGGAACTTTCAAAGGCACCGAAACCGAAGTACTCATACCTTAAAGCATTTTATTTCCCTACAGAATTCCAAAATTATTTTATGGTTGATAGAACTTAATTCCTCCTAGTTCCTGAGAAAGTGGTTTTTTAAGAGTCTTAATTGCCTTTGAGCTATGCCAAAATCGCTTAGAATGTGTGTGATATCTTCTGTGTCGCATATGTCGTCGTAGTACGTATATCTACACGCGTCCAGTTCTTTGAGAACCAGTCTCCTAGCGTGCTTTCTCAGAGGACAATGTTCGGATAGGACTTCTACAGCTATTCTTTGATTTGATCTTTCTAGCCAAAGAATTTTCCTCGTAGGCTTTAAATACCCTTTGGCCAGCCTGTCTAGTTACATTGCCTAAGAGGTTCGCCCTACCGCGCAAGACGCCAGTGTGACCACTACTACTTGTACGACGATTGCACTTGTGTGACAGTTGGTGTTTCAAAGATGGAGAGCGGATTTGGGTCTAAAATTTGCCGGATAGCCAAGGCAAACCTCTTGGTTAGCCTTAATAAGAGAACTTATGGAATCTACCTTGAATATACATATTGGCAAGATGGACGAACAAGTTAGGCCTCGGTGTTTATCCTTCAAAAACTGGACTAGTCCCTTTCACAAGACGTTAAAAGGTTCCGTATAACCCCCTCTCAAATTAGAAGTCACGGAAATACAATTTGTAGACCACGCCAGATACCTGGAGATCACACTTGATAGGAAACTCAACTTGAGACTGAATATTCAGGACCGTGCTAGGAAATCCTCGATTGACTTATATTCGTGACCGAAAGCTCTGGGCCCGAAATGGGGTCTGCAGCCTAAATAAGCTCAATGGATATATACGGCAGTGCTGAGGCCGATCCTTATGTACGAAATACTGATCTAACAATCTAGTAGCCTGCTTGAAAAGATACAAAGAGGATCATGCATCTGCATAACGGGTGTCTTGACAATGACCCCCATAGCTGCACTGGAGGCAATGCTCCATCTGCTTCCCGTTGATATCTTTGGGAAGCTAACGGCAGTGAAAGCACCATTTAGGCTCAAAGAATCCTCCCAGCTGTTTAGCACAGCAACGGGTCACTCTAGGATTTTCACGGGCAACCACACTATTCCTAGTAAAATGGACTACGATGTCCCCCATATTGACTTCAACGTTAGGTACAAAACTCGGATTCCTAGCAGAAGCTCTTGGGAGTCTGGTATAGGTTTAAGCAAATTCGCGCTAGAAATATTCACAGACGGATCTAAGACAATATGTGGTACGGGGGCAGGAGTCTTCTCCAACGCACATGGCTTAGCCATTACCGCGCGACTGCCAGATCACTGTAGTGTGTTTCAAGTGGAAATTACGGCAGTCTGCGAAGCTGCGGCTTGGTTTTCAATTAACGCGATACATTGTAGCGCTATTGTATTATAAATAGATTGTCAGGGAGCTATTAAAGCCTTGGAATCGCCGACAATACGATCAAGATTGGTAAAGCAATGCCGTAGATCTCTTAACGAGATTGCAGACAGATGCGACGTAACCCTGTGCTGGGTCCCAGGATACAGGGACGTTCCAGGGAACTGCAGAGCGGACGAGCTGGTAAAAGAGGGCGCAGGACGGCATCGCCACGAAAACCTGCGAGAACCGCCCGCGCCTATTAAATCGATCAAATTCCTCTTTGACACGGATGCCAAGAAACTGGCAAGCCACAGGTGGAACAACGACAGCCCTTGCCTCTTGTCGAAACAAATCTGGCCTAATCTGGATTTAAAGAAGACGGAGAGACTTTTATCCATAAACCGGAGAAACCTAGGTTCACTAATAGACACTCAGACGGGGGGTTCTTCTCCAATGATTTCTGTAGAAGCTGCAGAAACGAGGAGGAAGAAGACACTACAACGCACCTACTGTGTACAAGTCCTGCTCTTGTGACGCTAAGAAGAAAAACCCTCAGGGAATACTTCTACGACAATCTTAACGATCTAGCCGAACTCGACATCCTGAAGATAAGAAATTTCATATCCGGAACGAAAGGGTTCAACTTTTAGGGTTAATACCGCTACGGTTGCCCATCTTGATGTACTCTGTGTTACATACTCTGGGTCCTGGTGCTGGGAAGCCGGTTCTTTATCGTGGTTTCGCAATGGGTCCATCTGGTCTAAGTGTGTCCCTGTCTGGGCGGGGACAGCCACCTAACGTAACCTAATCTAACCTAGCCTTGATAAGTATTTTCCATATTCCATACAGAAATCTTGGCATTCCTGTGCAGCAACATTTATTGCAGGGGTAGGCAAACTTTCAGACTATGCTAGGGGTGCTATTAACTCAGTGATTGGTTCTGATTCCGCTCAATGCGGTCAACAGTCATGTCGTAGAGCTCTGCCAAGATTTATGGTGACATTTTTACGTTCGCCGCAACTCCCGTGACCTGGATGTCGACACATTTGTCTAATGGGAGTAATTTTCAGATCCCTTTTGTAGCGTTAAGGCCGTTAACAAAGATCCAGAATTTTATGACTTAACTGGGCAGCGTGTGTGCAAATTTGCCAGTGGCCAGTCCTACTTAATTGCAACAATTACCGCTGACTCCAATCCAAGTGGTTAATCTAAAAGAAGAAAACCTGCCTTTAATTTGTTCGAAATTCGCATTCCTTGACCAAAAGATGTGTGGCATCGAAACCAGTGTTCATTCGCACATTACACTAATAGCTACACCAATTAATCTGCCGATCTTCCCAGTTTTACGACCCAATTTGGAATAATTACTTAGAATCGCCATAAAGGGATCATAACTCAATGCCGGACAGACTTCTTTTACACTCCTTGGAGTACACCACCAAGGTTTGGACCCTTCCAGATCCACTTTAGCAATAAATAAGTTCGAAATTAACATAAATCTAGTTACATAGAATATTAATAAACTTGTACAGTGGGTCTAGACTTCTTTAATTGGTAATTTGAGGTACGCCTGGAGCACTGGCATGCCTCCAATTATGTACTACTCGCAACGTTGCAACAGATAAAGTGAACATAATTCAACTGCTTGATCCTCAATGGACCGAAGAGAGAGAGAGAGAGAGAGACCGTGATCAGTTCAGCGACGTCATTTGCTAAGACATCGTTTGAGCCATCGATTGCCACAGTGCTGGGTGGAACCGCCCGACCTCCACCCCTTCGTAGAATTCCAAACAAGAAGACCTCTTCGCAGTTAAGTATGGCATGGCTCTCTGATCGCACACACAATCAGCTCGAGTGCAACAGGAAAATCTGGAAATCTGCCTCCTTCATAATCTGGCCGCATGCGCATTTACATAATTTGCTGTCTGGCTGCCCAGTGAGAAGAGATTTCTATTGTTTCACTCCAAAGTTGGGAAAAGTTCTCGGGAAAAAATACCTGTACGTAGGCATGTACAAGGTACACACTCGTAAATGCATGCATTCGGTGGTGTACCTTAATGTTACGCTTTTTATTGGCGCATTTCTCGGAAAACACCGCACACCGAACATCGTTGGAATTCACAATTCGAATGCGCGCTTGCTGGTGAGTCCATATGGGAATGGCCAAGTATCTCTGGGCCGGATTGGTACTTATTCTGTGGCTTTGACTGTTTTTTTTTTGTCTTCGATTTTTTTGTCGGCGTTCACGAATCCAATTTCAAGGCGATTACGTAATATGTATCACGCTGGTAAATTATTGTCGATCGTGAGCTCGGAAACAATCAGAGAATCTGAGTTTTGATTTATGGCCAATGGAGGATTAAGTGTTACTCTCAGATTCACAGTGGATTGCGATAGCCAAGGCAATTGGAAATGTATAGCCGAAGACCGAGAGGACAGCTAAACAATTTGCGAAATGCATTCGCAGACTTGTGCTGAGCTTAGGCAATTTTTTTGTCTTCTGGAGAAAGTAAGTGTTCTCCGACTTGGTTTACATGCCTATTTTCTTGGTAAACGTTGTTTCCTTTTTCTGAGGTTTTCTATTTTATGACTTTCTCAAGGGAACCGTCTTGCAGTATTTTATGACACGTTGTTTATGGACATTCATTTAAAACAGGCTAAGTAGGAAACTGTAATAAATTTGTACAGACAGTCGGCTGGGGTTTACTGCTTTAACCTAGAAACGATGTTTAAGCACGTCCCTAACGACAGGTGGCAATACAATGCAATTATCTGCTTAGAATATATTATTCCTACACCCACATGCACAGTGAAGTAGGCGAGCTACTTAGGAGTTCGTTTACAGGTACATGGTACCTACATACTATATAAGCCATCTTGCTTAATTTATCCTCTGGCTAGGAAACTTAGGGGCACTGCCCTCGGACCACCGACAGTGGGCTTGGAATATTGTGTGAAATTCTATCGGGTTTATCAAACACTCTTCCATATTCTAAAAAAAAAGTTGCAGAACTGTCTGAGAATAATCATGCACTCCTCCATTTCAAAATGTTGCCTTAGGTTCGGTGAAGTCAAACCTAGTCCTTGAAAGTAAATACCCTTAATAGGGTATTTGCCAATTCTGCTCTCGAATTCAGAGAAGGAAAGGATCCGAGGCGCTGAGGATGCGACATACTCATCAATGGAGTAGAATTCTTTATTGCAGGCTTCAGAACTCATCATCATTTTCCAATAGCCCGCTTATCCACTATGAGGGTCGCGGGGTTAGGGTGCTTAAGTGGACTTTCCACATCTCCCGATCTTCTGCCATCGACTCTAAATCATCAGGGGCTATCCCCATACGGGTAGAGGTGAGATTTCGAAGTATAGACCTCTCCGTTCGAAGAAGTAGCTGCTCGACATTGAGTGCCTCGCGTACTCTGGTGTTCCTAACCCGATCTCGGCGAGTCACCCCAGCAATACAACGAAGAAATCTCATTTCGGCAGCTTGTATCCGCGATTTTATTCTTTCGGTCATTACACAAACCATAGGTGAGAGTCGGATCAATCACTGAATTAAAGACCGATAGCTTAGCTCCGATGCCAAGTTCAGTCCTCCTGATAACAGATTGAATAAGCTGTCTCAAAATTGCTGCAGCTTGACCAATCCTACAGGATAACTCAGTATTGCTCCTACCAACACTCGTGAACAGGACCCCGAAATACTTAAACTTCTCCACCTGTTTCAATGGGACTCCACTAACATGCAGAATGCATTGAACAGGTGTTCGGAAAATTACCATTACCTCCGATTTGTTCACGTTTACCTTCATCCTAGCTCCAACCCAGACGGATACGAACCTGTCAAGTGCGTGCTGAAGTTCGCTCCAAATGGACAACAGGATAATCAAGTCATCAGCAAAAAGCAGATGGCTTATCCTAAAGTCTCCCCGCGGCTGCACTCTAATAGCCAATCCATATACACAATGAAAAGGAGAGGTGACAGAACGCACCCCTGGCGAAGTCCAACACAGTGAAACAGTGAAACGTGTCAATTTAACGTTCACCCGAACACTAGCTCTGTCTAGAGATGAAATGGCCCTCAGAAGAGAATCGTCAATCCTCCTCCTGCAGTACACTCCAGAGTTTACCTCGAGGGACCCAATCAAATGCTTTCTCCAATTCCACAAAACAATTGTAGATAGGTTTGGCATACTCCCAGGCCTTCTCAAGTACCATTTTGAGAGTGAACAGCTGGTCGGTTGTGCTTGTACCTGGACGAAAGCCGCACTACCAATCGCTCACAACTCAAGTCATAATTTTCAATGAAATTGACTTCAACACATATAATACCGGAGAGGATCTTCTGGAGTTATCGCGAAGGTCTATTAATGACCTCATCTCGATCTCCAAAACAGCCGAATGAGTCGGTGTCGGTGTTATTTCAAAAGACTTTGGGAACCAACACTTCTTTTGTCTCACTGCCACTGTAGGGTTTTTCAGGCTGAAGTCAAAAAATCCCTACTACAGACAAGGCTGAAGGCAGAAAATAATATCCTGCTCAAAAATTTCGATTTTTGTCACTCGGCACCTGACTGACATCGATGCTCTAGTCTTTTAGTCTGTTGGTGAAGTTAAGTGGTTCCTAGTGAAGCTTAGATAGGTTTAGGGGAAGTTTGCCATAATTCGCACAATATTTGCAGCAAGGTATGGTCCAAACCCACAATTCAAAGAGACCTCATTGGCTTAACCTTGTAGGACACCGTATCGAACCTAAAAGTTTTTTGACAGCCCTCCCCTTCACAGAGCGAGAAATTTCGCTCCTTTGTAACTTATATTGATGGCGAATAACTCTCCTGGGCCATAAGGCCACAACCTAGCTTCTCTTAAAAGAGCAGTGATTTGTAATGTGCCTTATGCCAAGTAGAGTTCTCTTCCAACTGAAGAATATGTTGGTTCAGAGCAAGATCGAGATCATGGCACAACTTTATTGAGAAAGAGAATCTTTGCAGACCGCCTTCTACATGTAAACTGAGACTAAAAGTGATTAATATCACTAACAAGACAGATGGCAGCAGACAGAATAGATCTCAGACGCTCCAGCTGCAGAAAATTAAGCACGAGTCGTGTCAGACGAAGGAAAGTACAACTAGAAGTCAATTTCTTCGATAACTTTGGTGAACAGATGCCCCAATGCTTTATAATAAGCTCATATCCTTGTGGTATCAGAATGGACCTATACTGGGCTAAGTGAGTTTGTATTTCATGCAGACAGCGATTTGAACTTAACCTAGACTATGATCGTGATCATGGAGGAACCTTGGCATCATTTTTTCAGATAATTGATTGACCGAAATAGCACCTTCATGATCCTCCAAACATTGTACCATTTAATCGGTTCAAGAATGATGGGTTTGAACGGGCGCATGAAATCAACTTGAATAGAGAAAGAATCGAAATTGTTTTTACGAGTCGGATCGACCGATTTGAAGTTGGATGTGGTCGATTATTTCATTTTCATGGGTAAAAGAGCTTCAAACTCTGCAGTTGGACCCATGATGCCAGTGAAATGAAATCTCCCCATACAAGGGCTACAACGCCAACAATCGGAACAACAGTATCGAAATAGAGGAGAACATAACCTTAATGGCTAATCAGCCCCGCCCAAGTAGTACCTAACAGCAGTTTCGCGGGGAGAGTGGTCTGGTTTAATACACACCGGCTGGTCGATTTACCGCACAGGATCGGGTATGCGAATCGTGCATACTAAGAGGACGAGCTACTTGTATCTTTGTAAGATTCCCACCTCCTTGTCCTATCAAAAAAGAGGGACTATGTCTGTGAGTTCGCTTTGTTAAAAGTGGTTTATACGTGAGTCTGTGGTCTTACTTTGAGAATGGAACGGGAGTCGAGGTTTTTGCTTATCTCCACCACATGGGGGGACCTGCTCAGAGTTAATTCATGATTACGTTTGATTATAATTTCTAGGTGTATGTTACTAGGCCAGAATCGTTAAAATCGTTTAGCAGTTGGTCGATTGCTATGGAATAGGAGAGGTAAGAAGATTTTCCACTGCAAGTTATTGATTTTAAAAGGTGCGGACGACTGTTTAGCAGAATTTACACTCTTGGATTCAATGCATATTTCAAGTCGTTACCAATTTTGAGCTGTCTCCAGTTATCTCTTGACAACAAATTACACGCATATATTCCGGAATTAAGCACATTGTCCGCACCATCCTAGCGTTCTTCAATTTTCGGGCGCACTGCGCTGCTGTTTGTGTCTATCGCATGCGGTCACATCCCTGACTGATTGACATATGATCAATTTTCTTTTTAATTCTTTACCAGTAAGTCAAAATCCATCTGACTTGGAAAAGGACCAACCTAACTAATTCCACCAGAAGAAGTAAATACTCAGTCGTACATCTTTCAAGAAAGACTCTCTGTACATTAATAACGATGGAGTACCCATCCATCCTTTGAATGGATCTACACATTAATTTTCACTTTTCTTCATGAAATTCCATCCGTAAGCCCTGCCAATTTAAGGCACTTCATCTCACAATACCTTCAATTATTAGTTTCTAACAATATGCCCCAACGCACAATACCGTTAAGTTGAACTGCAAAAACCATACCTCAGTTCAAGTCTGAGCGTTTTTCATCATAATGGGCGATGACTTCTACAGATAGCAATTCATCCTTCAACCTGTACGAGGAATCAGCTAGACCCCATAGCTACATTGAGGATCGAACATTCCTCCCGAACATTGTCGACGTCGGTCGTCGTCCATTGTGGCGCATTGTGGCCTCACCATTAGGAAACAAACAACTTTTATTTGGTGTCGATTGGAATTATCATCAAAAAGCCGGGATAATTACAAATCATCAGGAATTTTCGCATTCACGTTGAACTTCGACTGCAATCTTCGGCGGGCATGGACTGACTGAAGCGGGCAGACGGGATGGCAAGCTGGAAGGCTGCCAGGTTGCCAAGCAGTGTTGCAGACAGTTGCTATCGTTATTGGCAAGCATTTATCATTTGTCCCGCTTTCCTCGACGAGAATCTTCAAAAAGTAGATATCGCGCATCGAAGACAACCGACGACGACAGAATAATGGACTCCTTCGCCAAAACACACATAAGACACTAGGCGAAGTGAAGTCGAAGATTTTTCTTCTTTTTTTTTTTTGATTGATGACCGCACTGGTATTTTGGTGGTGTCTTCAGACTCACGAAGTCTCGATGAGCGAAGAGAACAAGTCGCGTGAACGTATCTAATGGATAGTTCTAGCCATTCTGCGAAACGAAAAATCCATATGGAAAGACGGAATATGGGTCAGTGTGTGAAAAGTTGCTATCAACGGTTTTATGGAGAGATTACATTATTAGTGTCATTAGACCTAACAAATGGCGGAGTAATTTGAACCTTTCGCTGCGGAAATAATCGATGAACGACGAGCGAGTGAGCCAGCGAACGAGAATCACGTAAAGTGAAATTCGCGCCGGTTTGGGAATCATTTTTGCCGGAACGATGCTCTTCAGTTGGAAGTGGAGAAGTAGGTATCGATCATACGATGATGGGGTACTAATTGCGAGCATTTATGGGAAGACATTAATGAGACTACATATTTGGTAAGGTCAACGGGATGTGTTCTTTTCTAAGTGATTAGTTTAATCTTGCTTCTGAATGGAGTGACCTCGAAAGTGACTCGACATGGTTTTGTTTCTAGGAAAGCGCTCAACTGTGGCTTAGGTTTGACTGGGGACTAGAACTCTGTCAAAGCAGGCCAATATGAGCTTTAGTTTGCCTGCGAACTTAAATATGACGCCATCTGTAACAGATTGTTACGTATACTGACGATGTGTAGAATAGATTAGATTAGGTTCTACATAGGGTGGTGGTGCTGTAAAAACCGCACTGTTCCACCAGGATTACCTTAGATCCAATTGAATTAACCCTTGATGAATGATGCTTGCACTAATAGTGGTGGTCAGGTTTAGTATGCCTTTAGGCAATTCAACCTCGAGACTGCTTCTTGCATTACGTCAGGGTGCCGCCACTTTTTTTTAGCGTCTGTGAGGTGTCAGTCTTCTATCGCCTGACGGATTTACGTCCTGTTCCCTCTTCTTCACCTTCAGCACTTCCTCAATGTAGAAGGACCGCACTCGGATCCAATTTCGCTTGCTCATGAGCTTTACGGTTCGATTCTGTCTATCTCCTCATCTAGTCTTGATCTCATCTGAAAACCATACATACAAATAATGTGTATTTTGTGTTGTCTGAGTCGTCGGGTACTACCATGCTGAGCTCGCTATTTTTGTCATCCTGTGTTGAAGAGCCCACATCCGGTAAGTAAATGTGTGAGGCTGGTTATAAAACTGTTTGGTAGGTGCTCACCAGACGGAGAGCTTGCCTTCGCTGTACTACTGCCATTTGTTTTCCATATTTTTCTTGGTTTAGCGCAGCAGCCCTAATCTCACAGCTGAATAGAAGAATATATTGCGTGACTGTCATAAAAAGTTTCTCGATGATTTGCCATTCGTCCTTTCAAGTTTGTCCTTAGGCTGCTCAACGCTGTATTGATCTTTGTAGCCTTTTCAGACGCAGACTTCATGTGCCAGCCAATAGATCTGTGTTCAACGTTACTCCCAAGTACTTCACTGACTATTGACTTCAGGTCTAACTGTGTTTCAAAGATAAGGAACCTGCCCCTTATACTCTCTCCGTCTTCGTAGGGTAAGTCCATAGTCCTGGTTCCGGGATTAGACGCGTCTCATGACTTGGTTTTACAGTCTTTGAGCGTCTTCGGGGTCTCGTGCGGCGATCACTGCCGTGATGCCATCTTCGTAACTAACTTTGGATTTCTTGGCAGAAAATATTCTACAAATCCGGCCCTATCATTGAATTCTGCGTAGCACTCGCTGTAATTTTGTTCGTTCGTTCCCTCTGTGGTGTGGATCGAGGATAGCCCGAATGCGCCCAGTCTTGTTGGAGTCGATGTATAATTTGCTTTGGACAAAACAGGACTTTCGCTATCTTGGACGCTATCTCGATCGCTGATTTAACTGAATCGAACGTTTGTAATCAATTTGAGAAAGCGAAGGCTGCATTTGGTATACATAGTTCAAGAGAATAGTGCAGTCAGGTTGAACACCGAGCTGTGACGTGTCAAAAAAAAAAACCATGTAAACAGACCTCAAATGTGAACAAAAAAAAAATTTTCAAAGCTTTGGAACTTTGGAATTCCCTGTCTCGAAAGCGGTGGAAGGGAATCCACTTATGGACCAATGGATCCCTCGCCATAAAACTTGGCACAGAACCATCGACTAAATATTAACACTGTGGCAGATCTTGGAGAAAACTCAGGAACAAATCGATACGCATCACCTTTTCATTGATTCTGAGGCCGAGTATGACAGCATCTATAGGGACGAGCTATACAGAACTGTGTCTGAGTTTGGCATCACTGGCAAACTCGTCCATTTGTGCTGTATGACGATAGAGAATACACGCTGCTCCACCAAGGTCGGTCAAGAGCTCAACGAGACTTTTGATATCAAAAAAGGATTTAGATAAGGCAACGCGCTGTCATGCGACTTCTTCAACATCGTTCTTGAAAGAGTTGTGAAAAACTCACGCGCCAACACCAGAGGCACAATCTTTCAAAAGTCCGTCTGCATACGCCGCCGATATTGATATAATCGGAAGAACGCAGCATGATGTCACTACAGCGTTCGTGGGTATTGAGACGGAGGCGGCGAATTTGGGTTTAGCGGGCAATTAGGGCAATGCCGATGTCTCGGACAGAACGTCACAATAGACAGATATAACTTTGAGGTAGTTAAGCACTTTGTCTACCTAGGATCTGCTATAAATTTAGACAACGACACCAGCGCTGAGATCAAACGAAGAATAACTCTTGCAGATCACTGTTTTTTGGGGTAAGAAGGCAATTGAGTATCGTCCCAATCCTGCTCTACGGCGAAGAGGCATGGACTCTGTCAAAAGCGGATGAGGTTGCTTTTGGCTGTTTCGAAAGGAAAATTCTTCATGTGATTTTCGGCCCCGTCTGCATAGACGGTGAATGGAGGAGAAGATACAATGGTGAACTGTACGGGCTGTACAGGAACATCGACTTAGCTAGAAGAGCGACCCAACGACTGTGGTGGCTGGGTCATGTAGAGCGAATGGACACCAATGCTTCGGCCCGGAAAATCTTCGATTGCACACCCGAGGGTGTGCGGGTGATCCACCGCTGACTGTAGCGACACCTTAAGTAAGTAAGTGCCCTGCTTGTGGATCGGTTAAGACTTTTGCATCTCTTTCATTAAGAGAGAAATTTCTTCAGTTCGCTCATTGTTTGAGGGGTTGATAAGCTTCTTGGTTTTGTATTTGCTGCTTGGTATGTCTTAGCATATGGTATAGTTTATTATTGCAAAGTGGTAATGGGCCGATGAAGGCAGTTTCGGAACCACTTAACGCAAATTCAACTAACCTTTCACTCCCTTTAATGCTCTTGTGGCCGAAAACCCAGACAACAAAACATTTAACTGAATCTCTTCCCAAGGGACAGAGATTGGCACGAGTTTCGTATACAATCGTTTCGTTGGTACAATCAGGGCGAATTCAGAGCAGCACCAATGGATATTGAAAACATTACCTACTCCCAAACCAGCGCGCACCAGGGGGTCTACATCGTACAAATCTCAGCACTCTTATGCCTTTTTAAGGTTAAGTTTACAAAATGTCAACTGTGCACACGTAAAAAATTCATAAAACCATAAACTAGGCAACGTCAATCACAAAATTAATTTTTTATTTCTTTTTTTGCCACAATAATGTCACTGCACGCATGCACAACACGCTAAACTAACAAAAATAAAACATTAAATTACCAACATTTCGAGAGCAAAAATACATATATCAGTTCAGAGAGAGAGAGTAGGCATTACCCACTTACAGTCTCAATCCGCCACCCATGTGACAATATCAGCTTCGACATACTACTGCTAATAGAAAATACCATAATAGTTTTCACCTAAGCACATAAAACGAGTTTAACAACTGGAACGGATTGCTCACAGACTGTCATAGCGCAGCCTTAAATGAGCCATTGAATTATCATTGAAGCAAGTGCTCCCGGAGATAACCTAGGCATGGGGTAATGCAACGATTTGTATGTTTGCTGGTGATGCAGCAGATAGCAGTGTACGTGGCCTATTAAACTGAAAAATTGTGACTAATTTGGTTTACACTGGTTCATCGATTTGTATTGAATAAATTGAATTGCGTTAGATTATTTCCAATTAAATGCTTAGGCCACAAAGCATTTGTCAGCCAGATTTCCATTTGAAATTGGCTTGCGCGATGTTCGGTTCTATAGCACGGAACGACATGTCTAATTCTTACCAGGGATGTAGCTGGATAACCTTGTCTATTTTTTCATTGCTTTTTCTCTAGATTCCATTGGTTTAGAAGTGATAAAAATAAATGGCCAGGAGGACATCGGTGGTAGGATAATACAGCCTGCCCTAATCCGCTGAAAAGAACCTGCCCTCATAGACTGTGCGTTAGGTTAGGTAAGGCGGCTTAGGCGTGAACACTCTCTTCCATGACAAAGAAAACGCTCAAAATATACTTTTTTGAAAGAACTTCAAAATATTTCCGAAGCGAATATCAACAGAATATGGAAATTAGTCAAAATCGGTTTAGGTGGCACCACAATGGACTAAAATCGGTCTAAGTGAATTCATCGACTATGATGGGTAGCCACCTTAACTTATTTAATCTTATGCAAGTATAGGTCCATTGTGATACCACAAGGAGAAGATTTTACAGGGAACCGTATCGGTGTCAGTCGACCTCTTACTACTCTACATATCCAGAAGCACTTAGATCTGGAGACGAAACTCTTTATTATGTAAATGTGTCTCGGTCGCTAAGATCTTTCTTAGAATCTCCTCAGTCTTTGGATGGCAGGGCAGCTGTACGGAAGCTTCGGCAGAATTCCTTTAAAAGGACACCCATTAATATCAAGTAATACATCGTGAGGCTTTCTAGTACATTAACTATAAATAAACAGGAGTTTCCCTGTTCTTTTAAGATCCCGGTTGGGCCAGATCCACCTGCTGTTTCCCATTCTCAGAAGATTTTAGTATCAAAACGAAACTTAACCGATTCTATAGGAGCAAATGGTCCTTCTCTATATCCGAGAGGTTCTGACACAGTAGTTGCCCGAAACGTGTCTATGTTCCGGAACCCAGCACAGGGAAACGTCGCATCTGTCGGCGATTTCATTCATAAATCTGGGGCAGTATTTTATCAACTGGAATAGTACTGTCGGCGATTTCAAGGCTTTTACCGCTGCCTGACTATCTAGTATTTAGCGCGTTAAATTAAAGCCAAGTCATATTTTCTCAGACTGCCGCGATTTTTACCTGAAATACACTAGTGATCTGGCAGTCATCGAGTAATTCCCACATTGCAAGCACTGGACTCCTGTTCCTGTGTATATCTCTCTTTCAGATTTATTCTAGATCAGCTAAGTTGGAATTTCTGTTCTTGTATTTGAGATTAAGGTCGATGAATGCAATTTCTATTCTACTTTTACTAGAAAATTTGTTATGGCCGTGTAGAATCCTGTAATGGCCCGTGTAAGTGTTGGCTATAAATAATAAATAGCTGGCGCGACAGCTCGGGATGAGCCAAGGCCTAGCTTCTCGCAACCATTTATGCTGTGCGTGTTACATTTTTCGTATGAATGGAAGGGACCTACAATTTATTGCCGACTCCGAACGGCGAGGTGAGAAGCTCTTTCATGACAAATTATACTCCCGGAGGCTTGTCATTCCCCGACGAGAGGTGGTGCCGCGAAAAATGTTTGGTGTTTTCCTGGCTGGGACTTGAACCCACGCCGCTCGGTCAGCAGTCCAACACACTAACCACTGAGCCACGGCGTGTTGGCTAACTGTGAGAATTTCTGAGACCTTAGTGGTCGCTATGGCTCAGTAGTTAGTGACTTGGACACTTGTGCGAGCTACGTATGTTCAAGGCCTAGCAATATACCCCGAATATTTTTTTTTTTGCACCATCTTACGTCAGGGAATGACTATGATCAGAACAATTTCATTGCAATTTAAAATGCCACCAAGCTCAACTCAAACTATCGTAAGGCACTGTACTGGGTCCGCTTCGTTGCACCCTTTTCGGTTTAAGAGTGATTCATAGGGCTTTGTATGCTCTATAGTATATACGTAGGTCTTCTATTGTCGTGATTGAACTCCGCTGAGATAGTTGAATAGCTAGAAAACCCTATTTATCGGAATTCGATGAAGAGTTGATTTGGGTCTGAAATATTCCGCCGAATAGATAAGTACAGGGTTTTTCAATGAGGTCATAACAATGAAATTCAGGATTTTCTTCAAACTTTTGCAGAGACTAATCGGAGAAATTTCGACGCCTCAAATGATCAAGAGGCTTCAGTTTTTGAGTTAATTTGATCTCGTAAGGGTATAGGCAAAGATATTTACGCACAATTCGCCACTTTGTGGACTGAGAGATTCCCAGTTCCTGTAAACGGAGTGGAATCGACTGATTTGGCTCATTTTGAACTGAAGTACTGACAGCGGCGATATTCACTGGCACAGGAACATTAGACAGTGAATATGTTATTTTTAATAATTTTCAAACGTTGCTCGTTCGTGAACTTCACCACGTTCAAAACCTTGACCCTTTTTAGATTGTGTTTGTATTAAAATAAAAAATTGTTATGTATTGGCAATGTGGAAGAACTACCCTCTTTTTGGCCTAGAAAATAAGACCTCTTTGAATATCGCTCCAGATTCTAACACAATTTGAAGTGCGCAAACTCTTCTAAGAGTACCAACGGACGACACAGTAGGTTTTATATGAAACCGCAAAGCTATAGCTGAAGAGTGATTCACACATTCCAATCCCAACTCGTTTGTCGAATTTCCAACCAAATGCAATGCAATGCAAATAAATTCTCTCTCGATCCTTCCCTCTATTTGCGCCACCAAAGTTCTGAACGAAAATATTTCTACGTTATCCCTTTTGTACGCGCCTCCGATGACTAAGTTGACCTCCTTTTCAAAAATTTTCAGCGGAAACACTTTTCCGAACGCATCCAACAAATAGACAGCAATTGCTGTCAAATTGGTAGTGAAATACACTCCGTGACGTTGAATCAGTACTTTTGTCACACACGAGGAGTATCGAAAACTAATCTTTTAATATTTTATCCAGTTTTCTGGTGAAATATCATTGCAATTGCATTTATTTAAACCATGACCACAGAAAAACAAGTGTTGTAAAGAATTTCCAACGATATTTCCATCGAAAAACTAATTTTCCGCAAAAATTTACTACGAACATGTGCAGAGCCAAAAAATGCAGTGAGTTCATATATGAACTGAACGCATTTTTCCGTCTGTTTTGTGTCACAGGAATAAAATTTCATATTTTGTGGAGTTTTCGTTGGGGATTTTATCTGTTTTGGATGGATTTTCGATTGGAAACTTGATGAAATGGAGGGAAAGGTGGACACTAGATAAATTAGAAACGTGTGAAATGCAGAAATGCTGAAAATAATCAATTTATTGACGAGAATGGAGAGAAAAGAGGAGAATAATTGTATGTCCATTTGTCTTCCATATATTGGTTTAATGAGTCCTCAGAGTAGTTCTGGGTTAGTGGTTCATCCTGTGGTATTACAACTGTATACTGAATGGCCGAATCTTCCGAGCTGGTAATATCGACTTGGATCAACAATGGGAGATCTTCAGTATCGAAGACCAGTGGTAAAGTTGCCAACATGCCATTAAAAATGTCGAAATATGGTTGCGTGACCATTGAGAGGAGGCCTGAGGGCTGCGCTAGTAGCTAAAGGCTTGCCAAGAATATCTATGAGAAGTAGAAGTAAGAGCAAGTCGAGTGCCGCGGATGGGGCGGTTCTTAAAGCTACGCTAAGGGAAATGCATGTTGATCCTTGCATTTTCCCCAATAGGTAATGGTGTAAGGCTTTTTGTAAGGCCGTACACTAGACTATCACACAGTACACCATAGCTCTAATAATGGACACGTAGGACCAGTGCGTGGAACGAGTTTGCAGTCTCCACTTCTAAGCAATATCTTTTTTGCAGCAGTACAGCGGTACAGTGGTTTTTTTTAACGCGTTCAAGAGTATTGGCTTTCCAGCTTTGTTTACTGTCCAGAATGAGACCTAGCAATTTGGTTTTGTTAACAAAACAACGGCTGATGCCGTTTAGAGAGAGCGGGTCTATTGGTGAAGAGGGCGAGTTCGGTCTTTTCGGGATTAGCTCCTAGACCACTTATAGCTGCCCATCTTAAATGGCTTTAAAGGGCGTTTTGAAGAATTTCACTAAGGTTGCTCGGGTATTTACCGGATGCAGCAATCGCAACGTTATCTGCATAAGCAATCACAAGATCAAGATAAGTAAGACCCCAAAGCTCCTTGGCTATAAACAACCATTGTATTTTCAAAAGTAGTGCAACGAACGCTATAAGTAGGTGCTGGATTGGGTGATGGATTGCTTTAAATGATCCTTCAACAGAACACAACCGTTTATCTTGCCATTACAAGATACAATTGGTGTTCTTTCTTTCCCAATCCAGTTCTCAGATGAGTTTTAAGTTGTTGCTCCTTATGAACTTAGAAAATCTTTCGCGGAAACGCCCTACCATCAATTTTCACATCGACAATCGAATTAAAAAAAATTTCCTTGGAAATATCCCCCTGCAAGCCTCCAGATAAAAGGTTTTCACAAGAAAACAAAACAATTATAGCTCAAGTTGCCACACCTATCATCACTTATAAATATTAAATTACACGGTCATGGTGGCAGGCAATTGTTTAAGATCGAGATTCTCCAATATGAATTCCGAAGAAAACGAACGAATCTATTAACTCAGACCTACACTTGCAGTATAATTTCCACAAAGCACAGCCATGAACACTCACTCAAAGGAAGCGACACGCAAAACTGTTCATTTATGCAAAAAGGTCTTAATAAACTGCCTGTACGCATGCGCACAGCCTGATGTGTAACTGACACACGTCAATGGAGTGCACCTCTTCCGTGTGCTATTAAATAACAAAATATGCACGTTTGCACTTGGAAACATCAAGCCACCGGGGCAGCAGCGTAGCCCACGAGGCTAAGCGCATTCCGCATGCGTGCCCAGACACCGATCCGTTCGATTCGAGACGCAGCCTAACGTGACGTAACTGACTCCAATCAAGTTACAACCATCCTAGTGCAAGAACATCGTTCTTTTTGCATCCTCCTACCGCTACTGCCATCGCCGTCGCATCGTCAAGACAATGAAGCATTCTTTATTCCATTTAACTTCACTTAGTATGCACGAGCGGACGACGTGTCCTCCTGCTTATGTGATGCAACGCATTAATCATAACACTGGAACCAGTTGCCTCTGCCACCACACAAAAAAAAAAAATAAATAAAAGCTGCAAAAAATTTATTAAAGCAGATCTCCGCTACCATCACATCACGCATTTTGCCAGAAGCCACACAACCACCGAGGAAACCGTCTGCGAATGCTACTCCCTTCATTAAAGATAGAATTGGCCAGAGATCAAAATACAAGTGGAAAAAAAAAAATCGATCAGAACGATCTGAAGACGAAGAATTAAAATAGGCTCATAGTTGGTCTGCGGGCCAACCCGTCAGTGTGTTCATTCTTAACGGTTTCGATGCTTTAATACTCGCTGGATACACCTTGAGCGTGTTCCACCATATGGCCATTCATTTGAATCCATCGAAGCGCGCTAACGTTCTGCAGACCTATCGTGCTAGAACCGCATTTGCAATCGCGGTGGTGGCGGCGCGGCGGTCCCACTGGTTAGCCAGAGGCTGGGCCCCTCTACTGCCATCGACATCATCCCGGCGAGCTGGTATCACTTAAAAATTACGCAAATGTAATTCGCTCATCCAGCAGCAGCGCCGGGTGGAGGCACATACCTGGCGTACATACCTGTGTGCGATTACACCGAAATAACGGTGTAACAGCGGTTAATATTACGCGATAGTAAAAGTTTATTAATGATACGGGTGCAAGGCGACTGCTGGAGATGCAGATATTAATTATGGAGGACCGTGACAGCGCGACTGCGACTGCGATCAGTGTCTCGGGAGTTTGTTTACTTTCGTGATCTTGACAATTTCGTTTGATGATTGCTTTTAATTGCAACCTGATGATGATACAGTGGACGATGTTGCAACTTGTCAGGCGATTTACGAAGAGCGGACTCTTGATTTCGTGTGGCGTGTGTGCGAAGCGATCTCGTCGCTGTTTCTCTCAATAAATTAAGCTTGACTTAACGGTGCAGTGTGTTACAGAAGTTGGAATCGTAATTAAAAATGTATTAGATGGTAACACCGAGCATCTTAAGCTTGAGATGGGACACAACTAGTTTTTCCCACTTGAGTGGGAAAATGTCAAACGGCGGTTTGAGTAGAAGAAAACAAGCAAAAGAGTAGATTCCAACCCACTTTGCAGGTGTGACCCAAGTAGGTTTAACAACTCGAATATTCATAGTAAAGCTGCAGAGCAGAACAGAACTAGAAAGACGGAAGTAAACAAACCAGAAGAAGAGAAGCTGTTATTAAGCAGGGAAAGGATCTGTTTTAAAAGAAATACAATCCCACAAAGACATCCCTATTGAGGTGTTAAAAGGTAGCGTAGGTAAGAGACATGTTATACACCCCCTGCTTTTCTAGGGCGGCTGCATTAATTCCCATCGAAAGTAAATAATAGAAGGTAGACCTTTGAATTACAGAGAACCACGTATCTTAACAGGCATACTGTCAGACTGGACTGTAGGAATGATGATCAATAGACTTGGTATCAAAAATGTGACAGCTTGGCATGAGTCAAGGCCTGATAACCGCGTAACATTTTTAATTCGAATATAAGATTTGATACCCACTTTCCGGGGGGACCTCAACCAACTTGGCGGCGTGGACAACTGTAGGCAGTTAGCTAAGGACCAGGGTAACTAGAGAGGCTTGTTGATTGAGGCCCAGGTTCACCCCGAACTGTAGTGCCACCTTAGTAAGTAAGTATATACATTCCGCAATATTACAGCAGATATCACGATACAGAAGAAATGGAAACCACCAAACGAGGCAGATGTCCCGATCTTCGAAACCGTCCACTTTCTTATAAACAAGAACAGACTGTATGAAGAACTAGAAGAAAGATCTATCAATTAATTGATTGATACGGAATAACGCGCACTGCGACCTGGAAGAGATCTATTGTGCCCCCCACTTAAGACAACCGAGACCTGCTCGATTTACATATACATAGTAACCCCATCAGGCCGTGAGGGGAACTCCTCGATGTTAATGAGATTAGCCTCTAAGAAGGCCCTCCTATGGTAGAACTGGTGTTAAGTCCTCATAGCTGCAGAATCTGAAAGTTGCATCTGAAAGGCATCTCAAGGGCAAATGAACCGGCAGCATCCTGGCCTTCACCAAAGAGACAGGAAGATTCGCCAGGCAACACGTACACTAGAGTCAACTCCATTATTGTTTCCACCTTCCCTAGATCTGTCCCACAATACATACGTCGCAAATCAAACCTATCCCTACAGTTCCGACGATTAAAGGAGAACACAATGGGCCCGACTGAATAGCCTTCCGCTCACCGTCATATATTACACCATCTAAAAGTTCAGTTTTCTTAGCTTGGTGTCCTTTAAGGAATTCGCATAATTTGATATTCTTCCAGCAATAGTTCCCGAGTAGGATCTTGAATTGCCTAACTTTAGGGAATTCGTTCCAGTTTCTTGCTTTCGAAAGGCTTTCATCCAAAGAGCGACGTTTCCGACGCTTTCTTTACCAGTTTATCCGCCTGCTTGTTTCCCTTCACTCCAGTGTGATCAGGCACCCGTTATAGGATAACCTTGTTTATATAGTCTGTTTAGTTTGTGTAGGCATTTCCACACTGATGTCGTGATCGTCCACGTGGTTAGTACCTTGAAGACTGCCTGACAGAATTGCCGTTTGTATCTTCTGTCGACGATAGTCTACACACATAATTCTATAGGATGCCATTCGTCTAGAAAGTGCTCGAGTAAGTACCATACAAAACCTTCGTCTGGTTTGTTTGACTAAGGACTGGTCAACAAGAACTCCCCATTAAAACAGGGACCACACAACAACAGGGAATATGATGCAAAAGCAACCTCTCGTGAACGCAGATTTAACTATTCACCTTCCACAAACCTAACCCAATGTAAAGGAGGAAAAGAAAATCATGTAAAGAAAAAATCAAGGTGCTTCTACGCACCAGCAAGTTCTTATATAACTGACTGATGGATGATCCTAAACACATGGTAGTAAAGCAAATCAAGTCACCGATTCTAGGGAGCAGATGAAATTCTTTTTTTGCCAAATCACTGTTCAACATGCTTCAACAAAGGGGCAGTGATCTAGTTGCTAGAACTGAATGCGCGCTTCATAAGAAAGAGCATGCCATGGGCATTTTTATCGACATAGAATGCGCTTTCGCAATACGACATTTGGCTGCATCTGCTACTCTGCTGGACAACACGGGGAAAATGAGACTTTGGAGACTATGTTACGGCGGGAGTAAACAAAGGCTGTCCGGAAGGTGACGTTCTGATTCCACTCTCTATTGCATACTCTTAATTCATCTAACGTCTGCGCTCAGGCATATGCGGCTGATGTTGCCATACTTTCTGGCGGGTCATACCTAAAGACGCGCAAATGGCTTAAGACATGATCGATGAATGATGCTCTAGAAGTAGACTTTCGGTCACTCCTCTGAAAACTCTTTTTACGAGAAGGAAGATTTTGACCGGTCTTACCCAGCCAATGCTAAAGGATGTCACTATCTAGATCTTCAATTAAGCTAAATTGCTAGGAGTCGTCCTGGATAAAAAAATTATTTTCTTCTTCAAGTCGAAGACATCCAGTTTTTTAACAGTTCTCTGGCAGTGTAAGGGTGCTTTGGCAAAAGACATGGGGATTATCACCGAAAAATTTCATTTTGATCAACATAGCTATGACAAAAATATTTCTCGCTATAACTGCCTTCTGCACTAAATATCAAAGAACGGTCTATCTCCGTTGCACGGGGGTTTTTCCAATGCTGTGGCTACCCTTGCTCTAGATGCTCTGCTTGATTTGCCTTCCCTTGACACATATGTATATCATGGGCTGTACTATCAAACCAATGTATAGTCTTAGACGGTGTAGCTTTTAGTATCATCTGCACTGGAGTCTTGATGGTCTTGTGAGATACTTATCCTTATATTTCATAAATATTCCGTCGGATACTATCACACCAGTACTTCGATTACTGTGAAGATTTAAACTCGACACTTCTCGTTAAGCGAGCATGCCTCTGTTTTCCAAGCAGGCGGACTGTAAAAACAGATGGATGAGCCGGACCTTCTGCATATATAACGATAACCTGCTGCGTATAAGACCTTGCTGAAGCCTTTACCCAGTTCCAATATAGTTCGCGAAAACTCGTTGAATTTGGGAAATGTTTTCCCAAAAAAGGGAAAACAACTCCAACAACTGACCAGTAGTCAGATTCGAATAGTCACAATATTCCTGATAGGGCACTGCTGAGTCAAAAAGCATCTCATGCAATATTAGCAGAATGTTTAACGAAAACGAAGAATCTATAGAGCACAGCTAATGCCAATGCAACTAAGGACACGTCATCTACCCTTTACCTTGAAACGGAGAACATATTTTCCAGCTCACGCAAAGACCATGTCAGATTTATCCGCAACTTCGGCCTTATCAGCGAGCTGTAGTCATGAGGAAATCATAATGGGACCGTCTGTGGCCGCAGTGATAGGCGATTACAACTAGTGTACAACTGGTGTAAGTTCGAAGTGGTTTGGACAACTCCCTGCCCTGAATAACTGCCTGCCTTTCGCTAACCTGGCAATTTCGTACGAACAACTTCAACTGGTCGCCGTGGATCCGTGGTTAGTGCGTTGGACTGTTGATCAAGCGGCGTGGGTTTAAGCCCCAGCCAGGAACGCCGAACATTTTTCGACGCGCCACCTCTCTTCGGGAAATGACAAGCCCCCGGTTGTATAATCTGTCATGAAAGAGCTTCTCAATTCGCCGTTCGGAGTCGGCAATAAATTGTAGGTCCCTTCCTGTAACATGTACAACATAAATGGTTGCGAGAATCTAGGCCTTGGCTCATTTCGAGCTGTCGCGCCAGCTATTTATTTATTTTTAACTTCAAACTTTATCCTCATCTAAGTACAATAATCATCATCATCATCATATAGCATTACATAGATTTGGAAAGTGTTTAGCTGATAGATAGAGCCGATCAGCACCCCATCTCACCATCAGAAATTATAATCTTTAAAAGTTATGTAACCAACCGAACCACAGCACTTTACCAGTCAGCAACATTCTCATGCCGACAATCAAGTGATTTTCAATTTCCACTCAATTACATGGATTTCCGTGATTCCGGGCTTTGGCCTCTGCCACCGCTGCACGTGATGTAAAATTACCTATTGACCTCTCTCTGGGCAGCATGCAATTTCGTGTACATGCGATGCATCCCCACCAGCAAACAACAATTTGTTGCAACACCCAATTACTGAGCCTAAGTACCCATCAACAATGTTCCATTTCCGTCCCACTCAGGAAACACACATAATTGGCAACACTTGACATGATAAATTCTCCCGCCAATGTGTGTGAGCGTACGTACTGTACGAGCGTATGTCAACCACCATTGGGCATTGACAGGTAACCTAACCTGCTCTTAGCTCAGGTAAGTATCCGAAGGTTATTGTGAGTCATCAATTCAATGTTAATCAAAGCAGTTAGCGGCGCTTCTACGAAAAGCGTTGCCACCACACACACAACTGCCGACAATGACTGGCGGAATGTGTGCAGAAGTTTGCGTGGCCTGTGTGCGAACAGAACTGAATGCCATGCCAACCAGGGGCTCAACACTCACACACTGATGGATCAGTTACACAGATACTTGTTTCACTTCGTTCGTGTTGAATAGGTGTGCACGAGTGTAGCGATGGCAAACAGGTTGGACTTTTCAATAAATTCGACGAGTGTTGTATGGTGGGTGTATCTGTCTACTTTGCAAGCAGTTTGTTCGAAAATTTGTTTTCATTCCGATTGTATCGAATAAATTGGTAGATGAACACATTCGTACTCGGAGTAGAATACTTTGGCAGAAGAATGCCATCGGACATTCGAATGAAAAGCGAAGTGACAGCCGTCTGTCACAGGGTTCGGACACAGATGGTTATGTCGTCGGAGAAAGTCGGGCTAATTCACACCCACCCACGCTAAGCCGCTGATGGATGGTTTCTGGAGTTTTATTTTCGTTCGCAGTTCGAAATTATCATACAAATGTTGTACACCGCTAGACACTGTCCAATTAGTTGGACTCGTAGCTTTTAATTGAATACAATTCCCACAGCAAATAGCCGTTGTAAGGTTGAGAAAATGTCTGAAAAGTCGTTAACTGCAACGGCAAGTGCTGGAAGCCACAATGCCTACGAATGGCAAAATGACTGGTAATTAATCCGAATGAATTGTCTGGACTCGTACATATTTGGAGGCAGAAAAGTGCTGGGAAAAAAGTTAGTTGGTGAATCAGACGTTCCTACTTTGGTGGCATTACAGTATGGGCGGTTGGCCAAATATGGATTTACAGCTTTGTTACGTCAAGCCGGTTTCCCATAACACCAGCATGCGCCACTATGACCATATTAATCTACGACTTATGTATGTATCTGACTCAGGTGGTCTCTTAAAACTGAATTGTTGAAACTGATGCTATGTAGTTATGTAGGTCTTGTGCTTGAAAAATGGCAGAGTGTACAGGGTACTTGTGCATGTAAACATTTAAAAAGCCACATCACCCACCTGTCTTATGGTAATACGCACCATCATCACATTTCTATCCTCATCGCTGTGAACATCTGTACATCACACTGACAGGAACTTGTATAAGATATCAGATGATACCACCAGTCCTCAAGACAAGATGCCTGCAGCAGATTTCAAGACAACAAGATGCCAGGACGTGATGGCATTTCGAATCAGGTACTTTGGTGCAAAATACGCCTAGAAAATCTTTTGGATACCCAGAAATCCAAACCCTGGGGACAGAATAAGAACGGAGTTGTTTGCTGATGTCTTCAAATCCTTCGACTGACCGAGGAGGTCTCTGTTGAACCACTGTTCGTTTTCTATGTTTAATACGATAGGCAACAGCTCAGACAAATGGAACCAAACCAAAAAAAGCAATGACTGTGTTTTACAGCTGCAATCGTATATTTAGTAAAATCTTGGATCCGAGTTCTAGAACTATTTGGTAGCCTTACAGGGCGCGTGGATTATAAAAAAAAACACAGTTTGTTGGCAACCTTCAGGGCCTTAGACAAGCGAAAAAGTTTATTAACCCCAACCTATACAAGGCCGATACTTTACTTGATCTCACCAAATACGAATTAAGAACCTTAACGAGCTATCTAACAGGACACTGTCCAATCAGATACCGATATTTGCTGGCTCTGTGGAGAACAAAAAGAGACCGCTGAACATCTTGTGTGCGTATCTCCAGGAACCGCAAGGAAAATCGAACTAAGGCTATACTGAGGTTTATCAAAAGCCTCCATATAACCTCTGATTAAACCATATTGGCCACCACAATAGACCTCATAGATCGCAGTGCGCATTAAGGGCCCCAATACAGAATATTGGTCTACGCACAACATAAATTGAAAGCTGGATACCCAGTTTAACAGGTCATACACATATCCTGCAAAAAAACACAGGAATCGTTGTGAACACAGACTACACAACACCCAGTGGAAATCGAAGCCTGCCTGACGCTGTCGTGATGAAAAAACTAATGAACTAGGACGAAAAGGATCATACACAAACCCTGAATTGGCTGATAGAACAATAAATGTCCCACCTTGTAACCCTAAACATGAAGCAGGGAACAATATGTTGTCGATAATTAACGCCAGATGAAATGCGCTTAGCTTTAAAGTAACGTTGGCCATGTATAGTACCGAACAGACGCACCGGGCAGAACATGCACTGCAAAAGTTGCGCTGTAAATTCCCGGAAAGTAATTTTTTGTCAGGGTCTTGAAAAACTTTCCGACAGATCCATGAATGACCTGAACAGATTTGTAAATGTCTGAAGATGGCTTGAAAATAGATTTGCACAGTATTAGAGTTACAACCTCATGGGCACATCCATGAGATAGAGTCCGCTACGGATGAAGCAGTCGCAAGATTGAAAAATTGGCTAGAGTCTGACGACCTAGAGTTAGCTCACCACAAGACCAAGACTATACTTATACGCAACCGAAAGACTGTGGAATATGCAAGTATCCAGGTTGGGAGCAAAATCATCAGGTATACGGGGGCACCGGTGTACCTATAAATAATGATCGACAGCGCGCTAAACTTCTAAACGCACGCCAAGTACTATAGCAGAAAGGCTTCATAGATGCAAGCGACGCTTTCCCAGATACTGCCAAACAAAGGTTGTCCTAGATACGCCAGGAGGATCCTGCTATTCAAAGTGGTCAGCTCAATCCTTCCATAAGCTGCTCTGATCTTGGCAGTATAACGAAGAAAACAATTAACCTTACCTATGCAGCGAGAGGTCTAGACCTACTGTAACCAAAACTATAGTACAAAAAGTCGTAGAGGCAGAGGATGGAACCAAGGCATGAACAAAATACTATACCGCAGTGTGTTAACCCAACAAGATATAATTTTCCATCTGTTGAGAATCATTCTAAAGGTGATATCTGGAATCTAGTCCTAAGCAAGTCAACAATTTCATTATGCTCAATGCCCTTCTGCTCCATTCATACCCAACAGAGATTGACTTTGTTGTGATGAGCAAAATGCACTCATATCTCGCTATACGGCCCCTCGTTATAAGGCCTTTCACTACAACGGCCTATTGATTTCTTGGAACTTATCTAGGCCGTTAACCGGGGTAAGAGTGCATTGAACAGAATGGAACCGACACTCCCAATTAGAAATTTTCGTCGCCGTGACTCTGTGGTTAGTTCGTAGGTCTCTTGTGCGAGATGCATAGGTTCGACTCCCAGCAATATCCACCAATTATTCTTTCCGTGCCACCTCTCGTGTTACCACTCGACGGGGGGATAGACACACCTATGCGAGAATTATTTGGCAAGAAGCAGCTTCTCAATTTGGCAATAAAGGTCCCTTCCTCTCTAGCAAAAAATGTAACACGAACAACATGCACGGCTGCGAAAAGTTGAGCCTTGCTCCATCTCAGGCTGTCGCGCCTGCTATTAATTTTTTTATTTAGTTCAGTTCTATGTGTCGGCTATAAGCTTTCTACTGGTTTCTTGGTGGTTGAGCAGTAGGTCACTATTTAA
This sequence comes from Matsumyia berberina, assembly GCA_917880715.2. Lineage (NCBI taxonomy): Eukaryota > Metazoa > Arthropoda > Insecta > Diptera > Syrphidae > Matsumyia > Matsumyia berberina. Next base: position 103,747,300 of record OU862870.1, on the reverse strand, counting down.
TATTAGTCAACGAAAAAACCCGGCTCTAAGCTACGACTTCTATCAACACTTATAGATGGCACATGTTTCTCACACAAGTCATGCATGCATACTTTTGCTGGTGGGTGTAAAAGGCTTCCAATATTCCCTCCCCACGGACCTTTGACACTTAATTCGCACTTATAGCACTCCTTTCCGATACAACGTTTACTCGTAGTTGACCTAAATTTGCATTGATGGAAGCGGTAACTTACACCAAGAAAGTGTGATCGTTCCAAGACTATGAGTTGCAAAAGCATCACAAACTTGATTTTTAAAACGACAATCGAGTGATGAGTTGGTAAAAAGTCAAATGTCTTTTAACTGACACCAATCTTTTTTATTTTTGAACTCAACAAAACAAACAAAATCCAAAAACTACTCACCAACATTGGTTAAAGCAAAATATCATGTGTAAACATCATTCGAAGCTTGTGCTTCTAACGCATTGGAGAGGAAAGATTACCTGAAAGAAAAACAACAAAAAAACACATGAGTTTAATTAATTACGGACGCATCTGCTTTCGAATGCAAAAAACAAAGACACACCGTAAGTTTGTGGTGCACAAGTGGAGCAGAGTAAATCAGAAATAACAAAGAAGAAACCAATTAGTGCAATTTCAGACAGACATGCATTCTGCTTTCTACCCAGTTACTCAATCATGCAAAAAATTAAATTAAATGCCTCAAGTTTTATTGCACAGATGCCATGTTAAATTGTGTAAAGGCGTTGGTTGGAGTGGCGCCATTTACAAAACATGGTTGGGATTGCGAAACGATTGATTGTTACAACACAAGTGGACTTTTGGACAACCAAAAATGGACGAAAGCATGCAATGTGACGGAAACTTTCGATGCCTTGTTTTATTTTATAATCCACTCGTACCCCCTTGAGTTATGAATACCCTTTTGATGTTCTTCACTCAACGCGAGAGAGCTACGGTGGTTCAAAACTCATGTAGTATAAGGTTTCAATGGTGTCCGGGGTAATGTCAAAATTAGGTTGAGACACTTGTAGTGTTTGTCATTGCTATAATTCGCGGGAATTTTTTCGAATCTCCTGATGTCATGATCATTATCAGCTCAATCAGCTCCTCATGCCATGACACTCTACCGCCAGTGTTATGCCTTCGCAGTATAATCGACATAAGCTATCACAGTTGATCGATTTTATTTTGTTCTAAGAAATAAATGTTTTCCGACATCAGGAGTTGAACCCGGACTTTCGGCGTCACTAGCGATGAAGCTAACCACTACACCATGGGCCATGGCCACTACTGGAGCATATTCCTGCGAAATGTTGCATACAAGTCAATCTACTAGCTTTCATCTTAATCTAATGTGTCATCTGACTTACTAACTTAGTTGACACTACAGTTCGGTGTAAACCTGGGACTCAACCAGCAAGCATCTGCATTTAGACCGGTCCTTAGGTAACAGCCTCCGGTTGGACACCCCAAGTTTGTTGAGGCCCGCTTCCACTTGTACCTCCTTCTTAGACAAGGTCTACCTCTACTGCTTTGTCCCGCTTGGTTAGACTCATGAACTCTGTGAGCCGGAGCATTATGAGCCGATGAATTTGTATCTTCTTGACTGAGGCAATGGCGCTGTACTACTGGTATAGTTCATCTTCTTCAGAGCCTGTCAACCGCAAACGGGACTGAATATCTTACGAAGAACTTTTGTCCCGAAGCAACCAGTCATCTCAGGAAGAACTGAAAGCCTCACAAACCCCTGCCGTCAACATTTGCTGGGGTATGGGCTATAAATAAGACTGAAAAGCATATCTGTAAGATGCTATAAGGTGTAATATCTCGGGGAGGAATATATGCATCTGCGCAGACAGCAAAGCTGCTTTAAATACCCTTGGGAGTATGCTATCAAATTTAGTGCACCGTGAACTGACAATCTAGTCGTCCTTTACTGATTAACTGGAGAAGACGGCGCTTTGATACACTCTTCTTAAAATCAGTGAAGACTACCAAAACACACGAGGATAAATATGCTCCAAACTGTGGTTTTCCACACAATCGGTAACTTAGAATCGTAAATCAGTGATCATTGCTGTCTGCTGGATAACCTGGCGTCCATCTCCTCAAAAAAGATTTTTGACTAATAACGACGATAAAGGAAAAAGGACTTCAACTAGTTTGATATGCGAAGCACTAGACTAGAGTAAGCCACGGATTGAGCTAACGAATTGGCATTCTTAGAAAGCTTCCAAAGTAACTGCGCAGCCTTAGCAAGAATGCGATAGAAGACTCTGGGGCCTATGTGGACACCGAATTTGAAGATTCTTATGGGTGAAGTTATCACTAATTAATGACACTCTAGCTTTCACTTAGAAAACAGAAAACAACTTCTTTTTCAGGAGGAGTGTCGGTGCAATATTGAGGGACTTTCTATCAATCCTTGCTACACTGTTTTAGTGCCTTTTAAGAAAAAAAGATTTGTCAATCTTGGAGCTATCCACGTCAAAGGTACCACTTTAGTCTATTTCTGTTAGGTGAACTATCTCGGCGTTGTCTTAGACAGACGATTAAATTAGAATGCACATACCAAGTTCGCGATCGGCCATGCCACTAGGGCCTTGGGGGCTAGTGGGTGCCTATACGGCAGAACTTGGGGTCTTGGTTCCAAAATGATACACTGGCTGTACATTTCGATAGTTAAACCATAATAACATCTACTGCCATAGTCCGGTGCCCGAAAGTTCTTGAAAGCAGAACAAAAACGAAGCTTGAGAAGCTATAGAGAATTGCCTGTCTCAGTTTTAAAGGTGTTATCCGCAGCTGCCCCACTTATATAGAGTGAGTGCTATAGAGGCTGTCATCGGGCTCTCACCTTTGCATTAGGAAGACCATTGCCCGTTGTGCTATGAAGCTACAGCCGGAACACAAGTATAAATCAGGTTATCTTGTAGGACACTTAAAAGTACTTGACCCAATTCCAAGTACGGACATGTTCTGTACTATCCCCGACGTTTTAGCACTCTTTACGGGGATATATATAGATTAGGAAACCATGATCAGGGCAAATACGCAATGGTGTCACATGGAGACATGTGCAATAGCCAGATTATTATGGCCAGCCTTCGATGAGAAGAATTTCAAAAATCTCGTACAACTTAGTCGAAAGGAAATAGCAATCGTCCCAGGTGTCCCACAGGAATAGGAATCCATGCGGAGCATCTTGGATTACCCTACAATTACTACTGCAGAAGCTGCAGGGACGAAGAAGAAATATAATCCATCCAGGACCTGCTATGCGAATGTCCCGCACAGCCCATCAGAGGACTGCGTACTCTTGGTAGTAACTTCTTCCATGGGCTGGAGGACCTTCATATCGCTAATTTTTGGAAACTCCTGAGATTTTTATCCCTTTCTGGGTGGTTTCCAGATAAGCCAACCCTATCACTTGGTTTGACTCCCACGAGTATACTTTTCTACAATGGACCCGCTTAAGGTCTAAGTAAGTCTTTATGACACCCACTAAACCAACCAACCATCCCCGACGTTATGACCAGAGAGTACTGTTTCGGAAGGTTACTTAAGGAGCAAATATAGCACCATGCCGACTGGTCTCATGGAGAGCCTTTATCGGACCTAGGACGTCTGCTATAGTTCACCGACGGATCAAAAATGAAATCTGGAGTAGATGCTGGCATCTTTGGACCCAACACTCTGTAACCGCCCCATCGTGTTCCCTGCTTAAATCCATGGTATTGACATCTGCGTTAGGACAAACTTTGATAAAGGTTTAGGGGGCTCCAAAATTCATATCTACTCAAATAGTCAGGCAGCGCTTAAGACATTGACATGCAACTTCGTGAAGTCTAGCCCAGTCAAGTGCTGCTACCATGTCTTACAAGCACAATAAGCTAAAATCTGATTAGGAACCTGGCCACCAGGGCATATAAGAAAAGCATGAGGAAACTAGTGGGCTGCTTTGCTGGCCGTTGCGGTCTAAGATATCATCTCAACAAGCTAAATCTGTATTCCGATACAGTGTGTCGATTCTGTTTGGAAGAGGAGGAGACCTTTGAGCACATTTTCTGTGAATGTCCGGCACTACATTCGCTACGAAGACCGATTAAATACAAGATCTTCTTCAGACTGAAAGATCTACATATGTACGTAAATGTGTATGTTCTACTACAAAAAGGATACTGGTGATATTTCTAACGGGACACAGCCAATTTTGTCATCACGTACACAAAATTATTCAGAAAACTTAGTATCGCATACTATGCGAATTCAAGGCTCTATGCACAATAAGGCGACAATATTTCGTAATCCCTGTGGAAGTCCTCAAAATCTTTATCAGAGAGATCCTCAATTTTATTCAAAGAATTGAGCCTCTTCTGGTTTCTTAAAGCTGAATATGAATTTGGCCGTCTGGTTTTACCATCTATAAAGTCAAATCCCTATTGACAATACCATTCGCAATAGTTGTTATGAGGATCATCATCGACACATTTGTTATAACGAACCAGTAAAACATCAATTCCACGACAATCCGGCTTATGCTCGCAAAATGCCGCATATTTTCGCTTCCAACGGATTATTCAAATTTTCTCAACCGGAAAAGTATAGCAAAGCGGAACTTATGCAAATTTAATCTTCTAAAAATATCTCTAGTTGTGTTGGCGTAGATTTGAAAAAGAATAACACACTTCGACTTTGAATTGCATTCGTTTAGAATAAATTTTAAATTTATTACCTCCGTTCGTGGGTAGAAACTCAATAACAATCGCACTAAAGTGGCATCACTGCAAGTCAACAATTTCACAACTACCACCACAAAACACTTGAGTCGCAATCAAAAATCAACTCAACTGTCATCGCAAGCCGCAGCTCAGTTTGAGACACACAAGCTTAGTGTGAACGTCAGAGCGGAGAGAGACATTTTTTTTTTTTTCGTGTTTTGTGAAATAAAAGTAAACAGCCTACGCCCATACTTGTGTAACGCATTGTTTTGTTTGAAAAGACTTAATTATTTAATTTAATTTCATTAACTTTAACGATATTTTGGTTAAACGAAATGGAAAAATTGTTTTCACTTCTGGTTGTCCTCTGTGTGAGTGTCCATACAGCCGTAGGAATTCATTGTTATGTGTGCAACACTTCAGACACGGTCAGCCCGTTTCAGTGTGGTGAGTGGTTCGAGCGGTATGATCAGCCAGAGCTGCAACCACAAGATTGTTCAGCGGTTCACGGGGCAAGATATTGCATCAAGCATATTGGACGCTACGAGGGCGGTATTGGGGCCAAACGTTTTTGTTCATCAAAGGATTTGGGCAACTACTGTGACTATGTGCAGAATAAGGGTGACGTCATGGAGTATCGATCGTGTATTTTCACCTGTGACACAGATGGCTGCAATGCCTCATCCGGATTGAGTGCAAATAAATTACTAAGTTGTCTGGCAGCGATTGTAATTTTAGTTCGTTTTTTTAAATAATAAATAGTGTTTCTGTAAGATCTTGCATAAGTAACGAAAATTTCTTGTTGTTTTCTTTTGAATTTGTACATACTTTGGTGTTTTGTTCCAATGGAAGAGGTGATAATAGGTCAATATTTCCCCTAGGAAGAGACTGTTATTCTCTGCGATCAACAACCTCATCTGTCAGTTCCATTTTCGTATGACACTACCGAACAAAACCAGAACCGGGCCTAACACCAAATGGCTACTGGTTAAGACAGTGCTCCTGGCGATAAATCGACAGATCAGACGTTCAAACCAGGGATACTTGCTCACAAAATGGGTAAAGATCACCAACCATAGCATCGGTCGAGGTGCCAAATACAGCACCTGCATGAATTGAGCGATCCCAATGCGAACCAACAATTTAAAGGTGTGTACAAGGGGTAGAGGCAATTAGCAGCACAGTGCCGACGAACATTAATGATCACTTGATTGCTGTTCTAGCATCGGAACCAGCAAAACAATACCGGTTAGCTTGAAGCATAGAGCGGATAAATTACCACGTATAGACAGTCCATCGTTGAAACGATATAAGTGTAACGTCTGCAATAAAACCGCCTCGGATGAAGTCAATGTCCAGTGAAAATACTAAGGGGATTTGTGTTTGTTTATTTTTTTATGAGAAGACATGAGAATAAAGGGAACGATTATAACTGCTATAAGGCCGTAAAGAAAAGAGAGACCGACAAGGTAGTATTTACCTTACTTTACAAATTGATCGGAGTCATTTTGGTTATAGGTACCAAGAAAGTTTATTAGAAAATTTAATTAAAAGTTTAAACTACATACCATGCAAGGATCCAAAAAATGTCCATAAATTTGCTGCAAAGGGCGGTCTGAGAATCAGCCAAACAGATGGACATGAAAATTAAGCGTTTCATGCATAAATTCTTTGCTCTAATCACCTTCATACCTTGAAAAATCACGCGCCTGTATCTTCCCAAACAGAAAGAATTGGGAAGTCAACGAACCTATAAAAATCCACCTTAATCTAGACGGATGAGTCGAAAACAGTCACAAGCGTAGATTAGGCCAGGTTAAGGTGGCTGTCAGCTAAGACCAACACACTTCGACCACATGGATCTTGGATAATCCCTAAGCTACCGAACCAATTGACGTTTCTGGCGTAGCGAAGGAGTCCTCTAACATCTGTATTGGTCAGATCGGCTAGATCGTTGTAAAAGAGGGCACCTAAGTGAAGTTTCCCTCTACGGAAGAGAGCTGTGCAGGTACGAAGCCTTGTTGCATGCTTGCCTATTAGACAGTGTACAGTAAGGTGTCATCACTCGAAGCCCTGTCTGTCTGTCTGTCTCTTGAGAGAAATTGAACACCAAGAGCGTTTCAGATTCATATTTGTTTTGTCGCTAGACACGTTTTACCACCTATCCACCTAATAGTTGGCCTTTCGAGAGCATCTCCCCTAACTTTGAGTATACATGCAGCTATACATATGTCTAATGTACCATGTTCTGCTTGAATGGGCATTGTTGTTCCATATCCTGCGATTTCATCAGCCTTATAGTGTACAGGAGACCCTCTGAACTGCGCCAACTGCAGAGGCATCAGTCTTCCTAACATCGCTTACAAGATCTTATCTGCCTTGTGTGATCGCCTAAAGCCGTTCGTCAGCAACCTCATCAGGAAGTCCACCATCGACCAAATATTCACACTGCGGCAGATCTTGGAAAAAAACCCAGGAACTTCAAATCGATACCCACCACCTTTTTATCGCTTTTAAGGCCCCGTATAAAGACGAGCTATATAGAGCCATGTCTAGTTTCCCATCCCTGCCAAACTCGTCCGTCTGTGCAGGATAAGTCGGCGGAGATGGGCTTTGAGGCTTAGACCAAGCATATGGTGTCAACAAAAAAGGACACCCAACACCGACATCTCGGCCAAAACGTCACTGTAGACAGATATACCCTTGATGCAATTGGTCCAATCCCGCTCTATGGACTCTATCAAAAACGGATGAAGTTGCCCTTGACTGTTTCGAGCGGAAATGATGGAGAAAATAGAGGAGAAAATTAAAAAAAAAACAATTGCTGGCGCGACACCTCGGAATGAGCCAAGGCCTAGCATCTCGCAACCATTCATGTTGTGCGTGTTACATTTTTCGCACGAATGGAAGGGACCTACAATTTATTGCAGACTCCGAACGGCGAATTGAAAAGCTTTTTCATGACAGATTGTACTCCCGGAGGCTTGTCATTCCCCGACGAGAGGTGGTGCCGCGAACAATTTTCGGTGTTCCTGGCTGGGGCTTGAACCCACGCCGCTCGGTCAGCAGTCTAACGCACTAACCACTGACCCACAGCGAGCACGGGGAGGAGGAAATACAACGACGAAATGTACGGTCTGTACAGCGACATCAACTCAGCCAGAAAAGTGAAGCTTCAACGACTGAGGTGACTGGGTCATAAAGAGCGGATGGACACCAATGCTCCGGTCCGGAAAATCTTTGAATCCACACCCGAGGGACGGCGCAGTAGAGGAAGGCCGCGACTCAGGTGGCGTACGCAAGTGGAAGGAGACCTTAACCAACTTGTCGTACGAAACTGGAGGCAGCTGGCTAAAGATCGATGTGGCTGGAGACGCCTGTTGGTTAAAGCCCAGGTTCACCTCGGACTGTAGTGCCACCTTAAGTAAGTAAGTAAGTTCCACTATAGGAGTAATAACTGGCCAAAGCTTGCTAAGCATGCGTGCTACTCAAATGCGAGTCTCTTCCAATGATTTCTACAGAAACTGCAGATATCTGCCCATCACTGGCTATACATATATACAACTTACTAGGTAAATATTTCTTCGAGGATCTTAGCGTTAAGCTGACACCAAAATAGGCAACTTCCAGGGGCGCATCCCTTGTTCCCGTCCTGCACATCTCCGCCCTCCCACCATCATCCCTCGACTCTTCCCGATTAACAGAACGAGGTTTGACCTGAAAGCACTCACCTCGAACTGAAACCAGGGACTCTTCCTACCCTCAATTAAAACGAAATTTTCGTAAACCTACAACCACACAAGTCAGTTATTTGTAGCACCCAAGGCTCGACTAATCAGTTACCTTAGGCACCCGAATATAAGCTTCTACTTAGCCCGAAGTTAATTTGTATCAATAAGCGCCTCTTTGTTTAATGACGGGATATGATAGTTCCAAATCGGAGAGTTCCCATTGATTGAATCGATCACCCTTCTACCGTGGGAGGTCTCTCATACACCCATCTATCCATAGATATTCCCAAGGTTTCTTACAGAAGGCCTGGCACACCGGACCGCCCAAACGGTATCACCAGGGACCTATCTATAGTCGAAGTGCGTCCCGGTCCTGCCAGGACAGCCAACTTAGCTGACCTAACCAACCATATCTTCGCGGCCCTAAGACATGTAGGTGACAGTGATATCGTCCCGAATTCGAAAGAGCAATTCAAAGCAACAGCTTTCCAAATACATCTGATTTCATCTGACAAAAAACGTACTACCATCTCAGAAGAACAAGACATGAAAGGATACAAAGCGTAGTGCGATCCATTATACAAAATGCAAGTAGGTCAAACAAATGCTTTACGAAGGCAATTGGTCATTACTCTAAAAAAAAACAAAACACTCAAAATGATATGCGCCCATCAAGGCGATTGCCTACCACCAGAGCTTGATCGTTTCCAACTCTCGCAAAGCTACAACTCTTTCACACGTTCCACACGCGCATATTCAACTAACTACTGACAGCCCATTCCCCACCACGTTCGTCTGGTGAAAACATTTTATTACCCAAAATGAACGCTCAACATTTTGACAATCCAATACAATGCCACATTCTTCACATGTCTCCCAAACCTACCGGCATCTATCTTTCATTTCATTCCCTCGATCCCTTTCTAAAGACATAAATTCTGTTTACAAAATTTTTTTATTCCCATACGACCGACGAAACCATAGTCATGACTTTGAACTGTGACCCCGGCGATAAGATTCGAGAAGCGTCATCAATCATAGAGCTCCGAACGAGATTTCCGATGGGCGTGCCGATAGGTTTACCCTTCTGTCAGAGCGACGAAGATTTATGGTTGCACCTACAACGACATCTTGATCGTTTATCACCTGAATGCTACCAGAGAATAAAAAGAGTTTAAGTACATCCTTCTCTCCCACCTCACTTGAGATACAACATCTCTCGCTACAGTGCGTAGTTAATGGCGAATGTGATACCCGGAAGGTAATTACCGCAGTTTTATTGACTCTGTCCATTTTAAAAAAAAAATTCTGGAATGTCCGGCAGATCACAGTGAAGAGTGTCACTGCATCTGCATCTGCATCTCCATATGCGTATTCAGACTTTTCACTTAAAATGTTTAGTGTCAGCTAATTAGTTCTGGTGATTTCCTAGTTGCTGGCCCCATGTGCACTGTGCGGCTGCTGATTGATTTTATCTAAATACCTGCGTGCGTCTCTGATGCACCCAGCCAGAATTTTAATAGCAAAAGGAAGAAGCTCTCGCTCTCGCCGCATCTTTATCTTCGTTGTCTCTGATGTCAGGGGGCTACGCGCCACTCGCGCTGTTGATGTTATTTATGCCATGATGATGCAATTATTCCGCACTTTAAGCTACGCAATAAAACTGCTCGAATGCAGAGATACACTGAAAAATTAGACAGCACACGGGACAGAAACACACAATCGCTGCATTGATCGCGACAATTTTTCGCGTTATCTGCCTCGGCCTCGTATCTACCCAAGGAATCGGCTTGGTCGAGAGCCAGGTCTTGTGATCACAATTCGCGATTGCAATTAAATGTGTAATTAAAACCAGTCCGTCTAGTTAGGTGCTGGTGTGGATGAGCGTGCTGCGTGTTTCCCGGTGTAAATAGAGGTGGCAGCTACAGCTGGTAGTAGGATGTCTTGAGAAAGTGTTGACGTGCTACACTAGGTTTTCATTACTTCAACGTGTTCCTTAATGACTTGTTTGTTTGTTTGTGGTTTGGTTTCTTTTCTTTTCTTTTTGTTTTGTTGTTTGCCCATTCCATTCGAAAAGAAGAAGATACACACACAAATGGAAAGAGAGCCCATTAAGTGGAAGACTTCAAGGTGTGTGCTTTGGGAATTCGTCAAAGAATGACTTCTCTTCAAACTTGTCACTTGTCCACTTACGGAACAACGAAGGAAAAAAGTGAAATTACCGTGTACAGAAAGTTGAGCCTCCAGAAAGAGATATCCGCATTAACAAAGCCATAAACGTCGTTTATAGGTCTCATTGTTTATTTCTTCTCTATAATTACCTAGAGACGGATTGTGGTTTTTAGAAGGAGAGCCAGTTTCAAATTAGCTAAAGTTGTTCCAGGAACCATGTACTGGTGGCTATCAAATTTGCTAATTGTCCAGATGACGAGTAATACTTGCAAGTTGAACTGTATTTCATAAGCCATTCTCCGCAGAGATAAAAAAAAATCATAAAGTGCAATTTGAGTATCAATTTGGCCAAGTATCTGGCTACAAACTTGTACCAGTTTTGGTATGAACTCGTTTTAGAATGTCCAAGTCATGAAAATTGTTTGGTCTTTGCTATAAGCGAAACGATTTATAGGGCAGACATTGAAGACCGTCCGACCGATTGGATCACATGTGGTGATATCTTATGAGTCTGTCCAACGGTCGGATAAATCATCAAAGAGTTTTTGATGTTGATTGCAAATTTAGATTATGGTTAACTGAAAACTGGGTACCTAGTCTGACAACTCACGGACAGATCCTATACAATCATATGGGCAACTTTGTAAGCTCTGACTACACAAATTTATCACAGCCTCTTCTCTCTAAAAAAAAAAAAAAAAAACAGAGTTGGAGACAAACCATACGTTAATCATGTCCGCCTAATCAGTTGGCTCACTAGTCTGGTGGAAGGTGCTTGAGAAACAATACCAGCTTTCAAACCTCTCTAAAATTCAGAGGGCAGCCTGTATAGGAGTCCTGCGATCAATGAGAACAATACCAACAGCGGCAATGGAAATCATGCTAAGTTTCATTCCGCTGGATCTGTACTGTAGCAATACGGGAGCTAAAACTGCCTTGAGACTAAGAGAAGGCCGACAGTGGTCACCAGCTCCCTACGGTCACGCCTTCGTACTGTCCCGATGGGAGAATTTCGACAGATCAACAGAAACTGATCACATGATCCAGACTCTGACATTTGACAGGAGATTTAATATCAAAATTCCTGACAGAGATGACTGGAGGAACCACAAAGTTACCAATAACTGGCTTTCTACACCGATGTTTCTAAGATGGATGTTCGTGCAGGTTCCAGGGTCTACTGCAAGACCCTAGGAATAAACCAGTCTTTTAAAATAAACGACGACAGCAGTGTCTTTCAAGTCGAAATCGCAGCCATCATCGAGGCCTCGAAAGCTATCCGAGATAGGGGTATTACCGCAAGAACAATCTTGATCTATATCGACAGCCAGGCTGTCATTAAGGCTCTGGAGTCTGCAATAACTAGATCGAGGCTTGTAAGTATCTGCAAAAAGCATCTGGATGAGATATCGAGAGCCAATACGGTGACTCTATGTTGGGTACAAGGGCATATGGATAGCGCAGGGCTGATAAATTGGCACGAAGAGGAGCATAGCTGCATGCCTCACAGGCTCAATCCTTTGCTAGAATTGCAATAAGCTTGTCGATGACGAGGCCATAAGTCGAACCAATAAAAGGTGGACAGGTGGAGGGTGCAATGGCTAGAAACTTATGGACGGGTTATCATTAGAAGAAATCTGTCTCTGGTCAAAATAAGCCGTCGTGAGGCGGGGATAGTTTCCGGTATCATTACACTGACACTGCGCAATTGCTATTCATGCGGAGCGCCTCGGTATACATCACAACGACTATTTCAGTTGTTGCACGGATAAGGAGGAGATCGAATCTGTCCGACATCTGATGTGTGAACGTTCTGCCCTCGCCGGTAGAAGAATGAGGATTCTTGGTAGTTACTTCTTCACGGAATTGGAGGACTTGGGTGACATCGAGCTGAGGGACCTCCTGAGATTAATTTCCTTATCTGGGTGGTATTAAATCAGCGTCTCCCTTTCTCTTTACAGGTTCTCGGAGTAAAATTAGAGATGGGCACAATTGGCCCTTTGTTGGTCTAAGTGACAATGTCATAAGGCACCCATTTACCTAACTTAACCTAAACAGTTGGCTTCAAGATGGATACAGACATGGAGATTGCATTTTTCTTCTAAGACCTCAGAGTCTGAGGCTCAGACTGTGTAGGTAAAAAAAAATCCGAGGTTACAGCAGACTCTCCAAGGTGAAGGTTCGAGCAATGACAACAAAAGCTCAACAAGAACGCAAGTTCATCTTGCTTCTGTCAACACAATTAGCTAACCAAGATTTGGGAAACATGCTGTTTAGAGAACTGAGAAACCTAACTGAAGTACCAATAACGAGCATTCTCAACTTCATTAAGAGTACAGGTTGGTTTTGCGATTTACCACTAGAACCCAAGGTTGGAACATGGACCACAAGCACAACACATAGGGAAGCACAATGGAACGGTAGGCCCCCGTGAACACACAGTCACTGACAGGGCACTTAACCTAACCGAAGGCTATAGTAGGACCGATTTCATCATGTGTGACAAGATCTGTCCGACCCTCATGCCATAACGTCGGCGGGATTAGGTTGGACAGACAAATTGTATCGTATATGGATCCTTCCAATCCAATCCATAATTGCCAGCTTTACATTTGCTCTGGCAACGAAATAGTTCAGCAATACATCGAAATCCGGGAGTAGAGATTTAAAAAAAAGCCTCTCCAGCAGCTCTGTAAATAATTCGGAGGTTCCTCAAGGCAGTTTTTCTTCCAAATTCCCAAATGCCGTTGCTCTCGTTACTTTAAACTCCTTTACCGCGCGCCAATTATAACCAAAAAGCTATTTGTAGATACCTGAAAACTGATCGATAAGCGAAAGGAACTAAAAACTCTTTTATAGAAACGCCAACAGTATAGAGGAACGCGCAAGTGTCCAAATGAGGGAAATTCAGCGTAGCGTGTGACGTGACAAGCGTAACTACAGTAAATACATTGTTGGCTAACAGAACCATCTACAAAATCACCATAGAACTGACAGGTGGTCGAAGCTCTAGACAACACTCGGTGAAAGACTTAGTTGCATCCCTGCTTCGTTTGGGAATGTTTTTTTGACGAACAACTAAGAAGATAGAGGGAAGATTTCCCTTCGGTTCTGAACCGAGTATTCTTTAGCGATATGCAACGAAATTAGTCTGAGCTACCTGAAGTAACAATTGCCCCTATCCACACCTTAACCCTCAGCAAAAATGAGATCACTGTCATGATTAAAGCACTCAAGAACAACAACGCGGCGGGACTTGATATTCTGGCTATTCCCGCAGAGCTTTTGAAAGCAGCAACAGTTCCTGCCCCCACTGATAAAGAAGGCCTGGGAAATTAAGTCGAAGTGCAAAAAAAAAGTCAGGAGATGAACTGGAGATAACAATTATGGTTATACTTGAAGAAATGAAACACCGCCTTGAAAACACTCTTAAAAATGAACAAGTAGGTTTCTGCTCTGGATCCTCCTGTAACGATCACATCGACCTCCTGTGGATTTTCAAGAACCAGAATACGACAACTGCTTCACCCGCTTCAAAACCAATTTTGAAAAAGTGCTCGACAGGCGTTTAGCTATTATTAAGTTGTAATGACACATTACAATGTGCCGATCTGTCAGATAAATTTGAAATCCAAAGTGATATGCGACAAAGACGTATCCCTTCACCAATAATCTTTTAGGTGGATTTCATAGAAAAAAAACATATATGTACATATATATGCAATATAACGTATTTTTTGTGGACACGATTGAGGCCGCAATTATGAACCGATTTGAATAAAATTTGGTACACACGTTCGTATGGCGAATAGGCTAAGTTCGTAGATGGGCATAATCGGTGCAGAGGGGGGCGGGTTACGCCCCTTTTATGTCTCAAACGGTACCATTCACAACTCAAGTAAATCCCAACTTCCGGTTTTGATTTTTTACCAATTTAGTAGATAACAGTGAATAGAATCCACCTGCTACCAATTTGGGCGCCATCTTGGATCCGTCATCTTGAAATTCTTCAAAATTGATTGGATTTCGTTAAAATTGAAAATCCTTACAAATCTCGAGGTAATTAGTACAAATTCGTTTTTAAAGTGGAAATTTTTGTCCGCCATTTTGTTCCCACCATCAGAATAGATGACATAAGAAATCCACCTACCTCTTGCGGCTTTTGCCGGAAGGTTCTTTTTTATTAGTGGTAAGTGATTTCATCCGCGCTGCTCTATCGAAGGGAACTGAAGGAATTCTATGGACTCTCACATCTAAACTTAAACATCTTGATAGAATAATGGAACTCTACCAAACGACAGCTGACGAGAGAAGAGCAAACTTGGACGGGCTAAAGGTCAACGCCGCTAATACTAAAATCATCACTACCCTATTCTCACAAAACAGCATTGCAGGACAACCGGTAGAGAGGCTAGAGTGTTTCCAATATTTTGGGAATATCGTCTCGACCGGAGGAGCAACCAAACAAGACACATCCAACCGTATAAACGAGTCTAAATCTGTGTTTGATACGTTGTCTAAAATATGGAGAAGCAATGCAATAAGATTCGGCTGTTCCGCTCCAGTTTCCAATCGATGCTACTACATGGGTGTAGCGGCTGGAAAATGGCAATATACCAAAAATTGCTACGTGAAGACAGGGTTTTAGGCAAAATTAGTCCTAGACAAAATCGGAACCGTATTAAACAAAATCCAACTAAACACATGCGTTAGCAGATCCAATTAGGTTGAGGGAGTTTACACCCGATGGGGTTGTAATGGCATATCAATGCATCGTCATCATCATCATCATCATCATTTTACAATAACCCGCTTATCCACTATGAAGGTCGCGGGTGCTTAAGTGGACTCTCCACATCTTCCGATCTTCTGCCATCGACTTTAAATCATTATGGGCTAACCCCTTACGTGTAGAGGTGAGATTTCCGACTTGGTCCAGCCATCTCTTCCTGGTTCTACCTAGCGGACGCCTACCTGATGGCACGGATTCCGTGGCACGTCTTCCAAGACGAGTTGGGGACATACCACGTGTCCAAACTATCGAAGTATGGACCTCTCCGTTTGAAGAATTAGCTGCTCGACATTGAGTTCCTCGCGTATTCTGGTGTTTCTAACCCGACGTCGACGGGTTACCCCAGCAATACAACGCAAAAATCTCATTTCCGCAACTTGTATCCGCGACGTTATTCTTGAGAGGTGAGGTGAGAGTCGGAACCAACACTGAATTAAACACCGATAGCTTAGTTCCGATGCCAATTTCGGCTCTCCTGATTACAGATTGATCAATTTGTCTCAAAATTGCTCCAGCTTGGCCAATCCTAAAGGATAACTAGGTATTGCTCCTGCCAGTGTGGCTGTTCTTCTTAGACAATTTTGGAATATAGTGTCCCACTACATTGTACATGTGTAGCACTTAAAACCTCAAAAACAGTGAATCGCTTAGTAACCATAAAGATCGCACTGCTAACGTGGTCTGCCTTGAATCAAGCGGCAAAGTCGATCATCAAATTGCCAAGTAAAAATCACCTGCAGTTCAAAGCCATGTCAGAGCGCCCAGTGGCACAAAGGTTAAACTCAAGTGCAACGCTCCTCTAACAGTCCAAATAAGAACACACCTGATCAAACTGGACTCAGTTTCTGCACAAGATGTGGATCATGGGCGTATTCAACACACGCTCTCTCCGCCGCCACTGGTCGCGCCTATGAAATCCAAAATAAACCCCCCGACTACGTGACTCATTAGCAAGTTCCTCACTTCATTCTCTTCACACCGAACGGCTAAGTAAATTTCATAAAAATAATAAAAATAAAAAAATTAAAATATGTATTCCCCGCCTCGTAGAGCGACACAAATCGAGCTCGTCGGTCGCCAAAGTCACTGCAAAATACGCAAAGAATGAAATTAAATTCGCAGAACAGGATGTCTGGCTTCCTGAGTACCTGCGCCATTCACACACACAAACGCGAGCAAAAAAACGTACATAATCCGTGTGTACCTACTCAATGCCATATTACCATCTGAATTTTATTATTCAACATTTTTTTTTTTTTTTGTTGATTTTGTACTTGTTTCCTGCGCTACAGCAGCACCTCTCTTTCGGTACCTAAGGCATGAACATGGAAATGTCAATGACACCCCGATATAATTTGAAGCGAGCGGTTCACAGAGTGTGAGGCGGCAGGTGATTTCGCAGGTCCGCCTTAGGAAATTCACTTTTTCGCTACCTTGAGTGTCGGTGGACTGGTTAGCACCCCACACTCTTGTGTGCGACGCCTCTCTCGCAACAGGTAAACGCCATAAAATTTTGTGTAATTTGAAAATTATAAAAATTATCGAAAGGAAAATTATATCCAAAAAAAAAAAAAAAAGTTATTGTCTGCTCCGACGATCAGCGATACTTCTTTCCGACCGCCGAGGACGGCGTCTGTGAAAAGTGAATGAAGTTCTATTGTCTCACGGATTATGGCATTATAGCCGGGTGGGCTTGCCGAGTTGGATACGTGACCGTGGAACAATGAAACTGAGAAATAATCTGCGGATGTAGCGCGATCTGAGAAATTTGCCAGCAGTATGTGACGGTTGTGTGGGTGTTGACGGTGAGTTTCTGAAACAAAGGTGGCCTGACTGACTAATTTCACTTTTGGCAAGAGAAAGTGTTGAAGATGTTAGTTCTCGTTTTATAGCTTCTAAGGCATAATTCAAATTTAATGGGTTTAGCTAGCATGCTAGCCCATCAGGGTGCACGTGCTTAGTGAATAAAGGTGTGGAATGCCTTTCACACCAAAAGCGTGCCACAAAAAAGAGGAGTTTAGTTCATCTATCAGAGATTCGACGGAAGTCTTGTCGAGTTCAGAACGTGAAATGAGCACATGTTGGCCATGACTGGTGACTAAACTAAGAACATTTAATCTTTAAACTATTTACGGGCTAAAGAGTGGCCAACAAACTCAGACGTAGAGCGACAGTCCGGATCGGAAATGTTATCCTCTAAGGGTGGACTGGAGGGCGGAAGAAAACGCTTTGTCATTTCCTCAGATTGACCCTAAAAAACTTATTCGTGAGCTAACGACGAGCGTTGGGCCCTGGTGGCCCACTTATTGTGCCTACTAAGCTGTTCTCTCGGAGAGTAGGGGATTGGGACAGAGCGCCTACAAAGAAGCAGCTAAAGATTCAAAATTACATTGTGCGCACTTGTCGGCCATGAAAGGGAAATGTTCTAGTGATGAAAAAGCCTCGGATAGAAGAACTGATTTAACTGTTGGCGATCTCAGCAAACGTACAAAGGACAACGATATAAGGATCGGCACGTAAATTGTTCGTACTCTGAAAAGGCTGCGTGCAGCTAACGAACTGGCAGAAGTCCTCAAACACTACAAAGCGGATATAACCGCTGTCCCGAAAACAAGTTTGTGCTCATGACTGCTTAAAAGAGCAGAGACAGCGGCTGTTTAGTTCAGGCTTTACTGTCAGAAGTTGACTTAGGCGCATCAAAGCTCAACCCCATAACATTGGCCTTACTCATGTTCACGCTCCACAGAAGAGAAAGACGATGCCACCAAGAATTCGTTCTTTCGAGCTCCTCCGGAAAGCCTACGTGCAAAGGTCGAAATATGACGTTAAGATCGTCCTTTGAAATATCAACGCCAAAATGGGTAGGTAGGGCATATTTGATAGGTCCGTCGGAAGATGGATTCAGGCTCAACGATTTTGCCACGGGGCTAAACATGGTAGTGTGCAGCAAAGTTCCCACATCTCAACATTCACAAGGCAGTTTGACAGTCACCGGAACAAACTACCTTCATCCGAATTGATCACTCGATCGACGGAGGACACTCGAACATTCCGAGATGCAAACATCGACGCGAACCATTACTTTGTCGCAGCAAAGATATGGTTGCAAATATTCAGTTATGTCGCGACCAGAACCACAACTGTGAGGAAGTTCAACGTTGAAAGGCTGCACTCCCAACCAACCGCAAGAGTCCTTGCCGATCGACTTACTCTATTGCTCTCGAGAAGTCCCCCAGTAGCAACAATAAGTGCCGGAGACCAGTGACAGCACTTCCAGAAAGCCATCAGGAATGCCGCCACTGATGTATTGTAGTTGGTTTCACCCCTCCACCTATGCGAATCCGCTGTTTTGATGCTGAATACGAACAGGCAAAATGGTTGCCTTAGGTGAAAGAAAAAGGAGGAAAAAGGAGAAATGTGATCGAGGAGATGCAGCGGTGTTAAGGAAAGAGATCTGGAATTTCATTAAAAGAGTGAAAAGGGCAACCGCAGGTGACGGAATAACCATAGTGGAGTAGCAGTTGATGCTGAATGCATGCCCACGGATTCCAAAGTAGTCTTCTCAACGTGGGGAACAACCAATTTTCACATCCACCGGAGTTAAAACAGCTTAAATCATACAAGGCCGAAGACTTAAAAGGCCTAGGAGCTGAACTGTTCAAGGATACAGAATATTAATTGCTGGAGTACATGCAACAACTCATCTGTAAGATATGGTCCTCCGAAAGCATGTCGGATGATTGAAACCCTAGCACAATATGTCCTATCTATAAGACAAGGGACAGTCTTACCTGTGCCAATAAAAGAGACATAAGTCTCGTGAACGATGAAGCTCTTGAACTGACGACAACGAACTGGTAGGAATTTGCAAGTTTGGTCATGGGTTTGGAAAACCGACGATTGATCAACTCTAACCAAGAGTTTCAAATCGATACCCACCACCTATTCATCGATTTCAAGGCCGCCAATGACAGTGTGAATAGAGCTATTCCAGACTAACTACGTACAATTTTGGTGTCGTTGCCATTGCTTTCAATGCAATTTTTTCAAGCCTGATGCCATCGTCATTTATCAGTTCGATCAAGTTTTCAAGCTATATGACCGCTCAACTTCCAGTTTTATACCTTGACAGTAAAATTGGCATCAGCTTTCGTTATTGATAGACCCTATTTATCATCATCATCACTTTCAAATGACCCGCTTATCCACTATGAGGGTCGCGGGGTTAGGGTGCTTAAGTGGACTCTTCCGGACTTGGTCCAACCACCTCATCCTGGGCCAACCCAGGGGACGTCTACCCGATAGCACGTCTTCCAAGCCGAGTTAAGGGCATGCATTTAATGTGCTTAAATCATTAAAGTATGCACCTTTCTGTTCGAAGAAGTAGCTGCTTGACACTGAGTGGCTCGCATATTCTGGTATTTCTAACTCAATATCGACCCAAACTTTGTGACCATAGGTAAGGGTCGGAACAAACACTGAAATGAAGACCGATAGCTTAACCCCGGTGCCAAGTTCGGCCCTTCTGATAACAGATTGAGACAAGTCTATTTATTTCCCAGGAAATTGACGCTTTTCTGATATCAGGAGTAGAACCCGCATCCTTTAGCATCCATAACATCAACTTGGCGAATTTAGCCTCGCGACTTGGGCCTACATCCGTACAAAATCCAACTGACCCAGGAGCTAAAGGAAAACGACGATGGCATTGCCAGCGCTACCGATCGATGATAACCAATTTCTTTTGGCCAAAATTGGATGATATGCATGTGAACGATATGTGGTTCAAACAGGACGGTGCTACGTGCCACACAGCTGATGCCACAAGGGATGTTCTGCACGAGCGATTTGAGGGCATATTTATCTCACGCAGAGGAAACTTGAACTGGCCACCGAGGTCGTGCGATTTAACTCCGTTAAAGTTTTTCTTGTGGGGTTTCGTTAAATCGCATATGTATGCCAATAAGCCGCAAATGACCAGTGGCCTCAAAGTCAACATAACCCGTGCCATCGCTCAAATCCAGCCTAATCTATGCGCCAGAGTCATCGAAAATTGGACCTCTCGAATGCGCGCCACCCAGCGAAGCCGCGGCGGCCATTTGAACGACGTCATATTCCACACATAATGTCATTGATAGACCTTTCAAATAAAATAAAAAATTCGTTGATATCTCACACACAACTTGTTTTATTCAATTTTAACATCTACCCATCTCTATTGGAAAACCCCTTACAATTTATTGCCGAGTCCGAACGGCGAAATGAGAAACTCTTCCTTGACAAACTATACTCTAGGAGGCTTGTCATTCCCCGATGAAAGGTAGTTCTGCGAAAAATGTTCGGTGCACATGGCTGGTGCTTAAATCCACGCTGCTCGCAGTCTATCGCACTAACCACTGAGCCACGGTGACGGCTTAACTTTACAAACATTTTTTTTTGTGTTGGAGTTGATCTCGTTTGTCCTTTTTTTTTCGTTGTTTCTTCCTTTTCCCTTTCTATCCATTTCTGCCTTTCCATTAAAAAACGCGTGAGGTGGCAATGTCCCCTCTTGTCTCTATAAAGCTACGGCTCTGGCCTGAGGAGAGTGATACTTCTCAGGAAATGATTCCAAGCACCACAAAACCCTTAATCTGTACTTCTTTGTTCTTCTATTTCCCAAAAGCTCTCAAGATTCATACTAAGTGCATCATTTCATGATACATCGACTCGGTTAGATTTTGCTAGAAATTCTTCTTATCTCAGCAATCTTCCTAAAAGTGGATCGATCATACCCGATTAGAATATGGAGCATTGACATAAAACTGAAAAAAATTCCGTTCTCAGAAGTGTCCAGATTTTATCTCGAAGCAGAGTAACTCAATCTTTGAAGATGATGAAGCAGAAGTGTCGCCAAACGTGTACTACTTTGTCACCACACGCATTCTTCGATGCGATGGGAATCTGGATTAATGGATTGCATATTCTAATTTAGTGACAATGACATTACACCGTTACTTGAATATGCAATTAATTAAATATGCACAGCTTCCTAGACAATAAATTTGCACTGGACACGTATCTACCTCCACACCATAGAGAGTTCCTTGAAAACCGATTCTTCATCTCAGATTAAATTGAAAGCAAACCGTTTCCAATTAATCGTTTACCACACACTCGCCACGGAGAGTGTCAATTCGAGTCCCAAAGACTCGAGGCGAGGGGGATAATTCGCATGCGAAACCTTTTTTTGTACGCACAAGGCACAAACCACAAAGTTACTCAATCTTGTCCATGCGAATCGAATGACACCGCTCTAAACAAGTGCGTACGCGACGCGACGGACACGTACTTTATAACTGGACACCGTGAAAACAGGATCAAAACCGTATGAAATTAATAAACATGCCTCGCGAATTAGTCGGCACAACTATTTTGCATTTTATTGCACACATCTGCCGCATCTGCTACAGATGCATCTGTGACCGTGTCGGTCGCCATTTTGCCCATGAGAGGCACTTCAACTAATTTGAAAAATATGGCATTGCACGCTCTAGTGCGCACTGAAATGTGCAGTTCGGCAGAGACGACTGCAGCTATGTAAATCTCGTTCAGGATTATATCTTGGCAGATTTACACACGGATATGAGAGACTTGCTGCTTGGCACAATGACCTACAATGCCAGGCAGCTGGACACGCACTGAGACATTCAGATTAAACGGTGATCACCGCAAATCGTTTGGTCACACATCTCACTGTATGAGAGCAATCATACTCACAAGCTCAAGATGCATAGCCTTGACTTTTGTTAACCTTCACCAAGCAACAATGTTGGAATAAAAATATCTTTTGATGGCAATTAGCGATTACTTTACTCCTTTTGTCAATCCAGGCGTTCTTCGTCAATCCACTGACAAAAACAACAAAACGATTTCCCTACCAGTTAGATGGTTAGGGATAAGAATAATCTCGGTTTGATTACGCCCATATCCAGGAACATTTGCGGAGATATTAAGTCACAGAGACAAAGAAAGAGATTAATACAAAATACCGATGCATCGACAGCAGCCTCCTGCCACGGCAACAGCGACTATCCTTAGAGCGTTTCTGGAATTCCAAATAAGACTGCAAGACGATGGAGACGACAACGACAACGACCAAGTCTTGCAAGGAGAAGATGATCCCGCGGTAGGTTAATATCACTCAAAACAGCAAAGAAAAAAAGTAAAGCAAACAAAAACGGTTCGACCGACCACATAAGGTAAATAATTACAGTGTGCTCGAGGATTGTAATTTTTCTCTTGTTTTTTGCGTCCCTTTTATCTTTTTCCCCACGTACTATGTGTGCAGAAGATAATAAAGGAGTCTACCACACAACAACCGGGTGGGTTCTGGTTTTGCTGCCGAAGAACAAAAAGTTGATTCAAGTGCAAGAGTGTGTATTCCTTCGGCGCATGGGCCTTTCACGGAATTTTTACTTGCACAGCCTTAAGGGCACGTTGCTCAGGACCGGTCAACCTTTGGCGGAGTCGTCTGCAAATATGTTCTCAAATTAATTTTCTTTCGCGAACGGGTTTTCGCTGTTGCCATAGTTAGATCGATGGCAAGTTAACCGATAATCGAAACTTGTTACAGTGTAATGTGAAATTGTCTCCCCTCTAATGCTTGTAATTATTTGTGTTCATATAATTTGTTTTTTAAATTGGACATTATAAAGGGAGCGAGCCGAGGGTGACAAAGTTGTACTTTGATGCATAAATAGCCCCAAGGACATGAATTACCATGTCGATCAATCGATTTCAGTAGAAAAAGGAAGAAAAGTTTCTTAGCTCTTAGAGAATGACCACTAAATCGCGATTTACACTGACGGCTCAAAAATGAAAACAGGAACAGGAGCTGGATTCTACTCGGAAACCCTACAGAAACAGGAATCTTTTAGATTGCCAGAAACCGGTAGCGTCTTCCAAGCCAAGATCCTGGCAATAGAAAAAGCTGCAGCCTGCATAAGTGATTGTCCCCTATAGGAGTTCACTATCTTCGTTGATAGCCAGGCAGCTTTAAAATCGATAGAATCCAATACAATCAAATCAAAGGAAGTCAAGAAATGTCAAGACACGCTGGGGCACCATACTGTCAAACTCTGCTGGGTTCCTGGACATAATGACATAGAAGGGAACAAAAAGGCCGATGAATTGGCAAGATTGGGATCGGCTATGAGCATTAGCGAAGCCGACACATCTGTAATACCAACGATAGGAGGATTGCACGGGATAATAGACAGCATAATAGAGAATGAAGCTAACTCCTTCTGGTTAGCCGGAGAGGATTACGAAACCTAGAACAAGGTGCCCTCTGGCACTGGAAATATCCTCTATCCGCATGCTCACTGGAGTTACCACAGGACACTGCGTCCTCGGAGTCATGCTGTGCAAGTGGAGAATCGAGTCCAACGATTTATGCAGAAGCTGCGGAGATGAAGAAAAGGTAGAATCAATCTAACATCTGCTGCGTCACTGCCCTGCAAGAATGACGTCTACGCGCATTAGGATCAAGGTTCTTTGCAAGAATTACAGAGGTAATAGACTTACAGTTAACGGACCTACTCCGATTCTCAAAGAGTACTTACGGGTTCACAAAACAGCCAACAATAGGATAGGTCCTTAGGCTGTCCCGGGAACCATACTGCTATTCTTACAACATTAAAAGGTCTGCGAGAGGAAGTGAACCTAACCTAGAGAATGACTCCTTCTATTGACAGGTAAACGATTTTGCAATCCATCGTTACTAACCCCCATTTACTAGAAAAGCATGTAAATGGACATTGACTCCTTCTCCTTATACAAAGGCCGGTGGTCGAACGAAATTCCAATAATGCTACAAACCCTGAAATGGCACATTGAACAGTCTAAAACTATCTTAACTGCACATATCTATGGACATAGAGTGGTGTCAAAGTCATTTTCACATCAAAAGCAAGTAGGTCCAGTTTCATCCAGCTACAGTAGCTCAGGAGGACCACGCCTTAGTCAAGGACTGCTATTGGTCAGAGTTGTTACATCAGTATTCCTATAAGACGAGACCATGAGAATTATACATATATGCATTGGGAGTTGGCTGTGGACTCCGCACAACCTCAGCAATGCAGATTACAACCCACCTGTATTGCGCCAACCTAGTGACACCTAATTTGTGCAGTGCGACTTAGCAGTGGCGACAAAAATCATCCAAAACGACTGCGAAGTCTAAAAAAAGGCAAAGAAGCGGAAATAATTCTAAAATATGCAGATGGACCTTTCAGCTTACACCTGAAATTGAGGTACGAAGGACTGAATTTCTACAAAACCCGTTCTGATGGGACATTGATACTTATCCTCGTAGCTACATATGTACAAGATTAAGGTAAAAGTAGGCGCGAAACTAATGAAAGAAGCTTTTCGAAACTGCAATGACATCATGTATGTTGTTCGTCGTTGGCTTAAATCCGTTAGGCTAAATTCAGGTTAACCCAAAACCGAAGTAGAATTGATCAGCGGGAGATCAGAGGGAGAAAAGAAACTATAGTAGGCGAATATGAGACAACATTCAATTCGGCAACAAATACTTGGGTCTCATAATTGGTCCGAGGCTCTTTTTTAAGGGACGTCTGTGTACTGGCACGAATTAAGCCAAATATCGAAGGGCCAATGCGCAGTGGTAGACTATTTCTAGCCAGGGTTTTACATCTGTAATACTGTACGTATAGCTGGCGAATTGGAGCAATATATCGGCTATGTGCCATGGGAGAAGGCTGTGCTTTTCGCACAACCTTTAGCGACGCAGTCTGCGTCATTACAGGAATAACATTATTTAAACATACAAAAGGAGCAGACAGGAAGAGTATAGTGGTGAACGATGACGCAGCAACAAGGAGCTTGAGAGAATGGCGCAAGCGTTTGAACCTGTCAACCAAAGGTCGATAGTCTTATCCCTCTTATCGAAACGTGGACAAGGCGGAAACACGGAGAAGTAGACTTCTACGTTACACAAGTTTTAATGGAAGATGTGAAGAATGTTTTCTCACAGTACCAACAATTTATGGTCAGAAGAACAATGAGCTGAGTAGTGAAGAGATCTTTGCCAATCTCCGCTACCAGGCCCCCGGTTTTGCCGAAAGGTGGTACTGGTACTGGCAGTGCTTGGAGGAGAATAAGACAGGCGACTTCCTTAACTACTATGAGCTGAAAATCGAGGTATCAAGACAGTTCAAAGACCAGAAGAGGGACCTTGGAACAGATAATAAACAATATAATAAGTAGGAAGTAACAACCCCAGTAGACTTTGGCGAATTCTACGCGAACGAAAGTGCATTGATATCGCAAATGGGGACAAGACATAATCCAATTAAACATTAGAAAACAGATAGCGACACTGATCTTTGGATGCAACATAAAAACCATCAAAAATCTTAGGGAAACTTGCAGATGCACTGAGAAACTCTTAGTAGCTAGGAAGCAAGACGTAATTTTAGTGAAGTTAGGCAAGAGAAATATGTATGAAAATATGAGTAATGAAAGGTAAACACGCACGGGTGAGAAGGAAGTAGAAGTGGCAGCACTTTATCAGACAGAATGACTAACCACTCTACGACAAACAACTTGACTAATTCTAGAACGGACAACAAAAACAGTTAACGAAACATATCATATGACAGGACCGCAGCTCATTCATTTCTATCGATATCGACATCGACGACGTTGTCCATCGACAACGGCAGATACTGATAAGAAAGGAACACCGACAACAGCAAGTGTAGTGACATAAGTACAGAAGGATCAGTTTCAAAAGAAAAATGTAATACAGTGTGCATTTTCGCGAAAAGCATGTATGTAGAGCTGAGAAGCCAAGAAATGGGAAGAAAGGGAGAAAGGTAACCAAACGACATAGAGAGTGAATAATGCCAACTACCTTGGTTGGAAAACATGATCAACTTCCTGCGTCTGTGATACAAACCATCCTGTGGATTTGATGAATTTCATTATTTGGTCCGCCGGCTTATCGGATAATTCTTCGATGTTCTGGAAGACTTGCTGCCCGAGGAATTTATTTCTTAGGTGGTAGAGACTTGGGCAGTGGGAAGGGAAGTGGGTTGTATCCTCATGGACTGCCTCATCGCCACACCCCCTACAGAGGCCCTCTTCCTTAATTCGAAGCTTGTTCCTATGGTACCCCAAAGTATTATGCCCAATAATCACTCCTATACGGGTTGAAAGAGATCTTCTGTCAATCTGCAGAAGTCGGTTCTAGCCTTATCGAATGAAGACTATATCTTCCTTGTGGTTACACAAGTATCTAGAGAGGTCCATCTGCTAGTTGACTTCTTTAAAGCTCTTTTCTCCGCTTCGAGTTTAAGTGTGCAAGGAAATATCAACTTATTCCGAGCTTGTTGCCGAGTCCTCTCTCCCCAGTTTGTCAGCATTCACGTTTCGTGGTATGCTCTCAAGTCGAGGAACCCAGCACCTTGTGCTGTGTTTCGAATAGGTCACTAGTATCTTTTTCTTCTGTGTGAGTCCGGAACACACATCAGGAAAAGAAATACATAAACTAAAAAGTAATAAATGAACAACTGGAACAAAACAGATGAGAAGCCCACTGTCAAAAAAGATCGCAGGGCGAAGGAAAGAGGAGGTAAAGTAGTTTTACTGCATATATCTCAATCTATTGCGGACCTAGTTTTACATCCCGGATAGACAACACCTACATCATACAGAACTCAAGAACCTCGTCTCGCTAGCCATACGTGAAGGAAGCAGAAATCCCTTGAGGTGGTGTGATATCCTCACTTGCCAAGTTGGTGAAATTAGACCACAGACGCTTTTCGATTAAATACAATGACTAACATTTGTTGAGAGCATAGACACAGATATAACAAGAGTGGCTTTACGTGAACCCCTGTCTAAAGAGGCTTAATTTCACGGTGGGCCTACCCACGATATTAGGGCCCAGGACTAGCGCTGGCCGGCGGCCCAAGGGAGTATAAGTACTCCCCCAGTGCATCATGCTATTGAGAAGGATTAACTCAATAGCAGTCGCAGAAGCAAAACATTATTCTTGGCAGTTACTTGACAAAACTAATCCATTGATGGTATTAGCCTTATTTTTGGTTTCTGCCATTTAGTTTGACGGTTTTAACGTCACTGTCAAAGACGGGCATTTTAGTCGCCTCTTACGACAGGCATGCCTACCTCGGGTATAATCTAATGGCAACGAAGCCAACATGTCCGATTTAATGATTTTGGATATCATGCCGCTTGACTTATTCAAAGGAAAGCAGCAGCAACCACTGCTGCTAGGACCGAGATGCCAAATAAATCAGCCTCGAGTCGATCTATTAAAAAAAATATAGCTACCGCGACAACCCGTAGTAGGACAAGGCCTATAAAGCTTCTCGCAACCATTCATGTTGCGCATGTTACATTTTTCGCACGAATGGGCAATTTATTGCCGACTCCGAAAGGTCAAATTATATTCCCAGAGTTTAATCTTTCCCCGTCACGAGGGCACTAACCACTGAGCTCCGATGATCAGACATCAGCTTTGCTAATATTCTGCCCAGGTTAAAACTTTTTCGACGAGTTGGCTCCCTAACATTGAGCATTAATCTCAGAAGTTCAATAAATTGACAGATTCTCAGGCTAAACTATAACGAACTGGAAATTGACGAGGGTAAAAGGCAACGGTATCTGAGGTAAAGTCTCAGGAGCACACTATTTAAAGATCGAACTTATAAAACAGAAGGGGGTCGCCGTCGAAAAATTGATGCTCAGATCTGATAAAATGCCTAATATCACTGACATCAAAAAAGAACCCAGAACGACGCTCTCACACATACGTCATCCTCCTACATAGCATAAATTCCCATTGATTTGAATAGCACCAAATTAATAGCAATCTATCATCCACTCGAGAATTTAGACACACGACTTAACCCATTTAGTCAAGCCGAAGAGGGACCTCAACACATCGCCCGGAGGAGTGGAGTTTCACCAAACTTTTTGTTGCGCCTCTTCAGCTTTATGCTAAGTAGACGTGTCGTAAGTGTTTGGTATTCCACTGGCATGACCAAAATAGTTCAACTCGAATGGTTTTATGCTGAAAAATATTTGCGCTCCGGAGCATTGATATGCCAAATGAGTACACGCCATAGCCGGCCACAGGCGACAAATCAAAAAAGAGGGGAAAAAACCAAAAAACCTCTATTACTCAATTCAAATTATGCAAATATTCACCGTTGAACAGCGCAATGTTTATCAACGCCAATCAAAAACAAAAAATCAAAAAAAAAAAAAAATGTATATATAATAGTACGAGACACGCATATTAAATTGTATAATTTTAATTTCTGTCTCTCCAACAATAAACGGAAGACAATGGCAATGGCGACTATTTTCTCAGAAATCTCACCTCAGAAATGGCTTCCTACAAAAATTATGCACGCATCTCTGGTGTATTTGTTTAAACAATTACTGGGTCAGTGACACTTAAAAATAGAAGAAAAAAATCATTAAGCTTCGAGAACGTTTTTGAAGGTTTTAAAGTACTTGTGTCAATCCAAGCGTTAATGCTTTTTTCTCTCCCAATCGTTTAGAGCCGTCAAGTGTCATGGTTAATATTGTCGCTTCATTATAAATAATTACACGGACTTTTTGTTTATGTTTAATGCTTAAGTAAAATAATTGCTTGCTGATCTTCGCATTTGCATAAAGTGGCTGTTGTCGTTAATGACAAGACAAACGGTTGAGAAAAAATTTAAAGAGGATATGCAAATTCTGATTGCATTTTTGATTGTCCACACAATAAGCTGAATATTTTAGAAACGTGAAGTGTGTTAGATGACGAACTGTTCTTTTACGGCTTTCTTAAAAGGCATCAATTAAGAGGAATGCCAAGCGAAGACATCTCAAGCGCGCTGCGAAAAAAAAAAGGTTTTGAACATGCTTTTGTGGTAATTTTCTGTTTTTTGCCTTTAAGTTGTGAAATTCAGGGGGGGGGGGGGGAATGTCCGACAACTTTGTGAAAAGCCAATTATTTTAAAATTGAAAGGTCGAGGAACTTGAAGGTTGCTGGTTGTGTCACGCACGCTCTGAAGTCATCAAGACCTCGGGGAGGCAATGTGTTATTAATAGATAATGACTTCTAATAGCAAGATTTTTCAGCAGCTTCTATGAGGTAAGACAGAGAATACAGACAGTGACACGTGTTTAGTATTTTTTGCATTTGCTAATGACCCATGCAATTTAGACAGACATCCGAACATTGATTTCTTAGTTCGTTTGATTTATCTTCTGAATTACACCAGCTAATTACATACATATGTATATACATTTTCAATTACCCGCTTACCCACTATAAGGGTGCTTAAGTGAACTCTCCACATCTCCCGATCTTCCGCCATCGGCTCTAAAACATCAGGTGCTATCCCAATACGCGTAGAGGTGTGATTTCGGACTTGGTCCAATCATCTCATTCTAGGCCTACCCAAAGGACGCCTACCTGATGGCACAGATTCCATGGCACGTCTTGGAAGCCGAGTGGGGGGTATGCGAAGAACATGCCAAAACCATCAAAGTATGGACCCTTCCATTCGAAGCAGTAGCTGCTAGACACTGACCGGCTCGCGTATACCGGTGTTCCAAACTCGATCTCGACGAGTTACCCCAGCAATATAACGAAGAAATCTCTTTTCAGCAGCTTGTATCCGCGATCTTTCGGTCATTACCCAAACCTCATGACCATAGGTGACGGTCGGAACAGACACTGAATTAAAGACCAAGATTGACCAAGCTGTCTCAAAATTCCTCCAGCCTGACTAATCCTACAGGATAACTCAGTATTGCTCCTACCATCACTCGTGAATAGGACCCCGAGATACTTAAACTTCTCCACCTGTTTCAATGGGACTCCACTAACATGTAGAGTGCATTGAACAGGTGTTCTGAAAATTACCCTTACCTCTGATTTGTTCACGTTTACCTTCATCCCAACTTTAACACAGACGGCGACGAACCTATCTAGTGCGCGCTGAAGTTCGGTCTGGGTGGACGTAAGGATGACCAAGTCATCAGCAAAAAGCAGATGACTTATCCTTAAGTCTCCCAATTCGAACCGTTCCTCACCAAGGCTGCGCTGTAACATCCAATCCATATAAACTATGAAAAGGAGAGGTGACAGAACGCACCCCTGGCGAAGTCCAACGCCCACAGTGAAAGGTGTCGACTTAACGCCATTCACCCGAACACAGCTCCTACAGTTAGTGTACAGAGATTGAATGGCCCTCAGAAGAGAACCGTCAATCCCGTACTCCTGCAATACACTCCAGAGTTTACCTCGAGGGACCCGATCATATGCTTTCTCCAAGTCCACAAAACAACGGTAGATAGGTTTGGCATACTCCCAGGCCTTCTCAAGTACCATTCTGAGAGTGAACAGCTGGTCGGTTGTGCTTCTACCTGGACGAAAGCCGCACTGCATCCCAATCACCCCAGTTTGCCAGTCGCTAGGTTCTTCACCGCATTCATTGGCCATGATACGAGAGACCCATGTCACTGCCTCTTTACCCAAAGCCTTGAGCATTTCTGGCCGGATTTCATCCACATCAGCAGATTTGCCGACTTTTAGCAAGTTAATCGCCAAAGTCACTTCCTCCTGGTACTATTCTCCACCCTACTCAAAATCATGGGTCTGCCCTTTCTGCGCAAGATCTCCTTCTCATCGGAAAGAAGTACACCGCAGTTGTCATTTTCCACCTGCTCCATTTTTCTTAAATAAGCTCGGAAGTTTCCATGCCCTCACTAGCCATAAAGCAACAATCCGCTTGAGAATTTCTCGTATGAGACCTAGAACTTCTTTCACGATGCAAGCGGCAGACACTTGTCTCGCCATTTTGCCTTTTCTGAGTTTTACCTCGCCTTCTCACCTTTTGCGTTCATTCGTGGATCACTTTTAAATTCATTACCTATTCCCCTGCCAAACTCGTCCGTCTGTGCAGAATGACGATGGAGAATGCACGCTGCTCCATCAAGGTCGGTCAAGACCTCACCGAGGCCCAGGACCACCCCGGTCTGTAGCGCCACCTTAAGTAAGTAAGTAATCCCCTGCCTATGGGAGCAAACTGGGCGGACCGGCAAAGCTCTATAGTGTAACCCCGCATCGATTCAATACCTTAATGTTCTTCAACTCAAGGTACTGTCAACTAATTCTGAGCTGCACATGCATTGAGTTCCTGGCGATAGAAAGTGTGGCCAGTGATGATTGAATAGTCTGATTAGGCGATATAATCCACTTGATGATCCAGTCCGATTAGGACTCGCATGCCCTTCACCTGTTATTCATGCATTTGAACCAGGTCATGAACCAGAGCTGGAAGCTTGGCTTGATAAAACATTTTCTTCGCCAAACTAAGATGTCATGCTAGAGTGAGTCATCCACTAGTGATTTTTTTCCCATAAGTAAAGCGCACTAAAGTGATTCTGACTACCCTTAAACAAGAGCACGAGTATTGAAAAAATTAGAAGAGAGATGAAGGAGATACCGATGCACGTTGGCCTTAAATACTTGTAGGTTGTAATAACGAGGAAACACAGAGCTAGGTAGATTCTTCCACATTCGTGTTGTGTCTTAATCATAGCCCTTCCGATTGGAGTATGATAAAACCTGACTTCTCTCGTTTCATCCATGGGCTTATCAAGCCTTTCTATGTCTAGTACCACCGTTTTCTCAGTGAATAGTCACAATGTAAGGCTACGCGCAGAGTGATGCGATAAAGCGATGCGATGCGAGAAGCGAGAAGCGAGAAGCATGCGATAAAACGTTTCACATTAACCCTTATCGCTTCACTGTGCGCACGTACATAAGAATGCATGTGAACAATTTTAGCGAACGCTTCTCACTTCTCGCATCGCATCGCTTTATCGCTTCACCGTGTGTGGAGCCTAAGTAGCCTCAGCAACACTTTTAACGCACAAGTTGATGTGGTTCGCACCTTTTATCGGAACACATGCTACCCTTTGTATCGTTTCCAGTCGCATCTTTTCGTTAAATTCCTAAAAATGGGTCAAGTCAATGCAAACGGGATGGAACACCTCAGCAAGAATTGTTCGCTCAAAGCGACGAATTTCCAATTGTAAATTATATGGTACACTGGATCCGAGGGCACGGGCATTAAGAAAATTAGAAGAGAGACAAAGAAGAGAGACCGATGCACGTTAGCCTTCAATGGATCTTTTGGCAGAGATGTTGGTGTAGAGTCTTGGAACTGAATGGCTAACGTAGGCTGTAGGCCCAGGTCTGAGCCGTTTTCTATCTCTTTCGAACTTTAAAATCAAATTTGTGTCTCTAGAGAAAAGTAAGAATAACTCAGTGTCTCCTAACCGGTGGGGCATGTCTTTCAGGGAAGGCATGGGGATTGTAAATAGGAGGTGTGGACACAATTTAAATTGTGAATTTTTAATGCAAAAAATCCATCGCCCAATACGATGAGCATATCTGCAGCTTTGAAGTCGACGAAAATGTAGTAAGTCTCGACTTTTCAAGTTGATCTTTTACACGATGCACCTCGGTGTGAAGATTTGGTATACCGCCGATCTACGGTCCATTAGCCAGTTTGTTACTGTTACGTTCAAACAGTACGTTGGATATAATCCTGTATACGATATTTAACAAGGATATGCCTTGATAGTTCTTGCAAGACATGTAGAAGGGCCCGATCATTCATTTATCGGGAACATTTTCGCCCACCTATGTACATATATACAGTGTACTCTCTCTTTAGGGACACCTATCATAAGCAGACAATTTTCTCGGAACCGTCGGTGTCCGCTTATGAAAGAGTACACTGTATGTCCTTGTGCATGCACCTTACTAAAACCTCTGTATATGCAAGCCTATAGAGGTGGTGAAAAAGGTTGGGAACCACTAAGTTAGATGCTTAGAATGTAAGACAATCTCTTGATCTTACAAGTCGACAAAGATCCGAGATAAACTCTATCTAAATTCTAAATTGAGATGGTATGGAGTAAAGGCGACGGTGAACCATCACACAATCTGTTGAGATCTTTGCATCTCTTCTTATGTAAAATCATTAATTTTAACCCAATACAACTTCTACCATCTACGTTTAGTTGTGAAGATGTTTAAAAAGTTGTTTGTTAAGAAAAAAACAGTTAAACGTTTTGAAACATCAGACAATGAGAATACATTCGTTTAACTTGATACATTTCCTTCCATCAATCCAAAACTCGTCTTTACAAAACTCAACTCCAAGCTACGTAAAAACAATAGCCACTTGCTTTGGAAAACAACCATATAGCATCCTATTCATTCGTCCGTCACCAGGTAATCTTCAGTGTTCTCCTACATTCCGGTCGATGACAAATTGAAGTCATTTATTTCATTTTGTACACTCTGATGGCATTGACTACTATTATTTAAATTTATTAGAAGAGAAGCAAGTTCAAACTCAGGGCAACTTCAACGGGTTTATTGTCGTCTTTTGAACTTATGCCGGACATTAACAACCAAGGCTGCTAAGATATGAAAAGCAATATTCTTAAGACTAATGAGATACTTTGGTGCTCATATTATGGATGCTACACAAGAAGATACGAGATAAAGAAAATCTATAATGAATTGGAAAATACGAAAAGCCTTGGTGGAACTAGATTGATGGCCTTAAGACAGTTGTCTTATTGATATAAAGATATGAAATTGAAAATATGGACAAGTATGAGTCGAAGTTCCATTACTCTGGAAGCTCAGTAGCGCATGGAAATATTCAATGTTTGTGGAAGTATCATTTTTGATTGCCGTGGATCAGTGGTTAGTACGTTAAACTGCTGTGCAAGCTGCGTGGGTTCAAGCCTTAACCACGTTCACCGAACATTCTTGGTGGTATGACCTCTCGTCGGGAATGATAAACCTCCTTGAGTATAAATTGTCTCCGGGTTCTGCATGTGCTTATGAACACAAAAGTACTGCAGAGTCAAATGGAACCGAAGATAGTGGATTATAGGGTTGAGGAGATTGAGAAGGGATCTAGTCGCCTGTCACCGCGGCCACAGGAGATCTTATTGTGAATTAAACTCGCTCAATATCCTTAAATATGTATGTCCTCCGCTTCATCGGAGACGTTGCCTAGGTAACGATGACGGTGACAATGGTATAAAATGTACTCTGTTGATTCTTCGTCTTCGTTGCGCGTTCAACAGATATTGTTTTGTGCTATTCTCATAGCCATGATATTCGTTTTGACTCGACAGTTAGGAACCGAGTGACTGTTTGAATTTGACTCGTGGAGTTTCGTTCTTTTTTGAAAATAATATGTCGGTAGAAGGTGCTTTGCTTCTCTGTTTCCTTCACTTGGCATTCAGTACTGAAGCGCTTTTTACTTCAGCCAGTTGAGGATCTTTAAGGTGCTAATTGCTGGCCATAGAATGGTCTTGACATTATAAAGTGTGATGCAGATCCTTTTCTAGCTAGCTTGTCCGCCCTTTTCATTGCCTTCATGGCTACCGTATTCAGACACCCAAATGGGATAAAATTTGTTTAAGAAAGCTATCGAAATGCGCAGTGTTTAGCAGTTCGAGACTAAATTAATTGTTATTTCTTGGCTCATCTCGAGCAGTCGTCCCAGCTATTTATTTACTTTTTGTTGATTTTTTGTACTATCTGTAGATGTTCTAACCTGGAGTTCGTTTCATCTTCAGTGATAAGGCTTTTTTTAATGGGAACATAAAGGTAAGGGAAGTTAAGGATAATCCAAGAGACATATCAAGCCCTTTTTCTACAAGGGAATTCTTAACCTTGAGAGGAATAACATGAGAAAGCTAGTGGGCTTTCTTACCGGCCATTTCGGCCTGAGATATCATCTCATCGAACAAAACCCTTGTTCAGAAGAGGTAAAAACCCCTGAGCACATTCTCTGTGAATGTCCAACACTACGCTGGCTACGAAAGCGGATATTTCATAGGGAATTCTGTTCGTTGGCGGAGTTTTGAAACTCGGCTACTAATGACATACTCACTTTCATTAGGAAGGTAGTAGGCCTAATAGGCTAAGTAGACCGGAGACACAACAACAGATCTTGCTAGCTTGCTTCAGGCATAAGGGCAAGTTCTTTAAAAAAAAAAAAAGGATAACCTCCAACGCTGCAGTGGAACCTGTTTTCATGGCGCCCTTTACGCACACACAAGTTTGTCTTTGAAGTGTTTTTTAAGCTTGGCCTGTGAAGACTTCTGTTTGGTTTTCTGCCACCATACGAACGTTGCCTACGGTCTTGATATCAACGAAGTCGCAAAGGTTCCCAAATCCGTTAAGAAACGAATGATGGTCATATGCATACATAAGTGTTTTTCTTATAACAAGGTGCTTTGATGAAGGCAGTTGCACTTGAACACTTGGCGAGTGCTATACAGAACAAAACCTTGCTTGCTTGAATGAAGCCCTTGCGAATCTGTGCGATAATTAATCGGCACGCACAGCAAAATTTACATCTGCTAAGTAACACACGAAACAGTGTTCTGCTGAGTTGATGGAAACCCATAAAAATCAGTCGCACAGGCACAATGAACGAGACTCGCGACCGACTATTTAACAAGCACGAATAAACGTTTTTTAAGTCATTTTTCTTGCGTACTAGATTTAGTCTCTTCTCACATCAGTTGGTTCCCTACGTAAGAATGGTAAATAATGTTAAAATGCGAAAAGACCAAGACGGCATCAATTGAAAAATAGTGATCGTAGATCGTTCCTACTTCGCTTTTCAAATGTGTCATC
The DNA here is from genome assembly GCA_917880715.2 of Matsumyia berberina. Lineage (NCBI taxonomy): Eukaryota > Metazoa > Arthropoda > Insecta > Diptera > Syrphidae > Matsumyia > Matsumyia berberina. The sequence goes on along the minus strand of OU862870.1, from coordinate 103,711,094 downwards.
CTTTTTGGTTAACTATGGTTCTAATCGGAGCAACGCAAAGTTGACTTCGTCGTAAAATGACACTTTGCGAAAAGGACGAATAAGAGAAATCCTTCCAAGGGCCAATTCAAGACAAAGAAGATTTCTGAAACCAATGCTTTGAATATTTTGCCTTAAACGGCGTGGTGCCATCGCCCATATAAGAGGACTAAAACGCTGTGAAAAATAATTTTGTCTCCCATGCAGGCAGTTTTGTTTGTAAAACACCGAGCTGTCATAGGACGTGGTTATCTGTTAATACCTGGCAACGGATCGAGTGAAGAAGTAAAGTACAGCCTGTCTCTTAAAATCAACAATATAAATTCACTTCATTTGGGTGCCAGGACTGCCAGGGCATAGGCACATTCTAGGTAATTTTATGGCGGACAAACTCGCTAAGCATGGCACAACTTTATCGCTTTGGTAGGCATGCTAAGAGGCTACTGCAAAGATTTCTGCAAAAGTTGCTTGGACGAAGAGGAAAAGGGTTCCCTGCGCTCTCCAATCGCAGAAAAATACACCAAGGGGCCAACTTCTTTGATATGTAACTTTGGTAAACTGACCTTAATAGGTGAACTGGCATGCACATGTATGTATGTAAATATCAGGCGACTTCAATGCTTGATAACAAACTCTGGTTTGATTCTCCGGGTAGCTTTAGGGAACTTTTCAGATCCTTGTAGTATCATAAAGGCCTATAGTGGATGTGAGTCTGCATCTCCTCCAGATTGCAATTCAAACGAAACCTAACCCAGCGTTTTATTAAAAAATAAAATTACACACTAGACTTTAGAAACTGTGTCCAGTGTTAGAGAAGTCGAGACATTTTGTGCGACTGCCCGGACTGAACTACTCGGAATGGGATTTATCTCGCCAGAAACAATCAATCACGATCCTGAGGTTCCTCCACAACGTTGATCATGCTTCGTCAGTTGTATGAGAATCTTTAAGGTCTCAGTGCTTTAAAAACCATTTTCAGTGACCTGTTTAATAATTAACATCGTTAAGAGACTGGCCATGACTGACTAGTGCCATATTTTGACCTATTTATACAGGAATTTGCGGTCAGAAGTGCCCTGAGAATCAGCTAAACGAATTGCTGGAAGTCAAGCACGGAGCATACCCAGATCGTAAGTAAGTACACGGACAATGTAGCAACCACTGATTATAACGGTGCCCTACCTAGACTTCAAAAGACCATTCTCTTTCTCATTCTCAAGCAGAGAAGAATGGATATATACTGATGGGTCCAAAATGGACATCGGCATGGGTGGAGGTATATTTTCAGACAAATTTAGCCTCTTTAGATTAGACGGCCGGATCATAGCGACGTTTTCCAGTAACAATTGCGGCCTGTGACACTGCGATGGAGATAATACCATGTGACGATAACACCTTTTTCATCGACAGCCAGGCAGCACTTAAAGCGATTTCTGCTATTAAAATAAAATCGAAACTTGTGAGGTGCTGTCGCGAAGAGCTTAGTGCTCTTGCCACACAGCATTAGATAAAACAATGCAGGGAATGAGAAAGTGGATGAGTTGGCAAGGGTAGGTTCTACATTACACCTAGAGCAGGCTGATCAGTCAGTAAAAGTCCCGCCATGTAAACTCAAACATGAAACATGGATCAGGATTCTAACGGAAGATGGTGCTTTTTGGACTCCTGTAAAATAACAAGAATACGATAGTCAAGGTATAGTGCTGCCAGAATTTATACTCTTATGCAGAAGGATAGGAAAACCCTCTCCATCCTTGTAGGAGTAATTATAGGTCATAACAATCTGCGCTATCACATAAAAAAGTTAAGGTTAAATGAGGACGACCTTTACAGGGGTTGCGGAGACGAGGAAGTTAATGCGGACACAACCCACTTCCTCTGCCACTGACCAGGTTTTTGCCACCTTTTTTTATAATTAATGCGCGCTAAAGGGGTTAAGACTACCCTTAAACGAGAGCATGGGCATTAGCGAAATTAGAGGAGAGACGTAGGAGATACCGATGCACGTTGGTCTTAAATGCCTGCGGGTTGCAGTGACAGAGCTATGTAGATTGTTCCATATTCGCGTTGTACGGCTTATGAAAGAATCTCTATATTTGACTGTACGCCCGAAATTAGGCTTAAGGGTGAACTGATGTGCATTCGTAGCATGACGCGTATTGCGGTTGAAGTATTGAAGGGGTGGAATGCAACTGGCTATTTCGCTGGAGCACTGTTTATGAAAAAAACGATAAAACAGCAAGAGACAGGAAACATTTCGTCGGTGTTCGAGCGAGTCCATTGACTTCGCAATGTCCCTGTCACCAATAAGTTTTAACGCGCGATTTTGGATTCTATCCAGAATGTGCAAGACGGTTTTGGGTGCACCAGACCAGATATGAGCGTTATACTCCAGCTTTGGGCGAATGAACGCCTTATAAATTGACGCCAGATCAGAAGGGGTAAAGTATTTTTTGCACCGTTTAAGGAAACCTAGACATTTCGCAGCATTTTTGGCGATTTCGAATATGTGGTCGTTCCAGCGAAGGTTGTCACTGACACACATACATAGAATGGAAAGTCTTTCGGTTTCGGCGATGCAAGTACCATTCATGGATAATGATTGAAGAGTGGGGTTTCACTTGAGTGACAGAAGACAGCATTGGGTTTTGGATGCATTCAATTCCACTCTATTGGTTAAGCCCCATTTCATTATGCTGTCAAGGTCGGAATTTAATGAGCTTAGCATACGTTACCGTTCCTCTTCTACGTCCGAAGAGCAGGGACGTGAGTTAGGGAACGAAAATGAGAAGCTGAGGGTACTGTCATCAGCGAAGGAATGGATTGGATTAGAAGTTGCAGACAAGAGATCATTTATAAAAATGCGAAAGAGAGTCGGAGACAAAACAGAGCCTTGGGGAACACCAGCATTTATATGGTGAATTGCAGACTTGAAACCGTCCAAGACCACTTGGATTGAACGGCCCGAAAGGCAATTTCTAATCCATTGAAGAAAACACACATCGATCCCAAATGCACGCATTTTCGACAGAAGAGCTTGATGCCAAACTTTGTCAAATGATTTTAAAATGTCAAGCGCAACAATCTTAGTTTCACCAAAGTGGTGGATAGATTGGTTCCATTTCTCGGTGAGATATGCCATCAAATCACCAGTGGACCTGCTGCTGCGAAAATCGTACTGGGCATTACAATGGGTCTCTACTTATGAGCCAACTCATCTACCTAACCTAACCTAACATCGTTTAAGAAGAAAACATGGACCAGAAAAACCTCATGAAGTTTCAGTCATGAACTGCTTTGAATTGTTTCTCTCATCCTATTTAGCTATCTAGATGAACCCAAAACGTTGTCTACTACTTTACGACAGCTCAGAGCATATTTATAAAGTGGCAAAAAATGTCAAACTATGACGTCAATTTATTTGCCAATAAAACTCTCCGGCCATTATCCGATTGATTGGCAATTTTTAGGAAGTGAAAAACGATAAATAAGAATTAACAGAAGCATCTATTCTGTGCCTTAAAACTTGACATTCAGTAGACCAATAAACAAAAATCTCATTGAGACATCTCAGTGTTCTTTTGGTTGACCTTTTGTTTCAAAAGCTGTCACCGCTTCTTAAACCCCTCATCACATCTGTGTAAAACCAGAACATCCGGTATTTGAAATTGATTAAAGTCGAATTCTTAGTCTCAAATATTGTCGACAGACATAAGTTGTTTTTAAATAATTAGCGATGACATAAACATCTACTTGGAACAATGGTTATATAAAAGTTCAACAGACGTATGCTCCGTCCAATGCAATTGACGTCCCAAAACCAGTTTATACATTTTATGACTGCCCCCATGTGAGACCATAAATAAGCTGATCTGCAAATGAAATAAGAGGAAAAATGTGAAGGTCAATGCAAAGTCCCCACAATCCAAGCTGAAACCTACTCAAAAATGCTAAATTATTCACAAGCAGTAGACTGTATGCACTCGAGCCATATGGTGGCACACCAATGACTCACCATGCAGTGATGTCATCTTTAAAGGGAACTTCCTAAAAAGGCGTCTACATGCACTGCAATACAATCCCTCCCCCAGACCTCAACTATAAATGAATGTCCTTGTGTCCAAAAATAGCTCGACGACTTTGCTAATCAGCATGCACTCGCACTTGGTAAAACGGCGACAACTATTAAAATCCACTAGACACAATATAGAAATGGAGATGTCGTCCGAACACAAAGAGAACGATTGAACAAAAAGCAAAAGCCTTGAGAGAGAGAGAGAGATCGGGGAAGAAAACGAGCGCATAAAACCTGGCGAAGGTGTAAATTATAAGTACTGCTATTGCTATTGCTATTGCAAGCACCGTTTCGCTTTTATCTCGCGAATCCGCCGCGCTGCTTATGTCATCGTTGCAAAGAGCGAAATTGTTTCGTTTCGATTCTACCTAATAAAGGAGTAGGAAACCCACACGACAGCGAAGAAGAGATGCCTTCCTTACCTTTAGCTACAGTGAATCCGATTGATGTTATTCCGATTACAAAGAGGAGAGTTGCTGCCGAGATTTTCTGCATTTTCACAATTTTTTTTTTCTTTATCCACACAATAGAAACAACTTTTTTTCACATAAATTTCACACGAAATAATTTTTGCACAAAACTTCACAAATCTAACGAAGGAAAACTATGAATATTTTTTCTTTTTTATTTTGTCACACACATTCGAGTTGAGAAAATTTGTTTTGAAAATGAACTTGGCATGCGAGTGTATCCAAACGAGGGAGAAGCGTATTAAATCACGAATCAGCGAGATGTAGAACAACCGACAGACAGCGATAAATTCGAATCTGATCCGAGCCAACTGAAGTGAGTTGTCTTGAAGACAGCTCTTGGGAAACTGAACGTACCACGGAGTCGGTGCAACCAGGTAAGTAACTACTATACTTTTTTTTTCATACTACCAAGACCAACCACTTAATATCCAGTACGATGTACGATTTATCGAGACGACGGAGGATGAGGAATTGCGGGAGAGAGCATAAAGGCAGAAAAATAAGAAAATTGAAACTGAAGTTTCCTAACGCACGCGATCGAGTGCGGCGACCGTGTGGTGGAGTGGTGTGCTAGTGGATAGTGGTCAGTGGTGGAGCGCGAGATTCACCACTGGCTTGCCACATTCCGCTTTGACTTCTTGTTCGTATTTGTTTTGTTTTTTGTTTTTGGGTTTCTTTTTCCTTTCTAATGGTGAAGCTTTCACGCAAAATGGGTTAGTGTTGGTGAGTCTGCAAATCGACCATTGTTATGTGGTGAAAGAGCTTTTTTGGTTTGACAGTTGGTTTTAGGGTGACCAGAGGCTGCAATAAGTTCGCACGACAACTCTTTTGTTTTTTACGACTTTTAGGTGGATTTCATAGAAATACCACCTATTTTTAGATGTAGCACTCTTGACAAAGCCATTCTCAACTCAGACCTCAACTTTCGTCAAAACGAAGTGTGGTATATCCAAATAAAAATCCAATAAGGCTACTGGGCATGATGGCTTACCGACTATGTTATTTTCAGCAGCTGAAGATGACTTGGTAGAGAGCATACACCAACATGTACATATGTCTCATGAATTTTTGATCTTATAGAAGTTTTGAAGTTGTAATAGGCGCCCGCAGCGAATGGAGAAATGAAAGCCCTACTACACTACCAAATTCCCAGATCTGGTATACAGATGGTTCAAAATCGAAAAAGAACAACACTGGTCCTGGAGTTCAAAAGTCACCAACAGTATTTCAAGCGGAAGTCCACGCTATTAAATTGTATACAAGAGAATGCCTGCGGAAAAGAACCCAAGGAACCCACATCTACATCTTTTCAGACACCCAAGCAGCACTATTAGCCCTTAAATCCTATACTGTAGGATCCAAGCTTGTCTGCGACTGTCTCAACCTCCTCGAAAGCCTTGCATCGGTAAATATGGTTACTTTAGCCTGGATCCCTGGACATGAAGGCTTCGAGGGTAACGAACGGGCTGTTTGGACTGTTTGGCGAGAAGAGACGGTTGCCGAACACACGTTCTGCATTCTGTACCCACTCGGTGGACCCGAACCGGGTTTTGGGGTACCACTTAACAGTGCCTATTCCAAGACAAGATAGTGGGAGATCAACAAACACGCCTAGTACCGGGCCAGCTTCCGGGCCTTAGATAAGTGAAAAAGTTAATCAACTCCAACCTATATAAGGCCAAGACTTTACTTGATCTCACCAAAGATAAGTTAAGAACCTTAAAGGGCTATCTAAAGGGACACTGTCCAATCAGATACCGATATTTGCTGGCTCTGTGGAGAAGAGAAAGAGACCGCTTTACATGTTCCATGCGTTTGTCCAGGAGCCGCAAGGAAAAGATTACTCCACTTCACGCGGGCACATTTAGGGCCCCTAATACGTATAGAGAATATCTGACGAATAGTTTTTCGATCCATAAACAAGAAAACTAACTCCTTTGGACCAACTATGGAAGTTTCGATCTCCTAAGCATCGCATATAAGATCTTTTGTGCTATGCTTGGTGAATCCTGAACAACAACAACCTGATTGGTTCCTATCATTGCGCTTTCAGAAGAGAAAAGTCCACACTCGACCAAATTTTCACACTTCGACACATCCTGAGGAAAACTCAAGAGTCCAAATCGATATCCAAAATCGCTTGATGAATTCAAAGGTCTCGGAAAAAGCGAATGCAAATTTTTATCTTTGTTTCATCTCTTGTCAGGGAATTGCAAACCTCCAAGTGGATAATTTGTTATGAAAAAGCCTCTCAATTTTCCGTTCGGACAGAAGGTCCGTTCCATTCGTATGAAAATCTAACACACAACAGCGAATATTTTTGCAAGAAGCACAGAAAACCCACTCCCAGCTCTCGCAACAAGACTGTCCAAGACCACTTGTGTTTCATTTAGCAAATCTAGTTAAATACTGTGGCTTATATTTCAGTGACCTTATGGTAGAAGTGAACTTGACGAATGACTACATTGTTTCAGGACATTGATCTAAGACTCAAGCTTTACTACATTCTGGCATACTTCCAGCGAATAGCAATTCAACTCGATATTCCACAAATTTCAGAGTTTTTTACTGTTATCAAATTATACCCAATCAGCCAATATACAAATATTTCTTTTTAAAAAAAGTTATGCAAACTCCAAAGGAAATCTATACGCAGTTCTACCTGAAAGCATCTCCCTTTTCCAATTTCCAAGCATAATAGGTAATATTTTCACATATTTCGTGTCGATCCTCAGATTACGTAGTACAACACTGCGTGCCATGTCCCAGGAGCGCCTGGCCTACTCGTATCCCCGGCCACAAGTTAACGTGTGTATTTTGCACATTTGCAACAAATCTTTTATAGTCATTTCGATGGTATCGCCTCTTGTCATACCACAAGGCTAACAGGAGATTATGTTAGATATCACTGGCGGTGGACATCTTCATGGTTCGCATGTGTTGTGTGTATCTGCAACCCAAACAGAGGGAGCAGCACTGAATGCCATGTAGAAAATAAGAATTTAATTTAGCGTGGGATTAGCTACTTGTACGATAAGGAGAGTGTCGCATTTTTTATGCAATTCAATAGAAAAGTCACTTTGTATGCATGGTAATCTGTTAATGGTGGTTCCAATTAAGTATATGGAAGTTTTGCTTAGAAACATGTTGTCGATTCTCAAGCAGTATAAGTGGACTTGAAAATGATACTTCTATGATGTTTTCGCAAATATTTGATTGACAAAAACCGTTAGCCTATGCGAAAATTACTAAGAAGCCTCCAGCAGAATTTTAATGAGGCGAACCATCTACAGATGATGTTTTGGCTATAGGCCAGAAAGTCTGTCTCCCATCTCGTATTTTTGCATTTTTGCATCATCTCTGGCCCAGTCTTTACAAAGAGGTTCGGGCTTTTATTTCACCCTAATAGCTGAGATTCTAAAACTGGCTAGGTTCGAGCATAAATGTTCAATTAGATATTCATATGCAATGCTTCCCTACTCATGGCCTAGCAATCGAAACAATACACAGACTTTAGGACATCAATGCAGTGGAATAACGCGTTAAAGATGCATGTGTATGTAGGTATGTACGTTCCCTACCGATTTTGTCATTTTTATGTCACATCCCAGACAGATACGTGAAAATTTGTTTGATAAAATCACAATTCGCCATTTACACACAGCTTCCGTGAATCGACTACGCATAATTCCTTTAGCTCTGCAATTTTTCTCGCAATTTTTTTTTTTTTCTAAAACTGAACTGCAGTTATCAAAGCTTTTCATTGACTAGTCTGCGCAGGTATCTTCCAAGAGCTGTTCCCATACCTATAGAATACTACTGATTAGAGTTGTCACGTCGATAATTCTCTACACCCCCAATCTGAAACAGGCTGATGAGACGATAAATACATACCGGAAAATTAGGTAGCGGTTAAAAAACTGTCACTTTTTCATGTTTTTTCTCTTCAATTGAAAATCAGTTCAGTTCAGTTCCGTTTTTAGTGCAGTGTACTCAAAATGGGTAAACAACTTTCTAGTGAGCAAAAAGGTGTAATTGAGTTTTAAAATAAAGAAGGGCTTTCAGCCCGGGCTATTTCTAAGAGAATTGGATGCAGCCATGTGACAGTTTTAAAATTGCTAAAAAAAAAATGAAGTGTATGGAACTTCTGCCAGGAAAATTGGTACGGGTAAAGCTAAGAAGACGACCGAAAGGGAAGACCGAATTTTAAAAAGAATGTCTTGCGCTAATCGAAGAAAATCAGCAAAACATGTGAATTCAGAGTTTTTTGAAGAAACACATACAGTAATTAGCAACCGTACGGTCAGCAGAAGGCTAGATTCATTCGGATTGGTAGCCGTGAAAGCTGCAAGGTTGCAATTTGCTAAAGCTCATCAAAACTGGACCGAACATGATTGGAAGGCTGTTATCTTCACTGATGAGAGCAAATGTAACCTCAATTCATCTCACGGTATCCAGTACGTACGGCGGATGCGCGGAGAAGATTTAAAAAAAAGAGTGCGTTTTAACGAGGAATAAATTTCCCCTAAGTTGTATGATATGGGGCTGCATTTCGTACTTCGGTCAAGGCGACTTAGTGTTTTGCACCGGTTCAATGAACGGAGACAGCTATATCGATGTCATAAGGGACCATCTAGTGCCTCCCATAGATGCCCTGTTTCCAGTCACTATTGATCCTATCATGTCATCGAGCAAAAAAAAGTAAGTTCCTTCATTATGAAAATCGATTGAGCATCAGAAATGAAATGGTGTAACCTATCCGTAATTTTGTATTATATGTGTCTCTAGGTGAAGGATTTTGTGGCAAGCATCGGTTTAAAAACACTAGATTCGCCTGGAAACAGCCCCGATTTGAACCCGATCGAGAATTGCTGTGCTCTTTTAAAAGCTAAAATATAATCCAGGAACCCAAAGAGAAAAGGAGAACTCAAAACTGCAATTTAGGAAGCTCCAAGCAAAATGACATAACAAGAGAATACTGTCAAAACCTAGTGACTTCTATGCCACGGAGAATTCAAGCTGCAATCAAGGCCCGCGGTGGTCACACAAAGTACTAATCAACTTGTTATCCTCCAATTATGTACTTCTGATTTAAAATTTTAAATAAAAATAATAATTGCTTTGTAATTTAATAATTGTATCTGATAAGTTCACTTTTTGTATTTCACTAACACATTATTGTATTGCAATATGACAAAATTAACCATCAACGACTGCTGAATAGTTTTACTCTCTAATCATTTTAAATCATAGCTGTAGTGATAAGTTCCTCAAAATTCGGAAGTGGTAACTTTTATTTGTCCATTACGGTATATAAGAGTACACCGAATATGTGCTTTTGTAGCATTCCTTCTGACCACAAGCGAAGCAGTCTACTTAGTGGCTCCACATTCTGGTAGACGAATTGAAACTAACATATCGTGTAAACCATGGTTTCCATGACGTGAACTTAAGAAATTCAGGCAGTAAAAAGCGCAGATAACAAGGCAAGACACGATGTGTAAAAAGTAGCAGCCAAGCTAAGTTGCATTCAAGAATCCAGGAATCCAGAAATAGATTGAAAGACTGGATTAATAATAATTGGATCTTCGCTACCTACCAATTCTAAAAAGAGTCTTAAGATAACTGCTGTTACCCGCGATCTGAGTTTAGAAAATGCGGAGCACTTATTTTTTCTTTCGATAGAAAAATGAAGCCGAAGAAATAAGAACTATGATGAGTGAAATATCAACCGCAGAAAATGTTGTTGCCAAAATGCTGGGATTGCAGACGACATGGGATGCAATGGTTCCATGCACAACGAACCTAATAGGAGCTACGTAGAAAACGCAAAGGAAAACGTCCAATGTACCAAGATAACCTAAAATGCTTACAACAGCTTAGCCGAGCCTTCGCCATGAAGAAATGGTTTTACCTGCGGAAGCAAGGAAATAAAAAGGAGAGATTAAGTGGATTAGAATACGGACTCAGTACACCGTTGTACAAATTCGAGATTAGGACATTGCCAAAGTTTTCTAGTTTTATTTAGACTTCGTTAAACTAACAATACGGCCAATAGAAGAAGGAAGTCATAAGGATAGGACTTTTCCAAGCTTCTCGAACACCCTTTGAGTTAATTCACTGTCAGTTGACGAAACACTTACTAGTTCTTATGCTGTTAATTACTTTGAAGTGTCATCCGATAAGGTGTATATTCCTAGACCAAAAAAATCCCACTGGAAGAAATAAGATAAGCCCTTGACTACTTATTCTAGCCACAAGGTGTTTTTCGTCATAAAGTTGCTAAATTAAGTGCAGTGGTGCTAGATGATTATGAAAGGAATCACATAAAGAAGACAGTAAATCTAGCAAAATTAGGCCATACGGTACCACATGCATGGTAGAACCTTAGGTCTGACTCGCAGAATTGCTCATGAGTCATGAGTAATACACATAATGGTAAGACCCAATGATACCAAAGGTGAAACAAAGGTAAAGCAAAAAATAACTATCACCAAGCCTTAACAGCTTCAAAGACTTTATATCTCAAGAGCTATACGAACCTGCCTCATGGCAGCCCTCGAGGCTATTATAAGACTCAGTAGTAAGCGTCCAAAGTCTGTTAAAATTAAATCAAGCAATCACATGGATTTCATTTGTAGGAAAAGGCGAATCTATAACGCGTGTACGTATATAGCAGCCAGAGATGTTCGCAGGGGTTTGTTAAGCTTTTGAATTGCTGGAGATCGAATTCATCCGTAACCGAATTCATGGTAACCCATGTCCTTAACCTAACTTCGAGGTGGTGTAGGGCGAAGGGCCTGACCATAAATCCCGGCAAAACTGTCCTTGTACCCTTTTCCAGAAAGAGGAAACACAACCTCAAACAAATCTCATTGGAAAACACCCCTATTGATCTGTCCAGCGAAGCAAAGTATCTTGGAGTAATACTTGACAAAACGCTTACCTGGAACTCCCACCTAAACATGGTTGCCAACAAGGCGACTAGGGCAATGTTCATGTGCCAACGCCTGTACGGCAAAACTTGGGGACTGAGCCCCAAAATGGTTTATTGGTCGTACAACGCCATAATCAAACCAATGATCACCTACGCGTCATTAGTATGGTGGCCAAAAATCCTGCAATCCACAACGCAGGAAAAACTGGGTAAGCTCTATAGGTATCACCGGGGCTATGAGAACGTGCCCAACGGCAGCTATAGGAGCAATGCTTAACCTCACGCCGCTACATCTGGCAATACAAAAAGAAGCTCTATGCTTAGTGCTCTAAGGCTGCCTCAGATACTGGTCCTTAGAGTCGTTGATTTTACAGGTCATCTGAGAATACTAGAATGCATTCATCGTGACCCAATTCTTAAGATTCCAGATACCATGCTCAAGAGATATCGTTTCTACAGAAGTTTCGAAGTTGTTATAGGCGCCCGCAGCGAATGAAGAAATGACGGCCCTACTACACTACCAAATTCCCAAATCTGGTATACAGATGGTTCAAAATTGGAAAACGGCAGCACAGGTGCTCGGGTTTATGGTCCCAGCTTCCAACGCGCGACAGCGCTTGGAAAGTCACCTACAGTATTTCAAGCGGAAGTCCACGCTATTGAATTATGTGCAAGAGAATGCCTGCGGAGAAGAACTCAAGGAACCCGCATCTACATCTTTTCAGATAGTCAAGCAGCACTGTTAGCCCTTAAATCCTATACGGTAGGGTCCAAGCTTGTCTGGGACTGTCTCAACCTCCTCGAAAGCCTTGCATCGGTAAATAAGGTCACCTTAGCCTGGATCCCAGGACATGAAGGCTTCGAGGGTAATGAACGGGCTGACTGCCTGGCGAGAAGAGGCGCTTACCGCCCACTCGTTGGTCCCGAACCCTGTTTTGGGGTACCACCCAACAGTGCCTACTCCAAGATAATACAATGGGAGATCAACAAACACGCTGACTACTGGGCCAACCTCCGGGCCCTTAGACAAGCGTAAAAGTTTATCAACCCCAACCTATATAAGGCTAAGACTTTACTTGATCTCACCAAAGACGAGTTAAGAACCTTAACGGGCTATCTGACAGGACATTGTCCACTCAGATACCATCTGCATCAAATGAAAATATCAGATACAGATATTTGTCGGCTCTGTGGAGAAGAAAAAGAGACCGCTGAACATATTTTGTGCGTATGTCCAGGAGCCGCAAAGAAAAGACTACTCCACTTGACGCGGGCCTCGGTCAATCCAGCGGAAATCCGGAAAATTGAACCTAAGGCTATTCTGAGGTTTATTAAAAGCCTCAATATAACTTCTGGTTAAACCATACGGGCCACCACAATAGACCTCATAGGTCGCAGTGCGCATTTAGGGCCCCTAATACAGTAATACAGTAACCCATCGTAAAGTTCACTTACTTCCTTACTTATGGTGGCGCTACAGTCCGTCTCAGTCAACAAACGCCTCCAGCCAGCTCGATCTTTAGCCAGCTGCCTCCAGTTTCGCCCGCCAAATTGGTTAAGGTCCTCTTCGACTTACGTGTGCCACCTGAGTTGCGGTGTTCCTCTACCGCGCCGTCCCTCGGGTGTGGATTCGAAGATTGTCCGGTCCGGAGCATTGGTGTCGTTGGACCTCCACTCTTTTGGCTAAGTCAGTGTCGCTATACAGTGTCGCCGTACAGTTCGTCATTGTATCTCCTCCTTAATTCGCCGTCTATGAAGACAGGACCGAAAATCACCCGAAGGATTTTCCTTCCGAAAAAGCCAAACCTCATCCGCTTTCGACAGAATCCATACCGCTATGCCATAGAGCAGGACTAGCAAGATTAAGATCTTGTAAAGGGTCACTTTAGTCGTTCGAGAGAAGGCTTTGCTACACGGTGTTCGGAACATCCGCGGCTATACCTTGGCTACAAGGTAATGGTCCGAATCAATGTTAGCCCCTCCGAACGTTCGGACTTCCATAATACTGTAGGAGTGCCTTGCGTCGACCGCAATGTGGTCAATCTGCTTGACGGTTGATTGCTCAGGAGATCTCCATGTTCCTTTGTGAATATCGGCATGCGGGAATCGCGTACTACTTAGCTACGATAACATTTCGCCCCGCAGCAAAGTCGACCAGCATAAATCCGTTATCGAAAGTGGTGTCGGGTAAGCTGTGCTTTCCGACAGTACTACCAAAGATGCCCAAACTTCCTAGCTTTGCGTTCAAATCGCCTAGGACAATTTTAATGCCATAGCTAGGGCACTGCTCATGTTGGAAAATTTAGCTTTGATATCAAATGTCGTGAGACGTTCGTTCACATACCGTCCGTCTCCGAGGCTTATATTCGTTCCGTAGCCCGGTACTTTTTTCGTGGTCGAACAGTTACCCCAACGCACAACCCCAATCAGGAAGACCACTTACCTTGAAAAAACCCCTAGAACGAGGAGTTGGTTTAACTGACGTCAGTAATCCACTTCGGGGATGTGACCGCTACCGTTGGCCCCCTCATGGCTCATCCACCACCACCTCTTTTCCAAGACTCCAACTGATTCTTGGTTGGAAATCCTTATCGGCCTCAGCTCCAAACATGTCGAAGTAGCCCAGATAAGGTTTTGTTCTTCTGAAAATTAGCGACACCATCGTTGATTCCGTCTAGGGAATTCGTCTACTGTCGTGTTTATAGTGCTGCATTTTTTCTTCTGGTCAGCACTCGCACATAGAAGTTTAACAAGTTGAAAGTGGGTGGACAACAACAGTGCCCAATAGCTACCGCGAGGTGGTTCAACAAGCACAATTGATGTGTAGTAACAGTTACAACACTGGACATCACCTAGTTGATGCCAATCAGAATCTACCCTATTACTACAACACCCAGCCATCCAACTATTGGCCAGAGTTCCCTTTCTACTGAAACACTACTCCTAAGAGCAACCAAGTATCTTGTTACGTATCTTCTTGGTCTTGACACCCAAAACAATGGGGTATGTGCTACAAAAAAAGATGTCACTGTCACGTTCCTGGAATATCTTCCATCCACGTGACTAGGTACCCTTGATGCTTGCACAAGTTACGCCTTCATTTTGTTCTTTACGGAGAAAATAAGAATTTAACATCTCTCGCCGTATCTTTAACCGAAAATGTATGCTTCATCCGACCCACTTGTGAGCTAATTAACTAAGATCTTCTTTCAACGTCTGAGGGCCACTGATCCCCGCTTTAAGTGTTTACTTTTACAACTTTTTTCTTTAGTGCGCGGTGTCAAGAACTCTCAACAAAATTTCGACATCGACGACCCACCTGCGTTAAGTGTCCTTTTATGGACGCAAGACGTTAATCATAGTCCATCAAGAGAAGGAGAAGCCAACAACCAGTTAACACGTTCCCCATATATGTAGGTACATACGTGCAGCCTGATCTGGATACCTTCGCTGAGGAGACAAACTCATCCTAAGAGGGCGATTTTTATGGACAACATCGTCATTGGTTTTTTTTTTTCTCAGTTTTCTGTCTTTCCTCCAACATTTGTTTGCGGGTCGTGATCGAAAATTTCGATTAAGAAAAAAAAATTTTTTATTTGTTTTCTTGTTGTCACATGTCTGCGTTGCCGCCCATAAATGGTTGTGTATTATAAACGCGTATCTTCAACATGGCAGGGGCAACAAACTACCCAGCCACAGACCCTCTGCAACACTTGTTCTAGCCAGATTGAGGGAATGATCAAAGAGATCTTCATGCGAATTGCGCGCACTCCGACGAGCGGGCAGAGCCTGCCCTCATCCGCGTCCTCCGTAATCCGCGGACGCGGGTATAAAAAAGACATAGAGCTCTCTCCAAAGTACAATTTGTGATCAAGATTCCGCTGTGACAAATAAAATTACCCCATTCTGCTGCACATCCCATGTGATAGCCACGAAGATGTCGTTTGAATGGGCAATAAACATGAACCCGGCAATGGCAATGGCAACGGCTAGATGGCGCGCGGTTATGTTTCTCCGTCTGTCTGTCTGTGAGTTAAAAAGTGACATTATGTGAGAAGATAACATAATTAAGGCGAAGTAAGTACGAGTAGTGCAGGAACATTTTATGATACGTGAAAACACATCACTAGTCACCAGTCACTGACACAGCGACGCGATCGCTCTCGCCCCGGCGAACACAGAAAACAATTACTCGATGCAGATTCGGATGCGTTGGCCCTCAATGGCACTGTATCTGGTGAGTTAACACGACATAAATTATCTGCTTTGCTTCCTTTGCAGGGGGGCCAATTAAGAACTATTGTTTGTGATTTTTATCGCCTCCATCTCGGGAGGATAGTGGAGGCGCTCATGCGCAGTTTTGTCATAGTCCGATCACACTACACCAGCCAGCCAGCCCGGTCTGTGGGTTTATTAAATTCTTACCTTTTCTCATAAAAGGGCTTTCGCACGACAGTTCAGTGTTTTTAATTATGTAACACGGCAGCTTCCTAGGTTGGATGGGATAATGGTGCTAGAGGGCGGTGCCCCAAAAGAGCCTAAGACTGTGAGTAAGCACTCATAAAATGTTCACTTGAAGCACTGTCACTGGAAGTAATTGGAGACGTGACGGGAACCGGTTGGCTTAGATTGCGTGCTAGATTCTAATGAAAATTTAAGCAATAGGCAGAGGAGTGTACCTTAAAACTTAGATCTGGATGATTTAGACAGAAACATTAACAAACTGACTGCAATTGCTCAATATGTTAACTGAATAAATTTTCTGTAAACCTCAGTTTTTCAACTTCAGCGAAAAACCAAGGTGGTTCCAAGATAACTCAGTGGTTAGTGCGTTAGACTGCTGTGCGCGCGGCGTGGGCTTAAGTCCCAGCCATGTCCACCGCAATATTTTTCGCGGCACCACCTCTCGTCGGGGAATGACAAGCCTCCGGGAGCACAATTTGTCACGAAAGAGCTTCTCAACTCGCCGTTCGGAGTCGGCAATAAATTGTAGGTTTTTTTCATTCGTGCGAAAATTGTCTTTGCTCATCCCGAACGGTCACGCCAGCTATTTATTTTTTTATCTTGGTACCAAGTTAATTCCGGACTTTCTTTCTGGATATGAAAATGGTTTTTCATGCGTTTTTTACCATCAGCCAATAAATCGCCACTAGCTGTATTCTAGATATCAGCAGCTTTTTTCAAAAGATAGATTAAGCAGTGACAAAGGCCGCCAAATACGCCTCAATCGCATCCATGTCACGAGATGATATTACGATGCATGTTGAAAGCCAGGATCTGCCTTTAATCGAGAGCAGGTTGACCGTTGACTTTGTAATCTAAGGGAGAAAGTGATGCTAAAACATCACATAACTTATGGAAAGGGTGTCCAACCGTCTGCGGACCATTGAGAAGACTTTATCCAAGAAAGGCAGAGCAAAAATTAATGTTCTGTCGGAAACAGGTTAAAATCCCTGTCGCTGTTGGTAAGCATACTTAGCGGGTACAATTCATTGCGATACCATACAAGTCAAAGTACAGCCCTCTAAGCCAATAAGGATGAGTTTATCTAGCACCTCATCGTAGGAATACAAGTCAGGATCTAACACTCCAGGTAAATTATTAATCGTTCACGGCAGACTTAGGCAAAGTCTTTTGATAATTTTCAAATTCACCAACATCAGCTCGACATTCTTCCACAGAAGACAAGAATGACGACATTAAAAAATGATTTTAATGTATAAATAGGAAAGGAGCGCTTCTTTACAGGAGGCATAGCAGTTAGTATTCACATCCGACACGATATCACGGAGTTCGCTAGTTAACTTTGCTGTGGGGCAGAACATCTCTGTAACAAGCACACGGTTTTCTCATTTCAATGTCTATACGGAGACATGACAGTCTGCTGATCATCAAAGGTCAATCAAATTGATCACATTGCAATCGATGCGAGGTATTGCCAACGTCGACTTAAATGGGTTTAGCAGTAAAAGAGGGCAAAACCAAGCACTTACTGTCAACAGAAAGACACACTCCACATCAACGAGTTCTACAGGATGTCACATTATTTGTCTACCTTGGCTCAAACAAAGAATCGTTACTGCCAGTCCTATCCCGAACAACTAAGCAAACTCCATAATCACCCCAACCCTACTTATAACATATGAACCCTACTGAAAACGAATGAAGAATGATGATCCCGTTTGCCCTAACGAGCACATTAGGGTAGGAGATTCAACCACGAGTCAAAAAACTGCCCACTGAACGTTTTAAATGCCTTAGACATGTAGAGCGAAACCGGAGGCAGTTAGCTAAGGACTGGAGTTTGTTGGTTTACACACAGATACTGTGGCGCCACTTCAGTAAGTAAAATCTGATCTAGCAAGAAATTCACCCGTAACACCCTACTATATAGCTAAGAAAATTGATAGCTTTCGGGACAGACTATGACTCCAAATTTAAATTTCGTCAAAAGTTTTACTATAGTACCTCGATAGCTACATAGCTATTTATACTGACGGTTCAATATTGTACTGCGGAGTTGGCGTGGGAATCTTCTCGAAACTCGTCAACTTATCCAAATTCTACCGCCTGCCTGAGTAAGCCAAGGTCTTCTAGGTAAAGCTCCTGGCAATCAGGCAGCCCTACCGACTTCATAAAAGCGACCCAACGCGCAAGCATAATATTGCTAACTAGTGAACCTAGGCGGCCAGTTCAGTGTTACGCTCCTGTTGGTCCGGGTCACAAGGGCATTGTTGGACACGCCGACGAACTGATCACCCAAGGTTTCGTCCTTTACAGGTCACTCGCGAAACGAGTTAATATTCCACTGTGTTGTCAAGGACAATATGCATTTACACTTCCTGTCGCTGGCCAACCTCAGAACCTGCAGAGCAAACAACTGCATAGTAACAAAAATTGTGGCCAACATATACCAAAAGCAATACTAAAGGGCTGCCTAATAGAATCCGCCCTGACATCGCTAGAATTGTAGCAATAAATACAGGTCACTGGCCAATTAGCAAACATACAGTGAAACTTGGTATCCCTTCCAACACACACTGTAAGGATGTTGACTTTGGCTAAACAACGTCAAGGAATTTTTGAGTAAAAATATAAACTGGTGCTCCTCCTCAACTCCACCGGATGGATCTGAGGACCCCTGATCATACTTACTCTCCTATGTACCTAAGCCGAGTTTACAGCCTCGTCGAGTCCATGTGAACAGGCATAACATAAAAGTTTCGGCAATCAGATCGGGCTGAAGAGCTCTAGTCCTCAAACAAAAACGAAATAGCTGGCGCGGCAGCTCTGGACAAGCTTCTCGTAAACGTTCATGTTGTGCGTGTTACATTTTTGAAGACAAAATGCAGAATACAGTTTCGCCATGATTCCTCAAGGCTTGACGTCACACAGAGGTGCACATATGTATATTTGCACATAATTTCAGAGGTCACTAAAGCCTATAACCAAGCCGAACTCATACCGCTTATACCGCGATCAGAATCACTAACCGGTGTTGTAAATAAAATCCCCCTTCTACATAGATACTAACATACACATGTGGCCCATCTTCATTGTTGCAAGACCTAGCACTGAATAAACCCCAGTTGAAACCGCAAAGTGTTAGGGTATTGTTCTCAGTTTACATGGGAAAACGATTGCAAACTATTTGCACTGTTCGCACCTAACCATGGTTCTTTGGTTTCATGGTTCTTTTGATTCTAATGCTGGCCCCGACGCTCCGCGCCGGCCGGCTGCTCCGCCAGCCTACAACAAATGAGTTGTTTGTTTCAAATGATTGATAATTTATTGCGATGTAATCCTTGCGGATAAACCCTAACGTGCTACACGTGAGGTACCGTATTCTTAAGCACTCACGTAGTACGGTTTGTTAAGCTGGACATTGCACTGGTTGGTTGGTTGGTTGGTTGGTTGGCTGACTAACAGCCGATGCATATTATGGCGAAACGATAACTGTAGCGGTGGTCGTTTCGCCACTACTTTGTGCAACAAAATGCAAGACCAGAAGCAGTAAAACAATTAGAATACAAGACGGAAACGACGCGGATCATTAATTTATCTCCTGCCTCGACACACATCCCTTCGCTTTGCTTTGCATTGTTATCTCGCGATAGAACATGTATCTTTCAGATAACAAGATTGAGTGGACGTACTTGATCACTCGATCGACTGCGATGCGAAGTGAAAAAAATCTCCAGCGAAGCGGTACAACAACATAAATACAAGAAGTTTTTTTTTTTTTTTGCCAGAGACGTACGTCTTTCGCAGAATGAAATGTATCTAATGCCGTAATCTCCCTTGGAGAACCGTACACTCGCCGGCAAATAAATGCCAGTCATATCTGACTCATCAGGTCTTAAATCTGCTTGATCTTATTAGAAGTGTAGTAGGCACTCGGCGTGTCTCTCCAATCACGGCGGGTTCATCCAACTGTAGAATCGCGTAGATCCCCAAATGAATTGAGATGTATAAATCCATTTGAATTGAAATTGTGTCAACATGAGTGTCGCCGATCCGTTTGAAATGTTAATTAATGTTTTGCGCCCATGGCACTCCCACTCAGATTCGTAATAAAATTCTGGTTGTCGGTGTGGTCGCGGGGTTATGGGGGAATATCTACTTAATTTATTTGCACTGTGGCGTTGAGACGTGTCTGATTGTACGCAATTTGCGAAAAAATATCTTTTTGCCGCAATTTAATTAATGACTGGCATTAATTGGTGGTCTCTCAGTTGAATGATGAGGTGTCTAAGTAAAATGAAAGATGTACAAGAAAGATACAATATGTCTAAAACGAATCGCATGTTACCCTATCACGCCAGGTAGCCAAATAGGCGTAAACGCGTGATCTGTGCCCGTAGCTGTTCGTTCAATTGAGTGAATTTTTAAGAAAGAAGACGAAAGCAACGATTATGTCCAATTTTCTATTCACGCTGAAATTCTTTATGACCTCCTAAGACATTATCTGGACTAGCTTTAGTAAGTAATACTGACTAAATGTGGCTCTACAGTCCGGGGTGGACCTGGGCCTCAACCGACAAGCGCTTCCAGCCAGCTCGATCTTTACCCAGCTGCCTCCAGTTTCGCACGCCAAAAGGGTTATGGTCCCCTTCCACTTGCGTACGTCACTTGAGTCACGGTCTTCCTTTACTCCGCCGTCCCTCGGGTGTGGATTTGAAGATTATCCGATCTACTCATTCGTTGCAACTTCATTGTTCTGGCTAAGTCGATGTCGCTATACAGCCTGCACAGTTCGCCATGGTTTCTCCTCCTCCATTCACCATCTATGCAGAAAATCACTCGGCACCTGGACTAGGTTTAGCAACACTAATTTAAAGCTAAAATGATGTTACAACAGCAACACTCTCAGTCCTGAATGGACCTACAAAACTTGGTTTGCCCCAGCGGCAGAGCAACTACCAAGTTCGTGACCAAATGCTTACATCGACAAATCTTAGCGAGCTATGACTTCGCAATTATAGAGACATAAGTGGTAGAAACGGGCAAAACCAAGCATTTGCTGTCAGCAGAAAGGGACATCCAACATCGACGAAACCTACAGAATGTCACACTTTGTCTACCTTGGCTCTATCTTGAGTAATGTCAAACGAAGAATCAGTTTCTTTGTAACCAAATGCTTGCTTTACCTCCAAATGTTTAGTATGTAAGGGTAAGCGGAATAATCTTCACTTAGGCCTCAGTAGAGCGTTGGGTTCCCCTCGTTTACTCGACCGATCCGCAGGAATTATCCAGATTTGGGACATGTGTTGGATGGAATTTAGAGAAACTGTGCGTGTATGGCTAATCTTTCTGTTTCCTTAGTGAAAGTCAGGTATCACTGATTCCTTTATGCATGAAATACTTCAAGTCTGGTGACGGTTCAACAATGGCGTGAAATTTAAAATGACACCTCTTGTTGAATGACCCTATATACAAGGTGGCGCAAAAGCCATCACCCTATCGGAAGATGCTATAATTTTTGCAAATGGCGGCAATTGTCAACTCTACTTTGAGATTTGTGAAGTAAACACACATCAACAAGCCATGAATCGCTATACTCCTAAAGAACGCGGAATATGGGTTCGATTTTTTAAGGAATAATTCGTCGGTGGTGTGAATTTCGGCGTAGATCGTCCAACTGGGCAAACACTACGACGTTTAGCCGCTCACCTTATGTGACAACACGAGATGCTGTCAGGTCTGGCCGGTCCCGAATCAGTCGCTCTGCTGAAAATAGCACAGCTTTGGCTGAACATGTCGCAGAGGACCCCGGAATATCGACCAGACGACGTGCCAATGTACCCTGTAAATAGTCCCACCAGCGCTATTAGCTCTCAGCTTGAATTTAGAATCTTTAGACCGTGTAAAGCGTACGCATGTTGGCAAAAATTGCAACCACGGGCGGGGCGCCTGGTACTATCTTAATAGACAAGATAACGTGGGCTACTGATAAGTTTGTTGATGACATTAGGCTTTCGTACCTTGACAAAGATTGGATTGTGGAATATGAAAAAAGGGGCTCGAAAATACCAGATTCTACAAATTTGGACCTAACATCTTAGAAATAAGCAAGATAAGGTAGTTTGATGCAGGAGAGTTCCAGTCACCTTCATATAGCACGTGAGTCTGGTGTAGACTTCCTTATAACACCCAAAGCATATACAAAACTCATATCCTGGAAACCTTGCACTGGCCAAGTATTGACGACCAGTTTTAGGACAGGAGTAAGAAACCATAATTCAGTGGCCAGCGACTAAGAAAGAGAAAGAAGATTTTCATAACCCAAATTTTCTTTCCATAAGACGATCAATGTATTGCAATGAAATCTACAGTGGAAAACCCTCTGGTAAAAGCAGACTCTGCCACTTTCCTATAGAATTGATGTCCAAAAGTCACAAGAATGTGGACCACAAGGGACATTCCCTCAAACGGAATCAACTCGACTTATAGCCTAGCTATGATAGGCGATTTTTTTTCCGTCATACAGAGGACCCCTCCAAATGTTACAAAAAAAAAAGATATGTAGATACTCCACAAACGTTTGATGGATCGAAAGCGAAAAGGTGTAGAAGAAATAGAGACTCGAGGTAAACGATTTGTAAAGCAGTCGCAGAGAACGGTGTTTAAATTGTTGGTTCACAAAGTTTGGTCCAAAGTTTAGAAATACATAAAATGTATGATAGACTTCACCAGCTACGACATAAACGCTTAAAATTTACAAAGAATATCGACTTACCTTTCGAAAAGTTGAAATTGAGTTGAAATTCTTGTAGTCGTCGTCAGGAACCAGGAACCACAAAAACACACACACTGAGCTGTATTCCGACATTAGAAACGGCGACAGGAATAATTTTCACAAAAACTTCCGGAACACTAACAATTTTAAATGAAACACTCCGCCATGTTTGAAATCAAATTAAGCTGCAACAAGATTTACGAAGTGAAGTAAACTATGTACCTGCCACTGTTCTATTATGCCCTGGGGTACCAATGTATGAATGTACGCCCACACATTTCTCAATTAATTTAAACAAAACAATTAATTCGAACAAAACACTTACACCACCAATTAGAAGCAAATTTCAAAAGCCGGCACAAACCGAAAACGACACGAATGTTCATGCACAATTCTCGCACATCTTGGCTATGAAAACGAGCAGGGAAAAGTTTTTATAATTCGATTTTAGCAAATTTTAAAACACCCCGACGTACATGTGTATGATAAATTACGTTTAAACAATTTTTTTTACATTTTAGCAACCAAAACAACTGTTTTTGATGAAGAAATCAAAGAGCAAAAATTAATTAAAATTGAAACTTGAAACGCGAGCCACAGACGTGATTCCGATTGTCGAACCAGAGAACATAACTGTTGCGTTGCAAACACACTGACGCACGCACTGTATGTAACTGGAAGGTAACCATTCCAGGAATTTCCATATAAAGTTTAAAGCATGGGCAAGGGCATGACAGATTATGTAATTGATTACTGGAAAAAAAGGTTAAATAAGTACTAGAAGATCAGTAAAGTATTTGTCGGTAAGAAAAAATCATTTTGAATTTGGGAAGAAATTAATAAAGGACTGGGGATTGTGTAGTCAATGAACACAAGTGCGTGCAATTGAAGAAAGGGTTCTCACGAACAAATTGGGGGACTTTGTTTGCAATCTTTATACTCATCTTCATCTTTTACTAAGGTGGATTAAAATACCACTAATTGTTTTAAACATGAATAGCTAAAAAGATTTAAGAACTAAGACAGGTTGGTAGAGATGGCGGTTCTAAGAACCCAATTAGCGCTGGGATGCGCCGTTTTGAAACTACAACTCATTTGGCTTTCTTCGCGGGTGTTTTAGGTTGATGGACGAAGATATTTAAATCCAACATCAGGAATTAAGGACAAGGATTACTTCACCAATATTTTTCTTGGAAATGTTTTTGAGGCCGTCGAAGAAGGGTATGCCTAGGGCCTGTTTGACCATCGCTAGGGCTAGACATTTGCACAGGCAATGATACATAGATTCCTTTTCGCTGTTATCTTTGCATCTACTGCAGAAGGTGTTGTGGGGGATGGCTAGCATGGCTGCGAGTTTTCTTATTGGCCAGTGGCCTGTACTAATGGCTACGATTCTTGCTAATATCTGGCCTTGATTTGCCTAGTAGCTCGTTTGTTTTTTAGTATTTAAGAACTAACTTTGTTGCCTCGACAGCGTTGTCGAACTCGTTAAGAGGTGCTCACGTGGGTGTGGATGTAATGACATGGAGAAATGTGATTGGAAGGAACGGTGACCTGCATCAGAATGCGAACGGAGAGAAGCTTTTGCTGTGCAGAAGAAGCTTTTGCTGTGCATGTCCACTATGAACACCTTCTTTCCGCACAAAGACATCTTCTTCGTGGTACCATCGTGTGTTACAAGAATGGTTTGTAAGGTTCGTAATTGATCACCATCTCGTGCTGTGCAAAATGTATCTCAACGATAATGTAGCTGTTCAACCAAAGCTGGTTACACGTTTACGGTCGGAGAGTCTGAAGAACGATGAGATACGGGAGGAGTTTGCACGGCATTTATCCCAAAGGTTTGAACAAATTCCAATTGTTCCGACAAATGTAGGAAAAGAATGGCAGTTGTTTTCAACAGCAGTCATTGCCTCTGCAGGAGATGTTTGTGGAGTAAAGCGGCTCTTTGTGGCGGCTGGTAGTAAGAAAAGAACTGCGTGGTTTAAAACACCCGGAGTTGAAGAAGCCATCAGAGAGAAGAAAGAAGCCTTCAAGGTGTGGATACACTTGGGAAATCGGAACATGGAGGCGCGAAGAACTTGCAAGCTGGCTGTTATAGCAGTTAATGAGCAGTCTTGGAAGGAGTTCAGCGACCATCCGCTGTCTCAGTGGAAGGAAGTTTAATATCATCGAAGGAGTCAAATCCAAAGATGGTGTACTTCTTTCCGATGAGAGGGACATCTTGCGTAGATGGAACGAGCACTTTTCGGAGCACCTCAATCCCGAAAAGGGCACTAAGTATGGCAGACGCATGATTTTGAGTAGGGCGGAGAATAGTCCCGACGTGGAGGAGATGAATTTGGCGATTAAAGTGCTAAAAGTCGGCAAATCTGCTGATGTGGATGATATCCGGCCAGAAATGCTTAAGGCTTTGGGTAAAGAGCAAGTGAAATGGCTCTCTCGTGTCATTAAATTGGCCAGTGAACGCGGTGAAAGATCTAGCGACTGGCAAACTAGAGTGATGGCAGTGCAGTGCGGCTTTCGTCTAGGTGGAAGCACAACCGACCAGCTATTCACTCACAGCGTGGTCTTGAGAAGGCCTGGGAGTATGCCAAACCTATCTATAGTTGTTTTGTGGATTTGGAGAAAGCATATGATCGGGTCCCTCGAGGTGAACTCTAGAGTGTACTGCAGGAGTATGTGATTGACGGTTCTCTTCTAATGGCCATTCAATCTCTGTTCGGATGGACGGCTTTAAGTCGATACCTTTCTATGGCGAAAGATCGGGAGATGTAGAGAGTCCACTTAAGCACCCTAATCCTCATAGTGGATAAGCGGGTCATTGAAAATGATGATGATGAAGATAGTTATGCGCATCTGTATCTTGAGCCACATATCGTTTCGTGATCGTGTGTTGTTTTGTTTTGTTTTGCTGCTTTTCTTTGTTCATAACTTTGCTTTTATAGATATCGACCCATAAAACAATTTTGCGAAAATCGTGTTATTTTGCATCAATTCAGATCATTATTGTAAACTATAAACTTTCCAATAAACAGTAATGAAGAAGACTGAATGCCGAAAC
Organism: Matsumyia berberina; assembly: GCA_917880715.2. Taxonomy (NCBI): domain Eukaryota; kingdom Metazoa; phylum Arthropoda; class Insecta; order Diptera; family Syrphidae; genus Matsumyia; species Matsumyia berberina. Next base: position 103,685,288 of record OU862870.1, on the reverse strand, counting down.
TGGTCGCAATTGCTTTTGATGTAGGTAGGTATAGAAAAAAATTATAAAACAACGTCTCTTATAAAATTTACTTTTTTTTATGGAATCCTGTTTCAACGTCACTTGGTGTCATAGCCCACTAAATGATAACCAAACTTATCGTCTGGATAAACACTATCTAAAACAAGTTCTATCTAGTCTATCCATGAAGGCAAGTTCCAGCGTACAATGAAGGTCCCGTATCCGTCGCGGATAATGCCGATTGGTGAGAGTCTTTTTGAAACCGAATCCTTTGTCCCATCCGCTTTGCAGAAAATTATAGACTTAACATCTAACCGAACAATGCATCACTGAATCCATTTCAGCTCTATTCGTGGACAAACTTTTATCTCAAATGTACCATCACCTTCTTTTCCCGTCATTTTATGTTCAAAGATCAACATTGTATGTGCATCCGATAGATATCTGTATCCTTGAATAGACGTGAGCCGTTTGATGTTATCATTGGATGTCTCCTGAACGGAGTCCGAGAGATTTAAACCACTTTCCAGCTGGGGCTTACTTTTGAACTGCACATACAGAGCTTGATTATTTATGGTTCCACAATCGTCACCCATGCGAAGCCCAATAGGGTACCGGTACCGTGTGAGGTTATACCCTGCGGCAATGGTCTTATCATTAAATCATAAGGCAAACTGAAATATATCAAAGATACTTTCTTTGGCATGTGTTGTGGCGGTCGGTGTTGTGAAAGTCTCCGACCGAAATATAAATTTCAATTATATAACACAGCGATGGAGACGTAGTACCTTGTGTGTGGATGTGTACCTCTCTGTGTAAAAGACAACAAACTTGGCACACATTTTACCCCCGGTGCCCGGACTCAAAGTGACCGAACAATTGCAGATATTCACTGATTACCATTTATAGCGCCTTCGCCTTCTAGGCCTCTTGCATGGCTGCTCACATGGTAATACATTCTTACAGTCGCATTGCCCAACATTTTCCGATGGAGTGTCGGTCGACACTGTGCCTTTATCCAATTACTCTATCCTTTTGTCTGGAATACCTTGGAACGGTTCTTCGGGGTTCCTTTGCTTCTTTTTTTCCCCCTCTCGCTGTTTTATTCTCTTAACGATTTCAAAAATGTTTATCATAATGATGTCAAGACGGGACACGAGAGTGTGTAATTGATAACCACGCCGAGGCCCGAGGTGATACTTAAGGAGAGACAGAGAGATACCTGGGAGTTTCTAATTAAAATTGCAGGAATGAGTCGATTAACGATTATGCTTCTGGTATAAAGGGGGATTCGGCAATTTTTTTTTTCTCGGAAGCGGTGTCTTAACAGAATTCCAGAAGTGTGATTGAAATTGTCTTTGGCCTTTGGTAAGGGTGACTTTGTATGGTAAAATATGACAGACAAGTCTACATTGGTCATTAGATGTTTCTGGTTTCTAGTTCGATGGAGACAGGGATACAGGCATTTGTTGTCATTCGCAAAATTGAGTATTTGTTGCCATTAGCACTGGTCACTGGCCAATCGGCACGTACGCTGCCAAGTTAGGTACTCCCTTCAAGATTCACTGCCGTAGTTGTAACAATAAACAGGAAAATGAAACTTCGTCTGGAACTGCCCGGCACCTCACATTTGGCAAAGTCTGTTTTGAAAACTTACCAGAAATGTCTGATCTGATAACAAGAAAGCTTCATCTAGGTTCTCAATTTGCAGTGTAATTGTGTTTAGGCTTGATTCAACGAACTTATAAGAAGAAGGTGGTTCATTGGGGAAGTTCTCTACATTTTGTTAACCCTCCAAACCCTCTTCTGGAGTCGTACATAAAGAAACACTCTCACTAAGAACATCACGCGACAGGAAAGGAGGTTGAGGACGTGGTGTATGGCAGATTCCGCTTGCTTTGAGCGGATACGGCTTACCACAGTACAATTTATCTAAGCCAAGAAAATCAGGAAAAGTTTTAGACAGCAGAGACTTAAATGTTGAAGGTTCCTTGACAGTTAACAAGTTGACTGTCAAAAGCTCGTCCTTTACAGCGTTGACGCAGGCTTGGAAAGTGTTTTTCTTAGATATCCCAGGTGGTACAGTAATTACATCATCTGTGACTGTTGTTACACTTTTGCAACGAGTCTTTCATCTGATCCATTCAGAAACTTTCGAGTTCAAGATACGAAAATACATTGTTAAAACAGGACTTTCAAAGACTTCAGGTGAAATAATGGAATGATTAGGGATGTCACCGTACTGCATGTTAGGAACTTCCGGAAGAATTTACCAGTTGTATCTAGAAAAACACGAACTGGTAAGGTTAAAGCGTTCGTCAATATCTTTGGCCACTCGTCAAAAAACTCCTTTTCGACATGAGGATGGACGTGAAAGGTTATATTTCTGTTGACGAATTCCCGATAAAATGTCTTCGCACAGGCGCTCTCTACAGCTTCTAGTTGGTCTTTGGGTACTTAGGTGTCCAAACTTGTATTTATATTTGAAATTGGTCTAAGCAAGTTTGTGCTAAGCAGCTTAGGTGTGTTGAAGGTTGTTTTGTAGGAGTCCCCCTCAAACTATAGGATAGTGCGAAATACCAAAGATGCATACCGGACAGGATACTAAACTGGAACCTGGAAATTAAAGGAAAAATAAAAAGGGAGCATTGGTCGCCTTCTTAACCTGCAGTAGGATTTTTGGGAAAACTTGGGACCTAAACGCGCAATTTAAAAGCCCTTTTAGGCTAAGCTTGTCAAATCAAAATGTTGGAAATTGAACTCATATAGAGACGCTCAGATACGAGAGCCTATATGAGATGAGGAGGATATCGCCTTTATCGGCCCATAAGCCTAACCTAACCCACAAGGATTTGTGTCTTCTATGGTAGATACATATATAAAGGTGGTGGTGAAAGGGAGACTAAGGTTGAGCATGGCTTGGCTTTCTGTCACGACACTATTGTTCATGGGAATTATATGTCATTAGTTGGTTGGTTGCGTGGGTGACCTAAAGACTTACTTAGACCTCAAGTGGGTCCATTGTACTTATAAAAACCAATTGGTGGGATTGGCTATCCTGGAAACCATCCAGAAAGGGATAGATATCTCAAGAGTTTCGTAAAATCAGCGATATAAAAGTAAATATAAAGCTGGTCGTAGTGATCTGGCTATTGGCCCTGTGTCCATGTGGCACCATCGTGTATTAACCCCGATCATGGATTTCTTATCCATTTTTCTGTAAAGAATGCTTGCAACCGAAGGGATATGTGCGAAAAAATGTCGGTGGACATAGCTGGGAATTGAACCCACTCCGCTCGCACAGCAGTCCAACGCACTAACCACTAAGCCACGGCGACGTATGTACATACATACATAAATGGTACTAGTTTTCCTGACAATATTTACGTTTTTGACTAACTTTGCAACAGGTAGGGTTACGGTTATCTCCGCTTAAAAAGCGCTGCAGCCGTCTCCCCTGGATTCACAGGAGATGCTGGCACCAGTACCAGTATCCATTCTGGATAAAGCCTTCGGTGTAGATGGTTACTTCTTCTTCAATGCAGACTATACCCTCAAGTCCTGTCTCCTTTATATTTTGATATTGATGCGATATGGCATTGCTCAAATCTAAGAAAGGTCTTGAAGCCATCCATGTAGATGTGCACGGACTACGGCATATTGCCTAGTAGTCCTAAGGTAATCGTCTCATTCCGATGTTTTCCGGATTTGGTTCCATTTTTTGTTTAAATCGTGGTATGGCTAGTCCACTGTAAAAACTGTTGCTAGCGCCGCCATTAGAATTAAAGCCTCCTCTCAATGGTCAAACAACCAAATCGGCCATTCCTCGATCTTAAATCTTCTAACTTTCATTCTGGAAAACACCGACTACACACCGTCCAAGTTGAATTTCAACGTCAACTTTCGGACTTCCATTCCATCCCGAGAGGAGTGGGAGAGTGATAACGCCAGAGGCGACCATTCTGTTTATCTCTATACCGACGGTTCCAAAACCGAGAACGGAGTGGGGGGTACTGTTTTCTCCGATATGCTTAACCTTCTCACTTCGTCTTTCGGACCACTGTAGCGTTTTTAAGGCGGAAATCATGGCGATCAACGAAGCCTTATCCTGGCTTAGGCAAAATGCGATATCCTTCAGGGACATTATAATTTTTACCGATAGCCAGGCTGCTATAAAATCCCTGGAATTGGGATGTACATGTTGTACATTAAAGGCTACTTCAGACTATCGCTCATCTCTCATGGAGATGGAAGAACGTTTTAACATTCACCTATGCTTGGTAGCCGGTCATAGGGACATTTCAGGGAACTGTAAGGCCGATGAACTCGTTAAACGTGGTACTACTCTAGACATTCTTCCCGAACGAAGGAATCTGGGTATTCCACTCGCTACATGTAAACTTCTCTTAGAGTACGATGCGATCAGTAAGACAAACCAAAGGTGGAGGAATGGTACCACGTGCCGTACCTCCAGGGAGATCTGACCTATGCTAAGTCTCACTCGATTTAAAAGTTTGATCTTGCTTAATAGGTCGCTCATTAGCACCGTTATTGGTGTTCTCACTGGCCATTGTCCCATTGGCCTTCATGCCAGAAGGATGGGTCTCTTTTCAAATAACTTTTGCAGGGATGAAGAGGAGGAAGAAACGATCCTCCATGTCCTCTGCATTTGTCCTGCCCTATCCCAAAGAAGGAAGCTCTATCTGGGAGCATATCACTTCGACAATTTTGGCGAATTATCGTATACTGACGTCAAAAGTATCCTCACCTTCATCAAGAGCTCCAAATGGCTTCAATAAAGTGAGTTTAGGGTATAGATCTATGTGTTACAACAAAGGGCCGTTTTGGCCTACGTGTGTAGCCACCCACCTACCTACCTACCTAGTCCACTGTAAGGTTATTAGTGAGATGGCTTGAGCAACGTAACACATACATCTAGTCGATGACATTGTAACCCTTCCCATCAATCAAAATAAACAAAAATAAATTCCCATTTCAAGCTCATGCTGTTTATTTGAAATGCAAAAACTTAATGACTCTAGTCAAACATTCAATGCGATCTCTGGGAATCCAATAAAAAAGTCGTTTATTTATTTAATATTGTAGAGCCATTTAAATTCTGCTACAGCAGTCAAGACTAAGTGAAGCCAAGTGGAAGAGTCACGTTTCACCGATTTGTACAAATTATTCATTCGATGGAGTGAACCGAGTGTCGTTTTAGTGAGAAAACCTCAGGAGGAATGCGCCGCCGATAATAAAACGAGATACAAGATACGTAGCACTGTGTATTCTATTAGAAGTCAATATGCATGCATTCATATCTGCGCGGACATTGTCACACGTTTTAACGCTCTGTACAGCAAACTACTGGCGATGTTATGTCAACACTACAATAATCCGTGGTATAAAAATTCCAAATTGATTTCAAGCGCTTAAATTGAATGCATTGGTAGTGTTGTTGGCCCGTACACCTGGTGTTACGGTGATTATCTTCACGAGAAGTAAAGAGGAAGTGGGTGGTTTATGTCAGTTTTCATTTCATACCTCGACGATCTGTAGAAGTCGAGTGGACATTTGAGAGTCGGGGTCAATGGGTTTCCGCGAGTGCGCTTAAGTGGCGTTAGATACAATTTTATTGATTTTTTTTTATTGGAATATTGGCCATTAAACGAGTAAATTTGATGGAAAGAATGGAGGAACAGTTTAACGAGTTAGAATAACAGCTTCGACTTACACAGCAACAAAGACGTTGAGTCAACAAGTCATTAACTGACACCTACTAACTGATTATAATTCTGAGTTTTCGGGTGAATGAGATGTCATATGCCATTAATGGGCTTTAAAGTGGCTACTGGTCTCTAGACAAAAGCTTAGCTGGACCATCTGTCTTTATGGATAGCCACCATGCCAAGCCGATGTGGTTCCGAACTTTTTGTCGAGTTATACCCTGTTATACCCATTTTACTGCTATTTTGTTGATTTTCGAAGAGCCGAGAAGGCGCTTGATGAAGAGCTTGCACTATCAGCAAGCTCTATCAGTGCACTCCCCACATCATCAACGAAGGTATACCACCTGATACAAGCAGGACCAATACAAAGGAAATAATCCGAAGTACCGTCGTCCTCTCCACAAGCTTCGCAAACAGTAAACGCCTCGGACATTGAGATGCCATTAGGGTGCTAAAGTGGACTCTCCACATCTCCCAATCTACAGTTTACAGTCTTTTCTGCAAAAACAAGAATGTCGCCGATTTCTGGCAGATATTTGGGAGCATTCGATCTGTCTGTTTAGTCTGTCTGCAAACCTGGAAAGCTGCGTCACAGCCAATTGTGTTTGTAAAAACCCAAACGTCAATGGAGACCCTCACTCAAAAACGGGAGAAGACCCAGAGCAGGTGAAATCATCCTCTGAGCCTTGCCTAACAATCTCATCGAAGATGTGTTTTCCAGAGATCCCAGTGTGAGTTTCGACCCAGATAAGAGTGAAAAGGTCCAGACTTGCAACCAAATACAGAGAGTTCTTGCATTTTTGAACTATTTGAAACTATTTTAAAAGGGTTGAGCAAGGCCTTACGCGCAACTTGTTCTTTGGAATATAGTTCACGGCCATTAGGATAACCTAAGTCTCTGCTTTAAAACAAGAGTTATACTTGCCTCACGAGAAGGTAACGTTTGTACTTAAGAAAAACGTTTTTGAAGCGTCTTTTGTTAGTGGATTCCAGATTATATGAATCAGTTAAATAGAATTATCAAATGAAAAGAGGTTTCTATTACTTCTCCTAGGTCTGACCTAGGCTAGTTATCAGCCCTACCTTGCACCACCTGCTCAGCACACAAAATCTCCTACCAAGTGAATAAAATAAACTAGCTGGTAGAAAAGAAAGTCCAAAATTTCCTAAGTTAGATGGGGATGGACAAAAAGAAAGTTGAAAGAGAAAATGAAGAAAAAAGAAGCCATGTCCAGGCCAATGCCTTTGAGAAGGGCGAAAAAGAGACAAGCGAAACTAAACAAATATCTAGGGCCCTATGCTATGCTTAACCTATCTTAAGACTAATCTGAACTTTTCCCTAAACACTAACGTCCGTTTTCCATGAATCTCCCAGGTAGAGGTTCGTCATAAACCTCAAACAAGCCAGATGTTGATGGCAAAAGTTGGCCAGCACCCTTGATGCCCTACTGCACAACCAATAGCTATATCCGATATTGTGGGAGATAGCCCCTTAAAAACCTTCCGGTCACAACATTAAATGTCCTGTAGTGTGTCGCGTGTGTCGTCATGTTCCAGTTAATCATCGTGTCTTGTACTGTCATGCAATCACTTTAGACTACCATAACCTCACTGGTCAGCGCTGGACTCGTGGACATGTCATCTTTTTTTTTTTCTTTTTAATTTAATCCTGTGATGTGCAGTAGATACGCTGGTCAAAATTTTCTTTAGTGACATGGAACAGGGATATTCCTCCTTCTTCTCTCTTTTTGCTTTGCAGCACTGATTCGATAAAGCAGCCTATTTGGTTCCATCGTCGTTACTCGAGATCAGATATTTTGTTTCTTCTATAACTGAGGCAATTTTGAGCAGCTTCGGAGTCATGGCGGAACCTTAGAATAGTGTTTACGGAAGTTTGACTGATTGTTTCTTGGGTGGTGAGGCCTCTGCATCGAGCTATGGCAGAACAGTCCGACGGACCAATGCGCACCTTGTTAAGATGCTAGTGAAGTGAACAATATCCAGTAAGACAGTCCATAAGAATAGAATTAGAAGCCTAGAATCACTTTTGTTTAATGCGAGCATTTCTTGACCTCTTAGATTCACGAAGTCTCTGAGCTCGAACTTCAAACTCGATGTGTCTGGTAAACCACAGATGAAAAAATGGCCTATCAACGCGAATTTCGATCCTTGTCTCATGAACTCCCGTGTCCGGGAACTCAATTGGATATTTCATACGTAAGTCGTAGTTCGTACTTAAGTTTGCATAGCAAGAGATAAGCTGTAGTGAGAGATTTTCAGCTTCAACTTTATTTTTGAAGCGGAAATTATTTTCACTGAGCTGTAAGGAAGGAAGAAAGGGCTCGTAAAATCCAGATATGACATAAAGTCAAAAGTTTCGAGTGCTGCCATTAGTCTAGTTTTTGTTGGACTGATAGCACGTGGAAGTTAATTTTTATATCCTCTCAATGATCTTGAGGTTGATGAGTTTGTAGGTAGCTTACAACCAAAACAGGCTGTCACTGCTAATATTCTACGCCCTTCACCCTTCTCCTTCGTGTTTATTTGAATTGCAGCCTTTTGACACTACCAGAGTTGGTGGTTTAAATTGAAGCGTCTTTCTCTTGTTGGTAAACAGTGTCAATTTCCTCCGGAATAGCTGCCAGTCCTCTTTGCCTATTCCAGATGGGCAACCACTTGGGGAGCTTTACTTGCATAACTTTATATTGAATCTTGAAATAGAAATCGCAATGGACTTACTATCAATATCCAACCAAATTTTCAAAGCAAAAACACTTATGCTGATCGTAATGGAATAATAGATCGAGATACAAACGCCAAACGAATTAAAAAATAAATTTCAACTAGAAAACCTGCAGAGCTTTAATTTACTTTCGACCATAACTGTACGTCAAAGCCGAAGCGCGTCATAAATCAACGACGAGACCGAAATAGAAGATAAGTCTGTAGAAGTATTGAAGCCAATCTAATAGATACTCTCGCCCACATCTACATCCAACATACAACTTATTGTTGTCTCACACTAAAGTCGTATTTGTCACATTTTCTCTACGTTGGTGGTATTGTCAATGTCATATAAATTTTGTTTTTTTAAAAACCCATACAATGGTAGAACCGCATTTAAGAGAGATTTTCAACAGAGCGCTAGACGGATGGTGGGTGTTGGCTATCAACACTCAGAGACGGGCTGACATACCATTTACTTCATCGTGCTGAATCTCACTTAAAAAAAAAGATAGAGTGTGACGGATACTGATCCCCTCCATCCAAGGTGTGTCCGCGCAGTTGCCGCTCTGTGACAACTGGCGTGGTCGAAACTTAAAAGGAACAACCGCCTGTCACGCGGGCGAAGAGTATGGAATACCTGAAAAACTGCTTCATCAGCGTTGTCTGTCAATCATTCTATATGTCTTTACCGGCGGCCTCGCCATAGCGCAATCATAATCCAAAACATAATCCCTCCGCGGTTCTTGACCATGTCGTCGTTCAGGAATTCACTTTTTCCCCCGAACTTGGTGACGACATTCGCATTATCAGCTAGAGCCACCGTTTATGGCGAAGCTATGCGTATGTAAGGCGGTTGCAGGCCGATCCAACATTCGTTTCCAATTAACCGATAATGCATTTGCTCGCACTCGGCTAAAACCGAAGCAGAGTGGCACGGCCGCGGACCGAAGAACAATATTTCCACCATGGCGAACAATTGATGTTGTCTTGCCATTTGTGGATTATGTCAAATGCTGAAATGTGAATCTCTGGCACCGCACAATCGGCTGTGGAATACGAAAATTGGATAACAATCCCGGGGGGACTGCGCATGTGGATTGGACCGCTCTGGTGCCATGCTTGGTGGCTTGGACATTGGACATTGGGCTGCTTCTCCCTGAATTCAGTTTGGCGTTTTTGTTTTCGGACTTGACTCGCTGCTGGCGACGACAGATATGTGATATGTCCATGAGCGGTGACTTTATGGAGTGATTACTGTTGTGTCAGCGTGATGTAGTTGGTGTAAGACGACTACGAAATCGGACGGACCCAGCGGGGTGAACGAGGAAATATTGCTTATGGCTTTGGGATGTGGGAAAAGTGCCGGTTTTTTTGTTTACTTTAACGTGAGCTTGTTGCAGCCACTCTTACAAAGTATGCGCATTGCTGAGTACCTACTATGGGGTTTGCTGCGAATGAGACCGTGTTTTGGGTGCGAAGTACATTAAGTGCAAAACAGGTTATTAAACCAAATAAATGTTTGTTAGTATTTGTTGGATATTGCGGTACTTAGGTGCTAAATAAATCATGAGATCCGTTGTAGTTAACAATGCAACAGAGTAACAGAAGAAAAACGATGTTCTACTTCTGCCTTCCAGGAATCTGTGACGTGTTTGCAAATAACTTCGAAATTGTGCGAAATTTACTTTATAGAAACCTTTGTACAGTTATCTGTTTTATTTTATTTTTCTACAACAAAGACCAGGATAAGCTTGGGTAGGTAGTTTTGACTGCCAGCACGCTTAGGCTTGCGATCCGTCTTTTTTTCCCTGGACACTGTCCTATTTTGAGTGACGTCCGGGGCGATTGTGTCCGGGGTTTTTAAGAAGTTGGGGTTACTGGAAATCGCGTAAACAAAACGTAAATCATGACCGGAACGATTAGGAGAGCACTTGAAGGCTTTTGCGGTCGAAGACAGTGAATACACAGAAAAGATCAGAAACCCTCCTCCCCTCACCCCGCTTAATTCCATTTTTTTTAAATTGTGTCCGGAGACTCAATGTCCGCGTTTTATGTCCATGACTTCTAGTTTCATTAAATTTCTGATGACAACTTTATTGTGACAGGGCCGATCTGTAAGCTTCAAATTAAGCAGACGCGATTGCTTATATGCGAGAAAAAAATTCCCAAGTAGAGTTTTTTTTTGAAGGAAGGAGAGGCCACTTTCGGACCTCTAATTCGTTTCTACAAGGCAATATCCGGTGATGATATCTATTGTACAACTAACGTGCAATCTCCTTAGCAAGTGCAAACTTTTAAAGCGTTAAGATTTAGCTTGCACCATATGTATGTTCATACCTGGTAGTTTAGCACGTAATGCCATTGGACAATCTAACATTTGGCTCGGTGATAATAACTAACTTAAATAATAACTGGGAGGTATACCTAAGTTCAGCAATGTGGGTAGAATAGGTCCCGTCGCACCATTCTTGGGGAGCTTATCAGTCTTGCAATTTCCTGATATGACTCTTGGGCTCAATGCTTTTCACCAAAACCTAAGCGGCAATCTATAGCTTGTTTGTAAGGTAATGAAACAGATTCTGGAGATCTTGGGGCTGCTTGGATGTCTCTCAAAGTACTAATTTCCTTAGCTGACATTGAAATCCCCTTAAGCCAAAGCAAGATGCGTTTAATCATTTTATCCACCTGAAAAAAAGTGTAAAAAGGCTCAAGTTTGGACTTTTGGAGAAAATATCCTATCCTTCCCTGTCTTGGATCTGGAAGCCATTTAAAGGAAGGTAAGTAGATAGAGGTGGTGAGTTCAAAGTACCCAACGGGGGTTTGCTTCTCGTCAATACCCTCAGAGCTACGACAGAGTGTGTTGTGAGGAATACCAAGCTTCGCTGCATCTTCGCCAATTGGCCAGTGAACCGTACTTATCGCAACAGTTTTGGCGATATCTGGGTGGGTCCTATGCTTGTTGTAGGTTGACCACATTGCTCTGGATACGATGCGGTTGTTTGTTCTGCTCCAACTGAAAATGGCCAAATGTACCTATCTATTGCACTTGACAGCGCCCAGCGGAATATCGAGTTGTTGCGTAAGTTGCGTAAGTAAGGTATCAAGGCCTGACAAGTTTGTGGGTGGCTTCCTTTCCGGCAATATCGTTGTGACCCAGACCCACAGGAGCGCGACTCTGCACCGGCTGCCTAGATTCTTCAAATTATTTCGGTATTGTTCCACTAATCAATGGCCTTTTCGCTTGGCTATCGACTAAGACAGCGATGTTACGTTTAGGTATTTAGTCATTTTTAAGTTGTCGACATGCTCCTCAGATTACCAGGAGCTCCGCCTGGAGGACGCGCTCAGAGACACGGTGGTGGTTGGCTAAGTTGTCGGTTCCCGATCTAACTCCACCTCTCATTTTTGAGCCATCTGTGTATATGCCTGTATCATAGCGATCTAGTGCTGCTTTTCTTTGCACTCTTTTAACTTTTTTAATATTATATTCCTTACTCAGAGTGTGCCACTAGATTTGTGACCCCTAGAGGTGAGAACAGATCGAGCGATGGGTATAGGAGGCTACACAAGCTTTTTTAACCCGTTGTTCTATGTTTCGTTTCTAGCTTAGCTTTAAATCGATGACACCAAAGTCTAGCGTCGGAGGATAGTGAGAGGGAGTGACAGTTCAGGCGTAGGACGGTGAAGTTCCGTGCTTTGGGTTTTGTAGTGAAGAGCATTCAGTCAGTTTTGCTCAGGCTGACACCGAGCCCGCAATTTCGAGCCCATGTGCTAACCTTTTCCTCTCTTACGGATGTTGTTAATGGCCAAGAGCCAAAGAAGAGGCGTTCCTCTATTGGCAATTTGGGTTAGTTGGCTGTCACCTAGTGTGGCATGAATAATTCTTGTTCTCAATATGGATATAATCCAGCGGTTAAGATACTGCCCTTTGACAAAATATCCCTCTCACCAGATATAACTTTGAGGTAGTTAAGGACTTGTCTAGCTAAACTCCGCCTAAGTCCCAGTTCTACTCGGAGGGATGGACTTTGTTAAAAGTGTATGAGATTCCCGTCTGTTGTTTCACTACATCATCATCATTTTCAATGACTGTGGACTCTCCATAAGTTTGGCTGGAGATGCTTATTGGTTGAAGCCTAGTTCCATCTCCGACTGTAGGGCCGTGATAAGTAGGTTTTCTGATTATCATCGCCCAGCATTCGATGAGATGTACTGGATCATTGACTTAAAGAGCCCTAACGACGCGTTCATCAAATTGGCGTTAGATGATCATTGCTTAAAATAATAACTACATGCGTAAAAAATTCGCTTGACGCAGTTGACCATGAATGTGCAGTGAATCCCCCTGCGATCCTCTAATAACGAAAAGCCCACAATAACATAAAGGACTCGACCATCGAAGGCAGCACAACAAGCCCATTGGGACCTATGTATGTACATATGTATGTGGCAAGAATCAGGGACGGTCACAGTTACTACTGGGACAACAGCTGCAGAAACCAGAAGGATGACGAATCCGTAAATCTCCTGCTCTGATTCTGCTCCCGCTCTAGCCAACATTAGATATCGAACTCCTGTTACTTGTTACATTATCTAGGCCAGGGGATCTTAACAATATTGAGTTGAAAAGGCTTATGAAGTTCAAATCTTAGGTTAAATGTACTCTTCTTGTCGTTTCAGGTTTCCACAAGCAATGAGTTTATTATGGGCACAGTGGACCGTTGTGGTCTACGTAAGCCAAGTGTCAGAAAGCCGCCATCAGTGTACCTGCCTACCTAATCCATGGAAGACGAAGGCTCTTAAACGGGGAAAGGTCGATACTTTTCGAAGATGACACCAAAAATACAGTAATTCAAAGAGCTGGCGCCTATTTTATTGTAGAATTAATAGCAGTTTGTCTACTTTTGCAAAATAATAAAAATGTCATGGCTCACTTCAGAAAAATTGCGATTGATTGGTTTCACTCCAAACGACCATTTCGTCTTTGAGTTCCATAAGTAAACAGCCAGAGAATTATGAGTGGATTAATAATTTGCTCTCTTAAGATCAAAATGAGCAAATAATAATGAGCAAGGTAAATATTCCCATCGTAGATTAGAATCACTTTCTAGACAGCTTCCAAGCCAATTGTTTTAGTAGAACCAACAACCTCCTTATGCATGCACCTGATTTAAGCATTGCACTCAGGCACCCGATTGGAGGCAATTATTACTTACTTACTTACTTAGGTGGCGCTACAGTTCGGGGTGAACCTGGGCCTCAACCAACAAGCCTCTCCAGTTAGCCCGGTCCTTAGCTAACTGCCTCCAGTTGCGCACGCCAAGTTAGTTGAGGGCCCCTTCTACTTGTGCGCGCCACCTTAGGCGAGGTCTTCCTCTACTGCGTTGTCCCTCCGGGTTGGATTCGAAGACTCTGCGTGCCGGAGCGGTGGTGTCCATTCGCTCTACATGCCCCAGCCATCTTAGCCGATGGATACGTATCTTCTTGACCAGGGCGATGTCGCTGTACAGCTCGTATAGTTCGTGGTTAAATCTTCTCCTCCAAAGCCTGTCAACGCATACGGGACCGAATATCTTCCGAAGAATTTTTCGCTCGAAGCAACCAAGGATATTTTCATCCGCTTTCGACAGTGTCCATGCTTCAGCGCCATAAAGCAGGACTGGGATGATTAAGGTCTTATACAGAGTCTCCTTAGTTCTTCGGGATAGGGCCTTACTACTCAATTGCCTTCTTAGCCCGAAGAAACAGCGATTGGCAAGAGTTATTCTTCGTTTGATTTCCGACATGGTGTCATTATCGGAGGTAATAGCAGAGCCAAGGTAGACAAAGTCCCTTACTACCTCGAAGTTATTAGCATGTACCAAAAGGAACAGATTGTACGATATTGGGCCAAAATTTGGATGCTTAATGAAATCAAAAATTATTTACTGATCCAGTCGAATACAAAACAGTTCCATGTGGAAATAACGTGATATCCTCGTCCATGAGTCTACCATATCAGATAAGGTTGCCTGTCTGACTTGAACCTAGACCTCTCTTTCAGTCTTACTTCAGTAACTTCAGAAAATTACAAGACAGTGTAACTGTAGGTGCAATAAATTTAGCAAACGAATACCATAAAGCACAGGCTGCCATTAGATGGATTATATACAAGACTATAAAATTTGGGCAATGAGAAACTGCCCCTTAGCACCTAAATTGCAGTACACTTTAATAAAAGCAGCTTCTCTTACTCAACTGGGAGTTTTAGTCAAGGCAACCACCCCCTCAAAAAAAAAAAATGTACACACACTTTCAGGAATTAGCGGATATCAAACCCTCGCTGTCTCAATACCATTATAATCCTCTATATATCAATATGGTCGCCGTGGGTCGGTGGTTAGTGCGTTGGACTGCTGACCGAGCGGTGTGGGTTCAAGCTCGAGCCATGTCAAGCGAATGTTTTTCGCGGCACCACCTCTCTTCGAGCAATGACAAGCCTCCAGGAGGATAATCTGTCATGAAAGAGTTTCTCAATTCGCCGTTCGGAGTCGGAAATAAATTGTAGGTTCCTTCCATTCGTGCGAAAAATGCAACACGTACAACATGAATGGTTGCGAGAAGCTAGGCCTTGGCTCATCCCGAGCTGTCGCGCCAGTTATTTATTTATTTTAATCGATGGTGGCCCTTATGTCAAACCCAAGAGTTCCAAATCGATACCTACTATCGATTTTTCGATTTGAATACTGCTTTCTATGGTTTTCGTCTCACTCATCGCTTATATAGAATAACAATGTAGAACGATCATTACCCTGTCTGGTGGGAAAGACCGTCTAGGTGGAAGTGACGCCGCTCCAAGGAGTGTTTCTACGAGCTCCCCAACAAAACATACTAGCAATGCCTTGGGTAGGACGTTAAAATCGTGTAAGGGGATTTTGACGCAGAAATAAGAAAAGGAGAACCTCTTTGGTAGCACGATCGGTAGACAAAGCCTACATGACATCACGTCTGGAAATGGACCTAGCCTAACTGATTTTGCTTCGGGACGAAACGTCACTATAGTTAGTACGCGGTTTCTATACCTAAGTACCCATAAGAAGACATGGCGGTCTCCTGATCAACGCGCCGTCAATCAAATTGATTATGTTGCAATCGACAAAAATCACGCCTTGAGTATTCTCGATGTCCGAACTTTCCGACCACCTACCTGTAGCCAAGGTACGAATGCGGATATCCCAAACGTCTCAAAATCGAAGAACTACTGTGAGAAAATATGACGTCGAAAAGCTACTTTCGCAACACACTGCCAGAGCCTTTGCCGATCGTGTATCCCATGATCTCTTGAGAAGTCCAATGCCGCCAGCACCAAGTGCGAAAGACTAATGGAAACGTTGCCAACAAGCCATCAAGGAAGCCGCAACTGATGTGCTGTGTTTCAAAAGAGCACCACCAAGAAACCCCTGGTATTACGAAGAGTTCCGGCAAGTGCGCGCAGCAAAACAAGATGCATACCGACCGGCGCTGCAGATGAGGGCGAATACTGCTCGTGAGCTCTATGAGTAGAAAAGACAGGAGGAACATCAGCTTTTCTGAAAGAAAAAGAAAGAGCACGAGAAACACACGATTGTGAACATAGAGAAGTGCTACTCCAGGAATGATGTTCGAAAGTTTTACCAAATGGTAAAAAGAACATGTCACGGCAACAAGACCCGAACAGAAACCTGTAAAGATGAAGAAGGAAACATTGTAGTAGAGTCACAGCCAGTGCTGAGAATTTGGAGAAACTACTTCTGCAGATTGTCTAACGGCAATGAAGACCATTATCGCTCTGTCAGGCAGTATGAACCATTCAACTTAGAAGGTGATAGCCACAACTTCCGTCCACATGACCAAAATAAAGTAAGGATAGCAGTATCCAAATTTAAGTTCAATAAGGAAGCTGTCCCTGACGCCTTACCTGCCGAACTGTTTAAAGAAGCTGGAAATGACTTTGTAGAGATCATACTTCAACTCTTTTCAACAATTTGGTCAGATGAATGTATGCCTGATGAATACATAGAATCTCACCGCCATTTGCCTGAAACACAAAAAAAGTGACCCCTCAGCTGCGCCAATTACAGAGGAATTAGTCTTCTTAATGTCGCATATAAGATCTTATCTGCCAAATTTTGTGAACGCCTGAAACACTTCGTCAATCAATTGTTCACACTTCGGCAGATCGTGGAGAAAAGCCAAGAAGTCCAAGTCGACACCCACCACCTCTTTATCGATTTTAAGGCCGCCTATGACGGCATTTATAGAGACCAGCTATACAGAGCCAAGTCTAGTTTTGGCATCCCTGCCAAAATTAACGGTGAACTATACGAGTTGTACAGTGACATCGCCCTAGTCAAGAAGATACGAATTCATCGGTTAAGATGGCTGGGGGATGTAGAGCGAATGGACACAAATGCTCCGGCTCGCAGAGTCTTCGAGTCTAACCCGGAGGGACAACGAAGTAGTGGAAGACCTCACGCACAAGTGGAAGGGGACTTTAATCAACTTGGAGTGCGCAACTGGAGGCAGTTATCTAAGGACCGGGATAAGTGAAAAGGCTTGTTGGCTGAGGCTCAGGTTCACCCCGAACTGTAGCGCCACCTAATTAAGTAAGTAAATTCCTTCCGTCTGCAAAAAATTGTGCACAAAATAGATAAAGTCATTTCGACAAAAGAATAAAAGAAATTGGCAAACTAACTTCGGCAAAAAGTGATGGAACGGCTGGATTTAGTTTCTGCAAGAGCAGTATCGATGTGACGGAATCCTGCTGTTACTAAGGAAAATATTAATAAACAGACTTCCACTAGTCATATCCCTTCGCCCACATTTGGGGAAAATTAATTCGATGTGCATTCTATTCTTGTGCATCTCGGCCTGCCATTAAGGCAGCGCCTGCATAAGTTCTAACATCTTCTCCTCTCAAAAAGCATCTACAGATTTAGGTTTGGTTAGAACAGACAGCGCCACACTTAGACCAGATCGGTCCACTGTGATATCACGAGGAAGAATATCGGCTTACAAGCACCAGGTACAAAAGAATATAGCGCAGAGCGCGTTAAGACGGGTAATAGTAGTGACCAGTTTGACCCGGAGATAACGTTTCTTATCTTTTGGATGTAGTGTTGGGCCAGATTGTTAAAATCTTCATAGAAGTATTCATCAAGAGGTTTCCTCAAGGGCTAGGCAAGTGCACAGTAGGTGAGTTGTGGTTTCCTCCTCCTCTTCATCTTTACAGCTTCTAAAGAAATCGTTGGAGGGAACACCATACTGAGAGAGGATGTTGTGCATTCGGCTAACACACAGGAATAGCCACCAAGTTTTTTTGAGAAAATGCCGTCCTGCGCTTTCTTTTGCCAGCTCGTCCGTCCTGCAGTTGCCCGGAACGTCCCTATGCCCTGAGACCCAGCACAAGGATGTGCGTTGCAGAAAACTTCTGTCCACGTACCACATGTTGTTTTAGATCCATCTGTGAATATTTTTACAGCGGATTCGTTCAAAACTGCCCCAAACTCCCAAGCGCTTGTACGCTGTTTGGAGTTAAAGTCAATAGGGGACAATGTAATCGATTAAATTAAGAATATTACTATTGTCCTTGAGGATCCCAAAGTGACTCGTTGTTGTGCTGACCAACTGAAAGGATTCCCTGAGCCTCAGTGCCACCTTGACTGTCATTAACTTCCCAAAGACAGGCAGTAGGTGGAGCACTGCCTCCAGTGGAACAGTAGAGGTTGTTTTTAAGGCAACCCTTATGCCAATGTATGATAGCCTTTGTACCTTTTCAAACAGCTTGGTGTTACTTTTTTGTTCTAGTGCTATGCATCAGACCAGTACTCCGTACATTACGATCAGCCCCGCTACCGCCGTAGGCTTTATTTCGGGCTTACAGCTCTTCCGTTGGAATATAAGACAATTGAAAATTGCAAAGTCTTGCGAATTAGGCATTTCTTAACAAATTGTGTTTTGGATAAAAAAAAAAGGTTAAGGGACTGTGTCCTTTGAAACTTCGTACGTCGCTTCGTCGTAATCTCATCATTCTCATTGGCAGAGATGATGAGGAATCCAAGTGAATGTTTCATTGTCATTTCTGTTGTGTCGAATATGGTAGAGATCCCATCCTCTCTGGTTAGCCCAAAGCAGTTTAGCTATCGACATAGAAGTTGCATAGAACTTCTCAGAAAACCATGCCGGACTTTGCCAGTGTCTTCTAAGTAGAGCCTTTGTTATCCGCCGAGCCTATCGCGCACTGAAAAATTCTACAATGCTCATCTACAACACTGCTATCTTTAGCGATAGGCAAGCCGCTATCAAAGCTATTGATTCCATCCCTACATACTCAAAATGCCAGTTTGTACAAGCAACTGGGCGTCAGTACTAGAGTCAGTCTCACGTAATTCGTAGGTTAGGTTAGGCAAGTGGGAAGGCAAAAGGAAGAAGAATCCAATTCGCCACACTCAGGATCCAGGTAGGGAAGAGAGAGATCTATCCGCGTAATACGCTATCCAATATTTACCTGCATAAATATATACATATGTAATAGATATTATTATTCATATTCACCGGTCTTTCGGATAGTTCTTCAATGTCCTGGAAAAGTATTATATCGTCCGAGTAACTAATTTCTTAGATGGTAAAGACTTGGGCAGTGGCGGAACAAGTGTGTTGTATCCTTGTACACCTGCTCATAGCCAAACCCTCTGCAAAGGTCTTATTCCGTAATCCGAAGCTTTTTCATATGGTATCGCAGCGTGTTATGCCCTGCAATCACTCCTATAAAGGTACATAGGGATCCTCTGTCGATCTGCAGAAGTATGTCGGTCCTAGCCTTATCGAATAAACATCATGTCTTCTTTGTGGTTGCACAAGTGTTTAGAGAGGTCCATCTGCTATTTGCCTTCCTTAAGGCTCTTTTCCCCGCTTCGAACTTAAGTGTGCACGGCGGAATGTTCACCGAAGTGTCTACCTGTTCCGAGTTTGTTGCCGAGCCATTTCTCGTGAGTTTGTCGGCCTTCTTGTTTCCTGGTATGCCCTCATATCCAGTAGAGTGCCACCTTGTGCTGTGTTCCAAGAACCTTGCACTTCTCAAAAGCACTCCACAAGCTTCGATTTTATTTCTATAGCAGAAATTGCTTTTATGGCTACCTGGCTGTCGATTAAATAGGTGATATCTTCTCGTGGTATAGCCCTCATCGCAGCCTTACGGGCGGTCTGAAGTTCGGACTTGGAGATGTCTAGCGGTTCGGAAAAGATACCTGCACCCACACCAGTGTCCATTTTGGATCCATCTGTGTAGACAGCTATGGAATGCGCGTTTTACATTTGCCCGCTTTTTCATTCCTTCCTGCTCGGGTAGGTGCTTATGGTCTTGTGAAATCTAGGTATGGTGTTATGCAGTTGGTTATGACCTTTTGCATTGGGTTTCCAGCAACCTGACTGACTTTTCCGTAATGCACTGATGTATGAGAATTGTCTACTCTCTATCAATTTCTTGTTGAAATTATATGCTTAACCGTCTTTTCCTGGCGTGACAATCTTCTTTCTAGACGTGTTTCTGCTCTTGTGAAGTGATATTTCTTCAATTTTCTTTAATAAAACATATTGGCAGATGTAAAGTTGCTTATTAAACCACTCTAGCAAAAAATATAAAATAATAAAATTTCAGAAAATTTTAGCCATTAAAGTGCTGTCGTCTTGATACCACTCAAAAGCGGCAATTTTTTAACTCAAAACGCGTAATCTCAACGAGTGGATCTTAAATTTGAGTGTAACTCTGATATTTTCTCTTAAAAATGCCTTGAGTACATTATTCCACTCATAAAATAATTTCCCACCTAGTATAGCAACCCAATCTAGCGAGTAATCGTTCCAAATCTGTCGGGACGCAAACCATATCACTCGAATTTTTAAAATGCCCGCTGTCTGTGCTGAAACATTTCCATATCATTTGGATATTTTTTTTGTCATTTTCTTAAATTAAATGGTTTGATCAGAAAATGTCTTATTTAGACAAACCCCTAAAAATTATTTAAATCGAGAGAAACATCTTAGAGGTCATAAAGTCTTAAGGGAACATTTATAATTAGAGAATGATTCTTTCCCAGAAATCTCACAAGTTTATTAATTTCCCTATTCAAAAATTTCATAGTTTGGACAAAAACCTAAATAATAAGACCTCTCCGTCACACAAATCAGATGAAATCTGGCAATACATTGACTTTCGACGAGATTTGTGACAGACAGAATCTTCACAGAGTGTGTGTGCCAAGAACAAATTTTGTTTAATGTCATTGCTAATGTTTTGTAGGTCTAAATGTGCCAGGCAACACCAGCCATTCTCTTTAGGTGGCGATAGACAAGACATACACCTATCCAACTTTAGTGATGACAGCGATACACAAAATGGAGGCCAATAAGTGGGCCAATGGACTATCTGCGAAATGATTTGGTAGAATGCTTACACTAACTCGACCCCCCTCAAACCATGTTCCACTTATTGCCAATAGACTTCTATGGCATGCAGTAGGCCCACTAACGCGGCTTTAAGGCTGAGAGATACCCACCAATGGTGCGAAAAAATGTGGGACGATGAGCGAAGTCCTTTTTAATGAATCCATCTCTATCTTTACGGTCGGCTCTAAAACAGCCGAAGGAGTCGGTGCCGGTGTCTTCTCAGAAGACCTGGACATTCACCCGTCCGTCAATCTGCTCAACCACTGCAGTGTCTTTCAAGCCGAAGTCACAGCTATAAATCAAGCCGCCGTTTGACACTATAAACTCTAGAGCAGTGCAGGACCGCCGCGTGTCTCTAAACGAGATCGCTAACCAGTATAACGTCACACTCTGTTGGGTCCCTGATCACTGTGACATTCAAGGGAACTGTGCGGTTGGCCATGATGACTATGTCGAACGCTAGATGCTCGGTAAAGCAGGCAACTTTGGTGCCAGAAAAGACTTGGAACAAGACGCCTCCACCAACAAGCAACTTTAGTCAGGTTGATCTTTAGACAGCTGCACTTAGGTTAAACTGCGAATACAAATAATAGTGACAGCATAGAAAAGAAAAGGAGAATAATTTCAAGTGCCAAACGCGGCTTCTATGGACTAAAGAGGCAATTGAGTAGGAAGCAAATCTCAAGAGCAACTAAGCAAAATTATCATTAAATCTTAATTCAGCGTTACAGCGCATTGATGACTAGTTGAGATAAGGATTTAACGGCGACATTATATATCTACATATGTATGTAGGTATACAGAGACTCTCTCGACTTAAATGATTGGGACATGTAGACCGGCTTCAGATCCGGAAACTCTTCAAATCCAACCCAGAGAGAAAGTGTATTTAAGGAAAACTTAATAAATGGTGGCTCGCACAAGTGAAGAGGGGCCCCAGCTAGGCTGGGAATTTTCTTCCGTCACACTTAGATCAATGTAGATCCATTGTGATGCCCATGGGGGTGTAATGAGTACTATGCACCTATGGGTTTTCAAGCCATTTTGAGGCGTTAATAAATCTGTACAGATCAGTTACGGGCCTATCGGAGAGTTCTTTGAGATCCTAAAATAAATGTCTTCCAGGATTTTAAACCCTAGATGACAGAGTCCTGGGGAGTGGCGGAGAAAATATAGTCTGTCCTCATGCACTTCCTTATCACCGCATCCTATGCAGATGTCGTTTGCATTTAATTTGAGTTTCATTGTATGATACCTTAGCATATTATACCTGGTAATTATCCCTATAGTGGTCGCCGTAACTCAGTGGTTAGTGCGTTGGACTGCTGACCAAGCGGCGTGGGTTCAAGCCCCAGCCAGGAACACTGAATTTTTCGCGGCACGACCTCTCGTCGGGGTATGACAAGCTTCCGGGAGTATCATCTGTCATGAAAGAGCTTCTCAATTCGCCGTTTAGAGTCAGCAATAAATTGTAGGTCCCTTCCACTCGTGCAAAAAAGGAAACACGCACAACATCAATGGTTGCGAGAAACTAGGCCTTGGCTCATTCCGAGCTGTCGCGCCAGCTATTTATTTATATTAATTATCCCTATTAGAGTCGATCAAGATTATTTGTTCCGTTACAGGATCTTTTCGGTTCTGTTCCTGTTATAAAATGGGTATGGTTTTCTTAGATCTCAGCTAACGTGGAAGCTTCAATTCGAACTGTGTGGAGAGACTTGTTTCTTGAGTTCCAAACTCACCTTGAGGTCTTCCTCTACTGCTTTGATCCTCCAAGTTGGATTTGAAGACTCTCCGAACCGGAGAATTGTTGTCCATTCACTCTACAGGCCCCTGCCATCTCAGCCGATTAATTTATATCTTCTTGACTAAAGCGATGTCGCTGTAAAGCTAGTATATTTCGTGGTTGAATCGTCTCCTCCAAAGCCTGTTAGGGCAAACAGTACCGAGAATTTTTCCCTTAAAACGACCAAGGATATCTTCATGCTTCCGCGCCATAAACCATTAGTTGTTCAGGATATGGGCTTATTACCCAATTAACTTCGTAGTCTAAAGTAACAGCGATTAGCAAGAGTTATTCTCAGTTTGATTTCTGAGGAGATGTCATTATCAAAGCAATAGCAGAGCCACTACTACTACCTCGAAGTTATAGCTGCCCATTGTGACGTTCTGCCCCTTGTTGTTGACAGCAAATACTTGATTTTGCCATCGTTTATCGCTAAATCCCATTTCGACCGCTTCTGGGTCTATTCCCCAAAAGCACCTGTGACAGCTCGCTAAGTTCTGCCTATGATGTCAATATCGTCGGCGCACTCAAGTAATTGAACAGATTTAGGAAAGACTGTGCCTCTGGTGGTTACTTTGACGTTTCGCACAATTTGTTCAAGTATGATGTCGAAGAAGTCACATGACAGCGCGTCAGCTTGTCTAAATCCTTTTTTGACATCAAAGGTGTCGGTGAGATCGTTACCGACCTTGATGAACCAGCGAGCATTCTCCATCGTCAACCTGCATAGACTAGACATGGCCCTGTACAGCTCGTCTCTGCTGTAGTAGTCGGCCTTAAAATCGATGAAGATGGGTGGTGGATTTTCTCCAGGATCTGCCGAAATGCGAAAATTTAATCGATTCTGGACTTTCCTGGGCTAAAGCCGCACTGTTAGGACCTAATCTGATTCTTGAGGAAAGGTTGCATGCGTTCACATAGTATGGCAGACAAGATCTTGTACGCGATGTTGAGAAAATTAAAACCCCTATAGCTTTCGCAGTTCAGGGTTCTCCTCTTTTGCGGATCCGGGAGAACACCGTAGTAGAGAAAAAGCTCAGATGGCGAAATTAAGGCAACTCACTAACGATCAAGCTGGTTGGACTAACTTGTTGGTTGAGGCCCAGGAGCTCGTAGGACAACCCGACAAGTACTTGTAGAACATATGTCTCTAAACAACTTGTCCAAAATTGTGGAAAACTAAACAACAAATCTCTAAACACTTCGGCAATTATAACTGACAAGCGTGAAATTTTGGACAAGTTGTAGAAATTCACTTGTTCTACACATGCTTGTCGGATTGTGTTACCGGCCCCAGGTCGACTGCGGACTGTTAAGCTATTATAAGTAAATAAATAGGGTTTCACAAGATTTTTGGATTTCCTCCTATTGAAGACTGGGTATTGTTGGACTTGTGTTCATCACGTATTAGCCCCGATTGTGGTTTCCACATCTATTTCTCTGTAAAGAATGCTTATCAGTGTCCTTGCAACCAGCAGCGTGAGTACAGGATCTAGTTTTGCATCTTTCCGAGCAAGTCCTTTCGCTATTTCATTTCCTGATATCTTTGTGTCCCCGTATCCGGCAGAGGGATCACGGAAGTCAATAAACTTCTACTTTTCCCGTTGATATTTTCAGAGTTCCTGCTGAATTCTTTTTTTAAATTTCATGACGAAACCTTATTTTCACATTAGAAAGGCGTTATTTACCTATTTTAGTTGAAAAATGCAAAAATTGTAATTTCTAATATTTTAAATGATTTCACGATTTTTCTCCAACTTACTCAAATGAAGAAATTTTTACTCAGAACAGTCGAGATTTCTTCGAGTGCTAGTGGTGTTTGGAGTGCTTTTACCCTTCGTGCTCTTAAATGTCAAATGAGTAATATATCTCACTCCTAAAATAAATGTCCACCTAATACTAAAATCAGATTCAAGTAAATTGTTGTACATATGTTCCCAAGACAAAAATCAATTTCTTGAAATTCCCCTCTGTATGTGCTGAAATATTTTCCTTTTTGTTCCTTTGCTTCTTCTTCAACCACATCTACTGTCATTTAGGCAACAACCAATTATTGACTAAGGGCCACTGGAATGCTACAAAAACTTCCTCGCCATTAGTTTTGACCCCTGGGAACAAAAACTTTAGACCGGAACCCATGTCTCACGAATAAATACCTCTTCGCAAATTGGTTGAAAACTCGACTTGATTTCCCACAAAAAGGAAATTTCCCTATCATGAATACAAACCAAAACACAATATTAATGTGAGAACCATTTCCATTCATTGACACGATCTGGTGGAAATAATTTCCTTCTTTCTAAAGACAACAACCGATTTCATATAGCACTGGCCACTGCCAACATATCGTAAATCTCGGTTTCACCACATGTTCTTGTGCACAAACCAAATAAACAATCCTCGTTTTCTTACCACTCTAAATTTAAGAGAACCAAATTTAATGCATTCGCCGGGCAGGTGTATTGCAGAACAAATACTTTGCCATCAACAACGGCTACTCTGGAAAAACGCAAAGAGCGAGTGCAGTGCTCCTCTTAAAAACATAAACATGTGATCATACGTAATACACAACAATTTACTTGTGTGGGTAAGAATACGAAGTAGCTCTTATCTCCTATGCAAGTAAAAAAGATCGAACCTGCATGTTCTGTAATTAATAGAGCTCCGAATTTTCCTTCGAGAATTTTATTCCTAAAGCCGGAAAATTTGTGCATTTGTGTCGTGATATCTCAAGCTATCTTCGCAAAATATTGACTAATCGTATAACGGCTAAGAGTTGAGTGATTTCGCAATAAAACGAAAACGTGTAACAAATTTAACCAAAAAAAAAAAATCGCAAAAAAAAAAACTAAGAAAGAAGCAAAACAGAAAGCGAATAGAAAAAAAAAAACTTTTTTTCGTTCACCTTTTATTATTTTATTTAATACCTACAGAGCAAAACGCTGAAATCTCATTGCTGCTGCTTATTTATTGTACATGGTCGCGTATATATGCACGTCTCTCATGATCTCGCTGTCAAAAATAAAAAAAATTGTCTTTTTTCATTAGAAAGTGACTCGCAGAGTCGCTGCAGAGATCGCTTGTTGCTACAGCTTGTTGCTTCCGGGAAAGTTCTCTTTCCATCCGTCACGGACGTAAGACTCAACCATTCTCCTTTTTCGCGTTAAAGGCAGGCTAAAGTTAAGATTTTGTGAGACTGATCGGTGTTTATAGTGAGTGAGGGTTGTGTGAGTGTGAGAAGGTGCCCGGTGTGAGTTGGATTTTTCTATGTTCAAGTCCAAGATGTCATCCAAACAAAAAATGACAAATTCAATAAAAGAATCATTCTACGAGGAGCTGAATATCATAGGAACAGGTAATTACTACAAGATGATGGTTCATAGGAAATTTTATATTGTCTTTCTCCCATCAAATAAGAAACAAACACAACCAAAGCGAAGTCGGCCAGTTAAACACGTTAGAATATCAGTAATTATCTGTCAAAATGTTTGCACGCAAGTTTCAATTACCTCTCTTGCCGACTGGCTCGTTCCTGGCTGAAATGAAAATGAAAATTTGATTACCGATTTTTCTTCGCTTATAGGACTTTGTCGGTTGTTCGCAACAACAATGATAAACTGTAAAAGTGCACGCACACTAATATTAGCTAATCGAGTAGGTTTATTGTAGTTTTGCTTTCTCATTGTGCTTCGTGTGGGGGTCTTACTGTGTTGGTCGAACTTATACGACAAAATATTAAACGTTTGGATTATTTAGACTTTTGTGGTTATTATCAATAAAATTCGCGAATCGAAAGAGGGTCCGGATAGATTGAACTAGAACGGTAACGCTTTGGGTAAACGTTGGCACGACACAGACGTCGTATCGCAACAATAAAACGTCACAATTAAAAAAATAAGAATTTTTCCGTATGCACAGTATTGTAAATACAATAGAACTTGTGGTCTGTCACTTAATGAAATCGATAGTGTTGTTACGTGGGGGGATCGTGTTAACTCCACAGACTCCATTGTGCTGTTCGTTTCTCCGCAAATCTTGGCTCGATAACAAAAGTGCACCCGGTAAACAAATATGGACACATGGATGCGAGCACAATGACTGGTGAGTTGTGTCGATTCAAGTGAATGTTCCTCGCTCTAGCCCCATGGATGTACATATACAACAATTTACCACAAGACAGGCAGTGAGACACGAGTGAACCATGAGCAGACCAAGCAGATGAAGCTTCCATTTTTTGCTACTTTGTTGAACGCATTTATTTATTTATTTTTTCTGTGTTTGATAATAGATATTGACAACTTCCTAATTCTCTTAAAGTATAGTAACGAAAAATTTAATTATGCACTTGAGAGAAGTTGGCGCACAATTTCGAACAATTTTTAGGAATACAACAAATATGTGATCTGTTGTCTTGAGTTAACACTTCAACCAAGCATCCAGCATCCTCTGTCTTTCGTGGATCACCGTTTTCATGTTTTATCGTCAAGGTTATCTATCGTTTAATACAATAGAGGACAAATAATTAAATTTAGATTGATTTATGTATCACTAAAAGCCTTTGAAAGTCTGTAGACACTGTCAAGAGCATTTGAAGAAATTTTAACATTCATATCGTGATCTAATCTGGTCTACAGACTGCTTTAAGATGAATGAAACAACTTCTTGATTTGTAGAGTTAAGAAAAGGATGATTCATTTAGAATAAAGAAGTATAAGACGGGATCTAAGAAGCATCAATAAAGTTTGTACCTCCTAATGGTGTCTCCCGTAAGGATCAATGTATGTATCAATTGTGCTCTGAACTATATGAAATCCACCCTCTTGGTCTATAAAAATCAATTTTGTATGAAATATGTGTGTACATACATACCCGCACCTGTATACACATGTAAACCTAACCGGTTTGTCAAAAAAAAAGATAGTATCTTTTGTCAATAAATTATATTTCTTGGTGAAACGTTGATCTCGTATCTCAGGCTTAAATGAGTTCAACTGTCCAGCACCATTGTTATATGTAGTTTGCAAAATGGCCAACAGCTAACATAAAAAACTATAAATAATTAATTGGTGAACTATTTAGCAAAAAACTTTGCGTTACACTACAATGTACATCCATATGGCTGTCGGATAAAACATCTATACAAATTGAAAGCAATGGATATGGAAAATAAAACCAGTTTTTAGATACATAAGTTGATTTTCTTACAGTCTCCATGAACGTTAAAAAAACAAATAGCTGGCGCGACAGCTCGGAATGAGCCAAGGCCTAGCTTCTCGCAACCATTCATGTTGTGCGTGTTTCCTTTTTTGCACGAATGGAAGGGACCTACAATTTATTGCCGTCTCCGAACGGCGAATTGAGAAGCTGTTTCATGATAGATTATACTCCCGGAGGCTTGTCATTCCCCGACGAGAGGTGGTGCCGCGAAAAATGTTTGGTGTTTTCCTGGCTGGGGCTTGAACCCACGCCGCTCGGTGAGCAGTCCAACGCACTAACCACTGAGCCATGGCGACCACGTTCACGCTCCATGAACGTTATAAACTCAAAAATGTTACGGTTTTGATTGTGATATTTTAATGGACGACGGACAAAGTTTCTAAAAATATGATCGTCAATACTTCCATGGATAGAAAATATTTTCCTTTCTTTAGCATTCTCTTATGCCAATAGGATTTCGATTTAAATCCACAGAAAACCTTTAAAAAAAAATTTGGCGAGCTATGGTATGTATAGGGGATTGTTAAATTGGAGGCCATGCGGCCAAATTAGATATATTTTGTGCCACTCAGTTCCCACTTCCGCAGTTGCAAAACCAAAATCGACAAGAAAGCTCTTTCCTATTTCCTGTGCAAATGCCTATTTCCTGTTCCAACCATTCTTTGACGACATCACGAGTCTCTCAGTTGTATGCACGAGATCTAATCTACGTTCTAAACTCCACAGGATGGATTAAGGTACCCCCAACTGTTTTCCTCTCCATCAGAAACATGCATCATCAACCAGATCACGTGAATTGAGGTAACAAAAAGTCACATATTACTAGCTGGGTTCCTTGAACCCCCACTTTTACCTACCTTGGTATACATGCCTGCTAAAGTTAAGTGAAATGCCGTCGGGAAAATTGTAAACATTCCAGAACAGCGGTAGACAATAAAGTCCATCGCCATCGTTCAAATAAATTTAAGGTAAATCGATTTTTGTCCGGTGTGTTTGTTTACAATTCGAACGTAGATTCGGTAATTTATATCTATGAGATGTTTTCGAGGGGTTGAGAAATAAATTTCTAATTTTAGCTAGAGCGAGTCATTGACAGAGCAGTCGACATACGGACTCGACTTCACCCTCGTCTCTACAGTGTATTTGTGCCTAATGCCGAGTCTTTCAGCACGAGTGTCAAAAGCAAAATATTGGAATGCCTGAGATCGACCACAGGGTTCTATAACTTGCGCTTAGATTCGTCGCACATTTGCACTATTTTTGCTAACTCCCTGTTTCCAGTGCAGTGCATTGGACTGCTGTGCGAGCGGCTTCGGTTCAAGCCCCAGCCATGTCTACTGAACATTTTTCGCGGCACCAAGCCTCCGGGAGCATAATCTATCATGAAACAGCTTCTCAATTCGTCGTTCGGAGTCGGCAATAAATTGTAGGCCCTTTCTATTCGTGCGAAAAATGTAACACGCACAACATGAATGGTTGCGAGAAGCTAGGCCTTGGCGCATCCAGAGCTGTCGCGCCGGCTATTTATTGATTTATTGTTTACACAACTGAGCGGGGATTTAAAATACAAAGGGAAGCTCTTTCTTTGCAAACGCCTACGTGCTATCTTGCGCAGATATCATTGTCAGTCTGATTTTCTGTCAGTATGTAAAAATCGTTGGCCAAGTCTTCCCAAGATACTCTTTTAAAATGTTGACTTGTGTTGCTCTAAGGGTTTGATAGCTTTTGTAGACGTAAGCTTCAGTTCAGACATTTTATATTTCAGTTAATATTTCTATTAACAAATGTGCCTGTGACTTTCGGCCAATACATCCATCAACACAGAATATCTTGCATCTGAACACTGCTGATCAACAATTTTTACTTTATTTAAGTACGCTTGAACGTAACATCATAATATTAAACGCGATTGTCATTCAATTGAAATTTCTTAAACGTTTTAAACCATGTGAATGGTAGAGAGAGAAACGGGCCGATTGGTGTTTAGTTCTAGATGAAGGGAGAATTAATAACCTTTGAAGTTCGTGTCTTTCCCCCAAACAAGGAGCTACTATGTGAATAGCAGTCAGTGTATCGTAATATGAAAAATGCGGTAAAGGTTTTCTAAATTTCCCAGTACTCATTGCAGTGGAGGAATTTCTTGAGCCTCTGGTAACTGAGTTCTCTATTAAGTGAAACTCATCTTCCTTCTGACAAGCATTTTACATAACCAGTTTATTGTACCTTGCTTAACCTTCTGGCGTTCTAAAGTCCTACTTTTTATATTAGCTAGAGTAAACTCCTTGTCCCAATCTTTCAAAATTTATCCTCTAGAGTAGTTTTTACTGATCTTCCTTTTAAATATGCGTATTGAGATATACCTACACATCATATCACTGTCACACTAGCCTCTCATGTAACCAGTTCCTATAATCCACATAAAGGGTATATAATTCAGAGATTAAAACGAATATGCACATGTCCGCACAGTTGAACATTTTTGCTATTATTCGTTCGTACTCGTTCGCCTTGCCTTATGGCTCGCGAACACAAACCTTCCACAAGTTGTTCGATCCCAACGCATCGTAGCCGCGATCAAACTCGGTTGCGACCCCTCAAACTCAAGACGAATCCCGAGCAGCTACCTTATTTCCCAATAGACGAAAAATTGCGAGTATGTAGGTACTTGACGACTTGACGGGTTTGGCTAAAATTGGATTTATCTGTTAGGTAATTTGTCAGCGAAGATTGTATCTATCATCGTTGTACGTTCTCTTAAAGCATCGCAGTTAGCATACATAACATGACCTACTAATGTTCAGAAACCAAAACTTGGATTGGCTTTGACTGCACCATAGTGAACAACATTGAATACGTTGCGCACGCAGTCTGTGTGAGTGTTGCGATCGGGAGATAGAAGGTGATTACACGCAACATTGGACACCCGCGTCGTGTTTTCACAGTGTACTGGTCCCCCATGTACTTTTTTGTTGGCTGATGAGATCCGTTTTGGAAGCGGCATGGCAGATGTTTGCTGTTTGAGGGTTGAGCTCATACTGACAAAATGACAGAAAAAATGGAACGTTTTGGTATGGAACGTGATTACTCACCTCGATTTTTAAATTTTGTTCGTGAGTATCGCCCATCATCCATACAAAATGATCGTCTAATACTTAGCTTGCTCAATTACC
This sequence comes from Matsumyia berberina, assembly GCA_917880715.2. Lineage (NCBI taxonomy): Eukaryota > Metazoa > Arthropoda > Insecta > Diptera > Syrphidae > Matsumyia > Matsumyia berberina. Next base: position 103,654,197 of record OU862870.1, on the reverse strand, counting down.
GTGTAATCACCGTCATATATGTACATATGTATATTGATGTGCATTCCCCCGTTGGTCTATGGTTTTATGCATGCCAAGGAGTACGTGAGCTTCGGGTTTTAATGATAAAAGTAAATATATCAACTGTTTTTTTTTTTTTTTTGAAAGAAGCGATTTCTGTCTCAAATATGACCTGCCAATTTAAAAAAAAAAAGATTGTTGTCATCTAAAATTGCTTTTGAAAAATTTCATCGGTTGGTCTGTACGTACATACAACCGTATGTGCGCTGCAGGTTGCAATTATTGATTCTTTTTTCTGTCGATTTGACAACTATCAGAATCCATAGAATCCCATTTTCAGAAAGATCAAACTTGTTTAATTATTATAAGCAATTATCTAAATTAACTCGTCTTTTGGCGTTCCCGGCGACAATTTTCTTAGCGTTGTGCTGTCGTTAAGAGCTTAGTGGTGGCATATTCATTTATCATTGCGTTCCGTTTTTGTCAGAAATGTTCATTTGTGTTTGAACATCGAGCAGTGTGCAACTTCAGTGGCTGCATGAGCGCAGAAAATGTATGGAGAAGATTTCCTTCGTACGAATTTTCTGCTCTGACGACATGCTGTGTTTTGAATTTCAGCGTTCCCCATCTGTCAAATTGCTTTCATTCCAATGAAGTCTTCTTTTTTATGTGTAGCCACGGCGTTCATGGGTACCATGAAAGTGCGCCAATGTTGACATGCACATGTTCGTATTCGGTTGCAACCGTTTGGTGGAATACTCGTTCGTGCTCGTTCGCTTTGTCCTATGACTCGCTATTCATGCATCCCGTGAATCGTTTGTACTCATGAGCTGTGCGTTGTATGTGTACTCTGTCCGTTCGTACTCGGTTTTTCCGTTTTAACCTCTGATATAAATACCCTTTTGATGTTATTCACACAGTGCGAGTGAGGTGCAGTGGTTCGAAACTTAGGTAGTATTAGGTTTCAATGGCGTCTGAGGGTGGTGATGCAATCCAAAGATGGGGCCGCATAGCGTATCCTCACCCGATCTATAAGTCTTATTTGCTTAGCGGGTTTCCGATTCGTGGAAAGTCTCTCCTTGAGACTCGGCAGCCTCCCGTCAGTCTTCGCCGGATCTGCACTAAGGTGCCCCACGTTGACAATAATGTCAATGTCGCTTCCGACAGTCGATGTCGATGTCGTTTCCGACAGTCTATTCGATATCGTTTCCCAATAGTTGAACCTGAAGGCTGATCTTTCTTAAAAGGTGACTTATGAGCACCGTAATCACTGTTCTTACCCGACACTGTCCCATTGGCCTCCATGTCAGATGGATAAGCCAGGATTAGAGGGACGAAGAAGTCCATCCCTATACCTAAGGAGAAATTTGGGTGAACTGTCGCTTACTGACATTAAAAGTATCCTTAGCTTTATCAAGACCTACAAATGGTTCTTAAAAATTAAAGACATTTCATGGATAGATACATGTGGTATAACAAAGGGCCTACCTTGGCCCTTGTGTGTCTGTTCTTGCCCTATACTAGCGCGCATAGTATGAATATTTTTTTCAAAGAACTTCAATGGGAAGTAATCCGTATACCTGTGTTCATCTTGTAATTTTCTTAAAATTAAAATCTTTATCCATTTGAGTGTTCAGATAAAATAATTTCGAATAAGTAGTATCTTATACATATACATAGGTAATTAGCTACATACATTCTCGTATGGTTGTGAATTTTAAAATTAATAATCACTTGCAGTTTACCTAGAATTTGATCAACATCACTTGCTATAACAAAAGTAAACAATGCTATTTTATTTTGTCCAAAAGATTGCGGGGTAGAATTTCAAAACAAAATAAAAGAAAAATCGAATACAGCGTTCATTTATTTTATTATTTGCATTCGTTTAATTAACATTCAACATGCTTTAACAAGGTAGAATGACACTTTGATGACTCGATCCGGTTTCATGAGTAATCGAAACTGTATGACCAAGCGATTTTTACCTGCAAAATTAAAAATATTTCACAATTAAATGTAATTTTTAATAGTTTTTTTTTTAGAAAAAAATTATAACAGATTTGTACTTGGAATTTATATAAACATTTATTATTATGGGTTCGATAAGGTTTTGTAAAAATAACATGTGAATTTTACTTTAACGAACATTATTACATTTTTGAGAGTTGGGATTAAAATTTAAAAATGATGTATGAAATAATAATTTTTTAAAACACCTACCTCTTTATAACGAAATCCTACTTTCCATCAAAATTGTTTCGTTTTAGAGAAAATAGTTTTGCTATGAAATTGTAGGCGTTGTTGATAACATTTCAGCTAATTTGTGTTAAAAAAAAAAACCTTATCTATTGCCACTAAAATAAAAGTATTTTTCTAAGCAAATATGTAAATATAAATCAAAGAAAATATATACAGTGTACTCTCTCTTTACGGACACCTCTCATAAGCGGGCACTTTTCTCGGAACCGTCGGTGTCCGCTTATGGGAGAGTACACTGTATACATACATAGGATCCAGTAGAACAAACGACGGGTCATATAATTTTAGGGATTTATTTTTAAAGCCGTGTATAAGTTTGTGATCAGTTTATTTTGAGAACAGGGTGACTGGATATTTTTTTTTAATTAGCTCCCTATTGGGGCTACTATTACCCTTAAACTAAATGTAGACGGTTCCACATTCGTGCTTTAGGACTTATGAAAACCCGTATATATTTGACAGTATGGCCTAAAGAATATAAGGATAAACTGATAACCGTTTGACGCTTGATGCGTATTGTGTGTTAAATTGTAAAAGGAAGGAATGTTACTGACTATTTCCCTGGAGCACAGGTAACATTTATGGATGGAACTTAAAGAAGAGGTTAAACGTTACTTCCCGATCTCGATAGGAAATTTGTAGCTAAAAAAAAAATCGGATTCGTGCTCAAACATGCGAAGACACATTTCAGACAGACAATTTACTTTTTCACTTGTGCATGTGGCGTTATAGGTCGATGCGGGTCGATGCCCCGCTATCAAAAAGCTCTCCTAAACCGAATATCTTATCAAGAATTGTCCGCTCAAAACGGTTAAGGATTTTTTTTTTAATCCTCCTTCGATGGACTCCATGTTATTGCGACATAGAGTAAAACTAGAACGACTAAGATATTTTGTAGTTTTTCATTAGTTATTCGGCATAACGCCTTAGTATTCAATTGGTCTTTCGTTGTTGCTTCGTAACAATGTTGTTTTTTACGTGGTGGAGCCGTCAACCCCACGCACAACCCCTAACTTGGAAGGCCGGGGCCTTTGTTGGACCCCTTGAGCTTTAGGGGCAGTATAGTCCGGTTCTCATTGGCCTTTAATCCGGTTACGTCGGAGTAGCCCGAATGAGGTATTCATTAAGTAGTTCGACATAACTGGAACTGTAGACGTCACCGTTGATTCTATCGTGGGAGTTTTTCCCTTGCCGTCTGGGTGCAAGGGGGAGTGCCTTAGTGTGAATACCCTCTCTCCTCTATCGTCAGCTGCCACCAACAACCTTCTACAGGCAATTGCACCCTATCTTCAGTTGAGGTACTAGGCACTCAGCGTTTACCCCTGGGAGGTGAGAGCAGGAGCTGGTAGACAGAGGTTGGTTTGAGACAAACTTGTGGACGCTTGAGTTCTTTTGAATGCACATATCTACCCTTTAAACATAAACATAGGTTTATGGAACGCCAATTGCCCTTTCAGTCCAAAGAATAAACAGTCATTATAGTTCAGCCTATGGTTTCTTGCAGCCATTCAAGATGTCAGTGTTACATTTTTCGCACAAATGAAGGAATCTACAGCTTCTTCATGACGAAAAAAGTTCGGCGGAGTTTTCTGGGGCTCAAATTTACGCAGCTCAATAAACTAACCCCTGAGCCATGGCGACCGCAAGACTGAACTAAACAGTAGTCTTATATGATGCCTACTTACATATTACCTGTGTGCTTACATATGTGCTTGTTTAATCCATTCGGAAGCATACGCCTTTAAAAAGTCAGACATGAAGACCTATGCTATAAACGATCTTCCAAACGTCTAAAGACCAACATTCTATGTAAAATTATGTACAAGACAGCAGGCGATATTTTCTCTAAAATTGCAATCTCCACGAGTTCTAAATCTAATTGTCTAATCGCTTTGTGCTCTTTTTCCCTTCATAAACTTACTAAATCGTCGTACGCTTTAAAAAAAACTGTGCAGACCTTGATTTTCAACAACTTGAGAGCTCAAGAAACAAAACCGTTAGCTTAAAATTTGAAACGCTCCGCCTCAATTTAATAAGAATCCGACTCAGCAGTTGTTTCTTTCTGGTCTAATTTATAGTGGTTCACCTTATTTTCAACAAAAAGCCTCCAGTCCACACCACTACAAAGAGGGGGATTGTCTACGTTTTACTCTCGCATTATTAAAAAGAGAAAACTATTATGTCAAATCTCAAATAAGTGCCCTAAGATTCAATAAGAGGAAAAGGGAGAAAGAACATACGACACGAGTATCGTCATCAACTCTGGCAATGCCACGAGCCCGACCTACCCCAACACTCGTTCTCAATGGAGCTGTCTGGAGAAAAGGGGCGGAAGCTCGCCATTGAATTTTTCATAGCAGAGTTTATGACGATTTTAGATAAAAATCAATCGTCCCAAGTTGTCATATAAATTTAAAGAGAATATTGAGAAGAAAATCCAAATGTAAAATGCCTAACAAACCTTAATCACATTTCGTCTCATCTGCCCTGACCTAAGGTAAGCAACACGGGAGGCCCATCGATCAACCAGACGTTATATAAACAAAAAAAAAACTCCGGAAGTCCATAAGCACAGTGTACTCACATTCGAAATTGATTTGTTTATCGAAGAAAATTGTTTTCTTCATTCGTGCCTCGGAAAAGCACTGAAATTTCAGTTCTCAGTGATACGACGACTATGATGGCAGACCACTGCCACGGTAACTACAAATCCGCGGAACAAATATAAGAAAAAAACATTAAGGAATTCCCTTTGATTCGTCATGACCGTGAGACACCTCGCGGGTTAGGATGGAATAACAAAAAAAAAAATAGAAAAAACTTTTTGGAAAGCAGCACCACAAACACCTGTGTGCGTATTGACGTAGCATAAGCAGCGCGATAGCGACCAAATCATATCGAGGTGCTGGTGCTGCCGTGTCGGCTGTTACCATGAGCAAGAGAAGCACACCCAAGAGGTGGCAATGACCTCGTTACTATTCAGTGATCAGTGCGGTTTATATTTCTTCTCTTTTTTCTTGTTAATATTCTTCTTGCTCATTATGATTTTTAGTTTTTCATTGGTTGATTTATATGTTCTCTCTGTAATTTCGTTTAAGGTGCTTACGGAACGGTCTACCGAGCTCGTGATCTCAGAAATTCTGGGAAAATTGTCGCCCTGAAAAAGGTTCGCGTTGCCCTAACAGATGATGGCGTGCCTATGTCGACGTTGCGCGAAATATCATTACTTAAACAATTAGATGCATCAAAACATCCAAATATCGTCAAGTGAGTATTAATATTAGCAACAGTATATACCTACCTACATGTACATAAATACAGTCAGCCGGTGTAGATAAAATAAAAACCAGTGAGTGAGCAGAATCAGAAATAGAATTTCAGCAAAATATTTTTTTTGGGGACAATGCCGTTGTGAGTTCTCGAACGAAAATATTGTGCAAAACGCAACTGCAAAACGTGGAGAAATGGCAAAATTATAACGCGTTCGGTAGTGTTTGTGAACATATGCTTGGTGGCTAAGTGTGAGTGCGATATTACTGCCACAAAAGAATAAAAAACGAGAAGTACAAATGTGCAGAGATAAAGATGGAAAGAATAAGCGATGAACGCTGAAAATAGATGGAGCTGTGTGATGTATGTATTGGCAGTAGGTAATAATTGGGAAGCCGGTAAAGATTTAAGAGAACCGTGGTATGAATGTAGTTGTGCTTGTAAGAGAGCATTGTTTTTAAGAGCACTTGGCGATTTGTTGTGTGTGCGTGAGCATAGTGGTTTGATTGTGTTGAAAGTCCCTCACACATTTGCAGGGCGATCGTCGCTTGTGTTGGTTTTAGTAATGGCGTTCATCGAGTGAGGGGAACGAGTTTTTGCTTATTTGCAGAAAAAAGTTCTTGATTATTGCGAGGGCGCTGATAGTGGTAAAGAGAAAGATCTTGCTGATATTTAAAAAAAACCGTTTGTACTTGCAACGAGATCATATGTGTATCCGTATCGTACATAGGAAAAGAAAGACTTGATTACAGTCGTTTCTTGTTCGCCACTTTCTATTTTATACGTTTTACATGAACGTGCTATTAAGCGGAGACGATTGCGATAGGCAAAGCAAACAAGAAGGGAGATGACAATAAAATAAATACAGAAGGTAGTACCTCAATTGATACACAAAGGAAAACCAGACCTTGGGGCATGAATTGAAGAAGGATCATAGCCAGTACCAAACAGTTTCTTTAGTGAAAATAAAATCATTCATCGTTCATGCAATTTTAAGGGTTTTTCCATTCTACATTTTTCTCAAGCAAGGACTCGTTTTTGTTTATGTGTATGATTTTTGATTCGTGCACCTAGGTTAGGTCAGGTTGAAGTGGCTGCAAGCTCAAGCCAACTGTGTTGTGAATTTGTGATACCAAAAGGATCTCAGAAAGATCTCCAATTAAAGCTTTTTATGAAGCATAGGAGGCTACTGACATCGATGTTTATCAGTCAGGTCGCCTAAGTTGATATAGAAGAAGGCTTCTAAGTGGAGTCGCTATTGGTATACCTAAGGTGCCCTTGTCAGGCCCAATAGGTAATGTTGTTCCATATCTGGCGATTTCATCAGCCTATCAGCCCTCCAATGTCACTGTGCCCTGGCACCCAACAAAGATGAATATTAAACTGCAGCGCCATCTCTATAAGAGACGATCGACCATCTAGGGCTATTAGTGAAGCGACTGATCAAACGACTTTAATGCCGCTAAACTGTACGAAAAGATGCGGATATCCGTAGCTGATATCACGTTTTTCTATAGCCAAGATAAGACTTCTTTGATCGCCATGATTTTCGCCTGGAATACGCTACAATAATTTGGAAGACGGAACGCTAGGCTGAAGTTAAGCCTGTCGGAGAAAACATCACCACCCACCCGGTTGTTAGTTTTGGAACCGTTCGGTGTAAAATTCGTGTGTGCACCTAACAAAAAAAAAAAAAAAAATCCCCAGTCTTTGCTGCTTTGGACAAGTATTTGAGTCCTTATCTTGCTGCAACGTCCACCGTAGGGACATCTCCTCTTCGACAACTCATAACATTACATTTACCAGTACATTAATATATACTGCACTAGGCAAAGTATAATTTATCCAGAAAATATGATCTATGCCATTTCTGTAAAATCCTTCCAAACCATCACACTTCTGCGACCATGCTTGATGGTTTTCACGGTACAGCGTGTCGAAAATTCCATTTAAATGCCTTTCCCATCACCTCCACAGTACATGCATGCCCTTAACTCAACCGACCACACCAAGGAAATACCGAAGGAAAGTAGAATAAAACCCAAAACCTGCCATTGAAAAGCTGTGAAATCTATACAACTATTTAACTATGTACATACAATGACGACTTGATAGAATCTTGAACTACAATTACACTAGGTCTGTTCCTTTACTTTTTCAAGTAAACCAAAGCTACGAAAAGTTGCCTAATCCTGTTCCACAACACAAAAATTTGGCAAAAGAGAGAGGTCACGAGGTAAATCACCTCCCCTCAACTGAGAGAGCTACGAGTTTCAGCCCAAGAAAATTCTTTGGGCAACTTTTGTAACACAGCTAACAGCTGATCTTATGACAGTTGAGATAGATTTCTATTATTTTTCATTTATCTTTTCACAATTGTTTTGGTTTTGCATTTGACGTTTTTGTCAAGCAGCCTAAACTTACAAAAAAGCGTTCCTTTACTTTTTCTTCATTTCTGAATTCTCTGAGAGAATTTATCCCCACTCCTCGAAATTTGAGAAATAACTTGAAGCTACTTGAAAAGTAAAGGAACAGACCTACTGATTTTCAAATGATGTGTCAAGCTAGGTTATGCCAATAGGTTGACGTCGGAAAAGATTCTTCCCTTCCTACATTTTAATTAATTTTGATCCTTTGTGATGTCCAAACGGATGTGATAGCATCGCTTACTCGTGAAGTCAGTTTTCACACCAAAAATAACTATAATTTGAGTTTTGAGACCGCTGCGAAGTTCTGATAAGTTTTAATAGGCTTGTTGGCAAGTTATTCCATGTCTATAAACAAGTGTTGACCTATGATTTGAATCCTATATGCTGAATAGCTGATAGATCCTTTTCATTTAATTTCAATTTTTTTGTGTGATATCGTAGAAAGGCAACTATTCTATTCTCCATGTACACCTTTGTGACCAGGTAATGGCTTCCAAGTAGATGTTACACCTGATAAATGTCTTCTGATATGAGCAGCATGTCGGCCTGAATTTTCTCTTGCAACATTTTCTGTTTCACACAACAAATATTTCGCTATGCTTCTAAGGTTTCCAAATAGTTCTGATTGGATCAAAGGCAAGAATGCAAAAGAGCACTGATGTGATGCCAACGCAGCGCAGATTCTATTAATTTTAGCCTCATCCGTTAGACAGAAGGGAAATAAAGGCGGAATATCAGCGTTAAAGTTATTGTACATGAAAGCATTATCCATACAACGGAGGTATCCGTTTATGTGAAAAGTATTATTTAAGAAATTTAACTCAAACAAATCAATATGGATCCAAGCTATAAATTGAAACACAATGGGTATTTACGTTGTACATATGTTTGTCTTTGACAATTACTACCTACAATTATTATTCCAAACCATAATAAATATTTTTGTTTTAATTACAGGCTGATAGAAGTCTGCCCATCAGAAAGAGAAGGATACCTTGTTCTGCTATTAGTTTTTGAGCACTTAGAGCAAGATTTATCCGATTTAATAGAGCGTCTGCCCAAAACCGGAATGCCTCCAATAACAACTCAGGTTAGTCTCATTTACATCTCCATAAAATGGTTAAAGAAATGTTGTGTTTATTTTAAGCGATTCGCACGAGAACTCCTAACCGGCGTCGATTTCCTTCATTCGCACCGAATTATTCATCGTGACCTCAAGCCACAAAATCTACTCATCTCATCACAAGGACACTTAAAAATCGCTGACTTTGGCTTGGCGAAAACATATGACTTCGAAATGAAGCTCACATCGGTTGTCGTGACGTTGTGGTATCGTGCACCTGAGGTACTTTTGGGACAACCTTACAATAGTGCTGTAGATATTTGGAGTTCGGCTTGCATAATCGCGGAGATGTTTCAAAGAAAAGCCCTCTTTCCTGGTACCTCAGAGGGGAATCAATTAGATAGGATCTTTGAGTATGTGGCTACATGGTTCACATTTGCTAAGCAAAAAAAATTTAAATCTTTATATTAACTTATTAGGTTAACAGGTAGACCAAGTTTACAGCAGTGGCCGAAGGAAATTTCTCTATCTCGGGATCATTTTCCTGCCAGACATCCGAAACAGCCTAGTGATTTGTGTCCCTCACTGCGTGAATATTCAAATGATCTGTTAAGTGTAAGTGTGGAGATTTTGATTCAAATGTATTCTAAGTACCTTAATAAATTAAAAATGAATTGTTGTATACTGTTTGATAGTATCTCATTACAATTGATTATCTTACAGGATTCGATATGTATGGATGTGCATAAAGATCAATATGCAGATGCATCTATATGTTTATCCATGGACGTATGTGTGTATCTAGCAATGTTACGTCGTACAGATTGTTGTAATTTTTTTTTAGAAATTTGGTTTTTTGTATGATTCTGCATATTCAACTTGGAATTTTTAGATGTTTCAGGCTCTATGAAACTACCAAAGGGTTTTTATTACAGATTCTATACGGCAAGAATAACTATACAAAAAAGACAGAAAAATGCGAGTAGGACATTAAGTAACGTAATAATTCCACAAAGAATTAGTAATTAATGATTTTTAGATTTTGTCCCTATCCTATCCTACCCTATAGTTTTTGATAATTGAGTCAGTATTGGCCATATCTTATTGGTTTGAGTTGAAAGCTGAAATTTATTCAATAGAATACATTACATACATATGTATATCTGTACTGTCGTTCGACCAGAAAGTATAAAGGAGATCCGGAACAGGAAGTGTATGCCGCAGGGGTCGATTCTTAGACCCTATTTTTTGTGTTCATTTGCAACATGTATGGGCAATCATGCCTGGACTCATCTCTAGGCGGACGATGTTCAGTTTTGAACAACATTGCCAATATTTTTAATTGGTGAAGGATTAAAGTTATTTCGATTTCAGTTTTCGACTGTTTTCGCAATGGTTAGGGAGTGGTATGATTGTCAAAGCAAGCACCCTTTGATACACTTAGCACATTCAGAAGAGCAACTGAAAAGATTTCAGTAGAACCGCTGAGAGAATAGCTGTCAAAAACAGCTGTTTCTTTTGATGTGTTGAAATTTATTTTTATATTGGATACTCGTATTCATACGCCGAAAATAACTGAATTAATTTGTTTTATATAATAATGTGGCTTACCAAACGTTATTAAAGCCAAAGTCTTTAGCCTACACAAAAAATGCACAGATAGTGGCAAAATGATTTAAACGTCAAGCGAAACCAAGTCAATATTCGGTGGGAATGCTACAGCTAGTTTTCGTAAACTTTTCCCCGAAAACACAGTTTTCGTTTCGGTGGGAATAGGGTATTACGTCAAACTATGCATGATGTATTTTAAATTGAAATGCATGAATTGTATATTCTTAGTTTACCAGATTATGGATTATACTTATGTTATACACACTGTGGGTATTACCTATTAAAACGTTTTGGTTATTCTCTTTTTCAGAAAATGTTATCCTTCGATCACAGACGTCGTCCATCGGCTTTAGCATGTCTCGATCATGAATACTTCCAGCAAGAACCACTTTAACACGCTCAACTGAAACCTGTATGTCTCCTGCAAGAGGAGCTACACTAATGTTTTGTTAGTGAAAATGCATTGTTTATGACAATGCTTTGTTTATAGTTAAGTAAAGGATTTTACAGCCGGCCCAACTTGTTCGTAACAAAGAAAAAACGTTTCGATTATATTACTAGAGTACTTTATTTGATACAACCGTACGCGTCGATTACCTAATTCAATCTGCCTTAATCTACCGAACCTAATCCACACGCGTCGCATACCCATCACCATACCGTGCATGCCCAATGCACGAGCCGCTGATTCAGCAAGTAGGTAACGGATCCTCGTGTACAGACACTGCACATTCGTTGGCTCTGGTACCGTGGGAAACTGCTGACTAAACATAATGCCGCTTTACCTGGTGACACGCTGCTTCCTCGTGATGGATGTGCGGCGCGTTAACTAGTTACTTATTTATTAGATTTAGAAATATATAATATGAAATGTCGGTCATTGTATTTTGAGTGTAAATGCATAAAAAACAAGAGAGAATGTGGAGTAATTTCAAGAAGTAAAACAAACGATAAAATAGGCATACGCTAGAAATTAATTTCTGTAAAATTCAGTCAAAAATATATGTTTTTACTGAAATTTTGTGATATACAACCATTATAATAGACAATAACTTCCCTCCCAATAGACCAACTTTTATATCTGTAAGCACTATAGAACATCCATCCCTTCCAATGCACCACTGCCAGCCAGCTTGGGCTGTCTTTCACTCCCCCCCTCCCCCGCCCCAACTACAAACGACTGATATGACAAAAAATAAAAAGTCCACATTTAGGTTAATACTTTTTGTAACATTTGTGTTCATTTTCGATATAAACTAAAGTTAAAGAAAAAAAATTAAACTCTTATTCTCTCGTTCACTAAAAATAAAAAGTTAGTGAATAGGTAATATACACATTTTGTTGTATTAAAACTGGTAAAATTGTCTCAATATGCATTTGTAATTGTAAACTACGCCATACATATTTTTTTTTTCCTTCGGATGACATTTATATAAGTTACTTAATAATTAAAATAAATATATAATTGTAATTAGAAAAACAAGCAATGTAACATAAGTACTGCACTTATTCATTTCTCAATTCGATGTAATTTATTTTTTGTGGCGAACATTTTCGAAATTATATGATATGTATTTATATTTCAGAAACTATGTTGCTTAGTTAAGCCGAACCAGTTCATGATCTGATTATCTAGTAACTTTGTAAAATTAAATTTAAATAACAATGGCATTTATTTTTGAGAAAAAAAGAAAGTTTTTTATTTTTGTTGACTCGAATTTAAATTCAATCAAACCAACGACCAAGTCTGTTCACTCACTACATTTCGACAGATAGCGACGCTGGCTTAGGAGTATAATTTGTCATGAGGTTGTAATCGATAAGGAAAACTATAGTGGTTGTTATGTGGAACTACTGGGGTCAAATTACCACACTCGTTAACAAGTAACTCGTCATTGAAGTGTGAGGACTTTGCATTACCGCTCCCAATGAAATAAATCGGTCATTCGATCACGAGTTCCACTCACTCACTCGTTATCGACTGCGGAAATTCGGCCCCAGAGCGAGATGACTAATCTTAGAGAGTATGATTTGTATTTTGTAATAAAAGGGCCCCTCAATTTGCCGTTAGTCATGTGAGAAAGAGACTACGGCTATCATGATGTATAAACTCCATATGGTGAGTACTACTACATCTGATTTCTCATTCCTTGACAACTGCGGCCACCGATGGGCCTATTGTGATTGGTCGCGTTCGTCGATCTAGGCAAAGTGCTTCATATGCATCCAAACGATTTCTATTGGCTGAGAGTGACAGAAGACGAAGCACTTTTATTGAGGTCGGGGACTGGATTCTAAGCAAAAAAATTCTTGCAGCATATGAAGCAAAATGAGAATTGACACAAAACAGCTGACATTTGAAATCATTTTTGCATTTGTTTGTTGGACTTTACAATTTCAATTTATTTATTGTTTTTTGTTCCTTTTTCCATTTCTTTTTCTATGATGTGCATTGAAAATATTTTATGAGCATGTTTGTTTACGTTTCGTGCTTTTGTGTATATGGACGATTTTGGAATTTTTAACAGGTAAACAATACTTTGTTCAATCCAAATAGTGCCATTCCATGTACGATGCTTTTTAATCATTTTATTTAAAACGCGAGTGTGTTACTTTCAAACAATTTCATCCTCAGAGTTAATAGCGTTTCATTATTCTACATACAATTACAATTTACAAAACAACTCTAATGCAAAAGCAGAAAGTAATATACAATTTTGACTAAAAATCCCCTCCCCGACCTCAAAAAAAGTGCTTCGTCTTCTGTCACTCTCAGCCAATAGAAATCGTTTGGATGCATATGAAGCACTTTGCCTAGATCGACGAACGCGATCATTTACTCCAATTAGAGCTCGCTCGCTCGTGATGCCAGAGATGTCTTTGAGTGAGCTGGTAGATATATCCTCCGTTTCAAAGTAAAATTTCCATCACAAATATTGTCCATATAGTTTGTCATTCCTTTTCGTTAGTGTATGGTGGCCTGTACATTCGCCGATGTAACTTTTTAGTTAAGGTGTGGTGAGTATCAACTGACTTTTCTGTGATATGTTCTGTGTTCTTATAAACAATTCCATAATAAAATTAGTTCTTGAAGATATTTTATTAGATTTTTGTAACAATATCGTGGCAAAATGGTTTGTCGTTTATGTTTAATTAAATCTGATGACAGTATTGAAATATTTAGTGAAGATAAAATTCCAAAGAACATCACAAAATTTGTTTATGAAACGCATAAATTCGGCTAACTCCATTTCGTCATTTGTAGCTACAGATCCTAGATTTAAATTACGGTTTGTAGCATTGAGTTAACTTAGGAAAGATAGTTAGATGTGTTAACCCAAAGTAGAGTTAGCTGATTTGTAGTTTAAGCCATATCGGTGGTTATGCCTTTTTCTAGCTTACTCGGGAGGATCCAGTGTCGAAAGTGATATGTCCTATGTGCTGGCAAGAGCTTGAAAATTTTCAAAATTTCATCTTGCGGATAGAAGAAGCACAAACAAATTTACCCACTTATTTCAAGGAGTACAAACTGGAAGGACAGGTAGCTTATGAGGACTTAAATGCTAAGGAGACGCGTATCGTCGATTATGGCCGCTCAGGTTAGTAGTTTTCAAGCGTCATGTACCTACTTTTATATCTAAAGTACATATTCTTATTTGGTAGAATTTGAATGCTTTCAGATATGGAGTTTTTGTTTCATCAGGACGCGCATTTACAGATATCAGATGGTAAGTTGTTTAATACAAATTGAACACTAAATAAGTACATAGGTACTCATATTTTGTACACCACTGTAGTTACAACATACAATTTTTCTTGCTAATGTAAACCGTGCTTAAACTCCACTTTTTTTTCTAGTTATAGCACTAGGTACTTCGGACAAGCTTCCCTTCTTCGACATAGTAGAAATACACAAAGAAGAAATATTTGAAACTACAATCAGCTCGTCACAAGTAATCAGCGAAATATCTACTACGAAAGGAAAAGATCTTCGACTTGAAAATTTTGTCGTTTGGAGAAGAGAGGCCACCGGAAACAGATCAAGATGTTAAAACCAAACGCATCCTATGCAAAAAGCTGAGAGAAAAGCCAAATATGAAAAAAATGAAGTCGGAAAGAACCAGAAAACTGTTGGAAACATATGATATGAAAGCATATGACGCTAATTTGCGACAATTTGCGATGAAGAACTAATCGACTTTGCTGAATTAAAACTTCATTTTCGGCGCTATCACAAGTGTAAGGGTTATGCTGTGTGCTGTAATAAGCGAATGCATAAACGCCATTTGGTGGTCGATCACATTACCTCGCATGATGGTACGGCCTACACCTGTAACGTTTGTGGAAAAAACTCATCGTCAAGAGAAGCTTTACGACGTCATTTGAAATATGTGCATTTAACGAAGCGTGAATTTCAGTGCTCTTTCTGTGATAAGGCTTTCAAGAAGGCTATAGATCTAAAGGTAGTTACATACATTGTACACTTTCAGAACAAGCTAAATTTACTATTATTATAGGAGCATACAGCAACGCACACGGGAGAAGTTCTATACATGTGCCCACATTGCCCGAAAACATTTACTTCAAGGGCCACTATGCATGGTCATCGTAAGGAGAAGCATCGAGAGGAGTGGGAAATCAATAAGTGATGTAGTTACTTTTGACCACAAAAGTTGAAATGAAAAAAAGAGATTTTAAGTTTTAAGTTTGTCCTGGTGGTGGTTATGAAGTCAGTTTTTCTTTTGTTTAACCAAAAATGTATATTTTAACAATTCCGAAATAAATTTAACAGAACCATCCGTTTCTGCCTTATATCGCCTTGAAGGAAGGAAGGAACCTGGTATAATATTTTTAGCATAAAGTTGTGAAAAAATAAGCCACTCAGCTGCCAGAACACTCTCGGGTTTTTACACCTAAGGGATCTTCTGGGCAGGGGTATTAAACACAATTCTCTGAAAAAAGTATATTTGTTTAGATCGCAATGCTAGTTACGATTATCACTTTGTGGTGGTGTATGAGTTTAAAGTTTAAGCAGGAGCTAAGTATGTACAAACATGTATGTAGTTCAATTTTAAGAACATATCTCTCAATCGCCTACCTTGGTTCGGATAATAAAGAACTATGTATTCAGTTTCTCTTACAGACTTCCGGATGACTGTAGTGTCTTCTTGCTGAAATTTTCGCCATTGATAGAGCAGCTAGAACAATAGATGACAGAAGACTGGACCCAACTAAGATCACAATCCTCGTCGACAGTCAAGCAGCTATCAAGGCTCTAGATAATGCCAGCACCAAATCGAAAGCGGTGTCTGCCTGTCGTAAAATCCTAAATAAAATAGGCGTCACCCACGAGGTCAACATTTGCTGGGTCCACAGACACAGCGATTTCGAGGGTAACGAGAAAGAGAGAACACCCACACATCGATAAACATCCCTATCGGTGTACTGAAAAGTAACGTTGAACACAAGATCAACACCTCTTGGTCCGCCAGAGGCGACTGCATTATATCCCGCAGCTTATGGCAGAGAATAGACCAGAACAAAATAAAACGTCTTCTGGCTATGAACAAAAAAGATACTCGCATCTTAGTAGGAGTACTAACAGGACATTGTGCCATAGGTACCATGGCCAGGAGACTCGGCATCGACTCCCCAGACTACTGCAGGAGCTGTCAGGATGCGGAAGAGACAGAAACCATCAAGCACTTACTCTGCGAGTGTCGCAACCTCCAAAACCGCCGACTCCGACACAGGCTGTTCCGATAACGAGCATACTCCACTTCATTAAGAGTACAGGGTGGTTTGATAGACCACCCACCTAGTACCCAAGGTTGGAACATGGCCCACAACACAAAGGGGAACACAATGGACCAGTAGGCGCCCGTGAGCGCTCAGTCATTGGAACGGGCGCTTCGCCCATAACCTAACCTAACCTAACCATTCAGTTTCTCTCATTAACTTTCTTTGCTTCTTGACTGCGTGAAATATATACTCACTATTGGTTCATTGGTTTTAATTGGACCATGCTGATGAGCCATCTTGGGCCGAGAAAAAGGCTCTGTCGCTGCTGGTGTATTGATAAAGAGGATGCCGCTGAGTTATGCCACTGTATCTAACTAACACAAGTGTGCAATTCCACATCGTTTATTTCTTCATGACATTTACTTCTTCCCATATGGCATCACGATAAATCTGCTATCTGTGGCCTTGGTAATATACGAACTATGAGCTATGTTCCGAATGTATTACTTTGTTCGTTAGTGGATGAAACCCTTGGAAACTGCCCATGTAGGAGTTGTGTTATCTGTGGTGAGTATAAAGTGACAGTTCTGTCGAATTTGCCAATAAACAATTTCGATCCGAAAGATAGAAAATAAGTTGTATTTTAAAGATACTTCCTTTGATTTCTGCTTTTATATTAACCAAACATGATTTGCCGTTTATGTTTAACTGATTCTGATGATAGTATTAATATATTTAGTGAAGAAAAAATCCAGGGCTACATAACAAAGTTCCTGCAACTACAGGTAATAACAGCTAAACAATTTCGTGCCCTAGAGCTTAATTTTGTTTATTACATTCAGCTTACTCCAGAGGATCCAATTTCCAAGGTGATATGTACTGTTTGCTGGGAACAGTTGGAGAATTTTCAAAATTTTTGTTTTCGGATTGAGGAAGCACAAAAAAATTTGTCCACAGTTCAAGAAGTCTTTAAAAGGGATGCTGGTCAAAATGCTGTTGCAGCGTTTAATATTTCGAATATACCTGACGAGCCTGTTAATACTGATACAAGTTAGTAGTGTAGACCTTCCCCAGTTGTGTAATGTATGTTAATGTTCATTGATTGTAGATGTAAATTTGCTGAAGGAAGAAGACTTTATTACGAAATCGGATGGTAAGTTGTTCGATAAAGAGACAATCCAATAGAAAATTTGAATTGAGTTACCCTCATTTATTTATATTTCAGATGAAACTTTTGATACGAGTGAATCATGTCAATACTTCGATGAAGAAATTGTAAAAGTTGAACTACGTAACGAGGAAAATCCGGTAGGCGCATTCAGTTCCCTATCAGAAATTGAGGAACTTACGCCTACGCGAAGAATTACAAGAGGTGCAAAACTTAAAAGGCAGGAAACACCCGAAAAGGCGATTGTTTCAGTAGTAAAAGAACCAAGAAAAAGGGGTCAACCCGAAGAATTAACAGTTGAGAATCAGAAAACACCTGATGAGATAATAAAAGACGAAAAGGAAGTCAACCCCGATATAACTAAGAAAAGAAAGCGAGGTCGACCGAAAAAGGGAGAAGAAAAGCCTAAAGTTGAAAAGGTTAGGTCTGAAAAGGGTGAGAGAATTTTGGAAACTGCTAAAGAGTTCGACGAAATTATTCAGAAGAATATGAATCTAAGCTGCAACGTTTGCTCCGCACATCTAATTGACTTTGCAGAGTTGAAACGCCATTTTCGAGCCGTGCACAATCGTAAAGGCTATGCCGTGTGCTGCAACAAACGATTGTACAAGCGCGGACTGGTTGTCGATCACATCAATACACATAACAATCCGGAATATTTCAAGTAAACTTCTCCGATTAAATTTTATTTTTTCTCATTCCAATTTTGTTCTTGAAGGTGCCCAGAATGTGGTAAGGTCATGGCTGACAGAATGTGCCTTCGAAATCACGGACTTTTGATGCACCAGAATGAGGACGACAAACTGCATCAGTGTCCTTACTGCCCAAAAAAATATGCAAAACGATATCTGTTGGATCATCATCAGACAAAACATGTTCCACAGGAAGAGTGTACATTCATGTGTGCTGAGTGCGACAGAGGGTATAGCCAAATTGCTAAATAACTTTCCCAAAATGTAATTCAATGTGTTTTGGTAGGTTCCCCACAAAAACAACTCTGACGAAGCATTTAAATCAAATTCACTCGACATTATATGACAAAATGTGTGAAATTTGCGCAAAACTCATTCGTGGGAATGCTGCTTTTGAACGTCACATGGACGAACATGAGGGTATAGTCCACCCTCAGGTTCAATGTAAAATATGCGGGTCGTGGTTAAAGGATAAGAACAGTCTACGTAAGCATATGTACAAGCACGACGGTAAGACTTACACCTGTGATGTATGCGGTAAAATTGCACCATCAAAGAGCGCCCTGCAAAGTCATCTCAGATATGTGCACGAAACAGTACGTCAATTTCATTGTACTTTCTGTGAAAAGTCGTTTAAGAAAGCTGTCAACCTAAGGGTAGGTACTGCATAGGATTATTCCTTTGTATCAAAGTAAGAATTGATATAATTCACAGGAGCACTTAACAACACACACCGGAGAGGTTTTGTACACATGCCAACATTGTCCGAAGACATTCAATTCCAAAGCAAATATGCATGCTCATCGAAAGAAAAAACATCCTGCGGAGTGGGAAGCCACCAGGCGTGCCAACGTTAAGCGACCTACGCCTCCTGAAACTGATTCTGTTTTAAGTTAAGATTTTATACAAGATATATACAATCAACGAAAATCCTCAGCTGATACAAAGATTAATCTGCAATCTTTAGTATCGCAATCATTTGTTGAAATTTTTTTCGAGTCTTGTTTAAAAATAATGCATTCAAGCGCCGTCATTGCCGACAGTATCACAAGGAGTGGGAAGCCAGGAGGCGTTTCTAATATTAATCGAGCTACGCCTAAAGACTCCGATTCCGTTTTAAGTTAAGATCTTATGCAATAAGTTAAATTAATTTTGTTTCAATCTGGTATCCATAGTACTTATAGTCATATTTTGATGACATTTATTCTGATTTGTTTAAAAAATAATGCAGTCGAACTTTATCGTGGAGACTTTTTCATTCCAAAGAACCAGAACGGCATAAATTCGTTCAGGTAATGGTTGCGAATCGCCTCTCTTTGAATAATTGAGTCACTTTTGTGTATACATGTTCATATAGTTTCTTAGAGCGTCAAATTTACCTGAAACTTACCGTAAATATTCTACAATACCTACATAATCCTACCTTCCTATGTACTTTGCAAAAGTTGGTTGTTGATCTATCTGTTGCTGGCATCAATTAGGGGCGAAAGGAATACCGCCGTTGTCTTTGGTTCATCAGGTATTGCAACATCCTTGATTGAAGAAGGCAAGACGACTCACTCTGCCTTCAAGTTTCCTCTCATCCTGTACTTTATGATATTTTTAAGCAGAGTCAAATGGCTAAGACGAGCACAATAGATCTAAATAGGTCGCAGTGCACACACACACAAACACACAAATGGCTAAGACGCTCCGAGAAACCAAGATTATCGTTTGGGATGAATGCAGCACGGCTCACAAGAAAAGTATTGAGGCTCATAACAGGACGCTGCAGGACATTAAGAGCTGTAGCCAGCTTATAGGTGGCGTTACAGTGCTTTTGGCTGGTGACTTCAAACAGATCCTACCACCGGGCATACATACGTGCAGATGAAGTTAAGGCCTCATGTCAAAGTCTTGTCCTTGATAGTTAACATGTGTGTCCACCTTTAACGTGACTTGAGGAGCAGAGGAGTTTTCTCACTTATTATGTACCTGATAATATCAACTTGATATTAGTGATGGAACGATTTTGGACGAATAAGAATGTCGACTAATCCTTGCGATGTTATGGGAGATCTGTTTAGTTTGACTCATCATCAGGTTGCAGTGGATTGCGCTGGATGACTCACTCCCAATAATCGATGCAGCCAACAGCATCAACAATTTTTTGCTGGAGAGCTGCCAACTGAGCATATGAAGTATGAATTTCTGAACTCGGTAATGAAGGCCCAGGATGCTGTACATTACCCCGTAGAGTTCTTGCATACTCTCGATTCAACAGGCATATCACCTCACATCGTGTACCTCAAAGTTGGAGCTTTAAACACTGTCCAACTGCGTACTGGCACCAGGCTTCTAGTGATGACTGTATAAATACGTAATCGAAGCCAAGACTTTAACAGGAGAATCTTGTTTCTCTCATAGCGTGCTCCGATTCAGTTCATCTGACAGCCTGGTCATTCTAGAAAAGCTATGAAAACACCTAAAATTAAAATTGCTGAAAACCAAAACCGAAGTTATTTTCCCTTTTCCTTTATGGGACCTTGAGTGATCCTGTACTCGGTGTCTTCTCTAAAATGCATTTTTATCTTTTCTATCTATGGTCTAGCTTAGGGACCACAAAAGTGATACTATTTAATACGTCAATGTCCTTAGCAGCTATCTACTTTTCGTCCGATTTCTTCGAGTTTCCTCAAACTCCTTTGGATGCTTCAGCTTGCGATGATGATGCATATTCGAGCGAACTTTAAATGTCTTCGGACAATGTGGACATTCGTAGAGACGATCACCTGTGTGTGTGGTTATGTGTTCCTAAAAATACACACCGATTAAAATTTCATCAATTCACTCTGTAGTATTAACTTACTTTTAGAGCATGAAGCCGCTTGAAAGACTTTTCACAAAGGTTACACTTGTGCGACCGTTCGCAATTATGAACGTAATCCATGTGATATTTCAGTGCTCTCTTGCTGGGTGCATTTTTGCCACATACGGTACACACATGTTTTTCGCTAGAGTCTTCTGGATGCAAAGCTATCATATGCGCCTTTAAAATTCCCTTTGTGGAGAGTTCTGCCCCGCAAATTTCGCATGATACTTTCTGTTTGATTCCTTCATGCTCTAACTGGTGTTGCTCAAGTGCTTTGTTACCGCGAACAGCTTTGCCGCATAAGTGGCACATTCGGCTGTAGACCATTGTGTGAACATTAAAGTGATGGGCTTTCAGCTTTGATTCACTTGCATAGCTATAAATTAAAAGAAAAAGTAAATCAAGAGTGGCCAAGTTGGACTTTGTTTGTGAGACCTTTGTACTCCAAAAGAAGACCAAGTTCGGTAAAACAATAACACACAAGTATGTATACATCATCTTACCCTTTTCCACATTCCGCGCAGAAATGTTTATTAGCATCAGAATTAGCCTCACAATGGGAATGCCTATGCTTCTTCAGTGCACTTTCTGTTAAGTATTTTCTTGAACAGTATTTACATTTGAAAAATGACCTCTCGCCGGTTTTATTTACATGAACTGTCTTCATGTGAAAATCTAAACTATATCGACTTGAAAAACTTTTATCGCATTGCCAGCACTTAAAATACTCCGGATTTAAATGGATATTGATGTGATCAGCCAGATCAGCAGCCCGAAAGAATTTCCTTTTGCAACAAATCATGTAACCTGCTTTCTTATGATCTTCTTTGAAGTGTTTTTTCAGCATTTTAAAGTTCTCCATCGGTTTGCTGCATTCGTTACAAAGCAAATTTGTGTTAGATGCTATGAGGAGATTGATGTCTTCTGAGAGTCTTGATTTTTTAGATTTCTTTTTTTGATCGATTATTGGAGAATCATTATCGCTATTCTTTTCATCTTTATAATTTTGAGTGGAATCCAATTCATCATATTCATCCTTAATAGGCACATCATCGCTGTCATGATCTGAGTCCGATTGTTCGATGTTGTTCAATTCCTCGTTGAGTTGGTCTTCCTCATCTTTTACATTTAATTCAACAATAAGTTGCCATTTTTCTTGGGCATTTTCTACAGACTTGCAAAACGAGTTAAAGTTGTTTAAATTGTCTAAACAATTTCTGCATACAATCGTTGAGTACTCATCATCTTGTGATACCTTAAAATTGAACAATTAAGTGTCAGTAGAAACTTGGTTATAAGCCTAATGCTTACATTGAATGTAAAATATGTCGATATAGAGTTTGAAATGTTGTTTTGCATATCCTCGCCTTCGAAAATATCAGTAAAATCACTGCACTCGTTAACACACAATCGGCACAACATTTTGGTTAAAAAAAAAAGTAAACAATGCTATTAATACGTCAAGGAGAACAGCTGCAATAGGGTGCATTCAGCAAAGCTGCGAATGTATGTGATTCTGATGCTGTAATAGATTTTATTTTCTCGACGAGATTTTTAAAGAAAATGAACACGTACATTGTGGAATATTGTGTGCAATACATTATTATAAAGGACAGGAGGGGTACATTTATAAGAAATGTGCAAAACGGACGCAAGCAGCGCTTTCCCGAATCTTGCCAAACATCGGTGGGTCTGGATATGCCAGGAGGATCCTGCTACCCAGAGTAGTCAGCTCCATCCTTTAATACGCTGCTCCGGTCTGGGAGGGGGAACTTATAACGAAGGAAGCAAGAAGAAAGCTCTCGTTAACTTACAGGCTCGGCGCAATTAGAACATTAAGCGGTTTCCGAACAATCTCGAACGAAGCAGCCTGTGTTATAGCCGGAATGATTCCCATCGACATCCTCGCCACCGAGATGCAAAGGATCTAGCTTAGGCGAGTCGCAAACCGGCAAGAAGCCATCTTTGCTAGGAGGGTAAAAGCGGAGGAGAGGGCAACATCTGTAGCATTGTGGCAAACAAGATGGGATAACACGACAAAAGGCAGATGGACCCACAAACTGATCCCAGTCATCGAGGAATGGACAAAAAGATCACACGGGGACTGCAACTACCACCTTACACAGTTCCTTTCCGGGCACGGCGGCTATCGAAAATATCTCCACAGATTTGGACAAGATAGCTCGCCCTCTTGCCCAGAATGTCCAGAAGAAGAAGAAGACGCGGAGCACACAATGTTCCACTGCCGGCGTTTCGCAGAAAAAGGAATTAGACTGCCAAGCCCGCAGCTTCTACTAAGTCAAATGGTGAGGTCAGACAACGACTGGCTGGAGGTCTGCTATTACATAACGAGGGTGCAGATTGAATTGAGAAGGCTCGAAAGATTAAGAAGGGCCGACACGGCACACGTGGACAGCATAGCAAAAATTGCTAACCAACCCCGCGAAGTAATACCTAACGGCAGTCCCGCTGGATGTGGATTAGTACGTAGGCGCATTCCCGGTACGAGTAGCCGGGTACACGAATCGTACATGCTAGTAGCACGGGCCGCTAGTATCTTTAGAAGATTACCACATCCCTTGACGCAACCAAGAAAAAAAAAAAAAAATACACGCGCATGCACACGCACACACACATGCACGCCACACGTGACGTGTCGTGCCGTGCCGTGCCGTGCTGTGCCGTACCGTGGCGTGCCGTGCCGTGACGTGCTGTGACGTGCCGTGTGACGTGACGTGCCGTGCCGTGGCGTGCCGTGCCGTGGCGTGTGACGCGACGTGCCGTGCCGCGACATGCCGTGTAACGTGCCGTGCCGTGACATGCCGTGACGTGTCGTGCCGTGTGACGTGACGTGCCGTGTGATGTGCCGTGACGTGCCGTGACGTGACGT
Source organism: Matsumyia berberina (assembly GCA_917880715.2). Lineage (NCBI taxonomy): Eukaryota > Metazoa > Arthropoda > Insecta > Diptera > Syrphidae > Matsumyia > Matsumyia berberina. Next base: position 103,630,219 of record OU862870.1, on the reverse strand, counting down.
GTCGTGTGACGTGCCGTACCGTGCCGTGACGTGTCGTGTGACGTGACGTGTCGTGACGTGCCGGCCGTGTGACGTGACGTGCCGTGGCGTGTGACGTGACGTGCCGTGTCGTGCCGTGTGACGTGACGTACCGTGACGTGCCGTGCCGTGCCGTGACGTGCCGTGCCGTGCCGTGCCGTGCCGTGGCGTTTGACGTGACGTGCCGTGCCATGCCGCGACATGACGTGTGACGTGCCGTGCCGTGACGTGCCGTGACGTGTCGTGTGACGTGACGTGCCGTGTGACGTGACGTGCCGTGACGTGCCGTGCCGTGCCGTGTGACGTGCCGTGCCGTGGCGTGCCGTGCCGTGGCGTGTGACGTGACGTGCCGTGGCGTGTGACGTGACGTGCCGTGACGTGCCGTGCCGTGCCGTGACGTGCCGTGCCGTGCCGTGCCGTGCCGTGACGTGCCGTGACGTGACGTGCCGTGCCGTGTGACGTGACGTGCCGTGCCGTGCCGTGGCGTGCCGTGCCGTGGCGTGTGACGTGACGTGCCGTGGCGTGTGACGTGACGTGCCGTGACGTGCCGTGACGTGTCGTGTGACGTGACGTGCCGTGGCGTGTGACGTGACGTGCCGTGACGTGCCGTGCCGTGCCGCGACATGCCGTGTGACGTGCCGTGCCGTGACGTGTCGTGTGACGTGACGTGCCGTGCCATGACGTGCCGTGTGACGTGACGTGACGTGCCGTGCCGTGCCGTGCCGTGCCGTGCCATGACGTGCCGTGTGACGTGCCGTGACGTGCCGTGCCGTGCCGTGACGAGCCGTGAAGTGCCGTTCGTGCGGTGCCGTGTGACGTGCCGTGACGTGCCGTGCCGTGTCGTGTGACGTGCCGTGCTGTGGCGTGGCGTGCCGTGCCGTGGCGTGTGACGTGACGTGCCGTGGCGTGTGACGTGACGTGCCATGATGTGACGTGACGTGTCGTGTGACGTGTCGTGCCGTGACGTGCCGTGTGACTTGCCGTGCCGTGACGTGCCGTGCCGTGACGTGACGTGTCGTGACGTGCCGTGTCGTGTGACGTGCCGTGCCGTGTGACGTGCCGTGCCGTGCCATGACGTGCCGTGTGACGTGACGTGACGTGCCGTGCCGTGCCATGACGTGCCGTGTGACGTGCCGTGACGTGCCGTGCCGTGCCGTGAAGTGCCGTCCGTGACGTGCCGTGTGACGTGCCGTGCCGTGCCGTGTGACGTGCCGTGCCGTGACGTGCCGTGCCATGATGTGACGTGACGTGTCGTGTGACGTGTCGTGCCGTGACGTGCCTTGTGACGTGCCGTGCCGTGACGTGCCGTGCCGTGACGTGACGTGCCGTGACGTGCCGTGCCGTGTGACGTGACGTGCCGTGCCGTGGCGTGCCGTGCCGTGGCGTTTGACGTGACGTGCCGTGCCATGACGTGCCGTGTGACGTGACGTGACGTGCCGTGCCGTGCCATGACGTGCCGTGTGACGTGCCGTGCCGTGCCGTGACGAGCCGTGAAGGGCCGTCCGTGACGTGCCGTGTGACGTGCCGTGCCGTGACGTGCCGTGCCATGATGTGACGTGACGTATCGTGTGACGTGACGTGCCGTGCCGTGTGACGTGCCGTGCCGTGCTGTGACGCGCCGTGACGTGCCGTGACGTGACGTGTCGTGTGACGTGGCGTGGCGTGACGTGCCGTGCCGTACCGTGACGTGCCGTGCCGTGCCGTGACGTGCCGTGCCGTGACGTGCCGTGCCATGACGTGCCGTGTGACGTGACGTGACGTGCCGTGACGTGCCGTGACGTGACGTGTCGTGACGTGCCGTGTCGTGTGACGTGCCGTGCCGTGTCGTGCCGTGTCGTGCCGTGCCGTGACGTGACGTGCCGTGCCGTGCCGTGACGGTTCGTGTGATATGTCGTGCCGTGACGTGTGACGTGACGTGCCGTGCCGTGACGTGTCGTGTGACGTGACGTGCCGTGACGTGCCGTGACGTGCCGCGACATGCCGTGTGACGTGCCGTGACGTGTGACGTGACGTGCCGTGCCGTGACGTGTCGTGTGACGTGCCGTGCCGTGACGTGCCGTGCCGTGGCGTGACGTGCCGTGCTGTGCCGTGACGTGTCGTGCAGTGACGTGCCGTGACGTGCCGTGACGTGCCGTGACGTGTCGTGTGACGTGCCGTGCCGTGACGTGCCGTGCCGTGGCGTGACGTGCCGTGCTGTGCCGTGACGTGACGTGACGTGTCGTGACGTGCCGTGCCGTGTCGTGTCGTGTGACGTGCCGTGCCGTGACGTGCCGTGTGACGTGCCGTGCCGTGACGTGCCGTGACGTGCCGTGACGTGACGTGTCGTGACGTGCCGTGCCGTGTCGTGTGACGTGCCGTGCCGTGACGTGCCGTGCCGTGGCGTGACGTGCCGTGCTGTGCCGTGACGTGACGTGCCGTGACGTGCCGTGACGTGCCGTGGCGTGCCGTGACGTGCCGTGACGTGCCGTGACGTGAAGTGTGACGTGCCGTGCCGTGACGTGTGACGTGCCGTGCCGTGACGTGACGTGTCGTGACGTGAAGTGTGACGTGCCGTGCCGTGACGTGTGACGTGCCGTGCCGTGACGTGACGTGTCGTGTGACGTTACGTGCCGTGCCGTGACGTGACGTGCCGTAGCGTGCCGTGCCGTGACGTGAAGTGTGACGTGCCGAGACGTGCCGTGCCGTGACGTGTCGTGTGACGTGCCATGCTGTGCCGTGATGGTCCGTGACGTGCGACGTGACGTGCCGTGCCGTGACGTGAAGCGTGACGTGACGTGCCATGCCGTGACGTGCTGTGTGACGTGCCGTGCCGTGACGTGTGCCGTGCCGTGCCGTGACGTGACGTGTAGTGTGACGTGACGTGCCGTGCCGTGACGCGCCGTGACGTGACGTGCCGTAACGAGACGTGCCGTGCCGTGACGTGTCGTGTGACGTGCTGTGACGTGTCGTGTGACGTGCCGTGCCGTGACGTGTGACGTACCGTGCCGTGCCGTGCCGTGACGTGCCGTGTCGTGTGACGTGCCGTGGCGTGCCGTGGCGTGCCGTGAGGTGGCGTGACGTGCCGTGACGTGGCGTGTCGTGCCGTGTGACGTGACGTGACGTGCCATGCTGTGCCGTTATGTGCCGTGACGTGCCTGTGTGCCGTGCCGTGACGTGTCGTGTGACGTGACGTGCCGTGCCGTGACGTGGCGTGATGTGCCGTGCCGTGTGACGTGGCGTGACGTGCCATGCTGTGCCGTTATGTGCCGTGATGTGCCGTGACGTGCCTATGTGACGTGACGTGACTTGTCGTGGCGTGCCATGACGTGCCGTGTGACGTGACGTGCCGTGCCGTGAGGTGACGTGCCGTGACGTGGCGTGCTGTGGCGTGCCGTGTGACGTGACGTGACGTGACGTGCCGTGCCGTGCCGTACCGTGACGTGACGTGACGTGTGTGACGTGCCTGCTGTGCCGTGTGTGCGTAGCAAAATGTTGGGGGACCACATGCGTGGGTGTGTGGGTGGTTTCATGGCGTGTACCTGTGGGATTCGCCAATATCAAGCTGCGTTAGTAGAAAGATGGGGACCGCATGGGAAGTCGACGTGGAAAAAAAAGTAAAGCAGTGTTTCTCGCTGCTAGCAAAATGTTGTATGTAGCGACAATGTAAAGCCGCGTTAGTAGAAAGATGGGGGACCGCATGGAAACTCGGCGTGGAAAAATAAAGTAAGGCAGTGTTTCGACGTGATGTAAGGTGTATCGAAGTCCAAGGCGGAAGCCCTCTCATTTTTTTCGAGGGAAGTACAAAGGGAGGGAGTCCACAGCCATGCTTTGGACATAGTGAACTTAGCTAGCTCTGTTATTGTAACACATTTGAGAAGCTAATCCCGGCTTCCGAAATAAAGCGCCCGATGAATTCGACGGACTGCTTGTTGTCACAAGCAACCACTTTGTGGCTGCCTTGCCATCGAATTGAAGATCGCAATCCTCTGTGGCTGAATAATTCCATCCATAGAGTATCTGGAAGCTTCTCTTCGATGTCCTTTCACTGATTCACGGTAATGCGTCACAAGATTCTTGCTCATTGACTACAGTAAAAAGGATTTCGTTCGATGGATCGTTGAATGGGCGGTCCGAAGATGCTGGAGAACCAGGCTTCAGTTTCTTGGCCGCGGCAAGCTCAGGCAAGTTAGCGGATCTGCCCCTCTTGCCCATTGTAATGCCCACTGCACTCTCTTAATGCCTTTGGTTTTCGAACCATCTTTACTATCTTGGTTTGATGAATCTAAAAAAGTCTTTGATGGGTGTGCCGCTTTTTCATATACATATGTAGTATCATACGATTACCCTGTAATCACTCCTACGAAAGCATTTTTTCTTTTGCGTCGGTGCTGGGGAGGAATCGATTTTAACTTCTTGGAAACCACTTTGAAACTTAATGAAACCTTGTCCGGTTGAGGACTTTTCTGACCTAAAAGTGAACTGAAAGCGTCCAATTAGTTTATAAACAAAAACATTCAGGCATTCACACAATGTGACAGCAATGATTTCGTACCCGATGTAGAGGTGATTGAAGCATCTATACTTGGTCCATTCATTAGGCATACACTTGTCCCTATTAAGTCATCTTCCGCTGCTTTATATCCAGCTGTAGGGCAGCCTGAAAGTATTAACTTCCAATCAATACAACCACTGGACCGGAAGTTGAAGCAGTGATAGCTGCGCTTAAAACATAGAAGGCCGCTGACCCAAGTACTTTATGCAACTAAGGACAGCTGCCTAAGGGTTGTCTGGTTGGTTGAGGTATTGCTTCAATCCAAACCACCTATGTTCTGTACTCACTCGGTTTCTAGGTCTTACTTGTATTCGCATTTCTCCATGTTTCTTTTTAAAAATTGAACAATTAAATGTAAAAAAACGTATTTATTCTAAAAATGTAAAGAATATTTGATCAAAATTCCCAATCTGCAACTTGTGATCAAAAGGACTTCAGTGACACAAAAAATGTAAGTTATACGCACATAATAAAAAAAACTGCATTACTTTCTCTTCGCAATGCGTACTTTTATATTATGCGATACGCGAAGTAGAAAACCAGATTCGTATCTGTAGTCATTCGGGTCTCCAACTTGGAATACTTCAAAGTCTTTCAGCAAATGCACCAGTACAGTCTTCATTTCCAGCACTGCGAACTTTTGACCTGCAAAAGTAACTTATAAGTCTAAAATGCTCAACTAAAACTTAGAAATGAAATTCCTACCAATACAATTCCTGGATCCAGCGCTGAATGGAACATATGCATATGGATGACGACCGGATGCATTCTCTGGAAGAAACCGATCGGGGTCAAAGCTGTTTGGATTCTTGAAATTTTTAGGATCACGTTGAATATCATAGATATGAATCATAATTTGTGAACCCTTCGGAAGAAACACGTTATTGGACAGTGAGGTGTCACGCACAGCTTCTCTTATAATCAAGGGAACTGATGGATACAATCGCAGAGTTTCCTTCACAAATCGATCCAGGTATTCGAGACTATTGATCTGCGGAATGGTTAATTGGGTCAAATCATCTGAAAAGAAGGAAACGTGAAAAGACACATGGTACATGAATTCTATGAAATAGTTTACCATCAATCAAGGACTGGACCTCTTCGTAACATTTTTTCTGAATATCTGGATACAATGATAAATTCATTATTCCATAAATCAATCCCATGGAAGTGGTGTCGAAACCTTCGAAGATGAACGTGTCAACTTCTTCACAAATGCCAATATGATCGATTAGACCTTCGCTTTGAGCTTTGAGCAGCGTGTCTAACATGGCGTATCGCCGTTTTTTCGAAATGTAACTGGAAGAAAAAAAATAATTTAGTTTCATTGCACAATTCGATAGGATCGAAGCACAATTTTCGTATTAACAGCAACGTATTCTGAAGTCAAGACAAGACGATTCTGCTTCTTTAAATAATTTAATTACTACAGTATGTCAGGCTGCCTACGCACCACTCCAAGCGCTGCACTGAATGTCATATTAAACCTACGTCCAACTGAAACGGCTATTTTATTCAAATGATTTCGATCGAAAATTTTATTGAGGAAGTAACCTATCCCTGTTTGAAATGCTACAGCACGATACAGATGCTGCCAATTTTTTTTTTTTTTTTTACAAAAACTGCATAACAGGTTTCACCGCAGACAGGACCGAAAAAGGCAAATTCTTGAATTCAAAATGCGGGTAGAAATGCGGATGGTGGCTGCTATGGCAGGGTCCATACTGCGCTTCTTGTGATACCACTAAAAGCAGACCTGAGTACCTGCTGTAAATAGTCGAGATTTTATGATTAGTTTCGGAACGAGCAGTTTTTTCCCTTTATCAGTAAAATATTGGCCAGTGCCCTGCTTTGTAAGTTCATTCGCCTAAGAATTGCCCGGAAAAACGCTGTGACCGTGGACCCAGCACAGAGTAGTGTTACACCTCTTTAAGAGATTCCTGACATTTTTTTACAAACTTATATCGCGAATTGTCGAAACTTCTGTCTAAAACGTACTACAATGGTACGGCAGCCTTTATGAAGCGTAGGTCCGCTAGAGAGGATTTCCAAAACTGTACCTTTCGTTGTTCAGTTGCAATTTCTTTAAGAGTGGCAACGCTGGCTGGCCCAATCAGAATGATGATTCTGTATTTGATGTTGAAATCAATGTAAGGAACCGACTACACTCGAGGCTTTCTTTGATGAGGGCAGTAAAGTTTCTAGTGCAACTATAGGGGTAAACCTAAGGGCGCATGTGATGAGCTTTGTACACATTTGATGTTGTTGGTGTTGCACCGTCAGGTACAACGAATTAACTAATTCGTGGATTGGAGGTCCCACTTTGAATCAAAAGCAGTAGTGCAAGTGCAGTTGGTGTAAGGACTTTTGGATTTTTTCCAGAAAAGCAATCCTTCGTTCCTATAAGTATCAAACAGTATGTGAAATTAAATTGCACCTTCAATACCTCGGGAAGGACTATCGCTCGACGTGCAAAGTGGCAAGCTCAATCGTAAAGAAACTAAACAACCTATTCACTAAAAGGATGTTAGGTTCAAGTATAGAGTGATTGATACTGATGGCGGGACTCATCACAGGTTGAACTGACCTCTACAAACACTAGGGCTCACTGACGCAGTGGTTTGTAGAAATTTGCGAGAAAGAAGACTTTCGAACACTTTCTAGTTCACAGCCCAGTCTTAGCGAGAATGCAACAAAAGACCGCAGGTTTGATGTGGGTATAAAGGATTCCGTGACATTGTGCCGTTCACTAAGGAAATAGGAAGATCCGCGAAAGATACACACTAATGTCAAGTCCATAATTGCTTCCACTTTTCCTAGATTCCTCCAAGCACATTTCTCAATCCTGGTTCATTCCTGCAGAGAGAAAAGGACTAAGGGCTAAGTGAGGAGCATCCCGCTTACCTTCACATGCCATACCAAACCAGATTCATCTCTTCAGACGAAGCCTGACAAAATAATTCAGAGAGTCGCCAACACTAATACCAATTATAAAACAATACCAATCAATCCCGACTATGGCATAAAGGGTGCCATCATCAATATACTCACCAATAGTCAAGCAGCGCTTAAAGCATTGGGTTCTCATTACCTTAGCTCAAAAATCGTCGTCGGCTGCTTGAATCCTCTCCAAGACTTATCTAAGCGAAATTAAGTCAAACTCTGGTGGCTGCCGATACAGAAAGGCATCAAAAGTAATGGAATCGTTGACAAATTAGCCAGAAGTGGATCCACTGAAAGGTACACAGGTGTCGTACACCACTGCGGCTTCCCAAACTCCTCGTTTATGTAGATGGGAAAAAACAGAATCACTTATTCTACTGGGATAATATCCAAGGAATTAGACAAGCAATAAAGCTGGTCCGCCCTATAAATAAAAACAGGGACGATATACGAAAACTCGCTAGCTTCCCATCTGTACACTGCGGTCTGAGATATCATCTCGATTCTGTCGGCTCTGCCTAAAGGAAGACGAATCAGCAGAACATACTATGTAGGTGTGTGGCTTTCTTCCTCAAGGACATCCTGATCCCTAAGGAGATAAGAAATGCTTCAACAGGGAACATTAAAAGGAAGACTGAGGCCCTCCTTGTTTTACCAGCTCCCAGAATCTTTGATCCTCGAGGTCACAGTACCACCTGCTTTAGATTTTGACTTCTATGGGACTATGAAACTAATGCGTTCTCTATTCTGAATGGCGGTAAACCGATAAGAGGTCATGGCTGTCTCCTGGTCATGTGAATATTTCTTATTTTTGCAATATGTATGCGGAAAAATCGATGACTGCTTTGGCTGTTTACGTATAGCAGCTGAAAAGTAGAAATTTTACTTACATATCATCCTCGTCATTGACTTGAGCAGCATTCTTCTTTGCACTTTCCAACTCCTGGAACATGGCTCGTCTCTTTTCAATGATATTGCTCGAAAATCTATGCACACCTTCGTAGCTTGGATCAAATTGTTTAGCATTGCCAAAGTTTTTCCAGATGAAATCGCTTATATACAAAGGATTTGCCATACGATTAATCATTGCTTGTTCAATCTGTCCAAGATGTTCCCTGTAAACGTCACCGTCCTTCAAGTTGTCTAGCTTAACACCCAGAGCAGTTTCTAAATGAGAAAAAAACTTGCGTTTTTAACATTTTAAAGTAAACTTTACGAATGCACGTCTCACCACAAACGGCGTTAAGGGTTATTCTCGGGATTAAATCAGACAGTGAAATGACTTCACCATCTTTCTCTTGCAACATTTTCTGGAACTTGTGGCTTTCCTCTCTGAACAAATGGATGTCGGGTAAGAAATGTACAATGAAAGCTCTCACTAACACAAAAACTTACTTGAATACTTCTAAGAACTCCTCCAAAATATTAAAATGAAAGGCAGGTGTGAGCATTCTGCGTCTTGAATGCCATTTCTTGTCTGTGCTTGTTAGAAGACCAGTCCTTATGAATGGCAAAAGGTAAGTATACACAACACCTTTCGTTATCAAACTCATATTTGTGAATACTAGTTCGGCATCTTTGGCGGTGATAATATTGTAGAGTGGGCCTCCAATAATATACTGAATGTAGCTCCTCTTCAATTTGTCAGCCATTTTCCGACTGTAATAAAATATTTCCTCTGTGAAAATGAGAAATAATAGCATTACAAAGAGTGATTCAATAAGAGGTGTAGGATTTACATATTACGTCCTATTCGTTTCGTACAATTTTATTTATTTATTTATAAGGTTCTGTAATCTAAAAAGTTTGAAATTTTATTACGAAGCAATTCAGATTGCAAATTCGTTATCCGAAATGAATAACCTAGAAAATTGTGTGGAATTCCTGATCGAAATCAAATTCGATATGCAACCAAAACTCAAAAGATTAGGAACAAAATCGACTTTTTATGATCCGAATCATATGGAAAGGACTTAGGAAGTGAACATAAGTAAGTTAAAAAAAAAAAAAATAGCCGGCGCGACAGCTCGGGATGAGCCAAGGCCTAGCTTTTTGCAACCATTCATGTTGTGCGTCTTACATTTTTCTCGGAGGCTTGTCATTCCCCGACGAGAGGTGGTGCCGCGATGAATGTTCGGTGGACAAGGCTGGGGCTTGAATCCATGCAGGCTTGCACAGCAGTCCAACGCACTAACCACGGAGCCACGGCTGCGTTAGTACAAGTCAAATATTTTTTTGTGGCATTGGGCCACATTGAATGCTCCACGAGTAAGAGATAGTTTTCCTTCTATAGATATCACAATGGGTCTGTACTCTGGCGAAGAGGTTTACCTCTTCATCTGGCAGAGTCCTATAGGGAATAGGGCTTTCATATATTTGAACTATTAGAATATAGGTAGTGACAGACACACATAGGAAGTGTCACAGAATTTATAGGAAGCATTTGTTGTTCTTGATGAAGCTAAGGATACTTTTAACGACAATATCGAGTTTATAAGCTCCTAGTTAAAGCTATCTCCTTTGGGGTAGGGCTTGACAGATATGGAGGAAATGGAAGATTGTTTCTATCTCCTCTTTGTCTCCGCAATTCCTTCAAAAGTCGTTTGAGAAAATGTCTATTTTTCCTGGCATGAAGGCTACTGGCAGAGTGGCCAGTAAGAACACCGATTACAGTGTTGATAAGCTACCTTATAAGGAAGTTCAGACTCTTAGGTCGAGTGGGGCTTAGCACGGGTTAAATTACACGCAGCCTTATCCTTTGGGTGGCTTAAGTTAGGTTAGGTTAAATAGGGTGTGTGATGGATAGGCCCCATCACGTTCATTCGGAGACCTTGAGGTCCATTGTGAGTACCCTTTTAATTTTGTGGGAATATCATTATGGTTCCAGGGACAACCTAAGGGCCTATCATATTGTTGATTGTTTCGTGAGCCAGTTAGTGCTCTTAATGAGTAGGTCCGTTAACTGAGTTTTTCAGGCAGTGACACAGCAGATGTTGGATTGATTCTACTTCTTCCTCATCTCCGCAACTTTTACATGAATCGTTGGATTTGATTTTCCACTTGCGTCCTGTCCTGTAATAACTCCAATGAGCGTGCGAATAGAGAAACTGTCCATTGATAGAAGGCACCTTGTTATAGTATCATTTAATTTCGGCCATAACGTCCGGGAAGTAGCGCAATCTTCTCTGGCTAACCAGGATGAATTAGCTTCTTTCTCTATTGTGTTGTCTATTATCCCATGCAATCTCCCTATCGCTGGGATCACAGATGTGTCCGCTTCGCTAGTGTTCAAAGCCGACCACCATCTTTCCAGTTCAGCAGCTTTTTCGTTCCCTTCTATGTCCTTATGCTACGTGTCTGTGATAATCAACTCAGAAAAAGGAGGAAAGAAAACAGTTTCTAAAAGAACTCCACCTCTTCCATAGCTCGTTAACAAAATTCTGACAGTTCTCAAAAAAAAAAAAAGAATTAATATTGTAGCATACACGTTTTACACGATGACGTTTTTAAAATGATCAGTAGGAAACACCTATCTACTATCAGAAATTGCAAGGAACCTGCGTCAAAAGAATTATCCCCGTGGGTATAGTCAAACCGTTTAGAATTAGATCCAACCACAACCGACCGAGTTTACCAGAAGAAGGAAACTAGACAAATTAAATCTTCCAAAGCTAAATGGAACTCCTCTGAAACTCTTTTTAGAAGCTTAGTACCTTAGAATCATCCTCGACGCGAAGTTTACTTGGAAGCGGAACACAGCAGATTGGCTCGGAAAGGATCAGAATATCTGAAGATATTCACGTGGGTAAATATTCCTATAGGTGTACAGAAAAGGCTGATTGAAACCAAGGTAAATGAACTACCAACACAGCTTAGTCCACCAAAACCAACTGTGTTATACATGTCTCGCATTTTATGGCCAAAAGATCCAGGAGCCTACTGGCGTTGGCGAAAAAAGAAAATAGTACTCTAACAGATGTACTAACAGGACATTGTGCGATAGGCGCAATGGCCGTATCTCCGGACTACTGAAGGAGTTGCTGGTATACAGAAGAAATATATGATAAACCACCAAATACTTACACACCTTGTGAATGCCTTCAAACAAATCGCCTACGCCATATAGGAAACAGACTTTTTGGAGAACCACATAGATGACCTTGCACAAATCCCAATGACCATGACATGTTTCGTCAAGAGCTTAGGTTGGTTTGTGAAAAGGCCATTAAATAGATAAACGAATTAGTAACCCTACCAAAAGGGAAAAACTATGGACCAAATGGCCCAGTGCAAGCACTTGTCAAGTGCACTTGCCCTCTAACTTAACCTGATCTAATCTATTCTAGCTTGTAATGCGATAGTAGCGTAGCTATCAGTAAAAAATGCAATGTCCTGATTGAATAATACATTCCACTTCAGCTAAGATATGGCTTCTTTGACCGCCACGATTTCCGCCAGATACGATATGCTACAGCATTTCGGAGAAAACACGTCCTCCTACTCCGCCCTCGGTTTTGAAATCGTCGATGTAAAATAGAAGTGAATGGAGTACTCGCCTTGGTATCATCGATTTCTACTCTCTGGAGAGGATTGATGTCTGAAAATAGTGGTAAGCATTGTACCCTTTTGAAATCGAAGGCTTGAATTTAAAAAAGAATTGAACTTAGGGCACCACTTATAAGAACACAGAGATTAATATTAAGACATTCAGACTCTTTAAGTCTACTGTCAATGCCTGTAATACATACATTAAAGGTTCAAAAGAGGGTACTTCTCGTTGCATGAAAACATCATTGCACTAATCACCGTATTCGTATTGCGCCGTAAAAAATAATCTGAATCTAATAGTCACACTGATTACATATACAGCGCTGGTGTATCGACATCAAAAGTGTCAACAACTGAGTCATTTTTATGGACTGCAATTGATAAAATTAGTTTCGGGAAACATAATCTTGTTAAGTAATAAACGATAGACCAGACTGAAGTACATATGCTGTTTATATGGTTATCTAATCACTAAACGTGCACACCTATAAAAATACTTTCACTTGGCTGGTGTAGTTAATATTCACAAATACGAATGTGCATACATACTTATTAAGATAGACTTGGTTGAAACAGTTTTATACGTATTTTGAGGAATTAAACATAAAACTTGGCAGCGGTTGGCCGGCGCTGATGAAAAAAGAAGGGGTTTCTTTACGCTTGCATAGTCAGACCCAACTTTCTCACTCTACTATCGAACGTCCAAAGCATGGCTTGCTTGGGGTAACCCCCCACAGCAGCCCTGGAAACAATCTCGAATTTTCTCCCTATGGGGCTAAAGGTGAAAAACATGGCCGGGTTGGTTGCCTTAAGACCGAAGGCTACTTTAACGAACGTACCTTAACAGGGCACAGGGCTATCTGGGATGAAGGACCGGCGGCTCACAAGTGACTTTACTAACAAATCTTAAATTTTCAACATAGGTTATGCAGTCAGATTCCCAAACCAAAAAGTACGACTGTAACGGAGAATCGGAGGCAGAGGTTTACTACCTTACGCCACCTTTCAACTCTGGTATCCAGTTTGTGACTGAGTTCCAGACAAAGATTTTTCTGATACTCAGGAGCACGGAATTCCAGCTAGCACGATAGCGCTTGCTAACAGCATTTATATCTGCTCAGATAGTCAGTAGCCTTAATGAACCAACCCAAAGTTAGTGAGAGAATGCAAGGAAAAACTCAACAACTATATCTCTGCTCAGGTCAACCTGCTCTGGGTACCGGACCACTGCAACATACCTGGAAACAAAGCTGTGGATGAACTGACAAGGAAGGGAGTAGGAAACGGGGTCATAGTCATGATTACAACCGCAGGTGTGGCCGTAAAGATTATTAAAAACGCTTTTAGCGGCTCATTTGCTAAACGTCATGAAATTCCCGGAAAAGGGGTGCAAAATCTATGAGCGAACTCTCATCGAGCAAGAAAAACGCTTAGTCTTGGCAGGAGGCAATTAAGACTTATAGTAGGCCTGGACACCGGACACATCAATCTGATCTGAAGGAGGAGAGCCTCAAACATTTCCTTTACGATTGTCTACAACAGCCTAAGACATAATTTCCCGTGAAGACATGTTCTGCAGGGGCCGAGCTCTTTTCGGCAATGTATGTTCAAGAAAATCCTGGAGTTCGCTGGACATACAGAACGTTTCCTGGATCCGAAACTCCACTTACATCCCCCCTTACCTCCAAGCAGTTTCCATAGAGGGTAGAACAACGAGCCCAAATACTGCAATACGAGACGAGATTCATCTGAACATCACCTTTACATAACTGAAGACTTTAATTTCTATCTCATTAAGCCACTAAGCATTCAATCGGCCAATGGATGACAAAAGAGGTTGCAGCCTTGCAATGTAATTCACTGACTCTGTGACGAAAAATAATGAATTGCCCTTGGCGCAGAATAGTTGAGGAGGAGTTGACGTCATTGGGGATGAGCTAGATGGAGCTGAAACATGTTGCAGAACTCCGCGAAAAATGGCGAGCAAGTGTAGATTTATGTTTCATGTAAATAGAAAGAAAAAGCCATTATCATTAGGTACAATCCCGTCCTAATTCAGAATACAAAAAAAGTGTACTACTGTACATATGTGCATCGAATTTAGGCAATGTTCAAAACATTTTAAATTTATTTGTACCGCAGATGCTAGTCCCACTACTACGTAGGTTAACGTGTCACTGTGACTGTAATTTGAATGTCAAATTTTTAGTGCATCCCCATCTAAATTTTGCCACCATAAGGAAGAACGTAATAACCCGTCAAAAATTTAAATAAAGTTGGACGCGATATCTTAAGAATCATAACATCAAAGATAATTTTTATCAGCACAGTCGCGTCGTTTAGATTAGGAGTATCGCGTATTTGTTTGTACGAAAGTATGTACATATGTATGTCAAAACTGAATTGAAGCTACCTGTGAGACATTTCAGCGCTTTTTGTTTACCAAAAAAAATTACAGAGCTTGAGTCAAAATTGCACTCACAGACGGTATTGAACTTGTATTGTAAAATTAAGGTCCAGATGTGCGATTCCAGCTGTAAAATCCAATAAAAGGAAAAAAATGTATAAAGTTTTAACTCACCGTTACTCAAAGTGATAAAATCTAAGTTATTTCCAAAAATAGATGAACCTGGTGCAGTTGGTACGATGGTATCAATATCTGCGCCATTGACTGTTCTGATTTTCCTCGAGAATCCAGGAATAGAATAATCTTTCCGGATTTTAAGAAGAAAAACTCCAAACAAGACTGCCCCAACAATTACCCAAAAGACCATTGCTGTGATCTGTTCTCACCGGTAATACGCGAATAACTGAACCGTAAACTAAGCAAAATATGTTGATTATAGGTGATATCGCGCAGATACTTTGTTATTTATAAAGTTATCATAATTTACAGATAAGATTGTCTTAGATAGGCGGATACGCTATGTGAACTTTGTTTCAGCTCTCTGCCGATAAGAAGCTTTCTCTTCATCCATAGGAAAACATTGGGAAAGTCACACTGAGTCCTTTGATCAAGATTGCTCATATGAGTGAAATTATGTCACCTTTGGCACCGTGTCTGAGCGAAAATGATTTATCAGAAATTTATTTATAAACTCTTCAAAATGTCAAGTCAGCATGATTATGAATAAATGTTTGTAATGAAACACGCCATTCATTTGTTTTGAATAGAAAGCTTGAAACGGGCCTATCTGCTTCAAAAAACAAGTTGATATTTGTTATTTGTATGCAGAGTTACTTACTTACTTACTTACTTAGGTGGCGCGACAGTTCGGGGTGAACCTGGGCCTCAACCAACAAGCCTCTCCAGTTAGCCCGGTCCTTAGCTAATGCAGAGTTGCAGAATCAATATTTAAAGTGTACACGTATATACATGTGTGCATGTAGGATAGCTAGAGAACTTTATATAAATAAATCGTTAATGTTAAAAGCAAAATAGTGTTATATGTACATATGCATGTATTTCCCTATATCCAGTTTCCTCTTGTGGACCCAGGGGATTCCACAACTTCTGCTGTTTCTAGCAATTTGTTATTTTCTCACCAGTTTTTTTCAAAAAACAATCAAGACATCATCATTTGCGGGAGACCTGTTTATCCATTATGAGGGTCGCGGTATTAGGGCGCTTAAATGGACCTTCCAGACCTCTCGATATTCCGCCATCAACTGTAAACCATCAGGAGCTATCTCCATACGGGTAGTGATGAGATTTCAGACTTGATTCAATCATCTCATCCTGGGCCTAACCAGGTAACGCCTATCTGATGAGACACATCTTAGACCTCGAATTGGGATCACGCGTTTAACGTGCCCGTTCGAAAAAGTAGAAATCTCATTTTGGCAGCTTTAATCCGCGATGTACCAATTTGTCTCAAATTTGCTCCAGCCTGACCAATCCTACAGGATAACTAAGTATTGCTCCTTCCATCATCCGTGAATAGGACCCCGAGATGCTTAAACTTCTCCACCTATTTCAACAGGACTCCACTAACATGCAGAGTGCATTGAACAGGCATGCGGGAAGTTACCATAACTTCTGATTTGTTCACGTTTACCCTCATCCCAGCTTTAGCACAGACGGCGCCGAAACTATATAGTGCGCGGTGAAGTTCGCTCTGCACAGTGGTCCTCAAGCAGTGTCAGGTATTATTAAAATGTAGCCAAGTGCACTCTTCAGGAAGTCATTCCAAATCACTCCCAGATTTCAAATTTTCAAGGTTTGAAATCATAGCTGCTCCCCTCTTTGATTGGAGCATATCTCAATGAAATTGTGCTTGGGCGAGGGTGCCCAGATAGAGTACATGTCAAATACTGGATACAATTTTGAGAATAATAAATGTAGCCACATGTAACCTTCTGGAAGTTGTTCTCTATAGATCCTAGATCTTATTTTCAAGGCAAGGAATCGTAGCTGCTCCCCTAATCGATTGGCACATATTTCAAAAAAATTTCAATGAAAAAACATTTTTTTCTTTCAAAAAATTCAAAAATACCGCTACATGCTCATACTTACTTACTTAAGGTGACGCTACAGTCCGGGGTGGACCTGGGCCTCAATCAACAAGCCTCTCCAGCGAGCTGGATCTTTAGCCAGCTGCCTCCAATTTCGCACGTCAAGTTGGTTAAGGTCCCCTTCCACTTGCGTGCGCCACCTGAGTCGCGGTCTCCCTCTACTGCGCCGTCCACCGGGTGTAAATTCGAAGATTTTCCGGGCCGGAGCATTGGTGTCCGTCCGCTCTACATGACCCAGCTACCTCAGTCGTGGGAGCTTTACACTTTTGGCTAGGTCCATGCCGCCATACAGCCCATACAGTTCGACGTTGTGTCTCCTTCTCCATTCACCGACTATGCAGACGGGACCGAAAATCACCCAAAGAATTTTCCTCTCGAAACAGCTAAGAGCGACCTCATCCACTTTTGACAAAGTCCATGCCTCTGTGCCGTAAAGCAGGACTGGGTCGATTAAGGTCTTATAAAGGGTCAACTTAGTTGTTCGAGAGAGGGCTTTGCTACTCAATTGCCTTCTTAGCCCACAGAAACAGCGATTGGCAAGAGTTATTCTTTGTTTGTGCTTCTACCTGGACGAAAGCCGCACTGCTCATCATCCAACCTGGACTCGACCACAGCTCTGGCTTCCAAGACCTTAGCAACATTTTTCGGGGGGACTTAAAATAGATATACAGTGTACTCTCTCCTTACGGACACTTCTCATAAGCGGAAAATGTTCTCGAAATCGTCGGCGTCTGCTTATGGGAGAGTACACTGTATAAGCATAAAATAAAAGTATCAGATAACGATATTTGTCGGCCCTGTAGAGAACAGATAGGGACCGTCAACTCAGCGGACATTCGGAGGATCGAACCTAAGTCTATAGTGAGGTTTATCAAAATCCTCAACATAACCTCTGGTTAAGGGGTTAGGTGGGTTTCAAGGGCAAAAAAAAAGCATATTTTTACTGATTTTTTTTTAAATAAATCAAATGAAATATTTCATTCAAACAATTTATCATATCAAAGATACGTATTTAACAAGTAAATACTTTGTGAAATTTTTATTTAAAAATTTGGAAAATTCAGCCAGTGGGACCTCATTTCCCTTGACCTCTCAAAAAAAAAGGTCTCCCGGCGTGGTCAGGATAACTCAGGACTGGTTCATCCGAAATTGAAAAATCAATTTTTTTCTGTTAGTAGATATATAAAGCTTGAACTTGAACGAAGGAAAAAACAAAAACTTGAAATTAGAATTTTTGGCGGAGTTGTGAACAAAAAAACCCATTTTTTGCTCAAATTTTCACTACATTTTGCCTCATAAAAGAAGTTGTGATAAAAAAAAATAAAAAAATAAAAACCCTTTGTTCAGGTTCTAGATAATGTTATTCTGAACAAGTGTACAAAATTTCAACAAGATCGGATCATAACTTTTTGAGAAATCTTGACTACCGACTTCGAAAATAGAGTTTCGAGAAAAACGCGATTGAAGTTCGACGCGCCAGGCTGACGTGGCCTGATGGGCGGAACTTCCGAAGGGCCTATCTCTTAGAATTTTACTCTGATCGATTTGAAATCTTTGGAAAATATTCTAGACATATTGTACTATTTAATAAGATAAAAAAAAAAACATTTTTTGAAATTTTGAAACCCACTTAACCCCTTAAACCGTATGGACCACCACAATAGACCTCATAGGTCGCAGTACGCATTTCGGGCCCCTAATACAGAATATAGAATAGAGAAATTAAGCTTTTACATAACGGAGCTTAGTTTTTGACTAGTTCGCCACCAAATCTACTTACCTACTTTAATTGTTCAAAATGAGGAGTGGAAGCAACAGGTCGCGGTTGGATTATACAAGATTTCTAGACAGTTTTCGAGATCTTATTACATATAAACACTCTTGCTTTTCGACGGGGTATCGGTTTTTTCCGTTCCATAGCGTAGGAATATATTATCGTATGTAGGACCATGGTCACACCGCGGCAGTAAAATCCATTTTTTATAAATCACAACCATCAACGATCGAATTCGGGGGCATGCACTCAAGGTATAAACCTGCCACGCCTTCTCTCTACCATAGCACTACACTGCACTTCTGTACATGCAACCAGTTATCATTAAAGTCAGTAAATCAACATCGTCATGTATCTCAAATTCATCTCATACATAAAAGTGTGCTGAAGCACTAAAATCTTGTAGCAATTACAGGGTAACGAAACACAAAACCAAATAAGCAATTAACGACGCGTAAAAGACAAATTCCTGCAAGATATGCGCGTCATTACGGATGAATCCACCGCACAGCTGTAATCATCTCTTCACATTGGCTGTCGTGGCAAGACCAGAAAAAAAAAAAAGATTACAAATCGTGTCTATAGCACCATTAATTTTCATTACCCTACCTCAAAGTAGCAATTTCGAGATCCGAAGTTAAAGCGGGCACCTTACTTAACTCATTTTTATTGCCTTAATTCGCATCGACACCAGCTCGGACGATTCCCTGCCTCCGATCAATAAACGAAGTTCAATGAAAGGAAAAATTGTTGCATTATCGTAAATTCAGGTACGGATTTGATCAGGACCTTCAGTTGGCGGAAAAAACAATTCAGGGTGTTACGGCCCACCAGAGTATGTTGCTTGAAACTTGTTATGCTGCTGTTGTTGCACACCCTATGCATGGACTGTAGCTCTGGCTTTCGTTTGGAAGTGAACGACATTTTTGTAGGTTCACTTGATGTATTGAATAAATTTACTCGACCGATTGCCAAAATAAAACTTGGATGTTCTCTGCTGCTATTGGTCGGGTAAGTACAGATGATCCTATAACACGTAATGAACCAGGAGCGCAACAATTAAGTTCCTAGCCAAGCCCTTGCATTAACTCCTCTTGGGAGTGACCGGTAACTACACGTGCAAATCCTTATATAGCATCATCCAATAACAGGTGTCATTCTGTTACGGCATTATGTGTGGTCTGCTGGCTTCTATTCTGGTGCTAACTGGACTTTATAAGCATGTAGGCCAAGAACTTTATGCAAAATGCAGTATAAAGTAGTTGCGGATGTGATCGTCTCGAAATGGACACACATGGATTTGAGTCACACTCCTAGTTACGGCGATAATTTTCAGCTAACCTGGCCGGACGAACACGGGTTGGAGTTTGCACATTACTGACCAATTTGAGACATTGAAATTTATCGATTAAATTCACTATAGCTGTGGCAGGAGACGCTTGATGATGATCAAAAATAGTCCGAACTTTACGAAACGTTTCCGCGATGTTTTCACTATTGCAACACGTTGTGCGATTATATATCGATCAACAATTAATAACCTCCTAGTTTTTACTTTCCAAAAGTCATCGCACTGATAGTTGAATGTTGACAGTTCTACAATGGTGCGAAATTTAAAATGACACCTCTTGTTGAAGGGCCCTATACATGCGGGTCTAAATTGCATGTGCGAACTGTATAGGGCTTCTAGAAGAGGTAACGTGGGTTTCTGGATGGATATGTTCTCCACTTTTGGCTAATTTAGCCGGATTAAGACTGGTTTCTAGAATGTGACGAATCTCCTCGACTTAGGCAGCGAAAGACCTCAAAACGACAGATTTCTACAACTTGAGCGAGAACTGATGAGGCAATTGGGGCTAAGCGAAGTGAGCTGGTTAGATGTGGGAGGGTTCCAGTCCACACCGTGTAACACTGTACTACTCTTATCCGGAAAATTATCAGGAAATTCACAGAAGTTATGATTGGGAACAGTGCTTTCGACATTAAAAACACACAGAGGCTTCATTGGGTGGTGTGAATAAAAACTGAGGGAACACTCTGGGAAAACCCTCTTGAGGAAAGTGTTTTCTGAAACTTGACGAAATTCATTTTTTTTTTTTTCAATTTAAATTGAGTGTTTTTCCAAAAAGTTGAGGGAAAACTCTGCCTTAATTTTTATTCACACCACCCATTAACTGGCATCCAGATTTCAAACTTGAGTAACTCCGAGTTACAAACTCGTCAAAGACTTAAATGTCAAAATAGGTAATGACAATGGAGGGCTCAGACATGTTATTCCAAAGCACTGATTTAGTAAGTGGAATGGCAAAAACGAACGATTTATGGTTCTCTTGAATGCTAATCGTCTTGCTATTGATTGCACAAGTTGGAGGATAACAGCTCCAACCAGTTAGCTGACTGACGAATTAAAATAGCTAAAAGCTCGAATTATAGTTAATCCAGAAGCAGGGATAAGCGAGCTAGAGCCCTTACATCGCATGAAACTGAATGGAGTGCAGCGGAGCATGCAGCAAGATAAGCGCACATCAATGCGCTGACAACTAAAACTGACAAAGCAATATGAATGTGGCTATAGGTGGTCTAAGCTCCAGTCAACAACCTATGAGCATAAAAATGTTGCTGCTAATTTCGGATGAGGACCATCCACCTTCAAGCGAACTGTGATTTGAACAATTTATTAGCCAATGATTTTACGTCGTTCACTTTACCTAATTTTTATTGATATTGAGAAGTCGTTCGGCTGTATTAACAGAGAAATTATGTGTATAACAACAAGTCAGCTTTTGCATAGAAAAAGCCTGTCAGAGGAATAAGAGATCCAAAAAGTAGTTCGTGGTGCTATGTCGATGAAAAATGGGCGAATTTTATGGACTCTAATATCTCAACTTAAATATCTCGACTACGCTCACGACGTGTGTCAACTAAACTAAAGGATTACGGACCTCTAGAACACTGAACTGAATACTGAACAACACAAAACTGAGCAGTGAAAGAGACTGTAACGAGGACGTATACCAATTCCAGAACTAAGTTCTCCGAACCCTTGACAACATCGCCCAGCATCTTTGAAGCAAGCAAAATAGCGCAATACTATCAAAAAAAACACACCACCATCAAGGCATTGAGCATTGTCTGGAAAAGATAAACGGACTTGGCCAAAACAATAAAGTCACCCCCTACTGGTTACCAGGTAATGTAGGAGTAGATAGAAATCAGGTAGCCGATGAACTGACGAGAAAAGGGCCAGAGACCCTATTCGCTGGACAAGAAACATTCTGTGGGCTAAGATCAGAAAAGAGGAAAAATGCACAAGAAGGTTATGGGAAGAACTTTCAGGACTAAGGCGGAAGAGGTGCATGGCCTGCCTAGGCACCACTAAAAACCAGCTACACATTCCAACGAGTTTTGCAGACTCGCGGAGCATCTCACAAAATTGGGATTAGAGGAAAAGGGAAACTGCAGATCTTGCAGCGATGCAATATTACAGCACACCACCTCTCAAAAGCGGAATTCTCATCGTTGGGCCCAATCTAGAAAATCCGATTCTTCAGAGCACTTGGATTGGAGAAAGTGCACTGAATTGGAATCTTATTGATTGACACGAGTTCGGGGGAACACAAAAGATCACTGAAGGTCGCAGTGCATCTCCACCCACACAACTTATATCTAACATCTTACAATTTTGGACCTTCACCAATTAACACAGCAAGAACGAAATCATCAGCCTCGAAATGAACTCATCAGCTCAAGGAAGCATCACCGATAGAGAAAGAAATAGCTTGCAAGTTGGCATATTTTGGGAGTACGGTCTCGAACGATGATATAAACGAACACGATATTGTCAATTGAATCGGGAAAGTGAAGCCTGCGTTTCAAAAGTTGAAAATATGGCAAAGCAATACAATCAGGTTAAGCACTCAAGCTAAGACTGACCTAACACCTCGTAAACGAAATCCGCTTACCGAAGATGGCAGAAAATTGGTCCGACTGAAGAATACACGCAGAACGGTTGAGGAGCAGTCACACTAATTGGGGAATGGTTAGAGAGAGTTGAGCCAGAAACCGTACACGCGTAGTAGACCATAGAACTCGAAAGGGGAAACAGAACATAGGTAAGTAATTCAGCGCAATACAAGCTTTCAGGAAGATGGGCATATAATCCAACGGAATGTGTACATAAAATCTGCAGTTAAGCAGAGAAGATTTCAAGTAGACCGAATTGTCTAAAAATTTGCCAGATTGCCGAGAGACATATAGTCTCTTAGGGTAAGTCACGATCCGTCGAAGCACGCCTCGAAACGTGATCTGGATTCAGAAATTAGTCAAATGCCATTCTGCCTCTATGAAGGGATTTACGTCTGCATATAGCGGTAACATAAGGTAATTACTTACTTTGTTAAGCAGTTCACTGCACTTACGTAGGTCCATCGATAAATCTTCAAATAAACATGTGTTAAACAAAAAAAAAAAAATGATGTTCCTATGAAATTGTCGCTCACTTTAACATCACAAGCTCCACATACTCGCGCTCGGCTGCGCTTGTTGAGATCTTTTCTGATAATTTTCTTCAAATGCCGACCGGAATATGTGTATTTGTGTCTAAAGGGTTAGATGAGTCATTGACGATCAATGTTAGTCCTACTCTGGACGATGATGCAAGGGCCAGAGGCATTTCGTAATGAATTGTGGGCAGAATGTATACAAAGATTTTTTTCGCCATAAACTAAGGTTATATCCTCGCATTCGGGTAGTAACTCCTCTGTTGAGCGCCAGATTTCCTTCCTGCCATGCTGTTGGAACATTAGCGAACCCTTGGATCCTGCAATACATTTTTATGTCCACACATCATTAGGTTGAAATAAAAAAGGAGAGGAGAACAACGAAAACTCAACTCATCTCGCGAATGCACAGCACCTTTGTGCACCTCCTCCTGGTGTGCATTGGGTCGGTGCGCGGTTGGGATTTCAGTTATTTTAGCAGAAGATAATGCTTCGCCTATGAGAGCCAAGGGCCATGGTTCTATGTCTGCGCGGTCCAAAGGTCTTATCGCAATTAGATGAATGCAGCCATGGAAGAGGATGGGCCAATGGAGCGGTTGGAGGTTACCATTCAATTAGATTTTGTATCCGATTATGACTTCATGGTTTGGTTTATAATGTGTTGTGTGGTTAGCATAAAATATGAAACAAATTGGCGTGCCATGGTGGAAGAGGGGGTAGGATGTTCAAGGATGTTAAGCGAAGGTCTTAACTTAATGAGTTTGGCGGAGTGCATTAGTTCAGCCTGTTTTTGTTTTCATGTTTGGGTGAGTCATGTGCACTATGTTGGTGTTCTTTGTCTAGACAAATGGCTGTAGTTAAGCGTTCTACATGACCAAAGGTCACCTATTTACCTCGCTCAGGCTTAACACAACTATGAAAGTATGTGAAGCAAGGTACAAAGATTTTGATGAAAATGAAATTCACGAACTGGTGAGCCATACGATAATCGAAATTCTCCACGAATTGGAACTTGTAGAATATCTGAGAAGGTTCCATGGCTAATTTATTCACCTTTTGGACTTTTGATCTGAATATATCCCAACTTCTGTAGTGAAGGTGACTTCATTGCATTGCAGCAATGGGACGTTCTACTTAAATTAAAAAGCTACATTGAAAGTTGGAGCTCTATTTCCATTCGAAATGTCAACTAAATGGATGGTATTGCAGAGGATAAGGTAAGATGAAGTTGTAGAATGCCAAAATTTTCGAGCAAATTGTCGGACATTGAAGGGCTAAGGCCGACAACTATTAACGAAGATTGTGCAGGCAATTAGGTTATTCATGACATTAATCTGGATTCAGGCCAAAGTATGTACATAATTGAATAAATAGCTGGCATATCAGCTTGAAGTAGGCCAAGGCCCAGATTCATATAGAAGGGATTAGATGTTTTTATTGTGGAATACGAATTGAGAAGTTTTTTTTATGATCAATTGCAAGATGTGGTACCGATGGACAACAATACTAAGAGCGTTTTCTGATCCGAGCAAGAGAAGACCAGGAAGACCTATCTTCTGTTCTAGATTAGATGAGATTATATTTTTATTTGTTTATGTACCTACATACTGGTACATAAATAGAAATAAAAAAACAGAAACAAAAAGCATGGCAACATTTTAACTCATTGAGCAGGGCTAAGATTTGAAGGTTTGCGCGGGTATCTCTGTCGAAGAAGGTCCTCCTTAAATCTTTCAGCACTCGATTCATACATGCCAACGAAGTGCAGGATGTCTTCTGTTTCCTCAAAGTTATACAAGCTGCGTAAAACAGGAAGTTTCATCGCGATAGAAGATGTAATTCAGATGAACAAGTTCAGCCGGAAGTTTAATAATCATCAAAATCTCGTCAACGTTAGTTAGTTTTCAACCCGCAAGTTGTGAAATAATCGACTGTAAGCTCTCCCCCCCCCGACCAAATCCTCTTTTCCTCCGCCACCAAAGGAGGACTGCGCTCAGTGCTTCCGCCTCATTCAGCTTGGGCTTGCCGAGTCAAACCATCAGCAACAGCACTACGGTCAACTGCCTGGCTATGCTGAAAGAGATTAAGCGTACCGTGACAAACGCTCGCATCCTCCACTTTCTCCTTCTTTCCAGTTCATCCATGATCGAGTCAGAGAGTGAACTGCAGGACTCTTCAGATGCGAGCGTACCCGGACCTGTATCATCGCCTGAAGAGACTAAGCCAGATAGTATGTTGGTTGAGGCCTCCAGAGTCCGTGCCTCGACCGTGGTTGAAAAGAGGTCGATTTGCGCTTTCGTGAGTACTACCTGGAGTAATAAATCCACTAGGTTTATCCGACACACTAAAAAGACGTGCATTTTAGTCGCCTCTTACGACAGGCATGCCTACCTCGGGTAAATTCTAACCCCTACCCGAAGGGGGTTTAAGTAACTTGGTGGCAGGTGAAATATACATTTTGCATAAAATCTTTGTAACTTTTTGAAAGTTTCATAATATTTGCACACCCACACTTGAGCTCCTTAAAATAATATGGATTCAGTTACTGCTTCATATAAAGGGTTTTTCAATAGGGACGCTACAAAAGTAGAGCGACAGGGACAGCAAACGACGCCATATTTTTCTCTTTTTTAAGGTTTGCCATTTCATGATGGAAAGATATACGAGCCAACAACGAGTCGAAATTATTAAAATTTACTACCGAAACTCGGAGTCAGTGGCCTCAACGTTAGGAGCGCTACGTCCAATTTATGGTCGTCATAATTTCTGGCTGGATGGCTTCTTCAATAAACAAAATATGCGGTATTGGTCAGGCAGCAATCCACACGTACTCCATGAGTCATCATTGCATCCCGAAAAAATTACGGTTTGGTGTGGTTTATGGGCCGGCGGCGTCATTGGGCCGTACTTCTTCCATGATGATCAAGACCGGCACGTTACTGTGAATGAGGATCGCTACCGTTCAATGATAACCGAATATTTTTGGCCCCAATTGGATGATATGGACTTGGAGGACATGTGGTTCCAACAGGACGGCGCCACAAGCCACACAGCGAATGTCACAATCAATTTATTGAAAACCAAGTTTGGAGAACGTGTTATCTCACGAAATGGTCCAGTCGCTTGGCCGCCTCGGTCGTGCGATTTGACGCCGTTAGACTATTTCATGTGGGGCTACGTCAAATCTATGGTCTATGCCAACAAGCCAGCGACGATTGATGAACTTCGTACGAATATCGAACGTGAAATTGCAGCAGTATCGGCCGATTTATGCTTGAAAACCGTCGAAAATTGGGTTCAGCGTCTGGACTTCTGCAAGCGTGCCCGTGGTGGCCATGCAAAAGAAATCGAGTTCCATACATAATGGCATCGAACGTACTTTCACAGGAATAA
Organism: Matsumyia berberina; assembly: GCA_917880715.2. Lineage (NCBI taxonomy): Eukaryota > Metazoa > Arthropoda > Insecta > Diptera > Syrphidae > Matsumyia > Matsumyia berberina. The sequence continues at coordinate 103,603,998 of OU862870.1, read as the reverse complement.
AGAATTTCATTGATATCCAAAACCGTTTTTGTTTTATTTAAAAAAAACTTTTGTAGCGCTTTTATTGAAAAACCCTGTATAAAGTCCGCTGCATAAAATTTTCTAGACCTAGAGCTAAACGAAGCTCGGAGCGAGTCGTCATACACTAATTTTAGGACTTAAAAAGAAAATCGGTATCGAACGCCCAACAAAGACTCCAACGGTTCAAGGGTTGGAGCGCCGCCGTCTTCAAAAAGGTAAATTATGGAAATATCTCTTGAGTATTCTTTGAGCAAAGAATGGAATACAAGCACGGCATAACCATTCATAATTCCAAAGATTGATGGTTAAAACAATGAAAACGCTTCTGGATGCTGAGTTGCGGAATATGGCTACCAGATCTGACATTGATGATATGAGCAAGGAAATTCACACAAAAGCATCGTTACAAGCGCAACTTGAGCAAATGGAAGCTCGAGGCTTTTGACCGGGATCTCCAGAAAACACTGAAGAAGAAATTGAATGAGAAAATCAGAGATGTGCATATTTTGGGTAAAATTGGCTCAAATGCCGCAGACAAAGCGAAAACCTTATGCCTAGACCTAATGCAACCAAATATCACTTCTATGGTTGCAGCTGTACACGAGATCTACTCCGGAGAAAAAACCGCAAACGTCTTCGTGGAATTACATGACAAAGAGGATGTCATAGGCGTATTTAAAGCGAAATCGAAGCCTTGCTGCACTGCATGAGATGCACAAAGACTACCCGCAATATTCTGTTCTAAAGATCAAGACAGCAAGCCGATGCCAAAAAGTTTGATCTGGCGAGATGGTAGCGTTGTTCCCAGGATCATAAGGAATAAATGAGATCAAAAGCTTGTTAAAGAAATAATTAAGACTTCAAATAAAAATTACTATAGACTTTGTGGCTCAATGGTTAGTGCGTTGCACTGCTGTGCGAGTGCGCGGGTTCAAACGCCAGCCATGTCCATTGAACATTTTTTGCAGCACCACCTCCCGTCGGGGATTGACAAGCCTCCAGGATTACAATTTTGAATGAAAGAGCTTCTGATTTTGGCGTTCGGAGACGACAATCAATTATAGGTCCGTTCCATACGTGCGAAATATGTAACACGCACAAAATGAATGGTTACACGTACTGTCGCACCAGTTATTTATTTATTTTATAGACCTTTTGGTTGAAAAACGTGTAGAGGAGGTGTCGGATTAGCTTATCCACAACTAAGCCGACGGCTTTTGTGAGAATGAAAAGGTCTTGAATGCTCTCTACGCCTGCAAAAGGACCTTTATGTACTCATTAGACCCATCATCTGTTCTGGGGCCCTGATCTGGTACACTGCAACAGGCATTAAAAGCTACTTAAGAAAGTGCAAAGACTGGCAGCGCTTTGCATCACAGGAGCTGTAAGGAACGCGCCTCTGATATTACTGAACTATACCTCAGCCGCGAAAACTGGGAGTCAGAAAGTATAATAAACGATCAGGAGATCACGAAAATCACTGATGGCCTAAAATTGGTTACAGGAACAGGACCTGGTTTCTACTCAGAAGCGTTGCACGAACATGAATCATTCAAGCTACCTGATGCCTGCAGTGTTCCTGGCAATAAGAAAAGCGGTTCGATGTCTAAAAAAAAGTCACCTCCGAGCTGACGCGACAGCTCGGAATGCGCCAAGGCCTTGCTTCTCGCAACTATTCATGTTGTACGTGTTGTATTGTTTGCACGAATGGAAGGGACCTTAAATTTATTGCCGACTTCGACCGGCGAATTGAGAAGTTCTTAGCCCCGGAGGCTTGCATTCCCCGACGAGAAGTGGTGCCGCGACAAAATGTTCGGTGTTCCTGGCTGGGACTTGAACCCACGCGGCTTAGCAGTTCTGCTTACTTACACGAATAAAATAATGCCACTATGCACTGATCACCATCAGACATCACACAATCAAACTCTGCTGGGTTTCCAATCGTATCAATATACCGACGAACGAAAGAGCGGATGAAATAGCTAGGCTGAGGTCAGCTATGAACCTTAGTGAATCCGACACATCTGAACTACCACCCATTGGAGGATTGAATGGTGCAACCAATGAAATAATAGAAAGCGAAGACAACCTTTCCTGGTCACGCTGAGAAATAAAAGCCTTATATCAATGAACCGATCCTCTATCCGCACGCTCACTGGAGTAATTATCGAATATTGGACCTATGCTTCGTAAATGGAACATCAAAACCAACGACGAAGACGAGGAAGAGGTGGAGACAATATAACACCTACTGTGTCACTGCCCCGCGCTTCTAGAACAATGACTAATTTCATATATAGGAGAAATAGCAGACTTCCAGATTTCAGACTTAAGGAGCACCAAGTGGTTCCCAACCTACGGGCTACAGGCCAAACTCTTTCATTGCAAAATTAGTTTCCTTTTGCTCCTAAATATAAGAGAATCACATTGGAACTTTTGTTTTCCGGGTGAAAATATTGTGATCTCGGTACATTACACAACATTTTCAACCTAGCTAACCTTAGTCGACAGTTCTTTGGACATGGATATTGCGGGCGCACGTATGTACATCGTTTCAAACAAGCTGACTTTCTCTTTTCCAATTAAGTAAGGGAATTATCATGATATGTCTTTCCTGCTGCTATGACTATGAACAAAGTGGAAGCCAAGACAACGAAAAGCTGAGGCCGACATTGGAATACGGTGCCTAATGCTGAGCCTGGTGGTGGTCAAAGACATCCGAACATTGTCTAGCAGCAAAGACCGACTGTTCAAAAAGCGCCTGCTTATGCTGGACATAATGTTCAAGTGGTTGTTCAGTCTCCTCAAGAAAAATACTGCAAAGGAACGTGCTCAAGATAAATGCAGGAAGAAGGCGGTGGTGCCTCAGTTAGAGAGACTTCTCATTACTGACAGCTCTTTACAAAAACTGTGTACAAATTCATACAAAGAATGTAATATCCAATTTTGAAATGCACAATACATGGGGGTTACTGAACTGCATTATCCTGTGCGACATTTTATAAAACGATTAATCAAGTCATGCACGTTCACCGCTTTTGAATGGACTCGGACCCGACGAACCCATGCCCCTTTCATCATCCCTCAAAGACAGCCCTTTACCAATCACGAACTCTATATGTACAGACACTGTCAATTTTAATTACAAATGCAATCCAATTAATTCCATACCCGCACGAAGCGTTTTAGTAATCTGATTTGGCAAAGCTCTGGTCTAAGTTGCACCGCACCGGTGCAAAACCACAATAAACAGTGATTTAATCTCAAAGACACCCTCTTTACAACTATCTTTCGACAGAATCACTGAAAACCTATCAACTCAAAACATTCCTGGCATTCTTCACTGCAAACAGGCCATTCTATGTACCAATACCGAGCCGGAGGAACCCGAACCCACATGCCCGACACACAGGAGCGAAGGCATTAATTAAATATTCCATTTCGGTTTTGATAATTAAAGCCCCCCCACCGGTATAATATAGTGGCCCAAATTAATTCCCTATGCATAAAGGATTAGGTGCCATATTCGTGCACATGCGAGCGTAGACTACACCGTTGTCCTTTTTATGTGTTCACTTGGCATCGGTGTCGGAACCCGGCACCACTGCATGTTACGAGGAAGATAATGCTGCGGTGGTCAGGTAAATTACCATATCCTTAATGAAATGGAAAACCATAGAGACTGATAAATATTTTATCAATTGGCTAATCCCGGGTACGGTATTATACGAGAGTACCCACTGTCAGCGGCAACAAGGAGGTCTCTTCCGCTTTAGCTCGTGAGGTTGAAAAAAAAAAACACAAACCCCATTCTGGAAGCTATATCGAGAGATAAGAACGGAAAATATATATAAATTGAACAAAGGGCTGGTGGGGCGGCTCAACAGCAGCTTTCCGCAAATCCTTTTGCACAACTAAATTGCGGAGATTTCTTTTCGACGCCAGATTTGATGCGGTCGGGCGTTAAAGGGATGCGAAGCCGCTTTAATTTATCGGTCCGTCACCCCTTTTTTGTTGCCTTATAAATCTTTGTGTGCGTTCCTACTTCCTAAGCTGGATTAGAGTGGTGGGCGTACTTTAAATCCGTTTTCTTTTATTTTCTTCTTGTTTCCCACAAATAGCTGCAAGGATGCTTTCTTATTTCTCTTGATTCAGTGTTTTCTTTTTTTAAGGGTTGCAAGGAAGAGTATGACAAAGGATAAAACTTCCATTTATCAAATTTGATTTTTTGGGTTAATGTTGTGCCAAAGTAAGTGTTTTTTCTTTTTAAATTTAAATTTCTGTCCTAGCATTGGTATTTAATGTGGTTTAAGAGAAACTTGATTAAAGTTTTAGATACGCTTTAGGATGTAACTGCATCCACATTTTAGAGGAAAATTTCTTATAAACCAAACATCATCACCTGGTACTGTAATATTATGTAAATTCATCATAAAGTACTGAGTCTACAGCTCAAAGTTGTACCCATTAAACCTTTTGTAAAAAGAGGCTGAATATACAAGACTGCGTAAGGAAAGCTACAATTGCTATATACTCCTGCCGGAAAGATCTGGGTTCGAAGTGGGGCCTTCATACGACAGTAGTGAGACTGATCCTTATGTACGGGGTATTGATCTGGTGGACAACACTAGACAGGAAAATCTATATTAGCCCTGGCCCTTCCCAGAAGCAAGACACCGTACGTTGGGCCGACCCTTCTTTCCGGTTGTGTCGACATTTACTCACACCCATCCAATAAACCGGTCACGAGAATTGTGATAAAAAAAACCGTGCATCACTGCACTCAGGCATGGATTTTTGCCGGAGGACCACATCTAGCTACCTACCTAGAGCAACTGGGATACAACTTTTGTTGGCGTTGTTGCCCTTGCTTATACGGTTTTTTTCATGTGAGTACGTGCTTTGTCTTTCATTTTCTGCTCTTAGAGTTAAAGAGAAAGATATTGGAGAACAGATTCAACAGCATGCCGGATATGTACTCACCTCCTACCTCTTATTTCTTTCCTTCGCGGAACTGGTGCGGTCGATTTATTGAATTTTGGCGCAGATTTCCCGGTCGTCCGACACCAACTGGGGAAATACTACGACGTTTAGCCGATCACCTAGAAGAGTGCTGCTGAGAATATCGCAGCTGTTGCTGAAGATGTCACAGAGGACCCCGGAGTATCGACCAGACGACGTGCCACGCAATTGGGCACCAATCGGCGGTCTTTTCAAAGAATTTTGGTAAAAGACTGTGAGATGTTCCTTTACAAAGTGCATCACCTGTTAGCTGTTGACCCCCAACCGCATGTAACCTACGCTCAAGCTAATCTCTCGTTTTGGCGATTTGCACTGGTCGGCAAGATCGCCTGATTTAACCGTCCCAGACTTTTTTTTGTGGGGTTTTTTGAAGCCACGAGTCTATGTGAAAAAGCCTCAGACTCTTAAAGCCCTCAAAGAGAATATACGTCAAGCATGCGAGGACTTATCACCGGAAGTTTTGGCAAGAGTGATGAAAAATGCCATAAATCGGGCTCGAACGGTCATCAATTCTGGCGGCGGCCACTTAGCCGATATCATTTTCTCGACTTAACGGAAACAAATTTAAGAAATCAAATAAACATAATCTAAGTTTTTCATTCGAAAAAAAATTACAGCCAAAGAACATCAGATGACAACTTTTGGGCCACCTTGTAGTAAATAAGGCCTAGCTTCTCGCAACCATTTATGTTGTGCGTTTAGCATTTTTTGCACGAATGTAAAGGTAGCCGAATACGAATCGGAGGTTTGTCATTCCTAGATGAGAGGTGCTGCATGTTCAATTGGTGTGGTCAATGTTCAAATGACATGGCTGAGGCTCGAACCTAAGCAGCCATTGGGGAGGTGGTTTTTTCAAAACAGTTCATAAGGCTGTGGTTGACAACACTTTTCATGACCCAAGAGAACATTGAACTTAAGAATTTGGACTGAAAGTTAGGCTATCCGGTTTTTTCGTCCTCTTTGAGAATAGGCTAAATATGGCCAAGTGTTTGCCGATTAGAAATGATGCCTGTAGAAGAGTAGAACAACCCCTTTTCAAAACTTTTAAAGGAATTCCGCCACAGGATATTTCCAAAACTGTTCATAAAACTTTGAATACTTATCTACTAGCTTATGTATGCTCTCCTTTTATTTCGCAGCAAATCCGATTTTTTGAAATATTATGATTCCACCCCTCTTTAATCGTTCAACCCTAACTCATTCTGTTATCGAATAAGAAAATGAATTTATTTCTTTTATATTTAAATTTTTCAACTTATTTCGGATTATCCTTTACGCAAGCATGGGATACATTGTATCCCACTACATGCTTGAAAACAGAGAACCACTTGAACAGGACTAAGCTATATTTTATGTTCCGCATTTAAGACCAAGGCTATTTCATATTTCCATATTGTGCACAAAGATTACCGACCTCGATAGGGAGGTTATTTATCACTGTCTACCGGTTAAATACGTGCACACATGAAGGGAGGACTCACTCGCCATCTTGGCATTAATACCTTCTCCCGTGTTCAATTTGATTTGTAACGTAGTTTTTTAGCTTTCACATGTCTTCCTTGAGAAAGTCGTTAATTGTAGCAAATAATTTGTTAAGGCAACGATGCGTTTCTCCTATTTATTTTGAAGTAAATGAGATTTGTGATTGCAAAACAATAGTTAGTTATGTATCCGAAATTGGGTAAAGATGCGCCAGAGTAGCTTTGAATCTAATGCTTCATCGGATCATATTTCATTTGACAGTGCGAAATACTGACATAGGTGTCATTTCGACAGAAAGCTGAATTGAAAGTTGTATACATTTCAAATTGAACACATTTCATCCTAAAATAATACTTAAGAAAGCCTAAATTAGTCGACGGGCACCTTCTTTACCTATAGTAGGTTCTCTAGGAATACTCCTTGATCTTATACTAGCACACGATCTGGTGGCACGCTGCCAACAAAACCACCAACCTCAGAGCTATGAGCAAAGTACAGAGAGTTGCATGCCCTGGAACAGAAAGAGCAATGAGAACAACACAAACCGTTGGGATGGGAGCAATTTTTAACCTTCTGCCCCTAGATCTTTATATGCCAGAAGCCGCAGTAAAGGCTGCTCTTAGAATCAGCCAGTCAAAATGCTGGAGACGAAACCTATGGGATAGAAAACGAGAGATGTCGTCACGAACTGATCCTTGCTTGATAGCAGAGCAGGATTGTAAATGCAAGATATCTCTCATTGGAAGAGAGACGAAAAGGGACCCAACCCAAAGAGGGCTAGAAATTTATGTTTGTATTTGGAAAGGGCTCCGTGGGTCAGTGGTTAGTGCGTTGGACTGCTGACCGAGCGGGCGTGGGTTCAAGCCCCAGCCAGGAACACCGAACATTTTTCGCGGCACCACCTCTCGTCGAGGAATGACTAGCCTCCGGGAGTATAATCTGTCATGAAAGAGCTTCTCAATTCGCCGTTCGGAGTCGGCAATAAATTGTAGGTCCCTTCCATTCGTGCGAAAAATGTAACACGCACAACATGAATGGTTGCGAGAAGCTAGGCCTTGACTCATCCCGAGCTGTCGCGCCAGCTATTTACTTATTTATTTTATTTGGAAAGGGCATACCACTTCAAGGAAAAGCCTGAAGGGTCTTACACGGGGGTATAAAGAGATCGAACTTAGTTCTGCAAACCGACATTGAATGAAAAATGCTTCGCATGATGCGACTGAAATTTATTAAAATTGCCAATAACTCCGAAATATGTTTTACTGTGGCTGGGACGAAACTGCTACTGAGACGAAGACGGATGTTTTCAGTCTTCTGCTGAAAACTCAACTAGGTAACAATTAGGTTACAGCTTATACAGGCTAAGATTGATCTAAGTCGGAAAACATGGCGTAGCTGGTATACTACATCGACCGTGGATACAGACGAGACAATCAAATCGCCTGGAATTGATGAAGTATACCCAGCCTTGCTGCAACTGGATATGAACCAGTTGCTCCCAACTCTGAAGAGAATCTTCACTGCGAGTTTGGCTTATATTCCTACATCTCGGCAAACGGTTAGAGTGTCCTTCATACCAAAAATTGGTAAAGATGAATACTCTCTAGCTAAGGGTTTCAGACCTATGTACATATATGTACGTCTGTCTGCCTTCCACAAATTGAAAAGCATGGAAAGGCTAGTCGAAGTTCACGTGCGCAGCGTTGCTTTGAGGGTGCATCCTCTATCGGGGCTGCAGCATTCATACCAGCGTGGAAAATCCTGCGAAACTGCGCTTCAAAATCTAGTTGCTGGAATTGAATGCGCGCTTGATAGGAAAGAATACGCCATAGACATCTTCCTGGAGGGTGTTTTCGATAAATCGACATTTGACTGCACATGTGACTCTGCTAGACAACACGGGGTGGTTGTACCTGGTACTGTGGATCCGAGGAGCAATGTTGATGAATATAACTTTGGTTGTAGATGCGGATTGTGGGCGCTATGTTACGGCAAGGGTAAGCAGAGGCTGTCCGCAAGGCGGCGTTCTGTCCCCACTGCAATGGTGCATGATGGTTGGCTCTCTGTTGCATACTCTCCATTCTTCGAACATTTACGCTCAGGCATATGCAGATGATGTTGCCATACTTTCTGTCAAGTCATGCCTTAAGACTGTCTGTGCTAAACACAGGTGGCTTTAGACGTCATCGACGTGCACTAGAAGTGGGCTTTCGGCCAATCCTCTGGAAACCGAGGTTGTCCTCTTTACGAGAAGGAGGGTTATGACCTGTTTGACTCAGTCAGCGCCAAGGGGCGTGACTATCTAGATCTCCGATGAAGCCAAATAATTAAGAGTGATCCTAGATAAAAAAAACTGCTTTGGGCAAAACAATTCAAGTTGAAGACATCCAAGGCGCTCTCAGTTTTCTGGCAGTGTTAGGATGCTTTTGGTAAGACATGGGGCTTCTCACAAAAAAGGTCCAAAGGCTATGATAATACCATCTAAACATTATCAGTTCCGAACATCCCCCTGATGGCCACCTTAACATGCTTTCCTCCCTGCTCCAAAGCAGAGAGTTCAGCATGCCGTTGGATGACTTTCTCCCAAGGTATTGCTTCAAACGAAATTACTCAGTAGTCATACCCCCCAGTGACGACTGGGAAAAATTCAAACCCCGTCCCTCAGAGCATGACCAGTTATGGTATACAGACGGCTCTAAAATGGACAGTGGATCTGGGGCTGGAATATTCGGAGAGTCACTTAGCACTAACCTATCGGTCAGTCTAGGCACGTACTCATCGATCTTCCAGGCAGAAATATTTGCCATAAACCAGTGCACAAGTTTAAGCTTGCTCTCTAACCCACGTGGCAAAACCATTTTTATCTTCTCTGACAGTCAAGCTGCCCTGAAAGCACTGAATTCAGCCACGATAAAATCAAAACTAGTTCTAGAGACAGTCAAATTGCTTCTAGAATTGGGAAAAAACAACTTGGTCATACTACACTGGATCCCTGCTCACAAAGGCTACGCCGGCAATGACACAGCGGATTAACTGGCCAAGATAGGTGCGACCACCCCTCACTGGTCTTGAACCAGCCTGTGGAGTAAACAATGCCATTTTTAAAAACTTCATGAGGGAGCAATCCCTGCTGAAATCCAACGCGATCTGGGTGGAAAGTATAGGACAAAAATATACCAAACACTTCTTTGTCTTTCTCATGGTATCGCAAAAGAAATCCAAGTTTCTTTTAAAGCTAAGCAGGAACCACCTTAGAATTCTAACCGGCATCCTAAGTGGTCACTGCCGTCTAAAACAGCATCTTCACAAGCTTGGCCTGTCACCGGACCCTACCTGCAGACTGTGCTTGGAGAGCGATGAAAGCTCTCTCCACATCGTCACAGAATGTCCCGCCCTTATCCATGTGAGAAAACGGACCCTAGGCAGTGAACTCGTTTCACCAACGGCGCATGCCACGCTCCACCCAGAGAGGCTGATTAGGTTCCTGACATCCTCTGGAGTAGACAGGGAACTTATATAACCTTGCGCGAAACTTATCCCACGAGCCTAGTTCCATGAATATGCCGTCTGATGCAATGACAACAGAACTTCGGTTGCTGTGCGAATTTAAAGTCAACTTTCCTTGCCTTCAGGACTGGCATCGGCAAGAGTCCGAGCCTGGACATGGCTGTAGTCGAGGCTTCACGGATGGTTCCAAAATCTGTTATGGGTCCAGTGCTGGTGTTTGCGTGGAGGTCGTTAACACCAGACTTTAATACTCGTTGGACCAGCGTGCTTCTGTTTTTCTAGCAGAGAACTTTCCTATCCTAATGGCTAATTGTTAAGAATAGGTGGAAAGGTCGAAACATCTGTGTCTGCAGCGATAGTCAGGCCGCGCTTAAGGGCTTGCTCAACCCATTAACCAGTTCCAAAATAGTACGAGAATGTAAGAACTTTCTGAATTCTGTCGCAAAGCTGAAATTTTTGATTCTTATCTGGGTCCCAGATTAGATTGGAATCTCTGGAAATGAGATCTTCGATAAGATTGCTAGACAAAGGTCAGCCCTCTGCGACGCCTGTGAAGAGTGCAACGATACTTCGGATCATTTCCTTTGCGATTGTCCTGCCTTTACTCGGATCAGGTGGCAGATTTTCGGTGCTGATGTGGTGAGTGCTGATACTGTAAGCTCCTCATCATTGAAGTGCCTTTTCGGCTTTATCAGAAAGTCGAGAAAATTCCAGTAAATTGGGTGAAAACTGGGTCCTGCTTTCTGATAGTACAATGGACCAGTTGCGTCTGAGTGCTTCAGTATACTCGTTCCAAACCCGACAAAATCTGTCCACTTCCATAAAAAATTTAATAAACAAATTTCAGAAGCCATAACAACACGACCGCTCTTTCATGCAATTGTCATTGACAGACCGATTTTATCGGCCAGATTCTTTGGCCAGCAAAAACCCCAAACACAAAAGGATCTATTTTCCAGTGACAATATGCATTTAACGAAACAGCACTCTCTCCACCAAATTGTTATCTTCTGCTAACCGAACGGAAATCCATTTTAAAGGTTACAATTGCTGCCAACAATTGCGTGCTCCATACACATGGATGGCGTGAGCGCTACACTTGAGCATAAAACGCGGAACACCAGCAGCTTTGGCACCCTCCTGTCGGAGCTCGACAAAAAAAAAAATAACAATAATGATGCTTGAATTTTAATCCCCACAATCTCGAGTTCTCCCTTACCTCCTTCCGCCTGTCGCTTAACATCCTGCAATTGGCTTAATAATTGCTCCAATAATCGTAAAAAAGTTGTTCGTTGACTCCAACCCCCCCATCGGGGATGGGAGGCTTCGAGTCGTTTCACTCGCCGTCTGTTTCTGATGTGCACGGCCCGTTTACGAGCTGCCGAGTGCTTCGCATGCGGGTGGTTGACGATGGTGATGGTGGTGCTGGCAAGGATTCAGCTTCCCCTAAGGAGACACGTCGCCCCCCTTAAAACAACAACACCCAACAACTGCTCGTAATAACTGTAATAGGAGTTATAACTTTCGCTGACTGACTGTAGGAGCGTGTTGGTCCCGTTTTGCTGGCCGTGTTATTAAAAGGCAGTCATGCCAAAGTTTGTTGCCACTGGGATGATCCGAAGAGTACTCGCAGGACTATCCTTGTATGCGTGTCCTTTTTTTCTGTATTTAATTTGGCCTTTTCATTGCTCATAGAGTGGGTGACCTTTTTGCTGCTGCTCCCAGAGACGCAGTGCGATTCGGTTCGAGTGGTCTGCACAATTGGACCGTTCAGACTTGAAAATCCGTGATGATGTACCAATTCCATGGAAATTGCTTTGATCGCTGATTACAGGTTTCGAGAGCACTTGGAAGGGATTTCACTGTCTGAAATGGGACGCGGTAAAGTGGGTGTAATTAAATTTCCCATTTCGTTTGTACATACTCTTCGATGGAGTGATACAGATTGTGGTGGTGTGTTGAAGGTAAAGTGTCCATTGTGCAAAGTAAATAAAATGAGAGCCTATTGATATGTCCTTGTCACATGTGACTTTGCATGCTGGCAGGGCAGACGTCAATGGAATTTTTAATTTGAATTTAAGTGGTTCGAAGGAGTTAATAATGGCGGTAAGAGCCAGATAAGTAGTTCATTATGTGATAAAATAAAGGGAAACGCTGCAGACATTTTGGGGGGCGAATCATTGTAGGTTCTCTTGGGGAATTAAGCAATTTAATGTTTCAAAAAATTGCTACCAATACCATCAATAGGAATCTAGCAGTCGTTTTGAGTCACTAGGAGCCTTGAGTTCATCGAAAGTTGTAAGAGTAAACGCGAACGGTTTGGTCTGCTCATGCTATTTGCGTGGAAACATTTTTTCTCAAAAAAGGTGACAAAGGTCCTTAGATGAGGTTTGTTGAGATTCTTTTGTTTTCCTTCCTGATAGTATTGTAGCACCATTCAACACTCATGGTTTAATTTCTAGAATCCGTCAGTCGTATAAGACTGTACAGATGGAGCTGAACACTTGGACATATGGAAGCGTATCTAATAGTAGTTCAGCATGCATACGTCTCTGACGAAATATCTCTTGTGGTTGGCCTGATGCCAAAGATGCGTCCCAGAAGTCCAACAAAAGTTGCTCAAAAGGAGGACTTGCGACGAAAGAAATCAACTGCGTTGTTAACAGTAACTAAAGCGGATGCCTTATATAACCTACTTCGACATATTCGGAGCTCTAGTCAAATAAGGACTTTCAACACTGAGTTAGGAATGAATTTTTAAAGACCCGATAGCAGCTCTCATATCGCTGATAAAAGTTACTGACACCGCTTTACTTGAAATTTCGTCTTAATTCGGTGAAATTAAGGATTAGATAATTAGTTATACACATAACGTACCAGTTATTTATTTTTTATTTTTTACCAGTCATAAGTGCTGCTTTATGTAAACCAGAAGAAGACGACGAGGATAAACTTAAATTTTCTCATTCACTTCAGCTAAGGCAAAATCATTAAATTTTTGCAAAAAGCTAAGTACCTCGGTATGAACCCGACATTGGCCGAAGTATTGAAAAAACCGCACTAGATGTGTTGCAGGATCTGTGGCAAAAACTGGGGACTAAGTTTTGCTTTAAATAAACACCCTGTTCGTCAGACAGATTGTCATCCACATGCAGGGAAGTCTGCACAGATATCTTACCTTAATAACATCAGCTGCACGTGTCTACCGGACGGCCATCTCAACATGCTTACCACCTTGCTACAGAGCAGTGAATTAATTGAACGATGTCGTTTTGAAATATTCCCTCAAGTCAAAACTCTGGAGTTGAGAAAGTTGGAAGGTAAGAGCCTGTAGAGGCTAGTAAAAGTGGCACTTAAGTAATGCAAGAAGCAGTTTCAGGGTTGGTTTGCCTGAAGAAGGAGAGGATTTATTCGGTTAGAGTCCGACATACTAGGGGAACTTGGTCATCCCTGAATGTGAATACACTTAACCTCTTCAAAAAAAAAAATCGTCACAACAGTTGGTTGGAGACTCTTATTCGTTAAGACTCAGGTACACTCCGGACTTTGGCGCAATAAGAGTTGAAATTAAGCTAAGGTGGCTGCCAGCGAAGACCAACATGCTTGGATCAATGATAGTTCCGTCGTTGAACCAGTTGGAGCGAACGAGGCTTCTAACATCTGTATTGGTCAGATCAGAAGTTGAGGAATGTATTCCTCCTCTTCTTCGTCCATACAGCTTCTACCTATTAGACAGTTTCCAGTGATGACCCCTGTAGTAGCGTTGATATGCGATCTGTTGAGGGAAATCAAATCCATAAGGCGTTTCAGATCCACCTTAGGCCGAATTTGTATTGTTGCTAGACAAGTTTTACTATCTGTCCACCTAAGATATGTCCTTTCATGAGCATTTCGTTGAGTTTTGAATTTATACATAGCGAAAGGTATGCTTAAGGTCCCATATTCTGGTAGAATGGGCATTGCCATTGCATACCTGGCGAGTTCATCAGCCGTACAGTTTCCTGGAATGTCTATATGCCCCGGCACTCAACAGAGGTAAGTATTGAGCTACCATCTCTGCTAGAGACGAACGGTAATCTAGGGCTACTAGTGAATTTGTAGAAAATAATTCCAAGGGCTTGATTGGCTTTCCGAAAAGATGCGGATATTGAAGGCGGATATCACGTTTTTCTTTAGCCAAAATAAGACTTTCTATGATTTGCAACGACTTGGGAGACGCAGAGAGAGGCTAAGATTAAGCCTATCAGAGGAAACACCTCAACCTACTGCTTCGTTGATTTTCAATCCGTTGGTGTAGAAGTGAACCAACTTATCTTCTAAGGCTCTTTCCTCCCAGAATGACCTGGAAGGGATGATAACTTTGAAGTTTTGTCAACATTTATTTCTGGTATGATGTACCTAGTCTACGTTTTCTGGGAATATCTTTAAACTATTTGGAACGAAAGCGTAGTCAAGTTATTTACTGGACCACTGTGAGATTATTTGGGACAAAGCAGTGAGTTATTTGGGGTTGCAAACGGTGCCGCCTAACTTGGATCGTCAAGTATCCATTGCGTTCCTAGTTGTGGGATCCTTCATACATTCATGTACCTGTTGCAAAGCGAGAATAGGTTGCTTATTGTTCTTTATTAGCCTCCCTAAGCCATCCTGAATCCAGTATGAATTTTAGGATGGCCTTCGGTGGTATGGTTAACAGTTGTGCTGGGTCAATAAAGAAGTAAGGGCCTAGGCTCGTCTTTCTGATCCTGCTGAGGCTTGGACAGTCGCAGAGAAAGTGCGTCGTGCCCCCCTCCACGCTTTCTCCTTAGATAGGCCGCCAGTAGGTTGTGGCCTATGGGGATGCTGATCACTAGAGCTAAATGCGATCTGTTCAGCGAAAGTATTTTCTTTGTTTTTCTTTTATGATATGCGACATGACCCAAGTGTGCTTCATCTCTCACTGGCAAGCCTCCAGAAGTCCAAGTGTATCTCTTGTTTTATAACTCCTATGAAGGTCAGAACCGTGTGATCGACCGTGTTTCGATCCGTTTCTTGCTAATTCATTGGCATTTTTATTGCGATCGATGCCTCGGTACCCCGGGACTCAACAGAGTGTTACATTATGTTTTGAGCTTAGGATCCTAAGCTGGCTGCGACAACTCTTTACTACAAGCGACTTGAGTATTGTGTATGACACGTCTTTGATGGCGGCCTGGGTTATCGCTAGAACTTCAGCTTGGAACACACTGGCGTGGTTTGGAAGTTTTATCGGCCGGGCAATGGCGGGTTCTTCGGAGTATATTCCGGAGCCTACGAGCCATTTCACACATACCCGGCAGCCGGTTACCCGGCCGTTGGGAATACATTCTTATGGGCGCTTTCACACCTGCAAACCGAAACCGTCCCCGGTTAACCGGTAGCCAGCTGCCGAAATGTTGCCGGCTTTGCTCACTGCCACAGCCGGCTGCCGAAACCGGGTCAACGGTTCTCAAGTCAGTAGTGGATACATAAAATCAAATTGCGCTTTCACACATGCCCGGTTGCCGTAGTCGGTTTTCAGTTTTCTATATGCTGTGGATAGTGGTTTGTTTTTTCGGTGTGAATTGTTTTCTTTTTGTGAATTTTGTGATAAAATTATTTTTTTAAATGGATATTGACATGATTAAATAAGACATAAAAATCCCCACATTCCTTCCGCTTTTGATTAATCGGATGAACCCAATGAATCCTTTTTAGCCTTCTTTTTTGTAACCGC
The DNA here is from genome assembly GCA_917880715.2 of Matsumyia berberina. NCBI lineage: Eukaryota > Metazoa > Arthropoda > Insecta > Diptera > Syrphidae > Matsumyia > Matsumyia berberina. The sequence goes on along the minus strand of OU862870.1, from coordinate 103,588,232 downwards.
CTTAAAACCAAAAACAATGCCAGAAGTTAATGTCTCTCCATCACTACCGACCGACTCAGCGATATTAAAACTGAAAACATACTGTCGATCGCCACGAATGGAACAATATTCACATTTCAAAACTTGCTGTCTGCCGGCTGCCGGATGTGTGTGAAAACATACTCATTTTTTGAGAAAACCGACTAACCGGGCCGGATAACCGGCTGCCGGGTATGTGTGAAATGGCTCTACCACTTCGCCCATTTTAGAGCCGTCGTCGGTCGGTGAAAATGGGTGTATTGCCGGATTTAATGACCCTTCCTTCGTCCCAACTCTCCCTTACTGGAAAGAGAGTTTGGAAGTTGAGTTCGAAGTTAGGGTATGGCGTTATGTGATCAGTTTTTGTTTCCAGCTTCGCCCATCTAGCGATACTAACATATTTGGCCCTTTTTCCAAGAGCCAGACGCTTGCAGTCGTAGGGCGCTTTTTGCTGCCGATTTTTTAGTGCATAGATCGAGCGGTAAGAGTGAGAGTAACGATACTCTAGGGCTGCTGTCGAGGTCGTTCTTTTTGTGGTACTGTAACGTTCTTAGCTCCTTCTCGGATGTTGGGTTTCCAGCTTAGTTTCCGATAAGACCCAAATGCTTCGTCGGAAAAAATTAAGCTGGTACCATTCAGGGGAGGAGGGTCGACAAATGGAATTTTATATTTCTTTGAGAATAGTACCAGTTTGTGGGGGTTCACACCCAAACCAAACTGAGTCGCCCATCTGGTTACCTAATTTAAAGCGTTTTGTATCCGAGATTGCTATAGCAACGTCATCTGGATAAGCGATCACCGTGCATCCCTCATCTTTCAGGTTTATCAGCAGTCATAAGTAGATAAGACTTTTCCAAGTACAGTTTTTGACGATGCTGCTCGACTCGGGGAAGGATTATTATTGCCGGTATGTAGTCCGTTAGTTTGATAACGTATTCACATTTCTGAGACTTGTTTTGTTATGTAATTCTACATATACTGAGCTTTGCAATAAAGATATCGCCTTCCTTTGTCTTGTATTGAATGAGTTTCTTTGCGAAAAGAGTTATCACATCTACAGCCTTACGGTTAGAGGCCCCACCCAACCACATTTTTCTGCACCTCCACTCAACTAACAGACGGATGTGATTTAAATTACTGTCTGGTCTATGAATGCAAACATAATTCAGCACTTGCAGTCAATCAATTTCTTCGTCCATTAATCAATCAAAGTCCGTCCTTCTGATTGACTCATATCAGAATGCGAGTTCTGATCGTGGCCACATTTTTGGTTCTAATTGTGGTGCCTAATGTGTTCGAGCATGGCTTGTGCTGTTGAAACACAGATGCCGGACTCATGTATGACTAACTTGAACAACAGATACAACTCATTCGCGGTACATCTGCACTAATATCCTCTTAATGGAGAGATTCACTTTAGATAAATACCTCCAGTCTCCGGTGACCGGCAAATAGATGCAAGAAAGTCTCAGACCCGCAGAGTGAAGGACTATAATTCATATGCAGTTGTCTTAATAGTGCGGCGTCTGATGCAATCCGTGGTTGGCATTAGAAGGGGAACTGTTGTGCATAGAGAAGACATGCGAGGTGTGGACCTAATACGCGTGTGGATTATTCAACTGGAAATTTTTCAAATTGGAATGAGTGCCTTTATGATGGCTCTATAAAGTAGTGCACTTAATTATCAGTTTTAGTTAGTTCAGGCAACGTTAATGATAGCGGTGCTTTGAAGTAAAGAAATATTGAGCGTTGTACTAATCTAGGACTTTATGAGAGTGAATGATAGGCCTGGGTTACGAGAGTAACTTTTAGTCGCGTAACTATCCTGGCAGTCATGCGAGGGAAAAACGACTTTTGGTCCTGCAATTTTGTTGTCAGTTAAGTGTCAGTTTCCATACTGTTCGTGGTGGAAAGGCCTCATGCGCAGATAGGATCACTGATTGTGTACAAAATTGTATCTCACGCTTCTGGAATTTGTATTAATAGCGTATGACATGATGTTTGTCGTTTATTAAATGATAAAGATCTTTTTGAACTTTGTTAAGAACAAGCGTCGTCGTAAGACAAGCCCTAGGCTTCTAAAAAGTAGACAGCCGTCAAAGAAATGCTAACCTGGACTTGGATGGGACTAATGAAAAATGAGAAAGTTTGAGAGGTGTTACAGCAGAAATGACGTTCGAAAGCCTGCTCCGAAGAAAAAAAAACAATGTCAAGGCTAAAAGCTTTGAACTGAAACCTGAAGAAGAGAACCTAGTAGTACAATCACAATCGATGAAGCATTTCTACAAGGCAAGAAGTCTTAAGCTTCAGGTATGTGAACAAACGCCTCACGACAACTCTCATCAAGAATAATATGCGCGCATGTTCCCACTGAGGAGAAAGACGACGACACCAAAGACAGGTTCTACGAGCTCTTGGATAAGACATACGAGCAGTGCCCTAGCTTTGACATTAAGATTGTCCTAGGCGATTTTAGCGCAAAGCTAGGAAGAGAGGGCATCTTTGCTAGTACCGCCGGCAAGTACAACCTACACGACAATAACTTCGATAACGGATTTAGGCTGATCGACTTTGTCTTAGCTAGTACGCGGTTTCCGCATCTCAATAATCAGAGAAGAACATGGAGATCTCCTGATCAATCAACCAATAACCAGATTGACCACATTAAGATAGACGCAAGGCACTTCTCCAGTATTATGTATGACCGAACGTTCCGAGGGACCAACATTGACTCTGACCACTACCTTGTTGTAGCCAAGGTACGACTGCGGATATCCGGATAGTTGCAATCGCAAGAGATCACCAGATCCTTTTCCGATCGAGTCTCTCTCAATCTCTCCAGTAGTCCTATGCCGCCAGTATCAAGTATTGAAGACCAGTTATGCCAGTGATGCCAAAAAACCATCAGAGATGCCGCCTCTGATGTGCTGGGTTTTACTCGGCCACCACAACGAAACCTCTGGTTTGACGATGAGTGCCGGAAAGCACATGCAGCGAAACAAGAGGCTTACAAAGCGGCACTGCATAGAAAGACCAGAGCTGCTCGCGAGCTCTACGGGCAGAAGAGGAGAGACGAACGCAAGCTTTTCAGAAGGAAAAATAAAGAGCATGAGAAGCGCGCGATCGAGGAGATAGAGGAATGTTATAGCAGGAATGAGGTTCGGAAGTTTTACCAAAGGGTAAAAAGAACCTGTCAAGGCTACAGAGTCCGGAACCAAGTCTGCAAGGATGAACAAGGGAACATCGTAGTGGAATCGCAGTCGATACTGAGGATATGGAAGGACTATTTCTGCAGACGGTTTAACGGCGACGACGAATCAAATCCCGCTGTCAGGCAGAATGAACCATTCAACCTGAAGACCAAGAGCAACAATTCTTTCACCCGACCTGGACGAAGTGGAGATAGGCACATACAAGCTTAAGTCCAACAAAGCTGCTGAAGTCAACGACCTAACTGCCGACCTGTTCAAAGCGCCAGGCGACGACTTGGTAAGGAGCATGCACCAACTCATCTGTAAAATATGGCCGGAGGAAAGTATGCCCGATGAATGAAACCTCAGCATTGTTTGCCAAATCCTCAAGAAAGGAGACCCTCTGAACCTACGAACTTTTCATCGATTTTAAGGCCGCGTATGACAGCATCTATAAAGACAAGCTATAAAGAGCCTTGTCTAGCTTTGGCATCCCTGACAAACTCGCCCGTCTGTGCAGGATGAAAATGGAGAATGCACGCAGCTCCATCAAGGTCGGTCAAGACCTCACCGAGACCTTTGATGTCAAAAAAAAGTTTTCGACAAGGCGACGCGCCACCATGCAACTTCTTCAACATCGTTCTTGAAAGAGTAGTGCAAAACTCACGTGCCAACATCAGAGGCACAATCTTTCAAAAGTCCGTCCAATAACTCGGATACGCCGACGTTATTGACATAATCGGAAGAACGCAGCGTAATGTCATTGGCTGAGACGGAGGCGGTGAAGATGAGTCAATGAGGGCAAGACGAAGTATATGCTGTCAACAATAAAGGACACCCAACACCGACGTCTCGGACAGAACGCCACAATAGGCAGATATAATTTCTAGGTAGTTAGGACTACTTAGGCTCCGCTATCAATTCAGACAACGACACCAGCGCTGAGATTAAACGAAGAATAACTCTTGCCAATCGCTATTTCTTTGGGCTAAGAAGGCAATTGAGTAGCAAAGCCCTCTCTACAACAACTAAGGTGACCCTTTATCGTCCCAGTCCTGCTCTAGGGCGCAGAGGCATGGACTTTGTCAAAAGTGGATGAGGGCGCTCTTGGCTGTTTCGAGAGCAAAATTCTTCGGGTGATTTTCGGTCCCGTCTGCATAGACGGTGAATGGAGGAGGAGATACAACGTCGAACTATATGGGCTGTACGGCGGCATAGACCTAGCCAGAAGAGAAAAGCTCCAACGACTGAGGTGGTTGGGTCATGTAGAGCGGATGGACACCAACGCCCCGGCCCGGAAAATCTTCGAATCCACACCCGAGAGACGGCGCACGCAAGTGGAAGAAGACCTTAACCAACCTGGCGTGCGAAATTGGAGGCAGTTGGCTTAAGATCGAGATAGCTGGAGACGCTTGTTGGTTGATCGTCAAGATCAAAATAAAAATGCTTGGCCACCCCTATGACCCAAGCAAGCCGAAATTACTTTATTTTTATATTTTTAGATACTTTTGCTTTTCTTTAAACAGAAATTCTTTCCTTATCCTTAAAATCTTTAAGACACATTTCTGCTTCAAGTTCTCCAGAGGCCCATGTAAAACATTCCCCAAACCAAGTTAAATGCCCACCTTTCATATTATCTTAATGTTTTTCTGATTTAATCGGAATTTTACTTAACGAAATGTATCTGAGATGAAAGAAGAAACCATTCCATGATTCCTTTGCCAGAGTCTCCCCATTTATTTCACTTCCTTGCTCACGTGCACACATCACGCATAGGCATTAGCCATGTAAATGGAAATGGTAAAACCCTGCCAGGAGATGAACGAAAATCTTCACAATGATTTAGCAAATCGTTGCATGAGAAAATTGTCATTTGTGTTATCTGGCATTCATTAACGGAATCCTGATTATTATGTGTGGGCCCTGACACGAGGCACAGACACATACATATATACATCGCTGCTGTAGAACAAAATCTCCACTTCAAATGGGGGGATTATGCGCTCTCCCCCGTCTCAATTGGCACATGGGGGATGGCAGGATAATGACACGCAATTCCACTTCCTCGCAAATTACGTGATTATTCCAAAAGCATTCGACGCTAATTAATAGCCTTTTGTCAAAAACGTTACAAATGGATGAGGGAACTGGAATTTATTGATTTGTGATAAACCGCGATGGGAATTCCCTTAAAATTCAATATTCGTAGGCAGTTCGGCGAAGAGCTACCCGTTGGAGCGTTTATAATGAATTTGGTGTAATGGTCCACAAAGGACGTATAAATGGTTCAAGCTCTAATAATCTTAATTGGAAGTCATTACTGGGGTAAGAAGTAGTCCAAGTGGGACAGAGGACTGGGTTTGGATTTTTCAACTTTCCACTGCTTCCTCCCAGAGGCCACATAATGAGTGGGGCCTTCCGCATTGAAGGGGAAAATAAAACTTCTTCAGAGGACCATTAAAAGCGGCGCAATTAATTTCCCTGGCAAAAACCCCGACTCGACGAATTCACTTAATTACAAAGTGGATCTAATTAGTTTGGCTTTCTTTTTATGCGGCAACAGAACATTTGACTTGAGAGTTTTTTAAAGAAAACGCCGTTTGAAGGGATGAAATGTTAAATAAGATGGACATCTGAGTTGTAAGGAAATTTTTAAAATATAATTTTTGACTTTATGAAGGATGTACCTGGGAGTAAATTGGTTTCTTTTTCACTTTTATGCTTTGATGTTTTTTTGGGGAAAAAGTTTGTACAGTTTAAAGGACATCTTTCAGCCCTTGTATCAGAGGGAGGATCTTTCCGAGGTAGTTTGACACTGTGACGCGGGGCAAGGACTGGAAAACGGAGAGGATGATTCAAAACATAATTTGTGCAATTTCGCCATAGCGACGATTGATTTTCAAGTCATTGGCTTGTCACAAGGGCTCATCCAGGCCGGTTTGTTTCACCTTTTCTTTCATTAAACGCCAAAATGATTTTCCCTACTCTCTTTTCAATGCTTTAACTGATATTTCGATTCAGATCTGTAGTAGTGTTTACCAAAAAGCTTTGCTTCCAATTTGGTCCATACTCCTCCTACAGAAGTTCTTCAAAAATTACAGAAAGACTCACTGGTGCCTTTACAAAGAAAACTCCAAAGATACCGATGATGTAAATACCTGCAAAACTCATCTCAATGTCTATAAAAACGAAAGTCCTTGAGGAAGGAGAAAGGTCTTTTCTGGAGACATTGGAAAAAAAAAACAGAGTGGATCATATGGCGAGTACAGTGCAGCATGCTTATTCACAGCCAGGTCTGTGCTTATCTTCCTACAGTAGGTAGGTAGGAAGATAAGGTGGCTGTCCACTCGAGGCACAGATACACGTAAGCCAAGGAAGGCCCTTTGTGATACCACTGGGATTTATACCCTAGGTTCCACTCGAACTAATGAAACCATTTGGAGCTTTTAATAAAGCTGAGGATACTTTTGACTTCAGTATGCAATAATTCGCCCAGATTGTCGAAGTGTCAGGCTCCTTGAAGGAGCTTCCTTCTTTCGGATAGGGCAGGGCAAGTGCAGAGAAAATGGAGAATCATTTTCTTCTCCCCTTGGTCCCTGCAGCTCCTGCAAAAGCCATTTGCAAAGAGGCCCATCCTTTTGGCATGAAGGCCAATAGAACAGTGATCAGTGAGAACGCTAATGAGCGACCTATTGAGCAAGATGAGACTTTTAGATCGGGTGGGGCTTAACAGAGGCCATAATTCTCTGGAAATGCGGCATGTGGTGCCGTTCGTCAATATTTGGTTTGTCTTGCTGATCGCGGCGTACTCTAAAGCTGGGTATCGACTACGCGCAGCAAAGACTCGAACATTGATGCGCGCATAATGGATACCTGATTGGAGCGCGCGGCAACCCGAACATTGGAGCGCTCGAACATGCCGCGCGTCGATCCAATAGCTGTGGATTTTTAGTGCGCGCCAAGGGTTTTTCAATGTTTTGCTCGCGCGCAATAGGGACGTCATTTCTGTGTTTGTTGTGTTCGAATGCGCGGCAAAAAGCCAACAGATATTTCAGTATTGTTCGTCGAACACTGTTTGTGTCGTTAAAATGTTAAAATGTTCTGCTTTTTCAGTGAGAGACGAGCAACAATCTGAAGTAGCTTTTGATGGACATATGTATATGTAACTGATTCCAGAGATTTTATAGCAGCCTGGCTCTCGGTATAAATTGTGATGTCCTTGCAGTATGCCACATAATGCCTAAGCCAGGATAAGACTTCGCTGATCGCGAAATCCTTTTCGCCTGAACAACGCTACAATGGTCGGGAAGACGGAAAGAGATGCTCAAGTTGAGCACTTTGGAGAAAACACCACCTCCCACTCCATTCTCGGTTTTAGAACCGTCGGTATAGAAGTGAACGGAGTGCTCGTCTATGGCATCATCATTCTCCCGCTTCACTCTGGAGAGGATTGACGTCCGGGAGTTGCGGGGGACTTAGACAGTGTGTATTCGGTGTTTTCTGGGATAAATGCTAAGGGATCCAAGATCGAGGAGTGGCCAATATGGTTTGACCATTAAGGGGAGTCCTCAGGCCTCTGAGGACCCAAACGTACAATCCGTTAAGCCACCAACGCTGCATAGCGAAGATTTGTCAATACTTTTATCTCAAAAAGTAGAGTCCGACGCCGGTCAGACGCTAGTCAAACGCCGGTCCGATGCCAATCCGCCGCCGGTCAGACGCCAGTCCGACGCCGGTTAAACGCCAGTCAAACGCCAGTCAGACCCCAGCCACACGCTAGTCACACAAACTATTACAAGATTGTAGGATAGCAAACTTTCGGCCAAGTCAGTGGCGCTAAACTGAAAGGGAGCAGCAAAATGTGCGTTCGAAATGTCGAAAAGACAACTCAGTTGCAAATGGAATCCACTCACAAATCAGTGAGAAGAATTTATTTATATAAGCAAAGATGGCACCGAACTGTTGGGCAGGATTTAAGTATCATCATCATCATTTTCCAATGGTCCGCTTATCCACTATGAGGGCCGCGGGATTACGGTGCTTAAGTGGACTCTCCACATACCTCGATCTTTCACCATCAACTCTAAATCATCAGGGGCCTATCCCCATACGACTAGAGGTGAGATTTTGGACTGGGTCTAACCATCTCATCATAGGCTTACCCAAGGGACGGATTCCATGGCACGTCTTGGAAGCCGTGTTGGGGGCATACGTTTAATGTGCCCAAACCATAGTTCCGTTCGAAGAAATAGCTGCTTGGCATTGAGTGTCTCGCGTATTCTGGTGTTCCTCACTGGATCTTGACAAGTTACCCTAACTATACAACGAATCACCCCAGTTTGCCAATCTCTAGCTGTTTCACCCCATTCCCAGGCCACTTTAATGACACGGGAGAGTCACTTCATTCTCAATTTTGGTCGGATTTCATCCACATCAGCAGATTTACGTATCATAAATAAATAAGTAGACCTAAACTACCAAAACCGTACAGCGACTTTGATGTTTTCAGCTTCTTAACAGGTGCTCCGATTCTGTCAAGCAATCTATGCTTATCGTTTCAAAACCTGCTTAAAAGTAGTCTTTCAATTTTTCCCAATTTTTCGTTTGGAAATTTTGTGTACAGAAAATGTCAACACCCGATTATCTCCAGGCGCAAGTTGAACAAATATTTGTGGATGGCGAAATTAACAACGAACAGTTGAAGGAGTTTCTAAAATTAATTTCGAGTCGTGTCAGTCCCCTAGTGGAAACAATTGCAGATACAGAAGCTGCAGAAGGCGAAGAGGAAGAAAAAGTGACACTATTCGATGGATGTGCGCAAGTTAATTACCTAAATGAACTCATTGCCATGTGCGAAAAACGCCTTGCAGACATACCAGATGCACCCAGAACAAAGGTCTTCATACGCAACGAAGGGGAAAAGTTGCAGTCAATCATCGACCAATTGGATTGTGTCAGGTGTCAAAACTGCGATTTGCAAAACGAAGTCCGCCGACTGGTCGAATCTCATGAAAAGCTTAAAAAGCTCGAATGTGAGAAGAAACAAAAGTACCAAGACATGATCGATCGGCTTTACAGAGAGTCCATGAGTTCAGACGTCTGTAAGCTTCGCACGATGTTCTACTTTCTTCAGAATCGAGTCGAAGAGTTGCAAGTCAAGGCCAAGTCTATGCAAGAAAGCATAGACACAATTTTCAACAAAATCCTGGCCATTGAGCTTATTCCTGTATTGGAAGGGAAAGTCAATATGCTCCTGGATTGGCGGGCATCCCTGCGGGAAGAATTTGAATTGTTTGTCGAAAAATACGAACATGTGAAAACTGTCAAAGCTGGCAAGTGTGAGGTAAAGGACTGGCTGGAGTGTAAGGTCGACTATGGTCACCTCTCGAAATATGTTCACAAAGTAGCGTTCGACTCGGCCAAAGAAGATTTCATCAAAGAGTTCGATGAACTGAAAGAGCTCTTTTATCAGTTTCAGCTTAGCCTCACTATGAGACTCGTAGCGCTGGATAAAAATGTTCAAATGGCATTGTCACAGCTAGCCTCCAAGCGTCGCATCGAGAAGCGATAATAAAATTATTTCATCATAATCTACAGTTCAGTGTTTATAATTAAATCCAAGGAAAACTCTCTCAAAGTCATTGTTTGTGATGGAAATTGATTTTCTGTCATTCTCCAAATTTTCGACTAATGAAATATTTCCCTATTCACATTTTGGTTCGTTATCCTCTACGAACTTCCACGCTGCCAACCCCAATTAGCTAAAGACCCTCAAGGATTCGGTGTTTCGTAACTTTTACGAAGGCATTAATAATTCATAACGGCATAAGAATAAGTAAAATATTTAATATTCCGCCCCTTGATTAATGCTTCCTACCCTTTCTCGAGAGGAGGTATTAACGTTGCGAACAGGAACCCGGAAGTGCCTTGGAATTTGGGACACACTCGTTTGGTGCGTATGACTGACAGGCAAATCGTACCATATGCCCGGATTCATGCACAAGTCATAAATCAACAACTGGAATCGGTGATGGAAATTAAAGAAGTGTAAGCGTTTAATTATCCAACACTGGGGAGAGAGGAGCCGTGTTAAAACTGGGAAAACGAGTCTACAAACGTTGCGTTAAAGAAGCCACATGGGCTTGACTAGGCGACATGTATTTATTTCTGAAATCTTTGCAATATTTTTGTACAATTAGTTTGAAGTGCAATTAGTTCAGTCCACGGCGATGAGGGACGAAGGAAGAGGGTAGTATTTGTTTGGTTGAGCAGGAAGAGCACACTGCTATTTGGGTCACGAATTTAACAAGCCAGTGGCTTGTCCATTCTTCGAACGACGGAAGAAGTATTTAAGTGGACATGAGTCCGAGTTATTTAACACTGGGGGGATTGCATGCTCAAAACAAGGCGCATCAGCGCAGAGATGGGCGGTCGTAGAACACAAGCCCTAGCCTCCAGAGGCACGCCTCAGGGGGTCTATCACCACTCCTAAGTTGGAAGAACAAAGAAAGCAACTTTCGCGTTCTATGCATGTAATAGAATCCTTGGGAGAAAATAGGGGCCAAGACCCGCCATAATACCCTGGCGATACATATGTATACGGCCATCATTAGACCAATTTTAACCTATGTGTGTCTGGTCTGGTGGCCGGTTGCGGAAAAAGCCACAAACCTAAAGACACTCACAAAAATCCAAAGATTAGCATCCATCAGCACGACGAGCGCCATAAGAACGACTCGGGCAGCGGCCCTCGAAACGATACTCTCACTTCTACCGCTCGACCTATACCCTAAAGAAGTGGCAACAAAAAGCGTCCTACGACGAAAGGGCCAAATAGGTCACACCAGTATCGCTAAATGGGCGAGACTAGAAACAAAAACTGATTTCATGACGCCATACCCTGACTTTGAACTCAATTTCCAAACGCTCTTTCCAGCAAGGGAAAGTTGGGACGAAGGAAGGGTCATTAAACCCGGGACAGTTTAAAAATGGATGAGGGGGTAGGCTCCGGCATGTACTCAGAAGAACCCGCCATTGCCCGGACGCTAAAACTTCTAAACCACGCCAGTGCGTTCCAAGCTGAAGTTCTAGCGATCCTAAGCTTGGGATCCTAAGCTCAAGACATAATGCATTATTTTGCTGGGTCCCGGGGCACCGAGGCACCGAGGCATCGATGGTAATAAAAAGTCAGATGAACTGGCAAGAAAGGGATCGGAACTGAACCAAATAATGGCCGATCACCCCCATAAGAAGTTACACACTTGGACTTCTGGAGGCTTGCCGACGAGCGATGGAGCAAACTTCCGTCATGCCGCATATCAAGAAAGATGTGGCTTATACTGAATAGATTGTATTCAGCTCTAGTGATAAGCATCCTCACACGCCACAACCTGACGGCGGCCCATCTAAAGAGAATGCGGCTAAGCTCGACTGACCTCTGCAGAGGATGTGACGATATAGATGCGAAGGAGGACTCGACGCACTTTCTCTGCGACTGCCCAAGCCTCAAGACCATATGCGTTTATTTCTTTAGTGACCCAGGCCAACTATCAACCATGCCACCGAAGGCAATCCTAAAATGTATACTGAGTTCAGTGTGGCTTAGGGGGGATAATTAACAACCAATAAATAAACCATTATAGATCCCACAACGGGGACCACAATGGATCCTTGGAGATCCGAATGAGGCGATGCCTGACATCAAGCCGCCACCCCCTTAACCTAACCTAATTCGGACTATAGTTTGAGGGGGCCACCTCCGTCGAAGATTTGTTTAGCGATCAATCAGGGCAAGACAAGTAAATGCTGTCAACAAGAAAGGACACCCAACACCGACGTCTCGGACAGAACGTCACTATAGACAGCTATAACTTTGCGGTAGCTAAGGACTTTGTCTACCTAGGTTCCGCTATCGAAGAATAATTATTTGAAGAGTCTTGCAAACAGACTTTTGAAAAGAAGAATCTTTTTCCATTTGGAATTTGAGAAATTAATAGTTCAAAATTTGGGACTGGGGTCTGACCGAAGTTTGACTGGCGTCGCACCGGTGTCGGACTGGCGTCGTACCAGCGTCGGACTGCCGTTGGACCGATGGAAAAGTAAGAGCTGCTGTCAAACGCTGCAGCTATGTCCATGCATGAGATGAGTGCTGATTCGTTTGCAATTGAAAAACTTTAGCCTTTTTGGTGGCGTTGCAATGCGCGGTGGCCATAGATTAATCATCTTGGTATTCAAATTGGAACTTGTTCAGTGGGGTTCTCTTAAAAATTAAATAGCGGATATGGTTGAGTCACCAGTTACGATTTTTTGAGAGCCTATAAGCCAAGTTAAGCAATTCTAGAACATAGAGGTGTCACAGAACCAAAAACTTGTCTCAACAAAAAGGGATCAGACTCCGCATTCTGCAATGTCAATCAACCTGCCATGAGCTCACTCTCTGCAAAGGATGTTTCCCCCTCATGCGAAGAAAATAATGATACACATAGCAATTTTCATTTCCATGTCCAAAATTGAATTCCAATACCCCTAAGTTGTAACATATGGTCTGCGTTCCCAATCGGGGGCTAAACATTCTTAAAACTCATAAACTTTCCAAAAGGACGTGACCGAACTTTGTAAAATTCTTAAAAGCTTCTGTCATTTATCTCAAACATTATCTTGCAACCCTTAAGTCCTCACTTATCCCCAGGCCCGAACACGCACACAATACTCTTATTAAAGCATCCACCCATTCGTTGCCAGGCGAAATAGAAAACATTTTGGGAAAACAGAAGAAACCCGTTTCCACCACCACCACCACCATCGTCAGACCAAATCACAGTCCCTAATCTTAATAAGCATTCAATTGCCTCGGTGTGTTCTTCGTTGGTTTTTATGTTTATGTCGCCATTTACAAAGAGGTGGTAACTTCCGAGCTCCACCCTTCCCACCCATAACGATGCAGACTCAAGGTAGTTTCAATACACACCGAGAATAAAACGACACGAGTATCGGCTAAATTGGAGAATTATACAGAAACGTGGCTTGTGTCATCCTGCCACCGAGAGGGTAGCAACAAAATCCTTGCACTATTCCTTGTCTCTATCACAAGAGTCTGCTCTAGATAGGAGACCAACTGGAAATAGCTGGAGTCAACATCTATCAAACTAAAACTCAGCATAAAAGTGGTGTCATCGCACACAGAGCGGGCGCCTTCTGGGGAGGATGATATAGCGTTATGGCGGTGTTAGCAGCCGAGCATATGGCACCGCATAATTCTTTTCGTCCTTTCAGAGGGCGGATGTGAACACACTTTGGGATTTTCCTTTTTCTTTTCTTTTTTTTTATTGTTTTTAGTTGTCGGAAAATGGCTTACTGCTGCAAAGAGCAAGAACGTCTTCGGAGCGAACCCTTGGAAGTTATTGTCATTTCCAGTTCTGTTATTGGTTCGGTTGAAAAAAGGATTCTCCTGAAAGACCGTTCGTAAAATATGATGTTCTCTTCTCAACTTGGGAACATTTTTGGAAGTTGGAAATGTGCATATGATACGTTACGTGTGGTTCTATGCTCTCGCTTTGAATGTACTCCTCCAAGTTCATAACAATAATTTTCTGGGAAGCTCATTTTTATTGTCCCGCACATAAATTTCTGGGGAAAATAATAGAGTCACGTCTGGTGAATAACTTTGCTTTGAATTTTATTATTTTTGCTTTACAGTTGGCAGTTATCATTTGTCATCTGGAGGAAAGGTATTGCTTTTGAAAATACTTATTTCATGTTGACGTATAAGTTCATAAAGTGAACCCTAATTATAAGTAAACTTAGGAAGTGCATAACCAAGTTGTAAAGACGATTCAAAACGCGTTCGAAGTTTAGGAGTCTGTCGTAGGAGTTTTTCTAGATACAGAAGCAGCCTTCAAGAACATCAAGATCCCGAAGATCATTGGCGCCCTATCTGTATACTGCACCAATAATTTAATTAACAATTGGATCAAACATATGCTTGAAAACCGCATTATCAAGTCATCCCTAGGGGACGGGACGAGGGAGGGCAAAGCCCTCACAGGCTCCCACAAGGGGGTACTAGTAATGGTCAACCTCCTCCGGACACTAGAAGGGGTCAAGCAATACTTATCACAGGTAAATTTGCAGCATAGGGAGCTCACGCAAGGCACACTCCAGACAGCAGCAAGATGGGCGGAGGAAAATGGCCTTACCAAAAAGACCAAAATAAGTGACTTCGACGTACCTAAGATAGGAGGTGTACAATTGCAACTCCGCGACAGCGTCAAGTATCTAGTCCTTATATTAGACAAGAGGCTGAACTAGAGAAAGAATCTAGAAGAACGAACGATTAAAGCTAAAAGGGTTTTCTGGATATGCAGCAGAACTTTTGGGAAGACATGGGGTTTAAAACCGCAACAGGTTCACTGAATATACAATTGCGTCATCAAACCAGTTTTAAAGAACAAATATGCGAGAGAAATGTTCACCCAAACACAATGAATGGCTTGCCTGGGAGTAACCGGCGCTCAAGCCTCGACACCAACGACTGCTAAGAAGGTGATTCTATATATCCTACCAGTACACCTCGAAGCAAAGAGACTGGCACGACACACAGCGGCAAGACTGAAGGCCCTCGAATATTTCGACACGACTTCTAATATAGAGCACCGAAAAATTATTGAAGAGTATATTGTAACAATCCACCCGTAGAACTTTCGTCTAGATCCCTTCGTTACAGTATTCCAAGCAGAAGTCCTTGCCATGTTTAAGGGAGCTGGAATTCTCTTGGAACACCACACCAAAAGTAGGAAAATAGAAATTTGCTTGGATAATCAAGCAGCACTTAAAGCCATCGCAAATCCAACATACAGATCTCATCTGGTCAGGGAATGCAAAGACAAACTCAATAGGCTTGCCAGGCACAACGGCGTCCAATGCCGGGTCACGAAGGTGTCACGGGAAAGCAGAGGAACTGACAAGAGTAAGGGCCCACGCAATAGAACGAACCGCTGACACCACAGTGAAGGTCGCACTAACAATAATTAAAACAGCAACAAACGAGAGGATGCAAAGGGATTTCGAGGATCACCGGGCCAACCTCCTGAGGTGCAAAGTGGCTAGATCACTCGTAGGTAAGCCTAGCAACCTGCTGATGAGGAAGGCTCTAGGTTCAGTCAGAGAGCATTTGAGACTGATGGTGGGTCCTATCATAGGAAACATTAACCTCAACAAACACATGCATAGAATGGGCCTCGCTGACACAGAGACATGTAGGAAGTGCGAGGAAGAAGAAGGAGACCTCGAACACTTCCTATGCCACTACCCAGCCCAGGGGACGACAGATGTCTAAAAGAAGAGCCTTCCGCTCATCTTCATATACCATACCATAAGAAGTGCATAAATCGAAATCGGTAAATAAGATGGTGGTACAAAATGCTAATGTTCGGTGAAGCACTCTGAGGTGTAGTTGTTCAGAAGTGGTAGTTGTGGTATTCTCCAATCAATGTCACACCCCGCAATCACTAGTGCCACTCATTTTGTATGTCAAAGAAAAGAAGATTCATATTATCAATTGTATATTTTTCTGATAAGTTACGCTCCTTATCAATTCTACAGAAGTATCTAGGGAATGTATCGACAACCGACTACATAACACTATACCCGGATTTCACAAGACCATTTTAAAGCGCGTATCCAAGCAGGGAGGATTGGAAAAGCGGGCAAATGCCAAACGTACATTCCATAGAAATCAACCGATTAACTTGAGTAGACATGTTTTTGAAACGCCAATTCAGTACAATTTTAACCATGAATCGCTTCACACCGAAACAATGCGCCGAAATAGTGACGCTGTGCATTGAAAATAGTCATTCAGTTGTGTTAACTCAACGTGCATATCATTGAAAATATCGTGTCTAACAAGCACCGTTTGACAACATTATTCGAATTTTGTTGAACACGGGACAGTGGGAGATCGTCGACATGCCTTTCATCAACGCCCAAGACGGTTCAACGAACTGGTTGAAGCAGTAAGAGAGAGTGCTGCAGAGAACCCACATGATTTGCTTTTGTTTTCGTATAAAGTGCAATTGACTTAAAGAATATTGCCGGCAGACTGTCCACGTCGCTTGGAATTCGGCCAAACAGTCGCTCGAATGGTTGACACCTGATTTTTGGAAGCCAATTTTGATGACTGACGAGGCTCTGGCGCCGTTAACAAGCAAAATTGCTGCATTTGGGGGAGAATCCACACGAGATCCATAAAACACCATTGGATGACCAAAAAGTGACTGTTTGGGACGGCGTTTGCTCCAGTCGATGGAAATCGATATCCACGGATGTTGGCTCATTATGTCTGCCCACAAATGTGTGAAAAAGGTTTGGACGGTTACTGGTTTCAACAAGACGGTGCGCCATGCCACACTGCAAATCAAACCATGCAGTTTCTGCAACGAAAATTCACTGGACGTGTGCTGTCAAAAAATGGCGACATTGACTGGCGGCCACCCAGATCTCCAGATTTGACCCCTTCGGACTTCTTTTTGTGGGGTTACTTAAAAAGCAAGGTCCACGCCAGCAAGCCACAGACCATTGACGAGCTCAAGGCAAACATTCGTGCGAAATCATCGCTATACCACCCGAGATGCTCGAAGAAGTGATGGAAAACGCAGCAAGAAGGGTACAATTTGCTTTGGTCTATAGAGGCGGCCTCTTGATTGATGTTGTATTCAAAAACTAGTCCAAATAAATTGTAAAGGAATATATGGAAATTGTTTTTTTTTTTAAGTACATAATTCAATATTCACATACCGACATAAAAGCACCCTGTATGTACATACTTATGTATGTATGTAGATTTGACCATGAGTCGAACTGGGAGCGAGATTTCGTCATCGTTTGGATTTGGGCTTTCCTCTAACCCTACCGCTGTTTGTAGCAGATAAGGAAGCTGCTTCAGGTGATTTTGAAAATACTCTCTCCAAATCGATGAGTAAGACTTCGTTTATTACTTACTGAAGAACCTACATACTGGACTTCAAACCAATTGCCAGATGTCTTTGTTTATAATAAAATCCTCAGAACTTTTTCAAATCTCCTAATTGAGTTATGCTTGATTTATTTCCTTTTGTCTGATGATTAATGCATTTTTTTGACTTGAAACTCTTCTCCTCTTGCTTCTGTTCCCATTGAGTGGTTCTGCATTAAGTCCACTGATCATTGGTGCTTGGGTTGGTTGCTCTACGTTGTAATTTTTCTTTTCATTAGTGTCTGACTTTAAGAAAAAAA
Source organism: Matsumyia berberina (assembly GCA_917880715.2). Taxonomy (NCBI): domain Eukaryota; kingdom Metazoa; phylum Arthropoda; class Insecta; order Diptera; family Syrphidae; genus Matsumyia; species Matsumyia berberina. The sequence continues at coordinate 103,570,752 of OU862870.1, read as the reverse complement.
AAATAAAAACCTGACCATAGACAGCGCTTGCCACCCAAAACGAAAAGATGGATTGGAAACTTCATTCTCATAATTAAGCTCTGGTCGATTTGATCCTTTGTTTGAATATTCAGAGAAAGTCAAATTACTGCGTGGTATCGTCAACAAGAAAACCTGTCACCCTCCGCAGCAAGACGGATTAGGAGGTTTACTTTGTTGTGTTGACATTATTCATCACGACATTTAAGTGTATGAATATTACCATGTACCACGTCACCTCGTTATAAGGCGGACGAAAAAAGTTTCATTGAAAAATCCTGTTCTGTTCTGAACAATTACATACATACATACTGCGACTTTGACTTTAAAGAAGAAAATTTGCATATTTGGAGATGTCGATGTCGAAACAAGAACCCTAAGGTTTTAGTAGCACCGTCCACTTGCCAACGAAACAAGTCGAAATCTTTTCCCACCTAAGTCACCATCATTGCGGCAACTCTTTGGCGAAACAATTTCGGTGGAGCAAATGTTAACTCCACTGAAGAAGATGATAATTAATTTGGATGATGAAACATTGCGGTGATATCAAAAGTCAAAAAATGTATTCGGAGATGCTTAACCTGCATCCGATTAGTAAATGGTCCTCTCTAGTTCATCAGTTTCACCTGCTTATTCAGACAAGTTCCCCAGTAGTGTGCGGAATGTGAGAACACTGTTCAAGTTCAAAGAGTTGAATCGAAAGAAACTAGACTTCTTGTATGAGAGGGAAAGTCTAGTCACACCACAGCTAAGCACTACAGGCCCATCAGATTATCCTTCTTCCTTCTAAAGACCCTGAAGCGCCTTATAGATGTGCACATAAGGGATGTGATTGGGGATACATACTTATCCAAGTCGCATAATACGTACATGAAGGGAAGATATGTGGACACCTCCCTACACGGGGTGGTATACACGATCGAGAAATCGCTCCATAACAAAGAATTCACACTGGGTGCCTTCCTCGATATTGAAGGAGCCTTCAATAATGTGAGCACTGAAGCAATCATACACAGGGCCCGACTAAGCAAGGGACTGTGCAACTGGATTGTTCATATGCTAAAGTCATGTACTATAAATTCGACCTTAGGGAGTGTCAACAGAGCGTCACTCGAAGCACTCCTCAAGGAGGAGTTCTCTTAAAACACTGGAAAACAACGGCTTCAACGTGACGGCCTATGCTGACGACGTGGTTCTTCTGGTCTCAGGAAAATTCGCCTACAGTCGATCTGACACTTGGAAGGACGGCAAAATACCTCGGCGTAATCTTTGACTCAAAACTGAGCTGGAAAGCCAACATCGAGAACCTTATTAAAAAGGTTCATGCCTTTTTTTATCATGTAAAAAGATCTTCGGTAACACATGGGGCTTTAAGCCAAAAGTGGTACACTGGCTGTACACTGCTGTGGTACGACCCATCCTAACATACGGCTCGACTGTTTGTTGGAAGAAATGCAATCATACAAGTGTAACCAAGATTCAAAGGGGTAACAGGATCGATAAGATCAACACCCACAGCGACACTTGAAACAATGCTGAACCTGATGATGGATGATGGTATACTATACACTGAAGAAGAGCTAACCTTCTACACCGACGGATCCAAAATGGACGTTGGTACGGGTGCCGGTATTTTCTGTGAATCCAGAGGGGAAACCCAACCCTTCAAAATCCGAGACAGATGCTGCGTTTTTCAAGCTGAGATAACTGCCATCCTTCAAGCCGCAAAGCTAATCAAAAATTACAACATTGTCAGAGAAACCATTACTATCTATGTTGACAGCCAGGTGGCTATTAAGTCTCTGCAGTCGACATCGACAAAATCGAAACTCGTAAAGGTCTCCAGACAAAATCTCAACGATATATCAACGACCAAGAAGGTGACCCTATGTTGGGTACCGGGCCACAGGGGTATATCAGGTAATAAGGGAGCGGACGAACTTGCCAAGTGGGGTGCAGAACTAACATATGCATATACCTCTCCGGTCGCAAAGACACTCATTAGCACTCTTGGACACATGTGCAATAGCCAGATCACTATGGCCAGTCATCGATAAGAAGAATTTCAAAAATCTCGTACAACTTAGTCTCCGGTGTCCTCGCAGGACACTGCGGAATAGGAATCTGTGCGGAGCGTCGTCTACAATGCAGAAGCTGCAGGGACGAAGAGGAAATAGAATCCATTGAGCACCTGCTATGCCAATCTACCGAACTGGCCACCAGAAGATTGCGTACTCTTGGTAGTAGTTTCTTCCATGGTCTGGAGGATCTTCATATCGCTGATTTTAGGAAACTCCTGAGATTTCTATCCGTTTCTGGGTGTTTTCCATATTTGCCAACCCTATCACTTGGTTTGACTCCCATGAGTATATTTTTGAAGTTGAAATTTAGTCAAATGATTGTTTACCACTAACTTTCTTCGGGAAAAATTTGGTTTGTACATAAATAACAATTCCAACGAATCAACAACAAAATCCGGAACTGCAATAGATGCAATTTTTCACGTTATCTTGAAAATATTGAATCACGGACATATCTACATATATTTATATACCTACATATATACTATAAAAGACTTTGTCCTGACTGACCCACAGCCCAAACCGCTGTTGCTAGAAACATGAAATACGGACAATAGTTTCCTTTCGTGGCGTAGACAACCACTACGAAGCAATATTTCGAAATTCAGTTTCTACAGGGTTTTGCAGGGTATTTAAGGTTGCATGAGAAAAAAAAAATTGGATAGGCTTTTGGAATTGGTGGGTATATTCTAGAACAGAAATATTTAAACACGTCTTTTAACGTTTTTCAAAATTATAATAGTGGGCCAAGATACAGGGCGTTAAAGTTAGGCCATTTATAGTAATGCGCAACCGTAGTCAGCGGCACATATCGGTTCGTGATCGTGTGTTGTTTTTGTTTTACCTAGTTGTACAAGGGCAGTTTTTTTTTAAATTTTTCTTAGTTGCTGCTTTTCTTCAATCATACATAAGTTTGCTTCTATCAAGATGTTGAAGTTTTATTTAATCAAAGCGAAATATCCCTGTCTCACTCATCACCATATCTATCTACTTACATTATGTACGTAAATAAATAAAAAGCTGGCGAGATGAGCCAAGGCCTAGCTTCTCGCAACCATTCATGTTGTGCGTGTTACATTTTTCGCACGAATGGAAGGGACCTACAATTTATTGCCGACTCCGAACGGCGAATTGAGAAGCTCTTTCATGACAAATTATGCTGCCGGAGGCTTGTCAAAGCACACATGACGAGTCACTCTACCTTCTTGAAGCTTCTCTACCTACGCCAAAGTTATAGTGTGGGATGAGTGTACCATGGCCCATAGAAAGGTATTGAGAATCGAAATAGGACACTTCGACAGTGCTATTGGCTGGTGTCTTCAAACAGACCTAGCTTGTTGTTTCACGGGGAACACAGCAAATGAAATAAAGGGATATCTTAAGTTATCCATCTGATAGCCTAATGTCAAAGACCTATCCTTGAGGGTTAACATATACACGTGTCCATCTTCGATATGACTTGAGGGCAGAGTAGTTTTCTAACTTATTTTTTGATATTGGTGATGCAAAGAGTAGGGATGAATTAATACACCCAGCAACGTCTGCGATGTTATGGGAGAAATGACTAGTTTGACTGACAGAATATAATGTACCTAAACATTCATCAGTTTGGAGTTCATGGCTGAAGTATTTCAAAGCTATTTGCACTGAAAATAATGACTCAGCCAACAACATCAACAATTTTTTGAAGAAGTTGCAAGCTGAGAATGTGAAGTCTGAGTTATTGGACACTTTCTACCCAGCTCACATCCTCAACCTCCAAGTTGTTGGCCAATTTAAACCCTCTGAAACTGTGCACGTGAAGACTTTGTAATCGAAGCCAGGATTTTCACAAGTGTCAAACAGGAAAAAATTGTCTTGATCACCGGATTCTTCTGATCCCATTAGACTACCACTTTGAGTTCGAATGTCTCGTTGAGTTTTAATACCCCATGAACATCAATAAGGTACAGGGACAGAGCTTGAAAGTGGAGTGACTGAGGAGTGACTGTTTCTCCCATAGCGTGCTTAGAGCCAATTCATCTGATAGCCTGGTCATCCCCAAGCCAGGAAGAAAACCCAGGAAAGTTGTTTACAGGGACGCCTTGAAGAATTAATTATAAGAAATTGATTTTATACCTACTCATCAATGGCTTATAACCCGGGGAAGGATATAAGGTATAATGTGACGTCTTTCCACGCGGACTTAGTCGCGGGTAGCATCTAGTATCTCTTATTTTAGTTATCACAAACCATTAATATCAGTATTACCGATTGTAGCAGAAACCAATTACAGTGTAAATATTGAATAAACAGAATATTTTTTATGAACATTTTGTATTGTTGTATTTCTTTTGCTCTCTCTCTCTCTGTCTCTAAACTAAATCTCTTTTATTCTTTATTTTTTAAAAAGTTTCACTTCTATCACGTGTACGGTGCTGCACGCGCAATTTTTTTTTAAAGGGGTACAATGAACCCAAGTAGGTCTTTAGGACACCCACTAAACCAACCGATCAACTAGGAGTTTAAGGTCATTTAAGGGTTTGCCACTGCTTGATTTTCAGTGAGCATCTTTCAAGATTTTGAATGCTAATCAGTCCTTTAATAAATGCATGCCGAACTGTTAATGGTAGCCTTCAACTTTTAAACAACAAAGCTGACGCGCTACCTTAAAATAATTCAACTTAGCTCCATTCATCAACTTATTACACACTCTCCTGGTTCCGATAACTTCTCCTTCATATTGTATTCCATTTGAGTTCAACATTCATTCTTCGAAGCATGTTCTCAGAGTGGTTTTTCAATTTCATTTGCTTCTAACTCTGGTTGGGACTCGCCCACGCGCCATCACGAACCTCCAACAAATTAAGTGCACCTGTCACAACATGATAGATTCATCTAAGACCTGACTACAGCTTGTTTCCGATACCCGTACACACAAGGGGAAGCTGGAAAACTCCACTCCTGAAGGTTGTTGCAGCATACCGTCATGTCCGTATATGTCTGCGGCAAAGCAAGATAAATGAAAAGGAAAAGCGAACAAAATATTTGGCATGCCAAACAACAGAGAACAGAGAAAAGGAGAGGAGTCGGGAAAAAAAAGGAAAAACCTTTCTATTGAACCATCAGCAATGATGGCTTTTTTATCAATTTATCTAGATCCAAAGGAACAGGAATCCAACTCCAACACAGACCGAAGGGTACACCATTCCACTGGGCCGAGTTGAAACGGAAACGTGACATGACTTTTTGATTTTTTCTTCCCAGCCCAAGAATGGGATGTGTAACTCATATGTAAGTATTTTTGTGTTCCCTACGCGAATATATTTCTTTCTCCGCTTTCCAATTACAAGTTGCATAAATAAGAAATTTCCTCTTGTGTCTCGTCCTCGTCCTTTGGGTGAATTTATTCCTTTTGGGCTTTCACCTAAATAAGTCAATTATTGTTATAAATTATTTGTGAGTGTTCATAGATTAGTCGCTGGGATTGCCAAAATCAGAACAAAGGATGTAAACGACATGTGGATTTGTTTGAAGTTTTTGAATTTATTCTTGAAACTCTGGAAAAGGACTTTCTGTGGTGGATTGCAAGTGCAACTATGAACTGCGTATGTTTAACAAAAAAATGTCAATCAATCAGAAAAATCTGAACGGTATTTTCATGGACGACTAAATAAATAGTTGGCGCGACAGCTCGGGATGAGCCAAGGTCTAGCTTCTCGCAACCATTCATGCTGTGCGTGTTGTATTGTTTGCATGAATGGAACGGATCTACAATTTATTGCCGACTCCGAACGGCGAATTGAGAAGCTCTTTCATGATAGATTATACTCCCGGAGGCTTGTCATTCCCCGACGAGAGGTGGTGTCGGTGGACATGACTGGGGCTCGAACCCAAGCCCCTCGCACAGCACTCCAACGCACTAACCACTGAGCCATGGCGACCACCGTCGACTAATTAAAATTTCAGTAATTCAAGTCACCCAGTAAAGGCGCTCCTAAATGGTGTAGTCTTCCTTTGGACAGGGCTGGACAGGTACAGAGGAAATGGATAATAGTTTTCTCCTTTTCTTCATGCCTAAAAAGCTTCTGCTAAAATCATAAGAGGCCTAGTCTTGGTCTTTTGTCTAGTTTCAGTAAATGTTTACACGCAGCGAGTGGCATAAGCTTGTAGCATGTCTTGTCCGAGTTCGTTAGCTAAGCAGAAGTGATGATATACCAGCGGCCAAGTTCTTGCAGAACTTCATTAGAGAAGTAAAGCAGATCAGTAAGTTGGAGCTTTATACGTAGAATTGCTTGAATGTTGGACTTCGACAAGGATGCGTTCCGTCGCCTCTCCTTTTCATACTGTATATGAATTGGATATAACAGCGCAACCTTGGTGAGGAACAGTTCGAATTGGAAGACGTAAGGATAACTCATCTGCTTTTCGTTTATGACTTGGTCATTCTAACGTCCACCCAGACCGAACTTCAGCGCGTACTATATACGTTTGTCGCCGTCTGTGTTGGAGCTAGGATGAAGGTAAATGTGAACAAATCTAAGGTAATGGTAATGAAGACCTGTTCAATGCACTCTGCATGTAAGTAGAGTCAACTAAGATCACCATCCTCGTCGACAGTTAAGCAGCTATCAAGGCTCCAGATAATGCCAGCATCAAATCGAAACCGGTGTCTGTCTGTAGTAAAATCCTAAATAAAATAGGCGTAACCCATGAGGTCAACATCTGCTGGGTACCCGGACACAGCGATTTCGAAAGTAACGAGAAAGCAGACGAACTTGCTCGGCATGGATCTGCTCTGGAAAGAGAGAACACCCACACATCGATAAACATCCCTATCGGTGCAATGAAAGGTAACGTTGAACACAAGATGAGGGAGCTAATCAACACCTCTTGGTCCGCCAGAGGCGACTGCATTATATCCCGAAGCTTATGGCAGAGAGTAGACCAGAACAAAACAAAACGTCTTCTGGCTATTAACTGAGTGATCTAACAGAAGTACCGATAACGAGCATACTCCACTTCATTAAGAGTACAGGGTGGTTTGATAGACCACCCACCTAGTACTCAAGGTTGGAACATGGCCCACAACACAAAGGGGAACACAATGGACAGGGGGTAACTCGTCGAGATCGAGTTAGGAACACCAGAATACCCGAGATACTCAATGTCGAGCAACTACTTTTTCGGAGAGGTCCATACTTCGATGGTTTGGGCACGTTAAACACAAGCCCCCAACTCGGCTTCCCAGACGTGTCATGGAATCAGTCTGGGTAGGCCCGGGATGATGTTTTAGAGTCGATGGCGGAAGATCGGGAGACGTGGAGAGTCCACTTAAGCACCTGAATCCCGCGACTCTCATAGTGGATAAGCGGGCCATTCTGAAAATGACGTATGTATGTTTACGTGCGGCTATATATGGTATAATATAGTCCAGTTTTCTATCGAAATCTCTATACATAGGTTGGTGACGATAAAATCAAAATACTCAAAAAAGAATAAAAAACCATATTTCGATTGAATTTACTCTTGGCTTCTTTGCATTTGCCACTGCAATGTCTATGCTTGGGAGGGGGCTGCTCTGCGTATTGACAATTTAAGCTCCAAATCTGCCTGAAACAGAGTCATATTCAAAAACCACCAATCGCGTTCTTTGCTTTAGTTCATGTGCCTAAATTTGCCTCCATGTGAAAGCATCAACCCAAATAAAAATTTACTGCGACACTACACCATAAACAATATATTAAATGGATCCTTCTTCTAGATTCAACCTATGTACGAGTACGTATGTAAAAAAAATATCCTGCCTTAATCTTAAACATAAATATCTCCCAATTAAATGAAGATTTTCCTTCAAAAAGGGTCTCGTTAACAAATAAATTTATATTCCCTCTGGCAAGCATCCTTTGGAATCTTATTCACCCTAGCTTTTCCTTTCAGTTGAGAAAAAAAAAAAAACTTTTCTCCTCTCATTTCCATTCCCTGTTCGACATTTTTAAGTATTCAAAGTCAGAAAATCGAAAATTGGAAAAAAGAAGGAAATATATATTCCAATCGATAACATCTCCAAGGATAATAATGCAATAAGCGTTAATTCACGTTCGATGAAAAGGGGATCTACTCCTTCGAGTCTCAGAATCGTTTTCCTTGGCGACAACGCTGACGTGTCGTTGGAGGAAAACGAAGAAAAACTGCACGATTTTCTCTCCATGATAATCCGAATTAAACGAAATCGTTTAACGCAAGGCGATGACTTATGATAAAGGTAAAGCTGGGGGTTCCTCGGTTCGTTTATTCCTTGGACATATCCCTGGCAAACGTCTAAGTTTTGTGTATAAATTTGCCACCACACCGCCTCATCCCACTTTGTTTGTGGTTGCGAGCACATGCTCTGCATAACAATCGAATCCTGGGCTCCCATTGTGTACGAAAGGAATTAAGGGTGCCTGGGCCGGGGGACGGATATTATCATAATAGAGATTTCTTGTCAGACATATTCCATTTATCATTGTGAACTTTCGCCCATTTGTGCGTGTGCAGGGGGAGCCAATATTGAAATAAATTCGCAATGGAAACCGGTCACCTTGGCACTGGAAGACCGAAAGGACACGACGTGAAAAAGGATTTTAAATTAAGAGAAAAATTATTTCTCTTCATTTTTGAATAATTCAATGAATAAACTTGTTGCGACGTAATTACGAGGTGGATGTCCGCACAGTAATTGGATGGGAAGTGGAATTAAAACACAATTAGTTCTTAATGAGAGGATTAAGGTAATTATAATCGCATTAGTTAGAGCAAGCTTAACCCTTTTCTTCTCATTGTCATGGCGGTGGACCTGTGAGTCATGTGATACATTAAATTAACTGAAGTCTGAAAAAATTAATTTATTTTTCGCTGTGGTCCTAAGACTCATATAGAAAACCTAAGGCCTATTCTGGACATAAGACACTATTGCAATCTCTGAGAGTCTTAATAAAGTACTGAAACATGAGTACATAAAGGGATGCGATAATTAAAATCCTTTAAATTGTATTGATCCCACTTGTTCTAGGTTGCTCTTGGTGGCGCGTAGCCCAGTGGTTAGTGCGTTGAACTGTAATGCGAGCGGCGTGGGTTCAAGCCACAGCCATGTCCATCGAACATTATTAGCGGCACAACCTCTCGTCGGAGAATGACAAGTCTCCGGGAGTATAATTTGTCATGAAAGAGCTTCTCAATTCGCCGTTTGAAGTCCCTTCCATTCGTGCGAAAAATGTAACACGCACAACATGAATAGTTGCGAGAAGTTAGGCCTTGGCCAGCTATTTAAATATTTACTTATTCTAGGTTATTGAAAAAATAATGCAGGTCAGGTTTGACGGCTGTCTAAGCCAGGTTTCATTGTTCCATTTTGATTCCATTTATATTGACCGGTCTTCATATCTAAGATAGAAAAGAGCTCACTGGTTGACTTGAAGGATCTCCGTTCCATCAGTCTCTTATTATTCCTATTTAAAACACTGTAAAGCTGGCTAGACCCACACCTGCTGCTGATTGGATTGCGACCAGCATGCAAATATTGCTTGCGGATAAAGTACAAGTCAGTGAGGCGAGTATTTGACGTTTGTTGCCCCGAATTTGTTTGGCTGTAATTTGGCAACATTCGTCAAGATGCAGGCAACAGGCGAACAAGGTCAACGGGCAAGAGCTTCTTTTATCGTTTCTTGAATTTCCTTTGGGTCATTGATGCCATCGATTGTACTAATGTGAAAAGAATACTTTTCTCTCAATGTTCCAACAATATCGTCGGCCGACATGAAAATGTCGAGCCTCTTGCGATTGTAGTTGTCCAGTGTCAAACTTCCACACAGTATTTCCTTGTCTATCTGGTGTTCAAGATACTTTTCCCAACCGCACCTCAGCTAAACAAGTTATCTGAATATATGTATAATACATATATTTGCTCCTCAGAACTTTCGGACATCCATTATACTGGATGCCCTGGTCGTAATGTGATCAAGCTGAGTGTCGGCTGATTGATTTGAAGACCTCCATGTTCCCTTATGCGCATTGAAATGCGGGTATCCAATTGCCCAGATAAAATGCCCAAAAGTTTTTGGTTTTCCAGAAAGTTCGAAGTCGTCATAGGTAACCGCCATGAATGAAAAAATAAAGGTCTTGTTGCCTTACTAAATACGGAAAAATCTGATACACAGATGGCTTCTAATTGGAAAATGGCAATACTGAAGCTGGGGCCCCTTGTTGTCCTAAGCCCTATCTTGTGATGCTATCTAGTAGTATCCATTTAAAAATAACACGATGTGACACCGACGACCTGACTGAACATTGAGCAAACTAAAGGGTCTGAAGCAACCGACAAAGTTCATCAACCCCAACAAAAAAAGACAAAAAAACTTACTTGAACTTAGCAAGAATGATTTAAAGGTTCTTATGGACTACTTATCAGGGAATTGTCTACTGAGTTATCATCTTTATCGCATGAGATATGTAAAATTATCAGACACTGCCGACTGTCCGGTCACTCAAAAGAGAGGCTGGAATATATTCTTTGCGAGTGCCCAAGTACCGGGCGCAAGGAATAGGCTTTATCTAACGCAAGACACGATAAACCCAGGAGCCCTGCGTACCAGATATGGAACCTTAAGCAAAATTTTGTGTTAGGAGCCTCAATTTGAATTCTGGTTAAGCCCTAGGCCAGCACAATAGGTCTTACAGATCGCAGTGGCGCTACAGTCCGCAGTGGACCTGAGACTTAACCAATAAGCGTCTCCAACTAGCTTGTTCTGTAGCCAGCTGTTTCCAGTTCCACATGCTAAGCTGGTTGAAGTCCCTTTAAACTTGCGTTCGCCACAGACGGCGTCGAAAGTCAGCCGAACAATTTTTCTCTCGAAACAGCCAAGAGCGACCTCATCCCCTTTTGACAAAGTCCATTCCTCTGCGCCATAGAGTAGAACTGGGATGATTAAGGTCTTATACAGGGTCACTTTAGTCGTTCGAGAGAGGGCTTTGCTACTCAATTGCCTTCTTAGCCCAAAGAAACAGTGATTGGCAAGAGTTATTCCTCTCCTGGTCTCAGCGCTGGTGTCGTTGTCTGAATTTATAACGGAGCCCAAGTAGACAAAGTCCTTAACTACCTCAAAGTTATATCTGTCTATAGTGACGTTCTGTCTGAGACGTCGATGTTAACTGTCATTTCTTATATTTCGTCTTGCTCTCATTGGCCACTAAACCCATCTTCGCCGCCTCCGTCTCTATACTCACACACGCACCAGTGGAATCCCGCTGCGTTTTTTTCAATTCAATTCAGTAATTCGACGGGCTTTTGAAAGAATGTGGCTCTGGTGTTGGCTCGTAAATTTTGCACTATTATTTCAAGAACGATGTTTGAGAAGTCGCATTACAGCGCGTTGCCTTGTCTAAATCCTTTTTTGACATCAAAGGTCTCGGTGAGGTCTTGACCAACCTTGATGGAGCAGCGTGCATTCTCCATCCTCATCCTTCACAACCGGACAAGTTGGCAGGGACACCAAAACTAGACATGGCTCTGTATAGCTCGTCTCTATAGATGCTGTCATAGGCGACCTTAAAATCGATGAAAAGGTGGTGGGCATCGATTTGAAGTCCTGGAGTTTTTTCCAAGATCTGCCGCAGTGTGAATATTTGGTCCGTGGTGGACTTTCCTGATCCGAAGCCACACTGTTATAGACCAATCAGGTTGTTGACGAACGGCTTCAGGCGTTCACACAACACGGCAGATAAGATCTTGTAAGCGATGTTAAGAAGACTGATGCCTCTATAGTTGACACAGCCCAAAAAGTCTCCTTTCTTGAGGATCGGGTAAACAATGCTGAGGTTCCATTCATCGGGCATACTTTCCTCCGACCATATTTTACAGATGAGTTGGTGCATGCTTCTTACCAATTCAAAGTCAGCACAAGCAGCTTTGTTGCATTTAAGCTTAGATATGGCTATTCGTCCAGGTCGGGTGGACGGTATTGTTGATTTTCATCGTCCAGGTTGAATGGTTCATTTTGCCTGACAGCGGGATTTGATTCTTCGTCGCCATTAAACAGTCCGCCGAAACAGTTCTTCCATATCCTCAGCAACGACTGTGGTTCTACTACCTCACCTTCGTTTCGTATAAATAAAGTCCTCCAAAAGGCTCTTGGATACCATTCGACTTGATAAAGTCGGTAATTCGTATTCTGCACACAACATTGCATTCAATTTTCACTCATTTGTCGTTCACTAGACCAGGCTAATTAGTCTACATCATCATTATTGCTTATCTTGGCAGTAAGCAAAAACAATTAGCAACCACGGCGGGTAAATTCACAGAAACATCTCAAACAATCAGAGTCCTTGAGCGGAGCAAACAAAGACATTTTAACAAGACGACTTGTTGATGGTCGTCATCAACAAGCCTCAAAGGAACAAATGGAATGCGGTCAGTTCGTTTTTTTTCGCTTAGACCACTTGTGGCTGAAATAAGGCCTCATTATTCGAATCAGTCGCGTTGCGGCCATGCTCTCCGTTTGGCTTTTGTTCGATTCCCTTCTGCTGCCCCCTTCGCCATGGAATAATATTTCAGTGATTTTAATTGCAAGAATTCCCGATATGTATCCCCGGACGAAGGAGCTGTAATCTGAATTTAATTCCCACTTTCTCAGAAGCTATTAGGGTCTTCTCGGGCGGGTAGCGCGCACAGCGCATTTCGCATTTCGCATTGTCTTGGACCGGTTGCAGTGCAATCTTGTTTGCACGTTCGTATGATTAAACAGAAAAATCGCATTAGCGACCACCACAAGCCGGCTGTAATCTCGTATCAACGCTAAGAGGATAATCATTCATTTCTGACGCGCGTTCCCGGCCACATACATAGGTTTGTGCGTTTAATTTAATTACCGCGCAAATAGAGCAGTCCCCGGAGAGAACCATTATTAGCTCAGTAATTTGTTGTGTGTTGTTGTTCTTTCGCAAGACCCAACTCGGATTGGGATTTATAGACGTCGTTTGTAACGAAAAGAAGAATTCCAATTCAGTATTCAGTTTAGCTAAGGGCCAAACAGTCTGCACGGAGGTTATTTTGAATTCAAATGCAGGATACGTGCATGCATTGCATTAATCCGGTTGTTTTAATTGCCAAAGCAAATGTGTAACTCAGAGCATTGAAACCGGCTCCGATGAGCGATTCCTTATTCGTGAGAATACATCGGCCCCCACACGAGGTATCAACACAAGATAAGGACTAAGAGATTGTCTAGGATTTATAGTTTCGTTGTCTGCCCTCTTTTAAACGTAGCGCCTCGAACTTGAACAGGTTCCACAAATGAGTTGCTGAAAAACTGTTGAAATTGCTTCCGGTAATATTTCCTTGGCAACAAGACGACGAAGCATGAGGAAGTCAGAAAACTTGAAACACAAGTTCTCAGCTCATTAACCATGTCACGCAACTGTAGCAAGTTTATTGAGGAAGGTATCATAAAACACAATGTTGTTGGACTTTGTCTTTTATTACTGCTTGGCACGTCTGTCGCATCACACTGAAAGGACATTTCAATTAAGAACAACGTGTAATGCAAGATTTTTGCAGGAATGAGATGTCAATTGCAAAGAGTTAAGTGTGACCATGAAAGTCTTGGTAGTTAAAGAAAAGGAATCATAAAGGGATTTGTACTGACTATTCTATTTCTTGTCACATTTCCTCGCTCGTATTTGGCAATTCGTTGATGATCCTGACACACTTTATTTCAAAATCGTTATCACAGCATACTTTGATAACTGAAGCTGACATATATGTATGTATGTTTGTATGTGCATCTTCAAAACACACCCTTAAACTGGTCGAGTAAGCTGAAAGCTGAAACTGTTGCCTGAAATACAATACTGCGTTGGTGCTAGCGTTCTTTCGCTACGTTGAAAGTGTTTCACAGATGCGTTGAACTGACATTCTGAAATTTATCAGCTGTTTGCTCCACATTCTGCGATGTGAAGTGTCAGAACGCACACAAAAGTTCAACCCAGTGTAACTTTTTTTCAGGGAGAGTGCGCTGTCAAGTATTGTTACGTGTACCACTTAATGGCCGAATCACAATGCGGCGCTCGCGCTGTCGCGTTTTTGACAGGCTTTCGAACGACTTACTATAATATTTGTCAAACGCGCGACCTCAAATGTTTGCAACAAATTCAAATCACCCATTCAAAAATTCGCTGCAGAAAGAAGAGTAGAAATGTACTCGTTTTATTTTTATTGTTTGATTTAGAAACAAAAATGTAAGAAATAACTTTGCAAACAAAAATATGTAAATAAGAAAATAAAATAAAAACCAAGTAGGAACAATTACAACACAGCTGCGAACTGTCAAACGCGCGACGAAGTAGAGAGTAGATCTACTTGGGCGTTGAGGTGGCGCTTACGATATTAACGATCAAACGCCGATATAACGCCTGAGGTAACATTTTGTTTTGCACCATAAGAGCCCGTTGTTTCTACTCAATTTGTCAAAGCGCGACCGCGCGAGCGCCACATTGTGATTCGGGCATTACTCTCTTTCGCTCTCAAACGTAAAACGGTAGCACGACGCACGATTGTGGCTGGTGCCATTGAATTCCTTTGATTGAACATTAAACGTCACTCAAAGCTAGCACCAATGCAGTGTTGTGTTTCAGGCATGAATCATTTGGGCTTAGAACTCAATGCTTATATCCAATGGGTAAATAGTGGGGAGCATCTTCCAGGCGAAAGTATACAAAATTGATGACCCGGCCAGGCGAGGATCAGCCCTTAACGACTCACTAGCGGAAGTTGTCAATATCTCGCTAGAAGCCGTTAAGGGCCACACCACTATCTGAAGATGGCCAACCTAGCGTGCATTAGACTTAACAACTGCATCATATCAACGAAGATCTGGCCAGGTTAGAATAAACAGAAAACGGATCTGCTACATAGCAGATCAAGACAAGCTATTGTAAGAATCGTAGCCGCTAGCACAGGCCACTGGCCAATAGGAGACCACGCAGCCAAGCCAGGTATCTCCCACAACATTTTCTGTAGTAGTTGCAAAGATTACAGCGAGAAATAATCTCTGCATCATTTCCTGTCTAAATGCCCGGCCCTAGCGAGGGTCAGGCAGCGCACTCCACGCAAACCCCTCTTCGACGACTTCAGAGATAAATATCTTCATCCATCAACCTATAGCATCTGCTAACAACCAGATCAAATGAGTTGTGGTTTTAAAACGGCACATGGCGCATCCCAGCGTGAATTGGGTTCTTTTAGAACCGCCACCTCTTCCTACCTACTTACCCTATACAAAATCGAAAGATGTGTGCAGACCAACACCAACAGACGCTATAGAGCCCAAACCATGTCAATTCTCTCAAAACAAAGAGGCAGATAAACCCATCAAGCAATGGGAAGGCCCTTCGTGCAGCTGACCTCCTCGTGGTGGGGGGCGGGCAACATGTCTGGGAAGTACGGGTAGAGTAGCTAGATCTACCCGTACTGTCCAGATATGGCTAACGAAGCGCAAAACTCCAACGATGACCGGAAGAAGTAAACGAGCCTCGGATATTGCCAAGCCTGCTAAGTCAGGGAGCCCCTCGGAGCCAGGCCTAGGGCGTGGCAGGATGCGAGCGTCTGGTGGTCGGCCGTGGATCTTTTGGATGGGTGGAAGCTCTTCATGTCAGGAGTAGCACCTTCAATGTGTGCTCAGACGGGAGTGGGGATACTCACAAGTCCCAGGCTGGCAGGCAAAATATTGGAGTAGATTGCATTAGGAGAGCAGCGAACTTAGAGCTTAAGCTTGAACGCTCAACTCTGGCTCTGGTGCAGGTCTATGCGCCGAATCTGGTGTCGATGCCGCTTTAGAACAGGTGGTGGATATGGATTCCCTTGTCCTGATAGATGATTTCAATGTTCACGTGGGTGTGGGCGTAACGCCATTGGGAAGTGTGATTGGGAGAGTTTGCAGAACGATGGGGTACAGGAGGAGTTTGCACGACAGGTATCCGAAAGGTTTGAACAAATTCCAACTGTTCCGACAAATGTAGAGGAAGTATGGGAAATGTTACCACAAAGGGCCTTCTTGGCCTACGTGTGTCTGTGCGAACCACCCACCTACCATGGGAAATGTTTTTAACAGCAGTCATTACCTCTGCAGGAGATGTTTGCGAAGTGAAGCGGCTCGGTGTAGCGGCTGGTGGTGAGAAAAGAACTGAGTGGTTTAAAACATCCGGAGTTCAAGAAGCCATCAGAGAGAAGAAGAAAGCCTCCAATGTGTGGGGACACTTGGCGGTTTCAATAACTCGTAACCGGTACATGGCTGCGCGAAAAACTTGCAAACTGGCTGTTAAAGTAGCTAAGCAGCAGTCTTGAAAGGAGTTCGGCGAGAAGTTGGACCGTGATCACAGATCTGCAAACAAGGTGTTTTAGTAGACCATCCGCCGTGTCAGAGGAAATATGTAGGTTTAATATCATCGAAGAAGTTATATCCAAAGATGGTGTACTTCTTTCCCTTTACACAAACTGTAAAAGTTAGTCGACACCCTTCGCTGTGGGCGTTGGACTTCGCCAAAGATACGTTCCGTCACTTCTCCTTTTCATAGGATTAAATGCTACTGCGCAGCCGTGGCGAGGAACGGTTCGAATTGGGCGACTTAAAGATAATTTATCTGCTTTTCGTTGATGATTTGGTCATCCTTACGTCCACCCTGACCGAACTTCAGTGCGCACTAGATAGGTTCGTCGCCGTCTGTGTTGAAGATGGGATAAAGATTATCGTGAACAAATCAGGTTATAATCATTTCTCGAATGCTTGTTCAATGCACTCTGCGTGTATGTTAGGGGAGTCCCATTAAAACAAGGGGAGAAGTTTAAGTATCTCGGGGTCCTATTCACGGATGATGAAAGAAGCAATACTGAGTTATCGGAGCAAAGCTATCAGTCTTCAATTCAGTGTTCGTTCCGACCTTCACCTATGGTCATGAGATTTGGGTAATGATCGAAAGAATAAGATCGCGGATACAAGCTGCCAAAATGAGATATCTTCATTGTATTGATTGGGAAACGCGTCGATATTGAGTTAGGAACAACAGAATACGAGAGGCACTAAATGTCGAGCAGCTACTTCTACAAACGGAACTACGTTTGGTTTGTGCACATTTAACGTATGCCCTCAACACGACTTCCATGACGTGCCATGGAATCACTCCCCTGGGTAGGCCTATGATGATATGGTTAGACCCAGTCCGAAATCTCACCTCTACCCGTATGGGGATAGCACCTGATGATTCGGAGTCAATGAAGGAAGATCGCAAGATGTGGAGAGTCCACTTAAGCAACCTAAACCCGCGACATTCATAGTGGATAAGGATAAGCGAGTCATTAGAAAGTGAATTGCTAGCTGACCGGAGGATGTCTTCTTACTAATAAGGAAAATGTTACTCTGACTTTTAAGGATTGGGAACTGTAATGACGGCAAATTCTATTCCCGCAGTTTTCCCACTTTTTGGCTGTTTTACGGTTCGAAGCTAAGGCAACTTATTCGGAATTCAACATTCCAGCTTGCGTGACCACCTATGACACTTATGGCTTCGAAAGAATTCTTCCACTTAAATAACCATTTGTGTAAAATTTCGCTTTTTGAAGCCTCAGTCACCAAGGCCACTAAGCATTTGAGTGGGTGGCTAGCCGCTCACTTCGGCTTCAAAGGTCTGTGACCCTTTTCACGACCAACTTCTAGACAAAATTCAAACGCAGTCATAAAATCGACAGTTAAAACCACAAAAGTCAACAAATTGGTCCTAAACCAAACAGCCAAGTCAAATCAATTTGATTTTGTGTAACATAATGTAGTCATGAGAGCTTTGTGTCTCGTAAATAACACCTCGATTGTATCGCAAAACTGGACCAAAGGCCGATTTAATTTTTGGCGAGATTCAATCTCAACTCTGCCAAGTGATCATGAAATATTCATGAAACTGACTCACTGAGCAGGTTCATAAATTCACAGCCCATGGCTCCCATAACGCCATGTTTTCCCGTTTCTTTCCATCCAATTTCTTGGTCTGAATAAATTATCCATCCGGATTGGCTGTAATTATTAATCCATTAGGCTGCGTTGAAATCAAAACATTCGGCGCTGCTGTGGAATTCACAGCCCCCTCGTGCTAATGATGGGGTAATAAATTAGACCGCCAAAATGTTTACACCGCGCAATCAACGCAGAGCCAAAACAAATACACGTAGGCCGTCAATTGCCTTGCGATCTGACGTACTAATGAATTTGTAATTCGCATGTAGAGTTGCAGATATTAATTTAACGCAGGACACGCGGTTCCGGACGTTGGCCCAAATTGCCAAGTCACACAGCATTAATTTAATAACACGTTCGTTTGGGCCTCCTCAGCTACGTAACCGATCGTTTGGGCATAAAAATTGCGGATCGCTGGATGGGTGTGGGCCTATATTTTCCTGTTTCAGACAAAATCTTATCCTGCGAAACACTCCAAGTGTAATGATTGATTATGTTCGAAGGAGGCAGCCTCGAGGAACCTGCAATTACAACTAAAATGGAAGTTGACTCAATAAATCTTGATCGATTTCGCTTGCCAATTTATTGAGTACGGAACACTTTGGCACGGATCCACTATCGGTAGTGTAAATCTGGGCGGCTGTGCGGAATAAATTGGTTAACTTTAGTCTGTTGAATCCTTTTCGGTTTCGATAAGTAAAATTCTCCTTCAAGTCGATAAATGCATATCACCTTCAACTAATTAAAATGTGAGCAGGGTGAAAAGATACGAACGGAATTTCTTACAAGCCTTTTTCGAGGCGTGGAAGATCAAATGCCTGCTTGTGGTGATCGACATAATCCCTTTTTGTGTTCTCTTGGTACTAAAACTTGACAACTTTCCAAGTTTTCCAACGTTTGCCAGATTCAGCTACCGACAATCATGGAAGTTTGTCCTACACTCATGGCAAAGAAACCATTGTCAAAGAAGAAATTGTCAAAGCCCTTGATTCGATCTCATCCCTTGAATTGGATTAACACTACAGGAGGTAAATGTCAGTTTAAGGGCACGCAACTCTAGATGCTAAAACAAAGTATAGGTTAGGTATGGTTGAAGTGGCTGCCAGCTAAAGCCAACACACTTAACCCCATGAGGTTACTCACAATGGACCGTCAGGTCTCCGAGTGGAAGTGATGAGGTCTATCCATCACACACCCTTCTAACCTAGACCCATGAGGAGTCCGTTGCGATACCCCCAGGATCTTGGAATGATCTCCTGCCTACTCATTGAAACCAATTGGAGCTTCCTATGAAGCCTAAACCTAACATCGATGTTAATCAGGTCGCCCAGGATTGTAAAGAAGAAAGCTCCCAAGTGGAGTCTCCTCTCCCGCAAATGGAGAGCTTTCCGAGCTCCAACCAAGTATAGGAAATGATTACACTGATGACATTGCCAGAAAGGTACTAGGGTACTAGGATTTCGTTGTCGAAATACCGCCTGTGCTAGATGTGGCATCTGTTGTGGTGCCTGCATCCTGTGGAAGAATTCGTGGGCGAGGCAACAGCTTCGGTTATGCAAAGAAATACTTTGAAGTCAAACAGATACGTCGTGTTGACATCACATGAGATGCATGTGGGGCAGGATGTGATCGTTCAAAGCAAAACGCATATGCGTTCAAAAGGTATATGAAAGAACCCAACCGATATGATTAACTGCGACGAACAGATGGACGAAGCAATTTTTTTTGCTTTAATCGGTTATAAATAAATAGGTGGCGTGACAGCTCGGGATGAGCCAAGGCCTAGCTTCTCGCAACCATTCATGTTGTACGTGTTGCATTTTTCGCACGAATGGAAGGAACCTACAATTTATTGCCGACTCCGAACGGCGAATTGAGAAGCTCTTTCATGACAACTTATACTCCCGGAGGATTGTCATTCCCCGACCAGAAGTGGTGCCGCGAAAATTGTTCGGTGGACATGGCTGTGTATTGAGTCCACGTCGCTCATACAGCAGTCCAACGCACTAATCACTGACCCACGGCGACAGATCTACTATGTGATGAAAATTTACTCTCGCTTAGTCCACTAAAGACACCCCAATTTATTAAAACCATTAGATTGGAGGATAGGCTTCAAGTGTTAAGCATCCGCTGGCCGTAGCCCATAGAAAAGCGGCGCACAGTGGTTCAGGAGCGGAAAAAAATCAAATTTTCGAATGTTCTATATTGAAATATTTGTCATCTCGAGCTGACGCGCAAGCTATTTATTTATTTTTAGTAGATGATTCCTGGAAGAACTACTTCTGAAGACTGTTTAACGGCGACGACGAACCAAATCCCGCTGTCAGGCAAAATGAACCATTCAACCTGGACGACGATGACTAACAATTCCGTGCACCCGACCTGGACGAAGTGAAGATAGCCATATCTAAGCTTAAGTCCAAAAAAGCTGCTGGTGCGGACGGCCTAGCTGCTGAGCTGCCATCTGTTAAATATTGTCGGAGGAAAGTATGCCCGATGAATGGAACCTCAGCATTGTTTACCCGATCCTCAAGAAAGGAGACTTTTTGGGCTGTGTCAACTATAGAGGCATCAGTCTTCTTAACATCGCTTACAAGATCTTATCTGCCGTGTTGTGTGAGCGCCTGAAACAGTTCGTCAACCACCTGATCGGTCCATATCAGTGTGGATTCAGGCCAGGAAAGTCCACCACGGACCAAATATTCACACTGCGGCAGATCTTGGAAAAAAACCAGGAACTTCAAATCGATACCCACCACCTCTTCATCGATTTTAAGGCCGCGTATGACAGCATCTATAGAGACGAGCTATACAGAGCCATGTCTAGTTTTGGCATCCCTGCCAAACTCGTCCGGTTGTGCAGGATGACGATGGAGAATGCACGCTGCTCTATCAAGGTCAGTCAAGACCTCACCGAGACCTTTGATGTCATACGCAGATGATATTGACATAATCGGAAGAACGCAGCGTTATGTCACTGGTGCGTTTGTGAGCATTGAGACGGAGGCGGCGAAAATGGGTTTAGCGGTCAATGAGGCCAAGACGAAGTATATGCTGTCAACAAGCAAGGACACCCAACACCGACGTCTCGGGCAGAACGTCACAATAGACAGTTATAACTTTGAGGTAGTTAAGAACTTTGTCTACCTAGGCTCTGCTATAAATTCAGACAACGACACCAGGGCTGAGATCAAACGAAGAATAACTCTTGCCAATCGCTGTTTCTTTGGGCTGGGAAGGCAATTGAGTAGCAAAGCCCTTTCTCGAACAACTAAGTTGACCCTTTACAAGACCTTAAGCGTCCCAGTTCTGCTCTAAGGCGCTGGGGCATGGCTCTGTCAAAAGTGGATGAAGTCGCTCTTGGCTGTTTCGACAGCAAAATTCTTCAGGTGATTTTCGAACCCATCTGCATAGACGGTGAGTGGAGGAGGATATACAACGACAAATTGTACGGGCTAGCTGGGCTGGAGACGCCTGTTGATCGAGGCCCAGGTTCACTCTGACTGTAGAGCCACCTTAAATAAGTAAGTAAGTAGATGACTCCTTCTGTTAAGATTTAGGGCCGCACAGTTCTTAAGCAGATGTCTAAGGGTTTCTTATCTTCGTCGCAGAATCTGCAGTTAAAATAAATGTGAAAGACAAAACAAAATTTTTGTGACCTGGCGTGTTGAGGACTCCAAGAGTCTTGAAGTTATTCACATTCAAAATATTATCATTGCTCGTGACATGAACACCAAAAGCAGTTAACTTGTCTAATTTCCATTTTCTCAGACAAACTCTAGGGAACATCTTCCTAAGAGGAAATTCTAGTTCAATTCAATCAGTAGTTGATCGGTACCACCTCTTCGTTAACCTAATTCACAGAAGATAAAACGAACTTCTAACTCTGCAAGTCTCGCCCAAAGCAAGCCAATTGCAGGCAAAACCAGATTTGTTAGGCCATGAAACCATTTGACAAATAGTTCTGCCAGAACTGTTATGTCCGACGGAGGACTTTTATTGATTTGCGCTACTATCGGACGGGTATGTGTCCCATTAATTACCCTCAACTACGTTGTGTTGTAATCATCACATAACAGTTTTTTCCTTTAATTAGCACACAGCGTTCATCAACTGCAACCAATAAACATACTCGCACCTCAGGGTCTCGATGTGTATCAGTTGCGACAAGGCAGGAGCGGATGAGTCCAGATTCCAATCGGACGATAGTTTCGTGTGCCTCGTGTTTTGCAATTTTCGCAGAACCTGAACAACATGTTCGCCATTGAGGACATCGCGACCATCTGACATCATCGGGGCGAATTAATTTCCATTAATTACGTGGAACAACTATTTTGACTTGTTTGCCAAAGACTACACCGAGTCGGAGGCGCTGGCATGTCAACTCGAATCGGTTCAATCAAAATTACAGTGTTTGCTGTACACTGTCTGTAGAAAGGCACAGACACAAAACGATGTTATTGACAAACAGAAGGCGATTGTAAAGCTGCTGGACTGTAAATCTTTATGTATCTGCTGGCATCTGGTCGTATCCAGTGTCAGCAGAAAAATTGTAATTAATAGTGGAATGCGACGAGTTGCTAAGATCAAAATTTTAATAAATGAACAATGTGCATCCGATTTGTAAAGGAACCATGGTGACATCCTCCGTGATGAGAGTTTTCGGGGAAAAAAATTTGATATTCCATCCTGCCTGTTGAATTCGTGGAATTGTTTAACGACCTAGTTCTAACGGATAGAGATCCATGAAATCTAGCAAGGGAACAATTATGAAACTTGAAAAAGATGAATGACAAATCACATAGGACGATTACAGGGCAACACAAAAGTACTCTATGCTGGATACATGGTATCTAAGACCACACTCGGCGAATTTGATCAAAATCAACTCAACGATAAGGTTGACAGACTCACTCAGGATATAATAAAACACAAACTGGAGCTAGGCGCTGGTGAACAACAAGCTGAGAAAGCAGATTAGATTGCAAATCTTTTCACGAGAGATGTCATTAAGGTTCTCTTCACTGCGTGTTTGGCCCTAGCTTATATTCCCACAACCTGGTGAACGGTTAGAGTTGCTTTCATACCAAAAATTGGTAAAGATGACTACTCTCTCGCTAAGAGTTTCAGACCTATAAGCATGTCTTCATTCCTGTTGAAAAGCATGGAAAGGCTGGTCGAGATTCACGTGCGCAGGGTTGCTTTGAGGATACATCCTCTATCGGGGCCTGCAAACCACCCTGGAAAATACTGCGAGGCTGCGCTTTAAAATTTAGTTGCTAGTATTGAATGAGCGCTTAATAGGAAAGAATACGCCATGGGCATCTTCATCGACATAGAGGGTACTTTCGATAATGCGACCTTTGGCTGCATGTGTGACTCTGCTAGAGAACACGGGGTGGATGAAACCCTGGTACTGTGGATTCGAGCAATGTTGATGAATATAACTTTGGTTGTAGATGCGGATTGTGGGTGCTATGTTACGGCAGGGGTAAACAGAGACTGTAGGCAAGACAGCGTTCTGTCTCCACTGCTATGGTTGCATGGCGGTTGACTCGCTGTTGCATGCTCTCAAGTCTTCTAACGTTTACGTTCAGGCATATGCAGATGATGTTGCCATACTTTCTGTCGGGTCGTGCCTAATTTTCCCAGACTGTCTGTGATAACGCGCAGGCGGCTTTAGACATGATCGATTAATGGTGCCCTAGTATTGGGCTTTCGGTTGTGACCGGTCTGACTCAGCCAGTGGCAATGGGTATCACTAACCAGACCGATGAAGTCAAATATCTAGGAGTAATCCTGAATAAAAAACTGTTTAGGGCAAAGCATGTTGAGTAGAAGACATCCAAGGCGCTCTCAGTTCTCTGGCAGTGAAAGGGTGCTTATGGCAAGACATGAAGCTTATCACTCTTGGATCTATACGGCTATGATAAGACCGTTTCTAGCATGCAACTGTGAAGGCAGCGAAGGAAATAGCTGCCCCGACAAAAATCATGCCAAATATCGGCGGATGAAAGCACAGGGAGAGATTGGTCTTCTTCATCATCCCACCATTTTCAAAGACCCGCTTATCCACCATGAGGGTCGCGAGATTAGGGTGCTTAAGTGGACTCTCCATATCTCCCGATCTTCCGTCATCGACTCTAAATCATGAGGTGAGATTTTTGAATTGGTCCATCCATCTCATCCAGGGGACGCCTATCCGATAATATCGGCGGAGAAAGACCAGAAGGAAGATGGAGACAGTTTACAGAATCAACTTGTAGAGCCTATGTAGAGCCTTCCGAACAATCTTCGATAACGAGGCATTTGTAGTGGTTGGCATGATACCAATAGACCTTGCTAAAGAAGCAAGGAGAGATGGTATCACTCACATGAAGTATTGGAAGCTAAATTTCTACTCAGGTCCTTACTGGCCATGGATATTTCATAGCCTTCCTCCAGAGGTTTGGGCAGCAGCCGAGGATGCGGAACATATCATGTTTTATTGTCGACGATACTATGAAAACCGGCACCTGCTAATGAACAACCTGGATGAGGACCTAACCGCAGACAACATCACCAGACAGATGATGAGTAGGGAAGAGGGCAAGCAATTAGCGAGGGCGTTGCAACAATTATGAAAAAGCAGCGAAAAGAGGAATGACAATGAAACGCAGCGCAGCCGACTGTCTTCACGAACGAGCGGCGTACCTATGAATAAAATCCTCCCTCGTGATTAAATGTTTAACGGCAGTGCTGTAAGGCAAGGGGTTGGAGGGGAGGGGAGTTTTGTGGGTGGAAGTCCCACACTGTTACTGAGGGACGACCAAAAACAAAGCCTTACATCGTAATCTATCGGGGAAATTGCGAAGATCAGTATGCATATGCATCAGTATGTAGTATTCGTAAGCCAATAAATGAATAAATGAATGAATGATTAGCGGAGCACTAAGAATCAAACCCTCTGCAAATAGTTGGCAAATAGTCAGTTGCTAGCACAGCCATCAGACTGAAAGCCTCCTCCCAATGGTCACTCCTTGATCTTAGATTCTCTAACTTTTATTTCGGAAAACACCGACTACACACCGTTTAAGTTAAATTTAATTCAACCTGAACTTCCGCACATCCATTCCTTCCCGAGAACAGTGGGAGAGTGATGACGCCAGAGACAATCACTGCGTTCACCTCTATACCGACGGTTTCAAAACCGAGAACGGAGTGGTAGTGTTTTCATCAGCGCTCAGAGGAGCCTTATTCTGGCTTAGGCACAATGTGATATCCTTCCAGGACATTACAATTTTTACCGATAGCCAGGCTGCTATAAAATCACTGGAATCGGTAACATGTACATCAAAAGCTACTTCAGATTGTCGCTCATGGCGGAACATTTTAACATTCACCTATGCTGGGTATCCGGTCATACCACATTCCACTGAACTGTAAGTTCGATGAACTCCCCAAACGTGGTACTACTCTGGACATCCTGCCGGAACGTAGGAATCTCGGCATTCCATTCGCTACATGCAAACTACTTCTAGAGTACGACGCGATCAGTAAGACAAACCAAAGATGGAGGAATGGTAGCACGTGCAGTACCTCCAGAAAGATTTGGTCTATGCTAAATCTCACTCCATCTGAGAATTTGATCTTGCTCAATAGGTTGCTCATTAGCACCGTCATTGATGTTATTATCGGCCATTGTCCCATTGGCTTTCATGCCAGAAAGATGGGCCTC
The DNA here is from genome assembly GCA_917880715.2 of Matsumyia berberina. Taxonomy (NCBI): domain Eukaryota; kingdom Metazoa; phylum Arthropoda; class Insecta; order Diptera; family Syrphidae; genus Matsumyia; species Matsumyia berberina. Next base: position 103,544,917 of record OU862870.1, on the reverse strand, counting down.
TTCTGAAATGGTTTCTGCCGGAGCTGCAGGGATAAAGCGGAGGAAATAATGCTCCTCCACTTCCTCTGCACTTGTCTTGCTCTATCCCAAAGAAGGAAGCTCTATCTAGGAGCTAATCACTTCGACAGCCTCCTATCCTCATCTTCATCAAGAGCTCCAAATGGTTTCCATAAAGTGAGTAGCGTTTTTCAGGTTATGGATCCAAGTGTTATCACAAAGGGCCTTTCTCGGCCTACGTGTGTCTGTGCTTCAAACAGAAAGCCACCCTACCTACCTACCGAGTACCAACTCAGCTTTGACTTCAAAAGAATCCCATACTCAGACGCAAAAAAAAGGGTCTATCGAGCTTATAGAGTACTAAGCACTAAAACGAGTTTTGAAGGCTTTCAACATATCACAAAACTTTCTTAAAATGATACTCCTGCATGCTTTTAAGCGCAGAAGCCTTTGACGTGACATTTAAAAAAAAAAACATGAAGTATGTAATACTTCGAATATCCTTATTTCCTAAAAACTTGCAACAGTTAAACATTTTATCCGACTTTCTCTATGCAGCAATTGAATAAGTACGTGATAGCTTCACACAAGGTAAGACAACTTTATTTTCATTGGAGCGCAAGATCGATTCCTCAGAACCAAAAAAAAACCCTCGAGAATGCCATATTTGCCGCTGATAAAATACAAGGATATACATATGTACATTTATATGTGTATAAACTTGGATAATTTTACACGCATGAAACAAAAATCCATGCAGATAAATAAATTTCCGTCTAAAAGCTGCATTGGCACTCTCATTGCGCGCAGCAGCGACCTGTTGCTTTCGCATTCCATTTTTTCCTCCTTTCGTCCGGCTGGCCGCTCTCAGCCATCACCGGCCGTCGCACGTAATTGTCCATTTAACTTTTACCACAACATTATCTTCCAGGTGAGTGCTTTAATTTTGTTTTCCCTTTGCTTTGTTTCACTCGCTTTTGTTGTACACTGGTGCCGAGCCCAAGCGCTAAGGTACGAGTACACGCATATCTGTTCTCAGTGCGCTGTATCTGCCATCCGTAGGTTGGCAGCTTGGCCCAACTGTTCTTGCATTCGCAATCCTTGCGTCTCTTCTCTATTTCAGATATTCGAGTGCACGCCGAAATAGGTTGCAGCGATACGAGCGCCGATACCAGTGGGAAGTGTAGATACGCGCCGGGAACTACATCATCGGAACACACCGGTACCACAGCCGCGCGCAGACAGGTCTTTCCCAGTGGCCAAGAGCTCTTGCTCCGCTGTACCACAGTCGGTCGCCATTAGATAGTCGCTTAAATCTATCTACTGTGCACATACCACAGCGAAACCGGGTTGAGTGTGTTTTTTTTCTCCTTACGTTACACTGCGTTTTATATTAACCTGCCTCAACTCCAGAGCAGCGACAGCGGCACCAGCGCCGTCAGTTCGATGAGATTCTTCGACCTGAATTGAGCTGTTCTACTGCCAACATCGTGCCGGCGTCGGTTATACCCAGTTTCCTCGGAAATAATTTTGGAATTAAGCCCGAAAGTAGTGGCGAATGCCGATCGCTTCGAGATTGTTTTGTTTTGACTCCAACTCAACGGATGCGGATCTGTGAGATTTTGTCCCTTTGCCACTTTGCCTTCAGTGGGCTGTCGCTTGTTGTTGGCCACATCAGTTCGATCTTAATCTCAGCCCTTCGGTGGAGCTGCGGTGCTTCGGAAGCGAAATAAATGCGTTAAATCGCCCTAAGTGATCAATGCGAAGATGCCAATAAATCGATGCGATACTTCGCAATTACAGTGATTTTTGTTGTTGTGTTTGCGGGCTAGCTGAGATTAATCAGTCGGTGTGGTGGCGCGGCGTATACACTGTGTTTGACTTACTCGGGGCTAAATTAATTCCAGCGGATCCGGTGAAACAAAGGAGTTGCCCGCCCTTTTTCGGAGGCAGTGGGACTGTGCAATTAAGTTGGCAATTCTTCTGTGTGTTTCTGTGTGTGCACGCGAAAAGTGGGTAAATTTGCATAAATGTGTAGCATCGTCCCGTTACTGCGTTAAAGCGCTGCGGCAGTGCGGAGATAACCCATCCGAGAGTGGCGGATTAAGAGATACTAGCGAGGTATCCCGCCAGCTGGACTGATTTATGGATTAACATTTTAATTGGATATGCACGCTAGGAGGGAGGTACTGCTCCGCTCTGTACGGTGGCTCTGGGAGTTGTGCCCACTAGTCCGGGATTTGTGGCTTTCTAAAGCAACACGTTGATATTATTTCAGTGAGCGAGAACAGAGAGTTTCCTGGTTGTCATCCTCCGGGGGAAACTATGAGTGAATTGTGCTTGTGCTACTTCTTTGGTTTTACGGAAGAGAGAGGTAAAGTGCAACTGTATTGTTTGGGTGCTTAACGGTGTTATATTTGTAAACATAACTGATCTGAGTGGCATAAATTGAAATTTGAATTGGATACTTACTTGGCTCGTACTTGCGGTAAGTTTGATTTAAATATTTCTAGGTTAAGTGGTTATGCCATTCTGGAAGTTAAGTTATTTTACTGTGACTAATGGATGTGTCTCAACATCCAGTGATGTATAAGTTTGGTGAAAAGTATTCCAGTGTCAGTCGGTCAAGAGAAAGCAATTTAGAGGGTAATCTTCATAAGTCTAATGAGAGCCACAGGGAATTAACATCCACGGTGGTCCTAGTACCCAACTTCATATTTATTTCAGTTTGTACAGGGATTTTAAATAGGGACATAACAATTTTGTATTTTAATAAAAACGCGCTCTTAAACTTCTATTATGATCTGTCAATGTCAAAACGTCAGTTAAGGTTTACATTTTTATCGTGGTGAAGTTCACGAACGAGCAACATTTGGAAACTATTAAAAAAAAAAATCAACTTTAGGAGCGTTTTTTCCAATTTTTGATCGTAATAATCGTCCCAACAGACAGGCTGAGCGTGCTATAGTGGATAAATTCGAGTCAACGGGTTCACTTTCGAATGTTCCTGTGCCAGTTAAACAACGAACTACCGCAAATATCGCAGCCGTAAGTGCTTCTGTTCAAAATGAGCCAAATCAGTCGATTCCACGCAGTTCATAGGAATTGGGAATCTCTCAACCCACAATGTGGTGAATTTTGCGTAAAGATTTTGGCCTTCACTCTTACAAGATCAAATTAACTCAGAGTTAAAGACTCTTGATCGCCGAAACTTCTTCGGTGGCAAAGGCCCCTCTTAGGCTAAGACACGGAGGACTGTTACGCTGCATTAACTCTTCAGTGGATGATAGCGTGGGAACTAGAATTTGATTTGACAAACGCCTAGCTTATTGTAAACATTGCTGTTGTGTATGACATCATTTTTGTTCTAATGGAAGAAATCCTCACTGACTCACCGAACGAAATTATACCATTACCAGGTTTGTTGATAGAAGCCGAAAGATGGAGCCATCTTTTTTTTTAAGGACCTGACCTTATGGCTGACACTGCGACCTAGCAAAATCTATTGTGTCACCCGTCTACTTAGCCTAATAGGTCTACTACCTTCCAAATGAAGGCGAGTATGTCATTAGCAGCAGATTTTCTAAACTCCGATAACGAACAGAATTCCCTATAAAAGATCCATCTACGCAACCAGTACAGTGCCGGACTTTCACAGAGAATGTGCTCAGAGGTTTCTTTCTCTTTAAAACAGATTCGACACTCTGTATCTGAACAAAGGTTTAGTTTGTTTAGATGACATCTTAGGCCACAAGGGCCGGTAAATAAGCCTACTACCTTTCTCATGTTGTTCCTGTCAAGGTTTAGAATTTCCTTGTAAGAAAAGGGCTTGATAAGTCTTTTGGATTGTTTAAGCCCGTGGGCATTTTCCCAATGGGCTAGACGAAGTTTGTGTTCCCAGTTGTTTAACAAAGCTGTGGCGGTAGCCCAATTAACGCCACAGAAGGGTTCCGGTTCGAAGACCGCGGAAGCCGCAACGGCCCTAGCCAACTCATACGCAGTTTCATTGCCCACAATGCTATGGTGACTGGGCACCCAACCAAGTTTGACCTTGTTGCGTCTGGCAAGTGATTGTAGAGGGTGTCGTACCAGGACTTGACTGATATAGATTCGACGAAGTGGGATGCCAATGATTTAAGCCCTGCCTGACTATCTGAATAGATATATACTTCCGCGCCCCTAAAACCTTTATAAAGGTTTATCCTGGCGCAGTAGCATGGACTTCAACCTGCAACACGCTGGGTCATATCCCCATTTTTACCGAGACTTTAGGGTGGGGTCCAAAGACGCCAGCACCCACTCCGGAAGTCATTTCTGATCCGTCGCTAAACGATACCGCCATAAACTAAAATTGCGATTCTTTTGCAAAGATGTCAACTTGGGAAGCCACATGGACATCGCAGGCGGCGAACAGATCACAAATGCAACCTTTCACAAGCTCTATATCAATAGACGTTCAACAAGTAATTTAACAAATTGAATGTACAATTACAAAAAAAAAAGCCATTGGCTAGTCTTCTACAGGCAGGTACCTCTTTCTCCATGCCTACTCTTAGTCAAAAACAGTTGCAAGAGTGGTATTTGCGTTCTCACTGCCTTTGGTGCCTATGCCTACTTATTTTTTATTTTTTTTTTAGCAAAACGCTTGGGTCTAGCTTGAATTTGTTATGGAGTTTTTTTTTTTTTTTGCGAAGCATTAAATGCTTGAAGGCTAAGAAAGGGCAGTACCTCTGTAAACATGGGCTAACGAAACGAACTCTTATTGACGAGGAAAAGAGAATTTATTTTTTTCACTGATTAGAGTTGCCACCGTAAGAGTCTCTGGAGCGATATCTCCTGCGAAATCGGCCATGTGATACAGCGTTTATTACTGTCTTGAAACACAAACGGCAGGGCTTCCCAAAGTCTGCCAGTACTATTTGATATCCCTTGAGGTTACAAATCTTGGCGAGAAATTGAAATTGAATCTTTAATGGCATTGCTGATCACCTCTGTTGAGATAGGAGCACAAATGAGTCTGATGTTATGAAATTGGGCTATGATGCGGATTATCATCGTCAGCCAAAACTATTTGTCTAAGTGTACCTCAGCCGTGGTCTGTGCTTGTGCGAGCAATCACCGTAGTGACTGTCACAGTTGAAGACTACTTGAGCTCCGATTAAACAATTTTTGACAGAAACGTGCAAGCATTGGATAGAGGCCAATCATAGCCGCCTGTTGGACAAACACTCGATGCCACAATGATACCAAAATATTCAAATCCGTGCCACAAGTTATGCCCAAATCCATGCTCTGGCATATGCAAAAAACATCTCATTATTGCTTTGCCCTGTTGGTTCCCTGCGGCACTGCCAGCCGGTGGTGTGAAATAACCCCCTACGAAATAAGGTCAAAAATTGAATTTTGTCCTATTTTCATATCAAAAGTGATATAATACCAAATTGGCCCTTTACTCCCATTACCTTTGTTATACCACTCGTCCGACGAATTCGTAGGTTCGTCCTTTTTGCTCTACCTGATCTTCCATATAAGCTACTAAATGAAGGAGTAGGGGCCGAAGTATAAGGTGTTAATAGAAAAACATATATTCACGCCAGCATGGACAAATAAAACTCCGTATTCCAAGCGGAAATCGTTTCTATAAAACTATGCATCAGAGGAAATATAAGCAGATCTGCATACATCAAACAAAAACATTTATATTCTCTCCGATCGCAAAGCCGCGCTTATTGCCATTAAGGCCTATAAAATAACGCCGAAAAGGTTGTGTACAGCTGCTTACATTACTAGCTAGCACAAACACAGTTCATCTCTTTTGAGTGCCAGGACACAGCGGCCATGTAGGCAACGAAATAGCAGACTTACTAGCCAGAAAATGATCCGCATCAAACTTCATGATGCCAAGTCTATTTTGTGGTTTACCAATCAGCACTGGCAAACAGAACTCACCATTACTGGACGAACACTGAAGGTACCAGACAAGCCAAAATGTTCATGCCAAACTCTTCCCTCACCAGAAGCAAAAAACTCCTAGAACTAACCAGGAATCAGGTTCGAATGGTCACAGGCCTCCTTACGGGACATTGTCGAATCAAGAAACACGTATTGATTGTGGGAATAGTACAAGAAAACTCATGTAGAATATGCAAAGAATCAGCAGAACACATTTTGTGTCACTGTAACTGTTTAATCAGAACGTCATCGCCATATAGGCAAATTCTACCTCGAAACGGAGGATATATCTGACAGCTCACTTAAAGACATCTCTGGATTCATTTTGAATTAAGCGATCATAAGCGAGCTCTAATTGGAGGAAATCACAATAGGCCCATCGGTGGCGGACACACGGTCCCACCTCTACCTGCAATCTAATTCTAAAATCTAAAATCCATACTAGCATGGAAATAATGCCAAACAGGGTCATGAAAAATTAATGAATGCGTTTTTCGTGTTGTGTGCGTTATATTTTTCGCATGAACTTTGGAACAGCATTTATATAACAAACCGTGGAATAAGTATGAGGGGGCATGCTGTAATGCAAACTTACGTATGTACATACTTATGTCCCATCTTGTGCCCAATGGAGCGTGGAATAGAGAACAGTTTAGTGCCGGCCAAAAGTGGGTAAATCGCGTGATTAATTCAATTAAACTTAGCTTTCCGGGGTAGTCTAGTCACTTACGCGACTTCGTCGTCGCTCCACGGTCAAATTTGAACTGAGCGAGGACATTATTTCACTTTGTTGATGGAAATAAAACCAAATGTCAAATTATTCTCCATTTGGCCTTATTTCCACTAAAGAATAGAAATAATGCCAAATGCGGCCTTATTTCGTAGAGGGTTATTAAACGTTAACCCGCCAGTCAAGGCATTCCTTCGTAGGGGTTGGTTCGACATTTTCAACTGATGCCAATCTGTATAGCCACTGCCGCTGGTTGATGATCCTTACTCTAGATCTACCAAAGAGCAGATGCATGCCTAAAATACCTTTGTTTCTTAGTCCAGAACAATCCTTTAATATTCGACGTCATCGCATAGTCTAAAATCTGTTCCATACCATGGAAAACTTTTCTCCTTCGTTTTACAGATTTTACTTTCTAGCTTGCCCTCGACCTTGATTGCTAGACATCAAGCGCTTATCCCGAGCCTACATAATGACTACAAGAAGCGATCAGAAAACACTACCTCCTCGCTTTTTTGTCATGGTTACCGTCACAGAGAGAGGATTATATGGCATCGCCACAAAGTATCTGATTGTTAGATGGTCATCTGATGAGATATGGTATGTCATATACAAAGATGGCGGATATGGGGTAATCCTGACCAACAGATTCATCCATAAGAGACGTCAAAACTATTCGATCTGGTTCGACACTTAGCGATAGCTTCGAAGGGCTTCGTGTTTAGATGTCATTATTCATTCGTATTTGACCACGTGAGCTAGCTCTTAGCATTTTCTGTCAATTTGTCTTGGAAATATGGGAGGCAAACTACAAGCTTCATTATCTAACTCCACCTATGAAGAACTTTAATTACATATTTTAATTTCAAGGTAATAACACGTTTTTTACTTCCTAATACTTGAGACAAAACGAAAGGCGAACCGCAAAGTAAATCTTTTGTTTTGTAAGTTTTCTTCTGCGTATCCATCCCATCTGCCCTTAGTTCCACTGGACAAGTTCTGTTCCAGCAATTTTCATTCCAACTAAAAAACCCGCCCATTAGTGTGGAATCGGAGAAAAAAATATATGTATATATTCCTCGCATACCAAGTGTACGTGCATACACATGTATGTTCTTATGTGCGCAGAGCGTGAAATTTCTCAACCGTCCCAGGACAGATCCTATCGCGTGTAATCTCTGTTCCCACAATCCTCTGCCGTTTGAGACGCAAAAACATCTAAACGTCTTCTGAAGAAGCAGAAGACACACATAAAATCCTATTGCCTGCCAAGTGCACCCAGTTGTCCCCCCTAAGCGTTTGATTGTGTATATAAAGCAGAATTAGGGTAAATTGCACCCGAAATACCATCAAGAAAATTATAGCTGCAAATCAAGCTGCAAACGATTAAACATTACACAGCCCCAGCTCCAGGAATCTCGACTCTGTCACTAGGAATGGGGGGAAAAAAACACAACTGCTTGAGGTTCGTCTTCATCACAATCAGAAACAGAAGCGGCAATAGATGGACCACAGAACAGCGTTCATCTAGCCACCTAGACACGTAAACATCAACCAACACACACACCCATGGACACACCGCGCGGAGTGGCAGAACGTCATCGGCTGCATCCAGAGTCGGAATCAATTTATTACCATGGAAACTGCTGCAATAAATTTCGCTTAATATTTATTCTATTCGCAGATTGGAGTTGAATCCAAAGTTGAAGCAAACAACGCCGGGAATGCTCCCTAACACCGTATGAGGCATCGGAAGGACAACCTTCGGCGAACGGATGTGCTATTGGGTTTTTGTTTGATGACGCTCAGAACGACACGACAATGACGGATTTTATGTTGCCGATTGTCAGTGAAGGAAACTGCCAACGGAGGCGCAGAGGCGACCACGACCGACCCTTTTGTTGTTTGCTTTGTTGGGACGATGGGCATTCTATGGTAGCGATTTGAATTCTGTGGATGGTTTTGATTTTGTTGTCCATCTGTCGTCGCATGTGATGTAGCCGCTCATAAAGCGACCTTTGTGGTACTATTTCGCGAAAGATACATCGGATTTGTCGATTTAATGGTCTAACTTAAGACGTTACATTTCATTAAGCAAATTAACACAGCTCGTAGCGGAGCACAGAAATGCAAGGTCGTTAAAATTTACATGAACTAGCTTTTGTAAAAGAGGCCGGTTTGAACAGAGAGGTACCTATCCTGTGGATGCCAAGATAAGGGCCAGAGAAGCCCTACGTTCTATAGATTTCTTGCATTCGAAAGTAGTCCTAAGCTTGCAGAACAAAAGCTGGTGAGTTTTTTAAGACTTAGACCTTAAACGGGTACATTGTAAACGCTAAAAGCTTCCTCATGGGAGTCTGATCAGAGGGTGGGGTTGGCTTATTTAGAAACCACCTAGAATAGGAGAGGAATCTTAGGAGTTTCCTAAAATCAGCAATATGATGGTGCTCCAGGCCAAAGAAGAAGCTACTACCGAGAGTACTCAGTCTTCTGGAGGATTGTGCACGAAATTCGCACAGCAGGTGTCGGGAGGATTCTATTTCCGCTTCGTTCCTGTATCTTCTGGAATAGTTGTCGTTGGGAAACCCAAGTCGTTCCGAGTGGATTTCCGTCGCGCAATGCCCTATAAGGACACTTGAAATGATTTGTAATTGCTTTTGACTAATTTTGAATGAATTCTATCATTCAGACAAACAGAAATGTTCGAAGGCCATGTGCTCTGCTCGTTGAGGTGGGTCCATGAGAAGTTTGGCATCATGCTAGGTTAGGCAGATGGGATAGCGAGGGAAGACAGAACCCTCTGGGTCACACTCAGGTCAGTAGAGACCCATTGTGATGCCCGTTTAGGGAGAGAAGTTATCCCTTACTCGCGAAGCAATACTCAAAGTACTACTATAGCCCCTGTTCGCTGAGGTGAGTCCAAAAGAAGTTTGGCATCATGTTAACTCAAAGCAATAAATTCTTCTTCTCTTCAACTCTGACTACACCTGGACTTTGAAAGACCTTGCCGACCAGAGGAAAGTGGGAGCAGAAGGAAATTTCTAATTCAAATTTGTACACAGTACACTGATCATTACAACATAGATGTAAAAGCAGATCCACGCTCGCAAGCGCCTTCCTGTTTCCCATATACATCACTAATATATGGTTTCATTTTTTTAAATTCACGATCTGGGTATCCTCTGTATCGACCAAATGTTAACACTGCGGCAGATCTTGGAGAAAACCCAGAAACTTCAAATCGATACCCACCACATTTTCATCGATTTTAAGGCCGCGTATGACAGCATCTATAGAGACGAGCTATACAGAGCCATGTCTAACTTTGGCATCCCTGCCAAACTCGTCCGTTTGTCCAGGATGACGATAGAGAATGTACGCTGCTCCATCAAGGACGGTAAAGACCTCGCCCTTAGATGTTAAAAAATGATTTAGACAATGTGACGCACTGTCATGCGACTCCTTCAACATCGTTCTTGAATGAGTTGTGCAAAACCCTTGTGCCAACACCAGAGGCGCAATCTTTCAAAAGTCCGTCCAATTACTCGCATACGCAGACGATATTGACATAATCGGAAGAACGCAGCGTGATGTCACTGGTGCGTTTGTGAGTGTTGGACGGAGGCGGCGAAAATGGGTTTAGCGGTCAATGAGGCCAAGACGAAGTATATGCTGTCAACAAGAGAGGACACGCAACACCGACGCCTCCGACAGAACGTCACTATAGACAGCTACAACTTTGAGGTAGTTAAGGACTTTGTCTACCCAGGCTCCGCTATAAATTCAGACAAAGACACTAGCGCTGCGATCAAACGAAGAATAACTTTAGCCAATCGCTGTTTCTTTGGGCTAAGAATGCAATTGAGTAGCAAAGCCCTCTCTCGAACAACTAAGGTGACCCTTTATAAGACCTAAATCTTTCTGCTCTACGGGGCAGAAGCATGGACTCTGTCAAAAGTGCATGAGGTTGCTCTTGGCTGTTTCAAGAAAAAAAATGTTCGGGTGATTTTCGTTCCCGTCTTCATAGACGGTGAGTGGAGGCGGAGATACAACGACGAACTGTAAGGGCTGCACAGCGACATCGGCTTAGCCAGAAGAATGAAAGTCCAACGACTGAGGTACCTGGTTCGTGTAGAGCGGATAGACACCAATGCTCCGGCCCGGAAAATCTTCGAATCCACTCCAGAGGGACGGCACAGTAGAGGAAGACCGTGACTCAGGTGGCGCACGCAAGTGGAAGAGCACCTCAACCAACATGGAGTGCGAAACTTGAGGCAGCTGGCTGGAGACACTTGTTGGTTGAGACCCAGGTCCACCCCGGACTGTAGCTCCACCTGAAGTGAGTAAGTAAGGGTATCCTCTGTGACAGCGATAAGCGGAGGCAATTCTAACCTCTAGCGCTGATCGAAAGAATTGTCAGACCCTTACTTTACAAAAGTCCTTTACTCCATTTTCCTATCCAAGTTTGGTTTCATTTAATTACGCACTCAAAGAATTGAAGGTGACCAGCGTAGGTTTGTCCTCTTCGCTCTATCTGGTGTTACCTGGTCTGACAGTTTTAATCAACCGTTGTACGAAAACCGTCTAAAAGTGAATCGCTTGCGAAACGTCGTGATTTACCGATGTACACTTCGCTCACCAGTTACTAGCTTGCACAATAGATTACCTCGCACTGCTTTAAAGGATCTACTTTGACACACATGCCTCTTTTGCTTCGCTTTCCATCGCACAAACTATGGTCAACACGAATCAATGTCTAGCATATTGTGTCCCAACAAGGTCAACAACGCGCAACACATTTTTTAATTTCAATTACATCAAATTCATCATGATCAGCTTGCCACACAAGTCACAGTTTCTCCCCTAGTTCAATGTACGTGCATTGACAACCAGGTGGCTATAAAAGCAGTTGTCGGATCGAAGCTTATGGGGTATTGTGCCTAAGGCTTATGGCGGTACAATTTGAGACAGCAATGAAGTGGTTGACGAGCTAATCACGGAAGGATCAGAATAACGTTGAAGCCAAGCAGATAGAAATAAAAAAATAAATAGCTGGTGCAACAGCTCGAGATAAGTCAAGGACTTTCTTCTTACGACCACAGGGAGGGACGTCCAATTTATTGTTGACTCCAAACGGCGAATTCAGAAGATTTTTCATGACAAATTATATTCTACGAGGTTTCGTCACTTCCCGAGGAGAGGATAGTACTGAGGCTTAAACCGATGCAACGGTGACGACTGAGCCTGCGACCGGAACACCAAGTTACATATGTATTTGGCCACGCTATTAAAATAGGCATTGAATGGCAGTCTGCATATAATGGCTTCACTGACACACTGACATGAGTCTAAAATCTATATTACTTGTAGGTTAGGTTCGTTTAAGGTGGCTGTTCGTACCTACGATGCAGACACACTAGATTTTTCGTTCAATTTGTAGTTTGGAAAATTACACTTTATCTCTCTTATACGTTTTATTAGTATGACTATGAATCGTGCTATTAGCATTATCCCACAAAAAAGCAATCTACTGCGGTTAAATCCTTCGATATTGGCGGTCAATCAACATCTGCGTTTTTTTCAAATAATTTTCCCAGGAAGCAGTTCTTGATGAAGAGTTCATAAGCTGGGCTCTGCGCGATAGTATCATTTCATTGGAACCACAAGTTGGGAAAACTAAATTATCCAATCTTCAGCGGCGTGCGAAGTTTCTGATGCACAATCGACTGCGATTTCGATTTTTTTTTTTCAATTCAACTTGAGCTTCATTTGTCCCTAAAAACCAGCTTTATTACGACGATATGGAAAGGTAGTGCCGCGAAAATGTTCGGTGGATATGGCTGGGGCTTAAACCCACGCCGCTCGGTCAGCAGTCTAACGCATAAACCACTGAGCCACGGCGACCACCTACCACCATGGCTGAGTCAAAAGAAGTAAAACGAAAAACAATTTACAACTGGGTCATCTACTTAATTAAAGTAGCTGACAAGGTTCTATCCAGTGTATTGTGTAAACTTGTAACCTATTTTCCACCACACATATTGACCAAAATTGGTGTGATCCGGTGTTTGCTAAATGACATACGTAGAGAGGTTTGTCTGGTTAGTTCGTCAACCGTACAGTTTTCCGGGATGTCGTTGTAAGTGTGGAACCAGCAGATTGTGACATTATGCTGTATGCATTCAGAGTGAGCGAGTCTTAAATCCTTGAGTCTTGAGGGAGCATTCAATAACATCAAATCAGAAGCGATCACCGATGCACTCATGGACCTGGGAGTTGAAGCCTCGCTCAGATTTTTAATTGGGAAACTGCTCACAGGCAGAACAATTAGTACCAATCTGGGCATTGCCTAAGCTCGCAGAACCGTGAGCTGCGGTACGCCACAAGGTGATGTTGTGTCCCCCTTGCTCTTGATTGTAGCGGTCAATAAGCTGCTGCTCAACCTGGAAAGGGCTGGATGTGAAGTGGTTGCTTATGCTGAAGATGTTCTTCAAAACGCCCTTTCTATCCTCTCAAGATGGGCAGCTAAAAGCGGTCTGGGTGTTAACCCGGAAAAGACCGAACTAGTCCTCTTCACCAGGAAGTACAAAATTCTTCTAACAGACCCTCCTTCTTTAAACGGCGCTTGTCTGTGCTCTGCTAAAAAAAAGTAAAATTTCTGGGTCCCATTCTGGACAGTAAATTGGACTGGAGAGCCAATACTATTGAATGCGTTAAAGAAGCCATTGCAGCGCTAAACTGTTGCAAAATAAAAACCATTGGTAAGAAGTGGGGTCTGGGACCTCGCACCACCCACTGGCTTTACGTGTCCGTTGTCAGACCTATACTCATGTATGGTGTGATCCTCAAGAAGACGGCCTAATATAGAGCCTTACAGCGTAATCTATTGGGGAAAGTGCAAATATCAGCATGTATTTGCATTAGCGGACGACTACCCATCAGCGGCACTTGCTGTGCTCTTGCATCTACTTCCTCTAAATATTTTCGGCAAACAGTCAGCTGCTAGCGCAGCCGTAAGATTGAAAGCCTCCTCATGTCAAATAACCATATCCTCGATCTTAGATCTTTTATTTCGGAGAACACCGACTACACTCAGTCCAAGCTGAATTTCAATCTCAACTTCCGGAAATACAATCCTTCCCGAAAGGAGTGGGAGATTTATAACGCCAGAGACGATCACTTCGTTCATCTCTATACCGACGGTTCTAAAACCGAGAACGGAGTAAGAGGTGGTGTTTTCTTCGATATGTTTAACCTGAGCATCCCTTCTCGTTTACCTGACCAGTGTAGCGTTTTTTAGGCGCAAATTATGGCGATCAACAAAGCCTTATTGTAGCTTAGGCACACTGTGACATTTTTCAGAGACATTACGATTTTTACCGATAGCCAGGCTGCTATAAAATCTCTGGAATCAGTAATATGTACATCAAAAGCTACTTTAGATTGTCGTTCATCTCTCATGGAGATGGCGGAGCATTTTCATTCACCTATGGTGGCTACCCGGTTATAGGGCCATTCCAGAGAACTGTAAGGATTCGCTACATGTAAACTACTCTTAGAGTTCGACGTGATTAGTAAGACAAAGATGGAGGAATGGCACCACGTGCCGTGTCTTCAGGGAGATCCGGTTTATGTAAAAGCTCACTCTATCTAAAAGTTTGATCTTGCTCAATAGGTCGCTTATTAGCACCGTCATTGGTGTTCTTACTTCCCATTGTCTCATTGGTTTTTATGCCAAAAGGATGGGGCTCTTCTCAAATTATTTCTGCAGGTTCCGCAGGGACGAACATTTGGCCTGCCCTATCCCAACGAAGGAAGTTGTATCTAGAATCCTATCACTTCGACAACTTGGGCGAACTATCGCACACTGACGTCAAAAATATCCTCAGCTTCAATAAAAACTCCAACTGGTTTCAACAAAGGGAGTGTGCTTTCCTGGCCTACGTGTGTAACAGCCACCCTATCTACCTAAGCAATACGGTTGGCTGACGAACGACTGTGACTTCGATCTGAAAGACGTTACAGTGGCTAGGGACACTGAAGGAGTGATATGTAGATGTCAAGGTCTTTTGACAAGACACAGGGCTTCGTCTTCCTCGGCTGTTTTGGAGCCGTCCAAGATCGAGAAGGAGTTATTAAAAGGCACATCGCGATGACTTCAGACACCACTGTCCCGCCCTGATTGCTGTGTTATAAGCTAAGCGACTTGTTAAGGGACTTTGTGGGGTAGGAACGAGTTAGTTACATGCAATTTTATATCTCGTGTGATCCTGCCTGTGAAATTCCGCTGAGATCGAGAAGCAAGCCTCTGACTGTTGTTGACCTGAAGATTTAAGTCCCTTCGACCACCTTGAAGCAGACATGGTATGAATGTATAGACACGACCAAATGTCTCTGGAAATTCGACACGATTCCAAATATTCTGACGAAAGACGTAGATACCTGACAATAAAAGGTAAAACTGACCATCCTCCCTTGACTTCTGAAGCTTTTTTTTTTAACAAAGTGAGTTAAATAAATTTCTATTAAGTTCCTGGCTGGCCTGGGTCTTCCATCTCAAAACGGATTCCAATTATCCATCTAATGAAGGCTAATGTGATTAATTGATTTCAACAATAGGGAGATTCAAACGCCTACTCAATTTACAAATAGCTACCAGAGTGTAAAAAAAAAAAAAAAATTGAACGACTCCCCATCAGACTCTTACAATGGATATGGGGTTGCACCCAAGTCTATAAAGTATAGAATGCTTCTTGATTAATTACCGTGCATCGAAAATACTGTTCTTAACCGTGCATCAACATATTTCATCTGGGAACCTGTTAGATCCCCATGAGCATTTCCTACACGCACCGGGGGCCACTACTTCTCCATTCCATTCTTCTTTTATTTATGTTCAAAATATGTCAACAACATGGTTCCCTGTTCGTAAATAAAATCGAAATAAGTAAAAAAAACTATCCAACGGTCAGCATGGGCACAATTCCTGTTCCTGTGATTCTCTTTATGACGTTCACCTGTTTTAGCTGGACCCGGGTGCAGTGCTATCGAAAAACCTGATTGCGACCGTCTTGGTCGTCGTCGGCGGCTTCATTTAATCATCGATTACTGGGCTTAAATGTTTTTCGTTCTTTATGTTCTCCATTCGGGGGGGATATTAAATCATTCTTTGGATTTTGAAGTTTTCGGTTTTTTTACTGTGAAAATTTATCCAAAATGCTGCTCAACGACCTTGTTGAAAGGCACATAAGGCGCACATGGACGCACATGAAAGAGAAATAAAATTGATCATCGTTTCGATAAATGCCACATTTAATTACATAACCCTTTTCCCAGGAAATGAGCGCGGAGCGGAGAGTCCGAGGCGGAGTCGGGGTTATTGGAATTTTAAGATCCACTTTGAGATAAATCAGAAATAAAATGTGTAATCACTGTGATTTGGACAAATACTGAGGTTCAAAAGAGCGATTTAGGGGCAATAAGAAAGTCATTAGAGAAGGCAGTTCACAGATTCATAAAATTGTCAGCGAAGGAGATTGTTAAAATTAATGACTCTGTGGGTGTATTTCGTGGCAGTGAGGAACCTCGTATATTGTGGGCTCGTTTAACACTGCAATCTTTGTCAATAGACGCTAATGACTTAGCAGGTGGTGGCTCTGGCGATTGTAAAGCTGAATTTTTGAATTTGACACCTCTGGGGAAAATTCACCGTCGTCAATATTTAAACCGTCTTCATCTCCCGCATTCCTCTGATCCCATCAGACTACCACTTTGAGTTCAAACGTCTGCAATTTTCCGTTGAGGTTTGATACGCCATGAACATCAATATGGTACATGAACAGGGTTTGAAAGTGGATAATGTGGAACTGAGAAGTGACCGTTTCTCCCATAGCGCGCTCAGAGCCAATTCACCTGACAGTCTGGTCATCCTCGAGCCAGAAATAAAAACCAGGAATGATGTTTACAGGGACGCCTAAAATAATTAATATGAGGAATTGAGAGTCTATACTTACCTATCAATATCTTGAAACCTGGGGAAGGATATAGGGTATAATGAGACGTCTTCCATGCGGACGTAGTCGCGGGTATCAGCTGGTTTATTATAAAAATGCGTGTTCTGATCGCCAAACTTTTCGCGAGCTACAAAATATTTACGGCCGAAATGATCGTCCAACCGAGCGAGCAATTCAACGAATTATAGCGAAACCAGGGATAAGCGCGGTTAAGCGAGAATTTTGTTGCTGTTTCTGAAAGTTTGGCTGAAGATCCAACCATCTCGATTCCTTGTCGTGCACAAGGAGTTGGCCTTTCTGCGACCCCAAACTTGGGCCTGCATCCGTATAAGATAAAATTGACAGAAAAACTGAAGCCCCTAGATCACCAATCTCGTTATATGTTCGCTGATTGTTTTCTGGAGCAGTTGGAAACGGATCCAAATTTTGGCGAAAAAGTCATAACCATTGATGAAGCACATTTTTGACTGAACGGTTTCGTGTAAAGCAAAATTGAGACAGACAGGCTGGACGCTGACTGTCAATGTCGAACGCGATCAGTCCATGATAACTGACTTTTTGTAGCCTCAATTGGATGACATGGACCTGGGTGACATGTGGTTTGAATAAGATGGCGCAACGTGCCATACATTGGAGTTGTTGCAAGAAAAGTTCCCAGAACGCGTTATTTCCAGAAGAGGCGATGTAAAATGGCCGCCAAGTTCGTGCGATCTAATGCCCTTAGACTTTGTTCTCCGGGGCTATGTTAAGTCGCTGGTTTAACAATTTATCAACTGGAGAATAACATCATTCAAACCATTGGTGAGATTCAGCCCGATTTATGCAAAAGAGTCATACAAAATTGGACCTCTCGGATCGAGTCCTGTCAACGAAGCCGCGAGGGCCATTTGAATGATATCATTTTTAAAACACAATTGTATTGAATGTACTTTAATCCGCACTAAAAGTTTCTGTCATATCTAACATACAACTCATTTTATTCAATTTAAAAGTTAAGACACGCTTAATGAAAAAACATCTACAAGGTAGATAGAAGCGGCTGTCTGGTTTATCTCTCAAGAAACTCAAATATCCTTTTTGGTACCACACCTCATGGTCAGGTTAGGTTAGGTTAATTATGGCTAGGCAACATTTCCTAGAAACACCGGGCACCAAGATGAGCCCATGGCGATCCCCGTGGGAAGCTACAAAGGCACCAAAAACCTTACCCCTTATTCCCAAAAATTTTATATCCTCTTATGGCTAATAGAACCTAATTCCTCCAAGTTCCTAAAAAAGTAGTTTCCTAGATGTTTGAAGCGCCCTTGCGCTATGTCCTCACAATCGCATAGAATGTGTGTAATGCGTAAGTCGTCAGAGTATCTTCAAACGTCCGATTCTATGAGCCCCAGTCTCATAGTGTGCTTACGTAGAAGGAAATGCTCGTACAGGATTCCTACGCACTTTTACAAACCTGATGCAGCAAATTGAAGGAAACCAGCTAAAGGTACTTCTGGGTTAAAGGCTAGATTTCCTACGGGTTGTAACGCCATCAAAAGTTAAGTATATTTGGAATATGTTTAAAGAAGTGTTTCCAAGTACAATACCACATGTTATGCGGGGTAACTATATCCGTTTTGATAGCATTCCGAATTCAGCCATTTGTATAGCAATGTAGTGATGTATTCCAACATATGCAGGTTTCAGTCAAGAAAAAGAGGCGTGCGTTGGTCTTTCGATTTTGTTTTGAAATACTATAAAACAAATCCAAACCCTACGTCTCTACAAAGAACGCCATGCCCAGCATCGATCTTCTGAAGCTGTATAATACTGAACCACGTACCCTACCCTTGAAGACGCGCTCGAGTGGTGTTTAAACCGAAGATATGTCTGTGAAGGTGGGCACAAGTCCACAAAGCATTTTTGGCATATCAGTTTAACCTCCTTTATACTTAAAACCCTAGCGCTTTTCTTAGACATCCACATGCGTAGCATTCTAGAAAAATCACCGCTATCCAACCCACTCTTCACGAGGTAGTGCGAATAATTGAAAAATCAAAGGAGGGAGCCTTGAATAACGTACATAAGTATACGCTGAACTTATCACGAATCTCTGATCGACCTGGGCATCGAGGAGTCAGTTGATAGTCTCTATGCTCAAAACAAGAATCCCCCAGAAAAAATTAGGCAACAGACAAATTCGCCCACAGAGGAACGCCATAGAGTGGCGTTATTTCTCCAGAAAGAGTCAATGAGAAGTTGTGGTATTGGTGTAAACCCGAGCAAAACTGAACTGATGCTATTCACTACTAAAACCAAAATACTTGACTTGACCCTCCTTCGACTTATTGGTCAACCAACCACTCATACTATCCTTCAGCGATAACTATCTGGGTATTATGCTCAATCCAAAACCTAACTGAAAGCAAAACATAAAACATAGAGTCAGGTAGACACGTGCGACCGGAGACTTCATCCCACGAAAACTTTGTGTATGTACACAGCCATACTGCGTCCATTTCGCACCTGCAGGCCACTAATATGGTGACCAGCGTTGAGCAAAGGCTTCAACCTTCCGAAATTCAAAAGCTTCCAAGGTGCAGCAATTTTAGGCACCACGGGTGCATTGAGGTCGCTCCAACGGATGCTCTTACTTGCATCTTCGGCCTCTCGACTTATACATAAAAAATGCCTCACTAAGCAGCAAAGTCAGACTTAAAGAATCTGGGTGCTGGACTGCAAGGCCTTATGGCCACACTGAAAATATAAAGATCATACCGCCTTGTGGATTTTGTCACTGACAGAACTACTGGCAATCCGAGAGGCTGGCACACAATTCGGGTGTGACACAACGCACAAACAGAAGATTGCTATCCTTATCAATAATCAAGTCAACATCAAAGAGTAGGTAGGTACTTCAAAGCTACTATGTAAATCCTCCAAACTCGTGCAAGATTGCCAGAACTAATTTGCATGCATGTTTAATCAACTAAACGTCACGCTGCTCTAGATTTCAGGGCTTAGTGACATGAAAGGAAACGAGCGTACAGTTGAACTGACCACGCAGGGCTCCGTTCTACACGGCTCGCTCGCGGCAAGGATCCCAATCCTCTCCATCACCAAATGTATCATATCAAGGAAGATATGGCAAACCGATGACAAGACTAGAATAAATGTCTCCTAAAAATAACGCGTACAGATATTCCCCGAATAATGGCGTTAACCATGGGGCATTGACCAATTAGAGACCATGCGACCAAATGAAGTATATGACACAATCTCTACTGCCGCAGCTGCGGAAACTAAAACGAGAAGGAAGTTCTCTCCCAGTTTCTTTGAAAATGTCCAGCACTAGCAAGAGCCAGGCTGCGCGCACTCAATCAACAATTTTTGACGACCTCAACGACACCTCGGGTAAAGGGATACGAGATCTTATCTGTTTTCTGGGTTCTGTTAAACCGCCACTTCTACCTACCTTTCCTTGAAGGAAAGGGCTCGATAAGCCCTTTTGACTGCTTTAGTTCGATGACATTTGCCCAATGGGTAAGGCGAAATTAGTGTTCCCAGTTGTTAAACAGGTCTCAAGCCCTCTAGCCCAATTAAAGGTCCTAACAACATGCAAGTGAAGGCGACCCTAGCCAGTTCCTCCCCAGATTCATTGCATACAATGCCCTGGTGGCCAGGTACCTGATATTTGTATATAGAGAAACTCAAATTCAATTCTCGCCAAACACCAATCGTGGACCACATTGGACCACCAACCCAACCGTATGGTGTGAGACAGTGGATCGCAAGGTGTATACGAGAAATAAGCGAAATTTGGTTCCCTGTTCCTCCACTCGATGTCTGAAGAAAGTGGATTATGAGTAAACTTGACACCGTGTCGCCGTACTTCGAACCACTGCATGATCGAATACCATTTAGGCTAATCCGATTAAAGGTAAATATTTTCCCCAAACAGGTTTTTCAAAAATCTCCTCATAAAATGTATTCTTGATAGGGTGTACAGTCCCGGTGGATCGAGTCTGGTACCACTCATTGGTTTAAAGTCAATAAATCTTGACGGCAATGGATTTTACAAGTTGGCTTTGCATAACAACATTTGCCGCCTTTTGAGCGAATTGCAATAAATGTTGAAGCTTGCTTTCTTTATCGTGTCTTATCTTGTTCATCGTATATGTGCATGACTGATGTAGGTAGCGCTACTGTTCGAGACTTCTATGAACAGGTTTCATGTATTAATCTTTCTTGTACAGATATGTGTATATTGCTGAGGACTTATTTCGGTTTTTGCCCAGAAATAAGAGCGTACTGGCTTTATATATCCGTGGGCAGACCTATACTCATGTATGGTGTGATCGTCTGGTGGACGGCCTTAGACAGAGCCTTACACCAAAATCTATTGGCGAAACTGCAAAGATCAGCATGCATATGCATAAGAGGAGCACTTAGAACCACCTCAACCGCGGCACTTTCTCTAGATTTTTTTGGCTGTCAGCTGCTAGCGCAGCCATAAGACTGAAGGCATCCTCCCAATGGCCAAACAACCATATTGGCTACTCCTCGATCTTGGATTCCGGAAAACACCGATTAGACACCGTCTAAGTTGAACCTCATACTCAACTTCCGGACTCAGAGAGGAGTGGGAGAATAATGACGCCAGAGACGATCACTTCGTTCACCTCTTTACCGACGATTCCAAAACACAGAACGGAGTGGGAGGTTTTTTGTCCGATATGCTTATCTTGAACATCCCCTTGCATCTACCTGATCACTTTAGCGTTTTTAAGGCGGAAATCATGGCGATCAACGAAGCCTTATCCAGGCTTAGACATAATGTGATATCAGGGACATCACAATCTTTACTGATAGTGAGGCGACTATAAAATGTCTGAAATCGATAACCTATGCTGGGTACCCGGTCATCGGGTCATTCCAGGCAACTGTAAGGCCGATGAACTCGCAAAACGTGGTACGACTCTAGAGATCCTGCCAGGACGGAGAAATCCGGGAATTCTACTCGCTACTTGTAAACTACTCTTAGGGTACGACGCGATCAGTAAGACAAACCAAAGATGGAGGAATGGTGCTGTGTCTTCAGGAAGATCTGGCTGATCTTGTTCTTGATCATTGGTGTTCTTACCGACTCTTGTCCCATTGGCCTTCACGTCAGAAGGATGGACCTCTTCTCAAATGACTTCTGCAGAAGCTGCGGGGACGAAGAAGAAAAAAAAAACGATCCTACATTTCTTCTACATTCGTCCTGCCCCTATCCCAACGAAAGAAGCTCTATCTAGGAGCCTATCACTTGGCCAACTTGGGCGAACTGTGACATACAGACGTTAAAAGTATCCTCAGCTTCATCAAGAGCTGCAAATGGTTTCCATAACGTGAGTGGCGTTTTTCAGGGTATTGAACCAAGCGGTATCACAAAGGGTTTTCCCGGCCTGTGGTTCACACAGAAAGCCAACCTACCTACCTACCTATGTGTATACAAGGAAGAAGCTGCAGGTGCATGGTGTTCCTTGCAAAGCTTTGATGGATAAGTCAGTTTAAACTTTTATTTTGTTAATCGATTTATCTCCGTGAAAGCAGAAACAAATTGATCCCATTGTATCGCCTCCTTGGCTTAAAAGGTCCGAAAGGAACTCCTAGATCTCATCCCACATTCACTTTCGGTCATTTTCCTTACAAATAGAAACTCAATAGCAACAATTTCATATTAATTCCTCCAAGCGCCTTAAATAATCTTTAAAAAAAGGCAAAATATCAAGCCGTGAAGTCGTCGAAACGTTATGTTAAAAGCGAATGTCTACAGTAAACGAAATTGGTTATACGTTTTAAAATAATAGCATTTGCTGACAGTTAAATTATTTCACCGTGCGGATCTCTATCTGCGGATAAAAACTATACAAAATGAATTTAAATTGCGGATTTTATTTTTATTAATTTTTTAAGGCACCACGTCCACTTATGGATATCAGCCTCCTTACTTAATTTCCATAAATTTGTAGAAAATAAAAGTTAAACTGGTTATTTCCTTCATCACACCGTTGACCGTTTCTAGAGTTTTTAGTTTGTATTTTTGTCCATTACGGAGCGGTAAAGATAGGCATTTTTTAATGGAGGAGAAAATATTCACGTTTACTGTTGTGGTGATTCTGTAATGTTAAGTACTCACTTTACAAAGATTGGGTACATTGAAAGCTGATAAGCACACAATTTCGCTAATACCATCTAATGTCGATTGGTTTTTACAGACTGGAATTAGATTTCTTGTACGTTAGAGGAGAGTAAATCAACTGTATAGTTGTCGCGATAAGTGCGTTCGACTGCCGTGCGAGCTGCGTGGGTTTAACTAGCAGGAATCTCCGTCATACATTTTCTGCGACACCACATCTTGTCAGGAAATGGAAACCCTCCAAGAGTATAATTTGTAATGAGGAAGTTTCTCAATTCGCCCTTTGTGCCTGTTCTTCTCAAATGTAGGTGCTGTTGTGGGAGATGACAACCAATATTTGGTAAAGGCTGGAAGCCTATTTTAATCGTTGTCGTAGATAAAGGAGTATTCTGGTCAAACCGAATCTCAAATGTATGAGAAAACAGGCCACGAAGCTAGAGAAACGTATAATCCTACCGGAGGTCCTTTGGTCAAATACTACCAAAGGACGACGACTGCATACCATTTCAAACAATGCAGTGAAATCCATTAATCCAAAACGGGAGGAGAGCAGCTCGCTACCGAACAACTTAGCGTCGAATAGTCGATGAGAATTCCGGACAATTTGACAAAGACCAACAATTCCGTCCACCCGAGCTGGACGAAGTGAAGATAGTCATATCGAAGCTCAAGTACAACAGAGCTGCTGGTGCTGACGACCTAACTGACGACCTGTTCGAGGCAGCAGGCGATGACTTAGTAAGGAGCATGCACCTACTCAACTATAAAATACGGTCGGAAAGTAAGAAAGTTTGCCCGATGAATGGAACCTCAACATTGTTTGCCCGATCCTCAAGAAAGGAGACCCTTTGAACTGCGCCAACTACAGAGGTATCAGTCTTCTTAACATCACTTACAAGATTTTATCTGCCGTGTTGTGTGAGCGTCAGAAGAGTGAAGATCCAAAGACTGAGGCGGCTGGGTACTGTAGAGCGGATGGACACCAATGGTCCGGCCCAGAAAATTTTCGAATTCACACCCGAGGGGCGGCCCAGTAGAGGAAGACCGCGACTCAGGTGGTGCACGCAAGTGGAAGGGGACCTCAACCAACTTGGCGTGCGAAACTGGAGGCAGCTGGTTAAAGATCGAACTCGCTGGCGACGCTTGGTTGAGGCCCAGGTCCACCCCGGACTGTAGCATCTTAAGTAAATAAGTGAAACCCGGTAGGAGTCATTAAGGGCGCACGGTGAACATCCCAAGGTACACCTAGCCCGACGTAGCCCGAGCAACGCAGGGTATTAAAAGCTAGTACTACATACATATGTAGAGATAGCACGGATATTGATTTTTGACCAAACTATTGCGATCGTAGTACGCCGGAAACTTGCTTGAAGGTTTTATCCCTGCTTGAGAAGGATAATTAGCCAATCCAGCGACGCAGGAGATATGTCCTTCTTTCACGCACCAGGAATTGTAACCTGTTCTCTGCTGCAAAGCATATTAAACTTGCTTACCAACCTCACACAGTATTCCGTGAATTGAAATATGATTGCAGGTTACTCCCCTAAAGAGCATTATTTCTTCTTAAATCACTTTGCATGAATACATTTACTGTAACTTATCATTTCGCTCTTAGCGATGCTAGCAGCTGAATCAGTTACAAACTGTAAACATCAGCGTCCTAATGCTGTAGTAGATTTCGTGCATACATCCCTCTATCCGTAATGAGATATAAATAACCATCCCACAAGGTCTTCATTCAATCACATGCTGATTGGAACATTGCACGCAACCGTCCCAACATGTTTGCGGTTTGCCCGTCAGCACATCCTTATCCGCCCATGTGATTCTTCTTATTTGTCATGGCGCAGCCAGTGCCCGAGTGTAGAATCCAAAACTGTAGCGCAGCAGTCGCGTTCGCATCTCGTTTCTTCTGAAACTGAAACCATGGGGATTGAGCGTGCCTCATTCCTGCCATAGTCACACCAGATCTTGATTGTTGATTTCAATCTCATTACATCAAAGTTGAACGACACTTTCACGGCGCACTCAGCTTTCAATGGCGTAATGATGCAGCCGGGTAATTATGTTGCCAATATGGATGAGAGATGTGTCTAGAAGCACTCAGCAAATGGAAACACACTATCATGATACTTTCACGTTCCCAATGACGACCGAATGCCAAGAACAGCTCTCTGTCAATCAGTGCGGATGCAGAGGCCAATTTACTTGGAAATTGCAAGTGCCAGAGACGTCTGGAGTCCCATATCGCGGCCAGCGGACGACGACATCTAATTGAACAAATGAATTAGAAGCGAAGAGTAGTACCGCTTCCTTAAATGTACAGATAGTTGTTGTCTAATGCTGTCGCAATTGACGTCTTAAGATTGAAATCGTGTAAGAGAACAACGAACAAGGACTGGCAAAGTATGAGAGATGTTTTGTTGTTACAATGTTGCGCATGGGGAAACTCTGCACAGTGGGACTGATGTGAGTTGCAATTTTTTATTGCAAAAATTGGTCTGTTGAGCTATTACACATCTGTTGTATGTCGTTGAATGAACTTAATTGCTAGAAGGAGCTAAATCGTGTCAGACCGAATGATTGCTCAGAATTAAAAATAGGGAAAGCCCATTTCAAAGAACAGAGTACCCAAGATTCTTCACAATCATTGAGGAAAATAATACTAAGGTCGAGATCAAACAATACCGGTGGAGCTATCGAGTTAGCTGCCAAGTAATTTCTAATGTTATTTCATAGTTTGATTTAATAGTTCAGAAACAGTTGATATACACTTTTTACGATCTTCTAGCCTAACTTGTTGCCACCATTTCCGTACGGTGTGTGTGTACACACATGAAAAGGACCCACAATTTATGGCCGACTTCGATCGGGAATTGAGAAGATTCTTCATTATACCCTCGGTGGTTTGCCATTGCACGCTGAGAGCTAAAGCAGCGAGAAATGTTTGACTATATTTCTGGGACTTAAACCCACAGAGCTTGCATAGCTGCCGAATACTCTAAAAACGTCTTAAGAAGGATTTTATGTTTCAAGCTTTTTTCGAGCTGATACAAAGTCCTGCTATTCGAAGTCGAGGACGACCATGTGATTATGTGGGGAATCGACATTTATTCAATCCAATACGTGTCACAGACAAGACACGTCAGAGTAAAGGTTAACCACCTATTGAAAGGCCAATTCTGATGGAAACGTTGATACTGATAATCGGAGATGAGAGATAGAGTAAATGATTTGTCAACATGCCCCACACATAGTGTAGAAGATTAGAGGACTACTTTGATATTTATGGGAAATGGGGAAGCTATTCTGAAGAATATATCGTAAAATGCCCTTTAAATGTGCATAAGTCAAAGAAACTAAACCTTGATGACCACTTTAATTCGTAGCTTCATTAGTGAGGCTTACTTCTATGTCTGCCAGTTTAAAATGTCCTCAGAACTCGCACGACATCTTCATGCCGAAGGGGAGTAGACGCGCTGTGATTCAAAAGATTAATAGCGCCCTTTCTTGCTGTGAAATATGCACTCTTGACAGGTTCTTGTGCAAAAGGGTTGGCGAAAGGACCACTTTTGTAAACTGTGTAACGCCGATAACGAATCGAATTCCGATATCATAGAATAAACCACTCGGCGTGGAAGAGGTTAGCCAACAATTCCGGCCACCTGTGCTGGATCGAGTAAAAGACGCCATATCTAAACCAAAGAGGTTTTTAAAGCCGAGGGAGATGACTTGGAAAGGAACAAGCGCCAACTCATTTGCAAATCATGGTCGGACAAGAGCATGCTCGAAGAATATAACCTTTGTATTGTTGGCCCGATTTCCAAGAACGGAGACTCCCTCAACTGGACCAACTTCCGAGAAAATGCCCATACCCAGGCAGATCTTGGAGGAAACCTTTGAATTCAAAACCGATATCCACCGCCTTTTCGACAATTTCAAGGTCGCGTATGGTAGTATTTCCGAAGATGAGCTATGCAGAGTAATTTCTAGTCTCAGCATCTCTTACAAACGCGTGTGATTGTGCAGGATGACGTTGTAAAATAAAGGCTGATTCATCAAAGTAAAGATCTAATCGAAACTTGATGTTGAAAGAGAATTGCACTAGGTTACGCGCCATCACTCGATTTCTTGAGCATCGTTCTTCAAAGAATTATGCAGAAGTCATACGCCAACACCAAGACATCAACCATACCCGGCCTGCTCTTTCGAGATAGAAGTCCTTCGGATGACCTTTTGTCCCGTCGGGAGAGACGGCAGGTAGAAGCAGAAGATCACATGCACCCCGGACTGTAGCGCCATCATAATGAAGTCTATAGGTAAATTTGCTGCGTTCGGTTTGGTTCCTTTCTCCCAGTCAGAGTCATATACATATGCATGCATGCACCTAGGTGATAATTGGAATCATCATCAAACCCCATCCAAATGACTAGATACCTTCACAGATTTAATTACTTCCTTGCATTCAAGAAGAGCTGAAGCTAGACCTTTCAATTGCGCTCAATATAATTCGCCATTGGCAGTCAAAGATGTCCCGAGTGTGCAAGCAGTCGTGGTTACATTGGTTAGATTAATGCCCACCTATAAACACTGCCCTGACTGTTCAAATCTGAGTTCAGGATGGTGACAAAAACCTTTGTTAAGGATTACCATGTGTCATACCAAGTTTTTTGTTAGTTCTTGTGGATGAAGACATTTTACCTCAGCCAAAATAGGACTTCTTTAAACATCAGAATCTCCGCATTGAAGGAGCTACAATGCTCTGGAAGGCGAAAGGAGATTTTGAGGTTTAAATCATCAGAGAAAACATCTCTTCTCACACCATCTCCCGTTTTGGAAATCGTCTGTGTAGACGTCATAGACCTACCTACCTACCCAGACCTCATCGATTTCAAACGATTCTCTCGAAGGTGGTGGTGGCTTCTCCCAACAATTTCTGGTGGGGATAGCAGCAATAAAGAAACAAATGTATCATGCTGAAGAGCCTCCGATTTCGGAGAGAAGTGGTCTGCAGATCGACGGGCTCTACCAATTTTCCATCTCTCTATGACTTTAACTTTCCTTAACGCAGTTTTATCCTAACCTTTCCAGTTTTCTTTGAAGGACAAAACAACGAATATACGAGTTAACTGTGATATTTCTGAGCAGAAAGAAGAAATTGGGTCTCGTGCGTCGTGCCAGCAGATGGAAGGACTTACAACTCGACGTCCGCGTCATACTAATAACCAAACCTTTGTGCTCCCAAATAATATCGTACTGAGACTAAGAAAGAACTATGTACACCAAAAACCGTGACCATGACAACTTTCATAGTCATCGCCAAACATTAGCCAAATTCGTCTATCGATTGCCTTATCCAATTAACGGTCATAGATTTGGTCCCACAGTGCTCCAATCTTCGGACCGACCACATCACATGTCTACTTCAAGTCGTGTGCCTTTTATAGAAAAATACTTCAGCTGATTCCTTAACCCTTCCTGCTTTGGAAATACTCTACTTTGTCACTGCTTTGCCCACACACTCCTCGTTCTCCATCGAAGGGAGTCGCGACATTTACCTCGAAACACCGTTGCCAAGGAGTGGTACCGATTTTCTGAGTAATTAGTGTCAAGTGCAAATACTTTTGCTTCACTCCGATTATTGTTGTTGTTTATGGTACCGCGGAGAAGAGTTGATTATGCTGCTTCAGCACTTGCCTGCAACGCTTCGTTTACATTTTAGCTCAGAGGTGAGGTTGCTTAACTGGATGTGGATGTGCTGCTGCAAGCCGGTGGCGACTACTCCTTTCTGCTCATCCTGTTGTGCATGAAAAGTTCAGAAGTGCCTGTGGGCACTTGCAGCAACCCAAAAGCAACCAGCTAAAGTAAACTGGTTGTTGATTCTCCAGAAGTGTTCTGATGCAATCCTTCCCCGAGTAGGTTTGGTTACAACGCGGACGACGAGTTGTACGATGGTTTATCTTCGTTAGTGTATTTTAATTGTAATTAAATGGAATAAAAATGAGAATTACGAGTACACTTGCGGGACAAGAAAGAGCGTTAGATAGACGCTGTTTGGCGAGTGGTGTGTGTTTAGTTTTTGTCGAGGAGTTCTACGAAAGGCGGAGTGGTGGTTAAAGGTGGGTGTGATTTCCGTAAATGGTTTCGGGATTCCTAAAATATGAGCACAATGAATTTAGTTTTATCCTCATGGATCTGAGTGGTGGTTACTAACTGGTGGTGAGTAATGACACTTTCGTAAGTTTGTGGTCAGCTTGACGGCTGAAGCACACCCAATAATTTTAAAAGAGCCGATCTTGAGAAACTGTGGTAAATGATGTAACGCCCACCTTTGGTTAAACATGATTAATTTTGTGTAATCACGTCGCGCTCCTATGCAGTGTCTGTTGCTTTCTTTAAATCCATTGGGGATCTCTCCATATAGTCCTAACGTGCACGTGCTATGGTTTACTTTGTTAGTATCAAAAGGTTGCGGGAACTAGTTTACACAGTGGATTAGTTGAGTCGAGTTTAGGCTACATTGATGTGTACATATGTATATCCAGTCAAGGATACCTCAGATCATTGTTGAATTAAATTTGATTTGAGTAACAATTCCATGACTGACTGAGAAACAATTCATGATAAGTTATACTCCGCTTAAGTACATAAATAAAACTAATCGTCTACTTTGTACAGTTGTGCATAAAACTCATGGACCTTTTCTAAGCTGGCGTATCTAAAGACAGTGAGGGATTTTGACAATCATTTTTCCTGTGATTTATTGTGTCATAAAATATATAAAAACCAATGCCTTCCATGTGGAACTGCTTTTTTGGGAACAATTATCGGTCAAAATCACAGTATGAATATTGAAAAGGTTCGTCAGTGGAATAGTGCATAGTTAGGAGATCGCTACAGCATAAGGAATTCACCTAATTGGCTTTTCACGATAATGAGGAGCCTTCAACAATGTAAGCATAGATTTTAAACGCAGTAGTATTCTCAGAACGCAACTCAATACCGGTGTTGTATGGCTGGATTGGGTACATGTTTAAGCCACGCATACCACCCATAAACGAACCATTAAGGTTTGTTGTAGTCGACCAAATTCTGAATATTGAAGAGGTGGATGACTTTGACTATATGTTCCGCTAAAGCATGCGTAAAGCGTTCAGCAACAACTCGAGCTTTAAAAAGTCCGTTGGGACTCGCCAAGGGCAACATTTTCCCGCACTTTCTATCGCACTATAGGTGGAATTGCTAAGAAAATTTTGTCATCTCCAGAAATACTACAAAAATTAAACGCACGACGCAATCAATAAAACCCGAACTGAGAAAGCGAGACTTGTTGCAATTAGCACTGGTCCATTGGCATACATGCTGCCAAGTTATGTAGGTATTCCCTTCAACACCCGTTACTGTAATTGTAACAACACGCAGGAGAAGGAAACCTCCTCTGCGATTGTCCGGCACTAGTCGGAGGCAGGCACATCACACTTGGCAAAGCCTTTTTTGAAGACCTGTCAGAAATTTTGTTCACACAATTGTGCAAATTATCATCATTTTTACACTCAGGTCACGTAAGTTGTGATATCAAAACTGCGCACAGATCCTGTATGTGTTTCTGGAAAGACAATCCAGATAGCCTACATATCTACCACCTTTATAGCTTGACCAGAACGCAACATGGATTGGTGTAACTGGATCAGTTATAACGACTCCTACAGAAGCACTCTCGATCTTTTTCGTAAAAGAAGATCTACGAAGATTGCACTTATACAAAAGGAAGCATGGTTATAATCAATGAAACAACAAGGCATCTTGTCGGGATAGAGGGTAATGAACAATCTGACTGCGACTGATTATCTGACCCGAAAAGCTGTTATACAAGAATTCCTGATAAAAGTTGCTGAAAAAATCTGGCACCAGATCCAAAATAGGCGTTTGTACTTCTTCTACGAACTGAGGGTCTTCTGCAAACTCTGCGAGCTTTTCTGTTCGCGTAGCATTTTTACTGTTTGCAGTTAAGGCTACGGACGAACATAGCACGGACGAAGTAATAAGCGACAAACATATTCATGGAAACAGTGATGCCATTTATATTGGCACGCAGGCAGCAATTAAGACTCTGGTGTCACCAACAGCTAACTCAATTATAATGAAACTCTGTAACCGATATCTACAAGAAATGAAATATAGGGCCACATGGATATTATGGGCCATAGAATTGTTAAGGTTGGACTAGATCTTTTCCTGTGCAGTGACTCACCTTAGTCAGATAGCCATTAAGGCTCTCGTATTGGTAACCATGGCCTCAATGAACTAGTATCTTGTAAATCCAGTCTCAATCTTCCTAAGCCTAGGTTCCTAACTATAGAAGGAAACAAACAGGTAGTTAAGAGAGGATTGGCCGCTAACCTCTCTCTTGTGGAGAGGTTTCATATTTTAATCAGAACTTCTTTAAGAACAGAACTAGGGCAGATTAGATGAAAAAGACAACCAAACAGAAGTGAACAAACGAATTCTTCAGCAGGACTCATCTCGCAACCGTTTGTTTGTTTAGCGGGTTCCCGACCCGCGGAGAGTCCCTGCCTGAAACACGAACAGGAAGCCACACTAGTATGCGCCAATTAGTGTTTTGCAGAAGTTCACACAGTCGGTTGGATAGAATGTTATGTGCGACATTTAACAAAGATATTCTTCAATAGTTGGTGCAAAAGGCAACACAGAAGAAGAAGACGGATCGCCTTTTTTTGTAGATGGTCATATGGAGCTGATATTCCAGTCATCTGGCATACTTTGGTCAACCCAAACTCGGTTGATGATTTGGTGCATGGACCCTACCAAAGCATCACCTCCGCATTTAAAGAACTCTGCTGGTAGTTTTTTTTTGATAGTTATGCCGACCTCTTCTGTGCTAGGAGGGGGGATTATTTTTTCGTTGGAGGTGGGCGCTTTTCTTGCTCTATTAACTTTGGTTTTGTATTGCCGATTCCGAATGGCGAATTGAGAAGCTTTTTCATGAGAAATTATGGTCCCGCAAGTTTATCATTTCGTGAGGCGATGCCGCGGTTGATTGCTGGACTTGAATCTATGTATGTTAGCTCCATCAGCAGTTCTAACTGGTCAAAACCGCTGCAGGCCTGAGCAATCCCTATCATATTTCCGACCATTCTGTGACTCAAGCGCATGTACTGACTGAAGTATTTTAGCTTAGCAATTCAATTCACATACTATAAAAGTGCTTACAGATAAATTCTGCCAAGCCCATATGAAGCTCTTTTGCAGAAACAAAACTGTGCTCAAAACTACATACATAGATGTTTGATTTTCTGTACAAATTCAGAAAATAAATTTGGGAATAGTTCGAATTATGGACCAACCTTGACTTAAGTATGTTTGCCTGTCCCTCCATTTGCTGTGACATAGTAGATGTTTGCGGAGTGAAAACACCCTGAGTTCAAGAAGCCAACAGAGAGAAGAACAAAGCATTCAATGTATAGATACACTTGGGTGTTCAGCTTCTCGCAACCGCTATATGGAGGCGCGAAGAACTTGCAAACTGGCTGTTAAAGAATCTAAGAAGGAGTCCTGGAAGGAGTTCTGCAATAAATTGGATCGTGATCACAGATCTGGAAACAAGGTGTTCTGGCAGACCATCCACCGTCTTAGAGGAAGGAAGTTTAATATCATCGAAGGAATCAAATCCAAAGATGGTGTACTTCTTTCCGACGAGAAGGACTTCCTGCGCAGATGGGGCGAGCACTTTTCGGAGATGCTCAATCCCGAATAGGAAACTGAAGACGGCAGACCGATGGTTTTGAGTAGGGGGTAGAATAGTCCCACCGCAGAGAAGGAGACTTTAGCGATTAAAGCGCTTAAAGTCGGCAAATCTCTTGGTGTGGGTGAAATTCGGCCGGAGATGCTCAAGGCCTAGGGGGAAGAGGGAGTTAAATCTCGTGTCGTTGGGAATGCAGTAATACACCTAGCGATTGGCAAGCTGGGGTGATTGTTCCTCTATTTAAAAAAAAAAAAAATGAGAGGGATTGCTCCAAATATAGGGTATATCTCTTTTAAGTCTCCCTGGAAAAGATCACCCCAAAAGGTGTTGGAAGCGCGTTCCAGGACTTTGGTAGAGTCCAGGTTGGGCGATGAACAATCCGGCTTTTGTCCAGGTAGAGGCACAACCGACTAGCTAATCACTCTCAGAATAGTACGTGAGAAGGCCCGGGAGCATGCCAAACCTATCTAAAGTTGTTTTATGGATTTGGAGAAACCTTTTGATCGTGTCGTTCAAGGTAAACTCCGAAGTGTATTGCAGGAGTATGGGATTGATGGTACTCTTCTGAGGGCCATTCAATCTATGTATATACACAAATTGCGAACACAATCCCACCCACCTTTCGCTGTGGGCGTTGGACTTCGCCAGGGGTGCGTTCTGTCATCTCTTCTTTTCATTGTGTATATGGATTGGATGTTACGGCGCAGCCATGGCGAGGAACGGTTCGAATTGGGAGACATGAGGATAAGTCATCTGTTTTTCGGTGATAACTTGGCTATCCTGGTGTCTTCCCACACCTAACTTTACAGGTTCGTAGCCGTCTGTGTTGAAGCTGGGAGAAGGGTAAACGTGAACAAATCAGAGATTATGGTAATTTCCCGAACACCTGTCCAATGCACTCTGCGTATTAGTGGAGTCACTTTGAAACAGGTGGACAAGTTATAAGTATCTCGGGGTCTTAGTCACGGGTGATGGATGGAGCAATACCCAGTGATCCTGTAGGATTGCTCAGACTGGAGTACTTTGAGACAACATCGTTTCAAGACAATATGTTATCAGGAAGACCGAATTTGGCATCGCAGCTAAGTTATCGGTGTTTAATTCAGTGTTTGTTCCAACTCTCACCTACGGTCATAAGCTTTGGACAATGACCGGAAGAACAAGATACAAACTGCCGAAATGAGATTTCTTCGTTGTATTGCTGGGGTGACTCGCCGAGATGGAGTTAAGAACGCCAGAATACGTGAGACACTCAATGTTGAGCAGCTGCTTCCTTAAAAGTAGAAGACCATGCTTCGATGGTTTGGGTATGTTCAACGCGTGCCTCCAACTAAACACATTAGACGTGCCATGGAATCTGTATTATCAGGTAGGCACTCTTAAGCGCTGAAAGTGTGACTATGTAAAAGTAATGATGAATTCAAAACTGTTTTGTGCCATGAACTTAACAGGATGTCATAAAGAGCATAGCATCTATAAAATAACTAATAGTCGTTTGAAGCTATGGTTACTGGCTATTTTATACTTATGTACATCCACTTGTGCTTAAGCCAACAACTTAAACCACACGCAGTTAACAAACAATTTTTAGAACCTAACTAAGAAGACCTTACCATCCTAGTCTTACGTGTCAGTCGTGATCGTTAAAATTCCCCATCGACGCACTTTAAATGACTGCACGTTGTGCCTATGCATTCCTTTCCTCAAACCATATTCATATCCGAATTGCAAACCAGTTTCATCCTGACTCCAGATGGAGTCTGCAACTCCCAACATGAAGATTAAATTAAATGAGACAACTAATACTATGTGTACGTAACCCTCCAAGACTTAACTATGGAAATTAATGAGTTGAACAGTTGTTCGCTTTCCTGTTTGCTAATCGCTTCCCTCGTCTCATTTCAAAACTTTGACTGGCTATATTGAAGTATTGCTTCTTTCTCGCCAAGTTCCTCCGCTATCATGATCAACACCTGCATGAGGTTTTTTATCGAGTTTCCAAGTAGGGAGACAATTCGTAGGGGTTTCCCGAATAGGATAAGAATCTTCGCAAACTTGATTTATAACTGCAAAAGCAATTCGGCTTAAGAGCCATGTATCTTCGTTCATTTATCGGGATTAGGGTGGTACACACTCCAGCCCGACCAATTGTTGTAATTACAATTCACCGGCGCATTGCGCCATGTTGATCCAAGTCCAACAATAAGAAAAAGTTGCCCTTCTAGTGCCTATAATTGCATTCAAAGCGAAGTTATAATTGGAAGCAACTACAAAACTAACATGGGCAGAGAAGACTCCATGCGATGGGTTTCCTCAGTTCATCAAACCAGATGTATAGTATCGAGGCGTTGCTGTTAGATCAGCGTTCATTAGCATAAAACAACCTGACAGCAGATACTTTTCTCATAAAAGTGCATACGACGACCGACGTCGTTTGGAGAACTTGATTCTGTATCCTGAAATCCGCGGTGGCTATAAAAAGAAATAAAAGTTCGCTCTAATTACACGGGGAGCTTCTTAATGACACGATGAAATACATATGTGGGAGCACTAACCACGCCGAGGAAAATTGGTTGGCGTTTGTCTCGATTTCACAGTTCTGTAATAGACAACACCATAAGAATTAATTATTTAGATTTAGAAGATTAGATATCATCTTCATTATTAGCCGGCTTGTGGCTTTAATTGTTGGGCTGAGCGACATACAGGAGGTGGTAAAATATGTTCACATACAGTGCAATTAGTTGAGTTTTGTGGTGAGAGGTGGAAGACTTGTGAGGAGGGTTCATCATGTTGCTAAAAAAAATAAATTTTGTTTTGCTTACCTCAACTAATTACTTGTTCTACCACAAATGGTAAAGAGCTGCATGTGACATCGTTTTCGCATTAAATGAAGTGCAGCCATTCCCACTGTAAAGCCTGTTCTGAACAAGTAAAGCACAAGCCCCAGAGTGGGCCAAAGCCTAGTTTCTAGAGAACATAGCCACAAAAGCCATAAGGGCCATGCCGGAGGGCTTTTGAAAAAACGTGGAAAGTCCAATGGACTAACACTTGTATAGGTAGGTCCACCTTACTCTACGGAGTGTTTGTCTGGTAATCGACACTGGAAAAGAAGTACGCCCTCACTCTACTAACGAGCACCCAACGTACGGCCTGTATGGGGATAACCGGCTCACATCCATGGAAACAATTCTGAATTTACTAATGAGACTACGGGCGAAAAAGGCAGCTGGGTTGGCTGCCCTAAGAGTAATGACTTCATCAAGCGAACCTTAATGAGACACAGGGCTATCTGGAAGGAAGTACGGGCAGCCTCTGAACGCACAAGGGTTCTTATCTTTTCGATATAGGCTATACAGTGAGATTCTGCAAACGAGAAGAATGGGTTATCCCCTCCGAGGGAGGAACTGCAGCTGTAGTATGCACAGATGGATTCCACATCAACGGGAGGGACAGTAGTGCCGGGGGTCTACTGCCGAACGCCACCCCTCAATCTTGCTATCCATGTGGAACAGTACGTGACTGTGTTCCAGGCAGAGATATTCAGGGGCACCGTACTCCAAACTGTAACCCTCGGTGACAGTATTTTTATCTGTTCAGACAGACAGTTTTTTAATAGCACTTGCAAAGCCAAGAACCAACCCGCAGTTGGTTAAGGAATGCAAAGAAAAACTCAATACCCTAGCAACCTCTGCCCAGGTCAATCTGCTCTGAGTACCGGGTCACTGCAACATACTTGGGAACGAAGCTGCGGATGAACTGTCTAGGACATAGGAAGAAAACGAGGACATCACCACATCTACAACCGTGGGGGTGGCACTAAAGGTTATTAAAACCGTTTTTAGCGGCTCATTTGCTAAACGTCACGAGATTTCCTGCCCTTGCTGTCGTTTAGCAAGGAGAACACTTAATCTTGACAAGAGGCACTGGACACTGGAGACTGGCACTGGACACATCAACCTTAATTTACATGCCCATATACTGGGACTGGTGCAATCAAGTACTTTACAGAGATCTGTGTCACAGGGCCGCTAAGACCCAGAAGCCTGGAACGATATACATATTTTACCCGGACTAAGCTCTCTTAGGCAATTTAGTTTCGAGAAAATCCTGGAGAGAGGGACACAACGCAACGGGCCAAAACGGTGGCCTACGTGACGAGGTTCTTCCGAACTTCATCCTCCTTAACCAACCAATCAACCTAGTGATGAAATACTGAAATGAGTCATCGGTCTAGATTACGTTAGGCTAGATTAAGTCTCAGCCCATTTCGCCGCCGAATTCTGGATATGACAATCGCGACTACAAACGAGGCCCTGTCCTAAGTGTGTCCCTGTCTGAACGGAGCAGACACCTTATCTAACTTAGCCTAGGTCAGATTAAAGCGGCTGTCCGTACCTCAAATGGAGATACACTGAGAACAGAGGAGGTCGATTATGGTATCAGTTGTGGAAATGTTGTGATACCACATGATCTGTAACTAATCCAAAACTACACCAATTGAATCAACCAGAAGTGTTGTTAACGCGAAGGATAGGTTATGTTACGTTAGGTGGCCGTCCTGGCCGGATCAGTGAGACCAGATATTGGTCCACTGTGACTATACACTATAATATGCCGGGGGTTCTGGACTTACTATGAGGACCTATAATATCTGTGAAGATAGGCTCTAGAGGGATCTCGGTATACTTATTAAGAGGTGAACTAGGGTAACGAAGTACATTCGAACCCTAAGCGAGTGGTTCTCTATCAGAGTTGGAGTAATCTAGGTAACAGATTTACGGAAACCTCGGCAGCGTGCAAGAGAGGGTAATTGATACAATTAAATCCAGACTGCATTTAGGCTGGTAGTGGAGTGTCAGGAGTAACAAGAGTGACTGAATCAATCAAATTATTACTACTGCTGAGAAATTTGTCCTGCTTGGGTCTATAAATAGCTATTGCCGGAGGTCTTAGTTGGGTGGAGGATATTTTTCCAATGTCGCCGAGAAAAAAGGTGCTCCCAGCTGGAGCAATCTACTTTTAGACAGGGCTGAACGAAAATAAAGGAGATATTCTCCTCCTCCTCTTCATCCTGCAGTTTCTGTAGGAATCCTTAGAGAAGAGGTCAAACCTCTTGGCATGAAGGCCTAGGGAATTGTGTATGGTAAGAACACCGATAAGTTGGGAACGCTTTACCAGGACAAAACGTTTCGATCGACAATGATCTAATATGGGACGGATTTGTCTGAAAAGTTGGCATGTCGTTCCTTCGTGCCATCTGCGCATGATTTTCCTGACTACGTTTATGTATTTTGAGTAAATGTTTATAAATAACGAGTGACAGGATGTTTAAGGTTGTATCATGTCTTGCGAGTTCGTCAGAATGTTTCTGTCGTCTGACATCCATCATAGGCGAATGTTGAATTGTTCCGACATCCCTATGAGATACGATTTACAATTCAAAGCGACCTTTAGGTGAGAATTAGTGGGGTCAAATCCAATGATTTCTGTAGAAGCTGCAAGGACGAGGAGGAAAAGGAAACTACGACCCACCTACTGTGTACATGTCCTGCTCTTGCGACGCTAAGAAGAAGAACCTTCGGGGAATACTTCTATGATACTCTGAACGATCTAGCTGAACTCGACATCCAGAAGATTAAAAAGTTCATCTCTGGGACGAAATGGTTCAAATCTTAGGGTAAATATCGTTACGGTTGCCCACCTTCGATGCACTAGTGCTCCATATTCTGGTTCCCTAGTGCCGGTAAGACGGTTTCTTCGCTGTGGTATCAAAATGGGCCAATCTGGTCTTAGTGTGTCCTTGCCTGAGCGGGGACAGCCACCGAGAATGATTCCAGGGACTTAATTGCCACTTGACTGTCCGTGAAGACCCAATATAGATTTATCATAACAATTTAGCCGGGACAAGACTTCCTTAAT
The DNA here is from genome assembly GCA_917880715.2 of Matsumyia berberina. NCBI lineage: Eukaryota > Metazoa > Arthropoda > Insecta > Diptera > Syrphidae > Matsumyia > Matsumyia berberina. The sequence goes on along the minus strand of OU862870.1, from coordinate 103,506,380 downwards.
CGTCATTATTTCCGATTGAAATACGCTACAGTGATCAGGGCGGCGGAAGGGGATGCTTACATTAGGCGCTTTTGGAGAAGATACCCCCACCTACTCCACTTCAGATTTTGGAACCATCTGTGAAGAAATGGCAGCAGCGGATTATTACTCGTTGCGGGCAGCCTTGGGCTAGGTAGATAGGCACGGTGACTGCTCATGCAGAGCACAGACACGCGTGACAATGGCCCGTGAGAACCCCAACGACGATGCTGATAAGCGACCTTTTCAGCAAGATCAAGTGTTAAGATTGAGTGAGGTTTAACAAAGGCCAAATCTCTCTGGAAGTACGGAATGTGGTTCCATTGCTGATCGCGTCGTACTGTAGTAGTTCACATGTATTGAGTGGAATACCCAGATTCCGGCGATTTGGAGCCATAGGCCTAAGAGTACCAAAATATTTCGGATCCTTGAAGGGATGGAAATTCGAATGCGATCTTTGGAAGTGCGATGAATATTTTAACAAGCGTGTGTCGAACTGGATTGTTGATGCATATATTTAGTAGGAGTATCGGCATTCAGCTGGAGAATCCAAATCAAATTCTCCCGGTGAGAAAATCTCTGAAAAACTAGCGGAAGTTAGTTTGCATTGTTTTCCTTTAAGTATAAAACAGATTACAGATCGATTCTCCTATGTGTTTAACCCATAAAGAGAGGTCATCTAGTTTTAAGCGATCAAGCACAATTGTCAAGCATTTTGTGACAAAAAAACCATAGAATTTCTTCTAGAAATGAAAAAATTTGCAGAGGTCTCAATGGGCTAATGGCAGAACTCCGTGGGAATCATATTGTAGAAAACAAAAGGTATGTAAGAAAGAGCGCATGCAATGGAGAACTACCTCTGTCAATGGCTTCTGTTTGCAGGAATAACACATCATACCTCGAGCATCGATGTCATGCGAGTGAACCAAATTCATTCTCTTTTTCAAGTCGATATCCTGCGTTTCGTCAAGAATACAAATCAATTGGACAAAGTGTACTGAATTCTGTTTTGTTGAGTTGGAAGCCCAATAAACCATTACACCTTGTGGCGATGCTTTCGGACATTACATTCACATCGCTGCAAATGGTCTGAGTTACTCATGCTACGTGAACAGTGACTTCCTTTGATCGCATTTGAGCGACAACCTGTTAATCAACTGATATCCGTATAGTTACCCAAGGGGCACAGCATTATAATGATGAAGAGGTGTCTTTCAACACACGATAAACATTTACCAATTAAATTTCCCTAATCGCCGTTTGAATTTAGCAACCAATGTGTCCTACGAGTATTTCTGCCTACGATCGTCCCCAAGCACATAACAAACCCCATTAGCTACACTTTGTTGATTAGTAAGTTATAGGTTCAGTCAGGGAACGCCACTCAAAGCTAGTAGTTCTACTCAAAGGAGACTGCATTCCTCTCAAGTTGATCAGGTTTCTTGAACGATACCAAGATTTTTGGTTTACTTCCTTGACCAACGTTAACCATGTGCGCTATTTGAACGTTTAATGTTTCTTCTTACTTAGCAGCTGCACGATTTACTAGAGTTGCCAGGTGGAAGGTGTACAAAACCAGGTGCAGCGGCTATAAAGTCATAGCTAAGTTGGGAAGGATCAAAGGGTCTTATTCGCTGATAAAGTCCACCTGCAGACATCTCAGAGCGATCCATAATCGAGAAATGCTTAAAACGAAGATATGTGTACGTTTAAGAGTTCTTAAGAGCTTTGTGATGATCATTTCACCTTTTGATGGTTTCTGTTGAAAAGTCTCTAGACCCAGAGCTGTAGACCCACCCATAAGTCATACTGAAACCTCGACACACACAGGTTCGAAGAGAGCCAGTAAGATTTTATTGGGCACCTGGCAACCTTGAACCCGTAGTTCTGTTATGATTTAATATGTTGCAACTTGGAACACACAAGACACGACATTCGCAGTCCGATTGGACCACAGAGAGAGAGAGAGAGTTCCCCGTTTTTAGTTTATTAATTGCCAAGGCGTAGATTGAAAAATGCGAGAAATTGATTAGGGTTGGTCCGGTCTCCGTAAGAGAAGCAAAAATTGAGATGTTGAGTTGTGGAACAAGATACAATCGTAATTGGATGTGAGGATCAGCGGTCAGCGGTGAATAGTGACAGAATTTAAAGGAAATTGGATCTCTACCTCGTTTTTGTGCTTCATGGTTGTAGCATGCATAAATAAATACGGAGAATTGGACAGTTTTACGAGATTTGAGGTTTTGAAGATATCAGATTGTTGGAAACCACTTTTCTGAAACCAATAATAAAAGTATTGGTTTGAACACAACATTGCCTCTGTAGGAGATGTTTGCTGAGTGAAGCGGCTCGGTGTGGCGGCTGCGTGGTTTAAAACACCCGGAGTTTAAGAAGCTATCAGAGAGAAGAACAAAGCCTTCAATGTGTGGATACCATTCTGCGGGTTGTGACCGCATCGAATCCAAGAGTTCCGAAAGCGAAAGAGGAAGAGTGCAAGAGAAGGAGCCTATGGGAAGCACTCCCAGAACTAAGGCAGGCAAAGGAACTCCTCACGAACTACGACGGAAGGAGGAGAAAGGTTTGCCTAGGTACCAGCAAAAAACAGCTCCGCTCTAACGGGCCATTGCAAACTCAGGAAGCATCTCAGAAAAATGAGAAGCGAACGAAAACTGCAGATTCTGCAGCGATGCCGACGAGACCCCTACACACCTCCTTATGGACTACGGAGCATTGATTCGCAAAAGAAGGGCACACCTGGGAGCATACAATTTTTCGCTAATCGTTGGACCCAATCCAGATATTCTGAATCTCAGAGTGATTGGATTGCAGGAGGTTCTTTAGGTCAAGACTTATCGGCCAGTATGAGTACGGGAGAGCACAAAAGATCTATACAGGTCGCAGTACATCACACACCCAAACTTTTAACATCTAACATGTGTGGACACACTTGGGGGTTCAGCTTCTCGCAACCGGTACATGAAGGCGCGAAGAACTTGCAAATTGGCTGTTAAAGTAGCTAAGGAGCAGTCCTGGAAGGAGTTCGATGATAAGTTGGACCGTGACCACATCTGCAAACAAGGTGTTCTGGCGGACCATCCGTCGTCTCAGAGGAAGAAAGTTTAATATTATCGAAGGAGTTCATTTTTAAAATGGTGGTGGATTCTTTTTGCTGAGCAGGATATCTTGAGCAGATGGGACGAGCACTTTTCGGAGATGCTCAATCCCGAACAGGACACTGAAGATGCCTAGGAAGAGACCTATGGTTTTGAGTAGGATGGTGAATAGTCCCGCCGGATCTCTAGTGTCACTTAAGTGGCCTGGGAGTGCAGTGAAACACCATTTTGCGAAAGCATATGATCGGGTCTCTCGAGGTAAACTCTGGAGTGTATTGCAAGAGTATGGGATTCACGGTTCTCTTCCGAGGGCCATTCAATCTCTTTACACAAACTGTAAAAGCTTTATTCGGGTGAACGTCGTAAAATCAGCACTTTTCACTGAGGGCGTTGGACTTCACCTCTTCTTTTCATAGTGTATATGTATTGGATGTTATAGCGCAGCCGTGGCAAAGAATGGTTCGGATTGGGAGACTAAAAGAAAAGAAAAGTGCTTTTCGCTGATGATTTGGTCATCCTTACGTCCACCAAGACCGAACTTCAACGCGCACTAGACGGGTTCGTCGCCGTTTGTATTGAAGCTGGAATGAGGGTTAAAGTAAACAAATAAAAGGTAATGGTAATTTCCCGAACGCCTTTTCAATGCACACTGCATGTTCGTCGAGTCCCATTGAAACAGGGGTCTCGGGGTCTTATGCACAAGTAATGGAAGTAGTAATACTGAGTAGGATTTGTCAGGCTGGACACCAGAATACGCGAGGAACCTAGTAGTAAAGTCGCAGTCGGTGCTCAGATTTCGGAAAAACTACTTCTGCAGACTGTATTACGGCGACGAAGACCAACGTCCCGCTGTCAGACAGAACGAACCTTTCAACCAACACGATGACAGCCAACATTTTTGTCAACCTGATCAAAACGAAGTGCGGATTGCAATATCGAAACTAAAATCCAGCAGCCTTGATGGCTTTCCGGTATTTAAAGCAGTTGGAAATGACCAACTTGGTGTGCACAACTGGCAGTTAGCTAAGGACCGGGCTAACTGGACAGGCTTGTTGGTTGACAATATGCTCAGGTATCATGCAAAGAAGCTGCACCTGACTGGGGAAGACCTTTGCAGGGGATGCGGAGACGAGGAGGTGCATGAGGACACTACTCACTTCCTCTGTCACTGCCCAAGCCTCTGCAACATTAGGAAAAGAACATTGGGCAGATACCTCTTCGATAACATCGAAGAGTTGTCTGATGGGTCACTGTCGGATCTGCTCAAGTTCGCAAGGAGAGCCGGCTGGCTGTCATCAGGCATATAAAATCACGTAGTAGGAAGTAGCTGGTAAACACATGGGTATCACAACGGGTCTACATAGACCTAAGTGAGATGAGGAGGATGTTATCGTCCTCATCGGCCCGCTAACCTAACCTAACTATTTCAGTGGAGATGAATCAAGTATAGGGTTACGAGATTGAAAGACCAATATGCTACAGAGCTCTTAAACTGAGTTGGGTGCAACGCAATAGATCCACTACAGTGAATTGTAGAAGTCTGTGGTGAGCTTGGCTGAAATTCGGTGACGTTAAGATGCAATAACGACATAATTGCCATGGCATTGTCCTACAGAGTCAAAGCTAAAGTAGGGCTCATGTGTTCCTTTCTTTTTCTGATAGATCAGGTTTGAAATGTGCGTTGAAAAAAATGTGTGAATGGAAAGTGGGTAAAATTATGCAGTTTACATAGAAATTCTTGAGTCAGTAATGGATTTTTCTGGCCTTAAGGCACACTGTTATGGAACATTCAGATTGTTGACAAAAGGTTATACGTTACTTATGCCTTTTATATCCTTGTGTGTGTTCAGGGCGTTTATCATGCCTGCACTTCGTCGTTGATATATGTATGTATGTCGTGGCTTGGTCTAGCTGCCCAACTGCCAATACTTCTAAAAGAAGAAAGTCTTTCTTTTCCTTTTTCTAGTCTTGACAGGAATAACCGGCCCAAATCGATAGTTGTTACGAAACAATCAAACACATGCGTCAAATAACCGGACAGTCTACATGCAAAACGAAATTAATTGCATCCATTTCTTAAAGTCACTCGTTTAAGCCAAATCGAAGGGTACTCTCGTGCCACTCCCTAAAGCGTAACCGTATGATTAAGGACCAACAATTATTCACAATATGAGACACTCGATTGGGGTTGAACTTTTTCCATTACACCAGCAAGCATAGGTGTTTCATTTAAAACAATCCTTGCTAAAAGGTTTCATGCCTCCGGACGACCATGAATAGAGAGATGACTTCCTCCCCGGTTCGCACACTGACTGTACGGAAGAAGAACTACGAGGAGCTAAGTACCACAAAAACCGTATAATCAGTTTGTGGTATAATAACTCCACATCCATAAACATATCATTTAGTTAAAACCCAGCCTAATTCCTTGAAGGCATGTGGGGCTCCATCTCCATCTACAGCTGCATCGCCCTCTGCTACAGCATCAGCTCCATCGAACCGTTCTCATACAGTAGCGCTACAAAAGTGTAAGTGTGCACGCAGTCACTGTACCGTGCATTAGTTTTGTGGTAATCCTCTGCCATAGGAACCAGAAGAGTCTCTCTGTTTGCCAAATGAAAAGGGGGAGCACATCCGAAGGAGTATCATCAAAGACAAGGGCTTATCTCTGTAAATCTATGACAGACCGCACATTGCTGTGCATGCTGAGGTGGGGCTTAGACTTGTTGTACATACGTATGCGGATTTGTATATATTTTTGTACAACTTACGTAATCTGGAATCCTATTTAGATGCAACTCAAGGTTCGAGACGTATCTGTACCTTGGGAATGGCATACAAAGTCAAGTCCATTCATGAACGATTGCAAATGTTGTCCACCAACATCGGAGGCAGAGGTCCACAGCCCGCACAGGTAATGGCTTTTACTTTGTGGGATCTTGACTCATCTATGAGTGCTCCAATGAATCTGTGCCGAGTCATATTTGGGTTTGCATTTGAATTGACGACCATGGAATGAATCGCACTGCCGACTTGGAAAGCAATGGCGGCGAACTTTAGAGAGAAATGGAAATCTGAACATGGATGTTATCTACAGGTGAAATCTCCAGTGAATTCAACATGACAGGCGGCGGGATTTCAGATTTCATTTCAGGAAGCAATTACTCGGGAGCAGCATGATATCTTCGTGAGTTGGGTTGAAAGCATGAAGGCTCTTTGCTTTAATTTGAAAATTTTTACGGTGCTGCAACCGTATTTTCAATTTAGTACTCAGTACACAGAGAATTTCAAAGATTGCATCATAAGTTTTCGAAATTGAATTGCTTTCGAAGAGAATTTTTGTGAAATTCAATTTCCATCCGATGCTCATTATAAATTCACCGCTTGTCTGCGTGTCCTTTTAGCACAGGAACACCCTTCACTTTGTCAATAAATTAAATTTCAAGGCAATTTGGTTACCATAATAGCAAAAACCACCATTAACCGCAATCAGTCAATTATCAATTTCCCTTTGTCGCTGGGGCCGTCCCACATCGCATCACTACATCGACTACAATGCCACTGCGAGCATGGTTTCGGAAGTGTTAACCACAAATTGGTTCGTTGTCGTCGTCAAAGTCATTTTCTGGTACCCTATTGCCTTGTGGGGAGAGCTGCTAACATGATGGAGAGGCGGTTTGCAAATTATTATCGACACCCCCTAATGCGAAAGTTTTATCCAGGATTTGGTTGGAGGTTAGAAATTGGCTTTGTTTTGCTGGTACATAATAATTCTGGTGGAAAAGTTTTTAAGAAATTTAATTTAAATGTCTTGCGATTGGAAGTAGAATTTGAGAAGGGATAAAAAAAAATGCAAGTGCTTTTCCGCAAAGTATCCCGGATAGCCTATCGCTATCGCCCAATGTTCTTGAAAAGGTTGTATTTTTATTTGTTGTGTGAGCGCCTGAACCCGTTCGTCAACAACTTGATCGGTCCATATCAGTGCGGCTTTAGGCCAGGAAAGTCCACCATAGACGAAATACTCACACTGCGCCAGATTTTGGAGAAAACCCAGGAATTTCAAATCGATACCCACCATCTTTTCATCGATTTTAAGGCCGCGTATGACAAGCATCTAGACGAGCTATACAGAGCCATGTTTAGTTTTTACATTCCCGTCCGTTTGTGCAGGATGACGATGGAAAATGCAAGCTGCTCCATCAAGTTCGGTCAAGACCTCACCGAGACCTTTGATGTCAAAAAAGGATTTAAACAAGGCGACGCGCTGTCATGCGACTTCTTCAACATCGTTCTTGAAGGAGTTGTTCAAAACTCACGCGCCAACACCAGAGGCACGTTCTTTCAAAAGTCCGTCCTATTGCTCGCATACGCAGACGATATTGACATAATCGGAAGAACGCATCGTGAGTTTTGAGACGGAGGCGGCGAAGATGGGTTTAGCGGTCAATGAGGGCAAGCCTAGGCTCCGCTATAAATTGAGACGATGACACCAGCGCTGAGATCAAACGAAGAATAACTCTTGCCAATCGCTGTTTCTTTGGGCTAAGAAGGTAATTGAGTAGCAAAGCCCTCTCTCGAACAACCAAGGTGAACCTTTATAAGACCTAAATCTTTCTGCTCTACGGGGTAGAAGCATGGACTCTGTCAAAAGTGCATGAGGTTGCTCTTGGCTGTTTCAAGAAAAAAAATTTTCGGGTGATTTTCGTTCCCGTCTTCATAGACGGTGAGTGGAGGCGGAGATACAACGACGAACTGTACGGGCTGCACAGCGACATCGGCTTAGCTAAAAGAGTGAAGCTCCAAGGGCATGGTCATGTAGAGCGGATGGACACCAATACTCCGACCCCGAAAATCTTCGAATCCACACCCGGGGAACGACACAGTAGAGGAAGACCGCGACTTAGGTGGCGCACGTAAATGGAAGGGGACCTCAACGAACTTGGCGTGCGAAACTGGAAATAGCTGGCTAAAGATCGAGCTGGCTGGAGACGCTTGTTGGTTGAGGCCAAGGTCCATCCCGGACTGTAGCGCCACCTTAAGTAAGTCTCTGAGGAAATGTAATTGTTTGACGTTGGTCAGCTTGGGTACCAATCTGGGTAAGGTTCTTACGAGTAAATCCTTTTTTGGCATGTAGGAATAGGTTCAGAGGACTTATTGGTTCTGCGGTCCGAGACCTTTTCCCTGAGACGACAAAACAATTTTACCGTCCGGCAGTCTATATCGCTGTAATCAGCAACCCAGAAGGGTTTTACGTTATGCTGCATACCAATAACCTTCAGCTTTTAGCGACAGCACTTCATAAGCTTGGAAGTAATCTGAGTAACAGCTTATGCTTTTATAGTCGACTGGATACCAATAGAGATTGTGATAGCTTCATGTGGCTCTTGCACAGCCTAGAAAAGAAGAGTCCTAGTCCTCAGAGAAAGAACTGCATAGATCCTATGCCAGATGGACAGATTTGGACTCACCGCAAATTTTGCTGACTGCTTGGAAAAACCAACGAGATGTCCAACGACGACGTTCAGATAAGGAAGATTTGTCAAAAATTTGGTCGATTCGATACAAGCTCAGTTTTCAGCATGTTGACTGTCAAAGTAATCTAATCTACCCTTTGATCAATAAGACAAACCATAGATGAAGGAAAGGTACCATATACCGTACCTAACTCCAGAAAGATCTGGCCTATTCTAAACCCTACTCGATCTTGCGTATAAGGTCACTCATTAGCACAGCCGTCGGTGTTGTCACCAAACATTGTCCCTTCGGCCTTCATGCCAGAAGGATGGGCCTTTTCTCCAATGTTTTTTGCAGCAGTTGCAGAGACGAAAGGAGGAAAAAACAATTCTTCATTTCCTCTGCACCTGGCCTGTCCTATCCCAAGGAAGGAAGCTCTATTTCGGAGCCTATCACTTAAACAACTTCGATGAACTATTAGATGCTGACGTCAAAAGTATCCTCAGATTCTTAGAAGGGGTGGCTTTTGGTATCATCCGCACTGGAGTTTTGATGACCTTGCGCGACACTCATCCTATGACCCTAGTTCAATGGATACGCCGTCTGATGCAATGACACTAGAACTTCGATTGCTGTGCAAATTCAAAGTCGACTTTCCTTGCTTTCAGGACTGGCTTCGGTCAGTGTTTGACCCTGGATGGGGCTGTAGTCGAATTTTCACGGATGGATCCAAAACCAGTCATGGGTCCGGTGCTTCGTGGAGATAGATAACACCAGACTTCACTACTCGTTAGGCAAGCATGTCTCAGTTTTCCAAGCAGAGACCTTTGCTATCCTAATGGCCACGAACTATATTGTTAAAACAGGTGGAAGAGTCAGAGCATTTGCGTCTGTAGCGATAGCCGGGCTGCGCTTAAGGCCTTGCTCAACCCTTTAACAAGTTCCAAAATTGTGCGAGAATTCAAGAACTCTCTTGTCTGTGTCCCAGGCCACACCAGGATCTCTGGAAATGAGATTTCCGATGAGATTTCTAGACAAGGCTCAGAGGATGTTTTCTAAGGAAATGAACCTTAGTTGGGTCTTCTCGCGTCCTCGGTGAGGGCTTCCATTGGCGATTAGGTATTCTACAAACACAATTGCGTGTGTCACGGTTCTCCAGGATGCGGGCAGACAAATCCAATGCTCTCGAACGTCTGTAAGAAATCAGCGGCATTCTTGCTGTTACTCAGCAGAAGAGACTGTAGACATCTTACATATTGGCGTTCTAAAGGGACACTTCGCTTTTGCCAAGCATCTTAGTGAGTTAGAGGGCGACGATACTTCAGATCATTTCCTTTGCGATTGTCCTGCATTTGCTCGGATCAGGTCGCAGATTTTCGGTGCTAATGTGGTGAGTGCTGAAACTGTAAGCTCCTCATCATTGAAGTGTCTTCTAGGCTTTCTCCTAAAGTCGAAAAAATCTAGTAAAATGGATAAAAACTGGGTCCTGCTTTCTGGTAGTACAATGGACCAGCTGCGTTTGAGTGCTTGAGTGTAGCATTTCCAAACCCGACAAATCTATATATAGACAAAGAGCCTCTAGGCGTCAAAGAGCGTCTGTGATTCGCGTGTAGGCGACGCTACCTAGCTGCTTACGCACCTTGATCATAGTAACCTTAATTTTCTTCCTTCCGAAAGTTTTCTACCGCACAATACACCATAAGCAGAAATTCTAAATCAACGGGAGAAATGCTAGAGCAGATATCTACTGCCATCTAATTTTGCCCAGTCAGACTGAGATTTTTACTTTTAGTCGAACACATTTATAAAAATCAAAATGTTTGGCATTTGCCGATTTCAAATCTGCATCTGCAGATAAACTTTTCGTTTCCTTTCGCCATTATTGCGAAAATGTCATAATACTCCCTTCAGTACCAACTACTCGTCACTGCTTGACATACACCATGTGTTCTTTAACAGTCGGACAATAAACACAAACGGATTTAGTGTCAGCTCCAGCTGAATGTATTCCACAACAAAGTTTCATTTATTTTACGATGACGACAACAATGGCAATAAAAAATGCTGCTGCTCGCAGATCCAACGACGTCGACGTTCAATACTCTTTCAAAGCTGCACGTCTACATGTACATCCAACATCAGTGACGTCCATAAGGTTTCTTGGCATTGAATTGATCTGCCTTCCCGCGTTAAACTACAAATCAAACTTTCAATCATCTTACAAAGTATTCCACCACCCTCTCGATTCTCCACATGTGTCAAACTCTCAACAAAAGCAAGAAGGGTCACCAAGGACTCGCCCGTGACCACCGTCGTCGTCGTCGGTCTCCTCATTTTTTCTCGTCCCCTGAATGCCCTCATTTCCCTCAATCAGTGTGCAGTAAAGTATGACCAATATCCTTTTTCTAGTTGCATCGTAAAAGTTTTCATCGCCCATAAAGGACGTCGTAAAGTGTCGGCAATGATCGTTTATGGCCAACGAAAATGTGGTATTAAACAGTTCCTTTGACTTCAGTCGTGGGTTCTTGCCGAAACTTTTTCTTTCGTAGGTACGATTGCGAATTCTCGGGGGTTGGAAGTGGGTGGCGTATGTGTGTTGGGAGGAGGGTTGGTATGTTGTCCTGTGTTAGGCAATAAAAATCCTTTTTCCCGAAAATTTCAATTTGATTTGACAAAGTGCTTACAAAGAAGAAGGCGATGTGTTCCGATGGGGAAAAAAAGAACGAAGTTCTTGCGAGGAGTGGTTAGACTTTTCATTACTTGTATTGAGCTCATGAACATTCATGAGGATTGTGAGGGCGACGTCCTTGAGGCGGGTAAACCATTCCCAGATTGATTTTAATGAAGCAGACATTATTGGTTAAACAGAGGTGGGCGACACGAGGACAAGAGCGAGTAGGGCGGTCAATTTCGAAACGAATTTAAGAAATTTTTATTGATGCTGTCACATCTGTCAATGCGTGAGGGTGGTGGCGTCGTTCAACTTTCAAGGAAATATCACATTAGTAAATTGAAGATGGCAATCATCTGCATACAAGAAATGTGGAAAAAAATAAAAAAATTAAAGCCTATGGGTAATTGGTGTATATAAAACTAGTGTCTCAGTCATCGAAGGCGGGAAAATATCAGCAAAGCCCAGTCGCAATCTGAGATTTTCTCGTGCGCTAAAGTATCCAAACCACAGACAGACAGAGGTAGACGCTTTTTTTTTAAACACTGTGAAGTAGATTTTCTTCCGATCGAGTCTTTCTCAAAATTTCAAAAGGTTATATGCCGCCAGCATCAAGTACTGAAGACAAGTGGCAACATTGCCAAAAAGCCATTAGAGATGCCGATTCTGATGTGCTGGGTTTTACTGGGCCACTCCAACGAAAGCCCTGGTTTGACGACGAATGCCGGCAAGCACATGCAGCGAAACAAGAGGTATACAAAGCGGCGTTGAGCAGAAGGACCAGAGCTGCTCGCGAGCTCTACGGGCAGAAGAGGAGAGAAATAGAAGAAATAGAGGGATGTTACTGCAGGAATGAGGTTCGGAAGTTTTACCAAAGGGTAAAAAGAACCTGTCAAGGCTACAGAGCCCGAACCGAAGCCTGCAAGGATGAACAAGGGAACATCGTAGTAGAATCGCAGACGATATGGAAGAACTATTTCTGCAGACTGTTTAACGGCGACGACGAATCAAATCCCGCTGTCAGGCAGAATGAAACATTCAACCTGGACGACAAAGACCAACAATTTCGTCCACCCGACCTGGACGAAGTGAAGATAGTCATATCGCAGCTCAAGTCCACACAGCTGCTGGTGCTGACGACCTAACTGCCGAGCTGTTCGAAGTAGCAGGCGATGACTTGGTAAGGAGCATGCACCAACTCATCTGTAAAATATGGTCGGAGGAAAGTTTGCCCGATGAATGGAACCTCAGCATCGTTTGCCCGGTCCTCTGAGCTGCGTTAACTACAGAGGCATCAGTCTTCTTAACATCGCTTACAAGATCTTATCTGCCGTGTTGTGTGAACGCCTGAAGCCGTTCGTCAACAACCTGATCGGTCCATATCAGTGTGGTTTCAGACATGGAAAGTCCACCACCGACCAAATATTCACACGGCGACAGATCTTGGAGAAATCCCAGGAACTTCAAATCGACACCCACCACCATGTCTAGTTTTGACATTCCCGTCCGTTTGTGCAGGATGACGATAGAAAATGCACGCTGCGCAACATCAAGGTCGGTCAAGACTTCACCGAGACCTTTGATAATGAAAAAGAATTTGGACAAGGCGACGCGCTGAGATGCGACTTCTTCAACATCGTTCTTGAAAGAGTTGTGCAAAGCTCATGCGCCAACACCAGAGGCACAATCTTTCAAAAGTCCGTCCAATTACTCGCATACGCCGACGATATTGACATAATCGGAAGAACGCATCGTGATGTCACTGGTATTGAAACGGAAGCGGCGAAGATGGGTTTGGCGGTCAATGAGAGCAAGACCAAATATATGCTGTCAACAAGAAAGGACCCCCAAAACCGACGTCTTGGAGTAGTCAAGGACTTTGTCTACCTTGGCTCCGCTATAAATTCAGACAACGACACCAGCGCTGAGATCAATCGAAGTATAACTCTTTCCAATCGCTGTTTCTTTGAGCTACAGCAAAGTTTTCTCTCAACCGACCAAAGTGACCCTGAATAAGGCCTTAATCGTCCCAGTTCTGCTTTACGGTGCACAGGCATGAACTCTGTCAAAAGCAGATGAGGTTGATGGAGGAGGTGATGCAATGACGAACTGTACGGGCTATACATCGACGTTGGCTTAGCCAGAATAGTGAAGAGGGAAGTGCGGATGGACACCAACGCTCCGACCCCGAAAATCTTCGAATCCACACCCGGGGAACGGCACAGTAGAGGAAGACCGCGACTTAGGTGGCGCACGTAAATGGAAGGGGACCTCAACCAACTTGGCGTGCGAATCTGGAGGCAGCTGACTAAAGATCTGCCTGCCAAATGGTCATAAAGGTGAAGTACTTGACTACTTCGAAGCTGTTGCCAATGGTATTCGATCCCAGACAGTTGACAGATGATTGTTTTTAATCTTCACCTATGAAGAGTGAAGTATGAACGACAAAACTTCATTATCTTCGAATGTCAGCTCTGTGTTTTCAGACAGCATTGAGGAAAGACGCACCAGGTGTGAGCTACCTTATCATAACTAAGGATCGGGTCCGCTTATTGTTTAAATCATTTCATGAGCACAGTGGATACCCTTCTATTCAACTGACTTATGAACTTCAAGAACAACTGTACGGCTATCGTCGTATAACTTTGGGAAAAATATTTGCAGAGAACATGTCTTCTTCTTTTTCTTTGCCCAAGATGATCAGTGTATTGTAATGAAATCTACAGCGAAAAACCCTCTGGTAAGAGCAGATTTTGCCACTTTCCTTTAGAATCGATGTTCCTTAGCCACAAAAATGACGACCACAATAGACTTTCCCTCAAATGGAATCAACAGATGACTTTTTCTCATGGTAGGCGATGTATTCGCAGTCATACAGAGGACCCCCAAGATGAAGGTATGTACTCCGGAAATGTTGTATGGATCGAAGGCGAAAAGACGAAGAAAAAACAGAGATTTAAGGTAAATGATTTGTATCGTGTGAACGGTGTTTACATTCTTGGTCTATGAAGTTTGCCCCTAAGTTTAGAAATATTCAAAATGTATGACATTACAACAACTACGATATGAAAGTTTAACATTTACAAAAAATATCGACTTACCTTTCGAAAAGTTGAAATTGAGTTGAAATTCTTGTAGTCGTCGTCAGGAACCAGGAACCACAAAAACACACACACTGAGCTGTACTTCGACATTAGAAACGGCGACAGGAATAATTTTTACAAAAACTATAGGAACACTAACTATTTTATACGAAACACTCCGCCATGTTGGAAATCAAATTAAGCTGAGAAAACATTTACATACGAAGTGAAAAAACACTACCTGCCGCTGATCTATTATCCCCTGGGGTACCAATGTACGCCCACACACTTCTCAACTAATTTAAATCGAGAACAAAACACTTGCACCACCAATTAGAAGCAAATTTCAAAAGCCGGCACAAACCGAAATCGACAAGAATGTTCATGCACAATTCTCGCACATCTTGGCTGTGAAAACGAGCAGCGAAAATTGTTTATAATTCGATTTTAGCAACCCCGACGCATGATAAATTACGTTTACACAATTATTTTTACACTTTAGCAACCAAAAGAACTGTTTTTGCCGAAAAAATCAAAGGAGAAGCAAAAAACTAAAAATTAAAACGCGAACTAAAGATGTGATTCCGATTTGCGAACGAGGGAACATAACTGTTGCGTTGCGAACACACTGGCGAACACACTGTATGTAACTGGAAGGTAACCATTCCAGGAATTTCCATATGAAATGTAGAGCAAGGCCAAGGTGATGACAGATTATGTAATTGATTCCTGAAAAAAAGGTCAAATTAGTACTAGATGATCATGTAAAGTTTTTGAGGGTTGAAGTTGGGAAGAAATTAATAAGGGATTGGGGATTCTGTAGTCGATAAAGACAAGTGCGTGAATTTGACGAGAGGCTCCTCATGAACAAATTTGTGGACTTTGTTTAAAATCATAATAATCATCCTCATCTTTCACGAAGGTAGATGAAAATTGCTTTGAACGTGAATAGCTAAAAAGATTTAAGAACTAGGGTAGGTAGATAGGGGTGGCGGTTCAAATAACCCAATTAGCGCTGGGATGCGCCGATTTGAAACCACAACTCATTTGACCTAGTTGTTAGCGGGTGTTATGGGTTGATGGATGAAGATATCTTTGAGGTCGTCAAAGAAGGGTTTGCCTAGAGTGCGCTGTCTGACCATCGCTAAGGCTGGACATTTGCATAGGATATGATACAGAGATTCCTTTTCGCTGTTATCTTTGTAACTACGACAGATGGTGTTGTGGGTGATGCCTAGCGGGCTGCGTGGTCTCCTATTTGCCAGTGCCCTGTCTAGTAGCACAGTGCACTGTCAGTACACCTATTAGGACTCTAGCTTGTGTTTTCTCCAATGCTAGTAGGCTTTGTGTTCTTTTTTCATTCAGTACCGGCCATAGGGAGTAAGATATAACACAGTTAGCTCTGGCGGACCAGGCGTTAGAACTCATCGTTTGACTGGAATTTGAAGAAAGCATAAAAAATCCACAGTGCAGAATTACAATGAAATATTAACCAGGGCCTCAACCAACAAGCCTCTGCCGTCGGAATCACATGTCCAGTTCACCGTCACCTTGATATCAATGTGCAAGTCACACTAACAACTGCTGTTGACTTAAGGTGTGGATTTGGCAACAAATGGATTCAATCATGGATTAACCCGGTTTGTCTTGACATTGGATTGTTATCTCGAAAAAAATACGCATGATGGCATTTAGAGAAGAACAGAAATTAATGTGTATCTCCACGACCGAAACAAACGTTTTCAAGCCCAAAATCAATGGGAACGAAGTTTACAAATAAAATATCCCACATTTCCTCTTCGCCACTTAATTTACGACCTACTGATAATAATAATCAGTGTAGACTTTCTCCGCAACACAAATCACTATCAAAAATCTACTACAACCCCAGAAAGAGCAAGAATCACCACTGCGCCTGTCACTATGAAACGCCATTCTCTTCGGCAGAAAAGAGAATGAACATTTTCTCCTCAACTTCGCAGCATGCTTCTAGGCGACACTGAAGATTTGGCTTCTCAATTCAGTTGCGGTTTGCTTTACTCGCTTGAAGGATGTGCTCGTCGCTCGCTTTTCCCTTTTCGATTTCCGTTTGATTTTATCCCAAGGATCCGTATCCCAAATTGCCCGCCCCCCAGCTCCGTGCTGGTGAAAGTGAAAACACACCAGTGAAAGTTAAGATAGTTTTTTCCTTTATTTTTGGTTTGAAAAATGCATCGCACGCGTTACGTTCAAGTGTCTTGTGTGCTGCATATTTCGTAGTGAATAGTGATTCAAAGGGAAAAAAAAATCCTGTTCTTTCCTTTTTGCTTGAATTATTTAACAAGTGCGTCGTAATACATAAGCTCATTTGAGTTACAACTTACGGCAGAGTCAGATTAATATTCATCACCCCATCATCCGGTAACGACTCATTCTAAATTCTCCTCCCACGCCTGCACCCCGTAAAGGACTTATTACTTGCCTCCTGGAATAAACCGTTCGGCTTACCTCAAAGTAAGTATGTGAGAATATACCTTTTGAATTTTTTACGAAAACATCTCAAATAAATGTCGAAATAGAGGGCTACGGGTGGATATGCAAATCATACTAAACGACCTTCAATTTTTCATTACCCCATAACCCTCCTCCCATCTGCTGGCAACTGCTGCGTTTAACCCCCGAGAGCTAGGTTTTAGCACCTACCCTTCGGCCCGAAGTGAGGTGTCAGGACTCAACAGCATGCCTTAGAAGACTTATAATTAAATGCATAACTGTTGGAGGTATAGGACCGGAAACTTTTGACTCCTGCCACACTGCTCACCCCCAGACGGTCGGGGGGTGGATTCCACATGAAAGCCAGGAGCCACTTAAATAAAAAGGGATTTTGCATATTCATGGAAAGTGAACAACTTTGTGGTACTTTTGGGAGTGAAGTGTACGAATCACGACGACCATAGACGGCGGTGGCGGCATCCTTTTGCGCGTGGTACACTCGTATGCCAATCTGTGGGATGTGGAGTTTCAAGACGAATCCACCGCGGATGGAAGTATGCTTCGGATGCAATTCCCATGCCTGATTATGACGCTTTTTTTTTCGTCTGGCTTACTGTTTGCGTTGCATTTAGCACAGACTATGCTTATTTGCATGTGAAGCTCTGAGATTCACTGCACAGGGCATCATGAGAGAAGCTAGAGCAAATCTAAGCCATTCGATTGCAAAGGGTTTTCCTTTGTGGCGCGAGTTGAATGGCGCTGTTGTGGTGGTCGCTGTCGCCCTCGCTTGGCTAAAGCCCTTTTCGTGTTCCAGTTTAGGGAGGTTTGGCAATGTGGGAATTTATTTCCCGAATTCGATGAGTGCCCTGGGAAAATTTCAATGTGCGATGGAGGAAAAGGACGAATTCGATTTCTCAGAGCAATGGTGTTTTGAAAGGGATTTTTGGCTGCGGATGGAGTCTCCTCCGCATGGGTTGACGAGTGTCGTTTGAAATGCAAATTTTCGACTCGAAACTTTATTTATGGCTGTGGAATTGTTGCTATTTGATGGAAGGGTATTCAAATGAAATCGGGTTATTGAAAGAAGGCGAGTTCCTTCAGCGGGTCATTAGAAAGGGACCTGCTTGTGTATTCAGGGAATATTTTGGCGTCCTTTGGATCAAACGAAACGAGGATTTGGGGTTATTTCTGTACAAACTTGTCGAATGTTAACTTGGAAACCTTTGGTGCAGAAATTTGCTACATTTTACATCGTATCCTCTTTCTTGTGAAGAGGTTAACGGCTTGAATGATTCCACCAACAAAGGGGCCACAATTAAAGTGCCGCCGAATGCATTGTACGTCTGAGCAGGCGGGGGGATGGCTTGAACAAAAAGGGATAGAAACCTCAGGAGTTTCCTTAAATCGGCAATGTGACGGTAGTACTCCAGCTCATAAAATTCTTCTGGTGGTTAGTGCGGGATATTTGCACAGCAGGTATTGGACGGAGTCAATCTCCGGTTCGTTCCTGTAGAGGTACCCATGGGTAATCCAAGTCGTTCCCCGTAGATTTCTCCAAAGATACTTGAAACGATTCTTAATTCCTCGGCGTAGCTAAGTCTTTCGCTTAGAGTAGGAAAAACCTTTTTCTGAAACCATAATGGCGACATCGTCAGATTACTAGGAGCAATTAGCATGGAGTGAGCTCTTTCTTGAGAGATACCTCTACATGCTTTTAGGGTTGCCTAGGGTCGAATTGATGACGCGTCATTTTAGGTCGGGTACTGTGCTGTATAGGATTTTTTCGGTGCTCACATTCTTTCAATGTCGGTGTGAATAATTCTTTGACTTGGAGAGATTTCTCAATCATGTAGGTAGCTTAGGCACTGTGGTTTTTATTAAGAAGCCTATTGTGCTGAATTCTAGAGAAATTTAGATTTTAGAAAGTTAAGGGGCTCTGCTGTTTAGATGGAAGGCAGGCTATTTTAAGATACAACTTTGTTACCAACAATTTTCTTTCTATCACAATAGATTTGGTCATCATGAAGCCAAATTTTAACATTTGATTGGGTAAAAAGGGTCATACCCGACAGGCAAATTTAATTGATCAATTTAGTCAGGTTCTGGCAGAAAAAAACATCAAAACGTGGAAAGGAACATGAGAATGTTGTCGGCAGTTAGATGCGGTGTCGCAGGAAGAAAGATGAGTTCCTATGCTTGGAATTCCGTGATTACTTTGAACTAAGGCCGGCCATTTTCTTAGTACAGGTCTTCGTTAAAGACTTTATCAAGTTGGAGGTGACCAACTATTACTAGAGCCGGGCAATCGGATAGGAAATGGAACCGCGTTTCCTTTTCCTGTGTATTATTAGAGTAAGTTCGGGTATTGTGGTATAGGAGGGTAATCTGGTATAGCCAGTTTTTTCGAAAACTAAGCAAGCTACCTTAATGTTTGTTACATGCAAGGCTGTTCTGTCAACTTCAAAAACAGTCACGTTTTTGGTCATTTGTATCGAATGTATAATTGGTTGCAGTCGAGTTTTTTTTTTTTGTGATTCGAAAAGAAACGTTTAGTTATCAGTTTTGGACGAGAGTTGGCCCTTAGCAGACATTTCAGGGCCTTTCTATAACCATAAGATCTTGTGGGCTAGAATTCAGATTGAGATTTAAAATCAGAGGAGTGATGAGCTTTTATGGTAGATAGATTGCCGGAAAGATCTTTGTGTTTATTCTCATGTGCATGTTGTGAGAAGGTTGGAAATGATGTCCCGATTTTTTGGTTTAATTGACTTTTTGGCCATGAAATCTGCTACTCAAATTGCTGTTAGAGAGAGAAGAGGGATCTTCAAGGTACTTACAAAATGATACACAGCTTTATGACAATGCTTGCTTCAGCTTTCTTTACTTTGCAGTCTTATGATTTTAGGTGGAAGTATTTCCTATGACAAAAACGTCCAAAATAGGAAATGTTTAAAAGTTGGACAGGTTGGTACTCAGGGACTCAATCAAGCGCTCCTCCTGAAACAATTAAGTGTGTGCTCATTGGTTCTTCTGAGGTATTATAAAGAACACCAGACTTGTGATTCATAGTGAGTCCAGTATCCCAAAACCATAGCAAATGCTAAAGGCTCTATTGCACCTTAAGAACACTTAACACTTACAGTTTAGTGGTCTATGCAAGGAATTATCCTCTTTTCATTCTTGGAAAGCAAAATGCAAAAAGTGGTTATAGAGCCCCATTCAACGGAAATTCCGTATTTTGCGCATCCACCATCTACCCGGATCATTTACCGACCGATATTCAAAAGTTTAAAAAGTTAATAAGCATTCGCGAGGAATCAAGTGTAACGAAAACGATAGAAATGTATTGAGGCTTTCAAAACTTGTGTTCCTTTCAAAAGTAGACATTTTTCAAGTTAATGATTTTAAATCTCATTGACGCGATCGGAAATTACGTATTTTGATTAATAAAAATTAATTTTTCAAATACCTAATGTTATATTCTGTTGTATCCCCAAAATACCCTCATAATTAAAAGTTGGCGGGACAACTCAAAGTCACGCTTCACGCAAGGAAGCAATTTATTCCCGCATCCGAACAGCGAATTGAGAAGCATCCGCCTGACAAATTATACTCCCGGAGGCTTGTCATTCCTTGACAAGAGGTGGTGCCGCGAAAAATGTTCGGTGGACACATGGCTGGGGCTTGAACAAACGCGTCTCGGACAGCAGTCTACTAAGTCACGGCGCCCTTAGAGTCATTATCATCATCATTTTCCAATGGCCCGCTTATCCACTATAAGGGTCATAGGTTTAGAATGCTTAAGTGGACTCTCCAAATTTCCCGATCTTTCGCCATCGAGTCTAAACCATCAGCAGCTATCCCCATACTTGGACTTGGTCCAACCACCACATTCCGGGCTTATCCAGGGGACGCCTATCTGATGGCCCTTAGAGTTAAATACCTAATTAAATTTGTAGGAGGCCTACATTTTTATTTTGAACTAGCGGACCCGACAGACGTTGTCCTGTCCGTTACGACACGTTTTACCGATATGCTAACTTTCGATAAACTATATATTAAGTGACATTTGATATTGAGTTTGGCATCTTAATCTTGATTTTCATTTTGTTTAAATAATAGCAAACTAAGAAAATACTCAAATAATTTTCGTGAGTCTTATTTTTATTAATGTTAAAAAATTAAAGTATTGAAATAAATGTTAAATTTTAATACTAATCTTATCTTAATGCGAGTTGATGAACAATGTTTTTTGTCAATCTCTGTGGTGTATAAATGAATAAACTTGATGGTTTGCCTACGCGATAACACGCAACATATAATTGGCCATGTGAAAAGCACGAATTTTTAAGATCTAACCCACAAATGGACATTGTTTGGCCTTGTGACTTATTAATAGTCATTGCAAATGCCAAACGAATTGGAAATTGGTGGCGTCTAATTGGGATGGGCGAGTCTGAAGGGATCATTGGGATCCATTGCAGGAGAACAACTTCACCTTGAAACTTGCCGTTTAAAATGGTAGCTTTAAGAATATTGCCCATGATTTCTGTTATGACCAACCGCGTGCCATTGCGTAGCTTAGGTGCATTTAAATTCCGAAGCTAAATGGTGAACCAATTTTTAAAATCAGGTTATGTGGTAAATCCAGTGAATTCAAGAATTCAATAGGATAGTTGACTCCTTCATCAGGATCGACAACAGTGTCGATCGACTTGAACGACATCTCATTGCCAGGCAAGGACTGTTGTATTTTTAAATTAATAGCGACAACATCGATATTTTTTGCGGCCAAAATAGCTCGTTCACGTAGTAGTAATTAGCGCACAAATTTGCGAATATGCTTTCAATCAAATCATTTTTCGTGGCTACCATGTTGCAATAGAATTTTCCCATTGCCAATGTTGAGCAATTGTTCGGAGAATTTCGTTAATTCTGGAACTCCACCTTAACCTTCGCCGATGCCGCAGCCTTGATAAGGCTTTTTTGTACTTAGCCGTAGTCAACACGAAAAGGGGAGGTGTTTTTAGTGAGTAAGAATCTCACACTACCATGAGCACGTGCGGTAGATCCTCATGGTGTCTCATGAAAGATTTTCACCTACCCTCGTAAAAAAAAAATTGTTCGCAGAATGACCGTGCCAATGGATCGTTCTGCAGTTAAACACGCATATTTATGTTAAGGCGTAATGTATGGACATGTGGTCATAGGTATGATTTTTTCAAACATGCGTTAATTTCGTCAGCATATGTAGCGCGTGGAATGACCGGCAATATCTGTCTAAAATCACAGCAGCAGTAGAGCACCACCGAAAAGTCTGGTATTATAATATTATTAGCGGACCCGACAGACGTTGTCCTGTCCGATACGACACTTTTTTTTCCTGTAATATCGTCGAATAATATACATACATATATTCACGCAATTATACATACATACATTTAATATTGAAAAACATAAAATTGAAATCAAATTTGAAATAAGTGACATCAGGGCCACCTTTATAAACATGAATTATTCTCAGCAGGTAAGTTATTATTTAACGTTTTTGAAGGTTTTAAGGGTCAATTATTCATGGAAAAGTATTGGTTAGTGAATCTAAACCATTCAGGGAATCGCTCAAACACACACACAAAATTTCATTTAAATCGGTCCAGACGTTTAGGAGGAGTTGCATTACATGCACACGTACAGAAGAATTATATGTGTATATTAAGATAATTGCAAATAAGCAATGCTTTTTTCAGGAGTTCGATGCTTATGTTGCGTTCTTTGAATAGGGCTTTATGAATCTAAGCCATCTGGCTGCATTGGCTGCATATTCAAAAACTGTAGATTGTTTTGACTCCATTAAGTGCGATTTGGATACAATCTTGCAAGCGTTTTGAAAGAGGCAAGTCTCAAGCTTAATATGGAGGCGATACGAGCGATTTTTGTGATATGCCACTTACATAGTGACTATGAGAAATTAATCGTGTCAGCTGAGTTGAGGTCGAGCTCCTTCGGCCTAATAGAGTTAGGTAAGGTAAGGTTAGCGGGCCCATGAAGCCCATAAGACCCTCTTCATCTACCTTAAGTCTAAGTAGACCCGTTGTGGTGTCCATGTGTTTTACACACTACATATTGTACTTCCTACTACGTGGTTGAAACCTGACATGATGAAAAGAAACCTGCCCCTGGGCCAGTGTCTATCTTGGCCATCCATATAGATAGACTTGATTTCGTTAAAATTTTTTTTGTTTTCCCACTGTTCTCTGCTTAAAAAGATGGAAGAAAAGGGATTGCTGAAGTCCAGATACGCAAACGTGTAGTTGAAGTCAACTCAGAACGCTCTTTGCTGCAGACTTTTGCATGAAGAGATCTAGGGGTCTAAGATTAAGAATTGTCCCCAACCCTGCTGTAGAAGTTAATCTCAATGTACTGGTCTCTCCAACCCAAGCTAGTGTCTGTATCTTAGTCAGGGCTTCAAGATTAGTGTTTTTAATTGCAGCATGACACCAGACTGAACTTTCATACGTAAGTATCGCCCTTACAACTGCAGAGAAAAGCCATAGAATCAAGCTGGGTTTAGGTCTTCAGCTCTTCCCAAAAATCCTACTGCGAGTGTAGAAAGCGTTCGGGCCTAATAGCGTCAATAGAAGTGTGCATCCTTTGGTGGTAGTATCTTGAGACGACAAACACTTCATAATCTCTGCTGACGAATTCTGTTCTTTGAGAGGAAATGCGAGACCATTTTATTTTAGGACCGCAAGTATAATAATGAGGATTTTCCTCATACTTTTGCATAGCACAAACCATAGAAATTTTGCCGATTCAGTTCTTGAGTGCAAGATCTTTACGCAAAATTCGCTACAATGTGGTCTGAAATATTCCAAATTCCTGTGAACGGCGTGGAATCGACCGATTTGGCTCATTTTGAACTGAGGCTCTTACGGCTGCGATATTTTCGGTACTTCGTTGTCTTACTGGCACAGCAACAGGAACAGGAACATTCAATAGTGAATATGTTGACTCGAATTTATCCACTATAGCATGCACAGCCTGTCGATGGGACGATTTTTCGACCAAAAATTGGAGTAAGCGATCATCGACTCAGAAATAATTTTTAAAAATTTTTAAACGTTACTCGTTCGTGAAGTTAATATTAAAAAAGTAAACCTTGACTGACGTATTGACATTGACAGATTATAAAAAAAAGTTTAAGAGTGCGTTTGTATTAAAATACAAAATTGTTGTCCCTGTTTAACAAACCTGTACGTGCACTAACTTTATTCAAATAAATTTACACAACGGAGTCGGCTTTAGGCGGGTTTAGCTCAAAAATATTGAGACTTAGAAACTGTGTAGTCTTTAGCCTACTTCAATGGAGTTTCTTCTGTGTCCTTTTTGTAAGTGCATCTTTGAAGGTACTTGGATATAACAATGGAAGAGAAAGAAAAAGTTTCTCGAAGGAAAATCAAGAAAATTGATATTCACTGATATGTTGAACTGGCTTCAAGGAATTTGTGTCTTATGCGTTGGTCTGGGAATTTCACACTTATGGATTTGATAGGTAAAATCAACCGTTTAACTTTTAATACACAACTTCCTCGTACGACTCATTTCCTCATCAATTCGTCATGTTATTGTATTTTACACTTCCGTTCTTGAAATAAGATTTATGTATCGTCACGCAAACATGTTCCCACGGTCTATAGGAATTTATTTTGAATTAACCTAACAAACGATTTAAGTTTATTAATGAAGGTATTACATGAATGTAACTTTCTATAGTTACACAGTTTTCAGTACTAGACACACACAAAAAATCACTTCTTCAGCTAAGTGCTTTAAAATCACCACTCTTCCCAAAGCCATAAATAATGCGCAAACAGTTTCTAAACCTCAAGAAATCTATTTCACAAGAAATACTCGTACTAACACCCGTGCTCTGACAATTTTTCAACACCTCAAGCATAAGCCTACCACGCCAACGACATGCTTATTACCAATTATTCCCAAACATTTATCATTCCCCAGGTAAAGAGAGCCCGCACGCTCATACCCAAAGCCGCGCACCGAGAAATGAATGAAACTTCCTCCCCTTCAGTCCTAACGACATCTCTATACCGTGCACCATCTCTTTGGGTCATAAAAAATAATGAATTATTGCTCCAAATTGAAAAGAATAATTGCGCCGCTGCCATTTGGGGGAAGGGCCTCAAGTCATAAATCGTAAAACCGTACCGGCCGCCTTCTTGAAAATTAAAAGCAATCCGTAATCTTAATTCGTGATCTTAGAAACAAAATAAATAAAAGAAAAAAAAAAGTTACAAAGCCCAATGAATATACACGGAGAGTAATGATGTTTCTATAACGTGCGCAAGGGAGGAAAGGACCCAGGACCAGCACTCATCATCAGTCACATCCCATCCATAAAAGTTGAAATTTTTAATTAAAGTCAACCCCAGAACTGTTTCTTATGAGGGAGCAACCACCCACAGACGTCTTGTGGGTGGGAAAGAAAGAACGTCTTTCCTTTGGATGTGTTTTCAATTTCTTTTCCTATGTGTGTGCTTCAACTTTCATTATTTTCACAGTCATTATGAGAAGTCAACTCTGCAAGTGTTCAACGACCCAACGATCTACGACCCTTGTTCCTTCGCTTTCCTTGCCTTCAGGACTAGCTTCGGCCAGAGTCTGAGCCTGGACATGACTGTAGTCGAATCATCACGGATGACTCCAAAATCAGTCATAGGTGCTGGTGTCTTCGTGGAGGTCGATAACACCAGACTTCACTACTCGTTGGGCAAGCATGTCTTTGTTTTTCGAGCAAAGACCTTTGCTATCCTAATGGCTGCGAACTATGTTGTTAGGAATAGGTGGAAGGGTCGGGGCATCTGTGTCTGTAGTAATAGCCAGGCCTTGCTAAACCCTTAACCAGTTCCAAAATTCTGCAGGACGGAACTCTTTGAATCTTTTCTGGGTCCCAAGTCACACTGGGATCTTTGGAAATGAGATTTCCGATGAGTTTGCTAGACAAGGCTCAGAGGATTTTTTCTCAAGATCAAAACCTGAGTTGGGCCTTTCCGCGTCCTCGGTCAGGGCTTCCATTGACGATAGGGTTTCCTACAAACACAATAGTTTGTGGCACGGTAGGCAGACTAAACTGTAAGAAATCAGCGGCATTCTTGCTGTCACTCAGCTGAAGAGACTGTAGGCAACTTATTGACGTTCTAACGAGACACTTCGCTTTTGTCAAGCTACGATGCCCGTGGAGAGGGCGACGATACTTCGGATCATTTCCTTTGCGATTGTCATGAATTTGCTCAGATCAGGTGGCAGTTTTTCGGTGCTGATATGGTGAGTGCTGATACTGTTAGTTCCCCATCATTGAAATGCCTTCTCGGCTTTCTCCAAAAGTCGAGGATATTCCAGTAAAATGGGTAACAACTGAGTCCTGCTTTCAGGTAGTACAATGGACCAGTTGCGTCTGAGTGCTCCAGTATAGCGTTTCCAAACCGGAAAAAAAAAAGTATTCAAATAAGGTTCGGACACTGTGGGGTGCTTATTATTATTATTAGTGAGGAGCGGTGTGTCCACTCTAGCACTGCGGTCTCCTATAGAGGCCTATTGTGCTGTCCCACATGTTTAGAGCAGTTTGTCTGCTCCAGAGGAAGTCAGGAAGCTAATCAGTCTCTCTAGGTGAAGCGTGCTTGCCATTGGTGAGACGAGTTCACTGCCTTAGGTCCGCTTTCTCACATGAATAAGGGCTGGACATTCTGTGACGATATGACGAGAACTTTCATAGCTCTGCAAGCACAGTCTGCAGGTAGGGTTCGGTGACAGGCCAAGCTTGCGTAGGTGCCGTTTTAGTCGCCAGTGGTCACTTAGGATGCCGGCTAGAATTCTACGGTGGTTCCTGCTCAGACTTAAAAGAAACTTGGATTTCATTGGGAAAGAAGTATTTGGTACATTTCTGTACTACACTTCCTATCTAAATTGTGTTGGATTTGAGCATGGATTGCTCCCTCATGAAGTTTTTAAAAATGGCCTTCTTTACTCCACAGGTTGGTTCAGGACCAGTGAGGGAGTCCTTTGAGTCCACTGTTTCATTGCCGATGTGGCCCTTTTGAGCAGGGATCCAGTGTAGTATGACGAAGTTGTTCTTTCCCAGTTCTAGAAGCAACGTGACCGTCTCTAGGACTAGTTTCGATTTAATCGTGCCTGAGTTCAGTGCTTTCAGGGGAGCTTACTGTCAGAGAAGATAAAAATGGTTTTGCCACGGAAGTTAGAGAGCAAGTTTAAGCTTGAGCTTGAGTATGTCCCTAGGTTTACTGATATGTTAGTGCTAGACGACTCTCCGAATATGCCAGCCGCAGATCCACTGTCTCTTTTAGAGCCGTCCGTATACCATACTTGGTCATGCTCTGAAGCACGGAATTTGAACTTTTCATTACATTGGGAGAATGTCATCCAACGGCATGCTGAACTCGCTACTTTGAAGTAGGGAGGAAAGCATGTTAAGGTGACCGTCAGAGGGATATTCGGAGCTGATGTTTAGGTTGCAGGCTGAGTTTTGCCTGAATTTCTACATGGACTCGAACTAGCGGTAGACCGACAATGGCGTTAATCGAAGCGATGGGGGTGGGGTGCTTACTGAAAACGCATATGAATGCACAGAAGAGAAGCAGCACAAGATCGCTTCGGTAAAGAGAATGAGAGGAACAGTGTCCGGGAGCCCCTATAGGGTAAATGCACTAATTGAAGAAGTTTTGCTCTTGTGCAATGAAGTCATTTTCCCGTCGAACGTCAAGAAGAAGATTGAACAGTGCACCTTCAACTTGTTCACTTAAGGAAGCATCAAGACATGATCACTTATAAGGACAATCAATTAAATTCCAGGAAATCACTGAAGACATTTCAATGCATCATCGTTTTTTCACAATCCAGTTCCTTGGACGTTCGTTATTGATTTATTTCTTATTACTGCACACATTCTTCCACTTACATATGTTTAAGAGTAATTTCATGTTTTTCTGTTTGTACAGTCTCCCAAGCTCAATTGAAACTGAAAGTCACCACTAGGTAATTCATAATCGTTTCGAGTTGTTTTCATATCTAGTCTTTTTGATCGCCTTTTGGAGTCACCCTAGTTTGCAGCGGGGTACGCGTATGTTATGCATTTAACTGGATGTCATCCAACAAAGATGGATGGCACATGTGACAGAAGAATTTTTCTTTAACCGGCTTACTAACTGTTTCGCTTTCTTGTTTTTAGTCCAACACACGCTATGGTGTGATTGGTGAAAAAATTGTTATGTGGAACGGGTTTGCTGTTTGCAAAGTTTTACGCATACTTCTAGGCTTTTATAAAACATGATTGACAACCCACATATGCATACACAAAAAGAGATTCTTTCAATATATAACCTCGTCTTTCTTGTTGTCTGTTAACATCGACACTGTGCGAGTAACTACTAGCGAAATTCGAGATAATCACAATGAATGGGGACTTAAGCTAGTTCTGCGTAAGGACTGTCTGTCCTAACACGCGTTAGACATGATCGATGAACGGTGTACTAGGAGAAGCCTTTCGGTCAGTCCTCTGAAAACTGAGAGTCCTCTGAAACATGAAGAAGGGCCTGTCATGGTTGCATGACAACATTGCCGACTATGCCTGGCACTTTTTTTTTAATGTATTGCGTCACTTAGGACTATGTCCTTTAATGTTTGTTATCACTCAGCGATGGAAAGAAAGGAAAGGGTATAGGGAAGTGCTAGAAATGGAAGATGAGAGGAAAGGTAGTGAGGTGATGATGCGAGTTAATTTTGAACTTTTTGCATGTTATAGGTTTTTGGAAATATTGAGGACGGCAGATTATTCCCTAATCGTGAACGATCTTCTAAATTTTACTGTCCGCCTGAAATCACACCTTAGGATGTAACGGTGTGCGGAAGATGCTGCACGAGCATTACAATTAAACAGACGCACAGGCGGAATACAACTGCATGTAGAAACAATTGTGGTGAAACTACAAGTATAGTAGCGCCAAGCAACCCACGTTCCAGCGGTATTCAAGAGAAGAAGTTCCACTACAAATTGATCGATTGCTGATCAGTCTAAAC
The DNA here is from genome assembly GCA_917880715.2 of Matsumyia berberina. Lineage (NCBI taxonomy): Eukaryota > Metazoa > Arthropoda > Insecta > Diptera > Syrphidae > Matsumyia > Matsumyia berberina. Next base: position 103,477,461 of record OU862870.1, on the reverse strand, counting down.
GCTTGTCGCTGAACATGATCGAGTAAACTCAAGCATAATATAGGGACACCTGCCCAAGCATGAGAGTTATATGCCAGTTTCGAACGAATGTAAGCTTTATAAAGGGTTTTGCAATAGGGACGCTACAAAAGTATAGCGACAGGGACAGCAAACGACGCCATATTTTTCTTGCGGTTTTTTGACATTTCTCTTCAGTAAGGTTTGCCATTTCATAATGAAAAGATATATGAGCCAACAACGAGTCGAAATTATTAAAATTTACTACCGAAATTCGGAGTCAGTGGCCTCAACGTTAAGAGCGCTACGTCCAATTTATGGTCGTCATAATCGTCCTAGCAGATCAACAATTGAGCGTCTAGTGGAAAAATTTGAATCCACAGGCACAGTACAAAATGTTCCCGTGCCAGTGAGACACAGAAGTGCCCGTAGTGTCGAGAATATTGCTGCCGCTGAGGCTTCAGTTGCAGAAAGCCCAAATGTGTCTCTCACACGTCGTTCTCAAGCGTTGGGCATCTCTGTAACGTCGTTGTGGCGAATTTTGCGAAAAGATCTTGGCCTACATCCTTACAAGATTAAATTGACGCAAGAACTGAAGCCGCTTGACCACCAGAAGCGTCGTATGTTCGTGAATTGGGCTGAGCAACAACTTGAAAATGATTCGGATTTTCATCGAAAAATCATCTTCAGCGATGAGGCTCATTTCTGGCTGGATGGCTTCGTCAATAAACAAAATATGCGGTATTGGTCAGGCAGCAATCCACACGTACTCCATGAGTCATCATTGCATCCCGAAAAAATTACGGTTTGGTGTGGTTTATGGGCCGGCGGCGTCACGTTACTGTGAATGGGGATCGCTACCGTTCAATGATAACCGAATATTTTTCGCCCCAATTGGATGATATGGACTTGGAGGACATGTGGTTCCAACAGGACGGCGCCACAAGCCACACAGCGAATGTCACAATCAATTTATTGGAAACCAAGTTTGGAGAACGTGTTATCTCACGAAATGGTCCAGTCGCTTGGCCGCCTCGGTCGTGCGATTTGACGCCGTTAGACTATTTCCTGTGGGGCTACGTCAAGTCTATGGTCTATGCCAACAAGCCAGCGACGATTGATGAACTTTGTACGAATATCGAACGTGAAATTGCAGCAGTATCGGCCGATTTATGCTTGAAAACCGTCGAAAATTGGGTTCAGCGTCTGGACTTCTGCAAGCGTGCCCCTGGTGGCCATGCAAAAGAAATCGAGTTCCATACATAATGGCATCGAAAGTACTTTCACAGGAATAAAGAATTTCATTGATATCCAAAACCGTTTTTGCTTTATTTAAAAAAACTTTTGTAGCGCTCTTATTGCAAAACCCTGTACATCGTAGCCAAGTCTGTAGGAGTGAAGAACTATTAAAGGCAACCAAGGCATTTAGCCGCATTTTTAGCAGCATCTGAAATTTGGTGTTTTCAACGAAGGTCTGGACTAATGTGCATGCCAAGCATTGACAAACAATTTGTGTCCTCAATGGCGACTACATTCATTTTCAATTTGGCTATATTTGGCTTCAGAGACAGGAGACAAGCACTGGGTTTTTGTCGTGTTAAACTCAATTCGTTTTAAAGCATTAAAATTGATGATTGCACAAAGTTGACAGACATTTGTTGACGCTTGACTCAACGACTTGAGCCTTTGTCGTGGGTTCGTTAAAGAATATGCGAAGTTAACAGTCCTATCATCCGCGAAGGAATGGATTGGATTGCGAATTACAGAGAGAAGGTCAATGATAAAATAACGAAGCCATGGGTGACACTATTGCTAGTTAGGAAGGGGTAGAAGAACATCCATCTTATACAACCTTTATTGAACGACTATTTAAGAGGCTCGCAGTCCATTTTAAGAAGACATTATCAACTCCATATGCTTGAAGCTTGTTTAGAAGGTCGTTGTTCCACACTCTATCAAACACTTTCGAGATATCGAGGCAGACTATTTGGCACTTACCGTGCTGGTGTATGCAATGGTTGCATTTTTAGCACGGGAGAACCATTAGGTCGCCAGTAGAGCATCAAAATATCTCCATGATCTTAGAGAGCACTGACGATATAGCTATAGGTTGGTAGTTAAAAGGACAAGTTTTTTCGCCTTTTTAGGTAATTGCCTGAACATGCGCAAGTTTCCACCTGTTGGTGTAACAGCTTACGAAGAGGTTTGGCCATGGTAGAAGAACACCTCTTCAAAACAAGGGGAGAAATTCCATCTGTATCCGAGTATTTGTTACAGTTGAAATCTTTAGGGACTTGAACTATTGGACGGGTTTGGAAAAATATTTGTCCTAATTTGTGTTGAACTCTATTCAGTAGAGGTGGATTGAAAGAGCTCAGATGGCAAGGTTGGAATTTGTTGCGTCTTCGAGTTTGAATGGTCTTGCGCGACACTTATTTAACGACCCTAGTTCCATGGAAATGTCCTCTGAGGCAAATTAACGTTCAACTTTCGTTGCGTTCAGGACTGGCTTCGATCTGACTCTAAGCCTGGACAGGCCTGTAGGCGAATTTTCACGGATGACTATAAAACGAGTCATGGGTTCGGTGCTGGTATCTTCGTGGAGACAGACGTCTTTAGTACTCGTTAAGGAAGTATGCCCCTGTTTGCAAGGCGAAACTTATGATATTCTAATGGCCTTGGACTTTTATGTAATGAATATATAGGGCCTGCATAGCGTTTAAGGCCTTGCTGAACTCTTTAACCAAGATCGCAAGTCTGAACATTTTAAATCTTGTCTAGCTCCCAAGTCACACTGGGATCTCGGGAAATGAGATCTGCGACGTTATGATTTTTTAGTATCTGAACCTGTCCCCGGTCAGAGCCTTCATTGCGGTTATTTAGAATACAGGCAGACTAAATGAAAGAAATCAGCGACACCCTTGCTGTCTTTCGGAAAAAAATACTGTAGGCGACTGCTATGTTTAAGTGTGACACTACTGTCTGTGACGCTTCTAGGGAGGGTGACGTTACTTCGGAGCATTTCCTTTATGATTGTCTAGCCTTCACTCGGATCTGATGGCAGATCTCCGGTGCTGATGTGCTGAGTAAAATGAGTTAAACCGTGTCCTGCTTCCTAGTAGTACAATCGGTCAGTTCTAAAGTTCTTCAGGTTATGTCGAACTGTAGAAATTTACATTTCTGGTCTGAAAAGTTTTACAGAGTTTACAGAACATGCCAGGTATGATGCTGGGAATTCTAATGCCTCTGCAGTTGGACTCTCACTGAATCTAGGAGACCTGAGGTCTCAGAATTCTAGAGTAGACGTTTTTTGACAGCCGAAGGTCGTGAACGAAGAATGTAAAAGATTTCCATCTGAGGCCTTTAATACGCCGTTTCTGACAAATAAAACCAAAACTTAGGCTTTATTGTAAGGAAGAGCACTCCATTGGCGATTTTCCAAGAAATTCGTGATTAGAGATGAGACTAGGCCTGACATATAGAGCTACAAAAGGTTTGGTTTGTTTGACGATGTTGTTTTGAGCTGTTGGTTTCCAACTCGTCTCATTCAATCTTTATACGGATATTCCACTGCAAATAGAGGATATTATTACATTCCTTCTCAAACCCTTGACGGTCCATTTAAAAGATCTCTAAATTTGGAATTTCTCAAAATTCGAATGCTTATAGCATCAAGCACTCAGTTTCCAATTCAATGATTGCAATATATTTTGCCTGAACTCATTTCCTCTCGTTTCTTTTAGCAACACACTGTACCTAAGCTAAACTGGAGCTACTACATACTTTCTACTTCACTGAGAACCAAATTAAGGCGCATTTACCTTACAATTTAGAATTAAACTTTTCCATTTCGGCGAATTCATAACAAGCCAAAAAGCCCTCTTGAAAGAAGAAAGTAAAAAGGAAAGCAAGCGAAAAAAGAAAAAAAAAATGAAGAGATTTCCAAAAACAACTCAGTAAAAGGGCTTTTCATTACCACCCTTCATTTTATCCTGTTTTTTCGGTGGCAATGGCAGTTGTCGTTACCAATAAAGGACTCCATAAATAACAAGCGTGTGACATATTTTTTTCCACAGATTGTTCTATTCTGTACATGAAAGAAGAAAGAGAAAATGGAGAAAACCATAATCCGAGACTACCCACTGAGTCTTACAACAACACCACATTCTTTGCAAAAATTCAAACTCAAAGAGGATGACAGATACACATTTCTCCTATGAGATTGTGTGTGTCTCTGGAGTCGTTCATGTCTAACCCTAAACTGACTTCGTTTACCTTCCGAAAGGAGATGATTTACATTATTCATCCCAAGGATCACATCCCGCAGTGTGCCGTCATTGGAATTATGACAGTATAATGGAAATGGCTCTTATCCTTGTAGGTTGGTGTGTATGTTACAACAGATAGGGCTTTAGCCTTGGCTCCATGGTGTCTCCGGCAGATACAAAGTCACTGTCAGACAGATTGCTGCCATTCATTACTTGTGTGCTCCGCACAGTTTGGAAAAGTGTGAATTGTTTTAATAAATACTTCATCGTTTTATGATGCGGTGTCGGTTGAAGGACATTTCTCGTAACGTTGCAATATCTGAGATTTTAAGGAAAACTTTTGTTTATTACTTTGTAGAATGCTTAGGAAGATAGGCGATCACATCCTGAAAGCAATTTTGCGGAATAATTTATTTTAAACCGAATAACATGGGTAGATGTATAAAATAGCAATTGAGACGTTTACTGCTAGGGTTTGGGAATGCTATGAATGCAGGATAAACACAAGAACACGGTCAAACTTGTTCACTCGACGTCAGGCATAGAATAGGAAATTGTTTGAGCATTTTTTTGTACATAGTCTTCCTCGTCAACTTCAGTTATTAAACCCAGTATCAGCGAAACCTTTGGTCAACAGTGAAGAGAATAATAGTGTTTTCTATTAAAAGCGGCGCACACATGTTATAATCACTGGTTCGGCTTCCGCCCTCTTGGGACCGGAACCCTTCTGTGGCGTTAAACAGATTTGTTAAACAACTGGGAACACAAAATTATGAAGCCCTTTTGCTATAAAAAAAATTAAAACTTCCTGAAAGGAACAATATGAGGAAGCTAGTTAGCCATTGCGGCCTAAGACATCATCCCAACAAACTAAACCCATGTTCAGATGAAGAGTATCTGTTAGGAAGAGGAAGAAACCTCTGAGCACATTCTATGCGAATGTCTGGCACTATACTGGCTACGCAGATAGATTTGTCATAGGGAATTACTTCATTAGGAATGTAGTAGACCTATGAGGCTAAGTAGACCGGAGACACAATAGATCTTGCCTAGTTCGCAGTGTCAGTCATAAGGGCAGGTCATTTAAAAAAAAACTCACTACAGAGTGAGCAATAGCCAGTTAAGAAGACTCTCGGGATCTTAGCACCAAGCTTACTCAATTGACTTTATGCAGCTCAAGATGAATCTTGCGAAGCTTCTGAAGGTTTTCCAGTATTTAGTTAGCTACAAGAAGGCAGCAGGTCAATAGATTTAAATTCAGACTCTTGGCTGCCAAGAAAACAGAACTCGAGGAGACAACTGTTTTTTGTTTTTTGTTGCAGTCGGAGTCGAATTGTTTAACTAACCTCAACTCAGACTACCACAATGCATTGTCTTGACTCTACCCTTAGGGTGCTTCATCTCTATTGAAATAGCTGGAAACCTTAGAAACCCTATTCATCGGAATACGATCTCTTTTAATACACTGATGATTCGAAGATGGAGCGTTTTCGGTCTGAAGTATTCTTTTCCACAGCCTAGACAAACCTTTTCGTTAACGTTGATAAATATTTTACATATTTTAAGCAAAAATCTCGGCCAATTTGGCAACATGACAGACTAGCCCTGCACAGCAGCTTCGACTGAAAGGGCGTATTTATATTCTCTCATAGGGTGCCTCTCGTAGTCCTTGGTGGAGTCAAGCTAAGTTATAGAAACGACTATGGCGTTCATAGATTAAGGTGCATAAGATGTCGGCGCTCAGCATAAAAAAGAAGGGGGACATCTGTGTCAATGCTTTTAAAATTTGTAAAGAATCTTCTTGGACAGGAATATATTTTGAATCATCACTGGCAAGGAGTCTGGGTACTGTCCTCTAAAGGAGTAGCATCACAGACTTAATCGTTAGCCTAGACAATCATAAGACCTATTTGAGTATCACTCAAGATTCTAAGAGCAACCTCTTCTACGCATGTGAATACCAAGAGACGATACAGTTGGGTTTATTCAAACCGACATAGTTCACCGATATCGATCTTGAATCGTTGATCGAATCTCCTGCCAAATAGAATCTAAATAAATTCTCGATTAAAACTTCCCTCTGTTTGCGTTACTTAATCTGAACAAAAAAACGAGTTGGGCACAGAAGACGTCCAAAGGCACCTAAATCAAGTAATGTGGCGCGTCCAGTTCCTGATGCAAGACCAAAGACTGAGTTTAGAAAGAGGGAACATAGAGATAGCTGCTGAATAAGAGACGTATCCCTATCTTTGGAATGCAGGGTTTTGCTTCCTTAGATCTCTTATGCATCCATCGTTTCCTGAGATTAGTCCGAACATACGCTTATCGATGAAAATGTATAGTTAATTAACAAGGAATCCTTTACGAAAGATCAGGAAACTGAATTGGAACTAATCCCAGTGTAATCCTATGGCTGTACTTAGCGATCGTTAGGCCGATATTAATGTAAGGAGGTTTAGTCTGGTGGCAATCTGCTACTAAAGCCAATAACCTCAACGCCTTGACCAAGACACAAAGGCTGGTTTGAATTCGAACGACCAATGCACTGAGATCAACTCCGACGGCAGGATTGGAGACAATTCTCAATCTGCTGCCCCTAGATATCTATGTACATGCAATAATCTGCAGCAAAGAGCGCTCTGAAGTTAGACCAGTCTAAACTCTGGAAAGCGAGCTCATATGGACACGCTCAGATATTAGACAAATATCCAGGCATAAGTGTCGTCTCTGACTTTAAGATCCCGTATCTGGACTTCGTCGAACCCTTCTCCTGCATCTTCCCAAGCAGAGTGAAAAAACAAATCCATTCTTAACGCAACAAAGACCATGGCTCCAAAATGGACATAGACACGGGTGCAGGTGCCTTTTCTGAGGAGCTAGATCTAAATAGCTCAATAAGACTCACTGACAACAGTAGCATTTTCCAGGCAGAGGTTCAACCAGTGACCAGAGCTGCCCAATTGGCGTCAATAGACGGTCTTCATAGACAGCTAGGCGCTCTTCCATAATATCGAGGAGTTATCCGATGATTCACTTGTCAAGTTTGCAAGGACAGCCAGGTGGCTGTCAGGTAGAAAGTAGCTGGTAAAATTCATTGGTGATGAAGAGGGTTTTCATCGTCTTCATCGGCCCGCTAACCTACCGAAAGTTGACAATCAAAATTCTGCACGGTATTTCGCACAAAACTCAGAGCTGGAACACAACAATCACTTTCATTGCGTCACTCGCTATACCACAGATGTGAAGAAATCTCAAAATTAAACTGAAAGCGCAGACCTCTACCGGCTTCTAAAGCATAACCCGAATTAGAAATCCTTCCCCGACACCAAAGAAACCGACACGTTTGTGTGTTTTCCATTATTAATTTTCCGTTGTAATTAATGTCCAGTCAGGCGTGTAGATTGGTGGCAACATTACCCGCTCATGTTGCATGGCTGCCGTTGTTCAAAAGTCACCTACTCGGTGCAGTAATTAAATTGAGAAACAAAGTGAAGTTAATTAACCGAAGGCACCACACCTCAATTCAGTGCGAATGGCTTATCATTAGGGGAAGACAAACGAATGCATTATCCGCGCCAAAGGACGTCCATGGTCACTGAGTTTGCTTGTGTGGCACTGCGAATCGCTGGAAAGAGGGATTACTCCACGAGCGCAAGTGATTGTCGGGTAGCATGTGTGGCAGACCGTAAAAGGTTACCTCTCCCGTGTCCTGAAGTTAAATTGAAAGTTCATAACATGTTGGACAAAATGTGAAACTGCGAAGCACACATGCGTCCATTCACTTTTCGCGAAACGGTTACTGCTTCAAAATACTTAGCTTTCTTAATCCGAAGGCGGACTCTAGTCGCTCATACGATGGCCATTTGTATTCTTGTTACGCCAATGTAAAGGGTGGACTGTGTAAATTCGCCTCGAACATCTGGATGATCAAAGCTGGTTTTTGTGTACCAAACACTCGACTACTTTGCACAAATGAAAGTGAAATTGCTCACAAGATGTGCATGCACTTTAATATGCCAGAAATTAAAAGCTGCTCCGAATAACAGCGGGTGTCGAAGTAACTACTCGTTTTGAATTTGGATTACCATTGCAGAATGTAATTTTGATTATAAACTGCGATGCGAATCTCGTATCTCTATCTTTGGCATCATGCTGGGCAAATTTTTCTGCGCGAATGTTGTAATTTACATAATGTGTACGTGAAACAGCAGGGTAAGGTGTTATTAATTACTTAAGGCGAAGGTGTTGACATAAAGAAATTTATGAATGTACATACGTATTCTCTTTACAGATTTCCTAGTCACAAATTTCCCTTCACTAACAAGTACTTCGTTTTTTGTTTGTTTCTTGCAGATCATCAATTGTTTGCTGAAGTCGGAAATGCACACTTAAATTTTCAGGTAAGTTAACCCTTGAAAAATGGTTTTTGATTTGCAGAACTAAATCATAAGATTCTTATATGGACGTTTGAACTATAAAATGATTGAAAATTAGACAAAAGGTGGTATGCGATGTCTTGAAATATGTGACTTGGTGGTAGAACGTATTGTGATCTTAGGATCTTCATATCTTTTTGAGAAAATCGATACAAAACGCACAAGATAAAAAAAATGCTACTTTTTATTTTACTATTTCCTCTATCCTCTTGTGGCTCTAAGCTACAAGGCCTATGCCCCACACCTGTTGTGTTTGATGTCTACAAAAATATCGTAGCTAAGTAGCTCTAGCTAAAACCTAACTGCCGAGAAACTCAACATCAAGTAGTGCGAGGGCGACCCACTCTTGGGTTAATAGATTCCTCTGCATAGTTTGATTTGTTATGTAGTCATCGCCCTTTGGAGTCAAGTACTGCACCGATAGAACAGCACCAACTCTACATTTAAGCGGAACAGTCCTAGCTTGGTGTTTGAGCTGATTGTACTACGTTTCTAGTATTGTTTGCCGAAAGCTACTTTTACTTTTCGGTAAACATTTGGTACAGCCATACGCTGAGAGAATACCGCCTAGATACCAAAAATTCAGAACCTCTTCGAGTGCCATATAATCCTCAATCTACCATCAAACTTTTGCACATTTGGTGCAGGTCCATAAATCGGTGTGATAGTGGGCAGATATCATCGGTAAGATAGTAGTAGTAACGAAAAAGCAGACGAACTGACTCGGCAACGACCCGCTTAAGAAAGTAAGCCCACCCTAGCATCGATGAACATCCCTATCGTTGTATTGAAAGGGAACAACGATCACAAGATGGGAGAGCTAATCAGCAACTCCTGGTCGATTAAGGCGATTATAACTCGCAACATATGGCAGAGAATCGACCAGAACAAGACGAAACGCCTCCCGTTTATGAATAAAAAAATACTCGCATCCTAATAGATGTACTAACGGGACATTGTACCATAGGTACCAAAGCCATAGCCATTTTGGTGTCCCAAATCCTAGATGGTTAATGTCTGTCTTGAATCCGTAACCTGGAAAAATGCTTTCACCATCTTTTCAGCCGATCCACATCTGAAACAAGCAGGAGACTGTTTAAGCTCGTCATCAAATGTTGTCGTCAGCTGCGACCACCTATCAAATCTTTATTGATTGTGAAAACCTTTTGCCTGTCGCACCTTGCGACTTGAAGCTTCTTTGGCTTGTTCAAGCAGGGCGTTTACATATTTTTTTTCTTCCATCGCGGTGCACGCTACGCTGGATTTTCCCCATCTTTATGCGATACCTACTGAGACTTGGACTTGCTTAACTAATCGCGTGGAGCGCTGGAATTTGAACTTTAGGATTTTTCCGCTCTTCTCCAGTTATGTGCTGACAACCGCCTGCTATAGTCTTTCGAAGTAGTTATCTGCCGTTTGGTGTTTGCAAGAAAAGTTCATGGCTAATATTTATACGTAGTATCGGCGTATTTATCCATTTTATTCGCATAGTTTGAGTTTAATGACAATAGCACGAGAATTTAGTTAAGTTAAAATGTGGCTTGGCTTAGAAAGCCCTTATCCATAATCAATATGAACTCCCACTCCTATGGTTTTGTGGGAATTTAAAAACCGATCGATCTTGACATTTCTTAAGTGTGCGGAAACAAGTTTGTCAAGAGAATCACGCTTACTCAATGGAGGAATACATCAGAAATATTTTTCGCTTGACATAGCCCTTATGCTATATTGGCAGCTATTGCTGAACATTAGCTCTAACTAAAACAGATAAACAGCTTTATTGGCGAATCCGAACTGCAACATTGAACTCCCTAGATTTCTTGTTGTCGGCCAGAAGACTAACCTGAACCCATGAGAATTCTAAAATATGGTTAGTAATATTAATTTTGTTGAGGTTGTACGTAAAGCATTGCTATCACAGATACCAATTTGATAGGCCTCTGATTGAAAGACGAATGTTAAAACGAAGTCCACGCCAACAATGTTTCACTCAACATTAAACCCTACCTACATAAAATTTGATTGAATGCCATTTAGAACATGGTTAGAACAAAGATGCATACGAATGACATTGCTTTTCTCTTAGCGAAAATTGCATTCAAATTATGCGATATTTTTTCTAGACAAAACTTGCAAGGGTCGACAAATCAGACTTTAGTTACCTGCAAAACATTGTCAAATTGCATTTTGTGGTTCATTTTACTTTAAATATAAGCCTGGTTGCCGTGGCCGAGAGGCTAGTGCAATGAGACTGCAACAAGCCTCGAATGTCGTATTACTTTTTCCTGTTATCAACTAAAAACATGTAGGTAAAGCTTCCCCTTAGAGAGTCTAATTCATATCTACGGTGGCAGAATTTCACTCATTCCAGCAACAACTCTCACCTGTCAGCAATGAACTTTGGAGAATTAGCATAAAATGTTTTACACTTGAGCAAAGCTTACAAAATGTGCCAATTCGTTTTAAGAAATCAGTGTTCTTTTCACCACACTTATGAGCACTTCCTTAATTTCACGATCAAAATGATCGGCCATTGGAGCGTTTTTTATCTCCAAGAATCATCGATAGATTCCATACAAATTACTTGCAACCTGATGAAGAAGACAATATTGGTGCTATTAGTGAAAGTGTGGCCAAATTTATTTATTTGACGTCGTTAGAAGAAAGTTAAGCTCTATCCCTCGCCTACATGATAAATTATGCGAAAATATCTCTACAAGATTCCACTGCTCCAAGAACTAAATCCCAGAATGGCCTTCGTCAAATATCTGTAAATTGGGGTCAAGACCATTATCGAAATGATCCTCTGTTTTACCTAAAAAAAATTGTTGATTTATTATGCTCATTTTTGGTCCAATCCTATGTATGTATGTAGATTAGAAAAATTGTTGCATATGGAGCGTAACCATTCCGAAGATGATTTAGCAGAGTCTGTGACATCCAGAAAAATGTATGCGTGCAGATTGCAAACTAAAGGCTTTATTTCTTTCGGAATGAATCGGACATTTCGTGTAGCACGTTGATCATTGACTGTTTGTTTCCAAATTTGAATAAAATTTATATCAAAGACATGCGGTTTTAAGAGGATGGTGCGACATGCCACAAGGCGACCAAAACAATCAAATTATTGAAACAAAAATTAAATGATACAAATATTTCGAGAAATGCACCTTTGAAGTGGCCTATAAGATCATGTGATTTAAGCCTTTTGATGATTTTCTTGAAGGGCAATTCTTTCTTATGCTGATAAAGCTGCAAAACTTTCCAAATACGAAGCCAAAATAACTCCGGCATCGATGAAATAAGGCATAACTGTTGGAAAAGTGACGAAACAATGGGCAGATAGGATTCGGATTGTTAAAGTAATTCTTAAGGTGGAGCTACAGGTAGCCAAAGCAACCATTCATATTGTACGTGTTATATTTTTGCACAAATAAAGGGTTTTTCAATAGGGACGCTACAAAAGTAGAGCGACAGGGACAGCAAACGACATTTCTCTTCAGTAAGGTTTGCCATTTCATGATGGAAAGATAATGGCAACGAGTCGAAATTATTAAAATTTACTACCGAAATTCGGAGTCAGTGGCCTCAACGTTAAGAGCGCTACGTCCAATTTATGGTCGTCATAATCGTCCTAGCAGATCAACAATTGAGCGTCTAGTGGAAAAATTTGAATCCACAGGCACAGTACAAAATGTTCCCGTGCCAGTGAGACAAAGAAGTGCCCGTAGTGTCGAGAATATTGCTGCCGTTGAGGCTTCAGTTGCAGAAAGCCCAAATGTGTCTCTCACACGTCGTTCTCAAGCGTTGGGCATCTCTGTGACGTCGTTGTGGCGAATTTTGCGAAAAGATCTTGGCCTACATCCTTACAAGATTAAATTGACGCAAGAACTGAAGCCGCTTGACCACCAGAAGCGTCGTATGTTCGTGAATTGGGCTGAGCAACAACTTGAAAATGATTCGGATTTTCATCGAAAAATCATCTTCAGCGATGAGGCTCATTTCTGGCTGGATGGCTTCGTCAATAAACAAAATATGCGGTATTGGTCAGGCAGCAATCCACACGTACTCCATGAGTCATCATTGCATCCCGAAAAAATTACGGTTTGGTGTGGTTAATGGGCCGGCGGCGTCACGTTACTGTGAATGGGGATCGCTACCGTTCAATGATAACCGAATATTTTTCGCCCCAATTGGATGATATGGACTTGGAGGACATGTGGTTCCAACAGGACGGCGCCACAAGCCACACAGCGAATGTCACAATCAATTTATTGGAAACCAAGTTTGGAGAACGTGTTATCTCACGAAATGGTCCAGTCGCTTGGCCGCCTCGGTCGTGCGATTTGACGCCGTTAGACTATTTCCTGTGGGGCTACGTCAAGTCTATGGTCTATGCCAACAAGCCAGCGACGATTGATGAACTTTGTACGAATATCGAACGTGAAATTGCAGCAGTATCGGCCGATTTATGCTTGAAAACCGTCGAAAATTGGGTTCAGCGTCTGGACTTCTGCAAGCGTGCCCGTGGTGGCCATGCAAAAGAAATCGAGTTCCATACGTAATGGCATCGAACGTACTTTCACAGGAATAAAGAATTTCATTGATATCCAAAACCGTTTTTGTTTAATTTAAAAAAACTTTTGTAGGGCTCTTATTGAAAAACCCTGTACAAGGGATTTATACTTATAATTGCCGATTCCAAACTAAGGATTGAAAAGTACCAACCACTTAGTCATGTTTTTTTGTTCATCATACTTAAAGCTGAACCTTTTCTATCAGTTGACCTTTATTCGAAGGCATTGTAAAATTATAACATACATACTTCCTGGACCTTCTAGATGATGTGGTTGATTGTTTGGTTTGATGCTCCTCAATCGCATTCTGCAGTGGTAGCCAAGCCCCGTTTAAAGTGATTGCTCCCGCATGGTTCGTCCTTATCCGGCTCAGACTGACTCACGTTTTTCTTTTTTTCTGTGAAGTTGACAACCTCTATTTTTGGGTCTGTTATGTATGTACGCGCAGTTATATAATGGTAAATTTTGTCAGAAGATATTCGAGGCATAACCTCGAATTTTTTTTTTCATTCAGATCTTTGGCCAGTTTGAGGGGTGACCTGTGCGACTTGAGTCTTGTTGAGCTGTTTCTTTGTTTGTCGAAGTAGATTTCATGTGGTGCGCTGTTACTGAGAGCTGGCGTCCGATTGGAAGCCGCGGCGTTAGGGTGGATTGATTGGCACTCGTGATAGTCCTCATTGCAATATTTTGCTATCGATCAACTTTTCCACGTTGGGTAAAAAATTTCAAAACCGCGCGGTGGGCGAAAGTATCCGCATCGCATGCGGTACCAGCTGCTTCACGTAGAATATTGTTTCGGAACTTCAGTTTGTCAGCTGTCTTCGAGAGTTGTTTGTCTAAAAACAGCGTCCGACCTAGTGTTATGTAAATGTACCTAGGGTTAGTATTATGATTGAATATAACACCGTTTCGAGTTGGACTCTGGCCAGGTGACTGCTGAGTTAGAAACAAGCTGATTCCGTTTTGCTTATGCTGGGGTTAAGTCTCAACTTTTTAAAGATTGGCTAGGGTGGGTTGGATCTGCTCTTAGGGTGTCTTGTGTGATGTTCGTATCATAGCGCGGTCAGATCGATGAAAACAGCCGATATTTTAAGCTTCTTTGAAAATAATGATTCTGTGAATGTTGTTAGTCCAAGAATTTGGTCTGTGCACTTGCGTCCGATTGGGATATACTGGTTAATAATTAATTTAATTGATTCAATACGGTTGTACAGCATCCTTTCTAGCACCTTATAGCAAATACAGAGTAGTGCTATTGGTCTGTAGCTTTCAAAGATTTCCACCGGAAGTAGGTTGAAAATGGCCTCAAGTTCAGCTGTTGGTGCTGTTCTCATTGCGCTGTCGGCTTCAATACACGTTAGCCCTTGCACTTTCATGATTGACATTAAGTTGGTGGTTTTGCTGACGGTCTGCCGCAAGTTACCACAAGTTAGTATATCTCTTAGGCTGGCCCAAGTAGTGCTTGTGCGCCGTTTTGATATCACAACTCTCATGACTAGGGTGTCGAAGGGAAGGAAGTCACAGTGAATTTTATGGCGGACATTTGTGATAGGTTCTCGAAAAAGGCTTTTCCCTGTGTAAAGTACCTGGCTTTAGCTAATGCCTGGCAGTCACAGAGGAAGTATTGTTAAAACTTATGACAGTAGGTGGTTGAAGGAAATACCTTGGCAGCGTATGTCCAATCACTATTACTTCCGCCTAAAGTACACAGGAGGATTGATACTGGTGGGTTAATTTTCGAATCCGTCCTGGATGGGAGATGGACTTGAATATTTTTCTTGAAATTAAGTCGAGGTGTCAGGTGTCATTTGTGCTCTAGGACACAGCCCTTGGCAACAGGTCCAGGACCTTGCTGTGACCATACTGTAGCCGTGTACATCCACAGAATAGTTTTGGAATTTTTCCCCAATATTCTGCTGCACGAGTAGAAGGGCATTGTGGCTTTTGTAATTCGTTAATGCTCAGCCTCCAATAAGGTTTACTGTCGATCAGGAACCCCAGGTATTTGGCATTCTCAGAGGTCCTGAGAAAGATACCTTTCTAATGTCGTATGCCCTATCTTGTCCATCAATTTTACATTTTACCGGTTATCATCTGCCGCTACCAGTAATATCAATAAAATGCAACTAACAAGCTTACACGAATCACTATAAAATTCTTAATTATGTCCTGTAACAATATACAGACTCTTCCAGCAGTTTGATTTTAATTTTTATGATCAAAATCCTCGACTTCATCCCAAGGTATTTAAACTTTAATTTGCTTCTTTTAACCGTCAGAGGGTGAGACTTGATTCGGTATTTTACGGTCCATTAATTACGATGCATAAAATCCTCTGCGGCCCATTCCAAAGACCGATTAATTCTAAGTTATGCATGCGGTTCCCTCTACCGAAAGTTGCTTGACTTCTCTCCAATCAATTTGAAACAGAGCAAGAATAGTGCAGATATAAAAATATGGGACATTCCGAATTTGTTTATTTATTACCTTGACAGAGAAACTGTCATTGTCTTTGAACAAAACAAAGAATCGACAAAAAACAAACAAATCATCATTCTTAACGGCCATTTGTTTAACAATGAAACGAGAAATTTGCACGTTCATTTGGAAAATGTATCTAGACCAAACCATTCTTCATTCTAGAAGAACGCCAAAACGTGTTACTTTCTGTTTCTACTCGTATCACAAACGTTTCTAGTTTCGCGTGAAATTTTTTACTACCGTCAGTGTGGAATTTATTGCCTTTCGATGTAAATGTCTGTTCCAATTTTATGAGTATCCAATTCATCCATCCATCGCCCATCGTGCACGGTGCAGCTTTCACACGACATTAAGTTATCAAACCAACAAAACAGAACAAGACAACAAAAAACGAAAAAAAAAAAAAAAAAAAAAAACTCGACAAATTCTCTGACATATTTGCATTATTTGTTTTGAAAACACACCACGATCACACGCAATCATCCAGATATCGCATTCGTCGTATTGAATAGCCACAACCTGTTAACCCAAGTCAATGGTGTACACTTGATCCCCTGCGCTTTCTCGGCACCGCCACCGCCACTGCCGATCTTCCTGAGATGGAACCAGTCTGCGTTGGATCCCCTCAGCAAATGTCGGCAGTTAGCACACGATTATCTTCGTTTTTGTTTTGACTATCTCTTCTGGAGTTTCCACCACCAGCACCATCTCACCTGTATTTTGGTTGTGTATCTTGTATCTACAACTTTGCCATGCACTTTGAGGCTTCTCGTTTGACTGGGCGCAGCGTACTCTCTGGCATTCCTCTCGTTTTAGTCGATTCTCGAACGTGGTCGTGTGCGGAGAATAAAAAAAAATCGTTGATCACTCGGATCGCGTTCCTCGAATAAGATCGGTTGCGGTATATTCCGAGTGTGTTTGTGTTAAGATTAAGGAAAACCTTTTCGGATAGATTATGTCAGGTGCGGTGTTTAATCAGAACAAACCGGTCACCCGTAGGGCCACCTTATTGGCGTGTAAACATTGGTGGAAGGTGTGCTTTGTTCACAATGATCAGTTGAAATATTTCCAAAAAGTGTACGGTAAGCCGTCGTCGACCCTCGCGATATGTGACAAGTCGCAAAGTGAAAGCCCCTCTTGTCAAGGTGGTAGCGTAACCCAGACTCCGTCTCTGTTTCCAAAGAATATGCCAAGCATTCGGAGAAAGGGTAAAGCCAGTGCCAAAGGTGGAAACTCACAGTCGTCGCTTTCGTCTCAATCGCCACGAAATTCTCCTAGATCGGTTAAGTCCCGAAGTCATCGCCACAGGCGGTCACACAGCGCAACAAGTAGTAACAATAGTCGACCGAGTAGTCAGCCCAGCAGTCGGGCAAACAGTCGCTCCAATAGTCGCCCCAGTAGCCGAGGCAGCTGTTCGGAGGAAATCGTTCCAAATGCCAAAGTCGCAGTTCTGGACGACACATTCCTGTCGTCGGGTGTGTCCTGTTCGGGAGAAACTCAATCGGACCAAAGTGTGTGCAATGAAGACGGCCCCTGGCAGCATAGTGATGTCATCCAAAGGGATAGCACCTTAGCAGCATTGGAAAAGAATGACCAAATAAAAATGGCTGTGAGTCGGACGAGAAGTCGACCCGCTGACATGGGCAGTAATTTTCGCTCGTGCGACAGTAGAAAACGATTCGAGGAACATGATCTGCGGAATTTATTTGTGCGGCGCAATCGCAGCGGTCTCTGGGTTCAAAATAATCTAAATTTGAACGTGAATGACGCCGAATTACAGCTAAGCGATATTGAGGAGCAACTGGCAACGGTCAATGGTCTGCAACAGTGTGGATTAGTTGCAGACTTTTTTGACGACGAATTATGGTAAGTAGTTCACCGTCACCGATAACCTGTTCGTTCTCTGCAGGGCACTGGATGGTTGGGAACATTTTTTACCTTGAGTTTGTTGTGGTCTAGAAGAAGTGGTGGTCTGGAAGAATTTCTGTCTTAGTGGTGTTCGTTAATTAAGTATTTTCTCCTTCAGGCTTTTTGAGATTTTATTTTTTTTAGTTGTCTGGGAATGTATGGCGACTTTTTTCTAATAAGATGAATCTGATATTTGATAGTATCTACACATAAAAATACTGGCCAATGGATTAAGTAGAGCTCGAAATAAATCATATCGCTTCCGGTCATCGGAATCTTATCGTGGTAGGGGAATCTCGACACAGAACATCAATTTTGTGCCAGTTTCAAACCAGCACTTCACATAAAATGGTTAAGTAGAGTTTGGGTAACGAGAGATGTGCAGAAATTCTATCATTCTATCGATCTATCGAATGATCTTAGCTTAGATTCGATGCATTCCTTGTCCCAAAAACCGATTGGAGCTTCCAACTTACATATGTAGAGAGCAAATCTAGGAGTTTTTTCTAAGCGCGGCCACTGAAGGCGGATAGTTACCGCTTCTTCCTCTTTGCCTCTCAAGATCGCATATGCACTTCCCATCTGTTCCTGATCCAACTAAGATAGGCTTGTCATCTGTCCTCTTTGCCCCGTATACTGTACTCTTTTGAGGGACCTAGGGATTTGTCAAATGTGTCGGGGGTTTTCAAGAAGTTGGGATTTTATTATTATTTACTGAAAACCTACCCACATATATCACGTGGTGATCGTAACCGATGCAAATGAGAGAGCAATTGATGGTTCTCGCTCGCATTAGTTTGCTGTTGGAGACATTGAGCACCACCAAACCTTCGAGTCAATAGTATTTCTAGTGTATCCGGGATGACAACCATAAACTAAAACTAAATTGTCATGCGGCGAAAAATATGACTCGTTCCTTCTTTTCGCATGTCTGGGGAGCTAGTTCTTCTGTAAACTGAAGAGTCTCTTTAATCTGGCACTACCCACACAGCAGTATTTATATTTATAAACTACATTGACGAAGCTGGTCCTTTTTCACTAGGAAAACCAACATTTTAATCATTGTCTCACCCATGCTCAACGGTACTCCTCTGAGCTTTTCAGACAATGCCTAATGTCTTGACTCACTCTAGATATGAAACTCCTAAGGAAGGATAACATTGCCGAACGCGCCGGGAAGTCCCTGGTAGCACTCTTCTCATGCAAGAGAGCCCTAGGTACCAAATGGGGCCTACAGCCCAAAATCATGCACAGGCTCTATACTGCATTTGTAAGACCGATTCTTACTTATGGCATAATGGTTTGATGGGCGGTTCTATAAAAGCAAACCGGCATTGAAGTTCTCAAGAAAGTCCAACGTATGGCTTGCCTCAGCATTAGTGGTGAGCTATGAACTTCTCCTACAACTGCCCTCCAAACTGTGCTCAACTTATTGGCAATCTATGGCATGCAGCAGGCCACTAATCCGGCCCTAAGACTGAAAAAAAACCCACCAATGGTGTGTAAAAAATTTGGGGCATGCCAGAATCCTGTCAATTCAACGCAGCCTTCCCCAATCAGTAGACAGGCTGCCCACCAAAAAGAACGACTTCAACATGGGCTTTAAGCACAGAATACCAGACAGAAGTGCCTAGAGTCAGCTCGAAGTCGTCTTTAGTGAGTCTATCTCTATTTTTACGGACGGCTCTAAAACAGCCGAAGGAGTAGGTAACGGTGTCCTTTCAGAAGACCTAGATATCCACCACTCCTTCAGTCTCCCAAACCACTGTAGTATCTTCCAAGCCGGAGCAACAGCTATAAATCAAGTCGCCGCTTGGCTGAAGGTTGACCCAATATCACGCACAGATATTGGGATCTACATACATCGAGAGTGGTCGCCGTGGCTTAGTTAGTCCGTTGGACTGCTGTCTGAGCGGCGTGGGCTCAAGCTTCAGACATGTTATTCCCCGGCACCACCTAATGAGAAGCCTTTCTGCCATGAAGGAGCTTCTCAATTCGCCGTTAAGAGTCAGCAATAAATTGTAGATCCCTTTCACTCGCGCGAAAAGTGTAACACGCCCAACATGAATGGTTGCGAGAAGCTAGACCTTGGCTCATCTCGAGCTGTCGCACCAGCTATTTATTTATTTGTTTATACATCGACAACCAGGCTGCGATCAGGTCCCTCGTGTCGAACACAATAAAATTTAGGGTAGTGAAGGATTGCCGCGTGTCTCTACATTAGATCGCTTACCAGTATAACGTCACACTCTGTTGGATTCCTGATCACTGCGACATTCAAGGGAACTGTGCGTGCAGACGGCAGGAAGCTCGACCATGTCAAAGCGCCCATACCGTTTGTTAAACACCTGACGTATACCGACGCTCTGTCGAAAGCAAATCGGAGATGGGAACAGGCTGATCTGGCCTGTCCTGGATCTGAAAAGATCGAAAGCATTTATATGACTTAAATGAGACCAACTTTCAAAATTAATCAACGTCCTTACGGGGCACTGCATCCTAGACGGTCATGCTCATACCATATAAAGATTTCTGCAGGAGCTGCAGAGGCGAGAAGGAGGAAGAGTCCACTACCCGTGTCCCGATCTTGCCAACATCAGAAAAGCCACCTTAAGGCAAAAGGTCTTTAACGATTTATGTAAGAGATTTAATTCAGCTAGCATGGCCGATCTCAACAGCTACGTTAGGAAATCTAAACGGTTTCAGGAGTAAGCAGGGGTCGAATCCCAGTACTCAGTGGTATCACAATGGACCTTCTTTTCCGGTCTAAGTGTACTTCACCTTGGAGGATCACTCTAACTAACTAATTAACACATATAATGGCACTTGACTGGCTTTAATAAGCTTACTTCATCCGACAATGACAAGCTTTGGTCGCCTTAATCTCAGTCTAAAGAAAAAGTTAGGAGGGTGTATTGGTATTCCGCAAAAGATACATACGTACGTCGAAACTAAGAAAATAATTATTGATTCATCTCTCGTTTTTCCAAAACGTTCAACCTGAGCCTCTCCTTCCGTCTACCTGAATTACACATACATAAATATGAAGGAATCTACAGAGGATGATGTTTCTCTCAAGTAGAGGTTTAGAAAATCATCGTTTGCATATTATTTTACACGCGAAATTTGGCTCTCAAATCCAAGGGTGTGCTCAAGATTTCACAAGTGTAATTGATTAGAGTGTCATCCAATGAAGAAAACTGCGTTGGCGTTTTGTTTGGAAACCAAATGCAGTGGGTACCAAAATAATGTTTTTTTTTTTCTTCGGATTGTAGGTAAATTTACACAATTTAAGAAAACGTACTTCGGTTCCGTAGTTTGTATCCTTCTCATCTCTTGACATCGCTCATTTGTTCTACAAAAGTTTTAGAGCTTTAACGTAAATTTACTCAATGTACTGGAAAGGTCAGCAAAGGCTTGTCAAGGGTCACTTGAGTGATGATATTTACATATAAACTTAAAATTAAAATGCGTATCATAGTTAAATGCGAAACATGGGTCGTCTCCGGCATCATTACTGTGCACTGCGCCATATGTATTTATGCCGAACGCCTCAGTTTACATCACAACGATTACTGCAGAAATTGCAGCGAAGAGGAAGAAATTTAATCTGTCCTCCACCTGCCGTGTGAATGTCCAGCCCAGAGCTCGAAAATAACTCTCAACCTTTATTTTCATTTGGTTTCTCACTGAGAGATATTGCATTGAGCACTGACATTTAGGTCTTGCTCCGAGATATATTTATATGTACTCACCTTCTCGCTCTTCGCTTGAGAGATATTTTTTAATTCCAAATATATCTCTCCTCTGTTGACTTTTTTTATAAAAATTAAATGGAAATGATTAACCTAAAACCTCTTTCGTCAAGAATAAATCAAAAGTCTTCAATGTATAGAATTCAATTGTTGTGTTCATTTCACATATACATATGTATGTATTATGAATATAGAAGAACTTTGTTAGACAAGTGTTTACCGATGACTAATCAAATCACTAACGGCAATTCCGCATGCCCTGCTTGCTAACTAAGCGACAATGATAAAGGAGATTTATTTTTTTCTCTCAGTGATATCTGTCATTGATTGACCAGAACCTAAAAAAAAGTAAAGTAAAGGTTTCTCTCCGACCAAGAGCGAAAAAAGTACGGTGATGTAAATCGGTTATTAAGTGACCTTATTTCAAAATCTCAACAACAGAGAGTAATTTAAAAACCTTTGAAAAGGTTGAGAGTTATTTTCGAGCTCTGGTCCTGCCCTCGCCGGTAGAAGGATGAGGATACTTGGCAGTTACTTCTTCAAAACCAGAGGACTTGTGTCCATTGAGCTGAAGGACCTTTTGAGATTCATATAGTTTTCTGGGTGGTTTTAAGTCAGCTTCTCTCTCTCGCTCTCTTTCTAGCCTCACGAGCTAAAATTGTTGAAATGGACACAATGTTGAAATTGGTCTATGTGAGCAGTGACGAATGTCGCAAGGCACCCATTTACCTGCCCTAACCCATTATTGAATGCTGTCCAGTCTATTCTCGAATGCTACCTCATTGCACAATGGAATTGCACCAGTTTCTATGAATTTCCCAATCCTTTATTCTACTGCTGAACAAACGTCTATGTTGCTGACAATTTTTGTGCTATCTGATCTGCATGTCCGGTAATTTCACTAAGGTCAGCAAATCATTTCGTTATGGGGTAACACTGTGGTGAATAGTGGGAAATGGGGTATGCCGGTTCGATGGCCTCGTAATGATATGAGTACTTGAAATTTGAAACTGTCGACTAATTGAAATATCCAGACTTAGGCTTGATGGCGCCAATGTCTTGCGACAATTTTTTTTGTAAGCTGTTTTCGTAGCGTAATTGATGACGAGGAAATTTTGTATGAAGTATCGTATTAAAAGGTATTAACTGTCCATTGTGAGTCATCGCAGCTGCAGTAAATTTCCCACAGTGCCAAGCTACCAAGCTGGAAAACATTCAACGTCTGTAGAATTCAAACTATGTACATGCATCCTGGATTGAAAAAATCAAAGTCAAATGACGCACATGAATATGTAAGATGTGAAAGGCATTACAGATGCTAACCTTCTGACATTTGTGCACGAACCAACTCCTTTCTCTAGACAGAGGGAAGAAAATTGCTTGTAATAATTGGTTGACAGCTATATGCATATGCAGCACCACACATCCATGGGTCCATTCCCAAACTTATCTCCGCATTTAAATTTTGTTGGGACTTCCTTTCTTTCAGTCTGTATTCCCATACGAAATTACATTCCCATGGGACACCGGACAGGTTATAATTGTTCCCCTTTTATTCAAATTGTCTCAGACATGACATAAAGAAGAATCCAATGAGCCCACCCAAGTGAGGAATTCGCTCATTTTTCCTTTCCCCCTCTCTCTCACACACTGTTGGTCGATCTGACATATCCACTTAATGCCACAGATTGAACATTTATACCGTCATTATAGTCAAGACGAAGTACAATAATTCTGCATGGTAAAGAAAGCCGACAAGAAATTCCGCGGTTTTGCATGGCAGTCTATGTAGAGGATTTCAAACATCCGACACCACCTCACACGGTATCCGCGGGCATTCGCAGTTACTTTGAACGCATCTAAGCCCCTTCCTCGGGTGCACCACCACAAAAAACGAGCAGCTTCTGTAGGCGCAGATTTTCCAACCGCAAAACCATAAATCATAATGAGAGAGTGCAAGGCGCAAAAACAAAGCCTCATCACACACAGCTACCGATAGCGAGGCGAAATTATTATCATCCTCAGCATGTAGATGCTACACATTAGTGCCCCCTGCCCCACTGGAATCGTCATCAGAGGTGGGGCTTGCATCCGCACAAAATGCGCCCTTAGGCTCTATGGACATCGACACGACATATCCTGCTACCTAAGTGGTCTACTATTACGGCGACACTTGCAATTTACGATCGTGCTCTTAGCCCAGGTTTTATGTTTTCATTTTGGAATCGGGTTGCTGCCGATGGAAATTAGCACCTGCGTGGACATGTTCACGGATAGCGTCGACCGTGTTTTTCCTTCATACTCCTGTCTCGGGCCATAATTGAAGGCATATCCCAAATTTAATATTCGATTTTCACACTTACAGGGGAAAAAAAAAAAGTTTCTTTTCGCGAGAGAGAGAAATCCTGTTGGCGGTGAGGGAACACCGGATCAATGCATCGTCTGACCTGCATTGGCATGACGCCTCGTGCGCGCACGGGAAGAGTTGTTCCATCGTCGAGCACGTACTGTGGTTTCTTATGCTCCGTCAATTTTTGAACGAAATTTTCAGTAATTGAAATGGAAGACGGATAATTTGGTTGAGGAATGTAAAATCCGCAGGAAATTGGGAACTGCGGTCTGTTCGTCGGTTGAATTGGACCAACACGGGTCGAGTTACTCCCCTTCACTCGGCAACAAACTAATAAATGCGTCGGTGGTGGTGGTGGTGGTGGTGATGGTGTGTGGTTATCTTCCTTTACACAGGGTGACAGGCGAATTTGTTTACGGGAATGTACTTCAGAAAAAAGTCTTGGGTTGCTTTACCCATTTTGACTACCTCTAGCTATCACTATATCAAGAACGAGTTCGAAGGCCTTAGTGCAAATTCGAAAATTTAGTGAATGGTTCTTTCCTTTGATTAGTGAGTTTCTGACTAGTTCCGTCCTTTGCTAGCACATTCGCTCTGTAGCTTCAAGAATCAAAACCAGGTGGAAGGTACTTCCCTGTTATCAGAGAGATTTCGACTATTTTTCCCTGCTCAGGAATATCGCTATGAATTGTAACCCACGCAAGAGGGCTAAATGCATTTGTCTGCATTTTCGTTTTTCACAGTATAAACTTGAATCGTATTGTTGGAAATTTCAAAGCCCTACACATACATATGTACGTGTAGGACAATAACGCAAACTCCTCATTGAAAGATGTGATTCTCAGATTTCTGCCTGATTGATATTGCAGTGACCTGGCAGAATGTGTTTGGATTTTCTAAAGGATTTCGCTTCAACAATCCTTCTGTGTACTACACCAGTATTCCGTGCATCAAAAATGTCTGTGACTAAGATCGTTTAGGGTGAACGAGGGACAGAAAGTGCCTGAATGATTCCAAATACCTTTTTGTACTGAACCCAACTCTCCAAGGAAAGTACTCTTGAGTAAAACAAGAACGATAGAAGGTGCTTTCTGTGTATAAGACAAGCGCTGTTTTAGAACAGTTGCACAATTCCAAGATCAACTGTGCCGATTCGCTTAGAATGTTCAGAAATGATTCTATCAAGCCGTGAAGACAAACCTGATAGCAATGTCTTTATGTAGCTCGTTCACCATAACAGTGCAGATAGCAGCCCCTTGGAGAGCATGTCTGGGCACCGACCTGAACAATGTCTAAACTCAGCAAAGATGAATCTGCATTTAAGCATTTCCTCAATCCAGGATCGAAGTCATTGTTGAAGGATCATTTGTTGAGGCAAGCAAACATTGTGTAATACTTAATCCTCTTAAATTAATTTAGCAACAAATACACCGATTTTTAGTCGCAGACCTAAGCACGCTCGTAGAAGTTTATAATCAGCAGAAATGGCTCTTGTAGGGTTTAATTAACAACGGACCCTTGCCTTGGTGCATTCAAGACATAAGAGCGGTCATGAGAGCTATACTAGGCGAAAGAATGAGAATAAAAAAGCCACTGATATGTACACATATATAGAAAACGTAAGGAGAGAGGACTGAATCTTAGGAACATCAGAACAACATTTGATGCAAAAAGAGCAACCATTCAGAAAAACTTGTTCCCAACATAAACTTTCAGCCTCTTTTTCTTCTTATGTCCTGCATCTGCCTTTGGGCCCTAGTATCTTGATAAGGATCATCGCGTAAAGTTTCTCGCTTTTTTTGCTCTGCGATATTCGCCATCGCGCTGTTACAAATGAAGCTAGCGCCTTGTTAAAATGTATGACCAAACCACTGCCACCAGTGGTTCACCGTTGGTTTGTAGTGCCTATTAGTTAAAGGCCTGTTCGCTTGTAAAGATATTCGTTGAAGCAAAACGTTAAGGAGTTTTGTAGGCACCTGTTCAAAAGTGTTTGCAGCTTTTAACTTATAGTGGAGTTCACTTCGCAAATGCTTAACAGCACGGATTAAAAATTGGAACGGAACAATTGTACACACTAAATGCACTGCTTCGTCATATTTTGATTTACATTTGCTTCAAGCTTGTTAACAAAAAATGTTCGCCGACTCTACTCTTGGATCTATTCTTGAGACAGTGGAACACTATAGTTCAGCAATTAGAAAATGGCTCACTTTGCCCACTTCCATATGACTATTCGTTTCAAATGATTTTTCTGCAAATCAATTGCCAGATGGAACATTGATCCAATCAAAACTGCATATATTGAGGATTTATCTCTCAGACCAAAGCCAAACATCCAAAAACGCATACCCGCAAAAATGTCGGCTACCGGTGAGACCTTTTAGGCAAACAAGTAGCAGCAAGTGTATCCATCAGACTTAAAGACATCTTACAGCGAACCAGTAGAATAGCTGACAATGCCTCAAATCTATGCTGTCAAATATTTTCCAAAACACAGACTACACGATTCTTTTAGGAGAATCTTGACGCTATCCCCACGAGTGATTTCTGGGAGAAATCAGCACCAGTTACAACAGAATCGTCAGAGATCTTTATACAGACAAAACCAAATTTGTTGTAGGAGAAGGGGTTTTCTCCGATGACTTAAACCTCAATGTCTTCTTTCGCTTTCCAGAGCATTATTCTGTCTTCCAGGCGGAGATTGTGGAGATACAGGAAGCTGGGCTGAAGTGAACTGCAATATCTACTCAGGAGATTACCACTTTCATAGACAGCCAAACTGCCATAAAGCCTCTGAAATCAGTCTTCTGAGTACCGTCTTTAAGTCGTAGAGATGGCAGAGCAATATAACATACTTCTCTGCTGGATACACGAACACGGAAACTCTTCAGATACTTGCAAGGCCGATGAATTCGGCAGATTATTTCTGATAAAGGGAATCTCGAAGTGCCACTAGCTACATGCAAACTTAAATTAAAACTGGTTGGAATCAGTAAAACCAGTCTGACGTGGTCGAATGGCACTACATGCCAAATTAGCCGGCAAATGTAATCTTCAATAAACCAAAAGCGCTTCAACAGATTGATTTCGGTAATAAGGCGGCTTTTCGTAGCAACTGTATGTGCAAATATGTCGTGCGTTACGCAAGCTTAAGGTTCGCCCTATCTGAAAAAATTGTACAAAAAAAAGCGTCACAGGAAGCTGCCTTACAGGTAGACATGCTATTCGACTGAACCTTCCCGCAAATAATTTTAGCAGGCGGCTTAGGAACGAAGAAGGGGAAGACGGTGCTCGGTGCTTTCTTTTTCGACATTCTTGGCGATTTAGCGCAACAAGATGTCGGTAACCAAGCTCATTGTAATCAAAGACCACGAAATCGCGATTTACACTAACGGCTCAAAAAATGAAAACAGGAGTCGGAAACCCTACAGAAACAGGAATCTTTTAGATTGCCAGAAACCTGTAGCGTCTTCCAAGCCGAGGTCCTGTCAATAGAAAAATCTGCAGGCTGCATAAGAGATTGTCACCTTCCCCCATCGAATTTAACCATCTTCGTTGACAGTCGGGAAGCTTTAAAATCGATAAAATCCAATATATTCAAATCAAAGGCAGTCAAAAAATGTCGAGACACATTGAACAATATAAGATCACCATACTGTCAAATTCTGCTCAGTTCCTGGACTTAAGGACATAAAAGGGAACAAAAAAGCCGCTGAATTGGCAAGATTGGGGTCGGCTATGAATATTAGCGAAGCAGATACATGTGTAATGCCACATGTTAGGATAATAGACAGCATAATAGAGAAAGAAGCTAATTGCTCCTCCTTCCAGAGAGGATTGCACCACCTAGAACAAGGTGTCTTCTGGCACTGAACAGATCCTCTATCCGCATGCTTAGTGGAGTTATCACAGGACACTACGTCATCCGAGTGATGCTCCGCAAATGGAGAATTGAGTCCAACGATTTATGTAGAAGCTGCGGAGATGAAGAAAAGGTAGAATTCACAAAACAACCAACAATAGGACAGGTCCTTAGGTTGTCCCGGGAACCATATTGCTATTCCCACAACTTAAGTAGGTTACTCAGAATGGACCTTCAGGTCTCCGAGTGAAAGTGAGACCCTTCGAAACCTAATGTAACCTGACTTAGCTAGTTTTGTCAAAAGCTCCTATTGGGTCAGCAAATAGGAAGGTAAATTTCCCCTAGATCCTGAGGTATCACAATGGACCTCCTACTGCTCTTAATGTGTCGGCGGCTATACCTTAACCGCCTCTTTAACCTAATCTAACCTAAAGGCAGAATACATCTATTTGCATATCCAGTTCTTTGAAATATATTTCGTTGTTGGTTCCTCTTTTTCCTAACGACAGCTTATTGGTACTAATCCTTTGCCGACAAAGAGGAACACACATTTCTGTGCTTCCTAAAGGGCGTATATACATACATAATAACACCGATAGGAATGTATTGAAAGCCGATTTGCTATACCGAAATCAATTACAGTGCACAACTGATTATAATACCACTGGCTATTAAAATTCAAAAATTGTTCATGGGTAAGCGATTTGCACCACTTCCTCACGATAAAAACCACAAATTCCCACCGCCGCCGCCGCGCAGTAAATTAATTTTGAAATCTAATTACACACTAGAAAGTCGCATACATGTCTGTCTAGGCTTTTCCAAACCTTGTGTAGAAAATTAAATTTAAAATTACTTGAGATGATGGCCGATTACGATCGAAACGGAACGTGGTAGTGTACCGTCATCATCATTCATATCTTCTTCGTGGTTTGTAATTTTTTGTTATTCAGTCCAGAACCGAACGCATTTACACACGAAAAATATATTTTAAGTGTGAAATTTATGGACCGAACCTGCGTGTACATGGGTAGATGTAGAAACACGCCAATTAGAGGGAACTAATGGAACCAACAACGATTTCTACTTAACGCCCCGTGTATCACTACTGATCTTTGTTTGGACAGATTGTGATTTCACGTGAAATTATCTTCTTTTTTTTTGTACAAACTTTGTACAACTTTCGAAATTTGTTTTTGTTTTTGGCAAAATTAACGGTGAGGTACCAAAAGTTGTAAAGAATTAACCCCAGGTGATGAATAGGAGATTAATGGCATTTGAACCTTGCAGCAGCAGCATGCGTGGTGGGACAAGACAACGGGTTATCGATAATTTAATTGAAATTAATCGACCTTCGTGAACATAAAAAATATATTTCGGCTTCGTGTGGGCAGCGATTGCAGAGGTGTGGTTTGGTATTGAACGCGAATACCGTCTGGCATGCCTGGTTGGCGTTAAAACCTAAATCCGATTGCACTTGCTAACCTTAGATGCGAAAAATAACTGCCATTGCCTGTGGAAAATTCATGTTCACAACACCTTGATTGGCAATTATTCACAGCTATGAAGCTGCGTAGTACCGAAATGGTTGTTCCGACTCTGCCCCTGAATTGGATTCAATGTGAATGTGATTTATTTCAAATAGCAAACGCGGTTGGAACATTGAGGAATGCTATAGATTATCTTAGAGTTGAGAAAGATGACAGAAAGTGTAGTCTAACTAACTGAGAGCCCGACTTGACTTCAATGCTCCCATATAGGCATGTAGAACTCTTCTATTTAAACCGACTTCCCTAGATGGTGTATGTAGTGTACGGATAGCCATTAACGTACTTGTCGGCTGTGTTTAATTACTTTCAGAAGAAATCCGGTTGTAGCAATCGTATCATCCTATTTTTTGTATGCAATTTTCAATTCAATTCAATCTGGAGAACCAATTAGTCTAGAAAGATTGAAGCGATTACCCATTCCTGTTTGCCTACCTCAACTACAAATGATACATTCGCATCGATTTATCTCGACTGAATCAGTTCTTTGTTGGAGATATTCAATCTCTTAAAGAAAAAAAATATTGGTTTGCAGATTCAGTGATAATGTTAATAGGCTTGCGGCGAACTCGTTCGGTTTTTGTGGGAAAAAAATCAATGATTGGCGGATGAGACTAGTGAAACATAATAGATTCACAAAATGAAAGGCAACTAAGTGGTTTTACTATTTAAAAGCCCGACTGGGGAATTTCAATGGTTTGCTTTAGTTTTAGCATTAGATGGTTTGAAGTCTGATGACACTTCCGGAGACTGTGATTTAAAGTTTAGCCATCAGTCGGGTTATTTTTTCAGCATTTAGTAGAGAAAACAGTATACCCAACAGACAGTGAACAGTGAAGGCAAAGATTGATCGATATTTTGAAAATATTTAAATACGACTTGGACATTCTTTTGCAAGATGAAAATCGTTAAGGATACAGTGAGGTGGTGCTCATTGTTTTCGCATCGGACCCCAGTGTTCATTTCTTCTCTATAAGATCTTTCATGACAGCCGTAACCATGTCAAATTTCACAATAGTTGATAGACATATCAGGGATGGTCCAATTAAAAGGAATCTACTTCATAAAAACCAATAAGCCTATCAGCCCGGAAAATCGACTACGCACGCTCTTCAGGAACTCACTACAAAATCAGAGTCATGGCTGCGAAAGGGTGCCCTTGGTGGTGTCCTCTCCCCCCTGCTGTGGTCCATCGTAGTAAATGAACTGCTGAACTTACACAGCAATGACGGGTTTTATGTCCAAGGATACGCTGATGATATTACGATCCTTATCAAAGGTAAGTTCGAAGAAACAATCTCGGACTCCTCCAGAGGGCACTCAACCTGGTCAGTGACTTGTGCAAGAAATTTGGACTAAACGTCAACCTCAAAAAAAGCACCATAGTTGCTTTCACAAGAGAAGGAATCTAAGCTTACTGCGAAAACCCAACTTGTTCGGTGAAGCAATAGAGTTCTCAAAAGAAGTTAAGAACTCTCATCTCATGAAAACCATAGACAGAGCCAGGATCTCCTTATGGACCAGCAAAAGTCTCATTGGTAAGAGTTAGGAAATGAACCCAAAAATGTCGCTATGGCTCTATACAGCTATAACAAGACCAATTGTAACCTATGCAGCACCCGTATGGTGGCAAAAAACCAAACAAAGGACCACGCAAGACAGGCTCAACAAACTCCAAAGACTAGCTTGAGTGTGCATTACGGGTGCTATGAGAACAACTCCAATTGCAACTCTGGAAGTTATCCTTAACCTTCAACCGCTCCATCTTCAGATGCAGAAAGAAGCCATGATTAACGCCTTTATGCTCATATCTGAAGATAATGCTGACTCTTAACTAGCTCATCTTGACATTACCTTGGAATTAAATAGAGATGAACTACTTGGAGTTACCATCACTGATAACAGTCTACCAAGATTTAACTTCAGCCAAAACTTTAAAGTTATTTTCCCAGACCATCATAATTGGGAACAGAGTAAACCCACATTTGCTAGTTATCCATATGTTTGGTACACAGATGGATCAAAAACAGATGAAGGAGTGGGAGCTGGAGTATACGGTGTTAATACAAAAACATACATCCATGCAAGCACGGACAAATACAACTCTGTATTCCAAGCGGAAATCTTTGCTATAGAACTATGCATTAGAGAGAATATAAACAGATCTATATCAAACAAGAACATCTATATTCTCTCTGACAGAAAAGCCGCTCTTTTAGCCATGAAATAACATCGAAACTAATATGGGACTGCGTACAACTGCTTATTGGTTTAGCGAACTTCTCAGTCAGCCTTGGAAAACTCTCTTCCATATTCCAAGCAGAGGTCTTTTCCATCACTGTGAGATCCAATTGCACCCCCAATACCTCGTGGAAAACTGGCTTCATCGTTGTAGACAATGAAGCTCTTGAAAAGGACATTAGATCGCAAATTATCAAAACCAATATTCTAGTTGTTTTTCACTGGATTCCAGCTTACAGTGGTTTACTTCAGAATGAAAAAACCGACTCGCTAGCATAAGATAGCGCTCTAGCACATTTTATTGACTCTAGCAAAGCCTACATCAAACGCCAAACAAAATCGTATGCTTATTTAAGTTCAACGAAGTCTGACAAAACACACCAGAACAGGCTTCCTCTAAGTTTCTATTCCCCATACCATACCAAAAGAATTGTTCTCTTCAAAGACACCATTTCCAAATTGTGTACAATTTAGCTCAAATTTTTGCACGTTAGCACCCATGGCTGGCTGGCAGTTGTGCTATGTTGTGAGGAAGGCACTATACGCTAGTCGGTAGTCGGAAAATTGAAGCTTCTACTTCTAGTTCAACCCGAATTAGAGGGATTGAAGATTTATCCACCCCTGCTGCAACTCATCTTTTGATGAGTTGCACAATTCGATATAGCGGAGCTCTTGAATATCTCCAAAGAATCGATTATCACACTGCTAAGTAACTTTTATTCAGTTTCGACCCCAGCCTTATTGTTATTGGGAATCAGTTGATTCGCTCGAGCAGTAAAACTTTCTCAGAGAGGCTTTAAGTCTGTGAAGGTGCCTTAATAGACAGTGGCCACGTAAGATTTTGCTTACTCCACAGATGCGACTACAGATCCACAGTGTTGTGTCGCTTTTTGGCAGTCAATGAGGGTTGGTCAATCTCGGACATATTGTCGTCAAAGGCACCACTGTGGGCTATTCGGCGTTGTCTTTGACACACGCTTAAATTGGAATGCACGTAGCAAGTTCGCGGCTGGTCGAGCCACTAGAGCATCATTGGCTACTCATCATCTCTACGGCGGAACTTGGGGTCTTAGACCCAAATTTATACTCTGGTTGTATATTTCGATAGTTAGACCCATAATAACATATGCTGCTATAGTTTGGTGGCCAAAAGTACTTGAACGCAGAACGTCAATAAAGCTTGAGAAGCTGCAAGGAATTGAGTGTCTTGGTATTACAGATGCTATACGCGCCTGTCCCACTTCAGCCATAGAAGCTGTCATCGGCCTTTCACCCCTACTTATCTTCACTAGGAAGACCCCTGCCCGTTGTGCTATAAAGCTACAACTAGAACACAAGTATAAATCAAGTAATTTTATGGGTCATCTAAAATACTTCACTCAGTTCCAAGTACGGACATCTTCTGGCCTAGGAAATACCAGGAAGGCTATTTGAGGTAGAAATATTAGACCGTGTCGACTGGTATAATAAAGAACCCGTTTCAGACCCAGGATATTTGTTGTGGTTTACCGACGGATTAAAAATAGCTTCCAAGTAGGTGCTGCCTTCTTTGAAACCAACACTAAAGTCTCGGTAACAATGGGAATGTGCCCCAGCGTGTTGCAGGCTGAAATCCATGTAATTGAGAAACGCTCCAGGATAAACTTCGTTATGGAATGAGGGGCGCAAAAATACATATCTATTCAGACAGTTAGGGTCCGCTTAAAGCATTGACGTCCCATTTCGTGAAATCTAAGTCTGTCAAGTGCTGCTACAACAAACTACAATCACTTACCAGGCACAACAAGGTCAAGTTTGGTTGGGTACCCAGCCACTAGGGTATTAGAGGCAAAGAAACTGCTTTCTTTCTTTTTCAAATTTATTTGAGAAGTGTATGTCAAAAAGGTTGATACGCCAGGGCCTTGCTATCTATACTGACTGACCTCATTGCCCTAAACGATATTTTGTGCTCAGAAAAGTACCTTTTCAGCTGGAGAGTCGGGTGGTGTTTCCGACCGAGATCCTGGTCCTGGAGAAATATCAATATCGTCCTTGACTGGGACTGGTGATATATTCGACCGGAATATTTTCGTCTGTCTATGGCGGATATATCGAATAATATGTACTCAGTAGTTGTTTGCTCTTTTCACAATGGTCGACACATGCTTGAAGGACTTCCGCCCAATTTGAAGGGATGATTTTGGGTAAGTTATGTCCAGAGTTGCTTGACTCCAACCATTGTTAAAGGCGTTGATATACTTCTTACTTTTGACCCAAGGATTCTGCTCTCTTCATGCGCTTGGCACGATAAGTAGCCACTCATCCCAGAAATTCAACATCCTACCTTAAATATCTGAGCATGGCTGCTTGATCTTCTACCTTCTAGATGGAAAGACCGAAAGTCGCTGTGAGGTAAACGATAAATGCAACACAAAACTGAATAGAACCAACTTAATTATTTTTGTTGTCTTTGTTCCGCAAATACAGGTCTTTCTCGCCTTTTAACTGCCGAAAGCAAGATATGAAATGATCTTCCATAAATAATGCCAATTTGACGCGTGCAATTACTCACGGCAAAGCGACACATTTAGCACACAAAATAGATTTATTCGCCACCATCTCCTGCACCCCAATTAACACCGCAGAGTGAAAGAGATTTAATGGCATGAACTCAATTAAAGTAATAAAATTTAATTGCAAATCTTTTGAGAGCACAGAAAAAAAAATTCTTCATTTCCATCATAACTTCTTCAGAGAATCGAGACCTCAGTGATGAGGAGAAAATTACCCAAGTGGAACACCATGCAAGATCGAGGCGTGGGAAAATTCAATTAGAATTCTGTTTTTTTTTTCGGGAGGGAGGGAGAGACGTCCACAAAGAGGATTCCCATCTTAACTCACTCACCGTATCCATTACAGGTGGCCAGCCAGAAGACGGAAGTCAGTTCCCAAAGAAACGTCTTCGGATGGTTCTTTTGTTGTTCGTCAACACAAAGGATACGGACACACAGGAATTCGGACCCTTCCGTCCTCAGAATTTGTAAAAAAAGGCATCAATTCAACCAAGTCAGAGGCAATTAGTGCAAACCGACACGCTTGACAGGATTATAATTCACAATGAAACCGAAAATCGAAAACCGAGACCGAGATGGGTTTTCTGTTATGTCATTCAATTCCTACGATCAATGATCACCAGTTCTTCTCCCTCTCCCTTGGGGGGATTACTCGAGCAATAAAATCTTTTCGTTTTTGTGTAAATCATTCTTCCACATTAGTTCCGTTTCTAATTAGTTTTCATCCAGCAAAAGCAGTTTGGAACGGTAAGCGTCGCAAGATCACAGAAATTCCAAACGATCCATGCATCCACAGGTGCACTCTTTGTTATCCTTTACGATGACACAACATTGCACAATCTCGGTGTCAGCTTTTGTATGGGATTACCTTGACACAGCATATCCGTTGTCGCTTCTGTAATCGGATTAAGTGACGTTTCTGGAGAAAATTTTTTCCATTGCTTTAGTTCTATGCTACCGGAGAGGATCGGATGGCTGCCGACGGCGCTGATCGCGCTAACGCGATTGTTGCAACGCAGGGAGGCATGGTCAGTATATCATACATATGGTGTTTGTTATGCAGAACACCAAATTGGAACGTTTGTCCGACGGATGAAGTATGTATCTGTGATAACGACGAGAGGCATCAGGTGCGCATTTGAAACGTTAGAAGCCAAACGAAGAAGGAAGATGTGAAAATAAGTCAAACGTGACAGTATTCAACAAGTTGGAACAAACGGCAGACGGTTCGGTCGGTTGGTATGCATTTACCCACCTCTACCTGGAGTGTGATGATGAGACGTGTGCACTTGTTGAACGTTTTGACATAAAGAATTGTTTCCGAGAAAACGAGGGGAACATGCGTGTTCATCAGGGGAATGCTCTTCATTAGCTGGATGTGTGATATCTGTGTGTGTTTTCACCATTCGTGTGTTCAATTTAAAAACAAATGTTGAGATACTTTTACTGTTTGTGGTCTGTGATTCCCCGCTTCCTTACTTGGCTATTTCATTGCTTCCCAAGTTTATTTCTGGTCGATTTTACCCTTCCGGTGTTGTGAGTTGAATTGTGATGGAAGGAAGTCATGACATCTTCTTCTTACTCTACCTTCCATTTTCTGTCTACGGAATTTGAGAAGAAGGCCAATTCTAAGTAAACTACCTTTTGAAGAGTTTGTATCCTTGTTGGTTACACTCTGAAGAGTCTTTGCATGAGATAACTTTGCAACCGGTACTTCAATTAATGATGCGGGTGTAGGGGCGAAAAAACGCGTCATTACTTAACAGTTACTGAAACGTTAGAATAGCAATCATTGGTAAATTCCTCCCTACAATATGAGACCCCATGGAATCTGCCCCCAACATATTAGCAGGATGGATGAAAGAGGTAGGCCTCGAGGTTAATCCCTTTAAAACCGAACGAGTCCTTTTCACTTGACGCTATAAGGTTCCGTACATTACCCCTCCTAAATTAAAAAGCACGGAAATCCAATTTGTAGACCACGCTAGATACCTGGGGGTCATACTCGATAAAAAAAACTCAGCTGTAAGCTGAATATTTAGGAAAACCCGTGGCTGAAAGCTCTGGGCCCGTCTGCAGCCTAAAGTTGTCCACAGGATATATACGGCGGTTGTGAGGCCGATCCTTATGTGCGAAGTGTTGGTCTGGTGAATAGCACAGGACAAGAAAAGCAACAGTAGCTAATAATGTAATGCTCCATCTGCTTCCTCTTGATATCTTTGGGAAGCTAATGGCAGTCAAAGCAGCATTTAGGCTCAGAGAATCCTCCCAGCTGATCAGCACAGCAATTTGCCACTTTAGGATTCTCAAGGGCAACCTTACTATTCCTAGTAAAATTGACTACGTTGCCACATACTGACTTCAAAGTCAGGTACAAAACTCAGCTTCTTTGCAGTAGCTATTGTGGGTTTGGTACAGGTTTGAGTGATTTCGCTCTAGAAATATTCATAGACGGATCTAAGACAGCGGGTTGTATGGCGGCTGGAGTCTTCTTCAATGCATCTGGCTTAGCCATAACCACGCGACTGCCGGATCACTGTAGTGTGTTTCAAGCGGAAATTACGGCAGTCTGCGAAGCTGCGGCTTGGCTTTCAGTTAACGCGATATATTCTAGTGCCATTGTACTTTACATAGATAGTCAGGCAGCTATTAAACCCTTTGAATCGCCGACAATAAGATCAAAGTTGGTACAGCAATGCCGCAGATCTCTTAACGACGTTACCCTGTGCTGGCTACCAGGAGACAGGGATGTTCCAGACAGTAGCAGGGCGGACGAGCTGGCAAAAGAAAGTGCAGGAATGACCTGCGCCTATCGAATAGATCGAATTCCTTTTTGACACGGATCCCAAGAAACTGGCAAACCACAGGTGGAACACCATCAGCACTTGTCTCTTGTCAAAACAAATTTGGCCTAACCTGGATTCAAAGAAGACGGAGAGACTTTTATCCACAAACCGAAAAAACTTTTCTTTATAGGCAGACATGCACTCAGACTGGGGGTCCTCTCCAATGATTTCTGTAGAAGCTGCAGGGGCGAGGAGGAAGAGGAAACTACAACCCACCTACTGTGTCCTGCTCTTGCGACGCTTAGAAGGAAAACCCTCGACGATTACTTCTACGATAATCTTAACGATTTAGCCGAACTACTTGGAAGAGTTTATGCAGACTAAGCTATGCCTAGGTGGATTTACACTGGCATTAAGCTGACGACAGAGTGCAGACAGCCCGTCATACAGATTTCAGATAGGCGTTGAACTCGCTCTCGTTTTTTTACTGCAGTAATTTTTTTTTTTAGTTTTAGTGCCTGCCATACTATTACCGTATATGCCAAGGTAGATCTGCCGATCAAGGTGTAAATTTTGGGATTTACCAGTTGATGCCACAGACGCGGCGACAGGTCTAGAGTGCTTGTGTGGGTTTTTCGTTTGGGGTTCCAGGACAATTTACTGGTAAGGATTACTCCAAGGTACTTTGCTTTTTGCAAGAATTAGATAGTTGCGCCATAGATAAAGAGGTGAATGAGAAGGTTAAAGTTTCTTCCTACGGTAAATAGTGAAAAGAAATCTTTCCTGCACCATCTCTGTATCCCAGAGTATGCATAGTGCTGCAACTTCTGAAACTGAGGTTTCGTGACTGCCGCTGCCGATAACTGCTACGTTGTCGGCGTAACTAATGGTGCCAATCCCTTGGTTCTTTAACGACCGGAGAAGATTAAAGGACTAAAGAACTCGATGACATTCTCGAGCCGTGAGCGCCGGGATTTCAACATCACCGATGTTATGTGAATCATTCTACCGTTCAGTATGATCATTATCCACCTGCTTAAGGTTGGTGAGAGCTTCATGCAATTGAAAGCATAATTGAAAGAAAATCTCTAGAAAAGCGACAAGATATATCTCGTTCCTGTTAACGGAAGATTACTTTCTTCTTTGGATGCTCAATAAGTAGATTTACCCGGTTGATGTCCTTTTGGGCAACTTAAACGCATGTCCTCAACTCGGGAACCAATCGCCACCGTATTTTATCTTGAATATCTTAAGTGCACTTAATGTCTTAAGTATCCAATATTTAGGCCGCCTTGAGTGTGATCAGAGCCTCTGATTGGAATGTACTGCATGCATCTGGTAATCTGAGCATAGAGCATATGCCGTTCACTGTTCTCCCTTGGCTTTGGATTGCTTAGAAGTAAAATTGCCCAAGTGGCAGATAAAGGTAAAAACAGGTTGATAAATCTACTGCATTTCAGCACAGTTCAGTACTGAGTCGTTGAAGGTCTAGGAGATTGCCCAAGAGAGCTATTACGTGCCTACTCATCAACATCATTGCTAGCATTTATCTAGGCTTCTTTTTCATTCCCTTCTGTGTCAAGTGGATACACTTTCGACCTACTCTGTGATAAGTTTTCTATTATTCGATAATTTTAAGGTCCATTGTCAAGCTTCTCGCAATTTTTTGGAACACATACACAAATTTCAACAATTCTGGGTAAACTTTAACTTTAAAGCAGTTAACCTTGCTCTTCACCTTTTACATACCAAATATCCTACCTACCTCGTAATTATTTCACCTTAAATATAAAATCAGTGTAACCGAAGACTCTCGCAGACCATTCATTCTCCGTTTCAATTTTCATTGCCTTCAAAACGAACTATACACCTTTATGGAACGTTAAAAGGATTTTATTACAACCCATGTCGCGGTAGTCAAACCTTAATGCGGTGCCATTTACATAGTCCGCCATGCATTCCAACGGAAATTCTTTGAACATTAATGCATAAAGCAGTCCGCCTGCATTAATGTCAGCTACCATAAGAGATTTACACAGTGTGTCCGCTTCAATTTGCCCATTAAGACGCGCCGCCGACCTCAACGCAGCGGAGACTCGTCTTAAGGTAATTAATTATTTTGCGGACATTTTCAGAAGCTTAATAAAACTGTTAATATCTGACAATGCAAGTCTGCGAAATAACTGAATGTATCTGAATATAATTGACCATCTTTGCAGCTGATAGGAGTTTTTTCCTATCGGCACTGCGGCGATAGAGTGAAGATTTCAAGTCGAGAAGATTGTTTCATCGACTTAATGTTTACGATGCTTATCGTCTGATGCTGGGTGATGGAGGCGCAGTAACAAAGCAACGCCTGGTAGTTTTTACATGCCTTATCTCTTGTGAAGGGATAAGAAATGTTTGTATTTCTTTTTTACCTTGATTCTGCATTGCAGAGCTGAAATTTGCGGTGATGTTCCTTTGACGTTGCAGCGTGAAGCCATTTTTTGCTGCTCTTGTCTTGGGTATGCTATGTATAGGGTGGCGCAAAAGTACATCAACAATTTTATCCTGTTTTTCAAAACAGAAGCAAACGATGTCGGGAATTATGGCTACCATTATAATATCGGTACACAGCGATAGTCAAAGGTATTTTTTAAGGGAGAGGCAAAAGAAAGTTTCAATGTACTTGGTTTTGAATGCCCGTGGATTGCATTGACAGACAAAATTACTATAAACAAGATGTTTCCAAGATACTTTATGGTATTCACTCAAGAACGAAAGTTCCAGAATTCTATTTTGCACTTTTTGATAAGGACTTGCATTAACTGCAGGCATCTTTTGCTGATTGTACGAGTATGTATGCGCATGAGATTTTACCCGATTAGTTGATTAGACTTTGTCCTTTTCAGGGAATAATTTGAGGCATACCATTCTCTGATCGCACAAACGAAGACTTATGATTTCGTTGAAGCGATTATGGTGGTGCCATCCGTTTTTCTTGTTCATTCTGCAGGAGAGCTGATTAAAGTTCAGAAATTATCATAAAACACAGGAGTCGCTGGACTGATCCTCTCTTATGGATATACATAGCTCTACTGGTTAGCTTTGGAAAAAAAGAATCAGCTCGCAAACGATTGCAAAAGCCCAACGAGTGGCACGTATTAGCATTTCTGGTGCACTGAGAACTTCTCCAACTGCTGTGCTCCAAACTTGCTACCAATCGATATTTATGACTTACACTAAGCAGTGGTCGCCGTGGTTCAGTGGTTAGTGCGTTGGACTGCTGACCGAGCGGCGTGGGTTCAAGCACCAGCCAGGAACACCGAACATTTTTCGCGGCACCACCTTTCGTCGGGGAATGACAAGCCTCCGAAGGCATAATTTGTCATGAAAGAGCTTCTCACTTCGCCGTTCGGAGTCGGCAATAAATTGTAGGTCCCTTCCATTCCTGCAAAAAATACAACACGCACAACATGAATGGTTGCGAAAAGCTAGGCCTTGACTCATTCCGAGCTGTCGCGCCAGCTATTTATTTTATTTAGTAAGCAGCTCTGATGCTGCGAAAAATGCATCAATGGACTGCGAAAAATGTTGGACGTATATAACGGCACACTCTGCTGAGTCCCTAGCCAGACAAGGCTCTCTAGGTAGCAGTTGTAGGTATTTTGATCAAGTCAAAGCACCTAATGCAATGTGTTAAGCACCAGACTTGTATCAATCGAAAACAAATCAGAGTTGGACAGATCTTGATAACTTCTATAATGTTAGGCTCAATTTGTCTATTCTCATTCCTGGAAGATAGAAAGTACTTATTAGACTAGAAAGAGACAACCTTCCCAAACTAAACAATGTTTTTACAGGAGACTACATCCTAGGCAGATATCTATGCTCAACGACTGGTCATAGTCTGTAACGATCTCTGCAAGAGCTGTAAAGATGATAAGTAGGAGGAGTCCATAGTGCATGTCTACTGCACGTTTCCCGCCCTTGCCAAAGTTAGAAAAACCACGTTGGAAGAATATACCTGTAGAAGGATATAAATGATCTAAACACGGGCGATACGGGCGGTACGGGCGATCTGAACTTTAATGTTGGGAAACTTAAATAGTTTTAGGAATAAA
Source organism: Matsumyia berberina (assembly GCA_917880715.2). NCBI lineage: Eukaryota > Metazoa > Arthropoda > Insecta > Diptera > Syrphidae > Matsumyia > Matsumyia berberina. The sequence goes on along the minus strand of OU862870.1, from coordinate 103,436,595 downwards.
CTTGGGGTCAAACGTAGTCCTCACAGTGGTATCACATAGAGCCTACCTTTGGCCATCTTCCAAGAGGCGCCTTTTAAATTATCTAACTAGCTACTCCTCAAAATCCTAATATTCTTTATCGACCTAGTGCCTTAAGTTGGTTGAATTGTTTCTGATTGCTGTCTTTGGATAATTGTTTACGTCATATCGACAAAGATCTGGCACAGTTACAACAAACAGAAAACAAACGAGCTACTAAGCAGATCAAGACAAGATATTGCAAGAACAGTAGCAGCTAGTACAGGCCAGTGGCCAGTGGGAGACAACGCTACCAAGCTAAGCATTCCCCACAACACTTTCTGTCGCAGTTGCAAGGATAACAGCGAAAAAGAATCTTTGCATCATTTTCTGTGTAAATGTCCGACCCTAGCGAGAGTTAGGGAGAGCACTCTAGGCAAACACTTCTTTGACGACCTCAAAGATATTTCCAGGAAAAATATTGGTGAACTAATCCTGTTCCTTAATTCCACAGGTTGGATCTAAATATCTTCGTCTATCGTTTCAAAACGGCGTATCCTAGCGCTAATTGGATTCTACCTCTACCTCTACCTACCCTATCTTACGTCTAGGGAGAAAAGAACTTACAGGTCGGAGCCCTATTTAACCATTTTTGGCAAAGGTAGGAGGCCCGCACAGAGCCTAATTTCGGTAGTTCTGGAATAGAAGCTCCTCGCAAATTTGCCATTATTTATTAGTTACGGCGAGCTAAACGTCTTAGATTATAAGAGATTTGGTGAATCTCTTATCAAACAGGAACCTATCCATCGTAGTAGTTTGTAAGCCTACTGATCGATTTCGTTGTACTCATTTGTGCGGCACCCTGTGAAGGCACGACTACACATTCCTTTGCATTTTATCATTATCAATTAAAATGAAATTAAATATTTAAATTTCAGACCTTCATGTCTCTCAATAGCGTCTATTAATAGTCTTTGTTCAGGGAGGCTAACAAGATTCCTTAAAAACTTTAAGCATCTTCACAATCAGGAAAAGTGATCAAGTAATAGCGCAGCTCCTGCAATCAATGGAATCCCTTTGATTTTGAAATTGCTTTGACATTCCAGTTCTTGCACCACGTGACAATTAGCAGCTTCACCGTAGCTCTTATTATAGTCTTTGATGAGACCTTTGTTCAAACAGTCAAAGGTATAATTTTTATATTTTCGTTCCTTTTTCTCCTTCTTCCCATTTATTTAAGTTTTGTAAAGGAGTCGACATTTTTTTCCCAAGTCATCAGTGAACTAAGTCAGTGGTGAACCTAGTTATCATTCTTTTAGTGGTTTTCTTTTGGAACAATGTTTATTAGAATTTCGTTTTACTGTCCGATTAAAACATTTGAAAGTCTTTCTATCAATAGAGCCGCTCCCTTAAGTTAATTTTACAGGAGTAATCTATCTGATTGAACTGAAGCGCAGGGTGGTTCCAATAAAATTAATATCTTTTCACAGTCTGTCTGATTAAATGAATAATTTATGAAAATATTTATGCATTATTTTCGTGGGATAAAAAATTGGTAATTTTTATGTATCCAAGAGTGTTAGATGGGTCATTAGCCAGTGTGAACTTGTAGCAACAACATACTAATAAAAATGTTTGGACAAACGTCATAAAATTTACTACTTTATTCAAATATTTTTAAAGATAGCATGCAGTGGAGAAATTTACTGATATTTTGTTTAACCACCCATTCTGTCAGGCTTCTCAAACTATAAAGTTAATTTATTGTAATACTGTTCAGCACCCGGATCTTGATAAGTCAACACACAAATGAGAAACATTCTTGATGCAAATGAATGACGAAATGATGAAACACTTAAGCTAAATAATGTCTCTATTCAAAGTTAGCTAATAACTTATTCAAAACTTGACACGACTAGGGACTGGAGGACGCTCTGACTTGAGAAGTCTACAAAATTAATATCTCCCAGCTTCCTTCCTGGACACTGATGTCTGAGATATCAAATACACAAGGTGGGTGGGTAAACTGAATGTCGACTCTGCGTAAAGGATGACGAAACACCAGAACATATGTGTACTGTGTGAGTTTGCAGCTTTCTGTTACATAAGGAAGCGAGAGGGTCTGTGAGGTCCTCAACTTCATTAGGCAGATTGAGGTCCTTCTTGCCTAACCAGCTGTCTGCACAATAGATCTTAGAATTCGCAGCTCGTATGCACCTCTGTCCTACAATCGCAATAGAAGCCATCATCAGGATTGCACTCTTCTAAGACCTTATGATGAAGACGCTGGCAATACTTGACTCAATTTCGAGAACGAAAATGTTATGTACTCGCACGATTAACTACATCATGGCTAGACAGCACAGCTTTGTGAGGTTTTGGGGAAGACATGTGGGATCAGTTCAATGAAGAATGCTTACTGGACCCAACACGTCTGGTCTGGCTCACCGACTTTGGATTCAACACCTAAGTTGAGGTACTTATGTGAAAGCGGATATTATTGAGATTTGTGCTAGGATAAGCGTTCGTAAAATATTAATGGCTAATGGCTACACTTGACTAACTTAGTCAAGTGCTCCTATAATGCCTTAACTTCACTTGCGAACCACAATAAAGTCAAATTGACTGACTGACAATAAAGTGAAATTAAGCCTGTTTAGGCAGGTGTTCACGGTAAGCCTCTCTTTGTATATCTCTGACAATATGGATAGCTTCCTTTACGCAACGACTAAGTCGAGCCCATTAGCACTCAGGGAAACTCTTGTCGAAGTTCCAAACACCACTTGGACCGATATCGGTGGTCTGGAAAACGTGGAGAAGGAGCTTCAAAAAGTTATTCAATATCCTGCCGGACATCTAGAGAACTTCCTGAAATTCGGCATACAGCCAAGTCTGTATGCCGAATGTATTGTTCTACGGACCACCTAGTTGTGGTCAAATTTTGCTGGCCTAGGCTATTGTCAATGAATGTCATGCCAACTTCATCTCGGCCAAAAGTTCAGAACTGTGGACCATGTGGTTCGGAGAGTCTGGGGTAATCGATTTTTCGATAAGGAACATTTGACTGCGACATGTGTGTTGTTCTTCGACGAATTGGTGGTGGAAATATGGGTGATGCTGGCGGCGCCGCTGATCGTATTGTCAACCAGATCCTGACCAAGATGCACGGTATGGGGGCTAAGAAGAACGTATTCATTATCGGTGCCACCAACCGACGCGATATCATCGATCCAACAATCTTGCGTCCTGGTCGCTTGGATCAGCTTATCTATATTCCACTTCCGGACGGTAAGTCCCGCGAAGCCATCCTTAAGGCGAACTTGAGGAAGTCGCCTCTACTTTGGCCAGATCTCAACTACATTACTAAGGTTACACAGGGATTATCTGGCTCTGATTTGACTGAGATTTGTCAACGGGCTTGCAAGCCGGCCATCCGAACAGGCAATTTAAGCCGAGATCCAAAGGGGAAAAAACAGAGCTGAGAAGATAACTGACTAAGGTGTTTGTTCAAAAAATTGCGAATATAAACTTCTCGTAGCCCTTTAGGCAAATTGCAATCCAAGAGACTATTCAAACCTTTTTAAACAAGAAAATCTTTAATATACATATGTAGACCAGGGAGGCATAAGGAAGTTGGTGGGTTTCCTTACAGGTCATTGCTATCTGAGATATCCTCTACGAGTATACAAAATAAATCTGAGTATAGAAACAGATGGCATTCTCTATGAGTGTTTGGACTGATAGGTTGATAGGGAGGATCTTCTGTAAATAATTACCTTTAAATTCGAATTCAAAGTCTGGGCTGATTACCTTCATAAGAAAGATTGTTTATCTACTCGTATTAGGTACAAAATGAAACTCTGACCAGCTAGATAACACCTGAGAAAAAAGGACTAGTTGAAAATATTCCTGTAGAGGTCATAGAAGAGACGTCATGACATTGTAAAGGGTGATGCTTAGCTTCATTAAGATTTAATGAAAGACTCAATTCGGTAGACATATAAATTGCTGTCTTCATTTGTATATTTTTCCAATTCCATGCATTTGGCAAAGTACAATTATCGGACTAACTTTCACAGAAAATTTGAATTGCTGCTTGTTTTGTTTGCCGAACGTTGTAATTATTGCTAATACAAATGTTACTGCCCACATTTCTATGCCTAGACATCTTTCGTATGACTTCATTATACAAATGCTCATGTGCATAAAAAGAAGATTAATGTGCAAACCATTTGCCTAAACATATGTTTCCATATACATAATTATTTAAAACTGAAAGTGAAGCCCCAAGCAATCAAGATAATAACTACAAACCAAACTCATTAGTTTGAGTATGCTTTCCCAACTGCGAGTGCCCAATTAAAGTCTTTTCGGTTTCAGTTAAATGTTTTGAAATGAACTAATTATTACATTTAAGCTCTGATGGGTCCATGATGATAGAACTAATTTTCTATTAACAAAAGCAATCTGTTGGGAATGTAAAATTTGATTGGGTTCTTGAAAGTGAATTTTAATTGTCAGAAGGCAGAAGAGGTTTCAGGATCACCTTTGGAAAAATAGAAAACGAAAGATTTTTTTTTCGATCGACCTTAACTTCTTAGACGGACATAAAATAAATTGGACCATTTCCAGTCCAGATATTTAGACCTCGTCAATGCAAAACGAATTTTTTTTATAACAGAAGCATTTTTTGGGGAAATATCTACGAATTTTTAAACTATTGCATTCAGCCGAATGAGAGAGACTATAGAACAGGCATTTGATTTCTTTTTACTTCCCACCTTGGTAAGGGAAGTATTGTAATCGGTCCGATCAAAATGTTTCGAGATATGAACAGGACTTCACATTACGCTACACTAGGAATCGTTTACACCCATTTTCGAAATGATGTATGTGTGTGTGAAATCAAATTTTTCGCCTTCTATATCTGAAGAATGAAACAATGTAGGGCCATGCGCCTTTTTTTGTTTTATTTGTCAGCGCGAAACTTAGAGCTGATTAGATTTTGAGCATAATCGGTGTAGCGGATGCTGTGGAAATTAAAGGAATGTTTTCTATCACGTTCGCGCAACAACTCTTTGTGGAAGAATTGAAAAGTGTGTATTCAAATTGTTGGCCTCCGATGAATGTTTTCTTTAATTATTAAATAAATAATAATATAATAAGTTTGGAAGTATAGGACTGGCTCCCCGTCGAATTTTTTTTTTTAAATTCCACTCGCGCTTTAATACCCCTTTCACACAGCGTGAGCGAGGTGCAGTGTTTCGAAACTCAGGTGGTTTAAGGTTCAATGTTCTCCGAGGGTGGGGTCTAAAGTAGCTGTGTTTGTCTTTACTACAGTGGTGTTTGTCATGACTATAATTCGCGAGAATTTTGTCGAATCTCCTGTAGCATAATCATGGTCAGATCAATCTTTAGGCCATGACACTCTATTGCTATTGTTACGCCTTTGCTGTTGAATCGACACCAGCTTTAACAGTTGATCGATTTACTTATTTTAAAGAAATTAATGTTTTTTCGACATCAGAAGTTGAACCCGGACTTTCAGTGTGACAAGCGATGATGCTACACCATGGTCTACAGACCACTCAATAATACCTTGATTGGAGTTTTTATCCAAAGAGAGGCTTTATTTAAATTTGCATAAATGATATTAACCTCTGTTGCAGTATTGATACAGTACATGCTGTTAGTTGTATGGCAGTTCACCTCTAAATGCAGGCAAGAACTAGTCTGGATAGACTCTTCCCACCTTAATATCATCGGGTCTTAACGTCTCCCCGACGGTTATCTCAACATGTTGGTACAAAGCAGTGAATTCAGCATGCCATTAGACGATGTCCTTCCAAAGAACTGCTTTATGCGAAATAACATACCAAGTTTGTCCACCAAGGGACAACTGGGAAAAGTCAAAATCGCATTATTTGGAAGACGTCCAAGTATGTTTATACGGAAGGCCCAAAAATGGACAGTGGATCTTCAAGCATAGCTTAAACTTGCTTGGCAAAACGATCTTTATCTATTGTGACGGTCAAGTTGCCGTAAAGGCATTAAATTCTGTCACGATAAAGTCAAAACTTGTTCTACAGACAGTCAAAATACTTCTTGAACTACGACCGAAAACTTGGACATACTGCACAAAGATCACATTGGCAATGAAACAGTGGACTCACTGGCCAACCGCCCTGAGAAGCTAATGGACTTCCTGACTGCCTCTGTGAATATAGCGGTCTTCTGCTCGTTGATTACACTTTTTGACTCACAGTCTTCGCGGTTGGGGAAGAGAACAGTGATATCCCCGTTAAATACGTTATAGGGAATTCAATAGTCCGAGGTAAAGCATTCAGAGTTGTGTTTTCCCCTTATTTCTTTCACTGCCTTTAGAATCGCCTCATCTCCACAGCTGGACTGCTTCCACAGTTTGAAGGCGGAGAGTTGCTTTTGTACCTTTTATGCGCAAGTCTACGCTTGCGGTGCACTTTTTATAGCTAATGTTATGCAAAGCGCCGCTATTCTTTTCACTCTGTTGAGCATGTATAAATGGTTTCTTGTAGCAGTCTAATGATTGCGGTGTACATCCAGTGCATGATGCGCAATTGCAGCCCCTCTTTTTTTACCGAAGGTTCTTTTGCAGCCATAGAGAGCATTCAGGACCTTCTTCCTTCTCTCTTTAAAATTTAATTTCCAAAATAGCTCGGAATTGAGAACACTTCCGCGACATTTTGCCTCAGACGAGAGTTTTAGACTAACTCCATTAAGCCTCGGTGAGGTGAATCCGGGTATTTTCCTCTTTTTGGTGAACATGATTAGTTTACTAGTTCAGCTTTAGTTACTCAAGATTCTAAGCCCTGAATGCTAGAGATCGGGAATGAAAAGTGGATCTTCCGTTCTTGAGAGAACATTTCGCAAACACATGCCATTGAACGATTGTCGCAAAGGTTTATTTAACACTTCATTTGAGGTCACACACTACAAGACAAAGCAAAAGTTTTATTGTCTACACGTGGTCAAGCATACATTTAATTATCCAGTCATTGCGGTACCACCTCAAGTGAAACCGGTCGCACTTTAACAGTGTCATGCGAATTAAGCCACCGATTTCACTTAGTTACTTACAGGCCACCTAATGGGCACGGAACCTTCAAATTAAAAATTTAATGAGAAAGTAGGTACACAGGTACACCAAAAACCAAGAAGACCGCAATCATCATTCACAACCACTGCCTAATATACATTTCATTAAGACCGTCCTATTAGAAGATGCTTGGCTTAAAAACATAATCACACCTAACAAGAACGGGGGTAATTAAGAAAAACCTTCTTCCCATCCAAGTTTTTTTTTTCTCTTTTCATAGAGTATTTACGTGCCTCCCTTTACTCGGTCTGAATTTGTATCTAGTACCAGTCTTGGTCGTATCTCTTCCGCTAATTTTCATGTTTGCTGTATTGATTTAGAGACTCTCAAGCTGGATGGCACGTCGTACGTCGGCGGAGAAGCAACCGAGTTTATAAATTCGATGCAGAAATATGTGATAATGACTCCGCAACGCCATCTGCTGTTATGCATAACTACTGCGAAGATGACGATGGCGCGGGCAGGACAGCTCTCTGGAATGCGGCATCAAACATGAAGGAGTGCTCGGTGGCTGGTCTGCACTAGTGCGTTGGGCCATGTCGTACACCAACTCAACCAACACCACCACCGACGACGGACCAATGTCACTGGCATTAGTTTGCTCCCGCTTCATTAGAAAATGCACTTCGCCATCTTAATGAATGAGCAGGAGCTGCAGAACTGCAGAGTTTCACAGACTCAGCGTTGCGTGGTTGAATATTTTAAATCCAGGCTGAATGCATTCACCATTAATTACGTGGCTGGCTGGCATCTTTATCCGAGCCGCGTCGGACATGTGCACCGGAGGTGCGGGCCGATCATATGCAGCCCCATTAGAACTTATGATTAGCGCGATGAAATTTCCACTCTCCCCGGGAAATTGAAAAAATCTGCGCAAGAAACACCGGGAACAACGGTTAGTTTGTTCAACTAACTGTCCATCAGACTACCACCTGGAATATGGCCACGTACCCCAGCCGGGCCATGTCTGAAGCTGCAACATGTGGTCTGCCCGATCGCATCACTTCTGGGAAATTATATCACGTGGACTGCATTGCCGCGGCGCGGTGTACGCGAGTAATTTGCAATCTGCACAGATCATTGATCATGTTTAATTTCAGGTAATGCTAGGAGTGCAGGATAACGATCGGTTTATAAATTGCTCCGTGTCGTGATTAAAAGTGGAACCACTTTGGTCATGACGATGAGCCGGGTCGAATGCTGGAATGGGAGTATTTAATTTGTCCGAGGATGTGTGTAATTTTGATGATGATTAGGTGTAACTACGTACTGGTGGCTCGGTCGATGCAGTATGGGCAAATGCGATGGTCAATCTCATTAAGTTCACTTTTTGATTTCGTGAATAAATTGTTTTTAAGTTGTTCGAGGAACGTGGATGGGCGTGTCCAAATGTTATCACATTTTGGTGGGGGGAAATTTTTCCCTAAATCATTTTGATTCGTGCTGTAGTTGGCAAGACTTGATGAGGATAATACCTTCAATTTGATTGGGATATATCGGTTCTCTTGGTAATCACTTAGGCCTCTATTATTTTTGTTGTAAATTTAAGTTGGAAAGTATGGACCAAATCGGAGGGCGGACTGCAGCTGGTCGACTGGAAGTTAGACCGTTAATTCAATAACTTTTGTTGGGCAACTTGAATGGTTTCATGTAAAGAGCTTGCTGACAGCGAAAAAAGCGTGTAAAGACTCGAAGATTCTGGAGGCGCCAGAGTTTAGGGAGTGCGGACCAAAAACACTGCAAGGCTACTTTGCCTATTCCAATGTAATAGAGAAAATTATTATTCACCACCAAGAGAGTTGCTTTAAAAGTGACTTCCCTAACCCATCTCGAGTTCTGTAGAATGGTAATGATGAATTTATTGATAACTCGCCCGGTTTGTTGAAAAAATGTATGCTGAGGGCAGTTTTTTCCGGTTCTGTTGTGACTTCTTTTCTTTGAATTTGTCCCTACTACAGATCACCAGTTCCAACAGTTTTTGTTCCTAGTGCCACGTATGATTTTCTTAACTCAAGCATGCCTTCGGTTTTCCTGTTTTACTGTCCAACATTTCCATACATACAAATGCCTCATGATAGTGGCCCGCTCCATTTCGGAGTAGGAAGAGACGTTTTGCTCGCATCAAAGCCCAGATCCCCTTAGCAAGACAATTAAAATCTGGATCTAGAAGGCTATTGAAGGAAACTGAATTGATCGCGACTTGACTATTGTTGTCAATCTAGTATATGGGTGCCCTTGCTGATAGGATTGTCTCTCGTAGACCACATGCGAATTTATGGCCATTACGCTCATTTGTCCAGAAAACCCTGTAATCCTGAAATTTTTCAACCGCCAAACCACCTAGATAAGGTGTTTATTAATCTCAGCGTCTCGAAGGCCTTTTAAAATATACTTTTGAAACTCCTTTTGAGGGCTGGTGCGGAAAAATTCCTCCTCCTAACCCTGTTGCATGATTACCTACCTAATGTCCAGTTAGAACGCCAGTAACGGCTCGAACTTCTCTACAGGTGAGATTTACTAGACCGATAGACCTGTTCTTATCGAAGGAAGGCCCTAGCGATCTGGCTGTAAGCTGACGGGGTATATGTCTATTTCCCTGTATAATGTGCTCAGCGTAGTGTTGGCCTCGACAAGGGCCTGTGAAGAGTGCATATAAATGCATTTGTGAACAATTCATCCGCCTTTTCTTGGTAAACCCATGTGCCCCAGCACCCTGTCTGAAAGATAATTTAATATTTCTCGGTTTACAGTGGACACCAGCGCCCTTTTCGACCTGTCGGTATAGACAGCCGGTTCACCTATCGTACAAATTCTACCCCCATTCCACTCCTCTCTGCTAGGAATTCTAATCTCCGATTGCAGTCTAGGAATGGAGTGGTATAGTCCGCCCCCTTCTGGGGTTTCAAGGTGTTGTATCGTATTAGAACAGAGGCTTGTATTATACAGGAACTCTTTGTCCAGAGACCGCCTTTCCTAAGTCTTAGTGCTGTTTTGGCTGCCGGGCTTGGGCGGTATATATGTATTTAGTGGGAACAGATTCATGGTCGTCTTCAGGGCTACTGTTGGCGATCTTGGATCCCCTATAAAGCCTACCCTTTGGCACTACAGACGCGTTAGGATAGTTTTTGTAAGGTCTTCAGCTATATTTTCCGGGTTTGAAATTTTTATTATCCGTGCAATGCCGTGATATTCCAAGTATGTCCAAATTGATAGGTTTTCTGTTTCGATTACCCTTTTTGCGTAAAACTTTCTCTAGTCGAATGAGCAGTTAGAAGTTCATCTTCGAATGTCAAGCTATAATGTTGCTCTCGTTCTACAAATTGAATGCTTGAAGATACAATATAAAGCGCTTTTTGCTTTTCTATGGCTGATCATGCAACCGCTGGTTAGGTGACAGAACTCGAGTACGTAGGTTCTGCTTCTAGTTCTAACGAAATCAAGACAGGGAACCAAAGTAACACTTGTCAACCCTTGTTACTTTAGCTTTAGAAGACAATTACAAAGCTTATAGGACCCCTTCAAAAATAGGACGCAAAACAAAAACCTTATAATCTCTGTAGCAATGCGCAGTGTAGAAGCACGAAGTCTGCTCTAATCAAATGACAGAAGGGTTTTTTTTTATACCGTTAATGGTGCTTGACCTTGACGGTATTTGCCCTAGTCAAAAAAAAGTGTATACCACGACTGACGAGGCACTAGGACTAGGCAGAAGTGATCAATCTCATATTGTATGGCGTGCAGGTATGTAGATGTACACATGTATGTATATCGTCACATACTCGTAAACAGCACGCCTATACATAAATGATGATATTAATGTACCTGCAAGTTCCGTCGTTAGTGAAAATGTCCAACATGCATTGATGATGATGGTGATGTTCTTGCTGATGTCCTCGCGAATCCGACGCTGGCGATATTATGCGCAGCTCTGAACGGATAGCAGGTCTGAACAAAAGCCATATTTAGTTGTGAAATTAAATAAAGAAATAAACAGTTGAGGAAGCAATGTCCATATAGGCGAATGTGCCAGCAAGCAATGCAAAAGGAAATCTAGTCATTAAAGCACAACAACCACTGGAATCCTGTTAAACTTCCGTAACGTAAATTTCAAATTAAATGCAAGTCCGTCTTTTAAACGAAATGCAATTACACTGGCGACGTTTTAAGGTACAAAACACGAGGCGTGGTTAAGGGATTCATCGACAGTCAACAACCTGATCTATAGATCAGGTTCAGATCAGCGCTATAGCGCCGTCATTGGCAGTTGTTGAGTGAATTGTGGTAGCTTTTGAGTAGAGTTGATTATGAATATATATAGCTCATCCAGACTGAGACCAACCCTTAACTTGAAGCAAGCCTGATATGATGATTCAAAAACATCAGCTCCATATCGTTTTAATAATAGCGGTGGCATAGCAACCATAACAAAATCGTGTTTCCTTCTATTCTTGAGAAAAGTATAACACGCACAACAGAAGTGTTTAAATAGTTGCCGAAAGCTAGCTCCTAACCCTCTAGGGGTAGTGGTTGCAATTATCCATTCCTTTATTTAGAACAGCTCTTAAACTCATTGGCAAATTCTTATCTAAATTATTGGATACGTCGTGTACAAAAAAAGTGGAACATATTGATCTTCCCTGCAGATTCTCCAGGCAACGTAGCTTCAAAGCCTAAAGCTACGATTACGCGGTCAGCAGAAGCAGTCTTCGCGCCGACTCTCTGACATCAAAATGACGACAGAATTTGTCTTAAAGTGGTCAACTCGTGTGATCGTCAACCTAAAACGCCGTCAACGCGATGATGACGGCTGCATTGACACCCGCATTGACACGAGTTTTTGGGTCCACGCGTTGACTACTTTCGTTGAACGTGTAATCACCCTGTCAAAGATGTTGAGACACGTTGACGTATTTTTTCAGACTGTTCGTCAACGCATTGACCATGTCGCAACGTGAACACGGCAGGATTTTGGGCCCTGTCAGCGTAGTTTGCATTGACAACTTTTCGCCTTGGTATTGTTGTTGTTCACTGCATTGACGTTCTCGTAGATCGAGAGTGCAAGTATGTAGGTGTCGGTTTTTTTTTTTTGATTTTATGCTTTTGTTACCGGTCATACATGGGACATTGGAAGTTGACGACCACTACGACGATTACATAGGTGTAAATGAAATTAATTAGATAAAACTATATATATAAAACTAACTAACTAAAATGTGTATGTTTCCTTCTACCGCCCGTAATTTTGAACCAATTTAGTTGGTTTTTGTTTTTTAAATGTAGATAATTACTATACAAAGGCGATAGGCAAAAAAAAATTACAAAAACATTGAAAAAAAAAAAACTTAGACATATTGGGAAATGTGATAGAAGCAACAATTTTGAATGGAAAATTCAAAGGCGAAGACGTTTTGATTACATCTGATATGCAATTTGAATTTAAACGTCTTCAATTCCCTGTTCGCCTTGCATTCGCCGTTACCATCAATAAGTCGCAAGGACAATCTTTAGAAATGTGCAGTATAAATTTGGAAAATCTAGTTTTCCCGCATGGCACGCTCTACGTTGCATGCTCACGAGTCGGAAAACCATCTGCACTATTTGTTTACACGAGCGATAATGAAAAAAAAAACCAAGAATGTTGTTTACCAAAAAGCATGGACGATTTTTCCCGTGACGTGAGAGAGTCAGTGCGTTGACTGTTTTCGTTGACCGTGTAATCGTAGCTTAAGTATCCTCATTTACCGCAGGCAGCCCCAAAGTCAATGGGTGCAGCTGTGTACCAAAATAGCCTCTGATCCTGATCCGTTTTTGATTTGTTTCTTCTAAAGATATTTCACATCCGTCCAAATTATAATTACCCACATTCATATCTATCTGTTTAACTTAACTAATTACTGATATTAATCTTTCATTAGTCTTAATCCGCCGCCAATAACATTCATTCCTTCGGGTTTAGAAAGTCCATTCCAATCAAACCTCGTTATAATTATCCAATTATTATCAAATCCAAAGCAATTATATCCAATCTGCGCAAACATGATTTTGAAATTGATATTCTCCGTCCCACCGCCCTCTCGGGTTTGATCGATTATTCAATGTTGCAATTACGACACTGTCGAAGTTAGCCCAAATTACCTTGTCAAAATGTAGTACATTCAAGTGGTCAATTGCTAATTGTTGCTTTGACAAATGATTGTTTAAACTTGAAACATGTAATTAGCGGTATAGAACAATGGCAAGAATGAAGTTTGAATACTCGCCAAAACTTGTTTGGCTTACTCAACCACCGTTCGACCGTTTCTGACTTAGAAGATGCTCCGGCACTAAAGGAAGAACAAGTCATAAAACCGTAAAACCCATTCTATTCTAATGTATGTAAATTATTCATATGCGTCGTTAAATCGGTTACGCCATGGGTTGGGTCCGGTGGAAGCGCTGAAACTAAGAATCCGATTTGAAGCCAGCATTCATATGCTAAGTTAATGAAACTAAGAACACAATTCGTTACACTTCGCGTAATTTGATGCTTTGTCAAAGTTCCCGTGTGATGAGTTTGACTAGGCATTTACTTGACACAAACTGACGTTTATTTACGATTACAGTGGAATGTCTGTTTAAGTACGACCCAACATGGAGTTTTCCACCGAAGTTTAGAATGACTAACTTGGGACCATGCTGCGCCATGGAATTAAAGTTCATTGACTTTGATTTTGGAAATAGATGAACACACTTATAATTGGTTGTCAAATTAAGAGGCTTATAGCCAAAAAGGTGTTATATGCGGAATTATATCGAATTTCGTTAACAAGAGTGTTAAGCTTATGTTGGCTTAATTTACTGGAGGTCTGTCAATTAATATTTACACATGTAGTTTCTGAATGGCATATCGCTTTTCCAATCAAAGCGATAAATAAGTGTGAAGTCGTTATAAATCATTAAACAGATGCTTAAACCAAATGATTACATTATTTTACTGAGAAAATATATAAACGTGTTTCCTTTTTGGAAGTAACTACAAGGTTCACACGTTCATCAGCGTGGGTCAGTGGCTGCGTAATAAATTTTAAGCCTAATGTCTTATGGTTTGATTTCCACTTTAGGACATCAATCTCATATCCACTGATCATAAGAATTTTGTTTAACTGGTTATCATTTGCAATGGATGAAGCTTCTTGGTGTTGTGTGGTTAACACTCTTTGAAAACTTGTAAGGGATAATTATACATATGTATGTGATGGGTTTGAAACTTCACCATTCAGTTGAGAAGAAATATCCTCTTTTAAGTCACGAGATCATAGGATCCATTCCATGACAATAATGGAGACAATGCTTGATCCCATTTCACTGGATCTAAAACCTTCTTCATTAAGTTGAAGGACTCATGTAAAATCTAACTGAAAGACCTTTAGAAGTTCATATTGCTGCAGATGGTTAAAGATAACCTTAAAGACCGGAAGCTATAAAACGACACCGAGATCGGCCCCCGAAGAAAGGCAATAACTGCATGAGCAGCGCAGGGTTCAATCCTGGGAACTGGTCTGTGGAATATCTCCTACGATGGTATTCTCTCTATGGAAATGCCCAAAAATACTTTCTTGGTGGGGTACGCAGATGTTATCGGCGCGGTGATTACAGAGGATGCACAGCGAAGACTTAACCAAGTGATGAGACGCGTACATGCCTGGATGAAAGACAATGGCCTTAGTCTGGCGGCAGAGAAAACAGAAATAATCTTTCTGACTAGGAGACAGGTCCCAGCGGGCGTGGAGTGTCAAATAACCTTGGAGGCAATAGCCAGCAGAAGTGCTGTGAAGTACGTGGGAATGACCCTCGATTCTAAATTCACCTACTGCCACCCGATAAAGGCGATCAGAGCGAGCTGCGAAAGTCACCACACAACTCAGCACACTCATGGCAAATGTAGGTGGTCCCAGTGCAAGCAGGAAAAGAAATGCCATTCTCCTGTATGGCTGCGAGATCTGGGCCGAGGCCTTAAGAAAAGAGAAGTACAGGAAAGCTCTTACCGCACGGTGTCGGAACCAGCTGTTCTAGCGGTGGCACGAGTAACTCTAATCGATCTCCTTGCGGCAGAATGAAAATTCGTCCACGAGCATAAGCCGAACCAGGAGTGAAAGTGGCAACGGCAGAGGGAAAGGAGCTCACCAAACAAAGATGGCAAGAGCGGTGAACCTATGAAACTGATTAGGAATGTTGCTGAAATACGGAAACATGGAGAAGTAAACTACCACATCACCCAGTTCCTAACCGGACATGGAAATTTCAACGCATACATCCATAAGATGGGAAAAGTGGGGAGCCAAGCTTGCAGATACGGCGACTAGTAGATGATGCAAACCACATCTTTTTCAACTGCCAGGCTGGAGCTAGAGACAGGAAACATCACCACAGAAAACGTCGTGAAAATGTTGATCTCGAGCAACGACAGATGGAACCAAATAGACTCCTTTATCGAGTGCGGGCTGCGAGGAAAACCAAAGCATAACCTCATGAAATCATACCGGAACCTTATTGGGGTCGCAGGGGAATTGCCTAGGGGGAGTTTAGTCAGTAGGAGTCTGAGGCACCAGGTTAGTGTAATAACCCACCTGGCAGTGCATGATGCATTCTCCGCATCTCCTAAAGGATTCTTATCTGGGTTGTACTAAATCTCCGGCTCTTTATTTACAGGTTCACAGGGTAATAAAAATGGGCACAACGCAACGAGATGATGGGCTAATTGAGCAACGACCCATATCACAAGTGTTTGTATGGGACCAGAAGGATGCACTCAAGGGGAAATTCTCTCTCTTCATCGGAGCCATTGAAATTTTTTTCAGTCAATCTTCACAGATCGACTATTGCTATTGATTATGCCGATGACCTAGCGATTATTATACATAAGTGGTAAACAAAAAACATAACGGTGCCCAAATTCGCGCAGAGTGCTTTGCTGCATGTTTTGGAATGGTGCAACATTGACGAACTTTCCATCAATCCTTGGATGACAGTTGCCAAGGTTATTTGAAGTAGAAATCTAAAACCGTGTCGACTGGTCTAATGGAGAACTTTAATCGGGCCTAGGATGTCTAGTATGGTTCACCGATGGATCAAGAATGCAATCTGAAGTAGGTACAGGCATTTTTGGACCCAACACTAAAGTCTCGACGTCCACTGGCATCGAAATGCCACTTCGTGGAACCCAGGACAATCAAGTGCTCCTAAAATACCCTGGACTTGCCAGGCGCAACAAGGTGAAACTTGGTTGGGTGCCCAGGCTCTAGACGCTCACATGGCCTGGCTCTGAAAAGGCGCCGGCGTAGCCGGCTTGGCAATATCTGAGGAAATTCTACTCCGACTTGTCATTATAAGGGGATGCGCTTCCGTAGCCATGACTGGGCTGTGCGGATAGATCAACTTTTCAAGCTATTTCAACCGCCGTTCCCAGCCATGCCCAGGATGAGATGACTTGACCAAGTTCGAAATCTCATCTCTACTCGTATGGGAATAGCCGCCGATGATTTAGAGTAGATGGCGAAAGATCAGGAAATTCGAGAGTCCACTTAATCACCCTGAACCCTCGACCTTCATAGTGGATAAGCGGGCAATCGGAAAATGATGATGAATGATGATGACAAGACTAAGTTTTGACTTAAAATGATTTTAAAAAATTGAAGTTGGTGATTTCCACCGGAGTCAATAATTGGTCTGTTGGACTACCAGTTCATAAGGCTTTGTCCGTTGAAGTCTTCTGACTTGCTTGCTTTGGTGAACTGCTTCATACTTTTTGAATTTCGCTGGTTATGCTCTCCATCTTCAGGCCACGAAAAAGGTCGTTGTTGCGGATGTGTCATTTTGCGTTGACAATTTCCGCAATATTTTTGTTAAAGTCGTTGAACAGTTTTGATGGGACTTCCGTTAGCACTCCCCCATAATTGTAATAAGACTACAAGGAGTCTCTAAGAAGCCACATAGACCCTCACAGACAGGCCTAAGTGATATTGAACATTCAAACAAGAAATTTGCAAAGGAAACGAAACATTTAAACATGACATGTATGTCTTCTCAACAAAACAGTCCACATGGTGCAACCGTCAACCATAACGAGAAACTATCGTTTCATCTTAAATAGTAATAAGGCTTCCCACGTCATTCCATAAACAACGCACCAAATTGATTCAGCCACTTTAAATGGTCACTGCTTTATCAATCCTAATTCATTAAATCACAACATGTCACATTCCATACTTCTGCTTAATGGAAAACAGTCATTTGCACCCCAAATTCATAAACATAACCTGAAAATTTACATCCAAATGCCTATGCAAATGACAGAAACGCCGAACAATCTCATCGATGTTCATGAATCCGAAATCTGTTCTGTCCGACCAACCTTGATTTTTATCCAAAAACAAGTGTCTATCTCTAGGTTTACTCATAAATTCAAAAGAATCGATAAGAAATCCAACTTTCGGTTTTCTTCGTTCTTTCACTTTCACAGATACATGCTCGCTCCACCTCCGGACCCGCACAGAAGTGCACTTCCTGATTTGCATATGGCATTGCCCAAAATAAAAAAAGTTTCACTTTTCATTCAAAGACTTTTCAATTGGTCCCGGGAAGTTGTGTGCTATACATTCAAATCAGATCTGGGTCCGATTTTGTATCCATGAATTATTCAGTAGCCGAGATCTACGGGTATGTGCTCCGACAACGACGAAACGAAGGTTCGGAGTTTTTCGTATTCGATTTTTGTTGTCCCCTGAGAGATGTTTTCGGTGAGAGCGCACGACACCAGACACGGAGACTTTCACATTTCACACACATCTGGGCACATGTGAGGAGGCGAAAACTTTTTCGCAGAAAAGTTTTCCATTTCCATTTTTAATTTTTCATTTTCATTCAGTAACGACCCAATTACCGTCAAAAATGAGGGTTCCCCTTTCGAATACAAAGTAATCGGTCGATTTATTGGTCCGCAACCGTAATGAGGTTTTCCGCGCGAAAACGACCGCAAATCAAAGAGAGATTCGTTCGCCCCAACAACTCTAAGATCTAAGAGCACACGATCGAGAATAACAGGTTGCATAAGGAAGCAATATTCGGGCGGTTGCCATTGCTACTCCACTTGTGCACACTCCATCTTCTGGCACGAGAATCTTTACCGCGCATTCTTTGTTCGCCTTACGCATCTCTGGCTAAGAGATCGTGTATCCGCCATGGTGATGGCTTTATAGATACATTTTTGTGCTTAGGAGAACCTTCGGAATGGACCTGTTCTCCTATTGGGAGCAAGGAGATGTTGTTCCATCTTCCGATGCCAGAATCACATATAGACCGACGACGACGACGGAGATTCATTTGCCACGGAGATTCTATTTTCTCACCAAGCCGAGCGCACGAAATGGTGATTGCTGCCTTTGCACCGTCATCGACCGCAACCACCTGCTCGAATTTGGCCCGACCAACGATGCTAAGTACTGGGCAGACAGTTAATATGACGAGAGATTCATGATCTTCGCGATGATTTGAACTGGTAATGTATTTCCTGCGCAATGATGATGTTTGGGGGGGTAACTGAATTCAATTGGTCGGATCGCTATTGCTATGCATGTAGAGGCGTTGGTTGGTAGCTTTTTGCAGAACTTGTTTCGTTTAAAGTCGTGAGCATGGAATCATGCCAACATATTACTTACTCGTGTCGTTCCATAAAATATAAATTAAATTAACTTTGATTAACGTGCAGGCGCTTGGCTTAAAGAGATCGATTGGTCGTGGTGGCGGTTGTCTTTCACACTTTCACCGGTTTCATAAATGATAAACATCAACTCTTATCTAGTTGAGTTGAGCATCAGTCGGAGATAAAAATGTTTCTTTTTTTGTCGAATTGTGTGCATGGGCGGCAACAATAAATCAACTTCTTGAACTATGTTGTGGTACAGTCTGTGTCACAAGAGCGATTGGAAGATGTAACTTAGATTTAGAAGGTGTATTAGTTTTTTACTTATTTTGAAAAGTCAAAAAAAGCTTAAAAAAATTTAGGAAATATTGTTATAGTTCACCATAGATCCCTAATTCCGCTATAATGACCAAACCACATGCTGCTGAGGTCCACGTTATTAAAACGTTGTAAGTGGTTTCCTTCGTTGTTTAAATTTTTATCACTTTGAGGTGTCAAACATCGTATTGAAGCAACGCGTGAAAAGTCTCCACAACAAGGCACAAGTCATCACGCTTCTGCTTACAGAATCGCGTATATTGTGGTAAAGCCGTTATTGCCACTGGTCTCCACTTGTGGCTGCAAATTGCTTTCCAGTTCCAAATGTGAGAAAGTTAGGGCCGATTTACCGCACTCTTTATCGAGTAACTCGTCATCGAATTATGAGGATTTGGCATTATGGCTTCCAATGAGGTTAATTGATCATTTGATCACAAATCCCACTCACTCACTCGTTATCGATAGCGGTAATTCGGCCCCCAATCACTAAATCCACACCGCAAATAATTGTTCGCACGAACTTCATACCATTTAAGGCTTAAAAGTCTAGAGGAAACACAAAGTGTGAGGAGTGTCGTGGCAGTCGAATTTTAGTCTTCAGGTTTCATTAGACTGACAAAACTTTTGGATTAACCTTCAAAGCCTTGTGGAGCGTTTTCGAAACCTGAGAACAACCCCCAATGCCGCACAAGAGGTAATGCTGCATCTGCTTCCTGTTGATATCTTTGGGAAGCTAAAGGCAGTCAAAACGCGCTCGAGGCTCAGAGAATCCTCCCAGCTGTAAGATTAAAGCCTTGGAATTGCCGACAATACGATCAAGATCCTCCCAGCTGTAAGATTAAAGCCTTGGAATTGCCGACAATACGATCAAGATTGGTAAAGCAATGCCGCAGATCTCTCAACTAGATTGCAGATAGGTGCGACATACTGGGTCCCAGCGGACGAGCTCGCAAAAGAAGGTGCAGGACGGCATCTCCCCGAAAATCTGGGCGAACCCCCTGCGCCTATCGAATCGATCAAGTTCCTCATTGAAACAGATATCAAGAAACTGACAAGCCATAGGGGCTGATAGGGGTTCTTACCGGACTTTGCTTGATAGGTAGACATGCACTCAAACTGGGTGTCCCCTCCAATGTCTTCTGTAGAAGCTGCAGAGACGAGGAAGAAGAAGAAACTACGACCCACCTCTACTGTGTACATGTCGTGCTCTTGCGACGCTAAGAAGAAAAACCCTCGGGGAATACTTCTATGATGATTTTAACGATTTAGCTGAACTCGACATCCAGAAGATAAGAAACTTCATTTCTGGGACGAAATGGTTCAAATCTTAGGGTTAACACCGCTACGGTTGTTCACCTTCGTTGTACTTATGCTACATATTCGGGTTCCCTGGTACCGGTTAGCCGGTTTTCTTCGCCTTGGTATCACAATGGGCCAATCTGGCCTAAGTGTGTCCTTGCCTGAGCGGAATAGCCACCTAATCTAACCTAACCTAGGTTGTCCCGAAAACTATATTGCTGTTCCCACAACAGAAAGAGGGTACTCACAATGGAGCTTCAGGTCTCTGAGTGAACATGATGAGGGCTATCCATCACACATCCTACGTAACCTAACGCAAATTGATTCGGAAAGCGGAGGCATTTAGTTAAAGATGGAGCTGACTCTTGGGGACTTTTAGGCAAATTCTACCTTGAAACAGAGGATATATCTGCCAGCTCACTCAAAGACATCTCTGGATTCATCTCGAATTTAGGCATCATGAGCGAGCTCTAATTGGAGGAAATCACAATAGGCCCATCGGTGGCCGCAGTGATAAGGTGACTCAGTCCCACCTCTACCTAAAATCTAATCTAATCTACTCCACAGTATGGTTCATGACCAGTGAGGGAGGAACTTGCACCTATCTTAGCCAGTGAGTCCGCTCCAACCGTTTCCAATGTGGTCTTTGTGTGCAAGAATCCAGTGTAGAATGACCAAATGGTTTTTTTTCTCTAAAACTACATAGTTTCGACTCTATCGTAGCTGAGTTCAGGGCTTCTACGGCAGCTTGACTTTCAGAGAAGATGAAGATGATTTTGGCGCGAGTGTCTCTGTCTAGAACATGGTTAAGTATGTGCCTAGACTGATCGATATGTTACTGTTAGACGACGCGCCCAATATTCCAGCCTCATGTTTGAGCCTTCCGTGTATCGTACTTTTATCGAGGTCTGAATGACTGGTTTTGAACTCTTCACAGATGTCGGAGCCTATGTTGTTTAGGTGAAAGAGTCTGTGCAGGCTAAGTCTGGCTTGTATCTCTATGTGCACTTGAACTGACGGTATTTCAACGATAGCATTAAGCGATGCTGTTTTGGTGAAGCACAGACAGGACGTCATGCAAATTTTGTTTACATCATGTTTAACACAAGAAACGTCAGCTCGCTAACACTATTCTACGATAGGCTAGTGGTGTTGAGTTCTGAATTAATTTGTTAACCAAGAAATACCACGTCTTTTACCACGTCAAGGTTCAGTTAGGTACCCCAATGTTGACCTATTTGGTGGCAGACTGTGACGTACGTTTTCCTTACCAAGAAGACTTGAATTTGACCTTCTCTTCGTTACTTCCTAACATTATCTTTAATTAAAATAAAATAATTCCATCCCGTAGAGATAGAGGAGTTTTGCAGATAATCCTTATTCTACTTTTTCTTAAAGGTGCCTGTTTCTTCCTATCGAATCATATGTAGCCTTGAAGTCGACGAACAGACATTTTTTTTTTTAGAACAGGCCAACCAATAGTTGAAAAGAACAAGTAACGGCACCAAGAGTTTAAAAAAAAGGGGAACACAATGGACCAAATGGTCCCGTGCAAGCACAAACAACGTGCACCTTCCCCCCTTACCTAACCTACTAACATTGTTGCATCATCGTTAGGCAGTACTTTACATAAGTCTCCCATCAACATCGTCAGTATCATTTTCCATTGGCCGCTTGTCCACTATCAGTGTCGCGGGTGCGTAAATCGGCCTTCCAAACCTCCCGATCCTCTGCAATCGACTCTAAATCATCAGGAGCTATCCCCATACGGAAGAAGTGAGATTTCGGACTTTGTTCAACCATCCCATACTGGGCCTACCCACCGGACGCCTACCTGATGGCACGGATTTCAAACGTTCCTGGTTCTCCCACGTGCTAAACCCTTAATCGATTTCAATTGTGTATTCATCTCTCCCTATCTATGCTCCATAAAATGTTGATGGAAATTGTAATCACGCTTCATTATACCGCATTAATTCACTCACTCGCAATCTGTGCATTAATTTGTTTATGGCGCGGAAAAAATTATGTAAATATTTAGTTACATTGTTGCAAATTATAATCGAGCGTCTCTTCTCTCTCTCTCTCTTTTCCGTTTTGCAGTGTTAATCAAGCCAAAGTGGATGCCATGGAGTCAACGGTCTATTACACGCAAAGCGAACAAGATTTACATCGGCTGGATGAAACGCCATTGGCCAACCAACTGCAACCGGAATCTCAGCAATGCACCGAAAATAACCCTGAATTACGTTTAAGATCGCTGGGTAGCAGCAGTTCTAGCAGTGGTGCGAATAATAGTACGACGACATCGGCGACGGGACAATTCATGCCTCCGCCGCAAAGGAGATGCGTGCCACCGCCAAACCTGCCTTTGACTACAACATCATCGCCACTTAGAAGCAATTACAAGAGTTATCACCACAGTCATCAGATGGACTTCCAAAGGAATTCACAGTCGGACGATGACAGTGGCTGTGCTTTGGAAGAATACACGTGGGTACCGCCGGGACTACGACCAGATCAGGTGAGAGCATAAGACTCGTGATTAATTTTCTTTCCGTGCGAGTAGATGTTTAGTCAAATAAATCAACATTTTGGCGTTTCATTTTGAAACACGTTTAACTTAGGCGTTGCTAAAGCGCAAGCTACTGCTGCTGTTGCTGTGGCAAAAGAATGTGCAGTGCTAAGCGGTTTTGGGGATTTGTTTTGGAATTTATGAAACGTTGCCGCCTGAGGTCAGTGTTAACTTGAAAGGTGAAGACTGACCTGACCACACATGGTGAATTTGGAGTATTTGTTGTGCAACGGAAGTAAAAACTCTTTTTGCATGAAACACCTTTTGTGTGGACGTATGTAGAAGAAGAAACTATGACACATTTTCGTCTTCTAGTAGTAGTTTACAATGGTTGGTTGGTTGGTCTCGATTCGATGTCCTACAGACTTACTTAGGCCTCAAGCCGGTCTGTTGTACCCATAAAAAGTTTACTCATGGTTATCTGACCGAGGGGTGGGTTGGTTAATTCAGAAACCGCCCAGAAAGGTACAGAAACCTCAGGCGATTCCTAAAATCAGCGATATGAATGTCTTCCAGCCCATTAAAGAAGGTACCTTCAAGCCTTCTGGTAGCTAGTGGAGGACATTCGCACACCAGGTGTCCGCCGTCTTCGTTCTTGCAGCTTCTGCAGTAGTCGTTGTAGGAACAGTGCGCTGTAAAGATACTTGAAGCGGTTCGTATTTCCCTTGGACTAAGTTGTACGAAGGAGTTTTTTTTTTTATTGAACACTGGCTATAGTAATTTGGCTACTGAACTTGTGTCCATACGGCACCATCGCGTATTAGCCCTGATCATGGTTTCCTGATCTACTTCTCTGTACAGGGTGCTGATCGATGTACTTGCCACTGGGAGGGTATAAACGGGATCTAGTTCTGCGCCCAATATAGGGTCCCCTTGCTGGTTGTTGATATGTCGCTGAGAGTTGGTCTGCAAATCTTAAAAAGCTTAGATGTGCCCACAGCTGACTGCAGAGACCTGATGGTGACTGTCAACATAATTTGCAAACGTTGCTCGTTCGTGAACTTCACCGTGATAAAATGTAAACCTTGAATAAAGTTTTGACATTGACCCATAATAAAAGAAGCTTAAAAAACTACAACACGCACCAGATAGGTTCGTGTTGAAGCTCGGATGAAGCTAAACGTGAACAAATCATGTTATCCATTGAAATAGGAGCAGAAATTTAAGTATCTCGGAGTCTCATTCACGAGTGATGGAAGGAGCAATACTGAGTTATGCTGTAGAATTGGTCAGGCTGGCGCAATTTTGAAACAGCTTGGTCAATCTGTTATCAAGAGGGCTAAACTTGTCATCGGAGCTAAGCTATCGGTCTTCAATTCAGTGTTTGTTCCGACCCCCACCTATGATCATGAGGTTTGGGTAATGATCGAAAGAATAAGATCGCGGATACAAGCTGCTGAAATGTAATTTCTTCGTTATATTGCTGATGTTACTTGCCAGGATCGGGTTAGGAACACCAGAATACGCGAGGTACTCAATGCCGAACAACTACTTCGGAGAGGTCCATACTTCGATGGTTTGGACACGTTAAACGCATACCTCCAACTCGGTTTCCAAGACGTGCCATGAAATCCGTGCCATCAGGTAGGTATCCCCTGGGTAGTCCCAGGATGAGATGATTGGACCGAGTCCGATATCTCATCTCTGCCCGTATGGAGATAGCCTCTGATGATTTTGAGTCGATGGCAGAAGATCGGGAGATGCCCTCAATCCACAACCCTCATAGTGGATAGACGGATCTTTGGCAAATGATGAATGATGATGATAGCGATTCGATAGGGGAAAATGGGAAAATAAGGGTAGTAAAGGGTCTTCCAATAGGGACTTCCGAACTTTGACAGTTGATAGCGGTCATATTGTTGAAGCTACATCTGTCAAATTGGCTGTCATTTATTCAGTCTGTTTTGCCAAATCACCATGGACGGATATAGCGTTCAACAACAACAACGTGCAAATAATAAAATTGTTTTATCAAAATGGGTGTTCTGTTCGGGCAACGTTCCGCGCGCTTCGCCCATTTTACGGTCGCCATAATCGTCCGACAGGACTATTCGCAGTGTGGTGGATAAATTTGAGTCCACTGGTTCAGTAAATGATTAACCAACATCCGTACGTCGACGATACGCACGATCTACCGAAAACATCGCCATCGAATCCGAGGCAGTCGATTTCGCGTTGATCGCAAGAACTCGGCCTATCGCAGACCACAACTTGGGGAATTTTGCATCGTGACTTGGGCCTGCACCCGTACAAAATTCAACTTACCCAGGAGCTGAAGGTAAACGACCATAGACAACGACGTGTGTTCGCTGAATGGGCTCTGGATCAGTTGGAAACTGACCCTAATTTTCATCGAAAAATTATCTTCAGCGATGAGGCCCATTTCTGGATGAATGGGTACGTCAACAAACAAAATTGTCGAATTTGGGACGACACCAATCCACATGAGATCCAAGAGCATTCAATGCATCCCGAAAAGTCACTGTTTGGTGTGGATTTTGGGTTGACGGTATCATCGGTCCGTATTTCTTTAAGAACGACGTTGGCATCACCGTCAACGGCGAGCGATGATTACCAACTTCTTTTGGCCTGAATTGGATGATATGGACACCAACGACATTTCGTTTCCACAGGACGGCGCTACGTGCCATACAGCTCACGCTACATTGGAAATACTGCGATTCGAGGGCATGGTCATCTCAAAGGTGATGTGAACTGGCCACCGAGATCGTGCGATTTGACCCTTTTAGACTTTTTATTGTGGGGCTTTCTGCAGTCACAGGTCTATGCGAATAAGCCAGAAACCACAGCGGCCCTTAAAGCCAACATAACCCATGCCATGGATCAAGTTCAGCCTGATTTATGCGCCAGAGTCATGGAAAATTGGAAATTTCGGATGCGCGCCACCCAGAGAGGCCGCAGCGGACATTTGAACGATGTTATATTCCATACATAATGGCATCGATATGCCTTTCAAACGAATAAAGAATTACGATGATATCTCACACTGTCCCCATGTGAGGATTTTATGGTCAGTAGCAGTTCCATATAGGATTCACTATTAAGAACGAAAACCCATTTGGATCGGCGGTGTTCCTTTTCAGAAGGCCTTAGCCAATATTTTGCAAACTGTTAGACTATTCGAAGTCATCGCAATAAAAATCGTAAGATAGCTTCATGAAACTAGATTCGACTAACTAAAATCCAATAAAACCCAACCGAATCGATTTGACATAATGATGTGATTCAACTTCTGCATTCTGGTTCACAGTTTCAACTTCATCGCCATAAAAATATCCTGTGAACTGCAATGATCATAGAAATCCTAACTACGTACTCTATGGAATATTTATCTTAACGGTTCAGTGACCATTTAATGAAGAAATCTACAGTTTAATCGGTTTTCAGTTTAATGACGCAACACTCAAGCGAATGCCAAAAAAAATGATCATCAGTAAAATGAAAAGGAAGATCGTTTCTTTTCCCATCAACGTCAGCATCATTTTGTATTTCAAGTTCTATAGCGGTTCCGTTTGTGGTCACAATTCATTTCCATCAATCATCACACATTCACTTTCAATTTGAAACTACGAGATGCAGACGTCTATCTAAATTAAAATGCATACATTCCATAATTTATCTCAATCTTAAGCATGTTTGTTTAATTAACACATTCCACCGGTCGGTCGGTTGGTGTGTTCCTATTGAGAGATTTGAGGCTGCATGCCGTGCATCTAGTCCAAACGCATTCGGATTAACTTTCGTCGAAAGTCTAACACGAAATGCGGAGGCCATTAAACTGTTTACACACTTCCAAACTCCGGATTGGGGTTTTCTTGCCGCGCTGCCGGCACTGACGTTTGGCCAGTGAAATTGAAACCCACCGCATGCACTTAAGCGCTGTGGGGACTTTCTTTTGGGCGTGCGGCCTAAGGCTAGGCTGCGTACGAGTACATGGCAACGAACATGGTCTGTGTACAGTCGGAACGTCAGCCTGTAAGTCATGTTGAACATTCGCAGCGAAGTCAACCGCACATCAACCTCCTCTGAGTGGTTGATTAAGCGCCTCACATTAAAGGTTGATTGCTTAGACCGCGTGTCCAACGCAATAACCCCCTGCAGCGCGGTCGGAAAAACTTATTGAGAGGAAAATTAATTGCTCTAGTTTGTGTTCCCCCTCACCGGGTGTGCGTATCCACCCGCTGTTCTACGGAGAAAGTTTTCGCGTCATTAAACGTCAGATAGAGGCAAAAGTACTAATTTGAACCGTTTCTAACTTTTTTTCCCTTTTTTTGTGTCTTTTTCAGGTTCGATTGTATTTCTCGCAACTACCGGACGATAAAGTTCCTTACGTTAATAGCGCTGGCGAAAAGTATCGAGTCAAGCAATTGTTGCACCAACTTCCGCCGCAAGATAACGAAGTGAGTATGGCAGAGTCGTGAAAAGTGCAAACTTTATTTTGCCAATGTGCATTGTGAGGTCCTTTTTGAATTTAAACGAAATGGATAATCCTTGAGAAATTCTATTATTTTTTTTTTTAATTTTTGCTCCTTTTCTTTTTTTTTCAAAGGTTCGATATTGCCATTCACTAAGCGATGAGGAGCGTAAGGAACTGCGAATATTTTCAGCACAAAGGAAACGCGAAGCTCTTGGCCGTGGAGCGGTACGATTACTTTCGGATGAGCGACCATGCAAAGGGGTAAGGGGTTTACATTCTACATTTTTGCTCCCTTTTGTTTGGGTTTTTGTTTAAGAAGAAGGAAAACTTTTAATAAGTTTTACTTGAGCAAAGACTGCGTCTGGAACTGCTGGTAACAATGCAAATTTGATTAAAAAGAAAAACTTCTAATTTGAAGCGGCGCGGTGTGTTGAAAGGCAGTCCTGCGGAGGTAGTTGTTTCAGGGTTTTATTGTTCGAGGATATTCTTAAGAGATGCGTTGGAATAACTCCTGTTGTTTTGGGGAAATTCGAGATTATCTGCGAATTATCGAAGTTGGAGATAACTTTAAGTTTAATATTTACATTGTTAATTTTTGAATACCTTTCCAGAAGTTATGCATATCTACAACAAAAAAATGCATGACGCAATAGATCATAGCTATGATCGCAACACTCTCTTATTCAGCTAGGGCGTCACTATCCAAATCTCCTATCCAGGAGTGGTCCTGGATAAAAAAAAAACTTTTCTGACAGCAAAGCATTCCAAGTTGAAGTTATCTAAGGTGCCTCCAGTTTTCTGGCAGTATAGAGTACTTTTCGTAAGACATGGGACTTCTAACCGAAAAAGGTCTTATGAAATTACATATATGTACATACATAAGTATGTACACAGGAACCGCATGACTGCCTTCTGTACTAAAGTTCAAACTACACCTGACACTGCTCTAGATGCTCTGCTTGATTTACCTCCTCCTTAACGGTAGGATCCAAGTTTGTCTGGTACTGTCTCAACCTCCTCGAAGACATGAAGGCTTCGAGGGCAACGAACAGGCTGACTGCCTGGCCAGAAGAGGCGTTTGCCGTTGGTACCGAACTCTGTTTTGGGGTATCATTCAACAGTGCCAACTCATGATAACACAATGGGAGATCTTCAAACACGCCGACTACTGGGCCAACCTCCAGGGTCTTAGACAAGCAAAAAAGTTCATCAACCCCAACCTTTACAAGAACAAGACTTTACTTGATCTCACCAAAGACGAGTTAAGAACCTTAGCCTATCTAAAGCTATCTAAAGAAACATTGTCAACTCAGATACCATCTGCATAAAATGAAAATATCAGAATATAATATTTGCCGCCTCTGTGGAGAACAGAAACAGACCGCTGAACATATTCTGTGCGTATGTCCAGGAGCCGCAAGGAAAAGATTACTCCACTAGACTCGGGCCTCGGTCAACCCAGCGGATATTCGGAAAATCTAACCTAACACTATGCTGATTATCAAAAGCCTCAATATTACCTCTGGTTAAACCATACGGGCCAATAGACCTCATAGGTCGCAGTGCGCTTTAGGGCTCCTAATACAGAATCTCCTCCGCCTTTGGTATCATTCGTACTGAAGTTTTTATGACCTTGCACGGCACCTATCCTACGACCTTGGGTCTAATGAAGTGACACCAATATTTCGGCTGCTGTGTAAATTTAAAGTCGATTTTCTTACGTTCTAGACTGTCTTCTGTCAGAGTCTGAGTCTGGGCTGAGCTGTGATCGAAATTTCACGAAAGGCACTAAAACCAGTCACGAATCCGGAAACAGCACTGGTGCTGATATTACCGTGGAGGCAGACAGCATTAGACCCTTAAGTTTCTGCCTCTTGCGCCTGTTTTCCAAGCGGAAGCTTATGCTGTCCTAACGACCACTGACTATATCATAAAGAATAGGTGAAAGGGTCGGAGTATTTGTGTCTGTAGTGGTAGCCGTGGCCTATTGGACTGCTTAACAAGCCTCCGAGAATACAATTTGTCATGAAAAAGCTTCTCAATTTGCATAAAATGTAAAACGCACAACATGAATGGTTGCGAGAAGCTACCCTTGGCTCATCCCGAGCTGTCGCGCCAGCTATTTATTTATAGTGGGGCAAGGCTGTGGTTAAGGCCTTGAGCAATTTTCCTTGTAACCAATTCTCTGAAAATGAAATCTCCGATGAGGTTGCTAACCAAGGCCAGAGGATGATTTGTCAGCACCGTTGGTTCATTCCGACTTTTCGGTCAGGGCATCTATTAACGATTGGTTGTGACACGACTCTTCAGGATGAAGACAGATTACGAATACTCATGAACGTTTGTAGGAAATCAGCGCCATTCTTGGTGTCTCTCGGCGGACTAAGCATTTTGATGTACTAGGCTAAAGTGACACTACTGTCAGCAACGCTCGTGGAAAGGCCGAATATATTTCGGGTCATTTACTTAGTGATTGTCCAACCTTTGCTTGGTTGAAGATCGTGCGGATGGATCGACAGGTATTTTTTCAGAACAGTTAGAACTTAGCCGCTCCATAAGACTCTCAAGACTCCATAAGACTTTTCCAAGTGGAGCTCCTAGCAGTGACAAAAGCCCCCCAACTAGTTTCTATGCTTACAATATCACGGGAAGATATTACGATTTACATTGACAGCCAGGCTGCCATCAAATCAATAGGTGCTACGCAGATAACATCGAAGCTTGTGAAGTGTTGTCCCGAAGACTTTAAGGTTCTTAGCTCGCACCACAATGTTAAGCTCTACTGGGTCAGTGGTCATAGCGGAGTACCAGGTATTGCAAAAGCTGAAGAACTGGCAAGAATGGGTTCAACCCTAGTCCGAGAACAAGCGGACTGTACGGTTAGACTGCCACTCTGCAACCTAAGGGCGAAAATTGCACAAAAAACCTTAATAGAGACAAATAACTGGTTGACATCTCTAACCATAAGCGAAATATCAAGAAAGTTGTGGCCAGAATATGACAAGGCAAAAACCCGCCAGATTATACAAAAAGACAGGAGATCACTGTCAATGCTGGTGGGAGTACTTACTGGCCATAACATGCTAAGCTATCACACAAAGAAATTACGCCTGAATGACGACGTCACTACCCATACCTCTGCCAGATAAGAAATAGGACTCTAGGCAAATTCTTCTTCGATCATATCGACGAACTAGCTGATGTCTCGCCATCAGAACTTCTCAAATTTGCAAGGGCGACCGGATTGTTGGCGCCAAGGAATTGAAACCGCAATAGGGAATATTATAGGTATCACAATGGGTCTACATGAACCTAAGTGTGATGAGGCAGCCCTCATCAGACCACAAACCTAACCTAACCTAAGCTTATTTTCATTGAAGGGCCGTCTCTGTTTCTCGAGTCGAGAAAATTGTAGTCAAAGTGTCTAAGTGCTCCAGTAGAGTGATGCCTAATCCGGCAAAAAAAGCCCAAGGAATGAAATGCATTGGTAGTACACTGGGAACCCCTGCACTCTAAACTAGGCTGTACTTGCTGTCAATAGATATTTATGGTATACAGCAAACCACTAACGAGGTCCTAAGGCAGTGCGGCCCTCCCCAACGGAATAAGAAAACCTTAGCACATGCCAGAAATCCATTACTTTTTCGGTGCTTCTATCCTCTACTGCTATGCTGCCTACTCAAACGCCTTCTTTATAGCCTCACAGATTGAAAGCGTTAAATCGATTAGGAAAGAGAATCCTTCAAAACTAACCAATGTCATTTCATGGCACTGCCTCCAAGGCAGACCTGCTCGGGTATTGAACATTGTGTGAAACGGTTTCAGTAGGAGCTGCAGAGATGAGAAGGAGAAGGAATCCATCATGCAGTTCCTCTGTACATACACAGTCATTGGATTCTTAAGAAGAACATTTATTCCACGATCTACTCAAATGATCAAACCACTGCCAACCTGAACTGTAAGGTTACGAAATTTAAATGGCTTCAGCAAAAGATTGGTGGTCACCATGGCTCAGTGGTGAGTGTGCTATACGAGCTGCATAGGTTCGAGCCCAAACAATAACCTCCGAGAGTATAATTTGTCATAAAAAATCTTCTCAATTCGCCGTTCATTCACCATTCATGTAAAAACTGAGAAACCTCTTCAAAAGGAAGAAATGTCTTACCAAAATCATCCTTTCACTGCGAGGCTAATGGACGTAGGTACTCACTTAATTCTACAAGTCAAAGACGTTTTCCATGTGGTTGAAGTTTGCAATATCTTTGCTTCAGTCTTCGAATAGATTTTCCACAATTTATTCATCATTAGCCGATTAAATTGGGAAATACTACTCAAATCTCTACCCACTGCTCAGACACAATAAATGAGATTTAATTAAAAGATGACACTAATGATTCTGCCTGCTGAAATGTTAAATATTGCAAATCATTTATCTCTCCTGTTAATCGCCAGCAAATAACCCTACCACCGCTACCCACTGGTATTCCTTAAATTTCAATCACCAGTAGAGCCCCTCTTTAACCTGTTAAATAACTGCGTCACTACTACGATACACTCACCCTTCAACAAGCCTGGGCACTTTTTCAGTATCCGCATCTGAAATCCCGGCGAATTATTAATGACACTCGTTATCGTGCCTTTCGGTACATAAAATTCGGTCCCAAAAAAGGAGCACATAACCGTTGACATTGCGAGGGCTACTAAATAGGTACAACCAGCCAGGGGTTTTCCTTTCGCCATTGTGTGTATATTTGCGTAGGTGTGTGTGCTCTTCATCTTTTTATGGATTCTTCTTCAACGATTCGTGGAGACCTCAGTCTTATCTTCATTGTTCCAAATGACAGCGTCTTCACTTCAGTTCACATCAGCGAACAATTGGACGAAATGAGAAAAATGTACGAGAGTATTTAACGAGCCCGACCGGTCGGTTTTCTGTTCCTTCAGATTTCATTGCTTATTTTTCAGGGATATTCCTTTAACGGTGAGGGAAATATTTGATATTTAAATGTAATGAACGGAAACGGATCAATTGATTTGAATTTCTCTGAATAGAAGGAAAAAAGAATAAGGATCGACGCCTCTGGAAGAATTGTCATTGACTACTCAATCATTGCTGCGGGTATCTGTGTATCTGTTGAGGATTTTTCGGGAGACCGAACTCATTTCCGGGTGTTGCCCATTGTGTTGAGAGTGATAAGACTGATGTAGACCTTTGACTTATTAGACATGTAACGTATTTGGAAACTAATGAAACGACAAGATTTTTACCAAACGCAAGACCAAGCCTATTGACCTATATTGCCTTTGAAACAACTTTCGCAACAACTTGCGATTGCTACCGGCAGCAAAAGCAGCGCTTATTTAGATCTGGATTCTTCGTTGGAGGTAGACTTAGGCAAGAAGTCTTAAGCTTCAGGTATGTGACCGAACGCCGCACGACAATTCGCACCAAGGCTGTACGCACTCCCCCACAGAGGAGAAAGACGACGACACCAAAGGCGTTGTGGTCTTTATTATTTCGTTTATTTTTTACTATGTTTATATTTTTACTATGTGTCGGAGGGGAGCGTGTGCGTCTTCTGCCGGTCTTTGTCTTTCTGTCAAATTCAAGGTTGCCGGAAAACGTATAATTGTATCGACAATTGCGTGCACATTGCAAATCAATTCAGTGGCTTCTGACTTTAAGTGGCATGCATATGTATGCTATTACTTATGTCCTAGGCGATTTTAACGCAAAGCTAGGAGGGCATCTTTGGTACAGCCTCCACGGCAGTGATTCTAAGATGGACATTGTTACAAATGCAGAGGTCTACTGAAAAGCTTTAGCAACAAACCACTCTTTTAGAAAAAACGACAAGCAGTGTCTTTCAAGCCGAAATCACAGCCATCATTGAGGCTTCGAAAACTATCCCCACTGCGCCATTGGTACTAATTCGTCTAACCAAGCGAGGAACTGACTATCTCACGCATGCAAACAATAAACGATCTAGGTCGAGGGCTTAGGGAACGTTATACAGTACCCGTAAAGTATCCCATGGCCGAACTGGTTGTGGTCCACCTCAATGAGGAGTACCTTACAGACTTAAAGACCGTGCAAGAGATCATCTTCAAAGAACGATAGACAGAAATTCGGAGTGTCATTCAAAGCAGATCCACAATATGAGGTCTTAGGACAGAGGTATAAAACCGAATTTAAGCTTATCATGCGCGAAATAAAGAGCCTCGGAGATGCGGAGATAGAAAAGGGACTTAGGGAAAAGGTTTTCCATATCCAAGGTCACAACAATCCACTGGAAGACATACAAATCTCTTTTGCATTTAAAAATGTCTTCAACGGCAGCCTTGCGGGGGACCAGTAATAATGATGTTCTCATCATAACGGATATGAACAAGGACGTAGAGTTTTATGAAGAGGGTACACCTCGAGAGCTGCTCCAAAGAACAGCGAGTATAGGCACCACGGGAGCATTGAGGTCGGCCCCAACGGATGCCCTCGCTGTGCTCCTATATCTGTTGCCTCTAGACTTACACACAAAAAACACCGCACTATGCAGCGCTGTCAGACTCAAAGAATCTGGGTGCTGGACCGCATGGCCCTACGGCCACAGCAATATCTTGGACTCGCTACCAAACGGCATGGTCACGTATCCAACCGACTACATCACACCCAAACTTAACTTTAGGAAAAACTTCCAAGTGGCATTCCCCACTAGGGCACAGTGGAAGAAAAACGAAGTGGTAAAGAACTTCGACACGGTCATCTATTCCGACGGATCAAAGATGAACTGCGGTGTGGGGGCCGGTGTCTACTCAGAATCACTGAAAATAGCAAGATCTTATCGCCTGCCGGATTTCGCCAGCGTTTTCCAGGCGGAACTACTGGCAATCCGGGAGGCTTGCACGCAACTCGGGCGTGACAAATCACACAAACAAAACATTGCTATCCTCATAGATAGCCAGGCCGCTATCAAGGCCATTGACTCGGCTACCATATCCTCTAAACTGGTGCTAGAGTGCCGGAACGAGCTTGCCTGCTTGGGCGAACGGTTCAGGGTCACACTGCTCTGGGCTCCGGAGCACAGCGCGTAACAGGTAATGAGCGTGCTGATGAGCTGGCCAGGCAGGGGTCAGCTCTACCCGGCCCACCCGCGGTAAGGTTTCACATCCCGCTAGGAGTGGTTAAGGGACAAATTCACTCACACTTCCTGCAGAAGGCCAATCTCAATTGGAGGAGATTAACCAACTGCGCCATATCAAGGAAGATATGGCCGACCTACGACAAGACCAGAACAAGGGATCTCCTAAGCAGAACCCGCCCAGATATTGCAGAATCACGGCAGTTATAACGAGGCATTGGCCAATTGGAGACCATGCGGCCAAACTGGGTATTCCATACAACCCCTACTGCCGCAGTTGCGGAAATGAAAGTGAGAGGGAAACTCTCGTCCACTTCCTCTGCAGGTGTCCGGCACTTGCAAAAGCCAGACTGCGTGCACTGAATCAACCATTCTTCGACGACCTCAGCAACATCTCGGGCAAAAGGATACAAGACCTAATTCGTTTCTTAAATTCCACAGGTTGGATCTAGGCACCCCCGGTTGTCCCACACATTTTCAACAACACACTTCATCAATCAGGTCACGAGTCGTGGCAACAAAAAGGCACATTCTAGTGCTAATTGGGTTCAGCTGAACCGCCACTTCTACCTACCTACCTACACCTGGAGAGATTATCAACCGCATACAGACGTAAAGGAAGAAAACAAAGCTATATCCAAGGGACAAGGTTGATGCGTTCTTTGAAACGCAAGAAGATAGCCTTGGCAGGATTACTGTCAAGTCAAGAGTTAATTTATCATTCAACGCAATACAGACCTTGCTTAGAAGAATTGACATCGACTGTGTTTATGTTATAATAAAAAAAAAATCAGATGACCAACAACACTTGTAACTAGAAGAATTACTGAACAAATTTTAACATGAAATGTAGGAGTGTCAATCAATTGAAAAGCTTGAGTGCTTTGAGCTCCTCAAGAAACTTGGCCTCCACGGAAATTTTATTTAACTGATTTTGTTCCAAGATGTCCTGACCTTGCCGCACTTTTAGCTTTCTATTCTTTTTCTCTGTTGACGATAAGTTTTCATTGTTTTCATCACCAGGAATTGCTATGGCACTGGCTCCGGTATCGTTGTTAAATTTATCTGCGTGATTTAGTTAGGTGGTCGAGGAACGTTTCTTGTTGGCACTAACTGTGTGAATGGCCTTCCCTCGCAGGTAGAAGAATGAGGACTCTGGGCAGTTACTTCTTCACGGAACTGGAGAACTTCGAAACATCGAGCTGAGAAACATTCTGAGATTCATATCCTTATCTAAAAAATAAATAAATACCTGGCGCGACAGCTCGGGATGAGCCAAGGCCTAGCTTCTCGCAACCATTCGCGTTGTGCGTGTTACATTTTTCGCAAGTATGGAAGGGACTTACAATTTATTGCTGACTCCGAACGGCAAATTGAGAAGCTCTTTCATGATAAATTATACTTGTCATTCCCCGACGAGAGGTGGTGCCGGAAAAGGTGTTCGTTGGACATGGCTGGGGATTAAACCCACGCCGCTCACACAGCAGTACCACAGAGCCAAGACGACAACTTATCTGGGTGGTTTTAAATCAGCGGCTCCCCTTTCTCTTTACATGTTTCCGGGGTAGAATTCTAAAATGGGCACAATATACCCAACAATATACCCTGTGACAAATGTCACAAGATACATATTTTCTTACGTAACCTAACCTTAGATTGTTGAAGAGATACGGAGTTTTGACTTGAAATTCCTTGGCCTTTTCCAAGATTTCTGAATCTTAGAGTGACGCCGCATTGCAATGCATTATCTGTGCAATTCCCTGTGTCTCGATAATTGATTTTCTTTGAAACCAATTGCCGGACTAGAGTCTTTAAAGCTTTCGTTGTGAACCTTGCAAGTGTCTTTATGGAATCTAAAGGGGTTTCCCCTACGTACAAAGCTGACTTTGTCCCAAATTTGACATTGACCGGAAATGGTGGATTGTTCATTTGATAAAGTCCATGAAAATAGATTTTCTTTGCACAACGAAGGAAATATTGATTTGTCTTTGTAATCCAACAATTCATCCAACAATTTTTGAACCTGAAGAAGCACAAGATGCATCTACAAAGTTTATACCTTACCAAGTACAATTTCACTGTCTTTTGTACAAAGAAGGACAAGAGGCAATTTAAAACAAAGCAACGCGATAGACAGCACACATTTGCACAGAACTTTCTTCTCTACGTTGCCTTTTGTAATGTGAAAATGCTACGAGTGAGTATATCTAATAGGAAATCCTTGGGAATTCCAAAGTGCCTCCCACCTCAACTTACAACAATTCTTCTTTGTCTTATCGCAAAGTGAAATCTTTCCTGAGCAAAAGCTAATAGCGGATACGGAAGCCTCCGAAGCGGTTTCCGCCTTTTATACCCCCCTCCACCGTCTTCCCGCTCAACTTTCATCCTCTCAAGTCAATTTTTATTTACGTAGATATCCCTGCAGCGGAAAGGACGAACAAAAAGGTTAGGAAAACATTAAGTAGTTCACCATCCAACCCTCTATTAAAGTTTAAGGAGTAAATTACTTCGGGTACGTCGGTCGGTCGTTGTGTGCCTAAAGCCGAAATGACTGGCGAATGGGGCTAAGGTTAAATAGTCTGGAAATCTTAGAGCTATTAATTTCATGGACTTATGCAAGGTAAAACCATGCAATGAAGCCATTCGAAGGTTAGAGGTAATCACCAAGTCGACGAAGGTGGGGCTACGAATGAATGCTCTGGACAAGACTCAATTAAAGTTTTGTTTGTTAAGTGCAGCATCACTCTGGTTGGTAAATTAGCAGCTATTAGCCGTCATTCATTTGCTCTGTGAATCCTGCCAGTGAAAGGAAGGATTTTTCTTCGCTCTTTACTTAAATTTTGTCAAAATATCCTTGAGGTTGAAAAGAACTGCTCCTGTGGGAGGTGGATGTTCCATTAAGAAATAGGACCTTCCACTTATCATTAAACGATTTGACTGCGGCGCGGATAATGAGTTTAGGGACATTCGTGGAGGAGGGTGGATCGTCCTTGGGGGCATTTTTAAATCGCTTTTTGTTGGAAATGAAGCTCTAAAGTGGAATTTTTTTTTCTTCTGCTTACAGTGTGAAGACCAACTCTCGCCTGGTGACATCGTGGTATTTGCGCAGCGCCTGGGTGCGAATGTGTGTTGGCACCCGGGATGTTTTGTGTGTTCGGTGTGCAAGGAATTGCTCGTGGACTTGATATATTTTTACAAGGATGGGAATTTATATTGCGGCAGACACCATGCAGAGACCATGAAGCCACGTTGTTCCGCTTGCGATGAGGTAAATACATATTTTTTTCGGCTTAAAGTGAGTCCTTCTGAAAGGACAGTGCTCAGAGCTACTTATGA
Organism: Matsumyia berberina; assembly: GCA_917880715.2. Lineage (NCBI taxonomy): Eukaryota > Metazoa > Arthropoda > Insecta > Diptera > Syrphidae > Matsumyia > Matsumyia berberina. Next base: position 103,398,684 of record OU862870.1, on the reverse strand, counting down.
ATTTTGGTTTAACAAATCTTCTTTCATTTCCATTTCAGATAATCTTCTCTGACGAATGCACAGAAGCTGAGGGCAATACGTGGCATATGAAGCACTTCGCCTGCTTTGAGTGCGACCACCAACTGGGTGGCCAGCGGTACATAATGCGTGACGGCAAACCCTTTTGTCTCAGCTGCTTCGACACCATGTTCGCTGAATACTGTGACTACTGTGGCGAAGTGATTGGCGTCGATCAGGGTCAAATGAGTCACGACGGACAGCATTGGCATGCGACAGATCAATGCTTTTCCTGCTGCACTTGTCGCTGTTCACTTTTGGGACGTCCATTCTTGCCACGTAGAGGAACTATCTACTGTTCGATTGCATGTAGTAAAGGTGAGCCTCCGACACCGTCGGATAGTTCAGGTCCAGGACCACGACCATCGAAACGTACCAACACAGAAACGGCCAAGTCTCCTCGAGTGGGTAAGAGAACCACGTCCAATGCAAACCAAAAAGACTCGGTGAATAAAAACCTAGACAGACTGATACTGGAGCGGAACATGGAGAAATCCGTTCTGGATCAGGACTCACCAAGAGACCACCGAAGAGAACCCATAGACTTGTCAGAACTAGGCGTGAGCCTCGATAATCTCCGATCCAGCGAAAGGACTGTATTTCCTGATCAAAATCTAACGTCTTCCCTACCTGAACTGCTGATGTCAAAAGCAGAAGATTCCCATAGCTACCAAAGTATCGATAAGATCAACATCAACTCTCCCAGTGCGTCTGAGATTACTCAGAGCACTCAGGAACTCACTCAGAATGACAACGACGATATAGACAACGAAAACGAGAACGCCAACGACATTGACGACGATCGCAATGTGTGTGGCGACGACGACGACGACGATGAGGACGAGGAGAATAACTACCATCAGCACCATAACCACCATCATCCGGCCAAAGAAGTGAGATTTCACAGTGTTCACGACACTATGTCGCGATCGAAGAGCTACACTGACAACACAAGTGCGCGTCGACGCCGACGGAGGCGCAACCAAAATCGCAGCGCTTCCGAAATGCAAATCAATCAGAAGGCCCTGAAACTCCACAACACTCAGCAGAAACACGCCGAACGACCGGTGTATGAGAACGCAACCGATGCGTCCAGTGTGTGCTCAACATGTTCCTCCAGTTCGTCCAGTTTGGACGAATATGTCTACAGGATCCCGGCCCGAAAGCACTACGGTGGCGTTCGCGTCTCGTACGTACCCAACGACGCCATCGCCTACGAGCGCAAGCGAAAACAAAACTCATCCAGTGACGTGGACAACAAGAATTGCATCATATCATGACCACCTGAGGAGATCACTCCTGTTGACCAGCCATGCTCTTGCCGTACGGGGTGCTTCAAAGGACTTCTTAGGCTATTCCAAAAGCCCTGCGATCCCGTACACATGGTCTAGCGCCAGTCCTCATCATATCACTGTACATTTATTCGATGAGAGGCCGGAGGAGAGAATACATCATATTTAATAATTTAGGTTTAAGGCACTTGTTACACTTAGTACGTAAGATCCGTTTTATTTTCTAAACAACCCATGTAAAGAACGTCAATGTACAAATGAAATTGTAAACTAAAAGTAAATGAATAATCGTAACCTTTGTATAGTGCGTACAGAGTTAAGCCGTTGTAGCTGTTAAGGAAACGAACATTCCATGAACGAACGAATGCTTCCAATTTATCATTGTTAACCTCATATCTAGACGCACAAAAGTCGACCATAGACTAATGAATTGTAAAGGAATTTGTGTAGTATAAATGTCCTGCCGTTGATTTACTAAATAGTTTCCATATCAGTTGATGCATGAATGTGTATATGTACATGTAACGTAGATGTTTAGGAATTGTCACAACGTACAAGTATCGAGATCAAACGAAATCATTTTTGATAATAAGAGTAAATAAAATTCAAGTTTAAACTTATTGTAGAAAAAACACAGAAGAGTTTCATTTAGCGAGAGTGGAGGACGATTTATCAAAAGTGTTGCTGATGATTCTATCTATGGGAAGTTCTTTCAAGAAGATTTGGACGCTTTAGATGCGATCACGTGTAGAAATGTAGTGATAAGGCGACCAGCTCCCCTTCAATCAATCTTAGGGGAAGTTTGCAGTCTTAAACCATACTAAGCGTCAGGACCATACCGCAGCGAAATGGAAATGAGGGCGCTGCTACCCTACCAAAATCCCAAATCTGGTATACAGGTGATTCAAAATTAGAAAACGGCAGCACAGGTGCTGGGGTTTATGGCCCCAGTTTCCAACAGTCCGACAGCGCTTGGAAAGTCACCTACAGTATTTCAAGCGGAAGTCTACGCTATTGAATTGTGTGCAAGAGAATATCTGCGGATAAAAACCGAAAGAAACCACATCTATGTACATCTTTTCAGACAGCCAAGCAGAACTATTAAACCTTAAATCCAATACGGTAGGGTCCAAGCTTGTCTGGGACTGTCTCAACCTCTTCGAAAACCTTGCATAGGCAAATAAGGTTGCCGTTGCCTGGATACCAAAATATGAAGGCTTCGAGGGTAACGAACGGGCTGACTGTCTGGCCGAAGAGGCGCATGCGGCCTACTCGTTGATCGCGAACGCTGTTTTAGCGTACCACCCGACAGTGCTTACTTCAAGATAACACAATAAAAGATCAACAAACTCGCTGACTACTGGGCCAACCTCCAGAGCCTTAGACAAGCAAAAAAGTTTATCAGTCCCAACCTATGCAAGGCCAAGACTTTACTTGATCTCAGCAAAGACGAGTTAAGAACCTTAACGGGCTATCTAACAGAACATTGTCCACTCAGATACCATCTGCATAAAGTAAAAGGCTCTGTGAAGAACAGAAAGAGATCGCTGAACATATTCTGTGCGTATGTCCAGCAGCCGCAAGGAAAAGATTACTCGAAATTGGGAAATTCAAACCTAACGCTATACGGAGGTTTATCAAAAGCTTCATTATAACCTCTGGTTAAACCATATGGGCCACCACAATAGATCTCATAGGTCGCAGTGTGTATTTAGGGCCCCAAATACACAATACAGAATCGCCATGCTTAGAGGCTGTCTAGCGCTTGGTAAAAACTATCTGAAACAAAGTGAAAGCAGTTTTTACACCTAGGGCAGGCCCGATCATCAAGGAAGAAGACCCTCTGAACTGCGCCTATTACAGAGGCATCAGTCTCCTTAACATTGCTTACAAGATCTTATCTGCCATGTTGGGTGAATGGCTGAAGCCGTTGGCCAACAACCTGATTGCTCCATATCAGTGTGGCTTCAGGCCAGGAAAGTCCACCATCGACCAAATATTCACACTGCGGCAGATCTTGGAGAAAATCCAGGAACTTCAAATCGATACCCACCACCTCTTCATCGATTTAAAGGCCGCGTATGACTGCATCTATAGAGACGAGATCTAAAGAGCCACGTCAAGTTTTTTCATCCCTGAAGACCTCGCCCTTAGATGTTAAAAAATGATTTAGACAAGGTGACGCACTGTCATGCGACTCCTTCAACATCGTTCTTGAATGAGTTGTGCAAAACCCTTGTGCCAACACCAGAGGCAAAAGTCCATCCAATTACGCGGATACGCAGACGATATTGACATAATCAGAAGAACGCAGCGCGATATCACTGGTGCGTTTGTGAGTATCGAGATGGAGGTGGCGAAGATGGGTTTAGCGGTCAATGAGGTGCAAGACCAAGTATATACTGTCAACAAGAAAGGACACCTGTCACTGTAGACAGATATAACGGAGCCTGTCTACGTAGGCTCCGGTATAAATTCAGACAACGACACCAGCGCTGAAATCAAACGAAGAATATTTCTTGCCAATCGCTGTGTCGTTGGGCCAAGAAGGTAACTGAGTGGTACAGCCCGCTCTCGAACAACTAAGGTGACCCTTTATTAATCCTTAATCGTCCCAGTCCTGCTCTAAGGCGCAGCGGCATGGACTCTGCCAAAAGCGGATGAGGTTCCTCTCGGCTGTTCGGGTGATTTGTTGTCCTGTCTGTATAAACGATGAATGAAGGAGGAGATACAACGACGAACTGTACAGGCTGCACAGCGACATCGACTTATCCAGAAGAGTGAAGCTCCAACGACTGAGGTGGCTGGGTCATGTAGAGCGGATGGACACCAATACTCCGACCCGGAAAATCTTCGAATCCATACCCGAGGGATGGCGCAGTAGAATAAGACTGCGACTGAGGTGGCACACGCAAGTAGAAGGGGACCTTAACCACCTTGACGTGCGAAACTGAAGGGAGCTTCCTGGCATTCCAGTTGTCTGGAGACGCTTGTTGGTTGAGGCCCAGCTCCATCCGGACTGTAGTGGCAGCTTTAGTAAGTTTACTTCTAGTGTAAACTGCATAAATTTACCCATTTTCCCCACATCCTATTCAAGACCCATCCCAAACCTGATCTGTTCCTATAGTACCATCCACATGCTCTCCAAATGAGCTTTCAGCAGTAACCCATAAAACTGAACTATTCCCCTTTCCCCGGAACAATGAGATTCCTCACATAGACGCTCCCTCTCTTAATGACAGCAGTGTTATCTTTACTGATAATGATAAATATTCGGGTCTGATTTTAGGCAAAAAGCTGTAGTTTAGTGGAAAGTCAACCTACGAATGTTAACGAATTCAACTTAGACTATCACTAGGTGCTGTAGTGCGTTGCATTCTATTCAGTTTACGAGTAAGCAAGAGAATTTTTTTTATCAACTCTTGTTCATTCCCAATGGTATGCACACAAAAACTCCGTTCCACGCAATTTTAGGATGTGGTTTTGCGTCTATCATATGAATTTGTTTTTAGATGCTTTTGGTGCTTGCTCTAACTGCTACATGCATCCATCAGATTGCCTCCCTGTATGAAGTACTAGTCCCAATCTAAGACATTTGTCGTGTCCCAGTGGACAAGGAACACAGAGTCACTTTGAAATGTGCACTGAGAAATCTGAGCTAAAGTATCTAGACCACAGACATCACAGTTGTCGGGAAGTGTTAAATTCGAAGAGGTAGACACGTATCTCTTAGAATAAACGGCGGAAGCCCTGTCCAGATTAGAGAAAAGGAGTCATAACATCATAAGCGTATTTGAAACATAGTGAGCGCGAGTGAAATTCAAAACATTTTACCAGCAGTGAGTACCCAACCCAATCTTTGCCAAATGGTCAAAGAAGAAATACTTTACTACTTCGAAGCTGTGGCCATTCCCATTGGTATTCGGTCCCAGACAATTGGCAGATGATTCTTCTTTATCTTCACCTGGTGGATATGTGCAATCTTGTCAATGTCTCCGGTGTAACTTAAGCTCCTGACAGACAGATAATTCGCCTTGAGCCCTATGTACTCCAACATGAGAGTGAAGTACGAACGACAGTACTTCATGCTTGTCCAATGTCAGCTCTCAGTTTTCAGACAGCATTGGAAGCTGACGCATTGTCCGTTTTGATGTCTTATGCACAGATTTGTTAGCTAAATTTTTCTCAACAGGTGTGAGCTACCTAATCAGAACCAAGGATCGGTTGCGCTTATGGTTTAAATCATTTCATGAGCATAGTCGCCACACTTCTATTCAACTGGCTTATGAACTTCAACAGTAACTTTACCCCGACCATTAGATAACTTTGAGAAAAATATTTGCAGAGGACAGATCTTTTTTTTCTTTGCACAAGATGATTAAATGTATTGCAGTGAAAACTACGGTCTAAAACCCTCTCTTCACAACTTTCCTCTGGGATTGATAAGGCACAAAAATGTTGACTTCAATTGGCATTCCCTCAAACCGAACCAACAGATGACTTATACTCATGATAGGTGATGTATTCGTAAATAAATGAAATGAAAAAATGAAACGAAACCGTTTCACGGATCAAAGACGAAAAGGTGTAGGAAAAACAGAGATTTAATGTTAATAATTGGTGTCGCAGTCGCAAAGAACGGTGTTTACATTTTTGGTTTATGAAATTTGCTGTAAAGTTTAGAAATACGTATTCAAAATGAAGGCATATTACAACAGCTACGATATGAAAGCTTAACATTTGCAAAAAACAATCGACTTACCTTTCGAAAAGTTGAAATTGAGTTGAAATTCTTGTAGTCGTCGTCAGGGGAACCAGGAACCACAAAAACACTTAGCTGTACTCCGACATTAGAAACGGCGACAGGAATCATTTTCACAAAAGCTACAAGAAAACTAACCATTTTATACGAAACACTCCGCCATGTTGGAAATCAAATTAATCTGCAGAAAGATTTACGAAGTGAAAAAAATTACCTGCCGCTGTTCTATTATGCCCTGGGGTACCAATCTACGCCCACACACTTCTCAACTAACTAAAATCGGGAACAAAACACTTGCACCACCAATTAGAAGCAAATTTCAAAAGCCGGCACAAACCGAAATCGACACGAATGTTCATGCACAATCTTGGCTATGAAAAAGAGCGGCGAAAATTTTTTATAATTCGATTTTAGCAACCCCGACGCATGATAAATTACATTTACACAATTATTTTCACACTTTAGCAACCAAAACAACTGTTTTTGATGAAAAAATCAAAGGAAAAGCAAAAATTAATTAAAATTGAAACATAAAACGCGAGCCAAAGATGTGATTCCGATTTGCGAACAAAAGAACATAACTGTTATGTTGCGAACTGGAAGGTAACCATTCCAGGAATTTCCATATGAAGGTTTGAGCAAGGGCAAGGGCATGACAGATTATGTAATTGATTACTGGAAAAAAAGGTCAAATAAGTACTAGATGATTGTGTCAAGCTTTTGTCGGTTGAAGTTGGGGTGGAATTAATAAGGGACTGGGAATTGTGAAGGGAAGAAGAAAAAAAGGGGTGTGTACGAGCAAAGTTAGAATAGAACTCATCATTAGATTTGAATTCGAAGTGAGTATACAAAATCCATAGTGCAGAGTTACAATGGAATATTAACCAGGGCCGCAACCAACAAATTTCTGCAGGAGGAATGTCTGAGAAACGTCCTGTATATCCAGGGAACTTGAGAATTTTTTTGAAACTAAACTGCCAAAGTGAGATTAATCCATACGGAACATGGTATAAGGGTGAACAAAATCTTCGAAAGCAGAGTCATTAGGTCAAGCGTTGAGGCGTTTCAAGTAAGAAATTAGTTAAGTGATGAATCCCACAAATAGGGGTTTCAATTTCCCTTCTGTTAAACATTTTAGTTAAACGCCGCATAATTGAATGCTTATCACGGCATTTTAAGTAAAGGAAAAGTGAAGAATTGTTATCAGTGTTTTCACAGGTAGTCAATAGGTATCTTTCTTTCAGTAACAAATGGAACAGAGTTGCTGATTAAGTTTGTAATTCTCACAGGATAGTTTGAGCTGTAAATGTGAAACTAAAACGTAAGATTTCACTTCGACACCTATCCAAAACTCTTCTTTTGATGTTGGCGGTGCGTGGATAAAATAGATGCCTATAGAAAGGCGTTACACGAAAGAAATCTTACCACTCATTATATTTACGAGCAAGTAAACGAGCAATGGTTAAAACAAAGACAAAGGATTATGAGAATTATTTCTTTAAAGATGCTGTCAATTTGTGTCCATACTCAAAGGCAGTACCCACCGAAAAAAACTACGTCCCACGAAGGATTGGGTTGTGAATCCGCCTTTGCCCCTTCTTGTTCCATTTCAGTTGTCATTTGGGTCTGGTTCCTAGCATTTTGGCAGCTTACCCTCTGCTTTTCTTATCCAATAGATCCTCTTGAGTGGATGTTTCTCCGGACTAGACATCCGCATCTTTTTTGTCTTGCACACAACTTTGGGCAGGTTGGGGTCAGAACATGATTACATCAAAAACAGACACACCCAAGTCCTGCTAACAGTTGTAGTTGTCGACTTCTTCGAGATGCCGATCTATTTCTTTTTGGATCTTCGGTGTCACCGAATCTCTCCTTCTTCCTTTTGAAGACTGGATCTACCTATGGTGCCATTTTATCATTTTATAGCTGTTACCCAGCTTCATTCGGGCTTTCCTTTGTAACTCTGCACTATGGATTTTCTATTCTCTCTTCAAATTCTAGTCAAACGATGAGTCCTAACCTTCTTGACGAGTTTGACATCCCTGTCGAGCTAATAGGGTGAGTTCTTAAAGAACAAATAAAAAAAAAAAAACGAGCTACTAGGCAGATCAAGACAACCGTTCAAATGAGTTGTAGTTCCAAAACGGCTCTAGTTGGGTTTTTAGAGTCGCCACATCTACATATCTACCCTAGTTCTTAAACCTTTTTAGCTATTCACCGTCCATCCACCTTAGTGAAAGCTGAGGATGATTATTATGATTCTAAACAAAGTCCCCCGATTTGTCCGTGAGAATCCTTTCGTCAATTACACGCACTGGCGTTTATTCTTCATTGACTTCACAATCCCCAGTCCTTTATTAATTCCACCCCAACTTCAACCGACAAAAGCTTGACACAATCATCTAGTACTTATTTGACCTTTTTTTCCAGTAATCAATTACATAATCTGTCATGCCCTTGCCCTTGCTCAAACCTTCATATGGAAATTCCTGGAATGGTTACCTTCCAGTTCGCAACATAACAGTTATGTTCTTTTGTTCGCAAATCGGAATCACATCTTTGGCTCGCGTTTTATGTTTCAATTTTAATTAATTTTTGCTTTTCCTTTGATTTTTTCATCAAAAACAGTTGTTTTGGTTGCTAAAGTGTGAAAATAATTGTGTAAATGTAATTTATCATGCGTCGGGGTTGCTAAAATCGAATTCTAAAAAATTTTCGCCGCTCTTTTTCATAGCCAAGATTGTGCATGAACATTCGTGTCGATTTCGGTTTGTGCCGGCTTTTGAAATTTGCTTCTAATTGGTGGTGCAAGTGTTTTGTTCCCGATTTTAGTTAGTTGAGAAGTGTGTGGGCGTAGATTGGTACCCCAGGGCATAATAGAACAGCGGCAGGTAATTTTTTTCACTTCGTAAATCTTTCTGCAGATTAATTTGATTTCCAACATGGCGGAGTGTTTCGTATAAAATGGTTAGTTTTCTTGTAGCTTTTGTGAAAATGATTCCTGTCGCCGTTTCTAATGTCGGAGTACAGCTAAGTGTTTTTGTGGTTCCTGGTTCCCCTGACGACGACTACAAGAATTTCAACTCAATTTCAACTTTTCGAAAGGTAAGTCGATTGTTTTTTGCAAATGTTAAGCTTTCATATCGTAGTTGTTGTAATATGCCTTCATTTTGAATATGTATTTCTAAACTTTAGAGCAAATTTCATAAACCAAAAACTAAACACCGTTCTTTGCGACTGCGACACCAATTATTAACATTAAATCTCTGTTTTTCCTACACCTTTTCGTCTTTGATCCGTGAAACGGTTTCGTTTCATTTTTTCATTTCATTTATTTACGAATACATCACCTATCATGAGTATAAGTCATCTGTTGGTTCGGTTTGAGGGAATGCCAATTGAAGTCAACATTTTTGTGCCTTATCAATCCCAGAGGAAAGTTGTGAAGAGAGGGTTTTAGACCGTAGTTTTCACTGCAATACATTTAATCATCTTGTGCAAAGAAAAAAAAGATCTGTCCTCTGCAAATATTTTTCTCAAAGTTATCTAATGGTCGGGGTAAAGTTACTGTTGAAGTTCATAAGCCAGTTGAATAGAAGTGTGGCGACTATGCTCATGAAATGATTTAAACCATAAGCGCAACCGATCCTTGGTTCTGATTAGGTAGCTCACACCTGTTGAGAAAAATTTAGCTAACAAATCTGTGCATAAGACATCAAAACGGACAATGCGTCGGCTTTCAATGCTGTCTGGAAACTGAGAGCTGACATTGGGCAAGAATGAAGTACTGTCGTTCGTACTTCACTCTCATGTTGGAGTACCTAGGGCTCAAGGCGAATTATCTGTCTGTCAGGAGCTTAAGTTACACCGGAGACATTGACAAGATTGCACATATCCACCAGGTGAAGATAAAGAAGAATCATCTGCCAATTGTCTGGGACCGAATACCAATGGGAATGGCCACAGCTTCGAAGTAGTAAAGTATTTCTTCTTTGACCATTTGGCAAAGATTGGGTTGGGTACTCACTGCTGGTAAAATGTTTTGAATTTCACTCGCGCTCACTATGTTTCAAATACGCTTATGATGTTATGACTCCTTTTCTCTAATCTGGACAGGGCTTCCGCCGTTTATTCTAAGAGATACGTGTCTACCTCTTCGAATTTAACACTTCCCGACAACTGTGATGTCTGTGGTTTACATACTTTAGTTGAGATTTCTCAGTGCACATTTCAAAGTGGCTGCGTGCTCCTTGTCCACTGGGACACGAAAAATGTCTCAGTTTGGGAATAGTATTTCATACAGGCAGACATTTGATTGATGCATGTAGCAGCGACGGTAAGCACCAAAAACATCTGAAACCAAATCCATATGACAACTGAAATGGAATAAGAAGCTGTGGACGTATAACCACAACCCAAAATTGCGTGGAACGGAGTTCCATTGAGTTGATAAAAAAATAATTGTCAAGCTCCTTTGCCTTTTATTTAAGTAAAGTTCGCTGTTTTGCTCGTAAATCCAACGGCTGGTTTTATACTTTTTCTGTTACGGAAAAGAAGATCTTCGGGTAGGTGTCGAAGTGAACTCTAGAGTTTTAGTTGGGTCATTTCTGAAGGCCGTTTAGGAGTACTGCAACTTGTCTTCTGTGTTTTCTGTTGCAGTCGTAAGATTTGAAACACAGTCGCTTTCTATTGCAGGTTTAAAAATTAAATTACAGCAAAATTGGATCCAAATAGTTCCACATTTACAGCTCCGACGATCCTGTGAGATTCACAAACCTAATCAGCAACTCTGTTCCATTTATTACTAAGAGGAAGGCACCTATTGGCTACCTGTGAAAACACTGATAGCAATTCTTCACTTTGCCTTAACTTAAAATTCTGTGATAAGTAGTCAATCATGCAGCGTTTAAGATAACCATCCTTGAAGAAAAAAGCAGAAAAACTGTAGAATCCTCTTCTGTGTGTAACAACATCCTCAGCAGCGGTTATCAGCAGAACGCATTCCACGCTGGCAAAATTGTCTCCATCATTAAATCTTTTACTTCTTCGTTGTTTTTATGGCCCTTTAAGTTGTCGTAAAGAGAATCACTCCTGATGACGGTCGAACATTGCGCCCCCCAAAATACCTTCCCCCAAGGACTCTCAAATAAAAGCTTACATTACCTTGGAATCAATAATTCTGGGAGCAACTGCTGCTGTTGCCATTGGCAGGAGTGCCACGGGAGGGGTTAGCTTCAACGAACTTGCGTGTCAGCGTGAATTCCTCAAGGTCGTAAATTACACCTTTTCACCAGGTAGTATGGCGTGTCTACAGGAATCACCCGAGAGATACTTTATGTCTGTACTGTAGCTTCAGCCACACGCGTGTGTGAGTGTGCGAAGGAACTGATGAGCAGCCTGGCAAAGAATTCGCTTACACGGTGTGTAAAGTAAATATTTTATGAGGCAATTTCCAGAGGAGTCGTGATTGCATCTGTGGGGTGAAAGGTTGTCTCCGTACCGCAATTGGCTGAACGTGATGTGATTTCAATGTCGCATAGCTTTAATATGTGGCGCTTGTTCCGAAGACGGAGGAATTTGATTAGCTTTGCAATATGACAGTCTCAGTGAACCCGGCCAGCGGTCAAACAAATTGAAATGTATTTGGAAAGTCCTTTCGGAAACTACAAAGACCCGCCCACACTGCACGTCCTGCTCGTCATAACTCACTTTGTATTGTTCAATGCCAGGTCCACTTGACTGATTTCACTTGAAATGAGGTTGGCCCGCAGTATCTCCAGCTCTTCTCTTGGCAACGAGTTCTCGTTTGCTACTTCCTCGGTTGGCTGAACCACAGAAGGGGGAAGAAGGGTCGCTGCATTCTCGTGCGGTTGACGTACATATCTGCAACAAGAAATCTCATTTGTTGCAAGCACTCTGGGGTATATAGGAAGTTTGTGGTGTGCTACCGTCCAGTCCAGTGTGATCTATTATTCAGTCATAATGGAAATTCCCGATTGGGATTTGTAATTTTTCGATAAACCTCTCAAATTGAGTCGACGAAAATTCGGTGTACCGGAATTGGATTCGACTGACTGCGCCCTGTGTCTGTAATGGAGTAAGTAATTTGATCTGTGTGGATAGCGTTTATCGATGGTTCGATAGATTGCTTTTTATATGCAGAGTTTAATTAAGTTCAAAGGAGGTTTTGAATTACTTTTGTAACGTGATGACCTTTAGGTGAATCGCAGGAGTGATCGAAGTAGAAATCGAGTAGATGTTGAAACGAATGGAACGTGAAAAGGATCAGTCAACGTAAGAACATCCTGACAATGTCTTAAAACATCCTGACGCGCTAATGACGCACTGCGACCTATAAGGTCTATTGTGGTGCCCGTATAGTTTAACCAGAGGATATATTGAGGCTTCAAACCTCAGTATAGCCTTAGGTTACGAATTTCCGTTGGGTTGACCGAGACCCACGTCTAGTGGAGTAATCTTTTCCTTGCGGCTCCTGCACATACGCGTAGAGTATGTTCAGCGGTCTGTTTCTGTTCTCCACAGAGCCGGCAAATATCAGTATCTGATACTTTCATTTTATGCAAATGGTATCTGAGTGTACAATGTCCTGTTAGATAGCCGGCTAAGGTTCTTAACTCGTCTTTGGTGATATCAAGTAATGTCTTGGCCTTGTATAGGTTGAGGTTGATGAACTGTTTTGCTTGATTAGGGCCCCGGAAGTTGGCCCAGTAATTGGCGTGCTTGTTGATCTCCCATTGTGTTGTCATTGAGTTGTCACTGTTGATTGGTACCCCAAAACAGGGCTCGGGACCAATGAGTGGACAGCAAGCGCCCCTTCTCGCCAGGCAGTCAGCCCCTTCGTTGTCCTCGAAGCCTTTATGTCCTGGGATCCAGGCTACGGTAACCTTGTTTACCGATGCAAGGCTCTCGAGGAGATTGAGACAGTCCCAGACAATTTTGAACCCTACTGTATAGGATTTAAGTGCTAATAGTGCTGCTCGGGTGTCTGAAAAGATGTAGAACCGAGTTCCTTGGGTTCTTCTCCGCAGGCATTCTCTTGCACACCGTTCAATAGCGTAGTCTTCCGCTTGAAATACTGTTGGAAGCTGGGACCGCAAACCCCAGAACCAGTGCTGCCGTTTTCCAATTTTGAACCACCGGTATACAAAATTTGGGAATTTAGTAGTGTTATAGAGCCTTTATTGCTCCATTCGCTGCGGTCGCCTCTAACGACTTCGAAACTTTTGTAGAATCGAAATCTATTGAGCGTGTTATTTAGAATCTTAAGAATTGGGTCACGATCAATGTGTTCTAGTATTCTCAGATGACCTGTAAAGTCACCGACGTTAAGGCCTCGTATCTGAGGCATCCTGAAAGCACTGAGGATAGCTTTTTTACTGCCAGATGTAGCAGCGTGAGGTTAAGCGTTGCTCCTCTAGCTGCCGTTCTCATAGCCCGGTGATTCCTATCGCTGAGCGATAATCTTTACTCAGCTTTTTCCGTGTTGTGGTTTGAAGGGTTTTTGGCCACCATACTAATGACGCGTAGGTAATCATTTGATTATTAGATCATTGATTTGATTATGGCATTATACGACAAATAAATCATCTTGGGGTTCAGTCCCCAAATTTTGCCATACAGACGTTGGCACGTGAACATTGCCCTAGTCGCCTTGTTGTTAACCATGTTTAGGTGCGAGTTCCATTTAAGCGTTTTGCCAGGGATTACTCCAAGATACTTTGCTTCGCTGGACAGATCAATGGGGTGTTTTCCAGTGAATCGTGTCAAATATCTGTGATGCCGTCAAGTTGTCTTTTGGCAAAACTTCTGACCACTCGAAGGACTGAGCGAGTAGCACAGCAACCAAGTTTCTAATCAGCTGTTTGCCTTACGTACTGGTCGGTGATTGAATATATGATACTTTAACGTGATCAACCACCATAGCTATTATAGTCCTCATGACTCTCCTGCTGTTGATGAGCACTACTTCTGTCTTTTCCTCTGCATGTTGTGGGCCCATGCATACTAGCCAGTCCTGAACCATCTCGATAGGTTTATTGCAGCCATGCTCGATGTGTTTGGTCACTACAACCATGGCTATGTCGTCGGCGAAGCCAATTATCTTCGAAGTCCTCGGAATTCTAAGTCTCAGAATGTCATCATACATTAAGTTTCGCAGTAGGGGATTCAGTACGGTGTATTGGCCAACACCGCCTGTGACGTTATACTGCTTCGTTCCATCATCGGTGTCATATATGTTATATGTTTGTCATTATCCTGCAGGTAAACTATAACTCTCTTGGTAGAAAGTGTTCGCAGGCTGTTTGTCCAGTGTTCGGTGTCGAAGGCGTCCTGTAGCAACAACCCACCTGTAGAACTCACGATTCGCTTAAATTTCTTCCATGGGTAAGTGAAGAGCATCCCATTCAATCTCACCATACCATGATGGTGGTAGAGTAAGAAAGTACAAGAACAGTTAATCTGTTCTTATCAAACCTTCTCCTTTTTGTTCAGTAGTGAACAACTTAATAAGAATATCCTTCGATGGAGTGCGGTTGAGTGAAGCATGTCTGACGTACTTGCACATTTATCTTTCACCAATGAACAGTAAAGTGGCAAGGCGCGTCTAATTGATCTACATCTTGCTGATCTACAAATTGCCTTTCGTCTTTCAAATACGAGTATCTGCACGTTCCCATTCGATTAGCGTTGCTCCCTCATCAACCAGAAATAGTTCCTTGCTAACAAAAATGATTGAATTATATCAATTTGCTCCGAACTCAATGGGAACCTCTTGTATTGGCCATAAAAAGGACTAGATTTGAATAACCCACAGGAAATGTTTATCAATTAGGCTTAGTTGGCACTTTCACATCAAATATGCAAATGAAACTGTCGTGACAAGCGCTCATGACAGCGTAATTGTTGCCAAACTAATGGAATAACTTTCATACCTAATAATTTGTTGAATAAATTAAGATAGTGCTGTTTATGCGGCGAGGCGTTGTGAGTTTCCCCCCAGTGCTTTAGAAATTCAACCACATTCTGGGCGGTTAATATCACGTATGAGTGTATAATTGTACATTACTCTGATAGGAGACATTAAGTTGCCTATTAGAGAGCAGAAACGGAATGGGATCTACACAGCCCTTAAGATAGCCATCTCTTAAAGTTTGAGAGGCCAAATGGGTACAAGTTAATAAAATCATTTCTGACTGAAAGGGGGAACAATTTGAAAATAGAAACTAAAGAGGATGAGGGAAGTGAAAGAGGAAAGTTATCTGTGTAGATCCTTCACGTCTTTGTCAAACACATTTCTAATATCACATCCCGTTCGTCTCTCTACGGCACGAAGTTTCCGTCAAGAACTGAATCTTGCAAGAAAGATTTCTCGTGGAAACGGGAAATTTCCAGATAGAATTTCTTTCTCGAGTTGAACGTTTGACAGGTAGCGTTCTGTAGGTAAGTGTTCTACCAACGATGTAAAAGCCTTTAAAGCAAGATTTGCGCGTTGTTTCCTTCTCAGTGACGATTTCAGAATGAAGTTTCTTGGAATTGAAGATTGACTTGTAGTTGGACAGAAATGTTTTTCGTGAAGACGTGGTTTCAAAGACTTAGTTAAGAGCGTCATGAATCGCGGTGATACAATTTTCTTTGATATTTTATTGGCGTAGCCCCTTGCCTTTTCAACATCCATATAATTTCTGATTATTAGGAAAGAAAATCCGCAACTAAGTGTTGATACAGGAGCCATGGTATGGTATGGTATATGAGGGTGAGCGGAAATCTCTTCACTTAGGCCTCTGTCGGGCCTGTTGTGTTCCCCTCCTTTAATCTTCGGAACTGCAGGGATAGGCTTGGCTTGGGACGTATGTTGGGAGGGATCTAGGGAAGGTGGAAACAATCATGGAGTTGACACTAGTGTACGTGTGGTCTGGCGAATCTTCATGTTTCTTTGGTGAAGGCCAGGATGCCGCCGATTCCTTTGTCCTCGAGATGTTTCAGGTCCGGTATCCACATGGACCCCAGGGACTTCTGTCGCATTCTCGCTAGGGCTGGGCAATAGCATAGAAAGTGTTCGAGGTCTCTTTCTTATTCCTCGCAGTTCCTACATGTTTCTGTGTCAGCGTGGCCCATTCCATGCATGTGTTTGTTGAGGTTAATGTGTCCTGTGATGAGTCCCACCATCTGCCTCAATTGCTTTCTTAGAGCCTTCCTGGTGAGAAGGTTGCTAGGTTTGCCCACGAGTGATCTAGCCACTTTGCACGTCGCGAGGTTAGCTCAGTGATCCTCGAAATCTCTTTGCATCCTCTCGTTGGTTGCTGTTTTGATAACTGTCAGTGCGACCCCAACTGTGTTCTCAGCGGTTCGTTCTATTGCCTACGCCTCTTCTCTTGCCAGTTCATTGGTTTTCACGTTCCCAGACAAGGCGGACTTCGTTGTGCCTGGCAAGTCGCCTATTGAGTTCGTCATTGCATTCCCTGACCAGATGAGATCCGGATGTTGGATGTGCGATGGCTTTAAGTGCTGCTTGACTATTCGAGCAGATTTTTATTCTCCTACTCTGGGTGTTGTGTGCCAAGAAAACTACAGCTCTCCTCAAAATGGCAAAGACTTCTGCCTGGAATACTGTGGCGAAGGGATCCAGATGAATCGCAAGTTCTACCGGTGTGTTATCACAATAAACGCCGGCGCCGGAGTTGCCTGTGATGTTCGAGCCGTCCGTGTATACCGTTATCCCGTCATGGTTTCTTGTATCGTTGGTTCGAGCCCAAGAATCCCTTGAAGGAAATTCAGATTTAAAGTTGTTGACAAAACTGGTTTGCTTGTCTCCAAAATCGCTCTGATGGTTGATGAGTGGCGTGATCGTTCTGATCTCTTCAATAATTTTTCGGTCCCCTACATTAGAAGTCGTGTCGAAATATCCGAGGGCCTTCAGTCTTGTCGCTGAGTGTCCTGGCAGTCTCTTTGCTTCGAGGTGTACTGGTAGGATGTTTAGGATCACTTCCAAGGCAGCCGTTGGTGTTGAGGCTTGAGCGCCGGTTACTCCCAGGCATGCCATTCGTTGTGGTGCCATAGAAACCATCTTATACTTGCTCTTTAGCTACCCAAATCTCCAAATCATCCTCGTCACATGAGAAACCCATTCTGGTACTACGAACCAGGTGACACTCTTGCACGGTTCAATTGGCTTGAGCTCATTTCAGTGAAGTCAGGCAGAAGACACCGGGACAAGCGTGCTCCAATCTGTTCCTATTTTCTTACGAAATTCGATAGGTTGTAACAATATCTACCATAATCTGCGGCTAGTGCCCGTTGAAATAACACCAAACATGGAATGATTTACAAGAGGATGTGTTGGTCTTGGTTATCTCTGATTAAACTCAGCGGCAAATAAAACCGAGAAAAAGAGACGAATCTCTACTTTTGAGAGCCGGGAGTTATACTCGTTTAAGTATGAAAAGTATAGCATGTCAATGTCCGTGGTATTGTCCGTATAGCAGGTCTACTAAATAGTATCGAATGCTGCCGTTCTCATAGTTCCTTAAGGCGATCCAGGCATAAAAAATGTAACGTACACCCCAAAGACCAAAAGCAGTTGGATTGCGAGTCTAGTCTAATCTAAAATGTTGACGGAGCTGTAGCATGAGAAATTAAACTACTAGCTTACTCAGTTCATCACAAAACAGTTTTTTCATGAAACCGAGAAAACTGGGGTGCCCAGCTTGCCAATATGGAGAATCTCTTTAAAACAAGGCACACGCTGTTCGTATGCAGCAAAAGACTGGAATGGATGGCCGAATGCTGGTATTGGAGTTAGGCGAGGTCACCCAAGGCACTATAGTGGGGACGATTTCAAAGACGAAAGTAATGCGAAAAACAGTTCCTAGATAGGATCACGATTTCACAGAGCTGGAGTTTGCATGTTACACCTCTAGAAAGACCTCTCTTTATTAAACCATTTGGTTTAGTTGTTCAGATTCGGCTTAGATCGTTTGGTATTCCTTCTTAAATTATTAGAAGTAGGATATGTGAATATAAGGTAATAGAACCAATGTGTTTCCCTTTACCTCTTCCACGTCCCTGCAACTTCTACAGAAGTTATTGTTTTTGATACGTAATATTTTGGCACACCTGTCTAGGACACTGTGTTTTGTGATGACATGTATGAGATTGAATATGTTGTCTCTATAATTCCCTGTAAATGATCTTCTAATCGTTTTTTTCTTCACTGCATCGGTATGCGTCAGCTGCAGTCGTTGATTGTCTCAAATTTTACTGAGCCGATCACAAGCTTCGTTGTCGATGTACAAAAAATGCATGCTACAGCATCATGCATTCCTCGACAATCAGATAACAGTCTGCTGAATAGGAACAACATTGCAATTGCATGACATTTAATGCCGACTTCGACCGGCGAATTGAGAAGCTTTTTCATGACAGATTATATTCGTGGAGTGAGCTTGAACCCACGCCGCTCGGTCAGCAATTCAACGCACTAACCACTGAGTCACGGGACCACCATTGTGTCTAACCTAATTTAAAACCGGAAGTTTTTTGAGTAAAAATCATTCTGACACTGATGCACGGTACATTCTATCCGTCAGAATGAATGCATGTTAATAGATTAAGCGACTCTTGTTCTGACTCTACTCAGTTATCACTAAACTTCATGATCATGTGGAGCGTTCACGTCTTTCCTTTCATCAGTAGATCCATTGCATAGCCTTTCTGAGATTCGACGAACTTTCTCTAAACTTGGTTGATCTCTATCTCCGTTTAACTGAGTCGTCACAGCTCTCAAACATTGCTGGACCGTTGTCTTTTTTTGTTATTTTTCTGACCCTTGAACGTTTTTTCTGAAAATTTACAGGTTGTTCCATCTTTTTACTGAGCCTTGGAATCTCTATGCCAAGCCCTTACGAATTTCCGGTTGGCAGACTTCTTTCACATTCTCTCTGACAATTGTATGCAACTCTACATTTGAAGATTGATGTTCTTCGCCGAGCATCGACGACCTTCGTTGGCAGACCTGTTTTGGTCTTAACTACTGCCCAACATCTCTTCCAACTTTTTGTTGAACTTCAATGACTCGATTCAAAAAATCGACATCAGATAGGGAAAGTAAAGACTGTTTTTGAACTAATGAACAGCGAAACATTGCAACCGTTCTTAGACCAGGATTGCATGCAGGATTGCATGAAGACGAGTCTTAAGATTTTAGTGAGAAGCTTGAAGGGATTAGGAAACGCTGTCTTGAATGTTGAGGCGTAGAAATCGTGGCATCTCCAAGAAACTTCGATTCATTTACCTTTTGCTTTCGAAAATCGAAGGATGGCTAAACTTTCGTCCTAAGATTGACAATTCTGACTTAAAAATGTTCTCAAGACCCAGTCAAGACTCGTTTAGAATTATTACATGAAATTTGTAGCATTCTTTGCTTCTATTGGACCAAAAGCTTTGTTGATACATCCTGACCTCACTTTTATAGCGTTTCGAGCTTTTCTTGTCGATCTCTAAGTCTATATCGTGGCTTTGGCTAAATTGATGTATTTCCTGGATTTGTAGCGAATCGCGTTGACGTTAAAATTCGTCTAAGTTGGGTGCATTTTGTTCAGGATACCGAAGAACAAAGCGACGTACCTATCAGGGATATCTGGAGGTTCACTAAGGCTTCAAAATGATTCGAAACCCTGGGGCAGTAGGAGAATGCTTTGGGCATTACTCCACGAGCAAGGGGTACTTTCCCCTCCAAAACTGGGCATCACAATAGGTCTCTACTGACCTGAAGGTGGCGCAGAGGGCTCTCTCTCCCCTCGCTAACCCATCTACCTAACCTAACCTAAGCTGGGTGCATTCAATTTCTGTTTCTAAGAGCGGGGTTAGATATAGAACATTTTTACCCCGCCATGTCATGGTTGCCACACAATTGCGCCCACAATTCACCAAACCACAACCATCCGCTGTTGGTACTCACTCATGTCTGCATTTTCCAATCGATAGTGAAAAGAGCGCACTTAAACTTCAGCTCCTTTGCATCCTTAAATTGAAACGTCAAACTTTGCCAATTTATGCCTTCCGGCAAAAGTTTTCGTGGCTTACCCGAAAAGAATTCCTCTCGCCCTCTCAGGACTGCAAGACCACAACACAGGAAATCGAACTTTATACCCAATGAAAGTTTTACTTACACTTAGAGTGGCCCGTTTTATTGCCCAAATGGAATTTAATTACAGCAATTACCATGCCAGTCTCATTGGAATGCTCCTTAGGAGCGGGAGGCTCGGGACACGTTGCGTTAATTGAGTATTTTAAAATGGAATATTTGTAAGCACTCATATTTTCATAATGGAGTCGGGGTGGGAGCACAAAAAGCGGAAATTAATTTCAACTCGCAAATGTACCCTGTTTTCAAATTGAAAGGATCTTTCAGCATAAAGCGGAAAAGAAAATCCATTACATCCATTACAGCAACCGGATGTGAGAACGGGTGTGAGAGTTTTTTTTTTCGTACTTAAATTTTCCGTCACTTTTGCCACTTTGAACGGTTCGATTGGTAAGAGTGTTGACTGGTTTCACACTTTGCCTCATAAGGGTTAAGGCAGTCGAGCTGCAAAGAAGTGTCAACAGAAAGGAAAGGCAGCACTTTGAGTTTCGGAAACACCAACTCAAAGTGTCTGAGTTATTTTCTTTTTTTTTGCGATTGAATTTGTTCGTTGTGTTAATGGAGTCCTTAAGAGTGGTGAACTTAAAAACATTTCCTTGGTTGTTCATTGGAAAAGTTTAAGAAGTCTTCTTCGAAGGGAGGCAAGTGTTTGAGAACCCCAGCATATGTGGGTGGAAAAACAACAGTTATGCTAAGTGGCAGGCTTTTTAATGCTTCTGCTACTTTATGGGAGTTCCTGAGTATGTGAGTTTATCAATCATTATCCAGACTCGGAAGAAAAAAAAAAAATCAATTTATGCGAACATTTTACAAGTCATTGTTGCTTTTTTTGAGGGGAAGAGGGATACGTTTCATGCAGAAGTTTCAATGGAAATATTTGACGGAGCATCTTGGCGAATTGCGTAGTCACGGGAGATGATTGTTGGATTTTTTTAATTAAAAAAGTTTTTTTCATTTGTTGTTTCCAAATTGGTGCGTTTCGAATTTATAATTACATAAACTGAAGTTTGAAATGAAAAAGGGGAGGTCCTTCTTCGTCCTTCAGTGCTTACTCTTCTGCAGTTTTTGATTAACGCGATAGGGTCTAGATATAGGAATTCAAAATGGATGACCAATCTACTCCCACGCCCTTTGTCGGAAGGTATTGCCTATTGGCTTTTGACTCGTTTGCATATTGCGGTGTTCATTGGCTAGGATGGATAGGTCAGAAAATGTTTAAAAAATGTAAAACAACGATTCAAAAATATTGAACATTTTCTCGGTATAATGGTGATTACTGTCTATATATGGTTAATGTCTACTGCTTCGCCACCACAATTTGCCGTCGGTAAGGTAGCATGAAGCATATCATTGCTGATAAAATTGTTTGAGGTCCCTTCCACTTGCGTACACCAATTAGGTATTACTCTTCTGCGCCGTCCCTCGGGAGTGGATTCGCAGATTTTGCGGGCCAGATCGTGGTTAACCATCTCATTCGTTGGTGGTCAGTCACTCTACAGTATAGGTCGTCGTTGTATCTTCCCCTCCATTTACCATCTATGCAGACGGAACCGAAAATCACCCCAAGCATTTTCCTCTCGAAAAATCCAAGAGCAATCTCATAGAGAGCAATCTCTTGAGAGATTGAGAGAGACTCGATCGGAAAAGGATCTGGTGATCTCTACAACAAGGCAGTGGTCCGAGTCAATGTTGGCCCCTCGGAACGTTCGGACATCCATAATACTGGAGGAGTGCCTTGCGTCGATCGCAATGTGGTCAATCTGGTTGACGGTTGATTGATCAGGATATCTCTATGTTTCTGTCATTGCCTTTCTCCTCTGTCGGGGTATGTGCGCATATCAGGCTAATATTGGCGAATTTAGCCTTGATGCGGATTGTCGTAAAGCGTTCGCTCACATACCTGAAGCTTAAGACTTCTTGCCTAAGTCTGCCTCCAAGGACGAATCCACATCCAAATAAACGCTACTTTTGTTGCTGGTAGCAATCGCCGTAGTATATGTCGCAGTTTTCCATTCTCTTTTTGCCCAGCCCATCTCACCGCACTTGTTGGATTGCGATGATATCTGCTTTGCAGCCTTTTAGGGCCTCCGTAAGGGTTCGACTGCACGTGGTCTGTTAAGGGACCTAACATTCAACGTGCAGATCCGAAGATCGTTGGCCTTATACATATCTTTTCTGTGGTTCGTCATCAGTGAATCCGTCCTTCTCCGACGACCCACTTCGGGGACGTGAGCACTGTCGTTGGCCCCTTCGGCGCTAATTCGCCACCATCTCTTTTCCAAGACCCCGACCGATTCTTGGAAATCCTTATGGGCTTCAGGTCCAAACATGTTTAAATAGCCCAGATAAGGTTTTGTTCCTGTTCCGGAAGTTATAGAGGCCACCGCGTTCGCTGGGGTGTTTATAGTGCTGCATTTTTGCTTCTGGTCAGCACTTGCGCTTATAAGTTTAGCAAGTTTAGTCTGGGTGAACAATAATCAGTAGCCAATGGCTACCGCGAGGAGGTATTGATGTTTAGTAACAGTTACAACTCTGAGCATCGCCAAGTTGATACCAATCAGAGTGTACTCATTACTACAACGCCCAACCATCAAGGCACTATCCACGATGAAAAAAAAAGAAAGTCTACGATGTTTTTCTGCGCCCTAAAATTTTTATTTTTATTACCTTAACGCTTAAAAGTTTTAAGCAATTCTCTAATTAAATTAATTTTGGCAGGAACTTTAAACATAACAATTACGCAGAAGTTTATCTGTCGATTAGATTTGCAATAGACCTAAAGCATACTCTTATATTGTCAAGCATAATCTAATTCTTATCAGTAAACTACTTATTTACGAGTCTCCCAAACAAAAACGTTAATTTATTGTTTAAAAAAAGCTATAAACAAAATTCAACAATAACGTTTCCTTTGTTGGACATTTATAAAATGAAAAATGTACTCCAGTCCCCTTATTTGCATTTTGAAAAATTGTAACGATGGATTACAAGTGCTTCAATAAAAATCCTTGCAGGCAACTTGAACCAGAACCCCCACGTTAGCGTTATTGTATTGTACATTAAACGAACGTGCTTAAACAGTCCTGCAGGTTATGAATAATTACGTTTTTTAAAAGTGAAAAGTACGGCTATTTTTCATGGCGCAATTAATTATATTGCGTGGCAAAAATGACATCCGGACTGGAAAGTCACCTATTCAACGCTTATTTGGAGTTTCTCAAGCGTGGGGTTGAATTATTTCATCGTAAATTCCTTCGGGGTTACATTGGTGGTATGGTTCTTGAAGGGAAATTTTATTTACCACCCGTTGAAATTCTATTGCTTGGGTCTTTCGAAGCAGATGCACTTGAAAAGTACCCAGGTGCCAGTTGAAATAATTGCATTGCGTCAACACAAAGCTCTTTGTTATGTGTTCTTGTTAGATTTGACACACACGAGTTGCACGTTGTTATCCGCACTGAATGTCGTCAGATTATAACGTAGTAGAATGATTTTTTACTTACACGGAAGACCAAACTCCTTTAGGCATTTTATCCGTCAAAATATAATAGGAATATGTTTGGAAAATGGCCTGACTTAAGCTTGCACTGTAGCTTGACTCCTAGAAGTTATCGTCACAATCTTCACTCAATCGTATGAATAGAAGGGTTTGACTTACCACTTAGAAAGTAGATGGCAAAGTTTTGATTTAATATCCAGATTCTGGACTGGAAAAAAATATTCTATGAACTCTAAGGATTGATGTTCTCGAAAGAACAAATTTTAGGTGGACAGTTGGCACAATATGTCTAACAACAAAACAGATTTGACCCAAGCTGGATCTGAAACGTTCTAAGGATTTGATTTCCTTCAAGAGATTGGATATCAGCGCTACTATAGGTGTCATCACTGAATTGTGTCTTATGCCTTGGCGTCTTCTCAAATGATTTCTGTAGAAGCTCCATGGACAAAGAAAAGTAGGAAACTATTCCCCACTTTCTTTATACATGCCCTTTGCTCTCCTTTAAAAAAAAAACCTCACTTAGGTGCCTTCTTCTATGGCTCCTACGCTTCGTCAGAAGCTCCATGTTGTATCAGAACGGTCCAAGTGCGCTGGTTATAGCTGGCAGCCACGTCAACCTTCCTTAACCTTAGAATTATAGGACAAAATAACGATAACCGCATGTCCTTGTACATGCTCTTAGTTAGTTAGTAAGAAGTGGCCTTCCAGGAGGAGGTACACTTAGACCAGGTCCTTTGTGATGCCACTGAGTACTAGGGTATCCCTGCTTACTCCTCAAACCATTTAGATTTCTTAACGTCGCTGTTAGGATCGGCCGTGCTGATGGAGTTCAGATCATTTAGGTCGCTCACGAAATGCCCAGAGCGGGACACGTGCAGAGAAAGTGTGCAGTGGACTCCTCCTCGTTTCTGTACCTCCTGCAGAAATCCTTACATGCTATACCCAAGCGTTGAGTATGCCAGCCTAGGATGCAGTGCCCCGTGAGCACGTTGATTAGTTTTGAAAGTTAGTCTCTTTTAAGTTGAGTTAATGCTTTTGATTTTTTCCGATCCAGGACAGGCCGTATCAGCCTGACATTGTTGCAATAATCGAGGTGTTGCCATCTACGATTTGCTTTCGAAACAGCGTCGGTGTAAGTCAAGTGTTTAACCAACGACATAGGCGCTTTCAGCTTCCTGCCATTCGTACATTGGGAGCCTATTCTAGCTAATTCGTCAGCCGCACAGTTCCCTCGAATATCGCAGTGACCAGGGACCCAACAGAGTGTGACGTTATACAACAGTAAGCGATTTCGTTCAGAGGCACGCGGCACTCCTT
The DNA here is from genome assembly GCA_917880715.2 of Matsumyia berberina. Taxonomy (NCBI): domain Eukaryota; kingdom Metazoa; phylum Arthropoda; class Insecta; order Diptera; family Syrphidae; genus Matsumyia; species Matsumyia berberina. The sequence goes on along the minus strand of OU862870.1, from coordinate 103,373,590 downwards.
CACTGTCCTAAATTTTATTGCGTTGGATACGAGGAACCTGATCGCAGCCTGGCTGTTCATGTAAATCGTAATATCCGTGCGTGATATTTAGTTAGCCTTCTGCCAATCGGCGGCTTGATTAATAGCTGTGACTTCGGCTTGGAAGACACTATAGTGGTTGAGGAGACTGAAGGATTGATGGATGTCCAGGTCTTTTGAAATGACACCGGCAACGACTCCTTCGGCTGTTTTAGAGCCGTCCGTAAAGAAAGAGATAGTTTCACTAAAGAAAACTTCGCGCTGACTCCAGGCGCTTCTGTGCGGTATTCTGTGCTTAAAGCCCAAGTTGGAGTCAGCGTGTCTGCTGATTTGGGAATGCTGCGGTGAGTTGATAGGATTCTGGTATGTCCCACATTTGTTTCACACCATTGGTGGGTGTCCCTCGGTCTTAAAGCCGCGTTAGTGGCCTGCTGCATGCCAGTAGATATCTATTGGCAACAAGTGGAGCATGGTTTGAAGGGCAGCTGTAGGAGAAGTTCTCAGCGCACCAGTATTGCTGAGGCAAGTTTCACGTTGGACTTTTTCGAGAACATTAATGGTCTGCTTTTCCAGAACCGGCCACCAAACCATTATGTCATATCATCTACTACCGTATAGAGCCAGTGCATGATTTTCGGCTGAAGGCCCCATCTGGAACCTACTGCTCTTTTGCTTGAGTAGAGACGAAATTCACGTATCTCTTGCGCCTGGTGTTGGAAGGTCTTTTTTTATTTTTAATCCTTGCGGCACCACCTATAATTCAATGACATTTTCGTGTCCAGGAAAACTCTCAGACACCCTACATGCTAAGAAGTTATATGACTAGCATTGCCTTTGCGATGTAGTGACAAATGTATATGGATACATACTCACAGAATGAGAGAGTTAGTGAATCTTAAATAAATGTTTCTCGTGTTGGATTTAAGAGCTTGGCTTTAAGATCAAATAGGATTTTATGTACTCTCTTAACTTTTACAAAAAGTTTTATGAAACAAGATACTTTCTGATTCTTGCTGCGACTTTGCAGAGAACCCCCAAGGCGAAAACAGAACTCCTGTAACACGTACATAGCAACATTCCACATTCCGTCCTTGCATACATCACCCAAAACAATCCACGAGGATTTCTCTTTGAGTCCTGCTATCATTATGCCAAAGGAATTGCAAATGAGCGTCTTACATGCCAAAGGCTCTGGGCAGACGATGGAAAGGAAAAGCAGCATATTTTTCGTTCAGCAAAAACAACGAAGACGACGACAGCATCAGAATTTTAAGTTGCTCTCCAACAACTAGATCAACGAACCTCTCGCATCCACTAATTTGCCCAGTTCTCCCCGAAGGACGGGAGCCCCGTGAACGGTGGAGTCCTGGCTAAAAATTCATTTTAATTTAAACTCTGGCTATGACACAAAGTGAAGCTCCTATTCAATTAGAAGTCTCGTTAACACGTACACAAGGATGCAATAGCATCCCGCCCCCGCCCGCTTCGAGCTAAGCAGACAAAAGAATCCTAATTATGAAGGGAACCGGAGTGGAAATGAACAAACTGTGTCGGATGATTTGTCATTTTTAATTTGAGTTCTCATCGCAACATATTAAAGTTTTTAAAGCTTCTCCCCTTCTCAGGAAGTCAGGCACAAGGACGTAAGCCGTGATAGATTGTTGTTCTGGTCACAGGTGCGAAAATGTGAGTGTGCTGCGCCCTGCGCTATTGTACACCGTCACACATGTGGCAATGCGGCAATAATGAGGCACTCCCTTGACATTTCGCAAGGATGACAAATTGTCTCATCAGTTCGCACACGATAACAAATGTAGTCTGTTACGTGCTTTCCCTTTTTTTTTTCTCTCCTATGCTTTATTTGTTTTTGTGTTTTGTCGACCCTTTTTGACTTTTCCACTTCAATATGTATGACAGGACGATAAGAGGAAATTCTTGTGACATTCCATCTGCAGTCCCGCCACCCCCTGCAGGCCAGACATGTCAAGCGGATAAAGTGAGAAATGGGTCTGGCTCTGACATGACATCGCATTAAGGTTGTAGGTATACTTTGGAGCGATGGATACGTGTAAGGGTCCTGTTTTGCTAGATTTGTGTACAAGAGGATACATTTACATTTTGTGGACATTGTTATGGTTATTTTATGTGCGCACCCGTTATATTTATATACTTAAGCCTATTAGTTGAGTTCTGGTTGCAGTCATAAGATCATCCAGCAGTTATGGCATCCGTCTTTCCTTTGAGATATTTGGAGGATACGATACGTTTTAAGGGAGTTTGATGTCAAAAGGATGTTGCTTTTTAAACGCTGTCAAAGAGCAGCACGGAGGAGATGCTGCAGGTAAATTTGATTACAAAATGTCATCGAAATTTTAATACTCAAGTTGTGCTTTCACCGGTATTCGCTAAATATAGCCCTAGTTTGATTAATCTGTCCATCAAGTATCTGTGTCTTGAAAGGACCTACCACGTTTTATGAAAACCACACTGCTGGCATTGTCAGTTTCTACAAAAGGGCACCACTGTAAATTGTCTTATATTTGTGGTGACACTGCTCCGGCCGCTGCTCCTGATTTTTTGCATATTGTCGACAGTGGGGCTGATACAAGCTCTCGTATTTCTTCACATATTCTGTTTCCCATTTGGTAGAATTTTAAGGTTTATGCAGTCTCAGAGCAAATGCTTGACGCTTTCAACCTCTTTTGCATCTTGGCAGCTGCTGTAGTAGTGGTGAGAAATGCGTCCTGGTAGTGAAATGGACTTCTCTTACTTTCTAGTGTAAAGCTCAGTTTGATATGTTACCTAGTTCCAGCGGCTTCTTTTTTTTTTTTTTTGAATGTCTTACGTGCATCTCTCATTCGTGTCCGGCGTGTCGGATTTTACATGCACACATTTTTAATGACCCTCTTATCTACTATCCCGGGGTAAGGGTGCTTAAGTGGACCCTCCATACTTCTCGATCTTCCGTCATCGACTAATTCATCAGGAGCTATCCCAATACGGGTAGAAGTGAGATTTCAGACTTTAACCGACTAAACGCTTCCCCTGTTTTTAGATGTTGGCTCACTCTGTAATCGCGTCTTACATTATTTCGGGGTGGTGCAGCTTTTGACCTGTAAGTCGTGCTCACTCCTGTTTGTTTTGAGTACCCTGACAGTGAAGCAGCGCATCGATTTCATGATCTTGTTCGGTGTACATTCGCAGAACGTGATAGTTTAAATGAGTTGCCATAATGCCAAGCTGGGTTTAGAGAATTTCCTTGTTTTTTCCAGGAAGAAAACACATTCTCTCTGAATGTCCGGCATAATACAGACGAATCTTTTAAAAGGAATTCTATTCGTTAGAAGAGTTTAGAAACTCGGCTACTAATAACATACTCACCTTTATTAGTAAGGTTAGGAAGGTAGTAGACCTATTAGGCTAAGTAGACCGGAGACACAATAGATCCTGCTAAGTCCCAGTGTCAGCCATAAGACCATTTATATATTCGTACATTCGTTTTGCTGCTATAAGGATGATTGGAACTATCCCAGTTTCGACACTGTGCGGAAAGGACTCTCTATTCGGAGAGCACCACCTACGGCCATTTTACAGTGCGTGTTTTGTCTGAGTGCATCGTCCCAGATCTAACAGCCGAACTTGACAATCTCAGTCGATAAAGACTATCTCCGTCTTCTTCACTTTTCATAACTTAGTTAAGCTTTCCCTAACGGACAAGAAACGAATCACTGCGCCATAGGAATTTCGTAGCTGGAAAGTGTCTTTTTCAGCTTATATATTAGAAATATGTATGTATGTGAAGGCTGTTCTCACTTCGTATGTCCAAAATCCCCTTAAATCCGTGGCTCATCGGGGACGCATCGAACTGCCGTGGACCTATCATTTCCACCACTGAAGATTACTTTCTACACCATCCTCCTCTTGGTATTCCAGAATCCAATTGGGAATCTCTTGGAGGTCGTCGAAGAAGAGTTTACCTATGTAGAGCCCTTGCTGGGGCTGGATAAGGAAGTGCAAATGCTGTTATCCTTACAATAACGCCAAAAGGTTTGTCTGCGTAATCTAATTGGCCAACTTTAAACATTGAAAATATTGATACTTTCAGCTAGTGAGGCACTTAGGTCTGACTCCGCCTGGTTAGTTTGTCAGCGCTTTTGTGTTTCATGGAACCTAGGTGAGAGTGACTCGAATACATATGTGCGCTCGGTTAGTTTTGAGGATGTTGTGGCACCAATTGATGACGGTTATTTCGCTACTTTTGATCGAGGATCATGTTCCAGGCTTAGGAACCTATACTTGCCTTTTTGATTCGCTGTTTAATGTTTAGTTTTCAGCTTAGTATTGTGGTCGGCATATAACATAAGTACTTACCACGAAGATAATGAGAGTGGCTGACTATTCAGTACTAATGTACATTGGTTTAGGTGGCAATGAGCATAGTTTCTCTTTTGTCCGGTTTTACCTCAAGACTTGGCTTACGCGTGTCTGTGCCTCACATGGACAGCCAACCTACCTATCTACCCCGAGACCACAGCTGGTGACCCATGAGTACACCTTATCCACAGCATTCTCAATGAGCTGGCTTATCACAGAGAGAAACTACCCTGACACTTAGATGACCATTGCCTTGATCCTTCTCAAGATTTTATTCATTACCATGAACCATAGTAGAGGGGAGATAACTCAACCCTAAGAAGTTCCTGAAGAATTTGTATAGACCATTTGATCCTAGTGTTCCCTGAATAATTTTGGTTCTTAGCATGGATATTATCCAGTAGTTCTGATGTATTACAACTATTTCGGTTAGAGATTCTCGAAGAAGGAACTTTGTAAAAAGCACCTCTTATGTCTATGAACGTGGCTACAGTATATTCTTTATATTGAAGGAATTTTTGATTGAACGATCTATTTCATAGAGCTGTCTCTGTGAAACATGTAGCCAACCATCTTTCTCTTCTCACAATGTCGATGTCACTGAAGATAACTCCCTTGAAGTTGCCCAAGATTCAAATCGTGGAGCATCACTCGTTTGAAAAGGCTTTCGAGGTACATTTTCCAACCAGAACGAAATGGGAACAGATCTCTAGAGTCAATGCGGGTTTTCACTCTCAAGCTTTGAAGACATCAAGTTCTTTTTTCAGGCGTAAACGCTAGCCACTTTCTATGGATACCTTGGGCTTAAGAACCACTCAACCATATCCCCAAATTCGTAGAACAATGTCACTCGAACCTGGGTCAGAAAATATAAGGGCACAGGTGGTATGATGGGAGCCGTTGACTTAGCAAAGCGAGTTTCAACTCTTGACAGCTATTTTGCGGAACGAGTTCACACTTTTCTTGGATATGTTAAACTATTCTTACATTTCCACACTTTTAGCAAGAATTGACAACCCATCTCTCGGCTTTTAGCACTCTGCATGTTTTACTGGACGATAAGCATACTTTTCAACCCTTACTGTTGTAGAACCAAGGATGTCCTTTTTAAGTGGTCGGTTCTCGGCAAACCTCTGTTTAATAACCTATCGACCTATCGAAGAAAAAAAAAATACAAATACTCCTCGAATCGGCAGACTGAATAAGCGTGTTGAGAACTTGGAAATGTACGGATATGGCGTTTACAATTGTATTCCTCATTAAATTTGTAATGTAATGTCTACCTCGGTTCTGCCTACAAATTGTCATTCTTTTGATGTAATTTTTCATCACGCTTTCGCACAATTGCAGATGTATTTCGCGAATAATAGCTCTGATATTTTATTTTAGTGCTCAAATTAGTGGTGGTGCATTGGCGTAGACTTTATCTTTGACATAGTCCCGGCGGCCAATTGATGTCTCTATTTCGAGAAATCGCCATAGAGTCAGTGTTTCACCAGCTGTGTGGCATATGGTGCTTGTTCACGTCCATAGCATCAATTTCAGGCCAAAGTTGTAAGTCAACATCGTTCGGTAATGTAATCCATTGTCGCACCTGAAACGGGCGCACCAGCACCGTTTCGAAAAAAAAATATGACACCGCCAGTCCAACAGCCGCACCAAACTGTCACTCGTTGTGGATGGTTCCAAAACCGAGAACACGGGGTTGGAGGTGGTGTTTTCTCCGATATGCTCAACCTGAGCATCTCCTTCCGTCTCCTGGACCACTGTAGCGTTCAGGCGGAAATCATGAAATGATGTGATATCCTTCAGGGACATTACAATCTTTACCGACAGTCAGGCTGCTATTAAATCCCTGGAATCGGTAACATGTACATCAAAGACTACTTCAGACTGTCGCTCATCTCTCATGGAGATGGCAGAACACTTTAACATTTACCTATGCTGGGTACCCGGTCATAGGGACATTCCAGGGAACTGTAAGGCCGACGAACTCGCCAAACGTGGCACTACTCTAGACATTCTTCCGGAACGAAGGAATCTGGGTATTCCACTCGCTACATGTAAACTTCTATTAGAGCACGACGCGATCAGCAAGACTAACCAAAGATGGAGCAACGGCACCACGTGCCGCATCTCCAGGGAGATCTGGCCTACGCTAAATATCACTCGTTCTAACAGTTTGATCTTGCTTAATAGGTCGCTCATCAGCACCGTTATTGGTGTTCTCACTGGCCATTGTCCCATGGGTCTTCATGCCAGAAGGATGGGCCTCTTTTCAAATGACTTTTGCAGGAGCTGTAGAGACGAAGAGGAGGAGGAAACGATCCTCCACTTTCTCTGCAACTGTCCTGCCCTATCCCAAAGAAGGAAGCTCCATCTGGGAGCCTATCATTTCGACAACTTTGGTGAAATCTCACATACTGACGTCAAAAGTATCTTCAGCTTCATCAAGAGCACCAAATGGTTCCATTGAAGTGGCGCGGTTTCAGGGTATTGATCGGTGTGGTACCACAAAGGGCCTTCTTGGCCTACGTGTGTCTGTGCTTCGCACAGACAGCCACCCCACCTACCTACCTACCTGTGGATGGAGAGGTTGTTCCACTATTTCTCTTAAGTTTTCGGAGATTCTGATTCGACAGTTTTGTTTGTTTATGAAGCCAGACAAATGGAAATGAGCATCATCATTCAGAATAAAAAAAACACGGCTGGTGCTTGAACCCACGCTGCTTGCTCAGCAGTCCAACGCACTTACCATTGAGCCACGGCGACCACTCAGAATAACTTTGTGTAAAAAATCATTACTTTGTTCATTCATATCCGCACCCAATCAACGAAAGTAAGGCGTTGTGCGTGGTTTGCTGGCTTCAATTCTTGTGCCAATTGGACTTTGAAAGCTTGTAAGCTAAGATCTTTATGAAAAATTCTGTGCAAAGACCTGCTGATAGGCCCAGTTCATCTCGAAACAGACACCCTGGGTTTTCACACTCAGCCACGGCGGCGAAATTTTGAGCTGACCTTGCCGGACAAACACGAGTTGGAGTCTTCATATTACTAACATGTCCGAGACGTTGAAATTTATTTATTAAATTCACTATATCTGTGAGAGATAGTGCTTGATGATGACCAGAAGCAGTATAAACTTTACGCAACGTTTCCCTGAAACGCTTCATCATTTTTGTAGTGAATTTTTATATCAAAACCTCCTTGTCAGAAGTCATCGCAATGATAGCTGAATGCTACCAGTTCAATAATGCCGCGAAATTTAAAATGATATCTCTTGTTGGATGACCCTATGTATCTGATTAAACAATTCTGAAAGCAACTGATTTTTCTACTTTTCATCTCTTCTAACGTCAGTCCTCAACTTCCCATGTAACCTTTCAGTATTAACGACGATAACTTCAAAGATCTTAAAGAACTTAAAATTTAATTTTCCTTAAAAAAAAAACGTTCTCCTTCTTTTAACATTTCATCTTCAAAAACTTGGACACTTTTCTGTTTTTCTGTAGAGGTGCGGTCAAAGTTTTCCACACAATACCCAACGCACACATGTATCATGTATCTCACGTCTCTATATCCTTAAATTTAAGGAAAAAGAAAGAAAACTTCTTAAAGAAGTTATGTGTCCCTAATTCCATTTGTTATAAGATAAAAATACTTTGAGAGATTTTCCGTACCGAAAAAAATAAGAGAATTCTCCTGTTGCTAATCCTTAGGACGGTGCAGGTGTAGGAATCCATCCATCATCCTGAAAGTTTTTTCCCCCAATTTTCGTCCGTGTCTTCTTTCATTTTAATGAAAGGAAAGCATTGCGACAATTCAGAGATGGTGAAATATATACAATTTATTTATTTATTTATCATAGCTACAAATGTTTGCGTTCAGGATGAGCTTATCCGATTAGAGAAGAAGGAAATGTGCAGCTTAGAAATCAGTATTATCCTTTTGTTATTCCCTAGTTCCTTTGCCACAAAAATTAATTCTCTTTGTTTGGATTAGGAAATATATTTATATACGAGTACATCACAATAAATCATATCGTCTGCGCAGAGGTCATTTAAACTCTGGAACAAAACAAAACACTCAATTCTTTTGATTTAATTAACATTCCACGAATGTAAATTTATTAAACAAAATTCCATCCACCGAAGGCAGCTCGGAGTGTATCCGTATGTAGGTTAGAAAATCTGGGTGCAGATGGTATGGGCAGGAACACATTTTCCGCTTCTAAATGGGATTTCCGCACGCCAAGAGGCCATCGAAACTCTGAGATTGATATTTTTATTAGAATTCCACAAAAAATCGAATTGGGTCGTTATCAAGGAAAAGGTTTTTCTTTTGAGCGAAAATGTGCTAAGGCACGCCAGGACTAAATATAGAAAAATTATGTTTTACAAAAAAACTAACTCAAGTTATCTTTCTAATGGCTGATGGGAAGCTATAGAGCTGTGAACACGACTCTTCCAAATGCGCTATTGATATCGCTGGAAACGTGCTTGATAAATTTCTAATGCAAAGTGCATCAATTGTTCTACCAGATAAGATGCCTTTTATTGAAATCTTCGGTCTTTCGAAAAAGGATGTACATGGGTAATTGCTACTACCACTGCGAGCATGGGTTGGTTGGTTTTGGTGGTTGTATCAGGCAGAGCGCGCCCGATATTCAAATAGTGCTGAAACGCACCGTTTTGTTACCACAGTTCTCGTTATCGGCTGGGTAGATGAATGTGGACGGGTGTCGAAAGACCATGGCTTACTTACTTACTTAAGGTGGCGCTACAGACCGGGGTGGTCCTGGGCCTCAACCAACAAGCGGCGCCAGCGATCTCGATCTTTTGCTAGCTGTCTCCAGTTTCGCACGCTAAGTCGGTTGAGGTCCCCTTCCACTTGCGTGCGCCACCTGAGTCGCGGTCTTCCTCTACTGCGCTGTCCCTCGGGTGTGGATTCGAAGATTTTCCGAGCTGGAGCATTGGTGCCCATCCGCTCTACATGACCCAGCCACCTCAGTCGTTGGACCTTCACTCTTCTGGCTAAGTCGATGCCGCCGTACAGCCCGTACAGTTCGTCGTTGTATCTCGTCCTCCACTCCCCGTCTATGCAGACGGGACCAAAAATCACCCGAAGAATTTTCCTTTCGAAACAGCAAAGAGCAACCTGATCCGCTTTAGACTGAGTCCATGTCTCTGCGCCGTAGAGGAGGACTGGGACGATTAAGGACTTATAAAGGGTCACCTTAGTTTTTCGAGAGAGGGCTTAGCTACTCAATTGCCTTCTTAGCCCAAAGAAACAGCGATTGGCAAGAGTTATTCTTCGCTTAATCTCATCGCCGGTGTCATTGTCTGAATTTATAGCGGAGCCTAGGTAGACAAAGTCCTTAACTACCTCAAAGTTATAGCTGTCTATAGTAACGTTCTGTCCGAGAAGTCGGTGTTGGGAGTCCTTTCTTGTTGACAGCATATACTTCGTCTTGCCCTCATTGTCCGGTAAACCCATCTTCGCCGCCTACGTCTCAATACTCCCGAACGCACCAATGACATCACGTTGCGTTCTTCCGATTATGTCGATATCGTCTGCGTATGCGAGTAATTGGACGGACTTTTGAAAGATTGTGCCTCTGGTGTTGGCGCGTGAGTTTTGCACAACTCTTTCAAAAATGATGTTGAAGAAGTCGCATGACAGCGCGTCGCCTTGCCTAAATCCTTTTTTTGACATCAAAGGTCTCGGTGAGGTCTTGACCGACCTTGATGGAGCAGCGTGCATTCTCCATCGTCATCCTGCACAGACGGACGAGTTTGGCAGGGATGCCAAAACTAGACATGGCTCTGTATAGCTTGTCTCTATAGATGCTGTTATACGCGGCCTTAAAATCGATGAAGAGGTGGTGGGTATCGATTTGAAGTTCCTGGGTTTTTTCCAAGATCTGCCGCAGTGTGAATATTTGGTCGATGGTGGACTTTCCTGGCCTGAAACCACACTGATATGGACCGATCAGGTTGTTGACGAACGGCTTCAGGCGTTCACACAACACGGCAGATAAGATCTTGTAGGCGATGTTAAGAAGACTTGTTGGCGCAGTTCAGAGGGTCTCCTTTCTTGAGGATCGGGCAAACAATGCTGAGGTTCCATTCATCGGGCATACTTTCTTCCGACCATATTTTACAGATGAGTTGGTGCATGCTCCTTACCAAGTCATCGCCTGCTGCTTTGAACAGCTCGGCAGTTAGGCCGTCAGCCCCAGCAGCTTTGTTGGACTTAAGCTTCGAAATGGCTTTCTTCACCTCGTGTGGACGGAATTGTTGGTCTTCGTCGTCCAGGTTGAATGGTTCATTCTGCCTGATAGCGGGATTTGATTCGTCGTCGCCGTGAAACAGTCTGCAGAAGTAGTTCTTCCATATCCTCAGCATCGACTGCGATTCTACTACGATGTTCCCTTGTTCATCCTTGCAGGCCTCGGTTCGGGCTCTATAGCCTTGACAGGTTCTTTTTACCCTTTGGTAAAACTTCGGAACCTCATTCCTGCTATAACATCCCTCTATCTCCTCGATCGCGCGCTTCTCATGCTCTTTCTTTTTCCTCCTGAAAAGCTTGTGTTCGTCTCTCCTCTTCTGCCCGTAGAGCTCGCGGGCAGCTCTGGTCTTTCTATGCAGCGCCGCTTTGTAAGCCTCTTGTTTCGCTGCATGTGCTTGCCGGCACTCGTCGTCAAACCAAGGATTTCGTTGTGGTGGCCGTGTGAAACCCAGCACATCAGAGGCGGCATCTCTGATCGCTTTTTGGCAATGGTGCCACTGGTCTTCAATACTTGATGCTGGCGGCATAGGACCGACCATGGCAGTTGGTTTTAAATCCAACCTGTGGGGTTAAGGTAGAGTAGAATGTTAGGGATTTTCTTCTCTGAAAGTTCGTCGAGGCTGTCGAGGAAGGGTTTCCCTAACGCATTGAGTGTTGCTATGGCAAGTGCCGGGCACTTGCAGAGGAAGTGTCCTAAGGTTTCCCTCTCGTGTGTGTCTTTGCAGCTGCGGCAGTAGCATTGTGCTACCAGCTTTGATGAGTTGGTTGTGAAACAAGAGGTTTGATAGCTGCCTGGTTATTGGAGAAAATTGCGACATTTCCTTTTGGGAGTGATGTCGTTGTTGAGCGCACGACAGACATCGTAGGTTGCGAGTATTTCACCGAAACTAAACCCTAACCTAACCTTCATTCCATTTCCGAACCGTCCGTGCAAATTGATGTGTTGTAGTATTTTGTGACCTCCTCGTTATTCCATTCCGTTCTTGAAGTGTTTGCTGAGCGTAATGCTGGGGGTGAGATAGTCTGTGGGGGATGTTACCGCCTTCTGAGGCAGTGAAGCCAGAATGGAGCCTGGCCGACACATTCTCTGAGTCTGACCGTACGTGAAGGTCGAGAAGTAGAAGGTTTAAGATAACCGTTCGTGCATCCAAAAATGAACATATTGCACCCGTGGTGCAGTATATCAGCGGTTCTTTGGATTCGATTTAGTTTAGTGATGTTGTATCCTTTCTTAAGTGCAGGCCACCAGACCAAAGAGCCGCAAGTAAGTATTGGACGTACTTAGGCAGTGTACATCCACATTTCTTCCCAAAGGATCTGCTACAAGCATAAGAGTCAATGCATGCATTTTTGGCCTTTTGTTAAATGTTTGATTTCCAATTTCATCAAATATTTGGCACTGGACGTTAGCGAGAGTTCTTCACTTCTTAGACGGGTTAGGATAAAGTTATGTACTTTATTTTTTGCGTGAAAAGCACTAGTTCAGTTTTTTGGGGTTAAGACCACAACTTGTTGCCCAGATGCTAACCTTTCTAAGGGCACCCTACATAATTTCGCTAATCGTTTCGCCTCTTTAGAACTACGAGCATAAATCAGACAGTTGTAGAAGTGGTGCTTTACATTCGCTACTCGTCATCCACACAATTATCATGACGTATTTCGGTGTTATTTGGTTCACATTGAAGTTTAGTAAGAGAACGCCAGGAAAGCATGTGTAGTTTTCTACTCCAGCAAAGAGACTTTCAATAATACGTGCGGCTTTAGACCAGCACTGGCTGTATACGGAGGCTTGCTAGTTTGGTAGAAAGTTCTTGAGAAGCAAATCTCCCCAAGATCCATAGGGCGAGTCATCGAAAGCCAATGCGGAGACTCTATGCTGAATAACAGATCATGTGAACAGGTCCCTAATATAATGAAAGGGCTGATGAACTTCTCCGGAAGGAACCAACACCGCATACATACTTTATAGGTTCTCCCCTTTCCGAAGATTTCAATAAGCTCTTTTAAGAAGTATATTGAAGATTAAGCTATCAGTCGAGCCAATAGACATTAGACGGTCAAACATGTGTGACGGCTAGGAACTTATGGACGGCCTATAATAAGAACACATTTCTTTCTCTGGCTAAACATCATTACATCATAAAAAAAAAAACTATGGACATCTCCTCGTCTCATATACCGGACAAGCTTCCCCATCACATTCAGGGGTTCAAAGCACCCCTTCGCGGCCTGTAATCGAGAAACTCTAAACTCAATTTGTTATTAGTCATATTGCGTTATGCTTAATGCCCGCATTAATCACTTCGTCCATAACATATAGATAGATATTTATCTCACTCCTAAATCATTTCCTGAAAGCATTTCATTTTCCTACAGACTTTTACCATGTTTTTATAGCTATCATGGCCTAGCTCCTCTAGATTACTGCATAAAAAGCTACTGAGAAGTTTCATGTGTGTCTTGGCAATTCCCTGACATTTACATAATATCTGTGTCATGTGCTAAGCGACGGATAGGTCGACTGCGACTAATGGTAGCTGTTCTTAAGTTAAGAATATCTCTTGTTTTTCTGCGGTCTAGCGCAGCCTTGGATACCTTGTTTTCACTTATATTAGACCATCTCTGATTTGTCTTACCCTCAGTTATTCTTAGGATTTCTACTATAGCTACACAGGAAGTACGATCCACAGTGGTTTCCCCCTTCATGTGCTGCAGTTCTCCACCTAGTCTGACCAGTTCGTCGGCTTTTTCGTGTCCCACCCTACCCTCAGCACTGCGTGCCATTTCGAGACTAGTGTAGATCTGACTAGATTTGATTCTAGCGCTTTAAGTGCAGCCTGACTATCAATGTAATATTCCTTCCAGATATCGATTTCATCCCTAGTGATTCCGCAGCTATTAGCACAGTAAGAACATCTGCTTGAAATACACTGAAAGTATCCTGAAGCCTGGTCGTCGTGGCTCAGTGGTTAGTGCGTAGGACTGCTGACCGAGCGGCGTGGGTTCAAGTCGGCACAACCTCTCGTCGGGGAATGACAAGCCTCCGGGAGCATAATTTGTCATGAAAGAGCTTCTCAATTTGCCGTTCGGAATCGGCAAAAATATAACACGCACAACTTGAATGGTTGCGAGAAGCTAGGCCTTGGCTCATCCCGATCTGTCGCGCCAGCTATTTTTTTTTATCCTTGAGTTGGATACTTTGAGGTCTGCCTCTTGGGAGAAAACCCTAGAATCCGTTCTCTGCCAGTCTTCCCTCTCAGGATACAGCGTGATGTATGGTGTATCGAAGTCCAGAACGGATACCGTCTCATTTGCTTCTTCTGTGCCATTTTTTTAATACTTAAATTTTTTTTTTCAATTATTATAAAATTTTGTTTAGTTGCTTCTTAACTGTTATAATATGAATACAAAGTTTAAATATCGTTGTTCATTATTTTCACCTTAAAAAAAAATCCTAAAAATGCCTCAAATTCATGAGCGCTAGACCACCGGGTCCCCTTAAGTTAATGAAAAGCACTCACTAAATTGCGAAAAAGTAGCTCAGGAACAGACCAGGGATGAGATCTCTTACACGTTGAAAAAAAAAGTTCTTTGGCTTATAGTGGTCATGGACTCTTTACGATGCAAAAACTTATTATTTTATACAGACTTTGTTGGGATTTAAAGCATCGTCACAGAGGCAAAAACGATTTATACAAAAAAAAGTGCCAGTGCGCAGTTATATCCTCCTGTCAACAAAAAGGAATATAACAATGACACAAATATCTAAAACCTCCCAATTCCGCATATCCACCAGTCAGCAGCTTGTAAAACACATTATCAGCACTAAGTCGTGGATTAAGTCGTTAGGACTTACTATCACGCTCCAAACTGACAGCACAGCAAGCATTTCCAGGCCCAATTTCCCAACCGCACATTCCTTTTGCCAATTCTCTAATCATTTAGTTCCAATCACTGCATTCCTACCAGAGAACTGTCCAACGCTCCGAGGCAAATCGCCACTAGGTTAACAACAAGGAGTTGATAACACTTAAAGATTTACAATTTGGGACTAGTGGTTCGGAATCAGTGCCTCCAATCTCCCGATGGCGCGCAAATCCCCTTTAAATGTCATTTACTTTTCCTTTTTCTTTCTCTCTGATTCCACTTTATTTCATATCCTCTGGAGGTGTCCTATCTTTAAACGATTTCTCTGCCCACATACTGGCATCTCTGAATTCCTTGAAGCGGCAC